>JAQPPZ010002217.1:0-10000000 GCA_028583015.1 Wollemia nobilis
GTCTTGTTTTCGCTAGTGCATGAAGCAAGAGTTGTACGGAAGCGAAGAACGTCGCGATTTCGCGACATGTTCCATTTTCGCGGATGCTGGCAAGAAAAGTTGTACGGAAGCGAAGAACGTCGCGATTTCGCGACATGTTCCATTTTCGCGGATGCTGGCAAGGAGAGTTGTACGAAAGCGCAAAGTGTCGCGATTTCGCGACATGTTTCATTTTCGCGGCTACAAGCAAAGGAGAGTTGCACGGAAGCGCAAAGTGTCACGATTTCGCGACATGTTTCATTTTCGCGGCTACAAGCAAAGGAGAGTGTACGGAAGCGCAAAGTGTCGCGATTTCGCGACATGTTTCATTTTCGCGGCTACAAGCAAAGGAGAGTGTACGAAAGCGCAAAGTGTCGCGATTTCGCGACATGTTTCATTTTCGCGGCTACAAGCAAAGGAGAGTGTACGGAAGCGCAAAGTGTCGCGATTTCGCGACATGTTCCATTTTCGCAAGTGCATGCCAAGATAAGGTAGAGGAGGCAGAAAACGTTGCGATATCGCGACAGGATAGGTTTTCGCGGTCAACAGCCCATGAAAAAGTCAATCGAGGAAATGTCGCGACTCGCGACAGTAAAATGCTTAGTCGGAAAATGCCAAAGGAACATGCAAGGTGACACGAGTCGAAAAAGCATCATGTAGCCGCTACGTAAGAAGTAACTCGAAGTCGATCGGCAATACACATTGACAGGTGTTGGACATGCACTGGAACAGCTGTATATGCATGATTGAAAAGCATTCGAAGAATCGCATATGGAGAATCGAAAATGTATTCAAAAAGTTCTATTTGCAGAATTCGAACAGCCGAATATGAAGGGTCGTAAAAAGCTTTCGAACAGACGTATTTGCAGCATTCAAAACAGCCGTATATGCAGGATCGTAAAAGCATTCGAACAGCCATATTTGCAAGGATTCGAACAACCGCTTATGGAGAGGAGAAAAGAATTCGAACAGTTAGAGTATGTCATTCGACTGCATGCAAGATTGAAAAGTTATAGAAGACGAAGAGTCTCGATGAGAAAAAGGGGTTATAAAAGGACAGTCGTACAGAGAATACGCTTGTTGTTGTTAAAGGGAAATTGTTGTGGAAAGAGGGTTAGAAGAGAGCCAAGAGAGAAATTAGCAGAGTCGTGAGAGTGTGTAGAGTTTGTTTAATTGCAGACTCGACCGTGGTCGTGTAAGAAGTGAAGACATTTTTATGTCATTTTAAATTGCTCAATTGCAGTCCAAGTTGGTGCTTGGTACTAGGGGTTGGTGCTCCTATCTCATGCGAGCAGAAAACTAAGGGGTTGGTGCTCCTTCCAGTAGATGCTGGTAAAGTGTTTGTAAAATTGGTATTTTGCAAAGACTGGATTTGGATTGGAGTCCAAGCAGTCATTTTTGAGGAGTAGCCAAATTGGTGAACCTCGGTATATTGAGTGTTGTGGTGTGCTCTATTGTTCAATTTGCTTTTCTGGTTTTCAAGTTCTCTTTGTTTCATTTTAAATGCTGTAGAATTGAATATTAATAGTTACACTGATTCACCCCCCCCTCTCAGTGTCATTGTGTGAATATCATTTCCAAGAAAGACGTACAATAAATAATCACTCGAATTAGGCCTATGTCCATGCATATGATGCATAAAGAATATAATATGATGCATAAATACCTTTTTCCTACATATGATGCATAAAGAATCTAATATGTCAGTTTTTTTGAGTCTTGTTTTGACCACTCTTTCTTCATCTGTTCTATAATGGAGCAATAGTGGAAGTGTGTCTTACTTTGTCATACAAGAGTTTAGTGTTGTAGTTATAAGAAGATATCCCTCTTACTTCTTTTCCAAGCTCTATAGTAAGGACCTGACTTTTAGGTCTTCATTTCAAGAATCATTTTACAAAGGTGAGTGTGGTGATAAAACAGTAAATTGCATTAACCATAATCATGAGGTTACAAAGATTAAATAAACATTCAATAACCATTTGAGAGAAAAAGGGGGGAAAAGGAGAAATTGGGGGAAAAGAAAGTAAACTTGAATTCTCTTGCCGTCCAAATGCTGCCGTCCACTGCCGTCCAGGTAAGGTAAAAGGTAAGTTACCTTTACCCAAGGTAAAATCAAATTTTTAACCTTTTTACTAATGGTAATTTTCCAACATTCTCCCCCTTAAAGTTGAGAGGACTGACTATATAGTCTCTCAGCTTTATAAATTGAGCTTTAGCCATGCCTTTGGTGAAGATGTCTGCTAGATTATCCAAAGTGCTACAATATTCAAGCTCAATCTGTCTGCTGTTCCACCATATCTCTTATGAAGTGATACTTCATATCAAAATGTTTTGACCTTTTGTGGTGGATCGGATTATATGCCAACTGTATGGCACCGATATTATCACAATTCGGTTTGGTTGGACCAATTTGTTTTTCGCCAATCTCTTCAAGGATTTTCCTCAACCGGAGGATTTGAGTACTAGCATGAGTAATGGCTATATACTCAGCTCACGTAGATGATAATGCTACAACAGATGAACTCCAAGTTATTAGTCCCGAACCTAGACTAAAACAGTTCCTCGATGTAGATTTTCTCGTCATCTATATTATCGCCCCAATCGCTGTCACTATAACCAATTAACTTCACAGAGTTAGACTTGTGGTAATGGATTCCAAAATCCAATGTACCTTTTACATATCATAAAATTTGTTTGGTTGCTTGAAGATGCAGCTCGGATGGGCATGCCATTAACCGTGATACAAGAGAAACATCATACTGTATATCTGGCCTAGTGTTGGTGAGAAACATTAAACTCCCAACCATGCTTCTGAAATTGGTCAACAACTTTTGGTGCTCCATCTTCTTTGCTTAGCTGGATTCCATGTCCGGTTGGTGTTGCAACTGATTTGCACTCGTCGCATAGCAAATTTCTTGATCATGTCATGAGCATATTTCTGTTGACATATGAAGATCCCATTCTTTGATTAATGTACTTCCATTCCTAGGAAGTATCTCATTAATCCGAGATCCTTCATCTCAAACCGATTCATCATGGAGTTTTTGAACTCCATATTCATTTTATTATTACTACCCATAAATATTAGATCATCCACATATAAACAAACTATGAGGATATCTACTCCATTCTTCAGGTAGTATAGAGTTGGTTCACTCTTGCTTTTTGTGAAACCATATTTGCTGAAATAGCTATCAATTCGTGAGTACCATGCTCGTGGTGCTTGCTTGAGACCATAAAGTGCTTTTTTCAATTTATAAACAAGGTTCTCTTTTCCTGGTTCTTGGAAACCTTGAGGTTGTTGAACATACACCTCTTCTGTCAGGTATCCATTTAAAAATGCACTTTTCACATCCATGTGTTGAATGTTCCCTCCTTTATGGGCTGCCAAGGAAAGAACAGGTTTCTTGTCTAGCAACTGGAGCAAAGGTTTCCTCATAATCTATTCCATATTTCCGAGTAAAACCCTTAGCTACTAATCTTGCCTTGTGCCTTTCAATGCTTCCATCAGCATTGAATTTGGTCTTATAGACCCATTTACATCCAACACATTTTTTTCCCTTGGGAAGCTTCACAAGCTCCCAAGTATCGTTCTTTTTAATTGAGGATATTTCCTCTTCCATGGCATCTTGCCATATACTTTCAGTGCAAGCTTTTTCATAGCTAGATGGTTCTAGCTGTGCAGCAGCCAACAAAGCATAATTGACTACATCACCCCTTGGTTCATGAGACTCATCATCCCCTGACATTTGAAGATTTTCAAGTCTTGACAAAATGTCGTCCATCTCACTAGTTTGACTCCTAGTGTATCTTTGTTGGAAATTCCTATCCAACATTTGAGAAGATGGATGACTCTGTAGTATGCGCTTTCCTTTATTTGTCTCTTTCCTTTGAGAAACTGGATCTATCTCCATCGGACTTGGAGCGCTTACAGATCTATGAAATCGTTTTGGAGAATTTGGGGGTGCCAACAAAGAAGTCCCTCTTGGACTTGTACCACTTGATGTACTTGATGAAGTTTCCTGATGTGGAATTTGTGGAGGAGGACTTTTTCCACTGCTTTTCTTGGGTTGTACCAATGTGGGAGGTACTAATGTGGAACTGTCCGAATTAGAGTCAAAATCAACAAATTTTTTATGACCCCATTCTCCCCCTTCATAAAAAATTACATCCCTGGAGATAATGATTTTATGTGTCTTGGGATTGTACAATCTATACCCTTTGGTTGAATCACAATACCCTACAAAAACACATGCTTGAATCTTTGGATCAAGCTTCTTTCTCTTCTCCTCAGGAATGTGTGCATAAGCTAAAGAACCAAATACTCAGAAATGTTTGACATTTGGTTTCTTACCGTACCATCCTTCATAAGGAGTGATACCATCTAAACTAGAAGTCGGACTTCTATTTAGAATATATGCACTAGTTTTCACTGCATCTCCCCAATAGCTGTATGTGAGATGCTTTGTCTGAAGCATTGTTTGTGCCATTTCAACAAGGGTGCGGTTCTTTCTCTCGGCCACACCGTTCATTGTGGGGTATAGGCAGTGGTGAACTGCCTTTTTATCCCATTTTGCTTACAATAATGTAAAAATTCATTTGAGGAGTACTCTCCTCCTTTATCAGTGTGAAGACATTTGACATAGTAGTCACTTTGCTTTTCTACATTATTTCTGAAGTCTATGAAGCAATCAAATGCTTCATCTTTGTGTTTCAGAAAATAGATCCAACACATTCTAGAATAATCATCTATGAATCTTAGAAAATAAGAATTGTTTCCAAGGCTTTTTGTTTGCATTGGACCACAGATGTCCGAATGTACTAGCTGAAGAGGATAGCTTGCTCTCCACGCTCGGCCTCTTGGAAACTTCGTTCTGGAGTGCTTTCCCAAAGCACATGCTTCGCATACCTTTTTATGTTCTGGAATTTTTGGTAGTCCTGTCACCATAGCTTGTGATGTTAACATTTTCAAGCTAGCGGAATTGAGGTGACCATATCTCAAGTGCCACATCACTTGGATTTGTAATAGCATTGTTTGCATGTTGAGCTCCCCCTGGCTCACCAAACTTTAGAGGGAACAACCTATTCTTTGTCATAGGTACTTCTGTGATGACTCGGTTACAATTGTTTTTATCAAAGATTGTACATTTTCTTTCATCAAAAACTAATTTGTAATGCTTCTCCATCATTTGGCCAACACTCAACAAATTGTGTTGTAGCTGTGGAGTATAGTATATGTCATTCACATTTTTAAGGCCTTCTTTTGTTGGAACTTCCATAGCTCCTATGCCTTCAACTTGCAAAGATTTATTATCCCCTAACTTAACATGAGATTTGTAAGTTGAATCTAATGTAGCAAAGAGATTTTCTTTTCCACTCATGTGGTTGGAGCAACCAGTATCTAAAATCCATGTATCTTTAAGATTTTGATCTGGTTGTCCATAAGAGAGAAAAAGATTTGATGGATCTTCTTCTTCTCCGTAGAATGAGCCATATTGACTGCTTTGATCTTTTGAAGTCTTTGACCAGCAGTCACGAGCGAAGTGGCCTTGTTTCCCACAATTGAAACAAGTTGTTTTAGTCTTGTTACTTCCTCGTCCTTGATTTCCACGGCCTGCATTGCCGCTTTGGTTCTGATTGGCTCCTCTCTTTTGATTTCCACCTCTGTTTTGATTTCCTCCTCTCTAGGAGTTGCTTTGGCCTTTGCCTCTTTGTTGTTGTCCTCTCGCCTCGGCCTCTTCCTTGTCCTCGTCTTGCAGCTTCATTTGAAGTGAAGGCTTTGTCATCACCTCCATAGCTTGTTGAAGGTGCTCCTTGAAGTCTCTCTTCATGTGATGTTAATGATCCAATCAAACTATCAAATGTAAGAGTAGAAAGGTCTTTGGATTCTTCAATTATGATGGCAATGTGATTCCACTTAGGAAGAAGTGTTCTCAACACTTTCTTCACAATTGTTTCATTTGTTGTGTCTTCACCTAAAGTTTGCATCATACTACTGCTTTGACTCGAACACAGTAGTCTCCGACTCTTTCATTTTCCTTCATTCTGAGATTTTCAAAATCTCTTTTTAAGGTCCAAAGCCTGACTTGCTTCACTTTATCACTTCCTTGGAATCCTTCTTTCAAGGCATTCCATGCATCTGTAGCAGTTAAGTAAGATGCAATTCTAGGAAATATACTTGGATCTAATGCTGATTGAAGATGGTATAAGGCAAAAGAATTATTTTTCTGTGCATCTTTGTAGATCTTCTTATCATTTGCACTTCAAGTAGTCCAATCTGTTGGAGCAGTGTATCCGTCTTCAATAATATCCCATAGTCCTTTTTCGATGAGTAATGTCCTCATCTTGATGGACCAATACTCATAATTATCCCCACTGAATTCGGGAATTGGTAGATTATTATGTGATCCCATTATTATCTACTAAAACAAGAAACCTCTCTTTTATAGTCTTATTGCAAAAAAAGACTTTACAAACTATCAAGCCTTGCTTGATTTACAATTGCTGAACAACGCATTCTTGTTGTTTTGCAATTACAAAATTGTCAGCGACTTGTTCATCATCGTCACTGATCAATATTATTTTAGGAGAAGTTTGTAGGATTTCAACTGAATTACTATAATGAGTATATTCAGATCCTTGTGAAGCAATTGCCATTGTGTCGGATTGTTCAAACCTGCTGCCAAAGGAGTTATCTTCTGAATCTGCTTCGTATCCTAGATCAGGATTTCTCTGGTGTGCAATAACCGCGTTTTGCAACTGTGAAAAAACTGTATTAAGTCCTAGTGTTTTCACGTGCCTATTAAAGTTTTCAGCGTTTGTTCTCAGTAACAACCTGCTGAGGGCTTTGGTAACATCCTTCCGATCTTATCATTTAAGAAAATTTCCCAGAAATTTTCTTTTTCAAAGATTTCCTCTTAGGAAATTTAAAAAAAAAATTTAACTTTCAAAGTTCTTTTTTTAAAAAAAAACTTTACAATTATTTCCTCTTAGGAAATGTCTATTATCAACTTTAAATGATAAATAAAACTTTGAATTTTTTTTTTTAAATTGTACAGTTATTTCCTTTTAGAAAATTACAATAAATAAATTTTTTTTAAAAAAAAATTAAAATTTCCTTATAGTTTTTCTGAATTTTTTTTAAAAAAAAACTATTGACCCCGTCGAGGATCGATCGTGCGACCTCGTAGGCGTCAAGGCAAAGGGTAGCCGCTGTGCTACCGGGCAGATCCGGGAGCTAAAGCGAGCTCCCTGCCCTTATAGCTTTCGCTAGATCACGCGAAGCTAAAAAAAATGACCCCGCCAAGGATCGATCGTTCGACCTCGCGGGAGTCAAGGCTAAGGGTAGCCGCTGTGCTACCGGGCAGATCCGGGAGCTAAGCGGGCTCCCTGCCTTATAGCTTTCGCGTCGAGCGCGAAGCTATTATTGGCTTCGCGCTTCGGCGCGAAGCTGTCTTTTTTCTGGGACTTTAGTCCCACATCGCCACTACGGCGATGTTTTAGCTCTTTAAAAAGAGCGAAGCACACGTAGTGCTTTGATTGCCTGTAGGTAGTCACTAACAATGCAGAACTCCTTTTGCCTAAGGCCGTGCGCGGGTCGCCACGACAACGAGCCTCGGGCCGCGCACAGGTCATACCAAGCCACGACAACGAGCCTCGGGCCGCGCGCAGGTCGCACCACGCCACGTCAACGAACCTCGAGTTGCGTGCAGGTCGCCACGCCACGTCAACGCCTCGGGAATCGCGTCGATCTGTTGCTCCAGCGCCTCGGGAATCACGCCGGTCTGCTCTTGCGGGCCGCCTCGAGATCCGTGCCGCCTCGGCTCCTGCGGGTTGCCTCGGGATCTGTGCCGCCGCCTCGAACTGCGGGCCCCACCGCCTCGGGATTCGGGCCGGTCTCGGCTCTCGGCTCTGATACCAAATGTGAAAGGTGAGTGTGGTGATAAAACAGTAAATTGCATTAACCATAATCATGAGGTTACAAAGATTAAATAAACATTCAATAACCATTTGAGAGAAAAAGGGGGGAAAAGGAGAAATTGGGGGAAAAGAAAGTAAACTTGAATTCTCTTGCCGCCCAAATGCTGCCGTCCAGGTAAGGTAAAAGGTAAGTTACCTTTACCCAAGGTAAAATCAAATTTTTAACCTTTTTACTAATGGTAATTTTCCAACACACTGGTTATTTTTTAAGTATGATTTAGTTCTCATATTTGTTGTTGTTGTAACTCCTAACTCCAAATATTCTTCCAACAGAATGGTCTCTTCTTTGCGTATAGACATGATTAGAGGCCAAGCTTTCCACTTAAGGAGATAACGCCAATCTTGGCTTGGATGCTAAACGTCCTCTTTGTGTATTCCTATGGCTTGCAGGCTGTTCAAGTTCTTCTAAACTAGCATCCATGCCTTCACCCTAAGAAAGAGAATCTATATTTTTATGAAAATAAGCAATTTTGACTTCCACATGCATCGCTAAATTCTCTTCTAAGGTAATTGGAAAACTGTTTTAGTGAAAGGTTGCTCCTAGACAAGTGTATTACATGCCAAGATCATCTAAATGTCCCCTAAGAGAGGATTTCACCAAAAGAAGGGACAATAAATGAACAGCTGAATTAGGCCTATATGCATGCCCAAAAAGTCCTAGTAGATTTGCATTTCCAAAAACCATGATCAACTAAATCTTCTTTCATACATATGGCCCATAAAGAATCTAATATGTGAGCCTTTTTCAGTCTTGATTTAACTGCTCTTTAGTCATCTGTTCTATCATGGAGATATAGTAGAATGTGTCTTCCTTGGTCATACATGTGTTTATCATAGTAGCTGTAAGAAGATATCCCTGTTACTTATTTTTCAAGCTCTATAGTAAGGACATGGCCCTTGAATCATTTTATGAAGTCCATATAAGGCTTGTTTGATTTCAGTAATTATATGCAAATTTGAATATGAATTAATATTCTCATGTTCGTCATCAAATGACATTAGCTCAATCAGTTTTATTCCTCAACTTTCAAGGAGGAGACCCAGGTTCGAATCTTGCCAAATGATACATGTATAATTGCCAAGTTGTTATAGTACCATAACATGATGTAATATGGGTGGGGCCATTTCAATCCCATATAACCTATTAAAAAAAATAGTCTCATGTTTGTCTCCAAACATTCAGCCAAACTGAATAGCCCTTCCCTTGCTTAAACATGATGAGACACCAAGCATCCCACTTAAAGGATGTAATGTCTATATTGGTCTGGATGCTAAATCCCAAGCTCTGTATAGTCCCTTATAATGCCAATAAAGACGATTCATGATGATATGTATTTGGTTGTATGAATCTTGCACTTTGGGGATATAACAATCCTACTTTATGGAATTTTGTTCCACATTATTTTCTTTTTTAAAAACTTTCATTGTCATGGGGTAAATATCTGAAGCTGCTATTGTACCATTAAATGCACATAGAGACATCTATTAAAAAAGACTAAACACCACAAATGCAAGTCAAATAGGCATTGGACCAATCATTTTGTACTATAGCTCTTAGAAAACTGATTTGAGAGTGAGACAAAACTGAATATTGGGAGTGATCATTTGAGAACACTTGTAAAGTCCCTTTATGGCATATTTGTGTAAGTTTATCTTTTGTTATTCTTCACTGCATCAAATCTGTCTATAAATATGGGGCTTGGGAAAAATGGTTGGGAGTGATGAGAATATTTGCCATAAACCAAGAGTCCAATACTATGGGTGAACCTTAACATTTTGTTTTTTGAATTTAGCAAAAAAACCCCTTGCGGGGCCACTTTGGGTGAACCTTAACATTTTACCCATTAAAAAAAAAATGTGTCAGGGCAAGCCAGAGTAATAAGTTGAGGTGCTTACTACAGCAATACTAAGTTGAGGTGCTTACTACAGCAATACCCCTGGTTCATACCTGATGGTAGCCATTGTGAATGTGTGATATTGTTTAAAGTACCAGCTAATCTATTGTGTACAAGCATCTCAAATATTAAAAGAAAAAAAACTATTGACATCCTAAAGAAATTATTCTAAATCTAATGTGTTGTCAATTGTGTTCAGTCATTGAAAAGTGAGAAGCCTGATGAATTTGAAGATACATTACGACTTGTTATCACATGCTTAAGCTATCCTCAAAAGCACTTCACAAAGGTAAGAAACATAAAATGTATACTTTCCTTTTAAACTTGTTCACAACCAGCATTGATGTTGTTTAAATTAGTGGTATTCATTTGCTACCCCTGACTAAAAGGTATCAAGAATAATATTTTGAACACAATGGTCATTGACATCTATGCAATGCAACTTAATTTATTTATAATTTCTGCAGGTTTTGCGCTTGGCAATGGAAAAACTTGGGACAGATGAAGATTCACTCACAAGGGTGGTTGTAACACGTGCGGAGGTTGACATGAATAATATCAAAGAAGAGTACGCTAAAAGAACAAGCAAGAAATTGGAGCATACAGTAGCAGATGAGACCTCTGGAGACTACCAAAACTTTCTGCTTACATTGATAGGCAAGGATGATGCTTGAGCTGTTTTAATTCCATAAAGACTTCTTCATATAAATAGCTTAGTGATCTTAGAGGTTTAGAATGAACATATAAAACTTTCTATGTTGGCTTTGGTTCTTAATATCTGATGTGTTGGATCATAATTATGTATGTGATCTATGACTTCATTATGTGGATAATGATCATGTAGTAGAGTTCTTGGTATTCTTAGAGGGAGATAAAGTTTGAGATAAGTCCACAGTTGTTAGTCTATTTGTATATTCTATATATATATATATATATGATGTGTTAACAAAATTATGGTGCTCCATATTTAGCAGGTTATGTTAAATTTCTTGTTATTTGTGTTTCTTTCTCTTGAAATGTCTCTTTGGATCATTCAGAATTGCACATGTTTTTTCAATTTTGTTTTTGATATAGGCAAATCAAGTATTGTGTAATTGAAATGGATCTCACTTATATTGTGCCTCTACTTTCAAAGGCCATAACTTCGTACCAGTGCCCTGATTTGCATATATAAGTTATTTTCAAAGACTGCAGGATTTGCTCTAATCACCTCCAAGGTGTTGAGTTATTTTGGGTGAAAAATGCTTTGAGAACCTTCAATATTGCAGTTTAAATTTTGACTTGATTTTGGTTTCAATCCGCTATCTACATTTTGTAGATATGCCACTAAACTATTGTATTTCTCATGTTATTGCCATCTTGATTTAAGATATTGTTGGATAACACTAAATTTTGTAACTCTTAGCTATCATTGGAATACATACCTTTCACCTTCTAATGTCAATATCTTCCTATTCAGTTGAACATGCATGCATAAGAAAGATTGTTCTAGACATAAAAAACGGGATAAGAGAAAGCAAAAGTGGGAGAAGCAAAGATCAAGCAATTTTGTAGATATGCCACCAAACTATTGTAACTCTCATGTTATTGCTAGCTTGATTTAAGATGTCGGATAACACTAAAGTTTTGTATCTCTTAGCTATCATTGGAATACAAACCTTTCACCTTCTAATGTCAATATATTCCTATTCAATTAAACATGCATGCATAAGAAACATTGTTCTAAACATAAAAAAACGGGATAAAAGAATGCAAAAGTAGGAGAAGCGAAGATCAAGTAGTACAAGTGAGATTAATGGTTTTATTCATATGCTTCTTAGAAGCATGACCTATTATGATACCACATATTTCCATAAATATAAGGCCCGCAACATTTCACCCCTTCTCAAGTATTTGACTTATGCCTCACTATACCTCTCTTTTTCATAGTTATCCATTATAATATTAACTTACAATATAATATTATTTATTTCATTAAGATTCACTTGTTATATTCTCTCAAGTATTTGACTTATGCCTCGATGTACCTCTCTTTTTCATAGTTATCCATTATAATATTAACTTACAATATAATATTATTTATTTCATTAAGATTCACTTGTTATATTCTATGAGTATGCATCCAATCCCCTTTATGTTGTGCTTAATATAATTTGCCATAACACTTCATTTTTAGTTTTTTAAGTACAAAGTCAACATCCCATGCACTAGCATCACAAGGTTTGATTGTATGCATGGTTACGTCCATCTTTAGCCTAAGTAGTCATTAACACCCTAGTTTTGAGACAACCGTTTGTTAGCACGACCATGAATGTGACAATGTCAAGTCTTTACCCATATAGTATTACTATCCTTCCCACCTAGAGCAGTCATGTATTTGATGCCCTTTAAAATAGTATCCTTCCCTTTTAGAGCAGTCATGTATTTGATGCCCTTTAAAATAGTGTCATCTTTGTTATAATGTTATGAACCTTTATTTTTATTAATAATAAATCACTCACCAATATACAAAAATATCAAATTATGCATCTATAAATAAATTCCACAATAACAATGCACACAGAAATAATACCCTTGAGGTAGGGCAACACCTAAAAGGAATTACTTTAGATCCGCTTCATAAATTCCACAATAACAATCCACACAATAAAACAAAGAAATAATACCCTTGAGGTAGGGCAACACCTAGAAGGAATTACTTTAGATCCGCTTCACGAGCCAAGACTAGACTATTACAATAGAATACTTGATTTGACTTGCTTTTACAATTGAGGGTACATATCTCTTTATATGCATCGTTATGTCCGTCTTTAGCCTAAATAGTCATTAACACCCTAGTTTTGAGACAACCATTTGTTAGCATGACCATGAATGCGACAATGTCAAGTCTTTACCCATATAGTATTACTATCCTTCCCACCTAGAGCAGTCATGTATTTGATGCCCTTTAAAATAGTGTCATCTTTGTTATTATGTTATGAATATTTATTTTTATTAATAATAAATCACTCACAATATGCAAAAATATTAAATTATGCATCTATAAATAAATTCCACAATAACAATCCACACAATAAAACAAAGAGATAATACCCTTGAGGTAGGGCAACACCTAGAAGGAATTACTTTAGATCCGCTTACAATAGAATACTTGATATGACTTGCTTTTACAATTGAGGGTACATCTCTCTTTATACAAAAATGTGATGGTTCACCTTATGTGAGTTAGAAGGTTATTCAAGTGGTAATTCACCTTCCATGAATTACAAAGTGTGTATTATTATAATATAACCAACCTTTAGTTATGTGTGGCCCATGCCAACTATACAATATAATATTAGCCAAATATACAATACGATATTATATTATTAAGTACCTATTTTGGGTACCTAACATTCCACCCTCTTACAAATGTTTTGTCTTTGAAACATAAGAAGAAACTAAATAGTATGATCTTTTGAGCAATGTTGATAACTCGTTCCACTCTTGATTATCCATCCATCATAATGAAACCTTGATTGGTGGTGGTTTTTAATGATGCTAGTAGGCCATTTTGCCACTTGAGTGTCCCTTGGTCCACGTGTTGGTTGCATCGTTCTGTTGGCCATAAAATGCACATCCATAGTTTTTGCTCTTTTGGTTCCATGAATGTCTCTCATAGCTTCCCCGTATCCATGACCGTTGTCTCTCATGGTGGTGTGGATGGTAATATGTTCTAGCTTTAGCCCAATGCTCTACTTTTTTTTACTCCAACATATTGTTCCTCTATTTTATGTTCCTCTTTCCTCCTCACTTTTGTTTTGTCCTTGGACTTTGCTTTTGCTTCTTCGTTGATCTTTGCTACTGCTTCCTCCTTACACTCTATTTTTGGTTTTTTCTGCTTCTCTTGCAATAGCTTCCTATTTTTTTTGTAATCTATACTTCTTATGTTGAGAAATGTCTTGCAGTGTTATTTTTTTTTCCCTATACCATAACTTCATGAACTTCTTTTGCACATTAATGTTAATAGTATCCAAAGAATGCAACCAAGGATAACTAAGAACAATTTCCACATCATCCATCTCAATAGCATAAAAATCTAAATGTAAAACATATTTATCTATGGTAATCTTAAAAAAGTTAACATTCTTACCATCAAGTTGTATGTTTTTTATTATTTTTTGCTTGAACATGCAACCTCTTAACCACAACAATAGTAATAAAATTATATCTATTGTTAGGGTTTATAGAAATAATAACTTTTGAATACAACCATGAACTTGCAAAATGGATTTTTTATTCAAAAAACTATTTTTTTATCACTATTTGACACCAAAGTTGTGGTTTCCTTAGCCTACTCTCTATCATCCTTATTTATTTCTTATACCAATTTCTTGAAATTCTTCAACTCTCTTTTTAATTCTTTTTGTTCATTTTGATGCCTAGCTACCTTTTTATCATTTTCCTCCAATCCCCATTTGTTGAAAAATGCAATTTCAAAATTATCCTGTGTATATGAAAAATCATGGTCATATTTAAAGTTCATAAACCAAATTGAAGCTTCTCTAGCACAAATTCACAAACCTTATATTTTTATTCCAGTTCAAAAAATTTTAAATCATGCAACTTCACAGTCATATCTTCTAGTTAATATTAACCACTCCATGACCTCAACCCAGAATAAATATTTTTTTTTCAAAACATGCAACTTCAAATTCTTCCTATGTGTATAAAAATCATGGTCACATTTAAAGTTTATAAACCAAATTGAAGCTTCCCCTTCCACAAAATCACAAATCTTATAAAGAATTATTTTCCTACTTTATCAACTATTCCCTAGTGTCAAACTCATCTCTTCTAGTGAATATTGACAATTCCATGACCTTAAACCAAAATAAATAAATAAAATCTCAAAACATGCAACTTTACATTCTTCCTATGTGTATGAAAAATCATGGTCACATTTAAAGTTCATAAACCAAATTGAAGCTTTCCCTAGCATAAAATCACAAATCTTATATTTTTATTTCAATTAAAAAAAAATCCACTTCATAAAAATTCCCTAGCGTCACAATCATCTTTTCTAGTGAATATTGACAACTCCATGACCTCAACCCAAAATTTAAAAAACAATTCTCAAAATAAGTAGGTTTTAATTGAAAATTCTCAAAAATAAATATTTTCAAATCTCATCTATTCCTTTCTTTAAACAATTAAATATGCAAATTTTCTTCAAGACAAATCAATTGACAATTAATTTGCTTACTTGGATTGAGAGATGCATTTTTTCTTTGGATAATTTTTTTGCATAGCCAAAAAACAACATTGGTAGCCCAACTCCAAACAGCCATAACTCTCTCAATATTGACTAGAATTTAATAAATGACTAATTGTTTTTGTAATATTCAAACTGATCTACACAATGGTGTAAGAATCTTTTGAAAATGATTTTTAAAAAAAAAAATACGATTTTTTTCTTTTTAAATTTTTTTGAATAGTGAAAAACATCAATAACCCAACTTCAAATAGCAATAACTCTTTCAATACTTATCAAAATTTAACAAATGACCAATTGTTTTTTAAGTATTCAAAAATATCTATAAACTAGCAACTCCATAACCTCAACCCAAAATGAAAAAGATTCCAAAGCAGCTAGGGTTTTTAATACTCGAAAATTCTTCAAAATAAAAATTTTCAAATCTAATCTATTCCTTTCTTTAAACAATTAAATATGCAAATGTCTTTCAAAATAAATCAACTGGCAACTGAATTGTTTAAGTGGATTGAGAGATGATTTTTTTTTGGACATTTTTTTTGCATAGCCAAAAAACATCGGTAAATAACCATAAATTTTTCAATACTGATTAGAATTTGAAAAATGACAGGTCATTTTTATAATAGTCATATTGATCTATACGATGGTGTAAGAATATTTTGAAACTGATTGTTTTAAAAAGATGAATTTTTTTCTTCTAAAAAATTTTACGCAGCCAAAAAACATTAATAACCCAACTTCATACAACTATAACTCTTTCAATACTTATTAAAATTTAACAAATGACTAGTCATATTTTTAGTACTATAAAAGATCTACAAAATGGTGTAAAAATCTTTTAAAAATCATTGTTGAAAAGAAAAGATATAGCTCTCACAACATTTTTCTAGAAAAAAATTACCCTAGATCTGCAAACACAATCCCCACTTTGTCAGAATCATTGCACTAATGCCACTTGTTATGAACCTCTATTTTTGTTAACAATAAATCATCACCAATATGTTGAAATATTAAATTATGCATCCACAAATAAATTTCGCAATAATAATTCACACAATAAAATAGAGATAGATAATACCCTTGAGGTAGGGCAACATGCAAGATATTTTTTGAGGAGTTACTCCAAGTTTGCTCTACAAGCCAAGACCATTACAATAGAACACTTGATATCGCTTGCTTTTACAATTGGGAGTACATCTCACTTTATACAAGAATGTGATGGTTCACCTTTTGTGAGTTAGAAGGTCATCCAAGTGGTGATTCAACTTGCATGAGTTAGAAAGTGCATAATATTATAATATAACCAACTTTGGGTTATGTGTGGCCCATACCAACTATACAATATAATATTATATTATTAAGTAATTGTCCTTGGTATTGAACATGTAACTCACTTGATGCCATTGATATCATAAGTTCAAATATTTATGCATAGGTGGGTTCTTTCAAATATCTATGCATAGGTGGGTTCTTTCAAATATCGCGGGTGGGTTTTTTCAAATATCTATGCACCAAATTCTTGCTCTGGAAGGAGTTTGCTATGGGCTTCTTTGGGATTAATGAGAGAGGCTTTCAGAAATGAGATATGGTTGTTAGTTGAGGACTTCAAGTCTCCCTTTATGAATCTAATAAAAAATGAGAATCCAATTTTGTCAAAAGGTATGGAAGATTTTGCCCTTCTTGTAAACCATAATGAGATGATGGACATGGACCTGAAAGGAAATAAATTCACTTGGAGCAATAGAAGATTAGGAAGCCAACTTATCCAGATAAGAGTGGACAGGGTCTTGATTTCTAAAGAAGGTTTGTCTTATTTTGGAGATGCTTCCTTAAGTTCTCTTCCTGAAGTGAGATGAAACCACAATCCTTTATTGTTTGAAATAATTCAGACTTCCAAAAAAATTGAAGCAATGTAGATTCAACATCCGAATCTGGAGGCTAAAATTAATGAGTGGTGGTCCCATAAATTCTCTTTCCCCTTAATTTTCCAAGTTGCTAATAAGCTTAGGTTGGTCAAATCTAATCTAAAAGTCTGGAACAAAACTAATTTTGGGTGTATCTTCCAAAAGGACCTGAAAAAGCAATTGAAGGAAATTGAAATTTCTATTGAATCTAGAGATTTATCCTTGGACACTAGAGATAAAGAGAAAATGATTTTGGCAAAATTTCATAATATTTTGGCTAGTGAAGAGATGTAATGGAGACAGAAATCAAGGGTCCTTTGGCTTAAAGATGAATATTGTAATACAAAATTCTTCCATATTTCAACCTTGAGACACAAAAGTACCAATAGAATCAGAGAGGTTATAAAAGCAGATGGTTCTAAATCTTTAAACATTCTAGAAATCAAGGCTGAAGCTGTTATTTTTCTTGAAACTCTCTTAGGTGACAAGGGGGATGGTGATGATCTGGTTGAAAGGAACCTACTTCTCAACATCTCTCCCCTTTTATCGGAGGACATAAACTCCCATGTAATCAGCCCATTCAAGGATGATGAGATCAAGAGGGTTGTTTTTTCTATGGACAACATGAAAGCTCCTAGTCCCAATGCCTTCCTTCCCATTTTCTTCCAAAATTTTTGGCATATCCTTGGTAAGGAGATTGGGGATGCTTTAAAGGATATACAAAGGATGAGATTCATTTCGAAAGATGTGAACTCTTCCTTCCTAGTTCTCATTCCCAATTCAATAGGGGCTAAGGATTTCAAAGACTACAAACTTATAGTCTTTGTAATGCCATTTATAAAATTTTGACCAAAGTCTTGTCTAATAGAGTAATTTTTTATTTACCTAGTATTATTGACCACACTCAGGGTGGCTTTATGGTAGGAAGAAAGATTATGGATGGTATCATAACAGTTCATGAGCTTATTCATTTTGTTGATAAGAGTGGAAGAGTGGATTTATTCCTTAAGTTTGACATGAATAAAGCCTATGACAGAGTCCCTTGGGACTTCCTATTGAAAGTCATGGCTAAATTTGATTTTCACCAAAAATGTTTAAATCCTGTCAGAGAATGCATCTCAACCACTATGTTTTCAATCATCATTAATGGGTCTGTTGCAGGATATTTTAAGAGTCTAAGGGGCCTTCGTTAGGGGGATCCTATTTCGCCCTATCTTTTCATTATGATGGATGAAGCGCTTGGTAGATCTATTAAATCTACCTCCTTCGTTGAAGGAACTAGACCTGCCTTATCTCTGGATTCTATCACTCACCAACAATTTGTGGATGATACTATCTTAACCACTTCTACCTCTATTCCCCAAGCCAAGAAAATCAAGGACATATTGTCCTCCTACGAGAGAGTATCGGGTCAGAAGATCAATTTCATTAAGAGTAAAATCTTCTTTCTTAATACTCCTTTCAAGAGGTAGAGAAAGATTGCTCAAATCTTGGGGTGCAAGATTGTTGAACTTCCTTCAATTAACCTTAGGATGCCTCTCTTCAAAGGTATATTAAAAGAGAATATTTGGGATATTGTGATGGAAAGAATCCAAAGGAAGCTTGCTGGTTGGAAAGGTGCCCTTCTTAGCTAGACAAGTAAAGCTCAATTAGTGAAATCTACTCTTCAGAGTATTCCTATCTATTTCCTATCTCTCTTCAAAATCCCTACTAAAGTCGTCCAAACAATTGAACACATCCATAAAACCTTTCTTTGGTCATGTGCTGAGGAAAAGAAGAGAACCCCCTAGTCTCTTGGGAGCAGGTCTACATCATTAATGAAGCAAGAGGTTTGGGTCTCAGAAAGCTGAATCAAATGAATAAAGCGTTAATGGCTAGGCAAGGTTGGAAGTTGTTTAGAAAGGACAAATTAGGTGGGTGGGTGCACATTCTCTCAACCAAGTATTTAAATCAAAATAAAAAATTCCTTATGGATCCCCTTCCCTCCTCAAGTTTTTCTTTTTGTCTTAGCCTTCCCAAAACGAAAACTCTCATCCTTAAGGGGTGTATATGGAACTTGGGAAATGGAAAAAAAATTGATTTCTAGGAGGATCCTTGGCTTCTAAATTCCCTTCTTTATAACTTTTCAAATATTACAATTGTGGAGTTTAAAACTTGGCTTCTTTTTGGACCCAAAGCTATTGATTTTATTGAAACAACCAACGACAAGAAAAAATGGAATTCTCCCTCTCCCTAACCTGAATCAGGAAGAGGAAGAGGCCATTAGATTCTTATCTGATAACTTGAGAACGTAGGTTATTAAAAATTCAGATGAGGATGATTATGTTTTTTGGAAAGGTGAAAAGGATGGCTCTTTCTTTGTGAAATATGCTTACTTATTGAAGATGACCCTATCACCTAGTTTCCTAGTACAAAAATTGGCTTAAAAACCTCATCTTAAAATCATTTTTTTTTTGGTTGGCTATTCAAAATAAGATCCTCACAATAGAAAATATTCAAACAAAGAGGGATGTATAGTCCTAATAGATGTTATCTTAATGAAAAGTGTGTTGAAACTTTGAACCATTTATTCTTTCAGTGTTCCTTTTCTCTGGAGGTTTTTTATTTCTTTTTGAATATCCTTGGGGTTTGTTGGGTTGTTCCCTATCTCCTCTTCGATGGTTGTAATTAGTGGACATCCCCATTTTTAACCTGAGATTACAGGTTCTCTTGTCCATTAGTCTCCCCCAATTTTTTTGGGATATTTGGAAGAATTAAATAATAGGGTCTTCAAGGATTCCAAAAGATATGTTGCCTCTGTCTGTTCCATAATTATCATTTCTATTGTGGAAAATATCTCAAGCCTACACTTGGATAGTAGTGGGAATCTTAAAGATGGGGCTAAACTAGAGGAGAAGTTAGGACTTCAGTCAAGGAACAAAGAGTTGGTGTAGCCTAGATTGAATGACAAATCCTAAACCAAATGGAACTCCCCACCTGTATGGATTAGACTCAATTTTTATGAAGCATCTAAAGGAAATCCAGGAAAAGTTGGGGCTAGTGGTGTGATTAGGAATGACAAGGGAGAAATCATTCTTGCATATTCTAAAAATTTGGGAATTCAAACTAGTAACTTTGCGGAAGCCAGAGCTCTTTTTTAGGGAACAACTTTGCTTGATTATTTATAATGTAAAAAGTTATCATTGAATAATATTCTCTAGACACCATCAACTCTGCAATTGGATCCCAAAAATCTAGGTGGAGTATAACAAACATGATAGAGAAATCCCAAAGACATTTTCAAGCCTTGGAAGACTTCCAAATCAAAAACGTTTATAGAGAAGGAAATAGATTTATGGATGTCTTGGCCAATCTCGATCTGCATCAAGGACTTACAACTTGGAGGAAGGTTTCCCCCAAGGTATATCTCATATGGATTAATGGTCTCTGTGTTGTTCTCTTTTTGGTCTAAAATTTATCTTTGTGATGAGGTATTTTAAGTGTATGTTAACCTTCAAAGTGGTGGATATTGTTATTGTTTTTGATACAGGGTCTTGCATTTCCAGTATCTTATAGAGAATTATTTGGTGCCATATGTTACTTTTCAAATTTGAACTTTCTCCTGATGGTGGTAACAATTCTAATACTTGGATTCTTAATACTTGATGGCAACTTCTTCACTTCTTGTTCGCTATCCACATGGTTTTTTGTCAGAATCTATCAAATGAAAAGGGAGATATTTCCCTTTTTATCTACTCAATTTTTAGGATTGGCTATCCTTTTGTTTACGTGGCATTTTGAAGGTCAGTGTTGGGAGTGAAATTTCTCTTAAGGATCTGCAACATAATAAGGTATTTTATAGAGCCTACCATCTAATGATCAACCTCACATTAGCTAGGCTAGTGAATTCTATTCGAGACAATTATAAACTGGAAGAGGATCAAAGTAAGCTAAAGTGATAGTCAAAGATTCATGACAACAATTCACTTTCCAATTCAAATCATGTCAGTATGGATAAGAGCCATTATAGGTGAAGTTGCAGATTGAGATTTAATGTAGTATGTTTATTGCCATTTCAAGCCATGTGATTGGGATAAGGAAGTCCTCCATTATGGTCTCAAGGGGGTACGTTATTCCCCCTAGTAATAAGAGCCATGAAAATCTGTGTTCCTTCCTTATTTCCAAGGTTAACATATTAGCATCTCCTCTTCTAGATCATTCCCTTATTATAGGGTGCGGTTTTCATGATGCAAGGTGGTGGATTCTTATTTTGCACGGGACTTTCATTTGTGTTGGATTTATGAATTCCAATGCCTTCCTATTTATAAGACATGATAATCATGATTTGAACCTTACCACTACCTTCTCTACTATTCCAAGCTATTCCACTTGGCTAAATTATTGGTGAAGCTCCCTGCAAGTGAGATCTAGGCCTTTATTAAGATGATTATAGATCTTGTTTAGAGACCCCTCCCATTATAGGGATGCGCTCCACATTTTACACTCTATTTATTTTGGTAGGAGACAATTTTATTCTGTTGTATTTAATTTTACTATCCTTCAGGTATTTGTGGTCCTTGTGAGGTTGGATACAATCTATCAAATTTTGTTAAGGAGCATCCATAGTGGTAAGATCTTGTATGTGGCTATGGTAAAAGCAAAACTTCTATCCTCAACTTGGATAAGGATGTGAAAAGGATTATGAATAAGGGTGGCCTCCTTGATTGCCTCATGAGGTTTAAAGGGTTCAATAGGGGGGTCTCCATCCAAGTGGCCCATTATAGGAAGGATGACATGGTGAAATCTTACGGTTTGGAGTTTGAAATCTCCATTTCGCTCATTTTGGAAGCTATTGGCCTTCCAATGGAGGGTGCTTGCCTGAATATGGAGAAACACTCCCTAGCGAAGGAGCTCAGGTCCTTCTTGGGGAATTATGAAGAGTCAAAGAAGTACCAAAATGAATACCTACGAAGCTCCCTAAAGGCTTCTTGGAACAAGGTTACATTGGATATCATGGAGTATTTCACCCTTGATAGTAACCAAGATATTGTTATAAGCTATCACTTTGCCTTCATAAACCAACTCTATCGCAAGAGAAGATTGAATATCCCATCATTTTTTCAAGTCTTTGGATTAGACAATGATGCAAGTCAAGAAAGGGGATCTAACAAACCTACTCCACCAGGGTCTTGTTAAAATGATTTTTGACTACATGGCTAAAAAATGTGGAAGATTGGTGGAGGCTAAGTAGACATTGGTTGAGAGTCCTATTGAAACTCCTAAGAATGGATATTCTCCTATTTCTTTGCAGAATAATTCTCTCAACACTTAGTCTCCTAAGATTAATCCTGCCTTGCATGAATTCAAAAATTTCCTAGTGTAAAGACATCAGAGATGAAGAAGGGGTAAGGTGATGCTTTTGTGCATCCAAGAGGATTTAAAGGAAGTAAGGGAAGGACTAGATGCTCTAAGTATCTAATATTAAGAATGGTGAAGGTGAAAAAAGCCACCCTTTTTATTTTGGATTTTGAGGATTTGGAAGGCTCTATTTTAGCTAGGAATAAAGCCAAGCCCTCCAAGGGGTCCTTGGTGGGCAAGAAGAATAAGATCATTAGTTGTCAAGACCCCCCAAAAACCTCCAAATAGCAAGAAAAATGATGAAAGAACTCATGAGATCCTTATTTAGTACTCTTAAAGTGGTTATCTCATGCATGGAGGAGGTCAAATAAATGATGGAATGGTACAATAGGATTTGAAAGACTTCAAGGTAGGTAAGGAACCTGAGGTGGATGAGGAACCTGAGGATTGATGCTCTCTACATTCTCTTTGTTATCTTAGTTCATTTCATATGTTTCTTATTGCTCTTGTATTTTTTTGGGTGGTTTTTTTGGCTTGTTGTAAGTCCCACAAGGTGGGACAACTCCTTGTTTGTTGATTTTTGACCTTATCTTTGAAAGTTGTAGCTTCTTACTTGTAAAATTTTTGGGGACCATTTCAAAACCCCTTATTTTACCTACTAAAAAAAAGGTTCAAACTAGAGAGTTTATCTTCGTTGTAACTTTTGCGATATTATACCCTTAAACTAGAGGGTTGTCCTTGGTGTCACTATAGTAAGATACATAATGCAAATTGATCCCCATCAATCCCACTCCCTAACCATGGACCACCATCCATTATTTTATCCCTAATTTTTAAGTTAAAGAGGATAATGATTGAAATCAATCCCCACTCCCTTGATAATGAGTTGCGGTGTATCACTTGTTGCCTAGATAACAATTATTATATATATTTTGTTCTTAATCAATGGAATAGTACTTCCATTAATTGAGGCTTATGGCTTCTTTAGATGAAATTTCATTTTTGACATTGATCATTTCTCATGAGAATACTTTTTTTTTAATTTCTTCAAATATCTAAAGCACAAACTTTGAAAGTAAGACTCATTTCTTTCAATTTAAAGCACAAAATTTAAATTATATAACATGTTTTCATAGAAACTTGGAAAGTAAGGCTCCTTTCTTGTTCATAGATCCTCACTCCTATTAAAGTGTTTGTACAAGGAGTAAGTGTTTGATGTTATTTAAGTGTTTAGGTGTAGACACCTAAAACATGTCATATCGAGCCGACTACTCATATGGGACATGCTAGAAGACCATATGGAAGACCTTGGATAGATTCCAAGGTATAGCAGTGGTTTTTACCACTTATTTGGGCACCTTTGCCTAGTCAGTGCTAGTCGCTGCTGACACCCGTGGTTAATAGATCTAACCATGCTTGTCAACCGCGATTAGGATTGAAAATCAGTTGTACTTAATCCAACCAAAATCAGTTGCAACGACCAATTGGTTATGGATTGGAGCAATTTGAGTGAGGAAGGTTCTAGATCCTTCCATACAACAAGCTCAACTACCCAATATTGTTCTTGGCTTCCTCATGAAGCCACCCCTAGCCCTTGGCAAGTGCTATAAAACCCCCCTCAAAATTGGAGAAAGATATAGACAAGTCTCAAGTTGAAACGCAGCGAAGCCTTGTCGAATTGCATACTCACATGCATTGAGAGGAACACTTTGGCTGCCCAATTGGAGTCACATGCCATGGAGGTCCTAGGAGGCTAGGAGATCCAAGAAACGTGAATTTGTTCCATCTGCGCACCAACTGAGTAATTCAACCACCAAATCTATCAGAGGACATAGTGGCGACCCTTGATCATTAATTCCTCAAGAAGAATTGAATATTGGACATCAAATTAGGAGGTCAAGAACATTTCAAGCTCAACCACGGCTAACAGTGCCCACCACGCATCAGACCTGAGGTCAGGTTGTCATCTTCAATTTTCTTATTTTCTAGCCGTAGGATTTGCTTAATTGTATTATATTAGACATATATTATGTTAATTTGATTTAATAGAAAATTTGACCGGTGCAATTAGAGTTTTTAGTAATTTTCCTTCACTTTTGCAATTATGGCATTAATGGTTCTTTTCATACTTCCATGCTTTCAATTTTGTAATTAAGCCAATAGATAGTGTAGATTAAAAATACACGCCAAACAAAAAAAATAAAATCACAATAACAGAGTACATAATAGTTGCACAAAACAAACGATTTCTATTAATCGATGGAGTTTAAAAACTCCTTTTTGAATACAACTGGGCCTGTAACCCTTTATTTGTGATACAAGATTACAATTTGTGCTAGGGTTCTCCGAAACCCTAGCTAGCACAAATGGTGGCGTCTCCGAAGAATGTATCTTCAATCTCAACAGAACGAGTGGGCTTTGTTGTATCCCTTGCTTGGACCACTCCGACTTAATCACCGCCATCAATAAACCGGATCTACCGTTAAAAACCCGCACACATTAACACTATCAAGGAGTTAGAAATTAATAAGAGGGCTCCACTGTGTGAGCCCTCAGAAACAATCTAAAACCCTAGAAAAATAGAATGCAGGAATTCAACAACAGATTAATAAAAGAAAAGAAGTTACTTGCTTTAAAACTAATTTATACCTGTTCTCTCTGTTAACGCAGCTAGACCAAGCGACACCTGGAAGTAATGTGGCTATCAAATCGGCTGCGAAAGGCGCCCTGGTGCACTCGCTGAACGCCCGCGTGCTTCTGGATTAAGGTTACGTACTCGGTCCGAGTCTCGTGGTATGGTAAACGCCCGTGGGCACTTAATAAATGCCCGTGGGCACTTGTAAAGGGTAAACGCCCGCGGGCACTTGCGACAAGAATGGGAGATTCTTGGAATGTCGCAGAAGGGATGGCGGCGAAAGCGCATAAGCGAGGAGGGATAGATGCGAAAGGGTAGCAGAAGGGAGATGAGGAGATAGTGAAGGAGAGAAGAAGTTAAGAAGATAGAAAGAGATAGAAGTAGAAAAGAATAGGGTTTGAGCCATCAAGGTGACTCAATTTATAATCTACTCTTAGGGCACACTTTAGGGTTTTAACGACACTTTGAACGTGTGGCTAAGATTAAAGTGGATCTAAGGGTAGAGAATAAATCTAGGTTGTGAAATGGATTAAGATGGATGGACGGATGAGATTAAATGAAGGACGACGGTGGTGTATTAAATCACTTAAACTATTATTTAAATATATATATTAAAATATTAAAATATTTAAATATATATATAAATATTAATTTAAATAAATTTGGGGATGAAAAATGGCGGAAAGGTGAAATTGGGCCAAATAATGGCGGGAAAGTGTGGATTTGGGCCAAATAATGGCGGGAAGGTGGATGACCGACACGTGGTTGATAGGAAGGTATAGATGACTTGCAAGTGGTTGGATTTTGGTGTCTACAGATGTCCTTTTGAGCTGCTTTGTGTGAAGACACAATGCAGCGACAAAAACTTAGGACACCCGAAAAGTCGGGATCAGACGCAACTCTCTCTCAAGACTAAAGCACAACTTTGAAGACCAAAGAATAAAAGAATATTTAAAATTTATCAGCTTACCCCTAATTGGCGAGCGAGAATGGTTCTCACGAGCCAATTGGAAGAAATTCGGAAGAAAATGAACCGTTTTTGCCCCAACGGTGAAAAAGGGGTTGGTGTATGAACCATCCGTTTATGTCCCAACAGAAAAGGGGTTGGTGTACAAACCAGAAAATAATATGATTGAAGACGATATGAGTGATGTGAAAGATGAACCGTTTTCTGCCCCAACGGTTAGAAAGGGATTTTTGCCAAATTTTAAATTCCATGATCATGTAAGATGAATTCTACTATTAGGAAAGTTAAAAATTGATAACGGATGCCCCAACTCCAGTGGGTGAATCCATACCGTTGATGAAATTGCCTTGTTGGTGCCATTGATATGCAGAGATGCAATATGAAAGAGTCCGAACTTCGGAGATGCTCCTAGTGACTCGTATGGATAATTCCTCGGGTCGGAACCAATCAACCTAGGTAGCCTTAATCTCTAGCAAGACTCAAAATAATGATGATATTGAAGATTGTCCACGTTTAAGGCCCCATGAACTAGGCCATAAATGACAACCGTTGAGCAAATTAATCTTGGTATGAGGTCACTTGAAAAGTAGGATACCCAAAATTGATTTCCAATTTTCAAACAATGAAATAATTGATGATGATAAATGGTAAGTGTCCTTATGGTGGTTTAATCCTCTTACCGAATTGCATGGATGCAAATCGTCGCAATCGCCAAGGTGATAGAATATACCACTAGATACGAGGTTTACTTTAATTTAATTTGGCAAAAATATGCATGATGAAAGAAGAATGAATGAAATTGATGATAGATCGAAGAATTGATGAATGTTGTTAATTTTGTGAAGGTTTTGAATGTTTTTAACCCAATTTGTAAATCAATGATGAATGATGCGCTTTTTGAGCAAAATGACAAAATTTGTTTCCAAAACTGTTGTAACCTTCACAAAATGTTTTATTATGATAAGAAGAATGGATGGATGCAATTTGATGAAATTTGGAGGAGGTAAGCTTCAATTTTGTAAGTTTTGTTCTTTTATTCAATACTGACACCAAACGCCGGTATGCATTTGGAGGTGGCGGAAACGCCCGCCGGTGTTTGAATGCATCATGAAATGCCCCACTGCGTCTGAATGCGCCATGAAATGCCCCACTGCATTTCAGGGCGCCAAAACCAGCTATTTAAACAGTTTCAACGAGAATTTCGCTCATTTGTGCGTTCGAGCTTGAGAGAAGTGCGTCTGAGGGAGTGGAATGAAGTGAAGTGAAGTGAAAGGTTGTGTGGGAGAGTGAAGCACGCGGGAGCTATGGCGGAGATGGGAGCGGACGCGCCAGAGTGCAGCCACCGAGGTATTTGTTTATTTAAGCAAGTACTTTTATTTGTTTTTTTTTTTTTTTTTTTTTTTTTTTTGGAAAAAATTTGTAACCAATTTTTGTTTTGTTGTTTTGGAACTTAGGGTGTTAGAGGCACGACACCGATTCTCCCCTATCATTCCGGGGATGAGGAGGTCATTTTCCCAGGCAGACTGGGAGATATTGGAGGCAGTAGGGCTAGCGGAGGCAGCCCGGTTGGAGGTAGTTCGGGCAGATGAGGGGTACCTCTCGGCTTTGGCCGAGAGGTGGGATCCAGATCGGGGACGTTCCAGCCTCCCGACCGGAGAGATGACGGTGACGCTTGAGGATGTATACCGCATCCTCAAGGTGCCCGTGGAGGGGGCGCGGGTGGAGGTTGGACGAGATAGGGCCACGGAGATGGCCAAGTTGTTTGGGGATGACTGGAGGGAGATCCGGACGGAGAGCGGGGAGTTCCTTACTTGGCCATGTATACGGCCAAGGAGTTGGTAGCGGTGGAGGCTCTGATGATGTTCGTATTGGCCAACATTGTGGCCCCGAACAGAACCGGGTGCAGGTTTCCATGGAACTCGATGGGTGTAGTGAGCGAGATGCTCACTAATAGGGTAGTGTATGCCTGGGCGCCCGCTTTATTGGCGCAGATGTACCAGGAGTTGTATGAGGTTCGAAGACGGGGCCGAAAGGGCCTAGGCTGTAGTTTGGTTCTCCATGTGGGGCGGGAGCACTTAGAGTGGCCTCGACCGGAGGGGTTGCCATGTGCTTACTGGGACATGAGCCAGGCTTATGGTAGGAGATGGCTAGTGGCGGAGGAGAGACAGCCGAGCCGCCCCGTGAGATCGGGGCAATGGTATAGGAGTTTATGGGCAGACTTGACAGATGCCCAAGTCATTTGGAGGCCCTGGCGGGAGGCAAGGTGGATCGGGGATGGAGAGCATCTGAGACGGGTGCGACAGGCTAGATGGGTAGTGGGTCGGGGCCACAGCGAGGCGGAGTACATACAGATGTCTCGAGTGCTCCGCCAGGTCGGATTGAGACAGGATGTCCCCGGTGAGCAAGTGCGCTACCGAAGGCACAGATCGTAGGGGGATTTGTCGTGTGCCGAGCCGTGGAGGGAGGCGACAGAGGACGATGAGGACATGGAGATCCTCGACGTGGACGACGTCGGGGTGACAGCCGAGTATGCAGATGGATGGCCGCAGAGCCGAGGTGGGAGCCACCATTGGTGGCTGTTGGAGCTGGAGAGGACGAGGGAACCGCAGAGGTTCCCAAGCGTAGGGAGGGTCCCCGCCTTCGATCTGACAGTCGAAGGCGAAAGGGGAAGATGGCACGACAGGCACCGAGGAGCGGAGATGACGAGGAGGATGATGGCGAGGGCCTAGGAGAGGCCGCAGGAGAGACTAGGGAGGTACCCCCTAGCGGGCACGAGGATGATCTGGCACAGCTGCAGCAGCAGATAGCAGAGCGCGATGCTATGCTAGCTGTCCGAGATGAGAGGATAGCTCGGCTGGAGCAACAGGTTGCAGAGCGGGATGCCCTGATAGCTGTTCAGGAGGAGAGGATGGCCCAGATGCAAGCGGACTTGGATGGAGCGACTAGGGTGCCCCAGGATGACAGGGTGACGAGACTCCATGCAGAGCTAGCGGAGCGGGAGCGACGACACGGGATAGACATATCTAGACTTAGGTCTAGGACTCGTTATATTGAGGCTCTGGAGGACACATTGTTTAGGCATCACATTGTGTTGCCCGATCCTCCATCCTCCTCTCGTCTCTAGGCGTAGTGAGTCTAGGCACACCACTAGGTCTAGGGCTCCTACTAGGTCACAGGGATCCTCTTTTGATGGTTAGCTTAGTGCTTAGATGCACTCTTTATGAGCCTTGGTGCTCTATTGTATATTGTAGCCTTTTGGCATTCATCGTACATTTTGATCTTTATACATATATATACATGGCTTTTATTTTTAGTGTTTTACTTTCTTTTGTGTGAATGCCTATGTTTTTGTGATGCATGTTTTTATATGTTTTAATGCATATGTGATGGAATGGAATGCAAAGTTATAGATGATTAATGCGAGACTAAGTAAATGAAATATGCACTAAGAAGCACTCATACTTTTAGATAGTTAGATTTAGCCAACTCTTATCATAATTGTTTAATCAGGGGCACCGAACTTGGTAGCTTGTGAATGAATGACGTATGGAATGACATGAATATGGAAGAAGATATGGAGGTTGATATGGAAGAAAATATGGAGGAAGACTGTTTTACAAAGACTCAAACATGCTAGTGGTATCAAACAAACTTACTAATACCGCCTAATTCAACTAGGACCAAATGTGTGTGCATGTGAGTTCATTAACCAAATCGAAAGCATGGTAGTGACTCTAGGCAATCCAAAACCTGTGTGTGTGCAAGTGTGTTCATTAACCTCATCTTGCACAAATTAGGTAACCCCGTTATGGAGAAGACCCCAAAGCTAGTTTGTCCGTATGAGCATTCGGAGGTCTCTTTTGAGGAGAGACATGTCGCCACGCAAATGAGTATACTCCACCGCCAGCCAAGCGTCTATAGCCCCGATGAAGGTTAACTCCATAGTCCATGTTGTTTTTGACCTTTGTAAGCCTTGGGTATGACTACCTATCCGTCAGACAGGACAAGTAGTACGATCCTTACAACTTATTTGGGATCAGTGGTGTGTGAAAAATGTTCATTTCCTTAGAGCTTTGGGGAATCGGATTCTCAACCGAAGTATGATGAGAATTTTACCCTATCCTTACTACTCGGTTTATATTTATATTTTGTGATTGCTTGTGATAGTGGTAAGAACCACTGTTTTATGGACTATGTTTGCATGATAGGACAAACGAGGATTACCCTTTTCACTTCGAGGCACAACCCAAGGATGGTGTTATCTCTCTTTGACACAAGATGTTTTTAAGATGTGAAAATGTGATAGGTTCAAGACCGCTTTTGAAATCATTTCCCAATACTCAAGATTTTATTTAGTGTAATTTGTGATATGGCCCTAGAGAACTTTGACATGCATTTCAAAGTTTGCTTAAAACACTAGAAATGGCCGAGTGACTGAAAACATTTTGGCATGTAAATATGTGCAAATGGAAAATGGATGTACGAATGACAATTCGGTTTGATGGATTTTATGAAGGTGCCCCCGATTAAGGCAACATGACTTTTGCTTGACCAAATTTTATATCCAAAAGATAGAATGGTCTCTAACATGATATGCAACTATGGCTGAAAATGAAATGTTATGGTTTTCAATGAGATGTATGCACATGAAATGCAATGTTTTTGAATGAGATGTATGCAACTAACAATGAAATGCAAATTCTTTTTATTTTATTTGTTTTTTTTTTTTTTTACAAGCCATGTATATATGTACATATAAAATTCAAACTATGCGTAGAATGCCCTCAAGTGTATAATATTAAGTGGTTCGGGTTCTTCCTCTCCCTCTAAACTGGCAAGTCTATAAGTTCCATTACCCACTCTTTAAGTGACCATATATGGACCTAACCAATTAGCCGCGAATTTATCTCGAAGATGCGGCAATGCATTGGTGTTTTGTTGATTCTCTTTAAGGACAAGATCCCCTACTTGAAATTCTCTTAGATGAACTTTGGCATTGTAAGCACGTTTCAATCGGTCTTGATAAACTCGCAAATGCTCTAAAGCATTGATTCGTTTTTCATCTATGAGTGTGAGTTGATCAAGACGTGCTTGTCTAGCAAGATCATCATCGATAAATTCCCGCAAATAAATTCGCAAGGAAGGGATCTCGAGCTCAAGAGGCATGATTGCTTCAGCTCCATAGACCAAAGAAAATGGTGTTGCCCCAATGGGAGTTTCGATGCTTGTTCTGTAAGCCCATAATGCCAAGGGGATTTGTGTATGCCAATCTTTATGATTTTCTTTAACAAGTTTCTTAAGAATAGCAATTATGGTCTTATTGGAAGCTTCAGCTTGTCCATTGGCTTGTGGGTAGTAAGGAGTTGAGAAACTATGTTGGATATTATACTTTTCGCAAAGAGCTCGAACATCCTTATTCTTAAAAGACTTGCCGTTATCGAAAATGATTTTAGAGGGAATACCAAAACGACAAATGATATGGTGAAGTATAAACTCCACAATTCTAGGACCTGTCGTATCGGTTAGAGGAATAGCTTCAACCCACTTTGTGAAGTATTCAGTGGCTGTAATGATGAAAGTATGCTGTCCCGAAGAGGCAGGTGAAATCTTGCCAATTAAATCGAGACCCCATTGTGAGAAGGGCCAAAGGCTTTGGATGGGCTGTAAAGCTTGTGATGGTATATGGATTAAATTAGCGTGTTCTTGACACTTTTTACATTGTTTAACATATTTGCAACAATCTTGTTCCATAGTGGGCCAATAATACCCCATACGTAAAATACGCTTCGCAATGGCCATTCCACTAAAATGACCACCACAAGTACCATCATGGGCTTCAAGCAATAGCTCTATGTGTTTCACCTGCTTCTAGACAATGGAGGAGTACTCCATCATATCCACGTTTATACAACACATCCCCCAAAAGAACAAAACGAGCTGCCTTTTGCTTAAAACAACGGTGGGCAGTTCGAGACAAATCAGGTGGAAGTGTTCCAAACTTGAGGAAGGCTACTATCTCACTAGACCAAGGCTCATATGGATCCGAATGGATAAAGCAAACATCTTTTTCATCTTTAGACTCAAGCACGGACAATTGCAGACTTAGAGATTGTGGAAATGATTAGGGGTTGTACCTCTCCAAGGGAGTCCTTTGGAATCAATGATCCAAGAGAGGCCATGGCATCCGCAAATCTATTAGTCGAACGAGGCAAACTAGTGATCTCATACCAATCAAACTTAGAGAGCAACTTCATTGCTACATCATGATAAAGCTTAATGGTAGGTTCTTTGGCTTGGTATTCTCATTGTAATTTGTTTAACCACGAGTTGAGAATCCCCAAATATCCGAATACGCTTAATGCTCATAGCTATGGCTGATTGAAGACCTAAAATTAAGGCTTCATACTCGCCGTATTATTGGTGCATTGGAAGTCTAATTTGAATGATAAAGGGATGGGAATCCCTTGAGGTGTATGAAACACAACTCCAACACCCTGACCTTTCGCGCACTTAGAGCCATCAAAGAATAACGTGATGTCAACATCTTCCTCCGGAATGATGTCCTCTTCTTGTTCAAGTGATAGCAAATACCGAATCATCTCGGAGCTCAATAATCAAAGGATGATCACTAGGTAGTGGAGCTTCCGCAAGTTGATCGGCTATAACTTGACCTTTAACGGATTTTTGGCTAATGAATTCAAGATCGAATTCGGTAAGCAACATTATCCATTTAGCGGTACGAGTGTTATTATAAGTGCGAGACATCATATAACGCAGAGGGTTTTCTCTAGCTATGACATATGTTGTATGGCTAAGCATATAATGACGAAGTTTCTTAGTGGCAAAAACCACTGCTAAGCACAACTTTTCCACATAAGCATATCGGGTTTCATAGCTTACCAATGTTCGACTAATATAATAGATAGCTTGCTCACGATTTTGTTCATTCTTTTGTGCAAGCATTGTCCCTAAGGCAAAGTCCGTTGCTGAGATATAAAGGTTGAAAGGGACCCCCGGACGAGGCGGAGCTAAGACTGGCGGAGATGCTAAGTACTGCTTGATGTCATCAAAGGCTTTCTGACATTCATCTCGTCCATGAAAATTGTACCCCCTTTTGTAGTAGGTGGCAAAATGGCCTACATTTATCGTAAAGTTGTGCAATAAAGCGACGGATTGAATTAATCTTTCCTTGCAAACTACGCAACTCCTTCAAATTAGTTGGGGGACACATTTCCATAATGGCTTTGACCTTGTTTGGGTCCACCTCAATACCTCGTTTAGAGATAATAAAACCTAGGAGTTTGCCTCAGGTAACACCAAAGACACATTTCTTAGGGTTCAACCTTACTTTATGCTCTAGAAGTCTATCAAAAACTTTTTCCAATACATCAAAATGCTCTTGTCGAGTTTTAGATTTTGCCAATAAATCATCCACATAATCTTCGATAATCTTATGCATATAATCATGGAAAATATAAGTCATGGCTCGTTGATAGGTTGCACCTACGTTCTTAAGGCCAAAGGGCATCACCCCGTAACAAAAAGTTCCCCAAGGTGTGGTAAATGCTGTTTTGTGTTGATCTTCATGGTTTATTCGAATCTGGTTGTATCCTGAAAATCCATCCATGAACGAAAGCATTTCATGACCAGCGCAGGTGTCGACAAGAGTATCAATGTTTGGAAGAGGAAAGTCATCCTTAGGACACGCTTTATTTAGATCTCAAAAATCGGTGCAAACACGTATCCCCCCGTTAGGCTTGCGAACGGGTACCATGTTAGAAAGCCACTCAGGATAATCAATCGGGACGACAAATTTAACATCCAAAGTTTTTGAATATTTGATTTAACTATGAGGGCCACAGTAGGATGCATTTTCCTAAGTTTCTGTTTGACAGGTTTAGCATCTTTTTGTAAGGTGAGGTTATGGACAACCAAATTAGGGTCTAGGCCTCGGCATGTCTTTGTAAGACCATGCAAATATCTCCTTCTTCCGCTTGAGTAGAGCAATCATTTGCTCTTGTTCCTCTCGATGATAGACTTTTAGCCGCTTCACAATTTGGGTGCCATCTTGGTCCGTACTAAGGTCTACATCGATAGTTTCTTCAATAGACATGTGGGAACCTTCCTCAAGCCGATGGGGAGTAGGGATCAGATTTATGTCATCTAAAATGTCATCAAGCTCCCGTGCCTTGCTCTCGTCTATGTCTCGCTCGGAAGACCTCTCGGCTTAGAAGATGAAGGTGAATGTGGAGGTGAAGGAGGAATGTAGTTGGCGGAAGCCCTTAACAATTCCTCGGAAAGGATGAACTCTGAAATAGATGGAGGGGATGAAATCCGATCCATGTCAATCAAGCTTGGGTTGATCGGGATTGGCTTATCCGGATCATATGGATTATGGAGCGGGGTGAATAAGTCTTCAAAATTCATTGTCGACTTATGGAAGAAAGGATGGGCGGAATGGAAGGGAAAACCGGTGAAGACCTGAAGTGCAAAACAACATAGTTTTTCAGTTTTTTTTTTTTTTTTTGAGTTTTTTTTTTTTTTTTGTAGTGGTGAAAACCACTATTACACACATACATAAAGCAATAAAGTATTTTTTTATATATTTTGATTTTTTTTTTTTGAATTTTCTGATTTTTTTTTTTTTTGGTAGTGGTGAAAACCACTATTTTAGTATATACATATAATACAAGTTTGGATTATGGCTTATGGATGTGGCGGAGGGGGTGGTTCACCTCGCTCTTGTGGAAGAAGCAAGCGAAAGATGGCCTCTTGGAGAGGGAACAATTGGAGATAAAACTCGCCTTGTTTAGTGAGGGGAACAATGGGCGCCGACTCTTCTTCGGATTCATCACCATTTGACATGACGTCAAATTCTTCATAGGCTTCATCTTCGGATTCGTCGGGGTGGAGGATTTCTTCTTCCGAATTAAGATTAATGCTTTGAAAAGCTCGTTCAAAAGAAGAAAGGGATGGAAGTGGTTGGTAGCCCTGCACCAAAACGCTCAATGGGTCTCTCGATATGGCATATCGATGCGTTCAGCTACCCCTTGCTCGTATCGACCTAGGGCCAAATTGCTGCCAATTATGTCTGTGGAAATAGCGAGAGGGAAAACCCTCCATCCTTTCGATATTGGCAGGGACCGGATGCTTGGGTTCTAGTATGGTGGTAGGACTAGAAGATGACTCTATTCCCCCATATACAAAATTAATGGAATTTGGCATAGAACCCATGTTATAAACCGATCCAATGGATAAATGTTGGTCATGTGGACGACCAAAATCTTTAACTGCTTGCACATTGAACGGTGTGATGTGGACATCTTGGATGGCATACTCACCAATACCTGCATCAATGAGATGGACCTTGACTTGGGAGGGAGATGGACTAGATGATGGAATAGAAGAATGTGGGATAGAAGAATTGGAAGGATTTGGTTGGGTTGATGCTTCACTAACTTGTGAAACATCACCTGGTGATGGTTGGGAAGATGGAGGAATAATAGGTGATGTTGAAGAAGGTGTAGAAGAAGGGGGTAATGACGTGGAAAGAGATGATTGGTCATGGCCACATGTGCATGTGGTCACTGATGAAGAAGAAGGAAGATTAGTTGATGAAGAAAGTGGTGAATGAGATGGAATAGCGGAAGAGGAAGATGGTTGCGATATGATGGGTAGCTCCTCAAGAATGGGAGCTTTAGAAGAAGATGGTATAGAAGAAGTAGATGGGGTCAAGAAAAGATGAGTGGATGGCAACACAATCTCATAAGGATTTGAGACATAGTTGCAATGTTTGAAGGGTTCAGTGTCAACAGGTACACAATGAACCTGTCCCTCATATACATACTTCAGACATTGATGCAAGATAGAAGGGACACATCTCATCTCCCTAAGCCAAGGCCGTCCAAGCAATACATTGTATGCCATGGTCCCTTCCAAGATGTGAAACAAGGTATGCAAAGTTCGGGCCCCTACCTCAATGGGCAAGATAACCGTGCCAACCGTGGAAGATAAAGCATCATTGAATGCTTTAAGAGTAAAAGTCGACTTTGTGATAAGGGATGGCGACAACTTTAGATGACTCAACGCCGATGTTGTAATGATATTGATTGAGGAACCGGTGTCAATTAAGACTCTCTTGAATGGCTTGTTATCGATCTTGGCCATGATATGCAGTGGAGGATCTATACTTTCGTTGACATAGGTTTGATTTCAAAATCATAGAAAGTGATGGAGGGCTCCATGCATGTTTGAATACTCCCCACAAAGTTGTTGAAGGCATTAGTATCTTGAGTTTGAAGCTCGATTGACTTTAATATTTCCATTAATGCCTCTCTATGCGGGGGAGATTGTTGAATGAGGTCATAGATCGATAACTTGGCATAAGCCATTTTTAAACTGGTAGTTAACCGGCTACTCAATGACATGATGGGTCGTTGGCGTTGAGTAGAATGATTTAGCGGTTGTTGAGAAGTACTAGCACGTCGTTGGGTCACCGTTACCCGAGGTGGACCGGGGTTTGTACAGGTGGTCGTGGTTCAGCCTCGATTTGGTTGGTTCGCCCTTTGACCCCGGGTTACTACGTTAATAGTACCCACAAAACCTTAGTGTTGTTGTACATGGTTGACTTGATTAGGAGGAGTTACCTGAGTTACTGAAGTTGTTGGAGCTTCCTCACGATGTGGAAGGGGTGTTTGAAATATACCAAGATTTTGATTTTGTTGGGCTAAGGGGCTATCCAATTTAATGGCTCCAATCTCAATAAGATCTTGGATCACATGTTTGAAAGTCGTACAATTATTGATATCGTGCCCATTTTGCCTATGATAAGGACAAAATAGGTACTCCTTGTAATACTTCCCCTTCTAGATGGGTCTAAAGGTTTAAACTCAGGTAAAGTTAACTGATTTGTGCTATATAACTTGTTGAATATGACCGCATATGGTTCATCTAAAGGTGTGAACTGTCGCTTGGGACGATTGTTTTGCCAAGGTCGAGTTTCCATGGTTGGCCCAGTATTGGGAGTTGGTTGAGCTGGTTGAGGAGGGGCGGGTACCGCATGATAAGAAATTGGTTGCGGTTGACTTTGCATTACTTGTTGTTGTTGAGCCATTACGGGCTGGCTCGCCACCACTTGATTAACTTGGTTAACATTTGAGGTCGTATTAGCCTCGTGCTTGTTTGTTTTGGCCATAATTATTATTTCGTTGTTGGCCCTTTTGTTGCCATTCTTTTCTACGGGGTTTTAAAACACCCTCTTGGACTTTAATGTCTTCTATGATACTTGCTTGGGCCAAAGCCTCTTCAAAAGTCCCGTATTGTTGTAATTGGAGTAACCAAGAGATAGGTTTTAGACAACTCTGGGTGAACATTTTGGTTAACTCCTCCATTGGTAGGGAGAATGGCAGTTTATTAATGATAGCCCTCCAACGGTTTCCAAAGTCATAAACTGTCTCATCGTCATGTTGCTTGAGCTTGTATAAGTCGGACAATGAAACTCTCTTTTGTACATTCAGGGAGAATCGTTCTAAAAATAGATTAATCAATTGCTCGTAAGCATAAATGCTATGGTGAGCTAAATGATTATACCATTGTACAAGATCTCCTCCTAATGTCTCGAGGAAAAGTTCTGAGCATAAGAGCATCATTATTTTGGATTCTAAAGCAAGCATGCATGAATGAGCTCACATGTTCATGAGGATCCTCGGTTCCTCGAAATTTGTCAAACTTCGGTAATGTGAAATCTACCGGATATGGTGGTGAAGGTACCGAAGGATGAATTGGTTGATTGATCAATGACCTTAGCGTAGGTTTCTGACTAAATGAGCCAGGCACGTTAAGCATAAGGTTGTCAATCTGTTGTTGCATAGCATGGAGTCGTGGATCTTCATTAAAATTTTGACTCGTTTGATGATTATGATGATGTAATGGAAGAGTGGAAAATTGATGAGATGGGATGAAATTGCCTGAATTAGGCGGTGTGGAATGGACAAGTTGTTGGTATGGATGATACCGAAAAGAAGGTGATTGGGGTAGATGATGAACTGGACTAGGTTGGGAGAAAGGTGGGGTAGGAATGGACACCACCGAAGATTGGGGTACCTAGGTGGGGCCTGAGCTAATAAAAGCTGGCTGGGTAGAAATTGGTTGGGGTGTAGGATTTACTACGATAGGTGGTTGAGCATTTTGTTGCTGTTGTTGCAAAATCAATTTGTCGAGATACTCCTTAACCTTATTAATCTCTAACCCAAGGGAGGTGGGATGATTGGATGAAGGTGGAGGGCAGGCTGCCATGGTAGTCACAGAAGACTGCATAGCAGGGGCGATGAAGTTGGGAGGGCAGGCTGCCATGGTAGTCACAGGGGACTGCACAGCAGGAGCAATGAAGGTGGCTGAAGTAGGCGATACCTGGGAAGGAACAAGAGACTGTGTCCTGTAGGGTGAAACCATAAATGGTTTGGGAAGAAGAGGGTTGAAATTGGTTATGGCTAGAAGAGTTTCCACCAACTTCATAAAGAGAATTGGTGTACACCCGGTACATGGAGGAGAAGGTGGTCGGGAAGACACTACATTTGTCTCCAAAGGAGGACAATTGAGCATCTGGGAAGATGTTGGAGATGAAGCCGGCTGAGCAGATACAACATTAGCCTCAAAAAAAGGGTTAGTGTAGACCTGAGTGAAACCAGCGGGTATGGTTGATGCAATATCCTCGCTAAAAAATAGAATCTTGCATAGGGGAATCTTGGATTGGCTCAAGGACATAGCCAGGCCATCTCTTAAGTGAGTTTGCACTTGGGCCATATCAATGTGGACAATATGAGAGGAATTGTCTTCCTCCATGGGCATGGCCATGTGGTAGATGGTAGAAGGACGTGAAAGTCCTGCAGGCGAACCTGCCTGAAATTCACTAGGATAAGTGGCCATGTTGGTGGTGGGGATGTTCTGTGAATTTCCCATTTGATTATTTAGATTTAACATTTTAGATTGATTCCTTGTTAAGACCATAGAGCAATAAATCTAAACAAATTCAGAAAAGAAGAATGCAAAACTAGAATGATAAATTTACACTAAAAAAATTATCATAAAACATACAACCTAGGTTTCCAACCAATGTGTCTTACCTTGCGGTTAATTAATTATTTTCTCGATCTTAATCGTAGTAAATTTTAAGTGTCCGGTTTATGAGTTTTGCATGTGATCTAATCTTGAATTATTCACAAAAAAGGTAAAAACTATGGCTAGGAAAGGACAACGAGATTCTTACTCGGTGATGAAATCCAAGCAAGTTTGCTCTGGGGTGACCTATGGTGTCTAAGGCAGAAGTTTAATGGATGGAGATGAATTCCACCGTCACTAAACTTCAAGCAATACCTGGTGATGAAATCCAGATATCACTGTTTTAAATGCAATATGAAAATGCAATGAATTTTTTTTTTTTTAAATGTTTTAGTTATCTAATGTGTACATACAAGGCTATAAATCAAAAGTTCTAATGATCTAAGCAAGAGGCTACTGAAAACATGTCATTTCCTCTGAAGAAGTGGAGTACACCGTTTAAAACCCCCTGCCTACCAATGATATCAGATATCAAAGGAGCAACCGGAAGGTTCGTCCACTTCTCTCGCCTCGGAATCACCCAATGGCAGGAGTACTATTGACATCCAATCAATAGTCCTACTTAGATAATTAAAACAAATAATTCGTAGCTATTCTAATATGCAGCTAGGTATGCAAATTTTTTTTTTTTTTAATGCAAGCAACAATCAATAATGCAATGCAAAGAAAAATGTAATTAAAAATAACTGTTCTTTTCCAGATTACTTAGTTTTTGTTCATTTTAAAGTAATGATCCGAAAAAGAAACAAAATATGGCGAAAAACCAAAAACGTAAAAAGTACAAGACTTACTTGGAAGCCTACGCTTTTCTGTAAAACTGACTTCAAACGCCCACGGAGTCCGCACAGCCGAAACGCACCTCTCGCGTTTCGTATTGGACTTCCGTACGCCCTCTCGCGTCTGCTGCATTTTCTGCAAACTCGTAAACCCTAGTTCGCTGGAACAACGAATTTCACGATTTTCGGAACCTGCAAAATAAAACAGAAAATAGGAACAGATTAGTAAAGCAAGTATTAAAAATATGAAACCCTAGGGGGTCCCACCGTGATCGCCATTTGTAGATTAAAAATACACGCCAAACAAAAAAATAAAATCACAATAACAGAGTACGTAATAGTTGCACAAAACAAACGATTTCTATTAATCGATGGAGTTTAAAAACTCCTTTTTGAATACAACTGGGCCTGTAACCCTTTATTTGTGATACAAGATTACAATTCATGCTAGGGTTCTCCGAAACCCTAGCTGGCACAAATGGTGGCGTCTCCGAAGAATGTATCTTCAATCCCAACAGAGTGAGTGGGCTTTGTTGTATCCCTTGCTTGGACCACTCCAGCCTAAACACCGCCATCAATAAACCGGATCTGCCGTTAAAAACCTACGCACATTAACACTATCAAGGAGTTAGAAATTAATAAGAGGGCTCCACCGTGTGAGCCCTCGTAAACAATCTAAAACCCTAGAAAAATAGAATGCAGGAATTCAACAACAGATCAATAAAAGAAAAGAAGTTACTTGCTTTAAACTAATTTATACCTGTTCTCTGTTAACGCAGCTAGACCAGGCGACACCTGGAAGTAATGTGGTTGTCAAATCGGCTGTGGAAGGCGCCCTGGTGCACTCGCCGAACGCCCGCGTGCTTCGGATCAAGGTTTCGTACGCCGGTCCGAGTCTCGTGGTTGTGGATAAACGCCCGCGGGAACTTAATAAACGCCCGTGGGCACTTGCGACAAGGGGTAAACGCCCGCGGGCACTTGCGACAGGAATGGGAGATTCTGCAGAATGCTGTAGAAGGAATGGCGGCGAAAGCAACGATGAAAGCGACGAAAAAGGACGACGATAGATGCGGCGAAAGGGTAGCAGAAGATAGAACGAGATAGGAGATAGATGAAGGGATAGAAGAAGTTAAGAAGATAGAAAAGATCCAGGATAGAAGTAGCAAAAGACATAGGGTTTGAGCCATCAAGGTGACTCAATTTATAATCTACTCTTAGGGCACACTTTAGGGTTTTAACGACACTTTGAACGTGTGGCTAAGATTAAAGTGGATCCAAGGGTAGAGAATAAATCTAGGTTGTGAAATGGATTAAGATGGATGGACGGATGAGATTAAATGAAGGATGGACGGCTCAGATTAAATCACTTAAACTATTATTTAAATATATATATTAAAATATTAAAATATATATATATATATATATAAATATTAATTTAAATAAATTTGGGGATGAAAAATGGCGGGAAAGGTGAAATTGGGCCAAATAATGGCGGGAAAGTGTGGATTTGGGCCAAATAATGGCGGGAAGGTGGATGACCGACACGTGGCTGACAGGAAGGTATAGATGACTTGCAAGTGGCCGGATTTTGGTGTCTACAGATAGCTAGATCTACTTTTGTTTATGTGTTTGTAGCAATATTTTTAGGTTTAACATAAGTTTAGTACATTTCTTGCGCTTTATTGATTTCATGCTAGTTATACTACCTTTTATGCAAATACCTCCTAAAAGCCTCATCAAGAGAGGCCTCTTTTGTTGCTAATTGCTTCTTGTTATTCATTGCATGCAGGATTAACATGGTTTTGAGGTGGAAGATAAAAAATACCTCTAATCGTGGAGAAGAAGGTCATCGATACCTTGGAGAAATTTGTGTCCATTTAGAGAGTTTGCGTATTGCAACTACCTCATTGGGGCTTTCAAATTGTGTTAATTGTATCAACATTTGGGTGACCCTAAGAGGGGCATGATTGTAACCAAGATTTAATTCAAGATTAATAAAAGAAACATTCATTTTCTTGTCATATGCAATCTTGTCTTCCATTTCATGCTTTAATGATTTATTTCAATTAATGTATTAGTCTAGGTGTATGCTTTCTAGATAGGTACAAAAGGCAATCATGAAGGAACCTTTGCATTTCATGCCATGGATCACTGACCTCTATGATTTTTTTATGATAGGTGCTCACCATGGTTGATAGCCATGAACGAAAATTATCACCATAGCTGACACCCATGGGCAACAGTGGTAACTGTGTTACAAAGATGCAGTTAGAGTCTGATAGACCAGACAACAGAGGAGAAAAGCTCAATCAGATGTGGACCTGAGGTAGGTGCCACTATCACCTTCTGTTTCTATTTTTTCTTTCTATAAATTTCCAAAATGTAAAAATGTTAGACTAATTAGGTAAGACAATGAAATTAGCAGTAGGCATGTGAGTCTTCGGTATTTCTCTTTTTATGTCTTTACTAGGTGTTGATAGGAACAACGAACCTTTGAGTTCAGTCCGCCCTAGTCTCCAACATTCTAGAATGTCTTTTGTATTATTTTTACTTGATTGAGGCCTGATTAGTGGCCATACCATCGCTATTATGCATTTTCAAAACATCATGTAGAACTAATCATGCATACTTTCTCAAATTAAAACGTTCCTTTTTCTACATTGCATATATAAGAGAATCATTTGAATGTTGTATTATGCATATTTATTTCATGCAATTTAAAGGAACCACACGCACCATGATTCACATTAAATGCTAGGGAGTTGGAAGTCACACCCAACCACTAGTAGGGTTTCAATGACGGTGGCAATGATTTCCATCTGTTGGCCCAACTCCCATGTACCTTATGTTCTAGATCAAGGTCAAACTCAAGAACCTTTTGTAGCCCAAAAAATTTACATGTGCTTCTCTTCGAAAGATATAACACTGGTTGGGCGAAAACGGGTGAGATTCTGATAGGACTTGTGCTCCCTGCCCGGATGTGGACCTCATCACCACATTTCAGGGGGATTACGCAACCTGGAGTTCATACCCAGGTTGTCGAGCTATGAGTATACAGGTGAAAGCCCTTTAACAACTAAGTATATCATCAACACATTGAAAACATGATGAGAGTTACATACTGATACAACACATTTGTAAAACACATCAAAAAGTTTAGGGTTCACATGTAAAACTTAAAATAAGATAATCATCATTGTTTACTTTGATTGCCTAAAATTTACATATAAGCTAACACAATGGTGTAAACACGGAGGGGTTGATCCAGGCATAGACCTGAGATTGAAGCCCAAGATCCACCTAATGCACAACACGATGTAGAACACCCTCAATCACAAAATCCTCTTGGATATAATTTAGTGAGTATTAGAGGGGATAATTCTACACAAGGGGATTCCTTTGAGAATACATCGATTAGAGGAAGTACTAGAAACTCCTCTAGACATAGATCAAAGTATAAGACTTCCTAGCATGGGGGTTCCATACATGGTAGCATTTACCATGATAGCATTCCTCGTGCATCCATGGGTTTTGCTAAAGAATATGTCATTGAGGGATCCAGATTGGTATCCCTTCGACCTATAGCTAAGGGAGGCTCATGACCTCCACCATATGAGTATAGATAGGCTCGAGATCCACCCATTTAGGGTCAAGTAGATGGGACCGCTTTCGAGCATAGGCCCATGTAGACTCTATATAGGGGTGAACCTTGTAATTTCACCATAGATATGTCAAAAGTGGGAGCTAAAGGCATGCCACCTCATGAGAAATGGCATAGTAGTTAGTTAGATGGTCTAGACAGAGTCCTAGGGCAGCTAGGATATAAGCCTACACCTGCACCCTCTTGACCTATGAGTGAGTGTAGTGGAAGCACCATTAGGACTGCTAGAGAACCTAGAGAGTGCTCCAATTGTTCTCGTGATATACATGCTCCTGCATCTCACACAGGCACAAAGTATAGGAGACAACCTGATGTGAATGCCATCTTTACAAATAAAGGCAAGAGTGTGGAAAATTAGTCCATTGGAAGATATACCCATAAATCTGCTCGAATAGAGCATACACACCAGAGACCTCAGATGGCTGATCATATTGATAGATCTCATAGACTGGTGTTAGAGTAGATACAACAAATTCTCCAAGACCAATTGGAGGATGTTCGTGTAGAGAAAGAGCGCATCGAAAATGAGAACACTTAGAGGCAGAGGTTCATAATACAAAAATATATGAAAAGCGCATGCATGAATAATGCATCCTTGGTCAGAAGGAGCATGTAAAGAGAGAGGATCAATTGGCTAGCACTGGTTCACCTCCTCGTAGTGAGACAAGGGAGCATGTCGATAGACGAGTGCCTTCACAGCCTGAGTTATAACTTGAGTACATAGACACACCTACTCGTTGTACAACTCAACACAAATATTGGCATCCATAATCTAAACAACGTGAGCTTAGGTAGTATGAGGAAGAAGTGGAAGAGGAATTAGAGCAAGAATATCTAGAAATATTCCAATTCAAGGAGGAGGACAAGCCTAGTCCACCACATCGATAGACAAAGAATATGCCTCTCAAGGTACCTCCAAGACAATCTCGAGAAGAGGAGATACTTTCTTCGCAGGCCTATAAGGCTTTAGTAGAGAAGGTCCAAGCCATAGAGAAGCAAGGAATGACTTATCAAAATACTATCTTGAACAAGATATATAATGAACCTCTATACACATTAGTGCCTATTTCGGACTATCTTGAGCATTTCAAGATGCCTAGGCTAGAAAAGTTTCAAGGAGAGGAAGAAGCATAGGAGCATGTGACGAGTTTTCTAGATATGTGCTTTTAGATTAAGAGAAATTATACTTTGCTCCTGCACACCTTCATTACAACCCTCTTAGGACCATCTTAGGAGTGGTTCAACCAATTAAAGAGGCACAACATCACTAGTTTCAAAAAACTAGCCGATGCATTTCTTGAACGCTTCTCCTTTGGCATCAAGAAAAAGGTAAACTTATCCAACCTGGCTGCTTTAATGCAACACAATGATGAGCTAGTGATGGATTATGGAAAATTATGGAGGAATATGATGGAAAATCTACCATTCTCCATCCCATCCTCTAAATTAACTCGAATATTCATGAAAAGTTACACTAAGAACATTTTGTTATTGCTACAGTTGCAGCAGTAGTAGATATTCGAAGAGGCTTTGGCGCAAGCCAAGGTGATGGAGGGCATAAAGTTACAAGAGGGTAACTTGAAGCTCAAAAATAAGGAGTGGAACAAGAAAATTACTGAGAGACAATAGGCCAAGCTGACCTACGTTAATTAGGTGGTGTTGAACCTTCAAAAAGGTGATAAGGAGCAATAACAATGGAACTATCAAGCTCAACCTCCTCCTGCCCAATATGAGTAGCACAACAATAATCAGAGGGGTAAGGATAAGAAAATATGCCCTCCTCATGTATTCACTCAGTTATTGAAGTCGTTGGCTTCAATTTTTCATCATCTATGTGAGGCGAAGGCTATACACTTACCCAAGGTCAAGTTAATGGACTCTAATTAGCCTAATTCTAAGGGCTACAAGGACAATCAATATTGCATATTTTATTGATCAAAAGGTCATGATATTGAGGTATGTTGATCTTTCAAAAATCTTATGTAAAATATTATCGAAAGAGGTACGCTTCTTGTCGACAACCCATAAAATTTTGAAAATCAAAATATGGATATTTACAAAAATCCTCTACCAAATCATGAGGCACCAAGGAATAATGTTGGCCAAGTCAACCAAGTACGCATCAAACCACCAACCCATGGGTTCATTGAAATGGTCAATGTTGTCATAAGACACATGAGGTATGAATGACCAAATAGACCTCCAGTGCCCATTAGAGTCCAAGCCGTGCCTCCTCCAAGGCCAACCCAACATGTGCTAGGCCCACCAACTAGATCGATGGTGACAATCAAGAGTAGGTTGGTCCAAAACCTACAGATGACTCCAATGAAGTTGTCAATTTATGAGCTAATTCAACAGTCTCCCAAGAACAGTGAGACACTTATGGATATCCTAAGGTCCATAGAAGTGCAGCCTCAGGATACTGAAGCATTTACACACTTCGTGGAGCACGTACAATAGTGTCAGGAATCGATCATACAATTTTATGATCATGAAGTCAATATAGTTTCCACTGTTATAGTAGACCCGTCACTACATATTATTGTGTGTGTGAATCACAAACTATTCAAGCGGGATTTTATTGACATGGGATCATCAATCAATATCATAACTACCAAGGTGTTAACTCACTTGAAGTTTACCAAGATTCATATCATCCCTTCTACCTTCACGTTGAGAGCTTTCAATGATGCATTATGCTCAATGATCGATACTATAGTTTTACCTATCCAGGTAGGACTAAAGACTATCTTGGTGATGTATCATGTAAGTGAAGGTGCTATGTAATATAACATACTTCTAGGGAGACCTTGGATCAAAGAAATGTGTTGCGTCCCTTCTATTCTACATCAATGTATCAAATACGTTCATGAGAGATAGGTTCACGTGGTGCCTTTAGATGAAGAACCCTTTAAATATGTGAATCTAGAAGATTTGTTGATGGAATTCATGCTCCCCTAAATACACCTGGATGTGCAGCTAGCATCATCGATAAAATATCCTAGAGGAAAAATCAAAGAAGTATGTACTAAACCTACAACGTTCGCATATCAATGATCAGAGCACACGATAGCTGCTTCTACTAGATCATCTACATCTATGATGCATCAAGATGATAGGAAGTTAAAAGTAAATATGGGCAAAAAAGAGATAAAGCAAACACCCAAGACAGTTATCATTGAAGCTCCTAATCCCATGGAAGTAGAGGAAATTCAAGAAAAAGTCAAAGAGGCACCTCAGCCTGCTTCACCCATGTCTTTAGCAGGGTCATCTGCACCGTAGGTGACCATCCATTTGGTTAATCTTGGATTAGGGGAATATATCATGTAGAATGTGATGTTCAAAATTATTATCAAGACTGCACAAGATATGGGCCAAACACGAGCCCATCGCCTTACCGTAGGGATGGTGGCACCATTAGGGGTGCCACCTAACCAAACCAACTTCATATATGGAGGGTTAGACCAGCTTGCATCTCCCAGTCCCATGGATGAGGATGATAATGAACCATTCACTATGAATGTTCATTAACTCTCTAACCTGGAATATGCCATGCAATACTTTGAGGTTACCATTGGCATGGTTACAGTCTCAGACTATTCGAGCAAGGGTGTAGGAGGCCATATGAACCGTAGTATCAGTTGTCAACTGATAGTTTTGGGTTAGGATGAACTTCTCACAACATATTTAGACCACTTGTACCTCAGTATGGGGGGTGAAGTTGAATTCAATCCTTATCACCCTAATCCTTCCACGTTTTGGAGGGATAACCGACTAGTGACCTATGTCATTGTAGAGCCACCCAAGAGATACCACACAAACATTTTGGTGGATATCGGCCTAGAACATATTCCAAGAGTCAACTTGGACAGTCAAATATATGAAGCTATTGACAATATTGGTATGCATATCTAGATTCTAGACACAACTATAAACACCAAATCAAAAGTTGCTTCTAAGGATGTGCATGTAGTATCCATCATTGAAAGCGATGGACCGAAGTATGATTTTAGAACAAATAACACTGAGTTATCCTCAAACAACGAGCAATCCAAGGATGAAACCGAGTTGGCCTACTTGGGCCCTACACTCTTACGTCATCTGCTACCCATGGAACAAATGGATGAGATCGAAGAGTACTTCATAGTTGAGAGTGACTATGAGGATGAAATGAAGTGGCCCTACCTTGGGTATCATTTTGATAATATCCCAATTCCAGTGGGTAGGGGAGAGAGATTCATGTATGATAGTGATCATGATGATGGAGCTGAGTTGGCCTATCTAGGTCCTCTCAAATTGCATCATATTTTACCTTTGGAATCAATAAGTACGAGCAAAGAGCCCTTCAATGATGATGATGGCTATCAAGATATAGCCTACATGGGGCCTCATTTGGAGCATCGCTCGATTCCATTAGGTAGAGGTAAGGATACTTATTATGATAATGATGATGAAGATGAAACAGAGAGAGTCTATTTAGGATCTCCCTACTTGCATCATCGTAATGCACCATATACTGTTGAGGAGATGTACAAAGAGATTAATATCCATCCTTGCCTTAGGGGAAGACCATTGAATCTCAATGTGATTTATCACATGGTGTTTTATGATCTACCAACATACATGGAGCTCCTTGAGCCCAATGATCTCATTCGACAATATGATCATGGACCGGATCTAGAGATCCCCATACCCCCAGAACCACATCTCGAGGATGGAAGTTCTGCTAATATTGAGTCACATGCATGTGGTCTTGGAGACATGATCCATTCCATCAATATGATATCTATTTATTTGACCACTCAACTCTACAATATAGCCGATCCTTCCAAGCCATTGTGTCTTAATATAGACGCTATTGATTGGGACCGTGCTGATTCACCTTTGGAGCCTGAAGATTTCTTCCCTAATGAGAAAATGCTACAACTTTTCCATTTTGCGCTAGGCTATGCACATGATGTCTATCATGCCGAGAATGCTTCCAATGAGGAACCTATTGTAGACACCTAAAATGCATCATGTCGATGGCGACTACTCATATGGGACATGCTACAAGACCATATGGAAGATCTTGGATAGACTCCAAGATAGAGCAGTGGTTTTAACCACTCAATTTGGGCTCCTTGGCCTAATCAGCTCAAACCATTGTTGAGACCTACGGTCTATAGTCTGAACCATTGCTAACACCCGTGGTTCATAGTCTAGGCCGCAACTATCACCCATGGTCTAGAACTGAAGTTCAGTTGGCCTTCATCCGAGCCAAATCGGTTTGAACGACCATTTGTTCTAGAAGAGGGTAGTTGAAGGATGGAAGATTCTAGAGGCTTCCAATCCAACTATCCCAACCACCTCTTCTTGATCTTGGCTTCTCCATGAAGCCACCCCTAGCCCTTGGGTAATCCTATAAGTACCCCTTCAAATTAGGGAAAATATATAGTGCATTTTGATAGCGAAGTCAAAATAGAGATCAAGTGAGCATTGGAGATTAAAGCAGTGAAGCCCTGTCGGATTGTAGACTCACCTGAGTGTACTGAGAGAGTTTTGTTGCCATTCACTTGCCAATTCATCAAGCATCATGTCAATTTGTGCCATGGATGCCCTAAGGAGCTAGAATGCCAAGAAACACGAATTCGGGCAAACGGAGGCCCAATTATGCAATTCAACCGCCAAACTAATCAGAGGACATCAAGGTGACCCTTGATCATCAATTTGACAAGGAGGATCAAGCCCACAACCTTGGATTTGGAGGGCAAAGCTACTTTGTTGCTCATCATAGCTGACAACCATGGTGTACAGTGTAGACCACTCATTTGAGCTATGGTTTGCAATCGGTGAAAGATCTCCTTACTATTCTTTTTGCATTGTATTTCACTAGGTTAGATTAAGCATCTTAGTGGTTTATTTAGCATTTTAGAGACTCTGACTGATAGAATTAGGGTTTTCATTAAGTTTACTTCATTATGGAAAATAGGACATAATTAGCTCATTTTCATGTTATCATGCTTCATTTCATGTAATCAATCCACTAGATAGATAGTTGTCCTTTCTAGTTATATGTTTCAATTAATATTTTCAAGTATTGCATAGGTTTAACATGCTTTATTCATTTTCTTGATTTTATTAGTGTTATGGCATCTTTATGTTCATATTCTTTAAAGGGCCTCATCATGAGAGGTTGCCTATGCTTTTAATGCTTTTATGTTGTTTATTGACCATAGGAAAGTAGATTCAAAGGAGATTCAACCATCCAATTCCTTCCTCAACGTGGAGAAGAGGGTCAACTCCACCCTAGAGCAGTTCGTGTCACCCCGAAGGGCCTAAAACTCACATTTACCCTTGAGAGGGAACATTGATTTTTCCTACTGTAATAAGAGTATCAAAATGGTATCCCTAAGAGGGATGTAATTGTAAACGGGATTGGCTTCTTTATAATGGAATAAAAGTGTTTTTCTTCTTCCCATTTGTTGTCAATTTTGCATGCATCTATTTTGTTTCTCTTATTTCATTTTACGTAGTAGGAAGCATAGGTGTGAGGCCATTTTGGTGGTCACAGTAGGTGATCACGGTGGAACTCCACATTTTTAGCCTCTGATTTTTGATCTTTGTGTTTTTGGATATCAGGTGCAAACCACGGTTGATAGTTGTGGTCTCATTGTTGGCCCACGGCTTCAAGATGTGGTCTATAGTAGCAACCATGCGATAGAGCTACGGTTTACAATAGACACAATAGACAGTAGGGAGTCAAAGCTTTATCAGATGAGGATCAGAGGTAGGTCCCATTTTTAACCCCTATTTCTATTTTTACTATCTGTGTTTTTCTAGTTTGCGTGAAAAGGAAATTTAATTAGGACACATAAAAGAAAAGGAAAATGGATTAGGTCCTAGGATTTCCATTCTTTTTACGTTTTAGCTAGGCGTTGCTAGGAACAATGGACCTCTGAGTGTAGTTCGCCCTAGAATCCAGTGTGCTAGATTAAATTATGTGTTGGTTTGCATGTCTAAGGCCCAATTAGTGGCCATTTACATCGTAAAGTGCATTTTCAAAAAGAGCATGTAGTATGTAGCTTGCATTTTCTGAATTTGAAAAGTTCTTTCATTGCATATCATGTAGGAAATGAGCATGAATGTTGTATGATGCATTTTATTTTCATGCAACAATTAAAATGAACCACACACACCACGTTTCAATTAAACGCTAGTGAGTTGGAAGTGACATCCAACCACTAGTAGGGTTTCAACGACGGTGGAGGTGATTTCCATCCATTGGCCCAAATCCCATGTACCTTATGTTCTAGACCAATACCAGATCCAAGAACCTTTCGTAGCCTAGAAAATTTGCATATACTCCTCTTCGGAGGGTATGACGCTGACTGGGTGAAAATGGGTGAGGATCTGGGAGGACCTATGCTCCTTGACCGTGTGTGGGCTTCATTACCACACATTATAGGTTGGATTACGTGACTTGGAGTTCATAGCCAAGTTGTCGAGCTACGAGTATACAGGTGAAAGCCAATTAAACTGATATTATCATCCAACAAGCTTTCAAACATGATAAGAGTTTCTAATACTGATACAACAAATCATGAAACAACATCAAATAGTTTAGGGCTCACTTTTAAAATGTAAAGGAGATAATCACATTGTTTACATTGTATGCTTCTTTATTGCTTAATTCATCAAGATAAGGCCTTCCTTGAGGCCAAAATTTTTAGTAAGAGAGGTTTCCTCTCAAGACTTGTGTAGTTGGCACATCATGACAACTAGGCATAGTCGAGCTCAATCACGAGCTAATGACTCAGAATATGCATGGAGAGGCCCTCAATGCCTCCGATATTCCCCTGAGGATCTTTCAGATCTCGCACGCCTCCTTGCTAGGCATCATACACATCATTCACCTGAGGATCTAATCCTCCCAGCGTGACATTCTGATAGTCATCGCGAGCCCCCTTCATCACGCAGGGGGTCCACCCATACAGGCCATGGGGTTTCTTCACACATAGAGAGAACCCACGTCGTTAGGTCTCCCCCTAGCGAGATAGAGAGTTGTGGATCCTACTCCATGAGTCGGTCATATAGGAAACCTGAGTCTCATACAGTCCATAGTGGGTGACTACTCCAAAGTCAATTGGAGGAAGCACGCATTGAGTGGGAATGCCTAGAGCGTGAGTACTCAGAAGAGAAGAGATCACATCAACAAAGGTTGGATAGGCTCCAACAACGTGAAGGGAGGATTTACCAACAGAAATTACGTGAAGAACAATCATGTGAGGTAACTCCTGAAAAGAAGCTCATACCTAGAGTGCTTAGGCAACAAGTCAACGTGATGCACCCTACGCATCATCAAGAGTTACCTCTTAAGCAAGTAGATAGCCATTCTCTTAGACAGACAGACATACCGTCGGCTATTGATAAGCAACAAAAAGACATGCTTAAGGATCCCATGCTCAAGCATGAGGTTGAGAGTAGGCAAGTCAGACAGGTGAGCAATGTCAATGCTCGAAAGTTGTCACAATCCTTGATGCATATACAGTCTATTCCACCATATAAGGAACCTATGATTACTTTCCATAAATAGGAAGTCAAACCTATCCTTGTCAAGGAATCTGATCCTCCATTGCACATCATAGTGAGGATAAATCAGATTGCGTATAAGCGAGTGTTGGTTGATACAGGATCGTCCATCAATATTATCACAACCTCTACATTCAAACATCTCAAAATTCCACCTTCCCACATCAAGGCATCGAATTTCATGCTACAAGATTTTAATGATGTGGAATCCCCTACAATAGGCACAATAGTCCTCCCCATCAAGGTGGGACAAAATATTATTTCTACATTGTGCTACATTTTAGAGGGTTCAAGATAGTATAACCTACTACTTGGAAGGTCATGGATAAGAGCCATGGAGTGCGTACCATCCATAGTGCATCAGTGCATTAAGTACACCCATGCAAATGAAGTCCATGTGGTTGAGGTGGACCCAGATCCTTTCAAGTATTACAAACTAGGGGATCATCCACAGGAACCTAGTGGGGCACCTACGCATCCAAACACTAAACATGATGAGTCTATCCAAAGTTTGGATGCAGCCTTGCAGACTATTGTGGAGTTACCATCACCACCGCTATCACCTGTGGAGTCACCTATGACTCCTTCATATTTGGACTTTCCTAGAAGGGAAGGACTGATGAACCAAATCATAGAGATGCTCACAACTACCTTGGATGTGTCATTAGAGGACCCTCATACTCCTATCGAGGGGGAAGTACCTAGCATGGTCATGGATGCACCCGAGTGTATCATACCCTCATCATCCATCATGTCACAAGGTAGACCTCATGAGGATGATGGTGAATATACAGAGCATATGGAGGCAGACACCATGATGTCACCCATCATGGAGACCATTGAGGATTTAGGTCAGCTCCTTGTCGAGTCTCTACCTATTGATCCTATCCTTGATGCATCAAATGAGCATGAGGAAGAGTTAGTTGTTGCAATTGAGATGCTACAACCCCAACAGGTTGATGAGTCACCTACGACTCATGCAATTATGGAGTCATCTTCTCATGAGTTTGTGGGAATGGTTGACATTAGGTCAGAGGATCGAGTGACTCTAGAGAAAATAAAGCAAGAGATGGGGCAATCAGACATTGCTTCCACATCGAAGGGGTCCGAACCTTTAAAATTAGTCACTCCTGACTCATTTCTTGTGCCACCTTCTCAAGGACAAGAGCAAGTGTGTACCCCATATCAGGCTGGGGGTACTAAATCTGACATAGTTCAATTCTTTCAAGTCGAGCAATAGCATGAACTGAGTCATGCGCATGAGCATGTGGATAGCACTGATGAAGTGTATCATCAAGAAGCATTCGCATCAACCCAAATGAAGGAAATAGGTGATTTGCAATTACCTAATGGATCTCTAGCATCCACTTTTCTATTTCCTTCAATAGACAAAGGTATTTCGAATCAGTCATTGGAAATACATATGAACTCTTTGTCAGTCTTGCGAGCCATTCTAAGTCATCTAGAACAAATGGAACATCGAATGGATGAGCAAGATAAGGCATTGCATTTTATCATGAACCAACTTGGAAAACTGGGATCACAAAAGCATCCTTTGTTTGAGGCCGAACCACTTCCTATGCAAGTACAGGAAAAACCTCAGCAAAAGCAAGAGCCCATGTGGCCAACCCAACCATTGGGTCCTCAAAGCAAACCAATGTGGGTCGAGCACCCAAAATAGTCACAATGCATTTGGAATCCTTTAAAAGAGTCTATGTCTGACATATTTTAGAAGCTGCAAGAGGCTAAGGTCATCACCTTGCCTGATATCATCCCTTTAGACCCAAATAGAGCTAAACCTATGGGTTACAGGGAGCATCACTATTGTCTCTATCATCGAATAGAGGGTCATGGCATTCGATATTATCATGAATTCAAGAGTGTGGTGCAAAATATTATAGATAAGGGGGTTTATCATGTAGATGGTTCTCTTATAGTGCCCCAACATGCTGAAGTGGAGGTCACACCTCCTCATGTGTGACCCCAAGGTCATCAGTCACCTCGTAGGCCCAATAAGCCAGTGCAATGAATAGTTTCATTTCAGATGACTATTCTAACTTTGTTCCAAAAGTTACATGAGGCAAAGGCATTCATATTGCCCGAAGTCAAGCAAAGGGCATCCAAGATTGGGTCACCTGATGAGAGCCCCTTTTGTGTGTATCATCGAGTGCATGGACATGACATTCAAGATTGTCAATCATTTAAGAGGGTCATCCAAGACCTAGTAGAACGAGACGTGATCCATGAGGATGGTTCACTCGTTCAACCCTACCAAGACATAGGCACTCCGTTGAGGTTCATTACTCATTTGGGAGAGTTGATTTCTATCACTCTTCCTAAACAAGTTGATTACATTTTAGTGGATAGCATGCACATTGGGGGTACATAGGGTAGCATACCCTCCCCAAAAGGCACCAAGGGTTCCAAAAACCGCTTGGTCATGTCAGTTAAAGGCCTCGAGGGTTTTCTTAAAATCACTCGGTCATTCCAAAAGGCTCCAAGGGTTTCTTACAACCACTTGGTCATCCCAAAAGGCTCCAAGGGTTCCTAAGAACTACTTGGTCATCCCTAAAAGCTCCAAAGGTGCTCATAATCCCTTTGGTCAACCCAAAATCCTTGGTCAATTAAAGGCTCCAAAGGCATTTCCTCACCATTTGGTCACTCCTAAAGGCTCCAAGGGCATGTACTCACCATTTGGTCAAATATAAAGGCTCAAAATCCATAAAAATTAAAAAAACAATAAAATCCAAAAATTGGTAAAGCATAAAATCCAAAAAAATTTGCATTTGCATTCACACATGCATTCACTTCATCACATTGCATGTAGGCATTCTTCATCCATTGCATTCCGTAGTAGAATGGATTGTGTTTGTCAGTCTTACAAATGATGCCACGTTGTGTTTCAATCATGCACCTCTGCATTTATCATAATCCATCATTCATGTGAGTAATTGTGTTTTTCAACACAACCCATAATTTTGCTATGAAGAATATACTAGGGTTTTTCGGTCATTCAACCATACCTAGAGGTCTTCTCAAGAGTTGATAGAAAGCTTGCTTTGCTTTTGTAGTTGAGGTCTAGTTAGTATAGCCCTTAGCATATCAGAATCCTATCACTAATCAACAAATTAAAAAATCCTAATAAGGACTAGGGGAAGATGAAAGCCATGAAGTAGGACCAGGTATCCTGAGGTGAAAAGAGTTATTCTTGCTTATCCCCCTATGTGGACGGTATGGGAAATGTTGGCAATTGGAAAAAGGACAAGTTTATTCCCTACCCAGAATCCCTTGCTTACGATAAAATGAGCAATATCCCAGAGTGATATCCCACATCAATCCTCAATATTGATACCCTAGATCGATATCATAGATCGACATCCCATATTGATATCCCATATTGATATCATAAGATCGATATCCTAAAATCGATATCCCAAAAATAATTCCCCAAAGGAAGTTTTTGAAGAAAATTATCAAATGTAAATTCCAGAAAGTCAAGTCAAATGAAGACAAATTGTACAAAGGAAGTTAAATTAGTATCAAATCCCTTGCTCAAGAAAAATGAAAGTACAAAATAAAAAATGATTATTATCACTAAAGTACAAAAATAAATAGTGATTTTTATCACTTTATATGAGCAAGTATCCCAAAAAATTGAAGAAAAGAAGGGAGTGAACTTGAATCCATGGAATTTTCAGCACTACTGTACCTTACGCATGACGATATGTCTGATGCATTAGCACCTCGCTTATGTACAGACCAATGTTTGAATGTGGAAGAGCTAGCTTCAGGTGTCCTGTATCGCCTAGTGGTCTAGTCCAACTGAAATCTAAACCTAGGATTGGATAAACATATGAGGATCCCCTATCTTAGAAATGGGCTGAAATAATCCCGCCTGACATCGGGGTATGCTTATGCTTTATCTTAATATACTCATTTGCACACACAGGGATAATGAACAGTTAGGGCCTATCCTAGCAAAAGCCTTACATTTCAGAAGTCTAGTTTGGTCAAGTATACAACTTTTGATAAGTCTACTAGGGTGTTTGAGTCTCATGGAAAACCTCAAAAATTTCTCTAATAGCAACAAAATACCAAAGATCACAAACCATCAAAAATAAAAGTCATTCAATCATCAAATTGCAAAGTATCGAATCCGTGATACATCATTACATTGAGCACAATCAAGATATAGGATAGATACCGGATGGATATCAAAAATGATATTTAGACGGCCATTGACTATATTGTGCATATCTTTCAAATTGCAAAAGGAATATAGAGTGACATATTATATCATTCGCATCATACCACTTCATATCATTGCATTTCATATATGGGTGATTAATTGATTAAATTCTTGTAATGAGGATTTTCAATTACATTCATGATTTTTACACATTCTGTGGTGTCATCCATTAGATTGTTAAACACATATCACATTCATTCCTTATGTTTTAAGTGATTAAAGCATACAAGTTCATTTACATTAGATTACCATCATGTAAATAATGCATTACATTCATTGCACCAACATATCGTGACATCGTCATAAATTAAATGCATACAATAAAGCAAAATTAAATATGCATTTAAAAGTAAACATCGCATCCATATGCATCCATCATAAATAGCACATCTAAGCATCTAGATCACTGCATACCATCATCATCATAAAATTAAATAGCTATCTAGTGCATGTCATCCATACATCACATCATATAAGCATAGCATCAATATGAACATCTGCATCCATGTGCATAACATAAACATAAAATAAAAAATAAACAAGTACACATAATGAGCCAAAATGATCAATCTCATATATATATATATATGTGTGTGTGTGTGTGTGTGTGTGTGTGTGTCCAAAAGGAGTACATCAAGGGTATATCAAAATGCCCGTAGGCTACAACTGTGTAGGTCCTCGACCTTACACTAAAAAATAGTACAACAAAGTATCTTGAGATCTATACTAAATAGGGCCTACGCCCCTAGCCTGTGAGGCACCTCCATCACCCATGCCATCCTTGTGGCTCCTCTACGAGCTGGCTCCATGAGTGCTAGAAGACCTATGTGTCCTCTCGGTCTTGTGAGTCCTATGGCTAGAGTCGGCGATGAGACTACCCTATCTCTCTGGTCTGGGATCAACTTCGGTGGGTCCCTATAGTGTGTGTATCCTCTGGAACCTCCCCACCTATCAGCCTAATGTGGCCCTCCAATTGGGAGATGTGAGCTGCACACGCTGTATCCCGCTCATTACCCTCCTCCATGAGGGAATGAAGCCTCTTGATCTCTACCATGGGGTCACGACCTGCTGGCAGTAAAAAATATGGTGCAGTAGATCTCATGATGGCCTGGGAGGATGAAGGATATATCCTATCTACCCTAAGTAGATCCCTCTTGGTAGTAGCTGCACCCAGTCATACCTGTGCTAGATCGTGCTCACTGGTGAGCTCCATGACCTATGTGTTGTGGTTAATCCACAACACACCCCAAGATTGGGGACCCACCTTGTTGCAGGGTTTTCAGAGAAAATCTCACTGACCCAGATGATAAAAATGAAGAAAAGGGGGCAAAATACACAAGTATAGAAAGTGTCGCGAAATCGTGACATGTCGCGAAATCACGGCATGTCGCTCCGTCGCCAATGAAAAAAGAAAAGTGTCACGATATCGCGACATATTGCTCTGATGCTGAGAAAAATGGTCGCGATTTCGCGACATGTTTCGGCAAAGTGTACGACTGATGAAAATGGTCACGATTTCGTGACGTGTTTCGGCAAAGTGGCCCGACGAAGAAAATGGTCGCGATTTCATGACGTGTTTCGGCGAAGCATACGGAAAGAGAAAATGGTCGCGATTTCGTGACGTGTTTTTCCAAAGTGTACGAAATAGAGAAGATGTCACGAAATCGTGACAGAAATGAAGATCATGCCCGAAGCAGAGAAATGGTAGCGATATCGCGACGGGTTGCGGTGAGATGGCCCGATGGGTAAAATGGTCGCGATTTCACGATGAGGTTACAGCCAAAGCGTACGGAGAGTGAAGGTGTCGTGATATCGTGACATGTCATGATTTCGTGACATGTCGCGATTTCACTGCGAAAGCAAAGAAGCAAGGCCGCGGGCTATTTTTAGTCGAGATCATCGGGGACCGTTACGAAAATGCAGGAAACGCTGGACACGTGGCAGAAAGGTATGAGAATCAGAGTAACGCTTCATATCGACAGTTACTGGCTGCAGAGGTCAAGCGTTACAAATGCATGCGAAGGGTTAGAACATCAAAAGGCGGGAAATTGAAATGAAGAGTCCTGGACATTGAAACGAAGCGTTGCAGGGGAACCAAGAGCCGAGGCAGAAGGTTTAAAAGCTGAATCGAGTTATGGATACGGGGCTGGAGATTGTAACAAAAAGGCATTATTTATTGAAATAAAGGAGTTATTTGGTAAAAGCGACTTTTGTGTGTAAAATCAAAAGGAGATCGAAGCTAAAACTACTGTTTTCATTGTCAATCTTTCCTTTGCATCATTTTTTCTTGTATCTATTCGTTTACGCCATGAGATGGGTTACGATAGGTGAATGACAGAATGATGCAGTTATATTCTTTCCTTAGAGTCTTGCATCTGATCTGATTGGATTGTGTGTTAGTACAGGTCTGCTCGGTCGGGTTGTTTTAGAACTTCATCTCTTAACTTGGGGTTTTGCAGGGAGGAGATTGCTAACCAGATTAACATCCTTCTTTGGTTTTCCAGCTGATTTTTATAAGAACATTTTTCTGTTTTAGTTCTTGATATGTTTAATCTCATATTAAAGACTAACGTTAAAATAACAGAACGATTAAACAAAGATAAAATGAACCAATTGACATTAGAATAAACCATTAATGTTAGAACATTAAAAGGATTTTTTGTTGCATGATTGGTCATTTAAACAAATTAGGGTTACAAAGTTTGCTGTGAATCAATAAAGGCCCCTTGTTAACAGTTACTTGCAGGATCTGAGTTACTCTGGGATATTTTTATTTATGTGCATTAAGTTGAAATTGGTTTTATGCACATAAAGATCTGTTCCACAAGAAACTTGGAGAAATAAAAAAATAATAATAACTTATTTCTTTGCAAGAAAGAGTCTTCTGGTTTGAGACTCCAGTTGCGTGTTCATTATTTGTAATGTGACAAATATACACTCAACATTTTGGCGCTAGAAGGAGGGCCTTCTTTATTGCTTTGTGATTTTTAATTTGTTCTAACAATTAACATGGGTAGTTTTGTTTCCACTTATTGTGCTTGCAGGTATAACATTTAGATACTGTATTTTGCAGGAAGTTGAGAGAAGTCTTTCGAGTTCTAGAATTTCCAAGCTGGCCCAACCTGAGTACATTGCTACTAGGTCTAAAACCACAGGGGAAACTATCTTCCAAAGCCTTTCTCCCACTGCTAGGAGGCCGAAAAACAAAACATTAGAGATCGAAATACCACCCAGTATACTTGAGTTAGGGATTTCTTTAGACTCAAGTACATCTAGCGGGCCTGAAATTTTAAGTTCAAGTGCGACAGTAACACCCGTGATATCTGTCTCCACGGTTCCAAGCATTCCAATTGTTCCCACAGGGTTAACACCTTTGAATAATATGGCCCAACAACAACAACAACAACAACAACAACAACAACACCACCTGCCCTTTGGTATGGTGCTCAAAGTTCCCCTTTAGATATTCTCGAGGCAGTCCACGACTTGCCTAGAAACATTGAAAGGGGATTACCCAAATTCATTCACGATGGTCCCACAACAGCAGAGGATCATGTCCAAATCTACAAAGATTACATGTTTAGGCAAGGGGTTACTCACGAGGATGTTGCTTGCCGAGTTTTCCTTGCTAGTCTAGACCCCACGGCCAATGAATGGTATCGAAATCTGCCAGCAGGGTCCATCACTTCATGGGCCCAATTAGAAACCGCCTTCATAAGCCAATTCAGAATGTTAGTGGATCCCTCCATAATCTACAATTTGTTCGTATCATGCAAAAGATTACCCAATGAACCCATACGAACATTCAATCAGAGGTTCCAAAAACTATACACGAATGTGACTCGTCACTTTGCGGTAGATCCTGCGGTCGCCTTGCAATTATATTTCGGAGCCTTGGATCCTTTAATGTCTTTGTTGACTAGAAGGAACCCTCAGGTTACGACGCTTCCTTTGGCCTATGCAGAAACAATGACTCTCGAACAACAGATGAACTTGCTAATTGTCTCAATTGACTGGGATGGGACAATATGGTCCATACAGTCAATTTGCCATGATGAACCAGTTAATGGCACCACAGGTCCCTATGATGAATAATTTTCAAACACCCACTCAAGTGGCACCATTTCAAAGTTATCCGAATGCCTCAGTCCAAACGTAGGGATTAATTCAAAATAGCCCGATGGGTTTGCCTGGGTTCGGCATGGGCAGTAATTTGTTGACCATGCCGGGGTTTGCTCCCATTAGCACGCCAAGCCCAATGACTTATCCAACAATTACTCCCATTCAAAGTGTGAATCCAGGGTGGAATCCACCCGCCTAGACCCAAGCTATTCAAAATGTGAATCCAGGATGGAATCCTCCTGCCCAGACCCAAGCCATTGTACCTATTCCAGAGGTGGCTAATGCAGCAAACACAACTAGACTCGGCATTACAGTGCCCCAACCACAAGGGTCTGAATCCGCCATAGAAAACATGAAGGAAACCTTGGCCAAAGTTTTGGTCACGGTGGGAAATGTCAATAAAAAAGTGGACCAAGCCATGGGTCACAACCGGCCTCATAATCATAGAGGAAAAGGAACATACAACACGCAGCCGAATAATGGGCGAGTACCCAACCCCGTAGCCAATCAGGCAGATGTCTCGAAAGATTTTGGAGAAACGGGACCTTGTGATAACGATTGTATGCACTGTGGCCACGGGAAGCATGAGTCTATATTGACTGAGGTTATACATTCCCAAGAAAGTGAAGAAGAGGAGGATGTAGAATTTTTTGGAAGCGAAGATGAAGAAGCCTTGGAAGTTCATGCCAACAAACGTTTTGGGAAAGGAAATCACAAGTATTACACTAGGAGTTCTAAGGAGCCCAAAACTTCCTCTACTCCTCCAAGCAACCAATTACTCCCTCCTGATTTCAAAGGAGATGTCAATCCCCCTCCTCCATCCAAAGTGGAAAAGTCTAAGATGGGGCAAGATATGTCAAATTCAGAAAAACCCACTTATGACTTGGTGGAAGACATGAAGAAAACTAAGGCCAATGTCTCGATGTATGACATGTCCCGATTATTAGGCCAAGAAGTAAGTTCACCAAAGAGATTAAATCCAGCTGCCCAAGTTCATGAAGCCAAAAGTGCTGAGTCCCGAATGGTTTTACAAAAAGAAAAATGAGATATACCTCCTTTTTTGATAACCATTAGAATTGCAAGTAAAAACTTGCACAATTGTTTAATAGACTCAGGGGCCTCGGCTACCATCATGCCCCTAGAAATCTGTAAAAAATTGGGACTTACACCAAAGCCTTCTAGAAGCAGGGTGGTGCAGCTGGATAGATCAACCATGGAGGCAGTGGGAGAATTGGGTGATGTGCTTATTCAAGTCAATTCAGAACCTAGGGTTCAACAGCGCATAGACATATTGGTGCTCGACATTCCTATCAAATATGGCATGGTTTTGGGAAGAGATTGGAGTAAAAACCTAAACGGTTACATTGTGACAGATTCTTCACATATGTGGTTGCCTTGGAGGGGAGTGGCCAATCAAATTCGGATTGATAGTGAACCCAGGCTCAAAGAGATGATCACAGATTACAACAAACCGAATGAGATCCAATACATTGAAGCGGAGTTGGGAGCATATTGTTTGGACATAGAAACACTTGAAAATACCCAAGATGAAAGGATTGGGTGCAACGTTACTGAAGGACATCAGGACATTTGGACTTTAAGATTTGATGGATCCAAGTCCAGGCAAGGAGCAGGAGCCGGTATTGAATTATCATGTTCGGACAGAGAGCCTACGTTCGCCGCATACAGACTACGCTTCCTCGCCACCAACAATATGGCAGAATATGAGGCCTTGATTCTCGGACTACAATTGGCCCTTCGAAAGAAAATTAAATATATCAAGGTTCTTGGTGATTCGGAACTGGTGGTAAAGCAAGTCAAGGGACAATACGTATGTAAGGATAGGCGGCTCAGACTTTATCGAACTAGGGTTAGAGATTTGATAGACGAGTTTCATGCTTTTAACATATCTCTGATTTCTAGAAAAGGCAATCGTCTGGCAGACTCCCTAGCCGTAGCTGCGAGTATGTTGAAGCCAGTGGACCATAAGAAATGCAAGAAGTTCTCCATAGAGCTGGTCCCTTGTCCCTCGATACCAGATAATGTCACGAATTTCCAAGTGTTTGATAGTGACAGGCACATATTCCATTTTGTCACTAATTCTGGTATATTTGAAAAGCAGGTTATAGATGAGGACGAAAGGGACCTAGAAGAGGCAGTTTTGGACGAAAAAGTTACTGGAAATAAGATGCCAGATGAGATGGCTTCATTAGAAAAAACTTTCGATATTGGATACCAACCAAGAGAGGGTAAAAAGGTTCCACCCCCAGAGAGGCTTGTGATTTAGTTAACATTGGAAGTGCAAAAAATCCTCGAGAAGTATTCATAGCAAAAGCATGTACCAAGCAGGAGAAGGATTCCATTGCCAATGCATTAAAAGAATACATAGACTGCATAGCTTGGAGTTATAAGGAGTTGAAAACCTATGATCAGAATGTCATAATGCACACGATTCCATTGAAGCCAGATTCCAAACCCTTCAGGCAAAGGCAAAGGCGAGTTAATCCATTATTAGAACCCTTGATAGAGAAAGAGGTGAAGCGACTGTTAGAAGCTAAGATCATCTTTCCTGTTAGGCATTCCACATGGGTTGCTAACCTAGTCCCCGTGAGAAAAAAGAGTGGAGAAATAAGGTTATGTATCGATTTTAGAAATCTTAATAAAGCCTCACAAAAGGACAACTACCCGTTACCCACCATTGATGAAATACTCCAAAAGGTAAACGGGTCGGAAATGATGTCATTCCTGGATGGCTATTCGGGATATAATCAGGTCCTTATCCATCCTAGTGATAGGATGAAAATTGCTTTTACCACAAAGTGGGGCACCTTTGCATACAGGAGAATGCCCTTTGGACTATTGAACGCAGGTGCCACTTTCCAACGAGCTATGGACTTTGCTTTTAAAGGGCTCATAGGTAAGTGCATCATTGTCTATGTCGATGACATTCCTGTCTTTTCTAAGAACAGGGAAAACCACGTCAGGGATCTTAAGAAAGTTTTTCAAAGATGCAGGGAACACGGTATTTCTCTCAACCCAAAGAAATGCATTTTTGGGGTAACGAAAGGAAAGCTGTTGGGGCATATAATATCTAAGGATGGAATTTCCATTGACCCTGAGAGAATAGAGGCCATACAACAGATTCCTTGTCCCACTAGCAAGAAGGGGTTGAGATCATTTTTCGGGAAGATCAATTTTGTCAGAAAATTTATTGCAGATTTTGCAGAAATAGCAAAGCCTTTGAACGACATGTTAAAGAAAGAGGTCCAGATCAAGTGGACAAATGAAAATATAGATGCTTTTAAAAATATCAAGGACGCGATTTCTAAAGCCCCGATTTTAGTGAGTCCCGATTATACGAAGCCTTTCTATATCTACACATTTGCTTCGGATCACTCCTTTGCGAGTGTTTTAACTCAGAAGAGTGAAGGCAGCATTGAAAATCCCATTGCCTTCCTGAGTAGTCCTCTCAAGGATGAAAAACTGAGATACTCTATCTTGGATAAGCAAATGTATGCTCTGGTTAAGACTGTAAAAAAATTCAGGCATTACATAGTCCACAGTAGGGTCTTTGCTATCGTCCCAGATCCTGCAGTCAAAGCCATGTTCATTCAGAATGAATTAGGTGAGAGACGTGGTAAGTGGGTTTCAACTTTGCAGGAGTTTGATCTTGAGATTCAGTCGATGAAGATAGTGCGGGGGCAAGGGTTGGTTAAGGCAATAGCAGAACAGGATCTCGCAATTTCATGTCAACATTATGAAGTCGCAGATATAACCAAGGATGAGTGGTATGCAGATGTGGTGTACTATCTACTAAATGGTAAATGTCCACCGCATTTGAATGCTACTCAACGAAGAGCCTTGCGTTTGAAGTCTGCTAATTTCCTAATTAGATCCGGCACATTATACAAGAAAAACCATGAAGGTATTTACCTTCGTTGCGTTGATCAAAAAGAAGCAGTGCAAATACTCGAGGAGTTTCATGGTAAACATGGGACAGGGCATGGGTCCGCTAATTCCACAGCCCATCAAATCCTCAGAGCCGGTTATTATTGGCCTCGACTGTTCAAAGATGCCCATACTCATGTGAGGTCATGTCATACATGTCAAACTGCAGCCAATAGAGACAGGAACGCTTCCATGCCTTTACAATCCGTAATCGAGTCTAGACCTTTTGCGCAATGGGGCTTGGATTTTGTTGGGATTATCAGTCCCAATTCATCTGATTCCCACAAATACATTCTGACGGCTACGGATTATTGCACAAGGTGGACCGAGGCTATCCCCACCAAGAATGCTACTTCGGAGGTTGTTATTAAATTTTTAGAAGATAACATTGTCACTCGGTTCGGGATGCCTAACTCCATTGTAAGTGATAATGGCTCAGCTTTTTCCTCTCTAGAGTTTGCTAATTGGGCATTTGATAACAATGTGAGTTTAAAATTCTCTTCCAATTATTACCCGCAAGGTAACGGATTGGCCGAATCATCTAACAAGAATCTGTTAAATGTCATAAAAAAATTGTTGGAAAGAAATCCGCGGGACTGGCACAACAAGCTTAAGTTGGCCCTTTGGGCTGACATAATCAGAGTCAAAGAAGCAATAGGGACATCTCCTTACCATCCGGTTTATGGACAAGATCCCATTTTTCCTACAAATCTCAGGTTACAAACGCTGCATTTCATGAAAGATTATTTCGGAACTAATGACAAACTTGAGTCTAGACTAACACAATTAATGCATCTGGATGAAAAAAGGGATGAGGCTATGCTTCATTTTAGTAAACACCAGGATGTAGTAAAGATATGGTTTGACAAAAAGTCTAGGGCCAAGGCCTTTAAAATATCAGATCTAGTGTTGTTATGGGACAAAAGACATGAGAAGAAAGGGGAGCATGATAAGTTTGACTACCTGTGGTTGGGTCCCTACCAAGTTTAGAAGTCCTAGGGGAAAATAGTTTTAGACTAAGAACCTTGGATGGAAAGGATTTGGCATTACCTATCAATGGGTTGCACTTGAAACACTACTTCCAGGCTTGAGGCAACTGGGTTTGTATTATATGTAATTATGCCATGCTTTGTTTCTTTTGTGTGCAGATTTGATACTTAAGTGTGTTCTTGACATGTCTAGTTTTGTATTAATGCTGTGATTTGTTTCTTTTGTGTGCAGATTTGATATTTAAGTTGTGTGTTTTGACATGTTCAGTTTTTTGTATTAATGTTGTGCTTTGTTTTGTGTGTGCAGGTTGGACATTTAGGTGGTGTGTTTATTTGACATTTTTTCATTGTCTTATATATAAAAAAAAAAAAAAAAGGGAATAAAAGTTTGAAATGTTAAACACATGCCTAGGATTGGGAGAATATGAAGCATTGGAATTATATTGTAAAAGCTCCACATGTAATACAAACAGTTAATTAATATCGCTTGAGGCTTGTGATGCATGAAGTAGTCAGTTTTACAAATTATGGTAATACTTCATTTGCAATTCAAAGGGCAATGCATTCATAGTACATCTCACTTTGCATATTCATGCCATCCTAGTTACATATGCATTTCAGATACAAATCATTAAAGTGTGTTAAATCCTCTTAGGGTTATACTATAACATAAATAAAGAAAAATCCTAAGGTTGGAAACTGAGCCCAAAGGTATCTAGAACCAAGCACAGCTTTGTACACATTAAAAAGGATCTTGGGCAAAATGATCAAAACCTTGCTTGGAGGAAAAGGGTCAAGCGAAAGGAATATTTCATGTCTATCCTATTATGCAACATGATCCTTAAAACAGTGGTTTTCACCACTTCCATTAAGCTTAAAGCCTAAAATCGGAGTAGTAAGGATAGGGTTAAGTCCTCATCGAACTTAGGTTGAGGATCCAACTCCCCAAAGCTTTGATTTGACCTACATGGAGTAGTAAGGATAGGGCATAATTCTCATCTCGCCTAGGTTGAGAATCTGATTCCCCAAAGCTCCTATGTCTCATATCAAGATAAAACTTGGATTGGAAGGATCGTACTACTTGTCCTCTAGCAAGGATGGGTAGTCATCCCCAAGGTCTAAGTAATAAAATTAATATTCTTCATTTTCATCTAAGACTTGGATTGGAAGGATCGTACTACATGTCCCTAGCAAGGATGGGTAGTCATCCCCAAGATCCAAGAAGTAAAATTAACTTTTCCCATCTCATATTTATATTGGATTGAAAGGATCGTACTACTTGTCCTCTCGCAAAGGATGGGTAGTCATCCCCAAGGTCCAAAGAAATGAAGTTAAGTCATGGATTATGGGGTTAGGTATGCCCATGCATGACAACATGTCTTGTCTAAAAAACAAGACCACCGATTGTTCAAAGGGTTAGACTAGCATGACCATTTCTTCCATAATTGGTTAGATCATTTTGCTCAAAGTGAGGTAATGAATTCCAAATCAGAGTAGTAAGAATAGGGTTAAACTCCCATCTAGATTAAGTTGGGAGTCCGATTTCCCAAAGCTCTGATTTCACTTTCACTTACACATGGGTTCAAGATAATAGTGACTCATAACCAACTTTGGGATCTAATAAAACAATTCATTATACGCATGGTTAATCCTAAGAGGGTTTGACAATCTTGAATATTTGTATATGATGTTAGAAGGTCTATGCATTTGTAGAAGCAAATCTCTAAGCATATTCATTAGGTTTCACAAATCATTTACAATCTCACACATGCATGCATGTAAAGCTGACAATGGAATGTTGATCAAGTCCAAGCGATAGGGAATGAAAACAAATAGCACACACCGAGCTAATACTAATGATTCTGATGTTTCATGTACTTTTGATCTGTTGGTATTTGTTTATCTTTTATGTGCTAACGCCTGTATCTAAGCTCATATATTTCAGGTTGGGTTCTCACAAAATGCTCTGGAGCATTTGACAAGAGAGTCGCCATTTGTTGTGGTTAATCCACAACACACCCCAAGATTGGGGACCCACCTTGTTGCAGGTTTTCAGAGAAAATCTCACTGACCCAGATGCTAAAAATGAAGAAAAGGGGGCAAAATGCACAAGTGTAGAAAGTGTCGCGAAATCGCGACATGTCGCGAAATCGCGACATGTCGCTCCGTCGTCGATGAAAAAAGAAAAGTGTCGCGATATCGCGACATATCGCTCCGACGCTGAGAAAATGGTCGCGATTATCGTGACATGTCCCCGAGAAAATGGTCGCGATTTTCGCTGACGTGTTTGCAAAGTCGACGAAGAAAATGGTCGCGATTTCGCGATCATGTTTCGCAAGCATACGGAAGATGAAAATGGTCGCGATTTCGCGACGTGTTTGGCAAAGTGGCCCGAAGAAAATGGTCACGATTTTCGTGACGTGTTTTCAAAGCGTACGAGATGAAAATGGTCACGATTTCGCGACATGTTTTGGCAAAGTGTACGGATGAAAATGGTCGTGATTTCGTGACGTGTTTTGACAAAGTGTACAACCGAAGAAAATGGTCACGATTTCGTGACGTGTTTCGAGAGATGACTCGAAAGAGAAAATGGTCACGATTTCACTGACGTGTTTTGCAAAGTGTACGAGAGAAAATGTCGCGAAATCGTGACAGAAATGAAGATCATGCCCGAAGCAGAGAAATGGTAGCGATATCACGACGGGTTGCGGTGAGATGGCCCGATGGGTAAAATGGTCACGATTTCATGATGGGGTTACAGCCAAAGCGTACGGAGAGTGAAGGCGTCGCGATATCGTGACATGTCGTGATGAAAGCAAAGAAGCAAGGCCGCGGGCTATTTTTAGTCGAGATCGTCGGGGACCGTTACGAAAATGCAGGAAACGCTGGACACGTGGTAGAAAGGTATGAGAATCAGAGTAACGCTTCATATCGACAGTTACTGGTCGCAGAGGTCAAGCGTTACAAATGCATGCGAAGGGTTAGAACATCAAAAGGCGAGAAATTGAAACGAAGAGTCCTGGACATTGAAACGAAGCGTCGCAGGGGAACCAAGAGCCGAGGCAGAAGGTTTAAAAGCCGAATCGAGTTATGGATACGGGGCTGGAGATTGTAACAAAAGGCATTATTTGTTGAAATAAAGGAGTTATTTGGTAAAAGCGACTTTTGTGTGTAAAATCAAAAGGAGATCGAAGCTAAAACTACTATTTTCATTGTCAATCTTTCCTTTGCATCATTTTTTCTTGTATCTATTCGTTTACGCCATGAGATGGGTTACGATAGGTGAATGACAGAATGATGCAGTTATATTCTTTCCTTAGAGTCTTGCATCTGATCTGATTGGATTGTGTGTTAGTATAGGTCTGCTCGGTCGGGTTGTTTTAGAACTTCATCTCTTAACTTGGGGTTTTGCAGGGAGGAGATTGCTAACCAGATTAACATCCTTCTTTGGTTTTCCAGCTGATTTTTATAAGAACATTTTCTGTTTTAGTTTCTGATATGTTTAATCTCATATTAAAGACTAACGTTAAAATAATAGAATGATTAAACAAAGATAAAATGAACCAATTGACATTAGAATAAACCATTAATGTTAGAACATTAAAAGGATTTTTTTTGTTGCATGATTGGTCATTTAAACAAATTAGGGTTACAAAGTTTGTTGTGAATCAATAAAGGCCCCTTGTTAACAGTTACTTGCAGGATCTGAGTTACTCTGGGATATTTTTATTTATGTGCATTAAGTTGAAATTGGTTTTATGCACATAGAGATCTGTTCCACAGGAAACTTGGAGAAATAAAAAATAATAATAACTTATTTCTTTGCAAGAAAGAGTCTTCTGGTTTGAGACTCCAGTTGCGTGTTCATTATTTGTAATGTGACAAATATACACTCAACACTATGTCTCCATCGCTCTAGACCGTGCTATGAGAGTTGTCCTCTCCTTATGAGCCTACTGTAGTTACCTCTCGCTATGAGATAGCTTCACCTCTAGAGTGGCGAGAGCTATCCTCTCCTCATGATCCCAATAATCCCATTCGATAGTCTGATCATGGACTTGATTCAGAGATCCCCATACCCCCAGAATGACATCTTGAGAATGGAAGTTTTGCTAATATTGAGTCATGTGCATGTGGTCCTGGAGATATGATCCATTCCATCAATATGATCTCCATTTATTTGACCACTCCACTCCGCAATCTAGTCGATCCTTCCAAGCCATTGTGTATTAATGTAGACGCTATTGATTGGGACCACAATGATTCACCTTTGGAGCCTGAAGATTTCTTCCCTAATAAGAAAATGTTGAAACCTTTCCATTTTGCACCAGGCTGTGCACATGATATCTATCATGCTGAGGATTATTCCAATGAGGAACCTATTGTAGACACCTAAAATGCATCATGTCAATGGCGACTACTCATATGGAACATGCTACAAGACCATATGGAAGATCTTGGGCAAACTCCAAGATAGAGCAGTGGTTTTGACCACTCAATTTGGGCTCCTTGGTCTAATTTGCTCAAACTGCTATTGAGACATATGGTCTACAGTTTGAACCATTGTTGACACCTACGTTTCATAGTCTAGGACACATCTATCACCCATGATTTAGAACTAAATTTCAGTTGGACTTCATCCGAGCCAAATCGATTTGAATGACCATTTGTTCTAGAAGAGGGTAGTTGAAGGACGAAAGATTCCAGAGGCTTCCAATACAACTGTCCTGACCACCTCTTCTTGATCTTGGATTCTCCATGAATCGAACCCTAGATCTTGGGTAATCCTATAAGTACCCCTTAAAATTAGGGCAAAAAATATAGTGCATTTTAATAGCAAAGCACCGTTGAAATAGAGATCAAGTGAGAATTGGAGATTAAAGAAGCAAAGCCCTATCAGATTTTAGACTCACCTAAGTGTACTGAGAGAGTTTTGTTGTCATTCACTTGCAATTTCATCAAGAATCATGTCAAATTATGTCATGGATGCCCTAAGGAGCTAGAACGCCAAGAAACACGAATCTGGGTAAACAGAGGCCCAATTGTGCAATTCAACCGCAAAACCAGTTAGAGGACATCAATGTGACCCTTAATCATTAATTTGACAAGGAGGATCAAGCCCACAACCTTGGATTTTGAGGGTAAAGCTACTTTTTTGCTCGCCACAACTGACAACCGTAGTGTAGAGTGTAGACCGCTCATTTGAGCTATGGTTTGCAATCAGTGGAAGATCTTCTTACAGTTATTTTTGCATTGTATTTCACTAGGTTAGATTAAGCATTTTAGTGGTTTATTTAGCATTTTAGAGACTCTAATAGATAGAATTATTGTTTTTATTAAGTTTACTTCATCATGGCAAATAGGACATAATTAGCTCATTTTTATGTTATCATGCTTCATTTCATGTAATCAATTCATTATATAGATAGTTGTCCTTTCTAGTTATATGTTTTAATTAATATTTTCAAGCATTGCATAGGCCTAACATGATTTATTAGTTTTATTAATTTCATTAGTGTTATGACATCTTTATGTTCATATTATTTAAAAGGCCTCATCATGAGAGGTTGCCTATGATTTTAATGCTTTTATGTTGTTTCTTGATCGTAGGAAAGCAGTTTCAAAGGATATTCAACCATCCAATTCCTTCCTCAACACGAAGAATAGGGTAAAATCCATCCTAGAGTAGTTTATGTCACCCTGAAGGGCCTAAAACTCACATTTAACCTTAAGAGAGAACAATATTTTTTCCTAATGTAATAAGAGTATCAAAATGGTATCCCTAAGAGGGACGTAATTGTAACTGAGTGTTTTTATTCTTCACATTTATTGTCAATTTTACATGTATCTATTTTCTTTATTTTATCTCGTTTACATAGTAGGAAGAATAGGTATGAGGCCACTTTTATGGTCACACCTATAAACCCAGCAGATGACATCCACTTGATCCCTACACCTCATCAGCTTGAGGAGGGATCCCATATGTCAGTAGAGGAAACCTTTGAAGTGGATATCAGTAATGATCCCACTAATCCTAAGAAGGTTAAATTTGGAGAAAGTTTGACTCCTGATGAGCGTGCCAACCTCATCCCTCTACTGAAAGAGAGACCTGATCTCTTTGCTTGGACTTATAAGGACATGCTGGGTCTAGATCCAAAATTGGTTACTCATAACCTTTCGCTAGATCTATCAAAGAAGCCAATCAAGCAAAAACTCAGGAAGATGCATCCAACAGTAGCCTTAATGGTTAAGGATGAATTGCAAAAGTTGTTGGATGTAGAGTTTGTCATTTCCATCGACTATCCAGAATGGGTATCAAACATGGTGCCTGTAGGAAAACCTGATGGAAGGATCCGTATCTGTATGGATTTTAGAGACCTAAATAGGGCAACACCAAAGGATTCATTTTCATTTCCAAACATAGATGCTCTCGTAGATGCAACTACGGGTCATGAGATGCTCTCCTTAATGGATGGTTTTTTTGGTTACAACCAAATTTGGATTAAGCCCGAAGACCAGCATAAAACCATGTTCATAACGCCATGGGGGACATTCTGTTACAAGGTTATGCCATTCGGCCTGAAGAATGTTAGTGCTACATATCAGTGGGCTATGACATATATCTTTCATGACTACATGCATAAGATCTTAGAAGATTATATCGATGACTTGTTGGCAAAGTCATTGCTACGTGAAGAGCATGTTGAGGTCCTGAGAAAAGTCTTTGATCGCTTGATAGAGCATAATGTCAGGTTGAATCCTAAGAAGTGTGTATTTGGTGTAACTTCAGGGAAGCTCTTAGGATTCATCATTTCAAAATGAGGCATCGAAGTTGACCCAAAAAAGGTCAAGGCTATTTTAGAAATGCATCCTCCCACAAACATCAAGGAATTAAGAAGCCTACAGGGCAAAGTAGCATCCATAAAGTGATTTATCACATAATTATCAGATAAATGTCGACCCATGAATCGATTGCTACACAAGGGGGTCCCATTCAACTAGGATGAGGACTGTCAAGCAGCCTTTGCTGAGATTAAGCAATACCTGGCAACGCCACCAATGCTAGCTCCACCAAGACCAGATGTACCATTCTTGTTGTATATATCGATGATGGAATTTGCACTAGGGACCATGTTAGCCCAAAATAATGTGCAAGATAAAGAACAAGCCATATATTACATTAGCCGAACCTTGGTGAGTTACGAGCTAGGATATGCATACATGGAAAAGTTATGTTTAGCGGTAGTGTTCGCTACAAAGAAATTATGGCACTATATGTTAAGTCATACGATGTATGTCATATCAAAACAAAATCCTTTGTAGTATATGATGAGCAAGACATATCATAATACACGTACTACGAAGTGGATCATGCTATTGATAGAATTCGATTTGGAATTCATAAGCCAAAAGTCCATTAAGGGATAAGTCATAGCTGATCAACTGGTTGAGGTGCCTCTCGAGAATAGTAGGCCCCTCACCATAGAGCTTCCTGATGATGCAGTCTTTGCCTTATCAGAAGCACCCAAACCCGAGGAACCGGATAACAAAGTCGATATGACCTTGTTCTTCGATGGTTCGAAGTGTGAGCAAGGGGGTGGTGCAGGAATAGTGTTGTTCACGCCACAAGGAGCTCCAATGCCCTTGTCGTTCAAGTTGGACTTTCCTTGCACTAACAATAATTCTGAATACGAAGCCCTAATTTTGGGTCTCCAAATAGCTGTCACCATGAAGATCAAAAGGCTAAATATCTTTGGCGATTCCCTTCTCATTGTTAACCAAGTTAAGGGATTATTTCAATGCCGATGTCTGGTATTGAAAGCTTACAAGGATCTTGTTGACATTTATCTAGCTCAACTAGAATGGTACGACATCGAGGCAATCCCTCGTTCATCCAATAGATTTGCAGACACAATGGCATCTTTGGGATCTTTAATCCCTTAGAATCTATCTACCGATTTCACTACCATCCATGTAAAAATATTGTCACATTCTGCTATGCAACATGAAGCATTGGATAACAAAGAGTCAATCAACATGATTCATGTAGAACCAAACCATGAATGGTTCTACAGAGCTAGAGACTTTCTCAAGAGAGCATCCTAGGGGTCTTTGATCTCGTAGGATCCGACGGGGAGTGGTACTACCATTCACCACAAGGTTGTTTCCTAGTCTACATTTGCAAATGTGGAACCATAGGGGGAACATGTTGTCTTGTCAGTCAAAGTCGAAGCTTATCATAACTGGACGTCATAGATACATGACTTCCTTAGACTTGGTGTAATCCCTCAGGGATTATCGCATGTCGTGAAATACACATTTAAATAGAAAGTGACAAAGTATGTCTTGTTAGCAGACATCCTATACTGTAGAAGCTATGATGGAGTTCTCCTTCATTGTCTTGAGCCCCAAGAGTCATCTTGGGCAATTTTGCAAGCTCACGATGGTACATGTGGTGGCCATTTCAGCGGCATGGCTATCATCAAGCGCATCCTTCGCATGGGTTATTATTGGCCCACTATGGAGAAGTATTGCAATGTGTATGTCAAGAAATGCGTTAAATGTCAGCATCATGCTAATCTTATGCACTTGCCATCACAGGCCTTACAACCCATTCAAGCGGCTTGGCCATTTGCTCAGTGGGGATTTGATCTCATCGATAAGATCTCTCCTCCATCATCGGGCCAGCATACATTCATTATTATGGCTACTGAGTATTTTACTAAATGGGTGGAAGCCATTCCCTTAACAATGACAACTAGAGCACGTATTGCTGAGTTTATACTCACCAATATCATAAGTCATTTTGGGATACCATCCAAGATAGTTTTGGATAATGGAACATCATTTAAGAACAAAACTGTGAGGGCTTTGATATCCAAATATAAGATCAAACATAGTTTTGTGACTCCATATTATCCGCAAGCAAACGAGTAAGCTAAAGCTTCAAATAAGATAGTGGTTTCCATCTTGAAAAATATGGTACAAGAACACCACAAATATTGGCACATCCAGCTACCCCTTGCATTATGGGCTTACAGGACTAGCATTCGAACACCCACTAGGGCAACTCCATTTTCACTAGTATATGGCACTGAGGCCATTATGCCCTTAGAGTTGGAAATTCCAACGTTGTGCATCGCATTGAAAGAGTTCATTGATGATGACACCACGTGACAAGCTCACCTAGATCAATTGATGCTACTTGATGAACATCGCGTGAATACCCTTGAGCACCTCCACGTTTATCAAGAGTGCTTAAAATGAGCTTACAATAACAAAGTCCATCTGAGAGACTTTGAGGTTGGTGATCTTGTGTTGAAAGAGAACCAACAGAACTCAAATTTATTGCCAGAACTACGAGATAAATTTATGGCTAACTGGTTAGGTCCTTATATGATCTCTGAGAAGATTGGACCTGGGACATATCACTTGACATCGTTGGAAGGAATTGAAGAGCCTGAACCTCTCAACATCCTTCATATTAAAGTGTTTTATGCCTAAAACCATAAAAAGGCTCCAAAGGCATCTATAAGCCCTTTGGTCAATTTTAAAAAGGCTCCAAAGGCATCTATAAGCCCTTTGGTCAATTTCAAAAAGGCCCCAAAGGCATCTGTAACCCCTTTGGTCAAAGCACAAAAGGCTCCAATGGTTTTTAAAATCCCTTGGTCAAAATGTAAAATCCAAAAAAAAAACATTGCACTTGCATATGGCATTCCATTTTGCATCCATTCATTTAATTGCATTGCATTAGGCATTTCCATCCATCGCACATTGCATTAGGATAGATTGTGTTTGTAATCTTACAAATGACACCACGTTTGTGTTTCAATCATGCATCATTGCATTTTCATCATTCATCACCCTTGTGAGTAATTGTGTTTTTCAACACAACCCATCTTGTTGCTATGAAGAATATACTAAGGTTTTTCAGTCATTCAACCATACCTAGTGGTCTTCTCAAGAGTTTGGTAGAAAGCTTACTTTGCTTTTGTAGATGAGGTCTAGTTTTGATAGCACTTAGCATATCAGAATCCTATCACTAATCAAACACATTTAAACAATCCTAATTAGGGTAAGGAAGGATGAAAACTACAAAAGTGGTTCGGGTCACCTTAGGTGAAAGGTTTTGTTACTTGCTTATTTTGTGAGGCACAATGGTCTAGAGTAGTGGTCATTGGCAAAAGGACAAGTTTACCCCCTACCCGAATAAATCCCTTGCTTACAAATGAAGGAGCAATATCCCAGAATGATATCCCTGAAAGATATCCCAAAGTGAAACTACCAAAGTGAAATATCAAAGTCAAATCAAATCAAGATCAAGTTTTATCAAAGAAATCATATCAGTATCAAATCCCTTGCTCAAAGAAAAAAAAAAGAAGTACAAAATAAACAATTTTATCACTAAAATAGAAGTACAAAATAAATAGTGATTTTTATCACTATATATGAGCAAGTATCCCAATAAATTGAAGAAAATAAGGGGGTGAGCTTGAATCCCTGGAATGATCAATGCTTGAAAGCCATAGAGTGATCCTCAATCTCATACATTGGGCTGAAAGAATCCTTTGCATTGAAGGGGTAGTTCTAAGCAATTTACAAAGTGAGCTAGCTTTAGGTGGCCCGGATTGCCTAGTGGTCTAGTCTAACTGAATCCAAACCTAGGATGAGGTGAACATTTGAGGATCCCCAATATTAGCAATGGGCTGAAAGAATCCCTCCTGACATTGGGGTATGCTTATGTTTTACCTAATATATTCATTTGCACACACAGGGGTAATGAATAGCTTGGTCTTTCATAGCGAAAACTTTATTTTTAGAAGTCTAGTATGGTCATTATACAACTTTTGATAAGTCAACTAGGGTGTTTGAGTTTCATGGAAAACCTCAAAAATTCCCAAATAGCAACAACCAATTTTCAATGCAATCATCAAATATCAAATTTCTCTTTATAAGATTTTGTTTATTAAAGACTGTTCATAATATAGGTTAGATACCGGATGGATGTCAGAAATGATATTTAAATGACCACTGACTATGTTACGCATATTATTTTAACTTGCAAGAGCTTATGAATAGAAACAATACATCATTGCATCTCACATAAGGGTGTACAATTTATCAAAATTTTACAAGGATATAGCAATTACAATTCATGATTGTTATACATTCTATGGTGTCATCCATTAGATTGTTAAATCCATATTACATTCATACATTATGTTTTAAGTGATTAAAACATACATGTTCATTTACATAGCATTCATCATAGAAAAATTATGCAATACATACATGGCATAAATTATGTCATAGCAACATAAATTAAATGCATACAAGTGAAGCAAATTATACATGCATTTAACATCAAATATTGCATTCATATACATTCATCATAAGTAGTCCATCTACACATGTATATCATCGCATCTAAATCATACATCCATCATATAGCTAGTGCATGTCATCCATACATCACATCATATAGCATTAAATCAACATAACATATAAGCATTGCATCCATGTGCATCTCATAAAACATAAACAATAAAACACATAAAATCTACACATATAATGAGTCTCCAATATCAGATCATATATATATATATGTACCAAAAATAATAATAATGTGCAGTACATCGACATGGTCAAAAATACCCGTAGGCTACATATGTGTAGGTCCTCGACCTTACACTCAAAAAAGGGTACAATGACATCTCTAAGATCTGTACTAGCCAGGGCCTGCACCCCTAGTCTATGAGGCACCACCATCGCCTCCACCCTCCCTGTGGGTCCTCCATGAGCTAGCACCAGAAGTCCTCTCAGACCTGTGAGTCCTATGGCTGGAGCTAGCTGACGACTGGCCTGTCTCCCGAGTGTGAGTCCTCTAAGACCCTAAAGCCATGGGCATCTCTAGAACCTCACCCTTGAGTAGTCCAATCCACCCTCTTAGAGTGGTGATGTAGGTAGAGCTACGTGAGGCATCATCAATGTGCTGCTCAACCAGAGCCCAGAGTCTCCTGATCTCTACCCCCTGATCCAGACCTGCTACTCCTGCACTGCTGGCACTATTGGTACTACTGGAATAGCTAGGGGTGCTAGAACAACCTGTGAAGATGAGGGAGCTGATCCCCCAGCCTGGTAGGTGATGAGCAGTACTATCGAAGCATCTACCTGAGACTACAGAAGAGTGCACTACCCTGTGAGCTTCTGTATCTCTACATCAGTTGTAGTGATCCTAGCCTACAGAGTGGTCCTCTCCTCCATAGTCATGCCACTAGGCCTACCCTACTATCAGCCTAGACTATAGATCCCCCACCTTTGCCTATAGAGTGGCAATGGTGGTGTCCCGCTGTAGCATCTGAGTCTACAGAGAGCCTACCTGAGTCTGTAGGCTAGCAACCTGGGCTCTGAGCTACCCAATATCGCTGTCAGGCTCTGCCTCACCCTCCTCAAGAGCATCACCCTCCTCCTCAGCCGATGGTGCCTCCTCTACTGCACCCTCACCCCATCCACCCTTAGTCCTCTAACGGACTCTACGCCCATGCAGATCTACCTCGATGCCCTCACCGCCCTCTATCGCATCTATGACCCTACCCAAGGGGCCCTCAAAACCTCGCCATACCCTGAGTGTCCACCATGTGTCAAATGAGGGGGTAGTCCCTCCATCTCTCTACCCCAACTCCTGGAAGTCATCATCCTCATCACCCAATGGAGTAATCCTAGGCCAAGTCAGGTCCCTCTCTAGATGGAGGTGATGGTAGATGGTCGACATCTCTAGAATCTCCTATCGAATATCAAACTATCTCAGGATGTGAGAGTAGTAGAAGAACTCACATACCTCAAACTTATATCCGAGGAGCCATCTATCCCTATGTGCTCGATGCAGCCTATCAGTAGCCTTCACCCATGGAGGGTAGTCTAAGTAGGGGTGCCACTCAATCTGATCGACTTGTAGCCCCACAAATCATACAATATAGTGAGTCAGGTCCCCTGCATGAGACCTACTCTAGAAGCCCTCCTGATCTCGAGGCCAGCATGCAACATAACACTAGCGTCACTCCTCAATAGTGCCAATCTCCAATGGTAGGCTCATGGGGTGCTCGATCTTAATGTGTTGCCACCCCTAGATCTGTAGCAGCAAGCTGCACCCAATGTCGACTCTGCTCCTATAGGTGATATGATACAACTCATTATAGAGCTGCGCCAATAGTGCACTACCCCAAGACAGGATCAAGGGATGATCAGTAGGACTCATGAGGATGTCCATAGTCCTAGCCAAGAGGTTCCAAGGGAACCTCACTCTAGAAGAATCAGGGAGGACAACCTGTATGATCAAGTGCATGAATATGGTTGTGCGCTCATTGAAGACCCTCATCGTGTACCAGTCCTCAATATGGACCCCTCCATGGTCCGAGTTGCGCTCTGCCTCCGCACTGCACCGACCAAAAATCTATGCAAATACGACCTTCTTCACCTCGATTGATGAAGATGTGATGGGCTCGCCATCTAGAGGAATGCGAAAGATGCGGTAGACATCCTCTAGTGTCACTGTCATCTCACCTGTGGGTAGGTGAAAGGTGTTGGTCCGCGCATCCCAACATCGGGCCAAGGTAGTCATATAGGCCTGGTCGACCTTGATGGTGGGGAGGTGTAGTACGTAGCCAAACCCCATGACATCGAACCAAGCCTGATCAACCGGATCAAGGGCACCACGTAGGTTGCGAAGGATCTCAGACTCCCTCGCCCTCATAGTCAGGGTCTAACATAAAGCAAAATGAGGCCAAAATTAATAAAAGACAATAAAAAATGAGCAAAAACATTTAAAAACAATTTCAAAATGAAAAACAAAGTCAAAAAATGTCAAAAGCATAAAAAAAATGAAAAACAACACTTCAAAAATAAAAAAAATCAATTAATTCTATCAAAAATAAAAAAAAATTAAAAAATTAAAATTTTTGCCTAAAATGGTCGAACCGCGGTTCAGACCCGCGGTCGGGATGGCGGTCAAAATTTTGATCGTTGGATTTTAAATCCCATCGTGGATTGACAACCGTGACCCCCAATTTGCCAATTGGGGACCGTGCCTATCAGCCGTGGCTAGCAAGGATGACCTTTTTAGGGTCATTCCTTATCCTGGGGTACCCCAAAAATTAAAGCCCTCCCCTCTAAGCTAACCTAAGCTAAACCTAACTAGGGTGAGGTTCATTACCAGCAGTTTAGTGAAGTTAATTTGCCTCATTAATTAATGTGGTTAATTTTTAAACTGGTAATGAAAGCGTGGTCTCGGTTTACGTGTTACCTTTGTAACACCGACTCCTCCACTGGTAGAGGCCTACGGCTGGTTTGCCATCAGGATGGGAGATGAGGTAAGCGGATCGGTTTTTCAGTAGCGTTTCATGTCAAATTTCAAGTTTTACCTCTCAGAGCTCTCAGATTTTCAAACTGCAATAGGAAATAATGAAATTTTAAATTGCGCAAAATGCTTAAATATTTCTAATTTCGGTCCTGACCATGCCTGACAACCGCGGTCCCCGAATTAGGGTTTTTTCCCGTGAGTCTGACCCACGGTTAAGAAATTTGACATTTTTAGCTATCGTTGTCAAACGCGGTTAACAAGATGCAATAAATGCTCTTAAATCCCACCATGTGGAGTTCCAAAATGGTAACTTCTAAGTACCAACCAGATCAGAAAATTCAAAAATTTTCAAAATTAACAAAAAAATTAAATATATCCAAAAGCCAAATGCGCCTTGTATCTAGTTATTTACCCTATACACTTGGCGGTTGCAGCGACTTGCGCTCCATGCAAACCGACAAGATGAGTAAATTACCATAAGGACATTTGGGGTAAATTAGTCATCGCTGAATTGTATGCTTCATTTCAATCCCTAAGAAGGCCCAGTCGATCGGACTGCTCCAAGGGAATGAGATATTCATCGCAATTCCCCTATGACATTTTCAGCAAATCATCGACAATATGATTCAACACAAGCATAATTGACATTGTTACCATTTTGATTCCCTAAGAAGGCCTTCATGGCTGGACCGCTCCATGGGATAGAAATATACAATTACTATTAATAGTTGCAATCATAGCTGATTAGGCCTTGCCAAGTATTAAAATGCTAAATCTTAATTTGTTCAAAGTCATTCATAGTGGTCAAGCGACTCGTCGCTTCATTTAATTGTCATTACCCTCATCGACTCATCGCTTGAGGGGGTAGTCATAATATCAAATCATAATCAAAGTCAACAGAAGATCCCTTGATCGTAGATCCCTAGATCTTGTCAAATTGCATTCATCTTACGAATCATTGCCAATGACTATCATAAGCTTACCCTCTGCTGGGGAAAAAAGCAAATATGATAGTAAGTTAGTAGCTCTCCTCCTTTCAGAATCTATATGGTGTGGAAGCCTATAGTAGCCCTGAGCTGACCGATCGATGCTGGAGCTTGCCAAAGCTTTTTCAAATTTAAGCCTTCCATCCAGTTGGAAGCAATGATTCTAGGATGCGCGTCTTCTTTGCAGGACTCGGGCATCTAATGTTGATCAGACCAATGATCATCATCCAACCTACGACATCATTTTAGGAGGTCTATTTTTGCTCAACATTGTTCGATCTCACAATGCATCTCAAAAGGGGCATCTGTAGACACCTAAAACACGTCATGTCGAGGTGACTACTCATATGGGACATGCTAGAAGACCATATGGAAGACCTTGGATAGATTCCAAGGTATAGCAATGGTTTTTACCACTCATTTGGGCACCTTTGCCTAGTCAGTGTTAGCCATTGCTGACACCCATGGTTAACAGAGCTGACCATGCTTGTCAGCCACGGTCAGGACTGAAAATCAGTTGGCCTTCATCCGACCCAAAATCGGTTGCAATGGCCAATTGGTTGTGGATTGGAGTGGTTTGAGTGAGGAAGGTTCTGGATCCTTCCATCCAACAAGCTCAACTACCCAATCTTGTTCTTGGCTTCCTCATGAAGCCACCCCTAGCCCTTGGAAAATGCTATAAAACCCCCTCCAAATTGGAGAAATATATAGACAAGTCTCGAGTTGAAACATAGCGAAGCCCTATCGAATTGCATACTCACTTACATGCATTGAGAGGAACACTTTGGCTGCCCAATTGGAGATCACATGCCATGGAGGTCCTAGGAGGCTAGGAGATCCAAGAAACGTGAATTCATGCAATCCATGCACCAACTGAGCAATTCAACCACCAAATCTATCAGAGGACATAGTGGCGACCCTTGATCATCAATTCCTCAAGGAGAATTGAATATTGGACACCAAATTAGGAGGGCAAGAACATTTCAAGCTCAGCCATGGCTATCAATCATGGCTAATAGTGCTCACCATGCATCAGACCCACGGTCAGGTTGTCATCTTCAATTTCCTTGTTTTCTAGTCGTAGGATTTGCTTAATTGTATTAGATTAGACATATATCATGTTAATTTGCTTTAATAGAAACTTTGACCGGTGCAATTAGAGTTTTTAGTCATTTTCCTTCACTTTTGCAATTATGGCACTAATGGTTCTTTTCATGCTTCCATGCTTTCAATTTCGTAATTAAGCCAATAGATAGCTAGATCTGCTTTTGTTTATATGTTTGTAGCAATATTTTTAGGTTTAACATAAGTTTAGTACGTTTCTTGCGCTTTCTTGATTTCATGCTAGTTATACTACCTTTTATGCAAATACCTCCTAAAAGCCTCATCAAGAGAGGCCTCTTTTGTTGCTAATTGCTTCTTGTTGTTTATTGCACGCAGGATTAACAGGGTTTTGAGATGCAAGATAACAAATGCCTCTAATCATGGAGAAGAAGGTCATCGACACCTTGGAGCAGTTCGTGTCCATTTAGAGAGTCTGCGTATTGCACCTACCCCGTTGGGGCTTTCAAATTGTGTTAATTGTATCAACATTTGGGTGACCCTAAGAGGGGCATGATTGTAACCGAGATTTGATTCAAGATTAATAAAAGAAACATTCATTTTCTTGTCATATGCAATCTTGTCTTCCATTTCATGCTTTAATGATTGATTTCAATTAATGTATTAGTTTAGGTGTATGCTTTCTAGATAGGTACATTAGGTAAGTTTTTATTATGTGGTCCAAGGAGATTTTCATTTTCACCAGTAATTTTATTGATGAGAAGTCAAGCTATAGGGTTGGCTTTGATAACAAGAGTTATGGGAGCTGATTCTTCCCTATATTAATCCCATCATATTAGAGTTTGGATAGTTGATATATTATCTTACCTTCCCTATCATGACAACTTGGTCATTAATTATTGTTATCATGGGGTGTTTCAGAACAAATATTGTAAGAAGTAGATTACCCAAGTGTTCATTGTTGTGTTATGCTTAAAATTTTAATTAATGTTTTTGTCTTATAACTAGTTTTTCACACAAGGAATTTAATCATCATTGTATAAACTCAAAGTGTGTGTTTTTTTTTCGGTTCTTTGTGTAGTTAAAAAATATTCAAATTTCTTTAGGAAAAAAGAGAGAATAAAAAAAAATTAAATCTATGCTATTATATTTTTGTTGTAGAGAGAATATTGGATCTTTAAATGTGGCTTGAGATTGGGTTACTACACATAATGCTTATTCATTTTTGTGGAGTGCAAATTACAACCATAAGAGCCAAGAGTTGATTCTAGAAAATGAGGTACAACTACAATTTGTTGGAATCTACATTTGCACTCGAACATCATTTTTGAAATGTTTCTAATAGCATAGATTTATATTAAAAGTTTAAATATATTCATGGTTTTATAAATTATATGAGAGAATCAAAAATTGAAGTGGAACAAATTTTCCAAGCATAGAAATATACATCTTGTTATAAGGAACTTGTAAGGAGATGAGGCATCACATAGATCCAAATAGAAATTATGAGGTAAAATTGTATTTCATGAATGTAAAATTTAAACATAAGTTGAACTTTCGTTTGACCATTTGTACCTCTAGAAAATTCAACTACTCTTCTAAGTGTTGAATTTGGAAATAAATATTAATAATGGTAGCCAATGGTCTAATGTTTTTGTGTAGACTATTCAATTCCCTTTATAGTTACAAACTAAACCTACCAAACAAATTTGATCTTATATATTTATACCTTCCATCACCTTCTATTCTTTGCAAAAAAATATAATACAAATTTTGATGTGATTATACTTATTACATATTTCTATTTTATGTAATTCATTTATTTAATGTGATTTATAATCAACTTTTATGGTGAAAATTATGATGCTTTTGGACGTCATAATAGTTTTTTTGTAGTTATCATATTTATTCTAGGTGCATCATGTGCTATTTTGTTCTATTGCATGTGTAGTATAGAAAATGGTTGTTTTAGATACATTTGGGTTATTTGAACTATTGGTAGTTTTTGTCTCAAAAGGATTTGTTATTTATAAAAGTATATTATCCATTTTAATAATTTAAGGAAATGCAAATGACAATCAATGTTATGCACGACTTGAACTTTACAAATGTTGTCTCTCCTTGGAGGAAAGTAAAACTTGAACTAAACGATAAAAGTTCCTCCATCAATATTTTTGGAGTTTTCTTTATTAATTTCAGAACATGATTCATTCTTTTATGCAACCTTATACTAGTTTTAGATGATCTCTTCCATCAAAAAGTAGAAGGAAGGCGACACTCAAAATTTTTTTGGTGAGCCTAGTGCGAGCGATGTCGAACTAGAACCTTCTGAGACATATGATTAGCTTGGTATTTTTGACCAACCTTTTTGACCATTTTCTAGGGGTACCAGTCCTTCATCTCCTATTTTTCATGGATCTCTATCTGAATCTCTCTATTTTTCTAGCATTTCTTACAGTCCATCTTTAGACCCCTCCATGTTGTTTTATTTGGATTCCTTCATGTGTTGTAATTTTGGGTTTGGTCCAATTGATACCATATCATTTTTGGCTCATTGGTAATATATAAAAGGTTTGGGGTCCTTTTCAAAACTCCCTATTTCAACTAATAAAAAAAATATTCTTATTTATTTGTAAATGAAATGAAATAGTCTTAATTAACAATAATCTATACAAATTTCTCTTTTGAGTTTTTAATCTGTAATTTTAAACTTCATATATGATTTACATATATTGGAAAGCCTCACACAACTATTTATGAGGAGGTTCTTCAACAAAATTAGTTATCTTCTAGAGGGGAAAAAGATCCTAGAATTTAAGGCTTATTATCTTATTTATTTTTTATCTCATGTAAACAAATATGCCTAAGATCACACTTACTAGATAAACCTTGTAATTCAATCCTTTGATACTAACATACTACATTTGATTTCAAGTAGTGGCACACCAATGAGACATTTTATTACCTCCTTAGCTAGACACTATAAACAAATAAAATTTAATATTGTAGCTGGTGGTTTAGATTTTTAAAAAGGATGAAATTGTCATTCCAACCCCTATCCGTCACATTTCACCATGTCAACTTATAATTTGATGGACCTATGGTGATTCATGAAAGTTGGGCTATTAAAATTTGCACATCTATTTGTGTCCTAGACTTCTAGTAAACCTTGCATTGAAGATGTTGCATTTGACAATAAGGAATGAAGAAAAAAACTATTATAAAGGATATGATTCAATTGCTATAGAAGGTTACTAGTTAAGAAATTAAGAAGAAAACTATTATAAAGAATAAGATTCATTGCTATAGAGGGTTACTGGTGCTTTTATACTGGTAGCCTCATAATTTTAGTTGGCCATAAGTAGTGTTGAGAAAACGGCCTTAGACAACAATTATACCTAAGTGTAAGGTATACATTTATGACTATTATGCATGTATACGATAAAGGGTATTCTTGAAGCCCAAGATGACATGCTCTACAAACTATTGATAAAACAATTTAGACTTTATTCAAATACTCTCTTCTTGCATTTCATTAAACTTATTTAGACTTTATTCAAATATTATATTATTGCATTTCATTAATCTTATAATGGTTTTGATTTGTATAAGTATGCATTACTTTCAATTTCATGTTTGTTTGGAAGCTATGCTAATAGTATGTCATTAACATATAACATATTTTTATCATCTTATTTATTGTTTCATTATCTTGAATGCCAAAGCGAATAAAATAATTTTAGTAAACCATTCATATTTAAATTAAAAATATAGAAAAAGAGAAGTTTCTTTTAAAGAGAAGCAAAAAATAAATATTAACACCCATCATAAAATTTAAGTAGTCTTAATCACATTATGAATGCTTAATTCATTTTAACTAACTTAAGATTGTAGATTAAATAGAAATAAATAAACATTATAAGAATTTTTGTAATAAATATTAAAGAATTTTAATTCTATCTAAAAAACTTAGATTATTTTAAGTAATTTATAATAGGACATTGCATAAAAAATAAATAAATCATACAATTATACTAAATGATGTATATCATTTACCTAATTTACCTAATAAAAATATTCATTTATAAGGAAGACCATAAAAGATAAATTATCAAAGACAAGCAATCTAGTAAAGGATGTTTACATCCACTTTGATACCACATCAGATTTCACAATAATTTTTATAAATAAATAGAATCAACACATTATACAAATATGAAGAAATAACTCATAGAGAAAACCCATGAATTAAAAAGGTGTCCAAAAACACTAAAAATTTTCACTAAAGGAAATATAATTACACTCTAATTGGTGAAAAATTTTTGGTAGGAAGGGATATTTATATTTGATTATAAGAGACCTTTAGGTCAAGGTTAAGAAACCAACCTTTAGGTTAAATAATAAAATATTACAATAAATTCATCTATACAAGGTGTATAAGATCCCAAAGGGATTATACAAGGAATATAACACAAAAGTTGGCAATGGATTCAAGTGAATCTTATCACCATATATTCCTGTAATCAACTTGTGAATATTTTTTCCTTAAAGCAGTGCCTTGGCAGTTCCTCCATCTATAGTCATCTCCATTCCAAGTGATTCTTTTTCTATAGAAGGAAAATTTCCTTATAACTTTCTCTCTTTATAAGGAATATTTTCCCTTTTAATAATCTTCATTTATATTTTATAATTTTTCTTTTTATAAGGTAATTTTTTCTCTCTTCCCTTTTATTTTTAATTTAAAAAGTATTTTACTTTTGTTCAAGAAGTCATTACTATAGTTTTGGCCATTATGCCTAACCATATTTGTCTTTCATTTCTCTGTCTCCATATTTTAACACTCACATGGGTTTTGATGTCCTTCCTCACCTTTTCAAACTAAATAATTACGTTGATGACTTAACTCTTGTTTTTGGTAATTTTAAAATTTTAATATCTTTATCATAATTTTTTTTAAATTTTCATTTTTTAAATTCCATCATTGTCTTTAGACTCTAAAATAATTATTTTACCTTAATGCTTCTTCTCTTGACATATGATGATCATGCATAAGTTTTTAATGTTATTTTGCCATGATGCAATCATTTCTTACCTTTCACTCTTCTACTATAGTTGCTCCCTTTTGTATCACATCACCAATTTTGCATGTCTATTTTTATCTAGGATATTTTTTCTATTTGTCTTAGTAGCCGTCCATCCTTCATTCTATAATTTATTAGCATCAACATCCTCACTTGCCTTGTCACTTCTGCTCCTATCGATCCTTCACCATTTTTTTGTGAACTCCAATTTTGAATATAGTTTATCATCCACCATAATATCTAAATATTAGATAGAATTATTATTTATATTATTTTTTACTTTTTTTGCCTCATGTACTTTGAATTCATTTCTTCCTTCATGTGTTATTTGGACATGCCTCTTCATTTTTCAATAGACACACTATAGTGGCTAGTAATTTGATTCCACTAGAAATTTGACATACACTCAATGCTTGTATTCACTTTAATAAATGGATTCTATATATTCCTATACCACCACTCATTTAGATGTCAAAAATTGGGTCTTATTCTATTTTCTTACTAAACCATAAACACTACACTATCAATTAACTATGTCCTATCTCTCATATCACTACTTTCTCCAACTTTTAAAATAAACCCCTTGAACTAGTGCTCATACTAACTCTATATCTCTAGTAGTCCATTAAAACACTCTATTTTTGGCTTATAATAAAGGAGTTTTCCTTGTCAATTCACTCTTCTCCATATCCAGACACAAACAACCTAGTTGAATGATTTTGTAGTTACCCATTTTCCAATGGTATAGACCACTATTGGAGTGACCTTCATCCTCCATGCACTTCTCATGTTTCAAGATAACATATTTGTTTACTTATAGTTGGCTCATTATTCCTTTTATTTGTTAGATAATTGTTTTACTTATCTAATGATGCAATGTCCTCGTCAATTAACTTCTCTTGCAATTTTAAAGTAAAGTACCATGTCCCTTCTTAAATATTAAATAATATTTCTCCCAATTATGGTCAAATATTTTCATCCTTGATCATCCTCTTCTCAATAAGGTATCATAATATAACTTATGAATCATGATGAATACAAATTCAAATATAAGTTTTTAGTCATCTATGATCACTCTCCATGTTGTCAATATACCATTCATCTTGATACCATATCGATAAGCTTCCACTAGCCAAAAGTAAGTTTACCACAATATCAATGCTTCTAGATCCCTATTTGCATTTTCTAAGAGTACAATGACATTTTAACCACCATCCACAATGGCTTGTCTCAAATTGTGGTCCAATATCTACATACAAAAAAATATTGGTCAATTTATTTTATTAATTATCAAAGCCATGGGGTCAATAAATTGATCTCATCTCACACTCTTTGATGAAACCATATCCTTCTTCTCCAGTCCTTATAGCATACCCCCAACCATTGTATATAATTATATGAGCCCTTCAATTGAATTATATAATTTTATGAGGACATATACAATGATTTTGATGGCTCCTTTACATCATTCTTCCTTGTTAATTATCATTGTATACATATCGCTCTTTCACCATTTCATGTTCAGATTTATATTGGGATTCCTATGATATTTTTCTCTACTTTATAGGATCAAGGTACTCCTATATATTTATTTCCTCTACTTGATTCATTGCAAGAAAATCTATTATCCTTATTATTTATTCTTCAGTATCAACTAGAATGACATTTTATTATTGCTACTATTTGTTATCTTTGGGAAGTTTGATTTTTTATGCTTTCTTGGTCCACACCATTGACACATCATCAATAAATTTTTGTATACTACTACATTTATGTCATTTGATGTGAGTGCTCTCAAAATTTGCATGTCGTACATTGAACAATGGATTATCCTTCAAAGTCATATTATAGCCTCTCTTTACCACCAGAACTATTACAACTTTAGTTTTTTCCATTAGATCTTTGTGTGTGTCAATATCTACTACTTATCACACATTATCCATGGAGCTCATATTATAATCAAATTCATTCTCTTTTTGTATAACTAATGTCTAGTACCTTTTGCTTTTCAAGTTGAATGTGCAATCTATAACAACATGGCCATTTATTTTACAAATGCTACAATATTATTTATTTGCATTATTGGATTGTGTATGTCCTTTTGTCTAACAATATGAGAACCAAATGTAATTACATTTTTTTAATTTTCTTCTCTCCCTTCATCTTATGAATTATCCTCTTTAAGTATTTCTTGAGTGCTTAGATTGTTGTACCCATATCTTAATAGTCATTGTGAAAAGCACTTTCTTGTTTTAATTCACACTTTATTTTGTTAATATATGTTAGAGTTAGAGTATATTACATCATTTGGATCATGTTAATATATCGCATTTGGTATATAGTTAGAGTAGGGGATTAATTTAAGGGGAATTTAGCTAGTTACTTCAAGCAATGTAATAAATGCACAAGTGGCAATGTGCAAGTTGTGATGTGCAATGTATCCCCTTGTACAACTAGGTAGAGTGTTGGCCAATGAATATATCTTCCTATATAAAGGGCCTCATAGTGGTGGATGAAATATATATCAAGTCAGTATCAAGTTCTTATCAAGTGCATTGTAGTAGATATTAGTAGTGCTTATGTATGGAGTACAATGTAGCTCTTTAGCTCATATTAATGGAGTGACCATTTTCTCCATATTGCATTGTATTTCTATCATTTCTATTTATAGTATATTTCAGTTATATTGCAAACTCACTTGATTTTATATTTATTACATTCTATTAGGACTTGTGTTATATCTCTTCCACTACATATATTCCCAAAATATAACAGTGGTATCAGAGCCATGGTAAATCGATATAGGTGGACCTACATCCATCATAGTTTCTCTTTGCACTTTTGTAAGCTGGATTCGCCAGTGTGCACCGCCACTTACAAAAGTCATCACAAGAGAAGTATAGTAGGTAAAAATGAATAGGAAGAGTCACAAGTGAGGACCAAAATAAATCTCAATTGCAAAATTTTTGATATTATATTTGTCTGGAGTCTTTTCATAGAGTTGCAAAAAAAATCATGAAGACTAGGACTTAGTATTCAAGCCACTAGATTGACAAATCAACTAGTGAAGATTATTATCTCCAAAATTACAAATTCTTCAATTCTAGTTTCTAACAACTTGTTGCAGGAAAAGGAGATTAAAAAAAATGTTGGGAAGCTTCCTACAAGAGAGTTAGGAATAATAAATTCTTAGAATCATTCCAACACTTGCAACAACAAGGAAGAAGACTAAAGATTCTAAAGACCTCAAAAAATGTCCCATTACAAGAGATGCAATCCTCTAAAGTGTAAAAGTGAAGAAAATACCACAATAGCCTTATAGTAGACTCAAGGAAGAAGAGACTCTAGAATTTGAGTCAAAGAAGGAGATAGGAGATTGGTGATCTCCATTCAAGATCAATACTTGTAAAGTGCAAAAGCATTAAAGGCCATAGAAGCCCTGATCAAGAAAGAAGGTGTTAGAGTTAAAGTAAAGTGCACTATGCCTTCCTTGACACTTGTCAGTTTCTCTTGAAGAATTTGAAGTTTTTTTTCTACAGATTCGGTCTTCCAAGCTGAAGGAGATGAGGAGATCAGGGACTGCAGTTTCCAAAGGTTTGAATCAAAAGCACAAGATGAAGTTCTATTGAGGGAGTAGGAGCCATGAGTTTGTCTGAAGGTGAACTATTCGCATTCTGTTACACTGACGCTGCATCCCTTGATTTTGGAGTCTGAGAGGGCCAATACGGTGAAACACAACGACACAGTCATTGTTGACGATAATACGTTTTTTTGTGACGTTCATTTGCAATCATGGAGCTATTCTCAATCTACAGATTTATCCTCGCTCTATCATGGCGAGGATGGAGAAATTTTATGGCCCTGCCTTCAAAGGGTTTTTGATAAATCTGAAGATTTGATCTTGCTGTGAAAGACAAGATTTGGCTGACTTTGATATCTTGTTGTGGAGGGCTTCTATTCTATTTTGGCTGAGGCAAATGGGTGCCATCATGTGTTGGTGGTAGAGGGTGTGCTGGGCCTGCTCGTGCACCTCCTCGATGAGCCAGGGAGCCCTTTATATAAAGAGAAGGCGACGGTCGCAATCTAGGGGCTTACGTAGGTCTCAAGCGATTTAGATCTTGTGTTGGATGGCAGATTTGCCATGCCAGAGAGCAATGTAGTTGGCCATTCTTTTAGAGAAATTTTCAACTTGTGTTTGCTCTGCCAGGCCGTATTTTCAACCTGTGTCCCCTTTCTATTTTTGGCAATGCAATTCTGTATTAATTTGGTTTGGTGCCATTCTGTCGATTTTTTGATGGCGGTGTTTTTTCTTCTTTGTGTGAAGTGCGAGATGGAAGGTGGGGTCTGACGATGACAACGACCTTGGGGGTTACTATCGATGGCCGAGATTGCGCTATGGGAGTTTGAGAATCTGATGGACGGTGACATGTTTTTTGTCTCTCAACGGGGTTGGAACCCGCGATGTTGAGGTCGTAGTCATGCATATTTTTTTTTCAAACCTTGACCAGGTCCTGATTCTGGAGGATATGAAATGACGAGTGGAGCGAGGCGCTCGCCAGGTGTTCGTGTTCGTGGTCATCAGGGCAGAGGTCACGATGGCCGCCATTAAAAAGACATACAATGACTAAAAGATTATGGATGGAGGTAAACGTGCTTGGAGGTCCAAGCACGAAGATGGTGGGTCCCACGACATGGCGTATGGTGGGCCCCACTTAAAGTGGTTTTCTTCTTGTTCTTAGTGGGGGGCAATTATTAAATAGTATGGCCAATTTTTTATATTTTATTTTCATGTACTTTTCCACATGGAAAGTGGAAAATATGAAATGAACATTGTTTTTTTAAGTGGACGGAGACCATTTCTTATGAAGATTTTATTATAGCAATGTTTATGGCCGACAGCAAAACTTTATTGGCCTCTTTCTTTCCACACATAGGAAGTGGAAGTGAAAGGACTGATGGCTCATGAAATTCCCTTGCGAGGGAAATTTAAGAGTGTTTTTATTCCGCCTGAGAGCGATGCCACCATTGAGCGATGTTGTTTATTTTGCTGTCTTGGAGAGGCTTGTTGTTTTTCATTATGATGAAAGCTCCTTTGATGGTGGAATATAGGGGTATTTATAGTCGTTGGAAATGTTTTTCCGTGATGGACACAATGGTAGTGTCATATTGTAATTTTGAGGCTGTTTCAATTGAGTTTTTTAGCCTCAAATTTTTTCTACCTTGGAGTGCACTCTCGGTTGTACCCGACACTCCCAAGGTACTTTCATATGTGATCCTTGTACCTAGTGATATTTTCTATACACTTGGAAAATGCAGCGGCTAGTTACCCATGCATTTCGATGGTATGACATGGTCACCATAAGGACACTCATACTAGGGACTACAGACAAAGACACCCTAGAATCTATCTGAGGTTTTTTCGGATCTACTTCTGAAGACTATAGACAAAGACACTTCAGAAGATTCTCTTCTTTTCTTCTTCTCTCCTCCTATTTGGATCTATGGCTCATTTTATTGTATTGAGTGCATTTTCGATAGAGACCAACACTCTTATATGGCTCGTTTTTCCTTTCATTAGGTGCATTTTTGGCAGAGACCGACACCTTCTAGATTGAGTTCACCATGAGGAGGGATTTCATACTCATGGTGAATCTAGTCAATGACCTACGAGAGGCAACATCCTCTGAGGATGACCTGTAGAGGCAACAGACCTAGAAGTGGCTGACCCTGAGGCACCCATGATGACCTCGAGGCACTTAGATGGCTGACCCAGTGGCAACAGACCCATGGAAGTGGCTGACCCTGAGGCAACAGACCAAGATGTATACATAGTGGATCTAGCATTATTCATAGTTGGAGAGCCAAGCGCAAAGAGCACGAGCCTAGACCAAATCAGCAATAAGAGAGGATGATAGGTTGTTTTAGAGAAGTCAACATTAAGGGGGAATGTTACCTAATGTTGACTTGCTTTGTTTCTTCTTTAGTTAGGATAGTGCACTTTAAGGGGGAATGTTAGAGTTAAAGTAAAGTGCACTATGCCTTCCTTGACACTTGTCAGTTTCTCTTGACAAGTGTCATGTGTTGAATATAGGCTTATGCCTATATATTGTATCATTTTTATCAATAATATTATCCCCTTCTAGTTTCCCTCCTAACAGAAGGTTGTAGAAGCCTTAATCCTAAAGAATACTTCAAAAAAGAATTCCTAATTTAGAAGATAAATTCTTGATTTAGAATAATACTCCAAAGAAGAGTTCCTGAAGAATAATTCAGAAAATAATTCTTGATTCAGAAGATAAATTCCTGATTCAAAAGAATACTCCAAAGAAGAGTTCTCAAAGAATACTTTAGAGAAGATTTCTTGATTTAGAAGATAAATTCATGATTTAGAAGAAAACTCTAGAGAAGAGTCCAAGAAATAGGAGATTGGTGATCTCATTTACTAATTAAATATCTCCTTCAAGAAGGAGCTAAAGATATCAAGAGAATATCTCATTGAAGAACATCCATTCTTAGAAGAAAGAGAAGGACCAAGAGAGTCTTGTAAAAATCCAAAAGCAACAAAATCAGATATCCAATAAGAATATCTCATCATGAAAATTTCTAGAAGTAGAAGGTCTAAGAAAGGGTCTTAGTTGGAATACCGTAGAAGCTACAATATAGATTATCTTGGATACGTCTCAAGAAAAAAAGAAGGATTGGAGATCCTTGTTGTAGAGCTTGTAGAAGCATCATAAAAAAGGTTCCTAGGAGAACTCATTGTAGAAATCCACTACCATGAAGAAAGAACTTGATAGTGAAGAACTTGGGATAATTGCCACCATATGAAAATAAGCCCAAGAGAAGAAGAATTTGGCAAGGAGTGCCAAATCCCAAAATAAGAATCTAGTGAAGACCTCAAGAAATTTAGAATATTGAGAAGAAGAAGATCCTATTTGAAGTCAAAATTTGACAAGAATTTTGAAGGAAGATTTAGACAGAAGAATCCTACCATATCTAGGATATTTGGATATTGTCTCTCACAACAAGAAGGCACAGTTCAAAGAAAGGAGTTATCTTAATATATAGTAGAAAATAAAATATTACTGAAGAATCAAGACACCAAATACAAGGCTCAAAATAGAAAGTTTAAGGTTACTATTTGGTGAAGCTAGAGGCTATTATGGATAGCCAACAAGAAGCTATGAATTCAACCATTACAAGGTAGCAGGTTTGTGAATCAAAAACACCAATATCTACATCTACTTCAAAAGCCATCAAATAGGTAAGAAAATTGGGTGTAATTAGTTTCATTAGTTAAACCTCAGATTTAATTATTATCAAACTTCTTTAAGGCACCATATTTAGATTAAAAGTTGTAGAAGGATAGATTGCATTATAGTATTCAAGTGCAAAAAGGAAAAATTTATTTTAAGGATTATTTGCACATTAAATAGGAGTTGGATATTTTTGAAAGAAATAAAATTATTATTCTACAATATTGATTGTAGTGAAAAAAATTTGCAAAATATTCATTAAGAGTAAATTACAAATTAATATGAAAAGCTATAGAAATTATGAAATGCATCTAAAATCATTTTGAGAGTTCATTTACAGGAGCAATAAGGTGAGATTGTTGTTACCATTAAAAGTGCATTATTAATCCATTGGCACTATACTAGTTGATCTCTAACTAGTTACTCTCAAAAGGGTTAATTTGTGTTTGCTGATTGTTAAATATCAAGGACACAAAAACCAGTAGATTATCAAAGTGTATAGAGACACTATTTAGTTAAATAAGCCATGAAAATCGGATTAGATTCCTCCAAGGAGTGGAGAATAAATCCACCATCAAAATTAGCAATAAAGGCTTCAAATCGAGACTTGGTGAGTCTCAGATTCAAAGTGCACTAAAAGCTATTTATAGGAAAATAGTGCAGAAATTAGCTCTACAAAAAAATATTCTATCTTAGTGGTTATTATCTTGGTTTTATTACCAAAGTAACCAAGCAAAGGAGAGAGTTATCTAGAAAAAGAGACAACATCAAATCAGCCATTCAGTACTTCAAAAGCTACCACAAAACCAAAGATTGTAAAAGAGGTGCAAAGAGGTATTATATTCTCAAAAGTATTTAATTATATTGCACTACTCTAATATACCCTATATAGGAAGAAGGATAGATTTTTGATGCCAAAAGAGCACACTCTTTACAAAGAGAAAAATAGTCCAAGGCAGCCATATAAAAGCATTATCCAAGCAAGGTAAAAGGATAATCCAAAAGGATCATATCTTCTATGATTTGGACAACTGAACCTGCAAGAAAACAATAAATAAAGGAGAAGCATTATATTCAAGGGGAATATTATCTACAAAAGGGATTTTCATAATAGGTTGAAAAAGAAGGCACAAAATATTACACTAGATGTACATCCAAGGAGCATCATTGGAGTATCTCAAACTCCACCATGTCATTTCATGAAGCCTTCAAAATTATTGCTTAAATAGTTGCTCCAAGTTCCAAAGGCATTTCTCACCATTCTAGTTGGAAACAACTCACTCCAAACACCATCGAATGCATACAACAAAGGTGGAGTTGGCTATATTGTATTGTTAATAAAGGTCTTGCAAAGATACGTTGAAGATGCATTACGAAGCACAAATATAAGGTGACACTTGTCACCTAGAAGGAATCCCTAACATTTCCTACATGAGCGCCCATCCATTGCAATATTGACCAAGAAAATAGGAAGAATTTTGGTGTGAGCACTCATCCAAGACTATAACACTCATCCTTTACCTGGAAGAATTTTACAAGTGGCAATAAGTATATTCTCATCCCTCAAGCACTCAAAGATAATAGTCATGACAATTGCCACTCACTTCAATATTCAAATCTTATTTGAGATGAAAATACTAAGGAACATAAGCATTCAAGGTCAAATTCGTAGCAATATTAAAAGTCAAGTTCATGGTAAATTTATGTAGTAGCATCAATGTTCATAATAGATACAAAAATAGAGCATTTAAAGCTTCTAGTCAAAGTTGTCAAACATGAGGTATCCACTATCCAAGTATTGCCATCAAAGGTATCAAGAAACTATCCACCATCCAAATTCAAGAGAAGCACTAAAGCCTACACCCATATATTGGAGATAACGATCAAAAGAGCACTAAAGAGTGCTATCATCTACGTCTAAAAATCAATGCTGAATACGTAGAGGTTTGGGGTATTACAAAGGTAAGACTTTACCTTATTCCAATTTGCTTTCATTATTAGGGAGATATAAGGTATAATATAAGGTTGAAACATTAAGGGAAATCAACTAGATTTGAAAGCAATATATATATATATATATATATATATATATCCTAATATTTGCAATCTAAAATATAAGAAAAATAAGGATTTCTACCTGGATAGATTAAAATTCTATTATTGCAAATATCATTTTTTTCTAATATTCCATATTAGGGAGTTATAAGGAATACTACACCAAAGTAGGTAATTGGAATTTAGAAACATTAAATATCCATTTATTAAAGGATATAAAAGAAGGTTCTATAAGGAATATCAAGAGTTGGAAACTAATTACTATACTTGTCTCAAACTTACATTAAAGAGACAAAGAATATCCAACTATTAGAACCTCACAAAAATTAGAAAGTGCTTAATTTCAATAGGAGTAATAAGGTGTAAAAGAAGTTGATTTTTGTTATTCACAAAACTTTACAAAATCAATCCAAAATTGAACTACTATTCTAAAAAGCACTCATCATATCTAAAATTACTAGGGAGACATAAGGTATTCTACAACACCTTATAATAATAACATTCATTCAAAACTTATCAAGTACTCAATCCATTTGAGAATCATAAGGTGTCTACAAATCTTATAGGGATTTTATTAAATCACATCTCTTAACTAGGGAGTCATAAGGAAGCCTACAAAAACCTAAGCTCTAAAAATATTTTATCAAATCAAGCTCATACTACTAGGGAGTCATAAGGTAGATCACATAAGAAGATTCTATCCCATAAGATACTAGCTCTATCAAAGCACTCTATACTCTAATCCAAAGAGCTATGTCTACCTCAAGCAATACAACAAACGAATGCAAGAGTAACCTCTCTAGAAAGGAAAAAGCAAGTGCCATAAAAATTGGAATCATGAATCTACTTATAAAGGGTGAAGCATATTTAGATCTTACTTCAAAAATAATTCATAGTGAAGCCTTAGATGATGAATTTGACACCGTGGAACATTATATACAATATCAACTCGAAGAAACAATTGAAATGGAAAGGATGACATTCCTATTCCCTTATATTTTGTAAGCATACTATATATGGCATTACTTACATACAAATGCTACAAAAATGAAAATACAAAACTAAAAGGATTGATAGAAGCTTATAAAGAGAAAATAGAACTAAGTGAATCATACTTAGAAAAGATATTTCAATCCTCATGCAGTATTGGTACCTCAAGATCTACTAATTCAAGATCTTATCTTGATGTCCTAAGAGATTGTTCAAAATTTATACAGAGTAAGGACAAAGAAGGAGAAACATCTTTGCAGGAATCAAGCAACAAACTCAAAGGTAAAGCTAGAGAAGAAGAGGAAGATGAACCAGATAAAAAATATTTCCATTAAAAAAGTCAATTTATGAAATAACCTGATCAAACCAAATAACATCCATAAGAAGAAGATTCATATTGAAGATTTAAATCTTCAATACCCAAATAATGTAATATAAGGGGGTGTTAGAGTTAGAGTATAAGGGGGCTATAAAATGGGTTCAATATCCACACAAAAACATAGAGAGGAGTTCTAGGATATGCAACGGAGTGCTTCCGATATTTCCCCTCACCTTATTGCACCTTTTTGCCCTCGAAATCTCCCTTTTGCCAAGGAGGTTACCGGGTGACTTCAAGAAGGTAATCCGAGCATAACTTTTCCATCCGGGTGAATTTCTTCACCAAATTCGATGAAAACACACCCTAGACTATTTAGGAACATCTTATAGTGATTTGGTAACAAAAAGTGGCCGGATTTGGTGGGTATCCCCTCCTAGGGTGCCCCCCAAATAGTTGCAGTCACCATCGCCCCCGAGATGAGGGTAAATTATTAAAAAATTTCATTACTATTTTTAATTATTAATTTTCTATATTGTCCCATGATTCTACAGTTCAAATTTCAAGTTATTTGGAGTTAAAATGAAAGAGTTATAGCATTTTTAAGTTTTCGTAGGCTCGTAGGGCCCATCCGGGCACCCCAGTTTGATGCAGGTGGATCCGGGATCCAATTTGAAAATATAATCATATGGGTTGTCTTAAAATGTCAATTTATGCATACTGACAAAATTTCATGAGTTTTGGATATGTTTAGGTTTGGGATTTGCTTGTCTTCTCTTTCATAGGTTGCAGGCGAGCGACGCAAAATCGAGGGGTCTACAGATGCAATTTCCGATATTTTTTTGGTGATATCCTCCCAAAACATCCTCTTTAACATCTCTGAAAATTTTCAAGTCATTTGGACATGTTTTGATATATTTTTAATATATGCGCTATTTTGCCCCTATGGGGATTGCATGTTTTCACCATACACCCTTGCTATTTGACCCATTTTTGCTTCCTTGTGTGCAGGTGCAGGTTATTAGAAGGAATTGGGAAGGAATATAAGACATCATATATTGAATATACAAGCAGCGGTGGCATTGGCTCGCCCACCTCGATTGTGGGTACGCGGAGAAACATTGGATGTGCACCTTGATTCCGTGAAAGACTTGGTCTTTGGGCACCCAATATTGTAAAAATTGTATCAAATTTTGAGCCCTCAAGGGGACTTCTGTGTAACCTTGGATCTGATCCAACAAATTAATGAGAAGAGACTTGCTTTGATTCATTTCCTTTTGTTTGGTATTCTTTCCTTTTCACATGCATGCTTCCTTTTTGATGCTCATGAGCGATATGGGGTAGATACGCATATTTTTTTACATAATTTGGTGCACCTTTTTTCCCTAATTCAGTGGTGATCATGGTGGGACCCTTGTCCCTTTTGATTTGGGTGAAAATTTGACTTCTTTCTTGCATTTTTGCCCTTTTTGTGTTGTAGGTGCTCCCCTCCCCACCCTGGAACGGTGGCAGAGGCTTTATCTGGCACACCCTGGGATGGTGGCTTCACCATCCCACCCTGGGATGGTGGTGGAGCTTCTACTCGCCCCACCCTGGAGCGGTGGTGAAACAGAGAGATTTCTGCCCAAAAATTCAGAATTTGGAGGCTTCAAAATGGACAAGGTAAGTGCCTAAACCCTCTGATTTTCTGTTGCATTTATAGAGACTGCAAAATTTGGTTTTTCTCACATTATTTTGTTTGCATAGAAAGGTTAAATGTCACTTTTTACTTTTCTTATCACATAAAGTAGCAAAAAGAAGGAGAAAAATAAAAAAGAACTTGTAGTAGCAATGCATCTGTTTGGTTTGATTGCTTGTGGCTTACCCATTGGGTAAGTTAGCATGTAGGATTTGCATTCATAAAGTCAATTTGTAGGTTCCTTACCTTATTCTTCTGAAAGTAAAACGCACTTATTTGCATGCATTTAGTGAATGGTCATTGATTGCTTCTTTGCTTACTTTCTTGGATAATAAAGAACCACACACACCACGATTCATATAAACGCTAGTGAGGTGGACTTCATTACCATCCACTAGTAGAGTGCAAGTGACGGTGGGTTTCATCTCCATCCACTTGGCTCAAATCCCATGAACCCGATCCATCTTGCCAAGGACGGTTCCAAGATCCATCATAGCCCATGGGTTATAGCATGCATCACCCTTCGGGGAGGTGTATCGTAGACTACGGGTGAACTGGGTGAGGAACTGGTAGGACCTGTGCTCCCTGGCCATGTGTGGACCTCATCACCACACATTATAGGTGGGATAACGCAACCTGGAGTTCATAGCCGGGTTGTCGAGCTATGAGTATACAGGTGAAATCCAATTGAACATGAGATTACAATCCAACAATATTTCAAACACGTGACACAAGGTCATTCTTTACAAAACAACACATCTAAAACACACGAAATAGTTTAGGGATTCACACTTAAAACTTAAAAGAGATAATCATCTATCTTATTGAGTGTTTCTTTCTTGTATACTATTTCATTAAGAATTTGTAAAGAAGATAATCACTTTGGGGTACTAATAGAGGAGCGCAATGGTGCGCACCCACAGCCAAGCCCAATCATGGGTGGAAGCTATGGAGAGTGGATTAGGAGACACGAATCATCTTTGATATAGCCCTAGGGACTTGGTTATACCTCCCTGGTGAGCCTCCACTCCACCTAGCCCCAAGACAGTAGGGCATGAGCCTCATCTCCGAAGGGATCCTCTCCAGGACACCCCAAGGGATGATGAGCATTACTTGGGAGAGTGTTCCCGATATGTAGATATTTCATAGGCCTTCCTTGGTGAAAGGCAACTATGCACTGAGGCGCTAATAGATAGAGTGGTGCCATGCATCCGCATACCCACCAGGGCTGACACGCCTAAGCAGAGGTAGGAGTATGACTTCACACACTAGCCGAAGCAAGTCGACATGACTCTACCTCCATGCCACCTTGATAGGATACAACAGCTCATGCAGCCCGATGGGAATGACACTCGTCGGTCGGGGTGAGCCAATTCGGCCCTACCTTTCCTCGTTCAGGAGGGAAGACATGAGGAAATCCTAGAATTTCCTCAGGAACAATATTCCGTGCATGCCCGATGTGCCTCTGCGCTAGCTGAGTGTAATGAACACATGTTCCAGCCTGAGCCTCAAGTCAATGCGGTGAACCTCGAGAGAGGCAAGCGCCCTATGGAGAACACAGAGTACCTTGGACAAGGTCGACCCTAGGGTGAGACTCCTAGGCCTCCTAGGCCTCGCACTATGGATCAAATTAGGCAAGTGGTTGTGAGATATACAGAATGCCAAGCTTAGTTCAAGTAGCTTCGATGGGATAAAGAGCAACTAGACCGCTTGCACCAGCTTGAGAAAGAAAGGATCGAACAGCAGACCAATGAGCTATTCCAGAAAACTTTGAGAGAGAGGGTCCCTACCCCTAAGACACATAGGTAGGAAGTCCATCCGAGGCAACCCATGCTCATTCGAGAGAGGTCCTCGAGACCTTATCAAATGTTGCTTCCATGACCTCCTAGGCCAGATCGGGAGATGCCTCCTAGGCCAAACATAGGGCGCCCACCGTGGGTAGATACCCCCATTTATAGGCCGGCTCGAGAGATGCCTTATGGGGCTTATACTGAGCATGAGCCAGAAGTAGAATATGTTGAGATGCCTTATCGAGGTAGGGGGTGACTTACCACCGCCTCGCCCTAGGTTGGAGGAGCCTAGACCTCCACCACAAGATGTGAACAAATATGAGGAGATCAAGTCCTCAGGTCCTTACAAAGCATTGTTAGAATGCCTAGAGTCAGTAGAGAACAAGACCTCTGGGTCGGGATCTCAAAATCCCACTATGCATCAATTGCATAGTCAACCTATCCATCCGTCAGTACCTATGCCTCCCTATCCAGAACAATTTAAGTTGCCTCAGTTGGCTACCTTTAAGGGAGAAGAGGATGCGCAAGAACATGTCACTAGGTTCTTAGGTCAATGCTTCGGCATTCATGATGATGATGCTTTGCTTTTGAGGACATTTGTGACTACCCTCATTGGCCCTACCTCCGAGTGGTTTTACCAACTCCCTAAGCATAGCATCCATAATTTGGACCAACTTGCGGATGCATTCCTAGAGCGCTTTGCCTTCAATACCAAGAGGAAGGCAACGTTGGCCGATGTAGTTGGGTTAAAACAATATGATGATGAGTCAATAACAAATTATGGCAATAGATGGTGAACCTTGCTCACCAAGCTGCCTTATCTTCTCCCCATGTCGGAGTTGACTCAGATGTTCTCCAAAAGTTGCTTAAAGCCAATCTCTTTGTTGCTACAGTTGCAACAATACCCCACTCTTGAAGATGCCTTAGCACAGGCTAGGATCATCAAAGAAATCAAGATTCAAGAGGGTGAGATTGTGAAGCCTCGCAAGAAGGAGTGGAGCAAGAACGCTAAGAACACCCCAGTGCAACCTAAGTCAGTAGCAGTAAATCAGGTTGCCATTAGTGTCCCGGGGCCAGCGCCAGCCGTGCCACCTCAAAAGCCTAATTATCAGGCCACCCCTGGGAACTATGCCAAGGATAACCAGAATGGTCAAGGGCAAAATCAATAGCGTCACCCCAAGTGATAATTCATGCCCATTGCAGAGTCTATGGATTCGGTGTTTTATCACCTCTTGGTGGCTAATGCGATCCATCTACCTGATAGTCGACCTATCGACCCTAATGCACCTAAGCCCAAAGGATACAGAGAAGACCTATATTGCAAATTTCATAGGCAAAATGGGCATGATGTGCAAATGTGCTATAAATTCAAACACTTGGTGCAAGACCTAATTGATAGGAATGCCCTCCAGGTAGATAACCCTATCGCACCAAACAACCAACAGATGGGGGTCTTTAAGGACCCCTTGCCTGCCCATGCGGAGCAGGCCAAACCAGTGCCCCAGGTGAACGAGGTTCACCATGCCCCTCCTAAGCAAGGATATGTTGGCATGGTCAGTATTGTAACAAGAAATAGGTGGTATCCAAGTCCAGCCGCACCACCTATGGCTCAGAGTGATGTCCCTTCGACATCGCAGCCTATACCGCCTCCTGGACCGAGCCTCCCACCTAGGCCTGTAGTCACCATTAAGAGCAAGCTCGCTCAGAGCTTAAGAACAACATCTGCCCGACTCTCCATCTATGAGCTCATCCAACAATCGCAACCTCATAGAGAAGCCTTGATGGAGATCCTTAAGGCAATTGAGCTTCAGCCCCAGGAGTCTAACTCCTTCAACAACTTTGTGGGGCATGTGCGGCAATGCACGGAACCGGTAATTACTTTTTGAGAAGATGAACTTAAACCGGTTCCACATGATATGGTGGATCCCCCTTTACACATTGTCGCACGTGTGAATGGAACACCATACAAGAGAGTGTTGATAGATACTGGGTCTTCGAGCAACATCATAACTACAATAGCTCTGAAGCACCTAAAGCTTCCAACATCTCATATTGTCACATCTACCTACACCCTCCGAGCATTCAATGATGCTATATGCTCAATGGTTGGTACAATCATCCTACCTATTCAAGTAGGGGAAAATATCATCTCGACGATGTGCCACATCCTGGAGGGTGAGATGGCATACAACATTTTGTTAGGAAGACCATGGATCAGGGACATGAAGTGCATCCCTTCCATCGCTCACCAGTGCCTCAAGTACACTCACGAAGGGCAAGTTCATGTCATCCCCATGGACCTAGAGCCCTTCAAGTACTGCAACATGGTGCAACAGTTACCCGAGTTGACCTTGCCATCGATACATCTGGATTTTCAACCGAATAAATCTAGCCGAGGTTCGACCCCACCGCTACAGCATACCATGCCCTCCTCATCGTCGGCCCCACCCCAGATGCCTAATACACCAGTGGATCCTTTGCCTAGGAACCCAGAGAAGTGGCCCATTGAGGAGGACCAACCGATCATATCCACTATCTCTACAGAGGAGATACTTAGCCCGGATGATGAAGAGACACCACACGAGGCAAACAATGAGCCGGATCAAGTCTCACTCTCATCCCTCTTCTACCCGTAGCCCCAGGTTACAGTACATCTGGCTTCTACTAGATTGGGAGAGTACATGGTTAGGAATTTTACCACTACTCCTGCTTTAGAGTCGATGCAAGACATGGGTAGACCCCGTCTTCCCATAGGCACTATCGTGCCTCTTGGTATTCCCCCTAATCAAATAAATTTTATCTATGGGGGCCTTGACTATGGCATCGAACCTTACCAACAGTAGGAGGAAGATGAGGAACCTTTTGGAGAGGATATTAACTACTTGTCTAACCCTAACTTCACCCTAAAGTACCTTGACCTATGCAACTAGCATGGTTATGGGTTAGGCCTGTATGAGCAAGGCACCAGAATCCCTTGTCAACCATAATATCAAATGCCCTATGACAAGTCGGGAGTGGGATGCAACAATCCATTGCCTCTAGATGTCCTCTTAGATAGCCTAAATCACTTGAATATAGGCTACGAGGGCGGGTTGGCCCAAGACCCTTATGCCAATCCTAACATAGTCTACTCCCTAGGGGATTACTTTCCATGGCTAGATGGGAACCCCATGATCCCTAGTGACATTCCCCCACATTTTGAGAGAGGGGAAGGTTCGTGGAGTTGTCCCCATGTCTGTGATGAGTCAGATCAAGGCACCTCATATGAGTGGACCTCAGAGGATGAGTCGGGTTATGAGGTGGTGCCATATGACCCTTTTGAGTCGGACAGTGATCATTCACAAATTGTCCCCATTAATGACCAACAGGAAGACCTCATACATTTGTTCCCTTTCCCTGATCCTGTTTGGTGGTAGCTCCTTCCTCCTGAAGAGCCGGTTCACCCATAGGAAGATAGACCTCCTGGGGAGGAGCAGTTAATTTACTTGAGCAATTGGGTCCTCGTGAGCCTGAGGCACTACGAGATGAGAATGAAGGAATCCTCATCCATGATGATGATTATGAGGAATTAGCATATATGGGACCACACCTACCTGATCGCCCAATCCCAAGGGGCAACAATGAGGTTCCCATATATGACAGTGACTATGAGGATGAAACAGAGAGGGCATACCTGGGTCCTCATTATTTGCATCATCATCACGAGCCCATTGACATAGATGAAGTCTATCATCAGTTACATGTTGGCCCATGCTTGAGGGCAAGGCCTATCAATCTAGGCCAGATTCATCATGAGGTCTTCCCTGACCCACCCACACACATGGAGCTCCTTGAGCCTAATGATCCCATCCTGCAGTCTATTCCCAGATAGGATCCAGAGATCCCCATTCCCCTAGAGCCACATCTGGGGGTGAGAGATGACACCAATACACAGTCACATGCACGTGGTCCTAGAGAGTAGACACATTTCATCAATATGATCTCCATTGATTTGACCACACCACTTCACAACCCAGTTGATCCTTCCAAGCCATGCCATCTAGATCTAGATGCTATTGACTGGGATCATGTTGATTCACCCCCATCACCCTTTGAGTATTGGGCTTGCGGTGGGTTGTTTCACTTTTCTACTGGCCCAACTCATGATGTCTTCCATGCTGAGGAGGGACCTGAAGTCCCCATCAAGGATTTAAATCCAGCTGATGACATCCATTTGATACCTACTCCCCATCAGTTGGAGGAGGGGTCTCATATGTCAATCGAGCCTACGGTTGACAAAGATATCGGCTCAGATCCTGAAAACCCATAATGTATCAAGCTAGGGGAAAGCCTATCCCCCGAAGAGCAAGCCGATTATATAGCCCTTCTCACAAATAAGAAGGCAGCTTTTGCATGGTCTTACAAAGACATGTCGAGACTAGATCCAAATATGGTCACCCATAATCTAACGCTTGACCCCACAGTCAAACCTGTCAAGCAAAATTTGAGAAAGATGCACCCAACAGTGGCCTTGATGGTCAAATATGAGCTACATAAACTATTGGATGCCAAGTTTGTCATTTCTATAGACTATCCACCATGGTTGTCCAACATGGTCCCCGTCAAGAAGCCTGACGGGAGGATTCATATTTGCACCAATTTTTGAGACCTAAAAAAAGTGAGTCCTAAGGATGATTTTCCTTTGCCAAGCATAGATGCCTTGGTAGATGCCATCGTAGGACACAAAATGCTCTCCCTTATGGATGGCTTCTTTGGGTATAATCAGATTCGTATCAACCCTAAAGACCAACTCAAAACGACATTCACAACGCCTTGGGGAACATTTTATCATAGCCAAATGAAAAAAAGCCTAAAATCCCCCAAGGCATCCATAAGCCCTTTGGTCATAGCCAAATACCCCTAGATAGTCGTAGACACTTTATAAGTGTCGCTGCACGTCTAGGTCACCCAAAAGGTCCCTAGCAGGTTCTCACCATCTAGGTCACATAAAACCGCTCCTAGACTATCTACGATCATCTAGGTCAACCCTAAAAGCCCTAAAGGCATCCATAGGCCCTTTGGTAATATCCAAATACCCTATTGTGGTTGATCCACAACACACCCCAAAATTGGGGACCCACCTTTTGGCAGGCTTGCAGAGAAGAATCTCGGTGACCCAGATGCTAAAATTGAAGAAAAGAGAAAAAATGCATGTGTTGAAAGTGTCGCGAAATCGCGACATGTCGCGAAATCATGACTTGTCGCGCCATCGCTGCCGAAAACAGGAAAGTGTCGCGAAATCGCGACATGTAGCTCCATCGCTGCCGAAAAGGAGAAAGAAAAGAAAAATTGAAAGTTGTCGCGAAATCGCGACATATCGGCTGAAAAGAGTGAAAGGGTGTAGCGAAATCGCGACATGTCGCTGAGAAGAAAAGAAAAGGTGTCACGAAATCGCGACGAGGAGAGAAAAGGCGAAGGAAAAGAATGAAAAGTGTCACGATTTCAGGAAAAGAATGAAAATGGTCACGATTTCGCGACGTGTTTTGCCGAAGCGTACGGATGATGAAAAGTGTCACGATTTCGCGACGTGTTTTGGCAAAGTGTACGAAAGCGGAAAAACGTCGCGATATCGCGACAGGAAACAACGAAGGGACTCGAAGCGGAAAGGCGTCGCGATTTCGCGACCGATTGCAGCTAAAGTGTACGGACGAAGAAATGGTCGCGATTTCGCGACGTAAAGTTGCCGAAGAGGTCCGAAGGGGAAGCGGTAGCGATATCGCGATAGTTTGTTGAAAGAAGGCAAGAGAGTGATAATGGTCGCGATTTCGCGACGTAAAGTTGCCAAAGAGGTCCGAAGGGGAAGCGGTAGCGATATCGCGACAGTTTGCGGTGAGAGAGCCCGAAGGTGAAAAACGTCGCGATATCGCGACAGTTTGCGGCAAGAAGGTCCGAAGGCAAAAGTGGTAGCGATTTCGCTACAGTTTGTGGAAGGAAGGCTCAAAATAGAAAATGGTAGCGATTTCGCTACAGTTTGTGGAAGGAAGGCTCAGAATAGAAGCGGTAGCGATATCGCTACAAGTAGCTGCCGAGGGCGCACGGGCGAGGAAGGCGTCGCGATATCGCGACATGTCGCGATTTCGTGACATGTCGCGTTTTCGCGGCTAAGAAGGTGAACAGGCCGCTTGCAGTTTTTGTCATGATTTGCACAGGAAAACGTTACAGAAGGCACAGAAAACGTAGGACACGTGGCGTACAGGTGTCGGAATTGCAGGAACGTTACATGCAATGGAAGATTTCGCACGTTTGGGCATCCAGCATGAATTGAAAGTAAGGAAAAAGCGGGAATTTGAAAGGTCACTTGCAGGAAGGTGAAACGAAGCGACAAAGGGAATCGAAGAGCCATTTCAGTTAGTATAAAATCAAAAGCGCAGATTGAAAGAGAGGGGTTGGAAATTGCTGCTTGCAGAGTTGCAGAGACAAAGGCTTTATGCCATTTTGGGCCTGCACTTGGGCAATTTCCTTCTTTTTGTTCTGGAACATTTATGCCTGGAACAATCTGTAAATGTAATTGATACATCATTTAATACAGAAATACAGAGTATTGGCATCTCATTGATGAGAAAGAAGGAGTCATTTTGTGCATGCATGATTTAATGTTTTATCATTCATTCCAGATTTCTAAGGCTTTTAGGTGAAGTTTAATGCAAGTGTGCTTGGTTGCTTCATGCGAATGCCTAAATCTGGAATTACAGTAGAAACCCTAGAAACCAGCACCTAATTTATTTGGATTGTGCGAATTTGCAGGTTCATTAGGTTAGGTTGCATGCATAAAACCTCAATATCTTCGGTTTCATCGAGTTGATGACAGCATTATGACTGTAGTTAGTTTTATTTCCATTTACTTTGTTTTATTTTTCAAACCCTTACTTTATTTCATGCAGTTTAATTACTGTATTTGAATAAGCAACTGAAAATCCATCAGAACTGAAGATTAGAATAGGTTTGTTCACTTTGAGTCCACTAGAAATTCAAATTAAATAAACCATCAGTGCCCCTTGTTAACATCCACTTGCAAACCCTAAGACATTCCTGGCATTTCATTTGAACAACATCATTTAAACATAACAGGAACCTTGGAGAAAGTTATTTTCTTTGCAAGCAGAGGATTTTGGGACTCAGATCCTATCGGAGAGTGTGCTTTCACAACTGGGTGAAAACACCACTCAACAGATTGGCGCTAGAAGGAGGGCCCGAACTGGTTTATTTGATTTTGATTTTCATATCTGAATATTTTGTTTTTGATTTAATTTTGAAATCATTTACGGCTAAACTGCAACACTGTTTTTGTTGTTATTGCAGGTTTTCTTCGAAATAGCCGAGGGTTTCATCGAGCGAAGCTGGACCCACCATGGCGTATTGCGACCGGGTCCCAAACAACCGGAGAAACCATTTTCCATGACCTTCTTGGTACTCCCAAGAGTAAAGCCAAGCAAGTCGTAAGCTCACCGATCGCAAAAGACCTATTTTCTCCGGGGAACATCGAGTGGACCTACGCCAGTAATATCCGTTGCACCTAGTGTGCCTATAGTAAGTAATATTTCTACTGCTATTGTAGGTCTGTCTTCATCAATTCTGAGTCAAATGGCTCAAGCTCCAGCAGCTCCTTGGTATGGAGCTAATAATACTCCTTTGAACATTGCTGGGGATATCCATGAAATCCCCAAGAACATTGAAATATTTCTGCCTAAATACAAGCCGGATGGCCCAAGAACAATGAGAAGAACATATCCAAGCTTATAGGGATGTTTTAATTAGGTTGCAAGTTCAATATGAAGATGTGGCCTGCGAGACTTTTCCCTATGAGTTTAGATCCAATAGCATATGAGTGGTATATATGCTTGCCAAGCTGGTTCAATCACTTCTTGGATTCAAATGGAAAATGCCTTTGTTAATCAATTTAGGTCACCCTTAGACCCTGCAACTATTTACAATCGGTTTATTACATGCAAAAGGGGCCAAGGGGAACCAATCGAGAATGTTTAATCAGAGATTCCAGAAGTGCTATAATAGAGCAATTAGGCACTTTGCTATTGATCCCGCGGTGGCTTTGCAGATATATTTTGGGGCATTGGACCCCATGACAGCCATGTTTGCAAGGCGCAATCCTCAAGTTACCACGTTGGCTTTGGCCTATAATGAAGCCATGATTATCGAGCAGCAAATGACACCACAAGGCTACGGGTTTACCCAGATGCCTATGGTGGGACAGTATGCTCCATATGGCCAAGCTCCCCAGGCAAATCAACTCATGGCACCACAAATGCCAAGCATGAATGCCTTTCCATATCAGTAGCCGTATCCACCAACACCCGCATATGCACCCATTCCAATCCAACCACTCACAGCCATTCCACCTGTCCCTGCATTTTTGCAGAGCAGTCAACCGACGATGCAAGGAACTAGTCAAGCCAATCCTCAGGCCATAGTTCCATTTCCAAATCCAACCCCGATTCAAAGTGTCAACCCATACGGGAATCCAATTCCTCAGAACCCGACCCCAGTGTTGAATCAAGACCCCATTAATTATGCGAATCCAACGGGGGTTAACAACAATATGATTCCACCAAAAGATGTTTATTCAGAAGTCGAGGAGCTCAAGAAACTAGTGCATAAACTGAGCAATGACAGGGTTCAACAGCAGAAGTATGAGTCCCATGCCCCTCACCCAAATCAGAATTTTAACAATAGAGGGAGGCATTGGAACACCAAGCCAAACAATGGGGGAGTTCCTGCTCCCATTGCTAATCAATTAGATGCTTCTGCAGGCCCTAGCCAATCCAATTCTCTTTTGAATCTTTCAGATTTGGCATGGGAAAGGGGGTGCAGGTTACATAACACAAAAGAACACAATGAGAGGAATTGTCCTGAGATTGCTAGATACACTCATTGTCTTCAAGCACAAGTTGATGATTTGGAATTGGTATCAAATGAGAGTCCATCACAACACCAAGATGATAATGTTATGGTGATGGAAAGCGTATATCATCAAGAAGGTGAGAGTGAGGAAGAAGAAGACGAAATTCTGGAACAGGAGGTGCAAGCTTTTCGAGATTTCAGAAAGGGGAACCATGGATACCATTTGAGAAGTAAGTCTAAAGCCCCTAAAACCTCATCAACACCTCCAAACAATTCTATTCTTCCTCCAGATACAAAGGCAAGTAACAACCCTCCCCCTCCACTCAGAAGAGAAATGTCTAATGACGTCCAGAAGACAGTCAAATTCGAAAAACCAAACTATGACGTAGTGGAGGATATGAAGAAGTCCAAATCTAGCCTTTCATTCCTGGACGCAGCTAGATTGCCTGGTCAAAAGGAGGCGTTGATAAGAGCTTTGAACTCACCTGATCCGATGTGGAAGGAAAAAAGAGTTGAATCCCATCTTATTTTGCGAAAGGAGAGAAGGGATGTCCCGCCATTCTTACGACTACGAGAATTGCGGGTAAGAATTTGCATAAGTGTTTGGTGGACACGGGTGCCACGAGCAACCTCATGCCTGCAGAAATATGTAAAATGCTAGGTCTGCAGCCTGTTTCATCCAAATGTACAGTCCTGCAACTGGACAGATCGGAGGTAAATGTGATAGGAACTCTATATGATGTCAAGATTCAATTGAATTCTGAACCCAGGGTTCAGCAGGTTGTAGACATTTTGGTGGTTAATATCCCAAGCAGGTATGGAATGTTACTTGCTAGGGATTGGATGAAAACTACTGAATGGCTATTTTGCAACAGACTGCTCGCATATGTGGCTACCATGGAAGGGAATTGCAAATCAAATAAGAGTGGAAAACGAACCGAGGCTTAAAGAGATTATAACAGATTTTAACAAGCCGAATGAAGTTCAATTTTATGAGCCAGACTTAGGAGTCTATGCACTTGATGTTGAGGAAGCTGCTGAAGAGTTTAAAGAAGAAATGTGTCATGGTCATTCTTCTGAAGAAAATGATTACACGTGGTTGCTCAAGTTCGATGGATCAAAGTCTAGACAGGGAGCAGGAGCTGGAGTCGAGCTCACTGGTCCAGGAGGCAAACCATTGCTAGCTGCTTATAGACTGCAATTTCCTTGCACAAACAATGTGGCAGAGTACGAAGCATTGATCTATGGTTTACGTCTAGCATTGAGCAAACATGTTAAATGCTTGAAGGTTTTGGGAGATTCTGAGTTGGTAGTCAAGCAAATCAAAGGACAGTATACATGCCGCGATAGGAGACTGAGCCTTTATAGAACTAGGGTTATGGACCTCATGGAGGAGTTCGATGCATTCAACATAGCCCTTATTTCTAGGAAAGGAAATCGAATAGCAGACTCTCTTGCATTCACCGCGGGCATGTTGAACCCGGTTGATATAAGAAGATGTAAAAAGTTTTCCATTGAACTGGTTCCTTGTCCATCAATACCTGATAACGTAAAGAATTTCCAAGTTTTTGAAAGTGACAGACATATTTTCAAATTTGTCACGAACTCGGGTATTTTTGAAAATCGGGTGATTGATGAGGAGCAAAGGTGGCGGGATGGAACAGAAGATGAAAGTGAAACTGCGTATCAATCCAACAAAATTCCTAAAGACGTGGTTTCATTGGAGAAGATGTTCGACATGGAATGCAAGAACAAGAAAAGAAAAAGAGTCCCACTCCCCAAAGATGCGTGTGATTCAATTAATCTAGGGAGTGCGGACAATCCAAAGGAGGTGTACATAGCAAAGGCATGTACGAGAGGAAGAAAGGAGCAATATAATACAGGCATTGAAGCATTACATAGATTGTATTGCTTGGAACTACAATGAGTTGAAGACTTACAACCAAAACATTATCACACATACCATCCCTTTGAAGCCAGACTCCAAGCCTTTTAGGCAAAGACAGCGAGTTGTTAACCCGCTATTGGAGCCGTTGATCGAAAAGGAGGTTAAAATATTATTGGAAGCGAAAATCATTTTTCTGTTAGGCACTCAACACTGGGTGGCTAACCTCGTTCAGATGAGAAAAAAGAGTGGAGAGATTAGGCTGTGCATAGATTTTTGAAATCTTAATAAAGCCTCTCAAAAAGATAATTATCCACTGCCATCAATCGATGAAATTCTACAAATGGTAAATGGATCTGAAATGATGTCCTTTCTCGATGGATATTCTAGGTACAACCAAATTCTTATACATCCAGGATGACGGGATGAAAACAGCCTTCACTACCAAGTGGGGGACATTTGCATATAAGAGAATGTCGTTCGGATTTGTTAAATGTTGGTGCAACTTTTCAACGCGCCATGGATTACGCATTCAAAGGGCTCATAGGCAAATGCATCATCGTGTATGTGGATGATATCCCAGTTTTCTCGAAGAAGAGAGAGGATCATGTCAAAGATTTAAAGAAAGTGCTTCAAAGATGCAGAGAACATGGAATTTCCTTAAATCCCAAAAAGTGCATTTTCGGAGTGACAGAAGGAAAATTGTTGGGTCACATTATTTCGAAAGAGGGCATATCCATCGACCCAGAAAGGATACAAGCCATCCAAAACCTACCTCTCCCGAGTAGTAAGAAAGAATTGAGATCTTTCTTTGGGCAGGTTAATTTTGTGAGGAAGTTTATCTCTAGCTTTTTTGAGATAGCCAAGCCTCTGAACAAGATGCTAAAGAAATATGTGGATGTAAAATGGAACGAGGAAAGCAGAGCGGCCTTCCAGAACATCAAAGATGCCATTTCCAGAGCCCCTGTCCTTATAAGTCCAGACTACTCCAAGCCTTTTTATATTTATGCTTTTGCATCAGAACACTCCTTTGCGAGTGTATTAACCCAAAAAGGCGAGGATAGTGCCGAAAAACCCATAGCATTTTTAAGTGCCCCCTGAAAGATGCTCAATTAAGGTATTCAATCCTTGATAAGCAAATGTACGCACTTTTCAAAACTGTGAAAAAATTTAGGCACTACATCGTACATAGCAGAGTTATTGCCATCGTGCCCGATTCTGCTGTCAAGACCATGTTTTTACAGAATGAACTAGGTGAGAAGAGAGGAAAATGGATTTCAACCATCCAAGAATTTGATCTCGAAATCCAACCAATGAAACTAGTTCGAGGACAGGGACTGGCGAAGGCGATCGCAGAAAATAATCCGCAAATAACAGGTCAATGCTCAAATACAGAATACATGGCTAAGGATGAGCTGGTATGTTGATATTGTGCAATTTTTATTGAGTGGTAAGTGTCCTTCTAATCTGAATTCAACACGAAGAAGAGCCTTAAGGCTTAAGTCTATCAATTATACGATAAAATCTGGTGTGCTTTACGGGAAGAATCATGAAGGTATCTACCGAGGTGCTTGAACAAAGAAGAAGGCTGCCGGGGTGTTGCGGGAATTTCACGGGAAACATGGAGCTGGTCATGGTGCGGCCAATGCTACAACACATCAAATCCTGAGAGCAGGATACTACTGGCCACATATTTTCAAGGATGCGCATACCCATGTACGATCTTGTCATATCTATCAAGTGGCTGCAAATAGAGAGAGAAATGCAGCCATGCCGTTGCAACCTGTAGTTGAAATGAGACCATTTGCACAGTGGGGACTAGATTTCATCGGGGTTATTAACCCAAATTCTTTTGATTCTCATAAATTCATTTTGACAGCTACGGACTACTTGTACAAGGTGGACAGAAGCGATTCCTACTAAACATGCCACCACGGATGTTGTGATTAAATTCCTTGAGGATCAAATTATAACAAGATTTGGAATGCCCGACTCTATTGTCAGTGACAATGGTAAAGCTTTTATTTCTACACAATTTGCAGATTGGGCATATGATAACAAAGTGAGCTTAAAGTTTGCATCCAATTACTATCCTCAAGGAAATGGGTTGGCCGAGTCTTCAAATAAGAATTTGTTGAATACTATTAAGAAGTTGCTAGGAAAAGAACCCTCGGAGTGGCACGACCAACTAAAGTTTGCCCTTTGGGCGAGATAGGACCGAGTGAAAGAGTCCATAGGGAATACTCCCTATCATTTGGTCTATGGGCAAGACCCGATATTTCCAGACAAATTTGAAGTTGCAGACCTTACATTTCATACAAGAGTACTTGGGGACGGATGATCAAGTTGAAGCCAGGTTGAGCCAGTTGTTGCACCTTGATGAAAAGAGAGAAGAGGCCATGAATCACATGAATAAACACCAGGAAGTTATCAAGAGATGGTTTGACAGAAGGGCCAAAGTTAAATCATTCAGAATTTCAGATTTGGTATTACTATGGGACAAAAGACATGAGGAAAAAGGGAATCATCAAAAGTTTGATTGTCTTTGGTTAGGCCCATATCAGATTTCAGAGATTCTTGGGAAGAATACCTTGAGGCTAAAAACCTTAGAAGGGAGAGATTTCATGCTACCGGTTAATGGGCAGATTTTAAAGCATTATTTTAGCCCTTAGGTTGTGAGATTTTGATATTATTCTTTTGGTTTTGGTGGGGATTTTCAGATTTTGTTTTTATTGTTTAGGATTGTTAGTCTAGTTAGGATTTTGATTATGGATTTGATTTCAATTGACATGTTTTGTTTTGAAAAAAAAAAAAAAAAAAAATATATATATATATATATATATATATATATATATATAAAAATAAAAAATTGAGGTGTCAACTTATGCTTAAGGTTAGGAGAATATGAAATATTGGAATTATCTTGTAAAAGCTCCACAAGTAACATAAAACATTTTAAGTTATATTGTTTGATTTTGTGATACATGAAAGAGTCGGTTTTGCATGACAAATCATTTCATTTGCAATTCAAGAAATAATGCATTCATGTTCCATCTCACCTTACATACATCTCATCTTAGTTACATATGCATCTTAGGTACAAGCCATTAAAGTATGTCAAATCCTCTTAGGGTTGTGTTATAACATATATGTAAGTAAATCCTAAGGTTGGAAGCTGAGTTTTGAGATATCTAGAACAAGCACGTCTCATATATTAAAAAGGATCTTGAGCAAAATGATCAAAACCTAACTTGGAGGAAAAGGTTGGGCGAAAGAAGTTTTTCATGTCTATCCTATTATGCAACATGATCCTTAAAGCAGTGGTTTTGACCACTTCCATAGAGCTTAAAGCCTAAAATCAGAGTAGTAAGGATAGGGTTAAATCCTCATCAAACTTAGGTTGAGGATCCAATTCCCCAAAGCTTTGATTTGACCCACATGGAGTAGTAAGGATAGGGTATAAATTCTCATCTCACTTAGGTTGAGAATCTGATTCCCCAAAGCTCTTATGTCTCATTTCATAATCAGTCTTGGATTGTAAGGATCGTACTACTTGTCCTCTGCAAAGGATGAGTAGTCATCCCCAAGGTCTAAGCAACAAAATTAATATTTTCTATTTACACCTAAAGTTTGGATTGTAAGGATCGTACTACGTGTCCCTGCAAAGGATGGGTAGTCATCCCCAAGGTCCAAGAAGTAAAAAATAAATAAACTTTTCCCATCTCATCTTTATATTGGATTGTAAGGATTGTACTACTTGTCCTCTGCAAAGGATGGGTAGTCATCCCCAAGGTCCAAAGAAATGAAGATAAGTTTTGGATTGTGGGGTTAGATGTGCCCATGCATGGCATCATGTCTTGCCTAAAAACAAGACCACTGATTGTCCAGAGGGTTAGACTAGCATGACCATTTCTTACATAATTGGTTTAATTATTTTGCTTAAAGTGAGGTAATGAACTCTAAATCAGAATAGTAAGGATAGGGTTAAACTCTCATCTCGGTTGGTTGAGAGTCTGATTCCCCAAAGTTCTGATTTCACATTCACTTGCACATGGGTTCCAGATAGTAGGGACTCATAACCAACTTTGGGATATAATAAGGTAATGAATTAGAGGATCTTAAGAGGGTTTGGCAATCTTGAAGGCTTGTACCTGATAATAGAAGAATGACTATGCCTTTTACAAAAAAAAAAAAATCTCCCAGCACATTCATTAGGGTACACAAATCATTCACCATCCCACATATGCATTCATGCAAAACTGATAATGAAGTGTGGATCAATGTCAAATGATAGGAAAAGAAATTCATTGCACACACTGAGCTAATACTTGATGATTTTGATGATTCATGTACTTCTGATCTTTGGGCATTTGTTATATTGCTTATGTGCTAACATATGTTTGCGAGTTTGTGATATGTTTTAGGTTGGGTTCTTACTAAAATGCTCAAGAGCATTTGACAGCAGAGTCGCCATTTGTTGTGGTTGATCCACAACACACCCCAAAATTGGGGACCCACCTTTTTGCAGGCTTGTAGAGAAGAATCTCGGTGACCCAGATGCTAAAATTGAAGAAAAGAGAAAAAATGCATAAGTGTTGAAAGTGTCACGAAATCGCGACATGTCACGAAATCGCGACTTGTCGCGCCATCACTGCCGGAAATAGGAAAGTGTCGCGAAATTGCGACATGTAGCTCCATCGCTGCCGAAAAGGAGAAAGAAAAGAAAAATTGAAAGTTGTCGCGAAATCGCGACATATCGCTGGAAAAGAGTGAAAGGGTGTAGCGAAATCGTGACATGTCATTGAGAAGAAAAGAAAAGGAGATGCGACAAGATGATGAAAAGTGTCGCGATATCGCGACGTGACGAGGAGAGAGAAGGTGTCGCGATATCGCGACCGAAAAAGAATGAAAATGGTCGCGATTTCGCGACGTGTTTTGCCGAAGCGTACGGATGATGAAAAGTGTCACGATTTCACGACGTGTTTTGGCAAAGTGTACGAAAGCAAAAAAACGTCGCGATATCGCGATAGGAAACAGCGAAGGGACTCGAAGCGGAAAGGCGTCGCGATTTCGTGACCGATTGTAGCTAAAGTGTATGGACGAAGAAATGGTCGCGATTTCACGACGTAAAGTTGCCGAAGAGGTCCGAAGGGGAAGCGGTAGCGATATCGCGACAGTTTGTTGAAAGAAGGCAAGAGAGTGATAATGGTCACGATTTCGTGACGTAAAGTTGCCAAAGAGGTCCGAAGGGGAAGCGGTAGCGATATCGCGACAGTTTGCGACGAGAGAGCCCGAAGGTGAAAAACATCGCGATATCGCGATAGTTTGCGACAAGAAGGTCCGAAGGCAAAAGTGGTAGCGATTTCGCTACAGTTTGTGGAAGGAAGGCTCAAAATAGAAAATGGTAGCGATTTCGCTATAGTTTGTGGAAGGAAGGCTCAGAATAGAAGCGGTAGCGATATCGCTACAAGTAGCTGTCGAGGGCGCACGGGCGAGGAAGGCGTCGCGATATCGTGACATGTCGCGATTTTGTGACATGTTGCGTTTTTGCGGCTAAGAAGGTGAACAGGCCGCTTGCAGTTTTTGTCGTGATTTGCACAGGAAAACATTATAGAAGGTGCAAAAAATTGGCGCAGTGAAAACCTTAAAAATTACATTTACCTTAGTAAATAATTCAAATTTAAAATTTAACCTCCCAAACCGCCTGTTAAACGGTTAATCCATTTCCCCCTTTCCTACACCAAATTTAGAGTTTGTTTTGTCCATTTGACGATATCATCGTAGATCAGACGATATCAACCCAGATCGGACGATTTCATCTGGACTAGGACGTCTAGATGATCTTGTCCCAAAACTGATTTTGCACAATTAGCTTCTATTCCAACGGGTCTCTAATCCGGGCAGAAGCATGTCTGTGCCGTTAGAGACCCTCCCCCATTGGAGATCTCCCAAATAGGGATGATCTCCAACCCCCTAACTTCCCTCCTAAGCCTATTTAAACTTAGGACCTTCCCTTCCCAACCCCTGGCTGAATTTCCTTGTAACTTGATTTTGCGTGCATTAGAATACCTAGAGCATCATTTTGCATTTGTTATTTTGAATTTTTCTTATAGGGACCTCATTGATTTTTATTCGAAGCAAGCTCAGATCATTGCAGACGATCTCATTCAAATCTCGGATGATCCTGTCACAATTAGAGACTATTTCATTGCTTCCAGACGATTTTGACTGTAATCTGCATTGGGGGCAATCAGTGCCCAGAGTTTGCGCTTTCTCTTATACCTTTTGCTGTTTTATTCTGTATTTAGTTAGTTTTATCCTTATTTCTTACTATTTTGCATTTGGAGTTCACCCATATAGCTTAAGTTGCATGATAAGATCATAATTTGTCATTAGAATATCATAATTTATTTGAATTTCTACTCATAACTATTGTTTAGTATTCATATTGTTATTTTGTGTTGTTTTCCTCTATTATCATAGTTGCATTCTCTGTATTTTGCATCTGTTTTTCTATTTGTAGGTCTCTAATGAATTCGTCTGACGGATTCGTCAGATCTCAGACGATCCTATCAGATCTCAAATGATTCTGTCGAATTCCAGATGATCCTGACTGCTTCAAACATCAGAATCTCCATCAGACATCCGGATCAGGTATTTTTCTTTTAACATTCTTTAATTTCTCTATTTTCTATCTTAATTCTGATTTCTATATTCATTTAATCTTCATCTTCATATAGAATAGCTTAGACGCATTTTGGCCAAACCTAGGATTTGAATGCTTAAGGCTAAAACGAACACATAAAACACATTCCCAACCTAGGCGTGGAAACTGCCATTGAATGTTTCCTGGTGAACCCACCATCCATCGAAAAATCACCAATATACACCTCCATTGAGAGGTGGGACCTTCGCAAGGCCTCTCAGTCCGAGGTACCGTGCCATCCTTTTCACATCCCCCTTTTGGGCACGGATCCTATAGCCTAAAGGTAAGGGTGTGAAAAATTTGGAGCGATACATTTTGGTGAACCCGACGTGAATGCATTGTAAACCTTTTGAAAAAAAAAAAAAAAAAAAAAAACAATGAAAAAATAGATGCATTTCAGATCATTTAGATTTAATATCATGTTTAGATGGTAGCTCCAAAGAAAATATTAGCAGTTACTATAAATGTTGAAAACCAATTGGCAGCCATAGAAATCAATTTTGTGCTTAGTGTGCTTGAAACAGATAGAAATCAACTCTTGTGGGACGAACTTGATAGAAGAATTAGTGTCATTTCATCTAGGTCAACAGAACTTAAACAAATAAAGAGGCTTGTCTTAGATAGAATCCTGGATCCTCATCAACTTGTATTTTACCATGAACTTCAGAGAGCCTGCCATATATGGTTAGCTTATAGGAGAGCTCTTGTGTCTTCAGAATTGTTCACCTTCAAGGAATACCTCGAGAACGTAGCCATTGTACACCAGTTCCTAGGTCTTTTAGAGGACCAAGAGGTTGTTCTTACAGATAGGGAAATATGGAATAGAGTTCCTCAAGCTGTGTTATATCGAGAGTATTGCCACAAGCTTTACTTCTATCAGCTAGCATCTGAGACAGATAATATCACTATAGCTCTTTTCATTAAATTTTTAAAAGAAAACTTTCAATTTGAAGAACACTTCATGACTCCTGAACAACTTGAGTAATGATATTTATAAATTGTTTATAGAAAACTAGATTATTATTTTCAGTATTATTTCTTGCATTTATTGTATTATTTGTTGTCTTTACAATATTATTTCAAAAGCAAAGAAAAACTAAAAAAAAAAAAAACTAAAAAACATAACAAAAACCAAAAACATTTCATTTTAAATATTGTAGTAGGTATATAATTAATATATACATCTTAAGCTTGTTGCATATATATATATATTTGCTGAAATCAAAAATTAAGGCACAATGCCTAAACTTAGAAATGGTAAAGAAACTATAGGAGAAGAAGAAGATTGGTTACAAGATAAAAATGGAAACCCAAATGTCCTTCCTGGAGATCCAAATCCAGAAGGAGAAACTCTAGGTCAATCAGAAGAGGACTTAGGTGAAAATAATGAACAAGAAGGAAGTGTTAAAGGGGATGGACCCTCATCCCCTAGAGTAGCTCCAGATGGAACTATTGCTTTTGACAACATAGATCATTTTCAAAATTTTCTCAATGATAACATTGACACCCTTAATGTGGCAGTTCATATTGATGAAGAGCAAATTAGTGACACTCAAGCAGCCAAGGAACATGCGTTTGATGTACGCACTAATCCCTTGTCTTTCATTTATCAAGAAAGTGATAAGGCTGGACCATACAATACAGATATGGTCACTATGATGCAAAACATGTCAAAACAACAGGTTATCCAACCTCCTAAGGAACCTGTTATTCAACCTAAAATCATTCCCACACAAAAGAAAACTTCCTTCACTACTTTACTTCGCCAAACTGTTGAGCAATATGCTTCAAGTAAACAAAAACCTAAAATGAAGCCAAACACCAATTTTCAACAATCTGGAATACAACATAATACAACTTCAAAATTCCTTCATAACACTTTTCCTACCAACAATTTACACAATAGCAACATAGCATCTAATCTTCATATCCCTCCATCACATGCTCACAAAACCCATGTCAATGCCCTACCGAACCAATATGGTGGGCAAACTAGTAATCTCAAAGCCATGGTGAAACAGTTAGCTTCGCGTATGGACCAGATAGATCCCTATCGTCCCTCGTATAATTATCGAGAGATATGTAGTCAACCTTTGGATCCCATAGTTGTAGCTCAACCATACCCTAAGCATTTTCCCATGCCCATCTTGCCTATATATAAAGGAACCGAAGATCCCATAGAGCATCTTCGCATGTTTAGGATAGCATGTCATGATATATCACATGATGACTTGCTATTACTAAAAATGTTCCCAAAAAGTTTAGGTGGAATGGCATTAGAGTGGTACTATCAATTGCCCACTCATTCTTTGAGAAACTTTGAAGAAACAACTGAATATTTTGTCCATCAATTATGTGCCTACATCGAGAGGCATGTTACCATTAAATATTTATACAACTTAAAACAAGACAAAGATGAATGTTTTGCTGATTTCTTAGCTAGATGGAGGCAATTGACAGGAAAACTGCACTTTGTACTACCTTATAGGGAAATGTTAGAAATTTTCATCAATAATTTACAAGAACAAATATCTTATGAGCTATCAACTGCTACTTTAACTACCTTCGATCAAGCTATAGATTTAGCTCGAAGAGTAGAAGATGCCCTCATTAGGAGAGGCCAACTTAGGAAGAAGGATGATGAGAAAACATCTAGAAATCAATATAAAAATAAACAAGTTGTTGGTGACGGAGTCATTGACAGCAGAAATGTTGCTAATATCAATGCAACGAAGACAACAGAAAAATTTATATTGAAACCTCCTGATAAGCCTCCTCGAGAATTTACTAGATTGAATCAACCGTTATCAACTATTTTGGCGCAGTGAAAACCTTAAAAATACATTTACCTTAGTAAATAATTCAAATTTAAAATTTAACCTCCCAAACCGCCCGTTAAACGGTTAATCCATTTCCCCCTTTCCTACACCAAATTTAGAGTTTGTTTTGTCTGTTTTATGATATCATTGCAGATCAGATGATATCACCCCAGATCGGACAATTTCATCTGGACTAGGACGTCCAGATGATCTTGTCCCAAAACTGATTTTGCACAATTAGCTTCTATTCCAACGGGTCTCTAATCCGGGCAGAAGCATGTCTGTGCCGTTAGAGACCCTCCCCCGTTGGAGATCTCCCAAATAGGGATGATCTCCAACCCCCTAAATTCCCTCCTAAGCCTATTTAAACTTAGGACCTTCCCTTCCCAACCCTTGGCTGAATTTCCTTGTAACTTGATTTTGCGTGCATTAGAATACCTAGAGCATCATTTTGCATTTGTTATTTTGAATTTTTCTTATAGGGACCTCATTGATTTTTATTCGAAGCAAGCTCAGATCGTTGCAGACGATCTCGTTCAAATCTCGGATGATCCTGTCACAATTAGAGACGATTTCATTGCTTCCAGACGATTTCGATTGCAATCTGCATTGGGGGCAATCAGTGCCCAGAGTTTGTGCTTTCTCTTATACCTTTTGCTATTTTATTCTGTATTTAGTTAGTTTTATCCTTATTTCTTACTATTTTGCATTTGGAGTTCACCCATATAGCTTAAGTTGCATGATAAGATCATAATTTGTCATTAGAATATCATAATTTATTTGAATTTCTACTCATAACTATTGTTTAGTATTCATATTGTTATTTTGTGTTGTTTTCCTCTGTTATCATAGTTGCATTCTCTGTATTTTGCATCTGTTTTTCTGTTTGTAGGTCTCTAACGAATTCGTCTGAGGAATTCGTCAGATCTCAGATGATCCTATCAGATCTCAAATGATTATGTCGAATTCCAGATGATCCTGACTGCTTCAAACATCAGAATCTCCATCAGACATCCGAATCAGGTATTTTTCTTTTAACATTCTTTAATTTCTCTATTTTCTATCTTAATTCTGATTTCTATATTCATTTAATCTGCATCTTCATATAGAATAGCTTAGACGCATTTTGGCCAAACCTAGGATTTGAATGCTTAAGGCTAAAACGAACACATAAAACACATTCCCAACCTAGGCATGGAAACTGCCATTGAATGTTTCCTGGTGAACCCACCATCCATCGAAAAATCACCAATATACACCTCCCTTGAGAGGTGGGACCTTCGCAAGGCCTCTCAGTCCGAGGTACCGCGCCATCCTTTTCACATCCCCCTTTTGGGAACGGATCCTATAGCCTAAAGGTAAGGGTGTGAAAAATTTGGAGCGATACATTTTGGTGAACCCGACGTGAATGCATTGTAAACCTTTTGAAAAAAAAAAAAAAAAAACAATAAAAAATAAAATAAAAAAAAAACAACTAAAACATAGATGCATTTCAGATCATTTAGATTTAATATCATGTTTAGATGGTAGCTCCAAAGAAAATATTAGCAGTTACTATAAATGTTGAAAACCAATTGGCAGCCATAGAAATCAATTTTGTGCTTAGTGTGCTTGAAATAGATAGAAATCAACTCTTGTGGGACGAACTTGATAGAAGACTTAGTGTCATTTCATCTAGGTCAACAGAACTTAAACAAATAAAGAGGCTTGTCTTAGATTGAATCCTGGATCCTCATCAACTTGTATTTTACCATGAACTTCAGAGAGCCTGCCATATATGGTTAGCTTATAGGAGAGCTCTTGTGTCTTCAGAATTGTTCACCTTCAAGGAATACCTCGAGAACGCAGCCATTGTACACCAGTTCCTAGGTATTTTAGAGGACCAAGAGGTTGTTCTTACAGATAGGGAAAGATGGAATAGAGTTCCTCGAGCTGTGTTATATCGAGAGTATTACCACAAGCTTTACTTCTATCAGCTAGCATCTGAGACAGATAATATCACTATAGCTCTTTTCATTAAATTTTTAAAAGAAAACTTTCAATTTGAAGAACACTTCATGACTCCTGAACAACTTGAGCCTATTAATGATATTTATAAATTGTTTATAGAAAACTAGATTATTATTTTCAGTATTATTTCTTGCATTTATTGTATTATTTGTTGTCTTTACAATATTATTTCAAAAGCAAAGAAAAACTAAAAAAAAAAAAAACTAAAAAACATAACAAAAACCAAAAACATTTCATTTTAAATATTGTAGTAGGTATATAATTAATATATACATCTTAAGCTTGTTGCATATATATATATATTTGCTGAAATCAAAAATTAAGGCACAATGCCTAAACTTAGAAATGGTAAAGAAACTATAGGAGAAGAAGAAGATTGGTTACAAGATAAAAATGGAAACCCAAATGTCCTTCCTGGAGATCCAAATCCAGAAGGAGAAACTCTAGGTCAATCAGAAGAGGACTTAGGTGAAAATAATGAACAAGAAGGAAGTGTTAAAGGGGATGGACCCTCATCCCCTAGAGTAGCTCCAGATGGAACTATTGCTTTTGACAACATAGATCATTTTCAAAAATTTCTCAATGATAACATTGACACCCTTAATGTGGCAGTTCATATTGATGAAGAGCAAATTAGTGACACTCAAGCAGCCATGGAACATGCGTTTGATGTACGCACTAATCCCTTGTCTTTCATTTATCAAGAAAGTGATAAGGCTGGACCATCCAATACAGATATGGTCACTATGATGCAAAACATGTCAAAACAACAGGTTATCCAACCTCCTAAGGAACCTGTTATTCAACCTAAAATCATTCCCACACAAAAGAAAACTTCCTTCACTACTTTACTTCACCAAACTGTTGAGCAATATGCTTCAAGTAAACAAAAACCTAAAATGAAGCCAAACACCAATTTTCAACAATATGGAATACAACATAATACAACTTCAAAATTCCTTCATAACACTTTTCCTACCAACAATTTACACAATAGCAACATAGCATCTAATCTTCATATCCCTCCATCACATGCTCACAAAACCCATGTCAATGCCCTACCGAACCAATATGGTGGGCAAACTAGTAATCTCGAAGCCATGGTGAAACAGTTAGCTTCGCGTATGGACCAGATAGATCCCTACCGTCCCTCGTATAATTATCGAGAGATATGTAGTCAACCTTTGGATCCCATAGTTGTAGCTCAACCATACCCTAAGCATTTTACCATGCCCATCTTGCCTATATATAAATGAACCGAAGATCCCATAGAGCATCTTCGCATGTTTAGGATAGCATGTCATGATATATCACATGATGACTTGCTATTACTAAAAATGTTCGCAAAAAGTTTAGGTGGAATGGCATTAGAGTGGTACTATCAATTGCCCACTCATTCTTTGAGAAACTTTGAAGAAACAAATGAATCTTTTGTCCATCAATTTAGTGCCTACATCGAGAGGCATGTAACCATTAAAGATTTATACAACTTAAAACAAGACAAAGATGAATGTTTTGCTGATTTCTTAGCTAGATGGAGGCAATTGACAGGAAAAATGCACTTTGTGCTACCTTATAGGGAAATGTTAGACATTTTCATCAATAATTTACAAGAACAAATATATTATGAGCTATCAACTGCTACTTTAACTACCTTCGATCAAGCTATAGATTTAGCTCGAAGAGTAGAAGACGCCGTCATTAGGAGAGGCCAACTTAGGAAGAAGGATGATGAGAAAACATCTAGAAATCAATATAAAAATAAACAAGTTGTTGGTGACGGAGTCACTGACAGTAGAAATGTTGCTAATATCAATGCAACGAAGACAACAAAAAAATTTATATTGAAACCTCCTGATAAGCCTCCTCAAGAATTTACTAGATTGAATAAACCGTTATCAACTATTTTACCTCAATTACTCGAAAGAGGTTTGATCCAATTACCAGCTATCCGGGAACCTGATCCAACTATACCCGGATACAGAGCTGAATTACATTATGATTTCCATAGAGGACTTGGACACTCTACCAATGCTTGTAAAAGGTTGAAACATAGAATACAGGATCTGATTGATAATAATGAAATGGAGGTGCAAGCCTTCCAGCCTAAACAAAATGCTCCTAATAATGCTCAAAATACTGTTCCCCAAAATCAAAATCAAAATCCTAATCAAACTTTAGACATATTTTAACATCCTTTACCAAGACATGGTAAAGAGGTGGCCAATCAAATCAAACATCATAATGTTTCGCCTCCTACCCGATATGTTGGAACTATTAGCAGACAATTACCTGTTCAGGATCCTCAAATATTTGACACAACCTTATCCCTGGTCACAACCAGACCCTTACATAATTTTCAAACTTTAGATTCTAGTGATATCGAATCAGATACTGAAAGTGAAGTGGACATCACTTCAAACCAATCGAATAGTTCTGAAAATGAATTAGATCCTATTCAACCCATCACAGATGCTATGGTTCTAGAAGAACCATTTCCTAGAAGAGTTACTACTCGACCTTCTTCTAATATATTCCTTTCTAATGAAAAAGCCATCAATGCTCAATCGAGACCAGTTTAGCGTCCTCAATATAACATTGTAGGTACCATTGGAGTCGTTACCCGACAACAAGCTCAAAATTCCCAACAAAAACCAAATCAGAATGATGGATCAGCTCCATTCGTTTTGAAAAATCCCAATAAAGGGAATCATGCTCCTAAAGTTCAACCTAAACCCCCTTACAATATTAATGAGCAATTATCCAATACTACAGCCCAAATTTCCCTTTTGGATTTATTAAGATCTTCTCCCACCCATAGGGATGAGTTGATGCTTACATTAAGCCAAATGATGGTACCTCAAAACATTCAACTCGAAGCCATGGCCAATACTATCATCACTCGAGAGGTTGATTGTATTGACTTTCGGGATAAAAAAATCCCACAACACAGTTTACATAAGGATAATCCCTTATATATTACTGCTCTAATTGGAGATGTAGCTGTCAAACGAGTCTTGATTGATAATGGCTCATCTCTAAACATTTGCACTTTTGACTTATACCAACGATTTGGTTTTAGAAGTGATGAAATGAAGAAAACTGACATGATTATCAAAGCTTTCAATGACGAAACACAAGAAATGTGTGGAGTCATTTCTATACCCTTGCAAGTTGGTCCTAGAACCCTAGAAACAACCGTGTTTATTATGCATTGCCCAGCACCGTACAATATACTTTTGGGTCGCCCTTGGATCAATGCGATGCGAGCGGTCCCATCAACTTTACACCAATGTGTTAAATTTGAGTTTAAAAATCAGTTGGTCACTATCCATGGTGACCCTAGACCATTTGATATGTGTGCTTTGGCAGAACCTGTTGGAGTGCAATTTTGCCCTGCTCTGTCATCCACACATCCTAGTTCTTATTTTTCATCTAAACATGTGAAACACACACACATAACATCATCTACCCCATCAACTACACCTATACATTTAACTCAACCATCTTCTGAACAAATCACTCTAGAACCTCAAAAAGATCTTCAACCTACAACCCGTCCTTCATGTCCTATCCCTATAATTTCAAAACCTATAGACTCATCTATTAACACTTCCACATTATCAACATCTATCATACCTTCCACATCTAAAGATATAGGGAATGATCCTTCTACATATTATGCCCTTTTTGATGAACTTTTACCAGATTTATCCACAATCTTAATATCAAAAAAAACAAATGCTTTCATGCAAGATTCAATTCTTTTAAATAACTTATCACCATATCCTCGTACTTTGGGCCTCCCACAACCTATGGGAAGTACTTACCAAGTCGGGAGTTGTGCCTTCATTTATAAAGGATATGACTGGGGAAGAATCCCTCGAAATATCAAAACTCATCATGAAGGATATGCTCGGTGTTATTTTACCAATGAATATATTAAAGCTAAACCCATAATGCTTAGGATGGGATATAAAGGGAAAGGCTTGGAACCTTTCCAAAATGGCATGAAAGAACCTTTCGAGGTAGAACCGTGGCCTTCCCGCTGTGGTGTGGGCCTATTTCCTAGTAAGGGTCAACCCTTTCCTTTTGAAGATGATGATCACCTCATATGTTATCAAGATTATTTGGATAGGCATGATGATTTGCCTCTAAAAAATTAGCCATTTACATGTAACATGCTATCCATAGCTTACCCTGAAATGATTGCTGACCCCGATGAAGAGTTGGAAGGAGATATCTTCCATGATGTCTCCATTGAAGAGATGCTACACAATGGATTTTATTTTGATGGTTCTATACCAACTATAGCCCAACTTGAGGCCGCTAATCCTCAAGATGAATTATCCAAATTAACCTTACAATAATTACAAGAATTGGGTGTTTCATCTGCCCCACCTAATTTTGAGAGAGATCTACACATGGAGGTAGAAAACATCATTAAAATTAACATTGGAACTGAGGATAATCCTCACATAATCAATATTGGGTCAGAATTAAGTCAAGAAAAACAAGAACAATACATTGCATTCCTTAAAGAGTATGAAGATGTCTTCTCTTGGACATACGAAGATATGCCAGGTCTAGACCCTTCCGTAGTCATGCATCATCTAGTGGTCCATCCGGATGCTAAACCTGTTAAACAAAAACTTAAAAAAATGCATCCCAAAGTGGCTTTGCTAGTCAAAGGGGAGTTAGAAAAACTTCTAAATGTTGTTTTTATACAAGCTATTGATTATGCTGAATGGATCTCAAATGTAGTTCCAGTCACCAAGAAAGAAGCTACCAAAGTTAGGGTTTGCACAGATTTTAGAGATATTAACGCTGCATGCCCTAAAGATGACTTCCCTCTTCCAAAAATGGATCAAATAATTGACTTTACTGCCGAAAGTGGGATGATGTCCTTAATGGGTGGATTCTATGATTATAATCAGATCAGGATAGCTCTTGAAGATCAGGCTAAAATAGCCTTTATTACCCCTTGGGGTACCTTTTGTTGGTAAGTGATGCCATTTGGCTTAAAGAACGCAGGTGCAACCTATCAACGAGCTATGACTTATATTTTTCATGATATGATGCATGATATCCTACATGATTATGTAGATGATATTATAGCTCGCTCTATTATTGAAGATAATCATTTAGATGATTTGAGAAATTTTTTTAATCGATTACGAGAATATCTTATTCGATTAAATCCAAAAAAATGCATATTCAGAGTTAAGTCCGGTAAACTATTAGGGGTTTTAGTTTCTTTACGTGGTATCAAAATCGACCCTCTCAAGATTGCGGCTATCACTAATATGCCCGCACCTACTAATATATCTGAGTTACGAAGTTTACAAGGTAAACTTCAAGCCATCCGTCGCTTCATCGATAAGCTGGAAGACAAAACTGGTCCCTTTCTTAAGCTCCTTAAGAAGGATGTCCCTTTTAATTGGGATGACGAATGTAGAGAAGCTTTTGAACTTCTCAAGAAATACCTCCTTAATCCACTGGTGCTTTCACCGCCTAAACTTGATCACCCATTTCTCTTGTATATTTTAGCTTTAGATTCTACCGTAGGAGCTATGCTAGCTCAGCTTGATGATGCGAAGAGAGAACGTGCTAATTATTACATTAGCCAAACCTTCATCAGTTATGAAACCCACTACACAGCTTTGGAAAAACTATGTCTAGCAATCGTGTTTGCTACGCAAAATTATGACATTATATGCTTAGTCAAAAAACTTATGTCATTGCTAAATACGATCCCTTGAGGTATCTGATGAGTTGACCTTATTTATCGGGTCACACAACCAAGTGGGTTCTTGCTCTAAGCAAGTTTGATCTCACATTCATAGGATAGAAGTCTGTTAAGGGTCAAATCATAGCAGATCAATTAGCTGCTGCACCCTTAGAGTCTACCCATCCCCTCATCATTGAGTTTCTTGATGAATGCCTTCAATTATAGGCAGACCATACTAAACAACGGTCCTTATACTTTGATGGAGCCCGATGCATGAGTGGGGCTGGTGCGGGTATTATTTTAATATCTCCACAAAAACATCTTATTCCTCTGTCCTTCAAATTGACATTTGCTTGCACAAACAATACTTCTGAATATGAAGCTCTAATCCTAGGATTATGAGCTACCTTGGCGCTAAAAATTAAACATCTGTTAGTTTTTGGTGATTCTCAACTAGTTATAAACCAAATTAATGAATTTTATTAGACCAAAGATGATAAAATGTGCCCATATAAAGCCTATGTTTTACAACTAATGTCTCTATTTGATCAAGTTACCTTGGAAGCCATTCCTTGAACTTGCAACCGTGCAGCTGATGCTATGGCCGCAACTGCATCTCTCCTGCCCTTGGAGTTAGATGACAAATATGCCACTATCATTATTCGTCGACTCTAGGAACCTGCTTCAAATAAGTCATGTTTAGAACCTTTGTATGTGTTTCTAATCAACGAAACTACTCCTGAACCTTGGTATACGGACATATTTGATTTTTTGCAAAATGGGACTTTCCCTGCCAATTCTAATAGAAACCAGTGTCGGTTATTACGTAGACGAGCGAGTCGATTTGTAATAATTGGCAATACTTTGTATAGGAGATCTTTTGAAGGTATCCTATTAAGATATTTGAATTCAGAAGAATCCAAATCAGCCTTGAGTGAATCCCATGATGGATCTTTTGGGGGACACTTCAGTGGTAATGTCATTGCTAAAAATCTCCTTAGAATAGGATACTTTTGGCCTACCATGGAGAATGATGCACATGATTATGTGCGCCATTGCGACAAGTGCCAAAAACATGCTGACCTTGTCCATGCGCCTGCATAAGAACTGTAGGCTATTTCATCTCCTTGGCCCTTTTCAAAATGGAGTTTAGATATTATTGGCAAAATCAATCCTGTGTCATCTGATGGACACAAATTCATCATAACCGCCACTGAGTATTTCACGAAGTGGGTTGAAGCTATGCCTTTAGTTTCTTGCACTGGCACACAAGTCTCTAAATTTATTTTTAATCAAATCATTTGCAGGTTTGGAATTCCTGCAAATCTCATCTCTGACAATGGAACTTGTTTCAAAAATAAAGATGATAAAAAATTATGCCACAAATATAAGATTCAACATCGCTGGTCCATTCCCTATTATCCTCAAGGTAATGGTCAAGCAGAAGCATCTAACAAAACCTTAATCAAAATTCTCAAAAGATTGGTCAATAAAACTGGCCGTGACTAGCACATTCAGTTATATCCAGCCTTGTAGGCCTATCGAACTAGTGTTCGAACCCCCACTGGAACTTCACCTTTTGTTTTGGTGTATGGTGCTAAAGCAATTTTTCCTTTTGAATTGGAAGTTCCTTCTTTGGCTCTACTACTTCAAGATACCGAAGTAGGAGATGAATATCATGCTGGAAGACTCAGTCAACTGGAACTTCTAGATGAAAAATGCATCAATGCTTTGGAGCATCTCCGTGCCTACCAAAACAAGCTTAAAAGATCATATGCTAAAAAAGTTCGTCATCGATCCTTTGAGATCGACGACCTTGTTTTAAAAGAAAATAAAAAAAATACAAATGCAACTAAGGACCTTAAAGGTAAATTTGAGCCCAACTAGCTTGGACCATACATTATCACTGCTAAATTTGAATCAGGAGCATACAATTATCTACCTTAGATGGTAAGGAACTTAAAGAACCCATGAATATTTTGCATCTTAAACGTTACTATGTATAAATTTGGTCATTTCATCCATGTATATATTTGTTCAAAATCACTATCTTGTATTTCTTTCAATTTATAAATTCAAAAACACCAAAAACATTCATAATCATCAAAAATCTTCAAAACTATTTGTTGTATTTATTTATGGCACTTGTTAATTTTTTTTTTGTTCAAAAATAAAAATAAAAACAAAAATATAATAATAAAAATCAAAACAACAATAATCTTGACTCTTTCGAAACCAAAACAACATACAGAAGAAAGAGAGAGTCAACATTCTCAAAACTTCTCAAAAATCATTTATATATATATTCTTACAAATGATGCAGTTACATGTTTCAAGTTATTTTGGATAAATTAGAATTTATTTGGAATCTCTCACTTTCACAAACACAAAAATAAATATCTTAATTTTATCTGGCATGATTACTAATCTCTCTTATATCAAAGTTCACAAAATTCAATTAAATAAAGTTTGAGCACAGAGAATTGATCTTGTTATTTACTTAAACCAAGCACATATTTTCACAATAAAATGATTATATTTGTAATTTCCATGCTTTGCTACATAGTAGAAGTGGTTTCTTGAGCGAAAAGTTTCCCCTGCTATCCTATCATGCACATGGTCTAGAATCTTTGATAATTGGCAAAAGGACAAGCTCATCCCTACCCAGAATAAAAATCCCTTGCTCTAAAGCTAATCCGAGCAAGTATCCCTAGCACAAAAAGAAAAGAAAAGTTCAAAATAAAAAAGAAAAAAAGAAACAAGTTATTTCAGTATTATTTCAAAAATCAAGCAAAAAAATAGAAAAGAAAAAGAAATACAAAAGAAAGCAAAAGCAAAAGCAATAAAATCCCTTTCCCTACCCTTTGAAAAGAAAAGAAGGGTTGATGAGCTTGAATCCCTGGAATTCTCAATTATTCGAAAACTGTGAGGTAAGCCCCATAATAGGTGGTTTGTGCCCAAACTGCTTGGCCTTGGGTAACTCCTAGCGTGGCAATATGTTTGTCACATTAGCGACCTTCTTTTGTACAGACCTGTCTACTTATGGATTAGCTAGCTCTTGATAATCCGACTTACATAGTAGTCTAGTATGGTTATATGCATCTACATCATGGTTAATGAACACTTATTTGGTTTATTCAAATCACTTGTATCATAGTATCTTGCTCAAAACTGGTAAATGAACATAGCAATTGCACACACATTTTATATTTGAGAGATTTTGTGTATCATTATGATAAATCAAGATTGGAAATGAACTCACATATGCACATGGGATTCTTTATAAAATCTAAATTTTGTCTTCAAAATACTTTGAAATAATTCATTTTCTTCTTTCAAGTACAGTTGTTTAGACAACTACATGCGTAGTAAAAAAATCAAAATTTCTTTCAAAACCATCTAATCAAAACATATATATATATATATATATATATATATATATATATATATATATATATATATATATATATTATCGACTTTCGCGACGATGGTATAGTTCCAAAACCAAAATTGGAATTTTATGCCTAGCGCAAGTCCTCATCTTCATATTTTTTGTTTATTAAAAATCAACCATGCAATAAAACTATATCTTTTGGATTTTCGCGATGATGGTATAAGTCTATACCTACATATTCTATGCCTAGCGCAAACCATTGTAACAATTTTATTCTCCATTTATTTAAAATCATGAAAAACCATATGACTTAAATCATTATGTTACACAAATTAGGCTTTTAAAAAGCATGCACATTTTTCATTATTTCATGTCATTATGTCAACCTTCAATTTTGCACTGATGGTATAATTCCTAAGGAATTATCCAAAAAATTTATCACACTTAGGAAATTATGCCTAGCAAAAATCATTATTTCATGCATATTATTTTTTTGAAAATCTGAAAACAAACCATCATCATCATTTGCACCATTGCACCAAAGTCTTAAGACAGTTTCTTAAGCACTCTTTTACTTTTAACAATATTTCTATACTGGGATTAGCTTGATGACCGAGTGAGCGGCGACTCCATGAAATGGTCTATAATAGCGACAATGTCCTTTGAAATTATTGTTAGAAGTCTCTTTTTATCTTTTATCACATTACATCACAAACAACCAATTTGTTACATCAGATTATTTCATTTAAATTTTACAAGCATGACACTTAAATCATAATATTTCCAACGACGTAATTACATGAATTATCAAATAAATCACATCAAAACATAAAAGCATCATAAAAATCACATACACAAGTCATATGATCAAAAAATATCTCATCTCATATATATATCAACAGTATATATACATCATCACAAAAATGGATTGGTATGCCATAATCTGTACCTCAACATACTCAATCCGCTATCAAAAATAATAAATGCTATCATATCAATCTGTACAATGCCATGCAGTACTCTAGCCTCGAGAACCCCTCGAGCTCTCAGCCTCATCTCCTCCCCCGCCCTGAGGTGGATGAGGTGGCCCCATCGTAGTATGTGTAGTACTACGAGTCCTAGTCATCGATCGGGATGAAGTCCTCGATGACCCGATCCTGTCGGATCTGCAATGTTAGCTGGAAGGGGTAGTCTATCCTCCTCTGGCACCAGTTGATAGTACAATTTTTGATAGAAAGTAATTTGGGCAATAGTCCGTGTCAGCTCCCCAGTGCTCGCCCCTCCGCCCGTGCCCTGAGGCATGCAATCTCATCTCGGAGCTATGTCACCTCAGCTCGGTGTCATGCAGCCTCCTCCTATAGGGTCTACACCTATGCCTAGAGAGGGATCATCTCCACTTGGAGAGTCATTGTCTCGCTACTCTCCCTTGTGTCGACACCCTTGCCCTTATCAGGCGATGGTGGCTTCTCTCTCTGTGGAGAAGGGGGTCTCGCCTCCCTCCTCTCTCATTGTCGTGGCCTCTCCTATGCCTGTGGCCTCCTCAAATCTCTCCCACCATGACCCTGGGCCGCCTCCATAGCCACCTGGCACCGCCTACCTATCTGATGCACAACTGCTTGTATCGGACCCTAAGCCCTCATCATCCGAGGAGGGCGGATGCCTGCGTACCAGGAATTGTAGCTGTTGGCTACCCCTGCATCATCCCCATCCACTGGCTAAATGGGGCCATAATTCGAGTCTTGAATCTATAAGCGCTACATATCTGGAGCCCCGTTGACTGTAGTGTTATCTCAGACAATCTAAGAAAACTCGTAATCCTTGAGAGATGGGATCCCCTACTATAGACCGAACTATTGTAAAACTCGGTCGTAGTGGTGGAGCTCCACCTCTCCCCTCTCCATCCGTAGCCAGTAGACTTGCCTGATGCGAGCTAGCTCTTGTCCATCCTTGGCCCGCCCTAGGTGCTCTCATCATGGCCTCCAGGTGATCTAGTCCGAGACAAGGTCATCCAGTAGTCTCTGAGACATCGGTAGGTCAATCCGCCGTTGTGACCCTCTTCGGAGCCACCAGTAGAAAACTCGGGGCCTCTCCCCATCAATCATTGTCAGAGGAAGCCCTATCGGCCTCTACACTACAATGTGCTCCCAACACCAAACCTGTAGGAGTGATGTCATAACTAGACATCGGTCGCCCTTGTACACGACCCCATGCAGGATCCTGTACAGCTGACATAGCACAAAACTGCCCTAAGATAATCTGTAACCATGGTCCCGCATATCACAGATAACATCTTCTAACATCCATGGTACCCTGCACCTGCTCTGGTGGCATAGCAGAAGTCCACCAACCACTCCGACCAAAACCTATGTGAGTCTAGATGCCCCAAGCATCTGACGCAGTGCCTCGATGTTAACTTCGCCCTTCTCCAGGGCGAAGCTCGGGTCACCACACAATCACATCATAGCATGGCCCTGATTGGCCGTAGGAGTGATCAACCGTCCTTGTATGGGGATTCTCAGAATCCTCCATACATCCTCCAAAGTGGGAGTCATCTCCCCTATCGATAGCCAAAAATAGGAAGAACTCGGATACCACCTCTCTGCTAGGGCTGTCAGTAGCCTCATGTCTATAGACACTTGTGGCATCTCTGCCACATGCTGTAAGTCAGCCTATGCCAGCTGATCCCACTTTGCCCATGTTAGAGCAGCCAAGTCATCTCTCAAACCTCCATATTTCCATTCCCTGCTCTTTAGCAATCGTCTCTGCAACATTAACAAAAAAAAACAAACAATCATTAATAAAAAATCAAACAAATGCAAGTTAAAATAAGTTCCATTTAATCAGCTGATGATATCATCTACAATTGGACGATATCGTCCCCAATTTGAGCACAATCGATTTCGATTTCGCTAGCCGAAATCATCCCTAATTTGATGAAATCGTCCCCCTTTTGCTGATTTCACCCTTAGATGAAATCGACAAACTTGAGACGATTTCGTGTCGACGACGTCGACGGCCCAAAAACGGCCGTGATGCTCAAAATTCATTTAAAATTCACCTAAAAAGCATGTAAATTCAAATTAAAACATTCTAAACTCAGTTTAGACTCTTACCCGTAGCCTGCGCCGGACCTCTGTCGATCTGTGCGTCGTCTCCACCATTTTTGTTTGTAGAGCTCTAAAACCAAAAAAAATGAACAATAAAAATGAATTAGGGTTTTACCCTATTTTTCTTAATTTTATTCAAAAACAAATTAAAAACATTTTAAAATTTTTGCTTTTTCGCGTTTTTACCTCAAACGTTCGATTTGGATAAAAACACGGAGGGGGCACCATAGTAAGCTGTCATATGATTATAAAAACATGGGAATAATTTTTGATTTCTCTTAGTTCGAGAAGAACTCATCTTTAATGCATTTTTTTCAAAAAAATTGCTAAAGAGGGGGCAAAATGTAGCACCCTAAAATTGGCGCAGTGAAAACCTTAAAAATTACATTTACCTTAGTAAATAATTCAAATTTAAAATTTAACCTCCCAAACCGCCCGTTAAACGGTTAATCCATTTCCCCCTTTTCTGCACAAAATTTAGAGTTTGTTTTGTCCGTTTGACGATATCATCGCAGATCAGACGATATCACCCCAGATCGGACGATTTCATCTGGACTAGGATGTCCAGATGATCTTGTCCCAAAACTGATTTTGCACAATTAGCTTCTATTCCAACGGGTCTCTAATCCGGGCAAAAGCATGTTTGTGCTGTTAGAGACCCTCCCCCATTGGAGATCTCCCAAATAGGGATGATCTCCAACCCCCTAACTTCCATCCTAAGCCTATTTAAACTTAGGACCTTCCCTTCCCAACCCTTGGCTGAATTTCCCTATAACTTGATTTTGCGTGCATTAGAATACCTAGAGCATCATTTTGCATTTGTTATTTTGAAGTTTTCTTGCAGGGACCTCATTGATTTTCAGCCGAAGCAATCTCATATTGTCATAGACGATCTTGTTCAAATCTTGGATGATCCTGTCACAATTAGAGACGATTTCATTGCTTCCAGATGATTTCGACTACAATCTGCATTGGGGGCAATCAGTGCCCAAAGTTTGCGCTTTCTCTTATACCTTTTGCTGTTTTATTTTGCATTTAGTTAGTTTTATCCTTATTTCTTACTATTTTGCATTTGAAGTTCACCCATATAGCTTAAGTTGCATGATAAGATCATAATTTTTCATTAGAATATCATAATTTGTTTGAATTTCTACTCATAACTATTGTTTAGTATTCATATTGTTATTTTGTGTTGTTTCCCTCTATTATCATAGTTGCATTCTCTGTATTTTGCATCTATTTTTCTATTTATAGGTCTCTAAAAAATTCATCTAACGAATTCATCAGATATCAGATGATCCTTTCAGATCTCAGACGATTCTGTCAAATTCCAGATGATCCTAACTGCTTCAAACATCAGATTCTCCATCAAACATCTGGATTAGGTATTTTTATTTTAACATTCTTTAATTTCTCTGTTTTCTGTCTTAATTTTGTTTTCTATATTCATTTAATCTGCATCTTCATATAGAATAGCTTAGACGCATTTTGTCCAAACCTAGGATTTGAATGCTTAAGGCTAAAACGAACACATAAAACACATTCCCAACCTAGGCGTGGAAACTGCCATTGAATGTTTCCTGGTGAACCCACCATATGTAAAAAAATCACCAATATACACCTCCCTTGAGAGGCGGGACCTTCGCAAGGCCTCTTAGTCCGAGGTACCGTGCCATCCTTTTCACATCCCCCTTTCGGGCATGGATCCTATAGCCTGAAGGTAAGGGTGTGAAAAAATTGGAGCGATACAAGTAGTCGTAGACACTTTTTAAGTGCCTCTACACATCTAGATCACCCAAAAGGCTCCTAATGGGTTCTCATCATCTAGGTCAAGTAAAAATTCTTCTAGACTATCTACGATCATCTAGGTCAACCCTAAAAGCCCCAAAGGCATCCATAAGCCCTTTGGTCATAGCCAAATTCCCCTAGGTAGTCATAGACACTTTTTAAGTGTCACTACACGTCTAGGTCACCCAAAAGGCTCCTAGTAGGTTCTCACCATCTAGGTCAAGTAAAAATGCTCCTAGACTATCTACGATCGTCTAGGTCAACCCTAAAAGCCCCAAAGGCATCCCTAAGCCCTTTGGTCATAGCCAAATACCCCTAGGCAGTCATAGATACTTTTTAAGTGTCGCTACACATCTAGGTCACCCAAAAGGCTCCTAGCAGGTTCTCACTGTCTAGGTCAAGTAAAAAATGCTCCTAGACTATCTACAATTGTCTAGGTCAACCCTAAAATCCCCAAAGGAATCCCTAAGCCCTTTGGTCATAGCCAAATGCCCCTAGGTAGTCGTAGACACTTTCTAAGTGCCACTGCACGTTTAGGTCACCCAAAAGGCTCCTAGCAAGTTCTCATCATCTAGGTCAAGTAAAAATGTTCCTAGACTATCTATGATCATCTAGGTCAACCCTAAAAACCCCAAAGTTATCCATAAGCCCTCTGGTCATAGCCAAATGCCCCTAGATAGTCATAGACACTTTCTAAGTGTCACAACACATCTAGGTCACCCAAAAGGTCCCTAGCGGGTTCTCATCGTCTAGGTCACATAAAAACACTCTTGGACTATCTATGATTATCTAGGTCAACCCTAAAAGCCCCAAAGGCATCCCTAAGACCTTTTGTCATAGCCAAATACCCCTAGGAAGTTGTAGACACTTTTTAAGTGCCGCTACACATCTAGGTCACCCAAAAGGCTCCTAGCGGGTTCTCACCGTCTAGGTCAAGTAAAAATGCTCATGGACTATCTACGATCATCTAGGTCAACCCTAAAAGCCCTAAAGGCATCCATAAGCCCTTTGGTCCCCCAAAATTCCCCAATGGCCCCCAAGTAAGCCCGTTGGTCACATGTGTATACATATCAATAAAAAAAATTCAAAAAAATCATCAAAACATCAAAATACAAAAACATTGCATCGCATTGCACTTTCATACATACATATCCATCAAAGTTTCAAAAATTAAAAAACATTGCATCTCATTGCACTTTCATACATACATATCCATCAAAGTTTCAAAAATTCAAAAACATTGCATCCCATTGCATTTTATCGTCGCTTGCATTTAGGCATATTCATCATTAGCCCTTTACATTTTAGAGTTGCTCATACATGTCTAGCACCATGATGGTACGTTACTTACCACTCAAAATCAATGTTGTGAAAGTACTCATAGTTCAAGGCTGCAATTACCATATTCACCCACATTTATCATGTTCCACAATCATGTCTATTCCCTTCGCTTAGCCATTTATTTTAGAATGTCAGTAGGGTTTTTCAGTCACTCAACTATATCTAGTCTCTACTCAAATTTTGTAGAAGGCTAGATTGATTTTTAGGAGGTAGAGTCTTGCATTGATTATGCCTTGTGTACATCATATCCCAAACACAATTACTCATTAATAATCCAATTTTTGCACAAAGACAGATGAAATCCATGAAGTGGTCTAGGTTACCTTAAGTGAAAAGGTCATCCTACTCATACCGCTGTGCAAATGGTTCAATAATATTGAGAGTTGGCAAAAGGAAAAGTTCTCCCCTACCCAATTCCCCCCACAATAATAAGTGGTTTTCCCCAATTTTTTCCATAAAAATCCTCCATTTTCACATGTTTGCAACTGTCTAAATTTGCAAACCCCCACAAAGAAAAAATTCCAAATATAAAAATCAAAAAGTGCACACGTCAATAAGCACAAGAAACAGTGATCCCCATCACTCAAAATTCAAATCCCTTTCTCAAGAGAAAAAGAAAAAAATCAAAATAAACAATGATTATTATCACTAAAAAGAGAAAAATAAATAGTGCTTCTTATCACTTCATATGAGAGCAAGTATCCCAATAAAATTCAAGAAAGTAGGGAGTCGAACTTGAATTCCTAGAATTATCAGCATTTAGAAAACCATTAGGTGATCCTCATTATGGATTTGGTGGTTATCCTATCCGTTAATGGCAGTAGCCTCCCACATGATGATATGTCTGCCATATTAGCTTTTGGGCATATGTGTAGACCAATGTTTGCATGTGGATGAGCTAGCTTTGGTAACCTAGATTTCCTAGTGGTCTAGTCATACTTAGTACAAAACCTACGATGGTGGCATTCATTTGGTGATCCTCAGTACAGGTTTGGTTGAGAGCCTACTTGGCACTGACGGTATCCTTATGCATATCATAGGAATGAACTCACTTGCACACACAGGGATATGAAGTACCTCGATCATCCTAGTAGATTCATACCTTGTCAAAAAGTCCTGCATGGTTAGTATACAACTTTTTATGAGTTTACTTGAGTGTTTGAGTCTCATGAAAACCTAATGGGTATTTCCTAAACAACATTCCATTCATATCACTTCACCACATTCATTTCAATTACATTATTCACAAATCCATTATATAAGTCTCATGACAACATTACATATGAGTTGGTGTAAAATACATCATCTATGGTGCTAGCATAATATGGCATATAGTCTACATATGTTATCCGCTAAATCAATAAATCATCCATATCACTATACATCCATGCATGTACAAAATCAAATCAAATCACAAAATATGCATACATAGGCATTCATCATCATTACATAAATCAAATTGCATACAATTGCATACATTTCATAAAACAATAAACACATGATGATAAACCACATAAAAAGCTCATATATATAGATATGTGTGTATATGTATGAGATAAAAATATACATCATGTTGCCCATAGGCTACAATAAAGTGAGTCCTCAGAATTCACACTGCTAAATTAGCCTAAACCAAAACATAAAAAGAGTCACGTGAGCCACTACCATAGGATCAATACTACGAATTGCACTCCCACCTACAGTCGGAGTCCTTTGTGAACTCCCATACTTGCTACCACTTGCCCTGTCAGCTCTCCACCTAGACCCTAGTGCCTCTAGGCTAAAGGAATACTATCCTATCCTGCTATGGTGACTCTGGTATGACCCATCGACACTTGCATCATCCTGAAGATGCCCACCAAGGTGCACTACCTCAGTCTCTAGCTCATATGCATAAGCCTATTCCCATCATCACTATGCCTGGTAAGTCTCCACCATAGAATGAAGTTATGTCACCTCTACCTATAGCCTAGTCACCTCCCCACTACTAGAATCCTCCCATGTAGGGCTTCAAGATCGTAGCTGTACCCAAAGAGATGTTGTCTCAGCCTGAGCCACCTGTACCTTAGCTCATTGTGCTACTACCTCTACCTATACATCATGCACCTATGTCTATAGGAGATCTCTCTCCTACCTTACCTTGAGTAGCTCATATTGTAGCTCTACCTCTCTATCCCTCGGTGCCATCGATGGGCATGGACCTCATCATCCCCATATCACCTCGATCTCCTAAGTCTAGGAGATCTGCATGCTCCCCTATCCTGTATCCCTACCAATCACCTACCTCACCCTAGTCATCACCAAAAATATTCTGAGGTTCCTTCCTAGCTACACCCCTCCCCAATGGTCCCTCTCTGTGCCCCTGGACTATCATCCACCAAGAGTTGTACTCCACTGTAGTCCTGACATCATCCACATCTGGAATGTCTACTACAAGATTCATATCTCAGACCACTACCTCTATTAGTGGCTATGCCAATGTCCTCTCATCCCCATGATTCTGATAAGGCACCAAATCATTGGAAACCCCTTGGAGTAGCCCAAACTATCACATCACCTAAGAAAATGGGAAGTACTCCTATTCTGTGCCATGCCGCCCAACTAACCATCTGCCTCACCACATGCTGCAGAGCTATACAGTAGCATCCGCCCACTCTAGACAATCTCTGTATGGCCTTAAGAATACTTGACCTACCCTAAGTCAGGGAAATAGATCTGCATAGTAGGCCATCTTGCCTATGAATCATCAAATCTATCCCCTCTTCTGAGCCCTTTGCCATAGGATGCCATATCCTATCTCCCTATCTGCTAGCTATGCTTGAGTCATCTAGGGTAGCCCCTGTGGTCACCCCATAGCTATGTGCTACCATCCCCAACACTATAGAAAAAAGCTACACCCAAAACCCTTCCACCGATGGTAGTAGATCTTGTACAACTTATCATAGAGTTGTGCCAATAGTGTAGTACCTCATGCCATCACCAGTGTGTTGAGAAGCAACACACCCCCACTGAAAAATGAGATTCCATCCTCTTGAAAACTTTGAAATTCCATTTTGCAGCAGGGACCCTCTTGATCATTTCCAGTCTTAATCCAATTTTGCTTGCCTCCTTTTTAAGTTGTGCCTTTTTTCAAGTCATTCTAGCATTGTTATTCCAAGACTTCACTTTTTACATGCTAGAATCATTCATGCCTAAGCAAAATCTTGCACCGGTACCGAGAAAATCCAGAAAACAGTTGCATAAATTCATGAAAAATCAAAACTTTCCCTTTTTGGTAGTGTCGCGATATCGCGACACTTCCATTTATGGAAATGTCGCGAAATCGCGACAGGATTTAAAAAAGCCGCTAAGTCATTTTTGTGTAGCGAAATCGCGACACTTTCCATTTTTGGAAGTGTCGCGATATCGCGACATTTCCATTTTTGGAAAGTGTCGCGAAATCGCGCCGACCGGAGGAGAGAGAAGCAAGCTGTACGGATCAGCGCGATTTTGCGACATGTCGCGAAATCGTGACATGTCGCATTTTCGCGATAGGAGAGAGAAAATGCATGAAAATCGGCCAAGTAAGAAAACAGGCGCGATTTCGCGACATGTCGCGAAATCGCGACAAATCTGGAGAGAGAAGGCATAATGGTACGATGCGTCGCGAAATCGTGACGCTTTCCATTTTTGGAAGTGTCGCGATATCGTGACATTTCCATTTTTGGAAAGTGTCACAAAATCGCTGTCTGTCGGAGGAGAGAGAAGAAATCAGTACGGACCAGCGCGATTTCGCGACATGTCGCATTTTCACGACTGGAAAGGAGAAAAAGTGGCTAAGTCCAAAAGTTGCAGCGATTCGCTAATGTCTCAAAATCGTGGGCTGGAGCTTGCAGCGATGCGCTGCATGTTTCGAAGTCAAGAGGTAAAAAGTGCAGCGATGCGCTGCATGTTTCAAAATCAAGGGTGAAAAGTGCAGCGATGCGCTGCATGTTTCGAAGATCAAGGGTAAAGCACCACGTTAAAATCAAGGTGAGAATGGTAGCGACGCGCTGCACGTTTCGAAGATCAAGGGTGAAAATGGTAGCGACGCGCTGCACGTTTTGAAGAAGTCTTGCAAGACAAGCATGTCACGAAATCACGACATGTTGGAGCAAAGTTGTACGACCGCTAGCGAGAGGCGCGATTTCGTGACATGTCGCGAAATCGTGACATGTCGCATTTTCGCGGCCGACGGAGAGACAAGTTGCCATAGCGCTGGGGACGTCACGATTTCGCGACATGTCGCGAAATCGCGACATGTCGCATTTTCGCGATAGGAGAGAGAAAGTCCTCAAAGTTGACCGGAAGTGCATTCCAATGGGAAACAGAAGGCATCCTGGGGTAGCGACACGTGTCAAAGCGTGAGGCAGACAAACAGAAGCCGACATGCAAGCTTGTTTTGGGGTTTTTAGCCTGATTTAATCTGTTTTAACCTTTAAAGCTTCTGATTTAATGATTTTAAAGTACTAATATAATCTTTTTGTCTTTCATGCAGGATTCCATCTGGCACTTACGGGACAACCGGGAAAGGCCATAAAGTCAAAGTTAAAGTGCAGATTTGATCAAGGACCGCCATGCTAGAGGAGAAGATGCCGGTGAAAGCATTCAATGGCAAATTTATGACAGAATTGATAGCATGGAGATAATTTCAACTCAGGGATGGCTTTGCGGAGATCAAATTGATGGAGAAGTGGTGACTCATCCGGCTCACCAGCAGAATTAATGGAGGCATTTATTTGCAACTGCGGATGAATGCAAGTGGCTTTAGATTTTATCTTCTCCATTTATGGCAGCTGACTGCACAGATTGGCAGAATGGTCAAGTTCTATCCGGACTTTGATTTTTAAATGGATTTTTATTGTAAAACCCGGGTCCTAGGGTTTAGATGTGATAATATTTGCAGTTATGAGAAGAAGATATTTCTGAAAAGATCAGGGTCTGTCATGAGTCTATAAATACTTCTTCTCAATGTAATTGCGGGAGGCGGAGACTTAGAAATAAAAGGCTTATAAGCAATTTCTTGCAAATTTTGTGAAATCCTTTGTTTTTGGACTTGGAGTTGATGTGCTTTAGCTTTTACGTGATAGCATGGCCGGGAGCCTAATCTTTTGCAGAGTGTGATAAGTGTATCTTCTTTTGTTATCCGTTCCATTAAAGTTTGTTAGATATATGCTGTGAATCTGTATTATCAAGTTTAAATATGTTGTTAGGCTTCAGTTGTTCTATTGTGTGCTAGGGGAAATTACAGATTTGAAGGTTAAGTTTGTTCTAATTGCTCTGTCTTCACTGTGTGAGCTAGGTCTGTCGGTGAAAGATACCGGTTTTTACCGACTGGCCCTTGGATTTATAATTTTCTGCTAGATCTGTTTCACTCTGCCTTGTGCTCTTAGTTGAAAGTGATCTTAGACTGACTGGACACTTTCTTCTTTGATTTGTTCTGTTGTGAAGCTAGTAGCATAGATAAGATTGGTAGTTTTAAGTTTTACAGTTTAATGTCTGATAAGCTTCTCTTTTCTGCCCTACCCTACCCTCTCTTTGTTTTCGGTGAATGATCCATTTTTATTTTCTTTATTTGTCTTTTATTTAAATCTGCTGACCCATGAGAGCTAGATCAAGAATCAAGTTAAATATGATTGTCAACAACTTTTGCAACTACTGAACAAGTTCGGGAACCCCTGTAAGGTAACAGAGCAGTCCATATTGAAATCTATTCCAGAAGCGAAAAAGAGTGAATAGCCATTCGACCCAACTCTGTAACTCGCACCTTGGATAACCAGCTAGATCCTAAAGCGAGTGGGATTCGTCCCGTGGATGTCTCCGGAGCTTCCTTGCTTCATCCTTCTCGGGGTGTGCATGAAAGCCGGACCAACATCTAATTGGCGCTAGAAGGAGGGCTTGAACTGTAAAGTTGTATGTGCTGAGTCTGGTATTTTATCTTTTGAATCCTTTTCCCTCCTCCTCAGCTCTTTTAAATTTTGTTGTTAGAGTTTTTGCCTGAACAGCGGAACTTAACACCAACATCTAATTGGCGCTAGAAGGAGGGCCTGTTGAACTCAGTTCAAGTATTGTAAGTTGTCAGTGCAGTTTTTGAAATTGCCACAAGAGAAGACCTCAAGTTAAGAGCAGTTTTATCACCACTTGTAGTTATCCAATCACAACTTAGAACATCACTGTCAGCCAAGTAATAATGGCAAATTGGTTGGGCCCCACTGCTTTGAATATCCCGGGTATAGCCCATGACCCGCCTGAAGCCCGAAAAGGTATCTCCCCAGATATAAACATGATGGGACAAGAACCGCAGAAGAACATCTGCTAGCTTTCAAAAATGCTTTAAAATTGTTAAATATACAGCATGAAGATGTTGCCTGCAGATTGTTCCCGTTCACTCTCCAGGAGGGAGCTTATGACTGGTTTTTAAACCTCACCGACAATTCCATTACTAGCTGGGATGATCTAGAGAAAGCTTTTATATCACAATTTGGGGAAGTGATAGACCCCAGTGTGTTATACCAACAATTTTCCAGCATCAAGAGAGAGTCGGGAGAAACTGTCAGGTCTTTCAATATGAGGTTCCAAAGAGCTTACGGTAGAATGACTGGCCATTACATCCCAAATGCAAATCTGGCCTTAGAAATCTACAAGAATGCATTGGATTCGGTGACCTCTATTTTCCTCAAGAGAGACATCAATATCACAACCCTGGCAGGTGCTTATAAAGAAGCCTTAATTCTTGAAAGACAGTTAGGGCCTCAAATTCGAGCAGATCCTTTGATATCCTATGTTACACAGAACATGCCTATTTCAGATCCCATTCCACATCATGAGTTAGTGCCAACATGTCATGCTCTACCCAAGGAGACTCCGTTAACTGTCACATCCACTCAGCATGTGCAAAATATACAGAAAAGTTCTGACAAGTTCAAAGTGGAAGAGCTTGAAGTGAACAGTTGTGATCTGGCACCACCCAAATCTGAAGTTTTTCCTGGTGAGTTAAATTTTCCTAGAGATCAAAGAAATATTGATATTTCTAGTTCACCCAAAAATAGTACAACCAGGGTTTCAGATTCTTTCACTTTTCTCGAAGAGACAGAAAGTCTTGTACAGACTCCTGTGGATGAAATGCAAGATTTTCAACAGTTCAAAATGGACGGTTATAATTTGAGATGTTAGAGTCCAGAACCTAACAATGATCCTTCCTCATCAGAGGATGATGAAAGTGAGATTCAATGTCACTATGCAGAAGTAACTGAGGAGGATAACATCATTGAGGATATGAGGGAACTTAAAGTTGACATCACCCTCTATGAATTGCCTCAGATTGTTGAACAAAAGGTTAACTTGATTGAGGCTTACTCTGGACCACCTGTTGAATTTCAAGAAAAGGAGGAAAAGATAGTAAATATGAATGTGGTCAACCAACTTGGAATTGATGAACTGTCTCAACATAAGCCTGCAACTTCTGAACATAATGTCAAAGAAAAGGCTATAAACCGTGTTGATGCAGATATTGGAGTTTATAATTTGGCAACTGAGAAGGTGAGAACGATTCTGACTCTAAACCATCACAACAATGATGTTTGGATATTGCACATTGATGAGGTTAAATCTAAGCAAGGCTCAGGTGAAAAGGAAAATTGTAAACATTCTGCTAGAGAGATAAAAATTGAAGTCCTGGATATTGAAGCAGTGCGGCAACCACAAAATGTTCAAGTTGTTAAGAACCAGGGCATACAGATAAAACATGATTTCTTTCGGTTGTCACATAATTTTGAAGATGTGGTGGTTTGGGTCTGTCAAGATTTTAAGGTATTTGATCCTGGGGGTTTTTACATTCAGTCCTTTTGAAAGAATTCTGCAAACCCTTCAAGTAGAAGCATAAACATGTTATCATATGATTTGTTATTATATGATTTGTTTAATTTGAAGGAGTTGCAGATTTGTTTTTCAAATGGGACAGGGAAGACAGTAAACACAAGTCTTTCCCAGATAGCAAATTTTTGAAGCACGGTCTGGAGTGCATTTCGTCAACAGGACCTGAAAGGTAATTTTTCTAAATTACTTGCACATGGTCCAAATTTTTTTAAGGCACCATTTCTCTGCTTTCCCAACTGCTGCATTTTTTGAGTATGAAGGGAAGTTGTAACATATGTATACATTGTAAATAAGCTTTGAAGTTTTTCAGTTTTATTTCTTTGTCAGTGCAGTTTTATTTTTAAATGTCTGTACAGTTTTAATCTGTTTCAGTTTAATTTTAATGCTCTGCAGTTCTTTTAGTTGCTTCATCTTATTTTTTTAATCTTTAGTTGTCTGTACAGTTTTAGCTTGTGCAGTTTATTTCTTTTGTCAGTGCTTTTTATTTCCTTTCTTTGTCTTTTTATGTCAGCTTGCTTTCTTTTAAGTCTGTACAGTCTTTTGTTTCAGTTTTATTTGCTTTAGTTCTTTATTGCAGTTCTTTTTCTTTCTGTCTGTACAGTTGCTTTAGTTTATTTCAGTTGCTTTAGTTTATTTCAGTCTTGTTGCAGTTTAGCTTTGTTCATTCCATTTTAGTTGCTTTGCTTTATTCTTTTAGTTTATTTCTTTTATTGCTGTATATTTTATTTTCTTCCTGCATTTCCTTTTCTTTCTTTGTCTGTACATCTTTTGTTTCAGTTTTATTGCTTTGCTTCTTTTAATTTATTTGCTTCAGTTCAGTGTTTTAGTCTATACAGTTTTATTTTGTTTTGCTTTAAAGCCTGTGTCTGTCCTTGGAAGCCTGTACAAAGTCCTTTGGCTTCTAAAATTCTATCCTTTAACCTTTGCCTGAGCAATCAATGAAAAGTCAGCCTGCTAAAAATTGTTTTATTCTAAGCTGATCAATCCACAATCCAATGCCCATGCTGTTCATTATTCTAATTGAGATAGTCTGCTTGCACTGAACTGTAGAGCTATTTTGTTATTCAGGACAAAGGTAGAGAGATGATTGGATCTTGTGTCTTACTTGCCACAATTGTTTTAATTATAGAAAAGCTGCTATGCTGTTTAGTTGGAGGAACTCTCGGGGAATCCAAGAAAAGCTGGTTATAAGAGGGGACTATGGTTCATGCAATTATTTGGGTATCACCGAGAGGCTATCAATGCCTAGACTGAAACAGTTTCAGATTGATCAAATGATAAAAGAAAATTGTAATTTCCCTAAAAGCATTTCAGATATTGATATATTTCAGAGGGAGAGATATAAAAAAAAAAAAAGAGAAAAGGAAAAAAGAAAAGAGTTGAACTATTAAAAGAGGCAGCCAATACTTCCAAAAATATTTTCTTCTAAGTTATAGATTCTGCCCTGCAGTTGTAAATTGGGTCGTGTAAATCTAAAGGGTAACTCTGTCTAGGCTGTAAAAGGCTAAACTAGTAAACAGAGCTCTACTCGGTTTCCCCTTTTACAATCTAGAAAAGTTGATTAATCCAAGTTTATCATTCAATCCAGTCATCCTTGAAGAAAGTTTTATACCCTTTGTAATTGCACATCAGAAATCTTCCTTGAAGTAATCCAGCCTAGTATGTCCTTGGGAAATTTTAACAGCTGGCAGTTAGCGGTCAATTTATTGTGAAGAATGTCCGTGGCAAGGCATGATGCATGGTCTTTTTGTTTTGAAACCAGAGTCCTGGGTTCTAAAATAGTGCTACTATTTTACCCGTAGATATCGCCATTTGTTGAGAAGCAACACACCCCCACTGAAAAATGAGATTCCATCCTCTTGAAAACTTTGAAATTCCATTTTTGCAGCAGGGACCCTCTTGATCATTTCCAGTCTTAATCCAGTTTTGCTTGTTTCCTTTTTAAGTTGTGCCTTTTTCCAAGTCTTTCTAGCATTGTTATTTCAAGCTTAACTTTCTACATGCTAGAATCATTCATGCTTAAGCCAAATCTTGCACCGGTACCAAGAAAAATCCAGAAAACAGTTGCATAAATTCATGAAAAATCAAACTTTCCATTTTTGGTAGTGTCGCGATATCGCGACACTTCCATTTTTGGAAATGTCGCGATATCGCGACGGGAAGAAAATCCGCTAAGTCATTTTTGTGTAGCGAAATCGCGACACTTTCCATTTTGGAAGTGTCGCAAACATTTCCATTTTTGGAAGTGTCGCGATATCGCGACATTTCCATTTATGGAAAGTGTCGCGAAATCGCTGTCGGCGGAGGAGAGAGAAGAAGTCGTAGGAGAAAAATGTCGCGAAATCGCGACATGTCGCATTTTCGCGACGGAGAGAGAAAATGCATGAAAATCCGCCAAGTAAGAAAACAGGCGCGATTTCGCGACATGTCGCGAAATCGTGACAAATCTGGAGAGAGAAGGCATAATGGTACGATGCGTCGCGAAATCGCGACGCTTTCCATTTTTGGAAGTGTCGCGATATCGCGACATTTCCATTTTTGGAAAGTGTCACAAAATCGCTGTCTGCCGGAGGAGAGAGAAGAAATCAGTACGGACCAGCGCGATTTCGCGACATGTCGCGTTTTCGCGACTGGAAAGGAGAAAAAGTGGCTAAGTCCAAAAGTTGCAGCGATTCGCTGACGTCTCAAAATCGTGGGCTGGAGCTTGCAGCGATGCGCTGCATGTTTCGAAGTCGAGAGGTAAAGGGTGCAGCGATGCGCTGCGTGCTTCAAAAACGGGTGAGAGTGCGGCGATGCGCCGCATGTTTCAAATCAAGGGGAAGCGGACGCATAAGATCAAGGGTGAGAATGGTAGCGACGCGCTGCACGTTTCGAAGGCAAGGGTGAAAATGGTAGCGACGCGCTGCACGTTTCGAAGAAGTCTTGCAAGACAAGCATGTCGCGAAATCGCGACATGCTGGAGCAAAGTTGTACGGCCGCTAGCAGGAGGCGCGATTTCGTGACATGTCGCGATTTCGTGGCCGACAAGAGAGACAAGTTGCCATAGCGCTGGGGACGTCGCGATTTCGCGACATGTCGCGAAATCGCGACATGTCGCATTTTCGCGGTAGGAGAGAGAAAGTCCTCAAAGTTGACCAGAAGTGCATTCCAGCGGGAAACAGAAGGCATCCTGGGGTAGCGACACGTGTCAAAGCGTGAGGCAGACAAACAGAAGCCGACATGCAAGCTTGCTTTGGGGTTTTTAGCCTGATTTAATCTGTTTTAACCTTTAAAGCTTTAATTTAATGATTTTAAAGTACTAATATAATCTTTTTGTCTTTCATGCAGGATTCCATCTGGCACTTACGGGACAACCGGGAAAGGCCATAAAGTCAAAGTTAAAGTGCAGATTTGATCAAGGACCGCCATGCTAGAGGAGAAGATGCCGGTGAAAGCATTCAATGGCAAATTTATGACAGAATTGATAGCATGGAGATAATTTCAACTCGGGATGGCTTTGCGGAGATCAAATTGATGGAGAAGTGGTGACTCATCCGGCTCACCAGCAGAATTAATGGAGGCATTTATTTGCAACTGCGGATGAATGCAAGTGGCTTTAGATTTTATCTTCTCCATTTATGGCAGCTGACTGCACAGATTTGCAGAATGGTCAAGTTCTATCCGGACTTTGATTTTTAAATGGATTTTTATTGTAAAACCCGGGTCCTAGGGTTTAGATGTGATAATATTTGCAGTTATGAGAAGAAGATATTTCTGAAAAGATCAGGGTCTGTCCTGAGTCTATAAATACTTCTTCTCAATGTAATTGCGGGAGGCGGAGACTTAGAAATAAAAGGCTTATAAGCAATTTCTTGCAAATTTTGTGAAATCCTTTGTTTCTGGACTTGGAGTTGATGTGCTTTAGCTTTTATGTGATAGCATGGCCAGGAGCCTAATATTTTGCAGAGTGTGATAAGTGTATCTTCTTTTGTTATCCGTTCCATTAAAGTTTGTTAGATATATGCTGTGAATCTGTATTATCAAGTTTAAATATGTTGTTAGGCTTCAGTTGTTCTATCTTGTGCTAGGGGAAATTACAGATTTGAGGTTAAGTTTGTTCTAATTGCTCTGTCTTCATTGTGTGAGCTAGGCTGCCGGTGAAAGATACCAGTTTTTACCGACTTCCCTTGGATTTATAATTTTCTGCTAGATCTGTTTCACTCTGCCTTGTGCTCTTAGTTGAAAGTGATCTTAGACTGACTGGACACTTTCTTCTTTGATTTGTTCTGTTGTGAAGCTGATAGCATAGATAAGATTGGTAGTTTTAAGTTTTACAGTTTAATGTTTGATAAGCTTCTCTTTCTGCCCTACCCTACCCTCTCTTTGTTTTCGGTGAATGATCCATTTTTATTTTCTTTGTTTGTCTTTTATTTAAATCTGCTGACCCATGAGAGCTAGATCAAGAATCAAGTTAAATCTGATTGTCAACAACTTTTGCAACTACTGAACAAGTTCGGGAACCCCCTGTAAGGTAACAGAGCAGTCCATATTGAAATCTATTCCAGAAGCGGAAAAGAGTGAATAGCCATTCGACCCAACTCTGTAACTCGCACCTTGGATAACCAGCTAGATCCTAAAGTGAGTGGGATTCGTCCCGTGGATGTCTCCGGAGCTTCCTTGCTTCATCCTTCTCGGGGTGTGCATGAAAGCCGGACCAACACAATGGCTCTACCACAATACACCTCACCAACGCAAATACTATCTCCACCAGGTTCCATGGGAACCTTGCTCCAGAATAATCCAATAGTAGCATATTAGAGATGAGCATCATGAGTAGTGTATGTCTCACCCCCAATACCTTTGCCTCATGCCAAAATCCTACTAGCATACCACCCTTCAAGCAATCTAGCTCTGTCGTCTCTAGATCATAACTGAAGTACCTCTCAAGCACTACCTATCTCTGGGATTGTGGTGTCGTGCGAATCGAACACACTTCTATAAAAATATAAAGAATCTAATAGATGTCCTCTAGCATCATCATCATCTCCCCATTGGGTAGGTTTAAGGTATTGGTGCACTAATCCAACAGATCAATCAGGGCATTCAGATATGCACGGTCTCCTATAACAACCTCTAACTGGGTCACCTGATTGAGGTTGATGGCATCCAGCAAATCCTAGTCCTCTATGGTCAAGGTATCTGTCATGGAATCAAATAGATAAGGTACTTGTTACTGACTCCTCACCACCTGACAGGGATAAACAACTCAATAATACAACACCAAAATGGGCTCGCATGGCCCCAACAACATTAAAAAAAAGACTCAAAATGGCCCCTCTTTGCGGTCATTTTATGGCCATTCCCCCTAGGAATGGCCCCCAACCCTATGGCCAGCCCATTAAGGGATGGCCTATGACCATCCCACACTAGCCATACCACCTAGGGATGACTCCAAGAAATTGGGCTCAAAAAGGCCTTTCAGGCCATCAAAAATAGCAAAAATAATGCAAAATTGATCTACAAAATGCAATCTAATTGCACAAAAACATGGGTAAAACACAAAATTTGGTACATATATCATAAATTAGGTTTAATTACCTAAAATTTAGTGTGATATACTTCCAAGTAAAAAACTTACCATAAAAGCAAAAAAATTAACTCCTAACACTAGTAAAATGCAATAATAGAGACTTGGCATACCTGTCTCGCACTGGCTCCTCCATTGGCTGAGTCTTCCGAATGAATCATGGTGATTGTGGGATGAATTTGATAGTTCTCTACTACTAAGAATTAATCTCCTACTCCTCACCTCTCAAACTGCAAAAGAAAGCATGCACAAATGAGCCTAACCTTCATATTTTGGGTTTATATAAAGATGTAGGGGTCACCACCATTCCAGGGTGGGACAAGCATGCATTTGGTTGACTGTGCCACCCTAGGATGGTGGTAAAACATACTCTCATCCCACCCTAGGATGGTGGTAGCAAAAATAGGCCAAAAAAACCCAAAATGACCCAAAATAGGTCAAAAAATGCACCAAAATAGCTCAAATTGGGTCCAATTTTCACATAGATCAAAATGCAACCCTGAGGATCCTAGGAGGGATGAAAAAGTTGTTAATTCATTCCATAATAAGGCCATTGTGGCTGGACCACCCTCCTAACATGCAGATTTTAGCTCCTTTCCTCCAGGAAAACTCAACAAAGTCACCAAAATCCTCTCCAAATTGCCCTATTTTTCAAGGGACAAAGCTGAAGGTAAGCATAACACAAGTCAATTGGGTCAAGCAACTCATTTCTTTTCTCATTGGTAATTTTCTCATTGAATCATCACTTGAGGGGGTATACTCAGTCCAAATCAGCAAGCACACACTCAATTATGCGAATGGTGTTTGTTCAAAAACATAGGCACGATCATTTAACGAGTTAGAAACAAGGATTCATGAGCACACACCCTTTTCATGATTGGGGCATCTAAAGTTGGTTAGGTTATCAAGTAACCTCAATAATTCAATATTTTGGTCATCTATTTTTGCTCAGCATTGTGTTGCACACAATGCATCTCAAAAAGGGGCATCTGTAGACATTAAAATGTGGTAAATCTGATTAATCACCCACAAAAAGATCAAATTGACATCACATGGCCCCTTGGGCAGCCCTCAGGAGGCTCACAGTGGTTCTAGACACTTCGAAAATGTTTTTGGAGGCTATCGAACCAATTTTGGGAGTTTTTGGCCCAAAATTCACCACCGTCCCACCATGGGATGATGGTAGATTCCCATCGTCCCACCCTAGAACGATGGTGATCCATCATCCAGGGTGGGACGGTGAGCAAGTTTGACCAAAAAAAAGTCAAATCTGGGCCAAATGACACCCAAAAAATGCCATCTAGCACGCCATTTAGAGCATGTGGGTTAGAGGGCACTGAGTCCTTATGACATGCTTATAATGAAGGCCCAAAATGGAGATTCTCTTCCCCATCCAGTGCATGCCTCCCATTTGACAAGTGACACCTCCTGTCATGCATGCCCTTGCATGCATGGCAGGAGGTGTCCCTTGCATGCCTTTTTGCACATAAGCCCATTTGGGCTATAAAATGGATTCAATATCCATAAAAAAATAGGGAGAGGAGTTCTAGGATATGCAAGAGAGTGCTGTCAAGATTTACCCTCACCTTATTGCAGCTTTTTGCCCTCAAAATATCCCTTTTGCCAAGGAGGTTACCGGGTGACTTCAAGAAGGTAATCCGAGCATAACTTTTCCATTTGGGTGAATTTATTCACCAAATTCGATGACAACACACCCTAGACTATTTAGGAATATTTTATAGTGATTTTTTAGCAAAAAGTGGCCGAATTTTATGGGTATCCCCTCCTAGGGTGCCCCCCAAATAGTTGCAGTCACCATCGCCCCCAGGATGAGGGTAAATTCTTAAAAAATTTCATTAATTTTTTTAATTTTTAATTTTCTATATTGTCCCATGATGCTACAGTTTAAATTTCAAGTTATTTGGAGTTAAAATAAAACAGTTATAGCATTTTTAAGTTTCTGTAGGCTCGTAGGGCCCATCCGAGCACCCCAAGTTTGATTCAGGTGGATACGGGCTCCAGTTTTAAAATATAATCATATGTGTTGTCTTAAGATGTCAATTTATACATACTGACCAAATTTCATGAGTTTTGGATATGTTTAGGTTTAGGATTTGCTTGTCTTCTCTTTCATAGGTTGTAGGCGAGTGTCACAAAATTGAGGGGTCTACAGAAGAAATTTCTGATATTTTTGGGTGATATCCTCCCAAAACATCCTTTTTAGAATCTCTAAAAATTTTCAAGTCATTTGGACATGTTTTGATATATTTTTAATATATGCGCTATTTTACACCTATGGGGATTGCATGTTTTCACCATACACCCTTGGTATTTGACCCATTTTGCTTCCTTGTGTGCAGGTGCAAGTTATTGGAAGGCATTGGAAAGGAATATTAGACATAATAGATTGAAGATACAAGTAGCGGTAGCATTGGCTCGCCCACCTCGATTGTGGGTACGCAGAGAAACATTGGATGTGCACCTTGATTCCGTGAAATACTTGGTCTTTAGGCACTCAATATTTTAATAATTGTATCAAATTTTGAGTCCTCAATGGGACTGCTGTATAACCTTGGATCTGATCCAGAAAATTAATGAGAAGAGACATGCTTTAATTCATTTCCTTTTGTTTGGTATTATTTCCTTTTCACATGCATGCTTCCTTTTGATGCTCATGAGCGATATGGGGTAGATACACATATTTTTTTACATAATTTGGTGCACCATTTTTCCCTACTTCATATTTTTTTCATGTAAATGTACCACCTTTGGTACATAGTTAGAGTAGGAGATTACTTTAGGGGGAAGTTAGCTAGTTACTTCAAACAATGTAATAAATGCACAAGTGGAAATGTGTAAGGTGTCCCTCTATATATCTAGGTAGAGTGTTGTCCAGGGAATATATCTTCCTATATAAAGGGCCTCATAGTGGTAGGTAAAATATATATCAAGTCAATATCAAGTTCTTATCAAGTGCATTGTAGTAGATAGTAGTAGTGCTCTTGTATGGAGTACAATGTAGCTCTTTAGCTCATATTAATGGAGTGACAATTTCCTCCATACTGCATTATATTTTCATAATTTACATTTATAGTATATTTCAATTGTAAACTCACTTGTTTTCATATTTATTGCATCCTATTACGATCTGTGTTATATCTCTTCCACTACATATATCTTCAAAAGCTAACAAAATATATTTTTACTTTCTATGTTCAACCTATCATACACTTTTAGGTATGTTATCAATGGTATGAAATTCATATTCTTCTTATACTTTGGAAGGAGTTCATACATAAATCACTTCTTTTAGATCTTGTCTCCTAGTTTATTCTCCATCTTGTCTATGGATGTTTTCAAATGGTGGTTGTAGGACTTAATATTTTTATTCTTCTTTTGCTTGTTAACCTAGATATTTTTGATGATATCTATTTTATTACAAAGCAACTTGAGTTCTTTCTTAAACTTATTCTTCATATTTTCCAATGTAGTGAATGGGTTTTCTTCAAATTCCAATCAATTGTAATATTATGCAACATTGCCAGAAATAATTCTAAATACGTATTTGCATTTATTATCATGTTTCACTTCCATATTGTTAGGTAAATGTTGATATGCTTGGTGGATCTTCTTTACCATTTCCATGAAACTTTGGGTGCTTCTACTTGCTTATAGTGGTCCATGACTATTTACTAACGTGTTTTTATTGACTCAAAGTGAGTCAACTCATCGAATGAATTTTTTTTGACTAACTCATTTTTTTTGACGATGTTAAAAGTTTTTTTATGCTAAATTCTTTTTCTTGGATTATTCTCTTGAAATCAATGTCCAACTATATCACAGTTGGAATACATATACTTACGCTTCATGATTGTGTTCATTAATAAATTTGTATAAGATTTGGTTAACTCTAAAATATCCATCCTTCCATAGATGCACTTCTCCTTAGTGTTAATCTTTGCATTGTACCCTCATCATGTACATGTCCAAAATCTCCCTACCTCTCTTCTTACGTATGCATTGGAATCTCTCCTTGACTAACTATTTGAAAACCTTCATGAAATTCATCATCTTGACAAGCTTTTTTAATACCCATATTGTCAATGAGACCATAATCAACTCCTTTATTAGCATATTTTTACATATTTGTGAATACCTTCATCGATGACACCACCTTCGATGTCACAACATCAATACTCTCATTTTCAATAATTTCTCTATCTACATGCTTTCTTTTTACCACACAATATTCTATGATAAAATCTTCATCATATTTATCTTCTCAATTTTTTAGAAACAATATCTCAACAAATTCTCACTTCTCTCCTCCTTATTAGGCCACAAAAATTGAATCTATGGTATGTTAGCTCAATAATCTAGTGATATAAGCAAAGAAAGAGATGCTTAGAGTTACTATAGGCTTGATGACAAAGCTATTTTAGAGCATCTACCGTAGCACCTATATAGATTCCTCACTAGATAGGTTAGTGTCAACTCTTACTTTGGTGCTAAGACTACTTTAGCATAAAAATATTGCTTTGGTACCAAGACTTTGTTAGCACAAAATCATTTTGGTGTCATGATTAATTTAGTGCTATGCCTTGGTTCCCATCAAAAAATGATAAAATTTGTTAATGCCCATGAAACTAGGAAAAAATGACCAATAACATTACCATGCATACCATCAGAAGTTTATTATAACTATTTCAAAGTAGTTCAACCACTTTACCACTTCAAGAATTGACACTTAGATTTTTAAAGTATAAAAAGTAGATTCTTGGTTATTTATTAACATTGCTAAGATGTAGTGGAAGTTGAAGCATTTCACTTTCCAAATTATTTATAGTATTGTATATTCTATATAAATGTAGCTTAAGTCTTCTCTTATCAATTTGAAAATAAAGAACCCAAGACTTCTTACCTTCTCTTTTATTTCTTCTCACTATTAGTGCACCTTTGTAAAATAGAATGCCCTACTCCTTGTAGTGCCAATTGTATGAAGTATTTATAATTTATTGTCATGACTAACATAATAGTTTTTATTTTTGAGTATATTTTGATACTTGTAACATAATTATATGATATACTCTTATGTGATTCCATTGATATGCATTCCATACAATTAGTATTTATAAAAATTCTACAATAACATCACTTTGGCTATAATCTATAATGTTCCACTAGGTAGTCATACAAGTTGCCATTTTTGTAATCATCCTATGCCTCCAATGCATGGATTAAGTTGGCATGAGATATTATTATTATTCCTAAAAAATATTTAAATATGGATCTCTTCATTTACTCCTTCACGACTCACACATCATCCTCTCTTGTAGACACCCTTGCCTAGCCTAAGAACTTCCACTATATTCCATTGCTATATGCACATCCACATGTGTTCTTAGTGCAAGAAATAAGTCATCATAAAATAACCTATGAAGGTGTAGATCAATACCAACATTTCAATATTCTTATGTTATATCAATGTCTAGAAGTTGTACACTTGGCTTCATTGACTAGAGTTATATTGTATTATTGATCAATTGTTTGACATTGAAAAGATCACAGTCATAGCATTAAATATATTAAGTATTTTATGGTAGGGTGCCACTAATAGTAGGTTAGAAGAGTGAAGGAATACCAATTATTCTTGAACAAGCTTTATGTAGTTGGTTTATGAGAAGTTCTACCCCTTGCACCACTATTAATATGAGTACATATGCTTTTAGTAGCCATGAAAACATAAATATCAAACTATATAGTAGTACATTTATGAGTTCCATGATCTTCTCAATCATATTCACATTGAATATGAGAGACACCGAGTTCTCAAGTATGCTAGTGGCCTACACTACCATATTTAGTCCAAGATGGAGTTTCTTGATATCATTTATTTGCTACATGCATATTATCTCATGTCAAATTTAGAGAAGAAACCACAATTCAAGAAAAAGGTTCAATCACCATTCCAAAATAGACTATAAAACCAAAACTAAAGCCACCAAATGGTCACTCACCTAAAACACTCCTATCTAAGGGACCTCATATGCCATTCAAGCCTAAGTTACCTAAGTTTTTAGACAAAGGTAAGGAAAAGTTAAATAACAAATGGTACAATCATGATAAGACTAGCACTCAACAATTGAGAGTCTCGATATTAGAAAATATACTAGTGGTCCACCTAGTGGATAATGTGTTGGATTTTTATGCCTTACTACCATAACTTATCATAGGATATTACAATGTCCTAATATAAACTAGCCACAATATTAAATATCAAAATAATCTTAGAAAGAGTAGAATAATATATGAGAAAATTAATATGTATATCAAGGCCTGTATAATAAAGCAAATAAAATTCATCCATATAATCAAATATGAATGTAAATGGCCTAAATCATTCATGAACTATGTATGAATAAAACTTACAATATTAATTGCTTTAAATGTATACAGGCTTTATTCCAAATTGAATCTCTTACAAATATTATACCTATCTCTTTTTCTTCTTCTCTTTGGATTTGGATCACCTTCTCATGGAGTATTTTCTCCATAATATAGCCATAGTAATGCGACTCTTCATAAATTTGACTATTGCTATCCATATGACAAGTCTCATGACCTTTGGCTTGTCATATTTCCACTTGCATACAAGACCCTTCATATACACTTAACTCTAGGATACTTGCATACATCTACATGACTCTTACACTTGTACATGCACTCCTAATCTAGGATACTTATGCACATACTCACATTACATATTTGCACTCTTACATACAGGATACTTGTGCACATTCTCTCAATCTACACTTGCAATCTAACTTACATGACACTTATGCATTTGCACATTGCACTCTTACATGAAACTTGTGAGTTTTTAGCACATTTACACTTACATAAAAGGGAAAATATAAATAACATTCTAAACTATAGACTCAACCCTAATCTATTACATATTTACAATTATACCATGAAGGTACCATGGGGGTACATTAGCATGTACCAAATAATGTAATATTCCTCAACACCCCCCTGTATTATATTATTTGGTTATTGAAGACTTTAGTATTCAATATTGGTCTTTGTATTTGTATTCAATTTTAAAATGACCTTGCATTGTTCATGAACCTCTACTTGAGATTCATCTTCAGTCTATCTTTGTATGAATATTTAGTATATGATTCTTCTTTGGCTTTGGGTTCAAGTTTTTTAATAGTATTCCTTGTGTAATTTCCTCTATTATTCTTCTTTCCTCTTATCTTTTTCATCTTTGGCTATGGTGTTATTGATAATGTGCCTTATAAACATTGATCTAGTAAATCATAACAATAATACAACTTTGATTTCAATGATTCCTCATTGAAGCTAGCATAAGATTAATTCAAGTTGTATGTACCATATTTCATATCTTATATTTTTCCTTGAAAAATCTCAAAGATAAGTAATTAAAAATATATTATTAAGCATTATTTTGATGAAAATATAATGGTGTTTTGTTAATTCCACCATGTTATAAATTTTTTTCATGAATATAACTTATAAGTGTTGTAAATTTTTCATATTTTGCATCTTTGAGAAATAATAATAAAATTTCTTTTAAATCATTTGTCATTTGCTTCTTTCCATCAATATCATATATTAAGTTTTGAGAATAAAAATTTACCTTGCTCACCATTTCTTCACTATCTTCACTAAAATCTTTTCTAATAATATCTTCCATGATATGAATCAATGATTCAACTTGATAGTTTTAATTCCCTTTGAATTAGAAATCCTTATATTTTCCAAATTAAGAAAATAATTATTCAACTATGAAATCTATAAATTTTAAAATTTCTAATCCTTTGGTGTAGAAAACCTTTTAACTCCCAAACATTATAAAATTTGCTAAACTTCAAATTTTAAAATTTTCACAAAACTTTAATAAACTCAAATGAATTCAAACTAGAAATTCACTCAAACAATCTTTAAAAACCTTTAAAAATAACTTCACTTTTAAATATTCTCACAAACCTTAAAAAAACTTTAAAATCCAATCATTTTTTTAATTTTCTAATATTTAACCTTCGAAATATATTACTCTTCAAACCTTATCATTCCAAGATAAATTTTTGAAAACCCTAATTAATAATTTCTAACCCTTATTACTCCACCTAAGGTTTTCAAAACTTACTTTACCATGTACTTCCCTCCAAAATTAATTAAGCATTGAAAATATAAAGTAACGTTAGACAACGTTACCTACCAGTCAACAATGATTTTGCTGCACCGAGTTGAAATGTTAATGTAGAATGATTTCTTCAACGTTGAATGATTTCTCAAAATTAATGTTGAAGGATTTATCCATGTCATATTTTTGCTACTCTTCACTCTTTCCATTGTTTGCTTTGAAGACTTGCCTTTGATGTTAGCATATAATGTTAACGTTGTTTCTCTACTACGTAGACGACATGGATGACATGGACAACAACAAGGAGTGGTTATATTTTGTTTTTCTTAGATTAACATCTTTTATTATAAGCATTATAGTTAGCAACTTTTTTGGGTCCTATACTATATAAACATTTGTAATACCTATTTTTCAATTAATTCTAATGTCTTAGATTTAATATTTAGTATCAGAGCTAGGTGTTGTGGGCGGGCGAATACTTGTTTGAGATTGTATAAGTAGTTGCATTGGCCATAGAGGTTGAGTGGACCCTCTAGGTGGATAATCCTAATGGGAAATCTAACTGACATGGACCAGACAGGAGAATCTTGCGCACACTTGATTATGAAGACATCTGGTGTAGTCGATCGACAGTGACCAACATGGAAATTGGAGGGTGCTATTGGACATGACAACATGGACACCTAATCTAGTCTATGGAGGGTGCTACTAGACATGACAATGTGGATGGGACCTAGACTAAAGTGGACGCATGAGAGATATTAAACCTTATGGATGTCACCGGTGGCTGACAAAAAGATAGGCAGAAGCTACCACCACCATAAGGTGGTTATTGTATTATTAACGCTTCTTTTTTAAAGCTTTATTCTACCTTCTGTGCACTGCATTTGGGATATTTTCCTTCATTTTTGGCAAAATGAAATTGTAGGCTGGAATCGATGCTCTAATCCAGAAGCACCGCTTACGAAGGAGGTGCCATTGTTGTCATCAATTATCGAAAGAATGCAATCCTAGTTGTGGCAAGGTATGTTATAATTACAAGAATCACAATTACAAATGGAGGTTTGGATATTCCATTCGCAGCAGCATGGATAAATTTTTTGTTTTACCACCACAACACACACAGCCAGGCCTAAAGAAAAGAACCTGATGATGCATAGCTAATCAGAAAAATCATAGCAGTAGAGGTGAGATCCGATCGGTGGAATTGTTAATTTGGTTTTGTAATTGTTTAACGAATGAATTTTATTGTTCGACGTCTACAAGTGCTAGTCTAGATCTACAGTGATCAGAGTGTCGATGTAAAAAAAATCCATAAACATGGTGCAGTGAAAGTGGATGGACAATTTCTGGTGTTGATTTTCAATTGCAATACCACTTGTGATCGACCAAAGGAGGTGACCCAATATTGCTACCCATTGAGTGGATATTTTTGGCCATTTTATAATCTACAGGTGATACACAAAGAAGAAAATGCCGAGGTGGTTGCAAGGTTGGGGTGGCGGCGAGGAAGTTCCAAGCGAGCGACCAAATTTGAAGTAAGGGTTATTTACCCATTTTACCCGTCGAGGCAGGTATCTTGGTCATTCAGCGACCAAGTAGTAAGGTGCTGGTGGCTAAGGAGTTAGGGGATCGAATCCCATCGAGAGGTATTAAACAATTTTTTTTACAACATTAAAAATTTAATTTTATCTTTTTTTTTAATAATTTAATATTAAATTTAATTAAAAAATCATTATTTTTTTAATGGTTTTTTAGTTAGAATTAAATTTTATTATTAATTAAAACTTTGATAAAATTTTATTTTATTTTGCAATTAAATGACATTGCCTAAGAGGCAATCTTTGTAAAAGATTCGCACAATTGCCTAAGAGGCAATCTTTGTAACAAGCTTCAAAAGCTTTATAGGGGGGATATTTTTCCATCAAAAGGGGGATAGTTTTGTAGCCTTTAAATCTATTATGTTAAGGTCAAATGGAAGTTACTATGCCCTCCAATCTCTTCTAGCTAGAGAGACCCCTGAATCCTTTGATGAAAGGGTGCGAATATATGGTCTGAATACCATCTTCAGTCAGCTCCAAAATGCTGTCATAGCAAACCTAAGAGCACCTGATGTTGGTTACGATGGTGATTCCGAAGACAACAATTCGTTTGATAGCAGACCTGAGGAGTCAGTATCTCTTGAAGTTGCACCACAGGAACCTGAGATCATTTATCTGAGTGACAGTGACTCTGTTGAGATAGTGGAGCCAGAACCACATTCACCTGAAGTCATAATTGTTAGTGACAACAATGATTCTATTGCTGACAATTTTGTCAATGAAGTGATAAGTGAACCTATGCAGGTAGAACAAGATCTCTACAAGAGAGTTGATCAAGTGAGATTTGATTTAAATCTATAATTTTCTTTTGCAAAGCATAGTGGATTGTTTGTATTGAGGAATAAAAGCAGAGTATTTCTAGTTTATTTCCAAAAGTTATGGCATCAAATAATAATCTACCCATACCTGAGTTTCATGGGTTAGATTATGAGTATTGGTCCATCAAAATGAGGACCTTACTCATTGGCAAAGGACTATGGGATGTAGTTGAAGAAGGTTATGCAGAACCTTCAGATTGGACCACTTTGAGTGCAGCAGATAAGAAGACCAAAAAGGATGCCCAAAAGAGCAATTCTTCTGCCCTCTACCATCTCCAAGCAGCTTTGGAGAAGAGCATATTTCCAAGAATTGCTTCTTGTTTATCTACCCAAGACGCATGGAAAGCTTTGAAGGATAGTTATCAAGGTAGTGATCAGGTGAAGCAAGTGAGGCTTCAAACCTTGAAAAGGGATTTTGAAAACTTAAAGATGCAAAATGATGAGAATGTTGGTGATTATTGCATTAGAGTGAAATCCATAGTAAACAAAATGGAAACCCTTGGAGATGACATCAAAACTGAAGTAGTGGTGAAGAAAGTGTTAAGGACACTTCTTCCCAAATGGAATCATATAGCTGTCATTATTGAGGAGTCAAAAGATCTTTCTAGCCTATCTTTTGATGCTCTAATTGGTTCCTTGATGTCTCATGAAGAAATAATACAGGGTTCTCCTTCAACAAGCTATGGAGGTGATGACAAAGCTTTCTCATCCAATGAGGGTGCAGGAAGAGGCCAAGGAAGAGGCCAAGGAAGAGGACAAAGAAGAGGTAGAGGAAGAAGTAGCTCAAGAGGTGGCAATCAAGGCAGAGGTGGAAATCAAGGTAGAGGTGGCAATCAAGGCAGAGGTGGAAATCAAGGACGGAATGGCAATCAAGGAAGAGGAGGTGACAAAACAAAGAAAGCTTGTTTCAATTGTGGCAAGCCTGGTCATTTTGCTAGAGATTGTTGGTCCAAGACTTCTCAAGGTGGAAGAGGTCAATATGGCAACTATGGTGAAGAAGAAGGAACTTCAAATCTATTTCTTACTTATGGAAAATCAGATCAAAGTCTAAATGACACTTGGATTTTGGATACTGGTTGTTCCAATCACATGAGTGGCAAAGAAGAGCTCTTTGCTACAATGGATTCCACCTACAAATCAAGAATCAAGTTGGGAGATGACAAAGCTCTACAAGTTGAAGGTATTGGAGCCATGGAGGTTCCAACAAAAGAAGGCACCAAGAAGGTAAATGACATCTATTACACCCCCAAACTCCAACATAACTTGCTTAGTGTTGGACAAATGATGGAGAAAAATTATAGACTTGTTTTTGATGAAGGCAAATGTGTAATTTTTGATAAGAACAATTGTAATAGAGTTGTTACCCAAGTACCTATGACACAAAATAGGTTGTTTCCTCTTAAGTTTGGGGAAAATGGGGGTGCTCAACTTGCTAGTATTGCTATAGCAAATCCAAGTGTACTTTGGCACTTGAGATATGGTCATCTAAATTCTGCAAGCTTGAAATTGTTAACTTCTCAAGCTATGGTGTGTGGACTTCCAAAAGTTGATGAACACAAGGAGGTCTGTGAAGGGTGTGCTTTGGGAAAGCACTCTAGATCCAAGTTTCCAAAAGGACAAGCGTGGAGAGCTAGCCATCCACTCCAATTGGTGCATTCGGACATTTGTGGTCCAATGCAAACCAAAAGCATTGGTAACAATTCTTACTTTCTCACTTTCATTGATGATTTCTCTAGGATGTGTTGGATCTATTTTTTGAAAACTAAAGATGAAGCTTTTGATTGTTTCATAGATTTCAAAAATAATGTAGAGAAACAAAGTGAGTTTGTTGTAAAGAGTCTAAGGACTGATAGAGGAGGAGAGTATTCTTCAAATGCATTTCTAAAATATTGTAAATATTGTGGAATCAAAAGGTAATTCACAACTACCTACACCCCACAACAAAATGGTGTGGCTGAAAGAAAGAACCGCACCATAGTAGAAATGGCTAGATCGATGCTTCAAACTAAGCATCTCAGTAACATGTATTGGGCTGATGTTGTTAGAACTAGTGTTTACATTTTGAATAGGAGTCCTACTTCTAGTCTAGATGGGATCACTCCTTATGAAGGATGGAATGGCAAAAAGCCAAATGTAAAACACTTTAAGATTTTTGGTTGTCTTGCATATGCCCACATTCCTGATGAAAAAAGAAAGAAACTTGACCCCAAAAGTCAAGCATGTATTTTTGTTGGATATTGTGAGTCTACCAAAGCATATAGACTCTACAATCCCAAAACACATAAAATTGTACTTTCCAGGGATGTAATTTTTGATGAAGGGGGAGAATGGGGTCATCAAAAACTTTTTGTTGATGATGGATCTCATGATGCAAGTTCCTCTCAAGTGTAGCAAGTGCAGCAAGTGCTGCCCAAAAATAGCAAAGGAAGTCCTCCAAGCCCAAGTATGAGTACACCAGATGCTACTCCAAGTCCTTCTCCACAAATATCAGTAAGTTCTTCACCAATGGATATTGATTCTCCATCAAGAGGTAAAAGAACTCTTCAGCACCATCCATCTTTTCAAATGTTGGATAAGAATTTCCAGAAAAGATACACTAGAAGTCAAGCTAGTGAAATGAATGCAGTTTTAAAAAGACTTGAAAATCTGCATATGTATGGTGATGATGACTCCCAAGAACCTAAGGGAGATGTAGTCAATTATGCTTTAATGACTAGTGCAGAGCTAGAGCCATCTAGCTATGAGAAAGCATGCACTCATGATGTATGGCAACAAGCCATGGAAGAGGAAATAACCTCTATAAAAAAGAATGATACTTGGGAGCTAGTGAAGCTTCCTAAGGGTAAAAAATGTGTTGGATGCAAATGGGTCTACAAGACCAAATTCAATGTTGATGGAAGCATTGAAAGACACAAGGCAAGACTTGTAGCAAAAGGCTTCACTCAGAAGTATGGGATTGACTATGAGGAGACCTTTGCTCCTGTTGCTAGACAGGAGACTATCAGATCAGTACTTTCCTTGGCTGCCCACAAAGGGTGGAAAATTCAGCACATGGATGTAAAGAGTGCCTTTCTCAATGGGTACTTGAATGAAGAGGTTTTTGTGCAACAACCTCAAGGTTTTGAAGAACAAGGTAAGGAGAACCTTGTCTACAAACTGAAAAAAGCACTATATGGCCTCAAGCAAGCACCAAGGGCATGGTACTCTCGCATTGATGGCTACTTTAAGGAGTATGGATTCACTCAGAGCAAAAGTGAACCTACTCTCTACTACCTAAAGCAAGGTAAAGATATTCTCATAGTATGTTTATATGTGGATGATCTAATATTCATGGGTAGTAGTGACAAGATGAATAAGGAGTTCAAACACTCCATGATGAGAGAATTTGAAATGAAAGATCTAGGATTAATGCATTACTTCCTAGGCATGGAAGTTCATCAAACAGATAAAGGGATCTTCATATGTCAACACAAATATGCTCAAGATATGATTAAGAAATTTTCCATGGAGCAATGCAAATCTGTTGCAACTCCAACGGGTCATGGGATCCAATTGAGCAAAGATGATGGAGCACCAAAAGTTGACATGACCACTTACAGGAGCATGGTTGGGAGTCTAATGTTCCTCACCAACACAAGGCCTGATATTCAGTATGTTGTTTCTCTTGTTTCAAGGTTTATGGCTGATCCATCAGAACTACATTTTCAAGCAACTAAGAGAATTTTGAGATATGTAAAGGGTACATTGGATTTTGGGATCCATTACCACAAATGTAATTCTGTAAAATTAGTTGGCTTTAGTGATAGTGATTGGGGCAGCAATATAGATGATAGAAAATCTACTTTAGGAAATTGTTTTAGTCTTGGGTCAGGACTAATTACATGGAGTTCCAAAAAGTAGACTGTTGTAGCATTGTCATCTACTGAGGCTGAGTATATAGCAATCACACATGCTAGTACTCAAGCTCTATGGTTGAGAAAAGTCCTTGAAGATATTGGAGAGCAACAAAGTGGTCCTACAAGATTGTACTATGACAATATGAGTGCCATCCAATTGGCACATAATCCCATCCACCATAGCAGGTCAAAACACTTTGATATGAAGTATCACTTCATTCGAGACATGGTGGAGAAACAGGTAGTTGAGCTTCAACATTGCAGCACTTTGGACAACATGGCGGACATCTTCACCAAAGGAGTTGCTAAAGCTCAATATGTAAAGCTGAGAGATTGTCTTGTCAGCCCTCTCAACTTTAAGGGGGAGAATGTTAGCATATAATGTTAACATTATTTCTCTACTGCGTGGACGATATGGACGACATGGATGACAACAAGGAGTGGTTAAATTTTGTTGTTCTTTGATTACCATCTTCTATTATAAGTATTATAGTTAGCAATTTTTTTGGGTCCTACACTATATAAACCTTTGTAATACCTATTTTTCAATTAATTCTAATGTATTCGATTTAATATTTCAATGGGTGCTCTTTCCTCTGCACACTTTGAATGCTTGTCTCCTTAAATGCTCTTTATACTACATGTCTCAAATAATTTTCTCCTTTTACCTTGAATGCCTTTCTCTTCTTCTATCTTGAATGCCTTTATCTTCTCAAATATTCTACTTCAAATGTCTTTCTCCTCTTCAATATTCTACCTTGAATATATTTCTCATCTCTAATATTGTTCACCTTGAATGCCTTTGAAATGGGTAGAAATAGACATTTGATCCACTAATACAAAACATAAATGTATTAAATGAAAAGGTTGTATTTCATTAATATTGAAAAATATGTGTTACAATAGGGACATGATGCCCTTTATCCATTTCTTCTTCTAATAATGCTACAACAAGTTCGATGCCATCTTCTATCATCCATGAATGTATATGGGCTTGCATACCACTGTCGGGTTGTATTTGTAGCTGCTTTCCCTCCTTGATTTTGGGTCAAACTTGCAAAAAGGGATTAGTTCATTTGGGGGCTTGCCTTAGTTAGGCCCCATGTTTAGAAAGACAAAATAAATGGTAGAAATGCATTACAAACTAAAATTAAAGGTGTAGAATTTGATAAAATGATGAAACAGAGTTTACCTCCCAAATCTGAGCTAATTTGGGACTTGTAGAACCAATTCACCACCCAGGGGGTGAACTGATACTGGATCAATGGGGCGGGGTGCGAATCAGACCCTGAGAACTCTTTTGCAAAAATCCTTTGGTAGGAAGGTTCCTTGGCTATTGTAATTTTTTTTTAAGTTTGAATTCATTGTATCATGCATCGGTATCCATTTGGGCAGCATTTTTGTGCTTAGATCATTAATGGAGAGAGAGGTAATTAGGGGTTTTAGACCCACTATTTATAGGAAAAGGCAAGGTGTAGGGGGGAGAGTTAAGTAAAATAACCCTAGGCTAAAGTCTAACCAAAGTTAGGTTAGGGTTTGTTAGGTGGAGGTCTCACAATCCTCATAGGAAATATCCTATCCTCACACATGTGTGAGGAAGGATTAAGTCTAATTAGGATTAGGAGGTCCTAAGTCAAAATTAGAGCTTGATTAGGGTTTCTAGGAAAATATCTTAGCTAACCCTAATTACACACATGTGGGAGGATGTAATTAGTGTTAATTAAGAATTAAGAGTTCAACTAATCAATTTTTCCCTAAAAATGTGACTTAAGTGAAGTCAACATTAAATTAGATTTTAAGAATTGACTTGATAATTGTTTTTGTCAATTAATGACCCGTGGGGGCCTCAATTGAATGCAAATAGGTTTTCGAAGGGCATACCAATGCATAGGATGTGATTTTGAAGGCTTATTAATGTTTTGGACCTAAAAGCTGATGAAGTGGTATATGGAAGTCTATATATTGCTATGGTGAACTATGGCAATCTACGCATGACTACACGTGACTACACATGACTACGCCTGACTATGCATGACTACAATAGCCTAAAATAGCCTAGGGATATTTGGAATCACCTATGGATATGTAGAGATAGCAATGTGTGACTTTTGGGTGTCTACATTTTTTCCCTTTTGTACTATATTGTGTGGAACACAGTTTAATACAAAAATGTGAAGGGTTTGTGCAGAAGAAAAAGAATAGAATGGGAATGGAATCCAATCAAAGGTACATAGCTGTTCGAAGCATGAACATACCCATTAACTGGATGTCCAGGGAGAGAAGAGAGGAAGTAAAGAAGAAGAAAAGGAAAGAAATAAAAACAATGTTGGTGAATGGAAATGAATTATTATGAATGCAATGTTGTGATCTTTTTGAGTCCGTATGACATTTTCAATGCCATACCAGTTGCTTGAGAATGGCAACTTTTGATTGCTTTGATTTTACAACTAGATTAGCATGGTCCAAAAGTATGAATAGGAAAAAAGCCTATATAAATCTTTATTGTTGATTGATTGATGAGAACATGGTGATAAGTGTCAAACCATTTGAACTAAAGGTACATTTATCTTATTCAAACGTGTCATTAATGATGTTCCATGAACACCAGATATAAATACTCTAAATTTTGCACTAGGGTTATGCCAAATGTATCATTTGTCATGTACTCGATGTACAAGAATGCTAGATTGACTTCTCCATCGAAACACATAGCTCTCATGATATATCACCTGTGTAGTTAAGATTGAGATTATTTCTTATGATAATATTCAGCAAAAATTTTTGTAGACAAATGTGCTACTCGCACTTTTGGATTTTTAGATGTATGGTTGCATGCAAAGCTGACTTTGGATATGAATATCCCCTCAAACGAGGAATCAACAATGAGGTGAATGAAATGCGATGATTTGATGATGCAATGATTGATAAGATACCAATGCATGATGAAATTGATTGAAAACTTAAAATAGAAGACAATTTTGGAGGGTTCCTAGGGTTTTAGAAGAAATTTGCTTGATTTCCTAGGGTTTTGGGAGTAGTTTGATTGATTTTGGAAGGTCTGAGCTAAATTCACCACTCGAGGGGTGATTTTGACCTAAATCACCACCCGAGGGGTGAATTGGATCTGGATTCACCACTTAGGGGGCAAATATAGGATTAAAGCATATTTAAGCCCAAATATGTTTGGCATTGATTCATTTTGATAGCAAGAGAGGTTGGAAAGTGACTTGGGAGAGCTTTTGATGATGCAGGGAGAGCGCAGTTGGAGATTTCAAGGGAGACGATGATGAGGGGATGCAACGCAACTGGCAGCAAGCGTGAGGATCCACTGGTAAGTGTCCTTTGTATTTGTTTTTTCTTTGTTGTTTTGAGAAATGTGAATGAGGGTTGGGGGAGGTTTCATACACATAGTGTAAAACTAGCCAAGTGGGTATCCAAAAACATGATTTGTTTTTTATTCTGACTTGTTTTGACACCGATTTGACCAGGTGATGGGTAGAGTATGTGTGAAGTTTGAACATACATTTTTGGAGTAGTGGAGTACTATTTTTGAAATGTTATTGCATTTTTTCTGTCAAAGTAGGAAATGGGTATCCTGTTATGTGACTGTTATATTTTTTTGCCTTCATTTGGTGTGATTTTGAACTGTGTTATTTTTAGGTGTAAGGTAGTGAACTTGGACTATTCTATTTGCCATGTTAGAGGTAATATTTGTGGAAAATGACAAAACTTTCACCTTAGAAGGGCAAAATGGGTATCCAAAAATGTTGTTTGTTTTTGTAGATGATTTTATTTGGCCTACCTTTGATTTTCATGCCAAGGTGTGAGTAATGTGAAATTGAAAATGAGTTGTAGGGAGCCCGATTTATACTGTTTTGTGCATCTGTTTGAACTTTTTCCATGAAGTGGGTAAATGGGTATTCAAAAATATGACTGTTATTTTTGCATTGTGTGTTTTAATATGTGTTCCATTTTGGTGTATGTATGATAAAATGGGCCTTGAAATCTGTGTGGATTTGTATGTTTTTTGTGAATTTTATCGACATTTTTACGTCAAAGTGGGCAAATGGGTATTTAAAAAAATATATATTTTTTGATGAGGAACCTTTTATATACAACATATCCGCAACATGGGGGGGGAGATTTTAACCCCGGGCCTTCCTTATCTTGAGATTTTTTTACCCCCCCTCTCCCTCCCCCCCTGTCTACATGAGCAGATTCAAAAATATATTTTGTTTTTGCATGTTGGATGAATTGATTATGTTTTGAACTACATGCTACAGTGGATGTGTGGATGATTTTTTTTTTTTTTGGAAGCCAAATATGTACTGTGTCACATTTTTTTGAAATTTTGCCATGAAATGAAAAAATGGGTATCCAAATATGTGACTATTTTGTTGATATGTTTTTCCATGTGACTTGTGCATTGTTTTTGTCTTGAAGTGCATGTCAAATTAAATAGTTTTAATTTATAAATTTTGATTCATGAAATTTTATTTGATTGCATTGTTATGTGGATGGCTAATGTATGTCTTGTGCTATTTTTTTGTGGATGAACAGGTGAAAATTCTTGAAACCCATCATCGTGTACGTAAAATGAAGGAGGGTTTTGATAAATTGATGAATACACCTAATGAGTTGAAGTGGTTGGATGACATATAGTTCCTAGGTGTATGGGAGTGTAAGAGTATACACACCAATAGGTCATATGTATCTACGTTATGCGAGCGATGGGATATAGACAGGAACACATTTCATTTTCCCACTAGGGAAATGACCATTATTTTGAAAGATATTTATTAGATTTATAGATTGTCGATTAAGGGTATTCTAGTGAGAGTAGCAGCTGATGAGAGTAAGGTGACTATGTTGAAGTGGTTCTTTGGGATGGATTAGAGATACATAGATGTATCTAAGATGGATTATGAGTGGTTGTGGTTGAAGGAGAAGATATCTAAACAAAAATATTCAACCATGATGATGATCTCCACTTATGCCTTACCTGATACTTCTGAGATCCTGTTCACCCAAAATATGCTAGATGTGGTGAGTGATATGGTGGAGCACAGGGTCATGCTTTCATGGGCACCTGCACTGTTGGCCCAAGTGTACTAGGAGCTACATGATGTTGTGTGAGGTAGACGCATGGGGTTGAGTTTGATTCCCTTGTTATAGGTATGGGCATGGGAGCACATTACCATTGAGAGGCCATCCTTATTGCCTCACCCTATGCATGTGAGGGGTAAGGAGTATTTTCCCTATGATTTGAGATGGAGTATAAAGGCAGAAAAGGGTATTATGATAACCCATTATTATGGAGGGGTAATTTTGGAGACCTGACATCTGTTGACATTAAATGGAGACTATGGTTGGGTGGGATGACTTGGGATGAGGATGGTGAGTAGTTGCACACCATCCAATAGGGTAGGTGGCTTTTAGGGAGGTATAATTGATAGGTTGAGTATTTTTAGTTTGATCGACTGAGGCGACAGTTTGGGTTATGGCAGGATGTTCCAAGGGCTCCTATCATTTAATTTAGGATGCAAGGTGATAGAGGAGAGCACCTTGTGTTTTTACATTGATTTTGGGATAGGGATCCACCTATAGATACCCCTAATGTGGAGGATGCTAGGATGACTCCTGAGTTTGAGACCTGGTGGTCGATGTATGGTTGAGAGCCTGGCATAGGTGTGATCTGTTGGTGGGTGGCACCTGATGTTGGGGCACCTCCATCAGAGGGGGAGCTAGCAGGGGGGCTCAAGATAGGTTAGAGGACATAGCTGGTGATGATATGAAGGTTCATCTATAATGGTCATGATGATGCTTACATAGTGTAGTGAGCACCCAGGGAGTGAGAGTGGAGGAGGTAGTTGTGGATGCTGACATGGCTATGGGGCAGGTTATTGGAGCCGAGGAGGAAAGAGGTGGGGCTACTATTGTGGGTGATATATATGATATCATTGATATTGGTGTATTCACATATTTGGAGAGGATCCCTATTGATGTTCTAGAGAGGCAATATGTGGAGGATGAGGCACGATAGCTAGGAGGTAGGGTTCATGAGTTGGAGGCTGAGTTCCATAGATAGGAGGATACCAAGGCTAGATATGCTAAGGTAGTAGTCAAGATGGAGCATATGAGGGCCACGATGGCTAGGAAGGTGTAGGATATTGATATGTTGACTGGTAAATTGGCTATGGAGTCTATGAAGAAGGTATTATGTGAGACTTATTTGATGGTGCATGGTATTCCTCTTTAAAATTATGCGTAGGTGGTGTCACAGTTTGAGTCATGATTGTGAGTGCGAGCACCTTCACATCATAGTTAACGTAGTGCTACTTCAATAGGGTATATGGGTGCTAGGGTTGAGATGTAGGATCAGCCCATTGTGGATCTAGTTTTAGAGGTTAGGGTAGAGTTGAGTAGGGTTGTAGATATGCAGGTGAGCCATGATGGATGTAGGGAGACTACTGGTGATCATTAGGATTATTGATAATCATAGCCTACAGGCATTTTAGATGATGGACAATGGGCATGGGCCTAATTTGTAACCTTAGGGTATTTTGTGATGACATATATATATATAGACATGTTTGATTTTAGCTATTATATATACATGTGTTCGTTTTTGTTATGGTTTACAAATGTGTTCTATTTATTTTGCATAGATATCATGATATGATTTGTAGGTATGTTTGATGAATGGATATGCATGTGTATTATGATTTAGAGTTATTTTCATGTTGTAGCGTGAATATGCTATAGAGTAGGCCTACCTGATTTTATTTAGAATGCACTGAGAAGTGATAAAATGTGAAATGATATGTGTAGTAAACGCATGTAATGTTACTGATGGTGTGTGAGATTATAAATGCATGATGAATGCATTAATTTAGAATTTGATGTGAGGCATGCAATATAAATGAAATCATGTAATCCTTGATGTTATGCATGTCATGGAAATGCAATAATGTTGTTGCGGGCCAAACAAGGTTAACTTTTTCCTACTTTTGTCACATGCCCATGTATTTAATTTAACAACCCAGGGAGCTTCGTAAACTTGTGAAGGGTCTGAATAAGATTGCTTACAATACCACTTGATATGAGTCTGCTAGTTCTACTTATTGGGGGGTGTTTCAAATGGTTGTCAATCATTTATGCACTCCTAAATAATTTATGTAAAAATGATTAAATCTATAGAATGAAAATATCCACACATTCCTGGAAATGAACCTACTGTAAATACTGGAAATAGCAATGTGATAAACAATCTGATAAAGCAATAAAATAATCTAGAAAAAACATAAAAAAAGTAGGGGAAGAAATACTGGCTTGGAGTGGGACCAGGCTCCAACAGCTCCCTCCTAGTTGAAAATGCACTTAGAACTTCTTAAAACTATATTACAATTATCAAAGTATTACAATAAAAATATTCTATCACCTTTCTATATATATCTATGTCTATATACCCCTATATATCTTTAGAGAGGTCTGTGTGTGTTTATATAGCACACCCACAAAAATTCTATTACAAAGATGTTGTAACAGTCAATTCATCCCAAACTAAACTAAGAAAGTCTGGTAAATATAATTAACGTCTACTAAAACTGGCATTCGGTTTAATCGGTGGCGTGTTCACTGATTGGGTTGTGCTTTACCTAGCATTGGTAGGACGTTCTCATATGTTGGTGTGACCCCAATTTAGCTCTACTTGACGTAGAGTTGGAACTGCACTAGTCGCTTTTGTCCATGTCATGCTTGTCTAGTCAACGGGTAAAGAACAGGGGTGCCTTCCCTATGTGGAAGGTGCCTGAGTATATAAGGTGCCTTATCTATGTGAAATGTGTATTATTGCTATGGGTGCCTTCTTAGAAGAGGAAGGTGCTTATCTTCTATTGGCACCTTCCTGTGAGAGGAAGGAACTTTGCATTCTAGTGGTGCCTTCCTGTCGATGCCTTCCTTATGGGAGGAAGGCACTTGCCTTCTGGTGGCATCTTCTTGATGAGAGGAATGTGCTTGCATTCTAGTGGTTCCTTCATTATGAGAGGAAGGCGCTTGCATTCTAGTGGAACCTTCCCGTCGGTGCCTTACTTATGAGAGGAAGGTGATTCTTTTCCTTTGGCACCTTCCTGGAAGAGGAAGGTGCTGGCCTTCTATTGGCACCTTCCTAGGAGAGGAAGGCACTTGTATTTCCTTAGTGCATTCCTGGAAGAGGAAGGTTCCTACCTACGCTTGGAACCTTCCTGGAAGAGGAAGGCGCCTTCTTACACTTGGCACCTTCTTGGAAGAGGAAGGTGCCTACTTATGCTTGGCGCCTTCCTGGAAGAGGAAGGCGCCTTATTACACTTGGTGCCTTCCTAGAAGAGAAAGGTGCCTACTTACGTTTGGTGCCTTCCTGGAAGAGGAAGGCACCTATATTTTTTGCATTGACCCCGAAAGGAACAAATTGCTAGGTCCATAAAAAGACCTTGACTGATCCAAATCTAACTAAATCAACTACAATTCCACAAAAACACACTAAAAACACATAAATTAGATAACACACATAATTTAATCAAATATTTATATAATAATTCATAAAAGTATGCAATACTTATTATACAGCCGCATAATGATCAAGAAAATGTATACAAAATATGAGCATTTCTGATGCTCATCAAATATGATTAGTAATGTGAGGTATGCAATGTAAATGCAATCATGTACTCCTTGATGTGATGCATGTAATGGAAATGAAATGATGTGATCCGTAATGTGATGCATGTAATGGAAATGCAATGATGTGTTTTGTGTAATAAATTTGTGTAACATAGATGCATGTATGCATGTATAGGAATGTTAAAATGCGCAAAGGAAGCACTTGTATCATTACATGTACCTATGTGGATGTGATCCCTTCCATTATCTCATGGACGTAGGATAATATGAGGTGTATGTAATGGCTTTGACTAATGTAGTTTTGATGATCAAATTTTAGACTCCAAACTATGTGAGTTTATGTGGCAACTCATAACTAGTCGGACTGGTTCAGAATCTGTCATGGACCTGTGTGTGTAAATGAGTGAAGTTCATTTATCCATTTTGAGAAATAGGTAGGATTAGCCCATTGTAGACACGACCGATCTAGCTAGCTCATCCGTACATGAATAGTGATCTTGTACAAAAGTTGGTAGCTAAGGCAATAGATATATCACCACTTGTAAGACTATTCCACTGGTAGGCAGGCTCTTGGAGCCTATTGCTAGCGACAAAAATCATCCCATGGTGTTATGTTAAACCTAAGGACCAAAGGCGATGAAGCATAACATGGGTGATATCAGGAGGCTTTTCCTTTTGTTTTTTGCCCCTCATCTATTGTTGACCTATTTATTGTGGTACTCTTTTCATATTTTTTTTTTCTTTTTTCTCTTTTTGTTTTTTTTTCTCTTTTTCTCTATTCTCTTTCTTTCTATTCTACGGGTATTGGATTTTATTTTCTGCCCCATTCTTGTACTTTTGCTTATGCTTATCCCTTTTTTTATCCCCAGGTCGTATGTTGACCATGCAAGTGATAGGATGAGTAGGGGAGACCGTTCGCTAGATGGTGACATCTACTCAAGGTGTCATATTTCCTAGACCCAAAATTTGTTTAATGTGTAACCTGTTGTGAATGGTCCATGAGAGAAGTTGAACCAGCCTAAAGAACCATAAGAAGAATGTAAAACCTATCAGCTAGGAGTGACATTTGATTGACTTAACTAGTGAGTAGTCAAAGCTAAACACGACACCTATGTATACCCTAATCCTAAAAAGGGGAAGTGGACATCCAGGTGGTGATGCTAACAAGTGCATGTATTACTCCTTTTGAAGGCACATTTTGGGGGAGAATGTACAAACTTAAAATGAAATTAACATGAAAAACATATGGATATGTGCAATGGATGTAAAGTAAATGGTGCAAGTGGAGAAATGCAATATCTACAAGAGGAAATTTATGATGTGTAGAAGGAGAAGTTTAGAAAACTTATTTACAGGTGAGTATGTTGTATCATGATAATCAAAATGTGTGATGCCATAGTAATGGTTGCCCCAATGTGTGGGGTGTGTGTGTAGTAGGTGTATAAGCTGTAATATGTTAGATGCATGTGGTAATGTCAACCAGAGGAAGGGACTACAGATGGTATGTACAACTAGAAGAAATAGTAGAAGAACTGGTCTTTGGTAACCAACAAGAAAAGGGGATTACCAAAGTCAAAGAGTGATAGAAGAAAAGTGGGATAGATCAATGTAGGTATGTAGCCACTCGAAGCGTGACCATACAAACACATGAAGAGGTGCAAAGAAGTAGAGGAAGAAGTAAGGGAGATGATAGAAGAGAACCTACTGATGGGAAAAATGGTACAGGTCAGGATGCGCATGAGAGAATGGAGTAATAGTGGGGCATGGATAATTTGCCCTATTGTGGATGTAATGGGAGGGTGGTATCATGGATTCCTGGGATAGTCGAGTTTGTGGGATGTTGCGGCATGGAGGGCTGATTAGTCGGGTGGCTCGAGGGGCTGGCTCAGGTGATGTTGGGTGAGTACCATGTAGCATGTTGTGTACCAGGGTTTCGAATGATCTGCACTCTTTGATATCATGGCCTGGCTAGTGGTGGTAGATGCAGTATTCACTCTCATGGTAGTTGCATGGTTTAGGGTATGATGGATCTATAGGTTGGGTCTCTGGGAGAGCCAGAAGGCCTTGGTGCATCAGGTGGTAAAACATCTCGGATAGTGGGGTAGGTGGAAATGTCATGTGGTGGGTATAGTACTCTCATTGGGGTGAAGGGGTACGAGGTGGAGTGAAGTCCGATGTGGGAGGTATGGGTCGGGAGTTCGATGTAGGTCGAACCCTAGGGTGAGGACTGGATCTATGAGGTGGTAGTGATGTACATGGTGTTATCGATCAATTAGCAAGAATTTGGCACTAACAGTGACTCATATGGAGCTCTAGGGCTTCCACATGGGTGAGGATATGTTGGAGTTCCTGATGAGGTGATAACAGAACTGGTGAAGGTGGTGCATGAGCCTCTAATGTGAAAGGGGTATCACGATGGGTAGGGATGGATGGATGGGGCCATGATGAGGAGACATCAAGGTGAAATGATCTAGGAGACTATAAATCTCGATGAAGTGGTAAGCCTCAGAATGGTGAATATGGGGCCTACAAGATGGGTGGCATGGGAGATGGTCCTGGATGATGGCGTGAATGGGATGGGGGCATGTGCGTATGGCCAGCTTGGGTAGCTTGGGTGGTGCGGGCTTGCAAGGCTTGGGTGTAAGAAGATTCTCCATTTGAGAGTGGAGGTGGTAGGCCTAGAGGGAGGGTTTGTTGAGGTATGTATCCTCTATTTGGTGGGTGATAGGCATCACTGGGATGATGTGGAGAATTGGTTGGGTAGTATGGGTTCCTTACCTCTCTAGATAAATGAGGAGGAGACCCACATGGATGGGTGTTGGAGGTTTCCTCCTCCTCATCAAAGGAAGACATGGAGACCTGGTCATCTCTAGAGTGGGGTGAATAGGAAGAACCTTGATGGTGAGGTGACCTATGGTGAGGTGATGAGTGATGATCCGAGTGTGGTGAATGTGACGTCTACCTCAGGTGAATGATAGGTAATGGTTGGGCTAGGTCAGCGATGTAATGGGTACGGACTATGATGGTGGAGCATTCTACATGGTGATGTATGGGGATGTTGTAGTAGTCTCCTACTGATGATGTGGATCCTACAAAAGGAAAAATAAATACCCATAGCATAAAAATGACATAAATATGAAAGTACATGTATAGTAAATTAATAACGCAAAATAGCATATCTACATGGTGATGTGCTTAGTGACTTGTAAATAGTAGTGTGTGGCACTCATGATGATGGATGCTTTTGTGTATTAAGCATTGAATGCATGGAGATGCAAGATGTTGATGGGTTCAGGGTCATTAAGGCCTTCAATATTGGCCAGCCGATATGCTCCTGAACCATATTTGTGTGTAATAATGAATGGACCCAACCAGTTTGGGGTAAACTTGTCACGTTGCTGGTGAGGTTGACTCATGATTTGCTGGTTTTCCTTGAGAACCAGGTCATCAATTTTAAACTCATGTTGATGTACCTTACTATTGTAGGCATGATGAAGGTGATCTTGATAGACTCATGTGTGCTCGATTGCATGAATGCGACGTTCATCGAGAAGTGTTAATTGATCTAAACGAGCTTGGTGAGCAGTGTTGTCATCAATGAAATCCTTCATAGAGATCCTTAAGGAAGGTATCTCAAGCTCAAGGGGCATGATAGCTTCAGCCTCATATACAAGTGAAAAAGGTGTTGCCCCAGTAGGAGTATGGATGCTCGTACGATACGCCCACAAGGCTAGGGGTATTTGGTTATGCCAATCACGATGAGATTCTGCTACGATTTTATGAAGGATGGAACAAATGGTTTTGTTTATGGCTTCTACTTAGCCATTACCCTGAGGGTAGTATGGGGTAGAAAAACTATGATGTATGTGGAATTTGTCACATAGGGCTCAAATAGTTTTGTTCTTAAAGGATTTCCCATTATCAAAAATGATTTGGGAAGGGATTCCAAAATGACATATGATGTGGTCTATGATGAATGCTACAATTTTAGCTCCTATGGTTTGGACCAGTGGGATGGCTTTGACCCATTTTGTAAAATACTCTATGGTAGTGATGATAAATTTGTGGTTGCTTGAGGAAGTTGGTGTAATCTGTCCAATTAAATCTAGGTCCCATTGGGAGAAAGGCCACATGGATTGGATAGGTTGAAGTGCTTGGGATGGGAGATGTATTAGGTTCGCATGTTGTTGGTATTTAATGCAATGCTTCACATATTCATAGTAGTCATGCTCCATTTTGGGCCAGTAATAACCCATATGGAGGATGCATTTGGTGATTGCCATGCCACTAAAATGGCCACCACAAGTACCATCATGGGTTTCTTATACAACCCATTGTGATTCTTGTGGTTCTAGGCAACGCAGGAGCATGTCATCATAGCTATGGTGATAAAGGATGTCCCCCAACAAGGTGTAGTGGATTGCTCTCTGTTTGAAGGTTCGACATTGAGCATGGGGTAAATCACAAGGTAGGAAACCTAGTTTGATGTATTCTTTAATTTGTGAAAACCATGGGTCATGGGGTTCAGAGTTTACCACATACACACCATCATCATCTGTAGGAGGTGTGGATGATATGGTAGATCGAGTGAGCATATGGATGGATATGGATGTTGTGTCAGATGTTGGATTTTGTGGAATGAGGGATCCTAAGGAAGCCATAGTATCTACAAAATGGTTTGATGATCATGGAGTGGCTTCGAGGTCATACCACTCAAATTGAGATAAGAGTTGTTGTGCGATTTTCTTATATTGTTGGAGGACTGGGCAATTGCATAGCCAATGTTCCTGCACTTGATTGACTATCAAGAGTGAATCACCTATGATGTGGAGGCATTTGATATGCATGGAATGTGCTTGTTTCAGTCCTAGAATTAGGGCTTCATATTTTGCATTATTGTTTGTGCAAGGGAAGTCGAGTTTGAATGAAAATGGGAGTGGTTCTCCTTTAGGTGTGAAGAAGACAATGCCTGCACCCCCAACATGGAGACATCTAGAGCCATCAAAGAACAAGGTGAGGTCAGCTACTACTTTGGGTTCAACATATTCTTCAGCTTTGATTATGTGGAAGATGGAATCATCTGGAAGTTGAATGAGGAGGGGTTGATTATCAATCAAAGGGGCTTCGACTAGTTGGTCGATGATGACCTACCCTTTGATGGATTTTTGGGAAATGAATTCTAGGTCAAATTTAGTTAAGAGCATGATCCATTTAGATGTGCGAGAATTGTGATAGCTCTTATTCATCATGTACCGAAGGGGATTATCTCGAGTGATGACAAAAGTTGTGTGATTTAACATGTAGTGGCATAATTTTTGAGTGGTGAATACGACCGCTAGGCATAATTTTTCCATGTATCCATATCTTGTTTCATAACTGACTAGCGTACGACTAATATAATAGATAGCCTATTCTTTGTCGAGTGCATTCTTTTGAGCTAGGAGTGTACCTAGCACAAGTTCTATAGCTAAAATGTATAGGATCAATGGTAATTCTGGATGTGGTGGTGACATAACCGATGGTGATGTGAGGTAAGTTTTGATAGCATCAAATGCTCCTTGATAGTTGTCATCCCATTTGAAGCTTACTCCCTTTTGTAGGAGGTGGTTGAATGGCTGACACTTGTCAGATAATTGTGCTATGAATCTATGAATAGAAGTGATCTTGCCCTGGAGGTTGCATAATTGCTTCAATGTGGTAGGAGGGGGCATCTCGGTGATGGCTTTCACCTTACTAGGATCAACTTCAATGCCTCATTGGGAGACAATGAATCCTAGTATTTTTCTTGAGGTAACACCAAACATGCACTTCTTTGGGTTCAGGCATACGTTGTGTTCTAATAATCGATCAAAAATCTGATGGAGATCTTCGAGATGGTCTGCACATTTCTTGGATTTGGTGATGAGATCATCTACATAGTCTTCAATATTTTTGTGCATCAAGTCATGGAAGATATAGGTCATTGCATGTTGGTAGGTTGCCCCAACATTTTTGAGGCCAAAAGGCATGACTTTATAGCAAAAGGTCCCCTAGGGTGTTGTAAAGGAGGTTTTGTGTTGATCGGTTGGGTTGATCCTGATTTGATTGTATCCAGAGAATCCATCCATGAGGGAGATCATCTCATGGCCTACGATGGAGTCGAAAAGGGAGTCGATGTTAGGTAGGGGAAAATTATCTTTGGGATAAGCTTTGTTTAAATCATGAAAATCCATGCAGACACGAACTTCATCGGATGGCTTAGGTATAGGGACCATGTTGGATACCCATTCGAGATAGTCGATGGGTACAATGAAATCGACATCTAGGAGCTTTTGGAGTTTAGATTTTACTATTAATGTGATAGTTGGATGCATGCATCATAACTTTTGTCTTACCGATTTGGCATTAGGATCGAGTATGAGGTTATGAACCACTATGGTAGGGTCAAGTCCCGACATGTCCTTGTATGACCATGCAAAAACTTGAATGTACTTGCAAAGGAAGTTTGTGAAGGCAATGCACTCCTCGGGTGAGAGGCTAGTGGCTAGTTTAAGGATGTGGGGATTTTTGGGATCATCACCAATGTCGACATCGATAGTGTCTTCAATGAGCATGCGAGATCCATCACGTAACTATTCGAGGATGGGGATGAGGTTAAGGTCATCGATAGCCTCTCTGAACTCATATTCATCATCTACGTAGATGCCCGTGTGAGATACTTGAGGGACTTGGGGTGGCATGGATGAAGAAGGAGCATTTGCCACCCATAAGACATGAGGTGCAAGAAGGAAATCTCGAGGTACTGGTATGGGTGATATATGCATGAGATCTATAAAATTTGGATTTGGGGTATCATCTCGAGTCTGCTGGTGACTATAATGAAGGGGAGAGAACAAGTCTACCTCAACCATATTGATCGATGTTGTAGGTGAAGTAGGTGGGGAAGAATCTGGTGAGTAGGGCTCGATGGTTCGTGTGCACCCTAAGAGGCTCAAAGGAGGTCATAGAACAACTGGGGGTGAATGAGAATGAGCAAATCCTCTCTATAGTTGCCTATGTATAGGTGGGAATATGGCTAAGCATGTCGATGATGACTCAAGAGGGACCGTATCAGGTTCTGTTGGTGGTGCCTCTAAGGATAAGGTGGTGAATTGGTTTGTCAGTCTATCCACATAATAGAATGAGGAAGTGTCAGGCATAGAGGATTCTTGAAAGAAGTCATAGGGGACTGCAATGGTAGAATGAGGTGATGAAGTGTCCTCCATGATGTCCATGTCGACATATTCTTCGAGAGTGTGTATTGGAAGGGGAGTAGGATAAAGGGATAGGTCTTGGAATTCATCTTCTAAGGTATGAACTGCTCTTGGATTATAACCTATACCAGATTTATCGATTGGTGACTGAACTCAAGGATCGATAGGTGTGCGCAATCCTTGTTCATAGTGGCCCAGCCTGAATCCATGCCAATGAAAATATTGTAGGTAGTGCAAGGTGAAGTGAGGGTTGGCCATGTGGTCTAGCATACCACAAAAGTTGGATTGTGGTGGAGGAGAAGCTGGTGGGGGGATTGAAGAGTCGACTCCTACATAAACAAAGTTGGTATGATTTTTGGGACCTCCTAGTTGTATGATGGTTCTGATGGTAAGGACCGAGGTTGTAGGGTGACAAAAATCATGGGTAGATTGGATAGGGGATCACGTATGTGGGCATCATGCACATTATAGTCTCCTGGGCCAGCATTTGTCATGAAAATAGAAATGCATGGTGTGGCATGATCTAGAGACTAGGGTGGGGTATCAAAATCAGATGATGAAGGTGAAATCTAAGATTCCCTGATTGTAGTGGTTGAAGGGTGTGGGAGTTGTTTATCTAAACTAGGTATTGGTTGTTCATATTCATGACATTTGGTTGTTGTAGCTTGAGTAGGATGTTTGGCCTATATGGGGGAAGGTATCGGCATAGGCACTGGGCTACATGGAGAAGTGAATGTCCTAGGCCATGGTCAAAAAGGAAGGGGAGGTGTTTGTGGCATAGGAAGGATAGGGGCTTCCATAGGCAAGGATGGGGGAGGTAACATGATAGGTTGTGTAATGGGTGGTGATGATGGTTGTGGCACCGTTGGTGGGAATTGGAATGGTAGAGGCTGGGATGATTATGGAGGCCATAAGGATGGTGATGATAAAGGTATGGTAGAGGTTTTGGGTCCCATGGAAGATGGTGCTAATGGTGTGGATATCGAGGCTTGTGCTCTTGATGAACATTAGGATATTGAGGTGGAAGTTGGGGAGGATATCGATGCTCCTATCGACTGATGAGAGGACATGGGGAACAGTTGGGAGGATGAAAATGATGGTGCAGGGGGAAGGTCTACAATATTGCAAAACTTGAAGGGATCTCCATCGGTTGGGACACAGTGAATGAGTCCATTGTGGATGTATTTGAGGCAATGGTGTAGTGTGGAAGGGACACACTGCATGTCTCTAATCCATGGGTGACCAAGGAGAATATTATATTGCATTTCCCCTTGGATGATGTGAAAGAGGATAGAGATGGTACGGATACCTACGCGGATAGGTAAAACTATAGACCCTACGGTAGGTCTCATGGAGCCATCGAATGCACGTAGGTCAAGGGAAGGTATGGCAAAATGGGTTGGTGGGATATGTAGGTGATGTAGAGCTATTATGGATATAATGCTAATGGATGAGCCCATGTCAATGAGTACCCACTTGTAGGTGATATCATTGATTGTGGCTTGGATGTGGAGAGGGGGATCTGCTCCTTCTCCAATGAGTTTTATTATCTCGTGGTCATGGAAGCTAATTGAGGGTTGGAGGCATCATGGGATATTTCCTACAAAATTGACAAAGGCATTCATGTCATGTGTCTCTAGGTCAATGGAGCATAGGATGTCATTCAATGCCTCACGATGGGGTTGAGACTATTGTAGGAGATCAAATATGGATAGTCATACGGGGGCATTACGTAACTGATGGGTTAGGCTACCATGGATGGTAATCACATTTTGAGGTGGTGGTGGTATGGTAGTAGGCATTTGAGGTACTTGTGATGATGTGAACTGAGTTGGTGGGGAAACAATAGGTGTTGTCTGGCATGATGGGTACCATTGGTTCCTCATAGTAAGGTTGATCATACCTACTACACCACATGATGGAGGATCATGTTGGACACTATTCACTTGGTGAGGTGGTGCTAGGGGATTGTTTGGAGGTCTAGGAGGATTGGGTCCTCTGTGATCCGGTAGAGGGTTTTGAAAGATCCCTAAATTTTGATTCTATAGGGCTAAAGGGTTTGCTACCTGGATGATGCCCCTATCGATTAGGTCTTGAACTTGCCCATGGAAGGAGTGACATGAATCGATATCATGGCCATGTTGCCTATGGAAAGGGCAAAAGAGTTGCTCATTATATCCATGAGGCTTGGGTGCATTTGGATCCAATGGGTGGATCTCGGGTAGAAGGAGATGGTTACCCTCATACAATCTGTGAAACAATGTTGGTAATGGTTTGGATAATGGTGTGAGGTTGCATGGTGGAACCTATGGGTGCATGCCTCGGTATTGTTGTGGTCTAGGTGGAGTAGGAGCATTAGCCTAGAATGCTTGTGGCTATGGTGTATAGGGTGGAGGAGTCGGTGTTGGTGCTAGGGTAGCGGTTGTGACTTGGTTGGCTTGAGGTGGCCAAGGGTAAGGTTGATTTGGTGTGGTCCTATTGAAGTGAAAGTTGGGGTTATAGTTGGATTTGGTTCTCAACTTAATTTTCCTGGATTGGACCTTAATGTCTTCAATAAATTTTTCTTGTGAAATGGCATCTTCAAAAGTGTGGCTTTGATGAAGCTGGAGGGATGTGGAGATGTGTTTGTGGCAACTCTTGGAAAAGAGTGTCATGAGCTCGGTAGTGGGGAGGCTATGGGTAAGGTCATGGATGATCGCTCTCCATATGGAAATGAACTCAGTGATGGGTTCGTCATCAGCCTATCGTAAGGCGTACACATCAAAAAATATGGTCTTTTTCTTGATGTTGATGGAAAAGTGTTCTAGGAAGGAATTAGCTAGCTGCTCAAAAGTATACAGGCTATGGCATGGGAGCATGTTGTACCAGTCCAATGCTGGCCCTACGAGCGAAAGGGAGAAGGTACGCAACATGAGGGGATTACTACTATGAAGTTGATAGCAGGATGAGTGGTAGTTGCTCACATGCTCTCTAGGGTCTTCCTTACCTTTGTACTTGTCAAAATTTGGTATTTTGAAGTGATAGGGGTAGGGAGGAATGGGAACTGATGGGTGAACTGGCTCATTGCATAGTTCATCATAATAGGGCTTTTGTGGCCCATAGCTAGAGGTGCGTAGGTTCAACATTTTGACTTCATCTCATAAGAGTTGAAGTTTAGGTGTCATAGGGGTGGGAGACTGGGCTATGATAGGTTGAGTCTATGGATGTGGTGGATATTGGTATTGTTGATCTTCCTAGTATTGTGAAGAATACTATTGTACCTGATCCTGGTAAGGTGGGTACTGGGTGACATGTGTTATCGTATCTATGGGCACACTAGGTTGTGGGGTAGGTGTCTATTGTGGGTAATAGTACTGTGACTGGGAGGCATGTGGTTGTGGTGTAGGTACTTGTTGGGTTGGAGCCTATTGTAATGGTTGGGCCATGGGTGGTGATGACCAAGATGGAGGAGGTATAAAGAAGCTGGGTGTAGCTGGTAATGGTGTAGGTGTTGGGGCTACCGGTACTAGGGGTGGTCGAGATGAGGTATCAAAGGATGGGATCTATCTCTATCCTGGAGGGTAGGAAGTAGGGAAGCTAAACTACATGGAATAGCTTGGTAGGGTGGGTGGATAAGCTATCGGTCTTGATCCATAGGTGGGAAAGATATTGGTAGTGTGAGCTTGGATAGGAGGAGGTGACGGTATCCTAAAAGTCATCATAGACAAAGGTGGCACTAAAGGTTGGGTATCGTACACTCCGGATACCTAGGATATTGGTGGAAAAGCTATCAAAAAGGTAGGGTAAGCTATCAAAGTAGGAGCTTGGGTCGAGGGGAAGGTGTATGTGTACACTCCCACTTGGGTTTGTGCATCTTGCATCTGAAGGGGCTGTTGGGAGATGCCTTCAGATATGGTGAAAAATGGCTCTTGGGAAGATGATGGTTGAGACTCCTATGAAGAGTATGGGTGTGAGGTTTGAGGAAATGCTTGTGGTTCCTATTGGGGAGGGAGCTATTGTGTAGTTTGGAAGGATGGCTTCTAGTTTCCTATAGTAGAGGAGGATGGGTTAGACACCATTCCTACGGTAGGGGTGAATGATGTGACCTCTGGATGGGTACGGTTTAGGAGGGAAGAATCACTCTCAAAAAGGGATTGAGATAGGTTTTGGAAGAAGGGGTGTGCGAAGGTGGGAGAAGTAGGTATGACCTCCTCATCTATGGTAAAGAATGGATGAGGTTGTCCTGGCATTGTGTAGATCACATGGTCATAGAATGTGGTCGATGGATTAGGTGAGGATGGGGATGAAAGGAGTGGATAATCCTCTATGAGTGAAGTAGTGAGGGCTTCACTCAGGGTTGATGTCTCATCATGAGTCATCATGTGTGTGAGTTGTACATCAGATTCTATGCATGAATCAGATGTGTCTATGGTCTTCCCCTTCATGATCGAAGGAGTAAGAGTGGACTGACTAGAGGAAGTGGTAGGCCATTCCTCTATAAAGTGTGCTTGCTCGCATGCTCTACTACGGGTGACCACAGGCATAGTAGCATGTGTAGGAAGGGTTTTAGAAATAAACCCTGTATGATACAGACTCAACTGTGTCTAATGTAAGTGTAAAGCAAGTGACATGTTGTGTATGGAAAAACAATATGTAGTGTAATGTGATGAGACCGGTCCATGATCATGCAAACAATGGTAGACCAGAATCAAGTCTAAATGCTAAAAAATAAAAGTGTTTTGTTCATTTTTGTGTGTTGCGATGTTGATACTCCCTATGTAGAATCATGGGTAATGGAGTGAACACTCTAGAAAATCGAGAATGTCATCAATATCAAACCTCCTACAACACCCAAAGATGCACATAATAGAATGGTATCGCAATGTGCAAATGGTGACCTGTATGGAAGGTGCAGTAAAATGATATCCTAAAAGGGGGGAACCCACTATACTGAAGCGAGTTCACAAATTCCTCTCACGAAGAGAGGTGGTACTGTCTAAGACCTGCTACCAGCATACCCATGCTTTCGCTTCACCCTCGGGTGGGCTTAGTCAAGAACGATAGTTACCAATTCCACTAATTATACTAGCCTTGTGGATGAAGGTGCTAATCCTATCCCACTTCGTAGGTAACCGTTGGTGATGAAATCCAGGGCCCAATCACAAAAGTGGGGGATTTTTCGATGATGAAATCCAGAAAACCGCTCCTGTGGGGCTGCTAGGTGTCTAGGGGGTGAGATGATGGAGAGTGCAACTCAATCCACACCAGTCTCGAGCGATGGATTGGGGATGAAGTCCAATCTCACCACTTGTTTAGATACCACGTGAGTGTGTGTGGGTTTGTGTTTTGCTAACGGTGTATGCAAGGTAAGAAACTAACTAGTTGCCTTTTCAAAAGAGAGACTAACCTAATGCCTTTTCGAAAGCAAATGATTAGATAACTGTATTCTTTGCAAAGAAATAGTCTAGCCCTAAATGCCTTTATGAAATAAACTAATCTATTTTACAAAGCGTGGAAACATGCAATCCAAGTGTGTGGAGTAAGGGGATTAGGAAACCCTAATTTTCAACTTTAGGATGCAAAATTCTTTTGAAAATTAAATAACATGGAGAAGGGGATTAGGAAACCCTAATTTAAACTTTAGAATGTGTACTTCTTTTAGCAAGAGATGCTATGAACAAAGGGGGAAACAGTATAGGCTTATACTATATGCGAAACAAAAAGGGAAAATGTAACTTTATTTGAAAAGTAAATTAAATGAAGTTGTTAGAAAGTTGCAGGTTCTGTAACTTCAAAAAAATTTAACGATCCTACAAGCTCGAAATGAAAGCAAATTTACACCTAGAAATTGCCATTTAACTAGTGAACGCTTTATGCTTTCAAAATTTAAACAACAGAGGGATAAAATGGGAAATACCTACACTCTGATGCTGTGGATAGTCTGATTAGGTCTTGTACTACTCACCCCTACAATTTTGGGGGTTTTTGAGGCTATCTGGTTGACTTCACCACCCGAGGGGTGAATTGAGATCTGATTCATGGGGAAGGGGTGAATTGGGTCTAGAGACCCCAAATATCTATTCTGAAGGCCTGAGAGGGTTCCCAGGGCTTTGAAAATATCTGTGAAAGTTAGATTCAGTACCTGCAAAACACAAAAATATAGGATAATATCAGATTTATCAAAAAAAGTTAGCCTGACACTATCCGTTGTGGGGGTCCCACCAGGCGTGCCAGAATGAAATGGGTAGAAATTGATATTTGATCCATTAATACAAAACACAAATGTACTAAATAAAAAGGTTGTATTTCATTAATATTGAAAAATATGTGTTACAATAGGGACATGATGCCCTTTATCCATTTCTTCTTCTAATAATGCTACAACAAGTTTGATGTCATCTTCTATCGTCCCTCAATGTAGGTGGGCTTGTGTGCCACCATCGGGTTGTAATTGTAGCTGCTTTCCCTCCTTGATTCTGGGTCAAACCTGCAAAAAGGGATTAGTTCATTGGGGGGCTTGCCTTAGTCAGGCCCCATGTTTAGAAAGACAAAACAGATGGTAAAAATGCATTAAAAACTAAAATTAAAGGTGTAGAAGCTGATAAAATGATAAAATAGAGCTTACCTCCCAAATATGAGCTGATTTGGGACCTGTAGAACCAATTCGCCACCCGAGGGGTGAAATGATGCCGGATTCGTGGGGCGGGGGGTGAATCAGACCTTGAGAACTCTTCTACAAAAATCCTTCGGAGGGAAGGTTCCTTGGTTGTTGTACTGTTGTTGTTCAAACTCAGATTCACTGTATCATGCGTCGGTATCCATTTGGGCAGAGTTTCTGTGCTTAGATCATTAATGGAGAGAGAGGTTGTAGCACCCTAAAATTGGCACAGTTAAACCCTTAGTAAAAATATAAAAATTTGAATTTTAACCCCGAAACTGCCGTTAACCGCTCACCCCATTTTTCATGCCATTTTTAGGAGTTGTTTTGACAGTTGGATGATATCATCGCTAATCAGACGAAATCATCCCAGATCAGATGAATTCATATGGAATAGAACATCCAGATGATTTCATCCCAAAACCAAAATTTCATAATTATCTTCTATTTCAACAGCCTCTCCAATTTGGGCAGAAGCGTGTTTACGTAGTTGAAGATTCCTTCGTTGGAGATCTCCCAGATTGGGATGATCTCCAACCTCCTAACCTCCCCCTAATACTATATAAACTAGGATTTTCTTAGTTTATCCCCCTAACTGACCCCTTGGCCGCCTGGATCCCCTACCCAGCTCTCCTCCTAACTCTTTCCCTGGTTGATTTTCCCTACCATTTAGCTTTGCACTCGTAGTTTTAAGTTTTCATTGCAGGTTTTCACTGTGCTTCAACTAGAGGAAGCTCGGATCGTTGCAGGCGATTCCAAACGATTTATCGGTGATGATCTCATACTATTGGAGATGATCTCAACTACAGTCCATATTGGGGGCAATCATAGCCTTGAGTTTGCATTTCTCATCTTCCTTCTTTATTTTATGATGCATTAGCTTGATTATTTTTATTCTGCATCCTGGAGTTCACCTCATTTTTACATAAGTACATGATAAAGTTAAAATAAGTTATTAAAAAAATGCATTTACTTTAATATGCTATCCAGGTTTATCAGTTAGGCATTTATACTATCATTTCTATCATTTTGCATTAGTCTTGCAATAGCCTTTTTGGTTTTTGGTGTCTATTTTTGTGATTGCAGGTTTTTGACGACGAATTCGACAGATCAACGATGATCTTGTATGATATCAGATGATCGCCTATAATATGGGATGATTCTGTACAATTTCAAATGATCCTGTCATATTCAGGATGATCTGGACTCCTACAAGCTTCAAAATATTCATCAAAAATTCAAAATCAGGTTCATTCTTTCTCATTTAGTATATTATTGGTATTTAGGATCCATTCATGCTTTCTGTATTCATATAAATTAGCATTTTCATATAGAATAGCTTAGATTAATTTTGGAAAAGCTAGGAATATGAATTATTGAGTATAAAATGAACACATCAAAACCATTCTCAACCTAGGCATGGAAACTGCCACTCAAAGTTTCCTGGTGAACCCCACCATCCGTCAAAAATTCACCCTTATACCCCTCCCCCGAGAGGCGTGACCTTCAAAGGGCCTCTCAGTCCGAGGTATTGTTCCATCCTTCTCGCATCCCCCTTCTGGTAATGGATCATTGAGCCTGAAGGTAAGGGCATGAAAAATTTGGGTTAGTACATTTTGGTGAACCCGATGTGGAACTAAAAACCTTTTAAAAACAATAAAAAAAAAATTTATTATTAAAAACATCTAGAATCATTAGACAAACAATTAAAGTTGCATATCATATTTAGATGGTAGATTATAATAAAAGATGAGCTATCACCATAAATGTTGAAAATCAATTAACGGCCATAGAGATTACTTCTGTACTTAGAGTACCTCAAACAAATAGGGTCCAACCTTTGTGGGACGAACTTGATAGGAGATTGGGTATCATTGAATCCAGATCTACAGAACTTAGGCAAATTAAGAGGTTTGTCCTAGATAGAATCCTGGATCTCGATCAGGTGACTTTGTACCATGAACTTCAGAGAGCTTGCCATAGGTGGTTAGCCGATAAAAGAGCACTTGTGTCTTCTTAATTGTACACATTTGAAGAATATCTTGAGAATGCAGTTGTAGTACATAAGTTTCTATCTCGTATAGAGGATCAAGAAGTCATTATTACGGATAGAAAAATATGGAATAGAGTTCCTAGAGCTATGTTATATCGAGAGTATTACCATGAACTTTATTTCTACAAGTCAGAGTCCGAAACAGATCATATTACTATAGCACATTTTGTCAAATTTTTGAAAAACCATTTTCAATTTGAAGAGGAGCATTTCATGACTCTTGATGAACTTGATCCCATCAACGATATCCATAAAATATTTATATAAAACTAAGTCATTATTCTTATTATTGTTATTCTTTTTGCAACTAGAATGCTATTTGTTATCTTTATAATAATATTATAAAACACAAAAACAATAATAAAAAAAAAAAACAAAAATCAAAACATTTCCTTTTTATAGTAGGTATATAATTAAAATATATACCCCTCAAACCTATCGCATATATATATATATATATATATATATATATATATATATATATATATATATATATATATTTGCTGAAATCTAAGTTTAAGCACAATGCCTAGACTTAGGAATGGAAAACAGACTGAAGAAGAAGAAGATTGGTTAGGAAAACCATTAAATAACCCAAATGACCTTCCTGAAGATCAAATTCCGAAAGAAGAAATCCTAGACCAGCAAGAAGAAGAGATTGTTGTAAGAAATGAACATGAAGAAAATGTTAGAGAGGAAGGATCCTCATCCCCTAAAATGTCTTCGAGAGGAGCTATTACTTTTAAAAACATGGAACAATTCTGGAAGTTCATTAATACTAATATTGGTGTTTTTAATAGAGCGGTCCATATGGATAAGGATCTAATTAGTGACACTCAAGAAACTCTAGAATACGTATTTCACACACGCACTAATCCCTTGTACTTTATTGATCAAGAGAGTGATCAATCCCAATTTAGATATGGCAGCTATTATCCAGAACATGCAACAACAATAGGTTATCCAACCATCTAAAGTGCCTATTAGCAAGCCTAGGGCTATTCCTGCACAAAATAAACCATCATTGACTGCTCTATTTCACCAAGCTATTGAGCAATATACCTCAAATCAACAAAAACCCAAAACAAAACCAAACACCAGTTACCAACAATCTGGGATACAACATAATACTATTACAAATCCTCTTCATAATACTCTTCCTACCAACGCTTTTCATAATAGCAATATAGCATCTAATCCTTATGTCACACCGTCATACACTCATAAATCCCATGCTTATGTCCCACCGAACCAATATGGTGGACAAACTAGCAATCTTGAAGCCATGGTAAAATAGTTAGTTTCCCGCATGGACCAGATAGATCCCTACCATCCCTCATACAATTATCGAGAGATGTGTAGTCAGCCTTTAGATCCTATAGTTGTAGCACAACCGTATCCTAAACATTTTCCTATGCCTGTCTTACCCATATATAAAGGAACCGAAGATCCCATAGAGCATCTTTGTATGTTTAGGATAGCATGTCATGATATATCACATGATGACTTATTATTGCTAAAAATTTTCCCAAAAATTTTAGGAGGAATGGCATTAGAGTGGTATTATCAATTACCCACTAATTCTTTGAGGAATTTTGAAGAAACTTTTGAGTCTTTTGTGCATCAATTTAGTGCCTACATCAAAATGCATGTGACCATTAAAGAATTGTACAACTTAAAACAAGATAAAGATGAATGTTTTGCCGATTTCCTAGCTAGGTGGAGACAGTTGATAGGAAAATTGCACTTTGTGTTACCTTATAGGGAGATGTTGGACATATTTATTAATAATTTGCAAGACCAACTATCCTATGAATTATCAACTGCTACCTTGACCACCTTCGATCAAGCTATAGACTTAGCCAGACGAGTGGAATATGCTCTCATTAGGAGAGGACAACTTAAAAAGAAAGACGATGAGAAAACATCTAGAAATCAATATAAAAATAAACAAGTTGTGGGTGATGGAGTCATTGATAGTAGAAATATCGCTAATGTTAATGATATGAAGACAACAAAGAAGTTTATACTAAAGCCTCCTGATAAACCTTTATCAACTATTCTCCTACAATTATTAGAATGAGGTTTGATTAAATCACCAAATATCCAGGACCCTGATCCAACTATACCCAGATATAGAGCTGATTTACACTGTGACTTCCATAGAGGACCTGGACACACTACCAACTCTTGTAAAATATTAAAACATAAAATACAGGACTTGATTGATAACAATGATATGGAGGTGCAAGCCTTTCAACCTAAGCAAAATCCTCCTAATAATTCTCAAAAGAACATCCCCCAAAACCAGAATCAGAATTCCAATCAGTCATTGGACATATTTCAACATCATTTACCAAAAAATGGCAAGGAAGTGGCTAATCAAATTGAACATCATAATGTTCCCCCTCCTACCCGATATGTAGGAACTATTAGTGGGCATTTACCTGCTCATGAGAAAAAAATATTTGACACAAACTTATCCGTGGTTACAACTAGGCCTTTATATAATATCCAGACACCACATGATCTCAGTGATACAAAATATGAGACTGAGAGTGATATGGAAATCACATCAAATCAATTGAATAGATCTAAAGATGAGTCGGATCCTATTCTCCCCATCACAAGTTATATGGTTCCAGAAGAACCATTTCCAAGAAGAGTCACTACTAGACCATCATCTCACCAATTACTTTCTAATGAGCAAGCCATAAACACTAGACCGAGACCCATTCATCATCCACAAAGTAATATTGTGGGTACCATCGAAGCTATTAGTAGACAACAGGCTCAAAACTATCAACAAGATCAAATGCAGAACGATGGATCAAATCCATTTGTTTTGAAAGTTCCTAATAAAGGGAATCAGGAACCTAATGTTCAACCTAAACCTCCTTATAATATTAATGAGCAACTATCAAATATTACAACTATAATTTCTCTTTTGGACATTTTAAGATCTTCTCCTACCCATAGATATGAATTAATGCTCACATTAAGCTAGATGATGGTACCACAAGACATTCAACCTAAAGCTATGGCTATTACTATAATAACTCATGAAGTTGATTGTATTGAATTCCGGGATAGAGACATACCTCAACATAGTTTACATAAGGATAACCCCTTATATATTACTACCTTAATTGGAGATGTAGCAGTTAAACGAGTCTTGATTGATAATGGTTCATCTTTAAACATTTGCACTTTTGAATTCTACCAAAGATTTGGGTTTAGAAGTGATGAAATGAAAAGAACTGATATGATTATAAAAGCTTTCAATGATGAAATATAAGAAATATGTGGAGTTATTACCATTCCATTACAGGTTTGTCTGAGAACCTTGGATATGATCATGTTTATTGTACATTGCCCTGCATCGTACAATATAGTCTTGGGTTGCCATTAGATCAACGTGATGCGAGATGTTCCCTCAACTTTGCATCAATGTGTCAAATTCAAATTTAAGAATCAGTTGGTTACCATTCGTGGTGATCCTAGACCCTATGATATGTGTGCTTTGGCAGAACCTATTGGAGTTCAATTTTACCATGCTTTGTCATCCACACATCTTAATTCTCATTACCCATCTAAACGTGTGAAACACACACCCACAACACCATATACTTCTTCTCCATTTGTTCCACCCCTACATATAGCTTGACCATCCTATGAACAAACCACATTAGGACCTCATAAAGATCCTAATCCCACAACCAATGTCTCTTGTTCTACTCCTATAACTTCTATACCTATAATAGACTCATCCATCGACATATCTACATCATCTAAATCCACCAAAGGCATAGTTTCTGCATTAGAAGATGTAGGAAATGTTCCTTCTACCTCTTATGCTCTTACTGACGAGCTCTTACCCGATTTATCTAAAATTCTTATATAAGAGAAAATGAATGCTGCTATACAAGATTCCCTTATTTTAAATAATTTGCCACCATCTCCTCATACCTTGGGCCTCCCACAACCAATGGGAAGTATTTACCAAGTTGGGAGCTGTGCTTTTATTTATAAGGGATATGACTGGGACAGAATACCTAGAAACATCAAGACTCATTATGATGGATATGCTCAATGTTATTTTACTAATGTGTATATTAAAGCCAAATCTATAATGCTTAAATTGGGATATAAAGGGAAAGGTTTGGGACCTTTCCAAAATGGTATGAAAGAACCTTTTGAGGTAGAACCGTGGCCTGCCCGATGTGGTGTGGGCCTATTTCCTAGTAAGGGTTAGCCCTTCCCATTTGAGGATGATGACCATCTCATATGTTACCAAGATTATTTGGATAAACGTGATGCTTTGCATTTAATGAATAAGTCATTTACATGTAATATGCTATATATAGATTACCCTGATATGATCATTGAATTCGATGATGAGTTGGAGGGAGATATCTTCCATGATGTCTCCATTGAGGAATTATTACATCATGAATTTTATTTTGATGGCTCTATACCTAGTATAGCCTAGATTGAGGCCACAAATCCTCAAGATGAATTATCCAAACTAACCTTGGAATAATTACAAGAATTGGGCGTTTCACCCACCCCACCTAATTTTGAGAAAAATCTACACATGGAAGTAGAAAATTTCATAAAAGTTAACATTGGAACTGAGGATAATCCTAACATAATCAATATTGGATCAAAATTGAGTCAAGAAAAATAGAATAAATACATTACATTTCTTAAAGAATATGAAGATGTCTTTGCTTGGACATATGAAGATATGCCAGGATTAGACCCTTCTATAGTTATGCATCACCTTGTAGTCCATTCGGATGCTAAACCTATTAAACCAAAACTTAGAAAAATGCATCCTAAAGTGGCCTTACTAGTCAAAGGCGAGTTAGAAAAACTCCTGAATGTTATTTTTATACAAGCCATTGATTATGCTGAATGGATCTCGAATGTAGTTCCAGTAACTAAGAAAGAAGCTACTAAGGTTAGGGTTTGCACAAACTTTAGAGATATTAATGTTGCATGCCCTAAAGATGATTTTTATCTTCCCAATATGGATAATATCATTGATTTTACTGCTGGGAGTGGAATGATATCCTTAATAGATGGATTTTTTGGTTATAATTAGATCAGGATAGCTCTTGAAGATCAGGATAAAACAACCTTTATTACCCCTTGGGGGACCTTTTGTTGGAAAGTGATACCCTTCGGTTTGAAGAATGCAGGTGCAACATATCAACGGGCCATGAATTATATCTTTCATGATATGATGCATGATTTACTACATGATTATGTAGATGACATTATAGCTCATTCTACTGAAGAATATGACCATTTAGATGATTTGAGAAAAGTATTTAATCGGTTAAGAGAATATCTTATTTGATTAAATCTAGCTAAATGTATATTCGAAGTTAAGTCCGATAAATTATTGGGGGTTATAGTTTCTTTACATGGCATCGAAATCGACCCTCTCAAGATTGTGGCTATCACTGATATGCTTGCACCCACAAACATATCTGAATTATGGAGTTTACAAGGTAAGCTTCAAGCTATCCGTCACTTCATCGATAAGCTGGCGGATAAAACCGGACCCTTTCTTAAGATTCTTAAGAAGGATGTATTTTTCCATTGGGACAACAAATGTCAGGAAGCATTTGAACTCCTCAAATAATATCTTCTTAACCAATGTGTACTTTCACTGCCTCGACCTGATCACCCATTTATCTTGTATATTTTTGCTTTAGATTTTGCTTTAGGAGCTATGTTAGCTCAACTTGATGATGAGAAAAAAGAATGTGCTAATTATTATATCAGCAAAACCTTAATTAGTTATGAAACCTGCTACACAACATTAGAGAAGTTATGTCTAGTAGTCCTATTTTCTACATAGAAATTACGCCATTATATGCTTAGTCACAAAATGTATGTTATTGCTAAATCTGATCCTTTGCAATATCTCATGAGTCGACCTTATTTATCTGGTCGCACAACAAAGTGGGTTCTTGCTCTAAGCAAGTTTGAACTCATGTTTATAGGATAAAAGTCTGTTAAGGGTCAAATCATAGCAGATCAATTAGCTGTTGCACCCTTAGAGTCTACCCATCCCCTCATCATTGAGTTTCCTGATGAATGCCTTAAACTAGAGGCAAACCATCTAGAGCAATGGTCCTTATAATTTGACGGAGCTCGAGTGCATGAGTGGGGCTGGTGCAGGTATTATTTTAATATCTCCATAGAAACATCTTATCCCTCTATCCTTTAAATTAATGTTTACTTGTACTAATAATACTTTTGAATATGAAGCTCTAATCCTTGGCCTACGAGCAGCCTTAGCACTAAAAATTAAAAATCTATTAGTTTTTGATGATTCTCAACTTGTTATAAATCAAATTAATGATTTTTATCAGACCAAAGATGATAAATTGTGCCCATATAAAGCATATGCATTACAATTAATATCTTTATTTGATCAAGTTATCTTGGAAGCTATTCCTCAAACTAGCAATCGTGTGGTTGATGCTATGGCTGTAGCTGCATCTCTCTTACCATTGGAGTTAGATGACGAATATGCTACCATCATTATTCATTGACTCCAGGAACCCACTTCAAATAACTCATGCTTAGAACCTTTGGATGTGTTTCTAATCAACGAAACTACTCCTAAACTTTGATACACTGATATATTCAATTTTCTTCAAAATGGGACCTTCCCTGAAAGTTTTAATAGAAACTAGCACTGATTATTACGTAGATGAGCAAGTCACTTTGTAATAATTGGCAATACATTATATAGGAGATATTTTAAATGTATCCTATTGATATTTTTGAATCTAGAAGAATCTAGATCAGTTTTGAGTGAATCCCACGATGGATCTTGTGGGGGACACTTTAGTGGTAGCGCCATTGCTAAGAAGCTCCTTAGGATAGGATATTTTTGGCCTACCATGGAGAATGATGCACATGATTACGTGTGCCATTGCAACAAGTGCCAAAAACACGCTGACCTTGTCCATGCACCTACACAAGAACTATAGGCTATTTCATCTCCTTGGCCCTTTTCAAAATGGGGCTTAGACATCATTGGAAAAATCAATCTTGTGTCATCTGATGGACACAAATTCATCATAACCACCATCGAGTATTTTACGAAGTGGGTTGAAGCTATGCCCTTAGCTTCTTGCATTGGAACCCAAGTTTCCAAATTTATTTTTAATCAAATTATTTGTAGGTTCGGAATTTTTGCAAATCTTATCTCAGATAATGGAACTTGTTTCAAAAATAAATATGTCAAGAAATTATGTCAAAAATATAAAATTAAACATCGTTGGTCCACTCCCTATTATCCTCAAGGTAATGGCCAAGCAGAAGCATCTAATAAAACATTAATTAAAATCCTCAAAATACTAGTCAATAAATCTGGCCGAGATTGGCACATTCAATTATATCCTACTTTGTGGGCTTATCGAACTAGCGTTCATACTCCCACGGGCATTTCACCTTTTGTTTTGGTTTATGGTGCTGAAGCTATTTTCCCCTTTGAATTAGAAGTTTCTTCTTTGGCTCTAGTACTTCAAGATACTGAAGTAGGAGATAAATATTGTGCTGGTAGCTTTAGTCAGATGGAACTCCTAGATGGAACATCTTCGAGCCTATCATAACAAGCTTAAATGATCATACCTCAAGAAAGTTGATCATTGATCCTTTGAGATCGACGACCTTGTCTTAAAAGAAAATAAAAAAAATACTAATGCAACTAAAGATCTTAAAGGTAAATTTGATCCCAACTGGCTTGGACCATATATTATCACTGCTAAATTTGGATCGGGAGCATACAGATTAGCTACCTTAGATGGTAAAGATCTTAAAGAACCTATGAAAATTATGCATCTTAAATGCTATTATGCATAAATCTGGTCATTTCATCATTGTATATATTATTATTTTACATATTGTTTCATTTTAGTCATCCATATAAAAATTTCAAAAACAGTAATATTATTTGTTCTCTCAATTCATAAATTAAAACCAAAATATAAAAAAACATAAAAAAAAACATCAAAATTATCAAAATCTTCAAAAAACATCTTTTATTTTTGCACCTGTCAATTCTTGAAGTATTGCAGTCATATTTTCAATTATTTTGGATAAATTAGCATTTATTTGGAATCCTGCACTTTCACACTCACATGAATAAATATCTTGATTTTATTTGGTATGATTATTAATCTCTCTTATATCAAAGTCCACAGTTGAATTAAATAAAGTTTTTAGCATAGAGAATTGATCTTGTTATTTACTTGAACCAAGTATATCTCTTCACATTAAAATGATTTCATTGCAAATTCAATATGATGCTACATAGTAAAAGTGGTTTCTTGAGCAAAAAGTCTCCCCTGCTATCCTATCATGCACATGGTCTAGAATCTTTGAGAATTGACAAAAGGACAAGCTCACCCTTGCCTAGAATAAAAATCCCTTGCTCTACAGCCAATCCGAGCAAGTATCCCTAGTATAGGAAGAAAAATAAAAGTCCAAGAAAATGAGAAAAAGAAAAATACCATTTTGTACCATCGCAACAATATTTCAGCATTATCTTAGTTCCAAGCAAAAAAAAAAAAAAAAAAAAGAGACGAAAAGAAGCGAAAAAGAAAAGCAAAAGAAAAATGCAATAAATCCCTTTCCCTACCCCTTGAAAAGAAAATAAGGGTGAATGAGCTTGAATCCCTAGAATTCTCAATTATTTGAAAATTGTGAGGTAAGCCCCATAATAGGTGGTTTGTGCCCAACCCGCTTGGCCTTGGGTAACTCCTAGCGTGGTGATATGTTTGTCAAATTAGCGAACTTCTTTTGTACAGACCTATGTCTACTTATGGATCAGCTATCTCTTGATGACCCGACTTACATAGTAGTTTGGTATGGTTACATGCATATAAATCATGGTCAACGAACACTTATTTGGTTAAGTCAAATTACTTGTATCAAATTATCTTGCTCAAAATTGGTAAATGAACAATACAATTGCACACATTTGTATTTGAGAGATTTTGTATCATTATGATAAATCAAGATCAGCAATGAACTCACATATGCACATGAGGGTTCCTTATAAATCTACATTTTGTATTTGAGATTATTTCAAATATTTATGCAAATATTTTGGAATAATTTCATCTTCTTATTTAAGAACATCTGTTTAGTATAAAAACAATTACATACATTTTTTTTCAAAAATCCAAAATTTCTTTCAAAAACATATTCAAAAATCTAGCAATAAAGTCACATTTATATATATTTTTTGACTTTCGCAATGATGGTATAGTTCCTCAACCTAAATTGAAATTTATTCCTAGTGCAATTCCTCATCTTATATATTTTTTGTTTATCTCAAAATCAAAAATCAATTATGCAATAAAATTATATTCGGATTTCGTGATGATGGTATAAGTCTATACCTATAATTCTATGCCTAGCGCAAACCGTTATTCTAATTTTATTTCCCATTCATTTTAATTCATAAAAACATATGGCTACACAATTGTGCTTTAAAAATAATGAACACTTTTTTTATTTCATTTCATTATGTCAAACATTCAATTTTGCAATGATGGTATAATTCGTAGGGAATTGTTCAAAATTTTATCACTTAGGAATTTTATGCATAACAAAAATCATATTTTTAATATTTCATGCATAATATTTTCATGGAAATCTGAAAAACAATCATCACCATCATCATTTTTTTCATTTTCACAACACAAAAGTCTTAAGATAGTCTCTTAAGCACTCTTTTACTTTTAGCAATATTTCTATATTGGGATTAGCTTGACGACCTAGTGAGCGAGGACTCCATGAAATGGTCACATAACATCAACAATATCCTTTGAATTATTGTTAGAAGTCCCTTTATTTTTCATCAAATCATACCACAACAACCAATTTTTTTATATCAGATTATTTCATTTAAATTTTACGGCATGACATAAAATTATACTATTTCCAACAACATAATTACATGAATAATCAATCAACAATTCAAAATTTAAAGCATCATAAAACATATGGATAATTCATATCACAAAAGATCATATATATATCAAAAATATATATGTACATCATATCAAAACTGGATTGGTATGCCACAATCTATACCATGGCATACTCAATCCTCTCAAATATATAGTCTACAGCCAAAGAGCAGCTAGTCATGAGAATCCCTCGAGCTCTCAGCCTCATCTTCTCTCCCACCCTAATGTGGAGGAGGTGGCCCCATCAGAGTCTGTGTTGTGTCTTGAGTCCTCAACATATATCATGAGGATGTCCTCGATGACCCCATCATGATCGGCTCTACAATGCTAGCTGGCAACGGTATCCTCTACCTCTCTGGAACCATGTGATAGTATGATCCCTGGTAGAATGCAATCTAAGTAGTAGATCATGCCAGATCCTGAGTGCTCACCTCTCGACTTCGAGCCCTGAGTCATGTAGCCTCATCCTATAGCATCTGCACCTGAGCTCAAAGGTGGGAATTCTCAACCTGGAGATCCACCATCTCGTTGCTCTCCACCACCTCGATACCCTTGCCCTTATCAAGCAATGGTGGCATCTCCCTCTATTGAGAAGGGAGCCCCTCCTATGATGAGCAAGGTGTAACCAAAGTATTGTCATTGTTGTCAACACAGTCAGGTTGATCAGTTGATGCAATGGATTGGAGTTGATTGATGAGCAAGGTGATGGACAGGAGTTGATTGATGAGTAAGGTGCAGCCAAAGTATTGTCATTGTTGTCAACACAGATAGAGGATCGGTTGATGCAATGGACAGGAGTGCAGAAGTCAATAGATAGATCAGTTGATGAAGTGAACAAGAGTTCAGAGGTCAGTCAGAGCATGTACAGTGAATCTCCAAGAAGACGAAGTGGCCCAGATGCAAAAGCTCAAAGAAAAAGACAAGTAAGAAAATTGTCGCGATATCGCGACATGTTTTCTGTCGCGATTTCGTGACATATCAGAGGAGAGAGAAGGCGCAAGCAAAATTGTCGTGATTTCGCGACATGTTCGGAGGAGAGAGAAAGCGTAAGGAAAACTGTCACGATTTCGTGACATGTTGGAAGCAAAGAAGGCAAGAGGAAAAACTGTCACGATTTCGTGACATGTTGGAAGCAAAGAAGGCAAGAGGAAAAACTGTCGTGATTTCGTGACATGTTTGGAGAGAAGGCGCAAGCAAAGAAAACTGTCACGATTTCGTGACATGTTTGGAGAGAAGGTGCAAGCAAAGAAAACTGTCATGATTTCGTGACATGTTCGGGGAGAAGGAGCTCGAAAAGAAAAGTGTCGCGATTTCGTGACAATCTGCAAGAGAGGCAGTACGGATGAAAATGTGTCGCGATTTCGCGACATGTTTGAGAGAAAGAGCTTGCAAGGAAAAGTGTCGCGATTTCATGACAATTTGCAAGAAGAAGCGCTAAGGAGAAAAAGTGTCATGATTTCATGACATGTCGGGTTTTCGCGATCCGATGTCAAGAGAAAGCACTAAGGAGAAAAAGTGTCACGATTTCGTGACATATTGCAGGAGAGAGAAGGCAAGATAAAAAGTGTCACGATTTCATGACATATTGCATGAGGAAGAGCTCGAGAGAAAAAGTGTCGTGATATCGCGACATGTCGCGTTTTCGTGACTTGAAGAGAAGAGAAGAGCTAAGGAGAAAAGATGTCACGATTTCGTGACATGTCGCATTTTCGTGACAATAGCAGAGAGGAAGGCTCCGAAGGATGAAGTGTCATGATTTTATGACAGAAGCAAAATGAAAGAGCAAGGAAGCAGAAGCGTCGCGATTTCATGACAAAGTCAAGGAGGAAGTGCAAGGCAGCGAAAGTGTCACGATTTCGTGACATGTTCCGATTTCACTGAGGCATGCAGAGAAGAATGTACGACAGTGAGAAGTGTCACGATTTCGTGACATGTCATGTTTTCGCTGGTGCATGCAAAGAGAAGTGTACGACAGCGAAAGGTGTCATGATTTTGTGACATGTCATGTTTTCGCTGGTGCTTGCGGAGAAGAGTGTACGAAAGAGAAAGATGTCATGATTTCGTGACATGTCATGGTTTCGCTAGTGCAAGCAGAGAAAAGTGAAAGGAAGCGAAAGTGTCATGATTTCGTGACATGTTCCATTTTTGTGGGCAAGAGACAGAGAAGCGGTCAAGGCGAAAAGTGTCACGATTTCATGACATGTCTTGTTTTCACGGTCAAACGCCAAGAAAATTCAAAGGGGCAAAAATGTCACGATTTCACGATAGGTCACATTGGCGTGATGGAAGAAGAAGAACCCAACCGAAGTAAAGTTAACTGGAGTCAGAACTACAGTTGCAGGGGGTGTTGCAAAGAAAGTCATGCAAGAAATATAAAGAAGAGTTAAGAGTAGAGTTACGAGAGAGAATTCATGGGCCAAACTATGTAAGAATAAAATTATATAGCTAAAATTACAAAAATGCTTAATGACAAGCAGACGAATCTACAAGCTGACATAAAACAAATTATTATAATGTGAGTGTAGTCCCAAAACTATAATAGAACTATTAATAGGTTGCTATAAAACATCAAATTGAGAAAAACCTATTACATAGGGTGCATAAAGAAAGTTATTTACAGGAATGGCTATTAAGATGCTACATGAGGGATTATGGCGATTACTAGAAGACCTAGGGTTTCAAAATGAAATATATTATTTTAAAATGGCGATTGCATGGCGAAGTGAAGTTAGCTCAGAATTGAAAAATGTGAAGAGCCATAAAGAGGGAAAGGTCAGCCAGATAAGATAAGGTAAGAGCGTCAAAATACGTAGATAAGGTTGTCAGAGCACAGAGAAGGTTGTTAGAGCCGTAAGCGTGCAGTGAAGGCTGTCAGAGCGCAGTAAGCCATAAAGCGGTAAAAGTGATCCGTTAAGGAAATAACTGAGGGAGATAGAGAACTTAAGAGAGAAAAGAGCGATGAGGAAAGAGTGTTACTGTATAGAGGGATAGTGTTGTGGGCTAGAAGAATGTTGTAAGAAGTACATAACTGTGAGAGCTACAAGAGCAAGCCATAAGAAAGGGCTGTAAGTGTGCAGGATGTAGAGCTATAAAAGAGTGTATGCTTTGTGATAGAAGTGAGATTAAATAAAAAAAAAATAATTTGGTCCCTAACAATCCCCTTATGCTTCCATGAGATTGATTTGAGTTAAGATAGACCAGTGAGGGTCTTGTAACATAGAAGGCATTTTTATGTCAATCAAGATTTAAAATAGAAATCCAAGTTGGTGCTTGGAATCAGGGGTTGGTGCTCCTTCCAGTTGGTGCTGGTAAATTAGGGGTTGGTGCTCCTTCCAGTAGATGCTGGTAAATTGATTGTAAAGTTGGTGCTTTGCAATGGCTGGATTTGGATGGGAGTCCAAGCAGTCTATGTTTGAGGAGTAGCCAAAACTGGTGAACCTCGTTACATCTTGTGTTATGTGATGCTCTCTTGTGGTACTTGCTATTTCTGGTTTTAAGCATTCATTTGTTTTGGCTTTAAGTGTTAAAGTTTTAAGTTTTAAATAGCTGCACTGATTCACCCCCCCTCTCAGTGCCATTGTAAGACTAACAATTGGTATCAGAGCCAAGTTCCCAGTTTTGGCTAAATCAGTCAGGGTTGATCTTGGATTAGTACACAATGGCTAAGAAGAATAGATCCTCCTCCAAAAAGGCATCTCGAGCAGTTTCAGTTCTTGTGGAAGAGAAATTTGAACCAGAAAAGGTAGAAGAAGTGAATCCTAAAGTTTGTGATGAAAACCTTGAGGGTGAAGTATATCTAGAAGGTGAGTTGATCTCTGCTCTTGAAGAGTTGAGTATAGAGAGGAAAAAGAACAAAAGAATGTCCAAGAAGTTAGAAGAATATGGGGATGAGATTGAAGATCTTTTCTTACAAGTTCAAAAGGCCAAGAAATCAGAAGAAGCCTTGAAGACACACCTGGATGATAAGGATGATGTATGCAGCACAAGTGAAGAGGAATCTAACAAAGTTATTGTTGATCTAAAGCTGCAAGTAGAACAAGTACAAAAGGATTGAAGATATTCTCAGGTCTCAAATCAATGAGAAAGAGACTGTATGCTGCCAACAAGAAGAAGAGATTGTTTCATTGAAGAAACAACTAAAAGAGGCCAATATAAATCTCAAATTTGAGAAGAGCACAGAGTTGCTAGATACAATGATAAATCAACAAAGAAGCTCCATGGCTAAGTTTGGTCTTGGATATGAAGCTGAACAACCTTCATCCTCCAAATATGCAGAGAAGAAGAAGTCTCCGGTTGAAGGATTGAAGCAAGAAAAATCTGAAGCTGAATCCTCAAAAGGAAGAAAATATCAAAGAAAATCTACAGCAAAGCAACCACAGCAAAAGAGGTTCTCTCACTCTCACTCTTTTAATAATAATGCTTTTAATGGCTATTGTTCTAAATGCAACCACTTTGGTCACAAGGCAATTTATTGTGGACTGAACAATAGATCAAAAAGTTATGCTGATAAAAACTCATCTGCTTTCCTGAGTGAACACCCTGTGCAATGTTTTAAATGTAATGGCCATGGGCACATAGCAAGGCTTTGTCCAAGCACTTCTGTATCCAATCTAAGGCAAGACCATAGATTTCATCATACACACAGGATGCAATACAGATAGGGAATTAAACATGTGCAATGTTTTAAATGTAATGGTCAAGGGCACATAGCAAAGTTCTGTCCAAGCACTTATGTATCTAATCTATGGCAAGACAATAGATTTCATCAGAAGCAAAGTATGCAACACAGACAAGGAACATATCATGTGCATAAAAGAAAAGAAAATAATCATCCATCAAGAATGCACAAGAGACAACCCCGCAAGAGAAATGTTCAAGTTCACAAACAGGGGCAAAATAGGGATGTAGTTGAAAAACTCAAGCCCAAGTTCAGGAAAGTCTGGAGAAAGACAGAAGAAAGGAATTCGTGTCTCCTTGGACAGAAGGAGATTACTCCTCTACTGCATTAAGCAGCTCCAGGTGGCACATCCTCAGGGGGAGCAATCTTAAAATGTTATTTTAATGCTCCTATGTATTTGGCCGGTTATCTGAGGATGAAAGGCAAGTAGTCGAGAAATTGTCGTATAGCTGTTAAAGTGTGTTTTTCAGTTTATGTAGTGGTTTGTGGAAGTGCCGTGAAGTGTGGTGATTAATTTGAGAGTTGTCACCATGGGTAGTTTTTGAGATATGTCATTGTTGTACTGATGATGATTCTTCTGCCACTGTTCATAAATTACGAATCATAACAGTCCAGATAATTTGCTCAGTGGAAGGATGCTTGCCCTAGCTGCGTATTTGTGTTTCGATAAAAGCAGCGTGTATTTGTTCTACACTTTGAGGTAAAGATTGTTAGATCTTTCATGTCGCCTTGGTAAATATTATTTAATTCACAGACAGTTCGTTTTAACTGCTGATAAAATATCAATCCAAGGTTAAGAAGTTGAGGTTGAGCAAGGGGCACTATGGTTGGCCATAAAGTGTTTGTCAAAATGTCTTCTCCTGATTTGCATAGTTGAAAGTGAGGTGTGATCTGCAGTAACTATAGAAAACATAGATCAGGTTGTGCTGTAGTACAGTATTTGATGTTTGCATAGAGTTGGCAATAAAATTGCAGAGTTGGTACAAGTGTGAGTCACTTGTCAATTTTGTTGAAAGATGTGAAACCAACATGTTGAATGGGAAGACTGAAGAAGAGGTTTATAATGAGCAGCCAGATGATTTCTAGCCTGGTGATGAATAGTTGAGTTGCTTTCATAGAGGTTGTTTTGGTCAAGTTAATGCTTTACTTGATACATGATTTGGGCTTACTCCATTGAGATTGATTTGAGCAAGTTATTCTTTGCATTGGTGATTTATGTTGGTGGCTGTCTTGTTCAAATACCTTTGGAAAGAAAAGGATGTCTACCAGTTTCCTTTTCATGGAGTGATTGGTTGAATGCTTCAAGGTTAATCTTGAGTTGAATGATGTTGGTTAAACCTTGTCTATAAGCATTGTTGTTAAAGCCCTAATTGGTTGAGAAAAGAAATTGGTTGTGGCTGGGTGGATTGAGGTAGTCTGCTGGATTCTCACTGCAGAGAGAGACAAACAGCTGTCATTGAGTTCAAGCTTGTTGAGAATATCCAAGATGCATGGTGGAGATGTATGCAGATGCTGCTGGCATAGCAGAACAAAAAGTTGGCTATATAAGATTATTGTATGCCTTCACTAACAGTGGACAAGTTTGAGTTTGCAAAGCAACAGAGGGTTGTTGCACAGAAGACAGTGGTCCAGTCATGTTCTTACACATGTTATATTGGTGAAGTTGATAGTGATGGTGTCATTCACTGGTTATTGCTGCTATTCACATCATTATTATTGTTGATGCCTATTATGCTTATCATGATGTTGTCAATCAGTGAAATGAAGTGGTCTTGGACTCAGGGGGAGCATTTATGCATTTGTTTATCATATTGCTCATGTTTATGCTTTTTGCTAACTGTCATAACGTGTGCCTGAGAATGATGTGCATGGACTCAGGGGGAGTTTTGCAGCCACCCTTTGGTATTATTGTCAAAGGGGGAGAAGAATTATAGGTAATTGCACTCAATTACGTGTGTTGCCAACAATTCCAAAGGGGGAGATTGATGAGCAAGGTGCAACCAAAGTATTGTCATTGTTGTCAACACAGTCAGGTTGATCAGTTGATGCAATGGATTGGAGTTGATTGATGAGCAAGGTGATGGACAGGAGTTGATTGATGAGTAAGGTGCAGCCAAAGTATTGTCATTGTTGTCAACACAGACAGAGGATCGGTTGATGCAATGGACAGGAGTGCAGAAGTCAATAGATAGATCGGTTGATGAAGTGAACAAGAGTTCAGAGGTCAGTCAGAGCATGTACAATGAATTTCCAAGAAGACAGAAGTGGCCCAGATGCAAAAGCTCAAAGAAAAAGACAAGTAAGAAAACTGTCGCGATATCGCGACATGTTTTCTATCGTGATTTCGCGACATATCAGAGGAGAGAGAAGCTAGGCAAAACTGTCGTGATTTCATGACATATCGAAGGAGAGAGAAGGCTAGGAAAACTATCACGATTTCGTGACATGTTGGAGGCAAAGAAGCCAAGTGGAAAAACTATCGCGATTTCGTGACATGTTGAAAGAAGAAGCAAGGGAAAACTGTCATGATTTCACGACATGTTCGGAGAGAAGGAGCAAGGGAAAAGCTGTCATGATTTCGTGACATGTTTGGAGAGAAGGTGCAAGCAAAGAAAACTATCATGATTTCGTGACATGTTCAGGGAGAAGGAGCTCGAAAAGAAAAGTGTCACGATTTCACGACAATCTGCAAGAGAGGCAGTACGGACGAAAATGTGTCGCGATTTCGTGACATGTTTGAGAGAAAGAGCTTGCAAGGAAAAGTGTCACGATTTCATGACAATTTGCAAGAAGGAGTGCTAAGGAGAAAAAGTGTCACGATTTCATGACATGTCAGGTTTTCGCGATCCGATGTCAAGAGAAAGCGCTAAGGAGAAAAAGTGTCACGATTTCGTGACATATTGCAGGAGAGAGAAGGCAAGATAAAAAGTGTCACGATTTCGTGACATATTGCATGAGGAAGAGCTCGAGAGAAAAAGTGTCATGATATCGCGACATGTCGCATTTTCATGACCTGAAGAGAAGAGAAGAGCTAAGGAGAAAAGATGTCACGATTTCGTGACATGTCGCATTTTCATGACAACAGCAGAGAGGAAGGCTCCGAAGGATGAAGTGTCATGATTTCACGACAGAAGAAAAATGAAAGAGCAAGGAAGTAGAAGCGTCATGATTTCATGACAAAGTCAAGGAGGAAGTGCAAGGCAGCGAAAGTGTCACGATTTTGTGACATGTTTCGATTTCGCTGAGGCATGCAGAGAAGAATGTACGACAGCGAGAAGTGTCACGATTTCGTGACATGTCATGTTTTCGCTGGTGCATGCAAAGAGAAGTGTACGGTAGCGAAAGGTGTCGTGATTTCATGACATGTCATGTTTTCGTTGGTGCTTGTAGAGAAGAGTGTACGAAAGAGAAAGATGTCACGATTTCGTGACATGTCATGGTTTCGCTAGTGCAAGCAGAGAAAAGTGCAAAGAAGCGAAAGTGTCACGATTTCATGACATGTTCCATTTTTGTGGGCAAGAGACAGAGAAGCGGTCAAGGCAGCGAAAGTGTCACGATTTCGTGACATGTCTTGTTTTCATGGTCAAATGCCAAGAAAAGTCAAAGGGGCAGAAATGTCATGATTTCATGATAGGTCGCATTGGCATGATGGAAGAAGAAGAACCCAACCGAAGTAAAGTTAACTAGAGTCAAAACTATAGTTGCAGGGGGTGTTGCAAAGAAAGTCATGCAAGAAATATAAAGAAGAGTTAACTAGAGTTAGAAGAGAAGTCATGTAAATTATAAGAGTAAACTAAAATAATTAAAAATGCTACAAACCTGAACACATCCATTATTATAAGTGATGTATCAAAAGCATCTAATAGAACTATTAATAGGGTGCATATAAAAAAATGTTGAGAAAGGATTATTTACAATCTATTATAGGCTGCATGAGGGATTATGGCAGTTACAGAAGACCTAGGGTTTCAAGATGAAATATATTGTTTTAAAATGGTAGTTGCGTGGCGAAGTGAAATTGCCGCTCGGAATTGAAAATGTGCAGAAATAAAGAGGTAAGGAGCGAGATAAGGTGAACGATAAGAGATAAGGTCGACCAAAATACGTAGATAAGGTTGTCAGAGCACAGAGAAGGCTGTTAGAGCCGTAAGTGCGCAGTGAAGGCTGTCAGAGCGCAGTAAGCCATAAAGCGGTAAGAGTGATCCGTTAGAGGAAATAATTGAGGGAGATAGAGAAATAAAGAGAGAAAAGAGCGGTGTAAAAATAATGTTGCTGTATAGAGGGTTAGTGTTGTAGGCTGGAAGAATGCTGTAAGAAGTACAGAGTTGTGAGAGCTGCAAGAGCAAGCCATATGAAAGGGTTGTAAGTGTGCAGAAGGTAGAACTGTAAAAGAGTGTATGCTTTGTGAACGGGAGGTGGAAATAAAGAAAAAAAAAAAAAATTTTTTGTGTCTCAAATATTCTCCTTATGCTTCTATGAGAGTGATTTGAGTTGATATAGACCAGTGAGGGTCTTGTAACATAGAAGGCATTTTTATGTCAAACAAGATTTAAAATAGAAATCCAAGTTGGTGCTTGGAATCAGGGGTTGGTGCTCCTTCCAGTTGGTGTTGGTAAATTAGGGGTTGGTGCTCCTTCCAGTAGTTGCTGGTAAATTGATTGTAAAGTTGGTGCTTTGCAATGGCTGGATTTGGATGGGAGTCCAAGCAGTCTATGTTTGAGGAGTAGCCAAAACTGGTGAACCTCGTTACATCTTGTGTTATGTGATGCTCTCTTGTGGTACTTGTTGTTTTTGGTTTTAAGCATTCATTTGTTTTGGCTTTAAGAGTTAAAGTTTTAAGTTTTAAATAGCTGCACTGATTCACCCCCCCTCTTAGTGCCATTGTAAGACTAACATACTCCCTCATCTTTGGCTACTATGGTCTCTTCGTAGCCTATGGCGCTCTCTGACATCTCTCCTAAGGAGACCATCACTGCTCCCTCCCTCTGTGACTCCTCGTTACATCAATGGTATCTTGGAACCACCTCCCCATCCATCACACCATAGCGTACATCATACCCTATGCCCTCGTCATCCGAGGAGGGAAAATGCCTATGTACTAGGAATCATACCCATCTATGACCCCAGTGTCATCCCCATCCACTGGCTGAATTGGGGCATCATCCACATCCTAACTCTAGAATCATTGCATATCTGGAGCCTCGATCAATGTAGTACTATCTCAAAAATTCTTGGAGTACTTGTAGTCTCTAAGAGAAGGGATCCCCTGCTATAGACCGAACTGCCTCAAAAATCAATCATAGCTATGGAGCTCTACCTCTCCTCGCTCCATCCTCAGCTAGAAGTCTCACCTGATGTGAGCCAACTCCTACCCGTCCTCTCCCCACCCTGGGTGCTCTCTCCATGGCCTCTAGGTGACCTGGTCAGGGATGAGGTCATCTAGTAATATTTGGGACATCGATAGATCTATTCACCACTGTGACCCTCTCTGAAGCCACCAATAGAAAACCTGAGATCTCTCTTAGTCAACCCCTATCAGTGGAAGCCCTACTGACCTCTGCATCGCAATGTGCTCCTCGCACCAAACCTATAGCAGCAATGTCAAAACTAGACATCGACCTCCCTTGTATACGATCCCATGTAGGATCCTAAGCAAGTGACATAGCACAAAGCTGCCCAAAGCAAACCTGTAGCCATGGTCTCTCATGTCGTAGACCACATATGAGAGCAACCATGGTAACCTGCATCTGCTCTGGTGGCATAGCAGTAGGCCACCCACTACCTGTGCCAAAACTTGAGTCAATCAAGACACCCCAGACATCTTCCTCAATGTCTTGATATTCACTCTACCCTTCTCTAGGGTGAAGCTAGGGTCTCCGCATAGTCACATCATGGCATGGCCCTGATTGGCCGTAGGAGTCATCAATCGCCCTTGTATGGGGATCCTCAAAATCCTCCATACATCCTCTAGAGTGGGAGCCATCTCCCTTGTCGGTAGCTAGAAATAGGATGACCCCGGATACCACCTCTCTACTAGGGCTATCAGTAGCCCCATTTTTGTAGGTATTTATGGCATCTCTGCCACATGCTGTAGCCCAACATCTGATAGTCCGTCTTGCTCTGCCTAATTGAGCTTGGCTACATCGTCTCTTAGCCCCTCGTATTTCCACTCTTGACTTTTTAGTAATCCCCTCTGCAAAATAAACAATAAAACAACAAAAATCATTAATAGATAATCATTAAAATTAGTTAAATCAATTTCATCTTATAAAAAAATGATATCGTCCATTATTGGATGATATCGTACTAAATTGAGTCAAATTGTCCTTGGTAGGACGAAATCGTCTCCTATTTCTCAACTTGGGGATCACCCCTTGTTGGATGGGATCGCCCCTATTTCGTTGATTTCACCCCTAGACAAAATCGGTGATCTAGGGATGATTTCGACGAAATAGGGATGATTTTGTCCCGACGTTGTCGACGGCCTAAAAACAGCCGTGATGCCCCAAAAACAGTCAAAATTTAAATTAAAAATCACATAAATCAAATTAAAAACATAATATGTCATGTTTAGATCCTTACCCACAATCCGCGTCAGACCTCTGTCGATCTATGTGCTGTTTCCACAATTTTGCCTGCAGAGCTCTAAAACAGCAAAAGTGAACAGTAACAATGAATTAGGGTTTTACCCTATTTTTTTTTAATTTTAAAAACAACAACTTTTTTTTTCAAAATTTTTCTTTTTCATGCTTTTACCTCAAACGTTTGATTTGGGTAAAAATACGGAGGGGGCACCATAGCAAGAATTTGTACGATTCGACCTAGAATCATCGTCTAAAAATTGGAATAAATTTTTGCTTTCTCATAAAGCGTGAAGAACTCATATTTAATGCATTTTCTTTGGAAAATTCACTAAATGAGGGGCAAAATGTAGCACCTTAAAATTGGAGTAGTTAAACCCTTAGTAAAAAGATAAAAATTTGAATTTTAACCTTGAAATCGCCTGTTAACCATTCACCCCGTTTTTCATGCCATTTTTAGGAGTTGTTTTGACCATTGGACGATATCATCACCGATCAGATGAAATCATCCTAGATCGGACAAATTCATCTGGAATAGAACATCCAGACGATTTCATCCCAAAACTAAATTTTCATAATTAGCTTCTATTTCAATGACCTCTCCAACTTGGGCAGAAGTGTGTCTGCACAGTTGGAGATTCCTCTGTTGGAGATCTCTCAGATTGGGATGATACCCAACCTCCTAACCTCCCCTTAATCCTATATAAATTGGGATTTTCTTAGTTTATCCCCCTGACTGACCCCTTGACCCCTTGGATCCTCTGCCTGGCTCTCCTCCTAACTCTTTCCCTTGTTGATTTTCTCTACCATTTATATTTGCACTTGTAGTTTTAAGTTTTCATTACAAGTTTTCACTGTGCTTCAGCTGGAGGAAGCTCGGATCGTCGCAGGTGATTCCAAATGATTTTTGAAGATCCTATCATAGATCGATGATGATATCATACGATTGGAGATGATCTCGATTGCAGTCTAGATTGGGGGCAATCAGAGCCCTGAGTTTGCATTTCTCATCTTCCTTCTTTATTTTATTATGCATTAGCTTGATTATTTTCATTCTACAACCTGGAGTTCACCTCATTTTTACATAAGTGCATGATAAAGTTAAAATAAGTTAAAAAAATACATTTTATTTAATCTACTATCCAGATTTATCAGTTAGGCATTTATACTGTCATTTCTATCATTTTGCATTAGTCTTGCAATAGCCTTTTTGGCTTTTGGTGTCTATTTTTGTGATTGTAGGTTTCTAACGAATTTGTCTGATGAATTCGACAGATCGACAATGATCTTGTCTGATCTTAGATGATCACCCATAATTTGGGATGATTATGTATAATTACAGATGATCATGTCATATTCGGGACGATCTGGACTCCTACAAGCTTCAAAATATTCATCAAACATTCGAAATCAGGTGCATTCTTTCTCATTTAGTATATTCCTGGTATTTAGGATCCATTCATGCTTTTTGTATTCATATAAATTGGCATTTTCATATAGAATAGCTTAGATTCATTCTGGCCAACCTAGGAATATGAATGATTGAGTATAAAATAAACACAACAAAACCATTCTCAACCTAGGCGTGGAAACTACCACTCAAAGTTTCCTGGTGAACCCTACCATCCATCAAAAATTCACCCTTATACCCTTCCCCCGAGAGGTGTGACCTTCAAAGGGCCTCTCAGTCCAAGGTATTGTTCCATCCTTATCGCATCCCCCTTTCGAACACGGATCCTTTAGCCTGAAGGTAAGGGCACAAAAAATTTGGGTCAGTACAGAGGTAATTAGGGATTTTTGAAGAACACAAGCTTATCTTGAGAGGGGGGGTGAACAGTATAAGACCTATTTTTACTTTTTCATTTATACTTCAAAATAGTAAAGCAATATACCCAAAGCAATATCAAAGCAATGCACAATATCATCCACAAAGTGACACCAATTTTAACGTGGTTCACCCGGAATGGCTGGGCTACGTCCACAAAACTTTTCTCTAAAAGTTATCTCAAAGTTCTTTGGGAATCCTTCCCAATTACAATGTTTATGAGCCTCGGCCCAAAGGAGATACCTTCCCCCAATCAGAATTTATGAGCCTCTGCTCAAAGGAGATACCTTCCCCCAATCAGAATTTATGAGCCTCTGCTCAAAGGAGATACCTTCCCCTCTGCTCTGGAAATGATCCCTCGGGAAGATCAACCGCCCCTACCTCTTGCCGGCACGTGGAACTCCTTTCCATCGAAGACCTCCTGTCCTCAATGCTTAGCCTAAGAGACCTCTGCCTTCTATGATCACGTCCACAGTAGCTCAGCAACCTGTACCAAACACAGTCAGTCGGTCTAGTACAAGTCTTCCTCTGTCTGTCAGATCTGTCCAACTCTTGAACAAATCAATCCTCTACATACAAGCCTTCTCAAAGACTTGCCAAATCTATCCTCAGGTTCTTCTCATAGAACCAATGCACCTCTATCCTCAAGTTCTCTGATAGAACTATCAAACTCAGCTCACAAGTCCTCTGCTAGGACCTGTCCAAATCTGCTCACAAGTCCCCATCGAAACCTATCCAAAACTGCTCACAAGTCCCCACCGAAACCTGTCCAAAAACTCAGCAAGCTCACCAAGAAAAACTTTCTTAGTAGGAAATCACAAAGTGAATTGTTAGAGACCCAATGTGATTTGTCAAACTCATAGAAGCATAAAGAGAATTGTTAGAGACTCAATATGTTCTATACTCAAATCCCAATCTCAAAACTCAACTCAAATCAACTCAGCTCAATCTCAATCTCAAATCTGAAAACTCAACTCAATATCTGAAATGGATAGGATAGAATGTTTTCTTTCAAGAACATGAAACCCCAACAATTGCCAACTATGCAAAGAATCACATAACAATGATACTCATGTTCTTTTCACCATCAATTAGGGTTTCAACAACAATGCTCATCAAACAAGGTTTAGTCAACCAACACCATTCAACTCAACATCAACCTTGAAGCATTCAACCAATCATCACAAGAAAAGGAAACAAGTAGAAATCCTTTTCCCTCCAAAGATATTTGAACAAAACAGCCACCAACACAATATCACCAAATGCAAAGAATAACTTGCTCAAATCAACTCAATGGAGTAAGCCCAATATCATGAATCAAGTAAAGCAATAACTTGATCAAACAACCTCTATGGAAGCAACTCAACCATCAAACTCAAAACAGCCAACCAAGGGTTCCACCAACTCAATGCAAGTAGCTAGACTCACAAATATAAACCCTAGTGCACAAAGCTTCCACTATCTCAAACCAAAAATTATGCATTCACCAAAAACTCTCCTTAAGGATAACAATGCATAAGTAGTCTTCAACAAACCAGAAAATAGGATTTACACCTAGCCAAAGGATACCTAGTAGAATACCTTTTCACTCCAACCTTATTTCAGAAAACATACACCAATCATACTCATAAGAAGAATGTGCCCATACCTTATTGGAGTAGAAGATAATTGAACCTTCAAGTTGTCACCACACACAACTCTCAAACTTCCAACCAAGTTAGGGTTAGAATAAAAAGAAATGAGCAATAATATAAACTTCCTTTATTACACCTTTTAGCTCCACTTCTTTAAACACAACCACCATAACATGCCAATAAATCAACAATCAGAGACTCACACCTTATACCTCCATTTTTAATTTTAGCATAGCAAAGAATAATCTTAAAAATACATCCAAAGAAATATGCCCTTATTTCTCCTAAGCTTTTATTCAATGCTAATCACAAAAGCCAAAACTCATAAAATTTAATCACACCTTATAAATCGTTGTCCAAGAAACTCCGAATTTCGTGGCATAAAGACGTTTTAATAAAAACGTGTGTTACTCTAGCAAAGCACCCCCGCGAGACTCGAAACGGTGACCTCCGCCAATGCAGCGCCCAACAGCAGCCTTCGCTGCCACTAGCCCACGCGGGCTACGAAGTTCACAAGTGAACTTCCCTCCACTTCACCCTCGAAAAAAAACTCCCGAAGACTTTTCAACCGCACGTGCTTCTAAGTCTTCCTTCGATCGCAGCGAATACAGAGCACAAACACCGCAAATTGCATTCGAGGAATTTCGAATTAATTAGCCTTCCAACCTTAGGAGTTGGAGAATAAATAGTCTCTTCGAAGACACCTTGACGTCGGCGGAAATAAAGACCATTTCGAAATTAATCAAAAGTCTTTTCAAAAAGGGTTTAAAAACCCTTAAATAATTTTAATAAATTAAGAATAAAAAAAGGTTTAAAAACCTTTAAGTATTTTTAATAAATTAAAAATAATTTCTCCCTTAATTAATTAAATAATTAATTAATTAAAACCTTGAAGGGTTTTAAATAATAATTAAATAAATAATAAAGAGAACCTCCATTGGTTTTAATAAAAACCATTTAACTTTGATTTTAATAAAAACCCTATCCAACTTGGTTTTAATAAAAACCGGTTTGGTTTTAATGAAAAACCCTTGCCAATGGAATCTCTCCGGATTCTCTTAAAAATATTCTCTTGGAATCTTCCACCTTTGAAGCCAACACATCCTCTTAACATTAATGCCATTTCCTTTTGACATCAATGACAACTCATAGACAAGAAGCTAGGATCTCAAACCCAAAATTGCCAACAATCTCCCCCTTTGTCATTGATGGCAAACCATGCTTCTCAACAACACAGAAACTCAACATAAACAGCTCCCCCTGTCTTGAGGCTCTCCCCCTTACTCAAATCTCTCCCCCTTTGTCATCAATGGCAAAGGGTCACCTTTGGGGCTCGGGACTAAGAATGAGCCTCTTAGCTTAGTCCCTCCCCCACCTCCTGATGAGGTGATTAATTCTTGGGTGGGAGTAAAACTCCCATTAGGCACTGATCATCATCAGCGTCTATAACTTCCTTGTCGGGCCTTCTCTTGAACTCTTTGTCCATATTCCTATTCCTATCACTGTTCTTGTTCTTGTTCTCATCCCTGTTCTTGTCCATGCCTTGATCCTTGGACATGATCATGCCACTGTTCCTGTTCCTGTATTATGGAATTTCAGCTCTACACTGTCTGATTATGTGACCTTCATTGTTGCACTTGAAACACTTGACGATGTTGTTTCTCTGAGGTAAACCTGATCTTTGAATCCACCAGTTCTGACCAAACCTGTTCTGACCAAACCTGTTCCTATTATTTGCCTTGCAATAAACTGCCTTGTGCCCAAACTATTGACAAGAGTAGCAATACCCTTGAAAGTAACTAGCACTTCTAAAACTGTCATTTACCTCCTTCACTTGAGCCATGCAATGTGAAGCCATGTGACCAAACCTGTGACAAGCAAAACATCTGCCTTGAAACTTTCCTTTAATTGACCTCTTAGGTTATGAAAACTTCTTCTTCTCATTCTGAATTCTGTTTTCTATTTTTGTGCATCTATCATTCAAGGACTCCTTTTCTGAAATACTTTCCTCATCAGAACTCTCTTCCTTTTGGAGTCTCTTACTAGACTCTCCAACTTGTTCCTTGTGTGGCTTAACAAAACCAAGGCCTATTTTATCTGTTGTCTTTCTTTGACCTTTGATGAGTGACTTAACCTTTTTGGAGCTATCTTGAAACCTGTAAAGCTTATCCTTGTACTCTTTAGTTTCCTCTTTCAAAGAAGCCATTTTCTGTTCTAACTCACTATACTCAAGAACCTTAGACTCTAACTCATCCTTGAGTTCTTGTGTCTTAGCCATAGAGAAGTCAAGACTTTCTATAAGATCATCTCTCTCCATACAACATTCATCTAACTTATCCTTGAGTCTAGCATTCTTCTTTCTTTCCTTTTTCAAAGCACTAAGAGCACTAATAAGTTCACCTTCAAGATCTACTTCACCTTCCTCTATATCTTCCTCTATTTGTTTGCTTTTTGAATCATCAAAGCCTTTTTCAGATTTCTTATCACTAGAGGTGCTACCCTTTTCAAAAACCATACATGCATCTTCCTTATAGTTTTCTGAAGCATCCTCATACATACTAGAAACCAAATCATTATTTGTGCAATCATCCTCAAGGTGACCAAAATTTCCACATCTAAGACATTTCATGATAATGAATCTATGTTTCGGTTCTTCCTCTTTTTCTGATATGAACAACATCTCATTTTCATTATCACTTGAAGAACTTTCACTATCACTACTAGAACACTTACTTGCTTTGTCTAGGTAGAAACTCTTCTTGTGCTTGTGAGAATACCTCTTTCCTTGATTGTTGTGCTCATCTTTGTTTTTCCTGTGATGCTTGTGCTTTTCAGAATCCTTGCTCTTAGAATCCTGTTTATCTTCATCACTTTCATTCTTGGGAACAGTACGATCAGTAGCATAATGACCAAACTTTCCACAATTGAAACATCTTATATTTTTCATACTTTTGTGCTTTCTAGAGAACTTGCCTTTCTTGTTGTAATATGCCTCTTCATCACTAGAAGACTCATCACTATCTTGAAGTTGTTTACCCTTGGAATTCTTGGTAGCCTTGAAAGCTGCCTCTTTCTTGACATCAACCTTCACTTGAGTTCTCAACTCAAATGCTGCAAGTATACTATGGAGCTCATCCTTTTTCAACTTATCCAAATCTTTAGCTTCCTCAATAGCAGAAATATTTTCACTAAATCTATTAGGAAGAGATCTTAAAATCTTATCACAAACATCATTTTCAGCAAGCTCAAGACCTAAGTCTTTCATGGAGTTAACAACCTCATCCATACGAAGCATGTAGTCACTAATATTTTCATCATCATTCATCTTGAGTTGTTCAAACATACCTTTGAAGTGTCTCAACTTGGCCTTTATGACATTTGTATCACCTGTATGAACCACCTTCAACTGTTTCCACATTTCACTAGTTGTCTTGCAGTGAATCACTTTGGTGAGATCTGCTTTCTGTAAGCCTTTCAAGATTGCATTCATTGCTTTTGAATTGTTGTGATGTAGGAGCCTTTCTTCTTTAGTATTAGGACCATGTTCAGGAATAGTGTACTCATCTTCAATCACTTCCCAAACCTCATTCCCAAGTGCCATTAGATGAACCTTCATCCTTGCACTCCAAAGACCAAAATCTGACCCATCAAGAATAGGTGTTGCATTGCCACTTGAATGATCCATTGTGTTCTTTACTAGCTTTTCCTTCAAGTCTGTTAAACTTTTCGAAGGCACCTGCTCCGATACCAATTGAAGAACACAAGCTTATACTGAGAGGGGGGTGAACAGTATAAGACCTCTTTTTACTTTTTCCTTTATACTTCAAAATAGTAAAGCAATATACCCAAAGCAATATCAAAGCAATGCACAATATCATCCACAAAGTGACACCAATTTTAACGTGGTTCACCCAGAATGGTTGGGCTACGTCCACAAAACTTTTCTCTAAAAGTTATCTCAAAGTTCTTTGGGAATCCTTCCCAATTACAATGTTTATGAGCCTCGGCCCAAAGGAGATACCTTCCCCCAATCAGAATTTATGAGCCTCTGCTCAAAGGAGATACCTTCCCCCAATCAGAATTTATGAGCCTCTGCTCAAAGGAGATACCTTCCCCTCTGCTCTGGAAATGATCCCTCGGAAGATCAACTGCCTCTACCTCTTGCCGGCACGTGGAACTCCTTTCCACCAAAGACCTCCTATCCTCAATGCTTAGCCTAAGAGACCTCTGCCTTCTATGATCACATCCACAGTAGCTCAGCAACCTGTACCAAACATAGTCGGTCGGTCTAGTACAAGTCTTCCTCTATCTGTCAGATCTGTCCAACTCTTGAACAAATCAATCCTCTGCATACAAGCCTTCTCAAAGACTTGCCAACTGTCCTCAGGTTCTTCTCATAGAACCAATGCACCTCTGTCCTCAAGTTCTCTGATAGAACTATCAAACTCAGCTCACAAGTCCTCTGCTAGGACCTGTCCAAATCTGCTCACAAGTCCCCACCGGAACCTGTCCAAAACTGCTCACAAGTCCCCATCGGAACTTGTCCAAAAACTCAGCAAGCTCACCAAGAAAAACTTTCTTAGTAGGAAATCACAAAGTGAATTGTTAGAGACCCAATGTGATTTGTCAAACTCATAGAAGCATAAAGAGAATTGTTAGAGACTCAATATGTTCTATACTCAAATCCCAATCTCAAAACTCAACTCAAATCAACTCGGCTCAATCTCAATCTCAAATCTGAAAACTCAACTCAATATCTGAAATGGATAGGATAGAATGTTTTCTTTCAAGAACATGAAACCCCAACAATTGCCAACTATGCAAAGAATCACATAACAATGATACTCATGTTCTTTTCACCATCAATTAGGGTTTCAACAACAATGCTCATCAAACAAGGTTTAGTCAACCAACACCATTCAACTCAACATCAACCTTGAAGCATTCAACCAATCATCACAAGAAAAGGAAACAAGTAGAAATCCTTTTCCCTCCAAAGATATTTGAACAAAACAGCCACCAACACAATATCACCAAATGCAAAGAATAACTTGCTCAAATCAACTCAATGGAGTAAGCCCAATATCATGAATCAAGTAAAGCAATAACTTGATCAAACAACCTCTATGGAAGCAACTCAACCATCAAACTCAAAACAGCCAACCAAGGGTTCCACCAACTCAATGCAAGTAGCTAGACTCACAAATATAAACCCTAGTGCACAAAGCTTCCACTATCTCAAACCAAAAATTATGCATTCACCAAAAACTCTCCTTAAGGATAACAATGCATAAGTAGTCTTCAACAAACCAGAAAATAGGATTTACACCTAGCCAAAGGATACCTAGTAGAATACCTTTTCACTCCAACCTTATTTCAGAAAACATACACCAATCATACTCATAAGAAGAATGTGCCCATACCTTATTGGAGTAGAAGATAATTGAACCTTCAAGTTGTCACCACACACAACTCTCAAACTTCCAACCAAGTTAGGGTTAGAATAAAAAGAAATGAGCAATAATATAAACTTCCTTTATTACACCTTTTAGCTCCACTTCTTTAAACACAACCACCATAACATGCCAATAAATCAACAATCACAGACTCACACCTTATACCTCCATTTTTAATTTTAGCATAGCAAAGAATAATCTTAAAAATACATCCAAAGAAATATGCCCTTATTTCTCCTAAGCTTTTATTCAATGCTAATCACAAAAGCCAAAACTCATAAAATTTAATCACACCTTATAAATCGCTGTCCAAGAAACTCCGAATTTCGTGGCATAAAGACGTTTTAATAAAAACGTGTGTTACTCTAGCAAAGCACCCCCGCGAGACTCGAAACGGTGACCTCCGCCAATGCGGCGCCCAACGACCAGCCTTCGCTGCCACTAGCCCACGCGGGCTACGAAGTTCACAAGTGAACTTCCCTCCACTTCACCCTCAAAAAAAACTCCCGAAGACTTTTCAACCGCACGTGCTTCTAAGTCTTCCTTCGATCGCAGCGAATACAGAGCACAAACACCGCAAATTGCATTCGAGGAATTTCGAATTAATTAGCCTTCCAACCTTAGGAGTTGGAGAATAAATAGTCTCTTCGAAGACACCTTGACGTCGGCGAAAATAAAGACCATTTCGAAATTAATCAAAAGTCTTTTCAAAAAGGGTTTAAAAACCCTTAAATAATTTTAATAAATTAAGAATAAAAAAAGGTTTAAAAACCTTTAAGTATTTTTAATAAATTAAAAATAATTTCTCCCTTAATTAATTAAATAATTAATTAATTAAAACCTTGAAGGGTTTTAAATAATAATTAAATAAATAATAAAGAGAACCTCCATTGGTTTTAATAAAAACCATTTAACTTGGTTTTAATAAAAACCCTATCCAACTTGGTTTTAATAAAAACCGGTTTGGTTTTAATGAAAAACCCTTGCCAATGGAATCTCTCCGGATTCTCTTAAAAATATTCTCTTGGAATCTTCCACCTTTGAAGCCAACACATCCTCTTAACATTAATGCCATTTCCTTTTGACATCAATGACAACTCATAGACAAGAAGCTAGGATCTCAAACCCAAAATTGCCAACAATTTTAGACCCACTATTTATAGGAAAAGGCAAGGTGTAGGGGGAGAGTTAAGTAAACTAACCCTAGGTTGAAGTATAACCAAAGTTAGGTTAGGTTTTGTTATGTGGAGGTCTCACATTCCTCATAGGAAATATCCTATCCTCACACATGTGTGAGGAAGGATTAAGTCTAATTAGGATTAGGAGGTCCTAAGTCAAATTTGAGTTTGATTAGGGTTTCTAGGGAAATATATTAGCTAACCCTAATTACACACATGTGGGAGGATGTAATTAGTGTTAATTAATAATTAAGAGTTCAACTAATCAATTTTGCCCTAAAAAGGTGACTTAAGTGAAGTCAACATTAAATTAGATTTTAAGAATTGACTTGATAATTATTTTTGTCAATTAATGACCCGTGGGGGCCTCAATTGAGTGCAAATAGGTTGTCGAAGGATATCCCAATGCATAGGATGTGATTTTGAAGGCTTATTAGGATTTTGGACCTAAAATTTGATGAAGTGGTATATGGAAGTCTACATATTGCTATGGCAAACTATGGCAACTACGCTTGACTATGCATGACTACACATGAATACAATAGCCTAAAATAGCCTAGGGATATCTAGAATTGCCTATGGATATGTAGAGATAGCAATGTGTGAATTTTGGGTGTCTACAACCTTCATACTTATTGTAGCTGGAGATTAAATGTATTCCAATATCTATTGGAGTCTAAACATCTATTGGAGGTCAAATATCTCCTGTTCTATACTAGAAATAAAATATCTCCTTATATTTATTGGAAACTAAACATCTCCTTGTCTTCATTGAAGTCCGAATGTCTTTTATACCTCATTGGAGGCAGATAATCTATTGGTCATTGCTAGAGGCTGAATGTCTCCCGCTCTTTAGTGGAGGTTGAATATCTCCAAGTTTTTCTTCACTAGAGGCTGAATGTGATCCTTGTCTTCTCTTAATTATCTTCAACATGGGATGATGTTATCCACTACCTCCAATTTTGGCCACTATTAGCCACTATAATCAACGTTGATCATTGTTGGCCACTACATTCAATGTTGGCCACTACTACCATCAACGTTGACCTTTTTATAATTGTTCTTCTATTTTTTTATTTTTGTTCCAATAGCTTTAGTTGTTCCTTTTTCTTATCACTATTTATTTCTATTGCATGTTCCATTCAATCTAATGTTGTTCTCTTATTTGCTTGAAGCTATATAAAGCAAGCTCTATATATAATTTATGTTGCTTTATCCTTCTTCAAGATTAATCTAGTGTTATCCTTCTACAAGACCACTCTAGCTTTATCTTTTTATGTTGCTTCTTCTATGTGGATAATAACTTCACTCTCTTCTTCTTGATATAGACTACACTCTAGTGCTATTATTCTTCTTTATACATACTTAATTTCTTATTACTGCTCCAAATATATATATTTAAGAAGCTTTGAATACTTCTTAATCTCAAGAAAATGAAATTCTTCTCTATCTCTATAGGAAGCTTCTTAACCTTCTATCGTAATGTTGCTCCTCTAAAACCTGTAATCTATAACCTTCTAAATTTTTTTACAATGTCTTAGGTCACACCTAAGAACCCAAGGACCAATATGATTATACTTCTTTCTAGAAAATCCAATATCAATTTTAGGGTGTATCTACATATCCTTGAATGACCAACTATCTCTTGAGTTGATTATACCTCAATCTTCAATCTAAAATCTTCAATATTGATTCTCCTCTTCTTATCTAGAAAATCCAAAAATCTATATCAGGGTGGATTTTTATATCCTTGAAATACTCAATTATATTCAAAATTGGTTCTTCTAATAAATCAATGTCCAACTTCTCTCATGAGTTGGCTTCCTCTATCAATATATCCAACTTATCTGCTGAGTTGGCCCTTATCATATAGCTAAGTCCTAGTCTTCACTAGTTTTCCTTCAACCAAGTGGGAAGACCCTAGCATCTAAATCAGGGTGACTGAATCCTAGTCCCCTTAATATTCTACTCAATAAGACCTTTAAAATTAGAGTCCAAGTCTGCATTGCCTTTAAAGTGGACAAACTCTAAATTAACTTTATCAAAAGTGGATAAAGTTAATTAATAATGGTGGCTAATAAATAACTCTATCAAAATGGATAGAGTCAGGTGGTAGCTCTAATACCACTATTGGATTTTTAAGCCTTACTACCATAAAATATCATAGGATATCACATAGGTCCCAATATAAAATAGCCACAATATTAAAGGTCAAAATAATCTTATAATGAGTAGAATAATATATGAGCAAATTAATATGTATATCAAGGCCTATATAATAAAGCAAATAAAATTCATATATAATCAAATATGAATGTAAATGGTTTGAATCATTCATGAACTATGCATGAAGAAAACTTACAATATTAATTGCTCAAAATATATACAAGCTTTATTCTAATTTGAATCTCTTATAGATAACATACCTACTAGTTTATTTTCTTCTCTTTGGATTTGGATCACCTTCTCATGGAGAATTATCTCCATAATATAGCCCCAATAATGTGACTCTTCAAGTACTTATTTATTTCTTTCCATATAATAAGTCTCACAATATTTGGCTTATGATATTGCCACTTGCATACAAGACACTTAACACTAATACACTTGCATGCATCTACATGACTCTTACACTTGTACATGCACTCCTAATCTAGGACACTTGTGCACATCCTAACATACATATTTACACTCTTACATACAAGACACTTGTGCACATTCTCTTAATCTACAATTGCACTCTAAATTACATGACATTTGTGCATTTCCTGCATATTGCACTCTTACATGACACTTGTACATTTCCTTCACATTGAAACTTACATAAAAGGAAAAATATAAATCACACTTTAAACTATAGATTCAAACCTAATCAATTACATATTTATAGTTGTACCATGAAAGGTATCATGGGGGCACATTATCATATACTAAATAATGTAATATTCCTCAACATAATGCCTATTCATCTCCATTATATAGATAATAGGAGGTAGATACCATATTCTTGAGCACTAGGGCTCATTGATTAGGTAATTCATCAAGATCTAATCCCTTTGAAGAATAAGGGTGCTCTTCCAAACCCATTGTTAGGTTAAGGGTAATCCTATCCATATAATTATTGATACTAGAAGCCAAAATAACATCAACGCTAAAAGCAATGCAAAAAAATGGTGTACCGATATGATGCAAACAAAAATAGATACAGATGCTAAGTCCTACGAATGCGAAGAGCAATGCATGAAGGGAATGACGCATAAACGAGATGTGAGCAAAACAAAAGCGGGGCCTCCTTTATTGATATTGCTTTTAATCTGATTACAATACGTCCCCCCTCTAGGGCTCAGAACATTTGATACAATTTGTTACATCAATGGATGCCCGAAAGAACAAGATCGGACGGTACGCTTCCAGGGTCTTCCGCATGCCCACATTCGAAGTGGGCGGGCCAAAAGTTGCCACCGCTTGTGTCCATGTGTTCATCATTCCTTGCTGCCCCTCTAGTATTCCTGGTGGTGAGATCCTACACATAGAAAGACAACAAATCATTAATAGCATATGCGTATCTAGAAAAACATGCAATCCCCAAGGCCTCCAATGGGCGCTTGTGGGATATCAATGATAAGATTAATAAATCGATTACAGAATGATATATAAATGTAAAGGACAACGTCTAGAATTGGTATCACCTAATTTTGCATCGAAGCGACGTCGGACGGCCCCGTTATGCTCGTTTGCCCATCGGGGGCCTCTCCAAAGTGAGCGCTCCAATGTCCCACCTACGCTCATCCAAATCACCTAAAACTCATGGGTTAGGCATTATATGTGATTTTAAGACTACCCAGATGCTCATAATCTACATATCCTACCCATATTCTCCTGTATGTGACAGGGGCACCCTACGAGCTAGTTAATACATAAAATAATAAAACGATAGTCAAATCATGTCAGAATGAGTTCAAAATTTAACAGAGGCATTAAGATATCATAAGGGACATATTGCAAAAATAAAAGTAAGGAAATCATGCACAAATTTCTAATCGCTCCGGGGTGGGACGTTGGGGACTATCACAAAACGTGCAAAAAGTGACCTTGCAAATGTCCTACCCAGAGGCCTCCAAAACTCCTGCAAACTTGGGGTTAGACTAAAAAGAGCATTTTGAGATGACCCAGAAGGTCAGATTTGGCAGATTCTGCCCAGGTTATCCTGTATCCGAAGGCGCTCCCTGTAGGTTAGTAAACGCATAAAATGATAAAAACAAGGTCAAATCATGTCAGAAAGCAATGAAACTTGGACAACAACATAAGTACATTAGATAAAACATAATGCAAAAATAATAGTAAAGAAATCATGCACATATTTCTAATCACTCTGGGGTGGGGCGATTAGGACTGCAATAGTTTGGGGGCACCCGGGGGTGGGACGCCCACCGTTTAGGGCCTAGTTTTGACACCAATCCAAGTGGGATGGGTCCAAAACCTCCTAGGGGGTTGTGTCGATGAGTTTGGGGTGGGATTGTGGCCGATTGCTTGGGTTTTGGATCTAGATTGCATTCCTAGTGTTCACCCGATAACCTCTCTTCCAAAAGAGAAATTAGGGATGTAGGAAGCACAAAGAGGAATGGGGGTATAGTTTGGCAGCACTTCGTTGCTCCAAATGCTCCAGCTCTTCCTTCTTTTGGGGTGAGGAGGCTCACCTTTTTATAGACCTAAGGGTCTCCTTTGAATGCGCATGCGAGGGCGCCACTTGGCTCATTATGCCTTTTTGGGGAGAGAAGATTCCTCCCTGATTTAGGGTCTCCTTGATTGAGGTCTCCATGATCAAAGCATGCTTGACTGAAGTCTCTCTGATTTGAAATCGTTCCTCGCAATTGCATGCCTTGAAGGCGAAGTTAGGTGGTGGATTTGGGCTGCCATTTGTCAAGGTTTGACTTTTTTCCAGTCAAACCTGCTAATCGTCCCACCCTGGAGCGATTGCTGCTAATCATCCCGGGGTGGGACGAATAGGATTCTAATCGTCCCAGGGTGGGACGAATAGGGAGCAAAGTGCTTAAAAGGTGCAAAATTGACCTCTGACCTTCCAAAACTGATTTGGGAGTGGTTAGGACCACTTTTTAACCTCTAGAGGCTGCCCTAGGGGGTATGTATGCCAATTCGATCAGTGCTTGTAGTCACATAATCGGATTGGTGTTGTTTTGGTGTCTATAGATGCCCCTTTTTGGGATGCGTTGTGTGTGGCGCAGTGTTGAGCAAAAATAGATGACCAAAGCACTTAATGATTAGGGTTTCTCAGTAACCTAACCAAATTTTGATGCCCCAAGTATGGAAAGGGCATGCATTCTTGAATCCTTGCTTCTGACGAGCTAAGGAGCTTAACTCAAGTGTAACCTTTTTCGGTGAGGTGTACTTGATCTTGGACATTGTTCAGTCATGAATAGGCAAAGGGCGCAACCTTTTGTTTGAGGAACCTTTTCTTCATGCTTCCAGAATGCCAAGTGTTTGTTTAGCTTGTGATTATTGCTTGTTTGCTGCCCCAAGCAGGAGCGTGATTGTCTTTGTCAATGATTCTTTGAATGCATGCCATTTCCTTGATTGGGTGTGTATTTGTTGATTGGTGACTAAGTGTGACTACCCCCTCAAGCGACGAATCGATGAGGGAATGACCAAAAATGAGAAAAGCGACGAGTCGCTTGACCCAAGATGATGTTTGTAAGGGTGCCTTCAGTTGTTTTCATTGAACGCTTATTGCAGTTTTCCAACAATTGGACCTATTTTTGGTGGGTTTTGACCCTTTTTTTGATGCCTATTGGGGTAGAAATTATCAAAAATCCTCCTTCCCGTGGAGTGGTCCGGCTATGCTAGCCTTCTTAGGGAGTAGGATAGTGAGTATTTGTGACCCCGACGATGGTTTTTCATGCCATGAATGTCAGGTGCAAAGGCACCTTTGTTCGGTAGATTTATTGCTATTTTTGGTGCATTTTTTGGATGCAATTTTTGTTGCTTTATTTCTTGCTCTGTAATCATCCCAGGTGGGATGAATACCAATTTTGTAATCGTCCCAGGGTGGGATGAGCGCTAACTAGAGCGCTCATCCCAGGGTGGAACGATTACAGGCCTAACAACCTATATAAGGACCAAAACTAGGTTTTGGGCTCATTTGCAATATTTTTTCTTGGCGATTTGGAGCAGTGAGGAGGAGGAGTGCGAGTGTGCGTAGCGGAGCACTGCTAAAATTTCATGGACATCATGAGTGCGAGAACCAGATATTCGAGTGGAGGAGCCGAGGTGAGACCGGTATGATGTTCCTTCTCTCTGCCTATTATTCGTTTGTGTTTTATATGAAGTTAAAAACTCACATATAAATGTTTGTTTGCTTTATTTTGTTTTTATTTTTGCCATATTAAGGTTGAAACCCTAATATATGTTTTATATTTTGTTTTTTTTTGTTAATATTAAGGTTGAAACCCTAATATATTTTTTTGTTTTGTTTTTTTTTCACATTAAGGTTGAAACCCTAATATGATTTTTTTTTTTTTTTTTTTTATTTTTTTATTTTTGTTGTACAATTTTATTTTAATGTTCTACTTTTTATTACATTTTATTTTAATGTTTTTTTTATATTAAGTATGTACTTAATATTTTTTTGTTTTATTTTGTTGTTTCAGGTTGTGAAGAGTCGGTACCGCCAGTCGACTATTTTCTCTGATGCCCGGGATGCCCTGACAATTGTGGATTGGGAGTGGCTTGATGCCCTTGGGCTCAAGCAGGTGACGCGTCTGGAGCCTATGGTGGGGGATCGGGCATATTTGACTACCCTGATCAATCTATGGGATCCCCGCACCAACACTTTTCATCTCCCAACAAGGGAGATGACTGTTACTCTAGAGGATGTGTATCGAATTCTATGGATTTCGATAGATGGACTGCCTATCCGGATGACCCACCGTGACCAGTGGACAATGGTATTGACATGGTGTTTTGGTCCGATGGTGGAGAGGGGGTGGAGAGGGCTATGGAGAGGGCAGAGGCTGACTGCTAGATAGGCGGTATTCTGGTGCGGTGGTGGTTGGAGAAGGGCGTATTAGGGGTGAGGCATGCTTTGATCATGACCCTCATCTCCAATATGCTACTTCTTGACTCCTCAGGTGTGAGGTTCCCTTGGAACCTGCTTGAGTTGGTTTTCACATTGGTGGAGTGTCCTACATCAGCTCCACTTATTATGAGATGGGGTCAGACGTTATTGGCATAGTTGTACGATGAGCTGTACGAGGTCCGCTATCGAAAGCAGAAGGGGATCGGGTGCAGCTATCTCTTGCAGTGTTGGGGTGGCAGCACATAGCTGTGGAGTGGCCGCAGGGTTTGCCTTGGACCACCCGAGGTGAGATGGTGGATCGAGAGATTGGATATGCCAATTTATGGTGGAGGTCAGAGGAGCATGGATAGAGTCGATGGTGGGCAGGTGACGTAGGTCACTATACTGATGCCTTCTCTCGTCTAGTGCTAGGGTAGGTGTTCTGGTGATCGTACCGGGACTGTCCAGCCTAGCCTGAGGCTGGAGAGTGGCTCTGATATGTGCATAGGGGTAGATGGTTGATTGGGTGGCATGGGACAGAGTAGGAGTACTTCCCATATGTTCGGGTGACATGGTAGTTTGGGGTGCACCAGGGATTTCTTGGTGATCCCTTGATCTATCGACATCATGGTGATGAGAGGACTCTAGTTTGGCCTATCATTGAGCCATTGGGTGAGGAGTCTGATGTAGTTATTGATGTACCCAATGTGGACGATGTCGGGGTGACTACAGAGTATGACCGATGGTGGATTATGTGGTGATGGTAGAGTGAGGGGCCTCTAGGAGGCATGGATACTACAGCAGTAGGAGGTGGGGGTGTAGAGGCACCGATGGAGGGTTGGGGGCTCCGCTTGATGATGTTGACATGGTGGAGGTTGATGACTTCAGTGGTGATGGAGATGATTTGGGGGTTCCAGAGTAGCCGAATGTATAGGATGTCCCAGAGCAGTGGGTGCCAGAGCAGCAGGCCATCCCGGAGGTGCCCATGCCTCAGGCTATCTCAGGGGATGTGGAGGTTGGGCTTCATGCTGAGATAGCATGATTGGAGGGTCTCCTATGGAGATGGGAGGAGGAGCATAGAGATGCTTTGGTGTAGGAGAGGGATCTCCTACGGACTCAGTTGGCATAATGGGATAGTGCATTGGTTATGTATCACCGATGAGATATAGAGTGGGGTCGATACCGGATAGAGTTAGAGATAGAGGTTGTCCACCTCGGTGGACAGTTGCCTATGCTTGATGGAGGTGGTTCATCATATCGTATGAGAGGCAGTGAGACTGAGCAGTCTACATCATCTCATCGTAGGTGGCTAGGTGAGGGTAGTGTTGGTGGGTAGGGTGCGAGGGTTGGCAGCAACCACCCTGAGAGGTCCCATAGGACCCATACTACTAGGGGTAGTTCCAGTCGCACCGATCCTACGTGATCATGGTGGCCGACTCCCTAGGCTTTGGGGATTTTGAGTTTTTGGTTTTTTTGTGAGGTCAGAGGACCTTCTTATTGTAGCCTGAGGGCATTTTGACTTGATATATATACATGACTCTTTTTGGTTTGATTATATACTTGTCATGGTTTATTGTTCTTTATGCACATTTATTTATGTTGATGTATGCATATGCTATTATGACTACGGATGATTTTAACTATATGATATAGATGTATGCATATGGAATGGATGGAATGATTTGTTGGTATACAAGCGGTGGCACCATAGACTATACAGGATTTACTGGCTTTATGTACTATGTGATTGCTTTATGAAATAACTTTGCATTTGTAATTTTTGTTTTGTATTTTTTGATGGTGATGTAAGTAATGAAATGTACAACAATTGTTTTAGAATGTAGTTAAGGTTTTTTGAGACTCAGATGCTTTAACTAAATAGTCAAGACTGTACATTATCTTACAAGACTTTCGAACAAGGTACGAATCAGACTTGAGTTTGACCAAGTTATTTCACATCCTTGTGTGTGCGATTGAGTTCGTTGATGTGGTATTCATAAGGATACCGCCAGTGCCAGGTAGGCTGTCCACCAAACCTATACTGAGGATCACCTAATTAGCTCCACTAACTCCTTTGTTGCATTTAGTAAGATTAATCTATGGTGCAATCTAGGATACCATAAGCTAGCTCATCCACATGCAAACATTGATCTGTACATATGCCCAATAGCTAATGCGATAGATATATCATCATGCGGGAGGTTTGCCACCAGTGACCAGCAGGCTATCCACCAAACCAGGACTGAGGATCACCTCATGACCTTTCGAATGCTGAGAGTTCCAGGGATTCAAGTTCGACTCCCTTATTTTCTTCAATTTTATTGGGATACTTGCTCTCATATATAGTGATAAAAATCATTATTTATTTTTTATTTTTTTTTGAGCAAGGGATTTGAATTTTGAGTGATGGGGATCACTATTTCTTGTGCTTTTTGATGTGTGCACTTTGAGGGTTTTGATGTCAAACTTTGGAGTTTGTACTTTGACTTTTGCAACTTTTTGAGAATTTGGGATTTCTGATAGTGGTAAAAACCACTATTTATTTTGGGGAATTGGGTAGGGAAGATGCTTGTCCTTTTGCCAACTCTCAGCATTCTTGGGGTCATTCGCATAGGGGGATGAGCAAGATAACCATTTTCACTTATGGTATCCTAGACCACTATGCAGGTTTCATATTTCGTTCACACAACTTGGGAATTTTTATGTGTTTTAAGCTTGTGTTGGGATGCTATGTAACAAGGCATGATCCAAGTAAAACTCTACCTTGTAAAAATCGGTTTGACTTTGTACAACATTTGGCTAGAAATCTAAAGACAACTGAATGACGAAAACCCTAAAGACATTAGAAGACAATTGACTATGATATGGCAAAAATGTGAATGGCGTTATTCTTGTTGGATCATTTACAAAATGGACAAATGTGGAAAATGATGGAATTGCCGAGTAATTACAGTCTATGGTGCATTTGACATGTATGACCAACAAATATGCAATGTATGTATGCGATGCCTAATGCAACTTTTTTTTGTGTTTTGATTTTTAAGATTATGCATGAAAGTGAGATGCAATTTTTTTGTTATTTTTGATTATCTATTGTTTTTGAATATTCATTATGTGTTTACCCAAATGGGTGTGGACCAAGTGATTCTTATGGATCCTTGGAGGTTTTTGACCAAAGGGATTATAGATACCTTTGGGGCATTTTAGGTGACCAAGCGATGGTGAGAACCCTTGGAGCTTTTGGTTTGACCAAAGGGATTATAGATACCTTTGGGGCATTTTAGGTTGACCAAGCGATTATGGGAACCCTTGGAGCTTTTGGTTTGACCAAAGGGATTATAGATACCTTTGGGGCATTTTGGGTGACCAAGCGATTGTGAGAACCCTTGGAGCTTTTGGTTTGACCAAAGGGATTATAGATACCTTTGGGGCATTTTAGGTTGACCAAGCGATTATGAGAACCCTTGGAGCTTTTGGTTTGACCAAAGGGATTATAGATACCTTTGGGGCATTTTAGGTTGACCAAGCGATTGTGGGAACCCTTGGAGCTTTTGGTTTGACCAAAGGGATTATAGATACCTTTGGGCATTTTAGGTTGACCAAGCGATTGTGAGAACCCTTGGAGCTTTTGGTTTGACCAAAGGGATTATAGATACCTTTGGGGCATTTTGGTTGACCAAGCGATTGTGAGAACCCTTGGAGCTTTTGGTTTGACCAAAGGGATTATAGATACCTTTGGGGCATTTTAGGTTGACCAAGCGATTATGGGAACCCTTGGAGCTTTTGGTTTGACCAAAGGAATTATAGATACCTTTGGGGCATTTTAGGTTGACCAAGCGATTGAGAACCCTTGGAGCTTTTGGAGTGGGCCATGGCTCTCTAAATGTTGAATGGCCTCAAATGACTGATGTTCAAGGGTTCTAGTTCCTTGATTCCTTCAAGAGAGGCGAGCCGGTATGTTCCAGGTCCTATTTTACTATCGATTACATAAGGACCTAACCAATTTGCCATGAACTTGTCCCTTAAATGGGGCGGCAAGTTAGAATTTTGTTGGTTCTCTTTTAAGACCAGGTCACCAACCTGAAAGTCCCTCAAGTGAACTTTCATGTTGTATGCTTTCTTAAGTCGCTCTTGATAGATACGTAAATGCTCGAGAGCATTGATGCATCGTTCATCGAGTAATGTAAGCTGGTCTAACCGGGCCTATCATGCAGTGTCATCATCGATGAACTCTTGCATTGATATGCATAGGGAGGGTATTTCCAACTCGAGAGGCATGATTGCCTCGGAGCCATACACTAGCAAAAATGGAGTTGCCCTAGTGGGCGTCCGAATGCTAGTGTGATAAGCCCATAGGGCAAGTGGTATTTGGATGTGCCAATCCTTATGACTATCTGTGACCATATTTTTAAGGATGGCAACTAGCATTTTGTTTGACGCCTCTGCTTGCCCATTTGCCTGTGGATAATAAGGTGTCAAAAAACTGTGCTGAATTTTGTACTTTGTTGTCAAAGCACGCACATATTTGTTCTTAAATGATGTCCCATTATCCGAGATGATCTTGGATGGAATACCAAAATGACATATGATGTTATGTAAAATGAACTCCACAATGCGGGGCCCAGTCGTAGAGGTAAGCGGAATTGCTTCCACCCACTTAGTGAAGTACTCTGTGGCCATTATGATAAATGTGTGATGACCTGACGATGTAGGGGAGATCTTTTCGATGAGATCTAAGCCCCACTACGAAAATAGCCAAGCCGATTGGATCGGTTGCAAGGCTTGAGAAGGTACGTGTGTCAAGTTAGCATGGTGTTGACACTTCACGCACTTTCACATATATGCACAACAATCTCGCTCTAAATATGGCCAATAATAGCCCATGCGAAGAATGCACTTTGCGATGGCCATACCGCTGAAGTGGCCATCGCATGTACCATCGTGCGCTTGGGTGATCGCCCAAGTGGACTCCTGTTGGTCCAAGCAATGGAGGAGGATTCCTTCATAGCTTCGACGGTATAAAATGTCTCCTAGCAAGACATGTTTTGCCGCTTTCTGTTTGAATGATATTTTTGTGGTGTGCGATAATCCAAGTGGGAGGCTACCTAACTTGAGATAGTCTCTTATGGGTGTGTACCAATCCTGATGATCAGAAACCTCGATGGTATGAACGGTCGATCCCTCTTGAAGTTCATCCCTAGCAAAAGCTGAGCGGGAAAGAACTTGTAAAAATAGTATTGTGTTGCTATTAAGAGGGGTTGGAGAGAACAAAGACCCCTAGTTGGCATGATTCAGACTATCATGGATTCGAGAGAACCTATCCTGAGATGGTTCAATCTGGATCAGGTGGATTCCTGGCATTATGTCAGAGCTTGCACGCTCCATCATGGATTGCGATAACATTTTGACTTGAATGGTTGTCATCTCACCAGAAATGTCTTGCGGGATTAGTGACCCCAAGGAGGCCATAGTGTCCGCAAAATGATTCGATGATCGAGGGAGTGCCTCGATGTCGTACCATTCAAGCTTTGCCAGGAATTTATCCACAAGGGCTTTGTAGGCCTGCAGAACTGGGCATTTGCATTGGAATACCCCTTTCACTTGGTTGACAATTAACAGCGAATCACCAAAGATATTCAAGCATTTGATGTTCATGGTGATGGTTGTCTGAAGACCTATGAGCAAGGCTTCGTATTCAGCATTGTTATTGGTGCACGGGAAATCAAGTTTAAATGATAAAGGCATTGGAGCCCCTTGCGGTGTGAAAAACATGATTCCCGTGCCACCCCCTTGCTCACATTTAGAACCATCAAAAAATAAGGTTATGTCGGCCTGTGACTCAGGCTCATCAGAATCTGGCGATTCTGAGACATGGAAGACCCCATCATCGGGTAGCTCTATGGTCAGAGGCTGATCATCTTCGAGAGGAGCCTCTGCTAGTTGATCGATGATGACTTGACCTTTGATGGACTTTTGTCCAATGAATTCGATGTCAAACTCCATCAACAACATGATCCATTTCGTCGTGCGACTACTGTGATAAGTATGACTCATCATGTACCGCAATGGATTCTCCTTAGACACAACATACGTCGTATTGCTCAGCATGTAATGGCATAGCTTTTTGGTGGCAAATACCACCGCCAAGCATAGCTTCTCAACGTATGCATAGTTAAGTTCATAACTGATCGGGGTGCAGCTAAGATAATAATTAGCCTGTTCTTTATGTAATTCATTTTTTTGGGCTAGCATGGCGCCCAGTGCCACCTCAATAGCTGAGATGTATAAATAGAATGACACTCCTGGTCTAGGTGGTGCCAATACTGGTGGTGAAGCCAAGTATTGTTTGATGTCATCGAAGGCTGACTGGCACTCGTCATCCCAATGAAATGCTACCCCCTTGTGTAATAATTTATTCATGGGTCGGCACTTGTCAGATAACTATGCTATGAAGCGCTTGATCGACGTGACCTTACCCTGCAAGATTTTGAGCTGCCTGATGGTGGTTGGGGGAAGCATTTCAAGGATTGCCTTGACTTTATTTGGATCTACCTCGATGCCTCATTTTGAGACTATGAAACCCAAGAGTTTTCCAGATGTGATGCCAAATACGCACTTCTTGGGGTTTAGCCTAACCTTGTGTTCGATGAGGTGATCAAGGATCTTGCGTAAGTCATCGAGATGATTTTGGCGCAAAAGAGATTTGGCCAACAAATCATCCATATAATCTTCCAAAGTTTTATGCATGTGATCATGGAAGATGTATGTCATAGCGCGTTGGTAAGTGGCGCCAGCATTTTTAAGGCCAAAGGGCATGACCTTATAACAAAATGTCCCCCAAGGCATCGTGAATGCCATTTTTAGTTGATCATCGAGATTGATACGAATCTGGTTGTATCTCGAGAAACCATCCATGAGGGAAAGCATTTCATGGCCTGCTGTAGCGTCTACCAATGCATCGATGCTAGGCAAGGGGAAATCATCCTTGGGACTCGCTTTGTTTAAATCTCGAAAATCGGTGCATATGCGAATCCTCCCATCAGGATTTTTGATGGGTACCATGTTGGACAACCATGGTGGGTAATCTACGCAGATGACAAACTGTGCATCCAACAACTTTTGTAGCTCATATTTGACCATTAAGGCCACTGTTGGGTGCATCTTACGTAGCTTTTGCTTGACTGGCTTGACTGTCGGATCAAGTGTTAGATTATGCATGACTAGCTATGGGTCTAGCCCCGACATGTCTTTGTAGGACCATGCAAAAACCTCCTTCTTCTCTTTGAGAAGGGCAATGTAATCGGCTTGCTCTTCGGGGGATAAACTTACCCCCAGCTTGATGATTTGTGGATTCATTGGATCAGAACCGATGTCTACGTCAATCGTCTCTTCGAGCGACATGTGGGATCCATCCTCCAAACTGGTGTGGAGTTGGGATCAGGTGGATATCATTTGCTGAATTTAGATCTACGTTGGGAATGTCGGGTTCCTCTTCAGCATGGAAGATATCCTGAGTCTATCCTGGGGTGAAATGAAACATCTCACCGCAAGGCCAGTACTCTGATGGGGATGGTGGTGAGTCAACGTGATCCTAGTCTATGGCATCTAGGTCTAGATACAATGGTCATGTTGGATCAGCTGGATTGTGGATGGGGGTGGTTAAATCAATGGAGATCATGTTGATGGAATGAATTTGGTCTCCATTACTGCATGGGTGTTGATTCAGACATCCTTGGTGATCCTTGTACCCGGATCTGGCTCTATGGGTACTGGCACAAAAGGATCGGCCCTATGTGTGGATAGAAGGATAGGGTCTGCCCTTGGCACTGATGGCCCTATAGGGTCTCTAGGTGGGAGGTGCTCCCTGTATGCCCGAAGTGGTGGATGAAGCACTTGGTTTAACTGTACTTGGTTTAAATGCCACCTATGCCTTGGTCCCATATTTAGATGTTCAAACATATCATCGATGTCTATGGGGTATTCCTGTTGCCTCATATGGTTGAGATATGCCATCTCAGTCTCATCCTCATAGTCGCTATCGGAGATCCATAGGCCTTCATTGGCTTCGACAACTATGTGCCCCTCTGGCTGGTATAGCCTCCCACTAGGCGTTTCTTGATCACTATCCTCACTCTCTATGAAAACTAGAAATTTGGCATGCAGGTAGTCGATGTTGAAGAAGATATTTGGATCTTCTTCCTCCGGTGGATCACTTGGCCTTATGGCCGGCATGGGAGGCTCATTTTGTTCGAGCAAGTTGATTTGGTCCCTTCTGGGTTGTTTCGCTCTCTACGAGAGGGCTGGATTCTCTAGAGGTAGCAATTGCCTGATTGGAACATTAAAGGGGAACATTGCCATGAAGTTCTCCTGATAGTCGTCAATGGGTGTCACCTATGAGTGATTGCTATCGGACTCAAAAGGGTCCCAAGGTGCTACCTCATAATCTGACTCATCTTCAGAAGACCCCCTTGATCTTGTTCATATCCCTCTTGGAGGTTACTTCTTGAAATTTCCCCTTCCTCGATCAAAGGGGAGGGGTTGTTGAGGTCAACAAGGTTTGTTGTTAACAATGGGAGATAATCCCCCAATGTGTATGTTGTGTTGGGATTGGCATATGGATCTTGTGCCAACCCATCCCTATTGCCTAGACCTAGGCCTTGCATGGTTTCTACCAAGATGTCGAGGGGCAAAGGGTGGTTGAACCCTACTCCTGATTTATCATATTGCATCTGGTATCTCGGTTGACAAAGAGTGTGCATTCCTTGTTCGTATCTGCCCAATCCATATCCATGCCAATTACATTGGTCTAGGTATTTCAAGGTGAAGTTCGGGTTGGATAGATAGTCAACATTCTCAGAAAATGGCTCTTCGTCCTCTTCCTCTTGTAGGTAGGGTTCAATGTCGTTCTCGAGGCCCCCATATACAAAATTGGTCTGATTTGGTGGGTAGCCTAAAGGGACGATAGTGTCGATGGGGAGGCGAGGTCTCCCCATGTCTTGCATGGATTCGAGCGTGGGTGTTGCCACAACATTCCACACTAGGTACTCCCCTAGGCCCGTATTGGCCATCTCAATGGTAATCATCGATGGTTGAGGGGGAGGGAATGGGAGTTCTCCCTGAGTCCACTCCATGTTGGGTGAACCAGGTGTCTCGACTTCCATTCGGCTGGGCACCTCTTCGGTAGAGATGGTTGAGACTAATGGTGGTACCTCCTCTAGGGGCTTCTTCCCATTGTCCTTCGGTGTGGCCACCATAGGTGGCATCATTGGTGAAGGAACAGATGATGAAGATGGGCCAGGTTGGTGAGTTGAGGGACTCAACAATGAGGATGTAGGCGGAATCGGACCCTGTGTGGATGGATTCAATTGAAAGTCCAAATGTGTCGATGGGAGGGTCGATTGTGGCATCAGCTACATCGCATTGCAAAACTTAAAGGGCTCTAAGTCCGCTAGGACTACATGTACTTGCCCTTCGTATGTGTATTTGAGGCATTGATGGGCTATCGAAGGGACACACTTCATGTCCCTGATCCAAGGCCGGCCTAGCAAGATATTGTAGGCCATCTCACCCTCAAGGATGTGACACAATGTAGGAATGGTCTTTTGTCCTACTTGGATGGGCAGGACAATTGTGCCAACCATCGAGCATAACGCGTCGTTGAATGCTCGAAGAGTGTAAGTGGATGCCACAATGTGGGATGCTGGCAGCTTAAGGTGTTTTAATGCCATTGTCATGATTATGTTGTTGGATGAGCCAGTGTCCAACAACACCCTCTTGAATGGAATCCCGTTGACCCACGCAATGACGTGCAAGGGTGGATCCACCATATCACCAGTCACCAATTTTAGTTCATCTTCCCTGAAGGTTATGACTGGTTCTGTGCATTGTCTCACATGTCCCACAAAATTGTTGAAAGAATTGGGTTCATGGGGTTGTAGCTCAATGGCTTTGAGTATCTCCATCAGAGCCTCCCGATGGGGCGGTGATTGTTGGATGAGCTCATAAATGGAGAGCCTAGCCGACGTGGTCCTTAAACTTTGAGTAAGTTTAGTCCAAATCATGGCCATTGGTCTAGGTGGGGGAGGTTGTGTAGGGTGTTGTGGAGGTTGTGACATTGATGGAACATCTCCTATAGCTACAGTGGGTGCAGCCATGTTTGGGTATCTTTTGTTCCATGTCACGATGCTTATCATCCCTACGTATCCTTGCATGGGGCAGTTTTGTGTTACCTCATTCACTTGTAAAGTCTTTGCCTACGCATCATGGGCAGGCAGGGGGTCTTTGAAGACTTCCATATGTTGGTTGCTCAGTGCTACGAGATTATCTACCATGAGCATTTTGTTGTCTATCAAGTCCTGCACTAAGTGTTTGAATTTCCAACAAGTGGAGATTTCATGTCCTTTCTATCGATGAAATCTACAATATAAGTCTTCCCTATAGCCCTTGGGTTTTGGCATGTTGGGGTCTATGGGTCGAATTTTCAGCAAGTTTATCAGGTTTGCCATGAACAAGCGGTCAAACAAGGAGTCTCTAGACTCCGTGAATTGTGTGAATTGTCGCCTAGGGTGACGTTGCTGATTTTGCTCTTGTTTATGATTTTCCTTTTCATAGTTATCAAGAGGAACTACCTGATAATTAGCCTTTGGGGGCTGTGTCATTTGTGCAGGCTTTGGTATAGTTATGGCAACCTGATTGACCATGGCGGGTTTCGGTTGCGTGGGCCCAGTTTTAGCATTTTTGGTCCACTCTTTCTTGCATGGCTTGGCAATCTCATCATCTTGTATTTTGATCTCCTCAATTATCCTAGCTTGCACCAAGGCTTCTTCGAGGGTGGCATATTGCTACAGCTGCAATAGCATGGAGATCGACCTTAAGCAACTCTTTGAAAACATTTGAGTCATGTCGGCCATGGGAGGGAGGTAAGGTAGCTTTGAAAGCAATGTCCTCCATCGATTCCCATAAGCAGCCATGGTCTCATCATCATACTACTTAAGGCCAGCTAGGTCACTTAAGGATGCCTTCTTCTTGGTGTTGAAGGCAAAACGTTCAAGGAACGCGTCCACTAGCTGGTCTAGATTATTGATGCTATGCTTCGGCAACTAGGTAAACCAATCCGAGGTAGGGCCTACGAACGTGGTTATAAACATTCTCAGAAGCAATGCATCATTGTCCTGAATGCCAAAGCATTGACTCAGGAACCTTGTTACGTGCTCTTGGGCATCCTCATCCCCTCTAAAAATTGCCAATTGAGGCATTTTGAAGTGGTCGGGGTATGGGGGTGCCAAAACTGAAGGATGCACAGGGTGACTACGGAGTTGGCATAAGGTGGGCTTTTGGGGCCCTGAAGTCTTAGTCTCCATAGACTCTAAGCGCTCTAGTAGTGCTTTGTATGCATCAGAGGATTTGATTTCCTCTTCTTTGGTTTGTTCCCATTGTGAATTATGAGGAACTTGAGGCCTATGGAGGGGTAGCCGGATAGCGCCCCCTGCCTTGGTAGGGCATTTCAGCCCGCTCTTCTTCTCACTCAAATTCCTCATAGGCCTCTTGAGGAGTTTCTGGGCATGACCTATAAACATGGACGGGTGCCCGAGGAAGGCGCCCATCATTGGTTCTAGGAGTGGCCTCCCGCTCAGGTCTAGGAGGTCTTGGAGGCAACGCTTGATAAGGTCATGGAGACCTGTCTCGTACTAAGGGGTTGTGCCTCTCATAAATTTTTGTCCTATGCATGTGAGGGGTTGGAATCCTCTCATGCATAGTGTTCTGGAGCAACTCATCTATCTGGCACTGAATGCGCTCTTTGTTAAGATGATACAGTTGTTCTAACTACTGTTGATCTTGCCTAAGCTACGTGATTTGCGCTTGGTGGGTGGCATGTTTGGCAAATGCCAAGTCGATTTGTTCCATCGTCCTAGGTCTAGGAGGCCTAGATGCCTCCCCTACATATCTATCTCGGTCGTGGTGATCCGAGATCTCTATGGGTCGCTTTCCTCTATCGAGGTTAGCAGCATTCACCCGAGGCTCTGGCCTCAATAGGTGATCTTGATAATCAGTAGGTGCGGAGGTGCATTGCTCCCATGTGGTGTATTGCTCTTGAGGAATATACTGGTTTTCCTCATGCTCCCTTTTGTACATGTGAAAGGGATGGGCAGAGTTGGCTCGCCCTATCTGAAGAGCCTTGCGCTCTAGATTTGGCCTATTAGTTCTAACAGTAATGAGGGGTGGAGGGGGAATGATATAATCATGTGGCCCCTCCTTATGAACCCTATGTTGCTCTAGCGCTTCATCGCATAGTGGCCACTCATAATGAGTGTCTAAGGGGGCCTTCCCATGTGTGTACTCCTCTTGAGAGGGTCTGTGTTGAATGGGAGTGCCCCTCAAAGGGGTGCCTCTATAGTCCTTTTCTGTAGTGGCATAGTGTGGACTATGTTGTGGGTCAGGCTGCCAAGGTGGTATAACCAAGTCCTTGGGGCTATAACGGAGGTGACTTGTGCCTCCTTGTATACTTTCCATAGCTTCTACCCGTGATTGGGCTTGGCTATGGGTATACACCATGGTGGTGGTTTTTCTAAAAAGATATGTATATTTTTATCTCCTTTACAATTTTTATGCTATACCAAACAAAAGGGGACCACACAAACAAAGAAATGATTATCTTGTTTACAGATTAAATGTGTGTCCTAGATCTGGTTCAGTGTGTTTGATTTTTGTTATGTAAATCTTGTAAAGAAAACTTTGTTATACATGCATAATGAGGGCTCTTGTATCTCCAAAATGGTCGCCCCTTCAATATACCATTGCCAGGCCGTTATACCGAACCTCTCAATATACCCGCCCTTACGTGAGGGAAACTATTGGTACGCGAGAGCAGAATAGTAAGTGGAACATAGGCGGTACGGAAGGGGGATCACTCTATTTTTGACACCTACCATAGAAGACTTATCCTCATGCATGGGGAATCACCCCCGCTACACTTGGTCAGCTTTCATCAGGATTTACGTCTAGCAATAGTCGTGATCAGGGTATATGTATGCAAAATCCAAGCCAAGGTGGTGATGAAATCCACCATTGGTCTTGATCAAGTGTTGGGGTATTAAGACCAACTCCTTGATGTTAATTTTATTAGGTGGTGTGTGTGGTTCCTTTTAATTGTGTAAAGAAAGAAAACATACAACAAAAGATGATTTTCACTAATGCAATGCTTTAAAGTACGTTTTATCTTTCAGAGACAATTAGTAGCAAAAAGGAAATCACAAAACCTAACTAGAACTGAAACCTATAATGAGGACTTGCCATTTGTGCAAGTATCATGCAAGCAAACCAGAGAAAAATGCATTCCTAATCAAGTTCCTTCCATTTAATTTACTCTATGTTTTTATTTTTTTTTTTTTTATTGCAAGAAAGGAAAACAAACTACTTAACCTTTCTATGCAAGTGTCTGAAAATAAAGCAAAGAAAATAGAAAATTGCAGAAACAGAAAGTAGAAAAACATAGAGGATGTTCAGAAGGCCTACCTCTTCTCTGTCTAAACCAGATGCCTCTGAGTTTCTGCTCAGAAAATGCATAGAGCTCTAATCATCCTGAGGTGGGATGAATAGCAGGTCTGCATTCATCACAGGGTGGGACGAATACGTATTCATCCTGGGGTGGCACGAGTAGCAGTCCAGTGCTCGAATGAGTAACACCTGCAAAGAAAAACCATAAAATTTGGATCAAAAACTTGATCTTAACAGTAGGGGATAGGGTCCCACCATGATCGCCACTAAAATCAATGCATAAAAATGGTGTACCGATATGATGCAAACAAAAATAGATATAGATGCTAAGTCCTACGAATGCGAAGAGCAATGCATGAAGGAAATGACGCAGAAACGAGATGTGAGCAAACAAAAGTGGGGCCTCATTTATTGATATTGCTTTTAATATGATTACAATACATCCCCCCTCTAGGGCTCAGAACATTTGATACAATTTGTTACATTAATGGATGCCCGAAAGAAGCCCTGCTTCCAAGATCGGACGGTACGCTTCCAGCGTCTTCCGCGTGCCCACATTCGAAGTGGGCGGGCTAAAAGTTGTCACCACTTGTGTCCATGTGTTCGTCATTCCTTGCTGCCCCTCTAGTATTCCTGGTGGTGAGATCCTACACACAGAAAGACAACAAATCGTTAATAGCATATGCGTATCTAGAAAAACATGCAATCCCCAAGGCCTCGGGCTCTTAGAAGATATCAGTGATAATTGATATCATTACAATCATATGAATGTAAAGGACAACTTCTAGAATTGGTATCACCTAATTTTGCATCGAAGCGGCATCGGACGGCCCTGTTATGCTCGTTTGCCCATCGGGGCCTCTCCAAGGTGAGCGCTCCAATGTCCCACCTATGCTTATCCAAATCACCTAAAACTCATGAGTTAGGCATTATATGTAATTATAAGACTACCCAGATGCTCATAATCTACATATCCTACCCATATTCTCCTATATGTGACAGGGGCACCCTACGAGCTAGTTAATACATAAAATAATAAAACGATCATCAAATCATGTCAGAATGAGTTCAAAATTTAATAGAGGCATTAGGATATCATCTGGGACATATTGCAAAAATAATAGTAAGGAAATCATGCACAAATTTCTAATCGCTCTAGGGTGGGACGTTGGGGACTATCATAAAACTTGCAAAAAGTGACCTTGCAAATGTCCTACCCAGAGGCCTCCAAAACTCCTGCAAACTTGTGGTTAGACTAAAAAAGCATTTTGAGATGACCCAAAAGGTCATATTTGGCATATTCTACCCAGGTTATCCTGTATCCGAAGGCGCTCCCTGTAGGTTAGTAGACGCATAAAATGACAAAAACCAGGTCAAATCATGTCAGAAAGCAATGAAACTTGGACAACAGCATAAGTACATTAGATATAAAAGAATGCAAAAATAATAGTAAAAAAACCATGCACAAATTTCTAATCACTCCGGGGTGGGGCGATTAGGACTGCAGCAGTTTGGGGGCACTCGAGGGTGGGACGCCCACCGTTTAGGGCCTAGTTTTGACACCAATCCAAGTGGGATGGGTCCAAAACCTCCTAGGGGGTTGTGTCGATGAGTTTGGGGTGGGATTGTGGCTGATTTCTTGGGTTTTGGATCTGGATTGCGTTCCTAGTGTTCACCCGATAACCTCTCTTCGAAGAGAGAGATTAGGGATGTAGGAAGCACAAAGAGGAATGGGGGTATAGTTTGGCAGCACTTCATTGCTCCAAATGCTCCAGCTCTATTCTCTTTTGGGGTGAGGAGGCTCACATTTTTATAGACCTAAGGGTCTCCTTTGAATGCGCATGCGAGGGCGCCACTTGGCTCATTATGCCTTTTGGGGGAGAGAAGATTCCTCCCTGATTAGGGCCTCCTTGATTGAGGCCTCCATGATCAGGGCAGGCTTGATTGAAGTCTCTCTGATTTGAAACCGTCCCTCACAATTGCATGCCTTGAAGGTGGAGTTAGGTGGTGGATTTGGGCTGCCATTTGTCAAGGTTTGACTTTTTCCGATCAAACCTGCTAATCGTCCCACCCTGGAGCGATTGTTGCTAATCATCCCGGGGTGGGACGAATAGGATTCTAATCATCCCAGGGTGGGACGAATAGGGAGAAAAGTGCTTAAAAGGTGCAAAACTGACCTCTGACCTTCCAAAACTGATTTGGGAGTGGTTAGGACCACTGTTTAACCTCTGGAGGCTGCCCTAGGGGGTATGTATGCCAATTCGGTCAGTGCTTGTAGTCACATAATCAGATTGGTGTTGTTTTGGTGTCTACAAACACATAATACTATTAGGAGTTAAAGGAATTGGGTCTTGTAGAACAAAGAACTTGAGACAAGCATTATTTAGTCTTAGAGTTGGATGCATACAGGAAATGACAAAGATAAAAGCACATAGGATACATTAAAAGTTAAGGAAATATTTTAGCACCCTTGTTAAAATCATAAATTAATTTAGGCATCAAACATGAAAATTATCAAGTGGAAGATGTTAGGAGGGAAAACTGAAGGGGTTATATTATTCATAAAATGAGTTACATATATAGGCAGAATGCCTATATGATAAACTGACAAGTGTCAGTATAAATTGACAAGTGTCAGTTCAGAGGCATAGTGCACTTTAACTCTAACATTCCCCCTTAAAGTGCACTATCCTAACTAAAGAAGAAATGGCATAGTGCACATTACATTAACTCTAACATTCCCCCTTAATGTGCACTATCCTAACTAAAGAAAAAAAAACAAGTCAACATTAGGTAACATTCCCCCTTAATGTTGACTTCTCTAACAAAAATCTACATCCTCCTTTATTGCTGATTTGGTCTAGGCTCGTGCTCTCTGCGCTTGGCTCTCCAACTGTGAATAATGCTAGATTCACTGTGTATACATCTCGGTCTATTGCCTCAGGTTCAACCACTTCCACGGGTCTATTGCCACTGGGTCAGCCATCTAAGTGCCTCAGGGTCATCATGGGTGCCTCAGGGTCAGCCACTTCCGGGTCTATTGCCTCTGTAGGTCATCCTCAGAGGATGTTGCCTCTCGTAGGTCACTGACTAGATTCGACATGAGTATGATATCCCTCCTCATGGTGAACTCAATCTAGAAGGTGTCGGTCTTTGTCGAAAATGCACCTAATGAAAGGAAAAACGAGCCATATAAGAGTGTCGGTCTCTGTCGAAAATGCACTCAATACAATAAAATGAGCCATATATCCAAATAGGAGGAGAGAAGAAGAAAAGAAGAGAATCTTCTGAAGTGTCTTCGTCTGTAGTCTTCAGAAGTAGATCCAAAAAAAACCTCGGATAGAGTCTAGGGTGTCTTTGTCTGTAGTCCCTAGTATAAGTGTCCTTATGGTGACCAAGTCATCCCACCGAAATGCATGGGTAACCAGCCGTTGCATTCGCAAAGTGTATAGAAAATATCACTAGGTACAAGGATCACATATGAAATTACCTTGGGAGTGTCGGGTACAACCGAGAGTGCACTCCAAGGTAGAAAAATTTTGAGGCTAAAAAACTCAACTGAAATAGCCTCAAAATTATAATATGACACCTCCATTGTGTCCGTCGTGGAAAACCGTTTCCAACGACTATAAATACCCCTATATTCCACCATCAAAGGAGCCTTCATCATGTGGAAAAAAAACATCATGCCTATCTAAGGTAGCAAAATAAACCTCAGGAATATCATATTCCTGGCATCGCACTCTGGCAAAAAAAACACAGACTCAATTTTCCCACCCAGGGGAATTACATGGGCCATTTAGGCCTTTCACTTCGATTCTTCATAAAAAAAAATAGGCCAATGAAGTTTTTCTCCTGCTCCAACTGCTTGAACAGCTCATCACGTCCGTATCAAAGGGAATACTGGATTCACTTAGCACTGCCAAGATATGCCAACTGTCACTTCCAGTTTTATGAAAGACAATTAAATATTTCTACGTGAGCAAAAATTTTAGGCTCAAAATTCTTGCAAGTGGCAGCTCAATCATAAAATTTGGGATTGCCGCCGCTCTCGAATAACATCATTAGCACCAATGAAATCTATCGAACATTGAATAACGGTCAAAACATCATCACATGCACAACTTTATAATAAAATCAACTACGACAGCGAAGATCTACATTATTGCACACATTTCACTTGGTCTCCATGCAGGCACCTCCTCTCGCTATCTCTGACTGCCAGGGGATAAACGCAATCTGACCAACAGTGAGTTGTACTAAGATTTTTCAAACATCACAATATAATCTAGCCGCATCCAGATCGGGACCCACTGTCGCCACCACCACCATAGCTGCTGTCGCCTCTGTAATCGTCACTTGCTATGAGACAAGAGAGCCAGACCTGAGAACATTAACAAGGTGGGGAGGGATCCCCAGGGCGATCAGAGCTTCGTCATTGATAGAATCTATCAGGTTACTTAGGGCCCTGATGGCGGGTTCGTAAGGCAGGGCAGAGTCGAGATACTTTAGGAGATGCTGGATTCCACCATCGAAAACCACCGTTCGACGGAGGCCCTTGTTACCAGCGGTCAGGTGCTGCAGGCAGTCTGCTACAAATTCTTTAGATGTGTGTTGCTGCTAAATCCGTCGTGCCCCATGTTCTGGAAATCTGGAAATCTGGATGTGCGCCGCCCAGCGATGCTCTGCTCTACCATCATCATGAACAGTGCACAGCCACCAAAAAAACATTCGTTCCTCTTCGATTTTTGCCACCTTGTCATCTAGAAATCCTCGCCCACCATGAACCCCATGCAGTCGGTGCGCAAGGTGGGTAGCTCCTTCCACGTAGGGCACTTCTAATATCTGTATGGCGTCGAACAATATTTGCAAGGAACTCGCAATAACGAGACGCAGGATTGTCTTTCTTCACGGATTCGATCACCAATTCGATCAACGGTAAAACAATTTGCAGAACTGCTTTAACCTCGCAAGCATGCATAAACGGAAAGAAATTTCATAGGAGGTTAAATCTGGCATCGGGAAAAAAATGGTTTTCTAGCTCAAAGATATCGCATCGCCGAAAGATAGAAAGTAGAAAGTAAGGTCCGTAATCATGGTTGAACCCCAGGAAGAAGCCATAGCAACAACCAAGAATGGTAGTCGGCTTCGTTAATGACGTTCCGAGCAGGAACATCGAGGTTGCAATAGAGCCGGAGGTCAAAGTTCTGCCCGCGGGCAAATCGTGCGAGAGCTTTACAGTCCTACTGCAAGTGAAAGCCTCGCCTACAACCGGCCGGCAGTAGAAGAACGTCAAGTAGAAACGATATATTCTCCATTCAAAAAAAACATCTCGTGAAGATTCGTGCCGTTTCCAGAACAAAAAAACTTGATTGAATTTTTTTTTTTTCAACTTCTGGTTTCTGATCCATCCAACAAGGGATGGAGAGCATACTCCCTCAGTATCCAAAAAAAAAATGAATGGGGGAGGGAGGATTTCCATGAGGGAAATCCCCCCTCAAGGGTTTCACAGGGCAGGGAAAGCCCGCTCTGATACCAGATGTCATGAGGGAAAACTGAAGGGGATTATTTTATTGATAAAACTGTGTTACATATATATAGGCATAAGCCTATATTAAATGCATGACACTTGTCAAGTGAAACTGAAAAGTGTCAAGGAAGGCATAGTGCACATTACATTAACTCTAACAGAAGAAAATATTAGACAAAGGCATATATCAAGCGAAAGCATAAGCAAATGTTTTGAAATGCTAGCACACTAATGCAATCCTAAGGCCTTGGAAAATTATTTAGAGATTAAAAGTGCTTACCTAGATATTGAAAGCAATTACTTGTACATTGAAAGTGCTCACATACATATCAAAAGAACTCACCTAGAAATTAGAAACAATCAACAAGTGAAGAGCACCACCAAAAAAATGGACTTACATTTCACTTGGAAAAAGAGATTGGTTGAATAATATCAAAAAAGGTAAGGTATGATTCCCACTTTCAAGGAGTGGATGTAACAAATTGAAGTTATAAAATAAATAAAAACAAAGGAATTTTTTTTCAACAAAGGTTGAGAAGTTAGAATTCATCAAGAATTTTAGAAACCTACATTTATGGTGTGAAAAGGGCATAAGGTGTAGTTATTTTCACTATACTTGGGAAAATATTCTGCCTTAGTCAATTTTGTAAGATAAATTCAAAGGGAGGCAAGCCAGTAGAAATCAAATGGAGACAAAGATAGACACTTTGTCGATCTTGTCATCCTCGATGGACACTAAGTTGCACAAAAGCTTTGGGAAGATTTAGTTGCTATGCTTACCATTATATCTTTTCAATCAATGACAAACACTATTTTAAGAAGTTTAAAGGCTGAAAAATGCTTCCAAAGTTCTATGGCTAGTTAGATCATAATTATCAATGACCCACATGATTTCAATATTCTTCTAATGAGGATGGGTTACACAAATTTTTATGGACTATCTGATTGAAAATTAATAGCCTACACGATTTCCAAAAGGCTCATAGGAAGGATGGCAAGACAAAACTAAATGGACCGTTTAATTGAAAATGAATGACCCATTCTATTTTAAAAGAACTCAATTGGGGAGTGAGGAGGAATATTTCCATTGACCTTCTTATTTAAAATAAAAAACCCACACTGTTTCATGGGGTTTCTGACCAAAATTAAGGAGGAAAAATTCCATGGACCATCTATTTCAATATTAGCAACCTACATCATTTCCAGATGCTCATGATGAAGAGTAATCATGTAAAAATTTGTGTATCATCCAATTGTAAATCAATGACTTGGTACATTTTAAGGAATCTCCAATGGATATTAGGAAGTTAAAAGTTTATGGACCATACGATTGAAAACTAATGACACATGTTATTTCAAGATGATTTTGATGAATATTGACAAGACAAATTTCTATGTACCTTTAGGTCCCAAATAAATGGTTTGCACTCTTTTAAAGTGGTTCCAACAAGTATTATTAGAGTAAATTTCCATGGACTACCAAATTCAAGATCAATGGCCTACACTACTTTGGAGAACTAATGGAAAATTTGTTAGACTTTGTTGTTAACCAAGCCTGAGATATATGGAAAATACTATAGTTATCCATGAAAGAGATAGCCAACAAATATCAACTATCCATATTGGGCATGTAAGAGAGCCAACGGTATGTGGATGTTCAAAAAGATAAGTCTTAATCAACAACCAAAAAGGGAGTCTAAAAACTTGAAGGAGGTCTAAAGAGGCCATGCTAGCTAACTGATCAAAGGATAAATAGTCTGCCCTAGTAGGTTCTAATTTTTTAAAAAGCTAGTAGTAGAAGCCAACCAAATCTCATAGTCAACATTCAACCTTTTTTAACAAGGGACCTCTAAGGATTGTATTGTAGGTAACCTCTACACACAACCTCCCAAAAAATGTATTTGAACTTATTAAGGTGACAGTTATAAAAGGATCCAAATCCGCCTATTAGTACCACTCGAGTATGAGATTCTAGTAAGGTTTTTGACATATTAAATATAGTACTGTAGGAGCTACAATAAGAATAAATTTGATCCTAAAGCATTGATTGCAAAGGGTTCTTGTGCTTAGTCTTCAATGAAATCTAGGTATGGTAGTTGGCAATAGTGGTGGTAGTTACATATGTATAGGCCCAAAATCCTTTGGCATTGATGATTCTATATTTAGAGACCTTGATAAGGTCAATAATTGAATGCAAATGGATCACTGATATGGATTGGACAAGGAATTTTGAATCTTCTACACAATTTTGGAGGAACAAGTTCTCCAATTTTATCTATAAATAATTTTTTTTGCTTAATTGCAAAAGGATTGGAAAATTCACTTGCTAGTACCTTATATATGGCCCCTTGAGTAATTTTCCTTTCATTGTATCTTATGTATCTATCTAGAATCAAGGCTTGAGTGACTTTGTTAATAGAATTTGAGCCCTTTTGGCTTGGTGTATCTGTAATGATTTTTTTTATATATATATAAGAAATTGTGACTATTTTCTCCTATTCTAGTATTTGTATGTATTTACATATATATGTGCATGAAGCTGAATAATTTCCTTCTATACCATTTCCTATATGTATGTTGTACATGAATGTCATTGCCAGATCAAAAAAATGTTTATCTTTTAGCTATTAACAAATCATACAAAGTGTTCATCATACCACTATGCATAATATAATCTCCAATATTAGTGCATTACCTTATGTAGCATAATATTTTTTTTCTATTGTCTCTCTCCCCCTTTTACTTTAAAAATACAAATAGCCTAGGAGTAGTTTGGGAAGGTGAGAATTGAAGATCATATCTGATAAGGAGCTAACCTTAGAAATATCCTAGAGGTCATCTTGAGGGTTGTGTCCCATGCTCTCTAGACTTTCGACTATGTCACTCTATGTGAGGTGAAAGTGTTGGGTGCATTCAGCTATCACAACATATGATTATGATATTCTTAGCTGACAACACAAGGTATTTGATTAATTGCACCCTCATTTATTTAAAGTACAAGTGAAAAGGAAATACTTAGATTTTTTAAAGAAAATATAACCTTGGAATACTCCAAAGAATATTTCCTAGAGGAATAATATTCCCTCTAACTTTATTTTTTGCCCAAGGAAATATTGCCTTTCTCACAATTGAAGGCATCATCTAAAATATGAGTATAGGGTTATATATACTAGATGGAAAACATTTTTTGTGATTGAGTTAGTGAAAGATAGATATTTGATTTTTATGAAAGTTTACTATGGCTAATGGAGCATTGAGGTTCTTATTTCTTGATTCCAAACTACTAAGGGGGAATAATTATGCTACCTAGAAAACCAAGATTAAAATGTAGATTGAGTTTGATGAAGTATGGAAAGTAGTAGACGAGACCATTACTCATCCTAAATAAAAAAAATAAGATCAAATAAATTTTAACAAGGAAAATAGAAAGGTAAGATTAATCATCATGCTTGAAGTAGAAAATGAAGTATAAGCACACATTTGGGATTCAACCATGGCCAAAGATGCATAAGATAAATTATAGACAAACTAGAATCACAATTAAATTCTCTTCCTCCAAAGCCAACTCCATTGTTTGAATATAAAGAGTGGAGAGAAACTAAAATATTTTATGAGAAACATTGCCAAGTTTTGGGCATTATTATAAGCATTGGGAAACCAGGTATTTGATAAAATATTAGTTCTAATTATTTATATATATCTCCCTTTAAAATTCAATGTTTTCTGACAACCTTAAATATCATTGAACAAACCAAGTTTTGAAAAGTTGAATTTACTTAAAAAAGTAGAGGCCTCACATACAATAGATAAAGAAGAACAAATATCTCTTATAAAAATGAATTAATCATTTAGATGAGGAATAATACCTCTATAGTGATTCCACCAAAAAAATAATTCTCTTTAATGGCAAAAACAAAACAGTAAATTCAAGTTGAAAAATAAAGCATCAAAAAAGTAATGTTACAAAAAATGATCTTTCAGAAGGAAAAGCGCATGTATTTTCTACACATTCTCAACAAAGTTATCTCAATTATGTTTGGTATGTTTATTTTTGAGCAACTAGACACATGACAATGAAAATATTGGTTTCAAAATATAAACTACTCCACACATGTAGGAAAAGTATCTTTGGGGGTTGACACATCCTATGATATAAAAGACACAAGTGATGTAAAAATGCAGCTTGGATCACACACATGCAAAATCAAAGAAGTCTTATATATTCTAGGACTCACCAAAAATCTACTCTCTATCAATTAATTACTTGACCACAACTTGAAGGCTAAGTTTTATAAGCAACAAGGATCCATGGTATGCTTCATTTGTGATAAAACTAAGAATTCTAAGATTATTGCATATGGAAAAGGAAAAGGAAAGATGTTTAAAATTCATATAATTCATCATGAAAATTTAGAATTAGTCATCAAATCCAATATATATGCATTACTCTAGCATTGATGATATGGTCATCTAAGTTATAGCCACCTTATCACATTACAAAATAAAAATATGGTCAAAAGTATTCCCTATTTAAAGAAGTCCACACAATTTTGTTTATGTTTCTTAGATAGGAAGCAACATCAATCTCCTTTCAAGTCTATAAAATATTAGGCCAACAAATCTCTTGATTTGATCCATACTAATTTATATGAACCCATTGCTCCAAGTTACAATAGGTCCAAATATTTTCAACTCTTTGTTGATGATCATACCTATAGGTCCAAAATGGCCACATCCTTAGAAAATTTTAAAAAATTATTCTAAGGCAAATAAATCTCTATTATGTTGAATATATAGAGTATTTTAGAGTGGATTTATGCAAGGAGGTTCCATTCCACTCAACACTTGGTGTTTTCTACAAAATCATGCTAAGTGCTCCTATTTCGCTCGACACCTAGTGTATTTGACAATGGATTTCGATGAGGTTCCCAATATGTAAATATTTTGAGCTTTGATGATGTTTGTGTGATATAAAGTGTAGACTAGTGATTTAACTCTATTCCACATGCTCTAGTGACTAAGTGCTGAGAAGATGCATTTCACTGAGTTCCAAGAGTATTTTGGAGTGGAATGACGATAAGAAGGTCGGATGTCTTGGAAAGGAAGTAAAGGGGATGGAATGGTGACAAAGATGATTTGCATTTCTTTTGGAGTGGATTGGTGATTCTGCAATCAAACAAAGTCAAATATGACATTAATAATATTTTGAGCAGATTGCAACTTGCTTTATACCACAAACATGAGAAAGAAGTTAGATGTTTGGAAGGCTAAGTAGCATGTTGATGACAAAATTTATTCCACTTACATCTCAGTGCATTTCTCTCCAGAACTTGATTTCGTTGGCCAAAGTCATCAAAATTGATGTCAACTTTAATTTGGAGAGGAATGGCATTTATTTTCTTCCCACTAGTTTGTAGAGTATTTCTAAATATTTAATCATAGTTGTCTACTAAGAGCATCAATGGTGGGGATTTTGCTAACACTGTTATAGCATATAAAGGTGGGTTCTTGGTGAATTAAAGAATAGTCATTTTAAGATGGGAAGGCAAAGTGTCGAAGGGTTTTCAAGAACCAAGAACTAGAGTAGTTGTAGATCTATGGTGGAGTATAGTTTCAAAGAATAGTGAATGGTCTAGATCTATTTTATAACAGTTTGAAGCTCAACTACCATAAACGAACCAGCAAGTTGCAAATCTGAGCTACCATGGCAGATTACTTCTAGTGGATTTCCTAAAATCAACAAGCAAATGAGATAATACTAATGTAGCTCTTTGATGATCTGTAAATTCTTAAATTCTTGTAATTTATTCTCTTATTCTTTCACTTGTAAACTATAAATAGAGGTTGAACCCTCGATTTTCAAGGTCAACTCTAGTGCATTTGCTTGCCCTACTGTGTAAATATTTTTGCAAACTAATGGAAGGAGCATTACTTGGATTTTTGACTTGAGACTTGTTATCTTCAATATATTTTTTTAAGAGGTTTGAAGCTATGAATTGTATTTATATCAATGTTGTAATGGTTAGTTCATTCCATTTGCTTTGGATTACTAGTTGTTAAGGTAGTTGAAATATGTTCATAGTTAGATCTGTGTTGGTAGGAATTTTATTTCTGCAAAGTTTGATTATTGATCTATTCTACTAAATTGGATTGTAAATATATTGGATATTGGAATTTCTTCTTGGGACATATATCTACTTTATGCTTTATTATGTGAATACTTGTTTTTGGATGCTGCTAATCTTGATTATGGGACACCAAAAATAGTTTCTCATAATTTTATCTATGGATGCCTATATTGTTAGCCTAGTTGGCCACTATTAATGCATATTTTTTAACCCTAAACCCTTTTCTAACCCTATTTCTCAAACCCTTATTAAGCTTAATTGAGTCAACATATTACTAAGTTAACAAGGAACCAACCTACTTTGGAGGTTAGATTGAAGTAATATTTGGTCCATCCAATGTTGAGTGTTGAGCTGTGACTATCGGGTGCAAGCCTAGACAAAAAAATAGAAGATAAACAGTTGTAGTGTCAAGTAAAACTTGATGAAAATTTTGTGCCCAACAGTTTTTGGCATGCCTGGTAGGACCAGTTTACAAGATACACTAAAAACCATCTCATACTTTATTGTTTTATCTTTACTTGAAGGAATCAAGATTTTGTGAATTATATTGACCTTGCTAAGTGGTGATTAGCAAATTCACCTGGTGACTCCCTGGTCTGTAAACCCAAAAAGAAAAAAATTTATCCCTGTAAACCATAGTTTTTCATGTATACCAAGTCATTCAAGAGAAATAATTTAGACTTCTTTTTCTACTATGAGCTACCTTATAGAGGGTCAACTGTTATAATGAATTTAAATCAAGATTTTAATTTAGAAGAAAATCCTAGTAAGGATAATCCTTCAATTAATCCAACAACACCTCCAACAAGAGCTACACCTAGAAACATGGCATAAAATGCAATTCCAAATAATCCCTTGCACAAGTACCCCATCTGGAACACAATTGGCCCCCTTAGACTAGCCCAAATGCATGAAATTCCCCAAACTATGTATAAGGCCATTCCCACCTATGATAATTCTAGTAAAATTGCATATAAGCACTGCCAAGATATTCTAAATCTGGTAGCCATACACAATATAAAAAATGAAGATGTGATTGTCAGGATTCTAGCCCTATATTTTAGAGGAAATATTTTACATTGGTTTAGAACCCTTGAAGACAATACCATTACCTCATGGGTAGCATTGGTTGAGCCCTTTGTGGAGGAATTTAATGAATCTACTGATCCTTTTTTCCTCCTTAATCATTTCACATCTATGAAGAAACATCAATAAGAAACTGTTTCAAATTTCAATTTAAGGTTTAGCAGAACCTGGAAGATAATTCCCCATGTTGCTAACCCAATCATAATACTTACTTACATGTATTATATTAGGGCCCTTGGATCAGAGTTAGACCTACAAAACCAACAATATGAGGTGGAGACCTTTCCACAGGTCTATAATGTAGTTGTTCATGTAGAAAATGTCCTTATCAATATGGGAAGATTACCTCCAAAATTTGTGTTGCCCTACCATTTGGAAACCATTAATATCCAAATCCAAACTACTACCTCATATTATATGGACCCTCCTCCTTTTTCATCCCCATTTTCACAAATGAATCCCATTACTTAGGCAAAAGCATTGTCTATTGTAGCTCCTTTTCCTCCACTTCCTTCTCAGATTCTACAAGAATTTTCTATCATTCTTGATATCCATAATACTTTCAAAACTCTTAGCAACAAGATGAATTCAATGGAAAATAAAGAGATGGAGAGGTCTCAACAAAGGATATTTCCTTATGTGAATAAATATCAAAGACTCAGTCCTAGCAATAGTACTAGGGTTAGAGTAAATGTAGCATATGAAGAGCTTGAGCGTTCTCTAGAAATAATTTTGGTGAATGTATGGTGTTTAGTGTGCAATGATCCTCATGACTCATAATCTTGTGTTATGTACCAACACCATGTACAACATGCTATGGAGAAAGCAGAAAGGATTCAGAAAGAAAGAGTGAATATGCTCTGGCATCTAAAGCAAATCATGGTTGAAAAAGAGCTTGATGAGGATGGACCTATTGCTGTAATGACAAGGTCAGGCAAGAAAACATTGCAAGTTGATTAACAAAAAATGGGTCAATTTTAGGTTGCCTCTCAGAAGAAGAAATATCCACCTACCCAGAGCAGTGATACTTTCCCTATTCTCCAAGCCAAAGAAAAAGAGGTCAGTATTCCCAAGAGATTTGATAAATAAATTGAGGGATATAGAATGAGATCCAAGAATGAAGCTTAAGAGAGTCTTAGGTTCCCTTCCATTACCAAAAGACAAAGAATTGAGGCCACTCAATAGTATAAAAGAAAATATGGTGAGCTAGAAAAAATGCCTAAGAGACCTACTTCTGCAAAATATGAATACAAAATTGTGGAATAAATGAAGAGGGTACCATACAAATCTATTCTATATGATACCCTCTTCATTCTTGGCCAAATATACCTTCTAAAGGCTTCCTTGAACAAATATCCACAAGAAATGCAAGCCACCACAATCCTCAACATACCCTCTAAAAAGAAAGAAATTTATTCTACCACTTTGAAGAATAAACCCCCTACTTTCTATATCTCTCTAAGGATGGTAGGGTGGGTGGTCCGTAATTGTATGATTGACTCAGGAGCATCTAATATAGTCATGCCTAAAGCATTTTGTGAGGAAATAGCTATGGAATACACCAAATCCTACCCTGGAGTTCTACAATTATATGGGACACCTGTGAAGGCAGTAAGAGTGATAAAATATGTCTTGATGAGGCTACACAAAGCACCTAAGATAACTATAGTACAAGAAATAGTAGTGGTGGATATAGAGACCTATTTTAGCTTATGCCTTTCTAGATATTGAAGTAGGGAAAAATAGTGCACCTAATTGATGAGCATCAGAAATGCTCATATTTTGTATACATTTTCTTGATCATTATGCGGCTGTATAATAAGGATTGCATACTTTTATGAATGATTATATAAATATTTGATGAAATTATGCGTGTTATCTAATTCATGTGTTTTCAGTGTGTTTTTGTGGAATTGCAGTTGATTTAGTTAGATTTGGATCAGTCGAGGTCTTTTTATGGACCTGGCACTTTGTTTCTTTCGGGGTCAATGCAGAAAATATAGGCGCCTTCCTCTTCCAGGAAGGCGCCAAATGTAAGTAGGTGCCTTCCTCTTCCAGGAAGGCGCCAAGAGTAAGTAGGCGCCTTCCTCTTCCAGGAAGGCGCCAAGGAAAGACAAGCGCCTTCCTCTCCAGGAAGGCACAAGGTGCCATAGAAGGAAGCGCCTTCCTCTCATAAGGAAGGCACCACTAGAAGGCAAGCGCCTTCCTCTCATAAGGAAGGTGCCACTAGAAGGCAAGCGCCTTCCTCTCATAAGGAAGGTGCCACTAGAAGGCAAGCGCCTTCCTCCCATAAGGAAGGCACCAAGGAAGGCACCACTAGAAGGCAAAGCGCCTTCCTCTCATAGGAAGGCACCAATAGAAGATAAGCGCCTTCCTCTTCCAGGAAGGCACCCATGACAATAAGGCACCTTCCACATAGAGAAGGCGCCCGATATACTTAGGCACCTTCCTCATAGGGAAGGCGCCCATGTTCTTCGCTCGTTGACCAGACAAGCATGACGTGGACAAAAGTGACTGGTGCAGTTCCAACTCTACGTCAAGTAGAGCTAAATTGGGGATCACACCAATGTATGAGAATGTCCTACCAATGCCAGGTGAAGCACAACCCAATCAGTGAACATGCCATCGTTAGAACCGAATGCCAATTTTAGTAGACGTCGATTACATTTACCAGACTATCTTAGTTTAGTCTGGGATGAATCGACTATTACAACTTCTTTGTAATAGAAGTTCTGTGGGTGTGCTATATAAACACATGCAGACCTCTCTGAAGATATATAGATATATATAGGGAGATATAGACATAGATATATAGAGAGAGGAGATAGAATATTTTGATTGTAATACTTTGATAATTGTAATACAGTTCTAAGAAGTTCTAAGTGCGTGTTCAGCTGGGAGGAAGCTATTGGAGCCTGGGCCCACTCCAAGCCAGTATTTCTTCCCCTACTTTTCTTATGTTTTTTCTAGATTAGTTTACTATTTTATAAGATTGTTTATCGCATCGATATTTCTAGTATTTGTAGTAGGTTCATTTCCAGGAATGTGTGGATATTTCCTTTCTATAGATTTAATCATTTTTACATAAATTATTGAGGAGTGCATGAATGATTGACAACCATTTGAAACACCCCCCAATAGTAGAACTAGCGGACTCATCTCAAGTGGTATTGTAAGCAATCTTATTCAGACCCTTCGCAAGTTTACGAAGCTCCCTGGGTTGATAAATTAAATGCACGGGCATGTGACAAAAGTAGGAAAGAAATTAACCTTGTTTGGCCCGCAACATTTTGGCACCATTGTCGGGGAAGCATCTCAACTAGATTATTTACAATACCTGGAAACCTTCCATCTGACCTTGTATGAGTTCTTCGAGAAGAAGAGGACCTGACGGTCGGTTTATAAAAACCAATCCATCAGAACCTGAGTCAGTCGAGCATTCTAAATTTGAATTAGACTCACCCGACCCACCTCCAGCAATCCATTGGAGTGAGGAGCCACACTTTGTGCAAAGTGCCTCCTCATCCCATCAACGTGGGGAAGAACGAATCATCATAAATCCCCTATTTAATAGGACACCCTTAGAGGAAGCCCTATTGTGGAAAGTTGTAGAAGATCGGACGATAACACCAGACAACCTTAGAGCCTTGACTCAGAAAGTCTTAAATGACCATAAGGCCATAAACACTGCATTAGAGACCACATTTCCTAAAAAAATGGCTGACAACGAAGAAGTCTCATCTGGATTTAGTTTCCCGATTGAGGAAGGAGTAGGAGATACCAAAATGAAAAACATATCCCCTGCTCACCTTTCGACCTTCAGAGGATACCCAACTGAGGACCCTGACCTATTTTTATTTAAGTTTGATGTCTTATGCAGGTCTGTGGACTACAAATCTGATACGCAGAAGCTGAAACTCTTTCCTTCCATGTTAGACGATGCAACTCTACGGTGGTTCATCGGTCTAGGAGACAAACACATTGCCACTTGGGATCAAATGAAGAGGCTCTTTTTAGAGCAATACCAAGATTTTGGGAGAGCAAGAGACTCCAGAGAAGAGGTCCTGAGCATGACGTAGAAAGAAGATGAGTCTCTCGAGGAATACTGGGAGAGATTCAACTTCAATCTTCAATGATCTCCTCACACGAGACTATCTGATAAGTCCCTCAAAAGCATATTTTTGAGAGGACTTACCAATGAATCACTGGAGGCTCTTAACATGATTTCTGGAGGTGATGTCTACCAACACGCTATGGAAGACATCCGACAACTATGCCGGAACTACTCAAGAAGGAGAGGCAAGACCACTTCTAGAACCATGAAAGCGACTACTTCAGTCACGAAGACAGAAATAGGTAACATGCTAGAAGATTTAAAGAGTGAAATGCTCTCGTCTCTAGCATTGCAGATGGATACGCTACTGTTAGAGAAGAAGAAGCAAGAAAATGAAGCAGCATTGGCTTATTTCTATCCAAAATGTAGAGGGAAGCATGCAAAGAATGCATGCCCAGAGAACAAAGTCAGAGTATGCATAGTTTGTAGGCTGAACCATAAAACCCGATTGTGCCCACAACTGCCCAGTAATCAGGAGGATGCTGAAAGCATGGATGCCTATTTTATAGGCAATCGAAAGAGTTGGCCACAACCCCCTACGGGGAATATGCCAACCGAAATGTCGTCATATGGAGGAGGACCATACATGCACCAAGGTCCACCTCAACCACCTAACATGGGGTGGTGGGGGCCATCACCCTGGTCTAATGCACCCCCAACAACATTCCCGAACCAGCAGCCATGGATGCCATATCCATATCCTGGGCAATAGTGGAGAGGCCACACTCCATGGAATCAGGCTCCATAGAATGTAGCACCAGCTCACCCCCAATAGAACTTACCGACATTGCCAGTAGTAAGACCTACGTAGCTACCCGCACAACCGATGACAAATCTGAATAATAGGGTGAACCAACCAACATACAACATGGAGGGTGAGATGTATCCGATGTACCATATTCAGCTTAGGTCTGGTAGACAGCTAGGAGTAGGAATGCCTCCACTGGTAGAAGAGGAGGAAGAGGTAGAAACACCTCTTGTAGAAGAGGTGATAGAAGAAATGCTTGAGAGAGCAAAGGCTCCATTTCCCAACCGGCTGCAAGAACAGAGGAAAGTAACGCAGTCAGAGTTCGATATCTTGTCTAGCTTGAAGAACCTCACCATGACAATCCCATTATTTCAAGCCATCCGAGATGTTTTGATATATACCAAGGTGATAAGAGAGATGTGTCTAAGGAAGCCAGGATGAAGAGCAACCCAGACTATCAATGTCATGGGTAAACTGGCAGATTTGATGATGGGAAAAATGTGCCATCCAAAGTATGCAGACCCAGGCAGCCCGGTGCTGACTATAAAAATTGAGGGACATTCCCTATCCAATACGTTGGTCGATCTCGGAGCAGCCATCAATGTAATGCCTCAGGAGACCATGCAGAGGCTACAACTCATGAACCTAAAACCCACTATGATAGTGCTGTAGTTGGCCGATCGATCGACCGTGGCACCGAAAGGAATGTTGGAAGATGTAATAGTAACAGTCAGTGCATGGGAATACCCAGCCAACTTTTTAGTCCTGCAATCTAAAACTAGGCTGGGCGGTTACCCGCTCATCTTGGGAAGGCCATGGCTGGCAATAGCTGATGCCTACATCAGCTTCTAGGATGGGTTGATGACCATCTCCGATGGGAAAAATGTTAAAATATTGACTATTTCACCCCTAGCTCAATCCGTCGACTCAGTAGGAGAACCCATGTTGATCGAGCATGAAAATCCTGAGCTATCCATGATCCAGCCGATGATGATGTTGGATGAGTTGGTAGAAGAAGATGAGGATGGTGCTATTGTGGAGTTCCTCCATGGGGAGTCCTCCATCTCCGCACCTGGATCACCATTGGCTGGCACCCAAGATCACCACATTCAGCAGATACACGTCGGGCCAGGAAGAACGTTGAATGTCAGTAGTAGGTTGACTCCTACACAATTGATGAAAGTAGAAGAGCTCCTGGCTAGACACCAATAGGCATTTGCATGGGATTACATAGATATGCAGGGCATCAGCCCAAAAATCTGTACCCATCGTATATACCTCGATGATCAAGCAACTCCAAGTAGGCAACCATAGAGAAGAATGAATCCGGCAATGAAAGACATTGTCAAGGAAGAACTGCAAAAACTCTTGACTATCGGATTCATCTATCCAATTTTTGACAGTGAGTGGGTATCACCATTAGTAGTAGTCCCTAAAAAGAATGGGAAGTGGTGAATCTATGTGGACTACAGAGCATTAAACAAGGCGACCAAGAAGGACCACTTCCCGCTCCCGTTCATTGATCAAGTCTTGGATACACTCTCGGGGAAGAAGTATTTCTCCTTCCTAGATGGATTCAGTGGATACAACCAGATCCAGATAGGAGAAGAGGATCAGGATAAGACAACGTTCACCTACCCATGGGGAACGTTTGCCTATCGGGTATTACCTTTCGGATTGTGCAATGCACCTACCACCTTTCAAAGGGTGGTGCTTAGCATATTTTTAGACATGATGGGAGATGCGGTCGAAGTATACATGGATGACTTCATCGTCTATGGAGAAACCTTTGATGAAGCAATGACAAACTTGGAAAGAGTGCTCGAAAGAAGCAAGGAAAACAATTTGTCCCTGAGCAATGAGAAATGCTTTATGATGATGCAAGAAGGCATCGTACTGGGACACCACCTCTCCGTAGAAGGAATAAAGGTTGATAAAAGAAAAATTGAGGTCATCAGAGACCTACCCAGCCCTAGAACATAGAGAGAGGTGAGGAGTTTTCTTGGATCAGTCGGGTACTACCGATGATTTATCATCGAATTCAGCAAAATTGTGAAACCACTGCACACTCTATTATCTAAGGATGTGGAGTTCAATTGGATGGAAGACTACGAGGAAGCATTTCAGTTGCTCAAAGAGAAACTGATATCCACACCGGTTCTAAGAGGACCAAATTGGGCCATACCATTCCATATCTACTATGATGCATCCAACAATGTGATTGGAGCAGTCCTCGGATAGAAGGATGGCAAAGAATTTTATGCCATCTATTATGTCAACAAAAACTTGGCAAGAGCCGAGCTCAACTACACGGTGACGGAGAAGGAGTTCCTTGCGGTTGTGCATGCCATAAACAAATTCTACCATTATATCATCGGGTATAAGGTAATTGTCCACATGGACCATGCGGCTATCAGATACTTGATGAGCAAGCCGGCCATTGGTGGAAGAATTATCAGGTGGCTCCTATTACTATAGGAATTCGACATCACAATAGTCGATAAACCAGGCAAGGACAACGTCATAGCAGATTTTCTATCCAGATTGATACCAGTAGACCATGCAGTAGTGGAAGACCAATTTTTGGATGAGCATTTGTTCACCATTAGTGAGCAAGTCCCATGGTACGTAGATATAGCCAATTACTTGGCCATCGGAAGAACCTCACCTGCTCTCTCTTTTCAAGAAAAGTAGGTGGTCATAGAGAAAAGTGCATCATTCCTATGGGTTGATGGCCTCCTATTCAAAAGAGGACGTGACCAGATTATAAGGAGATGCATAGCAGAGCAGGAGTTCTCAGAAGTACTCAAAGCGTGTCACGACGAACCATGCGGAGGACACTTTGTAGGGAAATGAACTGCCTACAAAATCCTACAGGCTGGGTACTTTTGGCCCACTCTATTCAAGGATGCGGCTGCGTACACCAGCAAGTGTGATGAATGCCAAAGAATGGGCAGACCAACCCATCGAGACGAAATGCCCCTCCAACCTCAGGTACACCTGGAACCCTTTGATAAGTGGGGCATGGACTTCGTGGGACCAATTAATCCACCTTCAATAGGGAGGAGGTTTATTTTGGTCTGTATAGATTATGTCACCAAATGGGTTGAAGTTCAAGCGTTGAGAGATTCAAAAGAAAGAACAGTCATCGATTTCTTATTTGCTCACATTTTTACATGATTTGGGGTCCCTAGAGAGATAACAATAGACCAGGGGCCTCAATTTACCTCCAGATTGATCAAGGAGCTGATGGAGCAATACAGAGTTTGGCATAATAAAACTACACCCTACCATCCACAGGCAAATGGGCAAGTGGAAGTGATGAACAGGGAAATAGAGAACATCCTGATGAAGACCATGCAACAACACAAAAAATATTGGGCTACACGGTTGTCGAAGGTAGTCTGGGCATATAATACCACGTGGAAATCCACCACAGGCTTCACACCCTTCCAACTGGTCTATGGGAAGAGTGCGATGATGCCCATTGAATTTGAAATCAAGACATTGAGAATGGCTTCAGAGTTGAACTTGAGCTTGGATGATGCTCAAGAAGAAAGGATTCGATAGCTCGATCAGCTGGACGAAATCTGAATGGATGCTCTACAGAGAACAGAAATCATACAAAAGCAAAGAAAGCGGTGGCATGATCACCACATTAAACTGAAGCAGTTCCAAGAAGGAGAATGGGTGCTGTTGTACGATTCTCGATTCCAAGAAAGAAAATGTAAATTAATGCAAATATGGATGGGACCGTATGAGGTGGTAGAGCTCATCAAGAATGGGGCAGTGCGCGTTAGAACAATTGATGGCAGCAACACCATGTTAACGGTCAATGGCCACCGACTGCGCCCCTATAACACATCCGAAACCTTGCAGGTGGAATCCAGGATAGACGTGGGGGAGACCCCATCTTGTTAGACCAAACTCTCAATAGGAAAAATGGTGGGCATGGAGATGCTCACCAAAATTAGTTAATTTAGTTTTTTTCTTACAGTGTGTTTTGCAGGGACGACGCCCGCATGCAAGCTGCAGGCATCCTAACCCAGGGCCTAACAGGCATGGAATGCATCTAACTACCTTTATTTTTCTTTCTTTTCATTTGCTTTTTGTAGGTGGAGGACCTGACAGCACGAGGAATAGGTATCTGGGAAACCAGGCCTGATTCGGCTCAGCATTCCGACACCGACACTCGTAGGTAGAAGCTGAGGCAGCGTGAAGCAAGACAGAGAAGGCTTGATCACCCTTTCCTAGTCAAACGCAACATGATTGCCGAGAATAAGGTGCCTTCCACATCGAGAAGGCGTAGAAGAAGGCACCTTCCTTATGAAGAAGGCACCCACCAGAATAAGGTGCCTTCCTTATAAAGAAGGCACCCAGCCAGAAGAAGGCACCTTCCTTATAAAGAAGGCGCCCCAAAAGAAGGCACCTTCCTTATAAAGAAGGCACCCAAATAAGGCGCCTTCCTTATAAAGAAGGCACCCACTAGAAGAAGGCACCTTCCTTATAAAGAAGGCACCAAATATAATAAAATATATATAAATATATAAAAAATATATATATATATAGGCGCCTTCCATGGCTGGAAGGCGCCATACAAAAAAAAACCAAGGCGCCTTCCACATCGGAAGTGCATCATACGAGGCACCTTCCACATCGAGAAGGCGCATACAGACTGAGGCGCCTTCCACATCGAAGGCACATGCAGATCGAGGTGCCTTCCACATCGGGAAGGCGCACCCATTCAGAAGCACCTTTCATAGCAGGAAGGCGCCATCATCAAGAAGGTGCCTTCCACCATCGAAGGCACATCCAATCAGAGGCGCCTTCCACCACCAGAAGGTGCATCCATTCAGAGAGCACCGACAACATCGAGAAGGTGCCATATAAGTACCTTCCACATCAAGAAGGTACCACATCAGTACCTTCCACATGGGGAAGGTACCAAAGAGCACCTTCCACGTACAACCAACACTTACGCCTCCTGGATGCCTCGATCGAAATGAAAGCATCACATGAATGAGCGGCACCAGATGACCATACCCCTCCCCCATGTCACAAATCAGTGAATCAGTGCCCTTCACGATGCCTGAAACATCGAATAAGGTACACGCATGCTAATTCAAATTTTTATATAATTATTTATAAAATATGCAGTACCAAAAAAGATACCATCATCATAAAGATCATATCCCCCCATAGCCGGAACCGCATGCCAATGATATGGCACCTTCCATAACTACTAGGGTTAGGTGCCTTCCCTATAAGAAGGTGCCTTCAAGAAGGAAGGAAAAAAAAATAGTAGTAGTAAGGGAAGGCGCCATGGGAGGAAGGTCGAAGAATCATGTAGTGAAGAAGAATGAACCAGGTGATACGGAAGGAATTAGGGGGCGGTGAAGACACAGTTCGAGGCCGAGGGATGGCTCGAATACTATACCCTAGTCAGTTAGGGCCAGGATATGGAGGTAGCCAAGGAGTTCGTTGCCTCCTTGAGGGGTGACGTAGCTCAGGTGCGAGGGGTAGAAATTCTAGTCACCCCCGAATTCATCTCATAGGCGACTGGATTGCCCCTCATAGGGGAATGCGTATACAAAGGTGGACTGTTGAAGTCGTACGCCGAAGTGCTACTGCCAGGGGAAAATGTGTAGATAGACAAGGAGGGGCTACCCAAAAATAGCCTTCCCATGAATCTATGGAAGATATTCGAGCAGGTTGCTCGATTCTTCACATGCACCAGGAAATATACCCATCTGCACGCTAACCATGTGCAGTTTCTCAATCACCTGGTGCATGGAAGGAAGTTGAACATGCCCTTCTACCTAGTGAATGCTCTGAAGGATGAAGTGGCTCGGTACCAGAAGGGAGCACCATCCACCTTAGCCCACCATGGGCTGATATCGACACTGGTCCGCCATGTAGAAGCGTAGAGGCAGAACCCCGACGCAGAGGGAGATGGTGGCCAAGAAAGGCGACAGGATGCTATTGCCAAAATAGGGCAAGAAGAGAGAAGCCCTATAGAGGAAATGGTGAGTATCGAGCAATTGGCATTGCCCTATTTCATAGAAGAAAGAGGGCAGTCACCAGTGCCCAAAAACATAGAGGAAAGAGGGCATTCCCTAGTGCCCGAGCGTGAGGAGGAAGGAGCACCGCTTATTAGCGGTGAGGCCGAGTTTCGATCGACAGAACTAGTCCCTAGGAGGAAATGCCTACGGTGACTCCTCCTCTCGATAGAAGAAGAACAGAGTGACCCAAAAGTCGATGTTGTAGCCCAAACCCTCTAAGAATTGACAAACTAGAGCCCACAAGATGTAGGGACTTTTAGGAGCAATGACCAGGTCGATGCGGCCTTGGAGGAGGTGCTCGAATGGCAAACCAATTGTTGGATGGCCCAACAAATTTTAGAGGACTACCAGAACAAGCATACAGGGGAGTTGAAAGAATGAGATGGATGGATCACCCAGCTCGAGCAGCTGGTCCAGTAGTTGTGGGAGGAAAACCAGCTACTCCAGGATAGGGGAACGGAAAGAAGGGATGCATCGACCCAAACTGATTGGGTGAAAGAAGTCTCGATGAATTCTCCCACATCTGTCGAATGAGTATTCTCTTTGAGAGAAATTCGATCGGATGCCCGATAGAGCAGCCCGGAGGTAGGGGAGAATTCCTCTATTTTTGGGAGTGAAGGGGAGAGAAGTCCCACAATACCCCCTATCATCGTCCTGAGTGATACAGAGTAGGACGAGGGCCTCCAGTAGTAGACAGGACCAGAGGATAAGGAGGAACTCCCTAGACCTGAGGAAGGAGGAGAAGAACCTGAGGGGTCGACACAGGATAGACAGGAGGATGAAGGAGCACCCCTAGGGATGGTAGCACAGAGTGAAGAGAACGCTCTAGAGTAGGCCCCTCGGAGTGAGAAGACGTCCACCAAGGAGAAAGGGAAAACCCCTATTCGAGCCACCACATTTTCTATAGAGGCCAGAGGAAAAGGGCCTAGGATGGCTCGAAAGAAGGTGAAGGTGACCTTCATCGAGCCAGAAGAGGATGAGTGGGATATGCAGCCATTCATAGAGAGGTAAAAATAATTCGAATGATTGCTCAAAGAGATGATGGCAGCCAAGGAGACCTAGAAGGCAACCTCGAGGATGTAGGGGGACACTGGTATCTACGTCAATCCGATAGAGGACAACCAGTTCTGGGATATTTATGGGTCATCCCGGGGATGGCCCTCCATGATGAGGAGGTATTTGGAATGATGGGGGGTATATGGCCCCAAATTAGAGGCCACTGCCATTGCAAAGGAGAATGCAGGGCTTACTCCTGAAGCAGCCAGATTATACAAAGCCCAAGTAGTACATTCCAGGAGGGATAATTTAGATATCCCTCTGGCAGTGGTCAGACCTCCGGACGCTGACCTCTGGCAAGCTATAGAAGCTGCATTCCAGTCAGTAGAGATGACGCTGGCTAGATCACCACTAGTAGCAGCCAGAATGAGGAAAGGATAGCCGACAACCGCACCCTCAGCTCCGCATAGGAAAAGAAGAGCCACACCTTTAGATGCCAACACGTAGAAGAGGTAGACTCGGGCCGTAGGTACAGCCGAATCCTCCAAGAAATGACAATGATGAGGGGTCAACAGGGCTACCTATAGTTTTGATGCCATGAGGGCGTGGCATATGTTAGGCATGGGGGGATGATGAGCATCAGAAATGCTCATATTTTGTATACATTTTCTTGATCATTATGCGGCTGTATAATAAGGATTGCATACTTTTATGAATGATTATATAAATATTTGATGAAATTATGCGTGTTATCTAATTCATGTGTTTTCAGTGTGTTTTTGTGGAATTGTAGTTGATTTAGTTAGATTTGGATCAGTCGAGGTCTTTTTATGGACCTGGCACTTTGTTTCTTTTGGGGTCAATGCAGAAAATATAGGCGCCTTCCTCTTCCAGGAAGGCACCAAATGAGTAGGGCTTCCTCTCGGAAGGTCCAAACGTAAGTAGGCACCTTCCTCTTCCAAGAAGGCACCAAGCATAAGTAGGTGCCTTCCTCTTCTAGGAAGGCGCCAAGGAAAGACAAGTGCCTTCCTCTCCCAGGAAGGCGCCAATAGAAGGCCAACGCCTTCCTCTTCCAGGAAGGTGCCAAAGGAAAAGAAGCGCCTTCCTCTCATAAGGAAGGCACCGACGGGAAGGTGCCACTAGAAGGCAAGCACCTTCCACTCATAAGGAAGGTGCCACTAGAAGGCAAGCGCCTTCCTCTCATAAGGAAGGTGCCACTAGAAGGCAAGCACCTTCCTCTCTAGGAAGGCACCACTAGAAGGCAAGCACCTTCCTCCCATAAGGAAGGCACCGATAGGAAGGTGCCACTAGAAGGCAAAGTGCCTTCCTCTCACAGGAAGGCGCCAATAGAAGATAAGTGCCTTCCTCTTCCAGGAAGGCGCCCATGGCAGTAAGGCACCTTCCGCATAGAGAAGGCACCCGATATACTTAGGCACCTTCCTCATAGGGAAGGCACCCCTGTTCTTCGCCCGTTGACCAGACAAGCACGACGTGGACAAAAGCGACTGGTGCAGTTCCAACTCTACGTCAAGTAGAGCTAAATTGGGGATCGCACCAACGTATGAGAATGTCCTACCAATGCTAGGTGAAGCACAACCCAATCAGCGAACATGCCACCGATAGAACCGAATGCCAGTTTTAGTAGACGTCGATTACATTTACCAGACTGTCTTAGTTTAGTCTGGGATGAATCGACTGTTACAACTTCTTTGTAATAGAAGTTCTGTGGGTGTGCTATATAAACACACATAGACCTCTCTAAAGATATATAGGGAGATATAGACATAGATATATAGAGAGAGGAGATAGAATATTTTGATTGTAATACTTTGATAATTGTAATACAGTTCTAAGAAGTTCTAAGTGCGTGTTCAGCTGGGAGGAAGCTGCTGGAGCCTGGGCCCACTCCAAGCCAGTATTTCTTCCCCTACTTTTCCTGTGTTTTTTTCTAGATTAGTTTACTATTTTATAAGATTGTTTATCGCATCGATATTTCCAGTATTTGTAGTAGGTTCATTTCCAGGAATGTGTGGATATTTCCTTTCTGTAGATTTAATCATTTTTACGTAAATTATTGAGGAGTGCATGAATGATTGACAACCGTTTGAAACACCCCCCAATAGTAGAACTAGCGGACTCATCTCAAGTGGTATTGTAAGCAATCTTATTCAGACCCTTCGCAAGTTTACGAAGCTCCCTGGGTTGATAAATTAAATGCACGGGCATGTGACAAAAGTAGGAAAAAATTAACCTTGTTTGGCCCACAACACTAATTATGAGCAAAAATATATGTATCTATCCTATCTCGCTTATGAGCATCAAACGGAAGCATGCATATGAAAATGAAGCAATACCAAACAATAAGGAATGAAATGAAACGAGTCTCTTTCTTATTAATTTGGTGGATCAAATCCAAGGTTACACAGAAGTCCCCTTGAGGGCTCAAAGGTGATACAATTGTTACAAATTTTGGGGTGCCCAAGGATCAAATCCTTCAAGAAATTCGGGTGCACATCCAGTGCCTTTCCTCGTACCCACAATCGAGGTGGGCGGGCCAATGCCATCGCTGCTTGTATATTCAATATATGATGTCTGATATTCCTTCCCAATGCCTTCTAAGAACCTACACCTACACACAAGGAAGCAAAAAGGGTCAAATAGCAAGGGTGTGTGAAGGAAAACATGCAATCCCCACAGGCACAAAATGGCACATATATTAAAAATATATCAAATCAACTCAGAATGACTTGAAAATTTATGGGGATGTTAAATAAGAGTTTTTGAGGGGATATCACCAAAAAAATATCTGAAATTGCATCCGTAGACCCCTCGATTTTGCGTCGCCCGCCTACAACCTACGAAGACCAAGACAAGCAAATCCCGCACCTAGACATGTCCAAAACATATGAAATTTGGGGAGAATGCATAAATAATAATTTTAAGACAACCCATATGGTTATATTTCCAAAATGAGGTGCAGATCCACCTGCATGCAACTGGGGTGCCCGGATGGGCCCTACGAACCTACAAAACCTTAAAAATGCAATATCTCGGCCAATTTAACTCCAAATTGCATGAAATTTGAACTACAACATCATATGATAGTCTAGAATAATATATAAAAAATAGTAAAAAAATTGTGCAAGGATTTGTCCTCATCCCGGGGGATGGTGGTGACTGCAACTAATTGGGGGGCACCCTGGGAGGGGATACCCACCAATTCTGCACACTTTTTGCTACCAATCCCATTGGGGAATGATCCTAAATACTATAAGGGGTGTTTTCATCGAATTTGGTGAATAAATTCACCCGGATGGAAAAGTTATGCTCAAAGGACCCTCTTGAAGTCACCCGGTAACCTCCTTCGCAAAAGAGAGATTTCGAGGGCAAGAAGGCACAATAAAGTGAGGGGAAATCTCGGTAGCACTCCATTGCATATCCTAGAACTCCTCTCTATATTTTTGTGTGGATATTGAATCCATTTTATAGCCCAAAGGGGCTCATGTGCAAAAAGGCATGCGAGGGCATGCATGGCAGGAGGTGCCACTTGTCAAACGGGAGGCATGCAATGGATGTGGAAGAGAATCTCCAATTTGGGCCTCCATTAAGAAGTGTGTCATAAGGATTCAGTGCCCTCTGACCCGCATGCTTCATTTGGTGGGGTAAATGGCAGTTTTTGGGTGCCATTTGTCCCAGATTTGACTTTTTTTGGGTCAAACTTGCTCACCGTCCCACCCTGGGACGATGGCTCACCACCATCCCAGGGTGGGACGATGGGAATCTGCCACCATCCCAGGGTGGGACGGTGGTGAATTTTGGGCCAAAACCTCCCAAAATTGGGCCAAAAGCCTCCAAAACCTCTTCCGGAGTGGCTAGAACCACTGTGAGCCTTCTAAGGGCTGCCCAAGGGGCCATATGATGTCAATTTGATCATTGTTTGTGGATGCTTAATCGGGTTTACCATATTTTAGTGTCTACAGATGCCCCTTTTTGAGATGCATTGTGTGCAGCACAGCTCTGAGAAAAAATAGATGACTAAAATGTTGAATGATTAAGGTTACTCGATAACCTAACCAACTTTAGATGCCCCAATCATGGAAAGGGCGTGTGTTCTTGAGTCCTTGTTTCTGACTCGCTAAATGAGCGTGCCTAAGCTTAAACATTGTCCATCATGAAGGGATAGGGCCCATGACTTCATGATGCTAGTAATTTCAAGTGTTATGATGTGATATTGTGTGCTTGTTTGCTGCCCCAAGCAGGGGCATGATTGTCTTTCTCAAAGATTCGTTGAACGACCGCTATTTGCATAATTGAGTGTGTGCTTGCTGATTTGGACTGAGTATGACTACCCCCTCAAGCGATGAGTCGATGAGGGAATGACCAGTGAGAAAAGTGATGAGTCACTTGACCCAATTGACTTGTGTTATGCTTACCTTCAGTTTTGTCCTCTTGAAAAATAGGGCAATTTGGAGAGGATTTTGGTGACTTTGTTGAGTTTTCCTGGAGGAAAGGAGCTGAAAACTGCATGCCCGAGGGGTGGTCCAGCCACAATGGCCTTCTTAGGGCATGAATTAACAAATTTTCCATCCCTCCTAGGATCCTCAGGGTTGCATTTTGATCCATGTGAAATTTGGACCCAATTTGAGCTATTTTGGTGCAGTTTTGGACCTATTTTGGGTCATTTTGGGTTGTTTTGGCCTATTTTTGCTACCACCATCCTAGGGTGGGATGAGGGCATGTTCTACCACCATCCCAGGGTGGTACAGGTGGCCAAATGTGTGCTCATCCCACCCTGGGATGGTGGTGACCCCTGTATCTCTATATAAACCCAAAATATGAGGGTTAGGCTCATTTGTGCATGCTTCTTTTTGTAGTTTTGAGAGGTGAGGAGTAGGAGAGTGATTCTGAGTAGTGGAGCACTGTCAAATTCATCCCACAGTCACCATGAGCCAGTGGGTGGACTCAGCCAGTGGAGGATCTGGTGCGAGACGGGTATGCCAAGTCTCTCTTATTGCATTTTCCTAGTGTTAGGAGTTGATTTTTTTGCTTTTATGGCATGTTTTTGGCTTGGAAGCATATCACACTATATTGTAGGTAATTATACCTAATTTATGAGATATGTACCAAATTTTATGTTTTATCCATGTTTTTGTGCAATTAGATTGCATTTTATAGGTCCAATTTTGCATTGTTTTTGCTATTTTTGATGGCCTGAAAGGCCTTTTTGAGCCCAATTTGTTGGAGTCATCCCTAGGTGGGATGGCTAGTGTGGGCTGATCATAGGCCATCCCTTGATGGGATGGCCATAGGGTTGGGGGCCATTCCTAGGGGAATGGCCACAAACTAGCCTCAAAGAGGGGCCATTTTGAGTCTTTTCTTTTGAATGTTTTTGGGGCCATTTGAGGCCATTTTGGAGTTGTATTATTGAGTTGCTTATCCCTATCAGGTGGTGAGGAGTCGGTATCAAGTACCTAATCTCTTTGATTCCATGAGGGATACCTTGACCATAGAGGACTGGGAATGGTTGGATGCCATCGGCCTCAAGCAGGTGACACGGTTAGAGCCTGTGATAGGAGACCATGCATATTTGACTGCCCTGATTGATCTATGGGATCCATGCACCAATACCTTCCACCTACCCATGGGGGAGATGATGGTGACACTTGAGGACATCTATCAGATTCTTCAGATTTTGATAGAAGGGTGGCCGATTCGCATGACACCATGAGACCAGAGACGTGTAGTGCTCGAGAGGTACTTCAGTTATGATCTAGAGATGACAGAGCTGGACTGCTTGAAGGGGGGTATGCTGGTAGGATTATGGCATGAGGTGAAGGTATTGGGGGTGAGGCATACACTACTCATGATGCTCATCTCCAATATGCTATTACCTGACTCTTCTAGAGTGAGGTTCCCATGGAACCTAGTGGAGATAGTGTTTGCGTTGGTGAGGTGCACTATGGTGGAGCCACTGGTGATGGCATGGGGTACTACACTACTGGCACAACTCTATGATGAGTTGTACGAGATCCGCTACCATCGATGGAAGGGTGTGGGGTGTAGCTTTTTGCTGTAGTGTTAGGGATGGTAGCACATAGTTGTGGGGCGACCATATGGGCTACCATGGATGACTCGAGCATAGCTGGTAGATAGGGAGATAGGATATGGTATCCTATGGTAGAGGGCTTAGGAGAGGGGATAGATTCGATGATTCATAGGTGATGTGGGTCACTATGTAGATTTATTCTCATGACTCGGGGTAGGCCAGGTGTTCTGGAGGCCATACAGAGATTGCCTAGAGTGGGCAGATGCTATTGTACAACTCTGTAGGGTGCGGTGAGGTAGGTGGCTGGTTGGATGACATGGCATAGAGTGGGAGTACTTCCCTTTTTCTTGGGTGATGTGATAGTTTGGGCTATGCTAGGGGGTGCCTAGTGAGTCGATGCCTTATCGACATCATGGGGATGAGAGGACATTGGCATGGCCAATAGTAGAGGTAGTGGCATGGGATACGGATCCTGTAGTAGACATTCCAGATGTGGATGATGTCGGGACTACAGCGGAGTATGATGCTTGGTGGGTGATAGGCCAGTGGCATGGAGAGGGGCCACTAGGGAGGGGTGCAGCTAGGGAGGCACATCAAGAGGTTTTTGATGAGGACCAGGGTGAGGTAGGTGATTGGTAGGGACACATGGTAAGGGAGCATGTGGATCTCCTAGACTTAGGAGATCAAGGTGACTTTGGGGATGATGATATTGGGGATGAGGAGGTGTAGGCACCATCGATGGCACATGGTGAGATAGAGGTAGAGCTATGAGATGAGCTACTCAGGGTTAGGTAGGAGAGAGATCTCCTATGGACATAGGTGCATGATGTATAGGGGGAGCTAGCAGCACAATGAGCTGAGGTACAGGTGGCTCAGGTCGAGATAGCATCTCTTTGGGCATAGTTGTGATCTCAAAGCCCTACACGGGAGGATTCCAGTAGTGGGGAGGTGACTAGGCTATAGGCAGAGGTGACATGACTCCATTCTATGGTGGAGACTTACCAGGCATGGTGTCGATGAGGGCAGGCTTATGCGGATGAGCTGGAGACAGAGGTAGTGCACCTTGGAGGGCATCTACGGGATGATGCAGCTGCCGATGGGTCATACCAGAGTCACCATAGTAGGATAGGGTAGTCCTCCTCTAGGCTAGAGGCACCAGGGTCTAGGCAGAGAGCTGACAGGGTAGGTGGTAGCAGGTATGGGAGTTCATAGAGGACTCCGACTGTAGGTGGGAGTGTGAGTCATAGTACCGGTCCTGCATGACCATGGTAGTGGCTCGCGTGACTCTTTTTGTGTTTTTGGATGTTTTAGCAGTGTGAAGTCTGAGGACTCCTTTTATTGTAGCCTATGGGCAACATGATGTATATTTTTATCCCATACATATACACATATATATATATGAGCTTTTTATGTGGTTTATCATCATGTGTTTATTGTTTTATGAAATGTATGCAAATGTATGCAATTTGATTTATGAGATGATGATGGATGTCTACCCTGTATGCATATTTTGTAATGTGATTTGATTTGATTTTGTACATGCATGGATGTATAGTGAGATGGATGATTTATTGATTTAGAGGATGCAATGTGTAGACTATATGCCATATTATGCTAGCACCATAGACGATGTATATTGCACCAACTCATATGTAATGTTGTCATGAGACTTATATAATGGATTTGTGAATAATGTAACTGAAATGAATGAGGTGAAGTGATATGAATGACATGATGTTTAGGGAATGTCCATGAGGTTTTCATGAGACTCAAACACTCTAGTCAACTGATCAAAAGTTGTATACTAACCATGCAAGACTTTTTGACAAGGTATGAATCTGCTAGGATGACCAAGGTACTTCATATCCCTGTGTGTGCAAGTGAGTTCATTCCTGTGAGATGCATAAGGATACCGCCAGTGCCAAGTAGGCTCTCAACCAAACCTGTACTGAGGATCACCCAATGAATGCCACCATCCTAGGTTTTGTACTAAGTATGACTAGACCACTAGGCAATCTAGGTTACCAAAGCTAGCTCATCCACATGCAAACATTGGTCTACACATACGCCCAAAAGCTAATATGGTAGACATATCATCATGCGGGAGGCTACCGCCATTGACGGATAGGCTATCCACCAAACCCGTAATGAGGATCACCTGATGGTTTTCCAAATGCTGAGAGTTCTAGGGATTCAAGTTCGACTCCCTACTTTCTTCAATTTTATTGGGATACTTGCTCTCATATAGAGTGATAAGAATCACTATTTATTTTTCTCTTTTTAGTGATAATAATCATTATTTATTTTGAGTTTTTTATTTTTCTCTTGAGCAAGGGATTTGAATTTTGAGTGATGGGGATCACTGTTTCTTGTGCTTTTTGATGTGTGCACTTTTTGATTTTTGTATTTTTGTACTTTGAATTTTTGCTTTGTGGGGGTTTGCAAATTTAGACTATTGCAAACATGTGACAATGTGGGATTTTGATGACAAAAATGGGGAAAACCACTTATTGTTGTGGGGGGAATTGGGTAGGGGAGAACTTGTCCTTTTGCCAACTCTCAACATTCTTGAACCATTCACATAGGGGGATGAGCAGGATGACCTTTTCGCTTAAGGTAACCTAGACCACTTCATGGATTTCATCTATCTTTGTGCAAAACTTGGATTGTTAATGATTAATTGTGTTTGGGATATGATGTACACAAGGCATAATCTATGCAAGATTCTACCTCCTAAAAATCATGCTAGCCTTCTACAAAATTTGAGTAGAGACTAGATATGGTTGAGTGACCGAAAACCCTACTGACATTCTAAAACAAATGGCTAAGTGAAGGGAATAGACACGACTATGGAAATGTGAAAAATGTGGGTGAAAATGATAATTGCGACATTGAACTATGAGTACTTTCACAACATTGATTTTGAGTGGTAAGTAGTGTACCATCATGGTGCTAGACATGTATGAGCAACTCTAAAAATGTAAAGTGCTAATGATGAATATGCCTAAATGCAAGCGATGATAAAATGCAATGGGATGCAATGTGATGTGATGCAATATTTTTGAATTTTTGAAATTTTGATAATGTTTTTTTTTTTTAATTTTTTTTGAATTTTTGATTGATATGTATACACATGTGACCAATGGGCTTATTTGGGGGCCATTGGGGCATTTGGGGGGACCAAAGGGCTTATGGATGCCTTTGGGGCTTTTAGGGTTGACCTAGATGATCGTAGATAGTCTAGGAGCATTTTTATTTGACCTAGATGGTGAAAACCCGCTAGGAGCCTTTTGGGTGACCTAGACGGGCAACGACACTTAAAAAGTGTCTACGACTACCTAGGGGCATTTGGTTATGACCAAAGGGCTTATGGATGCCTTTAGGGCTTTTAGGTTTGACCTAGATGATCGTAGATAGTCTAGGAGCATTTTTATTTGACCTAGACGGTGAAAACCTGCTAGGAGCCTTTTGGGTGACCTAGATGGGCAACGACACTTAAAAAGTGTCTATGACTACCTAGGGGTATTTGGCTATGACCAAAGGGCTTATGGGTGCCTTTGGGGCTTTTAGGGTTGACCTAGATGATCGTAGATAGTCTAGGAGCATTTTTATTTGACCTAGATGGTGAAAACCCGCTAGGAGCCTTTTGGGTGACCTAGATGGGCAACGACACTTAAAAAGTGTCTACGACTACCTAGGGGTATTTGGCTATGACCAAAGGGCTTATGGATGCCTTTGGGGCTTTTAGGGTTGACCTAGATGATCGTAGATAGTCTAGGAGCATTTTTATTTGACCTAGATGGTGAAAACCCGCTAGGAGCCTTTTGGGTGACCTAGATGGGCAACGACACTTAAAAAGTGTCTATGACTACCTAGGGGTATTTGGCTATGACCAAAGGGCTTATGGATGCCTTTGGGGCTTTTAGGGTTGACCTAGATGATCGTAGATAGTCTAGGAGCATTTTTATTTGACCTAGATGGTGAAAACCCGCTAGGAGCCTTTTGGTGGTGCTCTCTAAGCATGAAATGGTCGCAAGTGAAGGATGTTCAAGGGTTCAGGATCCTCGACACCTTCAAGGGAGGCTAGGTGATAAGTTCTAGGCCCTATTTGACTAGTGATGACAAAGGGACCTAACCAGTTTACCATAAATTTGTCCCGTAGGTGGGGCGGCAAGCTAGAGTTCTGTTGGTTCTCTTTCAGGATGAGATCACCAACCTGAAAGTCTCTAAGATGGACTTTCATATTGTAGGCTCTTTTGAGCCGCTCTTGATACACACGTAGATGCTCAAGAGCATTAATGCGATGTTCATCCAACAACGTAAGTTGATCTAGGTGAGCTTGTCACATAGTATCATCATCAATAAACTCTTGCATGGATATGCGTAATGATGGGATTTCTAGCTCTAGAGGCATGAATGCCTCAGCACCATACACTAGTGAAAATGGGGTTACCCCAGTGGGCATCCAAATGCTAGTGCGGTAAGCCCAAAGGGCAAGTGACATTTACATGTGCCAATCGGTATGATTCTCTTTGACTATTTTCTTCAATATGGCAATTAATGTCTTGTTTGATGCTTCTGCTTGCCCATTTGCTTGTGGATAATAGGGTGTCGAAAAGTTGTGTTGGATATTATATTTTGTTGTCAAAGCATGCACATATTTATTCTTGAATGATGTCCCATTATCCGAAATGATCTTGGATGGAATACCAAAATGACAAATGATATTATGCAATATGAACTCCGCTATGCGGGGTCCTATCATAGTGGTAAGGGGGATTGCTTCCACCCACTTTGTAAAATACTCGGTAGCCATGATGATAAATGTGTGATGGCCCGAGGATGCAGGGAGATTTTCCCAATTAAATCCAATCCCCATTGTGAAAATGGCCAAGCCGATTGGATCGGTTGTAAGGCCTGAGAAGGTACATGTGTCAAGTTAGCATGGTGTTGACATTTCATGCACTTCCTCACATATGCGCAACAATCTCGCTCTAAAGTTGGCCAATAATAGCCCATGCGAAGAATGCACTTTGTGATGGCCATGCCACTAAAATGGCCACCACAAGTACCATCGTGTGCTTGGGCCATTGCCCAAGTCGATTCTTGATACTCTAAGCAACGAAGGAGGATTCCTTCATAGCTTCGATGGTATAGGATGTCTCCTAACAAGACAAACTTTGTTGCCTTCCATTTAAATGTCCTTTTGGTAGCGTGCGATAATCCAGGAGGGAGGTTACCAAGCTTTAGGTACTCTCTAATTTGTGTGGACCAGTCCTGCTATGTGGAAGCCTCGATTGCATGAATTGCCTATCCCTCATGAAGTTCATCCCGAGCAAATGCAGATTGGGATAGAACTTGTAAGAATAGCATTGTGCTGCTATCAAAAGGGGTTTGGGGGAACAAAGTCCCCCAAGTGGCATGATTCAAGTGCTCATGAATGTGTGAGAATCTCTCTTGATGAGGTTCTATTTGAATCAAGTGGACTTCTGGCGTGGCTTGAGTGCTCTCACGCTCAACCACTGATTGCGATAGCATCTTGACTTGAATGGTTGTCATCTCACCTATGGGGTCTTGCGGGATCAAGGATCCTAAGGAGGCCATTGTATCCACAAAATGATTAGACGATCGAGGGAGTGCCTCGATGTCATACCATTCAAACTTTTCCAAGAGTTTATCCACAAGGGCTTTGTAGGCTTGCAAAACTGGGCACTTGCACTGGTAGATTCCCTTGACCTGGTTGACTATGAGCAAGGAGTCACCAAAAATATTGAGTTTGGTTATTTTCATGGTGATAGCCATTTGAAGACCTATGAGCAAGGCTTCATACTCGACATTATTATTGGTACATGGGAAATCAAGTTTAAATGATAGGGGTATGGGAGCCCCATGCGGTGTGAAAAACATGATCCCTATGCCACCCCCTTGCTCGCATTTGGAGCCATCGAAGAAAAGAGTCATATCTGCCTGTGACTCAGGCTCATCAGAATCAAGCGATTCTGATATTTGGAAGACTCCATCATCGGGAAGCTCCATGCTAAGAGGTTGATCCTCCTAGAGAGGAGCCTCTACAAGTTGATCAACAATGACCTGGCCCTTGATTGACTTTTGTCCTATGAATTCTAGGTCAAATTCTATCAACAACATGATCCATTTCACCATGCGACTACTATGATAAGTATGACTCATCATGTATCACAATGGATTCTCTTTAGATACAACATACGTAGTGTGGCTGAGCATATAGTGTCGTAGCTTCTTGGTAGCAAAAACCACCACTAGACATAACTTTTCAATGTATGCGTACTTGATCTCATAGCTCACCAGGGTGCGACTGAGATAGTATGTGGCCTGTTCCTTGTGAAATTCATTGTTTTGGGCTAACATGGCACCCAATGCAGTCTCAATAGCTGAGATATATAATCGGAATGACACCCCTGGTCTAGGTGGAGCTAACACTGGCGATGAAGCCAGGTATTGTTTAATTGCGTCAAAGGCATCCTGACACTCATCATCCTAGTGGAATGTGACCCCCTTGTGCAAGAGTTTGTTCATGGGTCGACACTTGTTCGACAATTGTGCTATGAAGCATTTGATGGATGCAATCCTCCCCTACAAGCTACGAAGTTGCTTGATGGTAGTCAGGGGAGGCATTTCAAGGATTGCCTTGACCTTGTTAGGGTCCACTTCGATGCCTCATTTGGAAACTATAAATCCCAAGAGCTTTCCAGATGTGATGCCAAAGATGCACTTCTTGGGGTTCAGTCTCACATTATGTTCAATAAGGTGATCGAGGACTTTGCACAAGACATCTAGGTGCTCATGACGTAATAAAGATTTAGCCAATAAGTCATCCATGTAATCTTCCAAAATTTTGTGCATGTAGTCATGGAAGATATATGTCATGGCACGCTGGTAGGTGGCACCAGCATTCTTAAGGCCAAATGGCATGACCTTGTAACAAAATGTTCCCCAAGGCATTGTGAATGTCGTTTTGAGCTGGTCTTCAGGGTTGATATGAATCTGATTATACCCAGAGAAGCCATCCATAAGGGAGAGCATTTCGTGTCCTGTGGTGGCATCTACCAGGGCATCTATGCTTGGCAAAGGAAAATCATCCTTAGGACTCACTTTTTTTAGGTCTCAAAAATCGGTGCAAATGTGAATCCTCCCATCAGGCTTCTTGACGGGGACCATGTTGGACAACCATGGTGGATAGTCTACAAAAATGACAAACTTGGCATCCAACAATTTTTGTAGCTCATATTTGACCATCAAGGCCACTGTTGGGTGCATCTTTCTCAACTTTTGCTTGATAGGCTTGACTTTGGGGTCAAGCGTTAGATTATGGGTGACCAGATTTGGATCTAGTCCCGGCATGTCTTTGTAAGACCATGCAAAAGTTGCCTTCTTCTTTGTGAGAAGGGCTATGTAATCGGCTTGCTCTTTGGGGGATAGGCTTTCCCCTAGCTTGATACATTATGGGTTTTCAAGATCTGAGCCGATATCTTTGTCAACCGTAGGCTCGATTGACATATGTGACCCCTCCTCCAACTGATGGGGAGTAGGGATCAAATGGATGTCATCAGCTGGATTTAAATCCTCGATGGGAACCTTGGGTTCCTCCTCAGCATGGAAGACATCATGAGTTGGCCCAGTGGAGAAGTGAAACAACCCACCACAAGCCCAATACTCAGAGGGTGATGGGGGTGAATCAGTGCGATCCTAGTCAATAGCATCTAGATCTAGATGGCATGGCTTGGAAGGATCAGTTGGGTTGTGAAGTGGTGTGGTCAAATCAATGGAGATCATATTGATGGAATGTGTCTGCTCTCCAGGACCACGTGCATGTGACTGTATATTGATATCATCTCCCACCCCCTATATGTGGTTCTGGGGGGATGGGGATCATCGGATCCTATCTGGGAATAGACTACAGGATGGGATCATTAGGCTCAAGGAGCTCCATGTGTGTGGGTGGGTTAGGGAAGACCTCATGGTGAATCTGGCCTAAATTGATAGGCCTTGCCCTCAAGCGTGGGCCAACGTGCAACTGATGATAGACTTCATCTATGTCGATGGGCTCGTGATGATGATGCAAGTAATGAGGACCAAGGTATGCCCTCTCTGTTTCATCCTCATAGTCACTGTCATATATGGGAATCTCATTGTTACCCCTTGGGATCGGGCGATCAGGTAGGTGTGGTCCCATATATGCTAGTTCCTCATAATCATCGTCATGGATGAGGATTTCTTCATTCTCATCTCATAGTGCCTCAGGCTCACGAGGACCCAACTGCTCAAGTAAATTAATTGTGCCCTCCCTAGGAGGTCTAGCTTCCTATGGGTGAACCGGTTCTTCAGGAGGAAGGAGCTACCACCAAATAGGATTAGGGAAAGGGAACAGATATAGGAGGTCTTCCTATTGGTCATTAATGGGAACAATTTGTGAATGATCACTATTCGACTCAAAAGGGTCATATGGTGCCACCTCATAACTTGACTCATCATCTGAGGTCCATTCATATGAGGTGCCTTGATCTGACTCATCATAGACATGGGGACAACTTCATGAACCTTACCCTCTCTCAAAATGTGGGGGAATGTCACTAGGGATCATGGGGTTCCCATATAGCCATGGAAAGTAATCCCCTAGGGAGTAGATTATAAAGGATCACTTCATGTCCCGATCCATGGTCTTCCTATACTCAAGATATTGTAGGCCATCTCCCCTTAGGATGTGGCACATCTAGAGATGTCTTTTATCCTACTTAAATAGGTAGGACAATTGTACCAACCATTGAGCATATGTCATCATTGAATGCTCGGAGGATGTAGGTAGATGTGACAATGTAAGATGCTAGGAGCTTCAAATGCTTGAGAGTTTTTGTCGTGATGATGTTGCTAGAAGACCTAGTGTCTATAAACACTCTCTTGTATGGTGTTCCATTCACACATGTGACAATGTGTAAATGGGGATCCACCATATCATTGGAAACTAGTTTAAGTTCATCTTATCAAAAAGTAATCACCTGGTTCCATGCATTGTCACACATGCCCCACAAAGTTGTTGAAGGAGTTAGACTCCTAGGGCTAAGCTCAATTGCCTTAAGGATCTCCATAAGGCTTCTCTATGAGGTTGTGATTGTTGGATGAGCTCATAGATGGAGAGATGGGCAGATGTTGTTCTTAAGCTCTGAGCAAGCTTACTCTTAATGGTAACTACAGGCCTAGGTGGGAGGCTCGGCCCGAGAGGTGGTATAGGCTATGATGTCAAAGGGACATCACTTTGAGCTATAGGTGGTGTGATTGGACTTGGATACCACCTATTTCTTGTCATAATACTGACCATGCCAACATACCCTTGCTTAGGAGGGGCATGGTGAACCTCATTCACATAGGGCATTGGTTTGGCCTGCTCCACATGGGCAGGAAAGGGTCCTTGAAGACCTCCATCTGTTGGTTTTTTGGTGTGATAGGGTTATCTACCTAGAGGGTATTCCTATCAATTAGGTCTTGCACCAAGTGTTTGAATTTATAGCACATTTGCACATCATACCCATTTTGCTTATGAAACTTGTAATATAGGTCTTCTCTGTATCCTTTGGGCTTAGGTGCATTAGGGTCGATAGGTCAACTATCAGGTAGATGGATCGCATTGGCTACCAAGAGGTGATCAAACAATGAGTCCATAGACTCTGCAATGGGCATGAATTGTCACTTGGGGTGATGCTGTTGATTTTTCCCTTGACCATTTTGGTTATCCTTGGCATAGTTCCCAGGGGTGGCCTGATAATTAGGCTTTTGAGGTGGCACGACTTGCGCTGGCCCGGGACACTAATGGAAACCTGATTTACTACTGTTGACTTAGGTTACACTGGGGTGTTCTTAGCATTCTTGTTCCATTCCTTCTTGTGAGGCTTCACAATATCACCCTCTTGAATCTTGATTTCTTCAATGATCCTAGCCTGTGCTAAGGCATCTTCAAGAGTGGGGTATTGTTGTAATTACAACAACAAGGAGATTGGATTCAAGCAACTTTTGGAGAACATCTGAGTCAACTCCGACATGGGGAGAAGATAAGGTAGCTTGGCAAGCAAGGTTCACCATCTATTGCCATAATTTGTTATTGACTCATCATCATATTGTTTCAACCTAGCTACATCGGCCAACGTTGCCTTCCTCTTGGTATTGAAGGCAAAGCATTCTAGGAATGCATCCGCAAGTTGGTCCAAATTATGGATGCTATGCTTAGGGAGTTGGTAAAACCACTCGAAGGTAGGACCGATGAGGGTAGTCACAAATGTCCTCAAAAGCAAAGCATCATCATCATGAATGCCGAAGCATTGACCTAAGAACCTAGTGACATGTTCTTGTGCATCCTCTTCTCCCTTAAAGGTGGCCAACTGAGGCAACTTAAATTGTTCTGGATAGGGAGGCATAGGTACTGACGGATGGATGGGTTGACTATACAATTGATGCATAGTGGGCTTTTGAGATCCTAACCCAGAGGTCTTGTTCTCAACTAACTCCAAGTATTCTAGCAATGCTTTATAAGGGCCTGAGGACTTGATCTCCTCATCCTTGTTCACATCTTACGATGGAGGTCTAGGATCCTCCAACCTAGGGTGAGGCGGTGGTAAGTCACCCCCCTACCTTGGTAAGGCATCTCAACATACTCTACTTTTGGCTCATGCTCAGTATAGGCCCCGTAAGGCATCTCTTGAGTCGGTCTATAAATGGGGGTATCTACCCATAGTGGGTGCCCTATGTTTGGCCTAGGAGGCATCTCTCGATCTAGCCTAGGAGGTCATGGAGGCAACATTTGATAAGGTCTCGGGGACCTCTCTCGAATGAGCATGGGTTGCCTCGGGTGGACTTCCTGCCTATGTGTCTTAGGGGTAGGGACCCTCTCTCTCAAAGTCTTTTGGAACAGCTCGTTGGTCTGCCGTTCGATCCTTTCTTTCTCAAGCTGGTGCAAGTGGTCTAGTTGCTCTTTATCCCATCGAAGCTGCTTGAACTGAGCTTGGCATTCTATATATCTCGCAACCGCTTGCCTAATTTGATCCATAGTGCGAGGCCTAGGGGGCCTAGGAGTCTCACCCTAGGGTTGACCTTGTCCAAGGTACTCTATGTTCTCCATAGGGTGCTTGCCTCTCTCGAGGTTCGCCGCATTGACTTGAGGTTCAGGCTGGAACATGTGTTCATTATACTCAGCTAGCGCAGAGGCACATCGGGCATGCATGGAATATTGTTCCTAAGGAAAATCTAGGATCTCCTCATGTCTTCCCTCTTGGACGAGGAAAGGTAGGGCAGAATTGGCTCGCCTCGATCGATGAGTGTCATTCCCATCGGGCTGCATGAGCTGTTGTATCCTATCAAGGTGACGTAGAGGTAAAGTCATGTCGACTTGCTCTAGCTAGTGTGTGAAGTCATACTCCTACCTATGCTTAGGCATGTCAGCCCTGATGGGTACATGGATGCATGGCACCACTCTATCTATTAGCACCTCAGCATGCATAGTTGCCTTTCACCAAGGAAGGCCTATGAAATATCTACATACCAAGAACACTCTCCCAAGTAATGCTCATCATCCCTCGGGGTGTCTCGGAGAGGATCCCTTCGGAGATGAGGCTCATGCCCTACTATCTTGGGGCTAGGTGGAGTAGAAGCTCACCAGGGAGGTATAACCAAGTCCCTAGGGCTATATCAGAGATGATTCATGTCTCCTAATCCACTCTCCATAGCTTCCGCCCATGATTGGGCTTGGCTGTGGGTGCGCACCATTGCGCTCCTCTATCAATACCCCAAGTGATTATCTTCTTTACAAATTTTTAATGAAACAACATACAAGAAGGAAACACTCAATAAGATAGATGATTATCTCTTTTAAGTTTTAAATGTGAATCCCTAAACTATTTCGTGTGTTTCAGATGTGTTGTTTTGCAAAGAATGACCTTATGTCACGTGTTTGAAATATTATTGGATTGTACTCTCATGTTCAATTGGATTTCACCTATATACTCACAGCTCAACAACCCAGCTATGAACTCCAGGTTGCGTTATCCCACCTATAATGTGTGGTGATGAGGTCCACACACGGCCAGGGAGCACAGGTCCTACCAGTTCCTCACCCAATTCACCCGTAGTCTGCGATACACCTCCCCAAAGGGTGATGCGTGCTATAACCCACGGGCTATGACGGATCTTGGAACCGGCCTTGGCAAGATGGATTGGGTTCATGGGATTTGAGCCAAGTGGATGGATATGAAACCCACCGTCACTTGCGCTCTACTAGTGGATGGTAATGAAGTCCACCTCACTAGCATTTACATGAATCATGGTGTGTGTGGTTCATTATTATCCAAGAAAGTAAGCAAAGAAGCAATCAATGATCATTCACTAAATGCATGCAAATAAGTGCATTTTACTTTCAGAAAATTAGGATAAATAACCTACAAATGTAACTTATGAATGCAAATCCTAAATGCTAACTTACCCATTGGGTAAGCCACAAGCAATCAAGCCACAAAGATGCATTGCTACTTCAAATTTCTTTTAATTTTTCTTCTTCCTTTTGCTATGTGATGTTATAAGAAAAGTAAAAATATGACTTTTAACCTTTCTATGCAAGCAAGTGAAGCAAGAAAAACTAATTTTTAATAGTCTCTAAAAATGCAGCAGAAAAACAGAGGGTTTAGGCACTTACCTTATCCATTTTGAGCCCTCCAAATTCTAAATTTTTGGGCAAAAATCTCTCTGTTTCCTCACCACTCTAGGGTGGGATGATTAGAAGCCTCACCACCATCCCAGGGTGGGATGGTGAAGCCACCATCCTAGGGTGTTCCAGATAAAGGCTCTGCCACCATTCCAGGGTGGGGAGGGGAGCACCTGCAACACAAAAAGGGCAAAAATGGCAAAAATGAAGTCAAATTTTCACCCAAATCACAAGGGACAAGGGTCCCACCATGATCACCACTGAATTAGGGAAAAATGGTGCACCTAATTATGAAAAAAAATATGTGTATCTATCCCATATTGCACATGAGCATCAAACGGAAGCATGCATATGAAAATGAAGCAATACCAAACAATAAGGAATGAAATGAAACGAGTGTCTTATTTATTAATTTGGTGGATCAGATCCAAGGTTACATAGTATTCCCCTTGAGGGCTCAAAATGTGATACAATTTTTACAAATTTTGGGTGCCCAAGGATCAAATCCTTCAAGGAATCTGGGTGCACATCCAGTGCTTTTCCTCGTACCCACAATCGAGGTGGGTGGGCCAATGCCACCACTACTTGTATATTCAATCTCTGATGTCTGATATTCCTTCCCAATGCCTTCTAAGAACCTGCACCTACACACAAGGAAGCAAAAGGGGTCAAATAGCAAGGGTGTATGGTGGAAAACATGCAATCCCCATAGGGGAAAAATGGCATATATATTAAAACTATATAAAATCAACTCATAATGACTTGAAAATTTGTGGAGATGTTAAATAGGATGTTTTGAGGGGATATCACCAAAAACATATCTGAAATTGCATCCGTAGACCCCTCGATTTTGCGTCGCTCGCCTGCAACCTACGAAGACCAAGACAAGCAAATCCCGAACCTAAACATATCCAAAACACATGAAATTTGGATAGAATGTATAAATATACATTTTAAGACAACCCATATGGTTATATTTTCAAATTGAGGTCCAGATCCACCTGCATACAACTGGGGTGCCCGGATGGGCCCTACGAACCTACAAAAACTTAAAAATGCTATAACTCGGTCAATTTAACTCCAAATTGCATGAAATTTAAACCACAACATAATATGAGAGTCTAGAATAATATAATTAAAAAATAGTAAAGAAATTGTGCAAGGATTTGTCCTCATCCCGGGGGGACGGTGGTGACTACAACTAATTGGGGGGCACCCTGGGAGGGGATACCCACCAATTCTGCACACTTTTTGCTACCAATACCACTAGGGAATGATCCTAAACACTATAAGGGGTGTTTTCATTAAATTTGGTGAAGAAATTCACCCATATGGAAAAGTTATGCTCAAAGGACCCTCTTGAAGTCACCCGATAACCTCCTTCGCTAAAGAGAGATTTCGAGGGCAAGAAGGCACAATAAGGTGAGGGAAATCTTGGAAGCACTCCATTGCATATCCTAGAACTCCTCTCTATGTTTTTTTGTGGATATTGAATCCATTTTATAGCCCAAAGGGGCTCATGTGCAAAAAGGCATGCAAGGGCATGCATGGCAGGAGGTGCCACTTGTCAAACGGGAGGCATGCAATGGATGTGGAAGAGAATCTCCAATTTGGGCCTCCATTAAGAAGTGTGTCATAAGGATTCAGTGCCCTCTGACCCGCATGCTCCATATGGTGTGCTAAATGGCAGTTTTTGGGTGCCATTTGTCCCAGATTTGACTTTTTTGGGTCAAACTTGCTCACCGTCCCACCCTGGGACGATGGCTCACCACCATCCCAGGGTGGGATGGTGGGAATCTGCCACCATCCCAGGGTGGGATGGTGGTGAATTTTGGGCCAAAACCTCCCAAAATTGGGCCAGTAGCCTCCAAAACCTCTTTCGAAGTGGCTAGAACCACTGTGAGCCTCCTAAGGGCTGCCCAAGGGGCCATATGATGTCAATTTGATCATTTTTTGTGGATGCTTAATCGGGTTAACCATATTTTAGTGTCTATAGAGATTTTACTATAAAGTTGGGTGGATGCATGTATATGGACTATTCCAACATGGTTATTCCTTTCAAAGGAAAGAGGATAAGAATAACACCTGAGAAGCCTATGTCTTACCACATTGAAAAAATTGAAGGGGACATGTGCAATCTCACTCCTATAGAGGAATTTGAATTTGTGGATAACTTTGAGGAGTTGGAAATTAAATATGAACTACCTTTCAAGGAGGATTATAGTCAATTTGGGATAGGTATGGGCACATACAGTATTTTACAGAGATAGAGAAAAGAGTTCTGCTATATCTAACCAGTCCTTGAGAGAAATAGAAGTATGGACCATGCACTTTGATGGTTCCAGATGTAGAAATGGTGTTGGTGTTGGTGTAGTATTACAATCCCAATCAGAAGGGACAAAGAGTTTCACCTATAGGCTAACATGGTCATGCACTAACAATGCTACTGAATACGAGGCTCTATGCCTTGGACTAATGCAATATGAAAGCATGGGCATCAAGATCTTAAACATATATGGTGACTCTAAATTGATTGTAAATCAGGTAAGGGAAAGGTGCAACAGTAAGCATCATTACCTGAAAGCATATAGAAATAGGGTATGGGATTTGATGGAATCCTTTCATGCCCTAAACATTAATTTTATTCCCAGAGGAAAGAATACCTTGGCATATTCCTTAGAAGTAAGGGGAGCTAACTTCAACCCTTCTATAGACATAGGAGTTAAGAAGGACAAAGGGATCAAAATGATTTTTAGGCTTGTAGTGCCAGATAAGAAATTTTTTGGCAGGTCTTTGAAAGTGATGAACAAATCATTGATTTTCTGGTGAGAGAAGCCTGTTTATCCACTATTCAAGAGGAAAATCTAGAGGATATTGATCAATAGGATGTCATTCAACTCAAGAACAATCACATACCTAGAGGTTTGGTTACTCTAGAGAGCCTGTTTGACAATGAAGATAGGAAAAAGATCAGATCCATGGAAGTCAATGAGAAAATATATAAAGAAGTTGAAATAGAAAAAGAAAAGAAGCTCAAGGTTGGAATCTGATGTTCTCTAGAAGAAGAGGAGGATATCAAAGCTTTATGCCTAAAGTACCAAGACATTGTAGCTTGGTCATATGAGGACCTCAAAGTATATGACAAGAAGGTCATCCAACACACAATTGAGCTAGAGCCTAATGCAAAACCATTCAAGTAGAAATAGAGGCCTGTGAATCCTAGGATCGAAGCCATAATGAGAGAAGAACTATTGAAGTTGCTAAAGGCTAAGATCATTTATCCAATAAAACATTCAACCTGGGTAGCCAACTTGGTACCTGTAAGGAAGAAGAATGGTGACATCTGCCTATGTGTAGATTTTAGAAATCTCAATCAAGCATCACTTAAGGACCACTACCCCCTCCCACATATTGATCAAATATTGCAGATTATGGTAGGAGTAGAAAGGTTCTCACTTCTAGATGGTTTCTCTGGATATAACCAAATTTGGGTGAAGAATGAAGATCAGTTTAAAACAACATTCACCACAAAATGGGGAACCTTTGCATATCAAAGAATACCTTTTGGGCTATCTAATGCAGGAGCCACATTCTAGAGAGCAATGGACTATGCTTTTGGGGAGCTGATTAACAAGGTCATTCTAATCTATTTAGATGACATGACTATGTTTTCCCACAACAAGCAAGACCACTTGGCACACCTAGAACAAGTCTTCTAGAAGTGCAGAGAATTTGGCATCTCCCTTAATCCTAAGAAGTCATTTTTTGTAGTTCATGAGGGAAATTTTCTAGGCCATGTGGTCTCCAAAGAAGGTATGGCCATTGATCCAGATAGAATCAAATCCATTCTTGCTCTTCCACTACCTGTGAATAAGAAAGCCTTGCAGTCTTTCTTTGGTCAGATAAACTTTGTCAAGAAATTCATCTCTGACTTTGCTCAGAAGGTGAGGCCTATATCTGAACTGCTGAAGAAGGATGCAAATTTCAAATGGACTGAGGTAAGAAATCAAGCCTTTGAAATCATCAAGCAATCCATTGCTACAGCTCTAGTGCTAGTCAATCCAGACTTTAGCAAAGACTTCATTCTTTATGCTTATGGAGCTGAGGAAAGCTATGCCTCGATGCTCACTCAGAAGAATGATGAAGGAGAGGAGCATCCTATATTATTTTGGAGCTAGAATCTTCATGAATATTAGGTTAAGTATAATTTCATTGAGAAACAAGTATTTGTTGTAATGAAATCATTGAAAAAATTTAGGTAATATTTGGTTCAAAGCAAGACCCTGGTTTATGTTGTTCATCTGGATGTAAGAAGCTTTATTCTACAAGGAGAACTAGGAGATAAGAGAGCTGGTTGGATCACTAAGATCCAAGAATATGATGTGGAAATCCATCCTACCAAGCTGGTAAGAGGTAGAGCCCTATGCCAAGGTCTGATAGAAGTAGCAGTTTTAGCAGAAGTGACAGCTTGTCAATCAACAACAGATGATCAGATTGAAGAATTACAGTTAGGTGAATCATATTGGGTAGATCATATGACTAAGTACTTTCAAACTGGGGTATGCCCTCCTAATATTAATCCATCATAGAGAAGAAGATATAGACTTCAGGCTTTGAAGTATGTCTTATTGCCAGAAGGTCTGTACAAAAGGAACCTTGATGGAGTTCTCCTTAGGTGCTTAAAATATGATCAACAACAAAAGGTCATAGAGGAGTTCCATGGAGGACTATCCGGAGGACACTTCTCAGGAAGAGTAACAACTTTGAAGATTATCAGAGTAGGCTATTACTGGCCTACCATATTTTTTGACACCTTCAAAGTCACTAGAGCCTGTGATAAATGCCAGTGGCATGTGGGAAGAACAAGGAATGCATCATTTCCCCTTAAGCCAATTCAAGTGGAAGAACCCTTTCAGCAATGGGGGTTGGACTTCATAGGAGTTATCAATCCTCATTCCTCAGCTGACCACAAGTACATTCTGACTGCTACAGACTACCTCACCAGATGGGTAGAAGCTATTCCTACAAAGAAATCAGACCAAGAAGTGGTGATAAATTTCATGGAAAGCTTGATTTCAAGGTTTGGTGTTCTAGAAGCTTTGGTGAGTGATAATGGACCAGCATTCATAGGAGCCAAATATATTGAGTTTTCCAGCAAGTATGACATTACCATAAAGAATACTTCAAACTACTACCCCCAAGGAAATGGACTTGCAAAATCAACTAACAAGAATCTATTGAGGATTTTGAGAAGATCATTAGAGGGTAATAAGAGAAGTTGGCACCTATTGCTGGAGCAAGCTTTATGGGTAGACAGAATCACTATTAAAAATTCCATCAAGACCTCCCCTTATGCCTTAGTATATGGTAAGGAGGTAGTGTTACCTGTTCATTTGGAGATTCCAACACTCAAGCTGATAAACACATAAGAGGAATCTGAGAAAAATCTAGTGGAAACAAGGTTGACACACTTGCTATAGTTAGAAGAGAAAAGAACTCAGGCATATGAGTATTTTCAAAAGCATTCAGTTGACATCAAGGTATGGTTTGACAAGAAGGCAAGGTTCAAGAAATTCCAAGTTGGAGATTTTGTACTCAAGTGGAATGTTGAAAGAGCTAAGCCAGGACATCATCAGAAGTTTGACTCCTTCTAGGATGGCCCTTTCAAGATAGCAGAAGTTAAAGAGACCAATGTTTTCTAGCTTGAAGATCTTGAGGGAAACATACAACCGATTTTGATCAATGGTTTTCACCTTAAACTCTATTTTGATTGAAATATAGCTCATTGTAATATATGTACATATTTTGTACCATATTATTTTTCATTTTATATCAAGTTTTCATTTTTGATAAAATGTTATAAAAATATATATATAAATAAAAATAAAAAGTTGCAAAATAAGCTAAGTGTCAAAAAAAAGTAGCAAGTTTCCATTCCACCCTCAAATGCACTAAGAAAGAAGTGGAATGATGAATGAGTTCCAATCCACACTCAAATGAACTAAAGTATTAGTGGAATGCCACTTGCATTCTATTCCACTCTTAAAGAGACTAAGGTGGCAGCAGAATAATGAATGTTCCAATCCACTAGGGTGTATGACTATTTTTGAGCAAAAACTAATCTCCTGCACCACTTCAAAGGAAAAGAAAAAGATAAGTGACGCCACAAGTGCATGGAAAGTGTTTGTGTTTTAGCCAATCAAAAAGTAACATAACATATCCAAGCCACCAAAATGAATAATTTCAAATTGAAAAGCATGCAAAATGGATAGTTCTCATAGCAACCACATTAATGGTAGAAGGTGTGCATGCATGGGCAATTAAAAGTGCTAAAAATGTAGAATGCATTCATTCAATGAAAGCAATGCCTACCAAGTAGGAGAAAGATAGTTGAAGCATTATCTACAAATGCTAGAGAGAACTTTCTAAAAATTGCTTGCAAAAATGGCCTCCGAAGACACTCAAGAAGTTGAAACCTTAGCAAACAAGGAAGTGGGCACTTACATTGACAAAGCGAAAGCCATGGCCGACATCGAGTTGGTCCTCACAGAGAGAATGAAGCTCAAAAAGAACATCAATGATAGATTCAATAAAGGAGTAGCTTTGTCACCCCAAGGTAAATGTGTCATTCACTCCTTATCTTTTTATATCTATGATTTAGTTCATCCATGTCCAGAGTTGATAGTGGCCATTATTAAATTTTATGACCCAAGAGCAAAAGTAGTAAAGACGATAGAAGGTAAAACCTTATTTAGTATCACTGCCAAGGCTTATCACAATATTTTTTCCCTAGGGGTAGAGCCACCCGTAAGGCCAAAAGAGTTCAAAACATTCGAGCAAGCTGGGTATTACTCTTTGCAAAAGTATGCTCATGAGGGAGAGCCTTTTAGAAAATGGGTTTATAATCAATTTAAAACCATTAAATCCAAGAGAGGATTGCCCAAAACCCCAATTCCCATTGAGCAATTTGTCCACCCAGAGCTCTATTCCATGCTAGCTTGTATGGAGGGTTTGGATTCTGATCAACTCATGAGAGATTGGCAAATAGCCACTACATACTATATTTCTAATGAGAGAATGTATGAGCTAAAACCAGAGAAAAAGGGTATTAAGGTCATTTACTTTGACTAGTCGACTTTCCTTGCTCAAAGAATACATGAGCAATTAGTGAGAATGAAAAGGAATTCTGACACACCCTCTTTTTGGCATTGCTCAAGCCTGGTTTGGATGTTCTTTGTTGTTGTAAGGAAAATGATGCCCTAGATTCCGATCAAGGAAAAGAATGATCAGGGAGACCCCATTCCTATTTACTATTGGACTGCTCATCTGAGGAGCACTGAGTCCTTTTATAGATTTAACTTGGAATTTTTAGGGCCAACACTGAAGATAATGTATGGGAAATGCCCTAGGCTACCACCGTTGGCCAAGAAATTATTAAGAACAGAGGGTGCCAAAGAAGGAGATTGGTACATCCTTATAGAGGGCACAATCATTAGACTATACGACTTCACTGGTAAGCCTTTTCTACTACCTCATTTTGTTATAGATAGATTATTAGCCCTAGAATATTTGAGGCAAGCAGAATTTATAAATATGAACTATGGCTCTGGAAGAAAGAGAAAATGTTTGTTGACCTATCGTAGTGTTGATGACATAACCATCACCAAAAAGGGCCAAGGTGAACAAATCGACCAATATCTGGATAGGTTGGGCCTATTCTACATTCCCCAGAGATGGAGATATGACCCGGATGATATATTCTACAAGAGGAACATAGCCCTGAATGGAGAGAAGGCCTACAAATTTGAGAAAAAATCTAGGCCTCATTTTGAACAGGGTAGAAATAATAAGGAAAATGCTCCTTTAGAGTGGAATGTGGCCAAGATGGAACAACTTCCTCCATGGTTAGATTTCTATGAATAGGTTGTTGATTTTGATCCAGATAATAATGAAAAACATCAGTTGTAGGAGTCTACCATCAGAGAGGTTGAGAACAAAATAGATAAGAAAGAAGAACATCAGTTGCAAGAGTCTACCATCGGAGACATCGAGGGTAAAAAGAAATGGAATGAAGCCAAGATAGTAGACTGGTGGAGGATGAGAGTTGAAATTGGTAAAGAGAAATCCAAGTTTGGACTAGTAATTGACAATGAGTTTTTTGATAGATATGACAAGAATATCACAACTTGGAAAGCAAAAGACCCAAAGAATATAGTGCTAATTTATAAGAAGCCACAACCAGGGTCAGATTCCCCATCCCCACCTTCGCAAGAAGAAGCTCAAGAAGAAGGAGCTGGTACTCCATTAACTGCTACTAAAGTTCTGAAGACATTTGAACCCTCAACTGAACAATTAGAGAATTTTCCAAAAGGGGCACAGTTAATGAGTAAGATGCACTATTCTGATGAGAGGGCCATTAGCACACAAGTCATTCAAATAGAAAGTAGGCCCAAGTACCTAGCCCTGGGTGGAGAGCCCCCTGATATAGAGATAGACTGGAATGAGAAGGATAAAAACTTTGTGTTCACTCCAGTGAGTTTCACCACTGCAGCCATAGTGGAGCTCAATCCTATTTTTGAAGAAACATTGCAAGAGGAACCATTATAGGAAGGGAATTTTGGGGAAGACACAGAGAATGAGAAATCAGTAGCCTTGCAAGTTTTTAAAATAAAAGCCAAAAGGGCACCGAAAGGAGCTCAGAAGGATATTTGTAAGAAACAGAAGTTGGATAAGGAGAAAATTGTTAAGGAAACCCCTATTTTAGCTATAGAAGAAGTACAACCAATGCAACAACAAAGTGAAGAGGTAGCTCCAGAACACCCTACATCTGTAGGTGAAGGTATGGCCTCTATCCCCTCTTCTCCTTCTCCTCCTCCTTCCCCAAAGAAAACTCCCTCCCCTTCTAAGCAAGAGGTTGTAACAAAAGTGCCTTCTCCCCCTCATAGTTCACCACCTATTTCACCAGTAAATACTGAGGGCCAAACCAACCCATCTCCTCCAAAGTCACCTAAAATTCCTTCTTCATCATCTTCATCATCTCCCATAATTCCATATTTGCCATTGCAACCTCCCCCATCATCTGAAAAGCAAGCTATTTCATCCGCACCCACTCACCCTTCTATGAGTTTTACTATAGTTTCCATGAGTTTTCCAATTGCAACAGTAGTAGTAGTCATAGATTCCACTGTAGTCACTTCTACCAAGCCATCGTCAGCTATTGATTCTGCTCTCTCATACCTTATAGCCTCTTCTCCTCCTCCTGTGAGTTATCCTACACTAGCAAATTTGCAAAAGGAGAAGGAAGCTACACAGAAAATTCAAGATTTTTGGGTAGAGAAGTTGTCCAAACCTTCCAAGAGGATGGCTATGAAGAGAAGAACCATATTTGTTGATCCAGTTTCTAGGCAGAGGACATCCAGATCCATCATTCCTCTAGTAAGCAAGCCTGAGACTAAAATGACTGCTCAAGACTACCATCTAGAAGAATACACAGAAGATATTGAGCAGTTACCTACTGAAGATGAGTTGGTGATAGCTAAGGCTCACTTGGACACTTTCTATGTCAAGGGTGATATATACAAAGAGAAAGTGGACAAGCTAGAGTGGACAATTGAAAATCTTGAAAAAATAATCACCAACCAAAAACAAATAGAGAAAGCTCTCAAAAAGGAAGCAAAGAACTGGCAGGACAAATTTCAAGAGGCCAATAAGCTCAAGGAGAAAATAGAGGAACAAAAGAAGAAAAATGAAGAACAAGCCAAAGAAATATAGAGCTTGAAGCAATAACTTCAGATTGAAAAGGCTAAGTCTTCAGGTTTCTCTAAGGTAGGGCTAAAGAAAGTAAGGAAATAACTATTGTCTGAAGTTCTGGAGAAATGCTCAGAGTTACAGCCCATTATTGATTACATGGATGATGCCAGTCACCTGCTTCAGAATGTTCAAGAAGATCTGGATAGCTTCACTGGAGAGCTACAACCCATGGTGATTCCAGCTGAGCAGATTTATAAGTTGGTAGATAGCAGGCTCAGTGAGACTACTAAGCCTATTCCTAACAAAGAATGGAATACTGCTAGGTTGGCTGCTAGAGTTGTAGTGAAGAAGCATAGAATGCTCCAAAAGGCTTGGCTATTGTTTGATAAGGTGGAAAATATGATCAGGGATGTAGTGGACATAAATAAATAAATGATTCAGAATGGTTTCAGAGGGTTATGGATGGAAGATAACACCTTGCTATCAGTAAAAGAGATTAAAAAGAGTGTTTCTAAGAGCCTTCAAGATGAGTCTGAGATTGATGCTCTGGAAGAGCCAATTGACCAAGAGCAAGTTTCACAAATGATTATTGATTTTACCAGGCTCAGAGATCTGATGGAAGACTTGGTAAATAAAGGAAGTGCTACAAATTATGAGGACACTGGTGAGTTAGAGTACATTCACAAGTAGCTCAAAGAGACTTCCAACCCCTCTAAAGTAGTTTGGAAATAAGCTTTACAAACCCTGAAGTTGATGGTCCAATTGTTTGGAAAGGATGTTGAAGAGGAAAATAAAGAGCAAGAATCACCTAAGGAAGAAGCTGAGCAAGAGCAAGAAGATAATGTTGAAGAAGAAGCTCAACAAGAGGGTGAAGAACCAAATAGAGTTGTTGCAGACCCTCAAGGGACACAAGCTTAGAATATTTTTGTTTGTACATTTTTGTAGTCATGCAAAAGTTTTGTATTTTGTTTGATTTGTTTTTACTCTGACATTGTCAGAAGGCAATAATAAAAGCATGAGGCTAGAGAGATGCAGAGAACAAGAATTTTTGTGAAGGTATTCATATCATTTTTTTGAAAAGCTTTATAAGGAGAACATAGTTCTATTTTTTGCTTAAGCATTGGAGCAGTTTTTGAAGGAGTGATGGAGATATTTGTGTTTCCAGCATGATCTCGATATGAACCATTACCCTCTAGGATGTTTCATAAAGTTTTTAGAGGGTAGTGATCATATGGAAATTATTCTTTGAAGCATTATTTGAAGATTGCAATTTTTGACTCCTGATGCCCAATGGATAAGACTCTGAGTTCGATGGCTTTGCAAGAAAATCCACCCGAGAGGCGCCAGAATGTAGGCCCAAAATGGCCACATCCTTAGAAAATTTTGAAAATTTATTCTAAGGTAGGGAAAATCTCTAATCCATTGAGGATATAGAGTATTTTGGAGTGGATCCATGCAAGGAGGTTCCATTCTACTCAACACTTAGTGTTTTTTGCAAAACATGCTAAGTGCTTCTATTCCACTTGATATCTAGTGTATTTGGTAGTGGATTCTGGTGAGGTTCCCAATCCATAAATATTTTGAGCTTTGATGATGTCAGAATGATATAAAGTGTGGACTGGTGATTCATCTCTATTTTGCATGCTCTAGTGACTAAGTGCTGAGAAGATGCATTCCGCTGAGTTCCAAGACTAATTTTGAGTGGAATGGTGACAAGAAGGTCGAAGGCATTGGAAAGGAAGTAAAGGGAGTGGAATGGTGACAAAGGTGATTTGCATTGCTTACAGAGTGGATTGGTGATTCCATAGTCAAACCGAGTCAGAGATGACATCAGCAGGATTTTTGAGTGGATTGCGACTTTTGCTTTATGCCATGAATGTGAGAAAGAAGTTAGAAATTTTGAAGGCTAAGTGAGCAGATTGATGATAGACTTGATTTTGCTCACATCTCAGTGCATTTCTCATCGAAACTCGATTTCATTGGCCGAAGCCATCAAAGCTGACGTCAACATTAATTTTGAGTAGAATGGCATTTTGTTTCTTCCCACTAGTTTACAGAGCATTTTTGAAGATTTAATCATAACCATCCACTAAGAGCATCAACGATGGAGATTTTGCTGACACTTTTATAGCATACAAAGGTGGATTCTTGGTAGATTGAAGAATAGTCAGTTCAAAGGTGGGAAGGTGAAGCATCCAAGGGTTTTCAAGAACCAAGAACTAGAGTAGTTGAAGATCTATGGTGGAATGGAGTTTCAAAGAATAGTAAATGGTCCAAATTTATTTTCTAATAGCTTGAGGCTCAACTACCATCAACGGACCAACAAGTTGTAGAGTTGAGCTACCATGGCGGATTACTTCCAATAGATTTCTTGGACTCAACGAACGAATGAGATAATGCCAACATAGCTCTCTATTGATCTATAAATTTTAAATTCTTGTAATGTCTCCTCTTATTATTTCAATTGTAAACTATAAATAGAGGTCAAACCCTCAATTTTTAGGGTTGGCTCTAGTGTGTTTGCTTGCCCTACTATGTAAATATTTTCTGCAAACTAATGGAAGGAGCATTACTCAAAATTTTGACTCAAGACTTGTAATATTTGATATCTTTCATTCAAGAGGTTTGAAGCTGTGAATTGCATTTCTGTCAATGTTGTAATGGTTAGTTCATTCCATTTTCATTGGATTACTAGTTGATGTAGGAGCATCTGGTGGTAGCAAAGCAATCTTGCATCGACAAAAATTTTCTAAGTGTTCTCCTAGATGTCGCGATATCGCAATAGAGAAAACCATCACGATATCGCGACATGTTGCATTTTCGCGACTCAGGAAGGAGAGAGAAGGCGTAGAGCAGAAATTTCATGATTTCGTGACATGTCACGAAATCACGACCGAAAGAAGACAGGAGAAGGCATGGAGAAAAATGTTGTGATTTCGTGACATGTCACAAAATTGTGACCGAAAGAAGACAGGATAAGGCATGGAGAAAAATGTTGCGATTTCATGACATGTCGTGAAATTGTGATCGAAAGAAGACAGGAGAAGGCACGAAGCAAAATGTCACGATTTCATGACATGTCGTGAAATCACGACCGAAAGAAGACAGGAGAAGGCATGGAGCAAAATGTCACGATTTCGTGACATGTCGCGAAATCACGACCGGAAGAAGACAGGAAAGGCAAGGAAGGAAAATGTCACGATTTCATGACATGTCGTGAAATCGCAACCAAAGAAGTAGAAAGGAGGCAAGGAAGGAAAATATCGTGATTTTGTGACATGTTGCGAAATCATGACCAAAGAAGCAAAAAGGAGGCAAGGAAGGAAAATGTTGCGATTTCGTGACCCTAGAGGCAAGGAGAAGGCAGAAGGGAAAGATGTCGTGATATCGTGACATGTCGCATTTTCATGACCAAAGGAGCAGAAAGAAAGCAAGGAAGAAAAATGTCACGATATCGTGACATGTCACATTTTCGTGACCCGAAACAGAGCGAGAGAAAGTAGAGCAAAGCTGTCATGATATCGCGACATGTCGTGATTTTGTGACCCAAGAGGCGAGGAGGAGGCAAAAAGGAAAGATGTCATGATATCACATGTCGTGATTTCATGACCGAAAAGGAGGAAGAAGAGCCGAAAAGGAAAGATGTCGCGATATTGCGACATGTCGCATTATTGCGACCAAAGGATGAGAGAAAGCGCAAAGGAAAAAAGTGTCGTGATATCATGACATGTCACATTTTCATGACTCAAGGATGAAGGAAGGCTCTAAGGAGAAAAGTGTCGTGATATCACGACATGTCACATTTTTGTGACCCAAGGACGAAGGAAGGCGCTAAGGAGAAAAGTGTCGTGATATCGCGACATGTCGCATTTTCACGACCCAAGGACGAAGGAAGGCACTAAGGAGAAAAGTGTCACGATATCGTGACATGTCGCATTTTCATGACCCAAGGACGAAGGAAGGCGCTAAGGAGAAAAAGTGTCACGTTATCGTGACATGTCGCATTTTTGCGACAAAAGGACGAAAGAAGGTGCAAGGGAGGAGAAGTGTCGCGATATCACGACATGTCACATTTTCGTGACCCAAGGACGAAGGAAGGCGCTAAGGAGAAAAAGTGTCATGATATCGCGACATGTCGCATTTTTGTGACCCAAGGACGAGAGAAGACGCAAAGGAGAAAAAGTGTCACGGTATCGCGACATGTCACATTTTCATGACCAAAGGACGAGAGGAGGCACAAGAGAGAAAAATGTCGTGATATCGCGACATGTCGCATTTTCACCACCAGAAGACGATGTGAGGTGCAAGAGAGAAAAGTGTCACATTTTCATGACTCGAGAAAGGTAGGAAGGCCAAAAATCAAAAGTGTCGCGATATCGCGACATGTCGCATTTTTGTGACTCGAAGAGAGCAGGAAGGTAGAGGAGCCGAAAGTGTCGCAATATCACATGTCACATTTTCACGACTCAAAGAGGACAATAAGGTGGAGGAGCCAAAAGTGTTGCGATATCACGACATGTCGCATTTTTGCAACTCGAAGAAGGCTAGAAGACAGGGAAGCCAAAAATATTGCGATATCGCAACATGTCATGTTTTCATGACCAAACAGAAGGAAAGAAAAGATAGGCGGTTACAGGGGCCATTACAGAGGAAATGATCGAGCGGTAGGTATACCGAACGTCATCATGGGTTGACAGACAAACAGAGTCTACAGTGCCAGCACTGGACAAGCACGTGGCACCAAGGTGCAGTGAAAGCAGACGAAGATCAAGAGTCGAAAAGAAAGACGTTTTGAAAGCAAATCCAATGCATAGGCACGAGAAATGAAATGAAGCATCAAAAAAGGGAGACGAAGATTCACGCCAAAGACTTTAAAAGGATAAGTGGTGGCATGTACCAGGGGTTGGAAATTACTGAGACAAAGTTGTAGACATGAAGGCAAGAGTGCCATTCTGGACCTGTTGAGGCTGTTTTCTTCCAGAGTTGGAATTACAGTAAGGTGATAGGGTCAAAAAATGACAGAGACAGAGTTGCAGACGAGAAGGCAAGAGGGCCTATCTAAACCTGTGAAGGCTATGTTTTTCTTCCAGAGTTGAGATGTTGTAATGTATTAGAAAATTCTTCTTGGGGAAGATGTTGTAATGTAAGAGAAAAGAAAATATAAACTGCCTTTCAGGATAAAGGAGTTTATTTGGCAGACTGTTGCCATTGTTGTAAATCAATTTCCAAGTTTAAGGAATGAGGATTTTGAGAATTTTGGTCTGAGCAAATTTGGCTCATTTGTGAGTTTTGTGAGTTTGGGGTTGTGAATTTTTGAGTCCCCATCACTAATTGTTAAGGTAGTTAAAATCTATTCATAGCTAGATCTTTTTTGTAGAAAGTTTATTTTTGCAAAGTCTTATTATTGATCTATTCTTTTAAATTGGATTGTCAATATATTGGATATTGGAATTCCTTCTTGGGACATATTCTGCTTTATGCTTTATTATCTGAAGATTTCATGGTTTTGGATGCTGCTAATATTGAGTGTGGGACACTGTAAATAGTTTCTCAAAATTTTATCTATGGATGCCTATGTTGTTAGCCTATCTGGCCATTTTTAGCCTATATGGCCACTATTAATGCATATTTCTTTAACTCTAAACCCTTTTCTAACCCTATTTCTCAAACCATTATTGAGGTTAATTGAGTCAGCATCTTACTAAGTTGACAAGGAACCAACCTGCTTTGGAGGTTGGATTGAAGTAATCTTTGGTCCATCTAATGTTGAGTGTTGAGCTATGACTATCGGGTGCAATATTGGATAGAAAATTAGAATATATATAGTTGTAGTGTCAAGTAAAACTTGATGAAAATTTAGTGCCCAAAATACCTAAAAATGTGGGTATATTTTTTTAAGAGCAAAGATGAATCTTTCTTCTACCTTTAGAAATTTAAGACCTAAGTAGAGACCTCCACAAGAATAATTATCCATGTCCTCTACTCAAATTGAGGGGAGAATTTACTAGTAATGAAATTTTAGTTTTTTTTAAGGAATATGGCATTTAATGAGATTTAACAACATTTAACAACTATCTACTCACCTCAACAAAATGGTATTGCATAACTCAAAAATAGAACAATAATGGAAACGGTACAAAGTATATTGAAGGATTCTCAACTTGGACACTTATTATGGGTAGAAACTATATATATTAGCCTACTTATTCTATTGTGCTCCAACTACATTACTTGAGCATATCACTCTAGAAGAAGCATGGAGTAGACATAAACCATCAATATATCATCTTTGAGTATTTGGTTGTATAACATATATGTACATCCCAAAGGATAAGAGACATAAATTGGATGAAAAATCTTGACAATGCATCCTACCAGGTTATAGTGATGAATCAAAAGACTATAAATTATTTGATCTAGCTATAAATAAATAATACCAATCAAGATGTCATATTTGATGAAGAATAAAAATCACTCTCTTCACCACCATAGGAATCTTCATCTAAATTTGTTCTATTAATGCTTGAAATCAATGAAGATGAAGAGGTCACTAATGAATATTTTTTAATGACATCACTAATTAAGGAGATCAATCTACTTTGCCACAACACACAAGGAAAATACCCAAGTGGTATACTAGCACATTGAGAGCATCAAGGATAGATGGAATCCCAGACACTTCTTCTACATGATGAAGAACACAAATTAAGGCTCACAATGCACAAAATATGGCTCTAATGGTTATGACATAGCCATCTACAATACAAGAAGCCATGCAATATAATGCATGGAAAAATATGATGAACACTAAATATCAATCACTATTGAAAAAAAAACTTGGGATCTTGTTGAACTTCCACCAAAGAAAAAGGTTTTTGGATGCAAATGGATTTTCAAAATGGAAATATAGATAAACCATAAATATAATTTATAGCAAAAGGCTATGCACAAAAATAAGGCATAGGTTAGGAAGAAAATTTTACCCCGACAACAAAAATAAAATCCATTAGAATAATTTTTACTCTAGTTATGCAATTTGGATGGAAAATTCATCAAATAGATGTGCAAAGTACTTTTCTCAATGGGGATTTGAAAGAAGAAATTTATATGACTCAACCAAAAGGATTCATCATACTTGGAAAAGAAACTGCTAGCTTTTTATGCAGCATGTAATGGGAGATAGCAATCACAAGATGTAGAATAATATGAAAGAAAGTAAATCTATGAGATGACTGAATATATGCTATAAATATAAATGATGGAAAAATATACAAAATGTCTATGGAGGAAATGGAAACTCCATGAACTCTATATAACATCACATTATGCTACATCACACCACACTGCTCTACACTACTTCTAGCTATGTTTCCTATATCATATTATATTCCTATATCCTGCTATATTCACTATGTCTATGTCTATGGCTCTTTATATAGGAAGATAGGTTTCTTGGCCAACACTCTACCTAGTTGTACAAGGGACAACTTGCACATATATAGCTTGCACATTGACATTTGTGCATTTATTACATTTCATGAAGTAACTAGATAAATTCCCCCTAAAGTAATCTAATATCCTAAGTATGTACCAAGAAAGGTAAATTTACATGACCCAAATGATGTAATATAATCTATATCTAACACCCCCTATATTACATTGTTTGGATATTGAAGACTTTAGTCTTAAATGTGGATCTTCTTCCATATGATAGCTTTGAATTGGTTCTTCTTCTTCAGTTGCTTCAGTCTCCATGTCATTGTTTCTAATATTTTTAAGTTTGGTATCCCTTGATGTCAAGCATTTTTGGTGAATAATTATTCTCATGATTTTGCATGTCATGAGTGGATCTGAATAGGTTCTTCTCCTTTATTTTGTACCTATGTAAGACCTATTTCTTTGCTCTTCATAAGTATCAACCTTGAGCTCAATGTTAGTATATCCCTCTGAAATAAGTTATTTTAGATAACCATTTATTTTTTGTAGTAATATTCATAGCCCTTATAGTATCTATATTTGATATGACAAAAAAAAGATGAGAGATTTGTCCCATCACAATATTTGCAAAGATGGAAGCTCCAACAATTTGTCTTTTCATGACCATATTGATTGTAATAGGTGCACAATATATATGATATGACAACTTTGAATTCTATTTTGGGAATATCATGTTTGTCTATCTCCTTAATAACACCTTCTAGCCATATATGCACAATTGAAGCTATTCCATATTTTCTTTTTTGTATTGTTGATAAATTTTTTCCTGTTTTGAGTCTCCTTTGATATTATATTCACTGGATGAATCTCCCTTTATATGGCTTTTAATTTCATAGCTTATTTCACATTGTATTGATTCTTATTTTTTTGTCTTTTTCATCATTGTAATCCATCAAGTTTTTGATCCATGTTGGTATCTTCCTTATTCCACTTTTAAGAGTGTTACTTAGCATGCTAGTAGTCATTGGTATCATTTGTATTCTTTGGGATAGAGTAGTCTACCTTATAGATTCCTACTCAGTGTCTATAAAATCCCAATATATATAAGCTTGATTTCATAAAACATTTATTAATCGTTAGTTTTTGTAGGCTTCCTTATATCTCCCAAGTAATGTTAGTATATACTCTTAAGGAATTTTAGGTTTTGAATAAATCTTATATTTTGCAACTTGATAATCTTTGATAAATAATAATATTACCAAGTTGTGTAGAATACCTTATAACTCCCTAGTATGTTTTGGATAATTTATAGTGCTTTTGTAAATTATAGTTCAATGTTTGGTTGATTTTGTAAAGTTTTGTAAATACCAAAATCAACTTCTATTATCCCTTATTGCTCCTATTGAACTACGCAATTTTCCCAAATTGTAAATAGGTTTTAATGTTGGATATTTTATCTCTTTTTGATAAGTTTGAGACAATAATTTTATAAATTTTCAACCCTTGAAAATGCTATGATAAACCTCTTTTTAATATTCTTTGGGAATTAATTTAAGTGTATCTAATTTCTAAGAAATTAATTTGATGTATTAAATCTTATAACTCCCTAATTTTTGGAAAAATTAGACCATAATAATATTTACAAATATTTAAAATTAATTCCAGTAGAAACCCTTATTACTTCTAGCTTTTATATTACAAATATTATATTGATTTGATAAATTATTCCCTTTGATGTATGTCTTTCAATATTATCATATTCCTTTAAATTTAACCTTATAAATCTTAAGGAAAGAAAGCACATAAATATGGGAATAAAACTTACCTTATATCAAAGAAATAATCGGTGCTGATTTTAGATGTGTTGGGGTTGCAATATAGACATTGATGCTTTTGATGCTTTGACTGTATCCTCCAATGGAATTACTTGGAACCTTTCCTTGCATGTAGTGTTCCAAATATGGTGTCATTTAGACTTTACCTTTGACTTTGCTTGACCAGAGCATTAAAGGATCTATCACCTTCTTTACACACTACTACTCAACCCTATGTGCATAGAAAACAAAGTTATTAATGCAGATATGAAATTTGCTTCTTGTGCTTGGTCATTAACGTCCTTAAAATGGAGGAGATTCTTATCTAAAGTGCCAAGTGGCATGTCTATTTTCCTTTGAGCACTTGAGGAGTGGAAGGTGCCAAAGAAATTTTTATTTCTCCCTTGGAGTAATGTATGGACGTTACATTTTTTAGGAGAGCATTTGGTCTCTCTATGGACAAGTGTATCCCATTCACTCAATGCACCAACCTATTATGTGTAACTCCTTTATTGAAGATGAGCACTCGCTTGATGAGCATTAGGTTTTACCTCGGTGACAAATGCCACTTCATCCTTCTACAGACATAGGAGTTAAGAAAGACAGAGATCAAAATGATTTTTAGGCTTGCAGTGGCAGATAAGAAATTTTTTTGGCAGGTCTTTGGAAGTGATTAACAAATCATTGATTTTCTGGTGAGAGAAGCATGCTTATCCACTATTAAAGAGGAAAATCTAGAGGATATTGATCAACAAGATGTCATTCAACTCAAGAACAATCACATACTTAGAGGTTTGGTTACTTTAGAGAGCTTGCTTGACAACGAATATAGGAAAAATATCATATCCATGGAAGTAAATGATAAAATCTATAAATAATTTAAAATAGAAAAATAAAAAAATCTCAAGGTTGGAATATGATGTTATCCAGAATAAAATGAGGATATCAAAGTTTAATACCTAAAGTACCAAGACATTGTAGCTTGGTCATATGAGGACCTCAAAGTATATGACAAGAAGGTCATCCAACACACAATTGAGCTAGAGCCTAATGCAAAATCGTTCAGGCAAAAATAGAGGCTTGTGAATCCTAGTATCAAAGACATAATGAGAGAATAATTATTGAATTTTATAAAGGCTAATATCATTTATCAAATAAAATATTCAACCTGGGTAGCCAACTTGGTACCTGTAAGGAAGAAGAATTGTGACATCCACTTGTGTGTAGATTTTAGGAATTACAATCAAGCATCACTTAAGGATCACTACCCCCTCCCATAGATTGATCAAATATTGCAAATTATGGTAGGATCAGAAATGTTATCACTTCTAGATGGTTTATTTGTATATAACCAAATTTGGGTGAAGAATGAAGATCATTTTAAAACAACATTCACCACAAAATGGGGAACTTAAAATAAAGAATGCCTTTTGGGATATCTAATGCAGGAGCCACATTTTAGAGAGCAATGGACTATGCTTTTTTGGAGTTAATTAAAAATGTCAGTATGATATATCTAGATGACATGATTTTATTTCCCACAATAAGAAAGACCACTTGGTACACCTAGAACAAGTCTTCTAGAAGTGCAGAGAATTTTGCATCTCCCTCAATCCTAAGAAGTCATTTCTTATAGTTCATGAGGGAAATTTTCTAGGCCATGTGGTCTCCAAGGAATGTATGGCCATTGAACCAGATAGAATAAAATCCATTCTTGCCCTTCCACTGCCTATGAACAAGAAATCCTTGTAGTCTTTCTTTGGTCAAATAAACTTTGTTAGGAAACTCATCTCTAACTTTGCTCAAAAGGTAAGTCCTATATTTGAACTATTGAAGAAGGATGTCAATTTCAAATGGACTGAGGCAAGAAGAAAGCCTTTGAAATTATCAAGCAATCCATTGCTACAACTCCAGTGCTAGTAAATCCAGATTTTAGCAAAGACTTAATTCTTTATGTTTATGGAGCTGAGGAAAGCTATGCCTAAGTGCTCATTCAGAATAATAATAAAGGAGATAAGAATCTTATATTATTTTGGAGCTAGTATCTTCATGAATATCATGCTAAGTATAATTTCATTGAGAAATAAGTATTTGTTGTAATGAAATCATTGAAAAAATTTAGGTAATATTTGGTTCAAAGCAAGACCTTGGTTTATGTTGTTCATCCGGATGTAAGAAGCTTCATTCTACAATGATAAATGGGAGATAAAAGAGCTGGTTGGATTACTAAGATCCAATAATATGATGTGTAAATCCATCCTACCAATAAGGTAAGAGGTAGAGCCCTATGCCAAGGTCTTATAGAAGTAGCAATTTTAGCAAAAGTGACAGCTTGTCAGTCCACAACAGATGATCAGATTGAAGAATTATAGTCAGGTGAATCATACTGGGTAGATCATATGACTAATTAATTTCAAATTGGGGTATGCCCTCCTAATATTAATGCATCACAAAGAAGAAGATATAGACTTTAAGCTTCGAAGTATGTCTTATTTCCAGAAGTTATGTACAAAAGAAACCTTGATGGAGTTCTCCTTAGGTGCTTGAAATATGATCAACAACAAAATCTCATAGATGAGTTCCATGGAGGACTATCCAGAGGGTACTTCTCAGGAAGAGTAACAAATTTGAAGATTATTATAGCATATTATTACTAACCTACCATATTTACTGACACCTTCAAAGTCACTAAAGCATGTGATCAATGCCAAAGGTATGTGGGAAGAACAAGGAATGCATAATTTCGCCTTAAGCCAATTCAAGTGGAAGAACCCTTTCAGTAATGGGGGTTGGAATTCATAGGATGTATCAATACTCATTCCTCATCTGACCACAAGTACATTCTGACTACTACAGACTACCTCACCGGATGGGTAGAATCTATTTCTACAAAGAAATTAAACCAAGAAGTGGTGATTAATTTTATAGAAAGCTTGATTTCAAAGTTTGGTATTCCAAAAGCCTTGGTGAGTGATAATGGAACAGCATTCATAGGAGCCAAATATATTGAGTTTTCCACCAAGTATGACATTACCATAAATAATACTTGAAACTACTACCCACAAGGAAATGGACTTGCAAAATAAACTAACAATAATATGTTGAGGATTTTGAGAAGATCACTAAAGGGTAATAGGAGAATTTGGCACCTATTTTTAGAGAAATATTTGTGGGTAGACATAATAACTATTAAAAATTCCATCAAGACCTTCCCCTATGCTTTAGTTTATGGCAAGGAGACAGTGTTACCTATTCACTTGGAGATTCCAGCACTCAAACTGATAAACACATAAGAGAAATCTAAGAAAAAACCAATGTAAACAAGGCTGATACACCTACTACAGTTAGAAGAGAAAATAACTTAGGCATATGAATATTTTAAAAAGCATTCATTTGACGTCAAGGCATGGTTTGACAAGAAGGCAATGTTCAAGAAATTCCAAGTTGGATATTTTGTACTCAGATGGAATGTTGAAAGAGCTAAGCCATGACATCATTAGAAGTTTAACTCCTTCTAGGATGGCCCTTTCAAGATAGTAGAGGTTAAAGAGACCAATTTTTTCTAGCTTTAATATCTTTAGGGAAGCATACAACAGATTCCTATAAATGGTTTTCACATTAAACTTTATTTTGATGAAATATAGCTCATTGTAACATATGTACATACTTTGTATCATATTATTTTTGCATTTTATATCAATTTTTGTTTTGATAAAATGTTATAAAAAATATATGTAAAATAAAAATAAAAATTTGCAAAATAAGCTAAGTATAAAAAAAAAAGCAGCAAGTTTCCATTCCACCCTCAAATGGCACTAAGAAAGAAGTGAAATGATGAATCAATTCCGATCTACACTTAAATGAATTGAAGTATCAGTGGAATACCGCTTGCATTCTATTTTTCTCTTAAAGAGACTAAGGTGGCATTAGAATAGCGAATGTTCAAATCCATTGGCGTGTATGACTATTTTTGAGAAAAAACTATTTTTGGCACCACTTCAAAGGAAAATAAAAAAGATAAGTGAAGTCACAAATTTCATGGAAAGTGTTTGTATTTTAGCCAATCGAAAAGTAGTGTAACATCTTTGAACCACCAAAATGAATAGCTTCAATTTGAAAAGCGTGTAAACAGATAGTTCTCATAGCAACCACATTAATGGTAGATGATGTGCATGCATGGGTAATTCAAAGTGCTAAAAATCTAGAATACGTTCATCCAAAAAAATTAATACCCACCGAGCAAGAGAAGTAGTTGAGCACTATCTATAAATTTCAGAAAGGACATCCTAAATATTTTTATAGAAATAGCCTTCAAAGACACTCAAGGAGCTGAAACCTCAACAAACAAGGAAGTGGGAACTTACATTGACAAAGTGAAATCCATGGCCAACACCGAGCTGGTCCTCACAAATAGAACGAAGCTCAAAAATAACATCCATGATAGATTCAATAAAGGAGTAGCTTTTTCACTCCAAGGTAAATATGTCATTCACTCCTTGTCTTTTTATATCCGTGATTCAGTTCATCCATGTTCAGAGTTGATAGTGACCATTGTTAAATACTATGATCCAAGATCAAAATCAGTAAAGACAATAGAAGGTAAAACCTTATTTAGTGTCACTGCCAAGGTTTACCATAATATTTTTCCTCTAGGGGTGGAGCCACCTATAAGGCCAAAATATTTCAAAACATCTGATCAATACAGGTATTAATCTTTGCAAAAATGAGCTCATGAGGGAGAGCTTTTTAAAAAATGGGTTTATAATCAATTTAAAATCATTATATCCGACAGAGGTTTTCCCAAAACTCTAATTCCCATTGAGCAGTTTGTCCACCTGAAGCTCTATTCCATGCTAGCTTGTATGGAGGGTTTGGATTCTAACCAACTAGTGATCGATTGGTAAATAGCTACTGCATACTGTATTTCCAATGAGAGAATGTATGAGCCTGATGCAAAAAAGAAGGGTGTTAGGTTCATCTACTTTGACTAGTCAGCTTTCCTAGATAAAATAATACATGAGCAATTAGTGAGAATGAAAAGAAGTTCTGATGCACCCTCTTTTTGGCATTTCTCAAGATTGGTTTGGATGTTCTTTGCTACTATAAAGAAAATGATACCCTAGATTTTGGTCAAGAAAAAGAATGATCAGGGAGACCCATTCCTGTTTACTATTGGACTGCTCATCTGAGGAGCACTGAGTCCTTTTATATATTTAACTTGGAATTTTTAGGGCCAACACTAAATATAATGTATGGGAAATGCCCTAGGCTACCATCGTTGGCCAAGAAATTATTAAGAACAGAGGGTTCCAAAGAAGGATATTGGTACATCCTTACATAGGGCACAATCATTAGACTATACGACTTCAATGGTAAGCCTTTTCTACTACATCATTCTTTTATAGATAGATTATTAGCCCTAGAATATTTGAGGTAAGTAGAATTTATAAATATGAACTATGGCTCTGGAAGAAAGAGATAATGTTTGTTGACCTATCATAGTGTTGACGACATAACCATCATAAAAAAGGTCAAGGTGAACAAATCGACCAATATCTAGATAGGTTGGGCATGTTCTATATTCCCAAAATATGGAGATACGACCCTAACGATATATTCTACAAGAAGAACATAGCCCTGAATGGAGAGAAGTCCTACAAATTTGAGAAGAAATCTAGGTCTCATTTTGAACAAGGAAAAATAATAATGAAAATGCTCCTTTAGATTGAAATGTGGTTAATATGGAACAACTACCTCCATATTTATATTTCTATAAATAGGTTGTTAATTTTGATTCTGACAATAATGAAAAACATCAGTTGTAGGAGTCTACTATTAGAGAGATCGATAAAAAAATGATAAGAAAGAAGAACATCAGTTGCAAGAGTCTACCACTGGAGACATCAAGGGTAAAAAGAAATGGAATAAAGCCAAGATAGTAGACTGGTGGAGGATGAGAGTTGAAATTGGTAAAGAGAAATCTAATTTTGGACTAGTAATCGATAATGAGTTTTCTAATAGATATGATAAGAATATCACAACTTGGAAAGCAAAAGAACAAAAGAATATAGTGTTAATTTATAAGAATCCACAACTAGGGATAGACTACAAATTCCCACCTTCACAACAAGAAGCTCAAGAAGAAGGATTTGGTACTTCATTAAATGCTATTGAAGTTCTAAAGACATTTGAACCCTCAACATAACAACTTGAGAATTTTCCAAAAGGGGCACATTTAATGAGTAAGATGCACTATTTTGATGAGAGGGCCATTAGCACACCGTTCATACAAACAAAAAGTAGGCCCAAGTGATTATCCTTGGGTGGATATCCCCCTACTACAAAGATATATTGGAATGATAAGGATAAAAATTTTGTGTTCACTCTGGTGATTTTACCACTACAGTCACAGTGGAATTAAATCCTATTTTTGAAGAGACATTACAGGAAGAACCAATACAGGAAGGGTTGTTTGGAGAAGATATAGAGAATGAGAAATCATTAGCATTGCAATTTTTTAAAATAAAATCTAAAAGGGCATCAAAGGAAACTCATAAGGATATTTGTAAGAAACATAATATGGATAAGGAGAAAATTGTTAAGGAAACCCCTATTTTCATTGTAGGAGAAGTACAAACAGTGTAGCAATGGAGTACAAAGGGAACTCCATAACAACCTACATATATAGGTGAAGGTATGGCATCTATCCCCTCTTCTCCTTCTCCTCCTCCTTTTCCAAATAAAAATCCTTCCCCTTCTAAGCAAGAGATTGTAACAAAAGTGTCTTCTCCCCCCCATAGTTCACCACCTATTTCATCGGTCAATACTGAGGGTTAAACCAACCCATATCATCCAAAGTAACCTAAGTTTACTTCTTCATAATCTCTCATAATCCCATATTTTCCATTGCAACCTCCTCCATCATCTGAAAAGCAAGCTATTCAATCTACATCCACTCACCCTTCTATGCATTTTACTGTAGTTTCCATGAGTTTGCCAATTGCAATAGAAATAGTAGTCATAGATTCCACTATAGTCACTTTTACTAAGCCATCGTCAGCTGTTGATTCCACTCTTTCATACCTTATAGCCTCTTCTCATTATCCTTTGAGTTATCCTACACTAGCAACTTTGTAAAAGGAGAAGGAAGATTCACAAAAAATTTAAGATTTATGGTTAGAGAAGTTGTTCAAAACTTCCAAGAGGATGGCTATGAAGAGGAGAAGTATATTTTTTGATCCCTTTTCCAAGTAGATGACATCTAGATCCATCATTCCTCTAGTAAGCAAGCTTGAGACTAAAATTACTGCTCAACATTACCGTCTAGAAGAATACACAGAAGATATTGAGCAAATATCTACTGAAGATGAGTTGGTGATAGATAAGGCTCATTTGGACACTTTCTATGTCAAGGGTGATATATACAAAGAGAAAGTGTACAAGCTAGAGCGGATAATTGAAAAGCTTGAAAAAATGATCACCAAAAAAAAATAAATAGAGAAAGCTCTCAAGAAAGAGGTAAAGAATGGCAGGACAAATTTCAAGAGGCCAATAAGCTCAAGGAGAAAATAGAGAAGTAAAAGAATAAAAATGAAGAACAGGCCAAAGAAATATAGAACTTGAAGCACCCACTTTATATTGCAAATGCTAAGTCTTCAGGTTTATCTAAGGCATGGCTAAAGAAAGTAAGGAACGAACTATTGTCTTAAGTTCTAGAAAAATGCTCAGAGTTACAGCCCATCATTGATTACATGGATGATGCCAGTTACCTACTTCAGAATGTTCAAGAAGATCTATATAGATTCACTAGAGAGCTACAACCCATGGTGATTCGAGATGAGCAGATTTATAAGTTGGTAGATAGCAGGCTCAGTGAGACTGCTAAGACTATTTCTAACAAATAATGGAATACTGCCAGGTTGGTTGCTATAGTTGTAGTAAATAAGCATATAATACTCCAAAAGGCTTGGTTATTGTTTGATAAAGTGGAAAACATGATCAAGGATGTAGTGGACATAAATAAAGAAATGATTCAAAATGATTTTAGAGGGTTATGGATGGAATATAGCATATTTATATTAGTAAAAGAGATTAAAAATAGTGTTTCTAAGAGCCTTCAAGATGATTCTGATATTGATGCTCTAGAAGAGCCAATTGACCAGGAGCAGGTTTCATAAATGATTATTGATTTTACAAGGCTCAGATATCTGATGGAAGACTTGGTAAATAAAGGAAGTGCTCCAAATTATGAGGAAATTGGTGAGCTAGAGTACATTCACAAGCAACTTAAAGAGACTTCCAACCCCTCTAAATTAGTTTGGAAATAAGCTTTACAAACCCTAAAGCTGATGGTCCAGTTTTTTGGAAAGGATGTTGAAGAGGAAAATAAAGAGTAAGAATCACCTGAGGAAGAAGCTGAGAAAGAGCAAAAAGATAATGCTGAAGAAGAAGCTCATCAAGAGGGTGAAGAACTAGATAGATATGTTGTAGACCATCAAGGGACACAAGCTTAGAATATTATTTGTTTGTACATTTTTGTAGTCATGCAGAAGTTTTATATTTTATTTAATTTGTTTTTACTTTGATATTATCAGAAGGCAATAATAAAAGCATGAGGCCAGGTTCATGCAGATAACAACAATTTTTTGTGAAGGTATTCATAAAATTTGTTTTGAAAAGGCTTTATAAAGAGAACATTGTTTTATATTTTGTTTAAAGCATTGGTGCAATTATTGAAGGAGTGGCAGAGATATGTTTATTTCTAGCATGATCTCAATATGAACCGTTACCCTCTAGGTGAATTCACAAGGTTTTCTAGAGGGTAGTGATCATATGGAAATTATTCTTTGAGGCATTGTTTGAAGATTGCAATATTTAACTCCTGATGCCCAATGTATAAGACTCTAAATTTGATGGATTTGCAATCAAATCCACCCGAGAGGCACCAAAATGTAGGACCAAAATGGTCACATCCTTAGAATATTCTAAAAAATTATTCTAAGGTAAATAAATCTCTATTCCATTGAAGATATAGAGTATTTTAGAGCAGATCCATGCAAGGAGGTTCCATTCCACTCAACACTTGGTGTTTTCTATAAAATCATGCTAAGTTCTCCTATTATTCTCGATGCCTAGTGTATTTGGCAGTGGATTTTGGTGAGGTTTCCAATCCAAAAATATTTTGAGCTTTGATGATGTCAGTGCGATATAAAGTGTGGATTGGCAATTCAACTCTATTTTATGTGCTCTAGTTACTAAGTGCTGAGAAGATTCATTCTATAGAGTTCAAAGAGTATTTTGGAGTGAAATGGTGACAAGAAGGTCAGAAGCATTAGAAAGGAATTAAAGGGGGTGGAATGGTGATAAAGGTGATTTGCATTACTTTCAAAGTGGATTGGCGATTCTGCAATCAAACTAAGTTAGAGATGACATCAGTAGGATTTTGAGTGGATTACGGCTTACTTTATACTACGAACATGAAAAAGAAGTTAGAAATTTTGAAAGCTAAGTAGAATATTTATGACAAACTCAATTTTTCTCACATCTCAATGCATTTCTCATCGAAACTCGATTCTGTTGGCCGAAGCCATCAAAGTTGACATCAACATTAATTTTGAGCGGAATGAAATATTTTTTCTTCCCACTAGTTTGCATGGTATTTCTGAATATTTAATCATAGACATACACTAAGAGCATTAACGATAGATATTTTTATGGCACTGTTATAGCATATAAAGGTGTATTCTTGGTAGATTGAAGAACATTCAATTCGATATGGGAAGGTGAAGCATCGAAGGCTTTTCAAGAACTAGGAACTAGAGTAGTTGCAGATCTATGATGGAGTAGAGTATCAAAGAACAACAAATGGTCCAAATTTGTTTTATAATAGCTTGAAGCTCGACCGCCATCAACAAACTAGCAAGTTTCAGAGCTGAGCTACCATGGCGGATTACTTCCAACAAATTTCCTGAACTCAACAAGCAAATGAGATAATGCCAATATAGCTCTTTGTGATCTATAAATTCTTAAATTCTTATAATGTCTCCTCTTATTATTTCAATTGTAAACTATAAATAGAGGTCAAACTATCAATTTTTAGGGTCAGATCTAGTGTGTTTGCTTACCCTACTATGTAAATATTTTTGCAAACTAATGGAAGGAGCATTACTTAGATTTTTGACTTGAGACTTGTTATCTTCAATATCTTTCATTTAAGAGGTTTGAAGCTATGAATTGCATTTCTATCAATGCTATAACAGTTAGTTCATTCCATTTGCTTTGGATTACTAGTTTTTAAGGTAGTTGAAATATGTTCATAGTTAGATCTTTGTTGGTAAAAAGTTTATTTTTGCAAAGTCTTATTATTGATCTATTCTTCTAAATTGGATTGTCAATATATTGGATATTGGAATTGCTTCTTGGGACATATTCTACTTTATGCTTTATTATGTGAATATTTCATGGTTTTGGATGCTGCTAATCTTGAGTGTGGGACACTGGAAATAGTTTCTCATAAGTTTATCTATGGATGCCTATGTTGTTAGCCTATTTGGCCACTATTAATGCATATTTCTTTAACCCTAAACCTTTTTCTAACCCTATTTCTCAAACCCTTATTGATCTTAATTGAGTCAGCATCTTAGTAAGTTGACAAGGAACTAGCCTACTATGGATGTTGGATTGAAGTAATATTTGGTCCATCCAATGTTGAGTGTTGAGCTATGACTATCGGGTGCAATCTTGGACAGAAAATTAGAAGATAGACAGTTGCAGTGTCAAGTAAAACTTGATGAAAATTTAGTGCCCAAAAATACCTAAAAATATGGGTATATTTTTTGAAGAGCAAAGATGAATCTTTCTTCTACCTTTAGAAATTTAAGACCTAAGTAGAGACCTCCACAAGAAGAATGATCCATGTCCTCTACTCAAATTGAAGGGAGAATTTACTAGTAATGAAATTTTAGTGTTTTTTAAGGAATATGGCATTTAAAAACTATCTACTCACCTCAACAAAATGGTATTGCATAGCTCAAAAATAGAACAATAATGGAAATGGTACAAAGTATATTGAAGGATTCTCAATTTGGACACTTATTATGGGTAGAAACTATATATAGTAGTCTACTTACTATATTGTGCTCCAACTGCATCACTTGAGCATATCACTCCATAAGAAGCATGGAGTAGACATAAACCATCAATATATCATCTTTGAGTATTTGGTTGTATAACATATATGTACATCCCATAGGATAAGAGACATAAATTGGATGAAAAATCTTGACAATTCATCCTACCAGGTTATAGTGATGAATCAAAAGACTATAGATTATTTGATCTAGCTATAAATAAATAATACCAGTCAAGATGTCATATTTAATGAAGAAGAAAAAAAATCTCTCTTCACCACCATAGGAATCTTCATCTAAATTTGTTCCAGTAATGCTTGAAACCAATGAATATGAAGAGGTCACTAATGAAGATTTTTTTAATGACATCACTAATTAAGGAGATCAATCTACTTTGCCACAACATGCAAGGAAAATACCCAAGTGGTATGCTAGCACATTAAGAGCATCAAGGATAGATTGAGTCCTAGACACTTCTTCTACACGACTAATAACATAAATTAAGGCTCACAATGCACAAAATTTGGCTCTAATGGGTATGACATAGCCATCTATAATACAAGAAGCCATGCAATATAATGCATGGAAAAATATGATGAACACTAAATATCAAGCACTATTGAAAAAAAAACTTGGGATCTTGTTGAACTTCCACCAAAGAAAAAGGTTATTGGATGCAAATGGATTTTCAAAATGGAAATATAGATAAACCATAAATATAATTTATAGCAAAATGCTATGCACAAAAATAAGGCATAGGTTAGGAAGAAAATTTTACCCCTACAACAAAAATAAAATCCATTAGAATTATTTTTACTCTAGTTATGCAATTTGGATGGAAAATTCATCAAATAGATGTGCAAAGTGCTTTTCTCAATGGAGAATTGAAAGAATAAGTTTATATGACTCAACCAAAAGGATTCATCATACTTGGAAAAGAAACTGCTAGATTTTTATGCAACATGTAATAGGAGATAGCAATCACAAGATGCAAAATAATATGAAAGAAAGTAAATCTACGAGATGACTGAATATATGCTATAAATAGAAATGATGGAAAAATATACAAAATAGCTATGGAGGAAATGGAAACTCCATGAACTCTACATAACATCACATTGTGCTACATCACACCACACAACTCTATAGTACTTCCAGCTATATTTCCTATATCATATTATATTCCTATATCCTGCTATATTCACTATGTCTATGTCTATGGCTCTTTATATAGGAAGATAGGTTTCTTTGCCAATACTCTACCTAGTTGTACAAGGGAAAACTTGCACATGTATAGCTTGCACATTGAAATTTTTGCATTTATTACATTGCATGAAGTAACTAGATAACTTCCCCCTAAAGTAATCTAATATCCTAAGTATGTACCAAGAAAGGTACATTTATGTGACCCAAATGATGTAATATAATCTATATCTAACACCCCCTGTATTACATTATTTGGATATTGAAGACTTTAGTCTTCAATGTGGATCTTCTTCCATATGATAGCTTTGAATTGGTTCTTCTTCTTCAGTTGCTTCAGTTTACATGTCATTGTTTCTGATATTTTTAAGTTTGGTGTCCCTTGATGTCATGAGTTTTTGGTGAATAATTATTCTCATGATTTTGCATGTCATGAGTGGATCTGAATAGGTTCTTCTCCTTTCTTTTGTACCTATGTAAGACATGTTTCTCTGCTCTTCATAAGTATCAACCTTGAGCTCAATGTTAGTACATCCCTCTAAAATAAGTTCTTTTATATAAAAATTTATTTTTTGTAGTAATATTCATAGAACTTATAGTATTTGTATTTGATATGACAAAAAAAATATGAGAGATTTGTCCCATAACAATATTTGCAAGGATGGAAGCTCCAACAATTTGTCTTTTCATGACCATATTGATTGCAATAGGTGCACAATAGATATGATATGACGACTTTGAATTCTATTTTGGGAATATCATGTTTGTCTATCTCATTAATAACACCTTCTAGCCATATATGCACAATTGAAGCTATTCCATACTGTATAAAATCTTGTTGATCAATTTTTTCCTGTCTTGAGTCTCCTTTGATATTAAATTCACTAGATGAATCTCCCTTTATATGGCTTTTAATTTCAGAGCTTATTTCACATTGCATTGATTCTTCCTTTTCTTTGTATTTTTCATCATTGTAATCCATCAAGTTTTTGATCCATGTTGGTATCTTCTTTATTCCACTTTTAAGAGTTACTTAGAATGCTAGTAGTCATTGGTATTACCTGTATTCTTTGGGATAGATTAGTATACCTTATAGCTCCCTACTCAGTATCTATAAAATCCCAATATATATAAGCTTGATTTCATAAAACATTTATTAGTCCTTAGTTTTTGTAGGCTTCCTTATATCTCCCAAGTAAAGTGAGTATATACTCTTAAGGAATTTTAGGTTTTAAAGAAATCTTATATTTTGCAACTTGATAATATTTTATAATTACTAATATTACCAAGTTGTGTAGAATACCTTATAACTCCCTAGTATGTTTTGGATAAGATATAGTGCTTTTGTAATTATAGTTCAATGTTTGGTTGATTTTGTAAAGTTTTGTAAATACCAAAATCAACTTCTATTATCCCTTATTGCTCCTATTGAACTAAGCAATTTTCCCAAATTTTAAAGAGGTTTTAATGTTGGATATTTTATCTCTTTTTGAGAAGTTTGAGACAATAATTTTATAAATTTTCAACCTTTGAAAATGCTATGATAAACCTCTCTTTTTAATATCCTTTGGAAATTAATTTAAGTGTATCTAATTTCTAATAAATTAATTTGATGTGGTAAATCTTATAACTCCCTAATTTTTGGAAAATTTAGACCACAATAATATTTGCAAATATTTAAGATTAATTCCAGTAGAAACCCTTATTACTCCTAGCTTTTATATTACAAATATTATATTGATTTGATAAATTATTCCCTTTGATGTATTGCTTTCAATATGATCATATTCCTTTAAATTTAACCTTATAAATCTTAAGGAAAGAAAGCACCTAAATATGGTAATAAACCTTACCTTATATCAAGCAATAATCACTGCTGATTTTAGATGTGTTGGGGTTGCAATATAGAAGTTGATGCTTTTGATGCTTTGATTGTATCCTCCAATGGAATTACTTGGAACCTTTTCTTGTATGTAGTGTTCCAAATATGGTGTTGTTTAGACTTTGTCTTTGACCTTGCTTGACCAGAGCATTAAAGGATTTATCACCTTCTTTACACACTACTACTCAACCCTGTGTGCATAGACAACAAAGTTATTAATGCAGAGATGGAAGTTGCTTCTTGTGCTTGGTCATTAACATCCTTAAAATGGAGGAGATTCTTGTCTGAAGTGCCAAGTGGCATGTCCATTTTCCTTTGAGCACTTGAGGAGTGGAAGGTGCCAAAGAAATATTTTTTTCTCCCTTGGAGAAATGTATGGACGTTACATTTTTTAGGAGAGCATTTGGACTCCCTATGTACTAGTGTATCCCATTCACTCAATGCACCAACCTATTATGTGTAACTCCTTTATTGTGATGAGCACTCGCTTGATGAGCATTAGGTTTTACCTCAGTGACAAATGCCACTTCATCCTCATGCATGTACATATTCTCTATCACTAGTTCAATGGGCCCTTTGGAGATTATTTTAACCCTGTAAATTCCCAACTCTTATTTCATTCACTTGAAATGTTATTCATCTGGTATGTGGAGCAACGATTGGAGGCTTGAGAACCAATTTTTAGCAAGTAGTTGTGGGGTTTGAAATACTCCAATGGTGCTTTAATATTTCTTCCGTTATCATCTATTATACATCCTTATTTTTAGAAAATATTTCTCTCGAATAACACTATTTATTTGTTTACTTTTTCTCCTTGTATTTTGTAGGTTCGGTCATCCAAGATGTGAGGAGAATGAGCCCTCTGAGTGGCTCCTTTTGCTATGCTTGGATTGATGCGAGCATATAGCCACTTTCGTCTGGTTTTTTTTAGCGAGTATAGTTCCTTTGAGGCACCTTTGAATCTACCTTCTCTCCTTGTATAAACCAAATTAGTATAGTGCAACACAATATAATATATTTTTATATAAAATATCCTTTATTGCACATTCTTTTGTACTCCTTTCAAGTATGAATTTTTGGTTTTGTGGTAAAATTTTGGATCCAACGTAGAGTTTTTGAGGTTGTCTCTTTGATTAGAAATATTCCCCTCTTTTCTTGGGTATTTTGTAAATAAACCCAAGCTTGTAACCACTTGATAGAAGCTCCTCTTTATTTGTATATTCTTGCACAATATCTTTGTTTTAGAAACCTTATTGTGCTTTGAATCCGAGATCCACCAAGTCTCAATTTGAGGCTTCCTTTGCTGATCTTTGGTAGATACTTTCTTCTCCAATGCTTGGAGGATTTGAGCTGATTTGGTGGCATCTCTTGGCCATTGATCATTGTAGATTTTTGTGTGCAATAGTATCTTTAGAAACTTTGGAAATTTTTGATTTTGTGCCCTTCTCAAGAACACAAACAATAATATTTTTGAGAGCAATAAAATAGTGTAAATGAATCTAATAATATTTTACTTTTAATGCACTAAAAATTTCATCTTATCACTCCAATAAAATCTCAAAAATAATGCACTTAATCAATTTACTACAACTAATCAAGAATAATATGAAATGAATCTTCAATAATTATTTTGTAATTTCCTTATAAGCATGGTGGTAGGAGATAGTCTTCTTTTTCTTTCCAAAGTAGATGAAAGGTAGTTGATAGATAGTTGAAATTTTGAAATCTAATCAACTCTTAAAGTGCAAATGAACCTTAAAAATAACCTTTCTCTATTTGCACTTTTGAAGACTATAATTCAATTCTCCTATTTACAACTTTAATCTAAATTAAGGTGCTTAACTAAATCTAATAAGTAATCCAATTAATGATTCTAATTGCACCAATAGTTTCTTACCTTTTTTTGAAAGCTCTTTTTTCTACTTTTATAGAGTATCTAGATCTTGGTGTCTAGAATCACCAAGTTGTTTCCTTGAGTAAGATCTTGTAGCTCTTTGTAGGCTACCCTGAACAACTTCGTCTTCACCAAAATATGGTCTTGAACTTTATTTCATGAGCCTAGGATTTTGGTGTCTTGTTCTCCTCTTGTATTCTCCTCATTTTGCTATAGATTTGAAGAGATATTTATTTCTAAAGTGATGCCTTCTTGCTGTGAGAGGTAATATCTAAATCCTTATATTTGGTAGGCTTCTATCTGAATATTCCTTTAAGCTATCAAATTATAACTTCAAACATGATCTTCTTCTCAATATTTTGAATTTCTTCAAGTATTTTTATATTTGGCACTCCTTGCCAAATTCTTCTTTTGGACTTATAGTTAGATGGTAACAATTGTCCCAAATCTTTCACTATCTCCTATAGTATATTTCTCCAATGAGTTCTCCTTGGAACTCCTTTGATGATTTCTTTAGTAAGGCTCTCCAAGCCTTTTACTAGATGCTCATAGAGACCTCTCCAAGGCCTTTGATCTTGTAGCTTCTTCTGGTATTCCTTGAGACCTTATCTTCAACCTTCTACTTTTGGAAGTGTTGGTGGTAAGATCTTCTCCTAGATTTTTGATTATGCTACTTTTGGATTCGAGTAGGACTTTTCTAGTCCTTCTTATTCCAATTTTGGAAGTTCTTCAATGAGATCATATCTTGATCTCTTTTGCTTTAGGTACTGGATTGATTCTAAAGAAGATACTCTTCCTAACTTTCTTGTAGGAAGATTTACCAACTCACTGAATCTCCTTTTCTTGCAACAAATTATTAGTACTAAAATATACTTTTGAATTAGATGCTCTCTTTTGTAGTCTTCTTCAAGATCAAGGATTTTGTGGCCTATTTCAGTATCAAGGCTTCTGTGGCATTTTCAATATCAAGGATTTTGTTTTCTTTTCTTCTTGATCAAGGCTTTTATGGCCTTTTCTTCTAGATCAAGGCTTCTATGGTATTTTTTTGGATCAAGTCTTCTATGGCTTTTTTTTCTTCTAAATATAGCAATGGAGATCTCATGTCTCCCAAATTCACCATGATTATTCTCCAAAAGTCTCTTCTATAGTATTATTCTCTTGCAACAACTAATATATGCACTATGAAGGTACTCCAACCTTCATGAAATGAAGTTGAAATCTCCTAGATTTCTATTGGAGGAGGTGTCCCAATCATCTAATAATTAATTCCTTGCAATAAATGAAACTTCAAGTAAATTTATCCAGATATCTTAGATGAGCTTCATTAGTTGATTCATCAAACTAGTGGATCAAATGCTAAGTCCTGGTCTTTAAGAGTTTTTTTGCAACTCTATGGAAAGACTCTAGCCATATGCAATCTTAGTATTTCTAAAACTAAGATTTCTTTTAGTCCCTACTTGTGGATCTCCCTAATTCTACCACCTAGACTCTTTTGAGTATTTTTTATAGTGACTGGTCCAATGGTGCATCAGATTGACAAACAACTCAGGTTCAATGATAATGGTGGTTTTATTATTGATCTATTGTAGCTTGATCTATCGTAACTCTGGTATCTATTGTGACTGTTGTGGGCCAAACAAGGTTAACTTATTTCCTACTTTTGTCACATGCCCATGCATTTAATTTATCAACCAGGGAGCTTCGTAAACTTGCGAAGGGTCTTGAACAAGATTACTCACAATACCACTTGAGATGATTCTGCTAGTTCTACTATTGGGGGGTGTTTCAAACGGTTGTCAATCATTCATGCACTCCTCAATAATTTATGTAAAAAATAATTAAATCTATAGAAAGGAAATATTCACACATTCCTGGAAATGAACCTACAACAAATACTAGGAATATCAATGTGATAAACAATATTATAAAAGAGGTAAACTAATCTAGAAAACATAGAAAAAATAGGGGAAGAAATACTGGCTTGGAGTGGGCCCAGGATCCAACAGCTTCCTCCCAGCTAAACACGCACTTAGAAACTCTTAGAACTGTATTATGATTATCAAAGTATTACAATGCTTCTTCTAGATATCTTTCTATAATTACTATCAAAATATTCTATATCCTCTATATATCCTCAAAGAGGTCTACATTTTTTTATATACCACACCCACAGAAATTTTGTTACAAAGAAGTTATAACAGTCGATTCATTCCAGATTAAACTAAGATAGTTTGGTAAATGTGATCGATGTCTGCTAAAACTAAAATTTAGTTCTAATGGTGGCGTGTTCACTGATTGGTTTGTGATTTTCTTGGCATTGATAGGACGTTCTCATACATTAGTGCGATCCCCAATTTAGCTCTACATGATGTAGAGTTGGAACTGCATCAGTCATTGTTGTCCACGTCATTCTTGTCTGGTCAACGGGTGAAGAATAGGGGTGCATTCCCTATGAGGAAGGTGCCTAAGTATGTCGAGTGCCTTCTCTATGCGAAAGGTTCCTTACTGCCATTGGCACCTTCCTATAAGAGGAAGATGCTTATCTTCTATTGGTGCCTTCCTATGAGAGGAAGGCGCTTGCCTTCTAGTGGCACCTTCCTTATGAGAGGAAGGCACTTGCCTTCTAGTGGTTCATTCCTAAGGCGCTAGCCTTCTATTGGCACCTTCTTGGGAGAGGAAGGCACTTTTCTTTCCTCGATGCCTTCCTGGAAGAGGAAGGCGCCTACTTACGTTTGAAGCCTTCCTGGAAGAGGAAGGCACCTACCTTCTCTGTGTTGATTCTGAAAGAAACAAAGTACCAGGTACATGAAAAGACCTTGACTAATCCAAATCTAACTAAATCAACTGCAATTCCACAAAAACACACTAAAAACACATAAATTAGATAACACACATAATTTCATCAAATAATTATATAATAATTTATAAACATATGCAATCCTTATTATACAGCTGCATAATAATCAAGAAAATGTATACAAAATATGAGCATTTCTGATGCTCATCAGTGACGTCCTTCACAACAACCCCAAATTTTGGGGACCCACTACGAAATTTTTGAAATTTTATTGTTATGTTGTTGGTTGGTTTTAATTGTTTGAGGTATTGGTATGATGTGGAAGAATGGGGTGGTTTATTATTTCTATTTTGTTGGTCTTCAGTTTCAAATGTTCTTTTAAAATAAAATTTTTAATTAATTAAATTATAAAATTTTATAATTTAATATATTTAAAATGGTTATTTTATAAACTTGTTTTAAATTAATTAAATTATAAAGTTTTATAACTTTATAATTTAATATATTTAAAATTGTAGTTTATAAAATAGCCATTTTAAATATATTAAATTATAAAGTTTTATAACTTTATAACTTAATATAGTTAGAATGGTTATTTTATAAATATGTTTTAAATTAATTAAATTATAAAGTTTTATAACTATATAATTTAATTATATTTAAGAAGGTTATTTTATAAATGTTTTATATTCTAATTAATATTTGTCTTGTTGGTAGGATTATTAAAGTATGTTGAATAGAGGATGTGTTCGTGGGTTTCATTGGCATGTCTTAACTTTAATTTTTGAATGCCAATGAGGAGAAATATTAAATCCTTTGAAAAAGGCATTGGTGACATTAGGGTTTCGTTAAGAATTCATTTTTACAACTGTATGGAAACCATAATGGAACGGGAAAGAACCAACCATATAACAAATTATTCAAACTATAAATGGAGAATGAAAAGCCAAGAACATGGTCGGACAATTGTAGGGCAAAGGAAGGAAAAGGTGAAAGCGAAAGATCTACAGAGATTTGGATTTACAAAGATTTTAGAAAGCTTTATTGTAAGATCCAATAATTATATCAAAATTATTTTTGTTTAGATATGCGTGAATACGATATTTGATTTTAATTAAATGATTTTGATATAGTTTTAATTTAAATTTCCATTGAAGATAACACCATTTTTATTGTCATACTGTGTGATTGTTGGTTGGCATAAATCTAGTTTTTAAGTTTCTGTGCATTCCATTCTATAGTTATTTGTTCGAGATTTACTTTATTTCCCTCACTTTAAACTTTTGAAATGTATTTCATATTAAATTTGTGAGCATTTAACCTAGTTTGATTTTATAAAGTTTAACTTTATAACTAGGTTTTAAATTTATTTATTATTCAAATGTTAAATTTAATTAATATTTGAATAAATAAATTTACCAAGGATAAATGATTATTTGGGTTCCAACTTTAATTTCATAAAGTTGAGAATTCATAATTGATATCTATTTACATTAAAGAGTTTGGTTTATTATAGTTTTATTTCAAATTATCAAAGGATCCAAACCTTATATTTGAGACTCATATTTATTCTTAAATATTTAATTCAATAAATATTTGAGAAATAAATATCACGGAAGGGAAATTTTTATGAACTTTAGGTTAATATTATAAAATTTAAAAGGTTCATAGACAAAATTTACATTAAACCCTATTTCCATAATTATTAAGGTTCAAAACCTTATAATTAGGGTTTAATTATTTTCATATTTGTTCATTCTTCAAATATTTAAATTTCAATTTCATATTTGGATGAACAAATATATATATTAAATAAAACCTTAAATTTGAATATTATAAAGTTCAAAATTTATAATTAAGGTTTATATTTAATTAATTTTATTAAAGTTTTATAAACTTTGATTTTATTAAAGTTTATTGAATTTTAATGTTAATTAAAAATGCTAAGTTAAAATCTATTTTAAAATCCTTTAAAGCATTTTAATTAACCATTGTTTTGAAGTTGTAGAATAAGTTTGCATAGTTTTCAGGATTAAACTCAAAAGGTAAATTTATTTATTATTCATTAAAAAGAGAATTTGATTGAAGGATGCATAGCACATGATGAAATTAAAGTTAAATACTTGAATTCCAGGCCCCTTGTTATCAGTTACTTGCAAACCATTGAGATAGTTCAAGCACTTATTTTTAATACATACTAATGATACATAAAAACATTAAGTGGAAGAACCTTGGAGAAATACGTTTTCTTTGCAAGAGAGGATTTCGATCCTAACTATAGGGTGATTTTGTAATTGGAAAAAATCATACCTCAACAGAATTGGTGCTAGAAGGAGGGTCTGAAAGGTAAATATTTTATTTTCATTTGAAGTCTTTCAAATCTTAGTTTAAAAAAATGATTTTTTTTTCTATTTATGTTGCATTAATGTTAATATGTCATAAATTTGAAAATTAGGTTATGATTCAATTTTTGTGAATTTTTCATACATAGCCTTGCATATTAAAATTGGTTCAATGGAAGAAAATGATTTACCCTATTATAAGCATGATGGAAGGATTATGGCAGAAGAACATATTCATGCATACAAAAATATTATGTTTCATTTTCAAATTATGCAGGAAGATGTTCTCTGTAGAATTTTTCCATACACATTGGATGAAGTTGCTAAAGATTGGTTTATCAATTTACCTATAGGTTCTACCGCTTCTTAGAATAAACTAGAAACGAAATTTCTTGAATATTTTAGAAAATTGGTTGACATAGATTTGTTATCAAATCAATTTTCCTCTATCTATAAAAAACCTGATGAAACCATGAGTCAATTTAATGATAGGTTTCATAAGTTATATACTGAAATAGAGACACATTTTATCATTTCAAAAGAAGTTCAAATATACTTGGAAGCCTTAGATCATTTTACTGTTAAGTTGTTAGTAAAATTTCTTAAATATTTATCCTTGTATAATGCTTATGGTGGGGTAATAGTTGTATAAAAATGGTTGATTTCAGGTGGAATTGATGTGGGTAAATTATCATTACTTAACCCTAAGGTTTCAAATCAATTACCACCTATGAGTCATGATACATATTTTTTGACACCATCAAATGAAATTGAATGTCCTAGTTTTTCAACCACTTTTGATATTGTCCAAGAAGAAGTAGAAGTTTCAAATTCAATATTCATCAATGAGGATTGTAGTACTCAAGGTTATCAAAAAAATGCATGAGTCTTCAAAAATTGGAGGAGTTTTAGATCTAATTAGATTTGAAACATATGATAGAATAAAACCTTCCATAGAGTTGAATAAAACAATTTAAATATCCATAATTGAAATATTCTAGAAGTGATTTCATTATGACTGATCATAAAATTTTATTACTTGAGGAAGATGAATTCTTTTATTGAAGATAAATTGTTTGAAAGTGATGAAGGTGAACTTGAAAAGCATTTGATTGTTGAATTTACAGAGTGTGAAGAAGTGGTTGAACATCACTCCCTAATTTTAGAATATGATTATTATTGGTGGAATAAATGGGAGGATTTTACCTCTCTTTCTAATGAAGTACTTGCTTTGCTTAAAATGCAGGACAAGTTGCAAAGGTTAATTCTATAGCTTAAAAGAAACAATGATCAAGCACAGGGACAAATGCATCAAGATGCATATCTTGATAATTATATAAATCATTCTCATGAGACAAATATTGAAGATGCTAAAAGTGATATTATTTTAGACAGAAGAGAAGTCCTAGAGTGGACTAGTTTCGAAATACAAGATAAATCAAGACCTTACATAAATTTGGATGAGATTGATGTTCAAAATTTTCAATATCCTCAAAATAATGATCAAGAAGAAATTAAAGAATGGATGCAATCTCATCAAATATTTCAGGAATATGGTTATTATAATGGTTGAGGAAAATTATTTGTTTCTAATTATCCTACTGATGTTTTTTCCATTTCACTTAATACGCAAGATGTGGAAACCTTTATCTTGCGTGAAGATCTGGCAATTTCTATCCAACTGGAAAATGACATGTTAATTTTAGAAAGAGAGAAGGTTCCTAGATTTGATCATTTTGAACATGAATTTGTAGAACATCTTGTTGAAATAGAAAAAGAAGAAATGGTAAATGTTTCTTATGATTCATCTATTTTATATGAATAAGAGGTAAAATCTTTTATTTCATTCTCGAATACTAAAGATTTGTGTGAAAATTTTCATGATTGTATTGAATATTCAAGTGAAGAAACTTCATGTATTGCTAACAAAGAGTTAGAATTTCCTATTAATCCTAAAGAAACTATTGCTTTGTTTTATTAACAAGATTTATGATTTGCAAAAGATAAACATATTCTTTATTGGATGCCTAAATTTGATGTTTTTGAAAAACAGGTCATTGATGAAGGAATACGAAATGATGATGATGATGATAGAGATCATGAAGAAAAAGAAGAAATTGCAATGGCTCACCAAATTTTGGTAAATTCTACTCATGATGTGTTGATTATGGATGACAAGGTAGAATCTTCACCTTTTTTATTGATGGAAATTCTAGGTAACAAGTTGTATGATGTTCCTTTAGATACTCATGATTTTGATAATAAAATTTCAGTTGTTGTTAATAAGGAATTGGAAACAACTTCTAAATCTATTGCCATAAATAAAATAAAAGAAAACATGATTGAAACTTTGAATCAAGTCCATAGACAAATAATTATTAAATCTAAGATTCAATCTTGTAATGATTCTTGTTTAGGAGACATCCTAGATGTTTGCAAATTGTTGTACAAGTTCAATTGGCATAAAAACATAGATGATGATCTTGCTTTAAAACTTTCAGAAAAAACTTATTTGAAAGAAATTTTATATGCTTGTGAAAATGAAAAGTTAAGTCAGAGTGATGAATTAAGGTTTGAAATTCACATTGCATTGAATAAACAAAAGATAATTGAAAATCATGTTTTCAATTTTAAGTTTAATGAATCAAATCTTAAACATGGAATTGCTTATCAACTTGAATCAAATCAGTGGGATGAGATAGGCACAATGAGAATTGTTTTGGAAATTTTGAGTCCCTAAGCTGAAATGTTGTCATTGATGTCAATAGAGCAATAAATGTCAAAAGGATCTATGAAGGATTTTTGTGAAAACCAAGGTAGGGAAAATAAAATGTTTTATTTAAAACCATGGATAGTAGATTTGATCTGGGTTTTTCTTAAAACCCACGTTGGGCTTTCATTTCATCAAAAAAGGTGCCCCGATGATGGAGTTATTTGAGTTTTAATGTTTGGTTTAAATTTTAATTATTTAAAATTTAAATTTAAATTTAAATGGAAAGTTTCCCACCGACGTCATCATGCAAATACAATTTTAATATTTTCGTCGACGTCTTCAAAGTGTTATTAAACACTATATAAAGGGGTGGCAATTAAACCAAATAATCATCCTTGCTCTTATGTGTTAATTGCCTTGGAATTTGAAAGAGCTCGTGCGAATTGTTGAAAAGGAATCAGTGAAGAAAGCACAGTTATTTGGAAATCTCAAACGTGGTATGAGATGTGGCGCATTGGTGTATCAATTTTGCTAATACTATGGGCAGCACAAATATCAAGGATCGAATCCCCTTGACGATAGCATGTGGGAAGCCCTTTGGCGCTTTGTCCTTTACAACAGGAAAAGGAAGATTAAAGGCCCTTTTAGCCTTTGCTTTTCCAATGAGTGCTATGTCTTGGTTGGAATATTAGACATGGCTAAAACGCTCGCAATGTATGGAAAACAGGGGTTCAAATCCCCTTGAGAGGTATTTACATTTTTGCCTTTAATAATTTTTATTAGCCCTAAAGTTTGGAGTTAGAAGGTATTTAATGGGAATTAAATTTTATCATTAGGGCTGTGATTATTATTGCAAAAGCATAATTGATTTATGTTTTATTTTTATGGAAATGGAGAATTGATTTTAGGAGAAATAAGGAGTTGTTGTTAAAGTTATTTGGAGATATTTATTTTGAGTTATTCTTAATAAGGGTTTTTATTAAAATATACTTTGGTGGATGTGTTTACGAAGTTGGAGTGAAAAGGGTGTAAATTAAGTTATGCTTTTATTGTGATTATTTAAAAGACCACTAACCCTTATTAATATTGAAAAAAAAAGTTGTGATTAAGTGTGGAAGATTATGTGGACAACTTATTGGCATCAAAAAGGTATGGGAACATTCTCCTATTGATTGTTTGTGGTGGTTGATTTCTGAAATATCATTGGAGTGAAAAGGATTAATTGAAGTTTCCTTTGTGAATATGGTTGGTTGAATGCTTCAAGGTTTTTCTAATTTGTGAGTTGTATTTAAACCTTGTTTCATTAGCATTATTTTTAAAGCCTATTGATGATGAAATGAACTTGAACATGATCTAGAAAACAACATGAGTATCATTGTTATGTGAGATTTGAGATAAAGCATTGTTGGAAACATTTTGAGTTGGTTGATACATGCTTGAACTAGGATTTATGAGAAAGGGTTGTTGCTTGATGTGATTGGTTGGTTAAGCCTAGTCAAGTGGATGTGTGAAATGGTTGTTCAAGTTCCATAAAATAAACTATTCTATATTCTGATTTGAGTTGATATTGAGATTTAAGAATATGACATATTGAGTCTCTAACAATTCTCTTTATGCTTCTATTGAGTTGAGATTAGGATTTGAGTATAGAACATATAGAGTCTCTAAAAATTATCTTTATGCTTCTATGAGATTGAATTGATATATTAATTTTACTTTGATTATAGAACATATTGAGTCTCTAACAATTCTCTTTATGATTCTATGAGATTGAACAAGTTTTGTGTGAGCTTGTTAAGCAGATTTGAGACAAGTCTTTGAGAAGTCTTGTGGATTGTTTTGAGTTAAGCTTTTATGAAATCTTGCTAAACAGATTTGAGCAAGTCCAAGAGAGGACTTATTGAGCAGATTTGAGCAAGTCCAAGAGAGGACTTATTGAGAATATTTGAGCAAGTCCAAGAGAGGACTTATTGAGCATATTTGAGCAAGTCCAAGAGAGGACTTATTGAACATATTTGAGCAAGTCCTAGAGAGGATTTGTTGAGCATATTTAGACAAGTTTTGTGTGAACATATTGAGAAGATTTAGACAGGTTTTTGGGTGAACCTATTGAGCATATTTGAGTAGGTTTTGAGTGAACCTATTGAGCAAAATTGTACTAGACCATCTGTACTATGTTTAGTGCAATATATTGAGTAGAACTATGCTAGATCGATTGAACTGTGTAGTATTGAGACAAATATTTGGAGGTGACAGAGTATAGAGGATAGAGTCTTAGTGGATAGAGATCCAATAGCCAATACAATTGAAGACATGATCTGAGTGAGAAGTCTTCAAGTGGAGAGATATCCACCAGTCAGAGCATCATAGAGATAAAGTCTTCTAGAATATCACTAGCCATATCATAAGGCGAACGAGTTATGCTATGAAAGAGATCCATGAAATTGAGATCAAGGGATCAGCATATCCTTTGGTTGAAGTCCATAAACATTTTAATTTGGGAAGGATTCCCAAGAGATTTATTGAGAAATTTTTAGTAAAATATTTTCTCTGTGGAGGTAGCACACATTGGGTGAACCATGTTAAAATGATGTCTCTTATGTGTGTGATGCTTTGTGTGATGTTTATGGTTTCATTAATGCTGATGCTTCTATTTGGGAAAAAAAATTATGTTATACTATTCACCCCCCTCTCAGTATAAGCACATGTTCTTCAATTGGTATCAGATCCGGTCTCTCCATAAAGAGTTTAAAAACTTGGATATGGATCCATCAATATCACACATGTGCTCAGGGAGTGAAGAAAGTATAGACTTTGAAGAGGTGTTCTTCAAGTGTCTCTAATATCTTGAAAGAATTCAAGAAGAGAATGCACAACTAAGGGAACAAATTTGAGATTTTGAATCAGCAAGAATTGAGCTTTTGTAAAGGCTAATAGAACTCAAAATGGAAGTGAAAGAAAGAAGAGAAATTGAGCATCAATTAAGAGATATGTTAGAAGCCAAAGAAGTAATACTTGAGAGAGTGGCAACAAAAATTGTTATGTTAAAATGTAGAACTGAAATAAACAAGAGATTAAGTCAGCAAGAGGCAGAAACATCAAGAAAAAATAAGGTACCCCACCATATCTCCAGAAAAGAAGATCACAAAGGAAAGAATACCAAATTGAGTCCTCATCAAAATAGGTTATAAAATTTCTTCCATGGACATTGTTTCTCTTATAATAAATATGGTCATAAAGTTGTGCATTGCATTAATAGAGACTATGATAGTAGTAGTATGTATTCTCTTGTATCATATATGGATGATGATGTTGAATGCTACAAATGCAATAACTTTAGGCATATAGCTAGAAGATGCAATCTAGAAAATTCCAAGTATAGTAGAAAGACCATAGCTCAAACTACTAGGAAATAAGAAAAAGGAAAAGGAAAACTAAAATCTTTGCTAGTTCAAATAGCATTGCATGCTTAGGATAAAGAAGAGAAATGGTTTTTGGATAGTGGGTGCTCTAGACACATGACAGGAGAAAAATAAAAATTTATAACTTTGAAAGAAGGAAATAGAGGGTCAGTAAACTTTGGGGACAATGGTTTAGAAAAAATTAGTGGAAAAGGAACTCTAAGTATAGGCAATGAGAAATCAAAAGCTGAAAATGTTCTATATGTGGAAGGCTTGAAACACAATCTCTTGAGCATTAGTCAAATTTGTGATCAAGGTCATATGGTAATCCTTCATCAAGATCGATGTGAAGTAAGAAATTCTAAAACTGGAAAACTGGTAGCAAGTGCTATAAGAGAAAGAAATCTTTATGTACTCAATGAGATCAAGAGGGAAAAATGTCATTTATCCAAAGAGAATGACGATCAATCTCAACACATAATATTGGGTCTAAATGAGAATCTTCTAATGATTTTGGAAGATAAATAATTGAGTGATCCTATAGAAAGCAAGTCAAAAGAAAGAAATGATATGGACAAAGGCAAGCAATAAGAGGATTACTCAATAGAGAATGGTTATGATCTCAAAGGTGAACTTATATATTCTCTTGACACAGTGAAGAAGGTAATAAAGCAACACTCTAAGCTTGAAATTTAGTTTCAATAATGTGATGAAGAAATATTATTGCTCATAGAGGACTTAGAGAAGTCAAAGGCCAAGGCAAGTAAGTTTAGAGAAAAGTTAGAAGCAAAAATCTTGGAATGTGAGAAGTTAGCACAAGAAGTGGCTACTATAACAAGATAAAGATGAAGAGTTTCATAAATAGCTCTAAGAACTTGGATAAGTTCATTTGTGGACAACAAAGAACATCATGTTCAATAGGTCTAGGTTTTGGAAAGAAACAAGAAAATGCAAAGTCTACTTCAAGTCTTGAAGAAGAAGAAGATACTTCAGAAGAGGGATTCTCATATGTAAGTAAAAGTGAAACTTCTAAGGATGAGTCAAATTGTAGTGAGTCCAACAAGGACAATGGGCAAAGAAGATACAAATGGAACAACAATAAATATAGGAGACCAACGAGGTTTAGGCAAGGAAGATTCAATGGGAGATGCTTCTCATGTCACATGTTTGGGCACATGGCTTCATAGTGCAGGACACATGAAAGACAGGTATATGGAAGAGAATAGATTTTCCAATGATATTATTATTCATGTAATAAGTTTGGTCATAAGGCAATAAATTACAGGATTCATGGTAGAAGAGGATATGGCTTCACCAGGAGAAATCCTAAGACTATTGCACATCCAAGGAATAATAACATTAAGTGTTATAAGTGAAATAATGATGGTCACATAGCAAGATGGTGTAGAGAAAATATTCCAAAAATAGGCATGAACAAGAATAGGAATATGAAAATGAACAAGAACATGAATATGAACAGGAACAAGAATAGAAATAGGAACAAAAACAAGAAGATGAATAGGAAAAGAGACTTAGAAAAGGAAAGAGACTCAAAAAAGAATGAGAACAAGAACAGGTACAAGAATAGGAACATGGATGAAAACAAGAATGATAACAAGAACAGGTACAAGAAAAGGAACATGGATGAGAACAAGAACAAGAACAGGAACAGGAACATGTATGATGACGCATAAAGAAACAGTGAGAGAATTCAACAAAAAGAAAAAGGAAAAGACAAAGGTAGAGAACAGTGCTTTCGGGGAGTAGAAATACTCCCACCCAAGAATTAACCACCTCATGTGGATGTGGGGGAGGGGCTAAGCTAAGAGGCTTAATTCTTAGCCCCGAACCCCAAAGGTGACCCTTTGCCATTGATGTCAAAGGGGGAGAGATTTGTGTATTATTGGAAGAGTTCTTGGATATGAGGAGAGATTGGATATCTAAGAGAGCATTGAGCCAGGGGGAGAAAAGACCCAGGGGGAGTAGAAAAGAAGGTTAGTATTCAATAAAAGGATTTGGATTGCCATCAATGACAAAGGGGGAGATTGTTGGACATTTTGAGTCCCTAAGCTAAAATGTTGTCATTGATGTCAATAGAGCAATAAATATCAAAAGTATCTATAAAGGGTTTTTGTGAAAACCAAGGTAGGGAAAATAAAAGGTTTTATTTAAAACCATGGACAATAGATTTAATCTGGGTTTTTCTTAAAACCCATGTTGGGTTTTCATTTTGTCGAAAAAGGTGCCCTAGTGATGGAGTTATTTGAGTTTTAATGTTTGGTTTAAATTTTAATTATTTAAAATTTAAATGGAAAGTTTCCCGTCGATGTCATAATGCAAATACAATTTTAATATCTCTTTCAACATCTTCAAAGTGTTATTAAAAACTATATAAATGGGTGGCAATTAAACCAAATAATCATCCTTGATCTCGTGTGTTAATTGCCTTGGAATTCGAAAGAGCTTGTGCAAATTATTGAAAAGGAAGCAGCAAAGAAATTGTAGTGATTTGGAAATATCAAACATGGTATGAGGTATGTCTTATTAGCGTATCAATTTTTCTAAGACTATGGGCATAGCAAATATCAGGGATCGAATCCCCTTGACGGCAGCATGTGGGAAGCGCTTTGGTGCTTTGTCCTTTGCGACAGGTAGAGGAAGATTAAAGGCTCTTTTGGACTTTACTTTTCCAATGAGCACTTTGGCTCGGTTGGAATATAAGTTGTGGCTAGGATGCTCGCAGTGTGTGGCGGACAGGGGTCCGAATCCCCTTAAGAGGTATTTATGTTTTTGCCTTTAATAATTTTTATTAGCCCTAAAGGTTGGAGTTATAAGGTATTTAATGGGAATTAAATTTTATCATTAGGGCTCTGATTATTATTGCAAAAGCATATTTGATTTATGTTTTATTTTGATGGAAATGGAGAATTTATTTTAGGAGAAATAAAGAGTTGTTGTTAAAGTGATTTTGAGAGATTTATTGTGGGTTATTCTTAATAAGTGTTTTTATTAAAATAGAATTTGACGGATGTGTTTATGAAGTTGGAGTGAAAAGGGTGTAAATTAAGTTATGCTTTTATTGTGATTATTTAAAAGACCACTAACCCTTATTAATATTGAAAAGGAAAGTTGTGATTAAGTGTGGTTGATTTTGTGGACAACTTATTGGTATCAAAAAGTTATGGGCACATTCTCCTATTGATTGTTTGTGGTGGTTGATTTCTGAAATATCATTGGAGTGAAAAGGATTAATTGAAGTTTCCTTTTTGAATATGGTTGGTTGAATGCTTCAAGGTTTTTCTTATTTGTGTGTTGTATTTAAACCTTATTTTATTAATATTGTTTTTGAAGCCCATTGATGATGAAATGAACTTGAACATGATCTAGAAAAGAACATGAGTATCATTCTTATGTGAGATTTGAGATAAAGCATCGTTGGAAATATTTTGAGTTGGTTGATACATGCTTGAACTAGGGTTTATGAGAAAGGGTTGTTGCTTGATTTGATTGGTTGAGTTGATTTGGTTAAGCCTAGTCAAGTGGATGTGTGCAATGGTTGTTCAAGTTCCATAAAACAAACTATTATATATTATGATTTGATTTGATATTGAGATTTAAGAATAGGACATATTGAGTCTCTAACAATTCTCTTTATGCTTCTATTGAGTTGATATTGGGATTTGAGTATAGAACATATAGAGTCTCTAAAAATTCTCTTTATGCTTCTATGAGATTGAATTGAGATATTGATTGTACTTTGAGTATAGAACATATTGAGTCTCTAACAATTCTCTTTATGGTTCTATGAGATTGAACCAGTTCTGTGTGAGCTTGTTAAGTAGATTTGAGACAAGTCTTTGAGAAGGCTTGTCGACTATTTTGAGTTAAGCTTTTGTGATAAACAGATTTGATCAAGTCCAAGAGAGGACTTATTATGCAGATTTGAGCAATTCCAAGAGAGGACTTATTGAGAAGATTTGAGCAAGTCCAAGATAGGACTTATTGAGCATATTTGAGCAAGTCCAAGAGAGGACTTATTAAGTAGATTTGAGCAAGTCCTAGAGAGGATTTGTTGAGCAGATTTAGACAGGTTTTATGTGAAACTATTGAGAATATTTAGATAGGTTTTTGGGTGAACCTATTGAGCAGATTTGAGCAAGTTCTAAGTGAACCTATTGAGCAAAATTGTACTATATCGACTATACTGTGTTTAGTACAAGAGATTAAGCAGAACTATGCTAGACCGACTGAACTATGTTTGGTATAGTATTGAGATAGAGCTTTGGAGGTGACAGAGTATAGAGGACAAAGTCTCAGTGGATAGATATCTAGCAGCTAGGACAATTGAAGACAAGATCTAAGTGAGAAGTCTTCAAGTGGACAGTGATCCATTAGTCATTGCAGCATAGAGATAGAGTCTTCAGAAGATCACTAGCCAGAGCAGAAGGGGAAAGAGTTCTCCTGTGGAAGAGATCCATGAACTTGAGATTAGTGGATCAACATCTCCTTTGGACAGAAGTCCATAAACATTGTAATTTTGGAACGATTCCCAAGAGATTGATTGAGAAAGTTTTAGTAAAATACTTTCTCTGTGGAGGTAGCCCACATTGTGTGAACCATGTTAAAATTGTTTCTCTTATATGTATGATGCTTTGTGTAATGTTTATGGTTTCATTCATGCCAATGCTTCTATTTGCGAAAAAAAATTATGTTATATTGTTCACCCCCCCTCTCAGTATAAGCACATGTTCTTCAAATTTATATTTTTGGCCTAATCTTATTTTTATTGGATTCCTATAAAACTTGGCATGCATATAATCATATATGTCTTTTACAGTGTGCCAACCGTGTTTGGGATCTAGGGAAATGATGGCATAAATTTTGTAGTGTCTTGTACATAATGTATATTTTTGTAAATAGTCTTTTGGATTTTGTTTTCTTGTTTTTGTGTTTGTACATAAATTGTGATTTTGTAATGTTTTTTTATTTGTTCATTTGTCAATGTTGTCAAGTTTAGGAAGTGGGTTCACTCGCTTTATCAACTTTACAATTTTGGTTTTGCAAATTTATGTTTTGTATAGCTTGTTATTTTGTGAGCTTGTTAGTTAGTTATTTTGTTGATTTTGTTAGTTGGTGATGTTGTTGATGTTTTTGTTTGTTTGGTGAGTTTGTTAATTTTTTATTGTGTTTTATGTTGTCTGTTATGTTCCAATAAATTGGCTTTGTCAAATTTTGGAGTTTCATTATTTTGATGTGTGTTGTTGAATTTGATAAAGTTTTGGTGAGGTTTTCTTGATTGGGGTAGTTGTTACCGAGACACTAATCATTTAATGATTTTTTCTGATATTTGGTCTTGGGCCATATAGGATAAAATTACCTATTTTGAAAACATGTAAAACTTGAAGAAAAGGAAAGTGAGATGTTAGTGTATATCTTCATGAATTTGAACTAAGATAAGGAAATTTGAAATATTAGAATCATATTGCAAAAGCTTCACAAGTACTTAAAGAATATATTTTGAAATTCTGGAAGTATGAAGTTGTCAATTTTACAAATTAAGGTAAAAAATCCTATATAATCTTTCAGCCTTACCTGATCTCTAACCCAAATGGCAGGTGGATTGTTTTTGCAAAGTACAATATTACTTGATAAAAGAAAAAAAATGATGAATACAAAGGAAAATAAAGTTAAATCTATCACCATAAACTAGATAACCTTCATCGGAGCTATAGACACTCATCTAGCAGTGAAGCTATGTCTAGAACAAAAGGAAATGCAAAATACAAAATTCACCTAATATATGGGAGATTCAGATAATCTCTATCGGGGCTATAAACACCTGGTTGGCGGTAGAGCAATGTCTGAAGAGAGCCAGGTGGAGGTATACTTCAAAGATAAAATGTTCATAACCTAAATGCAAAACTGGTAATGGAAGACTAAACGGTTTTCGGGGTATAGAACGAATCACTATACGCACACCAATAAAATGCTAATGATTATACTATTTCATGTTGAATTGGTCTATTCAAATTCTTTGGATATTACTGATGGTCACATTTCTAATATTTGAGTTTTTGTTGTTTTCAGAAGTTGGGTTCTTAAGTCCGAAACGTTCAGGAACATTTTATAGCAGAGTCACCATTTGTTGTGACATCCTTCACAACGACCCCAAATTTTGGGGACCCATTGAGAAAATTTTGAAATTTTATTGTTATGTTGTTGGTTGGTTTTGATTGTTTTAGGTATTGGTATGATGTGGAAGAATGGGGTGTGTTGGTCCGACTTTTATACACACCCCGTGAAGAATGAGCATGAAACTATTATAACACTTATAAGGGATAAATCCCACTCACTTTAGGATCTTGCTGGTTATCCAAGGTGTGAGTTACAGAGTTGGGTCGAATGTCTATTCACTCTTTTCCACTTCTGGAATAGTTTTCAAGTGGGCTGTCTATTACCTTACAACGGGTTCTGAACTTGTTCAATAATGTTTAGAAGTTGTTATCTTTGTTGACAATCGGATTTAAAATCAGTTCTTTGATCTAGCTCTTATAGGGTCGAGATTTAAATAAAAGACAAATTTAAAAGAAAATAAAAATGGATCATTTCACGGTAAAACGAGAGAGAGTAGGGTAAGGCGAGAAGAGAAGTCTATCAAACTTAGGTTGTAAAACCAAAACTACCAATTTTATTTATACTATCGGCTTCACAATAGAACAAATCAAAGAAGAAGGTGTCCAGACTTTCTAAGATCACCTTCTACTAAGAGCATAAGACAGAGATGGAACAGATCTGAAAGAAAATCATAAACAGAAGGGAAGTCGGTTAAAATTGGTATCTCTCACCAGCAGCATAGCTCACACAGTGAGGACAGAGCAATTAGAACAGACTTGAACCTTAAATCTGTGGTTTTCCCTAGCATACAATAAAACAAATGAAGCCCAACAACATATTTAATCTTGATATCACGGATTTACAGACATATATTTAATAAACTTTAACGAGATGAAAACAAAAGAAAATGAACTTAGCACAATCTGAAAGAGATTAGGCTCCTGGCCATGCTATCACAGAAAGCAAAAAGCACATCAACTCCAAGTCCAGAATAAAGCATTTAACAAGATTTGCAAGAAATTGCTTCAATAGCCCTTTTTCTAAGTTTTCGCCTCCTCGCGATTACATTTAGAAGAAGTATTTATAGACTCAGGACAGACCCTGATCTTTTCAGAAATATCTTCTTCTCAAACCCTAAATCTTATCACCTTAAACCCTACTACCCGGGTTTTACAATATAAGGCCTTTTTAAAATAAAGTTTCGATAAAACTTAACCATTCTGCAAATCAGTGCAGTTACTTGCCATAAATGGAGAAGGCAGAATTCGAATGCCACTTGCATCCACCCGCAACTGTGTGTAAATGTCCTCATTAATTCCCATGGGAAATTTGGATGAGTCACCACTTTTCTGACATTTCATCTCCGCAGAGCCATCCCTGAGTTGAAAATCTCTGCACGCCATTACTTCTGCCATAAATTTTCATTAAATGCATCCATCGGCAAATTTCGGTAACCGAGTGTAGATATTTTCATTTTTCGGCCAATTCCCGACATACTCCATTAAATGGGCAGCTGCTTAGTCACCGTAAAGTCTCTTTGCGGCCAGATCTGTAAAAATCTGGATGAACCAGCAATTCTCGGCATCTCTCATTTCAATATGACGGTCCTCGATTAATCTGCGCTTAACTTTGTCTTTCTGGCCATTTCTCCCGTTATCATGCAAGTGCCAGATGGCTTTCTGCAAAAAAGACAAAAGAAGGATTAGTACTTTAATTAAATCAGATTAAAACTTTAATCATTAAATCGAAACCCTAAAGTTCATTACATGTTGGCTTGCTTTGTGTTGACACGTGTCACAAAAATCGTGACACGTGTACGTTTCCAGCTATTATTCATTTTGGCCTCTTTCCTGTTTTGCCGCGAAAATGCGACATGTCGCGATTTCGTGACATGTCGCGAAATCGTGACCCTTTTCTCGGTTTGGCACCTTTTCGCTTTGTCCGCAAAAACGTGACATGTCACGATTTCGTGACATGTCACGAAATCGCGACCATTTCTCCCCCTTGGCAACTTTCTTCTTCCATGTAGTGAAAACGCGACATGTCACGATTTCATGACATGTCACGAAATCGTGCCCCTTTTCTGTCCTTGGCAACTTTTTGCTTCCATGCAGCGAAAACGCGACATGTCGCGATTTCGCGACATGTCACGAAATCGCCCCTTTTCCTTGCTTTCCCCGTCCACTTTTTTGTTTTTTCTTCTTTTCGCTCACCTTTTTTTCCTTGCGATTTCCGACGTCCTCCTTTCATGCCTTAGCCTTTTCGAAATGACACGTCGCGATTTCCGACATTCCAATCGCCTTTTTGCTTCCTTTTGCCTCTGTAAATGTGACATGTCACGACTTCGCTTGCCTCTCTCCTTCTTTTCTCTCCTCCTTTCCTCTTTTCTTCTCCAAACATGTCGCGATTTCGCTACATTTCCAAAAATGGAAAGTGTCGCGATATCGTGACATTTCCAAAAATGGAAGTGTCGCGATTTCGCGACGTTTTCAGGACTTAGCCGATTTTTCCAAAACCCGTCGCGATTTCGCGACATTTCCAAAAATGGAAAGTGTCGCGATTTCGTGACTTTTCCAAAAATGGAAAGTTTTGGCTTCTAATGAATTTATCTATCTGTATTCTGCATTTTTTTCATATCAGTGAAAGATTTTCTTTACTCATGAATGATTCTAACATTTGAAAAATGAATTCTAAAATAAATCAAAGCCAGATGCAAGAGTACTTAGATACTTTGATACAGGCAAAACTTGAAAAAGGAGGCAAGCAAAAATTTGGAATTTAAAACCCAGAAAAACATCAAGAGGGTCCTTACTTGCAAAATGAAAGCCCAATATTTTCAAAGGATGGAAATTCATTTTTTAGTGGGGGTGTGTTGCTTCTCAACAAATGGCGATATCTGCGGGTAAAATAGTAGCATTATTTTAGAACCCAGGACTCTAGTTTCAAAACAACATAGACCATGTATCATGCCTTGCCACAGATATTCTTCAAAATAATTTAACTACTAGCTGATAGTTGTCAAAATTTCCCAAGGACATACTAGGCTGAATCATTTAAGGAAGATTTCTGATGTGCAATTATAAGTGTATAAAACTTTCTTCAAGAATGACTGGGCCTTCGAATGTTGAACTCTGGATTGATCAGCTTTTCTAGATTGTAAAAGGGGAAACCGAGTAGAGCTCTGTTTACTAGTTTAGCCTTTTACAGCCCCGACAGAGTTACCCTTTAGATTTACACGACCCAGATTCACAACTGTAAGGTAGAATCTACAACTTGGTAAAAGAAAACATCTTTTGAAGTCTTGGCTATCTCTTTGATTACATAACTTTTTCTCTTTTTTTTTTTTTATATATAGGAAATAACAGAGTGCCAATTCTATGTTGTCTTGCTCAACTTTCATCTTCTCTCTCTCTTCTTTGAAATATACCGAAGTCTGAAAAGCCTTTAAAAGAAGAACAACAATTTTTCTTTTAATATCTCATCAGTCTGGAACTGCTTCAGCCTGGGTACTGATAGCCTCTATGGATACTCAAATAATTTCACGAATCATAGTCCCCTCTTATGACCAACTTTTCTTGGATTCCCTAGGAGTTTCTCCAGCCAAACAGTATAGCAGTTTCTTTATAATTAAAATAACTGTGGCAAGCAAGACACAAAATCCAATCATCTTTCTACTGTTGTTCTGAATAACAAAATAGTTCCACTGCTCAGTTTAAACAGACTATGTCTCAATTAGAATAATGAACACTGGATTCTGAACTCAGAATAAAACAATTTTTAGAAGGCTGACTTTTTCATTGATGCTCAGGCAAAACTTAAAAAACAAAATTTTAAAATAAAATAAACTATACAGACCTCAAGGATAAACACAGAACTTAAAAATAAAATAAAATAAACTGTACAGACTCAAAATGGGAAAACACAGAACTCAAAAATAAAATAAAATAAACTATACAAATCAAATAAACTAAAAAAATAACACTGCACAGACATTAAAATAAAATAAAATAAAATAACACTGTACAGACATCAAAGAAAATAAAACACAGAACTGTACAGACCTGAAAGGAAATAAAACACAGAACTGTACAGACCTTTAAAATAAAACTTTAAAGCTCATTTACAATGTATACACATGTTACAACTTCTTTGTGACTCATTCAAACGATATATTGGATGGAACAGCTGAGAAATAATGTTTTAAGTATTGACCATTAACAAGGAGGTCCAAAAAATTACCATCAAGGTCCTGTAAACGAAATGCGTTATTACCCAGAATCTCAGCAATCTGGTATGGCCCTATCCATAGCGGCTGCAACTTTGTATGCTTACCCTTCTTTTCATGGGCCTTGTCCCATAGAAGCACCAGGTCTGCAAGTCTGAAAGCTTTCACTCTGGCTCTTTTGTCAAACCAGCGCTTGACGGTTTCTTGGTGCCGACTGAAATGTTCCAGGGCTTGGAGTCTTTCATCCTGCAAATTAGTTAGATCCAAAACACGGGCCTCTGCATCTGCTTGATCCTCAAAATAGTCTAAGACAAATTGATAAGTAGGTAATTTCAGAGAGATGGGAACAATGGGCTGAGTACCATACAACAAAGCAAATGGGGAAGTTTTAAGAGCCACTTTATATTTTATCCTGTCAGCCCAAAGTGCATATTTCAATAATGTATGCCATTGCCTAGGTTTGTCTGCTGCAGATTTCTTAATGGCATTCATTAAATTCTTATTCGTGGACTCAGCTAGTCCATTACCTTGGGGATAATAGTTGGATGAAAATCTGATAACTATCCCCATCTGGTATGCCCATTCTGCAAACTCCAATGATTGGAAGGCTGGTCCATTATCACACACCAAATTCAGAGGAACCCCAAACCTGGTTATGACATTTGACTCTAGAAATTCGATCACTTCATGAGTTGTACTTCTTATGGTGGCTGCTGCTTCGACCCATCTTGTGCAGTAATCAGTAGCTGTTAGAACATACTTATGCCCTGCTGAAGAATTTGGGTTTATCACTCCCACAAAATCAAGTCCCCATTGCATAAAAGGTTTATTTATTACAACAGGCTGCAATGGTAGAGCCCGATTGGCCTCTTTGGCTGCAAAAGTTTGGCATTGATGGCAAGTTCTCACATGCTGATGGGCATCTTTAAATAACGTAGGCCTGTAATAGCCTGCTCTCAATATTTTATGCGTAGTAGCAGATCCTGAGGAATGTCCTGCCCCTAACTTTTCATGAAAATTGGACATCACTTCATTGACTTCACTCTGAGAAATGCATCTTAAGAAAATGCCAGCATAATTTTCTCTATACAAATTACCTCCTTTGAGGAGATAATGAGCAGCTTTCAGTTTTAGTGCTCTCCTTTGGGTTCTATTCAAGTGAGACGGGCAAATTCCAAATTGCGACAGATGAATAATATCTCCATACCAGTCATCAGATTCAGAATTTAACTGATTAATTTCTTCTTGTACAAGTATTTCGGCAATGTGTCGGGACAAACCAAGTCCTCTGATTAATTTTGTAGGCCGAATTTCTAAGTCATATTCTTGCAGTCTTGTAACCCAATTACCTCTTAGTTCACCCAATTCGTCCTGACTTAAAAGGTATTTAATAGCTGGGTCAGGAACTATAGCATGAACTCTGCTTCTTAGTATGTAGTGCCTGAACTGCTTAACTGCTCTCACCAAGGCATAAGCTTGTTTGTCTAAACGAGAATATTTTAGCTCAGCCCCCTTTAAATTGGTACTCTTGAAAGCAATTGGATGCTCCCCCGTTTCTCTTCGTTGGGTCAGAACTGCAGCAAGTGTGTGTTCAGAAGAAAAGGTGTACAGATAAAAATCTGCACTGAAATCTGGGCTCACCAGAACTGGTGCTTGCTTGATGGCGGTCTTGATTTCTTGGAACGTTGTTTTAGCTTCTGTTGTCCAGACAATCTGAGCAGTTTCCTTTAGCATGTCATTCAGTGGCTTGACTATCTCTACGAAGCCGGAGATGAACTTCCTGACAAAATTAATTTTTCCAAAGAAGGACCTCAACTCTTTCTTGGAGTTGGGAAAGGGTATGCCGGATATGGCTTCAACTCTGTCCGGATCCATGGAAATGCCATCTTTTGTGATCAAGTGCCCAAGGAGCTTTCCTTCCGTTACACCAAAAATGCACTTCTTCGGATTCAAAGAAATGTCGAACTCCCTGCATTTGTTGAACACAGACTCCAAGTGTTTTACATGGTCAAACCGAGATTTAGAGAAGACTGTTAAATCATCCATGTAAACAACAATGCATTTACCCATAAGGCCTTTGAAGGCATGATCCATTGCCCGTTGAAACGTAGCTCCGGCATTTATTAATCCAAATGGCATCCTCTTGTAAGCAAAAGTTCCCCACTTAGTTGTGAAAGCAGTTTTCATCCTGTCTTCCCTGTCAACCAATATCTGATTATACCCTGAGAAACCGTCCAGGAAAGACATCATTTTCGAACCATTGACAATCTACAACACCTCATCCATAGAAGGCGAGAGGATAATTATCTTTCTCAGATGCCTTGTTCAAATTTCTAAAATCCACACACAGGCGGATCTCTCCATTTTTCTTTCGAGCGGCACCAAATTGGCCACCCAAGTAGAATGCCTAACGGGAAAAATTATGGCGGCACTCAATAATTTTTCTACCTCCTTCTGGATGAGGGGCTCTAGCAGAGCGTTGACATGCCTCTATTTTTTTCGGAAAGGTTTACAAAATTCTTTTAAAGGTATAATATGAGTGTAAACTTTCGGATCAAAAACTTTTAAGTCTTTGTAAGACCAGGCCATAACATCCTTGGACCTGTGAAGAAAATCAATCATATTTCTTTTTATTTTTGGATCACAAATTTTTAGCCAACTTGATGTGCCTGGGATCTTCTTCAGTCCCCACGTTCAGGTTCTCGGTCTCACTGTCTGTTGCACCCATAGAATCCTCAGAACTCACCTTTTGCCTGATTTGGTCAACATCAAAGAGCCGCTCCAGTTCCACCATCCCTTTTGGAATTCTGTTATCTTTCAACCTTATTATTCCCCTATCATCATCTAACTGCTCCAACAGAGTATCCCTTTGTCCATCATCGATTATAGCATTTTCAAATGTGTTAGTACTCTGTAAAAAATTTATAATCTGCTGGTCATCAGAGAAAACCTGAAAATTATCCACATTATTTGGGACTGAAGGGCAAGGGACTAACTCAATCGAAAATTTGTTCCATTTGAATTCTTCTAGTGGTTTCAGGCTTGCGGCTGAAGAAGCCAAGACATCTGCACATGAATTCTGCTCTCTAGGTATGTGTGTCAGATTAAAAGCATCAAAATCTTCTACAAGATCCCAAGCCCGGTGTTTGTATCCTTTTAAATAAGATGCTTTACACTGGAATTTACCTTTAACTTGATTAGCCACCAATTCTGAATCTGTAAAAACTCGGATATTTCTTACACTTCTGTCCAAAGCAAATTTCAAACCTAATACCAGTGCTTCGTATTTCGCTAAATTATTTGTACAAGGGAACTGTAGGCGATAAGACATAAAATATGTCTGATTCTTAGGCCCTTTAAGGACTGCCCCCGTACCAGAACCCTGTTTAGATTTAGCCCCATCCACATGAAGCGTCCAGACTTCATTACTATGAACAGGATGAGCTTTACTAAACTTCTCATTTTGTCCCGTTGTTAAATTGTAAACTCCAATATCTACCTCAACAATATTTACAGTCTCATTTTTTGCATTATATTCAGTGATCGTATGTTTGTATCTGGGTTCTCTTTCAACCCTTAATTGATTTGCCACTCCTTTCCATGGCAACCACATGTGTGAAAAGTCAGTTGCCAAGTATCCATTCAAAGATCTCGACCAATCCCTGCTCAGAAGCATCCCGTACCCCACAGGAATATCCACCACTTGAATTTCAATTCTGTGTTGTGCCCTGGGCTCAGATGCTAATTGGATATGAATATTTTGAAGTTCACCTACTACTTTAACCTCTGATTTGTCCAATTGGACAACTCTTCTTTCAGACTTCATTGGGGTCAAACCCAACTGTTGACAAATGGCCAAAGGCATAACATTAGCTGAAGCACCTGAATCTACCAGACAATTGTGTAAGTTTTTCCCAAAAATACGTACAGTCAGTAGAAAAGGTGGAACCTCAGTTTTCTCTTTATACATGGCTACATTTGCATTTGCCATCTTCTTTCCCTTGTCCAAAGATTTGGTAGTAGGCCCAGAGTATGTTTTAATCAAGTTATCCCTCTGTTCTGAAATTTGGGCCAACTCATGAAGAGTGATGTTGGCTTTGATCTTTTTCATGTCCTCCACTATATTATATCCCTTATTGAGTGGAGGGACAAATGCATCTGGTCCTCTCGGATTTCCTCCCTTAGGTGGAGATGGGTTATTGCTTGAAGATGGATCTGGAGGAACATTGTGAGAGTTGTCCGGAGGGGTAGATGTAGTGTTGGGCTCCGGATTTCTGTTTCTGAGGTTGTAGTTGTCCCTCCTGTATTGTTGAAAAGCCTGCACCTCATCCATAGGCATTTCAACTACATTCTCAGATTCACCCGAGAAAGTGAAAGAATCCAAGACCATAGCTGCACTTTGGCTGGATGAACTTGGGCCATCCGCATTTCTTTGATGTTCAGGAGAAATCAACTCCCCAGACAAAGCTTCAAAGGCGTTACAAAATTCCAAACAATCCAACTCCCCGTGCTTGGAAGTAGCATGTATTCTGCACCAATTAGGCAAAGCCAAATCACAAATATTCACATCATGACCTTTACCTTTGTAATCTTTATTAGGTTCGTATGGGGGCCGATTGAATCTATTCTGTTGATATGAATACCTGTTTGAGTTCTCCCCAGTAGAAACCTGCCTTTTAAAACTCAAAAAATCATTGGCCAACTTTTGGACTATTTTTGAGACTTCTTCAACTCTTGCATTATCAGCTTCTTTACCTGGGTTATGTACATTTTCAGCAGGTGTTACAGCCAATGGATTTCTTGATGGTAGAGTCTGACACACTGGCAACATCATCTGATGTGGTATGGGATTGAAAATAGGGGCAGCTTGTGTAACCAAAGGAATTTGCTGAGCATTTAAAGGTTGGGGTCCCAACTGTCTTTCCAGAATCAAAGCTTCTTTGTAAGCCTCTGTTAAATTGGTAATAGAGGGATCTCTTTTCAAGAAAACAGAAGTCATTGGATCTAGAGAATTTCTAAAAATCTCTAATGCCAGGTCTGCATTTGGCACATAATAACCAGTCAGTCTACCATAAGCCTTCTGAAATCTGACATTGTAAGATCTGACAGATTCATTTAATTCTCTTTTAATACCAGAAAACTGCTGATATAATATATTGGGATCTATTACCTCACCAAACTGTGACACAAAAACCTTTTCCAAGTCATTCCAACTGGTAATAGAATCATTAGTGAGATTTAGAAACCAGTCATAAGCTCCCTCCTGGAGAGTGAACGGGAACAATCTGCAAGCAACATCTTCATGCTGTACATTTAACAATTTCAAAGCATTCTTGAATGCAACTAGATGTTCTTCTGCTGTCCTAGTCCCATCATGCTTGTATCTGGGAAGATATCTCTCAGGATTTTTGGGCAGGTCATGGGCTATACCCGAGATATTTAAGGCAGTGGAACCCAACCAATTTGCCATTACTACTTGATTGACGGTGATATTATGAGTTGTAGTTGGAGTAACTACCAGTGGTGATAAAACTATTTCAGACAGAGACTTGGCCCTTCTGAGGCTACTTCTTCTTGGAGTTTCTAATTCAGGCACAAGGAGCTCTCCAGCTCTGGGGTGGGACCTTGTTACCCTGTATGTAGAATCCAGCTTTTCACAAGCAACTTATAATCTCACAATCCTTAATAGACTACTGAACTTGGCCCTCTTTTCTGGCAATTTTAAATATTGTACAGACAACTTACAATACTGAACGGAGTTCAGTGGGCCCTCCTTCTAGCGCCATTTTAAATGTTGGTCCGACTTTTATACACACCCTGTGAAGAATGAGCATGAAACTCTGATAACACTTATAAGGGATAAATCCCACTCACTTTAGGATCTTGCTGGTTATCCAAGGTGTGAGTTACAGAGTTGGGTCGAATGTCTATTCACTCTTTTTCACTTCTGGAATAGTTTTCAAGTAGGTTGTCTGTTACCTTACAATGGGTTCTGAACTTGTTCAATAATGTTTAGAAGTTGTTATCTTTGTTGACAATCGGATTTAAAATCAGTTCTTTGATCTAGCTCTTATGGGTCAGATTTAAATAAAAGACAAATTTAAAGAAAATAAAAATGGATCATTTCACGGTAGAACAGAGAGAGTAGGGTAAGGCAGAAAGAGAAGTCTATCAAACTTAGTTGTAAAACCAAAACTACCAATTTTATTTATACTATCAACTTCACAATAGAACAAATCAAAGAAGAAGGTGTCCAGCTTTCTAAGATCACCTTCTACTAAGAGCATAAGACAGAGATGGAACAGATCTGAAAGAAAATCATAAACAGAAGGGAAGTCGGTTAAAATTGGTATCATTCACCAGCGACATAGCTCACACAGTGAGGACAGAGCAATTAGAACAGACTTGAACCTTAAATCTATGGTTTTCCCTAGCATACAATAAAACAACTGAAGCCCAACAACATATTTAATCTTGATATCACGGATTTACAGCATATATTTAATAAACTTTAACGAGATGAAAACAAAAGAAAATGAACTTAGCACAATCTGAAAGAGATTAGGCTCCTGGCCATGCTATCACAGAAAGCAAAAAGCACATCAACTCCAAGTCCAGAATAAAGCATTTAACAAGATTTGCAAGAAATTGCTTCAATAGCCTTTTTTCTAAGTTTTCGCCTCCTGCGATTACATTTAGAAGAAGTATTTATAGACTCAGGACAGACCCTGATCTTTTCAGAAATATCTTCTTCTCAAACCCTAAATCTTATCACCTTAAACCCTACTACCCGGGTTTTACAATATAAAGCCTTTAAAAATAAAGCTTTCGATAAAACTTAACCATTCTGCAAATCAGTGCAGTTACTTGCCATAAATGGAGAAGGCAGAATTCGAATGCCACTTGCATCCACCCGCAACTGTGTGTAAATGTCCTCATTAATTCCCTTGGGAAATTTGGATGAGTCACCACTTCTCTGACATTTCATCTCCGCAGAGCCATCCCTGAGTTGAAAATCTCTGCACGCCATTAATTCCGCCATAAATTTTCATTAAATGCATCCATCGGCAAATTTCGGTAACCGAGTGTAGATATTTTCATTTTTCGGCCAATTCTCGACATACTCCATTAAATGGGCAGCTGCTTAGTCACCGTAAAGTCTCTTTGCGGCCAGATCTATAAAATCTGGATGAAACAACAATTCTCGGCATCTCTCATTTTAATATGACGGTCCTCGATTAATCTGTGCTTAACTTTGTCTTTCTGGCCATTTCTCCCGTTATCATGCAAGTGCCAGATGGCTTTCTGCAAAAAAGACAAAAGAAGGATTAGTACTTTAATTAAATCAGATTAAAACTTTAATCATTAAATCACCCGCTAAAGTTCATTACATGTTGGCCTGCTTCGTGTTGACACGTGTCGCAAAAATCGTGACACGTGTCCGTTTCCAGCTGTTTTTCATTTCGGCCTCTTTCCTGTTTTGTCGCGAAAACGCGACATGTCGCGAAATCGCGACCTTTTCTGCGTTTGGCACCTTTTCGCTTTGTAAGCCACAAAAACGCGACATGTCACGATTTCGTGACATGTCACGAAATCGTGACCATTTCTCCCCTTGGCAACTTTCTTCTTCCATGCAGCAAAAACGCGACATGTCGCGATTTCGCGACATGTCGCGAAATCGTGCCCCTTTTCTGTCCTCGACAACTTTCTGCTTCCATGGCAGCGAAAACGTGACATGTCACGATTTCATGACATGTCGCAAAATCGCACCCTGTTTTTGCCCTTAAGCACTTTTGCCTCCACCTGCCATGAAAACGCAACATGTCGCAATTTCATGACATGTCGCGAAATTGCGACCTGTTTTGGCCTTAGGCACTCTTCTCTTTGTTTTCTGCTGCAACCCTTTGCCTTTGTCGACCTTTTGCTACCTTTGGTGCTTTGCTCACTTTGTTTTGACTTGGACCTGTCATGATTTCGCGACATGTCACTAAATCACGACGGTCCGTACGCCTCGAGCCCCCTCTCTGAAAAATTTCGCGACGTCGCAATTTTGCTACGCGCTTGCGACTTGGGCCCTTCTTCAAAAAATGTCGTGATTTCGTGACGTCATGATTTCTTGACGTCGCAATTTCGCTACATGTTTGTGCCTTGGGCCCCTTTTCGACTTTGGTTCCTTCTTGCGGCCCTTTGCTTTACTCTGCGCAGTGAAAATGCGACATGTCGCGATTTTGCGACATGTCACGAAATCGCGCCCCTTTCGAAACTTGGCTTCTTTCTCTCCATCCTATCGCGATTTCGTGACGCTTTCATGCCTTGGCCATTTTTCCGCTCTGGCAGTCGCGAAACCGCGACACGTCGCGATTTCGCGACATGTCGCGAAATCGTGACGCTTTCTGCCCTTTGCTTCCTTTTGCCTCCTACTACAGCGAAAATGCGACATGTCACGATTTCGTGACATGTCATGAAATCGCTACTTTTCTTCAAGACTTGCACTCATCCAAAATGTCACGATTTCGCGACGTTTTCATCATTTGCACATTTCTTCCAAAACACGTCACGATTTCGCTACATTTTCATCAATTCTTCGACTCAAACTCGTCGCGATTTCGCTACATTTCCAAAAATGGAAAGTGTCACGATATCGTGACATTTCCAAAAATGGAAGTGTCGCGATTTCGCGACGTTTTCAGCACTTAGCTGATTTTTCTAAAACCCGTCGCGATTTCGCGACATTTTCAAAAATGGAAAGTGTCGCGATTTCGTGACTTTTCCAAAAATGGAAAGTTTTGGCTTCTAATGAATTTATCTATCTGTATTCTGCATTTTTTTCATATCAGTGAAAGATTTTCTTTACTCATGAATGATTCTAACATGTGAAAAATGAATTCTGAAATAAATCAAAGCCAGATGCAAGAGTACTTGGATACTTTGATACAGGCAAAACTTGAAGAAGGAGGAGGCAAGCAAAAATTTGGAATTAAAACCTGAAAAACATCAAGAGGGTCCTTACTGCAAAATGAAAGCTCAATATTTTCAAAGGATGGAAATTCATTTTTCAGTGGGGGTGTGTTGCTTCTCAACAGGGTGGTTTATTATTTCTATTTTGTTGGTCTTCAGTTTCAAATGTTCTTTTAAAATAAAAAAATTAATTAATTAAATTATAAAATTTTATAATTTAATATATTTAAAATGGTTATTTTATAAACTTGTTTTAAATTAATTAAATTATAAAGTTTTATAACTTTATAATTTAATATATTTAAAATTTTTATTTTATAAACTTGTTTTAAATTAATTAAATTATAAAGTTTTATAACTTTATAATTTAATATAGTCAGAATGGTTATTTTATAAATATGTTTTAAATTAATTAAATTATAATTTTTTATAACTTTATAATTTAATTATATTTAAGAAGGTTATTTTATAAATGTTTTATATTCTAATTAATATTTGTCTTGTTGGAAGGATTATTAAAGTATGTTGAATAGAGGATGTGTTTGTGGGTTTCATGGACATGTCTTAAATTTAATTTTTGAATGCCAATGAGGAGAAATATTAAATCCTTTGAAAAAGGCGTTGGTGACATTAGGGTTTCATTAAGAATTTCGGGTTTCGTTAAGAATTCATTTTTATAACTGTATGGAAACCATAATGGAATGGGAAAAAAACAACCATATAACAAATTACTCAAACTATAAATGGAGAATAAAAAGCCAAGAATAGGGTCAGACAATGGCAGGGCAAAGGAAGGAAAAAGTGAAAGCGAAATATCTACAAAGATTTGGATTTACAGAGATTTCAGAAAGCTTTATTGTAAGATCCAATAATTATATCAAAATTATTTTTGTTCAGATATGCGTGAATACGGTATTTGATTTTAATTAAATGATTTTGATATAGTTTTAATTTAAATTTCCATTGAAGATAACACCATTTTTATTGGCATACTATGTGATTGTTGGTTGGCATAAATCTGGTTTTTAAGTTTCTGTGCATTCCATTCTGTAGTTATTTTTCCGAGATTTACTTTATTTCCCTTTAAACTTTTGAAGTTTATTTCATATTAAATTTGTGAGCATTTAACCTAGTTTGATTTTATAAAGTTTAACTTTATAACTAGGTTTTAAATTTATTTATTATTCAAATGTTAAATTTAATTAATATTTGAATAAATAAATTTATCGAGGATAAATGATTATTTGGGTTCCAAATTTAATTTCATAAAGTTGAGAATTCATAATTGATATCTATTTACATTAAAGAGTTTGGTTTATTATAGTTTTATTTCAAATTATCAAAGGATCCAAACCTTATATTTGAGACTCATATTTATTCTTAAATATTTAATTCAATAAATATTTGAGAAATAAATATCACGGAAGGGAAATTTTTATGAACTTTAGGTTAATATTATAAAATTTAAAAGGTTCATAGACAAAATTTACATTAAACCATATTTCCATAATTATTAAGGTTCAAAACCTTATAATTAGGGTTTAATTATTTTCACATTTGTTCATTCTTCAAATATTTAAATTTCAATTTCATATTTGGATGAACAAATATATATTAAATAAAACCTTAAATTTAAATATTATAAAGTTCAAACTTTATAATTAAGGTTTATATTTAATTAATTTTATTAAAGTTTCATAAAAAAAAATTGGTAAGTTAATGATTTTGCATTAAAAATGGGGTATTTGAAAGGCACCCCAATGCCTTGTACATCAGCAAAGAAAAATAACTAAAAATTAGGAAAACAAGAAAGGACAAAGAAGGATGCAGGAAAGGAACAAAATGCATCCATAGGAACAACAGAGAAGAAAACCAAAACTGACCCATGGAAAAGGTCAAAACACAGAAGGAAACCAGAGAGTAGCTATCTGAGAGACAAAGCAAGCTAAAACATTAATTTGGTGCATCAGTCTACATAGGAGAGGTAACCACGATCTCCAAATCAACATCCTTGAGCACATCCTTAGAGGCTTCCTTAGATATTTCCTTTGCTATCTCGATGACTTCATCATCCTTAACATCAAAAACTCTAGTGGCAATAGAAAAGGTAGGGCCCTCTTTGTAATTGTCACAAAACAAGAGCACGTTGAGAGCATTACGTTGTTCCTTGAGCTGAGCAATTCCTTTCCCAAGAGCAACATGGGCGATTTCCAGATGGTCAATGGTGGTAGAGGTGGACTGGATGACAAGCTTGTGAAGATATTTTTCCACCACATCAGGAGAATCAGAGTTAGATTTGTGTTCTTTCTTGATATTTTCAGGGGTAGGAGTGTCCTTAAACTTGAGCCTCTAAGAGCACCGAATGGGTGTTTTTTCAAGCTTAACCTTCTTCTTGACATTTGAAATAGGTTGGGGTTTCTCGGTTTTGCTTTTCCTTTTGGACCTGGTGGCTTTAGGGCTGGGAGTAGAAGAGGAATTCTCTTTATAAGGGTCAGGGGAAGGAAGGTTTCCTTTAGGAAATTTTAGGAGTAAATAGCTATAAAGGATTTTGAAAAGCCCCTGATGGGAAGGCCAACCCTCTTATTTCTTTCCACGGGTAGAGGTGATGGCATAATCAATGGACCAGTACAAAGCAACAAGGATATTTAATATATTTGCATCTCTAAAATAATTAATGAAAGACAAATAGAAACTACATAATTGGGATTTAAGGTCATCCATAATAATATACTGTATAATAGGCTGCTAGATTTCCTTCCAAGGAGAGGATAAATGGTGTCGATATAGACCTTTTTTGTGGAGCTTTCACACCATGGACGAGTTGTCAAAATGGGATAGCTTGGCTTCCAAATTGTGCTTATTCCTCCTAACCACCCGACCATCAAGGGCCTACCCAGTTAACTCAGCAAGAATCTCCAACATAATTTGAAACTCAACTCCATGAATCATGATAACTCCATTGTCCCACGTAGTTGCAAATGTCATAGTAGCATCCTAGTTGGTACTAGTGAACATTTTGAAGAACAAAATGAGACCTCCCTTGTCCTTCAAAATGGCTTCAACAGTGGTTTCAATCTCAAAGACCTCAAGCTCAACATATTCAATTTTATCCTCCTTTATGGTTATAGAACAGTGAAACGTGCGAAGGATAAAATAGAGCAAGGAAGGATCAACCAAAATCAAGGATAGGGAATAAGGAAGACTCATGAAGGGAGCATGCAAGAAGTGGTATAAATGAAATTTGGAAACACTGCCCTTCAACCAGAAAGGAAACCTCAAAAAGGAAAAAACTAAGATACAAATCGTAGATTGGACAAGACTTGGATTGAAAAGGATTTTCATCCAGTGCAGACTACAAAAATTGATTGGAAAGTGCACAACAGGTGAATGTCATTGAATTATTGGATCGCTCAATAATCGAGACCAAATAAACACAAATCTGGCACAAGACCCAGGAAATTTTGAAAAACCCCACTGGATACTCCTCGGAACGAAGCAGAAAAAAGTTTTAAATAAACTTTGACTTTATTAAAATTTATTGAATTTTAATATTAATTAAAAATGCTAAGTTAAAATCTATTTTAAAATCCTTTCAAGCATTTTAATTAACTATTGTTTTTAAGCTGTAGAATAATTTTGCATAGTTTTTAGGATTAAAATCAAAAGGTAAATTTATTTATTATTCATTAAAAGGAGAATTTTATTGAAGTATGCATAGCACATGATGAAATAAAAGTAAAATATTTGAATTCCATGCCCCTTGTTATCAGTTACTTGCAAACCATTGAGATAGTTCAAGTACTTATTTTTAATACATGCTAATGATACATAAAAACATTAAGTGGAAGAACCTTGGAGAAATACGATTTCTTTGCAATAGAGGATTTTGATCCTAACTATAGGGTGATTTTATAATTGGACAAAATCATACCCCAACAATACCACTTTTAGCTTTTGATGCAACATGTAATGGGAGATACCAATCACAAGATGTAGAAAGATATGAAAGAAAGTAAATCTGTGAGTTGACTAAAAATATGCTATAAATAGAAATGATGGAATAGTATACAAAATAGCTATGGAGGAAATGGATACTCCATAAACTCTACATCACATCACATTGTGCTACATCACACCACACTGATCTACAATTCTTCCAAATATGTTTTCTATATCATACTATATTCCTATATATTGCTATATTCACTATGTTTATGTCTACTGCCCTATATATAGGAAGATAGGTTCCTTGGTCAACACTCTACCTAGTTGTGCAATGGATAGCTTGCACATTGAAACTTGTGTATTTATTACATTGCATGAATTAACTAGATAACTTCCCCCTAAAGTAATCTAATGTCCTAAGTATGTACCAAGAAAGGTATATTTACATGATCCAAATGATGTAATTGATCTATTTCTAAAGGAAACATAGGTATGTAAATTGATAAAATCTCTAGATGGCCTCAAAAAAGCACCTCAAGCATGGTATACAAAAATAGGTGAATATTTTGGGAAGCATGGCTTCAAAAAAAATCCATATGGTCCAAGTTTGTATCACAAAGAGCAAGGGGGGAGATTGTATTCATCATTGTATATATAGATGATTTAGTCATCATAGAAAATTCTAAAGGAATGATTTTAGCTATAAAGGAATATTTGAAGAAACCTTTTGACATGATTGATCTTGTGTTAATACACTTATGACTAGATATAAAGTAAAATCATCACATATTTGCTTCTCAAAGTAAATATGCCAAGAATATCCTTGAGAAATATCACATGGAATATTGCAAGTTTATGACAACTCCTATGTAATCATATCTATAACTCTCATATTTTGATTCCTCTCCTCCAACAAATGCAACTCTCTATCAACAATTAGTTGGGAGTCTCATCTAGCTAAATTACACAAGACCATATATATTAGTTTTTTAGTGACTTGTCTTTCATGTTTTATATAGGAACTAAACTTGACACATTAGAAGGTAGTAAAATGAGTTTTAAGGTATATACAAGGCACTATTTAATACGATACAGAATTCAAGAGTTATTAGTTCTTATTAATAGGTTACATAGACATAAATTATGTAGGATGCATTGATGACCAAAAATCTACCTCTGGTTATGTGTCCTTTTTGGGTTCTACACAAATATCATGGGAAATAAATAAACAATAAATAGTTGCTTGATATTCCACTAAAGCAGAATATCACGTACCAAGGGGAGTTATCTATGAAGCAATATGGTTAAAACAAATTGTAGTGAATTTTCACTACATGTAGAGTCTGGTGATGGGTTCCCACTCAAGCTAAAGTTTCTTGGGATAAGCTATTATAAAGACAACACAAAACTACAACAACCAGAAGACCAAAGGGGGTATAAAACTAAAGGTCGCTACCCAAACTAGATAACATGACCTTTGGAAGCTTGGAATTAGTTGAAGAAATCAAAATTAGGGAATGAATGGAATACCAAGCACCACATCAAGCATAATGTTCTAGTCATCATGTAACATCCCGTCTTGAACCAAATTCCTTTTGTTTGATGAAACAAGTTTAATATTTGGTTTTGTAAGATTTGTGATTTATTTAATGCTTTTAGTAAAAATATATTTGAAAAGCAAATCACTTATGGCTTGACTAATTTCATAATTAGCCTAATAAATTTATGCTAGATTTTAGGAGAAGAAAAATAAGGCCATATTCTAGAAAAAGAAGAAATATGTGACCTAATTTCTAGAAAGAAAAGAAAAATATAACCCAAGTTCTAGAAGGAAAGAATTTAGGCCTAAAATGGTACTAGGAGGAATTAAAAATAGATTTATGGCTATTAAATTCTTCTACGATAAAATTATGTTTCTTTGGAAACCTTCCTACTATATCCCCTAGTATGACTTCTTTTTGCATAAATGTCATTCTTTAACTCTATAAATACCTCCTTGAGACAATAAAAAGAACAATTTGGTAGGGAGATTGAAGAGGAAAAGAGGCTTTGAAGCATACAAAATAAAGAGGAGATCAATTCATCTGAATTTTAATATTGGATCTCTATATTTTTATGTCCTTCAATCATACATGAAAGAATGCATTGTTTGATTTTATGATGTAGCTCTTTTCCCTATTAAAACTCCTTTTCCATGTGTGAATTAGGATCCATTCTTTGTAAATCAATTATTATTTATATGTCACTATAATAGCTTTATATTTTTTGTATCTAGGTCTAAGTAAGCATTTTTAGCTCAAAATGTATTAAATCTTGTGGATACATGTCCATGGTGACCCTTATGTATGATTCATCATCTAATTTCTTAATATAGCTAATGTGGCAACCTTTCTTATTGTTGATAGAAATATCAATAGATACCTCTATCCTTTTTAACTTAAACCTACCAATGGGATATTGGTGCTTCTATAGTAAGATTCATTAGCTTGTTCAGGAATCACCTCAACATAATTAGTGAACCAAGAACTTCCATTGTAAGGTCATTGTCCAAATAAGAACTATGATCACAAATTTTTGTTACGTACAGTTTTATTTATGCTTGGTCCATATTAAATACTAGATTGAGCTATGTTGTATGAGGAATAAATAGGATTCCTTTTATACAAATGTCTTTCCTCTTTTATTTTTTGATTGACCATAATATTTTGGTACGAGTTTGGTATTTGCAGCAAATAGTCTATAGACAAGTGTGAGTGATGGACCAATGTGAATAAAGGAATATTATATTCTTCCTAGAATCCTTTGTAAGTTCTTGATGATAACAGTTGGAATAATTTAAAGCCATCATACACCCTTACTATGCATCCTAAGATCATTGATCTACCTTCAGCTTCGTGCAAGTAGTGACAGTGTATAGGGCTTTCGAGTAAAATATCCCACATTAAAAATGATGGGGCTCTAATATGGTTTAAAGATAGTAAGTCTCTCAAAGTTATTCAACCATAGTTGGTGGTCGGGAGTTACACTGCTTATGGTTTACATAGTTTCAATTGATTACATGCATCACATCGCTTGTTAAATACAATATTTTTTCAATCAGCTATGTTCCTTCCTATCAAGTGTCACCACATATGCATCAAATAATGATTAAACCTTAATCTGCACATCAAAAACCTTGGTCAAACATTTTCTTTGTTAAAATCATGGGTTATTATCCGACATGAATCCGATTGAGGCATAATATGGTATTAATAAATAAAAAGTCCTCTCTTAATGAATGACCACAATTTGTGGTCAAGGCTAGCATGCGCTAATCACCTAGTCACAGGGACTAGGGTGTTAGCAGTTTTTGGTTAGCAAGGTTGACTGGATTATTTTGATCATTGTGATGTCCCTTGAATTATTAGGATATAATAGTTGGTTGACTATATTATGATGATGGTTTGTATGCATATCCACTTTTTGGTATATTTATCACTCAAACATTTATATTTTCTAACCTTTTTATATTATTGAGAATAAAAAGGAAATATTAGAGCAAGAACTATTATTGGAATAAAGCACACATAGAGTTTGTTTGAACAAATTGAGGAAAATTTGTAGAAACTACAGTGAGACAAACTTTGTGCAAGAAAAAGGATAATCTTATTGATAGATTATGAGATAAATTTATATTTTTGGGATAAATTTGTGTCAAAATTTGTAGAAACTATAATCTTGTTTGATAGATTATGAGATAGATTTATGACAAATTTTGTGGGAAAAATTTGCTTCAAAATTTGTAGAGACTTCAGTATAATCTGAAGGATAGATGAAACTATAGTATGAGATAAATTTGTGGCCTAATTTGAGAGATACTATAGTGTAATCTTGTTTGATAGATTACGAGACATATTTGTGATAAAATTTGTGGACAAATTGGTTTCAAAATTTGTAGAGACTATAGTGTTATCTTGTTTGATAATTTATGGGATAAATTTGGGGCCAAATTTGTGAAAACTATAGTTTAATTTTGTTGAAATATTATGTTGCAAATTGAGGCAAAATATGTAGAGACTATAGAATAATCTTAAATATGGATTATTGAGACTATAATATGAGACCAAATATAAAGAAAAACTATAGTGTAATCTAATTTATGAAATAGATTTGTGACAAAATTTGTGGGAAACATTTGTGTTAAAATTTGTAGAAACTATAGTGAAATCTTGTATGATAAATTATGAAATAAATTTGTGGTCAAATCTATGAAAATGTACAAATTCATGATAAAATATGTGAAGACTATAGTAAATCTTGAGGAAATATTTAGGACTATTTATGTGAATACCTTAAAAAAAAATTCTCACATTATAGGAATGGAATGATGTAAAACATTTCTTAACTACTATCTCTTATGAATAAAAAAAATTGTGCTATATAAAATCATCTCGTAATGTGTATGGAAAGAATAAATAGGATTTTGAGGGAATTTATGGGGTTATCTCTTGATTTATTAGAGATGATTACTTATGAAATTAATGATCAAAGGAATATCTTTGTGAAAAATGATATGGAATAAATATGGTTTGGATAGTATTCCTAGGAAATTTATGTTGTTTCCTTCCTTTGATAAATGGAATGTTTATATGCAAAATACATTATGATTGCATGAGTACATTCATTGAAAATATGAATACTGTTTGATTAGAATGCATATTCATATACATATATGGGATGTTACTGATCCCTTACTACCATCATCCTAACCTTGGTGGTTCGAGATGATTCAAGGAAATATTGAAGTTATGCAGACTTCATGTTGTATTTAAGGCTCCCAAGAGGATATGCCTTTATTGTAAAGAAACATTTATTTGAGGATTGCTTTGTACATTTGGAACAAAATATATTATTTCACTCTTTAAGAGAGAATGTAACTGATGTAGTTTCCAATTACAAGTAAATATGGAATATGAAGTTTAGTTATGTGGTGTTATCATATATTGATGTGGTTAGAGTGCAAATATTTAGTTAAGAATTAAATGTGAGGGTTATATATATCAAGGATAACCTTATTAAAGAAAGAAAAATAAGTAACCATATAGTTAGATGGATATTTAGTGTAATTTTTTAGAGGAGATAATTTAAGAATGATCGAGTGGGAAAAGTTTAGATTCTATCTCTTATTATGGAGGTTAATGATGAATTGAGCAATTAAGGTATATGATAGACACAGAGTGTCTATGTGGATCTATTTTATGATCACCTTATCTATACATTGATCACATGACTCTAGTTAAGTATTGCATTTGATTGGTATTCTATCCTCATGGAATAATGCTTAGTCTTCAAGACATACACCTACTCATTGGCCAGTTGGACCTATGGATCTATCTTAATGTTAAATTTAAGTTAGTGAGGTAAAATGGCATTCTTGATCTTAGTGGGTCTAAGATAGGAGAATTCCCAACTATGTGGTAAATGGATTTACCACTGGTCTTCTTTTAGGAGGGTTGGCCACTCATATGCCATAAGATAAATATTGACCACATTTATTCTTGTGAAATGCAAGCCTTGGACTTACTTGGAAATTCATATTAAGAGAACCACATGAATTTTCTTCTTAAGTATTCCCTTGATCATAATCTTATTTATATGAGATATAATATATATATATATATGGCTGGTAATAAAATTTTGGGTTTTTACACATAAATAGCTCAAAATAAGGCCAAGAAAGGCAAGTATCGACCAAACTCAATGATGGAGACAATGTAGTACGTACCCAAAAATCAAGCATATATGGAAATAAGACCTAGGGGTTTACTCAATAGGTGGAGTAGATATTATAGGCATCGCTAGGGCACAAATTCCTAGGATAAGGGAGGCTCATTATGTTGTGTTTAAAGAAGTCCATTCTATCTGTAGGAGCAATTATGGTGATTAAACCTTGGATTGGATCTAGATCCACTAGCATGACACATTGAGCTCAACGATCAAGGAGGATGTGGTTTTTTCCACTTATTCTAATTTGGGGCTTTTGAATTTCAAATTTTGATGAAATATGTATAAATAGCCATTTTAGTAAATCTATAAAGGGAGTGAAGAAGGATATTTTCCTGTGTCTAGTATCTAGTCCAAAATAGATTTTTTATCTTATTTATCTTGTGTAATGATCTAAAATCAAGCCAAAACCAATCTATGTACAACCCCTCTAAGCTCTTTTATTTTGATATATGTATTTGGTTTCTTTAACATATATATAAAAGAGTTATGACTATTTATTGTCTATCCCATTCTTTGTCTATGTGTAAATTTAAAGGTAGAAGTTGTGACTAATATTTGTCTTGTTCTTGGTGAAATTTTCATGATAAATAGATATGTCACTTTGAAACTACACTCACATTTTCTAACATGTCTGAAAACTATGTTCATTCATCCCATCAATGCATAGAGAACCTTGTTATTCATGGAACATTGCTCCTATGGGCTAGGCTAGTTAGTTTTACTACTTTTCCCTCATCCCTTTTCCTAGAATAGAACCCAATAGACTAGGCTAGATTAGGAGAAAATGTACCAATATCACATCCAAACAAGAATACAACCTTGATAAAAACCTTGGAGGTTTTTTAACAAATCCAAATCCCATGCTTCCCAAAATTTTTAAATTGTATGATCCATGCAAGGCGTAGGCACTAGATGCACTTGATAATCATAGTGAGTGGCAATCATACCTAGAGCATGAACTTGACATAATCTAGTTCTTAATTGTTCAACTGGCATGCCCAATGGGATGAATCATACAATATTGGTCCAATGACTATGGCATCAGACTAAGATTCTAGTGAAAATCTTAGTTATCTAATTGTTGAATCATATTCAAAGTTCACGTGGTGACCATATTATTAGAAGAAATCACTGAATGATGAATCCACTTTTGAAGATGAACTTTTTTATTTATGAGCTTCAGGATTATAATAAGTTCCAATACAAGGATAAATATACAATTGATATATCCACCACTAAACCATAGTCATAGAAGGAGATGTTAACAACAAAACATGGTTGTAGCACAAAACTAACAATAGATAAGGCTACCATTGTAGAATGAGAAAGGTCCATTATAGCCATAAACCCCACCTCCTGTAGGGGATGAGATTCTAGTCTCACTAATAAAGTCTTTACCATTCTTCACTAGGGAGGACACAATAACTCTAAGAGAGCACCTCTAACATATGGCCAATCTATGTATATTGTACAACATAAATAAATAAAATATGGTGCTAAGGATATTGGTAGCTTATATTAAGAGGAAGGTAATGGAATGGTACATTTCACTCACCCCACATTCTATTTTTTATTGGGACCAACTTACCAATATATTTAAAGATAGATTTGGAGAAAATATAGATGGAGTGTCCCTCCTAGAGTAGTCATCAACTATCAAAAGAGCCACTACGGATGCCATGGATAATTTTGATGTCAGATTTCACAATACTTGACACATAATTCTTGAAGAGATACAACTCCTACCAGGTATGTCCTTTATCTACTATCTCAAAGCATTTGATTCAAAGATAACTATGATCATAAACTCAATGGGAGGGAATACTTATGGTATTACAATTCAAGATAAAATAGATCTCATCCAAATTAGGATACTAGTTCCTTAGCCCCCTATGCTTTTGTTTCCTAACATCCAATTGCACTATAAACCATTTCCACCTATGAAGCCTATGACATTTTAGAAAACCCTAGTTTTCAACCAAGTTTTTAAACAATAAATTCTCCCTACCATGAGTTAGTCTCCCATGACTTTCCAATCCTAAAAATTTGATAAATTAAAGAACACCATAAATACCTTGACTGGTGAAATGGTAGTTCTTAAGCAACAACATAATTTTTAGAGGTTTATTTATGAAAACTATCCTAATTCTCCTTTCCAATTGGGAAACCAAGGGTTTTGGCCTCCTCCAAATGAATATCATAGGTATATATCCCAATCCAATGAAGAGACCAACTAGCCCTAATATTTTAGATGATAAATAGTGCTCATACCAGTCCCTATGTAGTAGCTTCCTATAAACTTGATAAGGGATGTGGTACTAGTTCAAAATAATTAAGAATACCCATATACCTAGCACTACCCTTACCTTTATCCCTACTTCCCTCATTATGAGGAAATTTAGTAGGCAACATGCCTCATTCCTTAGGCTACATACTCCAAACCAATGGTGCAAGCACCAAGACTAACTAATCAAAGATTATCCTCAGAAGTTAGTTCAAATCCTATAACCTAGCCATCAAAGTAGATGTTTGTGACATGGGACAAAGATGGAGTTTATGTCACCATCAAAAGGATAAATTCCCTATCAGGTAACCAACTTTAGGTATAAATTGATGCCCTCACTAGAGATAAAAGGAGAGCTATAAAATATAACTTAGAGGTAAATTATGAGATCACAAGTTCCTCCCTAGAGGTTAGTGGCTTAGAACTAAGGAATACATAGAAATCCAATCTAGTGGAACCAAGAGGACCTTTACCAAACCTGGTTAGAACACTCAATCATATTGTTGAGAGGACAAGGTCCAAGTGGATTGTAGGTAGTGCACCAAGAGCTCAACCTTTGAAATCCTTCAATGTGGTTGAGGATATAAAGAAATCCCTATCCTCACTCTACCAAAATAAATGAAACAATTATAGGAAGCACTAGAAAAAAAAATATCACCATAAAATAGAAGGCATCGATTATCCTACAAATATCTAATCTTTGTCCCAATAGACCAAAGCCCCTATACTTCTATCTAATGATCATATGTGGAGATAAATAAATTCATAAATACCTTGTGGATTATGGGTCAAGAATTTTAGTCATGCATAAGCAAGTGGCTAATGTATTAGGGCTATCCTATGAGCCAAGCAGTCAAAGAGTCATACAACTAGATAGTATCCTAGTGCTGGTCCATGTTCTCATAAAGGATATTTCATTTGCATTTTGTGCCTACCCTACCATGACTATTGCCTAGGAAATAACAATAATTGAACTCCCAAATTCCTTTGGTATCTACATCTCCCATGACTTCGTAGCCAAAATTGGAGGTTATTTATCCTTAGATTAGAGAGCCATGTTCCTAAAACCTCTCTATGGGTCTAAGCTGAAGATTTTATTTGAACCACATCACATAGACTTATGGGTTAATGTGATTTATGAAATTTGCAAGTCCTTGAAGGTTAGATCAAACTACCATTTTCTTGATATTTTGTCAAATTTTGATAAGGAAAAAAACCTAGAGGCTTGACTAAGAGCATCATAGTTGCATAAAAAAGCTATCAAATACCCAAATGCATCAATTTGGAGCCAAATTCCAAGATGGCTAAGTGATTTTAGAATATTCGGGATTGCAAAATAAGTTAAAGTAAAATATATTTGATTGGGTTAAAAAATGACCTAGTCCTAAAGGGCTCTAGGAATGCTAAAATATAGAATCAATAAATACCAAAATTTTCTAGTGATGATGCCACATGAAGCTTCAAACAATCAAATGCAACAAGCAAAAAGGGAGTATTTTCGTCAACTTAGTCACCTGTCTCAACCTAAGAATTTACAATAGCTACCAGGCTATCAACTTCAGGGTCAAGGTGGCTAGCTATTGATGATTATCCATAACTGATTATACATACCTATATGAAGGTATCCATCAATGTTACCCCCGAGATGCCTTAATTATCATTTCCCCAACTTCAAGTACCCCTGCATCTGATGGATGATTCTACCTCTTCTACCCATGAGTGTACCTGATCTTGCATATTTTGCAATATGTCAGCAGTACCATACTCTCAAAAATCAACTAAACATCGCATAGTTGGTTTAATTTATCAAATTAGGTATTAAAACATCATATATTAATACATTGTTTCTTTATGCCAAAAAGTCTTCCAGAGAGGATCATGACATTTTCATAGGATTTTGGGTTGAAATTGCAAGGGAATGATCCTAATAATGGTTGCTACTATTCTAAATGCAAAATATATAGATAATGCTATAAAATCTCTACCAATTTATGTTCTAATTAAATTCTTTGAATAAGGGGTAAGTGAGAATGCTTCAATGAATATTTTGAATAAAAAAAGATCTAGAAATGGTGATTTGAGAGTGCAAGAGTGTTATAAATATAGCAATGTAGCTTATCTATATCCTAATCCTTGCAATTTTTATGAAATTGATAAATAAATTGATACAAATGACTAGAATATAAAGGAAATGCTATGAAATGTAGGCTCAAGCAAATTTTAAAAAGGAAATGCATATATGTGAGAGATGAAGGGAGACTATTAGTGGGATAATAAGGTAATTAAGACCTTATATCCAACACTAAATGGTAGCTAGATGGTAAAATAAAGTGCCTAGAAAGCTTTGAAATGCTAATGAAGATAAAGCTAGAAATTCTTGAAAAGAATGGACTAAAATGCTAAAATACTCAATAGATGAAAGTATAACAGTATGGAAGTGAAAATAAATGGTTAGTATGCCTATAAGTAAATATAATGAAGATTGCAAATATAAAGAAACAACTATCTAGATGTTAAAATGAAGGATGTTGGAAATAACCCTATAAGATAAAAGGGATTAGTTAGTAAGGTGAAAGTGACCAAGAAGATGAATCCTCCAACGCTTCCAAAATATGTTATATGTATGAAAAGAGGCCTACAAATGCTTGAAATCAAACCTACAAATCAATATATTAAAGCCTACAAATCAATATATTAAAGCCTACAAAACAAGGGTAAACCTTAAACAAGATAGAAGCATGAAATGTGAGAGAAATTATGCAAGTAAATAAAGTTAGCAATCTAGAAAAGCTATTTTAGAGAGCTAAATTGAAAGGGCAGAAAGTAAAAGGAGATAACTATGCTAATGATGATATCACCTAGCAATGGCCTCTCCCTACCACCAAGCCTTCTTCCCTTACTTGACTCTCCTTTATAAATACTTACAAAATGGATGAGGAATACTTGAAAATGCTTGCTAGAATGAAAGAGCTTAGAAAAATATATGCTATATAAATCTTGGAAAAGTGTAACTACAAAAAATTTATACCAAATGCTTACCCAAGGGGTTCCTTAAATATAATTTGGGAGGACAATTAGGGGGAAATTTTGATAAGATCAATTTAAAAACATCGAATTTGGTGTGTTGCTAGGTAATGTGAGATTAGGGAAGAGGATGGAGGGATGTAATCTACATGCTCCTGGTTCATGCCAATATATTCTAAGTCATTTGGCCAAATTTACCACTATCAACCAAATTTGCCATTGGAAAATTTGGTAACCCGAGTGGCATTCAAGCTAAAATATATCTCATCCAAATTAGGATACTAGTTCCTAGGCCCCCTATGCCTTTGTTTCCTAACATCCAATTGTACTATAAACCATTTCCACCTATGAAGCCTATGAATTTTTAGAAAATCCTAGTTTTCAACAAAGTTTTTAAACAATCAATTCTCCCTACCATGAGTTAGTCTCCCATGACTTTCCAATCCTAAAAATTTGATAAATTAAAGAACACCATAAATACCTTGACTAGTGAAATGGTAGTTCTTAAGAAACAACATAATTTTTAGAGGTTTAGTTATGAAAACTATCCTAATCCTCCTTTCCAATTGGGAAACCAAGGGTTTTGGCCTCCTCCAAATGAATATCATAGGTATATATACCAATCCAATGAAGAGACCAACTAGCCCTAATATTCTAGATGATAAATAGTGCTCATAGCAATCCCTATGTAGTAGCTTCCCATAAACTTGATAAGGGATGTGGTACTAGTTCAAAATAATTAAGAATACCCATATACCTAGCACTACCCTTACCTTGATCCCTACTTATCTCATCATGAGGAACTTTATTAGGCAAAATGCCTCATTCCTTAGGCTACATACTCCAAACCAATGGTGCAAGCACCAAGACTAACTACTCAAAGCTTACCCTTAGAGGTTAGTTTAAATCCTAGAACCTAGTCATCAAAGTAGATGTTGATGACATGGGACAAAGATAGATTTTATGTCACCATAAAAAGGATATATTCCCTATCAGTTAACCGACTTTAGGTATATATTGGTGCCCTCACCAGAGATAAAATGAGAGCTATAAAAGAGAACTTAGAGGTACATTATGAGATCACAAGTTTCTCCCTAGAGGTTAATGGCTTAGAACTAAGTAATACATAGAAAGCCAATCTAGTGGAACCAAGAGGACCTTTACCAAACCTAGTTAGAACACTCAATCATATTTTTGAGGGGCCAAGTCCCTACTGGATTGTAGGTAGTGCACCAAGAGCTCAACCTTTGAAATCCTTCAATGTGGTTGAGCATCTAAAGAAATCCCTATCCTCACTCTACTAAAATAGATGAAACAATTGGAGGAAGCACTAGAAAAATAAAATATCACCATAAAATAGAATGCATCGATTATCCTACAAAAATCTATGAAGAACACAAGCTTATACTGAGAGGGGGGTGAATAGTATAAGACCACTTTTTAACTTTTTCCTTTTACTTCAAAAAGCAATGCAATGAACCAATAGAAAAATCAAAGCAATAATGAAACCAGTGTACAAGTCATCACACAATTGAGACACCAATATAATGTGGTTCACCCAAGGTGGGCTACTCCATAGAGAAAATCTTTCACTAAATTTTCTCAATCAAATCCTTTGGGAATCCTTCCCAATTACAATGTTTATGGACTTCTTTTCCAAAGGATAATCCTTCCCCTAATCAAATATTTATGAGCCTCCTTCCCAAAGGAGATGTCATATCCCCCAAAGAAGTATTTATGAGCCTCCTACCCAAAGGATATGTCCTATCCCCCAAAGCTCTGGAAATGATACTTCAAAAGATCACTACCTCTTCTACCACTAGCAAGTGGAACTCCTTTACATAGAAGACGTCCTATCCTCCTTGCTCTAGCTCTAGAGACTTTTGTCCTCACTGATCACCTCCATAGCTACTCATCAACACATGTACTAAACATAGTCGATCGATCCAGCACAATTCCTCTCAAACTCTGTCACAAATCTACACCAAAATCAGTCCTCTGGTCTAGCATAAATTTGCTCTTAAATCTTTGTCATATCTATCCCAATATTAATCTAAGCTTGAACAAATCGATCACAACTGCTCACAAGTCTTCACCAAGACTCTATCAAATCTGTCCATAAGTTATTCAATAAGAACCTATCCAAATAAGTCCACAAGTTCTCCACAAGAACCTTTCCAGATCAGTCCACAAGTTCTCCACAAGAACCTTTCCAAATAATTCCACAAGTTCTCCACAAGAACCTATCCAAATCTATCCTAGCAAGCTCACCAAGAACTTGCCCAAATTAGCTCAAGCAAGTTTACCAAGAAACTTGACCAATGTGAACACACAAAGAGAATTTTTAGAGACCCAATGTGTTTGATCCAATCATATCAAATCAATATCATAGAAGCATAAAGAGAATTCTTAGAGACTCAATATGTTCTATCCTTCAACTTTCAATCTCAACTCAAATCAATCTCATAGAAGCATAATGAGAATTTTTAGAGACTCAATATGTTCTATCCTTCAACTCTCAATCTCAACTCAAATCAATCTCATAGGAGCATAAAGAGAATTTTTAGAGACTCAATATATTCTATCCTTCAACTTTCAATCTCAACTCAAATCAATCTCATGGGAGCATAAATAGAATTGTTATAGACTCAATATGTTATATCCTTCAACTCAAAAATAAACTCTTTCTCAAATCATAATAAATATAGAAGTACTATACTTTCACAAGATCTTGAACCATGACCCAACAATTGTCAATAATGAAATATCAAGGAATCAACTCCTCCAACATAGAACCATAACTTTCTATCAAACCCTAGCCAAGTTAGTTTTCAAGAACTCAAAGCAATCTCTCTCTAAGCATAAAAAATGGGTTCAAGATATTTCCAACTTATCTCAAATGGAAATGCTTGACTTAACCACACAACCAAGTCTATCAAGCAAAGTACAACTTGATAAAATCAAATCTCAAAGGAGCAAGCCCAACTCATGTATCAAGTAAATCATAACTTGATCAACTCAATCTCAATGGAAGCAATCTCAAAACCAAACTCTCAACAACCAAAAAACTTAATTAGGGTTTCAACAACTTATAGCAATGGCATAAGCTTCTCACTCAAAAACCCTAAAGCAAACTTCAAATGCTTCCACTCTCATAAACTAGAATTACACAATAACTCATATACTCATCATGATCTCATAATACATAATCAATACTTCCACTTTCAAAAAATAAGATCCACTCCAAATAAGGAAACTTAATTTAATCCTTTTCACTCTAAACTTATTTTTAGAAAACCATCAATCAATAATAACCATGTAAGAATGTGCCCATACCTTTACTTTGATGAAGAAGGAGAACTCAAAATCTGTCACAACACTAACTCTCAATTTACCACAAATTAGAGTTAGAAACAATGGAATAATGCACAATGATAAAAGTCCTAATAACACCTTATCACTCCAACTCATAAATAATAAAAACTCACAAATATACATATCAACAATATTCCTTTACACCTTATAACTCCTACTTAATATATCACAAAATAACTTCAACCTCAAAAAATAATTACAAGATAATATCCACTCAATAACTCCAAAGGCTCTCTAACCCCAATATGACATTAAGCACAATTATTCCTTAAACCCTTATAACTCCTAAAATACATTTACTTCTAAATGCATTTACCACATAAAAATTAAGCATCAATAATAACAATGTCAAAGAAATATTTCTATTTAACCTTATACCTCCATCCAATTACCAACAATAATTGCCAAGTCAAATCAAATATTCCACATTATCAACAAAAGATTTACCTTGGCCAAAAATCAATTCTCCAACCTTAGGAGAAGTGTGGAGACACCAACATAAGCGCCAAAGTGCTTCCTCCTCCAAACTCGTGTTAATCTCATAATGACACTGAGATGGGGAGTGAATCAGTGTAGCTATTTAAATTCTTAAATCTTCAACTCTTAATGCCGAAACAATGAAAACTTAAAATCCAATAAAGCAAATATAACAAGAGAGAATTCCAAAACACACGATGTAATGAGGTTCACCAATTTGGCTACTCCTCAAAAATAACTGCTTGGATTCCCGTCCAAATCCAGTCTTTGCAAAATACCAATTTTACAATCAATTTACCAGCACCCACTGGAAGGAGCACCAACCCCTAATTTATCTACACCAAAAAAAAGGAGCACCAACCCCTAATTTATCTGCACCAACAGAAAGGAGCACCAACCCCTAATTCCAAGCACCAAATTGGACTACAATTTTGAAACTATAAGATTGACATACAAAATGCCTTCGCTTAGACAAGACCCTGACTTTTCTATTGCTAACCCAACCTCTCTCGCTATTCACCAAAACACCACACACTTAAGGCTCTACTTACTACACTTTTATGGCTCTCACGGCTCTGCTTAACGCTCTCTTACGACACTCTTCCAACCTTCCTTTTTGTAGCACTTTCAATATTTTTTAGCAGCACTTTAATTCTCCACGTAGACCTCCTTTTATAACAAAGTTCTGACTCTATTTTTAACTTCCATATTTTTGCATGCAACCTGTAACTGGTCTTGTAACTGTCGTTCTGACTTCAATTCACTGTTCTTATTTTAGCTGCATGATTTTTCTCTATAACTGCACCTGTAACTATCGCATTGACTTCAGTTCACTGTTCTTATTTTAGCTGCATGATTTTTCTCTGTAACTACACCTGTAACTGTCGTACTAATTTAGTTAACTATCACATATCTTATTTCGGTTGGGTTCTCTTCTTAGATCACACCAAAGTGACGTGTCACAAAATCATGACACTTTTGCCTCTTTGTCCTCTTCTCAGCTTTCACCCACGAAAACATAACATGTCGCGATATCGTGACACTTTCACCTCATTGCTTCTTTTCTTGGCTTGTACCTGCAAAAACACATGTCACGATATCGTGACACTTTCACCTCCTTGCTTCTTTTCTTGGCTTGTACCCATGAAAACACATGTCGCGATATTGCGACACTTTCGCCTCCGTAATCTTCCTCTTTACTTTTGTAGCGATATCGTGACACTTCTACCTTCTTACTTTCTCTCTCCTCCTTTAGTCACAAAAATGCAACATATCGCAATATCGGGACACTTTTTCTCCTTTAATATTTCTCTTTCCTTCGGGTCACGAAAATGCAACATGTCATGATATCACGACACTTTTTATCCTTTGCACTTTCTCTTACCTTTGGGTCGTGAAAACATGACATGTCGTGATATCGCTATACTTTTTCATTCTCATCCTTCTTGCCCTTTTCGAGTCGTGAAAATGTGACATGTCACGATATCGCAACACTTTTCCTTTTTTGCCTTCCTGCTCTTTTCAAGTCATAAAAATGCGACATGTCATGATATCGTGACACTTTTCCTTCTCTGCCTTCCTGCTCTTTTCAAGTTGCAAAAATGTGACATGTCGCGATATCGCGACACTTTTCCTTTTCTGCCTTCCTGCTCTTTTCAAGTCACAAAAATGCGACATGTCGTGAAATTATGACAATTTTTCTTTCATACAATCTCTCTTGCAATATGTCGTGAAATCGTGACACTTTTTCTACTTGTAGACACCAAAACAACACCAATACGATTAGTACATAGTGCATAATGTTGTTGCAACGCCCACACTTCAGTCTATGCAAGACATGGGAAGACCTCGACTCCCCATAGGCTCCATGGTTCCTTTAGGCTACCCACCTAATCAGACAAATTTTAGTTTTGGGGGCCTGGATCATGGTGTTGAACATTCCTGAAAAGAAGAGGAAGATGAAGATCCATTTGTGGAAGATGTCAACTATCTGGCTAACCCAGACTTCGCATTACGATATCTTAGCCAATGCAATTGGCATGGATACGGGTTAGGCCGGTATGAACAAGGAATGCATGTTTTGTGTCAACCAAGATACCAAATGCCTTATGATAAATCAGGAGTTGGGTTTAATCACCCTTTGCCCCTCGATATCTTGGTCGAAAACATGCAAGGCCTAGGGATAGGCAACAAGGATGGGTTGGCATCGGATCCATACGCCAATCCAAATACAACTTATACATTGGGGGATTATTTCCCATTACAAACAAATAACCTTGTTGACCTCAACAACCCTTTCCCTATGGCCGAACAAGGAGAAACCTCATGGACTCACCCACAAGGGGAAGATGGACAAGACCACGAAGGGTCTTTTGAAGATGAGTCAAAATACGATCATTCGCATGAATATCCAATGAATGACGATCAAGAAAGCTTCTTGAGGATGTTCCCATTGAATTATTCTAGTGAGCATAGGCTACCGCAACAACAACAAAATCCTTTGGACATAGATGACATGTTTGAACACTTACACATAGATCCAAGACCTAGACGGAATTTCAACCTGGCACAGTTATAGAAATTACTGCACCCGCCACTCCAGGAATACAGCGAGCATATTTCGCCTGGAGACCCTATCAAACCATCAGTACCTAGGGCAGACCCTATTTTTTGGTCTACGCATAGGGCTGATCCCTTTGTTCCAGTGCCTACAGAGCCAGATCCAAAGCACCAAGAACATCCAAAATGTCAGAGTTGTCACATTTGCGGTAATGGAGATTATAATCATTTCATCAACATGGTCTCCATTGACTTGACCGCCCCCATCCATGATCCAGCCAATCCAACACGATTATTGCATCTAGACATAGAAGCTATTGATTGGGATCGCGCTGACACACCACCATCTCCATCAGAGTATTGGCCTTGTGGTGAGATGTTTCATTTCACTCCAGGACAGACTCAGGATGTCTTCCATGCTGAAGAGGAACTTGAAGTTACTAATGATGATTTTAATTCAACAAATGATATCCATCTGATCCCAATTCCACACCAGTTGGAAGACGGATCCCATATGTCAGTTGAAGCAACGACTGATGTAGACATCGGCACAGATCCAATGAGTCCATGGATTCTCAAGCTGGGGGTAAGTCTTTCCCCTGAATAGTGAGCCGATTATGTTACCCTTCTTAAAAAAAAGGAGGTTTTTGCATGGTCATACAAGGATATGTCGGGACTAGACCCACAGCTAGTCACGCACAATTTAATGCTTGATCCGACAATCAAGCCAGTCAAGCAAAAACTACGCGAGATGCATCCAATAGTGGCCTTAATGGTAAAATATGAGTTACAAAAGTTGTTGGATTCCCAGTTTGTCATCTATGTGGATTATCCGCCATGGTTGTCTAACATGGTTCCTGTCAAGAAGCCCGACAATAGGATTCGCATATGCACTGATTTTTGAGATCTTAACAAAGCGAGTCCTAAAGATGATTTTCCCTTGCCGAGCATCGACGCGTTGGTAGACGCTACAGCGGGCCACAAAATGCTTTCCCTTATGGATGGTTTCTCGAGGATACAATCAGATTCGTATCAATCCTGAGGACCAACTAAAAACGGCATTCATAATGCCTTTGGGAACATTTTGCTATAAGGTCATGTCTTTTGGCCTTAAAAATGTCAGAGCTACCTACCAACGTGCCATGACATATATCTTTCATGATTACATGCATAAAACTTTGGAATATTACATGGATTATTTGTTGGCCAAATCTCTTTTGCACCCAGATCACATCGGTGACTTGAGTAAGGTCCTTGATCGCCTCATTGAGCATAAAGTCAGATTAAACCCCAAGAAGTGCGTCTTTGGCATCACCTCTGGAAAGCTCTTGGGTTTCATAGTCTCCAAATGAGGAATTGAGGTAGATCCAAACAAAGTCAAGGCAATCCTTGAAATGCATCCCCTAACCACCATCAAGCAGCTCAAGAGTCTGCAGGGAAAGGTTGCGTCGATCAAGTGCTTCATAGTGCAGTTATCTAACAAATGCCAACCCATGAATAAATTATTGCATAAGGGGGTCACATTTCATTGGGATGATGAGTGCTAGTCAGCATTTGATGACATTAAATAGTACTTGGCTTCATCGCCAGTATTGGCACCACCCAGACCAGGAGTGTCATTCTATTTATACATCTCAGCCACTGAGGTGGCACTGGGCGCCATGCTATCCCAAAAAAATGAACTTCACGAGAGAATAGGCTACATACTATCTTAGCCGCACCACGGTCGATTATGAACTTAACTATGCATACGTTGAAAAGCTCTGCTTGGCAGTGGTGTTTGCTACCAAAAAGCTATGCCACTACATGCTTAGTAATAAGATGTATGTTGTGTCTAAGGAGAATCCATTGCGATACATGATGAGTCGTACTTATCATAGTAGTCGCACGGTGAAATGGATCATGTTGTTGATGGAGTTTGACATAGAGTTCATTGGACAGAAATCTATAAAAGGTCAAGTCATCGTCGATCAACTAGTTGAGGCTCCTCTTGAAGACGATCAGCCTCTGACTTTTGAACTACCTGATGATGGGGTCTTCCATGTTTCAGAGTCGCCAGATTCTGATGAGCCTGAGTCACAGGCTGACATAACCCTATTCTTTGATGGTTCTAAATGTGAGCAAGGGGGAGGTGCGGTAATTGTATTCTTCACTCCGCAAGGTTCTCCAATGCCATTGTCATTTAAATTAGACTTCCCGTGCACCAACAACAATGCAAATTACGAAGCCTTTCTCATAGGTCTTCAGACAGCAATCACCATGAAAATTAAACGATTGAACATCTTTGGTGATTCGCTGTTAATTGTCAATCAAGTAAAAGGGATATACCAATGTAAATGTCTAGTTTTACGGGCCTATAAAGCCCTTGTGGAAAAATTCCTGGCACAACTTGAGTGGTATGACATCGAGGCACTCCCTCGATCATCAAATCATTTTGTGGATACTATGGCCTCCTTGGGGTCACTCATCCCCCAAGACCCTTCTGGTGAAATGACAACCATTCAAGTTAAAACATTATCACAATCTGCGATGGAGCGTGCAAGCTCTGATCTGACGCCAAGAATCCACATGATCCAGATTGAACCATCTCTAGATAAGTTCTCTCAAATTCGAGATTGTTTGACTCAAGCCAACTGGGGGTCCTTGTTCTCCCCGACCCCTCTTACTAGCAACACCACGTTGTTTTTATAAGTTCTTTCCTACTCAACTTTTGTTCGGGATAGACTTCAAGAGGGATTGGCCATTCATACTATCGAGGTTTTTGATCAGCAAGATTGGTACACACCCATTTGGGATTACCTCAAGCTAGGTAATCTCCCACTTGGATTGACACAAGCCGTGAAAAGATCATTCAAACAGAAAGCGGCAAAGCATGTCTTGTTAGGAGACATTTTGTATCATCAAAATTATGAAGGAATTCTTCTTCGTTGTTTGGACCAACAAGAGTCCGCTTGGGCGATCACCCAAGCTCACGATGGTACATGTGGTGGCCACTTCAGCGGTATGGCCATTGCAAAGCGCATTCTTCGCATGGGTTATTATTGGCCATCTTTAGAGCGAGATTGTTGCGCATATGTGAAGAAGTGCATGAAGTGTCAGCACCATGCTAATTTAACACACGTACCTTCTCAGGCCTTATAACCAATCCAATCAGTTTGGCCTTTTTCGTAGTGGGGCTTTGATATAATTGGAAAGATCTCCCCTACGTCGTCTGGTCATCACACGTTTATTTTAATGACCACAGAGTACTTTACCAAATGGGTGGAAGCAATTTCGCTGACCACTACGACTAGAGCCCGCATTGCGGAGTTTATTTTACATAACATCATATGTCGTTTTGGTATTCCATCCAAAATAGTCTCGGATAATGGGACACCATTCAAGAACAAAGACGTGCGTGCTTTGACCATAAAGTACAAGATTCAGCATAGCTTTTCAACACCCTATTATCCGTAGGCAAATGGGCAAGCAGAGGCATCAAACAAGACGCTAGTCGCCATTCTCAAAAATACAGTTGTAGACAATCATAAAGATTGGCACATTCAGATCCCGCTTGCCCTATGGGCTTATCGCACCAGCATTCGAACGCCCACTGGGGCAACTCCATTTTCATTGGTGTATGGCTCCGAGGTAGTCATGCCTTTTGAGTTGGAAATTCCTTCCCTGCGCATTTCAATGCAAGAGTTCATTGATGATGACACTGCGCGGCAGACCCGGTTAGATCAACTAATTTTGCTCAACAAACGATGCGTTCATGCTCTCGAGCATTTGTGTATCTATAAAGAGCGACTTAAGAAAGCATACAACATGAAAGTCCACTTTAGGGAATTTTAGGTTGGTGACTTGGTCTTAAAAGAGAACCAGCAAAATTCTAATTTTCCGTCCCATCTACGGGACAAGTTCGCGGAAAACTGGTTAGGTCCTTACATCATTGACAGTAAAATAGGACCCGAAACATACCGACTTGCCTCTCTTGAAGGAATCAAGAAAACATAACCCTTGAACATCATTCATTTGAGGCCATTCCACACCTAGAGAGCCATAGTCCAACAAAAATCTCCAAGGATTACCACAATCGCTTGGTCAACCCAAAAGCTCCAAGGATTACCACAATCGCTTGGTCAACCCAAAAGCTCCAAGGATTACCACAATCGCTTGGTCAACCCAAAAAGCTCCAAGGATTACCACAATCGCTTGGTCAACCCAAAAGCTCCAAGGATTTTCATAATCTCTTGGTCATCCCTAAATGCCCCAAAGGTATCTATAAACCCTTTGGTCAAACCAAAAGCTCCAAGCGTTACCATTATTGCTTGGTCAACATAAATATTCAAAAATCAACAAAAACAACACAAAAATCAAAAATCACAAAAACAATTGCATTTCAATTCCATGCATACTCAAAAAAAAAAAAAACAATCAAAATTACAAAAACATTTGCATTTCAATTCCATGCATTCTCATAAAAATCAAAATCACAAAAACAATTGCATGCATTCTCATAAAAATCAAAATACAAAAATATAGGTTACATTAAGCATTGCATCCATACATTGCATACTTCGCTAGGTCATACAAGTCAAAAGCACCATAGGCTGTCATTATTTGGCAATTCCATCATTTCCACCTCGGATCCATTTTCATAAACGCATACATCCAACATATCACCCTTTTATTTTAGCATCGTCAGTTGTCTCCTAATGTATATAGGGTTTTCGTCATTCAAATATCTTTAAATCTCTAGCCAATAACCGCACACGATTAAGTAGATTTTACACGAGAAAGTTTTACTTGGATCCCACCTTGGTACGTAGCATCCCAACACAAATTAACACACATAAAATAATTCCTAAGTTGTGTGGACGAAAGATGAAACCTGCACCGTAATCCCAGTTACCATAAGCGAAACGACTATCTTGCTTATCCCCCTATGTGAATGACCTTAGGAATGCTGAGAGTTGGCAAAAGGACAAGCATCCTCCCTACCCAATTCCCCATGAATCCCAAGTTCTCAAAAGTTGCAAAAACATCAAAAATTTGCAAAATGTCAAAACACTAAAATTTGACATCCTACAGTGCACACATCAAAAGGCACAAACAATAGTGATTCTCGTCACTCCATATTCAAATCCCTTGCTCAAAAAAAAAAAAAAACAAGACGAGTACTATCATAAAAATAAACAGTGATTTTATCACTATAAAGAGCAAGTATCCCCATACCCTTGAAGAAAATAAGGGAGTCGAACTTGAATCCTTGGAACTTTTCGTATTTCGATAGGTCATGAGGCAAGCTTCAGTACTAATTTGGTTGAAAGCCTATTGGTCACTGGCGGTAAACCTCCCACATGACGATATATCTGTCACATTAACTTGTGTGCAGATCAATGTTTGCATGTGGATGAGCTAGCTTATGGTATCCTAGATAACATCACAGATTAATCTGACTAAATACAATAAAGGAGTTAGTGGAGCTAATTAGGTGATCCTCAGTACAGGTTCGGTTGAAAGCCCATCTGGCATCGGCAGTATCCCGATGAATAACACATAAATGAACTCAATTGCACACACAGGGATGAGAAATAACTTGGTTCAATTCAAGTCAGATTTATACCTGGTTCAAAAGTCTTACGACATAAATGTACAATCTTGGCTAGTTAGTTAAAATATCTGAATCTCAAAAAAGCTTAACTATATTTTTCAAACAACCGCTACATTTCCTTCCATACATCACCATCAAAAAAATTGACATAATACAAAAACAAAGTTTCCACATGCACAAGCATTCCACACAGTTATCCCATTACTATAGCAAGTCAATCCAATCTTATACAGTCTATGGTGCATCGACAAATCATCAACAAATCATTGCATTCATTCCATATGCATACATCATACAAATTAGAACCATCGCATTCATAAATTGCATATGCATACATCAATGTAAAAACATGCACATAAAAATAAATCACGAAAAATGATAAACACCAAAAAGAATCATCTGTATATATATCACAACAAAATTGCCCGCAGGCTACAAAACTGGTCCTCAGACCTCCCTCCCATCATCCAAAATCCCAAAACCCCTAGCCTAGGGCATCGGCCACCATGATCACGTAGGATCGGTGCGACGAGAGCTACCCCCTACGGTATCCATCCTCTGAGACCTCTCAGGGTGACTGCTCGCCTCTGCATCCCGACCACTCGCTCCTCCCTCATCTCGACGCTTGCATCGGGATGATGCCGACTGCTCCGTCCCGCTGTCTCTCATCCTATACGATGAGCCACTAGCTGGAGGCTCTGGTATTCACCCACCCAGGCAAATGATCTCACCCTCCATCTCCCACCGATGCTGACTCCACTCTGCCTCCCGCCTACGGTAGTACGTGATGGCATCATCGCGCTGTGCTAGTTGCACCCGTAGGAGATCCCTCTCCCATGCAGCATTCATATCCCCCGCCTGCTGGTGAGACGTAGCCCCTGCGCTCCCCTGTCCTACCAACTGTGTCCGCAAGAGATCCCTCTCCTGCATCATCACCGCAAGCTCTCCATCCTGCCTCTGTAGTAATCCTGTCAGTCGCGCTACCTCAGCGTGCAACCCCACCTCTGTCTCCCATGACCTAGCCTACCCTGGAGCATCCTACATCTCTGGCTGATCCTCCTCCTCAACATCATCCCCTGCATTTGCCACCTCCACCATCTCCACATCCGTAGGAGCTCCCCAACCCTCTCCTGGTGCCTCTGCACCCTCTCCGCCTCCCGCTGCCTCACCTCCTCCCAATGGCCCCTCACCTTGCCACTGTCGCAGCGTCCACCACTCTTGATACTCGAATGTCACTCCGACGTCATCTACGTCTGGAGTGTCCAAAACTGTATTAGACTCCTCCCCCAATGGCTCGAGGATCGGTGTAGCTAGTGTCCTCTCATCACTCTGACACCGATAGACCATGGGTTCCCAAGTAACCCCTGGCGTACCCCAAACTATCGTGTCACTCGAAGGTAATGGAAGTACTCCTACTCTGTCCCATGCTGTCCAATCACCCATCTCCCCCTTTGAACCCATCGAAGCCACTCATCAGCCTCTGGCCATGCGGTACAATCCCGATATGGCTGCCATATCACATCTCTGGGAGTCAGTCGTGCCAGTGCATCTCTGTAATGGTCCACGTCTCTCGTGAACGGTCGACTCTGCCCTCGCTCCTTCGATCGATACCATAGCACACCATACCCAATATCTCTATCAACCATGTCAGCTCGGGTAGTCCAAGGCAACCCTCGTGGTCGCTCTACGGCTATGTACTGCTAGGCCCAGCACTGCAACAAGAAACTGCACCCAATCCCCTTCTGCCTCCGACAGCGGACCTCATACAACTCATCATACAACTGAGCCAAAAGCATCTGGCCCCATCTCATAATCATCGGCTCTATCATCGGACACTCCACTAGCTGCCACACCACCTCCAATAGGTTCCATGGGAACCTCGCTCCTGACGAGTCTGGCAGGAGCATGTTGGAAATGAGGCTCATGAGTAATGCATGCCTCACTCCCAACATTCCCCTCGCATACCAATATCGCACCAAAATCCCCCCAATATGACAATCCAGCTCCGCCCTCTCCAGCGAGGTCATCCCATCATCATCCTCTCCATATCCAAAATACCGCGTCAGTACAACCGTTCTCTGGCCCCGTGGCATCGTCTGGATGGGGACCCCGTCTATCGAAATCCGGAGAATCCGATACACATCCTCTAAGGTGACAGTCATCTCCCCTGTCGAAATATGGAAGGTGTTCGTCCAAACATCCCATAGGCCGATCAGTGTTGTAAGGTACGCCCGATATGCCACAACTGCATCCAACCGAGCCACATGCTTGAGCCCTAGGGCATCAAGCCAATCCCAGTCCTCAGCTGTCAATGCCTCGCGGGCATTAGAAAAAATCGTCGGCACCCGATGTCGACTCTTCACCACCTGCACATCACAGAAAATAATAAACATCAAAATCATGCATCAAGTTACCATCACATGTACAAAAATGCATAACCATACAGTAACATCTTTCATTCACATGTACATCCAAAAAAACAAAAAAACAAAAAAAAAAAATTCAGTTTTCATCTTACATTTCATCAAAAACAACAAAAATTTGACATGGTTTACCTAAGTTTACCATTTCATCCAAAAAAATTCATCTTTCATTTCATCAAAAAACGACAAAAATTTGACATGGTTTACCTACGGTTTTACCTAAGTTTACCATTTCAACCAAAAAAATTCATTAATTTTTCATCTTAATTTCAACAAAAAACGACAAAAATTTGACATGGTTTACCTACGGTTTTACCTAAGTTTACCATTTCAACCAAAAAAATTCATTAATTTTTCATCTTAATTTCAACAAAAAACGACAAAAATTTGACATGGTTTACCTACGGTTTTACCTAAGTTTACCATTTCAAACAAAAAAATTCATCCATTTTTCATTTTTTAATTTCATCAAAAACAAAAAAATCAACATGGTTTACCTACGGTTTCGACCTAAGTTTACCATTTCAAACAAAAAAAATTCATCCATTTTCCATTTTAATTCCATAAAGTTATCACAAAAATTGGGCATGGTTTACTTATGGTTTAGACCTAAATTTTACCATTCACATAAAAAACAAAACATTTTAATCATGGTTACCCTAAAGTGTTACTCTAAGTTTCATTTTGGGTTTATCCTATGGTTGTCCATCTAAGTTTCCATTGGTTTGCATCCATGCTTCATTTGGTTTCATTCATTTACCTTTTAATTAATTAAGGTTTCATGTTTAAACAAAAGAAAAACAACATAAAAACACATTTGCATTTTTCAAATTCACAATCGAGGAGATAGTGCACTTACTGGTCTCGCCTCGGCTCCGCCGCTCGATGACCCGGTCTGTGCACTCATGGTGGCTGGATAATCCGGCAGCGCTTCGCGTCAGAAAATCTACCTCCTCCTCCCTAGAGCTCCAAATCGTAATCGATGAACAGTGCAAATGAGCCAAAACCGTCATTTTTGCCTATTTATACTTTTTGTCAGTCGATAATCATCCCTGACCGGGACGAGCACTCTTCGGCATGCTCATCCCACCCCAGGACGAGTACCACCGTGGCGCACTCGTCTCACCCCAGGACGAGTACCATCACGGCAATCGTCCCCCCATGGGACGAGTACAAAAAAAAAAAAAAAATTAAAAATGACAAATGCCAACAAAACCACTAAAAATTGTCGGACAAAAGTGCTCTTGCACTTAATATCTTGGCATAAGAAAACTGATGTCGAGGTTTACCTTGTCGTTATCCTACTCCCCAAGAAGGCTACCATAGCTGGACCGCTCCACGGGAAGACGGATTGTCGTCAATGTTACCCCCAAATGGCATCCCATAATGGGTTCATACCCACCACAAATAGGTCAAAACAGTCGGGAAACTGCTCGAGCATGCTTAGCGATAAACCATCTAAAGGCACCCTTGCACAAGTCATCTTGGGTCAAGCGACTCGTCGCTTTTCTCATGTCGGTCATTCCCTCATCGATTCGTCGCTTGAAGGGGTAGTCACACTTAGTTGCCAATCAACACCAATATACCCAGTCTTGGAAATGACACGCATTCAAAGGATCATTGCAAAAGACAATCGCGCCCTTGCTTGGGGCAGCAAACAAGCAATCATCACAAACTGATCATATACTTGGCATTCGTGAATCATGAACTCAAGGTTCCCACAACAAAAGGTTGCACCCTTTGCCTCTTCATGACTGATCAATGTCTAAGTTCAAGTAATACCTCACCGAACCAGGTTAATACTTGATTTAAGTTCCTTAGCTCGTCAGAAGCAAGGATTCAAGAATGCATGCCCTTTCCATACTTGGGGCATCAAGAGTTGGTTAGGTTACTGAGAAACCCTAATCATTAGTGCTTTGGTTATCTATTTTTGCTCAGACTGCACCATGTGCAACACTTTCCAAAAAGGGGCATCTGTAGACACCAAAATAGCACCAATCCGATTATGTGACAACAAGCACTGATCGCACTAACACACACAGCCCCCAGGGCAGCCCTCAGAGGTTAAACAGTGGTTCTAACCACTCACACAACAGTTTTGCAAGTCAAAAATCAATTTGGCACCTTTTAGACACTTTATTGCTTATTCGTCCCACCCAGGGATGAGTGCGAATTTGTACTCGTCCTACCCAGGGACGAGTGCAGATTTATACTCGTCTCACCCAAAGATGATTACCAGCGCTCGCTTTGGGGTGGGACAAATGTCAGGTTTGATCGACAAAAAGTCAAATCTCGGCATATAACAACTCAGAACTGCCACTTAGCTTTTCCTGCATGACATAGGAGTGCGAGTGAGTTCTTTTGACAACTCATATCTGCCAATTGACTCTCCCTTCACTGCATGGGAATAAGAGTAAGCTTTTTAAGACAACTCAGATTTTCCACTTAGCTATCCCTTCATTGCATGGGAGTGCAAGTGAGCTTTTCTAAAACACACAAAGACATGCACAGAGACGGTTAAGAATCCCTTGATCAAGAAGAAGTCTTTCTTTCAGGCAAAAAGCATTCATGCAAAGAAACACTTTTGTATGTTAATTCAAAGAGACCCCTTGGGTCTATAAAATGGTGAGTTTCCTCACCCAAAAGATACAAAGAAGGAGCATTTTGAGCGACGAAGTGCTGCTAATTCATTTACTTGCGATTTGTGTTTTCAACATCCATAATCTCTTAATCGAAAGAGAGGTTATTGGGTGACTTTTGAAGGCACGAATCAAGAACCAACATCGATTTTTTTGACCACAATATTCTACCAATTTTCCGACAACACATCACATCAGGTTTTGGACCCATCCTAAGCGGATTGGTGTTGAAGCAAAGTTTCACCCGCGGGTGGTTTGCCTTCGGGCACCCCCGCTTTATTTCTTTTATAGTATTTAGCTAGTTTCCTGTTTATGCTTTTGTCAAGTCTTCATTTCATTTAGATTCATTTTAATCATAGTTAGATTTATCTTTTATTTTTCATACACAGGTGCTACTGATTCTTTGTTTGTTTCTTTGAACGCAGATTTGCAACATTAGAGGAGCAGCGAGGAATCTACCTTTACCAACGCAAGCGACGAAGATGTTTTGGTTCGTCCATCTTATATGTGGGCACGCGGAAGAAGGAATTATGAAACAAGTTGTAAAAGAGCAATATTTAACGCTCCTATCCCATAAAAAGGAAGGAGACGCATTGTAACACGAATTCACAAAGCATATCAATAAAAGGGCCGATTTTTATATTGCTTTAATATCTTGTGTTCATGTTCTTTCTTTTTATGCAATTTTCAATAACATAGGGTTTAAGCCTTATTTTAGTTTCATTTACATTGCAATTTTAGTTTATCCTTTTTGTTTCCGGAATCTCGTGTTTTCACTACTTGCCTTTTTCTCTTCCAACATGTCGCGAAATCGTGACACTTTTTCTTCCGTACTATCTCTCTTGCAATGTCATGAAATCATGACACTTTTTCTACTTGCATTTTTCTCTTCCAACATGTTGCGAAATTATGACACTTTTTCTTTTGTACTATCTCTCTTGCAATATGTCTCGAAATCGTGACACTTTTTACACTTGCTTTTTTCTCTTCCAACATGTCATGAAATCGTGACAATTTTTCCTTGCGCTTTCTCTTCGAACAAGTCGTGAAATTGTGATAGTTTATCTTGCTTGCGCTTTCTCTTCGAACATGTCACGAAATCGTGACAATTTATCTTGCTTGTGCTTTCTCTTCGAACATGTCACAAAATCATGACAGTTTGTCTTTCTTCTCAACATGTCGCGATATCACGACAGTTTTTCTTTCTTGCTCAACATGTCACGATATTATGACAATTTTTCTTTCTTGCTCAACATGTCGCGATATCGTGACAGTTTTCTTCCTTGTGATTTTCTTTTGATTTTTAGCATATGGGCCACTTCAATTTTTTGGAAAATCACTGTACATACTCTGAAGAACCTCTTAACTCCTATCCACTGCATCAACCGATCTGTCTGACTATGTTTACAACAATGACAATATTGTTGCTGCACCTTGCTCAACAATCTCCCCCTTTGGAATTGTTGGCAACATGTGCAATTTCTTGTAATTCTTCTCCCCCTTTGACAATAATACCAAAGGGCTGCTGCAGACTCCCCCTGAGTCCATGCACAACATTCTCAAGCACACATTATTCTAGTTAGCAAAAATTACAAACATGAGCAAAAAGATAATCAAATATATAAGTTCTCCCCCTAAGAATGTGGTCCCAATAGCTAGTCAGTTCTTGGGAAGCGTGACCACTCCCAATTTATTACGAAGGTACTCAAAAATTTCCTTGGGCAGCGGTTTTGTGAAGATATCCACTACTTGCTCTGTAGTTGGGACAAAATCCAACTTAACCTCACCTTCCGCAACTTTCTCCTGCAAAAAGTGAAATCGGATAGCAATATGTTTTGTGTGAGAATGCATAACCAAATTCTTTGAGATGTTAATGGCACTGGTGTTATCACACTTAACTAAAATTGGCTCACTGAAGCTAATGCCAAGATATTTCAAGGTTTTTTTCATCCATAAGACCTACGTACAACATGTAGTTACTGCAATATATTCTGCCTCTGTTGTGGATAAGGAGACTGACTCTTGTTTCTTACTGTGCCATATGACCAACCTATTTCCAAGATAGAATGCACCTCCACTGGTACTCTTTTTTTCATCGACACATCCTACCCAATCTGCATCTGAATACGCAATAAGGGTGAAGTCCTTACCTTTCGGATACCATAACCCATACTCCATAGTACCCTTCAGATACCGAAGAATCCTCTTAACTGCTATCACATGAGTCTCCTTAGTACTAGCCTGAAATCATGCTACCATGCAAACTGCCTGCAAGATATCTGATCTGGTAGCTGTCAAATATAGTAGGCTCCCAATCATTGATCTGTACATGGTTTGATCAACATCTAGAGATTTGTCATCCTTGCTCAACTTGCAACCTATTGTCATGGGACTGCTAACAGGCTTACAATCCTCCATTGTGAACTTTTTTAGCATCTCTTTCACATATTTAACTTGAGAAATAAATATGCCCTTCTCATTTTTATTAACTTGCAGTCCAAGGAAATATGAAATTTCACCAATCATAGACATTTCAAATTCTTTCTGCATCCTATTTTCTAAATCTTTACACGACTCATCATTGATGCTGCAAAAAATGATATCATCTACGTATACAACAAGGACAATGAGATGGCCATTCTCTGTTTTGACATACAAATTGCTATCCACCATACCTTTTTTGAACCCTTATTGAGTAAGATAGTTGTCTAGTCTTGCATACCATGCTCTAGGTGTCTGTTTCAAGTCATACATTGCTTTCTTCAACTTGCAGATGAAGTTGGGATTATCACCAAGTTGGAAACCATCTGGCTGCTCAATATAGACCTCTTCTTCAAGTTTTCCATTCAAAAATGTTGATTTCATGTCCATTTGATAAACTTTGAAATTCTTGTGAACTGCTAAAGCCAAAAATATTCTAATTGCCTCTAGTCTAGCCACTGGTGCAAAGGTTTCCTCAAATTCAATACCTTCAACTTGTGCATAGCCTTTATAGACCAATCTTGCTTTATTCCTGACTACCTGTCCATCTTCATTCAATTTGTTTCAAAAAATCCATTTAGTATCGATTATATTTTTATTTGCAGGTCTTGGTACTAACTCCCAGGTTTTTTTTTTCTTGATCTGATCTAATTCTTCATTTATTGTCGTCATCCAACTTTCATCTTTGCTTTCTTCAGCAACATTTTTGGGCTCAATTCTGGATAATAGAGAGTAGTTACTTACTACTCTTCTTCTTATCTGAACACCAACTGTGGGGTCTCCAATTATTTGCTCTTTAGGATGATTTTTTTGCCAGCTACCTGTTTTGAATTTCTTGTTTTCTTCCTCTTTTGAATCACTACTTAAATCATCTGAGTCAATTGTTTGTTTCTTTTTCGTTTCCTTTTTCTCATCTCCTTCAATAACCTCTTCATAAATTGGGTAGTTTTATTTATAGCTTATTTCTCGTTCCCTACCTTCATCAAATTTAACATCGGCACTCTCCATAATTTTCTTTAGCCTCTTTTTGTAGCATGTGTAGGCTTTGCTTTTTGTCGAATAGCCAAGAAAAATACCTTCATCAGCTCTATCTTCAAACTTACCAAGATTATCTTCAGTTCTTTTGATGTAGCACTTGCTGCCAAAAAATTTAAAGTATCTTGATGTTGCCTTTTTACCGAACCACAGCTCATATGGAGTTTTTCTTTCATGCGTCCTCAACATGCACCTATTTTGGATGTATACCGTAGTATGGACTGCCTCTTTCCAAAATATGTCTGCTATTTTGCTCTCAGTCAACATAGTTTGTGCCATTTCTTACAATGTCTTGTTCTTTCTTTCTACCACACCATTTTGTTGAGGTGTCCTTGCTACTAAAAACTGTCTCCTAATCCCATATTTTTCACAGTACTCTGCAAACTCTTCTGAAATGAACTCTCCTCCTCTATCTGATCTTAAACTTTTAATCCTTTTTCCTGTTTGATTCTCAACTTGTTTTTTGAAACTCTTGAACATCTCAAAGGCATCTGATTTAAGCTTCAAAAATAGTACCCATGTCATCTTGGAATAGTCATCTATGCACAACATAAAGTATTTGTCACCATTTATGCTTTGCGTTCTCGTGGGTCCACATAAATCAGTATGTATTAGTTCTAAAGGTTTGCTTATGAAGTACTCTTTTGTTTTAAATGTGGCTCTAGTTTGCTTCCCCTTTTGGCATGAAGCACAAATGCTATTTAATGGTTTGCCAATGGTGGGAATATCTCTCATTGCCCTTTTTGAGCTGATTTTTACTAGATTTTCAAAATTGATATGTCCGAGCCTCTTGTTCCATAGCCAATTTTCTTCTTCCTATCCAATCAAGCACTCTCCTTCTGAAGTCTCTAAGAGAGTATACAGGTTTCTAGATGTCCTTGATCCAGTTGCTATCAACTTTCCACAGTTTGCTGTTCTGACTTCACAACCCTGCTTCTTGAAAATTACTTCATGACCTCTATCACAAATCTGACTTACGCTTAACAAGTTATGCTTCAGACCAATCACAAACAAAACTTCTTTTGATTTGATTTTTCTATCACTAATCTTAATTGATCCTTTGCCAACTATCTTAGCTCCATCATTATTTCCAAATTTTACAGAACCACCTTCATATTTTTGTAACTTCTCAAATTTTTGTTTGTCACCTGTCATATGACTGGAGCATCCACTATCAAGTATCCATGGTGCAGATTTGTTTTGTGCTTTAAATGTTGTCTGTATGATCAAGGATTCCTTTTCTTCCTTGGGTCGCTCCTTTTATTTCCACTCTGGTTTGATTATAGTTTTGTTCACCTATTTTGACTTTTCTTTGTCAGTAGCCTGTGCATGTCTTTCAAAAAAATTTCTATTTTGTCTCAAACCATTTGGTTGAAATTTTCTTCCCTGATGTTTATTTTCTGCAAATGTACTTCGATAATTTCTTGAAATGTGTCCAAAATTATGATAGTTATAACATTCTACTACATAATCCATCAGCGGTGAGAAAACATTTCTACTGGTAAAGTTCCTTTGTCCTACATTATACTTGCAATCTGAAATCTTATGTCCATAACCATTGCATTTAAAAAAATAACCAGAAAAGGAATGAGTGAACCTAAGTGATGGTCTTTGCCATTTTGTAGTGGGAGCCATAAATCTTCTTCTCATTTGATGAGTGACATTGGTGAATCCATCATTGTCAATACTCCTCTCATGCCTGGCATTATTGCTTTCTTTAGCATGATTCATTTTTTCTTGATCAACCCTGATCTTATCTTCATTCTTTATGGGTTCTATAGTGATGGCCTTTGATCCATTTGATGATTTTCCTTCGACGAAGCCTAAACCAAATTTGATGCCTGTAGTCATTTGGTTATTTATAATCTTATTCAGCTTCACAGAACTTTCTTCAAGTTTGTGATAACAATTCATTTTTCGATTCATATCTTCTAGCTGCATCCTTAAACCAACAATCTCTTCTTCTAGCTTGCTACACTCATCTATTTTCACGGTTAATTGTACTTTGATATCTTTAGATATTTTTTGAAATTTGTCTATCTGTACTTTCAAGCTGGTTATGATTTCATTGTCATCCTCAAGCTTTCTTGAAATTTTCTTATTCTTTTTTCTTTCTATACTCAGCTCTTTAAGTGCAGCGACCAACTCACCTTCTAGATCTACTTCAGCCTCAGCCTCAAGGTTTTTATTACATTCATGTTTTTCCTCTATTTTTTCTTCTTCAAATGCCATGAAAAGAGCTTCACCTGTTTCTTCTTCAGAATCCTCACCGGACCTGTCTTTTGAAGGACTGACACTCTTGGATATGAAAATTTTCTTCTTGAAGTTACCTTTTCTAAAATATGGTTTCTTCTTCCAGTCACTTCTTTCTTGGTGTGAACCTTCATCACTTTTGTTTTTCTCATTAAGTGGACATTTAGCTGCAAAGTGCCCAATGCCTCCACAGTTCAAACACTTAAATGGTAGCTTTCCTCTGTATTTTCCTTTTCCCCTTATTAGTTTTCGAACAAAGTTTGCTTTCATTTCATCTGATGTCTCTTCTTCCTTAGATTCTTATTTTGCTTTTACATTTTTATGTGCTTTAAAAGTAGCTTCTCTGTCTGTGGGTTTAGTTTTTCCTATTCTCATCTCATATGCAGTCAAATAACCATGCATCTCATCCATACTAAAAGTATTTAGATCTTTAGCTTCTTCTATTGCTGAAACTTTAGAATCAAATCTTTGGGGAAGAGATCTTAGTACCTTTTTCACGACAACAACATCTTCCATTTCCTCACCGAGTCCTCTAATCGCATTAATGATTCCATTAACTCTTAGCATGTATACCTCTATGTTCTCATCATCATTCATCTTTAATGCTTCGAACTAAGCTCGATGCGTTTGTAATTTGGCCTCCTTGATCTTGTCGTCTCCTTCATGAATGCTCCTTAATTTATCCCACATGTCTTTTGCCATTTTACAACTCATGATCTTTATCAGTTCGTTGTCCACTAAACCACACATGATAGCATTCTTTGCTTTAGAGTTATTCTCAAATAGTTTCTTACCGACAACATCGGTTGGAGGAGTGGTGGGTATTGTGTATCCACTTTCCACTAACTCTCAAATGTCGTATCCCAAAGCACATAGATATTTCCACATCCTAAGTCTCCAAAATGCGTAATTAGTTTTTTCAAACAATGGTGCTTTGTTTGATGAGAATCCTTCACCACCTACCATTGTCTCACTTCCAAGATCACCTTAGCCGATTAATCTTGTTCAGGAACTTGGATCTGATACCAATTGTTAGTCTCACAATGACATTGAGAGGGGGGGTGAATCAGTGTAGCTATTTAAATTCTTAAATCTTCAACTCTTAATGCCAAAATAATGAAAACTTAAAACCCAATAAAAAAAATATAAAAAGAGAGCATTCCATAACACATGATGTAACGAGGTTCACCAATTTGGCTACTCCTCAAAAATGACTGCTTGGATTCCCGTCTAAATCTAATCTTTGCAAAATACTAATTTTATAATCAATTTACCAACACCCACTGGAAGGAGCACCAACCCCTGATTTATCTACACCAATAGAAAGGAGCACCAACCCCTAATTTATCTGCACCAACAGAAAGGAGCACCAACCCCTAATTCCAAGCACCAACTTGGACTACAATTTTGAAACTATAATATTGACATACAAAATGCCTTCGCTTATACAAGACCCTAACCGGTCTATTGCTAACCCAACCTCTCTTGCTAGTCACCAAAATACCACACACTTAAGGCTATGCTTACTGGACTTTTATGGCTCTCACGGATCTACTTAATGCTCTCTTATGGCACTCTTCCAACCTTCCTTTTTGTAGCACTTTCACTCTTTTTTAGCAGCACTTTAATTCTCCACACAGACCTCCTTTTATAACAAAGTTCTGACTCTATTTTTAACTTTCATATTTTTGCATGCAACCCGTAACTGGTCCTGTAACTATCGTTCTGACTTTAGTTCACTGTTCTTATTTTAGCTGCATGATTTTTCTCTGTAACTGCACTCTGTAATCGTCGTATTGACTTCAGTTCACTGTTCTTATTTTAGCTACATGATTTTTCTCTGTAACTGCACCTGTAACTGTTTTACTACTTCAGTTAACTATGACATATCTTATTTCGGTTGGGTTCTCTTCTTAGCTCGTGCCAAAGCGACCTGTCGCAAAATTGTGACACTTCTGCCTCTTTGTCCTCTTCTCGACTTTCACCCATGAAAACACAACATGTCATGATATCGTGACACTTTTGCCTCCTTGCTTCTTTTCTTGGCTTGTACCCACAAAAACACATGTCGCGATATCATGACACTTTCATCTCCTTGCTTCTTTTCTTGGCTTGTACCCATGAAAACATAACATGTCGTGATATCATGACACTTTTGCCTCTGTACTCTTCCTCTTTACTTTTGTTGTGATATCATGACACTTCTACCTTCTTACTTTCTCTCTCCTCCTTTAGTCGTGAAAATGTGACATGTCGTGATATCGTGACAATTTTTCTCCTTTGCTCTTTCTCTTGCCTTTGGGTCGTGAAAATGCGACATGTCGCGATATCGCAACAATTTTTATCCTTTGCACTTTCTATTACCTTTGGGTCATGAAAACATGACATGTCGTGATATCGTGACACTTTTTCATTCTCTTCCTTCCTGCCCTTTTCGAGTCGCGAAAATGCGACATGTCACGATATCGCGACACTTTTCCTTTTTTGCCTTCCTACTCTTTTCAAGTCACGAAAATGCAACATGTCGCGATATCGCGACACTTTTCCTTCTCTGCCTTCCTACTCTTTTCAAGTCATGAAAATGTGACATGTCGCGATATCGTGAAACTTTTCCTTTTTTACCTTCCTGCTCTTTTCAAGTCGCAAAAATGCGACATGTCGCAAAATTGCAACACTTTTTTTTTCGTACAATCTCTCTTGCAATATGTCACAAAATCGTGACACTTTTTCTACTTGCCTTTTTCTCTTCCAACATGTCATGAAATCGTGACACTTTTTCTTTTGTACTATCTCTCTTGCAATATGTCACAAAATCGTGACACTTTTTCTACTTGCCTTTTTCTCTTCCAACATGTTGCGAAATCGTGACACTTTTTCTTTCGTACTATCTCTCTTGCAATATGTCACAAAATCATGACACTTTTTCTACTTGCCTTTTTCTCTTCCAACATGTCATGAAATCATGACAGTTTTTCTTGCTTGCGCTTTCTCTTCGAACATGTCGCGAAATCGTGACAGTTTTTCTTGCTTGTGCTTTCTCTTCGAACATGTCATGAAATAGCGATAGTTTATCTTGCTTGCACTTTCTCTTTGAACATGTCATGAAATCATGATAGATTTTCTTTCTTCTCAATATGTCGTGATATCACGACAGTTTTTCTTTCTTGCTCAACATGTCGCGATATCGTGACAGTTTTTCTTTCTTGCTCAACATGTCGCGATATCATGACAGTTTTCTTCCTTGTGATTTTCTTTTGATTTTTAGCATATGGGCCACTTCAATTTTTTGGAAAATCACTGTACATACTTTGAAGAACCTCTTAACTCCTATCCACTACATCAACCAATCTAGTTGACTGTGTTGACAACAATGACAATACTGTTGATGCACCTTGCTCAACAACTCGTGGCCCAAAGCAACTATTGTACCATGTGCACAATAATCTACGACAAAAAATGAAACACGCCCGAAGCAAATCAATCTTGAAACCTTTGCCTAGTGAGTGCCTTCGCTCCACTGCCTCCATCGTTGGAGCACAAGTGCCTAACAAAACTCTCAAGCGCCACTCATTGTTTTACCTTTCCTTTGCTTGTAGAGATTAAAGACAAACAGATTTGTCTTCCTCAGAGGCATACAAAATCAGAACTTAAACACAGAGCAATCTAATATGGAAGGTCACAGAGCAATACAAATTCAAAGGTAATCACACAAATTGAAGGTGCTTAAAACCTTAGGAAATAATGCCCTTTAATAGTCCTTCATCCCATGCAAATTGACGTCGACGCTCCTTTCAAACATTGCATTTTCATCCCATGAAAGTTGATGTCGGCGAGGTAAGTCTTTTACATGAGCGCTGCTAAGGGTTTAGAAACCCTTTCAATAATAATTATTAAATTAATAATTATTATTTTATTAATAATAAAATTAACTTAAAACCTTTTCAAAGGTTTGAGTTAATTTATTTATTAATAATCAAAATGGACTTTTAAGGTTTTTTCAAGGAGCAAAAATATTTTCATTAAGCCAATATGGTTTTAATGAAAACCCTTAATGAGTCCAGATGGTTTTAAGAAAAACCTTTAACCTTGTCACCATGGTTTTAATTAAAAACCCATAAACAAACATCATGGAACTTTCAAGATCTTTTTGTCACAAAACTCTTTTTGAAATCAACACAAATTCCTTTTGACATCAACACAAACTCATTTTGGCATCAATGACAACTCATAAACATGAAGCTAGGCAACATACCCAAAATTGCCAACAATCTCCCCCTTTGTCATTGATGTAAAACCACTACTAAAACCACTACCAATTGTCAAAACTAAAATCGACTTAAAACCATCTTGTGAAGCTTTGCTCCCCCTAACTCAAGGCTCTACCCCTTACTCAAATCTCTCCCCTTTTGTTATCAATGGCAAAGGGTCACATTTGGGTCTCGGGACTAAGAATGAGCCTCTTAGCTTAGCTCCTCCCCCACCTCCTATTGAGGTTATTAATTCTGGGGTGGGAGTAAAACTCCCATTAGGCATTGATCATCATCAGTGTCCATAGCTGTATTTCCATGATTTTTCTTGATATCGTTGTTCATGTTCTTGTTCCTATTCTTGTTCATATCCTTGTTCTTGTTCTTGTTCAAAACCCTGTTCCTATTCATGTTATCATCCCTATTTCTTTCCAAGCCATTATTCCTATTCCTATCATTATTCCTATTCCTACCATTATTCTTGTTCCTGTTCATAGCCCTGGACCTATACCTTGTAACTTTTGCTCTACACCATTTGGTTGTATGTCCTTCATTATTTCACTTATATCATTTGACAATGTTATTTCTTTGAGATGTACCTATTTTTTGAATCCTCTCTGTTGGACCAAACCTGTTCCTATTGTAAACCCTACAATTAACTGCATTGTGCCCAAACTTATTACAAGAGTAGCAATACCCTTGAAATAAATTACCATTTCTAAAATTTCCATTAACCTGTCTTACTTGAGCCCTGCACTGTGAAGCCATGTGTCCAAACCTGTGACATGCAAAACATATTCCATTGAACTTTCCTTGCCTTGACCTCATAGGTCCTTTAGTATTTCTCCCCTTATGCTGATTCCTATTTTTTGATTCTTGGCTATCTGAATTACCATCTAAAAACTTACTCTCTGAAGTACTCTCTTCATCTAAACCATCTTCTTCTTCGGAGCTCATACTAGATTCTGCAACCTGTTCCTTTTGATTCTTTCCAAAACCAATACCTATTTTATCTTTTGTCCTTCTTTGATCCTTGATGATTGATTTTACCTTCTTGGAACTTTCTTCAAACCTGTAAAGCTTCTCCTTGTACTCTTTAGTTTCATTTTTCAAGGAATCTACTTTATGTTTTAACTCTTTACACTCAAGAGACCTAGTTGCCAAATCTTCTTTTAGTTCTTGTGTCTTTGCTATAGATATATCAATATTCCCTATAAGCTCATCTCTTTCATAACGGTATTCATCAAACCTATCAATGAGTCTAGCATATTTCTTTCTTTCTTTCTTTAACACATCGAGAGCATTAACAAGTTCAGCCTCAAGATCTACTTCTCCCTTTTCTGAAACATCCTCTATTTGTTTACCTATTGAAACATCAATATCCTTTTCTTATTTCTTACCACTAGAGGTGCTACCTTCATCTAAAAACATAAGAATATCTTCCTCATAATTTTCTTAAGCCTCCTCATACATAGTATTACCAAAATTCAAACCATAATTTGTAAAATCATCCTCAAGGTGACCAAAATTTCCACATCTAAAGCACTTAAGCACAATAAATCTATTCCTCTTTTATTTTTCTTCCTTTTCTGTTAGAAACAACATCTTATTTCTATCATCTCTTGAAGAACTTCCATCATCACTACTAGAACACTTACTTGCTTTGTCTGTGTAGAAAATTTTCTTATGTTTTTGGAAGTACCTCTTCTCTTTTCTATTTTTCTCATTTATGTTCTTCCTTTGATACCTGTGCTTCTCATATTCCCTATATGCTTATAATCTTTTTTTTCTTCATCACAATCATCCTTGGGTTTTGGACAGTCAGTAGCATAGTGACCAAATTTTCCACAATTGAAACATTTAATAGATTTCATACCTTTGTGCTTTCTTTATAACTTGTCTTTCCTATTGTAGTTTACTTCTTCATCACTAGAAGACTCATCAATGTCTTCTTGATGTCTATCCTTGGACTTCTTCATAGCTTTGAAAGTTACCTCCTTCTTAGGATCAAGTACCACTTTAGTTCTTAACTCAAAAGTTGTAAGTATACTATGAAGCTCATCCTTTTTCAATTTATCCAAATCCTTGGCTTCCTTAATAGCTAAAATATTTTCACTAAATTTATTTGGAAGAGACCTCAAAATTTTATCACAAACATCATTTTCAGCAAGCTTAAGACCTAGTTCCTTCATGGAATTAACAATCTCATCCATACGAAGCATATAGTCACTAATATATTCTTCATAATTCATATTGAGTTGTTCAAACATACCTTTGTAATATCTCAATTTTGCTTTTCTGACATTTGCATCACCTATATGAACCACTTGCAATTGATCCTACATTTCCTTTGTTGTATTACAATGAATCACCTTTGTAAGATCTACCTTTTATAGACCTTTCATAATTGCATTCATTGCCCTTGAATTGCTATGACATAGAATTTTCTCATCTTTAGTAGTAGGAGGGAGCTTTGGAATAGTGTACCCAAACTCAAATTATTCCCAAACTTCATTTCCAAGAGCCACTAGATGAACCTTCATCTTTATGCTCCATAGACCAAAAAATTTTCCATCAAGAATAGGTGTTGAATTACCACTTGTAAAATCCATTGTGTTATTTTCAAGCTTTTCCTTCAAGCTGTGAAACTCTTCCGAAGGAAGCTACTCTGATACCAATTGAATAACACAAGCTTATACTAAGAGGGGGGGATGAACAATATAATACCACTTTTTAATTTTTTTCTTTTTACTTCAAAAAGAAATGCAATGAACAAATAGCAAAATCAAAGTCATAATCAAACCAGTGTACAAGTCATCACACAATTGAGACACCAATATAACATGGTTCACCCAAGGTGGGCTACTCCACAGAGAAAATATTTCACTAAATTTTCTCAATGAAATCCTTTGGGAATCCTTCCCAATTACAATGTTTATGGACTTCCTGTCTAAAGGAGAATCCTTCCCCTAATCAAATATTTAGGATCCTCCTGCCCAAAGGAGATTTTCTATTCCCCAAAGAAGTATTTATGAGCCTCCTACCCAAAGAAGATGTCCTATCCCCAAAGCTCTGGAAATGATACTTCAGAATATCACTGCCTCTTCTACCACTAGTAGGTGGAACTCCTTTCCATAGAATACGTCCTATCCTCCTTGCTTTATCTCTAGATACTTTTGTCCTCATGGATCACCTCCACAGCTCATCATTAACACCTATACTAAACACAATTAGTCGGTCCAACACAAGTCCTCTCAAACTCTATCATAAATTTATACCAAACTCAGTCCTCTGGTCCAACACAAATCTGCTATCAAATATATGTCAGATCTGTCCCAAGCTTAAGCTAAAATCTTGAAAAAATCAATCACAACTGCTCACAAGCATTCACCAAGACTTCATCAAATCTGTCCACAAGTTCTTCAACAAGAACCTATCCAAATCAGTCCACAAGTTCTCCACAAGAACCTGTCCAAATCAGTCCACAAGTTCTCCAAAAGAACCTATCCAAATCAGTCTACAAGTTCTCCATAAGAACCTTTCCAAATCAGTCCACAAGTTCTCCACAAGAACCTTTCCAAATCTATCCTAGCAAGCTCACCAAGAACTTGCCCATATCAGCTCAAGCAAGTTTACCAAGAAACTTGCCCAATGTGAATACACAAAGAGAATTGTTAGAGACCCAATGTGTTTCATCCAATCATATCAAATCAATATCATAGAAACATAAAGAGAATTGTTAGAGACTCAATATGTTCTATCCTTCAACTTTCAATATCAACTCAAATCAATCTCATAGAAGCATAAAGAGAATTGTTAGAGACTCAATATGTTCTATCCTTCAACTCTCAATCTCAACTCAAATCAATCTCATAGAAGCATAAAGAGAATTGTTAGAGACTCAATATGTTCTATCTTTCAACATTCAATCTCAACTCAAATCAATATCATAGGAGCATAAATAGAATTGTTAGAGACTCAATATGTTCTATCCTTCAACTCAAAAACAAACTCATTCTCAAATCAGAATAAAGATAGAAGTAGTATACTTTCACAAGATCTTGAACCACAACCCAACAATTGTCAATAATGCAATATCAAGCAATCAACTCCTCCAACATAGAATCATAACTTGCTATCAAACCCTAGCCAATTTAGTTTTCAAGAACTAAAAGCAATCTCTCTCAAAGCATAAAAAATGGGTTCAAGATATTTCCAACTTCTCTCAAATGGGAATGCTCAACTTAACCACACAACCAAGTTTACCAAGCAAAGTACAACTTGATAAAATCAAATCTCAAAGAAGCAAGCCCAACTCATGTATCAAGTAAAGCATAACTTGATCAACTCAATCTCAATGGAAGTAATCTCAAAACCAAACTCTCAACAACCAAACAACTCAATTAGGTTTTCAACAACTTATAGCAATCATAAGATTCTCACTCAAAAAACCTAAAGCAAACTTCAAATGCTTCCACTCTCATAAACCAGAATTATGCAATAACTCATAAACTCATCATGATCTCATAATGCATAATCAATACTTCCACTTTCAGAAAATAAGATCCACTCCAAATAAGGAAACTTAATTTAATCATTTTCACTCCAAACTTATTTTCAAAAAACCATAAATCAATAATAACCATGGAATAATGTGCCCATACCTTTACTTTGATGAAGAATGAGAACTCAAAATTTGTCACAACACTAACTCTCAATTTACCACAAATTAGAGTTAGCAACAATGGAATAATGCACAATGATAAGAGTCCTAATAACACCTTATCACTCCAACTCATCAATAATTAAAACTCACAAATATACATATCAAAAATATTCCTTTACACCTTATAACTCCTACTTAATATATCACAAAATAACTTCAACCTCAAAAAATAATTACAAGAGAATATCTACTCAATAACTCCAAAGGCTCTCTAACCCCAATATGACATTAAGCTATTAGTCAAAAAGTGACTAACTACAAAAAACGGCTGATGCACCTTTTTTGCATATTTTCAAAGAAGACCGAAGTAGCCCATATGCTAAAGAACAAAGAAAAAGCAAAATACACTAAGGAAGAAAAGTGTCGTGATTTCGTGACATGTCGAATGTCGCCCATTTTTGCCAAGTCCATCAATAAAAGGGTAGAAGTCAGGGAGAATGTCGCGATTTTGCGACATGGCTTATTTTTGCCAGAAGAATAGCAAAATTGCTAAAGAGACTAAAAGTGTCGCGATTTCATGACATGTCCCTTTTTCGCGGCCAAAAGCAACAAGAGAGAGCAAGGAGGCGAAAGTGTCGCGATTTCATGACATGTCATTTTTTCATTGTCAAAACCAAGACAAAGAGCTAAGGAGGGAAGTGTCACGATTTCGCGACATGGTCAATTTTCGCGATGCAAAAAGAAGAATCAGGCTAAAGACATAGAAATGTCATGATTTCGCGACATGTTGCATTTTTGCAACTCAAGAAGGGCAGACAAGCAGAGAAACAAGAGTGTCATGATTTCGTGACATGTCTAGTTTTTGCTAAAGAAAAAAGTAAAGAAGGCTTCACAAAGGTAGAATGTCACGATTTCGTGACATACACGTTGTAGAGAAACAAAGTATATTTTTGGCAACTGGGGCATGCACTGACATCATGTGCTGATTTTTGAAGAATGGTCAATTGATTATAACATGGCAGGTCCACTGGATGATTGCAGAATAATAGGCTCATCTAAATTTATCCAGAAGGAAATCTATCTAATCTATGGGAAATCCGTTGTATATTCTTAGAAACTGTAGATAATTACTTGTAATTGATTGAGGAAATTAAATGTACATAGTAGAAGATACTCTTTTTAGGGTATAAATAGGAGTGAGTCGATCATGAAAAGGGTCGGCTCTTGGACGTTTATAGACTTGATGTACATGTTACTGGATTACAAGCAATAAGAGATATTCTTCCTCTGGTTTCTGAAATTATGTATGCGAGTGTATGTATCTGGTTTTTAACTTTTATTCATTTTAAGTTTTATAATGTATCTATTCTGAAATCTGAACTGTGCATGTATAAACCTTATCTCTAGAGTTGAATATTAAAGATATTTACATGTATTTAGATGAACATTTAAAATCGCACTCAGGAATTCATGTTTTCTATAGGAAGATATAAAGAAACTCTGAAGATAGTAATCTGCATCATCATTTTTTAGTTGTTGTCTAATCTATACCGTGAGAAAAGTTCTAGCTTCGACTATATTTCCCTTATCTCTTGTTTCCCTTTCCTCTAAAAAACTCAAAGGAACCAGCCTTCTCTGGAGATTAGACAGATGATCTCAAGCAAGGTCTGTCTATTCAATGTTGGCAAAGTCTAAGGCGCAACACTATTAACCGAAGGCAGATTTTGTTCCAACAGTTTTTGGCATGCCCGATGGGACTAGTAAATCCCACAGTATTATATAAGTTTTGGTGTTTTACTTTAGAGCCTTTTGTTTGAAAATCTCAAGAAAAAACTACCTGGCGACTCCGTTGCAATAAAATTTAGACCATAAAAGAAAGACCTTGTCTAAATTTTTTTGGTTATATAGCCATATGATAACCAGATCCCAAGCTAGAAACTTTGAAGAACCCATCGAGTTCTTTGAGCTACATCTCGAAAGCCTAAAGGCACACCCTATGCTAGCCGCACGATCAAATCCACCTGGCACCATTAGCACCTCTTTAACACCCGTTGTAGGAGCATCTGCAAGCAATCCTATAGTAGTTGTAACTCCTTTAGCAACCATGGCAGTTGCCCCTGTCTCAGTGCATCTTGTGTGGAATCAAACTGGTCCTTTGAACTTGGGAGCACAAAACCAAATTCCACAAGCTGCACTAAAAGCATTGTCGACTTTTGATGGAACAGGCAAAACAGTAGATGAGCACTATTTAGATGTATCATCGCTAGCATCTATTTACAATATCACTCAGGAAGATGTAATGGTCAGATTGTTGGTTATATCTTTGAAAGGAAAGATGCTCTATTGGTACAGAGCGCTTCCCATTGGATCCATTACTTCTTGGGTAGTGCTTGTCGGTCGTCTAGTCGATGAATTTAATATACATGCGGATCCTTTCACATTGCTGAATCAATTCACTATCATTGAGAGGCATCCACAAGAAGAAATCCAAGATTTCAACATCAGATTTACTAGAACTCGTGATAGAGTACCTCAGGGCATAAAACCCATGAAAGAACAAGCTATATGCTATTATTTAAGGGCTTTTGATTCAGATCTCAGTATGATAATAAGGCAATCCCGCGTAACCACTTTTCCTGAGATCTATCTAGAGGCAGCAAAGGGTGAAGCTGATCTCATCGCTACAAAGAAATATCCATCAAAGAGTCTATTGCCAATTGTACCAGAACTTTCCCAAGCATCAATTTCTAAACTATCTATACTCCCATCAACGCAGGCTCTCCCATCTATAGTCGCACCTCCTACACTCCTTGCATTACCAGCCCCACCCCTTGCATCAGCTCCCTCGAATGACCAATACACGACCATAATTGATACAATGAAAACATTGTCAAATGAAATGGCATCCATGAAAAAGAGGGAAGCTGAACGGAATCTCCAAGCAAGAATATTTCCATAGATACAAAAATATGGTGCTTCAACGAGTGGTAGAGGGCAAGATAGAAAAAATGTTGTGTATGCGAATGAGACAGGAGATAATGGAGAACCCACTAATTTTGATTACTGGTGTACCACTTGCAATGATCCTCATGGAGAAGATTCATGCATGATTCATCAACATCATGTGCAAGCGGTTATTAATGAGAGAGCCAAAGAAACCGGCAAGGGACAAGTGAACATAATTAGATAAGTCCACCACAATTTGGCAATGCCATCCATGGAACAAGTCTCAGTCCTGACAAGATCAGGAAAAAATTCATTACAAGTCGACCCTAAGGAACTCCAACCACTAAGTTTTCCTCCTGCCCCCAGGGTGACTCCGCAAAAAAACCAGTCTAATGAGAAAGGACGTTCTGACCCTCCTCAGACTTCTGCGACTACACCAAGAAAAGAATTTCCTCCTAGAAAAGGGAGCGAGACTCAAGAGCAAGCAAAGGAAAGACTCAGATTTCCTTCATTGACAAAAATACAAAGAACAGAAGCCACGCAGGTCTATAGAGACAGATATGACGCATCGACTAGTGGAAAGGAGAAAAGTGTTGAGGTATCCCCAGCTGCAACCCTTTCATTCAACATTGCAGAAGAAATGAAGAGGACTCCTTCCAAAATAAGCATGTATGATGCACTGCAAATTCTTGGTCAGATTGACCTCCTCCAAGAATCCCTAAATTTAAAGAATGATACCTCCTTCTCAAATGTTATACAAGCAAATGTTATGTCAACCTCTGGGAAAAATAGACCGCCCCCATTCTATCTATCTTTGCAAATGGAGGGGTGGATAGTTCACAATTGCATGATTGATTCAGGGGCCGCAACTACGGTGATGCCAAAAGCCGTATGTGACATAATGGGGATGGAATATACTCGGAGTCATCCTGGTGTGTTGCAATTAGATGGTACTCTAGTAAAATCTATCGGGGTGATCAAAGATATCCCTATTCAACTCCACAGAATACCAAAAGTAGTCGTCATACAAGAGGTAGTCATTGTAGACTTAGAACCATATTTCGGTATGTGTTTATCTAGAGAGTTCATGACCAAAATGGGTGGTTATCTATCTCTAGATTATTCTCATTTGGAGGTACCTTTCAAAGGTAAAAGAGTCAAGATCTACAATGAAAAACCATCTACTTTTCACGTAGAAATACTGGAGGAAACAGCCACCATCAACATGATGTCTGAGGAATTGGAAAATATCGATTTAATGGAAGAAACCCTGGAGGAACTCCAATATGAGGATCAGTTTTCAATGAAGAACTTCAATGCTATGGTAGAGACAGAAATGGGAAGCTATTCCATTGAGAAACCAAAAAAGCTCCCTGTTGTTGTCCCTAAAACAGGTGATTCGGCCAACCAGTTATGGAAATTGTACTTTGATGGGTCAAGGTGCAAAAATGGAGCAGGAGCTGGAATTGTTCTGATTTCACCTAATGGAAAAGAAAAAGTCTTTTCATATAGGTTGACATGGAGTTGCACCAATAACGCAGCTGAATACGAAGCTTTGTGTTTGGGACTTAGGAAAGCTAAAAAACTGGGTGCAAAATAGTTGCTGATCTATGGAGATTCAGAGCTGATTGTTAAATAGGTTACTAGCAAATGCATTTGTAAGCAACATTACCTAAGGGCTTACAAAAACAAAGTGTTGGATCTATTGGAAAATTTTGAAGCACTAAACATGAAATCCATTTCCAGAGAGAAGAACACACATGCAGACCTGTTAGCATCAGTAGGATCCAATTTTTGCCTAGTCAGTAATGTTATTCAGAAGTCTAAAATAGTCAGACTTATATACAGGCCTTCTATGCCCGACAAGGACATTTTTTGGCAAGTATTTGAGAACGATGAGCAGATCCTGGATTTTTTGATTCATGAGATGAATTGCTCTACAGATAGAGTGTTACAAGAAGAGGACGAAGAGAGCCTTATTCAACTAAAAAACAATCATATCCCCAGGGGACTGATCACCCTGGAGAGCCTTTTTGATAATAGCGACAGAGCTGTAGGTCGAAGGATCAAGGTAGATGAACGTCGGTATAAAGAAGTAGAACTAGAACCGGGCAAGATGATCAAAGTAGGGACCGATTGTACAGAAGTAGAACTAGAGAAAATAAAATGGTTATGTAGAGAGTATCCGGATATAATAGCCTGGACTTATAGTGATCTAAAAGTGTATAGGAAAGAGGTCATTCAGCATACCATCGAACTAGAGGAAGGAGCTAAACCTTTTAGGTAGAAGCAGAGGCTTGTGAATCCTAAAATTGAAGCCTTAATGAAATAGGAGTTGTTAAAACTCCTATAGGCTAAGATAGTATACCCAATCAAGCACTCTACCTGGGTGGCAAATTTGGTCCCAGTCCGCAAGAAAAATGGAGAAATAAGACTATGCGTCGATTTCAAAAATTTGAACAGAGCCTCTTTAAAAGATCACTATCCTTTACCCCAGATTGACCCAATCCTTCATACTATGGCAGGAGTAGAAAGGTTTTCTCTGTTAGATGGCTTCTCTAGTTACAATCAAGTTTGGGTGAGAAATGAAGATCAATATAAGACTGCATTCACCACTAAGTGGGGAACATTTGCATACCAAAGGATGCCCTTTGGATTATCTAACGCAAGAGCAACTTTTCAAAGAGCCATGGACGTAGCTTTTGGGGAGCTTGCAAACAAAATTATTGTCGTCTATTTAGATGACATGATTGTATTTTCTCACAACAAAAAAGACCATGCCACTCATCTACGGCAAGTATTTGAGAAATGTAGAGAATTTGGAATATCATTAAATCCTAAAAAGTCTATTTTTGTTGTGGAAGAAGGAATACTCCTTGGGCATGTTATTTCTAAAGCTGGGCTTTCAATTGACCCTGATAGAGTGAAGGCACTTCTTGAGTTGTTGCTTCCAGTTAACAAGAAAGGTTTGCAGTCCTTCTTTGGGCAAATAAATTTTGTCAAAAAATTCATTGCAGACTTTTCCCAAACAGTTAAACCAATGACTAAATTATTGAAAAAGGATGCTCCTTTCAAATGGACAGAGCCAAGGAAAGAAGCTTTTCAAAAAATTCTAGAAGCCATCGCTCAAGCTCCTATGCTAGTTAACCCTGACTATTCCTGAGGTTTCATACTATATGCTATCGGAGAACAAGATAGTTATGCTGCAGTTCTCACTCAGAAAGGAGCGGATGATGAAGAAAGACCCATAGCCTTTCTGAGTTCCACCATGCACAAACACGAGGAAAGGTACAACTTCATAGAAAAACAAGTATATGCAATTATGAAATCCTTGAATAAGCTAAAACACTTCTTATCCCGAGTCGGATGATGGTTTATGTTATTCATCCCGATGTAAGGAACTTCATAATTCAAGGAGAACTGGGTGAAAAAAGAGTTGGATGGGTGACTCACATCCAAGAGTATGATGTAGAAATACATCCTACTAAAATAGTCAGAGGGAGAGCTTTGTGCCAAGAATTGGCCAAGCAAGCTGCAAGTGGATATGGGGAGAGCCACCCCATCATGGCAAACACTGAGCAACATCAAGACAGAGTAAGTTTAGGTTGGATCGATGACTTTGTGAGGTACTTTCAGACTGGGTCATGCCCTGAAGATATGAATGCTTTCCAGAGAAGGAGATTCAAAACCCAAGCATTAAAATATACCCTTCAAATAGAAGGGTTGTACAAGATTAATATCGATGGTGTATTGTTGAAATGCATTCCCGATAATGAAAAGCAGAAAGTGTTAGATGAATTTCACGGGGGTCTCTCAGGGGGACATTATGCAGGCCAAACCACAACTTTAAAGATCCTTAGAGCTAGATGTTATTGGCCTTCCATCTTCCTAGATGCATACAAAGTGACCCAGAGGTGTGAACAGTGTCAGAGGTATGTGGGGAGGAACAGGAATGCGCCTATGCCCTTAAAATCTATTCAAGTCGAGGAACCGTTCTAGCAGTGGGGGTTGGATTTCGTAGGTATAATAGAGCCAAATTCATCATCAGGCCACAAATACATTCTCACTACCACGGACTACTTCACTAAGTGGGCAAAAGCAGTACCCACAAAGAAAGCTGATTCGAAAGTGGTGATAGAATTTTTCGAGAGTCTAATCACAAGGTTTGGCATACCAGACTCTTTGATTACAGACAACGGATCTCCTTTCACTAGTGCAAAGATGATCGAATTTTCCAATTGATATGGAATTTACCTGAAGACTTCCTCTAATTATTACCCACAAGGTAATGGATTAGCCGAGTCTACTAATAAGAATATTTTAAGAATCCTAAAAAGAACATTAGAGGATAATAAGAAGAACTGGCACTCACTCCTGAATCAAGCCCTGTGGGCCGACAGAATTTCAATCAAAAAATCAATCAATACATCACCATATGCTTTGGTTTATGGCAAAGAGGTTGTTTTTCTGATTCATATGGAGATACCCACGTTGAAATTGCTAAACCAAGTTAATGAAGATGAAGGCCATCCAATGGATGCCTGACTGATGCAACTTTTGTAGCTAGAAGAGTCTAGGGAACAGGCCTACAATCATCATCAAAAACATATGTTGAAAACAGTCGGGTGGTTCGATAAGAAAACCACTTTCAAGAAATTCAAAACAGGTGACCTGGTGTTAAAATGGAACGTCAAGAAAGCGAAACCAGGACATCATGACAAGTTTGACGCATTCTGGGAGGGGCCATTTGAAATTATTTTAGAAAAGCAATTCAATGCCTTCCAGTTAAAATATCAAGATGGATGGGTTCTACCCATCACGATGAATGCATTTCACCTAAAATTATATTTCCAGTAAAAGGGACAGATCACCATTATATGTACAGTATATTATAAGTTTTGAGTTTTGTAAATATTCCCTTTTCACGGCCTAATAAGAATCATTTTTGAGGACTATCAGAGTCCGACATTTTGAATAAAATATGGAGGGAAAAGTCCGCCCTTGTTATTTTGCATTTTCAAATCTGGAGCTGCCGCGTGGTCGCCTGAGAGTCGACAAGAGGGAATGAGTAAAATAATGTTTTAAAATATGTTATGTGTGCTTCTCAAAATATTTCTAAAGATCCACCACCGAATGTTTCTAAGCAACCATGTGCCCGGGGTTCAGTGGAAGAAGATAATTAATCTATCAGGTAGCATCTTTTTCGGCATGGGATAATTCCCAGTCCCCAAGTGGGTTTTTAATGAGCCAACGAGCATTTTTAGGAGTTTCCTAAGGAAGGTGGCAAGAACGGAAACCAAAGAAATATGGACGAATCAAATCGACCAACCATCATTTAATGCATTAATTTTGCATGTCCTCTCAAGCTACATAAAATTAAATTCAAGGATTTGGAAAGGCATTTCGCCATTTGCAAACTTGTTGAAACTCCTGAAGAAGAAAAAGAAGTGAGGAACTATCTCTGTAATGCTTGAAAATCCAAAAATCTCACTAGCCACTTTTATACCACCACACTATAGCATAGTGAGGAAGGAGTTGTGAAGCAATCAGAAGAAGTTCAAAGTCTGTGTACCTGATAATTCATAATGGCCCCTAAGAAGGCGAAGAACCAGGTAGCATCTACCTCATCACCCCTGACTACTTTGGTAGTAAAAATAAGGGAGGAGAACAGCATTGGTTTTATTGAAAGAGACTCCCAAATTGCAGATACAATAATAACATGGAAGGACCCGACGGAGATTCGGAGCAATATAAAGAACCGGGTAGCAATTGGGTTTTTGCGTCTTCTCCTTCAACGTTTGCATACCATTCTTTCTTGTACTGGTATGTATATATTCCTGTTCATCCCTGCCTATAATTGGTAAGGGCAATTGCAAATTTCTATGATGAAAAGGAGAGAAAGGTTAGAGATTTTTCAAGGAAGGTTCTGTTTTCTCTGTCCAAAGATGCTTTTGTTTTTGCTTTTGTTGTGGGCCATGTCCCTTTCTTAGAACCTAAGAATTTTGACCCCTTATAACAGGCTACATATTTTGGCTCATCCGAAAAGGTGAAGGGTTTCCTAGCCACTCAGATAAAAGATCTTCCAGAAGGGGTAAATCCACCAGAACCCCCAATTGACATGGCAGCTTTTAAAAATCCTGAACTATATTCCATCCTGGCCATGATTGCTGGACTAAAAAATGATGAAAAGGTTCAGAAGTGGCAGGTGGCTATAGTAGAATGTTTGTCGAACCCTAGAATGTACGATTCGATTGTTATGAGCAGGAGTGTGAAACCTATTTTCTTTGACTGGCCTGAGTTTTTAAGTGCAGAAATTCATGAGGGTTTGGTGGCATTGAAGGCTGGAACCCAGTTTTCATTCAGATACACTTCATATTTGGTGTGGTTATTCTTTTACTTTATGTCTCAAGAGTTAGATTTCATTTCAAAAAATGATAAGAATGAGAAGGGAGAAATCTTACCAGTGTATGAATGGACCAATGTGTTATACAAATCCGAGTCATATTATGATTTCAATAGGGAATTTTTGGGCCCTGTGCTAAAAATCATGTATGGAAAAATAACAAGATTGACCCCCAAAGCGGAAAAGGTATTGCAAACCAAGTTTGCAGAGGAGGGGGATTGGTTTATTCTAACACAAGGAGTATGAATTAGATTGTATGGGTTTACAGACAAACCCTTTTTACTTCCTCATTATGTGACTGATAGAGTCTTTGCCTTAGAATATGTTAGGCAAACAGAGAGCATTAATGTCAAATTTGGGACTGGAATTGGGAAAATTGGTACCTGTAATATGCCTTTTAGTTTTTAAGCAATTACTATTTCAAAAAAGGGGTAAAATGAATAGATAGCAGAGTATTTGAGAAAATTTGGGCTTATTGAGATTTTGCAAAGATGGAAATATGATCCCATGAACAGATTTGCTGAGAGACAATCCATTTTGAGTAAAACACACATTAAATAATTTCATGTTAAAGTCAGAGATGATGTTGAAGAAAATAGAAATAACACAGAAGATGAACCCCTGGAGTGGCACATAGAAAATATGGAACCTTTGCCTCCTTGGCATGATTTTTACGAAGTAATTGTTCAGTTTGACCCAGAAAATATAAAATCTCATCAATTGACAGAGGGTAAAATCACTAGGATTCAGAAGAGTAGGCCAGATTGGGATGTGGCTAAAATTTGGGAATGGTGGTGTTGTGGCTGCTCCACAACGTACCCCAAAATTGGGGACCCACCTTTTTTGCATGTGTTCCAAGAAGACCGAAGTGGCCCATAGGCTAAAGATCAAGAGAAAAAGCAAAACACCACAAGGAGAAAAAGTGTCGCGATATCGCGACATGTTGCAGTTTCATGGCCAAAAGAGAAAAAGTGTCGCGATATCGCGACATGTTGCAGTTTCATGGCCAAAGGAGAAAAAGTGTCGCGATATCGCGACATGTTGCACCATCATGGCCAAAAGAGAAAAAGTGTCGCGATATCGCGACATGTTGCACCGTCACGGCCAAAAGAGAAAAAGTGTCGCGATATCGCGACATGTTGCATCATCACGGCCAAAGAGAAAAAGTGTCGCGATATCGATGACATGTTGCATTTGTCATCTCAAAAGAGAAAAAGTGTCGCGATATCGCGACATGTTGCATTTCAGAAAAGAAAAGTGTCGCGATATCGTGACATGTTGCATTTTCGCGACCAAAGACAAAAAGTGTCGCGATATCACGACATGTTGCATTTTCACGGCCAAAAAAGTGTCGCGATATCGCGACATGTTGCATTTTCAGCCAAAAGAGAAAAGTGTCGCGATATCGCGACATGTTCATTAGCAAAAGAAAAAGTGTCACGATATCGTGACATGTTGCATTTTCATGGCCAAAAGAGAAAAGTGTCACGATATCGTGACATGTTGCATTTTCACGGCCAAAGAGAAAAAGTGTCGCGATATCGCGACATGTTGCATTTCGCGGCCAAAAGAGAAAAAGTGTCGCGATATCGCGACATGTTGCATTTTCACGACCAAATGAGAAGAGAAAGAACTAGAAAGAAAAGTGTCGCGATATCGCGACATGTTACATTTTCATGGCTAAAAGCAACAAAAGAGAGCAAGGAGGCAAAAGTGTCACGATATCGTGACATGTTCCATTTTCGCCAAGGTAACGGACCTGCATAGTGACGTGGACATAAGGACAAAATCCAATGAATAAGACAAAGCGTTACATAAGGAATATTTAATGATTTGAAATCATTTAAGATGGTCGTTACACACGGAGGGAAACGGACGCAAGCCCATGTGGAGAAAACGCAGCGAAGGGCCACAAAATGGAAACCAAAGCACACGCATACAAGGGAAGGTGAAATGAATAGTAGGGAAGGTGAAACGAACAACCATCGAAAAATGAAATGAACCGTCATGGAAGGAGAAACAATTTTTTTAGAAGTTTAAATACGCCATTCAAAGAGGCCAGAAAGGGGTTGGAAACTGCGTGAGCAGAGTTGCAGAGTTGAAGGCGAGAAGGCCATTCTGGACCTGTTTGAGTTGTTTTTCTTCCACAGATTGGTTTGGGAAAACCAAAAATTTTGCTATTGTAAAATGACATATTTTTAATGCAGAAATTTTCAAAAATTTGCATCTTATGGGCAAGAAAGGAGGAGTCATTTTCTTTGCATGCTATATTAAATGTCTATTTTTTCCCTTTTCAGATTTTAGGTTTGTAAATGGAGTTTATGCAAGTTTTCTTGGTTGCTTCATACGAATGTTTAAATCTGAAAAACCTTATTTAAAACCCTAGGAGCCAGCACTTAGCTTATGGGGATTGTGCTTGTTTTGCAAGTCCAATAGGTTAGGTTGCATGCATGAAAACCTCACATCTTCGGTTTTGTCGAAATAGGATAGCATCATACTGAATGCATTTTATTTTCAGTTTTCTGCATTTCATTTTCATTTTCTGCATTTTATTTTTTCCAAAAATTTTAACTTATTTTAAATTTCAGGCATTAAAATAAACATTTAAAAAATTTCAAAATCCAAAAAAACAATGAACAATCACTAAAGTTTCATGGTGAAATAAACCAACATTGCCCCTTGTTTACAGTTACTTGCAATCACTAAGGTGTTCCAAGCATTTAAATTGAATATCTTTATTTGAGATTACTAATACACATATGCAAATGCTAATACAACGGAGACCTTGGAGAAGTTGTTTGTTTAACTTCTTTGCAAGAGGGGATTTGGAACCCAAATCCTAAAGGAGAGTGTACTTTCACAACTGGGTGAAAATACCACTCAACAGATTGGCGCTAGAAGGAGGGCCTGAATTGTTTTATTTCAGAGTGATTTAAATGCTATAGGGATTTAAATTTTGAATATTTCATGCCCTATTGATTATTATCTTTAGCCCTCTTTTAACAATACAACCTTGTAGTGTTAAAAGGAGGACATGAATTGCTATGCATTGTTCTAACGCTTTTGATTGTTCATACAAGAATAATGTGTTTTGATTTGATTTAAAAAAATTTGGTTTGATATTTGCTAGTCAATTTCATGCTTATTTGTAAGGAATTATTTTTTGTCTAAAAATGTATTTGTTGTCGGTATTATGCTCTTCACTTGCGTGTAATGCGATCTTGTGAATCAGAAGCCTACAAAACTAGGAGTATGCTCTTCACTTGCGCATATGCGATCTGGTGAATCAGAAACTTACATTTTTAGAATACTGCTTTGTCAAGGTTCCTTCTTTCATGACTAACAAATTGATTTTGAAGTTATTCTTTGAATTTCATTAATTGCAGGATTTTCTATGTGTCGCAGGTTTTCTTTGAGGTACTGAGAGTTTTGTCAGGTTCTTGTAGGGTTATCATCATCGATTTTGAATCAAATGGCCCAACCTCCACCACCTCCTTGGTACGGAGCCCATAACATTCCTTTGAATATTGCAGGGGATATTCACGAGATCCCTAAGAATATAGAGAGATTTTTGCCCAAATACAAATCGGATGGCCCAAGGACCGTAGAAGAACATATTCAGGCCTATAGGGATGTTTTGATAAGATTGCAAGTTCAACATGAAGATGTGGCTTGTAGACTCTTCCCCATGAGCCTAGACCAAGTGGCTTACGAATGGTATATTTGCTTACCTACTTGTTCCATTACGTCATGGATGCAAATGGAGAATGCTTTTGTCAACCAATTCAGGTCACCATTAGATCCCACAATCATCTATAATCAGTTCATTACATGCAAAAGAGGCCAGGGTGAGCCAATCCAAACTTTTAATCAGAGATTTCAGAAGTGCTATAATAGAGCAATTCGGCATTTTGCCATTGATCCCGCAGTAGCTTTGCAAATATATTTTGGGGCATTGGATCCTATGACGACAATGTTTGCAAGGCGAAATCCTCAAGTTACCACGCTTGCTCTAGCCTACAATGAAGCTATGACCATTGAACAACAAATGACACCACAGGGTTATGGGTTTTCCCGGATGCCTATGGTAGGACAATATGGTCCATATGGTCAAGCTCCTATGATGAATCAGATCATGGCACCACAAATATCAGGCATAAATGCTTTGCCTTATCAACAACCATATTCATCAACACCCGCTTACGCACCCAATCCAATTTCGATTCAAAGTGTGAATCCCTACGCAAATCAAGTGGCTCAAAATCCAACTCAAATGTTAAGTCAAGATCTCACCAATTACGCAAATCCTATTGGAACTAGCAATAACATAGCTCAACCAAAAGAGATTTATTCAGAGGTTGAAGAGCTCAAAAAGATGGTTCACAAATTGAGTAATGATTTGGTTCAAAAATAGAAGTATGAATCCCATGCCCCTCACCCAAATCAAAATTTCAACAATAGAGGGAGACAGTGGAATACGAAGCCAAACAATGGGGGTGTGCCTTCCCCTATTGCTAATCAGATAGATACTTCTGCAGGACCAAGTCACTCTAGTTCCATTCTTAATATTTCTGATTTTGCATGGGAAAAGGGGTGTAGATTGCATAATACAAAGGAGCATAATGAAAGGAATTGTCCCGAAATGGCTAGGTATACCCATTGTCTCCAAGCTCAAGTGGATGATTTGGAACTTGTGCCAAATAATGGTCCACCCCAACATCAACAAGGAGAGGACAACATTTTGGTGGTGGAAACTCTATATCGTCAAGAGAGTGAGAATGAGGAAGGTGAAGATGAATGGGATGAGAAACATGTTGATGAATCAGAAGATGAAGAAGAAGTACTTGAGCGTCACAATTTGAACTTGGAGGATGATTACTATGATTCATGGAAGAAATGGGAAGAACATTATCAATCTAAATCTTCTAATAAACTTGTTGTGTCAATTAATATGCAGGATAACTCAATTGCTTCCTCACATGAGGATACTATAAATCCTGTACAATTTGAGAAAGTTTTGGAAGAGGAATTAGAATCTCATCAAATTTTGGAACATGATAAGGATTCTACAACCATGAATCAAGAAAGAGAGTCATTTGCTTTAGATTCCTTTGAAGGAAAAGAAATTGAAAATCTTGATCCACTTACTTGTGCTACAATGATTATGCCATTTCAAAATGAGAAAATTACAAAACCTAAATCATTTGGGTTTGATATCATTGATGATCCAATTGAAAATCTCACGTTACCCAAAACAACCCAAGTGATTGATCACGGAAATGTGTTAGTTAACCCACCCCTAGATAGACAAGACTTATGGTTTGAAAGGGATGGACATATTTTCAATTGGGTACCTAAGTTTGGTGCCTTTGATAAACAAGTCATGGAGAAAGAACAAGTGCTACATGATGATGAATGTCATGAGAGAAAAGAGGAATTTTCAAATCCGCTTCAAGTAAGGTCAAATGAAAACATGCCAAAGGTAAAATCTCACCTTTTTGGTTTCACCATGCAAAATTCGAATGAAGGTTTGCCTAATGAATGGTTTGATTCAAATATTATTAATGTTATGGCTTTATTGAATGAAAATGAAAGCTTATTTCTACACCATGAATCAAAGTGCGGAATGGACATCTTAAAGAATAGACATAAAGGAATTGAATATCAATCATTGTCTAATCAATTTGAAAACTTGAAACTCCACCATAGGATTATTAATGAAACTAAATCAAATTGGTATGGTGAGAGGGGCAAGTGGAAGTTTGTTTCTTTGTTTGGTTTGATCTTGTTTTTGTTGGATTCCTACAAAACTTGGTATGCGTATCACGTCATACATCTTTTAAAGAATTCCAATCAGGTTTGGGATCCGGGAAAATGATAATCCAAACTTTTGCACCATCTTGCATTATATTGTACATTTGTATATACTTTTGGTTTTCGTGTTTTGGTTTTGGATTGGATCTCATTTTGGTTTTAAGTTTTGTGTGTTGGTCCTTTGGACACTTTTGGTTTGTCAACTTAAGTCCTTATGAATGTTGACTAAGACTAGGAGAATATGAAACATCGGAATTGTATTGCAGAAAGCTCCACGAGTATCGCAAACACATTAAAGAATATCGTTTGGAACTTGTGATGCATGAAGTTGTCAGTTTTACACATTATGGTAAAGTAGGTGATATATACTCCATCCGCATTTCAAAAGGAGCAATGCATTCATATCTCATGTTACATTCCGCATTGCATATACATTTCATCTCAGTTGCATCTTCATTTCATGTACAATCATTGAAAAGGTGTCGAATCCTCTTAGGGTTATTACATAACATATATTAAAAGGATCCTAAGGTTGGGAACTGATGCCCGAACTATCTTGAACCAAGCACGTTCTACACATATTAAAGAGGATCTTGAGCAAAATGGTCAAAACCATACTTGGAAGAAAAGGTGAGGCGAAAGGAGTATTTCGTGTCTGTCCTATCATGCAACATAATCCTTAAAACAGTGGTTTTTACCACTCCCATAGTGCTTAAAGCCTAAAATCAGAGTAGTAAGGATAGGGTTAAATCCTCATCGAACTTAGGTTGAGGATCCAACTCCCCAAAGCTATGATTTGACCTTCATGGAGTAGTAAGGATAGGGTCTAATTCTCATCTCGCTTAGGTTGAGAATCCGATTCCCCAAAGCTTCTATTTTGCCCATTCAAGAACTTGAAATTCCAAAGCAAATATTTTTCATTTCTTTATTAATATTGGATTGGAAGGATCGTACTACATGTCCCTTGCAAGGATGGGTAGTCATCCCCAAGGTCCAAGAAATCAAAAGTAGAGCCAAATCCTGGATTATGGGGTTGATCTCCACCGGGGCTATAGACGCCTGGCTGGCAGTGGAGTATGCTCATGCGTGGCAACATGTCTTGTCTAAAAGCAAGACCACTGACTGCTCAAACGGACAGGCTAGCCTGACAGTTTCATCCATAACAAGTTAAATCATTTTGTTCAAGATGAGGTAATGAACTCTAGATCAGAGTAGTAAGGATAGGGTTAAATTCCCATCTCGCTTAGGTTGGGAATCCTATTCCCCAAAGCTCTGATTTCACTTACACTTGCACATGGGTTCAAGATGGTAGTGACACATAACCAACTTTGGGATCTAGTAAATTAATTCAGTATACATATATTTGGTCCTAAGAGGGTTTGACAGTTTTAATATGTTTGTTCATGATACTAGAAGGTTTGAGCCTTTGCAAAGCAGGTTGTTATATCTCTAACATAGTTGTCATACATCAAATCCTGCACAAATCATTCATAGCCTTGCATACGAATCATAAGTGAAACTGACAATGGAAAGTTGAACGAGTTTCAAATGATAGGGAATGAAGCACATTGCACACACCGAGCTGATGCTTAATAATTCTAATGCTTCATGTATTTCTCATCTAGTTTCATTCTTGGGATATTTTCTGACGCTTGTATTTGAGTCTGTGTGTTTTCAGGTTGAGTTCTCACCGAAATGCTCGGGAGCATTTCCTAGCAGAGTCGCCATTTGTTGTGGCTGCTCCACAACGTACCCCAAAATTGGGGACCCACCTTTTTTGCATGTGTTCCAAGAAGACCGAAGTGGCCCATAGGCTAAAGATCAAGGAAAAAAGCAAAACACCACAAGGAGAAAAAGTGTCGCGATATCGCGACATGTTGCATTTTCGCGGCCAAAAGAGAAAAAGTGTCGCGATATCGCGACATGTTGCAGTTTCACGCAAAAGAGAAAAAGTGTCACGATATCGCGACATGTTGCACCATCATGACCAAAAGAGAAAAAGTGTCACGATATCGCGACATGTTGCACTTCATGGCCAAAAGAGAAAAAGTGTCGCGATATCGTGACATGTTGCACCATCGCGGCCAAAGAGAAAAAGTGTCGCGATATCGCGACATGTTGCATTCTCATGACCAAAGAAAAAGTGTCACGATATCCTGACATGTTGCATTTCAGAAAGAAAAAGTGATATACATTAAGAAAAGTGTCGCGATATCGCGACATGTTGCATTTTCATGGACAACAGAGAAAAGTGTCACGATATCGCGACATGTTGCAGGGGATACATGTTCAAGCAAAGAAAAGTGTCGCGATATCGCGACATGTTGCGTTTTGCCAAAGAAAAGGCGATTCATGTCAAAAAAAAGTGTCACGATATCGTGACATGTTGCATTTTCATGGCCAAAGAGAAAAGTGTCGCGATATCGCGACATGTTGCATTTCACGGCCAAAAGAGAAAAGTGTCGCGATATCGCGACATGTTGCATTTTCACGACCAAAAGAGAAGAGAAAGAACGAGAAAAGTGTCGCGATATCGCGACATGTTACATTTTCATGGCTAAAAGCAACAAAAGAGAGCAAGGAGGCAAAAGTGTCGCGATATCGCGACATGTTCCATTTTCGCCAAGGTAACGGACCTGCATAGTGACGTGGACATAAGGACAAAATCCAATGAATAAGACAAAGCGTTACATAAGGAATATTTAATGATTTGAAATCATTTAAGATGGTCGTTACACACGGAGGGAAACGGACGCAAGCCCATGTGGAGAAAACGCAGCGAAGGGCCACAAAATGGAAACCAAAGCACACGCATACAAGGGAAGGTGAAACGAAAAGTCAGGGAAGGTGAAACGAACAACCATCGAAAAATGAAACGAACCGTCATGGAAGGAGAAACAATTTTTTTAGAAGTTTAAATACGCCATTCAAAGAGGCCAAAAAGGGGGTCATAAATTGTTGCGAGCAGAGTTGCAGAGTTGAAGGCGAGAAGGCCATTCTGGACCTGTTTGAGTTGTTTTTCTTCCACAGACTGGTTTGGGAAAACCAAAAATTTTGCTATTGTAAAATGACATATTTTTAATGCAGAAGTTTTCAGAAATTTGCATCTTGTGGGCAAGAAAGGAGGAGTCATTTTCTGCATGCTATGGATTAAATGTCTATTTTTCCCCTTTTCAGATTTTAGGCTTGTAAATGGAGTTTATGCAAGTTTTCTTGGTTGCTTCATGCGAATGTTTAAATCTGAAAAACCTTATTTAAAACCCTAGGAGCCAGCACTTAGCTTATCTGGATTGTGCTTGTTTTGCAGGTCCAATAGGTTAGGTTGCATGCATGGAAACCTCACATCTTCGGTTTTGTCGAAATAGGATAGCATCATACTGAATGCGTTTTATTTTCAGTTTTCTGCATTTCATTTTCATTTTCTGCATTTTATTTTTTCCAAAAATTTTAACTTATTTTAAATTCTTAGGCATTAAAATAAACATTTAAAAATTTTCAAAATCCAAAAAAAACAATGAACAATCACTAAAGTTTCATGGTGAAATAAACCAACATTGCCCCTTGTTTACAGTTACTTGCAATCACTAAGGTGTTCCAAGCATTTAAATTGAATATCTTTATTTGAGATTACTAATACACATATGCAAATGCTAATACAACGGAGACCTTGGAGAAGTTGTTTGTTTAACTTCTTTGCAAGAGGGGATTTGGAACCCAAATCCTAAAGGAGAGTGTACTTTCACAACTGGGTGAAAATACCACTCAACAGGTGGGTAATGAGAGTCTAGAAAAAATTGATTTCATCTAGATACCCCACCAAAAATGACAATCTGTTCAAATCTCGATATAATGAAAACCATGACTCCTGGGGAGGAATTTTCCCTGTTAGAATCCCTCAAAGCATAGGAGGTAGTCATTCTTCTACTCCCGAAGTATCTCAGCAACCTAAAGTATTCCAGCCACCTGAGGAATCCCAACAGCCCAAAGCTGGTAAAGGAAAATAAATTGCAAAGGGTCAGAATCTTCCCCTTGTTCAGACCAAATCTAGGACATCTAGGAAAAGATCAATGAAGAGGTTTTTACTGAAGAGAAAGGAAAGACTTACAGCTCGAAGGCCGCCCAGATGATGTTGAAAATGGGTTATGATGGAAAATGGCTGGGCAAATAAGGACAAGGGAGAGTTGAACATATTCTAGTAACAAAAAGAGAGAAGTGTCTAGCACTTGGGGTAGATACTCTGACGTCAAGACATCATTCTAAGAATTGTAAAATTCGTTCTGCCTTCAGACTCGAGTACAAAATCTAATGAACCCGTAGCAAAAAGAATGAGAAAATTGAAAATGATGGCTAATAAAATAAAATACAAGAATATTATTCAAACTTCTAGTGATCAAGAGCCTCAAGATATAGAATACAACTCAGGGAAAAGAACTCAAGAAGGTGAACAAGACCATATGATTGAATAAAACACTGATGCAGATGCTCAAGAAGTTGAGCATGAAAATTCACAAAAGGATGTCTCACGCGACCCACCCAGTTCGGCTCAAGAGAGCCAAATAGTGAAAAAAAAAAAAAAAAATTGGTTAAAAAAGAAATCCTGATGGTAGGACAGCAGCAGGAGAAACAGATTATAAACTTGGATGAAAGTGATGAGGGAAATAAAACTCCTAATAAATACAAAGCACAGAGTGAAGAAATGATCATCAATGAACATGAAGAATAAGAAGAACACCAACAGCAAATCCAGTCGAAAATAGGTATGTTTTCTTTACTTTCTTCTTCTTATTCTCCTACTCATTCCCATTGTAATTCTCCCTCATTTTCTAAAATAAACAAAAGTATAATGTTCTTGCCAAAAAATTACCTTGTTCTCCTAGAAATGGCAACATCTTCCCAAAATCTGCTAAATTTTGGATCCATAGTTGCTCCCATTCCTTTTCTCCCCAACATTGACATCTCGACGGCTGGAGTTACAACTTCTCAAGGGACTGAGTCACACTCCACCATGGCCAAGATTGAAAATCTAAAAAAAGTAAGCAGGAATGCTTTAGATTGGTGGACTTCACATTCAGCTAAGGATTCTAAAGCACCGGCTACTGTAAGAGAAATCGTTGCTTTAGACCCAGCTAGTATGCAGAGGAAGAAGTTGAAGTTAACTCCTATTACTAAGAAATCAAAGGGATAAATGACTGTGGAATATTACCAAGCATAAGAGATAAATGAAGATATATCTCAACTGCCTATGCAAGATGAGTGGGTGAAAGCCCAAGCATATTTTGGGACCATATACTTATAGGGAGGACATTATCAAGAAATATTTTTAAAGTAAAATGAGAAGAGGAAGGAATTAGATACTGTGGTGAAAGAACAAAAAACAACAAAGAATGATCTTACTCTGGAAGCTAAAAAATGGGAGGGTAAATTTAGTGCTACTACCAGTGAAGTGGAAAAATGTAAAGAAAATTTGAGTGTGGCAGAAGCTCAGATTCAGGCGTTGAATACACAGATACAATAGCTACAACAATAGTTGGTAGAACAACAAAATGCTCCTTTTGGATTTTCAAAGGATAAAGTAAAGAAAATGAGCAAAGAATTGTTAAAAGATTTGTTATATTTAGTATTAAAGGCTAGAACTTTATTATTGTATTTAGCTAAAGTAAAGGAAACTACTGAAGTAGTAAAATAGGAATTTGGAGCTACCGAAGCATTTTTATTGAAAAGAGAAGATATAGCTACTAAAATTCAAATTTTGTCAGAAAATATGCCAGGAAGCATGGAAGCCAAGCTCAGAAGTGAAGCCTGGTCTCAAGCTAAAATCATAGCAAAGAACTTCTTTAGAAAGTTTAAATTGATAGCACAGGGAAATAAGTTTCTGTAGGACCTTGAAGATGAAGTGAAAGGGTTGCTCCAAAACCTTGATTTGGCCATCCATAATGGGCTTCCTTACCTCTGGGATGATGGTTCAAAAGTGTTGAAGGAAGAGGTCCTTTCAACATCAATAAAAGCTTTTTTTGAGGATGAAACAGACATACACGGCAGGTAGGAACCTATAGAAGAAACACAGGTCATGGAGATGATCCAGAGGCTGAAACATATTAAATCCTGTTTACAAGAACTAATTTTAAGGCAAAAGATCATTTCTTATGATAAAGTGGAGGAGTTTCAGTATGTATATCAACTTTTCATTGATTATTCTAATTTAGAAGATGAATATTGGAACCGAGTTTGCAAAACTTATCAAGAGGTAATTACAGCAATGGACAAAATAAAAATATCTAAACATCAGGGTCATAAAATAGCAGCCAGAGCTGGTACCAGCTCTCAGAATTGAATATTTTATGTTCCTCAGAAAAAGGTTAAGTCACTAAGCGGTAGAAAAAAAAATTGATAAGGTAAAGATCACTTATATTCCAAAGTGCATTATTTTTCTTTTCTCTTTGCTTTTTCACTTGAAATTTTACTTTTCACAACTGTGTTGGTGACTCCGTTTCCCAATGGATGAAGGCCTCGTTTCTATTTATTTTTGTGAGCAAAAAATCCCTTAGAAGGTGCCAAGAATGTTAGTCAAAAAGTGACTAACTACAAAAAATGGTTGATGCACATTTTTTGCATATTTTCAAAAAATACCGAAGTAGCCCATATGCTAAAGAACAAAGAAAAATCAAAATACACTAAGGAAGAAAAGTGTCACAATTTCGCAACATGTCAAACATCACCCATTTTCGCCAAGTCCCTCAATAAAAGGGTAGAAGTCAGGGAGAATGTTGAGATTTTGCGACATTGCTTATTTTTTTCAAAAGAATAGCAAAACTGCTAAAGATACTAAAAGTGTCACAATTTCGTGACATGTCCCTTTTTCACGACATGTCCCTTTTTCACGGCCAAAAGCAACAAGAGAGAGCAAGGAGGCGAAAGTGTCGCGATTTCGTGACATGTCGCATTTTTGCTATCAAAACCAAGACAAAGAGCTAAGGAGGCAGAAGTGTCACGATTTCGTGACATGGTCAATTTTCACGATGCAAAAAGAAGAATCAGGTTAAAGACATAGAAATGTCACAATTTTGCAATTTGCGACTCAAGAAGGGTAGACAAGCAGAGAAACAAGAGTGTCATGATTTCGCGACATGTCTAGTTTTTGCTAAAGAAAAAAGTAAAGAAGGCTTCACAAAGGTATAATGTCACGATTTTGTGACATACACGTTGTAGAGAAACAAAGTATATTTTTGGCAACTGGGGCATGCACTGACATCAGATGCTGATTTTTGAAGAATGGTCAATTTATTATAATATGGCAGGTCCACTGGATGATTGCAGAATAACAAGCTCATCTGAATTTATCCAAAAGGAAATCTATCTAATCTAGGGTAAATCCATTGTATATTCTTAGAAACTATAGATAATTACTTGTAATTGATTGAGGAAATTAAATGTACATAGTAGACGATACTCTTTTTAGGGCATAAATAGGAGTGAGTCGATCATGAAAATGGTCGGTTCTTGGACGTTTACAGACTTGATGTACATGTTACTAGATTACAAGCAATAAGAGATATTATTCTTCTAGATTTTGAAATTTTGTATGCGAGTGTATGTATCTGGTTTTTAACTTTTATTCTTTTTAAGTTTTATAATGTATTTGTTCTAAAATCTGAACTATGCATGTATAAACCTTATCTCTAGAGTTGAATATTAAAGATATTTACATGTATTTAGATGAACATTTAAAATCGCACTCAAGAATTCATATTTTCTATAGGAAGATATAAAGAAACTCTAAAGATAGTAATCTGCATAATCATTTTTTAGTTATTGTCTAATCTGTACCGTGAGAAAAGTTCTAGCTTCTGCTATATTTCCCTTATCTCTTGTTTCCCTTTCCTCTAAAAAACTCAAAGGAACCAGCCTTCTCTGGAGATGAGACAGATGATCTCAAGCAAGGTCTGTCTATTCAATGTTGGCAAAGTCTAAGGCACAACACTATTAATCGAAGGCAGATTTTTTTCCAACATAAGCACAATTTTTCCTTAAACCCTTATAACTCCTAAAATACATTTACTTCTAAATGCATTTACCACATAAACATTAAGCATCAATAATAACAATGTCAAAACAATATTTCTATTTAACCTTATACCTCCATCCAATTACCAACAATAATTGCCAAGTCAAATCAAATATTCCACATTATCAACAAAAGATTTACCTTGGCCAAAAATCAATTCTCCAACCGTAGGAGAAGTGTGGAGACACCAACATAAAAGTGCTTCCTCCTCCAAACACGTGGTCCAAAGAAACTGTTGTACCACGTGCACAATAATCCATGACCAAAAATGAAACACGCTCGACACGAATCAATCTCGACACCTCTACCTAGTGAGTGCCTTCGCTCCACTGCCTCCATCATTGGAGCACAAGTGCCCAACTAAAATCTCAAGTGCCACTCATTGTTTTACCTTCCCTTTGCTTGCAAAGATTAAAGACAAGCAGATTTTTCTTCCTCACAGGCATACGAAATCAAAACTTAAACACAGAGCAATACAAAACTTGAAAATCACAAAGCAATCCAAAATTAAAGGTCACAGAGCAATACAAATTCGAAGGTAATCGAGCAAATAGAATGTGCTTAAAACCTTAGGAAATAATGCCCTTTAATAGTCTTTCATCCCATGCAAATTTATGTCAGCGCTCATTTCAAACATTGCGTTTTTCATCCCATTCAAGTTGACGTCGGTGAGGTAAGTCTTTTACATGAGCACCGCTAAGGGTTTAGAAACCCTTTCAATAATAATTATAAAATAAATAATTATTATTTTATTAATAATAAACTTCAATTAAAACATTTTCAAAGGTTTGAGTTAATTTATTTATTAATAATAAAAATGGACTTTTAAGGTTTTTTCAAGAAACAAAAACCATTTCATTAAGCCAATATGGTTTTAATAAAAACCCTTAATGAGTCCAGATGGTTTTAAGAAAAACCTTTAACCTTGTCACCATGTTTTTAATTAAAAACCCATAAACAAAAATCATGGAATTTTCAAGATATTTTTGTCACCAAACTCTTTTTGACATCAGCATAAATTCCTTTTGACATCAACACAAACTACTTTTGACATCAATGACAACTCACAAACAAGAAACTAGGCAACATACCCAAAATTGCCAACAATCTACTCTTCGTCCCAATAGACCAAAGTCCCTACCCTTCTATATAATGATCATATATGGGGATAAATCAATCCATAAATACCTTGTGGATTCTGGGTCAAGAAATTTAGTCATGCATAAGCAAGTGGCTAATGTATTGGAGCTATCTTATGAGCCAAGCAGTCAAAGAAACATGCAACTAGATAGTACCCTAGTGCTAGTCCATGTTCTCATAAAGGATATTTCACTTGCATTTTGTTCCTACCCTACCATGACTATTACCTAGGAAATAACAATAATTGAACTACCAACTTCCTTTGGTATCTACATCTCCCATGACTTCGTAGCCAAAATTGGAGGCTATTTATCCTTAGATTAGATATACATGTTCCTAAAACCTCTCTATGGGTCTAAGTTGAAGATTCTATTTGAACCACCTCACATAGACTTATGGGTTAATATGATTTATGAAATTTGCAAGTCCTTGCAGGTCAGATCAAACTACCATTTTATTGATATTTTATCAAATTTTGATAAGGAAAAAAACCTATAGGCTTGACTAAGAGCATCATAGTTGCATAAACAAGCTATCAAATACCCAAATGCATCAATTTGGAACCAAATTCCAATATGGCTAAGTGCTTTTAGAAGATTCGGGATTGCAAAAGAATTTACAAAGAAAAATATATTTGATTGGGTTAAAAAATGACTTAGTCCTAAAGGGTTCTAGGAATGCTAAAATATAGAATCAATCACTCCCAAAATTTTCTAGTGATGATGCCACATGAAGATTCAAACAAGCAGATGCAACAAGCAAAAAGGGAGTATTTTTGTCAACTTAGTCACCTATCTCAACCTAAGAATTTATGATAGCTACCAAGATATCAACTTGAGGCTCAAGGTGGCTAGCTATTGATTATTATCCATAACTGATTATACAGACCTATATGAAGGTATACATCAAAGTTACCCCCAATATGCCTTAATGCTCATTTCCTCAATGTCAAGTACCCTTGCATCTGGTGGATGATTCTACCTCTTCCACCCATGAGTCTACCTGATCCTGCACATTTTACAATATGTCAGTAGTACCATACTCTCAAAAATCAACTAAACATCGCATAGTTGGTTTAATTGCTCAAATTAGGTATTAAAACATCATATATTAATACATTGTTTCTTTGTGCCAAAAAGTCTTCCAGGGAGGATCATGATATTTTCATAGGATTTTGGCTTGAAATTGCAAGGGAATGATCCTAATAATGTTTGCTACTATTCTGAATGCAAAAGAGATAGATAATGCTACAAAATCTCTACCAATTTATGTTCTAAATAAATACTTTGAATAAGGGGCAAGGGAGAATACTTCAATGAATATTTTGAATAACCAAAGATCTATAAACGATGATTTGAGAGTGCAAGAGTGTTATAAATATAGCAATGTACCTTATCTCTATCCCAATCCTTGCAACTTTTATGAAATTGATACAAATGACTAGAATATAAAGGAAATGCTATGAAATGTAGTTTCAAGCAAATTTGTAAAAAGGAAATGCATATATGTGAGAGATGAAGGGAAGCTATTAGTGGGATAATAAGGTAATGAATACCTTATATCCAACACTAAATGGTAGCTTGATGGTAAAATAAAGTGCCTAGAAATATTTTAAATGTTAATGAAGATAAAGCTAGAAATGCTTGAAAATAATGGATTAAAATTCTAAAATACTCAATAGATGAAAATATAACAGTATGGAAGTGAAAACAAATGGTTAGTATGCCTGTAAGTAAATATAATGAAGGTTGCAAATATAAATAAACAACTATCTAGATGTTATAATGAAGGATATTGGAAATAACCCTATAAGATAAAATGGGTTAGTTAGTAAGGTGAAAGTAGCCAAGAAGATGAATCCTGCAACCCTACAAGAAGATGTTATATGTATGAAAAGATTCCTACACGTGCTTGAAACCAAACCTACAAATAAAGATAAAGCCTACAAAACAAGGGTAAACCTTAAACAAAATAGAAGCATGAAATGTGAGATAAATTACACAAGTAAATGAAGTTAGTAATCTAGAAAAGTTATTTTAGAGAGCTAAAATGAAAGGGCAGCAAGTAAAAGGAGATAACTATGCTAAGTATGATATCACCTAGAAATGACCTCTCCCTTGCAATAAGATCTCCCTACCACCAAGCCCTCTTCCCTTACTTGATTCTCCTTCATAAATACTTACAAAATGGATGAGGAATACTTGAAAATGCTTGCTAGAATGAAAGAGCTTAGAAAAAGAGATGCTATAAAAATCTTGGCAAAGTGTAACTACAAAAAATTCTTACCCAAGGGGTTCCTTAAATAGGATTTGGGAGGCGAATTAGGGGGAAATTTGGATAATATCAATTTAAAATTAATGAATTTGGTGTGTTGCTAGGGCATGTGAGATTAGGGAAGAGTATGGAGGGATGTAATCTACATGCTCTTGGTTCATGCCAATATATTCTAGGTAATTTGGCCAAAGTTACCACTATCAACCAAATTTTCCATTGGTAAATTTGATAACTCGAGTGGTAGTCAAGCTAAAAGATATTTAATCTAAATTAGGAGACTAGCTCCTAGGCCCCCTATTCCTTTGTTTCCTAACATCCAATTGCACTATCAACCATTTCCACCTGTGAAGCCTATGACTTTTTAGAAAAACCTAGTTGTCAACCAATTTTTTGAACAATCAATTCTCCCTACCATGAGTTAGTCTACCATGACTTTCCAATCCTAAAAATTTGATAAATTAAAGAACACCATAAATGCCTTGACTGGTGAAATGGTAGATCTCAAGCAACAACATAATTTTTAGAGGTTTAGTTATGAAAACTATCCTAATCCTCCTTTCCAATTGGGAAACCAAGGGTTTTGGCCTCCTCCAAATGAATATCATAGGTATATATCCCAATGTAATGAAGAGACCAACTAGCCCTAATATTCTAGATGATAAATAGTGTTCATACCAGTCCCTACGTAGTAGCTTCCCATAAACCTAATAAGGGATGTGGTACTAGTTCAAAATAATTAATAATACCCATATACCTAGCACTATCCTTACCTTGATCCCTACTTCACTCATTATGAGGAACTTTAGTAGGCAACATGCCTAATTCTTTAGGCTACATAATCCAAACCTATAGTGCAAGCACCAAGACTAACTACGCAAAGCTTACCCTCAGAGGTTAGTTCAAATCCTAGAATCTAGCCATCAAAGTATATGTTGGTTACATGGGACAAATATGGAGTTTATGTCACCATCAAAAGGACAAATTCCCTGTCAGATAACCGAATTTAGGTATAAATTGGTGCCTTCACTAGGGATAAAAGGAGAGCTATAAAAGATAACTTAGAGGTAAATTATGAGATCACAAGCTCCTCCCTAGAGTTTAGTGTCTTTGAACTAAGGAATATATAGAAATCTAATCTAGTGGAACCAAAAGGACTTATACCAAACTTAGTTAGAACACTCAATGATATTGTTGAGAGGACAAAGTCCTAGTGGATTGTAGGTAATGCACAAAGAGCTCAACATTTGAAATTCCTCAATGTGGTTGAGCATATAAAGAAATCCCTATCCTCACTCTACTAAAATAGATGAAACAATTGGAGGAAGCACTAGAAAAACAAAATATCACCATAAAATAGAAGGCATCGATTATCCTACAAATATCTAATCTTCGTCCCAATAGACCAAAGCCCCTACCCTTCTATCTAATGATCATATGTGAGGATAAATTAATACATAAATACCATGTGGATTCTGGATCAATAACTTTAGTCATGCATAAGCAAGTGGCTAATTTATTTGGGCTATCCTATGAGCCAAGTAGTCAAAGAGTCATACAACTAGACAGTTCCCTAGTGTTGGTCCATGTTCTCATAAAGGATATTTCACTTGCATTTTGTGCCTACCCTACCATGACTATTGCCTAGGAAAAAACAATAATTGAACTACCAACTTCCTTTGGTATCTACATCTCCCATGAATTCGTAGCCAAAATTGGAGGTTATTTATCCTTATATTGGAGAGACATGTTCCTAAAACCTCTCTATGGGTCTAAGTTGAAGATTCTATTTGAACCACCTCACATAGACTTATGGGTTAATGTGATTTATGAAATTTGCAAGTCCTTGCAGGTCAGATCAAACTACCATTTTGTTGATATTTTGTCAAATTTTGATAAGGCAAAAAACCTAGAGTCTTGACTAAGAGCATCATAGTTGCATAAACAAGCTATCAAATACCCAAATGCATCAATTTGAATCTAAATTCCAAGATGGCTAAGTGCTTTTAGAAGATTCAATATTGCAAAAGAAGTTACAAAGCAAAATATATTTGATTGGGTTAAAAAATGACCTAGTCCTAAAGGGCTCTAGGAATGCTAAAATATAGAATCAATCAATACCAAAATTTTCTAGTGATGATACCACATGAAGCTTCAAAAGAGCAGATGCAACAATAAAAAAGGGAGTCTTTTCGTCAACTTAGTCACCTGTCTCAATCTGAGAATTTACAATAGCTACCAGGCTATCAACTTGAGGCTCAAGGTGGCTAGCTATTGATGATTATCCATAACCGATTATACATACCTATATGAAGGTATCCATCAATGTTACCCCCAAGTTGCCTTAATCATCATTTCCCCAACATCAAGTACCCCCGCATCTGGTGGATGATTCTACCTCTTCCACCCATGAGTGTACTTGATCCTACACATTTTTCAATATGTCAGCAGTACAATACTCTCAAAAATCAACTAAACATCACATAGATGGTTTAATTGCTCAAATTAGATATTAAAACACTATATGTTAATACATTGTTTCTTTGTGCCATAAATTCTTCCAAGGAGTATCATGAAATTTTCATAGGATTTTGGGTTGAAATTGTATGGGAATGATCCTAATAATGTTTGCTACTATTATTAATGCAAAAGATATAGATAATGTTACAAAATATTTACCAATTTATGTTCTAAATAAATGCTTTGAATAAGGGGTAAGGGATAATGCTTCAATGAATATTTTGAATAACGAAAGATCTAGAAATGGTGATTTGAGAGTGCAAGAATGTTAGAAATATAGCAATGTAGCTTATCTATATCCTAATTCTTGCATTTTTATGAAATTGATAAAGAAATTGAAAAAAAATGCTAGAAGATAAAGGAAATGCTATAAAATGTAGGTTCAAGCAAATTGTAAAAAGGAAATGCATATATGTGAGATATGAAGGGAGACTATTAGTGGGATAATAATGTAATGAAGACCTTATATCCAGCACTAAATGGTAGCTATATGGTAAAATAAAGTGCCTAGAAATATTTGAAATGCTAATGAAGATAAAGCTAGAAATACTTGAAAAGAATGGATTAAAATGCTAAAATACTCAATAGATGAAAGTATAACAGTATGGAAGTGAAAATAAATGGTTAGTATTCCTGTTAGTAGCTATAATGAAGGTTGCAAATATAAAGAAACAACTATCTAGATTTTAAAATGAAGGATGTTGGAAATAACCCTATAAGATAAAAGGGGCTAGTTAGTAAGGTGGAAGTGGCCAAGAATATGAATCCTGCAACCCTATAAGAAGATGTTATATGTATTAAAAGAGGCCTAAAAATGCTTGAAATAAAACCTACAAATCAATATATTAAAGCCTACAAAACAAGGGTAAACCTTAAACAAGATAGAAGCATGAAATGTGAGAGAAATTATGCAAGTAAATGAAGTTAGCAATATAGAAAAGCTATTTTAGAGAGCTAAAATGAAAGGGCAGCAATTAAAATGAGAGAACTATGCTAAGGATGATATCACCTAGCAATGGCATCTCCCTTGCACAAATATCTCCCTACCACCAAGCCCTCTTGCCTTACTTGACTCTCCTTCATAAATACTTACAAAATAGATGAGGAATACTTGAAAATGCTTTCTAGAATGAAATATCTTAGAAATAGAGATGCTATAGAAATCTTGGCAAAGTGTAACTAAAAAAAATTCATACCAAATGCTTACCCAAGGGGTTCTTTAAATGGGATTTGGGAGGACAATTAGGGGGAAAGTTGGATAAGAAAAATTTAAAATCATTGAATTTGGTGTGTTGCTAGGGTATGTGAGATTAGGGAAGAGGATGGAGGGATGTAATCTATATGCTCTTGGTCCATGCCAATATATTCTAAGTCATTTGGACAAATTTACCACTATCAACCAAAATTACCATTGGCAACTTTGGTAACCCGAGTGGCATTAAAGCTAAAAGAGATCTCATCCAAATTAGGAGACTAGATCCTAGGCCTCCTATGCCTTTGTTTCCTAACATCCAATTGCACTATCAACCATTTCCACCTGTGAAGCCTATGGCTTTTTAGAAAACCCTAGTTTTCAACCAAGTTTTTGAACAATCAATTCTCCCTATCATGAGTTAGTCTCCCATGACTTTCCAATTCTAAACATTTGATAAATTAAAGAACACCATAAATACCTTGACTGGTGAAATGGTAGTTCTTAAGAAACAACATAATTTTTAGAGGTTTAGTTATGAAAACTATCCTAATCCTCCTTTCCAAGTAGGAAACCAAGGGTTTTGGCCTCCTAAAAATGAATATCATAGGTATATATCCCAATCCAATGAAGATACCAACTAGCCCTAATATTCTAGATGATAAATAGTGCTCATACCATTCCCTATGTAGTAGCTTCCCATAAACCTAATAAGGGATGTGGTACTAGTTCAAAATAATTAAGAATACCCATATACCTAGCACTACCCTTACCTTGATCCCTAATTCCCTCATCATGATGAAATTTAGTAGGCAACATGCCTCATTCCTTAGGCTATGTAATCCAAACCAATGGTGCAAGCACCAAGACTAACTACTCAAAGCTTACCCTCAGAGGTTAGTTCAAATCCTATAACCTAGCCATCAAAGTAGATGTTGGTGACATGGGATAAAAATGGATTTTATGTAAGAATCAAAAGGAAAAATTTCCTATCAGGTAACCAACTTTAGGTACAAATTGGTGCCCTCACTAGAGATAAAAGGAGATCTATAAAAGAGAACTTAGAGGTAAATTATGAGATCACAAGTTCCTCCCTAGAGTTTAGTGGCTTAGAACTAATGAATACATAGAAATCCAATCTAGAGGAACCAATAGGTCCTATACCAAACCTGGTTAGAACACTCAATCATATTGTTGATAGGACAAGTTCCTAGTGGATTGTAGGTAGTGCACCAGGAGCTCAACCTTTGAAATCCTTCAATGTGGTTGAACATCTAAAGAAATCCATATCCTCACTCTAATAAAATAGATGAAACAATTGGAGGAAGCACTAGAAAAAATAAATATCACCATAAAATAGAAGGCATTGATTATCCTACAAATATCTACTCTTCGTCCCAATAGAACAAAGTCCCTACCCTTCTATCTAATGATCATATGTGGGGATAAATCATTCCATAAATACCTTGTGGATTCTTGGTCAAGAACTTTAGTTATGCATAAGCAAGTGGCTAATGTATTGGGGCTATCCTATGAGCCAAGCAGTCAAATATTAATACAACTAGGTATTACCCTAATGTTGGTCCATGTTCTCATAAAGGATATTTCACTTACATTTTGTGCCTACCCTACCATGACTATTGCCTAGGAAATAACAATAATTGAACTACCAACTTCCTTTGGTATCTACATCTCCCATGACTTCGTAGCAAAAATTGGAGGCTATTTATCCTTAGATTGGAGAGACATGTTCATAAAACCTATCTATGGGTCTAAGTTGAGGATTCTATTTGAACCACCTCACATAGACTTATGGGTTAATATGATTTATGAAATTTGCAAGTCCTTGCAGGTCAGATCAAACTACCATTTTGTTGATATTTTGTCAAATTTTGATAAGGAAAAAAACCTAGAGGCTTGACTAAGAGCATCATAGTTGCATAAACAAGCCATCAAATATCCAAATGCATCAATTTGGAGCCAAATTCCAATATGGCTAAGTCCTTTTAGAATATTTGGGATTGCAAAAAAAGTTACAAAGAAAAATATATTTGATTGGATTAAAAAATGACTGAGTCCTAAAGGGCTCTAGTAATGCTAAATTATAGAATCAAGCAATCCCAAAATTTTCTAGTGATGATGCCACATGAAGCTTCAAACAAGCAAATGCAACAATCAAAAAGGTATTCTTTTCATCAACTTAGTCACCTATCTCAACCTAAGAATTTACGATAGCTACCAGGCTATCAACTTGAGGCTCAAGGTGGCTAGCTATTGATTATTATCCATAACTAATTATACATACCTATATGAAGGTATCCATCAAAGTTTCCCTCGAGATGCCTTAATTCTCATTTCCCCAACGTCAAGTACCCCTACATCTGGTGGATGATTCTACCTCTTCCACCCATGATTCTACCTGATCCTGCATATTTTACAATATGTCAGTAGTACCATACTCTCAAAAATCAACTAAATATCACATGGTTGGTTTAATTTCTCAAATTAGGTATTAAAACATCATAGATTAATACATTGTTTCTTTGTGCCAAAAATTCTTCCAGGGAGGATCATGACATTTTCATAGGATTTTGGGTTGAAATTGTAGGGGAATGATCCTAATAATATTTGCTACTATCATGAATGCAAAAGAGATAGATAATGCTATAAAATCTCTAACAATTTATATTCTAAATAAATACTTTGAATAAGGGGCAAAGAAGAATGCTTCAATGAATATTTTGAATAACCAAAGATCTATAAATGGTGATTTGAGAGTGCAAGAGTGTTATAAATATAGAAATGTAGCTTATCTATATCCTAATCCTTGAAATTTTTATTAAATTGATAAAGAAATTGATACAAATGACTAGAAGATAAAAGAAATGCTATGAAATGTAGGTTCAAGCAAATTGTAAAAAGGAAATACATATATGTTAGAGATTAAGGGAGGATATTAGTGGAATAATAAGGTAATGAAGACCTTATATCCAACACTAAATGGTAGCTAGATGGTAAAATAAAGTGCCTAGAAATATTTGAAATGCTAATGAAGATAAAGCTAGAAATGCTTGAAAAGAATGGATTAAAATGGTAATATACTCAATAGATGGAAGTATAACAGTATGGAAGTGAAAGAAAATCATTAGTATGCCTGTAAGTAAATATAATGAAGGTTGCAAATATAAAGAAACTAATATCTAGATGTTATAATGAAGGATATTGGAAATAACCCTATAAGATAAAAGGGGTTAGTTAGTAAGGTGAAAGTCGCCAAGAAGATGTTATATGTATGAAAAGATTCCTACAAATGCTTGAAAACAAACCTACAAATCAAGATATTAAAGCCTACAAAACAAGGGTAAATCTTAAACAAAATAGAAGCATGAAATGTGAGATATTTATGCAAGTAAATGAAGTTAGCAATCTAGAAAAGCTATTTTAGAGAGCTAAAATGAAAGGGCATAAAGTAAAATGAGAGAACTATGCTAAGGATGATATCACCTAGCAATGGCCTCTCCCTTGCACCAAGATCTCCTTACCACCAAGCCCTCTTGCCTTACTTGACTCTCCTTCATAAATACTTACAAAATGGATGAGGAATACTTGAAAATGCTTGCTAGAATGAAAGAGCTTAGAAAAATAGATGTTATAGAAATCTTGGCAAAGTGTAACTACAAAAATTCATACCAAATGCTTGTCCAAGGGATTCCTTAAATAGGATTTGGGAGGACAATTAGGGGGAAATTTGGATAAGATCAATTTAAAATCAGTGAATTTGGTGTGTTTCTAGGGCATGTGAGATTAGGGAATATGATGGAGTGATGTAATATACATGCTCCTGGCTCATGCCAATATATTCTAAATCATTTGGCCAAAGTTAACATTATCAACCAAATTTGCCATTGGAAAATTTGGTAACCCGAGTGGCATTAAAGCTAAAATAGATCTCATCCAAATTAGGAGACTAGCTCCTAGGCCCCCTATGCCTTTGTTTCCTAACATCCAATTGCACTATCAACCATTTCCACCTGTAAAGCCTATGAATTTTTAGAAAAACCTAGTTTTCAGCCAAGTTTTTGAACAATCAATTCTCCCTACCATGAGTTAGTCTCTGATGACTTTCCAATCCTAAAAATTTGATAAATTAAAGAACACCATAAATACCTTGACTGGTAAAATGGTAGTTCTCAAGCAACAACATAATTTTTAGAGGTTTAGTTATGAAAACTATCCTAATCCTCCTTTCCAATTGGGAAACCAAGGATTTTGGCCTCCTCCAAATGAATATCATAGGTATATATCCCAATCCAATGAAGAGACCAACTAGCCCTAATATTCTAGATGATAAATAGTGTTCATACCAGTCCCTATGTAGTAGCTTCCCATAAACCTGATAAGGGATGTGGTACTAGTTCAAAATAATTAAGAATACACATATACCTAACACTACCCTTACCTTAATCCCTACTTCCCTCATCATGAGGACCTTTAGTAGGCAACATGCCTCATTCCTTGGGCTACATAATCCAAACCAATGGTGCAAGCACCAAGACAAACTACTCAAATCTTACCCTAAGAGGTTAGTTCAAATCCTAGAACCTAGCCATCAAATTAGATCTTGGTGACATGGGACAAAGATGGAGTTTATGTCACCATCAAAAGGACAAATTCCCTATCAGATAACCGTATTTAGGTATAAATTGGTGCCCTAACCAAATATAAAAGGAGATCTATAAAAGATAACTTAGAGGTAAATTATGATATCACAAGTTCCTCCCTAGAGGTTAGTGTCTTTGAACTAAGGAATACATAGAAATCCAATCTAGTGGAACCAAGAGGACCTATACCAAACCTGGTTAGAACACTCAATCATATTGTTGAGAGGACAAGGTCCTAGTGGATTGTAGGTAGTGCACCAAGAGCTCAACCTTTGAAATATTTCAATGTGGTTGAGCATATAAATAAATCCCTATCCTCACTCTACTAAAATATATGAGACAATAGGAGGAAGCACTAGAAAAACAAAAGATCGCCATAAAATAGAAGGCATCGATTATCCTACAAATATCTAATCTTATTCCCAATAGACCAAATCCCCTACCCTTCTATCTAATTATCATATGTGGGGATAAATCAATCCATAAATACCATGTGGATTCTAGGTCAATAAATTTAGTCATTCATAAGCAAGTGGCTAATGTATTGGGGCTATCCTATTATCCAAACAGTCAAAGATTCATACAACTAGATAGTACCCTAGTGCTGGTCCATGTTCTCATAAAGGATATTTCACTTGCATTTTGTGCCTACCCTACCATGACTATTGCCTAGGAAATAACAATAATTGAACTACCAACTTCCTTTGGTATTTACATCTCCCATGACTTCGTAGCAAAAATTGGAGGCTATTTATCCTTATATTGGAGAGACATGTTCCTAAAACCTCTCTATGGGTCTAAGTTGAAGATTCTATTTGAACCACCTCACATAGACTTATGGGTTAATGTGATTTATGAAATTTGCAAGTCCTTGCAGGTCAGATCAAACTACCATTTTGTTGATATTTTGTCAAATTTTGATAAGGAAAAAAACCTAGCGTCTTGACTAAGAGCATCATAGTTGCATAAACAAGCTATCAAATACCCACATGCATCAATTTGGAGACAAATTCCAAGATGGCTAAGTGCTTTTAGAAGATTCGATATTGCAAAATAAGTTACAAAGCAAAATATATTTGATTGGGTTAAAAAATGACCTAGTCCTAAAGGGCTCTAGGAATGCTAAAATATAGAATCAATCAATACCAAAATTTTCTAGTGATGATACCACATGAAGATTCAAACAAGTAGATGCAACAATCAAAAGGGGAGTCTTTTCATCAACTTAGTCACATGTCTCAACCTGAGAATTTACAATAGCTACCAGGCTATCAACTTGAGGCTCAAGATGGCTAGTTATTGATGATTATCCATAACCGATTATACATACCTATATGAAGGTATCCATCAATGTTACCCCTGAGTTGCCTTAATTGTCATTTCTCCAACATCAAGTACCCCTACATTTTTTGGATGATTCTACCTCTTCCACCCATGAGTGTACCTGATCCTACACATTTTTCAATATGTCAGCAGTACAATACTCTCAAAAATTAACTAAATATCGCATAGTTAGTTTAATTGCTCAAATTAGGTATTAAAACATCATATATTAATACATTGTTTCTTTGTGCCATAAAGTCTTCCAGGGAGGATCATGACATTTTCATAGGATTTTGGGCTGAAATTGCAGGGGAATGATCCTAATAATGTTTGTTACTATTATGAATGCAAAAGAGATAGATAATGCTAAAACATCTCTACCAATTTATGTTCTAAATAAATGCTTTGAATAAGGGGCAAGGGAGAATGCTTCAATGAATATTTTGAATAACCAGATATCTAGAAATTATGATTTTAGAGTGCAAGAATGTTATAAATATAGCAATGTAGCTTATCTATATTCTAATCCTTGCATTTTTTATGAAATTGATAAATAAATTGATACAAATGACTAGAAGATAAAGGAAATGCTATGAAATATAGGTTCAAGCAAATTGTAAAAAGGAAATGCATATATGTGAGATATGAAGGGAGGATATTAGTGGGATAATAAGGTAATGAAGACCTTATATCCAGCACTAAATGGTAGCTAGATGGTAAAATAAAGTGCCTAGAAAGATTTGAAATGCTAATGAAGATAAAGCTAGAAATGCTTGAAAAGAATGGATTAAAATGCTAAAATACTCAATAGATGAAATTATAACAGTATGAAAGTGAAAATAAATGGTTAGTATGATGTAAGTAGTTATAGTGAAGGTTTCAAATATAAATAAACAACTATCTAGATGTTAAAATGAAGGATGTTGGAAATAACCCTATAAGATAAAAGGGGTTAGTTAGTAAGGTGGAAGTGGCCAAGAAGATGAATCTTACAACCCTATAATAAGATGTTAGATGTATGAAAAGAGGCCTACAAATACTTGAAATAAAACCTAAAAATAAAGATATTAAAGCCTAAAAAACAAGGTTAAACCTTAAACAAGATATAAGCATGAAATGTGAGAGAAATTATGCAAGTAAATGAAGTTAGCAATCTAGAAAAGCTATTTTAGAGAGCTAAAATGAAATGGCAGCATGTAAAAGGAGATAACTATGCTAGGTATGATATCACCTAGCAATGGCCTCTCCCTTGCACAAATATCTCCCTACCACCAAGCCCTCTTGCCTTACTTGACTCTCCTTCATAAATACTTACAAAATAGATGAGGAATACTTGAAAATGCTTTCTAGAATGAAAGATCTTAGAAAAAGAGATGCTATAGAAATATTGGCAAAGTGTAACTACAAAAAATTCATACCAAATGCTTACCCAAGGGGTTCTTTAAATAGGATTTGGGAGGACAATTAGTGGGAAAGTTGGATAAGTTCAATTTAAAATCATTGAATATGGTGTGTTTCTAGGGCATGAGATATTAGGAAAGGGGATGGAATGATGTAATATACGTGCTCCTAGTCCATGCCAATTATTCTAAGTCATTTGGAAAAATTTACCACTATCAACCAAATTTTCCATTGGCAAATTTGGTAACCAGAGTGGCATTAAAGCTAAAAGAGATCTCATCCAAATTAGGAGACTAGATCTTAGGCCCCCTATGCCTTTTTTTCCTAACATCCAATTGCACTATCAACCATTTACTCCTGTGAAGCCTATGACATTTTAGAAAACCCTAGTTTTCAACCAAGTTTTTGAACAATCAATTCTCCCTACCATGAGTTAGTCTCCCATGACTTTTCAATCCTAAAAATTTTATAAATTAAAGAACACCATAAATATCTTGACTGGTGAAATGGTAGTTCTTAAGCAACAACATAATTTTTAGAGGTTTAGTTATGAAAACTATCTTAAGCCTGCACTCCCTTGTAACCCTTCTTTCACTTCCTCATATGTCACCATATACTCTCCTTCCTCATGCACTACTTCTCTATCAACTCGATCCTCTATGCTATGTGGTTCTGGTACCTCCACTTTTGTTTCTATCAATAGTTCTTCAAAATCTCCTTCTTCAGATGCCCAAACTTGTTTTATTTTTGGTTCATGTCTACTATGGTCTGAGTTAATTGTATTATCTATTTGATAAATTATCATGCTCTTTCTTACTATAATTTTCTCTTGTACTTCTCTTATCCTATGCCTTTGCACACTGGTGTCTGTCATTCACCTCCAATTTTGTAATATTCTTACTTGTCAATTTGACCCGTTTTAACAAAAATGACAAGTTCGATAAGGAAACGGTACCAAATGTAGCATAGGGATGTAGTATTCCTAATGTGGAGGTGTTTTCCAAGGCTTATAATTATCAATTTTCTATTCTCAATGTATGGACAAAATCATACAATCGTACAGTCTTTACAACTATCAATTAGCGATAATAGAAAAACTTGTACGAATCCCAAATCGTACCAATGTATGATCCCAAATCGTACAGTGATAGATATTGTGTAATTTATCACTCTTAAAATCCTTCGTATTTGGTTTTTTAGGCTTCTGTATACAGTTTTGTAACTAAACTATTTGATCTCCCAATGCTGCCAAATCGGGTAAGTTTTTCTCAATCACAAAAACTACCAAATCAGGTAAATTTCTCTTGTACGTTTTGTAAGAGCTCTAGTGTATGATTTGTAAAAAAAAAAAAAGGGCATAAAAGTACCAAATTGGATATTCTCCTGGACTAATCTCTCTTAGATAAGTTTTTGTAAAGGTTTAATATGACAATTAATCCATTTCTACTAGCATGCAAGTTTCATCATCAAGGTTTGAGAGAGTTATAGCCAAATGGTCACATCCAAAAATAATACAATAGTATTAAATACATCTTCCTTGATATCATATTCATCATATATCATTCATCAGGTTCACACCAGTGCTGGTTTAATCTATTTCTCCCATAACAATGCATTAAGTATCAATAACAACAAAAAATAAGTGCATGCGACACGAGTAAACTACAAAACACTATTCTACTATTCTAGGATCGTACAGTACATGAGAGAAAAATATTAATTGTTATTCTTCTTTATTACTTGCCAACAATATTTTACAATCACCAAAATGTAATCAACAATTATAGGTATGCATCAATACTTCCTACCAGAACATAGCCAAAACTCATAAGCATTCACCAAGCTAACCAGACCATCAAAAATAAAAATGATGCCTTATATAATATTTCCCAAGCCATTTCAAATTTATTCCTAAGGCAAGTCATTACTCACAACTTTCCATGTATAATGGAATGCATAATTATGACTTTTACTAAGTCTAAACACCTTATTTATCAAATTCATTCGCAATTACAACTCAAGTTGTATTTTCCTTGCATTTAATTTCATTTCATATTGTATGTTTTACCCTTTAGTTTGTATGGTTTACCTCCTACTTGTAGGATTTACTCCTACTTGTACGGTTTACAAAAACTTGTCAAAATTGTCAAATTGGGCAAATCCTCTTATCACTTATTCTTCTTCTGGTAGGTGGATTTGTTGCCTACAAGGATGAGATACGAGATTGGTGTTCTCCATTCAATATAAATACCTATAGAGTGCAAAATAATAATAGGCTAAATAAACCTAGAATAATAATATGCCAAATAATCCTACAAGAAGAATAGGCTAAAGGAGCCTAGAAGAAGAATAGGCCAAAGAAGCCTAGAAGAAGAAAAGGCCAGAGAAGCCTTGAAGCAAAAAAATACATAGAAGCCTTGAAGGCCACATAAGCCTTAATTCTAAATAAAACTTTAGAGAATAATTCCTTATTCAAAATAAGAATACCTAAATTTAAAGAAAGACTCCAAAGAAGATTCCAAGAAATAGGAGATTGGTGATCTCCATTAGAGCCTGCAAATTGTAAAAGAGAAAGGACCAACGAAGTCCTATTCTAAAATTTATAAGTAGTAGAATCAAATATCCGAGAAGATATCATCACCAACACTTCCAAAAGTAGAAGGTTGAAGAAAAGGTCTAAGGCAGAAGACCAAAGAAGTTGCAATATAGAAGACCTTGGAGAGGTCTCAAAGAGGAAAATGAAGAAGGATTGGAGAGCCTTGTTGCAGAACTCATAGAAGCATCATCAAAAAGAGTTCCTAGGACAACTTATTTGAGAATTCCACTACGAAGGAAAATTTCTTGATAGTGAATGACTTGGGATAATTATCGACATATGACAACAAGCCTAAAAGAAGAAGAGTTTGGAAAGGAGTGCCAAATATCCAAAGAATAATCCAGTGAAGACCTCAAGAAAAATAGAATTCTAAGAAGAAGAAGATCCTATTTGAAGTTAAAATTTGATAAGAATCTTGAAGGAAGAGTCAGATAGAAGAAGCCTACCAAATCCAGGAGATTTAGAGATTACCTCTCATAGCAAGAAGGCACAATTTAGATAAAGGAGTTCTCTGAATCTATAGTAGAAATAAAAATATCACTAGAAGGATTAAGCCACCAAATCCAAGGCTCAAGATAAAAAATTTGAGGCTAGATATTTATGAAGGAGAAAGTTGTTCATGACAACCAACATAGAAGCTATATATCCATCTACTACAAGGCAACAACTTGGTGAATTATAAGAACCAAGATCTACATCATCTTCAGAAGCCATAAAAAAAGGTAAGCAACTAAGGTGCAACTAGTTGAACTTCAAATTAGGGTTAATTATCAAATTCCATTAAGCACCATATTTGGATTAAAAGTTGTAGAAGAATAGATTGCATTATAGTCTTCAAGAAAGTGTAAAAAGGGAAGTTCATTTTAAGGATTATTTGTACATTGATTTGGAGTTGAATATATTTTAGAATTACAACTATCAATCAACTACCTATCATCTACTTTGTAAAAATAAAGGAAGACTAGATCCTACAACTTTGTTTGTAGTGAAAATTTGCATAATATTTATTAAGGGTTCATTACAGATTACTCTTAAAAGTTGTTAGAGATTATTAAGCGCATATGAAATTATTTTGAAATTTTATTAGAGTGATAAGGTGATATTTTTAGTGCATTAAATTGATAGCATTATTAAGATCATTTGTACTACACTAATTACTCTAAAAATTATTATTTTGTGTTTGTTAATTGTTATGAATCAAGAGCACAAAAACTAGTAGATTAATCAAAGTATCTAGAGACACTATTTGGTGCACATAACCTACAACATTTTGTGGCCCAAATAAGCCACCAAAAATTAGATCAGATTCCTCCAAGAAGTAGAGAACAAATCCACCATTAAATCAGCAAGAGAAGCTTAAAATAGAGACTTAGTGAGTATCAAGATTCAAAGTGCACCAAAAAGGGATGCAAAAACTACTTCTAAAAAGAAAAAGGAAAGCTTATATCTACATGGTTACAAGCTTGGGTTCATTAGAAAAATATCCAAGAAAAAATGATAAAGGCATCTAATCAAAATACAACCTCAAAATCCCCTATTGCATTTAAGAAATCTGCCATAAAAATTAGAAAAATTAGATCTACAAAAGGATTGCAAAAGGAGTGCAATAAGGGCATTCTTATATATAAGATATGTTACAAATTGGTGCACTAGTCTAATCTATTCTACGTAGGAATTATGGTAGAGTTTAAACTACCTTAAAGGCACACTATTCACAAGGTGAAATAGCTGAAGGCAGTCAAACATCAACACACTCTAAGTAAAGCAAATAAACCTCTCGAAAGGCTCATATCCTCTATATCTTGAATAGCCAAATCTGCAAGAAAAATATAACACAATACAAACCAAAAGAAAGCATTATATTCAAGGGAAAAAAGGATGAGCATAACAGGTTTGGAAAATAATAAAAGCAATGTGCAAAAGACTATATTTGATGCACATCCAAGGAGCATTCTATACCATTATTGAGGTTCACCAAAGCTCCAAAGCATCGCTCGTCACTCCAGCTGGAACCAACTCATAAACAAGCACCATTGAAAAAAGGAAGAGCTATGACTATTACAACGTTTAAAGGTGCTCCAAAGGTATGTTAAAGAAGTATTAGGGAAAGAGCCCATGTATAAGGAGGAAGTGACACTTATTATTTGAAAATAAATTCTAACATTCACTACATGAGCACCCATATTTTACATGTTCTAGCAAAGGAATATTACTAGAAAGAAGGATGGTATGTTAGAACAAGGAAGACACATATCTTCAAAGGAAATAAGTGCTTCTCCAAGGTTGTAATGCCCAAACGCTACAAGCATCTTCATTCTCTCCAAGCACTCAAGAAGTAACCAATGTGAAACTTGTCACATAGCACAAGAACTCTCTTCTATTAAAACATGCCAAAGACCAATGAAGTTGACATATTTAGTATTCCAACATTTACTCACAACACGAGCTGAATCACAGCATGGAAGAAAGGTGAAAGAGAATTAAAAGCTCTAGTCAAGGAGGTCAAAGAATTTCAATGTTGAAGCCAAGCAAAAATCAACATACATTATTCTCCATAAGTGTTTAAAGAAAGGAAAAATAAGTGGACTATCATATACGTCTGAGATATGCGATAGAAATATAGATAATACAACATCAAAGGTAAGGTCTCTTCCTTATTAATATTTGCTTTCATTAACCGGGATTTATAAGGTAAACATTAGGTTGAAATACTAAAGGAAATCAACCATATTTGAAAGTAATATAAAAGATAGAAAATCATATTAAATAGCCTAATATTTGCAATATTATAACATAGGATAAATAAGGAATTCTACTTGGAAATCAAAATTTCTATTATTGCAAATAATTATTTTCTAATATTCCACATTAGGGAGTTATAAGGAATACTACATCAAAGTAGAAAATTGGAAATTAGAAACAATAAATATCAAATTATTAAAGGTTATAAAAAGAGGTTTATTAAAGAATATTAAGAGTTGGAAATTAATTGGCATATTTATCTCAAAATACATTAAAAGGACAAAAGGAATCCAACTATTAAAACCTCTTAAAATTAGAAAGTGCTTAAATTTCAATAGGAGTAATAAGGTGTAAAATAAGTTGATTTTTACTATTTACAAAACTTTACAAAATCAACTCTAAATTGAACTATAATTCTCAAAAGCACTTTATCTATCACACAAAATTTCCAAAATCATTATGGAGACATAAGGTGTTCTACAAAACCTGATAACAATAGCACTCATCAAAGATTATCAAGTACTAAGGTCTGTACTAAACAAGATCTCTTAACTAGGGAGATATAAGAAAGCCTACAAAACCTAAAGTTCCATCAGGCTCATATACTATAAAGATGACTACCAACACATTAAGCAATACACTTAGAAGTGGGATGAGAAAAATACTAGTATGGATTAAAATCATGATTGGTAATACAATAGAAAATGAAAAATAAAAAGAAGAATCAACAAGATGGAAAATAAGTTTTGAAGCACTTAGCTACAAAAAAATCATATTCTTCTAATGAAACTAATGATAACTATAAAAAAGATCACATTCAAAAAGGAGAAGAAAAGGTAGATCAAGAAGACATCACAAAAATAAGTAAAAATGAAATAGCTTCAATTGTGCACATATGGTTTTAAGAGCTAGTCAAGGGTATAGACCTCCCAATTTAATTTTGAAATTCAGTTGTATTTTCTACAATTGAAAACTCCCTTGGAACATTCATTATCGCTGCTAATTGTACACACAAATTTAAACACATTATTTATGCTTGAATTTGTGTCTAAATGGATTTCAACAAATTCCTTCCACAAAATATACCATTACAATTTGAGAAGGACACTTGGGAGCAAGTGGTGGACTATGAGAACATTGATTTTCGTTGTAGAATATACCATGAATATGGTCATTTGGCTAGTGTATGTCCAAATCATATTCCAGAACAAAAGAAAGAGGACACAAACTTAGAAGGTTTCCAAATGCCTAAGAATAAGAACATTAAAAAAACCAATTGTGAAGGATCAAGTGATGTTGTCAACTAATATGTTTGGAATTCTTTCCAAAAATAACCTCGCTGGTAAGGAAAAGGACATAATGGAGACATAAATATTAGAAACACAATTTAAAGATATAGGGAAGGACTCAAAGACAAACCATAAAATCAAAGGTTTTCAACAGAAAAATAAGGGTGAAAACATAGATAAGAATAACAATATTTTAAATGCTCAAACTTCAAATAATTCAAACCCCAAGACAAAATTTGTTGAACCTTCCAATAATGCTTTGGTTGCATATACACATACTTCAGGGTTAGAATCTATCCCAAATTCAATTGGGGTAAGACAAGAAATAAGAAAAAAATGAATATGGACACTAACCAAAAGGTAGACCATAAGACTAATCAACATCATATGGTAAAAGAAGGTGAAAATCTTGTAGAGGAAGGTAAGATTAATGCCCTTACCAACATCTTTAGCCTTGTTATTAATGAAGATCATCACTTGGAATATTAGAGGTCTTAAAGGGAGTCTTTTAAAACAAAACAAAATTAGAATAATGATTTAGACAAACCAACCACATTTGGTTTTCATGAAGGAAACAAATATGTCTATAGGGGAAATGGAATCCATTGCAAGTAAAATATGGATGACAAGAAAAGTGGTTTCACTCAGTTGCCATGGGGCTTCTAGCGGCATTGCTCGCATCTAGGACCTAAAAGAGATCATTATTCATAATATGGTTGGTAGTTGGGATCTCTTGGATGTGGCTGCACAAAGTATACAATCTAACCAAATTATGCTCTACTTTATTTTTTATGCTCCAATTACTTTAAAGGAAAAGCAGAGACAATGGAAGGATATAACTTATATTATCTTTCATTTTCCTAAATCTTAGGTCTTGATCGGAGGAGACTTCAATACCATCCTCTCTTTGGAAAGAAGATGGGGGAAATAGGAATCTAGATGGGAGCACAAACCTCATGAGTGAATATATTGAAAACCTTCACCTTGTCGACATCTAGCCAAATAATGACCTCATGACCTGGTCTATCAAAAGGTAAGGCTCTGCTTGTATCATCAAAATATTTCATAGGTTATTGTTATCTAACAATTTCTTAAATTCATGGTGCCCACTCAAATTTTACAAAGTAAAGAAGTGCTAAAGTTTAGTCTCTATGAGATTGTTCTAAAATATTTACTAGTGGGCCCATTCAAGTTTCATCACAATAAAAACATTTAAAAAATAATGAAAATAAAATAAAAATAAAACAAAGAAAATAAAAAATTAAATAATAAATATAAATATAGAAATAAATCAAAATAAAGCCATTATGTATATCCCAAATTAAAACATCAATGTGTTTTTTTTAAGTTTAATTTAATTTTATTAATGGTTTTGTTTTGGGAAAGTTTAATTTTATTAATGGTTTTATTTTGGAAAGTTTAATTTATGTGTTCTTTTATTACAGGTTACTAAAAAAATCATGGGCATGATTTTTGAGGTGAACCCCGACCTGGCCAACCAGCAGATAGATGGCTCATTTTTTGAGACAAAACCATGCTGACTTGTGGATGTAGCGCATGAGCATGGTCAATACAAGGGTATGGTTTTTGAGGGTCAATATGGTGGTATGATTTTTAAGGTGAACCCTCAACCTAGACAACTAGCAGATGTAGTCCCAAAGCATGGTCAACACGAAAGCATTGATTTTGAGAGGAGCATGGTCGACATGGGATATGAATACCAAGGGGCCTCTCAATGGCGTAGCTGAGTCATGTTGATTAGTGCATGTTTTTTTTATAAAAAACACATTGTGCCATCCTCACACACATGTGGGATTAAAAACATGGAAAATACCAACTCGCCACAATGCTCATATATTTGAATGCATAAAGAGGACTTCCATTGCGTCTTTGATGTTCTAGGGTGAAGAATATTGTGAATAAAAATAGGTGTAGTGTGCACATCCATACGTGGATGTGCCCATATATGGATGAAATAAAACATTCATCATTATTCTACATTACATGGGTATGTCAGAGAGTATTTCTTTCTCTATCGTTGTTATGTCCAAACTACCTGCCATCAATGATTTTTCCTTCACCAAAAGTTTTAGTAGTAGTCTCAAAAGCTTGAATTTGGACTAGTTCCTAGCAAAGGACCTGCAAATGTTATTATAGAGGTTGGGGGTTATGAGTGGATCAATGACAAGACTTCTTCCTTGGGTAGTTTCACCTTTGTGATGATGATGTGGGATGTGGGTGTCATGGCCACTGTAGTGAAAGAATAACACATCTCTAGTATTGGTCCTTCTAAATCAAAGCTACACAAATATTTTCATTGATGGGATGTGTGGACTTCACGTACTTTGATTTCTTATTTGAATTTCCAGGTCAGGTGTTTCAGAATCCATAGTTGAGTCTCAAAGACCTCGGAGGTAGCATATCCCAAGTTACTCTCTCTACGTAGACAGCTATCAACTCTTTCTCCCCAGTGTGTGAATAAATTAGCACTTAAAATGGAGAGTGTCAGTATCATAGATGAAGACACTTTGTTGTGTTTTTTGGAGAAATAAGACTTAAATAGAAATCTACAACTTGACCAATGGCACTTGTGTGGAAGAGTACAATGTAGTTGATGCTTATTACCATGACAAGATCAAAATTATTATAGGTTCAATGAAACTCATTCTGCTGGGTTTTAAAGTTGTTGATGTAAATATCTATGATAAATTTCATGGATTTGATTAAACATCTCACCAATTATGGCTTTCAAGACGTGATGTTGGATGGACATGTACTCATCAAATTGGAGAAAATAATGGACAATGCATAAATTCGTTAGCATTGATCAGTCCATGTATTATGATATCATCAAGGCTGCCAAGTCTATATTAATATAATGTGAATTCACCAAGGATTACACAACAAATTGGTGTGCATTTGCACCAGATTTCAAGGTTCTTGAGGAGAATGAAGAATACATTGAAAGAGAAGATGAGTTTGACATGATGTTTGACACCGAGAAGGTGAAACTTGCAACTGTTGATGAAGATGAAAATGTTGACATAAGGTTTATAGAAAAATATTTATATTTTTTAGATGACTCTTGCAAAAGACATTATCAAAGTGGGTGACTAAATGATACATCCTCACTATGTTGAGACAACGGTATTCATGAGCTACATTTCAAGCTTGTAAGTTGGCTGTGCAGCTGTCATCTAAGAGCATGGAGTACCTGTTGGACTTGTTGGGACCAATGTTATAGGGAAATCTACTACGCTTAAAGTTTTTACTAGAAAACTTAATCCCAAACCTGGAAAGTTCAATAATCATCCTAGTTGGCAAAAAATTGTTTTCATATGTATTTGAAGATATAGATTAAGAGATGGATTACGTACAAGGTGGGTTATTTGATTAATACCAAGTCATTAGAGACAAAAGAAAATGACAACAAGCTTTTAAAGATGTTAAGGTGGGCATATCATCTGTGGTTTATGATCAACAAAAGAAGATGAAGGTGAAGAGATTTTTTTTTGGAGAGAGCGTTATAAAAATGAACAAGCAAATAAGAACGAAGGGTTTTTTCTTTGAGATTTTAGATATCCATTGAAACTCATGAAATAAAATTCGGAGACTTTGTGGAGCAAGCCAACATAATTTGATTTTGTGGAAGAGCATCTCCTCCCTGGTTGTTGGATTGAAGGAATTTCACCCATTGTAATATGTTAAAGCAAGGTATTTTGAAGGAGCATTCATTAAATATCTTTCATTTTGGTAATATATTGGAATTTTTTAATAAGTTATATGCATGCAGATGGTATAATTATTTATTTATTTTAATATATTATGTTATTATCATAGAATATTGCATCACATTAATTTTGGACTATGTGAAGACTGGTCAAATTAATGTTTGTTTAGTGCAGGATATTTGTTTATACAGATTCAGGATGAAATTTTAAAATTTATAGTGACTTGTTTTTTATTTTATTTATTTTTCTAACCCTAGCCTTTTATTTTTGTTAAAGTTTCATCAAATAAAAAATCAAAACCCCAAAAAGAAATATGTCAGTTTCAAGAATTAAGTTTCAAATTTTCATGTTTATGTAAATTCACATTTTTGATGAAAATTTGAAGTTTTAAACTTTGCATAGTTTTTAAATAATCATTTAATTTTATTTTACATAAAATTGAAATTTCAATAAATTTTAATTTTTCATTAAAGTGAATAATTAATATGATATTCCAAAGTTTTTACATTGCAAAGTTAGATTTAATCATTTCATTTTTATTTTCAAGCAAATATTAACAATCGAAGATAAAATTTGATTAACAATCGGAGATAAAATTTGATTAACAATCTGAGATAAAATTTGATTAACAATATGAGATAAAATTTGATTAACAATTTGAGATAAAAATTTGATTAACAATTTGAGATAAAATTTGATTAACAATTTGAGATAAAATCAATTAAAATCAAATTTTCAAAGGTTAAAATCAAATGTTTATTACATTTCAAAGGTTGTTATTTCAAAGCACATAGCTGATCAATAATTTCACTTTTTTCCATAAATTCTATGAACAAAAAAATCATTGCAAATCAAATCAACCAAAACATGCCCCTTGTTAACAAGTATATGCAACACTGAGGCATCCAATTAACTTTTGAATTTTACAATTTTCACTAAGCATTACAAGTAGATTAAGCCATTAAACAGAACCTTGGGGAAATCACAAATATTTCCTTGCAAGAGAGGGTATGTGGGCATAATATTGATTGTGAGTATATTCTTGTGATTGGAAAAAAAAATCACTCAACAGAATTGGTGCTAGGAGGGCCTACTTGAAAGTAATTGATGTGATTTACGAATTTTTTTGGTTTTAAGTTGTTCACATTTATTGTTGGAAATTATCTAATTTATGGAATATTCCTTATTGTTATGGTTTAATCGATGTATTTTTAATGAACATGATGATTTATCAATTAAACATTTGAAAACTAAGAGAGTTTTCACTTCAAGATCATTAAGCACTTGTGGTTTGCATTATCAAATCTGGAACTGGAGATTATAATCATAAGATATAAGGCTTTTGAAGATACTATTTTCCATAGCATTTCTTCCACAAAGAGAATTAGAAGGTCCACGAGCCAGTTGATTGTTAGTCCACCCAGTAGTAGTTTATTGCTACCCATCATTCAACAATATTATAATTATTATGCATAATTTATTATATCTTGTGTGTTGGAATGTTTGATACTTAATAAAAAATTATTATATTATTAAATAAGTCATGCACCTTGCTAAGTAAATAAACCTTACTCAGGGTGAAAAATATGTAAATATTGATTGTTGATCTATTCTTCTTTTTTTTTTTTCTAGAGAACAAGGGGTTGTGCTCAAGTCCCCCACCCTTGACAAGTCACAACTCTTTCCTTTAGAGCTTGATATTTTATAAAAAAAATCAATTCTCATCTCAATTGAGATGCTATAGCTAGATACCTATATCATTTTCATAAAATGTCTGAATTCTTGATTTTCATTTTCTGGATATTATTCAACTTTTTTGTGAGAATACAAATATTCCATAATTCAGCATCCTACTTGACAACTTTGTATAATAGCCTTCACAATACCAAAACTCCACCTCTACTATCTATGCATTGCATCTTAGTAGAGTAATATTTCCAAAACATCGCACTATCATAGTTCGCTTTACCAAATCTGGATTGCTAGTTTCCTTCTTGAAGCGTAAGTGCAACCACAAAAATTATAATAAATATTTAAATGAAAACACATTAATGTTATAAAATAAAGAAATGTTACCAATGAAAAATACTAAATAAATCTTAATCATTATTTGATTCAAGCAATCAACATTTTCTTGTCAACTTCAACTAAACTTACTACTTCCTCTAACCATGGAAAATAAAATTTAACTTCACTATCCTTAATTAAAACCCCTCTACTGGCTAGCCTATCTGCACATTTGTTTCCTTCCCTTAAAGTATGTGTAAACCTAATTTCAAACTCTACAGCAAGATCTTGAATTCCTATAATAATATCTTATATATTCCATGGAGCCTTTTATTTCCTCAAAATTATATTTATTACTATGAGTGAATCACCTTCCATCCATACTCTATTGCATTTGATTTTTTTGCATATTTTTAACCCTTCCAAAATCCCCCAAGCTTCAACTTCATTATTTGTATTAAATCCACTATTTAAAGCATAATAATAAAAAATACCTCCTCTATTATTTCTAAGTATTCCTCTTCCTCCTCCTAGTCTTGGATTTCCTTTAGATGCTCCATCAAAACTCAATTTGACCAACTCTGCATATGGTGTTTTTCACTTTATATTTTTTGCCTTCTTTTTGTTTCTCCTATACGCAACATCATAATTCCAATTGATGACTTGAATCCATATATCAAGTCTCTCTGCTTCTAGATTAGGAATTGGGTGAGTTGATAGGGTTGGTTTAGACTCCTTTATATCTAAAAAAATATTTCTTTTCATTACCTCTAAAATGCTTTTCTTTTCTTTAAATATTCTTCTATTCCTTTCTAGCCATACAGTCCAAAGTATTGTATCTTTTGATATATCCTAGATTGTCTTTAAAGCCTCACTTTTAAAAGCACTATGGTATTGCTTTAACCATTTTTCAATTATGTTATTCATCATCATACATTTACCAAACATATCAAGAATCCATTGCCATAGATTCTAAACTATTGAGTAGTGTCCCAAGAGATGGTTATACTCTCCTCCTTTTTACAAAGAAAACATTGTGAGGGGCCATGAAAATCCCTTTTTGTAAGGTTATCCCAGGATAAAATTCTTCTATGATCTACTAACCAAAAAAAACATTTTAACTTTAGGAATGCTCGGGCTATCCCAAATATCTCTTCATATTCTTGTGATATTTCTATTTTTTTGGTGCTTTACATTATATCCACTTCTTGTTGTGTATTCTCCTGAGCTATTCAACTTCCAAATTAGCTTATCCTTGGCTCCCCTCGAATAATCATTGTTGTTATCTTTCTGCTCAACTACCTCCTAACATCAATGTCTTGTATACTTGTAAAAAATCTTCTTTCCATTTGTATCTTCCTTCCTAATCCTTATACATAATGTTTGAAACCCTATCACCATATTTGTATTGAATTAATCTCATCCATGGTTTCAAAATTTGATCTAGATTGATTGGTTTTCTATCACACCGAGTATCCATCCAAATAGAAATATTTTCTCCAATTCCCACCACCCATCTTAGACCTTTAATCACTAGATCAATAGTTTTTTTTAAACCGTTCCATAGAGAAAAACCATTTGGAAGTGAGAATGTAAGAAATATTAAGCTTGGGTAATTGGGGTCAACACACTCAAAAGAATTATTCCCCATTATCTTTGACTCTCTTTGTACAATCTCCAAATTTCCCCTAAGAGCTAATTTTGCATCCATAAGAACTCTTAAACCAAGACCTCCTCTAGTTTTATCATCACACACCTTGCTCCATTTCACCAAATAAAAATCCCTTTTATCATGTGAACCTAACCACAAAAAAGACCACATAATATAGATTAAACTTTTTCTATCGATTTTTGCATAGTATACAAGGACATATAATAAGTTGGAATGGCCTATAAGACTGATTTAATTAGTTGCAAATCTACTCTCTTTTTTTAATAAGCTATATGTGGCTTCTATTGTTGGGCACTTCCCATAAAAATAACCAAATATTACATTCATGTAGTCCCAAAAGGCTACATCCTTATAAAATTTTACAAAATCTGAAAAATTTTACTAAGTGTTGAAGGGTGTCTCATGGCCGTGATCACAAACTAGCGCCAACAGGCTCTAGGCCACAATCAACATGGTCAAATGGGATATTTTTGAAATTTGAATCACAACCCAGAGTAGGTTCTACGTCAAGATTAAATTTTGGTTTGAGGCAAATAAAGAGGTGAAAGTCACAATCGTGTGACACTGAAACACACTCTAGGCCATGGTCAACCTTGGTCAATGTGCACTAAAGTGGAAAGTAAAATTTGGCCCAACACCCCTTTCTCCAAGCCATGATAAAAGTAATAAAATAGATAAATATTGGAAATCAAATCCTAGTCATCAACAAGTTCTACGTCATCAATTACCCAACCGGGAAAGCACCAAAAGGAGAAAAAGCCCAACTTAGAGCAGGCTCTAGGTCATGGTAAAATTTATTCAAAGGCTTGTTTGTATGAAAAGAAGTGTGGCTCATAGCATCTTCTAAACATTCAATGATAACATCAAGCGAAGAGGTCACGACCCATGACAGGCTCTATGCCACAGTCAAAGAAGAAACAAAGAAATTTTCTAAGGTGGATCATATCCCAAGGTAAGATCTATGTCATTATCAGACTTGGTCAAACCCATGATTTGGTGATATCATATCCCAACCCAGAATAGGCTTCAGGTCATAGTCAGCCTAGTCAAAATATTTCTTAAGCAAAAAATATCACAGTTTTGAGACTCCAAAAGGAAGAATGATAAGTGTCCCCAGGCCGTGACCACTAAAAATGCACCAATATTTTCAAAATATTTGATCTTTATCTTTAAATAGTAGATCAATAGGCAGCATTGACTTTAGCTGAAGATATCCATAAAATAAGGATTCCATCATGGCATAAATATATATTAAGCTAATTGACGAGGTTGAGGTGTCTCTTTCTGATATGGTTCAAAGAGATCAAATTGTTAGACCAAGAAGATGAAACATCTAGTATTTAAGATTCCTAAATAGATTTAGCTCCAGATTTATGGTAAAGATTCATCGCCAGAACAAGGGATGGCTTGGATGTATTCTTAGCAAAATTCATATATCTAGAAGCTAGTAAGGCTGAACAAGATGGAGAAGCTAGTTATATAATATCAATAGAGCAAGAGTCTATCTCTTTTCTTGATAGAACAAGAGACTACCAAATCGACATCTTGTCAGCTTGGCACTCCAACTTCCTTGTAATGCTCTAATTTTCTCAAATCTACTATAAAAACTATAAATAGAGGTCGTACCCTCATTTCAAAGGGTCAGATCTAAAGTGTTTGCTTGCACTACTATTGTACACTTTTTGCAAATTAATAGGAGCATTACTTGGGATGTTTACCTTAGACTTGCATCTTCTTTATCTTCTGATAACAAACCTATGAAGTCATTTTTGCTACTACTACTATGGTTAGTTTATTCTGCTAATTTGGATTGCTAACTTAGAGTAAATTGGAATGATTCATATTTGAATGTATGCTTGGAAGAATTCATTTTTGTTAGTCAGAGTGTTAATCTAATTTTGCTAATTTGGATTATTAATACCCTAGATGTTTGGAATGATTCTTAAAGTATGCAATTGTTCTTAATTTTGAAGATGGCTAGTTGTGAATGTTGTTAGTTCCAAGTTTTACTCTTGAAGTTAATCTATCAGAGGTTCTCTATAGAAGCCTATGTTGTTAGCTTTATCCATCCACATTTGATTCATTTCTTTCTAACCCTCTCCTTCTTAACCCTTTCTCATTTCTATCCCTATCCTTTGTTCATTTAATTGTGCTTAAATGAGTCAACATCTAGTAAGTTGACAAGGAACCAACCTACTCTAGAGTTTATGTTAAAGCATTTTGACCCATCCAATGTGTGGCTTGGGCTGTGATTAGTGGGTGCTCACCTTTCAAAATCTTGTAGATAATAGTTACAATTCAAGTTTATCTTGATGTCAATCTAAGCCACAATAGTTTTTGGCATGCCCGGTGGGACCATTCACAAGATATCATTTTCCCACTAGATATTTTCTTTCATTTTTCCCAGAGGAATCAAGATTCAGTGAATTGTCTTGACCTCACTAAGTAGTGAAAGTAAATTCACTTGGTGACTCCTTGAGTATAAGAACCTAGAAACCCCTTTTAGTAGCTCATATTTCATGTTTACTAGGTCATCTACTAAGAATAGTCGAGAACTAATATCATTCTTTGAGTTACCACTCAGGAGATCAAGGCATACAAGAAGTCTATCTCTAGATTCACCTTTTGAAGAGGTCCAATTACCATCAGATCACTAGGTACCCTCAAAACCAATTTCATTAAATACCCTAGTAATCATGGCTCAAAACCAAAATCAAAATCAACCTCCATAGAATTACCCTAATTGGGATACCTCTGGTCCTCTAGGACTTCCTCATATGAATGATATCCCTCAAGCTGCATTAAAAGCCATACCTACATATGATGGTTTAGGTAAGACTACTTATGAGCATTGTTAGGATATATTAACTTTAGCAGCTATTCACAATATCAGGAATGAAGATGTTATTGTCAGGCTTCTAGCCCTATCCTTTAGAGGTAAAATCCTTCACTAGTTTAGAACCCTAGAAGACAACAACATTCGTTCATGGGCTGAATTGGCTAGTCCTTTCATGGAAGAGTTTAATGAGTCAGTTGATCCTTTCTCGCTTTTGAATCAATTCACTGCTATGCAAAGACACCCACAAGAGTTAGTCTCTGACTTCAATTTGAGGTTCAGTAGGACATGGAAAAGGATTCCCCCTGAAGCTAAACCTACTACTCCCCTGGCATATATGTATTACATTAGAGCTCTTGGTTCAGACCTAGGGTTACAAACTCAGCAGTCAAGTATAACTACCTTTCCACAAGTTTACCATGCAGTTGTGCATGCAAAGAATATTCTGATTGTTGTAGGAAGGCTACCACCAAAAATGGTCATGCCTTATTGCTCTGAAATCCCTTAGTTTACACATCAGTCTAGGACATCAACACCCTCATATATGGATCCCCCACCATTGTCATCGCCACTTCCCCAAATGGCTCCAATTCCTCCTCCCAAAACATCATCGACTTCAATCCCTTTTCCTCCTCTTCCATATCAAAATACCCAAGAATCACCTTTGTTGTTTGACATCCAAAATACCTTGAAGACAATTAATAACAAGGTAAATGCCATGGAAAAAAGGAGAAATGGAAAGATATCAACAAAGAAGGTTCCCATATATAAATAGAGATCAAAGGCCTACTACTAGTAGTAACACAGGGCCTAGGGTTAATGCCAATATTGATGAGCATGAGTCAATCCCTGAAACTAGTGGATATATCTGGTGTTTAATTTGCAATGACCCCCATAGTCCAGAGACTTGTGCTATGTATCAGCATCATGTGCAATAGGCTATGGAAAAGGCTGAAATATCCCAAAAGAGTACAATCAATATGTTGTGGCAACCTGAACAGATCATGGTTGGCCAAGATTCTCTAGAGGAAGAAGCTATTTCTATCCTCACAAGATCAGGAAAAAATCCATTGCAAGTCAATCCACAGAAAATGGGACAATTCCAAGTACCTTCTCAAAATAAGGGAGATCAACCTTCAACAAGCAATGAGAGATTTCCAGTTCCTCAAGTAGGGGAAAAGAGGGCTTCAATTCCTAAGGAACAAGGGAATGAGAAATTTATTCCAAAACAAGCTGATAAAGAAAAGGGGAAAGAACAAGCTTAATCTAAAGAGGAAGCAAGCGAGAAACTAAGATTTTCTTCTATCACCAAGAAACAAAGAATTGAGGCAACTCAACAATTTAAAAGAAAATTTGGTGAAGGTGAAAGTAAAACTTTAGGAAAATCTAATTTCAATATTATGGAAGAATTGAAGAGAACTCCTTCTAAAGCAAGTTTATATGATACTCTCTTCATTCTTGGTTAGATAGACCTACTGAAAGCTTCTCTAAAAAGTAAATCTCAAGAAAAGGAGAATCCTACTATATACAACCTATCACCTAAATGATAGAAAGTGACTCCACTTGTGCTAAAGAATAAACCACCTCCTTTTTACATTTCTTTAAGGATGGAAGGGTGGGTAGTTCATAACTACATGATAGACTCAGGAGCTTCAACTACAGTTATGCCAAAAGTAGTGTGTGAAGAAATGGGTATGGAATATACCCGTTCTTGTCCAAGAGTCCTACAATTGGATGGAACACCAGTTAAAATAATTGAGGTAGTCAAAGATGTTCTGATGAGATTACATAGAGCCCCAGAGGTTACTATTATTCAAGAGATAGTTGTAGTAGATTTAGAACCATATTTTAGCCTATGCCTATCAAGGGAATTTACTAGCCAAACTAGGAGGATACATGTATTTGGACTATTCTCACATGATGATCCCCTATAAGGGTAAAAGAATAAAAATAGTCCCAGAGAAGCCAGTATCCTATCATATTGAGAAAATAGAAGATGATATGTACAACTCTGTCATGGAGGAACCAGAATTGGTAGAGGTACTAGAATATTTAGAGCTTGAGGATGATCTACCATTAGAGGATAGTCAATTTTTGTTTGAAACTGGACTAGGTACATACAACATCTCCTCTAAAGATCAGAAAGCAACTCCTATAATTTCCAATCAAATTTTAAGAGAATCTAAAATTTGGACTATGCATTTTGATGGAGCAAGATGCAAGAATGGAGTTGGGGCAGGAGTAGTTCTAAAATCACCTTCAGAGGGAGTCAAAATTTTTTCCTATAGATTAACTTGGTCTTGCACAAACAATACTGCTGAATATGAGGCTTTATGTTTAGGTTTGATGCAAGCAAAGAAAATGGGTATTAAATTACTAGACATCTATGGTGATTCAGAATTGATAGTAAATCAAGTTACAGAGAAGTGTAACAACAAGCATCATTATTTGAAGACTTATAGAAATAGGGTTTGGGATTTAATGGAATCTTTTGATGCTTTGAATCTACATGTTGTTCCAAGACAACAAAATCTTTTGGCAGATGCTTTGGCTATCAAAGGTTCTAATTTTTCTCCATATTCAAATTATGGATCAACTAAGAATAAGAGAGTTAAATTGGTTTTTAGACCTTCAATGCCAGATAGATAGATATTTTGGTAGGTATTTGAAAATGATGATCAGATTTTTGATTTCTTAGTCAGAGAGGCTAGTTGTATCAGTTCACAAGGTGGTATATCTCAAGAGATTGAGCAACAATAAATTATACAGTTAAAAAATAATCACATACCTAAGGGGTTGATTACCTTAGAAAATATTTTTGACAATGAAGATGGGAAAAAACTAAAGCAGATGCAAGTAGATGATAAGATTTATAAAGAAATAGAAATAGAAAATGGAAAAAATATTAAAATTGGTATCCAATGCACTCCAAAGGAAGTTGAATAATTTAAGGCTTTGTTTCTTCAATATCAGGACATAATAGCTTGGACCTATGAAGATTTGAAAGTCTATGATAAAAGCATAATCCAACATACTATTGAATTAGTTCCTGAAGCAAGACCATTTAGATAGAAATAGAGGCCAATAAATCCCAAGATTGAAGCAATCATGAGACAATAGTTGCTTAAATTGTAGATTGAAAAAATCATTTATCCTATTAAGCACTCCACATGGGTTGCCAATCTGGTTCCAATGAGAAAAAATAATGGTGATATTCTCATATGTGTGGATTTTAGAAATCTAAACCAAGCATCTCTCAAAGATCATTATCCCTTACCACAGATAGATCAAATTTTATAGATAGTAGTTGGGGCTAAAAGGTTTTCTCTGTTAGATGGCTTCTTTGTTTATAATCAAATCTGGGTAAAATATGAAGATCAATATAAGACAACTTTCACTACAAAGTGGGGTACTTTTGCTTTCTAAAGAATACCATTTGGTCTGTCTAATGTAGGAGATGCATTCCAGATAGCTATAGATTATGCCTTCAAAGAACTAATTAATAGAATAATTATGATACATTTGGATTATATGATAATATTTTCTCATGAAAAATAAGCACACCTCAAGCATTTGGAACAAGTCTTTCAGAAGTGTAGATAATTTGGTATATCTCTTAACCCAAAGAATTCAATCTTTGTAGTTCATGAAGGAAAACTACTAGGGCATGCGATATCCAAATAGGTAATTTAAATTTATCTAGATAGAATCAAATCCATATTGTCTTTTCCCCTTCCCATGAACAAAAGGCCTTTGCAATCTTTCTTTGGGCAAATCAAATTTGTAAGAAAATTTATTTATGATTTTGCTCAAATAGTCAGATCCATTACAGATATTATAAAGAAGAATGTCAATTTCTAATGGAGTAATAAGATAAAGAAAGCCTTTGAGCTAATTAGGCAAGCCATTTCTACTGCCCCTATGTTAATCAACCTTGATTTTAACAAATATTCTATCCTATACACCTATGGAGCTGATGAGAGTTATGTTGCAGATTTGACTCAAAAATATGATGCAGATATCCCATATTCTTTTGAGGTTAAACTCTTCACTAATATCAAATAAATTATTACTTCATTGAGAGGTAATTTTTTACAGTTATGAAATCATTAAAAAATTCAAGCAACATCTAGCTTAGAGTAAGACTTTGGTATATGTAGTGCACCTTGATGTTAGAAGCTTCATTTTGCAAGGAGATTCAGGTTATAAAAGAGCAGGGTGGATAACTAAGATTCAAAAATAGGGTGGATTACTAAGATTCAAGTATATGATGTAGAGATTCATCCTACCAAAATGGTAAGAGGAAGGTCCCTATGTCAGGAATTAGTTGCTAAAGCAAATAAAGAAGAAAGGGTAGCCTATCAAACATAAAAATTAGAGCAAAAGGGTGAGAGTCTTTTAGAATAAGTAGATTGGGTTGATCAGCTTATACGTTACTTTCAAATAATGATATGCCCTAGAAATATTAATTCTTCACTAAAGAATAAAATATAGGCTCCAAGCCTTGAATTATGTTATGTTGCCTAAAGGATTATACAAAAAGAACCTAGATGGATTTCTTTTAAGATGCATTAAAGATGATCAAAAATAAAATATTCTAGAAGAATTTCATGAAGGACTATCAGGAGTTCACTATTCAATAAGAATAACTGCAATGAAGATAATAAGGGCTGGTTATTATTGGCCTAATATTTTTTCTAACACTTTCAAAATTGTTAGATCATGTGATAAATATTAGAGATATGTATGGAGAAACATGAATGAATCATTGTCACTCAATCAAATACAGGTAGAAAAACCATTCCATAAGTGGGGGCTAGACTTTATTGGAGTGATAAATCCAAACTCATTAGCAAGTCACAAATACATCCTAATTGTTACTGATCATTTCACTTGATGGGTTGAGGTAGTTACAACTAAGAATACTGATTAGGCTATAGTAATTGAGTTTATTAAAAGCTTGATCATAAAGTTTGTCATTCCTAAATCTTTGGTAAGTGATAATGGTCCATCTTTTATAGGAGCAAGGTCCATTGAATTTGCCATTACATATGGTATATGTTTGAAATATTCTTCAAATTACTATCCATAAGGAAATGACCTAGCATAATCTACCAATAAGAATTTACTTTGAATTCTGAAGAGAGCCTTGAAAGATAACAAAAGGAGTTGGCATTTCCTTATAAACCAACTGTTATGGAAAGATAGGATCACAATGAAGTCAATAGACACATCTTCTTATACCTTGGTGTATGGAAAAAAGGTTATTCTTCCTACACACCTTGAAATACCTACTCTAAAGTTATCCAATTAGGATGATTCATCAGATGAAAATCCTATAGAAATAAGTCTAATGCAATTATTGTAGATAGAGGAACAAAGAAATAAAGCATATGAATAAGTTCAAAAACATTTGACACAAACTAAAGGATGGTTTGATAAAAGGGCCATATGTAGAAAATTCAAGATTGGGGACTCGATCCTAATATGGAACGAGAAGTCTAAACTAGGAAATCATCAAAAGTTTGATTCATTTTGGGAAGGTCCATATAATATTTTTGCAGTCAAACAGAACAATGCTTTTCAACTGCAAGATTAGGGAGGGATTTTGTAGCCAATCTTGATCAATGGTTACCATATTAAGTTGTATTTCAAAGAAAATCCTTTCCCTTTGTATTATATGTTCATTATTTTTAATTTTTATATAAAATGAAGACAAAAAACATGATTGTCAACAAGCTCTATGTTGTGGTCAAAGTAGTCAAAGCAAAATCTAGACTCGTCCATGCTCTGACCTATGGATACCTCTGTGTCATGATTGAAAGAAATCAAAAAATAAAAAATCTAGAAGTAGAGCACAGTTTCCAATAGGCTCTACGCCATGGTCAAGCATAGTCAACATGGAAGAAGTGGCTAGCAAAAGCTTCTCATGCAAGCTTCCCCTATTTTCTTCCAATTCAAAAATTTGAAGCGTGTGACTAAGTAGCAGTCTAACTATCGTATTAATGGTAAAATATGTGCATGCAAGATATTTAAGCTAGGGCTTTAGCAGTAATTCTATTTGCAAATTTTGCTATGCTTCAAAGAGTGTTTGCAAAGAGACCCAAAGATACCTACATAGGCTTTGAAAGAGAAATTATAGAAACTTCTTCAAACATTCAATTGATGAAAATGACATCTCCAGCTTCGAATAAGACCATTGAGGTCGAAAGCATCAAGCCTATATGTTTCCTAGATGTGGCTATTTTAGTAGCTAACACTATAATGACATCGAATATGGGATTGGCTGAGGAAAGACATTGATAACAGAGTGTTGAGGGGAATCTCGACTTCGATTTTAGGTTCTTGTGTTGTTTACTCTCTCTTATCTTTTTATATCTGTGACTCTGTCCACCCATGCCCCAAATTGGTTTCTAGAATTATCAAATTTTATGACCCAAATAATAGGGCAATCAAAAAAACTTGGGGTAAAGTCCTCTTTAGGATAACTCTTGAAGTCTATTATAACCTCTTTGCCATGGGTAGAACTCCCCATGTTATACCTAATCCCTTTCACCCAGAAGAACAAGCTAAGTTTTATACATTGAAGGGGCGTCCTAAAAATGGAAAACATTTTAAGGATTGGTTGAATATGCAATTTAAAAACTTGGTAATCAAAGATCATTTTTCAACAACCCCAATTGCCACTAAGCAGTTCATCAACCTAAAGCTTTTTCCATACAAGTAGCATTAGCAAGGTTGAATTATGATATAAATGTGCAAGATTGGTAGATAGATATGGCTTACTACATTTCAAATGGAAAAATGTATGATGTCTCAAATAGACAGCAAAATCAATCCCATTTATTTTGATTGGTCCTCTTTCCTTTGCAAAAGTATCCATGAGCAGTTGGTTAAAATAAAGAAGGATTCTCAAGCTTCCTCGTTTAGACATTGTTCTAACTTGGCATGGCTATTTTTCAGTGCCACCATGCAAGAGATATCCTAGATAGCAATGACAACAAAATATGAAAATAGGAACCCTCTACTATTTTATGTATGGATAAATATCTTGAGTAAATATGAATCCTATTATAATTTTAATAGGAAATTTTTAGGGCCAGCCCTTAATATTATGTATGGAAAATTTCCTAAAACACCCCCTCTAGCATGGGAATTTTTACAAATCAATCAATCCAAAGAAGGAGACTAGTATCTTGTAACTGAGGGCACAATTATTAGGTTATATGGATTCACAAAGAAACCATTTTGTTTGTTGCATTTTATCACTAGTCGGATGTTGGCATTATAATATTAAATTCAACTACATTAACTCCACTTTTGGTACTGTTGAGAAGCAACACACCCCCACTGAAAAATGCATTCTAATCCTCTTGAAAGCTTTGAAATTCCTTTTTGCAGCAGGGACCCTCTTGATCATTTCCAGTGTTAATCCCAAATTTTTGCTTGCCTCCTTATTAAGTTGTGCCTTTTTTCAAGTCATTCTAGCATTGTTATTCCAAGCTTAACTTTCTAGATGCTAGGATCATTCATGCACAAAGAAAATCTTGCACCGGTACCAAGAAAAATCCAGAAAACAGTTGCATAATTCACTGAAAACCAAAACTTTCCATTTTTGGAAGTGTCGCGATATCGCGACACTTCCATTTTCGAAAATGTCGCGATATCGCGACGGATTTTGGCAAAAGCGGCTAAGTCGAAAAGCATAGCGAAATCGCGACACTTTCCATTTTTGAAGTGTCGCGATATCGCGACATTTCCATTTTTGGAAGTGTCGCGATATCGCACATTTCCATTTTTGGAAGTGTCGCGATATCGCGACATTTCCATTTTTGGAAAGTGTCACGAAATCGCTGCAGGATGAGGAGAGAGAAAGCCGGGGAGAAAAATGTCGCGAAATCGTGACGTTTTTGGATAAAGCAAGCCGATGAGTACGGAACGTCGTGAAATCGCGACATGTCGCATTTTCACGATAGGAGAGAGAAAATGCATGAAAATCGGCCAAGTAAGAAAACAGGCGCGATTTCATGACATGTCGCGAAATCGTGACAAATCTGGAGAGAGAAGGCATAATGGTACGATGCGTCGCGAAATCGCGACGCTTTCCATTTTTGGAAGTGTCGCGATATCGCGACATTTCCATTTTTGGAAGGTGTCGCAAAATCGCTGTCGACGAGGAGGAAGAAGGCCAAGCAAGGAAAGATGCGCGAAATCGCGACAAAGAGAAGAAGGTTGTACGGAGGAGCGTGATTTGGTGACATGTCGCGAAATCGTGACATGTCCCATTTTCGCTAAGGATAAATGATAAATTGACTAAGTCTATAAGCTGCAGCGATTCGCTGACATGTCTCAAAATCGCGGGCTGGAGCTTGCAGCGATGCGCTGCATGTTTCGAAGTCGAGAGGTAAAGGGTGCAGCGATGCGCTACATGTCTCAAAATCGTGGGCTGGAGCTTGCAGCGATGCGCTGCATGTTTTGAAGTCGAGAGGTAAAGGGTGCAGCGATGCGCTGCGTGTCTCAAAATCACGGGCTAGAGCTTGCAGCGACGCGCTGCACGTTTCGAAGGTGAAGGGTGAAAATGGTAGCGATGCGCTGCACCTTTTGAGGAAGTCTTGCAAGACAAGCATGTCACGAAATCGCGACATGCTGGAGCAAATTGTACGGAGGCCAGGGGAAGGCGCGATTTCGCGACATGTCATGAAATCGCGACATGTCGCGTTTTCACGGCCGACAGGGAAAGAAGCAGCGCAGCGCTGGGGACGTCGCGATTTTGTGACATGTCGCAAAATCGTGACATGTCGCAGAATCGCGACAGGAGAGAGAAAGTCCTCAAAGGGCCAGAAGTGCATTCCAGCGGGAAACAGAAGGCATCCTGGGGTAGCGACACGTGTCAAAGCGTGAGGCAGACAAACAGAAGCCGACATGCAAGCTTGCTTTAGGGTTTTAGTCTGATTTAACTGCTTTTAACCTTTAAAGCTTCTGATTTAATGATTTTAAAGTACTAATATAATCTTTTGTCTTTCATGCAGGATTCCATCTGGCACTTACGGGACAACCGGGAAAGGCCATAAAGACAAAGTTAAAGTGCAGATTTGATCAAGGACCGCCATGCTAGAGGAGAAGATGCCGGTGAAGGCATTCAATGGCAAATTTATGACAGAATTGATAGCATGAAGACCATCTCAACTCAGGGATGGCTTTGCGGAGATCAAATTGATGGAGAAGTGGTGACTCATCCGGCTCACCAGCAGAATTAATGGAGGCATTTATTTGCAGCTGCGGATGAATGCAAGTGGCTTTAGATTTTATCTTCTCCATTTATGGCAATTGACTGCACAGATTTGCAGAAGGGTTAAGTTCTATCCGGACTTTGGTCTTAAGATGGATTTTTATTGTAAAACCCGGTCCTAGGGTTTAGATGTGATAATATTTGCAGTTATGGGAAGAAGATATTTCTGAAAAGATCAGGGTCTGTCCTGAATCTATAAATACTTCTTCCCAATGTAATTGCGGGAGGCGAAGACTTAGAAAAAAAGGCTTATAAGCAATTTCTTGCAAATTTTGTGAAATCCTTTTGTTTCTGGACTTGGAGTTGATGTGCTTTAGCTTTTCTGTGATAGCATGGCCAGGAGCCTAATATTTTGCAGAGTGTGATAAGTGTATCTTCTTTTGTTATCCGTTCCATTAAAGTTTGTTAGATATATGCTGTGAATCTATATTATCAAGTTTAAATATGTTGTTAGGCTTCAGTTGTTCTATTGTCTGCTAGGGAAAATTACAGATTTCAGGTGTAAGTTTGTTCTAATTGCCCTGTCTTCACTGTGTGAGCTAGGCTGCCGGTGAAAGATACCAATTTTTACTGACTTCCCTTCAGTTTATAATTTTTTGCTAGATCTCTTCTACTCTGCCTTGTGCTCTTAGTTGAAAGTGATCTTAGACTGACTGGACACTTTCTTCTTTGATTTGTTCTGTTGTGAAGTCGATAGCATAGATAAGATTGATAGTTTAGGGTTTTACAGCTTAATGTCCGATAAACTTCTCTTTTCGCCCTACCCTACCCTCTCTTTGTTTTCGGTGAATGATCCATTTTTATTTTCTTTGTTTGTCTTTTATTTAAACTCGCCGACCCATGAGAGCTAGATCAAGAATTCAAGTTAAATCCGATAAACAAGTGACAACTACCATAACAAGTTCAGGAACCCCTCGTAAGGTAACAGTAACAGTCCATATTGAAATCTATTCCAGAAGCGGAAAAGAGTGAATAGCCATTCGACCCAACTCTGTAACTCGCACCTTGGATAACCAGCTAGATCCTAAAGTGAGTGGGATTCGTCCCGTGGATGTCTCCGGAGCTTCCTGCACCATCCTTCGTGGGGTGTGCATGAAAGCCGGACCAACATCTAATTGGCGCTAGAAGGAGGGCCTATGAACTCAGTTCAAGTATTGTAAGGACCTAATACCAACATTTGAAGGACCCAGTGAACTCCGATAGTTTTGTAAATTACTACTGTAAATGCTTTTAAATTGTCGATGCTTTATAAATTGTCAGATAGCTTTGTAAATTGTCGAGCAGTGTTTTAAATTTCCAAATTCAGAACCTGTTGAGAACCGCAAAGTTATAAGTGCTTGTGAAAGCTGGATTCTACATACAGGGTAACAAGGTCCCACCCCGGAGCCGGAGAGCTCCTTGTCCCCGAATTAGAAACTCCGAGAAGAAGTAGCCACGTAAGGGCCACATCTCTATCACAGATAGTTTTATCACCATTGATAGTCACTCCAACCAGAGCTCGTAATATTCCTGTTAATCCATTAGCTATGGCAAATTGGTTGGGCTCCATAGCTTTGAACATTTCGGGTATAGCCCATGACTTGCCCAGAAATCCAGAAAGATACCTCCCTAGGTATAAACATGATGGGACAAGAACTACAGAGGAACACTTAGTTGCATTCAAGAATGCACTGAAGTTATTAAATGTACAACATGAGGATGTTGCCTGCAGACTCTTCCCGTTTACTCTCCAGGAGGGAGCTTATGATTGGTTTTTGAACCTCACCAATGATTCCATCACCAGCTGGAATGACTTAGAAAAAGTTTTTGTATCACAGTTCGGAGAAGTGATAGATCCCAGCATTTTATATCAGCAGTTTTCTAGCATCAAAAGAGAACTGAATGAGTCCATCAGATCCTATAATGTTAGATTCCGTAAAGCTTATGGTAGACTCACTGGCTATTATGTACCAAATGCTGAACCGACATTAGAGATTTTCAGGAACTCTCTAGACCCAATGACCTCTGTCTTCTTGAAGAGGGATGCCACTGTTACCAACTTGACAGAAGCTTATAAAGAAGCTTTAATCCTGGAAAGATAGTTGGGACCCCAGCCTTTAAATGCTCAACAAGCTCCTCCGATCACACAAGTCGCTCCCGTGTTTAATCCCATTCCACATCGATGATGCCGCCAGCTTGTCGTACTTTACCATCAAGAAGCACCAATGGTCGCTGCACCTGTTGAGAATGTACGTAACCCGGTAAAAGAGGCTGACAATGCTAGGATTGAAGAAGTTTCAAAGATTGTTCAGAAGCTGGCCAATGATTTTTTGAGCTTTAAAAGGCAAACTTCTACTGGAGACAATCCCAACAGATACTCATATCAACCAAACAGATTTAACAGGCCCCCATATGAACCTAATAAAGATTACAAGGGTAAAGCTCATGATGTGAACATTTGTGACTTAGCCCTGCCCAACTGGTGCAGAATTCATGCCACTTCTCAGAATGGGGAGTTAGATTGTGTGGAATTTTGCAATGCATTTGAAGCCTTGTCAGGAGATTTGATCTCCCCTGAAAATCAAAGAACTGCCGAGGGCCCAAGTTCATCTGGACACAGTGCAGCTATGGTCTTGGATTCTTTTTCTTTCCCGGATGAATCTGAGAATGTAGTTGAAATGCCCATGGATGAAGTACAGGCTTTCCAACAGTACAGAAGAGATAATTACAACCTGAGAAACAGGAATCCTGAGCCTAATACCACATCAACTCCTCCGGATAATTCTCACAATATTCCTCCTGACCCCTCTCCAAGCAATAATCCACCTCCACCAAAGGGAGGAGCTCAAAGAGTACCAGATGTTGCTATTCCTCCACTTAACAAAGGATATAACATAGTGGAGGATATGAAAAAGATTAAGGCTAACATTACTTTGCATGAGTTGGCACAGATTTCAGAGCAGAGAGATAATCTGATAAAGACATACTCTGCCCTGCTGCTAAACCTGTGGATAAAGGGAAGAAAATAGCCAATGCCAATCTGGCCATGTACAAGGAAAAGACTGAAGTTCCCCCATTTTTACTGACTGTCAAAATTTTTGGGAAGAATTTACATAATTGTTTGGTAGATTCAGTGCATCTCGCTAATGTCATGCCACCGGCAATTTGTCAGCAGCTGGGGCTGACCCCAATGAAGTCTCGAGAGGAGAGTTGTCCAATTGGACAAGTCAGAAGTTAAGGTTGTGGGAGAGCTGCAAAACATTCACATTCAATTGGCATCTGAGCCAAGGGCTCAACATAAGATCGAAATCCAAGTTGTGGATATCCCAGTGGGGTATGGAATGTTGTTGAGTAGGGATTGGTCTAAGTCTCTAAATGGATATCTGGCAATAGACTTTTCACACATGTGGTTGCCATGGAAGGGAGTGGCAAATCAATTGCGGGTTGACAGAGAACCCAGGTACAAGCACACCATTACAGAGTACAATGCAGCAAATGAAACTGTCAATATTGCAGAGGTAGATATTGGTGTCTACAATTTAACAACTGGGCAGAGTAACAAGTTTAATAAAGCTCATCCTGTACATACTAATGAAGTTTGGACACTTCATGTAGATGGAGCAAGATGTAAGCAGGGATCTGGAACAGGGGCAGTCCTCAAAGGACCTCAAAGTCAACATTTTTTATGTCTTACCGCCCGTAGCTCCCATGTACTAATAATTTAGCAGAGTATGAAGCTCGATTTTAGGTTTAAAATTTGCATTGGATAAAAATGTGAAAAACATTCAAGTTTTCACTGATTCGTAATTAGTGGCAAGCCAAGTCGTGGGTAAGTTTCAGTGTAAAGCCTCTTATCTGAAAGGATACAAGCACAGAGCTTGGGATCTTGTGGAAGGCTTTGATGCATTTAACTTAACACATATACCCAGGGAACAAAATTCACATGCAGATGTCTTGGCATCTTCAGCTGCAAGTTTAAAGCCATTGGAAGATTTTAAGTGGGATAAGTTTTCAATTGAATTAATCCCCTGCCCTTCAGTTCCTAACAATATAGATAGCTTTCAAGTTTTCTCAGATGATCAGCAGATTGTGCACTTCTTACAGAGTACTAATACCTTTGAGAATGCTATAATTGATGAAGGCCAAAGGGACACCCTGATGGAATAGCTAGATGATGACAGGGGAATCATGAGATTGAAGGACAACAGAATCCCAAAGGGAATGGTAGAGCTGGAGAGGCTATTTGATGTTGACAAGATCAGGCAGAGGGTGAATTCTGAAGATTATGTGGGCACCACAGACAATGAGACTGAAAACTTGAATGTAGGCACTGAGGAGGATCCAAAGAACATCAAGTTGGCAAAGGATTGTGATCCGAAAATAAAGAGAAATATGATTGATTTCCTGCACAAGTCCAAGGATGTAATGGCCTGGTCATACAAAGATTTAAAGGTCTTTGACCCAAAGGTTTACACTCACATCATACCTTTGAAAGAATCTTGCAAGCCTTTCAGACAAAAACAGAGGCATGTTAATGCTCTGTTAGAACCCCTTATCCAGAAAGAAGTGGAGAAGCTCTTGAGTGCAGCAATTATTTTTCCTATCAGGCATTCAACTTGGGTGGCAAATCTGGTGCCAGTCAGGAAGAAAAATGGGGAGATCCGCCTGTGTGTGGATTTCAGGAATTTAAATAAGGCATCAGAAAAGGACAACTATCCCCTGCCTTCTATGGATGAAGTACTACAGATTGTTAATGGCTCAGAGATGATGTCTTTTCTGGATGGCTTCTCAGGCTACAACCAGATTTTGGTTGAGAAGGAATATAGAATGAAGACTGCTTTTACCACCAAGTGGGGGACTTTTGCTTACAAGAGGATGCCATTTGGTTTGATAAATGCAGGAGCAACATTTCAGAGAGCAATGGACCATGCCTTCAAGGGGCTTATGGGCAAATGTATTGTAGTTTACATGGATGATCTAACAGTCTTTTCCAAATCTAGATTTGACCATGTCAAGCACTTAGAGTCTGTGTTTAACAAGTGCAGAGAGTTTGGCATCTCTTTGAATCCAAAGAAATGCATATTTGGTGTAACAAAAGGCAAACTGCTTGGGCATTTGGTCACAAAGGATGGCATTTCTATGGATCCAGGCAGAGTTGAGGCCATATCTGGCATACCATTTCCCAACTCCAAGAAAGAGTTGAGATCATTCTTTGGAAAGATTAACTTTGTCAGAAAGTTTATCTCAGTCTTTGCAGAGATAGTTAAACCAATGAATGATATGTTAAAGCAAACCGCCCGCATTGCCTGGACCATCGAAGCTAAGACTGCTTTTCAAGAAATCAAGACAGCCATTAAACAAGCACCAGTCTTAGTAAGCCCAGATTTCAGTGCAGATTTCTATCTGTACACTTTCTCTTCTGAACATACACTTGCCGCAGTGCTGACTCAATGGAGAGATACAGGAGAACATCCAATTGCTTTTAAGAGCACTAATTTGAAGGGAGCTGAACTGAAATATTCCCGTTTAGATAAACAGGCTTATGCTTTGGTAAGGGCAGTGAAACAGTTCAGACATTATATACTGAGGAGCAAAGTTCATGCCATAGTGCCGGACCCAGCTGTCAAGTACCTTCTAAGTCAGAATGAGTTGGGGGAACTGAGGGGAAATTGGGTCACCAGGCTGCAAGAATATGACCTGGAGATTAGGCCTGCTAAACTGATCAGAGGACTTGGCTTGTCCAGGCACATTGCTGAAATACCTCTACAGCAGGAAGTTAATCAATTAAACTCTGAATCTGATGATTGGTATGGGGATATCATTCATCTGCTACAGTTTGGAGTTTGCCCATCCCATTTGAACAGAACTCAAAGGAGAGCATTAAAGTTAAAAGTTGCTCACTATCTCCTTAAGGCAGGTATTTTGTACAGGGAGAATTATGCTGGCATCTTCCTAAGGTGCATTTCTCCCAGTGAAGTCGATGAAGTCATGGCTAGTTTTCATGAAAAACTAGGGGCAGTGGCATTCATCAGATCTGCCACCGCACATAAGATACCGAGAGCAGAGCTATTATCGGCCTACACTTTTTAAGGATGCACATCAACATGTCGAACCTCGCCATCGCTGCGTACATTTTGTAGCCAAAGAGGCAAACCGAGTCTCGCCATTGCAACCAGTTGTGATAAACAAACCTTTCATGCAGTGGGGACTTGATTTTGTGGGGGTGATCAACCCAAATTCCTCAACAGGACATAAATATGTTCTGACAGCTACTGACTATTGCACAAGGTGGGTTGAAGCAACAGCCACCACAAGAAGTACAGCCCAGGAAGTGATTGATTTTCTTGAATCAAATGTCATAACTAGATTTGGGGTTCCCCTGAATTTGGTCTGTGATAATGGGCCAGCCTTCCAATCATTGGAGTTTGCAGATTGGGCATACCATATGGGGATAGTTATCAGATTCTCATCCAACTATTATCCCCAAGGCAATGGATTGGCTGAGTCAACAAACAAGAACTTAATGAATGCCATCAAAAAGTCTGCAGCAGATAAACCCAGGCAAGTGGCATACATTGTTGAAATATGCACTGTGGGCTGACCGGATAACACACAAAGTGGCTCTTAAGACCTCTCCCTTTGTTTTGTTGTATGGAACCCGACCAATTGTTCCCATCTCCTTGAAGTTGCCCACCTACCAATTTGCCTTAGATTATTTTGAAGATCATGATGATGCAGAAGCTCGAGTTTTAGACCTCACTAACTTGCAGGATGAAAGACTCCAAGCCCTGGAGCACTTCAGCAGACACCAAGAAACTGTCAAGCGGTGGTTTGACAAGAGAGCCAAGGTGAAGGCTTTCAAGCTGGCAGACTTAGTGCTTCTGTGGGACAAGGCCCATGAGAAGAAGGGTAAGCACACAAAGTTGCAGCCACTGTGGATAGGCCCCTACCAAATTGCTGAAATATTGGGTAACAATGCTTTCCGCTTGCAAGACCTGGATGGTAATTTTTTGGACCTCCCTGTTAATGGTCAATACTTGAAACATTATTTCTCTGCTGTTCCATCCAATGTATCATTTGAGTGAGCTATAAAGAAGTTGTAACATGTGTACATATTGTGAATAGCTCTCCCAGTTTTATTTGCTTTAGTTCTTTATTGCAGTTCTTTTTCTTTGCTGTCCGTATCAGTTGCTTTAGTTTATTTCAGTGCTGTTGCAGTTTCCCTTTGTCAGTTTTTGGTTGCTATGTTTTTAGTTAATCCTTGCTTGTTATTTAAGTCTGTGCAATCTTTTGTTTTAGTTTTATTTTGTTGCTTGTGCAGTTTTATTTATTGCCTGTGCAGTTTTTATTTTGTTTTGCTTTAGAAGCCTGTGCCTGTCCTTGGAAGCCTGTACAAAGTCCTTTGGCTTCTGAAATATTCTGTCCTTTAACCTCTGCCTGAGCAATCAATGAAAAGTCAGCCTGCTAAAAATTGTTTTATTCTGAGCTGATCAATCCACAATCCAATGCCCCATTCTGCTCATTATTCTAATTGAGATAGTCTGTTTGCACTGAACAATAGAACTATTTTGTTATTTAGGACAAAGGTAGAGAGATGATGGGATCTTGTGTCTTACTTGCCACAGTTGTTTTAATAATAGAAAAACTGCTATGTCGTTTTGTTGGAGGAACTCCTGGGAATCCAAGAAAAGTCAGGTTATAAGAGGGGACTATGATTCATGCAATTATTTGGGTATCACGAGGCTATCGATGCCTAGACTCGAAACAGATTCCGCATTGATCAAGTGTTAAAAGAAAATTGAAATTTCTCTAATGCCTTTCAGATAGTGTTGATAAAAAAAAGAGAGATAAAAAAAAAAGAGAAAAGAGTTGAACAATTAAAAGAGGCAGCCAATACTTCCAAAAATATTTTCTTCTAAGTTATAGATTCTGCCCTACAGTTGTAAATTTGGGTCGTGTAAATCTAAAGGGTAACTCTGTCTAGGCTGTAAAAGGCTAAACTAGTAAACGGAGCTCTACTCGGTTTCCCTTTTACAATCTAGAAAAGCTGATCAGTCCAAAGTTCATCATTCAATCCAATCATCCTTGAAGAAAGTTTTATACCCTTTGTAATTGCACATCAGAAATCTTCCTTGAAGTAATTCAGCCTAGTATGTCCTTGGGAAATTTTAACAGCTAGCAGTTGGCAGTCAATTTATTGTGAAGAATGTCTGTGGCAAGGCATGATGCATGGTCTTTTTGTTTTGAAACCAGAGTCTTGGGTTCTAAAATAGTGCTACTATTTTACCCGTAGATATCGCCATTTGTTGAGAAGCAACACACCCCCACTGAAAAATGCATTCCAATCCTCTTGAAAACTTTGAAATTCCATTTTGCAGCAGGGACCCTCTTGATCATTTCCAGTCTTAATCCAGTTTTGCTTGCCCCCTTGTTAAGTTGTGCCTTTTTTCAAGTCATTCTAGCATTGTTATTCCAAGATTAACTTTCTAGATGCTAGGATCATTCATGCACAAAGAAAATCTTGCACCGGTACCAAGAAAAATCTAGAAAACAGTTGCATAATTCACTGAAAACCAAAACTTTCCATTTTTGGTAGTGTCGCGATATCGCGACACTTCCATTTTCGGAAATGTCGCGATATCGCGACGAATTTTGGCAAAAGCAGCTAAGTCGAAAAGTGTAGCGAAATCGCGACACTTTCCATTTTTGGAAGTGTCGCGATATCGCGACATTTCCATTTTTGGAAGTGTCGCGATATCGCGACATTTCCATTTTTGGAAGTGTCGCGATATCGCGACATTTCCATTTTTGGAAAGTGTCGCGAAATCGCTGCAGGATGAGGAGAGAGAAATCCAGGGAGAAAAATGTCGCGAAATCGTGATGTTTTTGGATAAAGCAAGCCGATGAGTACGGAACAGCGCGATTTTGCGACATGTCACGAAATCGCGACATGTCGCATTTTCACGGTAGGAGAGAGAAAATGCATGAAAATCGACCAAGTAAGAAAACAGGCGCAATTTTGTGACATGTCACGAAATCGCGACAAATCTGGAGAGAGAAGGCATAATGGTACGATGCGTCGCGAAATCGCGACGCTTTCCATTTTTGGAAGTGTCGCGATATCACGACGTTTCCATTTTTGGAAGTGTTGGTCCGGCTTTCATGCACACCCCGAGAAAAGGATGAAGCAAGGAAAGCTCCGGAGACACCCACGGGACGGATCCCACTCATCTTTAGGATCTAGCTGGTTATCCAAGGTGCGAGTTACAGAGTTGGGTCGAATGGCAATTCACTCTTTTCCACTTCTGGAATAGATTTCAATATGGATCGCTCTGTTACCTTACAGGGGGTTCCCGAACTTGTTCGAATAGTTGCAAAAGTTGTTGACAATCAGATTTAACTTGAATTCTGGATCTAGCTCTCATGGGTCAGCAGATTTAAATAAAAGGCAAATAAAGAAAATAAAAATGGATCATTAACGGTAAGCAAAGAGAGGGTAGGGTAGGGCAAAAAGAGAAGTTTATCAAACATCAATTGTAAACCCAAACTGTCAATCTTATCTATGCTATCAGCTTCACAACAGAACAAATCCCAAAAGAAAGTGTCCAGTCAGTCTAAGATCACTTTCAACTAAGAGCACAAGGCAGAGTGAAACAGATCTAGCAGAAAATCATAAATCCAAGGGCAGCTGGTTAAAACTGGTATCTTTCACCGGTAGCCTAGCTCGCACAGTGAAGACAGAGCAATTAGAACAAACTTAACCTCAAATCTGTAATTTCCCCTAGCAGACAATAGAACAACTGAAGCCTAACAGCATATTTAATCTTGACAATGGCAGATTTACAAGATATATCTAACAAACTTTAAATGGAACGGATAACAAAAGAAGATACACTTATCACACTCTGTAAAATATTAGGCTCCTGGCCATGCTACCACAGAAAAGCTAAAGCACATCAACTCCAAGTCCAGAAACAAAGGATCTCACAAAATTTGCAAGAAATTGCTTATAAGCCTTTATTTCTAAGTCTCCGCCTCCTGCGATTACATTTAGAATCTGTATTTATAGACTCGGATGCAGACCCCGATCTTTTCAAAATATCTTGCTCAAACCCTAAATCTTATCGCACTTAAACCCTAGGACCCGGTTTTACAATAAAAATCCATTTAAAATCAAAGTCCGGATAGAACTTAACCCTTCGGCAAATGCAGCGATACAACTGTCATAAATGGAGAAGATAAAATCAAATGCAACTTGCATTCATCCAGCACTGCAAATAAATGCCTCCGTTAATTCTACTGGTGAGTCGGATGAGTCACCACTTCTCCATCAATTTAATCTCCGCAAATCCATCTCTGAGTTGAAATGGTCTCCATGCTATCAATTCTGCAATAAATCTCCATTAAATGCATTTATCGGCAGCCTCTCTTCTAGCATGGCGGTCCTTGACTAAATCCGCACTTTATCTTTGCCTTTATGGTCTTTCCCGGTTGTCCCGCAAGTGCCAGGTGGAATCCTGCATGAAAGACAAAAAGATGCATTAGATTAGCATTTTAATTAAATCAGAAGCTTAAAACATTAAAAACAGATTAAAAACCACAAAGTAAGCTTGCATGTCGGCTCTCGTTTGTCTCATTCACGCTTTGACACGTGTCGCTACCCCAGGAAGCCTTCTGTTTCAGCTGAAATGCACTTTCGGGCCCTCTGAAGACTTTCTCTCTCCTGCTGCGATTTTGCGACATGTCGCGATTTCGCGACATGTCGCGAAATCGCGACCCTGCCAGCGCATCGGCAACTTCCTCCCTCGTCGGCCGCGAAAACGCGACATGTAGCGATTTCGCGACATGTCGCGAAATCGCGACCCTTCCTGGCCTCCGTACGCTTCTTGATTTTCAGCCATGATTCTAGAACATGTCGCGATATCGCGACAGTTCCCTTACCTGCATGCGTTGACCGCGTTGACCGTGATTTTGGAACATGCTTGCGACTTAGCCGATTTTTCATTCTGCAGCCCACTTTCTCTCTCCTACCGCGAAAATGCGACATGTCGTGATTTCGCGACATGTCGCAAAATCGCGCCATCCGTACAGTTTGCTTCTCTCGTCAAAAAACTGTCGCGATTTCGTGACATGTCGCGAAATCGTGACCTTTCTGGCACTTAGCCGCATTTTGACTTACCTGTCGCGATATCGTGACATTTCCGAAAATGGAAGTGTCGCGATATCGCGACACTACCAAAAATGGAAAGTTTGATTTTTCAGTGAATTTATGCAACTGTTTTCTGGATTTTCTCGGTACCGGTGCAAGATTTTGCTTGTGCATGAATGATTATAGCATGTAAAAAGTGAATTATTGGATAACACAGCTAGAATGCAAGAAAAAGCACAACTTTAAAAAGGAGGCAAGCAAATTTGGATTTAAAATCTGAAAAGATCAAGAGGGTCCCTGCTGCAAAAAATGAAAGTTTAGAATTTTCTAAGGATGGAATCTCATTTTTCAGTGGGGGTGTGTTGCTTATCAACAGGAAGGTGTCACAAAATCGTTGTCGGCAAGGAGGAAGAAGGCCAAGCAAGGAAAGATGCACGAAATCGTGACGTCGCGATTTCGCGACGTCACAAAATCGTGACAGAGAGAAGAAGGTTGTACGGAGGAGCGTGATTTGGCAACATGTCATGAAATCGCGACATGTCCCATTTTCGCTGAGGATAAATGATAAATTGACTAAGTCTATAAGCTGCAGCGATTCGCTGACATGTCTCAAAATCGCGGGCTGGAGCTTGCAGCGATGCGCTGCATGTTTCGAAGTCGAGAGGTAAAGGGTGCAGCGATGCGCTGCATGTCTCAAAATCATGGGCTGGAGCTTGCAGCGATGCGCTGCATGTTTCGAAGTCGAGAGGTAAAGGGTGCAGCGATGCGCTGCGTGTCTCAAAATCACGGGCTGGAGCTTGCAGCGACGCGCTGCATGTTTCGAAGGCGAAGGGTGAAAATGGTAGCGATGCGCTGCACCTTTTGAGGAAGTCTTGCAAGACAAGCATGTCGCGAAATCATGACATGCTGGAGCAAATTGTACGGAGGCCAGGAAAGGTCGCGATTTTGCGACATGTCACGAAATCGTGACATGTCGCATTTTCGTGACCGACAGGGAAAGAAGCAGCGCAGCGATGGGGACGTCGCGATTTCGCGACATGTCGCGAAATCGTGACATGTCGCAGAATCACGGCAAGAGAGAGAAGGTCCTCAAAAGGCCAGAAGTGCATTCCAGCAGGAAACAGAAGACATCCTGGGGTAGCGACACGTGTCAAAGCGTGAGGCAGACAAACAGAAGCCGACATGCAAGCTTGCTTTAGGGTTTTTAGCCTGATTTAATCTATTTTAACCTTTAAAGCTTCTGATTTAATGATTTTAAAGTACTAATATAATCTTTTGTCTTTCATGCAGGATTCCATCTGGCACTTACGGGACAACCGGGAAAGGCCATGAAGACAAAGTTAAAGTGCAGATTTGATCAAGGACCGCCATGCTAGAGGAGAAGATGCCGGTGAAGGCATTCAATGACAAATTTATGACCGAATTAATAGCATGAAGACCATCTCAACTCAGGGATGGCTTTGCGGAGATCAAATTGATGGAGAAGTGGTGACTCATCCGGCTCACCAGCAGAATTAATGGAGGCATTTATTTGCAGCTGCGGATGAATGCAAGTGGCTTTAGATTTTATCTTCTCCATTTATGGCAATTGACTGCACAGATTTGTAGAAGGGTTAAGTTCTATCCGGACTTTGGTCTTAAGATGGCTTTTTATTGTAAAACCCGGTCCTAGGGTTTAGATGTGATAATATTTGCAGTTATGAGAAGAAGATATTTCTAAAAATATCAGGGTCTGTCCTGAATCTATAAATACTTCTTCCCAATGTAATTGCGGGAGGCGGAGACTTAGAAAAAAAGGCTTATAAGCAATTTCTTGCAAATTTTGTCATATACTTTTATTTCTGGACTTGGAGTTGATGTGCTTTAGCTTTTCTGTGATAGCATGGCCAGGAGCCTAATATTTTGTAGAGTGTGATAAGTGTATCTTCTTTTGTTATCCGTTCCATTAAAGTTTGTTAGATATATGCTATGAATCTGTATTATCAAGTTTAAATATGTTGTTAGGCTTCAGTTGTTCTATTGTCTGCTAGGGGAAATTACAGATTTCAAGTGTAAGTTTGTTCTAATTTCCCTGTCTTCACTGTGTGAGCTAGGCTGTCGGTGAAAGATACCAATTTTTACTGACTTCCCTTCAATTTATAATTTTCTGCTAGATCTCTTCTACTCTGCCTTGTGCTCTTAGTTGAAAGTGATCTTAGACTGACTAGACACTTTCTTCTTTGATTTGTTCTGTTGTGAAGCTGGTAGCATAGATAAGATTGATAGTTTAGAGTTTTACAGTTTAAAGTCTGATAAACTTCTCTTTCTGCCCTACCCTACCCTCTCTTTGTTTTCGATGAATGATCCATTTTTATTTTCTTTGTTTGTCTTTTATTTAAACCTGCTGACCCATGAGAGCTAGATCAAAAATTCAAGTTAAATCTGATAAACAAGTGACAACTACTGAACAAGTTCGAGAACCCCCCGTAAGGTAACAGTAACGTATCCATATTGAAATCTATTTCGTAAGCGAAAAAGAGTGAATAGCCATTCGACCCAACTCTGTAACTCGCACCTTGGATAACCAGCTAGATCCTAAAGTGAGTGGGATTCGTCCCGTGGATGTCTCCGGAGCTTCCTGCACCATCCTTCGCGGGGTGTGTAAGAAAGTCGAACCAACAGGTACTAGAATAAAAAAATGGGTACAATTGACTAGCCTTTAATGTGGAAGATATTACCTTAACAAGGAGGGTCCAGAGTGAGGATACTACTTAGGCGATGAAAAAACTAGGGCTTACAGAGCTCCCAAAAATATGGAGGTATGACCCTGCTAATAAATTTTTGGAAAAGCTAAAAGCTCTTAATGTTGTTAAGGCTCCAAATTTTGAAAGGATTCTAAGGCCACATATTAAAATTTTCAAAAATAACAAGGAATATTTCCCATTGAAATGGAATGTGCCTCCTTGGAGAGATTTTTATGATCAAATGGTAGATTATGATCTTGAGCACAAAAAAACACATAAGTTAAAAGAGTCAAAAATTCAAATCATTCAAGAAAAGACCAGTTGGGATGAGGCTAAGATTCTAGATTGGTGGATCATGAGGATTGAGATAAATACTATAGGCTCTAAGTTTGGTCACCAATCTGATAAAGATTTCTCTAGTAAGTATGATGAACACTATAAAACTTGAAAGGCCACTAATGGAAAAATCTTAGCATTAAGTTTTAAAAGGGCTAAAATAGGGGAAGAAGTAGGGAAAATTATGACAACAAGAAAAATGTTAGAGGTAAAAAAACAGAAGAAAATCTAAATACCTCCTTCTTCTCCATCCTATTAACCCCAATAGTAGGATGATACTACAATATCTCCACCTCCAACAGTTGAAAATGTACAACCTATTTTTAAACCTTCATAGGAACAATTGCAACAATATACTAAAGGTATTGTAATTATGAAGTTGGGATACTTTGGCAATGGACTTGAGAAAGATGAATCAAAACCTACATAGGGTATTAAGGTATACAAGATACCAAAGCATTTATCCTTGGGGGAAAAATCTACTCCACAAGAGCTAACAAAATAAAGGGTAGATTATGCTCCAACCTCTTCTCCTATTAGATTCACTTCTTTAGCCCCTTATAAACCTACGATGGTAGCAACTCTTACTATTGCAACATCTATTGCAACTCCTGCCATAAACATAGATTCTACTATCATGACTATTTCACCTCTTCCACCTTCACCAGTCCCATTTTTGCCATCACTTATCACTACCTCCACACCTTCCACTCATCCTATTGTGGTTTCTTTATAGAAGGTCAAAAGTGATTTAATAAACACTCATAGTTATTGGAGCAAGAAGTTTGCTCAACCTTTCAAAAAATTTGCTCATCCAAGAAAAACTATGATAGTAGATCCAGTTGCTTGACAAAGAACAAAAATCTCCCTTACTCCTCTATTTGATAATCCAGAAGAGGACATGACTTTATATTACTATCAAATTGAGGAGTAGACGGAATATATCACTTAGTTTCCTTTGGAAGATGAGGTTGTAGTTTCCAAGGCTCATCTTTATCCCATTTACGTACAAGGTAACATTTATAGGAAAAAATATGAAAAGTTGGAGGAAAGGGTAAAAGAGTTGGAATCAATGATAAAGTCAAACAGATCAAAAAGGAGATGTGGACTAAACTTATGAAAAATATTTAGAGACTCATCCTGTACTTGATTTCTTAGAAGAAGCTATTCAATTGTTATTAAATACCAAGAAGGATATTGAAACTGCTCAGGGTGAGGTTCAACCAATGGTGCCACAAGCAATAAAAATATATAAATTATCTGAATCTAGATGCAGTTTTGTTTCTAAGTCTATTCCCAACAAATAATGGACTAGTACATGATTAGTAGCAAATAATTTCCTTAGAAAACACAAGTTGATTCAGAAAGGATGGCTATTAACTGATAAAATTGAAGGGAAGATCCATAAAATTGTAGAATACACCAAAACAATAATGCAATATGGTTTCCAAAGGTTCTAGGATGAAGAGTATTTGCTCTTAACAATTGAATACTTCAAGAAAACTTGACATCAATTATGAAATATGATTCTGAGATAGATGCTTGGTATAAACCCATTCAACAAGATCAAGTGACCCAACTGGTGAAAGGCTTGACCAAGGTCAAATATTCAATGGAAGATAGAGTGGATAAAGGATAGTTTATATCTTATGAAAAATTGGCTAAGCTTCAATTCACTCATCAACAACTGATGGAGATAGCAAATCCTACTCAAGAATATTGGGACAAAGCTTTAAAAACATTAGGTTATATGATTCAACTACTTGGTGAAGAAGCAGAACAGGAAGATGAAATAGATGAAGAGAAAGAAAATAAGAAAGAGAGATAAGGAGAAGATGATGTTGAATACAAAGAATAATAGGAAAAGAATTTTGAAGAGGGATATGAAGAATAATAAGATGATGTGGAAATAATTGAGAATCCTGAAGAGTAATACAAAGATATGCAAACTCAACAAGAAGGGGGACAAGATGAACAAGGATCACCTCTAAAGAAAACTAAACATTCAATATCACCATAGTTGGGATGAGACCCAGAACATACCTTATGAATGACTTCAACTCTAACAGTCATCAGTTATGATAAGAAAATCGTGATCTTTCAAATATCATAAGGAAGTCATGCAACTGGTCCTTTTAAAGAGGATAAATTCTCTACCAATGAAACAGATGTTTTGCCTCTTCCATTGCTTTTACATAGACCGTTACCCTCTGAATATGTTTTCAAATGTTTAAAAGGGCAATAGTCATGAGGAGGTAATATTCTAAGACATAATTTTGCAGTTGATTGGAGTCCATTCTCCTATTCCATTTTCTTTCATCCATTTTCTATCATAATTCACTCTTTTACCCCATTCATTCATGTTTTCATTCATTTTATTAATTTTTTCATTCTCACCTATCATTTTCCATCTATCCATATTATTTCATGTTATTTCCTTTTATTGTTTCCTCTTTTCCTTTCCATTCAAGTTTTGACTCTATATACCCAAAGGATAAAGCTCTAAGTTTTGTAACTTTGTTAGCAAAGTTCCTCGGAAGGCACCATAATGTAGGCCCAAAAGGCTACATCCTTAGAAAATTTTACAAAATCTCAAAATATTTACTAATTTTTTAAGGGTGTCTCACAACCGCGATCATGACCTAATGCCAATAGGCTCTAGGCCATAATCAGCGTAGTCAAACGAGCTATTTTGAAATTTAAATTGTGGTCTAGAGTAGGTTCTACATTGAGATCAAATTTTGGTTTGAGGTAAATAAAAATGTGAAATCCATGGTTGTGTGACACTCAAACATGCTCTAGGCTATGGTCAAACTTGGTTAACATGCACTAACATGGAAATTAAATCATGGCCCAACACCCTTTGATCCAAGTCACGATCAGAGCAGTCAAACATATGAATCTTAGAAAATAAATTATGATTGTCAACAAGTTCTGCGTTGTTAGTTTCCTAGCCAAGAGAGCACCAAAAGGAGAAAAGGCCTGACCTAGAGCAGGCTCTAGGCCATGGTCAAATTTGGTCAAAGGTCTATTTGTGTGAAAAGAATCATGATTTAGAGCAACTTCGAAACATTCAATGATAACATCAAGTGAAGAGATCACAGCCCATGATAGGCTCTATGCACCGATCAAAGGAGTTAAACAAAGAAATTCCTAAGGTGGATCCTATCCTAGGGGAGTCTCTAGGTCGTGATTAGACTTGATCAAACCCATGATTTGATGACATCATATCCTCACCCAGAAAAATCTCCAAGCCATGGTCAACCTGGTCAAAATATTCCTAAAGCAAAAAATGATCACGATTTTGAGACTCTAAAAGGAAGAATGATACGTGTCCCTAGGCCACATCCACTAAAAGCGTGCCAATATTTTCAAAATATTTTATCTCAATCGTTCAATAGTAGATTAATGAGCGATGTTGAATTTATTTGAAGACATCCATAAAATAAGGATTCCATCGCGACATAAAGATATATTAAGTTGATTGATAAGCTTGAGATGTCTCTTAATGAGCTGGTTCAAAGAGATAAAATTGTTATACCAGGAAGATGAAACATCCAATATTCAATATTCTTGAATAGATTTAGTTCCATATTTGCAGTAAAGAGTCATTGCAAGAACATGGGACGACTTGGATGCATTCTTGGAAAAATTCATTCAACTGAAATCCATGAAGGCCGAACAAGTTGTAGAAGCTAGTTACAAAAGATCAATAGAGTGAGATTCTATCTCTTTCCTTGATCGAACAAGAGACTACCACATCGACATCTTACCAGCTTGGCACTCCAACTTCCTTTAAATGCTTTAATTTTTTCAAATATACTATAAAAACTATAAATAGAGGTCGTACCCTCATTTCAAAGGGTCAAATCTAAAGTTTTTGCTTATGCTACTATTGTATGCTTTCTACAAATTAATAGGGGCATTACTTGGGATGTTTTCCCTAGAATTTCATCTTCTTTATCTTCTAATAACAAACCTATGAAGTCATTTCTGCTATAGCTGCTATGGTTAGTTTATTTTGCTAATTTGGATTGCTAACTTAGAGCAAATTGGAATTATTCATATTTGAATGTCTGCTTGGAAGATTTTACTTTTTTAAATTAGAGTGTTAATATAATTTTGGTAATTTGAATTATCAATACCATAATATTTGGAATGATTCTTGAAGTATGCAATTATTCTTAATTTTGAATATGGTTAGTTGTGAATGTTGTTAGTTCCAAGTGTTACTTTAGAATTTAATATGTCAGAGGTTCTTTGTAGAAGCCTATGTTGTTACCTTTATCAGTCCACCTTTGATTTATTTCTTTCTAACCATTTCCTTCTTAACCCTTTCTCATTTCTATATTTATCCTTTATTCATTTAATTGTGTTAAATGAGTCAACATCTAGTAAGTTGACAAGGAACCAACCTACTCTGGAGGTTGGGTTGAGATATTTTGACCCATGCAATGTGTGGCTTGGGCTATGATTATCGGGTGCTTGCCTTTCAAAATCTTGCAAATAATAATTACAGGTCAAGTTTATCTTAATTTCAATATAGGCCACAACAATTCATTGTTAGGTCAGCCAAACCATATCCAACATGCCTTTTTATCACGGATATTTCCTTATCTCCTACCCAATTTCCTTATCTATAGATATGCTCACATTTCCAAGAGATTGCCTCCAATAATAGATGATGAACATCAGCAATAATATTATTGCTATCCATTCCCCACATCCATTTTGTTGATAGCATTAAGTATTATTTATGAATCCCCCTCAATTAAAATATATGTTCAGCCTTTTTCAATTACAATTTTAATCCACGTAAGAAATGTCCTAGCCTCTGCATAGTTGTTAATTGAATTTCCATATGATTTTGAGTATGTGAGGAGAATTATGCCTTCATTATTTTGAAAAAAGACCACCTCCATCTACTTTTTCTTAGATTTTATTTAGAAGCATCATTAAAATTAATTTTGATAAACCTAATTTTTGAACATTTTTATTTTATCTTAGATTGAAGCAAATCATTCATTTTAATGCCATTATCATAGATGACTCTTCCATGTATGTTAAAATCCTATAACTAAGTTGTTACCACATTTTTTCTACACTCGAGACTTTCCATGATGAGCACATATATGCTAACATTCTACGAGAGAGGCAATAATATGGTTCCAAACTTGGGCATGATTTTAAGATTTATTTATTTTTACTTCTATTATTCCTTTAAATCCATAAATTTCAAAAAATAATGGTAGGACAAATCCTCTATAAAATACATAATTCTTTAGATTTAAAATAATTAATTCAACATTTCATCAACTCTTTCAATGTTTATAGAGCTACCCAATATATTTTCATAATTTTTAAAAAATAGCCCCAAATGGTGTGAGAAAAAGGATAGTAAAGAAGTAAATGGTTTGATGCTTCTAAATTCTTCTCACACAAGATATATTTGAAAGGTCTATGATATCATCCTCTTCGTAGACTCTCTTCTATAAGAACTTTGAACTGCTAACCAAAGGAATGTTGATGCCTTAGAGAGAGCCTCAAGTGACCAGACAATTGTTCAAGGAGAATCTTTGGGAATAGGAAATTCTGATTGCTTTAAATCCTCATATCCCAAATTGAATGATTATCTACCATATTTTAATATATTCTAAACCAACTCATCCTTTTGTGTAAAATTTCGCAAATAAAACTCTTGAAGCATCTTTTGAAATTCATCTAAAATTTATTTGAATTCCTTTCCTTCAACCAAGTTACTAATAGAAATCCATAATATAGATTCATTGGTCACATTAATACAATCATTAATCTTTGAACCTTTACAATGTAGGCATGCCCAAGCCATGATCACATTAATACAATCATTAATCTTTGGACCTTTACAATGTAGGCCTACCCAAGCCAATGTTTGCCATTTTGAATTAGAGATAATAGAATAAGGCTTCAACCAAGCATTAGACCAAAAAATTTCATAATTCCCCTTATCAAATGATCATCTAATATATTTCTTGATCAATTGCAAACTATATTATTTAAATTTCCATGTTGGTGATCCTTTGGGCATGGTTATTTTCCTAAATAATTTCATTGCATTTAGAGAACCTATATATTTTTGAAGTAAATTGTTTTGCCCAATTCTTTCCTTTATCTCTAAATAATCTCCACCCAAGTTTTTTCCCTAAGGCCAAACTTAAAATTCTATAATTTTACAAGTCTACTTCTCTAATATTCTTTTCTTTATAAACCCCATCCCACTGACAAAAAAAAAAATTCCTTGCATCCTTTCCAAAGAAATTCTCTTTTACTTTTATGAATTATTGATGTTATAACTATTGGTAATCTTGAAAGTGTCATCATATAAATAAAGATAGATTGTAATGTAGTCTTTATAAGTTTTAGTCTTCTTGTCATGGTTAAGAACTTACCTTTCCAACCTGCCAAATAAGCTTTAATTATATCCAAACAAGAGATCCAAAGCTCCTTTTTATTTATTAATTAATTTTTAGGGCCATCTCGATCAAACCAGATGCATATGAACTACTAGTGTTTTGTGATGTGGAGGTGGAATTGATATTTTTCAATACTAGGAAGCTTTATGAATACACAACTAACATAATGTCTTGGAGATCAATTGTAAATTAACAATATGGAATGAAACCCTAATCCTAGTTTTTCATAGCCTATAATGGAATATTTGTTCTCAAGTCTGACATGTTTTGTAGGAGGTTGTCACCACCATCAAGAAGAATCATACCGCCATCAAAGTAATCCATGGTTCTTTGCAACAATAGTAGTAGTCTATGCAATAGTGTTGAACCCTTTGGCAGAGAATCTTGGTAATGGATTAATACAAAGTGGTAATGGATGGTTGCATTCCTTTTTTATGTCAATTGTTTTGCATTCAAATTATTTTTCTGGTGATAACAAGGATTAGAGAATATTTAGAAAAATGAAAAACCCTATATTTTTTTTTGAAAACCTTGGTTGCTTTTTGAATTTTTTGGGGTTGAGGTCAAGAGTTATCAATTTTTACCGTAAAGGATGACATTGATGTTTGAGAATGGTGGATGAAGTTTAGACTTTTATATTCTAGTGATCGTTTTTTGGCATGCAAACTTCTATATATTTTAAGAGAGGAATATTATTATTTGTGGGTAATTCTTGCTAAGGAAAAGAATTTCACCTAGGATAAAATGAAGCATGCATTCTTGAGTCAATGGAACCCATATAAAAAGATAGCTAGTTTGAAGGTCACCATAAAAGGATATGAAGAAGAAATAAAAAGGCTTTAGAGGGAACTAAAAGAAATGAATAAAGAGGATATAATAGAAGAAAACATATAGATGACAATGTGCAAGTTCATGGTCGCATTTAGAAGGAAAATCTTAAGAAGTAAGGATCCAAGGAGAAGCAAGAAGCAGTTATCACAAGGGAACAAGTTGAAGAACCATTAGAAAACTCAAAATTTGAATTTACAATAGCAACAACAATAGAGTCCATGGAAGAAGCAACAACAAAGTCCAAGGAAGCCTTGTTAGAAGTGCACAAGGATGCACCAAAATAAAGGTGTAAGAGAGAATATTATGAGGAATTTAAATTTAAAAAACAAACCATTGAATAATCAAAAGAAATAGAATGTCAAGTTAAGGTTGCAATATATTGGCACCCACACCATCTTGAGCAACAACAATCTTGAAGGTGTGTCTTAAGGCATCATTATTTTAGATCTACATGGAGTCAAAAAGACATCAAGTATGGAAATGTTTGGCAGAAAAAACATATTGGTAGAAACATCAAAGGATTTATGGATATTCAAGTGGCATAATGGCAACTTAGCATCATCAAAGACCATCACTAATCAAGATTTCACTTGGATGGATGGATGAACAAGATTGGAAATTTTCAAGAAAAATGATGCTAAATATTTGTATTTACAAAAAAAATGAAGATCCAAAAAATGAATATAAAAAATTTAGACTTTTTGTGAAAAAATATGTAGGTATCTAGTTATAGCATCTCAATTGAGATGAGAATTGAATATGTTTATAAAATCTCAAGCTTTACAAAAGAGAGTTGTGATTTGTCAAGGATGGGGAACCCGAGACAATCCCTTTTTCTCAAGCAAAAAAATATATTTTTTATTTCCTTTATGAGATAGAGGAATACCCAAATAGGTTGACAAAAAAATTTCAATTTTAAACCCTAAAACATATGTAATAATTCATTGTAAATATAGGCAAGTGTCATTGAAAAAATCTTGGATTTTTTAGTATTAACCAACTGTCCAATGACCTTCTCATAGCATGATAATATTGATTTAAGATCCATGGCCTCATCAACTAAGGAGTAGCACAAAAGAAAAGTATCATCAATAAAGTAGAGATGAGATTCAAAGGGACCATTTTTGGCAACCTAAATAGTTTTTTTTTTTCCTTCCCTTTTTTCCTTTGAAAAAGCTCTCTCGAATGCCTCTACAAGAATAATGAATAGATACCGAGATAGTAGATCACCTTCATGGAGTCCAAAATATGATTTAAAGTAACCAACAATAGAATCATTGATTAAAATAGAATATTTTGTAGTACTTTAACAACATTTAATCCATTCATACCAAATATAATCAAAACCAAACTTTTTGAGAATGTCATGTAGAAAAATCCAAGAAACCCTCTCATATGCATTGTTCATATCTAATTTCATAAGCATACTTTTTTTTTTAAGGAATGAAGAGAATGTATGACCTCTTGTGCAATTATTATAATATTAAGATTTTGATTTCCACAAACAAAACCACCTTGATTTTATATTATAACACAATCTAGAATGTCTTTTAACCTGTTTGCCATAATTTTTGAAATGTTCTTGTAAATAATATCACAAATGCTTACTTACTAGAAATAACTATCAAAATATTTTGTCTCATATTTCTTGTAAACTAATGAAATAAAATAGCATTGTTATTACTTATTGCAACCTTCCTTTTATGGGCCTCTTTGAAGTTTTTTGACCCAACACTTTTTCTCAAGAGCACTAAAATCGATAAAACAAAAAGTATTCAGAATTCCTAGAAACTTTTAGCGTAAATTCTACTCAATAATGGGTACTAAAAAAACATTATTTCACGAGAAAATACCAACTACAAAAAATGTTACGAGATCTGAAATGCGTTCTGAAATATGGGCAGAAAAGACTAAAAACTATTTTTCAGAGGTGAAAATGAAGTGCTTAACATATGTGAAATGGGTATGTGATATATGGATGGAAAATGCTTGGTAAGAGCTTTCCAATGGTGTATCACATTCAACAGCCAGAGCAACACATAAAGAAATATTAATCTCCAAAAATAGGTTCAAACTTTTTTGTAAAATCTGGATTGCACCATACAAGAAAACGCAGCAGGCTGGAAAAAATAGATTTTTTACCTTCAATTTGTATTTTCACACACTCAAAAATTTTAAATGTAATAGTAATGATATTAATATATCTTGTAACTCAAACCTAAATAATCTATGGCAGTTACAAACAAAGTAACGGTTCAAGACTGTTACAACTGCAATATTCCTACACCTACACTTGTACAAAACTATTACAAAGTGGTTACATATTCTCTTGTACCTTCTAATAAAAAAATGCACACATGTCAGCATCATTTTTCAATATTCTTCCCCTTATTTCTAAAAGGGATCACAAGAGTATTTCTTAGTTTAATAAATTGAGCTTTAGCAATACCTTTAGTGAAAACATCAACCAACTGATCATGGGTGCTGCAATACTTCAACTAAAATAATTTCTTTTCCACCATATCATGAATGAAATGGTACTTCATTTCAAAATTCCTAGATCTTCTATGGTGTATAGGGTTCTTTGCCAACTATATGACACTCAAATTGTCATAAAAAAATGTAGTAGGACCACTTAGTTTCTCACCTATCTCCTCCAAAACTTTCTTGAGCCATAAGGCTTGAGCACTAGCTGAAGTGACAACAACATATTTAGCCTCTATTGAAGAGAGTGCTACTGATCCTTACTTCCTTGGGATCCAAGTGATCAGCCTAGATTTAAGAACAAAATAATTATCGGATGTAGACTTTCGGTCATCCAAGTTGCTGCCCCAATCTGAATCACTAAAACCAACTAGCTCCATCTCTTCAGTAGGATATTAATGTATGCCAAAGTCAATAATACCTTTAACATACCTCAAATTGTAGTCTTAAAATGCAAGAGAGATGGTTCAATCATATACCTAGAAACAAGTGAGACAACTTATGCAATATCTGGTCTAGTATTTGTGAGAAACATCAAGCTCCCAACAATGCTCCTATAATTGGTCATATTCACCTTTTCAATCCCATCATATTTGCATAAAAATTCACCATGCGTAATGGGAGTAGGGACTAGTTTGCAACTATCCATGCCATACTTTTTTAGCATATCCTTGGCATATTTAGTTTGACAAATGAATATTTTATCCTTACTTTGATGCACCTCCATGCCAAGAAAATAGTGCATCAATCCTAAATCCTTTATTTCAAACTCACTCATCATGGCATCCTTAAATTCATATTTCAACTTTGAACTACTACCCATATAAATCAAATAATCCACATACAAACAAACAAGTAAAATATCATTATCTTCTTTCTTGAAGTATAGGGTAGGTTCAATTTTGCTTCTTCTTGAAGCCACTCTGCTGAAAGTATCCATAAATCCTAGAGTACCATGCTCTAGGTGCTTGTTTAAGGCCATACAATATCTTCTTCAACCTGTAGACATGTTCTTCTTTACCTTTCACCTCAAAACCTTGAGGTTTTTGTACATACACTTTCTCATATAAGTACCCATTCAAGAAGGCACTTTTTACATCTAAGTGATGTACAATCCACTGCTTTTGGGCAGCCAAAGCAAGTACCTTACTTATTGTTTCTTGTCTAGCTACAGGAGCAAAAGTTTCTTCATAATAAATTCCATACCTTTGTTTGAATCCTTTAGCTATAATTCTAGCCTTGTGTCTTTCAATGCTGCCATCATTGTTATACTTAGTCTTATAGACCCACTTAGAACCCACACATTTCTTTCCCTTGGGTAGTTCTACAAGATCCCAAGTGTCATTATTCTCAATGGAATTGATCCCCTCTTGCATTGGTTGCATCCAAACCCCATTAGTACTAGCTTCTTCATAACAAGAAGGTTCAAAATCAGCAACAAACATCAAATCATAATTAACAACATCTCCTTTTGTCTCACCTTCATCTTCATCACCATACATGTGCATCTTCTCATGCCTTTGAACAACTTGGTCAATTTCTTGATCTTGGCTTCTAGTAAGTCTTCTATGGAAATTGTTGTCCAAAACATGAGTAGGAGGATGAATTTGAAGTGCCTTTTCCCCCTTTTTGTCTTCATAAAATCTGAAAATATGTTTGAATAATCATCACTTAACGAGGGACTAGAACTGCTTTGTTTGGTACCATTTGAAGAGTTGGTTGGACTTTGTGGGACTAATTTTAAACTAGACTGCACATTAGAAGAACTTCCACGACTGCTGCCATCATCAACATAAATTTTTTGATGACCATATACTACCCCTTCATCAAAAATCATATCTCTAAACACCACAAATTTGTGATTTTTTGGGTTATAAAGCCTATAGGCCCTAGTATTTTCATAATAGCCAATAAATATACATGCTTCACTCTTAGGGTCAAGCTTCTTCCTAAGTTCATCAGCCACATGTGCATAAGACAAACAACCAAAAACTTTGAAGTGGTTAAGATTGGGCTTCTTTTCATACCATACCTCATAAGGAGTCTTCTTCTCCAATGAGCTAGTGGGACTCCTATTCAATATGTAGACTGTTGTACGGATTGCATCAACCCAATACATATTGGTAAATCTCTTGGTTTTCAACATACTTCTTACCATCTCAACAACTGTCCTATTTGTATCACTCCAAATTTTTCGCATCCCTACCTTTAGGCTATTGGATCCGCGCTCGGAAGGAGGATGGGAAAAGGATGATGTGGTACCTCGAACGAGAGGACTTTGCGAAGGTCCCGCCTCTTAAGGGAGGTGCATTTTGGTGATTTGTCGACGGATGGTGGGTTCACCAGGAAACATTTGGTGGTAGTTTCCATGCCTAGGTTTTGGGAATGTGTTTTAATGGGTTCGTTTTATCCTTAAACATTCATCCTAGGTTTGGCCGAATGATTCTAACTTAAACTACATGAAAATACAATTTAAATGAATACAGTAAACAGACTGAAAGCAGAAAAATAGAGAATTTACAGGATGCTAATGGAGATTACCTGATCTGGGATGTCTGATGAAGTTTTTGATGCTTGAAGTAGTCTGGATCGTTTGGGATTCGACAGTATCACCTAGAATTTGACCAAATATTTTGAGACAGACAGAATCATCTGAGACAGACAGAATTGTCTCAAATCTGACGAATTCGTCAGAAACCTGCAAAACAAGGAACAGATGCAAAATACAAGCAATTCTACTATGCAAAACAGAGGCAAAATATGCTAGAGAACAAGGTGAATACTAAGCAATAATTTAAAACAAAAAGTAAAACAGATCACTGCATTATGATGGCAAATCGTGAATTTAATGTGCAATCTAAACTAGATGGGTGAACTCCAGATGCAAAGTAGAATAAAAACTAAATAAATGATCTGATTTATAGCATAAAATGACAGAGAGAAAAGAGATAAGAGCAAACTTCAGGCACTGATTGCCTCGATGTATGCTGCATTCGAGATCGTCTCGCATCAGTACGAGATCGTCCCTAATTTGACAGGATCACCTCCGATCTTGACAGGTTTGTCGGCTGCGATAGGTGTTGGATCCGGCTGAAAACCAGTGATATACCTACAATAAAATTACTATAGGGATAGTGCAAAAAGCAAATTTAAGTAGTTCTAGCACATAGGAAGTCGATTTGCATAAGAATTCAGCCAGGGGTTGGGGAGGGAAAAGTCTTAGAGTTAAATAGGCTTAGGGAAAGTTGTTGGGAGGTTGGAGATCTTCCCAATTTGGGAGATCTCCAACGGGGGAGGGTCCCAATGGCGCAGACACGCTCTCGCCCGAATTGGAGACCCGTTGGAACAGAGTCTATCTATGCAAATTCAGTTTTGCGACAAAATCGTCTGGACATTCTAGTCTAGACGAAATCGTCAAATTTGGGGCGATATCGTCTGATCGGCGACAATATCGTCCAACGGTCAAAACAACTCCTAAAAATGACGTGAAAAAAGGGGAAACGGGTTTCTCGGCGGTTAACGGGCGGTTTGGGAGGTTAAATTTGAATTTAAATTATTTACTAAGGTGAATGTAATTATTCCAATTTGACTGCGCCAATTTTAGGGTGCTACATTTTGCCCCCTCTTTAGCGAATTTTCCGAAGAAAATGCGTTAAAGAAGAGTTCTTCTCGATCTACGAGAAAGCAAAAAATTATTCCCATTTTTAGGTGACGATTCTTGGTCGAATCGTACGATAGCTTACTATGGTGCCCCCTCCGTGTTTTTACCCAAATCGAACGTTTGAGGTAAAAACGCGGAAAAGCAAAAAAATTATTTGTGAATTATTTTGAATAAAATTAAGAAAAATAGGGTAAAACCCTAATTCATTGTTACTGTTCATTTTATCGTTTTTAGAGCTCTGGAGCAAAAATGGTAAAGACAGTGCACAGATCTGCAGAGGTCTGCCGCGGTCTATGGGTAAGGGTTTAAACTCAATTTAGATTGATTTAATTTGAATTTTACATGCTTTTTAGAGGAATTTAGGATGAATTTTGAGCATCACGGCCGTTTTTGGCCGTCGACGTTGTCCGGACGAAATCGTCCCTAGTTCGACGAAATCGTCTCAAGTTCGTCAATTTCGCCCAAAGGCAAAATCGGTGAAAAAGGGACGATTTCGTCAAATTAGAGACGATTTCGACACGCAAAATTGGAGATGATTTTGCTCAAATTTGGGATGATATCGTCCAATAGTGGGCGATATCATCAATTGCAAAAATTTGATCTTTAAGTTGTATTTTTGATTACTGAAATTGTTATTAATGATTGTTTGTTGTTTTGATTGTTTATGTTTGCAGAGAGGATTACTAAAGAGCAGAGAGTGGAAATACGGCGGGCTGAGAGACGACTTGGCCGCTCTCACCCAGGCAGAGCGGGATCTCGCTGGCACAGTCGGCTTGCAAGATGTGGCAGAGATGCCGCAGGTTTCTACTAACATGGGGCTACTGACATCCCTAGTAGAGAGGTGGTACCCGGGCTCTTCATGCTTTCGGTTATCGACAGGGGAGATGACTCCCACACTAGAGGATGTATGGAGGATTCTTAGAATCCCCATACAAGAGAGGATGATCACACCTGAGGCCAATCAGGGCCACATGATGGGACGACTCTGCGGTGACCCGAGCTTCACCCTGGAGAAGGGCGAAGTGAACATCGAGGCACTGCGCCAGATGCCTGGGGCATCTACACTGACATGAGTTTTGGCTGGGGTGGTTGGTGGACTTCTATTGTGCCACCAGAGTGGATGCAGGGTGTCATGGATGCTTGCAGATGTGATCTGCGATATGCGTGACCATGGATACAGATTTTCTTGGGGCAGCTTTGTTCTATGCCGGCTGTACAGGATCCTTTACGGGGTCGTGTACAAGGGTGGGCGGTGTCTGGTCATGACATCGCTCCTACAGGTTTGGTGTTGGGAGCACATTATGGTGCAGAGGCCGGTAAGGCTTCCACTGACAGGGGTTGACGGGGAGAGGCCCCGAGTCTTCTACTGGTGGCTTCGAAGAGGGGCACAGTGACGGATCGACCTGCCGATGTCCCGAAGACTACTGGATGACTTGGTCCCAGACCAGATCACCTGGAGGCCATGGAGGCAGCATCCAGGGTGGGCAGAGGACGCACAGAGCTGGCTCACATCAAGCGATTCGTTTGGATGAGGATGGAGAGGGGAGAGGTGGAGCTCCACCGCTACGACCGGGTTTTACGACAGTTCAGTCTACAGCAGGGGATCCCATCTCTGAGGGATTACGAGTTTTCCCAGACTGTTCGGGATAACACCATAGTTAGCGGGGCTCCAGACATGTAGCGATTTTTGAGTCAAGACACGGACGATGCCCCCATCCAGCCAGTGGATGGGGACGACGTAGGAGTAGCCGATGGCTACGATGCCTGGTACGTAGGCATCCGCCCTCCTCGGATGACGAGGGCATAGGGTTTGATCCACGTAGTTGTGCGTCGGATAGGGAGGCGACACCAGGCAGCGATAGAGGCGGCCCAGGGTCACGACGAGAGAGAGCAGAGGAGGCCACGGGCACAAGAGCGACCGTGATAGAGGGAGAGGGAGAGGAGGGAGGCGAGACCCCCATCTCCATAGAGGCCACCATCGCCCGATAAGGGCAAGGGCGTGGATACAAGAGAGAGTAGCGAGATGGCTACTCTCCGGGCAGAGAGGGATCGTCTACAGACTCGAGTGCAGACACTACAGGAGGCAGCTACACAGCACCAGGCTGAGGTGTCACAGCTGCGAGACGAGAATGCACGTCTCAGGGCACGATGCGGAGGGGTGAGCACTCAGGAGCTGCTACGATCAGTTTCTCAGATCGCATTCTATAAGGCGCTATACTACCAGGCGGTGCCGGAGGGCCAGAGGGTACAGCTACCGGCTGCCATAGCCGATCCGATCAGGATAGGGTCGACGAGGAGCTCATCCCGGTCGATGACGAGGACTCGCAGTACCACACATACTGCGATGGGACCACCTCGTCCTCCGTAGGGCGGGGGAGGAGATGAGGCCGAGAGCTCTAGAGGCTCTCGAGGCTAGAGGGCGTGATATTGCTATTGATATTGTATTATACTTGTAATGATAGAGGATTGAGTATGCCGAGGTACAGATTGTGGTATACCAATCCAGCTTTGATGATGTATATATTCTATTGATATATATAGATGAGATATTTTTGAGTATATGACTTGTCTTATGTGATACTTATGATGCTTTTTATGTTTGATGTAATTAATTGATTTGATTGATGTAATGATTTTATTGATGATTCATGTAATTATGTTGTTTTGGAAAATATTATAACTTGGATGTCATGCTATAAATATTTTAAATGAAATAATCTGATGTAACAAATTGATTGGTTGTAATGAAATGTAAAAATAAAAATAGATTTCTAACAATAATTTCAAAGGACATTGTCGCTATTATAGACCATTTCATGGAGTCGCTGCTCACTCGGTCGTCAAGCTAGTCCCAGGATAGAAATATTGTTAAAAGAAAAGAGTGCTTAAGAGACTGTCTTAAGACTTTGTTGTGATGATGCAAATGATGATGATGATGGTTTTTTTTCAGATTTCCATAAAAATATTATGCATGAAATATTGTAAAATAATTTTTGCTAGGCATAAATTCCTAAGTGTGATAAAATTGTTGAATAATTCCTTAGGAATTATACCGTCATTGCAAAATGTAAAGTTGACATAATGACATAACATAGTGAAAATGTATTTGCTTTCGAAAAAGCATAATTTGTGTAAAATGAAGTCATATGTTTTGTATGAAAATTGGGAAAAAAATTGTTACAATGGTTTGCGCTAGGCATAGAATATGTAGGTATAGACTTATACCATCATCGCGAAAATCCAAAAAAGGATAGTTTTATTGCATGATTGATTTTTGATGAACAGAAAATATGATAATGAGGACTTGCGCTAGGCATAAAATTCCAATTTTGGTTTTGAAACTATACCATCGTTGCGAAAGTCAATCAGATATGTATATTTTTAATTGTATATTTTGGAAAGAAATTGTTGATTTTTGCTATTTATATAGTTGTCTTTGTGGAAAACAACTGTATTTGATTTATTCCAAACAAGTTGCAAAAATAATATTTCAAAGTATTTTGAAGACAAAAGTTAGATTTATAAGGAATCCCATGTGCATATGTGAATTCATTTCCCATCTTGATTTATCATAATGATAGACAAAATCTCTCAAATACAAATGTGTGTGCAATTGCATGGTTCAGTTACCAGATTTGAGCAAGATACTATGATACAAGTGATTTGAAGAAACCAAATAAGTGTTCATTAACCATGATGTAGATGCATATAACCATATTAGACTACTATGTAGATTGGATTATCAAGAGCTAGCTAATCCATAAGCAGACATAGGTCTATACAAAAGAAGGTCTCTAATGTGACCGACATATCGCCACGCTAGGAGTTACCCAAGGCCAAGCGGGTTGGGCACAAACCACCTGTTATGGGGCTTACCTCACGTTTTCGAATAATTGAGAATTCCAGGGATTCAAGCTCATCAACCCTTCTTTTCTTTTCAAAGGGTAGGGAAAGGGATTTTATTGCTTTCTTGCTTGCTTTTGAATTTTGCTTATTTTTTTCTTGTTTGTATTTCTTTTGCTTGATAATGCTTGGAACATTGCTGAAATAACATTTTTCTTTTCTGTCTTCCTTGAATTTTTCTTTTCTTTTTCTAGGGATACTTGCTCGGATTAGCTGTAGAGCAAGGGATTTTTATTCTGGGTAGGGGTGAGCTTGTCCTTTTGCCAATTCTCAAAGATTCTAGACCGTGTGCATGATAGGATAGCAGGGGAAACTTTTCACTCAAGAAATCACTTCTACTATGTAGCAAAACATGGAAATTACAAATATAATCATTTTATTGTGAAAAGATGTGCTTGGTTTAAGTAAATAACAAGATCAATTCTCTATGCTCAAACTTTATTTAATTGAAATTTGTGAACTTTGATATAAGAGAGATTAGTAATCATGCCAGATAAAATCAAGATATTTATTGTTGTGATTGTGCAAGTGAGGGATTCAAAATAAATGCTAATTTATCCAAAATAAGTTGAAACATATAATTGCAGTAATTGTAAGAAAATAATGATTTTGAGAAAGTTTTGAGAATGTTGACTCTCTCTTTCTTCTGCATATTGTTTTGGTTTCGAAAGAGTCAAGCATATAGCTGTTTTTGGATTTTTATGTTGATTTTTGTTTTGAGCAAAAGGAACTTTACAAGTGCTTTAAATAAATGCAATAAATATTTTTGAAGATTTTTGAAGATTTTATGAATGTTTTTGAGGTTTTTGAATAAATTGAAAGAAATACAAGATAATGATTTTGAACAAATATATACATGGATGAAATGACCAAATTTATGCATAATAACGTTTGAGATGTAAAATATTCATGGGTTCTTTAAGTTCTTTACCATCTAAGGTAGATAATTTATACGCTCTTGATTCAAATTTTGTAGTAATGATGTACGGTCCGAGCCAGTTGGGCTCAAATTTACCTTTAAGTTCTTTGGTTGCATTTGTATTTTTTTTATTTTCTTTTAGAACAAGGTCGCCAATCTCAAAGGATCGATGACGAACTTTCTTATTATATGCTCTTTTAAGCTTGTTTTGGTATGCACGGAGATGCTTTAAAGCATTGATGCATTTTTCATCTAGGAGTTCCAGCTGAATGAGTCTGCCAGTACGATATTCATCTCCTACTTCAGTATCTTGAAGTAGCAGAGCCAAAGAAGGAACTTCCAATTCAAATGGAAAAACTACTTCGGCACCATATACCAAAACAAATGGTGAAGTGCCTGTGGGGGTTCGAACACTAGTTCGATAGGCCCACAAGGCTGGATATAATTGAATATGCCGACCACGACCGGCTTTATTGACTAGTCTTTTAAGAATTTTGATTAAAGTTTTGTTAGAAGCTTCTGCTTGACCATTACCCTGAGGATAATAGGGAGTGGACCAGCGATGTTGAATCTTGTGTTTTTGGCATAATTTTTTAACATCTTTATTTTTGAAAGGAGTTCCATTATCGAGAGATGAGATTGGCAGAATTCAAACTCGTAAATGATTTGATTAAAAATGAATTTAGAGACCTGTGAACCAGTACAAGAAGCTAAAGGCATAGCTTCAACCCACTTCGTGAAATACTCAGTGGCAGTTATGATGAACTTGTGTCCATCAAAAGACACAGGATTAATTTTACCAATAATATCCAATCCCCATTTAGAAAAGGGCCAAGGAGATGAAATAGCCTGCAGCTCTTGTGCAGGCGCATGGACAATGTCAGCATGTTTTTGACACTTGTCGTAATGATGCACATACTCATGTGCATCCGTTTCCATGGTAGGCCAAAAGTATCCTATCCGAAGGATCTTTTTAGCAATGACGCTACCACTAAAGTGTCCTCCACAAGATCCATTGTGGACTTCACTCAAGGCTAATTTAGACTCTTCTAAATTTAGACATCTTAATAGGATACCTTCAAAAGATCTCCTATACAAAGTATTGCCAATGATTACAAATCGACTTGCTCGTCGACGTAATAATCGACGTCTGGTTTCTATTAGAATTAGCAGGAAATTCCCATTTTGGATGAAATCAAATATGTCTGATACCAGGGTTTAGGAGTAGTTTCATTGATTAGAAACACATCCAAAGGCTCTAAGCATGACTTATTTGAAGCGGGTTCCTGGAGTCGACGAATGATGATAGTGGCATATTCGTCATCTAACTCTAAGGGCAAGAGAGATACAGCGGCGGCCATAGCATCAGCTGCACGGTTGCTAGTTCGAGGAATGGCTTCCAAAGTAACTTGATCAAACAAGGCCATTAGTTGTAAAACATAGGCCTTATATGGGCAAATTTTATCATCTCTGGTCTGATAAACTTCATTAATTTGGTTTATAACCAATTGGGAATCACCAAAAACTAAGAGGTTTTTAATTTTCAGTGCTAAAGCAGCTCGTAATCCAAGGATTAGAGCTTCATACTCAGCAATATTATTGGTGCAAACAAAGGTTAGTTTGAAGGACAAGAGGAATAATATGTTTTTGCGGAGATATTAAAATAATACCCGCACCAGCCCCACTCATGCATCGGGCTCCATCAAAGTATAAGGACCATTGTTCAACAAGGTCTGCCTCTAATTGAAGGCATTCATCAAGAAACTCAATAATGAGGGGATGAGTAGACTCTAAGGGTGCAGCAACTAATTGATCTGCTATGATTTGACCCTTAATGACTTTTGTCCTATGAAGGTGAGATCAAACTCACTTAGAGCAAGAACCCACTTGGTCGTGCGACCCGATAAATAAGGTCGACTCATGAGATACCTTAAGGGATCATATTTGGCAATGACATACATTTTTTTGCTAAGCATGTAATGTCGTAATTTTTACGTAGCAAACACGACTGCTAGACATAACTTTTCTAATGTTGTATAGCGAGTTTCATAACTGACGAAATTTCGGCTAATATAATAATTAGCGCGTTCTCATTTTTCATCATCAAGTTGAGCTAACATGGCTCCTAAGGCAGAATCCGACAGTAAATATATAGAAGGAATGGGCGATCAGATTTAGGCGGTGAAAGCACCGGTGGGTTAATGAGATATTGCTTGAGAAGTTCAAAAGCTTCTCTACATTCTGTGTCCCAATTAAAAGGGACATCCTTCTTAAGAATTTTGAGAAAGGGACCAGTTTTGTCCGCCAGCTTATCAATAAAGCGACGGATAGCTTGAAGTTTACCTTGTAAACTTCGTAATTCAGATATATTAGTGGGTGTGGGCATATCAGTGATAGCCGCAATTTTAAGAGGGTCAATTTTGATACCACGTAAAGAAACTAAAACCCCTAATAGTTTGCCGGATTTAACTCCGAATATGCATTTTGCTAGATTTAATCGAATGAGATATTCTCTTAATCGATTAAAAACTTTTCTCAAATCATCTAAATTATGATCTTCAATAAGAGAGCGAGCTATAATATCATCCACATAATCATGGAGGATATCATGCATCAGATCATGAAAAATGTAGGTCATAGCTCGTTGATAAGTTGCACCGGCGTTCTTTAGGCCAAATGGCATCACTTTCCAACAAAAGGTACCCCAGGGGGTAATAAAGGCTATTTTAGCCTGGTCTTCAGGAGCTATCATGATCTGATTATAGCCGGAGAATCCGTCCATTAAGGACATCATCCCACTTCCAGCAGTAAAGTCGATAATTTGGTCCATATTCGAAAGAGGAAAGTCATCTTTAGGGCATGCAGCGTTAATATCTCTGAAATCTGTGCAAACCCTAACTTTGGTAGCTTCTTTCTTGGTGACTGGAACTACATTTGAGATCCATTCAGCATAATCAATAGCTTGTATGAAGATAACATTCAGGAGTTTTTCTAACTCCCCTTTGACTAGCAGAGCCACTTTGGGATGCATTTTTCTAAGTTTTTGTTTAATAGGTTTAGCATCCGGATGGACCACTAGATGGTGCATGACAACAGAAGGGTCTAGACCTGGCATATCTTCATATGTCCACGTGAAGACATCTTCATACTCTTTAAGAAATGCTATGTATTGTTCTTGTTTTTCTTGACTTAGTTCTGCTCCAATATTAATTATGTGAGGGTTGTCCTCAGTTCCAATGTTAATTTTAATGAAATTTTCTACCTCCATGTGTAGATCTCTTTCAAAATTAGGTGGGGCGGGTGAAACACCCAATTCTTGTAATTCTTGTAAAGTTAATTTAGATAAGTCATATTGAGGATTAGTGGTCTCAAGCTGAGCTATGGTTGGTATAGAACCATCAAAATAAAACCCGTTGTGCAACATCTCTTCAACAGAGACATCATGGAAAATATCTCCTTCCAATTCTTCATCGGGGTCAGCAATCATTTTAGGGTATGCTATGGATAGCATGTTGCATGAAAATGACTGATTTCTAAGAGGCAAATCAACATGTCTATCCAAATAATCTTGATAGCATATGAGATGATCATCATCATCAAAAGGAAATGGTTGTCCCTTACTAGGAAATAGGCCCACACCACAGCAGGCAGGCCACGGGTCTACCTCGAAAGGTTCTTTCATGCCATTTTGGAAAGGTCCTAAGCCTTTCCCTTTATATCCCATTTTAAACATCATGGGTTTAGCTTTAATATAATCGTTAGTAAAATAGCACCGAGCATATCCCTCATGATGGGTTTTGATATTCCGAGGGATTCTTCCCCAGTCATATCCTTTGTAAATGAAGGCACAACTCCCGACTTGGTAAGTACTTCCCATAGGTTGTGGGAGGCCCAAAGTACGAGGAGATGGCGGCAAATTATTTAAAAGGTTTGAATCTTGCATGAAAGCATTCATTTTTTTTGATATTAAGGTTGTAGTTAAATCTGGTAAAAGATCATCAGAAAGGGCATAAGATGTAGAAGGCTTATTACCTATGTCTTGAGATGTAGAAGGTGTGATAGATGTGTCTGAAGGTGTTGAATTCATGGGATTAGAACTTGAAGAATTGGTTGTAGTTTTAAGAGCTTTTTGAAGTTCTACAGTAATTTGTTTAGAAGGTGGTTGATCTATATGGGAAGATGAAGTTAATGGAGGAGGAATAGATGAAGTGATGGGTTTATATTTCATAGTTTTAGATGAAGAAGAACTAGGATATGTGGATGACAGAGCAGGGAAAAATTGCACTCCAACTGGTTCTGCCAATGCACACATATCAAAAGGTCTAGGGTCACCATGAATAGTGACCAACTGATTTTTAAACTCAAACTTAACACATTGGTGTAAAGTTGATGGGACTGCTCGCATGGCGTTAATCCAAGGGTGACCCAAAAGTATATTGTACGATGCTGGGCAATGTACAATAAACACAGTTGTCTCAAGGGTTCTAGGACCAACTTGTAAGGGGAGGGTAATAACTCCACACGTTTCTTGTGTTTCGTCATTAAAGGCTTTGATGATCATATCATTTTTCTTCATTTCATCACTTCTAAAACCAAATCGTTGGTAGAAGTCAAAGGTACAAATGTTTAGAGATGAGCCATTATCAATCAGAACTCGTTTGATAGCTACATCCCCAATTAAAGCCATAATATACAAGGGATTATCCTTGTGTAAACTGTGTTGTGGGATATCTTTATCCCGAAAGTCAATACAATCAATCTCTCGCATGATGATAGTATTGGCCATAGCTTCAGGTTGGATGTTTTGAGGTACCATAATTTGGCTCAAAGTAAGCATCAACTCATCCCTATGGGTGGGAGAGGATCTTAATAAATCTAAAAGGGAGATTCTGGTGGTGGTATTAGACAATTGCTCATTAATGCTGTAAGGGGGTTTAGGTTGAACAATAGAAGCATGATTTCCTTTATTGGGATTTTTTAGAACGAATGGAGCTGATCCATCGTTCTGGTTTGGTTCTTGTTGGGAATTGTGAGCTTGTTGTCGGGTGACGACTCCGATGGTACCTACAATGTTATAGTGACGACGTTGAAACGGTCTCGATTGAGAGTTTATGGCTTGTTCATAAGGAAGGACTACATTAGAAGGTCAAGTAGTGACTCTTCTGGGAAATGGTTCTTTTGGAACATTAGCATCTGTGATAGGTTGAATAGGGTCTGATTCATTTTCAGAACTATTCGATTGAATGGTGTCTACTTCACTTTCACTATCTGACTCTATATCGCTAGAATCAGAAGTTTGAAAATTATGTAAGGGCCTGGTTGTAACCAGGGATAAGGTTGTGTCAAAGGTTTGAGAATCCTGAATAGGTAATTGTCTGCTAATGGTTCCTACATATCGGGTAGGAGGGGGAACATTGTGATGTTCAATTTGATTGGCTACCTCCTTACCGTGTCTCGGTAAAGGGTGTTGAAATATGTCTAAAGTTTGATTGGCATTCTAATTTTGATTTTGGGGAACAGTCTTTTGGGTATTATTAGGAGGGTTTTTTTTAGGTTGGAAGGCTTGCACTTCCATTTCATTATTGTCAATCAAATCTTGTATTTTATGTTTCAATCTCTTACAAGCGTTGGTAGAATGTCCAGGACCTCTATGAAAATCACAGTGCAAATCAGCTCTATATTCGGGTATGCTTGGGTCAGGTTCCCGGATAGCTGGCAGTTGGATTAAACCTCTTTCAAGAATTTGAGGTAAAATAGTTGATAAAGGTTGGTTTAATCTAGTGAACTCTCGAGGAGGCTTATCAGGAGGTTTCAAGATGAATTTTTTTATTGTTTTTGTTGCATTGACATTAGCAACATTTTTGCTGTCAGTGACTCCATCACCAAAAACCTGTTTGTTTTTATATTGATTTCTAGATGTTTTCTCATCATCCTTCTTTCTAAGTTGGCCTCTCCTAATGAGGGCATCTTCTACTCTTCGAGCTAAGTCTATAGCTTGATCGAAGGTAGTCAAAGTAGCTATTGATAGCTCATAAGAAAGTTTTTCTTGTAAATTATTGATGAAAATGTCTAGCATTTCCCTATAGGGTAGCACAAAGTGCAGTTTTCCTGTCAATTGTCTCCATCTAGCCAAGAAATCAGCAAAACATTTGTCTTTATCTTGTTTTAAGTTGTATAGATCTTTAATAGTTACATGCCTCTCGATGTAGGCACTAAATTGATGAACAAATGACTCAGCTGTTTCTTCAAAGTTTCTTAAGGAGTGAGTGGGCAATTGGTAGTACCACTCTAACGCCATTCCACCTAAAATTTTAGGGAACATTTTTAGTAATATCAAGTTGTCATGCGATATTTCATGACATGCTATCCTAAACATGCGAAGATGTTCTATGGGATCTTCGGTTCCTTTATAGATAGGCAGGACGGGCATGGGAAAATGCTTAGGGTATGGTTGAGCTACCACTATGGGATCCAATGGTTGGCTACAAATCTCTCAATAATTGTATGAGGGACGGTAGGGATCTATCTGGTCCATACGTGAAGCCAATTGTTTCACCATAGCTTCCATATTACTAGTTTGCCCCCCATATTGATTCGGTGGGGCATTGACATGAGTTTTATGGGCGTATGATGGAGGAACATGCATATTAGATGCCATGTTACTATTGTGTAAAACATTGGTAGGAAAAATATTATGGAGAAATTTTGATGTTGGATTAGGTTGTATTGCAGATTGTTGAAAATTTGTATTTGGCTTTGTTTTATGTTTCTGTTTATTTAAAGCATTTTGCTCAATAGTTTGGAGGAACGAAGTAGTGAAGGGAATTTTCTTTTGTGCGGAAGTGATTTTAGGCTGAGTAATAGGTTCCTTAAGAGTTTGGGTAACCTGTTGTTTGGTCATGGCTTGGGCTATAGTGACCATATTCGCATTGGATGGTCCACCCTTATCACTTTCTTGATCAATGAAAGACAAGGGATTAGTTTGGATATCAAGCGCTCGTTCTAAGGCTGCTTGAGCATCACTAATTTCCCATTTATCAATACGGACTGCCACATTAAGGACGTCGATATGTTGATTAAGAAATTTTTGAAAATGTTCTACGTTGTCAAAAGTGATGCCTCCATTGGGAGCTATTCTAGGGGATGAGGATTCTTTAACACTTCCTTCTTGTTCCTTATCTTCCCCTAAGTCTTCATCTGATTGTCCTAGAGTTTCTCCTTTCGAATTTGTATTTCCAAGAAGGACATTTGGGTTTTCAGTTGTATCTTGCAACCAATATTCTCCTTCTCCTAAAGTTTCTTTACCATTCCTAAGTCTAGTCATGGTGCTAAGTTTTGATTTCAGCATATATATATATATATATATATATATATATATATATATATATATATATATATATATATATATATATATATTTATATATATATTTATATATTTATATATATATATATATATATATATATTTATATATATATTTATATATTTATATATATATATATATGCAACAAATTAAAAGGTATATATTTATATATACCTAATGCAATATTGTAAATGAAATGTTTAAGTTTTTTTTTTTTTTTACTATGTTTTTCTTTGAAACAATATAATAAAGACAGCAAATGAAACAATAAATGCAAGCAATAATAATAATAAGACTGAAAGCAAATGAACTAATCTTCTATGAATAACTTATGAATATCATTAATAGGTTCAACTTGTTCAGGGGTCTATAGCACCCTAAAATTGGTGCAGTAAAATTGGAATAATTACATTCACCTTAGTAAATAAATTTAAATTCAAATTTAACCTCCCAAACCGCCCGTTAACCGCCGAGAAACCCGTTTCCTCCTTTTTCGTGCCATTTTTAGCGAGCTTGTTTTGACCGTTTGACGATATCGTCTCCGATCGGACGATATCGCCCTGCATTTGACGATTTCGTCCGGACTAGAACGTCCGGACGATTTCGTCGCAAAACTGAATTTGCATAGTTGGAATCCGTTCCAACGGGTCTCCAATCCGGGCGGAAGCGTGTCCGCGCCGTTGGGACCCTTCCCCCGTTGGAGATCTCCCAAATTGGGATGATCTCCAACCTCCCAACAACTATCCTATGCCTATTTAACTCTAAGACTTTTCCCTCCCCAACCCCTGGCTGAATTTTTATGCAAATTGAACCCTTATGCTCTAAAACATCGTAATTCATATTTTGCATTAGTCCTATAGTCATTTCATTGTAGGTACACCACTGGTTTTCAGCCGGAGCCAGCACCTATCGTAGCCGACGAACCTGTCAAGATCGGAGGCGATCTCGTCAAATTCGGGACGATCTCGTACTGATGCGAGACGATTTCGATTGCAGCACACATCGAGGCAATCAGTGCCTGGAGTTTGCTCTTCTGTCTCTTTTTTCTCGTCATTTTATGCTATAAATTAGATTGTTTATTCAGTTTTTATACTATATTGCATCTGGAGTTCACCCATTTTGTCTAGTTTGCATATTAAGATCATATTCTGCTATCTAAACACAGTGATTTGCATTTACTTCTGTTCTTGTATATTGTTCAACACTCATATTACTGTTTCACATAGTTTGCCCCTGTTTGCAAAATAGAATTTCTTGTATTTCGCATCTGTTTGCTGTTTTGCAGGTCTCTGATGAATTCGTCTGACGAATTCGTCAGATTGCAGACGATCCTGTCAGTTTAGACGATTTTATCAAATTGAAGGTGATTCTGTTGAATTGCAGACGATCCAGATCGCTTCAAGCTTCAAAAACTCCATCGGACTTTCGGATCAGGTAATCTTCATTGGCCTCCTACAAATTCTCTGTTTCTGTTTTCCTTTTTGTTTGCTGTATGCATTTAAATTGCATTTTCATGTAGTTTAAGTTAGAATCATTCGGCCAAACCTAGGATGAATGTTTAAAAATAAAACGAACTCATCAAAACTCATTCCCAAAACCTAGGCGTGGAAACCGCCGTCAAATGTTTCCTCGGTGAACCCACCATCCGTCGAAAAATCACCAAAATGCACCTCCCTTGAGAGGCGGGACCTTCGCAAAGTCCTCTCGTCCGAGGTACCGCACCATCCTTTTCCCATCCTCCTTCCGGGCGCGGATCCAATAGCCTGAAGGTAGGGGTGCGAAAAATTTGGAGCGATACATTTTGGTGAACCCGACGTGAATGCATCATAACCTTTTGAAAACAAAAACAAAAAAATATATATGTATACAAGAAAAACAAAAACAAAATCATCATTTCAAGTTTGTATGTTTTTAGATTCAATTCTAAATAGTAGATGCTAAATATTACTTTTAGAAGTACTAAAGAAACCATGAGTTTTTACTCAAATCAATATGAGCCCATTAGTAATGTTGGAAGAATTCATCCAAATACATTTGTTGATTATGACCAACCTCATCCCTATTCAACACCACCTCCATCACACTCTTCTTATTTTTCATCCATAACCCAACAAAACAATCCCTTTTCCAATCCTCTTCATAATGATATTATCTATTCTCCCATATATCCATATTATGTCTATCAATCCACATATAATCCTCCACCACCTTTTCAATACTCTTCTTTCAATACAACACATCCATTTCAACAAGAAAATACTTATTCTTCCAATTCTACCATGCACTCACCTCCTACATCGCAATCTTCCTATCATCATTCTACCCATAATAAAGAAAGTAGAGGTGAGAAACCATTAGGTCCTTTTATGACAAAATTCCTAAGGCATTTATCAAAAACCTCTCAAAAACCTTCATCACGTAAATTTACTAGGCTTAATCAACCAATGGATATAATTCTCAAGTATTTACTTGACACAAATATTATTGAACTTCCTTCCATAAGACAACCTGATACCACATCAGATTGGTTTAAACTGGAGCTACATTGTGAATATCATAGAGTAGATGGACATATGACACAAAATTGTAAAGATTTAAGATGTGCAATTCAAGATTTGATTGATAAGGATCTTTTTAATATAAAGGAATTACAATCTACAACTGATTATAAATCTCCAAGTAAACAATCAAACTCCTACACAACAAATACCAATAATCAATCAAGACATGGGGATCTCCCAAGAACCCCTATTCAATTATCAACAACAAGAAACCAATCAAATATTGCATGTTAATGTGTCCCATCATGATGATATTATTAATATTGTAACAAAAACTACAAATGAGCAACCTCAAATTCAATCAACTCAATCCGATATTCAAGATATGGATTCCTCATTTGACCAACCTTCAAAACTATCTTTGGCTCTAGAGAATGATCCAAAATGGAATGTAAGCATAGAAAGCTCATCTTTAGAATCAAAATCTCAATCTGAAATCCACTTTGATAACCAACAACAAGTGATTAATCCTCAAGCAAAGATATCCCTTTTAGAAGTATTACAAATTTATCACAAGGAAATTTTGTTCAAAATACCTAGCCAACAATTTGTTCCTCATCATATTTTCTCTAAGAACATAATTAATGGTGTAAACCCTCTTGAGGTTAACCATATTTCATTCTATGATGAGGATATTCCTTCCTCTACTCCACAAGAAGACTCCTATCTTTACATTATCAGATCTAGTAAAGAAACACTTGTTAGAACTATCATGGTAGATAATGACTCCTCTCTTAATTTATGCACTTATCAATTATTCCAAAAGCTCAAAACAAAGGAAGAAGATCTTAATGAATCAAATGTTATTATAAAATCTTTTAACAATGAAATTCAAGAACCTCAAGGTACTATAATTATTCCCCTTAATATTGGATCCAAGATCCTGGATACTTTATTCTATGTAGGATATTGTCCTTCACCTTACAACCTACTTCTCAGAAGTCCTTGGATTCATACGATGAGGGTTGTCCCTTCCACTCTTCACCAATGTTTGAAGTTTGAACTTGCAAATAAAATTGTTACCATACATGGTGACCCAACACCATTTGAAGAATATTTAACGATTGAAACATCAAGTTCTATACATTCTCTATTGTCACAATTATCTTCTATCCATCACTTTTCTTCATCCATATATGATCATCCTTGTTTACCAAATAACACTCATGCATATCTTTCACATATACTTTCTCCATCTTATCAAGACTTGGAAGATAATAATAAGAATGAAGAACCTTCTTATCCTTCTGACATTTTATTTTGTAACATGATCAATTTTCCACATATAAAAGTCAAATCTTTTTCTACATTATTCTACATTATAACAAAGCTTTTGTTATCACTACCTTTTATTCATCACCTTATATTCTTACCTTCACCTCAACCAGATTATCCTTCAAAACCTCCTTTGATTTTGAAGCAACCTTAGACATGCTATACTCAAATAAACCTTGTATAGTGTATATAGATCATCTTGTATATACCACCAATTTCAATTCATAAATTAAAATCAAAATACAAAAAAATCAAAATCCTCAAAAAATTCAAAAAAATACAAATGCAACCAAAGAACTTAAAGGTAAATTTGAGCCCAACTGGCTTGGACCATACATCATTACCGCAAAATTTGAATCAGGAGCATATAAATTATCTACCTTAGATGGTAAAGAACTTAAAGAACCCATGAATATTTTACATCTCAAACGTTATTATGCATAAATTTGATTATTTCATCCATGTATATATTTGTTCAAAATCATTATCTTGTATTTCTTTCAATTTATTCAAAAACCTCAAAAACATTCATAAAATCTTCAAAAATATTTATTGCATTTATTTTCCTTGTAAAGTTCCTTTTGCTCTAAAACAAAAATCAACATAAAAATCCAAAAACAGCTATATGCTTGACTCTTTCGAAACCAAAACAATATACGGAATAAAGAGAGAGTCAACATTCTCAAAACTTTCTCAAAATCATTATTTTCTTACAATTATTGCAGTTATATGTTTCAACTTATTTTGGATAAAACTAGCATTTATTTGGCATCCCTCACTTGCACACTCACACAATAAATATCTTGATTTTATCTGGCATGATTACTAATCTCTCTTATATCAAAGTTCACAAAATTCAATTAAATAAAGTTTGAGCATAGAGAATTGATCTTGTTATTTACTTAAACCAAGCACATCTTTTCACAATAAAATGATTATATTTGTAATTTCCATGTTTTGCTACATAGTAGAACCGATTTCTTGAGTGAAAAGTTTCCCCTGCTATCCTATCATGCACATGGTCTAGAATCTTTGAGAATTGGCAAAAGGACAAGCTCACCCCTACCCGGAATAAAAATCCCTTGCTCTACAGACTAATCCGAGCAAGTATCCCTAGAGAAAAAGAAAAAGAAAAAGAAAAGAAAAATTCAAGAAAAAGAGAAAAGAAAAATGTTATGTCAACAATGTTCCAAGCATTATCAAGCAAAAGAAATACAAAAAAAAAAATAAGCAAAGTTCAAAAGAAAGCAAGAAAAGCAATAAAATCCCTTTCCCTACCCTTTGAAAAGAAAAGAAGGGTGAATGAGCTTGAATCCCTAGAATTCTCAATTATTCGAAAACTGTGAGGTAAGCCCCATAACAGGTGGTTTGTGCCCAACCCGCTTGGCCTTGGGTAACTCCTAGCGTGGCGATATGTCTGTCACATTAGCGACCTTCTTTTGTACAGACCTCTGTCTGCTTATGGATTAGCTAGCTCTTGATAATCCGATCTACATAGTAGCCTAGTGTGGTTATATGCATCTACATCATGGTTAATGAACACTTAGTTGGTTTATTCAAATCACTTGTATCATAGTATCTTGCTCAAAATCGGTAATCGAACCATACAATTGCACACACATTTGTATTTGAGAGATTTTGTCTATCATTATGATAAATCAAGATTGGCAATGAATTCACTTATGCACATGGGATTCCTTATAAATCTAATTTTTGTCTTCAAAATACTTTGAAATATTATTTTGCAACTTGTTTGGAATAATCAAGTACAATTATTTAAACAACATATCATATATATCTTATCGACTTTCGCAACGATGGTATAATTCCAAAACCAAAATTGGAATTTTATGCTTAGCGCAAGTCCTCATTTTCATCTTTTCTGTTCATAAAAAATCAATCATGTAATAAAACTATCTATTTTCTTTGATCTTCGCGATGATGGTATAAGTCTATACCTACATATTCTATGCCTAGCGCAAACCATTGTAACAATATTTTTTCCCCAATTTATCAAAATTCATAAAAACCATATGACTTCATTTTATTACACAAATTATGCTTTTCAAAAGCAAACACATTTTTATTATTTCATATCATTATGTCAACCTTTGCATTTTGCAATGATGGTATAATTCTTAAGGAATTATTCAACAAATTTTATCACACTTAGGAATTTATGCCTAGCAAAAATCATTTTACAATATTTCATGCATAATATTTTCATGGAAATCTGAAAACAAACCATCATCATCATCATCATTTGCATCATCACAACAAAGTCTTAAGACAGTCTCTAAGCACTCTTTTCTTTTAACAATATTTCTATCCCGGGACTAGCTTGACGACCGAGTGAGCAGTGACTCCATGAAATGGTCTATAATAGCGACAATGTCCTTTGAAATTATTGTTAGAAATCTCTTTTTATTTTTATCACATTTCATTACAACCAATCAATTTGTTACATCAGATTATTTCATTTAAAATATTTATAGCATGACATCCAAGTTATAATATTTTCCAAAACGACATAATTACATGAATCATCAATAAAATCATTACATCAATCAACTCAATCAATCAATCAAACATAAAAAGCATCATAAACATACACATAACACAAGTCATATGATCAAAAACATATCATATATCAAACATAATTTCATTCAAAAATAATTCAAATTAATTTTTTGCTTTTCCGCGTTTTTACCTCAAACGTTCGATTTGGGTAAAAACACTGAGGGGGCACCATAGTAAGTTGTCGTACGATTCGACCAAGAATCGTCGCCTAAAAATGGGAATAATTTTTTGCTTTCTCGTAGATCGAGAAGAACTCATCTTTAACGCATTTTCTTCGAAAAATTCGCTAAAGAGGGGGCAAAATGTAGCACCCTAAAATTGGCGCAATAAAATTGGAATAATTACATTCACCTTAGTAAATAAATTTAAATTCAAATTTAACCTCCCAAACCGCCCGTTAACCGCCGAGAAACCCGTTTCCTCCTTTTCCGTGCCATTTTTAGCAGTTGTTTTGACCGTTTGACGATATCGTCTCCGATCAGACGATATCGCCTCAGATTTGACGATTTCGTCCGGACTAGAACGTCCAGACGATTTCGTCGCAAAACTGAATTTGCATAGTTGGAATCCGTTCCAACGGGTCTCCAATCCGGGCAGAAGCGTGTCCGCGCCGTTGGGACCCTTCCCCCGTTGGAGATCTCCCAAATTGGGATGATCTCCAACCTCCCAACAACTATCCTATGCCTATTTAACTCTAAGACTTTTCCCTCCCCAACCCCCGGCTGAATTTTTATGCAAATTGAACCCTTATGCTCTAAAACATCGTAATTCATATTTTGCATTAGTCCTATAGTCATTTCATTGCAGGTACACCATCGGTTTTCAGCCGGAGCCAGCACCTATCGCAGTCGACGAACCCGTCAAGATCGGAGGCGATCTCGTCAAATTCGGGACGATCTCGTACTGATGCGAGACGATTTCGACTGCAGACACACATCGAGGCAATCAGTGCTTGGAGTTTGCTCTTCTCGTCTCTTTTTTCTCGTCATTTTATGCTATAAATTAGATTGTTTATTCAGCTTTTATACTATATTGCATCCGGAGTTCACCCATTTTGTCTAGTTTGCATATTAAGATCATATTCTCGCTATCTAAACACAGCTGATTTGCATTTACTTCTGTTCTTGTATATTGTTCAACACTCATATTATCTGTTTCACATAGTTTGCCCTCGTTTGCAAAATAGAATTTCTTGTATTTCGCATCCGTTTGTCGTTTTGCGTGTCTCCGATGAATTCGTCTGACGAATTCGTCAGATTGCAGACGATCCTGTCAGTTTAGATGATTTTATCAAATTGAAGGCGATTCTCGTTGAATTGCAGACGATCCAGACTGCTTCAAGCTTCAAAAACTCCATCAGACTTCCGGATCAGGTAATCTTCATTGGCCTCCTACAAATTCTCTCGTTTTTGTTTTCCTTTCGTTTGCTGTATGCATTTAAATTGCATTTTCATGTAGTTTAAGTTAGAATCATTTGGCCAAACCTAGGATGAATGTTTAAAAATAAAACGAACTCATCAAAACTCATTCCCAAAACCTAGGCGTGGAAACCGCCATCAAATGTTTCCCTGGTGAACCCACCATCCGTCGAAAAATCACCAAAATGCACCTCCCTTGAGAGGCGGGACCTTCGCAAAGTCCTCTCGTCCGAGGTACCGCACCATCCTTTTCCCATCCTCCTTCTGGGCGTGGATCCAATAGCCTGAAGGTAGGGGTGCGAAAAATTTGGAGCGATACAGGGTCATGAAATGTTCTTCTTCAAATTGAAAGTTTTCTTTTAAGAATTTGATGAAAAGGGCTATGGAAATACCATGTATTTCAGATTCTGGTTTATAATAATAATTCTCACGACAATATTCACGATACCACATAGCTCTAGGAGTTTTGTTCCATCTTCTTCTAATCATAAGATCGATTTCTAAGGAACCTATATGATCTAAAAATGGGAGTACCACAATTCTGTCATTGAGATATTCTTCGGAAGCTAAGAATTTTGAAGATGCAAGGGCTTTCCTATAAGCTAACCATCTATGGCAGGCTCTCTGAAGTTCATGGTAGAAAACTAATTGATGCGGATCCAGGATTCTATCCTAGACTAGCCTCTTAATCTGTTTAAGTTGTGTGGCCCTAGATGAGATGAGACTAAGTCTCCTAATAAGTTCGTCCCACAAGGATTGATTTCTACTTGTTTCAGGGATACTAAGGACAGAATTAACTTCTATGGCTACCAATTGGTTTACTACGTTTATAGTAACTGCTAACCTCTTTTTAGGAGCTACCATCTAAACATGATTTTGAACCTTAAATGTTTTAAAATGCATCTAAGTTTTAGTTGTCCTAATTTTTTTTTTTTTTTTTGGTTTTGTTTTTGTTTTCAAAAGGTTATGATGCATTCACGTCGAGTTCACCAAAATGTATCGCTCCAAATTTTTCGCATCCCTACCTTCAGGCTATTGGATCCGTTCCCGAAGGAGGATGGGAAAAGGATGATGCGGTACCTCGGACGAGAGGACTTTGCGAAGGTCCCGCCTCTCAAGGGAGGTGCATTTTGGTGATTTGTCGATGGATGGTGGGTTCACCAGGAAACATTTAGCGATAGTTTCCACGCCTAGGTTTTGGGAATGTGTTTTAATGGGTTCGTTTTATCCTTAAACATTCATCCTAGGTTTGGCCGAATGATTCTAACTTAAACTACATGAAAATGCAATTTAAATGAATACAGTAAACAGACTGAAAGTAGAAAAATAGAGAATTTGTAGGAGGCTAATGGAGATTACCTGATCCGGGATGTCTGATGAAGTTTCTGATGCTTGAAGTAGTCTGGATCGTCTGAGATTTGACAGTATTGCCTACAATTTTACCAAATCATCTGAGACAGACAGAATCGTCTGAGACAGACAGAATCGTCTCAAATCTGATGAATTCGTCAAACGAATTCGTCAGAAACCTGCAAAACAAGGAACAGATGCAAAATACAAGCAATTCTACTATGCAAAACAGAGGCAAAATATGCTAGAGAACAAGGTGAATACTAAGCAATAATTTAAAACATAAAGTAAAACAGATCACTGCATTATGATGGCAAATCGTGAATTTAATGTGCAATCTAAACTAGATGGGTGAACTCCAGATGCAAAGTAGAATAAAAACTAAATAAATGATCTAATTTATAGCATAAAATGACAGAGAGAAAAGAGAGAAGAGCAAACTTCAGGCACTGATTGCCTCGATGTATGCTGCAGTCAATATCATCTCGCATCAGTACGAGATCGTCCCTAATTTGACAGGATCGCCTCCGATCTTGACAGGTTCGTCGGCTGCGATAGGTGCTGGCTCCGGCTGAAAACTAGTGATATACCTGCAATAAAATTACTATAGGGATAGTGCAAAAAGAAAATTTGAGTAGTTCTAGCACATAGGAAGTCGATTTGCATAAGAATTCATCCAGGGGTTGGGGAGGGAAAATTCTTAGAGTTAAATAGGCTTAGGGAAAGTTGTTGGGAGGTTGGAGATCTTCCCAATTTGGGAGATCTCCAACGGGGGAAGGGTCCCAATGGCGCAGACACGCTTCTACCCAAATTGGAGACCCATTGGAACAGAGTCTATCTATGCAAATTCAGTTTTGCGACAAAATCGTCTGGACGTTCTAGTCTAGACGAAATCGTCAAATCTGGGGCGATATCGTCTGATCGGCGACGATATCGTCCAACGGTCAAAACAACTCCTAAAAATGGCGCGGAAAAATGGGAAACGAGTTTCTCGGCGGTTAACGAGCGGTTTGGGAGGTTAAATTTGAATTTAAATTATTTACTAAGGTGAATGTAATTATTCCAATTTGACTGCGCCAATTTTAGGGTGCTACACTATTTTTCCTTTTTGCCACTCCATTCTACTATGGAGTATAGGAAGTTGTGAATTACCTTTTAATGCCAAAATTCTTGCAAAATTTTTTAAACTCATTAGAACAGAATTCACCACCATTTCTTTTCCTTAAACATTTAATGTTGCATCCACTATGATTCTCAACAAAAAATTTAAATTCTTGAAACAATCAAACGCTTCATCCTTATGCTTCAAAAAATACACCCAACACATTCTAGAAAAATCATCAATAAATGTAAGAAAGTAAGAGTTGTTACCCAAGATTTTGGTTTGCATAGGCCCATAAATATCAGAATGGACCAATTGGAGTGGGTATGAGGCCCTCCATGTTTTCCCTTTAGGAAAATTATGCCTTGCATGCTTGCCCATTGCACACCCCTCACAAACACTTTTATGTTCTTGCACTTTTGGTAACCCATAAACCATCTCTTGGGAAGTTAATAACTTCAAACTAGTGAAGTTCAAGTGGCCATATCTAAGATACCACAACCAACTCTTATATTTTACAACAATATTAGAAAGGTTGCTCCCTTGACCTCTAAAATTTAAAGTAAATAACCTATTGCTAGTTATAGGGACTTTTGTAACAGTCCTATTGCTATTGTTCTTATCATAGATGGTGCATTTCTTATCATCAAATACTGCCCTATAGTTATTTTCATGTATCTGCCCTACACTTAATAAGTTATGTTTCAAATTTGGTGTGTAATAGATATCATGAACATGTTTCTTACCTTCTTTTGTGTTCACTTCCATTACACCTTTGGTAGCCACCTCCAAAGCCTTGTCATCTCCAAGTTTTATCTTGGACTTGAAGGACTCATCCATGGAAGCAAGAAGCTCCCCATTTTCTATCATATGATTGGAGAAACCATAATCAAGTATCCAATTCTCTTGAAGATTCTTATCAGCCTTATTATATGATAAGAACAGATTTTTAACATTAGACTCTTCTTCACCATAGTGGGTTGTCCTATTTTATTTTCCAACCGCCTGTCTGCATTCTCTATCATAATGCCCATACTTTTTGCAGTGGTAACATTGCACATTCCTCTTATCAATTTTGCCTCTACCTCTACCTTCTACTCCTCCTCTTCTACTATCTCTTCCTCTTGAAGAATTCTTATTTTGGCCTCTTCCTTGGCCATTTCCATGTCCACTAGAGCTTGCTCCATCACCCTTTGAAATTGTAGATTTATAAGCAAACACCTTCTCATCAACTACAGTAATAGTTTCCCCTAGCCTCTCCTCATGAGACATAAGAGATCCTATCAAATTATCAAACTCAAGAGTAGACATATTTACTCTCCTCAATAATAATGGCTGCATGATTTCACTTAGGGTAAGTGTTCTCAACACTTTCTTAACAACAACCACTTTATCCAGTGATTCTCCAAGAGTTGTCATTTTATTGACAACAACCTTTACCCTTACACAATAATCACCAATACTCTCAACCTCTTACATTCTCAAATTTTCAACTCTCATCTAAGAGTTTACAACTTCACTTGCTTGACTTGGTAACTCCCTTGGTAACCATCTTGTAAGACCTTCCATGCATAAAAAATTATTTTATAGCCTGCTATTCTTGGAAAAATACTTTTCTCCAATGCATATTGGAGATGGTAAAGAGCCAAGCAATTCTTCTTTTGAGCTTCCTTCTTTGTTCTATCTATTGCTGCAAGTGTGCTCCAATTTACTGGTTCTATGTACTTATCTTCTACAATATCCCATAGACCTTTTTCCATCAGCAAGGTCTTCATCTTAATGCTCCAGTATTCATAATCAGCTCCATCAAACTTAGGGATTGACAACGAGTTAGTGTTGTTGGCCATTACACCCAAAAAAAATGTTCTTGCAAAAAATCTTACGAACAACTTGATAAATTTTTAACAAGACCACTGGTGAATCTAACCCTCCAGCCGAACCTCGCTCTATACCAAATGAAGTTTTTTGACCCAACACTTTTTCCCGAGCACACTAAAATTGATAAAACAAAAAATATTTAGAATTCCATGAAACTTTTAGGGTAAATTCTACTCAATAATGTGTACTCAAAAGACCATCTTGGTTAGAGGAAAGAGGGGCTAGTTGAAGAGGATGTCGATGGGCGAGAAGTCTGTAGGGGAGATCGGGAGCGGCGGTGGTTCGGTTCTTGGACGCAGCGGAGCAATCGGAGGGCATCAAGAATCCGGTGGAGCGGAAATGCCCGGGCCCATTGAAGATGACCGGGCTGGCAACGGTATTGGTCGAGGTAAGGACCCACCAGACAAAGGGGGTGGTGGGGCTCAAAAGTCTTATGCCCAGGCAGCGGCCTCAGAAACCCTAAACGGGTTTTTTACCAAAGAGTTGTTTTCGGTTGGGGATGAGCTGGACATCCCGACGGAAGTTCTTTCAAGCTTCATGGAGTTTGAGAAATTTACCCTAATAGGTAAATTCATTGGAGGCCGTCCCGACATGGAAACTATCCAAAAATGGGCAGCAAGCAAATGGAGGACTTTTGGCCATTTGGAGCTGGCGGCCCTATCCCGAGGTTTTTTTGCCATTAGATTGAACAATAAGGAGGATTACTATAAAATTTTGGCTGGCGGGCCATGGTTTCTGGGCCACAGAAGTTTATTTCTCAGGAAGTGGGACATGGATTTCAGTCCTGAGACCCAGAACATCAACATTGCCCCAATATGGGTTAGGCTCCCGAATCTTCCCCTCTTTGGCTGGCATGAAAATGTCATAAGAGGTATTGCGCATTCCATTGGGGAGTTGGTCACCATTGACCCTCCCACCCGAGCTCGAACAAGGTTCGTCCAGGCCCGATTTTGCGTTCTGGCAGATTTGGAGGCAGAACTCCCAACTTCCATCACTCTTCGGTCTGGAGGCACCATTCTTCATAAACAAGCTATTGTCTATGAAAATAGACCAGCTTTCTGCACCCAGTGTCGGTCCCAAGGGCACCTCCAGTCCTAGTGTCCTCTTCAAAAACTGGGAAATCAGAAACGTGAAAATGGCAACCCCCTGGAGCACAAGGAAGATCAGGCAAAGCAACCAAATCTTCCAGATGCGAAGGGCCATGGATCCCCAGGCCCCTCTAGAGACTGTGGTGGACTCTCTCAGCCTGAAGAGAATCCCTCTCTCCAATCGGACCCCGAGCATCTTGAGGCTGACAACCAACAAGGAGCAGACTCCCACTTGGAAAGTGAATCACAGGAAGAGATGGAACGGACCCCTTCCCAAGTTTTGACTCAGACTGTTCCTCTGCTCCAAGTTACGGGTCATCCCGATTTTAGTCAGTCGTAGACGTTGCTAGAAGATTACCTCTTAGGAAGGAGGGGTGAACAATCCGGTCACATTAGCCCCCGAAATACGAGGAGCCGAAAGCAAAGTGTGGATTTTGGTAGTGAGAGGAAGCAGGGCCATCCTCCTAACAAGGAAAGGCGAGACAAAGAGACTGCAACTGACGTTGCAAATGGAACCCAACGTTTGTTGGTTCTGGATGACTGTGACACACAGTCGGACGAAGCTCATGCATCAAAACCTCCCCCTCAACAAGGAAGGGGAGGCAAGAAAAACTTCAAACTATCCAGATGAAAGTCCTCTCATGGAATGTGAGAGGACTGAACGGTGCAGCCAAGCGAAGGTTAGTGGCTGATCTCCGTAGGAGGATTAACCCTTCTATCCTTATTTTGCAAGAGACCAAGCTTGATGCTATCTCCTCTGACAAAGTGGCGAAGGCCATTTGGGCCAAGGCAAATTGTTTGTCCAGCCCTATAGTGGGAACAACGGGAGGACTCATGGTTCTGTGGGACCCTTCGAGGTTTGAGGGCAGCTCGCTGTCAACTTCCAACAGAATCATCAATGTATTGTTCCAGTCCAAAACCTCCAATTTTTCCTGGATTCTATCCAACGTTTATGCTTCAAATTCTGCCACAGAGAGAGCAGAAATGTGGAAAGCTATCTCTCTGATGAGGGAGAATTTTAGCAACTTTCCTTGGGTTTTAGGGGGTGACTTCAATTGTCCCCTTCATCCTTCGAAGAAAAAAGGAGGGTTTGACCACTCCAGCCGCAGCTTGGAAGATTTCAGAGATTTTGTCTCTGCTAATGGCCTGCTTGACATCGAACTCAAAGGGGCTTCCTTCACATGGAGTAACAGAAGGATTGGGGGCGGTTTGATTCAAGTCAAACTTGACAGATTCTTCATTTCCCCAGAAGCCATTCCCATCCTTGGTGGAGCTATCCTTTCGGCTCTTCCAAGGATTGGGTCTGACCATAACCCTATTTTCTTGGAGGCGAACGATGGGCCTATTTTTATGACCCCTTTCAGATTCGAATCCATGTGGATTTCCCACAAAGACTTCAAAGGATTGGTTTCAGCATGGTGGCAATCGAAGGTGGAAGGAAGCGCTCCTAAGAGGGTGGCTTTAAAGCTCAAAATGGTCAAAGAAAAACTAAAGATTTGGAACAAAGTGGTTTTCGACAACATTTTTGAGTCCAAAAAATCCATCGCTGAGAACCTGATGGTTGTGGAGGAAAGGATGGCTATCGAAGGTTACACTGAGGGTCTCAGGGAGGAAGAGCGGAGCCTTTTGGTGGACTTTCATTCTATTCTCGCTAGGGAGGAAACGTTCTGGCGCCAAAAATCTCGTGACCTGTGGTTGAAGAATGGAGACTCCAACACGAGATTTTTTCATGCGTCTACTATGAGGCACAGAGGGGCCAACAAGATCAGAGAAGTGACTTGTAAGGATGGGCACATTACCAGGGAGATTGAGGAAATCAGGAGCGAAGCGGTTAAGTTCTTTCAGGATTTGCTTGGCACTCCTCCAGATAGCAACCTCCAGGTCCAGAAATCTATGCTCGCCAATTTTTTGACTAAAGTTCCCCATGAGGTAAGCATGAAACTTCTGGAACCTTTTTCCTCATCTGAGATTAAGGAAGCATTGTTCTCCATGCAACCAGATAAGGCCCCTGGGCCCGATGGTTTCCCCCCGATTCTTCCAAGTCATGTGGGAGGTCGTGGGTCCGGATGTGTGTGATGCTATTCGGGTTATCCAAGCGTCTAGATCTATCCACCCGAAACTCAATTCCACCTTTCTTGCCCTCATTCCTAAGTCTCCTTCCTGCAAAATTTTCTTTGACTATCGGCCCATTAGCCTGTGCAATGTTTTTTACAAGATCCTTACCAAGTCTATAGCCAATAGACTCAAAACAGTCCTCCCCCTCCTGATTGATCCTTGTCAGGGAAGCACTGTCAAAGGCAGAAACATTCTTGATGGTGTTATCACTGTCCATGAGACCCTTCATTCCGCTTACCGCTCTAAGAATGCTGCTCTTTTTCTTAAGCTCGACATGAACAAAGCCTTCGACCGTGTCGATCAAAATTTTTTGTGTGCAGTCCTCCTCAAGTTCGGCTTTCATCCCCACTGGATTGACCTTGTCTACAGCTGTATATCCACTCCCTTTTTTTCTGTCTTGGTCAATGGGTCCCCAGCTGGGTATTTCCAAAGCTCCAGAGGCCTCAGACAGGGCGATCCTCTTTCTCCCATCCTGTTCATTCTTCTGGCGGAGGTTCTGAGTTGGTCCATGAAAGAGGCTCTTCGACAGAACAAGATTTTTGGCATCTTGTCGACTTCTAGAATTAATCCTGTCACTCATCAACAATTTGTGGATGACACCCTCATCTCCACTGGGGCATCCGTTGCTCAAGCCAAGTCACTCAAGAGGATCCTGTCCCGTTATGAGCAAGCTGCAGGGCAAAAGGTCAATTACATCAAGAGCAAAATTTACTTTATTAACACTCCTCTGTGCAGACAAATTTGGATTGCTAGAATTCTTGAATGCACTATTGATTCCCTGCCTACGTCCTATCTGGGGTTGCCTCTATCTTATAGCGGGCGGGCCAGTGGGGACATGTGGAACACGATTCTTGAGCGCCTTCACAGGAAACTCGGCACTTGGAAGGGCAAACTCCTATCGCAAGCTGGGAAAGCCACCCTTACCAAAGCCTGTCTTCAGGGGATCCCGACCTACTTCATGTCGGTGTTCATGCTTTCGAGTGCAGTCCACTCCAAGATTGAGAAGATTCAGAGGACCTTTCTTTGGTCTGGTAACGAAGAGAAATCTAGACTTCCCCTTGTAGCCTGGGACAAGGTGTGTTCGAGGATAGATCAAGGCGGCCTGGGGTTGAGAAGATCAAGACTTATGAATTTGGCTCTGATCGTGAAGCACGCTTGGAGGATTATGTCTAGCGACCCGGTGGAGTGGGTTACGTTGGTTAAAATGAAGTATCTTGGCCCCACTCCCTTCTTGGATGTTGAAACATCCTCCGTGGCATCGATATTTTGGAAATCTGTGCTCCAAACCCGACATTTGATCAGTCTGGGAGCCCACTGGATTTTGGGTGATGGCAACTGCATTTCCTTTTGGAAGGACAGGTGGGCGACTGAAGAAGCCCTTGGGTCGAGGGAGGACCTCGCTGGGCTGAGAAGCTTGACCGACCCTAACGCCCAACTCAGGGTGGCGGGTTTCATAGATCGGAGCACCCGTTTCCCTCGGTGGAAGCTTCCTGTTGTGGAGGGGTTTAATAATGAGATTACCTTCCTTGATAATATCCTTCAGTCGATTTTAATTCCTTCTGCCAGGAGGAATGACAGGATCATCTGGAGTGGTACGGAGGATGGGCATTTCTCTGTTAAATCAGCTTATGAGCTTCTCACCACCAAGACTGTTCTGGACTACAGGTGGAATACTGTTTGGAGGAAAGGAGTTGTTCCTAAAATCAACTTCTTCGCATGGATTGCTTTCCACAATAAAGCCTTAACTATTGACAACCTTCACAAGAGAGGTTTTGCCTTCCCCAACAGGTGTTACTTGTGTTTAGCAGATTGTGAGACGAGGGATCATTTATTCTTGCATTGCCCATTTTCCCACTCTGTTCTGAGCATTGTCCTATCCTCCTTCCAGATCCTTTGGTGCTCTCCCCGATCCCTTAGAGATGCTTTTCACCAATGGCCTAATCCTTTCAAGAATCCCAAGCTCCGCTTCCTCCTCGAGGCCTCCTTCCACCATTTAATTTGGCAAATTTGGTTAGAGAGGAATGCCAGAATCTTTGGCAGAGCTCCTAGAGGGCCCCCTTCCATTGCTCAAAGGGCGTTATCTTACGCCATTGAGAATTCTATTGCGGTTCCCAGTCCCCGTCCCCATATTTCGAGCGAAGAAGCTATTCTCAAAATGATGAATCTCTGGCCATTTTTGGAGGTTGTTAAAGGGCCCTGTCGAAGGAATGTTGTGTGGACCAAACCCCCCGTGGGGTGGATTAAATTAAACTTTGATGGAGCGGCTAAGGGGAATCCTGGGCCCGCTGGCGCTGGTGGGGTTGTCCGTGATCATGACGGGAATATTGTGATGGCCTATTGTGAAGATTTGGGCTCCCAGACGAATCACTATGCTGAAGCCCGAGGCGCTCTGAATGGTATTCGGATTCTCTCTGAGGATCCTCGACCTCTTATCATTGAGGGTGACTCGCTCAACATCGTGAATTACCTTCTTGGTACCAAAAATCCATCTTGGAAAGTCTACAACATCATCCTCGAGGCTAGATCTCTTCTCTCCTATCGCGGTAGATGGAAAGCAAATCATATTTTGAGAGAAGGAAATCGCGTGGCTGACCACATGGCCAATAAAGGGCTCGCGACCACGTGCCCGGTTGTGTGGCGGTCTCGCTTCCCATCCGAGGTGGAAAGGTTGGCTAGGGCAGACATCCCTTCCTGATGTTTTCCTTGCATAGTTTTTGGAAGGCCCATTTCGACGTGTTTTGGGGTGGCGTGGCATTTTTGTCTACTCCATTGGGCGAGTGTGGGTGCAAGTGTCTTGTGATGCGCACCCCTGTTCCCAAAGCATTTTGTTTTTCTAGTATCCAGGACTCTCCAGAGTTGGCGCCCTGTAGACTCTCTACTCTTGTTTCTCCACCAAGGCGGATTATCTGGTTTGTCCGATCTGGGCATTGGTTCGCGGTTGGCTTTTCAAAGTACCCCTTTCCAATGATGCCCACGTGTGTGTGGTTTATTGGTGGTTCACGAGAATGTTTGGGCTTGGATCTTGTCATATCCTTGCCTTGGATTTGGCACGCTCCTCTCAATCCGCCCTATGCATGCAATGATGTTTCGAATAAAAGGGTGGCGAGACTGCATGGCTTTTTTAGACAAAGGAGAGGCAAGTTCGGGATCTGCGTGGCACCGTTCCTTTGTGACCGTGGCTTGCGGCATTGGATCTGGGTCGACTGTGGGAGGTGGCTCACGGTCAGGTTTATCCTCCCCCATCCTGTTGTTTATATTCATCTGTTTGCTTTAATCTCTGTTATTGGAGTTTTTTGTAGGTGGGTAATTATGGCTGGCCCCTTCATTGAGCCATCTACCCTCTCCCTTAGTGATGAGGCACGCATGTTCATGAGGGCAAAGAAGTTGCTGCCCTTCCTAGAAAAATTTGTAGGCCCTGACCAGGAGATTACGCAGTGCTTTGTTGACACTTGGACTCAGGGGGATGTGGTCATGAAAGGAATTAACATCCGCGTTTCGACTGCTTTCTTGGCTGAGATCACCGGTTTACCGGCCATTGGGCGGGTCATCAGGAGAGATAATCACAACTGGGCTGAGGAGCTGGAGCAGCTCCCTGATAAAGGGAAAAATCTTGGATGGGATAGGTCGTGTCTCCTCCGGTCTGCCCTCCCTGAGCCTTATAGATCCACCATGATTCCTATCATGCAGTATATTACGTGTGACGATCCCGACAAGACTATTCAAAGTTTTCACATTAGCTTCTATAACCACCTCCGCAATGGCAAACCTGTGAGTTTTCCAGATTACCTCATGTACTCCCTTGGCCTTGCCATTGATAAGAGCCAGAAAGCGAACTCCCCTCCAATCCATCAAGGCCTTATGGCAATTATTTACAGGCATGCTCTGGCCAAACGCCCTCCTCCTCAGGTCGTCAACCCGCTGAATTCCCAAGTCCCCTGTGCGTCCTCTCCTGCATCCAGCCCCTCCAGAAATAGCCCTCCCAGCGCTGACGGGCCCTCTCCCTACAGCCGCTCCGCTCGTCCTCGGCCAAGATGCAGTATTGGTGGCAGATCGTCCGTTCCTGGCAGATCTTCCCAGCGCCTACGAAAAGTCAGAAAGGTGGAGAAGGATGTCCATCCGTAGCACATCCCGTCGGACACGAAGAGCGACAAGGAGAGTCACGGTATTTCTCTCCTGGACCTGGCTGCTTCCATTCTTACTTCTGTCAACTCCATGATTTCTATCCTGAAGCAGAACCAGAAGCGCCCAAATTCGGAAGGACAGGAGGATCGTGATTAGCAGTCCATGGTGTCTGTCTCTTTGTTTTTGGCCTCTTTTCGGGTTTCTCTCGGGTCTGTCCTATTTTCTTTTTGTTGTTGGGTCTCCAGGCCTAAAAGCCCTTTTTGTTGTTTTCAAGTCTGCAGCATTAGGATGGTTTTATTTTCATTTAGATTTATTGTTACAGCCAAGAGGTATGATGCATCATTAGAAAGTTGGCTAATTTTGTACATAAGGTTTTGGGATCCTCTATAAAAACCCACTGTTAATATATTATAATAATTACCAAAAAAATAATGTGTACTTAAAAAACTTTATTTCACAAAAAAATACCAACTACAAAAAAAGTTATGAGATCTGCAATGCTTTTTGAAATCTGGGTAGAAAAGACTAAAAATCATTTTTAAAAGGTGAAAACGAAGTGTTTAATATATGTGAAATGGGGTATGTGATATATGTATGGAAAGTGCTTGGTAATATATTTCCAATGGTGTATCACATTCAACAACCAAAGCAACATAGAAAGAAATATTAATCTCCAAAGTGGTTGTTCAAACATTTTTGTAAAATCTAGACTGCACCATACATGAAAACACAGCAGGCTGAAAAAAATGGATTTTTCACCTTCAATTCATGTTTTCACACACTCCAAACTTGTACAATGCAATAGTAATGATATTAATTTATCTTAGAACTCAAACCTAAATAATCTATGGCAGTTACAAAGTAATGATTCAAAATTGTTACAAATGCAATATTCCTACACCTACACTTGTATAAAACTGTTACAAAGTGGTTACATATTCTCTTGTGCCTTATAATACAAAAATGCACACATGTCAACATCATTATCCAACACTCTTCAACCATAAACAACATACCACTCTTCAATAAATCCCAAAACATTGAAGAAAAATACAGGAAATCCATTGGGACTAGGTGCCTTGATAGGATGGAAAGAGAAAACTACTTCATGTAGCTCCTCCATATTTATATTCTTCATCAAGCCTTCAATTTTTCCCATGTGATAATTAATGGAATATTTTGTAGAAGCTTATATTGTCCCTCCTTATCTTTCCTAGTATATGACAACATATTTTTGAAATAATTAATTGCTTCGTTCCTTATTTATTCTTCTTCCTCAATATTTATTTCATTAGAAGTTAAAATATTTTTTATGCAATGTAAAAAAAACTATTTTTGTTAGAGCATGAATTTCTTTATATTTCTATCTCCCTAGATTTTTTGAACCAATATGACTCTTTTCTTAATACATTATGATACTATGAAAACAATTGTTTTTTTCACATAAGAATATTGGTCCATTCCATTGATTTCTACCATCTCTTGTAAAATTTTGAGCTTGGATTAAATTTCCATTTTTTATTTAAAAATATTACCAAAATATTTGGCATTCAAAATCTTCATTTGCTCCCTTAAATATTTCATCTTTTGAATAAACTTGTATATATATGATCCTTCAAAATCTACTTTGTCCCACCATAACATAACCATATGGAAGAAATAACGGTCTTGAAGCCACACGAAGTAGAACCAAAATGGCTTTTGATGTTATTTTTGGATAAATCACAAGTCAAAAATCAAATGATTGGATTTGCGATCTAATCCTACTTGCAATAAAATATCTAAAGAGATTATATACTTTGTTTGCAACCATGTGTTGGATAACAATAATCTATCCAATATTTTTGCTCTATTAGTTTACCTAATGAATCTATTATCTTATATTAAAAACCTGAAGAACTAACATCCCAAAGGCTATATAAATTGGCAAATAAAGAAAAATCATGCATTAATTTTGACAATACTAGAGTACCACCCATATTTTCCAAAGGAGATAAAACTATGTTCAAGTTACTATTGACAATTTTGTCACATTTCTTAAGGGGTAGAAAAAGAAACAAGTTTTGTACAGTGTTCTGTAAAGTTTTTGCTTTGTTATTTTTATTTTGAAAAGTTACAGCAATTTTGGCTTCCAATGCCACCCCTTTGTATATAAAGTAGAAAAGAAAGAACTTTGCTGCCAAACAAGCTAGAGAAAAGAGCTTCGCCGAAGGAAAATAAAAATAGCTTCACACCCAAAGCATTTCCAGCACTACTTCGAGTAAAAGTTTTGCGAAGTAGTTTTCACCAAAGTAAAACACAAGGAAAATAGAATGAAACTACTTCACGCCCAAAGCGCTTCCAGCAGCTACTTCGGGCGAAAGTTGAGCGAAGCGAAGTTTAGAAGACAAGAGAGCTTCGCACCCGAAGCATTTTCAACACTGCTTCGGGTGGAGTTTTTCGTGAAGTAGTATCACCGAAGTAGAATACAATAATAGCAATAAAAGGAACTTCGGGCCCGAAGCGCTTCAAGTATTTACTTCGGACGAAAGTTGAGCGAAGCAAAGACGAAGAGACCCATTTTGCGAAGTGAATATGCTTCGGTACTCCCCACCCCCGAAGCAGTTTTGCGAAGTTCAATTTTGTGAAGTACAAACCAAAGAGGAGTTTTTGCTTCGACCTAGAACCATTGCGAAGCGAAGTTGTGAATGAAAACTTAGCAAAGCGCTTCATGGGCACGTGTTCCAAGTTGGGTATTTTCCCAAGGCGATCAAGTGTCTCATAAATGCATTTTTTTGTGCCCGGTAAGCTCGCTGCTCATTTTTGGCAATCAAAAACGAAGTATCAAGCCATGATGGAGAGCCCTGCGAGCATGGCGGCCGCTCGAGTACCGCACCTGGAGACCAAGGACATCCATACGGCTCATCAATGCACCTTTCCATGGTTGACCTGATTGTAATTGCCAGTTTTGGTAACAGATTTGAAAGCTCGATCATGAGAGCCTCGGGGAGCCAAATTCTCAGGGCTCGAGAGCGTACTCTTCTTCACTATGTAATTATGACTCAGAGGACCGGGTCCTCTATAAAAACCTAGGCATTGTAATGGAAAAAATGGGGGAACTATCTGCTAGAAAGCTTCTGTAATTTGATGTCCTACGATTAATACTAAAAGTCTTTGGGCTCAATTCTTCTCTTTTATGATGCCTTCTTTGCTTGATTCTTTTGTCTGTCTTTGTTTAAATACCGAGATGTTGAACCCTACGTTCGATGTGTGATCGGGGACTGTACCCTAAAACTTTTTCTGAAGGATACATAGGAGTTGAAAGACGTCATGTTGATTTTCTTTTATGATGCCTTCTATACTTGATTCTTTTGTCTTTCTTCGTTTGTATGTTGGATGCTGAACCCTACGTCCGATGTGCGATCAGGGAGTGTACCCTGAAACTTGTCTAAAGGATACATAGGAAGGTTGATATTGTGTTTCTTCCATTATTCTTGGTGTTCTTTACTTCTATTCAAGTTGCTAGTTAGTGATCGTGCTTCCTATTCTTTCCCACCTTAAATCACCAATCTCTCTTCCCTTAACCCTTTTTATTTATTTCTCTAACTCTACTCCTTTTATTCCTTTCTTTCACTCTTATCTTAAAACCCCCAAGTAGTTTAGCATAGGAGCCGACCTTTCTCCAGAGATTGGCACGAGGGGCATCTCTTCCCTTCAGCCTTTCAATGTTGGTCCAAGTCTAGGGCACATACATTTACTCAAAATCCTTTCCCAGGCAGATTTGATGACCAATAGTTTTTGGCACGCCTGGTGGGACCTACTGTATCTGTCTTAGAAAGATCCATAACCAGTCAAGGTCCCATACTTTAAATATCAAACCCGTCTTCACCGGGGCCAATAGTTCTAACCAGTTCTCGATGTGACCCGGTCAGTCTCACCTGACTAGTGGTAGTGAGGACCGATGCCCTCATTACCAAAAGACTCTTAGCATTTGGCGACTCTGTTTACCCAAGAATATTTAATTCATAAAGACCAGTACCAAAATTTTGTGCCTTCATGCAAACAAAATGGAGATTTAAGAATAGAGGAGAGGAAACCAAGTTCTTTGAGCTAGATATTGATGCCTTCGGGGAACAATCAAGGTTGATCACCCTCGAGTCACTGTTACAAGGAGCATCCTTTGTTGGTAGACAAGGCTCAACTTCTGATAGTACAACATCTAGTTTTCCTCCCAATCCTCCCAACTCTTCGAAGCATCCTAGTCCCTCTATTCCTATTAGTTGTCCTATTAGCAGTCAAGTGGGAGCTTCAGGAATTCCTATTTCTCAAAATTTGGGAGCAAGTATGGCACAACAGCAACAACAACAATAACAGCAAATGCAGCAGCCATAGTCGCCTAGGTTGTGCCCAGCATGGGATTCCTTATCACCTCTGAATCTAGCAGGACAAGGGCAAGTGTCGCCTGCTGCCATAAAGAAGATCCCGATGTTCGATGGAACTGGGAAGACTGCCCTAGAGCATATCCAGGACATAATACCTCTAGCGGCGATCCATGACATTATGAAAGAACAAATTATGGTAAAGCTTTTGGTTCTTTCCCTTAGAGTAAAACTCCTCTACTGGTACAAATCTCTACCACCCTATAGCATTACGGTATGGGACCAGTTAGATGGGCAAATGATGGGAAACTTCAATGAGTCTTTCGATCCTACTCTTCTGCATCAGTTCACTTCGATCAAGAGACATCCATAAGAAGAAATTGTAGATTTCAATATTAGGTTCGCTCAAACCTGGCAGAGAGTACTAGTTGGACTTCGAAAAACTGACAAAGCTACAGCACTCTATTTCCTTCGAGCTTTCAATCTCGATATCAGTCTCATGGTAAGATATTCTAATGTTAATACTTTTCTCGAGTTGTATGAGTTAGCTAAGAGAGCAGAATTGGATTTGATAGCTGTGGGCAAGCTTCCCCAAAGGATGTCGATGCCCATACTTCCTGAATTCTTATTGTAGCACCCTAAAATTGGCACGGTTAAAACCTTAGTAAAAAGATAAAATATTAAAATTTGAATTTCAACCCCAAACTGCCCGTTAAACCGCCTTTTACCCGCTTTCCCCATTTTTCGTGCCATTTTTAGGATTTGTTTTGACCGTTGGACGATATCATCTCAGATTAGACGAAATCATCCCCGATCTGACGAATTCGTCTGGAACAGAACGTCCAGACGATTTCGTCCCAAAACCAAATTTTCATAATTAGCTTCTGTTTCAACGACCTCTCCAACTCGGGCAGAAGCGTGTCTGCGCGGTTGGAGATTTCCCTGTTGGAGATCTCCCAGATTGGGATGATCCCCAACCTCCCAAACCTCTTTCTAATCCTATATAAACTAGGATTTTTCTAGTTTATCCCCCGGTCTCCCCTGCCTCCCTGCCTAATTATTGCTTGCATTTGGTATTTTGCATTTTTTTGTTGCAGGAATTCTACTATTTTTCATTCGAAGCTAGCTTGGATCGTCGTAGACGATCTCGGATGATTTCGGACGATTTCGTACGATTGGAGGCGATCTTGACTGTAGTTCAGATTGAGGGCAGTCCGAGTTTAGAGTTTGCATTTTCTTAAGTTTTTCTGCATTTCTAGGATATATCTCTGCATTGTTTTAAGTTATTTTGTTTTATGCATCTTGGAGTTCACCTCATTTAGCATAATTGCATGATAAAGATAAAATCAATCATTAAATTTACTGCATTTCCTTATTTGTTATTATAATCTATTATTTAGGCATGTTTGTTGTTATTTCTACCATTATCCCTTGCTTCTGCATTTGCATATTTGGTATTTCGTGTCTATTTTTGTGATTGCAGGTTTTTGACGAATTCGTCTGACGAATTCATTAGATTTAGATGATTATGTCTGATTTCAGATGACCTTCTATGATTTGGGATGATCCCGAGAAATATCAGATGATTACGTACAAACTGAGATGATTTGAACTGCTACAAGACTCAGAATCTCCATCAGACATCCGAAATCAGGTATGATTTCTTCTAGTTAGCATATTCTCTGTTATTTGCATCCATTTCTATTTTTTGTATTCATTTAAATCTGCATTGGCATATAGAATAGATTAGATTCATATCGGCCAAACCTAGGAGTTGAATGATCAAACATAAAAATGAACACATCAAACACCCTCTCAACCTAGGCGTGGAAACTGCCATTCAAAAGTTTCCTGGTGAACCCACCATCCATCAAAAATTCACCCTTATACACCTCCCCGAGAGGCGGGACCTTCAAAAGGCCTCTCAGTCCGAGGTATTGTCCCATCCTTTTCACATCCCCCTTCCGGGCACGGATCCTATAGCCTGAAGGTAAGGGTGCAAAAAATTTGGAGCGATACATTTTGGTGAACCCGACGTGAAAACTAAAAACCTTTTGAAAACAAAAATATATATAAATATATATGTATACAAGAAAAAAATATATAACAAAATCATCATTTCAAGTTTGTATGTTTTAGATTCAATTCTAAATAGTAGATATTAAATATTACTTTTAGAAGTACTAAAGAAACCATGAGTTTTTACTCAAATCCATATGAGCCCATCAGTAATGTTGGAAGAATTCAGCCAAATACATTTGTTGATTATGACCAACCTCATCCCTATTCAACATCACCTCCATCACACTTTTCTCATTTTTCATCCTTAACCCAACAGGACAATCCCTTTTCCAATCCTCTTCATAACGATATTATCTATTCTCCCATATATCCATATTATGTCTATCAATCCACATACAATCCTCCTCCACCCTTTCAATATTCTTCTTTCAATACAACACATCCATTTCAACAAGAAAATACTTATTCTTCCAATCCTACCATGCACTCACATCATACTTCACAATCTTCCTATCATCATTCTACCCATAACAAAGAAAAGAGAGGTAAGAAACCATTAGGTCCTTTTATGACTGAACTCCTAAGGCACATATCAAAAACCTCTCGAAAACCTTCATCACGTACATTTACAAAGCTCAATCAACCAATGGATATAATTCTCAAGCATTTACTTGATACAAATAGGATTGAACTGCCTTCCATAAGACAACTTGATACCACAGCAGATTGGTTTAAACCTGAGCTACATTGTGAATATCATAGAGTAGATGGACATATGACACAAAATTGTAAAGATTTAAGATGTGCAATTCAAGATTTGATTGATAAGGGTCTTTTTAATATAAAGGAATTACAATCTACAACTGATTATAAATCTCCATTAAACAATCAAACTCCTACACAACAAATACCAATAATCAATCAAGACATGGGGATCTCCCAAGAACCCCTATTCAATTATCAACAATAGGAAACCAATCAAATATTGCATGTTAATGTGTCCCATCATGATGATATTACTAATATTGTAATAGAAACTACAAATGAGCAACCTCAAGTTCAATCAACTCAATCCGATATTCAAGATATGGGTTCCTCATTTGACCAACCTTCAAAACTATCTTTGGCTCTAGAGAATGATCCAAAATGGAATGTAAGCATAGAAAGCTCATCTTTAGAATCAAAATCTCAATCTGAAATCCACTTTGATAGCCAACAACAAGTGATTAATCCTCAAGCAAAGATATCCCTTTTAGAAGTATTACAAAGTTCTCATAAGGAAACTTTGTTCAAGATACCTAGCCAACAATTTGTTCCTCATCATATTTTCTCTAAGAACATAATTAATGGTGTAAACCCTCTTGAGGTTAACCATATTTCATTCTATGATGAGGAGATTCCTTCCTCTACTCCACAAGAAGACTACTATCTTTACATTACAGGATCTAGTAAAGAAACACCTGTTAAAACTATCATGGTAGATAATGGCTCCTCTCTTAATTTATGCACTTATCAATTATTCCAAAAACTCAAATCAAAGGAAGAAGATCTTAATGAATCAAATGTTATTATAAAATCTTTTAACAATGAAATTCAAGAAGCTCAAGGTACTATAATTCTTCCCCTCAATATTGGATCCAAGATCCTGGATACTCTGTTTTATGTAGCATATTGCCCTTCATATTACAACCTACTTCTCAGAAGTCCTTGGATTCATACGATGAGGGTTGTCCCTTCCACTCTTCACCAATGTTTGAAGTTTGAAATTGCAAATAAAATTGTTACCATACATGGTGACCCAAAACCATTTGAAGAATATTTAACGGTTGAAACATCAAGTTCTATACATTCTCTATTATCACAATTATCTTCTATCCATCACTTTTCTTCATCCATATATGATCATCCTTGTTTATCAAATAACATCCATGCATATCTTTCACATATGCTCCCTCCATCTTATCAAGACTTGGAAGATAGTGATAAGAATGAAGAACCTTTCTTATCCTTCTTACATTTTATTTTGTAACATGATCAATTTTACACATATAAAAGTCAAATCTTTTGCTACATTATTCTACATTATAACAAAGCTTTTGTTATCGCTACCTTTTATTCATCACCTTTTGTTCTTACCTTCACCTCAACCAAATTATCCTTCAAAACCTCCTTTGATTTTGAAGCAACCTTAGACATGCTATACTCAAATAACCTTGTATAGTGTATATAGATCATCTTGTATATACCACCAATTTCAATTCATAAACTTAAAATCAAAATATAAAAACATTCAAAATCATCAAAATCTTCAAAAACATCTTTTATTTTGTACCTCTCAAATTGTGAAGTATTGCAGTTATATTTTCAGTTATTTTGGATAAATTAGCATTTATTTGGAATCCCGCACTTTCACATTCACATGAATAAATATCTTGATTTTATTTGGTATGATTATTAATCTCTCTTATATCAAAGTCCACAGTTGAATTAAATAAAGTTTTGAGCATAGAGAACTGATCTTGTTATTTACTTGAACTAAGTATATCTTTTCACATTAAAATGATTTCATTGCAAATTCGATATGATGCTACATAGTAGAAACTGGTTTCCTGAGCGAAAAGTTTCCCCTGCTATCCTATCATGCACATGGTCTAGAATCTTTGAGAATTGACAAAAGGACAAGCTCACCCCTACCCAGAATAAAAATCCCTTGCTCTACAGCTAATCCGAGCAAGTATCCCTAGCATAGGAAGAAAAGAAAAGTTCAAGAAAAAGAGAAAAAGAAAAAGGTTATTTTATATCATCACAACAATATTTCAGCATTTTCTCAAATATCAAGCAAAAATACAAAAGTACAAAAAAAAAGAGAAGAAACAAAAGAGAAACGCAAAAGCAAAATGCAATAAAATCCTTTCCCTACCCCTTGAAAAGAAAAGAAGGGTGAATGAGCTTGAATCCCTGGAATTCTCAATTATTCGAAAACTGTGAGGTAAGCCCCATAACAAGTGGTTTGTGCCCAACCCGCTTGGCCTTGGGTAATCCCTAGCATGGCGATATGTCTATCACATTAGCGACCTTCTTTTGTACAGACCTCTATCAGCTTATGGATTAGCTAGCTCTTGATAAACCTAACTTACATAGTAGTCTGGTACGGTTACATGCATATAAATCATGGTCAACGAACATTCATTTGGTCAAGGCAAATTACTTGTATCAAATTATCTTGCTCAAAATTGGTGAATGAACAATACAATCGCACACACATTTGTATTTGAGAGATTTTGTATCATTATGATAAATCAAGATCGGTAATGAATTCACATTTGCACATGAGGATTCCTTATAAATCTACATTTGTCTTTGAGATAATTTAAAATATTTTTGTAACTCTTTTCGGAATAATTTTATCCTTTTATTTCAGAATTTGTTGTTTGTATAAAAGCAATTACATACACCTTTTTACAAAATCAAAATCTCAAAAAATAATTTCAAACAGAATTTTCATATTATTATTTTTCTATTTATCACAAAAGTCATAAATTCATCTTGCAATAAAACCAACAATCTATTTTCTTCTTTGGATTTCGCGATGATGGTATAAGTCTATACCTATAATTCTATGCCTAGCGCAAACCATTGTTCTAATTTTATGTTCCATTTATTTTAAAAACAAATTCATCAAAACATATGACTTGCATCATTATGTTACACAATTATGCTTTACAAACAAACGAACACTTATTCTATTTCATGTCATTATGTTCAAATTCAATATTGCAACCATGGTATAAATTCTAAGGAATTGTTCAAAATTTTATCACACTTAGGAATTTATGCCTAGCAAAATCATATTTCTTTAGTATCTCATGCATACTATTTTTTATGAAAATCTGAAAACAAATCATCAAACCATCATCATCTCCATCATCACAACACAAAGTCTTAAGACAGTCTCTTAAGCACTCTTTTACTTTTAACAATATTTCTATACTGGGATTAGCTTGACGACCGAGTGAGCGGCGACTCCATGAAATGGTCTATAACAACGACAATGTCCTTTGAAATTATTGTTAGAAGTCCCTTTTATTTCTTTTATCAAATCACACCACCACAACCAATTGTTTACATCAGATTATTTCATTTAAAATCTTACAGCATGACATCAAATTATAATATTTCAAACACGACATAATTACATGAATCATCAATCCAATAAGCAAACAATTCAAACATTAAAGCATCATAAAAACATATGAACAAGTCATATCATCAGAAACAAGATCTATATATATATATATCAAAAAATTATATACATCATATCAAAACTGGATTGGTATGCCACAATCTATACCCTGGCATACTCAATCCTCTCAAAAATCTCTCCAAAATCTATAGTCCATCTAGCACCTAGCCTCGAGAAGCCCTCGAGCTCTCAGCCTCATCTCCTCCCCCACCCTGACATGGAGGAGGTGGTCCCATAGAGGTCCGGGATGTATCTCGGGTCCTCGTCGTCGATCGGGAGGATGTCCTCGTCGATCCCAGCCTGACTGGTTCTGCAATGTTGGCTGGCAGTTGTACCCTCTGGCCCTCTGGAACCAGCTGAAAGTATACACCCTGGTAAAATGCGGTCTGCATCATGGACCGCACTAGGTCATCCCTGCTCGCTCCTTCACCCCGAGCTCTAAGTCGTGTAGCCTCATCCTGCAATGTCTGCACCTGAGCCCGGAGGCGGGCAACCTCAGCTCGGAGAGCCACTGTCTCGTTGCTCTCCCCTGTGTCAACACCCTTGCCCTTATCAGGCGATGGTGGTCTCTCACCCTGCTATGAAGGGAGTCCCTCCTCCCTCCACCCTATCTCCCATGGCCTCTGTGGAGCCCGTGCCATCCTCTGGCGTCTCTCCTGTGGGATCCATCGTTGCTCTCTCCCCCGTGACCCCACGCTGCCTCAATAGCAGCCTGCCATCGCCTCCCCATCTGGCGCACCACAGCGTGCACTGGACCTCGCACCCTCGTCATCCGAGGAGGGTGGATGCCTATGTACCAGGCATCGTAGCCATCCGCAACCCCGGCGTCGTCACCATCCACTGGCTGGATGGGGGCATCGTCCGCGTCCTGACTCCAGAATCGTTGCATATCTGGAGCCCCGCTCAGTGTAGTACTATCCCAAATAGTTCGGGAGTACTCATAATCCCTGAGAGAAGGGATCCCCTACTGTAGACCGAACTACCATAGTACTCGGTCGTAGCGGTGGAGCTCTACCTCTCCTCGCTCCATCCTCAGCCAGCAGACTCACTCGATGCGAGCCAGCTCCTGCCCATCCTCTGCCCACCCGGGGTGCTCTCGCCATGGCCTCCAGGTGATTTGGTCCGGGATGAGGTCATCTAGCAACCTCCGTGACATCGACAGATCTATCCGTCGCTGTGACCCCCTCTGTAGCCACCAATAGAAAACCCGGGGCCTCTCTCGGTCAACCCCTATCAGTGGAAGCCCTATCGGCCTCCGCACCGCAATGTGCTCCCAGCACCAAACCTATAGTAGCGATGTCAAAACCAGACATCGACCTCCCTTGTATACGACCCCATGCAGGATCCTATACAAGCGGCAAAGAACAAAGCTGCCCCATGCAAATCTATGCCCGTGGTCTCTCATGTCGTAGACTATGTCTGAGAGCACCCACGGTAGTCTGCATCCGCTCTGGTGGCACAACAGTAAGCCATCGACAACTCCTGCCAAAACCCGTGTCAGCCTAGATGCCCCAGGCATCTGCCGTAGTGACTCGATGTTCACTCCGCCCTTCTCCAGGGTGAAGCTCGGGTCTCCCGTGAGCCTCATCATCGCCTGGCCCTGATTGGCCGTAGGCGTCATCAGCCGTCCTTGTATGGGGATCCTCATGATCCTCCATACGTCCTCTAGAGTGGGAGCCATCTCCCCTGTCGATAACCAAAAGTAGGATGACCCCGGATACCATCTCTCTGCTAGGGCTGTCAGTAGCCCTATGTCAGTCGGTATTTGTGGCATCTCTGCCACATGCTGTAGACCGACTTGTCCAAGTCGGTCACGCTCTGCCTGGTCAAGCGTGGCTATGTCATCTCTTAGCCCATCGTATTTCCATTCCTGGCTCTTTAGTAATCCCTTCTGCAAAACAAACAATAAAACAACAAAATCATTAATAACTCAATCATTCAAATTAAACAACTTAAAATCAAGTTTTAAATGATATCGTCCACCATTGGATGATATCGTCCAACATTGGGCAAAATCATCCTTTGTGAGGATGAAATCGTCTCCGATTTTGCAACTTGGGAATCGCCCCTTGTTGGACGAAATCGCCCCTAATTCGTCGATTTCGCCGTCAGACGAAATCGACGATCTAGGGACGATTTCGACGAAATCGGGACGATTTTGTCCCGACGACGTCGACGGCCTAAAAACGGCCGCGATGCCCCAAACAATCAAATTTAAATCACAAGAATTGCACAAAGTTAAATTAAACCTAATCTACTAGGATTAGATCCTTACCCGTAGCCCGCGTCGGACCTCTGTCGCTCTGTGCATTGTCTCCACCATTTTTCTCTCTGTAGAGCTCTGGAACAGTAAAAATGAATAGTAAAAATGAATTAGGGTTTTCCCTATTTTTCTTAATTTTATTCAAAACCAACAACATTTTAATTTTTTCTTTTTCGCATTTTTACCTCAAACGTTCGATTTGGGTAAAAACACGGAGGGGGCACCATAGTCAGCATTCGTACGATTCGACCAAGAATCGTCGTCTAAAAAATTGAGTATATTTTTGCTTTCTCGTAAAACGGGAAAAACTCGTCTTTAACGCATTTTCTTCGAAAAATTCGCTAAAGAGGGGGCAAAATGTAGCACCCTAAAATTGGCACGGTTAAAACCTTAGTAAAAAGATAAAATATTAAAATTTGAATTTCAACCCCAAAGCGCCCGTTAAACCGCCTTTTACCCGCTTTCCCCATTTTTCATGCCATTTTTAGGATTTGTTTTGACCGTTGGACGATATCGTCTCAGATTAGACGAAATCGTCCCCGATTTGATGAATTCATCTAGAACAGAACGTCCAGACGATTTCGTCCCAAAACCGAATTTTCATAATTAGCTTCTGTTTCAATAGCCTCTCCAACTCGGGCAGAAGCGTGTCTGCGCCGTTGGAGATTTCCCTGTTGGAGATCTCCCAGATTGGGATGATCCCCAACCTCCCAAACCTCTTTCTAATCCTATATAAACTAGGATTTTTCTAGTTTATCCCCTGGTCTCCCCTGCCTCCCTGCCTAATTATTGCTTGCATTTGGTATTTTGCATTTTTTTGTTGCAGGAATTCTACTGTTTTTCATTCGAAGCTAGCTTGGATCGTCGTAGACGATCTCGGATGATTTCGGATGATTTCGTACGATTGGAGGCGATCCTGACTGTAGTTCAGATTGAGGGCAGTCCGAGTTTAGAGTTTGCATTTTCTTAAGTTTTTTTGCATTTTCATAACATATCTTTGCACTGTTTTAAGTTATTATGTTTTATGCATCTTGGAGTTCACCTCATTTAGCATAATTGCATGATAAAGATAAAATCAATCATTAAATTTACTGCATTTCCTTATTTGTTATTATAATCTATTATTTAGGCATGTTTGTTGTTATTTCTACCATTATCCCTTGCTTCTGCATTTGCATATTTGGTATTTCGTGTCTATTTTTGTGATTGCAGGTTTCTGACGAATTCGTCTGATGAATTCATCAAATGATTTTGTCTGATTTCAGATGACCTTCTATGATTTGGGATGATCCCGAGAAATATCAGATGATTACGTACAAACTGAGACGATCTGAATTGCTACAAGACTCAGAATCTCCATCAGACATCCGAAATCAGGTATGATTTCTTCTAGTTAGCATATTCTCTATTATTTGCATCCATTTCTATTTTTTGTATTCATTTAAATCTGCATTGGCATATAGAATAGATTAGATTCATATCGGCCAAACCTAGGAGTTGAATGATCAAACATAAAAATGAACACATCAAACACACTCTCAACCTAGGCGTGGAAAGCGCCATTCAAAAGTTTCCTGGTGAACCCACCATCCATCGAAAATTCACCCTTATACACCTCCCCCGAGAGGCGGGACCTTCAAAAGGCCTCTCAGTCCGAGGTATTGTCCCATCCTTTTCACATCCCCCTTTCGGGCATGGATCCTATAGCCTGAAGGTAAGGGTGCAAAAAATTTGGAGCGATACACTTACAAATCCAGTATGCAAGTGCAGCCGCTTCACAAATCTCCACCACCCTCGCACTCTCGATTTCATCTTGGAATCCGAACCCTATCGTGTCTCAAATCACTGCTCCAAAAATTCATTTCCCTACATTTTCAACTCCACAGCCCACTGTCTCTTCGGCATTTCCTGTACTACCAGCACCACCTCAACATCCCACCCTGCCTCCAATACCAATGATGGCTCCATTACCACTCGCTCCGAAAGCCGATGATATACAAACCAAAATTCTATAGGAAATGCAGTCTCTGAACTCTATGGTTTAGATGTTGTCTAATGACATGACCATTGTAAAAAAGAAGCAAGCGCAACAGGAGTTCCTACCGAGAAGATCTTATCCTGCACCTGCGCTTACCAAGGACCAAGCAGTCCAGCAAGGGAAGGCTTCGACGAGAAATGCTGCAATTGATGAGGCTCTGAGCACTTTCGACTATGTGTATTGGTGCTCTACGTGCAATGATCCGCATGAAGAGAATACCTGCACCCTACACCAACACTATGTACAAATGCTGGCAAATAGTAGTCACAGCGGTCAAGTAAACGTCATTAGGCAGATGAGTCAGAACCTGGAAATTGGCGAGGAGGAGCCGGTTGTAGTACTTACCCGAGGAGGAAAAAAGACAATAGAAGTAGATGTTACTCAGCTGACTCCTTCAAAAGAGCAAGTTCAACCCGAGAAAGGACAATCATCTACTTTGGCCCCGAGCGAAGCTCCTTCGCCTGCTCCAATCAAAGGGAAGTCTCAAAAGGCCTCTGTCGAACCGCCTCAGGTGGAAACTAAGGAACAGGCTAAGGAAAAGCTCAAGTTTCCTTCACTGACTAAGCGACAAAGAGTGGAAGCTATAGAGCAATATCGCACAAGATATGAGCCCAGAAAGGAGCCCGAAGCACTCAAATCCTTGGCGTACAATATTGTAGAGGAATTGAAGAAGATTCCAGCCAAGATCAGCCTGTACGATGCACTGCAACTACCTGGACAAGTGGACCTACTGCAGGAATCATTGAAGACAATTAAAGTAGGAAAGGCGACACCGCCTGCTCTTGTGTAGACCCTATCCACATCCATCATGGGGAAGAACAGACCACCTCCATTCTACCTGTCCCTACAAATGGAAGGGTATGTGGTACATAATTGCATGATCGACTTTGGGGCCGCTACAACAATAATGCCAAGAGCAGTCTACGAAGAAATAGGGATGGAGTATACGTGGAGCAGCCAAGGTGTACTCCAGTTGGATGGTACTCCAGTGAAGACTGTAGGGGTGATCAAGGACATTCCTATCCGACTACATAAGATGCCTCAGATCACAGTCATACAAGAGGTAGTGGTAGTCGACTTGGAGCCATATTTTAGTATGTGCTTATCGAGGGAATTCATGGCAAAGTTGGGCGGATATCTGTCTATGGATTACTCCCATCTGGAGATTCCATTCAAAGGAAGGAAGGTAAAGATCTACAATGAAAAGCCTTCTTCCTTTCTTGTGCAGAAGATGTCCGAGGAAGAAAGTAGCGAACCAGTGAACGCAATGGTGGAGGAAATAGAGCAGGTAGACCTGGTCGAGGAATCTCTTGCGCAATTAAGTTATGAAGATGAGTTTTCATTGGCAGACTTCAACGCCATGGTGGAGACCGAAATAGGATGTTATGCGATCGCCAAGCCTAAAAATCACTCCCAACCAAGGAATAGAACAAGTGCCCAGGAAGAACTATGGAAGTTGTTCTTCGATGGTGCCCGATGTAAAAATGGTGTTGGGGCAGGGATTCTTCTAATTTCACCCTTCGGAGAGCAAAAGGAATATTGCTACCGGTTGACATGGAGTTGCACTAACAATGCAACAGAATACGAAGCATTGTGCCTAGGACTTAAGAAAGCTGATAAGTTAGGCATAAAGCATCTCCAAATCTTCGAATATTTCGAACTGGTTTGCAACCAGGTCACAAATAAGTGTACTTCAAAGAAGCATTATCTAAAATCATACCACAACAGGGTATGGGACCTGTTCGACCAGTTCGAATCTCTCAATCTGCAGTCAATTCCACGAGAAAAGAACCGACATGCCGATGTTCTGGCATCCATCGTAGCCAAGTACTCTCCAATAGAAGACATGGTGCACAAGCCCAAAGCTGTGAGGATGATCTACAGACCCTCTATCCCAGAAAAAGATCTGCATTGGCAAGTGTTTGACAATGATGAGTAGATTATAAATTTCATGATCCAAGAAGCCGCCACAGTCGAATACCAAAGCTCTGATGAAGGAGAGTATGAAGGGCTGATTCAATTGAAGAATAACCATGTTCCCAAGGGACTAATCACCCTTGAAAGCCTCTTTGATCGAAATGACCGAGCTCTCTCTCACATGATCAAAGTCAATGAAAAATAGTATCAGGATTTGGAGCTCGAACCTGGGAAAGCAATAAAGGTTGGGACCGACTGCACTTCAAAGGAGATAGAATAGATACAGAATCTATGCAAAAAGTTTTTCGATATAATCGCTTGGTCTTATCAAGATCTTCGGGGATACAATCGGCAGCTGGTTCAACACATAATCGAATTGCAGGAGGAGGTCAAACCCTTTCGACAAAAGCAAAGACCGGTGAATCCCAAGATCGAGGTCTTAATGAAGGCCAAACTCTTGAAGATGCTCGAGGCAAAGATCATATATCCCATCAAGCACTCTTCATGGGTAGCGAACCTGGTCCCAATCAAAAAAAATAACGGAGATATCAGGTTATGCATGGATTTTTGCAATCTAAACCAGGCGTCCCTCAAGGATCACTATCCTCTCCCATAGATCGATCAAATCCTACAGTCAGTGGTTGGAGCTCAACACTTCTCTCTGCTCGATGGTTTTTTTGGATACAATCATATCTGGGTCAGGGAAGAAGACCAACACAAAACAACATTCACCACCAAGTGGGGAACATTTGCTTACCAGCGAATGCCATTTGGCCTTTCGAATGCTAGTGCCACCTTCCAGAGAGCAATGGATCTTGCTTTTGGCGAGCTTCTAAATAAGGTTATCGTCATCTATCTGGATGACATGACCATTTTCTCCCAAAAAAGGGAAGATCACCCCACACATATACAACAAGTTTTCAAAAAATGTCGAGAGTTCGGCATCTCAATCAATCCAAAGAAGTCCATATTCATAGTCAGCGAAGGAAATTTGTTGGGACATGCGATATCAGAAAAGGGCCTCGTCGTAGATCCTGATAGAGCCGAGGCTCTAATGAAGCTCCCACTCCCAATGGACAAGAAAGGACTTCAATATTTCTTTGGCCAGATTAACTTCGTAAGGAAGTTTGTCCCTGACTTCGCCCAAGTCATCAAGCCAATGTCCCAACTCCTAAAGAAGGGCACCGAATTTAGCTGGACGAAAGAAAGAAAGGAAGCATTTGAAGAGATTAAGGCTCGAATCGCTCAGGCACCGGTCTTGATCAATCCAGATTACAATCAAGATTTTATCCTATATGCTATAGGGGAGCCCGAAAGCTATGCTGCTATCCTGACACAAAAGGGGGAAGATGGCGAGGAGCGCCCCATCGTGTTTCTAAGCCAAGTGATCAATCCCCATGAAGAGCGATATAATTTCATAGAATGATAGGTGCATGCAGTAATGAAGTCCCTCAAAAAATTCAAACAGTTCATCTCTCAAAGTTGGGTCATAGTCTTTGTCATTCACCCCGACGTGCGCAACTTCATCATCCAAGGAGAATTGGGAAGTAAAAGAGTCGGTTGGGTGAACAAGATATAGGAGTTTGACATTGAGATCAAGCCCACCAAATTGGTTCGTGATCGTGCATTATGTCAAGAATTAGCAAAGAACGCAACGACCGAAGCTGTAGAACCTCAGTGGGATGACTTACCAGCCGAAGGATGCTTCGCTAACTAGGAGGAGGACGAGAAATACTGGGTCAGTGAAATAGTTGAATACTTCAACACTGGTAGTTGTCCTTCACATCTGAATGCTTCACAGTGAAGACATTTCAGGATGCGGTCCTCCCGCTATACTCTGCGTCCCGAAGGCCTATTTTTCAGGAATATTGATGGGATCCTTCTCAAATGCATCAAAGATGATGATAAAAGAAAAGTCCTAGGAGAGTTCCATTCGGGGCTATCTGGAGGTCACTTCGCAGGAAGAACAACGATACTAAAGATTATCAAAGCGGGTTATTATTGGCCCACACTCTTCGTTGATGCCTTCACCGTTTGCCGTAAATGCGAGCAATGTCAGAAGTTCACCGACCGAAGCAGAAATGCTTCGATGCCCCTTCACCCGATACAGGTAGAAACTCCCTTTCAGCAATGGGGGTTGGATTTTATAGGGGTCGTATCACCAAACTCCTCCACGGGACATAAGTTCATCCTGACCGCAATCGACTACTTCACCAGGTGGGCCGAAGCGATTCCCACCAAGCATGCAGATCAAGAGACTGTAGTCACCTTCCTAGAAGGATTGATCACCAAGTTCGGCATCCCCGAAGCAATCATCACGGATAATGGCCCTGGCTTCATAGGCACTAAAATCAATGAATTCCTCTACAGATATGGGATATATCATAAAGTATCCTCCAATTATTATCCATAAGGCAATGACTTGGCAGAATCCACCAATAAGACTCTGTTGAGAATGCTAAGAAAGCTCATAGAGACAAACAAAAGGACTTGGCATCTCCTTCTAGATCGGGCCTTGTGGGCCAATCGGATTTCTATCAAAAGTTCAATCAAAACTTTGCCTTATGCCCTGGTCTATGGCAAGGAGGCCATCTTACCCATCCATGTGGAGATCCCTACGCTACAGTTGTTAGAAGCAGAAGATGGAGTTAGTCCGATGGAAAATAGGTTAGCTCAGCTCCTATGACTAGAAGAAGATCGCGAAGAAGCATACCAAAACTTCACCAAGCATACTCAGGTCACCCGAGACTGGTTCAAGAAAAAGTCATCCGATCGCACATTCAACGTGGGAGATCTGGTATTGAAGTGGGACTCTTGGAAGGCCAAGCCTGGGAATCACGACAAGATGGACACCTTTTGGGATGGGCCGTTCGAAATTATGAAGGTGAACTCGGCCAATTCCTTCATCCTCAAAGATGCAGATGGTCAAGTTCTACCGATCTCTGTCAATGGTCTTCATCTGAAGACTTTTCACCGCTAAAGTACAATTTCTTTCTCTTCTCTTTAAAAAAAAAAAAATAAATAAAAATGAGTGTATATATACTTTTGTATATAGTTTGCATTTGTGTATACATCCTCTTCCAAGATCACAAAAGCCAAGTACTACATTTCAAAATCTCCTTCGGAGACCATTTACACAAAGGAACAATTTGCAAGGAGGTTCGCCGCGAAGCATGTTACCCAAAAGGAAGCCGAACCAAAATTTGAGCAAAGGCGTGAAAAGAGCTTCGCACCCGAAGTATTTTCAGTAGCTGCTTCGGGAAAAAATTTTGCGAAGTAGTTTTCAAAAGGGGAAGCTTCGGTGACCTTCGCAAGGCCGAATGACATCGTGGCGAAGGAAAAGTACTTCGGGCCCAAAGCGTCAAAAGGCTATCCGAACCAAAGGTTCGCCACGAAGCATTTTTTAGCATCATGTTCCACTTCACCGAACCAAGCACGCGCGAGGTGGAGAATTCAAAACGTGCCTCGGAGAACATGCCGACAATGGCCTTGAAAGGAGTACAAAGCGGATGAATTTAAGGCAAAAGGGTGGTGGAGCACTTCCCGAGATGATCGAGTCAGAAAAAGGGAAAGGAAAAGCTCGCACCAAGGTACGAGGTGGCAGCGGGTGGCGTCTCAAGTACAAAGTGTAATCATCGAAGCATGCAGCCCTATGTACCACGTCGTTGCAGAATCGGTTTAAGAATACGGTAATCTCTTCCGTTTGAGGTACAAATTTAATTTTAGTAGGTGCCATAAATTTAGGTGGTTGCCTTTTTAGGCTATAAAAGCGAATTCCTGGCAAGAGGGAAGTTATTTGTCCATCAGTTAGAGCTAGACTAAGAACCTTCAGATACTCTGCAACCCTCTTGTCCTTTGCATCTGGCCATTCGCATTTAAGCTCTTTGTATCAAGAACCCTGCCACTATCACTAGCATCATGGGAAAGAAAAACTCTAAGGAGAAGGGGAAAGAGCCCGAAGTTGCAGGCCCCAAAAAGACAAAGAAGGGGAAGGAAGAGAAAAAGCATACTCTGAAGAAGCTAAATCTTCCCCTTCGACCTGAAAAGTAGCCAATGGAAGAGGGGGACGACTCGGAAGAAGAACAGCTTGTGGAGCCACCAATTGATGGGTGGGAGAAGATCCGAGACACACAGCTCTCTAAGGGTGTATCCGATCTTCGACACACCATAGAGTTCATGACAAGCAGGCTCACACCAAAAAATAAGAGAGCTACTGCATATTACTCCCAGATTTACTGGTTTTTAACCCCACCTACTCACCATTGTCCCGAGCTGATCTACGCCATTGCACAGAATTACCAACCTGCATCCAGGCAGGTGTTAGATGCTTTGGGACACAAACTATTTTCCATCTTGAAGGAAGATGTACAAGCAGCCTTCACGCCACAGTAGGGTCCACCCAAGGGCTATTATGTTCGCAATGTCATCCTGAGCGAACAAATGGAGAGATTTACCTCCAATAGCTACATATTGAAATTCTTGTGAGAGAATCTCAAGAGCGGGCTGCCTTCAAACAAGCTACCCCAGATGCCCTTACCCTTGGAGGCCTTCAAAAATACCGATATTTTTTCCATCATTGCATGGGTGGTGGGCTTGTCAACGGATGCTTCAGTACAGCCCTGGAAGGTGTCTTTGGCCGAATGCATTTCAAGAGGGGAGTTTTATGCCCCTGACGCTTCAAGGCCGAACACCAACCCGATTTTCTTTGACTGGGCGGAATGGGTGGCCCGAACCCTGCATACAAGGCTCTCCAGCATGAAGAATTCTGCAACAGGCCAGTACTTCGCACCCTATTCTTTTCTTGTCTGGTTGTACTTCTACCAAGTTCATAAGTGGTTTCCCCATATTGCCATCTCTCCAAGCGGCAAGGATGGAAGTCCTCTGCCAGTGTATCAATGGACTCCCCTCTTATTGAAAGAAGAGTCCTATTATCCTTTTAATCAGCAATTTTTGGGACCCGCCATGCATCTGTTAAAAGGTTCTTGTCCTCGGGTACCACTCAGTTTGAGAGATAGAGTGGTGTAGGGAAAAAGGGGGGACATTTTCCAATTGACACAAGGACTGGTGATTCACCTGTTCGGCTTCATAGGGAAGCCCTTCCTGCTACCAGTCTACCCCTCTGAATATCAGTTCGCATTGGAAGTCGCTCGGTAGAGCGACTCTACAAATGCAATATACGGTCACGACCGAAAGTGGGCACATACCTATGACTTCCCCTTCAGGATGGGCGTAATCAAAGTCTTTGCCCTAAAATAGGGCACGTTCCTGGAAGAAAGGCTTGCCTACTTTGGCCTACTCTAGATTCCTCAGCAGTGGCTCTATGATCCTTTGGGCGTGATGAGGGATCATTTAAAATTCAAGAACTTCCACATCTGCCCTCACCCCAAAGTTGTGGAACAAAGAAATAATCCCAATGGAAAATATCTAGAGTGGCATTTAGAAAGGATGAGGACATTGCCTCCATGGCATGAGTTCTATCCTATGGAGGTCGAGTTCGACCCTGATCAGTATCCCCTCCCGACTCCAAGCTCCACATTTTGGAAGAAAGCAAGGGATGATTTGAAGGAGGAGGTAAAGGACTGGAGCGAGGAAAAGCTTTGGGAATGGTGGATAATGAGAGTCCATCATCAAAAAGTGAACTCCTATGGACTCTTAGCATCGGATAAAGACTTCGCAATTCTTTATGACACCAATGTCGAAACCTGGAAGTCCATATCCTTTGCGGATTTTATTCCCCCAGCTACCCCAGGATCAGGTGAAAGCCCAGGTGGTGCTAAGGATGCTTCGGAGGAAGAAAAGGAAGCAAGCATCGAAGAAGCAGAGCAACCATTGGAGAGAAAGAAAAGGAAAAGGCAGGAGCAAATTCAAGTGCCTCCGAGCCACCCGAAGTGCCCTCGCACAAAGCCTACAAGTACTTCTGTTGGATCCCCTGCATCAGGCCCGGTTGAAGCAAACATTGAAGATGTAGGGGCACCAAGTGCTGAGACGGTCCCCGAAATAGATATCATTGATGTGGAGGAACTCCTCCAACAAGAGAAAGACCCCGGGGTAGAAGTTGTGGAGGTCGAGAGTGTTGAAGCCCAATCGGGCCAAGAACCAACCACGCAAGAAGTCACCACAATCGCTTTGCCAGGAGGGCACGTAGGTATGCACTCTCTTCCCTTCGCTTTGGTCTCTGATACATCCACGGTAGTCCCAAGTGGAAGCCCACATCAATCTCTCCATCCCCCACAGGGTCAATCCCCCACTCAGAAACTGCCCATTGCCAGTCCAATCCTGCATAGCCCCACTCCTCCCGAGTCATCTGACCAGGATAAGCCCTTTGAAACCACTTCGCCTACCCATGTCGTAGTTCCATCAACCCTAAGTCAAGGCGAAGGTAGTGACCCAACACCAAGCCCCGTAACCCACTCTCCCATAGCCCAAAGCATAGTCCCGCTCGTCGAAGTCCCTGCCACACCAGTTTTTGAGCCGTCAGGGGAATCTTTCCCTGTTAGTTCTTTATATTTGTTCACACCTTTGGTTGGAGATTCGACCTTCTCTAAAATAGATTTATCTTCAATAAAGGAGCGCCCCCTGGCTGAAAAGCTACTCCTAGCTCGACAGAATACAGAGAAGATGCTAAAGGAGGCAAGAAAGAAAAGAGGGAAATCTCTGGCTCAAGTTGAAAAATGTGCAGTTTTCGACTTGAAGGGCGGAAAGTTGCATAAGGTGAGGAAGGTCCCTAAGGTCCAGAAGCCTCTGGATGAAATGACTCCAGCTGACTACGACTACCAGGAGAAGACCAAGGACCTGGAGCATTTAAATATAGATGACGAATCTGCATCCATGCATGTCAAGGTTGAAACTTTTCGAGCACATGCAAACATTGCCAACCAGCATAGGTTTGAAGCAGAAAATGCCAACATCAAGTTGGAAGAAGAGTTGGCTAGGATTCGCTCAGAGCTGGAGGATTCGTAGAAGCAGTGCAAATTGCTCAAAAGGGAAACACATGCCCTCAAACAACAAATTCTACAATTGCAGACTTCGGCCGAGCAACAAGCACAAAAACAGGCCGAGAATGAGCTAAAAGCCAAAGAGCTCGAGGGCAAGATCTTGCGGGCCCAATAGCAATTGTACGAAAAGGCAAACTTGGAGCTATTCGACAAAGGTAGGATCAAGGAGATTCACTCTCACCTACTCAAAGGTTTCAGATCTCGGGCCTCCAGTGCCCTGTCAATTTTAATTTGTCATCGAAGCTCAACATGCCATCGCTAAAAAGGGACCAATAGTTGATGAAGTAATCCAAAAAATCAAGAGGTGACTCAAGCTTGCCTTTGAGGTTCAAAGCATCAGATATCAAGACCTACAGGTCGCTGCTATGAGTCGAATGGCTAGGGATTGGTCTACTGCCCAAGCCACTATTCGCGCTTTCTTCTCCAAGGTGAAGAAAGTGCAAAAGGCGAAAGACCTCCTTGATATATTTGAGCAGGAGCAATGCACATCGATGGGTTACTTTGAAGACCTGTCTTCCTTGGGTTTCTCGAGTTTCACAGATGATGATGGGAATCTTCTCACCAGGGAAGAACTTAAGCCAGCATGGCTCCATTTTGAAAGTGACATCTCTAAAATTGATGGGTGGGAAGAGCCAGTCACAGAGGGACAAGTCACCGACTTCATCCTAAGACACTATAGAATCGTGGCTTGTCTGAATGATCTAAGTGCAAGAATCAAACACGTCGACATAGGGTCAGATCGACCGGTTCCATGTTCTGATCAAGGCACTCGAAGATCAAGAACCATTTTAGAAATGGGTGTGGGCCCACGTTCGTCAAACAATGAAGAGAATCCGTGACCATCTGGTCCCATCGCCACAACAGGAGGCCACACCAGCAGACGAAGGAGCAGAGGAGGAAGAAGAAGCAGAAGAAGGAGGACAAGAACCAGCTGCAGAAGCGCTCCAAGAAGAAGAAGGAGGAGATGGATCGGGAAAAGACTCTGGCCCAATGGATCAAAGTTAAAGGGTCCTCCCATCGAGACGAGCTCGTTGCCCCACGAGCCGCCAAGAATGTTGACAATTTTGTCACATTTCTTAAGGGGTAGAAAAAGAAACAAGTTTTGTATAGTGTTGTGTAAAGTTTTTGCTTTGTTATTTTTATTTTGAAAAGTTGTAGCAATTTTGGCTTCCAATGCCACCCCTTTGTATATAAAGTAGAAAAGAAAGAACTTCGCTACCAAACAAGCTAGAGAAAAGAGCTTCATCGAAGGAAAATAAAAATAGCTTCGCACCCGAAGCATTTCCAGCACTACTTCGGGTAAAAGTTTTGCGAAGTAGTTTTCATCGAAGTAAAACACAAGGAAAAGAGAATGAAACTACTTCACGCCCGAAGCGCTTCCAGCAGCTACTTCGGGCGAAAGTTGAGCGAAGCGGCATTCAGAAGAAAAGAGAGCTTCACACCCGAAGCATTTTCAACACTGCTTTGGGTGGAGTTTTTTGCGAAGTAGTATCACCAAAGTAGAATACAAGAATAGCAATAAAAGGAACTTCGGGCCCGAAGCGCTTCAAGTATTTACTTCGGACGAAAGTTGAGCGAAGCAGCATCCAAAAGAACAATTTCGCCGAAGAAGGAAAGTCCAAATCGTGGTCCGAGTTAGCTAACACAGGAAGACTACTTCGGGCCCGAAGCATTTTCAGTAAATACTTCGGGATAGATTTCTGCGAAGCGGCGTTGCCGAAGTAAAAGACAAAGGAGAAGGCAAGAAAACTACTTCGCATCCGAAGTATTTCCATCAATCACTTCGGCCGGAAAACTAGCGAAGCGAAACTCAAAGGGGCATTGAAAGTGCTTCACCAGAAAGTTGTCGAAGTACTCACTTCGGGCCCCTCCATCAGCGAACCATTTTTACTTCGCCAAAAGCTCATTGCGAAGCATTTGCTTCAGCTAATTTTGTGCGAAGTACTTCTACCCAAAGTAGCGGAGGTCATGGAGGATGTAACATCTTTTGAAGACAATTGCTTCGGCCGAAATCTTCCCAAACCATAGTTTTGAAAGAGGATCGTAGCGAAGTATTTCTCTAAGGCATCGACGAAGTAATTTAGTCAGTGAAGCGGCAAAGACGAAGAGACCCATTTTGCGAAGTGAATATGCTTTGGCACTCCCCACCCCCGAAGCAGTTTTGCGAAGCTCAATTTTGTGAAGTACAAACCAAAGAGGAGTTTTTGCTTTGGCCTAGAAACATTGTGAAGACTTAGCGAAGCGCTTCACGGGCATGCGTTCCAAGCCGAGTATTTTCTCGAGGTGATCAAGTGCCTCATAAATGCATTTTTTGTGCCCGGTAAGCTCGTTGCTCATTTTTGGCAATCAAAAATGAAGTATCAAGCCATGATGGAGAGCCCGGCGAGCATGGCGACCACTCGAGCATCGCACCCGAAGACCAAGGACATCCAGACGGCTCATCAATGCACCTTTCCATGGTTGACCCGGTTGCAGTTGCTAGTTTTGGTAACAGATTTGAAAGCTCGGTCACGAGAGCCTCGGGGAGCCAAATTCTTAGGGCTCGAGAGCGTACTCTTCTTTGCTATGTAATTATGATTCAGAGGCCCGGGTCCTCTATAAAAACCTAGGCATTGTAATGGAAAAAAGGGGGGGAACTATCTGCTAGAAAGCTTATGTAACTTGATGTCCTACGATTAATACTAAAAGGCTTTGGGCTCAATTCTTCTCTTTTATGCTGCCTTCTTTGCTTGATTCTTTTGTCTGTCTTCGTTTAAATACCGAGATGTTGAACCCTGCATCCGGTGTGTGATCGGGGACTGTACCCTGAAACTTGTTTTGAAGGATACATAGGAGTTGAAATACATCGTGTTGATTTTCTTTTATGTTGCCTTCTGTGCTTGATTCTTTTGTCTTTCTTCATTTGTATGTTGGATGCTGAACCCTACGTCCGATGTGCGATCGGGGAATGTACCCTGAAACTCGCCTGAAGGATACATAGGAAGGTTGATATTGCATTTCTTTCGTTATTCTTGGTGTTCTTTGCTTCTATTCAAGTTGCTAGTTAGTGATCGTGCTTCCTGTTCTTTCCCACCTTAAATCACCAATCTCTCTTCCCTTAACCCTTTTTATTTATTTCTCTAACTCTACTCCTTTTATTCCTTTCCTGCACTCTTATCTTAAAACACCCAAGTAGTTTAGCATAGGAGCTGGCCTTTCTCCGGATATTGGCACGAGGGGCATCTCTTCCCTTCGGCCTTTCAATGTTGGTCCAGGTCTAGGGCGCATACATTTACTCAAAACCCTTTCCTAGGCAGATTTGATGACCAACAGTTACCCCCAAGAGTCTATAGATAACAATTATGAATTACTTTCCATAGGATTTTTCCAAGCATGAACAAAAATAAAAATCTAGGACTAAATTCAAGTTAATACATGACTTGTTCATAGAGGATCATCCTTATTTTCTATGAATTTTTCTTTTTGTTCATGCTTGGACAACCTTCATCCCCTTTTTCATTCCCATCAACACTTTTGTCTTCATCAATCTCTTATATTTTTTCATATTGTTCATAATGAAACTTATCTTCCAATGATTTATGCTGCCCTAAAAAATCTAAAATGCAAGGAATACCCTCTTAAACACTTTCTTCTTTAATTTCCCTAAAAACCCTAAAGTGCAAGGATGTTGTGTAATTATTTTCTTATGCTATCCTAGAAACCCTATATTTCCATGGATAACTTCCATATGCATTTATTTATTATGTTGCTCTTAAAACCCTAAAGTGTAATGGATACATTTTGTACTACTTTTATTTTTTTGGACATTTTGAGTCCCTAAGCTAATATGTTGTCATTGATGTCAAAAGATCATTTAATGTCAAAAGGATCAATGAAGGATTTTTGTAAAAACCAAGACAATAAAAATAAAAGGTTTTATTTAAAACCATAGATAGCAGATTTGATATGGGTTTTTCTTAAAACCCAAGTTGGGCTTTCGTTTCATCGAAAAAGGTGCCCCGGTGATGGAGATATTTAAGTTTTAATATTTGGTTTAAATTTTTTTTTTAAGCGCAAAACCCCTTGTGGGGCTGCCTTGGTCTGAGAGACCACAAACAGGGGGTTCTACATCGTCAAATTCACCCGAGAGTCACACCCGACCCTACGTGCACCAACATTATCAATTGGATTTTAAATACCCAATTCAGCTTTTTGGTAGGGTGGAGATTTGAACCTGGGACCTCCCTTGGAGAATTGCCCTCTCCTCTCTAACTCACCTACAACACCTGGGTTATTTGGTTTAAATTTAAATTATTTAAAATTTGAATTTAAATTATTTAAAATTTGAATTTAAATTATTTAAAATTTGAATTCAAATTTAAAACTAAATACGCAAGATTTTCATCGACGTCATCAAGCAAATAAAAAGTCATATTTTCGTCGACGTCTTCGATATGATTAAAGGACTATATAAAATGCAATATTTTCGTCGACGTTATCAAGAGAATAAAAATTCATATTTTTGTCGACGTCTTCGATATGATTAAAGGACTATATAAAGGGGGCTTCAATTGATTATTATTTTATCCTTGCTCATGTAATAAAAGTGTTTGCTATCAAATTATTTATGAGCTCGTGCGAAATTCTTGAAAAGTGTGGCAGCAAATAACATAGACTGCATTCAAAGAAACAAACATTGTGGGCAGCGTGGTGCATTGGCAAGTGGGCCTTGGCTAAGGTACAGGGTAGATGAAAATGCCGAGGATCAAATCCCCTTGATTGCATTTTTTTGGAAAGCGTGAGAGAAGCACTTCAGTGCCTTTGGTTTTACGAAAGGTGGAGAAGGGGATTAGGCACGTTGTGCCTTTCCCTTTCCAACGAGCGGCTAGCTCGGTTGGAATCTTAGCCATGGCTAAGACACTCACGGTATGTGCAAGTTGGGGGTTCGAATCCCCTTGAGGAGGTAATTATGTTTTGCATTAATTTAATTTTATTTAGCCCTAAGTTGGAGTTATAAGGTGGTTAGTGGAAATTAAAGTTTTAATTAAACTTTTTTTATTTGGGCTATGTTGATTATTGCAAAACTTGAGGGGTTTAATGATTTATTTGATGGTTATTATGAATTGAAGTTAGGAGAAATAAGGAGTTGTTTTAAAGTATTTTTTAAATGCTTATTGATTGTTATTTTGATAAGGGTTTTATTAAAAAGGGACTTTGGTGGATGTGTTTATTTAGTTGGAGTAAAAAGGGTGTAAATTGAGTTATGCTTTATATTGTGATTATTTGAAGTCCACTAACCCTTATTGATATTGGAAAGGAAAGTTGTGTTTAAGTGTGGCATATTTTGTGGACAACTCCTTGGCATCAAAAAGGTATGGGCACATTCTCCTATTGATTGATTATGGTGGTTGATTTCTAAAATATCTTTGGAGAGAAAAGAATTGATTGTGGTTTTCATTTTTGAGAGTTTTTGGTTTAATGCATCAAGGTTTTCTGGTTTGTGGGTTGTAATTAAACCTTTTTTTAGAATCATTGTTGTTGAAGCCCATTGATTGTGAAATGAACTTGAAATTGAGTTAGAAAAGAACATGAGTATACTTGTTATGTGAGATTTGTGATTGGGCATTGTTGAAAATAGTTTGAGTTGGTTAAATACATGCTTGGACTAGGGTTTATGAGAAAGTATTGTTCCTTGAGGTGATTGTTTGAGTTGAGTTGATTTAAACCTAGTTAAGTGGATGCATGTGGTTGTTCAAGTTCCTAGAAACAAACTATTTCATATTCTTATTTGAGTTGAGATTGAGATTTAAGAATAGAACATATTGAATATCTAATAATTCTCTTAATGCTTCTATTGATTTGAGATTGGGATTTGAGTATAGAACATATAGAGTCTCTAACAATATTCTTTATGCTTCTATGATATTTATTTGAGTTGAGATTGGGATTTGAGTATAGAACATATTGAGTCTCTAACAATTCTCTTTATGCTTCTATGAAATTTAATTGAGATATTGATTGAACATTGAGCTTAGAACATATTGAGTCTCTAACAATTCTCTTTATGATTCTATGTGATTGAGACAAGTATTTGAGAAGGCTTGTGGACTGATTTGAGTAAGCTTTTGTGAAAGCTTGCTATGCAAATTTGAGCAAGTCCTAGAGAGGACTTATTGAGCTGATTTGAACAAGTCCTAGAGAGGACTTGTTGAGCATATTTGGACAAGTTTTGTGTGAGCTTGTTGAGCAAATTTGTACAATTTTTGTGTGAACTTGTTGAGTAGATTTGGACAAGTTCTATATGAGCTTTTTGAGTAGATTTGGACATGTTCTGTGCAAGCTTGTTGAGAATATTTGGACAGGTTCTGTGTGGACCTATTGAGCAGATTTGAGCAAGTTCTGTGTGGACCTGTTGAGCAGATTTGGAGCAGGTTCTATGTGGACCTGTTGAGCAGATTTGGGCAGGTTCTATGTGGACCTATTGAGCAGATTTGAGCAGGTTCTATGTGGACCTATTGAGCATATTTGAGCAAGTTCTATGTGGACCTATTGAGTATATTTGAGCAGGTTCTGTGTAGACCTATTGAGCAGATTTGAGCAGGTTCTGTGTGGACCTATTGAGCATATTTGAGCAGGTTTTGAGTGAACCTATTGAGCAAAATTGTACTAGATCGACTATATTGTGTTTAGTATAAGAGATTGAGCAAAACTTTGCTAGACCACCTGAACTGTGTTTGGTAAAGTATTGAGACAGAGCTTTGAAGGTGATAGAGTATAGAGGAAAGAGTCTTAGTGGATAGAGATCCAACAGCCAGGATAATTGAAGATAGATCTGAGTGAGGAGTCTTCAAGTGGAAAGAGATCCACCAGTCAGTGCAGCATAGAGACAATATTCTAGAAGATCACTAGCTAGAGTAGAAGGGGAAAGAGTTCTCCTGTGGAATATATCCACGAACTTGAGATTAGGGGATCAACATCTCCTTTGGACAAAGATCCATAAGCATTATAATTTGGGAAGGAGTCCTAAGAGATTATTTGAGAAATATTTAGAATAAATATTTTTCTGTGGAGGTATATCACATTGGGTGAACAACATTAAAATGATGTCTCTCATGTATGTGATTTTTTGTGTGATGTTTATTGTTTCATTAATGTTGATGGTACTATTTGGGAAAAAAATCTATGTTATGAAGAACACAAGCTTATACTGAGAGGGGGGGTGAACAGTATAAGACCTCTTTTTACTTTTTCCTTTATACTTCAAAATAGTAAAGCAATATACCCAAAGCAATATCAAAACAATGCACAATATCATCCACAAAGTGACACCAATTTTAACGTGGTTCACCCAAAATGCCGAGGCTACGTCCACAAAACTTTTCTCTAAAAGTTATCTCAAAGTTCTTTGGGAAACCTTCCCAATTACAATGTTTATGAGCCTCGGCCCAAAGGAGACACCTTCCCCCAATCTGAATTTATGAGCCTCTGCTCAAAGGAGATACCTTCCCCTCTGCTCTGGAAATGATCCCTTAGAAGATCAACTGCCTCTACCTCTTGCCGGCACGTGGAACTCCTTTCCATCGAAGACCTCCTGTCCTCAATGCTTAGCCTAAGAGACCTCTGCCTTCTATGATCACGTCCACAGTAGCTCAGCTACCTGTACCAAACATAGTCAGTCGGTCTAGTACAAGTCTTCCTCTATCTATCAGATCTGTCCAACTCTTTGAACAAATCAATCCTCTGCACACAAGCCTTCTCAAAGACTTGCCAAATCTGTCCTCAGGTTCTTCTCAAAGAACCAATGCACCTCTGTCCTCAAGTTCTCTGATAGAACTCTCAAAAACTCAGCTCACAAGTCCTCTGCTAGGACCTGTCCAAATCTGCTCACAAGTCCCCACCGAAACCTGTCCAAAAACTGCTCACAAGTCCCCACCGAAACCTGTCCAAAACCTCAGCAAGCTCACCAAGAAAAACTTGCTTAGCATGAACCCACAAAGAGAATTGTTAGAGACCCAATGTGATTCATAAACCTCATAGAAGCATAAAGAGAATTGTTAGAGACTCAATATGTTCTATACTTAACTCCCAATCTCAATCTCAAATCTCATAGAAACATAAAGAGAATTGTTAGAGACCCAATATGTTCTATACTTAACTCCCAATCTCAATCTCAACTCAATCTCAATCTCAAAAGAATAAGATAGATGTAGTATGCTTTTCTCAAGAATATGAAACACAACCCAACAATTGCCAACCATGCAATATCTCATATAGCAATGATACTCATATTCTTTTTACCAACAATTAGGATTTCAACAACAATGCTCATCAAACAAGGTTTAGACAACCAACACCATTCAACTCAACATCAACCTTGAAGCATTACCCAATCATCACAAGAAAAGGAAACAAGTAGAAATCCTTTTCCCTCCAAGGATATTTGAACAAAACAACCACCAACACAATATCACCAAATGCAAAGAATAACTTGTTCAAATCAACTCAATGGAGTAAGCCCAATATCATGTATCAAGTAAAGCACTAACTTGATCAAAAACAACCTCTATGGAAGCAACTCAACCATCAATATCAAAACAGCCAACTAAAGGTTTTCATCATCTCAATGCAAGTAGCAAGACTTACTAACATAAACCCTAGTGCAAAAATGCTTCCTCTTCCTCAACCAGAATTATGCATTCACCCAAAAACTCATCAATGACTTTAATGCATAAACAATCTTCAATATCCAGAAAATAAGATTTACACCAAAAATACCTAGTAGACAACCTTTTCACTCCAAACTCAATTTCAGAAAATATACCATCAACAACATACATGGAAGAAGTTGCCCATACCTTTACTTTGATGAAGAAGGAGAACTCAAAATCTGTCACAACACTAACTCTCAATTTGCCACCAATTAGAGTTAGCAACTATACAATAATACACAATAATAAAGATCCAAAATAACACCTTATTTCTCCAACTTAGTAAAAACCACCAGAAGTATAATATACATACAAAGTAAAACCTCTTTACACCTTATTACTCCACATAAACATTAAACATCAATAAAACAATGTCAAAGCAAATATGATACCTTAACCTTATACCTCCCGCGCATTCACAGCCACTATCCTTTGCACACCGCGACCAAAAGAAAATTACCAACGAAGAGAATCGAACTCGGCACCTCTGCCTTCTAGCACTTTCGCTTAAACGCCACCGTCGTTGGGTCACAAGTGCCCAACGAAGAAATACAGAGCTGCCCTCTCTTTTATCTTCCTTTGACGCCAAGAATTTGGAAAACGTAAACGTCTTCCACAAGCCACATGCAAACTGGTGAGCGCTGTCCAAAACGTAAGTCACTCGAATGCTTGCATTAATCATCTCACAACACGATCTAGAAAAACGTAGTTCAGGTGCAATTGCCAATCCACTACCGTCAAGCAAAAAGGTAAGGATGCAGCCCAAGCTCAAATCCGAATATGCCAAGCATGGTTTCCAAGACACAGAACAAGCACGATTTCAAAGACGTCAATCGAAGATTCGAAGACACAGAGCAAGCTCAAATCGAAGACACCAAGCGCTATTCGAAAGATATAGAGCAAATGCAAATCGTAGATGCCAAGCGCAAATCGAAAGATACAGAGCAAACACAAATCGCAGATTCCAAGTGCTATTTGAAAGATACAGAGCAAATGCAAATCGCAGACATCAATTAATCGGAGGTGCTCACTTTAGAAAATCATCCCCACTTATATAGCCATTTCTCCTTAACTGTTTGACGTCGGCGCTCCTCCAACGATGGCAACATATCGATGAAAGAATTCTTTTTTCTTCCATCGCTTAAGGGTTGAAAGACCCTTTAATAATAATTAAAATAATAATTATTATTATTTTATTAATAATAAATTAAACTTGGACCTTTGACAAAGGTTTGAGTTAATTTAATTATTAATAATAAACATGGACCTTTGCATTAAGTTAAGCTTGGTTTTAATAAAAACCCTTAATGAGTCCAAATGGTTTTAAGAAAAACCTTTAACCTTGTCACCATGGTTTTAATAAAAACCCTTTAACATAATGAAGCTTCTCAAGATATTCTTGACATCACACTCTTTTGATATCAACACAAAAATGCCTTTTGACATCAATGACAACTTATACATTTGAGCAAAGGCAATGTACCCAAAGTACCCAAAATTGCCAACAATCTCCCCCTTTGTCATTGATGGCAAACCTTTACTGAAAACACTTCTCAAGAGCCAAAACTGAAACCAACTGAAACCAACTGTGCTAACAACTGAGAATCTTCCTTTGAAGTTTTGCTCCCCCTGACTTGAAGCTTTCCTCTTCACTTTGAAGCTCTCCCCCTTACTCATATCTCTCCCCCTTTGTCATCAATGGCAAAGGGCCACCTTTGGGGCTCGGGACTAAGAATTAGCCTCTTAGCTTAGTCCCTCCCCCACCTCCTGATGAGGTGATTAATTCTGGGGTGGGAGTAAAACTCCCATTAGGCACTGATCATCATCAGCGTCTATAACTTCCTTGTCGGGCCTTCTCTTGAACTCTTTGTCCATATTCCTGTTCCTGTCACTGTTCTTGTTCTTGTTCTCATCCCTGTTCTTATCCATGCCTTGATCCTTGGACCTGATCATGCCACTGTTCCTGTTCCTGTATTCTAGAATTTCAGCTCTACACTATCTGACTGTGTGACCTTCATTGTTGCACTTATAACAAGTAACAATGTTATTTCTTTTAGGCATACCTGTTCTTTGAATCCACCAATTTTGACCAAACCTGTTCTGACCAAACTTGTTTTGACCAAACTTGTTCTGACCAAACCTGTTCTGACCAAACCTGTTCTGACCAAACCTGTTCTGATCAAACTTGTTCTTGATATTTGCCTTGCAATAAACTGCCTTGTGCCCAAACTATTGACAAGAGTAGCAATACCCTTGAAAGAAATTACCACCTCTAAAACTGTCATTTACCTTTCTTCACTTGAGCCATGCAATGTGAAGCTATGTGACCAAACCTGTGACAAGCAAAACATCTGCCTTGAAACTTTCCTTTATTTGACCTCTTAGGCTCTAAAAACTTCTTCTTCTCATTCTGAATTCTGTTTTCTATTTTTGTGCATCTATCATTCAAGGACTCATGATCTGAAATACTTTCCTCATCAGAACTCTCTTCCTTTTGGAGTCTCTTACTAGACTCTCCAACTTGTTCCTTGTGAGGCTTAACAAAACCAAGGCCTGTTTTATCTGTTGTCTTTCTTTGACCTTTGATGAGAGACTTAACCTTTTTGGAGCTATCTTGAAACCTGTGAAGCTTATCCTTGTACTCTTTAGTTTCCTCTTTCAAAGAAGCCATTTTCTGTTCTAACTCACTATACTCAAGAACCTTAGACTCTAACTCATCCTTGAGTTCTTGTGTCTTAGCTATAGAGAAGTCAAGACTTTCTATAAGATCATCTCTCTCCATACAACATTCATCCAACTTATCCTTGAGTCTAGCATTCTTCTTTCTTTCCTTTTTCAAAGCACTAAGAGCACTAATAAGTTCACCTTTAAGATCTACTTCACCTTCCTCTATATGTTTGCTTTTTGAATCATCAAAGCCTTTTTCAGATTTCTTATCACTAGAGGTGCTACCCTTTTCAAAAACCATACATGCATCTTCCTTATAGTTTTCTGAAGCATCCTCATACATACTAGAAACCAAATCATTATTTGTGCAATCATCCTCAAGGTGACCAAAATTTCCACATCTAAGACATTTCATGATAATGAATCTATGTTTTGGTTCTTCCTCTTTTTCTGATATGAACAACATCTCATTTTCATTATCACTTGAAGAACTTTCACTATCACTACTAGAACACTTACTTGCTTTGTCTAGGTAGAAACTCTTCTTGTGTTTGTGAGAATACCTCTTTCCTTGATTGTTGTGCTCATCTTTGTTTTTCCTATGATGCTTGTGCTTTTCAGAATCCTTGCTCTTACAGTCCTGTTTATCTTCATCACTTTCATCCTTGGCAATAGTATAGTCAGTAGCATAATGACCAAACTTTCCACAATTGAAACATCTTACATTTTTCATATTTTTGTGCTTTCTAGAGAACTTGCCTTTCTTGTTGTAATATGCCTCTTCATCACTAGAAGACTCATCACTCTCTTGAAGTTGTTTACCCTTGGATTTCTTGGTAGCCTTGAAAGTTGCCTCCTTCTTGACATCAACCTTCACTTGAGTTCTCAACTCAAATGCTGCAAGTATACTATGGAGCTCATCCTTTTTCAACTTATCCAAATATTTAGCTTCCTCAATAGCAGAAATATTTTCACTAAATCTATTAGGAAGAGATCTTAAAATCTTATCACAAACATCATTTTCAGCAAGCTCAAGACCTAAGTCTTTCATGGAGTTAACAACCTCATCCATACGAAGCATGTAGTCACTAATATTTTCATCATCATTCATCTTGAGTTGTTCAAACATACCTTTGAAGTGTCTCAACTTTGCCTTTCGACATTTGTATCACCTGTATGAACCACCTTCAATTGATTCCACATTTCACTAGCTGTCTTGTAGTGAATCACTTTGGTGAGATCTGCTTTCTGTAAGCCTTTCAGGATTGCATTCATTGCTTTTGAATTGTTGTGATGTAGGAGTCTTTCTTCTTTAGTATTAGGACCATGTTCAGGAATAGTGTACTCATCTTCAATCACTTCCCAAACCTCATTCCCAAGTGCCATTAGATGAACCTTCATCCTTGCACTCCAAAGACCAAAATCCGACCCATCAAGAATAGGTGTTGCATTGCCACTTGAATGATCCATTGTGTTCTTTACTAGCTTTTCCTTCAAGCTGTTAAACTTTTCGAAGGCACCCGCTTTGATACCAATTGAAGAACACAAGCTAATATTGAGAGGGGGGGTGAATAGTATAAGACCTCTTTTTACTTTTTCCTTTATACTTCAAAATAGTAAAGCAATATACCCAAAGCAATATCAAAACAATGCACAATATCATCCACAAAGTGACACCAATTTTAACGTGGTTCACCCAGAATGCCTGGGCTACGTCCACAAAACTTTTCTCTAAAAGTTATCTCAAAGTTCTTTGGGAAACCTTCCCAATTACAATGTTTATGAGCCTCGGCCCAAAGGAGACACCTTCCCCCAATCTAAATTTATGAGCCTCTGCTCAAAGGAGATACCTTCCCCTCTGCTCTAGAAATGATCCCTCAGAAGATCAACTGCCTCTACCTCTTGCCAGCACGTGGAACTCCTTTCCACCGAAGACCTCCTATCCTCAATGCTTAGCCTAAGAGACCTCTGCCTTCTATGATCACGTCCATAGTAGCTCAGCTACCTGTACCAAACATAGTCAGTCGGTCTAGTACAAGTCTTCCTCTGTCTGTCAGATCTGTCCAACTCTTTGAACAAATCAATCCTCTGCACACAAGCCTTCTCAAAGACTTGCCAAATCTATCCTCAGGTTCTTCTCAAAGAACCAATGCACCTCTATCCTCAAGTTCTCTGATAGAACTCTCAAAAACTCAGCTCACAAGTCCTCTCGCTAGGACCTGTCCAAATCTGCTCACAAGTCCCCATCGAAACCTGTCCAAAACCTCTCACAAGTCCCCACCACCCAAAACCTCAGCAAGCTCACCAAGAAAAACTTGCTTAGCATGAACCCACAAAGAGAATTGTTAGAGACCCAATGTGATTCATAAACCTCATAGAAGCATAAAGAGAATTGTTAGAGACTCAATATGTTCTATACTTAACTCCCAATCTCAATCTCAAATCTCATAGAAACATAAAGAGAATTGTTAGAGACCCAATATGTTCTATACTTAACTCCCAATCTCAATCTCAACTCAATCTCAATCTCAAAAGAATAAGATAGATGTAGTATGCTTTTCTCAAGAATATGAAACACAACCCAACAATTGCCAACCATGCAATATCTCATATAACAATGATACTCATATTCTTTTTACCAACAATTAGGATTTCAACAACAATGCTCATCAAACAAGGTTTAGACAACCAACACCATTCAACTCAACATCAACCTTGAAGCATTACCCAATCATCACAAGAAAAGGAAACAAGTAGAAATCCTTTTCCCTCCAAGGATATTTGAACAAAACAACCACCAACACAATATCACCAAATGCAAAGAATAACTTGTTCAAATCAACTCAATGGAGTAAGCCCAATATCATGTATCAAGTAAAGCACTAACTTGATCAAAAACAACCTCTATGGAAGCAACTCAACCATCAATATCAAAACAGCCAACTAAAGGTTTTCATCATCTCAATGCAAGTAGCAAGACTTACTAACATAAACCCTAGTGCAAAAATGCTTCCTCTTCCTCAACCAGAATTATGCATTCACCCAAAAACTCATCAATGACTTTAATGCATAAACAATCTTCAATATCCGAGAAAATAAGATTTACACCAAAAATACCTAGTAGACAACCTTTTCACTCCAAACTCAATTTCAGAAAATATACCATCAACAACATACATGGAAGAAGTTGCCCATACCTTTACTTTGATGAAGAAGGAGAACTCAAAATCTGTCACAACACTAACTCTCAATTTGCCACCAATTAGAGTTAGCAACTATACAATAATACACAATAATAAAGATCCAAAATAACACCTTATTTCTCCAACTTAGTAAAAACCACTAGAAGTATAATATACATACAAAGTAAAACCTCTTTACACCTTATTACTCCACATAAACATTAAACATCAATAAAACAATGTCAAAGCAAATATGATACCTTAACCTTATACCTCCCGCGCATTCACAGCCACTATCCTTTGCACACCGTGACCAAAAGAAAATTACCAACGAAGAGAATCGAACTCGGCACCTCTGCCTTCTAGCGCTTTCGCTTAAACGCCACCGTCGTTGGGTCACAAGTGCCCAACGAAGAAATACAGAGCTGCCCTCTCTTTTATCTTCCTTTGACGCCAAGAATTTGGAAAACGTAAATGTCTTCCACAAGCCACATGCAAACTGGTGAGCGCTGTCCAAAACGTAAGTCACTGAATGCTTGCATTAATCATCTCACAGCACAGTCTAGAAAAACGTAGTTCAGGTGCAATTGCCAATCCACTACCGTCAAGCAAAAAGGTAAGGATGCAGCCCAAGCTCAAATCCGAATATGCCAAGCATGGTTTCCAAGACACAAAACAAGCACGATTTCAAAGACGTCAATCGGAGATTCGAAGACACAGAGCAAGCTCAAATCGAAGACACCAAGCGCTATTCGAAAGATATAGAGCAAATGCAAATCAGACGCCAAGCGCAAATCGAAAGATACAGAGCAAACACAAATCGTAGATTCCAAGCGCTATTCGAAAGATACAGAGCAAATGCAAATCGTAGACATCAATTAATCGGAGGTGCTCACTTTAGAAAATCATCCCCACTTATATAGCCATTTCTCCTTAACTGTTTGACGTCGGCGCTCCTCCAACGATGGCAACATATCGGCGAAAGAATTCTTTTTTCTTCCGTCGCTTAAGGGTTGAAAGACCCTTTAATAATAATTAAAATAATAATTATTATTATTTTATTAATAATAAATTAAACTTGGACCTTTGACAAAGGTTTGAGTTAATTTAATTATTAATAATAAACATGGACCTTTGCATTAAGTTAAGCTTGGTTTTAATAAAAACCCTTAATGAGTCCAAATGGTTTTAAGAAAAACCTTTAACCTTGTCACCATGGTTTTAATAAAAACCCTTTAACATAATGAAGCTTCTCAAGATATTCTTGACATCACACTCTTTTGATATCAACACAAAAATGCCTTTTGACATCAATGACAACTTATACATTTGAGCAAAGGCAATGTACCCAAAGTACCCAAAATTGCCAACATGTTATACTGTTCACCCCCCCTATCAATATATGCAATGTTTTTCAATTGGTATTAGAGCAAGTCTCTCCATGAAGATTTTAACAACTTGGATAAGGATACATTAGTAACACACATGTGCTCAGGAGGTGAAGAAAGTATAGACTTTGAAGAAGCACTCTTCATATGTCTCCAAGATCTTGAAAGGATTCAAGAAGAGAATGCATAACTAAATAAACAAATTTGAAACTATGAATCAACAAGATTTGAGATTCTACAAAGGCTAATAGAACTCGAAATAGAAGTGAAAGAAATAAGAGAGATTGAACATTAGTTGAGAAATATGTTGGAAGCCAAATAAGTAGGACTTGAGAAAGTGGCAGCAGAAATTGTTATGCTAAGATGCAGAACTGAAATAAACAAAAGATTACAACAAGAGGTAGGAACATTAAGTAAAAATGAGGTATCTTACCATATCTCAAGGAAAGAAGACCATAAAAGGAAAAATACCAGATCGAGTCCTCAATAAAACAAGTTACAAAATTTCTTCCATGGATATTGTTTTTCTTGCAATAAATATGGTCATAGAGCTATGCAATGTATTAGCAGAGACAATGATAGTAGTAGTATATATTCTCTTGCCCCACATGTGGATGATGATGTTAAGTGTTACAAATGCAATAATTTTGGGCATATAGCTAAAAGGTGCAAACTAGAAATCTCTAAGTCTAGTAGAAAGTCCACAACTCAAACTACTAGAAAAGAAGAAAAAGGGAAAGGAAAATTAAAATCCTTGCTAGTTCAAATAGCTTTGCATGCTCAGGATAAAGAAGAAAAATGGTTTATGGATAGTGGATGCTCTAGACACATGACAGGATAAAAGGACAAGTTTATAGTTTTGAAAGAAGGAAATAGAGGGTCAGTAAATTTTGGGGACAATTGCTCAGCAAAGATTTGTGGAAAAGGAACTCTAAGTATAGGCAATGGAAAAGCAAAAGCTGAAAATGTTCTATATTTGGAAGGTCTAAAACATAATATTTTGAGCATTTTTCAACTTTGTGATCAAGGCCATATGATAAATTTTCATCAAGATAGATGTGAAGTAAGAAAATCTAAATCTGGAAAACTAGTAGCTAGTGCTATAAGAGAAAGAAATCTTTATGTACTCAATGAGATCAAAAAGGAAAAATGTCTCTTATCCAAAGAAAATGAGATCCTGTCTCAACATATAAGATTGGGACCAAATGAAAATCTTCTAATGACTTTGGAAGATAAAGAATTGAGTGCTCCTATAGAAGACAAGTCAAAAGAAAGAAATGACATGCATAAAGATAAACAAATAGAGGACTATTCAATAGAATATGGTTATGATCTCAAGGGAGAACTCATCTATGCTCTTGACACAGTAAAGAAGGTAAGAAAGAAATGCTCTAAGCTTGAAAGTCAGTTTCAAGAATGTGATGAAGAAATATTATTGCTCATAGAGGACTTAGAGAAGTCCAAGGCTAAGGCAAGTAAGTTCAAAGAAAAGTTAGAAGAAAATATTTTGGAATGTGAGAAGTTAGCACAAGAAGAGGCTACTCTAAAGGAATATTTAAAATACTCCAAGATCAAGATGAAGAGTTTCACAAATAACTCTAAGAACTTGGATAAGTTAATTTGTGGACAACAAAGAACATCATGTTCAACAGGTCTTGGCTTTGGAAAGAAACAAGAAAAATATAAGTCTACTTCAAGTCTTGCAGAAGAAGGAACTTCAGAAGAAGACACTTCAAAAGAGGGATTCTCAGATGAAAGTAGAAGTGAAAGTGAAACTTCTAAGGATGAGTCAGATTATAGTGAGTCCAAAAAGGACAATGGGCAAAGAAGATTCAGATGGAACAACAATCAGAACAGGAGATCAATGAGGTCTAGACAAGGAAGCTTCAATGGGATATGCTTCTCATATCACAAGTTTGGGCACATGGCTTCACAGTGCAGGTCACATGAAAGACAAGTATATGAAATAGAATAAATTTTCCAAGGATATTGTTATTCATATAATGAGTTTGATCATAAGGCAATGAATTACAGGATTCATGACAAAAGAGGATATGGCTTCACTAGGAGAAATCCTAAGATAGTTGTACATCCAAGGAATAATAACATCAAGTGTTATAAGTGCAATAATGATGATCACATAGCAAGATGGTATAGAGAAAATATTCTAGAATCAAACATGAACAGGAACAAAAATATGAACAGGAACAAGAACATGGGCAGGAATAAGAACATGAACAAAAACAAGAAGATGAACAGGAACACAAACTCAGAAAAGAATGAGGAAAAGAGAAGGTACAAGAACAAGAACATGGATAAAAACAAGAACAAGAACATGGATGAGAATAGGTGCAGGAACAGGAACAAGGATGATGACTTGGAAAGAAACAGTTAGAGGATTCAGTAAAAAGAAAGAGGAAAATACAAAGGCAGATAACAGTGCTTTCGGGGAGTAGAAATACTCCCACCCTAGAATTAACCACCTCATGTGGAGGTGGGGGAGGGGCTAAGCTAAGAGGCTTAATTATTAGCCCCGAGCCCCAAAGGTGACCCTTTGCCATTGATGTCAAAGGGGGAGAGATTTTTGTATTTTGGGGAGATTTTTTGATATGAGGAGAGTTTTGATATCTGAGAGAGCATTGAACCAGGGGGAGGAAAGTCCCAGGGGAAGCAGAAAAGGAGGTCAGATTTTAGTAAAAGAATTTGGGTTTCCATCAATGACAAAGGGGGATTTTTTTGGACATTTTGAGTCCCTAAGCTAATATGTTGTCATTGATGTCAAAAGATCATTTAATGTCAAAAGGATCAATGAAGGGTTTTTGTGAAAACCAAGACAGGAAAAATAAAAGGTTTTATTTAAAACCATGGACAACAGATTTGATTTGGGTTTTTCTTAAAACCCAAGTTGGGCTTTCATTTCATCGAAAAAGGTACCCCGATGATGGAGATATTTAAGTTTTAATATTTGGTTTAAATTTTAAGAATTAAAAATTTGAATTCAAATTTAAAACTAAATACGCAAGATTTTCGCCGACGTCATCAAGCAAATAAAAAGTTATATTTTCGTTGACGTCTTCGATATGATTAAAGGACTATATAAAGGAGGCTTCAATTGATTATTTTATCCTTCCTCATGTAATAAAAGTGTTTGTTATCGAATCATTTATGAGCTCGTGCAAAATTCTTGAAAAGTGTGGCAGCGAATAACATAGACTGCATTCGGAGAAACAAACATCGTGGGCAGCGTGGTGCATTGGCAAGTGGGCCTTGGCTAAGGCATGGGGCAGATGAAAATATCGAGGATCGAATCCCCTTGACTGCATTTTTTTTGGAAAGCGTGAGAGAAGCGCTTCAATGCCTTTAGTTTTGCGAAAGGTGGAGACGGTGATTAGGCACGTTGTGCCTTCCCCTTTCCAACGAGTGGCTAGCTCGGTTGGAATATTAGTCGCAGCTAAGACAATAACAACATGTGCAAGTCGGGGGTTTGAATCCCCTTGAGGAGGTAATTACGTTTTGCATTAATTTAATTTTATTTAGCCCAAATTTGGAGTTATAAGGTGGTTAGTGGAAATTAAAGTTTTAATTAAACTTTGTTTATTTGGGCTATGTTGATTATTGCAAAACTTGAGGATTTTAATGATTTATTTGATGGTTATTAAGAATTGAAGTTAGGAGAAATAAGGAGTTGTTTTAAAGTATTTTTTAAAGGCTTATTGATTGTTATTTTGATAAGGGTTTTATTAAAAAGGGACTTTGGTGGATGTGTTTATTTAGTTGGAGTAAAAAAGGTGTAAATTGAGTTATGCTTTATATTGTGATTATTTGAAGTCCACTAACCCTTATTGATATTGGAAAGAAAAGTTGTGTTTAAGTGTGGCAGAATTTGTGGACAACTCTTTGGCATCAAAAAGGTATGGGCACATTCTCCTATTGATTGATTATGGTGGTTGATTTCTGAAATATCTTTGGAGAGAAAAGGATTGATTGTGGTTTTCTTTTTTGAGAGTTGTTGGTTTAATGCATCAAGGTTTTTTGGTTTTTGAGTTGTAATTAAACCTTGTTTTAAAAGCATTGTTGTTGAAGCCCATTGATTGTGAAATGAACTTGAACTTGAGTTAGAAAAGAACACGAGTATAATTGTTATGTGAGATTTGTGATTGAGCATTGTTGGAAACATTTTGAGTTGGTTAAATACATGCTTGGACTAGGGTTTGTGAGAAAGGATTGCTCCTTGAGGTGATTGGTTGAGTTGAGTTGATTTAAGCCTAGTCAAGTGGATGCATGTGGTTGTTCAAGTTCCTAGAAACAAACTATTTCATATTCTGATTTGAGTTGATATTGAGATTTAAGAATATAACATATTGAGTCTCTAACAATTCTCTTTATGCTTCTATTGAGTTGAGATTGGGATTTGAGTATAGAACATATAAAGTCTCTAACAATTCTCTTTATGCTTCTATGAGATTGATTTGAGTTGAGATTGGGATCTGAGTATAGAACATATTGAGTCTCTAACAATTCTATTTATTCTTCTATGAGATTGAATTGAGATATTGATCGAACATTGAGCTTAAAACATATTGAGTCTCTAACAATTCTCTTTATGATTCTATGTGATTGAGATAAGTCTTTGAGAAGGCTTGTGGACTGATTTGAGTAAGCTTTTGTGAAAGCTTGCTATGCAAATTTGAGCAAGTCCTAGAGAGGACTTGTTGAGCAGATTTGGACAAGTTTTGTGTGAGTTTGTTGAGCAGATTTGGAAAGTTATGTGTGAGCTTGTTGAGCAGATTTGGATAGGTTATGTTTGAGCAAGTTCTGTGTGGACCTGTTGAGCAAATTTGGACAGGTTCTATATGGACCTATTGAGGAGATTTGAGCAGGTTCTGTGTGGACTTGTTGAGCAGATTTGAGCAGGTTCTATGTGGACATGTTGAGCAGATTTGAGTAGGTTCTGTGTGGACATGTTGAGCAAATTTGAGTAGGTTTTGTGTGGACTTGTTGAGCAGATTTTATGTGGACCTGTTGAGCAGATTTGAGCAAGTTATGTGTGGACCTATTGAGCAAATTTGAGCAGGTTTTGAGTGAACCTATTGAGCAAAATTGTACTAGACCGACTGTACTGTGTTTAGTACAAGAGATTGAGTAGAACTGTGCTAGACCTACTAAACTATGTTTGGTACAGTATTGAGACAGAGCTTTGGAGGTGATGAGTATAGAGGACAAAGTCTCAGTGGATAGAGATCCAACAACCAGGACAATTGAAGATAGATCTAAGTGAGGAGTCTTCAAGTGGAAAGATATCCACCAGTTAGTGCAACATAGAAACAGAGTCTTCTAGAATATCACTAGCCAGAGCAGAAGGGAAAAGAGTTCTCCTGTGGAAGAGATCTATGAATTTGATATTAAGGGATCAACATATCCTTTGGATAAAGATCCATAAACATTATAATTTGGGAAGGAGTCCCAAGAGATTATTTGAGAAATATTTAGAAAAAATATTTTTTTGTGGAGGTAGCTCACATTGGGTAAACCACGTTAAAATGATGTCTCTCATGTGTGTGATGTTTTGTGTGATGTTTATTGTTTCATTAATGTCGATGGTACTATTTGGAAAAAAGTTTTATGTTATATTGTTCACCCCCCCTCTCAGTATAAACACATGTTCTTCATATTTTTATTGCAAGGAAAAGATATTATGCTATTTGAAAAAATGAAGATGATTTACTTGGATTAATCTATTAAAAAATTGTCTCCTCTCTTCCTTTGCACCTTTAGCTCCTTTTGTATTTGAACTTGTACATTGTACTTCCTCATTCCTTGTCATTTTTTCTTCTAACAGTTTATTCGAGTAAACTATAATAGCCTTAGCCTTTGATAGCTAATGATAGGAGATTTTCTTAACACTTTCTTAAAAGTGGAAAATCCTTGATTTAATCCAACTTCTATTATAATGTGATCTCCTTGTTTCATATTGAAGTATATCTCATGCCTAAAAATTTCCATCTCTTTCTCCATCGTTTTCATTTTAAAATATCTTACCATGTATCTTGTCTAATGACATTTGCGACATTAAAATGTAATGTTTTTATTTATCATTTATAATACTATTATAAATATAATAAATTTTTTATTATAATTTTATGTATCATAGTAATCTAAAACTTTGTCCTTAGTAAGAACCTACGTATCCAAATCCCAATCGAAACATAATAATATGTAATATAAGGTGAAATGTCAACGTACCTACCCTGGAACCTCACACCAAAAACAATATTTTAAGGCAATTATTCTAATATTATACATCCACTTTTAGTGCTGATGACTTATAAATCATCTTATAAAAGCCTATAAGATTGATTATTTTATGATGTTATGTACTCGAGATTAGGAGCAGTATCAAGAAAGGATTTGAATGAAACTCGGATATATGGGACTTGAGATTAGGAATAATAATATTACCGGAGGATCTTAACCTTTACAAGAAAATTTCGGATCTCTAATCATTTAATAGAAAGTGCTCGGGACTAAGATTAGTGAATGAATGAAAGATTTTAGTTACGGCCGCGAGATCTAAATAGGGTCTATGAGACCCAAATATGGTTTATGGGACCTCAAATATGGAAGTACAATTATTTAAATCATATCATATGATCTTTAATATTTTTGAGAAGGTTGATCCTTCTCCTGCTGATTTGTGTTAGCAATTCCTCAATTTTTTTTATTTTACTGTCTTCAAATAAATTTGTCATAAACTCGTTCTCAAGTGTTTCTTTATATTTGTCACGGATATCTGAAAAACCTGGGCATTTATAGATGAAGTGTTCCTCTGTCTCTACTGCTCCTGTGTTGCATAGAGTACATATCCTTTCTTCCCATTGTTCTTTGGGCGTTGTCCATCTCCTTGTTTCACATCTAAGCCTACGAGAGCTAGTCCTTATCTGAGCAATGAGTATTTTTTCCTTCCACTTGATTTCAACGCCTATATACACTTTTTCCTTGTGGTCATACGTTGGGTTAAAATTTGCAATATAATATTGTCTTTTCCTGCTTGTATTTTTCCACATTCCACTTATGAACTTTTCATTCACATAATTTTGTATGTCTTTGTTGACATTTGGGCATTCATTTATATTGATTTCCCAACGTTTCATCCATTTCTGATTTTGTTTCATCCATGTATTCTTTCGTCTATGCAACTCTTCGTCCCTAGCTGCCCTAGGCCATCTATCATTTGTCACGTTTTCTGTTTTTTTCAAATAACATAACAACTTGGTCATAACAATTGCTTCTAAAGGGAACATTCCTGTTTTAGCTAGAATAATTTCATAAGGGGTTGTGGCCTTAATTTTGAGAAAGTTTATGATTAGATATTTTTTAATCCTTTCTATTTGCCTTCATTTTGCATTTGTTGTGCCACTAGCCCACACCTCGCAACCCTACAACATAACCAGTGTAACAAGTAGGCCAAATAAGACCTTGGTGGTCTTCCAGTCCCACAACTCGACATTCCTACACCTGTTTTGAAGTGCATATAGTGCTCTCCAACCACTTTGAGTTCTTTTCATCCTACATGTATTCCAATTAAGTTTGTCATGAAAGTCTATGCCCAGGTATTTGTATTCTAGTACTACATCATGCGGTTCTCTTGCAAACTGAAATTTGAGTTATTGCTTCTTCTTTTTTGCTGAAAAAATCATAATTTTTGTTTTGCTCGTGTTCACCTGCATCCCAACTTCTTTACAAAAGAGTTCTACGACTTGAAGGTGATCTTCTAGATCTTTGGCTGTTTTGGCCACAAGAATTACATCATCTACATACATGAGGAGTTTTATCACATATTTGGCTAAATGCACACCCTCTCCCCCAAATTTGTTTATCCATTCTTCTAACTTGTCAATGTACAACCCAAATAAGGTCGGAGATAGAGAACAACCTTGTTTGACACCTATGTCACTACCAAAACATTTAGATAACATGCTCATATAGTCTGTGAACTGCTGCCCTGTAACGAATTGGAATACTATATAGAATTTCGGATCTTTGATCCTTTAACGTTGGTTTTGAAATCAATTTTACATACAAAATTTAATTTATAACATTAGTTTCAAAATCAATTTTACATAAAAAAAAATTTAAATGCAAGTCCCTGTAGGTTTGAAAAGACAGATCAAAATTCAAACCACGTTCAAAAAACAGAAATTAAAATGAAGACGACAATGTTAAAGATATCCTAAAATTCTAAAAACGTCATTTTGAACCCTCATAGATTTACGTTCTTTTGATCCTCATAAAAATTTCTTGTTGCATCATGACATGCATCCCGTTGAGATTGTTTTTTCTATAACGCTGCCAGGTCTGCAGAGAAAGAAACTTTGATTGTCACGCCGAAATTTTTCTCTCTACCCGCCTTGTTTTCAATGCCTTGTCGTCTTGCATAGTGCAACAATATCAAATCATATTGAACGTTTTTTTTTTGGGTTTTTGAAGTCTATCCGATTCCAATTCAAACGCCGATTGCTGCTATAAAGCTGAGGCCTCTACATCTTCCTCCACACATCTTGCTCAGCGGGAGAGATCAACCAAGAAAAGAAATCATGTCGACGATCAAGTTGCCAGTGCCAATTCCATCTCCAACTAAGGACTGTGAACAACTCAGGAAAGCTGTTGAAGGTTATCCCTCACTCTTTGCCTTGTATATATATATATATATTTAGTTCTGCAAACTGGGTTTATTTGAATGTGCTATATGGTCACATTTTGTGCTACAAGTTGAGTTTCCAGTTTATAGCATCATCTATTATCTAGGACTGTTTGTTTGCCCATGGGGCGAGGATAGGCAGATACCCATGTTTGCAGAGATGCGGTTATATGTTGTGGAAAGGAGTTTGGTGAGCTACCAATTGGCTCTGTTAGAGTGTTGTTTTTTAGGTTTCTTCTATGGTGGTGAGAGGAGAGATAATTAGACCCCTTTTTAAGGCTAATGTGGTGCTCCTGTCATGATTTCAAGTGCACCCACAAGCTAGATCAGCAACCATTGGCTCTTTTAGAGTTTTGTGTTTTAGGTTCCCTCTATGGTGGTGTGGGGAGAGATTATTAGAGACCCTGTTTTAGGCTAATGTGGTATTCGTGTCAGATTAGCAAAAGTTGGTGGAATGTTGTGGAAACCTTGTACCATCGTGGTGAGCTGAGACTAACCCAGCTACAAGTGATTGCAATCCAAGACCATGGTCATGAGATCCATGGTGCCTTTGTGTGCCTAGGTTGGGAACTTTTCCTCTTAGATCTAGGTGGGTAGGGAAATTGCCTGGTTATTAATTGTCGAAAATGATTATGCATTTCATGGTTTATGAGCCTTCATGTATGGGTACCACTTCCTGAAGAAGACATTTTGGGCTGTGGTGGCTTACAGGGTCTTTATGGGGTGAGGAGGATAGATTTTTAGATGTCCTTTGGGAGTCTAACTCAATAATTGACAACGATTATGCGTTTCATGGTTCATAAGCCTTCATGCATGGGTACCACTTCCTGAAGAAGACATTTTGGGCTGTGGTGGCTTACAGGGTCTTTATGGGGTGAGGAGGATAGATTTTTACATGTCCATTTCGAGGCTAATTTAATAATTTTATCATGATTTTAAATGCATCTCTACCCTCGGAAGCCAGATCAGGGAAGGTTTATAGAACGTCAGCTATTTGGATTTAAACTAGTGCTTTCATCTAAGAAACGGGTGTCTTTTGAATACCCTGTTCGAAAGACTCATGCTCCCTTCGTGTTCCAAGTTTGGCAACTCATCCCATTACGTTTAGTGCATCCCTTCAGATTAGTGGAACTACTTGGACTTCAGGTATCAACAATGATCTTTGGTTTTATAGGTTATTGGCCTTCGTGCTCATCTGCCACAATATTTACCCTGATTGCTTCAATTTCTATCAAGTCTTAATATTTCTACAAATCCAGTTTAACAGATGGGTGTATCTAGAGGTTGCTGCCTGGCGTTTTTATGAGATTATATCAAATAAATGGAATAAGATATATTGAGATGTCCCCTTTTCACTAGGGTTAAGAGACCTTGTTCCATGGATCCTTAATTTCTGATTGACCCATGAAGCAATTTCCACTATGCAATCGCAGCTCTCTTTGTTTCTTCTTCTTTTAATGTTCACTGGAACCCTTAATCCTAAACCCTCCATGCCTGTGGATTGGGAGGGAAAAAATGGAAATACATCTTTAAGTGCTTGTGGTTTATGGGGTCAGATTGTTTCAAATTTTAGATATCTTCAAATCCCATTTGAAAACATGCTTGTATTCTGTACTTGTAGGTTGCTTATTTGATTTTGTGCAACGTTGTTAACAAACAGGATGGATAACTGGATGGTATCTCTATTCTGCTGCATGTCTGAGATTAACAGACATTGTTGATTGTACTAAAGAAACTTTTTTTTTAAATAAATATATATTTTTTATTTTTAAATTATTTGTGCAAGGGGCACTTCTTTTCATACGAGCTTAGACTGCAGTTCACTGTTTTGAAAGTTTCTTAGGTTCCCTATATTTATTTTGTTCATGAGCACTGGGCCAATGTGGGAAACAATATTAAACAAATTCATCGTTATAGAAATCAATCTTCCTCTTTTAAATTTCTACCATGCCTTCTTTTTGGCACTCCTAGTTTTCCTGATGCTCGTATGACTTTGTGTGGGAAATTGTCTGGATCCAATCTTTTCTTGAAGATTGATGGCATTAACAACTTTCATTAATTTTGTTTTCTGATGTATGGGAACAATATTGAAGTTTCAGGCATTTGGCCCTGCCTAGTATTTATGTCCACTAGCGCGTTCTAATTTTTAATATGGTCTTGAATCCAAATGTATTGTTGCATTGCCTAGCACGGTAGGCTTTCATTCAATATTTATGCCGATTCAAAAGGAGGTTGCATATTTGTATTGGAGCTTTCTATTATCTGTAAATATGTTCGCTAAGTTGATGCCAAAACGTTCCTTCAAACAATGCCATCTGATTCAAGTTTGTTGATCAACATTTGAAAACAGTTTCCTCCCAAAAATTGATAAAATCTGTCATTTTGTTCCACAAATATAAAGATACACTCCAAATTTCTAAATAAACAAGTGTAGGAAAAGCCCATCTTTGTAATTTTCCCTATATTTTCCCGTAAGTTTCAATAATTCTTACAAATATTGTGGGTGCAAAGAAGAAATTTGTGTGAGAAAAGAGGATTGCAGAATTATTTGATTTATTAAAAGAAAAGACATTATCGAAGACCTTGAAGATTGATCAAAGACAAGAAACACAACATGACAAAAAGAGAAACAAACATTCAATATGATTCATTAGAAGAAAGTAAGGAAAGGTTGAAATACCTAAAATTTTGCACACAACACATGATAAAGAATGTTGAAGAACAAAAAGATATATCAATGTTTTTTTTTTTTTGATTTTACATGGTGGAATTGGTAGCCGCCACGAATCTGGGCAGGTTGTCCGGATTTTATGGCCGCCGTAGTATTCTGCGCTGTTCGCCTTGGAAGCCCCCACACAGATCTCCGTGCAGTCCGCCCCTATAACCACCATGCCACAATCATTTAAAACCTTTTACGCCGCTGAAAGCACCAGGAAAGAGACAAGCGTTCGCTTCGACGAGGCTCGAGATTTAAACCTTGGACCTCCACCCCCCTTACGGGGTTTGGGGGAACCAATTGGTCTACACCTCGGACCTATATATCAATAAAATTAAAGAGGGACTTACAATCAATTTTTAGAGAAGCCAAAGATGAAAATTTTGCAACATTTGGTAATTATCTAAGTTCAAAACTTATTGAAGCAAATGAAGACTCTAAAGGTGCTATTACATTACCTATTGATATAGGTAAGATAATGTATATAGCATTACTTACTCTTGAAGTTCTTAAAGACAAGAAGAAAGAATTAAGAACAAACTTATGATGAAAGATGTCAGTTGTGACACAAATGATTTAAGGCATATGACAACAAATGTGTGTTATGATCTTATTCAAGAAATATATTTGGATATAGACAAAGGATGTACATAAAGTATATGTGTTGACACAAAATGTGTTGGTTTGAAATTTTCAAACAATGAACAAGAATGTGATAGAACAAATAACAAAAATGATAGCGTATCAAGGACAATATTGTCAATGATGGACTATAATATTGTGATGACTTGTTCAAAAGTGTAATATAGACAAGTAGATGTGGCAGCTCAAAGAATAGATTTAGTACCAGAACCTAAAGGAACCAGAACAAAAAGACCAAGACAAGAATCAAAGATTGAAAGTACATGAAGGCAAAGGGCCTTCATACCAAATAATGTAATACGGGGGAGGGGGGTTGGAGGTATTACATTATTTGGTACCTTGCAATATTAGTACAAGGATCATGTAAATAGGTTAGTTTAGAGTGTGAGCTTGGAGACCCATAAGTGCATGAGCAAAGATAACCACAATATCATCCTCTTGTTTTGCTTCATCTAATTTTGTTAGTTGTTGTCCTAGTTATCTTGATTGTTCATGCTATAATGAATCTTCATCCTTAGAAAGTGATGTGTCTTCATATTTCAAGAGAAAGTTACGACGTTCTTCACAAAAAAATCTTGTGGACACTCAAAATTGCGGTAAGGACAACAAGAGTTTAAATCACATCTATATTAAGGACCAGAATCTTGAAGCTTTTGTTTTGTTTGTTAGTCTTACAATGACACTGAGAGGGGGGGGTGAATCAGTGTAGCTCTTTAAACTTGAATTTACAGCTCTTAATACCGCAACAATTAAAACGTATTACTAGATACAACAAGTATAACAAAAGAGCATCACACAACACAAGATTTAACGAGGTTCACCAATGTGGCTACTCCTCAAAAAATTGACTGCTTGGACTACCATCTAAATCCAGCCTTTGCAAAGCACAACTTTATAATCAGTTTACCAACACCAACTGGAAGGAGCACCAACCCCCGATTTATCCGCACCAATGAGAAAGGAGCACCAACCCCCGATTTATCCGCACCAACAAAAAGGAGCACCAACCCCCGATTTACCAAGCACCAACTGGAATGAGCACTAACCCCCGATTTATCTGCACCAACGAAAGGAGCACCAACCCCCGATGCCAAGTCGCAACCTGGACTTCAATTTGAATCTATAAGTTTGACAAGTAAGATACCTTTGCTTTTGCAAGACCCCGATCGGTCTTCTTCACCTTTGCGTTCTCTGCGCACTCTGCTCTCTCTGCGCAATCACTTCGCACACTCTGCTTCGTTACAGTCGAACTTCATGATCGTCTTCTCCCTTTTACGCACTCTGCTCTCTTTGCGAATTTCGCACTTAGCACGATTCGACACGACTTGCTCTCTGCGCACAACGACCGTATTTCACACACATTCCACACACTCCTCAATTCTCCAAATAGCCCTCCTTTTATAACAATATTTTTATGATGAAAACCCTAATCTTAGTCGGTTGTAAATCCTAATCTTAGTCGGCTTTCATAACAACTGTAAACCCTAATTTTAGTCGGTTGTCATCCTTCTCATTTCAGTCGGGTTCTCCTTCTTGACTTGCGCATTTACGACCTATCACGAAATCGCGAATTTTTGCCTCTATAGCTTCTTTTTTTGATGTTGTCGCGAAAATACATGTCGCGATATCGCGAAACTTTCACCTCCGTACGCTTTCTCTATTCTTTTGTCGCGATATCGCGACATTTCTACCTCCGCAGACTTCGTCTTTTCTTTTGTCGCGATATCGCGACATTTTCGCCTCCGTATACTTCGTCTTTGCTTTTGTCGCGATATCGCGACACTTCTGCTTCCATAGACTTCGACTTTTCTTTTGTCGTGATATCGCGACACTTTTGCTTCCATAGACTTCGACTTTGCTTTTGTCGTGATATCGCGACACTTCTGCCTCCGTAGTCTTCAACTTAGCTTTTGTTGCGAAATCACGACACTTCTACTTCCGTACTTAGCTTCTTTGCTTTTGTCGCGAAATCACGACACTTCTGCCTTCGAAGTCTTCTTCTTTGCTTTTGTCGCAAAATTGCGACACTTCTGCTTTCGTACTTTACTTCTTTGCTTTTGTCGCGAAATCGCGACACTTCTGCCTTCGAAGTCTTCTTCTCTGCTTTTGTCGCGAAATCGCGACACTTCTGCTTCCGTACTTTACTTCTTTGCTTTTGTCGCAAAATCGCGACACTTCTGCTTCCGAAGTCTTGCTTTTTGCTTTTGTCGCGAAATCGCGACAGTTCTGCTTTCGTACGCTTCCTCTCTTTCTTTTGTCGTGAAAATGTGACATGTCACGATATTGCGACACTTTTCAAACTTACTTTCTCTCTCCTATTTTAGTCGCGAAAATGCAACATGTCGCGAAATCGTGACACTTTTCAAACTTACTTTCTCTCTCCTGTTTTAGTCACGAAAATGCGACATGTCGCAAAATCGCAACACTTTTCAAACTTACTTTCTCTCTCCTGTTTTAGTCACGAAAAAGCGACATGTCATGAAATTGCGACACTTTTCAAACTTACTTTCTCTCTCCTGTTTTAGTCGTAAAAATGCGACATGTCGCGAAATCGTGACACTTTTCAAACTTACTTTCTCTCTCTTGTTTTAGTCGTGAAAATGCAACATGTCGTGAAATCACGACACTTTTCTTACTTGTTCTCTTTCTTCGAACTTGTCGCGAAGTCGCGACACTTTTTCTTGTTTTCTCTTTCTCTTCCAACATGTCGCGAAATCGCGACAGTTTTTCCACTTGCCTTTTTCTCTTCCAACATGTCGCGAAATCGCGACAGTTTTTCACTTGCCTTTTTCTCTTCCAACATGTCGCGAAATCGCGACAGTTTTTCACTTGCCTTTCTCTCTCTCTTCCAACATGTCGCGAAATCGTGACAGTTTTTCCACTTGCCTTTTTCTCTTCCAACATGTCGCGAAATCGCAACAGTTTTTCTTGCTTTTTCTCTCTTCCAACATGTCGCGAAATCGCGACAGTTTTTTCCTTTTTTTTCTCTCTTCCAACATGTCACGAAATCGCGACAGTTTTTCCTGCTTTTTCTCTCTCTTCCAACATGTCGCGAAATCGCGACAGTTTTTCTTGTTTTTTCTCTCTCTTCCAACATGTCGCGAAATCGCGACAGTTTTTCTTGCCTGTTGTATATGTCGCGATATCGTGACACTTTTCTTGTCTTTTTCTTTGATCTTTTGCATATGGGCCACTTCGGTCTTCTTGGAAAATCACTGTACATACTACGAATAACCTTTGAACTCTTGTCTTCTGCATCTGAATAGCTTTTGAACTTCCTATCCACTGCATCAACAGATCTATCTGACTGTGTTGACAACAATGACAATACTATTGCTGCACCTTGCTCAACATTGTTGCCAAAGCGATACCTTGTGCATCGTCAGGAGTATAAGATCATGCATGTCGACTTCCTTCCAAATTTTGTCCTTAAGGCTATAGCAAAAGGCAAAGACCACCATCGTTGGACTCAATTGGGTGGTATAGGTAAGGAGACTTGTGATCTCAGAGCATTAGTCTTCCACTATTCCCATTTGCTTAGTTTGCATAAGACATACGACATATGATGTGGAAGATCTATTGTCAAATCTTCGAAGAAATTGTTCCTTTAAGTTAGGCCATAAAAGAGGGCTACCATGTTGGCAAAGCTGCCATAACAACCATTAATAAGCTTGGGTACCCAACTTGGAAGCTGCTAATGCAACACGACCATATTTTAGAAATATGGTACAAATAGATAAGGCCTTCCATTTTGGTCAACCATTCTCGACGGTTGATACCTTCAAAGGTAGGAAAGTTGATGTGAGGAACCTTAACATCATGAGGCCATTCCAGGAAATTAGAAGCACTGTCTACCAAGGAGTCTAGATCAAATGCAAAGCTTAGGTCATAAAAGCCAAAATCTGAAGGATTATGACTAGGTGGTTATTGTGGAATAACATTAGTATTTGGTGCTTGATGAATGGTCAAAGGTTGGGGCCCAACAATTTGTTGTGACCCTTGGACAAGAGGAGGCATAGTATTAGGTATATTTAGGAATATTTCAATATTATTTAGGGACTTAGCTTGATTAAGCAAGGTGTTGGCAATGGCTGTAATTGAATATTTTTGCTCGCCCAAGGAATTGTTGATGGAAGTAATTGTTTATTCGTAATGTGAAAGATATTTATACAGATTAGGATCAATAGTATTGGGAAGTATAATATCACTTAGAGGGGTAGAGGAAGGAGTACCAAGGTTATCTAGAGTGGCCAATTTATTAGGAGGGATATTGGGGGTTGGAAAGGAAGGACCTTAAGTGTTAAGTGGAGGCAAGGCCATGTCGTTTAGGGAAGAAAGAAGACATTGTCAAAACTATTGATATTAATAGGGGTGTTATGATGCTTACCAAGATTTTTGGGTTAGCGCTTCTTTCTGCTCATAAAAACACATCCTTTGATAAAGCAGTGCACTATAATCGATCGTTGACTCATGTCCACCTAATGGTGAAACAAGTTCACTCATACACTTTGATCAATTTGAAGAAATGATCATATAATTATTTTTTATTTTTTATTTTTTTTAGATACATAGGGGAGTTGATTACAACCACACTATTTTTAGTAACTGTCAAGCATAGGGTTCAAACCATAGGGGCTACTTCCAACAAGCCTATTCCACCTTGTTGTTGTTGACCCGACATGAGGGGAGACTACAAGTCGCTCGAGTTCGTACCGTCGTTGTTAGTTTGACACACACTCAAAGGATTTAGAGCAGATTACTACCTTTGCAAATTGGCACCCCCAAGGTTTGAACCCAAGTCTCTTCTTGGTAAGTGCCTGGCCAGACAAGCAACTACCAATCCACCTAACCCTTGGGGGATATTTATTTTATTTTTTTGAAAAGTAGGGTTTAGAAAGGGTTGCCCTTTTCCTTTTACTTCAGATTAGTCACATTGAGCTATATAGCCTATTTGATGCTACCAAGATTTGAACCTTGGTGTGGGCTACATCATCTATTTATTTTCTATTTTATTTACGTACACATCGGGGGCCATCCTCCTTGTGAATTGAACTTGGGTCTCCATTAGGAGAGCCCAATACCTTTTTCCATTGCAGTGTCCCTTAGGAGACACAAGGGAGTGTCGATAATTTTTATTTATATTTATATTTTTGTAATTTATTACTTTTGCGCAAATCAAAACCCTAAATAATTGAAGGCTGACAACATGAGAAAAGTAAATGTACTTGAAAATATTTTGGAAACTTTTATTTCTTTGCATAAAATTAAAAAAAACTTTTGTTTTAGCATGTTGGGTTTGTCAAAAAAAAATTTAGCAGCAAACGGAATGAGGTGATGATTGTTTTGCCACTGATACCACTTGTTACGTAACTTAATGCAATGTCACAGATATTAGTAGCAACAATCCACAATTAATTTACACAATGAAATGATAATCCATAACCATTCACAAGCAATAAAATATCAAATAATTACTTTCAAATCTTAAATTCAAATTATCCAATGATCCAAACTAATAAAAGATTCTTCCTAGATGAAATTAATAATAACCTATCCCTAATGCTCAAGGGACGATTAACTAGCAACAATCCACAATTAATCTACACAATGAAATGATAATCCAGAACCATTCACAAGCAAACAAATATCAAATAATTACTTCCAAATCTTAAAATATCAAATAATTACTTCCAAATCTTAAATTCAAATTATCCAGTGATCCAAACTAATAAACGATTCTTTCTAGATGAAATTAATAATAACCTATCCCTAATGCTAAAGGGACGACTAACTGAATATATGGAGCGAGATAATAGAAATAATTAGCCGACATGGCTATATTGGGACCATTACAGATATAATCTTCTTGTTTCATGTTGAAGTTTGTCTCATGCCCAAAAATTTCCATCTCTTTCTCCATCATTTTCACTTTGCAATATCTTATCATGTGTCTGGTCTCATGACATTTGAGACATCAAAATGTAATGTTTTCAAAATCCACTTGTTGATCCCATTCTCTTGATTCAAATTTAATCCTAGTGGACATCGATAAAGGTTTTGAAATATCCATGACAACACATATTCAAGTGTATACAACATGTCTTCTCTCCTTAGTAGTTGGTCCCTCTTGGATGAACTCCCCTAGAGTATTGTTAATATTCTTCAAAACCTCCTTATTGATGAGTTGATAAGGAAGTTCAAAAAGCCTAATCTACACCAAAAGCCTTTTAATAGTCTTTTTCTCCACAAAAAAATACTAGCTCCATGGTCTTAAATACAATGCATCTTTGCCCCTAAACCAAGGGTCACCATCTACTATTTTATCCCTTATTTATGAACTGGAGAAGATAATGATGAAAAATCCTTTCAAAAGAAAAGTAATAGATTAATTTGAATTCAATCCCCACTTGCACTTTATCCAATTTTGAAACTATACGGCTTTAAGAACCACTATATCATGCTGGATCATCTCATCCTTGATATTCACTTCTAATGTAATATATTCTATTTGGATAGGGTTTGCCATATATTCACTCTTCCTCTTATAGGTAACTAGGGCATCCATTCTTCCCACTAAGACATCCTTAGTTTCAATAAGGACTTTTAAAAATGACTTGCTTGTCATATTACCTAGTGTTTTTCACATGAATCTTTCAGTTTTTGAGTTCTCGTAAGATCTGAAACAAAGAAGAACTAGCTTTCACTCCTTGCTTGCACTTTGCTTCCTACTTTCTATCTTGATATATTTTATTATAGATTAAATAATTTTATTTTTTAATTAATTTTTGTTAATAATCGAATTATTAAGGGTGGAGGAGGTAGTAGACCGACCGGTTTCTGTTGAGTGTTTGGCAGCTTGAAGTCAGCGCTTCCAATCCTAAGTCCCTCCAAGTGTGCCCCTCACTAGAGTAAATACTTACCAAGCTGGGTCAAGTAGAAAAAACCCCTGTTATAAAAAAGAATACAATTATTAATGGAACTATAAGCTTACTGTAGTGGTAAGGGCTTTGGCTTCTCTTTGAGGGGTCCAAGATTCAAACCCCACTCCATGATGGATAACCCCCAATAAAAACTTGTGTAATGACGTGTGTAAAGGCTTTGGCTTCTCTTTGAGGGGTCCAATATTTAAACCCCACTCCATGATGGATAACCCCCTAAAAACTTGTGTAATGACGTGTGTAAACTCATTGAAAAATAATACAGTTATTAATAATAATAACTACTTTTTAGGTCTGAACTTTGTTCAATTTAACATTTATAAATGATCTTTATATATTAAAATTTTTCTAAATTATTAATAATTATAAACATCATATATTAATTAACATTGTTTTGTGTGTTATAATGTTACAATTTACATATCATTTACCATTTATAATACTATTATAAATATCGTATATTATTTATTATAATATTATGTATCATAGTGTTTGCCATTTACTATCTAACATCTGGAACTTCGTCCTTAGTAGGAAGCTACGTACCCAAATCCCAATCCAAACAGAATTCAATCTGAAATATCAGGTGAAACGTCAAGTACCCACCCTAGTACCTGACACCAAAAGCAATATTTTAAATGTGTAAGGTGAAATGTCAATGTACCTCAGACCAAAAACAATATTTTATGAGAATTATTTTAATATTATACATCCACTTTTATTGTTAATGTATTATTATATTTTAAGGCTATTATTTAATACTATACATCCCCTTTTATTGTTCATGAATTATTATATTTTAAGGTAATTATTTGAATATTATACATCACTGTGCTGTCTTAAAATAGGATTTAGTGTTTTATCAAAACCTAGTAATTTTTCACCTTGGTTTTAAAATTTAATTTAATATATAGAATTTAAATACACGTTTCAGATGATAGTAGTTTAGCTGTAGGCTCTTTTTAGAAAGATCCAGATGTGCAGACGACGATGTGAAAGATTCTTGTTGTATCACATGCATCCCATTTGAGATTGTTTTTTTCCTTGTTGCTTAACATGACATTCAACCCGTTGAGATTGCTTTTTTATAACATCGACAGGTCTGCAAAGAAAGAAACTCACGCCGAAATTTTCTCTCTATCCGCTCTGTTTTCAAAGCCTTGTTGTCTTGCAGAGTGCAACGATATCAAATCATATGGAACGTTGTCTTCGTGTGTTTTGAAGTGCCGATTACTGCTATAAAGCTGAGGCCTTAAAATCTTTCTCCACACATCTTGCTCAGCGAGAGAGATCATCCGAGAAAAGAAATCATGGCGACGATCAAGGTGCCAGTGCCAATTCCATCTCCAACTGAGGACTGTGAACAACTCAGGAAAGCTGCTGAAGGTTATCATTCACTCTTTGCCTTGAAATATATATAAACACACATGGAGATATATTCATATGTATATATAATTCTGCACATTGGGTTTGTTTGAATGTGCTATGTATGATCCACATTTTGTGCTACAAGCTGGGTTTCCAGTTTATAGCATCATCTAGATGGACTGTTTGTTTGTCCATTGGGTGAGGATAGGCAGATACCCATGTTGTAGAGATGCGGTTATATGATGTGGAAAAGAGTTTACTGAGCTACCGATTGGCTCTGTTAGAGTGTTGCTTTTTAGGTTCCCTCTATGGTGGTGTGGGGAGAGATTATTAGAGACCCTTTTTTTAAGGCTAATGTAGTGTTCTTGTCATGATTTCAAGTGCACCCAGAAGCTAGATCAGCAACCATTGGCTCTTTTAGAGTTTTGTGTTTTAGGTTCCCTCTATGGTGGTGTCGGGAGAGATTATTAGAGACCCTTTTTTAGTCTAATGTGGTGTTCGTGTCAGATTAGCAAAAGTCGGTGGAATGTTGTGGAAACCTTGTGCCATTGTGGTGAGCTGAGACTAACCCAGCTACAAGTGGGTGCAAGACCATGGTCATGATATCCATGGTGCCTTTGTTTGCTTCCTCTTAGATCTAGGTGGGTAGTGAAACTACCTGGTTATAAATTGTCGAAAATGATTATGCATTTTATGGTTAATGAGCCTTCATGAATGGGTACCACTTCCTGAAGAAGACATTTTGGGCTGTGGGGGCTTACATTGTCTTTATGAGGTGAGGAGGATAGATTTTTAGATGTCCATTGGGAGGCTAATTCAATAATTTATCATGATATTAAATGCATCTCTGCCCTCGGAAACCAGATCAGGGAAGGTTTATAGAACGTCAGATATTTGGATTTAAACTAGTGCTTTCATCTAAGCAACGAGTGCTTTTTGAATACCCTGTTCGAAAGATTCATGCTCCCTTGGTGTTCCAAGTTTGGAAACTCATCCCATTACGTTTAGTGCATCCCTTCAGATCAGGGGAACTACTTGGACTTCAGGCATCGACAATGATCTTTGGTTTTATAGGTTATTGGCCTTCGTGCTCATCTGCCATAATATTTACCGTGTTGCTTCAATATCTATTAAGTTTTAAGATTTCTACCAATCCAGTTGAACAGATGGGTGTATCTAGGGGTTGCTGCTTGGCGCTTTTACGAGATTATGTCAAATAAATGGAATAAGATATATTGATGTTTACGCTTTTCACTAGGGTTAAGAGACCTTGTTCCATTGATCCTTGATTTCTGACAGACCCATGAGACAATTTCTACTATGCAATCATCGTATACTGCTGCTAACTTGCTCTCTTTGTTTCTTCTTCTCTTAACGTCACACTGGAACCCTTGATCCTAAACCCTCCATGCCTGTGGATTGGGACGGAAAAAAAATGAAAGACATCTTTAAGTGCTTGTGGTTTATGGGGTCAGTTCGTTTCAAATTTTATAAATCTTCAAATCCCTTTTGAAACATGCTTGTATTCTGTACTTGTAGGTTGCTTATTGGATTTTGTGCAACGTTGTTAACAAACAGGAATGATAACTGGATGGTATCTCTATTCTGGTGCATGTCTGAGTTTAACAGACATTGTTGATTGTACTAAAGAAACTTTTTTTTTAAATACATTTTTTTTTTTATTAAATTATTTGTGCAAGGGGCACTTCTTATCATGTGAGCTTAGACTGCAGTTCACTGTTCTGAAAGTTTCTTAGTTTCCCTATATTTTTTTTGTTCATGTGCACTGGGACAAAGTGGGAAACGATATTAAACAAATGCATTGTCATAGAAATCAATCTGCCTATTTTAAGTTTCTATTACCACCCCAGCGTTCATCTTGGCACTCCTAGTTTTCCTGATCTTTGTATGACTTTGTGTGGAAAATTGTCTGGATCCAATCTTTTCTTGAAGATTTGTGGCATTAATATTCATTAATTTTGTTTTCTGATGTATGGGTACAATACTGAAGATTCAGGCATTTGGCCCTGCCTACTATTTATGTCCACTAGCACGTTCTAATTTTTAATATGGTCGTGAGTCCAAATGTATTGTTGCATTGCCTAGCACGGTAGGCCTTTATTGAATATTTACGCCGTTTCAAAAAGAGGTTGCATATTTGTATTGGAACTCTCTATTATCTGTAAATATGTTCACTAGATGATGCCAAAATGTTCCTTCAAACAAAGTCACCTAATTCAAGCTTGTTGATCAACATTTGAAAACAGTTTCCCCCAAAAAATCTGTCATTATGTTCCACAAATATAAATATGCACTCCAGATTTCTAAATAAACAAGTGTAGGAAAAGCCAATCTTTGATAATTTGCACCATTATTTCCCGTAAGTTTCAATAATTCTTACAAATCGATGAATTGTGGGTGCAAACAATAATTCTTACATTTGAGCTTGGGTCTCCTCACCGTGAGTTCACATTCTTAACCACTTGAGCTCATGCCATTTGATAGAGGGAGCCGTTCTTTTTAACATGTGTGTTTCTTTTTCCTCTTTTTTTTTTATTGTTAACGTTTTCTTTCTGTTTGTTTTATTGTACGTGTGCTTATGACTGAAACTCTTCTTCCACAAACCCCTTTTCATGACGGTAAATGTGCCTATTAGCACAATGAACCAGGAAGAATGAGCACATTTTTAAGCAGGTTTTAGAAAGGAGCAGAAAATATAAGGGACTAGAGCATTACAGTGAATTTTTTTAATTTATATGTAGAATTTGCTTTTTAGTTGGCGATTTATTGGAAGAGTTCAAACATCATATTTACCACAGGGCTGCAAATTATGTTTGAACTGAGAAGGTAGTTAAAGAATAGTGTAAAAGGTGGTTCTTGTATGGCAAGAGCAACCATTCTGAGCTGTGCAGAAGATTGGTGTAGTAAATCAGCATGGGGACAAATGTCTAAGCTGGTTTTAACCGTACCCAGAAATTCCAAACAACTGTAGTTATTTTGATATCAGTAAGTAGCCTTTCTTTTTGAAATTAGAGTGCATTGCTAGTGCACTAAGCAGTGTTTGGATGCATGCAGTAAGGTGTTTATCTGTAGTGTCATTCAAACTTCCATATGCCATGCCGTAACATAAATAGTGCATTAAGCCTCTTGTGAGGCACACATTTTGTTGTTAGAGGTATTAGATGTGCATATTCCTCAAGGTTATGACAAGCATATTTGATGCTTTCTTTTACGTGAGATCTAAAGTGTTGTCAAATTTTGATACTAGAACCGAGAGGCAATGCCTTCTGTAGTGTTTTAATTATATAATTGTAGACAGATGAACATGTTTTAGTGTGAACAGAATTCCGCACATTTGGAACATATGCCACAACAGACTTGGATACATCACCAGTCCAACTGGGAGGCAAGAAGGCTACTACATCTTACTCAAGATACCACAACTAAATGTTAATAGAAGTGAGGAATCCCATAATCAGGACCAATCGCACCTTTGAAAATATCCTAAAGGCATCTTGCACTGACTGCCTACAGTGTGGTCATGGTTTTATGAGCAAAATGTATAAATAGTGAAGCCATAATATTTATATAAACTTGTTTGAAACTAAACGCATGTATGCGCTCTGCTGATTTAGAATAATTGAAGGCTTCTCAACAGTAACCGATCTTTAGTAGTTCTGAATGGATGGTCGCATTTCCCTTGGTGAATGCAGAAGAAGAAAGATGCTAGTATTCACATGTTCACTTTAATATCAATGCTTTTTATGATTGTGTTGTTGATGAGATTTCAAAGGCTTAAAAGTGCTAATTTGCTAAACATTACTGGTTGTATTCATAGGATGGGGTACAAATGAACAGCTCATCATACAAATATTAGGACATAGGACTGCAGCACAACGGAAAGTAATTAGGCAAACATATTTTCAGCTGTATGAAGAGGATCTTCTGAAACGACTGGAATCAGAGCTTTCAAGTGACTTTGAGGTACATAAAATTGACTTTGTGTTACTTGTGTCCAGTGATATAAATTAGTTCTTTATATGCAGAAATGCTGATAGAATATGGTGGCAGTTTCTAAATGAGAGTTTCTCTATCTGATAGTTCTACATAATTGATTTTGTATTAGTCCTTAGATGTAGAATTTTCTCCTCAGAATCTGTGGATGTAAAGAATCTAATCCTTAAGTTATTCACATGAAAAGAGAGCTGTCTACCTTTGGGTACTAGATCCTGCTGATCGTGATGCTGTCTTAGCCAATGAAGCAATAAGAAGGTGGAATCCAAAGAATAAATCTCTTCTAGAAATTTCCTGTGCTCGAACTTCGGCTGAACTCTTCATGGTGAGGCAAGCATATCAGATTCGATACAAAAAGTCTCTGGAAGAAGATGTTGCCGCACATACCACTGGAGACTGTAGAAAGGTAAATCTTCTTGATTTCTATGATGGAATTTCGTTCCAATCTAATACGTGGTTTCTTTCTTCTTCTTTTTTGTTTTTTGTTGTATTGTCAAGCACCATTCTATGTTTTGTACCCATGCTGCAATAGCACTTATGCAAGAAACTGAAAACATATGGCATGTGTTCCCCTTTGCAATCATTTTTAGTAATGCAAACATGGTCTTTTGTTATGTAATGCACTCATTCTTATCAGTGATTGTTTGGTAGTTTCATATTCTTTGGAATTCTGTATCTAGTTAGTGTCTTGTATGGATTCCTGCCTTGAATTCTCCAAATTTTTTTAGTTGATGCTCTTATACGTCTGTACTGTTGCTTTGGCACTGGACCTTGTCTTTTTGTTTTATTTGTGTCATGTGCTTGAAATTGTGTTTGAAGATTGAAGTTAATAGGTGCTGTAGGGAAAAAGAGATGAATGGTTTTATATCTTTTTTGTGGACTTGATCCTGTACATGATCATGCATATTATACCATGGCCATTATGTTTCTTGTATGCTAGCCTGTGCTGTACAAGATAATAATATCCAGGGGGTCTCCCTGGTCATATTATTTATTAAGTTGAAGTATATTTTTCCATGAAGTTTGTTCATCTTGCTAAAAGTAACTAGAAAGGTCTTCCAAACTGAAGCATCATTATTGACATATTTGCACAATATGTTTCATTTATACTTGATTTGAAATTGTAGCTATTCTCACATTTCAAAAGGAGCTTGAGAATAGAAGTAACATGTAATCCCATTAGTGCATTTGAATATAAGATCTAAAACCCTATTTTGCAAATGATCAAATGCAATAGTTCTCATTGGGCTGAATTGTATGTATTTATGTTTGTCTTTCAGCTCTTGGTGGCACTTGTAAGTTCATATCGTTATGGAGGCCCGGAAGTGGATATGCGTCTAGCAAGATCTGAAGCAAAACAGCTGCATGAAGCCATATCGAAAAAGGCTGCAAGTCATGAAGAAGTTATCCGAATTATAAGCACAAGAAGCAAACCCCAACTGAATGCTATATTCACTCAGTATAGAGAAGAGTATGGTCAACATATCAACAAGGTTTGATCTCTCAAACTATATTTGAGTTCTTCTAGGAGATAGTTTTGTTTTCTAGTTTCCTTTTTAACTCTTTACATTTGTTTTACCGTGGTAATGCTTACTTTTAAACTACTCTACTTGATTTTATTATACTTGTTCTCTATTTTGGACTCTAATTGAATCTATAACACACAGCTTTTCCAACCAGATATATAATTCTCGAGCATTTAAGACTGATGTTTATCATTGTATATGTTCCTGAATAGGTTCATTGCATTGCTTTGCAAAATTGTATTTTTGATCATGATATGATTTGCTAACTGCCTTGGGCAACTTGAATTTCAAATGTTTATAGCATATTGTTTCAAATAATAGAGAAATTGGTTATTAATTTGTTCCTACATGCATAATGAAAGTTTTCTGACTGTTGTTTAAGTTCTTTATCTTTGTTGATTGCTAATTCAGGGGTCCATTTTAGAGGGTACAACCACTGTATTACATCCCAAAGAATTTTGTCACTACCCTTTATCATCTAAATATCCTGCAGAGGACTTTTCCAAGAAAGAGGGACAATAACTAATCATTTGAATTAGGCCTATGTCCATGCATATGATGCATAAATAATCTAATATGTTGCATAAATACCTTTTCCTACATATGATGCTTAAATAATCTAATATGCCAGCCTTTTTGAGTCTTGTTTTAACCCATCTTTCTTCATCTGTTTTATAATGAAGAGCAATAGTGGAAGTGTGTCTTTCTTTGTTATAAAAGTGGTTAGTATCGTAGTTATAAGAAGATATCCCTCTTACTTCTTTTCCAAGCTCTATAGTAAGAACCTGACTCTTAGGGATTCATTTCAAGAATCATTTTACATAGTTCTTAGAAGGCTTGTTTGCCTGCACTGATTATTTTTTTAGTATGATTTAGCTCTCATGTTTGTTGATGTTGTAACTCCCAACTCCAAAAAGAATGGTCTTTTCCATTCTGATCTCTTGCCAGACAGACATGATGAGAGGCTAAGCTTTCCACTTAAGGAGATAATAACTATCTTGAATTGAATCTAAACAGCCTCTTTGTGTAGTCCTATGGCTTGCAGACTGTTCAAGTTCTGCTAAACTAGCATCTATGCCTTCACCCTAAGAAAGAGAATCTATATTTTATGAAAATAAGCAATTTTGACTTCCATATGCATCGCTAAAATCTCTTCTAAGCTAATTGGAAAACTGTTTTAGTGAAAATTGCCTTCCAGATAAAGTGTATTACATGCCAAGGTCATCTAAATGTCGCCTAAAAGAAGGGACAATAAATGAACAGTATTTCCAAGAATCATGACCAGCTAAATCTTCCTTTCTACATATGGTGCATAAAGAATCTAATATGTGAGCCTTTTTGAGTCTTGATTTAACTGTTCTTTTGTCAATCAGTTATATTCCTCAACTTTCAAGGAGAAGACCCAGGTTCGAATCTAGCCAAACCATACATGCATAATTGCCAAGCAGTTGTAATACCACCATGTGGTCATGATGTAATACGGGTGGGGCCCGTTCCAATCTCATAAAACCCATTCAAAAAAATATATTCTCATGTTTGTCTCCAATAATTCAGCCAAACTGAATAGCCCTTCCCTTGCTTAAACATGATGAGACACCTACCATGCCACTTAAAAGGATGTGATCTCTATATTGGTCTTGATGTTAAATCCCAAGCTCTGTATAGTCCCTAATAATGCCAATAAAGACGATTCATGATGATATGTATCTGGTTGTATGAATCTTGCACTTTGGGGATATAGCAATCCTAGGAATTTTGTTCCACATTATTATCTTTTTTTAATTTTTTTATTGTAATGGGGTAAATATCTGAATCTGCTATTGTACTATAAATGCACATAGAGACACCTATTAAAGAAGACTAAACATCACAAATGCAAGTCCGATAGGCATTGGACCAATCATTTTGCACTAGAGCTCTCAGAAAACTGAATTGAGAGTGAGAGATGAAACTGAATATTGGGAATGATCATTTGAGGACACTTCCTTTATTGCGTATTTGTGTAAGTTTATCCTTCAATGCACCAAATATCTGTCTATCAAACTATGGGGCTTGAGAAAAATGGTTGGGAGTGATGAGAATTTCTGCCATAAACCAAAATTCCAATACTATGGGTGAACCTTAACATTTTACCTATTAAAAAAAGAAAATTTGAGGTGCTTACTACAGCAATACCCCTGGTTCAAACTCTATGGTAGCCATTGTGAATGTGCGTCATGGTTAAAATACTAGCTAATATATTGTGTATAAGCATCTCAAATATTAAAAGAAAAAAAAATTTAACGTCTTAAGGAAATTATTCTAAAGCTGATGTGTTGTCAATTGTGTTCAGTCATTGAAAAGCGAGAAGCCTGATGATTTTGAAGATACATTACGAATTGTTATCAGATGCTTAAGCAATCCTCAAAAGCACTTCACAAAGGTAAGAAGCATAAATTGTATACTTTCCTTTTAAACTTGTTCACAACCAGCATTGATGTTGTTTGAAGTAGTGGTGTTCATTTGCTATCCCTGACTAAAAGGTATCAAGAATAATATTTTGAACACAATGGCCATTGACATTCTATGCAACACAACCTAATTTATTTATAATTTCTGCAGGTTTTGCGTTTGGCAATGGAAAAGCTTGGGACAGATGAAGATCCACTCACCAGGGTGGTTGTAACACGTGCGGAGGTTGACATGAAGTATATCAAAGAAGAGTACTTTAAAAGAACAAGCAAGAAATTGGAGCATGCAGTAGCAGCTGAAACCTCTGGAGATTACCAAAATTTTCTCCTTACATTGATAGGCAAGGATGATGCTTGAGCTTTATTAATTCCATAAGGACCTCTTCATATAAATAGCTTAGTGATCCTAGAGGTCCTTGAGCTTTTTTAATTCCATAAGCACCTCTTTATATAAATAGCTTAGTGATCCTAGAGGTTTAGAATGAACATATATAACTTTTTATGTTGGCTTTGGTTCTTAATATCCATAAGATTATTATCTGGTGTTGGATCATAATTATGTATGTGATCTATGTGGATAATGATCATATAGTTGAGTTTTTGGTTGTCTTGGAGGGAGATAAGGTTTGAGACAAAGAAGTCCACAGTTGTCGGTCTATTTGTCTATTATATATATATATATGAAGTGTTCATGAAATTATGGTGCTCCATATTTAGTAGGTTAAGTGAAATTTCTTCTTGTTATTTGTGTTTCTTTCTCTTGAAATGTCTCTTTGGATCATTAAGCATTCCACATGTTATTTCAATTTTGTTTCTAAAATTGGCAAATCAAGTATTGTGTGGGATTGAAATGGCCCCACTTGTATTGTGCCTGCACTTTCAAAGGCCATAACTTCATACCAGTGACCTGATTTGTGTATATAAGTTGTTTTCAAAGACTTCAGGATTTGCTCAAACCACGTCAACTTATTTTTGGGTGAAAAATGCTCTGAGAACCTTAAATATTGCAGTTCAAATTTTGACTTGATTTTGGTCCCAGTTCGCTAACTATCTAACATTTTATAGATGTGGCACCAAACTATCGTAACTCTCATGTTATTAACAGCTTGATGTAATAGGTTGTTGATAACACTAAAATCTTGTAACTCTTAGCTATAGTTGGAATTCAAACCTTTCACCTTCTAATGTCAATCTTTTCCTATTCAAGTAACATTCATGCATAAGAAACATTGTTCTAAACACAAGAAAAAAGATAAAGGCAGAAGGGGGAGAATCAAAGATCAAGCAGTCAGGACCAAGGACCAAGTGAGATTAATGGTTTTATTCATATGCTTCTCAGAAATATGACCTATGACACCACATCTTTCCATAAAGATAAGGCAATTATGCATGTATTGCTTGGCAAGATTTGAACCTTAGTCTTCTCCTTGAAAGTTGAGGAATCTAACAGGTTGAGCTAATGCCATTTGATTTAGCCATTATAATATTAATTTGCAATATAAGATTATTTATTTCATTAAGATTCACTTGTGTTATATTCTATGAGTATGCATCCGATCACCTTTATGTTGTGCTTAATATAATTTGTTATAGTACTTCACTTGTAGTTTTTAGGCACCAAGTCACTATGCACGAGCATCACAAGTTTCAATTTTGTCCATCCTTGTCTTCATCTCTAAGTCTAAGTAGTCATTAACCTAGCCTTTATGAGTCAACCTTTTCGTTAACACCCTAATCTTGAGACAACCATTTCTTGGCACAACCATCAATGCAACACTATCAAGTGTTTACCCACAACATTAAGATTCACTTGTGTTATATTCTATGAGTATGCATCCCTAAGTAGTCATTAACCTAGCCTTTATGAGTCAACCTTTTCGTTAACACCCTAATCTTGAGACAACCATTTCTTGGCATGACCATCAATGCAACACTATAAAGTGTTTACCCACAAAATTAAGATTCACTTGTGTTATATTCTATGAGTATGCATCTGATCACATTTATGTTGTGCTTAATATAATTTGTTATAGTACTTCACTTGTAGTTTTTAGGTACCAAGTCAATATGCACTAGCATCACAAGTTTCAATTTTGTCCATCTTTGTCTTCATCTCTAAGCCTAAGTAGTCATTAACCTAGCCTTTATGAGTCAACCTTTTCGTTAACACCCTAATCTTAAGACAACCATTTGGCACGACCATCAATGCAACACTATCAAGTCTTTACCCACATAGTCCTTTCCCACCTAGAACGGCCATTTATTTGATGCCGTCTTAAATAGTGTCATCCTTGTCATAACTCACTTGATGCCATTGATGTCATAAGTTCAAACTAGAGGGTTGTCTATCTTCGTCATAACTATTGTGATACCATACCCTCAAACTAGAGGGTTATCCTTGGTGCCACTGTAGTAGGATCCACAATGCAGATCAATCCCCTCTCCATTGCACCTCCTAACCATGGACTACCATATGTTATTTTATCCTTAATTTCTAAGTTAAAGAGGATAACGATTGAACTCCATTCCCGCTCCCTTGATAATTAGTCAGAGTGTATCACTTGGTGCCTAGAGAAAAATTATATTTTTTTTGTTCTTAATCAACAAAATAGTACTTCCCTCAACTAAGGCATCCTTACTTCTAGCAAGGACTTCTTTATATGACATTTCATTTTTGATAGCGATCATTTTCTCATGTGAAGCCTTCATTTTTTTTTTTTTAAATTTCTCCAAAGATCTAAAGCACGAACTTTGAAGGTGAGACTCCTTCGAACACATATTCACTCCTTGTTATTATGATTAAAAACATATTCACATGCTCGATCATCTTGTCCTTGATAAATAATTATGGTATATCATTTGTTGCTTAGATAGTGATTACTACAAATTCATTAATTTGGGCTTCTTTAATCATATTTCTATATTGGCACTCAATTTCCTTAAGGATAATCTTTTTTTTTTCCCTTTTAAACTTCTCTAAAGATATAAAGCAAGAACTTGAAGTTGAAGTTCCATCTTTGCTATTTTGATTTAAAAAAATTAATACCACATGCATGAAACAATAGTTAAACAATTGCACACCTTTTAATTATACCTTATAATTATTTTATAATTGTTTATATGGGATTGAAGCACCTATATTACATTGTTTACAATGTCATTTTTGGCAATTAAAGAATTTCCTTCTTGAAAGTCAAGGTATTTAACTATTTGAGCTCATCATGCCATTTGATAAATGTTAACATTCAATTGTGGGATTTGAACCTTGGTTTATAGTGTGAAACTAAGGATTGAAACTGGTTGTGGCTCCAACCATATTACATTGTTTACAACAACATTTTTGGCAATTAAAGAGTTCTCTTTTGGAAAGTCAAGGTATTTAACTATTTGAGCTCATCATGCCATTTGCTCAATATCAAGGTTTGGGCAAGGGATTTGAACCTTGGTTTACAGTGTGAAACCAAGGCTTCTCAGCAATTGCTCTAAAAGCTGTGGGTTGTAAACCATATAAATATTATTATAATTTATTATATTTGTAAAAATTATTATTGCATTCATGCCTACAAATGAAAACATGTTATATAGATTATAGTATCTGTGCAAGTTTCTTATTTTTGATTAATTATACTAATGCATCAATAGAAACTCAAAACTAAACACTTAAATAAAAAGTCATTTTATTTTTATATTCATGTTATAGCAAAGAATAAAATTAAATTTCAAATGATTCATTTAATTGTATTAAATTCTTTTAGATATAACTGTTTTTATGTTGATATTTGTTAATTTATTAATCCTTATTGATTTATATAATTAAATTGAATAAATAAAGTATAGAAATCATTAGGCTTCTCAGCAATTGCTCTAAAAGTTGTGGGTTGTAAACCATATAAATATTATTATAATTTATTATATTTGTAAAAATTATTATTGCATTCATGCCTACAAATGAAAACATGTTATATAGATTATAGTATCTGTGCAAGTTTCTTATTTTTGATTAATTATACTAATGCATCAATAGAAACTCAAAACTAAACACTTAAATAAAAAGTCATTTTATTTTTATATTCATGTTATAGCAAAGAATAAAATTAAATTTCAAATGATTCATTTAATTGTATTAAATTATTTTAGGTATAATTGTTTTTATGTTGATATTTGTTAATTTATTAATCCTTATTGATTTATATAATTAAATTGAATAAATAAAGTATAGAAATCATTTGGGACGTAGCTCTCTCTCAAGACCAATTTTAGGAAGAAATGGTGGTAGTATGGTTCTATACTAGGAACAAAACTTTACTCTTTTGAGGAATTATGGTGAGATTGTTATTCAAGGCATCAATGAAACTATGGCCAACCAAACAAATGTGATATTGGTGTGGATTTTCATTTTCAATTGTAATTTTCTTGATGAGAAATGAAGCCATAGGGTTGGCTTTGATAGCAAGAGTTATGGGAGTGGATTCTTACCTATCTTAATCCCACCATCTTAGAGTTTTGTAGACACCCAATTTTGACACACTAATTGCGACTTCCCAAAACTGGTCGCAAACACTCCAAAACTTCCCAAAATTAGTTCTAAACTTCACAAAACATCAAAATTGTCATTCCCCATCAATATGGACACCAAAATTTACCTTTACCAAATTCTCCACTCTAACCAAATTTGCCAGTGGTGAATTTGGCAAGTTGAGTGGCGAATTTGGCAAAACTGCAAAATCAACCTATTTTAGCAAAAAAACAGTTTTTACCAAATTCGCCATCCCTGTGGCGAATTTGGCAACCTTTTCAAAATTCAAACTATCCCAGAATCTGATCTGATTTGTTACCAAATTTGCCACTCATAACCAAATTCGCCACACCTATGGCGAATTTGGTAAACAATGGTGAATTTGGCAAAATGATCGAGAATATTCCACACGAACCAGTTAGCCATGGATTAAGCCTCCCTTCACCTCCACCATTGATCCCGCATGCTCCAAGAAGGTCTAGGATGAATTTGTTTGAATTTATTCTTATCCATTCCTCCCTCCAAGTCCCCTCCCAAATCCTATTTAAGGAGGCCATGGGGCAAGCATTTGGCAAGGCAATTCACTGTAGCAAAGCTCTACCCATATTCTTCTAGCATTAGCATTTCTCTCTTTCAAGCTCTTCCCAAGCATTGCATAAGTTTTTACCAAGCATTTGAGCATCCTTTGTGAGCATTGAGAGCAATTCAAGCAAGGCAAGGAGGACTTGGGAGCAAGGAGGTCACCATTGGAGGCAAGAAAGAGAGCTCTCCTAGCTTCTTTCTTCTCTCCTCTCACCTTGGCTTCACAACATTTTTCCTCTAGGTTGTAGCCTTGCTAACTTGTCATATCTCTTTTATGCATTTCATATTTTATGCTCTAATTTCTCTTGTAGGATTTTAATCCTTTTCTTTGGCAGCCTCTAACTCTATTTTTGTAACATCTTAATAGTGTTTTGTAGCCTTCTTATTCAATTTTAGCATCCTTACTATCATCTCTAACACTTATTTTGTAGGCTATTTTAGTTTACATTTACTTTTATCATATTTTACCTCTAATCCTCTATTTTGCAGGATTTTATTATGCTTTTCTTTGCATAAATTTGGATAAAATATTTACTAATCTCTTGCCTAATTTTATATCTTGACTACAACATACTAATCCTTTTATCTTCCTCCATGCAATTTTTCTTTCATATATTAAGCATTTTTGCATTCTATTTCCCTTTGTTCAAGCATTTAAATAACATTTCTTTCATTTCATGAACTCTATTTTTAAGTAAAATTTCTTATCATTTGAGTACTAATTTGCTTTTATCAAGTTAAATTAGTTATTTCTTACATTTCCTAAAATTTAGTATTGGATTTTAGATCCTTAATACTTCTATTAAATCAAATTCTACTTTCTCATACTTACATGTTCATTTCTTTTAAGTTTTGAGCAATTTCTTAACATAGTTTATTAAATTCTCAAATCTATCATTATAATTTATTGATATAATATTGTTGGAAGTTAGTTTAACCCTAATATAACATTCCTTAACCTTATTATTACATCCCACAACCTCTTATAACTTTAATTTATCAAATTTATAGACCCCTAGGGGGATTTCATCTTTTCCTCTTATTAAAATTTTAGTCCTTAAATTCTCTATTTTAGAGGTTTAATTCCCTATTTTTTTATACATAGACCTTCTAAAATATAGTAGGATCCTTCCCTATCAATTTTAGCCAAAACCCCATTCAAATTGATCTTAAATTTACCCTAAAACTTTAAAAATCTTGTCCAAGACCAAATTCACCACCCCTATGGTAAATTTGGAAAACCAAGTTTCAGAGGTTCAATCCTCTAATTTTTTATCTACAAACCTTCTAGATCACAGTAGGATCCTTCTCACCAAGTTTTAGCTCAAAAACATAATCATAACCTATCAAAATCAACCTCAAAAATCTTACCCAAGACCAAATTCACCACCCCTATGGTGAATTTGGCAACCAATAATAGAACCAAATTTACCACTCAGACCAAATTCTCTAGTGGTAAATTTGGTAGACCTAGTGGTAAATTTGGCAACAAGCCAGATTCCACTCCAAGAGGTAAGCATAATCATTTTTTTATCAAAAAGGGGTCTGATCAATGTTTAGACATAGTTTTTACCCTATCCAACCCTCAAATAGACCCCTTAAATCAAAAAACCTATTTTTTAGTTTTTGTGTAGGTTTTACCAAATTTGCCACCCCTATGGTGAATTTGGCATCAGTGGAAAATTTGACACTTTAGTGGTGAATTTGGCAGACAGACTTCGAGAGAGGTAATCCAGCCACTTGGCCCATCCCTAGCTCAACAATTTGATTTTCTCTACATTCTATTTCTAATTTTCTACTATTTTGAAACATAAATCACATCTATTTTGGGAAATTAAGGAATCCTAGTTAGAAAACCCAAATCATTTACAAAACCTTACAATTTCTTCACAAAATACCTTAGTTTCTTTACAAAACACTAAAATACTAATCAATCAAGGAACCCTAGGCTTAATTTTAGCATATCCTTCATATTCAAGTACTTAGGCAAGAAATTGAAAAGCATATAGTTGCATTTAGGCTAGCTTGTTTGATTGCATCCTTCCTTGTTTGCCCTAAAATCAAAATCTCCTTAGTCTAGTGCATTCAAAACTTGAAGTGCATATAGGTTAGCTCTTGTTTGCTTGCATTTGTGTGATTTAAACTAAGCATTGCATTTTAGATGATTCTTGATGATTTAGGTTCAAATAATCGTTAAGGCTCGATAAAGAGTCAAGATTAATAGAGATCCAAAAATTTTAGGTGTTTGTCTTAATTGAACCCATAAACACCACAAAACAAGCATTACATCAACCTTCATACAACCATAGGAAAAAGCATAAAAGTAGGGGTCTAGTTGTGTTGAGGATTTTCATATCCTCAAGATATCCTTTGGAAAGAGATCCTCAAGTGGGGAAGCAGAGATTCTAATGAATCTCCCCATGCACACTTGACATTAATTAGATCTAAAGGGAAAATAACATGAGGTTTTCCTACCATCTACATAAATTGGTGAACCCGACATGAACACTCCTTTTGCCTTAACAAAGATAAAAGTTTGTTGAACTTAAATAGACCATCTAATTTGTTTGCTTAGTTTACATCACATTAAATTAAGATAACAAGAACATAACCAATTGCTAATCCTACTGGGGGAAGGTTAACGACCCCTTGAGTAAACCGATGTATGAACCTTAGGGGAGCAATCTTCTTTGGCAAGTATATTATGGTGGATTAGTGGGAGTCATAAGGAGGGTTGCTTATCTAGGTGACATAAGGATCTCAAACATCTTCTCTTATTTGCTATAAGTACTCTGGAAACAAAAATTTAATAAATTAACCCCCTCTTTGAAGCTAAGTCTTCTAACCATGTCTCAACATCCTTATAACACCCAAAACAAGGGTGTACCTATTCCTTCTTAGGAAGGATCATCCTCTCAAGGACAAATTGAACAAGAAGTAAACCCTTGGTCACAACAAGTACCAAGGGAACAATTAATTGTTGAACAAATTCCTTATCAAACTATAGACCATGTTAGATATTATATCAAAAGAAACAAAGACATCATTTTGGATGTTCTTAAAGAAGAACTTAGAGAACAAGTGAAAGTGGAATCCACCACAATGCATGAAAACATAGGTTATTCTAATGAACAATCAACAACTGCTCAAATCAATGAAATTCAAAACACCTTGGCAAGTCTCAATGTGGCTATGACACAACCTACTGATTCTACAACACCTCCTACCTTATCAATGGAAATGCCCACTTCAGGAAATCCTTTTTCAACTTTTCCTAGAGAAACAACTAATTCTACAAATCCCTTTTTCACTCTCAACATGGGACCTAGTCAAGTCCCTCACATCATAACTTCAAATAAAAATGCTTCAACTCTTACAAGTATACCTTTTACAATGCATACATTCGCTCAATCACATACTCAACCTCCATCAAATGATATTCAAAATATCAATACCAAAATTTTAGACTTAGAAAAGAGAGATGCCAAGTTTGAAGAACTTGAGCATCAAATTGCCTCCCTTCAAGGGACATCTAAACTTAAATACTCTTTTGAAGAATTCTATAATGAACCTTTAGATCCCAAAATTCTTAACCACCCATTTCCAAAGAATTTTGAAACTCCTAAGTTTCAAATGTATAATGGAAAACAAGATCCCATCAACCATTTAAGGCTATTCCAAATAGCTTGTAGTGACATCAATCATGATGAAAAACTTCTCCTTAGGTTATTCCCTAAAAGCCTTAGTGGGTTAGCCTTAGAATGGTACTTCCAAATACCTCATCATTCCATTAAGAAATTCAAAGAACTTATGGAAGCCTTCATTAAACAATTTTCGATCTATATAGAAGATAAGGTTACCATAGATGACCTTTACCAACTTAAACAAGGTAAAAATGAGAAATTTCATAGATTTCTTGGCCAAATGGAGGGCTCTCATAGGAAGACTCCAATACATTCCTCCTCCTAAAGAACTCTTACATATTTTCTTACGAAACCTCCATGAACAATTGTCATATCCCTTGGAGATGACAAACTTAACCTCTTTCGAGGAAGTCATCAACATGGCTAAAAGGGTAGAGGTCATCCTCATAAGATGAGGCCAACTCAACTATAACAAGAAAGAGGATGAAAAGCCCTCTAACAAGGGGTAATACAAAAATAAACATGTCGTAGGAGATGGTGTAACCGATTCTCGACAAAACAACAACGTAAACACTACTCAAAATGCTCCTCAAAAATTGGTTATCCAAAAGGAGGACAAACCTCAAAGGCAATATACCAATACGGGACAAAGTCAAATAACCATGCTAAAAATGCTCCTCGAATCTAAACTAATAGAACTTCCACCCATTAGACCTTGGGACTTATCAAAAGGAGCACCCTTTTGGTATAGACAAGATGAATACTATGACTATCACCAAACAGAAGGGCATACTACCAACAAGTGTAGAACCCTAAAGAACATTATTCAAGACCTCATTGAGGAAGGGAAAGTGACAATTAATAAACCACAAAACCCTAACAAAGGTATGGGAATATTTCAAGACCCCCTACCAACACGTGATCAAAAATCAGCTAACTTTGTAGGTGCCATTCGCCTATCAAGATCTTCCCATGCCATAACTAGACAACAAGCAAAGAATCAATCTTTGGATCAACCCCCAGTGGTTGTCCCAAAAGCAAAAATCAACATTCCTAATAAATCACCCTTGGTGGTTACACCTTCTCAAAACACCTTGCATACATTCGATCTTCATCAACAATTAGAAGAAGTACCCACAAATATCTCCCTTCTAGAACTCCTAAAAACATCACCCGCTCATAGGGAAATATTGTTAAAACTCTTAAGTGAACAAGAAGTCCCTCAAGACCTATCTCCAAATGACATCACCAACATGGTTGGGTTAACTAGAATTAATAATGCTATCTTAGCCTTTCATGAGGAAGACACTCCTCTCAAAACCATATCAAGGGATTCTCCCTTTACATTATAACTCAAATAGGTGATAAATATATCAAGAGAGTCCTAGTAGATAATAGATCAACCTTGAATATTTGTAATGTCAAATTCTTATGAAATTTTGACTTAACCAAAAATGATTTACAAAAATTAGACCTCATTATTAGGGCCTTCGATAATGAAGAATGAGAGGTGACAAGCACCATTACTTTACCTATCAAAGTAGGGCCTCATGTCTTAAACACCCTCTTTTATATCATATCATGTGATGTAACTTATAATATGCTTCTTGGAAGACCATGGATACATGCCATGAGGGTCATACCCTCTACCTTACATCAATGCCTTAAATATGAATATCAAGGAAGGGTCATCCATATTCCTAGAGACCCAGAACCTTTCACCATGTGCAATTCTATAGATTTACAAGAAATTAATCTTTGCCCTTCCATACAATCGGCTAAGTCAAATGATCAATCAAAAATAGATAAAGGAAAGGAAATATTAGAGGAACCTCTTATAGACTTAGAGGAAACCCCTCAATCATCCCTTAGCACTAATCAAATTAACCATATTTATCAAAAACTAGATCCTTTCATAGAACTAGTAAGCATGTTCCTTTCTCCTCGAGACATAGGTATGCCTAGTAGAAAGGGACTCAAAATCCAGATAGGATCTTGTACTTTCATCCATGATGGGACTACCTTTGATGAGAGAATCCAAGGATGCAACCTTATGCCTAGCGAATGAACCTACGCTACATGTTACATGTCACCTGCCTTCCCCATAGTTAAACAAATGCTTGTTAATATGGGTTATCAAGGTAAAGGCCTAGGTCATTATGAACAAGGTATTAAAGAACCTTTAGAAGCTATACCTTGGCCAGCATGATGTGGGATTGGATTTATCCCCAACAAAAATGAACCCTCTCCTCTATCTAGAGAAGAGGACAAAGATGACTACTCTAGATCAATACATGGCTCTCAATGGGGTGAAGAGGATGAAGAAGAACTATGGTCACTCCTCAATCAAACCCCCCATAAAACTATATGATTTGGGAGTATTAACATGTTAGAATTAGTTCATCCAAAAGCCATTTCAATCAATGAAGATCTTGAAGAATCTTTAGATAATTATCATATAGAAGAGTCTCTAGATCAGATCTTCAATTTAAACTCAGCCCAACCTTCCAACTTGGAACAAACATCTATAGATCCTCAAGAACTTAAATAACTAGGGATTATAGATGCCCCTCTTCATTTTGAAGATGAGTCACAAGCTTTAATCGAAGAAACCATAGAAGTCAACATTGGAATAGATCAAGATCCATGCCTTATCAAACTAGGGAAAGTCCTAACCCAAGAAGAATAAATAGAATACACAAACCTATTAAAATAATTCTCTAACATCTTCACTTGGGGATACGATGATATGCTAGGACTTGACCCCTCATTGGTAGTCCACCATCTAGTAGTACATCCTGATGCAAAACCCATCAAACAAAAATTAAGAAAAATACATCCAAGAGTCACCCTTCTAATAAAGGATGAACTTCAAAAACTACTAGATGTTGGCTTCATAAAAGCCATAGACTATTCGGATTGGATCTCCAACATCATTCCTATCACTAAGAAAGAAGGATCCATTCAAATTTATATCAACTTTAGAGACATAAACAATGCTTGTCCTAAAGATGATTTCCCCTTACCTAATATAGACATGATAGTCGACTTCACCATAAGATCTAAAATGTTATCCTTAATGGATGGATTCTTAGGCTATAACCAAATCAAGATCATAGAAGAAGATCAATCTAAAACAACTTTCACTACCCCATGGGGAACCTTCTACTATCAGGTCATGCCTTTTGGCCTTAAAAATGTAGGAGCAACTTATCAAAGAGCCATGACATACATATTCCATGATCTCATGCATAAAATAGTGGAATACTATGTGGATGACATCATAGGTCGATCTCAAAAAAGGAAAGACCATACTCAAGATCTTAGATGCATCTTCCAAAGACTACAAGACTATAAAGTCAGAATAAAACCCCTAAAATACATTTTTGGGGTGAAATCAGGAAAGATACTTAGATTCATCATATCTCAATGTGGGATTGAAATTGATCCCTCCAAAATCATTACCATAACCAACATGCCACCACCTAAAAATTTAACTAAGTTACAAAGCCTTCAAGGAAAATTATAAGCTATACATAGATTCATATCACAACTTGCAGACAAGTGTCAACCTTTCTCCAAATTATTGAAGAAAGGAGCCAAATTTGAATGGGACGAAGGATGCCAAGAAGCCTTCGAAGCCCTAAAAACTTATCTCTTAACACCACCTATCTTGGTGCCACCAAACTTAAATCAACCATTATTGCTATACATAGCCACTACTGAACATGCCTTAGGAGCTCTATTAGCCCAATACGATGAACAACATAGAGAAAGGGTAATCTACTATATTAGTAGGACCTTAGTGAATTATGAAACTCGCTACACACCATTAGAGAATATCTACCTAGCAGTTATCTTCTCATATCTTAAACTAAGACATTACATGCTCAGTCAAAAGACTTACATCTTAGCAAGAGTAGATCCATTACATTACCTCATATTAAAACCTTATCTATCAGGTAGAACTACCAAATGGGTCATAGCCCTCAGTGAATTCGACATAGAATTCATAAACCAAAAGTCACTAAAAGGACAAGTTATAGTAGATCAACTTGTCATAGCTCCTTTAGAATCAGAACATCCTATAAACATCTCTTTTCCTGATGAGATGGTCTCATCAATAGAAGTCCAAGAACCTAAAACATGGGTCTTGTACTTTGATGGAGCTAGATGTGCAAAAGGCATAGGGGTAGGAATTATCCTAGTCACCCCAAAACAACTCATCCCACTATCATTTAAACTTTATTTTTCATGCACCAACAACACAACAGAATATAAAGCACTTATTTTAGGTCTTAGGGCTGCAATAAAACTAAATATCAAAAATATAATAGTATATGGTGATTCACAACTAGTGATCAACCAAGTGAATGATACCTATCAAACCAAATATGAAAAGCTAAAACCATACAAAGATATTGTAGACTTATTAAAAACTCATTTCGATCAAATAACTATAGAAGCCATACCACATTCTAGCAATCACCATGTTGATGCTATGGCAACAACTGCATCTCTCATCCCTTTAGAATTGGAAGATGAAGAAGTTGCTATTATCATAAGGTCAATCAATGAACCTTCTATAATAGAATCATGCTTACTACCTCTTAACATATGTAACATCAAAACATCTATACATCAAGCACCTTGGTACCAAGACATTTTCAATTTCCTCAAGGAAGGAACATTCCCTAAAGGATTTAACTCTCAAAAGCATAGACAATTTAGGCTAAAATCTTGTAAATATGTCATCATTGGAGATATTCTATATCGATGCTCCTTTGAAGGTATACTCCTCAGATGCGTAAACTCAGATGAAGCACAAACTCTCATAAAAGAAGCCCATGATGGATCATGTGGTGGTCACTTTAGTGGACTAGTTGTAGCCAAAAAGCTCCTTAGGATGGGCTATTACTAGCCCTCCATGGAAAAGGATACTCATAACTATGTCAAGAAATGTGACAAATGTCAATGACATGATAATCTTGTTCATGCTCCATCTCAAGAACTTCAGCCTATCACATCTCCTTGGCCTTTCTCCTCCTGGGGATTGGATATCATAGGTAAAATAAACCCTCAATCATCCGATGGACATAAATTCATTATTATAACTATAAAATATTTCACTAAATGGGTTGAGGCAATGCCTCTATCCTCTACCATAAGCATCCAAGTATCAAAATTTATCCTAAATCAAATCATTAGCCGATATGGTATCCCTTCAACCATAATTGTAGATAATGGTACCCCCTTTAAAAATAAATAGGTCACCAAAATGTGCGCCAAATATAAAATTCAATAAAAATGGTCTACACCTTACTACCCACAAGGAAATGGACAAGTTGAATCCTCCAACAAAATGCTAATCAAAATCCTTAAGAAGCTAGTCAACAAAAATGGTCGAGACTGGCACTTACAACTTTATCCTACCTTATGGGCATATCGTACAAGTGTGCGTACTCCCACTAGGGCAACACCATATGCATTAGTTTATGGTACCGAAGTAGTCTTTCCCTTCGAACTTGAAATCCCCTCTTTAAGAGTCTTATTGCAAGATTCTTCGATAGGAGATGAATACCGCTCAAGCCACTTACAACAACTAGAACTCTTAGAAGAAAAATGCATCAATACCTTAGAACACCTCAGAACATACCATAATAGACTTCGATGAGCTTACAACAAGAAAGTACATCATAGATCTTTTGAAGTTGGGGACTTAGTCCTCAAAGAAAATCAAAAGAACACTAACGCCGACGTCGATCTTAAAGGAAAATTTGAGCCTAATTGGTTAGGACCCTTTATTATCATAGCCAAATTTGGATCAGGAGCCTACCACCTAGCCACATTGGATGGCCAAGAACACAAAGAACCAATTAACATCATTCATCTTAAATGATATTATGCATAAAGCACATCGAGTCATTTGCTTGCTCATTTGATTGGATACATGACAAGAACCACCATATAATCATACACACTTTACCCCTTGCATGCTTGCCTCATTTGCTTGATCATACCATCAAGTCAAGAGGGTTTACTATGATGCAAAGGCCAATCCTTATTATAAATACATTTGCATTGCATCCACCTAGGCTAACTAATATGTTGAGTAAACTCTCTCAGTCCAAAAATATTATCCTCTAAAATCTTCCTCTACATCCCGCTTCACTACTATCATACTTCTTCTCTTCTTCTCCCTCTCTTGGGTTAAGTGATGTATGACGTGATCATCCATAACCCTGATGACCCAACCTTTTCCCTTTCTTCTATCCCAATATTGGGGGCAATCAACAAATAAATAACAATCAAATATTCATCTATCTCACTTCTTCTAATAAACATTACATACGACTTACTTTCCTCTATCTTACACATAAGTCATTCTACAACATTATCAACAATACATATCTACAATACTTCTCAACAAAATAATTTTATATTCTATCAACATTCATGATTATTCTATAGACTCCTCAAAGACATCTCTTTCTCTTCTATAATACAAAATGATGTATTGTATAAGAGAATTTAAGAGTAGTCTATCAAATGTGTCATGATATCTATTCATCACATTCTTCACATATAACTCATCTGATAGTCCATTCAAGGATGAGAAATCACATTCAACCAATTTCTCGTAAATTCATAATCATTTGTGAATTCTACTAGTTACTGGTTGAATGGGGTTCTCTTCCCTGATTGGCCTATCATTCGAGTTCACAAAATCATACCTAATACATCATCATCCACTTACTCATTCGATTGGTTGCATGGGCCAAGAGTCCCCTAATCATCCATTCCCATATGGATTAACAATTACTTGTCAAATTTATATGGGAACGGATGATTAAGGGTACTCCTCCCCACTCGACATACCATTTTTAGTATGCAATCAAACATAAATCAAATTCTCTCATACTATCTTTCCAATAAGTCATAGGAATCGTAAGGTTCCCTTGATCCAATGATGCATAAGTTTGCAACTTCCTCACAAATCTCATTAGGCAATGGATCAATGTTACCTTTACTTCCTCTCTGATTTATTGTGTCAACATGCTATCACATTTTTACAAATCTCAATGATTACCTTCGATAATCCATGAGGTTATCGAAGACTTTATTGATCCAATATCTTGTAGATCTACAATCATTTGTATACCTTACCAGGCACTGGATCAATATTATCCTCGTAGCCTCCTAGTTCATATCATTGGCATTCTATCAAACAAAATCAAGTCTCTCACATATTATTGTTTAAAAGGGTCTATCGGACTATGAAGTCCTATAGATCCAATGCCTTGTGAGCATGCAATTACTTGTACGCTTCACCAGATACTAGATCTATATTATCTTCATAGCCACCTAAGCCTCTACAATAGTAGAACATCCACAAATCATACTCTCACCATCAGCTATTTGCCTAATAATACTACTGGATCAATAGAGTTCTATTTCCAATCAACTATATTATGCAAATATACAATCAAGCATCAAAAGTCCAAAAATTATCACCTATCAAAATGGATATTCTCTATATATTCACACAAAATAGATAGAGAACTTCCTCCCTCTTGATAGGTGACAACAACTTATCAATTCTTCCTTTCAAAATAAAAACATCTTAGCTAACTTATAGACTCTTTAGGAACATCAAGGTTTGATAATCAACACTTTACGTACCCATAATCATTTATGACTACATCAAGTAGTCGATTATCAAATCCCTATGCATCCTAATAACCTATAAGCTAGCATGGATGTCATCTATTCATTCATACAAATAAGTTCATTTAAACTCAAGGTAATGTTCTCATATGGACCTCCTAGATAAGGGGAATTCCTTTTTCCCATATTATGCATATATACATTTATTTGTACACATGTCGGGCATGGGAGAAGGACCTCTTCTTCTCTTGGATTGTGCATATGGGAGCATTACCCTCAGTCTAAAATATTTTATTTACAATACAAAATCCATGAATCTTTCAACACATCAGATGGGGCAACGAGTATCAAGCCCAATTCCTCACGTACATGTAAATATTTGCATATGTATTAGGTAACGAACTTGTATACTCTTGTTACCCTTTCTCATATGTTAAGAAATTTAGTAACATTAAATATTTCTCCTTAAAAGCAATTTTACTTTTAGACAAATGAAAGAACAACACAAAATCATTCTACAAGCCTTTTTAAAAATTATTTATACTCCACTCACAAAAATAGAACATCAACATCACACTTCTCAAATAGCAATCAAAATATTCAAAAATTCTTATTTCAAAATATTTGTAAAGTTTTCCATTACTTTGCAATACCTTAAATCATTCTCTATCGCTTTAAAAATTTGCAAAAAATGCAAAATCAAATCATAAAAGCATTTTCAAAGATCATTCTATTACTTTACAAAAATATTTGTAAAGACCGCTCTCCATCACTTTGCAAAATATTTGCAAAAGCATTATCATCATTACTTCGTAAAACGTTTGGAAATACCTTTGTGAATACAAGCAAAACATCTCACAATCATTACAATCAACATCAAAAGCATTCATATCAAAGCTTTGTAAAAGGCTTGTAGAAAAAAAATCTTATCTACACAGTCAAATATTTCATAAAGAATGACATTTGAACATTGATAAGAATCTATCTAAATATTTCATCTACACAACTAAGTATTTCATAAAGAATGACACTTAAACATTGATAAAAATCAAACTATCTTTATCTACACAGTTAAATGTTTCATAGAGAATGGCACTTAGACATTGATGAAAATAAAATATCTTTCATCTATGCAACTAAGTGTTTCATAAAGAATGGCACTTAGACATTGATGAAAATCAAACTATCTTTCATCTATGCAACTAAGTGTTTCATAAAGAATGACACTTAGACATTGATGAAAATCAAACTATCTTTCATCTACGCAACTAAGTGTTTCATAAAGAATGGCACTTAGACATTGATGAAAATCAAACTATCTTTCATCTACGTAGCTAAGTGTTTCATAGAGAATGGCACTTAGACATTGATGAAAATCAAACTATCTTTCATCTACGTAGCTAAGTGTTTCATAGAGAATGGCACTTAGACATTGATGAAAATAAAACTATCTTTCATCTACGTAGCCAAGTGTTTCATAGAGAATGGCACTTGGACATTGATAAGAAGCATAACATTTTCACCTACGCAATCAAGTGTTTCATAGAGAATGGCACTTGAACATTGGTGAAAATCCTCTATCTTATCTACGTAGCCAATTATTTCATAGAGAATGGCATTGTTGGAAATATGAACAAGTTTTGTTGTCATTGATGTCAAGAGTCAGTTTTAGTGAGCAGTGCAAAAGTAAGGATGTCAAGAGTTAGTTTCAGTAAGCAGTGCAAGAGAAAGTTTGCTTCTAGGTCTAAGGGAAATAATATTATAATATTAAAGGTCTAATGTTAAGACCTAAATTCATTAAATTAATTATAAAATAATTATAATAATTTCATTATAAATTAATTTATAATTTAATTTAATTAACCCTAAGGTTAGGGTTATAAGGGCAAAAGGTTTAATTTAAAGTGCCAACATCTAATATAATTTCCCCCTCCAATGACATCCAAAGGGAGATGGAAAAATGGTATAAATACCATGTGCATTTGGTTGACTAAGACCTTACCTTCGATCGAATAACATTGAGCACCTACGAATTTTTGTGATCTACGTGCAAAGGAAATATATAATTATTTATTTATTCGGTGACCATCGAAGGGATAAAATAAGGGAGGCTTAAAGACTCATTGCCAACTCAGTGGTTGGGCTAGCGGTAAGTGGATGTGCGTTGAGGGGTTGACAAGCGGGAGGTCCCATGATCGAATCTCAACGAAAAGCTTGGGAGTGTTTTGTTGGTGTCGTTTTAGTGTTGGCACCTAGCACGTAAGTCAAAGCACACAGGATGCTTTTGACTACCAACGTGAGTGCCTAGCTCACATGGTAGTTAGGCCATAGCTAGGGCGCTGGTGGCAGCACAATGAGGTATCAAATCTTGTCGAGGACAATAGAGGTATTCAATTTTTAATTAAATTTTGCTCCTAAGGTTTTGATGTGACATGAATTTTTATGTTAAGAGGGAGATATAAGGTTTATAAAGATTAAAATATTATATTGTGATTTTTATGATTAGAATTTGGAAGGAGTAATAAGGTGGATAAAGAAAATTAATTTTTGATGTGTGTTGTTTAATTTTTGGTAATCATTTTTAGGAGTGCGGAGATTATAAGGTGTAAATGAGATTTAATGTTTTATATGGTGAAATATTTTGAGGGAATTTTGAATGAAAATTTGAAAAGGTTTTTACTACTTAAACTTTGATATTGGCAAAGAGGTTGATTGTGATTGAGACAGGTTTTGAGGTTAATTCTTCATCAAACAAAAGGTATGGGCATATCATCCTTGTGAGTGAAATATTGTTGGATATTGTGAATTCTAAGTTGGAGTGAAAAGGTTTGTTTGATAAGCATTATTGAGTTAGTTTTCATATACATTATTTGTGAATGATTGTGAGAGCAATTGAGTGTGAAATTGAGAACTATCTTGAACTAGGGTTTGTGAAAGAACATGAGTATCATTGTTATGTGAGATTGTTTGATAAGCATTGTTGGAAATATTGGAGTAAGATTTCATATGCTTGACTAGGGTTTGTGAAAGATCATGAGTATCATTGTTATGTGAATTTAGAATAATCTTGAGTCAAGGTTTGAGTTCCATTATGTGAGTTGTTGAAAGCATTGTGAAACACTTGTCTAGGGTTTATAAGCAAGTTGTGTTTCATTGAGTGATTGGTTGAGTGAAGTTGATTGAGAATAATTGATTGAAAGCGTTGGAGTTCAAGTTCTATGAAACAAATTAATCTTTACTAATTTGAAAAAGAGATTGAAAGTGATTGAGTGTGAAACATATTGAGTCTCTTACCATTCTCTATATGTTTTTATGGTTAAATAAAATTTTGAGTGAAATTTGTTTGTGATATTGAAGAGGTTTTCTGGAAGAGATTAAGTTGAGTTTTGTGAGTGTGAAACATATTGAGTCTTTAACCATTCTCTATATGTTTATGAGGTCAAACATAATTATGAGTGAAATTTGTTTGTGTGATTGAAGAGGTTTTCTGTGATAGATTGAGTTGAGTTGAGTAAGATTTTATGAAAGCTTAAGGATAGATTTGTGTGATCTTTTATGGAAGCTTACAATCAAATTTGAGGTAAGTCTTGGTGAAGACTTGTTGAGCATATTGGACAAGTTCTAGTGAGAACTTGTTGAGCATATTGGACAAATTCTAGTGAGGACTTGTTGAGCATATTTAAGGGAAGTCTTGGTAAAGACTTGTGGATAGATTAGTGTAAGCTTTGGTGGAAGCTTACACTACAGAATTAAGGTAAGTCTTGGTCAAGACTTGAGAGCAGTTTGAGCAAGTTCTAGAGAGAACTTGTGGATAGATTTGAGGCAAGTATTTGAGAAGACTTGAGAGCAGAGTTGATTGATTGATTTTTTCAAACCTTGAGTTAAGGTTTGGGGTAGATCTAGCAGAGTTTATTAGTAATTGGATCAAACTTTGTGTTAAGGCTTGAGGAAAAATTTTAGGATAGGTTTGTGCTAGACCAGAGATAGAAATTGAGCCGATTTGTGCTAGACCAAAGGACTATGTTTAGTGTAGATCAAAGACAGATATTGAGAATATTTGTGCTAGAATGAAGGAATGTGTTTAGTATATATTAGAGAAAGAGATTAAGTATATTTGTGATAGAAAAAAGGACTATGTTTAGTGTATATTTGAGATAAATATTGAGTAGATTTGTGCTAGAATGAAGGACCATGTTTAGTACAAATTTGAGCAGAGATAAGAGTAAGCTTTGGAGGTGATAGAGTAGAGGACAATAGTATCCAATGGCTATATATCCATCAACCAAGGTAGTGAGGATAGAGATATTTTGAGTGAGGATAGGAGTCTTCAATGGAGAGATATCCATAAGCCAGTGCAGTGGAGGCAATAGTCTTCTAGAGGATCACCAGCTAGAGCAGAGGAGAAGGAGTTCTCCTTTGGATAGATTTTTGCAAATAGCTTAGGGGATTAGCGTCTCATATGGATAGATATCCATGAAATTGATTAGGGTATTGGTATCTCATTTGGATAGAGGTCCATAAACATTGTAATAGGGAAGAATTCTCAAGATATTTATTGAATAAATTTTAGTAAAATATTTTCTCCATGGATGTAGCCCACATTGGGTGAACCATGTTAAATTGGTGTCTCTATTGTGCGTGATGATTTGTGCATTGATTATTGCTATTGATATTGCCATTGATATATTGGATAATATTATTTGAGAAAAGAAAAGTAAAAAGTGATCTTATACTGTTCACACCCTCTTAGTATAAGCTTGTGTTCTTCAGGTATTTGGACATTGATAAGAAACATAAATTTTTTACCTATATAGTCAAGTGTTTCATAGAGAATGGAACTTGAACATTGGTGAAAATCCTCTATATTATCTACGCAACCAAGTGTTTTATAGAGAATGACATTTGGACATTGATAAGAAGCATAACATTTTCACCTATGCAATCAAGTGTTTCATAGAGAATGATCTTGAACATTGGTGAAAATCCTCTATCTTATCTATGCAGTCAAGTGGTTCATAGAGAATGGTACTTTAACATTGATAATATGCAAATAACTTCATCTACATAGTTAAGTGTTTCATAGATAATGACCCTTAAATATTGATGAAGGACAAACACCTTATATACACAGTCAAATGTTTCATAGAGAATGGCATTTGAACACTGATAAGGACAAACACCATTTGCATTTTATGTAAATATTATAAGTACCTTATCTACGCAGTAAAATGTTTCATAGAGAATATAATTTGAATACTAATGAGAAGAAACTATATTATATCTCATTTTATATACTACAGGTACCTCATCTATGTAGTTAAGTATTTCATATAGTATGGCACTTAACACCAATGAGAGGAAAAGAATTTTCAAAACTATACACTTCGTTGTACATATTACATGTATCTCATTAAGTCTTAAATGATATCATGAATATGGATAATAGGCCACCATTTAAGCATAATGAGATCATATTTCCACCTATGGGAACATAATAAAAGGTATAACATTTTCCTCCTAAATAAAATGAGAGTTCTCCTATATTAGGTCTAGAGACCACCACTCACATACAAACATTTCAATACTTCTCACAATTGAGGCATCTCCCCTCATACATATCATTCCTAAAATCTAAACATATTTATATCAAATCAAATTGAAACATCAACATATCACATTACCATAAGTGATAAAATTCAAAAACATCTCATCATAACCTAAAATAAGAAAGTATCATCATCATATATGCCTCGCAATATACAAACCGATAGAGAAAGTGTATCACAAAAAATAAAAATAGTGCACTCAAATCGTCACAGGAGGATGCACCACAATCCCAAAAATTAGTTCACTCACTCCTAAAAATCCCTAATATCACATAACAAGAGGATCGAACCTCCCTAGAATCCCTTGATAGAGAAGGAGGTAATTGAAAACTGGTAGTCCTCCAAGTATCACTCATCGTCGTGGCTTTCAATAATTATCTCAAAGAAGATGACAATCATTGCTCCATAGGTACCAATGAGTGATATAGCTCACAATAGTGTATGTCTCTACCCCATTTTCTCTCAACTCAATATGACAAGTGATGAACCTTCTCTATGAGATCTAACATCATAATCTACATTGCAGTCCTAGAAGCCGCCAGGTTATGCTGAAGTGATCCCATAATAATAGCTACCATGGTTCCATCAAAGCCTCACCCAATTGTAGCTTGAGCATCATCTCTTCCTCTTGTCATCCACTCTAAATTAGACCTAATGCCAATAATGATTTCTTGATCATTGTCCTGCTCCTTCATGACTCGATCCAAGGATGATTGGAGCCTATAAATGGACCCTTCACTATCAATCTACACTCAAACCACATCATCCCTAAGCTCGTACACCTCATCCCTAAGCCTGGTCACATCCTCAAATCATAAAGTATTTGAGGCTACTAACTAGATCCTCACCTCCTCAAAAGTGCAGTGGAGCAGTCTCAACTCTATCATCATAACCTCTACAATTATCCTACTAGGACTCGTTCCTCTGCTAAGATTCGACCCTGCTCCACCAAAATCCTTCCCACCTGAACTCGACACCCCTCCACTAGTTGAGACATGTAGAACTGGGATAGTAGTTAATGGAACCACATCTAAAGGAGCTAACCTCCTCATCCTCTTCCTGGTCATCATCCTCTGCTATCTCTCTCTCACAACATCTATCCGCTCTCAAGGCACTCAACATATCCTAGAATATCTGCCTCTAGTTCATTGGTGGTGGATCCATAGTCAATTGATGAGGTCTAAACCAAATATACCAAGCACCATATTATGATTTCATCCCTACATAATCCAATATAGGAGTCAATACCATGGGATCATCCTCATAAATCTCCATGTGGGTAAGAGGATCCATAGGATCCCACTAGGTCTTACGATGCACTGATTGTATCTAAACCTCCCCAAAAACTATACCTCTCCAAACTGGTGAGTCACTCGATCATATTAGTATAAATTATAGACCTTTTTCTTATCATCTAGCCATCAAACCCATCTCACCCTAGCTATCTCCTTGTGTTCCTCAGACCACACATACACATCTATCCATGATATCCAGGTTACGTGTGCCACCCACATGTCATAAATAAGATGTCTCACTGTTGGAATCAATTATTACATTCATAGAATTTTGATTGTCACGCTAAAAAAATCTATTTGAAACCAACGAGCTATTATAGGCTCTGGTCGACCTACCTCATGTTTTGTTAAACACAAATATTGCTAAGGAAAAACTACATAACGGGTAAGGAAACCCCAATAGTAATTCTATAATTAAGACTCTAATTATGCTTTAGATTTATATTATACTTTATGTATTAAAATGACCAAGCATGAAAACAACCATTTGTTATGCCTTATGTAGACCGGTGCCTAGATTCATTGGGATGTTATAGCAATTTAATAAAAATACTATCATGAACAAAACCAATAGAAATTGGCGTTCTTAATATTATTTGAATATCGTAATAAAACCAATAGTTAAACAACGAGAGAAATGTATATAATGCATTCAAATAATGTAACCCATTATCCAGTGACACAAAATACCAAGACAAAGAAATGATAGGAATAAAACCCAGAATTGTATTGATTTCATAAAATATTACATGCAGAGTGGGTGGGATGCCTTTTAACTCTATTTTTCTTAAAGAAATACATCAATACAATGAAGAGGACTCTGTTCAAATAATGTAACAGATCTCTCCAACTCTCCTTGTTCCAATATCGTAACAGTAGAGTCTCTAAATCCTAGGCTCAAGAAGGTAGGAAATGATATCAGCTTCTTGAACGCTTTTCTATCACAATCCTGCACAGCAAAGGGAAGAAAAAGAAATGAGAAAGGAAAATAGACACAGAAGGGAATACAATAGCACAACTAACCAGACACTCAAGTATACCTCTTAGTAAAATTGCTATTCTCTCTAATTGCTTGATGCAAAATATATCCTCAGCTGCCTCTTTTTATAGCATCTGTTTCTTGATTCTATTATTTTTGGTTTACTACTGACTGTACACTTGTCAACATCTTATTGAACCCGTTCTATATGCTGTCTAGCTGGTGCGAATATGAACTGACTATTAAGGTTCTTACCTAGATTGAAGGTAGTTATTTATTATTTAAATTTAGCCTTTTTATCTCTTTGGTTGGCCCTAGAAACTAAGGATTCAAAATTATATTTTTTCTTTTTGTTCTACTTGTCCTGGCCACTATGCTTGGCTATTAGGGACCGGCCAAGATGCCATTGTGAAATCTAGATGAGGAATGGAGGTGGACCCAACATGATGGTGAAGACAAAGGGTGGTGTGCTAGTGGAAAATAAATGGAGTTGCAATGATCACGAGATAGAGTGAAGAAGTAAGGATGGTGAGGGTTTAATGGATGGAATGATGGGGGGTAAATGGTAGGAGGTGGTAGTGAGCGAGGGTGGCATACTAGGAAAAATATCAGGATGGTAAAGGAGGAATGTCCAGGAGGAGGAGGGAAGTGGTAAATAAGAAGGTGGGAATGGAAAACAAGATCTGGAAGCACCTATAATTTACTTCCATAACTATACTCCGTCGAAGTGCTCCCCTAGCAACTATATTCCATCGAAGCGCAGATTGAATGACTATGAAAATCGAAGGCATGCTATTTTCTTCACACATTTCCTTTGCCTTAAGTATTTGTAGAACATAAAATGATAGTATTTTAATCCTTTATGCTTCATTGTTTTCTTTTTTTGATGCTTTAACTCTTCCTTACTGTCTCTTATTTATAAGCCTGTGACTATGCTTTGTAGTCTCATTTTGTGGTATGCCATTATTCTAGTGAGATAACACATGATCTGGTGGCATGCTTGAGCGTCAGGATTTGTCTTTTATTTGGTTTACTTTGTCCTTACCCAAGTATTGTACACAAGATTTTCTCTGATTTCTTTGAATCTTTCTTTCCATGAGTTTTATTCTGTATTCATAGCTTCTATGCATACTATTTTGACTCCATATTGGCTATTGATTTTCATAATGTATTTTAGCGTACCTTGTGATCGAGTCACTTCTTTGATTTATTCCTTGATATTTTTTTGTAAAGTGATCATCCTTCTCTAGAAGCTTGGTCCTATTGAATCTTTCTTGCTGGTTCGTGATCTTCACAGGTTTCATCATGGCTATTTTTGGTATTCTTAAACCTGCAAGAGTGTTGATTTCTAAAACTTTTGAAGTCCCTTTTTCCCTAAGTCAACCGTGATTAATCACATACATTGGATATAAGTGATTGGTTTTGCTCTCGAAACGTTGATTGATGCGCTGTCGTACGATCTTGATAAATTTTTTTAGCATGACTGTTGATATCTCGAGACCTGCATGATAGTTAGTATACCTGTTTGCATATAAATGTTTAAAACGATGTAGTTTATTGGTCCTCATTTAATCATGATTATCCATTGTTAATATTCATATTTTTAAACCTTAACAACTTGTATTAAGCGATGGTAACATATAATATGTTTACTATCCTTTTGTGATCATTGTTAGATCTTACCATGGTAGGACACAACCATTGGATCATACACATACACATAATTCTTAACAAATGGGGAAAATCATATGTACCTTAGATTAATTAATCAATTGAAATAATCATGTTTAGACTAACCTTCGATTATCTCTAAGCACGCACATCATTGGATCTGAGGAGGAATTAACTCTGCCATATGATTTAAACGTTTTCATTTAGTTTTGGATATTTTTTTGTCACTACTGGCCTTCGCATCCATCGATTCTAGGATTAGTTTGTGCGCTGCTGTTGGATCTCCTGTAAGATGCATTCTACATAACCAAAAACATAAACTCTTTAATTTATTTTAATCATGATTAAGTCAAAATGGGGGTAATCATGCAATGTATTAGACCCTTTCTAATCATGTGATTAATATTTACCTTTGTTTTCATATTGCAGTCTATGATTTCTGCATGACTATTGGATTTGAGTGGAGAAAAGCACCGCCGTCAGATTTGGTCAACCTGCGAGTTAGTTTATTCAAGGGTGTATAGATTTGATATTAATTAAGCCGAAAAGGGGTGATTATCTAACGTGTTTAGACCCTCATTAATTTATTTTAACCATTTTAATTAATCTTACGAAGTCTAAAAAACTTCAATGCATCTTTAGTGAACGTGCCACCATTAGATCAAATATTGATTGAGCGTAGCCATTCGATCCTCTTAATTAGCCCGATGATTAATCCAATGGGGGGTGCATTCTTTTAATATTGGTTTTTAACCGGTGATTAACTCAGAGCATGCACGACCATTGATCTAGACGTTGCATGGGTGTGATCGTCCGATCTATTGGACTTGCTCAGATTTTAACTTGACTATTTGACCTATGCCGACTTTCTTTAAACCTTTGAATTTTTGGAGATTGCGTAGCCATCAGATCTATTTTGAATCAAGCACATCTGTTAGATTAATCGGAGATGCTCAATTTTTAAACTTTAGGTTAAACCTCATTGACCCTTTGACTTATCTTTTGAATTTATTTTAAATGCGCATCCATTAGATTTATCTTGATGAAAGCGCAACCGTCTGATTAAAATTAAGATGCAGACTCTTTAAATTTTACCAAGGCTTTGACCTTTGGCTTATCCCTTGTTCGATTTGATTAATGCACTATCGTACGATTTCTTTTGGATCGAGCGCGGCCCTTGGATTAACCCTGAAATGCTTGCTTTTTAGCTTAGTGGGGCGCCTACCCTTAGGTTTTAATTAATGTTTACTTTGGAATTAGGTTCTTCAAATTTGCAGACCAAGGCGAATATTTAACCGAATTTAGGTTTTAAAAGATTTTAATTGTCAGTTTAGACCCAAAGAGATTTTATGAAGGTCAAACTTTGGCTTAGGGATTTAATTTGAATTTTTCTGCCCTATCCACTTTGCGGTACTTTGATTAATAGAGTGAGGCACACATTATTAAAAGCTAAGGTTTAGACTTTATCAAAACAATAAATGGAATTTTATTTTAAGATACAACAAATCTAGCAGTGACCAACATTAAGGATACTTTGTTTAAAACCAAAAAATTTAAATTTGGAGGTTTCAAAGTTGAGTCAAATTTGGCTCCAACATAGGCTCTGACTGGGACAATGTGTTTAAAACATGAAGCACTTGAGAACCAAAGAATCTCCTGGGTTTATTTTGCAAAAAATTTAACAAAAAACAACAAAATTTTGATTGCTAAGCAAAAATTGAAATGCATAACAAAAAAACTTCCTTCCTCTTTTTCTTTCTTTTCTTCGTCATTTTTTTTTATATACTGAAAAACTATATAAATAACATGATATAAAAGCAAGTAGAGTATGGAAAACTATAGATCCCTTTTCATTCAATTTGGAAACAAAGGTTAGGAATTTTATAAATCAATGAGCTTTATTTTGAAATATTGTAATGCTTGTTTTAGCTAAGTCATAAGATATGATTACACAGATTTTGTCACAGCCATTTGTTTCATTATATTTTTTCCCATGTGTGTGTATGTGCATTTTTTTTGGCTTTCTAAATATTTCAAAACTTTACCATATCTGAGCAAAATAGCCAAGGCTAATATGTGATTTCACTCTTTAAAAAATTTCACCATTCTATAGGGCTCCATTGCCAGTCAGGCGTCTATAGCCTCGGTGGAGTTGCTTCTAATCCCATCTTAGTTTTACCCTACTGCCAGTCAAGCATCTATAGCTCTGGTAGAGGTTTTCCAAGATATCTTAGACAGTGACTCAGTTTTACTTTATTTTTTATTTTTCTTTCTCGTGAGATAAGTGTTTGGATATATAAGCAAATTGTGCAATAAGTATGCCTGAGTTAAAGATTAGTTTCTAGATATAAAAGATAAGTGTAATAATTTTTGGCTCAACTACCCTCTCAAAGATAACTTAGTTCTTTGGACCTTTGAAGTCACCTTAAGTATCATTTGTAATGTGAGGCTTGACATGATGTTTCAATCAACTTTGTTTTCTATCTGTTTTATCTCATATCAAACAACTATTGCATAAACACTCATTTTTGACAGAATTGTAAACCTCATCAACATCTAAAATAAATCCTTTTTTTCTTATTGTCTTTGGTGGAATAAATAGTTAGATATACTCATAAAACTAAGATATCATTTGTATAGTAAACTCAAAATTATTCAAAAACAAAAGGGAAGCTTAACTAATAAACAAAATACACCACTATGTTTTTGGATTTTTGTTTTTCTTATTTTTTTTTTGTGTAATGCTTTTTTTTTGTAAGTACACCTTGAACTGGGATTGTACATTTTGAGGTGTTGGCCATTAATAGGGATAGACATTATTTCTCCCTGCAAATTATGTAGCTTGTAAGTATTTTTACTGATAACATGGGCAATTTGGTATGGGCCAATCCATTTAGGTTCAAAATTACTCTTTTTACCATGCTTATCATTTTTAGGATCCCAATAGATGACTATATATCCTTAAGAAAAAGGAGTACCCTATTAAACAATCTTATAGTTTTCTGGGTTTGTTCCATCATTCTATTGAGGGTCTCTCTTCTTTGTTATTCTAACAAGACAATTTGGTCAAGCCTTCTTTGAATGGGATCAAGGTTTTCATGATATTGCAATAAAAGGGAAAGTGCCATGTTTCCATTTTTGGGGGCAGTAGGAATTTTTATCCATAAACCATCTCATAGGGGGTTCTTCTTGTATTTATTTTAATAGATAGCCTATCAGCCCATAAAACAAATTTAAGTTCACTATCCCATCCCATTTTGTTTTTGCCTTATGACATTTTTATTCTTGTTATTATATTTTTGTTTGATGACTCAGCTAAACCATTTCCTTGGGGATAATAATTAGTAGAATGAGATAATTCAATTCCATATTCAGCACAAAATTCTACCATTTCATGTGACACAAAATATTGAACATTATCAGTTACAAGCTTTTTTGGAACTCCATACCTGGTCAAGATGTTTTCTTCTATGAATCTGATGACTGCAGTAGTTGTAGATTTTCTTAAAGGTGCAGCTTCCACCCACTTTGTGAAGTAATCTGTTGTAGTTATAATCCACTTATGCTGGCCAGATGAATTAGGCTTGATCTCTCCAATTAGGTCAATACCCCATTGATAAAAAGGTGCTTCAATGATTACTGGCTTGAGGGGCATGGCTGGTAGATGCTTTTTCCCTATAAAAACTTGGCAGTTATGACAATTCCTAACATATTTATATACATATTTAAAAAGGGATGGCCAATAATATCCTCCTCTCATGATTTTATTGGCTATAGCTCTTGGAGCAAAGTGTCCTCCACATAAACCATTATGAAATTCATTAATTATTTATGGGACTTCTCTTTCATATAAGCAGACTAATAATACTCGATCAGGATGATTCCAATATAATACTCCATTTTGTATATAATACTTTTGAGCTTGAAGTTTGACTGACCTCATTCTGTTTATTGTCATATCTTCGGAAAAAGACAAAATTTGTAAGTATGACAATATTTCTTCATACCATTTACATTCTTCATTTTTTATTCTTTTGTCATCATATGTCTGATCTATGGTGAGAATATTTTCAGATCCTGCTTCTTCTTTGTTAGCCAACAGTTTAGCTAAACCTTGCCCTTTGATTGTTTTAACTATTTTGAATTCAACATCATATTGCAAAAGTTTTACCATCCATCTTGATGGTCTTCCTAATGGCTCTGATTGAGAAAAGATATATTTTATTGCTATAAAGGGAATACAACAGTAAACTTTGTTTGATCCAAATATACCTTTGAAGTGTTCTAAAGATTGGATGACTACATAGGCATGTTTTTCCAGCAGGATGTATTTAAAATTTACTCCTTTTAGTCCAGAGCTCATAAAGGCTATTGGCCTTTCATTATTTTTATTATCTTTCTGTGAAAATACTGCAACAATAGAGTGTTCAAAAACATATGAATAAATATTAAAATCTTTTTAATAATCAAGGCAACTTAAAGCTGGAGTGGTTGATATGGCTTCTTTAATCTTGTTAAATGTTTCCATATTTTCTAATGTCCATTTTATTTCTTCAGTTTTCTTCACCATATCATTTATGGGTTTGGTCATTATTGCAAAATTTGGGACAAATCTTCTGATAAAATTTATTTTGCCTAAGAATGACCTTACTTCTTTTATATTCTTGGGTGGTGTTAGCGTACTATATTGTTATACCTGCATAGCTAGAAGTTAATTTGTTATTTAACTTTAGCTACTTGTTGCAGCGGCATCCTGTTGAGATGCGCCCGTTCCGGGCTAATCCAGGAATGTTGTTTATGCCGACTGTAATATTTAAACGCTGCACTGCTGAATAATAAGATTGGTTCGGATTTTATCATGGCATCAGAGCCATTTTTTTCTGGGCAGAGAATTTGATTTGCAGAGGAATTTTTTTTTCGTGCGCAGACGGAGGAAGGAGCTGGTGCTGGAAGCGAAGGAAATTTTTTTCCTCGCTGGGCGTGACTACGGCACACCGCAGCAAAAAAAAATTTTGAAAAAAAAAAAAAAAAAAAAAATTCTTTTTTGGGACGCAGCCGCGCGACCCCCCGCTGGACGCAGGGAAGGAACGCAGCAGCAGGCTACGTCCCGCGCGCGCGTCAGGAGGGAAGGAGGTCCCGCGCTAGATGCGCGTCCGCTGCAGGAGGGAAGGCTGCAGCCCCCCCCCTCCCCCCGCCGCGCGCAGGAGGCAGGAGGGAAGCGGGACGCAGGGCGTCCGCTGTAGCTCCCCCGCGGACGTCTGTCCGTAGGAGGGACCGCGGACGCAGGTCCCGTCCCCCCCGTTGAGGGAGACTGCGTGACGCGCAATCGCCTGCACGCTCCCCAATGCCCCCCCCATTGGTGGAGACGGCGCGCAATCGCGTGCGCTCCCCAATGCCACCCCCCGCGCGACGTGCAATTTGCACGTGCGCTCCCCGAGGCCCCCCCGCATGACGTGTAATTTGCGCGCGCGCTCCCCGAGGCCCCCCCTCCTCGAAATAAAAAAAAACGAAATCGCACCCCCCCTGTCCAGGCGCTTGAGCGCGGAAATTAAAAGGCGGGGCGTTGTTTTTTTTTTTTTTAAATCATCGACGCGTGAGGAAGCCGAGGCCGTTGCAGAGGAGGAGGCAGAAGGAGGGGTTGAAAGACGAGGGGCTTCACAGATCCTTCCGGATCAGCCCGCTAGCTCACTTGGCAGTGAGCTGTGTGGTAAGGCTCAGGGAGCCTGCAGGTCGGGGGTTCAAATCCCACCGACTCCCCCCAAGGTATAATTTTTTTTTCAAAGTTGTTTTTTTAATTATTATTTTTTAATTAAAATTTTTAATTTTAATTTTTTTTATAGTTTTTAAACTTTATAAATTAAAATTTAATTTTAATTTATTTTTTTTATAAGTTTTAAAACTATATAAATTAAAATTATTTATTTTAATTTTAAATGTATAATAATTATTAAAATGCTTTGTTAAAGAGTTTTTTTTAAGGGGGGATATTTTTTTTCAAAAAATCAAAGGGGGATTGTGAGTAATTTTCTGAAAAGGCAATTTGGCGAATTGTAAAAGGTGCATTTTCGGCTGCGCCCGACACCTTGTGGGCAGTTTTTTTTGTTGTATGTTGCATATTTCATTTTTGCACTATAACATTAAAAACTTAAAAAAAAAAATCAATTACACTCCCTAAGTCCCCGGAATAATTAAAACCCATCCGTGCAATTTATTGCACTGTAGCGTTCGGTATTTGTGATACCTCTGGCCAACACTTATAGGTAAAGCTGTCGTGATTGAGCTACTGTATCCGCCGCCTAATATAGCTGCTACAACGACGTCTAAGCTTGTTCTCTATAAATCGTCGGGGAGAGATAAGTTAGCTATTTTTGCATTTTTTTACTCCATCCACTACCCTTTATCGCACTTGTGTTTAGGCGTAAATCCTGACGAAGTATTCTTCATAGTGTTTAGGGGAAGTTACGCCCCACGCATGAGAAGAATCTTCTATGGTAGGTGCCATCAACAAGGCGATTCCCTTTCAGTACCACTTATGTTCCACGTATCGTATGATCTCTAAAACTCACCTATAGTCTCCCTCACGTAAGGGCGGGTGATTTTTGTTGATCTTTCTAAATACCTATAGTTTCCCTCACGTAAGGGTGGGTATTTTGTACGGTATAACGACCTAGCAAAAGGTATATCGAAAGGGGGACCAATTGGTGATATAAGGAACCTTCACTATGGCCGTTGTTGCAAAGTTGATGACTGATCCGCATCAGTTATTGAAAGGTCCAAATTATACACCATGGAAACATAAGATGAAGGCAATTCTCCAAATGGAAGATTTGTGGGATATTGTTACTGGAGTAGCAACTAGGCCTTCACCAACAAGCGGGATCCACGGGTCCTTCCGCGAGATCGGATAGCTTTTGACAAGAAAGACAAGTCGAGCAAAGGTGCTCATTTTGTTTGCTATTTCAGATGAAGTGCAACCTCATATAGTCGACAAAGCAAGTGGTAAAGAGGCATGGGATGCCCTTAGAACCATCTATGAGGGAAAGAATGATTCAACCATTCTTCATCTTCAACAACAACTTCATAACCTGAGTTTGAGACAGGGAGAAACAGTTGAACTCTTTCTGTGCAGAGTGTCTGAATTGAAAGAGAAATTGAATTCTTTGGGAGATACTGTGGATGAAAAGCTTCTCATTTCACTTGTGATGAGAGCTTTACCTTCTTCATTTGATATGTTGATAACCTCCATCTAGGTGTCTCAACGACAAATTACCTACATCGAGTTGGTAAATCTGCTTCAACAACAGGAGGCACGCAAACTTCACAAGGATGATTCTTCCAATACAGCCCTATACACCAACGGGCAGGGTTCTAGGAAGAAAGGTAATGGGAAAAAAGGAGGCAACTTTCGAAAAGGAGGAAATTCTCAACAAGATACGAAAGGAAAAGGCAAACAACCTCAACAGAAGAAGAGGTGGTGCAAGATCTATGAGAAAGACAACCATGACACCAACAGGTGTTGGCATAAGAACAAGCAGAAAGGCCAAAAAAAACCACAAAATAAAAACAAGCAACCACAGGTAAATGTTGCTGTTGAAGAATCTGACTCAGATTCTGAATGGGCACACAAGGTGCTCATGACTACCATAGATTCCACACAGAGGGATCCTGTTTGGTATGTCGATTCCGGAGCTAGCAAACATATGATCGACGACGGATCATGGTTTGAATCATTTGTGGCCAAAGAGGGCAAACCTGTCACCATTGCTGATGATAAAACCTACAGGGTTCAAAGAGAAGGTACAGTTTCAGTCACTCTTCCTGATGGCAAGTGTCAGATTGACAAAGTCCTCTATGTTTCGGGATTGGCTAACAATTTGTTGTCAGTCACACAAATCCTGGATAGAAATATGGTTGTCAACTTTCGTGTTGAGAATGGCAAGAAGTGTTGTACTATTACCACGAAGGGTAAGCAGATTGCAATAGCTTCATATAAGCACGACTTATTTGCCCTAGATGCTATCTCTACTCCACATGTTGCCATGACTGTCTCTACCAAGGAGGCAACTTCCCTATGGCACAAGAGATATGGGCATCTTAGTTATGGCTACTTACTTGAGCTCAGTAAGTATGAGATGGTAAAGGGTCTTCCTTACCTTTCTACCACATTGCCAGTGTGCTCTGACTGCTTGGTAGGAAAGCAACATAGAGTACCATTTGAGAAGAGCTCTACAAGAGCACAAAAACCTCTGGAGTTAATTCACACCGATCTGTGCGGTCCTTTCACACCCAACAGTTGTGGAGGGAAGAGGTACTTTCAGTTATTCGTATATGACTACTCACGAAAGATGTGGGTTTTCTTTCTCCAACTGAAATATGAAGCTTTCGCATTCTTCCAGCAGTTCAAGAAATCCGTTGAGAAGGAGTCAGGAGCTTCTATTAAAACCCTCCGCTCAGATCGAGGGGGAGAGTTTACCTCTAATGAATTTTTTGCATTCTTAGATAAGCATGGAATCAAGAGACAGGTTAACAACTGCCTATACTCCTCAGCAAAATGGAGTTGTTGAGAGAAGGAACTGTTCTATCATGGAAATGGTTCGTTGTATGCTCACAGGAGCTACTCTTGGGCAACAATATTGGGCAGAAGCTGTCACCACTACAGTGTATCTATTGAATAGGGCACCCACAAAGGCCCTAAAAGGAATGACTCCACAGGAAGCATGGAGTGGTCGAAAACCCTCTATATCTCATCTACGTATTTTTGGATGTCACGCTTTCATGCACATACCAAAAGAGAAAAGGAAGAAGCTAGATGAGAAAACACTGAGATGTATTTTTCTTGGTTATTCTGAGCACTCTAAAGGATATCCTTTGATAGATCCTTTGACCAAGAAAATTCATGTCAGTAGAGATTTTGTCTTTGATGAAGCTTTCACATCACAGAGCACATCTAAAGTACACCAAGATATTGTGGAATCTAAGGAAGAGAAGATTCCTTTGTCAACATAGACAGGAGGTCCTTCTACATCTTCTTCAACTCCACCGAAGAAGAATCCTAAATGGTGTACAAATACAATCAGAGATGCAAATTTATCCACTCCTCCCAATTTGAATTTGGATAGACCTCGTACACGCAGTATGGCTCAAAAGGAAAAAGAAGCCAAAGAAACTGGTGAGGTTGATGATCTTTGTCAATCTTTTGAGGAACTTTCTGTAACTCCAAGTACAGAAGTAGAGGATATGGATATTGATGATGACAGGGCATTCATGTCTACCATAGATGATCTTGAACCTACATCAGTGCAAGATGCTCTCAGTGAGCCTCAGTGGAAGGCCGCTATGGATACAGAGTATGAGTCTTTGATGAAAAATAAAACTTGGAAGCTTGTTGATTTGTCGCATGGAAAGAAACCCATTGGCTGTAAATGGGTATATAAATTCAAGTACAAGGCAGATGGAACAATTGATAAGCATAAGGCCCGTCTTTTTGCAAAGGGCTATGCTCAAAAAGAAGGCATTGACTACGAGGAAACTTTTGCACCTACTGCTCGGATGACCACAATTCGGGTTATGTGTGCTATGGCAGCACAATATGGGTGGAAAGTTCACCAGATGGATGTCAAAAGTGCCTTTCTAAATGGTGATCTCCAAGAAGAAGTCTACATGACTCAGCGTGAAGGATTTGAAGTGGAAGGCCAAGAGCAGAAGGTTTGCAAATTGGTCAAATCCTTATATGGTCTGAAACAAGCTCCTCGAGCTTGGTATATAAAAATGGACAATCACCTTATGCAACATGGATTTAAGAGATGTCCGTCAGATGCAAACCTCTATTTCAAGAAACAGGGTTCTGATTTTATCAGGTGGGGCAATTTTAGAAATGGCTTCTATCCTTTCTGGATCAATGCTTATCCCCTTTTTTGAAACTATATGACCTAGCAATTTTCTTTGTGTATTTCCAAATATGCATTTTTTTGGATTTAGAGAGATTCCAAATTCCTTACACCGAGCAAAAACTACAGTTAAATGTTCTAGATGATCTTTTGGATTTTTAGAAAAAATTATGATATCATCTAAGTACACTACTACGCCTTTAAAATCAAAGTCCATCGCTCTTTGGAAAGTAGCACCTGCATTCATCAATCCAAAAGGTATTCTTAAATATTCAAATGTGCACCAGGGTGTGGTGAATGCTGCCTTGTGTCTATCTTCTGGATTATCAAAATTTGATTGTACCCTAAAAATCCATCTAACATGGACAATCTAGTTGAACCTACTACTGCTTAGAGCAGTTGTTCCATGTTAGGCAATGGGTAATTGTATTTTAGTGAGCTCTTGTTTAAATTTCTAAAATCCACGGATAGTCTAATGTCTCATTCTTTTTACTAACTGGTACTAAGTTGGATCTCTAGGAGGAAAATATGACTTTTCTTATTATCTTGGAGTCCAACAATTTTTGAACCTCTTTTTACATTATTGGGTGTAGAGTTGGATTGTACTTTCTTTGTTTTTGTCTAAATGGATTGGCATCTTCTTTCAAGGGTATTATGTGTCATCACATCCGTTTTGAAAGTTTTGAGATCTTCATAGGTCTAAGCAAAATGTTCTTTGTTATTTTTTAGGAAATTGATATATCCAGCTTTTTCTTTAGCAGGTAGTGCCATGTCTACTTTCACTATTTTGGGTTCTTTCATTGAGCCAATATTAATATCCTCAGATATCACTTCTCTACATATGGGTTTATAGGCTTTGTCAAAATCATCAAATAGGCTTTCAAGAGACACCAATCCTTTAGGTATTCTATTATTTTTTAACTGGATTACTTCTACTGGTTCTCCTATTTGATCTTTTAGCTTTTCTTCATTTTTTTCATCACAGATTACATCTACATACTAATTTTGCAAAGTCATAAAATCCTTAATATCTATATCATCTTGAAAGACCTGAAGATAGACTATGTTATCTAGCATAGAAGGTTTATAAACTGAGATAGTTGGAAATATGTCCATATATTTTGTAGTTATTTCTAGGTGATCTAGACCTAAGGCATTCACAGATAAGAGATATGCAACATGATTTTGTTCTCTAGGAATATATGAAATATTAAAAGCCAAAAATTTATCAATTTCTTCCAGTACTGCATTTATATATTGCTTAAGTCTAAGATGTTTGGTATGATATTTGCCTTTTATTTGTAGTATAATAAGTTATGCATCCCTTGTTACAATTAAGTAGTTAATACCTAAATATTTTGCTTTCCTTAGCCCTAATAGTAAAGCTTCATACTCAGCTACATTGTTTGTGCAAGGAAATTGCAATCTGTAAGGGATACTAAGGTAGTTTCCTTTAATATCAGTTAAATTTACACCTGCACCTACTCTAGATTGGGATTTAGCCCCATAAAATGACATGGTCCACATTTCTTGGGTTAATGCTCGATTTGATTTAGCATAAATTATTCTCATATCTTCTAGATCCATGTTCTTTGCATCTAGTAATTCCATCAGGAATGGGTTGTGCCATATTGAATAGACTCCCATCACTTTTTCTTCCATAGATTTAACTAAGTTACTCATGGTTTCATCTATTTGAATTAACTCTATAGAGTGTTTGTTGAATGGTTCCCTTATCAAAATTATATTCTCCTTATCTGATATGAGGATGGTAGCACAAGATCAGTCTAGTTGTATTTATCTCCCTAGTTGTTCTACCCAATGCCTACTAAGTAATAGTGAGAAGAATTGGTCAACATCAACCACTACTATATCCATGACAATGATATTTTTGGGGTGTTGGTCTAGGAAATCTAATAATCCAGTTATCACCCCTACATAGGGAATTTGTCTGTTGTCCATTACAAAAAATGAACAAAATCTCTAGTACAAATTAATCCCATTTGGTCAGCTATTAGCTTAGGCATGATATTATGTGAAGCTCCACTATTGAGCATGCAATTATGAATCACATATCTTTCCCCTTCATCTGAATTATATCTTAATGACACGTAGAAGGGTCTGACAGAAGATGATGATTTTGTATCATGTTGATTTTGTCCAGAAGCATGACAAGTAGGGTCTTCTTTTTGCTCTACTAATACAAAAGCTCTGCATACTTGTTCTTTGTATGTTTGAACTTTCATAAGTTCACCAAATGTGATATTAACTTTTTGCTTACTGAGTTCCGACCCAGCATAAAATTCTATCTTCTTTATATCCAATGGTTTATTACTTTTTTATTTGGGAACTTCTTCTGTTGATTCTATTACCTTAGGAGTAATTTTGTTAGGGTTCCTATCAATTTTCTCTTTACTGATACTTTTATTGGTGAAATTTTATCTTCTTGTTTCATTTGTATATAATTTCTCTATTCTTTCAGGGACTGTTCTATTCCTCAAATTTAAAACATGGTTTACCTCTAATTTTTCAACCTCTTGAGCAGTGGGAATCAATTTTCCTTGCTTCATATTATCATATCTTAACTCATGTGATTTCTACAAGATTTTAGTTCCTTCAGTTACTAATATCTAAGGATGATGATTTGAAGCATATTTATCAATGTCTCCTTCAAACAACCTTTCTCTGGATTCATCTTCAATGGACAAACATGCATTGATTCTTATATATTCTTTTTATTTTGCATGCATATATACATTACTTTGATCACTTAGGTGCATTCCACATGCATAAGGGTTATGGGGTGCATCACAAGTAGAGAAAAAATAAGAAAAACCTTTAGTTACATTGGCAGATAGCATTGGGTTAGAGACATTGTTCTAATACCTATCAAAATCTTTGTTTTTCTAGTTGTTATTCCCATTACCCCTATTCCTATTTACTTCTTCAAAACCATTGTTGTTTCCCCAATTATTATTGTAATTTTTCTTAAAGGGGGTATGATTGTCAACATGTGGTCTCTCTGTCTGTGAAGATTCATCGTTATTTCCATTTCTTTCAATTATTGCTAACTTGCTACTCATGTTGTTGAACATTTTTGTCATTTGACTAGTCAACTTCTCCACAAGATCAATTTTAGTTCTTCTTTGTATATCAAAAGCCACTCTCTTAGGTTTTCTCTCAGGTATGTTAACCTCTAAAGAATAAGGCTTCATCTTAACACTGTCAAACATATTTCTTTCTATATCCATTATATTTTTCATACAACCATCAATGGTAGTGGTTTGTTCTTGCCTTAATTCATAGTTAAACTCTCCTTGAAAAGCATTCTTATAAAAAAAAAATAGACTGAATATCACTAGGCCTAAGGTTGGTAGGGATTTTGTTTCTTATTTTTGAAAATCTTCTGTTAAAATCACTAACAACCTCATTTTCTTTCTTCTTCATAGTGGCTAGCTCAGTTAACAATGATTGTTCATTTTTCCTTTCACCATACTTCTTTAGGAACACCTCTTCCATTTTGGTGAAGTCTGGGATATCATTGTAAGGAAGGGAATTAAACCATTCTCTAGCATATTTTTCTAAAGTCTGTAGAAACAATCTTCATACTACATCTTCATGTTCAACTTCCAGACTGTCCATTGCATATAAGAAACTTTTGATATGATCCTCTCTAGTTACAAAACAAGGGAGGTATTTGTGAGATTTACTAGGTAAGGTATTTAAATTTACTGGCAATACAAAAGGCCTATATCTATTAGTTCTTCATAAATAAACATTACCATGAGCCATTGCTACTGTAGAATTTAATTTGATAGGAGAGCTACCTATAGGGATATGGTTTTGAGTAGCCTGAATGTAATCAGATTGATTATCTACTGTAGTATTACTATTTATTGTATGATGAGAACAATTGCATATATCTTCTACAACAGGATTTAAATGTTCATCAACAGTAATATCAATAGTAATAATATTTTGATTTTTCTTTACGTACTTTTTACCGCTAGAATTAGATCTACTATAATATGTAGAATTCTTAAAAATGGTGATTTTTGCATATGTATAAATACCTCTGGATTTTTGAGTTCCAAGAATAGCTCCTTATCGCTTCTCCTAGTGTTCGCCAACACGTTCTGTTCTCTTTTTTTAATATTTTTCTTCTATGTTTATCCAGTAGAGTCGCCAACACTGGGGTGCAAAAAGAATAGCATATACTCTTATCAAGAATGCTTGATATTATATCTCATCCTCACAGGAGTGGTTTCTTGGGGAAATTCAAGAAAATCAAGAGAGAGAATTCAAGAAAATCAAGAAACAGGAATTGGGCAAAATAAAAAACATAAAAATAGTGAAAATTAAAACAAACGTTCTTTATTCGAAATGGCCACCCATTGTTTAAAAATAATATCGTTCGGTAAAAAAACTTAAGATGTTATGATCTTAACATAAAAGTTCATCTCTGACAACGATGCCACAAGATTGTTGGAACCTATTCTTGCATCTGTAGGATTTCGATTGTCATGCTACAAGAACCCGTTTGAAACCAACGAGCTATTACAGGCTCTGGTTGACCTGCCTCATGTTCTGCTAAACACAAATATTGCTAAAGAAGACTACAGAATGGGTAAGGAAACCCCAACGACAATTCTTTAATTAAACTTCTAATTTGCATGCTCCAGATTTATATTATACTATATGTATTAAAATGACCAAGCATGAAAACAACCATTCATTATGCCTTATGTAGACCGATGCCTAGATTCATTGGGATGTTATAGCAATTTAACAATAATTTTAATATGAAATAGAGAAGGGGAGAAGAAAATTGATGTTCTTAATCTCATTCGATTATCGTAATAAAATCAAGAGTTAACCAACGAAAGAAACATATATAATGCATTCAAATAATGTAACCCATTACACAGTGACACACAATACAATGACAAAGATATGACAGGAATAAAACCCATAATTGTATTGATTTCATAAAATATTACATGCAAAGTGGGTGGGATGCCTTTTAAATTTGATTTTATTAAAGAAATACATCAATACAATGAAGAGGACTCTATTCAAATGATGTAATAGGTCTCTCCAAATCTCCTTATTCTAATATGGTAATAGTAGAGTCTTTGAATCCTAGGCTCAAGAAGGTAGGAAATGATCTCAGCTTCTTGAACGCTTTCCTATCACAATCTTGCAAAGCAAAGGGAAGAAAAAGAAATGAGAAAGAAAAATAGACACAGAAGGGAATACAACACAACTAACCAGGCACTCAAGTATACCTCTTAGAAAAAATGCTATTCTCTCTAATTGCTTGATGCAGAATCTGTCTTTAGCTGCCTCTTATTATAGCCTATGTTTATTGATTATGTTATTTTTAGTTTACTTCTAACTGTGCACTTGTCAGCATCTGATTGAACTCGTTCTATGTGTTGTCCAGCTAGTGCAGCTCTAAACTGACTGTTAAGGTTCTTCTCTGGAATGAAGGAAGTTCTTTGTTATTTTAATTTGGCTTTTTTTCTCTTTGGTTGGACCTAGAAACTAAGGATTCAACATTATATTTTTCCTTTTTGTTCTACTTGTCCTGACCATTATGCTTGGCTATTAGGGACTGACTAGGCTGTCATCGTGATTTCTAGACAAGGAACGGAGGACCCAACATGATGGTGAAGACAAGGGACGACATGCCAGTGGAAAATAGATGGAGTTACACTGATCACAAGATAGAGTGAATAAGTAAGGATGGTGAGAATTTGATGGATGGAATAACAAGGGATAAATGGTAGGAGGTGGTAGTGAGCGAGGGTGGCATACTAGGAAAAATTTCAAGATGGTAAAGGAGGAATGCCCAGGAGGAGGAGGGCAGTGGTAAATAGGAAGAATGTGGGAATGGACAACAAGATATGGAAGCACCTATAATTTACTTCCATAACTATACTTCGTCGAAGTGCTCCCCTGGTAACTATATTCCATCAAAGAAATAATTGAATGACTTTCTAAAAATTGAAGGCATGCTTTTTTCTTCACGCGCTTCCTTCGCCTTAAGTATTTGTAGAACAAAAAATGATAGTATTTGAATCCTTTATGCTTCATTATTTTCTTTTGCTGATGCTTTAAATCTTTCTTACTGTCTCTTATTTATAAGCCGATGACTATGATTTGTAGTCTCATGTTGTGGTACGCCATTATTCTAGTGAGATAACACATGATCTAGTGGCATGCTTGAGCGTCAAGATTTATCTTTTATTTGGTTTGCTTTGTCCTTACCAAGGTATTGTACATGGGGTTTTCTTTGATTTCTTTGAATATTTCCTTCCATGAGTATTCTTCTGGATTCATAGCTTCTATGCGTACTATTTTAACTTCATCTTGGCTATTTATTTTCATAATATATTTCAATGTACCTTACTATGATCGAGTCACTTCTTTGATTTCTTTCTTGATATTTTTCTACGAAGTGATTGTCCTTCTCTAGAAGCTTGGTCCTATTGAATCTTTCTTGCTGGTTTGTGATCTTCACAGGTTTCATCATGGCTGTTTTTGGTATTCTTAAACCTGCAAGAGTGTTGATTTCTAAAAATTTTGAAGTCCTTTTTTTCCTAAGTCAACCATGATTAATCGCATCCGTTGGATCTAAGTGATTGGTTTTGCTCTCAAAATGTCGATTTATGTGCTGTCATCTGATATTGATAAAAAAATTTAGTGGCCGTTGATATCTCAAGACCTACATGATAGCTAGTATACCTGGCTACATATAAACATTTGAAATGACGTAGTTTATTGGTCCTCATTTAATCATGATTATCCATTGTTAATCTTCATATTTTTAAACCTTAAAAAATTGTATTTAAGCGATGGTAAAATATAATATGTTTACTATCATTTCACGATCACTGTTAGATCTTATCGTGGTAGGACACGATCGTTGGATCATACACATGCACGTAATTCTTAACAAATGGGGAAAACCATACGTACCTTGGATTAATTAATCAATCATTTGAAATAATCATGTTTAGACTAACCTCCGATCATCTCTAAGCACGCACACCATTGGATCTAAGGAGGAATGAATGTCATCATCTGATTTAAACATCTTCATTTAGTTTTGGATCTTTTGCTGCCACTACCGGCATTTGCATCCATTGATTCTAGGATTAGTTTGGGTGATGCCGTTGGATCTCCTATAAGATGCATGCTACATAATCGAAAACATACTCTTTGATTTATATTAATTGTAAATCAAAAAGGGGGGTAATCATGCAATGTATTAGACCATTTCTAATCATGTGATTAATATTTACCTTTGTTTTCATATTACCATCTATGATTTCTACGTGACCGTCAGATCTGAGTGGAGACAAGCACCGTTGTCAGATTTGGTCAACTTGTGAGTTAGTTTATTCAAGGGTGTATAGCTTTGATATTAATTAAGCTGAAAAGGGGTGATTATCTAACGTGTTTAGATCCTCGTTAATTTAATTAAACTATTTTAATTAATCTTATGAAGTTTGAAAACTTTAATGCATATTTAGTGAATGTGCCACCGTTAGATCAAATATTGATTGAGCGCAGTCGTTCGATCCTATTAATTAGCCCGATGATTAATCCAATGGGGGGCACATTATTTTAATATTGGTTTTTAACCAGTGATTAACTTGGAGCATGCACGACCATTGATCTAGACGTTGCATGGGTACGATCGTCCGATCTGTCGAACTTGCTCAAATTTTAACTCAACTATTTGACCTATGCCGACTTTCTTTAAACCTTTGACTTTTTGGAGATTGCACAGCCGTCAGATTTTTTTTGAATCAAGCACATATATTAGATTAATCGGAGATGCTCAATTTTTAAACTTTAGGTTAAACCTCATTGACCCTTTGAATTATCTTTCAGATTTATTTTAAATGTGCGTCCATTAGATTTATCCTGATGAAAGCGCAACCGTTTGATTAAAATTAAGATGTAGACTCTTTAAATTTTACCAAGGCTTTGACCTTTGGCTTATCCCTTGTTCGATTTGATTAATGTGTTGTCATCCAATTTCTTTTGGATCGAGCGTGGCCCTTGGATTAACCCTGAAATGCTTGCTTTTTAGCTTAGTGGGGTGCCTACCCTTAGGTTTTAATTAATGTTTGCTTTGGACTTAGGTTTTTTGGATTTGTGGACCAAGGTGAATATTTAACCGACTCTAGGTTTTAAAAGATTTTAATTGTCAGTTTAGACCCAAAGAAATTTTATGAAGGTCAGAATTTGGATTAGAGATTTAATTTGTAATTTTCTGCCCTATCCACTTTGAGGTACTTTGATTAATAGAATGAGGCCCACATTATTAAAAGATAAGGTTTAGAATTTATCAAACCAATAAATGGAATTTTATTTTAAGATACAACAAATCAAGCAGTGACCAACATTAAGGATACTTTGTTTGAAACCAAAAAATTTAAATTTGGGGGTTTCAAAGTTGAGTCAAATTTGGCTCCAATAATACTATACATAGGATTTTCTTTGATTTCTTCGAATCTTTCCTTCCATGAGTATTCTTCTGGATTCATAGCTTCTATGCATACTATTTTGACTCCATCTTGGCTATTGATTTTCGTAATGTCTTTCAGTGTACCTTGCTGTGATCGAGTCACTTCTTTGATTTCTTCCTTGATATATGTTGAAGGTATTTTCTGTGAAGTGATCATCCTTCTCTAGAAGCTTGGTCTTATTGAATCTTTCTTGCTGGTTCATGATCTTCACAGGTTCCATCATGGTTGTTTCTGGTATTCTTAAACCTGCAAGAGTGTTGGTTTCTAAAACTTTGAAGACGTTAGTCAATGGTGATTTTATTTTTATTGATATCTTCGTATCTATAGGGTTAGATATTGGACCACGTTCAGTCGCTTGACCAGCCTTTATTGTATCACTTTCTTAAATATTTTATAACCTGTAGGTTAGATAGCCGAAAGATGCATGCCTTGAACTCTTTTCATTTGATTAATTAAGATGAATATGGTGATTAATAATGTGTTAATGCCCTTGTTAAGAATGTTTAAATCTTTAATTAATCAGACGTCTATTTTAAACTTACCTTCGGTTTACCTTTGGATCGTGTGCTACCATTGGATCTGAGTGGAGGTCAAGCGTACCCGTTAGATCTATCGAAGATGCTCTTCATTTAACCCTTTTGCATTCTTCATTTTGACTCTGGATCTTTCACGACCGTTGGATCTCTTTTGTCTCGATGAAGCGCTACCGTTAGATTATTGCCAGTTGATTCATCGCTTAATTCTTTGGTTTGTGCGCTGCCATCAATTTTCCTGAGTAGAGTCAGTGCGACCATCGATATCATGGGACCTGCACGATTTTTAGTCTATAGGTACTTGATTAATTTGGTTAATCATGCTTATATGGTCAAAAACCTTAGGTCCGATAATAATTCATTAAAACATGATTAATGTGAAAGACTATATATTTATCGATTTAATTTTCTAGTAACATGGTATGTTAATCCTTGTTTAATCATAGTTAGCCTAGTGATTACCACCTTAACCTCATTGTATTAAACCTAAGAATTTATAGTACTTTCATCTCTTTGAGCGATCACCATTAGATTATATCATGATGAGAGCGCTACCGTTGGATCATGCATATGCACATAGATTTTAATGAAGGGGAAAAACACACGTACCTTGGATTGATTAATCGATTGTTTAGACTAACCTCCGATCATCTTTACGCATGCGCACCATTGGATCCGGGGAGAGATGAGCACCGCCATTAGATCCACACATCATTTAATTCTTTTTTTTTGCTTTGGATCTTTTGTCACCGCCATTGACTTTCGCATCCGTTGATCTTTGGGCTTGTTTGGGCGCTGCCATTGGATCTCTTGTAAGATGCATGCTACATAGCCAAAAACATAAACCCTTTGATTTTTATTAATCATGATTAAGCCAAAAAGGGGGTAATTATGCAACGTATTAGACCCTTGCTAATCATGTAATTAACTTTACCTTTGTTGACATCTTACCGTTCATGATTTCGGCGTGGCCATTGGATCTGAGTGGAGATAAGCGCTACCGTCAGATTTTAGTCAACCTACAAGTTAGTTTACCCAAGGGTGCATAATATTAATCTTGATTAAGCCAAAATGGGGATGATTATCCAATGTGTTTAGACCCTCGCTAATGATATGATTAACCTTAATTAATTTTTCAAAATCTTAAAACACTTTAATGCATCTTCAGTGAGCATGCTATCGTTAGATCGATTATTGATTGAGCGCAATCGTTTGATCTTGTTAACCAGCTCGATGATTAATCCAAAGGGGGCACATACCTTAATATTGATTTTAAAGTGCAATTTAATTGGAACACGTGTGACCGTTGATCTAGATGTCGCATGGGTGCGATCGTCCGATCTGTCAGACTTGCTCATTGTTTAACTGATAGCTTGACCCATTTTGACCCTTTTAAATCTTTGATTCTTTGGAGGATGCGGATCCATTGATTTGATCTTGGAGTTGACGCATCTGTTTATTTTGTCAAAGTTATGTCAATTTAATTTATTAAGGTCTTTGTTTTATCTTCGGGTTCTTTTTGAATGCGCGCCCGTTAGATTTATTTTGATGAATGCGCAATCGTTTGATTAATTCCTAGATGCAAACTCTTTAACTTTGACTATGGATTTGAATTTTGATTTATCTCTTGGTTTGATTTTATTAATGCGTTGTCGTCCGATTTATTTTGGATCGAGCACGACCCTTGGATTAAATCTAAGGTGCTCACTTGTTAGCTTAGTGGGGTACATACCCTTAGGTTTTAATCAATATTTGCTTTAGACCTAAGTTTTAGGATCTTGATACCATGGCAAAATTTTAACTGAATTTATGATTTGAGTATTTTTATTAATCGATTTAGGCCTAAGAGGGTTTTTTAATTGAATGTTGAATTTCAGATTAAGGATTAAATTGAAATTTTCTGCCCTATTCACCTTGAGGATATTCGATTAATCGAAAGAGGTATACCTTATAAAAAACCAAGGTTTAGACATCATTTAACCAAATGAAAAATTAAATTACTCACCACAACTCAAACAGTGACCAACATCATTATCAATTTGATTAAAACCAAAAATTTAAATTTGGGGGTTTCAAAGTTGAGTCAAATTTGGCTCCAACATAGGCTCTGACTGGGACAAGGTGCTGAAAACTTGAGGCTCTTGAGAATTCCAGAATCTCTCGGTTTTATTTGCAAAATAAATTAAACAAGAATAAAACTTTGAACTGCTAAGTAAAGCTTGAATTGTATAAAAGAAAACTTTTTCTTTCTCTTTTTTTTTTATATATACTGAAAAACTGTATGAACAACATGATATCAAAGCAAGTAGAGTATGAAAAACTGTAGATCCCTTTTCATTCAATTTGGAAACAAAGGTTAGAAATTTTAGAAATCAATGAGTTTTATTTTGAAATATTGTAATGCTTGTTTTAGCTAAGTCATAAGATATGATTACATAGATTTTGTCACAGTCGTTTGTTTCATCATATTTTTGCCCATGTGTGTGTTTGTGCATTCTTTTTTGGATTTCTAAATCTTTCAGAACTTTACCATATCTGAGAAAAATAGCCAAGCCTAATATGTGATTTCACTCTTTAAAAATTTTCACCATTCTGTAGGGCTCCATTGCCAGTCAGGCGTCTATAGCCTCGGTGGAGTTGCTTCTAATCCCATCTTAGTTTTACCCTACTTCCAGTCAAGTGTCTATAGCTCCGGTAGAGGTTTTCCAAGATATCTCAGGCAGTGACTTAATTTTTTACTTTATTTTTATTTTTCTTTCTCGTGAGAGAAGTGTTTGGATATATAAGCAAATTGTGCAATAAGTATGCCTGAGTTGAGGATTAGTTTCTAGCTATAAAATATGAGTGTAATGATTTTTGGCTCAACTACCCTCTCAAAGATAACTCAGTTCTTTGGACCTTTGAAGTCACCTTAAGTATCATTTGTAATGTGAGGCTTGACATGATGTTTCAATCAGCTTTGTTTTCTATCTGTTTTATCTCATATCAAACAACTATTGCATAAACACTCATATTTGACAGAATTGTAAACCTCATCAACATCTAAAATAAATCCCCTTTTTTCTTATTGTCTTTGGTGGAATAAACAGTTAGATATACTCATCAAACTAAGATATCATGTGTACAGTAAACTCAAAATTATTCAAGAACAAAAGGGAAGCTTAACTACTAAACAAAATTCACCACTCTATTTTTGGATTTTTGTTTTTCTATTTTTTTTTGTAATTTTTTTTTTAAAGTACACCTTCAACAAGGATTGTACATTTTGAGGTGTTGGCCATTAATAGGGATAGCCATTATTTCTCCCTGCAAATTCTGTAGCTTGTAAGTATTCTGACTGATAACATGGGCAATTTGGTATGGGCCAATCCATTTAGGTTCAAACTTACCCTTTTCACCATGCTTATCATTTTTAGGATCCCAATAGATGACTATATCTCCTTGAGAAAAAGGAGTACCCTTGGCTTTCTTATTAAACAATTTTATAGTTTTCTGGGTTTGTTCCATCATTCTATTGAGGGTCTCTCTTCTTTGTTCTTCTAACAAGACAATTTGGTCAAGCCTTCTCTGAATGGGATCAGGGTTTTCATGATCTTGCAATAAAAGGGAAAGTGCCATTTTTTCCATTTTTGGGGGTAGTAGGGCTTTTTCTCCATAAACCATCTCATAGGGGGTTCTTCCTGTATTTCTTTTAACAGACAACCTATCAGCCCATAAAGCAAATTTAAGTTCACTGTCCCATCCCCTTTTGTTTTTGCCTAATGACCTTTTTATTCTTGTTATTACATTTTTATTTGATGACTCAGCTAAACCATTTCCTTGGGGGTAATAATTGGTAGAATGAGATAATTCAATTCCATATTCAACACAAAATTCTACCATTTCATATGACACAAAATATTGAGCATTATTAGTTACAAGATTTTTAGGAACTCCATACCTGGTCAAGATGTTTTCTTCTATGAATCTGATGATTGCAATAGTTGTAGATGTTCTCAAAGGTGCAACTTCCACCCACTTTGTGAAGTAATCTATTGCAGTTATGATCCACTTATGCTGGCCAGATGAATTAGGCTTGATCTCTCCAATCAAGTCAATACCCCATTGAGCAAAAGGTGCTTCAATAATTACTAGCTTGAGGGGCATGGCTGGTAGATGCTTTTTCCCTGTAAAAACTTGGTAGTTATGACAATTCCTAACATATTTATATACATCCTTAAAAAGGGATGGCCAATAATATCCTCCTCTCATGATTTTATTAGTTGTAGCTCTTGGAGCAAAGTGTCCTCCATAGAAACCATTATGAAATTCATTAATTATTTTTGGGACTTCTCTTTCATATAAGCAGACTAATAATACTCCATCAGGATGTTTCCAATATAATACTCCATTTTGTATATAATACTTTTGAGCTTGAAGTTTGACTGACCTCATTCTGTTTATTGACATATCTCCGAGAAAAGACAACGTTTGTAAGTATGACAATATTTCTTCATACCATTTACATTCTTCATTTTTTATTCTTCTGTCATCATATGTCTGATCTATGGTGAGAATATTTTCAGATCCTACTTCTTTGTTAGCCAACAGTTTAGCTAAACCTTGCCCTTTGACTATTTTAACTATTTTGAATTCAACATCGTATTGCAAAAGTTTTACCATCCATCTTGTTGGTCTTCCTAATGGCTCTGATTGAGAAAAGATATCTTTTATTGCTATAAAGGGAATACAATAGTAAACTTTTTTTGAGCCAAATATACCTTTGAAGTGTTCTAAATATTGGATGACTGCATAGGCATGTTTTTCCAATAGGGTGTATTTAATATTTGCTCCTTTTAGTCCTGAGCTCATAAAGGCTATTGGCCTTTCATTATTTTCATTATCTTTCTGTGAAAGAACTGCAACAATAGAGTGTTCAAATGCATATGAATAGATATTAAAATCCTTTGCATAATCAGGGCAACTTAAAGCTGGAGTGGTTGATATGGCTTCTTTAATCTTGTTAAATGTTTCCATATTTTCTAATGTCCATTTTATTTCTCCAGTTTTCTTCACCATATCATTTATGGGTTTGGTCATTTCTACAAAATTTGGGACAAATATTCTGATAAAATTTATTTTTCCAAAGAATGACCTTACTCCTTTTAGATTCTTGGGTGGGGGAATTTTAGAAATGGCTTCTATCCTTTTTGGATCAATGCTTATCCCCTTTTTTGAAACTATATGACCTAGCAATTTTCCTTGTGTAGTTCCGAATATGCATTTTTTTGGATTTAGAGAGATTCCAAATTCCTTGCATCGGGAAAAAACTGTAGTCAAATGTTCTAGATGATCTTCTAGATTTTTAGAAAAAACTGTGATATCATCTAAGTACACTACTACAATTTTGAACATTAATCCTTTGAAAGCAAAGTCCATCGCTCTCTGGAAAGTAGCACCTGCATTCATCAATCCAAAAGGTATTCTTAAATATTCAAATGTGCCCTAGGGTGTGGTGAATGTTGCCTTGTGTCTATCTTCTGGATTTATCAGAATTTGATTGTACCCTAAAAATCCATCTAACAGGGACAATCTAGTTGAACCTACTACCGCTTGCAGTAGTTGTTCCATGTTAGGCAATGGGTAATTGTCTTTTAGTGAGCTCTTGTTTAAATTTCTAAAATCCACGCATAGTCTAATGTCCCCATTCTTTTTCCTAACTGGTACTAAGTTGGATATCCAGGAGGAAAATCTTACTTTTCTTATTATCTTGGAGTCCAACAATTTTTGTACCTCTTTTTGCATTATTGGGTGCAGAGTTGGATTGTACTTTCTCTATTTTTGTCTAAATGGCTTGGCCTCTTCTTTCAAGGGTATTATATGTGTCATCACATCCATTTTGAAAGTTTTGAGATCTTCATAAGTCCAAGCAAAATATTCTTTGTTCTTTTTTAGGAAACTGATATATCCAACTTTTTCTTTAGCAGGTAATGCCATGTCTACTTTCACTATTCTGGGTTCTTTCATTGAGCCAATATTAATATCCTCAGATATCACTTCTCTACGTATAGGTTTATAAGCTTTGTCAAAGTCATCAAATAGGCTTTCAAGAGACACCAATCCTTTGGGTATTCTATTAGTTTTCAACTGGATTACTTCTACTGGCTCTCCTATTTGATCTTTTAGCTTTTCTTCATCTTTTTCATCACAGATTACATCTGCATACTGATTTTGCAAAGTCATAAAATCCTTAATATCTATATCATCTTGAAAGACCTGAAGATAGACTATGTTATCTAGCACAGAAGGTTTATAGACTAAAATAGTTGGGAATCTATCCATATATTCTGTAGTTATCTCTAGGTGATCTAGACCTGAGGCATTCACAACTAAAATATCTGCAACATGATTTTGTTCTCTAGGAATATATGAAATATTGAAAGCCAAAAATTTATCAATTTCTTCTAATATTGCATTTCTATATTGCTTAATTCTAGGATGCTTGGTCTGATATTTACCTTTAATTTGTAGTATAATAAGTTTTGCATCCCCTATTATAGTTAAGTAGTTAATACCTAACTCTTTTGCTTTCCTTAGCCCTAATAGTAAAGCTTCATACTCAGCTACATTGTTTGTGCAAGGAAATTGCAATCTGTAAGGGATACTAAGGTAGTTTCCTTTAATATCAATCAAATTTACACCTGCACCTACTCCAGATTGGGATTTAGCCCCATAAAATGACATGGTCCACATTTCTTGGGTTAATACTCGATTTGATTCAACATCAGTTATTCTCATATCTTCTGGATCCATGTTCTTTGCATCTGGTACTTCCACCAGGAATGGGTTGTGCCATATTGAATAGACTCCCATCCCTTTTTCTTCCATAGAGTTAACTAAGTTAATCATGGTTTCATCTGTTTGAATTAACTCTACGGAGTGTTTGTTGAATGGTTCCCTTCTCAAAATTATATTCTCCTTATCTGATATGGGGATGGTAGCATAAGACCAGTCTAGTTGTATTGATCCCCCTAGTTGTTCTGCCCAATGCCTACTGAGTAAAAGTGAGAAGAATGGGTCAACATCAACTACTGCTACATCCATGACAATGCCCTTTTTGGGGTGTTGGTCTAGGAAAACTAATAATCCAGTTATCACCCCTACACAGGGAATTTGTCTATTGTCCATTACAGAAATAGGAGCAGAATCTCTAGTACAGATTAATCCCATTTGGTCAACTATTAGCTTAGGCATGATATTATGTGAAGCTCCACTATCGAGCATGCAATTATGAATCACATATCTTTCCCCTTCATATAAATTATATCTTAATGACACGTAGAAGGGTCTGATAGAAGATGGTGATCTTGTATCATGTTGATTTTGTCTAAAAGTATGACAAGTAGGGTCTTCTTTCTGGCTCTACTAATCCAAAAGCTCTCGCATACTTGTTCTCTATATGTTTGAACTTTCATAAGTTCACCAAATGTGATATTAACTTTTTGCTTACTGAGTTCTGACCCAACATCAAATTCTATCTTCTTTATATCCAATGGTTTATTACTTTCTTCTTTGGGAACTTCTTCCATTGATTCTATTACCTCAGGAGTAATCTTGTTAGGGTTCCTATCAGTTTTCTCTTTACTGATATTTTTATTGGTGAAAGTTTATCTTCTTGTTTCATTTGTAGATAATTTCTCTGTTCTTTCAGGGACTATTCTATTCCTTAAATTTAAAACATGGGTTGCCTCTAATTCTTCAACCTCTTGAGCAGTGGGGATCAATTTCCCTTGCTTCATCTTATCATATCTTGACTCATGTGATTTCTGTAAGATTTTAGTTCCTTCAGTTACTAAGATCTGAGGATGATGATTTGAAGCATATTTATCCATGTCTTCTTCAAACAACCTTTCTCTGGATTCATCTTCAATGGACCAACATGCATTGATTCTTATATCCTCTTCTGATTCTGCATGCATATCTACATTACGTTGATCACTTAGGTGTATTCCACATGCATCAGGGTTATGGGGTGCATCACAAGTAGAGCAAAAATAAGGAAAACCTTCAGCTACATTGGCAGATGGCATTGGGTTAGGGACATTGTTCTGATCCCTATCAGAATCTCTATTTTTCTAGTTGTTATTCCCATTACCCCTATTCCTATTCCCTTCTTCAAAACCATTGTTGTTTCCCCAATTCTTATTGTAATTTTTCTTAAAGGGGGGATGGTTGTCAACATGTGGTCGCTCTATCTATGAAGATTCTCCATTATTTCCATTTCTTTCAATTCTTGCTAACCTGTTACTCATGTTGTTGAACATTTCTATCATCTGACTAGTCAACTTCTCCACAAGATCAATTTCAATTCTTCTTTGTATATCAAAAGCCACTCTCTTAGGTTTTCTCTCAGGCATGTTAACCTCTAAAGAATAAGGCTTCATCTTACCACTATCAAGCATATTTCTTTCTATATCCATTGCTTTTTCCATACAACCATCAATGGTAGTGGCTTGTTCTTGCCTTAATTCATAGTTAAACTCTCCTTGAAAAGCATTCTTATAAAAACAAATAGACTGAATATCACTAGGCCTCAGGTTGGTAGGGATTTTGTTTCTTGTTTTTGAAAATCTTCTATTAAAATCACTAACAACCTCATTTTCTTTCTTCTTCATAGTGGCTAGCTCAGTTAACAATGATTGTTCATTTTTCCTTTCACCATACTTCTTTAGGAACACCTCTTCCATTTTGGTGAAGTCTGGGATATCATTGTTAGGAAGGGAATTAAACCATTCTCTAGCATCTTTTTCTAAAGTCTGTAGAAACAGTCTTAATACTACATCTTCATGTTCAACTTCCAGACTATCCATTGCATATAAGAAACTTTTGATATGATCCTCTCTAGTTACTTGCACTATTTCCTAAAAACTTAGGGAGGTATTTGTGAGCTTTACTGGGTAAGGCATTTAAATTTACTAGTAATACAAAAGGCCTATATCTGTTAGTTCTCCACAAATGAACATTACCCTGAGCCATTGCTACTATAGAATTTAATTTCACAGATGTAGTACCTATGGTGGTATGGGTCTGGGCAGCTTGAACGTAAACTGATGAATTATCTACCTTTGAATGAGAATAATCACATATATCTTCTACTACTGATTTTAAACGTTCATCTACAGTAATATCAGTAGTAATAGTATTCTAAATTTTCTTCATGTACCTTTTACCGCTAGAATTTAATCTACTATTATAAACAATATTCTTAAAAAGTGGAGTTTTCTGGGTATGTATAAATACCTCTGGATTCTCGAGTTCTGGAAATAGCTCCTTACCACTTCTCCTAGTGTTAGCCAACATGTTCTATTCTCTCATTTTTTATATTTTTCTTTTGGGTTTGTCCAATAGAGTCGCCAACACCGAGGTGCAGAAAGAACAAAGTATACTCTTATCAAGAATGCTTGATATTATCTCTCATCCTCACAAGAGTGGGTTCTTGGGGAAATTCAAGAAAATCAAGAAAGAGAATTCAAGAAAATCAAGAAAAGAATTACGTAAAGAAAAATAAAAAAACATGGGCAAAATAAAGAACGTAAAAATAGTGAAAATTAAAACAAACATTCTTTATTCAAACTAGCCACCCATTGTTTAAAAATAATGTCATTAGGTAAACAAATTTAAGATGATATGATCTTAACATATAAGTTCATCCCTGACAATGATGCAAAAAACTATTGGAACCGATTCTTGCATCCGTAGGATTTCGATTATCATGCTACAAGAATCCGTTTGAAACCAACGAGCTATTACAGGCTCTGGTCGACCTGCCTCATGTTCTATTAAACACAAATATTGCTAAGGAAAACTATAGAATGGGTAAGGAAACCCCAACGGTAATTCTATGATTAAAACTCTAATTACACGCTCCAAATTTATATTATACTATATGTATTAAAATGACCAAGCATGAAAACAACCATTTGTTATGCCTTATGTAGACCGATGCCTAGATTCATTGGGCTATTATAGCAATTTAACAACAATACTATCATGAACAGAAAGAAGGGGAAGAGAAAAATTGGTGTTCTTAATCTTATTCAAATATCATAATAAAACCAAGAGTTAACCAACGAGAGAAATGTATATAATGCATTCAAATAATGTAACCCATTATACAATGACACACAATACCAAGACAAAGAAATGATAGGAATAAAACTCAGAATTGTATTGATTTATGAAATATTACATGCAGAGTGGGCAGGATGCCTTTAAACTCTATTTTTCTCAATAGAATACATCAATACAATGAAGAAGACTCTGTTCAAATGATGTAACAGGTCTCTCCTACTCTCCTTATTTCAATCTGATAACAGAAGAGTCTCTGAATCCTAGGCTCAATAAGACTGGAAATATTCTCAACTTCTTGAACGCTTTCCTATCATACGATCCTGCACAACAAGGGGAGGAAGAAAGAATGAATAAAAGAAAATAGACACAAAAAGGAAATACAACAGCACAACTACCGAGCACTCAAGTATACCTCTTAGAAAAAATGTTATTCTCTAATTGCTTGATGCAGAATCTATCCACAACTACCTCTTCTTATAGCCTCTAGTTCTTGATTCTATTATTTTTGGTTTACTTATGACTGTACACTTGTCAGTATCTGATTGAACCTATTCTATATGTTGTCCAACTGGTGCGGCTCTGAACTGACTGTTAAGGTTCTTCTCTGGACTGAAGGGAGCTCTTTGCTATTTTAATTTGGCCTTTTTGCTCTCTCTAGTTGGCCCTAGAAACTAAGGATTCAACATTATATTTTTCCTTTTTGTTTTGCTTGTCCTGGCCACTATGCTTGGTTGTTAGGGACCGACCAGGTTGTCATCATGAATTCTAGATGAGGAACGGAGGGGGACCCGACGTGATGGTGAAGACAAGGGGTGGCGTGCCAGTGGAAAATAGATGGAGTTGCACTGATCATGAGATAGAGTGAAGAAGTAAGGATGGTGAGGGTCTGATGGATGGAATGACGAGGGGTAAATGGTAAGAGGCGGTAGTGGGCGAGGGTGGCATACTAGGAAAAATGTCAGGATGGTCAAGGAGGAATGCCTAGGAGGAGGAGGGCAGTGGTAAGTAGGAAGAAGGTGGGAATGGACAACAAGATCTGGAAGCATCTATAATTTACTTCCATAACTATACTCCATCGAAGTGCTCCCCTGGTAACTATATTCCATCGAAGCGTGGATTGAATGACTTTCTGAAAATCGAAACCATACTTTTTTCTTCACGTGCTTCCTTCGCCTTAAGTATTTGCAGAACAGAAAATGATAGTATTTGAATCCTTTATGCTCCATTGTTTTCTTTTGCTGATGCTTTAACTCTTCCTTACTGTCTCTTATTTATAAGCCTGTGACTATGCTTTGTAGTCTTATCTTGTGGTACACCATTATTCTAGTGAGATAATACATGATCTGGTGGCATGCTTGAGCATCAGGATTTATCTTTTATTTGGTTTACTTTGTCCTTACCAAGGTACTGTACATGGGATTTTCTCTGATTTCTTTGAATCTTTCCTTCCATGAGTATTCTTCTGGATTCATAGCTTCTATGCATACTATTTTGACTCCATCTTGGCTATTGATTTTCGTAATGTCTTTCAGCGTACCTTGCTGTGATCGAGTCACTTCTTTGATTTCTTCCTTGATATATGTTGAAGGTGTTTTCTGTGAAGTGATCATCCTTCTCTAGAAGCTTGGTCCTATTGAATCTTTCTTGCTGGTTCATGATCTTCATAGGTTCCATCATGGTTGTTTCTGGTATTCTTAAACCTGCAAGAGTGTTGGTTTCTAAAACTTTGAAGACGTTAGTCAATGGTGATTTTATTTTTATTGATATCTTCGTATCTATAGGGTTAGATATTGGACCACGTTCAGTCGCTTGACCAACCTTTATTGTATCACTTTCTTAAATATTTTATAACCTGTAGGTTAGATAGCCGAAATATGCATACCTTGAACTATTTTCATTTGATTAATCAAGATGAAGATGGTGATTAATAATGTGTTAATTCCCTTGTTAAGAATGTTTAAATATTTAATTAATCAGACATCTATTTTAAACTTACCTTCGATTTACCTTTGGATCATGTGCTACCATTGGATCTGAGTGGAGGTCAAGCATACCCATTAGATCTATCAAAGATGCTCTTCATTTAACCCTTTTGCATTTTATTTTTGACTCTAACTCTTTCATGACCATTGGATCTCTTTTATCTCGATGAAGCACTACCATTAGATTATTTCTAGTTGATTCATCGCTTAATTCTTTGGTTCATGCACTATCATCGATTTTCCTAAGTAGAGTCAATGCAATTGTCGATATCATGGGACCTGCACAATAGTTAGTCTATATGTACTTGATTAATTTGGTTAATCATGCTTATATGGTCAAAAACCTTAGGTCTGATAATAATTCATTAAAACATGATTAATGCAAAAGACTATATATTTATCGATTTAATTTTCTACTAACATGGTATGTTAATCCTCATTTAATCATGGTTAGACTAGTGATTACCACCTTAATATCATTGTATTAAACCCAAGAATTTATACTACTTTTATCTCTTTGAGCAATCACCATTAGATTATATCATGATGAGAGCACTACCGTTGGATCATGCATATGCACACAAATTTTAATGAAGGGAAAAACACACATACCTTGGATTGATTAATCGATTGTTTAGACTAACCTCCGATCATCTTTATGCATGCACACCATTGGATCCAGGGAGAGATGAGCATCATCGTTAGATCCACACATCATTTAATTCTTTTGTTTTGCTTTGGATCTTTTGTCATCACCATTGACTTTCGCATCCATTGATCTTTGGGCTAGTTCGGACACTACCATTAGATCTCTTGTAAGATGCATGCTACATAGCCAAAAACATAAACCCTTTGATTTTTATTAATCATGATTAAGCCAAAAAGGGGGGTAATTATGCAACGTATTAGACCCTTGCTAATCATGTAATTAACTTTACCTTTGTTGACATCTTACCGTTCATGATTTCGACGTGATCATTGGATCTGAGTGGAGATAAGCGTCGCCATCAGATTTAGTCAACCTACGAGTTAGTTTACCCAAGGGTGCATAATATTAATCCTGATTAAGCCAAAGGGGGATGATTATCCAATGTGTTTAGACCCTCGCTAATGATATGATTAACTTTAATTAATTTTTTGAAATCTTAAAACACTTTAATGCAACTTCAGCGAGCATGCTATCGTTATATCGATTATCGATTGAGTGCAGCCGTTTGATCTTGGTAACCAGCCCGATGATTAATCCAAAGGGGGCACATATTTTAATATTGATTTTAAAGTGCAATTTAATTGGAACACGTGCGACCATTGATCTAGATGTCGCATGGGCGTGATCATCCGATCTGTCGGACTTGCTCATTGTTTAACTGATAGCTTGACCCATTTTGACCCTTTTAAATCTTTGATTCTTTGGAGGACATGTAGCCATTGATTTAATCTTGGAGTCGGTGCATCCATTGATTTTGTCAAAGTTGCATCGATTTTAATTTATTAAGGTCTTTGTTTTATCTTCGGGTTCTTTTTGAATGCGCGTCCATTAGATTTATTTTGATGAATGCGCAACCGTTCGATTAATTCCTAGATGCAAACTCTTTAACTTTGACTATGGCTTTGACTTTTGACTTATCCCTTGGTTTGATTTTGTTAATGCATTGTCGTCCGATTTCTTCTGGATCGAGCGTGACCCTTGGATTAAATCTGAGGTGCTCGCTTGTTAGCTTAGTGGGGTACATACCTTTAGGTTTTAATCAATATTTGCTTCGGACCTAAGTTTTAGGATCTTGAGACCATGGCAAAATTTTAACCGACTTTATGATTTGAGGATTTTTATTAATCGGTTTAGGCCTAAGGGGGTTTTTTAATTGAATGTTGGATTTCGGCTTAGGGATTTAATTGAAATTTTTTGCCCTTTTCACCTTGAGGATATTCGATTAATCGAAAGAGGTATACCTTATAAACAACCAAGGTTTAGACATCATTTAACCAAATGAAAAATTAAATTACTCACCACAACTCAAACAGTGACCAACATCATTATCAATTTGATTAAAACCAAAAATTTAAATTTGGGGGTTTCAAAGTTGAGTCAAATTTGGCTCCAAAACTCACCCAAGTCATATTACAAGATGAGGAATGAATGCATATATCCCATCTATAAACCATAGGACTCTCATGGTCAATCCTCCTCATCACCACTATGGGTCATCAAACAACTATATGTTCCCATGCCCAAACCTGAAGCAAAGTGCAACAAGTCAGACTATGACCCTATCGATAGACCAATATGTACAAATTATGATACATCCTAGCTAAGATGGTCAAAGCCCATGCATAAATTATATGACTATCCCTTAGCCATACTATAATACTTTCCCATATCCATGTCATGAAACTCCTACTATATCACTCATCATCAGTCCAGATACCATTGCAACCAAGAGTGTGGTGCCCCAATCAATGTGCCCTTTGATGTAAGAATAATTGATCCTCAACCCTTTCTTAATCCCTGAGAAGTCACGATCCTTTGAAAAGTCTAGCTTATCAGTAATTATATTCATCCCCAAATAAATAGGGACACCTTGGACTGACACCTTGAGTATACACCATACATCCTCTAAAGTAACAATCATCTCACCCATCGGTAAAGGTATTGGTGGATGGATACCAGCTCTCCATAAGGGTTGTCAACAATGAGCGATCAAATCTAACTTAGGCATGTAGGAAATATAGTATAGCCTTATCACTGATAAAATTACCACATACTCAACATTTTTCTCATCCTCTAAGATGCTCTCCAAGCACTTAAGACGATGCTCTCAACTCGTCAAAACCTTTATTGCCTGCAAAAAAAACCATCCAAAAGAACAAGTTAGAAATATCATCAAATCATATCAAAATTTTCACAAAAACACTAACATTGGATAGCCTCAAAAAGATATTTTTGGAAAGTATAAATATGCCTATATTTACACTCATATCGAGGTTACAAAATGCCAAACAAAAGTGGTTGTCCTTGACCAAATTTGCCACTGGCGCCAAATTTGCCAGTACCAAATTTTCTACTTGGACCAAAATCACTAGTGGCACCTCTACCAAATTCACCACTGGTTCCAAATTCACCACAAGTTCCAAAAAATACATAAAAATACCATAAATACTAAAATTTTGAGTCATAACAAACACCTACCTCTTGGTCTTGTTTCGATACCTTGACTGTCCCTTAAACCATGTCAACATGATGTGTCCATACTCGAATATGATCCATCCTATATAGAAATTATATCTCACCCTCTCTAACTTTCTATAACATGTAAGAGTGCAAATGAGGTCGCTTTCACCTCCTCTTTTGCCTTTTAAACCCTCGGTCTATCAACACTAACCAATCTAAGCACCCTGTATCTCAAAAATTTGCTATGAAACTTATAATCAGACACATGGTTTTTAGAAATCATGTTTCTATGGAAACAAACTTTCATAAGACCAAACAATTTTTTTGGAATATCGAGGTATGCAAAATAAGGCATATATATATACATAATCATCAGAAACAACAAAAATCTCAATCAATTCTAAAAATCAACAAAGCATCACAATGACAATGTAGCATAGCATCAAAATTGAGTATCACAACTTAAATTTTGATGTAACATCTTAGATATCATATCAAAACTGGGGCAAAAAGTAGACACCCAATTTTGACTCACTAATTGTGACTTCCCAAAACTAGTCGCAAACACTCCAAAACTTTCCAAAATCAGTTCTAAACTTCACAAAACATCAAATTTATCATTCCCCATAAATTTAGACACCAAAATTTACCTTTACCAAATTTTCCACTCTAACCAAATTTTCCAGTGGCAAATTTGGCAAGTTGAGTGACGAATTTGGTAAAACTGCAAAATCAACCTATTTTAGCCAAAAATAAGTTTTACCAAATTTGCCATCCCTGTGGTGAATTTGGCAGCATTTTCAAATTTCAAACTGTTCCAAATTTGATCTAATTTATTACCAAATTCACCACCCAAAAACCAAATTCACCACACCTATGGTGAATTTGGTAAATAGTGGTGAATTTGGAAAAATTATTGGGAATATTCCACATGAACTAGTTAGCCATGGATTAAGTCTCCCTTCACCTCCACAATTGATCCTACATGCTTCAATAAGGATTCAAATGCATTTGTTTGAATTTGTTCTTATCCATTCCTCCTTCCAAGTCCCATCCCAAATCCTATTTAAGGAGGTCATGGGGTAAGCATTTGGTAAGCAATTCCACTATAGAAAATCTCTGCCCATATTATTTTAGTATTAGCATTTCTCTCTTTCAAGCTCTTCCCAAGCATTGCATAAGTTTTTACCAAACATTTGAGCATAATTTATGAGCATTGAGGGCAAGTCAAGCAAGGCAAGGAGGACTTGGGAGCAAGGAGGTCACCATTGGATGTAAGAAAGAGAGCTCTCCTAGCTCCTTTCATCTCTCCTCTTACCTTGGATTCATAATATTTTTTCCTATAGGTTGTAGCATTGCTTACTTCCCACTTCTCTTTTATCCATTTCACCTTTTATGCTATAATTTTCTTGTAGAATTTTAATCCTTTTCTTTGGCAACCTCTAAATCTGTTTTGGATTATCTTAATAGTGTCTTTCCAGCTCTCTAATTAAATTTCAGCATATTTATTATCATCTCTAACATCACTTTACAGGCTATTTTAGTTTGCATCTATCTTTTTAACATACTTTACCTCTAATCCTCTATTTTGTAGGATTTTTATTATACTTCTCTTTGCATGTTTTTGGATAAAAATATTTACTAATATCTTGCCTACAGGTTTTATATCTTGCCTACAACATACTAATCCTTTTATTTTCCTCCATGCAATTTTTCTTTCATATATTAAGCATTTTTGCTTTCTATTTCCCTTCTTCAAGCATTTACATAACATCTCTTTCATTTTATGAACTCAACTTTTAAGTAAAATTTCTTGTCATTAGAGCATTAATTTGCTTTTATCAAGTTAAATTGGTTGTCTCTTATATTTATTAGCACTTAGTATTGGATTTTAGATCCTTTTTACTTATGTTACATTGATTTTTAGTTCTATTTTCTCATACTTACATGTTGTTCATTTCTTCTAAGTTTTGAGCAACTTCTTAACACGGTTTATTAAATTCTCAAATCTATCACTGTAATTTGCTGATATAAACTTGTTGGAATTTAGGTTAGCCCTAATACAACATTACTTAACCTTATGAATTCACCCCATAACCTCTAATAATTTTTATTTGTCATATTTGCATACCCCTATGGGTATTTTACACTTTTCCTTTATTATTAAATTTTAGTCCTTCAATCCTTTGTTTCATAGGTCTAATTTCTAGTTTTTCTTGCACACAGACCTTCTAAAGCATATTGGGATCCTTCCCTATCAATTTTAGCCAAAAACACTTTCATATTGACCTTAAATCTACACTAAAACTTTAAAATTCCTGCCCAAGACCAAAATCATCACCCGTGTGGTGAATTTGATAAAATCAGGTTTCAAAAGTTTAATCCTCTAATTTTTCTATCTATAGACCTTCTAGATCATAGTAGGGTCATTATCACCAACTTTCAACTCAAAACACAAATAGAACCTGTCGAAATCGACCTTGAAACCTCAAAAAACTTGCCCAGGACCAAATTCACCACCCCTATGGTGAATTTGATAGCCAAAGTTACAGAACCAAATTTACCACCCAAACCAAATTCGCTAGTGGCAAATTTGGTAAACCTAGTGGCAAATTTGGAAACAGGTTAGATTCCATTCCAAGAGGTAAGCATAATCATTTTTTTTTATCAAAAATAGGCCTAATCGGCTGTTTAGACAAGTTTTTACCCTATCCAGTCCTTAGACAGACCCCTAAAATCAGAAAACCTATTTTTTTAGTTTTTGTGCAGGTTTCACCAAATTCGCCACCCCTATGGAAAATTTGGCACAAGTGGAAAATTTGATACTTTTTAGTGGTGAATTTGGTAGATAAAATCCAAAAGAGGTAATCTGACCACTTGGCCCATCCTTAGCTCAACAATTTGATTTTCTCTATGTTCTATTTATGATTTTTTGCTATTTTGAAACATAAGTCACACTTATTTTGGGAAATTAATGAATTCTAGTTAGAAAATCCAAATTGTTCATAAAACCTTATGATTTGTTCACAAAATGCTATAGTTTCTCTACAAAACACTAAAATACTAATCAATTAAGGAACCTATTGTTGCCATTGCACAACATACCCCAAATTTGGGGATCCACTTGAAATTTTGATGTTTATATGAAATTTTGGTTTACATTGAGTAATCTCCCAACTTTACCATGGTCTTAGCAGTGGATGGTTTTGTGTTTGACCTCATTGTTCTCATGTAATTGGCCTCATGCCCTCACCAATGAAGTCATCCCTTTGCGTGTACCACCCTCCTAAGACTCACTTGGATTTTGATGTTAAGGTTTGGTCATTTGTTTTGAATGTTGGATTGATTGGCCATTTTGTAATCCCACTCAAATTTTACAAAGTAATAAAATTATAAAGTTTAGCCTCTATGATATTACTCTAAAATATTTATCTAGTGGGCTTTTAGTGTTATATAAGATTAGTTCAAAGTTTCATATCGAACCATTGTGGAATCCAATTATGCTATAATCCAAATATCATAACCATCGACTATGTTACATAAATTTATTTTAATTCATATTTATAGTTTAGCTATCCAAGTGTTTTGTTATCTTTTATAAAATATTTCATTTGAAATTTTGTAAAAAGACTACCCTCTCAGTGGCGAGGACCAGCCCTCCTGAAGTGGCTTGCTTATATTAGTTATTCCAATTTCCATTCATTTATATTTTTTGGCTTGATTTTATCTATAAATTCATTCTGTTAGATTTTGTTGAGTGTCTATTATTGTGTTGTCTTCAAGATTGGATATTATATAATAATTGAAGGGTATCAAGTCCCTTCCAAGTGGTATCAATCTAGATGATGAGGTGAAAGGGGGAAATTTGGCCATCTGCATTGTAGCTAAACTTCATTTAATCCAAGCACACTCCATGTTGTGTCACCTAGTGACGTTGTCTTACCAAAAATAGTATTTGTTAATTATCTCCTTGCAAAAATAAAGCACGATACTCATTGTTATACCAACAATGCAAGAAGGTTTACATACAATAAAAAATGATTTTCTTCCTGAAGCAACATTGGCGGGTGTCATTATCAATGGCATAAGCATTTCAGTCCATCCCAGATCATGTATAAAAAAATATTCATTACAAGCTAATGCCCATGGTGTCCATTGTAGTTAGATCCAGACAAAGGGTCATCAAAGGCATTAACAATGAATAGTATAATCCATTCACATTTGAAATTACCAAGTTTCTTACATGCAACAAACAACAACCTACAACTAGTTCCGACAACCAATAGAAAAGTAGGAAAATTGAATTATTGGAGGCTAAACCTAAGGTATAATTTTTAAATCGTAAAGATATTTGTGTCTTTTATTCCACATTTAATAGGTGAGGGTCAAGTAAGTATTTTTAAGCAAAAAGGGGTACTAATTTGAATGTGAATTAGGTCACATAAGCTTCCCCTGCACATAGCTTACCTGCAAACCCTTGCCTAGTGTCCTCCATGTGTTTTCCTTTGGTCTAGCTATCGCTAGCTTAGTTGTCCTTAGTGTTCTATTGCTTTCTCCATGTCCTTTACCTTGTGTAATTTGTATCCTATCCTTGGCATCCAACTATTTCTAGCTCTATTGTCCTTGGTGTTCATCGTGTCTTGCATAGTGCATTATGTCAGTCATACAGTCTTCCTCTCGTTTGTACTCTCAATGTGCATTGTGTTTGTCCTTGGTATCTATCATGTTACATTTTACCACTATCTAGTGTCCTTCATGTTGCATCCTTCCTGTATCATCCGTGTCACATTTTATCGATGTTTAGTATCCTTTGTGTTATCGCTATCCAGTGTCCTCCATGTCACCTTGTTGTCACATCCATTTCGTGTCTTCCATGTGGTCTTTCTATCACGTCATTTTGGGTATTAGTAGATTTGGTTGTAGAATCGAGTCATTAGTGGTGTTCAATTCTTTAGGTGTCACGTATAGTCTTGGGTTGTGTCCTTTTAGCAGTCATAGAAGCCAAGATTGTCATATCGTGTCCAAATTCGAAGTGTCTAGTGGTCAGGATATATCGCTTTGTGTCGATTCAACTCACAATAACCATTGGAAAGAAGTCATCACCATGGGATAAATTAGCCGCTAACTATAAACCATATTCCACATCGCAGTTGGAGTGATAGTTGGTGTGGAAAACTAAAAAGCACCAACTAAAATAAATTTTTGCTGCCCAAACTCACCAAATGTTTTGTAGAAATCAAAGATAAAATTTTTCAATAGGGATTTATTGACAAGTGCATGAGCGGATTGTGGATAAAAGTACCAGATAGGTGATTATCAAGTTTAGAGAATTCAAATGAGGGGATCTTAAAATCATAAAAAAGGCCTCCTAGAAACAAAGGTACACATTATTCTTCTCCTTTACGAATCAATAGTTTTGATCTTGGTCATCCATTGCTTAACACTATGGCATCCAATCAATCCCCAAATTCTTCCCATGAGAACCTCACACATGAGGAAATAGGGAGCCCCAATATCACCGCCAAGGCCATACAAATATTATTAGATAGTATGAACAACTTGACTGTCAAGGTGACCCAACTTATGGATAGACAAAGCCAACCAATCCCTCCTATTCCAAATCACTCCCATAGACATTGGAACAATGAGGATCAGGATGGAGAAGAAGTTTATGCACAACAAAGAGTTCATAATGATAGTCCAAAATTTACTTAAATAGACATATGAATGATGAGGAAATTAACATCAAAGAAGTTTATGAACAACAAAGAGGTCCTACTCAAAATCACTTCCATAGACAGAGACATAATTAGGATCAAGATAGAGATGAAGTTTACCAACAACCAAGAGGTCCTAATGGGATCAATTTTCCATGCATTGATATTCCCACCTTTGAGGGTTATGATCCACGTGGGTGTATAGCAAAAATAGAAGGCATTTTAAACTTATACCAAATTCAAGATTTAGAAACTGTTCCTTTTGCTCAAACGTGAGAAGGGAAACACCATCTACTGGGATTATTTCAACATATATTTTCTTAACAGATGTGATGAAGGATCCTCATATTCTTACATGGTGTGATTGTTATCACTTAAGAAAATAGGATCAGTAATGGATTATATCTCAGAATTCACTAGCATGCTTTCCTATGCAAGAAATTTACAAATCGATGTAGTGGTAGTTGCTTTTAGAAATGGGTTGAAAGACATTATTAAAGATGAAGTGGATCTACAAGATCCATCCTCTATAGATTCCTGTATAAGGATTGCCAAGTTGGATGAGAAGAAGGTGTAAATGGGGATATCCACATGACGTGATTTATATGGTCGATCTCAATATCGCAATAAATCTTTTCATAGAAATGATCAACCATCAAGATATTTTTGCTATAAATATCACAATCACCATCCAAAATATTAGGCATGTGTACCATGATAGAAATTTCAAATTGAATATGATGACAGGGAAGATGAAGAAATAGAGGAGACTAGCTCACCTGACTGTCCCATAGATGAAGACCAAATTGAACATGAAGAGGTCAAATTTGAGGAAGATACTATGGAAATTTTAGTACATGCCCTTATAGGGTTATCAGCTCACCATACAATCAAGGTAGCAGGGTTCATTCGACAAAGGAAGGTAACTATACTAATTGATTCTGGAAGTACTCACAACTTTATTGATGTAAAGATTGCCAGGGCATTAAACTTACACATCAACTCCTCCAATCAAGATAAATTTCAAGTTATAACTACAAACGGAGGTAGTGCTTAATGTATAGTTAAAACATATTCAATGTCATTACAAATGGGAAGTTATACTTGGCAGTGTCCTCTTTTTTTATGAATTTAAGGAATTCATAAGTTATCTTGGGAGTCGCATGGTTAGAAAAAATGGAAACCATGATCGATTTAATTAAAAGTAGCACTTTGTTGAAAGGAAAGAAAATGGGAAGACCATTCACCTCCAAGGAATCCAACACCTCCATCAAATATTGTAAGTTTACACAACATGGAAAAAATATTTAGAAAAGGTAGTTATAGATTCATTGCTCAAATTAATTATATGGAAATGCAAGCACAAGATACACCAAAAATCCAATAAAAATATGTACAAAACATTGTGGCCAACTATGATGAGGTATTCCAATAACCAAAGAGACTACCTCTAAAAGTATCCCATGATCATGCCATACACCTTGTTCCAGGAAGTATTCCTTCTAATATCTGTCCTTATCAATATTCCCAACCTCAAAAAATAAAAATTGAGAAGATTTTCCAAGAACTATTAGAACATGGAGTCATCCATCACAACACTAGCCCCTATTCTTCACTAGTAGTTTTGGCCCGTCACAAAGACAATTCTTGGTGCATGTGTCTAGATTTTTGTCCTCTTAACAAAATCACCATCAAAGATAAATTTCCTATACCTGTCATTGATGATTTATTAGATGAACTACATGGTGCAATTTTTTTACAAAATTGGATTTACATTCTAGGTTTCACCAAATTAGAGTTAGGGATGAGGATATTCCCAAAATAGCTTTTCATACTCATGAAGGTCACTATGAATTCTTGGTCATGCTCTTTGGCCTCACTAATGCTCCATCTACATTTCAAAGTCTTATGAACCATGTGTTTCATCCATTCCTTCATAAATTTATCCTAGTATTCTTTTATGACATACTCATATATAGTAAATCATGGAATGATAATTTGTTGCATGTGGGAAGGGTTATTCATATACTATAAAAGAAAAATTTATTTGTCAAATGATCTAATCGCTATTTTGGTGTTCAAAAAGTTGAGTACCTAGGTCATATAGTTTCTTAGGAAGGTGTTAAAGTGGATTCCAATAAGATAAAGGTAATTCAGGATTGGCCCTTACCTAAAACTATCAAGAAACTTCATGGTTTTTTAGGTCTCACCAGCTATTATCGTAAGTTTATGCATAACTATGGAAAAATTATAGCTCCTCTCACAACTCTTACAAAAAAGGATGCTTTTCATTGGTCAGAAGCAGTTACTCAAGCCTTCAAGGCTCTCAAATAAGTCGTGTGTACTACTCTAGTTTTGGCGACTCCAGATTTTTAGAAACCATTTGTAATCGAATGTGATGCTTCATGAACAGGTATTGGGGCAGTATTAATACAGGAAGGTCATCCCTTGACATTCAAAAGTAAACAACTTTTGGGAAAGAATTTAGGAAGATCTACATATGCAAAAGAAATGTTGGCTATTCTACATGTAGTGGAGAAATGGAGACACTACTTAATCAATAGTCATTTCATTATAAAAACCGATCATAGTAGTCTCAAGCACTTTCTAGAACAATGATTTTCTTATCCAAAATAAAACAAGTGGTTAAAAAAATTGTTGGGATATGATTTCGTCATCGAGTATAAGAAAGGGAAGGAAAGCATGGCAACAGATGCATTATCTAGAAAATATGAAGATGAAGTGGTTATTAATGCTATTTTAGGTCCTTGTTCTCAATGGGTATCTCAATTATAGGAATAATGGTTGTCCAATAGTGAAAATGCTCAAATAATTTAGGAGTTGTTATTGGGTTCACCAAGCACCCTCTTTTCTCCTATGAAGATAAGATATTGAGAAGGAAGAGTCACATTTACATTCCACAAACTTTGACAATCAAATCAAGAATTTTAGATGATTCACATGCCTCTCAATTAGCAGGACATTTAGGTTTTTTGAAAATGTATATGCAGATTAAACAATCCTTTTATTGGAAATGATTAAAAACAAAGGTTAAAAAACCAACACAATAAGGGCAAAACAGTCAAATCACCAGGGTTGCTTCAACCATTACACATTCTATATCATCAATGGGAACACATTTCAATGGATTTTATTGAAGGTATTCCTAAATCAGAAGGTAAAACAATAATTTTCGTGGTAGTTGATCGCCTCTCCAAATATGCTCACTTTTAAGCTCTACAACATCCATTTTTAGCAAGCAAAGTGGCTAAGGTATTTATGGACTCAATTTTCGAATTACGTGGTATGCCAAAAAATATTGTAAGTGACCGGGATCCCATATTTCCTAGCAATTTTTGGAGAGAATTATTTTGACTTAATGGTACCAAATTAAATATGTCTTTTGCATACCATCCACAAACAAATGGTCAAATGGAGGTAGTTAATAAATGTTTGGGTACCTACCTAAGATGTTTTGTTCAGGATAAAATAAATCAATGGAGTCATTGGCTGTCATTGGCAGAATGGTGCTACAATATTTCTTACCATTAATCCATCAAGATGTCTCCTTTTGAAGCATTGTATGGAACTAAGCCACCAATAGTAGTAGATTATGTACCGGGATCTTCCAAAGTGGTCCAAGTAGATGACTAGTTTCAGCAATGACAATCAATGCTCACCATTCTCAAAGACAATTTAGCCCAAGCGTAAAATCGTATGAAGCAACAACAAGACACACCATTCAGAAAGATAATTCAATATTGGTGATATGGTGTTCCTGCGTTTACAACCCTACAAACAATTTTTATTGAAGATCAAGTCCAATCAAAATTTGGCTCCACGATTTTATGGGTCTTACAAAATTATGCGTCGCATTGGAGAAGTGGCATTGAATTCAATATTGGTGATATGATGTTCCTATGTTTACAACCCTCCTGCGTGTACGCTTTTGGTTTGAACTCGAGATGGGCATCCATGTAATCTAAGATGTTAAACTCTCCACTTCTAATATGGATAGCTCCCACTCTTGGTGCATCCATCACAAAGCATACTTACATCGGACTATGAAAGGAGATCACATCAAATAATAGTAAAATAATATATATATATATATATATTTGCATGGGTTAAGAGAGAAATCAATGATTCTCATTGCGTTCACATGTAGCGATGGGTTATTCATAGTAGATAGTGAGGCATTAAAGCATTAATTTTTCCACCATAAGATTATTGGTAATTTAATTTTTGAGTGGTTGGCATTTGGCATCGAAGGCAAACAGAGATCAAAGCATCTATGAACCAGGCACCAACTGTATTATAGGAGATTATGTGTTGGGTTGCAATATGAACATCATGTACTTGTTATAGCAGATGGAATTATGTAAAGTATTGGGTAGTTTTAGAATGAAAAATATGCCAAAAATGGTGTGAATATCCCTACATGAAGAGCTTGTTACCAGGAATAAAGAAAAATATTGAATATTTTTCTTTAGGAGTTGTCATTATCTTAAAAAAATTTCCTTCGTTGTATGGTTTTACACAAGTGTTTAGATAGTCCATAATGACTTACGATGTGAGATTTGGTAGAGAGTTCTTACAACTGGCAGACAACAACGTGTGGTTGCAAGAGTGAAATATGGTGTAAAAAAAAACACCCATTTCGATTGCAATGATTTAATGTAAACTTGGCTCATGAAAAAGGAGAATGATAACATTCCTATCATAGCAGAGTGAAAGATGAAATAGCACAACAATTAAAGAATATTTATATAAGGACAAAAGCGTTACAAAAAATCTTTAATGAATGGAAATCATTAAGAACATCGATTACGTGTTGAGGAAGAAGACAAAAGGAGAATGGACACAATAGTCACAAGTTGAAGTGAAAAGGAAGCAAAGGGATTTTTGGAAACTTTAAAGCCATTGAAACTCATGGAAATGAGGTCAAAGAATTTTTGCAGCAAAGTGCATGTTGAAAACTAATTTTTTTTAAGAAGCATCTCCTTCCTTGTTGCTGGACTAAACTAGATTCCATCCATTGCAATCAATTTAAGTATGGTATTCTGCAAGTGTATTCATTTAAAATATTTCATGTTGGCAATATATGGGAAATTTTAATAAGTTTTATGCATGTGGATGGTAGACTTGTTTATTTTTCCTAATATATTGTGTTATTCCATTGAATATTGCATCACATTAACTTTGGACTACGTGAAGACGGGTCAAATTAATGTTGGTTTAGTGCAAGATATTGGTTTATACAAATTCAGGATGAAGTTTTAAAAAGTTACGACAACTTGTTCTTTATTTTATTTTCTCTAACCCTAGCCCTTTTACATTTTTTTAAATTTCACCAAATCCAAAATACAAAAAAAAAAAAAAAATTAAAACCCCAAAAAAATGAAATATGGAAATTTCAAAATTAAAGCTCAAAATTTCGTTTACACAAGTTCACATTTTTAATAGAAATTCAATTTTTTTTTTTTTTGGTAAGTAAGAGAATATTATAATTAACACCGGGTTTTAACTGGTTGACCCAAAACCATTTTACAAAATAGGGTCCACTGACCAACTGGACAAAGGCCAAGCCCTAAAAGTTTAAACTGACAACAAAAATGGCCAAGACCTACTCTTCCATTAGAATACAACCAAACTAAACTATGGAAGCCTAATATTATGGCCATCAGAAAATAAAGACGCAAAAAAGAACTAACAAAGACAAAAACTAATCATGCAAGCACCATGCAGAGTAGCTTGTGCCCATATAAAAATAATAGAATATGGTAAAAAAAACATCCCATAGAATGGACAGCCAAGAGGCCAAGCAGTCTTCCTTGTAGTCCTCATCTAACTTCTTATCATCGTTCTTGCCATCATCTTTAGATTTTTCCTTCGACTCCTTGTGCCCCTGGAACTGCTGGCTATAAAACAGAAGATTTAGAGAATCACACAAATCAACAACATGCACCGATGAGGCCAGTACAGACTCTTCAATCTGGTTGATACCGTTGGAGGTCGATGAAATTGTCATCTTCTCCAAGACTATTATGGTGGGGTCTGGTGCCTCATTGTCGAGGATCTCCAACACTTTGTTATTTCTTTCTAGGGCATTTTTGCGACATCGAATCCAAACACACCTTGGGAAATACTTGAGGCCAAAGCAGATGTTTCCCATGCATGAATTTGTAGATAAAAAATCTATATCAGTGCCCCACCAGCCGCAAAAAACACTAGTCACATGAACAAAAAAAACAAATATGACAAAATCCATTATAAGGTTCAAAAAAATATTTTTAAAAATGCCCCCATTTTCTGTCATTGATCCACTTTGGGCCTTCCAATCTAAAGTTTTTCATTATCAATCACCATTGAGACTGCATGAGGAAGATTTTCAGTCCACGTGATCAAATTTGTCGCTACAATGCCTTCATTTGCCGACCCTATCACCGCCATGTTTGCTTCTCGGAAGGTATGCAAAATTATGGCCTCATGTCGGTCATGAATTAGAGCCCTTGCTTCATGGATGTAGTCATCAAATCTCCAAGGAGCTCTCTTAGTGTTCTTTAGAAGATTTATAATAATAAGAGAATCACCTTCCACCAACAGCTTCCCCGGATAATTATCTGCCACCTTGAGGCTCCTCCAAACTACCCTTGCTTCAGCCACATTGTTAGTTTGAGCTCCAAGATGTTCAGCAAAAGTTACAAGCACCTCACCCTTGTGGTCTCTAAGTAAGCCACCAGCCCCAGCTTCACCTGGGTTGACCCTAGATGCCCCATCAAAATTTAACTTAATCCACCCTAGGGGGGGTGGGGTCCATGTGATCATGGTTCTAGGACAGACTTGAGGATGATTGAGGCCATCAGTGAGAGGTAAGTTTAATGACTCGGCCTAATGAAGCTTCAAAAGGATTTGGAGGTCTAGATGCTGCAGGCACTAAACAAGCATTCTCATTAGAATATGCTAAAATTTTTGACAGGACAGAGGATGACTGAGAAACCTTATCCAAGAAGGCCCGACGATTCCTTTCCAACCATATCTGCCACAACTAGTGATGAAGGCAGATCTTCCACATATACCTAAGACGCCTATTCAAAAATGGGGAAGGCCACTGGACAAATAAGTCAAAAATGGACTGAGGATGGACCCAATAAATATGAAACACTTGTAACAGACCTAACAAGATTGAGATAGAAAAATTACAATACAGAAACAAATGATCAATAGACTCCCACTCAGACATACAAAGATAACACCTATTAACAACAATCACACCTCTTTTTATTAAGTTATCCATGGTGAGGATCTTATTTTGGATGGACAACCATGCAAAAAACCCAACCTTCGAAACAATGCTTTTGGGCCAAACTTCCAAGTGAGGGAAAGTAGGTTCATCATTATCAATAAGCATCAGATAAGCAGTCTTGACAGAAAATTCCCCGTTGTCTGAAGCTTCCCAGATAAGTCGGTCCTCAAGAATGCCGGAAGGGAGTAAAGACTGTTTTAATTCATTCTCCAAGATTATTGATGCCCCTGGTAGATCATTATTCATTATTGGCTTCCATACCCTTCTATTGTTTGACAAAGTAATAAAATCTGCAACTTTGGTACCAAAAACTTCAATTGTCCAAGCTCTAAGGGTTGAAAGGATGGGGTCTGCAGAGAGGGGATAGTCCTTTAACCATTTGTGGTCCCAAAAATCAATGTTTCTTCCATTTCCCAGTTTCCAACGTAGCCCTTTGCTTAGCAAGTTTTTAGTTTGAAGGATTGATTTCCAAAAAATTGATCCCCCGGGAGGAAAGGAATAACTTAAGAATTAAATTTCTTGCAAATACTTTCTTCTGATTATAGTAATCCATTCTGCATTTGCATTTGTCAAAAGACGCCATGCTTGTTTGGCCAGGAGGGCCATGTTTAAATGTTGTATTCTCCTTAGCCCAATACCTCCAAACTCCCTTGGTTTGCAAACCCTATCCCAGGACACCAAGTGAAAGCGCTGCTTAGATTCAGAACCAGTCCATAGGAACCTCTTCTAGATCTATTCAATTTTAGTGTAGACACTTGTAGGAGCTTTAAAAACAGAGAGAAAGTAGACAGGGATGCTTTGAATGGAAAACTTGGTGAGAACTGCCTTGCCAGCTTGAGATAACAAATTCCCTTTCCATCCAGCCAGCTTCCTCTGAATTCTTTCATAGAAATTCAAAATTTTAAACTCTGCACATTTTTCAAATAATCAAATTAATTTCATTTTATAAAAAATGGAATTTCAATAAATTCCAACCTTTCATTAAAATGAATAATTAATATGACATTCAAAGTTCCTACATTTCAAAGTTAGATTTTAGTCATTTTTTATTTATTTTTAGTTTCAAAAAAATCTTAACAATTGAAGATAAAATTGGTTAATAAAAGAAGATAAATTGGATAAAAAAAAAAAATTGTTAACAAAATAAGATCAATTTTGTTAACAAAAGAAGATAAAATTCGTTAACAAAAGAAGATAAAATTTGGTTAACAAACGAAGATAACATTGAATTAACAATTTGAGATAAAATTGATTAAATCACCTTTCAAAGATTGCTATTTCAAATCAAATAGTTGATCATTTTCACATTTTCATAAATTCAATGAACAAAAAGATCATTGCAAATCAAATCAATACAAAAAAATAGGCCCCTTGTTAATAGGTATATTCAACACTAAGGTATTCAATTAATTTTAGAATTTCACATTTTTACTAAGAATTGCAAGCAATTTTAACACATTGAAAAAAACCTTGGGAAAATTACAAATATTTCCTTGCAAGAGAGGATATCCGAGCAGAATCCTAACTGTGAGTATATTTTTGTAATTGGGAGAAAATATCATGCAATAGATTCCTAGGCTTGGTTTTGCGTATCTTTCATATTCAAGTACTTAGGCAAGAAATTAAGAAGCATATAGTTGCATTTAGGCTAGCTTGTTTGATTGCATCCTTACTTGTTTACCCTGAAATTGAAATCTCCTTAGTCTAGTGCATTCAAAACTTGAAGTGCATATAGGTTAGCTCTTGTTTGCTTATATTTGTGTGATTTAAACTAAGCATTGCATTTTAGATGGTCCTAACGATTTAGGTTCAAATAACCATTAAGGCTCGATAAAGAGTCAATATTAATAGATATCCAAAACTTTTAGGTGTTTGTCTTAATTGAATTTATAAACACCACAAAACAAGCATTACATAAACCTCATACAACCATAGGAAAAAACATAAAAGTAGGGGTCTAGTTGTGTTGAGGATTTTCACATCCTCAGGATCTCCTTTGGAAAGAGATCCTCAAGTGGGGAAGCAAAGATTCTAATGAATCTCCCCCACGCACACTTGACATTTAATTAGATCTAAAGGGAAAAGAACACGAGGTTTTCTCATGACATATAAGTTTGGATAGTTGAGAGCTTGTATTATGTTGCCTTCTCTATCATGACAACTTGGTCGTTCATTCTTGTTTTCAGGGGGTGTTACAAAACAAATACTACGTTTTTTGTAAGATATTTATTACCCAAGCATTCATGTTTATGTTATGCTTAAATTTTAATTAATGTTTCTATATTATAATCTAGAATTTCATCACCATTGTAGAAACACAAAAATGCATGTTTTTTACTCTATTATTTGGGTAGTTCTATTAGGAGTTATTGCATCATATCCCATGTGGAATGGCATGTGGTATAACCACCCATCACAAGGTCTATGTATGCACTATATGAGAGGTAGTTGCAAGTTTGGTTAGAGGTTCTTTATTCCTAAAATAGACATTCTATGTATTTAAATAACTAACATTTCATAATGTAAATCATCGAAGCGTTGAGTTCTAACATGTGGTATAATAGTAAGTAGAAGGAATATTCATCTCTTATTTTGATCCTTCTCTTGTTTTTATTTATAGAAGCTTAGGGAACACTTTGTTGAGAAAAAATATTCAAGGGTAAATATCCCTATAGAATATTGTTTAAGGTTAACCTTAAAAGAAGAGGTAACCATCATATTTGTGAAGTAATTCCACGAAGGAAAATACAAATACCTAGTTAACCTCAAAATAAGAGATAACCATTTTCTCCATGAAGTAATTCCATCAAAGAAAATCAAAATATTTTGGACAAAATCAATAGAGTGGTAATCATCTCTATGAATCTTCATGGAAGACTCAAATTTTTAGATAAGTTCTAGACATTGCCCAAACAAGAATCAGGGCCTAGAAGTGAATTTTTTGATATTAAATTCCCACAAGATAGGAAAAAAATGTTGCATTGCCTCTCCTAGGTTATTCAGAATCAATTAATTCCAACAAATATATCATCTCTAAGCCAACAAATATATCACCTCTAAGCTAAAACAAAGGGTGGAGTTGGAGAACTCACACAATATAAAATTATTTGCAAAAAATGTAAGAAATTTCCCAAGCATCTTGTTGTAATCATGTGATATTGATTTCATAGAGTCATAATTTGACCAAGTGTCCAACAAGCGAGAGAACCACCTAAGAAGTGGATTGACATTTTAAATGGTAAAGGAGATTCCTTAAATAGCATCAAGAAGGCCCAGGTCAAGGCGTTTCAATAATTCAACATCTCAGAGCAATGCCTTCCTCGTGTTTAAACATCCAAATCATAGACACATCAATGTATCCAACACAAATGTATGCTTAAATCATCTAAAAAGGTAAGGTATGATTTCCACTTCCAAGGAGGACAAAGAAAAAGGCATTAATAATATTTTGAAGACATTGGGATAATAACTATTCCTTAAAGATTCTGGTAGGAGGAATAAAACTCCACCAATATTTTTATCGGATGAGACATTGATTTCTCGTGATTCGAAGCATCATTTATTTATAAGTATATGCTTATATATACTCATCAAAAAGCATTTTCAAGGCTAAATTCAATGAAATGAAAATATTAAAAATCTGTGAAAGTTTACTATGAATAGTGGAACACTGAAGTTCTTGTTGCTCGATTCCCAACTATTAAGAGGAAATAATTATGCTACTTGGAAGACCAAACTATGAAAACAACTCAAGTTTGAAGAAGTATGACAAGTTGTATATGGAACCATTACCCATCCTAAAGAAGAAAATGAAGATCAGATAAAGTTTGACAAGACAAAAAAAAGGAAGGTTAATCATCATGTTTGGAGTAGCAGATGAAGTATAAGCATATATTCAAAATTAAATCACAGCAAAATATGCATGGTAGAATAGGTAGATGATCTTTGAAGCAAAGAACCAATATCAAATTCTATTTCTCCAGAGCCAACTACATTGCTTGAGGATGAAGAGTGGAAAAAAACTTGAATCATTAAGAGCATCATTGCAAGCACTAGAAGAAATGGTATCTGATGAAACTGTTGTTCCAATTATATTAAGATATCTCCCTTAAAAATATAGTATTTTTATGATAAATTTAAATATTACTGAACCAACACCAAGCTTTGAAAAGTTGGTAAACCTACTTTCAAAGGTAGAGGCCTCACATACAACAAATGAAGAATAAAAATTCTTTTAAATAAAAAAGGAAAGCAACAATTTAGAAGAGGAATAAAACCTCCACAATGATGGATTTTAAAGCCTTAATGCTAATATAAAACTCACACGATAAATTCCATAGGATCAAATATAATATAGCCATAATACAATAAGATCAATATAATGATGTAAATAGAATAATATGAGAAAATTAATATGTAAATCAAGGTTTATAATATATAAAACATCATTCACTAAGAAACAACAATATGAATGTAAATTACCTAAATCATACATGTACAAAGCATGTAGCATGACTTAAAATATTAATTGCTCAAATATATGCAATCTTTATTACTTCTCTTTCTTTCACAGATATGATACTTGATACTTGATGATTGGATATTTGAATATAGCTCATGACCCTTTACTTATTATTATTTCTCTTTGGAGTATAGTAGAATGACTATTTTAATACTTGACTATTCCTTTCCATAAACCAAGTCTCATGACTCTTGGCTTCTCTACTTGACACTTGCATACACATGACTCTATCTTGTATGCACACCTAGACATGACTCTTCACTTTGCACACTCTAATCTAAAGACACTTGTGCACATAGACTCACATTACACTTGCACACATACTCACATGACACTTGTGCATTTCTTGCACATACACACTTACATAACACTTGTGCATTTCTTACACATTACAACATTACATAAAATATTACTTACACTCTAAACTAAGACTCAACCCTAATCTAATATTTACAAGATGTACCATGAAGGTACCATGGGGGTATATTAGCATATAGAAAATAATGTAATATACTCCAACATCCCTTGTATTACATTATTTGGTTATTGAAGACTTTAGTCTTCAATCATGTTCTTCATTCTTCAAGTGATCCTAGAACCTATACTTTCTTTGTTCTCTTATTACTTTCTCTTGATTTTTTTTTTTATCTTCTTCTACTTATTCAGTCTGTTCTTTATCATGTTGCCTTCATGTATTCTGAGCAACTATAAAAGTAGTATTCAAACTCTTTGAAATAAATACATTTTTATTGTTTATCAATTTTGTTGAAAGAGCTCTAAATTCATTTTCTTCAATAGTTTATTCTAACTCTTTGAATTTCATGAATTTATTGATCTAGATATTCTTTTTATTTCCCTCTCTATATTGTCACTAAGGTTGAATATTGTATATCCCAATTTTTTTGCACCCTTACCTTCAGGCTAAAGGATCCATACTCAGAAGGGGGGTGAGAAAAGGATGGAATAATACCTCGGACAGAGAGGCCCTTTGAAGGTTGCACCTCTCGGGGGAGGGGTATAAAGGTGAATTTTTGACGGATGGTGGGGTTCACTAGGAAACTTTGAGTGGCAGTTTCCATGCCTAGGTTTGAAAATGGGTTTGATTTGTTTGTTTTAAGTTCAATCATTCAAATTCATAGGTTGGCCAGAATGAAGCTAAGCTATTCTATATGAAGAATTTGATTTATATGAAGACAACAAACATGAATGAATCCTAATGTGATTGAATACAAAGAATATATAAAATGAAGAAGAGTACACCTAATTTTTGATGTCTGATGAAGATTTTGAAGCTTGTGGGAGTCCAGATCATCCTGAATATGACAGGATCATCTATAATTATACAGAATCATCCCAAATCATAGGATATCATCCGAGATCACCCAAGATCATCAACGACCTGATAAATTCGTTAGGCGAATTCGTCAGAAACCTGCAATCAAGAAAACAAACACCAAAAACTAAAAATACAATTCCAAGAATGATGCAAAATGATAGAAATAAGAGTATAGATGTTTGAATGATAAATCTAGATATCAAATTAAATGAGATGCACTGTTTTGGAAACTTATTTTGAATTTTATCATGCAAGTATGCTAAATGAGGTGAACTCCAAGATGCAAAAAAAAATTAAATTAATATAATGCACCAATAAATAAGGAAAATGATATAGAGAATGCAAACTCAGGGCTTTGATTGCCTCCAAGATGAATTGCAGACTATCATCTGTAATCATACAAGATAATCGTCAATATTGACAGGATCGTCTAAAATTGTAGTTGAATCGCCTCCGACGATCCGAGATACCTTTGGCTGAAACACAGTAAAATCCTACAACAAAACTTGAAAACACAAGTGCGAATGATGAGAGATCAGGGAGGGAGTCAGGGGGATAAATTGGGAAAATCCTAGTTTATATAAGATTAGGGGTAGGTTAGGAGGTTGGGGATCATCTCAATCTGGGAGATACTTAGCGTGGGAATCTCCAACCACGTAGACACACTTCTGCCCAAGTTGGAGAAGTTGTTGGAACATAAGCTAATTACAAAAATTTGGTTTTGGGATGAAATCGTCTGGACGTTCTGTTCTAGACAAATTCGTTCGATTTGGGACGATATCGTCATATTGACGATGATATCGTCATATTGATGACGATATCATCCAACGGTCACAACAACCTCTAAAAATGGCATGAAAAATGAGGTAAGCGGTTAACGAGTTGTTTCGAGGTTAAAATTCAAATTTCTACTTTTTACTAATGGTTTAACTGCGCCAATTTTAGGGTGCTACAAATATATTGACATTGAAATTATTATTGTCATTTTGGATTATACGGAGATTGATATTATTTTTTTTGTATTGACTTATTTGTTTGACCACTTTGATTCATTTTATTTCCTTGAGACCGATTCCTTGGATTGTATCTAAAAAAGTTTGTGTTATGACCCTTCTTACATATTTGAAAATATTTAGTATTCCATTTGGATCTGTATCTTGGAGATGAAGCAAGATTACCTTGTGAATTATCCTTTTATACTAAGGCATTGTTAGTCAATTCATATTTTATTGAATTTTCTACTTCATATTCTTGTAAAATATTGACTATCTCATCAAATGTAGTATATTTGCTTAAAACTTGCAAAGATATGACTAGATTTTTATAACCTTTTGGAAGTGCTATCAAGGTCACTTGAACACAAAATTTATCTTCTATTTTTCCCCTAGAGTTAATAGTTTTGCTTTTATATCTGCTATCTTTCTAAGCAATAGTTCAATGCTTTCACCACTATTAACTTTTAAGGAGTATAACTGAGATTGAATATTGAAGATAGTAGCTTTATTTTTTCCTTCAAATATTTTACCTAGAGTATTTCAATATTCTATAGAAGTTTTTGTTGTACTTATATAAGGTTGTATTTCATTAGTTATTGCAAACATTATTATCATAAGTGCTTTGGCTTCACCATATTCATATCTTTGAATTTCTCTAACATCTTTAGTAGGTTTTATTTTTGCTTCCACTATTAAAATTGATTTCACTTTATTTTTCCATGAAGCATAATTTGGTCCTTTTAGAAGTTGAGATTCAAAAAGGAAAAACTTGTTGTTAGACATAGTAGTACTCATTCAATAAAACCTTTGATGTAGAATTCCTTATAACTCCCTAGGTGCAAATAATTTAAAGTTTATAAATTAAATCCTATGAAGTAGTATTCCTTGTCTTCCTATTTCTTTTTTCAATTGGTTATATGGAATTGAAACGGGCCCCACATGTATTACATCATCACCACATAGTTCAAGAACACAAGCTTATATTGAGAGGGGGGGTGAACAGTATAAGATCTCTTTTTACTTTTTCTTTTATACTTCAATACAGTAAAGCAATATATCCAAAGCAATATCAAAGCAATGCACAAAACCATCCACAAAGTGACACAACAATTTACATGGTTCATCCACAAAACTTTTCTCTAAAAAGTTATCTCAAAGTTCTTTGGGAAACCTTCCCAATTACAATGTTTATGAGCCTCATCTCAAAGGAGAAACCTTCCCCCAATCTAGATTTTTGAGCCTCTGCTCAAAGGAGATACCTTACCCTACCTCTGCTCTGGCTGGTGATCATCTAGAAGACCTCTGCCTCCGCTGCCCTTAGCAAATGGAACTCTATCCATAGAAGACACCTGTCTTCCCTGCTCCGGCTGGAGACCTCTGTCCTCAACTCTATCACCTCAAAGCTGGTCCTTGAATTTGCACTAAACACAGTCCTTCGGTCTAGCACAAATGTCCTCGTCCTCTGTCTTTGATCAGCACCAAACACAGTCCTTTGGTCTGGCACAAATCTGTCCTCAAGTTCTTCTCATAGAACCAATGTACCTCTGTCCTCAAGTTCTCTGATAGAACCAATGCACCTCTGTCCTAAACCTGCTCACAAGTTCATCAAAAACACTTACTTGGCATGAACCCACAAAGAGAATGGTTAGATACCCAATGTGATTCATCCACCTCATAGAAGCATAAAGAGAATTGTTAGAGACTCAATATGTTCTATACTTAGCTCCCAATCTCAATCTCAACTCAATCTCAAATCTCAAAAGAATAAGATAGATGTAGTATGCTTTTCTCAAGAACATGAAACACAACCCAACAATTGCCAACTATGCAATATCTCATATAACAATGATACTCATGTTCTTTCCAAAACCAATATCTTTTCTCAACCAATTTGGGCTTCAACAACAATGCTCATAGACAAGGTTTAACCAACAACATTCAACTCAACATTAACCTTGAAGCATTCAACCAATCATCACAAGAAAAGGAAACAAGTAGAAATACTTTTCCCTCCAAAGATATTTGAACAAAACAGCCACCAACACAATATCACCACATGCATAGAATAACTTGTTCAAATCAACTCAATGGAGTAAGCCCAATATCATGTATCAAGTAAAGCATTAACTTGATCAACACAACCACTATGGAAGCAACTCATCCATCACTATCAAAATAGCCAACTAAGGATTTCACCAACTCAAAGCAAGTAGCAAGACTCACAAACATAAACCCTAGTGCACAATGCTTCCACTACCTCAAACCAGAATTATGCATTCACCAAAATTCTCATCAATGATAACAATGCATAAGTAGTCTTCAACACCCAACCAAAGGAAACCTAGTAGAATCCCTTTTCACTCCAAACTTATTTCAGAAAAACATACACCACTCATTACTCATAAGAAGAATGTGCCCATACCTTATTGAAGTGAAGGAACCCCTTTGGAAATCTGCCACCATCACAACTTTCTTTTGCCAATCTTCACAAGGGTTAGTAAATCACAAAATAATCAACATTATTCCACCTTTCAATAATCATCACCAAAGCCTTTAATTGCACAACTCCCTTATCTCTCCTAAAACCACTTGTACCATAAAATAAAATAAATCACAACATTGCATAACCTTATAACTCCCAAAACTTTATAATAAAGTAATACCCTTATTACTCCTAACTAAACAAAATCCCTTTCTAATTTTCACAAAAATATACTGCCTTATATCTCCCGCTAGAACAACATACATACTCCCGAAACCAAAGCACACTTTAATTTTCCAAAAAGAAACCTTATACCTCTTGAAGTTTTAGCACCAACCACGTTCAATAAAAAATACTTCCGTCGTTAACATTGTTCACAGCGAGATTCGAACCGACGACTATTTATTCACAACCCTTACCGTGTGGCGAAGCACCGTCTGGTCCATACGGTGGATGAGATCGAAGGGAGACGTGATCACATTTGTTTCTTTCTTTTATCCTCCTCAAAGAAAGTGAAACAACTGTATACCACCGCGTCACCGAAACAGATTGTCTTGTTCGATAATGTCCTTCCTATGATGTTTAATTCACTTCGATTAACATTCATTAAAAAGAAACCTTGGCACACTGTCAAATATCGCAGCTTGCATCATGACGCATTGTGTGTTTATCTCCGAGCGTGCTTCATTCATATCCTTAAACTTCACACCAACCAAACTCCTGCCTTCCTCCTCGGCACCGCGACCATTCGTCACAGCAAGGATTTGTCCATCACGTGCACCTCCTTCGCAGGCGCAGACGAAGTCGAGAAATGCTCGCCGATTAATATTCAACACACACCTTTTTTTTATTAATGAATTCCATAGCCACATTTTATATGCACTGCGATGCATTACCACACACGTCGGCATTTCTAAACACGTCGGAAAAATATTTTAATTTAATTTTAAAATATTAATTTAAATTTTAAAAATAAAATTTAAACTAAATATTAAAATTAAATATCTTCATCACCGGGGCACATTTTTCGACGAAACGAAAAGCCAACTTGGGTTTTAAGAAAAACCCATTACAAATCTATTGTCCATGGTTTTAAATAAAACCTTATATTTTATCTGCATTGGTTTTCACAAAAACCCTTCCGCTTCTTGACATCAATGACAACATCAACACTTGAGCAAAGGCAATGTACCCAATGTACCCAAAATTGCCAAAAATAGTGGTATTACAACAAAGCTTGGATATTATCCATGTATCGCTTGGTAATATTTGAACCTTGGTCTCCTCCTTAAATGTTGAGGAATCTAACCAATTGAGATAATGCCACTTGACATGTCTCCCTAATTTTTAGAAACTAAGAAAAATAAATTTTGCAAATTTTGTATTTTCCTAAGCTTGAAGTAGAAATCCTTTTAACTCCAAAATAACTAAATTTGAAAAAGTTCAATAATATTCTAATTTAAAAAAACTATTAAATAAATTTCAAATTTAAAAACATATCTAATAAATAAAAAAACTAGTAAAAAGCCTTATAACTCCAACTTTATAAGAAATTTAATCTACCAAACAATTTCTATTCCTCTTATCACTCCTAATTAAATCACTTCAATAATTATTTAATAAACCTAAAACTTATCACTCCTAATTCAACCTTAATAAATCTTTCAAACCTTATCACTCCTAAAGTTAATAAATTAAAGACTCCTTATGCAAAAATCTTATTAAACTTAAAGCAAATTATCACTCCAAAAATTTAAACCATATAAAACCTTAATAAACCAAAAATTACCTCCAAAAGTTATTGTGCGCCTTGCTTCTTTTTGACATTGTCGATGAATGAAATTTATATCAGGTAAGGTTCATGCAGACTAACTTTAACATATTTGCCTATGTGTTATCAAACATTACACTTCTCCAATAGCTCGCAAATGATCTATCTCCAAATTGGATGTAACAAGTTTTCTTACAAGTGATTCTACCTTTAGATGAGATGTAAGTTATTCTCTTCTAGGTTCCAAGTGAACGTTTCAATAAAAGAACGTTCCTCCTCTAGTGTTACTTCTTTCACATCATAGCAAATGAAAACGATGGAAAATAAATCTACCAACCTTGTGTTACTTTATCCTTGAGAATGATGACTAATCTTCTCTTCCCTTCTTCATGAATCTAAAATTTAGTCTTCCAACTGGATCCGTTGATGAACTGTTATCTCAGACTACCAAGTCTGATATGACATTGTGTTGCTCCTTACCACTCCAACAATTCTGGACATTACATTGCTGAAAAATATTCTTCAGCATGCTCATGGTCTCTTCAGGCTCCTTAGGTGTGCTCAGGGGCTTATTAATAAGAAAATAAATATTATAGGGGTTTATAAAGTATTATATATTAAAATAAATATTAATATAAAAATAATCTTAAAGGTGAATGTTCAAAAGATATGATGGTGTCTCTTTTTTTCCATTATTAATATGACATACACTATTTATATGTTTTGCATCTCCCTATAGATTAATATCAAAATGCATATGATTTAAAATCGTCATAGCAATTAAGGACCACTTGTTAAAATTTATTTGGAGAAATATTATATATCCCATGAAATATATATTTTTTATAATTTAAAAATAAAAAATATATAAATGACACCAATTCATGTGGTTAAAAAGTATGACTTTCAATGTTTTTAATGTTGAGATCATGTTGAGATCAAGTTCAGATCTTATGAGGTAATATATGTGTGCTAGATACAACTATATGATTTGTTTAAATATGATGGTAACAATGATCATGATGTAATGGAGGTAAGGATTATTTTAGTTCATATAATCAATAAAAATGTATAAAACATAAAAGATATATACTTAAGAAAAAATTTAATTGTAAATACAGAAACATAAAAATTCGTTAGAGGGAAAGAAATTAACTTAACAAGTGCAACATTGCAACTATATTCTACAGAGTTGAATGCACATCATTAGTAATTACCAACAAAAACAATCCCATTAGATTGTAATTTGAGAAAGAGCAAGCGTTGTAGCTAGAGCCTATGTAAATTAGATGCATATAATTAACAATAACCAATAAAAATAACCACATTATTTTTTAAAAATGTATGATTATAAGTGCCACATGACAAAGAGCAGACACTTTATATATGGCATGCAAGAAATAAAATGGAAAATTTTGAACATCTTGTGAGGCCAAATCAACATATGGGACAACAAGGCTTCATGATCAAAAATGATATTTACCACTAATTAGGTAATTGTATAAGTTCTTATGTGTCTCACAAACTCACAACAATATTGGAAGAAGGGATGCACACCTCCTTCAAACTCTGGATTTAGGTTGATCCTTACTAAACTAATCTAATCTAATCTAGTTACATAGAATATGTGAAAATTAAAATTCTTGAAGGTAAATGTGCGAGAGTATAAAGCAAACTACATAAAATTTTAAATATAGCCATAATTGTAGCAAAGAGAGTGTGTGATAACTAACACATGATAAAATTTAATAAAAACAATGTGCTCCCATGCATATGAAATAGAAATAACAAGGAACCACAAAAAGAAAAAAAGGTAGTGCCATAATCACCATGCATCCCACAATCCAAAAGAGCGGTGCAACAATTGGAAAGAAAAAAGTCCTACACGATCTATTTATTATTTCTAAATTTATAGCAATTATAATGTGGGTCTCACATAGTACAACTCTAATTTCCTCAAGGCTAAAATATTTTTACAATGGAGCCCTGGATCCTATTTATAGGAAAAATTCATCCTTGGGTTACCCAGGGTGATAAATTTCTACTTCTATTAATTCTACTAATTTGATGGTATCTTTAGCAAAATGATGCATCTCCAAATTTTTCATGCCTCTAAATCCATCTCTAGCTTGCTTAAAAGCCTTATAAATGGTTTATGCTACTACAAAAAGTAAAAAGTTTCTCTCTTGAAGAAGCTAATTGACATTCATGCATCCTTGTCCCACTTGACCCACTAATAAGCAATTCACTTCGAAAAATGGAGTGATTCACTCCTTTTGCAACAATGATTTGCTTCAGTGTGAGCCAATTACATCTCTGGAATGAATTAAACCTCTTAATTTTTCTTTACAAATAAATATAATTAGGACTCTAATTGATCAATTCCTTAGTTTTATGATCATTTTAAGCATTAAGAATACCAAGGTAGTAGTTGGGATACTATGTTTCTTATGAATTTATGGGGTTCCAAGCTTGATTGGTGAGAGATCCAAATTCCTTCCTTTATTATTGGGTGAAAAATCTACAAAATTGGAAATTCTTTACAACAAATCTATAAAATTGTTGGATCTTCTTGGTCGCTATGACATTGATTTTAGTAACACTTATCATATGTTATCTCTTGACAACTCCAAATTCATTAGAATCTTAGCCTTCCCTATGAGATCTTTATAAGGGTTCAAAAAAAAATTTCCCTACCACTTCACCAATTTCTTGAACTTCTCAATGACCTTATATTTTCCATATGTTCTGGTAAGGTATCAATCTCAGTTTTGGTCTTCTCCATTTCAAATATATTCTCGAGTTATTATTCACTAAGGAGCATTTTCTATTCACCAAACACATCTAGTAGCCCAACATTCACCAACCCCTAAAATTTTGCTATAATGATCTAGATTGGGGTTTCTAAAGCAACAAGTGTATCCTTGCATACTTGTAGTCATAATTGAGAATTAAGGATCCCTTTTAGTTGCTTTCCTAATTTCTTTTGATCCATTATTATTAATTGTTATGCTTGTGTTGTTGTCCCTGTGGCTAAACATTTAATTACTTCTTGATATCTCTCTTTTATAGTGAAGTCATCCTCTGCTTATTGAATGGTTTTAGAAATTTGATCTAGGATGGCTTTTGCTTCATCAACAAAGTTAAATTTTTTCTTGAAATTCAAAACCTCAATATTTATATCATCCCATAAGGATTTCATGAGAGGTTTAGGAACAAAATATTAAATAAGAGTTAGTTATAGAGCCTCCAATTGTGTCCATGCAATAAAAATTGTGTAGATTCCTTTTACTGCTCATAAGAGGAAGACCATGTAGGTTGCACTACAAAAGTAGTGTGAAAATAATAAGAACAACAAGAGGTGTTAAAGTATCAAGAGAATGATGTGAAACCTTCATGTGACAAGGAGAAAAAATGAGATGAGGTAACGAAGAAAATTATAGATTTAAGTGTTACATTTGAAACTAATATTCATGAAACTATGGAGACTATGCACAAGATAGGCCCTAAAGGTTTTATTCTTCCTCCATTTGAATTTATCTCTAACTCTCTCCCTCTTGTTTCATCCAATCGAACACCTCCTTGGCGTCTTGAGACCTTGGCACATCAATGAGTTGCTAGCTAGACTCTATGGTAGTCTATTGTTATAGGATGGTAGGAATTGATTCAGTCATGAAAGCATAGTTTGACAATGTCATTGTCCCTCCAAGGGATATCAAGGCTAAGACACTTAGTGTATGAGATAGATGAGATGACATGGTCGATGAAAAAATTAGTTTGATATGGAGGGAAGGCGAATGTGGACATTGACACTTTATAAATTTGTGTTAGTATAGTGGAGAGAGATGATATGTACGATGATGAAGATGAAGTATAAAACCCATGGGTGAGTTGTGGTAACTTTGATAATTTGTGATAGAAACACCATGATGGGTGTAGAGGAGACATTGTAGACTTGACCATAGGTGGTAAGTGGTGTGGCTCCCAGAGAACCAACACCTATACTTGTAGAATGTAAAGTGAGTGTAAAAAAAGTAGGGTGAATCAAAGCAACAAGAATAAAAGTAGATGGAAAAATATGAGAGAAGAAGTATAAGGGGAAGAGTATTCATGATTGTGGGTAAATGGAGAGTAGATATTGGATGCAATGACAACCCTTATAATGACTATCTAGGCACTCATTTTTTGTGAGGATCACTAGTAGCCTCTATAATAGTATTTTCTCTTGGAACACATCAGAATGTACTTTTATTTTTGCATCACTAATGCTTGTGGAAAAATCATAGAATACTCTCATTTTTGCTTTGGTAATGTACATTGGGATATAACCACCTTTTGGTGTTTTTTCTTCTTCCTCAAGCATCATTGCACCTTTGCTCAAGACCTCACTTGGCGCAACTTTTATTGTTGTAGCCATATGTATATTTTTTAAATTGAACCATGTGGGTATTTCTAACCCATATCCATGCACTAATTTATTGTTTCTTGAACTATGCTATTGACAAGTGCCAAGGTGAATGGAATAGCTAATAAAGTGATTTTTGGCTCAAAAAGATACTATTCAACCAATTTTTTTCTATTTGTTACCTTGATGTGCCTATGATCCTAGATACTTGTAAATCGAGTATCAAAAAACCTATCATGTATAGAATATTTTAAAGTCCTTGTCTCATACCTCATTTCCTAATGAGCTAATATTTTCCCCTTTATGTATCCATGTTTTTCTAAGGTACTTCTTGTTTGGCGATCTATCTCATGGTTTGGGTTAAAGTTGTTTTTATTTATTACATTGGCATAGAATACATACGATCTGGAGGGTGCTTATACCATTTTTGGATTTTGTATCATACCCATCAGGTACATCCATCTTCTCCAATGCTAGTTCCTTGGTCAAATTGACCACTTTCTAAACCTAGCATTTGTGTTCATGCACATAAAACATTCAACCCTCTAGCTTCTAGCTCTTTATTGAAATAACTATCGAGATCATATGACTAGAAGTTCTTTAGAAGGTCCAATACTATACTATTTAAATTTTCATCAATTATATGGTAAAATATTTTGATTTTAGGTGTGATTACAACTATCTTCTTCTTGGATATATGGAATGTAGACTTCTTTTGGCCTTTAAATAATTTCAAATCCATAAACCAGTTATTGCACATATTCATGGTTAAACTAGTATTATGTTATAAATATAGGTAATTCAAATGGTATCACAAGTAATTTAAACAACCAAATGAAGGATCCATGTTTTTCAAGGTACAAGTCCTTAATAGGAAACTTGTGGGACTTTAGCAGGTTGCAAACTTCGTTAGATAAGTAGGGCACCTTATTTTTCACCCCCTTCATAATAAGGTGGGACATATTTCCTTCTTGGAAGGGTAAATATATACACTTTCCAATGGGAAAGGCTTTATTGTCCAGGCTACTTGATTTAATAGGAAAATTTGGAACCAATGCCTTTTCTAACCCAATATTTGCAAAATTAGGTATGATGTATAAGTGAATTGTTATTCTTCCCAAAATCCCAAAGTTTTTTGTTCATCTAGTCTATGATATACTTCATATGGTCAATCAATTGGGAGTACCTTTAATAAATTTTAACCACAAGTAGAAGTGTCACATGCTTTTCATAGACAAGAGCATCAATTATTTCATCCAATACTATGGAAATTCCTGATAAGACTAGCTAAATATTATATGTGAATAGGTCAAGGTCCATTAGAAATTCAAAGTTTTGGTCCTTATTTAGATATTTGAGATGAGGTGTCAAAAGTCCTTCTACTAGTCAAAATTAAATTTACAGTAATATTCCCTTTTGATGCAAGAGCATCCAGTAGCACCTGATGTAGAAGCATCCAGTGGCAGGAGGGCCACTTCTGGAAAGTTGGCTAAGGAGGAAAGACATCACGATTTCGCGATGTGTCACGAAATCATGATAGAGGAAGTAGAAGACAAGGAGGAAAATATGTCACGATATCACGACAGGAAAAGTGTCACGATATCATGACACCAAGAGGAGAGAGGAACCAGCAAAGAAAACTGTCACGATATCATGATAGAAAATATGTCACGATATCGCGACACAAGCAGAGAATGTAGCCAGCGAGGAGAAGCTGTTGCAATATCGTGACAGCAAATGTGTTGTGATATCACGAAACAAGTGGAGCAGAGAAGTGAGCAAGGAGAAGCCGTTGCGATATCACAATAGAAAATGTGTCACGATATCATGACACAAAATGGAGAAAGAAGCCAACAGGGCCAACTGTCGCGATATCATGACAAGTTTCATAGGAGAAGCAAGGGTGCCAAGGATGTCATGATTTCATGACCCAAACAGGCAAGAGGAGGCTGCAAGCAAAGATGTCATGATTTCATGACATGTCATGGTTTCATGACCCAAAAGCAGAAGGAGAGTATGGAAGGCAAAGATGTCATGATTTCGTGACATGTAGTTTCATGACCTGAGGAAGAGAGAGAAAGCCAAAAGCTAAGATGTCATGATTTCGTGACCCGAAGGTAGGATGAAGAGCGAAAGAGGAAGATGTCATGATTTCATGACATGTCGCAGTTTCATGACCCGCAGAAGAGAGAGAAGGTGCAGAGGAGAAGATGTCATGATTTCGCGACATGTCACAATTTCGTGACCCAAGGAAAGAGAAAGCTAGGAGAAAGAAATGTTGCAATTTCGCGACAGGTCGTAGTTTTGTGACCAAAAGGCGAAGAAGGAGCCAAAGGAGGAGAAATGTCACGGTTTCATGACATGTCATATTTTCACAATGCAAGGACAAAGAAGGGGCTAGAGACCAAAAGGTGTCACGATATCGTGACCTGTCATATTTTTGTGCCCAAAGGGAAAGTCGAAGATGAAAATTTAGAAAGGGGACGTTTCGAATACCTGGACGATGAAGTGGCACGGGAAGACGAAATGAAAGGTTCTAGAAGAGGAATTGAAGAGCCACCAGATGGAAAGTAGATCGTCGCACCATAAAGTGATAAAAGGAGAACAGAGGCATGCACAAGGGGTTGGAAAATGGTAGTTGCAGAGTTGGAAAACTGCAGTTGTAGAGTTACACAGTCAAGTTGCAGAGTCAAGGCAGAGGCCACTCGGATCGGCTGGAGTGCTTTTCCTTCCATAGTTGTAGAGTGAGATATCTACAACAGAGTGTGAGAAAACTAAGCCAATGCGCTAGTTTCTATAAAGCCTGTGGGCTGTTACTGTAAAATATTTGTAAGTTAATGAATGGAAAAGAGTGTTCCTATTTCTTGTAAAGTGTGTTTCCAATTTCTTGGGTGAAAATTTGGATTTTTTTGGGGTAATTTTTGTTCCCCATCAAGTGGTATCAAAGCCAGAAGATTCTGAGTGTGCAAGCAGATCATCGAAAGTGAGGTAGTTTGCACCAGGATTTATGGAAGGGCTTGTGAGAGGAGTGCAGTAGAATGCCTCCAAAAAGAAATCTTGGTCATGGGAGAAATGTGGCACATGATGAATATTTCAGAGCGTTGTAGAGGCAAGTGCAAGCCCTGAAAGAAGAGTCATGAAGAAGGGTTGAGCTGAAAGGAGAAGACCAGAGTGACGATGAAGCCTGGGTAACTGATGATCCATCAGAGGATGAAGAAGCATTGGAGCCTTCTGAAGCTAGATTGTTGAAATCCCTATCTCAAGCCGGGAAGAGGCCGAAGTTTAATGTCTCTACATATTTTGGGAATCTCAACCTAGAGGAGTTGATTGATTGGATCAACGATATGGAGGAATACTTCGAGTATGAGGAGGTTGTAGATCTAGACCAGATCAAATTTGCAAAGACAAAATTGAAGGGCCATGCTAGCATATGGTGGAAGGGAGTGCAGCTGGAACGAAACCAAATAGGAAAGGAAAGGATCACCAGGTGGGATCGAATGGTGGAGAAAATAAAGAGACAATTTATTTTCGTAGATTACGAGTTGGATTTGTTGAGGAGGATGCAGAGTTTGAGACAGTCAGGCAAGTCTGTCCAAGAATATACGGAAGAATTTTACAAGATCTCCATCAGAACTGGCCATTCAGGGGCTAATAAGGAGAAAGTAGCCCGATACATAAATGGATTGAGAATGAACATCTAGGAAGAACTTAGTCTGATCAGAATAACCACCATAAAATATGCATATCAGTTGGCCTTGAAGGTCGAAGAGAAACTAAACCAAATATTTGAAGGTAGACAGAGAGGAAGAGGTCATGGTGGAAGAACTGGTGGAAGAACCAATGGAGAAATGGATAGAGGACGAGATGAGAAGGAAGCTGAAGCTAGCAGCAGTCAGGACCAGAAGGGAGATAATGATTACAGACATCGTAATCAGAACAACTACCCAAGAGGAAGAGGTAGACCTGGTCGATGAAATGGAGACAGAAGATTTTGTGGAACCTATTTCCAGTGTGGGGAAGTAGGACATCTGATGTATGAGTGCCCTGAATGCCAAGAGAGGGCGAACATGAGGCCTGAGGGCCTTGCTCGAGCTGCAGTCATTGATGATGGTGTTGCATCGGAGCACTTTGAGGAGACAAAGAGAGGAGAAGTCATGGTTGCAAGGAGAGCCTTGTTGAATGAGGAGGAGAAACCAGAACAAAGGAAGAGCCTATTTCGCACAAGGTGCAAAAGTTTAGGCAAATTCTGTAATGTTATTATAGACAATGGTAGTACTGATAATTTAGTCTCCAAAGAGATGGTTACTAAATTACAGCTAGAGAGGAGGAGACACCCGCATCCATACCGGATTGCATGGTTGCGGAAGGACCACAGGGCGTGGGTCCATGAATAGTGCTTAGTCACATTCAATATTGGGAAATACTAGGATGAGGTCCTGTGTGATGTTTTTCCCATGGATGCCTACCATTTGCTATTGGGAAGGCCATGGCAGTTTGATCGGTGTAGTACATGATGGTCATGCAAACACGTACTCCGTGACAAAGAATGGAGTTTGCCACAAGTTGAATCCATTTCAGGCAGTGGACGAGAAGGTGTGCAACAGTGCCAAAATCTGTCTGGTAGAGGGCCAAATTTTTTTTGGCCAAGAGACAGGGTTTGAGTGGGCTACAGAGGCAGGTGCATGTTTGGAGATGTTATCGAAGGCGATGACCGAACATCACAGAAGTTAAGGTCACTTCTCCACCAACCCTGGGTGTTTGATGCAGGAGCATCCAGTAGCACCTGATGCAGAAGCATCCAATGGTAAGAGGGCCACATCTGGAAAGTTGGCTAAGGAGAAAAGACGTCGTGATTTCACATGTCATGAAATCGTGACAGAGGAAGCAGAAGAAGGCAAGGAGGAAAATATGTCATGATATCATGACAGGAAAAGTGTCATGATATCGTGACACCAAGAGGAGAGAGGAACCAACAGAGAATACTGTCATGATATCACGATAGAAAATGTGTCATGATATCGCGACACAAGCAGAGAACGTAGCCAGCGGGGAGAAGCTGTCACGATATCGTGACACAAGTGGAGCAAAGAAGTGAGCAAGGAGAAGTTGTCGCGATAGCACGATAGAAAATGTGTCACGATATCACGACACAAAATGGAGAAAGCAGCCACTAAGGCCAACTGTCATGATATCATGACAGGTTTCATAGGAGAAGCAAGAGTGCCAAGGATGTCACGATTTCATGACCCAAACAGGAAAGAGGAGGCTGTAAGAAAAGATGTCATGATTTTGTGACATGTCATGGTTTCATGACCTAAAAGCAGAAGGAGAGTACGGAAGGCAAAGATGTCATGATTTTGTGACATGTCACGGTTTCGCGACCTGAGGAAGAGAGAGAAATCCGAAAGCTAAGATGTCGTGATTTCGTGACCCGAAGGCAGGATGAAGAGTAGAAGAGGAAGATGTCACGATTTTGTGACATGTCATAGTTTCATGACCCACAGAAGAGAGAGAAGGCACAGAGGAGAAGATGTCACGATTTCGTGACATGTCGCAGTTTTGCAACCCACCAAGGAGAGAGAAATCCAGGAGAAAGAAATGTTGCGATTTCATGATAGGTCATAGTTTCACGACCAAAAGGTGAAGAAGGAGCTAGAGGAGGAGAAATGTCACGATTTCATGACATGTCATATTTTTGCAATGCAAGTACGGAGAAGGGGTCAGAGACCGAAAGGTGTCGCGATATCATGACCTATCATATTTTTGTGCCCAAAGGGAAAGCTAAAGATGAAAAGTCGAAAAGGGAGACGTTTTGAATTCTTGGATGATGAAGTGGCATGGGAAGACAAAACGAAATGTTCTGGAATAGGAATCGACAAGCCACCAGATGGAAAGTAGATCGTCGCACCAAAAAGTGATAAGAGAACAAAGGCATGCATAAGGGGTTGGAAAATGACAATTGCAGAGTTGGAAAACTGTAGTTGCAGAGTTGCACAGTCGAGTTGCAGAGTCGAGGCAGAGGCCACTCGGACCGGCTTGAGTGCTTTTCCTTCCATAGTTGTAGAGTGAGAGATCTGCAACAAAGTGTGAGAAAACTAAGCCAGTGTGCTAGTTTCTGTAAAGCCTATGGGCTATTACTGTAAAATATTTGCAAGTTAATGAATGGAAAAGAGTGTTCCTATTTCTTGTAAAGTTTGTTTCCAATTTTTTGGGTGAAAATTTGGATTTTTTTGGGGTAATTTTTTGCTCCCCATCAAGTGGTATCAGAGCCAGAAGATTCTGAGTGTGCAAGTAGATCGTCGAAAGTGAGGCAGTTTGCACCAGGATCTATGGAAGAGCTTATGAGAGAAGTGCAGCAAAATGCCTCCAAAAAGAAATCTTGGTCACGAGAGAAATGTGGCATAGGATGAAGATTTCAGAGCATTGCAGAGGCAAGTGCAAGCCCTACAAGAAGAGTCACGAAGAAGGGTCGATCCGAAAGGAGAAGACCAGAGTGACGATGAAGCCTGGGTAACTGATGATCCATCAGAGGATGAAGAAGCATTGGAGCCTTTTGAAGCTAGATTGTTGAAAGCCCTATCTCAGGCCGAGAAGAGGCCAAAGTTTGATGTCTCTACATATTCTAGGAATCTCAACCCAGAGGAGTTGATTGATTGGATCAACGATATGGAGGAATACTTTGAGTATGAGGAGGTTGCAGATCCAGACCAGATCAAATTTGCAAAGACAAAATTGAAGGGCCATGCTAGCATATGGTGGAAGGGAGTGCTGCTGGAACGAAACCAAATAGGAAAGGAAAGGATCACTAGGTGGGATAGAATGGTGAAGAAACTAAAGAGACAATTTATTCTCGTAGATTACAAGTTGGATCTGTTGATGAGGATGTAGAGTTTGAGATAGTCAGGCAAGTCTGTCCAAGAATATACAGAAGAATTTTACAAGATCTCCATCAAAACTGGCCATTCAGGGGCTAATAAGGAGAAAGTAGCCCGATACATAAATGGATTGAGAATGAACATCCAAGAAGAACTCAGTCTGATTAGAATAACCACCATAGAAGATGCATATCAGTTGGCCTTGAAGGTCGAAGAGAAACTGAACCGAAGATTTGAAGGCAAACAGAGAGGAAGAGGTCATGGTGGAAGAACTGGTGGAAGAACCAGTGGAGAAATGGATAGAGGACGAGATGAGAAGGAATCTGAAGCTAGCAGCAGTCAGGACCAGAAGGGAGATAATGATTATAGACACCGTAATCAGAATAACTACCCAAGAGGAAGAGGTAGACCTGGTCGAGGAAATGGAGACAGAAGGTTTCGTGGAACCTGTTTCCAGTGTGGGGAAGTAGGACATATGATGTATGAGTGTCCTAAATGCCAAGAGAGGGTGAACATGAGGCTTGATAATGTTATTATAGACAATGGTAGTATTGATAATTTAGTCTTCGAAGAGATGGTTACTAAATTACAGCTGGAGAGGAGGAGACACCCGCATCCATACCGAATTGCATGGTTGCGAAAGGACCACAGGGCATGGGTTCGTGAATAGTGCTTAGTCACGTTCCATATTGGGAAATACCAGGATGAGGTCCTGTGTGCTATTTTTCCCATGGATGCCTACCATTTTTTGTTGGGAAGGCCATGGCATTTTGATCGACATGCAGTACATGATGGTCATGCAAACACGTACTCCGTGACAAATAATGGAGTTCGCCACAAGTTGAAGCCATTGCAGGTAGTGGAGGAGAAGGTGTGTAGCAGTGCCAAAATCTGTCTGGTAGAGGGCCAAAATTTTTTGGCCAAGAGATGGGGTTTGAGCGGGCTGTAGAGGCAAGTGCACGTTTGGAGATGTTATCAAAGGCAATGATCGAACAACATAGAAGTGAAGGTCACTTCTCCACCAACCTCGGGTGTCTGATGTAGGAGCATCCAGTGGCACCTGATGTAGAAGCATCCAGTGGTAGGAGGGCCACTTCTGAAAAGTTGGCTAAGGAGGAAAGACATCACAATTTCACGACATGTCGTGAAATCGCGACAGAAGAAGCAGAAGAAGGCAAGGAGGAAAATATGTCACGATATCACGATAGGAAAAGTGTCGCGATATCATGACACCAAGAGGAGAGATGAACTAGCAGAGAAGACTGTCGCGATATTGTGACAAAAAATGTGTCACGATATCGTGACACAAGTAGAGAACGTGGCCAGCAGGGAGAAGCTATCACGATATCACGACAGCAAATGTGTCGCGATATCGTGACACAAGTGGAGCAGAGAAGTGAGAAAGGAGAAGCTATCACGATAGAAAATGTGTCACGATATCGCGACACAAAATGGAGAAAGCAACCAGTAGGGCCAACTGTCACGATATCATGACAGGTTTCATAGGAGAAGCAAGGGTGCCAAGGATGTCACGATTTCGTGACCCAAACAGGCAAGAGGAGGCTGCAAGCAAAGATGTCGTGATTTTGTGACATGTCATACTTTCATGACCCAAAAGCAGAAGGAGAGTATAGAAGGCAAAGATGTCATGATTTTGTGACATGTCACGGTTTCGTGACCTGAGGAAGAAAGAGAAAGCCGAAAGCTAAGATGTCACGATTTCGAAACCCAAAGGCAGGATGAAGAGCGAAAGAGGAAGATGTCATGATTTTGTGACATGTCACAGTTTTGCGACCCGTAGAAGAGAGAGAAGGCGTAGAGGAGAAGATGTCACGATTTTGTGACATGTCGTAGTTTTGTGACCCGCCAAGGAGAGAGAAATCTAGGAGAAAGAAATGTCATGATTTCGCGATAGGTCGCAGTTTCACGACCAAAAGGTGAAGAAGGAGCCAAAGGAGGAGAAATGTCATGATTTCACGACATGTCATATTTTCACGATGCAAGGACAGAGAAGGGGCCAGAGACTGAAAGGTGTCGCGATATTGCGACCTGTCATATTTTCGTGCCCGAAGGGAAAGTCGAAGACAAAAATTTAGAAAGGGAGACGTTTTGAATACCTGGATGATGAAGCGGCACGGGAAGACAAAACGAAAAGTTCTAGAAGAGGAATCGAAGAGCCACCAGATGGAAAGCAGATCATCGCACTAGAAAGTGATAAAAGGAGAACAAAGGCATGCACAAGGGGTTGGAAAATGGCAGTTGCAGAGTTGGAAAACTACAGTTGCAGAGTTGCACAGTCGAGTTGCAGAGTCGAGGCAGAGGCCACTTAGACCGGCTTGAGTGCTTTTCCTTCCATAGTTGCAGAGTGAGAGATCTGCAATAGAGTGTGAGAAAACTAAGCCAGTGTGCTAGTTTCTATAAATCCTGCGGGCTGTTACTGTAAAATCTTTGCAAGTTAATGAATGGAAAAGAGTGTTCTTGTTTCTTGTAAAGTGTGTTTCCAATTTCCTGGGTGAAAATTTGGATTTTTCTGGGGCAATTTTTTTCTCCCCATCACCTTCAAAATTTTGAGTTGCATGTTACCCACATCACAATATTATCCTCTACGTTCAACATTTTCCTAATTTCTTCTTCCTAAATAAAGAATGTAATTTCCTCCCAAGAGTGTGGTCTAGCATTCTTTATTTCTCAATCATGATTTTAAATACATCACTCCAATATCTTAGGGAAATCCCACACCTATGACACTAGATTAATTGCTAATCCTAAGGTCCATATTCACTTTAGGAATATGTACTTGGCCCTAGGTTATATCTCCTTAGTGCTTATTTTCTAACCTATGCTAAAGAATGATTAAATTTCCCCTCCACAACTTTCTTGTAGGGTGTTATGAATTTATTACTGTTGGCCACGAATCTGCCACAGGAAAGGATTTCAGAAGTGCGCCCTAGACCCGGCCAACATTGAAAGGCTGGAAGCAAGAAATGGCTTCCAGACCAATCTCCAGAGTGGGCTGGTTCCCTTTACTACTCTAAACTTGGTTTAAGATAAGGGTTGCGGGAAAGAAATTGAAAAGTTGCAGAAAGGAATGGGAAATATGGCCGCAGGCCGAAGTTATGGGATCGGAAAATAACAGCAGGAAAATTAAAGTGCAGCAACAGCAAGCAATAAAAGTTATCAACCTAACTTTCGCACGATGTACGCAGAGAAACCCTCCAAAATCACATTCCAGGAATCATACTCTCACGGCAGTACATAAATCCAATATGCAGAATTTAAATGCAACAGCCATGAAGAAATACAAATACTATTAGAAATGCAACAGGAACAGAAAGGAAATCACCAATGCAACCACTTGAAAAATTAGAAGCCAATCCTTTATTCCTGCAAATGAACTTCAGTTTCTAGCAGAGAACTTTTCCAACCTTTGTAAATGAAAATTACATTGGTTTTTATAGAGGTCCGTCCTCTTTGCAGCATTAAAAATGCACCACCACCCCTCTCGTGATCTACAATTGTGCATTGGAAATTACATACACGACCCCTTGATTACAGCCTCGAAGAAACAAAAATTAAATGCAATGAAACGTTTGCGGTCCTTCATTTCTTGGGCGGTTCTTCGACCTTGAATGCCTTGGAAATCCACAAAATATTTAATTTGGGTCAGTATTAAATACTTGGTAATCAAGAATAACCCTTCGGGCGTTCATACTGCACTTGGCAGGAAACTGCGCAGGTCGCGAAAATGTGACGGGTCGCGAAATCGCGACGTCTTTTTATGTCGTACACCTTTGGCTGTTGGAAACCGCAAAAATCCTCCCTGTCGCGATATCGCTGCATCTTTGGCTTCAATGTCTCCATCGCTAGCTTGTTCCGCGAAAATGGAACATGTAGCGATATCGCTATGCACTTTGGTTCTTGGTTATTCCCTACGCTCTGTCCCGTGAAAACGAAACATGTAGCGATATCGCTACATGTTTTGGGCACCTTGTACGGCCTTGCTGACGATCCGCGAAAACATAACACCTTTTGCCCTTGAATGCCTTCAATTCTTCCTTGTCTCCATTTCGCTACCAATTGAGCACTTAATCATTTTTTTTAACGAGGCATCATGGAATTGCTACCATTTCCATGCTTTTTGATCAATTTTCATCCCTTGCATGATTTCGCTGCATATTCATGTCAGTTGGCCTTATTGTTGATATTGCAGCGAATCGCTACAACTTACTGCTCTTTTGCTTCTTGGACCAAAATGGCCATGATTTTGAAGCATGTAGCGATATCGCTACGTTTTGCTCCTTCCGTACCAATTGCCACTTTGTCATCGCGATGCGCTGCATCTTTGCCTTGTAGGAACCCTTCCTAAAAAAGTGCAGCGATGCGCTGCAACTTTTTCCTTAGACTCTTCTCTGCTCGAACATGCAGCGAATCGCTGCAAGTTTTAGCACTTGCTCCTTCGAAGCCGCCAGCGTCACGATTTGAGAACATGTCAGCGACGCGCCGCAACTTTTCAACTTGAGTCTTTGAAGCCGACCGACCCGTGATTCTGGAACACGTCGCGATATCGCGACGGTTCCGCCCAACCTGCCTGCGTTGACTGCGTTGACCGCGATTCTGCGACATGTCAGCGAATCGTTGCAGTTTTTAGACTTAGCCATTTTCTACTCAATTTCGCTCCTTTTTTGCTTCAAAGCCGCATCAAAGCCTGTATAAACATTAGATTTGCAATAATGTATACATTAATACTTCAATGAAAATCAATGTGGCAAAAATGCCAACAATTACATAATGTAATATAGTTAGAGTTAGGTATTTGAGATTTGCACTTGAAAGGTGGTTGATAATTTGTTATTCAAACCAATCACCTACACCTTCATTGTATATACATAAATTTAATCAATACAGTCTTGTCTAGCAACCTTCTAGTCCAACATATGGTATCAAAGTAGGCTAATGTAATAAGGTGATCTAGTTGTTGAGGAGTGGGAGACACCTCTCAAAGTTTGTGAAAGCATGTTGTTGTTGGATAATCTAGAAAGAAGAAAACATAAGTTTGAGTGAGGATAAGACCTTATCGACTAGAGAAGAAGAAGATTTCTTCTTGATTATTCTTATTTATGTTTGTAGGTGTTGCAAGAATTTATTAAGCTTTTAGGAGCTTTAGAGACATTTATAAATTATTTAGTTTGTATCAAAAGAGGTGTTGTCACAAAAAATATTATCATCTGGTGCAATAAGAAATGTGTTATCTAAAAAAAAGAAGTCATCTAGAGCATTGTACTAGAGTTTGAACTTGTTGGTAATCCTTCTTTGTGCATATTTTTGACATGATTCATGCCAAAGATGCACAAGAGTACAATGAGATAAAAATAATGTGAATGGATTGTCTAATTGTGTCATCTAGAAAATATTACCATTCGAAATAGTTTTCTAAAGTTTCTATATAAAAAGATCAATTGTCTAAAATAACCATCTCGAGCTTTCATCTAGAAAAGAATTACCATCTAGAAGAGTCATTTAAAGGAACAATCTAGAGATATCATTTAAATATTCCATTTAGAAAAGAGTTGACATTTGGAACTACTATATGGATTTGTCATCTAGAGTTATTGTCTATAGCTACCATATACAACTGCCATTTAGATTTTCCATCTAGAAAATAGTTGTCGTATAGACTTGTCATCGATAGATATTGTCTAGAGTTGTCATCTAGAGGTATCATCTATAATTTCCATCTAGAGATGTCATTTGGAGTTATCATCTAGAGTTACCATCTATGGCTACTATTTGGAGCTATAGTCTATAGAAGAGTTATATAAAGATATTTTAAGCTAAAGGCATAGATTATCTAAAGATATCAGTGTCATCACATAACTTGCCATCTAGAAGAACCTTTAGTAGTTGCCATAAAAAAAGGTCACCTAAAGTGAAGTTCCACTCTATAATCTATTGTCTGGGTCATCTAGCAATTAAGGTCATATAAAGATGCATGAGGGTTGTCTATTTTAAAGTTGTTAAATTAATCAATGCATGTGATATATAGAGGTTAAATTCTAGTGAAGTGGTGTCAGTTGAATGCTTATGCTAACAATTTAAAGGAAAATACTTGTTCCATGTAATTTATATGGAGACGAGTGTTGTGCATGATTTATTGTATGCAAAGAACATGTCATTCAAAAATGGAAAGGATGTGGTAGAACCCTGAAGGTTCTAGCACAATTTTAATAAATAAATAACTAAAATAACATCTAAATTAAAAAAACACTTTTAATAGAATTGTTGTTGCATTGATAGGGGGTCCCTCCAATAGTTTCAATATATATTTTATATTTTATTCATGGATGATTTGTGTGAATGGCCAACATAATATATATATATATATATATATATATATATATATATATATATATATACCCTAAAGCTATGTTGGTGAAGAGACATGATGGTTCATGTTATGAAGAGATGTGATGGTTCACTTTATGAGTTAATAATATAATAATTAAATGATTAATAATACTAACTAATGATGTTAGGATGGAGGATCCTAACATGCCAACCTCCTTAAAAAGAGCTTTGTACTCAAAGCTCAAAGTGAGGAGCTTTATCTTTTGTTTTCCAAGCAAAATTTTTGCAAGTTCTTCTACTATTTTAATGTCAATTTTTCGAAGGTAGGGATATCTTGAAGGTCGAAGTGTTAGTGGGGCGTTTCCAAGAACAATAGTAGAATCTTCCTTAGGATAATAGTGATGATGATGGGAGGCAACCATTGGGGTTCCTCAAAAACTTTATAAGGATGCATCAAAAGTGGTGGTAACACTTCCATATCCTTTTGTTGTTCCCTAGGAGAGCCAATAGTGAATGAGTGTGTAATCACCTTTCTGTGTTGTTTTCGAATAGGTTTGGTTATATGGCAAGAACTCACAATTGGGGGGAAATTTGAGTGTAGTTCTTGTAGAGTGTAAGTTTGGCCATAATGGGTCATTTCGGGAATGTCTACCTCATCCTTACCTGATGCATGAATCACTTTTGGTATATCAACATATTGCCTTTATCATTGTGATCAGGTGTTTGGGATATTTCTTGCTCATTGTCCTTGTTTTCCACATATTCCTCCTCTTTCTTATCTTTTGTGGCTTCCTCATATTCCTTACCTTCCTCATTGTTTCCATATTTAGTGCTATATTCAGGTGTATCTATCACTATATCTACCTCAATTGCATTTTCATTGTTGGGAGAACTACAAGGAATAGTTGCATCTAAAATATATAGTGCAAGTGTAATACATTGATGATTGCAAATAAATTTCTCATCGCAATGATAGCAAAGGACTTTTGCTTGTCGTTATTTCATTTCTTCAAAACTGAGATGTTTAATTGGTAGGGTTGGGTTAAGTTTGGGGGTTGTGTAAGTGCTTTGTACCTTTCCATTATGCGTAGATTTGGGGGTAATGTAAGTGGTTTGATATTTCCCCATAGGTGGTTTCCCTAATTGACATTGTGTGTTGATTTTATCTTTAGCTAATTTGGCCAATCCAATAGTCTGCATCATGGTACTAGGGTTGAACATTTGTACCTCTAGCTGAATCTCTTCCTTTAATCCACTAATGAAACAATATATGAATTTTTTTTCATCCAACCCTGTGTATTGTTTGGTGATATCCTTAAATTGAATTTCATACTCATGCACAAAAGTGTTTTGATGAAGGTCCCAAGTGTTTTGATGAAGGTCCTTGAGAAAATCCCACATGGTTGGGTCCCACATGGCTCTGATACCAAATGGTAGAACCCTGAAGGTTCTAGCACAATTTTAATAAAGAAATAACTAAAATAACATCTAAATTAAAAGAATCACTTTTAATAGAATCATTGTTGCATTGATAGGGGGTCCCTCCAATAGTTTCAATATATATTTTATATTTTATTCATGGATTATTTATGTGAATGGCCAAATTAATATATATATATATATATATATATATATACATATATATATACCCTAAAGCTATGTTGGTGAATAAACGCGATGGTTCACGTTATGAAGAGACGTGATGGTTCATGTTATGAAGAGATGTGATGGTTTAATTTATGAGTTAATAATATAATAATTAAATGATTAATTATACTAACTAATAATGTTAGGATGGAGGATCCTAATAGGAGGTACCAACATATTTAGATAAAAGTAAAAATTCAAAAAAACTTTAACATTACAAGCAAACTATTAGTTTGAATAACAATGGAGAACCACATTGTTGCTAAAAGTTCAACAGAGAAAGCTAGAACCATTCTATCACAACAACATTGTTCATATTCATTTGAACATACAAACTCAAGCATACAATGAGAACGATAAATAATTTATGGTGGGAGACACAACCAAAGGAGCATTGAATTCATTATATTATTATTAAACAAAATCATATTGCAAACCTAGTTGAAGCCAAACAATATGTGTCATCAATGGAAATTAATGAGAAGGAAGACAATTAAATATGTCAATAACGACCAAAGAAGAAGAAAACAAAAAATATATGCATTGAATGGACTATGCTATTTATTCTACATTCACATGAAAAATAAAATAAATGATATTTTTATCTTAAGAATTTTCTAAAATATTTTGACATCCTTGTTGGACATCACCTCCCTGTGTTAAGATACCTTTATGGAGTTTTTTGTGTAGATTTTCATTAAGCATGCGAGATTGGATTGGTTGGCGATTAAAGAGATGACATTTTTATCCCATTTATAGCAATATAAATTTACTGGAGACTTTGATGGGAGAAATTTTTTATTAATTTTCTCTACTATCTTGTTGTGGAAGATAAGCATATTTATACTCATACAAAAGCATTTTTTAAGCCCGATGCAACCATCCTATTGAAGAAATATTACAAGGAACTTTGAAGACTATATGTTTAAAAATGTATTTAACTTGGAGGGTATATAGTTGACCTAGTTGTGATCCATTTTGAATATTGAATTAGACTTAATTGTCCACTGGAGATAATGCTTTATTCAAGAGAACTAGAGATCCTATGTTTTGCAAATACTAGAGTGTGTCCCTATTTGCATATGTTTTTTTATGAATGGTTGTATGTGTCTGTACTCACAAGTAAAGTATTGTACCTGTGGTTAGTTGTGTCCCTAATCACTAAAGTTTGTAGATAGATGAATTTATCCTTGTTTACAACTATGTATATGGAATTGTGTGTCCCTATCCACTTATGATGTAAATTATTGGATAGTTTTGTTTGACCCTATATTTTATTGAGTCTAGTATGGTTAGTCTCGTTAAGGTGAGTAGTTGAGTTTTTCTCTATTCATGATGATGTAAATCATGGACTATTGTGTGTGTCCTAGTCCATGATATTTTTTAACATGAAATTTGTTGATTCCTACCCTTGTTTAAAATATGATGTAATAAGGGGGTAATGTTATGAATTTACTACATCATGTAATATAGTTAGAGTTAAATATTTGATATTTATACCCAAATAAGTGGTTGTTAGTTTGTTATTCAAACCAAACACCTACATATTCATTGTATATATACAAAATTTTCATCAATATAATCTTTTCCAACATCCTACTAGTCCAACATAAGGCTCATCGAACATGTCTTATAGCATTTTGGATATGGGAGGGGCCTTATTTGTTTTGCCTTTGCTCTTTTATGTAGTTTCCTATGTAGCTACTACTTGAGTTTGTGCCATTTGGACTAGCATAGCTATAGGTATTATGGTAGTGATGCTATGAGGACTCACAAAATTAGCCTCAACCATGGAAACACTTGTAATTGTCATGTTGATATCAATTTAAAATTTAGGTTTTTCAAGAAAATATTTTTCCAAGTCTTGGGTTAAGGAGAAATTTTCTCAAACTGCTCGAGTGAATTACATGGCAAGGTGGAGTGAATCAATCAATAGGGAACACTCTAAAAATTGTGTTTGTTTGTAAAATTGAGTGAATTTGCTTCTTGAGGATTTAGTTAAATTTTTAAGAATGGTTCCATGTGATTTTGTCCCTTAGAAGCAATTTGCAATCCAAAGGCAATAATTTAAGGTCAATTTCAAAATGATTCAAAACTTCATGAGCTCAAATGTGTGATCATTTATAGCATAATGATTCAATATAGTTTAGAGCAAAGGTCAATGGAAAGGCCATCAGTCTCAATTTTATGATGAGGGAAAGGGAAAGTTGTTTAAGGTAGGCCTAGGGGTCTATAGCTTGGACCCAACTGTGTAGTGTCCAAATGGGACAAAACAATAATGGTAGCCTTAAAACGTGTCTTCTATGGCCAAAAATTTAATGATATGAGGTAAATATGATACTATATGGTATTTTGATAGTGGCTCATAGTGTTTTACAATGGGTTTACAGTGGTAATTTAAGAGCAATTATGGTAAAAATGAGAAGGGTAAGGGTTTAAAAATCCTACTATCATGCAACCAACTACTGTACCCCTAAATTTATGCAATTTAAGGAACAATTTGATCATAATATGGGAGAAATTTACTTGTCCTCTTATGTATTTGTTGACTTCTAATGCAAATATTTGGTGCTTATTTATATGGAGCGATTCACTCTTCAAGGAGAAGTGATTTTCTTCTTGACCAATAAATTGATTCTTTGCATTTAACTTCACCAAAAAATTACAAACTGTTTGTAAGAAAATTTTCAAGTAAGCAAAGAGAAAATGAAATAAGTGGTTTGTTTAAGAGCTTTTCTCAAAGTTTTCACTTAAAATTGAAAACCTTTTTTTTAGTTTTTTTTTTTTCTATTTATTATTTTTTTTCTTTCAGAAAAAAAGGAATAAAAATTGAGAAAAGAAAAAGTATTATGTATATATTTATATTTGCTTTTTATTTTTTCATACTTCTTCTTATGTGCCTTAAGAGTTTTCTATTAATTGAAATAGACAACCTTATATCAAGTGTTACAATTATATAAGCATTTGGACCTATGACACTATCAATTTCGTATGGCCCACTCCAAAGAAAATCAAACTTTCCTTGGCATCTAGGCTTGGTAATATATTCATCCCACTTAAGCACTAAGTGTTCTTCTTTGTAATTCATTTAAGTAACCTTCTTGTCAAATCACCTTTTAACTATCATATGAGATTACAAAAACCTTTTGAAGGCCTTATCTCTCTCTTTCTCTATCTTCCTATAAATATAGTAAATATATTACTTGTGCTTGCATTGTCCCAATATTTTCATCCTCAAGCTCCAACTATTGGGACATTTGAAGATAAGGGAGTTCTACGTTGATATGTAGTACTACTTTTACAAAGATAAGTTTATATGGAGATGATTGTTGGGACTAGAGTCAAACATAAAAGGATTTATAGATATTATATTTTTCAACATCCATTTGCAAGTACATATATTATTTCTTACATTATAATCCCATAGGAACATGATCCCATAGAATTTTTTAAAGTAATGAAATAATAGGAAATACAAACTAGAAACTGTAGACACCAAAATCCGGCCACTTGTAAGTCATCTATACCTTCCTGTCAGCCACACGTCAGTTATCCATCCTTCCCGCCATTATTTGGCCCAAATCCACATCTTCCCGCCATTATTTGGCCCAAATCCACACCTTCCCGCCATTATTTGGCCCAATTTCACCTTTCCCGCCATTTTTCATCCCCAAATTTATTTAAATTAATATTTATATATATATTTTAATATATATATATAAATATAGTTTAAGTGATTTAATCTGAGCCGTCCATCCTTCATTTAATCTCATCCGTCCATCCATCTTAATCCGTTTCACAACCTAGATTTATTCTCTACCCTTGGATCCACTTTAATCTTAGCCACACGTTCAAAGTGTCGTTAAAACCCTAAAGTGTGCCCTAAGAGTAGATTATAAATTGAGTCACCTTGATGGCTCAAACCCTATCTTCTTCTCCTATCTTTGCTATCTTTGCTATCTTTTGGACCTATCTCTTCTATTTCATCTATCTCTTCAGCTATCCATCGCCGCATCCTTTTCGCCGCATCCATCGCCGCATCCGTCGCCAACTTCGTCGCCATCTCTTCTACGCAGCACTCTGTAGAATCCCCCATTCTTGTCGCAAGTGCCCGGGGCATTAGTGCCCACGGGCGTTACCCGTACCTAACTCACGCATCTGAAACCTTGATCCAGAAGCACGTGGGCGTTCAACGAGTGCACCAGGGCGCCTTCTGCAGCCGATTTGACAGCCACATTACTTCCAGATGCCGCCTGGTCTAGCCGTGTTAACAGAGAACAGGTATAAATTAGCTTAAAGCAAGTAACTTCTTTTCTTTTATTAATCTATTGTTGAATTCCTGCATTCTATTTTTCTAGGGTTTTAAATTGTTTCTGAGGGCTCACACAGTGGAGCCCTCTTATTAATTTCTAACTCCTTGATAGTGTTAATGTGTGCAGGATTTTAATGGCAGATCTAGTGTGTTGATAGCAGCTGATTAAGCCGGAGTGGTCCGAGCTAAAGGATACAACAAAGCCCACTCACTTTGTTGGGATTAAGGATACGTCTTCGGAAACGCCACCACTTTATGCCACCTAGGGTTTCTGAGAACCCTAGCACAAACTGTAATTTTGTATCACAAAAAGGGTTACTGCCCTGTTGTACTCAAAAGGAGTTTTTAAACTCCACTGATTAATAAAAATTGTTTGTTTTGTGCAACTTTCCGGTATTCCATTATTGTGGTTTTATCTTTTGTTTGGCGTTGTATTTTTAATCTACAAATGGCGATCACGGTGGGACCCCCTAGGGTTTCATGTTTTTAATACTTGCTTTACTAATCTATTCCTATTTTTGTTTTATTTTGCAGGTTCCAAAAATCGTGAAATTCGCTATTCCAGCGAACTAGGGTTTCTGAGCTTGCAAAACGCAGCAGACGCAGAGCGGCGTCTGGAAGTCCAATACCAAACGCAGAGGTGCGTTTCAGCTCGTGCGACTCCCGTGGGCGTTTGAAGGCGCTTTACGTAAAAGCGTAGGCTTCCGAGTAAGTGCTTTTTTCTTTTTCGTACTTTTTACGTTTTTGGTTTTTCTCGTCGTATTTTGTTTCTTTTTCAGATCATTACTTTAAAATGAACAAAAACTAAGTAACTGGAAAAGAACAGTTATTTTTAGTTACATTTTTTTTGCATTGCATTATTGGTTGTTGCTTGCATTAAAAAAAATTGCATACCTAGCTGCATATTAGAATAGCTACGAATTATCTGTTTTAGTTATCTAAGTAGGACTATTTATTGGATGTCAATAGTACTCCCGCCATTGGGTGATTCCAGCAGAGAAGTGGACGAACCTTCCGGTTGCTCCTTTGATATCCGATATCATTGGTAGGCGGGGGGTTTTAAACGGTGTACTCCACTTCTTCGGAGGAAATGGCATGTTTTTCGTAGCCTCTTGCTTAGATCATTAGAACTTTTGATTTATAGCTTTGTATGTATACATTAGACAACTAAAACACTTAAAATAAAATTCACCGCATTTCATATTGCATTTAAAACAGGAATATCCGGATTTCATCACTGGTATTGCTTGAAGTTTAGTGACGGTGGAATTCATCTCCATCCATTAAACTTCTGCCTCAGACACCATAGGTCACCCCCGAGCTAACTTGCCGGATTTCATCACCAGGAAGAATCTCGTTGTCCTTTCCTAGCCATAGTTTTTACCTTTTTTGTGAATAATTCAAGATTAGATCACATGCAAAACTCATAAACCGGACACTTAAAATTTACTACAGCTTAAGATCAGAAAATAATTAATTAACCGCAGGTAAGACACATTGGTTGAAACCTAGGTTGTGACTGTTTTCTGATAATTTCTTTAGTGTAAATTTATCATTCCAGTTTTGCATTTTTCTTTTCTGAATTTGTTTAGATTTATTGCTCTATGGTCTTAACAAGGAATCAATCTAAAATGTTAAATCTAAATAATCAAATGGGTAATTCACAGAACATCCCCACCACCAACATGACCACTTATCCTAGTGAATTTCAGGCAGGTTCGCCTGTAGGTCTTTCACGTCCTTCTACCGTCTATCGCATGGCCATGCCCATGGAGGAAGACAATTCTTGTCATATTACCCACATTGATATGGCCCAAGTGCAAACTCACTTAAGAGATGGCACTCGGCTATGTCCTTGAGCCAATCCAAGATTCCCCTATGCAAGATTCTATTTTTCAACAGGATATTGCATCAACCATACCCGCTGGTTTCACTCAAGTCTACACTAACCCTTTTTTGAGGCTAATGTTGTATCTGCTCAGTCGGCTTCATCTCCAACATCTTCCCAGATGCTCAATTGTCCTCCTTTGGAGACAAATGTAGTGTCTTCCCGACCACTTTCTCCTCCATTTACCCGGTTGTACACCAATTCTCTCTATGAGGCCGGTGGAACCTCCTCTAGCCATGACCAATTTCAACCCTCTTCTTCCCAAACCATTTATGGTTTCACCCTACCCGGGGCACACACAACTGTTTCTTCCTGTGTACCGCCTACTTCAGCCACCTTCATTGCCCTCGCTATGTAGTCTCCCGTGACTACTATGGCAACCTGCCCTCCACCTTCATCCAATCATCCCACCTCCCTTGGGTTAGAGATTAATAAGGTTAGGGAGTACCTCGACAAGTTGCTTCAGCAACAACAACAACAAAATGCTCAACCACCTGTCGTAGTAAATCCTACACCCCAACCAATTTCTACCCAGCCAGCTTTTCTTAGCTCAGGCCCCACCTGGGTACCCCAATCTTTGGTGGTGTCCATTCCTACCCCACCTTTCTCCCAACCCAGTCCAATTCATCATCCACCCCAATCACCTTCTTTCTAGTATCATCCATACCAACAACCTGTCCATTCCACACCGCCTAATCCAGGCAATTTCATCCCATCTCATCATTTTTCCACTCCTCCATTGCATCATCATAATCATCAAACGAATCAAAATTTTCATGAAGATTCTCGACTCCATGCTATGCAACAACAGATTGACAACCTTATGCTCAACATGCCCGGCTCATCTAGTCGAAACCTACGCTAAGGTCGTTGATCAATCAACCAATTCATCCTTCGGTACCTTCACCACCATATCCGACTGATTTCACATTACCGAAGTTTGACAAATTTCGAGGAACTGAGGATCCTCATGAACATGTGAGCTCATTCATGCATGCCTCGCTTTAGAATCCAAAATAATGATGCTCTTATGCTCGGAACTTTTCCTCGTACATTAGGGGGAGATGCTGTACAATGGTACAATCATTTAGCTCACCATAGCATTTATGCTTACGAACAATTGATTAATCTATTTTTAGAACGATTCTCCCTAAATGTACAAAAGAGAGTCTCATTGTCCGACTTATACAAGCTCAAGCAACATGACGATGAGACTCTTTATGACTTTGGAAACCGTTGGAGGGCTATCATTAATAAACTGCCATTCTCCCTACCAATGGAGGAGTTAACCAAAATGTTCACCCACAGTTGTCTAAAACCTATCTCTTGGTTACTCCATTTACAACAATACAGGACTTTTGAAGAGGCTTTGGCCCAAGCAAGTATCATAGAAGACATTAAAGTCCAAGAGGGTGTTTTAAAACCCCGTAGAAAAGAATGGCAACAAAAGGGCCAACAACGAAATAATAATTATGGCCAAAACAAACAAGCACAAGCTAGTACAACCTCAAATGTTAACCAAGTTAATCAAGTGGTGGCGAGCCAGCCCGTAATGGCTCAACAACAACAAGTAATGCAAAGTCAACCGCAACCAATTGCTTATCATGCGGTACCCGCCCCTACTCAACCAAATCACAATACTGAGCCAACCATGGAAACTCGACCTTGGCAAAACAATCGTCCCAAGCGACAATTCACACCTTTAGATGAACCATATGCGGTCATATTCAACAAGTTATATAGCATAAATCAGCTTAACTTTACCCGAGTTTAAACCTTTAGAACCATCTAGAAGGGGGAAGTATTACAAGGAGTACCTATTTTGTCCTTATCATAGGCAAAATGGGCACGATATCAATAATTGTACAGATTTCAAACATGTGATCCAAGATCTTATTGAGATTGGAGCCATTAAATTGGATAGCCCCTTAGCCCAACAAAATCAAAATCTTGGTATATTTCAAACACCCCTTCCACATCGGGAGGAAGCTCCAACAACTTCAGGGGGAGTAACTCAGTTAACTCCTCCTAATCAAGTCAACCATGTACAACAATACCAAGGTTTTGTGGGTACTATTAACGTAGTAACCCGGGGTCAAAGGGCGAACCAACCAAATCAGGTTGAACCACAGCCACCTGTACAAACCCCCACCCACCTCAGTAACAGAAGACCCAACGACGTGCTAGTACTTCTCAACAACCGCTAAATCATTCTACTCAACGCCAACGACCCATCATGTCATTGAGTAGCCGGTTAACTACCAGCTTAAAAATGGCTTCGCCAAGTTATCGATCTATGACCTCATTCAACAATCTCCCCGCATAGAGAGGCATTAATGGAAATATTAAAGTCAATCGAGCTTCAAACTCAAGATACTAATGCCTTCAACAACTTTGTGGGGAGTATTCAAACATGCATGGAGCCCTCCATCACTTTCTATGATTTTGAAATCAAACCTATGTCAACGTAAAGTATAGATCCTCCACTCGCATATCATGGCCAAGATCGATAACAAGCCATTCAAGAGAGTCTTAATTGACACCGGTTCCTCAATCAATATCATTACAACATCGGCGTTGAGTCATCTAAAGCTGTCGCCATCCCTTATCACAAAGTCGACTTTTACTCTTAAAGCATTCAATGATGCTTTATCTTCCACGGTTGGCACGGTTATCTTGCCCATTGAGGTAGGGGCCCGAACTTTGCATACCTTGTTTCACATCTTGGAAGGGTCCATGGCATACAATGTATTGCTTGGACGGCCTTGGCTTAGGGAGATGAGATGTGTCCCTTCTATACCGCATCAATGTCCGAAGTATGTATATGAGGGACAAGTTCATTGTGTACCTGCTGACACTGAACCCTTCAAACATTGCAACTATGTCTCAAATCCTTATGAGATTGTGTTGCCATCCACTCATCTTTTCTTGACCCCATCTACTTCTTCTATACCATCTTCTTCTAAAGCTCCCATTCCCGAGGAGCTACCCATCATATCGCAACCATCTTCCTCTTCCGCTATTCCATCTCATTCACCACTTTCTTCATCTCCTAATCTTCCTTCTTCTTCATCAATGACCACATGCACATGTGGCCATGACCAATCATCTCTTTCCACGTCATTACCCCATTCTTCTACACCTTCTTCAACATCACCTATTATTCCTCCATCTTCCCAACCATCACCAACCGATGTTTCACAAGTTAGTGAAGCATCAACCCAACCAAATCCTTCCAATTCTTCTATCCCACATTCTTCTATTCCATCATCTAGTCCATCTCCCTCCCAAGTCAAGGTCCATCTCACTGATGCAGGTATTGGTGAGTATGCCATCCAAGATGTCCACATCACACCGTTCAATGTGCAAACAGGTAAAGATTTTGGTCGTCCACATGACCAACATTTATCCATTGGATCGGTTTATAACATGGGTTCTATGCCAAATTCCATTAATTTTGTATATGGGGGAATAGAGTCATCTTCTAGTCCTACCACCATACTAGAACCTAAGCATCCAGTCCCTGCCAATATCGAAAGGATGGAGGGTTTTCCCTCTCGCTATTTCCACAGACATAATTGGCAGCAATTTGGCCTAGGTCGATACGAGCAAGGGGTAACTGAACGCATCGATATGCCATACCAGAGACCCACTGAGCATTTTGGTCTGGGCTACCAACCACTTCCATCCCTTTCTTCTTTTGAACGAGCTTTTCAAAGCATTAATCTTAATTCGAAAGAAGAAATCCTCCACCCCGACGAATCCGAAGATGAAGCCTATGAAGAATTTGACGTCATGTCAAATGGTGATGAATCTAAAGAAGAGTCGGCGCCCATTGTTCCCCTCATTGAACAAGACGAGTTTTATCTCCAATTGTTCCCTCTCCAAGAGGCCATCTTTCGCTTGCTTCTTCCACAAGAACGAGGTGAACCACCCCCTCCGCCACATCCATAAGCCATAATCCAAACCTGTATTATATGTATATACTAAAATAGTGGTTTTCACCACTACAAAAAAAAAAAAAAAAAAAACTCAAAAACTATGTTGTTTTGCATCTCAAGTCTTCCGAGGTCTTCACCGGTTTTCCCTTCCATTCCGCCCATCCTTTCTTCCATAAGTCGACAATGAATTTCGAAGACTTATTCACCCCGCTCCATAATCCATATGATCCGGATAAGCCTAAGAAATGTGTCTTTGGTGTTACCTCATGCAAACTCCTAGGTTTTATTATCTCTAAACGAGGTATTGAGGTGGACCCAAACAAGGTCAAAGCCATTATGGAAATGTGTCCCCCAACTAATTTGAAGGAGTTGCGTAGTTTACAAGGAAATATTAATTCAATCCGTCGCTTTATTGCACAACTTTCTGATAAATGTAGGCCATTTTGCCACCTACTACAAAAGGGGGTACAATTTTCATGGACAGATGAGTGTCAGAAAGCCTTTGATGACATCAAGCAGAACTTAGCGTCTCCGCCAGTCTTAGCTCCGCCTCGTCGAGATCCCTTCCTTGCGAATTTCTTTGCAAGAATTTATCGATGATGATACTGCTAGACAAGCACGTCTTGATCAACTCACACTCATAGATGAAAACGAATCAATGCTTTAGAGCATTTGCGAGTTTATCAAGACCGATTGAAACGTGCTTACAATGCCAAAGTTCATCTAAGAGAATTTCAAGTAGGAGATCTTGTCCTTAAAGAGAATCAACAAAACACCAATGCATTGCCGCATCTTCGAGATAAATTCGCGGCTAATTGGTTAGGTCCATATATGGTCACCGAAAGAGTGGGCAATGGAACTTATAGACTTGCCAGCTTTAGAGGGAGAGGAAGAACCCGAACCACTTAATGTTATACACTTGAGGGCATTCTACGCATAGTTTGAATTTTATATGTACATATATACATGGCTTGTACAACAAAAAAAAAAAAAACAAATAAAATAAAAAGAATTTGCATTTCATTGTTAGTTGCATACATCTCATTCAAAAACATTGCATTTCATGTGCATACATCTCATTGAAAACCATAACATTTCATTTTCAGCCATAGTTGCATATCATGTTAGAGACCATTCTATCTTTTGGATATAAAATTTGGTCAAGCAAAAGTCATGTTGCCTTAATCAGGGGCACCTTCATAAAATCCATCAAACCGAATTGTCATTCGTACACCCATTTTCCATTTGCACATATTTACATTGCCAAAATGTTTTCAACCACTCAACCATTCCTAGTGTTTTAAGCAAACTTTGAAATGCATGTCAAAGTTCTCTAGGGCCATATCACAAATTACACTAAATAAAATCTTGAGTATTGGGAAATGATTTCAAAAGCGGTCTTGAACCTATCACATTTTCACATCTTAAAAACATCTTGTGTCAAAGAGAGATAACACCATCCTTGGGTTGTGCCTTGAAGTGAAAAGGGTAATCCTCGTTTGTCCTATCATGCAAACATAGTCCATAAAACAAGTGGTTCTTACCACTATCACAAGCAATCACAAAATATAAATATAAACAGAGTAGTAAGGATAGGGTAAAATTCTCATCATACTTCGGTTGAGAATCCGATTCCCCAAAGCTCTAAGGAAATGAACATTTTTCACACACCACCGATCCCAAATAAGTTGTAAGGATCGTACTACTTGTCCAACTAGACGGATAGGTAGTCATCCCCAAGGCTTACAAAGGTCAAAAACAACATGGACTATGGAGTTAACCTTCACCGGGGCTATAGACGCTTGACCTCGGCAAAGTGGAGTATACTCATTGCGTGGCGACATGTCTCTCCTCAAAAAGAGACCTCTCAATGCTCATACGGACAAACTAGCTTCGGGGTCTTCTCCATAACAAGGGTTACCTAATTTATGCAAGATGAGGTTAATGAACACACTTGCACACACACAAGTTTTTGATTGCCTAGAGTCACTACCATGCTTCGGATTTGGTTAATGAACTCGCATGCACACACATTTGGTCCTAGTTGAATTAGGCAAGTATTAGTAAGTTTGTTTGATACCACTAGCATGTTTGAGTCTTTGTAAAACAGCTCTTCCATATCAACTTCCATATCACCCTCCATATCTTCTTCCATATTCATGTCATTCCATACGTCATCCATTCACAAGCCACCAAGTTCGGTGCCCCCGATTAAACAATTATGATAACAATTGGCTAAATCTAACTATCTAAAAGTATGAGTGCTTCTTAGTGCATATTTCATATACTTAGTCTCGCATTAATCATCTATAAGTTTGCATTCCATTCCATCACATATGCATCAAAAACATTAAAACATATAAAAACATGCATCACAAAAACATAGGCATTCACACAAAAGAGAGTAAAACACCAAATAAATAAAAGCCATGTATATATATATATGTATAAAGGTCAAACCGTACAATGAATGCCAAAAGGCTACAATATACAATAGAGCACCAAGGCTCATAAAGAGTGCATCTAAGCACTAAGCTAACCATCAAAAGAGGACCCCTGAGACCTAGTAGGAGCCCTAGACCTAGTGGTGTGCCTAGAGGTACCCCTCATCCGCCCGAACTACCTCCAACCGGGCTGCCTCCGCTAGCCCCACCCGCTCCAATATCTCCTCGCCTGGGAAAATGACCTCCTCATCCCCGTAATGATAGGGGAGAACCGATGTCGTGCCTCTAACACCCTAAGCTGCAAAACAACAAAACAAAAATTTGTTACAAATTTTTCCAAAAAAAAAAAAAAAAAACACATAATAAGTACTTGCTTAAATGAACAAATACCTCAGCTGGCTGCACTGGCGCGTCCGCTCCCATCTCCGCCATAGCTCCCGTGCTTCACTCTCCCACACAACCTTTCACTCCACTCCCTCAGACGCACTTCTCTCAAGCTCGAACGCACAAATGAGCGAAATTCTCGTTGAAACTGTTTAAATAGCTGGTTTTGGCACCCTGAAACGTAGTGGGGCATTTCATGGCGCATTCAGATGCAGTCCTGCGTTTGTAGAGCGCCTAAACACCGACGGGCGTCTCTGCCAACCACAAATGCAGACCGGCGTTTGGTGTCAGTATTGAATAAAGGAACAAAACTTGCAAAATTGAAGCTTACCTCCTCCAAATTTCATCAAATTGCATTCATCCATTCTTCTTATCATAATAAAACATTTTGTGAAGGTTACAACAGCTTTTGGACACAAATTTTGTCATTTCGCTCAAAAAGCGCATCATTCATCATTGTTTTACAAATTGGGTTAAAAATATTCAAAACCTTCACAAAATTAACCACATTCATCAATTCTTCTGATCTATCGTCAATTTCATTCATTCTTCTTTCATCATGCATATTTTTGCCAAATCAAATTAAAGTAAACCTCGTATCTAGTGGTATATTCTATCACCTTGGCGATTGCAACGATTTGAATCCATGCAATTCGGTAAGAGGATTAAACCACCATAAGGACACTTACCATTTATCATCATCAATTATTTCACTCGCTTGAAAATTGGAAATCAATTTTGGGTATTCTACTTTTCAAGTGACCTCATACCAAGATTAATTTGCTCAACAGCTTGTCATTGATGGCCTAGTTCATGGGGCCTTAAACATGGACAATCTTTAATATCATCATTATTTTGAGTCTTGCTAGAGATTGAGGCTACCTAGGTTGATTGGTTCCGACCCGAGGAATTATCCATACAATCACTAGGAGCATCTCTGAGTTCGGACTCTTTTCATGCATCTTTCATCTCTCCATATCAATGGCGCCAACAAGGCAATTTCATCAACAAGTATGGACTCACACACAGGAGTTGGGGCATCCGTTATCAATTTCTAATTTTCCTATAGTGGAATTCATCTTACATGATCATGGAATTTACAATTTGGCAAAAATCCCTTTATAACCGTTGGGGCAGAAAACGGTCCATCTTTCACATCACTCATATCGTCTTCTTTTCTGGTTTGTACACCAACCCCTTTTCTCGTTGGGACATAAACAGATGGTTCATACACCAACCCCTTTTTTTCACCGTTGGGGCAAAAACGGTTCATTTTCTTCCGAATTTCTTCCAATTGGCTTGTGAGAACCATTCTCGCTCGCCAATTGAGGGGGTAAGCTGATAAAATTTTAAATATTCTTTTATTCTTTGGTCTTCAAAGTTGTGCTTTAGTCTTGAGAGAGAGTTGCGTCCGATCCAACTTTTCAGTGTCTTAAGTTTTTGTGCCGCATTGTGTCTTCACACAAAGCAGCTCAAAAGGGGCATCTGTAGACACCAAAATCCAGCCACTTGTAAGTCATCTATACCTTCCTGTCAGCCACGTGTCAGTCATCCATCCTTCCGCATTATTTGCCCAAATCCACACTTTCCCGCCATTATTTGGCCCAATTTCACCTTTCCCGCCATTTTTCATCCCCAAATTTATTTAAATTAATATTTATATATATATTTTAATATATTTTAATATATATATTAAATATAGTTTAAGTGATTTAATCTGAGCCGTCCATCCTTCATTTAATCTCATCCGTCCATCCATCTTAATCCGTTTCACAACCTAGATTTATTCTCTACCCTTGGATCCACTTTAATCTTAGCCACACGTTCAAAGTGTCGTTAAAACCCTAAAGTGTGCCCTAAGAGTAGATTATAAATTGAGTCACCTTGATGGCTCAAACCCTATCTTCTTCTCCTATCTTTGCTATCTTTGCTATCTTTTGGACCTATCTCTTCTATTTCATCTATCTCTTCAGCTATCCATCGTCGCATCCTTTTCGCCGCATCCATCGCCGCATCCGTCGCCAACTTCGCCGCCATCTCTTCTCAAGATCTCGTAATCCCCCATTCTTGTCGCAAGTGCCCACGGGCGTTTACCAAGTGCCCACGGCTACCGCAGCCACGCACTCGACCGGCGTCCGAAACCTTGATCCGAAGCACGCGGGCGTTCAGCCGAGTGCACCAGGGTGCCTTCTGCAGCCGATTTGATAGCCACATTACTTCCATGTGCCGCCTGGTCTAGCCGCGTTAACAGAGAATAGGTATAAATCAGTTTAAAGCAAGTAACTTCTTTTCTTTTATTAATCTGTTGTTGAACTCCTGCATTCTATTTTTCTAGGGTTTTAAATTGTTTTTGAGGGCTCACACAGTGGAGCCCTCTTATTAATTTCTAACTCCTTGATAGTGTTAATGTGTGCAGGATTTTAATGGCAGATCCGGTGTGTTGATAGCAGCTGCTTAAGCTGGAGTGGTCCGAGCCAAAGGATACAACAAAGCCCACTCACTTTGTTGGGATTAAGGATACGTCTTCGGAAACGCCACCACTTTATGCCGCCTAGGGTTTCGGAGAACCCTAGCACAAACCGTAATTTGTGTATCACAAAAAGGGTTACAGGCCCTGTTGTACTCAAAAGGAGTTTTTAAACTCCATCGATTAATAAAAATCGTTTGTTTTGTGCAACTTTCCTGTATTCCATTATTGTGGTTTTATTTCTGTTTGGCGTTGTATTTTTAATCTACAGAAACCTCTTGACATTTAATGTTACATAATATGGAGGAGAATATACAATAATGAAATTTTCTATGAAGATTTATTAAGAAACTATAACTTAACATACCCACTTATTATATTTTTTTATAGATCAAAGAATGGAATAAGTACCCCCCAAATATGGAGATAAGAATTTAAAAAAATGAAGTTGGCTCTATCATTGGTTTTATTGCATTGAAATATTTGTACTCTCTATGTTGTCTCTCTGTGAACTACCTCTATAATAAACAATACTAGGTTTTATTTTATAGCATGCATTAAGCATATATTTTACCTAATATCATTCCATGATATCCATACATCTACAATCCAATTGGATTTTAGTTTTCCAACATTTCTCGAATATATGCCTATATTCATTACAATATTTAAAACTATTTCTTAGAGTGGACATATATTGTGTTGTGAGATCAACCTATATATATATATATTCTACTTGTTCATTTATTCTTAGACCTATTAAATTATATCCAATTCATGTTGTATTACAATATCTATCATCAACATGTACAATATATTCTTTATCAATGTTACGAATGCTTTCTATACCATTGTTGCCTTCTCGAACAACCTTCATATCATTAGTATCACCATTGAAGTCCTTTTGGATAGTGCTTGTATTACAACCAATTTATTTTTATTTTATAAGATCACTTGTATCACACATGACATTTTTCATTATGTTTTTTTATATTACAACCAATTTTTTTCTATTTGATAAGATCATGTGTATCACACATGACATTTTTCATTAAATATTTCTTCTTTATATTTTTCACTACTCTTATTTTGTATACTTCTATTTGCATATATCAAGAGTGAGAAGTCATACATATGTGATATTGACTAAATTAGCGGGCATTGTAACAAATTTCTTACTGTAGTCAATTGCTTTATCAAGATAAATACTTATATAAGTCTTAAGTGTAGTGAAAGCATCATCATTAGCCACTTTGAATATTGATTATAAATGTTATGGACCATAAATATTTTGGGTAATATTTTGTATCCAAGTATTAAGCAATGTATATTCATCTGGAGAATCATCTTCTAATGTGTCAAGCATTGGATCTTTATCTTGTTTCTCTTTTCTTATCTTTGAACTATTTTGATTCAACATTTTATTTCTTGCCTTTTTGGCCATTAGAACTTTATATCTAGTTTCGTATGCTCTCTCTCTTCATGTTTTTCTTTCTTTGTGTATATGATGATTGTACTTCTTGAAGTAAGTATGGAGGTGAAGTGATATCTAAAGAAAATAGTCCATTTTTGTAGGATGCAATAGCTTCTAATTTTCCTTGTCTTGAGATAAAACACCTTTTATATCCATTAATAATTTTAAAATCAATAGAAACTCCCTTATCCATCATTTGAACGATAGAAAGTAAGTTAAGTCCCTGAACATATATCACATTTTCTATGATGCATTACGTTAAAGGTAACTTCAAGAAAATAGTTCATATTCCTTTTATTTGATATCTTGTGTTATACGCCATTGTAATTGACCATCCATGTATTTTTGAAAAGTGTCAAACCAATGTTATTCCCTATCATATGATTACTAGATTTAGAATCGATACACCAATCAATGTCTCTAATTTATTCCTTGTTATGTGTCATTATTACCTTATATGCTATTTTTGGTTTGTCATCATGATCCATCTCATGTTCTTCATGTGTTACATGTCCTTTTTGTAATGGAGAAGTTGATCTATGTCCCTAATTTGTTTATGGTGCATTATTAGAATTTTTATATTGATATTGATCTTATTGCTTTGTTTGAGAATAAATCTATGATTAATTTCACTTATTCAAAGCATTATATTTGCATAATCTAACTTCATGACCTTCCTTTTCACATATATGACATCTTCTTCTCCATTCAAATTGGTTTTGTGAAGAATATGAGTATGAAGTAGTAGGACCCCTTCTATTTCTTTGATATTTATTTATAGAAATGAGAGCATTGTTTGAAGAATCATCTCTTAATTGAATTTATAGATCATGTTATATAATATTGATTAGCTCTTCAAATGATACTCTACAATTAGAAACTTGCAAAGAGGTTATCAATATTATGTATGAATAAGGTATAGCATGCAATACAATACTAATAAATTATCATCAATTATTTCTCCCAAGGTGTTTAATTTTACCTTTTAGTCCTATAGTATTTCAAATAAAAAGTTTCAAACTTTCATTGTCTTGCATTTGTAATGTGTATAGTTGAGACTGTAAATGATGAATAGTTGCTTGATTTCTACCTTCAAAAATAGTGCATAGGATATCCCAAGCCTCTTTTGATGTATTTACTTCACTAATATGAGATTCATCTATTATACCTAATAATATGATTAATTGTGCCCTATGATCTTTTTCATCATAGTCTATTTGTGTTGTTGGTTCTTCAGTACATGTTTCATATCTAGATATAATATCCCATAGTATTTCAATTACAAGGATAGTTCTCATTTTATTTTTCCATGGAATAAAGTTTGAACCTCTTACTTGTTGAGACTTAGAGAAAAAAAGTTTTGAAGTGGTCATTGTAAATATTTCCTTATTATTGAGTAGAGTTGGAACAAAATTATGGAAATATGGTGAGTGATTATTTTTCTATAGGAGGAGAAGTAATATGGAAGGAGTTGAGAATTCATAATCAGTATGAGGAAGAGCTACACAAGTAAAAAACTAAACTAAAAGCTTATTATGTAAGCCTCAATTTGGATGAGGATACAATAGTATGGGGAGCTACTTAAGAAGGGTTGTTCACTATTAAATTAGCATATGGTATCGCAATTCATAGAGGGTATTTCAATGGGCTTGATTATGGGGAAAGAAAGCAATACCAAATTGTTATAAAAATATTTTTTTTGATTGGTTGGAAAGGGTCCCAAAACCTTTTACAAATGAGATAGAGAGAAAATATGTGTAGGGAGATGGTCTTTGATAAGAGAAAATCTACAAAGAAAATGATCCAAGAAATACCATCTCTAAAACATTTGATTTGAAACATGGGATCATCCTGTGCGGTAAAATCACAAAAATTGAAAAAACTTGGCTAGTGGGAGGTCGGGACAAAAATATTCAAATCTAGAATCCTGCCCAGAAAGGGCACAGGAGAGCTAAAACAAATGGTAATATTTTTAAATATTTATTCCCATCCAAGAAGGGCTCAAGAAAGTAAGTAAAAATGATAAAAATTAAAACATGGAATCTTGGCTAAGAGGGGTCTTGGAAACCAAAAAATAAATGATGAATCCTGCCCAGTAAGAACAAATACGAAACATTGTTTCTCACCCAGGAGAAATGGGAAGGCTAAAAAATCACCCAAAAATGATAAACCCGTCTAGTGGGAGCCCAAGAAATGTAGCCTAAAATAGAGAAAGAAAGGATTTCCCATTGAAAAGAGCACTATTTATCGTTTGCACCATCAAAAAATCTAAAGAACCAACTAAAATAAATTAAAATCCCATCCTAAAAGCCCCAGGAAGACCACAATCCCACCTAGGATGGGCCTAGAAAATTGGACATAGAGTGAGACACCCATCCCACTTGAATTTGGAGCTAGAATTTTCATTAAAAATAACACTATTCTCCATTCACACCATCAAGAAAATCCATAAAATTAGCTATAGCAGAAGGATTTCCACCAATAGCTAAAAATTGAACAAAGATTGAAAAGTGGATCAATAATGACTAGAGATATCAATAGACCACAAGATATCCCTATGAAGGAGATTGAATACGCAAGCTATAAGGAGAGAAGTCCAAATAAATTAGCCACCATGATGATCCATGACTGAAATACTAAAATTAGGAACTGTCTTTAGGGGTTCGATGTCTACAACAAGCAAGAAAGCACAAGGTTATCCTCCAAAGACTTGAAATAAACTATAGAGCCGATATGCTAGACAATCACCCATTTCATATCTATGTTCAGTACCACCAAGGTTTTCTCAAGGATAAAACCTTAGAAGCCAATGCCACAAATGCATGAAGAAGCATAGGGTCCTACACCAAGACCAAAAAATATACACTAAAGTGAAAGGCTCCACAAAAAAATCCTAAAGTGAATAAACACTAGATATGCTAAGAGATCCCATAGGCCTTGCAAAAAAATTATTTTTAGTTAGAAGGGATGCCCATCTATAAGTGCTAAGAAAATGGTCCCCTTAAAGCCAGGAAAAATGCAGATAAGGATCCCGAGCTACTAAAACAAGTACATGGGAGCCAAACCCTCTTTCAAAAGCCACAACCCACCAACTAAGCTATATAAAAGCCAACCAAAACCAATGGGTACCAGGGGTAGAGTCTATGGGATGGTCCAAACAGTTATAAAAATTAGTCAAAGATGGGAAATCCAACCTTGAAGGCTCCAAGTAGATCTTGTGGGGCCTAAAAATGAATCTGGTCCAGGAAGAATCCTTCCTGGATAGAGGAACACAAGCCTAGAGAAGGGAGAGAAGGTAAAATAGAATGAGGGCCATCCCACCCAGAGCAAAACCCTCCCACTCTCCCCCCACGATTTTAATATTTTGACCTCAACCTTGATCAATCGAAAAAAAAATGATTGGTAGTCCAAAATAAGCTTTTAACAGTTGATAACTTGCATAAGAGGGGTTTTCAATTTCCTAACAAATTTACCTTTGTGAAGCTCATAAGGAATGAGTGAGTCAAATATTTATGGAATGTAAATACTTCCTCAAATTATTGTATGATATAATAAAAATATGGGGGTGTTTTGGGTGCTTCCTAATAACATGCCAAGTTGGATAAAATAGTGGAAGAAGCCATTTAAGAGTCCAATACTAAATTAGGTTTGGAATATGATTCCTGTTTAATATGTGTGGGGAGTTTGGTTGGAGAGAAATAGAAATATTTTTAAAGGGGAGAAGAGAACTACAACTAGGAATATAGAGCAGATCATAGCAACAATAGTGGAGAATATTGAAGCATTGAGAGTGCATGAGAGCCCAAAGTCATTCCAATTGGAGTGAATGAAAATCCTTGAGAAGACTTGAGGAGCTTGACCAAGTGAAAACCACCCAAAAAAGGATAGTTGAAGCTAAATTTTGATGGGGCTTCTAAAGGAAACCTAGGGAATTAAGGAGGAGGAGTGCTATGGGATAGCCAAGGAATGGTGATCTAAGTAATGAGTGCATACTTGGGCATTATGACCATGTTCAGGTTGAAGCTAGAGTGATATTGGTGGGAGTAAAGATGGTGGTTTAGCTAAGGGTTAAGAAATTAATAATTGAGGGAGATTCACTAAATATTATTAATTACCTCAATAAAAGGGTGGTGACGAGTTGTAGAGTACCAAATATGATAATAGATCATACACTAAGATCCCTAAATTCACTAAAACAATTAAGTGGTACATGTGTATAGAGAAGGAAATGGGGTGGCCTATTGCCTAGCCAATTGGGGATACCTTAGAGAGGAAGATAATAGATGGATATCTCCAGATGGAATCCATCCAAATGTACTCCAATTAGTGGCAAAGGAGGGAGGGAATATAGAAAGTCAATTCACTAGGTGAAAGTTTCAATTTTTAGAATGTCCATAGTAAAATTATTTTTTAGAGATCTCTAGACTTGTCTGTTGAGGGTTTTTTTTGGATATTTGTAGGATTTGTTTGTTTTCAACCGTAAGAAGCTAAGAAATCTACCAGTTTGGGTTTATAAGGGATTTGTATATTGAGGGTCTATTTTTTGGATATTTATGGATTTATATGCCAACGGTTCCATTTTTTGAAGATCTATGAATTTGTCTATTGAGGGTTCTATTTTTTGGATATCCATGGATTTGTCTGTTGAGGGTTCCATCTTCTATAATAATGTGGACTTGTCTATTGAGGGTCGCATTTTTTTAAAATTTATGGACTTGTTTACTGAGGGTCCCATTTTATAGAGATTTATAGATTTGTGACTTTTTGGATGCGTTGTGAGGTTTCGAGTGAGAAACTTGTTAGTTTAGACTTTTGTTGGATTTTTCTAATGAGGGCTCTATTTTCTAGAGATATGTGGAATTTTTTGCTCAGGGTTTCATTTTTAGAAGATCTATGGATTTGTCTATTGAGAGTTCCATTTTCTAGAGATCTATGGACTTGTCTGCTGAGAACTTCATTTTATGGAGACTCTTCAAAGATATTAATGTAAATAGGTTGGCAATGAATGTAAATCTGTAGAGTTTTGAAACAAGATAGTTCAATGTTTTGATTTTCCTATAGCCTTCAAAGATGAGGATTTCTTATTGGTAAGATTGGATAAACCAATATAAGATTGTAAAAGGGTTTGGGACATTTCAAAAAACCTAGATTTTAACCTAATAAAAAATATTTTGTTATTAATCCCCACTTAATATTTAGATGGAAATGAAAAAATGTATTTAGAAATGTCTTAACTATAGAATAATCTTTCAATATAAATATATCATTCTATAGTTTAAGTCATTCCATTGGTAGAACATGAGCATTTGTTTCACTTTGTTTTAAATGTTAAAAAATGCTTAAGAATTTTGAACCTAGGCAACTCCTAAACTTTCTTTGTATGCACACAAAATTTTTATTGCATTCAGGTGCTTCTTTGGTTGTACTGCAGGAACTCCTTTTGGATGCACTTAAATGCTTTGAAACATTGTTAAATTATTGCATACATAGGTGTTTATAATTACTAGGCATGACTCTTTAATACAACACATGATTGTGTTAAAAATTATATGATTGAATACTACATATGATCACATCATACATTATATGATTTTATTTCATAGTCAATGCACACATTCTCTTTAATTTTTGCTTGACATCACATTTTCTGTGATTAACATTCTCTTTAACATTTTCTTGAAATTTTTCTAAGCACGCACCTTCATGGATTTGCCCATATAATATTTTGGACTCTCCAAGAATTTATCAAATGATTTGTATTGTATTTGGGCACCCCAAACTATTATCAATAGATTAACCTTTCTTACTCAAAAGTCAAGCAACACAATTTTAATTTAAAATATCACAATTATTCTTACCTTTTTACTGCTATGCATATCTACACTTTTAATCAAATTTCATTATTTCTAGATCTCTAAGAGCCTATAGACGTATTCGTCAACATTTCAATTTTTTTATCTTCATTCATCTTCCCGGAATGCATGTCACTGACATCAATTTCTTGTTTAAAAGGGAAAGACTGCATTTAAATGTTTGCAGATTATTTCTAGCTAAATGGATTAATTCTTCCTTTTAAAATTTGTATTCACTAATATCTTAGGAATGTCCAAAAGGTATGCTCTGATACTACATGTTGGAAATATAGTCAAACATAAAATATTTTATTCATATTATATTTCTCAACATCCATTTGCAAGAACATATATTGTTTCTTAAATAAGAATCCCATAGGAAAACAAATATTGTAAAATTAATTTAAGTGACTAGATAATAGGAAATTATAAATAGAAACCTCCAGACATTTAATGTTATATAATATGGAGGAGAATATACAATAATGAAGAATTTTATGAAGCTCTATTGAGAAATTACAGATTAACAATGATCTTGTGGAAGCTTTAGGCATTAAATTATTTGCCTATAATGCTTTCTTCAGTTTAGTGTGCCAGTCCTTTTGTGACTTGGTATCATATATTTTTGGATCCTTACTATATTTTCATTTATGAAATTTGTCAAACCATTACCTTGAGAATAGTAATTAGATGTAATTTTAAACATAAAACCATACTCAAGTACAAATTTCATCAACTTAGACCTCGTGAAGATGGTTGTGTTGTAGTTATCACTATTGAAGAGGTAATGATATCTTCCAAAAGTTGTATAATTATTTCTTGGTTTTTAGATGTTAAAATTATAGTCTGATTCATGGTTAAGGTAGATATTGTATGATGTATTGGATAGACATAAGAGCATTTAATTGTACATTGCATTAATTTATTGTAATATTTTACTATGTAAGCCCTATGGGCCATGGTTAACCTTGATATGATTAATTCCACTTTATAACATGTACTTAACCTTAATCCCTCTTGTTATGTCAACTTAGGTAAAAATTTATTATGTAACTGGGGTTTTGGTATTGGTATAATTACCCCCTCCCACTCCTTATTTGATCATCAGAGTTTTGTGTAATTTTATTTATGGATATAATGATTATTTATGGATCCTATGGGTGCCTACCATATCTCTTTATTTTTCATCATTATTTATGCATTGTGTATAAGTTTTGAGTGGATGGATTTATTTTATTTGTTTTTGGAAAATATTGTGAATTCCAAAATTGTATCAAAGTGGGTATGAAGCAACATCACTTGGTCACACAAAAAGTACATTCAAAGTCTTCAATTTGTTTTTTTATTCTTAGGGTGAATTACTATTTTAAGCTTTACAAATTTCTTTAGCATAAGAGGTAAAGAGGAAATCCTTTTCCATGGTTTCTCATCATGCTTGAGGTTATCATGGCTTTTTGATCCTTGTTTTACTAGCTTTTGGTTTGTCTCCTAGATCCCTAAAGAAAGAAATGAGGTAAAATTTCAAATTTGAATTCATTTTTCCCTCCCTTGCACATGATCTATTCTAATGCACACCCCTTTGATGACCATGCTTGTCTCTTATGGAGGCACTAACATCCATTTTTAGGATGTTATTTAGTCAATTTGTATTCCTCCTTTGATCAATTAAAATAGCTTATTCATGAAAATCTAATATTTCATGATATTTTACTTATATTTCTTGTCCATTCTACAACTCTTATTTTAAGCACGTTCATGCAAAACCTCTTTTGATGACTAAAATTAGGTAACCTAAGAGAAAGAGGAAGTCTTCAAATAGGGTGATGTATGTCATAAGAGAAAAATGTATGCTTTCAATACATACCTTAAGCAATAATGAATGAATGAAGGAGATTATATTTTAAGGTGGTGATATTGACATCTCTTCTTCCTTTGAAGTCCCGATGGAAGTACTTTTGGATATATGTGGGAGTGTCTAATAGTGGTAGTGGTGATTATAGTAGCCTAAGGAGACTTTTGTGCATGAATGTTTCTTGCAACAATAAATTTTAGATGATGGTGGATCTAGATAAGTCTACCTCAAAATATAGAGGCCCACTAGAGCATCCATTATGGGGAGAGATATTATTGTTACTAATGCCTTCTCTCCTTGGCCCCTAAGTTTAAATTATGGGGGGTGCTAAAATTATAATATGATTCATGGTCAAGGTTAACATTGTAGGATGTGTTGGATAGGCCTAAGGGCACTTCATTGTACACTATTGTAACACACAAAAGTCACCAATTTCAAAACTAATGAAATATATGCTAAATACTCTTTTTATTGATTTCAAAAAAAGGGTTACAAAATGGACTTTCTCTCAAGAAAGATCTCCCTAATTTATCAACATGAAAATGCTGCATTTGCTGATGTCTTCTGGTGCCCTCAATGTATATGGGCTTCTTTGCTTGTGTTCCACCACTTGGATGCTTGGAGATGTCTTTGGTACTTTTTTTAGCTTGTTTTGTAGATGTAGAGTTGCTGTAAACTAGTTTCACATGGTAGTGTGTGAAACTTTATGTCGGGTTCACACGATGGTGTACAAACCTTGTTGTAGTTGATTGTTTCTATTGATTTGGATGATCTTATAGCATTATTGCTTGATGTATGATGGATGCTAAAATGATGGAATATGTTCTAGAATGATTTTTACAGAGTTTTGGTAAGTAAGCCAAAAGGGTGTGAGAGGGTTTCATGGTGAAAATGACCATCTATTTATAGAGTGGGCCAAGTCTAGGGGGGAGGTGTCCTTTGTAAGATGGCATGAATCATGGGTTAGGTCCTAACATGGTGATGTTAAGATGATGTAGTGAAATGTGAGTTATTCCTTCATGTGCCCTAAAGAAATATCCTAGGTGCACACATGTATGAGCAAGGGTTAAGGTTAACCCTGATAAGGTAGATCCTAGGTTAGGTTAAGGTTAGGTTAGACATATTTTGGAAATATCCTAACAAAGTGGTGGGTACACATATGTGTGAGGATAAAATTAGAGTTAATCTTGGTTTATTCCTAATTAAGCATACTTAAGCCATAAAAGTACATTTTAATGATAAAGTGAATTTCAAAATACAATTAGAATTACCATGATTAGGGTTTTTGGAGGAGATGGTTGCATGGGAAATAATCAGGTAAATATTTAAAATTTTAATATCATCATGTTAAAAGGGAGATGGAAGGAATAGTAAGGGTCAAGAGTCAAACTTTATTTAAGCTCATGAGTTTGCTTCTAATGATTGATGAGCACATAATGACATTTGTCAAACCATTAGAGCTATGTGGCAAGGACATATCAGGTGCAAAATTCAAAAAGTGGTCTTATGTGTGCCACTATAAAGAATAGAATCAAGATGTGTCCATTTAGCACATGACTCTCATGATTTAGCAAATGTTTGATTGGGATTAGATTTATGTTGATATAATATTTAGCAAAAAATTTCTTAGATAGATGTAATAATCGTGATTGGATCTTTGGTTGTTTGATCGCATGCAAAGTGGATTTTTGTATGAATATCCCCTCGGTGATGAATGAAAAATGGAGTGGATGAAAGGTGGTGATGAGTTGATTGAAAGAAGATGATGGTGATAATAAGTGGAAAAATGAGGAAAATACGGATGGAAAAGGAAGAGGAATATAAAAAAGTGAAAAAAATGAAGATGATGTGGCAAGGGTTGGTTTGCACAGTAGTGTGTGAACCAGGTTCGCACATGTGGGTGCAAACCAACAAATTTTGAGAAATAACACACTTTTTCACGCATGCGAGCATCATTTGTGTTGTATGAATTTGGGAGGAGAGGAGTGAGAGAGATTTTTTGAAGTGGAGCACTGTCTAAATATCAAGCCAGAGCTGAGATGGCGGGTATACATACGAGCATGAGTGGCGAGGGTAGTATACCACCGGTAAGTGCACAAAATCCAAACTGTTTGATATGCATAATTTTTTGGAAAGTACAAAAATGCATGTTTAAGTGTGAATGAATGGGTTCATGTTGTGTTTGATTGAAATGTGTGTACAAAGTGAGAAAATGGCCAAATGGGTATCCAAGAATACTGTTGGTTTTCTATTTTGACCATTGGATTACAATGTTTGACTTGTGTGGCGTATTATGTATGTGTGAGAGTTGACTTTGTTTTTCTACATGATTGACATGTTGTTTGTGAAGTTTGAATGAAGTTTTACTATAAAAGGGAAAAATGGGTAGCCATAAATGCTACTTGTTTATTATTTTGATGATTTAATTGTAAGGTGAATGTATACCTCGAAGTGCTTGCTTGTGAGGTTTGATTGTGTCTTATGGATGTTAATTGTCCTATTTTTGGATTTTGAGTGAGGTTCCACCATGAAAGGGCATAATGGGTATCCAAAAATTCCCTCCATGGATGGTTCGCATAGCAGTGTGTGAACCAAGTTCGCATAGTGGTGTGCAAACCAGGTTCACACGTGTGGGTGTGAACCAAAAAGTTTTTTTTTGGCATGATATGTGATGAACGATGTGTGTATGTCATTAATGTAATGGTTCTACTTTGAGACAAATAATACCCAAATTTTATTAGAGACTTCATAACAATGAACACCTATTTTCTAGGAAAGTATATCCCTTTTTGTTGTTATGGAGTACTTGGCTCCTGATGGATATTAGACATTCCTCTTCTTTAACATCCTTGTGAGTCAAAATAAAAACAATGTTTTCATTGGTATTAAACACATACAACCTAAAATATTTGGATAAAATTGGGTGAATAAGGACTGAAGCTTTTGTGATCGCATCATTTATGTCTTGGAAATTCTACTTACCTTCTTTAGTCCAAACAAAAGAAACATCCTTTTTTACCATTTTTGTTATGAGCTTGAACAATTGTACAAAATTTGTTATGACTTAGCTGCGAATTAAATTTTCTTGAGAAATAACATAACCCCATTGATTGGCATTGAAAAAGGTAATTCCTATATTTCCTTAATTCTATTTAGATCAACTATAAGGCCTTGTTTGGATACCACACACCCTAGGATCTTTCCTTATTGCACCTTAAACATAGACTTATTTAAATTTAGTGAAATTCCATACTCCCTACACCTCTTGAAAACTTATTCCAAATGTTCCATATGCTTATTCCTTTCTTTAGAATACAATAAAATCATCCAGGTATACAAGTATGATCTCGTTTATAAATCCTACAAATGTGATATCCATAACTCTTTGCAAAGTGGCTTCACTATTAAATATGACAAAAGTCATTCTCTTATAATAAGATATTTCCCTCTTTGTCATGAATGTTATTTTGTGTTGGTCATCATACTTAACACATATTTTTTTGTACCTTAAAAAATTCTTGAATAGTAACATCATCTGAGATCCCACTACTTTTTTAAATATTCGATCAATTGGTGGCAACAAGTAATGATATTTTTTTTAAGTTCCTAAGTCAACACATAGTATGAAATCCTTTTATTTTAATATTAGGATTATGTTTTCCACCCATAGGGAATACTTCATGGGAAATATGATTTGGTCTAATAGAATCTCAAGGAGCTCTATCTTTAATATAGCTTCAATGTTAGGGTTATAAGGCCTTTTATTGTAGTGAAAGTTCTTAGTTCCAGACTCTAGCTTTATGGTATGTTTGAGGATATCCCTATCATAAATATTTAGATCTTCATAGGACCAAAAAATGATGTAATAATATTTTCCATAGAGTTAATTGAGCTAACTTTCTTACTCTTTACTACATTCCTTCCCTATGAGCAAATTTTTACCTTAATCCACTTCTATTAGATGGTATAAAAATGCTTCCATCTCAATGTTGCAATTCTTGGAACTCTTGTATGTATTGAATAAGTTTTCTATTGTAATTAACCCATTAGGTAGTTGGTTGCTCTTTAGCTAAAGCATTCCATATTTTATGTCATTCCATACTTATTCTTATCTTCAACGTGTTAAGTTTCTTCAATGAAATTTTTTATAATATTATCATTGTTGTTAAATACATGCCAAAGATCAAAATTACCTGGGACAACTAGTTTGAAAACCACTTTTAGCTCCTTTGACTTATCCCATATATCAGTTGTGAGGTCAAATGTAGTTGCCATAGAAGCCAACTCATATGGTTTGACATATAATTATTGATGAATTGCCTTAAGATAATATATAATGAATATTTATTATAAACCCTAAACTCTATGTTTATAGGAATTTAGGTGCATATTCTTGGTAGCACATTTTTAATTAACCCGATTTATGACTAGCTCATAATCATAAAAAACATTAATGTTCTTAACACCCATATTTTCATCTTTTCTTAGGCTCATACAAAGTGCTTTGTATTTATAAATAATGTTAGTGTAATTGACTAAAAAGCTATAGATATAGTTCAAATGATTTGCTTGAGGATAATGTAATTGACTACTTGGGCCAACTCCATTTATGGTTCTTCCCTCGTCAAAATGCATGGCCCATATGCCATTCGATTCTTGGGCCTATTTTCCACTTAATGTTGGGATATTAATGAGATATTTAAATATTAGGTAATTTTTAAGATTAGTTTCTTCAAAACTTACTTCTAAGTTTCCATCTTCCATAAGCATACCTATGATCGTATAAATATCTAAAATAATCACCTTCAATAGGTTCTTCATTTACAAACTCAAGCAATTCGTTATAGTTTACCACCCTATAACCATCAAGTTTATGCAAAAGGTAGTTGCATAGAGTATTTTTCAATCTTGATGGTTTTTCTCTCTTTAGGCACTTCATGTGTTTTTAAACCATTACTAGGTATCCATCTCTAGACAACTTATTAGTCCATTTTCTCAATAGAAGCATACAAAAGTAAGGAGGGGGATCAACTATAATGACCTCTTGCATGACTAGAAGCTCTAGGTGCTTTATTATTATAATAAATGTTTTCATGAATCCTTCAACATTCAGCCTAGTCTCATCCATTTATATAGGATTTTTAACAATTTTTGCAAATGGCAGTCCCATCTCCTTGCACACTTCTTTTGGCATTAGTATTAAAGTTGCTCTCAAGTCCATTCTACAACCTCTTAGCAGGTAATTTTTAATCTTTAAAGCCACATGGAATAGCGAAGGCTTCAACATATTTGGTATTGATGCGTTCAAGATATCAACCACATTGACCTAAATATCTAATGGATATTTTGCTATCATTTTTTTAAGATATACTAGAATAGGTTATGTTTGTTGTGATCACTCATTCTCAGCTTTAAAATAACTTCTATCATGTTTCTTGAGGGATTTTAGACACCCAATTTTGACACACTTGCTATCTAAAACTTCCTAAAAATGGTTGCAAACATAAAAAAAATTCAATTTGGAAATTACCCATCATTTTAGGCCTTAAAATTGACATTTACCAAATTGACCACCCTGACCAAATTTGTTAGTGGTAAATTTGGTAAAACTACAAATCATTCAAAATCAACTCTTACAAAATTTGCCACTCCTTTACCAAATTTGCAAGTGGTGAATTTGGAAATCCTAGTGGGAAATTTGGAAAACATCCAAATTTTAAAACTTAAAAAATCAAACTTGCCTCCTTACCAAATTTGCTAGTGGTGAATTTGGTCAACAATGGCGAATTTGGCCAAAAGACCCACAATATTTTAGAATGAACCAGGAGGATGTAGATTACCATCCTCTATCCTCTACCCTAATCTCACATGCCCTAATAACACACTAGATTCACAAATTTCAATTTAATATTATCCAACTTTCCCCCCATTTCTCCTGCCAACTCCTATTTAAGGAGCCCCTCGGGTAATCATTTGGCATGATATATTTTTGTAGCTATACTCTTATATTATTTCTAGCATCCTCCTTCTAAGCTTTCCTTCCATAAAATTCTTCATTCTCAAGATTTTCCCAAGCATTCTAAGCATTTTCCAAGCATTTGGAGCACTTACAAGCATTTTGGAGGTAAGTCAAGCAAGGAAAGGAGGGCTTTGGGGCAAGGAGGTCACCTTGGAGGCAAGGAAGATAGATATCCTAGCATATTTCTTCTCTGTGTTCATCTTTGCTTCACATTGCATTGGTCCCCTAAGTTGTATCCTTGCTAACTTGGAAATTCCATTGGTTCTTCCTACATTTTATACTTCCAATTCCTTATTGCAGGGTTCTAATCTCTGTTTGCAACCCTCTAACATTGTTTTTGTAGCCATATAACACCATGTTTGTAGTTGTATCGCTCCAAATTTTTTGCATCCCTACCTTCAGGCTATTGGATCCGCGCCCGGAAGGAGGATGGGAAAAGGATGGTGCGGTACCTCGGACGAGAGGACTTCACGAAGGTCCCGCCTCTCAAGGGAGGTGCATTTTGGTGATTTGTCGACGGATGGTGGGTTCACCAGGAAACATTTGACGGCAGTTTCCACGCCTAGGTTTTGGAATGAATTTTAGATGAGTTCGTTTTATTTTTAAGCATTCATCCTAGGTTTGGCCGAATGATTCTAACTTAAACTACATGAAAATGCAATTTAAATGAATACAAGAAAAGTAAAAGAAAGCAGAAAATAGAGAATTTGGCAGGAGGTCAATGAAGATTACCTGATCCGGAAGTCTGATGGAGTTTCTGAAGCTTGAAGTAGTTTGGATCGTCTGCAATTCAACAGAATCGCCTTCAATTTGATAAAATCGTCTAAACTGACAGGATCGTCTGCAATCTGACGAATTCGTCAGACGAATTCATCAGAGACCTACAAAACAGCAAACAGATGCGAAATACAAGAAATTCTATTTTGTAAACAGGGGCAAACTATATGAAAAAGTAATATGAGTATTGAACAATATGCAAGAACAAAAGTAAATGCAAATCACCGTGTTTAGATAGCATAATATGATCTTAATATGCAAACTAGACAAAATGGGTGAACTCCAGATGCAATATAGTATAAAAACTGAATAGACAATCTAATTTATAGCATAAAATGACAGAGAAAAGAGAAAGAAGAGCAAACTCCGTGCACCGATTGCCTCGATGTGTGCTGCAATCGAAATCGTCTCGCATCGACACGAGATCGTCTCGAATTTGACGAGATCGCCAACGATCTTGACAGGTTCATCGGCCGCGATAGGTGCTGGCTCCAGCTGAAAACCAATGGTGTACCTGCAATAAAATTAATATAGGACTAGTGCAAGAGCAAATTTGAAGTGTTTTAGCGCATAGGGAGTTGATTTACATAAAAATTCAGCCAGGGGTTGGGGAGGGAAAAGTCTTAGAGTTAAATAGGCATAGGATAGTTGTTGGGAGGTTGGAGATCATCCCAATTTGGGAGATCTCCAACGGGGGAAGGGTCCCAACGACGCAGACACGCTTCTGCCCGGATTGGAGACCCGTTGGAACGGATTCCAACTATGCAAATTCAGTTTTACGACGAAATCGTCTGGACGTTCTAGTCCAGACGAAATCGTCAAATCTGGGGCGATATCGTCTGATCGGAGACGATATCGTCAAACGGTCAAAACAACTGCTAAAAATGGCACGGAAAAAGAGGAAACGGGTTTCTCGGCGGTTAACGGGCGGTTTGGGAGGTTAAATTTGAATTTAAATTTATTTACTAAGGTGAATGTAATTATTCCAATTTTATCGCGCCAATTTTAGGGTGCTACATTTTGCCCCCTCTTTAGCGAATTTTCCGAAGAAAATGCGTTAAAGATGAGTTCTTCTCGATCTACGAGAAAGCAAAAAATTATTCCCATTTTTAGGCGACGATTCTTGGTCGAATCGTACGACAGCTTACTATGGTGCCCCCTCCGTGTTTTTACCCAAATCGAACGTTTGAGGTAAAAACACGGAAAAGCAAAAAATTATTTGTGAATTATTTTGAATAAAATTATGAAAAATAGGGTAAAACCCTAATTCATTGTTACTGTTCATTTTACTATTTTTAGAGCTCCGGAGCAAAAAATGGTAGAGACAGCGCACAGATCTCGCAGAGGTCCACCACAGTCTACGGGTAAGGGTTTAAACTTAGTTTAGATTGATTTAATTTGAATTTACATGCTTTGTAAATGAATTTTAGGATGAATTTTGAGCATCGCGGCCGTTTTTGGCCATCGACGTCGTCCGGACGAAATCGTCTCTAGTTGGACGAAATCGTCTCAAGTTCGTCAATTTCGCCCAAGGGCGAAATCGGCGAAAAAGGGACGATTTCGTCAAATTAGAGACGATTTCGACACGCGAAATCGGAGACGATTTTGCTCAAATTTCAGACGATATCGGCCAATAGTGGGCGATATCATCAATTGCAAAAATTTGATCTTTAAGTGGCATTATTGATTGCTAAAATTGTTATTAATGATTGTTTGTTGTTTTGATTGTTTATGCTTGCAGAGAGGATTACTAAAGAGCAGAGAGTGGAAATATGGAGGATTGAGAGATGACTTGGCCGCTCTGACACAGGCAGAGCGAGACTCACCGGCACAAGCCGGCTTACTACATGTGGCGTAGATGCCACAAGTTTCTACCGACATGGGGCTACCGACGGCCCTAGCAGAGAGGTGGTACCCGGCTCTTCATGCTTTCGGCTACCGACAGGGGAGATGACTCCCACACTAGAGGATGTATGGAGGATTCTTAGAATCCCCATACAAGGGAGGATGATCACACCTGCGGCCAATCAGGGCCACGCGATGGGACGACTCTGCAGTGACCCGAGCTTCACCCTAGAGAAGGGCGGAGTGAACATCGAGGCACTACGCCAGATGCCTGGGGCATCTACACTGACACGAGTTTTGGCTGGGGTGGTTGGTGGACTTCTGCTGTGCCACCAGAGCGGATGCAGGGTACCATGGATGCTGGCAGATGTGATCTGCGACATGCGCGACCATGGCTACGGATTTTCTTGGGGCAGCTTTGTTCTATGCCGTACCGTACAGATCCTTTACGGGGTCGTGTACAAGGGCGGGCGATGTCTGGTCATGACATCGCTCCTACAAGTTTGGTGGCTGGGAGCACATTGCGGTGCGGAGGCCGGTAGGGCTTCCACTGACAAGGGTTGACGGGGAGAGGCCCCGAGTCTTCTACTGGTGGCTCCGGAGAGGGGCACAACGACGGATCGACCTGTCGGTGTCCCAGAGACTACTGGATGACTTGGTCCCGCACTCGGATCACCTGGAGGCCATGGAGGCAGCATCCAGGGTGGGCAGAGGACGCACAGAGCTGGCTCGCATCAGGCGAGTCTGCTGGCTACGGATGGAGAGGGGAGAGGTGGAGCTCCACCGCTATGACCGAGTTTTGCGATAGTTCGGTCTACAGCAGGGGATCCCATCTCTCAGGGATTACGAGTTTTCCCGGACTGTCCGGGATAACACCACAGTTAGCGGGGCTCCAGATATGCAGCGATTCTGGAGTCAGGACGCGGACGATGCCCCCATTCAGCCAGTGGATGGGGACGACGCAGGGGTAGCCGATGGCTACGATGCCTGGTACGTAGGCATCCACCCTCCTCGGATGACGAGGGCACAGGGACCGATCCACGTAGTTGTGCGTCGGATAGGGAGGCGGCGCCAGGCATCGGTAGAGGCAGCCCGGGGTCGCGGCAGAGGAGAGCAGAGGAGGCCACAGGCACAGGAGAGGCCGCGACAGAGGGAGAGGGAGAGGAGGGAGGCGAGACCCCCATCTCCATAGAGGCCACCATCGCCCGATAAGGGCAAGGGCATGGACATTGGTGAGAGTAGCGAGATGGCTACTCTCCGGGCAGAGAGAGATCATCTGCGAGCTCAGTGCAGACGTTACAAGATGCACCATGACAAAGACCAGGCCGAGGTGTCGCAGCTACGAGATGAGAATGCTCGTCTCAGGGCACGAGGCGGAGGGGTAAGCACTCAGGAGCTGCCGCGGTCGGTTTCTTAGACCGCATTCTATCAGGCGCTATACTACCAGGCGGTGCCAGAGGGCCAGAGGGTACAGGTGCCACCTGCCATAGCAGATCCTATCAGGACAGGGTCGACGAGGAGCTCATCTCGGTCGACGACGAGGACTCGTAGTACCACACATACTGCGATGGGACCACCTCGCCCTCCGCATGGCGGGGGAGGAGATGAGGCCGAGAGCTCTAGAGGCTCTCGAGGCTAGAGGGCGGGATACTGCCACTGATATTGTATTATACTTGTATGGATAGAGGATTGAGTATGCCGAGGTACAGATTGTGGCATACCAATCCAGTTTTGATGATGTATATATTCTCGTTGATATATATAGATGAGATATTTTTGATCATATGACTTGTCTTATGTGATGCTTATGATGCTTTTTATGTTTGATTGATTGATTTAGTTGATTGATGTAATGATTTTATTGATGATTCATGTAATTATGTCGTTTTGGAAAATATTATAACTTGGATGTCATGCTATAAATATTTTAAATGAAATAATCTGATGTAACAAATTGATTGGTTGTAATGAAATGTGATAAAAATAAAAAGAGATTTCTAACAATAATTTCAAAGGACATTGTCGCTATTATAGACCATTTCATGGAGTCGCCGCTCACTCTGGCCGTCAAGCTAGTCCCAGGATAGAAATATTGTTAAAAGAAAAGAGTGCTTAAGAGACCTGCCTTAAGACTTTGTTGCAATGATGCAAATGAGTGATGATGATGATTTGCTTTCAGATTTCCATGAAAATATTATGCATGAAATATTGTAAAATGATTTTTGCTAGGCATAAATTCCTAAGTGTGATAAAAATTGTTGAATAATTCCTTAAGAATTATACCATCATTGCAAAATGCAAAGGTTGACATAATGACATGAAATGATCAAAATGTGTTTGCTTTTTGAAAAGCATAATTGGTGTAAAATGAAGTCATATGTTTTGTATGATCTTTGATAAATTGGGAAAAAAAATTGTTACAATGATTTGCGCTAGGCATAGAATATGTAGGTATAGACTTATACCATCATCGCGAAGATCAAAGAAAGGATAGTTTTATTGCATGATTGATTTTTGATGAACATAAAAGATGAAAATGAGGACTTGCGCTAAGCATAAAATTCCAATTTTGGTTTTGAAACTATACCATCGTTGCAAAAGTCGATAAGATATATATGATATGTTTTGATTGAAATTTTTGATTTCTTCTATTATATAGTTGTCTTTGTGGTAAATAATTGTACTTGATTATTCCAAACAAGTTGCAAAAATAATATTTCAAAGTATTTTGAAGACAAAAAGTTAGATTTATAAGGAATCCCATGTGCATAAGTGAATTCATTGCCAATCTTGATTTATCATAATGATAGACAAAATCTCTCAAATACAAATGTGTGTGCAATTGCATTGTTCATTTACCAGATTTGAGCAAGATACTATGATACAAGTGATTTGAAGAAACCAAATAAGTGTTCATTAACCATGATGTAGATGCATATAACCATACTAGGCTACTATGTAGATCGGATTATCAAGAGCTAGCTAATCCATAAGCGAGACATAGGTCCGTACAAAAGAAGGTCGCTAATGTGACGGACATATCGCCACGCTAGGAGTTACCCAAGGCCAAGCAGTGTTGGGCACAAACCACCTGCTATGGGGCTTACCTCACGCTTTTCGAATAATTGAGAATTCCAGGGATTCAAGCTCATTCACCCTTCTTTTCTTTTCAAAGGGTAGGGAAAGGGATTTTATTGCTTTTCTTGCTTTCTTTTGAACTTTGCTTATTTTTCTTTTTTCTTTCTTTTGCTTGATAATGCTTGTAACATTGCTGTAATGATATAAACATTTTTCTTTTCTCTTTTTCTTGAATTTTTCTTTTCTTTTTCTTTTTCTAGGGATACTTGCTCGATTAGTCAGTAGAGCAAGGGATTTTTATTCTGGGTAGGGGTGAGCTTGTCCTTTTGCCAATTCTCAAAGATTCTAGACCATGTGCATGATAGGATAGCAAGGGGAAACTTTTCACTCAAGAAATCAGCTTCTACTATGTAACAAAACATGGAAATTACAAATATAATCATTTTATTGTGAAAAGATGTGCTTGGTTTAAGTAAATAACAAGATCAATTCTCTATGCTCAAACTTTATTTAATTGAATTTTGTGAACTTTGATATAAGAGAGATTAGTAATCATGCCAGATAAAATCAAGATATTTATTGTGTGAATGTGCAAGTGAGGGATGCCAAATAAATGCTAGTTTTATCCAAAATAAGTTGAAACATAGAATTGCAATAATTGTAAGAAAATAATGATTTTGAGAAAGTTTTGAGAATGTTGACTCTCTCTTTATTCTGTATATTGTTTTGGTTTCGAAAGAGTCAAGCATATAGCTGTTTTTGGATTTTTATGTTGATTTTTGTTTTGGAGCAAAAGGAACTTTACAAGTGCTTTTAAAAAATGCAATAAATATTTTTGAAGATTTTATGAATGTTTTTGAGGTTTTTTTGAATAAATTGAAAGAAATACACGATAATGATTTTGAACGAATATATACATGGATGAAATGACCAAATTTATGCATAATAACGTTTGAGATGTAAAATATTCATGGGTTCTTTAAGTTCTTTACCATCTAAGGTAGATAATTTATATGCTCCTGATTCAAATTTTTGCAATAATGATGTATGGTCCGAGCCAGTTGGGCTCAAACTTACCTTTAAGTTCTTTGGTTGCATTTGTATTTTTTTGATTTTCTTTTAGAACAAGGTCGCCAATCTCAAAGGATCGATGACGAACTTTCTTATTATATGCTCTTTTAAGCTTGTTTTGGTATGCACGGAGATGCTCTAAAGCATTGATGCATTTTTCGTCTAGGAGTTCCAGCTGATCGAGTCTCCAGCACATGATATTCATCTCCTACTTCGGTGTCTTGAAGTAGCAGAGCCAAAGAAGGAACTTCCAATTCAAATGGAAAAACTGCTTCGGCACCATATACCAAAACAAATGGTGAAGTGCCCGTGGGGGTTCGAACACTAGTTCGATAAGCCCACAAGGTTGGGATATAATTGAATATGCCACCACGGCCAGCTTTATTGACTAGTCTTTTGAGAATTTTGATTAGAGTTTTGTTAGAAGCTTCGCTTGACCATTACCCCGAGGATAATAGGGAGTAGACCAACGATGTTGAATCTTATATTTTTGACATAATTTTTTAACATCTTTATTTTTGAACGGAGTTCCATTGTCGGAGATGAGATTTGGCAGGAATTCCGAACCCGCAGATGATTTGATTAAAAATGAATTTAGAGACTCTGTGAACCGAAGCAAGAAGCTAAAGGCATAGCTTCAACCCACTTCGTGAAATACTCGATGGCGGTTATGATGAACTTATGTCCATCGAAGACACAGGATTAATTTTACCAATAATATCCAAGCCCCATTTAGAAAAGGGCCAAGGAGAAGAAATAGCCTCGCAGCCTCTTGTGCAAGCGCATGGACAAGGTCAGCATGTTTTTGACACTTGTCGCAATGGCGCACATATTCATGTGCATCCGTTTCCATGGTAGGCCAAAAGTATCCTATCCGAAGGAGCTTTTTAGCAATGACGCTACCACTAAAGTGTCCTCCACAAGATCCATCGTGGGCTTCACTCAAGGCTGATTTAGACTCTTCTAAATTTAGACATCTTAATAGGATACCTTCAAAAGATCTCCTATATAAAGTATTGCCAATGATTACAAATCGACTTGCTCGTCGACGTAATAACCGACGCTCGGTTGCGATTAGAATTAGCAGGGAAAGTCCCATTTTGGAGGAAATCAAATATGTCTCTATACCAGAGTTCAGGAGTAGTTTCCTTGATTAGAAACACATCCAAAGGCTCTAAGCATGACTTATGTGAAGCGGGTTCCCGGAGTCGACGAATGATGATAGTAGCATATTCGCTCGCCTAACTCCAAGGGTAAGAGAGATGCAACAGCGGCCATAGCATCACCGCACGGTTGCTAGTTCGAGGAATGGCTTCCAAGGTAACTTGATCAAACAAGGCCATTAGTTGTAAAACATAGGCCTTATATGGGCGAAGTTTATCATCTCTCGGTCTGATAAACTTCATTAATTTGGTTTATAACCAATTGGGAATCCCCAAAAACTAAGAGGTTTTTAATTTTAAGCGCTAAAGTAGCTCGTAATCCAAGGATTAGAGCTTCATACTCAGCAGTATTGTTGGTGCAAGCAAAGGTTAGTTTGAAGGACAGAGGAATAAGATGTTTTTGTGGAGATATTAAAATAATACCCGCACCAGCCCCACTCATGCATCGGGCTCCATCAAAGTATAAGGACCATTGTTCAACAAGGTCTGCCTCTAATTGAAGGCATTCATCAGAAACTCGATAATGAGGGGATGAGTAGACTCTAAGGGTGCAACAGACTAATTGATCTCGCTATGATTTGACCCTTAACGTACTTCTGTCCTATGAAGGTGAGATCAAACTCGCTTAGAGCAAGAACCCACTTGGCTGTGCGACCCGATAAATAAGGTCGACTCATGAGATATCTTAAAGGATCATATTTGGCAATGACATACGTTTTTTGGCTAAGCATGTAATGTCGTAATTTTTGCGTAGCAAACACGATTTCTAGACATAACTTCTCTAACGCTGTATAGCGGGTTTCATAACTGATGAAGGTGCGGCTAATGTAATAATTAGCACGTTCTCATTTTTCATCATCAAGCTGAGCTAACATAGCTCCTAAGGCAAAATATGAAGCATAAATATATAGAAGAAATGGGCGATCAGATTTAGGCGGTGAAAGCACCGGAGGGTTAAGGAGATATTGCTTGAGAAGTTCAAAAGCTTCTCTACATTCTGTGTCCCAATTAAAGGGGACATCCTTCTTAAGGAGTTTAAGAAAGGGACCAGCTTTTGTCCGCCAACTTATCAATGAAGCGACGGATAGCTTGAAGTTTACCTTGTAAACTTCGTAATTCGGATATATTAGTGGGTGCGGGCATATCAGTGATAGCTGCAATTTTGAGAGGGTCAATTTTGATACCTCGTAAAGAAACTAAAACCCCTAATAACTTGCCGGATTTAACTCCGAATATACATTTTGCTCGATTTAATCGAATGAGATATTCTCGTAATCGATTAAAAACTTTTCTTAAATCGTCTAAATGATGATCTTCAATAAGAGAGCGAGCTATAATATCATCTACATAATCATGTAGGATATCATGCATCATATCATGAAAAATGTAGGTCATAGCCCGTTGATAAGTTGCCCCGACATTCTTTAGGCCAAAGGGCATCACTTTCCAGCAAAAGGTACCCCAGGGGGTAATAAAGGCTATTTTCGCCTGGTCTTCAGGAGCTATCCTGATCTGATTATAGCCGGAGAATCCATCCATTAAGGACATCATCCCACTCCCAGCAGTGAAGTCAATAATTTGATCCATATTTGGAAGAGGAAAGTCATCTTTAGGGCATGCAAGCATTAATATCTCTCGAAATCAGTGCAAACCCTAACTTTGGTGGCTTCTTTCTTGGTGACTGGAACTACATTGGAGATCCATTAAACATAATCAATAGCTTGTATGAAGATAACATTCAAGAGTTTTTCTAACTCCCCTTTGACTAGCAGAGCCACTTTGGGATGCATTTTTCTAAGTTTTTGTTTAACAGTGTTTAGCATCCTGGATGGACCACTAGATGGTGCATGACTACGTAAGGGTCTAAACTCGGCATATCTTCATATGTCCAAGCGAAGACATCTTCATACTCTTTAAGAAATGCTATGTATTGTTTTTGTTTTTCTTGACTTAGTTCTGCTCCAATGTTGATTATGTGAGGGTTGTCCTCAGTTCCAATATTAATTTTAATGACATTTTCTACCTCCATGTGTAGATCTCTTTCAAAATTAGGTGGGGCAGGTGAAACGCCCAACTCTTGTAACTCTTGTAAAGTTAATTTAGATAATTCGCTTCGAGGGTCGGCGGCCTCAAGTTGAGCTATGGTTGGTATAGAACCATCAAAATAAAACCCGTTGTACAACATCTCTTCAACAGAGACATCATGGAAGATATCTCCTTCCAACTCTTCATCGGGGTCAGCAATCATTTCAGGGTATGCTATGGATAGCATGTTGCATGAAAATGATGGATTTTTAAGAGGCAAATCAACATGTCTATCCAAATAGTCTTGATAGCATATGAGATGATCATCATCCTCAAAAGGAAAAGGTTGACCCTTACTAGGTAATAGGCCCACACCACATCGGGCAGGCCATGGTTCTACCTCGAAAGGTTCTTTCATGCCATTTTGGAAAGGTCCTAAGCCTTTCCCTTTATATCCCATTTTAAGCATCATGGGTTTAGCTTTAATATAATCGTTGGTAAAATAGCACCGAGCATATCCATCATGATGGGTTTTGATATTCCGAGGGATTCTTCCCCACCATATCCTTTGTAAATGAAGGCGCAACTCCCGACTTGGTAAGTACTTCCCATAGGTTGTGGGAGGCCCAAAGTACGAGGAGATGGCGGCAATTGATTTAAAAGGTTTGAATCTTGCATGAAAGCATTCATTTTTTCTGATATTAAGGTTGTAGATAAACCTGGTAAAAGATCATCGTAAAGGGCATAAGATGTAGAAGGCTTATTACCTATGTCTTGAGATGTGGAAGGTATGATAGATGTGTCTATAGGTTTTGAATTTATGGGATTAGAACTTGAAGAATTGGTTGTAGTTTTAAGAACTTTTTGAAGTTCTACAATAATTTGTTTAGAAGGTGGTTGATCTATATGGGAAGATGAAGTTAATGGAGGAGGAATAAATGAAGTGATGGGTTTATATTTCACAGTTTTAGATGAAGAAGAACTAGGATATGTGGATGACAGAGCAGGGCAAAATTGCACTCCAACTGGTTCTGCCAATGCACACATATCAAAAGGTCTAGGGTCACCATGAATAGTGACCAACCGATTTTTAAACTCAAACTTAACACATTGGTGTAAAGTTGATGGGACTGCTCGCATGGCGTTAATCCAAGGGCGACCCAAAAGTATATTGTACGATGTCGGGCAATGTACAATAAACACAGTTGTCTCAAGGGTTCTAGGACCAACTTGCAATGGGAGGGTAATGACTCCACACGTTTCTTGTGTTTCGTCATTAAAGGCTTTGATAATCATATCGCTTTTCTTCATTTCATCACTTCTAAAACCAAATCGTTGGTAGAAGTCAAAGGTGCAGATGTTTAGAGATGAGCCATTATCAATCAAGACTCGTTTGACAACTACATCCCCAATTAAAGCTGTAATATACAAGGGATTATCCTTGTGTAAACCGTGTTGTGGGATATCTTTATCCCGAAAGTCAATACAATCAATCTCTCGCGTGATGATAGTATTGGCCATAGCTTCAGAGTTGGATGTTTTGAGGTACCATCATCTGGCTCAAAGTAAGCATCAATTCATCCCTATGGGTGGGGGAGGATCTTAATAAATCTAAAAGGGAGATTCTGGCGGTGGTATTAGACAACTGTTCATTAATGCTGTAAGGGGGTTTAGGTTGAACAATAGGAGCATTATTTCCTTTATTAGGATTTTTTAGAACAAATGGAGCTGGTCCATCGTTCTCGGTTTGGTTCTTGTTGGGGATTTTGAGCTTGTTGTCGGGTGACGACTCCGATGGTACCTACAATGTTATAGTGACGACGTTGAAACGGTCTCGGTTGAGAGTTTATGGCTTGTTCATAAGGAAGGACTTCATTAGAAGAAGGTCGAGTAGTGACTCTTCCGGGGAAATGGTTCTTTCCGGAACATTAGCATCTGTGATAGGTTGAATAGGATCTGATTCATTTTCAGAACTATTCGATTGAATGGTGTCTACTTCACTCTCACTATCTGACTCTATATCGCTAGAATCAGAAGTTTGAAAATTATGTAAGGGCCTGGTTGTAACCAGGGATAAGGTTGTGTCGAATGTGTGAGAGTCCTGAATAGGTAATTGCCCGCTAATGGTTCCTACATATCGGGTAGGAGGGGGAACATTATGATGTTCAATTTGATTAGCTACCTCTTTACCATGTCTTGGTAAAGGGTGTTGAAATATGTCTAAAGTTTGATTGGCATTCTGATTTTGATTTTGGGGAACAAGTATTTTGAGTATTATTAGGAGGGTTTTGTTTAGGTTGGAAGGCTTGCACTTCCATTTCATTATTGTCAATCAAATCTTGTATTTTATGTTTCAATCTCTTACAAGCGTTGGTAGAATGTCCAGGACCTCTATGAAAATCACAAGGCAAATCAGCTCTATATCCAGGTATGCTTGGGTCAGTTCCTGGATAGTCGGTAGCTTGGATTAAACCTCTTTCAAGAAGTTGAGGTAAAATAGTTGATAAAGGTTGGTTTAATCTAGTGAACTCTCGAGGAGGCTTATCAGAGGTTTCAAGATGAATTTTTTCTGTTGTTTTTGTTGCATTGACATTAGCAACATTTCTGCCGTCGATGACTCCATCACCGACAACCTCGTTTGTTTTTATATTGATTTCTAGATGTTTTCTCATCATCCTTCTTTCTAAGTTGGCCTCTCCTAATGAGGGCATCTTCTACTCTTCGAGCTAAGTCTATAGCTTGATCGAAGGTAGTCAAAGTAGCTATTGATAGCTCATAAGAAAGTTGTTCTTGTAAATTGTTAATGAAAATGTCTAACATTTCCCTATAGGGTAGCACAAAGTGCAGTTTTCCTGTCAATTGTCTCCATCTTGCTAAGAAATCAGCAAAACATTCGTCTTTATCTTGTTTTAAATTGTATAGGTCTTTAATAGTTACATGCCTCTCGATGTAGGCACTAAATTGATGAACAAATGACTCAGATGTTTCTTCAAAGTTTCTTAAGGAATGAGTGGGCAATTGATAATACCACTCTAACGCCATTCCACCTAAACTTTTGGGGAACATTTTTAGTAATAGCAAGTCGTCATGCGATATGTCGTGACATGCTATCCTAAACATGCGAAGATGTTCTATGGGATCTTCGGTTCCTTTATAGATAGGCAGGACGGGCATGGGAAAATGTTTAGGGTATGGTTGAGCTACCACTATGGGATCCAATGGTTGGCTACAAATCTCTCGATAATTATACGAGGGACTGTAGGGATCTATCTGGTCCATACGTGAAGCCAATTGTTTCACCATAGCTTCCAGATTACTAGTTTGCCCCCCATATTGATTCGGTGGGGCATTGCCATAAGTGTTATGGGCGTAGGATGGAGGAACATGCAGATTAGATGCCATGTTACTATTGTGTAAAACATTGGTAGGAAAAATATTATGGAGGAGTTTTGAAGTTGGATTGTGTTGTATTGTAGATTGTTGAAAGTTTGTATTTGGCTTTGTTTTAGATTTTTGTCTATTTAAAGCATTTTGCTCAATAGTTTGGAGGAAGGAAGTAGTGAAGGGAATTTTCTTTTGTGCGGGAGTGATTTTAGGTTGAGTAACAAAGTTGCTTAGGAGGTTGGGTGACCTGTTGTTTGGTCATGGCTTGGGCTATAGTGACCATATTCGCATTGGATGGTCCACCCTTATCACTTTCTTGATCAATGAAAGACAAGGGATTAGTTTGCATATCAAGTGCCCGTTCTAAGGCCGCTTGAGCATCACTAATTTCCCCTTTATCAATACGGACTGCCACATTAAGGACGTCGATATGTTGATTAAGAAATTTTTGAAAATGTTCCGCGTTGTCAAAAGTGATGCCTCCATTTGGAGCTATTCTAGGGGACGAAGATTCTTTAACACTTCCTTCTTGTTCCTTATCTTCACCTAAGTCTTCATCTGATTGACCTAGAGTTTCACCTTCCGGATTTGTATCTCCAAGAAGGACATTTGGGTTTTCAGCTGTATTTTGTAGCCAATCTTCTCCTTCTCCTAAAATTTCTTTACCATTCCTAAGTTTAGTCATGGTGCTAAGTTTTGATTTCAGCAAAAAAAATATATATATATATATATATATATATATATATATATGCAACAAATTAAAAGGTATATATTTATATATACCTAATGCAATATTGTAAATGAAATGTTTAAGTTTTTTACTATGTTCTTTGATTTTTTTTTTTTTGATTTTTAGTTTTTTTTTTTAGTTTTTCTTTGAAACAATATAATAAAGACAGCAAATGAAACAATAAATGCACACAATAATAATAAGGCTGAAAGTAGATGAACTAATCTTCTATGAATAACTTATGAATATCATTAATAGGTTCAAGTCGTTCAGGGGTCATGAAATGTTCTTCTTCAAATTGAAAGTTTTCTTTTAAGAATTTGATGAAAAGAGCTATGGTAATGTTGTCTATCTCAGATGCTGGTTGATAAAAGTAAAGCTCATGGCAATACTCTCGATATAGCACAGCTCGTGGAACTCTATTCCATATTTCCCTATCTATGAGAACAACTTCTTGGTCCTCTACAAGGCCTAGGAATCGGTGTACAATGTCTGCATTCTCGAGGTATTCCTCGAAGCTAAACAACTCTGAAGATACTAAAGCTCTCCTATAGGCTAACCACCTATGGCAAGCTCTCTCAAGTTCATGATAGAACACTAATTGATGAGGATCCAGGATTCTATCCAAGACTAGCCTCTTAACTGCTTAAGTTGTGTGGACCTAGATGAAATGATACTAAGTCTCCCGATAAGCTCGTCCCACAAGGATTGATTTCTACTTGTTTCAGTGGATACTAAGGACATAATTAACTTCTATGGCTGCTAATTGGTTTACTACGTTTATAGTAACTGCTAACCTCTTTTTAGGAGCTACCATCTAAACATGATTTTGAACCTTAAATGTTTTAAAATGCATCTAAGTTTTAGTTGTTCTAATTTTTTTTTTTTTTGTTTTGTTTGTTTTTTTTTTTTGTTCAAAAGGTTATGATGCATTCACGTCGGGTTCACCAAAATGTATCGCTCCAAATTTTTCGCATCCCTACCTTCAGGCTATTGGATCCGCGCCCGAAGGAGGATGGGAAAAGGATGGTGCGGTACCTCGGACGAGAGGACTTCACGAAGGTCCCGCCTCTCAAGGGAGGTGCATTTTGGTGATTTGTCGACGGATGGTGGGTTCACCAGGAAACATTTGACGGCAGTTTCCACGCCTAGGTTTTGGAATGAATTTTAGATGAGTTCATTTTATTTTTAAGCATTCATCCTAGGTTTGGCCGAATGATTCTAACTTAAACTACATGAAAATGCAATTTAAATGAATACAGCAAACATAAAAGAAAGCAAAAATAGAGAATTTGCAGGAGGTCAATGAAGATTACCTGATCCGGAAGTCTGATGGAGTTTCTGAAGCTTGAAGCAGTCTGGATCGTCTGCAATTCAACAGAATCGCCTTCAATTTGATAAAATCGTCTAAACTGACAGGATCGTCTGCAATCTGACGAATTCGTCAGACGAATTCATCAAAGACCTACAAAACAGCAAATAGATGCGAAATACAAGAAATTCTATTTTGTAAACAGGGGCAAACTATATGAAAAAGTAATATGAGTATTGAACAATATACAAGAACAAAAGTAAATGCAAATCACCGTGTTTAAATAGCAGTAATATGATCTTAATATGCAAACTAGACAAAATGGGTGAACTCCAGATGCAATATAGTATAAAACCTGAATAGACAATCTAATTTATAGCATAAAATGATAGAGAAAAGAGAAAGAAGAGCAAACTCCAGGCACTGATTGCCTCGATGTGTGCTGCAGTCGAAATCGTCTCGCATCAGTACGAGATCGTCTCGAATTTGACGAGATCGCCTCCGATCTTGACAGGTTCGTCGACTGCGATAGGTGCTGGCTCCGGCTGAAAACCAGTGGTGTACCTGCAATAAAATTAATATAGGACTAGTGCAAGAGCAAATTTGAAGTGTTTTAGCGCATAGGGAGTTGATTTACATAAAAATTCAGCCAGGGGTTGGGGAGGGAAAAGTCTTAGAGTTAAATAGGCATAGGATAGTTGTTGGGAGGTTGGAGATCATCCCAATTTGGGAGATCTCCAACGGGGGAAGGGTCCCAACGGCGCAGACACGCTTCTCGCCCGGATTGGAGACCCGTTGGAACGGATTCCAACTATGCAAATTCAGTTTTGCGACGAAATCGTCTGGACGTTCTAGTCCAGACGAAATCGTCAAATCTGGGGCGATATCGTCTGATCGGAGACGATATCGTCAAACGGTCAAAACAACTGCTAAAAATGGCATGGAAAAAGAGGAAACGGGTTTCTCGACGGTTAACGGGTGGTTTGGGAGGTTAAATTTGAATTTAAATTTATTTACTAAGGTGAATGTAATTATTCCAATTTTACTGCGCCAATTTTAGGGTGCTACAGTAGTATCTCCTTCAATAAAATAATATTTATTTAATATCTCTTTTGCAGGATTACATCCATTTTCCTTCTACATTTTGACACTAATCCTTTGTTTTGCAGGGTTTATTGCATTTCCTCTTCACATATTACATCATATTATTTGTTGCCCCTATTTTTATAGTTATTTTAATGATATAGACAACATACTAACTCCTATACATCTTCTCATATTAATCTATTTTTATGCTTCTTTCATTTGCAAGCATAGATTTAACATAGCCTTCATTTTAGCAATCTCTTCCATGCATTGTATGTAGTTTTATATTGCATATATATATATATATATATATATATATATATATATATATATATATATATATATATATATATATATATATATATATATATATCACTTTTTATTTCATATTTCAAGGCTAGGTGTGAAGATACAAGGCTTTTATTGCCTTGTTATCTCACCCATTTTACAAGCTTCAAGCACCCTCCATTGCAACCTCCCTCCCTTTCTTGTTCATTGTTGTAGATTTTACAAGTTTTGGGTAACATTTTTACATATCATAGCATTCTCATTAATTTTCACTAATTAATGCTAATTTTATTTAATAGAAGTTATATTGGCTATTCTACATCAGTCCTAGCACCATTTCACACACTTTTCACTCCTCTACACCCCTATTTTGATTTTAATTTAAGTTATTTTGTTGTATTTCTTACTGTTGTAGATTACTAAATATTATGCAACAATTATACATTTTATCAATTTAATTAATATTTAACTATTTAATGCTAATTTGATCTTGTTAGTTTTTGAAATATGAACAATATTTTGTTGTCATTGATGTCAAGAAGATAGATCAGTAAACGTTAGTTTCAGTAGGCAACATCAATTTTAGGTTCTGTAATCAAGTGCAAAAGAAAAATTGCTTCCAGGTGGTCAAATGAGGTCTAAAAGGCAAAAGAGAGGCCCAAGAAAAATAATATTATAATATTTTATTATAATATTAAAAGGATAAGACCCAAAGATTTAATTAATTATAAATTAATTATAATAGTTTTTTTTTTCTAAGTTAAGTTTATATACAAATTGAATTTTTTAAGAGGATCCCAAAACCTTATAACAAAAAGGGTTGTAGCACCAAGATTTTAGGCAATACGTTAGTATATGGAAATAAACATAAACCAAAAGGGAAGGAACAAAAAAAAAACCCTTGATCCAGTAGCAAGGCTAGATTCTAGTACCAACTAGTGAGACCCACTTCACCAAAATACCATCCTACCATTGTTGTCAGTCTGGGATCCTCTCGCGAGAGGATAAATTGCACCTACCCAGACCTGAGTAGGGAGAGCAAGAAGGCCAATAATAGCTTGAAACCAAATATTTTTCCTAAAAACCAAAAGTAGGAAATTTTAGAAATTTGGAGAGGATCCTCATCGAGGGATGACCCGAGAGGCACCCCAGGGTGTAGTAGAGTAGCAAGCAACCGTGTGATAAAAATATCAAGCAACAACAAGATACAATCTAGGGCATAGTAGCGGGATAGCCTAAGAAATGGCATTAGGATCCTTAGATAAAAACAATGGGAAGCCTCCACTTGAGCTTGTAAAGTGGAACAATACTATTGGGGATATCTACAGGCCAAGGTATCCTCATGCATGGCAAGAAGAATTATGAGGAAGTCAAAAGGATCCAGGGACAACAACAAAAAGCATAAATAAAGGATCCTCAAAATCCAAAACTGAAGGAGGAAGGATGGACCACAACTACAAATGCATTGATATCTAGCCCTAGAATAGAAAATATAGAAGAAATCCCCCACCACTCCAGTTGAAAGGCTCAGGAACCCTCCATCCTCACTCAAAAACAAATCTAGGGAACCAAAAATGGGACTAGGAACAACTCAAGAACAAGAGGAGGCCCACCCCCAAGGCCAAGAACATGCTTTGAGAGTCCACCGAGAAGCAGGACCAGAAGGCAGAAGCCCTCGAATAGGAACCAAACAAAAAACCTATGGATCCCAAAAAAAAGTTGTAGTAGGCACAAATATGGGATCCTTGGAATCCTAACCTGGGTGATCTAGGGTTTGCATGCATTGATCACGGTTCCCCTTCCCAAGATCGAGATATGCAACAAAAATCCTAAGAACCCTAGTAGAAAGGACCAGGAACCCCCCATATTTGCTCATAAAAAGCTTCAAGGAACTAGGACTGGGACTGGGAACAACCCAAGCATAGGAAGAGACCCACCCCCAAGGCCAATAAATGCCCTAGGCATCCACCAAGTAGCAAATCTAGCATAAATAAACCTCTGAACAGGAAACCAAAAAATGCCCTATCCAAAGGGACGAGACCAGTAGCAACCAAAGGCATCCCAGAGAGGAGTCACTAGCAAAAGAGGAAACTGGCACCCCTAGACCAACCTCAAATCTATGAGGACCTCACAGGATGCACCAAGAAGCAGTACAAAACCCAAACTACAACCACCATCGATCGAGGAGGCCCTGGGAATCAGATCCAACCAAAAAACCTATAAAAAACCCTAGGGGAAAGCCTGAGGGAGATCGAGGAAGGGATATCGAAAACATGCAAGAAATCCTAGATGAAATCTAGGATGCACCAGGCCAAGGACTCAAGTAGGGAAACCCTGAAACTACTCGAAAAGGAGAAAAAATTGGGGAAGGATCTCCCCCCCAGGATATCATCTACTACAAAGCATTCTCAAAGTGGGATGACCCGAGATGATCCAGGGACTGGGCAAGAACCAGGAGAGGGGGAGCAGGAAGAGTGAGTAGGACCCTCCCCCTCTCACCTTGGGATCCTCCTAAAAATTAAAAAAATTCTAATTATAATAGTTTTATTATAAACTAATTTATAAATTAATTTAATTTACTCTTAGAGTATTAAATTAATTATAAATTAATTATAATCTAATTATAAATTAATTTATAAATTAATTAACCCTAAGGTTAGGGTTATAAAGTTTAAATTTTGAAATATTCGAAATCATCAACGTTGTGGAAGTATATCACATTATGCATATAAAGGAGGGTAAAAACCAAGGCATTTAATTCATCCATGATCAAAGAGTTATGTGTGATTTTTGTGCACATTGCAAGGGAAGCGATCGTGTGTTTTCAAAGGTTTTTCAAGGCAGAAGATAAGACAAGAAGGAGGAGTTTCGGTTTCATATTCCAAGGCACTCTATAGCATGACTGGTAGCAAGGGAGGCGCTAAGACATTGGCAATCACGAGGTGCAGGGATCGAATCCCATGGGTTTGCATTTTGTGAAGCGGAGGAAGGTTTTTGGTAAAGTATGTGTGCTTGATGGAATACAAAGGAAAGGCGCTAGCCTTTTCCTTTGTGTGGAGGCTCGTAGCCCACGTGGTGGGTGCACGCCTTGCTAAGGCACCCGACTGTGGAAAGGTTCCACGTTCGAAACCCATCGAGGCACCTTTTTGCTGAAGGACTAAGGTATGCAATAGTTTGCTTGGTTTCAAAATTTGTGGAGGTTTCAAAATTTACGAAAAATATTTTTTAAAGGTTATAAAGTGGAAATTGCATGTGATAAAGGTTTTTGTGAGGGAGATAAAAGGATAAGCATTGTTTTATGTTAGGGTTTAATTTTTTAGTGCTTTGAGCTTATTGAGAGGAGTAATAAGGTGTGCCAAAGGAGTTAGATATTTTTGTTAAAAACAAAGTTAATTAAATTGTATTGAAAGGAGAAATAAGGTTGAGTAAGTGTTGATATTTTGACTTGGTGAAATATCTTTGTGAGAAAATATTAAGGACATATATTTGCTATCTAACCCTAGTATTGGCAAAAAGAGTGGTTGTGATTGAGACAAGTGTTTAAGGTCAAATCATCTTCAAACAAGAGGTAAGGGCACATTATCCTTGAGAGTGATTGTTGGATGTTATGAATGCTAAGTTGGAGTGAAAAGGATTGTTTGATAAGCATTGTTGAGTTTGATTGTTAAAGGTTTTTCTGAGTGAAAGTTGATGATAAAAACCTTGTTTGATAAGCATTGTTGGAAACATTGAATGAACCTTCATATGCATGATTAGGGTTTGTGCAAGATCATGAGTATCATTGTTATGTGAACTTGAGAACTATCTTGAACTAGGTTTTGTGAAATATCATGAGTATCATTGTTATGTGAAGTTGAGAACTATCTTGAACTAGGTTTTGTGAAAGATCATGAGTATCATTGTTATGTGAGATTGTTTGATAAGCATTGTTGGAAATAATTGAGTGAGTGTTCATATGCTTGGACTAGGGTTTGTAAGCAAGGAATGTTTCATTGAGTGATTGATTGAGTGGAGTTGATTGAGCCTAGTCAAGTGGAAGTGTTGAAGTGATAGTTCAAGTTCTGTGAAACAAATTGTTCTATAATTCTAAATTGATTTGAGAAAGATATTGAGAGTGATTGAGCATTGTTGTGAGTGTGAAGCATATTGAGTCTCTAACAATTCTCTATATGTTTCTGTGAGATTAAACAAGTTTTTGTGTGAAGCTTGTCTGAGTTATTGAAGAGGATTTTGTGTTAGATTGAGTTGAGTTGAGTAAGCTTTTGTGGAAGCTTACAATACAGATTTGAGGTAAGTCTTGGTGAAGACTTGTTGAGCAGATTGGACAAGTTCTAGTGAGGAATTTTGAGAGTTGAGGTAAGTCTTGGTGAAATTTGTTGAGAATTGAGGTAAGTCTTGGTGAAGACTTGTTGAGCATATTGGACAAGTTCTAGTGAGGACTTGTTGAGCAGATTTGAGGTAAGTCTTGGTGAAGACTTGTTGAGAAAATTGGACAAGTTCTAGAGAGGACTTGTGGACAGATTAGTGTGATCTTTTGTGGAAGCTTACAAGGCAGATTTGAGATAAGTCTTTGAGAAGACTTGAGAGCAGAGTTGATTGATTGATTTGTTCAAACCTTGAGTTAAGGTTTGGGGAATATCTAAAATAGTTGATTTGTGATTGAGACAAGCTTTGTGTTAAGGCTTGAGGATAGATTTGAGGATAGATTTTGGTATATATTTGAGGATAGGTTTGTGCCAGACCAGAGACAAATATTGAGTAGATTTGTGCTAGATCGAAGGACTATGTTTAGTATAGATTTGAGGATAGATATTGAGCAAATTTGTGCTAGACTGAAGGACTATGTTTAGTACATATTTGAGGATAGATATTGAGAAGATTTATGCTAGATCGAAGGACTATGTTTAGTATATATTTGAGATAGAGCTGAGAGTAAGATTTGGAGGTGATAGAGTATAGAGGATGATAGTCTCTAGTGGATAGAGGTCCATTAGCTAGGGCAGTGAAGATAGGTCTTCTGAGTGAGGATAGGAGTCTTCAATGGATAGAGATCCATTAGCTAGTGTAGTGGAGGTAGTAATTCTTCTAGAAGATCACTAGCAGAGTAGAGGAGAAAGGAGTTCTCCTATGGATAGAGATCCATAAACTTGATTAGGGTATTGGTGTCTCCTTTGGACAGAGGTCCATAAACATTGTAATAGGGAAAGGTTTCCCAAGAGATTTGTTGAGAAAATTTTAGTGAAATATTTTCTCTGTGGAGTAGCCCACATTGGGTGAACCATGTTAAATTGGTGTCTCTATTGTGTGTGGTGATTTATGCATTGCTTTGATTACTGATGTTGATATTGCCATTGATATATTGCATAATATTGATTGGGAAAGAAAAGTAAAAAGTGGTCTTATATTGTTCACCCCCTTCTTAGTATAAACTTGTGTTCTTCAATTGGTATCAGAGTGGGTTCCTTAGGAAGAGTTTAACAACTTGAAGAAAAATCTTACAAGAACATAGATGGATTCTAAGAGTGGATCCTCAGATAATTCAGCACCAGTGTTTTATGGGAATGATTATGTATTTTGGAGTATGAGAATGAAGATTCACCTAATGGCACTTGGCAATGAAATATGGGAAGCAATTGAAAATGGATACACACCACCAGCTACTCCACCTAAAGATAAATATGGTAAGCTTCTACATCATTACAATTCAAAAGCAATGAATGCAATTTTGAGAGGTTTACATAAAACAGAGTTTATAAAGGTTATGCACTACAAATCAGCAAAGGAAATTTGGGATAAATTGCAAGGCATATATGAAGGGGATAAAAAGGTCAAAAAGGTAAAGTTGCAAAATCTCAAGGGAATATTTGAAGACCTAAAAATGAAGGATGAGGAAAACATTAGTGCTTATCTACTTCATGTAGATGAGGTTGTTAACTCCATGCAAGGACTTGGACTTGAAGTTCAAGAATCTGATGTTTGTGATAATATTTTAAGGTCACTTCCAAAAAGGTTTAGTGAAAATATTTCAGCTATAGAGGAATCAAAAGATAGTGATATTTTGACAAGGGATGAATTACATGGCATTCTCATAGCTTTTGAGATGAGAACAAAAGAGGAACCTAATACCTAGAAAGAAGCAACCTTCAAAGCTACCAAGAAGACTAAAGGTAAGAAGTCATATTCAAGCAATGAGTCATCCAGTGATGAAGAAGCAAATTATGGCAGAAGGAACAAGGATCCAAGAAATTTTAAAGGTACAAAATCTATTAGATGTTTCAATTGTGGAAAGTATGGTCACTATGCATCTGATTGTCAAGAAGCTAGAAATAGCAATGATGAAGAAAAATAAGATCATAAGAATAGGGAAACAAAAAAATATAGGTACCAAAAGAAAAGTAGGGATGGACAAGGCAAGCAAGGAAAGAAGTTCTTCCAAAGACATAAGAAGAGTTTCTATGCAGATAAGGCAAGTAAGTACTCAAGTAATAGTGATGATAGTTCCTCAGATAATGATAAATATGAAGTTCTATTTTTGGAAAAATAAAAAGAAGTGGTTAGGAAAAGGTCATCAATAATCCTCAAGTGTTTTAGATGTGGTAACTTTGGTCATCTTGAAGATAGTTGTACAAGGAATGGATTCAATTTCAGTGATGATGAATATGAAGATACACTTGAAGGACCAGAAGAGAATCTTCTAATGGCATTAGAAGAAGAAGGAGGTGATCCTATAAAATATGAGTCAAAAAATAATGAAGATGTTTTCAAAGGCAAACAAATAGAGGAAGAATCAGAGAAAGGAGAAGTTGATCTTGAGGGAGAGCTTATTCATGCCCTTGATGCATTAAAGAAGGTAAGAAAGCAAAACTCCCAACTTAAGCTTCAATTTCAAGAATGTGATGAAGAGAAAGGAAAGCTTATAGAGGATCTAAACAAGTCAATAGCTAAGACAAGGAAGTTCAAAGAGAAGTTAGAAGCAAAGGTCTTAGAATGTGAAAGGTTAGAGCATGAAGTAGCTTCACTAAGGAAGGAAGTAAAAGAGTCTAAGGATAGGTTACACAGGGTTGGAGAGAGCTCAAAGAAATTGGATAAGATTATCAAGACACAAAAACCTACATCAAGAAAAACAAGACTTGGTTTTGAACAAGTACAAAAGAAACAAGGAGAGGAGTCAACCTCAAGTTCTGAAGAAGAAGAAAATTTAGAAGAAGAGAGTGTAAGAGAGAGTGAGACTTCTAAGGATGAGTTGGACAATAGAAAGTTCAACAAGGAAAGGAACAATGCACAAATGAGGAACATATGGAACAAGAAATAGCATAGGGTAAAAGAGACTAAAAGACCAATGAGGTCAAGGCAAGGAAGTTTCAATGGATGATGCTTCTCATGTCATAGGTTTGGGCACAAGGCTTCACAGTGTAGGACACATGAAAGACAAGAATATGGGAACTTCAAAAATAGGCATATTTTTCAAGGGTATTGCTACTCTTGTAATCAGTTTGGTCACAAGGCAATGAATTGCAGGGTTCATGACAGGAATAGATATGGCTTCACTAGGAGAAATCCCAAGACATTTGCACCTCCAAGGAATAATAAAATTAAGTGTTATAAGTGCAATAATGATGGGCATACAACAAAGTGGTGTAGAGCAAAAATTCTAGAGACAAGCAGAAACAAGAATAGTCAGAGAGATCAAAAGGATCAGATGAGGAAGAAAGTGGACAAAGGTAAAGATCAATGCTTGATGGGAGTAGAGATACTCCCACCCTAGAATTAACCACCTCAAGAGGAGGTGGGGAGGGGCTAAGCTAAGAGACTCATTCTTAGCCCTGAGCCCCAAAGGTGACCCTTTGCCATTGATGTCAAAGGGGGAGAGATTTGAGTAAGGGGGAGAGATTTGAGTTAGGAGGAGAGCATTCAGTTAGGGGGAGTAGTTTCTTAGGGGGAGCAGAACAGAAAAAGGTTAAGGAAATGGTAAAAGGTAATTGGGTTGCCATCAATGACAAAGGGGAAGATTTTTGGAAATATGAGCAAGGTTTTGTTGTCATTGATGTCAAGAAGACAAGATCAGTAAGCATCAGTTTTAATGACCAGCATCAGTTTTAGGTTTCGTAATCAAGTGCAAAAGAAATATTGCTTCCAAGTGGTCAGATGAGGTCTAAAGGGCAAAAGGGAGGCCCAAGAAAAATAATATTATAATATTTTATTATAATATTAAAAGGACAAGACCCAAAGATTTAATTAATTATAATAGTTTTATTATAAACTAATTTATAAATTAATTTAATTTACTCTTAGAGTATTAAATTAATTATAATCTAATTATAAATTAATTAACCCTAAGGTTAGGGTTATAAATTTTAAATTTTGAAATATTCAAAATTGCCGATGTCGTGGAAGTATATCACATTATGCATATAAAGGAGGGTAAAAACCAAGGCATTTAATTCATCCATGATCAAAGAGTTATGTGTGATTTTCGTGTGCATTGCAAGGGAAGCGATCATGTGTTTTCGAAGGTTTTTCAAGGCAGAAGATAAGACAAGAAGGAGGAGTTTCGGTTTCATATTCCAAGGTGCTTTGTAGCATGACTGGTAGCAAGGGAGGCACTAAGACGTTGGCAATCACGAGGTGTAGGGATCGAATCCCGTGGGTTTGCATTTTGTGAAGCGGAGGAAGGTTTTTGGTAAAGTCTACATGCTCGATGGAATACAAAGGAAAGGCGCTAGCCTTTTCCTTTGTGTGGAGGCTCGTAGCCCATGTGGTGGGCATGCACCTTGCTAAGGCGCCCGACTGTGGAAAGGTTCCATATTCAAAACCCGTCGAGGCACCTTTTTGCTGAAGGACTAAGGTATGCAATAGTTTGCTTGGTTTCAAAAATTGTGGAGATTCTGAAATTTGCGAAAAATATTTTTTAAAGGTTATAAAGTGGAAATTGCATGTGATAAAGGTTTTTGTGAGGGAGATAAAAGGATAAGCATTGTTTTATGTTAGGGTTTAATTTTTTAGTGCTTTGAGCTTATTGAGAGGAGTAATAAGGTGTGCCAAAGGAGTTAGATATTTTTGTTAAAAATAAAGTTAATTAAATTGTATTGAAAGGAGAAATAAGGTTGAGTAAGTGTTGATATTTTGACTTGGTGAAATATCTTTGTGAGAAATTATTAAGGACAGATATTTTCTATCTAACCCTAGTATTGGAAAAAGAGTGGTTGTGATTGAGACAAGTGTTTAAGGTCAAATCATCTTCAAACAAGAGGTAAGGGCACATTATCCTTGAGAGTGATTGTTGGATGTTATGAATGCTAAGTTGGAGTGAAAAGGATTGTTTGATAAGCATTGTTGAGTTTGATTGTTAAAGGTTTTTCTGAGTGAAAGTTGATGATAAAAACCTTGTTTGATAAGCATTGTTGGAAACATTGAATGAACCTTCATATGCATGATTAGGGTTAGATTGAGTTGAGTTGAGTAAGCTTTTATGGAAGCTTACAATATATATTTTAGGCAAGTCTTGGTGAAGACTTGTTGAGCAGATTGGACAAGTTCTAGTGAGGACTTGTTGAGTAGATTTGAGGTAAGTTTTGGTGAAGACTTGTTGAGCATATTGGACAAGTTCTAGTGAGGACTTGTTGAGTATATTTGAGGTAAGTCTTGGTGAAGAATTTTTGAGCATATTGGACAAGTTCTAGTGAGGACTTGTTGAGAAGATTTGAGGTAAGTCTTGGTGAAGACTTGTTGAGTAGATTGGAAAAGTTCTAGAGAGGACTTGTGGATATATTAGTGTGAGCTTTTGTGGAAGCTTACAAGGCAGATTTGAGATAAGTCTTTGAGAAGACTTGAGAGCAGAGTTGATTGATTGATTTATTCAAACCTTGGATTAAGGTTTGGGGAAGATCTAGTAGAGTTAATTTGTGATTGAGACAAGCTTTGTGTTAAGGCTTAAGGACAAATTTGAGGGTAGATTTTGGTGTAGATTTGAGGATAGGTTTATGCTAAAAAAGAGATAGATATTGAGCAGATTTGTGCTAGATAGAAGGACTATTTTTAAGTATATATTTAAGGAAAGAGATTGAGTAGATTTGTGCTAGATTTAAGGAATATGTTTAGTGCGTATTTGAGGATAGAGTTTGAGTATATTTGTGCTAGATCGAAGGACTATGTTTAGTATAGATTTGAGATAGAGTAAAGAGAAAGCTTTGGAGGTGATAGAGTATAGAGGATGACAGTCTCTAGTGGATAGAGATCCATTAGCCAGGGTAGTGAAGATAGGTCTTTTGAGTGAGGGTAGGAGTCTTCAATGGATAGAGATCCATTAGCCAGTGTAGTGGAGGCAATAGTTCTTCTAAAAGATCACTAGCTAGAGCAGAGGAGAAAGGAGTTATCCTATGGATAGAGATCCACAAAATTGATTAGGGTATTGGTGTCTCCTTTGGATAGAGGTCCATAAACATTGTAATAGGGAAAGGTTTCCTAAGATATTTTTTGAGAAAATTTTAGTGAAATATTTTCTCCGTGGAGTAGCCCACATTGGGTGAACCACATTAAATTGGTGTCTATATTGTGTGTGGTGATTTGTGCATTACTTTGATTACTTCTATTGATATTGATATTGCTATTGATATATTGCATAATATTTATTGGGAAAGAAAAATAAAAAGTGGTCTTATACTTTTCACCCCCTCTAAGTATAAGCTTGTGTTCTTCAATTAGAGGTTAGATTAGCTATTCTACATCATTGCATACATTTCTCACTCTCTTGCACCCCTGTTTAATTGAAATTTTAGTCATATTTGACATTTTCACTCTCTTTCACATACATTTTAAATTTAGTCATTAAATTGCATGATTTAGTGGCTTAGATCTCTGATTTTGTCAATTACAGACTTAGAAAACACTATTAGGATCATCCCCTTGCAATATCAGCCCAAAACCCCATCAAAATCCACTCAAAATAACCCCCAAAACCTTCAAAATCTCATAATTTGACCAAATTCGCCACCCTGCATAGTCAGTGGTGAATTTGGCTTCCATAAATACACAGAACCAAATTTTCTAGTGGTAAATTTGGTAAAACCTAGTGGTAAATTTGGTAAAAGGCCAAAAATCCATTCCAAGAGGTAAGCATACTCAAATTTTTCATCAAAAAGGAGGTCTGATCAGCTAATACGATAGAAATTCATCTTTCCAATCACTCAAATAGGCCTCCCAAAGTAGAAAACCCTAATTTTTTGGTCTTTTTGTGTAGATACCAAAATCGCCAGTCCTAGTGGTGAATTTGGCAGTAGTGGCAAATTTGGTAGTTTTAGTGGTGAATTTGGCAAAAAGGCTCCAAAAGAGGTGATTCTACCACTTGGCACTTCCCTAGCCCTGCATTTTCCATTTCTCTATGTTTTCCTTCTATTTTCTACTATTTTGTGTCTTAAAATCACATTTAATTTGGGGAATTAAGGAATCTTAACTAGAAACCCAAATTGTTTACAAAATACTTTAATTACTTTACAAAACATTCTAATTACTTTACAAAACACCTCTAAACCAATCAATCAAGGAACCCTAGACTTAATATTAGCTTATTAATCATTTTCAAGTACATAGGCAAAGAATCAAAAATCATTTAGTTGCATTTAGGCTAACTTGTCTTCTTGCATCTTCTCTTGTTTTACCTTGAAATACCAAAATCTCCTTAGTTAACTCATACAAACTTGAAAAGCATATAAGATAGCTCTTGTATTCTTGCATTTGTGTGATAAAATACTTAGCATTGCATTTAGATGATCATTGAATTTTAGGTCTTAAATAACCGTTAAGGCTCAAAAAAGAGTCGAGATAGATAGTGATCCAAAACCTTAGGTGTTTTCTTTGAATAAACCCATAAAACACCGATCAAACAAGCATAACATCAACTTCTACAAGGCATGAGAAAAAGCATTGAGTAGGAGTCTAGTTGTGTTGAGAATATTCATATTCTTGAGGTCTCCTTTGGAAAGAGACCCTCAAGTGGGGAAGCAGAGATTCTAATGAATCTCCCTCATGCACACTTGACATTAAATTAGACTTAAGAGGAAAACACACATTTTTCCCTACATCTACATATTTGGTGAACCCGACATGAACACTCATTTTGCCTTAACAAAGATAAAATTTTTTTAAACCTAAACAAGATCATCTAATTTTCTTGCTTAGCTTACATCACATTAAATTAAGATAACAAGAACATAACCAATTGTTAATCCTACTAGGGGAAGGATAACGACCCCTTGAGTAAACCAAAGTATAAACCTTAGGGGAGCAATCTTCTTTGGCTAGTATATCATGGTGGATTAATAAGAGTCATAAGGAGGGCTACTTTTCAAGGTGACATAAGGATTTCAAACATCTTCTCTTATTTGCTATAAGTACTCTAGAAACAAAACTTTAATAAATTAACCTCCTTCAAAACCAAACTTTCAAACCATGTCTCAACATCCTTACAACACCCAAAACAAGGGTATACCTTCTACATCTCATGAGGAATATTCCCATGAACAAAATGAACAAGAAGTAAACCCTTGGTCACAACAAGCGACTAGGGAACAAGAACAAATTATTGAACAAATTTCTTTTCAAACTATAGATCATGTCAAAGAATACATCAAAAGAAATAAAGATATATTTTTAGATGTTCTTAGAGATGAACTTAGAGAACAAGTGAAAAGAGAATCAACTACAATGCATGATAATATTGAATATTCTAATGATCAATCAACCATTGCTCAAATCAATGAAACTCAAAACAACTTGGCAAGTCTCAATGTGGCTATGGCACAACCTACCGATTCTACAACACCTCCAACCATATCTATGGGGATGCCCACCATGGGAAACCCATTTTCAACATCTCCTAATGATACAATCAATACTACAAATCCCTTTCTCACTCACAACATGGGACTTAGCCAAGTCCCTCCCACCATAACATCAAATCAAAATACTTCAACTCTCATGAATATACCTTTCATATCGCAAAATTTCGCTCAACCACTTACACAACCATTAATAACATTACCTACACCACCAAACCCTCCATAAAATGATATTCAAGATATCAACACTAAAATCTTAGACTTAGAAAAGAGGGATTCCAAGTTCGAAGAACTTGAGCATCAAATTACCTCTCTTCAAGGAACATCTAAGTTAAAGTACTCTTTTGAAGAGTTCTACAATGAACCATTAGATCCAATGATCATTAATCATCCATTTCCAAAGAACTTTGAAACTCCCAAATTTCAAATGTACAATGGAAAGCAAGACCCCATTAACCATCTAAGGCTATTTCAAATAGCTTGTAGTGACATCAATCATGATGAAAAACTTCTCCTTAGGTTATTCCCTAAAAGTCTTAGTGGTTTAGCCTTAGAATGGTATTTTCAAATACCTCATCATTCCATCAAGAAGTTCAAGGAACTTATGGAAGCCTTCATTAAACAATTTTCAATCTACATAGAAGATAAGGTTACCATAGATGACCTTTATCAACTTAAACAATCTAAGACTAAGAAATTCTTAAATTTCTTAGCCAAATGGAGAGGTTTAGTAGGAAGGCTTCAATATATTCCTCCTCCTAAATAAATCTTGCATATTTTCATATGAAACCTTCATGAACAACTATCATATCCCTTGGAAATGATAAACCTAACCTCTTTTGAAGAAGTCATCGATATGGCTAAAAGAGTAGAAGTCATCCTCATAAGATGAGGGCAACTCAACTATAACAAGAAAGAAGATGAAAAACCCCCTAACAAGGGGTAATACAAAAATAAACATGTTGTAGGAGATGGTGTAACTGACTCTCATCAAAACAACAACATAAACACCACTCAAAATGCTCCTCAAAAGTTAGTCATCCAAAGATAGGAAAAACCCCAAAGAGAATACACAAATACTAGACAAAGTCAAATATCTATGCTAAAAATGCTCCTTGATTCTAAATTGGTGGAACTTCTACCTATCAGGCCTTGGGATCTATCCAAAGGGATACCTATTTGGTATAGACAAGATGAATATTATGATTTTCACCGAATAGAAGGACACACTACCAACAAATGTAAAACTTTAAAGAACATTATCCAAGACCTCATTGAGGAAGGAAAAATAACGTTCAATAAACCAAAAAATCCCAACAAAGACATGGGGATATTTCAAGATCCCTTACCAACACATGATCAAAAATCAGCCAACTTCGTAGGCACTATGCATTTATCAAGATCTTCCTACATCATGACTAGGAAACAAGCAAAGAATCAATCTTTAGATCAACCTCCATTGGTTATCCCAAGAACAAAGATCAACATCCCTAATAAGTCACCTTTGGTGCTCACACCTTCTCAAAACACCTTGCATACCTTTGATATTCATCAAAAATTAGAGGAGGTACCCACAAAGATCTCCCTTTTAGAATTGCTAAAAACATCACCCGCTCATAGGGAAATATTGTTGAAACTTTTAAGTGAGCAAGAAGTCCCTCAAGACATATCTCCAAATGATATCGCCAACATGGTTGGACTAGCTGGAGTAAACAATGCTATCTTAGCATTTCATGAGGTAGATACCCCTCTTGAAACCATATCAGGAGATTCTCCTCTTTACATCATAACTCAAATAGGTGATAAATATATCAAGAGAGTCCTAGTAGACAATGGATCAACCTTGAATGTATGCAATATTAAATTCTTGTAAAATTTTGACTTAAACAAAAATGATTTACAAAAATCTGACCTCATCATTAGAGCCTTCGACAATGAAGAATGAGAGGTAATAGGCACTATTACTTTACCTATCAAAGTGGGGCCTCATGTCCTAAACACCCTCTTCTATGTCATATCATGTGATGTAACATATAACATGCTCCTTGGAAGACCTTGGATACATGCTATGAGGGTAGTACCTTCTACCTTACATCAATGTCTCAAATATGAGTATCAAGGGAGGATTATCCATATTCCTAGAGATCTAAAACCTTTTGCCATGTGCAACTCTATCGACCTACAAGAGATTAATCTTTACCCTTCCATACAATGAGCAATATCAAGTGATCAACCAAAAGTAGATAAAGGAAAGGAAATATTAGAGGAACCCCTCATAAACTTAGGGGATACTCCCCAATCATCCTCTTCCAATGATCAAGTCAATATAATTTATAAAAATCTAGATCCTTTCGTAGAACTAGTAAGCATGTTCCTATCTCCTCGTGACATAGGCATGCCTAATAGAAAAGGACTCAAAATCCAAATAGGATCTTGTACCTTCATCCATGGAGGAACTACCATTGATGAAAATATTCAAGGGTGTAACTTCATGCCAAGTGAATGAACATACGCTACATGCTACATATCATCCTCATTCTCTATAGCTAAACAAATGCTTTCCAACATGGGTTATCAAGGCAAAGGCCTAGGTCATTATGAATAGGGTATCAAAGAACCCCTAGAAGTCGAACCTTGGCCAACATGATGTGGGATTAGATTCATCCCTAACAAAAATGAACCTTCTCCTCTATCAGAAGAAGATAATAAGGATAATTATCCCGAGTCAATACATGGCTCTCAATGGGGTGATGAGGATGAAGAAGAACTATGGTCACTCCTTAACCAAACACCCCACAAAACCATACGATTTGGTAGCATCAACATGCTAGAATTAGTTCATCCAGAATCAATAGCAACCAAAGAAAATCTTGAAGAATCTTTGGATAATTATCATATAGAAGAATCTCTTAAATAAATCTTCAACTTAAACTCAGCCCAACCTCCTAAGTTGGAACAAACATCTATGGATCCACAAGAACTTGAAGAGTTAGGGATAATAAATGCCCCTCTTCATTTTGAGGATGAATCACAAGCCTTAATCAAAGAAATGATAGATATCAACATCGAAACAGATCAAGATCCTCACCTTATCAAACTTGGAAAAGTCCTAACTCAAGAAGAGTAGATAAAGTACACAAACCTACTAAAGGAATTCTCTAACATCTTCACTTGGGGATACGATGACATGCCAAGACTTGACCCTTCACTAGTAGTCCATCATTTGGTAGTGCACCCCGATGCCAAACCCATCAAACAAAAATTAAGAAAGATACATCCAAGAGTCACTCTTTTGATAAAATATGAATTACAAAAATTACTAGATGTTGGCTTCATAAAAGCCATAGATTATTTAGATTGGATATCTAACATCATTCCTATCACTAAGAAGGAAGGATCCATTCAAATTTACATAGACTTCAAAGATATAAACAATGCTTATCCAAAATATGATTTCCCTTTACCAAACATAGACATGATAGTGGACTTCATCATAGGATCTGAGATGCTATCTTTAATGGATGGATTCTTAAGCTATAATAAAATTAAGATTGCACTAGAAGATCAATCTAAAATAACTTTCACTACCCCTTGGGGAACCTTCTACTATCAGGTCATGCCATTTGGCCTTAAAAATGTAGGAGCAACATATCAAAGGGCCATGACATATATATTTCATGACCTTATGCATAAAATAGTAGAAGACTACATAGATGACATCTTAGGTCAATCTCAAGAAATACAAAACCATACTCTAGATCTTAGATGTATTTTTGAAAGATTATGAGATTACAAAGTTAGACTAAAACCTCAAAAATGTATATTTAGGGTAACATCAGGAAAAATATTAGGATTCATCATATCTCATCATGGGATTGAAGTTGATCCCTCCAAAATCATAGCAATAACAAACATATCGCCACCTACAAACTTAACTGAATTAAGAAGCTTGCAAGGCAAACTACAAGCTATTCATAGATTCATATCCAAATTGCAGATAAATGTCAACCTTTCTCCAAATTATTGAAGAAGGGGATAAAATTTGAATGGGATGAAGGATGTCAAAAAGCCTTCGAAGCTCTAAAAACTTACCTCTTGACACCACCCATATTGGTGTCACCAAACCTAAACCAACCACTATTGCTATACATAGTAGCCACTGAGCATGCCCTTAGAGCTTTATTAGCCCAATACGATGAACAACATCAAGAAAGAGCAATCTACTACATCAGTAGAACTTTAGTAAACTATGAAACTCGCTACACACCACTAGAGAAGATTTTCTTAGTAGTTGTCTTCTCATATCTCAAACTAAGACACTACATGCTTAGTCAAAAGACTTACATCTTAGCAAGGGTAGACCCATTATGCTACCTTATGTCAAAACCTTACCTATCTAGTAGGACTACAAAATGGGTCATAGCCCTTAGTGAATTTGACATAGAATTTATAAATCAAAAATCACTAAAGGGGCAAGTTATAGCTGATCAACTTGTTGCATCCCCTTTAGAATCAAAGCATCCCATAAGCATATCTTTCCTAGATGAAACAATATTCTCAATAGAAGCCCAAGAACCTAAAACTTGGATCTTATACTTTGATGGAGCTAGATGTGCAAAAGGTGCAGGGGCAGGAATTATCCTAGTCACCCCACAACAATAACTCATCCCATTATCCTTTAAGCTTTACTTCTCATGTACTAACAATACAGTAGAATATGAAGCACTCATCCTAGGTCTTAGGGCTACAACAAAGCTAAATATAAAAAATATAATAGTATACGATGATTCACAATTGGTAATCAACCAAGTGAATGATACTTATCAAACCAAATATGAGAAGCTAAAACCATACAAAGATATTGTAGACATGTTGAAAACTCACTTCAACCAAATCACTATAGAAGCCATACCATGATCTAGCAACCATCATACTGATGCTATGGCTACAATTGCATCTCTCATACCCTTAGAGTTGGAAGATGAAGAGGCTTCTATTATCATAAGATCAATTAATAAATCTTCCACACTCGAATCATGTCTACAACCTCTCAACATATGCAATATTGAAACATCTATACCTCAAGAACCTTGGTATCAAGACATATTTAAATTCCTCAAAGAGGGAACATTCCCTAAGGGATCCAACTCTCAAAAGTGAAGATAATTTAGGCTAAAATCTTGCAAATATGTCATCATTGGAGATATCTTATATCGATGCTCCTTTGAAGGTATACTCCTCAGATGCGTAAATACAAATGAAGCCCAAGCTATCATAAAAGAAGCCCATGATGGATCATGTGGTAGATATTTTAGTGGACTAGCCATAGCCAAGAAGCTCCTTAGGATGGGCTATTATTGGCCCTCTATGGAAAAGGATGCTCACAACTATGTTAAGAGATGTGATAAGTGTCAATGACATGACAACCTTGTTCATACCCCTTCTCAAGAATTACAATCGATCACATCTCCTTGGCCTTTCTCCTCCTGGGGATTGGATATCATAGGTAAGATCAACCCTCAATCATCATATGGACACAAGTTCATTATCACCACTATAGAATATTTTACTAAATGGGTCGAGGTAATACCCCTATCCACCACAATAAGAATTCAAGTATCAAAATTCATTCTAAATCAAATCATCAACCAATATGGTATACCTTCTACCTTAATTATTGATAATGGAACCCTTTTAAAAATAAGGAAGTTGCCAAAATATGTACCAAATACAAAATTCAACAAAAATGGTCTACACCATACTACCCACAAGGAAATGGACAAGTTGAATCCTCCAACAAAATGTTAATCAAAATCCTCAAGAAGCTAGTAAACAAAAATGGTTGAGACTGGCACTTGCAACTCTATCCTGCCCTATGGGCATATCACACAAGTGTGCGTACTCCCATGGGGGCAATGCCATACACCTTAGTTTATGGCACTGAAGTAGTATTTCCCTTTGAACTTGAGATACCCTCTCTAAGAGTCTTGTTACAAGACTCTTTGGTAGGAGATGAATATCACCTAAATCACTTACAACAACTAGAACTCTTAGAAGAAAAATGCATCAATGCTCTAGAACATCTCAGAACATACCACAATAGACTTCGACATGCCTATCATAAGAAAGTACATCCAAGATCCTTTGAAGTTGGGGACCTAGTCCTCAAAGAAAATCAAAGAAATACTAACATTGACATTGACCTCAAAGGAAAGTTTGAACCTAATTGGTTAGGACCTTTCATCATCACAGCCAAATTTGGATCCAAAGCTTACCACCTAGCCACATTGGATGACCAAGAACATAAGGAACCAATCAACATCATGCATCTTAAATGATACTATGCATAAAACATCGAGTCATTTGCTTGTTCATTTGATTGAATGCATGATAAACATCATCATATCATCATACACACTACACCCCTTGCATGATTGCCTAACTTGCTTGATCATACCATAGAGTCAAGAGGGTTTACTATGATGCAAAATCCAATCCTTATTACGAATACATATGCATTGCATCCACCTAGGCTAACCATATGTTGAGTAAACTCTCTCAATCCAAAAATCTCGTCTACCAAATCTTCTTCTACATCCTACTTCACTACTATCATACTTCTTCTCTTCTTCTCCCTCTCTTGGGTTAAGTGATGTATGATATGATCATCCACAGCCTTGATGATCCTAACCTTTTCCCTTTCTTCTATCCCAACCTTGGGACACCTAACAATAAACAATCAATTACATTTACTCTTCTACCTTCTTCTCTCTCATCCATCATACTTCTTCCCTCTCTTTAGAATAAGTAATATGCATAACCCACTTTCATCTATTTCATACATAGTCACATCACTAATATCAACAATATTTCACAATAATAGCATCAACAATACATATCTACAATATCTTTCAACAAAAGAGCCTCTTTTCGATCAACACTCATGATTATTTAATAGACTCCTCAAGGACACCTTTTTCTCTCCTATAATACATCAATGACCTTGCAAGACCTTTTGTGAGAATGATGTATTGCATAAGAGAATTTTAAGAGTAGTCTATTGAATGTGTCATGACATCTATTCATCACATTCTTCAAATGCAACTCATTTGATATACCATCTAGGGATGGGAAATCACATTCAACCAATATCTCATGAATTCATAATCATTTGTGAATTTCACTAGTCACTAGTTGAATGGGGTTCTCTTCCTTGATTGGCCTATCATCTGAGTTCACAAAAATCATACCTAATATCAAAATCATCATCAACTTACTCATTCGGTAAGTCACATAGGCTGAGAAGCCCTTAATCATCCATTCTCCTATGGATTAACAATTACTTGTCAACTTTATATGGGAATGGATGATTAAGGGTAGTCTTTCCCATTTGACATACCATTTTAGTATGCAATCAAACATAAATCAAATCTTCATAACAATAGATCATAAGAATCATAACATTTCATTGATCCAATATCTTATAGGCTTTTGCAATTATTTGCAAGTCTCATTAGGCAATGGATCAATGGTATCATAACATTCCTCTTGATTTATTGCATCAACATGCTATTACATTTTCTTAAATCTCATTGATTACCTTTGATAGACCATGTGGTATGAGAAGACCCTATTGATCCAATATCTTGTAGATCTACAATCATTTATAAATCTTACCAGGCACTAGATCAATATTATCCTCATAGCCACCTAGTTCATTTCATTGGCATTCTATCAAACAAAATCAAGATATCTCACAAACTATTATTCAAATAGATCTATCAAACTATGAGGCTCCATGGATCCAATGCCTTGTGAGCCTACAATCATTTACAAGCTTCACCAGATACTAGATCTATGTTGTCTTCATAGCCGCCTGATCTTCTACAATAATAGAACATCCACAAATCATACTCTCTTCATCAATTATTTGCCTAATAAGTCATTGGATCAACAAGATTTTATCTCCAACTAGTTATTATACAAATATGCAAATCTCAAAATAATCACTCATCAAGAAGGCTAGATATTCTCTATCTATTTGTACAAAATGTCAATCAATAGATAGAGAACTTCCTCCATCTTGATATGACAATAAACTATCATTTCTTCTAATCTATCAAAATAAAAACATCTAAGTTGACTAATGGACCCTTTAAGAACATTGGGATTTGGTAATCAACACTTCATATACCCATAATCATTTATGACTACATCAAGCAGTTGATTATCAAATCCTTGTGCTTCCTAATGGCCTATAAGCCAACATAGATGTTATCTATTTCTCATACAACAAGATCCTTCAGACTAAGGGCCATGCTATCACATGGATCTCCTAGAAAAGGAGATTTTTTTTTCCATATTCTATGCATATACAATTCTTTGTACACACATCGAGCAAGGGAGAAGGGCTTCTTATTTCCTTGGATCATCCATATGAGAGTGTTACCCTCAGTCTGAAATATTTTTTTTACCATACAAATTCTTAAATATTTCAACACATCAAAGGTGGCAATGAGTATTAAGTCCAATTCCTCATGTACATGTAAATATTTGCATATGTGTTAGGTAATAGACTTATATACTCTTGTTACCCTCTCTCATGTGTTAAGAAAATTAACAATATCAAATCATTATATTTATCAAAATATTTCTTTCAAACAACAAAAGCAAAAGAATGACACAAAATCATTTTACAAGCCTTTTTGCAAACATTTACAATCATCAACATCATTACATTACATTGCAAAATATTTTGCAATAACAAAAATATTACATTACAAATCATTCACAATAATTATTTCAATACCTTGCAAGAACCTTTGCAAACATCAACATCATTACATAACATTGCAAAATATTTTGCAATCATCAAAACATTACATTACAATCATCATTTCAATGTCATGTAAAATACTTTGCAAACATCACAAAATCATTACAAAACATTGCAAAATATTTTGCAATCAGCATCAAAGACATCAAAAGCATTATCAAACATCATTTCAAATCTTTGCAAAAGGCTTGCAAACAACAAATATCTTATCTACGTAGTCAAGTGTTTGCAAAGAGCAACACTTGAACATTGATAAGAATCAAAACTATCTTATCTACGCAATCAAGTGCTTGCAAAGAGCAACACTTGAACACTAATAAGAATTAAAACTATCTTATCTACGCAGTCAAGTGTTTGCAGAGAGCAACACTTGAACACTGATAAGAATCAAAACTATCTTATCTATGCAGTCAAGTGTTTGTAGAGAGCAACACTTGAACACTGATAAGAATCAAAACTATTGATGTGCACCAGAAGCCTTAAACTTGTTATTAAAAGGTGACATTTACCAACACCAAATGTCAGATATTTGATAGTTCTATCAAAATTATTCTATAAGAAAGGGTAAACTCATCAATCAAAGAATAAAAACCATAGCCTCTGTAACAAAGGCAAAAATAGGGAATTTTCTAGAATACATGAAGAGTGAGTGATATTCTATCATCTCTTGCACTTCAATTAGACACATTTCAACTTCATAGAAAACTAAAGAAGCACTAACCTTTTTCTGCCCAAGATGTAGAAGAAAACACCCAAATAATGAGTGTCCAAAAAATAAGATCAGAATGTGTCATTTTTCAAATGGATCATAAAATAAAATTATGCCCAAAGTTAGCAAACATGAAAGATGAACCAAAAGTAGAAAAAACTTACTTCATGGGGAATATAAGAAATTGGCAACAATTTCCTATTGGAGGTAGTATTCTAGGAGTAGTGCCATAATATGGAAAAGCTCAACCACCCAATATGGGATGGTGGGGTTAGCCACCTTGGATGAATGCCACCCAAGGGTTGATTCCCTACACACCTTATCCATGGATGTCATACCAATAAGCTAGAATGCAATGGCCAAATTATAATATGTAGACTTCACCTCCATAAACCATAATATAAACACCACTACTACCTAATTTTTTGGCACCACCTACTTCCAAGCCATAGTAGCTACTGACACAACCAACTCTAAATCCAAATAATAATACAAGTCAGCCCACATATTAGGTAGATACGAGAATGCACCCTATGTACCATATTAGCATATAATAGATAGATTGTAATATTGTATAGCTTAGATCAGGTAGACAATTAGGAGTATCTCCCACACCTCCAATAGTGGAGGAAGAGGAAATAGAAGTAGAAGAACAAACATCTCTACTAGACAGGATGGAAGAAAATGTGACCGTTGAATAAATTAATAATTAAGGGGTTCCACCCTTTCATAAAAGGTTACAAGAACCTAGAAAATAACTACAATCAAAATTTGACATAATGGAAGGGTTGAAAAACCTAACTATCACAATATGGGGGATCCAATTTTGTGAACCAAGGATAAGCTCAACCACCCAATATGGGATGGTGGGGTCAGCCACCTTGGATGAATTCCACCCAAGGGTCTACTCCCTACACACCTTATCCATGGATGCCATACTAGCAAGCTAGAACGTAGTGGTAAAATTATAATATGTGGACTTCACCTCCACAAACCACAACACAAACACCACTGCTACCTAGTTTATCGGCACCACCTACTTCCAAGCCACAATAGCTACTAACACAACCAACCCCAAATCTAAATAATAAGACAAATCAACCCACATATCAGGTAGACACGAGGATGTACCCTATGTATCATATTAGTATAGATTGTAATCCTATACAACTTAGGTCAGGTAGACAATTAGGAGTAGCTCCCACACCTCCAATAGTGGAGGAAGAGGAAATAGAAGTAGAAGTAGAAGAACAAACACCTCCAGTAGAGGGGGTGGAAGAAAATGTAACTATTGAACAAACCAATAATGAAGGGGTTCCACCCTTCCCCAAAAGGTTACAAGAACCTAGAAAAAAATTACAGCCAAAATTTGACATAATGGAAGGGTTGAAAAACCTGACTATCACAATTCCCCTCTATCAAGCCATAAGAGATGTGCCAATTTACACAAAGGCCATTAGAGAATTATGTCTTAAGAAACCAAGATGGAAATAATCATCAAAAGTAGTGCATGTGGTAGGTCAGTTAGCTGACTTAATGTTAGGAAACACCTACCACCCAAAGTACTCTGATCCAGGAAGCCTAGTCTTAATAGTTCAAATCGTAGGCTTAAGGTTACCCAACACTTTGGTAGATCTAGGAGCAACTATAAATGTCATGCCTAAAGAAACCATGCAAAAACTACAACTAATAGATATGAGGCCAACCAAAATAGTTTTACAATTGGTTGATCGATCTATAGTACTCCTAGAGGGAATGCTGGAAGATGTGATTGTAACTATAGATGCATGGGAATATCTGGTAGACTTTCTAGTTCTACAATCTAGATCAGGATTGGGTGGTTATCCACTCATATTAGGATATCCTTGGCTAGCAATAGTTGATGCCTACATAAGTTGTAGGACTGGATAAATGACAATTTTAGATGGAAAAAATGTTAATAACCTAGTCATTTATCCTCCTGCACAATCCATCGATGAATTGGGAGAACCAAATTCTGAAGTTCTAAATATTGATGCCTTACCAATGCTACAACAAGTGATGGCCCTAGATGAGGTAGAATATGAAACCGATGAAGATGTAGTCATAACAAACTTCTTTCAAGGAGAATCTTCACATCCTCCTATAGAATCCCCACTTGTAGGCAACAAGGAAAATCATGTTAAATAGATAGAGATAGAACCTGGTAGAACACTGAACATTGATAATGCATTATCAACTATTCAAGAGGGCAAGTTGAAAGAAATACTAGTCAACCATAAAATTGCTTTCATGTGGGACTATAAAGACATGAGGGGTATTGCACCCGAAGTCTGCATGCACAAAATTTATTTGGAAGATAATGCAAGACCGGTAAGACAACCTCAAAGGAGGATGAATCCAACAATGAAGGAAATAGTAAAAGCTGAACTACAAAAAATTTATCAGCTAGATTCATCTATCCCATTTTGGATAGTCAATGGGTTTCACCTTTGGTGGTAGTGCCCAAGAAAAATGGCAAGTGGTGGATTTGTGTGGATTATAGAATGTTAAACAAAGCCACTAGAAAAGACCATTTCCCCCTACCTTTTATAGACCAAGTCCTCAATACTTTGGTAGGATGAAAATATTTTTCATTCCTTGATGGGTATAGTGGATATAATCAAATCCAAATAGGGGATGAGGATCAGGAAAAGACCACATTTACCTATCCTTGGGGTACCTTTTCCTACCGAGTCTTACCATTCAGGTTATGTAATGCACCTGCCACTTTCTAAAGGGTAGTTCTTAGCATTTTTTAGATATGGTAGGAGAGACTGTAGAAGTCTATATGGATGATTTCATCATATATAATGAAACCTTTGAAGAAGCTACAACTAATCTAGAGAAAGTACTCCAATACTATCAAGAAATAAACTTATCCCTTAGTAATGAAAAATACTTCATGTTAATGCAAGAAGGGATAGTTTTAGGACACCATATCTCTACTGAGGGGATCAAGGTAGATAAAAAGAAAATAGAAGTGATTAAAAACTTACCTACTCCCCAAACATAGAGAGATATCCATAGTTTCTTAGGCTCTACTAGATACTACCGATGGTTTATTCAAGATTTTAGAAAAACCACCAAACCACTGCACACATTGTTAACCAAAGATGTCGAATTTGTCTAGACTAGTGAGTGTGAACAAGCATTCTAGACCTTGAAAGAAAAACTGACAACTGCTCCTATGCTAAGAGGTCCAAATTGGAACCTCCCCTTCCACATTTATGTAGATGCATCCAACAATGCTATAGGGGTAGCACTAGGGTAGAAGGATGAAAATGAATTTTATACCATTTATTATGTTAGTAAAAATCTTACGAGCACTGAGTTCAACTACACTATCATGGAGAAAGAATTCCTTGTAGTAGTACATGCTATAAATAAATTTTACCATTATATCATAGGCTATAAAATATTTGTACACACTGATCATACAACCATCAGATATCTAATGAACAAGCCTATGGTAAGTGGTAGAATTATTAGATGGCTTTTACTTCTATAGGAATTTGATGTAACCATTATTGACAAACCCGATAGGGATAATATTGTGGCAGATTTTCTCTCCAGGTTAATCTCTCAAGACAACACTACCACTGAAGACCGATTTTTAGATGAGCATCTCTTTGCTCTTGATGAACAAATACCATGGTATGCTGATATGGCCAATTACCTAGCAACCAAAAAAATATCACCTGCACTCACACCTAGAGAAGCTCAAACATTAATTGAAAAGAGTGCAACCTTCTCATGGATTGATGGTTGCCTATTTAAAATTGGCCTTAATCAAATCATGCATAGATGTGTTGTGAAAAATGAAATCATAAAAATTTTAAAAGCCTATCATGATGAACCATGTGGTGGATATTTTGTAGGATGAAGAACTACATTTAAAATTTTGCAAACAAGGTATTATTGGCCCTCATTATTTAAATATGCAATAAAATATGTCAGCCATTGTGATCAATGTTAGAGAATGGGTAGACCAACTCCACGAGATGAAATACCCCTTCAACCCCATGTGCATATTGAACCATTTGATAAATGGGGGATGGATTTTGTCGGACCAATCAATCCATAGTCTAATGGTAAAAGATATATTTTAGTATGTACTAACTATGTGACTAAGTGGGTTGAAGTGCAGGCACTACAAAATGCAAAAGAAGATAATGTAGCATAGTTCTTGTATGAATTCATTTTCACCAGGTTTGATGTTCCCAAGGAGATTACCATTGACCAGGGAACTCAGTTTACCTCGAAGATGATTCAGGAATTGATGCAGTAGTTCCAGATATAACACAAAAAAACCATCCCCTATCATCCGCAAGCAAATGGGTAGGTGGAGGTTACAAACTAAGAGTTGGAGAACATTCTCACCAAAACAATGTAGCAACACAAGAAGGACTAGGAAAAATACCTCTCGAAAGCAGTATGGGCATATCGGACTACCTAGAAAACAACTATGAGATTTACACCATTTTAGTTGGTGTATGGGAAGAATGCAATGATGCCAATTAAATTTGAAATAAAAACTCTATGGACTACTGTAGAGCTGAACCTAAACTTAGATGTTGCACAGTAGGAACGTATTCGCCAACTAAATCAATTGGATGAATACAGGCAAGATGCACTGCAGCGCACAGAAATCATGCAAAAGTAGAGGGCCATGTGGCATGACCACCACATACGGCCAAAATAATTTAAATAAGGAGATTGAGCATTACTTTATGATTCTTAGTTCTAGGAGCTAAGGAAAAAATCATGCAGAGGTGGATGGGCCCGTATGACGTGGTTCAAGTAATTAATAACAATGTTGTCTGCATTGAAACAATTGATAGCATCAACATTATTTTAACAATCAATGTCCACTTCCTACACCTATACCATGCACATCCAATCCATGCGATCAACTCAAATGTAGGCATGGGAGAGACCCCATTTGATAAAAAGTATTCAGCAGTTTGATGAATTCTTATGCATTCATAGAAAAAACATTATATATATATATATTTTAGAATAAAAAATTTCTTTTTTTTAGTGTGTTTATTTTGCAAGGACACATGGACTCATATGCAATCTGTAGGAATTTGGGTCAACCGGGCCTATCAGGAACAAAGCTATGATCCTTGTTTTTCTCTTATTTTTTATGTTATTTTGTAGGGCCACATGGACTTAGACACAATATGTAGGTATTTGGGTCAAACTAGACCTATCAATAATGAAGTTACACTGCCCTATGTTTCCCACTTCTAGGAGTATAACAATGTAGAGAACACACCTATATCTTGGGTACAGGTCAACACCTATATTTTGGGTGCAAGTCGATACCTATATTATGGTGCCTATATTTGAGCTCATATACAAGTGTTTACTTCCTACAAGTAAGCACCTATATTTGGGTTAATGCAGTGGTGTCTACCTCCCACAAGGAGGATGACACCTATAATAGGGCCACCATTAAAGCATCGATCTTCTACCACGGGAAGTGATACCTATATCCAAACCAAGAAGGTGCCTATCTCCAAAACCAATATAGCGAAGGTGCCTATCTCCAAAAATAGAACAATGAAGGGCGCTTATCTCCAAAACTAGAATAATGAAGGACACCTATATTCAAAATTAGAATAGTGAAGGTGTCTATCTTCAGAGGTAGGACACAAGTGCCTATATCTAGAAGCATAGCGTGGATAGCTATCTTCAGAACATTGACACTTATATTGCAGGCAATAAGTGCCTATATTTTGAGCAGCGATGGTGCCTATATCCATGCACATATGATGAAATAAAATTTTTGATGGATGGAGTAGACCTAATTTTTTATCACCAATTCTAGATCATTCTTACTCTTGAGATGTTGACAACAGGGCACATGACTCCTGAACTTCAATGTAGAAGTGTGTTATCCCATGGTAAATAAATCATGATTTTATTTTTAGCATAAGACCTCAAAACTAATAAAAATGTAGTATCCAATAACATTACTTTGATAAGATTGCACCACATGAAAAATGCAAGCCACTGATTCACCTTGATACACTATAATCAATGTTTTGATCAATCAAGTTGCACCACTAGGCATCTACACATCATGTTTCATAAAAAATCACCTAGGTATGTACTAATTTTTTTATTATTTATGTGCATAGTTATCATGAAAAATATTTATATGTTACGTGCCAGCACATACCCCATGATTCCATTGTCCAATCATGCAACCCCACATCAACAATATACCATGTGGCACCAATCAGGCATGGGGGAGATTGTAACTATATCCAACTATATCTTGACACATGATTTAAGATTAATTACATGGATTCTATAATTATTGTTGATTATGAGAAGATAGGTGCCCACTATATGCACAGATATAGTCACATGCTTTGGCATGTTTAAAACGGATATAGGTGCCTATTTTACAACCAAAAAGGCCAAAAAAATAGAGCAGACACCATGGGAGGACCTTCATGAAATCATGCATAGAAAAAATATGAGCCCACGAATCTCTCAAGCATTACAGGATTTATTCAAGATCAATTCAAAGTTGCAATATGGATGGATTATTGTCGCTTGGTTAGCCAAGGCTAAGATCTCATGGTAGCACAAGAATTTGTAGCTTCAATGGATCATGGAGTGGTGCGAATGCAAGGATTGGTAATACTAGTAATAAAAGAATATGTAGTAGAAGTCATTGGCCTCCCATGCAAAGGGGACTGAACATACAAGGGGGATAATATTGAGCATTACACTCAAATATTTTTTGGGTAACCCATGATGCGGTTGATGTGATTAGGGTTGCCAAAATAGTATATCCCAAAGATATGGTGATAGGTGTTTGAGCAATTGGCCAGGTTCTTCACCTGCACTAGAAAATATTCTTGGCTCAATGCCAACCACTTCTAGTTTTTGAATCATCTGCTGCATGGGGACCATATCAATATCCCATATTATTTGATGAGTGCCCTACGAGATGAGGCCAATAGATACCAGGTAGGCACAACAATGGTGTTAGGACATCATGCGCTGATTTCAACCCTAATTTGGCATGTAAAAGCATAGAGGGTTGCACCGCCACTACCAACCATTGTAGTAGAGAGAGCTGCATCTAAATCATCTAGTGGGCAACATGAGGCTATTATGGATGAAGAAGTAGAGGTTCCTACCTCCCAACATAGTCATTCAGAAGGGGAGGTAGAGCAAGCTGAATTGAGCCCATTTTGGGTGATATCACCACCTACATCAAGAAGTGAGGTAGAAATCAAGAATTTAGTGGACTATAGTTCATCAAAGGACAACGAGGATCATACGATGGAGGATGAACAAGACACCTAAGTATTATAAGGTTTAGCCTCTATCGAAGTACCCTACAATAACTCTTCGGAGGAAGACCTCCAAGGCCAATTAAGGGACATAAAAGCACAAGCCTCCAATTGGGAGGAAAAATTTAATGTAGTACAAGTTGAGTTTTAGGAGTTTCAATGGGCTACCATAGTAGAGTAGCAAGAGTCTAACCACACTATGTGGTAGTTGAAAGACATAGTGTAGCAACTAGAGAGCACAATGAAGCAATTGCAATAATTGCTCATCGTAAAATAAAATTGAGTTGATGTTGTTATGTAGACAAACTAGGCCATGGATCAAAAAATTTCCTCCATCGACTCAGAGGAGAAGGTAGAGTCCATGGGGGTGTATCACTTCTATGCTAAGAGGGCATATAGATGCCTAGGTGTCTGACATAGGGGACCAATTAGAAGCCCTTATGGTAGATGTTTCCCAAGAATAGGGGAGCCCTATTTTGTAGAGTGGGTATCTTTTTGTTGAAATATCAAATAGTGAGGAGGATGAGGTTGTTTGGTCAACTATTCAGCTTGAATTTTACCATTCATAGAATTCCTAGTTAGTTGAGAAGATAGTAGCACATGTAGGTGTTATCCAATCAGCTAGGAAGTCACCTACATGTGATAATATTGCCCAATTAGTTGGGGAGTTGGCTGACCAAGACAACAATAATAGTTAGCAAAAGATTTTGTAGATCCTTCAGTAGCTATCCAATTAGCTGGTTAGCTATAGAATGATCAAACCATGGTTGGTCAGTGTGATGATCAATCAGGAGCTAAACCCATTGATGTTGCACCAATGTACTAATACATGTTGAAGACAAGGCCACCAGATGTTTAGAAAGTATCACCTTCCTAGAGAGAATTGGTGCTTTCTCTCATGGTGCTACCAAAAAATGTAGAGGTCTTAAGACCTACAAATAAATAAAGGTAGAACGTTAAGGTAAAGCAACCACCACAAATAAGGAGAAAAATTTAATGTGATCCCAAATTCGATGAAGAGTGGGCTGCATCACTTGAAACCTTCACAAGCCATTGGAAATAGGTGGTAGAGCTCAAGGAGAGTTTGAATAAGAGTAGGAAAGAATAGTGAGCCCATAATAGGATGACCAAGGATCCAAGCATCAATGTTAGACCTGCACACCCAACGTAATTTTAGGCCCTAAATATTATTGTTGAGGGATTTCCATTATGAATGATGAAATATTTTTAGTATATGGGGTTGTTTGACAAAGAACCCATGGTGCCACCACCAGTTCGAACACCTCAACCTCTATAGTTTGAATATGACGAGGACGTTGTAGATAAAGAAGCACTCGTAGGGGACCCACAAGTGGCACTTCTACCAAAAGCACAAGTGGTTGATATATCATGATTTCAGTCATGGGATACTCTAATAATCATAATAGAAAGTGCGGCTACTTGAGCATCATTTCCTATGGCAACAAGTTGAACCAGCCCTTGAATGTGATGTAGTTACATTCACTAGGTTGACAATGGAGGACACAAGTAAGAGTGGTCGACGTAAGAGGAAGCTAGTAGCATCGGTAGATCCCAATAAACATAAGAAACATGATTAATGCAAATGAAACAAAGAATAATATAAGGCCACGACTCAAGAATGAAGACTCTGAAACATGACATACTGGACAGCAATTGTAGAAATAGGGAACTATCAATATAGAGTGCCATGAGGACATGTCAATACTTAGGCATGGGGGGATGATGAGCACCAAAAATGCTCATTTTTATGCATGTTTAAATGGGGTATTGTGTGGCATTACTAACACTAGAAGTGTATTTTTGTGTAATTATTGCATATATTTAATGGAAATTGATGTATTATGCTTGACCGATGTTTTTAGTGGAAAATGTGTGTAGATGTAATTTTTCGTTACTTTTTTGCACCTTTTAGTTGAGGTCCCACATGGACCTGGTATTGTACAACAATTATAATATGTTTGAGGAACGACGTACACCTTGAAGGAGGCAACGAAGCCAAAAGTGGGCATCTTAATTTTGCTAAAGGATGATACCTATATTTGATGCCTATCTTTCGATGACAGAATAGGCAACCATCTCTCGATGATAGACCAGATGGTGCCTATCTCTCGAAAATAGGCTATAAGGCACCTATATTTTGGTAATAATCCAATAGGAACCTATATCTAGCTTGAATAAATTGCTTTTATTTTGTGTGTTGACCATTTGAATGGGAAACAGTGCAAAGTTTAGAAATATATTATTATGTAAACATAGGAAGTGCCATCATTATCTTGAATGATTAATTTTAGACATGGTTGCTATTTTATTAGATGTTGATTATTATATTATAATAACCTATTTTTGTAATAGGGGATGGTCGCATTATGCACAAAACACAGGCAATCCTGAGACAATTTGATTTTCCAATCTGTAGAGTATTGTTATTTTGTACTACATAATTATTAATAAAATTTTAGTGTTCTCCATTCGCACATATTCAAAAGAGTGAGTGTTACATAACAAGATAGGTGGGCCATCTATGGGAGCTTGGGCCCACTCCAGGTAGTAATCCTCCCCTGTTATTTTATTTCTTGCTTTCTTTGTTTTTGTAGTGTGTTAATTTTCCTATTTTATTTAATTTAGTTACATGTTTATTCTTTGCAATTTTATTTCAAGTTGTGTGTTTGATTTCAGCAATTTCCCTTTCAATCATGTGTTTGATAATAGTATTTTAATTTTAGCAATTTACTTCCTGTAGTTTCTTTTAGTTGTGTGCTTTATTTTTTTGCATTTAGTTTTTATTGGTTTGGATAAACTAAACCACATGAACAAACTCAACATACACCCCAAACCAAATGGTAGATAGGACTCATCTCCCAATTACTACAGGCATATACTATGCATAGGTACTCAACAAGTTTACAAACTCTCAGATTGATAAATTAAATGGAAGGAAAATAACTATTTTTAGGAACACCATTTTTTTCTCACCAATTATATTATCTACATAGTCAAGTGTTTGTAGAGAAAAACACTTGAACACTGATAATAATCAAAACTATATTATCTAGGTAGTCAAGTGCTTGCAGAGAGCAGCACTTGAACATTGATAAGAATAAAAACTACCTTATCTATGTAGTCAGATAACATGGCTCCTAGTCATCTTAGTAATTTGAAGTTGGTTGATAATCACAGGGTAGGAAATATACGACAATATAAGACTTCGAACCAAATCCATGTGGACCACCAGATAGCCATCGCCATAAATCTAGCCAGTAGGTTCACTTCTCCAAGGCTGATTAGCAAAGATGGGATGTGGTCCCAAAGCATGTCATATACGGAAGAAAGCAATTACCAAAGCATTATTAAGAGTAACTGTCAATACAGAGCTTGTGGGAGTTTTTTTCAGTACTCTGCTATGTGTGTCTGCAGTTTTTTGTTTCTCCACTATTTCAAGAAAAGGAACTGTGTCTGTTTCTTTTTTTTGTAATTATGATGCAGGTGTATTTTATCGGGGTATACCTAAAATGTTGTATGGGAAGTTTCTTTTTGATAACAGGCTATGTGCCTTACCGGATGTAATGGCTTTGGAGGCATGTAGATTTTACATATATAGGATCCTTAGTAAGGACATGTTCATCAACAACCCTAAGCTGATTTTTGTAAAAGGTTTTGGGTCAACCTGTAAAACTCGGTATTAATGCTATAGTATCTTATCTACCAAAAAAAAAAGTGTTTTTAGAGAGCAAAACTTGAAAACTAATAAGAATCAAGACTATCTTATCTATGCAACCAAGTGTTTTTAGAGAGCAACGCTTAAACATTGATAAGAATAAAAACTATCTTATCTACACAATCAAGTGTTTGTAGAGAGCAACACTTGAACATTGATAAGAATCAAAACTATATTATCTATGCAGTCAAGTGCTTATAAAGAGCAACACTTGAGCACTGATAAGAATCAAAACTATCTCATCTATACAGTTAAATGTCTACAGAGAGCAACACTAAAACACTGATGAGAAGAAAAACAAAAACATATATCATGTACATATTACAAGTACCTCATCTATGCAGTTAAGTGTCTACAAAGAGCAAACATTGATGAGAAGAAAATATAATACAAGTACCTCATCTACATAGTTAAGTGCTTGTGTAGATGCATAAAATACGCAATCACAAGGAAACTCTCCAAAATACCTCCTAAACTATCTAACCCACTTAGGGTAGACTTAGGACTATTTAGTGTCTTTCCCCAACAAAAGGAAACTTTTCCCTCATGGGAAGAAAGACCATATTACTAAATATGGTCTCTAAGTTGGGGCCATATCATTGTGAGATGACCATGCGCACATAATTTCAAAAATAATAATTAGGCAGCAAGACTACCTGTTAGTCTGATGATGGATTTCCCACCACCCTTTATGACCTGTAGTCGCCCTTGGTGACCTGTAGTAGTCCCTGTCACCTGCAAAGTGGTAATCAAGTTACCCTTGATTGCCACATTGTCTCTTTAAACATCTAGCCAAGGAGGTTATAAAATGGAGGCATCTCCTCTTGGTTTTAGAATCCATGATTTTTAGACTAGAGCAACGAAGTGCTACCAAATTCACCTACCATGCTTCTTTACTGCCATCAATGCTAGTTCATCGTTACACAAACCTTGAAGTCACCCTCTTCATCTTTATGTGATCAATTTTATTGTTTTAGATCGATAAAATCACTACAATCACTAATATATCACCACCAATTCATCGACAAAACTCACCTCTAGATCATCCCCAACCTTACCCCAAACTGGTTCTATAAAGTTGTAGGTTCATGGTAGAGACCATCTCACCTGAGATGGTCTCACACGTAAGACCATATCAACTAGGGACGACCTTGATCTAGTGATTATTTTCATGGCTTTTCTTGCATTTTACTTCATATCTATACTTGCATGTTAATTTTAATAGCAGATCCTTCATTTTGAGCACTTTACATCACAATATTAGCTTAGATATTTCATTATTTCATGCATGCACTTACTTTACTTGATTTTAAATTTTTTATCATTACGAGTCCAACCTTGGTGGGGTCTCACAGATGCTACTGATTCTTCTATTTTTATTGTACGTAGGTTATAGGGTTCAGAACAGTGAACAATATCGAATCCAATCCTCACTTGATGGTCGCAAGAAAACCCACTTCTGAAGACATTATTGTGGGCACAAAAATCACTTGGATTGCACCAAGAAAGTTATTTTAAAATTGTATCATGGATGAAATATCTAGAGGGGATAATATGTAACATGTTTTAAATAAATTAATGCAATATTGATATAGCCAGATTCCATTGCCATTTGGTCTTTTATTTTGTATTTTGCATCGTGTTTTTCTTTCAGTATTTATTTTATCTTTATCATTTGTACGGTGCATGCATTTTTTTGCTTTCAAATGATGATCATAATGGGACCCCTAGTGGGTCCCTCATTGTCATTATCTGTTGTTTTGATAAATCACAATGATTTATTTGTATTTATTTCTAACTTTTGTAGGTACACATTCACCACCGTCTTGCAACGAGATGACCTGTTGTGGCTGCCCCACAACGTACCCCAACATTGGGGACCCACCTTTAATTTTTATGTCTTGGATGTTTTCATTTCGTTTGGTTGGAATCAGAGGTTGCATGGTATAGTTTTCTTAATTGGCTAGCAGATTTTGTCGACAACTTTTTATTGTCAATTTTTTTTGTCAACAAATTTTTATTGTCAATTTTCTGTTGACAACTTTTTATTGTTAAATTTCTTGTCGACAACTTTTTTCTATCGACGACTTTTGTCATCAATTTCTTGTCGATGAATTTTTTCGTCAATTTGTTATCGACGATTTTTTCTTTTCGACGCTTTTTCTTGTCGATGATTTTGTTTTTGTCGATGATTTTGGTCTTGTCGATGATTTTTCTTATTGACGATTTCTCTTGTCGATGTCTTTTGGCATTATTTTGTTGTCAACATTTTTGTTTGTCAAGTTAGTGTTGTTAGCGATTTTATCGTTAAGTTTTGTGTTTTCTTAATTAGATTGAATTCCAAAATTAAAATTAAAAAGAAAATAAAAAAAGAAAATAAAATAAAAATAAACTTTTATATGTTTAAAAGTTTAAAATAAAGTAATAAAATAATAACTATATATAATATGTGTTTATATATTATATATATAATTATTAAAATAACCATAATATAAAAACAAAATAAAAATAATAATAATAAAAAAGAATATATATACTATAATCATACATGTTCCATATATGATAATAATACATATATCTTAAAAACATAAAAACACAGTGGCCTTATATATAATATACATTAATATATCATATACAAGAAAACAAAAAAATAATGAAGAAATGATATATATATATATAAACAATATCAAATAAAAACAAAATAAAAAAAATAAATATTAATAAAAAGCAAAAAAATATATATATAAACAAAGCATAAATTTTACTCGGGCGATATCCCTCTATACACTATTATGATACAACTATGTGTAAGGGCGGATAAGTTTATTAGATTTAATTGTGTATTTTATTAACTCGTATCTTGGCCTTGTGTAGGTTAAAAGAATCCTCGAAGGCATCATGGCCCAAATGCGATGGAGTATATGACAGACAGCATCGAGGTGTAAAATCAGGAGTGACCGACAACAAGTGATGGAACTTCCAAGTCGGTAGAGACGAGTGGCTGGTGTAGAAGCTTATGTGGATATGGATAGCCCAGCAGAGAATGACCCAATTCAATAGTGGACAGCAATGAAACACTTAATGCAACATATGTGGATTGGGAGTTTCTTTTGGCATCCTTGGCTGCGTTAGAGACTAATGTGGTGCCGAAGGACATAAAGAAGAACAAAGAAATTGGCAGCCCTTATGAGGAATAGAGAGTTGCATATCTTGACAATAATATGGATAAGTACAAAATGTTCAACGGTGACCTATGAGAAATCGGTCAAGCAGGAGTGGAATGCCGCTGTTATGGGTGGACAGAGCAGTGTTTTGGTATTATTCTCTTGATCAGTAGGTTCACTCTGGGTAAGCCCCGATCATTCTTTTTCCTCAAGCCGTAAGGTTCTTTGTGAGCTGGCAGTTGATGCAGACAAGTATGAGACCAGCTCATGGAGGGGAAATGAAAAATAAGAAATGTCACGGCAAAGAGTACGCAGAGCAGGCAGAAGCTCATCATGCAGGGATCGAACGCGGGTAGTCTTCCATGAAATAGAGGCAGTCAGTGTGAGAGTCACTGGGAATAATGTCGGGGAGTGTTTGTAAAACAGCGCTTGCGCGGTAGATGTTTGGGGCAGCGCACTGCATATTTGACAGCATGGAGGACTTAACGTGGAAACAACGGTGGAAGTGGCACTTAATTTTTCAAAGAAACATGTCGTGCAGAATTTGTCACAGTGTGCGAAGGCTATGGTTTGGGCAACGAAGAATCGTGGCCGAGATGGAGTATTCATGTGGACCAATGAAACATCATTTCCTTAGTGTCTAATGACCCTCCCGGAAAAGGAGCTCGAAAGCCCTATCGAAGTTTAAAATTGTGGCAACAAAGAGGGTAGTGGCACCAATTGGTTGCTGTGTTGCTGTGGATATAAACAACGTCGTCAAGTAAAGGCATGAAGACGAGCCCATTATTCATAAATGCGCAGAGGTATGGATTTTTATAATAAAAGGGCAATAAATGTTATGGAAAGGTGTAAGATTTACCATGCCACATGGTATTGTGAAGTAAAGGCTCTCGCGTGTGGGTAATAGGAGTGGTATACGAAGAGGACGTGTTGGTCGTGGATAAGGCAAATGCCTTTTAAGTTACGTAGGGGCATTTCAAATAAATCGAAAGTCTTCTTTGATATAAAGACCTAAAAGAAAATCAACGGCGCTTGGTTGATGAGGTAATTTTATAAAAAGTACGTTTCGAAAGCATGGAGAACAAAACGTTACAATTGCAACGTTGAAACATATGTCGAAACCAAACAAAATGAAAGCAAATGAAAACCAAAGGGAAGCCAAATAAAATGAAAGCAAATGAAAACCAAAGGGAAGCAAACAGAAGATGAAACGAAACAGTTCTAAACCATCCAAAGAGGAAACGAAGCATTTATCGAAAACTATAAAACTGCAGAAAATGATATAAAAAGGGTTGGAAACTGCTGCAAGCAGGGGTGCATATTTGAAGGCAAGAGGGTCATTTTGGACTTGTTTGGAATGTTTTTTTTTCTATGGATTGGTTTGGGAAAACCAGAAATTCTTGTTATTGTAAAATGACAAATTTTTAATACAGAAAATTTCAGAAATTTGTATCTTATGGGCAAGAAAGGAGGAGATTTTTCCTGCATGCTAGATTCAACTGTCTATTTTTCCCCTTTCAGATTTTAGGCTTGTAGATGAAGTTAATGCAAGTTTCTTGGTTGCTTCATGTGAATGCTTGAATCTGAAACTTATTTTTGTACCTTAGGAGCTAGCACTTAGTTTATTTCAGTTGTGTAAGTTTGTGGGTCAAATGCTCTAGGTTGCATATATGGAATATCTCACATCTTCGGTTTTGCCAGAATAGGATGGCATCATACTGAATGTGGCACATTTTGCATTTTCAGCTTTTGTTTTCAGTTTTTTTAGTTTTTTGTTATTATTTTCTAACTTTTTATTTTTAATTTTTTTTTAAGTTTTCGGACATTAAAATAAAAAGTAAAAACTTTTTAAAATCCAAAAATAATTGTATGGATGCGTAGACTGCATTTCATACTTCCATTACGCACTTAGATGTTTTTACTTCGGAGTCATTTAGTATTTTTAAAAATTATCCGAAGTTGTTGTTTTAATGCAGATTTTAAAAATCCAAAATTTCAAAATTTGCATTTTTGGGCCAAATTTCATTTTTTCAGTTTCATACTTCATTCATGAGCCTATGATGACATTTCCTTCATGAAAATTCCAATTTCATTGAAGGAGTTATGTTTTATGGCATTTCATAAATTAACATTTTTGGATTCTGAAATTGCCTTCTCTTTATAAAAATTCTGATTTTATGAAAGAGGGGTAATTTCTGCACTACATTGAAGGTCATTATTTCAAAGCACTAAATTATTCATCTTTGTGAAAATTTGATTTCATTTGAGACGGATAATTTGAAGTGACATTTTGAAGCCTCTACTTCAAGGCAATAAATCATCATCCCTGTGTGAAAATTAATTTCACTAAAGGGGGATAATTTATTAATCATATTAAAGTCTATCTTTATCTTCATAATAAGAAGCCACATTCCAGGAGCCTATTCATCATTGAGGATTCACATTCATAGATAGATTTAATCTTTATGTCAATGCTTAAAGTAGGATTTAATACAAGATAAAACTTGTTTGAAACCCACTTAATAAGGAAGATAAAATCTACTTTAAAATCCTCAAGATAAAAGGAATTAAGGCACTACATCGTGGTCATATGAGGGCCAAATCATATTTGTTTTATTTTGTTTCAATGAACAATCATTTAGTGTATCATGGTAAAATAAACCAACATTGCCCTTTGTTTATAGTTACTTGTAATCACTAAGGTGTTCTAAGCATTTAAATTGATACATCTTTATTTGAGATTACTAATACACATATGCAAATGCTAATAATAGCGGAGACCTTGGAGAAGTTGTTTTGATTAACTTCTTTGCAAGAGGGGATTTTGGAAACAAATCCTAAGGGAGAGTGCAATTTCACAATTGGGTAAAATTAACACTCAACATGACCCCTATTCAAAAATTATCTCTAGAAAGATAGCCTTGAACTAAATGTAAAACTATAGGTATCTGCAAGGTCTACATCAAACAAAATAATTCTAGGTTATGCCTTCAAATCTTAGGATAGTCGAATTTCGTGTTTTAGATAAGAAACCTAAGAAAATAACAAAAATGTATATCATAATTTAATGCATGCATCTTCATTCTTAGTTTTTAAACTGTTACACCATGGCCATATCATATCAAGATGACCTCAGATATGTGGTCATATCATTGCAATATGGTCTTGTTGTTTTCATTGTTTTCCTTTTTGCATTGTTGTTTGATGAAAGATTGAGCATGGTTAAGGAAAATAGATGCATTTTATTTTATAATTTGCATCATTATAATAATCGTGTGCTCTTTGTTTCAGTTTAGCAATAAAAGGAATTCACACACGCATATATCACATAAACATTGGTAAGATTGACCTTCATCACCAACCCCCAATCAAGACAAGTGACATTGAATTTCATCTTCTTCTACTGGCTCACCTCCTACATGCCAAACTAGGTCTCGCGAGTGGTGGACTTCATCACCAAGGAATCCCCTACTTTTGGGTGCATATCAAAGTAGGTTAGGATTAGATAGCCCTTAAACACAAGGAATAATAATTTTTGGAGCACAACTATCATTTATATCCAAGTATGCTCGAGTGTGAAACAAAAGCCCAAATGGGTAGGTAGTAGGATTTAGACAATGCAACCCCTCCTTGGGGGTATTTTTCTTTCTATAGTGTTACCCATAGCCAATTTATCCTTATAGGAAGCCACTTTTATTGTTTGTGTCATATTTCTTGATAGAGGATGTGTGCAAACTACCTCTTTATAGAGTTCTCTTCATCTCATGTAGTCTTTTAGGAGTAGAGGTTGCAAAAATAGAAATACACAAAATCAATCAAAACAAAATCAAACAAAACAAAAAACTAGAAAAACAAAAATCAAAACAAAGAGTGATTTCTTGTTTGTTTATTTTCTTTGTGTGCATAGCTTAGAAAGTTCTTAAGAGCATTATCATAGGTCTTTACATACTATTTGCCTAGCAGATGGTCATAACATGCAACGAGGTTCATTTATGAGCTTACACCAATGATCCATCACTTGGAGCCATGGATCATTTTTAGATTGATCCACAAAACCTTGTCATATCTAAATGGTGACATGATCATCCTAACCTAAACATAATTCGTCATATTACTAACCTCAACCCACTAGACGTCCACACTCACAACTCACCTATAAATATTGAATATTATTAAGATATAGATTATCCCGATCAAGATACCTTGCATACATTTTATAGGGATAACTACAACCAAGCTAAAACATATAGAGAGCCTCTACTATGCATTTATATCTTGACTTGACCTGCGACTCCCCTAGACCAGGATCAAGAGTGCACTCCGCAACAAGATAGGGACTTTCAAGATACTCTAGTCAATCATCCTTAGATGAGCTATAAGTAGGATCATTTGAATATATACAATGATCAAGGTAATAATAACGCTACCATGTAAACCCATGGGCCTAGGGATAATGATATTCATCCTCTCACTATACCTTATGATATGCGGTATGGTCAAGGATGGTGTACTTTTGCACCTATTGATTACACAAAACCTATATTTTGATAGCAATACTAAGTTAATGTGACCTCTCATGATCCTAATAAATAAATCATTGATATCTCTAGGACTGAAGCACAAAAAACATCATGACATTCACACATGTGTGAATAGGCCATACACCACTGATTTGGTAAACCAAATATCAATACCCAGGATAACCTAGATGTTCAATTACGAGTGATGCATCCAAGGTTTCCCATGCTTACACAACAAATGCAACAAACCCAACAACATCCAAGATGCCAAGCACAATGGCACAACCTTCCACTACACCTAAACTAGAATCTTCCACCTCACCCATGTCTAAATCCAACTCATCATCAACATCCTAGACCACCACCCATTCATCATCATCAAACCCATTCACTAGAATGCTATCAAGCATACCCCTATCAATAGGATAATGAATCCTATGAGGAATAACAACCTAAGTATCAAGAACCACTTGATATGTATCTCAAGGTAGCCTATGGTGACATGCCTATTGGTACCATTCACCAACCACTTCATCCACAAAAAAAACCTTCAAACCAATCAAGGCCAAAGGCAATAAAATATTATTATCTTGTCAGAGGCCTATAAACAATTGATAGAATACCTCAACACAAGTCTTGGGTTTAGGTTATTAGAAACCTACCTTATGACAACTTACAAATCAGCCTCTACACCCATCGGTTCCATCATCACCCTATCCTGAGCACTTTGAGAAGCCAAAGTTAGACAAGTTCAAGGGCAATGAAGATGCACAGGAACATGTGATAAGCTTCATGAATATATGCTTTCGTATTTAGAAAAGCAACCTCATCATGCTATGAACATTCCTTATAATGCTTGTCGGGGGTGCTTTGGAGTGGTATAATCATCTACCACACCATAGTATATTAACCTTTGAAAAATTGGCCATAGTATCTTAACCTTTGAATAATTGGTAGATGCTTTTCTAGAATGCTTTACCTTTAGTGTTAAGAAAAGACCACCTTGAATGATTTGTATAATATTTGACAATTCAAGGATGAACCAGTCATGGACTATGGGAATAGGTGGATGGCTGTCATAACCAAACTACCCTGTTATAATTACAATGACACTGAGAGGGGGGGTGAATCAATGTGTTCTTTAAAAACTTCTAAAACAATTAGATTTAAAACCAGCAGTAGTTTAAAACAGATAAGAGAAGTACTAAAAGCATCACACATAACACAACATTTTAACGAGGTTCACCAATGTGGCTACTCCTCAAAATGACTGCTTGGACTACCATCCAAATCCAGTCAAATGCAAAGCTACAACTTTACATAATCATTCACCAGCACCAACTGGTAGGAGCACCAACCCCTTAGCTTTATCTGCTTCAACAGAATGGAGCACCAACTCCGATTTTTCCAGCACCAACTGGAAAGAGGCACCAACCCCTTATTCCAAGCTGCAACTTGGAGATCAAAAAGATAATAAAAGAGATATAACAAAACTTTATTCCTTACAGTCTGCTATTTTCTGCATTCTGCTTCTGCATGAAACTCTTCGCTCTGTCCGATCACTCTTTCGAACTTAAGACTCCATTTCTCTACTTTGCGCTATGCACTCACGATTTTTAGATCCGAATGAGGACTTCGCATTCGACTCGATCAAACTTCATGCATTCACGCTTCATGCACTCACTCACTATCTCATCGCTGCGATCTCTTTCCTTCAACTCCAATGAATTATCACTTTGCTCACTCTCGAGTTCGAAGCGACCTTCTCTCTGCTGCACCCGAGCTTCTTTCGCATATATCGCAACACCCTCATTCACTTAACTTCGCAACAGTCCCCCTTTTTATAGAAGAGAATACCACATCAAACATATTCGGCTCTTACACAAACACGTCGGTTGCAAACCCTAATGAAGACAACATGAAACCCTAGAATTTTCTTGGCTGCTTAATCTTTGTGACTGTCGGCTGCAAACCCTAACAACGTCCACCGTAAACCCTAGCAAGTGTCGGCTTTAAAACCCTAGAGATGTTCATGGTAAAACCCTAACACTTGTCGGCTTTGAAACCTTAATAAATTCTGCTGTAAATGCCTTGATGAAGTCGGCTTTGAAACCCTAATCGATCCGTTGCAAAACCCTAGCAAAGTTGGCTTTGAAACCCTAATCGATCCATTGCAAAACCCTAGCAAAGTCGGCTTTGAACTCCTAGGCATTGTCGGCCTTGATCCATCTTGTCGGCTTCAAGCGCTGCTACTACCTCTGTCACCTTTCTCGATGTTGTTGCCACGTAACACTAACTTGTCACGATATCGTGACCTTTTTTTGGCCGTACGCCTCCATGCGCTTGCTGTCGCGACATCATGACCATTTTGGTCTTTGCAAGCTTTCCTCGCAACTTGTCACGATATCGCGACCGTTTTGCCCTTTGCTGACGTCATCATACTTCTTGTCGCGATATCGTGACGTTTTCGGTTTCCAACAGCTTTCCTCGCATCCTATCGCGAAATCATGACCGATTTGGCCTTTGCTGACGTCATCATCCTTCATGTCGTGAAATCGTGACGTTTCGTTTTCGTACACTTCAAGCTTCACGCAGTAGCGAAAACTCAACAACTTTGCCTTGTGCTTCCAACTTGCTTTTTCTTGAGAAATTTGACTTGTGCCTTACATTTTTTGACTTGAAGTTTGATTGTTGTATCTTTGATGTCTGCACTTTTAGGCCTGTAGCGAAATCGCTACACCTTCGAGTTGAGTGTATTTACCTTGTAGCGAAATCGCTACATCTTTGTCTTGCGCACCTTTTACCTGTAGCGAAATCGCTACACCTTTAATTTGTGCAACTTCTTCACGTAGCGAAATCGCTACACCTTTGATTTGAGCCTTTGCAACTAGTAGCGAAATCGCTACAACTTTTTCCCTTAACACTTTCTCTCTGCTTTTGCCAGCGAAAATTCAACATGTAGCGAAATCGCTACAGTTTCTCAAGTTAGCCTCTTGGCCTCCGATTTGTCGTGAAATCGTGACATTTTGCCTTGCACTTTCTCTCTCCTCACTTCCGTCGTGAAATCATGACATTTCTTGCTGCACTTTCTCTCTCCTCACTTCCGTCGTGAAATCGTGACATTTCTTGCTGCACTTTCTCTCTCCTTAGGCTTGTCGCGAAATCGCGACAGAAAACATGTCGCGATATCGCGACAGTTTTCTAACTTGTCTTTTTCTTCGAATTTTTCTATCTTCTGCATCTGAATGACTTCTGATCTGTCTACCCACTGCATCCTTGGATCTAACTGCCTGTGTTGACAACAATGACAACTTTCTTGCAGCACCTTGCTCAACAATCTCCCCCTTTGGAATTGTTGGCAACACCTTCACCTTCCTGTAACTCTTCTCCCCCTTTGTCAATAATACCAAAGGGCTGCTGTAGACTCTCCCAGAGTCCATCCTCACACTTCTCAGGCACAATTTGACTCCCCCTGAGTCCATCCTCAAACACTCAAGTGCTCCCCCTGAGAAGGTGATCCTTGTAGCTAGTCACTTCTTAGGAAGTGTGACTACTCCTAATTTGCTCCGAAGATACTCAAATACTTCCTTGGGCAAAGGTTTTGTAAAAATGTCTGCCACCTGTTCTGTAGTTGGGACATAGTCCAATCTAACTTCTCCTTCTCCAACTTTTTCTTTCAAGAAATGATACTTTATAGCAATGTGCTTAGTCCGTGAGTGCATTACTGGATTCTTAGAAATGTTGATTGCCCTGGTGTTGTCACACTTTACCGATATTGGTTCACTAAAATTAATACCTAGATCTTTCAAGGTTTGTTTCATCCACAAAACTTGTGTGCAACATGTTGCTGCTGCTGCAATATATTCTGCCTCAGCTGTAGATAAGGACACTGACTCTTGCTTCTTACTGTGCCATGCAACCAATCTATCCCCCAAATAGAATGCTCCTCCACTGGTACTCTTTCTGTCATCAACGCATCCAGCCCAATCTGCATCTGAATAAGATATAAGAGTGAAATATTTGCCTCTTGGATACCACAACCCATACTCCATGGTGCCTTTGAGATACCGAAAAATCCTTTTAACTGTTGTTACATGATTCTCTTTAGGACTGGCCTGAAATCTGGCTACCATACAATGCACTGCTGAGAATATCGAGTCCAGTTGCGATTAAATATAGTAAGCTTCCTATCATTGATCTATACATGGTTTGATCCACGGGTGGAGATTTGTCTTCTTTACTTAACTTGCAGCCTGTTGTCATGGGAGTGCTGACTGGCTTGCTGTCCTCCATAGTGAACCTCTTTAACATCTCTTTCACATATTTGATTTGGGAAATGAATATACCTTTGTCATTCTGATTAACCTGTAGCCCCAGAAAGTAAGATAGTTCACCAATCATTGACATTTCAAATTCATTCTGCATCTTGGTTGCTAAGTCTTTACAAGATTCATCTTTGTTGCTGCCAAATATGATATCATCCACATAGACAACAAGAACAATGAGATGCCCACCTTCTGTTTTCACATACAATTTATTGTCCACTAGACCTTTCTTAAATCCCTGTTGAGAGAGATAATTATCTAGCCTAGCATACCATGCCCGTGGTGCTTGTTTTAATCCATACAGTGCTTTCTTTAATCTACAGACCAGGTTGGGATCTTCACTGATTTGAAAGCCATCTGGTTGTTCAATATAAACCTCTTCTTCAAGTTTCCCATTCAAAAATGCAGATTTAACATCCATATGATAAACTCTGAAGTTCTTGTAAACTGCTAGTGCCAGAAACATCCTAATAGCTTCCAATCTAGCCACTGGTGCGAAAGTCTCTTCAAAGTCAATGCCTTCGACCTGTGCATAGCCTTTGCAAACCAGTCTTGCTTTATTTCTAATGACCTGACCGTCTTCATTTAATTTATTACGAAATATCCATTTGGTGCCGATTACATTCTTGTTTGTAGGTCTAGGTACTAACTCCCAAGTTCTGTTCTTTTCAATCTGATCTAACTCTTCATTTATTGCCTTCATCCAGCTGTCATCTTTGCTTGCTTCATCTATGTTTTTGGGCTCAATGTTGGATAAGAGAGAGTAATTACTTATTACTTTCTTTCTTGTCTGAATGCCAGCTGTGGGATCTCCAATTATTTGGTCTTTAGGATGATTTTTCTGCCAGTTGCCCGTTTTGAACTTTCTATTTTCTTGTACCTCTGAGTCATCTGATAAGTTACCTGCATCAGCCGTAGACATATTTTCTGTGCCATGAACTTCATCCTCTTCAATGACTTCTTCGTAGATAGGGTAGTTTTCTTGAAGATTGACTATTTGTTTCCTTCCTTCATCGAATTTAACGTCTGCACTATCCACAATTTTCTTGAGTCTCTTGTTATAGCATTTGTACGCTTTTTTGTGTGGAGAATAACCAACAAACACACCTTCATCTGCTCTATCTTCAAACTTTCCAAGGTTGTCATCTATTTTTCTGATGTAGCACTTACAACCAAATACTTTGAGATGTTTTGCTGTTGCTTTTCTACCAAACCACAGCTCATATGGTGTTTTGCATTCATGAGTTCTTAACATATACCTGTTTTGAATGTATACTGTTGTGTGAACTGCTTCTTTCCAGAATCTATCTGCTATTTTGCTTTCTGCTAGCATAGTGCGTGCCATTTCCTGAATTGTTCTGTTCTTTCTCTCTACTACACCATTCTGCTGAGGGGTTCTGGCTACTGAATATTGTCTCCTGATACCATATTTTTCATAGTATTCTAAAAATTCATTCGAAATGAATTCTCCTCCTCTGTCTGATCGCAAGCATTTAATCCTTTTCCCTGTTTCATTCTCGACTAGCTGTTTGAAGGTTCTGAACATTTCAAAAGCTTCTGTTTTATCTTTTAGAAAGAATATCCAGGTCATCCTGGAAAAATCATCAATACACAGCATGAAGTATTTGTCACCGTTTATGCTTTGAGTCCTCATGGGTCCGCATAAGTCTGTATGAATGAGTTCCAAAGGTCTGCTAGTATGATATTCTTTTGTTTTAAATGAAACTCTGGTCTGTTTTCCCTTCTGGCATGAAGCACACACACTGTTTGTAGGTTTCTTAATGGTTGGAATATCTCTTACTGCTTGTTTAGAACTGATTCTTACCAGATTGTCAAAACTTATGTGTCCAAGCCTCTTATGCCACAACCAGTCTTCTTCTTCTCGTCCCATGAAGCACATACCTTCTAAAAATTCTGAGAGTGTGTACAGATTGCCAGACGTCCTTGAGCCGGTTGCTATTAATTTCCCGCTCTTTATTTTTTTGACTTCACAACCCTGCTTCTTGAACACCACTTCATGTCCTTTGTCACAGATCTGACTTACACTTAACAGGTTATGTTTCAGACCATCCACATATAGAACTTCTTCTGACTTGATTTTCCCTTCGCTGATTTTGACCGATCCTTTACCTATTATTTTGGCTCCATCATTATTGCCGAACTTCACAGAACCACCCTCATATTTCTGTAGATTTTCAAATTTTTGTTTATCACCTGTCATATGACTTGAGCAGCCACTATCAAGAATCCACGGTACATATTTATTACGAGCTCTAAAAGCGATCTGCACTATTAAGGATTCCTGTTCTTTCTGAGTTGTTCCTTTTGTTTCCATTCTGTCTTAACTATGTTGTTGGGTTCAAGCTGGGATTTCCCTTTTTCAAAATTTTGCACATATCCTTCAGATGAACTACTATTGTGTTGTGCCTTATATGGTTGAGTTCTTCTTTTACGAGATTGAAATGGAACAGACATACTACGACAGTTTCTGGCAATATGCCCGAAGTTGTGACACTTAAAGCATTCTACCGCATAACTCATTAGAGGAGCAAAAGCATTTCTACTAGTGAAGCTTCTTGGACCTATATTATATTTGCAGTCAACAATTTTATGCCCATAATTATTACATTTAAAACAGAAACCATAGAAATAGTGATTAAACCTGAAAGATGGTCTTGGCCAATTTGTTGTTGGAGCTTTAGATCTTCCTTTCTTTTGATGTATGATCTTGGTAAAGCCATCATTGTCAGCTGCTATTTCAGGACTGGCATTGCAGCTTTCTTTTGCCTGATTTGTTTTTCTTTCCACAGCCTGTTTCTTGTCTTTACAATTTTTACTTTCATCATTGCTTGCTTTTGGTCCAGTTGATGATTCTCCTTCAGGAAAGCCGAGACCAAATTTGATACCTGTGGATCTTTGATTACTTAGAATTTTGTCCAGCTTCATCGAAATTTCTTCACGTTTTAAATGACAGTTGATTTTTCGATCCAGCTCTTGTATCTGTACTCGGAGACTCACATTTTCCTCCTCCAATTTGCAGCAGTAGTCAGTCTTCATGGATACTTGTATTTCAAGATCTTCGGACATTTTCTTGTATTCTTCTGTCTGAATTTTTAGACTGGCAATAACGTCATTCGCATCCTTAAGTTTCCTTGACATTTTTTCATTCTTCTTTTTCTCAGATTTCCATTCCATAAGAGCAGACACCAGCTCACCCTCTAAATCAACTTCAGCCTCAACTTCTTCAATAGATACTTCAGAGTTCATTCCCTCTATGTTTCCTGTGTTTTCTGCCTCTTCTGACTTGTCTATTTCAAATGCCATGAATAGAGCCTCACCTGTTCCTTCCTCAGAGTCTTCACTAGAACTGTCCTCTGAAGATTCTGCATTTCGGGAAATAAAGCTTTTCTTTTTGAAGTTGCCTTTTCTGAAGTTTGTTTTCTTCCTCCATTCACTTCTTTCCTGATGCTGAGTTTCTTCACCTTTGTTCTTGTTATTGAGGGGACATTTGGTAGCAAAGTGTCCAATGCCTCCACAGTCGAAACATTTAAGAGGTAGCTTCCCTTTGTATTTTCCTTTTCCTTTCTTCAACTTTCTTACGAAATTTGCTTCCATTTCATCCGAATCATTCTCTTCTTCAGATTCGTGTTTTGTGCTCTTGCCTTTTAGAGCTTTGAAGGCTGCTTCTCTATCAGTGGGATTAGATCTTCCTATTCTCATTTCAAAAGCAAGTCAAAGAGCCATGCATCTCATCCATACTAAAATGATTTAAATCTTTGGCTTCTTCTATGGCGAGAGACTTTTGAATCAAATCTAGGAGGAAGTGATCTCAATACCTTTTTCACAATAGCAGCATCGGTTAATTCTTCGCCAAGACCTCTGATTGAATTTGTGATCCCATTGACTCTTTGCATGAAGGTCTCTATGTTCTCATCATTCTCCATCTTTAAAGATTCGTATTGAGCTCGGTGTGCTTGAAGTTTGGCCTCCTTGATCCGATCATCTCCTTCATGAATTTTCTCTAGTTTATCCCAGATATCTTTTGCAGATTCACAACTTATGACTTTGACTAGCTCACTGTCAATTAGTCCACACATAATAGCATTTCTTGCTTTTGAATCATATTCAAATGCCTTCTTACCTGCAGTGTCTGTTGGAGCGGTGGCAGGAGCTTTGTAACCATTAACTACCGCACCCCAGATGTCAAAGCCCAAAGCGCTGAGATATGTCTGCATTCTAATTTTCCAGAATGCATAGTTTGTTCCATCAAACATTGGCGCTTTGTTCGAAGAGAATCCTTCACCACTTGCCATTGCGTAACTTCCAAGATCTCCTTAGCTGTTTGAGCCTGTTCAGGAACTTGGCTCTGATACCAATTGTTATAATTACAATGACACTGAGAGGGGGGGTGAATCAGTGTGTTCTTTAAAAACTTCTAAAACAATTAGATTTAAAACCAGCAGCAGTTTAAAACAGATAAGAGAAGTACTAAAAGCATCACACATAACACAACATTTTAACGAGGTTCACCAATGTGGCTACTCCTCAAAATGATTGCTTGGACTACCATCCAAATCCAGTCAAATGCAAAGCTACAACTTTACATAATCATTCACCAGCACCAACTGGTAGGAGCACCAACCCCTTAGCTTTATCTGCTTCAACAGAATGGAGCACCAACTCCGATTTTTCCAGCACCAACTGGAAAGAGGCACCAACCCCTTATTCCAAGCTGCAACTTGGAGATCAAAAAGATAATAAAAGAGATATAACAAAACTTTATTCCTTACAGTCTGCTATTTTCTGCATTCTGCTTTTGCGTGAAACTCTTCGCTCTGTCCGATCACTCTTTCGAACTTAAGACTCCATTTCTCTACTTTGCGCTATGCACTCACGATTTTTAGATCCGAATGAGGACTTCGCATTCGACTCGATCAAACTTCATGCATTCACGCTTCATGCACTCACTCACTATCTCATCGCTGCGATCTCTTTCCTTCAACTCCAATGAATTATCACTTTGCTCACTCTCGAGTTCGAAGCGACCTTCTCTCTGCTGCACCCGAGCTTCTTTCGCATATATCGCAACACCCTCATTCACTTAACTTCGCAACAGTCCCCCTTTTTATAGAAGAGAATACCACATCAAACATATTCGGCTCTTACACAAACACGTCGGCTGCAAACCCTAATGAAGACAACATGAAACCCTAGAATTTTCTTGGCTGCTTAATCTTTGTGACTGTCGATTGCAAACCCTAACAACGTCCACCGTAAACCCTAGCAAGTGTCGGCTTTAAAACCCTAGAGATGTTCATGGTAAAACCCTAACACTTGTCGGCTTTGAAACCTTAATAAATTCTACTGTAAATGCCTTGATGAAGTCGGCTTTGAAACCCTAATCGATCCGTTGCAAAACCCTAGCAAAGTTGGCTTTGAAACCCTAATCGATCCATTGCAAAACCCTAGCAAAGTCGGCTTTGAAACCCTAGGCATTGTCGGCCTTGATCCATCTTGTCGGCTTCAAGCGCTGCTACTACCTCTATCACCTTTCTCGACGTTGTTGCTACGTAACACTAACTTGTCATGATATCGTGACCTTTTTTAGCCGTACGCCTCCATGCGCTTCTTTGTCGTGACATCGTGACCATTTTGGTCTTTGCAAGCTTTCCTCGCAACTTGTCACGATATCGCGACCGTTTGCCCTTTTCGACGTCATCATCCTTCTTGTCATGAAATCGCAACGTTTTTGATTTCCAAGAGCTTTCCTCGCATCCTGTCATGAAATCGTGACCGATTTGGCCTTTTACGACGTCATCATCCTTCATGTCACGAAATCGTGACGTTTTCGGTTTCCGTACACTTCAAGCTTCACGTAGTAGCGAAAACTCAACAACTTTGCCTTGTGCTTCCAACTTGCTTTTTCTTGAGAAATTTGACTTGTGCCTTACATTTTTTGACTTGAAGTTTGATTGCTGTATCTTTGATGTCTGCACTTTTAGGCCTGTAGCGAAATCGCTACACCTTCGAGTTGAGTGTATTTACCTTGTAGCGAAATCGCTACATCTTTGTCTTGCGCACCTTTTACCGGTAGCGAAATCGCTACACCTTTAATTTGTGCAACTTCTTCACGTAGCGAAATCGCTACACCTTTGATTTGAGCCTTTGCAACTAGTAGCGAAATCGCTACAACTTTTTTCCCTTAACACTTTCTCTCTGCTTTTGCCAGCAAAATTTCAACATGTAGCGAAATCGCTACAGTTTCTCAAGTTAGCCTCTTGGCCTCCGATTTGTCGCGAAATCATGACATTTTGCCTTGCACTTTCTCTCTCCTCACTTTCGTCGTGAAATCGTGACATTTCTTGCTGCACTTTCTCTCTCCTTACTTTCGTCGTGAAATCGTGACATTTCTTGCTGCATTTTCTCTCTCCTCACTTTTGTCGCGAAATCGTGACAGAAAACATGTCGCGATATCGCGACAGTTTTCTAACTTGTATTTTTCTTCGAATTTTTCTATCTTCTGCATCTGAATGACTTCTGATCTGTCTACCCACTGCATCCTTGGATCTAACTGCCTGTGTTGACAACAATGACAACTTTCTTGCAGCACCTTGCACCTACCCATCATCAAGCTAATTCAAATGTTCACAAGAAGTTGCACCAAAAAAATCTCATTACTATTGCAACTTCAATAATATAGGACCTTCGAGGAGGCTTTGGCCTAGGCAAAAGTAATAGAGGAAATCAAGGTCTAGGAAGGAGAGATTAAACTCTGAAAAAAGGAATGGTCTAATAAAAATGTAAAAGGTGGTCAAACTCAATGTAAGGCAACTCCAATAAACCAAGTTGTCTTAAGTACCCTTGGACCCTCAAATTGAGATTCAGCATCATTGCCTAACTATCATGCCCAACCTCCAATGACATAGTACAACAATAAAGTAGCTAATCTACCATAACAACAACTCCAAAATCAACCTCCTCAATCGGCTAGCCAATATACATCATTTTTAGAGTCCTTGGAATCAATATTTAATCAATTACATGAGGCACGAGCCATTACACTCCTTGAGATCTAACCATTGGATCTGAATCAGCCTAAATCCAAATCTTACAGATAATATCAATACTATTATTGACAAAAGGGCATGACATTAAGTCATGTTATGCATTCAAGAATATAGTGTAGGATATGATTGAGAGGTAAGATATTCAAATCGATAATCCTATTGCCTACAATAACCAAAACATAGGTGTCTTCTAAGATCCCTTACCCCAATGCAAAGAAATACCAATACCTACTATCAAAATAGAGCAACCTAAGTAGGTTAATCAAATGCATGCCACCCCACCTAACCAAGGTTTCATGGGAATAATTAATATTATGATGAGAGATAGATGGTATTCAATGCAACCCACACAACCTATGGATATTTTCAATGTTTCTTCAACATCACTGGCACCATCGATATCAAATTTGGTCATGCCTACTATGCCTTACTCAGTTCTCACACTAAATAGTAGACTTACTCAATGTCTACAAGTGTCATTAGTGAGGCTCCCCATCTATGAACTAATTTAGCAATCAAAACCACATCGAGAGGCTCTGATGGAGATCTTGAGATCTATTGAACTGCAACCATAAGATCCAAATTATTTCATAAATTTTGTGGGGCATGTTCAAACATGTGAATATCTTGTGATTACATTTTAGGATCATGAAATTCATATGTACCCATTGAGGTAATTGATCCACCATTTAATATCATTGCTAGCATAGATGGGATCCCTTTCAAACGTATTTTGATTTACATGGGATTGTTAATAAACATCATTGCCTCTACCACCCTCCAACATATCAACCTTCCATTGTCAGCTATTGTGCTTGACCCTCTAATATTTTAACAATGCTCTATATTCCACCATCAACATAGTAGTCCTTATTATTCTAGTGGGAAAAAATACTATCCATATACTATGTCACATCTTGGAATGTGCCAAGCAATGCAATAGATTGCTTGGCAGGCCCTAAATTTGAGATATGAAATGTGTGCCTTCGATATTGCACCAGTGCATAAAGGACATACATGAAGTCCAAGTTCACTACATCCCTACAAACTTGGATCCCTTCAAATATTACACTATGGTTGTGCATCCCCAAGAGTCCACCTTGCCTTCCACACTTCTGGACATTTGGCCCAACAACCCCATCCAACCCATAAAAGCCACACCCTAATCATACATCACCCCACCACCACCATCTCCATAAAAACCCTCACCATCAATTTCATAAAATATACCTTCATCATCATCTAATCCTCAACCTTAAAATGTAGAGAAGGCATCTATGACATCACCTTCATCTACACCTCTACAAACATACACATTCACATCTCAACCATCCAACACACCTCCCACACCTTTGATTTTTACCATTTCTACTACCTCCACCCATGCTTCCCCTATAGAGGAGGAACTACTCATTATCATATCACTTTCATCACAACCCTCATCTTCTTCATCACCTCCATTTGTAGATTCACCACAAGTCACCATTAACATGACAAATCCGATTATAGGTGAATATCGAGTGCAAGATATCACATTCACCCTGCTCATTGAGTCAATCGAAGACTTTGGTTGATTGCATAGTATATCATTACCCATAGGTACCATAGTCCTTCTTTGGTCTTACCCAAACCAAAAAAAATTGTCTATGGTGATATTGATATTACCACAAACACGATGCCTATACCAGAGGATGAAGAGTCATTTCAAGTAAATATCGATTATCTTTCAAATCTATCCTTTGCTATGAGATATTTTCATCGCCACCATTGATATGGAAATGGATTGGGTGATATGAACAATGCCCCTAGACTCCTCTAGAACCATACTACTAGCTCATGATAGATAAATTAGGTTTAGGATATGGTATACGCATGCTTGATGAACTTCTTGTTGATTCCCTACAATGCCTTAACTTAGGCTTGGAGGTAGATATTGATGGCAATGAGTATGCAAATCCTGGAAATACTCATCTACTTAGATATCATCTACATATTTCCACCTTATCAATTTCTAATGGTGACTCACCTAAAGAGGAGTTCAAAAATGATCAATATTCAGAAGATGACTGGGAATCAGGAAACAAGTGGGAGGCCTTCTCCAATGTTTCAGACATCTTGGAAGAAGAGTCCACTCCTAATGAGCCTCTTATGGACATAGATGAATTCTACCTTCATATTTTCCCGATATTATCATTGTCCCTTCGGCACTAGCTTATCCTACCTAAAGATCCAATCATCATCCCACCTAGGGATACCCTATCATACCCATTCCAACACAACCACCTCCTAAACATTTGCACCCACCTATTTTTAATTGCCTATTTTTTCCCATGCATGGAGATCATCTACCATCCATTAATATGATATCCATTGATCTCACAACTCCACTCCATTATCCTAGTAACCCCTCTCTATCATTACCTCTCAATCTTGAGGCTATTATTTTTTATCACGCCATATTTTTGCCTTTAGCATTTGAGTTTATCCCTTTGAGGACATGCTACAAATGTACCATATATCATCCCATCTAGAATTATTTGTCCTTCAATATAATATAGAGTTTGAGAATGAATATGACCCTCTTAATCCAGCTGATGATATTCACTTGATTCCAACTCATTAATTAGAGGAGGAATCACATATGTTAATAGAAGGGACAATTGATATTGATGAAAACAATGATCCTAAACACCCCCAAATTTTCAAACTAGAGAAGGGTCTTTCACCTACATAACATAAGGAATTATTTTCTCTTCTAAAGAAATAAAAAAAGGGTTTTGCTTGTTCATATTAAGATATGCCTAGTCTGGATCCCAATCTACTGTCCACAACTTGACACTAAATCCAGAAATTAAACCCATCAAGCAAAAAATCTACAAGATGCATCTAATAATTGCTATTATGATAAAAGATGAATTATAAAAATTGTTGGATGTAGGATTCATCCAACCTATTGAATACCTTAACTGGGTTTCCAATATGGTTCTTGTTCAAAACCAAATGGGGGGTGCACATATGCATAGATTTTCGTGATCTTAATAAAGCGAGCCCCAAGGATGAATTTTTGCTCCCAAATATTGATACATTGTTAGATGCAAGTGTAGGCCATGAAATGATCTTTCATGGATGGCTTCTCTGGATACTATTGACAATTTTGTCATATTTTTTGGAGGGATAGAAAATTTTAGAATATAAGTTGTTTTTGTAAAGTATTCTCTTATTTTTCATGAATTTGTCCCTTGCTTTTCCTTGTATTTTGTAGCACTACAACAATTTTGGCTTCCCATTTTGACCCCCTTGTATATAAAGAGCTTCGCCATCAAAGGGCAAGGAAAAATAGAAAGCTTTGCTGAAGGCAGAAGGAAAAGAGTAGCTTCGCAAAAGAAATTAGGCAAGTCCAGTTTTGATCTAGAAATTTCTAAGGCATGGAAGATACTTCGCTCATGAAGTTGCCAAAGTATCCACTTCGGTCGAAAGAGTTACAAAGCTGCCATTTTGAGCTAATGAAGAATGCACCAATTCGCTGAGACACTTCGCTAAAATATTTTTTGAAGTATTTCTTCAGCCCATATTTTTAGCAAACCATCTTGTAGGTAGGTGCCACTTTGAGCCTCAACATGGTGAAGCATCCACTTCAGTTGGTCCCCCAGCGAACCTCCCACTTTGGCCACCATTTTTCTGAAGTGCTGTAAGAAGTATGAGAAAATGTTCAAGGCATGGAGTTAGCTTTGGGAGATGCTCTCTTGAACTGCCATCTTGCATTTAAATCACTACGAAGCATCCATCCAAGAGCGAGGGGAGGAAGATTTCGTAGCATATCACTAGTAGTCAACCGCTTCGGGAAAATTCATTGCCAAAGAAACATTTTGGCCTCTCTCTCAACAAAGAAACATAGCTAGAGATTAATCATGCCTTCCACAAGTAGACTAGCTACTTTGGCTTGTTTGACCGGCAAAGCTATCTTCAAGGTCATTTTCCAGCGAACCATTAAATACTTGCCTACCATCCTACCTTTTTTTTGGCTTGAAATCATTGTGAAGCAACACTTCAGTTGAAGATCTAGTGAAGCTTCACCCAGGGCACATCTTATGACATTGCTCCTACCAAGGGGCACACATTCCAATATTGGTTATGGGTCTGAGACACACCCGCAGTACTTAAATGCAACTTTCCCTGTCCAACGCTGGCTTGTAACTATTTTAGGAAATAGGATGGGAAATTTCATTTGCCTAAGAAGGCAAGCACGATTTTGAAGCCACCTGAGTGTCCTTCTAAAATCTAGCGCAATAATGACTCAGAGGGTTGGGTCCTCTATAAAAATCCATATATTATAATGAAAAATTGGGGGAACATATTGTTAAAGAAGGTGTTGTAGCTAAATATTTTGCTATCAATATTGAAGATCCTTGGCTCTGAATCCATGCCTTCTTTTTATGCTGCCTCTGGCAATTATTTTTGCTTTCATTTATTTTTTTGATTGTTGTAATTCTGATATCTAGATTTTAGCATGAGAGGATAAATGTGTCTGGAATTCTGTCAGAGGATACATAGAGAGGCATATGAAATAATATTACATTTTCTTTGTTGAATGCTACAAGTTTAGATATAGTTAAGTTATTATGCTACTTTTTCTTGCTCACTGTGATATCAAGTCATTTCCATTTCTTTCTATACTTTTTATCCCTATCCTACACCCTTATTTTTTTATCTCTTTCCTACACTCTTATCTTAAAAACTCTAGTAGTTTATCATAGGATCCGATTCTATTCAACATAAAATATTTAGGCCTTAGAAATTGGTACTAAAAATTTGGGCCTTCATGCGTACGATATGGAGAGTTAGGAATAGTGGAGAAGAGATTGAGTTCTTTGAACTCGACATTGACACCTTTGGAGAACGTCCTAGGTTAGTCACACCAGACTCATTTCTAAACAAATGGTCATCGTAGGAGGTTGTCCTTGAAGAACAAGGTCCAACTTTGGACATCATTACAACTAGTCTCCCCCCTAATCCCTAAAACTCTTCAGATAACCAAAGCACCTCTGTCCTACCTAGAAACTAGTTAAATACTTCAGGAACTTCAGTCTTGTCGAACCAGTTGTTGCTTACCCCTTATCAGCCAAACCAAGGTGCAAATATGGATCATGAAAAGTAACAACAAAAATAGTTGTGATCGCAATAGAAGCCATTGCCACCACCCCCTCCTAGGTTGTTCCTTATATGGAATTCTACCAGATCGCTAAATATAGTAGGGCAGGGAAAAATCCCACCTGCTGCTCTGAAGTCAATACCCGCCTTCGATGGTACAAGGAAGACAACATTTGAGCACATCCAATATATCACTTCTCTAGCTACGATACATAATATCACAAAAGAAGAGGTTATGGTTTAGCTATTGATTCTATCTCTCCAATGGAAACTCCTGTACTGGTACAAAGCCCTACCACCAGGTACTATAACAAGATGGGATAAGTTAGCTGGATAGCTGATAAGAGAATTTAATGAGTCCACTGACCCTTCCTCCCTCCTACATCAATTCACAATGATCCAAAGGTACCCTCAAGAGGAGATATTCAACTTTAATGTAAGGTTCAACCAAACCTAGCAAAGGGTGCCTATTGTACTACGACCAACTGTCGAAGCAACTATTTACTATTACCTTAGGGCCTTCAACACTGACATCAATATGATGATAAGGTTTTCAAATGTCAATACCTTCCCCAAATTAGGGCCTTCAACACCGACATCACTTCAGCATGTGCCTTTCAAGAGAGTTCACAACCAAGCTTGGTGGCTATCTTTCCATGGATTATTCACACTTGGAAGTTCCATTCAAAGGGAGAAAAGTCAAAATCTACAATGAGAAACCTTCTACCTTTCTCATAGATAAATTGGTCGAAGGAGAGCACGATGAATCAGTTCGCTTGATGATCGAAGAGACAGATCAAGTGAACCTAGAAAAATAGTCCTTAGGAGAATTGTATGCCAAGGATGAGTTCTCATTGAAAGACTTCAATGCTATGATCAAAATATATATGGGGTGTTACTCCATCGCCAAGCCCAAAAATCCAACAAGGTTGATGCAAAAGAGTAAGAAAGCTACCCAAAATGAATTATATAAATTATTCTTTGACGGTTCCCGATGTAAAAATAACACCAGATTAAGAGTGCTCCTAGTATCACCCTCTGGTGAACAAAGAGATTATTGTTATCGGCTTGCCTAGAGTTGCACTAACAACACAGCCAAATACAAAGCCTTATGCTTGGGCCTGAAGAAAGCTAAGAAGTTATGTATCAGGAAGCTCCATTTTTTTGGTGATTTAGAACTAGTATGCAATAAAATCACCAAGTGTACTTCCAAAAAGCATTACCTTAAGGTATATCACAATAGGGTATGGGACCTATTGGAGCATTTTGAATCGCTCAACATTCAGTCCATTCCATGAGAAAATAATAGGCATGCTGATATCCTAGATTCTATCAAAGCCAGGTACTCCCCAGATGATGAAATGGTGCATAATTCTAAAGCTATGAGGACTATTTACAGGCAATCTATACATAACAAATATACTCATTGGTAGGTCTTCGATAGTTATGAACAAATTATTAACTTCCTAGTGCAAGAGGCAGTCACCATCGAAGGAAGGAACCCCGAAGACGAAGAATACAAAGGGCTAATAAAACTTAAGAACAACCACATTTTGAAGGGTTTGATCACAGTAGAAAGTCTATTTGATCAAAATGACAATGTGATATCCTATAGGATCAAGGTGGATGCAAAGCAATACCAAGACCTTGATCTCAAATCAGGCAAAGTGATAAAGGTCAGGATAGACTACACTTCAACGAAGCTTGAACAAATTCAGTCTTTATGCAAGAGGTATCAAGACATCATGGCATGGTGTTATAAAGATCTAAAAGGTTATGAACAAGACATCATCCAACACACGATTGAATTGCAAGATGGAGTTAGGCCCTGCAGACAGAAACATAGACCAATGAATCCAAAGATAGAAGTTCTGATGAATATCGAACTATTAAAAATGCTCAAAGCCAAAATTATCTATTCGATCAAGCATTCTTCTTGGGTCACAAATATGGTCCTTATCAAAAAAAAATGGAGACATTCACCTATGTGTCGACTTCCACAATTTGAATTAGGACTCCTTGAAAGATCATTATCCACTCCCTTAGATTGACCAGATACTCCATGTTGTGGCAAGGGTACAATGCTTCTTCCTTCTGGACATTTTCTCAGCGTATAATCAGATTTGGGTCAGATACGAATACCAACATAAGATAATGTTCACCACCAAATGAGTAACGTTCACTTATTAGCATATGTAATTTGGCCTTTTGAATGCATGGGCTACGTTCCAAAGGGCCATGGACTTAGTGTTCAATGAACTACTGAACAAAATCATTGTCATCTATCTAGATGATATGACTGTATTTTTCCATAAAAGAGAAAATCATGCTCTACACTTGCATCAAGTATTCAAAAGGTGTAGATAGTTTTGCATTTCAATCAACCCAAAGAAGTCTATCTTCATGATGAAGGAAGGGAAGCTGCAAGGCCATATTATATCGAAAATGGGACTTGTTGTTGATCTTGATAGATCCAAAGTACTCCTCAAGCTCCTGCCCCCGATGAACAAGAAAGGGCTACAATCATTCTTTGGCCAAATTAATTTCGTAAGGAAGTTTATCCCGGACTTCGCACAAATCATTAAGCCGATGTTCGAACTCCTAAAGAAAAATGTTGAGTTTGCTTGGATGGAGGGAAGAAGAAAAGTGTTTGAGGAAACCAAAGCCTGGATTGCCCAGGCTCCCTGTAACCACCAAAAAGGCTCACACCCGATCTAACTATGGAAATTGAAGAAAGATACACAAATAGGCATGCATAAATTGATAACAAGAAAGAACATGAATACAAGGAATCCTTTATTAATTTCAATGGAGTCAAATTACAGATTCATCCCTCTTAGGGATACCCATTTGATACAATCAATTACAATAAGAGTGTGTAATATTTCCCTATCAAGGGTAGGTGTGATTTCCAAGTGCCTTTCAGGGTGACACGAACTGCTCTAGGGTGTCGATGACCCTCTTCTTTGCATTGAGGAAGGAATTGTATGCTTTTTCTCTTTCAATACATGTTCCCTATGATCAAGAAACAATAAGAAGCAATTAGTAACAAAGGAGGTCTCTCTTGATGAGGCTTTGAAAGGAATCTTGCATAAATAATAGCATGAAATCAAGAAAGCATGTAAAACTATCAATATATGCAAGAAATGAGGAAATTGTAATATAGCATGTAAAGAAGCATGAATCTAGCTAAGAAACATCCTAATTAACCATTAGAAAAATTGAATTGCATGAAACTAATCTAGATTAACAAATTCAAGGAAATGAAGTAAATATACCTCTAAATCCTAAATTGAACGGTCAAATGTCTTCTAAAATGTGGATCTATACGAGATTAAGCTAAATGCATGATTGGAAATGGAAATCTAATGCTAAAATGGAGGAAAGAAAGCATCAAACCCTATTCATAGGTCTAAGGTGTGGTTGGCACTGTTAACCATAGCTCATAGCCACGGTTAAGATGAAAGTGCCCTTTCTCTTGCAACCAAGGCCAAAAACTCTCAAATCCTCCAAGGAATTGATGGTCAAGGGTCGCTTATGTTTTCTAGAATAGATTGGCGATTGAATTCAATGGAATTTGAAATGGAGGTGTGTCAATTGTCAAGCTTGCTCCTCAAGATCATGAGATCTCCATTGTTGCATGCACAGTTGTCATTGATCAATTGGACAACACTTCATTACTCCTCAAGGGGATATGAAATTGCTCTCCAATCCGACAGGGCTTCGCTATGTGCAATTGAGCTATTCTTTAGGATATTTGCTCTCTAAAATTGGGGTCTTAATTAGACTCCTAAAAATCCTTGCTCTAGCTTCATGGAGAAGCCAAGAACAAGAATTGGCAGTTGAGAGGAAGCTTCTGGATGCTTCCCAGCCCAAATCGCTTTGAAAACCATTGCAATTTGGTTGTTGTAACTTATTTGACTCGACTTTGGTTGCCCGAGTTTGTTACAATGCTAACCGTAGGTGTCAGCTATGGTTAGCATGCAATATTTTGCTAATCATAGGTGTCAACCATTGTTAGCATGCATGATTTTGCTAACTGCATGTGTCAGCCACGATTAGCACTGAATAGGCCAAGGAGCCCAAATGAGTGGTAAAAACCATTGCTATACCTTGTATTTGTCCAAAGGTCTTCCATATGGTCTTCTAGCATGTCCCATATGAGTAGTCGCCATCAACATGATGCATTTTAGGTGTCTACAGATGCCCCTTTTGCGATGTGTTGTGAGATCGAACAACGCATGAGCAAAAATAGACCTCTTAAAATGATGCCAAAGGTTGCATGATGATCATTAGTCTGATCAACATTAGATGCCCCAATCATTAAAAGATCATGCATCATTGAATCATTACCTTTGATGAGTTGAAGAACTTGATTCTGGAAAGCTTAAGTCAAAATCCTAGCCTTGACGGAAATTAGGAGACAAGCTTAAGTCCAATCCTAGCATTGGCGATAATTAGGAGACAAGCTTAAGTCCAATCCTAGTCTTGATGGCAATTAGGAGATAAGATTAAGTCAAACCCTAGCCTTAGTGGCAATTAGGAGACAAGTTGCCCAGTTTTCTTGAAATTTTATCTTGATATCTTGTTTATTTGCCCCAAGCAAGGAGGGTGAATGATTGTCTTTGAAAATGATTCTTGAATGAATTCACTTAACAATGACTAAGCATTTAATTGTTGATTTTTATTATGAATTTATTATTATGACTACCCCCTCAAGCGATGAGTCGATGAGGGTAATGACACTTAAATGAAGCGACAAGGTCGCTTGACCACTATGAATGATCTTGAACAAATTAAGATTTAGCATTTGAATACTTGGTAAGGCCTAATCAGCTATGATTACACTGTTTAAAGTAATTGCATATTCATATCCCATGGAGCGGTCCAGCCACGAAGGCCTTCTTAGGGAATCAAAATGATAGCAATGTCAATTATGCTTGTGGTGAATCATATTATCGATGATTTTCTGAAAATTTCATAGAAAAAATTAAATGATTACTTCATTCTCGTCGAGCAAACCAGCCTCAAAGGACTTCTTTGGGATTGAAAAGAAGCATATCAAATCAATTATGATAATTTTACCCCAAATTTCCTTATGGTAATTTACTCATCTTGTCGTATTGCATGGAGCGCAAGTCGCTACAACCACCAAGTGTGTAGAATAAATGACTGAATACGAGGCACATTTGAATTTTGAATTATTTAATTTTTTGTTAATTTTGAAATTTTGGACCTGTAGATTTGCTTAATTGTCCATTTTAAAACTCCTTATTGTGAGTAAATGTTTGCGTTTATGACTTGAATAAAAAGACCAAAGATTTAGACTTCTTTGGAGCGTTTGGGGATCAATACTAATAATGCCCCAGTTGATACTTAAAAATATTTTTTTGTTTATTTTGATTTTATGTTTATGAGATGCACATGGATGCAATGCTCATATGTTATGTTGATTTGATGCTATATGATGTGATGTATGGATAACATGCACTAGCTAGATGATAGATGTATGACTAGATATTGTGATCTAGATATGTAGATGGACTACTATGATGTATGCATATGGATGCAAACTTTGATGGTAAATGCATGTTCAATTTTATTTAATTGTATGCATATAATTTATGATGTTATGACATGGTGAATGCAATGTATGTAATGCATTATTTACATGATGATGATCTAATGTAAATGAACCTGTATGCTTTAATCACTTAAATCATTAGGAATGAATGCAATATGGGTTTAACAATCTAATGGACGACACCACAGAATGTATAAAAATCATGAATGTAATTGAAAATCCTTACTACAAGAATTTAATCAATTAATCACCCATGTATGAGATGCAATTATATGGAATGGTATGAGGCAAATGATATTATATGTCATTCTATGTTTCTTCTTACAATTTGAAAGAGATGCACAATATAGTCAGTGGCCGTCTAAATATCATTTTTGATATCCATCCGGTATCTATACTATATCTTGAAAACTTTGTGCTTAGTGTAATGATGTATCATGAATTCGATACTTTGCAATTTGATGATTGAATGAATTTATTTTTTATGGCTTGTGATATTTGGTATTTTGTTGCTATTTGGGAATTTTTGAGGGTTTTCCATGAGACTCAAGCACCCTAGTGAACTGCTCAAAAGTTGTATACTAACCATACTAGAATTTTGAGATACAAGGCTTTTGCTAGGATAGGCCCTAACTGTTCATTATCCTTGTGTGTGCAAATGAATATATTAAGATAAGACACGAGTGTTCCCAGATGTTAGGTAGGATTATTTCAGCCCATTGCTAAGATAGGGGCTCCACAAATGTCTTATCCAATCCCAAGTTTAGATTTTAGTTGGACTAAGCCACTAAGCAATGCAGGACACCTGAAGCTAGCTCTTCCACATTCAAACATTGGTCTGCATACAAGAAAAATGTAAGTATATCAGACATATCATCATGCATAAGGTATAGTAGTGTCGATAATTCTAGGGATTCAGACTCATTCCTTTCTATCCTTCAATTTTGGGATACTTGCTCATATATGTAGTGAAGCAAGGGAGTAGATTCATTTTTGGCTCTGAACTATCTCTGGATCTTCATTCAATTTCTCTTCGAACTAAATTCTGATCTTCATTTGATCTCCACTCGAACTTTGATTTTTTATCTTCATTTGATCTCCACTTGAACTTTTATTTTTTTATCTTCATTTGATCTTGATTTAACTTGATTTGTGATATTCATTTGATCTTCACTTGAGCCTATTTTATGATCTTCATTTGATCTTCACTTGAGCCTATTTTTTGATCTTCATTTGATCTTCACTTTTTGGCATTTACATTTGATAATTTTCTTCAAAAACTTCCCTCGGGGATTTGCTTTGGTGGGAACCATTTCTAGAATATCGATCTAGGATATCAATCTATGATATCAATATGGGATATCAATTTGGGATGTCGATCTATGATATCGATCTAGGGTATCAATCATGAGGATTGATGTGGGATATCACTTTGGGATATTGCTCATTTTATCGTAAGCAAGGGATTCTGAATAGGGAACTAACCTGTCCTTTTGCCAATTGCCAACATTTCCTGAACCGTCTGCATAGGGGGATAAGCAAGAATAATTCCTTTCGCCTCAGGATACCTGGTCCTACTTCATGGCTTTCATCTTCCCCTAGTCCTTATTAGGATTGTTTAATTTGTTGATTAGTGATAGAATTCTAATATGCTAAGGGCTATACTAACTAGACCTCAGCTACAAAAGCAAAGTAAGCTTTCTATCAACTCTTGAGCAGACCACTAGGTATGGTTGAATGACCGAAAAACCCTAGTATATGCTTCATAGCAACAATTTGGTTGTGTTGAAAAACACAATTACTCACATGAAATATGGATTATGATAAATGCAGTGGTGCATGATTTAAACACAAACGTGGTGTCATTTGTAATATTGACGAACACAATCCCTTCTACTACAAAATGCAATGGATGACGATATGCCTATATGAAATATAATGTAGTGAATGCATGTGTGAATGAAAATGAAAATGCATAATATAAAATACAAATGTTTTTGGATTTTTATATTTTACAATATTTTTAGATTTTATTGCATTTTAATTTTTATGGATTTTAACATTTTGGTTTGACCAAAGGGCTTACAGATGCCTTTGGAGCCTTTTAGGATTGACCGAGAAGTTTACGCAACCCTCGAGGCCTTTTTGGATTGACCAAAGGGCTTACAAATGCCTTTGGAGCCTTTTTATTGACCAAGCTATTTAGAAGAGACCTTGGAGCCTTTTAGGATGACCGAGCGGTTTTAGGCAAACCCTTGGAGCCTTTGGGGGTGACCAAGCAATTTCTCATAAATCCTTGGGGCCTTTTGTGAGTTGACCAAAGGGCTTATGATGCCTTTGGAGCTTTTTGTGCATGTGTATGGATTTTGACGTTTTCCATATTTTTGATGTTTTGATATTTAAATTTATGATTTTTCAATTGTTTTTGAAATTTAAATGTTTTATTTGTTTTTGAAATTTTAAATTTTCCATTTTTTTTTAAATTTTTAAATTTTTTGAATTTTTTATATTTTATGATTTTTTTCTTGTTTTTATGTTTTAAAAGGGAAAGATATGCTACCTTAAGTACCCCCAGTGTGTATGCCACTCAATGAAAGTGAGGAAGGTGTGATACCTTGAGAAGTCTCACTTTGCCTCATTGATCATGATGTGGATGATGGGGAAGGTGTGACACCTTGAAGACCCCCAATGTGCATTGTGTTTGATGCGCCATGATTGGCTTGACTAGGAGGAGTAGTAGAAACTGATTCCCCCTATTGTGATGTGCAATTTTATGCAGTGCCAATGTCCCACTGAGACGAGACAAGCAAAGGTGAAACATTGGAAGATGCCATCGATTGCGAAGATCGATTTTGACAATCCTGTTTCTTTGTTACAACACTGATCATTCCCACAAAATCTTGGGGAGGTTTATTGATATGCACCTGATTAGATTGTTCAACTTGATTGATAGGTGCTATGTTTACTTTGTGTGCATGCAAGGGGTCTTGGAAGACTCCTATCTAAAGCTCTTGCCTCTCGATCATATCTTGCACTACATCTCTAAAGGGATAACATGTTTGTATGTCATGACCTCTTTGTCGATGGTAAACACAATATAGATTTTCTCTATGCGCCTTTGATCTACGCTTATTAGGTTTCAAAGGACGTAACTTTGGAAGATTGATCCTTCCCGCCTCATATAATCGATCAAAGAGCGATGCTAATGTCTCTGGAAAATCAGTATATTGTCATTGTGGCCGACGTTGTTGGCCTTGTATCTGATTCTTTTGCATATGATTTTGGACCAGAGGAGGTTGAGCTTGGTAATTATGCTGCACTGGTGGAGGTGGTGCACCCTGGTTTGAGGATCTAGGGATACTCAAAACAACTTGATTGATTGGGGTCACCTTTTGTTGCATACTACCACCTATAATATTCTTGTTTGGCCATTCCTTTTTATGGAGTTGAATATCACCCTCCTGTATCTTGATGTCTTCAATGACCTGGGCCTGTGCTAAGGCTTCCTCAAATGTTTGATACTATTGCAATTGCAAGAGAAGTGAAATTTGTTTTGAACAACTTCTCATAAACATTTGAATGAGCTCTGTTGTGGGTAGGGTGAAAGGTAGTTTTGACATCACCTTCCTCCACTTATTGCCATACTCAATGACTGGCTCATCGTCCAATTGACAAAGACTAACCAAGTCAGTCAAGTTTGTTGTTTCCTTAGCACTAGAGGCAAAACGTTGCAGGAATGCATCAGCCAATTGCTCAAAGGTGTTTATGCTATGATGTGGTAAATGATTATACCATTCTAAAGCATCCCCAACTAATGTTGTCACGAAGATTCTCAACATCAAAGAATCATTGTCTTGAAAATAAAAGCACATATGGATGAAGCTTGTCATGTGCTCTTGTGCATCTTCATCATCTTTGAACTTTTCAAGTTGAGGCATCTTGAAATTCGATGGGTATGTCGGTGAAGACACTGATGGATGCAAAGGTTGATTTCTAAGCTACTTCAATGTGGGTTTTTGATAAACCAATCTTTGATTTTGTTTTTCGAATGCATTTATCCGATCAACTAGCACTTTGTATGCCCTTGATGAAATGATATGATCTTCATCTCGTTGCCCTCGATTAGGTAGAGGAGGTCGCTTTTGATGTTGAGGTGGATGATAAGTATAATCATTAGGTACCTCATCATAATTAGATTCAGGGTAAGCATCCACTTCATCCTGATGTTCCCATTGGGACTTTACATATGATTCCTCATCATATTGATCTTGGTACTTTTGAGGAGTATGAGGTTCATGATGATAATCAGATACCAACCTATGATGTTGAACATGATTTTTGCATGGTGTCAATGAAATATTTTGAGATTGCATTGGGCGTCTTATGCATTGTTGCATCCTTTGGTTGCTAGGCGTAAGTGCCACTTTATGCAATGTATTTTGCACTTGCTCTTGTTGTATCTCTTGTTGTTCTTGTATCTTTTGTTGATACAACTTTTGTAGGTGTGCTCGTGGCGAGTCCACCCATTGCTGATTTAGTTGTTTTTGATCCAACAAGATTTGATCCGTTTGTTGTTGGTCAAGTTGTGGTCTCAGTGCCTGATGTGCATGATCCCATTGTTCAGTTGTATGGGGGCTATGTATCCTTGTATTTGAAATACGGATGGGTTTATCATGTCTTTTCCCCCTAGTAGGATCTATTACTTGTTTTCCACACTCCTTAAAGGTTGCATTAACCTGATATTTTGAGTCATGAGTGGGCTTTGTATAGTTTGACGATGTAGAGCCACAACGTGGTTGCCCCACGTACTCTTCACAAGGAATAGGAGGATGACTTGGGTCCTCTTCCTCATCTATGAGAAATGATGCATACTCAGGCTCAGATGTAATATCTGTATATTCAGGTTGCACAGAAGGCTCCCTATGAGGAGTAGGGGGTGACTTGCTCGACCCGATGGGGTGGTTTGCTCACCCAAGCTAGGCCATGGTGTATGTTCATGATCACTTTTTGATTGATGTATAGAGCAAATCTGGGATGTGAACCTATGAAATTGACCTACTAGGCTCCTCATTTGGTGGATTGTTCCTTATATAGAATTCTATCAAGGTGTTCCAGTCAGGAAGGCCTCCTGGAGGACCTGTGGGTGCCTCTCTAATAGGGCTATCTCGAAGGTTTGACCCCCTATGGATGGTATTGATGCTATGATAAGACCTAGGATGCCATTCAAGGATGGCCATGTCCTCTGGACTAATCTGAATATGTTCAGTGGTCATGGAACTTGATTCCCTCTCTAGATTGGAGGTCTTGCTCACCATGGGAGGTCCCCCAGCCATATAAAATTTTTTGGCTTCCAAAAAAGGTTATAAGTGTTATATATCAAAATTATCAGTGCGATGAGCTGATCAAAATGAGCTATAACACAAAAATATGATTTTCGGGTCAAAATTTTGTATTTTTGAAATAATTGGCCAACCGGGGCTCGTGGGGAAATGCCCACTTTTAGGAATTTTTGGGATATTTTGAACCATGAAGAGTTAGGACCCAAAATTTCTATGAGAGGTGCACAATGGTAAAACTAAGACAACAAAATAAATTTGGCAAGTTTTGGAGTTGTCTAGACCATTTTATGACCATTTTAGTGCAGTTTTTCTTAGTTTTCAGCTTCGAAAATAGAGTAATCATAAAACCAAAATAAAATATTCGTTATAGCTCCGATTTGCATGATTCTCGATCCGTTGGATGTAGAATAAAAAATTATTTTTAGGGTTAGGGTTTGGCCCCAGATCAAGGATATTATGTTAATTACCCTAACAATAATGCAACACACAAAGTAGACAATATGATTATCTCTTTTAAGGATTAAATGTGTGTCCTAAAATTGGTTTAGTGCATTTGATTTGTTGTGAATATACTCTGAACTCTTATCGTGTTTTTCAAAAGTTGATGTTATACTCAATTTATTCAAAGGTTTTCACCTATATACTCACACAAGCCAAATATGGGAGTGAAGTCCATACTCAACGAGGTAGCATAGGTACTACCAACCCTCACCCAGCACACCGTGCACAGCGATACACTCTTCCGAAGATGAGTGTGTGCTATTTTGCATGGATAGGATAGTTCTTGGGTCAGCCTTGGCCACGAGCGGGTCCCAATAATACAATTTCAAATGAGCCAACCAAGTGGTAATGACATCCACTGTTGGTCTCAATCAAGTGGGTTGGATGTGAGAGCCCAACGCCACTGATTTTTAAATGAAACGTGGTGTGTGGGGTTCTTTTTACTTTGCATGAAAATAAAATGCATAAAACAACATTCACATGATTCTCCTACATGCTTTTCAAAAGAACGTTTGCTTTTTAGAGAATGCACAATTATGCTAGATGATATTCAGAGAATGCAACTATCTATGATGAAAATGGCCATTGATTGGACCTCATACATGCAAACTCTAAACAATCAATATCCTAGACCGTTGGAGACTAGGGCGGACTGCAATCAGAGATCCGCTATTCCTAGCAGCGACTAGTGGAAAACTAAAAAGCATCTAGGATTTTGCCATTTTACTTTTTGCTATGTTTTCCTAATTAGCATCCATCTATTGCATTCTACTTTTGTAAAAACATAGACAAAAAAAGACAGAGAGGGAAAAATGCTCCTACCTCAGGTCCAAGTCTGCTAGTGATGTCTGATTTTTCTATTTTTTTGTTCTCTGTTGACCGCGTCTGTCAGGCGCGGCTGCGACTATGAACCGTAGGTGTGAACCATGGTTAGCACTATGAACCGTAGGTGTGAACCACGGTTAGCATTGTGAACCATGGTTGTTACCCGTGGTTAGCACCTGCAACAAAAAAATAGAGAAAAACATCAGTGATCGCAAAATTTTTGGGGTTTCCATCGTGATCGCCTACTGTAACCACCAAAAATGCTCACACCTGAGGCATACTATTGCAATAATTGATAAAAGTATAACATGGGTGCAAGAACAAGAAATTGACAAAGAACGAATCAAGAAGAAATATGCTTTATTCCATTGTATTCAAAGTCAAACTCAAATTACAGGTACATCCCTCTTAGGGATAATCACTTTGATACAATATTACAATAGGAGTGTGTAATTATTTCCCTCTCAAGGGTAGGTGTGATTTCCAAGTGCCTTTTAGGGTGACACGAACTGCTCTAGGGTGTCGATGACCCTCTTCTTCGCGTTGAGGAAGGAATTGTATGCTTTGTCTCTTTCAATACTTGTTCCCTGTGATCAAGAAACAACAAGAAGCAATTAGTAACAAAGGAGGCCTCTCTTGATGAGGCTTTGAAAGGAATCTTGCATAAAGAATAGCATGAAATCAAGAAAGAATGTAAAACTATCAATCTATGCAAGAAATGAGGAAATTGTAATATAGCATGTAAAGAAGCATGAATCTAGCTAAGAAACATCCTAATTAACCATTAGAAAACTTGAATTGCATGAAACTAATCTAGATTAACAAATGCAAGGAAATGAAGTAAATCTACCTCTAAATCCTAAATTGAACGGTCAAATATCTGCTAAAATGTGGATCTATGCGAGATTAAGCTAAATGCATGACTGGAAATGGAAATCTAATGCTAAAATGGAGGAAAGAAAGCATCAAACCCTAGCCATAGGTCTGAGGTGTGGTTGGCACTGTTAACCATGGCTCATAGCCGTGGTTAAGATGAAAGTGTCCTTTCTCTTGCAACCAAGGCCAAAAACTCTCAAATCCTCCAAGGAATTGATGGTCAAGGGTCGCCTATGTTTTCTGGAATAGATTGGCGATTGAATTCAATGGAATTAGCAATGGAGGTGTGTCAATTGTCAATCTTGCTCCTCAAGCTCTTGATATCTCCATTGTTGCATGCATAATTGTCATTGATCAATTGGACAACACTTTGTTACTCCTCAAGGGGATATGAAATTGCTCTCCAATCCGATAGGGCTCCGCTATGTGCAATTGAGATATTCTTCAGGATATTTTCTCTCTGAAATTTGGGTCTTAAGTAGACTCCTAAAAATCCTTGCTCTAGCTTCATGGAGAAGCCAAGAACAAGAATTGGCAATTGAGAGGAAGCTTATGGATGCTTCCCAGCCCAAACCACTTTGAAAACCATTGCAATTCGATTGTTGCAACTAATTTGACTCGGCTTTGGTCGCCCGAGTTTGTTACAGTGCTAACCACAAGTGTCAATTATAGTTAGCATTCAAGCATTTTCTAACCATAGGTGTTAGCCATGGTTAGCATACAAGCATTTGCTAACTGCAGGTGTCAGCCGCGATTAGCACTGAATAGGCCAAGGAGACCAAATGAGTGGTAAAAACCACTGCTATACCTTGGATTTGTCCAAAGGTCTTCCATATGGTCTTCTAGCATGTCCCATATGAGTAGTCGCCATCGACATGATGTATTTTAGGTGTCTACACTCCCATATTGATTAACCTAGATTATAGAAAATATTTTATTCTTTATGCGGTCGGGGATCCTGAAAGTTATGCAGCAGTCCTAACACAAATGGGAGATGATGGTGAAGAGCACCCAATCACATTCCTAAGCCAAGTGATACAACCTCATAAAGAGATACAATTTTATAGAGCATCAAGTGCATGCAGTAATGAGGTCCCTGAGAAATTTTAGGCACTTCATCTCCCAGAGCCGAACCACAGTGTTTATCATACACCCAGACATGCAAATTTTTATCATCCAAGGAGAAATGGGCAGCAAAAGTGTCAGTTGGGTCAATAAAATACAAGAGTTCAATGTGGAAATTTGGCCCACAAAATTGGTTCACGATCGTGCACTATGTCAAGAGCTCACGAAGAGTATAGCTACCAAAGTAAAAACATGCCAATGGGATGACCCAGTAGCAGAAGATAGCTTTGCTAGTCAGGTTATCGGTGAAGAGGACCAGGCTAATGAAATTATCAGGTATTTCAGAACTAGGAGATGTCTTGAATGCTTGAATGCCTCACAGCGAAGGTAGTTTAGGATGTAATCCCTCTGTTATGTCTTATGCCCTAAAGGGATATTTTTTAGGAACCTTGACGATGTCCTCCTGAGATGCATCAGGGAAAGTGAAAAGGAGAAAGTCCTCAATGATTTTCATTTAGGTGCATTAAAAGGCCACTTATCAGGAAGGCCGAAAACCTTAAAAATAATCAAGGCAAACTACTACTGGTCTACAGTCTTTGTCGACGCCTTTGTAGTCTATCAAAAAAGTGCATAGTACCAAAAGTTCACCGATCAAAGTAAAAATTCCTCGATGCCTGTCCAACAAATACAAGTTGAAGCACCATTCCAGCAATGGGGTTTGGACTTTGTGGGGGTAATATCCCCAAATTCATCAGCAGGACACAACTTCATTTTGACTGAATGGACTATTTCACCAGATGGGCTGAAGCAGTGCCCATGAAACGTGCTAATCAAGAAATGGTCATCGCATTCTTAGAAGGCTTAATTACTCACTTCGGAATTCTAGAAGCAATAGTGATAGATAATAGCCTAGGGTTCATAAGTGCTAGAATGAATGAATTTACCTACAAATATAGAATATATCTCAAGGCCACTTCAAACTACTATTCATAGGGCAATGGATTAGTAGAATCGACGAATAAAAACCTACTAAAAATATTGAAAAAGATTTTGGAGAGAAACAAAAGGACTTGGCACCTACTCCTTGACCAAGCACTATGGGTCAATATATTTCCTTCAAAAAATCAATCAAGACTTCACCTTATGCACTGGTCTACGACAAAGAAGTTGTTTTACCAACTCACATGGAGATTCCTGCACTTTGGATGTTAGATGATGAGAGAAGAGAACTGGATCCCATGGAGGCCAGATTAGTTTAGCTATTATAGCTTGAATAATATTGGGAAAATACCTACGAAGATTTCATGAAACACACAGAGACCACCCAAATTTGGTTCAATAAGAAGGCCACCACTCGAAATTCCTGAGTTGGCAACCTAGTATGGAAATGGAACTCCTGGAAGGCCAATCTAGGAAATCATGATAAGTTTGATGCCTTCTGGGAGGGCCCGTTCAAAGTTTCATAGGTTAATCAAGCTAACTCTTTCATCTTGAAAGATATGATTGGCCAAACTCTACCCATCCCGATCAACGGTCTTCATCTGAAGGTCTTTCACTCTTAAAGAGGTATCCAAAAGAAGTTTTTGCTCCTGTACATAGTATTTTTTTTGAAGTTCTTGTTGCCCTTGCATGTATATACATGTTTGATTTCAAAGCCTTTTGTATTTAGAAAGATACTTAGAATAGATTCATGGTTTCTATTGCAAGATAAAATGACCCTAGCCTAAAGAGACTAAGGATCGCTCTATGCCTATACACCACAATGTCGATAAGACAAATCAACTGAAATGGTGTTGAAGGTAGGCTTCATGTCATGGAGGCAGTGCTTCACTAATTTTTTGATTCCAGGAGAAGGTTTGCATGGCCTGGAACCTAATAAAGAAATCAAAAAGGGATAAATTCATTTGAGAACATAACAGTGGGTAGCTTCATTGAAAGGGACTAAATTGAAGGGTAATTCAGCTAAAATATCCAAAATCAACTTCTTCGGGCCTCAAAAAATCCAAACCACAATCTCGGACCCGACTTCAACGAACCTCCTTGAGTCGATGATGAAGAAGAGCCTAAGGCCTCTAAATTACTTCGCTCATAAAGTTTCCAAAGTTACCCTTCGGCCAAAGTTCCTAGCAAACCATTCCTAGGAAGGCACTAAGTTCGGGTTTAATCTTGATGAAGCTCCCATTTTGGCCACAAATTAGCGAACCACCTCTTTTCATAACATTGGGTCAGCCTTGAAATATGTGAAGTAAGTACTTTGCATGAAAGGTGGCTGAATGTCCATTTAGGGTGAAGCAACCATCCACTAAGGTAAATATTAACATCTGTAAGGGAGTAATAGAAATTTGTAAGTTTAAAGAAATAGGTTTGGCAAAGTTTTACTTCACTAAATTTCATGGACAAGATCTACTTCGGTAAAAAACCACGCAAAACTACTTAATCACCTTTAGTTCCAATGAAGCAACAAAATGCGCATACTCATCTGCTTTGGGAAAAAGTAAAGTCGAAGAGAATATTCGTTCGATTTCATCAGAAGTACCCAAGTTGAACCATGGAAGGGGCCAACACATTTAAAATATACCTTGATGCACATGCTAATTGATAGCTTAGTTAGACATTTGAAGTGCATGGAGTTAATGCAAAGGTGGTGACACGCTTCCCAACAAAATTTAGTTAGACAAGAGGCTCATGCCTAGGTACAAGACAACACAATTTTAAGATTTCAAAGCATGAGAAGATCTTCAAAGTACCTTGGTCCTTGCAAATGGCACTGTGAAACCAATCGAAGGATAGTGTGATCTCTTCTGGCTTGATTTGTACATTTATTTTCAATTGGAGCCATTAATAGAAATAGCCTCAACTTTTGCCTATAAAATCCAAAGTGCCTTCGATGAATTTCATTTACCTACTAGTTAATTCTATGTGAGATCTTATAAGTTGTAAAAACCCTAGCTAAGACTCTGCTGCATTTATGCCACTCTGATCTTCCCAAGCGATGTGACTCTACCACATTTTTTAAAACCATAATGGGAAATAAAATCTTGAAGGATAAGAAGAAAGCACCCAAGGAGGTGAACACAGATAAGGTCAAAAGGCCAAAGGAGGAAAATAAATACAAGGTAAGGAAAGTCGACCTTAATGTCCACCCAAAAAATAAGTCATGGAGGAGGAGGAATATTCTGAAGATGAAATTCCCATGGAACCGTCTATTGATGGGTGGGAATACATTAGAGACATAGTGCTCACCAAGAGTGTTGCCAAGCTCAGGCACACAATTTATTTTATGAGAAGTCAATTGTTTATAGAACACAAATGGGTAGTTGTTTATTATTCGCACTTGTACTAGTACATGTGTCCACCGATGCACCATTGCCTCGAGCTGATCTATACCATCACCAAAAATTACCAACCTCTGAATAGGTAGGTCTGGGACGATGCAAGAAATAATTTATTTTCAATTTATAAAGATGATGTACCGAAAGCGTTCACCCTCGCCAAGAGCTGCCTAAGGGTTATATAGTCTAAAATGTTAATAAGAGTGAACAGATGAAAATATTTGACCCCTCCCCCAACATCATAAAATTCCTAGGGGAACAGTTGACTGTCGAGCTCCCTTCTAACAAGTTGCTAAAGATGCCTTTGCTTCTCAACAACTTCAAGTACCCAGATATTTTCTCCATTCTTTCATGGGTGGCTGAACTATCTTCAGACATAGTTGTGTATCCCTGGTAAGTGGTTCTCGCAGAGTGCATTTCTTAGGGAGAATTCTATGCTCCTGACCTGTCAAGGCTGAACTTCAATCTAGTGTTTTTTGACTAGGTGGAATGGATGGCTTGAACCTTGCACACTCAGCTGGCCAACTTGAAGAATTTGGGGCCAAATTAGTACTTCAGGCCATGTTATTTTCTAATTTGGCTTTTCTTTTATTACACACAAAGCTACTTCCCACACATTACCATCAATTGTGTTGACAAGGAAGGAACCCCTTTGCTAGTCTACTAGTGGACTTATCTTTTGACGAATATGGAGTCCTATTATGTTTTTAATCAGCAGTTTTTAGGGCATGCTTTGTAGCTTATGTGTGGCACTTGCCCCTAGGTCCCTACGATGCTTAGAGATAGGGTCATAAACAAAAGGTTGGGTGACATCTTCCAATTGATTTAAGCGGTTGTAGTGCACATTTTTGGGTTTATAGGAAACCCCTTTCTATTACCCTTTTATACTTTAGAATATCAGTTTTCATTGGAAGTCGCTCACCAGAGTGACTTCACAAATGCAATCTATGGCCACGGCAAAAAATGGGGCCCTACATGTGACTTCCCTTTTAATATGGGGGTCATTGAAGTATTTTCTATAAAATAGTATGCTCATCTTGAGGTGAAGCTCGTTGGCTTTAGTCTGCTAGAGATTTCGCAATGCTAGTTTTATGACCCTCTAGGAATAATTAGGGATTTCCTTAGGTTCAAGAATTTTCATAACTACCCTCACCCAGAGATAGTCGAGCAATGCAATAACCCAAATGGGAGGGATCTAGAATGGCACGTTGAGCGCATGCAAGCTCTGCCTCCATGGTATGATTTTTAACCTATTAAATCTTAATACGTTCCTACCAGGCACCCATTCCCAGATCTTGATTTTGCATTTTGGAGGAAAATAAAATATGAGTTGAAAGGGTAGTGTGAGGAGAATCTAATAGAATGGTGGTTGATGAGGGTCCATCGTAGGACACAGAAATCAAGCAATTTCCTCCAGATAGATATATATTTTTGCATATTATATGATGCCAATGAAGGTTCTTGGAAACCCACCTCCTTCATAGAATTCGTGCCCCCAAGTGTCCTTGGCTCAGGTGAGAGCCTAAGAAGAATTGAGAATGTGCTCGAATAGGAAGAGGAAGAAGATCAGACAGAGGTGTAGCAGGGTGAGCCTACAGAAGGTTCTAGCCAAGCTATTGAAAAATATGTGCAACAACTGAAGAAGAGGAAGAAAAAGAGGAAGAATTCTGATGAAGCCCAAATGACCCCTCCACATCCAAAATGGCCTTGCACTAAACCCTCTGGATCTGCTAGCGAATAACTTTTGGAGAACCCAATATAGATGAATGTTTGTGAAGTGACACCTGAACCTCCATTGCAAGGAGAAAAATAAATTGTTGATATTAATGTTGTTGATGTGGAGGAGAACCTCAAAGAAAAATAGGATGTAGGAGAGAAGGAAGTGGAGAATGTTGAAATGGTAGAGGAGGAAAGCGAACAAGGGCCCAAAACATAGCACTTTGCCACTATCGCTCTCACATTAGAGCATGAAGGCACACACTCCCTTTCTCCTTCTCTTGTCTCCAAAATTACATCTACGATTGCCTTGATCAAAAGGCCTCCAAACCCTTCTTTGTCTCCAAAAAATCCCCCTTGAACCACCATTTATACTAATTTTTTGTAGTCACCAGTCGATACAGTCTCATTCTCTACCACCACTTTATTTGTGCAAACCATGCCCAACACTTTCACTAGTTTCCCAAACATCTCTGCACTATTTGCGTCGCTTGGATGGGGTACTACCAATAGACCACCACCCACTTCCACTAACCCCACGCTATCTAAATAGCCTTGGGGTGACACCTCACTCCCAAACCCTAACAACCTAGTCACAATGGCACAACCCATCGCCTCACCCATTGGATCCCCCACCACACCCATCACCAATCCGTTAGGCAAAGCGTCCTCCAAATAGTCATTGTATTTGTTCACCCCTTTGGCTGGAATTCTAGCCTCATTAGAAAAATTAATTTGCTTTTATTGAAGAACACCCTCTAATGGAAATATTGTTGTAGGCCTGGAAAAACACAGATAAGTTGCTTAAGGAGGCCAAAAAGAAAAGAGGACGATCCTTGGAAAAAGTGCAGAAGTGAGCTATCTTTGATGTTAAGAATGGGAAACTCCACAAGGTAAAGAAGGTTCACAAAGTCCAGAAGCCTATTGATGAAATGACACCTTCAGACTACACATATCAAGAAAAATTCAAGGACCTAGAATAGTTAGATGTTGATGATAAATTGGAATCCATGCATGTGCGTATTGATTCAGTTCGCATCCACACCAAGATAGCAAATGAGTTTCGTTATGAGGCAGAAAATGCAAATATGAAGCTAGAATAAGACCTCACCAAAATCCATGCTCAGCTAGAGGGTGCTCAAAAACAATGCAAATAGATGAATCATAAGGTAAATGCCCTAAAATAGTAGGTAGCTCAAATCCAAGATATTGTAGGAGGTCATGATAAGATACAAGTCGAAGTAGAGGAGAGGGATAAGAAGTTTGAAGCTTGAATCATGGAGATGTAGTAGTAGTTGTATGAAAAGGAGAATATGGAGTTGTTTGATAGGGGTAGGATAAAATGCATCCATGCATATTTGCTAAAAAATTTAGATCTCAGGCCTCCAGTTCCCTGTTAGTTCTTTCCTATATTACCAAATCCCATAGTGCAACTTCACAGAGTGGACCAATTATCAACAAAGTAATGCAAGAAATCGAGCAATGATTGAACCTGGACTTTGAGGTACAAAGCATCAAATTTCAATATTTGGAGGTTCCCACCATGAGTCGGATGGCCAGGGATTGGTCCACCGCTCAACCCACCATTAACACCTTCTTCTCAAAAGTGAGGAAATCTTAGAAGGCTAAATGACTAATGGACATTTTTGAGTAGGAATAGCACACCTCATTGGGATACTTTTAGGATCTCTTGTAGTTGGGTTTCTTGAGTTTCACTAACGATGATGGGACCATTTTGTCAAAGGAAGAAATCAAGGTCACGTAGCTTCACTTTGAAAGTGACACTTCAAAGATTGATAATTGGGTGGAGCCCATCACAGAGAAATGGGTCACAGATTTTATTTTGAGATATTGTCATATCGCAGCTTGTTTGAATGATTCGATTAGATGATCCAAGCATGCTGACATAAGCCAAAATAACGAATTCCATGTTTTGGTCAAGTCCCTTCAAGATCATGAACCATTCTAGAAGGGAGCTTAGGCTCACATCCGTCGTGAAGTGAATCTGTGACCCTCTTCCCCCACTATCGAAGCAGGAACGGACACCCGATGAGAAAGAATAAGGAGAAATAAAAGAAGAAGTAGTTGCAGAGGTACCTCTAGGAGAAGAAGCACAAATTGAGGTAGGTATCCGAGGTAACTTTGGCCCAATGAATCAAGGGACCATACACCGAGGTGAGCTTGTTACCCTACGAGCCACCTAGAATGTTGACAATTTTGTCACATTGCTTGGAGGGGTAGAAAATTTTAGAATATAAGTTATTTTTGTAAAGTATTTTCTTGTTTTTCATGAATTTTTTCCCTTGCTTTTCCTTGTATTTTGTAGCACTACAACAATTTTGGGTTCCCATTTTGACCCCCTTGTATATAAAGAGCTTCGCTAGAAAAGGGTAGGGAAAAATAGAAAGCTTCACTAAAGGCAAAAGGAAAAGAGTAGTTTTATGAAAGAAATCAGGTAAGTCCAGTTTTGATCTAGAAATTTCTAAGGCATGAAAGATACTTCACTCATGATGCTTCTGAAGTATCCACTTCGGGCAGAAGAGTTGCAAATCTACCATTTTGAGCTAATGTAGAATGCACCATGTTGGTGAGGCACTTCGCTAAAATATTTTTTGAAGTATTACTTTGGCCCATATTTTTAGCGACCATCTTGTAGTCAGGTGCCACTTCGAGCCTCAACATGGCAAAGCAGCCACTTTGGTTGGTCCCCCAGTGAACCTCCCACTTTGGCCATCATTTTTCTGAAGCACTATAAGAAGTATGAGAAAATTTTCAAGGCATGGAGTTAGCTTTGGGCGATGCTCTCCTGAACTACCATATTGCATTTAAATTATTGTGAAGCATCTAGCCAAGGGCAAGGGGAGGAATATTTCGTAGCATATCACTAGTAGTCAGCCACTTCGGGAACCGAAGCAACATTTTGGCCTCTCTCTCAGTGAAGCAACATAGCTAGATATTAATCATACCTTACACAAGAAGACTAGCTACTTCGACTTGTTTGACTTATGAAGCTATCTTCAAGGTCATTTTCCAGTGAACCATTAAATACTTACCTACCATCCTACCTTTGTTTTGGCTTGAAATCTGTGAAATGATGCTTCAATTGAATATCTAGTGAAGCTTCACCCAAGGCACATCTTACGATATTGCTCCTCCTGAGGGGTACACATTCCAAGACTAGGTATGAGTCTGGAACACACCCATGGAACTTAAATGCAACTTTCCCTATCCAACGCAGGCCTGTAACTAGTTTAGGAAATAGGATGGGAAATTTCATTTTCCTAATAAGGCGAGCGTGATTTTTAAGCTGCTTGAGCATCCTTGTAAAATCTGGTGCAATAATGACTCAGAGAGTTGGATCCTCTATAAAAACCCACGTATTGTAATGAAAAATGGGGGGGAACATATTACTAAAGAATTTATTGTAGTTAAACATTTTTCTATCAATATTGAAGATCCTTGGCTCTAAATCTATGCCTTATTTTTATGCTGCCTCTGGAAAGTATTTCTATTTTCATTTATTTTTTTGATTGTTATAATTTTGATATCTAGATTTTAGCATGAGATGATAAATGTGTCTGGAATTCTATTCGAGGATACATAGAGAGGGATATGTAGTTTTAGTTTCTATTATATTTTCTTTGTTGAATACTGCTAGTTTAGATATAGTTAATTTATTATGCTGCTTGTTCTTGTCCACTGTGATATCAAGTCATTTCCATTTCTTTCTATACATTTTATCTCTTTCTTGCACCCTTATCTTTTTATCTCTTTCATACACTCTTATCTTAAAAACTCTAGTAGTTTAGCATAGGATCCAGCCTTCTTCGAAGATTGGCATGGAGGGCATCTCTTCCCTCTGGCATTTCAATGTTTTTCCAGGTCTAGGGCACTTAGACATGCAAAAATTCTTTCTTGTGGCAGATTTGTGACCAATAGATACAATAAAATCTGAGTCAATCCTAAATATTAGGCCAAAATAGCCTTTACTACACCATGAGGGACCTTTTGCTATAATTTCATGCCCTTTGGCTTAAAGAACGTGGGTGCTACCTATCAGCAGGCAATGGCGTATATTTTTCATGACTACATGCATAATATTATTGAGGATTATTTCAATGATCTTGTGGCTAAATATTTATTGCGTCAAGACCATATTAGTGTTCTAGAAAAGATCTTCAATCACCTCCTAGAGCATAACGTATGCTTGAACCCTAGAAAGTGTGTTTTTAGAGTAAAATCCAAAAACAAATTATGATTCATTATGTCTAAATGAGGTATCAAATTTAACTTTCAAAAGGTTGAAGCAATCACAAGCATAACTCCCCCCATGAACCTAAAGCAACTTCACAACTTACAGGGGAAGATAAAGGTCATCCAACAGTTTATCGTGAAACTATCAGACAAGTGTCAACTATTCAATTATCTTCTCCAAAAGGGGGTGACCTTTCATTGGAATTAAGATTACCAAGAAACCTTCCAATATATCAAATAATACTTGCCTTCGATACCATTATTATATCTACCAAGACCTGGTGCACCTTTTATCATACATATCAACCACCGATTTTGCCTTAGGGACCATGTTGGCCCAAAAGAACAAGGTAAATAAGGAACAAGCTATCTATTATATTAGTCGCACCATGGTATCATACAAAATAAAGTATGCTTACATTGAGAAATTCTACTTAGTGGTGATATGTACCAAAAAAAAGGTCTATCATTACTTGATAAATCACATAACATACATCATATCTAAAGAGAACCCTTTGTGATGCATGATGAGTCATACTTATAATAATAGTCGTATGATAAATTAGGTCATGCTCTTGACAGAGTTTGGCCTAGAATGCATTGGATAAAATTCTATTAAAGGTTAGTTCATCGTAAACCAACTATAAAAAACATCACTTCAATATGATAAGCCTATCATAATTGAGCTACTTGATGATGCAATATTCGTAGAATCTATCTCAGAAGAACCAAAAGAACCATAGCATAAAGAAGATATTATATTGTTCTTTTATGGTTCAAAAAATGAGCAAGGGGGTGGTGCAAGAATCATTTTTTCATATCGCAAGGGTCTCCTATTCCCCTTTCATTCAAACTCAATTTCCCCTACACTAATAATAATGCTAAATACGAAGTCCTCCTTTTGGGTCTTTAAACAGCTCTCGCCATGAATGTTAAGAGACTAAAACTCTTTGGTGACTCCTTGCTCATAGTTAATAAAGTAAAATAAGTCTACCAATATAAATGCTTAGTATTTAAAGCATACAAGACCATCATGGACAAGTTACTTAAAAATTTTGAATGGTATGACATCAAGGCTATCCCTCAGTCCTCTAATCATTTTATGAATATAATGGCTTCCTTGAGATCCTTAATTTTGTAAAATCCACCAGATGATGTCACTACTATTCATGTAAAAAATCTCACACAATCTGCAATCTCGTGAGATGTCACTACAAAAGAGCTAAGCGTCCACATGGTAGACATTGAACCACATCAAGATTAGTTTTTATAAATTTAAGACTTCTTGAAGTTTGCTTTCTAGGAATCTCTAATCCCTTAGGTCCCTTATGATAATATCACAACCATATATCTTAAGGTTCTCTCACAATCCGTATTCATGCAAGATGAGACAAGAGAGGAGTGAAGCATTCATTTAGTCCAAGTTGAGCACTATCAATACTGGTTCTCCTAGATCAAATATTTCTTGAAACTTGGTAGCCCTCCTACGGGCTTGTCACATACTACAAAACGAATATTAAAGAAAAAAGTGACTAAATATGTCTTATTATGAGATATATTGTACCGTTGAAGTTATGATTGTGTTCTTCTTTGATCTCTAAATCCCTTAGAATCTACTTGGGCCATTTCACAAGCTCACAACGGTACATGTGGTGGCCATTTCAGTAGCATGGCTATCAAAAAGGGTATTCTTCAAATGGTCTACTACTAGTCTACAATGGAGTGGTATTGTTGCACTTATGTTAAAAGGTGCATCAAGTGTCAACATCATGCTAATCTATCACATGTACCATCACAAGAATTACAACCAATTCACTCATTGTGGAATTTCTCTCAATGGGGATTTGATCTAATTGGAAAAATCTCACCCTCATATTTGGGTTGACACACATTCATTCTAACGACCACTAAGTATTTCACAAAGTGGGTTGAATCTATCCCACTTACCACTATGATAGGTGCATGCATCATGGGTTTCTTACTCCATAATATCATCTATTATTTTGGTATCCCATCCAAGATAATCTCGGATAACGGGCCATCATTCAAGAACAAGGATGTTCAAGCTTTGTGCAAAAAGTGCCATACTCAGCATAGCTTTTTGATCCCTTATTATTCATAAACTAACGGTCAAGTTGAGGCATCAAATAAAATATTATCACCATCCTAAAGAAAATAGTTAATAATTATTACAAGGATTGGCATATTCAATTGCCTCTAGCACTTTTGGCTTACAATACGAGCATTCGAACACCAATAGGGGAAACTCCATTATCGCTATTATATGGTGCTAAGACCATTATGCCCTTGGAACTTGAAATCCCTTCTTTATGCATCTCACTGCAAGATTTTATTACTGACGATGATGCACGATAGGCTCACCTCAATCAACTTATACTTCTTGATGAAAGACGAGTTAATGTTGTCGAGCATCTTCGTGTTTATCAAGATTGTATCAAACAAGCCTATGATACAAAATTTCACACTAGGGAGTTTCAATTTGGTGATCTTATGCTCAAAGAAAATTATAACTCCAACCTGCCCAACCATTTATGCGATAAATTCACTACAAATTGGTTAGACCTATTCATTATAACACAAAAGGTGGGACCAGGAACATATCAATTAGCTTCAATTGAAGGTGTTGAGGAGCCTGAACCCCTCAATATTCTCCACCTAAGGGCATTTTATGCATTAAAAAAAACAAAATAAAACAAAAATAAAAAGAGGCACAAAAATATAGCATCTTCTTATTTCACCATGCATTACAACTCATTCCACATTTCCACCGCATCACACATCATCATTTATTACACCATGCATTTAGAAGTCTTCATTTTTGTATTTCATAGTGTTTAGCTACACTTATCAGCATATTGCATTAGGTATTTGTATCACTACCCGTGTATTAGTCTTCTATTGTAAGAACTAATAATAGCACCATGTTTATATGACTATCATTTGTCTTTGATCAAACTTTTTCTCTTGCCATCTCTTACACATTTTTTTATGATATTTTTATTATTAAGCAGTCCACATAAAATATGATATATATTGTATGACCATCAGAAATGGTGTTCATATGACCACTGACAATTTTTATGCACACCTCTTAATTTTTGAAAGTGTGAAGCAAAAATACGACACTAAAATAAATATGAAAGTTAAATTATTCCAATGAACAAGATACTGCACAAAAGATGATTTTATTCAATAAATTGGGGGGGCTAATAAACTCCTTTGTTACAATATGCTTGTTCAAAATAACTTATTTTGATACAATATATATAGGTGCTAGGGTTCTTCAAAACCCTAGATACAAAACAAGTAGTGTCTTCGATGTATCTTGCTTCCAATAGGATGAGTGGGATTTTGGTTATCTATAATTGGACCACTCTAGCTTCAACAGCTACTCAACAATCCTTGGTTGATGCTACTTGATCCTGCACATACAACAAACATAGAGCTATTAGAAAAAAATGAGGGTTCCACAGTGTGAACCCTCAAAAATGCAAACTAAAAACCCTAGATCTAAATAAAAAAACATGCAAAATCCAAATAACATCAAATAAAAAATGCATAAAATACTTACTTTGTTGTTTATGATGTTATTATGTTGCTCCATTGCAGATTGATGGTAGGGTTCCCAACGGTACCTGATGATATTACATTGTATGTTCTAGTATATGGCTGTGGGGACAATAGGCTCTGTGTTGTACCTGTAGAATGTAGTAGGCACACTGTTATGCTTGTGGGATTCACTAGGCACCCAGGAGTACCTGTGGATAAGGGTTATATCTACAAAAGCAGATTGGGGGGGTCATGAATGGTTCAAAAAATGGAAGACGATGGTAGTAGTGGGAATGAGCTATGAATATGGCAGGAATGAGGAAATCCTAGGGCAAACTAGGGTTTTTGGGGAAGGCTAGGCTAGGGCACAATCTACTCACAAGAAACTAGCTCTAGGTAAGGTTAGATCTCACAAGTAAGTTTGAATAGCTAAAGCTTCAGAATATTGGGGGTTCAGGATTCAAGGGTTGAGCATTGAGAATGCTCCTATTTATTATCAAGCCTAGGGTTTTATTAGGGTTTTAGCTTAACACTTTTGATCATGTGGCTAATATTAAAGTGGATCCAAAGGATGATATTAAATTTTAGGTGTGACAGTAATTAAGTAAAATGGACGACGAAGATTAGGTCAATGGGAATATTGAGGTTAATTTGGCTTATAAATATATATTTTATAATAAATATATTAAAATATAATTTAAAATATTATATTTAAATATAAATAATATAAAATAAATATAAATAAGTCAAATAGGGGTCGAAAAATGGTGAGAAAGGCATGGAATGGCCAATTCAATGGTGGGAAATGGGGATGGTGGAAAAGAGGGTGGTAGAATGACCAAGATGAAGGACAAGTGGCTAGTATTTGGTGTCTACAGATGCCCATTTTTTTACCATGTTGCGTGAAACACAATATGGTGCAAAAAATACAAGACACCTAGTTGGGCTTTGGGTGCAGAAGCAGCTTCCCTCTCTCATTGGATTTTTGACCAACAATGTTGAAGATGAAAGAATAAAGAATTTTAGAATTTGCATAGCTTACCACCTCAAATGGTGAATGAGTTATGGATTAACGCACGAGCCAATTGAAAAATTTATGCAAATTATGAATAATGTGATACCATTTTTTCCCCGATGGTGAGAAGGAGGTTGGTGTAAAATGTGATATGATGCATCTATGGTTGCCCTAACGGATGAAGGGTTTTGTGCAAATGTGATGTGATGTGAACTATATGAATGATGTAAAATGTTATACCATTTTTTCCCCAGTTATGGGAAGGCGTTTGTGTCAAATGCAGATGTCATGATCATGTAAGATGTATTACATTGTGGGAGGATCAAAACCAAATGTGGTTACCCCAAACTTGGGGTGATTCGATGCTGTTGAAATATTTTACCTTTTCGACGTCATTGATATGCAAAATGATGATGCAAAGTAAAAATAATCAACCTTAGATGGACTTCTAGTGATTGTTTGAATAATTCCTAAAATTGGAACCAATGATCCTAGCTAGTGCCTATCTCTAATGTGTTAAGGATATTTTTGAATGATGAAATTTGAGTTTTTGTCCATGTTTTAAGCCCCACAAACTATGCCATCAATGACAACGGTTGTGCAAATTGTTCTTGGAAATGTTTCACTCTAAATATGAGGAAATATCAAATATGATTGTGATTTCAAGCAAGGAGATAATTTTTCTTATGGTAATTCATTCATCTTACCGAATTGCATGGATGCAAATTGCTGCAATCACCAAGTATATAAAATAAACCACTATATACGAGATTCACTTGTAATTTTGACACATGTTGGAAGAAATGATGGTAGATTATGATAGTGGAAGAATGCTGATGGAAGAATGTGATAGAAGGAATGTGATGATGTCGCCAAAGTTGGAGTTGATTTGTAAATGTTAGAGCTTTTAGTGGTTGATTTTGTAGTTTTTTAGACAAAAACGATTGATTCAATGGTCAAATCAACTCCAATTTTTGCAAAAAAAATTAGGATGATGAAGAATATTATGTGGAAGAGTCGAGTGTTAGTTTTGTGAAAATTTGGATTCGTTTGATGTGTTTTGTAACTCAATTTTGTGAATTTGAAAAATTTACACCGTGCTTGAAACATATGTGTGCAAAACGATTTCTATTTTCACAAAATCTGATTTTATGATGTGCATAATGTGTGGATGAAATTTGGTGAAGTTTTGAGGGGACAATATACTATTTTTATCACTTTTGCCTTCATGCAATTTTGGTTCCAGGTACCCTGTTGCACCTATGGTATCTTGCAGGCACCTTAATGCACCTGGGTGCACCTGTAGGTGCCGATGCACGTCTGTGAACTGTAGTTGCTAGCCTACACCTAAGTGCACTTACTTTAGTTATAAATAGCCTACATGATGGACTTGGAGGCTCATTCATGCACTTGATAGATTGTGAATTTATGCCTAAGGAGTGGAGTGGATTGGTGAGGGAAGTGAGGCTAGTGGAAATATACATAAAATCTATGGCGGAAGATGGAGCAAATGCTACTGGTGGAGCTGAGGCATGATTTGCCTTGGTAATTTTGAAAAACACTTTATCTTTTGTGCAAAAAAATTGAAGTTTTTTTTTAATTTATACTAATGTAAAAAATGTTTGTTGTTGTAGTTTAGGGAGATAGAGCCTCAACATCGGTTCTCTCATGTTGTTCCTAGGATGAGGAAGAAACTTATAGAGAAGGATTGGGATATTTTGAAGATGGTGGGTTTGGATGGAGTGGCTCTATTGTATGTGGTTAGGGCAGACAATGGGTACCTCTCATATTTGATAGAGAGGTGGGTTTCAGATAGGGAGACTTTTTAGCTGCCAATTGGGGAGGTTACTGTCACACTTGAGGATGTATATCGCATCCTCAAGGTGCCAATAGAGGGTTTAAATGTGATAATTTGGCATGATAAGAAGGTAGAGATGATGAAGATGTTCGATAATCGATGGTAGGAGGTGAGGATAGGAGACAGGGGGATTTGCTATTTGAGCATCTACAAGGTTGAGTTGGATGCACTTTTGGCCTTGATCATGTTCGTGTTAGCAAACATAGTGCTCCCCAATAGCACGAGGTGTAGGTTCCCTTGGAACCTATTGGGATTGGTGAGTGACTTACTAATCCAAGAGTATATGCATGGGCTCCTACATTATTGTTGAAGTTATACCAGGAGCTATATGAGATTACACGAAGAGGGAGGAAGGGGATTGGATGCAACTTCCTTCTTCAGTGTTGGGCATGGGAGCACTTTAGTGTAGCTCGACCAAAGAGGTTAGCTTTCTAGGCATGGTATATGGGCAAGCCCTATGCTAGGATATGGGTAGTGGTTGAGGAGGTGCAATCGAGTCGAGAGGATCATACCAGCCAGTGGTATAGGGACATGTGGACAGGGTTGAATTTGACTTGAGTGATATGGAGGCCATGGTGGGGAGCCATGTGGGAGGGTGATGAGGAGTAGCTACGATGGGTGAGATAGGCACAATGCTTGGTTGGGAGGAGATATGATGATATGAAGTACTTTCAATACTCATGAGCATTTAGGTAGTTCAATTTACCTCAAGGTGTGCCTGATGAGCCAGTGTTGTATCGATGTTGATGGGATGTTGTGGGGCTTCCATGTGTAGAGACATGGAGGGTGTAGATAGATGATGATGAGCAACTAGAGGTCTTAGATTTCGATGATGAATGGGGTGACTCTAGAGTATGCAGCATGTTTTGGAATCCAACTATTATGGGTGCCAAAGGTGGTGATTGGTGGGGATGCGATAGCTGCAAAGTCGAGGATGAATCCGAAGAGGATGAGTTCTCATCGATCGATGAGTTATAGGAGATAAATGGGAGCATCATAGTAGAATATTTAGGTGTAGGTAGTGTAGGATAATTGTTGAACAAGGTACAGCAAGAGTATTGTCATTGTTGTCAACACAGACAACAATTGATGCAGTTGAAGCAATGGACAAGAATTCTGAAGTCAGTCAGATCAAGTATAGTAAATTTGCAAGAAAACAGAAGTCACCAAGATTCAAAAAATTGCAGAAAAGACCAAGTAAGAAAACTGTCGCGATATCGCGACAAGTTTTCTGTCGCGATATCGCGACAGGTTGAGAGGTCCGTTAGCAGAAAGAAAAATTGTCGCGATTTCGCGACATAACCGAGGAGAGAGAAAATGCACGCCAAATGGTCGTGATTTCGCGACATGTCCGAGGAGAGAGAAGATGCAAGCAAATTTGTCGCGATTTCGTGACATGTGGGCAGAGAAGGAAGCAAGGTGAAAAGATGTCACGATTTCGTGACATGTTGGAGGAAAATGCACTAAGTCAAGGAAGTGTAGCGATTTCGCTACAAGTTTGAAAGTCAAGGCGAAAGAGTGCAGCGATTTCGCTGCATGTTGAAATGAAGGGCAAAGAAGGTGTAGCGATTTCGCTACAAGTTTGAAAGTCAAGGCGAAAGAGTGCAACGATTTCGCTGCATGTTGAAATGAAGGGCAAAGAAGGTGTAGCGATTTCGCTACAAGTGAAAAAGCACAAACAAGAAGGTGTAGCGATTTCGCTGCATGAAAAAATGCATGGAAACAAAGGTGTAGCGATTTCGCTACCATTCAAAGTTGCAAAAATTAAAGATGTAACAAGTCAAAAGCACAAGGCACAAAGTTGTAGCGATTTCGCTAATCGCATGAAGCAAAGAGTGTACGGAAGCAGTGAACGTCATGATTTCATGACATGTTCCATTTTCGTTGGAGTCTGCAAGGAGAGTTGTACGGAAGAGCAAAGTGTCACGATTTCGTGACATGTTCCATTTTCGCTGAAGTTTGCAAGGAGGATTGTACGGAAGCCCAAAGTGTCACGATTTCATGACATGTTCCATTTTCGCTGGAGTCTACAAGGAGAATTGTACGAAAGCCAGAAGCGTCATGATTTCATGACAAGAAGGATGATGACATTAGCAAAAGCCGAAAGCGTCATGATTTCGCGACAAGAATGATGATGACGTCAGCAAAGTCAGAAAGTGTCGCGATATCGCGATAGGGTGCAAGGAAAGCTGCTGGAAGCCGAAAGTGTCACGATATCGCGACAACATACAGGATGACGTCAACAAAAGTTCTAAGTGTCGCGATATCGCGACATGAACAGAGGGAAAGCTTTCAAAGCCAAAATGGTCACGATTTCGTGATAGCAAGGGCATGAAGTGTACGGCTTCAAAAAGTGTCACGATATCGCGATAGGTAACAGTCTGGCAGGTAAAACCCGTAGGAGCATGCAAGGTGACACGTGTCAAAAAAGCAGACAAGAAAATCATGCAGCCTGTTACGTAAAAAGTAACTGATGTCAGATCGACAGTTACACGTTGACAGGTGTCGGACATGCATGGGAACAGATGTATATGCATGATTGAAAAGCGTTCGAAGTGTCGTATAGGCCGATTGAAAATGCATTCGAATAGCCGATTGAAAATGCATTCGAACAGTCGTATTTGGAAGGATTAGAACAACCGATTAAAATAAACGTATTTGTAGCATTCAAAACATAAAATAGGAAGGATCGAAAAGCTTTCGAGAAGAAGGATGTGTAGCATTCGAACAGTCGTATTTGGAAGGATTCGAACAGCCGCATTGGAAAGGAGAAAAGAATTCGAACGGCTCGAGAATGTAATCCGACTGCATGCAGGATTGAAACGCTATGGAAGACAAAGAGTTCCGATGAGAAAAATAGATTATAAAAAAGGACAGTCGTACAGAAAATATGTTGCTATTGTTAGAGAGAAATTGTTGTAAAAGGAGGGTTAGAAAAGAGTCAAGAGAAAAATTAGCAGAGCCGTGAGAGTGTGTAGAGTTGGGTTAATTACAGACCAGTCAAGGTCGTGCATGAAGTGAAGACATTTTTATGTCATTCTAAATTGATCAGAATTGTAGTCCAAGTTGGTGCTTGGTACTAGGGGTTGGTGCTCCATCTGTTGTAGCAGAAAATTACAGGGGTTGGTGCTCCTTCCAGTAGATGCCGGTAAAGTATTTGTAAAATTGGTATTTTGCAAATACTGGATTTGATTGAAGTCCAAGCGATCAATTTTGAGGAGTAGCCAAATTGGTGAACCTCATTATATTGTGTGTTGTGGTGTGCTCTCATGTTCAATTTGCTTTTCTGGTTTTAAAGTTCTCTGTGCTTCAGTTTTTGAATGCTGTTGTTTTGAATTTTAAAATAACTACACTGATTCACCCCCCCTCTCAGTGTCATTGTGTGAATATCAATTGGTATCAGAGCAAGGTGCCTTGTTCAAGCTTAATCAGCTAAGGAGATCTTGGAAGAAACAATGGCAGGCGGTGAAGGATTCTCATCCAACAAAGCTCCCTTATTTGATGGAACAAATTACACTTTCTGGAAACTCAAGATGCAAACATATCTGAGTGCATTGGGATATGATATTTGGGATTCTGTAGATAGTGGATACACAACACCCACTACCCCTCCAACAGATACTGCTGAGAAGAAAAAATTTGAGAACAACTCCAAAGCTAAGAATGCTATAATGTGTGGGCTTGTTGACAGTGAACTGATAAGAGTCATGAGCTGTAAATCAGCAAAAGACATGTGGGATAAACTGAAGAGCATCCATGAAGGAGACAGCAAGATCAAGGAAGCAAAACTGCAAACTCATCGAGCATAGTTCGAAGCACTCGCAAATGAATGAAGATGAGAACATAGAGGCTTATATGCTGAGAGTCAACGGAATCATTAATGCAATCAGAGGACTCGGTGAAGAAATTGATGATGCAGTTGTTGTGAAAAAGGTTCTCGGAACACTGCACAAAAGATTTAACTCCAAAGTTTCTGCAATAGAAGAGGCAAAAGATCTGAACAACTTCAGCTTGGATGAGATGCATGGTTCTCTGACAGCATATGAAATGAGAATAGGACAAACCAAGTCTATAGACGAGAGAAGCAGACTTTTAAAGCACACAAGAATATAAAAGCTGAACATGAATCTGAGGATGAAGAGACTCGGATGAAACAGAAGCTAATTTTGTTTGAAAACTCACAAAAGGAAAAGGAAAATATAGAGGAAAGCTACCTTTCAAATGCTTCAACTGTGGAGGAGTCGGTCATTTTGCAACCAAATGTCCAATGCAGGAGAAAACCAAAAATGGTGAAGGCTCACACCAAGAAAAAGGTGACTGGAAGAAGAAACAAAATTTTAGAAAGAACAACTTCAAGAAGAAAAGCTTCATATCCAAGAATGTCAGCACTTCTGAAGAAAGCTCAGATGAGGATTCTGAAGAAGAAAAAGGTGAAGCTCTGTTCATGGCACTTGAAGAGGAAAGAACAGAAGAAAATCAAGAAAGTGATGAAAACTTTAAAGATGAAGCTGAAGTTTATCTGGAAGGAGAATTGGTTGCTGCACTTGAAGAGTTGAGTGTTGAAAGGAAAAAGAACAAAAAGTTTTCAAGAAAACTAGAAGATGCCACTGACATAATAAACAGTTTAAAAATACAGACAGAGGAATTCAAGAAAATGTCTGAAGTTCTTGATGAACAATTAACTGTAAAGACAGTTGAATGCAAGCAAGCTAGAGGAAGACATGGTTAAGTTAAGAATACAGTTAGAGGAGATGAATAGAAAATTAAACTATTTTCATAAGTTTGAAGAAAGTACTGTAAAGTTGGATAAAATGTTAAATAACCAAAGGCCTTCCGACATCAAATTTGGTTTAGGCTTCGATGAAGGAGAATCATCAAAGGGTTCAAAGGCCTCGAATGTAGAACCCATAAAGAAAGAAGAAAAGATCAAGGTTGATCTAGAAAAAACAAAACATGCCCAAGAAAGCAATAATGCCAGACTCAAGAAGAGTACTGACAAAGATGGCTTCATAAAAGTCACACATCCAAGAAGGAAAAGATTTATGGCTCCTACTTCAAACTGGCAAAGACCGGCACCCAGGTTTAATCATTCCTTTTCTGGTTACTGTTTTAAATGCAATGCTTATGGCCATAAAATTTTAGATTGCAGGCATAATGTATCTCAAAGGAATTTCACAAGCAGAAATGTTTTTTCTCCTTTAATGAATTATGCAGTTGAATGTTATAATTGTCATAATTTTGGACATATTGCTAGAAACTGTAGAAGCACTTTTGCAGAAAATAATTATCAGGGTAGAAAATCTCAACCAAGTGAGTTGAAACAAAACAAGAAATTTCCTGAAAAACAAGTACATGCTAATGAGAAGACAAAGGCAAAACAAGTAGCCAAATCTGTCATCAAACCAGAATGGAAAGAAAAGGAATCTTTAATTGTTCAGACTGCCTTTAAAGCTCAGAACAAATCTGCACCTTGGATACTTGACAATGGTTGTTCCAGTCACATGATAGGTGACAAGCAAAAATTTGAGAATTTGCAAAATTATGAAGGTGGTTCTGTGAAATTTGGAAATAATGATGGAGCAAAGATTGTTGGAAAGGGATCAGTCAAGATCAGTGATGGCAATATAAAATCAAAAGAAGTCTTGTTTGTGATTGGTCTGAAGCATAACTTACTGAGTGTAAGTCAAATCTGTGATAGAGGCCATGATGTAATCTTCAAGAAGGAGGGCCGTGAAGTAAGAAAGACAAAAAATGGAAAGATAATAGCCACTAGACTGAGAACTTCTGGAAATCTGTATACACTTTCAGAGACTTCAGAAGGAGCTTGCTTGGTTGGTCAGGAAGAAGAAAACTGGCTGTGGCACAAGAGACTCGGTCACATAAGCTTTGATAATCTGGTAAAAATCAGCTCAAAAGGGGCAATAAGAGACATACCAACTATTGGTAAACCTTCAAACAAGTATTTGTGAGTCATGCCAAAAGGGAAAACAAACCAGAGCCACTTTCAAAGCAAAAGAATATTTCACAAGCAAGCCATTAGAATTAATTCACACTCATTTATGTGGACCCATGAGAACCGAAAGCATAAATGGACACAAATATTTTATGCTGTGTATAGATGATTACTCAAGAATGACATGGGTACTATTTCTGAAACTTAAATCGAAGCCTTTGAGATGTTTAAAACCTTCAAAAATCTTGTTGAGAATCAATCGGGGAAAAGAATTAAATGCCTAAGATCGGACGAGAGGAGGAGAGTTTATTTCGGAAGAATTTGCAGAATATCGTCAAAAATATGGGATAAGAAGACAATTTTCAGCAGCTAGAACACCTCAGCAAAATGGTGTTGTAGAAAGGAAAAATAGGACAGTGCAGGAAATGGCAAGGACAATGCTGGCTGAAAACAAAATAGCTGACAGATTTTGGAAAGAGGCAGTACATACTTCAGTTTACATTCAAAACAGGTGCATGCTAAGACCACATGAAAGCAAAACACCTTATGAACTGTGGTTTGGTAGAAAGGCAACAACAAGACATTTCAAAGTATTTGGCAACAAGTGCTATATAAAATGGACTGAAGATAACCTCAGTAAATTTGAAGATAGAGCCGATGAAGGTATCTTTCTTGGTTACTCAACAAAAAGCAAAGCCTACACATGTTATAACAAGAGGCTAAAGAAAATTGTTGAGAGTGCTGATGTGAAAGTTGATGAAGGTAGAGAACAAGAAACTACTTATCAAGAAAACTACCCTATGTATGAAGAAGTCATTGAAGGTGATGATGAAAAGGAAACAGATAAGAATCAGAAAATTGATCCAGATGGTGTAAAAACCGAATCGAAGAAGAAGAAAACAGGAAATTTAAAACAGGCAACTGGCAGAAAAATCATCCAAGTGAACAGATTATTGGGGATCCCACAGATGGTATTCAGACAAGAAGAGCAGCAGTGCGGAACTATTCTCTGTTATCTAGCATTGAACCTAAAAATGTTGCTGAAGCAAGCAATGATGAAAGTTGGTTGAAGGCAATTAATGAAGAACTAGATCAGATTGAGAAAAACAATACCTGGGAATTAGTACCTAGACCAACAAATAAAAACATAATTGGCACTAAATGGGTTTTTCGAAATAAATTAAATGAAGATGGACAAGGTTGTCATAAATAAGGCAAGATTGGTCTATAAAGGCTATGCTCAGGTTGAAGGCATTGATTTTGAGGAAACTTTTGCACCGGTAGCCAGACTAGAGGCAATCAGAATGTTTCTGGCATTAGCAGTTCATAAAAACTTCAAAGTATATCAAATGGATGTAAAATCAGCATTTTTGAATGGAAAACTGGAAGAAGAGGTTTACATTGAACAGCCAGATGGCTTTCAACTTGGTGAAAACCCAGATTTTGTTTGCAGGTTAAAGAAAGCATTATATGGTTTGAAACAGGCACCCAGAGCATGGTATGCAAGGCTGGATAATTATCTAATTAAACAAGGGTTCAAGAAAGGTTTGGTGGACAACAACTTATATGTCAAAACAGAGAAGGGCCATCTTATTGTTCTTGTTGTTTATGTAGATGATATAATATTTGGCAGCAGCATGGATGAATACTGCAAAGACATATCAACTAAAATGAAGAAAGAATTTGAGATGTCTATGATTGGTGAACTTTCTTATTTTCTAGGACTGCAGGTCAATCAAAATGAAAAAGGCATTTTTATTTCTCAAGTTAAATATGTAAAAGAAATGCTGAAAAAGTTCACAATGGAAGACAGTAAACCGGTTAGCACTCCCATGACAACAGGCTGCAAGTTGAGCAAGGATGATAAATCCCCAGATGTAGATCAAACAATGTACAGGTCTATGATTGGAAGCCTGCTGTATTTAACAGCCACTAGACCAGATATATTACAAGCAGTATGCATGGTTGCAAGATTTCAGGCCAGTCCCAAAGAAACTCATGTAACAGCTGTAAAGAGGATCTTCAGATATCTCAAGGGCACTATGGATTATGGGTTGTGGTACCCAAAAGGTAAATATTTCACTTTGATTGCATATTCTGATGCAGATTGGGTAGGATGTATTGATGACAGAAAGAGCACAAGTGGAGGGGCATTTTATCTTGGAGACAGGCTGGTAGCATGGCACAGCAAGAAACAAGAATCAGTATCTCTATCCACTGCAGAGGCAGAATACATTGCAACAACAACATGCTGTACTCAGATATTATGGATGAGACAAACGTTGAAAGATCTTGGTATTCATTTCAAAGAGCCAATTTCAATTAAATGTGATAACACTAGTGCTATCAACATATCCAAGAATCCAGTAATGCATTCAAGAACCAAACATATTGCAATCCGATATCATTTCTTGAAGGATAAAGTTGCAGAAGGAGAGGTAAAATTGGACTTTGTTCCAACTACAGAGCAAGTAGCTGATATATTCACAAAACCATTGCCCAAGGATGTTTTTGAGTACCTTCGAAATAAGTTGGGAGTGGTCACAATTCCCAAGAACTGACTATCTTTTGGGATCACATTCTCAAGGGGTGCATTTATGCCTATACTTATAGTTTTGCTTATACTTATGATTTTTGCTAACTATAACAACATTTGTCCTGAGAATGATGTGCAGAGACTCAGGGGGAGTCTGCAACAACCCTTTGGTATTATTGTCAAAGGGGGAGAAGAATTACAGGAAAGTGCATGAGTGTTGCCAACAATTCCAAAGGGGGAGATTGTTGAACAAGGTACAACAAGAGTATTGTCATTGTTGTCAACACGGACAACAATTGATGCAATTGAAGCAATGGACAAGAATTCTGAAGTCGGTCGGATCAAGTACAATAAATTTGGCAGGAAAACAGAAGTCACCAAGATTCAAAAAATTGCGGAAAAGACCAAGTAAGAAAACTGTCGCGATATCGCGACAAGTTTTCTGTCGCGATATCGCGACAAAGTTGAGAGGTCCGTTAGCAGAAAGAAAAATTGTCGCGATTTCGCGACATAACCGAGGAGAGAGAAAATGCACGCCAAATGGTCGCGATTTCGCGGAATGGTCGTGATTTCGCGACATGTCCGAGGAGAGAGAAGATGCAAGCAAATTTGTCGCGATTTCGCGACATGTGGGCAGAGAAGGAAGCAAGGTGAAAAGATGTCGCGATTTCGCGACATGTTGGAGGAAAATGCACTAAGTCAAGGAAGTGTAGCGATTTCGCTACAAGTTTGAAAGTCAAGGCGAAAGAGTGCAACGATTTCGCTGCATGTTGAAATGAAGGGCAAAGAAGGTGTAGCGATTTCGCTACAAGTTTGAAAGTCAAGGCGAAAGAGTGCAGCGATTTCGCTGCATGTTGAAATGAAGGGCAAAGAAGGTGTAGCGATTTCGCTACAAGTGAAAAAGCACAAACAAGAAGGTGTAGCGATTTCGCTGCATGACAAAATGCATGGAAACAAAGGTGTAGCGATTTCGCTACCATTCAAAGTTGCAAAAATTAAAGATGTAACAAGTCAAAAGCACAAGGCACAAAGTTGTAGCGATTTCGCTACTGCATGAAGCAAAGAGTGTACGAAGCAGTGAACGTCGCGATTTCGCGACATGTTCCATTTTCGCTGGAGTCTGCAAGGAGAGTTGTACGGAAGAGCAAAGTGTCACGATTTCGCGACATGTTCCATTTTCGCTGAAGTTTGCAAGGAGGATTGTACGGAAGCCCAAAGTGTCGCGATTTCGTGACATGTTCCATTTTCGCTGGAGTCTGCAAGGAGAATTGTACGGAAGCCAGAAGCGTCACGATTTCACGACAAGAAGGATGATGACATCAGCAAAAGCCGAAAGCGTCGCGATTTCGCGACAAGAATGATGATGACGTCAGCAAAGTCAGAAAGTGTCGCGATATCGCGACAGGGTGCAAGGAAAGCTGCTGGAAGCCGAAAGTGTCACGATTTCGTGACAACATACAGGATGACGTCAGCAAAAGTTCTAAGTGTCGCGATATCGCGACATGAACAGAGGGAAAGCTTTCAAAGCCAAAATGGTCACGATTTCATGACAGCAAGGGCATGAAGTGTACGGCTTCAAAAAGTGTCGCGATATCGCGACAGGTAACAGTCTGGCAGGTAAAACCCGTAGGAGCATGCAAGGTGACACGTGTCAGAAAAAGCATACAGAAAATCATGCAGCCTGTTACGTAAAAAGTAACTGATGTCAGATCGACAGTTACACGTTGACAGGTGTCGGACATGCATGGGAACAGATGTATATGCATGATTGAAAAGCGTTCGAAGTGTCGTATAGGCCGATTGAAAATGCATTCGAACAGTCGTATTTGGAAGGATTAGAACAGCCGATTAAAATAAACGTATTTGCAGCATTCGAAACATAAAATAGGAAGGATCAAAAAGCTTTCGAGAAGAAGGATGTGTAGCATTCGAACAGTCGTATTTGGAAGGATTCGAACAACCGCATTGGAAAGGAGAAAAGAATTCGAACGGCTCGAGAATGTAATCCGACTGCATGCAGGATTGAAACGCTATGGAAGACAAAGAGTTCCGATGAGAAAAATAGATTATAAAAAGGACAGTCGTACAGAAAATATGTTGTTGTTGTTAGAGAGAAATTGCTGTAAAAGGAGGGTTAGAAAAGAGTCAAGAGAAAAATTAGCAGAGCCGTGAGAGTGTGCAGAGTTGGGTTAATTGTAGACCAATCAGGGTCGTGCATGAAGTGAAGACATTTTTATGTCATTCTAAATTGATCGGAATTGCAGTCCAAGTTGGTGCTTGGTACTAGGGGTTGGTGCTCCATCTCGTTGCGACAGAAAATTACAGGGGTTGGTGCTCCTTCCAAGTAAATGCTTGGTAAAGAATTTGTAAAATTGGTATTTTGCAAAGACCGGATTTGGATTGAAGTCCAAGCAAGTCAATTTTGAGGAGTAGCCAAATTGGTGAACCTCATTATATTGTGTGTTGTGGTGTGCTCTCATGTTCAATTTGCTTTTCTAGTTTTAAAGTTCTCTGTGCTTTAGTTTTTGAATGCTGTTGTTTTAAATTTTAAAATAACTACATTGATTCACCCCCCCTCTCAGTGTCATTGTGTGAATATCAATAATGGGGAGGATGATGAGGAGATGAGAGAGATCTCTGAGGTGGCTAGGCTACGGGCTAAGGTGGAGCAGCTTCACGAGGAGCGAGATACTATGATGGAGGCTCATAAGGAGGCTTTGGTAGGGCGAGATGTGGTCATAGATGGGTTGCGGGCTACCATAGCCTAGATGGAGGTAGAGTGGCTAGTAGACGGGGCTGGTGTAGGTGATCAAGAGATGGTCACGAGGCTCCAAGGGAGAGATATTGGTGAGAGAGCATCATCATCAGATTGACTTGCGATGACTACAGGCTAGTGAGACATATGCACACTCTTTGGAGGAGTTGTGCATGACTCATCATATTGCATTTCTAGATCCTCCATCATCCTCTAGGACCGAGTCATCGAGGCATACTGAATCTAGGCAGAGTTCTAGGTCTAGGGCTCCTACTAGGTCTCAAGGGTCCTCTCATGGACATTAGCTTAGTGCTTAGATGCACTTTTGTATATGAGCCTTGGTGCTCCATTGTAGCCTTTTTGGCACTCATTGTACATGTGATATTATATATATACATGGCTTTTATGTTTGTATTATATTTTGTGTGAATGTTTTTATGTGTATGCAATGCATGTTTTATGAAAATGTTTTATGAATGTCTTATGGATGATTAATGCAAGCTAATTATGATGTGTATGCGTAGTGATTATATGGATGATTAATGCAAGCTATATGAGGGGAATGCATGATGTTTGAATGATCATTTATAGTTCAGAATTTTGTTGGCCATTTTTGTTCATTGTTTTGCAATCGGGGGCACCAAACTTGGTGGCGTTATGCGGGTTGATCCATGATGAAGACATGGATGTTGACATGGAAGAAGATATGGATGTTGATATGGAAGAAGATATGGATGTTGATATGGAAGAAGATATGGATGTTGATATGGAATACTAAAGGATTTTTAGAGACTCAAACATACTAGTGTTATCAACCAAACTCACTAAATGTTGTCTAACTTTCTTTAGGACCAATGTGTGTGCAAGTGAAGTTCATGTACCAAATCTTGAGCATGACAATGACCCTAGGCAATCAAGAACCAATGTGTGTGCACGTGAAGTTCATTAACCCATTATGAGTAAATTAGGCATGACCTATTATGGAGAGGACCAAGAAGCTAGCTTGTCCGTATGTGTGGTCAGAGGTCTCCCTTTTTGGAAGAGAGACATGTCATCCCGCATGAGCTTACTCCACTGCCAGTCAAGCATCTATAGCCCCGGTGGAGACTCACTCCATAGTCCAATGATATGATCTTTAGGCCTTGGGGATGACTACATAACCTTCTAAGGGGAAATGTAGTACGATCCTTATAGCTTTAGGGATCTATGGTGTGTGCATAGAATTTGTTAATTTTGGATAGAGCTTTGGGGAATCGGATTCTCAACCGAAGTGTGATGAGAATGTGACCCTATCCTTACTACTCTATATTTTGTGTTTATATTTGGAGAGCAACTGTGATAGTGGTGAAAACCACTATTTTTTTATTTTGGACTATGTTGCATGATAGGACAAGCGAGGAATACCCTTTTCACTTCAAGGTGCCACCCAAGTATGGTGTTATCCCTCTTTGACTCAAAATGTTTTTAAGATGTGAAGAAGTGTGGTTGGTGCAAGATTGTTTTTGGAATCAGTTGACAAGACTCAAGATTTTCTTAATGTGAAAAAGTGCTTTTGGTCCTAAAGAAAATTGGACATCTTTTTGGAGGTTGCTAGACACACTAGTAATGGCTGAGTGACTGAAAACTTGGGGTTTATGATTTTTGACAAATGGGATTGTTGGCTTATGATATTGGGGAAAATTGCATAAATGCCAAAAAATAGGTACCCCCAATTGTGGAAACTTGACTTTTTTATTTGGCCATATCATCACTACTATAAAATATCATTGAACGTGGGATGGGATGAATGCAATTTGCAAAATGAAGGAATGTAGTGAAATGCATATGAGATGTAAAATGTAGTGGAATGCATGTGGAATGAATGCAAATGGAATATGTGCAGTATGTATGAATGTAATGTGAAAAATGCATGTAAAGATACCTATATGTAAATGCAAGATGTATGCAATGGGAACATGCCTATGTGAATGATCTATTTTTGTTTTGTTTGTTTATTTTTTTTAGCCATGTATATATATACATATAAACATCATACTCAAAAATCAGTGCAAATGCGTATCGATCCATTAGGCTTGTGAACGGGTACCATGTTTGAAAGCCACTCAGGATAGTCAATAGGAACAATGAAATTGACATCTAGAAGTTTTTGAAGCTCTTCCTTGACTATGAGGGCCATGGTAGGATGCATCCTTCTAAGATTTTGTTTGATCGGTTTGGCATCGGGATGTAAGGTGAGGTTGTGGACCACAAGACTAGGGTCAAGACCAGGCATATCCTTATAGGACCATGCAAACACATATTTTTTCTTCTTGAGGAGAGCAATGAATTGCTCTTGTTCATCGGATGATAGGATTTTTCCAAGCTTGAAAATTTGGGGATTGTCAGGATCTGAACTAAGGTTCACTTCGATGGTATCTTCAATAGACATATGTGAACCTTCCTCAAGTTGATGTGGTGTTGGGATCAGATGAATGTCATCTAAGATGTCATCCAAATCTTCCTGCTTATCGTCATATAACTCTGCCTAAAAGACCTCGAGATTCTTGGTAGAATATGGAGGTGAAGGTGGAGGGGAAGGAGGAATGTAGTTGGCAGAAGCCCTTAACAATTCCTCGGATAGGATGAACTCCAAAAAGGAGGGTGGGGAAGAAATCTGGTCCATGTCAACAAGGCTTATGTCAATTGGAATTGGCTTAGCCGGATTGTATGGATTGCAGAGTGGGGTGAATAAGTCAATAGGATTCATACTAACTTAGTAGGAGAAGAGATGGATTGGAAGAATGGATGGGTGGAATGATTGGATTGGAACCGATGTTGAATCTTGTTAACCCTGGATAGAAGCAAAAAAACATGAAATTAAATGCTATGTACATGCAAAGAAATATTTTGTTTTTGTTTTGTTTTGAATGTTTTGATTTTTATATTTTTTTGTATTTTTAAATTTTGTTTATATACATATGTTACAAATTTTGGCTTGGTTGAATGGCTCAATGGAACTCAGGTGGGGGTGGTTCACCAGGTGGGTCAGCTTGTTCTTGTGGAAGAAGCAAGTGAAATATGGGTTGATGGATGGGAAATAGTTTGAGGTAAAACTCATCCTATTGGGTAAGGGGAACAATGGGCTGAGACTCCTCTTCAGAATCGTCAGAAGCGTTGGACATAAGTTCATACTCTTCATAACTTTCATCATCAAAATCTGGAAGTGGGTAGGAAAAATTTAGTGGGTCTTCTTCTTCATTGAAGCTAAGCTCTTGAAGAGCTTGTTCAAGAGAAGTGGTTGAGGAAAATGGAAGGGGGACTTTGTCTTCTTCATTGAGGCTAAGCCTTTGGAAGGCTTGCTCAAGGGAAGCGGTTGAGGAAAGTGGGGTATATCCCAAGCCTAAATGATCATGTGCTCCTCGATATGGGAAATCAATTATGTCATGTATCCCTTGTTCATGGGAACCTAGACCTTGACCTTACCAATTGACTATATGGAAGTAACGAGATGGAAATCTTGTCATATTTTGTATGTTGGCACGTCTTGGCTCTTTTGGTTCTTCGGGGGATTTTCCTCAATTGAGGAATCAATCCCTCCATAGACAAAGTTAATACTATTAGGAGTGGAGCTCATATCATAGACAACACCTATGGTTAAAGGAGGGTCATGTGGGTGACCAAAATCCTTGGTTGTGGGGATGGCAAGAGGGGTAATGGTAACATCTTGGACCATGTATTCACCAATACCAAGACTAGTGATGTGGACCTCGACTTGGGATGAGGTGGTGGATGATGTGGAAATGGATGGCTCAAGATTGGAGGGGGTCGTGGAAGGTGGCAGGGAGTTGAATATTTCACAATCCAAAAGTTTGACTTGTGAAACATCGGCTGATGGAGAAATATTGGGTGATGGCTTGGAATTAGAAGAAGGTGGATGAGGCAATGATGATGAAGAAGAAATGGTTGTAGGAGTGGTTGAGGTGGATGATGTGGTGAAAGTGGATTGACCTTGACCACATGTACAAGAAGAAATGGATGATTGAGGGGGTTTGGTGATGGGTAACTCCTCAAAAATAGGAGCTTTGGAAGAAGATGTGGATGGATTAGAAGATGAAGTGGATGGATTTGAATATGAAGTGGATGGATTTGAAGATGATGGGGATAAGAATAGGTGGGTGGAAGGCAACATGGATTCATAGGGGTTTGAAATGAAATTACAATACTTGAAAGGTTCTACATCTGCAGGGATGCAATGGACTTGACCATCATGAACGTATTTCAAGCATTGGTGGAGAATTGATGGAACACATTTCATCTCCCTCATCCAAGGTCTACCAAGGAGTACATTGTATGCCATGGCCCCTTCCAAGATGTGGAACATAGTATGCAATATTCTGACCCCTACTTCAATGGGTAAAACAATAGTGCCAATTGTGGTACACAAAGCATCGTTAAATGCTTTGAGGGTGAATGAGGACTTGGAAATATGGGAAGGTGGAAGGTTGAGGTGGCTAAGGGCAGCAGTAGTGATAATGTTGATGGATGAGCCGATATCAATTAGGACTCTCTTAAATGGATTTTTGTCTATCAGGGCCATGATATGCAATGGAGGATCTATGGATTTTGAGGTCATTGACTTTATTTCAAAGTCATAGAAGGTGATGGATGGCTCCATGCATGTTCTAATGCTCCCTACAAAATTTTTGAAGGCATTAGAGTCTTGAGCTTCAAACTCAATAGATTTAAGAATTTCCATTAGGGCTTCTCTATGCCTAGGGGATTGTTGGATGAGCTCATATATGGACAATTTGGCTGAAGCCATTTTCAAACTTGTAGTTAACCGGCTACTTAGGGATACCACTAGCCTTAGAGGATGATGGATGGGCTGATTGGGTGGACTAGAAAGATGGATTGGCGAGGATGGATTTGGAGAGGTTTGAATGGGTGGTGGATTTGAAGGTTGTGACATGTTTGGTTGTTGGGCATTTTTTTGATTTTGCCTTTGACCTCTTGTGACCACATGGACTGCTCCTACAAAATTTTGGTAATGTTGGACATGATTAACTTGGTTAGGAGGTGTGTGATGATTATTACCTCCTACATTAGTTTGGGCCTCTTCATGATTGGGAAGAGGTGTTTGAAAAATTCCCAAGTTCTAATTTTGTGGAGCTAGGGGGTTATCCACCTTAATGGCCCCCAAGTCTATGAGGTCTTGAACGATGTTCTTAAAAATATTGCAGGTGTTGATATCATGACCATTTTGCCTATGGTATGGGTAAAATAGATGTTCCTTATAATTTCTGCCATGTTTGGTAGGGTCATCGAGCTTGATTTTAGGTAAATCCAACTTGTTTGTGTCATACAACCTTCGGAAGAGGGCAGAATATGACTCTGTTAAAGGAGTGTATTGGCATTGGGGTTGAGCGTATTGTCGACGGGAGGGGTTTTCCATAATTGGTATTGTGTTTTGCATCGTGGGTGCTTGAGTTACCGAGGGGACCGCATGATAAGTAATTTTTTGTGGTTGTTGCATGGGTTGTTGAGCTATTACGGGTTGGCTCATCACTACTTGATTTACTTGATTAGATGGACTAGACGAAGAGGCTTGTGATGACTTATTTTGGCTTGATTGATTACTTCTAAATTGGCCCTTGTTTTACCATTCTTTATTTTTAGGCTTAATTACGCCCTCTTGGATTTTTATCTCCTCAATGATGCTAGCCTATGCTAAGGCTTCTTCAAATGAATGATAGGTATGAAGCTGAAGCATCCAAGAGATGGGTTTTAAGCAACTCTTGGTAAATAATTTGATGATTTCATCCATTGGGAGGGAGAATGGCAATTTGGTAATGACTTGCCCTCCAATGGTTTCCAAATTCATAGATAGGTTCATCATCCCATTGTCTTAAGGTATATACATCTGATAATGAAACCTTATTTTTGATGTTTAGGATAAAACGCTCAAAGAATAGGTCAATCAATTGTTCAAAAGTATAAATACTATGAGTTGGTAGCTGATTAAACCACTCTATGGCATCTCCTCCTAATGTTTGAGGAAAGTTTTGGAGCATGAGAGCATCGTCGATTTGAATCCGAAAGCATGCATGAACAAATGAGCTAACATGCTCCTTAGGGTCCTCGGTTCCCCTAAATTTGTCAAACTTCGATAATGTAAAGTCTGTCGGATATGGCGGTGATGGTACCGAAGGATGGATTGGTTGATGGATCAGTTGGCTTAAAGTTGGTCTTTGGCTTGACATGCCAGGAGTGTTTTGCATCAACTGATCTATTTGTTTTTGCATGGCCTGAATCCTAAGATCTTCCCCAGGAATGTGGAAGCCTTGGATAACCTGATGATTTGGAGATGGACTAGAAGAAAAATGTTGGGGAGTGATTAGATGGTTTTGATGGAATTTATTGGTTTGAAATTGATGGGGGGAAGATTGATGGTTGAGAGAAGGAGAAGATTGATGAGGAGGAATATTTTGGAAGAATTGGTTGGGTTGGCCGGAAGAAATTATGATTGGAGGGGTTGGATTTTGAATTGGAGGTGGATTGGGGATGGACACCACCGAAGATTGGGGTACCCAAGTTGAATTTTGGTTGGCCATGGTTGGTTGGGTTGAAACTATAGGAAGCGTAGGATTTACATGAACTTGTTGTCTAGCATTTTGATGTTGTAGAAGCAATCTATTCATGAGACCCAATGTGTCATGAAGTTCTTGTTCGGACATAGAAGAAATTGACAAGGTTGTAGATAGATTAGAAGATGAAGGTATGGATGTGGATGGATTGGAGGAAATGGGCATGGAGCAAGTTGCACTTGATGTGGCAACTTGGGAGGTTGGTACCTGTGAGGCAACATTAACATACTCCTCATACAAAGGATTGGAATAGATTTGGGTATAGCCAGATGGAGGATGAGTGTTAAAAACACTTGGGTTTTGTTGGGATGGACTAGGAGAAGAGGGCATACCATATTCATAGGTAGAATTAGGATATCCTCGGGTGGGGTTGGATGGACAGGATGTAGCCAATTCTGGTTGTGCAACATAGTCTTGGCTAATGGGTTCAAGGACATAGTTAGAAGACCTATAGAGGGCCTCTACCTTGTCCATGTCAATTTGGATGGATGGTTGCTCAATATTTTGGGGAAGGGATCCCTCTTGTGGGAGAGATGGGCAAATGGGCCTAGATGGACTAGGTTGGATAGAATTGGAAGGGTTGGCTACTGAAGTAGTGGGTATGTTTGTTGTATTTTCCATTAAATTATTTTGACTTAATACCTTTGTTTGATTTCGAGTTAGAACCATAAAGTAATTAAATCAAAATGCAATTTTAGGATTATCAAATTAAATCTCCAAAACTAAAAATAGAGATAAAGAATTTAAAAACAAAGAAAACAATCAATCCTAAGTTTCACCTTGTGTGGCTTACCTTATTCATTGATTATCTCTTTTTAGTGTAAATTCCTTTTAGAAATGATAGTTTTGTGTGTTTGATGTATCCTAATCTTGCTTAATGAAAAATAAAGGTGAAAAACTATGGCTGGATGGGGCAACGAGATTCTTGTTGGTGATGAAATCCAACAAGTTTTCTCGGGGGTAGTCCTAAGGTGTCTAAGGGCAGATATTGGTGGATGGAAATGACTGCCACCATCACCAAATCTCAAGCAACAACTGGTGATGAAATCCAGTTACTACTATTTAGAGTGCATCGTGCTTGTGTGTGATTAATTTTAAATTTTCTATTCTTCTATTGTGGACAAACAATGTTAAAGGTAATAGATTTCACAAATCTAAATTAGAATCCAACACATAAATGCAAATTTCTTCTAAAGAGTGTGAAGTACACCACTTAAAACCCCCTACCTAGATAGCAACCGGAGGGTTTGTCCACCTCTCTGCCAAAGGAGTCACCCAAGGGTAGGAATACTTTTTGCATTTAAGTATTGTTCCTACTTAGATAAGTAAAATAAGCAACCCTTAACTCCTAAGATGCAAATTCTAATTAATGCTTTTTACTTTCAAATGCAAACAGAAAGATGTAGGAATTATTTGAATTTGCAATTCTTTTCAAAATAGAAAACTCAAAATATGTGATGAATGAATGCACAGATGCCCTAGATGCAATATAAAATGAATTTATTTCTAGATTACTTAATGTGTGTTCATTTTAAGCTTAAAAATCTAAAAATAAATAGTGAAATAATGAAATACATAGGAATAGAAATTGAAATAGAATGGTTATAGGGCTTACCCGAAAGCCTAAGCTCTACTCCAAATCACTACCAAGCATAGTTGGGCACCTTTGCAGGTGTAGCAAGGTGCCTGTGTAGGTACAACAAGGTGCCTATGGGGATCAACAGGTGTCACAGAGCGCCTACGCACCTTCTGCAAACTATCATAAGACCTTCCAAAAACCCTAACCGATGATTTTGACTAGTTTTTCACTCTAGAAAACCCTGTAAAATGGAACAACAAAATGAAATTAGTACAACAAAGTAAATCAAAAAGTAGAACCCTTGTGGGGTCCCACCGTGATCACCATTTGTGAAGCAAAAATATGACACTAAAATAAATATGAAAGTAAAATAATTCCAATGAACAAGAGACTGCACAAAAGATGATTTTATTCAATAAATGGAGGGAGCTAAGAAACTCCTTTGTTACAATATGTTTGTTCAAAAGAACTTATTTTGATACAATAAATACAGGTGCTAGGGTTCTCCGAAACCCTAGCTACAAAACAAGTAGTGTCTCCAATGTATCTTGCTTCCAACAGGATGAGTGGGCTTTTGGTTATCCGTAATCGGACCACTCTAGCTTCAATAGCTACTCAACAATCCTTGGTTGATGCTACCTGATCCTGCACATACAACAAACATAGAGTCATTAGAAAACAAAATGAGGGTTCCATAATGTGAACCCTCAGAAATGCAAACTAAAAACCCTAGATCTAAATAAACAAAACATGCAAAATCCAAATAACATCAAATAAAAATGCATAAAATACTTACTTTTCTATTGATGATGTTATTTCGTTGCTCCATTGTAGATTGATGGTAGGGTGCCTCGATGACACCTGATGATCTTACGTTGTAGGTTCTGGTCTGTGGCTGTGGGGATGGTAGGCTCTGTGTTGCACCTACAGAATGTAGTAGCCTCACTTTTGTGCCTGTGGGATGCACTAGGCGACCAGGAGCACCTGTGGATTAGGGTTAGATCTATAGAAGCATATCGGGGGGTTGTGAAGGGCTCGACAAATGGAAGACAATGGTGGTGGTAGGAATGGGCTGCGAAGATGGTAGGAATGAGGAAATCCTAGGGCAAACTAGGGTTTTTGGGGAAGGCTAGGCTAGGGCACAATCTACTCACAAGAAACTAGCTCTAGGTAAGGTTAGATCTCACAAGTAAGTTCGAATAGCTAAAGCTTCAAAATATCAAGGTTTTAGGATTTAGGGGTTGAGCATTGAGAATGCTCCTATTTATTATCAAGCCTAGGGTTTTCTTAGGGTTTTAGCTTAACACTTTTGATCATGTGGCTAATATTAAAGCGGATCCAAAGGTTGATATTAAACTTTAGGTGTGACACAGATTAAGGAATATGGATGACTGAGATTAGATCAGATCGGATGGTTGAGGTTAATTTGGCTTATAAATATATATTTTATAATAAATATATTAAAATATAATATAAAATATTATATTTAAATATAAATAAGTCAAATAGGGGTTAGAAAATGGCATGAAAGGCATGGAATGGCCAATTGAATGGTGAGAAAGGGGTATGGTGGACAAGTGGGTGGTAGAATGACCAAGATGAAGGACAAGTGGCTAGGATTTGGTGTCTACAGAAAGTTTATAAGGAAAGCACCCATTTTCATTTATCATCGCATACACCCCTTTCTTTAGGGCCTTTTTATTATTAATAGGTTCATGTAAAATATAATAGATACCGTATGACCATCAGGAATGGTGTTCATATGACCATTGACTATTTTTATGCACACCTCTTAATTTTTTAAAGTTCACAAGGAAAGCACCCCATTACATTGTTCATTACCATCCACATATTCCTTTCTTGGTATTTGTTTTTTTACCCAAGTAAGTGTCACATGGTGGCCAATAAGGTTTTTCCATCATTCAAAAATTCCTAGTTTTATTTTTTAGATTTTATGGAAAGCCAGATTGATTTTTGATAGATAGAGTCTTGCTTTGATTATACCTTGCTTATCTCAAAATCCCAATACATTTTCACACTCTTAAATACAATTTTGAATAAGAAAATATGAAACTATAAAGTAGTTCTTCCCTCAAAATTTAAAAATTTCCTTTGCTCTCCTATTATGCGCATGGTCTAAAAAGTTGAGAATTGACAAAAGGACAAGCTCTCCCCCCCAAAAAAAATTCCCTTGCTCCTCTCCAAAATGAGCAATTTTCCAAAAAGCAAAGCAATAAAATCCCTTGATCTCCTTCAAAATGAGCAAGGCCCCTACTCCCCTAAAAAAAAATCCCTTTTTCTCCTCTCAAAACAAGCAAAACACTCAAAAAGTAATAAATCCCTTGCTCTCCTTCAAAATGAGCAAGTATCCCAAAAAAACATTCTGCAAAGAGCTTGAATCCCTGGAATTCTCAATTTTTTGAAAACCATGGGATGATATCCATTGCTAGAAATGGGTTATAGACACCAACCTAGTAGTGGATTAGTCTTACGCGTGGTAACACGTCTGTCAAATTAGCAACCTTCTCTTGTATAGAGCAATATTAGCTTAAGAATGAGTTGGATTTTGATGTCTTGCATTACAGAGTAGTTATGATATAGAACCCAAAGTAAAGCTAAGTCTTTATTCGATGATATGTAATATATAATAGAAAACTAAATGCAATCATGAGAGGGTTATAACAACCTATAACAAAGTGCTAAACAGGGATAACCGCTCAATCACAATCATAGTGCACACAACTAAGAACTATTAGAAAACAAATGTAATCTAACAGTCTAACAACAGTAGCCTAAAACAAGTAAGTGTAATACTTATGTGAGGTATACTATACCTGTTAAATAAAACAATTATTTATATCCCCAAATATTTTATTCATTTTCAAAAACTTACATATATATAGAACATAAGGAAGGTGAGGAAGGGGGTTGGAGAAGAAGGAGGAAGGGAGTCGGCGTGGAGGGATAAGGAAAGGAAAGGAGAGATAAGGGGCACAATAATAGGGAGGAAAGGGAATACGAGAGAATAGGGAGAGGAGAGAATATCGGGAGAGGAAAAATAAAATCTTGCCGACAATTAAACCTTGTCGACAAACATCATTGTTTTCACACCGAGCCTAGAAAAACCAGATATTTCTAGGCCTTAACCCTCTTCACATTTGCAACATTCTCCCCCTTAAAGTTGAGAGGACTGAAAACACAGTCTCTCAGCTTTATAAATTGAGCTTTAGCCATCACTTTGGTGAAGATATCTGCAACATTCTCCAAAGTGCGGCAGAATTGAAGCTCAACAATTTCTTGCTCCACCATATCTCGGATGAAGTGGTACTTCATATCAAAATGTTTCATTCTACTATGGTGGATTGGATTGTATGCCAACTGAATGGCACTGATGTTGTCACAGTAGATTTTGGTCGGACCACTTTGCGGTTCTCCAATCTCTTCCAACACTTTTCTCAACCATAACACTTGAGTACTAGCATATGTGACTGCTATATACTCAGCTTCTATAGAAGACAAAGCTACCACAATTTGCTTTTTGGAACTCCAAGTTATTAGTCCTGATCCTAGACTAAAATAGTTCCCTAAAGTTGATTTCCTGTCATCAATGTTGCTACCCCAATCACTATCACTGAAGCCTACAAGCTTGATAGTGTTACATTTATGGTACTGGATTCCAAAATCCAATGTACCCTTCACATATCTAAGAATTCTCTTAGCCACTTGCAAATGCAGCTCAGATGGGCTAGCCATAAATCGAGAGACCAGAGAAACAACATACTGAATATCAGGTCTAGTGTTGGCGAGAAACATCAAACTCCCAACCATACTTTTGAAAGTGGTCACGTCAACTTTTGATGCTCCATCATCTTTGCTTAATTGGATCCCATGTCCAACTGGAGTTGCAACTGGTTTGCAATGCTCCATAGCAAACTTCTTGATCATGTCCCAAGCATACTTATGTTGACAAATGAAGATCCTTGTATCTGACTGATGAACCTCCATTCCAAGAAAGTAGTGCATTAAGCCAAGATCCTTCATCTCAAACTGCTTCATCATGGAGCGCTTGAACTCCATATTCATATTTTCATTACTACCCATGAATATGAGATCATCCACATACAAGAAAACTATGAGGATGTCATTACCTTGCTTCAGGTAGTAAAGGGTGGGTTCATTTTTGCTTCTGGTGAACCCAAAATATTTGAAGTACCCATCAATGCGTGAGTACCAAGCTCGTGGTGCTTGCTTGAGGCCATAGAGTGCCTTTTTTAGTCTGTAAACAAGGTGCTCCTTGCCTTTCTCTTCAAATCCCTGTGGTTGCTCAACATACACTTCTTCTGTCAAGTAACCATTGAGAAATGCACTCTTTACATCCATGTGTTGGACTTTCCAACCTTTGTGAGCAGCTAAAGCAAGAACTGTTCTGATGGTTTCCTATCTGGCTATAGGAGCAAATGTCTCTTCATAATCAATACCATATTTTTGTGTAAATCCTTTTGCAACCAATCTTGCTTTGTGCCTTTCAATGCTTCCATCAGCATTGAATTTGGTCTTGAAGACCCATTTGCATCCAACACATTTCTTTCCTTTAGGAAGCTTTACCAGCTCCCAAGTGTCATTGTTTTTTATAGAGGTTATCTCCTCTTTCATGGCATCTTGCCAAATTTTCTGAGTACATGCCTTCTCATAACTAGAAGGCTCAAGTTGTGCACTAGTTAACAAGGCATAGTTAACTATATCTCCCCGAGGTTCTTGGGAGTCATCATCACCATACAAATGCATATTTTCAAGTCTTTGCAAGACTAAACTCATTTCACTAGCTTGACTTCTAGTATATCTTCTTTGAAAGTTTTTATCCAACATCTGATAAGATGGATGATGCTGGAGTGTTCTCTTACCTCTGGATGGAGAATCAATATCCATTGGTGAGGAACTGACCGACTTTGAGGAGAAGGACTTGGTGAAGAAGTTGAACTAAAATATGAACTTGGGCTTGTTGGAGGAGACTTCTTTCCTTTCTACGATGATTTTTGTTGCACCTATTTAGAAACTGCATCATTGGATTCATCATCACTGAATATTTGGGGCTTACCCCATTCTCCCCCTTCATCAAAAATCACATCCTTGGAAAGCACAATATTTTGAGTCCTAGGATTGTAGAGTCTATAAGCTTTTGTGTTCTCATAGTACCCTACAAATATGCATGCTTGACTCTTTGGATCAAGCTTTTTCTTAGCTCATCAGGAATATGAGAATATGCCAGTGAACCAAATACTCGAAAATGCTTGACATTTGGTTTCTTACCATACCATGCTTGGTAAGGAGTTTTCCCTTTCAAACTTGAAGTAGGGCTCCTATTCAAAATATACACACTGGTCCTAGCTGCATCTTCCCAATACATATTACTCAAATGCTTCTTCTGAAGCATAGATCTTGCCATCTCTACAATGGTGCGGTTTTTTCTTTCAGCCACACCATTCTACTGTGGAGTGTAGGCAGCAGTGAACTGCCTCTTTATTCCATGTTTTTTACAAAAATTCAAAAATTCATTAGAGGAGTATTCTCCTCCTTTATCTGATCTCAAACACTTAACAAAATATCCACTCTCATTTTCAACTCTTGTTTTAAAATCTACGAAGCAGTCAAATGCTTCATATTTATGCTTCAAAAAATATATCCAACACATTCTTGAAAAATCATCAATAAAAAGAAGAAAGTAAGAGTTGTTACCGATGCTCTTGGTCTGCATTGGACCATAGATGTCCGAATGCACTATTTGGAGTGGATAACTGGCCCGCCATGCTTGCCCTCATGGAAACTTGGTCCTGGCATGCTTTCCCAAAGCACAACCTTCACAAACTTCTTTATTATCCTAAACTTTAGGAAGTCCGGTCACCATCGCTTGAGAGGTTAACATCTTCAAACTAGCTGAATTCAGATGACCGTATCTCAAGTGCCACAACACACTTGGATTTGAAATAGCAACATTTGCTAATTGATCTCCCCTTGGCTGACCAAACCTTAAAGGGAATAGCCTATTCTTTGTCATTGGCACTTGTGTAATAATTCTATTACTATTATTTTTATCAAAAATGGTGCATTTACCCTCATCAAAAAGCAACTTGTAGTTCTTTTCTAACATTTGACCAACACTTAAAAGGTTGTGTTGGAGATGGGGTGTGTAATAGATATCACTTACTTGCTTAACACCTTCTTTAGTTGGAACCGCCATGGCTCCAATGCCTTCAACTGCCAATGACTTGTTGTCCCCCAACTTGATGCTAGATTTGTAGGAAGAATCCAGGGTAGCAAAGGGTTCTTCTTTGCCACTCATATGATTTGAACACCCAATGTCCAAAATCTAGGTGTCATTCATGTTCTGATTCGATTGCCCATATGAGAGAAAGAGATTTGTGGTCCCTTCCTCTTCTCCAAAATTGCCATACTGAATGCTCTGGCTGCTGCTACTCCCTTGTGAAGGCTACTTTGACCAACAATCATGAGCATAGTGGCTAGGTTTGCCACAATTGTAGCAAACTTGCTTTGACTTGTCATTTCCTTTTCCTCGACTTGGATGCTTTCCTCTATTCTATTGTCCACCTCTATTCTGACCTCCACCTCTGTTTGAAGATCCTCCTCTGCTTGGGGTTCCACCTCGTGGACTATTCTTGCCTCTTCCTCTATACTGACCTCTGCCATGACTTCTACCTCTTCCTTCTTGTGAAGCGAAGGCTTTATCATCTCCTCCATGGCTGGTGGATGGAGTGTCCTGCAATATTTCTTCATGTGAAAGAAGAGAACCAATCAGTGCTTCAAAAGAAAGAGTAGTCAAATATTTTGACTCTTCAATAATGATTGCTACATGATTCCACTTCGGAAGAAGTGTTCGCAACACTTTCTTCACCATAACCTCAGGCTTAACATCTTCACCTAGAGTGACCATTTTATCTACTACCGCTTTAACCCTCATGCAGTAGTCTCCTACTTTCTCATTTTCCTGCATTCTGAGATTTTCAAAATCTCTCTTCAGTGTTTGAAGTCTAACCTGTTTTACTTGATCACTACCTTGAAAGCTTTCTTTCAAAACTTTCCAAGCATCTTGAGTTGTGACACAAGATGCTATTCTAGGAAAGATACTTTTATCTAGGGCTGCTTGTAAATAGTACAAGGCAGAGGAATTATTTTTTTGGGCTTCTTTTCTAGTTTTTTTATCTGCAGCACTCAAAGATGCCCATTCAGTAGTTGTGGGTTTTGTATACCCTTATGTTACAATATCCCATAAACCTTTGCCTATTAACAAAGTTTTCATCTTAATCGACCAATATTCGTAATCACCACCATTGAACTCAGGGATTGGTAGACTAGTATTGGATGCCATTTTAGAAAGCAGACTTTATTTCAATTGCAAGCAAGTAGTACAAAGAAGTACAAAATAGATCACTGATTTAAATCAAATCTAGCCTTTTTAATTCTCTCACTAATTTCTTGCTCCTCTTGTTGTGGATTTCCCAGTATTGGATGCCCAAAATTATCGGTAATGGAATCCTTGTCATCACTGATGACGATGATTTTAGGGGCTGGTTCTGGCTCTAGCTCTAGCTCTAGCTCTGGCTCTGGCTCCACTGGCTCTAGTTCTGGATTAGGAGAGTGTGGTGTATAGCTCTCACTTGATTCTATTTTAGGCACTGTAGGTGTATAACTATCACTTGATTGTCCTTCAGGTGCTTCTTCAACCGTCTTTGACTCTTCTATTCTTTGCCCAAAGATATTGTCCTCTGAGTTAGCCTCGTATCTAGAATCGGGCTTCCTTTGGTGGGCTATGACCGCATTTTCTAATTGATTGAAAATTGTATGCAAACCATATCTCCAAAATTTTTCGTCAAACCATTCGGCATTCTCTCTTTGTAAAAGAGAACAAAGAGCATGATAGCATCCGGTTGATCTGATCATCTACTCATCAATGCAAAAAACAACTTCATTAGAGCCTCTAAGGTTAAAATTTTCACCCTTTTGCAGCCGCTGAGGCTATTACAAAACAAATATTTAACCTTGAACGGGCGTTCTAGAAGACTTCCCGAAACTTTTCCAGGTTCACAATATGCAAATTTTCACTTTCCACTTTTCACAATTTTTTCTCCAAAAAAAAGTTTTCAAATTTTTATAAAGCCCTCTTTTTTTTAAATTTAATAATCAATAATGCTTTTAATAAATTAAAAATAAGTATATTAATAAAATAATTAAAAGCATTTATTTGAAAATTAAATTCAATTTAAAAGAAACTTTAATAAAAAAACTTTTTTTTTAAAACCTTTTATTATTCTGGTGATTCGAACTCGTGACCTCACGTATGCAGACAAGCACCTTTGCCGCTACACCACGCGGCTCCTCTAAAAAACAATCCGTCCGCTCTTCCTCTTAAAGCTCCGTCTTGACGAAAAAACAAAAAAAAAAACTTTTTTTAAACCCGACGGGATTCGAACCAGGGTCCTCTCCTTTGCAAATCCGCCAACGTAACCAACTACGCTGGGGGCTCGATTGGAATGATAAACAGAGTCGCGCGATATATTATCGTCCAAAAACAATTTAAAAAAAAAAACTAAGTCTTTTATCCCACATGCAGTGGGAAGAAGACTCTCATGCTGCTTTTATACTCCCACGAGCACAAAAGAACTCAGTTGTCCTCATCAGTTTGCCACCTGTCTACTCACCTCGATCCACGTGCTACCCAATCAACACTCTACCAGCCACCATGTGTCCTCTTGCCACATCAGCTCTCACTGTCTGCTATCTACCTTCTCGATCCACGTGCACCCAGCTATCCCTGATAGCTCCTCAGCTCTCTCTGTCTACTGTCGTGTCTGCCTCAGGATGCGTGCTACACCAATAACTGCCACCTCAAATAGATTCCTGCTGACTACTCCCTTCTCACCTCGGGATCTGTACCCCAATTACCGCACCCCTGGCCCTTTGGATCTGATACCATAATGTTAAATAAAACAATTATTTATATCCCCAAATCTTTTATTCATTTTAGAAAACTTACATATATATAGAACATAAGGAAGGTGAGGAAGGGGGTTGGAGAAGGAGGAGGAAGGGAGTCGGCGTGGAGGGATAAGGAAAGGAAAGGAGAGATAAGGGGCACAATAATAGGGAGGAAAGGGAATACTAGAGAATAGGGAGAGGAGAGAATATCGAGAGAGGAAAAATAAAATCTTTTCGATAATTAAACCTTGTCGACAAACATCGTTGTTTTCACACTGAGCCTAGAAAAACCAGATATTTCTAGGCCTTAATCCTCTTCACATATTACATCAATGCATGTAAATAAAATATGCAATACAATAATAATAATCATAACTTAGGCTAAATGACTAAGCCTAAGTATCCTCAACACTCCTCCCAACCATAGAAGTATTGGACCCCAATGCTCTCAACAAATATGGAAGATCACGAGCCATCTGATGGTAAGATATCCAATGAGCCTAGTGTGGAAGATAACTACAGTTGGTGATAAGGTAAGAAGTGGAAGAAACCTATTGAGTTTGATGAGTCTTAGTATCAAATAGTCTATCTGTATCAAGAAAAAGCTAAAATTTAGGTACCACATCTACTAGATGGCTGATGACAGGTGTAGTCTCCAATGTAGAGTCCTGATATGGCTTCAAAAGATCCACATTGACAACATCATGGATGCCAAGGTGTGATGGAAGGTCCAAATGAAAGGTATTCTCAAAGATATGTTGAATTATGGTGTAGATACCATAGTGGAGAGGCTTGAGCTTACTATGTGCCTTCTCTAAAAAGCATCATTTGTCCAAGTGTAGCCAAACTCTATCACCAACCTGAAAAGGATGAGGAATGTGATGCTTGTCCATTGCTCTCTTCTACTATTGTTGAGTCTTCTGCAAGATCTGTGTTACCTTATCTTGAAGGCTCTGTAGATGCTAAATGAAATATTTTACCTTTTCTTGCTCCTTCTCCATGTGTGTTGTGGACAGAGAGGGCAAGGCAAGAGGTAACTCATATGGTGCAAGTGGCTAAAATCCAAGACAAACATCAAATTGTGAATGTGTTTTGGAACTATGAAACACTCTATTATATGCATGCTCTATGTGAGTGAGGCTCAAATCCCACTTTTCCAATGAGGTGTGGTGGTAGATCCTCAAACTCTGTACTAGTGTATGATTCACAACTTTGGTCTACCCATCTGACTAAGGGTGGAAAGTCATGGAAAAATTAAGGGAAACTCCCAAAATTTTCCACAAGGATCTCCAAAAGTGTCCCACAAAGCATGGATCTCTATCAGATACAATGCTAGTGGGGAGACCAAAGGATCACCACACTATCTCAAATAAAATTTGTGCCAAGTCAGGTGTTGTGCTAGTCTTCCTGCATGGAATGAACTTGGCCATATTACTGAATCGGTCCACAACCACAAAAAAACTGTCATGTTGCCTTACTGTCAAGGGAAATCCACTCACCAAGTCCATGGATATGCTCTCCCAAGGACGTGAAGGAATGGACAAAGGAACACTCAAGCCCAAATTCTTAATTATTTATTTGGAGCGATAACATATGACACACTGTCTCAAGAATCATAGGATATATCTATGCATGTGAGACCAGTAGAAGAACCATTGTAAGTGGTGGAGTGTTTTCTATTTTCCAAAGTGACCTTCATAAATATTTGAGTGGGCTTCTTTGAGGATATAAACCCTATGCTCTTATGGTACACAAAGTTTTTCTAACTTGTAAAAAAGTCCATCCTTCATGTGGTAGTCCTGAAAAGGAGTGAGGTTGGAAGATGAAGGGTGTACAAGATGATGGTGAACCTTGCTGAAATCTAGATCAAGAGCATAAAGAGGTGGCCAAGTTTGAAATCCAATATGGGAGGTAGTCACAATTTTTGTCAAAGCTTGATCCATGGGTGGATGACTCAAATAATCAGCCATTGTATTAGTTGTTCCTTTCTTGTACTTGATGACCAAGTGGAACTGCTGCAAGTAAGTGGTCCACTTCATGTGTCTAGCTTCCTCAATCTTGGTTTGTGATTGAAGAAACTTGAGAGGCATGTGATCTGTGTGGATAATTTTTTCTTTCCCAAGAAGATAATGTCTCCAATATTTTATGGCTTGGACCAATGCATACAACTCTTTATCATATGTGGAGTAGTTTCTTTTGGTAGTTGAGAAGGTCTCAGAATGGTATACCATGGGATGCTCATTTTACTTTAAAATAACTCCCATTGCAAACTGTGAGGCATCTATCTCTATCTCAAATGGATGAGAAAGGTTGGGAAGGACAAGAACAGGAGTAGTGCACAGTTTGTGTTTCAAGGTCTCAAAGGTTTGGTCATGTTCCTTGATCCAATGAAATCTAACTTTGGCCTTCATGATATGGTGCAAGGGATGAGCAATGGTAGAGTAGCTAGGTATGAACTTATGATAGAAATTCACAAGTCCAAGGAAACTCCTAATATCAGTGACAGAGGAGGGAGTTGGCCAATTTTGGAGTGCTTCTACCTTTGCAATATCTACATGGATTCCTTGCTGATTTATTATGAAGCCAAGATAGGAGATTGAAGTTTGGGTAAATGAACACTTAGGAAGGTTAGAAAAAAGTTGGTTCTTCTCAAGGGTGTGGAGAACCTAATCTAAATGCTGCAAATGTACCTTCCAAGTAGTAGAATATACAAGGATATCATCCAAGTATATGATCACAAAGTTGTCTAGGCTATCCCTAAACACTTCATTCATCAACCTCATGAAGGTTGTAGGTGCATTTGTAAGACCAAAGGGCATCACCAACCACTCAAAGAGCCCAAATTTAGTCTTGAATGTTATTTTCCAAGTATCTTCTACTTGAACCCTTACTTGATGGTAACCACTCTTAAGATCAATTTTAGAGAAAAATTTTGCCCCTTGAAGTTGATCTAGCAAGTCATCAATGCAAGGGAGAGGATATCTATTTTTTATTATTATTTTATTCAATGCATGAAAATCAATACAAAGTCTCCATGAGCCATCCTTCTTTAGCACCAAAAGAATAGGGGAAGCACAAGGAGAAGTGCTAGGCTTAATGAATCCTTTTTCCAACAAGTCCTCAATTTGGTGTTTGATTTCATCCATTTGTAGCATTGATTGTCTGTACATGGGTGCATTTGGAAGTGATACACCTGGAATGATTTTGATGCTATGATTAATATCTCTCTTTGGTGGTAGAGTGGTGGGTTCATTAAACACAATCTGATGTGACTGTAGAATATTTTGAAGTGAAGCATTCTTTGTGTGGAACTTAGAAGTTTGTGCTTGATCTTATTTTTGTGTGGGTCTTATGAATATGAGTGCCAACTCTTGTGCTTGATTTACTACTTTGCAAGCTTACCTACAACTTAGCACTAGATTAGATGTGTCCTTAATGCATTCCACTAGATATTTTTTGTTATCCAATTCCAATGTGTAGGTGTTCTTTTTAGCATGGTATACAACATTCCTATCATATTGATAGGGTTTACCCAACAACATTCCACAATAATCCATGTCTATGATATCACACCTAACCTTATCCACAAATTTATCACCAAAGGCAAAATACATGATGCAAGTGTGTGTGATGTCTGAAGTAGAGTCAACATCCTTCCACCCAAGTGCATAGGGTTGAGGATGTGGCTTTGTGGGAAGCTTCAACTTCTTGACAATGGATCTTACAATCAAATTTTTTTGCAAGCCGTTATCTATGATACAATCAATAGAAACATTGTGTGTAAGGTGGGCCTTAGTGACAAACAAATGGTCATGACCCCCATGAGCAGAAATATTTGTCATAAGGGTAACCTTGTTGATTTTACCCTTCAAAGCAGGATATTCTTCCTCTCTCCCTGTAGCCACAATGGGACCATATTGTGTGTCCTCATTTGAATTTACAAAAAGGGATTTCTTCTTCATTCTCCCAAGTATAAAACAATTAGCTTTGGTATGACCATTCTTTTTACAATAAGCACAATACAATGTAGAAGAAGAAGAATTTTTAGAGCTAGAAGAGGAAGAATGGGATTTATATGAATGGGGAGGAGTAGAATAATTAGGGGAAGAGGAGTTCTTCACCTTTTTTTGGTGTTGATTCAAACCTTTGGAAGAGCTTTCCTGTGATGGTTGTGACCTATAAGAACCACCAACTTTCTCCTCCACTAAGATGGCATGCTTGAATGTTGATGACAATGAGACAAATGGAATGAATTTCACCTCTCTCATTATAGGATCATGCAAACCACTTACAAATTTTTCAATAAGCTCTTGATCTAAAGAAGTGATTCCAAAAAGAACTCTAAGCTTATTGAACTAAAAAATGTAATAAAAAACTGGCATATTAAAACCTTGCTTTAACCTATACCATTTGATCCTTAGATCTACCTGGTAGTTAGGTGGAAAAAATATTTCTTTCAAAAGTGCCACTAATTATTTCCAATTTTTGACCTTAGTTGTGCCATCAAAAACCAACATTTGTGCTAAACCTGTAAGTCTTACCCTTGCCAAAGGTAATTTGGTCCTCTTCTTGGAGCTCGGCATATGAGAACCAAGTCTCCATATCCAAGATCCAAGTAGACAACACATCAGGATTACAGGATCCATCATAAGGTTTAACATCACATTTGATTTTGTTGGTAAATTTTTTGTTGTAAATTTTGACATCTCCTTGAGGGGAGGTAGCCACAAAAATACCCTTCACTTTCTCCATTAAATCACCAACAATAGTGGTAATGTTGGCTACTTGTTGTGCAAGATCATTTGCCATTTGTTTTCTAGTGTATGCTAGTATAGGTTTGCAAAATAATGACCCAAATCACAAAATTTTCCTCTTGAAATTTAAAAAATAGGGTGAGTTTAGTGCTAAAAATTCAACTTACTTCTCCAATTTTCACAAAAATTTTGCACTTTAAAACTCAAAAATTTTACCCCTAAATGCAAAAATTTTGACCTATAGAGTGAAAAATATTTAATTTTTGCAAAAAGAATGATGTGAAGATGCAAAAATTTGATGAAAAGTTTCACCTCCAAAGTTGGTTCGTAGAAAAATTTGGTGGGACTGGTGGGTGGTCAACTGCAGGATTAGCATAGTCAATGGTCACATCAACCGATCAATGGAGTGCCAAGTGGTGGAAGGTTGAGCATAGTCAATGATTACATCAACTGTCTGATGGAGCACCAAGTACCAAATGTTCAACTATCTATGATGCTGCAATAGCTACTTGACAGAGCAATCGTATGATTACCACAAGGTAATTGAAATACAAGGTGTGTTGTGCACCTTCTAAACTATAATTTTTTTATCTATGCTTCCTCCTCTTGGGTCACCAAAAAATTCAACGAAGATGGATAATTTTTTTTACGATGATCAAACCTTAGAAACAAAAAAATAATTTACACCAAAAATATGATTAAGTGCTATATTTTTGTTTTCTTCATTGGATTATTATTTTATTCGTTGTATTCTTGTTTTTCTTCATCGAAAAAAATGCTTGACATTGGGGACTATATTCAAAGGTTGTTTTTATCGAGAGCTCGGGCTGATTGACAACATCTTCAAAGTTGAGAAGCCTGCATCGTCACTAGATTTGCATAGGGGAGATCACCTGGACACCAACTCCTTCGACGGAGAAGAAAAAAAATCATGATGGCCAATATAAGGATATAAAGAATTTTAATCCACATCGTTGCACCAAAAAAATAATTGTGTCACAGGGAAGTTTTCAAACACTAGTTTCAAATTTGTTAGCTCATTTTCGATAGCAAAATTTGAATCATCAGGAAAGGGTCTTTGTTGATGAAAGGTTTAATAAAACCTTATTCTAATGAAAATATTTCATGTTAGAGTCACTAAAATTTCATCGAGAAATAATTTGCTTATGTCTAAGAAATAATAGGTCATTGAGGGAGAATCACATTCGTCAAAGGAATGCACGATGGAAAAAAATTATTCCTCCATATTTGAGAAAATTTACTCTATTCTGTTTCATCAATATCTCAATGCAAAATTATACGTAGGTCATCAAGATTCTCAAAAAATGATAGCATCAACAAATAAATCATATTTAACCTTAGGGATTCCTAAGTTTTCCTTGTGCCCAATATTTCACACATCAGGAAAATATAACATCATCGGTATCGCCTGTTGTGTTGCAATCTGCAGAAACATACGTTTGTGATCGTTGTTGTGCACTCAATTAATTTTGTCGAGGAATTTATTTGGGAAGATTTTACAATTGAGAGTGAGCCTCCACATCAAAAACTTTCAAACTAATCATTGCTACTGTTTGGAGCCCATATTTGGTCTCCAAATAATAGAAAAAAACATTGCATGTAATGGAGGTAAAAGAGTTTACCCATTTGGGTTAACCCTCTAACGTCTCTATCAAGAAAAAATGGGTGTAGGGGAATGGTTGTCCTCTGTCACCTCGAGAGCTTTACCGAATGTTGTGGCTAGTTTCACCCAAATTCAGAACCCAAAGTAAAGTTGAGTCTTTATTCGATGATATGCAATATATAATAGAACATAGAATGCAATTGTGAGAGGGTTATAACAACATGTAACCAAGTGCTAAATAGGAATAACCACTCGGTCACAATCATAGTGCACATAACTAAGAATTTTTAGAAACTAAATACAATATAACAGTTTAACAAAAGCAGCCTAAAACAAGTAAATGCAATACTTATGTGAGGTATACTATACCTTCACGTATTATAATTAATGCATGTAAATAAAATATGCAATACAATAATAATATTCATAACTTAGGATAAATGACTAAGCTTAAGTATCCTCAACAAGTTAATTCCAACCACATATAAAATCAAGGTAATGATGACCATAGGGTGATATCCATTACAACAATGGGATATAAACATTGGCTTGGGAATGGGGTAGCCTTATGTGTGGTAACATGTCTATCTCATTAATGAACTTCACTATGTACATAGGGATATTTGAAGAACACAAGCTTATACTAAGAGGGGGAGTGAATAGTATAAGACCACTTTTTACTTTTCTTCTCAAATCAATATTATGCAGTGTATAGATAGCAATATCAATAGCAGTAATCAAAGAAATGCATAAAACTCCACACACAATAGAGACATAGATTTAACGTGGTTCACCCAATGTGGGCTACCTCCACAGAGAAAATATTTCTTCTAAATATTTCTCAAATAATCTCTTGGGAATCTTTTCCAAATTACAATGTTTATGGACCTCGGTCAAAATGAGATGTTGATCCCCTAAATCTCAAGTTCATGGATCTCTTCCATAGGAGAACTCTTTCCCCTTCTGCTCTAGCTAGTGATCTTATAGAATAATTTGTCTCTCTGTTGCACTGACTTGTGGATCTCTCTCCACTTAAAGACTCCTCACTCAGATCTATCTTCAATTGTCCTGGCTATTGGAATTCTATCCACTGAGACTATGTCCTATATACTTTGTCACCTCCAAATCTTTATCTCAATACTATACCAAACATAGTTTAGTCAATCTAGCACAGTTCTGCTCAATCTCTTGCACTAAACATAGTACAGTTGGTCTAGTACAATTTTTCTCAATAGGTTCACTTAGAACCTGCTCAAATATTATCAATAGGTTCACACAAAACCTGTCCAAATATACTTAATAGGTTCACACAAAACCTATCAAAATCTTCTCAATAGCTTCACACAAAACCTTTCCAAATCTGCTCAACAAGTTCACACATAACTTGTCAAAATCTGCTCAACAAGTTCACATAGAACTTGTTCAAATATGCTCAACAAGTTCACACATAACTTGTCCAAATCTACTCAAAAAATCCTCTCTAGGACTTGCTCAAATCTGCTCAATAAGTCCTCTATAGGAATTTCTCAAATCTTCTCAATAAGTCCTCTATAGGACTTGCTCAAATCTGCTCAATAAGTTCTCTATAGGACTTGCTCAAATCTGCATAACAAAATTTCACAAAAGCTTAACTCAAAATAGTCCACAACTCTTCTCAAATACTTGTCTCAATCACATAGAATCATAAAGAGAATTGTTAGAGACTCAATATGTTCTAAGCTCAATGTACAATAAATATCTCAAATCAATCTCATAGAAGTATAAATGGAATTGTTAGAGACTCTATATATTCTATACTCAAATCCCAATCTCAACTCAATAGAAGCATCAAGATAATTTTTAGAGACTCTATATGTTCTATACTCAGATCTCAATCTCAACTCAAATCAACCTCAATATCAACTCAAATCAATCTCAACTCAAATAAAAATATTGAATAGTTTATTTCTAGGAACTTGAACAACCACATGCATCCACTTGACTAGGCTTAATCAAATCAACTCAACCAATCACCTCAAGGAAAATTCCTTTCTTACAAACCCTAGTCCAAGCATGTATTAACCAACTCAACTCAACCAATCACCTTAAGGAACAATCCTTTTTCACAAACCCTAGTCCAAGCATGTATCAACCAACTCAAAATGTTTCCAACAATGCTCAAGCACAAGTCTCACATAGCAATTATACTCATGTTCTTTTATAACTCAATTTCATGTTCATTTCATCATCAATGGGCTTCAACAACAATGCTAACAAAACAAGGTTTAAATACAACTCAAAAACCAGAAAACCTTGAAGCATTCAACCAATAATTTTCTCAAAGGAAACCACAATCAATCTTTTTCTCTCTAATGAAATTTCAGAAATAAACCACCATAAACAATCAATAGGAGAATGTTCCCATACCTTTTTGATGCCAATAAGCTGTCCACAAAATCTACCACACTTAAACACAACTTTTATTTCCAATATAAACAAGGGTTAATGGACCTCAAATAATCACAAAATAAAGCATTATTGATATTACACCCGTTTTACTCCAAGTTAATAAACACATCCACAAAAGTCCCTTTTATTAAAACCCTTATAAAAAATAATAAACCTCTCAAAATTGCTTTTAAAAAATAACTCCTTATTTCTCCCAAAATTAATTCTCCATAACCATAAAATAAATCATAAACCAATTATGCTTTGCAATAATAATCATAGCCCTAATTACAAACTTTAATTTCCATTAACTACCTTATAACTCCAAACTTTAGGGCTAGTAAAAATTATTTAAATGAAAAATGTAATTACCTCCTCAAGGGGATTCAAATCCTCAACTTGCCACATCGTGAGTGTCTTAGCCATGGATAATATTCCACACGAGCTAGGCGCTCGTTGGAAATGCAAAGGCCCAAAGTGCCTTAAACCTTCCTCCACCTTCCACAAAAGACAAAGTTCCAAACCGCTTTCCACACGCCTTCTAAAATGTCATCCAATGGATTCGATCCCTGGTGTTTTTGCTGCCTTGTCCCTTAGCAAAAACTATTTGCCAATGCACCATGCTTCCCACCACGTTTTGACTTTCCAAGCACTGTCATTTTATTTGCTACTTCTCTTCTCAAAATTTGCATGAGCTCATAGACATTCGAATGCCAAACATTTATCATAAGAGCAAGGATAAAACTTTGATTTATTTACCACCCCTATATATAGTATTTAAAACACTTCAAAGGCGTCAGCAAAAATATGAATTTATGTTTTCTTGATGACGTCGGCAGGAAACTTTGCATTTATATTTAAATTTTAAATAATTAAAACTTAAACCAAATATTAAAACTCAAATAACTCCATCATCGAGGCACATTTTTCGATGAAATGAAAGCCTAACTTGGGTTTTAATAAAAACCCAGATCAAATATGTTGTCCATGGTTTTAAATAAAACCTTTTTATTTTCCTACCTTGGTTTTCACAAAAACCCTTCATAGATCCTTTTGACAGTAAATGCTCTTTTGACATTAATGACAATATTTTAGCTTAGGGACTCAAAATGTCCAAGAATATCCCCCTTTTTCATTGATGGCAACCCAAATCCTTATACTGAATTCTGACCTTATTTTTTGCTCCCCTTGAGACTTTGCTCCCCTAGCTCAATGCTCTCTCAGATATCAAATCTCTCCTCATATCTAGAAACTCTCCCCATAATGCACAAATCTCTCCACCTTTGACATCAATGTCAAAGGGTCACCTTTGGGGCTCGGGGCTAAGAATTAAACCTCTTAGCTTAGCCCCTCCCCCACCTCCACATGAGGTAGTTAATTTTGGGGTGGGAGTATTTCTACTCCACGAAAGCACTGTTCTCTGCCTTTGTCTTTTCCTCTCTTTTTTTGTTGAATCCTCTCATTGTTTCTTTCCAATTCATCATCATTGTTCTTGTTCATGTTCTTGATCTCATACATGTTCTTGTTCTTGTACATGTTCTTGTTCTCATTCTTCTCTGAGTTTTTTTTCTTTTCTGAGTCTCTATTCCTGTTCATCTTCTTGTTTCTGTTCATGTTCCTGTTTTTGTTCTTGTTCATATTCCTGTTCATGTTCATGTTCATGTTCCTATTCATGTTCATGCCTATTTCTAAAATATTTTCTCTACACCATCTTGCTATGTGACCATCATTATTGCACTTATAACACTTAATTTTATTATTCCTTAGATGTGCACCAGTATTAGGATTTCTCCTAGTGAAGCCATATCCTCTTCTGTCATGAATTTTGCAATTTATTGCCTTGTGACCAAACTCATTATATGAATAGCAATATCCTTGGAAATTTTTTTCTCTTCCATATACCTATCTTTCATGTGATCTACACTATGAAGCCATATGCCCAAACCTTTGACATGAGAAGAATCTCCCATTGAAGCTTCCTTGCCTAGACCTCATTGGTCTCATTTTTTTATTGTTGTTCCATCTGTATCTTCTTTGCCCATTGTCCCTATTGGACTCACTCCAATCTAACTAATCCTTAGAAGTTTCACTTTCACTTGCATCTGAGAATCCCTCTTTTGAAGTATCTTCTTTTGATGTTGTTTCTTCTTGAAGACTTGAAGTAGACTTTGCTTTTTCCTATTTCTTTCTAAAACCAAGACCTGTTGAACATGATGTTATCTGTTGTCCACAAATGAACTTATCCAAGTTCTTAGAGCTATTTGTGAAACTCTTCATCTTGATCTTGAAGTCTTGTAAATATTTCTTTAGAGTAGCCACTTATTGTGCTAACTTATCACATTAAAAAATATTTTCTTCTAACTTATCCTTGAACTTACTTGCATTAGCCTTTGAATTTTCTAAGTCCTCTATGATAAATAATCTTTCTTCATCACATTCTTGAAACTGAATTTCAAGTTTAGAGTGTTGCTTTATTACCTTTTTTACTGTGTCAAGGTCATGGATAAGTTCTCCCTTGATATAATAACCATTCTCTATTGAGTAGTCCTCTATTTGTTTGCATTTGTCCATATCATTTCTTTATTTTGACTTGCTTTCTATAGGATCACTCAATTCTTCATCTTCTAAATCCATTAGAATATTCTCATTTGATCTATCAAGTGCATTTTCAAAATCATCATCACTAAAACTATAACCATATCTTGTGCAATCATCTTCAAGATGTCAAAATTTACCACATCTAAAGCACTTAAGAATAATTGGAGTCTTTTTCTTAGTTTGATCTTTTTCTTCAATCATGAACAAGACTTCATCTCTATCATTGTCTGAAAAACTAGCATCACTATCAAATGAGTACTTACTTGCGTTATTCGCATAGTAGATTTTATTTCACTTTTGGAAAATATTCTTTCCTTATTTGTTTTATCCATCCTTGCCTTTATTCTAGTACTTGTGTCTTTTATGATTCCCTATACTTGTGATCCTATTTTTCTTCATCACTGTTGTACTTTGGCTCTTTGCACTTTGTTGCAAAATGTCCAAACTTACCATAATTAAAGCACTTAACTGATCTCATATCTATTGGTATTTTTAACCCTTTATCTCTTCTACCATAGTTAGCTTCTTCATCACTAGATGACTCACTGCTTGATTCTATTTTCTTTCCCTTTTTCTTTTTATCCACTTTGAAATTAGCTTCTTTCGGAGGAATAGGATCTTTTGTTCTTATCTCAAAAGTAGTAAGCATACCAAGAAAAGAATTCCTTGTCAAAGAATCACTATCAATTGATTTTTCTATAGCAGAATCCTTTTCACTATACCTTTTTGGAAGAGTTCTCAAGATCTTATCACAAGCATCTGATTCATCAACCTTCATTCCAAGACCTGTCATGTCATGTACAAGTTCATCAATCTTATTGAGATAATCACAAATATTTTCATCATCTCTCATTCTTAAGTTCTCAAATTATCCTTTGATATTTTTTATCTTAGCTTTCCTGACACCTTTATCACCCTCATATATATCATGTAGTAGATCCCACATATCTTTTGCTATTTTACAATCCATAACCTTCATATATTTTGATCTACCAAATCCTTTTATGATTGCATTCATAGATTTTGAATTTGCATTCATTAGAAGCTTACCTTCCTTATCTATCGAAGGATTGACTATAGAATCATATCCAAGTTCCACTGCATCCCAAAATTCATTTCCAAGTTCCATTAGGTAAAATATCATCAGCATACACCAATACAAGAAGTCACTTCCATCAAATGATGGTACTGCATTATTGAAGGACCCATCCTTTTGATCGTTGTGATCCATTATGTTCTTAGACCACTTTTCCTTCAAGCTATCAAAACATTTTGAAGGAACCCCACTCTGATACCAATTGAAGAACACAAGATTATACTGAGAGGGGGGGTGAATAGTATAAGACCACTTTTTACTTTTCTTATCAAATAAATATTATGTAGTGTATAGATAGTAGCATCAGCAGCAGTAATCAAAGCAATGCACAAAACTCCACATACAATAGACACACAGATTTAACATGGTTAACCTAATGTGGGCTACCTCCACAGAGAAAATATTTTTTCTAAATATTTCTCAAATAATCTCTTGGTAATCTTTTTGTACTTAGTATGGCACTAAGAGGGGGGGTGAATCAGTGTAGCATTCCAAGACATGAATTAACAACTCTAAAAATTGCAGCAGATAAAATTTATAAACAGATATAATAAGTACCGCAAGAGAACATCACACAACACAAATTTTTAATGAGGTTCACCAAAATGGCTACTCCTCAAAAAGAACGGCTGCTTGGACTCCCATCCAAATCCAACCTCTTGCAAAGCACCAACTTTACAATTTGTTTACTAGCACCAACTGGAAGGAGCACCCACCCCTTATTTATCTGCATCAACAGAAAGGAGCACCAACCCCTAATTTGCCAGCACCAACCGGACTTCAATTTTGAATAAAAATGTTTGACATATACCTTTGTTATTGCAAGACTCTAACTAGTCTACATCACCTTTGCAATCTCTGCGCACTCTACTCTCTCTTGCACAATCACTTCACACAGTCTGCTACACCGCTACAGCCAAACTTTGCAATCAACTTTTCCCTTCGTGCTCTTTGCACATTCTGCTTTCTCTGTGCACACGCTTTGCACACTCTATGTCATTTCACATTCTGCTCTCTGTGTGCATTCACAATCGAACTTCAAACAACTCGACATGACCAGCTCACATTACACACTTCGCTATCATTTTTCCAGCTCTACGCTTTTATAGTCGCATATCGCACATGATACTCACACACACCGCATTTTTTCAAACTCTAAGTAGCCCTCCTTTTATAGTTGAAATTTTAGGAACAAACCCTAAAGAATGTCGACTGAGAAACCCTAGAATTTTTTGGCTCCCAAACCCTAAAATTCGTCGGCTGTAACCCTAAGAATGTCGGCTGCTAAACCCTAGAAATTGTCAGCTACAAAACCCTAAAATCCTCAAATGCCTCTGCCACCTTTGTCACCTTCCTGTAGCTTATTTCTGTGAAATAATAACATGTCGCGATATCGCGACACTTTTTGTGGCCGTACGCCTTCTTGTCCTTGTTGTCGCGAAATTGCGACCCTTTTGGCCGTTGATAGCTTTGCCATCGTTCTTGTCACGAAATCGTGACACTTCAAACTTTTGCTGACGTCATCCTCATCCTTGTCATGAAATCGTGACGCTTTCAACTTCCAGCGACTTTCTTGCACCCTGTCACGAAATCGTGACACTTTCAATTTTGCTAACGTCATCCTTAGCCTTGTCGCGAAATCGTGATGCTTTCGACTTTCAAAGGCTTTTCTTGCAGCCTGTCGTGAAATCGCGACACTTTCAATTTTGCTGATGTCATTCTCATCTTTGTCACGAAATCGTGATGCTTTCGACTTCCGTACATTCTTGCTTCATGTAGTAGCAAAATCGCTACACCTTCGAGTTGTGCAATTTTGACTTGTAGCGAAATCGCTACACCTTCATGTTGATCACTTTTGACTTGTAGCGAAATCGCTACACCTTCGAGTTTTGCACTTTTGACTTGTAGCGAAATCGCTACACCTTCGTGTCTCGCAGTTCCGACTTGTAGCGAAATCGCTACAATTTTTCACTTAACACTTTCTCCCTGCTTCGACCAGCAAAATTTCAACATGTAGCGAAATCGCTACAACTTTTCCACTTAACATTTTTTCTTGCTTCGGCCAGCGAAAATCCAACATGTAGCGAAATCATGACAGTTTCTCGACTTAGCTTCTTGGCCTTCAACATGTCACGAAATCGTGATAGTTTGCCTTGCACCTTCTCTCTCCTCATTTTTGTCGCGAAATCGTGACATTTTCGGCTGTGCTTTCTCTCTCCTCATTTTTGTCACGAAATCATGACATTTTCGGCTGTGCTTTCTCTCTCCTCATTTTTGTCACGAAATCGTGACATTTCCTACTGCGCCTTCTCTCTCCTTCGACTTGTCACGAAATCGTGACAGAAAACATGTCGCGATATCGCGACAGTTTTCTTACTTGTCTTTTTCTTTGAATTTTTGAAACTAGGCCACTTCTTTCTTCCTAAAAACTTGTTGTACATGATCTGACTAACTTTTGAACTTCTATCCTCTCGCATCCGAATGACTTCGAACTCGCCTGTCCATTGCATCATTAGATCTAACTAACTGTATTGACAACAATGACAATACTCCTGCAACACCTTGCTCAACACTGAACTCCTATCCATTGTACTTTGGCTGCACCTTGCTGTTCAATAAACTCTTGTCCATTGCATCAATAAATCTGTCTGACTGTGTTGACAACAATGACAATACTATTTGTTGCACCTTGCTCAACAATCTCCCCCTTTGGAATTGTTGGCAACACATGTGCAATTTTCTTGTAAATCTTCTCCCCCTTTGACAATAATACCAAAGGGCTGCTGCAGACTCCCCCTGAGTCTATGCACAACATTCTTAGACACAAATTATTACAATTAGCAAATATTCCAAGCATGAACAAGAAGAAAAAACAAGTACACAAATGCTCCCCCTGAGAATGTGATCCCAAGCTAGTCACTTCTTGGGAATTTTAACCACTCAACCAATCTTCCTTCCCGATAAAATCCACCTCCACTGGTAAACTTCTAGTTATCTACACATCCTGCCTAATCTGCATCTTTAGGATACCATAACCCATACTCCATAGTACCCTTGTAATATTATAGAAGACTCTATCTCTTTGCTGCACTGACTGGTGGACCTCTTCTTCACTTGAAGAATCCTCACTTCGATCTAACTTCATCTGTGTTGGATGCCAGAATTTCTATCCATTGAAACTCTATATTTTGTACTCTATCACCTTCAATGCTCAATCAATAGGCTCACTAAGAACCTGCTCAATAGGCTCACACAGAACCTGCTTAACAAGCTCTCCAAGAAACTTGCCCAAATCTGCTCTTGCCAAGCTCTCTAAAAACTTGTCCAAAACTTGTCTAGCAATTTGTCCCAGCATTGTCCTCAAAATATTTCCCAAAGACCTTCTTCAAAGGCTCAATCAAACATGCTCAAGTGGTACTCAAGATAAGCTCAACAAAGAATGATAGTCTGAAATTAAATCCACTTCATAGAAGCATACAAAAGATTGTTAGAGACTTAATATCTTCTATTCTCAAATCTCAATCTCAACTCAAATCAAGAAAAGTTTATTTTATGGGACTTGAACAACCACATGCAATCAATCACTTGACTATGCTCAATTATCTTTACTCAACCAATCATCTCTCACACAACCCTAGTCCAAGAATGTATCAACCAACTCTTGTTCAGTACTGTACCAACACTGCAGTATTACTGTCAACTCTGTGCATGCATAAAATACTGTACCTCAACACAAATCAGATCCGTTTTTACATTTGCAGCTTTGTCTAAGTTTTTTGCAGTCAACGCTGGTCACCCCTTACTTTCAACTGTGCAAATCTGGAGAAGACATTATGTCAAACACTTCACGACCAACCATTCATCTCTTTACTCAGCCTTATACTTCTTAACCTCGGATTGGCATTTTATTAACAGTTAAAACGAAACTGTCTGAGAATTAAATAATTCCACCAAGGCACCATGAAAGTTCTAACAATCTTTACATCAATGAATGGAACAGATACATGCTTCTTTTATCAAAACATAAATACGTAGCTAGAGCAAAAATTCTTCCACTAATCAAATTATCTCGAACTGTTACATTTCATGGCTTTGAACAGTTATAGTAAGAACCATCAACAGTACAACAATGACATACAACAATACTAGAAATGGTGGCGACTCTCCATTTAATCTCCAGCCTTCATGGCACTTCCACAAACAACTATATGAACTAAAATAAATTTAAACAACTATAGTGCAACTCCTCCTTACTGCTTGCCTTTCATCCTCAGGTTAACCCAACAAACATATAAGAGCAATAAAATAAAACCTTTTTCAAAATGCTCCCCCTGAGGATGTGTTACCTGGAGTTGCTTAGTGCAGTAGAAGAGCAGTCTCCTTTAGTTCAAGGAGACATGATTTCCTCTCTTCTTTCTTTCTCCAGACTTTCTTGACCTCGGGCTTGGATTTTTCACCTGCGTCCCTATTTTGCATCATTGCGTGAACTCGAATATCTCTCTAGTGTGGTTGTCTCTTATGCATCCATGATGAATGATTATTTTCCTTTCTTCTATGAACCTGATTTATTCCCTGTCTGTGTTGTGTTCTTTGCGTCTTATGAAATCTACTGTTTTGCCTTAGATTTGATATAGAAGCGCTTGGACAAAACCTTGCTATGTGCCCATGACCATTGCATTGAAAACATTGTACAAAGTGTTCACTCAGATATGCAGATGTATTTCGACCAGCATAACTCTTTGATTTATTATTTAATCCATAATAAGTTGCCTTGTGACCATACTGGTTACATCTAAAACAATAGCCATTAAAAGTGTTAGTATGAAAAGAGTGAGAGTGGTAGAACCTCTTTTGTTGTGGCTGCTTTGCAGTAAATCTCCTTTGATATTTTCTTTCTTTTGAAGATACAGATTTAACCTTTTCTTGCTCGGACCCTTCAACAGTGAACTTCTTCTTCTCTGCAGAATTGGAAGATAAAGGTTGTTCAGCTTCATATCCAAGACCATGCTTAACCGTGGAGCTTCTCTGATGACTTATCATTTTATCTAGCAATTTTGTGCTCTTCTCGAATTTAAGATTTGTATTGGCCTCTTCTAGTTGTTTCTTCAATGAAACAATCTCTTCTTCTTGTTTGCGGCAAATAATCTCTTTCTCATTGATCTGTGACCTGAGAGTTTCCTCAATCCTTTTAGACTCTTCTACTTGCAGCTTTAGATTACTAACTACTTTGTTAGAATCCTCTTCATGTTTGTTACACACATTGACTTTATCATTCAGCTGTGACTTCAAGTCTTCTTCTATTTTCTTGGCCTGTTGGAATTGTAAGAACAGATTTTCAATCTCATCCCCATATTCTTCCAATTTCTTGGACAGTCTTTTGTTCTTTTTCTTTTCTATACTCAACTCTTCAAGAGCAGAGATCAACTCACCTTCCCAGTCTACTTCAGAATTGAGGTTTTTATTATCTCGCTTCAGTGTTCACTCCTTCTACCTTTTCTCGGTTCAATTTCCTCTACCACAAAAACCGAAACTGGCTGAGATGTCTTTTTGAAGGAGGTTCTATTCTTCTTACTTGGAGTTGTAATTTGATCTTCATTCCAATTTGCTTCTGCATTCATTTCTTCTTTATTACATTCCTGTTTTGATTCTATTTCTTCTTCATCTTCACTGCTACTAAACCCATAACACTGACGTTCATTATGCCCGAGTTGATCAAAACATTCTGAACCTTGAGAACCTGCATTATGACCGAGTTGACTCTTGGCATTTTCTCCATTGTTTGATTCATCTCTTGAATCTACAGCAATAATGAATTTATCTTTATTTTCTTTTATGACCCTATGTGATCTTTTCTTCTTGTGTCTCATGGTTCCATTCTTGCCTTTCTTTGCCATTAGAGTATTAATCCAAGATCAACCCTAGCTGATTTAGCCTTTAAAGGGAACTTGGCTTTGATACCAATTGTTGTACTTAGTATGGCACTGAGAGGGGGGGTGAATCAGTGTAGCATTCCAAAACATGAATAAACAGCTCTAAAAATTACAGCAGATAAAACTTATAAACAGATATAATAAGTACCGCAAGAGAACATCACACAACACAGATTTTTAACGAGGTTCACCAAAATGGCTACTCCTCAAAAAGAATGGCTGCTTGGACTCCCATCCAAATCCAGCCTCTTGCAAAGCACCAACTTTACAATTTGTTTACCAACACCAACCGGAAGGAGCACCCACCCCTTATTTATCTCGCATCAACAGAATGGAGCACCAACCCCTAATTTGCCAACACCAACTGGACTTCAATTTTGAATAAAAATGTTTGACATATACCTTTGTTATTGCAAGACTCTAACTGGTCTACATCACCTTTGCAATCTCTGCGCACTCTGCTCTCTCTTGCGCAATCACTTCACACAGTCTGCTGCACCGCTATAGCCAAACTTTGTAATCAACTTTTCCCTTCGTGCTCTCTGCACACTCTGCTTTCTCTGTGCACACGCTTCGCACACTCTGTGTCATTTCACATTCTTCTCTCTATGCATATTCACAATCGAACTTCGAACAACTCGACATGACCAGCTCACATTACACACTTCGCTATCATTTTGCCAGCTCTACGCTATCTACGCTTTTACAGCCGCATATCGCACACGATACTCACACACACCACATTTTTTCAAACTCGAAGTAGCCCTCCTTTTATAGAAGAAATTTTAGGAACAAACCCTAAAGAACGTCGGCTAAGAAACCCTAGAATTTGTTGGCTGCCAAACCCTAAAATTCATCGACTGTAACCCTAAGAATGTCGACTACAAAACCCTAGAAATTGTCGGCTACAAAACCCTAAAATCCGTCGGCCCAGATTTAACTTTGTCGGCCTCAAAAACCTCTGCCACCTTTGTCACCTTCCTGTAGCTTATTTCTATGAAATAATAACATGTCGTGATATCGCGACACTTTTTGTGGCCGTACGCCTCCTTGTCCTTGTTGTCACGAAATTGCGACCCTTTTGGCCGTTGATAGCTTTGCCATCGTTCTTGTCATGAAATCGTGACACTTCAAACTTTTGCTGACATCATCCTCATCCTAGTCACGAAATCGCGATGCTTTCAACTTACAGCGGCTTTCCTTGCACCCTATCGTGAAATTGCAACACTTTCAATTTTGTCGACGTCATCCTTAGCCTTGTCGTGAAATCACGATGCTTTCGGCTTTCAGAGGCTTTTCTTGCAGCCTGTCGTGAAATCGTGACACTTTCAATTTTGTTGACGTCATCCTCATCTTTGTTGTGAAATCGTGACGCTTTCGGATTTCGTACATTACTTGCTTCATGCAGTAGCAAAATCGCTCCACCTTCGAGTTGTGCAATTTTGACTTGTAGCAAAATCGCTACACCTTCATGTTGATCACTTTTGACTTGTAGCGAAATCACTACACCTTCGTGTCTCGCAGTTTCGACTTGTAGCGAAATCGCTACAATTTTTCACTTAACACTTTCTCCCTACTTCGGCCAGCAAAATTTCAACATGTAGCAAAATCGCTACAACTTTTCCACTTAACATTTTTCCTTGCTTCGGCCAGCAAAAATCCAACATGTAGCGAAATCGCGACAGTTTCTCGACTTAGCTTCTTGGCCTTCAACATGTCGCAAAATCATGACAGTTTGCCTTGCGCCTTCTCTCTCCTCATTTTTGTCGCGAAATCATGACATTTTCGGCTGTGCTTTCTCTCTCCTCATTTTTGTCACGAAATCGTGACATTTTTGGCTGTGCTTTCTCTCTCCTCATTTTTGTCACGAAATCATGACATTTCCTATTGCGCCTTCTCTCTCCTCCGACTTGTCACGAAATCGCGACAGAAAACATGTTGCGATATCGCGACAGTTTTCTTACTTGTCTTTTTCTTCGAATGTTTGAAACTAGGCCACTTCTTTCTTCCTGAAAACTTGCTGTACATGATCTGACTAACTTTTGAACTTCTATCCTCTCGCATCCGAATGACTTCCGAACTCGCTCGTCCATTGCATCATTAGATCTAACCGACCGTATTGACAACAATGACAATACTCCCGCAACACCTTGCTCAACACTGAACTCCTATCCATTGTACTTTGGCTGCACCTTGCTGTTCAATAAACTCTTGTCCATTGCACCAATAAATCTGTCTGACTGTGTTGACAACAATGACAATACTATTTGCTGCACCTTGCTCAACAAATCTTTCCCAAATTACAATGTTTATGGACCTCGGTCCAAAGGAGATGTTGATCCCCTAAATCTCAAGTTCGTGGATCTCTTCCACAGGAGAACTCTTTCCCCTTCTGCTCTGGCTAGTGATCTTCTAGAAGACTTTGTCTCTCTGCTGCACTGACTTGTGGATCTCTCTCCACTTGAAGACTCCTCACTCAGATCTGTCTTCAATTGTCCTGGTTGTTGGATCTCTATCCACTGAGACTCTATCCTCTATACTCTGTCACCTCCAAAGCTCTATCTCAATACTGTACCAAACACAGTTCAGTCGGTCTAGCATAGTTCTGCTCAATCTCTTGCACTAAACACAGTACAATCGGTCTAGTACAATTTTGCTCAATAGGTTCACTTAGAACCTGCTCAAATCTGCTCAACAGGTTCACACAAAACCTATCCAAATCTGCTCAACAGGTTCACACAAAACCTGTCCAAATTCTCAAAAGGTTCACACAAACTATCCAAATTCTCAACAAGTTCACACAAACTTGTCCAAATTCTCAACAAGTTCACAAACTTGTCCAAATCTCTCAAATTCACAAACTTGTCCAAATATGCTCAACAAATCCTCCAACTTCTCAAATTTCATAGTCCTCTAATTTCCTCATCTCTCTAGGACTTGCTCAAATCTGCTCAATAAGTCCTCTATAGGACTTGCTCAAATCTGCATAGCAAGCTTTCACAAAATCTTAACTCAAAATAGTCCACAAGTCTTCTCAAAGACTTGTCTCAATCACATAGAATCATAAAGAGAATTGTTAGAGACTCAATATGTTCTAAGCTCAATGTACAATCAATATCTCAAATCAATCTCATAGAAGCATAAAGAGAATTGTTAGAGACTCTATATGTTCTATACTCAAATCCCAATCTCAACTCAATAGAGGCATCAAAGAATTTTAACTCTTATTTTCATAATCAGGTCATCTCAATCTCAACTCAAATCAACCTCAATCTCAACTCAAATCAGAATATTGAATAGTTTGTTTCTAGGAACTTGAACAACCACATGCATCCACTTGACTAGGCTTAATCAACTCAACTCAACCAATCACCTCAAGGAACAATCCTTTCTCACAAACCCTAGTCCAAGCATGTATTAACCAACTCAACTCAACCAATCACCTCAAGGAACAATTCTTTTTCACAAACCCTAGTCCAAGCATGTATTAACCAACTCAAAATGTTTCCAACAATGCTCAAGCACAAGTCTCACATAGCAATGATACTCATGTTCTTTTCTAACTCAAGTTCAAGTTCATTTCATCATCAATGGGCTTCAACAACAATGCTAATAAAACAAGGTTTAAATACAACTCACAAACCAGAAAACCTTGAAGCATTCAACCAATCATTTTCTCAAAGGAAACCACAATCAATCCTTTTCTCTCCAATGATATTTCAGAAATCAACCACCATAAACAATCAATAGGAGAATGTGCCCATACCTTTTTGATGCCAATAAGTTGTCCACAAAATCTGCCACACTTAAACACAACTTTCCTTTCCAATCTAAACAAGGGTTAATGGACTTCAAATAATCACAAAATAAAGCATTACTCAAATTACACCCTTTTTACTCCAAGTTAATAAACACATCCACCAAAGTCCCTTTTATTAAAACCCTTATAAAAAATAATAAACCTCTCAAAATTGCTTTTAAAAAACAACTCCTTATTTCTCCTAAAATTAATTCTCCATAACCATCAAATAAATCATAAACCAATTATGCTTTGCAATAATAATCACAGCCCTAATAACAAACTTTAATTTCCATTAACTACCTTATAACTCCAAACTTTAGGGCTAATAAAAATTATTTAAATGCAAAACGTAATTACCTCCTCAAGGGGATTCGAACCCCCGACTTGCCACACCACGAGCGTCTTAGCCATGGCTAAGATTCCACATGAGCTAGGCACTCATTGGAAAGGCAAAGGCCCAAAGTGCCTTAAACCTTCCTCCACCTTCCGCAAAAGACAAAGCGCCAAAGCGCTTTCCACACGCCTTCCGAAATGTCGTCCAAGGGATTCGATCCCTGGTGTTTGCGTTGCCTTGTCCCTTAGCCAAAATGATTTGCCAATGCGCCATGCTTCCCACCACGATTTGAATTTCCAAGCGTTATCATTTTCTTTCTTGCTTCTCTTCTCAAAATTCGCACGAGCTCATAGACTTATTCGAATGCCAAACATTTATCACAAGAGCAAGGATAAAACTTTGATTTATTTACCACCCCTTTATATAGTGTTTAAAACACTTCGAAGACGTCGATGGAAATATGAATTTATGTTTGCTTGATGACGTCGATGAGAAACTTTGCATTTAAATTTAAATTTGAATTTAAATTTTAAATAATTAAAATTTAAACCAAATATTAAAACTCAAATAACTCCATCACCGGGGCACATTTTTCGATGAAACGAAAGCCCAACTTGGGTTTTAAGAAAAACCCAGATCAAATCTATTGTCCATGGTTTTAAATAAAACCTTTTATTTTTCCTACCTTGGTTTTCACAAAAACCCTTCATAGATCCTTTTGACATTAAATGCTCTTTTGACATCAATGACAACATTTTAGCTTAGGGACTCAAAATGTCCAACAATCTCCCCCTTTGTCATTGATGGCAACCCAAATCCTTTTACTAAATTTTGACCTTCTTTTTGCTCCCCTGGGACTTTGCTCCCCCTGGCTCAATGCTCTCTCAGATATCAAATCTCTCCTCATATCCAAAAACTCTCCCCATAATACACAAATCTCTCCCCCTTTGACATCAATGGCAAAGGGTCACCTTTGGGGCTCGGGGCTAAGAATTAAGCCTCTTAGCTTAGCCCCTCCCCCACCTCCACATGAGGTGGTTAATTCTGGGGTGGGAGTATTTCTACTCCCCGAAAGCACTATTCTCTACCTTTGTCTTTTCCTCTTCCTTTTTGTTGAATCCTCTCATTGTTTCTTTCCAAGTCATCATCCTGTTCCTATTCTTGTTCTCATCCATGTTCCTATTCTTGTACCTATTCTTGTTCTCATTCTTCTCTGAGTCTCTTTTCTTTTCTGAGTCTCTATTCCTATTCATCTTCTTGTTTCTGTTCATGTTCCTATTCCTATTCTTGTTCATATTCCTATTCATGTTCATGTTCCTATTCCTATTCATGCCTATTTCTGGAATATTTGCTCTACACCATCTTGCTATGTGACCATCATTATTGCACTTATAACACTTAATGTTATTATTCCTTGGATGTGCAATAGTCTTAGGATTTCTCCTAGTGAAGCCATATCCTCTTCTGTCATGAATTCTGCAATTCATTGCCTTGTGACCAAACTCATTACATGAATAGCAATATCCTTGGAAAAGTTGTTCTCTTCCATATACCTATCTTTCATGTGATCTACACTGTGAAGCCATATGCCCAAACCTTTGACATGAGAAGCATCTCCCATTGAAGCTTCCTTGCCTAGACCTCATTGGTCTCCTATTATGATTGTTGTTCCATCTATATCTTCTTTGCCCATTGTCCCTGTTGGACTCACTGCAATCTGACTCATCCTTAGAAGTTTCACTTTCACTTGCATCTGAGAATCCCTCTTCTGAAGTATCTTCTTCTGATGTTGTTTCTTCTTGAAGACTTGAAGTAGACTTTGCTTTTTCCTATTTCTTTCCAAAACCAAGACCTGTTGAACATGATGTTCTCTATTGTCCACAAATGAACTTATCCAAGTTCTTAGAGCTATTTGTGAAACTCTTCATCTTGATCTTGGAGTCCTATAAATATTTCTTTAGAGTAGCCACTTCTTGTGCTAACTTCTCACATTCCAAAATCTTTGCTTCTAACTTATCCTTGAACTTACTTGCCTTAGCCTTTGACTTTTCTAAGTCCTCTATGAGCAATAATCTTTCTTCATCACATTCTTGAAACTGACTTTCAAGCTTAGAGTGTTGCTTTCTTACCTTCTTTATTATGTCAAGGGCATGGATAAGTTCTCCCTTGAGATCATAACCATTCTCTATTGAGTAGTCCTCTATTTGTTTGCCTTTGTCCATATCATTTCTTTCTTTTGACTTGATTTCTATAGGATCACTCAATTCTTCATCTTCTAAAGCCATTAGAAGATTCTCATTTGATCTATCAAGTGCATCTTCAAAATCATCATCACTGAAACTAAAACCATCTCTTGTGCAATCATCTTCAAGATGTCCAAATTTACCACATCTAAAACACTTAAGAATAACTAGAGTCTTTTTCTTAGTTTGATCCTTTTCTTCAATCATGAACAAGACTTCATCTCTATCATTGTCTGAAAAACTAGCATCACTATCAAATGAGTACTTACTTGCATTATCCGCATAGTAGCTTTTCTTTTGCCTTTGGAAAAACTTCTTTCCTTGTTTGTTCTGTCCATCCTTGCCTTTCTTCTGGTACTTGTGTCTTTCTGATTCCCTGTACTTGTGATCCTATTTTTCTTCATCACTGTTGTACTTTGGCTCTTTGCACTTTGTTGCAAAATGTCCAAACTTGCCACAATTAAAGCACTTAACTGATCTCATATCTATTGGTCTTTTGAACCCTTTATCTCTTCTACCATAGTTAGCTTCTTCATCACTAGATGACTCACTGCTTGATTCTATTTGCTTTCCATTTTTCTTTTTGTCCACTTTGAAAGCAGCTTCTTTCGGAGGAATAGGATCTTTTGTTCTTATCTCAAAAGTAGTAAGCATACCAAGCAAAGAATTCCTTGTCAAAGAATCACTATCAATTGATGTTTCTATAGCAGAAACCTTTTCACTATACCTTTTTGGAAGAGTTCTCAAGATCTTATCACAAGCATCCGATTCATCAACCTTCATTCCAAGACCTCTCATCTCATGTACAAGTTCATCAATCTTACTGAGATAATCATGAATATTTTCATCATCTCTCATTCTTAAGTTCTCAAATTCTCCTTTGAGATTTTTGATCTTAGCTTTCCTGACACCTTTATCACCCTCATATATATCATGTAGTAGATCCCACATATCTTTTGTTGTTTTACAATCCATAACCTTCATAGATTCTGATCTACCCAATCCTTTTATAATTGCATTCATAGCTCTTGAATTTGCATGCATTAGAAGCTTACCTTCCTTATCTATCGGAGGATTGACTGTAGAATCATATCCAAGTTCCACTGCATCCCAAACTTCATTTCCAAGTGCCATCAGGTAAAATCTCATCAACATACACCAATACAAGAAGTCACTTCCATCAAATACTGGTACTGCATTATTGAAGGACCCATCCTTTTGATCTTTGTGATCCATTGTGTTCTTAGACCGCTTTTCCTTCAAGCTGTCAAACTCTTCTGAAGGAACCCGCTCTGATACCAATTGAAGAACACAAGCTTATACTGAGAGGGGGGTGAACAATATAAGACCACTTTTTACTTTTCTTCTCAAATCAATATTATGCAGTGTATAGATAGCAATATCAATAGCAGTAATCAAAGCAATGCACAAAACTCCACACACAATAGAGACACAGATTTAACGTGGTTCACCCAATGTGGGCTACCTCCATAGAGAAAATATTTCTTCTAAATATTTCTCAAATAATCTCTTGGGAATCTTTCCCAAATTACAATGTTTATGGACCTCGGTCCAAAGGAGATGTTGATCCCCTAAATCTCAAGTTCATGGATCTCTTCCATAGGAGAACTCTTTCCCCTTCTGCTCTGGCTAGTGATCTTCTAGAAGACTCTATCTCTCTACTGCACTGACTTGTGGATCTCTCTCCACTTGAAGACTCCTCACTCAGATCTATCTTCAATTGTCCTGGATGTTGGATCTCTATCCACTGAGACTCTATCCTCTATACTCTATCACCTCCAAAGCTCTATCTCAATACTGTACCAAACATAGTTCAGTCGGTCTAGCACAGTTCTGCTCAATCTCTTGCACTAAACACAGTACAATCGGTCTAGTACAATTATGCTCAATAGGTTCACTTAGAACCTGCTCAAATATGCTCAATAGGTTCACACAAAACCTATCCAAATATTCTCAACAAGTTCACACAAAACTTGTCCAAATCTCTCAACAAGTTCACACAAAACTTGTCCAAATATTCTCAACAAATCCTCACTAGAACTTGCTCAAATCTGCTCAACAAATCCTCTCTAGGACTTGCTCAAATCTACTCAATAAGTCCTCTATAGGACTTGCTCAAATCTGCTCAATAAGTCCTCTATAGGACTTGCTCAAATCTGCATAGCAAGCTTTCACAAAAGCTTAACTCAAAATAGTCCACAAGTCTTCTCAAAGACTTGTCTCAATCACATAGAATCATAAAGAGAATTGTTAGAGACTCAATATGTTCTAAGCTCAATGTACAATCAATATCTCAAATCAATCTCATAGAAGCATAAAGAGAATTGTTAGAGACTCTATATGTTCTATACTCAAATCCCAATCTCAACTTAATCAAGAGAATTGTTAGAGACTCTATATGTTCTATACTCAGATCTCAATCTCAACTCAAATCAACCTCAATCTCAACTCAAATCAATCTCAACTCAAATCAGAATATTGAATAGTTTATTTCTAGGAACTTGAACAACCACATGCATCCACTTGACTAGGCTTAATCAACTCAACTCAACCAATCACCTCAAGGAACAATCCTTTCTCACAAACCCTAGTCCAAGCATGTATTAACCAACTCAACTCAACCAATCACCTCAAGGAACAATCCTTTTTCACAAACCCTAGTCCAAGCATGTATTAACCAACTCAAAATGTTTCCAACAATGCTCAAGCACAAGTCTCACATAGCAATGATACTCATGTTCTTTTCTAACTCAAGTTCAAGTTCATTTCATCATCAATGGGCTTCAACAACAATGCTAATAAAACAAGGTTTAAATACAACTCACAAACCAGAAAACCTTGAAGCATTCAACCAATCATTTTCTCAAAGGAAACCACAATCAATCCTTTTCTCTCCAATGATATTTCAGAAATCAACCACCATAAACAATCAATAGGAGAATGTGCCCATACCTTTTTGATGCCAATAAGTTGTCCATAAAATCTGCCACACTTAAACACAACTTTCCTTTCCAATCTAAACAAGGGTTAATGGACTTCAAATAATCACAAAATAAAGCATTACTCAAATTACACCCTTTTTACTCCAAGTTAATAAACACATCCACCAAAGTCCCTTTTATTAAAACCCTTATCAAAAATAATAAACCTCTCAAAATTGCTTTTAAAAAACAACTCCTTATTTCTCCTAAAATTAATTCTCCATAACCATCAAATAAATCATAAACCAATTATGCTTTGCAATAATAATCACAACCCTAATAACAAACTTTAATTTCCATTAACTACCTTATAACTCCAAACTTTAGGGCTAATAAAAATTATTTAAATGCAAAACGTAATTACCTCCTCAAGGGGATTCGAACCCCCGACTTGCCACACCGCGAGCGTCTTAGCCGTGGCTAAGATTCCACATGAGCTAGGCGCTCATTGGAAAGGCAAAGGCCCAAAGTGCCTTAAACCTTCCTCCACCTTCCGCAAAAGACAAAGCGCCAAAGCGCTTTCCACACGCCTTCCGAAACGCCGTCCAAGGGATTCGATCCCTGGTGTTTGTGTTGCCTTGTGCCTTAAACCAAAATGATTTGCCAATGCGCCACGCTTCCCACCATGATTTGACTTTCCAAGCGTTGTCATTTTCTTTCTTGCTTCTCTTCTCAAAATTCGCATGAGCTCATAGACTTATTCGAATGCCAAACATTTATCACAAGAGCAAGGATAAAACTTTGATTTATTTACCACCCCTTTATATAGTGTTTAAAACACTTCGAAGACGTCGACGGAAATATGAATTTATGTTTGCTTGATGACGTCGATGGGAAACTTTGCATTTAAATTTAAATTTGAATTTAAATTTTAAATAATTAAAATTTAAACCAAATATTAAAACTCAAATAACTCCATCATCGGGGCACATTTTTCGATGAAACGAAAGCCCAACTTGGGTTTTAAGAAAAACCCAGATCAAATATGTTGTCCATGGTTTTAACTAAAACCTTTTATTTTTCCTGCCTTGGTTTTCACAAAAACCCTTCATAGATCCTTTTGACATTAAATGCTCTTTTGACATCAATGACAACATTTTAGCTTAGGGACTCAAAATGTCCAACAATATTGAATATCTTGGTCTTCCTAGTATATTTTTATCTCTTAGGTTTTTACATGGTCAATATACAACTTTTGACTGGTCAACTAGGGTGTTTGAGTCTCATGAAATTCTTATTGTTCCCTTGTGACTTCTTGCTAATCATCATCCATTACATTCATACATTGTCAATACATATTTTATTTTCATTTGGTGTATATTTTAGTGTATACCTTAGATGAAATTATTTTAACTTTGATTCATGACTTTTATACATTCTATGGTGCTTATACTTAGTTATTTATTGCATCTTAGATTACTTCATTTTATCATTTACACATACATTCACATTTCATATTATTTAAATCATCACATATCATTAGTACATTACACACATATCTAGGTATATGCATAAATAAATCATATATCTATACATTCATATCACATATATGCATCATCATATCTACAAGTCAAAGTATAAATCCATAATCATCCATTATCTCATAATATCCATCATCACATCCATAAATGTACAATAAACACATGATAACCATAAATAAACATCATGTCATATATTTCACAAGCCATAAGTACATCATGATACAAAATATCCATAGGCTACAATAATAAGTGGGTCCTTAGACCTCACATCCAAAAATGAAGCTAACATAATGTCCCTGCTCAATATGACCCTATGCCATCACTCTCACCACTACCGTTAGCCTCATCTCTACAAGGCTGCTTGGATCTGTTGGCTCCTGATGTTTGTAATGTCCTTAGTGCTAGTAAAAGTGGCACTTAAGGTCTTACAGATGGTTTCCCTCTAGTATCGGTTGGATGGCTCCAATGTGACTGGGAATGAGACAACCTTGATCATCGTGAAGTTAATCAATAGCCAATGCTATCCACCTCATCCTCTAAGTTGCATATGGAGGCTCTCTCGACCTGATACTGAGCTTGCTCCTCAACTAATATGGCCCTCAACTAGGCCACCTCTATAGCCTATCCCACTGGTGCTCCTCCACCTTGATACCACAGAGTATCTTGCTTTTCCATCACTCTATCCAAAGCCTCTCATAAGCTCATGACCTAATATTGTAGCATCTCTCTCCTCTTACCAGCTCCACCATATTTTTATATCGGTATTCCACTAGCTTTGTGTAGTGGCATAGGTTGTGTCCCTATCACTAAGCTAAAATTGGAGGATATGAATCTACTCCCTCAATGTAGCCATATGCTCCTAAGGTTCATATAGGTATAGCTCCTCACCTCTCTCAAGTGTCCTAATCTTCCTTGTACCTCCTTATGATGTGTCTACCTTCATCTCTCTATCCTATGTTGTGCTCATCATTGCATAGGATCTCCTACTATTGTACCTACCCCCTCTCTTGCAACTGCAACTCCTCCCCCCTCTAGTACCCCTCTATAGACCCATTGAGTAGTCTACCAAGCATCATAAGCTATTATGATCCCCAGATCAGTTGTATATATGTCAGCCAGTGGTGCATCATCCTCCTCTCCTAGAGGCTCAACCTATGCTACTGGTAATTGAGTCTTCATGTTCCTTTGCCTTTAAACCATTAGGTCCTTAGGTACATCTTGTCTAACACCTAGTTGGTGGGTCACTCACGAGTACTATAAGTACTCATGCTCTATCCCATGATGCCCTATCATAAACCTAGTATACCTCACCCACCTTAGGTGCATCCTATCCTCATCCTAGCTTAGATATCCTAATCATAGTTTCCATGTCACATCCTCTAGTTGTAGTCCATCAAAGTTCTCAGTATAGTGCCATAGTGTTCCCTGCCAAGGGCGACTCCTACCTCACTCTTGATTATGTCTCAAATGCATGGCATAAGGAATCTCCCTATCTATCATATCACTTCTCATAGTCCATAGTAGTTTGAGAGGTTAGTCAATGCTAAAGTACTTCCAACCCTAAACTTGTAGAAGAAATCTGCATCCCAAGCCCAATCTCTTGCGCTAACGAATCTCATATAAATATTTGTAGAGTTGTGCTAGAAATGTGAGGCCCTATGCCATAATCTATGGCTACTCAACTAGGTCCTGAACAAGATCCAATAGATTCCAAGGGAACCTATAGCTAGAGGAATCAGGAAGAATAGAGTCAGATATGAGTATCTATTGGAAATTTTGAGTAGTTTTGTTGTCATTGATGTCAAGAGAGTATTGTTTCAATTTCGTCATCATTAAGGACATCAAGTGGTTTTTCCAAAAGACAAGGAAATGGCTAAAAGAAATAGGATATAATATTTATTTTGAATATTATATGCCTAAGGTGGCCTAATAGCTTGAAGATCCAAGGAAGGATAATAATATTATAATATTTTATATTATAATATTTCGGGCCAAATAACAAGGTGAAGAAAAACAAGGTTCAAGTTGAAAAGACCCATGAGCAGTTTGCAAAATATTTAATTTAAATTAAAATATTTTAATCCTTGATTAAAATTTTAATTTAAATTAATAAGGAGTGCCAAAGGTTTTTAAATTTAATATTTAAAATCTAATTCGAATTTTAAAATTCGAAATTGGCCGACGTGTAAAAGACAAGAAGCATGTGTATTTATAAAGGAAATAATTCTCATTTCCTAAGATCTTGAAAATATAACTTTGAATGCAATGCTAAGGAGATAAATCGTGCGTTGCATTACCTAGGAAGAAGAGAAATTTGCATTTCAAAGTATTGGAGGTAGACAAGTGTGTAAGGGCAGCGACATGGATAGAAAGTTTCATCAACAATGATAGCACATGTGACAGTTGAGAAAGAGCTAGGGCTTTGCAAGGAAGAGATCATGGGTTCGATCCACGCGATTGACGTTTTGCTAGAGGAAAGAGGCCTTCATTTCGTTTGATATTTTTGTGAGGTGGCATATAGAGGGGATCGTGCACCTATGGTTTCATGTGGGCACGTAGCCCACTTGGTGACCTAGCTTTGGGCTAGGGTGTTGGAAAGGCTACGTCGTGTGTTCGAATTTCGTCGAAGATATTTTTGGTGGGTAGAATAAATTAAAGGTATGCTATGCACATTTTTATTTCTCCAAAGGTTTTGAAATTCAAAAATTGCTTAGAGGGTTTCGTGAGTTCTAAAAGGTAGCTATGAGTTTTTGAGGGAGTTATAAGGTAAAGTAAATTAAAATATTTTATTTTGATTTTTTGGTGATTGAAATTTATTTTATAAAGTTGGAGTGATAAGGTATGCAAAGAAAATAATATTTTGCATCTTGAAATAAAAGCTACATTGTGATACTTACGTTTTGTGAGTTTGGATATTATAAGGTGTATAAAGGAAATTGTTGTGTATTTTGTTATAATGAAATTGTTGACTTATATTGTGTAAGTTTGGAGATTATAAGGTGTACTAAGAGATTTGATATTTTTGTATGGTAAAATAATTATTGGGAAAATTATTTTCAAGGAGATTTTGAGAAAGATTGTTGTTACCTAACCTTAATATTGGCAAAGAAGATTTGATTGTGGTTAAGACAGGTTTTGAAGACATATCTCCATCAAAACAAAAGGTATGGGCACATCTTCCTATGAGTGAAATATTGTTGGATTGAATGTTGTGAAATGCAAGGTTGGAGTGAAAAGGATTGTTTGATAAGCATTGTTGGAAATATTTGAGTGAGTGTTCATATGCATGATTAGGGTTTGTGAAAGATCATGAGTATCATTGTTATGTGAAGTTGAGTACAATATTGAACTAGGGTTTGTGAAAGAACTTGAGTATCATTGTTATGTGAAAATTGGAATCATCTTGAGTCAAGGTTTGTAGTGTGAATTGTTGGAAGTATAGTGAAACACTTGGTTAGGGTTTGTAAGCAAGTTGTGTTTCATTGAGTGGATGGTTGAGTGAAGTTGATTGATCATTATTGATTGAAAGTATTGGAGTGATAGTTCAAGTTTTGTGAAACAAATTATTCTTTATTTATGAATTGATTTGAAAAGAGTTTGAAAGTGATAGAGTGATTTGTGAGTGTGAAACATATTGAGTCTCTAACAATTCTCTATATGTTTCTATGGTTAAACAAGATTCTGAGTGAAATTTATTTGTGTGATTGAAGAGGTTTTCTGGAAGAGATTAAGTTGAGTTTTGTGAGTGTGAAACATATTGAGTCTCTAACCATTCTCTATATGTTTCTGAGGTCAAACAAGATTCTGTGTGAAACTTGTTTGTGTGATTGAAGAGGTTTTCTATGATAGATTGAGTTGAGTTGAATAAGCTTTTGTGAAAGCTAGTGGATAGATTTGAATAAGTCCTAGAGTGGACTTAAGATAGAGTTAAGCAAGCTTTTGTGAAATCTTATGAGCAGATTTAAGTAAGTCCTAGAGTGGACTTAAGGATAGAGTTGAGTAAGCTTTTGTGGAAGCTTAATTTAGTTCTAGTGAGACTTTTAGATATTTGAGGTAAGTCTTGGTGAAGACTTGTTGATAGATTAGTATGAGCTTCTTGTGGAAGCTTATAGATTTGAGGTAAGTCTTGGTGAAGACTTGAGAGAAGTTTGAGCAAGTTCTAGAGAGGACTTATGGATATATTTGAGGTAAGTATTTGAGAAGACTTGAGAGCAGAGTTGATTGATTGATTTGTTCAAACCTTGAGTTAAGGTTTGGGATAGATCTAGCAGAGTTGATTTGTGATTAGATCAAGCTTTGTGTTAAGGCTTGAGGATAAATTTGAGGATAGATATTGAGCAGATTTGTGCTAGATCGAAGGACTATGTTTAGTGCAGATTTGAGATAGATATTGAGCATATTTGTGCTAGACCAAAGGACTATGTTTAGTGCAGATTTGAGACAGATATTGAGAAGATTTGTGCTAGATCGAAGGACTATGTTTAGTGTAGATTTAAGATAGATATTGAGAAGATTTGTGCTAGATCAAAGGACTATGTTTAGTGTAGATTTGAGATAGATATGAGATCAAGCTTTGGAGGTGATAGAGCAGAGGATAGTAGTCTCCAGTGGATAGAGATCCATTAGCTAGGGTAGTGAGGATAGAGGTATTTTGAGTGAGGATAGGAGTCTTCAGTGGAGAGAGATCCACAAGCCAATGTAGTGGAGGCAGTAGTCTTCTAGAGGATCACCAGCCAGAGCAGAGGAGGAGGAGTTCTCCTATGGATAGATATCCATGAACCAATTAGGGATTGGTGTCTCCTATGGATAGATATCCATAAACTTGATTAGGGTATTGGTGTCTCCTTTGGACAGAGGTCCATAAACATTGTAATAGGGAAGGATTCCCAAGATATTTATTGAGAAAATTTTAGTGAAATATTTTCTCCGTGGATGTAGCCCACATTGGGTGAACCACGTTAAATTGGTGTCTCTATTGTGTGTGATGATTTGTGCATTACTTTGATTACTATTATTGATATTGCCATTGATATATTGGATAATATTGTTTGAGAAAAGAAAAGTAAAAAGTGGTCTTATACTATTCACCCCCTCTTAGTATAAGCTTGTGTTCTTCAATTGGTATTAGAGCGGGTTCCTTCGAAAGAGTTTAACAACTTGAAGGAAAATCTCACAAGAACACAGATGGATTCTTAGAATGGATCTTCAGGGAATTCAACACCATTGTTCGATGGGAACAATTATGTACTTTGGAGTATGAGAATGAAGATTCACCTAATGGCACTAGGGAATGAAATATGGCAAGCAGTTGAGGATGGATACATACCACCAACTACTCCACCTACAGATAAATATGGTAAGCTCCTACAACTAAATAATTCAAAGGCAATGAATGGAATTTTAAAGGGTTTGCATGAAATAGAGTTTATAAAGGTTATGCATTGCACATCAACAAAGGAAATTTGGGATAAGTTGAAAGGTATATATGAGGGAGACAAAAAGGTCAAAAGAGCAAAGTTGCAAAATTACAAGAGAATATTTGAAGACCTAAATATGAAGGATGAGGAAAACATTGTTGCATATCTACTTCGTGTGGATGAGGTTGTTAACTCCATGCAAGGACTTGGGCTTAAGGTTGAAGAAACAGATGTTTGTGATAAGATTTTAAGGTCACTCCCAAAAAGGTATAGTGAAAATATTTCAGCTATAGAAGAGTCAAAAGATATTGAACTTTTGACAAGGGATGAATTACATGGAATTCTCACAACTTTTGAGATGAGAATAAAAGAGGAACCTATTCCCCAGAAAGAAGAAGCCTTCAAAGTTACAAAGAAGACAAAGGGTAAGAAGTCAGATTCAAGCAATGAGTTATCCAGTGATGAAGAAGCAAATTATGGTAGAAGGAACAAGGACTCAAGAAAGTATAAAGGTACAAAATTAGTTAGATGTTTTAATTATGGTAAATATGGTCACTATGCAACTGATTGTCCAGAAGCTAGAAATAGTAGTGAAGATGAGAAATAGGATCATAAGAATAGGGAAGCAGGAAAACACAGGTACCAAAAGAAAAATAGGGATGGACAAGGCAAACAAGGAAAGAAGTTTTTCCAAAGGCATAAGAAGAGTTTTTATGCAGACAAGGTAGGTAAGAGTTCAAGTGATAGTGATGACAGGTCCTCAGATAATGAAGAAGAAGAAATTCTATTTTTGGTAGAAGAAAAAGAAGTGGTTAGAAACAGGTTACCAATAATTCTCAAGTGTTTTAGATGTGGTAACTTTGGTCATCTTGAAGATAGTTGTACAAGGAATGGATTCAGTTTTAGTGAAGATGAATATGAAGATGCTAGTGAAGGTCCAGAAGAAGAAAGTCTTCTTATGGCAATAGAAGAAGAAGGAAGTGCTCCTAGTGGAAATAAATCAGAAAGGAATGAAGATGATTTTGAAGACAAAGGAATAGAGGAAGAATCAAAATAAGAGGAAGGAGAAGTTGATCTTGAGGGTGAGCTTATTTCTGCTCTTAAGGAATTAAGGAAGGTAAGAAAGCAGAACTCAAAACTCAAGCTTCAATTTCAAGAATGTGATGAAGAGAAAGGAAAGCTTATAGAAGATCTAACCAACTCAATAGCTAAGACAAGGAGATTTAAAGAGAAGTTAGAAGCAAAGGTTTTAGAATGTGAAAGGTTAGAGCATGAAGTAGCTTCATTAAGGAAGGAAGTAAAAGAGTCTAAAGACAAGTTACACAAGTTTGGGAGAAGCTCAAAGAACTTGGATAAGATTATCAAGGTACAAAGATCTTCATCAAACAAGATAGGTCTTGGTTTTGAATAGGTACAAAGAGAACAAGGAGAGGAGTCAATCTCAAGCTCCAAGGAAGAAGAAGCTTCAGAAGAAGAGAGTGTAAGAGAGAGTGAGACTTCTGAGGATAAGTTGGAAAATAGAAAGTTCAACAAGGAAAGGAACAATGCACAAATGAGGAACAGATGGAACAAGAAACATCACAGGGAAGAAGAGACTAAGAGACCAATGGGGTCAAGGCAAGGTAGTTTCAATGGATGATGCTTCTCATGTCATAGGTTTGGGCACAAGGCTACATAGTGCAGGACACATGAAAGATAGGAATATGGGAATTTCAGAAACAGGCATCTCTTTCAAGGGTATTGTCACTCTTGTAATCAGTTTGGTCATAAGGTAGTTAATTGTAGGGTTCATAACAGGAATGGATATGGCTTCACCAGGAGGAACTACAAGATATTTGCACCTTCAAGGAATCACAACATTAAGTGCTATAAGTGCAATAATGTTGGGCATATAGCTAAGTGGTGTAGAGCAGAACTTCCAGAGACAAGCAGGAACATGAATATTCAAAGGAATCAGAAGGATCAGTTGAGGAAGAAGGTGGACAAAGGTAAAGATCAGTGTATGTTGGGAGTAGAGATACTCCCACCCAAAAATTAACCACCTCAAGAGAGGAGGTGGGGGAGGGGCTAAGCTAAGAGTCTCATATTTAGCCCCAAGCCCCATAGGTGGCCCTTTGCCATTGATGACAAAGGGGGAGAGATTTGAGTTAGGGGAGAGCATTCAGTTAGGGGGAGCAACTTTTGAAAAAAGAAAAAGGAATGGTTAAAAAAAGGGGTTGCCATCAATGACAAAGGGGGAGATTGTTGGAAATTTTGAGTAGTTTTGTTGTCATTGATGTCAAGAGAGTATTGTTTCAATTTCATCATCATTAAGGACATCAAGTGGTTTTTCCAAAAGACAAGGAAATGGCTAAAAGAAATAGGATATAATATTTATTTTGAATATTATATGCCTAAGGTGGCCTAATAGCTTGAAGATCCAAGGAAGGATAATAATATTATAATATTTTATATTATAATATTTCGGGCCAAATAACAAGGTGAAGAAAAACAAGGTTCAAGTTGAAAAGACCCATGAGCAGTTTGCAAAATATTTAATTTAAATTAAAATATTTTAATCCTTGATTAAAATTTTAATTTAAATTAATAAGGAGTGCCAAAGGTTTTTAAATTTAATATTTAAAATCTAATTCAAATTTTAAAATTTAAAATTGGCTGACGTGTAAAAGACAAGAAGCATGTGTATTTATAAAGGAAATAATTCTCATTTCCTAAGATCTTGAAAATATAACTTTGAATGCAATGCTAAGGAGATAAATCGTGCGTTGCATTACCTAGGAAGAAGAGAAATTTACATTTCAAAGTATTGGAGGTAGACAAGTGTGTAAGGGTAGTGACGTGGATAGAAAGTTTCACCGGTAGTGGTAGCACAGGTGGTAGTTGAGAAAGAGCTAGGGCTTTGCAAGGAAGAGATCGCGGGTTCGATCCACGCGATTGATGTTTTGCTAGAGGAAAGAGGCCTTCATTTCGTTTGATATTTTTGTGAGGTGGCATATAGAGGGGATCGTGTGCCTATGGTTTCATGTGGGCATGTAGCCCACTTGGTGACCTAGCTTTGGGCTAGGGTGTTGGAAAGGCTACGTCGTGTGTTCGAATTTCATCGAAGATATTTTTGGTGGGCAGAATAAATTAAAGGTATGCTATGCACATTTTTATTTCTCCAAAGGTTTTGAAATTCGAAAATTGCTTAGAGGGTTTCGTGAGTTCTAAAAGGTAGTTATGAGTTTTTGAGGGAGTTATAAGGTAAAGTAAATTAAAATATTTTATTTTAATTTTTTGGTGATTGAAATTTATTTTATAAAGTTGGAGTGATAAGGTATGCAAAGAAAATAATATTTTGCATCTTGAAATAAAAGCTACATTGTGATACTTACGTTTTGTGAGTTTGGATATTATAAGGTGTATAAAGGAAATTGTTGTGTATTTTGTTATAATGAAATTGTTGACTTATATTGTGTAAATTTGGAGATTATAAGGTGTACTAAGAGATTTGATATTTTTGTATGGTAAAATAATTATTGGGAAAATTATTTTATGGAGATCTTGAGATAGGTTGTGGCTACCTAACCTTAGTATTGGCAAAGAAAATTTGATTGTGGTTAAGACAGGTTTTGAAGATATATCTCCATAAAAACAAAAGGTATGGGCACATCTTCCTATGAGTGAAATATTGTTGGATTGAATGTTGTGAAATGCAAGGTTGGAGTGAAAAGGATTGTTTGATAAGCATTGTTGGAAATATTTGAGTGAGTGTTCATATGCATGATTAGGGTTTGTGAAAGATCATGAGTATCATTGTTATGTGAAGTTGAGTACAATATTGAACTAGGGTTTGTGAAAGAACTTGAGTATCATTGTTATGTGAAAATTGGAATTATCTTGAGTCAAGGTTTGTAGTGTGAATTGTTGGAAGTATTGTGAAACACTTGTTTAGGGTTTGTAAGCAAGTTGTGTTTCATTGAGTGAATGGTTGAGTGGAGTTGATTGAGCATTATTGATTGAGAGTATTGGAGTGATAGTTCAAGTTCTATGAAACAAATTATTCTTTATTCTAAATTGATTTGAAAGAGAGTTTGAAAGTGATAGAGTGATTTGTGAGTGTGAAACATATTGAGTCTCTAACCATTCTCTATATGTTTCTAAGGTTAAACAAGATTTTGAGTGAAATTTGTTTGTGTGATTGAAGAGATTTTTTAGAAGAGATTAAGTTGATTTTGTGTTTTGTGAGTGTGAAACATATTGAGTCTCTAACCATTCTCTATATGTTTCTGAGGTCAAACAAGATTATATGTGAAACTTGTTTGTGTGATTGAAGAGGTTTTCTATGATAGATTGAGTTGAGTTGAATAAGATTTTGTGAAAGCTAGTGGATAAATTTGAAATATAGTGGTTTTAAAGTCTTGTGAAAGCTTGTGAATTAAGTCTAAGGACTAGTTGAGAAGTTATGGAAGCTTACAATTGAGGAAGTTTAGTGAGAACTTGTTGATAATTGAGGTAAGTCTTGGTGAAGACTTATTGAGTAGATTTGAGGTAAGTCTTGGTGAAGACTTGAGAGATTGGACAAGTTCTAGAGAGGACTTATGGATAGATTTGAGGTAAGTCTTTGAGAAGACTTGAGAGCAGAATTGATTGATTGATTTGTTCAAACCTTGAGTTAAGGTTTGGGGTAGATCTAGCAGAGTTGATTTATGATTAGATCAAGATTTGTGTTAAGGCTTGAGGACAGAATTTGAGGATAGAGATTGAGTATATTTGTGTTAGACTAAAGGACTATTTTAGTGTAGATTTGAGACAGATATTGAGCATATTTGTGTTAGATCGAAGGACTATGTTTAGTTTAGATTTGAGACAGATATTGAGCAGATTTATGCTAGACTGAAGGATTATGTTTAGTATTAGATAGATATTGAGAAGATTTGTGCTAGATCGAAGGACTATGTTTAGTGTAGATTTGAGATAGAGATGAGATCAATATTTGGAGGTGATAGAGTAGAGGATAGTAGTCTCTAGTGGATAGAGATCCATTAGCCAGGGTAATGAGGATAGAGGTCTTCTGAGTGAGGACAAGAGTCTTATATGGAGAGAGATCCACAAGCCAGTGTAGTGGAGGTAGTAGTCTTCTAGAGGATCACTAGCTAGAGCAGAGGAGAAGGAGTTCTCCTATGGATAGATATCCATGAACTATATGAGGGGATTGGTGTCTCCTATGGATAGAGATCCATGAAACTTGATTAGGGATTGGTGTCTCCTTTGGATAGAGGTCCATAAACATTGTAATAGGGAAGGATTCCCAAGAGATTTGTTGAGAAAATTTTAGTGAAATATTTTCTCCGTGGAGTAGCCCACATTGGGTGAACCACGTTAAATTGGTGTCTCTATTGTGTGTGGTGATTTGTGCATTGCTTTGATTACTACTATTGATATTGCCATTGATATATTGGATAATATTGTTTGAGAAAAGAAAAGTAAAAAGTGGTCTTATATTGTTCACCCCCCTCTCAGTATAAGCTTGTGTTCTTCAAGTATCATCAACACCACATGTCTAGCTATCAAGAGATGGGTGTTGTATCCTATCTCCATGTGCACCCTATCACTGGTAATATCATAGTCCATAATATCCCACTAATATCTATACACTCAATGTAGCACTATCTCTCTCTATCTTAACAATCATAGATGTAATGATGGGTGCCCCCTCGATAGGAACCTATAGGATCCAATAGATATTATTAAGGTTTATTGTGACCTCTTTAGTAGGCATATGAAATATGTTGGTCTAAGCATCCCACCTATCAATAGGGACTATCAGGTAGGCATGGTCAACATGCACAGACTCCAGTCGTATTGTATGCTAAAGGCTCAAAGCCTTCAACCAATCCCAATCATCATCGTCATTGAACACTACAATGCGCACTTCCTTATAATAGTTTAGTAAGTGGTGCCATGCTCTAATAAGATAATAAAACATAAACACACAAAATCATAAATTCAAAGTAAAAAAAAGTAACCTTTTTGCACACATCACAACCATATCGCATTGAGATGACCAACCAAAAAAGTCATCTTGGGTGATACAGTCACAAAACAAAATAAACTCGATCGAGATGACCCCCAAATCAAATGCAAAAATAAAAATTCAAAAAAAAACAACAAAAATAACAAAATTGCAAAACAAATGTTTTAACTACCCAACCCATCTTTCATTTTTCATTTTTCCCACCCCGTTCATTTCATTTCCATTTAATTTAATTAAGGTTCATTTTCATTAAATAATGAAAGGTCAAGATTTTTTGTCCTTACCTTTATCTCTTTGGCTCCTCCACTTGTGGAAGCACCACTTGGGTTCATGGCATTGATCGATCTTCATTCAAGCAGCACTTCATTGCACAAAGCTAACTCCTCTCCTTCTCGTCTCATCATCTCATTTTGCATGGTGCAAAATGAGGAGCTTGTCCATGAATTTAACTATTTATAATGAAATTTATGGTGAGGCCATCTTAGGCAAGTGTGCAATGTGGCACACTCATATGAGATGACCGATATTTTGATCATATAAGATAGTCACTTCGATCGTTTGAGACGGTTTCACAAAAAATAATAATAAAATATTTTTTACCAAACTCAAGTTGGCACTTTTTAAAAAGTCAACCATGCTAAAAGCATTATTCTTTTCGAGTGCCTTGTTGCTATCATCAATTTTTCATCTCCTCCATCGACTCATCGCTCGAGAGGGTAGTCAATAACTACAAATATTACATTTCAAAATCAAGTCAACAATGAAACACTCAAAATTAAAAATTATGTTCATTCAAGAATCATTTCCAAAGGCTATCATGTGCCCTTTTTGTTGGGAAAAACAACAAGAAAAATAATCAATGAATAAAATATTTTCTATATCTAAATTCATCTCCTATAGACTCCTAGCTTGTCACTTGAGCTAGTCTATCTAAAACTAAAGGGTTATCAAGATCAAATCAAATTCATCAATGTGTTGGAAGCAATGATCCAAAGACATGCATATTTTTTATTATTGGGGCATCTCACATTGAATTTTTCAATTTAACATCATCCATCATCAACTCAACCATTTTAGGTCATTTATTTTTGCTTTGCATTGTGCTTAGGCACAAAGCATTCCAAAAAGAGGTATCTATAGACACCTAAAATATGTAATCACAAGGAGACTCTCCAAAAGACCTCCTTCTAAACTATCTAACTCACCTAGGGTAGGTTTAGGGATATTTAGTGCCTTTCCTTAGAAAAAGGGCACTTTTACTTCATGGGAAGCAAGACTGTATCACCCGAGATAGTCTCTAAGTCATGGTCGTCTTGTTGTGAGATTATCACGTGTGCATAGTTTCAAAAAGAATAATCAGGTAGTGGGACTACCTATCAGTGTAGCAATGGATTTTCCAATACCCCTAATGATCTACAGTCACCCCTGGTGACCTGTAGTAGTCCCTATCACCTATAAAGTGGAAATTAGGCTACCCCTGATTGCCACATTACCTCTTTTGGTACCTAGCCAAGGATGTTATAAAATGGAGGTATCCTCTCCTGGTTTTAGAATCCATAATTTTTAGACTAGAGCAATGAAGTGTTGTAGAATTCACCTACCAAGCTTCTTTGTTGCCATCATTATCGGTTTGTCATCACGCAAACCTTGAAGTTACCCTCTTCATATTTACATGATCAAGTTTGTTGTTTTGGATCAATCAAATAACTACGATCACCAATAGATCACCACCAATTCATTGATAAAAGTCACCTCTATATCATCCTCAACCTTACCTTGGATTGGTTCCATAAAGTTATAGGTTCATGGCATATATCATCTCACCTAAGATGATCTTGCAGGAAATACCATCTCAATCAAATATGACCTTGATCAGGTGATCAGTTTCATGGTTTTTCTTACATTTTACTTCAGATCTATACTTGCATGTTAATTTTAATAGCAAATCCTTCATTTTGAGCACTTTACATCACAATATTAGGTTAGATATTTGATTATTTCATGCATGCACTTACTTTATTTGGTTTTACCTTTTTGATCATTATAGGTCCAATCTTGGTGGGGTCTCATAAATGCTATTGATTCTTCTACTATTTTATTGTACATAGGTTACAAGATTTAGAATAGTGTATGATCTTGGATCCAATCCTCACTTGGTTGTCATAAGAAAACTTGCTTTTGAAGATATTATTATGGGCACGAAAATCACTTGGATTGCACCAAGAAAACTATTGTAGAATTTCATCATGGATAAAATATCTGGAGGGGAACATATGTAACATATTTTAAATAAATTAATGCAATATTGATATAATCGTATTCCATTGTCATTTGGTCTCTTTCTTTCATGTTTTTCATCGTGTGTTCCTTTCAACATTTCTTTTATCTTTAGCATTTGTGTAGTGCACGTATTTTCATGCTTTCAACTTGCAAAGAGCAAAACTTAAACACTGATGAGAAGAAAACATACATATATCATGTCCATATTATAGGTACCTCATCTACATAGTTAAGTTTCTGCATATAGTAATACTTAAACATTTATGAGAAGAAAATATACATATATCATGTACATGTAACAAGTACCTCATCTACATAGTTAAGTGTCTGCACAGAGCAACACTTAAACAATTATAAGAAGAAAACATCTATGCAATTATGTGTCTATAGAGAGCAACACTTAAACACTAATGAGAATAAAAACATACATATATTATATACATATTACAGGTACCTCATCTACATAGTTAAATGTTTATAGAAAGCAACACTTAAACATTGATGAGAAAAAAACACATACATATACCATGTACATATTGCAGGTACCTCATCCTATCCTAAATGCTTATCCTTTACATGGCTCCATAGGCCACCATTTAGACATGATGAGATGATGTTTCCTCTTACAAAAACATACAAGGGATAGAGTGTCCCAAAACACATGAGCATTCTCCTATATCAGGTCTCGAGACCATCGCTCATAGCATACATCTAAATCATATAGATACATATCTCAAACAGGGCATCTGCATCCCCTTAGCAACTAGTCATCATCATGGTTTCACAAAACCATCACTAAGAAATCAATCAAGACTACAATCACTTAGTCAAATACATCATATAATATCAACACATCAATACATAAAAACATCATATGATCTCAACATAAAAACATCATATTTTCAACATCTAATCAAACCACAAAAGGTCAAAACATCACATCAAACTCAAAACACAAGTATCATCATATATATATGCCTCATATCATACATGTCACTGGAGAAGGTGTATCACAAAGAAAAATAAAATGATACACTCGACTCATGAAAGAAGGGTATACCACAACCTCAAAAATTGGTACACTAACTCTTGAATACACCTAAACCTGCCTAACAAGTAGAATCAAACTCTCTCCCATCACCTCTTGATGGAGGAGGAGGATGCGTCTGAAGACTAACAAACCTCCAAGAGGTGTCACTCACTGATGCAACCCTCGATCATAATATTTAAGGTAACGATGCTCATCACTCTACTAGAACCTCTATATGGTATAATTATTGGTAGTACATGGTTCTTCCCCACTCCTCTCAGCTTGATCCTTTGTACACTACAATCTCACCATAGTATTGGCAAGCTCTATCCTCGAAACCCTCAAAGCCTACAGCTCTATCCTAGAACCCTACAACTCCCACTCTAGTGGCCTCATGATCATGGCCATTACCATAGAATACAATCCCTACCTAACCTATGATCGAGCTTTATTCCTCTCTCCCCTCATATGATATAGATTATACCTTAGACCAACAATGATCACTGGGTCCATAGCTCGTTCCTCCCTAACTTGATCTAGAGTTGATTAGAGCCTAGATATGGTATCCTCACTAGCATCCCTCATTTAACCCGTTTTATCCTAGATCTTGATCACTTCATCCATCCGCATGACATCAGAAGATACTAAATATCTTCTCGTATCCTCCAAATTATGATGAATATCCTCCAACTCTACCATCATAGCCTCATCCAAAGTCCTACTAGGACTTGCCTCATTCATAGCACCAGATCTTGCTCCACTAGATGGAGCACCTAAGAGCAATATCATGGCCAATGGAGGTACATCCAAGGAAGCACTAGAATATCCCCTTATTGCCCATCTAGCCACCAACCTATACCACCTCTCTCTCCCATAGCAATGTCTGACCCCTCTCAGGGTATTGAGCATATCCTAAAATGCTTCTATGGTCTCTTTTGGTGGACCTATTATCAATCAATGAGATCTAAATCTCCTGTACTAGTCAGTATACTTTGTTGTCACCCCTACATCATCTCTCATAGAAATCAATACCATGATATCATCAACATCGACCTCCACATAAGTATAAGGATCCATAGGATCCCACAATGTCTCACAATTCACTCATCATATCCATACGTCATCTACTATCGGTATCCCCTACATCTCCTCATGCTAGCACAACATGTGGTTATATTGATATAATTCATAGGTCCTATTCCTATTTTCCAACCACCATATTTGCCTCACTTGGGCTAGCTCCTCACCATCATCTGGCCATACATACCTATCCCTCCATGCTCACCAAATGATATGTGTTGCCCTCAAATCATCAATTAGATGCCTCACCTGATCTAGAGAGAACAAGGAAGGATGGGTGTACCTCACCCATCTATAGATCACTAGCCTCTCAATATTGCCACCTCTCATCACCATGATAAGATTATGGATTGCTATATGCTCCCATTCCCAAACCTGGAGTAAAGTACAACATATCAGGATCTTGGACTGTCTATATACCACCTGGTAAAAAGTGTGGTATAACCTCACAAGGATAGTAGGAGCCTAGGCATAAATTATCTACTCATCCCTCAATCCAACAATAATATCTCCCCTTCCCCATGGTATAAAGTACCTGCTAGTGTCATCCATTATCAAACCTGATACAACAAAGGACAATAGTGTAGTCAACCAATCAATATGCCCTCCCATGTAGGTATTATTGATTCTCAATATTTCCTTCATCCCCTTAAATTTATCCCTCTTTGATAAATCTAACTTCTTGGCATCTATATTTATCCCTATATGAATAGAAACACCCCAAAAAATATGCTCTCCAAGCACTTAGCACAACGCTTCTGGCTCACCAAAACCTTTATTGCTTGCCAATTCCACATCCACAACTTAATAAAACATCCTATCAAATAATCTCAAAACTTTATAAAAACATCACCATCAGATAGGGCTTGAAAAAAGATTTCTAGTGAGTATAAATATACCTATATTTGGACACATATCGATGCCTCAAACTTTAAAATAAAAATTATAGTCTAGTACCAAATTTGCCATTGGCACCAATGCCAAATTCATCACAACTTTGCAAAAATTGAAAAAAATGGCTCAAAATTCAAAATTTTTGATTGGAACCAATTATGTACCTATCGATCTCAATCTGACACATGCACCATCCCTAGAATGACATCTGCATAATGCACCCATCCTTGGTTATGTGCCATCTCCTTAGCAACACTTTTTCTCTCTCTCTCCAACTTTCTAAAATAAGTAAGGTGCAAATGGAGGTGCTCTTACCTCTCCTTCCTCCTTTTAATCCATTCGCTTGTCGTAACCAACTCAGTTGAGTATCCTGTATCCTATAAATTTGCCACAAAATCTTCCATTAGGCATATCATTCTTAAGGAAGAGACTATCCCATGGGGTAAAACTTTTCACATGGGGAAAAATAATTTTCTCCATACATAAAGGCATGTAAAATGAGACATATATGCATAAATATACAAATCATCAAAATAAACAAAATCACAATCATCTCTTCAAATCAACAAAGCAATACAACATCAATACATCACAAGGTCAAAATTGAGTATCACTACTTAAATTTTGATGCAATATCACAAACATCATGTCAAAACTAGGGAAAAATGTAGACACCCAATTTTGACACATCAGCTAGATAAAACTTCCCAAAATTGGTCGTAAACATCACAAAACTTCAATTTGGCAATTATCCATCATTTTGGGCCTCAAAATTGACCTTTAACAAATTTTCCATCTTGACCAAAGGCATGATGAGTAGCAAATTTTGCAACACTGAAAATCAGTCAAAATCAACTCTTACCAAATTTATCACTCCTTTACCAAATTCACCAATGGTAAATTTGGCAAGCCTAGTGGTGAATTTGGCAAATATCCAAATTTTAAAATTTGAAAAGCCAAACTTGCCTCCTTACCAAATTCACCACTCGGATCACCAAATTCACCAGTGGAAAATTTGGTCAATAGTGGTGAATTTGGCCAAACGAGCTAGAATATTTTAGCGCAAACCAGGAGAATGTAGATTACCATCCTCTATCCTCTACCCTAATCTCACATGCCCCAACAATGCAGCAAATTCATATATTTCAATTTGATCTTATCCAACTTTCCCCCCAATTCTCCTTCCAAATCATATTTAAGGAGCCCCTTGGGTAAGCCTTTGGTATAAAATTTTGTTGTAGCTATACTCTGCTAAGAATTCTAGCATCCTCCTAATATTTCCTTCCATAGCATTCTTTATTCTCAAGATTTTCCCAAGCATTCTAAGCATTTGGAGCACTTACAAGAATTTTGGAGGTAAGTCAAGCAAGGCAAGGAGATCATCTTGGAGTCAAGAAAGATACCTCTCCCAACATCTTCCTTATCTCTATTCATATTTTCTTCACATTGCATTGGTCCCCTAGGTTGTAGCCTTGCTAACTTATTTTTTCCATTGGTTCTTCCTACATTTTATGCTTCTAATTCCTTATTGCAGGGTTCTAATCTCTGTTTAGAGCAATCTAACATTGTGTTTGCAACCATATAACATTGTTTTTTTAGCCTCTCCTTTAAGCATATCATCTTTATTTATAATCTAACATCTCTTTCACAAAGTTTTGAGGTGTAGACCAATTGGTTCGGTGAAACCCCATAAGGTGGACGTACGTCCAAGGTTTAAATCTCGAGCCTCACTGGATTGGGTGCTTGTTCGTATTCCAATGTGTTCCCAATGGCGTAAAAGGTTCAACATGAATGTGGCTTAGTGGTTATAGGGACGGACTATGCAGATTACCATGGTGGCTATCGATTTTGCTAGGTTAATAAAAAACATCTCTTGTGCAGGCTTACATCCATTTGCCTTCTATATTTTGATACTAATCCTCTATTTTATAGGGTTTATTGCATTTCCTCTTCACATATTGTATCATATTATTTATTACCCCTATTTTTACAATCATTTTAATGATATAGACAACATACTAACTCCTTTACCTCTTCTCATATTCATCTATTTTTATGCTTCTTTCATTTGCAAGCATAGATTTAACATAGCCTTTCATTTTAGAAATCTCTCTTCCATGCATTGTATGTAGTTTTATATTGCATATATATATATATATATATATATATATATATATATATATATATATATATATATATATATATATATATATATATATATATATATATATATATCACTTTTTATTTCAAGGCTAGGTGTCAAGATACAAGGTTTTTATTGCCTTGTTATCTCACCCTTTTTCCAAGCTTCAAGCACCCTCCATTATAACCTCCCTCCCTTTCTTGTTCATTGTTGTAGATTCTACAAGTTTTGGGTAACATTTTTACATATCATAGCATTCTCATTAATTTTCACTACTTAATGCTAATTTTCTTTACTAGAAGTTAGATTGGCTATTCTACATTAGTCTTAGCACCATTTCACACACTTTTCACTCCTACACCCCTATTTTAATTACTATTTTATTCATTTTGCTCTCTTTCTTACTATTATAGATTGCTAAATATTAGGCAACACTTATACATTTTATCAATTTCATTAATATTTCACTATTTAATGCTAATTTGATCTTGTTAGAGGTTAGATTAGCTATTCTACATCATTACATACATTTCTCGCTCTATTGCATCCATTTTTATTTAAAATTTCAGTCATATTTGACATCTTCATTCTCTTTCACATATATTTTAAATTTAATCATTAACTTACATGATTTAGTGGCTTAGATCTCTGATTTTGTCAGTTATAGACTTAGAAAACACTATTAGAATCATCCCCTTGAAATTTCTACCCAAAAACCATCAAAATACACTCAAAAAAACCCCAAATTCTTCAAAATCCCATAATCTAATCAAATTCACCACCTACACATTTTGTGGTGAATTTGGCTTCCAGAAATACACAACCAAATTTGCCAGTGGCAAAACCTAGTGGTAAATTTGGCAAAAGATCAAAAATCCATTCTAGGAGGTAAACATACTCAAATTTTTCATAAACATGAGGTATGATCAGCTGATAAGATATCAATTCATCTGTCCCAGCATTCAAATGGACCTCCTAAAGTAGAAAACCCTAATTTTTTTGGTCTTTTTGTACAGATACCAAAATTACCAATCCTAGTGGTGAATTTGGTAGTAGTGGTGAATTTGGAAAAAAGGCTCCAAAAAGAGATGATTCTACCACTTGGAACTTCCCTGGCCCTGCATTTCCTATTTCTCTATGTTTTCCTTCTATTTTATACTATTTTATGTCTTAAAATCACATTTAATTTGGAAAATTAAGGAACCTTAACTAGAAACCCAAATTGTTTACAAAATGCTTTACTTGCTTTACAAAATATCTCAATTACTTTACAAAACACCTCTAAACCAATCAATCAAGGAACCCTAGACTTAATATTAGCTTATTAATCATTTTCAAGTACATAGGTAAAGAAATAAAAAGTCATTTAGTTGCATTTAGGCTAACTTGTCTTCTTGCATCTTCTCTTGTTTTACCTTGAAATATCAAAATCTCCTTAGTTAGCTCATACAAACTTGAAAATCATATAGGATAGCTCTTGTATTCTTTCATTTGTGTGATAAAATAATTAGCATTGATTTAGATGATCATTGAATTTTAGATCTTAAATAATGAATAACATAAGCTTACTGGGAGGGGGGTGAATAGTATAAGATAAAACTTTTTCAATTTCAATCCATATAATAATATCAACAATATCAAGGCAGTAAACATTGAACAAATCATCACACACATGAGAGACATTATTTAATGTGGTTCACCCAATGTGGGCTACTCCATGAATAAAATATTCTTTATAAATTTTCTCAATGAATTCTTTTGGGATTCAATTCCCTATTACAATGTTTATGGACCTTTACCAAAAGGAGACACCAATCCCCTTGCTCTAGTTCGTGGAACTATATCCATCGAATAAATCTATCTCCTTTGCTCTATTTTATGGACCTCTATCGATAGGATGACTCTATCCCCTTTGCCCTAGCTTATGATATTCTAGAAGACTTTTGCTCCCACTGCTCTGGCTTGTGGATCTCTCTCCATAGAAGACCTTTGTCCTCATTGACTTGGCTAATGGATATCTATCCACTAGAGACTACTATCCTCTTTATTCTATCACCTCCAAAGCTTACACTCAACTCTATCTGAATGAATTCTTTTGGGAATCAATTCCCTATTACAATGTTTATGGACCTTTACCAAAAGGAGACACCAATCCCCTTGCTCTAGTTCATGGAACTATATCCATTGGAGAACTCTATCTCCTTTGCTCTAGTTTGTGGATCTCTATCGATAGGATAACTCTATCCCCTTTACCCTGGCTTATGATATTCTATAATACTTTTACCCCCACTGCTCTGGATTGTGGATCTCTCTCCATAAAAGACATTTGTCCTCATTGACCTGGCTAATGGATATCTATCCACTAGATACTACTTTCCTCTTTTTTCTGTCACCTCCAAAGCTTACTCTCAACTCTATCTCAAATCTACACCAAACTATACCTCAAGTCTAGTACAAATAAGCTCTAACTCTACTCATAAATCTACACTAATTTTTGTCTTAAATTTTTCCTCAAGCCTTAACACAAAGCTTGAAAAATTCACCAATCAACTCTACTTTGATTTGCCCCAAGACTTAACAAAAATATTGAACAAATCAATCCTGCTCTTAATGTTTTTTCAATTCTTTAAAATACTTTCTCAAATATACCTTCAAGTCCTCTCAAACACTTGTTCAATCTACTCTCAAGTCTTCACCAAAACTTGCTCATTCATAAATATACTCAAACCAATATTTAAAAGTTTCACTCAATCATTAAATCACTAAAACACAACTTGCTCACAACTCCTAAACAAGTGTTGCATGTTCATTATGCACATAATTAATTATTAATGAATTTTTCAATCCAGGGTAGTGTACAAGGCTATTTACGGGAGAAGGTGTGAACAGGGTTATAACTTAGGTCATATGGGAGCAACAGGTCTTATTGGTGAACCAATTGTGTGGGGGATTTAGGAAATTTTTATCTCTAAATTGCATAAATTGAACTTTAATCTAATTGTAGGAATGAAAACTAATTACTAACTGTAGAAATGAAATCCTAGTTACAATTACAGAATGAAATCTAATTATGTTGCAGAAATAACTCCCTAGTTACAGTTGCAGAATTAGAAATCTAATTATGATTGCAGAAAGGAAGTATATTTACTTTTGCAGTAATGGAAACCTGATTATAACATGGAAATTAAGTCCTATCAATGCTCTATAATAGAAGGTTGTCAATCTTTTGTGTAGGGGTTGACAACAAAACACAAAATGCAGTAAATTGCAAAAAATAGTAAATTCTAGAAATGACAGTCTGCAGTAATTTGAAAGCTTTCTAAAAATGGAGATTACAACCAAACCTATCATTAATCACCAGATCATCATAATAATGAAATAAACTAATATTGTAAAGACTATTAGTTGTTTACAAGGAAATAAAATGACAAGTTTTACAACTTATTCTACTACAACAAAATCAGAATAAAAACCTGCTATTAGTCCTCCTCCTAGATCTGGAAGTTGCTAGCCTCCTTTTCCAGAAGAAGGTATGAGTCTTTCTCTCTCTCTAGATCTTACTCACACTCATTCACAACAACATGAATAGAAAAAGTAGTGCACTTTATTAATTTAAGAACATAATTACAATATTGCTGCTAAAAAATATGTTATAGGACTGTAACAGTCACTTTTTTGCTATTTTCTTATTATTATACTTCTTGCTTATTTTTCCTACCTTCTCAACCTGTACAGGAGCTATCTATTTATAGATATCCTAAAATTTATCTACAAACTAAGAATATCTCATTCCTATCTTACAGATCTATTCCTATTATGCTGTAGCATTTCCTTGGTTTATCCTAGAAGAGGATCAAAATTGATCTTTTCCATAAATGGTAGATTTGTATGACAAGGACAACAAAGTCAGATGGGAGATATTTTCCTTTAACCTTTTCAGCCTTATTTCCCTTTTTCCATCATCAAAAATCAGTCAACAAGTCAAAAAGCACTTTCTATTCTCATTTCGAAGATAAGTGGCTCATTTCGAAGAGATTGTATTTCTCATTCCAAAGATGTCCGCTCATTTCGAAGAGACTATATTTCTCATTTCGAAGATGTCTGCTCATTTTTAAGATCTTCAAAATGAACAACTATGTGCTCTTCAAGTGATTTCATCTACATTTCTCAAGTGGGTTAGCTCTCAGGATCAGATTGTAATAGCCTTCATCTCTCTCCATGTGTGAATTCCATGTCTTGCCATTCATTGGCAGCTGGATGGAATTTACATTGGAAAACTAGTTTCTACTGTACAGTAATAGTTTGCTTGCACTATTTTCTAGATTTAAATAAATAAATGCTTGAAACACATCAAAAAAAACTAGTGAAGTGTTGCTATCAACCTAAGCATACTTCTCATTTAGCAAGTCATGACAAAGTAACATAAAACTATGCAAAAAACTATAAAAATCAGAATATAGTATTTCTAACACATTGATCATGCAAACAGTTAATACATAGCATATTAAATCAACTTAACTAGCATATCAGATTAAACACAAGAGTTTTTAGGTAATTTTAATGTTCAAAACATGCTATGATTGAGGCATTTCTAGGCCTCATCATTTCCCCCCAACTTATATTAATGCATGTCCTCATGCATTCTGTTGGGCTATAGAATAACATATATCCATATTCAAATTCCATGATATGTAGAACAATTTGGTGCCTATATAATATCCCCTATTCTCCTGAAGGTTTCTGAGCCATTCTTCAAACTGATCATCAGGTTGAGAATCTTCTTCAAAATAGAAGGGAACTAGAGAAATGATGTTTGAAGGCCTAAATTTGAGACCTATCCAATGTTGCATAATTTCAATCAGTTGTATCACTCCTTCCACCCTTCTTATGGACCATTCTAGGTTAATGGGGGAGATAGGTTCCCTTTTCTGTAAAGAAATGGAAAGTTTTGCCCATCTATTTCTACAAAATGATAATGCTGGAACAAAATTGTCATTACAAAAAAAATTGGAATTTGATCACATAGTCCCTCAAATTCCTCAAATACATCCTTTGTACATCTTCCCTATTCATCATGGTGAAATTTTGTTTGGTGATAAGTGGATGATTTGGCTGAACTGCTCTGACTAACAATTCAGCTCTTAATTCAATTTCTTTATTTTGTCTTTTCTCCTGGTCCCAGTAAAACTAATTTTGTAAAGTGGACATGAATGCTCTCAGTTGAACATCTCCTATGTAAATTTTAGGGTGAAACTCTACCTCTTTTGAAATAAATAAGTATAAAAATATCACATAAGAGATTTTTTTGTTCTACAGGGCTGTCAAAATAGGCTTCTAAGAAATCTGTAGTTGTGTCCAATTTGCATGGGAGACCTGAGCTAATCCTCATGACCTACCATCTGAGATATTTCTCCTTCAAAATGAGACTATAAAATCTGTCCGGTCGTCTAAATTGGACCAAAAACTCAGCAATCTGACATAAATCAGTCACTTTTTCATTCAATGCCTTGATTTCTATTTTTTTTGCTTCTAACTATTTACCTTCCAATTTAAATTTTTCAACTTTAGTGGCAAGTTTTTTGTATCTGATCACCCAACTAGCTATGTATGTATTATATTGCTCTAGGGATACAATATTGGGTGGTCTAACTACAGGTGGAAATTTGGGTAGCAGATCTACCTGAACCTCTTTTTCTGCTACTTCCACTAGTTGGTCATCTAATAATAATTCTACTTGTATCCCTTTTTCTGCTATTTCCACTAGTTGGTCATCAGACAACAATTCTACTTGTACCCCCTTATCCTCTACTTTTATTGAAGGTATAATATTTTTTAATACATAAATCTTATTTGAAGGAGTACTTACTTGAACAAATGCATGTTGCTGTTTAAACTGCTCTTGTACTGGTGTTTCCTATTGTGACTCATCTCCAATATTCTTTTCTATGCTTTTTATCAATTCTTTAGCATCTTCAAAATGAGAAAGCAATGCTTCAAAATGAAAGGGCACTTCTTCATAATGAAAGGGCGCTGCTTCAGAATGAGCACCTATGTCTTTAGTCAAACTTTTAGATGCCTCAATCAAAGTAAAAGAGTCATCTACCCTAGATAATCCCATAAGTAACTGAGCCAAATTATCCTCATCAATAGATATAGTTGGTTGTTCTTCAAACTATGATAGCCTCTTCATCAATTCTGCCACTTCCTATTGTAATTCTGCAATCTTCTTTTCCTGTATTTCAATGATATTTTCTTTTTCTTCAATCCATTTAGTTTGTGTTTTGATAACACTTTTTGCTACTCTTAGTTGTTCTAGGATGTCCACATCCTCTGTTTCTGATTCAGAATCTGATGCAGACAAATCATCTATAGTTGATTTCTCAATAACTATCTCATCTTCTGCTTTAGTTGTATGCTCTTTTTCAGGAGGTTCCATGAAACTATCTATGATTGCATCCACATCTTCTGTGGCTTGTTGAACTGTAGCAACTTCAAAACTGTATTTCCCAGTCTCTTCTTCAATCATTTTTTTAGGGAATTCTAAAAAATCTTCAGGGGTTGGTTTCACTTCTAAAACATCTATACCACCTTTTCCACCTTCTTCTTCTATCACCTGTTCTTTTATTTCTCTCAAGTGGAGTCTTGTAGACCTCCTAGTTCATGATGCAAGTTTTTTCTTCTTGCCCTATTTTCTGGTGATAGCAGGGGCTGTGGGGATAGTTTTAGATTTTGGTGGGAGTGCTTATGTTTCCCTTGTTGTCTCTTCCCCTATTTTTCTAGGCACTTCACTCCCCTGTTTTGACAAATCAGCAACATCTTCAAAAAAATGAACTTTCTTCTATTTTTCTTTTTGACTGTCAGTTTCAGGCCCTCTTCTTTTGTTTCTTAGGTTTTGGAGAAAGGTGCTTTGTTTCTTCTATTGTGTGTATTTTCTCCTCTGCAACAACATCTATGGTAGCATCTATTTCTTCTTCCTCCTCATCCTCTCTTCCAAAAACTACATCATTCAGAGTAGAATAAAACCAATCAAAGCTTCTAGGGTTTCCTCTAAAATGATGTTGATAGACTAATTTAATAAGACCATGGTGGTGAAGTCTCTCTCTTCCTTACTAATATTGTTTTGCCATATTTTTTAAATCATGGTATAGATACAGGGGAAGATTTACCCTAAGTTTTGGTTGTTGCCTACCATGTCTTAGGTGGTTAAAATTTTTGAAATGATGCCCTGATAAAATTACATATTGCCCTTCACAGGTTAAAATTTTTATTACCCATATGGCCACTTCATTCTAGAGTTCTTGTAGGTTGGCCCTTTTTACCCCCTTGCATGTTTTGTTGTGTATTAAGTATTCTGGCTCCCTATCATTTTCTCTCAAAAATTGACTAACTACATTTGCCAGTGTATTTTTGCCAATTCTAAAAATTTGAAGACCCTCTAATGGAAGCTTAGTAATTTGACTTAAAACTTTAGGGGTTACCTCAATTGTCATGTCATTAATGTGTGCCCGGTTATTTCTAAATGTGTGAGCAAACATGCCGGCCAAATCTTCAGAGGACCCATCAAATTTGTCCAAAAATGGCATAAGCCCTCCATCTTCAAAAATTTGCAGCACTTCTAGATTTTCTCGAAGGTGGGTGGTATCTACTGGTTCCATATTTGTCTTTCATCCCATTTTCCTATTTTGGTATATTAAAAACTGCTCACCTCTACTGCTACTCTTCCATTGGATCATTGGTTTTTGGTTCTTGCAGACTTGCAGGGTTTGTTTTTAGGTTTTCAATTGCCTTGTTTGTCTTCTTCGAAATGAACTACAATATCGACATTGTACCTCGTAATCATTTTGTGTTAGCAATTATGTCTTCAAAAGGAAGGGTGGCACGTGTCTCTATTTTTTCTCTGAACACCAATCTGTTAATGACTGCATAGATGTCCTTGTCGTCAGACCCACCTTACTTATTTTTAGCTCATCTATTTACCTGCAGATTTCTCACATGCATGGTTATCAGTGTCGAACAATGGTGGCATGTTTTTGGTCACTTCCCCATGATTCTAGTACTTCCTTAATGGGTGTAAGATAAGACAAATCACATCTCAACTAACACGTGTCATTTTTCATATGTAGTCAAAGAATTCTACTGATCGTATATTTTCCCCCTCCTTGGATGCCACATGGAAATATCATGTTGAATGCTCATTTTGAAGACTATGCTTTATTGTTAAAATAATTCCTCATTCGAAAGATAAAGTTTCATTCCAAAGATAAGTCCTCATTCTGAAGATCATGCTTCATTGCAAAGACAATTCCTCATTTTGAATACAAAGCTTCATTCTAAATATAATTCCTCATTCCGAAGACAAAGCTTCATTCCGAAGACAAAGTGCAACATTCATTCTGATGTCATTCCGAAGACAATTTCATTTCAAAGATAAAGTGCAACAATCATTCTAAAGAAAATTTCATTTTGAATACAAAGTGCAATAGTCATTTTGAAGACAATTTCAATTCGAATACAATACAGTAGTTAATATGAAGAAAACTTCAATCCGAAGACAATACAACAGTCATTCTGAAGAAGATAGCAGGCATTGTTTTTGGCATTCTCATTTCGAAGATTAGGTAGAAACCAATATTCTCCTTCTCAAAACATGTTTTAAGTATGCCAACTCTTATGGATACCTTTTATGCTAATGGTTAATTGTTATATACTACATACCAATCATTTACAATGAAGAAATGTAAGAAATATATACCTGATTAAAACAAGTTAATGCAATTTTTGAAGAATGACTACTTCTGTTGATGTTCTGCTAAGATTTTTTTCAATATTTCAAAACAAGTGCAGTTGGTGAATTTGTACAATGATGATTCAAAAATTTTCAAGGTTATGCATGTCAGAAAACTGGTTTTTATGCATACCAACTCAGTAGTGCCTTAGGAAAGGTTTTCACTGCTAAGCTATTCATTTTTCTCTCTTTTTTTTACCTCTCCTTTTCTCTCTATTTTTTTTATTATGATTATGCCCGTGAAGAAATTCATGATTTTCTTGAAATCATACCCATGAAGTAATTCACAATAAAAATTTATTCATATTTTTGTTTTTTGTTTTTTATTTTTTTTTTTATTTTTTTATTTTTTTGCTTTTCTTGAAATCCATGATCATGTTGATTTTATTGAAGTGGAAGAGGGAATCTCTTCCACCTGTTGTGCATCCAAACTATCAAGCTGTTGCAAGAATTCCTCTTTACTCAGAGGTGTATGGTACACCCTGAGGTGATTTCCATTCACTACCAACTTTCTTTGTGATCCATCAATAGGAGATAGACGAGTTGCTCCATTGTCAAATATCTCTTCAATCGGGTAAGGTCCAATCCATCTAGTTCTCAGCTTTCCAGGGAAGTCCTCATAGCGAGAATCAAATAGAAAATCCCAATATCCTTGCTAAAATTTCCTTTGCTGAATTTGATTGTCATGCCACAGCTTCCTCTACTTCTTAATTACTTTAGTTTGGTGCAGAGCATCCAACCAAAGTTCATCCAATGCATTCAACTGCAGAATCCTATCTGTTTGTACCTGTGACAATTCAATCCCAATTTCCAATGTTGTGTGTAATGTTAGTAGCTCAAATTCAATAGGTAGGAGGGGATTTTTATCAAAAACTAGTTCATAAGGTGTGAATCCAGTAGTGGATTTCCAAGTAGTATTGTAAGCCCAAACTACTTCAGGTAATTTATCTAGCCAATTTCTCCTATGAAAAGCTACTATTTTTGTCAAGATTCATTCCATTTCCCTTTTTGTTACCTCAACCTAGTCATTTGCTTATGGGTGGTAAGGTGATGATTTCCTATGTTTGATTTCATATAATTTTGTAAAAACCTCAATGACTTTAGATGCAAATTGGGGTCCTTGGTCTGTGTTGATAGACCGTGGAGCTCCAAATCTCTAAAAAATTTGAGTATACAAGAAATTGGTAACCTTCTCTTCATGAGCATGTTTGAAAGCACGCACCTCTATCCACTTTGTCAGGTAATCAGTGCATACTAGAATATGCACCTTTCCTTGAGAAGGTGGATCAATAGGTCCTACAAAATCAAGCCCCCACCTCTCAAATGGCTTTAAAACCAATTGAGGCTGTAGTGGCATTTCATTTGTATGAGTGGTTTTCACGATTATTTGGCATGCATCATAATGTCTGATGTACTTTTTCACATCCTTGTGAAGAGATGGCCAATAATATCATGTCCCTAAAATTTTTCTAATTGTGCTTTTTATAGAATAGTGTCCACCTAAGGGTTCATCATGACAATCCCTAAGGATATCATATACCTCATCCTTTCGGATGCACCTGCATAACACATGGTCAGGACTGCACTTAAAAAGTATACCCTTAATCCACTCAAAGGAAGAACTCTGTTTGATCAATTGTTTTTTTTGTTTTGAAGTGAAATGTGGAGAAACTTTCCCTGTAACCAAATAATTGGCTATATCTGCAAACCAAGGTTATTGGACGGATATAGCAAATAATTTTTCATCAGGAAAAGTGTCCTCAACTAATTCCCCTTCCTCTGTGTTCTGCAACCTAGACAAGAAATCTGCTACAACATTAGCTTTTCTTGGTTTGTTGATTATTGTGATATCAAATTCTTGTAGCAACAATAACCAATGAATAATTATTGCACTTACCATAGGCTTATTCATCAAATACTTAATGGTTGTGTGATCTATGTGAATGAATATTTGATAACCTGTGATGTAATTCCTGAATTTGTTGATGGCATAAATTATTGCCATGAATTCCTTCTCAGTTGTAGTATAATTTTTCTCATCTCTTATCAAATTCTTGTCAATGTAGTAGATGGCATAGTGTTCACCATTGTCAATTTGTCCTAATGTTGCTCCAATTGCAGTATTGGAAGCATAAGCCTGTATGTGAAATGGTAATGTCCAATTAGGTCCTCTTAACATAGGTGGAGTTACTAATTTCTCTTTCAAAGCTTAAAATGATTCTTGAAACCTTATAGTCCAAGAGAATTCAAAATCTTTAGTCAATAGGGCAAACATGGGATTGGATATTGTGCTAAAGCTGGGAATAAACCTACGATAAAAACCAATGTGTCCTAGGAAGCTTTTGACATCAGTCTAAGTTTTAGGAGGAAGAAGATTCTTGATAATTTCCACCTTCTTTAGATCAACCTGGATCCCTTGAAGACAGATGTGATGACTAAGAACTATTCCTTCCTCCATCATCATAAAACATTTGTCTGGATTCAAGGATAATTGGTGAAACTCTATTAAAGTTTTCTAATGTAAAGTCAAAAATCTGTCCACATACTATGAAATCATCCATGTATATCACAACACTGTTGGTAGTCAGATCAGAAAAAATTTCTAAGACCGCTCGCTAAAATGTTGTTGGGGCATTACACAAACCAAAAGGTAAAACCCTATAGGCAAATGTTCCCCATGGACAGGTAAAGGTTGTTTTCTCTTGATCTTTAGGTGCAACTCTGAATTTGATTATATCCACTAAATCCATCAAGAAAACAAAAGTATTTCTTTCCAGCAAGGGTATCTAACACCTGATCTATGAAAGGTAATGGAAAATGGTCTTTGTATGTCACTTTGTTCAACTCTCTATAGTCTACACATACTCTCTTTTTTTCATTTATCTTAGAAACTATAACCAAAGGAGAGACCCACTGGCTATCAAAAATTGGATAAATGAATTCTACCTCTAGAAGTTTTTTAATTTCTTCCTTTACAATATCCCCCAAGGCAGGATTCAGTCTTCTCTGGGGTTGTCTTATTGGCTTGACTTCTTCAGTATATATCTTGTGGGTGCATATATCAGGGTGAATCCCTGACATATCTTTGTAGTCCCAAGAAAAATCATGAACATGCTTCTCAAAAATAGTTATCAATTTTTCTTCCTCTTCCCTAGTAATCCAGTTTTTAATGTTCAAAAATTTGCCTGACTGGACTTCTATTTGTTTTGTATTTGGAAGGACTGAATTCACTTCTTCATACTTTGTGATTATGGAGTTAAGAGGGCAATGATGAGATGGGAGGAAATAAGAAGTTTATATTTCATTGATTTCTAATGGAAGCATATCCTGTATGGAATAGTGAGAAGGGAAAATCAGGTGATGATGCCACCCATGTGGTAGTGAAATAGATGTTTCCTATGATAGTACAGATGGCTCACCTTCAGAATTTTGGTTCTCCTCATTCCCTAACAACTGATGGATATTTACTACTTCCTCTTCTAACCCTTGTTCATGCAGAACATTCATTAGGATAATTTCATTCTCTAAAGTTTGTGTCATGGAGGTCTTTTGTGTGTTCCCTTACTACCAAGGTGGCTAGTGTGGAAATAACCTCCTCTGGTTCTTCATATGAGTCAGGAAACCATAACTAACCTAAAAAATTACGGGAGGGTCTTGCATGAGGATACATAGAAATCTATTTTAGATCAATACCATTTGAAATGGTCATTTTTCCAGATCTGCAGTCTATGAAGGCTACTGCAGTTGCAAGCCAAGGTCTACCCAGTATGATGGGATATCCATGTGTTAAATTTCTTTGTTGTAAAACCAAAAAATCTACAAGGAATTTCTAAGAAGAGACTTCTATAGGGACATCTTCAATGATACCTTCAGGTTTTGCAACTGACCTATAGCCATTTTTAAAACTATAAATGTGGGGCTGAGATGTTTGAGCTATAATTGTTCCATTATATCCTTGGTCATGACATTTATTGCAACTCCTAGATCTACTAAGACATTTGATATTGGTACTGAGCCTATGGTAACTGTGATAACTGGACTCCCTAGGTCACTATACTTTGGAGGTACTAGTTTTTCGGATAAGAGATCAGCTATCTTTCCTTCAACCTGAACAGTCTTGGGAAATGCTTTCTTTTTTCTTCCTGCTCTTCTAATGCACAAATCTTGAATAGTACTTTTAATCACTGATATATCCTTAATGGCTTGCAATAAGGGCAATGATATAGTTAAATTTCCAAGTTCCTTGACCAGGTCTGACTCAAAATTTTTTGTTGTGGTATTAAATCTTTTAGGATATAGAATTATCCTTGATGAAGGTAATTGTTCTACCTGTGGTTCTATTTTTTCTTCTTCTTTTTCTATTTTTGGTCTAACTCTAATTAATTCCAAAGGTTCTTGCTTTCCATTTTCCTTGATTTTAGTTGAAATAGGTTCAAGTACAACTTTTCTTGAATGAAGTTGGATGTTACTACAATCAAGAACATTTATTTTAGCATTTTCTTTAGCTTCAGCCATATAAACAAGGGATGTCTGTCTCATGTTGTTTGGATTAGTGACTGGTTGAGCTGGAAGTTGAAGTTGTTTCACCTGTTGTGTTTGCTATTGTTGGTTCTATTTTTTTGAAAATTTTGATTAGGTGCAAGCAAGAAATGCTGAGTTTGACCTTGATTTCTTTTTTGCCTTGGATAGGACTGGTATTGATGACTCCACTGTGGTTGATTTTGCATCCAATATGTATTAGTCTTATTCTTATTCCAGGGTGGGTTATTTTGATTCCATGATGGATTATTTTGATTCTGATTCCAGGTTGGATTACTCCAACTTGTTTGTGGCCATTCTTGGGAATTTATCCATTGAGAATAATTCCAAGGACGTTGGGGTGGTTCTGATTATCCCCAAGGCATAGTCCAAGGATTATGCCCCTAATTTGTAGAAAAACAAGGGGGATTTTGGTACTAAGAGAAATTTCCCCCCTATTTTGGTCCAACATAGTTGAGTTCCTCAGTCTGACTCTCTAACACAATTTTGAGTTATGGTAGCAGGTGGCATTTATCAGTCAAATGCTTCTTTGAATAAATACTACAAATGGCTAAGATAGACGTTTTATTCAAAGGACACTCCTGCAAAGAATGTTTATTTCTACATCTTGGGCAATAAATTGCCAAAGGTTCTATGGTTTTTGCTTTTGCAGACATTTCTCCCAAAGTTGTGTTCAATTGCACCAGAATATTAGTTTTAAAATTTGGAAGTTCCTCTATTAGGTCCTTCACATCAGTGCCATTTGTACTCTTTTTTCTTCTTCCCTGCTTAGTGTGAGAGTAATTCCTATAGAGATCCATAATTTCCTCATTATTGAGAGTATTTACATCCCCTTTGTATCACTCCAAATTTTTTGCATCCTTACCTTCAGGCTATAGGATCCACTCCCGGAAGGGGGATGCGAGAAGGATGGGACAATACCTCGGACTGAGAGGCCCTTTGAAGGTCCCGCCTCTCGAGGGAGGGGTATAAGGGTGAATTTTTGATGGATGGTGGGTTCACCAGGAAAATTTTGAGTGGCAGCTTCCACACCTAGGTTGATAGTGGGTTTGATGTGTTCATTTTGTACTTTAATCATTCAATTCCTAGGTTTGGCCAAGATGAATCTAAACTATTCTATATGCCAATGCTGATTTTTATGGATACAAAAAATATGAATAAATGCTAAACACAGAGAATGTGCCGAATGGGATAGAACATACCTGATTCTGGATGTTTGATGAAGATTCTAAGTTTTGTAGCAGTCCAGATCATCTCAACTCGTACGTAATCATCTAAAATTTCATAGAATCATCTCAAATCATAGTCGATCATCTGAGATCAGACGGAATCATCTGAGATCTGACGAATTCGTCAAAAACCTGCAATCACAAAAACAGATACAAAATACCAAATATGCAACTGTAGAAGCAAAGGAGAATGATAGAAATAATAGCAAACATGCCTAAATAATAGATTCAAATAACAAATAAGAAAAATGCAGTAGATTTAATGATTGATTTTAACTTTATCATGCGGTTATGCTAAATGAGGTGAACTCCAAGATGCATAAATATAATAACTAAGATAATGTATAAAGGAATGCAAAAAATAATAAAGAGATGCAAACTCTGGACTCTAATTGCCCCCAATCTGGACTACAGTCGGGATCGCCTCCAATCGTACGAGATCATCTGCGCTCCTCGACAAGATCATCCAAAATCTTCCGAAATCGCTTGCGACGATCCGAGCTAGCTTCGACTGAAAAACAGTAAAGTTCCTGCAAGAAAACATGAAATACATAATGCAAATGATGGTGTGGGGATGCTCTGAGGTGTGTGGAAGTTCAGGGGGTTTAAGCAGAGTTTCAGGCAGAGAGTCAGGGGGATAAACTGAGAAAATCTCAGTTTATATAGGATTAGGGAGAGGTTAGGAGGTTGGAGATCATCCCAATTTGGGAGATCTCCAACGGGGGAGATTCTAACTACGCAGACACACTTTCTACCCAGGTTAGAGGAGTTGTTGGAACAGAAGCTAAGTATGAAAATTTGGTTTTGGGACAAAATCGTCTGGACGTTCTGTTCCAGATGAATTCATCAGATCTGGGATGATTTCATCTAATCTGTGATGATATCGTCCAACGGTCAAAACAAATCCTAAAAATGGCATGAAAAATGAGGAAAGCGGGTAACAGTGGGTGGTTTGAGGTTAAAATTTGAATTTTTATCTTTTTACTAAGGTTTAACTGTGCCAATTTTAGGGTGCTACATTTTGCCCCCTCTTTAGCAAATTTTTTGAAGAAAATGCGTTAAAGACGAGTTCTTCCTGTTTTACGAGAAAGCAAAAATGTACTCAATTTTCTAGACGACGATTCTAGGTCGAATCGTACGACTACTGACTATGGTGCCCCCTCCGTGTTTTTACCCAAATCGAAAGTTTGAGGTAAAAGCATGAAAAAGAAAAAATAAAAAAGAAAGTTGTTGTTTTTAAATAAAATTAAGAAAAATAGGGTAAAACCCTAATTCATTTTTACTGGTTTTAGAGCTCTGCAAGAAAAAAATGGTGGAGACAACACACCGATCGACAGAGGTCCGGCGCGGGCTACGGGTAAGGATCTAATCCTAGTAAATTAGGTTTGAATTTAATTTGTGCAATTTTTTTTTTTAAATTTTGATTGTTTGGGGCATCACGACCATTTTTAGGCCATCGATGACGTCGGGACGAAATCGTCCCTAGATCATCGATTTCGTCGGAGGGCAAAATCGATGAACTAGGGGCGATCCCCAAGTTGTGAAATCAGAGATGATTTTATCCTAAAAAGGATGATTTTATCCAATTTGGGATGATATCATCCAATGGTGGATGATATCATCATTTTTATGAAATTTTGCTTTGTTTGAAATGCATTTAATTGATTTTAATAATTAATGAAATTTTGTTGTTTTATTGTTTGTTTTGCAGAGGGGATTACTAAAGAGTCGAGAATGGAAATATGGTGGGCTGAGAGATGACTTGGCCACTCTTGATCAGGCAGAGCATGACCGACTAGCTCAGGTCGGTCTACAGCACATGGCAGAGATGCCACAAGTACCGACGGACATGGGGCTACTGACAACCCTAGCAGAGAGGTGGTATCTGGGGTCATCCTGCTTTTGGTTACCGATAGGGGAGATGGCTCCCACTCTAGAGGATGTATGGAGGATCATGAGGATCCCCATACAAGGACGGTTGATGACGCCTATGGCCAATCAGGGCTAGGTGATGATGAGATTGATCGGAGACCCGAGCTTCACCCTGGAGAAGGGCGGGGTGAACATCGAGTCTCTGAGGTGGATGCCTGGGGCATCTAGGCTGACTCGAGTTTTGGCAAGGGTGGTAGGTGGCTTACTACTATGCCACCAGAGTGGGTGCAGATTACCATGGCTCCTCTCAGATATAGTCTGTGACATGAGAGACCACGGTTATAGGTTTGCATGGGGTAGCTTTGTACTATGCCACTTGTATAGGATCCTGCATGGGGTCGTATACAAGGGAGGTCGATGTCTGGTCTTGACATCGCTACTACAGGTTTGGTGTTGGGAGCACATCATGGTGTGGAGGCCGGTAGGGCTCCCACTGATAGGGGTTGATTGGGAGAGGCCCCAGGTTTTCTACTAGTGGCTATAGAGGGGGTCACAACGATGGATAGATCTGTCGATGTCATGGAGGTTGTTGGATGACCTCATCCTAGACCAGATCACCCAAAGGCCATGGTGAGAGCACCCCAGGTGGGCAGAGGATGGGCAGGAGCTGGCTCGCATCAGGTGAGTCTGCTAGCTGAGGATGGAGCGAGGAGAGGTAGAGCTCCATCGCTATGATCGGGTGCTATGATAGTTCGGTCTATAGTAGGGGATCCCTTCTCTCAAGGATTACGAGTACTCCTAGACTATCCGAGATAGTACCACACTGAGCGGGGCTCCAGAAATGCAATGGTTCTAGAGCCAGGACATGGATGATGCCCCCATCCATCCAGTGGATGGTGATAATGCTAGGGTTACCGACGGATACGATGCCTGGTACGTAGGCATCCGCCCTCCTCGAATGATGAGGGTGTAGGGTCCAATGCATGCCATGGTGCATCAGATGGGGAGGTGGTGCTAGGCTGCTATTGAGGTAGCACGAGGTCACGACGGAGAGAGCAGCGATGGTCTCTGCAAGAGAGACGCCAGAGGATGGCATGGGCTCCATAGAGACCACAGTAGATAGGGAGGAGGGAGGAGGGACTTCCTTCTCAGTAGGGGGAGAGACCACCATCACCCGATAAGGGCAAGGGTGTCGAGGTAGGGGAGAGAAGCGAGACGATGGCTCTCTAGGCTGAGGTTGCCCACCTTCGGGCTCAGGTGTAGACACTACAGGATGAGGCTACATGGCTCAGAGCTCGGGGTGGAGGAGCGAGCATGCAAGAGTTGGCATGGTCTATGGCTCAGACTGCATTCTATCGAGGAGCATACTACCAGATGGTTCCAGAGAGCCAAAGGTTACAGCTGCCAGCTGACATTGCAGGGCCGATCAGGATGGGGTCATCGAGGACATCGTCATGATCGATGTCGAGGACCCATGACATAGGGCGGACTCTGATGGGGCCTCCTCCTCCACCTCAGGGCGGGAGAGGAGATGAGGCTGAGAGCTCGAGGGCTTCTCAAGACTAGACGCTCACTGCACAAAGATTGTATTTGTTATTATATATTTTTTTGAGAGGATTGAGTATGCCAGGCTATTGATTGTGGCATACCAAGTCCAGCTTTGATATGATGTACATAATTTGTAATATAATATATATATATAGATATATATATATGGTCTTTGTGATGATATGACTTGTGTATATGTTGTATGATGCTTTAATGTTGAATTTTGCAATTGATTATTGATGATTCATGTAATTATGTCATTTTAGAAATATTATAATTTTATGTCATGTTGTAAAATTTAAATGAAATAATCTGATGTAAACAATTGGTTGTTTTGGTGTGATTTGATGAAAAATAAAAGGGACTTCTAACAATAATTTCAAAGGACATTGTCGTTGTTATAGACCATTTCATGGAGTCGTCACTCGCTCGGTCGTCAAGCTAATCCCAATATAGAAATATTGCTAAAAGTAAAAGAATGCTTAAGAGACCTGTCTTAAGACTTTGTGTTGTGATGAGGGAAATGATGATGGTTTGATGATTTGTTTTCAGATTTTCATAAAAATAGTATGCGTGAGATACTAAAAGAAATATGATTTTGCTAGGCATAAATTCCTAAGTGTGATAAAATTTTGAACAATTCCTTAGAAATTATACCATGGTTGCAAAATTGAATGTTGACATAATGACATGAAATAGAATAAGTGTTCGTTCATTTTAAAGCACAATTGTGTAACATAATGATGTAAGTCATATGTTTTTATGAATTTTTTAAAATAAATGGAAAATAAAATTAGAACAATGGTTTGCGCTAGGCATAGAATTATAGGTATAGACTTATACCATCATCGCGAAATCCAAAGAAGAAATTGATATTTTAGTTTTATTGCATGATTGATTTTTGATTTTTGATAAACAAAAAATAATAATATGAACATGACTTTATTTGCTAGATTTTGTAATAGGTTGTTTAAAATAATTTTGGATTTTTGAAAACAATGTATGTAATTGTGTTTATACTAAACAGATGTTCTAAAATAAGAATAAAATTTATTCCAAAAGAGTTGCAGAAATATTTTAAATTATCTCAAAGACAAATGTAGATTTGTAAGGAACCCTCATGTGCATATGTGAGTTCATTGCCGATCTTGATTTATCATAATGATAGAGAATCTCTCAAATACAAATGTGTGTGCAATTGTATTGTTCATTCACCAATTTTGAGCAAGAAAATTTGATACAAGTAATTTTGACTTAACCAAATGAATGTTCGTTGACCATGATTTATATGCATGTAACCATACCAGACTATTGTGTAAGTTAGGTTATCAAGAGCTAGCTAATCCATAAGCCGACATAGGTCTATACAAAATAAGGTCGCTAATGTGACAGACATATCACCACGCTAGGGATTACCCAAGGCCAAGCGGGTTGGGCACAAACCACTTGTTATGGGGCTTACCTCACAGTTTTCGAATAATTGAGAATTCCAGGGATTCAAGCTCATTCACCCTTCTTTTCTTTTCAAGGGGTAGGGAAAGGATTTTTTTGCTTTTGCTTTTGCTTTTCTCTTTTCTTTTTTTTTTTTGTATTTTTGCTTGATATTGAGATAATGCTGAAATATTGCTTGTGATGATACAAAATAATATTTTTCTTTTTCTCTTTTTCTTGGACTTTTCTTTTTCTTCCTATGCTAGGGATACTTGCTCGGATTAGCTGTAGAGCAAGGGATTTTTATTCTGGGTAGGGGTGAGCTTGTCCTTTTGTCAATTCTCAAATATTCTAGACCATGTGCATGATAGGATAGCAGGGGAAACTTTTTGCTCAAGAAACCACTTCTACTATGTAGCATCATATTGAATTTGCAATGAAATCATTTTAATGTGAAGAGATGTATTTGGTTCAAGTAAATAACAAGATCAGTTCTCTATGCTCAAAACTTTATTTAATTCAACTGTGGACTTTGATATAAGAGAGATTAATAATCATACAAAATAAAATCAAGATATTTATTCATGTGAATGTGAAAGTGCGGGATTCCAAATAAATGCTAATTTATCCAAAATAATTGAAAATATAACTGCAATACTTCAAGAATTGACAGGTATGAAAATAAAATATGTTTTTGAAGATTTTGATGATTTTGATGTTTTTATATTTTGATTTTGATTGATGAATTGCAAGAAGAAATACTATTACTATTTTTTTTTGAAATTTTACTAAAATGAAACAATATGCAAAATACACAATATATATAAATGATGAAAAAGGACCAAATGTTATGCATAATAACGCTTAATATGCATAATGTTCATAGGTTCTTTAAGATATTTACCGTCTAAGGTAGCTAATCGATATGCTCCCGATCCAAATTTAGCAGTGATGACATATGGTCCAAGCCAATTGGGCTCAAATTTACCTTTAAGGTCTTTAGTTGCATTAGTATTTTTTTTATTTTCTTTTAAGACAAGGTCACCGATCTCAAAGGATCGCTGATGAACTTTCTTGAGGTATGCTCTCTTAAGCTTGTTTTGGTAGGCACGAAGATGCTCCAAAGCATTGATGCGCTTTTCATCTAGGAGTTCCAACTGACTAAATCTTCCAGCACGATATTCATCTCCTACTTTAGTATCTTGAAGTAGTAGAGCTAAAGAAGGAACTTCTAATTCAAAGGGAAAAATGGCTTCAGCACCATAAACCAAAAAAAAGGTGAAGTGCCTGTGGGGGTACGAATGCTAGTTCGATAAGCCCACAAAGCTGGATATAATTGGATGTGCCAATCTCGACCAGATTTATTGACCAGTCTTTTGAGGATTTTAATTAGTGTTTTATTAGATGCTTCTGCTTGGCCATTACCCTGAGGATAATAGGGAGTGGACCAACGATGTTGAATTTTATATTTTTGACATAATTTTTTGACATCTTTATTTTTGAAACAAGTTCCATTATCTGAGATGAGATTTGCAGGAATTCTGAACCTACAAATAATTTGATTAAAAATAAATTTGGAAACTTGGGTTCCAGTGCAAGAAGCTAAAGGCATAGCTTCAACCCACTTCATGAAATACTCAATGGCGGTTATGATGAATTTGTGTCCATCGGATGACACAAGGTTGATTTTTCCAATGATGTCTAAGCCCCATTTTGAAAAGGGCCAAGGAGATGAAATAGCCTGCAGTTCTTGTGCAGGCGCATGGACAAGGTCAGCATGTTTCTGGCACTTGTCGCAATGTCACACATAATTATGTGCATCATTTTCCATGGTAGGCCAAAAATATCCTATCCTAAGGAGCTTCTTAGCAATGGCGCTACCACTAAAATGTCCCCCACAAGATCCATTGTGGGCTTCACTCAAAGCTGATTTAGATTCTGCTAGATCCAAACATCTCAGTAAGATGCCTTCAAAAGATCTCCTATACAAGGTATTACCAATAATCACGAAGCGACTTGCTCGTCTACATAATAACCTACGCTGGTTGCTAGTACAACCTTCAGGAAAGGTCCCATTTTGAAGAAAATTAAATATATCAGTGTACCAATGTTCAGGAGTAGTTTCGTTGATTAGAAACACATCCAAAGGTTCTAAGCATGATTTGCTTGAAGCGGGTTCCTGGAGTCAATGAATAATGATGGTAGCATATTCGTCATCTAACTCCAAGGGCAAAAGAGATGCAACTGCAGCCATAGCGTCAGTCGCACGATTGCTAGTTCGAGGAATAGCTTCCAAGGTAACTTGATCAAACAAAGATAATAATTGTAAGACATATGCTTTATATGGGCGTAATTTATCATCTCTGGTCTGATAAACATCATTGATTTGATTTATGACAAGTTGAGAATCACCGAAAACCAATAAATTTTTAATTTTTAGTGCCAAGGTAGCTCGTAATCCAAGGATAAGAGCTTCATATTCAGCAGTGTTATTGGTGCAAGCAAATGTTAGTTTGAAGGACAGAGGTATAAGATGTTTCTATGGAGATATTAAAATAATACCCGCACCAGCCCCACTCATACATCGAGCTCCATCAAAGTATAGGGACCATTACTTTGGATGGTCTACCTCTAGTTTAAGGCATTCATCAGGAAACTCAATGATGAGGGGATGGGTAGACTCTAAGGGTGCAGCAGCTAATTGATCTACTATGATTTGACCCTTAACAGACTTTTGTCCTATAAACATGAGTTCAAACTCGCTTAGCGCAAGAACCCACTTTGTTGTGCGACCAGATAAGTATGGTCGACTCATGAGATATCGCAAAGGGTCGAATTTGGCAATAACATACATTTTTTGGCTGAGCATATAATGTCGTAGTTTCTGTGTAGAAAATACGATTGCTAGACATAACTTCTCTAATACGGTATAGCGAGTTTCATAACTGATTAAGGTCCTGCTAATGTAATAATTAGCATGTTCTTTCTTCTCATCGTCAAGTTGAGCTAACATAGCTCCTAAGGCAAAATCGAAAGCAAAAATGTACAAAATAAATGGATGATCAGATCTAGGTGGGGAAAGCACCGATGGTTTGAGGAGATATTGTTTGAGGAGTTCGAATGCTTCCTGACATTCGTCGTCCCAATGAAAAGAGACATCTTTCTTAAGAAGCTTAAGAAAAGGTCCGGTTTTGTCTGCCAACTTATCAATAAAGTGGCGAATAGCCTAAAGCTTACCTTGTAGACTTCGTAATTCTGATATATTTGTGGGTGCGGGCATATCAGTGATAGCCACGATCTTGAGAGGGTCAATTTCAATGCCACATAAAGAAACTATAACCCCCAATAATTTATCGGACTTAACTCCGAATATACATTTGGCTGGATTTAGTCGGATAAGATATTCCCTTAACCGATCAAATACTTTTCTCAAGTCATTTAAATGATCATCTTCTTTGATGGAACGAGCTATAATATCATCTACATAATCATGTAGAATATTATGCATCATATCATGAAATATATAAGTCATAGCGCGTTGATAAGTTGCACCTACATTCTTTAAACCGAATGGCATCACTTTCCAACAAAAGGTTCCCCAAGGGGTAATAAAGGTTGTTTTAGCCTGATCTTCAAGAGCTATCCTGATTTGATTATAACCAGAAAATCCATCCATTAGGGATATTATTCCACTTCCAGCAGTAAATTCAATGATCTGATCCATGTTGGGAAGAGGAAAATCATCTTTAGGGCATGCAACATTAATATCTCTGAAGTCTATGCAAACCCTAACTTTAGTGGCTTCTTTCTTAGTTACTGGAACTACATTCGAGATCCATTCAACATAATCGATGGCTTGTATAAAAATAACATTTAAGAGTTTTTCTAATTCTCCTTTGACTAGTAAGGCCACTTTGGGATGCATTTTTCTAAGTTTCTGTTTAACAGGTTTAGCATCCGGATGGACTACTAGGTGATGCATAACTACAAAAGGGTCTAATCCTGGCATATCTTCATATGTCCAAGAAAAGATGTCTTCATATTGTTTAAGGAATGCAATGTATTTATCTTGTTTTTCTTGACTCAATTCTGATCCAATGTTGATTATGTGAGGGTTATCTTTGGTTCCAATGTTAATTTTTATGATGTTTTCTACTTCCATATGTAGATCTCTCTCAAAATTAGGTGGGGCGGGTGAAACGCCTAATTATTGTAATTCTTCCAAAGTTAGCTTGGATAATTCGTCTTGAGGAGTCGTGGCCTCAAGCTGGGCTATACTAGGTATAGAGCCATCGAAATAAAATCCGTTATGTAACAATTCCTCAATGGAGACATCATGAAAGATATCCCCCTCCAATTCATCATCGGATTTAGAAATCATCTCAGGGTAAGCTATGGATAACATATTACATGTAAGAGGCTTATTCATTAAATGCAAGACATCCCGTTTATCCAGATAATCTTGGTAACATATGAGGTGGTCATCATCCTCGAATGGGAAAGGCTGACCTTTACTAGGAAATAGGCCCACACCACATCGGGCAGGCCATGGTTCTACCTCAAAAGGTTCTTTCATACCATTCTGGAAAGGTCCCAAACCTTTCCCTTTATATCCCAATTTAAGCATTATAGGCTTAGCTTTAATATACTCATTAGCAAAATAGCATCTAGCATATCCATCACAATGTGTCTTGATGTTTCTAGGTATTCTTCCCCAGTCATATCCCTTATAAATAAAAGCACAACTCCCAACTTGGTAGATACTTCCCATAGGCTGTGGGAGGCCCAAGGTATGAGGAGAGGGTGGGATTTTATTTAAAATAAGGGAATCTTGCATGGCAATGTTTGTTTTTTTTTATATAAGAATTTTAGATAAATCGGGTAAGAGCTCATCAGTAAGAGCATAAGAGGTAGAAGGAACATTTCCTACATCGTCGGATGTGGAAAGGATGCCTATAGTGGATGTAGATGTTATAGAGATATCGATGGATGAGTCTATAGGTATGGAAGTTATAGGAGTAAAACAAGAAGCATTGGTTGTAGTTTTAGGATCTTTTCGAGGTCCTAATGTGGTTTGTTCGGAAGATGGTTGAGCTATATGTAGAGGTGTAGTTGAAAGAGTAGATGATGTTATGGGTGTGTGTTTCACACGTTTGGGTGGGTGATGAGAATTAGGATGTGTGGATGACAGAGCAAGGCAAAATTGAACTCCAACAGGTTCTGCCAAAGCACACATATCAAAGGGTCTAGGATCACCATGAATGGTAACCAACTAATTTTTAAATTTGAATTTAACACACTGATGTAAAGTGGAGGGAACATCTCGCATCGCGTTGATCCAAGGGTGACCCAAAAGTATATTGTATGATGCAGGGCAATGTACAATAAACACGGTCGTGTCTAAGGTTCTAGGACCAACTTGTAAGGGGATAGTAATAACTCCACACGTTTCTTGTGTTTCGTCATTGAATGCTTTTATAATCATATTAGTTCTTTTCATTTCGTCACTTCTAAACCCAAATCTTTGGTAGAAGTCAAAAGTGCATATGTTTAAAGATGAACCATTATCAATCAAGACTCGTTTAACTGCTACATCCCCAATTAGGGTAGTAATATATAAGGGGTTATCCTTATGTAAACTATGTTGTGGTATATCTCTATCTCGAAAGTCAATACAATCGACTTCTCGAGTTATGATAGTATTGGACATGGCTTCAGGTTGAATATTTTGTGGTACCATCATTTGGCTTAATGTGAGCATTAATTCATCCCTATGGGTAGGAGAAGACCTTAAAAGATCCAAAAGGGAAATTCTAGCTGTAGTATTTGATAATTGTTCATTAATATTATAAGGAGGCTTAGGTTGAACATTAGGCGCATAATTCCCTTTATTGGGATTTTTCAAAACAAATGGAGCTGATCCATCGTTCTGAGTTTGATCCTGTTGAGAGTTTTGAGCCTGTTGTCTGGTAATGGCTTCGATGGTACCTACAATATTATTTTGCGGATGATGAATGGGCCTTGGTCTAGCGTTTATGGCTTGTTCATTAGAAAGTATTTGGTGAGAAGATGGTCTAGTAGTGACTCTTCTAGGAAATGGTTCTTCTAGAACCATAGAACTTGTGATAGGTTGAATAGGATCTGATTCATCTTTAGAACTATTTGATTGATTTGAGGTGATTTCCATGTCACTTTCAGTCTCATATTCAGTATCACTAAGATCAGGGGTCCGCATATTATATAGAGGTCTGGTCGTAACCATGGATAAAGTTGTGTCAAAGACTTGCGGATCATGAATAGGTAATTGTCCACTAATAGTTCCTACATATCGGGTAGGAGGGGGAACATTATGATGCTCAATTTGATTAGCCACCTCTTTACCATGCTTTGGTAAAGGATGTTGAAATATGTCCAATGATTGATTGGCATTCTGATTCTGATTTTGGGGGATGTTCTTTTGAGCATTATTAGAAGGATTTTGTTTAGGTTGAAAGGCTTGCACCTCCATCTCATTGTTATCAATCAGGTCTTGTATTTTATGTTTTAATATTTTACAAGAGTTGGTAGCGTGTCTAGGCCCTCTATGGAAATCACAATGTAAATCAGCTTTGTATCCGGGTATAGTTGGATCAGGTTCCCGGATATTTGGTAATTGAATCAAACCTCATGCTAATAGTTGCAGGAGAATGGTTGATAAAGGTTGATTTAACCTAGTAAATTCTTGGGGTGGTTTATCAGGAGGTTTCAATATGAACTTCTCTATTGTTTTTGCAGTATTAACATTGGTAATGTTTCTACTATCAGTGACTCCATCACCCACAACTTGTTTATTTTTATATTGATTTCTGGATGTTTTCTCATCATCTAGTTGACCTCTCCTAACAAGAGCATATTCCACTCTTCGAGCTAAATCTATAGCTTGATCGAAGGTGGTCAAGGTAGCAGTTGATAATTCATAGGATAGTTGTTCTTGTAAATTATTGATAAAGATATCCAACATTTCTTGATAAGGTAACACAAAGTGTAATTTTCCTATCAACTGCCTCCATCGAGCTAAGAAGTCAGCAAAACACTCATCTTTGTCTTGTTTTAGGTTGTACAAATATTTAATGGTTACATGCCTTTCGATATAGGCACTAAATTGATGCACAAAAGACTCGATGGTTTCTTCGAAATTCCTCAAAGAATGAGTGGGTAGTTGATAATACCACTCCAATGCCATCCCTCCTAAACTTTTCGGGAACATCTTTAGTAATAACAAGTCATCATGTGATATATCATGACATGCTATCCTAAACATACGAAGATGCTCTATGGGATCTTCAGTTCCTTTGTATATAGGTAGGACAGGCATAGGAAAGTGTTTGGGATATGGTTGTGCTACAACTATAGGATCTAGAGGCTGACTACACATCTCTCGATAATTGTACGAGGGATGGTAGGGATCTATCCTGGTCCATGCGGGAGACTAACTATTTCACCATGGCTTCCAGATTACTAGTTTGTCCACCATATTGGTTCGGTGGTACATGAGTATGGGATTTGTGAGCGTATGCTGGCGTGACGTAAGGATTAGATGCTATATTGTTGTTATGCAAATGGTTGGTAGGAAGAGTATTATGAAGAAGATTTGTTGTAGCATTATGTTGTATCCCATATTGTTGGAAATTGGTATTTGGTTTTGTTTTAGGCTTTTGTTGATTTGAGGTATATTGATCAATAGCTTGGCAAAATAGAGCAGTGAATGAAGGTTTATTTTGTGTGGGAATAACCCTAGGCTTAGTAACGGTACTCTAGGTGGTTGGGTAACCTGTTGTTGTTGCGTGTTCTGGATTATGGCAGCCATATCCAAATTGGATGGTCCAACTTGATCACTTTCTTGATCAATGAAGGACAAGGGATTAGTGCGTGTGTGATATATGTCTTCTAGGGTTGCTTGAGTGTCACTAATTTGATCTTTGTCCATATGGACTGCTCTATTAAGAGTGCCAATATTAGTATTGAGGAACTTCCAAAAATGTTCCATGTTCTCAAAAGTAATAGCTCCTTCTGGAGATATTTTAGGGGATGAGGATCCTTCCTCTCTATCATTTTCTTTTTGTTCATTTCCTACAACAAATTCTTCTTCTTGTTGGTCGAAGGTTCCTTCTTCCTGAATTGGGTCTTCAGGAAGGACATCTGGGATATTTTTTGGTTTTCTTAACCAATCTTCTTCTACTTCCGTCTGTTTTCCATTCCTGAGTCTAGTCATTATGTTTAAATTTAGATTTTAGCAAATATATATTAATATATTTGCAACAAATTTGGGAGGTATATATTTTAATTATATACCTACTATGATGCTTAAAATAAATTTTTTTGATTTTTGTTATGATTTTGTTTTGTTTTTTTATTTTTTTTTTTTTATGCTTATAAAGACAATAAACAGCACACTAAATGCAAGAAATAACAATAATAAAAGAATAGCTTAGTTTTCTATAAATAGTTTATAGATGTCATTGATAGGATCAAGTTCATCGGGAGTCATGAAATGCTCTTCTTCAAATTGGAAATTGTTTTTCAAGAACTTGATAAAGTGTGCTATAGTGATATTATCTATTTCAGACTCTGTCTTGTAAAAATAGATCTCATGGTAATACTCTCGATATAACACAGCTCTAGGAACTCTATTCCATATTTGTCTATCCGTAAGAATGACCTCTTGGTCCTCTATACGAGATAAAAATTTATGTACTACAACTACATTATCGAGGTATTCCTCAAAGGTGTACAATTTAGAAGACACAAGGGCTCTTTTATCTTCTAACCACCTATGGCAAGCTCTCTGAAGCTCATGATACAAGGTCACTTGATTGGGATCCAGGATTCTATCTAGGACAAACCTCTTGATTTGCCTAAGTTCGATTGCTCTAGATGAAATGAGATTCAATCTCCTATTAAGCTCATCCCATAAAGGTGGGACTCTATATGTTTGAGATACTCTAAGCAAAGAATTAATCTCTATGGCTGCTAATTGATTTTGAACATTAATGGTGACAATTCGTCTTTTATTATAATCTACCATCTAAATATGATATGCAATCTTTGATTCTAAATGCATTTATGTTTTGTTTTATTTTTTGGATTGTTTTCAAAAGGTTTTTTAGTTTTTCACGTCGGGTTCACCAAAATGTATCACTCCAAATTTTTTGCATCCTTACCTTTAGGCTATAGGATCCACGCCCGGAAGGGGGATGCGAGAAGGATGGGACAATACCTCGGACTGAGAGGCCCTTTGAAGGTCCCGCCTCTTGGGGGAGGGGTATAAGGGTGAATTTTTGACGGATGGTGGGTTCACCAGGAAAATTTTGAGTGGCAATTTCCACACCTAGGTTGATAGTGGGTTTGATGTGTTCATTTTGTACTTTAATCATTCAATTCCTAGGTTTGGCCAAGATGAATCTAAACTATTCTATATGCCAATGCTGATTTTTATGGATACAAAAAATATGAATAAATGCTAAACATAGAGAATGTGCCGAATGGGATAGAACATACCTGATTCTGGATGTTTGATGAATATTTTGAGTTTTGTAGCAGTCCAGATCATCTCAACTCATACGTAATCATCTAAAATTTCATAGAATCATCTCAAATCACAGTCGGTCGTCTGAGATCAGACGGAATCATCTGAGATCTGATGAATTCGTTAGAAGCCTGCAATCACAAAAATAAATACAAAATACCAAATATGCAACTGCAAAAACAAAGGAGAATGATAGAAATAATAACAAACATGCCTAAATAATAGATTCAAATAACAAATAAGAAAAATGCAGTAGATTTAATGATTGATTTTAACTTTATCATGCGGTTATGCTAAATGAGGTGAACTCCAAGATGCATAAATATAATAACTAAGATAATGTATAAAGGAATGCAAAAAATAATAAAGAGATGCAAACTCTAGACTCTGATTACCCCCAATCTGGACTACAGTCGAGATCACCTCCAATCGTACGAGATCATCTATGCTCCTCGACAGGATCATCCAAAATCACCTGGAATCGCTTGCGACGATCCGAGCTAGCTTCGACTAAAAAATAGTAAAGTTCCTACAAGAAAACATGAAATACATAATGCAAATGATGGTGTGGGGATGCTCTGAGGTGTGTGGAGTTTCAGGGGGTTTAAGCAGAGTTTCAGGCAGAGAGTCAGGGGGATAAACTGAGAAAATCTCAATTTATATAGGATTAGGGAGAGGTTAGGAGGTTGGAGATCATCCCAATTTGGGAGATCTCCAACGGGGGAGATTCTAACTGCACAGACACACTTTTTGCCCAGGTTAGAGGAGTTATTGGAACAGAAGCTAAGTATGAAAATTTGGTTTTGGGACGAAATCGTCTGGACATTCTGTTCCAGAATGAATTCATCAGATCTGGGACGATTTTGTCTAATCTACGACGATATCGTCCAACGGTCAAAACAAATCCTAAAAATGGTGAGGAAAATGAGGAAAGCGGGTAACAGGTGGTTAACGGGCGGTTTGAGGTTAAAATTTGAATTTTTATCTTTTTACTAAGGTTTAACCATGCCAATTTTAGGGTGCTACACCCTTTTCCCATCAAATCCAATACTTCTCTGGATTCATCTTGTAATCCTCTCAAAAATATGGGTTTGCATAACTCAGGTTCTACAAGTCCATATCTCCTTTGAACAAAGGAGAATCTATCAAGATAGTCTTCTAATGTTTCATCATCTTCCTACTTAATCTTGAATAACTCATCTTTCCTGTTCCTTACACGATAATACTCCTGATATTTATCTAAAAACATAGTTTCCATTTGATCCCAGGTTCAAATGGAATTTGGCTCTAAGCTCATGAACCAGCGTAATGTTGAGTCCTTGAGTATTGAGGGATAAACCTTAAGTTTCTGATTGTCATTTACATAGTCATAGGTTTGACACACTAATTTGAATTCAAACAAAAACTAATCAGGATCTTTAGATAAAACACCTCGAAAGGTTGAAATTACTGAAGGTGAAATGGTTTTCATTGGGGATTTTTGTGTTGGATTCAGATGGATAGGATATTCAAATGTTCTGGAAGGTTGGGGCATATCCTGATCATTTCCTTCATTATGGACACAGCCATGTTGGCCATCCCCATCTTGATTACCTCTCTCTGCCATAGTTTCCTATTCCTTGGGAACAATTAAACCTATCCAAATTTCACTATTAAGAGGTCCAAAATCCTCTGTTGATGATGAGTCTGATGATTTTTCTTTCTCAAGATGTTCTAATGATGATGAAGCTGGTGATTTTTGTTTCAATTTTTTTGGTAGTTCAAACATAGGTGATTCACCCCTTAGGCATGAAGATCTTCTTAATGGAACAATCCAAGGATTATTTTGAGTAATTCTACATTTTTCATCCCTAGGCTTACTCATTCATGTTTACTCTTGAATGACATAAATTATAGGTCAATAGTTGTTACTTTAACCAGTTGTTATACTCAGATTTTATCTTAAATTTTCATAGCTCAGTCTAATTAACAGCTATTGTACTATTGTCACCTTCTAGAAACACTATTCCCCAACAATATCACCAAAATGATGCATGTTTGTTATGCACATCATTAATTCTTAATGAATTTGTCAATCCAGCGCAGTGTACAAGCCTATTTGCGAAAGGAGTGAATAGGGTTATAACTTAGGTCATTTGGGAGTAACAGGTCTTATTGGTGAAATCGATTGTGTGGGGTATTTAGGAATTTTTTATCTCTAAATTGCATAAATTAAACTTTAATCTAATTTTAGGAATGAAAACTAATTACTAACTGCAGAAATGAAATCCTAGTTACAATTATAGAATAAAATCTAATTATGTTGTAGAAATAACTCCCTAGTTATAGTTGCAAAATTAGAAATATAATTATGATTGCAGAAAGGAAGTCTATTTAATTTTGTAGTAATGGAAACCTAATTATAACATGGAAATTAAGTCTTGTCAATGCTCTGTAATAGAATGTTGTCAATCTTCTATGCAGGGGTTGACAGTAAAACACAAAATGCATTAAATTGCAGAAAATAGTAAATTCTGGAAATGACAGTCTATAGTAATTTGAAAGCTTGTTGAAAATAGATATTACAACAAAACCTATCATTAATCACAAGATCATCCTAATCATGAAATAAATTAATATTGCAAAGACTATTAGTTGTTTACAAGGAAATAAAATGACAATTTTTACAACTTATTTTGCTATAGAAAAATTAGAATAAAAACCTATTGTTAGTCCTCCTCCTAGGTATGGAAGTGGCTAGCCTCCTTGTTTAGAAGAAGGTATGAGTCTTTATCTCTCTCTAGATCTTACTCACACTCATTCACAACAACATGAATAGAAAAAGTAGTGCACTTTATTGATTCAAGAACATAATTACAGTATTGCTACTAAAAACCCTGTTACAGGACTGTAACAGTCACTTTTCTGTTATTTTCTTATTATTATCCTTTTTGCTTATTTTTCCTACCTTCTCAACTTGTATGGGAGCTATCTATTTATAGATATCCTAAAATCCATTTACAAATTGAGAATATCTCATTCCTATCTTACAGATCTATTGCTATTATGCTGCAACATTTCTTGGGTTTATCCTAGAAGAGGATCAAAATTGATCTTTTCCATGAATAGTGGCTTTGGATGAAAAGGACAACAAAGTCAGATGGGAGATATTTTCCTTTAACCTTTTCAACCTTCTTTCCCTTTTTCCATCGTCAAAAATCAGTCAACAAGTCAAAAAGTGCTTTCTGTTCTCATTCCAAAGATAAGTGGCTCATTTCGAAGAGACTGTATTTCTCATTCCAAAGATGTCTGCTCATTTCGAAGATGTCTGCTCATTCTGAAGATCTTAAAAATGAACAACTATGTGATCTTCAAGTGATTTCATCTACATTTCTCAGGTGGGTTAGCTCTCAGGATCAGATTGCAATAGCCTTCATCTCTCTCCATGTGTGAATTCCATGCCTTATCATTCATTGGTAGTTGGCTGGAATTTACATTGGAAAACCAATTTCTGCTGCACAGTAACAGTTTGCTTGCACTATTTACTAGATTTAGATAAATAAATACTTGAAACACATCAAAACAAAACTATTGAAGTGTTGCTATCAACCTAAGCATACTTCTCATTTAGCAAGTCATGACAAAGTAACATAAAACTATGCAAAAAATTGTAAAAATCATAATATAGTATTTCTAACACATTGATCATGCAAACAGTTAATACACAGCATATTAAATCAACTTAACTAGCATATCATATTAAACACAAGAGTTTTTAGGTAGTTTCAATGTTCAAAACATGCTATGATTGAGGCATTTCCAGGCCTCATCAAGTGTTTTCATATTTCTTCAAAAAATGAGCACAATGTAGGTCTCAAATACTAACTCAAATAATTCTCAATATCTATCTCAAATGTTCTCTAAACATTTAAAAATGAAGAATATAGAGCTCTCTCAACTATTTCTAACAATGCTTATCAAATAATCCTTTTCACTCCACCTTATAATACACAACATTCATTCCAAAAAATATTTCAAATCAAAGATGATGTACCCATACCTTTTGTTTTGATAGAGATATGTCTTCAAAACCTGTCTTTCTTACAAACAAATCCTTTTGTTCCAATTCAAGTTTAGATAGCAACAATCTATCTTAAAATCTCCACATGAATATTCACCTCAACAAATATTTCATCATACAAATATTAATAAAATGCCAAACCACTTGTACACCTTATTACTCCTAACTTTGTCAATAAATTTCATCAACAAGAATCACCAATCACATTGTAGACACCCAAAAGTTGCACACTGCTATACCTACATACTTGTAGATCCTTCTGGACACTTGTAGGTTTACATAGGCCATCCTAGATACCCCTAGGCTATCGTAGACCAGCGTAGACTATTGTAGATCATCCTAGACATGCGTAGATTGTTGTAGTCATGCGTAGTCATACGTAGATGGTCGTAGTCATGCATAGTCATGCGTAGATCGCCATAGATTGTCATAGCATCGTGTAGACTCCCATATACTACTTCACTAGACTTTCAGGTCCTAAACCCTCATAAGCCTTCCAAATTACATTCGACACATCAAAATATCATTCGACGGTCTATTCACATGCAATTAAGGCCCCCATGGGGTATTAGTTGGCCAAATTAATTAATAAGTCAATTATCAAATTCTAATTTAACGTTGACTTCACTTAAGTCACTTTTAGGGTAAATTTGATTAAAAGAACCCTTAATCTTGATTAGCCTTAATCAAATCCTCCCACATGTGTGAGATTAGGGTTTGTTGAGATATTTCTTTAATCATGTTTAAATTGGCTTAAGCACCTCCTAATCAGGATTAGCCCTAATCCATCCTCACACATGTGTGAGGATGAGATATTTCTCATAAGGAATGTGATGTTGCCACATAGCATTTCTTAACCTAACCCTAGTCAGAATCAAACCTAGGTTTAGTCTATCTAACTCCCCCCTGCACCTTGCATTTGCCTATAAATAATGGGTCCCAAACCCCTAATTAAGTCTGATTCCCAAATTCAACAAAGTATAGTTACTCTACAAAAATGGAAAGCCAATAGTACACAGTCCATTCCCGATGCACACAGATGGATTCTGACAGCATACAGAGGCACCCCAGCTGCCTTAGGATCGATCTACCAAAGAGATTTTACCAGAGGAGCATCACAGCTCAATTCGCAGCCTGCCCTATGAATCCGGCCCCAATTAGCGACCCGGGTCGTGAAGTGCATCTGCAAGCCCCAAATCATTCCAGATTTGGGTGGTAAGCTCTATTTTGCCATATTATTACCTTCTGCACATTTCATTTTAGTTTCTGTTATAGTTTTATAGTCATTTCATCTTCTTAAATATGGGGCCTGACTAAGGCAAGCCCCCCAACGTATTGACCCTTTCTTGCAAGTTTCTTTCAGGTTATTCAACAGATTTGAAGGAGAGGAACACCAACAAATAGCAACCCAATGGTGGCCCGCATACAAAGAAGCCCACCTACACTGAGGGACATCAGAAGGAGGCATCGGGCCTATATTGCTTATTCATGAAAAGAAAATGGGAAACTCTCCCTATTTGTAACCTATACAAAATTGATAATGAATAAAGCATTATATTTCTGAATGACTTGTGTTATTACTTGTTGTTAGATCAAATGTCAACTTCTGGTCATTTCATTCTGGCACGCCCGGTGGGACCCCCACAACGGATAGTGCTAGATTCATTTTTCTTATAAATCTGACATTATCCTCTATTTTTGTGTCTTGTAGGTACCAAAACTATGTTTCACTAAAGCCTCCAAAGCCCTAGGAATCATCCTAGGCCATCAGATCTCTGATTTGAAGCCTCTGAACCTGATTCGTGACCCACCCTACGATTTAGGTCAAATTCATGACCTGGGTCATGATTTGAGCACAGACACCTCAAAAACCCCCAAATCAGTTGGGGTGATCTTTTTAAGGGCCAAGAAAACCCCCCTTAGCATCATAATGCAGGTATTTTCATTTTTGTTGCCTCTGTTGCAAGTTTTGGAAGTAGAAATACATTGACTAGTTGAATGACCATTACTAGGCCTAGTTTTGGGTTCATTGCAAAGTGGTTAAAGAATTAGGGTTTCTAAAATTTTTAGGACCTACAACTTTCCAGCAAGTGTATAAAATTTATTTCTCAAATAAATTTGCATTTGTCTTTTATTTTTGCATATGGCATAAGCCTAAGTTGTTCTTCCTTCATTCATAGCTTCCATTGCTAAAAGGAACTTTACATTCTAAAGTGAAATCAGGGTTTCTAATCCCATCTTACATTTATGAAAGAATTTTACATTCTAAAAGTTCAAGTTAGGGTTTCATAATCCCCTTTACTCCACACACATTTGGATTGCATGTTTCTATGTTTTGCAAAGTATATTAGTTTGCTTCACAAAGGCATTTAGGCTAGCTCATTTCTTTACAAATATTGTAAGCTATCTAATCATTTGCTTTTGAAAAGGCATTAGGATTAGTTTTCTTTTGAAAAGGCAAGTAGTTAGTTTCTTATCTTGCATACACCATTAGAAAAACGCAAACCCACACACACTCACATGGTACCTTAAACAAGTGGTGAGATTGGACTTCATCCCCAATCCATCGCTCGAGACTGGTGTGGATCGAGTTTCACTCTCCATAAGCTCACCCCCTAGACACCTAGCAGCCCCATAGGAGCGGTTTTCTAGATTTCATCACCAAAAAATCCCCCACTTTTGTGATTGGGCCCTGGATTTCATCACCAATGGTTACCTACGGAGTGGGATAGGATTAGCGCCTTCATCCACAAGGCTTGTATAATTTGTGGAATTGGTAACTATCGTTCTTGACTAAGCCCACCCGAGGGTGAAGTGAAAGCATGGGTATGTCGGTAGTAGGTCTCAGACAGTGCCACCTCTTCTCGTGAGAGGATATTGTGAACTCGCTTCAGCATAGTGAGTTCCACCCCTTTAGGATACCATTTTATTGCACCTTCCATACAGGTCACCATTCGCACGTTGCGGTACCATTCTATCCTATGCATCTTTGGGTGTTGCAGGAGGTTTGTTATTGATGACATTCCCAATTTGCTAGAGTATTCACTCCATTACCCATGATTCTACATAGGGAGTATCAACATTACAACACACAAAATGAACATAACACTTTTATTTTCTCAGCATTTAGAATTGATTTCGGTCTACCATTGTTTGCATGATCACAGACCGGTCTCAACACACTACACTATATATTGTTTTTCTACACACAACATGTCACTTACTTCACACTCACAGTAGACACAGTTGAGTCTACATCACACAGGGTTTATTCCTAAAAACCCCTTTGACACATGCCACTATGCCTGTGGTCACCCGTAGTAGAGCGCGTGAGCAATCATGCTCTATGGAGGAATGGCCTCCCCCTTCCTCTAGTCAGTCCACTCTTGCTCCTTCGATCATGAAGGAGAGGATTATAGACACATCTGATTCATGCATAGAATCCGATGCACAATTCACACACATGATACCTCATGAGAAGACGTCAACTTTGAGTGAAATTCTTGCTACTTCACTCGCAGAGGATTACCCGCTCTTTTTAGCCCCATCCTCACCTAATCCCCCGACCACATTCTATGACCATGTGATCTACACAGCACCAGGACAATCTCCTCCAGCCTTCACCATAGATGAGGAGGTCATGCCTACGTCACCCACCTTTGCACATCCCTTCTTCCAGAATCTATCTCAATCCCTATTTGAGAATGATTCCTCCCTTCTAAACCGTACCCATCCTAAGGTCGCATCATTCACCCCTACCATAGGAATGGTGTCTGACCCATCCTCATCCACTGTAGGAAGCCAGAATCCATCCTTCCAAACTGCACAATAGATCCCTACCCAAAAGGAACCGCAAGCATTCCCTCAAACCTCACGCCCGTACTCCTCACAAGAGTACCAACCATCCTCTTCCCAAGAGCCATTCTTCACCATATCTGAGGGTACCTCCCAACAGCCTCTTCAGGAGCAAGAGGTGCAAACCCAAGTAGGAGTGTACACTTACACTTTCCCCTCAACCCAAGCTCCTACCTCGATAGCTTATCCCACATTTTTAGTAGCTTTCTCGCCTATCTCCTAGGTATCCGGAGTGCATGATGCCCAACCCTTGGAGCCACCTTTGCCTATGATGACCTTTAGGATACCACCACCTATTCCTTTTCAGGCTCCCACTACCCATATCCATCCTACCTATGGACCGACACCAGTAGCTTATGCACCTACTCAACCAAATTATTCCACATAGTTTAGCTTCCCTACTTCCTACCCTCTAGGGCAGAGATAGATCCCATCTTTTGATACCTCATCTCGACCACCCCTAGCACCAGTAGCACCGACACCTACACTACCACTAGCTACACCTAGCTTCTTTATGCCTCCTCCAGTTTGGTCATCACCACCCATGGTCCAACCAGTACAATAGGCTCCAAACCAACAAGTACCCATGCCACAACCGCATGTTGCCCAGTCACAGTACTATTATCCTCAATAGACACCTACCCCACAACCTAGTGTGCCCATAGACACGACAACACATGTCACCCAATACCCACCTTATCATGATCAGGCACAATAGTATTCCCCATAGTATTGTGAAGAACAACAATACCAATATCCACCACATCCACAAGGTCAGCCTATCATAGCCCAACCTTCAACTCCTATGACACCTGAACTTCAACTCTTGTGAGATGAAGTCAAAATGTTGAACCTACGCACCTCTAGCTATGGGCCACAAAAGCCTTGCTATGATGAACTATGCAATGAGCCAGTACATCCATCAGTCCCTATCCCTCCTTATCCCTATCGCTTCGAAATACCAAAATTTGACAAGTATAGAGGTAAGGAAGATCCTAGAGAACATGTGAGCAACTACCGCTCATCCTGTTACCAGCTTCATAGTAGTAACCCCCTTATGTTGCGTACCTTCTCCCTATCCCTCACTGGGCCAGCATTGGATTGGTACAACATGCTACCATGCCATAGCTTGTACACCTTTGAACAGCTGGCCAATTCCTTCTTAGAGCACTTTTCCATCAACATCAAGAAAAAGACCACATTTTTTGATGTCTACGCCTTACGACAGGTGGACGATGAACCCATTACTGAGTTTGTTGCCAGATGGAGAGTGATTATTCATGATCTCACCCATAGCCTCCCCACCTTGGAGCTTGTGACACTCTTTTCCAAGAGCTGCCACAAACACATTTCCACATCCCTCCAACTTCACCAAAGTCGCACTTTTGAAGATGCTATATCACAAGAAAAAGTGATCAAAGATATTAAGGTGCAATCTAGGAAGATTAAGTTGAGAGCTAAAACCAACTATAACTCCAACTTTCACTTCAATAGACCCACACCGAATCAACCTTACCCATGACCACAACAAACCAACCAAGTCGCAATTGCTACCCTAGCACTAGTACCGACTCCTCCACCCTATACACCGCAACCGCAAGCACTCCAAGCTAATGTGCCTGCCCCACATCGACCACAAAAATACCATGGCATGCACCCATAGGGTCCACCGTGCAACTTTACACCCTTATCTGAACCATTACCAGCCCTGTTCCATAGATTGTATGAGGGCAACCATCTCATTCTACCCGATATCCACCCATTGGATCCAAATGCACCTAAATCTCATGACTACAATGAGCAGCTCTTTTATCCCTTTCATAGGTAGTATGGCCATAATATCGATTCGTGTCACTCCTTTCAGGGGCAAGTTCAAGACCTAATCGATAGGGGCACTATTCAGGTAGCAAACCCTTTAGCCCTGTAGAACCAAAACCTAGGAATTTTCCAAAACCCTCTACCGGATCACAGAGGACCCAATCCCCCTAGACCTCCAAACAATCCTCCAATGCCCCCTCACCAAGTCAACAATGTCCAACATGATCCTCCATCATGTGGAGTAGTAGGCATGATCAACCTTACTACGAGAAACCAATGGTACCCGTCGCACTAGACAACACCTATTATTTCTCCCCCTGTCCAGTTTACATCCCTGTAAACACCCCAAAGGCCTAACACCATACCACCACCACCTCAAAATGTGATTACCATCCATGGTAGTCTAACCCATCAACTATGCAATGCCCCCATACGGCTATCCATATTCGACCTCCTACAATAGTCTCAACCCCATCATGAGGCATTGAATGACATCCTACGTTCCATTGACTTAGAGACACATGACACAAATGCTTTTGTCAATTTTATAGGGAACATCCCATGATGCCTTCAACCTTCAATTAGCTTCCATGACCATGAGATAACGGAACTCATTGGTGAAGGAGCCGACCCTCCCCTCCACATACAAGCTAATATCAATGATATTACCTACAAGTGGGTACTCATTGACATAGGCTCATCCATCAGTATCATATCCACAACAGCCCTACATCACCTACACCTCCCTCCAAACACATTTCGCCACACCTTCCCTAGACCTGCATGCTTTTGATGGTTCCATGAGACCTACCATAGGATCCATAGTTCTACCCATTCACGTAGGCATCCATACGATCCCCATCCTCTTTCACATCATTCAAGGAGAAATGCAATACAATATTCTCCTTGGTCACCCTTGGATCAGAGACATGCAGTGTGTCCCATCCACATTGCATCATTGCCTCAAGTATGTCCACAATGGACTTGTTCACTGTGTCCCAGCCGATGGAGACCCCTTTAAGTTTTGTAATGTCATAGACCTTCCCCTTATGCCTTCATTCTCATATTCCCAACTATTCCTTATATCTTCTCACCAATCAGTAGGAGCATCGATATCCTCTCCAATTTCCACCCCAACACCCCAGTGTTCATCAACAACACAAGCCTCGATATCTGCACCATTAGCATCATCTACTAGGGGACCTAAAACTGATACCATGCCTTCCTCACCACCATTCTCATGGCCTCCACAATCCTCTCAACCTCTACCATTCTAATTTCCACCCACGGTGTCGCAACCACCATTGCCACCCATCACACAACCGACTACATTACCTCCTTCACCCTCGCATATGGAAGCCCCTATCCTTCCTACACCGTAGACACCACCTCTTCCCTTTCGACCAAAACCTAAGACATTCACGTCTCCATGCATCCCTGCACCTGCACCGATGCCATCCCCTATGTAGAACAAACAACATGTTCAAGCCACAACAACCAAACATCATGAACCCAAACAACCAACACCCAACTCGGATGAACCTTCACACCCTTCAACTACCACCATCAGAGAATCCCAACTTTCTCCTTCCTCATTTGACTTGGATATGCCACCCTAATCGCCAGAGCGTGCCACACCATGCATATCCATATTCATGACAAACAATGGCCTAGGAGACTATAACGTACATGATGCCCACATATGTGACACCCCTATCCAATCTACCCAAGATTTTGGCCATCCCTCAGCCTCGATGTTGACTATTGGAACCATCATATAGTTAGGAAGTCCTAAAAACCACACCAACTTTGTGTATGCAGGAGTAGACTCTTCGATCCCCTCACCAACTTCTTCACCACCACAATCTAGCTCTGGTGATGCAATTACACACCTAGCCAACCCTCAATTTGCCTTGTGCTACCTACAACGCTTTCATTGGCATGGGTTTGGGTTAGGTCATTATGAGCAAGGGCTACGTACACCCATTAACCCTCGTGTCCGATCACCTACCAACAAAACTGGTCTAGGTTATCACCCAACCACCATCTATACATTAGAAGATGAGATCCAAGATCTATCCTTACATCCTCCTCCATGCCCAACACACACCTTGGAAGAGTACATTGACATGGACATGCTAGAAGACACGCCTTCACCCACATCAACCATCACCATCCCCTATGATTTCTTCCAAGAATCTTCTATGCTCGATACCTCCTTGTTCTATGATGTTCAGAGATTGGTAGAACACTTTGCTACCTTATCTCTGGCTACACCACCAATAGAGTCGGATGCACTCCCGTATGATCCACCACCTATAGAGTCGGACCTGGTTCCACCTGACCCACCACCGATACGCCTACCTGTATTCCCACCTATACATAGATAGTTACAGAGAGCAGCCTCTCATCCTCATTCACCACCAGTCATCCTATGGCCTCCCTTGAGCCTCTTAGGATGTGCACAACCTATCCAACCTCCATCACCGGATTCTACCCCACCTACTTCACCTACAACATCAATTAACATGGTTGAGGTAGATTTACATTCTCCCCTCCATTATAGCCACCAACGGATTTGAGATGATACCCCAAACCCAAACTTTATTGATCTAGCACACATCTCACATATACCAGCACCTGGAGACTTTCTTCTCTCTCCTCACATCTTATGGGTAGCAAATGCCCCTTCCTCATCCACATCATCCCAAACCCCTCAAGTCTATCACATAGGCATTTACATAGATGATGAATACGAGTTCAGTGAGGCCATCGATGACTTCAATCTCATTCCTATCCCTGAATAGTTGTGTGATGGATCTCGTATGCTCATCGAGGACACGATCGATGTAGACATTGATGATGATCCAAAAAATCCACACATCCTCAAATTAGCCGCTAGCCTCTCACCCGAGGAGCGCATCACCTTCACAAACTTCCTACGCAAGTATATAAAAGTGTTTGCATGGTCTTACAAAGACATGTCGGGACTTGACCCTATCGTAGTAGTGCATAATCTTATACTAGATCCCAATGCCAAACTAGTAAGACAAAAGTTGTGATGCATGCATCCAACTATCACATTGATAGTAAAATCTGAGCTCCAAAAGCTCCTAGACATTGATTTCATAATACCCATCGACTATCCCGAGTGGGTATCCAACATGGTCCCTATCCCCAAACCATCCGGTGATGTTCGCATTTGCACAGACTTTCATGACCTAAACAAAGCTTGTCCCAAAGACAACTTCCCTTTACCCAACATTGATTCCCTCATTGACTCCATCACAGGTCACGAGATGATTTCCCTCATGGATGGATTTTTTGGATATAATCAAATTAGGATCAACCTAGCTGATCAACACAAAACTTCCTTCACAACACCTTGGGGGACATTTTTCTACAAGGTCATGCCCTTTGGCCTTAAAAAACTGGGGCAACCTATCAACGAGCCATGACCTACATCTTTCATGACCTAATGCACAAAAATGTGGAAGACTATGTAGATGACCTTATAGCCAAATCAAAGAAATGTGCTGACCATCTCGAAGATCTCCGTCAGATTTTTGATCGACTACTAGAACACAACGTGTGCCTCAATCCAAAAAAGTGTGTGTTCGGTGTTACATCAGGAAAAATACTAGGATTCATTGTCTCCCAATGAGGCATTGAAGTAGATCCTAGTAAAGTGAAATCCATCATCGAGATGCCTCCTCCTACCACCTTAAAGCAATTGCGTAGCCTCCAGGGCAAGATTACCTCTATTCACAGATTTATAGCACAATTATCAGATAAATGCCAACCATTCAATCATCTCCTACAAAAAGGAGTACACTTTAAATGGGATGAAAACTATCAAGCCACATTCGATGCTATCAAAACTTACCTTACATCATCATCGGTCATGTCACCACTGCACCCACAATTACCACTAACTCTATACATCTCAGCCATAGAGCTTGCGCTAGGTACACTCCTAGCTCAAAAGAACGCTCTCAACAAAGAGCAGGCTATCTACTACATCAGCCGCACACTAGTTAGTTACGAAATGAGATACGGATACATGGAGAAGCTATGCCTAGTAGTAGTATTCACCACCCAGAAGCTAAGACACTATATGTTAAACCACACAACTTTTGTCATCGCCCAAGACAATCCCCTTCGGTACATGATGAACAAAAGTTATCACAACTCACGCACAACCAAATGGATCATGCTCCTAACCGAGTTTGACCTAGAATTCGTATCTCAAAAGTCCATCAAAGGGTAAGTCATTGTTGACCAACTGGTTGAAGCCCCTATAACTGACAATCAACCCCTACTCATTCAACTTCCCGATGATTCCATATTTCACATAACCAAAGATGAGGAATATGTCGAACCAGAATTTGTGGCTGACCTCACCATGTTCTTTGATGGGTCTAGGTGTCTCCACGCTGGGGGTGTAGGCATTGTTTTCTTTACACCTGAAGGAGAACCACTCCCATTTTCATTCAAACTTGATTTTCCTTGTACCAATAACAACATAGAGTACAAAGCCCTAATCCTAGGACTAAAACAAGCACACTCTATGCACATCAAATGCCTCCACATCATAGGTGATTCACTTTTGATAGTCAATCAAGTGTAGGAACTTTGGCTATGCAATTGCCTAGTTCTCCAACAATACAAGAAGATCACCCAACAACTCCTATCCCAATTTGAATGGTATTACCTCGAAGCCACACCATGCTCATAAAACAATTTTGTAGACACCATGGCCTCCTTAGGGTCCCTTATCCCACAAAACCCAATGTCCAGCACAACATCTATATCCATTCATACACTTACACAATCTGCTATATCACCCACACCTCCCACAGACGATGGTGGTGTATATGTGGTAAACACCGAACCTCACGACCCATGGTTCTCATAGATCAAGGAATACATCAAACTAGGTTTCCTACCATGTGATTTTCCCCATGCCCAATGCCAAACCTTTAAACAAAGAGTGATCCACTACACCTTGTTGGGGGACATCCTTTACCACCGCAACTATGATGGTATACTCTTGTGTTGCCTAGAACCGCAAGAATCACAATGGGTTGTACAAGAAATCCATGATGGCACTTGTGGTGGCCATTTCAGTGGCATGGCGATTACCAAACGCATTCTCCGTATGGGCTACTACTGGCCTAAAATGGAGCAAGACTACTATGAGTATGTCAAACATTGCATCAAATGCCAACAACATGCCAACTTAACACATTTACCTTCCCAAGCACTTCAACCAATCCAATCCATGTGGCCCTTCTCCCAATGGGGCCTGGATCTAATTGGAAAAATTACACCTACATCCTCTAGCAATCATAAATTTATCATTACAACAATAGAATATTTTACAAAGTGGGTCGAAGCCATCCCAATGGTCCAAACTACAGGAGCCAAAATTGCAACATTCATCATGGAGCATATCATATGCCGCTTTGGAATTCCCTCCCAAATTATTTCAGATAATGGGAAATATTTCAAAAACAAAACTGTCCGAGCCCTGTGTGACAGATTTCACATACACCATAGCTTTTCGACCCCATATTACCCTCAAGGAAATGGCCAATTAGAGGCCACTAACAAAACCATTTGTTCTATTCTCCATAAAACTGTAGTGGAATCTCACCGAGATTGGCATAATCAAATACCCCTAGCCTTGTGGGCATATCGTACGAGCATTCATACTCCTACTGGGGCAACACCTTTTTCACTTGTCTATGGGGTAGAAGCTATCATGCCCCTTGAGCTTGAGATACCCTCTTTACGGATATCCATGAAATATTTCATTGACGATGACACTGCTCACCAAGCTCATCTATATCAACTAACACTCCTCGATGAACATCACATCCATACCATCAAGCACACACGAGTATATCAAGATCACCTTCGTCGTGCCTAAAATAGTAAGGTACATCAGTGTGAATACCATATTGGTAACTTGGTTCTTGTTGGAACAAAATTTGCCTTCGGTTAATAGTGTTGTGCCTTAGAATTTTCCAACATTGAATAGACAGACCTTGCTTGAGATCATCTGTCTAATCTCCAGAGAAGGCTGTTTCCTTTGAGTTTTTTAGAGGAAATGGAAACAATAGATAAGGGAAATATATCCGAAGCTAGAAATTTTCTCACAGTACAGATTAGACAACAACTAAAAAATGATGATGCAGATTACTATCTTCAGAGTTTCTTTATATCTTCCTATAGAAAACATGAATTCCTGAGTGAGATTTTAAATGTTTGTCTAAATACATGTAAATATCTTTAATATTCAACTCTAGAGATAAGGTTTATACATGCACAGTTCATATTTTAGAATAGATACATTATAAAAATTAAAATCAATAAAAGTTAAAAACCAGATACATACACTCGCATACAAAATTTCAAAAGCCAGAGGAAGAATATCTCTTATTGCTTGTAATCCAGTAACATGTACATCAAGTCTATAAACGTCCAAGAGCCGACCTCTTTCATGATCGACTCACTCCTATTTATACCCTAAAAATAGTATCTTCTACTATGTACATTTAATTTCCTTAATCAATTACAAGTAATTATTTGCAGTTTCTAAGAATATACAATGGATTTCCCGCAAATTAGATAGATTTCCTTCTGGCTAAATTTAGATGAGTCTATTATTTTGCAATCATCCAGTGGACCTGCCATGTTATAATCATATGAGCATTCTTCATAAATCAGCACATGATGTTAGTGCATGCCCCAGTTGCCAAAAATATACTATGTTTCTCTGTAGTGTGTATGTCGCGAAATCATGACATTCTACCTTTGTGAAGCCTTCTTTACTTTTTTCTTTAGCAAAAACTAGACCTGTCATGAAATAGTGACACTCTTGTTTCTCTGCTTGTCTGCCCTTCGTGAGTCATGAAAATGCAACATGTCACAAAATCATGACATTTCTATGTCTTCAGCTTGATTCTTCTTTTTGCATCGCGAAGATTGACCATGTCGTGAAATCATGACACTTTCGCATGTTGCTTTTGGCTATGAAAAAGGGACATTTTGTGAAAAAGGGACATGTCGCAAAATCGTGACACTTTTAGTCTCTTTAGCAGTTTTGCTATTCTTCTGGCAAAAATAAGCCGTGTCACAAAATCGCAACATTCTCCCTGACTTCTACCCTTTTATTGATGGACTTGGTGAAAATGGGCAACATAGTGAAATCGTGACTTTTTCCTTTGCTTTCCCTCTTTGCTATTTTTCGCTAAAAAAAATCGACATGTCACAAAATCATGACACTTTTCTTCCTTAGTGTATTTTGCTTTTTCTTTTTTCTTTAACATATGGGCTACTTCGGTCTTCTTTGAAAATATGCAAAAAAGGTGCATCAGCCATTTTTTGTAGTTAGTCACTTTTTGACTAACATTCTTGGCACCTTCCGGGGGATTTTTTGCTTGCAAAAATAAATAGAAACCAGGCCTTCATCCATTGGGAAACAGATTCACAAACACAGTTACGAAAAGTAAAATTTCAAGTGAAAAAACAAAGATAAAAGAAAAATAATGCACTTTGGAATATAAGTGATCTTTACCTTATCAAAACTTTTTTCTACCACTTAGTGACATAAATTTTTTTTGAGGAACATAAAATATTCAATTCTGAGAGCTGGTCCCATAAAATATTCAATTTTGAGAGCTGGTCCCAGCTCTGGCTGCTAGTTTTTGACCCTGATGTTTAGATCTTCTGATTTTGTCCATTGTTGTAATTACCTCTTGATAATTTTTGCAAACTTGGTTCCAGTCTTCATCTTCTAAATTAGAAGAATCAATGAAAATTTGATATACATACTGCAACTCCTCCACTTTATCATAAGAAATGATCTTTTGCCTTAAAATTAGTTCTTATAAATAGGCTTTAATCTGTGTCAGCATCTGGATCATCTCCATGACCTATTTTTCTTCTATAGGTTCCTGCATGCCGTCTATGTCTATTTCATCCTCAACAAAATATTTTATTGATGTTGAAACAACCTCTTACTTCAACACTTTTGAACCATCATCCTAGAGGTAAGGAAGCCCATTATGGATAGCCAAATCAAGGTTTTGGAGCAACCCTTTCGCTTCATCTTCAAACTCTTGCAGAAACTTATTTCCTTGTGCTATCAATTTAAACTTTCTAAAGAAGTTCTTTGTTGTGATTTTAGCTTGAGACCAGGCTTCGCTTCTGAGCTTGGCTTCCATGCTTCTTGGCATCTTTTCTGATAAAATCTGAATTTTAGTAGTTGCATCTTCTCTTTTCAATAAAAATGCTTCGGTAGCTCCAAATTCCTGTTTTACTACTTTAGTAGTTTCCTTTACTTTAGCTAAATACAATAATAAAGGTCTAGCCTTTAATACTAAAGATAACAAATCTTTTAACAATTATTTCCTCATTTTCTTTACTTTATCCTTTGAAAATCTAGAAGGAGCATTTTGTTGTTCTACCAACTGTTGTTGTAGCTATTGTATCTATGTATTCAACGCCTGAATCTGAGCTTCTGCCACACTCAACTTTTCTTTACATTTTGCCACTTCACTGGTAGCAGCACTAAATTTACCCTCCCATTTTTTAGCTTCTAGAGTAAGAGCCTTCTCTACTATTTTTTGTTCTTTCACCACAGTCTCTAATTCCTTCCTCTTCTCCTTTTCCTTTAAAAAAAATTCTTGATAATGTCCTCCCTATAAGTATATGGTCCCAAAATGTGCTTGGGCTTTCACCCACTCATCTTGCATAGGTATTTGAGATAGATCTTCATTTATCTCTTCTGCTTGGTAATCTTCCATAGTCATGTCTCCCTTTGATTTCTTAGTAATAGGAGTTAACTTCAACTTCTTCCTCTGCATACTAGCTAGGTCTAAAGCAATGATTTCTCTTATAGTAGTCGGTGCTTTAGAATCCTCAGATGAATGTGAAGTCCACCAATCCAAAGCATTCCTACTTACTTTTTTTATATTTTCAATCTTGGCCATGGTGTAGTGTGACTCAGTCCCTTGAGAAGTTGTAACTCCAGCCGTCAGGATGTCAATGTTGGGGAGAAAAGGAATGGGAGCAACTACGAATCCAAAATTTAGTAGATTATGGGAAGATGTTGCCATTTCTGTTAGAACAAGGTAACTTTTTTGCAAGAACATTATATGTTTGTTGATTTTTGAAAAGGAGGGAGAATTACAATGGGAATGAGTAGGAGAATGAGAAGAAGAAAGTAAACAAAATATACCTATTTTTGGTTGGATTTGTTGTTGGTGTTCTTCTTCTTCTTCATGTTCACTAACGATCATTTCTTCACTCTGTGCTTTGTATTTATCAGGAGTTTTATTTCCCTCATCACTTTCATCCAAGTTTATAATTTGTTTCTCCTGTTGTTGTCCTACCGTCAGGATTTATTTTTTAACCAAAATTTGTTTTTTATTTTCACTATTTTGGCTCTCTTGAGCCGAACTGAGTGGGCCGCATGAGACTTCCTTCTGTGAATTTTCATGCTCAACTTCCTAAGCATCTACATCAATGTTTTCTTTAGTCATATGGTCTTGTTCACCTTCTTGATTCCTTTTCCCTAAGTTGTCTTCTGAATCTTGAGGCTCTTGATCACTAGAAGAAGTTTGAATAATATTCTTGTCTTTTCTTCTATCAGCCATCATTTTCAATTTTCTCATTCTTTCTGCTATGGGTTCATCAGATTCTGTACCCGATTCTAAAGTGGAATAAATTTTACAATTCTTGAGGAATGATGTCTTGATGTCAAAGTATCTACCCCAAGTGCTAGATGCTTCTCTCTTTTTGTTACTAGAATAGGTTCAACTCTCCCCTGTCTTTCTTTGCCCAGCCATTTTCCATCATAACCCATTTTCAACATCATCTGGGTGGCCTTCGAACTATAAGTCTTTCATTACTCTTTAGTAAAAACCTCTTCTATTGATCTTTTCCTAGATGTCCTAGGTTTGGTCTGAACAAGGGGAAGATTCTGAGCCTCTGCAATTTCTTTTCCTTTACCAGCTTCGGGCTACTAGGATTCCTCAAGTGGCTGGGATACTTTAGGTTGTTGAGATACTTTAGGAGTAGAAGAATAACTACCTACTATGCTTGGAGGTATTCTAACAGGGAAACTTCCTCCCTAGGAGTCATGGTTTTAATTATACCGAGGTTCGAACAGATTGTCATTTTTGGTGGGGTATCTCGATGAAATCAAATTTGTCTAGACTCTCATTACCCACCATTCCTAAATTTTAGCCACATCCCAATCTGGCCTATTCTTCTGAATCCTGGTGATTTTACCTTTCGTTAATTGATGAGCTTTTATATTTTTTGGGTCAAACTGAATAATTACTTTGTAAAAATCATGCCAAGGAGGCAAAGGCTCCATATTTTCTATGTGCCACTCCAGGGGTTCATCTTCTATGTTATTTCTATTTTCTTCAACATCATCTCTGAATTTAACATGAAATTATTTAATCTGTGTTTTATTCAAAATGGATTGTCTCTCAGCAAATCTATTCATGGGATCATATTTCCATCTTTGCGAAATCTCAATAAGTCCCAATTTTCTCAAATACTCTGCTATCTATTCATTTTACCCCTTTCTTGAAATAGTAATTCCTTCAAAACTAAAAGGTATATTACAAGTATCGATTTTCCCAATTCTAGTCCTGAATTTGACAGTAATGCTTTCTGTTTGCCTAACATATTCTAAGGCAAAGACTCTATCAGTCACATAATGAGGAAGTAAAAAGGGATTTTCTATAAACCCATACAATATGATGCATACTCCTTGTGTTAGAATAAACCAATCCCCCTCCTCTGCAAACTTGGTTTGCAATACCTTTTCCACTTTGGGGGTCAATATTGTTACTTGTCCATACATGATTTTTAGTGCAGGGTCCAAAAATTCCCTATTGAAATCATAATATGACTCGGATTTGTATAACACATTGGTCCATTTATACACTGGTAAGATTTCTCCCTTCTCATTCTTATCATTTTTTGAAATGAAATATAACTCGAGACATAAATTAAAATAATAACCACACCAAATATGAAGTGTATCTAAATGAAAATTGGGTTCCAGCCTTCAATGTCGTCAAACCCTCATGAATTTCTACACTTAAAAACTCAGGACAATCAAAGAAAATAGGTTTCACACTCCTGCTCATAACAACCGAATCATACATTCTAGGGTTTGAAAAATATTCTACTACAGCCACCTACCACTTCTGAACCTTTTCATCATTTTTTAGTCCAGCAATCATGGTCAGGATGGAATATAGTTTAGGATTTTTAAAATCTACCATGTCAATTGGGGGTTCTGGTGGATTTACCCCTTCTGGAAGATCTTTTATCTGAGTTGCTAGGAAACCCTTCACATTTTTGGACGAGCCAAAATATGTAGCCTATTCTAAGGGGTTAAAATTATTAGGTTCTAAGAAAGGGACATGGCCCACAGCAAAAGCAAAAACAAAAGCATATTTGAATAGAGAAAATAGAACCTTCCCTAAAAAATCTCTAACCTTTCTCTCCTTTTCATCATAGAAATTTGCAATTTCCCTTACCAATTCTAGGTAGGGATGAATAGGAATATATACATACCAGTACAAGAAAGAATGGTATGCAAACATTGAAGGAGAAGACACAGAAACCCCAGTCGCTACCCGGTTCTTTATATTGCTCCGAATCTTCGTCGGGTCCTTCCATGTTATTATTGTATCTGCGATTCGGGAGTCTCTGTCAAAAAAACCAGTGCTATTCTCCTCCCTTATTTTTACTACCAAAGTATTCGGGGTGATGAGGTAGATGCTACTTGGTTCTTCACCTTATTAGGGGCCATTATGAATTATCAGGTACATAGACTTTGAACTTCTTCTGATTGCTTCATAACTCCTTCCTCACTATGCTATAGTGTGGTGGTATAAAAGTGGATGGCAAGATTTTTGGCTTTTCAAGCATTACAGAGATAGTTCCTCACTTCTTTTTCTTCTTTAGGAGTTTCAGCAAGTTTGCAAATGGTGAAATGCCTTTCTAAATTCTTGAATTTAATTTTATGTAGCTTGAGAGGACATGCAAAATTAATGCATTAAATGACGGTTGGTCGATTTGATTCATCCATATTTCTTTGGTTTTTGTTCTTGCCATATTCCTTAGGAAACTCCTAAAAATGTTCACTGGCTCATTAAAAACCCACTTGGGGACTAGGAATTATCCCATGCCAAAAAAGATGTTACCTGATAGATTAATTATCTTCTTCCACTGAACCCTGGGCACGTGGTTGCCTAGAAACATTCGGCGGTGGATCTTTAGAAATATTTCAAGAAGCACACAACATATTTCAAAAAATTATTTTACTCATTCCATCTTGCCGACTCTCAGGTGACCACACAGTAGCTCCAGATTTGAAAATGCAAAATAACAAGGGCGGACTTTTCCCTCCATATTTTATTCAAAATTTCGGACTCTAATAGTCCTCAAAAATGATTCTTATTAGGCCACGAAAATGGAATATTTACAAAACTCAAAACTTATAATATATTGTACATATAATGGTGATCTATCCCTTTTACTGGAAATATAATTTTAGGTGAAATGCATTCACCATGATGGGTAGAACCCATCCATCTTGATCTTTTAACTGGAAGGCATTGAATTGCTTTTCTAAAATAATTTCAAATGGCCCCTCCTAGAATGCGTCAAACTTGTCATGATGTCTTGGTTTCGCTTTCTTGACGTTCCATTTTAACACCAGGTCACCTATTTTGAATTTCCTGAAAGTGGTTTTCTTATCGAACGACCTGGCTATTTTCAACATATGTTTTTGATGATGATTGTAGGCCTATTTCCTAGACTCTTCTAGCTACAAAAGTTGCATCAGTCTGGCATCCATTGGATGGCCTTCGTCTTCATTAACTTGGTTTAGTAATTTCAACGTGGGTATCTCCATATGAATCGGCAAAACAACCTCTTTGCCATAAACCAAAGCATATGGTGATGTATTGATTGATTTCTTGATTGAAATTCTATCGGCCCACAAGGCCTGATTCAGGAGTGAGTGCTAGTTCTTCTTATTATCCTCTAATGTTATTTTTAGGATTCTTAAAGATTATTATTAGTAGACTCGGCTAATCCATTACCTTGTGGGTAATAATTAGAGGAAGTATTCAGGTAAATTCCATATTGACTAGAAAATTTAGTCATCTTTGCACTAGTTAAAGGAGATCCGTTGTCTGTAATCAAAGATTTTGGTATGCCAAACCTTGTGATTAGACTCTCGATAAATTCTATCACCACTTTCGAATCAATTTTCTTTGTGGGTACTACTTCTGCCCACTTAGTGAAGTAGTTCGTGGCAGTGAGAATGTATTTGTGGCCTGATAATGAATTTGGCTCTATTATACTTATGAAATCCAACCCCCACTGCTAGAATGGTTCCTTGACTTGAATAGTTTTTAAGGGCATAGGTGCATTCCTATTCCTCCCCACATACCTCCAACATTGTTCGCACCTTTGGGTCACTTTGTATGCATCTAGGAAGATGGAAGTCCAATAACATCTAGCTCTAAGGATCTTCAAAGCTGTGGTTTGGCCTGCACAATATCCCTTTGAGAGACCCCCATGAAATTCATCTAACACTTTTTGCTTTTCATTATCGGGAATGCATTTCAACAATACACCATCGATATTAACCATGTACAACCCTTCTATTTGAAGGGTATATTTTAATGCTTGGGTTCTAAATCTCCTTCTTTGGGAAGCATTCATATATTTAGGGCATGACCCAGTCTGAAAGTACCTCACAAAGTCATCGATCCAACCTGAACTTACTCTATCTTGATGTTTCTCAGTGTTTTCCATGACGGGGTGGCTCTCCCCGTATCCACTTGCAGCTTGCTTGGCCAATTTCTTACACAAAGCTCTCTCTCTGACTATTTTAGTAGGATGTATTTCTACATCATAATCTTGGATGCGAGTCACCCATCCAGCTCTTTTTTCACCTAGTTCTCCTTGAATTATGAAGTTCCTTACATCGGGATGAATAACATAAACCATCGTCTAACTCTAGGATAAGAAGTGTTTTAGCTTATTCAAGCATTTCATAATTGCATATACTTGTTTTTCTATGAAGTTGTACCTTTCCTCATGTTTGTGCATGGTGGAACTCAAAAAGGCTATGGGTATTTCTTCATCATATGCTCCTTTCTGAGTGAGAACTACAACATAACTATCTTGTTCTCTGACAGTATATAGTATGAAACCTCGGGAATAGTCAGGGTTAACTAGCACAGGAGCTTGAGGAATGGATTCTAGAATTTTTTGGAAAACTTCTTTCCTTGGCTCTGTCCATTTGAAAGGAGCATCCTTTTTCAATAATTCAATCATTGGTTTAACTATATGGGCAAAGTCTGCAATGAATTTTTTGACAAAATTTATTTTCCCAAAGAAGGACTGCAAACCTTTCTTGTTAACTGGAAGTGACAACTCAAGAAGTGCCTTCACTCTATTAGGGTCAATTGAAAGCCCAGCTTTAGAAATAACATGCCCAAGGAGTATTCCTTCTTCCATAGAAAAAATAGACTTTTTAGGATTTAATGATATTCCAAATTCTCTACATTTCTCAAATACTTGTCGCAGATGAGTGGCATGGTCTTTTTTATTGTGATAAAATACAGTCATGTCATCTAAATAGACGACAATAATTTTATTTGCAAGCTTCCCAAAATCTATGTCCATGGCTCTTTGAAAAATTGCTCCTGCGTTAGATAATCTAAATGGCATCCTTTGGTATGCAAATGTTCTCCACTTAGTGGTGAATGCAGTCTTATATTGATCTTCATTTCTCACCCAAACTTGATTGTAACCAGAGAAGCCATCTAACAAAGAAAACCTTTCTACTTCTGCCATAGTATGAAGGATTGGGTCAATCTAGGGTAAAGGATAGTGATCTTTTAAAGAGGCTCTGTTCAAATTTTTGAAATCTATGCATAGTCTTATTTCTCCATTTTTCTTGTAGACTGGGACCAAATTTGCCACCCAGGTAGAGTGCTTTATTGGGTATACTATCTTAGCCTGTAGGAGTTTTAACAACTCTTGTTTCATTAAGGCTTCAATTTTAGGATTCACAGGCCTCTGCTTCTACCTAAAAGGTTTAGCTCCTTCCTTTAGTTCGATGGTATGTTGAATGACCTCTATCATGTACACTTTTAGATCACTATAAGTCCAGGCTATTATATTCAGATACTCTCTACATAACCTTTTTATTTTCTCTAGTTCTACTTCTATACAATCAGTCCCTACTTTGATCATCTTGCCCGGTTCTAGTTCTACTTCTTTATACCGGCGTTCATCTACCTTGATCCTTCAACCTACAGCTCTATCACTATTGTCAAAAAGGCTCTCTAGGCTGATCAATCCCTTGGGGATATGATTGTTTTTTAGTTGAATAAGGCTCTCTTCGTCCTCTTCTTGTAATGCTCTATCTGTAGAGCAATTCATCTCATGAATCTGAAAATCCAAGATCTGCTCATCATTCTCAAATACTTACCAAAAAATGTCCTTGTTGGGCACAGAAGGCCTGTATATAAGTCTGACTATTTTAGACTTCTGAATAACATTACTGACTGGGCAAAAATTGGATCCTACTGATGCTAACAAGTGTGCATGTGTGTTCTTCTTTCTGGAAATGGATTTTATGTTTAGTGCTTTGAAATTTTCCAATAGATCCAACACTTTGTTTTTGTACTCCCTTAGGTAATGTTTCTTATAAATGCATTTTCTAGTAACCTGTTTAATAATCAGCTTTGAATCTCCATAGATCAGTAGTTGTTTTACACCTAATTTTTTAGCTTTCCTAAGTCCCAAACACAAAGCTTTGTATTCAGCTATGTTATTGGTGCAACTCCATGTCAACCTATATGAAAAGACTTTTTCTTTTCCAGTAGGTGAAATCATAACAATTCCAAATCCTGCTCCATTTTTGCACCTTGAACCATCAAAGTACAATTTCCATAACTGGTTGGCCGAATCACCTGTTTTAAGGACAAAAATAGGGACATTTTTTGGTTTCTCAATGGAATAGCTTCCCATTTCTGTCTCTACCATAGCATTGAAGTTCTTCATTGAAAACTGATCCTCAGATTGGAGTTCCTCCAGGGTTTCTTCCATTAAATTGATATTTTCCAATTCCTCGGACATCATGTTGATGGTGGCTATTTCCTCCAGTATTTCTACATGAAAAGTAGATGGTTTTTCATTGTAGATCTTGACTCTTTTACCTTTGAAAGGTACCTCCAAATGATAATAATCTAGAGACAGATAACCGCCCATTTTTTTCATGAACTCTCTGGATAAACAATTACTAAAATATGGTTCTAAGTCTACAACGACTACCTCTTGTATGATGACTACTTCTGGTATTCTGTGGAGTTGAATAGGGATATCTTTGATCACCCCGATAGATTTTATTGGAGAACCATCTAATTACAACACACCAGGATGAATCTGATTATATTCCATCTCCATTATGTCACATACGGCTTTCGGCATCATCGTAGTTGTGGCCTCTGAATCAATCATTCAATTATGAACTATCCACCCCTCCATTTGCAAAGATAGATAGAATGGGGATGGTATGTTTTTCTCGAAGGTTGACATAACATTTGCTTGTATAAAATTTTAGAAGGATGTATCATTCTTTAAATTTAGGGATTCTTGGAGGAGGTCAATCTGACCAAAAATTTGTAGTGCATCATATGCTTATTTTGGAATGAGTCCTCTTCATTTCTTCTACAATGTTGAATGAAATGGTTGCATCTGGGGATACCTTAGCACTTTTATCCTTTCCACTAGTCAATGCATCATATCTATCTCTATAGACCTGTGTGGATTTTGTTTTGTCTTTTCATCAATGAAGGAAATCTGAGTCTTTCCTTTGCTTGCTCTTGAGTCTCACTCTCTTTTCTAGGATGAAATTATTTTATTGGTGTATTCATAGAATTTTTAGGAACGTCCTTTCTCATTATACTGGTCTTTCTACGGAGTCACCCTAAGGGCAGGAGGAAAACTTAGTGGTTGGAGTTCCTTAAGGTCGACTTGTAATGACTTTTTTTTTTATCTTGTCAGGACTGAGACTTGTTCCACAGATGGCATTACCAAATTATGGTGGACTTCTCTGATTATGTTCACTTGTCCCTTTCCAGTTTCTTTGGATCTTTCATTAATAATCGCTTGCACATGATGTTGATGAATCATGCATGAATCTTCTCCATGAGGATCATTGCAAGTGGTATACCAGTAATCAGAATTAGTGGGTTCTCCATTATCTCTTGTCTCATTCGCATACGCAACATTTTTTCTATATTTCCCTCTACTACTCATTGAAGCGCCACATTTTTGTATCTGTGGAAATATTTTTGCTTGGAAATTCTGTTTAGCTTCCCTCTTTTTCATGGATGTCATTTCATTTGACAATTTTGTCATTGTATCAATTATGGTCATGTAATGGTCATTCGGGGGATCTGATGCAAGGGGTGGGGTTGGTAATGCAAGGAGTGTAGGAGGTGTGGCTATAGCTAGTAGATCCTTCATTGATGGGAGTATAGGCAGTTTAGAAATTGATGCTTGGGAAAGTTCTAGTACAATTGGCAATAGACTCTTTGATGGATATTTCTTTGTAGCGATGATTCAGCTTTTCCCTTTGCTGCCTCTAGATAGATCTCAATAAAATTGGTTATGTGAGATTGCCTTATTATCATACTGAGATCTGACTCAAAAGCCCTTAAATAATAGCATATAGCTTGTTCTTTCATGGGTTTTATGCCCTGAGGTGCTCTATCATGAGTTCTGGTAAATCTGATGTTGAAATCCTAGATTTCTTCTTATGGATGCCTCTCAATGATAATGAATTGATTTAGCAATGTGAAAGGATCCGCATGTATATTAAATTCATCGACCAGACAATCGAAAATAATTGCCCAAGAAGTAATTGATCCAATAGGAAGTACTCTCTACCAATAGAGCATCTTTCCTTTCAAATATATAACCAGCAATCTGACCATTACATATTCCTAAGTGATATTGTAAATAGATTCTAGCGATGATACATCTAAATAGTGCTCATCTGCTATTTTTCCTATTTCATCAAAAGTCGACAATGCTTTTAGTGCAACTTATGGAATTGGTTTTTTGCTCCCAAGTTCAAAGGACCAGTTTGATTCCACACAAGATGCACTGAGATAGGGACAGCTACCATGGTTGCTAAAGGAGTTACAACTACTATAGTATTGCTTGTAGATGCTCCTACAACGGGTGTTAAAGAGGTGTTAATGGTGCAAAGTGTATTTGATCGTGCGGCTAGCACAGGGTGTGCCTTTAGGCTTCTGAGATGTAGCTCAAAGAACTTGATGGGTTCTTCAAAGTTTCTAGCTTAGGATATGGTTATCATATGGCTATATAACCAAAAAAAATTAGACAAGGTCTTTCTTTTATGGTCTAAATTTTATTACAATGGAGTCGCCAGGTAGTTTTTTCTTGATATTTTCAAACAAAAGGCTCTAAAGTAAAACACCAAAATTTATATAATACTGTGTGATTTATTAGTCCCATAGGGCATTCCAAAAACTATTGGAACAAAATCTACCTTCGGTTAATAGTGTTGCACCTTAGACTTTGCCAACATTGAATAGACAGACCTTACTTGAGATCATTTGTCTAATATCTAGATAAGGTTGGTTCCTTTGAGTTTTTTAGAGAAAATGGAAACAAGATATAAGGGAAATATAGCTGAAGCTAGAAATTTTCTCATGGTACAGATTAGACAACAACTAAAAAATGATGATGTAGATTACTATCTTCAAAGTTTCTTTATATATTCCTATAGAAAACATGAATTCCTGAGTGCGATTTTAAATTTTCATCTAAATACATGTAAATATCTTTAATATTCAACTCTAGAGATAAGGTTTATACATGCACAGTTCATATTTTAGAACAGATACATTATAAAACTTAAAATGAATAAAAGTTAAAAACTAGATACATACACTCGCATACAAAATTTCAGAAGCTAGAGGAAGAATATCTCTTATTGCTTGTAATCCAGTAACATGTACATCAATTCTATAAACATCCAAGAGCTGACCTCTTTTATGATCGAATCACTCCTATTTATACCCTAAAAATATTATCTTCTACTATGTACATTTAATTTCCTCAATCAATTACAAGTAATTATCTACAGTTTCTAAGAATATACAATAGATTTCTTGTAGATTAGATAGATTTCCTTCTGGCTAAATTTAGATGATCCTGTTATTCTACAATCATCCAATGGACCTACCATGTTATAATCAACTGACCATTCTTCAAAAATTAGCACATGATGTCAGTACATTCCCCAGTTGCCAAAAATATACTTTGTTTCTCTATAGCGTGTATGTCACAAAATCATGACATTCTACCTTTGTGAATCCTTCTTTACTTTTTTCTTTAGCAAAAACTAGACATGTCATGAAGTCATGACACTCTTATTTCTCTGCTTGTCTACCCTTCTTGAGTCACAAAAATGCAACATGTCACGAAATTGTGACATTTCTATGTCTTTAGCCTGATTCTTCTTTTTGCACTACAAAAATTGACCATGTTGCGAAATCGCGACACTTCTGCCTCCTTAGCTCTTTTTCTTGGTTTTGATAGAAAAATTTGACATGTCACGAAATCACGACACTTCTGCCTTCTTGCTCTCTCTTGTTGCTTTTGGCCATGAAAAAGGGACATGTCGTGAAATCGTGACACTTTTAGTCTCTTTAGCAATTTTTCTATTCTTTTGGCGAAAATAAGCCATGTCACAAAATCGTGACATTCTCCCTAACTTCTATCCTTTTATTGATGGACTTGGCAAAAAATGGACAACTTTACAAAATCGTGACTTTTTCCTCTGCTTTACCTCTTTGCTATTTTTCACCGTGAAAACTTGACATGTTGCAAAATCGTGACACTTTTCTTCCTTAGTGTATTTTGCTTTTTCTTTGTTCTTTAGAATATGGGCTACTTCGGTCTTCTTTGAAAATATGCAAAAAATGTGCATCAGCCATTTTTTGTAGTTAGTCACTTTTTGACTAACGAGTTCTCAAGGAGAACTAGTAAATCACAAGTCAACCTTGTTGGCAGCATGATAAATTCACCCTAAATTGGTTAGGTCCATTTAGTATCACATACAAATATAGTTCAGTAGCATATCATCTGGAAAATCTTAAAGGCCTTACCAATCCTGAACCCATCAACATATTGCACCTTCATGCTTTCAATGCATGTTTCATAAACATAGTCACCATCACGAGTGTCACAGAGTGTTAGAAATAAATCACCAAGAACATCACTATTTGAATCCATTATTTTTGCTTTATTATTTTTCTATACATGTACATTTGACCTTTCTACCATTTTTATGCTTGGGGTATTTTTTTCCTTTTTTAGGACTCACGTCATTAGCAGGAGATATCTATAGTGGCTCACATCACATACCATCATGTAGGATCATATGCAGCTTCAACAAAAACCCGTTACACCGGATGATCTCGCCCGACCACCAACCGCCCTTCATACCAAATGCTCCTCGCATTCGTCCCATTCAGGTCACCACACCTCATATAAAAACCATTCTCCTCACTAGCAAGGCTCATCCTATTCACCACACTCTAGTAACATCTAGATCACCATGTCCTCTTTCGATGATAAATAGGAATCCATCCAATCGCAAGCAACAAGGATCATCCTCCCATTTGTCTGATGATCGTAGACGTCACTATTAACCTCCAAGTCATCCATAGCATCCCATAGGATCTTACCACCACACCACAAGATATATCATATCATCTCCTATATCAAATATCTGGAGTTGCAGATGAGCCACTACCATTGCCACATTCACCCACGATAGTCTCCCACGACCCGTCCATCATCACTGCCATGTAGATCCCTTCCCTGACCCCAGACTTGACCCATGCTAGAACCTAGACCCATGCCTCCATTACCATATCATATTTCACCTAGACCTCGCTCACCTCTAGCAGATCCATATGTCTATCATGTGCCTATTCCAAAAATACCCCTTTTTGAAATGTTCCATCATCTCATGCATTAGGGTCTTATTGACCTACATGAGATTTGACCTATTGATCCCTCATGTTCTAAACCATGCAATTATAATGAGAATCAATTTTGCATCTACCATCACCAGCCAGTTCATGATATAGAAGAGTGCAGATCATTCAAAACCCTAGTGCACAACATGTTGCATGATGAGCATACACCATCACTAGAGCATTCTTTTTCATTTAGCTGACTTTTCAGTCCTTTGCATCATACCACTCCCAAGACTTTACCACCTTGCAATACCCTAATAGCACCCACCCACTATTTTCATAACATTTCCAACTATGGCTCCAACCATAGTTCTAGCCATGTCATCACTTCACCATCCCGCTCTCACCCGGATCTACACCATTTTTCCCAATAGTAGTGTTAGTTACTCATCTTCTTCTATCTCATTCTTCTACTTCTTACATACATTGATTTGTTTCTTCTCTTCTATCTTTGTCAACCATTGGTGATTCCCTTTTCTTGACTGGTCACCAAAGCCTATTTATTCTCACTTCTTCCACTTGTACATTCCACTCTCACATCTTACTTCTTCTTGGTGACTATTACATACACTTATACATCTCACAGCTTATACATATACTACACACACACACACCCACACAGTAGGACAACCATGATCATAGCATCACGCTTTTTGTCATCATTGCACACTTTACTCATTTGTAAATAGATTCTTCTAAAATTCTCCTTCTTCACAACATAACTTTCTTCTTGTAAATATTGTATTCCTCCACTTGCATCACTTACAGTTACATTCATTGCACATATTCATATGCTTTATAGTTAAAATTTTAATTCATGTTTGTACATTTTTCCCCAAAATGCGCCTCAGCATGAATAATACATGCACTTGTTAGCATCAACACCTGGATGTCCATTCCCCCTTTTTAGGATTAGGGTATACATAGGGGTCATGTTTAATTTTGACTAATCTATAGTTTAGGCAATCAAGTTTCACCCATAGCTACTGAGTCTTGTACATTATTCTTATGGTCTTTTAGGCTGGTTCAACTTCTCTCATGAATCACAAACAACATGTTACACATTAACAATTTTGATCCTAGGAAAGAGGACATCTTGAGTAAGCATCGCCATCTAATGAATGGTATCCCTTGCTCATCCTATCTCTTGCATGGTCAACATACAACCTGGGGATAAACAAAAGGATCAAGCATAAGAAAAATTAAATAACTAGGTAGAAAATAAACTTCATCGCCCATACAAAAAAAAAGAAGGAAAAAAATGAAAAGAGCACTACCACAATCAGATAGGTTAACACTAGAACAAGGGCAAAAAATAAAAGGAAATGCCTCTTGATATCACACATGTTATGCTTATCACCTTTGCTCCTTAGGTTCAACATAACACTATGGGATAATTCCAAAAACCTGCCTACCAATGGAATAATCTTACAGATGACAACATATCTCTTACATTAGCATCTCGCTTTTTTTTAAAGATCATTGTTGTGGACAGATGAGCTAGCTAGTCTAGTATCATCTACAACGGGTTAATTTTACCTCCCTCAAAATGTATAAATGAACCTTACACATTGACACACAAAGGTCCAACACAGATTTTGAACTAGCCCGATCATGTTATAAGTTACCACAAAACTTGTATAGCTAAGGGTTTGAGATTTGATTGTCATAACTATGTTAGTCAAAACCATTACACATGCCTTACATTATCCATCGACCTTGAAATCATGGAATGGATAGCACCCATAGAGGTCAATGCCATCATAAAAGTGCTTCCTTGGCACATTTTAGTAAGCTCATACATGCATACATGCATCTATGTCAAATACATTTGATACACATTATAGTTATGCATTCATCCTACATGTATTTCATATCAAATTATATTTATCGCACTCATCCTACATGCATTTCATATCAAATTAAATTTATTGCATTCATCTCATATGTATTTCAAAATCAAGTCACAGTATCACACTTACTCTACATACATTCACTATGAAATCACATTTGATATCACATCATGTCGCATTAGAAATACAATCATAACACTATTCTACAATCCATTTATACCACAACACGATAATAGATCTAAACCATGTCATACATGTATATCTATTCATTAGACATATCTACAAATTATGTAATGCTAATCCATGAAAAATAAACAAGAACACATTTCAAACCATCAAAATAACACATGTATATATAATGGCCGAAATCAACAAGGTATATATATATATATATCATCCATACAAAATGCCCAAAGGCTACAACTTGGGATCATGCCCATCATCATATATCATCCATACAAAATGTTTGCAGGCTATAATCAGCAATAGATATCCTAACTCCCACTAGGAGTCTCCCTGTGGCCCTCATGGCTCACTTTCATCACTCTATCCTGGCTCAACTCCATCTTGAATCTCATAACCAGATCCACAGTAGGTTTATCCTGTAGCTCAACCCTAGAACCTCTTTGTCCCACCGTAGTAGCACTCTATTGACTCTTATGTGATGGTACCTGCACTTGTGAATGTGATCCAAACTACACCACAATTTGACCATAATCAGGTAGAGTAATCCTATGCACCAAAAAAGCAATCTCGTACATCATCTTCTTAGTAGCCTTGATCACCAACTAACTAGTCATAGTATCGATCGTCTTCTCCTACCTAGACATAACAGCCCTCATCTCCACCATGTTTTCCTCTAACTGCTTGATCTGATCATGCAATCCCTGTACATCCTCCCCAACTGGCCTCTTCAAAATTTCACCAGGAATATGTTGTGCTATATCAAAAAATACCCCAATATCAATGGTATCATCGATACCACCCATACAAACCACCCTTCCTCCCTCATCCTGGGCTCCAACGATCTGTTCTATCCTAGTATCTACACCCACATCCACCTCCTCTACCCTCACATCCTGGGTGCTCACCAAAGCACCTATGCAACATCATGACCATCGTAGAGGAACATCCTCCTCAACAATAGTCGTACTCGCTACCCTAGCCTGAGTCCTCCTACATGCTCTCCTCTCTAGCGAATGTGCCCTAGTAGCAGGTGCCACCCACCGATCCACCACACCTCTCTCAGACTCCCAATACTGAAGCACCCACCATGCATCAAACTTCGATGTCATCCCTGCATATCCTACATTTATGATATCCATAGGAGGGTCCCTCTCCTCAACCCAAGGTGGTACAATAAGGTGCTCTCCTCTATCTCCTTGTCACCTAAAATAAATAATAGGAGTCCCTAGAACATCCTACTACAAACCAAACTAGTGCTTTACTCAATCAAATTGAAATTACTTAATATGTCAAGTATATCTCCCCACAAACCATCTACCCCATCATATGGCCCACAGGTACTCATCATCCTCCTTCCAACTCACCCCACCCATCCATGGTCTCCACTTTATGTCATCTAATGTCAGCTCCCCAAACTTAATTCTCCACAAAATTGGGTCACCCTTATGAGGCCTCTTCATACCCTTCTCAACCTTCGTACTCCACCTCAAGGCATAAGGAAAGTCCTTACCCTCCACATGTATAGGATGGGGTAACAAAGAGGGCCTTTCAATGGCTATGTTCTCTCACACCCATACCTGCAGTAAGGGAATCACACTCAATCCTGTTTGCCTACCCAAAACCACATCATACAACTCATGGTATACTTGGTCCAATAGTGCAGGTGCCCATGCAAACACAACCTTGTGCTCCAACATGTCACTAACTATATCCAACATGTTCTAGGTAAACAACACCCCAGAACTATCAGGAAGTGCATATGTCGAGATCATCATCATCGCCACACACTACCTATCTGAGATCTTCTTCTGTAGCCACAACCACTCATAATACATCTTAGAGATATCGATCTCTCTCCACCTAACTCCAAAGAACCTCTCCAAAACTACGTCCTTCCTCCCATATTCGACTGCCTTCATAAGAACACCCTCAATCAATAGTCGATAGATGCGATAAACGTCTTCCAACATCACGGTCATTTCTCCCATAGTAAAATGAAATGTGTTCCTGTCTGCATCCCACCACTCACATAAGGTAGACACATATGCCCTATTAGTGTATATGCTCTTACACTCCCACACATTGTGGAAGTGTATGTCATCCAACCATTGCAGCTCCTCCTCAGTATTCATTAGCCTCTCAAAACCCTTCTTAAACTTCCTCACCTAATGACGGGGCTCAAGCACCTTCACCTGTTCAACACATAACACAACATGCATCAGTAACCCACATAAAAAATCAATCAAATTCAACTTCATCACGCAGAATTTATAAATTGAAAACATTTAATTTGGCACACATCCTAAGATAAATTAATGTACAAACAAAATGACAAAACACATCAACAACATAGTCACATATTTGGATACCCATTTTTCATTTCATGGCAAAATTCCAAGCACATGCGACAAACAATACACATTGGCACCCAACAACCAATAACAAACTCAACTGTATAGCTACTATGGCACGTAATCCAAAACTTGATCAATTAATATGACATAAAAAAACAAATCACATTTCTGGATATCCATTTGCCCACTTAATGGTAAATGTGTTGATAAAATTCAAAAACAAAGCACCAATCAAAACAGATCTAATAATCAAATTTCTCCTAAAAACACCAAAATTGAACACCCATCCAGCCACATAATCTAAAAATAACAGTCATATTTTTAGATACCCATTTTCCCATTTAGTGGTGGAAGTTCAAACTGACATCGAGTACAGTCTACATAGGGCTCCCTATAGCTCATTTTTAGTTTAATACTATCTACATCGTGGCACGCAAATCAAAGGCTTCCAAAACAACCAACATTTTTGGACACCCATTTTACCTTTTTGTGATGAAATTTTCATAATTTTTTAGAGATTCTACCTCTAACATGGCAGATCTAACGCCCTAGAGTTCACACATTACACCTCAAAGCATTAAATTCTGAAATCACATCAAACGAAATCAAAAAAATAAAACAGTCGCATAATGGAATACCCATTTCCTACTTTAGCAGACATAGTGCAAAAACATATCAATGTCAGTACAATGTTACCTCACAAACTGATAGTCAAACTTCACACCTACTCTACCCATTACCCGGTCAAAATGGTGACAAAACAAACCCAATTGAAAAACCGACCGTACTATTGGATACCCATTTGGCCCGTTTATCACTATGTGTTCAAATTTTACTTAAAATTTCAAAAAAAATTAAATCGGGATGAAAACCTCCCCCCCCTCATTCACATTTTCTTGGAAAATAAAAAACAAATAAAATAAGGTAGATGATCACTTACCGGTGGGTTCCCGCACCTGATGCCAGCTGATCTACATCCTTTTGTCATTATCACTCTCACAATCGTTAATGTGCTCCTTTCGTGATGTCACATGCTCTCCCAAACCACTTTCCAAAGTTGCATGCCATTCAAATCAGCTCCCCCCATGCAAATTTGGGCTTAAATATACTTTAAACCCCGACTCGTAACCCATGTCGTGAGTTAGGTCAAAATCACTACCCAAGTCACGAATTGACCCAGAACACCCCCAAACATCCCCAAAACTCTAGGAAAGTATGGAAATGCCCTCTAAAACCCTAGGAACCTCCAAAGCTTACATTTTAACACCATTTGCTAACACACGTTTCATTTTACCGATAAAATTGTCCTATTCATACTTTTGGACCACGCTAATCTGGTCGCAAAAGCAAAGCAGTCAAAATATGCCTTTATCAAACAACTAGTATGGCATCGTAAATGTTATATGAACTCAGCAAAATCATAGCATTGCATTCGTAGTCATCCATTTTATTTTACTGGCATTGCTTTTTATTTCTTTCCTCTTCTTCTTCTTTCCTTTTTCCTTCTCCTTCTTGGCTATCCAAGTCAATATTGTATGGTCATGCTTCGAGTGGCTACATACATTTGATTATATCCCATTCTTTTCCCTTCTCCTTATTGGCTATCCAAGTCAATGTTGTATGGTCACGCTTCAAGCGACTACATACATTTGATTAGATCCCATTCTTTTCCCTTCTACTTCTTGGCTATCCAAGTCAATGTTGTATGGTCACGCTTTGAGCGGCTACATACCTTTGATTAGATCCCATTCTTTTCCCTTCTCCTTCTTGTCTATCCTAGTCAATTTTTTATGATCATGCTTCGAACGGCTACATACCTTTGATTAGATCCCATTCTTTTCCCTTCTTCTTGGCTATCCAAGTCAATGTTGTATGGTCATGCTTCGAGCGACTACATACCTTTGATTAGATCCCATTCTTTTCTCTTCTTACTAGCAATCATATTCATCATGCATTGGTATCTTTATCAATCGCTGCATAATCAAATCACCACATTCCATTCACCTCATTGTTTATTCCTTTTTTGAGGGGGTATTCATATCTAAAGTCAGCATTGCATGCAACCACGACATCGAAAATCTAAAAGTGCGGTTAGCATATTTTTCTATAAAAAAAATTGCTAAAGATTATCATATGATTATAATCTCAATCTCAAATAGACATGGGTTACATCAGGAGAGTTATGCGTCACCATAGAGAATTCAATCTAGCATTCATGTACATCGAGTACACAACGGATGATATGTTTGATCAATCCTAGCACAACATTTGGAAATGGACTTCACGACCATGTTGATATGGTCACGAGTTGATGATCCAAATGTTTAACTAACTCAAATGGTTTGACACTTGTCATCATGTTCTCATCAATAAATCAATAGTAAATATTTAGTTAGGATTTTGTCCTAATCATACTTTTGGACCATGCTGATCTGGTCACAAAATTAAAGCAGTTAAAAGTTGTCATTCTCAAGCAACTAGTATGGCATTGTAAATGTCATACGAACTTAGCAAAATCACATAATTGCATTTATAATCATTCATTTTCCCTTAGTAGCATTTTTTTTATCTCTTTCCTCTTTTCCTTCTTTCCTTCCTCTCTTATTCCCTTGTGGACATCAATTTGATGTTGTATGGTCATGCTTCGATCGGCTACATACCTTCGATTAGATTCCATTATTTCTCTTCTTTTCCCTGGATACTCGATTTATTTGTATGGTCATGCTTCGATTGGCTACATACCCTTTGATTGGATTCCATTCTCCTTCTATCCCTTTTCCTTTTGCACAAACCCTTCATATTTTTTATTAAACTGTGTTCTACACAATATAGTACAAAAAGAGGCAAATGTAGACACCCAAAATTTGCACACTGCTATACCTATGTACTTGTAGATCCTTCTGGATACTTGTAGTTTTACATATGCTATCCTAGATACCTCTAGGCTATCATAGACTATTGTAGATCATCCTAGACTTGTGTAGATTTTTGTAGTCATGCATAGTCATACGTATATGGTCATAGTCATGCGTAGTCATGCCTAGATCGCCATAGATTATCATATCATCGTGTAGACTCCCATGTACTACTTCACTGGCTTTCAGGTCCTAAACCCTCACAAGCCTTCCAAATTACATCTGGTACACTGAAATATCATTCGATAGTCTATTCACATGCAATTAAGGCCCCCACAAGGTATTAGTTGGCCAAATTAATTAATAAGTCGATTATCAAATTCTAATTTAATGTTGACTTCACTTAAGTCACTTTTTAGGGTAAATTTGATTAAAATAACCCTTAATCTTGATTAGCATTAATCAAATCCTCCCACATGTGTGAGATTAGGGTTTGTTGAGATATTTCTTTAATCATGTTTAAATTGGCTTAAGCACCTCCTAATCAGGATTAGCCCTAATCCATCCTCACACATGTGTGAGGATGAGATATTTCTCATAAGGAATGTGATGTTTCCACATAGAATTTCTTAACCTATCCCTAGTCAAAATCAAAAATAGGTTTATTCTATCTAACTCCCACCTGCACCTTGCATTTTCCTATAAATAATGGGTCCCAGACCCCTAATTAATTTTGATTCCATATTGAAAAAAGTATAGTTACTATACATAAATGAAAATCCAATAGTACACTGTCTATTTCTAATGCACATAGATGGATTATGATAGCATACAGAGGCACCCCAGCTACCTTAGGACCGGTCTATCGAAGATATTTTACCAGAGGAGCATCATAGCTCAATTTGCAGCCTACCCTGCAAATCTAGGCCCAATTAGTGACCCGGGTCGTGAAGTCCATCTACAAGCCTCAAATCATTCCAGATTTGGGTGGTAAGCTTTATTTTGCCATATTATTACCTTCTACACATTTCATTTTAGTTTCTATTATGGTTTTACAGTCATTTCATCTTCTTAAATATGGGGCCTGACTAAGGCAAGCCCCCCAACGTATTGACCCTTTCTTGCAAGTTTCTTTTAGGTTATTCAACAGATTTGAAGGAGAGGAACACCAACAAACAACAACCCAACGGTGGCCCGCATACAAAGAATCCCACCTACATTGAGGGACATCATAAGGAGGCATCAGGCCTATATTGCTTATTCGTGAAAAGAAAATGGGAAACTCTCCCTATTTGTAACCTATACAAAATTGATAATGAATAAAGCTTATATTTCTGAATGACTTGTGTTATTACTTGTTGTTAGATCAAATGTCAACTTTTGGTCGTTTCACACAAGCAAAAATTCCATTTACACCTTATATCTCCTACTTGTCATTAACGCATTCCCAAAGGATAAATGAAATATCACTTCACTTTTATTCCAATGCATTTAACAAAATAGACTACCTTAATTTTTGCCCAAAAATTATTTTTATAACCCTTTTATTGCAAAAAAAACCATTCAAAACACTTTATATCTTGCTAGCACATACCTTAGCCAACTTAGACCTTAGGATATAATTTAATTTCTTTCAATAAAAATTAATCCCTCTTTGTTGCCACCTATCGCCTGTTGTTGGGAGTCAAACCTGCACTGCCTACTGGCCCCACACTCTAGCCACCGTTCGGCTACCGCATGGGCTAGCCAACCCACATGCAATAAAAATGCTAGTCCTTCCCTTTTTCTTCACCGTCGACACTACAACTTAAACTGACCCCTCAGCAAAATAACCTTCACATAAATTGAACTCGCACCTTCTACCTCCTACGTCACTACACAAGTCTTGCTTGCCAACTCAGTTGCCACCACACACAAGTGGGAACACACCCCATACACACTTTGACCAATCTTCTGCTCTGAGATCTACGCTATCTCCTTTTTTTTTCCTCTACCACATCAATCATGCAAGCAATTACTTCGGGGATTCTCTCATTCAAATTTTTCACTAAGGCTTAGGCTAAATCATAGCCTTATTAATACACATGCCCATTCTATTTTTAACTTCGACTTCTTGTTTGTAATTCAAATTTTGGTATTTTGAATTATTATATTGAGTTATAATAATTTAAATCTTGAAGGATTTAAATAATACAATTTAAATATTTAAAAACCTTTTGGGTATTTTTATTTTTAGAGAACCTTACCATCATTAATGGGTATTTTAACCTTTGTAGAATTACCACCAAGGTAGCTTCTTTAGAGATAATCTTGCCACCATTAATAAATATTTTAACCTTTTCCAAATTACCACCAAGGTAATTTATAAATCCTTTCTCAAATATTATGAAGAGGTATTCCTTTCTTCTTGTTGCCTTATACCTCATGTGCCACCAAGAGAAATATTCTCACAAATATTTCCATCAATTTAGGACCTTAAACCTTTTGACATTAATCAACCCTCTTGACATTAATTCCATCAAATTGGAACATCAAACCTCTTGACATCAATGACAATAAAACATGCTCAAATTTCCAATAAATAACCTGTTAAGGCTCAAAAAAGGGTCGATATAGATTAGGATCCAAAACCTTAGGTGTTTTCTTTAAATAAATTCATAAAATTCCAATCAAACAAGCATAACATCAACTTCTACAAGGTGTGAGAACAAAACATTGAGTAGAAGTCTAGTTGTGTTGATAATATTCATATTCTCGAGGTATTCCTTGGAAAGAGACCCTCAAGTGGTGAAGTAAATATTCTAGTGAATCTTCCTCACACACACTTGAAATTAGATTATACTTAAGAGGAAAATATATGTTTTTTCCACATCTACAGGGATTTTTGAATTAGATACCTTTAACCTAGTAAGGGCAAGGTCATCAAGATACTAACTTTGGTTGGAGTCTTTTTTTATTTTTTGGCAATATTGAGTTTGAATTTGATGGTGTTGCTTTTTCTAGATGATGTAAAATTCCAATATTATCTTATCACAATTGTGCATCCTTCACTAGTCAAGTATGGGTACCATAAACATATTTTATCTTCCTTTTGTAACTCATCCCATTCCTCATTTTGCTTATCCTTCTACTTATCAATCATCTCCTCTTATGTGTCTCTTCCTTTTTTATTTCCCTCCCTTTTTTAGTTTATGCCCTAACTTGTAGTTTCCTAATAGGCGTATTTTCTATGCTTTCTTTCTATATATCTTACAATTCATATGTCATTACCCCTTATCCTTTACATGCAATGGTGGTTTACCTCTCCTTGACATTGTGGCATCAGTGCCATATTTAACTCACTTCTTAGATAGTTCTTTTTATGTACTTGTTTTCCTTTTATTCCTAATCCCAACCCATTATTGATTAATACATACAGTGATATCTTCAAAAAGGAATTCTTCATCATCTTTGAAAATGCTAAAATTTACAATAACTACGTTATTTATATTAGGCAATGTTGGCACTAATTATTAGACCAAAACTAGAGTTGATAAATTGACTTGTTCACTACAAGTGTTTGATTTGCTACTGGCACTGTTTATCCCAATTATATACCCTATTGTTCTTGGCATTATTGATTATAGAATTAGGTTTGAGTATACCTCAAGTACATGGCACATTTAGTAGGGTTATGCCCATTAGTTCAGGTAAAGCATCACAAGGTATCACCCATTGAATTTATATTAACCATGTTATTCTACAACTAATTACTTGGTTGTCCTACATTCCATTAAGGGGCCCAATCCTTTGTGCGATAAGGTATCTTCCATTGCTACCAATTCTACTATTTTTAACCATTGTTCGAATTACATCCATTACTTTTTTTTTTCTTCATATTGGTATGATTTTCTATTATTTTATCATGTCCATCATTTTAATCATTTGACTCTTCAATAGGTCATATTGACTTTGAGATAAAGTAGTGATATCACCACTTTGAGGTGGAGTAGATAAAGTGGAAAACTAGGGCTAGAAATATATGGAAAAACTATTTATTTGCCCTTGGAGAATCACCATGTAGGTATAATTGGCTTGTGGATTGGATAGTAGAGGGAGGTTGGAAATTTGGAATTTGTGCAATGCTAGGATGAGGTCATGAAATTTGTGAGTTTTAGGTTACATGGATTGCATTAGCCATAGGCAAGTCAAGAGGTAATTTTTCTACTCTAATAATGGCATCTTATACATGGGTTACCTCTTCAAAATTTATAGATGAAAGCAGGAAATTTACACCAAATAAATAAGCAGTAAACACAAATGTATTTTAAAGCACAATAACAGAGAATGAATCCTTGTATTAAATTAATGTTGTCCTTATTAAGTGGATTATAATAGCATCCCTTGAGAGGATCCTTTTAGGAATAATATAAATATTACAAAATATGAGGAATAGGTTTTCCCTCTCTTCCACAAAAGCGGTATCATGGTGCAATGTTAGTATCTCCTTGCTAGCATAGTTCATGGGGGAGAAAATTTTTTGTAACCGCCACGTGAGAGTTGTATCCAAAATATTTCATTGTCCTTAAACCTATAACATGGACACAAGGAAAATGAAAGTGTATTAATAGCATATGAGGGGCCCATCAAATTTGAACCTATGTTGAATGCAAAAATGATAAAATAATGAAAAGACAGATGTGTGCATGTAAAAATTAAAATCTAAGCTAGTGCAAAAACTAGAAAAAGATAGATCTAATCTAATTTGAAATTAAAATAGAAAAATAGTTGGTCTGACCATGGTCATCTCGGGTCGAGACAGTCTCGTGTATGGACCATCTCAAGGTAAGATAGTTGTTATCACAGGTTTGCATTTTTGTGTGACTAGTTTCGGGCAATATTTAGGATGATCTAGGGTGTATTGTCGATAGATTTTTTCTATGGAAATGTGAGATAATAAACCAAACAATCACTAGATTGAGGGTATGGGTTAAGTGAAGTAAGGAAGTGCGACTTTCAATCATGTATGATAGTCCTAGAGTATAGTCTTGGTAGTGGAAAAACCTTACAAATTGATTTTGGTAGCACTTTGTTACACAAATTTTAAAGTTCAAGATCTTTAAAACTGAGGGGTGAGTGCCAATTTATAGAGCTCTTGGCCAAAGGCTAATTATGGCCAGGGCACTCTGCATAAAAAAGTAGAGGGGTAGTTAGCATTGAAAAAGTAGATGCATACCCCAAAAATAATTAATTACATGTAATTTGATAAAATTAGCTCATGCAAGGCATTCAACATCAATGCAAAATCATGTGTGAGCTTAACGGGTAGTTTTGATTGCCAGTTAAGATTTTATTATTTTTAATTTTGATTTTTTGTGACCATCTCTAGGTCAAGACAATCACGACCCTGAGACCATCTTGAGACGAGATGGTTATGATTCCTATGGGGAAAAGTGCCTGTTGGTGGTAAAAACCACTAAATTGGCCCTAAGGCTGCCCAAGGTGGATTGTGGAGGGTTAGAAAGAAGACCTTATGGGAGTCTCCTTAATATGATATATTTTAGGTGTCTATAGATGCCCCTTTTTGGGATGCTTTGTGTGTAAGCACAATGCAGAGCAAAAATAGATAATCTAAAACTATTGCATTGATTATGGATGATGTTTATTGAAAAAGTCAATGTGAGATGTCCCAATCATGGAAAGGGAACACGGCTTTGAGTCATTGCTTCTAACACATTGATGGACTTAATTTTGGTACACCTTTTGGCTATGTAGATAGGATCTTAGTCTACAAGATTTATGATAGACAAAATCTTAGTATACAAGCTTTTTTTAGGCTTTGGGTATATCAAGTGTTTGTTTTATTGAGATTTTTTCTTTTTCCCCAACAAAGAGGGAGGTGTATGATAGTTTTTGGCAATGATTCTTGGACAAACGTGATTTACACTTTTGAGTGTTTTATTGTTGACTTGATCTTGAAACATGAATTTTGCATTTATTGACTACCCCCTCAAGTGATGAGTCGATGGAGGAGATATAAAATGATGATAGTGATGAGTCACTTGACCAGAATGAGGTGATTAACTTGGGTTCCCTAAGAAATAATAGAATTTTGAGACCATATCACCCCAAGATGATGGCAGTTTAAATATTTTTTTTTTACAAAACTACGACCGTCTTGGATGATCGCGTTGCATCACCTAGTCATCTCGGACAGTCGTGGTTGTGCACTACTATAAATAGTAAATTTCATGATTCTAGAATTCATTATCACCATTCGAGATGAGAAACAAGGAAGACAGGGAGAAGAGTGATTCTCCTAAGCAAAGCACTACTAGAAAACCTCCTTATCGAGATGATAGATCCTTCAAGAACCTCTATAAGAAGAGGAACTAGTGCTAGGAGAGTAAGGACAAAAATCCCAACTTTTTCTTTATTAATAAAATGAACCCACACTAAGATTAATGGTAATGAATGGGTGGGATGGGTAGCTTAGGCGAATTGAAAATGGGGGTAGTTAACATTTAATGTTTTTCCTTTCCTTCTTGCTCTTGTTGTGCTTGTTATCTTGAGTTATTTTTTTATTATTATTATTTTGCCCTTGTAGCATCTTATTAGAGCCTAGCATCGCTTCACAAACACCTTCAACGAGGCCCATGTTATGTTTTTGAATGACAATGACAAGTGGATGTGGCTAAAGGAATTGGACCTTATGCACACATTTCATCTAGAGTTTATCCATGTCAATTAGGACTATTTGACAACCCTGATAGATAGATGGGACCCATAGATAAACACATTCAATATTCCAATTAAGGAAATCACCTTGACACTAGAGGATATTTATTAGATCTTTTGGATCTTAATTAAGAGAGAGTCCATTATCAATGCCCAAACCAGCTAGAGAGATACAATACTTCTATGTGTGTACCAAGAATATTGGAGACTTGTGGATAATGATGGGGTTAGAGTAAGCATTGGGTATACCATTGGTTTGTTGACAGTGATACATGCAGTGCTTATGTCATTGATATCTAAATTCATTCTACTAGACTCTTCCCCTGGAACCTATTGGGGCTTGTTTAAGATTTAGTGGAGTAGTCACAGATTATGGCATGGGATACGATTCTACTTACATAGCTCTATAGAGAATTGTATGAGATCCAACATAGAGGATGATAGGGCTTAGGATGTAGCTTCTTCCTGCTTGTGTGGGGTGGGAGCACTTTAGTGTTGATAGACTAATTGGGCTACCGTGGGTCGCTCATTGAGACATGGTTGACTAAGAGATTCCTTATGTTATGTGGTGGCTACATGAGTGTTATTGGAGCAAGAGTCACCATTTTAGGGTACTATTGAGCACTATGCAGAGTCATGGACTAGACTATGATTAGGGTAGGTAACATTGAGGTCTTGGAGGGGAGCACCGACCTATACTGAGGAGGGTGAGCACCTTAGGCAGGTGTGACAAAGCAAGTGGTTGATAGGTCATCATAGGATAGAGCACGGGTACTTTTAGTACTCATCGATGGCCCACCATATTGAGTGAGATAATAAGTGCCCGAGGACCTAGTGATATACAGGTAAAGGATTAGTGAGACACAGTTTGAGTGGACACGAGCTAAGACTCTAGGTAAGGGGGTTGATGAGATCTTGGTAGATGCAAATATCAAGTATCCAAGGATCGTATCTAAGTATGATGCTTGATGAATCACTCAACAGTTTCAAGGTAGGGTAATGATTGGAGGTGATGGGGTGGTTGAAGTAGTTGAGGATCTATCTCAATAATTAGTACATCATCGTATGGATACAGATGTGGGTGGATCAACATAGGTAGCCATTGAGGGTGTAGAGACTCCTATGAGGAGTGTTAGTGGTTATGATGTGGATGAGAAAGATCTATAGGAGTAGATTACTACTCTTTGAGAGTAGGTTTATGTTCTCTAGGGTCAGTTTGGAGACCAAGACAAAACCCATGTGATCGAGCAGAGCCAATGGATGATAAATTTGAAAATATGGTAGGGTTGGTCATAGGAGTGAGATACCCTATAGGATTAGGTTTAGAGCTAGTAGGATGAGGTGGCTAGGCTCATGACAGAGCAAGATGCTCTATATATTGAGTGTGATTCTCTATGAGCTATAGGGTCTTAGAGATCTATAGGTACCTAGGGGTCATCTACCTTTATGATCTATCTAGAGCAATAGAGGTACTATGTGTGACTACTGGAGAACATTTTATTGCTTAATTACATTGCCATCCCAACTCATTTATCCACTTCCAAATCATTGTGGAGTTGATGGAGCAGTGCCTTAGGAGAGCCATTAGTGAGACCACCTATTCCATGATTTATATCACCAAGTGGTTCTCAGGTTTTAGGGGCTAGAGGATCTAGGCAGCCTCATAGAGACAAGGTTGATGGTAATGGTGAGAGTGGTGGCATTGGGTCAACCTGGGCATGGCTTGCTTGTATTATCTTCTTATTTTTGGATGTGAGGTCTGATGACCCGCTATATTATAGTATACAGGAATTTTGATGTACATCATTACTTTTGGTATATGTGTGTGTGTGTGTGTGTGTGTGTGTGTGTGTGTGTATATGATGGTTATTGTATTTATGCTTATTGTGTTGTTTTACTTATGCATATGTATATGTGTAATTGTAGATGCATGGATGTATGATAGATGCTTATAGATGTATGCCTAGATGATATATTATGTTAGATGAATGGATGTTTTTGATATGATGCTAACATGTATGCATAGAACTAGATATGCATATGATGTACTAATGATATATGATAACGTAATTAATGCAAATTGTGAATGTATGCTTAACTAATGAAACATAATGAATGATTTTATGATGTAATAACACACTAAGTATATGCATTATAAAAATGTACTAGAGTCACAAATCAAGATGTAAACAATATCATCAAGAGCATACACCTGAATGGGAATCCAACGAGAAATGATATGCAATGAATGATAATGATGGATTCTGAACAGTGAGAGGTCACAAGGGAACAATAAGGTTTTTCATGAGACTCAAACACCCTAGTTGACCAATCAAAAATCATGTACTGACCATGCAAGCATCTGAAAGATAAAAATCTGCTAGGAAGACCAAGATACTCAATATCCCTATGTGTGCATAGTGAAGTTCATTACCTCAACTTTGGACTTGGTTGGACTTAACTACTCTGAATGCAAGCCATCAACAAGCTAGCTCAACCACAAGCTGACATTGGTCTGTACAAAAGAAGGTCGCTAATGTGATAGACATATCACCACGCATAAGGCTACTCCACTACCAGTCCGACATCTATAGCCCATTGTTGGCGATGGAGATCACCCCATGGTTGTCAAAAACTAAGAATTCTAGGGATTCAAGCTCTTTTTCTTATTTTTCTTTGGGATTTTTGGAAATTTTTCTTTGTAGACTTTTGGGGATACTTGCTCATTTTATGGAAGAGCAAGGGATTTTATTGCTTTGTAATACCTTTTGGGATACTTGCTCATTTTTGGAAGAGGAAGGGGATTTTTTTTTATGCTTTTGCTTCTTTTTTGGGGGGTGGGGATGAGCTTGTCCTTTTGTCAATTCTTATATTTTTAGACCATGCACATAATAGGAAGAGCAAGGGAAAATATTCACTTTTGAGGCAAGACATACATTGTAGTGTCATATTTCCTTGTCCAAAATCATATTTAAGATTTTGAGAATGTGTTTGGGATTTTGAAATAAACAAAGTACGACCAAAGCAAGATCCTATCATCAAACATCAAGATGGTTTGTAATAAAATCTGAAAGACCAACTAGGGATGGCTGAATGACTGAAAGACCCTATTGGACACCTTGTAACCACTACTTGGGATCAAGTAAGGGGTGGATAGACATCATGGATATGTGGATGTGTATGATCAATGCATTGGGGTGTATGCCCAAGATAAAAGATATTACATCAAGACAAGTGACTCTTGTACAAATATGATGCTATATGAAATGCACAATGCAAGACTAGATGGATGCATCTATGGTGAACATAAAATACCTAATGCAATGTAACTAACATGCAATTAGCCAAAAACCATGACTAATCCTAAATGCAAAGTGTTATGTATGATGATATGCAATGCAATGGTGATGTGAAATGCAAAATTGTTTTTGTTATTTTAATTATTATTATTATTATTATTTTTTATGCATAAAATACCTATAGGTGGAGAATATTAAGTGGTTCAGGTTCCTCAACACCCTCAAGTGAAGCTAAATGATAAGTTCCTAGGACCCAACTTCTATGTGATGATAAATGGGCCTAACCAGTTTATCATAAATTTATCACACAAATGGGGTGGCAAGTTAGAATTTTGTTGGTTCTCTTTTAACACTAAATCATCCAACTTGAAACTCCTTAGGATGAACTTTTGTATCATAGGCTCACTTAATATGATCTTGATAAACATGAAGATGCTCAAGAGCATTAATGCATCATTCATCAAGAAGTGTAAGTTGATCTAGGTGAGCCTATCATGTAGTATCATCATCGATGAACTCCTGTAAGGAGATGCACAATGAAGGAATCTCAAGCTCTAAGGGCATGATGGCCTCAATACCATATACAAGTAAAAATGGAGTTGCCCTAGTCGGTGTTCGAATGCTAGTTCTATAAGCCCAAAGTGCGAGAGGTAATTGAAGGTGCCAATCCTTGTGATTATTATTTACTATTTTCTTAAGAATGGCAATGACCATTTTGTTTGATGCCTCAACCTACCCATTAGCCTATGGATAATAGGGTGTTGAAAAGTTATGTTGGATATGATATTTGTTGCACAAAGCTCTAACATCCTTATTTTTAAATGGTGGCCCATTATCCAAAATGATCTTGGATGGAATACCAAAATGACATATGATGTTATGGAGTATGAACTCCATAATGCATGCACCTATCATAGTGGTAAGGGGAATAACTTCCACCCATTTTGTGAAGTATTCAGTGGTCATTAGAATGAACATGTGTCAGCCCAAAGATGGGGGTAAAATTTTACCAATTAAATCAAAGCCCCATTGCAAAAAATGCCATAACAAATGTATCGATTGTAGAGCCTACAAAGGTACATGTGATAGATTAGCATGATGTTAACACTTAATGCACCTTTTGACATAAGCACAATAGTCTTGCTCCATTGTAGGCCAATAATAGCCCATTTAAAGGATGCACTTTGTGATAGCCATACCACTAAAATGGCCACCACAAGTACCATCATGAGCTTGAGAAATTGCCCAAGTAGATTCTTGGGGCTCTAAGAAATGAAGGAGAAGACCATCATAGCTTCGATGATAAAGTATATCTCCTAGAAAGACATATTTTATCACTTTTTGTTTAAATGTACGTTTTGATGGCATGTGATAATCTAGAAGGAAGATTTCCAAGTTTCAAGAAATCTTTAAGTTGTGAGAACCAGTCTTGATATGGCTCAGTTTGGACTAGATGAACAACTTGCTCCTCTCTAGAAGCATCTCACACAAATGTGGATTGAGAGAGAACCTTAAGATAAATGGTTGTGCCATTATCAAAAGGTATCTATGGGACTAGGGATTCCCAAGAAGCAAGTTTCAAAAAGTCTTGAATTTGAGAGAACCAATCTTGGTATGGTTCAATCTATACCATGTGGATGCTTTGCTCTTCTTTAGAAGTATCTTATGAAAGTGTAGATTGAGAGAGCATTTTGACATGAATGGTGGTGACATTATCTGATGGGTTCTATGGAATTAAGGATCCTAAGGAAGCCATTGTATCCACAAAATGATTAGAGGAATGAGGGATAACCTCGATGTCATACCATTCAAATTTAGCAAGTAATTTATCCACAAGGGCCTTGTAAGATTTCAAGACTGGGCATTTGCATTGATATATTTCCTTGACTTGGTTAACGATGAGCAAGGAATCACCAAAGATATTAAGCTTCTTGATATTCATGGTGAGGGTTATTTGAAGATCCAAAAGGAGGGCTTCATATTCAACATTGTTGTTGGTGCATGGAAAGTCAAGTTTAAATGAAAGGGGAATAGGAGCCCCTTGTGATATGAAAAACATAATTCCTACACCACCCCCTTGCTCACATTTGGAACCATCAAAGAACAATGTTAGATCAACTTTATTTTCTAGTTCATCTAGTTCTCCCAAGTCTGATAATGCAAAGACTGCATCATCAGGTAACTCGATGGTAAGAGGCTTATCATCGAGAAGAGGTACCTCTACTAATTGATCAACGATGACCTAACCTTTGATAGATTTTTGACTTATGAATTCTAGGTCAAACTCCATCAAAAGCATGATCCACTTTGTGGTACGACTATTATGATAAGTGTGACTCATCATATACCACAAGGGGTTTTCTTTAGATATAATATACATGGTCTGATTGATCATGTAATGATATAATTTCTTGGTGGTAAAGACCACCACTAAGTAGAGCTTCTCGACATAAGCATACTTGATCTCATAGTTGACCAAGGTGTGACTAATGTAGTAAATGACCTGCTCCTTATTTACCTCATTATTTTGGGCCAACATGGTCCCTAAGGTAAAGTTAATGGTCAAAATGTATAATAAAAATGGTACACCTGGTCGAGGAGGAGCTAATACTAGTGGAGATGCCAAGTATTATTTTATGTCCTCAAATGCCTTTTGATATTCTTCATTCCAATCAAAGGTGACCCCCTTTTGTAGAAGATGATTGAGTGGTCGACATTTATCTGAGAGTTGCGCTATGAAGCATTGAATGGCCTGAATCTTCCCTTGTAAGCTATAGAGTTGCTTAAGGTTGGTTGGGGGAGGCATTTCCATGATTGCCTTGACCTTGTTTGGATCTACTTCAATGCCTCATTTAGAAATGATATAGCCTAAAATTTTTCTAGAAGTTACTCCGAAAACACACTTTTTAGGATTTAATCATATATTGTGCTCCAAGAGGTGATCAAAGACCTTACGTAACACATCAAGATGCTCATGATGCAATAAATATTTAGCCAATAAATCATCGACATAGTCTTCAAGAATCTTATTCATATAGTCATGAAAGATATATGTCATAGCCCGTTGATAAGTAGCACCAGCATTTTTTAGTCCAAAAGGCATGACTTTGTAGCAGAAAGTCCCCCATGGCATGGTAAAGGTCATTTTGGGTTGATCCTCAAGATTAACATGAATTTTATTATAGCCTGAGAAACCATCCATAAGGGAAAGCATTTCATGACCTATTGTGGCATCTACAAGTGCATCGATGTTAGGGAGGAGAAATTCATCCTTAGGACTCACTTTGTTAAGATCTCAAAAATCGATGCATATGTGAATCCTCCCATTCAATTTCTTGATAGGTACCATGTTGGACACCCATTCAAGATAATCGATGGGTTGGATGAATCCTGCATCCAACAATTTTTGTAGTTCATATTTGACCATTAGTGCTATTGTTGGATGCATATTTTGAAGCTTCTGCTTGATCGGCTTGATTGTTGGATTGAGCGTTAAGTTATGAACAACTAAATTTGGGTCAAGACCCGACATGTCTTTGTATGACCAAGCAAAAGCTCTCTTATATTCTATTAAGAAAGTGGTGAAATCAGCATATTTTGTAGTTGAGAGGCTTTGTCCCAATTTTATGATTTGAGGATTTTCAGGATCAATGTTGATATCAACATCAATTATTTCTTCAATTGACATATGGGATCCCTCCTCCAATTGATGAGGAGTAGGGATCAAATGAATATCATCAGCTAGATTAGGAGAATCAAATATGTCATTAGGCTCTATCTCAGCTTGAAGAACATCTTCAGATGAACATGAGGAAAAGTGAAATGGTTGTAACATTTCCTCACAAGGTAGGAACTCATCGAGCGAAGGGGGAATGACAGCACGATCAAAATCAATGGCCTCAAGGTTGAGGTGCAAAGACTATGAAGGGTTGCCTGGATAATGGAGTGGTGTGGTGAGGTCAATGGAGATCATATTGATGGATGGTGGATGAACTCCATGCTCAGGTGATAGTAGGTGGTTGATGATTGGTAGGCAAAAATGTATAGGAGGTGGTTGGGGTGGAATTGGGATGATCGGATGGGCATGAGGTGGAACAAGGATGATAGGATCCTCTAGTGGGAGAAGTTATGACCAAATGGGTTGATGCATAGGGAAAATACAAAGATAAAATTCATCTACTCTCATGAGTAGGACAATGGGGGAGGACTCCTCCTTTGAACTATCTAAAGTGATGGATAGAGTATCAATGAGATCAACTTCATACTCCTCATCTGATGAAGCAATGAGATCATCTTCATACTCATCATCTAATGAAATGAAATCATTTTCATAATCATCATCTGATGAATCAAAATGATCCATAGATAGCATAGTGATCTAAAAATGATCACTAAGCAAATGAGCATAGCTTGGAGCAGCATACTCATTAATATCGATATCCTCCCCAAAGCCTAGGGTAAGGCATTGGAGAGAATCTACAAGTAGCTCATCAAGCATACTTACAGAATATCCTAATCCAAATTTATCCATAGGCAGCTAATATCGTGGCTCTAAAGGGGTCCAGAGACCTTGTTCATATCGACCTAGGCCATTCCCTTGCCAATGGTAATGATCAAAGTATCATAAAGCAAAGGATGGGTTTGACATATAGTCGATATTTACTTGAAATGGTTCATCCTCTTCTAGTAGGAGAGGTGTATCTATGGAAACATCAATACCCCCATAAACAAAATTTATTTGGTTTGGGGGAATCCCAAGGGGAACGAGGGTGCCAATAGGTAACGATATGTTGCGAGGTCGACCCAAGTCTCTAACTGACTCGATAAGAGGGGTAAATGTGATATTTTGTACTAGATACTCATCGAGTCCTGGGTTGGTCATGTGGATAGTGACTTGTGGAGGGGTGGATGATGATGGAAATGTAGGTTGTGATGGAGGATTTATGATGGATGGTGGTTCTTCTCCTACAGGGGAGTTATTGATGGATGTGGTAGTGATTATTGAGATTGAAGGTGTAGGAGGAGGCCTTGGTGATTGCGATGTGGATGCGATGGATGGTGGTGTTGTATCATAGGTGCCTTTGATGGGTTTCGAATTGGGAGATCTGATTCAATGGATTGAGAAGAAACTTTTGAGGAAATTGATGATGAAGGTTGGGATGGAGGTGGTGGTGATGAAATGATGGATGATGGTGGTAAATCTAGAGGTTGGATGGGGTCATTGGGTCGAATATCTAGATGGGTGGAAGGCAAGGTGTACTCCTATGAATGTTGAACCATATTGTAAAACTTGAAGGGCTCTGAGTCTATTGGGATGCAATGAACTTGGCCTTCATGTATATACTTGATGCACTGATGCAATATGGAAGGCACACATTTCATGTCTCAAATCCAAGGTCTACCAAGTAACAAGTTGTACTGCATAGCACCTTCCAAGATATGGCACAATGTATGAATAGTCTTTAGTCCAACCTGAATAGGGAGGATGATTGTGCCAATGGTAGAACACAATGCATCATTGAAGGCATGAAGGGTGAAAGTGGAAGATGCAATGTGTGATGGTGGTAGATTGAGATGTTGGAGGGCCATAGTGGTGATGATATTAATTGAGGAGCCTGTATCTATCAAGACACATTTGTAAGGGATCCTATCCACACTAGCAATGATATGCAGTGGTGGATCAACTATTTTGATGGGTATCATCTTGATTTCATGATCATGGAATGTAATCATAGGCTCTTTGCATGTTTGAACATGCCCCACAAAGTTGATGAAAGAATTGGGATCTTGGGGTTGTAGTTCAATCGATTTCAAAATCTCCATCAGAGCTTCCTGATGTGGGGTTGATTGTTGTATAAGCTCATATATGGAGAGTTTCATCGATGCCATTTTAAGACTTTGAGTAAGTCTACTTTGTAGTGTAAGCATAGCAGTGTGAACACATAGTACATTTAGTGGTTGGCTAGTTTAGGTTTAGTTGTCGACAAGTTCTTAATGTCGGCATGATTTTTTAAATAAATAATTTCTTCTTCCCCTTATCCCTCCATTCCCTCCTTTATTCCCTCTTCCTCCTTATCACTCCACCTCCTTTCCCCTTATTCCTCCAACCTCCCTTCTTTTCCTCTTTGTCGACTTTCTCCCTTTCCCTCTTCATATAAATTAGTGTTTCTATCCTATGTTACGTTAATTTTTTGATGTAATAGCTCTACAGCATTTTAATTAAATTTCTTTATTGCCACCTAGTTTGATTTTTATATTTGGTATCAGAGCAGGTCGGGCAAGCTTGTTGGGCATGAATCCTGAGGTCACACAAGCATGAATCCCGAGGTCACACGATGACAAGCTGGTGAGCATGTTGGGCATGAATCCCGAGGGCACACTATGTTAGAGGAGCTGGCGATCTGATCAAGGAGGTGGCAAAGTTGGGCATGGATTTTGAGGCTGCATAATTTTTGAGGTGACACATAGCAGGCGGTGCTGAGAGCTAACTCGAACACACAGCTCGAGGAGCTGAGGTGGTGGCAGCTACCACATGGCAGGCACTGACAAAGCGTTGACTGGGCGAACTAGGAGCTAACATGGCGGTCGACATGGCAAGCTGACATGGCAATTGATGTGGCTAGCAGAGGTGGTGAGCTGACGTGGCGGTCGAGCATGTGGTGACATGGCAAAAATTGGTTTGTCCACGTGGCGGAAGCGGATTCATCTAAAGGAGACACATGGCGGACATAGATTTGTCAAGGAGCAAGCATAGCGTTGGGGAGTGATTTCCCGAAGGCAATCGAAGGTTAATGCGCCTTCGTGCATATTTGAAGACAATTTTGTCTTCCTCCCATTGCATGTGGGATAAATCCATGCTTTTTTTTTTAATCTTGTCGGTCGAAGACGGTATAAGGAATAGGAGGTTCCTTTCCTTACCCGTCGAAGCGCTTAGTGCAGTTGGTTTGTTTGTTTGATTGTGACACTGAGGTCCCGGGGTCAATTCCCGCCGGGATAAAAAAAACAAGTTTTGTTTATTTTTTTTGTCATCACGGACAACGGAGGGTTTAAGCAGGCAGAGGTCTGCATTCCTCTCATCAGAGCCGCATGGTGCAGCGGCTAGTGCTTGCGGGTAGGACGCAGAGGTCCTTAGATTGAATCCCGTCGGGGGTTTCGGAAAAAAAAAGGTTTTTTTTTATTTAATTTTTCTTATTTGTTTTTTTAATTAAAGTTTTTTAAAAATATTTAATAATTTTTATTTATATTTTTTATTATGTTTTTTTAAAATAAATTTTTTATTTAAAAAAAACTAATTTAAAATATATATAGAAAATTGTTAAAAAAATTTAAGGGCTTTATTAAAAACAAATTTTGAAAAATTGTTTAAAAAATTAAAAGGGTGAAAAGTTTTTTTAGCATCATTATTGTAACCCAGTGCATGCGGTGTAATTTTGGGTAGATGATTTGGTCATCTGGATGCTATTATGCATTGCTCTCTCTGTTGAGAAGAGAGGCTTATGATTCCTTTGACAGGAAAGTCCAGCAGAGTGTACTTCATACTATGTTTTGTCAGTTGGAAAACCAAGTGATTGCACATCAGAGAAAACCAGATTTTGGATACGAGGCAGATTCTGAAGATAATATCTTTGGGCAAAGAGTAGTTGAATTCGAGACGATTGAAACAGTACCTGAAGGACAATCAAGTGACAGTTATACTCCTGCAGTGCCTGAAGTTAAAATGAGTGAGAGATATACACCTCGCTCTCCTGATTCAGAACTAGCAAAAGCAAAGGAAAAAGAACTAGTGGAGGTGAAACCTGCAATTGAAGAATGAGTTGTTCTCAAAAGGCATCTTGAGCCAGCAGCAGCAGCAAAAGAAGTCATTATAATTAGTGATGACGAAGCAAACAACTTCACCTTTCCAGTCTTGATAAATCCTCAAGAAGAACGCCAAATCAGTGAGCATTTTAAGAAAGCTAGATTTGATTTAAATCAGTAAATCAGTAATCTATTTTGTACATCTTGTTTGAAGTTGAAATAAAAGTTACTTTCTAAAATGGCTTCCAATACTAGTTTACCAATCCCTAAATTCAATGGTGGTGATTACGAGTATTGGTCAATTAAAATGAAAACTCTGTTGATTAGCAAAGGTCTTTTGGATGTGATTGAAGAGGGATATACTAAACCTTCGGCTGCTGAGTGGGCAGTTTTGAGTGGTGCTGATAAAAGGGCTAGAAAAGAAGCATAGAAGGATAATTCTTTTTCCCTTTATCACATTCACACCGCCCTTGATAAAAGTATTTTCCCTAGAATAGCTTCTTTTAAAAATTTTGAATCTGCTTGGAATGCTTTACAAGAAAGTTATAGGGGTAGTGACCAAGTCAAACAAGTTAAACTCCAAACCTTGAAAAGAGAGTTTGAAACTCTTAAAATGCAAGAAAATGAAAAGGTTGGTGATTATTGCATGCGTGTGAAAGTCGTAGTAGATAAGATGGTCACTTTAGGAGAAGATGTAAAGCCTGAAGTTATAGTGAAGAAAGTGTTGAGGACACTTCTTCCTAAGTGGAATTTAGTAGCCATCATTATAGAAGAATCCAAAGATCTAACTTCTCTATCTTTTGAAACCCTCATTGGCTCACTTCTCTCACATGAGGAGAGATTACAACCATCTCCTTCCACAAGTTATGGAGGAGATGATAAAGCCTTTACTTCTCAAGAAGGCAGAGGTAGAGGTCATGGCAGAGGAAAGTCTAGAGGAAGAGGCAAAAATAATCAGAGAGGTGGAACTCCTAATAGAGGAGGAAATCAGAACAGAGGAGGATTCTCAAACAATAGTGAAAAGCAACAGAATAGAGGAGGACAACAAAATAAAGGGAAACAATCAGGCAAATGTAAAGGAGGAGATAATTCAAAACAATATTGCTACAATTATGGTAAACTTGGCCATTATGCTCGTGACTATTGGACTAAGACTTCACAAGGAGCTAGTAGCGACCGAGGCGATCGGTTTGGAAACTTTGGAGAAGAGGAAGAGGCCACAAATCTCTTTCTCTCATATGGTCAAGCAGACCATAACATGAATGATACATGGATCTTGGACACTGGGTGTTCAAACCATATGAGTGGCAAAGAAGAGCTCTTTGCTACTCTAAATTCCTCCTACAAATCCAGCATCAAATTGGGAGATGATAAATCATTGGCAGTAGAAGGCATTGGAGCTATGGCAGTTCCAACTAAAGAAGGAGTCAAACAAGTAAGTGATATCTATTATACACCCCATCTCCAACATAATCTTTTAAGTGTTGGACAAATGTTAGAAAATAACTACAAGTTGCTTTTTGATGAGGGTAAATGCACTATTTTTGATAAAAATAACAATAATAGAATCATTACTCAAGTGCCAATGTCAAAGAATAGATTGTTTCCTTTAAATTTTGGCCATCCAGGGGGAGATAAGTTAGCAAGTGTTGCTATTTCCAATCCAAATGTTCTATGGCACTTGAGATATGGTCATTTGAATTCTGCTAGTTTGAAAATGCTAACTTCCCAAGCCATGGTCACTGGACTTCCTAAAGTTCAAGATAGTAAAGAAGTCTGTGAAGGGTGTGCTCTTGGAAAGCATGCCATATCAAATTTTCCTCATGGACAAGCATGGCAGGCCAGCTATCCACTCCAGCTAGTGCATACCGACATCTGTGGTCCGATGCAGACACAGAGTCTGGGTAACAACTCTTACTTTCTACTCTTTATTGATGATTATACTAAAATGTGCTGGATATATTTTTTGAAACATAAATATGAAGCATATGAATGCTTTATTGATTTCAAAACAAAATTTGAAAGTGAGAGCAGATATTTTGTAAAATGTCTTTGATCAGATAGGGGAGGAGAATATTCCTCTAATGAGTTTATGAATTTTTATAAGCAACATGGCATTAAAATGTAGTTCACTGCTACCTACACTGCATAGAAAAATGGTGTTGCAGAGAGGAAGAATCACACCATTGTGGAGATGGCAAGATCTATGCTTCAGACGAAGCATTTGACTAATTCATATTGGGCAGATGCAGCCAGGAACAGCATATATATCTTGAACAGAAGTCCTTAAAGTTTGAAAATACTGACACCTTACCAAGCATGGTATAGTAAAAATCCAAATGTTAAGCATTTCAGAGTGTTTGGATCTCTGGCCTATTCTCACATTCCTGATGATATTAGGAAGAAGCTCGATCCAAAGAGTCAGGCATGTATCTTTGTAGGATACTGTGAGAATACAAAAGCTTACAGACTCTATAATACCCAGACTAGAAATCTTGTAATTTCCAAGGATGTGATTTTTGATAAAGGGGGAGAATGGGGTAAGCCCCAAATATTTAGTGATGTTGAATCCACTGATGTAGTTTCTCAGCAGGTGCAACAACAGACACCACAAAAAGGAAAGCAGTCTCCTCCAACAAGTCCAAGTTCATCTTCTGATTCCTCTTCATCACCAAGTCCTTCTCCATAATGATCCGTACGTTCCTCACCAATGGACATTTATTCTCCATCCAAAGGTAATAGGACATTACAGTATCATCCATCATCTTAGATGTTGGATAAAAAATTTTCTAGAATATACACTAGGAGTCAAGCTAGTGAAATGGATTCTGTTTTACATAGATTAGAAAGTATGCACCTGTATGGTGATGATGTCTCCCAACAGGAACCTAGGGGAGATCAAGTTAACTATGCTTTGTTAACTAATGCATAGCTTGAACCTTCTAGTTATGAGAAGGCATGTACTTAGAAAATTTGGCAAGATGCCATGAAAGAGGAGATAACCTCTATAAAAAACAACGACACATGGGAGCTAGTCAAGCTTCCTAAAGGCAAGAAATGTGTTGGATGTAAGTGGGTCTACAAGACCATGTTTAATGTTGATGGTAGCATTGAAAGGCACAAGGCGAGACTAGTTGCAAAGGGATTCACTTAGAAATATGGAATTGATTATGAAGAGACTTTTGCTCCTATAGCCAGATAGGAGACTATTAGAACAGTTCTTGCCTTAGTTGCAAATAAGGGATGGAAAGTCCAACATATGGATGTGAAAAGTGCATTTCTAAATGGTTACTTGATAGAAGAAGTGTATGTTGAGCAACCACAAGTATTTGAAGAGAAATACAAGGAACATCTTGTTTACAAACTGAAGAAGGCACTTTATGGCCTCAAGCAGGCACCACGAGCTTGGTACTCACTCATTGATGGGTACTTCAAAGAATTTGGGTTCACCAGAAGTAGAAATGAACCCACCCTTTACTACCTCTAGCAAGGAAATGACATCCTCATAGTTTTCTTGTATGTGGATGATCTCATATTCATGGGTAGTAATGAAAAACTGAATATGAAGTTCAAACACTCCATGATGGAGCAGTTTGAGATGAAGCATCTTGGCTTAATTCACTACTTCCTTGGAATGAAGGTTCATCAGTCAGATACAGGGATCTTCATCTATCAACATAAGTATGTTCGAGACATGCTTAATAATTTTTCTATGGAGCATTGCAAACCATTTGCAACTCCAGTTGGACATGGGATCCAATTAAGCAAAGATGATGGAGCATCAAAAGTTGACGTGACCACTTTCAAAAGCATGGTTGGGAGTTTGATGTTTCTCGCCAACACCAGACCTGATATTCAGTATATTGTTTCTCTTGTCTCTCGATTTATGTCTAACCCTTCTGAGTTGCATTTGCATGCAGCTAAGAGAATTCTCAGATATGTAAAGGGTACATAGGAGTTTGAAATCCATTACCATAAATGTAACACTATCAAGATTGTAGGCTTCAATGATAGTGATTGGGGTAGCAACATTGATGATAGAAAATCAACCTCAGGGAACTATTTTAGTCTGGTATCAAGACTAATAACTTGGAGTTCCAATAAGCAAATAGTAGTAGCACTATCTTCAACAGAAGCTAAGTATATAGTAGTCACTCATGCTAGTACTCAAGCTCTATGGCTACGAAAAGTATTAGAAGAACTTGGATAATAGCAAAGTGGTCCAACAAGAATATTCTATGACAACATTAGTGCCATTCAATTGGCATACAATCATGTCCACCATAGTAGATCAAAGCATTTTGATATGAAGTACCACTTCATTAGAGATATGGTGGAAACTGAAACTGTTGAGCTTCACTATTGCCCCACTTTGGAGAATGTTGCGGACATCTTCACCAAGGCACCGGCTAAAGCTCAATTTGTAAAGCTGAGAGACTGTATTGTCAGTCCTCTCACCTTTAAGGGGGAGAATGTAGCAGTGTGAACACATAGTGGTTAGTTTAGTGGTTGGCTAGTTTAGGTTGTCGACAAGTTCTTAATGTCGGCATGATTTTTTAAATAAATAATTTCTTCTTCCCCTTATCCCTCCATTCCCTCCTTTATTCCCTCTTCCTCCTTATCACTCCACCTCCTTTCCCCTTATTCCTCCAACCTCCCTTATTTTCCTCTCCGTTGACTTTCTCCCTTTCCCTCTTCATATAAATTAGTGTTTCTATCCTATGTTACATTAATTTTTTGATGTAATAGCTCTGCAACATTTTAATTAAATTTGTTTATTGCCACCTAGTTCAATTTTTATATAAGCATCGGGTGAGATAACAGAGGTATTATTGGTGTTGGTTGTTATGGTTCTTATGACATTGAAGGAATATTGGAGGGGTTCACAGGTTGTGTGGGTTGCATTGGACACCTCCTATTCCTTGTCACTATGTTAATCATCCCCATAAAACCTTGGTTAGGTGGGGCGATGTGGACCTGATTGATCGGTTTTAGTTGCTCTACTATAATGGTAGGTGTTATATTTGGTCCACATTGAGGTAGAGGATCTTGATAGACCCCCATGTTTTGATTATTTATGGCAAGAGGATTGTCTATTTGAATTTCTTGCCTTTCAATCATATCTTGTACTAAGTTCTTGAAGTTGTAACATTATTGAATGACATGACCCTTCTGCTTGTGGTATATACAGTACTGATATTCCTTATAATTCTTAGATTTAGGGTGATTTAGGTTTGGAGGTTGAATCTCAAGGATATTTATTGCTTGTACCTCACACAACCAATGAAATAGTTTTGTTAAGGGTTTAATAAATGATGTTTATTGGTACGGTGGATGCCTTTGTTGAGTGGGTTTTTGGTTTAATTGGGGTTTCTAGGCTAGTTGAGTGTGATATTACATGGGTGGTGGTTGGGCCTGATAATTTGGTGGTTGAGGATAAGTTTGCTTTGAGGGCCCAAGGGTACTCAAAATGACTTGGTTTACTAGAGCAACTTACTTTTGGGTTTGATTTTGGCCTTCTTTAGTATTTTTGTCAGGTCATTCTTTCTTTTAGAGATTTTTATCTCCTTCTTGGACCTTAATTTCCTCAATGACCTTGGCTTGAGATAAGGCCTCCTCAAAAGTCCTCTACTATTTTAGTTGTAATAAGAGTGAAATTTGTTTTGAACAACTACGAGTAAACAACCGAGTAAGCTCCATTATGGGTAGTGTGAATGGTAGTTTTGTAATGATTGATGTCCACCTATTTCCATAGTCCATGACTATCTCGTCTTTGAATTATCAAAGGTTATATAAGTCAATCAAGGTTGTATTTTTCCTAATGCTAAAGGTGATGTGTTCCATAAATGCATCCACCAATTGCTCAAAGGTATAAATTCTATGGCATGGTAGATGGTTGTACCACTCCAAAGCACCCCCTATCAGTGTTCTTATAAATATTCTTAACATTAAGGGGTCACTGTCTTGAATATGAAAGCACATATTTATGAAGCTAGTCACATGCTCTTGTGTGTCTTTTTCACCTTTAAATTTGTCTATTTTTGGCATTTTGAAGTGCTTTGGGTTTGGTGGTGATGGCACTAACAGATGGAGAGGCTGATTACTAAGCTACCTTAGTGTGGGTTTTTGGTAACATGAGCCTTGGGCTTGTTTTTGTAATGAATTTATTCATTCAGTCAGCACTTTGTATGCCTTCAATGATGTAATCCTCTTGCCTTCATCCTTGATTATGTGGAGGTCACAAGTTTTGATGTTGAGGTAGTGGAAGATAGGTATGATCAATAGGCACCTCACCATAATTTGATTTAGGATAGGTATCAACTTATTCCTAATATTTTTGTTAGGGTTCTTCGTAGAGTTCATCTTCTTGTTGAAATTGGTATTGTTGAGGCTCTTGATGATGAATTAGTGGTGACCTATGATGTTGGATGTGATTTTGGCACGATAGAGGGGGAATGTTCTGATTCATATATGATGGAATATTATGATGTTGAGTTTGGTGTTCTAAATAATGTTGAATTTGTTACCTCTAATACATAGGTGAAGGCAATCTTTGGTGCATCATCCTTTGCAACCATTGTTGGTACTCAATATTTGGTCTAGGTACCTAATGAGATCTATTTACCTAATTAGTCGTGCAAGGATGATTTACATATGTATGGGTAACACAAACAGGCATGGCTTGCACTTTGTCCTTGGAAATATTGATGATTTGCTTTCCATGGTCACAAGAGGTAATATTAATTTGATATTGATGTCGAAGTATGGGTTTTGTGTAATTAGGAGGCACTGAAGCACATCATCCTTGATTGTATTATCTATCATAAGGTGTAGCGGGGGGGTTAATATCACCATACCTAGACCCACAAGCTAACATGACAAGTGCATAAGCTGACATGGTAGCATTGTGATGATCCTGAGTGATGTATATGTTTAAATGATCATATTTATAGCTCATCCATAGATGATCAATTGGGATAGTTTGAACATCCCTATATTTTTGTGGAGCACACTCCTAATTCTGATCTAGGGGATTCATAGGTTGAGTTGATATATGAATGTGTGGTAGGGACTTCCTAGATGTTTTAGCTTGAAGGTAATTGTCCCTATACATAGCACACAAGGTGTCTTGATTTGAATAATCTATATACTAATCATATTTAGGACCTATAGGTTGGTTTTGAGCAGCAACATTCAATATGTCGAGGTTTATAGGATGATTAGTGATGTTCACATCCTGAGGGTCACATTGCCACTCATGTATGATAAGGTCCTATGGATTAATCTAAAAGTGATCATTTTCTCTTTGTGTTGATTTAGAAAAGTTCGCTCTTGATTGACCTTGAGTGCATGTCTCCACCATAAGCTAATTAAATGGTGTACACATTCTAAACTACACAAACAAAAGCAAACAAACAAACAAGTGTTATTTTTGTTTTTTATTGTTGATGTTACCCGTTTGTGCAATTTTCTTCTTTGTTTCTTTTTCTTGATTTTGGTTTTGATGTTTTTGGTTTTTATTTTATTTTTCTTTGTTTTTTATTTTATGTATTTTTATGAACCTAATTCTAAAACTATAGATGGGATTATGGAATACAAACTAACTGGGTGTGTTTATGTCCACCTCTCTGATGAGAAGCAATACAACAACGACTGAAAATGGTTTCATGAATGGATGTGGCTTATGATAACCTTATGGGAAAGATACCCCTAAAAGGGGTCACATTGTCTAGTGCCTTGCTACTGGCCCATCTAGGATTTCACTTCACCCTCATGTGAGGTTGGGCATAAATGATAGCTATGATTCTGCAAATTATTAAGCCTTGGGAATGAAGGGCATCCAAACCTATCCTACTTCAGGATGCACCCAAAAGTAGGGGACTTTTTGATGATAAAATCCAAAAAATCACTTGCAAGGGCTACTATAATGTGTAGGGGCCAATCTACAATGGGATATGAATTCCCACATTGTGTAATTACTATCATTCATTGGTGGTTAAATACAAATAACCGATGTTTTAGATGCCTCATGAGTGTGTGAGGTTCCTTTTATAATTTTTCCAAAAAGAGAAAAATCAGGGAGCATACGATGATTTTCACTAATTCAAGATTTAACTATAAAATACAATATTTTTTGAATGATTATCAGTCTTTTAGAAGGCAGTAATGCAAGCAAACTAGAAAATAGCAGACATAGACTATCTCGCACTGAGATGATCATAGACAAGGATCATCTCGACCTAATATGGTCATTCTAACTAACTTGAAACTATAAATCTCTACAAGTATGTTATAAATAAATATTTGTTATCTTTATTTTTAGGAATGAAAAAGAAAAAGTTAGAAAGCTAACCTTGAAATCCTACATTTGATGGAGTTTTGCAGATCTGCTATTATTTGGCCTCTGATCAGAGATCATCTTGACCTAATATGGTTGTGACACAGGGACCATCTTGACCCAATATGATTACATTTGAGTACCTACAAATCATAGAAATAAGCAATAATCAGCCAAAATAGTTGCATCCAAAAAAACAAGGATTAGGTCCCACCATGATCGCCATCTAAAAGTAGGAAATTTGCACCAAATAAAGAAGCAGTAAATACAAATGTATTTTAAAGCACAATAAAAGAGAATGAATCCTTGTATTAAATTAATGTTGTCCTTCTTTGATAAATTATAATAGCATCCCTTGAGGGGATCCTTTTAGGAATGATACAAATATTATTAAATATGAGGAATAGGTTTCCCTTCTCTTCCACAAAAGTGATATCTTGGTGCAATGTTAGGATCTCCTTGCTAGCGTGATTTGTGGGGGAGCGGGTTTTCCGTGACCACTGCACGAGAGTTCTATCCATAATGTTTCATTGTCCTTGAATCTATAACTTGCACATAATAAAAATAAAAGTGTATTAATAGCATATGAGAGGCCCACCAAAGTCGTACCCGTGTTGAATAGGAAAATGATAAAAGAATGAAAAGATAGATATGTACATGTAAAAATTGAAAGCTAGTGCAAAAACTAGAAAAATATAGATCTAACCTAATCTAAAAATAAAATAGGAAAATAGTTGATCTAATCATGGTCATCTCAAGTCGAGACAGTATTGTCTGCAAACCATCTTGAGGTGAGACAATCGTTGTCACAGGCCTATATTTTTGTGTGGCTAGGTTTGGAAGGCGTATGGATTACCTAGGGTGTATTTTCGATGGATTTTTGTGGTGGGGATGTAAGCTAATAGACTCGAACAATCATTGGAGTGAGGGTTTGGGTTATGCAAAGTATGGAAGCATGACTTTCAATCTTGTATGATAGTCTAGCAACATAGTCTTGGAAATGGAAAAACTTGGCAGATTGATTTTGGTAGCATTTCATTGCATAAATTCAAAATTTCAAGATCTTTTTTTTATCGATTTGAGGAAGGGTTTTTGAAAGGGATCATGAACCTTTTACAAAGAGAATAAAACAAGTGGAACAAGCTTGAGAAGACTAGTTTTAGGAGACAAATAAAGAACAAAACTATGGAGAAACCCTCTGTAAGACCAACAACAACTAGAACTAAAATTGAAAAATGATTTCCCTCCAAGATAAGGGAAAGCTAGCAAACTACTAAGATAAAAAAAATTGAACAAGGTTTTCCCATCAAGATTGGGAAAAGCTAGTAAACTACCAAGATGAACAAAAATTTGAACAATATCTTTCCACTGAGACTGGAAAAAATTAGCAAACTTCCAAGATAAATTTTGAATTGAAGTTTCCCTCCAAGACTAGGGAAATCTAGCAAACTATCAAGACAAACAAGAAATTGAACAAGGTTTTCCCGTCGGGATGAAATTTGAACAAAATTTTCCTACCAAGACTGGGAAAGTTCAAGATCTTTAAAATTGAGGGGTGAGTATCAATTTATAGACCTCTTGGCCAAAGGCTAATTATTGCTAGGGAACTCTACATGAAAAAGCAAAGAAGCATTCAACATTAAAAAAATAGATGCGTGCCCCAAAAATAATTGATTGCATGTAATTTGATAAAATTAGCTCATGCAAGGCATTTTTCGTTAGTGCAAAACCATGCACAGACTTAATAAGCAATTTCTATTGCCAGTTAAGATTTTATTATTTTTAATTTTGATTATTTATGACCATCTCGGGTCGAGACAATAACGACCTTGAGATCGTCTCATATGGGGAAGTGCATGTTGGTGGTAAAAATACACTAAACTGGCCCTAAGGCTACCCAAGGTAGACTATAGGGGATTAGAAAGGAGCCCTTCTAGGAGTCTCCTTAATATGATGTATTTTAGGTGTCTATAGTAGCTAAAATAAAATGATTAATATTACAAACCATTAATGCTAAATCAAATTGCAACCCTTTTATGTAATATAGCAATGTTTATTCTTTATTAGTTACATATTCAATGGAATCAAATATAAAGTCCTAGTAAACCTAGTATTATAATTATTAATAATTTCTTGAGGATGTCTTTTCATGTCATTTAATTAGATAATAAGAGAATATTAATTACCTATATTATCTAATCTTCTCAAAAAAAAATATAAAATAGATACCCAATTAGTAATCAAGTTATCGGGTAATCCTCTATCCCATAAAGCAGTCTTATCCCTTAATGAGTAAATGAGCAATTGTATCATGATATCTTATTCTTGAATATAATTCACTCATTTCAAGGTGGATAGTTTTTTAAGGTGATCCATGATCATTTTACTTTCATTTCTTTCAAATGTCAACAACGACTTCATCACAATGTGGTGCAATGAAAGGGTGGGGGTAACTTTTTTTCAATAGCAAATGGTGGACAACAATGACATTAATCAACAAATATTCCTTATACAACACTCAGTAAGATGGCTTCCCTAGTTGAAAAATGTCATGACAACCCCTTGTTATTTCTCTATTGGAAAACATCTCTCTAGACGATAATTCTTGTATTCAAATGTGTCAACACTCAGTTTTGATGAGAGTTCCATCGACCATAATCATATACAATGGAGCTCTATATGACATAGTCTCATTGGCTATACTCTAGATGATAGGGTCTCTTTAGCTTCTTACAAGGCAACTACTCAAGCTGAAGATCAGTTTTTATCGACTCTCAATGTATGACAGTGCTTTTCTAAATGACTATTGCCAAGTTGGCCACCATGACTTCCTTTGCAATGATAATTCCAACATCATAGCAATCTATCTCCAAGTTGTCACATTCAAGATAGAGTGATGGTTGAATACATGAGCTCAAACAACATTTACTCTAAGATGACAAGTTTAAGGATGGCATCTTTATATTCAATGGCTCCACTCTAGTTCTTATAATATGATAGGCATGATGATAGTGCTCTAACTGTTAAAAATTGATGATGCACACTTCGATGGCAATATCCTTATGGTAACATTTAGATAGACTCTTGCATTCCTTGATTGTTTCAATTGACAATAGCTATTGATACCCTCTAGCTTGTAATTGAAAATATAACAATGCATGAATCAAATAGTCTAACATCATAACAACACACATAAGATCTAGTACATGCGAATGGAATATGAATGGAATTGGAATTGCATTATAATTATGCTTTCACAACTATTATGGGTTATGACTGTAATTTTTCTATATATCTACTTCTCTCAAAATTCTCTATCCTAACAACTTCTCTTATACCTTCTTTTGTTTCTCCTTTACGTCTACTTACCTCTCATATACTCTACAATTTTCCTCTACCTTCCTTTTTCTCTCTCAAACCCTTTCCACTTTATAGGCTCAATAAGTTAGTTATTATTCAACTTCCACCAAATGGATCATACTCCCAGACAATTGGCCTTCCAGTTTTGATGTGTTAGTCAATTCACATGTGGATGCTTGTAACAACCCAAAACCACCAACCCATTTTTTTTTAAATGAACCCTTACAATCAAAGGTTCATAAGGGAGAAACCCTTCTTTTAATTGTCTCAACATTCAAGGCTACACCACATTTGAGTTTCAATTTGTTGCAAACGACACTCAGTAGACAAAAGTGATCAACTCTTGTAGTTTCTATGGTTCACCTTGCTAAACCTACACATTTAGAAGGATGCCAAAAGTGGTCCCCCCACCTTTCTCTCTTTGGCATAAGACCATATTACCATGATGTAGGTATTATACTTTAAGTCTCATAACACTCAAATGGGACACATACTCCCTAACCCTACTCTAAGTCCATATACGTAGGTTAATCTAGTGTAGAGCCTTGGTGCTTAGTTATCACACCTCCATGGACTAGCTAAGGTCATTGTCACTTCATTGAAAACTAACATGATCATACTCTTAGTTACCACACCTCCATGGTCTAACTAAGGGATCACCACTATTGTCTTGTGGATAGTCCTACAACTTTCTTTGGGGTACACTCGATCCTACACGTTCAAGGTGCAATGATTCACAAGATCCCTAGCTATTGTATTCACACAACTCCTTCCAAGGTTTATGAATTCCTAGCTATTGCATTCTCACAACTCCTTCTAAGACTCAAATCTACCTTATTATTGCATTCATGCAACTCCTCCCAAGATTGTACTTTATGGTTTACCAACAAGAAATCTACCCACCCCAAGGGATAAGCAAGCTTTGAAACAATCACATTAAAATAAGCAAAGCTCTTTACATAAAATTATGCAAGACATAATTCATTTAAATTTAAATGATAATATACATTAGAAATGATTCCTTGTAATCATAACCCCAAATCATGTGTAATTCAAAGATATTGACATGAAACTATAAAATCAGATGCGATCAATCTTCAATGGTGCATTCTATATAAAATCCACATTTTGCATATCTTCAATACTTAACAATAAGCTTCAAGGCACATTATTTTTAAATCAATGACGTAAAAGAATAAATTATTCAACATAGACTACATTCCCACAATTCAATGTATATCTAGAAACAAAATAATTTTCCAAACACTTCATTACAATACACAAGAAAACAACAGAATCTTTCAATTTGCACAATAACCAGGTTTACAAAACTTTTAAGAAAAAACATCTCTTTTACAATTCTTGCTTTTCCAAAACTTTCTAATACATTCAAGAGCTATGAAACCATCTACCAAGGGTCTCCAAGCCATCCGTAAGTTTTCATACCTCTTGATGATGGGAAACCATCCATGCTCATGAAGAATACTTAGTGATCAGAACAACTCTAAATGCAATGCAACTTAATTATGTCATTTTCTATCAATGGAAAACTACCATGCATAGCACATAAGTAAATCAAATCAACATGAATAGAATCCCATACTTCTCTTTATAATGATCCACTCATAAAGTCTCAAGAATCTATTATCGAGTTTCTCTCTCAAACTCACATAAAATAAACCAACTTATAGAAGAGAATCTCATACTTCTCTTTATAATGATCTCTTAAATCACAAGAATCTTAGGAATCATTATCAAGTTTCTTTTTCAAAACCACATAAAACAAAACTTATTTATAAAATATAATCTCATACTCTTATTTATGATGAAACCTTAACCCACAAGAATCTTAGGAATCTCTATATTAGTTTCTATAGCACCCTAAAATTGGCACGGTTAAAACTTTAGTAAAAGATAAAAATTTAAATTTTAACCCCAAAACTGTCTGTTACCCGCTTTCCCCATTTTCTATGCCATTTTTAGGATTTGTTTTGACCGTTGGATGATATCATCATAGATTAGATGAAATCGTCCCCGATCTAACGAATTCATCTGGAACAGAACGTCCAGACGATTTCGTCCCAAAATTGAATTTTCATAATTAGCTTCTATTTCAACAGCCTCTCCAACTTGGGCAGAAACGCGTCTACACAGTTGGAGATTTACCTATTGGAGATCTCCCAGATTGGGATGATCCCCAACCTCCTAACCTCTTCCTAATCCTATATAAACTAGGATTTTTCTAGTTTATCCCCCGAACCCCCTTAGCTGATGGATTTCCCTATAGATTTAGTTCCTTATTCACTAGAGCATCCTCGCACTACTGTCTGCACTCTGTATTTTGCATTTCCTTGCAGGAACTCTACTATTTTTTAGTCGAAGCTAGCTCGGATCATCGCAAAGGATCCCAAACTATTTTTAACGATCTTAAATTTTAACCCCAAAATTGCCTGTTACCCGCTTTCCCCATTTTCCATGCCATTTTTAGGATTTGTTTTGACCGTTGGACGATATCATCATAGATTAGACGAAATCGTCCCCGATCTGACGAATTCATCTGGAACAGAACGTCCGGACGATTTCGTCCCAAAACCAAATTTTCATAATTAGCTTCTGTTTCAACAGCCTCTCCAACTTGGGCGGAAACGCGTCTCGCATAGTTGGAGATTTCCCTGTTGGAGATCTCCCGATTGGGATGATCCCCAACCTCCTAACCTCTTCCTAATCCTATATAAACTAGGATTTTTCTAGTTTATCCCCTGAACCCCTTAGCTGACGGATTTCCCTATAGATTTAGTTCCTTATTCACTAGAGCATCCTCGCACTACTGTTTGCATTCTCGTATTTTGCATTTTCTTGCAGGAACTCTACTATTTTTTAGTCGAAGCTAGCTCGGATCGTCGCAAGCGATCTCGAACGATTTCGGATGATCTTGTCGAGGAGCGCAGATGATCTCGTACGATTGGAGGCGATCCCGACTATAGTCCAGATTGGGGGCAATCAGAGTCTAGAGTTTGCATTTCCTTAGCTTTTTTGCATTTTCCTATTGTATTTCTGCACTGTCTTAAATTATTATGTTTATGCATCTTGGAGTTCACCTCATCTAGTATAAATGCATGATAAAATCAAAATAAATTATGAAGTTGATGTTTTTCCTCTTTAATTACTATTTGGATCTATCATTTAGGCAAATTTGCTGTTATTTCTATCATTTCCCTTTGCTTCTGTAGTTGCATATTTGGTATTTTGTATCTATTTTTGTGATTGCAGGTTTTTGACGAATTCATCTGATGAATTCATCAGATTTTAGATGATTCTGTCTGATCTCAGATGACCTTCTATGATTTGAGATGATTCTGTGAAATATCAGATGATTACGTATGAATTGAGGTGATCTGAACTGCTACAAGACTCAGAATCTTCATCAGACATCCGAAATCAGGTATGATATATTCTAGCTAGCATATTCTCTGTGATTAGCATTCATTCCTATTTTTTGTATTCATTTAAATCAGCATTGGCATATAGAATAGTTTAGATTCATCTTGGCCAAACCTAGGAGTTGAATGATTCAAGTATAAAAATGAACACATCAAACTCACTATCAACCTAGGCATGGAAACTGCCATTCAAAAGTTTCCTGGTGAACCCACCATCCATCAAAAATTCACCCTTATACCCCTCCCCCGAGAGGCGGGACCTTCAAAGGGCCTCTCAGTCCGAGGTATTGTCCCATCCTTTTCACATCCCCCTTCCGGGCGTGGATCCTATAGCCTGAGGGTAAGGATGCAAAAAATTTGGAGCGATACATTTTGGTGAACCCGACGTGAAAACTAAAAACCTTTTGAAAAAAAAAATATATATAAATATATATGTATACAAGAAAAAAATAATAACAAAATCATCATTTCAAGTTTGTATGTTTTATATTCAACTCTAAATAGTAGATATTAAATATTACTTTTAGAAGTACTAAAGAAACCATGAGTTTTTACTCAAATCAATATGAGCCCATCAGTAATGTTGGAAGAATTCAGCCAAATACATTTGTTGATTATGACCAACCTCATCCCTATTCAACATCACCTCCATCACACTTTTCTCATTTTTCATCCATAACCCAACAGGACAATCCCTTTTCCAATCCTCTTCATAACGATATTATCTATTCTCCCATATATCCATATTATGTCTATCAATCCACATATAATCCTCCTCCATCCTTTCAATATTCTTCTTTCAATACAACACATCCATTTCAACAAGAAAATACTTATTCTTCCAATCCTACCATGCACTCACATCATACTTCACAATATTCCTATCATCATTCTACCCATAACAAAGAAAAGAGAGGTAAGAAACCATTAGGTCCTTTTATGACTGAACTCCTAAGGCACATATCAAAAACCTCTCGAAAACCTTCATCACGTACATTTACAAAGCTCAATCAACCAATGGATATAATTCTCAAGCATTTACTTGATACAAATAGGATTGAACTCCCTTCCATAAGACAACTTGATACCACAGCAGATTGGTTTAAACCTGAGCTACATTGTGAATATCATAGAGTAGATGGACATATGACACAAAATTGTAAAGATTTAAGATGTGCAATTCAAGATTTGATTGATAAGGGTCTTTTTAATATAAAGGAATTACAATCTACAACTGATTATAAATCTCCATTAAACAATCAAACTCCTACACAACAAATACCAATAATCAATCAAGACATGGGGATCTCCCAAGAACCCCTATTCAATTATCAACAACAGGAAACCAATCAAATATTGCATGTTAATGTGTCCCATCATGATGATATTACTAATATTGTAACAGAAACTACAAATGAGCAACCTCAAGTTCAATCAACTCAATCCGATATTCAAGATATGGATTCCTCATTTGACCAACCTTCAAAACTATCTTTGGCTCTAGAGAATGATCCAAAATGGAATGTAAGCATAGAAAGCTCATCTTTAGAATCAAAATCTCAATCTGAAATCCACTTTGATAGCCAGCAACAAGTGATTAATCCTCAAGCAAAGATATCCCTTTTAGAAGTATTACAAAGTTCTCATAAGGAAACTTTGTTCAAGATACCTAGCCAACAATTTGTTCCTCATCATATTTTCCCTAAGAACATAATTAATGGTGTAAACCCTCTTGAGGTTAACCATATTTCATTCTATGATGAGGAGATTCCTTCCTCTACTCCACAAGAAGACTCCTATCTTTACATTACAGGATCTAGTAAAGAAACACCTGTTAAAACTATCATGGTAGATAATGGCTCCTCTCTTAATTTATGCACTTATCAATTATTCCAAAAACTCAAATTAAAGGAAGAAGATATTAATGAATCAAATGTTATTATAAAATCTTTTAACAATGAAATTCAAGAAGCTCAAGGTACTATAATTCTTCCCCTTAATATTGGATCCAAGATCCTGGATACTTTGTTTTATGTAGCATATTGCCCTTCACCTTACAACCTACTTCTCAGAAGTCCTTGGATTCATACGATGAGGGTTGTCCCTTCCACTCTTCACCAATGTTTGAAGTTTGAACTTGCAAATAAAATTGTTACCATACATGGTGACCCAACACCATTTGAAGAATATTTAATGGTTGAAACATCAAGTTCTATACATTCTCTATTGTCACAATTATCTTCTATCCATCACTTTTCTTCATCCATATATGATCATCCTTGTTTACCAAATAACACCCATGCATATCTTTCACATATGCTCCCTCCATCTTATCAAGACTTGGAAGATAGTGATAAGAATGAAGAACCTTCTTATCCTTCTGACATTTTATTTTGTAACATGATCAATTTTACACATATAAAAGTCAAATCTTTTGCTACATTATTCTACATTATAACAAAGCTTTTGTTATCGCTACCTTTTATTCATCACCTTTTGTTCTTACCCTCACCACAACCAAATTATCCTTCAAAACCTCCTTTGATTTTGAAGCAACCTTAGACATGCTATACTCAAATAACCTTGTATAATGTATATAGATCATCTTGTATATACCATCAATTCATAAATTAGAACCAAAAAAAAAAAAATCAAAATCCTCAAAATCTTCAAAAAAATACTAATGCAACTAAAGACCTTAAAGGTAAATTTGAGCCCAACTGGCTTGGACCATATGTCATCACTGCTAAATTTGGATCGGGAGCATACAAATTATCTACCTTAGATGGTAAAGAACTTAAAGAACCTATGAACATTATGCATCTCAAACGCTACTATGCATAAAATTTGGTCATTTCATCATTGTATATATTTGTTTTGCATATTATTTCCTTTTAGTCACTTATTTAAAACGTTTCAAAAAACAATCACCTTGTATTTCTTTCAATTCATAACTTAAAATCAAAATACAAAAACATCAAAATCTTCAAAAACATATTTTATTTTCGTACCTGTCAATTCTTGAAGTATTGCAGTTATATTTTCAGTTATTTTGGATAAATTAGCATTTATTTGGAATCCCGCACTTTCACATTCACATGAATAAATATCTTGATTTTATTTTTGATTATTAATCTCTCTTATATCAAAGTCCACATTTGAATTAAATAAAGTTTTGAGCATAGAGAATTGATCTTGTTATTTACTTGAACCAAGTATATCTTTTCACATTAAAATGATTTCATTGCAAATTCGATATGATGCTACATAGTAGAAGTGGTTTCCTGAGCGAAAAGTTTCCCTTGCTATCCTATCATGCACATGGTCTAGAATCTTTGAGAATTGACAAAAGGACAAGCTCACCCCTACCCAAAATAAAAATCCCTTGCTCTACAGCTAATCCGAGCAAGTATCCCTAGCATAGGAAGAAAAAGAAAAGTCAAAGAAAAAGAGAAAAAGAAAAATGTTATTTTGTATCATCACAGCAATATTTCAGCATTATCTCAAATATCAAGCAAAAATACAAAAAAAAAAAAAGAAGAAAAGAGAAAAAAAGCAAAATGCAATAAAATCCCTTTCCCTACCCCTTGAAAAGAAAAGAAGGGTGAATGAGCTTGAATCCCTGGAATTCTCAATTATTCAAAAACTGTGAGGTAAGCCCCATAACAGGTGGTTTGTGCCCAACCCGCTTGGCCTTGGGTAATTCCTAGCGTGGTGATATGTCTGTCACATTAGCGACCTTCTTTTGTACAGACCTATGTCAGCTTATGGATTAGCTAGCTCTTGATAACCTAACTTACATAGTAGTCTGGTACGGTTACATGCATATAAATCATGGTCAACGAACATTCATTTGGTTAAGGCAAATTACTTGTATCAAATTATCTTGCTCAAAATTGGTGAATGAACAATACAATCGCACACACATTTGTATTTGAGAGATTTTGTATCATTATGATAAATCAAGATCGGTAATGAACTCACATTTGCACATGAGGATCCCTTATAAATCTACATTTGTCTTTGAGATAATTTAAAATATTTCTGTAATTCTTTTCGGAATAATTTTATCCTTTTATTTCAGAATTTTTGTTTTGTATAAAAGCAATTATATACATTTTCTCACAAAATCACAAAAATGATTTCAAACAACATGTTCATATTATTATTTTTCTGTTTATCAAAAGTCAAAAATTCATCTTGCAATAAAACCAAAATATCTATTTTCTTCTTTGGATTTCGCGATGATGGTATAAGTCTATACCTATAAATTCTATGCCTAGCGCAAACCATTGTTCTAATTTTATTTTCCATTTATTTTAAAAACAAATGCATAAAAACATATGACTTGCATCATTATGTTACACAATTATGCTTTACAAACGAACAAACACTTATTCTATTTCATGTCATTATGTCAACATTCAATTTTGCAAACATGGTATAATTTCTAAGGAATTGTTCAAAATTTTATCACACTTAGGAATTTATGCCTAGCAAAATCATATTTCTTTTAGTATCTCATGCATACTATTTTTTATGAAAATCTAAAAACAAATCATCAAACCATCATCATCTCCATCATCACAACACAAAGTCTTAAGACAGTCTCTTAAGCACTCTTTTACTTTTAACAATATTTCTATCCTGGGATTAGCTTGACGACCTAGTGAGCGGCGACTCCATGAAATGGTCTATAACAACGACAATGTCCTTTGAAATTATTGTTAGAAGTCCCTTTTATTTTTTCATCAAATCACACCAAAACAACCAATTGTTTACATCAGATTATTTCATTTAAAATTTTACAGCATGACATCAAATTATAATATTTCCAAACAACATAATTACATGAATCATCAATCAAACAAGCAAACAATTCAAACATTGAAGCATCATAAAAACATATGAACAAGTCATATCAAAAAGATCAAAAAAAAATATATATATATATATCACAAAAATTATATACATCATATCAAAATTGGATTGGTATGCCACAATCTATACCCTGGCATACTCAATCCTCTCAAAAATCTATACAATCTCTGTGCAGTCTATAGCCACCTAGCCTCGAGAAGCCCTCGAGCTCTCAGTGTTGAGGATAACTTAGGCTTATCCACTTAAGCCTAAGTTAATTATTATTATTATTTATTATTCCTATTTCTTGCACTTTGTATTCACGTGAGGCATAGTATGCCCATGTTAGAAATAGGTTGTTAGCATGTTGTTAGCATGTTGTTAGATGTTAGTTAACTGTTAGAGATCTTGTTTGTCTTCTAGCAGTTAGTGGACATTCATAGTTAGCATTTGGTTAACTAGTAGTTAAGTGGTTGGCCATGTTTGGCAGATTGTTGCAACCACTTAACCTACGTGAGATTCCTATGTAATTCTATATATACTTGCATTATGATGAATAATATAGCTTCATACTATTGTACCTACATCATTGGTATCAGTTAGCTTCAGGAGAATTGCAGGAAGGAGGAGAGAGCTACCACTTCATTACAGATCCTAGGAGGTGTTGAGTGGAGTTGACTTGAAGTCACCTACAACACCAAGTGAAGCTGAGGTGACAGAGGGCAGAAATTACCCCTACACCAGGTGTTAAGCATCAGTTGAGGCCAAGTTGTGGCCAAGAGGTGGACATTGCTGATTTACCGAGAAGATTGCCCAAAAAAAAACATATTGAAATGAAGCAAAATATTGGTTTGCAATTTCATGCAAAATTGAAAATTTTCTTTTATTGTGAAAGAATTTTATAATTCATGCAATTAAAATATATTTTTATTCTTATTAATATTTTATTCAAAAAAAAATTGCATGAAAATATTTTTTTTAAATATTAATATTTTATTTTTTTAAAAAAAAATTGCATGAAAATATTTTTTTTAAATATTAATATTTTTATTAATATTTTATTTAAAAAAAAAAAAATTGATGAGAAATTTTTTGGGCGAAGAAAATTGGCGGGAAACACAAAACAGGAGGGATAATTTGAAAATTCAAATTTTCAAAATTTTGGCGCCAAAACTGCAACAAAGGAGAGCAACTTCAAGAGGTGATATCTTCCTCATTACTGGTCCGTTTTTGACCAATTTTTTTGCATTGTGTTGCAAATTTTCTGAAGATTGTTAATTTTGCCTCCTAACCTAATTTGTGGCATTGTAAGGGCTAAAATTTCAGCATTTTTAGTGCTATCATTGTAATTGCAAAATTGAAATTTTTCATTTTGTAAAAGCACTAAATAGCCCATTTTTGTTATGTTGGAGAGCAAATTTGTAAAATCTAGGCAATTTTGCTGCATAGGAAACTGAAATTGCTCCTAATCCTAGATTAAGATTTTGCAAGACCATTTTTTAATCCTCCTAGTCTAGCATATACTAGGCAAAATATGGCTCATGATCTCAGAACAAACATGGAAAACCTCACTGAAGCAGTAGACATTTTGGCAGAAAAAGTGAGAGACATTGTTGTGCAGTTTAATCCTGGTGAACTCAAAATCCACCATAATCATGCAAACAAAGCCAAATGTGAGGTTAAAATGTATGATGGATCTAGGGATCCTAATGTCTTATCTGCATGGATTTTGGATATGCAAACTTGGTTTGCTTATGCTAAAATTTCGAAGGATGAAAAAGCCACATTTGCTACACTAAAACTCACAGGTTTAGCAAAAGTTCTCATTGTAGAAAGACAAAGTCATAATGCCACCATGACTTGGAAAGAATTAACTCAAATTCTGAAAAACACCTTCTTTCCACCAAAATACCAATGTGACCTCACTACCAAGTGGTATAGATTGAGGCAAACCTATGGAATGTCAGTTTTTGATTTCATTTTCCAATTTAATAGGTTGAGGGTATTGCTTGGTGTGAAATATTCAGAAGATGATTTGATTAATAAATTCACTCGTGGCTTGCAAGATCATATTTTTAGGGAGATCAAATTCAATGTCTTCCTCACCTTGGATGTGGCATTCAATCATGCCATTCTTGCAGAGGAGAAATTTGGTGCATATCAAAAGTATCATTCATCACAGGAGGGCTCTTCCAAAGGCAAGAATCAGCATCAACAATAGGTGAAGAACAATTCTAAATCTTCCCCTCATTCTTCTTCTCCTCCCACTTCTCCTAAAGCACATTCTTCTTCCTTTCATGCTAAAGATTCTTCTTCTTCATTGTATTGTGACTTTTGTAAAAAGCATGGACATGTAAAATCCAAATGCTATACTTTTGATAAGTTTAAGAAGAAGAAATCCCTAATTGTACAGCCTACACATGAGGAACCACAAGATGGTCCCATTTTGGCTACAAGGATAGAATAAGAATATCCTGCTTTAAAGGGTAAACTGAACAAAGTTACCCTAATGTCCAATGCATTTGCTCAAGGGGGGCGTGATCATTTGTTTGTCACTAGAGCCCACTTGACTCATGATTTCTATGTTGATTGTATCATTGATAACGGATCACAAAAGAACCTCATTGCGAAGTCCGTTGTGGAGAAGTTGAAACTTCCCATCAAACCACATCACCAACCTTATGCACTTGGGTGGAAAGATGTAGACTCCACATCCAACATCACCCATACTTGAACCTTGACTTTTGATTTTGGTGACAAGTTTGTGGATAAAGTTAGGTGTGATGTCACAGATATGGATTATTGTGGACTCTTGCTAGGTAAACCCTATCAATTTGATAGGAATGCTATTTACCATGCTAAAAATAACACCTACACATTGGAGTTGCATGGTAAAAACTACTTGATACAAAGCACTACACCTACTTCCAATTTGATGTTAAGTTGTAGGAAAGTAAGGAAGCCATTGAGTCAAGCACTTATTTTAGCTCCTACTAGCATTTATCCCACACAAAATGAAGAAAAAGCACCACCTAAGAAACATGCAAAGGAAGAAGTTTCACTCCCACATGATGAACAATCACAAGAGCAAGTGGTTAAGGAACCCACCATTCTCACTCATGAGAAAGATACCATTGGTATAATTTTGGGTACACCTACATTTACTGAACCACTTGTTCCACAGAAGTTACCTTTGGCTTTTCCCACTCCCACCATTGCACACATGGAGGAGCAAGCTAAGGTTACTTCCCTTATTGAGCATCGATAGATCCTTCTAGGCAAGATACCACATGACTTGCAGGAGACTCCATAGGGAGTGGTGCGAAAGCATCACAATCCTCACTCACCACAGGTTGGAGGCAGAGTTTGGGTTCCTTTGGATGAGTGCCACTTTCTAGAGACACCATTTTAGGACCCTCTTTTGGTACCTGATCCTATTTTCAGTCCTACAGCAACAGTGGCACCTGATCATCAGCTTCCACTCATTTTAGATAGAGTTTTTGAGATGAAGACTCATCACACGGGACAAGGTTCTTCCACTACTTACCTTGTTGCTCATCATGGTCATTTTCCACACATGGCTTGCTAGATTCCTCACCATGATATGGCCCATGACTTTCCACATTTGTTGAGAGCATTGGGGTCCAATGCTTATATGGTTGGGAGGAGTGTTGAGGATAACTTAGGCTTATCCACTTAAGCCTAAGTTAATTATTATTATTATTTATTATTCCTATTTCTTGCACTTTGTATTCACGTGAGGCATAGTATACCCATGTTAGAAATAGGTTGTTAGCATGTTGTTAGCATGTTGTTAGATATTAGTTAATTGTTAGAGATCTTGTTTTTCTTCTAGCAGTTAGTGGACATCCATAGTTAGCATTTGGTTAACTAGTAGTTAAGTGGTTGGCCATGTTTGGAAGATTGTTGCAACCACTTAACCTATGTGATATTCCTATGTAATTTTATATATACTTGCATTATGATGACTAATATAGCTTCATACTATTATACCTACATCACTCAGCCTCATCTCCTCCCCCACCCTGACGTGGAGGAGGTGGTCCCATAGGATTTTGTGCTATGTCTTGAGTCCTCATTGTCGATCGTGAGGATGTCCTTGTCGATCCCATCTGGATTGGTTTTGCAATGTTGGCTAGCAATGGTACCCTCTGACCCTCTGGAGCTAGCTAAAAGTATACCCCCTGGTAGAATGTGGTCTACATCATAGACCACACTAGCTCATCCTTGCTCACCCCTCCACTTCGCATCCTGAGCCGTGTAGTCTCATCCTATAGTGTTTGTACCTGAGCCCTAAGGTGAGTATCCTCGTATTGTAGTGACTACACCTGAGCTCGAAGGTGGGCAACCTCAACCCAGAGAGCCACCGTCTCATTGCTCTCCCCTACATCGACACCCTTGCCCTTATTAGGCGATGGTGGTCTCTCCCCCTACTGAATTAGGGTTTTACCCTATTTTCATAATTTTATTTAAAGATCAACATTTTAATTTTGCTTTTTCATGTTTTTACCTCAAACGTTCGATTTGGGTAAAAAAACGGAGGGGGCACCATAGTCAGTATTCGTATGATTTGACCAAGAATCATCATCTAAAAAATTGAGTATATTTTTGCTTTCTTGTAAAATGGGAAAAGCTCGTCTTTAACGCATTTTCTTCGAAAAATTCGCTAAAGAGGGGGCAAAATGTAGCACCCTAAAATTGGCACGGTTAAAACTTTAGTAAAAGATAAAAGATAAAAATTTAAATTTTAACCTCAAAATTGCTTGTTACCCGCTTTCCCCGTTTTTCATGCCATTTTTAGGATTTGTTTTGACCATTGGATGATATCGTCACAGATTAGACGAAATCGTCCCCGATCTGACGAATTCGTTTGGAACAGAACGTCTAGACGATTTCATCCCAAAACTAAATTTTCATAATTAGCTTCTGTTTCAATAGCCTCTCCAACTTGGGTAGAAACGTGTCTGCGCAGTTGGATATTTCCCTGTTGGAGATCTCCCAGATTGGGATGATCCCAAACCTCCTAACCTCTTCCTAATCCTATATAAACTAGGATTTTTCTAGTTTATCCCCCTAAACCCCTTAGCTAATGGATTTCCCTATAGATTTAGTTCCTTATTCACTAGAGCATCCTCGCACAGTTGTCTGCATTCTGTATTTTGCATTTTCTTGCAAGAACTCTACTATTTTTTTAGTCGAAGCTAGCTCAGATCGTCGCAAACGATCCCAGATGATTTTTTATGATCTTGTCGAGGAGCACAGATGATCTCATATGATTGGAGGTGATCCCAACTGTAGTCTATATTGGGGGCAATCAGAGTCTATAGTTTGCATTTCCTTAGCTTTTCTGCATTTTCCTATTGTATTTTTGCACTGTCTTAAATTATTATGTTTATGCATCTTGGAGTTCACCTCATCTAACATAAATGCATGATAAAATCAAAATAAATTGTTAATTTGATGCTTTTCCTATTTAATTACTATTTGGATTTGTTATTTAGATAAATTTACAGTTATTTATGTCATTTCCCTTCGCTTCTGTAGTTGCATCTTGGGTATTTTGTATCTATTTATGTGATTGTAGGTTTCTGACGAATTCGTCTAACGAATTTGTCAGATTTTAGATGATTATGTCTGATCTCAGATGACCGACTATGATTTGAGATAGATGATTCGGTGTAATTTCAAATGATTACGCATGAGTCGAGACAATCTGAACTGCTACAAAACTCAGAATCTTCATCAAACATCCAAAATCAGGTATGTTATGATCTAACTAGCATATTTTATGTGTTTAGAATTCATTCATGTTTTATGTATTCATTTAAATCAGTATTGGCATATAGAATAGTTTAGATTCATCTTGGCCAAACCTAGGAGTTGAATGATCGAGTATAAAAATGAACACATCAAACCCACTATCAACCTAGGCATAGAAATTGCCACTCAAAAGTTTCCTGGTGAACCCACCATCCGTCGAAAATTCACCCTTATACCCCTCCCCCGAGAGGCGAGACCTTCAAAGGGCCTCTCAGTCCAAGGTATTGTCCCATCCTTCTCGCATCCCCCTTCCGGGCGTGGATCCTATAGCTTGAGGGTAAGGATGCGAAAAATTTGGAGCGATACAGTTTCTCTTTCAAAACTAGAATATACACTTTTCCAAACATACTGTTACATATATATATATATATATATATATATATATATATATCTTTAATATTCCTTTATCTAATTAATATTACATGGTACTAACTAGATCAACTAGTCAATAATAATACCATAATATATTATCAAATACTTAGCAACAAAGCACTTTACTAACATGACTTATCCAAGCACTTTATTAATCAAGATGTAGATAAAAACAATCTACAATCAAAGTACTTTATTAAATAAAATATGTCCAAGTACCTTATTTTTTCCACCCAATTAAAAAAGTACTTTATTAATCAAATTTTCAAAGGTTCTTAGCTTAATAAGCAAATCACTTAATTGAAACCTTATTGATTAAAAGAGCAAATAAAAATTAAAAACCTTAACAAAGATCTACACTACAAGCATTCTACGATATAAAACATGATAATACAAAATATTATCAAGAGCAAAAGACTAAGGTTTACAATACAAACAAAATAACCCTAGATGCTCAAAATCATAGGCGACCTTGGCAAAAAAGGATCATGGATATAGGATGATGAATATGGCTTAAACTAGCACCATGTACTCACAAGCAACAAGGATCTCACAGGGTACACTAGGGAAGCCCTTCACAAGTGATGACAAAATATTTTACAAGCATGAGCACAATTAATGAAAACAATATTGGGGTGCTCACTAGTAATTAACATAGCATTTAGACTCAGGAGATTAAAACCACCCAAACCAACAAGTAATTCAAAAGAACATAAACACAAACAATCGAACTCTATGGACCAACGAACACAAAAAAAACTTTAAAAAGGCTCCAACCAGGGAGAACTACGAAAGCTAAAAAATTTGGAAAGGTTCAACTCAAAAGCATGAAATAATATGGCCTAAGAACATAGATCAATCATAACCAAAGGCAATAAGAAAAAATATTAAGTAAATAACATCTACACCATAAATCTACCTGCTAAATGTTCGATCGACGTCCACTATTGTGTCGTCTTCCCCAAACTCAATGCTCCATACAAAATGTACCAAAAAATAACACCCTTAACCTCCTCAATGCTCTCCTTCTTAACCAAGAAATTTGAGCACTCTTGCGTATGGAAAGAGTAATATTCTTGTTGAAGCTAAAATTGATACAACATGAATGTACCCATAATTTTAAAATTCTAAAGGTCATTAAAAAGAGTCCATGATTGGTGATGTGCTAGTGAACAAGTCAAATCTTTAGTGATTAATTATCTTGTATAGACAAAAACATGACACTAAACAAATATAAAATAAATAATTCCATAAAGACATTAATTGCACAAAATGATATTTTATTCAATAATGGGGAGGAGCTGAGAAACTCCTTGTTACAATTATTTTGTCTAACAAAATTACTTTGATACAGTAATTACAATTGCTAGGGTTCTTCAAAACCCTAGCTACCAAAAATGAGTGTCTTCAATGTGCTTTGCTCCCAACAGAGTGAGTGGGCTTTGTGATATCCGATTTCGGGCCACTCTAGCTTCAGTAGCTGTCCAAGATTTCTTGATTGATGCTATCCAACCCTACACACAAAAGAAAACAATAAGGTTGTTAGTAAACAAAATGAGGGTTCCATAGTGTGAACCCTAAAAAATGTAGATTAAAACCCTAGATCTATGTAAACAGAATGTGTAGAAATAAATAGCACCAGATAATAACAAAATATAGATTTACCTTTCTTTTGATGATGATGATCCGTTGCTTCGTTGCATATTTGGTGGTAGGGTGCCCTAACAACACCTGTTGATTTGACACGGCAAGATTTGGTTCACGTTGATGATGATGGTAGGCTCTAGAAGGTGCTTGGCAGGCTCTGGATCGAGCCTACAGGATGCGGCAGGCTCTGGTGGGCGCCTGGCAAGCTCTGGTGGGTGCCTAGCAAGCTCTGCAGTGAGCTTAGCAAGCTCTGGAAGGCACCTACAGGCTAGGGTGTGATCTACAGAAGCATATCATGGTGATGCAAAGGATGTGGTGGATGGGATATGGTAACGGTGATAGAAAATGGCTAGGGGAGTTGCTAGAATGGGGAAATCCTAAGGAAATCTAGGGCTTTGATGGTGGATGGCTCTTCAGGGTGCAATGACCTCAGACTTCTTCAAGATTCCTTCAGTAATTCATCAAATAGATCTTCCAGTAATTTTTCTAGGGCATACAAAATTCCAGGGTTGAGCATTGAGAATGCTCCTATTTATAATCAAGCCTAGGGTTTTCTTAGGGTTTTAGCTTAACACTTTTGATCGTGTGGCTAATATTAAATCAAATCCAAAGGCTGAGATTATACTTTAAGTGTGACACGGATTAATGAAGATGGATGGCTGAGATTAGATTAGATCTAATGGTTGAGGTTAATTGGGCTTATAAATATATATTTTATAATAAATATATTAAAATATAATATAAAATATTATATTTAAACATAAATAATATAAAATAAGTCAAATGGGGTCGGAAAATGGTGGGAAAGGGCTAAAGTGGGCCATTGGATGGCGGGAAAGGCATGGAGTGGCCAATTGAATGGTGGGAAAGGGGGATGGTGGACAAGTGGGTGGTAGACTGACTAGGATGAAGGATAAGTGGCTAGGATTTGGTATCTACAGATGTCCCTTTTTGTACCATGTTGCGTGAAACACAATATGGTGCAAAAATACGAGACACCTGGTTGGGCTTTGGGCGCAGAAGCAACTTCTCTCTCTTGTTGGATTTTGAGCAATCAATGTTGAAGACAAAAGAATAAAGAATTTTGGAATTTGTGTAGCTTACCCCCTCAATTGGCGAATGAGTTGCGAATGCATCTCATGAGCCAATTGAAAATTTTATGCAAATGATGAATGATGTATACCATTTTTGCCCCAACGGTGGGAAGGGGGTTGATGAGAAATGCAATGTGAGTGTAGATGATATGCATGATTGTAAAATGCTATGCGATTTTGGACGATATGAATGATGTAAAATGTGATACCATTTTTGCCCCAATGGTGGGAAGGGGGTTGTGTCAAATGTAGATGTCATGATCATGTAAGATGTATCCCATTGTGGGAGGATCAAAATCAAATGTGGTTGCCCCAAATTTGGGGTGATTCGATGTTGTTGAAGATTTTGCCTTTTTGGCATCATTGATATGCAAAATGATAATGCAAAAAGGAAAAAAAAAGTAATGAACCTTGGACGTACTGCTAGTGATATATCAGCCTAGCTAGTGCATATCTTGAAGGTGTTAAGGAGATTGTGAATGATGAAATTGTGATAGTTGTGTTCAATGTTTTTAAGCCTCATGAACTAGGCCATCAATGATTGCTTTTGAGCAAATTGTTCTTGGCAAGGTTTCACTCAAAATGTGAAGTACCAAATGTGATTGTGTTCTTGAACAATGAGATAAGTGATGATGATTATGACCAAGTGTTCTTATGGTAATTCATTCATCTTACCGAATTGCATGGATGCAAATCGTTGCAATCGCCAAGTATATAGAATAATCCACTAGATACAAGATTCACTTTCATGCTACTTGAACTTGGTAAATGTGATGATTGATGACTGATTGATTGAAATATGGTGATGGAAGAATGTTGGATGAAAAAAAATGTGGTGATTTCACAAAATGTAAAGTTTTAATTCATGATGAAGATATGGATGTTGATATGGAAGAAGATATGGATGTTGATTTTGAATTTTTGTACTTGTTTAGTGGTTCATTTTGCCTTTTTGTAGATGGTAACAAGTGATTCCATGGTCAAATCAACTCCAATTTTTATGAAATTTTGTGGAATAATGAAGAATATGATGTAGAAAAGTTGAGTGTTAGTTTTGTGAAAATTTGGATTTGGTTGATGTGTTTTGTAACTCGATTTGTGCATTTTAAATATTTGGTTCATTTTCGAAAAATATGCATGCAAAACAATTTTTGTTTTCACAAAACCTGATTTTATGAGGTGAATGATGTGTGGATGAAATTTGGTGAAATTTGGAGGAGGTAAGCTACTATTTTGGTTGATTTTATCTTTATGCCCTTTTGGCGCCAGGTGCCCGTCTGCACCTAGTGTATTCTGCAGGTGCCTCGATGCACCTGAGAACTCCCAATTGTTTCCCACATGAGTTTGCATCCTACAGGCATAGGCCTACGCTTGAATGCGCTAGGTTAGGCTATAAATAGCTTTCAGACTAGATTTTGAGGCTCATTTGTGCATTTGAGAGTTTGTGAAGCTACGCCTGAGGAGTGGAGTGGATTGGTGAGCTAAGTGAGGCTAGTGGAAATCTATGTGGAAGCTATGGCAGTGGAGGGATCGAATGTTGTTGGTGGAGCTGAGGTACAATTTGCCTCGGTAATGTTTAAAAATACTTTTTTTTGTGCAAAAATTTGTTGTTTTTTTGAATAATATTAATAAAAAAATATGTTTGTTTCTACATTTGAGGGATATAGAGCCTCGACATCGCTTCTCTCCTCTTATTCCTGGGATGAGGAAGAAGCTCATGGATGGGGATTGGGAGCTTTTGGGGAAGGTGGGTTTGGAGGGGGTGGCTAGGTTGGATGTTGTGAGGGTGGATGAGGGGTATCTCTCATCATTGATAGAGAGATGGGATTCTGATAGGGGGATATTCCAGCTACCAACTAGGGAGGCTACTGTCACCCTTGAGGATGTATACCGCATCCTCAAGGTGCTAGTGGAAGGGGAGAAGGTGATGGTTGGACACGACAAGAAGGTGGATATGGAGAAGATGTTTGGGGAGTGATGGCAGGAGGTGGGTATGGGGGATGGAGGTATATGCTATCTGAGCATGTACAAGGCGAAGGAGTTGGATGCACTCCCAACCTTGATCATGTTCGTGTTAGCGAACATAGTGCTACCTAATAGCACTAGTTGTAGGTTCCCTTGGAACCTATTGGGATTGGTGAGTGACCTACTCACCAACCCAAGGGGATATGCATGGGCTCCTACATTATTAGTGCAACTATACTGGGAGATTTATGAGGTGACAAGGAGAGGGAGGAAGGGGATTGGGTGTAGCTTCCTCCTATAGTGTTGGGTATGGGAGTAATTTAGTGTGGCTCGACTAGAGGGGTTGCCTTTCCAGGAATGGTAGATGGGTGAGCCCTATGCTAGGTGATGGGTAGTGGTGGAGGAGGTGCAACTAAGTCAAGAGATGCATACCAGCTAGTGGTATTTGGATATGTGGTCGGGGTTGACTCGGGTTGACATGATATGGAGGCAATGGTGAGGAGTCCGATGGGATGGTGATGAGGATCAGTTGCATCAAGTGAGGCAGGCTCGATGGTTGGTTGGGAGGAGGGATGAGGAGGTGGAGTACTTCTAGTACGCGTGGGTGTTGAGGTAGTTTGGATTACCTTAGGATGTTCTAGATGAGCCGATGTTGTATCGATATCGATGGGATGAGGTGGGGCTTCCATGTGCAGAGCCATGGTAGGTTCAGATAGGAGACGATGAGTGGTTGGAGGTCCCCAACGTAGATGATGTCGGGGTGATGTCAAAGTATTTAGCTTGGTTTGATGCCCAACCAGTATGGGTACCAAAGGTGGTGAGTGGTAATGCGGTAGTTATGGGGTCGAGGGTGACTCTGAAGAGGACGAGGCCTCAACGATCGATGAGTCAGAGGTGGTCAAGGGGAGCAACCTAGTAGACTCTTAAGATGGATGTTGCAGATGAGTATGGGAAGGATGATGAGGATATGGGGGAGATCTTCGAGGTGGCTAGGTTATAGGCTGAGGTAGAGCAGCTTTACGAGGAGTGAGAGACTACACTTGAGTCTCATAGGGAGGCCCTAGCTACTATAGCTCGGATGGAGGTAGAGCAAGAAACAAATGGGGCTATTGATCAAGAGATAGTCATGAGGCTTCGAGTAGAGATTTTGGTGAGAGAGCGGCATCATCAGATAGACATACGATGACTAAGTGCTACTGAGGTCTATGCTCAATCCTTGGAGGATTTGTGCATGGCTAACCACATTCCTTTGCTAGATCCTCCTTCATCCTCTAGGACTGAGGTTTCAAGGCATACAACATCTATGCAGAGTTCTAGGTCTAGGGCTCCTACTAGGTCTTAGGGGTCTACTCATAGACATTAGCTTAGTGCTTAGATGCACTTTTGTATATGAGCCTTGGTGCTCCATTGTAGCCTTTATGGCATTCATTGTACATATGATATTTTTGATATATATATACATGGCTTTTATATTTGTGTTATCTCTTGTGTGAATGATTTTATGTGTATGCAATGCATGTTTTATAAAAATGGTTTTATGCATGTCTTATGGATGTTTTATGGATGATTAATGCAAGCTAACCATGATGTGTATGCATAGTGTTATGGATGAATAATGCAAGCGAATGGCATGTATGTGAATGCAACTATATGAGATTAAAGCATGTATATGAATGTTGTTTATATGGATTATTAATGCAAGAGAAATTGCATGTATATGAATGCTTACTATATGAGAGGAATGCATGTATTTATAATGATCCTTTTTAGTTCATAATTTTGTTTACCATTTTTATCATTATTTTGCAATCGGGGGTACCCATCTTGGTTGCGTTATGTAGGTTGATCCATGATGAAGACATGGATGTTGATATGGAAGAAGATATGGATGTTGATATGGAAGAAGATATGGATGTTGATATGGAATACTGAAAGATTTTCAAAGACTCAAACAGACTAGTGCTATCAACCAAACTCACTAAAGGTTGTCTAACTTTCTTTAGGACCAAGGTGTGTGCAAGTGAAGTTCATGTACCAAATCTTGAGCATGACAATGACCCTAGGCAATCAAGAACCAATGTGTGTGCACGTGAAGTTCATTAACCCATTATGAGTAAATTGGGCATGACCTATTATGGAATGGACCAAGAAGCTAGCTTGCCTGTATGTGGGGTCAAAGGTCTCCCTTTTTGGAAGAGAGACATGTCGCCCCACATGAGCTTACTCCATTGCCATTCAAGCATCTATAGCCCCGGTGGAGACTCACTCCATAGTCCAATGATCTGATATTTAGACCTTGGGGATGACTACATAACTTTTTGAGGGAAATGTAGTATGATCCTTGTAGCTTTAGGGATCTATGGTGTGTGCATGGGAATTGTTAACTTTGGGTAGAGCTTTGGGAAATCAGATTCTCAACCGAAGTGTGATGAGAATGTGACCCTATCCTTACTACTCTATAATTTTGTGTTTATATTTGGAGAGCAACTATGATAGTGGTAAAAACCACTATTTTTTATTTTGGACTATGTTGCATAATAGGACAAGCGAGGAATACCCTTTTCACTTCAAGGTGCTACCCAAGTATGGTGTTATCCCTCTCTAACTCAAAATGTTTTTTTTTAAGATGTGAAAAAGTGTGGTTGGTGCAAGATTATTTTTGGAATCAATTGACAATACTCAAGACTTTCTTAATGTGAGAAAAAGTGTTTTTGGTCCTAAAGAAAATTGGACATCTTTTTGGAGGCTGCTAGACACACTAGTAGTGGCTGAGTGAATGAAAATTTGGGGTTTATAATTTGTGAAAAATGGATTTGTTGGCTTATCATATTGGAGGAGATTGCATAAATGTCCCAAATAGGTACCCCCAGTTGTGGAAACTTGAATTTTTTATTTTGGCCATATCATCACTACTATAAAATATCATTGAACATGGGATGGGATGAATGCAATTTGTAAAATGCAAGAGTGTAGTGGAATGCATGTGGGATGTAAAATGCAATGGAATGCATGTGGAATGAATGCAAATGCAATATGTATAAATGCAATTTAAAAGATGCATGTAAAAATACCTATATGTAAATGCAATATGTATGCAATGCCTATGTGAATGATTTGTTTTTGTTTATTTTGTGTGTGTGTTTTTTTTTAGCCATGTATATATACATATAAACATCATATTAATAATAAAATGCTTTCAAATGGATAAAATTAAGTGGTTCGGGTTCCTCTACACCCTCTAAATCGACAAGTCTATATGTACTATTACCCACTTTTTGGGAAATTATGTATGGACCTAACCAATTAACCATGAATTTGTCATGAAGGTGCGGTAAAGCATTGGTGTTTTGTTGGTTCTCTTTAAGTACAAGATCTCCTACTTGGAATTCACGAAGATGAACTTTGGCATTGTAAGCATGCTTGAGGTGGTCTTGATAAACTCATAAGTGTTCTAGTGCATTGACTCACCTCTCATCGAGAAGAGTGAGTTGGTCAAGACGTGCTTGTCTAGCAGTGTCATCATCTATGAATTCCTGCAATGAAATTCACAAGGAGGGAATATCGAGCTCAAGAGGCATGATAGCTTCAGCTCCATAGACCAAGGAAAATGGTGTTGCTCCTATTGGCATTCGGATGCTTGTTTGATAAGCCCATAGTGCCAAAGGGATTTGTGTATGCCAATCTCTATGATTTTTATTAACAAGTTTCTTGAGAATAGCAATCAAGGTCTTATTGGTAGCTTCGGCTTGTCCATTTTCTTGTGGGTAATAAGGAGTCGAGAAACTATGTTGGATATTATATTTCTCGCAAAGTGCTCGAACATCCTTGTTTTTTAAAGACTTGCCATTATCAAAAATAATTTTGGAGGGAATACCAAAATGATAGATGATATGGTGGAGTATGAAGTCCATAATTTGAGGTCCTATCATACTGGTTAGAGGAATGGCCTCAACCCACTTTGTGAAGTATTCAGTGGCCGTGATGATGAATGTATGTTGTCCCGAGGAAGGAGATGAAATTTTTCCAATTAGGTCTAGGCCCCATTGTGAAAAGGGCCAGAGGATTTGTATAGGTTGTAAATCTTGTGATGGTGTATGGGTTAAATTGGTGTGTGCTTGACATTGCTTACAACTTTTGACATAGTTGTAACGATCACGTTCCATTGTGGGCCAATACTAACCCATGCATATAAGACGCTTTGCAATGGCCATGCCACTAAAATGACCACCACAAGTACCATCATGGTATTCAACTATGGCTCTTTGGGCCTTACTAGTTTTGAGACAACGAAGAAGTATTCCATCATAACCATATTTATACAACACGTCCCCCAAGAGAACAAAATGGGCTGCTTTTTTCTTGAAAGAGCATTTTGCAGACCGAGACATATTAGATGGGAGTGTTCCAAATTTTAGAAAGGCTACTATTTGGCTTGACCAAGACTCACATGACTCCGAATGGATAAAGAAAATGTCTTTTTCATCCTTAGGATCAACACGAACAATGGTTGCTTTAGAGATTGTTGAGATTATTAGGGGTTGTACCTCTCCTAAGTTGTCTTTTGGAATCAATGATCCTAGAGAGGCCATTGCATCTGCAAATCTATTAGTCAAATGAGGCAAGTTATTAATTTCATACCATTCGAATGTTGAGAGTAACTTCATTGCTACTTCATGATAAAGCTTAATGGTAGGTTCTTTGCATTGGTATTCTTCTGGTTACTTGTTTGACAACAAGTTGAGAATCCCCAAATATCCTAATACGCTTAATTCCCATAGCTATAGCTGATTGAAGACCTAATATTAGGGCTTTGTACTCTGCGATGTTGTTTGTGCATGAAAAGTATAGCTTGAATGATAGAGGGATGGGTATCCCTTAAGGCATATGAAAGAAAACTCCAGCACCTTGACCTTTATTGGACTTAGATCCTTCAAAGAATAAGGTGATATCGACGTCTTCCTCGGTAATGACATCTTCTTCTAATTTAGTAAAAGAAAATATTGAATCATCTGGGAGCTCTATAATCAAAGGATGATCACTAGGTAGTGGAGCTTCCACAAGTTGATCGGCTATAACCTAACCTTTAATGGATTTTTGGCTGATAAATTCGAGATCAAATTCTGTAAGGAGCATTATCCATTTAGTGGTATGAGTGTTATTGTAAGTGTGAGACATCATATAACGCAGAGGATTTTATCTAGCTATGACATAAGTTGTATGGCTAAGCATATAATGTCGAAGTTTCTTAGTGGTAAAAACCACTGCTAAGCATAATTTTTCTACATAAGCATATCGGGTTTCATAACTCACCAACGTTCGACTAATGTAATAAACAACTTGCTCTCGATTTTTTTCATTTTTCTGTGCAAGCATTGTCCCTAAAGCAGAGTCCATTGCTGAGACATAAATATAGAAAGGGACCCCTAAAGAGAGAAGCTAAGACTAGCGGAGAAGTTAGGTATCGCTTGATGTCATCAAAGGCTTGTTGACATTCATCTGTCCACATTAATGACACCCCTTTTTGTAGCAGGTGATTGAATGACCTGCATTTATCAGAAAGTTGTGCAATAAAATGTTTGATTGATTGAATATTTCCTTGTAAACTATGCAATTCCTTGATTTTAGTTGGGGGAGGCATTTCCATTATGGCCTTGACTTTGTTTGGGTCCACTTCAATGCCTCGTTTGGAGATAATGAATCCTAAAAGTTTACCTGAGGTAACACCAAAGACACACTTTTTGGGATTTAACCTCACCTTATGCTCTAGAAGTCGGTCAAAAATATTTTCCAACACACCAATGTGCTCTTGTCGAGTTTTAGATTTGGCCAAGAGATCATCCACATAGTCTTCGATAATCTTATGCATGTAGTCATGGAATATGTAAGTCATGGCTCTTTGATAGGTAGCTCCTACATTTTTGAGACCAAAGGGCATAACCTTGAAGCAAAATGTTCCCCAAGGTGTTGTGAATGTTGTTTTGTGTTGGTCATAAGGATTTATTCAAATTTGGTTGTATCCTAAAAAATCATCCATGAGGGAGAGCATTTCATGGCCAGTGTAGGTATCGACAAGAGTATCTATGTTTGGAAGAGGAAAGTCATCCTTAGGATACGCTTTATTGAGGTCTCAAAAATCGATGCAAATGTGTATCGCCCCATTAGGCTTACGAACAGGTACCATATTTGAAAGCCACTCAGGATAGTCAATAGGAACAATGAAATTGACATCTAGAAGCTTTTGAAGTTCTTCTTTGACTATGAGGACCATGGTAGGATGCATCCTCCTAAGCTTTTGTTTGATTGGTTTGGCATCAAGATGTAAGGTGAGGTTGTGGACCACAACACTAGGGTCAAGGCCAGGTATATCCTTGTAGGACCATGCAAACACATATTTCTTCATCTTGAGAAGAGCGATGAATTACTCTTGTTCATCCGATGATAAACTTTTTCCAAGCTTGACAATTTGGGGAATGTCAAGATCTGAACTAAGGTTCACTTTGATGGTATATTCAATAGACATATGTGAACCTTCCTCAAGTTGATGTGGTGTTGGGATCAGATTAATGTCATCTAAGATGTCTGTTGCGGGCCAAACAAGGTGAATGGTTTCCTATTTTTGTCACATGCCCGTGCATTTAATTATCAACCCAGGGAGCTTCGTAAACTTGCGAAGAGTCGGAATTAGGCTACTACAATACCATTGGAGGGTGAATCTGCTAATCCTACATTTGGGGGGTGTTCTTGAGATGGTTGTCAATCATTCCCGCACTCCTCAATAAATTACGTAAGAAGAACAGAATTAAATCTACAGAAATAAAGCATGTACACATTCCTAAAAATAAACCTACTGCAAATACTGGAACTAGCAAACTAATGAACGTTTCTATGAAAGCAATAAACTAATTAAAATAAATAAATAGAAAAGAAATGGGGAAGAAATACTGGCTTGGAGTGGGCCCAGGCTCCAGCAGATTCCTCCCGATCGAACACGCGCTTTAGAACTTCTGGAACTGGAATATATTTATCAACGTATTACAATCTATCTTCTGCAATTCAAAGTAGATCTTTATTAATTAATTCTATATATCTTTCAGAACGATCTGCGTGTGTTTATATAACACACCCATAGAACTTCTGTTACAGAAGTGGTTACAACAGTCGATCTTTCCTAGACTAAATTAGAACAGTCTGGCGAATGCAATCGACGTTTGGCATTCTATTCTGAAGGTGGCGTGTTCATTTTGGTTCGTGCTTTGCCTGGCATCGGTAAGACGTTTGGATACGTTGGTGCTATCTCCAATTTAGCTCTGCATGATGCAGAGCTGGAACTGCACCAGTCGCTGCCGTCCACGTCGTTCAACTCTGGTCAACGGGCAAAGAATCAGTGGCACCTTTCGGTTGTAGGGAGGCGCTTGCCTCCTATTAGCGCCTTTCGATTGTAGGGAGGCGCTTACCTTCTATTAGCGCCTTTCGGCTGTGGAGAGACGCTTGCCTTTGGTTGGCGCCTTTCGGTTGTAGGGAGGCGCTTGTCATTCAGTTGGCGCCTTTCGACTGCAGGGAGGCGCTTGTATTCAATTGGCGCCTTTCGACTGTAGGGAGGCGCTTGGATTCAAGTGGCACCTTCCAACTGTAGGGAGGCACTTGGATTCAAGTGGTGCCTTCCGACTGCAGGGAGGCGCTCGGATTCAAGTGGCGCCTTTCGACTAGGGAGGCGCTTGGATTCAAGTGGCGCCTTCCGACTGTAGGGAGGCGCTCGTATTTGGTTGGTGCCTTTCGATTGCAGGGAGGCGCTTGTTCCCTTGGCGCCTTTCGGTTGCGGGGAGGCGCCTATGTTCTCTACATTGACCCCCGATGAAATAAAGTGCCAGGTCCATCAAAAGGACCTCGACCATTCCAAATCTAACTAAATCAACTGCAATTCCACAAAACATACTAAAAGCACACAAATTAGATAACACGCATAATTATATCAAATATCTATATAATCATTCATAAAAGTACGCAATCCTTATTATACGACCGCATATTGATCCAAGAAATATGTACAAAATATGAGCATTTTTGGTGCTCATCATCCCCCCATGCCTAACATATGCCACGCCCTCGTGGCATCCAAACTACGAGTAGCCCTTTGACTTTTCATCGTCGCCATCTCTTGGAGGATTCGGCTGCCCCTACGGCTCGAGTCTGTCTTTTCGTGCCGGCATGTGAAGGTGTGGTTCGCCTTTGCCTATGGGAAACTGCGGCTATCAATTGTCCCCTTCTTGTTTTGGCCGCTACTGGTGGTGGTCTAGCCAGCATGGTTCCTATCGATTGAAATGTAGCTTCGGCAGCTTGCCAGAGGTCGGCGTCTGGAGGTTTGACCTCTGCCAGAGGGATATCCGAGTTATCCCCTCTGGAAGGCACTACTTGGGCCTTGTATAATCCGACCACTTTAGGGGTAAGCCCTGCATTCTCCTTTGCAATTGCAGTGGCCTCCAATTGTGGGCCATATACTCCCCACCGTTCCAAGTACCTCCTCATCATGGAAGGCCACCCTCGGGATGAACCATAGATGTCCCAAAACTGGTTGTCTTCTGCTGGATTGACGTAGATGCCAGAATCTCCTTTTACCCTCGAGGATGCCTTCCTGGCCTCCTTGGCTGCTTTCATTTCGTTGCGCAGTTGCTCAAAATATTTTTGCCTTTTGACGAATAGCTGCATGTCCCATTCATCCTCCTCTAACTCGACGAAGGTCACTTTCACCTTATGTCGAGCCGTCCTGGGCCTCTTTGCCTTGGCCTCTATAGAAAATGTGGCGGCTCGGACCGGGGTCTCTTCTTTCTCCTTTGGGGACTTCTCTTTACTCCGAAGGATCGGCTGTGCTGCTATCTTCGGGGGTGATCCTTCGTTCTCCTGTCTACCTGGTGTCGACCCCTCAGGCTCTTCTCCTTCTTCAGGCCTAGGGAGGTCCTCCGTATCCTCTGGTCTTATCTGCTGCTGGGGACCTTCGTCCTGCTCTGTGTCACTCAGGACAATGATAGGGGGCATCGTAGGGCTTCTTTCCTTTTCACCCCTAAAAATAGAGGAATCCTCCCCTACCTCCGGGCTGCTCTGTCGGGCGTCCGATCGAATCTCCCCGGAAGAGAATACTCGTTCGACGGATGTGGGAGAGTTCATCGGCACTTCTGCCCAATCAGTCCGCATGGATGCCTCCTATCTTACTATTCCTCTGTCCTGAAGAATTTGATTTTCCTCCTACAACTACCGGACCAGCTGCTCGAGCTGAGCAATTCATCTATCCCTTTCCTCCAATTCCCTTTTATGTTGGTTCTGGCAATCCTCCAGAATCTTTTGTGCCATCCAGCAATCAGTTTGCCAGTCGAGCGCCTCCTCCAAGGCCGCATCGATCTAGTCATTGCTCTTGAAAGTTCCTTCATTCCATGGGCTCTAGTTCATTAATTCTTGGAGGGTTTGAGTGGCAACGTCTATCTCTGTGTCACTCTATTCTTCCTCTATCGAGAGGAATCATCATAGATGTTTCCTCCTAGGAATTGGTTCATCCTCACCACCAGCGAGTGGCGCTCCTTCCTCCTCATACTCGGGCATTGGGGAATGCCCTCTATCCTCTATGTCTTTGGGCACCGATGACTACTCTGCTCCTCCTAGAAAATAGGGCAATACCAATTGCTCGATGTTTGTTATCTCCTCTACAGGGGATGCTTCGCCTTGCCCTAATTCGACAACCGCATTGTGTTGCTCTATTTGGCCGCCATCTCCCTCTACGTCATGGTTCTATCCTTGTGCTTCTGCGTGGTGGACCAATGCCGATATCAGCCCATGGTGGGCTAAGGTGGACGGTGCCCCTTTCTAGTATCGAGCCGCTTCATCTTTTAGAGCACTCGCTAGGTAGAAAGGTATATTCAATTTCCTCCCATGCACTAGGTGATTGAGGAAGTGCACATGATTAAGGTGCAGATGGGTATACTTCCCTGTGCATGTGAAGAATCGAGCAATCTGCTCGAACATCTTTCACATATTCATGGGGAGACTATTTTTGAGTAACCCCTCCCTATCTACCTGCACATTTCCTCCTGACAGTAGTATTTCGGTGTATACTTTTAACACTCCACCCTTGTATATACATTCCCCCGTGAGAGGCAATCCAGTCACCTGTGAGATGAACTCAGGGGTGACTAGAATTTCCATCCCTCGTACTTGGGCCGCATCGCCCCTCAAAGAGGTGGCGAATTCTCTAGCTGCCTCCACGTCCTGGCCCTGACTGACCAGGGTGCAGTATTCGAGCCACCCCTCGGCTTCGAATTGGGTCTTTACTGCCCCTCTGATCCCATCTGTGTCACTGGGTTCATTCTTCTTGATCGCGTGGTTCTTAGACCTTCCTCCCATGGTGCCTTCTACTGTATTTTTTTTGTCCTTCCTTCTTCAGGAAGGTGCCTTCTTATAGAAAAGATGCCTAACCCTAGCAGTTATGGAAGGTGCCCTCTCATTGGCACGCATTTCTAGCTATGGGGGGTACGATCTCTATGACAGCTATATTTTTTGGTACTACGTATTTATAAATAATTATATAAAATATTTGATTTAATATGCGCGTACCTGATTCGACATTCCAGTTGTCATGGTAGCCGCTGATTTGCTGACTTGTGACACGAGGGAGGGGTATAGTCATTTGATGTCGTTTATTCGTGCGATGCTTCATTCCGCTCGAGGCATCCGGTAGATGTAAATGTTGCATGCGGGAGGCATTCTTTGGTACCTTCCCCATGTGGATGGTGCCCTTGTAGCACCTTTCCAACGTTGTCGGTGCTCGTCTTCGAACGAATGCGCCTTTCGATGCCTTCTGATTGGTGGGAGGCACTTTTGCCTGCATGCGTCTTCCCAATGTGGGGGCGCCTCCTTCTGGTTCATGCCTTCCCGATGTTGGAAGGCATTCGTCTTGATGAATGCGCCTTCCTGATGTTGGAAGGCGTATTCGGTTGGATGAATGCACCTTCCTGATGTTGGAAGGCGTATTCGGCTGGCTCTTTTTTTTTTTTGGTGCCTTCCTACCACGGAAGGTGCCTATATATATATATATATATATATATATATATATTGGATGGGTGCCTTTCAACTGCAGTAAGGCACCTTCTTTTGGACTTGGTGCCTTTCGGATGCTGTAAGGCACCTTCTTCTGGATGGGCACCTTCGAGTGCGATAAGGTGCCTTCTTCTGGATTGGCGCCTTCGGGTGCAGTAAGGCACCTTCTTCTAGATTGGCGCCTTTCAAGCTGCGATAAGGCACCTTCTTCTGGATGGGTGCCTTCTGACTGTAGTAAGGCGCCTTCTTCTGGATGGGCGCCTTCGGGTGTAGTAAGGCGCCTTCTTCTGGACTTGGCGCCTTCTGGGTGTAGTAAGGCGCCTTCTTCTGGATGGCGATTTGATTGGAAAAAGGGTGATCAAACCTTCCCAGTTTTTTCATGATGCCCAGATTCTATCTACGAGCCGGTGTCGGAATCTTGAGCCGAATCGGGCCTGGTTTCCCGGATACCTATCCCTCGTCTTTTCAGGTCCTCCACCTACAAAAAGCAACCAAAAAAAAGGAAAATAAAGGCAGTTAGATGCGTTTCGTGCCTGTTAGGCCCTGGATTAGGATGCCTGCAGCTTGCATGCGGGCGTCGTCCTTGAAAAAACACACATTAAAAAAAACTATACTAACTAAAAAATTTGGGTGAGCACTTTCGTGCCCACCATTTCACCTGTGAGAGTTCGGTCCAGATCTAGCAAGATGGGGTCTCCCCCATGCCTACTCTGGATTCCACCTGTAACGTTTCGGACGTATTATAGGGGCGTAGTCGGTGGCCATTGACTGTGAACATGGTGTTGTTGTCATCAATTGTCTTAACGTGCACCGCCCCATTCCTAATGAGCTCTACCACCTCATACGGCCCCATCCACCTCTGCATAAGTTTGCCCTTCCTTTCCTGGAACCGGGAATCATACAATAGTACCCATTCCCCTACCTGGAACTTCTTCAGCTTGATGTGGTTATCATGCCACTTCTTTCTCTGCTTCTGTATAATCTCTGTCCTCTGCAAAGCATCCAGTCGGATTTCGTCCAGCTGATCTAGCTGGCGAATCCTCTATTTTTGAGCTTCGTCCAAGCTCAAATTTAATTCTGAAGCCATCCTCAGAGTTTTGATTTCGAACTCGATGGGCATCATCGCATTTTTTCCATAGACCAGTTGGAAAGGTGTGCATCCTGTGGTGGATTTCCACGTGGTGTTGTATGCCCAAACTACCTCCGGCAACCGTGTGGCCCAATATTTCTTGTGTTGCTGCATGGTTTTGGTCAGGATGTTTTCTATCTCCCTGTTTGTCACTTCTACTTGCCCATTCGCCTACGGATGGTAGGGCATGGTTTTATTGTGCCAAACTCTATACTGCTCCATCAGCTCCTCAATCAATTTGGAGGTGAATTGGGGCCCTTGGTCTATTGTTATCTCTCGAGGAACCCCAAATCATGTGAAAATATGGGCAAATAAGAAATCGGTGACCGTTCTTTCCTTTGAGTCCCTTAATGCCTGCACTTCCACCCATTTGGTGACGTAATCCGTGTAGACCAGAATAAACCTCCTTCCCATCGAAGGTGGATTAAATGGTCCCACGAAGTCCATGCCCCATTTATCAAAAGGTTCCAGGTGTACCTGGGGCTGCAGGGGCATTTCATCTCGGTGGGTTGGTCTACCCATCCTCTGGCACTCGTCACACTTGCTGGTATATGCTGTCGCGTCCTTGAATAGAGTGGGCCAAAAATACCCAGCCTGCAGGATTTTATAGGCAGTTCGTTTCCCTGCAAAGTGTCCTCCGCATGGCTCATCGTGACATGCCTTGAGCACTTCTAAAAACTCTTATTCTACTACGCATCTTCTTATAATTTGGTCCCGTCCTATTTTAAATAGGAGACCATCCATCCAAAGGAATGATGCGCTCTTCTCTATGACCGCCTACTTTTCTCTGTAGGAGAGAGCAGGTGAGGTCCTTCCGGTGGCCAAGTAATTGGCTATGTCTGCATACCACGGAGTTTGTTCACTAATAGCGAATAGATGTTCATCCAAAAACTGATCTTCCACTGCTTGATGATCTGCTGGTATCAATCTGGATAGAAAATCTGCCACGACGTTGTCCTTGCCCGGTTTATCGACTATAGTGATGTCGAATTCCTGCAATAGCAATAGCCATCTGATAATTCTGCCACCAATGGCTGGCTTGCTCATCAGATACCTGATAGCCGCATGGTTCGTATGGACGAAGACCTTGTATCCGGTTATATAGTGGCAGAATTTGTTTATTGCATGGACAACTACGAGGAATTCTTTTTCTATCACTGTATAGTTGAGCTCCGCTCCCGCCAAGTTTTTACTGACATAATAGATGGCGTAGAATTCTTCACCGTATTTCTACCTGAGGATTGCTCCGATCGCACCGTTAGATGCATCGCAGTAAATATGGAATGGTATGGCCCAATTCGGTCCTCTCAAGACCGGTGAAGATATCAATTTTTCCTTCAGCAATTGGAATGCCTCTTCGCAATCTCCCATCCAATTGAACTCTACGTCTTTAGAAAGTAGGGTGTGCAGTGGTTTGGCAATCTTACTAAATTTGGCGATAAATCGTCGGTAGTACCCGGCTGATCCAAGGAAACTTCTTACCTCCTTCTGTATTCTGGGGCTAGGTAGGTCTCTGATGACCTCAATCTTCCTCTTGTCTACTTTTATTCCTTCTACAAAGAGGTGGTGTCCCAACACGATGCCTTCCTGCATCATCATAAAACATTTTTCATTACTTAGGGACAAATGATTTTCCTTGCTCTGTCGAGCACTCTTTCCAGATTTGTCATTGCCTCCTCGAAGGTTTCTCCATAGGCGGTGAAGTCGTCCATGTATACTTCCACCCCGTCTCCTATCATATCAGAGAATATGCTAAGCACCGCCCTTTGAAAGGTGGTCGGTGCGTTGCACAGTCCAAAAGGCAATACCTTATAGGCAAACGTTCCCCATGGATAGGTGAACGTTGTTTTATCTTGATCTTCTTCCCCTATCTGGATCTGGTTGTAACCACTGAAACCATCCAGAAAGGAGAAGTATTTTCTTCTTGAGAGTGTGTCCAAGACCTGATCGATGAACGGTAGTGGGAAGTGGTCTTTCTTAGTCGCCTTGTTCAACGCTCGGTAGTCTACGTAGATTCGCCATTTCCCATTCTTTTTGGGGACCACCACTAATGGTGATACCCATTCACTATCAAAAATCAGATATATGAATTCGGTAGCCAGAAGTTTGTGCAGTTCTTCTCTAACAATGTCTTTCATTGCTGGGTTCATCCTTCTCTGTGGTTGTCGACTAGGAGTTGCCTGGTCATCTAAATAAATCCGATGGGTACATATTTTTGGGCTGATGTCATGCATATCTGCGTAGTCCCATGCAAATGCTTGCTGGTGTTTTACCAGAAGCTCTTCCAATTTTTCCAACTATGTGGGCGTCAACCTACTGTTGACGTTTAATGTCCTCCCTGGCCCAACATGTATTTGTTGGATGTGCTGATCTTGGGTGCCAGTCAACGGCGATCCAGGTGCGGGGGTGGATGATTCTCCATGGAGAAACTCCATGATAGCACCATCCTCGTCCTCTTCTGCCACCTCCTCCAAGGTCATCACCGGCTGGATTATGGACAACTCCGTAGTTCCATGCTCGGTGATCCTGGGTTCTTCTATCGAGTCCATAGACGAGTTGGCGGTGAAATGGTCAGCCTTTTGACATTTTTCCCATTGGAGATGGTCATTAGCCCATCCCGATAGCTGATGTAAGCGTCAGCTGTTGCCAGCCATGGCCTCCCCAAAATGAGCGGGTAACCACCCATCCTGGTCTTGGTTTGCAAAACTAAAAAGTTGGTTGGATATTCCCATGCACTGACTGTTATGATCACATCTTCCAGCATCCCTTTCGGTGACACGGTTGATCGATCGGCTAACTACAGCACTGTCATGGTTGGCTTCAGGTTCGTGAGCCACAGCCTCTGCATGGTCTCTTGAGGCATCACGTTGATGGCTGCCTCGAGGTCAACCAATGTGTTGGACAGGGAATGTCCTCCAATTTTTATGGTCAGCACTGGGCTTCCTGGATCTGCATACTTTGGATGACGTATTCTACCCATCATTAGATCTGCCAGTTTACCCACGACGTTGATAGTCTGGGTAGCTTTTCATCCCGGTCTCCTTAGACACATTTCTCTAATTGCCTTGGTGTAAATGGGGACATCTCGAATTGCTTGAAATAATGGGATTGTTACTGTGAGATTCTTCAAGCTCGACAAGATGTCAAATTTTGGTTGTGTTGTTTTTCTTTGTTCCTGCAATCGGCTAGGAAATGGAGCCTCCGCTCTCTCAAGTGCTTTTCCCTCTTCTACCAGAGGTGTCTCCTCTATTTTTGCCTCCTCTTCTACCAGTGGAGGTGTCTCTACCATTTCTTCCTCCTCTTCTACCAGAGGCGGTGTCTCTACTCCTAGCTGCCTACCTGATCTAAGCTGAATATTGTACATATGATACATCTCACCTTCTACGTTGTATGTCGGCTGATTTACTCTGTTGTTCGGGTTTGCTTGTCGGTTGTGCTGGTAGCTACGTAGGTCTCGCTACTGGCAATCTTTGGTAAGTTCTGTTGGATGTGAGCGGGAGCTGCATTCTATGGAGTCTGGTTCCATGCATTGTGGCCTCTCCATTGCTGCCCAGGATATGGATATGGCATCCATGGCTACTGATTCGGGAATGTTGTTGGGGGTGCGTTCATCCAGGGTGACGGTCCCCACCACCCCATATTAGGTGGTTGAGGGGGTCCTTGGTGCATGTATGACCCTCCCCCATATGATGGCATTTCGGTTGGTATATTCCCCATGGGGGGCTATGGCCAACTCTTCCTATTGCCTATGAAGTAGGCCTCCGTGCTCTCAGTCGCTTCCTAGTTATTGGGCAGTTGTGGGCACAATCGAGTTTTATGATTCAACCTGCAAACTGTGCATACTCTGACCTTGTTTTTTGGGCATGCATTCTTTGCATGCCTTCCTCTACATTTTGGGCAGAAATAGGCTAATGCTGCGTCATTTTCTTGTTTCTTCTTTTCTAACAACAACGTATCCATCTGCAGTGCTAGAGATGAGAGCATTTCGCTCTTCAAATCCTCCAGCATGTTGCCTATTTCTATTTTGGTGGTAGACGAGTCGCCTTCATGGTCCTGGCGATGATTTTGCCTCGCCTTCTCGAGTAGTTCCGGCATAATTTCTAGATGTCGTCCATAGCATGCTGATAGACATCACCTCCAGAGATCATGTTGAGAGCCTCCAGTGACTCATTGGTAAGTCCCCTCAAGAAGATGCTTTTGAGGGACTTATCAGATAGCTTCGAGTGAGGGGACCGTTGAAGATTAAAGCTGAATCTCTCCCAATACTCCTCGAGAGACTCATCTTCTCTTTGTGTCATGCTCAGGACCTCCTCCCTGGAGTCTCTTGCTCTCCCAAAATCTTGATATTGCTCTAGAAAGAGCGTCTTCATCTGGTCCCAGGTGGTGATGTGTTTGTCTCCCAGACCGATGAACCATCGTAGAGCTGCATCGTCTAATGTAGAAGGAAATAATTTCAACTTCTACGTGTTTGATTTGTAATCCATAGACCTGCACAAAACATCAAACTTGAATAAAAATAGGTCAGGGTCCTCAGTCGGGTGTCCTCTGAAGGACGGGAGGTGAGCAGGGGATATGTTTTTCATTTTGGTATCTCCTACTCCCTCCTCTATTGGGAAACTAAAGCCAGATGAGACTTCATCGTTATCCATTTTTTTGGGAAATGTGGTTTCTAATGCAGCGTTTATGGCCTTTCGATCATTTAAAACTTTTTGAGTCAATGCTCTAAGGTTGTCTGGCGAGATCGTCTGATCCTCCACAGCCTTCCACAACAGGGCTTCCTCTAGAGGAGTCCTATTAAATAGGGGATTTATGATGATTCGTTCTTCCCCTTGTTGATGGGATGAGGTGGCACTTTGCACAAAGTGTGGTTCCTCACTCCAATGGATTGCTAGTAGGTCGGGCGAGTCTAACTCAGATCCAAAATGCTCGGCTGACTCAGGTCCTGATGGATTAGTTCTTATAAAGCGACCGTCAGGTCCTCTTCTTCTCGAAGAACTCATGCAAGGTCAGATGAAGGTTTCAAGGTATTGTAAGTAATCTAATTAAGATGCTTCCCCAACAATGGTGCCAAAATGTTGTGGGCCAAACAAGGTGAATGGTTTCCTATTTTTGTCACATGCCCGTGCATTTAATTATCAACCCAGGGAGCTTCGTAAACTTGCGAAGAGTCAGAATTAGGCTACTACAATACCACTGGAGGGTGAATCTGCTAATCCTACATTTGGGGGGTGTTCTTGAGATGGTTGTCAATCATTCCTGCACTCCTCAATAAATTACGTAAGAAGAACAAAATTAAATCTACAGAAATAAAGCATGTACACATTCCTGAAAATAAACCTACTGCAAATACTGGAACTAGCAAACTAATGAACATTTCTATGAAAGCAATAAAATAATTAAAATAAATAAATAAAAAAGAAATGGGGAAGAAATATTGGCTTGGAGTGGGCCCAGGCTCTAGCAGATTCCTCCCGATCGAACACGCGCTTTAGAACTTTTGGAACTGGAATATATTTATCAACGTATTACAATCTATCTTCTGCAATTCAAAGTAGATCTTTATTAATTAATTCTATATATCTTTCAGAATGATCTACGTGTGTTTATATAACACACCCGTAGAACTTCTGTTATAGAAGTGGTTACAATAGTCGATCTTTCCCAGACTAAATTAGAACAGTCTGGCGAATGCAATCGACGTCTGGCATTCTGTTCTAAAGGTGGCGTGTTCATTTTAGTTCGTGCTTTGCCTGGCATCAGTGAGACATTCGAATACATTGGTGCTATCTCCAATTTAGCTCTGCATGACGTAGAGCTGGAACTGCACCAGTCGCTGTCGTCCACGTCGTTCAACTCTGGTCAACGGGCAAAGAATCAGTGGTGCCTTTCGGTTGTAGGGAGGCGCTTGCCTCCTATTAGCGCCTTTCGATTGTAGGGAGGTGCTTACCTTCTATTAGCGCCTTTCGGCTATGGAGAGATGCTTGCCTTTGGTTGGCGCCTTTCGGTTGCAGGGAGGCGCTTGTATTTAAGTTGGTGCCTTCCGATTGCAGGGAGGCGCTTGTATTCAATTGGCACCTTTCGACTGCAGGGAGGCGCTTGGATTCAAGTGGTGCCTTTCGACTGTAGGGAGGCACTTGGATTCAAGTGGTGCCTTTCGACTGTAGGGAGGCGCTCGTATTCAGGTGGCGCCTTTCGACTGCAGGGAGGCGCTTGGATTCAAGTGGCGCCTTTCGACTGTAGGGAGGCGCTCGTATTTGGTTTGGCGCCTTTCGATTGCAGGGAGGCGCTTGTTCCCTTGGCGCCTTTCGGTTGTAGGGAGGCGCCTATGTTCTCTACATTGACCCTCGATGAAATAAAGTGCCAGGTCCATCAAAAGGACCTCGACCATTCCAAATCTAACTAAATCAACTGCAATTCCACAAAACATACTAAAAGCACACAAATTAGATAACACGCATAATTATTGTAGACACCAAAATCCAGCCACTTGCAAGTCATCTATACCTTCCTGTCAGCCACGTGTCGGTCATCCACCTTCCCGCAATTATTTGGCCCAAATCCACACTTTCCCGCCATTATTTGGCCCAATTTCACCTTTCCCGCCATTTTTCATCACCAAATTTATTTAAATTAATATTTATATATATATTTTAATATTTTAATATATATATTTAAATAATAGTTTAAGTGATTTAATCTGAGCCTTCCATCCTTCATTTAATCTCATCCGTCCATCCATCTTAATCCATTTCACAACCTAAATTTATTCTCTACCCTTAGATCCACTTTAATCTTAGCCACACGTTCAAAGTGTCGTTAAAACCCTAAAGTGTGCCCTAAGAGTGGATTATAAATAGAGTCACCTTGATGGCTCAAACCCTATCTCCTATGCGCTATCTCTGATTCTAATTCTTCTACTGCTATCTCCTCTATCTCTCTTCTGCTACCCTTTCGTCGCATCCATCGCCACTTCCGTCGTCGCCTTCGTCGCCATCTCTTCTGCAGAATCCCCCATTCTTGTCGCAAGTGCCCGTGGGTGTTTACCCCTTTACCAAGTGCCCACGGGCGTTTACCAAGTGCCCGCAAGCGTTTACCCATAGCCACAGACTCAGACCGACGTCTGAAACCTTAATCCAGAAGCATGCGGGCGTTCAGCGAGTGCACCAGGGTGCCTTCCACAGCCTATTTGACAGCCACATTACTTCCAGGTGTCGCCTGGTCTAGCTGCGTTAACAAAGAACAGGTATAAATTAGTTTAAAGTAAGTAACTTCTTTTCTTTTATTGATCTATTATTGAATTCTTGCATTTCATTTTTCTAGGGTTTTAGATTGTTTTCGAGGGCTCACACAGTGGAGCCCTCTTATTAATTTCTAACTCCTTGATAGTGTTAATGTGTGCAGGTCTTTGATAACAGATCCAATTTATTGATGGCAGCTGATTAAGCTGGAGTGGTCCAAGCAAGGGATACGACAAAGCCCACTCACTCTGTTGGGATTGAAGATACGTTCTTCGAAAGCGCCACCATTCATGCCAGCTAGGGTTTCGGAGAACCCTAGCATAATTTGTAACTGTGTATCACAAATAAAGGGTTACAGGCCCAGTTGTATTCAAAAAGGAGTTTTTAAACTCCACCGATTAATAGAAATCATTTGTTTTTGTGCAACTATTCTGTACTCTGTTATTGTGATTTTATTTTTGTTTGGCGTGTATTTTTAATATACAAATGGTGATCACGGTGGGACCCCCTAGGGTTTCATATTTTTAATACTTTCTTTACTAATCTGTTCTTGTTTTTTGTTTTATTTTGCAGGTTCTAGAAATTGCGAAATTTGCTATTCCAGCGAACCAGGGTTTCTGAACTTGCAGAAAACGTAGCAGACGCAAAGGGGCGTCTGGAAGTCCAATACAAAATGCAGAGGTGCGTTTCAGCCTGTGCAGAATCCCGTGGGCGTTTGAAGTTAGTTTTATAGAAAAGCGTAGGCTTCCAAGTAAGTGCTGTACTTTTTACATTTTTGGTTTTTCTGCCATATTTCCTGAGGAGCCACCCATCATATCGCAACCATCTTCCTCTTTCGCTATTCCATCTCATTCACAACTTTCTTCATCAAGTAATCTTCCTTCTTCTTCATCAGTGACCACATGCACATGTGGCCATGACCAATCATCTCTTTCCACGTCATTACCCCCTTCTTCTACACCTTCTTCAACATCACCTATTATTCATCCATCTTCCCAACCATCACCAGTTGATGTTTCACAAGTTAGTGAAGCATCAACCCAACCAAATCCTTCCAATTCTTCTATCCCACATTCTTCTATTCCATCATCAAGTCCATCTCCCTCCCAAGTCAAGGTCCATCTCATCGATGCGGTATTTGTGAGTATGCCATCCAAGATGTCCACATCACACCGTTCAATGTGCAAACAGTTAAAGATTTTAGTCGTCCACATGACCAACATTTATCCATTGGATCAGTTTATAACATGGGTTCTATGCCAAATTCCATTAATTTTGTATATGGGGGAATAGAATCATCTTCTAGTCCTACCACCATACTAGAACCTAAGCATCCAGTCCCTGCAAATATCGAAAGGATGGAGGATTTTCCCTCTCGCTATTTCCACAGACATAATTGGCAGCAATTTGGGCTAGGTCGATACGAGCAAGGGGTAACTGAACGCATCGATATGCCATACCAGAGACCCACTAAGCATTTTGGTCTGGGCTACCAACCACTTCCATCCCTTTCTTCTTTTGAGCAAGCTTTTCAAAGCATTAATCTTAATTCAGAAGAATAAATCCTCCACCCCGACGAATCCGAAGATGAAGTCTATGAAGAATTTGACGTCATGTCAAATGGTGATGAATCTGAAGAAGAGTCGGTGCCCATTGTTCCCCTCACTAAACAAGACGAGTTTTATCTCCAATTTTTTCCTCTCCAAGAGGCCATCTTTCGCTTGCTTCTTCCACAAGAACGAGGTGAACCACCCCCTCCGCCACATCCATAATCCATAATCCAAACTTGTATTATATGTATATACTAAAATAGTGGTTTTCACCACTACCAAAAAAAATAAAAAATTTAAAAATTCCAAAAAAAAAAAAAATACTTTATTGCTGTATATATGTGTGTAATAGTGGTTTTCACCACTACAAACAAAACAAAAAAAAACTAAAACCAAAAAAAAAAAAAAAACTAAAAAACTATGTTGTTTTGCACTTCAGGTCTTCCGAGGTCTTCACCGGTGTTCCTTTCCATTCCGCCCATCCTTTCTTCCATAAGTCGATAATGAATTTTGAAGACTTATTCACCCCGCTCCATAATCCATATGATCCGGATAAGTCAATCCCGATCAACCCAAGCCTGATTGACATGGATCGGATTTCATTCCCTCCATCTATTTCAGAGTTCATCCTTTCCGAGGAATTGTTAAGGGCTTCCGCAAACTACATTCCTCCTTCACCTCCACATTCACCTTCATCTTCTAAGCCAGAGGTTTTCCAGGCAGACATAGATGATAGCAAGGCACAGGAGCTTGATGACATTTTAGATGACATAAATCCGATCCCTACTCCCCATCGGCTTGAGGAAGGTTCCCACATGTCTATTGAAGAAACTATCGATGTAGACCTTAGTACAGACCAAGATGGCACCCAAATTGTGAAATTGGCTAAAAGTCTATCATCATAGGAACAAGAGCAAATGATTGCTCTACTCAAGCGAAAGAAGGAGATATTTGCATGGTCTTACAAAGACATGCCAGGCCTAGACCCTAATTTGGTTGTCCATAACCTCACCTTACAAAAAGATGCTAAACCTGTCAAACGAAACTTAGGAAAATGCATCCTACTGTGGCCCTCCTAGTTAAATTGAAGATTCAGAAACTTTTGGATGTTAAATTTGTCGTCCCGATTGATTATCCTGAGTGGCTTTCTAACATGGTACCCGTTCGTAAGCCTAACGGGGGGATACGTGTTTGCATAGATTTTCAAGATCTAAATAAAGCGTGTCCTAAGGATGACTTTCCTCTTCCAAACATTGATACTCTTGTCGACACCTACGCTGGTCATGAAATGCTTTCGTTCATGGATGGATTTTTAGGATACAACCAGATTCGAATAAACCCTGAAGATCAACACAAAACAGCATTTACTACACCTTGGGGAACTTTTTGTTACATGGTGATGCCCTTTGGCCTTAAGAACACAGTGCAACCTATCAACGAGCCATGACTTATATTTTCCACGATTATATGCATAAGATTATCGAAGATTATGTGGATGATTTATTGGCAAAATCTAAAACTCGACAAGAGCATTTTGATGTATTGGAAAAAGTTTTTGATAGGCTTCTAGAGCATAAAGTAAGGTTGAACCCTAAGAAATGTGTCTTTGGTGTTACCTCAGGCAAACTCCTAGGTTTTATTATCTCTAAACGAGGTATTGAGGTGGACCCAAACAAGGTCAAAGCCATTATGGAAATGTGTCCCCCAACTAATTTGAAGGAGTTGCGTAGTTTGCAAGGAAAGATTAATTCAATCCATCGCTTTATTGCACAACTTTCTGATAAATGTAGGCCATTTTGCCACCTACTACAAAAGGGGGTACAATTTTCATGTACAGATGAATGTCAGAAAGCCTTTGATGACATCAAGTAGTACTTAACATCTCTGCCAGTCTTAGCTCCGCCTCGTCCAGGGGTCCCTTTCAACCTTTATATCTCAGCAACGGACTTTGCCTTAGGGACAATGCTTGCACAAAAGAATGAACAAAATCGCGAGAAAGCTATCTATTATATTAGTCAAACATTGGTAAGCTATGAAACCCGATATGCTTATGTGGAAAATTTGTGCTTAGCAGTGGTTTTTGCCACTAAGAAACTTTGTCATTATATGCTTAGCCAAAAAACATATGTCATAGCTAGAGAAAACCCTCTGCGTTATATGATGTCTCGCACTTATAATAACACTCGTACCTCTAAATGGATAATGTTGCTTACCGAATTTGATCTGGAATTCATTAGCCAAAAATCTGTTAAAGGTCAAGTTATAGCCGATCAACTTGCGAAAGCTCCGCTACCTAGTGATCATCCTTTGATTATTGAGCTCCCAGATGATTCGGTATTTTCTATCATTGAACAAGAAGAGGACATCATTCCGAAGGAGGATGTTGACATCACGTTATTCTTTGATGGCTCTAAGTGCGTGAAAGGTCGAGGTGCTGGAGTTGTGTTTCATACACCTCAAGGGATTCCCATCCCTTTATCATTCAAACTAGACTTCCAATGCACCAATAATACAGCAAAGTATGAAGCCTTAATTTTAGGTCTTCAATCAGCCATAGCTATGAGTATTAAGCGTATTCGAATATTTGGGGATTCTCAACTCATGGTTAAACAAATTACAGGAGAATACCAAGCCAAAGAACCTACCATTAAGCTTTATCATGATGTAGCAATGAAGTTGCTCTCTAAGTTTGATTGGTATGAGATCACTAGTTTGCCTCGTTCGACTAATAGATTTACGGATGCCATGGCCTCTCTTGGATCATTGATTCCAAAGGACTCCCTTGGAGAGGTACAGCCCCTAATCATTTCCACAATCTCTAAGTCTGCAATTGTTCGTGCTGAGTCTAAAGATGAAAAAGATGTTTGCTTTATCCATTCGAATCCATATGAGCCTTGGTCTAGTGAGATAGTAGCCTTCCTCAAGTTCGGAACACTCCCATCTGATTTGTCTCGAACTTCCCACCGCTGCTTTAAGCAAAAGGCAGCTCATTTTGTTCTTTTGGGGGATGTGTTGTATAAACGTGGATATGATGGAGTACTCCTCCACTGTCTAGAAGCAGGTGAAACACATAGAGCTATTGCTGAAGCCCATGATGGTACTTGTGGTGGTCATTTTAGTGGAATGGCCATTGCGAAGCGTATTTTACATATGGGGTATTATTGGCCCACTATGGAACAAGATTGTTGCAAATATGTTAAACAATGTAAAAAGTGTCAAGAACACGCTAATTTAATCCATATACCATCACAAGCTTTACAGCCCCATCCAAAGCCTTTGGCCCTTCTCACAATGGGGTCTCGATTTAATTGGCAAGATTTCACCTGCCTCTTCATGACAGCATACTTTCATCATTACAACCACTAAATACTTCACAAAGTGGGTTGAAGCTATTCCTCTAACCAGTATGACAGGTCCTAGAATTGTGGAGTTTATACTTCACCATATCATTTGTCGTTTTGGTATTCCCTCTAAAATCATTTTTGATAATGGCAAGTCTTTTAAGAATAAGGATGTTCGAGCTCTTTGCGAAAAGTATAATATCCAACATAGTTTCTCAACTCCTTACTACCCACAAGCCAATGGACAAGTTGAAGCTTCCAATAAAACCATAATTGCTATTCTTATGAAACTTGTTAAAGAAAATCATAAAGATTGGCATACACAAATCCCCTTGGCATTATGGGCTTACAGAACAAGCATCAGAACTCCCATTGGGGCAACGCCATTTTCTTTGGTCTATGGAGTCGAAGCAATCATGCCTCTTGAGCTCGAGATCCCTTCCTTAAGAATTTCTTTGCAGGAATTTATCGATGATGATACTGCTAGACAAGCACGTCTTGATCAACTCACACTCATAGATTAAAAATGAATCAATGCTTTAGAGCATTTGCGAGTTTATCAAGACCGATTGAAACGTGCTTACAATGCCAAAGTTCATCTAAGAGAATTTCAAGTAGGAGATCTTGTCCTTAAATAGAATCAACAAAACACCAATGCATTGCCGTATCTTCGAGATAAATTCGCGGCTAATTGGTTAGGTCCATATATGGTCACTAAAAGAGTGGGTAATGGAACTTATAGACTTGCCAGTTTAGAGGGAGAGGAAGAACCCGAACCACTTAATGTTATACACTTGAGGGCATTCTACGCATAGTTTGAATTTTATATGTACATATATACATGGCTTAAAAAAAAAAAAAACAAATAAAATAAAAAGAATTTGCATTTCATTATTAGTTGCATACATCTCATTCAAAAACATTGCATTTCATGTGCATACATCTCATTGAAAACCATAACATTTCATTTCCAGCCATAGTTGCATATCATGTTAGAGACCATTCTATCTTTTGGATATAAAATTTGGTCAAGCAAAAGTCATGTTGCGTTAATCAGGGGCACCGTCATAAAATCCATCAAACCGAATTGTCATTCGTACACCCATTTTCCATTTACACATATTTACATTGCCAAAATGTTTTCAGTCACTCAACCATTCCTAGTGTTTTAAGCAAACTTTGAAATGCATGTCAAAGTTCTCTAGGGCCATATCACAAATTACACTAAATAAAATCTTGAGTATTGGGAAATGATTTCAAAAGCGGTCTTGAACCTATCACATTTTCACATCTTAAAAACATCTTGTGTCAAAGAGAGATAACACCATCCTTGGGTTGTGCCTCGAAGTGAACAGTGTAATCCTCGTTTGTCCTATCATGCAAACATAGTCCATAAAATAGTGGTTCTTACCACTATCACAAGCAAATAACAAAATATAAATATAAACAGAGTAGTAAGGATAGGGTAAAATTCTCATCATACTTCGGTTGAGAATTCGATTCCCCAAAGCTCTAAGGAAATGAACATTTTTCACACACCACTGATCCCAAATAAGTTGTAAGGATCGTACTACTTGTCCAGACAGACGGATAGGTAGTCATCCCAAAGGCTTACAAAGGTCAAAAACAACATGGACTATGGAGTTAACCTTCACCGGGGCTATAGACGCTTGATTGGCAGTGGAGTATACTCATTGCGTGGCGACATGTCTCTCCTCAAAGAGAGACCTCTGAATGCTCATACGGACAAACTAGCTTTAGGGTCTTATCCATAACAGGATTACCTAATTTATGCAAGATGAGGTTAATGAACACACTTGCACACACACAGGTTTTTGATTGCCTAGAGTCACTACCATGCTTCTGATTTGGTTAATGAACTCGCATGCACACACATTTGGTCCTAGTTGAATTAGGCAGTATTAGTAAGTTTGTTTGATACCACTAGCATGTTTGAGTCTTTGTAAAACAGTCTTCCTCCATATCTTCTTCCATATCATCCTCCATATCTTCTTCCATATTCATGTCATTCCATACGTCATCCATTCACAAGCCACCAAGTTCAGTGCCCCTGATTAAAAAATTATGATAACAGTTGGCTAAAACTAACTATCTAAAAATATGAGTGCTTCTTAGTGCATATTTCATTTACTTAGTCTTGCATTAATCATCCATCGATTTACATATCATTTACTTAGTCTTGCATTAATCATCCATAGATTTGTATGTTATATACTTAGTCTCGCATTAATCATTTATAAGTTTGCATACCATTCCATCACATATGCATCAAAAACATTAAAACATATAAAAACATGCATCACAAAAACATAGGCATTCACACAAAAGAAAGTAAAACATTAAAAATAAAAGCCATGTATATATATGTATAAAGATCAAAACGTACAGTGAATGCCAAAAGGCTACAAAATACAATAGAGCACCAAGTCTCATAAAGAGTGCATCTAAGCACTAATCTAACCATCAAAAGAGGATCCCTGTGACCTAGTAGGAGCCCTAGACCTAGTGGTGTGCCTAGACTCACTACGCCTAGAGACAGAGGAGGATGGAGGATCAGGCAACACAATGTGATGCCTAAACAATGTGTCCTCCAGAGCCTCAATATAATGAGTCCTAGACCTAAGTCTAGATATGTCTATCCCGTGTCGTCGCTCTCGCTCCGCTAGCTCTGCTTGGAGTCTCGTCACCCTGTCATCCTGGGGCACCCTAGTCGCTCCATCCAAGTCCACCTGCATCTGGGCCATCCTCTCCTCCTAAACAGCTATCAGGGCATCCCGCTCTGCAACCTGTTGCTCTAGCCGACCTATCCTCTCATCCTGGACAGCTAGCATAGCATCGCGCTCTACTATCTGCTGCTGTAGCTGTGCCAGATCATCCTCGTGCCCGCTAGGGGGTACCTCCCTAGTATCTCCTGTGGCCTCTCCTAGGCCCTCACCATCATCCTCATCGTCATCTCCTCTCCTCGGTGTCTGTCGTACCATCTTCCCCTTTCACCTTCGACTGTCAGCTTGAATGCGGGGACCCTCCCTGCACTTTGGAACCTCTGCGGTTCCCTCATCCTCTCCAGCTCCAACAGCCACCAATGGTGGCTTCCACCTCGGCTCTGCGGCCATCCATGCTGCATACTCAGCTATTACCCCAACGTCGTCCACGTCGAGGATCTCCATGTCCTCATCGTCCTCTGTCGCCTCCCTCCATGACTCGGCACATGGCAAATCCCCCTCTAATCTATGCCTCCGGTAGCGCACTGGCTCATCGGGGACATCCTATCTCAATCCGACCTGGCGGAGCACTCGAGACATTTGTAAGTACTCTGCCTCGTTGTGACCCCAACCCACTACCCATCTAGCCTGTCGCACCCATCTCAGATGCTCTCCATCACCGATCCACCTCGTCTCCCACCAGGGCCTCCAAATGACTTGGGCATCTGTCAAGTCCGCCCATAAACTCCTATACCATTGCCCCAATCTCACGGGGCGGCTCGGCTGTCTCTCCTCTGCCACTAGCCATCTCCTACCATAAGCCTGGCTCATGTCCTAGTAAGCACATGGCAACCCCTCCGGTCGGGCCACTCTGAAGTGCTCCCAACCCCAATAGTGGAGAACCAAATTGTAGCCTAGGCCCTTCCGACCCCGTCTCCGAACCTCATACAACTCCTGGTACACCTGCGCCAATAAAGCGGGTGCCCAGGCATACACTACCCTATTAGTGAGCATCTCACTCACTACACCCATCAGGTTCCATGGAAACTTGCACCCGATGCTGTTCGGGGCCATAATGTTGGCCAATACGAACATCATCAGAGCCTCCACTGCTACTAACTCCTTGGTCGTATACATGGCCAAGTAAGGAATCCCCCCGCTCTCCATCCGGATCTCCCTCCAGTCATCCCCAAACAACTTGGCCATCTTCATGGCCCTATCTCGTCCAACCTCCACCCGCGCCCCCTCCACGGGCACCTTGAGGATGCGATATACATCCTCAAGCGTCACTGTCATCTCTCCAGTCAGGAGCTGGAACATCCCCCGATCTGGATCCCACCTCTCGGCCAAAGCCGAGAGGTACCCCTCATCTGCCCGAACTACCTCCAACCGGGCTGCCTCCGCTAGCCCTACTACTTCCAATGTCTCCCAGTCTTCCTGGGACAATGACCTCCTCATCCCCAAAATTATAGGGGAGAATCGGTGTCGTGCCTCTAACACCCTAAGCTGCAAAACAACAAAACAAAAATTGGTTACGATTTTTTTTTTTTTTTTTTTAAAACAAATAAAAGTACTTGCTTAAATAAACAAATACCTCATCTGGCTGCAATGGCGCGTCCGCTCCCATCTCCGCCATAGTTCCCGCATGCTTCACTCTCCCACACAACCTTTCACTTCACTTCACTTCATTCCACTCCCTCAGACGCACTTCTCTCAAGCTCGAGCGCACAAATGAGCAAAATTCTCGTTGAAATTGTTTAAATAGCTGGTTTTTGCACCCTGAAATGCAGTGGGGCATTTCATGGCGCATTCAGACGTAGTGGGGTGTTTCATGATGCATTCAAACACCGGTAGGCATTTCTGCCACCTCCAAATGCATACCGACGTTTGGTGTCAGTATTGAATAAAAGAACAAAACTTACAAAATTGAAGCTTACCTCCTCCAAATTTCATCAAATTGCATCCATCCATTCTTCTTATCATAATAAAACATTTTGTGAAGGTTACAACAGTTTTGGAAACAAATTTTGTCATTTTGCTCAAAAAGCGCATCATTCATCGTTGATTTACAAATTGGGTTAAAAACGTTCAAAACCTTCACAAAATTAACAACATTCATCAATTCTTCTGATTTATCGTCAATTTCATTCATTCTTCTTTCATCATGCATATTTTTTCCAAATTAAATTAAAGTAAACCTCGTATCTAGTGGTATATTCTATCACCTTGGCGATTGCAGCGATTTGCATCCATGCAATTCGGTAAGAGGATTAAACCACCATAAGGACACTTACCATTTATCATCATCAATTATTTCACTGTTTGAAAATTGGAAATCAATTTTGGGTATCCTACTTTTCAAGTGACCTCATACCAAGATTAATTTGCTCAACAGCTGTCATTGATGGCCTAGTTCATGGGGCCTTAAACGTGGACAATCTTCAATATCATCATTATTTTGAGTCTTGCTAGAGATTAAGGCTACCTAGGTTGATTGGTTCCGACCCGAGGAATTATCCATACAGTCACTAGGAGCATCTCTAAAGTTCTGGACTCTTTCATATTGCATCTCTGCATATCAATGGCACCAACAAGGCAATTTCATCAACGATATGGATTCACCCACAGGAGTTGGGGCATCCGTTATCAATTTTTAACTTTCCTAATAGTAGAATTCATCTTACATGATCATGGAATTTAAAATTTGGCAAAAATCCCTTTCTAACCATTGGGGCGAAAACGGTTCATCTTTCACATCACTCATATCATCTTCAATCATATTCTTTCTCGGTTTGTACACCAACCCCTTTCTCGTTGGGACATAAACAGATGGTTCATACACCAACCCCTTTTTCACCGTTGGGGCAAAAACGGTTCATTTTCTTCCGATTTTCTTCCAATTGGCTTGTGAGAACCATTCTCGCTCGCCAATTGAGGGGGTAAGATGATAAATTTTAAACATTCTTTTATTCTTTGGTCTTCAAAGTTGTGCTTTAGTCTTGAGAGAGAGTTGCGTCTGATCCAGCTTTTCAGGTGTCCTAAGTTTTTGTGCTGCATTGTGTCTTCACACAAAGTAGCTCAAAAAGGGGCATCTGTAGACACCAAAATCCAGCCACTTGCAAGTCATCTATACCTTCTTGTCAGTCACATGTCGGTCATCCACCTTCCCGCAATTATTTGGCCCAAATCCACACTTTCCCACCATTATTTGGCCCAATTTCACCTTTCCCGTCATTTTTCATCCCCAAATTTATTTAAATTAATATTTATATATATTTTTTAATATTTTAATATATATATTTAAATAATAGTTTAAGTGATTTAATCTGAGCCGTCCATCCTTCATTTAATCTCATCTGTCCATCCATCTTAATCCATTTCACAACCTAAATTTATTCTCTACCCTTAGATCCACTTTAATCTTAGCCACACGTTCAAAGTGTCGTTAAAACCCTAAAGTGTGCCCTAAGAGTGGATTATAAATAGAGTCACCTTGATGGCTCAAACCCTATCTCCTATGCGCTATCTCTGATTCTAATTCTTCTACTGCTATCTCCTCTATCTCTCTTCTGCTACCCTTTCGCCACATCCATCGCCGCTTTCACCGCCATCTCTTCTACAGCATTCTGTAGAATCCCCCATTCTTGTCGCAAGTGCCCGCGGGCATTTACCCCTTTACCAAGTGCCCACGGGCGTTTACCAAGTGCCCGCGGGCGTTTACCCACAGCCACAGACTCAGACCGACGTCTAAAACCTTAATCCAGAAGCACGCAGGCATTCAGTGAGTGCACCAGGGTGCCTTCCACAGCCGATTTGATAGCCACATTACTTCCAGGTGTCGCCTGGTCTAGCTACGTTAACAGAGAACAGGTATAAATTAGTTTAAAGCAAGTAACTTCTTTTTTTTTATTGATATGTTATTGAATTCTTGCATTTCACTTTTCTAGGGTTTTAGATTGTTTCCGAGGGCTCACACAGTGGAGCCCTCTTATTAATTTCTAACTCCTTGATAGTGTTAATGTTTGCAGGTCTTTGATAACAGATCCAGTTTATTGATGGCAGCTGATTAAGCTGGAGTGGTCCAAGCAAGGGATACGACAAAGCCCACTCACTCTGTTGGGATTGAAGATACGTTCTTCGGAAGCACCACCATTCGTTCCAGCTAGGGTTTCGGAGAACCCTAGCATAATTTGTAACTGTGTATCACAAATAAAGGGTTACAGGCCCAGTTGTATTCAAAAAGGAGTTTTTAAACTCCATCGATTAATAGAAATCGTTTGTTTTTGTGCAACTATTCTGTACTCTGTTATTATGATTTTATTTTTGTTTGGCGTGTATTTTTAATCTATAATTATATCAAATATCTATATAATCATTCATAAAAGTATGCAATCCTTATTATACAACCGCATATTGATCCAAGAAATATGTACAAAATACGAGCATTTTTGGTGCTCATCAATGTCATCCAACTCTTCCTACTTATTGCTATCTAACTATGCCTAAAAAACCTCAAGATTCTTCGTGGAATATGGAGGTGAAGCTAGAGGGGATAGAGGAATGTATTTTTTAGAAGTCCTTAACAATTCCTCGAATAGGATGAACTCCAAAAAGGAGGGTGGGGAAGAAATTTGTTCCATGTCAATAAGGCTTATGTTAATTGGTATTGGCTTAGCTAGATTGTGTGGATTGCGGATTGGGGTGAATAAGTCAATAGGATTCATATTGACTTAGCGAAAGAAAGGATGGCTTAGAAGGTGGATAGGTGGAACAAGTGGAGTTGAACCGATGTAGAGTCTTGTGAACCCTGGATTGCAACAATAAACATGAAATTAAATTTTATGGACATGAAATAAAAGAATAATTTTTTTTGAATATTTTTTATTTTTTTATGTACATATGTTACAAATTTTGGCTTGGATGGATGGTTCCATGGGCCTAAGGTGGGGGTGGTTCCCCAGGTGGGTCAGCTTGTTCTTGTGGAAGAAGCAAGCAGAAGATGGGTTGATGGATGGAAAAAAGTCTGAGTTAAAACTCATCCTATTGGGTAAGGGGAATAACGGGTTGAGAATCCTCTTCAAAATCATCAGAAACATTGGATATATGTTCAAACTCTTCATAGCTTTCATCATCAGAATCTAGCAGTGGGTAGGAAAAATTTAGGGAATATTATTCTTCATTAAAGCTAAGCTCTTGAAGAGGTTTTTGAAGAGAAGTAGTTGAGGCAAATGAAGGAGATGCATTGTCTTCATCCTTGAGGCTAAGCCTTTGAAAAGCTTGTTCAAGGGAAGTGATTGTGGAAAGCGGGGTGTACCCTAATATTTAATGATCATGTGCTCCTCGATACAAAAGATCAACTATGTCATGTATCCCTTGTTCATGGGAACCTAGACCTTGACCTTGTCAATTGACTATGTGAAAGTAACAGGATGGAAATCATGCCATATTATGTATGTTGGCACATCTTGGTTCTTTAGGTTCTTCGGGTGGGTTTATCCCAAATGAGGAATCCAACCCTCCATAAACAAATTTGATACTATTTGGAGTGAAGCCCATGTCATATACAACACCTATGGTAAAAGGATGGTCACGTGGGTGACCAAAATCCTTGGATATGGGAATGGCTAAAGGGTTAATTGTAACGTCTTGGACCACGTATTCACCAATACAAGGACTAGTGATGTGGACCTCGACTTAGGATGAAGTGGTGGATGATGTGGGTATGGATGGCTTAGGGTTGGAGGTAGTTGTGGATGTTGGTGGAGAGTTAAATATTTCATAATCTAAAAGTTCAACTTGTGAAACATCGATTGATGTAGAAATATTGGGTGAGGGCTTGGAATTAGTAGAAAGTGGATGAGGCAATGATGAAGAAGAAGTGATTGTAGAAGAAGGAATGGTTGATGTGAATGATGTGGTGAAAGTGGATTGACCATGACCACATGTACAAGAAGAAATAGATGATTTAGGGGCTTCAATGATGGGTAACTCCTCAAGAATAGGAGCTTTGGAAGAAGATGTGGATGGATTAGAAGAAAATGGATTAGAAGAGGAAGAAGGTGGATTAGACGAAGATGGGGATAAAAATAAATGTGTAGAAGGCAACATGGATTCATAAGTATTTGAAATGAAATTACAATACTTAAAAGGTTCTATATCTACAGGGATGCAATGGGCTTGTCCATCATGAACGTATTTCAAGCATTGATGGAGAATTGAAGGAAAACATTTCATTTCCCTCATCCAAGGTCTACCAAGAATAATATTGTATTCCATGGTTCCTTCCAATTTATGAAACATTGTGTGCAACGTTCTGGCCCCTATTTCAATGGGCTAATCAACAGTGCCAACTGTGGTACACAAAGCATCATTAAATGCTTTGAGGGTGAATGATGACTTGGATATGTGGGAAGGTGGTAGCTTGATGTGGTGAAGGAAATTGGTAGTGATGATGTTAATGGATGAGCTAGTGTTGATTAGGACTCTTTTGAATGGCTTCTTATTTATCAAGTCCATGATATGCAATGGAGGATCCATGGCTTCTAAGGTTATTGACTTTATTTCAAAGTCATAAAAGGTGATGGATGGCTCCATGCATGTCTTAACACTCCCTACAAAATTTTTGAAGGTGTTAGTCTTGGTATTCTAACTCAATAGAATTAAGGATATCCATTAAAGCTTCTCTATGCCTAGGGGATTGTTGGATCAGTTCATATACAGATAATTTAGCTAATGCCATTTTCAAGCTAGTAGTCAACCGACTACTTAAGGTTACCGTTGGCCTTATAGGGTGATGGATTAGTTGATTTGGTGTATTGGATAAATGGATTGGTGAGGATGGATTTGGATATGTTTGTATGGGTGGTGTATTTGAAGGTTGTTGGGCATTCTGTTGATTTTGCCTTTGCCCTCTTGCAACTACATGAACCGCTCCTACAAAATTTTGGTATTGTTGGACATGGTTGACTTGATTAGGAGATGTTTGATGGTTGTTACCTCCTAAATTATTTTGGGCCTCTCCATGGTTTGGAAGATATGTCTAAAAAAATCCCAAATTTTGGTTTTGTAGAGCTAAAGGATTACCCACATTGATGGCCCCCAAGTCTATAATGTCTTGCACGATGTTCTTGAAAACTTAGTAGGAGTTGATGTCATGACCATTTTGCCTATGGTATGGTTAAAATATGTGTTCTCTATAATTATTAGGACGTTTGGTAGGGTCATCGAGCTTGACTTCAGGTAAGGCTAACATTTTTATTTCGTACAACCTTCAGAAAAGGGAAGAATATGACTCCTCTAAGGGAGTGTATTGATGTTGAGGTCGGGTGTATTGGCATCAGGAGGTTGTTCCATAGCTGGCACTGTGTTTTGCACCATGGGTGCTTGTGTTACTGATGGGACCGCATGATAAGCAATTGGTTGTTGCATAGGTTGTTGAGCCATTACGAGTTGGCTCACCACCACTTGATTAACTTGATTGGGTATGTTAGTCATAGAGGCTTGTGATGATTTGTTTTGGCCATATTGATTATTTTTATATTAGTCCTTGTTTTGCCATTCTTTCTTCTTAGGCTTGATGATGCCTTCTTAGATTTTTATTTCCTCAATGACGCTAGCCTATGCTAAAGCTTCTTCAAATGTGTGATAAGGATTAATTTGAAGCATCCAAGAGATGGGTTTTAAGCAACTCTTGGTGAATAATTTGATAATTTCATCCATTGGTAGGGAGAATGGTAATTTGGTTATAATTGCCCTCCAACAGTTTCTAAAATCATAAATAGGCTCATCATCCCATTGTTTTAAATAATAAATATCTGATAATAATACCTTATTTCTAATGTTTAGAGCAAAATGGTCCAAGAATAGATCCATCAGTTGAGTAAAAGTGTAAATACTATGTGTTGGCAACTGATTAAACCACTCTATGGCATCTCCCCCTAGTTTTTGAGGAAAATTTCAGAGCATGAGGGCATCGTCAATTTGAATCCAAAAACATGCATGAACAAATGAGCTCACATGCTCCTTAGGGTCCTCGGTTCCCCTATATTTATCAAACTTCGATAATGTAAATTCTATCGGATATGGTGATGAAGGTACCAAAGGATCAATTGGTTGGTGGATCAGTTGACTTAAGGCCAATTTCTGGCTTGACATGCTAGGGTTGTTCTTTATCAACTGATCAATCTATTTTTGCGTGGCCTGTATCCTAGGATCTTCCCTAGGAATGTGGAAGCCTTGGATTACTTGATGATTGGGAGATGGATTGGAAGCAAAATTTTGTGGAGTGATTAGCCTATTTTGGTGGAATGGATTGGTTTGGACATGGGGTAAGGATTGGTGATTGAAATAAGGATATGATTGATGAGGAGGATGTTGGAAGAATTGGTTGGGAGGTTGGCTAGAAGAAATAGTAATTGGTTGGGTTGGGGTATAAATTGGCAGAGGATTGGTAATGGAAACCTCTGAAGAGTGGGGTACCCATGTTGGATTTTGGTTGGTTATGATGGGTTGGTTTGGAACCACATGGATCATAGGGTCTACGTGAACTTTTTGCTTAGCCTTTCTATGCTATGAGAGCAATCTATCCACAAAATCAGATAGGTCCAATAGTTCTATTTCGAACATGGTAGAAATTGACATAGTTGTGGCTAGATTTGAGGATGAAGGGAGTGATGAGGTTGGATCCAAATAAATGGGCATAACACAAGTTGTATTTGAGGTGGCAACTTGGGAGATCGACACTTGTGAGGCAGCATTCACATACTCCTCATACAAGGGATTGGAATAGGCTTGGATATGGCTAGATGAAGGGTAAGTGTTAAAAACACTTGTGTTTTGGGTTGGGCTAGAAGAAGACGGCATACCATATTCATAGATAGAATTATGATATCCTTGGGTAGTGGTCGATGGATAGGATGTAGTCAATTTTGGTTGTTCAATACAGTATTGACTAAGGGACTCAAGCACATAGTTAGAAGACTTGTAGATAGCCTCTACCTTGTCCATTTCTATGTGGGTGGTATGCTACTCAATATTATGTGGAAGGGATCCTACTTGTGGTAGGGATGGATAAGGGTTTGCCACCGAAGTAGAGGGTGAATTGGATGTATTTTCCATTAAGTTATTTAGATTTATTACTTTCTTCTGATTTCGTGTTAATACCATAAAGTAATCAAATCCAAACTTAAAATAGTCAAAGTAATCACCAAAACTGAAACTTGTACAGAATTTAAAATGGTAGAAATAACCAATGCTAATTTTTTTACCTTATGTGGCTTACCTCATTGATTTATTATCTCATTCATTAATGTGTATTCCTTTTTAAAGTGATATTTTTATGTGTTTTGATATCCTAATCTTACTTAATGCAAAATAAATGTAAAAACTATGGCTTGGCAAAGACAACGAGATTCTTGTTGGTAATGACCTCCAACAAGTTTGATCAAGGCTAACTGGTGGATGGAAATGACTTCCACCGTAACCAAGTCTCAAGCAATGGCTGGTGATGAAATCCAGCTACTACTATTTTTATGTGATACGTGCAGTATGTGATTAATTTTAAAAAATTTATGTTTTTTTATTATTATCAAACAAGGTTAAAGATAACAAATTTGACACATCTAAATCAGAATCCAACACATGAATGCAAATTTTGTCTAAAGAGTGTGAAGTACATCGCTTAAAACCCCTACCTAGATAGCAACTGGAGGGTTCGTCCACCTCTCTTCCAAAGGTGCCACCCAAGGGTAGGAGTACTTTTTGCATTTAAATATTATTCCTATTTACATATGTAAAATAAGAAATCTTTAACTTCTAAGAAATGCAAATTCTAAAGAATGTTTTTTTACTTTCAAATGTGGGAAAAAAGGTGCAGGAATCAAATTTGCAATTCTTTTTAAAACAAAAAATTTCAAAATGTATGATGGATGCATGCACAAAATACCCTAAATGCACTCTACAATGATTTATTTTCTAGATTACTTAGTTTGTATTCATTTTATATTTGGAATCTAAGAAATCATGCAGGAAAATAGAATACATAAGTTGAAAATTTGAAACAAGGGCTATGGGACTTACTCAGAAGCCTACGCTCTGCTTCAACTTACTACCAGGCATAGTTGGGAATCTCTATAGGTGCAGCAAAGCACCTGTGATGATCAACAAATGTGGAAGAGTTCCTGCACACCTTCTGCAACTGTTACAAAATCTTTTAAAAACCCTAATCGATGAATTTGCCTAATTTTTTGCTCTTGAAAATCTTGTAAAATGCAGCAACAAAATAACATTAGCAAGGCAAATCAAATCAAAATGTAGAACCCTTGTGGGGTCCCATCGTGATCGTCATTTGTAGACACAAAAACATGACACTAAACAAATTACAGAAGTAAATAATTCAAGAAGAACAGTAATTGCACAAAATGATATTTTATTCAATAATGAGGGGGAGCTGAGAAACTCCTTGTTACAATTATTTTGTCCAATAGAATTATTTTGATATAGTAATTACAATTTTTAGGGTTCTTCGAAATCCTAGATACCAAGAATGAGTATCTTCAATGTGCTTTGCTCCCAACATAGTGAGTGGGATTTATGATATCCGATTTCGTGCCACTCTAGCTTCAACAGTTGTCCATGATTTCTTGATTGATGTTATCTAAAGCTACACACACAGCAAACAATAAGTTTTTTATTAAACAAAATGAGGGTTCCACAATGTGAACCCTTAGAAATGCAGATTAAAACCCTATATCTATGTAAACTAGATGTCTAGAATGAAATAGCACCAAATAATAACAAAATATAGATTTACCTTGATTTTGATGATGATCCATTGCTTCATTGCATATTTGGTGACAGGGTGCCTTAACGACACCTATTTATTTGACACAGCAAGCTCTGGTTCATGTTGATGATGATAGCAAGCTCTGGCAGGTACTTGGTAGGCTCTGGAATGAGCCTACAAGATGTGGTGGGCTCTGGTAGGCACCTAGAAAGCTCTGCAATGAGCTTGGCAAGCTCTAGAAGGCACCTACAGGTGAGGGTGTGATCTGCAAAAGTAGATCATGGTGATGCGAAGGATGCAGTGGATGGGATATGGTGATGGTGACAAAAAATGGTTAGGGGAGTTGCTAGAATGGGGAAATCCTAAGGAAAGCTAGGGCTTTTATGGTGGATGGCTCTTCAGGGTGCAACGGCCTCAAAATTCTTTAGGATTCCTTTAGTAATTCATAAAATAGATCTTCCAATAATTTTTCTCGAGGTTGAGCATTGAGAATGCTCTTATTTATAATCAAGCCTAGGGTTTTCTTAGGGTTTTAGCCTAACACTTTTGATTGTTTGGCTAATATTAAATCAAATCCAAAGGCTGAGATTATACTTTAAGTGACACGAATTAATGAAGATGGATGGTTGAGATTAGATTAGATCTAATGGCTGAGGTTGATTGGGCTTATAAATATATATTTTATAATAAATATATTTAAATATAATATAAAATATTATATTTAAATATAAATAATATTAAATAAATATAAAATAAGTCAAATTGGGTCATAAAATGGTGGGAAAGGGCTGATGGCGAGAAAGGCATGGAATGGTCAATTTATTGGCGATAAAGGGGGATGGTGGGCAAGTGGGTGATAGACTAACTAGGATGAAGGATAAGTGGCTAGGATTTGGTGTCTACATATCTCAAAACAATATCTCATGGCTTGATCTTCTTTGATAATTTGCTAAAACCTTCAAATACTTAAACATTCTATGATTTTGATTGGTCATCCTTCATATAAAATTCTGAGTCAAAAATGTTAAAATCACCTCACTCCTTTAAGAAACATAAAATTTATTTTTAATAAATTAAGGGTTTCCCTTATCGATCGAACAATGAAAACAAAGCAAGTTGTATACCAGATGACTAGTAGAAAATCACTACTGAGAACATAAAGTGCTAAGGCCTAAGCAAAAAGGCATTCACTCAGAAATAAGGGATGATCGGCCAATCAACCATCAACCCATAAGATGAATAAGACTTTGACTGATGGAAATAAAGTTAACCTAATAGGTTTCAATGCAACCAAGATTCGATCGACTAAAAGGTGATTAAAAATGAAAAGTCGATGGCAAGAATGTTTTGGCTGACAGTAAGGAAGCATAGGTCGACCAACTAATTGATCGACTAATTTGGAAATGAAAGAGAAACTACCTACTAAAAATGTATCAACATTTTAAGTCTCTTGATCGAAGATAATAATAAATCGATTGAACACTCAACACTAAGAAAAATCAATGATCGAAAGCTCATCAATGATTAGAGTCGATCGATCGAAATCCAAAAATAGATCGAAGGTCAACAAAAGTAGACCAAAGTTACTCGATAGAAAAATTGGTCAAACTATTTAGTCAAATATGATTGACTCAATGAAAAATAAAAACCTTCGATCAAACTTGAACCCACGAAGCGATAGTCAAATTATTTCGATCGAAGAGTGACATTGGTTGGTGGAAGAGTTACTTTGATCGATCAATCGAAGTAATGACATGGTTAAAGTAGATCCATTGAAATATTTCCCAATTAAAAAAGGGTGAATGCTATATATCATCGACCAAACAAATCACAACCATCAAAAATATTGTCGATTGAATGAATCCAACAGTGGAGATTGAATAGGCCAAGAAAAGTTAACATCAACGAAAAATAAGGTATGTCGACTTTTGAATTCACATTCATTATGATTTAGTTGAATATTATTAAACTAACCCCCTCGATAAAATTTAGCATAGGCTTTTTGATGTAGCACATACGAGCGTACTCTAAGCCACTCGATCGAGTAATAATGGCAAGTGACCAAAATCACCATTTATGGGAGATCAAAGAGGATCACTGGCAAAAATATGATAGAGGCTAAGGGCTAATCAATTGAACATCCAATCATCCAACATAAAGACTTTAGGTAAATCACATTTTGATTGGTTGATCAACCACCAACGATGGCCAAACCACGAGCACCTTGTAATTTGTGGTGAATGTAAGTCGATATGCCATACCATTGGAGCAATGTTTTGTTGGACCCTCACCCAAGAAATTCATTGGAACACTCAAATAAATGATGATTTTGCTGACACAATCGAAGATCAATTTGGAAGTTATAGGCACGAAATCCAACTACTGATCTTAACCTCAAATCTATTCGAGTATGATCTTTAATACAACATGTGTTGATCGAACGATTTAAAATATGATGTGTGTATGATTTGGTGGCCAGTTATACAAATCAACTAGAAGATGATGATCCATGATCGATCGATCATTATGATAAATAAGGTGGCAAGCCGAGTATAGCAACAATACAACAATGATTGGTGCAAAATTAATGATACTTCATGCATGAAACAACTTACAAAAATGATAATAGTAGCAAGCAACTCATAATTTTTATAGTAACCTTGAACTATTTAGAGCCAAAAATCCTAGTAACAAAAACTTAGCAATGGCTTCCTCTAGCAAAGTTGCCTCCAAAACAAGAGTCGAGACTCTCGACAAAAAAGTTCCATTCAAGAAGATGAATGCCAAAAAAAATGAAGAACAAGTATGGGACAAATATGAACTCACTAAGTTCAGTTACCAGTCCAACACAGAAGAATGGTAATGCCTGCACTACCTACTAAAGAATATCTTTAAGGAGGTATATGTAGACAAAGACAAGAGCAGTCCCTTCAGTAATAAGTAAAGGACCAATCTAATGAAGCACTTATATTCAAGAGTATATTTCTCTCCCAAGTTGCTATCATGGTTGGCCATTACGTACAATCCAATAACCAGAGCCATAGTTAATGGCCAAAACAAGCCTATCTACAAGATCATGCCATAGAATATTGAATAGGTGTTTGGACTAGAAGTAGCAAAACAAGGTTATGATGTAGTAGTAGTTTTGACACAGGACCAGCATATGATTGGCACCACCTTCTATGGAAAGTTGTTCAACTACGAAAAACTGGTATCAATAAAATTTACCATCCATAAGCCTCAAATCCACAAATGGCCTAGATATTATGTTGACATGATCCATATAGTTATGGGGATCGAGGACCTTAATTGGATTAGCATCAAAGTTATGTATCTGATAGTGCAATGCAACAAGACCTAAAAGATGTCAATGTATAGATGGTAATATATAATGTGTGATGCAATAGATAGAGAATTTAAATAATTGCAGAAGTCCATAAAAGAGGATAGATATCCCATGCCCCACTTCTCACACTAGTCATTCCTCATCCATTTGATCTTTAGGTAGTTCAAGTATAGTGCAATTAATCAGGTAGGAGGTGTGTCAGGGAAAATTATCCATGATAGACTGCCTTGCATTTACAATGGTACCTCCATTTATTCAAAATTCTATGGAATAATTTTGACATCCATGTATCGTGTACTCATTGAGAAAAAACCCCCCAGAATGAGCTCAAGAATAATCAATTATCTTGAAGACAAGAAATTTGGAGATTTCTTTCTCACTAAACACTATAGTTTCATCATGACATATAGAGGAAAAATACCACCCAAATCTTTTCCTACTTTATTTCAAAAATCACTGGTTGCCTTAAATATTGTGAGACAATCTATAGAAGAAGGCAGATTGAGATGGAAGAGGAAATAGACTAGGATTCCTTGGGTCACTGAACTAGGAAAAATAGGGCAGTATGTTTATAGAGGATATCCCAAAATTATGAATGCTTTGCCCCAAATGGATTCCTACCATTTCATAAAAATTACTTGGAGGTCGTATGATCCTAAAGGTCATTACAGGGACATTGTCATCAAGCCTAAACCGATGATACATAGAGATGATAGATTTGAGAAAAGCCTTTTGTGGGCCCAAAACAATGGAGTTAATCTATAAGATATTTGGATTAATCAGAACCTGGTAAGGGCATATACTCATACATAATAGGTAGTAAACTACTTCGTAGATCTTAGGATGATAAGACATGACACAGTAGACAAAATAATGCCACAAGTGGTCGTCATTTTGCCATAAGACTTTGCAAATCCCATCTCAAATATTACGAGTTTGTAACCTAAAAAAATCAATATCGTGGCTAAGGTGACAATCCAAATAATAAAATAAGAAGTTGATTCCCCTTCCACTTCTCAATCTTCCAATATGGACAAAGGAAAAGAGATTGTGCTCACTTTTGCTATCTCGAACCACTTCACTGTTGAAAACCTAGCAGTAACTTTGATGGCCCCGTGTTACATCAGATGGCCATAGGCTCTATCCAGGTAATACAAATGGCTTTCATGGTAAATAAAAAATAGGTTAGAATCTCTGCCATAGTGTGGGAAATAATATAGAAAGTTGAAAGATTCAGTGATATTTTTAGAGATTACCGAGTGGTAATTCTCAATACTTTAAACTCTCCCCCTCATAAGAGATCTAGAATCAGAATAGGTTTTGGTGAGCCTATAAGCCTCTCTCTAGTCAGAAGATAAGATTTCATAGAATTCACTTCTAAGGAAGAAGAGCAAATTGAAGCTATAATGGAAGGTAGGGTGACAAAATCTCAAGCCAAAAGCAAGGTTTAAAGTTCACGTTCAATGATTTCAAGCCCTACCTCCAAGACTACCATAACTATTCTCACTCAAGGAGTACATTCACTTTAGATAAATCCTAGAATAGGTGATGCAGATATAGGAGGGGACACAATCACCTTATTAAAACATGAAATTCAAGTACATGCACAAATTGGATTGGCCATTGAGAAATAAGTGACAGCCTGGAAGTCTAAAGCAGAACTATTACAAGTAGAGAATGAAAATTTGAAAGCTAAAATCAATAAGAATCAGGGACAAGTGCCTTCAAGGAGTAAACCATTACAAGCTTCAATGCTTACAACCAAGTATAAGGAAAATATGGTCAAAATCATAAAAATAAGTAGAAATGATTGAGAATTGTTGCAAAGATTTTGGGACAATAATAGAAATGAATAAAGAAATAAAACCCCTGATAGAGAAAACATATAAAAATATGGTAGCTATTTCCCTAGTGAATGAGAAATGCAAAACTAAGTATGAACAGATCAGTTCCAAACAAGTGGTCACTAGTGATGGCAAAAGTCATAGCTACCAAGTAGCGTATGATAAAGTCACAAGTTTTAAGGCAAACAGATCCGGATGGAATAATGCAATTAAATATCTAGAGAATGTGGAAAGTGACACAATTAATAGTTTGAAACATCTCAATATCAATCTCCATAAATTACTCAACACTGAAGGGTTCATTAAGTTAGCCATCAAAGATATTAGATATTTCACTTGCAAGGAAATTGATGAAGATGAACTATCTGATCAGCTCATCTCTTTGTCAACAACCACCCTGGACATAGTCAAATTTTTCTAGATCAAAAAGGCAGTCCTCAAAGAATACAAGACCAAAGGAATAAGAGTGTTGGATAGGATTTGCAGACTTACTGTGATTGACAAAGAAATATGGATACTTATAGCTGATTCCAATGGTGCAAGTCAATATGAGAAGGATGCAATCAAGAGAAGTCAAAGGACATCTGAGTCAACAAGTAGCATGGGGCCCACAATAAGAGAGAAATGGAAGGAGAATATGGATGACAACTAGGCAGGACTTCAACCAATTTTTAAAATAAATATTATTTTTGAGATAGCTAATAGTAGGTTGTACAACGCCCAATTGATGACAAGGCAAGAGATGAGGCCAAGTGGACAATTCAGATAAAAGCAGTTTTTGCAGTTATAGAGTCACTGCAACTATAAGAAGGACGTCTACAACCAAAAAGAGGATCAATATTTTGACATAGCATATTTTTGCTAAGAGGTATACTCGATTGTATGTTCTTTGTTGTTGTATTCCCTTTGTCTTCTTCTTTTCCACCCCTTCTTCTTCCCATTACTGTGTAGATTTTCATAGGAAAGTGCTCGAGAAGCTGAGATTACTTCCAGGTTATTGAGCCAAAGTTCTAGAGACTTGAATTTTGTGGTATTTAAATGGGAGATTGAAAGTTCCTTGTTACAACATTTGAACAAGAATCTTTATTGTATTAATCTTTCAAGAGTTTAATGGCAGTTCCAGGCCAACTCTTTATGTAATCTTGTTCAAATATTAATACAATTATGGGCTTCTTTTCTATTACATCCTTTTTTTAGTTCTGTGTGTTGCTTCATTATGAGTTACATTATTTGAATGCATAGTAAACATTTATTTTGTTGGTCAATTTTTACGTTTATTACGATATTCAAATGAATGTAATTGCACCAATTCTCTTTCTTCGTTCTTTCTATTTTCATTAAATTATTGTTAAATCTTGCTACAATAGCCCAAAGGATTAAGGCACTAGTCATACATAAGGTATAATTGAACTATTATTGTTTTAGCTTGGTCAAATTTATAAAATCTTTAATTCACCACCATAAATCTGGAAGAGCATGAACATAAAATGTTAAAAACTTTAAGTTTACCTCAAGGGTATCCTTACCATACCTTGTCTATTTAGAAAATATTGAAGAGCTATATTCCTAGGTTAAAGAGACAAGTTGACCAAAGCCTGTAATTGCTCATTAGGAGTAGGTTTTCCTGTAGCATGAAAACTTATCCCAAGAATGCAGGAAAAATCCTCAACAATTTATTGGCATCGTTGTCAGGAAAGAAATTTGTAATTTTCATTATAGTTTGGAACCTAACGATAAATCTTTATTGAAAATAGTTAGCCTAAAGAAAAACGGAGTGTCAAATTTTCATGTTTAAAATAATTTTAGATTTTTTTTCTTCATATGCTTGCTATTTCCAATTTTCTTTTTAAAGAAACAAGCAGTTATATCATTTTCTTGATTTTATTAAGTTTCTTGTTTTTCTTAATTTTCTTGATTCTTGAAAAATACCATACCCTAAGATATTAAGAGTGTCATCATTCAAGCAATCTCATTACATTTTATTGGCATCATTTTTAGGAAATGAATTTGTAATTTTCATTGCAGTTTGGAACCTAACGATAAATATTTATTGGAAACAGTTAGCCTAAAGAAAAATTGAGTGTCCAATTTTTGTGTTTAAAATCATTTTTGAATTTGTTTTCTTCATATGCTCACAGTTTCCAATTTTATTTTTCAAGAAACAAGCAGATAAATCATTTTCTTGATTTTTTGAAGTTTCTTAAGTTTCTTGATTTTCTTAGTTTTCTTGATTCTTGAAAAATACCATACCCTAAGATATTAAGAGTATCATTAGTCAAGCAATCTCGACCAAATATTTTTTCCTTCTGCACACATTGTGTTGGTGACTTTGACTGGTCAAATCTAGAAATACTAAAAAAGATTAAAATAAGAAGCAAAACATGCTGGTACGAATGTGAAGGACTGCTCAGGAGTTGTGTCCATAATTCTTAGATCCAAAGGTATTTTTCAGAACTAATCCTTCTAGTTCATCTCCAAAAGTTTCTGATACAAATATTGTTACAATAGAAAGTATATTTGAAACACCCCCTATTGTTCCCAATGGAATTAATACTATACATTTTACTATAATTCCTGTCAATCCAACTGAAACTCCTCTAGTAATTAATATGACCAATCCACCATCTAATGTTTAGTTGTGAAGGACCAATAGATACAGGTCATTTCAATTACCGACTTCGCTTCATGATCTTCCTAGTAAATCTCATAAGTATTTACCTAAATTTCAAGGAAACAATGCAGTTACTGGATAATATCATGTTAAAAACTTCTTGTATGCTATGGACAGTCTAAAATTAGAACATGAAGATATCGTGCATAGACAGCTTCTCCAAACCTTAAAAAAAAATGCTAGAGAATGGTTTAATACCCTTCCAGATAATGACATCGCCAATTTCACTAAAATGAAAACTGTCTTTCTAAAGAAGTTTGGTGAAAGAAAAAATGAATAGTCGTTGTTAACAGACCTGACAATAATGAAAAATAAAGAAACCGTGATTTTAATAGAAGTTTTTCTAAATCCAAGAATAAAATTCCCATTGATTTATGGCCAAACAATGTGCAATCAAATTATTTTTACAAAAATACCTTCCCAGGAGAATTTAACTACAAGTTAAGACAAGAAAAGGTTACTACCATAGACAAATGCATGGAGAAATCCATATAAATTAAGAGGAATATTCTATACTATGGGAAAATAAAACCATATTCTTTAGAGGATAATCAACCTGATAGGAAACCTAAGAAGGTAGGATTCAACCTACAAAAAAGAACTGAATAGGACCCCATGGAGAAACTTGCTAATTAGATGACATAAATGTTTAATACAATGAACAATAGGTTAGCCAGAATAGAAATAAATAAAGAGAGCACTGGAAAGACTTCTCACCCTCAAGTTGACATACAACAAGGAGACAACAAGCCACCTTTCAGGATAAATTTTAACAGGAACTAGAGTAACAACAATGCTGAAGAAGGGAACAAAAATAGAAATAATGGGAATGGTTGAAGAAAGAGAGAAACAAAGAAGTACTAGGACTCAGTTCCAAATCCCATACCCACTATCAACCCAGTAGAAAAATTTCCCTATTACTGCTCATCCTGTTATGCTCCTCATAACCAAGATTATTGTGGTATATATCTAGGTATACACCATGTTGTAGAGTTAGAAGAAGAATCCAAAGAAGATATCATAATTAACACATGTTGGACTCTTGAATATGAATCTAGAGAAAGGTTGTTCAAATAAAATATGGATTTATATGCTTCTAATCACCATCCTAAGATCCTAGTTGCTATAAATACTAAAATCCTACAAAAATGACAAGAAAATAGGTACAATAAAATGAAACAAGGGAAAGTAATCCCAACAACTCAAGAGGTGGAAGAACTTGAAGCAAATGCTTTAAATATAATAAATAGGACTATACCTTATAAAACTAATAAAATTTCAAACAAGGAAACTAGGGTATGATCTACTGTAAATAATAATGTACAAAAAGAAAAATAGAAAAAAATAAAAACAAAACTCTTCCTGAAAACATAGACATAAATGAACAACTACCACATGAAGAATGTACCAAAATATTATATGTTAAGAATATGGAGTCTGATTATGGCTCTGAAATAAGTAAGCAAAAGGTTAATATTACCTTTGATGAGTTAATGAATATTCAAAAGTATAGAGAATAAGTTTGTAAAGCCTTTGGCATGATTGAACAAAAATATACACAGTCCTGTAACGCAATCAAGCCTTCTAATCATGAGACTAGAACACTCTCATCTGTTAGACCAATTTATGTATCCTTTAGATAAAACTCAGATGAAGGAGAAAGGTATGTCATTCACAACTACATGCTAGATAGTGGTGCATCCCACAATATTATGCCCAAACAGATAGCAGACCAACTAGGATTAATTTGCACCAAGGAGTCCATCTATGTTTGTATTGGATAGTAGATAGATACCTTGTGCAGGAATTATTACTGGACTACTGGTCTTCTTAGATAAATATCCAAATAAATGCATAGTGATGGATGTTGCAGTAGTTGATGTGGACCCTTTCTTCTCATTAATTTTAAGCAGACACTAGACAGAACAATTAGGCAGTTCCATACAGTTATATTGATCATATGTCATAATCCCTATCTTAGGAAAAGAAAACATGACATTAAGGAGAGAACCATTTAATAAGTATTCAATGGAACTAGTAAAATCATATGACACTATGATTAACTTGGTCAATTCTATATAAGATAAGGAAATGGGGGTATACTCGATCTAGGATAATCCCTTTCTATTAGAGGTCCTTGATGCAAAATATATGGATCCTAAAACCAGAGAACTAGTGGATGCAAATCCAATAGAGTTCTCACTTAGGAAGTATAGACCATGTCCTTTGATGGGGTAAAATCTTAAACAGGAGTAGGTGCTAGTGTAAATTTAATAGATATTAAGGGAAACTATCTAGGAATCCCTTACATATTGGAATTCCCATGCACTAATAATGTAGCTAAATATAAAAAATTATTTTTAAGCCTAAGAAAAGCCAAGAACTAGGCATCAATTTCCTGACTGTTACTGGAGATGCAAAGTTAATTATACAATAGGTTAAAGGAAAGTATTAAATCAAATATCTCAAATTAAAACAATACAAATATGCAGTCTTAGCTGAAATTGATAAATTCTTAGCATTTAACATCTCTTACATTCCCATAGAGCAAAACCACATAGTAGACCTATTAGCAATCAACACTTCAGGTGCAAACTACCCAAAAATTGACACAGAATATATGGAAAGATTTCCAACCATCTCTGTGTACAAACCCTTTGTACCTGATAATGTTGTATACCTGCAAGTGTTTCAAGATGATGTGGATATTAGAGATTTTATGACCCTCCAGAACATGTATTCAGATGTTTTATGTGAAGAGGAAGATAAAGAAAATTTGAAAAACATAATTGGAGAACCAGTTGAAGTAATTCAACTCAAAACCAATAGAATCCCAAAGGGGATAATTTCATGACAAAGCTTATTCGATGATTTGTTAGAGTAATATTCCATTACTTGGAAAATTTACCATTTACTCCACTAGGTAAAAGAGTAGTTACTTTTACTTATACTATTTACTTTTACATTCTAGATATTTATCATTCTTATCCTAGGTTAATATTTAAATATCCTAGGTTAGTTGTTAGTCAGTTAGCGCTATTTCTTATGGTTAGCGTAGTTAGCGTTAATGTGGTTAAACAACCTATATTGGCCTATCTATTTCCTAATGTTAGGCTAATATTTTTTATTAATATTATTGTGCAAACTATTCCGCTCACTCTCTTTACCACATTGGCATCCGAGCTGGGGTGGATAACATGAGCATCGCTCGTTCCACCTGGTACCTGTGAAGCCTCCTCCCTCGGTGTATTCTTCATGCCATGCTGCATAGATCTTGAGGAGCATGACCTACTAACATAGCAGCCCATAGCCCGAGACCCGAGCTGAAGTGGCCCACAGGTGCATAGATCTCGAGGAGTGGGACCTACTAACGTGGAGGCCCATAGCTCGAGACTTGCTGACCTGGCACTTGGATCTAGGCTGACGATGTCGATAGCATGGTAGGCATGCCCTCCTAGGTGATTGACCACCATGTGATGGTAGAAGTGCCCTTCGTGTGGTGGTCGACCACCACGTGAGGGCAGGTGCGCCCTCCGTGGTAGGATACAAATCTTGATCGACGATCAGAATCTGAGAGGGAAAGCAGCCCTCTAATCACTGATGACCTAATCAAAAACCTAGACCCTACATTGGGATCTAAGAGGGCAGGCATCCCTCCAATCCCTGATCAATGTGACAATCAGGTTCGACAAGACAGACATCTATAAGATGTGCATGGGACACAAGACTGATGAGGGCACCTTTGACGTGACCTCGGGCACATTTCTCAAGGCACAAACATGGTCAGACCTGAGTGATGTAGGCAAACTGACATGTGGCATGCACCACATGGATAGGACACATGGCAAGCGCCACTTGGATAGGACATGGCTGGATGAAGGTGACACGTGGTGGACTGGCCATGTGGCACCTGATCTGACCTGACACAAGTGGGCGATGCATGGCAAATAGGCCACACGCCACCCGACCAGACCAGCCGCGATATATGGCGATGACCAAAATGAAGGCGAGGACCAACTGCCCGCAGGCAGTCAAGAGCAAAGAGGCATGCCTCACCTTTTATGCAAGTGAGGCAAACACCTCCTATTGAATGTGGGACTAAAAAGTACCACATTCAAAAAAAAATCTTGCCTAGAGGTGGGAAAGCCTTCAAATAGAAGGCACGCCACCTTCTAATCAGTCGGGCTAGCTAGCCCAACCAGTGGAGGGGCCATTGCCAAGGCCTAGCCTGATGGGAGGTCTGGAGTTCGACACCCGTCAAGGCCAAACGCCTTAATTTTTTTACAAATGAGCATGAACATCATCCAACCAAGGTAATTTTTAATTTTCATTGTATTTTTTTAATTTTTTTTAAGTATTTTTTTTAATAATTTAATGTTTTTTTATTTATAAAAATCATTTTTATTTTTATGATGTAAATGATTTTTTAAATAAAAATAATTTTTATTATTATTTAAATGATACTTAAAATTAATTAGACTTATGCAATAAATTGAAAATTGAAAAAAAAAGTAGAAACCTAATTTTTTTTTTAAACACAATAAAATTATGCTTTTGTTTTCTCCTTCAAAAAGAGATATAAGACATTTTATAGCATCTTTTTTCTTGCAAAATTAGGCAATCTAAAACTCTTCTCATCCCTTGTTAATTTTGCACACAAAAGAGGATCAAACTTGAATTCTTTTTTGCAAAATTCTAACACAAGGAGACAAAAATTTGCAAAACGTCAAAATTGAAGAGTGCATTTGTTTTCTCCAAGGAGATATAAGACATAAAATTGCACATTTTTCTTGCAAACTTGAGAAGAAATTGTAACCTTGGGTCCACAAAAACTAAGTCGTGTGTCGACTAGTTCTGGAAGCCTTCCAAACACGGGTCGTGTGTCGACTTGTCTTGGAAGGAGTGCTCAAATTGTTCATTTTGCAAATTTAAGGGGGGAAGACAACATTGTTTTTTTTGCAAAATTGTAAACAAAGTGGAGACATAAAATATCATTTTTTGCACAACACATATACACATTTGTTGCAAAAACTTAAAGGTGCATTTTCGATTTTACTCGACACCTTAATTGGCAAACTAGGTGATAATGATTTTGAGGCCATTTCTTGTTTGATTGTTGCATCATTTTTTTTGCAACTATAAGTCATATAATCAAGAACATCCAAACCTCAAAATTTCACAAATTTGTGTACATCCATGCACATATTTAAAGCCAATTTCACTTGATATTCTCTCCTAAATCAACAAAACCCCTAATTCACTCTTATTTGTTTGGCTTAATTTCCTCAAACTTTTCATCCTTCTTGAAGGGAGTTAAGGCAGGTGCCATTAAATATCTATTTGAGTGAATTATCTTTTGGTACTCTTTTAGGGTAATCAAAAGAAAGAACAAGTTTTTGAAAATAAGGAACCTTAAAAAGTTGCAATCCTTTGCACTAAGGGGGGATAATTCCTTTCTTCCTTCAAAACACATATTTTTGACAAGAGGGAAATAAAACTTGTAAAGGCAATCATAAAAGTAGAAGTCATAAAAATTATACCTTTTCTTTTAGACTTCATAATAGCAATCATGCTTGAAGTTCTTACAATAAGGAAGGATGATTTGGTGACCTTTTTGATAAAATTGCCTAGAAAGCATAGTTTTGCACAAATTGTAAAAATGACAACCATGACACCATTCAGTGTTGGTTTCAAAACAAGCAAAACTAAAATGGCAAAGGCACATCACAGAAGCCATCTTTCTAGTGAAGTGTCTCATTCTGATTCTGATTCTAGTTCAAAGAGAGCACAAGGAGTGCTCATTGCTAAAACAATATTGTAGAGGGAAAACACATGTGTCACCTTGGGCAAAAGCACCATTTTCTCTCTCTCCTCTTTTTGGCTTCATAAATAGCATAAGTATTTTGTTTGAAGACCTTGCAATAAGGGGTGCTTGTACCTCTTTTAGGCTTCATAAATAGCAAATTCTAGGTGTTTGAAGTACTTGTAACAAGAGGAGCGACTTTTTGTGATGTAAAATTGTCTAGGAGGCAATATTTGTAAAATCCTTCACAACACTCTTGCATTGCACACTTTTTGCAATTGAGGGGGGATATAAATTTCTTTTCTTCACAATTTTTGTAAATAGGGAAGAAGGCTTATAAGGGTGCATTTTTGGCTTCGACCGACACCTTAGTCACACTTCCTTCAGAAATTGAATACACTATGTTTTGCAACAAGAAGGGGGGAACTTATAAGGGTGCATTTTTGGCAATGACCGACACCTTAGCTACCTTTATCTTTTGCAAATTCATATTGTAAATGAATGAACCTTGTATGAAGTGATCTATTCTACTACACCTAGCGATTGCAGTGGCTGGTTACCCATGCAATTCGGTTGGATGATGTGATTACCATAAGGACATTCGTTGGCGTGAAGACAAAGTGAGGAATGACCCACTTTTTGCTTAGGAGCAACAGAGCACTGTGACAGAGTAAAGAACCAGCAGATCAACATCTTCTTCACTGTATTGGGGTAGTTATATACTTTACCCAAATATTTTTGTATAGAGGGATATGTATGTATTACCCAAATAATGTAATAAGGGGGGATGTTAGAGTAATATTCCATTACTTGGGATATTTACCATTTACTCCACTAGGTAAAAGAGTAGTTACTTTTACTTATACTATTTACTTTTACATTCTAGATATTTATCATTCTTATCCTAGGTTAATATTTAAATATCCTAGGTTAGTTGTTAGTCAGTTAGCGCTATTTCCTATGGTTAGCGTAGTTAGCGTTAATGTGGTTAAACAACCTATTTTGTAACCTATATTAGCCTATCTATTTCCTAATGTTAGGCTAATGTTTTTTGATTAATATTATTGTGCAAACTATTCCGCTCACTCTCTTTACCACATGATTTTGATAAAGCATACAAACCACTCCTCAAAGAAACAAAAGTTGACAATGTAAATATTGGAATAGACGAGGAGCCCAAATTGGTTAAGATTGATAAGGCTTTACCAAAAGAAGAAAAAAAATTCCTAGAGTTATGAAGACCTAAAAACATTTAAAACTGATGTCGCGACTCACATCATTCCCCTTAAGGAAGATGCTAAAACTTTTAGAACAAAATAGAAGAAATTCAATCCCACATTGCATCTAGTTATGCAAAAGGAATTTTATAAGTTACTAGATACCAAAATAGTCAAAAAAGTAAGGTTTTCTTCCTGGATAGCAAACTTAGTACTAGTAAGGAAGAAATATGGGGAGATTAGACACTGTGTTGATTTTTGAAATTTGAATAAAAGCTCACTCAAAGATAATTATCTCCTGCCCAATATGGAACAACTATTGCAAGTTGTAGTAGGCTCATCTAGAATGTGATTACTAAATGGATTCTCAGGATATAACTAGATTTAGGTAAATCCTAAAGATAGATACAAAATTGCATTCACTACCCCTTGGGGCACTTTTTAATACTTAAGAATGTCATTTGGATCAATGAATATAGGAGCAACATTCCAAAGGGCCATGGACTTTGTTTTCAAATGTTTGAGGTTCAAGATAGTTGTTGTCTACTTAGATGATATAACTGTGTTTTCTAGAAATCCTAAAGATCATATTGAGCATTTGGCTACAATATTTTCTAGATGCAAAAAAATTGAAATATATTTGAATCTAAAGAAATGTATATTCATAGTAATACAGGGAAAACTTTTAGGTCATATAGTTTTAGAAAATAGAATCAGCATTGACCCATCGAGGGTAGAAGCTATTGCCAAAATACCTTCATGACAAAATGGTGTCAACGGATTTTCCCATCCATAAGTCTCAACTCCATAAATGGGTTAGAGATTATACTAAAATTATCCATATAGTTATGGGGATCGTGGACCTTAACTGTATTAGCATCGAAGTTATGTATATGATAGTGTAGTGCAACAAGACTGGGAAGATGCCAATGTATAGATGGCAAGATATAATGTGTGATGCAATAGACAAAGAATTTAAAGAATAATATAAGACCATAAAAGAGGATAGAGATATCATGCACCACTTCTCATGCTACTCTTTCCTCATCCATTTTATCATAGGGAAGTTCAAGGATAGTGCAATTACTTAGTTATGAGGTGTGCCAGGGGAAATTATCCAGGATAGAATACCTTGCATTTATGATGGCACCTTCACTTATTCAAAATTTTGTGGAAAATTTTTGGCCATGTATCATGTACTCACTGAGAAATAACCCCCATAATGAGCTAGATAATAATCAAGTACCTTGAATACAATAAAGTTGGATATTTCTTTCTCACTAAACACTATATTTTCATTAGGACACACGAAGTAAAATTGCCACCCAAATATTTACCTACTTTCTATCCAAAATCATTGGTCACCTGAGATATTGTGAGGCAATCTACAAAAGAATGCATATTGGGATAGAAGAGAAAACATACTAGTATTTCTTGGGTCACTACACCAGGAAAAATTGGGTAGTATGTTTATAGAGGATATCCTGGAATGATGAAGTCTTTGCCCCAAATGGATTCTTATCATTTCATAGAAATCACCTGGAGATCGTATGATCTTGAAGGTCGTTATAGGGACATTGTCGTCAAGCCTAAACTGATGATAAATAGATATTATGAATTTGAGAAAAACTTTTTGTGGGACCAAAAAAACAGAGTGAATCTAGAAGACATATGGAATAATCAGAACCTAGTAAGGGCACATACTCATATAGAAGAGGTAGAAAACTACTCTGCAGACCTCAAGATGATAATACATGATACAATAGATAAAATAATTCCACAGGTGGTCATCATTCCACCAAAAAAATTTGTGGATCCCATCGCAGAGGTCATGAGTTTGGAACCTGAACAAATTGAGATCATGTCTGAGGTGATAACCCAAATGATAGAAGAAGTGGTTGGTGCCCCTTCCACTTCTCAATCTTCCAATATGGACAAAGGAAAGATATTTTTCTCACTTTTGCTACCCCAAGCCACTTCAAAGTTTAAAACTTGGCAATAACTTTGATGGCCCCATGACACTTACAACAGAGGGCCACAGGCTCTCCCCAAGCAACACTAGTGGCTTTCATGGTAAATAATAAGGAGATCATAATCTCTACCATAGTGTGGGAAAGAATACAGAAAGCTAAAGGATTCAATGATATTTTTAGAGATTACCAAGCGGTAATTCTTGACACTTTAAACTCTCCCCCTCATAAGAGATCTAGAATCAGAATAGGTTATGGTGATCCTATAAGCCTCTCTCTAGTCAGAAGAGAAGATTTTATAGAATTCACTTCTGAGGAAGAAGAGCATATTGAAGCTATAATGGAAGGTAGGGTGATGGAAGCTCAGGACAAAATCAAGGTTCAAAGTTCACATTTAGTGAGTTCAAGCCCTACCTCCAAGACTACCATAATTATTCCCACTTAAGGAGTACATTCACTTTAGATAAATCTTGACACAGGTGATGCAGAGATAGGAGGAGATACAGACACCTTATTAAAACATGGAGTGCAAGTACATGCACAAATTCCATTGGCCATTAAGAAATAAGTGACAGCCTGGAAGTTTAAAGCATAACTATTACAGGCAGAGAATGAAAAGCTGAAAGCTAAAATCAATAAAAATTAGGAGCAAGTGCCTTTAGGGAGAAAACCATTACAAGATTCAGTTCTTACAGCCAAGTATAAGGAAAATATGGTCAAAATCATAGAAAAAGATTGAGAATTGGTGCAAATATTTTGGGACAATAATATAAATGAATAAATAAATAAAACCCCTGATAGAGAAAACAAATAAAAATATGGTAGTTATTTTCCCAGTGTACGAAAAATGGAAAACTAAGTATGAACAGATCAGGTCCAAACAAGTGGTCACTAGTGATGGCAAAAGTTATAGCTGCCAAGCAGAGTATGATAAAGTTATAATTTTTAAGGCAGATAGACCCCAATGGAATAACAAAATTAAAGAGCTAGATAATGTGGAAAGTGACACAATTAACAGGTTGAAACATCTCAATATCAATCTCAATAAATTACTCAAAACTTAAGGGTTCATTCATTTAGCCATAAAATATATTAGAGTTCCCCTACGAGGAAATTGATGAAGATGAACTATCTTATCAACTCATCTCTTTTTCAACAACCACCCTGGATATCATCAGATTTTTCTAGATCAGACAGGCAGTCCTCAAAGAAGACAAGACCAAATGAATACGAGTGTTGGATAGGATTTGCACACTCAATGGGATTGACAAATAAATCTAGATACTTATAGCCAATTTCATTGATACAAGTCAAGACGATAAGGATGTAATAAAGAGAAGTCAAATTACACTTGAGTCAACAAGCAGCATGGGACCCACAATGAGAGAGAAAGGGAAGGATAAGATGGATGATAACTGGGTAGGACTTCAACCAATTTTGAAAATAAATATTATTTTTGATACAACTAATAATAGGTTGTACAACGCCCATCAATGACAAGGCAAGAGATGATGCCAAGGGGATAGTTCAAATAAAAGTAGTTTTGGTAGTTACAGAGCCACCATAGCTATAAGAAGGATGTCTACAGCCAGAAAGAGGATCGATATTTTGACATAGCATATTTTTACGAAGAGGTATACTCGAGTTCCCATTCTTTTCATCGTATTCTCTTTATCTTCCTTCTTTTCCACCCCTTATTCTTTCCATTACTTGAAGGTTTTGGTAGGAAAGTGTTCGAAAAGCTGAGATTATTTCTAGATTTTTGAGCCAGAGGTCTAGAGACTCGACTGTCGTGATATTCAAACGACAGAGTGAAAGGTCCTTGTTACAAAATTCGAACCAGGATCTTTATTGTACTAATATTTCAAGAGTTTAATGGTAGTTTTATGCGAACTCTTTGTGTAATCTTGTCCAGATATTAATACAATTTTGGGCTTCTTTTCTATTACATCTTTGTTTCAGTTATGTGTGTTGATTCATTATGAGTTACATTATTTGAACGCATAGTGAATGTTCCTTTCGTTTGTTAATGGTTATGTTTATTATGATATTCAAATGAATGTAATTGCACCAATTATCTCTTTCTTTGTTATTTCTATTTTCATTAAATTGTTATTAAATATTGCTACAATAGCCCAAAGGATTAAGGCACTAGTCATACATAAGGCATAATTGAACTATTATTGTTTTAACTTGGTCAAATTTATAAAATATTTAATTTTCCACCATAAATCTGGAAGAGCATGAACATAAAACGTTAAAAAATTTAATTCACCTCAAGGGTATCCTTACCATACCCGGTCTATTTAGAAAATATTGAAGAACTATATTCCTAGGTTAAAGAGGTAGATCGACCAAAGCCTGTAATTGTTTGTTGACATTAGGTTTTCTAGTAGTGTGACAACTTATCCCAAGGATGTAGGAAAAATCCCCAATAATTCCTTTTTAAAGAAGTATTACCTCCATAATTGCCATGCTCGAATGTTTTAAGTTCCATCCATGCTCGATAAGGGAGAGGGTCAACCAAGCAATAAATTAAACATAATCAACCATAAACAATATTTTCATTAAGTTAGATTTTACAATGGTTTTAGTATTTGTTCTTCTTTCCAAAAGATAATAATAGTAATACTACCCATAAATTATCTCAAAAAATCAAAAGCAAATGATGACATTATATAATGGTTCATAACTTTCACATCAAGAACAATCACAAATTCAAATCAAAAAATACCTTCATACCATTGTTTTATCCTTAAATAAGTGGTCTCTTTTAAGATAGTCAAAAGCTATCTCCAACCTATTAAGGTGACTCATTGCTTGACAACTTTCTGACCCATTGGTGTGAACATGAAAACAACAATTTGCAATGCATCTACATAGAAGGTAATTTTCCTTGTTACCCTAAGTTGCTGATGAGAAAGTCATCATTATCATTTTCTAAAATATCTCTCATTGTATATGGTTCTCCATAGTTCTCACTAGAAAGAGAGTACCTAGTCCTACACCCACCAACGCATTAGTGGTACCATAGTCCATGCTCAAAAGAATGCAATCATTCCATCATATAGACAATGTAAAAGAAACTATACCATTAAACAATCAAACCAATACATAGTTCATTGTATAAAAAGAGTTTTTCCAAGTAGAGGCGTTTGTCATGATCCTTCTTGGTAGTACTAATCCTTCAAGATGGAATTTGTATTGTGAATGATGTTTAATGCTTAGTCATGTGGTGCTAATGGTTACATGTTTTAGTTATTGTGCCCATTTTGCTTAAGAATATGGTACTGTTGATGCTCTACTTGATTGCAAGATCAGGTACTCTCATGGGTGGACAATAATATTGGCCATAGGGAAATGAGAGACCATGTTGAAGGGGAAATGATGACCAAACGGCTCAGGGTAACATGAATAAATACCCTCTTTCATGTAGGTGCATTATTGATTTTCTTATTCTCTTGTTTGTACCTTTGGGTCAGGAAAGTTGCTTGCAATGAGCCTCCTTAATATGAGTCGATGATGGCTTGGGTCTATCTTAAATAAGAAGCCACTCATTTGGGGATAAAATGAAGGTACAAAGTAGTGAGAGATTGCTTTGATTCTCATTTACTTGTGGTTGTGCTTGTATGGTCTCTTTGCTTGGACTAGATGGATTGCTCTTTGCTTTATGAGAAAAAGGAAAGATCTAAGCTATACTAATGTTGGATTAATCTAATGTTAGTTTTATCAAAAGAAATATTTAAACCATAATAGTATTAGATTTAATGATTAATCTAATATTAGCTTAATCAAAATAAAATATTAAAGCTATAATAATGCTAGACTTCCAATTAAACAATTGAAATATTAACCTAATAATAGTAGAAGGATTAATATTTGATTGATTTATTTATAATTGCTAATAGCGATTAGTGTTAGTTATTTAATCTATGGAATAATAGATGTGGTGCTATTAATAGTTTTAATTGAAGTTTTGTTGTTAGACATTGCTTTTATTTTTGAAGCTTCGTGGCATGTTGGGCCACCTCTCTTCTTGAGTGGGGGGGTTACATTGCATTTATTGCTTGGAGGTGCCACCTTAGATCATGGCTACTTTACTCTCCTCTTTGGCTGCATTATGAATGCTTGCATGAGGTTTCTTGGGGGTAGTGAAATCACTCTCAGGAGCTTCTTGTCGCACATCGTTGTTTCCTCAACTTTTTAAAGGAAGGTGGGATGATGCTCGAGGGGTTGTTGTTCGAAATCAAGGAAAATTTTATGAGAGCATACGCATAGGAAGGAATATTTAGAGTGGAGCATGGGAAGGTGCTTGAAAGTCTTCTATCTCGTTAGTTTTAGGTAATATTCATTGCTTAAAAGTCTTGCTTGTTTAGTGTATGAGCACTCTTACCTATCTTTCCTTTGGTTTGGATTGATCATTGTTGCTTTTAGTTTAATCTTGTGCTTGTGTTTGCTCTTTTTAGATGGTTTTCAAGGGGGAAATGATTCTCCTTGAGATATTATGAAGGGCTTCCTTTTGAAAATATTTTTTCTTAAATGGGAATGGGCTCTAGAAGGGGGGTAATGAAGAACATGAACTTATACTGAGAGGGGGGGTGAACAGTATAAGACTTAACCATTTAATAATTTTAATTTCAGATAGCAGTGGCATCAACACAATATTAAACAAGACAGAAAACATCACACATTGAAGACCCATTTTTAACGTGGTTCACCCAGAATGGCTGGGCTACATCCACAAAACTTTTCTCTAAAATTTTATCTCAAATTCTTTGGGAAACCTTCCCAATTACAAAGTTTATGAGCCTCTCGCTCAAAGGAGATACCTTCCCCTAACTTCTGCTCTCGGTCGGTGATCCTCTAGAAGACCTCTACCTCTCGCCCTTAGCAAATGGAACTCAATCCACAGAAGACACCTGTCTTCCCTACTCTGGCTGGAGACCTCTGTCCTCAACTCTATCACCTCAAAGCTGGTCCTCGAATTTGCACTAAACATAGTCCTTCGGTCTAGCACAAATGTCCTCTTTCTCTTTCTCTGGTCTGCACCAAACACAGTCCTTCGGTCTGGCACAAGTCTGTCCTCTTCCTCTTTCTCTGGTCTGCACCAACACTGTCCTCAATAGGTCTCTCTGCTCTGTCACAGCCGCACTTGATCGAAACCAACTTGCACATAGTCTACGCAAACACAGCAGCATTCAACACTCTACGATCGAACTCCTCACTCTACGCATCAACTCGCCACTTCTACGCTATCTGCGTTGTTATGGCTGCATCTCTACACACTTCACTCGAATCGACTCGACTCGGTCTCTATGCACCATGGACTTCACTTGCGCAAGTTCGATACACACATTTGATACCTCAATCTCGAAATAGCCCTCCTTTTATAGCATAAATTCCAAGATCAAAACACTCAATCTTAGTCGACTGTAACCCTAGAATCCATCGACTGCAAAACCCTAATCATCGTCGGCTCAAATTTAACTCTATCGGCTTCAACCGCCTCTGCAACTCTCCTGTAGCTTCTACCGTGAAACTACAACATGTCACGATATCGTGACACCTTTTCCAACCGTACACCTTCTTTTGCCTTTTGTCACGATATCGTGACACCTTAGCCTTTGTCGACTTTACTTAAGTTCTTGTCATGAAATCATGACACTTTTGCTTCTGCTGACGTCATCTTCACTCCTATCATGAAATCATGACCCTTCTATCTTCAAAGCCTTCTTCTCTGCTTTTCATGAAATCATGACACTTTGCCTCTCAACGTCATCTTCACTGTCACTGAAATCGTGACATTTCTGCCTTATCTTTTTCTGCCTTACACCAAAAACTGGAACATGTCACGAAATCATGACAGCTTTCACCTTTGAGCTTCTTCCTTCTTGAATTCGTCATGAAATCATGACACTTCTTCTATGAAGACTTGCTTCATTTATCGTAAAATCGTGACACTTTCTCCAATCGAACTTTCCATCTCAACCTATCACAAATCGTGACGCTTAATTCCTTCCATCAGAAAAATACCTATCACGAAATCGTGACGCTTCTCATTTCAAACTCTTCCCTTAGCTGCATGTCATGAAATCATGACAGTTCTCACTTCGAGCTTTTCAGCATGTCACAAAATCGTGACAGTCCTCACCTTGACCTCTGTAGCATGTCACGAAATCGTGACATTTTTCATGTAACTTTCTCTCTCTTCGAACTTGTCATGAAATCATGACAGTTCACACTGCGCTCTCTCTTCAGCATCATGTCATGAAATCGTGACACTTTTTCGTCCATACAACCTTCTTTGCAGAATGTCACGAAATCATGACACTTTTCCTTCTCTGCCTTCCTGCACTTTTTGAGTCACGAAAATGCGACATGTCACGAAATCGTGACACTTTCCATCTTGCTCTCCTTCTCTGCCAACATGTCACGAAATCGCGACAGTTTTCCCCTTCTCTCTCCTCAAACATGTCGCGAAATCACGACAGTTTTGCCAACACTTTCTCTCTCCTCAAACATGTCGCGAAATCATGACAGTTTTGCCAGCACTTTCTCTCTCCTCAAACATGTCACGAAATCGTGACAGTTTTTCCAGCCACCTGCATACTTTTTCTTACTTGTCTTTTTCTTGATCTTTTGCAAATGGGCTACTCTGATCTTCTTGGAAACTCACTGTCCATGTTGAAACCTTCATCAAAACAAATTCTTTGACATCAAATCAAATTGCTTCAAGAACTTCTTGACATCAATGACAACATCTACACTTGAGCAAAGGCAATGTACCCAAGGTACCCAAAATTGCCAACAATCTCCCCCTTTGTCATTGATGGCAAACCTTAACTGAAAACACATCTCAAGAGCCAAAACTGAAACCAATTGAGCCAACAACTGAGAATCTACCTTTGAAGTTTTTGCTCCCCCTGACTTGAAGCTCTCTTCTTCACTCATATCTCCCCCTTACTCATATCTCTCCCCCTTTGTCATCAATGGCAAAGGGCCACCTTTGGGACTCGGGACTAAGAAAGAGCCTCTTGGCTTGGTCCCTCCCCCACCTCCTGATGAGGTGATTAATTTTGAGGTGAGAGTACAACTCCCAATTTCTCCCTTAGATACTCAAACGTATCTCTTGGAAGAGGTTTGGTGAAGATATCCGCAATATGCTCTTTAGTAGGCACATACTCTAGCTTGACTTGCTTCTCTTGCACTTTCTCCCTTAGAAAATGATATTTGATGGAAATGTGCTTCGTCCTTGAGTGCATTACCGGATTTTTAGAAATACTTATGGCACTTGTATTATCACAAAGAATGGAGATGGGTTGTTCATGCTTGACTTTGAAATCCTCCAAGGTGGTTTTCATCCATAAAACCTGTGTGCACCCAGCCACTGCTGCTATGTATTCAGCCTCTGCTGTAGATAAGGAAACTGAAGGTTGTTTCTTACTTAGCCAAGAAACCAAACTCTTTCCCAGAAAGAATGCTCCACCACTAGTGCTTTTCCTATCATCAATACTGCCTGCCCAATCTGCATCTGTATAAGTTGTGAGGGTGAAATCATCACCTTTGGGATACCAAAGCCCAAAGTCCATAGTGCCCTTCAAATATCTGAATATCCTCTTAACTGCTATAACATGAGATTCTTTTGGAGCTGCCTGAAATCTTGCTACTAATCCAACGGCCTGCATGATATCCGGTCTGGTAGCTGTACTGTATAGTAAACTGCCAATCATAGATCTGTACAACTTCTGATCTGCCGCTGGAGATTCATCATCTTTACTCAGATTGCACCCTGTAATCATTGGAGTACACACGGGTTTGTTGTCCATCATCCCAAATTTCTTCAACATTTCTTTGATATACTTTCCCTGAGAGAGAAATATACCATCTTTTGATTGTGCAATCTGTAGCCCTAAAAAGAATGACAACTCTCCAATCATAGACATCTCGAATTCCTTTTGCATGGTGTTAGCAAAAACTTTGCACATCTGAGTATTATTTCCCCCAAAAATAATATCATCAACATAGACAACTATAATCAACATATCATCATCTTCATTCTTAATATACAAGTTGCTATCTGCCACGCCTTTCCTGAAGCCTTGCTCATGAAGATAACCGTCAAGTCTTGAGTACCACGCCCTTGGTGCTTGCTTTAACCCATATAAGGCCTTTTTTAGTTTACACACATAGTCTGGTTTTTCGTGAGAGACACTCCTTCTGGCTGTTCTATGTAGACTTCTTCTACCAACACCCCATTTAGAAAAGCCGACTTTACATCCATTTGATATACCTTGAATGATTTGAAGCTTGAAAGGGCCAAAAACATTCCGATAGCTTCAAGACGAGCAACAGGCGCAAACGTCTCTTCGAAATCAACACCTTCTACTTGAGCATACCCTTTACAGACTAACCTAGCTTTGTTTCTGACAATCTTTCCATCCTCATTGAGTTTATTTCTGAATATCCATTTTGTGCCAATGACATTCTTGTCCTTAGGTCTTGGAACCAAATCCCAGGTTTCACTTTTCTCTATTTGATTTAGCTCTTCATCCATTGCTTTTACCCAAAACTCATCTGTACATGCTTCACTAAAATTTTTTGGCTCAATCTGAGATAACAATGAAACATTCGTAGAATCATGTGAAGGAATGACTCTTCTTCTTGTTTGCCTGCTATTTGGATCACCAATGATCAAGTCTTTGGGATGATGTTTCTGAACATACCGTGAAGGAGTTTTGGGAAGCAGTTGTTGTCTTTCCTCTTCTTCATCTGAAACCTCTCTGAATTCTTCTTGACAGATTTCATCACCGAGTTCCTTGACTGGTTCTCTTATCCCTGTCTTTTCATCTACTGTTACATTTATGCTCTCTACAATAGTATGAGTTCTTTTGTTGAAACATCTATAGGCCTTGCTTCTGCTGGAATATCCAAGAAAAATTCCCTCATCACACCTAGGATCAAACTTACCCAAATTCTGATCTTCCCTTCTGATGAAGCACTTACTCCCGAACACTTTGAAGTATTTTACTGTAGCTGGTCTTCCTTTCCACAACTCATAGGGAGTTTTATGATGATTGACTCTGAGTTGAGCCCTAGTGATGATGTAAATCTGTTGTCTTGACTGCTTCTCTCCAAAAGCCATCTGAAAGTTTTGACTCATTTAACATTGCTCTAGCCATATTTTCAACGGTTCTGTTTTTCCTTTCAACTACTCCATTTTGTTGAGGAGTTCTTGCTGCTGAATATTCTCTTTTGATTTCGTGTTGCTCACAGTATTCCACAAATTCATTTGAAGTGAACTCTCCTCCTCTATCCGATCTTAAGCATTTGATTCTCTTGTCAGTCTCATTTTCAATCATTTCTTTAAAAGCTTTAAATTTTTCAAAAGCTTCAGATTTTTCTTTGAGAAAAGTAACCCAAGTCATTCTAGAATAATCATCTATAAACAACATGAAGTAGCTTTCTCCCTGAATGCTCTGAGTTCTGGTGGGGCCACACAAATCAGTATGAATAAGATCCAATGGTTTTGAAGATGTATACCCTTTTGATTTGAAACTGGTTTTGGTCTGTTTACCATGTTGACAAGGACCGCAAATGATGTTATGGGGCCTTTTTATTTTGGGCAAGTCTCTAACTGCTTCCTTGTTACTAATATTGACAAGATTATCAAAACTCAAATGTCCCAATATTTTATGCCATAACCAACTCTCATCTTCTTGAGTTATAAAACACTTTTCCCTTTTTATCTCACTTAGCATGTAAAGATTGTTTGGAGTCCTTGTAGCACTAGCAATGAGTTTTCCATTTTTTTCTTTACTTATCTCACATCTATCTGAAAAGAAAGATACTATGTGCCCTTGATCACAAAGTTGACTCACACTAAGAAGATTATGTCTTAGGCCTTCTACATAGAGCACATTTTCTATTTTGGATTTCCCATCCAAACTAAGAGTCCCTTTACCACAGATTTTTGCGGACCTGTTATCTCCAAAACTGACTGTTCCTCTGTTTGTTTCTTTTAAAACCAAAAACTTTTCCTTTTCACCAGTCATATGTTTTGAACAACCACTATCAAGATACCATTTTTCTACTTTGTCTTGAGCATGAAAAGCAGTTTGAACTATCATTGACTTAGATTTGATCTCATTCCTCTTTTTAGTGAACTCAAGGCTAAATCTATCCAAACTGCACATCCTTGCTATATGCCCAAAATTCTTGCACTTGTAACACATGATATTTTTATTCATAAGAGGTGCAAATGAGTTAACATTTTCCTTACTATGGCTATTCAGAGACTTATTGCAATGCATAGCTATGTGACCAAATTTCTTACAAGAAAAACAATAGCCATGGAAGGTATTATGTAACCTGTTTTGATGCCTTGGATGATTGTTCTTCTTGCGATCAACTGGAATCCATTGCTCTTCAGGATGAAGATTGATCTTGCTCGAAGACCCTGTTTCATGAATGGTGATACCATCCTTCTTTTGCTTTTCACATGGAATATTCTGTCTGAGAGTCAACTGTTCCAACTTCACTCTAAGAGACATAATCTCTTCTTCTAGTTTCTCACAATCAACTTCCTTTCCTTTTAGAGCCTCTTGTTAGAACCTGTTCAACCTTCTTCCCTTCTTCAGCTAGAATTTTGAAATCTATAACACTTTGAGACAATTCTGATCTTGCTATCTCTTCTTCCTGACATTGATGCTTGAGAACAGAATTCTCTTCCCTGAGTTTCTCAAGCTTTCTCAAAGCCAAGAAGAATTCACTTTTGAGATCGAACTCAACCTCTTCATTTCTTTCTGAATTTATATGTTCCTCTGATAGATCCTTCTCCAAGTTGTTAGGCTCTTTACGGAGTGACCCGCTCTGATACCAATTGAAGAACATGAACTTATACTGAGAGGGGGGGGTGAACAGTATAAGACTTAACCATTTAATAATTTTAATTTTAGATAGCAGTGGCATCAACACAATATTAAACAAGACAGAAAGCATCACACATAGAAGACCCATTTTTAACGTGGTTCACCCAGAATGGCTGGGCTACGTCCACAAAACTTTTCTCTAAAATTTTATCTCAAATTCTTTGGGAAACCTTCCCAATTACAAAGTTTATGAGCCTCGGCTCAAAGGAGATACCTTCCCCTAACTCTGCTCTGGCTGGTGATCCTCTAGAAGACCTCTGCCTCTGCTGCCCTTAGCAAATGGAACTCAATCCATAGAAGACACCTGTCTTCCCTGCTCTGGCTGGAGACCTCTGTCCTCAACTCTATCACCTCAAAGCTGGTCCTCGAATTTGCACTAAACATAGTCCTTCGGTCTAGCACAAATGTCCTCTTTCTCTTTCTCTGGTCTGCACCAAACACAGTCCTTCGATCTGGCACAAGTCTGTCCTCTTCCTCTTTCTCTGGTCTGCACCAACACTATCCTCAATAGGTCTCTTTGCTTTGTCACAGCCGCACTTGATCGAAACCAACTTGCACTAGTCTACGCAAACACAGTAGCATTCAACACTCTACGATCGAACTCCTCACTCTGCGCATCAACTCGCCACTTCTACGCTATCTGCTGTTATGGCTGCATCTCGCACACTTCGCTCGAATCGACTCGACTCGGTCTCTACGCACCGTGGACTTCACTTGCGCAAGTTCGATACACACATTCGATACCTCAATCTCGAAATAGCCCTCCTTTTATAGCATAAATTTCAAGATCAAAACACTCAATCTTAGTCGGCTGTAACCCTAAACTCCGTCGGCTACAAAACCCTAATCATCGTCGGCTCAAAGTTAACTCTGTCGGCTTCAACCGCCTCTGCAACTCTCCTATAGCTTCTACCATGAAACTACAACATGTCGCGATATCGTGACACCTTTGCCAACCGTACACCTTCCTTTTGCCTTTGTCATGATATCGTGACACCTTAGCCTTTGTCGACTTTACTTAAGTTCTTGTCATGAAATCGTGACACTTCTACTTCTGCTACGTCATCTTCACTTCTATCATGAAATCATGACACTTCTGTCTTCATGGCTCTTCTTCTCGCTTTCAAATCGACACATGACCACATGTCATGAAATCATGACAATCTTCCTACCTTTGCTTTTTTCCTTACACCCCAAACTGGAACATGTCACAAAATCGTGATGCTTTCACCTTCGAGCTCTTCCTTCTTGAATTCGTCGCAAAATCGTATCTTCGTTGAAGACTTGCTTCCTATTCTATCATGAAATCATGACACTTTCTCCAACATTTCCCATCTCACTCATCCTATCATGAAATCATGATCACTTTCAACTCCTCCAAACTTTCTTCATCAAAATCGTGACGCTTCTCATTTCAAACTCTTCCCTTAGCTGCATGTCACGAAATCGTGATAGTTCTCACTTTGAGCTTTTTAGCATGTCATGAAATCATGACAGTCCTCACCTTGACCTCTGTAGCATGTCGTGAAATCATGACATTTTTCATGAAACTTTCTCTCTCTTTGAACTTGTCACGAAATCACGATAGTTCACACTACGGACTCTCTCTTCAGCATCATGTCGCGAAATCGTGACACTTTTTCGTCCGTACAACCTTCTTTGCAGAATGTCGCGAAATCGTGACACTTTTCCTTCTCTGCCTTCCTGCACTTTTCGAGTCGCGAAAATGCGACATGTCACGAAATCGTGACACTTTCCATCTTGCTCTCCTTCTCTGCCAACATGTCGTGAAATCGCGACAGTTTTGCCAGCTTCTTCTCTGTCTTCCAACATGTCGCGAAATCGTGATAGTTTTGCCAAAACTTTCTCTCTCCTCAAACATGTCGCGAAATCGTGACAGTTTTGCCAACACTTTCTCTCTCCTCAAACATGTCGCGAAATCGTGACAGTTTTTCCAGCCGCCTGCATACTTTTTCTTACTTGTCTTTTTCTTGATCTTTTGCAACTGGGCTACTATGATCTTCTTGGAAACTCACTGTCCATGCTGAAACCTTCATCAAAACAAATTCTTTGACATCAAATCAAATTGCTTCAAGAACTTCTTGACATCAATGACAACATCTACACTTGAGCAAAGGCAATGTACCCAAGGTACCCAAAATTGCCAACGGGTAATGAAGGAACATTTTCATCATACGTTTGGTGGTTGTCACGTAGCCTCAAAAATTACCTTTAGTAACTTGGTCGTTGAGTTGAGCTAGATTAGTGGGGTTGTAGAATTGCATAGGTGCTCTTCCTTGTCGCTTTCTTCTTTACATTGACCATGTCTATGTTGGCTAAGTGGTTGGTGGATAGTCTGGAACTAGTTCTAGTTTAACCTTTCGAACTTGTGCTTCTTTGCTATTTCAGTTAGTGGTGCTTTAGCTTTCCAAGTAGGTATGTTCAATTGGTGTTGCCCTTCTATAAGCTTGGTTACCAGGTAGTGTTTTTTAGCTTTACTATGGAATTGAGTGTCTAACGAATGATGCATGGCACTTGGATAGATGTGTGTTTGTCCCAAGTTTTAACCTTCTCATGGATAGGTTTAGCTGCTTGTGAGTTTTTCTGGGTTAGACTCCAGTTGTTCATTAAAGGTTAAAATAAATTTTAATATTAGTTAGTTCGGGAATGAATCCAACTAAGGAAGATTTGTTCTTAGATTTTAAATAATATAATATTAGTTAGTTCGGGAATGAATCCAACTAATGAAGCTTTGTTATTAGATTTTAAATAATCTAATATTAGTTAGTTTGGGAATGAATCCAACTAATGAAGCTTTGTTCTTAGATTTTAAATAATCTAATATTAGTTATTTTTGCCTCTCCTTTCCACTCGAGAGATGACTACAACATCATAGACTCGAAATGTGGTTATGTCTAGTCAAATATATGATAATCATGGATGCTCTTTTGAACCTTGTTAGTTGGTCCCTTTTAATAAAATAATAATAATATCTCTCACTTGGGTTGGTTAGAATTTGGGTTGTTATAGTTGGTATTAGAGCTTTAGGTTCATAGGGATAGAAGCTTCCCTAGTAAGGACTTAGAGAAGTTTTGACTTGATGGTTGACTTTTGGGTAGATGGCATGATCATCATAACTATCAATGGATGATAGTATGACTTTGTTAGTACATTGGAGGATGTGACTAACTAGTAGGTAGGATGCATGAAAGGAAGACTACAACCTAACCTAAGGACTTTTGTGTGACCAAGAGACTATGGTACCAAATTTAAGGAGGGGGAGAGGAGGATCTTCCATACCACCAAGGCCTGTTAGGCAAGATAGTGTTGAGGCTAGACATTTAGGAGAATGTTCAATGAACTCCAACAGAGAAGTGGAGAACCTCACTACTACGGTCTCACTGTTGCAAGAGCGATTACAACAATTAAGAGAATATATGGATCAACAAAGAGAGAGGCTAGAAAATTTAGCAAGTCAAAATAAAAATTTTGAGGATAGACGGGAAGGAAACCCTCCTTCAGCTGAACAAGAGGTTAGGGAACTCATAGAGGCTGAATTAGCAAAAGATTTGAAGAAGGTTAAGACCTCTAAATTCAATGGAAATGATGGGGCAGATTCATTTTAAGCATGGCTAAATGAACTAGAGACCTATTTTTCCATGAAAAAATATTCTCTAGCAACCCAAACCTATTGGGCTACTCTCCATTTGTAGGATACTATATTAGAATGGTGGAATACCTATAAATCTGGTCAAAAAATTGAGGCCATAAACCTACCTTGGGAGGGGTTTGTAGAAGCCTTTAAGAATATATTTCTTACTGAACAACACTATGTGGAAGAATTTGAGTTCTCCACACTTGTACAAGGAACAATGACAATAGAGATTTACCATCAAAAATTTATTAAGTTGCTTAAGTATGTACCACTTTACGAGCAGGATGAGCACATGAAGGTGCATAAATTTATTTTTGGAAATGATCCTAAGATTAGATCAGTGGTAAACATGCATAAACCTAAGTCTCTACATAAGGCATATGACCTAGCTCATCAAGTTGAGTCCAACTTATAGTTGAACAAATCTCCTTATAGTCAAACGAGTTTGTCAGATAGAGATCGACAAACCCTAAAGAAAAGGAAGAGTGGTGATTATAAGAAGTGGGAGCAAAATCAAGATAAGAAGAGTAGAGGTAACCTGAGGTTGAAAAATAAAAATTATGGGAAGCTAGGAAATTTTAAAAAGATGTTCCATAAGAGGAAGGATAACAAAACACCTCAGGCACAACATGAACCATATCGAACCAATCAAACCAAGGAAAGGAAGCAGGAAGGACACCCAGGACCTAAGGGTGGCTGTTATGAGTGTGGGGGACCTCATTATGCCAAGAAATGTTTGAACTAATCCAGACTAAGCATAAATACTGAAGAACTCAAACACAATATCTATACAAAACTGGAAACAAGAATTTGGATGACCAATCCACACCTATGATTCTGAATGAAGTTGTTTGACAAAAATATTAATATTTTGATAGATAGTGGAGCTACAGATAGTTTCATTTCTTCTAGCATAGTCAAGGATTTATCGAAAAGATCAAGATTTTTGGCACAAGGGTGGAAAGTCGAGTATGGTTCTAGATAGACCTACTCAGTGGATCAATGTTTTCCTATAGTCGAGATCTCCCTATCCTTCGGTTCCACCCTATGGCACTTATATGTAGCCCCACTACATGCCTTTGACATTATATTAGGGATGGATTGGCTTAAATATCATGAAGCCATAATTAATTTCCAAGATAGATGGATGGATTTTTTAGTTAAGGACAAGTAGAGACTAAGAGTGCATAGCTAGTAAGGGGTTGTCCATCCTCAGATGATTTTTGCAATGAAACATAAAAAAACTACTTGGAAAGGTGGCATGGTTTATGTCATAAAGTTGAACCAAAAGACTAAGGAGGATAAAAATAAAGAGTTGTTTGAAAAACACCCAATACTACGAGAATTTGGGGATGTCTTCCTTGAATATCTTCTAGGGTTACCACCTAAGCGTGAATTTGACTTCACCATCGAATTTTTGCCTGGTTCAGAACCTATTCATCGAACACCTTATAATATGAACCCCATAGAAATGTAAGAATTGAAGGTACAACTCCAAGGATTATTGGAAAAGGGGTTAATTAAACCTAGCATATCACCATGGGGTGCACTGGTTCTTTTCATAAAAAAAAAATATGGTTCACTAAGGTTGTGCATAGATTACAAAATGTTGAATAAAGTGATTGTAAATAATAGGTATCCTTTACCCAGGATTGAGGATCTATTTGATCAACTCAAGGGTGCCACCGTATTTTCACATATTGACTTGAAATTAGGATACCATCATCTAAGAATCTATGAGAGGACACTCATAAGAATACTTTTAAGTCTAGGTATGGGCATTATGATTTTACAATATTGCATTTTGGACTATCTAATGCTTTGATAGCCTTCATGAATCTAATGAACAGTGTGTTTAGTGAAAAGTTAGATCAATTTATCCTAGTTTTCTTAGACGATATTTTGATATATTTCCAAAATAAGGAGGAGCATGACAAGCATTTAAGGATTGTGCTCAGCTTGTTTAGAAGGGATCAACTCCATGGAAATCTATTAAAATGTAACTTTTATGTTCCAAAAGTATAGTATCCAGGACATATTATATTTTTTGAAGGGATAGAAATTGATCCTAGGAAGATATAGGCCATTTTGAGCTTACTTCCACCAATTAATATACCCAAAGTATGGATTTTCATGGGTTTGATAGGGTATTATAGATGATTCATAAAGGATTTTTCCAAGATAACTTGTTCCATAACCAACCTTCAAAGAAAGGGAAAAGAATTTATGTGGACAAATAAGTGTTGAGTCGCATTTGAAATGCTTAAATAGAAGCTTACCATCACACCTATTCTCAAGATTCTAGATCCACAAGAAAACTTTTTGGTATGCACTGATGGGCCTTTGGAAGGTTTGGGAGGAGTTCTATCCCAAAATGAGTCAGTTGTAGTGTATGAGTCAAAGAAACTTAAAAAACATGAAGTCAATTATGCTACACATGAATTGAATTAGCAGCAATTATTCACACCTTAAATATTTGGCAGCACTATCTTTTAGGGAAGCTTTTTGAGCTAAGGACCGACCACTAGAGCTTGAGGTATATCTTTACTCAACCAATGCTTAATGCTCCACAAAAAATTTGATCGAGTTCTTAGCTGAGTATGACTTTGATATAAGATATATCAAGGGCAAGGAGAATAAGGTTGTGGATGCCTTGAGAATAAGAAGGTATATAGCTACTTTAACTTGTTGTCACATAGACTTAATGGACCAAGTTAGGTAAAAGTAAGCATATGATCAAATTTGTTGTGAAATACAGGTAAGGATGAAAAGGAACTCCAGTGAAAGTAAGGATTTTGGCATGAAAGACGAACTCTTATATTTTAAGGATAGGATGGTGATCCCTAAAGCTGGTGATATAAGGGAATTGATCATGCAAGAGGTACATAAGTCTCCTTACTTAGCTCACCCAAGAGTAGCTAAGATGAGGGAGAACATGAAAAAGACATTTTATTGGTCAAGAATGAAGAAAGATATCATTGATTTTGTGGCTCAATGTTTGGAATGCCAGAAGGTGAAAGTCGAGCATAGACATCCAACAAGACACTTGTACCCACATGATATACTAGTAAGAAAGTGGCAAGTGATAAATGTAGACTTCATAGTTGTATTACCTAAGACCAGGTACCAACATGATGTAATTTTGGTAATGGTCGATAGACTAACGAAGGTTGCTTATTTTATTCCAAGAAATACCAAGGATGATGCGCTAATAGTGACAAATAGATTCACCAAAGAAATTTTAGGTTGCATGGTTTTCTTGAGATGATAATTTTAGATAGGGATTCCAGATTCACATCTGAATTTTGGCAAGTCCTTCATCATGCAGTTGAGCACGAAGATGAATATTAGCTCTGCATATCATTCGAAGACATATGGTCAAACAAAAAGAGTGAATCAAATATTGAAACACATGCTTCACATGTATTGCATAGACCAAAAGTATTGATGGGAAGACTATTTTCATCTAGTTGGGTTTACATATAACAATGGGTACCATGCTTCCTTGAAGATCTCACCATTTGAAGCCTTGTATGGTAGGAGATGCAGAACTCCTCTATCTCGAGATAACCCAAAGGATCAGGTTGTCATTGGATCAGATACGATTAGGGAGATGGAGCAGCTCAGAACAATCAAGCAAAGGCTAAAGTAAACCATTGATGGTCAGAAGAGCTACATTGATTTGAAGTGATCATCCAAATAATTCTCTATAGAGGATAGAGTTTTCCTAAGAGTCAAACCAATAAAGACTGCCATCAAGTCTACTAAGTTGGATTTTTGTTTTATTAGGCCTTTTGAGATCACTAAAAAAGATTAGTTTTATGGCTTACAGACTTGCCTTACCACCCAACTTATCAAATATCCATGACACTTTCTACATATCCCTGCTTAGTGTTGTTGCCATCGCACAACATACCCCAATTTTGGGATGCACATAAAATTTTGATTTGGTTTGCATTGAATTTTATTTGTTGAGTAGTTTACATCAATAATGTTTAAAAACTTTACCATTGTCATATTTTAGCAATTTGGTTTGAATTATTTTTCCAAAGGCTAAGCATTATTCAAAGCCTCATTTTTTAGCATCATCATTAAAATGGATCAATGCTATCTAAGCTATGCATGTTAATAAAATCTTTAAAATTCTTATGGTAACCCCATAGGGTATTGATTTTTGGTTATTTTAGAGTATCAAAATCCACCTCAACTTTCCTTTACAAATAATACGTTTATATTGAAAATATCTTACACATGCAATATTCTATTCCATGAATACTTCAGTCAAAAGCAAAAATAATATGCTTATAAGTGCTATTAGTGCTAGTTGGTAAACCACATATTGCATATTAGTGTGAAGACTTCGTGGATATGGTATTTTGTTTACGTGGCACATATTTTAACCCAACAATTACATGATGAGTTCATATAGAATCCATGTGGTAGTTCGTATAACTAAGGTGATATAGTTATCAAAGTAATGCATGATAATATGTAAGTTATTAGGTGCATATTTTTAAATGTAATGTATTTTTAAAACATGGATTTAATGTAATGTATCACCATTTTAAATATTCTATTTTTCATTTTTTTTGCAGGTAGATACAATAGAAAAATGTCTTCGCCATGATCTTATCCATCTAGTGAGCGAGCGAGCAAGCGAGGAATGCATTCTATTGACATGAGTGAAAACAAACCAAAGGGAGTTTCGAGACCCATACGTCTAGCTGGGCAGTAAACTGGAGGATGTCTTGACAAGTCGTTGCTCATGATTTGGTTGCTATCCAAATTTTAGTTGGATGTGGCCTACTGAAACCCAAGTGCCTTTGTGTTGTATATTATCTAAGAAAGCCAATGCAATACCACACAAAAAAGTGAAGGTTTTATTCCTAGACAAATAGATTTTATACAAAATGAAAGAGGTGGCCAGCCAAATATTCTCGGTATAAATTTCATGGTCAAATGGAATAAAGGGAGAATGTAGATGATGTTGTTACTGGAAAATGGATTTTAAAATAATTATTATCTATTTGATGTTGGATACAGGTGACCACTAGATATGCACATGAAGGAGAAGTTGTGCAACCTATTGGTATGTTTATGATGGTAGGGCAATTTTGGATCGATTTATAAGAAATATAGATAGTTGACTACAATTGTTGGTTTACTCCTTTGAGTTTTTTGATGGCTATAATAGTCGACAGACATCAATCCACATTTACGACTAGCATACGCATTATGCTCATTCCCATAAAATGGCTTAATACTTCGATGGTATTATTTTTACATAGTTATGTTTGATATTGTAGTCTTTGTAATCATAGTACACTAACATGTAAAATTGAACTACAAGGAATACTGGTAGATCACACAAATTTTAGATATTTATCTATAATCCATAGAAATATAGGCTGGAAGTCGGACAAGACAATTCACGTACAAGGAAAACAATGGACGACGCGGGATTCAATTGTATACATTATTAATGTATATCAAGACAAATGACCATAGGTACCACAGAGGTAATTTGTTGGGAGGAAGTTACGTCTTGATCTAAAATAAATGGCAGTGTAGGTGGTTGGTGGCAAGTCTGGGTGCTCGAGTGTAGTTCAATGGCAGTGTGAGAGTGGTGAACCAAGTGGCAACGGTAGAGAAGTAACAACATTACCCACTTTATAATGAGTAGTGCAATTTTGAGAAAATCGAGCTATGGATTGGACGTGTTAATATTACGAAGGAAAAAACTAGAAATACGTGGATGATGAATCAAAAAGGGATTATTTTGTGTTCTTCCTTGCATAAACCATAGATAATTTTAGCCTGATAGTGATATCACATCAAATTTTTGGCAGATTACTTGTTCAATATCTCCCGATAGATAATTTTGATGGCCATTGTGGAGGTTGTAGCGATTTTGTATTGAATTAGGATATCGCAAAATACATAATATCAAAGACAAATACAACCAAAATATAGTTTAAACACTATTGCACGTGGCAACCACAATAGACAAAAGTGTTATCGTGAAGTTAGTGGTTACAAAGAAATGATGGATTGTTTTCATCATGTGTCCAAGGTTTTTTTTTAGTGCTTGAGAAGAGATATATGGACGCAATTGTTACAAGTCACATATGGACAGTGGACGAAGAAATTTACCGCCCAAAGCCGATTGATTTTAGGCATACAAAGATAATGGGTAGAGATTTTTAGCAAAATGAAATCTTGAAGTGTTTGATAAAAGGAGAATCTGGAGACAAAAGAAAGCGGCAGCGCTCAACAAAAGAAGATAAAGGTGAACAAATTATGAAACAATTTTCAAAATGGTTACAAAAATGAACAAATGGAAGGGAAAATGAAGGGTTTTCTTTGTTTTTAGAAATTTTAAATATCCATTCAAATGCACAGGACAAGGGTTGGAGAATATTGGCAACAAGTGCATGTTGGATTTTTGAATTTGTGGAAGAACATCTCCTCCCTTGTTGTTGGACTGCACCAAATTTCACCCATTGTAATCAATTTAAGCAAGGTATTCTAAAGGAACATGAATTCAATATCTTCCATTTTGGCAATATATTGGAAATTTTAATAAGTTTTATGCATGTGGATGGTAGACTTATTTATTTTTGTTATATATTGTGTTATTCCCTTAGAAGATTGCATCACATTAATTTTGGATTGTGTGAAGACTAACGGTTTAATGTTGATTTTAGTTCAGAATATTTGTTTATGCAGATTCGGGTTGAAATTTTAGAAGTTACAGCGACTTGTTCTTTTATTTTATTTTCTCTAACCCTAGCCTTTTACATTTTTTTTTAAATTTCATCAAATACAAAAATAAAAAAATTATAACCCCAAAAGAAATACGTGAATTCAAGAATTAAAATTCAAACTTTCACATTTACGTAAATTCACATTTTTTTAATGAAAATTTGAAGTTTTAAACTTTGCATAGTTTTTCAAATAATCATTTAATTTCATTTTACGTAAAATTGAAATTTCAATAAATTTCAATTTTTCATTAAAGTGAATAATTAATATGATATTCCAAAGTTTTTACATTGCAAAGTTAGATTCAATCACTTCATTTTTATTTTCAAGCAAATCTTAACAATCGAAGATAAAAATTGATTAACAATCGAAGATAAAAATTGATTAACAATCGAAGATAAAATTTGATTAACAATCAAAGATAAAATTTGATTAACAATCGAAGATAAAATTTGATTAACAATCAAAGATAAAATTTGATTAACAATCAAAGATAAAATTTGATTAACAATTTGAGATAAAATCAATTAAAATCAAATTTTCAAAGGTTAAAATCAAATATTTATCAAATTTCGAAGGTTGTTAGTTGATCAATAATTTCACATTTTCATAAATTCAATGAACAACAAAATCATTGCAAATCAAATCAACCCAAAATAGGCCCCTTGTTAACAGGTATATGCAACACTAAGGTATCCAATTAACTTTTAGCATTTCACATTTTTCACTAAGCATTGCAAGCAGATTAACACATTAAACAGAACCTTGGGGAAATCACAAATATTTCCTTGCAAGAGAGGATATCCAGGCAGAATCCTGATTGTGAGTATATTCTTGTGATTGGACAAAAATATCACTCAACAAAATTGGCGCTAGAAGGAGGGCCTACTTGAAGGTAATTGATTTGATTTACGAAGTTTATTTTAAGTTGTTCACATTTATTGTTGGAAATTATCTAATTTATGATGTATTGATTCTAATATTTTACAAATTGAGAATATTCCTTATTGTTATGGTTTAATTGATGCATTTTTAATGAACATGATGATTTATCAGTTAAACTTTTGAAAATTGGAAGTCTTTTCATTTCAAGAGCATTAAACACTTGTTGTTTTCATTGTTAAGGTTGGAACCAAAAATCATAATCACAAGATCTAAGGCTTCTAAAGATACTATTTTCCATAGCATTTCTCCTACAAGGAGGATCAGAAGGTCTAAGAGTCAGACGATTGTTATTCCACCCAGTAGCAATTCATCGCTACCCATCATCCCATTTGTTCCCCCACTAGTAATTCCAATGGCAGGAGTTGCAACTTGGTTAGGTGCTCATAGTAGTCCTTTAAACATTGTTGGAGATGCCCATGACATTCCCAAAAACGTAGAAAGGTATTTACCTAAATATAAACATGATGGAATTAGAATTGTTGAAGAGCATATTCAAGCTTACAAGGATACCTTGATTAGACTACAAGTTGAACATGAGGATGTTGCTTGTAGAATGTTTCCTCTCACCTTAGATGAAATGGCATATGATTGGTACATTAGTTTACCTACCAATTCCATTACATCTTGGGCTCAAGTTGGAAACAACTTTCATGAATCAATTTAGGCTACCCATAGATCCTGTTGTAATCTATCATCAATTTGTATCAGCCAAGAGAGAGCCTAATGAACCTTTGAGATTGTTCAATACTCATTTCCATAAGTTGTATAGTAGGTTAGTTGCTCCTTATACTCTTCAGGCAGATGCTGCCATACAGATGTACTTTAGGGCATTGGACCCTTTAACATCTATGTTTGTAAGGAGAGCTCCTCAAATCACTACACTTCCCATGGCATACAGTGAGGCTTTGACTATAGAACAATAGTTGATGCCACAAGGTTTTGGGATAGGATAGTTGCCTTCCATAGGATAGCCAGGTGCTTATAATCAAGTGCCTATGATCAATCAAGCTTTGTCTCAACAAATGCCTATGTTGAATGCCATGCCATTCAATAATTTCAATTTTCCATACAATCCACCTATCACACCCACTTATCCTACCACTCCACTATATTTAGAAAATCAATTCACCACTCATAAAATGGTTGAAACAAATGCTCAAACCATGCCTACATTCTTTAATACAACACCCACTCCAAATGCATCAATATTTCATCAAAATAACACAACATTTCCACAGGTTGTCCAAAATCAAAGTTTGCCAAATTTTCAAAATCCCATTGCCACTACAAGTAACACAACCAATAAAACTACTATAGGATAAAATAATGAACCTAATTCTTAGGTAAATGACCTACATAGGGTTATCCAAAAACTCAGTAGTGACATGGTTCAAATGCAGAAACAATTGCCTCAAAATTCTCATCAAAATAGAAATTTTAGTTTTTAGAGAAAACAATGGAATACTCATCCGAACAATGGAGGAGTACCTAGTCCCATTGTTAATCAGAACAATGCTACCACTAGTTCCAATCAAACCAGCACCATTGTTAATATTTTAGATTTGGCTTTAAACAATTGGTGTAGGGTACATTCTATGACACAACATAGTGAGAATGAGTGCCTTGAATTCAAAACAACACTAGATATTCTACAAAAAGAGATGGATAACATGGAAATTGTTTCAGATGAAGATCCTTCCCAACAAGCTAGTACTAGCAAAGGGAAAGAATCAGCACTAGTAGTTGAAACATTTGAATCAATTGAAGAAGATGAAGAAGGGTATGATGGGTCTATAGAAGAGGAAGTTCAAGCCTTCAAACAATTTAAAAAGGGAATCATAATTACAAGCTTAGGAGTAAGACTAAAGCTCCATTTACTTCTTCTACTCCCCCAAATGACACCATCATTCCTCCTAACACACGGGCTAGTAAAAATCCCATACCTCCATCTAAAGTTGATCTACCTCAACCACCACATGAAAAAATTGCATATAATATTATGGAGGATTTAAAGAAAACAAAAGTGAATATATCTTTATTTGATGTTGCTAAGTTGACTAATCAGCAAGAATTTTTGATGCAGGCTTTTGGTGATAAAAGAAAAAATGAATCCCTAAAAGCCATGGATGCACAATTTGCCTCACGAAGGGACAAAGGAGAAGCTCCTCCCTTTCTTTTGACCATAAGAATTGCAGGAAGAAATCTGCACAATTGTCTTGTTGATTCAGGAGCATCCGATAATGTCATGCCTCACATTGTTTGTCAAAAATTGGGTTTGAAACCCATCCCTTCTAACAGGATAGTTGTGCAACTGGATAAATCTTAATGTGGTTGGAATGCTTAATAATGTTCACATACAACTAGCCTCAGAACCTAGGATACAACAATATATTGATATACATGTTGTAGATATACCTGATAGGTATGGAATGTTGTTGAGCAGAGATTGGTCTAGGAACTTAAATGGATATATGGCCATTGATTTTTCACATATGTGGCTACCATGGAAGGGTGTTGCTAACCAAATCAGATTTGAAAGAGAACCTAGACTCAAGGATTTGATTACTAAATATAACAAAACCAATGAAATTTTTTACAATGAGTCTGAGTTAGGTGTTTACACTTTGGAAATAAAATTGGATGTAGGTGAATCTGAAAATGAAATACCATCTATTAATCCAATTAAGGATGAAAATCTTGTTTGGATGCTTAAATTTGATGGATCTAAATCCAAACAAGGTAGTGGAGCTGGTGTGGAATTGATTAGTCCTAAAGGTAAGTCATCTTTGGCAACTTATAGATTACAATTTCCTTGCACTTGTAATACTGTAGAATATGAGGCTTTGATATTCGGTTTGCAGTTAGCCTTAAAGAAAAACATTAAATGTTTGAAAGTGCTAGGAGATTCAAAATTGGTTGTTAAATAGGTGAAATGCCAATACACATGTCATGATAAAAGGCTAATTCATTACGGGAATAGAGTTAGGGATTTGATTGATGAATTCCATGCTTTCAATATTTCATTGATATCTAGGAAGAACAATCAAATTGTTGATTCTTTAGCTATCGCAGTAGGTACTCTTAAGCCTATTGATAATAGGAGGCTAAAGAAGTTTTCAATTGAGTTGATACCCTATCCTTCTATACCTAACAATGTGAAAAATTTATAGGTATTTGAAAGTGACGGACACATTTTTAATTTTGTAACTAATTCAAGTATTTTTGAAAATCAGGTGATCGATGAGGATGAGAGATTGCAAGAAGATGAAATTGAAGATCATGAGGTAACAAATAAAATCAATGCGGTCCCTAAAGAATGAACTGGGAGAAAGGAGAGGTAAATGGCTGGCTACTTTACAAGAGTTTGATTTAGATATCCGTCCGATGAAGCTTGTTAGAGGACAAGGTTTGATAAAGTCTCTAGCTAAAATCGATCCTCAAATCGTGTGTCATCAATACACTGTAGAAAGCATCACCACGGATGAATGGTATAATGACATTATGTATTTTATTTTGAATTGTAAGTGCCCTAATCACTTTAATGTTATGCAAATAATAGCACTTAGATTAAAAACCCATAATTTTATTATTAAAGCTGGTGTGTTATACAGAGGAAATCACGAAGAAATTTTCCTTAGATGTTTGAGTAAGGATGAGTCTATGCAAATACTTAAGGATTTTCATGGTAAGTATGGGACTAGGCATGGATCAAATAATGCCACAATGCACCATATTTTGAGATCTGGTTACTATTGGCCCCACATTTTCAAATATGCCCATGCCCATGTTCATTCTTGCCATACATGTCAGATTACCACCAATAAAGAACGAAATGCTTCCATGCCTTTACAACCCGTATTTGAGGCTAGACCATTTGCACAATGGGGTTTAGATTTTGTAGGAGTTATAAACCCAAACTCTTCACCTGGTCACAAATATATTTTAACCACCATAGATTATTGTACCATATGGACTAAGGCCATTCCCACTAAGAACTATACTTTTGAAGTGGTTATTCAATTTTTAGGACACATTGTTACTAGATTTGGTATGCCATATTCTATTGTTTGTGACAATGGTTCTACTTTCACTTCACTTCAATTTGCAAAATGGGCTTACAACAATAAGGTAAGTATAAAGTTTTCTTCAAATTATTACCCACAAGGTAATGGTTTAGCAGAATCTACTAATAAGAACTTATTGTCAATCATTAAGAAATTGTTGGAAATGAATCCTAGAGACTGGCATAACAAGTTGAAGTATGCTTTGTGGATGGATAGAACTAGATAAAAAGGTTCCATAGGCACTTCTCCTTATCATTTAGTTTATGGTCAAGATCCTATTTTTTCTACTAACTTGAAATTGCAAACTCTTCAGTTTATGAAATATTATCTTGAAACTGATGATAAAACAGAGGTAATATTTACTCACTTAATGAGTCTAGATGAAAAGAGGGAAGATGCCCTACAAAATTTTAGTAAGCATCAGGGGGTTGTTAAAATGTGGTTTGATAAGAGAGCCAAGGTCAAAGCCTTTAGGATTGTTGATTTGGTTTTATTGTGGGATAAGGCACACGAAAAGAAGGGTGATCATGATAAATTTGACAAACTTTGGTTAGGCCCCTACCAAATTTCTAAGATTCTTGGGGAGAATGCTTTTAGATTGCAGAATCTGAGTGGAGAGAGTATTCCTTTACCTGTCAATGGGCAGTTTTTAAAGCACTATTTCCATCCTTGAGATAGAAAGCACATCCATCACTTGTATATATTCATATTTTGTACATAGTTTTTTATTTTGTGAGTTTTCTTGTACATCGCTTTGTTGTTTCATTTTGCATTCACTTATACATAATTTTGTGTTTGTACATACCATTTGGATGCAATCATCACTTGTTTGTTTGTTGTTTTTCATTTTTTTTTAAGTTTTGTCTGTTTCCATTTTTGGTCTTTCAATAATGCAAGTTCATGCCAAATTTTATGTTTTGGTTTATGTTCACATTTTGCTTCTTCATTTTCACATGTTTTTGTTTTGGTTTTCCATATTGTGGTATGGTTGTGTAGTTGCAATAAATTTTTGGTCACTTTGTTGGAAATGTTTCTTAGTCATGGAAGATGAATTACTTGGTTTGAAATTAGGTGAAATTGAAGTTAGTGAAATTAGATTATTTAGTAGTTATTCTTGAATTGTGGATTAAAATAGTGGATATTGAAGTAATACGACATTTTGCTAAAGCTTCACATGTAAAATCATATTTAAAGGATATTTTTGACTCTTGAAGGATGAAATCATTCTGGTTTGTTGATTAGGCAAAAATTTTATAGACTCCATCTTAAGCCTTAGATGATCTCTAACCCAAGGGGTGCATATGATATTTGCAAAGCAATCAAATACTTATAAAAAAAAATAAATTAATCTAGTGCCCGGGTGGTTTAGATAATCTCTACTAGGGCTATAGATGCTTGGCTGGTAGTAGAGCAAGGTCTAGAAGAGATCAAGGTCATCTCCACCGGAGCTATGGATGCTTGATTAGCAGTGGAGCAATGCAGAGGAAAATTTTTATGAGTAACATTTTTCATAGCCTAATTGCAAAACAGATGAGGAAATTCTAATGGATTCAAAAATAGAGAATAAATTCACAAAACACACACTAAGCTAAAGCAAATGAAGTGTTTACGTTCAATTGAATTTATTGAACCCCATATTTCTTGGGTATTACTAGATGATTTATATTTTTCTAACCTTTGGTTTTCTTGATTTCATATTAGGTTCTTTATCCAAAATACTCAAGAGCATTTTCCAGTAGAGTCACCATTTATTGTTGCCATCGCACAACATACCCCAATTTGGGGACCCACATAAAATTTTGATTTGGTTTGCATTGAATTTTCTTTGTTGAGTAGTTTACATCAATAAGGTTTGAAAGGTTTACCATTGTCATATTTTAGCAATTTGGTTTGAATTATTTTTCCAAAGGCTAGCATTATTCAAAGCCTCATTTTTTAGCATCATCATTAAAATGGATCAATGCTATCTAAGCTATGCATGTTAATAAAGTCTTTACAATTCTTATGGTAACCCCACAAGGTATTGATTTTTGGTTATTTTAGAGTATCAAAATCCACCTCAACTTTCCTTTACAAAGAATACATTTATATTGAAAACCTCTTACGCATTCAATATTCTATTCCATGAATACTTTGGTCAAAAGAGTAAATAATACACCTGTAAGTGCTATTAGTGCTAGTTGGTAAACCACATATTGCATATTAGTGTGAAGACTTTGCGGATATGGTATTTTGTTTATGTGGCACATATTTTAACCCAACAATGACATCATGAGTTCATATAGAATCCATGTGGCAGTTCGTATAACTAAGGTGATATAATTATCAAAGTAATGCATGATAATATGTAAGTTATTAGGTGCATATTTTTTAATGTAATATATTTTTAAAACATGGATTTAATGTAATGTATCACCATTTTAAATGTTTTATGTTTTATTTTTTTTGCAAGTAGAGACAATAAGAAAAGGTCTTCGCCATAATATTCTTGATCTAGCGAGTGAGCAAGCAAGCGAGGAATGTGTTTTGTTAACATGAGTGAAAACAAACCTAAGGAAGTTCTGAGATCCATAGGTCTGGCTAGGCAATAAATTGGAGGACGTCTTGACAAGTTGCTTCTCATGATTCAGTTGCTATCCAAATTTTATTTGGAGGTGGCCTGCTAAAATCGAAGTGCCTTTGTGTTGTATATTATCTGAGAAATCCAATGTAATACCACTTAGAAAAGCAAAGGTTATATTCTTGGATGAATAAATTTTATACAAAATGGAAGAGGTGGCCAACCAAATGTTCTCAGTACAAATTTCATTGTCAAATGGAATCAAGAGAGAATGCAGATGATGTTGTTACTGGCAAATGGATTTTAAAAAATTATTGCCTATTTGATGTTGGATATGGGTGGCCACCAGATATGCGCACAGAGGAGAAGTTGTGCAACTTGCTGGCATGTTTACAATAGTAGGGCAGTATTAGATCAATTCATAAGAAATGCAGATAGTTGACTACAATCATTGGTGTACTCCTTTGAGTTTCCTGTTGGCTACAATAGTCGATAGACATCAATCCATATTTATGACTAGCATACGCACTATGCTCATTCTCGTCAAATGGCTTAATGCTTCAGTGGTATTATTTTTGCATAGCTTTGTTTGATACTGCAGTCTTTGCAATCATAGTATACTAACATGTAAAACTAAACTACAAGGAATACTAGAAAATCCCATATTTTTTAGATATTTATCTATAAGCCATAGAAATATAGGCTAGAAGCCGAAGAAGATAATTCACTAACAGAGAAAATAGTGGATGGCACAGGATTCAATTGTATCCATCATTAATGTATATAAGACAAATGACCATAGGTGTCGCACATGTAATGTTTTGGGAGGAAGTTATATCTTGATCTAAAATAAACGATAGTGTAGGTGGTTGGTGGTAAGTCTAGGCGCTCGAGTGTAGTTCAGTGGTAGTGTGATAGTGGTGAACCAGATGGTGGTGGCAAAGAAGTAACGACATTACCCACTTCATAATGAGCAGTGCAATTTTTAGAAAATCAAGCTATAGATTGGATGTGTCATTATTACGGAGGGCAAAACCAAAAATACGTGGATGATGAATCAAAGGAGTGTTTAGTGTTCGTCCTTGCATACCATAGATAATTTTAGCTTGATCGTGATATCACATGAAATCTTTGGTGGAGTACTTGTTCAATATCTCCTGGTAGATAATTTTGAAGGCCATTGTGGAGGCTGTAGTGGTTTTGTATTGAATTAGGATATCGTAAAATACATAATATCGAAGACAAATATGGTAATAATCTAGTTTAAATACTATTGCACATGGCAGCCATAATAGACAAAAGCATTATCAAGGAGTTAGTGGTTACAAAGAAATGATGGACCATTTTCATCATGTGTCTGTTGTGACGTCCTTCACAATGACCCCAAAATTGGGGACCCACTTGAAATTTGAAATTTTTGTCTTCGCTTTTCGCTTTCATCATCTAGTGTCTAGAAGTTGATCTTCAGGTGTTTTGTCTTATAATGGTTTCAATGTTAAATTTTGTATCACAATCCAAGGGTTCCTTCCTGTTCCTGTATGGTCATGTTCGTATGTTATGTTTAGTTATGTCTTGTTTTAAATTAATTAAATTATAAAGTTTTATAACTTTATAATTTAATATATTTAAAATTGTTCATTGTTTTAAATTAATTAAATTATAAAGTTTTATAACTTTATAATTTAATTATATTTAAGAAGGTTATTTTATAAATGTTTTATATTCTAATTAATCTTTGTTTTGTGGGCAGGATTATTAAAGGTTAATATTTGAAAAGGCTTTATTGATATTAGGGTTTCAAGAGGAGAAATATTAAATCCATTGAAAAGGCTTTATTGATATTAGGGTTTCAAGAATTCATTTTTAAAACTGACGGAACGAAGCAAATTAATCAAGAGGAACGAATTTCTCAAGTTATAAATGGAGAATTAGAAACCAAAGAGAGGGTCGGACAAGTTGGAGAAAAAGAGGAAAGATTGAAAGGAGCCAAATAGAAGACCAAGTTGCAGAGGAAGCTACATTTGCACATGAATACAAAGACTTTGTTGGATTCATTGTAAGATCTAATATTTTATATCAAATTCAATTTTTATTGAAAGCAAGCACTATTGTGGTGTTTTTAATTTATAAGTTGATTGATATAATTTTTTTAATTAAAATTTTCGTAGAAGATAGCACCAAATTTGTGGTAGGATTGTGTAAAATCTGGTCTACCTGAGTTTGGTTTTCAAAGTTATGTTTTTTGTGTTGTAGCAAGTTTGTCCAAACATTTTATTCAAATTTGTTTCTTTACCCTAAGACCTTTTTAATTTATTTGAGACATGAAGATTTAAGATAAAACCTAGTTTATTTTATAAAAGATTTAAATTTTACAACTAGGTTAAAGTTTGAATTTATCACTCAAATATTTAATTCTATAAATATTTCGGGTGAATAAATTTCACAGAGGAGGGAATCAATGAACTTTTGATTTTAAATTTCATAAAGTTTATAAATTTCATTGAATTTGTTTTATTAAAACCCTAAGTTGAATTTCAAAGATTCAGATTTATAGAAAGGGTTGTAAAATTTATTTAGGTCAAATATTTAAGTTAATAAATATTTGACAAAATAAATTTTAGAGACAGAGAAGGATTATATGGATTATTGATTTTAATATCATAAAATTTTAAAATCCATAATTTGAGATTTATTTATGTTTCTAGAAGTTTGATTTATTAAAATTTTCAATCTCAAATCATAAAGTCCAAAGTACTATTGAAAGGATTAAATTTATTTACTTCAAATATTTAGTTTAATGAATATTTGAAAATAAATAAACATCACATTAAGGAAGATTACGTGAATTCTAATTTTCATATTATAAAGTACAAAACTTTATAATTAGAATTCATACATATTAATTATTTATATTTATTTATTTCAAATATTTGAATTAATAAATATTTGGTTTAAAAGGTTATATGAATTCTAATTTTTATATTATAAAGTACAAAACTTTATAATTAGAATTCATACACATTAATTATTCATATTCTATGAAAAGAAGCAAGGATTATAAAGCTTAGAATATTCTAAAGACCCAAACATAGGGATTATAAAGTGTTTCACATTTTATAATTAGGGTTTTTATTTTATTCATCATTTATTAGATCTGATTTTAAGCTTCATTCATGAAATAAATGCAAGTTTTGAATTAAAATGCTTTAAAACATTCATGCAAGTTTAATATAAGGTTAAAAGCATTTTTAATCAAAGTTCATCTTTTAAAATAGATTTGCATTCTCAAATATTAGCTTTAAAAGGTAAGTTTATTCATTTTGAGAAAGTAAATTATACTGATGAAAATGCAAGTAATGATTTCAAGATCAAAATATTTATTATACTAGGCCCCTTGTTAACAGTTGATTGTTAATCCCTGAGATGTTTTGTGCACTTAATTGACATAAATTCATAACGTGTTACGTAAAAGAACCTTGGAGAAACATATTTTCTTTGCAAGAGAGGATTACGATCCTAATTGTCGGGTGATATTTGTAATTGGACAAAATCACACCTCAACAAATTGGCACTAGAAGGAGGGCCTGAAAGGTAAATATTTTGATTTTAGCATTTGAAGTCTTTCAAATATTAGTTTAAAAAAAATTGTTTGAAATTTTTCGATTTATGTTGCATTAATGTTAATCTATCATAAATTTGAAAATTAGGTTATGATTCAATTTTTGTGAATTTTCATACATAGCCTTGCATATTAAAATTGGTTCAATGGCAGAAAATGATTTACCCTATTTTATAAGCATGATGGGACGATTACACTAGAAGAACATATTCAAGCATATAAAAATATTATGCTTCATTTTCAAATTATGCAGGAAGATGTTCTCTATAGAATGTTTCCATACACATTGGATGAATTTGCTAAAGATTGGTTTATCAATTTACCTGCAGGTTCTACCGCTTCTTGGAATCAACTAGAAACAATGTTTCTTGAACATTTTGGAAAATCGGTTGACATAGATTTGTTATCAAATCAATTTGCCTCTATTTGTAAAAAGCCTAATGAATCCATGAGTCAATTTAATGATAGGTTTCATAAGTTGTATACTGAAATAGAGATACATTTTATCATTTCAGAAGAAGAAGTTGTTCAAATATACTTGGAAGCTTTAGATCCTTTTACTGTTAAGTGTTTAGAAAAGCTTCCTAAAGATTTATCCTTATCTAGCGTCTATGGTGGGGCAGTAGCTGTAGAACAATGGTTGATTTCAAGAGGAATTGATGTGGGTAGATTATCATTACATCACCCTAAGGTTTCAAATCAATTACTACCTATGAGTCATGATACGCATTTTTTGACACCATCGAATGAAATTGAATGTCCTAGTTTTTCAACCACTTTTGATATTATCCAAGAGGAAGTGAAAGTTTCAAAGCCAATATCCATTGATGAGGATTGTAGTAATCAAGTTTATCAAAATGTAGAAATGCATGAGTCTTCAGATATTGGAGGAGTTTTAGATTTAACTAGCTTTGAAACATATGATAGAATAGAATCTTCCATAGAGTTGAATGAAACAATTGAAGCTCCAGAATTGAAATATTCTAGAGGTAGTTTCATTATGACTGATCATAAAAGTTTATTACTTGAGGAAGATGAATTTCTTATTGAGGATAGATTTTTTGAAAGTGAGGAAAATGAATTTGAAAAGCATTCAATTGTCAAATTTACAAAATGTGAAGATATGGTTGAATCTCACCCTTTAGCTTTAGAAGATAATTATTATAATGGATGGGGTATGTATGGTGAATCATTGTTTTCTCACACTCCTACTGATAAAATTTTTGTTTCACTTGCTATGCAGGATGTTGAAACTTCTAGTTCAAAAGAAGGTTTCGTAATTCCTATGCAATCAGAAAATGATATGCCAATTTTAGAAATAGAACAGATTCCAAGATTTGATCATTTTGAACATGAGTTTGTAGAACATTCTTTTGCAATAGAAAGGGAAGAAATGGTAAATATTTCTTATGATTCATCTATTTTAGATGAAGAAGAGGTAAATTCTTTTTTTCATTCTCGAACTAAGATTTGAGTGAAAAGTATCATGACTTGTATGGAATACTCAAAGAAGAAACTCATGTAGGCAACAAAGAACTAGAATTTATCATCTAAAAAATATTGCTTTGTTTGATCGACAAGATTTATGGTTTGAAAAGATGGATGTATCTTGATTGGATGCCTAATTTTGATGCTTCTGAAAAATAGGTCATTGATGAAAGAATACGAAATGATGGTGGTGATGATAGAGATTATAAAGGAAAAGAGAAGATTTCAATGGCTCATCGAGTAGTGGTAAATGAAAGTGCACAAAAGGTAGAATCTTATCCTTTGTATTCAAACATTCAAGAATCAGGTAAATTTTTGCATAACCAGTTATTGGCTTCTACTGTTGTTTATGATGAGATGTCATTAGAGGTCGATGAAGCAATAGAAGGGATTCTCATTCCCACCACCAATAGGATTGCATTGTTAAATGAAAAAGAGGATATGCTTAAATCATTGAACCAAGCTCATCAACAACTGATAATTCAATCTAGGATACAAAATCACAATGATTCTTATTTTATAAATATCCTAGATTCTTGCAAATTCTTGCATGAATATGATTGGTATAAAAACATGGATGATGATATTGCTTTAAAACTTTCAGAAGTTGCTTCATATTTGAAAGAAATCCTATATACTTGTGAAAATGAGAATTTAGGTCAAAGTGATGAATCAGGGTTTGAAATTCCCATCTTGTTGAATAAGCATAAGATCATGGAAGATCATGTATTTACTTATAAGGTTAATGGATCAAATCTTAAACATGGAATTGCTTATCAACTTGAATTAAATCAGTGGGGTGTGAGATACAAAATGAAGGTTGCATTGTTTGACTTAATCTTGTTTTGGTCAGATCTATGTAAAGCTTGGAATGCAAATCATGATATATGTCTTTTAAGGTGTGCCTATCGTGTTTGGGATCCAGGGAAATGATGGCAAAAAATTTTGCAGTGTCTTGTACATAATGTATATTTTTGTAAATAGTCTTTTGGATTTTGTTTTCTTGTTTTTGTGTTTTGTATAGTTTGTTGTTTTGTGAGTTTGTTAGTTAGTTATTTTGTTGATGTGTTAATGTTTTGTTATTTTGTTGTTAAGTGTTGTCACATTTTTTTTTTGTTTTGTTGAGTACAATGATAAATTGACTTTGCCAATTTTGGAGCTTCATGATTTTGACGTGTGATTCAAGTTGATATAATTTCAAAGTGGGTTTTTCAAAAGTAAGGTAGTTATGATTGAGACACTGGTCACTTGTTGGTTCTGTTTATGTTTGATCCTAGATTGTATAGGATGAAATTACCTATTTTGAAAACCTATGAAACCTAGAGAAAAAGAAAAATGAGATGTTAATTTATGTCTTCATGAATGAGAACTAAGATAAGGAAATATGAAACATTGGAATTGTATTGCAAAAGCTCCACGAATATCACAAAACACATTAATGAATATTATTTGAAATTTGGATGCATGAAGTTGTTGGTTTAGCAAATTAGGGTGAAATATCTTATATACTCTTTTCAGCCTTACCTCATCTCTAACCCAGGTGGCAGGTGGATTTGTTGCAAAGTACCATTCTACCGGATGTAAACAGAGAGAGAGAGAAAGAGAGAAAGAGAGATAAAAAAAGAGAAAAAAGAGAGTTGGAAATAGAGTCAAATCTATTACTAAAAAAAGTAAGACAATCTTCATCGGAGCTATAGACGCTCGGTTGGCAGTGAAGCAAGGTCTAGAGAAAAGTCATGAAAGAGCTATAATGATAAATCTATCATCCAAAACTAAATAATCTTCACCAGAGCTATAGACGCTCGGATGGCAGTGAAGCAATGTTTAGAATCAAGGAAACACAACATCCACCTAATATTTGGGTATTTTAGATAATCTCTATCGGAGCTATGAACGCTCGATTGGCAGTAGAGCAAGATCTAAAGAGAATCGGGTGTAGGTTTTATCTTCAAAGAGGAATTATTCATAGCCTAAAATGTGGAACTGATGATGGAATGTTGAATGGTTTCAGGTGATAAGTAATGAATCACTTCGCACACACTGAGCTGATGCTGAATGATTCTGGTGGTTCATGTCAAATTGGTCTATTCTCATTCTCTAGATACTTACTGATGCTTGTAATTCTAATATTCGAGTTTTGTGTGTTTTCAAAGTTTGGTTTTTGAGTCCAAAATGTCCAGGGACATTTACCAGCAGAGTCGCCAATGTTGTGACGTCCTTCACAATGACCCCAAAATTGGGGACCCACTTGAAATTTGAAATTTTTGTCTTCGCTTTTCACTTTCATCATCTAGTGTCTAGAAGTTGATCTTCAGGTGTTTTGTCTTATAATGGTTTCAATGTTAAATTATGTATCACAATCCAAGGGTTCCTTCCTATTCCTGTATGGTCATGTTCGTATGTTATGTTTAGTTATGTCTTGTTTTAAATTAATTAAATTATAAAGTTTTATAACTTTATAATTTAATTATATTTAAAAAGGTTATTTTATAAATGTTTTATATTCTAATTAATATTTGTTTTATAAGTAGGAATTATTAAAAGGTTAATATTTGAAAAGGCTTTATTGATATTAGGGTTTCAAGAGGAATAAATATTAAATCCTTTGAAAAGGCTTTATTGATATTAGGGTTTCAAGAATTCATTTTTAAAATTGATGAAACGGAGCAAATTAATCAAGAGGAACAAATTTCTCAAGTTATAAATGGAGAATTAGAAACCAAAGAGAGGGTCGGACAAGTTGGAGAAAAAGAGGAAAGATTGAAAGGAGCCAAATAGAAGACCAAGTTGCAGAGGAAGCTACATTTGCAAATGAATACAGAGACTTTGTTGGATTCATTGTAAGATCTAATATTTTAAATCAAATTCAATTTTTATTGAAAGCAAGCACTATTGTGGTGTTTTTAATTTATAAGTTGATTGATATAATTTTTTAATTAAAATTTTTGTAGAAGATAGCACCAAATTTGTGGTAGGATTGTGTAAAATCTGGTCTGCCTGAGTTTGGTTTTCAAAGTTATGTTTTTATGTGTTGTAGCAAGTTTGTCCGAACATTTTATTCAAATTTGTTTCTTTACCCTAAGACCTTTTTAATTTATTTGAGGCATGAAGATTTAAGATAAAACCTAGTTTATTTTATAAAATATTTAAATTTTACAACTAGGTTAAAGTTTGAATTTATCACTCAAATATTTAATTCTATAAATATTTGGGTGAATAAATTTCATAGAGGAGGGAATCAATGAACTTTTGATTTTAAATTTCATAAAGTTTATAAAGTTCATTGAATTTGTTTTATTAAAACCCTAAGTTGAATTTCAAAGATTCAGATTTATAGAAAGGGTTGTAAAATTTATTTAGGTCAAATATTTAAGTTAATAAATATTTGACAAAATAAATTTCAGAGACAGGGAAGGATTATATGGATTATTGATTTTAATATCATAAAATTTTAAAATCAATAATTTGAGATTTATTTATGTTTCTAGAAGTTTGATTTATTAAAATTTTCAATCTCAAATCATAAAGTCCAAAGTACTATTGAAAGGATTAAATTTATTTACTTCAAATATTTAGTTTAATGAATATTTGAATATAAATAAACATCACATTAAGGAAGTGTTGGTCACAAATCTGCCACAGGAAAGGATTTTGTACGTGTACGCGCCCTAGACTTGGCCAACATTGAAAGGCCGAGAGAAAGAGAAGTCTCCCGGGCCAATCTCCAGAGAGGGCTGGCTCCCAAACTAATCTAAACTGGTTTCGAGATAAGGATGCAGGAAAGAAATGGGAAAATGCGAAAAGAAATGGGAAATAACAGAAAGAGATGTAAATATGGCCGAAGCCGATAGTTAATGGGGAACAACCTCAGATAGCAAATAATCTCAACAAAATCCTGAAGCTAAGTAGCAACTGACTCTTAGAATGCATATACAGAAATTGGATCAAGCATTAGCCGTAAGTTCGCTTCCAATTGTACTCCAAACGTTCAAATGCAAATACAGCCAAATCCAGAACAGCAGAATTTAACTTATATTAACACTGGACTAACAGAAGTGACTCAGAAAGAAAGCAAAACATGGACAACAGTTTGGATCACCAACTCCAGAAGACACTAAGAATAGAGCAAAATGCATCTAGGATCTCTGCTTCAATTTTTGCAAAAAGGTCTTCCTCCTTTGCTTGAGATTTTACATTGGTATTTATAGAGGTCCTTCCTCTTCCTTTCGAATTACAACATTTAATACATAAAACAGATTTCGAAGAAGAGGTCCACAAAATAGGCACTTGAAAAGAGAAACAAGCCCCCTTAATCTACCTCGAAGAAATCACACATTAAATGGCTATTTTTGGAGCAAGCCGGAAGTTGTTAGGAGATCACAAACAAGAGCTTTTAATACTGGAGGCGTCTTTAATTTTGGTGGCATCAAAAACTGCCTCAAGTTCTTCCATCTAGCGCACATCGGTAATCAGCAACATTTAATCTTGGCGCCTCTTTGACCATGATCTCAAAATCCGTTGGAGAGCTTTTAAAACATTGCATTTGATCTTATCTTCTCCTCACGTTCTCCTATGCAATTTTGAAGAAAAATGCAGACAGAACTATATCGGGCCTTTGTTTTGCTTCTATCGTGAAAATGAGACAGGTCACGAAAATGCGACATGTCACGAAATCATGACACTTTTACCTTACTGCTTCTTGTTTCTGCCACCAGTCATGAAAATGCGACATGTCACGATATCGCGACGTCTTCTCTTAGTTTAGCTTTGTCTTCATGACATGTCACGAAATCGTGACATTCTCCTTTGTCTGGCTTTGTTCGCTGCTCCAAGTCGTGAAAACTCACCATGTCATGAAATCATGACATCTTCTTCCTTCTGTGTCCTTTTCTTCTGTATACCCACAAAACTGCAACATGTCACGAAATCGTGACATCTTTCTCTTCCTTGGCCTTCATCTTCTTGCAAGTAGCGAAAATGGGACATGTCACGAAATCGTGACATTCCATACTTGGCATTGTCCTTCTAGCTCCTTCATCGTGAAAACGTGACATGTCGCGATATCGTGACAATTTCTTTCTACCTTGTACTTGTCATCTTGGTTCCATGAAAATGCAACAAGTCACGAAAATGTGACATGTCACGATATCGTGACATTTTCTCCATTTGTCCTTTCATCTTCAACAAGTCACAAAATCGTGACATTTCATACAATCTGGCTACCCTCGTACTTCATCCTCAAAAATGTCATGAAATCATGACATCTTTCATCTACCTTGTGTTTATCCTTCAGCCCTTTCTGAAAACGTGACATGTCACGATATCGTGCCATTTCCTACCATCTGCTCCTTTCTTGCTTTTCTATCGTGATATCATGACATTTTTCCATTACTCTGCTCTGTGACCACTGCAAGTCACGAAAACATGACATGTAGCGAAATCGTGACAATTTTCACTTGAGTTCTCCCGCACCGCAACAAGTCGCGAAACTCCAACATGTCGCGATATCGCGACAATGAAACTTCCTTGCTTCCTTTGCTTTTTGAGCCACGAAAACGTGACAGGTCATGAAAATGCGACATGTCGCGATATCACGACATTTTCTATACTTAGCTCTTTTCTAGTATGGACATCGCGAAAACATGATAGGTCATGAAAATGCGACATGTCGCGATATCGTGACACTTTCACTTTTGCACAAACTTGGTTATTTTGCATGATTAGTAACAACAAAAACAATGTGGCAAAAATGCCAACATTCTTGGCGGCTCATGGGGTATACAGTTCTGTTGTATGCATGAATCTCAAGCCTTTATCCATTGGGCAACAGAGTCAAGAAGCTGGAGGGGCAGAAGAAGTGAATGTTGGTTGATGTTGGACGTCTCTGTGGACTGTTGCAACAAGCTCTTGCTGGCACTCGACACTCAAAATAGGATCTTCAACAGAAATTTGTAGAATAACAGAACTTCCCTTATTTCTTGAACGACTGCATTTTGCCTAGCTCGGTTGAGCTGGGTAATCACCAGGTGTTGTGCAAGGATCTCCATGGCGGTAGTGAAAAGCACCTGAGTTGCAAAAATGGAAATGAATGGAATGATGACCAGCGGATGCGCAGGCCATGGAACGGGGATGGGGAATGATGGGATGATGGAAAATGGAGGAGTAGAAGTGGTAGATACAGCAACAGGGTGCTACTATGCTACCAACTATTGATGAAAATAGATAATGAAATGGAAGTGGATGGAATGGAGAAGGTGGTGGGAACTATGAAAAAGTGCTTAAAAGACAAAGAATTAGAAGAAAGGGGAAGAAGAAATGGGAACATCAGAGAGGGGAGTAGAAACAACAGTAGTGGCTTGATTAGTTGCAGAAGAAGGAGTAGGAGAGGAAGGGAATGAAGTAAGGAAGTGGAAGAAAGAAGTAGAGGGGAAGCCACTAACTGCTAGGAAGGAAAAGAAAAAGAAAAAGAAATAAACATACCTACGGGCTCGCGTGCAAAAGGAGCCGAAGTTAAATTTTTTTCTTTTTTTTTTTTTTTTACTATGTACACGGTAACCCCCGAATTTAGCTGTGAACTCTTGGGAGAGACACATACCAGAACATGGCTCTATGATCTCCTAGATCCCAGACCTTGAACAGACACTCATTGGTCTCCTGATTGATAATCAGCTCGGTGTCACCAAAGATTTGCAACTATCGTGCTCCAAGTATCTCAGCCTTCTTGAGACCTAGGCATAAAGCCTCATATTCTACTGTATTAGTTGTGCAGCTCCAGGTCAACTGGTATGAAGAAGATCATTGAATTCCATAAGGTAATACTAGAACAATCCCAGCTTCAGCATCATTTTTGTATCGTGCTCCATCGAAATAGAGCTGATCTTGCACAGAGTCTTGATCAACTTGATCAGGAGGTAACTCTACTTCAACCCCTTCAGGATTTGTAATGGAGTAACAACCAATCTCAGTTTCCATCATGGCATTAAAATTGAGCATTGAAAACTCATCCTCCAAGCAAAGCTCATCCAAGACTTCATCCATCAAATCAGGATTGTCCAATTCTTCAGTTATCATGTTGACAGAATGTTTGGACTTTTCTTCCTCTTCCATCTTCTCTATATGAAAAGTAGAAGGCTTCTGATTGTCAATACGGACTCTTCTTCCTTTGAAAGGAATCTCCAAGTGAGAATAATCCAGAGAAAGGTAACCTCCTAGCTTGGCAGTGAATTCTCTCGACAAACACATACTGAAATATGGTTCCAAATCAACCACAACTACCTCCTGAATTACTGTAATTTGAGGCATACTATGTAGAGCAATAGGAACATCCTTGATTACACCCACTATTTTCATGGGAGTCCCATCCAACTGCAAGACACCAGGGCTACTTCTTGTATACTCCATACCCATGACTTCACAAACTGCCTTTGGCATGACAGTTGTCGCAGCACCAGAATCAATCATACAGTTGTGCACAATCCAACCCTCCATCCTGAGTGACAAATAAAATGGGGGTGGTCTATTCTTTCCAGTGACTGAAGAGGTCAGAGTTTGAGACATAACTACCTGGGCTGGAGCCTTCCCCTTACTTTGTATGGTTTTCAGGGATTCCTATAAGAGATTTACCTATCCAGGTAGCTGCAAGGTGTCATACAGACTTACCTTAGCTGGTATCCATTTGAGTTCTTCAACAATGTTGTACTCCATCGAGATCTGCTCTTTCCCTCCATTGGCAGATTCAAATTTGCTTTTATATTGTTGGGTGGCCTCCACTCATTGTCATTTAGTCAATGATGGATACCGCAATGTCTCTCTAGCTTGTTCCTTTGTTTTCGCTTGCGACTGAGAGACAGAAGCTTGTTCCTTCTCTTTTGCTTGTGGTGGAAGTGGATCCTTTGACAAAATAGGTGGTTGTTGTGGAGCTGGAGGATCATGAATCTTTGCAGGTATTTGCTGCTTTGTTGCTTGTGCAGGAGGCACTTTCAATGGCTCCATCTTAGCCGGATCTACCAACATTGGTTTCTTGTCGCTGCGTGTCAAGACTGCTATGTGTTCCTCAAGAGACTTCACGAAATTAAGATCCACCTCTCGAATCATGTTTACACGGCTTCCCGCAAGAACTTGCAAATAATTTTGGTGGACCATGCAAGTGGACTCATCATGTGGATCATTGCAGGAAGAACACCAATAAGAAGGCTCATGTGAAACTTCAGAAGGGCCAGCCTCTTCACTTACCAGGATCGTTGAGTTCCTCTCAGGTACTTTCTCCATAGCCTTGCTAGGAGCAACTTGCTCTCTAGTTACCGCCAAAAAAATCTTCATGGCTGAGAGTTCCTTTCCGCCTCTCTCCGCTCCATAGATGTCACCTTGTTAGTGAGAGCTCTCATGGCCGACTGAATTTCTTGCAAAATAGCCAATTGAGGATCTGGGCTTGAGGACACAGGTGGTGCAGGTAGAGGTAATGGAACTGGTGGAGAAGGTAATGCAGGAGTTGGAAGTGGAGAGGTTATCTATGGAATGGGAATCATAGGTACTGAAGGTATGGGAGGATTCCATGAAGATAAAGGGTACATGGATGGAGCAGTGTAAGATGTAGGGGCTGCACCTGTATGTTGGTATTGTGGAAGCTCGAGAAAAATAGGCATAGTCATCTTTGGAGGCAATTTCCCAATGGCAATCAGATCGGCCTCAACCTTTTGTGCCTGGGCATATAGTGCAGGAAAGGTTTGAACACCGGACATCCTAATATTCATACCAATATCTGAATGGAAAGCCCTAAGAAAGTACAATGTTGCTTGTTCATGAGTAGGGCGAAGACCCTCAGGAACTCTCTGCCAAGTTCGGGCAAACCTAACATTGAAATCCACTATCTCCTCTTGAGGATGCCTCTTGATATTATTAAATTGATGCACTAAAGAAAATGGGTCTGCTTGCTCATTGAACCCTTGGATTAGCATCTCTGCTAACTGATCCCATGAAGTTATGGAGTTGGGAGACAAGGATCTATACCAGCACAACAACTTACCTCGGAGTGACAGGACGAGCAATTTGATCATGACATCTTCGTCTGTGATATTATGAATTGAAGCCAAGGTTGCCACATCTGACACATGCTCGTACATTGTCTTTCCAGTCCCATCGTATGTAGGCAAGGCTTTTATTGCTGTAGCAGGAACTAGATTTTGAAAAGGCAGGTCCAACGCTCCCGAATCGTTCCAAGCAGAGAACTTCCTTGGTGGAGGATGTTGGGCCATTTGGACTACTGGATCTGGATGTAGCAAGCTCGTAGCAGTACTGGGAGGAGTCGGAGATGGCACAAACTGATTCGCTACCTACGAAGAAATAGCAAATGATGGGTTCACAGGACTTACCAATCTTGAGCGCTCCCTCCAGTTTTGAACATCAATCTCGAAGAATTCGACTGGATCTTTCGATTCTTTGGCACTTGATCTCGTGATCATGAAGCGAAGATGCAAAGATTTTCACCAGCTTCAGGATTAGAAATTTCTAGGTACTATACAGTCACCTTCAGCAGAGTCACCAGATGAACTTACAATCGCCGCTTTTGAGGTCAAGACAGTTCATCAAAATCTTGATTCCTTCGGGTGTCAAAAAATGGAACTTGTGAGTCCCATCGATTATGGATCTTTCTAAGACAAAAACAGTTCCCACCGTGCCAAAAACTGTTGGCAGTGGGTTTGTCAACTTGGAATAAAACTTATCCCACCGATTATGGATCTTTTTGAGACAGAAACAGTCTGTCCCATCGGGCGTGCCAAAAATTGTTGGTCACAAATCTGCCACAGGAAAGGATTTTGTACGTGTACGCACCCTAGACTTGGCCAACATTGAAAGGCCGAGAGAAAGAGAAGTCTCCCGGGCCAATCTCTAGAGAGGGCTGGCTCCCAAACTAATCTAAACTGGTTTCGAGATAAGGATGCAGGAAAGAAATGGGAAAATGCGAAAAGAAATGGGAAATAACAGAAAGAGATGTAAATATGGCCGAAGCCGATAGTTAATGGGGAACAACCTCAGATAGCAAATAATCTCAACAAAATCCTGAAGCTAAGCAGCAACTGACTCTTAGAATGCATATACAGAAACTGGATCAAGCATTAGCCGTAAGTTCGCTTCCAATTGTACTCCAAACGTTCAAATGCAAATACAACCAAATCCAGAACAGCAGAATTTAACTTATATTAACACTGGACTAACATAAGTGACTCAGACAGAAAGCAAAACATGGACAACAATTTGGATCACCAACTCCAGAAGACACTAATAATAGAGCAAAATGCATCTAGGATCTCTGCTTCAATTTTTGCAAAAAGGTCTTCCTCCTTTTGCTTGAGATTTTACATTGGTATTTATAGAGGTGCTTCCTCTTCCTTTCGAATTACAACATTTAATACATAAAACAGATTTCGAAGAAGAGGTCCACAAAATAGGCACTTGAAAAGAGAAACAAGCCCCCTTAATCTGCCTCGGAGAAATCACACATTAAATGGCTATTTTCGGAGCAAGCCGAAAGTTGTTAGGAGATCACGAACAAGAGCTTTTAATACTGGAGGCGTCTTTAATTTTGGTGGCATCGAAAACTGCCTCAAGTTCTTCCATCTAGCGCACATCGGTAATCAACAACATTTAATCTTGGTGCCTCTTTGACCATGATCTCAAAATCAGTTGGAGAGCTTTTAAAACCATTTTTGATCCTTATCTTCTCCTCACGTTCTCCTATGCAATTTTGAAGAAAAATGTAGATAGAACTATATCGGGCCTTTGTTTTGCTTCTGTCATGAAAATGAGACAGGTCATGAAAATGCGACATGTCACGAAATCGTGACACTTTTACCTTACTGCTTCCTATTTCTGCCACCAGTCATGAAAATGCGACATGTCACGATATCATGACGTCTTCTCTTAGTTTAGCTTTGTCTTCATGACATGTCACGAAATCATGACATTCTCCTTTGTCTGGCTTTGTTCGCTGCTCCAAGTCGTGAAAACTCACCATGTCGCGAAATCGTGACATCTTCTTCCTTCTGTGTCCTTTTCTTCTGTATACCCGTGAAACTGCAACATGTCATGAAATCGTGACATCTTTCTCTTCCTTGGCCTTCATCTTCTTGCAAGTAGCGAAAATGGGACATGTCACGAAATCATGACATTTCGTACTTGGCATTGTCCTTCTGGCTCCTTCATCGCGAAAATGTGACATGTCGCGATATCGCGACAATTTCTTTCTACCTTGTACTTGTCAGCTTTCATTCCACGAAAACGCGATAGGTCACGAAAATGCGACATGTCGCGATATCATGACATTTTCTCCATTTTGTCCTTTCATCTTCAACAAGTCATGAAATCGTGACATTTCATACAATCTGGCTGCCTCTGTACTTCCTCCTCATGAAAACATGACATGTCATGAAATCGTGACATATTTCTCCGCCTTGTGTTTATCCTTCAGCCCTTCCGCGAAAACGTGACATGTCGCGATATCGCGCCATTCCGTACCATCTGCTCCTTTCTTGCTTTTCTATCGTGATATCATGACATTTTTCATTGGCGCTCCCCTTGGCTTGTATGTCGCGATATCATGACATTTTCCATTACTCTGCTCTGTGACCACTGCAAGTCACGAAAACGTGACATGTAGCGAAATCGCGACAATTTTCACTTGAGTTCTCCCGCACCGCAACAAGTCGCGAAACTCCAACATGTCGCGATATCGCGACAATGAAACTTCCTTGCTGCCTTTGGCTATTTTGAGCCACGAAAATGTGACAGGTCACGAAAATGCGACATGTCGCGATATCGCGACATTTTCTGTGCTTTGCTTTGTTTTTGGTACGGACGTCGTGAAAACGCGATAGGTCGCAAAAATGCGACATGTCGCGATATCGTGACAGTTTCACTTTTGCACAAACTTGGTTATTTTGCATGAACAGCAACAACAAAAACAATGTGGCAAAAATGCCAACAGGAAGATTATGTGAATTCTAATTTTCATATTATAAAGTACAAAACTTTATAGTTAGAATTCATACATATTAATTATTTATATTTATTTATTTCAAATATTTGAATTAATAAATATTTGAATTAATTAATATTTGGTTTCAAAGGTTATATGAATTCTAATTTTTATATTATAAAGTACAAAACTTTATAATTAGAATTCATACACATTGATTATTCATATTCTATGAAAAGAAGCAAGGATTATAAAGCTTAGAATATTCTAAAGACCTAAACATAGGGATTATAAAGTACTTCACATTTTATAATTAGGGTTTTTATTTTATTCATCATTTATTAGATCTAATTTTAAGCTTCATTCATGAAATAAATGCAAGTTTTGAATTAAAATGCTTTAAAGCATTCGTGCAAGTTTAATATAAGGTTACAAATATTTTAAATCAAATTTCATCTTTTAAAATAGATTTGCATTCTCAAATTTTAGCTTTAAAATACAAGTTTATTCATTTTGAGAAAGTAAATTATACTGATGAAAATGCAAACAATGATTTCAAGATCAAAATATTTATTATACTAGGCCCCTTGTTAATAGTTGATTGTTAATCCCTAAGATGTTTTGTGCACTTAATTGACATAAATTCATAACGTGTTACGTAAAAGAACCTTGGAGAAACATATTTTCTTTGCAAGAGAGGATTATGATCCTAATTGTCGAGTGATATTTGTAATCGGACAAAATCACACCTCAACAGTGTCCAAGGTTTTTTTTAGTGCTTAAAAACAGATATATATAGATGCAACTGTTACAAGTCACATATAGACAGTGGACGAAGACATTTGCCGCCCAAAGCCGATTATTTTAGGCTTACAAAGATAATGGGTAGAGATTTTTAGCAAAGTAGAATCTTGAAGTGTTTGATAAAAGGAGAATCTCGAGATAAAAGAAAGCAATAGTGCTCAACAAAATAAGATGAAGATGAACAAATTATGAAACCATTTTCAAAATGGTTACGAAAATAAACAAGCAGAAGGGAAAACGAAGGATTTTCTTCGTTTTTGGAAATTTTAAATATCCATTCAAACGCACAAGAAAAGGGTCGAAGAATATTGACAGCAAGTGCATGTTGGATTTTTGAGTTTGTGGAAGAACATATCCTCCCTTGTTGTTGGACTACACCAAATTTCACCCATTGTAATCGATTTAAGCAAGGTATTCTAAAGGAACATGAATTCAATATCTTCCATTTTGGCAATGTATTGGAAATTTTAATAAGTTTTATGCATGTGAATGGTAGACTTATTTATTTTTCTTAATATATTGTGTTATTCCCTTAGAAGATTGCATCACATTAATTTTGGGTTGTGTGAAGACTGATCGATTTAATGTTGATTTTAGTTCAAAATATTTGTTTATGCAGATTCAGGTTGAAATTTTAAAAGCTATAGCGACTTGTTCTTTTATTTTATTTTCTCAAACCCTAGATTTTACATTTTTCTTTAATTTAGAAAAAAAAATATTAAAAATTAAAACCCCAAAAAAAATACATGAATTTAAAAAATTAAAATTCAAAATTTCATTTTAGGTAAATTCACGTTTAATTATTAAGGAAAATTTAAAGTTTTAAACTTTGCACAATTTTTAAATAATCATTTAATCTCATTTTACGTAAAATTAAATTTCAATATATCTTTTTTTTTTTATTAAAGTGAATAATTAATATGATAATCCAAAGTTTTTACATTGCAAATTTAGATTCAATCACTTAATTTTTATTTTCAAGTAAATCTTAACAATCGAAGATAAAAAATTGATTAACAATCAAAGATAAAATTTGATTAACAATCAATGATAAAAAATTTATTAACAATCGAAGATAAAAATTGATTAACAATTGAAGATAAAAATTGATTAACAATTGAAGATAAAATTTGATTAACAATCAAAGTTAAAATTTGATTAACAATCAAAGATAAAATTTAATTAACAATTTGAGATAAAATCAAATTTTCAAAGATTAAAATCAAATATTCATCAAATTTTGAAGGTTGTTAGTTGATCAATGATTTCACATTTTCATAAATTCCATGAACAACAAAATCGTTGCAAATCAAATCAACCCAAAATAGGTGTATCGCTCCAAATTTTTCGCATCCTTACCTTCAGGCTATTGGATCCGTGCCCGGAAGGAGGATGGGAAAAGGATGTCGCGGTACCTCCGACTGAGAGGACTTTGCGAAGGTCCCGCCTCTCAAGGGAGGTGTATTTTGATGATTTTTTGATGGATGGTGGGTTCACCAGGAAACATTTAAGGGTAGTTTCCACGCCTAGGTTTGGAATGTGTTTTAATGTGTTCGTTTTTAACTTTAAGCATTCATATCCTAGGTTTGGCCAAATGAATCTAGATTAATCTACATGAAAATGCAAATTCAATGAGTATAGAAAACAGATTTAAAGACATAAAACAGAGAATTTATAGAATACAAATGAGGAATACCTGATTCGGATGTCTGGTGATGATTCTGATGTTTGAAGCAGTCAGGATCGTCTGGAATTCGACAGAATCGTCTGAGATCTGACAGAATTTCTGAGATCTAACGAATTCGTCAAACAAATTTGTCAGAGACCTGCAAGCAGAAAAATAGATACAAAATACAACGAATACTACTGTGCTAACAGAGGGAAACAACACCAAATGACTGTATGAATACTGAGCAATAGTTATGAACAAAAATTCAAGCAAATTACGATATTCTAATGACAAATCATGATCTTAGTATGCAATCTAAGCTAAATGGGTGAACTCCAAATGCAAAATAACATAAACACTGAATAAACTATCTAATTTGTAGAATAAAACAACAGAGAAAAGGTTGAGAAATGCAAACTTCGAGACACTGATTGCCTCAATATGGACTACAGTCGAGATCGTCTCGCATCAGTACGAAATCACCTCGGATTCGACAGGTTCGCCTCCGATCTGAACAGGTTCATCGATGACGATGTGTGTTGGCTCCGGCTGAAAAACAGTGATGTACCTACAACAAAATTGGTATGGGACCAATGCAAATGAAAAATTGGGATGGTTCAACGTAGATGGAGTTAAATTGCAGATAATTTCAGCCAGGGGGGTGCTAAGGGGATAGCTTAGGATTAAATAGGCTTAGGTGAGTGGTTAGGAGGTTGGAGATCATCCCAATTTGGGAGATCTCCAATGGGGGAGGGTCCCTAACGGCGTAGACATGCTTCTGCCCGGATTGGAGACCCGTTGGAACAGAAGCTAATTTTGCAAAATCAGTTTTGCGACAAGATCGTCTGGACATCCTAGCCCAGCACGAAATCATCGAATCCGGGGCGATATCGTCTGATCGACGACGATATCGTCAAACGGTCAAAACAACCTCTAAAAATGGCACGAAAAAGGGGGAAACGGATTACCCGACGGTTAATGGGCGGTTTGGGAGGTTAAATTTGAATTTTAAATTATTTACTAAGGTGAATGTAATTATTGTAATTTCACTGTGCCAATTTTAAGGTGCTACATTTTGCCCCCTCTTTAGCAATTTTTTTGAAGAAAATGCGTTAAAGATGAGTTCTTCTCGATCTACGAGAAAGCAAAAATTATTCCCATTTTTAGGTGACGATTCTTGGTCGAATCGTACGACAGCTTACTATGGTGCCCCCTCCATGTTTTTACCCAAATCGAACGTTTGAGGTAAAAACGCGAAAAAGCAAAAAATTATTTTTGAATAAAATTAAGAAAAATAGGGTAAAAACCCTAATTCATTTTATTGTTCATTTTTTGGTTTTTAGAGCTCTGAAGCAAAATGTTGGAGACGACGCACAGATCGACAGAGGTCTGGTGCGGTCTACGGGTAAGAGTCTAGACTTAACTAGAATGCTTTAATTTGAATTTACATGTTTTGTAGGTAATTTTTAGATGATTTTTTAGCATCACGACCATTTTTGGGCCGTCGACGTCGTCGGGACGAAATCATCCCGATTTCGACGAAATCGTCTCAATTTCGTCAATTTCGCCCAAGGGCGAATGTTGCAGTCCAAACATAGCCGACGCTTCCAAGAGTTTAACATTTAATATAAGATGATAGATCCAAATAAACTATTGAATCAATATATATATTAAATGTTAAACTCTTGGAAGTGTTTCCAAGCCTCGAGAAATTTGTCCAGATCAGCAAGTCCGCATTTAAATACACGTCCATCCCAGTGACGTCTTCACGAAAGAAAAAAAATTGGCGTTCGAATTCCATTCAGTGACGTCTTCGCGGAAGAAAACTCGCGTCCCATTTCGATCGGCCAAATCACCGTCGTGTCCCAATTCGATCTCAAGCTGCATCCGCATCCCATTTCGATCGGCCAAATAACCCGTCGTGTCCCAATTCGATCTCAAGCTGCGTCTAGCGCAGTCATCTCCGCTTACAGAACCTCCGAAACAGGCATACGCGCGTCGTCCAATCAATATTCACGAAATACTTCAATTAATCGGTTAGACTAAGGTTAAATCGTGCTGACGTCAGATAAATTCGTTTTCAAGTGTTGGGTTCAAATGTTTATCCCACATCTGGCGTGTTAAGTGGGTTTAAGGATTTAAAACGTATTCATCGCACCTTCTTAAGTGTGACTGTGGTCACACGTTGGAGCTCCTCCGCATCGTATTCCTTGTGCTGTCGCTTGTCGTCGGTCTCACGTGTCGTGTTTCGTTTCGTGCATCGTGTCCGCGTGTCTGCTCGTGTGTCGCGTCTCCATTCCGTTTTGTCGCGTCTCCATTTTGTTCTGTCTTGTTCTGAGTGTCTGCTCGCGTGTCGCATCTCCATTCTATTCTGTCGCGTCTTCATTTCGTTCTGTCTTGTTTCGAGTGTCTGCTCGCGTGTCGCGTCTTGTTCCGAGTGTCTGCTCGCGTGTCGCGTCTCCAGTCCGTTCTGTCGCGTCTTCATTTTGTTCTGTCTTGTTTCGAGTGTCTGCTCGCGTGTCGCGTCTCCATTCCATCTGTCTCGGTCCGCTCGTCGTGTCTATCGCGTCTCCGTTACGTTTTGTCTCGGTCCGCACGTCGTATCTTGATCTAGTCGCTGTCAGTCCTGTCCTTGTGTCGAGTTGTCAAAATCTGTCCAGTTGTCAGTCCTGTCCTTGTGTCGAGTTGACAAAATCTGTCCAGTTGTGTCGCATCTTGTATTGTTGAAAATCGTCAAAAGTCGTTGAAAGTCGTCAAAGGAGGTGAGCCAGCAAAATTTCAAATCCGCGTCGCAGTTGGAGCGACAGTTGAAGCGGAATCCACATTTTTTGCTAAATTCAAACCGAATTTTGCGATAGTTGAAGCGGAATCCTAAGCAGGTTATGTTAACAAGTGCATGAGCAAACAGTGGACCAAAGGTTCTGACGGTCGATTATCAAGCTCGAAAACGACCAATAACAACACAAGAAGACCTAATCGCAGCCCAGGTACAAAAAATTCTCTTTCTCCTTTTAAAATTGGTAGTTATAATCCACATCATCCACTAGTTGATCCTATGGCTACTAATCCTCCCCCAACTCACGAAAACATCACACAAGGAAACTCAAGTAACTCAGCCGTTTCCAACGATGATTCTCTTCACCTCTTACTAGAGGGTATGAACGAAATTGGTCTCCTCCTAAAAGACCTAGTAAAAGCACAAAACCAGCCTAATCCCAATACTAATTCTCAAAATCACTCCCATGCCCAAAGGAATGAAGAAAATATCGATCCTAATGATAATTGGGAACAACAACGAGGTGATTCGGATAATTACAGGGATCGCTATCAGAGACAGCGGTATAACCAAAATCAAGAAAGGGATACGGGTTATCAACAACCGAGAGGCCCTAATAATAATTTTCCATGAATTGATATGCCCACTTTTGAAGGTCATGATCCTCGTGGTTGGATAGCCAAAATGGAAGGCATTCTTGACTTATATCAAATTAAGGAAATTGATAAAGTTCCTTTCGCTGCATCAAAACTTGGCACTGAGGCCTACCAATGGTTTGTATGGCTTAAACGAGAGAAAGGAGCTACTATTAGTTGGAGAAAATTCACTACCTCTTTTTTAGAAAGATTTGATGAAGGAGCTACATCATCATACACAAGTAAGACTGTTATCTCTTAAACAAGAAGGGTCAGTTAGCGAATTCGTTTCGGAGTTTACCAGTTTACTACCATACACTCTAGACCTCAGTCCCGACACGGTGGTAGGAGCCTTTCGCAATGGTTTGAAAGAAAGTATTCGAGTAGAGGTAGACATGCACAATCCAACCTTGCTGAATGATTGTATAAGAATAGCCAAGCTGGCCGAGAAGAGACATCAGTTGTCTGCGTGGCGTGAAACTTATAGTCGTCCTTCATATCGCAACAATTCCTTTCGTAGAAATGATCCACCATCAAGATATTTTTGCTATAAATGTCGCACTCATCACCCCAGGGAACAAGCATGTGCCCAAAAACAAAACTTTCATATTGAAGGTGATCAATGTGAAGGAGAAGAGGAAGAACCTTACCAGTCAGAAGAACCTATGCCAGAAGACCTACCATGTACTATAGAAGAAAAAGAAGAGGATACAATGGCGATTTCCGTGCATGCTCTCATGGGTTTAACCGCCCACCATACCATCAAGGTACCAGGATTTCTCCGCCAAAAAAGGTGAATGTGCTAATTGATTCTGGTAGTACCCACAATTTTATCGACATCAAAACCGCAAAAGCTTTGAATTTATTCATTAACTCTTCCAACAAAGACAAATTCCAGGTTCTAGTGGCCAACGGGGTGAACGCACAATGTGTTGGTCGCACATCTCAAGTTTCCATAAAAATGGGAACTTATACTTGGTTTGGATCCCTTTTTGTCATGAACTTGGGGAACTCGGATGTCATTTTGGGAGTTGAATGGTTGGAAACATTAGACACGGTTAGCTTCAACTTCAAAAAATTATTTGTGGAATGGAAGGAAAACGGACGAGTCATTCGCTTACAAGGCATTACTACTCCTCCATCACAAATGGTGAGCTCTCATAGTATGGAGAAGATGTTAAAAAAGGGTGGATATGGGTTTATAGCTCAAATTAATTGTTTGGAAAGACAATCTCCAGCAAATTCGGATATTATTGCCCCAGAGTTACAAGACATCATAACACATTACGACGAGGTTTTCCAAGAACCTCAAGGATTACCACCTAAACGATCTCATGACCATGCCATCCATTTGATTCCAGGGAGTGTTCCTCCTAACAATCGTCCTTATCGCTATCCTCAACCACAAAAGACAGAAATCGAACAGATCGTTCAGGAATTGTTGGATCATGGAGTCATTCGTCACAAGCACTAGTCCTTATTCCTCACCTGTAGTCCTGGCTAGACGAAAAGATAACTCTTGGCGTATGTGTCCTGACTTTCGTTCTCTCAATAAACTCACTATCAAGGACAAATTTCCTATCCCTGTCATAGATGACCTATTAGATGAGTTGCATGGTGCAAAATTTTTTACAAAATTAGACCTTCGCTCTGGCTTTCACCAAATCCGTGTTAGAGAAGAAGATATTCCCAAAACGGCCTTTCGTACTCATGAAGGTCATTACGAATTTTTGGTCATGCCTTTTGGTCTCACTAATGCACCATCCACATTCCAAAGTCTCATGAACCAAGTGTTTCGTCCACTCCTCCGTAAGTTTGTGTTAGTTTTTTTTGATGATATTCTCATATACAACAAAACATGGACGGACCATTTACATCATGTGGATAAAGCCCTTCACATTTTACACAAAGAAAAATTATTTGTTAAACGTTCCAAATGTTCATTTGGTGTTCAAGAAGTCGAGTATCTTGGTCATATAGTTTCACATGAGGGCGTCAAAGTGGATCCCAATAAGATTAAGGCAATTCAAGAGTGGCCTTTACCTAAAACCATCAAGAAACTTCGTGGTTTTTTGGGTCTCACAGACTACTATCGCAAGTTTGTACAAAATTATGGTAAGATTGCAGCACCTCTCACCGCACTCACAAAGAAGGATGCTTTTCGTTGGTCAACAGAGGCCTCTCAAGCCTTCGAAGCTCTTAAGAAGGCCATGTGCACAACTCCAATATTAGCAACTCCCAATTTTCACAAACCATTTATTATCGAATGTGATGCATCAGGAACAGGAATTGGGGCCATACTCATGCAAGAAGGTCATCCATTGGCATTTGAAAGTAAACAGCTGTCAGGGAAAAATTTGGGAAGATCAACATACGAAAAAGAAATGTTGGCTATCCTTCACGCAGTAGAAAAATGGAGACACTACCTAATCAGTAGCCGCTTCATTATAAAAACAGATCATAGTAGCCTCAAACATTTTCTTGAGCAAAGGTTTTCATATCCGGAACAAAATAAGTGGTTAACCAAACTATTGGGCTATGATTTTGTTATCGAATACAAGAAAGGGAAGGAAAATATAGCTGCCGATGCGCTATCCAGGAAATATGAAGATGAAGTAGTCATTAACGCTATTTCAGGTCCTTGCTCCCAATGGGTGAATCAATTACAAGATGAATGGTTGTCCAATAGCGAAACTGCTCAGATAATTCAAGAATTATCTATAGGGTCCTCTAAACACCCTTTGTTCTCTTATGAAGATAAAATCCTCCGGAAGAAAAACCGCATTTATATTCCACACAATTCAGAACTCAAATCAAAGATCCTAGACGAATCACACGCCTCTCCATCAGCAGGACATTCAGGATTTTTGAAGACATATTTAAGAGTCAAACAATCATTTTGTTGGAAAGGATTAAAAGCAGAAGTCAAACAATGGGTAGCAGAATGTGAAGTTTGCCACCGCAATAAAGGAGAAACAGTCAAATCACCAGGATTGTTACAACCATTACCCATCCCTGAACGACAGTGGGAACATATATCCATGGATTTTATTGAAGGTCTTCCAAAGTCAGAAGGCAGGACAGTAATCTTCGTTGTCGTAGACCGGTTATCCAAATACGCTCACTTTCAGGCTTTACAACATCCATTTTCCGCAAGCAAGGTGGCAAAGGTATTTATGGATTCAATTTTCAAATTACATGGTATGCCAAAAAATATTGTAAGTGATAGAGATCCCATCTTCACTAGTAACTTTTGGCGGGAATTATTTCGACTTAGTGGTACCAAATTGAACATGTCTTCAGCCTACCATCCACGTACATGATGGTCAAATAGAAGTAGTTAACAAATGTTTGGGTACGTACTTAAGATGTTTTGCTCAAGATAAACAATACCAATGGAGCCATTGGTTAGCATTGGCCGAATGGTGGTACAACACTTCTTACCATTACTCAATTAAGATGTCTCCATTTGAAGCATTGTATGGCACCAAACCTCCAAAAGTCGCAGATTACGTACAGGGATCATCCAAAGTAGCCAAAGTGGATGATTGGTTCCAACAAAGGCAGTCTACACTCACCATCCTCAAAGAGAATTTAGTCCAAGCACAGAATCGTATGAAACAACAACAAGACTTGCACCGATCAGAGAGAACTTTTAATATAGGTGATTGGGTGTTCCTAAAGTTGCAACCTTACAAACAATCCTCGTTAAAGATAAAGTCCAGCCAGAAGTTGGCCCCACGATTCTATGGTCCCTACAAAATTGTGCGCCGCATTGGAGAAGTAGCCTATCAATTAGAGCTACCTACATCTTCACGAATACACCCGGTATTTCATGTTTCATGTCTCAAAAAAGTAATTGGTCAAAAAGTACAAAGTCAATCAGAATTACCAGTGCTCGATGAGGAAGGACGCATACATCTCCAACCAGAAGATATACTACAACATAGAATCCAAAAACTGAGATCACGTCAGATTCACGAATTTCTCATTAAATGGCAAGATTTATCAGAGGAGGATGCCACATGGGAACCTGAAAGTATCTTCCAGACATTTCCAGCTTTGAGGACAAAGCTTTCCGAGGAGGGGAGTCATGTTGCAGTCCAAACATAGCCGACGCTTCCAAGAGTTTAACATTTAATATATATATTGATTCAATAGTTTATTTGGATCTATCATCTTATATTTTTTCATCTGCGTTTCGCATTTAGCCTATACGGCGAGGGTGTGCCCACCTTGAGTGGCATTGCTTTATTCATTTACTGCATTTTCTTATTTTGACATTTACGTTCGTCGTTCCGCTCTGCATTCTAATTATCTCTGCAAGTTCTTTGAACAGAAGGATAGAAATATCCTTCCAGCGAAATCGACGAAAGGGGGATGATTTCGACAAATTAGAGACGATTTTGACTAGCGAAATCAAAGACGATTCTGCTCAAATTGGGGACGATATTGTCCAATAGCGGGCGATATCATCAATTGCATAAAATTGAACTTTTAACTTGCATTATTAATTACTTGAATTGTTTATTAATGATTGTTTGTTGTTTTGTTGTTTATGTTTGCAGAGAGGATTACTAAAGAGCAGAGAATTGAAGTATGGAGGATTGAGAGATGACTTGGTCGCTCTCACACAGGCAGAGCGAGATCAGCTGGCATAGGCCGGCTTGCAGCATGTGGTAGAGATGCCACAGGTGTCTACAGATATGGGGCTTCTAACAGCCCTAGCAGAGAGATGGTATCTAGGGTCCTCATGTTTCCAGCTACCTACAGGGGAGATGACTCCCACTCTAGAGGATGTATGGAGGATTCTAAGAATCCCCATACAAGGATGATTGATCACTCCTACGGCCAATCAGGGCCATGCTATGGGATGACTGTGTGGTGACCCGAGCTTCGTCGTGGAGAAGGGCAGAGTGAATATCGAGGCACTACGCCAGATGCCTAGGGCATATAGACTCACACGGGTGCTAGCTGGAGTGGTTGGTGGACTTTTGTTGTGCCACCAGAGCGGGTGCAGGGTGTCGTGGATGCTCGTAGATGTGATCTACGATATGCATGACCACGGGTATAGGTTCTATTGGGGCAGCTATGTACTATGCCGATTGTATAGGATCCTATATGGGGTCATGTATAAGGGCGGTCGATGTTTGGTCATGACATCGCTCTTACAGGTTTGGTGCTGGGAGCACATTGCAGTGCGGAGGCCTGTAGGGCTTCCTCTGACAGGGGTAGACGGGGAGAGGCCTCGAGTTTTCTATTGGTGGCTCTGAAGAGGGTCATAATGGCAAATCGACCTCCCTATGTCCCAAAGACTACTGGATGACTTAGTCCCAAACCAGATCACCTAGAGACCATGGAGGGAGCATCCAAGGTGGGCCAAGGACGGACAGGAGTTGGCTCGCATCAGGCGAGTCTGCTGGCTATGGACGGAGAGGGGAGAGGTGGAGCTCCACCGCTATGACCGAGTTTTGAGACAGTTCGATCTACAATAGGGTATCCCATCTCTAAGGGATTACAAGTTTTTTCAGACTGTCCAGGATAACACCACAGTTAGCGGGGTGCCCAACATGCAGCGGTTTTGGAGCCAGGATGCGGATGATGCCTCCATCCATCCAGTGGATGGGGATGACGCAGGGGTAGTCGATGGCTACGATGCCTGGTACACAGGCATCCGCCATCCTTGGATGACGAGGGCACAGGGTCCGATACACGCGGTTGTGCATCGAATAGGGAGGCAGCGCTAGGCAGCGATGGAGGCAGCCCAGGGTCACGACGGGAGAGAGGCAAGGAGGCCACAGGCACAAGAAAGGCTACGGTAGAGGGAGAGGAGGGAGGCGAGACCCCCATCTTCATAGAGGCCACCATCGCCCGATAAGGGCAAGGGTGTCGACATAGGAGAGAGTAGCAAGATGGCTACTCTTTAGGCGGAGAGAGATCGTCTCCATGCACAGGTGCAGACTCTACAGGATGAGGCTGCATGCCATCGAGCTGAGGTGGCATAGCTACGAGACGAGATTGCACGCCTCAGGGCACGGGGTGAAGGGGCGAGCTCTAGGGAGCTGACACGAGCTATTGCCCAACTTACATTCTACCAGACATTGTATTACCAGCTGGTGCCAAAGGCGGATAGACTACCCCTGCCAGCCAACATTGTAGAACCGATCAGGATCGGGTTGTCGAGGACCACATCCCAATTGAGGACTAGGACTACTCAGACTGTGATGGGGCCACCTCGTCCACCTCAAGGCGGGGGAGGAGATGAGTCAGAGAACTCGAGGGGCTCTCGAGGCTAGAGGGTTGCACTGACATTGTACAGACTGACATTGTTTTATTATTATGTTGATAGAGGATTGAGTATGCCGAGGTACAGATTGTGGCATACCAATCCAGTTTTGATGATGTACATATACGGTTGTTGATATATATATGATATATTTTTGATCATATGACCTGTGGCTTGTATTATGATGCTTTTATGTTTGATTGATTGATTTGATAATTGGATTGATGATTCATGAAATTATGTCATTTTGAAATTTTTAACTTTGATGTCATGCTATAATATTTTAAATGAAATAATCTGATGTAACAACTTGATTGGTTGTAATGTGATGTAAAAATAAAAAGAGACTTCTAACAATAATTTCAAAGGACATTGTCGCTATTATAGACCATTTCATGGAGTCACTGCTCACTCGGCCATCAAGCTAATCCCAGTATAGAAATATGGTTAAAAGTAAAAGAATGCTTAAGAGAGTGTCTTAAGACTTTGGTGCAATGATGAAAATGATGGTTTGTTTTCAGATTTCCATAAAAAATATTGTGCATGAAATAATGTTTAAAATGATTTTTGCTAGGCATAAATTCCTAAGTGTGATAAAATTTTTGGATAATTCTTTAGGAATTATATCATCATTGCAAAATTGAAGGTTGACATAATGACATGAAATAATGAAAATGTGTTTGCTTTTTAAAAGCATAATTTGTGTAACATAATGAATTAAGTCATATGGTTTTCATGATTTTTAATAAATGGGGAATAAAAATTGTTACAATGGTTTGTGCTAGGCATAGAATATGTAGGTATAGACTTATACCATCATCGTGAAAATCCAAAGAAAAAATAATTTTATTGCATGAGTGATTTTGTAATAAGCAGAAAATATGAAGATGAGGACTTGCGCTAGGCATAAAATTCCAATGTTGGTTTTGGAACTATACCATCGTCACGAAAGTCAACCAGATATATATGTTTTGATTGTATATTTTTGAAAGAAATTTTTGATTTTTATATTATATTGTTGTCTTTTTGGTAGACAACTGTACTTGATTTATTCCAAACAAATTGCAAAAATAATATTTCAAAGGATTTTGAAGACAAAAGTTAGATTTATAAGGAATCCCGTGTGCATATGTGAATTCATTTTCAATCTTGACTTATCATAATGATACACAAAATCTCTCAAATACAAATGTGTGTGCAATTGTATTGTTCATTTACCAGTTTTGAGCAAGATACTATGATACAAGTGATTTAAAGAAACCAAATAAGTGTTCATTAACCATGATGTAGATGCATATAACCATACTAGACTACTATGTAGGTCAGATTATCAAGAGCTAGCTAATCCATAAGCAGACATAGGTCTATACAAAATAAGGTCGCTAATGTGACAGACATATCACCACGCTAGGAGTTACCTAAGGCCAAGTAGGTTGGGCACAAACCACCTGTTATGGGGCTTACCTCACAGTTTTTGAATAATTGAGAATTCCAGGGATTCAAGCTCATCAACCTGTAGACACCAAAATCCAGCCAATTGTAAGTCATCTATACCTTCCTGTCAACCACGCGTCAGTTATCCATCCTTCCCACCATTATTTGGCCCAAATCCACATCTTCTCGCCATTATTTGGCCCAAATCCACACCTTCCTTCCATTATTTGGCCCAATTTCACCTTTCCCGCCATTTTTCATCCCCAAATTTATTTAAATTATTATTTATATATATTTTTTAATATTTTAATATATATATAAATATAGTTTAAGTGATTTAATCTAAGCCGTCCATCCTTCATTTAATCTCATCCGTCCATCCATCTTAATCCGTTTCACAACCTAGATTTATTCTCTACCCTTGGATCCACTTTAATCTTAGCCACACATTCAAAGTGTCGTTAAAACCCTAAAGTGTGCCCTAAGAGTGGATTATAAATTGAGTCACTTTGATGGATCAAACCCTATCTTCTTCTCCTATATTTGCTATCTTTGCTATCTTTTGGACCTATCTCTTCTATTTCATCTATCTCTTCAGCTATCCATCGCCACATCCTTTTCGCCGCATCCATCGCCGCATCCGTCGCCAACTTCGTCGCCATCTCTTCTGCAGCACTCTGCAAAATTCCACATTCTTGTCGTAAGCCGGCACTCTATAGAATTCCACACTTTAGGGTTTTAACGACACTTTGAATGTGTGGCTAAGATTAAAGTGGATCCAAGGGTAGAGAATAAATCTAGGTTGTGAAACGGATTAAGATGGATGGACGGATGAGATTAAATGAAGGATGGACGGCTTAGATTAAATCACTTAAACTATATTTATATATATATATTAAAATATATTAAAATATTAAAATATATATATAAATAATAATTTAAATAAATTTGGGGATGAAAAATGACGGGAAAGGTGAAATTGGGCCAAATAATGGCAGGAAGGTGTGGATTTGGGCCAAATAATGGCGAGAAGATGTGGATTTGGGCCAAATAATGGCGAGAAGGATGGATAACTGACGCGTGGCTGACAGGAAGGTATAGATGACTTACAAGTGGCTGGATTTTGGTGTCTACACAACCCTTCTTTTCTTTTCAAAGGGTAGGGAAAGGAATTTTATTGCTTTCTTGCTTTTGCTTTTCTTTTGTATTTTTTGTTTGATAATGCTTGTGTAATGATATAAAAGAACATTTTTTTTTCTTTTCTTTTCTCTTTTTCTTGAACTTTTCTTTTCTTTTTCTTTTTCTTTGCTAGGGATACTTGCTCGGATTAGCTGTAGAGCAAGGGATTTTTATTCTGGGTAGGGGTGAGCTTGTCCTTTTGCCAATTCTCAAAGATTCTAGACCATGTGCATGATAGGATAGCGGGGGAAACTTTTCGCTCAAGAAATCACTTCTACTATGTAGCAAAACATGGAAATTACAAATATAATCATTTTATTGTGAAAAGATGTGCTTGGTTTAAGTAAATAACAAGATCAATTCTCTATGCTCAAACTTTATTTAATTGAATTTTGTGGACTTTGATATAAGAGAGATTAGTAATCATGCCAGATAAAATCAAGATATTTATTGTTGTGAGTGTGCAAGTGAGGGATTCCAAATAAATGGTAATTTATCCAAAATAATTTGAAACGTATAACTGCAACATTTGTAAGAAAATATATATAAACACTTTTGAGAAGTTTTGAGAATACTGACTCTCTCTTTCTTCTTTATTTTATTTTGGTTTCGAAAGAGTCAAGCATATAGCTGTTTTTATATTTTTATTCTTTATTTTTGTTTTTGAAAAAAATGTAACAAGTGTCATAAATATATGCAACAAATAGTTTTGAAGATTTTGGAGATTATGAATGTTTTTGATATTTTGGATTTATAAATTTGAAAGAAATACAAGATAGTAATTTTGAACAATTATATACAAGGATGAAATGACCAAATTTATGCATAGTAACGTTTAAGATGCAAAATATTCATGGGTTCTTTAAGCTCTTTACCATCTAAGGTAGATAATTTGTATGCTCCTGATGCAAATTTAGCAGTAATAATGTATGGTCCAAGCCAGTTGGGCTCAAATTTACCTTTAAGGTCCTTAGTTGCATTAGTATTTTTTTGATTTTTTTTTTTTTTTTTTGAGGATTTTGATTTTTTTGTATTTTGATTTTAATTTATGAATTGGAATTGGTGGTATATACAAGATGATCTATATACACTATACAAGGTTTATTTTAGTATAGCATGTCTAAGGTTTCTTCAAAATTAGAGGAGGTTTTGAAGGATAATCTGGTTGAGGTGAAGGTAAGAATAGAAGGTGATGAATAAAAGGTAGTGATAACAAAAGCTTTGTTATAATGTAAAACAATGTAGCAAAAGATTTGACTTTTATATGTGTAAAATTAATCATGTTACAAAATAAAATGTCAGAATTATAAGAAAGTTCTTCATTCTTATCACTATATTCCAAATCTTGATAATATGGATGGAGCAGATGTGAAAGATATGCATGGATGTTATTTGATAAACAAGGATGATCATATATGGATGAAGAAAAGTGATGGATAGAAGATAATTGTGATAATGGAGAATGTATAAAAGTTGATGTTTCAATCATTAAATATTCTTCAAATGGTTTTGGGTCACCATGTATGGTAACAATTTTATTTGCGAGTTCAAACTTCAAACATTGGTGAAGAGTGGAAGGGACAACCCTCGTCGTATGAATCCAAGGACTTCTGAGAAGTAGGTTGTAAGGTGAAGGACAATATCCTACATAGAGTAAAGTATCTAGGATCTTGGATCCAATATTTAGGGGAAAAATTATAGTACCTTGAGCTTCTTGAATTTCATTGTTAAAATATTTTATAATAAAATTTGATTCATTAAGATCTTTTTCCTTTAATTTGTGTTTTTGAAATAATTGATAAGTGCATAAATTAAGAGAGGAGTCATTATCTACCATAATAGTTTTAACAGGTGTTTCTTTACTAGATCTGATAATGTAAAGATAGGAGTCTTCTTGTGGAGTAGAGGAAGGAATATCCTCATCATAGAATGAAATATGGTTAACCTCAAGAGGGTTTACACCATTAATTATGTTCTTAGAGAAAATATGATGAGGAACAAATTGTTGGCTAGGTATTTTGAACAAAGTTTCCTTATGAGAAATTTGTAATACTTCTAAAAGGGATATCTTTGCTTGAGTATTAATCACTTGTTGTTGGCTATCAAAGTGGATTTCAGATTGAGATTTTGATTCTAAAGATGAGCTTTCTATGCTTACATTCCATTTTGGATCATTCTCTAGAGCCAAAGATAATTTTGAAGGTTGGTCAAATGAGGAATCCATCTCTTGAATATCAGATTGGGTTGATAGAACTTGAGGTTGCTCTTTTATAGTTTTTGTTACAATATTAATAATATCATCATGATGGGACATATTAACATGCAATATTTGATTGGTTTCTTGTTTTTGATAATTTAATAGGGGTTCTTGGGAGATCCCCATGTCTTGATTGATCATTGGTATTTTTTGTGTAGGAGTTTGATTGTTTACTGGAGATTTATCATCAGTTGTAGATTGTAATTCCTTTATATTAAAAATACCTTTATCAATCAAATCTTGAATTGCACATCTTAAATCTTTACATTTTTGTGTCATATGTCCATCTACTCTATGATATTCACAATGTAACTCAGGTTTAAACCAATCTGCTGTGATATCAAGTTGTCTTATGGAAGGAAGTTCAATCTTATTTGTGTCAAGTAAATACTTGAGAATTATATCCATTGGTTGATTGAGCTTAGTAAATTTATGTGATGAAGGTTTTCGAGAGTTTTTTGATACGTGCCTTAGGAATTCAGTCATAAAAGGGCCTAATGGTTTCTCACCTCTAATTTCTTTATTATGGGTTGAATGATGATAGGAAGATTGCGAAGTATGATGTGAGTGCATGGTAGGATTGGAAGAATAAGTATTTTCTTGTTGAAATGGATGTGTTGTATTGAAAGAAGAGTATTGAAAAGGTGGTGGAGGATTATATGTGGATTGATAGACATAATATGGATATATGGGAGAATAGATAATATCGTTTTGAAGAGGATTGAAAAAAGGATTGTTTTGTTGGGTTATGGATGAAAAATAAGAAGAGTGTGATGGAGGTGATGTTGAATACGGATGAGGTTGGTCATAATCAACAAATGTATTTGGCTGAATTCTTCCAACATTACTGATGGGCTCATATTGATTTGAGTAAAAACTCATGGTTTCTTTAGTACTTCAAAAAGTAATATTTAGCATCTACTATTTAGAATTGAATCTAAAACATACAAACTTGAAATGATGATTTTGTTTTTGTTTTTCTTGTATACATATATATTTTTTTGTTTTTTTTGTTTTTGTTTTCAAAAGGTTTAAAATGCATTCACGTCGGGTTCACCAAAATGTATCGCTCCAAATTTTTTGCATCCTTACCTTCAGGCTATTGGATCCGTGCCCGGAAGGAGGATGGGAAAAGGATGTCACGGTACCTCGGACTGAGAGGACTTTGCGAAGGTCTCGCCTCTCAAGGGAGGTGTATTTTGATGATTTTTTGATGGATGGTGGGTTCACCAGGAAACATTTAAGGGCAGTTTCCACGCCTAGGTTTGGAATGTGTTTTAATGTGTTCATTTTTAACTTTAAGCATTCATATCCTAGGTTTGGCCAAATGAATCTAGATTAATCTATATGAAAATGCAAATTCAATGAGTACAGAAAATAGATTTAAAGACATAAAACAGAGAATTTACAGAATACAAATGAGGAATACCTGATCCGGATGTCTGGTGATGATTCTAATGTTTGAAGCAGTCAGGATCGTCTGGAATTCGACAGAATCGTCTGAGATCTGACAAAATCGTCTGAGATCTGACAGAATCGTCTGAGATCTGATGAATTCGTCAGAGACCTGCAAGCAGAAAAATAGATACAAAATACAATGAATACTACTGTGCTAACAGAGAGAAACAACACCAAATGACTGTATGAATATTGAGCAATAGTTATGAACAAAAATTCAAGCAAATTATGATATTCTAATGACAAATCATGATCTTAGTATGCAATCTAAGCTAAATGGGTGAACTCCAAATGCAAAATAACATAAACATTGAATAAACTATCTAATTTGCAGAATAAAACAATAGAGAAAAGGTTGAGAAATGCAAACTTCAGGCACTGATTGCCTCAATATGGACTGCAGTCGAGATCGTCTCGCATCAATATAAAATCGCCTCGGATTCGACAGGTTTGCCTCCGATCTGAACAGGTTCGTCGACGACGATGTGTGCTAGCTTCGGTTGAAAAATAGTGATGTACCTGCAACAAAATTGGTATGGGACCAGTGCAAATGAAAAATTGGGATGGTTCAACGTAGATGGAGTTAAATTGTAGAGAATTTCAGCCAGGGGGGTGCTAAGGGGATAGCTTAGGATTAAATAGGCTTAGGGGAGTAGTTATGAGGTTGGAGATCATCCCAATTTGGGAGATCTCCAATGGAGGAGGGTCCCTAACGACGCAGACACACTTTTGCCTGGATTGGAGACCCGTTGGAACATAAGCTAATTTTGCAAAATCACTTTTACGACAAGATCGTCTGGACGTCCTAGCCCAGACGAAATCGTCAGATCTGGGGCGATATCGTCTGTTCGGCGACGATATCGTCAAACGGTCAAAACAACCTCTAAAAATGGCACGAAAAAGGGGAAACGGATTACCCGACGGTTAACGGGCGGTTTGGGAGGTTAAATTTGAATTTTAAATTATTTACTAAGGTGAATGTAATTATTGTAATTTTACTGCGTCAATTTTAGGGTGCTACAATAGGCCCCTTGTTAACAGGCATATTCAACATTGAGTTATCCAAATAACTTTTAGCTTTTCACATTTTTCACTAAGCATGGCAAGCAGATTAACACATTAAACAAAATCTTGGGGAAATCACAAATGTTCCTTTGCAAGAGAGGATATCTAGGCATAAGATTGACTGTGAGTATATTCTTGTGATTGGACAAAAATATCACTCAACACTTAGGAAGTATGTTGTTGATCCTAATCATGTGTGGGATGTCTCAAAATTATAGGTGACAGATCCATCAGCCATTGAAGTGAGACCAGTAAGGATTCTAGAGACTTGTTCAAAATATATGAGAAAATAAACTTTAGATCAATGTAAGGTCTAGTGGGACTAGTATTTTAAGAAGAATGCCACTTGGAAAAAATTGGATGAGATGGAAAATATATTTTTCTTATTTGTTTGAATAATAATGAAATGTAATTTTGTGCAAGAAAACACAGGGGACTGTGTTTAGTCCAAGGGTAGTATGTCACGATCCTCCTTGGCAGTACTAATCCTTCAAGATGGAATTTGTATTGTGAATGATGTTTAATGCTTAGTCATGTGGTGCTAATGGTTACATTTTTTAGTTATTATACCCATTTTGCTTAAGAATATGGTACTGTTGATGCCCTGCTTGATTGCAGGATCAAGTACTCTCATGGGTGGACAAGAATATTGGCCACAAGGAAACAAGAGACCATGTTGAAGGGGAAATCATGACCAAATGACTCGGGGTAACATGAATAAATACCCTCTTTCATGTAGGTGCATTATTGATTTGCTTATTCTCTTGTTCATACCTTTGGGCCAAGAAAGTTGCTTGCAATGAGCCTCCTTAATATGAGTCGATGATGGCTTGGGTCTATCTTAAATAAGGAGCCACTCATTTGGGGATAAAACAAAGGTGCAAAGCAGTGAGAGATTGCTTTAATTCTTCTTTACTTGTGGTTGTGCTTGTATGATCTCTTTGAAATGGATGAATTACTCTTTGCTTTTGTTGGCATTTTTGCCACATTGTTTTGATCGTTGATTATTCATGCATAAAATGTTGAAGTTCTCACTTTTCTATGAGTTTTGATGCCAAAACAGCTAAGTCCGAAGACTGTCGTGATATCACGACAAAAAGCAGCATGGAGAGCACAGTTTCAAAATTGTCACGATATCGCGACATGTCATGTTATCGCGGGTCTTTCGAGGAGAGAGAAGCAAAAGTCTGAAAATGTCGCAATTTCGCGACATGTTCCAAAATCGCGGTCAACACAGTCAACGGCAGTAAAGTAGCAAGGTTGTCGCGATATTGTGACGTGTTGGAGTTTCGTGGTCAAAATGGTCAATGAAGATAACACAGCAAAGATGTCGCAAAATCGTGACATGTCGTGTTTTTGTGACTTATAATGGCCATGGAGCAGAATGATAGAAGAGGTCGCGAAATCGTGACATAACTCAGCAAAGTAAGAGAAAAGGTAGCGATTTCGTGACATAACTAAGCAAAGGATGATGACAATGAATCTCATAGCAATTTCGTGACAGAATAATGAACAAGGCACAAAAGGCGAAAGACGTCGTGAAATTGCGACATGTTGCGTGGTCGTGACAAAGTCGAAACAAAACGCACAAGGCATGAGAGGCGTCCCAATTTTACGACATTTGAGGGATGAAGCCAAGCAAGAAGAAGACATCGCGATATCGTGACAGGAAGTGGCCATGATGAAGAATACAAGGAAACGTCACGATTTTGTGACATATTGGAGCAGAAGGACCAAGTGCAGAGAAATGTTGCGATATCGTGACATGTTGCATTTTCACGAAGAGGAAGCAAAGAGGTGGCCAGATTGTATGAAATGTCACGATTTCACGACATGACGAATTTTCGCGATCAAGAGCAGTAAAGTCCAAGGAGATAGAACCTGTCGTGATTTCGTGACATGATGGAGATTGAAGAACCCCTTGAGGCAAGCGTGTCATGTTTTCGCAGGTTAGAAGCAGGACCATACAGGGTGGATGAAAATTGTCGCGAAATTGCAACATGTCTTGTTTTCGTGACATAGAAGAGAAGATTGAGTAGCGAGAAGATAGTGTAGCGATTTTGTGACTTGTATGGTTTTTGCGACCCAGAGATAAAACAAAGATGCCGATGGAAGAAAGTAGCGAAAGCATGACTTGTCTTGTTTTCGTGACGTATACGTGAGACACAGCCAAAAGAGAGAAAGGTGTAGCGAAATCGTGCCTTGTCGCATTTTTGCGAAAACAGAGCAGAGAAAGAGCATAATAGTACGAAACATCACGATTTCGCGACGCATCGCATTTTCGCAAGCTAAGGTAGCTAAGGAGACAAAGGAGCCGAATACGCAGCGATTTCGCAACATGGTTGATTTTCGTAGTCCCAAAGCGACAAAAGTGTATGGAGTAGAGATACGTCGTAATTTCATGACATATCGCGTTTTTGCGACCCGTTACAGTTTCGCGCCAGGAAGCAGTTCAAACGACCCGATGAAGTTTTGCGATTTCCAAGGATTAAAAGCACTCCAGAATTAAATGTTTTGCTGCTTTCCAATGCGAGCAAGGTAGAATAATGTGTCCAAGCCACCAGAATTAAAGATTTCAGTATCCAAAGCTGTTGTTCATGATTTTTCTAACTCATTAAGCATGTTTCAAGAATGACCATTTAATGAAGACAACCGACTCCTTATTTCATTCAATTTATGGTTTCTCCGAGGCTGGTTTAAGGGGATCATTTCCTTGTTTTTGTTGCACATTTTTTAGATCTCAAGGAAGTTCGTTGCAAGTTTTAAATGTTGTAAAGAAGCAAGACTTCTATATAAATCAATGTAGATCTCAAAAAGAGATATCGAGAGAAAGAGACTTTTGCTGAAAGCTTTGAAGTTCTTTGCATGAATGAAAGATATTTGGCCTCTAGTTTTGCAAGCAACTATCTGTGTGATTTTTCCTTCTGTCATATGCATTCCTACTTTACGCTCATATTTCTTATCTACTGCTTCATTTGAATTTTGCATTTGAGTTTAAATATTTCTAGTGAGGAAGTGAGTTCTGGAATGTGATCTTGGAGGTTTTTCTACGCAAGGTTGTAAGTTAATTACGTTGATATCTTCTCTTATATGTTGTTACTATACTTGAAGTTATCTGCTGCTAACCTTTCCTGATCTGATAAATTCGACCTATAGCTATATTTCCCATTTCTTTTTGCAATTTCCCATTTCTTCCTACACATTTATAATTCCTTTCCAGTAACTCTAGTCTTCATCAAGCTTAGATTTAGTAAGGGAACCAGCCCTCTCTAGAGATTGGTCTGGGAGACATTTTTTTCTCCCAGCCTTTCAATGTTGGTTGGGTCTAGGGCGCATTTCACGTAAAATCCTTTCCTGTGGCAGATTTGTGACCAACAATTTTTGGCATGCCCGGTGGGACAGACTGTTTATGTCCTAAAGATCCATAATCGGTGAGATTGATTGTTTTATTGTTTAATACCCGAAGGTCTCAAGATTTTTATGAGCTGTCTTGACCTCATAGCAGAGATTTGTAAGTTCATCTGGTGACTTTGCTGAGCTGAAGATCTGAATTTCTTGATTGTGAACGCCTACCTTTTAAAGCTAAAAGAAGATACCCCATGATCTCGTAGATCACTGCTATAATGGCGAGTGTATGTTGTCCTAGATGGGATGATCCTGGCCCTCTGAATCTCCACATTCAACACGATATTCCCAAAAGTGCCTTGAAAGCCCTAACAAAATATCATGGCACCCAAGGAATGGCCCAAGAGCATGTTGAAGATATTGCCACTTTGTCGACTCTACATGATATAGTTCACGAAGATGTTATGATCAGACTTTTGGTTCTGTCTTTGCAAGGAAGGGCATTACAGTGGTACAGACTGCTCGGGCATAAAAGCATCAGCTCATGGGATGACCTAGCAGGAGCACTAATCAAAAGATTCGACGAGGATCTCTTTAATAGCTCTTAGGATCCTTTTCAATTTTTCATGTACATCACGAGAGCACCTCTGGAGAGCATCACAGACTTCAATGTCCGATTCAGCAGAAGTTGGAAGAGAATTCCGGAGATGATTCAACCAACACCCGCCCAAGCTCACTTCTTCTATGTCCGCGCTTTCCATCCGGACATAAGCCTTCTCTTGCTGCAATCAGGCGAATGTAGATTCCCTCAAATCTTTGAGGAAGCATTACAAGCAAAGCAGCTTTTGCTCCTACAAGAAAATTATCATGGAGAGAAAATCCATTACCTTATCCGATAGTCACCACTCTTGTCTACGCTATGTAGTATTCATGGCAGATCCCTCATACTGTGTGACCTGAAATCCAGTTGTGTGGAACTCGAGAGGCAGATTTCATCCAAGGCCAATGATGGGAATCTGCAAGTACTTTCCCAAAAATGAATAATATGGTTGTTTGCAATTTCTATCAGGAGATGGTCCATGGAGAGAAATAGATTCAAGTTCCAAAACCTAAGCACAAAGAGAGCACAACTGTGCACAACATGCAAGTATTTATCCAGAACCCGTTAAGCATGCCTCATCAAAAGGTTGAGCCTGAGGAGATCCTGGAAGAAAATTTCTTGTCAAAAAGGTTCTATGATCGCACCAAAGGATTGGAGGAACCTGTTCTCAGCCCACAACCAGGGAACCCTTCAATATGGTGGTATTGGCTTCAGTCATTACTACAACTAGTACCCACAGAAGCCCTCCATGTGGCAAATCTCTTTACTACATTATTTGTCAACTGTGTGAGTACTGGCATGCAGGATAACTTGCCCATGTCTACAACATGGAGAACTTCAGGAAGAGGTCATCCCAATTTCAAGGACCGACTCAAGTATGATCAGATCTGGTCGGGACACTATAGATTTTCCGGATAACCTCCTGAGACTAGGTTTGTGGTAGCGACATGCCAATCATGTTGCAAACTTTTCATCTCATCAACTTCGACTCTTTTTGCATGCGAGCCTGTAGGTACGTTTATTTCTTTCTTTTTTCTTCTTCCTTCCTAGCAGTTCGTGGCTTCCTCTCAATTTCTTCCTTCCCCCTCCTTTCTTTTCATTTCCTTCCCCTCTTCATTCCTTCTTCTCCTACTCCTTTTTCTTCTACAAGTAATCAAGCCACTGTTGTTGTTTCTTTTTCCCTTTCTGGTATTCCTGTTTCTTCTTTTCCTTTTCTTCTAATTTCTTTGTCATTTTAGCATTTATCCACAGTTCATATCGCATTTGTCATCTCTTCCACTTCCATTCCATTATTCCATTCACTTTTGTTTCCCTTTCATAGCAGCTGGTAGCACAGAAGCACTCTGTTACTATATCTACCGCATCACTCCCCCATTCCACCATTCCATCATTTACCATTTCCATTTATTTCTATTTTGCAACCCTTGGTGCTTTCATGGAGATTCTTTTATAGCACCTGATAAGCTAAGCCAAATACAGATTCCTTGATTTTCTAGTCATTCAGCAAGAGTTGTTGCAGCAGTCCGCCGAGATGTACCCCATCAACCAGCTTTTTGTTCTTTCAGTTTTTCTTGACTCTGTTGCCCAATGGATTCAGGCCTGGGATTCGTGCATACAACAGAATTGTATACCCCGCGAGCCGCCAAGAATGTTGGCATTTTTGCCACATTATTTTGATTGTTGATTATTCATGCATAAAATGTTGAAGTTCTCACTTTTCTATGAGTTTTGATGCCAAAACAGCTAAGTCCAAAGACTGTCGCGATATCGCGACAAAAAGCAGCGTGGAGAACACAGTTTCAAAACTGTCGCGATATCGCGACATGTTGTGTTATCGTGGGTCTTCTGAGGAGAGAGAAGCAAAAGTCAAAAAATGTCGCAATTTCACGACGTGTTCCAAAATTGCAGTCAACGCAGTCAATGACAGTAAAGCAGCAAGGTTGTCACGATATCGCGACGTGTTGGAGTTTCACGGTCAAAATGGTCAACGGAGGTAGTGCAGCAAAGACGTCGCAAAATCACGACATGTCACGTTTTCATGACTTACAATGGCCATGAAGCAGAGTAAGAGAAAAGGTAGCGATTTTGCAACATAACTAAGAAAAGGATGATGACAATGAATCTCGTAGCGATTTCGTGATAGAATAATGAACAAGGCACAAAAGGCGAAAGACATTGCAAAATCGCGACATGTTACGTGGTCGCGGCAAAGTCAAAACAAAATGCACAAGGCATGAGAGGCGTCACGATTTCGTGACATTTGAGGGATGAAGCCAAGCAAGAAGAAGACGTCGCGATATCGTGACAGGAAGTGGCCATGATGAAGAAAAGGAACCGTCACGATTTTGCGACATATTGGAGCAGAAGGACCAAGTGCAGAGAAATGTCGCGACATCGTGACATGTTGCGTTTTCATGAAGAGGAAGCAAAGAGGCGGCCAGATTGTACGGAATGTCATGATTTCATGACATGACAAATTTTCGCGATCAAGAGCAGTAAAGTCCAAGGAGATAGAGACCTGTCGCGATTTCGCAACATGATGGAGATTGAAGAACCCCTTGAGGCAAGCGTGTCATGTTTTTGTGAGTTAGAAGCAGGACCATATAGGGTGGATGAAAATTGTCGTGAAATCACAACATGTCTTGTTTTTGTGACATAGAAGAGAAGATTGAGCAGCAAGAAGATAGTGTAGCGATTTCGTGACTTGTATGGTTTTCGCGACCTAGAGATAAAACAAAGATGCCGATGGAAGAACGTAGCAAAAGCGCGACTTGTCTTGTTTTCATGACGTATAAGTGATACACAGTAAAAAGAGAGAAAGGTGTAGCGAAATCGTGCCTTGTCGCATTTTTGCGAAAACAAAGCGGACAAAGAGTATAATAGTATGAAACGTCGTGATTTTATGACGCGTCGCATTTTCGTGAGCTAAGGTAGCGAAGGAGACAAATGAGCCAAATACACAGCGATTTCACAACATGGTTGATTTTTGTGGTCCCAAAGCGACAAAAGTGTACGGAGCAGAGATACGTCGTGATTTCATGACATGTCGCATTTTTGCGACCCGTTACAGTTTCGCGCCAGGAAGCAGTTCAAATGGCCCGATGAAGTTTTGTGATTTCCAAGGATTAAAAGCACTCTAGAATTAATTTTTTTGTTGCTTTCCAATGCAAGCAAGGTAGAAGAATGTGTCCAAGCAACCAGAATTAAATATTTCAGTATCCAAAGCTGTTGTTCATGATTTTTCTAATGGTTCAAGCATGTTTCAAGAATGACCATTTAATGAAGATGACCGACTCCTTATTTCATTCAATTTCTGGTTTCTTCAAGGCTGGTTTAAGGGGATCATTTCCTTGTTTCTATTGCACATTTTGTAGATCTCGAGGAAGTTCGTTGCAAGTTTTAAATGCTATAAAGAAGCAAGACTTCTATATAAATCAATGTAGATCTCAGAAAGAGATATCGAGAGAAAGAGACTTTTGCTGAAAGCTTTGAAGTTATTTGCATGAATGAAAGATATTTGGCCTCTAGTTTTGCAAGCAACTGTCTGTGTGATTTTTCCTTCTGTCATATGCATTCCTACTTTACGCTCATATTTCTTATCTGCTACTTCATTTGAATTCTGCATTTGAGTTTAAATATTGCTAGTGAGGAAGTGAGTTCTGGAATGTGATCTTGGAGGTTTTTTTGCGCAAGGTTGTAAGTTAATTACGTTGATATCTTCTGTTATATGTTGTTACTGTACTTGAAGTTATCTGCTACTAACCTTTCCCGATCTGATAAATTCGGCCTACGGCTATATTTCCCATTTCTTTTTGTAATTTCCCATTTCTTCCTACACATTTATAATTCCTTTCCAGTAACTCTAGTCTTCATCAAGCTTAGATTTAGTAAGGGAACCAGCCCTCTCTGGAGATTGGTCTGGGAGACATTTCTTTCTCCCAACCTTTCAATGTTGGCCGGGTCTAGGGCGCATTTCGCGTAAAATCCTTTCCTGTGGCAGATTCGTGACCAACGTTTTATGAGAAAAATGAAAGATCTAAGCTATACTAATGTTGGATTAATCTAAAGTTAGTTTTATAAAAAAGATTTAAATCATAATAGTATTAGATTTAATGATTAATCTAATATTAGCTTAATCAAAATAAAATATTAAAGCTATAATAATGCTAGACTTCCAATTAAACAATTGAAAGATTAACCTAATAATAGTAGAAGGATTAATATTTGATTGATTTATTTATAATCACTAATAGTGATTAGTGTTAGTTATTTAATCTATGGAATAATAGATGTGGTGCTATTAATAGTTTTAATTGAATTTTTGTTGTTAGACGTTGCTTTTCTTTTTGGAGCTTCATGGCACATTGGGCCACCTCTCTTATTGAGTGTGGGGGGTTACATTGCATTTATTACTTAGAGGTACCACCTTCGATCATGGCTACTTTACTCTCCTCTTTGGTTGTGTTATGAACGCTTGCATGAGGTATCTTGGTGGCAACGAAATTGCTCTCAAGAGTCACTTGTCGTTGCATGTCATTATTTCCTCATCCTATAAGAGGAAGGTGAGTTGATGCTCAAGGGGTTGTTGGTTGGAATCAAGGAGTGATTTGTGATAGCATACACATAGGAAGGAAACTTTAGAGTGGAGCATGGGAAGGCACTTGATAGTCTTCTATCTCGTTGGTTTTAGGTAATGCTCATTGCTTGAAAGTCTTGCTTGTTTAGTATATAAGCACTCTTACCTATTCTTCCCTTATTGTGGGATGATGTTACTTTTAGTTTACTCTTGTGCTTATGTTTGCTCTCTCTTTAGATGTTTTTCAAGGGAAAATAATTCTTCTTAAGCATTGTGAAGGGTTTCTTTTTTTAAATGAGTTTCCTTAAATGGGCATGGGCTCTAGAAGGGGAGTAGCGAAGGAATGTTTTCACCATACGTTTGTTGGTTGCCCCATAGCCTCCAAAATCACCTTCAATATCTTGGTCATCAAGTTGAGCTAGATCAATGCGGTTATAGAATTGCACAAGTGCTCTTCCTCGTCACTTTCTTCTTTACGTTGGCCATGTCTCTATTAGCTAAGTGGTTGGTGGATTTAGTCTGGAACCAGTCCTAATTTAACCTTTTGTACCCGTGCTTATTTGCTATTCTAGCTAGTGGTGCTTTAGCTTTCTAGGTAGGTACGTTCGGTTGGTGTTGCCCTTTTGTAAACTTGGTGTAGAGGGGGAAAATCTCCCTACCATGTATAATTCCCAAACAAGGCTGGATCAGCAAAGATAGAAATCCTTATGGGGTGAACCATAGGGGCTGTCTTTTTCTCTACACTCAGGTGTGAAGGATGGAGAAGGGTTCACCAAGAACGATTTAAGGACTTGCTCCAAGTCCTCTGGCTTTCAAGAATGTTTGATGTATGAGATTCAAGACAAACACCTAGATTTGGCCTTTCTAGATTTTTGCTATAAAATATAAAGGACAATGCAGATATACAGAATGCAGGAATACAAGAGTTAAACCCTAGAATGATTCTTTCCTTTGAATGATTTTCTATCCTAAGGTTCTAAACAAACAACCTTTAAGCAAGGGCTCAAGAGAAATGCACAAACAAGATTAACCCTAAGTGCACACTATATGTTGTTTTATCTTTCAAATGCCTAGAATTAATTAAATATATTTTAATAAAATCATATCTAAGGTTTACAATAGAAATAAAAGCACTCAAAAAATAGCCTAAATACTAATCAAAATACTTAGCTTATTTGGTGATTTATCCTTGATTTTATCTCTTTATCCAATGCTATCAATAATCCATGTTCCTACAAGATAACTCAACATACACTTGAAAATGGGATTAGCGTTAGGGGCCCTGCTTAGGCTGTTGTACAACAGTGCTTGGAGGCACAACATTCAAGCCCCCTAGATCCTTTTAGCTAACCTTTGATAATGAAAAGTGGAAATTGACCTTTGGTGAAAAACAAAAATAATACAATATGCCGAAGAAGAATGATGAAATTATAGAAATAGAATGTGCCACTATGCTCTAAATGCAGTCTATGATGCAATGAATAAAACAAGAATAGCTTATTGCCCCTAGTTTTGGCTCCAAAAAAATCACGTCTCGTAATCGGCATCTAAAATAATGCAAGGTGAAGTCGCACCCCGTAGCAGGTCGAGCATGATTTTGCATAAACTATGCAAAAAATAAAAGATAAGTGCATAAGCTCAATTATGTCATTCAAAAAATCTAAATATGCATGCATAAGAGTGAATTCACCTAGCAGAGAGTGCAAAAGCAAAATAGAAGGGTTTGAGATCTCCTGTGCAGTCAATCTCTCCTTAGGGCTCCAACAACAATCCATCAAAAGCAAACATCAATAATCCAATGTAGTAGATGATCAATAAAACTCCATGCTTCCAAGTTACTTGCAAAAGAATAAGAAGGATGCAGATCGAACAACAACACTTTATGAGAAATCAAATGTTAACGAACAATAATCATCAATCCTTAGAATACCGATTATGTGAGCGTGTATCGTGTGTGAAAAGTGAAATCAAACCCTCCTTATATAGTGGATTTGAAGGTGAAAAGAGTGATAAAACTAAGGAGGGCCAATGTAAAACATGCCAACCCCAAAAAATTAGGTTTTCAACTTGTCAAACCCTAAAAATACAAAATTGCACCTAGTCCGGGCCAATCGTAATATCACGATGCCAATTCGCACCCCATTAGGTACCGAGTGTGATTTTGCATAGAGAGAGAAAACAAGAAAAACAAGGGGGAGAAGCCTTGCCCTTGCCTTAGGCAAGTCTAAGGGGTCCCCTAGAGGACTCAAGAAATATTACCCACTAAAGTGGGTCAATTTTTTGTGTCTACATTTTACCCCCTCTTTGACGCATTTATGGCCTAATAAATGTGTCAAAGAAAATATGTAAACACTCGCAAATGGAAAACGACAAGCAAAAATGGGGTGGTTGGTTTAGAATAAAGGGATGGTACAAAAATGATGTTATTTCAAACACTTTCAAGTTTTACATGCAAATTGAGGCATTAGGGACATTAATGCCTCTAAGGCCAGGGTACCCCCTCGAGTTTTATCAAGAACACGTTCCTCATAAAAACTCAAAAAAAGCAACCTCAAAAGAAGAAGAAGCGAGAAGAAACAAAAGAGAAAAGAAAGGAGAAAAGGCACATGAAAACAGGGTTAAAAGTGAAAAGGAGGTAAAACCCTAATTCATTTTAACTACGCAAGGAAGCAGAAGAGGAGCTCTGGAGAAACGAGGGAGATGGTGCTACCGATACACCGTTCAATGATCATGAGGGGTGAAGCTAGCACAAAATTAGAGTGAGCATAGGTAGGATCAAAAACCACACTTGTAGTTTGAAAATTAAAAAAAAAAAATTGTATTTTTGGGTGGTTTTCTATCAAATCCAACGATTTTGCCATGTAGGACCCAGGCACGATCTCGCCACAATTTTTCCCTAGGTAGTAGTGATGAAATCGTGCCTAGAAAAAACAACCATACATGATTTCATGAAATCATACCTCGCAGATGCGAGGTGCAACTTCACTTCAGCAAAATCATGCTCCTAAAAAATTAGGCACGATTTCACTAAAAAAGAGAAGAAAAGAAAAAAAAGGAAAAAGAGAGAAATAAAAAGCAAGGAAGAAAGGAGGCAAGCAAGAAACTTGGGAGAAGTGAAATTTAATTGTGCAATGATAAAAAAATTATTGAATTAATGTAACTAATTTTTAAATTTTAGTTAATCTTATTTATGGAAAATTTTATTTTGTTGTTATTGCAGCTTAGGGTACTCGAGAGCCGTGAGTGGTGAGCTGGCTCCTTGGAGGTGAAGCTAGAGGTACTCGGATAGGCAAAGAGGGATACACTAGTAGTGGTGGGGCTAGATCACCTAGCGAGATAGCCTCGGGTAGGGGCAGACATGGCTCTATTAACAACAATAGTAGAGAGATGGTACCCAAAGTTGTCTACCTTCCGATTACCTACGAGAGAGATGACCATCACACTGGATGATGTGTGGCACATCTTGCATATCCCTATCAGAGGGATAACTATTTACAGAGTGCGAGGGAGACCAGTAACCTTGAAACAATTTTTGAGAGGTTGGACCCACTAGGTCCGTGAGAGCACCATAGTCATAGATGACCTGGTGGGGCAGTATGGGGCAGACCCATTGATGATCGTGCTTTGCGATGGTGGTTGTGGGTATGCTTATGTGCCCTACTAGTAGGTGATATCTACCATGGACAATGGTGGATGTAGTGGTAGACATATGTGACCATGGAGTTAGGTTCACATTGGATCCGTATGTGTTGGATCACTTGTATAGGATATTGTACGATGTCGTGTACAAGTAGCATACAGGTATAGTGTACATAATTTTACTCCAAGTATGGAGTTGGGAGCACATAGCAATACGGAGACCAAATGCACTACTAGGACCATTTCCTGATCCAAAGTGACCAGTAGCATATAGATGGTCTAGATCCCTAGAGCATATTGTGAGGACCTACGTCGAGCATCTACCACTAGCAAGGCGGATAGTAGATGAGCTGAGGGAGGCCAAGATAGTATGGCGACCCTGGTGTCTACAGCCATAATGGACTAAGGACTAGATAGAGTTGGAACAGATCAGGTGGTTGACGATAGAGAACAAGGAGTCATAGGTCTTTTGATTTGATCAAGTCCTAAGGTAGCTCGAGATCTTGCAGGGCATCCCATACTTAGGGGATTATTGGTATCAAAGAGTATACCAAGACCCAATAGGGATAGGAGGTAGACCCAACCTAATCAAGTGGGTCAAGGAGGACTTAGATGATCCTCCTTACATGGATCCTAGGGTGGACGATGCAGGAGTGGCCTTTGGACTTAGATGATCCTCCATACATGGATCCCTATTGTGCCAGGTGATGGGCCTGAGTCTTCAACAATATTTTTAGGAGGTAGCTTGTAGAGCCATAAAGAGGGCATAATAAGGACCAATAGCTCCAAGATAGAGGTAGGATCAGGTTCGAATTGAGCTGGTGATGAAGGACACCAGTGTTGTCGGGACCAGGGAGATAAGGGTATCCAGAGTTACCCCCATAGAGGCTAGGGTACCACTATGCAGAGAATCATGAGAGGCCTTTGCATCAACAACAACCATCCAAGTTCAAGCTTTAGGACAAGGGTATGTAAGGGATGAGGCAGAGGTGCTACGAGCATAGGTGGTGACTTTGTAGAGGTAGGTGGACCTACTCCAAGAGGATATGTCCAAGAGGATTGAGGGATTACAGGGCTTGTTGAGTACCACAGAGAGGGAGAGGGATGCAGCCCGAGCAGAGATCGATCATCTCTGAGGAGAGGTGAGCCATCTAGATATAAATCACCAAAGAGCTCGATTAGAGGGGATGGTTATTATTGGGAGCATCCAGGCTAGCGATGGAGTTCACCTTCTACAGACATAGCTATAGAGGGTAGGGGAGAGACTGGAGGTTGTAGGCAACAAATCCATCTCCCAAAAGAAGAAGTGACAAGAGGATTTGCCCAGTTTTGATAATTTTGACAGTTTTGGTAAACTATACAAGCAGGAGTAAAATTGTTCAAGCATGAGGTAAAATGTACAAATTGGATGGCAAACCATACAAGGTGCAATGAAATACAAAGGAAATACAATTTGAGTTGTAATTGCGCATAAATTTTATAAATCATGTGTTTAGGCTTAGTAAAGGTGTAATTATGTATTCTATTATGCATGGGCAGTTGTGAATAACGAATTAGGAACTACTTGGGAACGGCCTGGGAAACGTTATATAAGACCCCCTTTTCAATTTTGATAGTCTGGTTAGTCTGGCTATGATCTGGTGATAGACTGGTCTGAGTATTGAATGCATATCTATGATTATTGTGTACCTTTTAGTGATTGTATTACATTGATGATAATTAATGAAGTAGAACCTCAATTCATAGTCTTTTATCATGTATTGTACGATTCTAGAATGATGGAGTAATATTTTGCAGTATCTAGTTATTGCATGTACTTCTTTATGTTTGTTGTTGATGATTAATGCATTGCTATGAAATATGGAATGTAACTAGCATAGGTGTGAACCTTAGGAATGATCTATTATTATTATGATATTAGGAAGGACATCTTGAAGGTTTTTGTACAATTTTTGGATATTGCCATTGGATAGAACTCTCTCAAACCCTGATGATAGAACTTGCATGTTGGTAGGAATGGAGTAATTGCCATGTTAGAACTTTCTAAAAATTGTCTAAGAGATATTGGTATAGAAGAGTATCCAATTTGGCATATTACTAAACTTTCGTTTCGTACAAATCGTACACCAGACGTGTTACAAATCGTATAATAAAGACTTACCCGATTTGGCAGTTTATGCTATTACGGAAAACTTACCCAATTTGGTGATATTGGTAAATTGAACAATTTAGTTACAAAAATGTGTACGGTAGCTTGCAAAACTAAATCTGAAGGATTGGCTATGTGTAAAATTGTACAAGCACTATCACTTTATGATTTGGTTTTTGTACAAGTTGTTTTTTTGTTGCATATTGATAGTTGTGAAGATTGTGCAACTATACAATTTGGTTCTTCGATTAAGAATAGTAAATTGATCATTCTAAGCCTTTGAGAACCACCTCCTCTATGGGAATATTGCACCCCTATGTTGTAGAGGTGGCCATTCAATGGGCTACCTTTTATAAGACCATGTGCTACCAAGCGGTACCAACGGGGTAGAGAGCGACACTCCCTTTGTCCCTCCAGTTGGCTAGCAAGTCATGGTCTCGATCATGGACATTCTCAGCTTCACCATCCGTGGGTATGCGGTTGCCTATACCACCTCATCCTCTAGGTGGAGCAGAGGATATAGGATCTCATATCTAGGCTAGGGATCCGTATGACATGCCAATTTTTATTGTGGCATGCATCCCTAGGGATTGGTTGAGTGTACGGAGACTGGACAGTGGTACACCAACTAGACATGACTGTATCTCTCTCTTTTCATCGAGTAATACATAGTTTCTTCTTTTTATATTTTGTGAATGTGTGCATGTGATTTTAATTGTTATCTTAGATTTTCTTTAATTTGATGTTTTATGCATGCAATCTATCTTAAATTCAAGGCTATATGAAATACATGGATGAAAATGGATGGAAGGAAAAGAAAACATGAGAAAAAGAAAAAGAAATAAGACCAATAATACAAAAAAAATAAGAGAGAGAAGATGAAGAAGAAGACAAAGAAGAAGATAATCCAAAGTTCAACCATATGAAATAGAGAAGGATAGGCAAAACATAGTATTGAAATCAGCGTAGGTCACAAGGGACCAATGTGACTAAATACTATGAATCGTACTAGAAAAGAGGGAGTGAAACCTGCTATGGGTATAGTACTCATCGTAAAGGATGAGTTGTTGGAGTCTGACCCGTTACGGGTGGTTGCTCACTAATTGACTACTATGGGGTGATTACCCGCTAGGATGTATATCTAGGCCTGTTGAAAATGGCCAAGGAGATTATCCTATAATGGGGTTTTGAGCCCACTAAGTCAAAAGGAAGTATAACCCGATAGAAGATCATATCCGATAAGATACTCGCTAGGATGTATATTTATCCCATGTGGGGTATAATATAAGGATAAAACATATATATTAGGTGATTTCTACCCCCAATAAGGGTTTAGAGAAGAAAACAAGATAATGAGAGTGTGCAATTGTTTTAAGAAGACAACTCGAGAAGGACCAAAAGGAAGAAACAAAACACACGTATCTCCTTTTCAAAAGAAAAGGAAGACAAAGAAACAGAAGGCAATGGAAAAGTGACAAGGAAATATTAATGAACTATCATCCTTGATCTAAGAGATACTCTTACTATTTTCAAGACCAAAGAGGATAAAATTTTGAAGAAACAAACAAAATCCAAAAAGAATACTAAAGAAGAAGGCCCTAGGTGGGGATCTTACTAGGCATCAAAACCCTAGAGAGAGTGCAATGCATGTGAGCTACGACCTAACTAGGTATTATCACATGTCTGTTGGAAAATTACCATTGGTAAAAGGTTAAAAATGGTATTTTACCTTGGGTAAGATTACTTACCTTTTACCTTACCTGGACGGCAGTTGGACGGCAGCATCTTTGGGCGGCAAGAGAGTTTGATTTTATTTTCTTCTCCCTTAATTTCTCCTATCCCCCCCTTTTCTCTAGCATGGTTATTATAATGTTTATTTAAACTTTGTAACCTAATGTTAATTGTTAATGCAAATTACCTTTGTTTCAATTGCTCTCCTCCCACATTTGGTATCAGAGCCGAGAGCCGAGACCGGCCCGAATCCCGAGGCGGTGGGGCCCGTAGTTCGAGGCGACGGCATGGATCCCGAGGCAGCCCGTAGGAGCCGAGGTGGCACGGATCCGAGGCAGCCCGCAGGAGCAGATCAGCACGATTCCCGAGGCGTTGGTGGAGCTGGACGAGGCGGCCCACAGGAGCAGATCGACATGATTTTCGAGGCGCTGGTGGAGCTGGTCGTTGACGTGGCGACCTGCACGTAGCCCGAGGAGGTTCGTTGACGTGGCGACCTGCACGTGGCCCGAGGCGGCACGTGGCCCGAGGCGGTTCGTTGACGTGGCGACCTACGCGTGGCCCGAGGCAAAAGGTTCTTCACAGCCTGCGACTGCCCACAGGCAATCAAAGCACTTAGTGTGCTTTGCTCTTTTTAAAGAGCAGAAACATCGCCGCATAGGCGATGTGGGACTAAAGTCCCAAAGAAAAACAAAGCTTCGCGCCGAAGCGCGAAGCCAATAATAGCTTCGCGTTCGACGCATAAGCAACAAGGAAGGGAGCCAGCCGATTTAGCTCCCGGATCTGCCCGATAGCACAGCGGCTACCCTTTCCCTTGACTCCCGCGAGGTCGAACGATCGAACCTCGACGGGGTCATTTTTTTATTTGCTTCGCACGAGCTTGCGAAAGCAATAAGGGCAGGGAGCCTGCTTTAGCTCCCGGATCTGCCCGATAGCACAGCGGCTACCCTTTGCCTTGACGCCCGCGAGGTCGCACGATCGAACCTCGACGGGGTCAACAGTTTTTTTTTTTTTTAATTCTTTAAAAAAAAAATTTAAGGTAACTTTAAATTTTTAATTTTTTTTTATTGTCATTTCCTAAGAGGAAATAGATGTAAAAATTTAAAAAAATTGTTGAAAAGTTTTTTTATTTATCATTTAAAGTTGATGATTGACATTTCCTAAGAGGAAATAGTTGTAAAATTTTATTTTTTACGCTTTAAGAGGTAAAAAATTAGAAAAATTTCCTAAGAGGAAATCTTTGTAAAAGAAAATTTCTGGGAAATTTTCTTAAATGATAAGATCGGAAGGATGTTACCAAGCACTTTGCAGTTTGTTACTGAGAACAAACGCTGAAAGCTTTGATGAGCACGTGAGAACACTAGGAATCAATACAGTCTTTTCACAGTTGCAAAACGCGGTTATTGCCCAACAGAGAAATCCTGAACTAGGATACGAAGCAGATTCAGAAGATAACTCCTTTGGGAGCAGATTTGAACAATCCGACACAATGGAGATTGCTCCACAAGGATCTGAATATACTCATTATAGTAATTCAGTTGAAATCCTACAAACTCCTCCTGAAATTATATTGATCAGTGATGACGACGAACAAGTCGCTGACAATTTTGTAATTGCTGAATCACAACAACAAGAGTGAGTTGTTTATGATTGTAAATCAAGCAAGGCTTGATAGTTTGTAAAGTATTTTTGAAATAAGACTATATAAGAGAGGTTTCTTGTTTTATTAGATAATAATGGGATCAAGTAACAATCTACCAATCCCCGAATTCAGTGGGGATAATTATGAGTACTGGTCCATCAAAATGAGGACATTACTCATAGGAAAAGGACTATGGGATAGTATTGAAGACGGTTACACTGCTCCAACAGATTGGTCTACTTTGAGTGCAACCGACAAGAAGATCTTCAAAGATGCACAAAAAAATAATTCTTTTGCCTTATACCATCTTCAAGCGGCATTAGATCCAAGTATCTTTCCTAGAATTGCATCTTACTTAACTGCCACGGATGCATGGAATGCCTTGAAAGAAGGATTCCAAGGAAGTGATAAAGTGAAGCAAGTCAGGCTTCAGACCTTAAAAAGAGATTTTGAAAATCTCAGAATGAAGGAAAATGAAAGAGTCGGTGATTACTGTGTACGAGTCAAAGCAGTAGTTGATATGATGCAAACTTTAGGTGATGACACACAAATTGAAACAATTGTGAAGAAAGTGTTGAGAACACTTCTTCCTAAGTGGAATCACATTGCCATCATAATTGAAGAATCCAAAGACCTTTCTACTCTTACATTTGATAGTTTGATTGGATCATTAACATCACATGAAGAGCGACTTCAAGGAACACCTTCAACAAACTATGGAGGTGATGACAAAGCCTTCACTTCGAATGAAGCTGCAAGACGAGGACAAGGAAGAGGCCGAGGCAGAGGACAACAACAAAGAGGCAAAGGCCAAAGCAACTCCTACAGAGGAGGAAATCAAAACAGAGGAGCCAATCAGAACCAAAGCGGCAATGCAGGCCGTGGAAATCAAGGACGAGGAAGTAACAAGACTAAAACAACTTGTTTCAATTGTGGGAAACAAGGACACTTCGCTCGTGACTGCTGGTCAAAGTCTTCAAAGGATCAAAGCAGTCAATATGGCTCATTCTACGGAGAAGAAGAAGGTCCATCAAATCTTTTTCTCTCTTATGGACAGTCAGATCAAAATCTTAAAGACACATGGATTTTGGATACTGGTTGTTCAAACCACATGAGTGGCAAAGAAAATCTCTTTGCTACATTAGATTCAAATTACAAATCCCATGTTAAGTTAGGGGATAATAAATCTTTGCAAGTTGAAGGCATTGGAGCTATGGAAGTTCCAACAAAAGAAGGCCTTAAAAAAGTGAATGACATATACTATACTCCACAACTACAACACAATTTGTTAAGTGTTGGCCAAATGATGGAGAAGCATTACAAATTAGTTTTTGATGACAACAAATGTACAATCCTTGATAAAAACAATTGTAACCGAGTCATCACAGAAGTACCTATGACAAAGAATAGGTTATTCCCTCTAAAATTTGGTGAGCCAGGGGGAGCTCAACTTGCAAACATTGCTATTACAAATCCAAGTGAATTGTGGCACTTGAGATATGGTCACCTCAATTCCGCTAGCTTGAAAATGTTAACATCACAAGCTATGGTGACAGGACTACCAAAGATTCAAGAACATAAGAAGGTATGCGAAGCATGTGCTTTGGGAAAGCACTCCAGAACGAAGTTTCCAAGAGGCCAAGCGTGGAGAGCAAGCTATCCTCTTCAGCTAGTACATTCGGACATCTCTGGTCCAATGCAAACAAAAAGCCTTGGAAACAATTCTTATTTTCTAACATTCATAGATGATTATTCTAGAATGTGTTGGATCTATTTTCTGAAACACAAAGATGAAGCATTTGATTGCTTCATAGACTTCAAAAATAATGTAGAAAAGCAAAGTGACTACTATGTCAAATGTCTTCGCACTGATAGAGGAGGAGAGTACTCTTCAAATGAATTTTTACATTATTGTAAGCAAAATGGGATAAAAAGGCAGTTCACCACTGCCTATACCCCACAACAGAACGGTGTGGTCGAGAGAAAGAACCGCACCCTTGTTGAAATGGCACGAACAATGCTTCAGACAAAGCATCTCACATACAACTATTGGGCAGATGCAGTGAGAACTAGTGCATATATTCTAAATAGAAGTCCGACTTCTAGTTTAGATGGTATCACTCCTTATGAAGGATGGTACGGTAAGAAACCAAATGTCAAACATTTTCGAGTATTTGGTTCTTTAGCTTATGCACACATTCCTGAGGAGAAAAGAAAGAAGCTTGATCCAAAGAGTCAAGCATGTATTTTTGTAGGGTATTGTGAATCAACCAAAGGGTATAGATTGTACAATCCCAAGACACATAAAATAATTATCTCCAGGGATGTAATTTTTGATGAAGGGGGAGAATGGGGTCATAAAAAATTTGTTGATATAGACTCTAATTCGGAAAGTTCCACATTTGTACAACCCAAGAAAAGTAGTGGAAAAAGTTCCCCTCCACAAAGTCCACATCAGGAATCTTCATCAAGTACATCAAGTGGTACACCAAGTCCAAGAGGGACTTCTTTGTTGGCACCCCCAAACTCTCCAAAATGATTTCATAGATCTGTAAGCGCTCCAAGTCCGATGGATATTGATCCAGTTTCTCAAAGGAAAGAGACAAATAAAGGAAAGCGCATACTACAGAGTCATCCATCTTCTCAAATGTTGGATAGGAATTTCCAACAAAGATACACTAGGAGTCAAGCTAGTGAGATGGACGACATTTTGTCAAGACTTGAAAATCTTCAAATGTCAGGAGATGATGAGTCTCATGAACCAAGGGGTGATGTAGTCAATTATGCTTTGTTGGCTGCTCGCACGACTAGAACCATCTAGCTATGAAAAAGCATGTATCGAAAGTATATGGCAAGATGCCATGGAAGAGGAAATATCCTCAATTAAAAAGAATGATACTTGGGAGCTTGTGAAGCTTCCCAAGGGAAAAAAATGTGTTGGATGTAAATGGGTCTATAAGACCAAATTCAATGCTGATGGAAGCATTGAAAGGCACAAGGCAAGATTAGTAGCTAAGGGTTTTACTCAAAAATATGGAATAGATTATGAGGAAACCTTTGCTCCAGTTGCTCGACAAGAAACAATCAGAACTGTTCTTTCCTTGGCAGCCCATAAAGGATGGAACATTCAACACATGGATGTGAAAAGTGCATTTTTAAATGGATACCTGATAGAAGAGGTGTATGTACAACAACCTCAAGGTTTCCAAGAACAAGGAAAAGAGAACCTTGTTTATAAATTGAAAAAAGCACTTTATGGTCTCAAGCAAGCACCACGAGCGTGGTACTCACGAATTGACAACTATTTCAGCAAGTATGGTTTCACAAAAAGCAAGAGTGAACCAACTCTATACTACCTGAAGAATGGAGTAGATATCCTCATAGTTTGTTTATATGTGGATGATCTAATATTTATGGGTAGTAATAATAAAATGAATATGGAGTTCAAAAACTCCATGATGAATCAGTTTGAGATGAAGGATCTCGGATTAATGAGATACTTCCTAGGAATGGAAGTACATCAATCAAAGAATGGGATCTTCATATGTCAACATAAATATGCTCGTGACATGATTCAAAAATTTGCTATGCAGCAGTGCAAATCAGTTGCAACACCAACAGGACATGGAATCCAACTAAGCAAAGATGATGGAGCACCAAAAGTTGACATGACCAATTTCAGAAGCATGGTTGGGAGTTTAATGTTTCTCACCAACACTAGGCCGGATATACAGTATGTTGTTTCTCTAGTATCAAGGTTTATGGCATGCCCATCCGAGCTGCATCTTCAAGCAACCAAACGAATTTTACGATATGTAAAAGGTACATTGGATTTTGGAATCCATTACCACAAGTCTAACTCTGTGAAGTTAGTTGGTTATAGTGACAGCGATTGGGGCAGTAATATAGATGACAGAAAATCTACATCAGGGAACTGTTTTAGTCTAGGTTCAGGACTAATAACTTGGAGTTCCAAGAAGCAATCTGTTGTAGCATTATCATCTATAGAAGCTGAGTATATAGCCATTACCCATGCTAGTACTCAAATCCTCTGGTTGAGGAAAATCCTTGAAGAGATTGGCGAAAAACAAATTGGTCCAACCAAACTGAATTGTGATAATATTAGTGCCATATAGTTGGCATATAATCCGATCCACCACAAAAGGTCAAAACATTTTGATATGAAGTATCACTTCATAAGAGATATGGTGGAACAGCAGATAGTTGAGCTTCAATACTACAGCACTTTGGATAATCTAGCAGACATCTTCACCAAAGGCATGGCTAAAGCTCAATTTATAAAGCTGAGAGACTGTATAGTCAGTCCTCTCAACTTTAAGGGGGAGAATGTTGGAAAATTACCATTGGTAAAAGGTTAAAAATGTATTTTACCTTGGGTAAGATAACTTACCTTTTACCTTACCTGGACGGCAGTTGGACGGCAGCAACTTTGGGCGGCAAGAGAATTTGATTTTATTTTCTTCTCCCTTAATTTCTCCTATCCCCCCCTTTTCTCTAGCATGGTTATTATAATGTTTATTTAAACTTTGTAACCTAATGTTAATTGTTAATGCAAATTTACCTTTGTTTCAAAGAGCTCACCTCCCACAATGTCATTATCGCAAGTTCCCCAAAAATATATATGATCAAGCAATCATGAACAAGAAATCATGCAAAATATGACATTCAAGCATGCAAGTTGAATTAAATGTTAGACAGATAATGCAAAAGGATGACAAGCAACAATGCAATATGAGCAAGTAGATGGATGCAACAAAAATGCAAATGCATACCTAAATGATGATTAATTGATTTGATGTAATTTTTATTTTGTTTTTATGTTTTAATATTACTTAATTAAATTAATTAATTTAAGCAAACAGAATGAAATTCGACACAACATCTAAGTGTGTCGCCTTTCTTAACAAAAAGAATAGGCATGCCATGGATTGTTTTACCAAAGAAATATCTAAAAAGTAAGCCCTCTCGATAATTAAAATTATGGAGAGGTTCCTTCATAGCTCTTTCTTTGGAAGCCATAACATGATAATCAATGCACTCTCGAACATAACCATTATTTTTAACATAAGGAGGAGCAGTTCCTAACTTCGCAATATCACTATAGGACAGCGAAGTAGGGTCCTCTTTTAAAACATAAGTTTTACTTTTAGAACACACATAACCAATCATATTGCAAAACAAGACATCAGAATAATAAGGGGGACCATCATCCTCATCACCCACTCCTGACTTTTGATAATTCATATATTTAGCATGTCATAAGATGATCATCATTATCAAAAGGTAAAGGTTGGTTTTTACTATGTATAAAACCTAGGTCACATCTTCCAAGCTAGATATCGACATCCAAAGGCTCTTGAATGCCCTTATGTTGTGGCCCCAACCCTTTACCTATATATCCTATACTAGATAGGATCTATTTAGGAAGTGGGCAATCATTGGAAAGGTAACAATGAGCAAAAGAATACTCAACAGGAGAGGGGTTGTTACCACATATCTTTTCCTTTAAGGCAGTTCCTATGAAGACAAAGGTACACGTGTCAATGTGTACAATATCACCTTTCTTATGGGGTAAACCCATGGTTCTCGGTGACGGTGGTAGCTTGGCTAGATCCAAAAGAGGTTCTTGAATAAATTGATTATCATGATCCTAAGATAAAGAATTTAAGATATGTTCCTCACTCATTTTTAAATTTTGAAATTGTTTTGATATTTGAGATGAGGAATGCAGAGAAACCATTAAAGAGATTGAGGGACATAGGTTGAACTCAGATCGAGCTCGCTCTACATTTGAATAAAATTCAAATGGTCGAGGATCGTCTAAAATTATGATAACTTGATTCTTAAACTCAAACTTGAGACACTGATGAAGAGTAAAAGGGATGTCCTTCATTGCATGAATCTAAAGTCATCAAAGAAGAAGATTAAAAGATGCAGGACAATATACCGCATAAAATAAAGTTTCCAATATTTTAGGCCCAACTTTTAGAGGAAGAGATATGACACCACAGGCTTCTTGGGACTCATTGTTGAAAGATTTTATAATGATATCAGATTTTTTTAAGTCTTCTTATTTTAATCCTAATTTTTGAAAGAATTGATATGCACACAAATTGAGGGAAGAACCATTATCAATCAAAATTCGCTTGATAAAGGTATCGCCAATAAGTGTAGTGATGTAAAATGAAGAATCTTTTTGCAAGTTTGAGGAAGGTTTATCATCATTTGATAATGATATGTGATGTATCCCAAGAGAACCCACGACATTAACTATAGCATTGGGAGAAATATCTTAGGGAATTGATTGTTGCCTTAAAAATCCAATTAAAACCTCTCTATGACTAGGAGAAGTTTGGAGGAGTTCTAAAACTAAAATCTTCGTTGGAGTACTAGCCAACTACTTTTGAAGATAAAATGAAACCTTAGGTTGTGGTCTCAATACAATAGGTGGAATCCCTATATTTGAAAATTTTCCTTGATTATTCTTCAATACTAAACTAGGTTGTAATACAGAATTATGTTCTTGCTGATGATGTTGATTCTAAGCTTATCTTCTTGTAGTTATCCCCACCATGCCAACCATATTTCCATAAGGAGGAGGCTCATTTTGATGAGCCACCTGATTTGCTGCCTATTGATTATGTTTTGGTAATGGATCTTTAAATATTCCCATATCTTGATTGGTAGTCACATTTTGTTGGATAGGTACTTGATTATTCATTGCCTAAGAATTGCCTAAGTCAATGCATCCTGCATCAATCAGATCCTAAACTACATGTTTCAACTTCTTATAAGAATTCATCCAATGTCCTTCCACTCTATGATATGCACAATATTGACCTGCCTTATACCAATGAGTTGTAGTAGCTGGTTGTCTAATAGGAGGTAACTCAATTGCCTTAACTTCTAAGAGTTGTTTCAAAGCTTCTTCCACAGACATATTAAGCCTTGTAAAATTCCTTTATAGAGGTTTTTGAATTTACTATTTTTTGTGGTTAGTAACATTGTTAACAAGTCTACTATCCATTCCATTATCACCTTCTATGTGCTTATTCTTATGTTGAGACTTAGTAGGTTTTTCTTCTTTAACCTTGAGTTGACCTCTCCTGATGAGAACCTGTTCTAATTTTCTTGCTAAATCAATTGCTTGATCAAAATATGAAATAGTAGTAGTCTCTAATGCATAAGATAATTGTTCTTGTAAATTACCAATAAATAGTCTAACTAAACTTCTCCAACAAGCCAAAAATTCTAAAAAGCTTTCTTCTTTACTTTGTTTTAAATTATACACATCTTTCATTGTCACTTCTTTCTCAATGTAAGCACCAAATTGTTGAACAAATAATTTTGCTATCTCTTCAAAACTCTTTAAGGAATAATTAGGCAACCAATAGTACCACTCTAATGCCATGCCACCAAGACTCTTAGAAAATGTTTTAAGCAACAACATATCATCATAAATGAGATAATGGCAAGTTGTTCTAAATCTTTTTAAATGCTCTATTGGATCTTATGTACCCTTATAGATAGGTAAAACTGGCAGAGGAAATTGCTTAGGATAAGACCTATGTTAAGATATTTCTACCTTAATAATCTATCATGTTGATATATGAATAACAAAGAGACGACAATTCTTGCAATAACATGAAATACAAATGAAATAAATCAATTAGAATGTAATCGCCACTTAAGTAGGGCCATGTCCTTGCCTCTAGGAGGGCACAATCCTTATGAATATCGCAAATGAATTCTCAAATCAAAGATGAACAAAATACAAATCAATCTACCCTAATTAATAATAAATCAATGAGTGAATAATTAGAAGAATCCATATAATCGACTAGCTATATATTGGGGTTGTAACATGGCTCCCCTCCTCAAAAAGCTTTGTCCTCAAAGCTGAAAATGACTGGAAAATAATTTCTAGTTTCCATGTAGCATCTTCTTTAGGTAGGTCCTGCCATTTGATGAGGAATTTTTTGATGTGACAGGATCTCAACATATGTGTTCTGCTTTGTAAAATTGCTTCAGGCTAGAGAGATATACATCCTTCTTCATCGAGTACCAGTAATTCTAATTGAGAATGTACTTTCTGGTCGATCATCTTCTTGAGATAGGAAACATGAAATATTGGATGTATATGAGATGAGGGAGGAAGCTCTAGTTGATATGCCACTTCTCCAATGCAACGTACTATTTTGTAAGGACATTAAAGTCGTGGAGCCAACTTTTGATTGGTCTTGATCTTCAATGACAATTGTTTGTAGGGTTGCAAACGTAGGAACACCATACTACCTGTATTAAATTATCTTTCAGAACAGTGTGTGTCTTGTTGTTGCTTCATGCGATTTTGTGCTTGGACCAAGTTGTCTTTGAGAATGTTGAGCATTGACTATTGGTGTTGGAACCAATCATCTACTTGGGCCACTTTGGAAGAACCTGGAACATAATCTGCTATTTTTGGTGGTTTGAATCCATACAATGCTTCAAATGGAGACATCTTGATGGAATAATGGTACGAAGTGTTGTACCACCATTCTGCCAAGGAAAGCCAATGACTCCATTGATATTGTTTATCTTGAGCAAAACATCTTAGATAGGTACCCAAACATTTGTTAACTATCTTAGTTTGGCCATTTGTTTGAGGATGGTATGCATAAGACATATTCAACTTGGTACCACTAAGATGAAATAATTCTTTTCAAAAATTGCTAGTAAATATGGGATCATGATCACTTACAATATTTTTAGGCATTCCATGCAATTTGAAAATTGAATCCATAAATACCTTAGCCACTTTGCTTGCTAAAAATAGATGTTGTAATAAAAAGGGATAGATGTTATTAGACCTAATTCTTCTTGGAAACTTTCTTCTTCTTGATATACAAATTATTGATGATTCTCAAAGGCTTGGATTTATCAAAAATATATTTGATTGAGGAGGGGCATTTTTCATAGGACTGCCCAAACTATCAAACTTGTTTTGGCCATATTTCACTCATCCGGACTCGGATTGAGCTAAAATTTTGAGGGTAGATGCCTAAAAACCCTAGAACATCTCCACCAATTTTCATATCATTTGGAGTAACACATATCCTATATCATCCCTATGTGTGAACGAGATTTTTGGCAAGCGATTGTGCGAGGGTTTCATCTGGGTTGAGTGCAAGCAGCTCTAGAGGTTGGTTTTTAGGGCCTTCGAGCCCTAGCGGCCAATATATTTATGGTTTTACTCAATATTTTAGTAGGATATGTTGTAGGGGATCCAATATGGGTTAGAAATTTTTCTTTCAACAGATCATGTTGTGAACTTGAGTGACAACGACTTCCAATTGCTGCACAAAATCAAAGTTAAAACCATACCTTTCAACAGTGTTTAGGGCAAAGATTAAAGAGATCATAAAAAAAATTTCAAGCAACTGATCAAAAAATGGCTTAGATCTCAAGTGAATCTGGTGCTAAGGTGCACCCACAAAATAAATCTACTATGAAATCCCCTGTCAAGGGTAAGAATTTCAAAGACTGAGCCCCAAAAATGAATTTTAGGGATGCCCTCCGTGGTGGATAGCCTTAGCCCAATGCTAATATTAATCTTAGGGCTTCACATAAACCTCTAAGAATACCTAAGATTGATCCTAGGAAAATAGAGTCAGGATGTCTTAAAGCAGCTTATGGAACTCCTATTGTTAAGCTTGATATGGATAACATTCAGACTAGCATTGAAGATCTGGAAAAAAAGAACTAATTTATCGGTTCGTGGGTTTTCATCCCAATCTATTTGCTTTCAAATTTTGGTCTGCAAAAATATGGAAAACTAAAGGTGAGTTACAAATCTCTATTTATCCAAATGGTTATTTTCTTGTTTTATTCGCTAATAATGAAGATAGAGAGAAAACTTTTCAAGGGGGTCCATGGTTTTTTGGAAGGGCAGGGCTTTTCATGAAGCCCTGCCATACTAAATTTAAAGTTGAAGAAGAGACACCTTCTACAGCTCCCGTGTGGATTAGACTCTTTGCCCCCCTATTGAATTTTGGAATCCTACTATTTTTTCTTCAATTGGAAACTCTTTAGGAACTTTTATGATGACTGCTGATTGTACTCAAAATTTTGACATATTATTTATGCTAGATTTGTGTTTTAATGGATTTTGACAAACTCCTACCTAAAAATATCACATTACAATTTGGGGAAGACACCTAGGAGCAAGTAGTGGACTATGATAGCATTCCTTTTCATTGTAGAATTTGCCATGAATATGGTCATTTGGCTACTATTTTCCCAAATAAAATTCTTGATCAAAAGAAAGAAGATATAAACTCAACAGGTTTCCAAATGCCTAAGAAGAAGAACACTCGAAAAAAAATAGTTATGAAGGACCAATCAAATTCATCTGCTAATATGTTTGAAATCCTTTCCACAAATGATGTCCCAAGTGAGGAAGAGAAAATAATGGAAACGGAAATCTTAGAAACACAATTTAAAGATGAAGGAAAGAACTCAAAGACAAACCAACAAATCAAAGGTTTTCAACAAAAAAAAATGAAGCAAATTTACATAAGAAAAACAATCTATTAAATGTCAAAACTTAAAATAATATAGGTCCCAATATAGAACCTAATGATTCCTCTAGTAAAATTTTAGTTGTGTACGAGCATTTTTCAAGGTTAGAAGCCATCTTAGATTCAATTGGAGTAAGTCAAGAAATAGGAAAAAAAACTAAATATGGATTCTAATCAAAAGGCAGGTTGCAAGACTAAACAATATAATATGGTAAAAGAAGGTGAAAATTTGGTAGAGGAAGGTAATATTAATGTCCTTCCCAAATTTTTTGGCCCTGGTATTAATGAATATCATCATTTGGAATATTAGAGGACTCAAAGGGAGTCTTTCAAAACAAAATAAAATTAAAAGAATGATTCAAAGAAATCATCCACATCTTGTTTTCCTTCAAGAAATGAAGATGTCAATGGAGGATATGGACTCAATTGCTAGTAAAATTTGGCCAGCTAGAAAAGTGGTTTCCCTCAGTTCCCAAGGGACTTCTGGTGGCATTGCTTGTCTTTGGGACCCAAACGAGGTAGTTATTCACCATATGGTTGGTAGTTGGGGTCTTTTGGCTATAGCTATTTAAAGTAGACATTCCAATCAACTTATGCTCTGCATTATTGTTTATGCTCTGACTACTTTGGAGAAAAAAGAAGACAGTGGAAGTATATTACTCATATTATCTCTCATTTTTCCTGAAGCTTGGATCTTGATCGGAGGAGATTTCAATACCATCCTCTCTCTAGATGAGAAAATGGGGGGAAATAGAAATTTAGACAAAATAACTGACCTCATGAGCGAATATATTGCAAGCCTCCATCTTGTGGATATCCAACCAGATAATGCCCTTATGACTTGGTCTAACAAAAGGCAAGGCTTAGCTTGTATAATGGAGAGATTGGATAGGTTTTTGCTCTCTGAAAATTTCTTAATCCATGGTCACATTCCTAAAGTGAAGAGTCTTAACAATGTTGGTTTGGATCACTAGCCAGTCATGGTGGAAATGTGGAAAACCAATGTGAGTTTCTCTCCTTTTTATTTTTAATTAATGTGGCTCGGAGACATTTCCTTTAGACCTCATGTGCAACAATGGTGGAAGGAAGGTAATCCTAGGTATGGGACTAAGATGTTTTTTTTTGCCAAAAGACTGCAATATATTAAATCCAAAATCAAGACTTGGAACTAGAAGGATTTTGGGGATGTTCATAAAAAAACATGAAGTTATTGCTCAACTTGAAAATTTGAATAAGAAAATCTGTTTAGATGGCCTCAAAGAGAATAGAAGTGCATATGAAATTAAACTCACAATTCAGTTAGAAGAATGGAAAAAATATAACTCTTATGAAAGCAAAAATCTAGAATTCAATGGCTCAAAGAGGGAGATCGAAACACAAATTTCTTCCAAAAATCTCTTCTAGCCCGAAGATATCATAACTTTATTTCTTCCTTGAAATAATATTCTAAAGATATTTTCTATACTTGGGATGGCATGAACTCTATTGTTATCGATTACTTTTCCAATATTTTTGTTGCTACTCCTCTTGACTCAGCTTCTCCATAAAATGTTCTTCAAGCAATCCCTTATCTTATCAATTCTGAGGAAAAATCTATTTTGACTGATCCTATTATTATTAATGAGCTTCAACAGGTAGTTTTTAAAATGCAAAAAGGGAAAACCCCAGGTCCTGATGGTTTTCCCATTGAGTTCTACCAAGAAATATAGGATATCCTTCATGTTGATTTATTAGAGGTGGTGGAAGAAGCCAAAAATCCAAAGAAATTTTGAAGGTTATCAATAAAACTTATATTACTCTTGTTCCAAAAGCTCAAGAGGTTGATCGTATCTCAGCTTTTAGACCTATTGCTTTATGTAATGTTCTTCTCAAAATCATTACTAAGATCATGGCAAAAAGGATGAAGCCTCTTTTGCATAAGATTATTTCCCCTGAACAAGGGGGTTATGTGGAAGGGCGTCAAATAGTAGATGAGATAGTTCTTGCTCAAGAAGCCATCCATTCCATGAATATGCAAAAATCTCCTTCCATTTTCATTCGGTTAGACTTATCCAAAGCTTATGACAAAGTGGATTGGCACTTCCTTATCAAAGTTTTGAGGCAATTTGGTTTCTCTAAGGATTGGATGGATTGGATTATGGGATGTATCTCTTTAGTTACCTACTTAGTTATTATCAATGGTAGTCCTTCTCAGTCATTCCCAGCTTCCACAAGTATTATGCAAGGTGACCCACTATACCCTTATTTATTCATCATTCTTGTTGAATGCTTGGGTAGGACTATAACCAAAAAGATGGAAAACAAAACCCTTGAGGGAGTTACCATTGCTCATGGAGCTAGACCTATCTCTCATATTCAATTTTTTGATGACTCTACTCTTTTAGGTAAAGCTACGGTTAAGGAAGCTTCTAATATTAAGCAAATCATTAGTTGTTTTTCTAAGGCTATCGGGCGGTTGATCAATGAAGACAAATCTAAAGTTATTTTCTTTCACTGCTCTGCCAAACAGGAATCCATGGTCTTGGATAAATTAAGATATAAGAAGACCTCCCTTCTAATCACTAATTTAGGTATTCCCATAAATATTCAAAGGCAAAAAAAAATATTGGAATTGGTTATTGGACAAAGTCAAGAAGAAAATTGGAAAGTGGACCAACATGTGGCTTTCTTCTAGAGATAGAATCTCCTTGGTAAAATCAGTCCTTCAAGTTATTCCTATTTATGTTTCTTTCATGTTGAATATCCCAAAGTCTGTTCTTCGAGAACTAGATCAAATCAGTCATCGTTTCCTCTAGAGTGGTACTAAGGAGAAAATAAAATGGGCCTTGGTGAAATGGGACACTTTATGTCTTCCTAAGAATGAAGGGGGTTAGGATTCTAGTCTTCTATTAATAGCAACAAAGCTTTAGCTTCTAAATTATATTGGAGGATGTTGCATAACCCCAATGCTCTTTGGGCCAATAATCTTCGTGCTAAATATGTTGAGAACAAAAGTCCTAAAGACCTTGTTTGCTATCAACTTCCTACCAAAGGTTCTCCCATTTTAGTAGTTCTTAATACTGGTGAGGATTTGATAAAGAAAAATTATTTTAGATCATTCATAATGGTTAGTAGGAAAATTTTTGGACAGATTCTTGGGATGGTCATGAGCCTTTGATAACTCAGTTTCCCGATTAGAGGCCTTGGATGGAGGAGCTTCACCGAGCTAACTGGATAAAGGTGGCTAATTACTTTCGGTACCATATTGGTAATTCAAAGGTTGGTAGATATTGAATCCCTATTGAGGACTGGCCTATTCAAATCCCAGAAAGGCAAAGACAAGATATCCAAGGTATCCTTCATATGAGATCTCTCTCTTGGTCCCATGAAAAAGATTATTTTGGATGGAAAAACACTACTAAGGGTGAGTATTCAGTTGCTCAAGGTTATTTGACCTTACACCATAATAATACCAACCAATCTTCTAACATATTTTCTCAGTTGTGGGCTCAAAAGCTCTGGCCTAAGGTGAGGTTATTTACTTGGTTGTTATTGCATCGTAGGGTGCTTACTGGTGAGCAAATTATGAAGCGTGGTTTTCATGGAACTTTTATATGTGAAATGTGTGGAGAGAATGTAGAAACTCTCAGCCATATTTTTGAGTATACTTTAGTCTCCGAGCTACGGAGGAGAATGGCCACTTTACTTGGCTTACAATGGTCCAATTTTTTTACTTTTGAAAAACTTTAGAGGGATTGGCCTAAATAAGAGGGTTTTGATCACTTTATTAGGCAGTTAGTTTGGATGGGTTCTACCATTCTTCTTTGGAATATCTGGAATGAAAGGAACAACCAAATTTTTAATCAATATTGGAAGGATATTCACTATATTTGGCAAAATACCATAGCCAAATTAGTTGAATCAATCCATCAACTCCTTAATCACCCCCAAAACTCCCACCAAAGATGGGATCAAGTGATGCAAATATTGAAGGTTAAATATTCTAAGGGCCACCAACTTAAAGGGAATGTGAGTATTTGTAATATGGATAGGACAAAAAATTGGCAACCTCCTCCTAAGGATTTTAGAAAAGTCAATACTTATGGAGCCTCTAGAGGGAACCCTGGAAAAGCTAGTGCGGGAGGAATTGGTAGACTTTCATATGGCTCCTTGGTTTTTACTTTTGCTGAGAATTTGGGTATTCTTTCCAATAACCTTGTGAGGGGTATGGTATCCTCAGAGGCCTTCAAGAGGCTAATAAGTTTGGATTGGAAAAGGTGTTAGTTGAGTCTGACTCTCAACTCATGATTAATCTTTTGAAGACTCCTTCTAAGAATCATAAGGTTGATTGGAGAATAAAAAGAATTATTGAGAAGATTCAATTAATTTAGATGGGATTTTTGAAAGTTGATTACAATCATGTGTTAGAGATCAAAACAATAATTTTTATGCTTTAGCTAATTGAGCTTTGGACAAAGGTGATCTTACTTGTTATGGCCACCCTCCTAGATGGTGGGCTTCACAAAGAAGGGAAGCTCGTATTTCTATCATTTCTTTGGATAGCTCCAGTTTTGAAGGTACCTAGTTTCTTCTTACTTCTCTTTGGTTCGGTCAGGGTATTTTGGTTCCCTAGCTCAAACTATTCTTTCTTTTGTTTCCTCTATTTATTCTTGCCTTAAAAGTCTTTTGGTCTAGAATGGTCTTTGTTATGTTCAATTTTTTTTTGTTTAGTTTTTTTATTTTTGGTAAGTTAATTTTATATACAAACTGGGTTTTTTAAGAGGATCCCAAAACCTTATAACAAAAAGGGTCATAGCACTAAGTTCTTAGGCATTGCCTTAGTACATGGAAATAAACATAAATAGAAAGGGAAAAAACCAAAAAAAAACCCTTGATCCAGCAGAGAGACCAGATTCTAGTACCAACTAGTGAGACCCACTTCACCAAAAAACACCATCCTCCCATTGTTGTCAGTCTAGGATCCACTCGAGGGTGGATACAACGCACCTTAGATCTTCAAAAAAAAACTCCCCATTAGACCATAGCAACACGTGAGCAAGCCATATGGAAGGTTGAGTCCCACTCAACCTACAACGGGAAAAGTCAAAAAATTTGACTTTAGAAATTTGGAGAGGATCCCCGCCCAAGGACGACCTAGGATGCAACCTAGGGTGTAGTAGAGCAACAAGCAGTCATGTGAGCTAAGAATCCAGTAGCAATGAGATACATTCTAGGGCACAATAGTGAGATAGCCTAGGAAATGGCATCAAGACCCTCGAAGAAACAAATGCATGAAGCCTCTGCTTGAGCTTAAGAAATGGAATAGCACTATTGGGGATATCTACAGGCTAAGATATCCTCATGCAAACCAAGTTGAACTACAAGGAAGATAGAAGGATTCAAGGACAACAGTAACATGGACAAAGAAAGGATCCCTGAAAGCCAAAACTAAATGAGGAAGGAGTGACCACAACTACAAGTGCATCGGTCTCCACCCCAAGACTAGAAAATGCAAAAGAAAACCCTAAGCATTCCAACAGAAAGGACCAGGAACCCACCATCCTTACTCATGAACAATTCGAGGGAACTGGAACTAGTACTGGCAACAACTCAAGAACAAGATGAGGCCCACCCCCAAGGCCAATAACATGCTCTGAGAGTCCATCGAGAAGTAGGACCCGAAAGCAGAAGCCCTCGAACATGAAATAGAAATGAAAACCCTACAGATCCCAAGCGGGAAGCGACAACAAGTACAAATATGAGATCCATAGAAGCCTAAACTAAGGGAGCTAGGTATCTACATGTATTAATCACAGGTCCCCACGCTAAGATTGAGACCTGCAGTGATAACCCTAAACAACCTAGCAGGACGAACCAGGAACCCCCCATACTTGCTCATGAACAACTTCAAGGAACTAGTACTGGGACTGGGAATAACTCAAGCACAGGAAGAGGCCCTCCCCAAGTCCATGTTAATGCTTTGAGCATCCACCAAGTTGCAGATCCAGCAAGAAGAAGCCTCTGAACAAGAAATCAAAAAGGGCCCCACCTAAAGGGATGAGACCTCCTGCAACCAAAGGTATCCTAGAGAGGAGTCACTCGCACAAAGGAATTTGGCCCCCCAGACCAACCTCGAAGAAGAGGGGACCTCACAGGGTGCACGAGGAAGCAATCAAGAACCCAACCTACAACCACCACCGACCGAGAAAGCCTTGGGAACTAGATCCAAGTAAAAAAACTTGCAACAACCCTAGGGGAAATCCTGAGGGAGATCGAGGAAAGGATCCCGAAAACATACTAGAAACCCAAAAAAGCCCTGGGAACTAGATCCAAGCAAAAAAATTGCAAATTACCCAAGGGGAAAGCCTGAGGGAGATCGGGGAAAGGATCCCAAAAACATGCAAGAAACCCTAGGACCCTCGGATGCACCAAGCCCTGGACTCAAGTAGGGAAACCCTGAAACTATTGGGAAAGGAGCAAAAAGAGGGCAAGGATCTCCCCCAAGGAGATCATCTACTACAAAGCATTCCTAGATTGGGATGACTCGGGATGAAGTAGGAACTGGGTAAGAACCAGGGGAGGGGGAGTAGGGAGAGGGAGTCGGTCCCTCCCCCTCTCCCCTGAGCCATTATTGAATTCGCTCTTTTTTGTTTAGTTTTTTGAGTGTGTGTGTTTTTTTGTTTTGTTTTATTTTTGTGTTGTTTGTGGTGTTTTTGTTGTTTTGTGTTTTTTGTTATTTTTCTTGTGTTTTTGTTGTTCTTGTTCTTGTGTTTATGTATGTTTGTGTTAATTTGTGTTTTTGTGTGTGAGTTTTTTCTATGTTTTTTGTTTTTGTTTATTGGTTGTTGTTGGTTGTTTTTTTTATTTTTTAGGTTTTGGTTGTTTTTGTTTTTCATGTTTTTGTTGGTTATATCTTTGTAGTGTTCTGTTGTTTTTGTCATTTTGTTTTTTGTTTTGTTGTTCTTGTGTTTGTTCTATGTGGTTCGTGTTGTGTTTTTTTTTAATCTTATTGTGTGTGTGTGTTTGGTTGTGCTTTATCCTTTTGACACACTCAAGGAGCATGTTTTTTATTTTATTTTTATTTATTTATTTATTTTAATCTTATTATGTGTTTGTTTGCTCCTTGAGTATGTCAAAGGTGGTAGGCCAGGTTCGAGCCCTAGGTAATTTTAACGGAATGGATACCCCTGCCTCCTTGGGTCTTACCCAAAAGTGGTATCCCTTTTGGGATGTTTTCCACAAAAAAGAAAAAGAAAATAGATTTTGTAAAGCATGGAAGTGAGCATATTTGGAGAGGCGATCCACTACCAGAAAAATTATTGTTTTGCCTTCTGATTTAGGTAGACCTTCAATAAAATCCATTGAAATATGTTCCCATTGGAGATCTGGGATAGGTAATGGTTGAAGTAATCATGGTGTTTTTATTGTTTCACCCTTATTGCACTGGCATACTTGACATTCGGCTACCCATTTTTTAACCTCTAATTTTAATCCTTTCCAATAAAAGGATTGTTTTACCCGCATATATGTTTTCAAAAAACCTAAATGTCCTACTGATGGAGAAGCATGTGATTCATCTGGAATATAGGATTTGATTATAGAATTGTGTGGAATGTAAATGTGATTCTTTCTTCTTAATACCTTGTCATCATAGGAACAAAGAGGATGCTTGGATGATCCCGACAACAATTCCCAAATTATTTGAGCAGTTTTTGTATTTGACAACCATTCTTCTTGAAGCTGAGAAACCCATTGGGAACATGGACCTGAAATAGCATTGATAACCACTTCATCTTCATATTTTTGTGATAATGCATCTGCTACCACATTTTCTTTCCCTTTCTTATACTCGATAACAAAATCATATCCCAACAATTTTTTTAACCACTTGTTTTGCTCTGGATAAGAAAATCTTTGTTCTAGAAAATGCTTGAGACTACTATGATCCATTTTAATAAAATTATGGTAACTAATTAAGTAATGTCTCCATTTCTCAACTGCGTGTAAAATAGCCAACATTTCTTTCTCATACATGGACCTTCCCAGATTTTTTTCCAAAATTTTTTTACTTTCGAATGTCAAAGGATGTCCCTCCTGCATTAGTACTACCCCAATACCTATTCCTGAAGTGTCACATTCAATCACGAATGGTTTGTGAAAATCTGAAGTTGCCAAAACTAAAGTAGTACACATTGCTTCTTCGAGGGCCTCGAATGCGTGGGTGGTTGCTTCCGACCAATGAAAAGCATCCTTTTTTGTAAGAGTCCTAAGAGGAGCTGCATTTTTTCCATAGTTACGCACAAACTTGCGATAGTAGCCGATAAGACCAAAAAACCATGAAGTTTCTTGATGGTCTTAGGTAAAGGCCAATCCTAAATGGCCTTAATCTTATTAGGATCCACTTTAACACCTTCATGTGAAATAATATGACCCAAATACTCAACTTCTTGAACGCCAAAAGAGCATTTAGAGTATTTGACAAAAAGTTTTTCTTTATGTAATATATGAAGAACCTTCCCCAAATGCATCAGATGATCCTTCCATGTTTTACTATATATAAGTATGTCATCAAAAAATACTAGGACAAATTTACGAAGGAATGGACGAAACACATGGTTCATGAGACTTTGGAATATGGATGGGGCATTAGTGAGACCAAAAGGCATGACCAAGAATTCGTAGTGACCTTCACGAGTACGAAAAGATGTTTTAGGAATGTCCTCATCCCTAACCCTAATTTGGTGAAAACCAGAGCATAAATCTAGTTTTGTAAAAAAATTTGCACCATGTAATTCATCTAATAAATCGTCAATGACAGGAATAGGGAATTTATCCTTGATGGTGATTTTATTGAGAGGATGAAAATCAAGACACATACGCCAGGAATTATCTTTACGATGGGCCAGAACTACTGGTGAAGAATAAGGACTAGTGGTGTGATGGATAACTCCATGTTCTAAAAGTTCTTGGATAATTTTTTCAATTTCTATTTTTTGAGGTTGGGGGTAATGATAAGGACAAACATTAGGAGGAAGAATTCCTGGTACAAGGTGTATGGCATGTTCATGAGATCTTTTGGGAGGTAGTCCCTTTGGTTCTTGAAAGACATCATCATAGTTAGCCATAATATTTTGAAGATCTTCTGAGTGAATTTTTGGAATATCCTACGCTTGCCTCTCCATACATTTAATTTGAGCTATGAATCTGTAACTACCTTTCCTTAACATTTTCTCCATGCTATGAGAACTTACTACCCTTGATGGAGGGGTTGTAATTCCTTGGAGGTGAATGGTTTTTCCATTTTCTTTCCATTCCACAAAGCGTCGTTTGAAATTAAAATTGATTGTGTCCAATTGTTCTAACCATTCAACTCCTAAAATAATCTTTAAATTCCTTAAATTCATAACAAAGAGAGTGCCATGCCAAGTATAACTTCCCATTTATAATGAAATTGAAGATGTTTTGCCAATACATTGAGCATTTCATCCATTTGCAACTATAACTTGAAACTTATTATGATTGTAGGAATTAATGTGTAAGTTTAATGCCCTGGCAGTTTTTATGTCGATAAAATTTTGAGTGCTCCCTAAGTCGATCAACGCATTTACCTTCTTCTATTGGATAAATCCTGATACCTTGATTGTATGGTGAGTTGATAATCCCATAAGAGAATGTACTGAAATTGCCATAGTGTCTTCTTCACCTACTGCTTCCATGTGTTCAACTTGTTCTTCAACCATGGAAGAATCATGTGAATTGATATCTTCTATTTCCTCTTCATACTCCTTGTAATCATATTCTATTTTAAAATTTTGTCTTAGTACACATGCTTGATCTTTTGGATGGTGATTGTGACATTTATAGCAATAATATCTTGATGGTTGATCGTTTCTACAGAAGGAGTTGTTGTGATATTGAGGACGATTATAGGAATATCGTTTGGAGGATATCCCATATTACACCTTTTTCTCAACTAACTTGGCAACATTTATATAGTCATCAAAATAGTATGGATCATGCAAGTCAACTTCAATCTGAATATTCTCTTTCAACCCATGTCTAAAAGCAGATACCACCACATCGGATGGTAAGTTTTCGGCATAAGAAAGTAAACTAGTGAATTATGAAATATACTCCCTTATTGATCCTATTTATTTAAGTGTCAATAGTTGAACCACGTATGAATATGAAGATCCCTCATAAAATATCTTGAGAAAAAATGTACTGAATTCATCCCATAAGATGGGTTGACTATGTTCACATTTTTGCCACAAACCATTGGTAAGCTTCAGTACCTAGTTTGGAGGAAGCATAAGGAACTTTTTTGGATTCGGGGACTCGATATAAATCTAAAATGCCTTCCATTTTAGCTAACCACCCATGTGGATCATTACCCTCAAAGGTAGGCATATCGATGTGTGGGATATTAACACTTGTAGGCCATCTTGTTTGGTGATAATATTCCTCTGTATCCCTATCCTCACTAGCATGCCTTCTACGATAGTTATGATGGGAATGAGGGGCTTCTTGGTTTTGTTTTCCTAAAACTTGGCACAACATTGTAGTTATGTCGTTCTTACTATTTGCTAATTGACACATAGTGGTTTGGAGTTTTTTGTTATTAGCATTGGTGTTGTCCACTTCCTCATTTGTGATGTTTTTATGGGATGAGTCGGAAGGAGCCATAGGGTTTATAGTAGGATGATTGGGATCAAAACTATTAATGCATAAAGGAGAGTTGTATTATGTACCTTTATTTCATGGAGGTCTTCTTGGCGACTTTGGAAGTCCTTCGTTTGGATTATCTGAGCTTGATAATTGACCGTTTGGTCCTTTAGTCCACCTTCCGCTCATGCACTTTGCCAAAAGTTTCTATTTTAAACAGTTTTGTGTTTAACTACTACAAAAAAAATTGGTTAATTTGAAAAAAATTGGTTTATTTTTTGCCTCAATTGTCGCTCCAACTGTGACGCAGATTTTGAATCTCTCCCAACGGCTAGATTTCCAAAGATCAAGTTTTTCAACGGCTAGATTTCCAAAGATCAAGTTTTCCAATGGTCAAGTTTTTCAAGTTTCCCAATGGCTATATTAGGCTAACAATATCTTTGCCAATGGCTAGTTAGATGTAATATGTAATACTCTCAACAACTAGCAGGCTGACCACAATAACACGACTTTTAACAGCTAGTAGGCTAACATGAACAAATCGATGATGCTACCCTTAATGGCTAGCAGGATGACTAACGCGACAATGTGACACCAAAAACGGTTAATATTGACATCTCAAGTTGATACGACAGATCGAAAGACTTTGACTATATGACAGGTCATGATAAGATGACTAGATGACAAGACGCTTAACGAAAATACAGTGGACTCATGTACCAGTAAGGACCATAGGGTGACTAACACTTGGAATCGGATAGGAATGAACATTCGCACGAATGACTAAGTGAGGAGAAAGGGCTTGTGTGGCCTAAGCCATGGATTACTTAATGATAGAGCACAAATATAAAGCAAATTTAACCAACTCCTTGGCCCATGTGGGATAAAGAGAATCCTACAATAGAAAAAATAATCGATTAACCTTAGGAGATAATTAGATTTCAGGGTTACCTAGAACTTTTGATTGGATTATGGCAATGTTTGATATACTTTAATCAGCCTTTGGAGTTTCTTTGATTCACCTGTCTATAGCTTGTGACCATGGATTTGTCAGGTAATTTTGTTTTGTCTTATAAGTGCTCACAAAACTCTTCGTTTCGAAGCGCATTGACTATTGGATGTGTTATGAAACCTTTGTTTAATATTGTAGCTTGAGCGTACACTTGTTATATATTGGAAACCCTAATCCACCCTTCATTTTTGAGAGAATTTGGAGTGACGATCTTGATAAATCATAGAGGATGGACGTTAATAGCTTACCTCAATCTTTGTAGGCTGCTATGAAACTTGGTGATTCGCTGAATCACATCTTTGTTTTAATTGTTGCGTGCTTCGGTGTAATATGTGTGTCATCTTGATGCCAAGGGATTTTAGCACGTCCTTTATAATACTTCCACCGCAATGAACCCTTCAACTTTATAATATTTTTTGGACGTGATACTAAAAATTAAAAATGCTTTGAAAAGATAATATAATACCCTTAGCTTGGACGTGAAATTAGGTTTTCAAATGTGTTGCGGATATGCGTTGGATTGTCTTCTTGTTTTTTATGAATGACTGCATAGTTAGATGTGAATTTGATCAATAGTGCCTTGCTTTTAATCATCGAAAAATATATTTTGTCACAGATATGAGATCATCCCTTATATCCACACGTGCTAGCATCTATTTTAACCTAGTTTTATTGCATTTTTTCTCTTAAGGATGATCGCCCGATTATCGTACCAAATGTAATTCACGTTTCTCTTTGAAGAGGTTCACTAGGATCACACGCCAGACTTCTATTTCTACAACCAATAGTGATATTGTTATGTTGTGTTAGGCACTGGGAATGGTGTTTTTTTTTAAACTGCCACACCGCAAACTAAAGGATGTACCCACCAAGCCATAACAGGATCATTGAAATATGATGTCACTTGTTAAGATATTTCTACCTTAATAATCTATCATTTTGATATATGAATAATGAAGAGATGACAATTCTTGCAATAACATAAAGTATAAATGAAATAAATCATTTAGAATGTAATCACCACTTAAGGAGGGCCACATCCTCGCCTCTAGGAGAACACAATCCTTGCAAATATCACAATTGAATTATCAAATCAAATATGAAAAAAATACAAATCAATCTACCCTAATTAATAATAAATCAATGAGTGAATAATTGGAAGAATCCATATAGCCGACTAGCTATATATTGGGGTTGTAACAGCCTAGCAGCAACAATAGGATCTAATGGCTGATTACATATTTCCTTATAACTATAAGTAAAACTTGAAGGCTAAATCATCTCAACTTTTGAAACCAACTATTTCACCATATTTACCAAATTTTGTACTTTTAGATTACTGTTATGCATTGTTCCTAAATTTCCATGTGTGTTGAGGAACCAATGCTTGATTCAGGTTGTAAGCATGGATATTATTGTTATATGTGGCACTTTGTGAAAGTGGACAACTAACATTAGGTAGAACATAAGCAAAAGTGTTGATACTAGAAGATTGAGGAAGAATTCGAAAACACTTTTGAGTGACACTACTAATTGGAGGAGCTTGCACATTCCTTCCAATGTTGGTGGTAGTAGTAGTATCAACAACTGAGTTCAAATTATTAAGATGCACTGACTTATGTAGAATTAAGCGTGACACTGAGAGGGGGGGTGAATCAGTGTGTATTAAAAATTTAATCCAACTATGAAATCAAATCAAAACAAGCAATCACACAAACATGCATCACATAACACCAGATTTATAGTGGAAACCCAATGTGGGAAAACCACTATGCTAATGGACTGTTTGGACTCCCATCCAAATCCAACCTCAAAAATGTTTGGTCTTTACAATATTTTTGCAACACCAACTACAGGGAATAATGCCAACCAACCCAGACTTTAGTAGCACCAACTGCAAGGAGCATCGACCCCGATTGCCAAGCACCCACTTGGCAAAACAAAAAAACTATAGTAGAAAATTTGATCTTCGTTCCAAAAGACCCTGAGTGGTCTAGCTTATTGCTTCTCTCTACACATCCACTCTGGCTAATCTCATCTCATCTAAATCTCTATCTCACACTAACTCCTTTTAAAAACCTTTTTGCAATACCTTTAACTTCCAACACTTCAACTTCCTAACAAATTTCGAGCTACAAGATGATCGTTTCAGCATTCAATAATGGATACATAATGTTCTTCTAGATTTTTAAAATTTTGCATGCACTGGAAAAAGAACAGACTCAAAAGGAGTTACGGATCAAAAATTATGACCTTTTTAAATTTCACTTTTATTTTGGAGAGGCATCTTGTCAAACAGTTCACGGACAAAGTGTTGTGCACATTACTCGTTCTCACACTTGAAAGCCTTGAAATTACTCCAACCAAAAATCAAAGATGTTCAATTTGATGAGCTATACGTGAAACAACACTTAAACGACACATTCGAAAACAAGAAAATATGAATTTGAGTATTTGAGCACAAAAACACTTGGCTGCCCAAAACTAGAAAAAGTGCTACGAAGGCATTTTGCAACTACTATCCTTTCTTCCTCGGGTCTCCATTCAGGCTGAAATTTAAAACTTAAGCTCTCAATATATCCAACTACCTCCAATAAAAAATGTGAGGTCTAATTCCTCATGTATTGCTTAATATTCCTCACGTAAAGTGACCTTCGACGTAGATTTTACAGTTGTAGTTTCATGACCAACAATGCATCGGCAAAGCAACTGGTCATTCCAACACTGCAACCACACTTTATAATGATCAAAAAACCTCCAAATAGTATTTGGGGCTGTCCAACACATTACATTGACGTTTTTCCACTTTGACAACTTCCTTTTTTGCTACTTTGACAACTTCTTGACGATTTTTGCAACTTTTGCAAATTTGCACGAACAACTTGTAACAACTTCACCTGAACATAACAAACATTCTCATAAGCATTGAACACCACTTTACATACTTCGAATAACCTCTGAACAACTATTCACTGCATCAACATGTCCATATGAGTGTGTTGACAACAAGGACAATATTGTCGTTGCACCTTGCTCAATAAATTAGGCATAGGGTTTTCTTGTTTAAGCATAGGGGAGCTTATTAGAGGAGGTGGAGGAGTCTCATATATTTTGAGGTGAACTTCTCACTCCATGCCTTCCAATATCCTATTCCTATTAGCTTTCATAAAGCCTCAAATATTCTCAAATGATTTAAAGACAAAGCTACCATTAGGTCCCTCATAAGGATCAAAACTTATCTCAATTTTCATGTTATGTTGTTCTTCTGGATCTATGTTAGGATCCTCTCTATCAATATGATCATCTTCCAGAGGAATACAATTAGATTCAAGATGCTTTCGCTGACTTCTAAGGACAGAAGCCATTAGAAAAGAAAAAGGATAGAAGAGAATGCTAACAATAAAAACAAAAAGATTTTTTTTAAAAGATATTATTAAGATTCTCCAACGACATAAACAAATTTAATGATCTTGCTTAAATTTTTAAAATAAAAAGAGGTGTTTGCGTCAAATTCACCAAATATGTAGAGGGGGAAAACCGCCCTACCGTGTACAGTTCCCAAAAAAGTCTGGATCCACAAATATAGAAAGCCTTATGGGGTGAACCGCGAGGGTTGTATTGTTCTCTACACTCAGGTGTGAAGGATGGGGAAGGGTTCACCAAGAACAGTTTAAGAAATCGCTCCAAGTCTTCTAGCTTTAAAAAATATTTGATGAATGAGATTTAATACAAACACCTAGATTTGGTCTTTCTAGATCTATGCTCTAAAAGATAAAGGACAATGAAGATATACATAATGTAGGAATATAAGAGCTAAACCCTAGAATGATTCTTTCTTTTGAATCATTTTTTATCGTAGGGTTCTAAATAGACAACCTTTAAGCAAGGGCTCAAGAGAAATGCACAAACAGGATTAACCCTAAGTGCACACTATATGTTGTTTTATCTTTCAAATACCTAGAATTAATTAAATATATTTTAATAAAATTAGATTTAAGGTTTACAACAAAATTAAAAGCACTCAAAAAATAGTCTAAAGACTAATCAAAATACATAGCTTATCCGGTGATTTATCCTTGTTTTTATCTCTTTGTCCAATGCTATCAATAATCCTTGTTCCTGCAAGATAACTCAAAAAACACTTGAAAATGGGATTAGCATTAGGGAGCCCAATTAGGCCTATGTACGACATTGCTTGGAGGAGGTGCATCAGTCAATCCCCCTAGGTCCTTTTAGCTAACCTTTGATAATTAAAAGTGAAAATTGACCTTTGAAGAAAAATAAACATAATACAATATGATAAAGAAGAATGATGAAATTACAAAAATAGAATATGCCACTATGCTCTAAATGCAGTCTATGATGCAATGAAGAAAACAGGAACAATAGATTACCCACAGTTTTGGCTTAGGCGAAATCGCACCCCGTGATTGGCAACTATGGTAATGCAAGACAAAGTTGTGCCCCGTATCATGTCAGGTGCAATTTCGCATAAACTATACGAAAAATAAATGACAAGTGTAGAAGCTCAATTATGTCATTCAAAAAATCTAAATATGCATGTAGAAGAGCAAATTCACCTGACAAAGAATGTAGAAGCAAAACAGAAGGGTTTGAGATCTCTCGGGCAGTCAGTCTCTTGTTAGGTCTCCAACAACAATCCACCAAAAGCAAACAACAACAATCCAATGCAGTAAACAATCAATCAAACTCCACACTTCAAAGTTGCTTATGAAAAAATAAGAAGAAGGATGCAGACGAACAAAAATACTTTGCGAGAAATCAAATGTTAGCGAGCAATAATCATCAATCCTTAGAATATCAATAATGTGAGTGTGTATCATATGTGAAAAGTGAAATCAAACTCTTCTTATATAGCAGATTTGAAGGTGAAAAGAGCAAGAAAATCAAGGACGACCGATGTAAAACACGCCAACCTCGAAAAATCAAGGTTTCAACTTATCAAACTCTAAAAGGTGAAATCGCACCCCGTTCGGGCCGATCGTGATATCACAATGCAAAGTCACACCCTGTGAGGGACCGAGCATGATTTCAAATAAAGAGAGAAAATAGGCAAAACAGGGGGGAGAAGCCTTGCCCTTGTCTTAGGCAAGCCTAAGGGGTCCCCTAGAGGGCTTAGGGAAGATTGCCCACTGAAGTGGGTCAATTTTTCGTGTCTACACTTGGTTACCAGGTAGTGTTTTTAAGCTTGGTTGCAGTGTTGAGTGTCTAATGAACACTACATGGCACTTGGATAGATGTGTGCTTGTCCTGAGTTTTAGCCTTCTCATGGATAGGTTTAGCTTGTGAGTTTTTTTGGTTTAGACTTTGGCAGTTCATTAAAGGTTAAAATGAAACTTTATTCTTAGATTTTAAATAATTTAATATCAGTTAGTTTGGGAATAAATCCAACTAAGGAAGCTTTGTTCTTAGATTTTAAATAATCTAATATTTGTTAGTTCAGGTTTGAAACCAACTAATGAATCATTGTTCTTAGATTTTAGATAATCTAATATTAGTTAGTTCGAGAATGAATCCAACTAATGAAGCTTTGTTCCTAGATTTGAAATAATCTAATATTAGTTATTTCGGGAATGAATTCAACTAATAAAGCTTTGTTCTTAGTTTTTAAATAATCTAATGTTAGTTAGTTTATAAATGAATCCAACTAATAAAGCTTTGTTCTTAATTGTTTAAAAAATCTTTGTTCTTATATTTTAAATAATTTAATGTTAGTTAGTTTGGGAATGAATCCAACTAATGAAGCTTTGTTCTTAGATTTTAAATAATCTAATGTTAGTTAGTTTAGGAAAGAATCCAACTAAGTAAGGAATTGTAATTTCTTTTGTTACATTTGCTTAATGAATGATTTATAGCATATGTTTTTGGAAAATGGATATTGGGGAAAATATCTTGGGAAGGAGTATGGGCTCCTTTGATGATTTTGCTAAATGAATGATTTATAGCATGTTTTTAGAAAATGGATATTTGGGGAAAATATCTTGGAAAGGAGTATGGGCTCCTTTGTTGTTTTTTTTCTAAATGAATGATTTATAGCATGCTTTGGGAAATGGATATTTGTGGAAAATATCTAGAAGGAAGTATGGGCTTCTTTTGTGTTTGCATATTGATTGATTATGCTTGGATGTGATTTTTGCAAAAAATATCTGGAATAGAAGTATGGTCTTCTTTGTTTATGCATTGTATCAATAGACTACATTCATACTTGCATATGAGTTGTTATGATCCCCACCTTCCATACAAATACCATGGAGGCCAGAGAAGGAAGATGTTTTAGATCATGCCAAGTTTTATCCTCAAGTTACTCTTGTTGTTCAACAAGCCACTCTTGGAAAAGAGGACTTAATTGTATTTGATACAAGGACTATTCTTGTAAATAGGACCTTTGGATGAATGATTATATGGTGCTATTATGATTTTGGGTCTCATAGATCTTAGCCATATTTTTACTTAATCTAGATGGTTTGATGGATTATTTATTGCAAGCATGTGATATCTAATGTTACCTTTATCTTGGGAATGTTCATATTTTATGCTTGTAGTTGAGATTGAGAGAGAGAGAGAGAGTTGCTTTTGGACTCAAAGGATGTATCTTTGGGAAGGGCACTAAAGTAATATTGACTCCAAACCTCTCCATTTGAGCCTAGGCTATTGTAGGCTAGCAACACCTAGTTATCTCTATCCATGGAAAACCAATCACGCAGAGTGATTGAAGCTTAAGGGCCATCACGAAGATGGGAAGGCAAGCATAGTTTAAGAGATAACCTTGGAGGTGTGGTTAAACTAGACTAAGACACTACACCTAACAAAATCAAACTACAATAATTTAGAATTGGTAGTAGGAATTGGCATCTCTCCTTACTCTAAATATTGAGAAGGGATAATCCTAACATTGGGGTCAAAAGGTCTGCATTCGTGGAAAATGGTAGAAATATGGAGAGACCCTTTGGTAGCGCCCTCTATACTGCAAAGGTAAACGAGGTTAACCCCAGATGAATTACGAGAGTTTAGACTTTCTTGTCCATTTGAGAGATGATTGTAACATCATAGACTCAAAATGTGGTTATGTCTAGTCAAATATATGATAATAATAGATGCTCTTTTGAACCTTGTTAGTTGGTCCTTTTTTAAAAAATAATAATATCTCACTTGGGTTGGTTAGAATTTGGGTTGTTACAGTGTTACAATGCTCTTACATCATACTCACCAAGTAATAGAAATATTTCATGAACATTATTAAAATCCTTAATGGACACTCTGTATTTGACAATCTCATAATCATTCATCTACATTGCTATGTCAACATCCTAGTTCTTCTACTTAACAAAATATTCATAATATGCCTTACCTCTTGTCCTTCTTGCCACTCTAGAATTTATGATCACTTCAATTTCATCTCATTTCTCCTTTGGTAGTTGCGCTATCCATTTCTCTTCTAAAATATCAATTGTCTTCTCTCCATTATCATCTCTAGGTTGATCATAGTATGGGTACAAATCAACTATATTAAATATTTGTAAAATATTGATGCCCTCTAGAAGCTCAATTTTATATGCATTGGCGATAAACTTCTCCAAGACCTTACAAGGTTTAATCTTATTTCAATTTAACTTATTATATGTACCCTTTGGAAATCACTTCTTCCGTAAATGTGCCAAAACCAAATCTCCAACCTAAAACTCCTTCATTCTTCATTTGGGATCAACATGTTTGTTTTTCATGGCACTTTTTTTTCAATTTATTTTCACCTCCTGGTGTAAATCATGAATGTAGTTGGCAAAGTCTTCTACTATGGTATTTGTAAATTAGTTATCTTTCGCTACTTATCTACTCCTCTTAGGCATATCCCATATACAATTTGAAATGAGCTTCTACCAATACATTGATCAATAAAATTGTTGTATGTAAATTTTGCTTGTGCCAAAATAACATCCCATAGCTTCGGATTCTTGTCAACTAAGCATCTTAGCAGATTCCCAAGGATCCTATTCACAACTTTAGTTTGTCCATGATCAAGTGGCATTAGCTCAACTGGTTAAATTCCTCAACATTTCAAGGAGGAGACCCATATTCAAATCTTGTCAAACGATACATATATAATATCGAAGATTTTTTGTAATACCGCTATGTGGTGATGATGTAATACAGGTGGGGCTTGTTTCAATTCCATATAACCCATTTTAAAAACTTTAGTTTGTCCATCTATTTGTGGATGATATATTGAATTGAATTTCAACTTAGTACCCACTTTCTTCCATAAAGTTTATCAAAAATGATCCACATTTAGCATCTCTATCCGAAACAATACCTTTTGGTAATCCATTCAATCTTACCATTTCATTGAAGAATAATATGGTGATGTGAGTAGCATTATTTGTTTCCTTACAAGGTATAAAATGTGCCATCTTTAAGAATCTATCAACAATAACAAAAATAGAATCATTACCTTTTTGCATCCTCAACAACCCAAGAACAAAATCCATGCTTACATCCATCCAATGGCCTCTCTAGTACTAGTAATGGTTAATACAACCTGGTGTTTTGACTTATTCCCTTTGCATGCTAATAAACTCAAAAATATTGCACAAATATTCTTACATCTACATTCATTCTAGGCCAAAAATAACTTTCTTCAAGTTGCCTTAGGATTCTATCTGCCTGAAAATGGTCTACAAGTCCTCTATTGTGTTTTTATCTTATCAAGTTTTATCTTATTGAACTTTATGGTATGCATAGTTAATTCCCTTTGAACAACATGCCTTCCTGGATGAAATAATCAAGCCATGGCATCCTCTCATGTAGTAGGGTTATTGCATGTTGCCCAAGCTTCCTTGAAGTCTAAATCATTAGCATAAAGCTCCTTCATAGCATTAAACCAACGACTTCAATTTACATTATGTTTGCCAACATATTTATTTTGATCAAGGCATCAATTACTCAATTTGAATGACAACTTCTATGCTTCAAGACAAATGAATATCCTTCTTGGTAGCAGCCCGTGGACTGTAGCACCTGCCACTATAGAAGCCTATGATCTGTAGCAGCCGCCACTATAGCAGCCTTCGCAAAAATTTTGGCCCTAAATAAATAAATAAATAAAAATGGCAGATTTTGGAGGTAGCAAGTTGTGACGGATGGAGCAGCAAGGAGGAGTAGCGAGAGGTCTAGAGGCGACAAACCCTGGGTGTGAGGCATCGGAGAGCAGATCAGCAGACACGGTAGGTGGGGGATCTGGTGAGATAACAGGCCCCCAGGTGGAGGATGTGGACAAGGAAGTTCTTTTGGAACCGATCCAAGGGTGTTGGGCGAATGCGGTTGAAGATATCTCTGAGGGGGACCAAGACTATGTGCGTCAGGATCAAAGGAAGACCAAAGAAGGAGAAAAAGATAAATCTGGCAACTGGAGACCTTCATATCTTAATGCTCTTCGTGGAAAGCAAAAATTATCCTACTCTTGTTGTAATCTAAAATCTGTCAATGGTAGGTTGCACGTCCCGGATACCTTAGCTCAGCATGTGGCTATGGAGGGCAGAACATCTTTGGTGGCAAAATTTATGGGGGTGAGGCCGGACTTGGAAGTCATAAGGAGATGGGCCATCCAAAAATGGTAGCCAAGGGTCGGTATGATGATTAAGGCTTTACCCAAGAGTTTTCTTTTGGTGGCATTTCAATGTGAACAGGACATGGAAAGGACTCTTCAAGGAGGTCCTTGGTTTTTTGGGAAAAGGGGCTTGTATCTGAAGCGTTGGTCCCCCGATTTCAACCCCCAGACTTAGGTGCTAGATTTGGCTCCTATTTGGGTTGAGATGCCAGGATTACCACTACTTTTTTGGAATGAACAAATCTTGGCTGGGATAGCTACAGAGACTGGGGAACTAATAGCTATTGATCCTACAACCTTGAGCAAAACAAGACTCCTTTCTGCTCGCATGTGTGTGTTGGTGGACCTGAGTAATGAGCTCCCTAAATCCATTATATTGTCATCTATGTTTGGCCTTCACACTCAGGTCTTTGAATATGAAAATATGTCTTTTAAGTGTAGTGTTTGCGGGAAGGTAGGGCACCAGGGTATCCACTGCATTTCCAAGAACCAACCCCCACTCCAAAATACTGCTCCTCAAACCCAGAATAATATCCCTCCCCCGCAGATCTCCATTCCTACCCAACATGGGCCTTAAGGACATGGAGCTCAAAATCCGAATATCAAAGACCCCGTTCGCCCTATTGTAAGCAAGAGGTAACATTATAACCATCCTCCAAAAAATACCTATGCATCAAAACCCTCTCACAGGGGAGCTGGTCCTTTTGATGGGAACCCTCAAGATCAACCTGCTCCTAAGATGATACAGTAAGCCTCAGAGCCAAATCACAAAGGAAATAACCCCATAGATCAACACCCTAGGGCAAGTAAGTTTGATTGGGTAATACGAGAGACCTATGGAGGCTCGGTGGAAGTGGTCCCATGTACTGCAGAGGAATTTATGGGAAGAAATTCCAAGGAGATCAACATCCCAGTGGAGAATAGTTTTGATGCATTAAATCATTTGAAGGGAGATCATATGGATAGCCAAGAAGTGGAATCTAAGGTAGAGGAGACTCAAGAGAAGGATTTAGAGGAGCAAAATCAGAGGAAGGAGCAGGAAACTAATAATATAGGCAAGGATACTCAGGAGGAAGAGGTGAACCACCAAGATCAGTGTAACCCCAAAGCAGGGAAAAAAGAATCTACTAATCAAGAAGCTAAGATCACGAAATCATCTCCACTGTCAGAAAGACCAGTTAACCTAGAAAGCCAGATTGTTACCCCAAAGACCAAGATTGACCTATCCAAGATGGTTACTAGAATCCAAGTGAATCCCAAGGAACCCTAGCCTAGAGTGGATGTATGGGGATATGGTTCGGTAGGAAGAGGGAAACCTAGCAATGTTACCTTAAGGCAAAAAGAAGCAGAGCGAGGAGTGGCTGATGGCACTCAAGCAGTATTGCTCTTTGGGGCGAAGGCTCGAGGATCCAAAGCCCATAAATGAAGATTCTTTCATGGAATATACGCGAGAGTAATCCTGCAAAAATAAGAGCTTTGTATGCTCTTAGACAAGAACACAAACCGGATATGATTTTACTACAAGAAACTAAAATGGAGGAGAGTAGAGTTATTCCTTTTAAGAATAGGACTTGGCGAGAAGCTGAAGTAGTAGGCCAAGAGGCCACTGGAACAACAGGAGGGTTGTTGGTTATGTGGAACAAGAATGTGATTGATAGTAGAGTGATTCTGATGTCTAGTTGGTTTATTTGTCTCTTATGTGTGGATAAAACCACGCAGGAAGAGTGGATCTTAACGAATGTATATGCTCCAGTTAGATAGGTACTGAGAAGGGTTCTTTGGAGTCAAGTAGCTGAATTGAGGGAGACGATCCCCAACTACCCTTGGATTAAGGCGGGGGATTTCAATTGCTATCTTAATCCTGTAGATAAATTGGGGGGCTCTCAAAGAATAGCTGCTGATATCTATGAGTTTAGAGATTTTGTTGAGCAACATGAGCTAATGGATGTGGACCTGCGTAGATTCTCCTATACATGGTCTAACAAAAGACTGAAGGAAAACCAAATTTAGATCATATTAGATAGGTTTCTTCTTTCTCAAGAATGCCTGGAGAGGTTTGGGGACTCTTCATTAACGACACTCCCAAGAATCGGGTCTGATCACAACCCAATTCTATGGGAAACAAGGGAGGACTCTAAGAAAAGATACATCAGACCCTTTCAATTCGAACTTATGTGGTTCCAACATCAGGATCTCAAGGATCTGGTTGCCCAATGGTGGGACAAAAAGTATAATGGTTCGAAACTGGCCCAAGTGGCATGTAAACTAAGGAATGTGAAGGCTAACATTAGAGAGTGGAACAAAACTTCCTTTGGCAATATTTTTGTTAAAAAGGCAGAACTAAAAGACAAGATCAATGAACTACAGGAGAAGCTGAAGTCAGAGCAGCTTACAGAGGATCTGAGAAACCAAGAGAGGGAGTTGTTAGCCGAATACCACACGATGCTAGGATTTGAAGAAACCTTCTGGAGGCAAAAATCCAGACTGTGTTGGTTAAAGGAGGGTGACAGAAATACAACGTTCTTTCATGTCTCTACTCTTCGCCACAGGAGTACTAAAAAAATTAAGGAGATCAAGATGGCCGATGGGTCTAACACCAAAGATATGGAAGACATAAGGAGGGAAGCGGTTGAGTACTTTAAATTGTTGCTAGAAGATGTAAATCCAACTATTGAAGAAGAGGACTCTCTGTTGGCGGCCATTCCACCCCTCGTAACTGAGAATCTTAATGGATTCTTACTTAGTCCTTTCACAAAGGAGGAAATCAAGAAGGTGGTTTTTGACATGGATGGTAACAACTCCCCAGGACCGGATGGCTTCCCCGCAGCTTTCTTTCAAAAGTTTTGGGATATCCTAGGCAATGATGTAGTGGAAGATATAATTGAGGCTCAAAAGGACATGGAAATCCCGTAAGGAGTTAATGCTACATTTTTAGTCCTCATCCCTAAACTAGTGGGAGCAATGGAATTTTCCAGTTTTCGCTCTATCAGTTTATGTAACACTCTGATGAAGATTCTCACAAAAACAATCGCCAATAGGTTGAATGTTATCCTTCCTTTCATCATTGATATGAACCAAGGAGGCTTTGTGAAAGGGCGATAAATACTGGATGGTATCATCACAATTCATGAGGTTATTCATTCAATGGTGGCTAGTAAGGAAGCAGGTATGTTACTAAAGCTTGATATGAATAAAGCCTATGATCGGGTCTCATGGCGGTTCCTCACCAAGATTTTGGGTAAGTTTGGTTTCTGTCCCCAATGGATTAAGTTGATTTTTAGTTGTATCTCTACTACAAGATTTTTTGTCATGGTGAATGGGTCACCCTCCGATTACTTTAAGAGTGAAAGGGGGTTGCGACAAGGAGATCCTTTGTCTCCTTACTTGTTTATTATTTTAGCGGAAGCATTGGGTAGGAACATTTCAGCAACGGTGGCAGATGGTCGATTGGAAGGTTTCAAACCAGCCTCAACAGCAAAGCCAGTGTCTCACCAACAGTTTGTGGATGATACGATCATTGTTTCCAAAGCCTCGATGCCTCAGGCTAGGAAGCTAAAGAGAATTCTAACCAAGTATGATACAGAAGCAGGACAGTACATAAACTATAAGAAGAGTAGCATCTATTTCTTTAACACGCCTGGTGGGAGGGAGGAAAGAATTGCTAACCTCTTCGGTTGTGGAAAGGAGCTTCTACCAACGACTTATCTAGGCATGCCTATGTTCGAAGGAAGAATGAAGGCTACATTGTGGAACTCAGTCATTGACAGGATCTCCAAAAAGTTAGCAGGGTGGAAGGGCAGCCTTCTCAGCTCCGCAAGAAAAGCCTTATTAGTTCAAACTACTTTACAGAGCATTCCAATTTACTGCATGTCTCTATTTAGAATGCCTGCAAAGGTCCGAGCTACATTGGAGCAAATTCAATGCAACTTCTTGTGGTCAGGTTCGAAGGAGAGAAAGAGAATTTCGTTGGTAGCATGGAATCAGGTGTGTGCAAGCAAAGATCAAGGGGGCCTGGGCTAAAGAGAATGAAAGAAATGAATCAAGCTCTGATTGGCAAACAGGTATGGAGATTTATCAATAATGATCAATTAGGATGGGTAAAACTTCTTAAGGCAAAATATATCGTAAAAGGACTTCCCGAAAGCTGATAATCTCCCTAGAGGATCCTATTTCTGGAATTGTTTGCTCGAATGTCGGGAGGTAGTCAAGAAAGGCATCAGATGGAGAATTGGTAATGGAAGACAAGTGGACTTTTGGCAAGACCCGTGGTTGGAAGAGGCCCCTCTGAAAGATAACTTAGACCTTCAGGTCCTCCAACATAAACTTTCGGAGGAAATGGGAGGAAAAGTAGGGGATTTTATTGTTGTAGCACAAGAAACTTCCTCTTGGAAGAAAATCACAATTCATAATCTATCAGAGCAAGATAAGGTGACCCTAACCAAACTCAATGATGCTTTAAGGGTGTTCCCGACCATTCCTGGGCAAGGAAGAGACAAGGCGATTTGGGGCAAAACTACAAGTGGGATCTATTCAGTAAAAACTACCTATAAGTTAATCCACTCAGGATTCAATGGTCGGACTCGACTTCTATTATTTGGTTAAATAATTTAACCCCAAAAATTGCTTTCTTCTTTTGGTTGGCAGTTCAAAATAAGATTCTGACAACAGATAATCTACAAAGGAGAGGTTTCCAATTCATTAATCGATGTATCTTGTGTGAGAAAGCGATAGAATCTATAAGTCATATATTTCTTACTTGTGAATTTTCTTGTACAGTCTTCCAAATGATCCTGTCCAAATTTCATATAGATTGGGTCTACCCAAATAGTATGTCTGACTTCTGCATACAGTGGGTTTCCCCCTTCCGAGCGAAACTTTTGACTTGGCTCTGGAAGCTCAGCTTACCCCATTTTTTATGGGGGATATGGAATGAGAGAAATAAGAGAGTATTTAAAGGATGTAAGAAAGATCCCAGGTTATGTGGTAATAAAATAATTAGAGCTTTGAAAGAAAATTGGAAAACTTTCTACTTCAAAAATGAGACCATGTCTCTAAAGGAAAGGAGGATTTTGCGGAACTGGGGAGAGGAACTTCCAGACCTAGACATTACAACCAACCCACTAGATGGTGTCAAGTGGATACCCCCCACTCAAAAGTGGGTTAAGTTTAATTTTGATGGGGTAGCCAAAGGAAATTCGGGGGCTGCAAGAGCAGAAGGAGTTCTAAGAACTGAGGAAGGAAAAGTGGTCCTTGCCTTTGCAGAAGCCCGAGCCTGCATGTAGGCAATGAGAATTGCCAGACTTGAGGGTTATAAGGAAGTTATCTTTGAAGAGGATTCGCTTAATATAATCAAGGCAATTAAGGAGGATAAAGACCCCAACTGGACCATCTTGGAGCTTATCCTAGAAGCAAAGATTCATAAATCTCATTTGGTTAATGCCCGAATCCAACACACCTTCAAAGAAGGGAACCAGGCGGCGGATCTAATGGCAAATATTGCAGTTTCTGTTGGGGAGATGCAAATTTGGAAGGATAACTTCCCTCAAGAACTATTGGTGTTGGCTTCTAGAGAAGAGCTAAGATCAAACATGTTAGAGCATCAAGAGATCAGAGGGGTTGATGATGAGTAATTCGACAGATGGAATTAGCTAGAGGTACAAAAGGCATCCCATTTGCTAGGGCCTAGGAGGTGACAAGTGTACAGTACAACAGCCTAGTGGTATTAGTAAGTGCTAGGTGTTGTTTGGTTTTTGTTTTATCCTGAATAGTCAAGCGACAAGTATAGGATTGTGGACTTTAAGTATGGCTTAATGTGGGTCTTAGAAAGATCCATTTTGTATTTTGATTATACGGGCTTGATGCTAGAACCAGCCCATTTTGACTATGTAAAAGGTTTGTGGACCTTATAACCACCTCTACCTTATACCAAAAAAAAAATGAATATCCTTACAAAAATTTTGCCCACTTCATATGCCTTTGATTCAACTTACCTTGGTTAATAAATTGCAAAGCCTGATTATTTGTGAATAATATACTTTTTTGGCAGTAAATAATGCCTCCATTTCTTTAGGGCTTGACCAATGGCATAAAATTCATGGTCATAGATTGAGTATTTCCTCTTTGCCTCATTTAGATTCTCATTTAAATGGGCAATGGGCTTGCCTTCCTAGCTCAAGCCTCCTACCATTGTCTCACTTGCATCACAAGCCACCTGAAATACCTTGTTGAAATGTAGAAAAGCTAAAAATATTTGTTTCATTATCTTCTCCTTTAGAATTCAAAAACTTATTTCTACTATAGTCGTCCACTTAAACTCATGCTTTCCTCCTTTCATCGTTTATGTGATTGGTACACAAATTCCACTTAAATTTTTTATAAAAATTCTTTTAAAACTTGCTAGACCATGGAAAATTTTGGCCTCAAACATACTTCTTGGTGATGACCAATTTACAATGGCATTGACCTTTTTAGGGTCCATTTTCAACCCTTCTTACAAAATTACAAAACCTAGGTATATCAATTCCTCTTTCATAAAACTACATTTCTTCAAGTTGACTAGCAATTTTTCTTCCTTTAGTCTTTGTAAGACCAATCTCAAATGTGTCAAATGATCCTCCTTGCTCTTACAGAATATCGAAATGTCATCCAAATAGAAAACCACAAACTTTCCAAGAAATTTCTTCAACACTTTGTTCATCAACCACATCAAGGTACTAGGTGCATTTGTCAATCTAAATGGCATAACCAACCACTCATACAATTTGTCCTTTATCTTGAATGTAGTCTTCCACTTATATCCTTCCCTAATCTAATTTGGATTTGATGATAGCCACTCTTCAAATCTATCTTAGTGAAGTACTTTGCTCCACTTAAGCAATCAATTAAATTATCCATGCATGGTAATAGAAATTTATACTTTATGGTTATCTTATTAATAGCCCTTAAATCTGTGCATATACGCCATTCTCCACCCTTATTTGGTGCTAGTACAACTAGTACTACATATGAGCTCAAGCTCTCCCTGATAAACCCTTTGTCCAATAACTCCTAAACTTTTCTCTTTATTTTCTCATTCTCCATTGGTATATTTATATATGTTGTCTTATTAGGAAAACTCGATCTAGGGATGAAATATGTGTGATAGCTAATACTCTTTATTGATGGCAATTCATTCGATAAATATAATAAGATGTTTGCATACTCTAGAAAATCCTTCACCTCACTTGAAATATCCTCCTTGTCTTCCATCCCACCCTTTGTGGGTTTAGTAATCAAAGCATAATATACCTTCATCTTTGTCATCTCCTTCAAAAATTACTTTCCTAAAATCAACAATACTTTAGGACCATTATGCTCTCCTTTGTCTTTGTCCTTCAATGAACTCAATATATACTTCTTACCACGATGGAGTAGGTGTTTTCCCTACCATCATGTATTGCCCTCTTGTCAATATGTTAAGGTCTTACCAACAACACATGACAAGCATCCATAGGCATAATATCACATAGGACCTCATCCTTGTAAGATCTAATTTGAAAATTCACCTTGCATTGTTTGCTTACTAAGATTTGGTATCCCTTTTGTATCCAAGAGACTTTGTACATATTGGGGTTTTATGTCCTCTTTAACCTTGATTTATCTACCATCTCAATGGATACTAAATTATTCATACTTCCTTGGTCTATAATGACATTACAACATTTACCTACTAATTTGCATACTATTATGAAAATATTTCTCCTTTGAATAGGTTCACACTTCTCCTTTTCTGGATTCAATAACACTCTCTTCATCATGAGAGATTCTCCTTGTTTTGGCTCTTTCATACATTTGGGGGAATCAACACTCTCTTGTTCTGCTTGTGCAATATGGTTCCTGATCTCCTTTCCCTTATTGCTTCTCTACTGTGCTATTGGAAATTCACATGCCTAATGACCATCCTCTTCACACCTATAAAAATTTATGGGGAATCCTCTACCTCTTCCTCTACCAAAACCACCTATTCCTCATGAGGAGTCTCCACCTCCTCTGGTTTTTTAGCTAAAATCACTATAAGAATTACTAGCTTCTCCTTCCTACTTTCATTGTCCTCTTCCACTACTTACTTTTCCTCATCATCACAAGAACCATCATCTTCCTCTTTGATTATTTTGTTGCCTCACGACAACTTATCTTCTACCTTTAATGCATACTTGTAGGCTTCTTCTACCATCCTTATTCTTATCATGCTAGCTTCATCTTGTACGAATAATCATAGTCCATTGATTTACTTTGATACTTTCTCTTCATCATCTTCCACATAACCCACCCAAATGGTGAGCCTATAGAATTCCTCCATGTAATCCTTCACACTCATATCATTTTGTCTTAATTTCTGCAATTTTCTAAAAAAATACAATCGATAGTCTGATTGAAGGAATTTAGCCTTCATTTTGGTGACCATTTTCTCTCATGTCTTAATCATTTCCTTTGTTTTTCTTTATCTTTATGTCTGAATATGGTCCCACCATAAGGACACATGTCCTTTTAGCTTCATACAAGCAAAATTTACCTTCTTGGGGTCTTCTATTGATTTAAAATCAGATTTATGTAATCTAGTCTATGATATCCTTTGGATTAAAGCTTTCATTATATGATGGGGTTTCTATTTTTGACTTCTAGCCAATATTAGAAATCACCCGAATCAATTGCTCCTATGGTTCTTCCTCTCTTCATATTGATCTTTTGCATGACTAGCCTCTTCTTCACTGTCACTAGTATCCTCAAGATGAATACCTCTCCTTTGGGCAGTTTCAATCACATCAATTCAAGTGGTAATTCCCCTTATCATTTCAACTATTTCTACAAGCTAGGGTCCTCATGGTCTTCCTCTTCCACATTATACCATCATTTCTTCGACTCACTTTGCAAACTCCAAGGGTGAAATCTTGTTCTAATACCAAAATGATGCAACAAATGGGTGGGGATAGCTTGTTTTCAATAGCAAATGGTGGAAAATAATCACATCAGTTGGCAAATATTATTCAAACAAAACTCGATAAGATAATTTTCCTAGTCGATAGATGTTGTGACGACAATCCCTTTTTATTTTTCTATCGATAAAAGTCTCTCTAGATGATAATTCCCATGGTCAAATGTATCGACACTTGGTTTTGACAACAATTCCATTGACCATGATGACATACAATGAAGCTCTAAATGACACAATCTCATCAGCCATCCTCCAGATGATAGGGTCTCTTTAGCCCCTTACAAGATGACTATTCAAGCTAGAGATCAACTCTTATCAACTCTCAACATATGATGACTTTTCTAGAAAACTATTGCCAAGTCAACCACCATGACTTCCTTTACGATGATAATCCAAACTTTGTAGTAATCTATCTCTACATTGACATGTTTATGATAGTGTGATGATAGAATACATGAGCTCGGATAACATTTACTCCAAGGCAACAAGTTTAAGCATGGTATATTTGCCTTTGATTCTCCACTAAGACAATAGGCATGATGACAATGCTTTGACTGTTAAACATTGATAGTGCGTACTCCAATGACAATCTCCTTATGATAACCTTCAAGTGGACTCTTGCGTTCCTTAACCGTATCAAATAATAGTAGCTATTAGAGCCCTCTAACTTGCAATTGAATATATAACAATGTACAAATTAAATATTCTAACATCATAAAAACACACACAAGATCTAGTACATGCAAATGGAATACAAATGGAATTGGAATTGCATTAAAATTGTGCTCTCATAATTGTTATGGGTTACAACTTTACAATATGTGTAAATCTCTACTTCTCTCAAAACACTCTATCCTAGCAACTTCTCTTCTACCTTCTTTTGTTTATCCTCCACTTCTATTTTTTTTTGTTGGATAATAAGGGGTTGTACTCGGGTCCCCCACCCTTGACAAATTATATCTCTCTTCTTTAGAGATTGAGAGTTTACAAATAGATACACTTCTCTTCTCAATTCAGATGTTATAGCTAGAAAACTACATTATACATAAAAATGTATGAATTCGTAATTTTCATTTTTTGGATCTTTTCAAATCTTTATATGAATACAATTACTCTAGAATTTAGCATCTTTCATGACATTTTTCTATGGCAGCCTTCACAATGCCAAAACTTCACCTCTACAATCTATGCCTTGCATCTTAGTAGAGTAATATTTCCAAAACATCGCACTATCATAGTTTGCTTTACCAAATCTAAATTGCTAGTTTCCTTCCTTGCTAAAGTCATAGCCCTTCATTGCTCTTCTCATCATTCAAACCCTAGTTGGTAAATATTTGCAATTTCATTTTTTGTGACTTGAAAGATCGTCACTATCATTATTTCGAATGGTTGAATTGCTCAGATTTTTATATATGACCACTCATTTTAAAGCTATTCAAATTCTACACAAGTTGATCCAAGAATTAGCTAAATCGGATAAATCTTTGCAAAGATATGGCTCCTAAAAGATGAGACATTTTTCAAGAAAAAACCCTAATCCTTCGCACTTTGCAATTTCATTTTTCTCATTGTAAGCAACCTTCCATGCTCCTTCAGCCTTCCTAGCCTTCCACTCAACATCCCAACCTTCCATTGTAGCTCCTTCAATCGACCCAACCTTCCACACTCCTTTAGCCTTATTAGCCTTCCACGTTCCTTCAACCATCCCAACCTTCCACCCAACATCCTAGTCTTTTGTTGTAGCTCCTTTAGCCAACCCAACCTTCCATGCTCCTTCAACCAACCTAGCCTTCCATGCTTCTTTAGCCTTGACACTCCAAAGATCAACTCATCATTCAACCTTCCACACTCCTTCAACCTCCAACCTTCCACTCTCCTTCAACCTCCAGCCTTCCATGCTCCTTCAACCTCTAGCCTTCCATGCTCCTTCAACCTTCAGATTTGTTGATCGTTAAAGCACCAAACCATTTTCCAAGCCCCTTAGGGAGAAACCCCCTAGGGTTTTTCTTATAAGGGCCTCAACTGCTTCTACTTGCCTCTCTTCTACTCTACTATTTTCTTTGTCCTCTTTTGTCTCTCTCAAACCCTTTCCACTTTATAAGATCGATATATCAATTATTCTTTAACTTCCAAGATATGGTTCATATTCCCATACGATTGATCTTCTAGTTATGATGTGTTAGTTAGTTCTGTTAGAATTAATGTAATGTGCACTATGCCTTCCTTGACACTTGTCAGTTTCACTTGACAAGTGTCATGCATTTCATATAGGCCTTCTACCTATATATGTAACTCATTTGTATCATTAAAATAATCCCTTTAGTTTCAGTCCTTAATGTTGATGTCTCTAAAAAAAAATTCTACATCCTCCTTTATTGTTGATTTGGTCTAGGCTCTTGCTCTTTGCGCTTGGCTCTCCAATTATGAATAATGCTAGATTCACTGTGTATACATCTCGGTCTGTTGCCTCAGGGTCAACCACTTCCATGGGTCTGTTGCCACTGGGTCAGTCGTCTAAGTGCCTCAGGGTCATCATGGGTGCCTCAGGGTCAGCCACTTATGGGTCTGTTGCCTCTACAGGTCATCCTCAGAGGATGTTGCCTCTCGTAGGTCACTGACTAGTCCCACCATAAATATCAAATCCTTCCTTATGGTGAACTCAATCTAGAAGGTGTCGATCTCTGTCGAAAATGCACCTTAATACATAAGATAAAACAAGCCATGAAATACAATAAAATGAGCCATAAAAGCCAAATATGGAGGAGAAGAATAAAGAAGAGTAGAAAAGAATCTTTTGAAGTGTCTTCATCTGTAGTCTTCAGAAGTAGATCCAAAAAAAACCTCGAATAGAGTCTAGGGTGTCTATGTCTGTAGTCCCTAGAATAAGTGTCCTTATGGTAGTCACCTCATCTTATCGAAATGCATGGGTAACCAGCCACTGCATCTGCCAAGTAGAAAGAGGAGAATACTAGATACTAGGTTCACTTACAAGTGCCTTGGGAGTGTCGGGTACAAACAAGAGTGCACTCCAAGGTAGAAAACTTTGAGGCTTAAAAACTCAAGTGAAATAGCCTCAAAATTATAATATGACACCATCATTGTGTTCGTCGTGGAAAAACATTTCCAACGACTATATATACCCCTATATTCCACCATCAAAGGGGCCTTCATCATGTGAAAAAACCATCATGCCTATCTAAGGCAGCAAAATAAACCTCAGGAATATCATATTCCTGGCATCGCACTGTGGCAGAATAAAAAAAACAGACTCAGTTTTACCCTCGCAGGGGAATTACATTGGGCACTTCCCTTACAATTTAAAATTCAAAATCAAACAGTTGCTAACAAAATTACTCTCCAACTATCCTTAATCAAAGCGGCTTGGGGCCCCTGTCGCATCTGGAGAAACCCACCAGTGGTGGCACCGACGATTATAGAATTCCAAGGGTCCTCCTTCTGCCTGACGTACACCATCGAATAGTCAAACACCGAGAAAAGGCCGCCCCAAACGATGAAGCTATTGTCGATGCAAGGGGCGTTCATTCCTATGGCTTGTGTGTTGTCGATAATCACATATCCTTCGATAATCACATATTATTAGCAGCATGTGTTTCATGAAGGGTCTTCTTTGACCAAGCCAGAGATACAGACACATGGAATATCCCATCAAACTGTGACTTCTCTCCCCATTTTCGTCATGCACAAGTGTTTTAAATTATATTCTGACGTCGAAAAAACCTCGTCGTTGTCATTTCTAGATTTGTCGTCGAATAAACATCCAAGAAAAAATAATCTCCTGCCTTTCTAGATTTTTCATCGAATCAACATCCCCAGCAAGACAACCACCAACTACGCTCAGGAAAAAAACTATTGTATAATTCAAATGATCGGCAGATCGAAAAACTACCGCTGCATCCATGTGCTCATCGGGTGTCTATTGTAGCACACCATAATTGCGCTGAATCAAGGAATATCCATGTCTATCACTTAACTCCACCTCCACTACATAACTGGCAAAAAACAAATGCTTTTAATAATAAAATTTAATCATGTGGGTGGCCAAAAAATTAGCTGCCTCTCCGAGAAGCGCTCTCGCAGAACCAAGGAACACAACTGAAAGAAATAACAGATTGCGCCCTCCACTAATTCAAGCTTGATTACAGTGGTGGAAAACATACACAACAACATGGCACTCCCGGTGGTGATCGGAGGGACCTTCTTTAGCAAAGTGTGGATGACAAAAGGTGTGACGAGAAAAATCTTTTCGCGCTATCACGAAAAAATTTACGTTGATCTTCAATTGGCATGACAGTACTCATGTAGCAGATGGTTGTAGCTGATTCTCCCAAGTGCACCCAAGAAAAAAATGGCGATGAAAGTTGGACCACTATCTCTCTGAAAAAAATTCATCCCGAGCAGCAGTTTCCAGTTTAAAAAAAAAAAATCAATCAAGATCCCATGGCGTCAGCGACATCATCCCGTGCAGACGGCTCCCGGTAATTCTCTGGAGTATCTTCTTGGCGCCAGCCACCTCCATCTCCGCGAGCTTCTGCAGATGCTGACAGGCCCTCGCCATGGCGATCTTCTTCCTACAGCTCTTGCTAGAAGCACCGAAAGAGGGAACTTCTTCGCCACCGTCTGATTCTACGGATCCAGCAGCTACACTAGCCGTGCATCCAGACATCGCCCTCTACAATTTGGACCGTCTCATTTTCATCCGACCTGAGTAGAGGTCGAGGGAGAGCATGAGGCTCCTTCCCCCCTCCCCAAATCGCAAATGCCATCAGAAAACCAGCGGAGGAAAATGAGTTCGTGCATGCGTAATTGCCCTTCTTCGTGCATGAGTCTTCAACAGAAGACGCCATCTCAGCGCCAATCACGCACGACAAACCCAAAAAATACAGGCACTCCATCACCGGGCCAAGATATTTATTGACACCAAAACTTCGGGAATATTATAAAAAAATTGGTCTCATCTCCATCATGCATCCACTACGGGGCACAGAACTGAAATATCCATTGCGTTCGGCAGCGGATCAACACCTCCAACTTCACCGTTTATAGCTACATCTCCGTTTTCGCAGAGGAACACATCAGAACACATGAGATCTCACCACCATCGTAGAATGTGCAACGAATATAGCAGGTCTCTAGGGTTTCAGGAGGAGGAGAGAACCCAATAGAACAAGTCAGGCATCCTCTCGCCAGACTATCATCGACCCATTTCACATAGGACTCTCCAAATCCGACCCACGATCCCACCACCTCGAAATCAATCGCCATTCTACCTGCATTGTCCCGCTTGTCCTCTGCAAGTCTGCTGCTTCCTGTACAAACTCTTAAATTAATTAAAAACTAAACTCCCATAAATACAACCATGATTTTTCCCAAAGGTCTGGTTTCTAATCCATGCATCAAAGGACGAAGACCATACTACCTATTTTGGGAAAAAATGGGAAAATATGAGGAGAGGAAGGAGAAAAAATGAGGGGGGGATTTCTATGAGGGAAATCCCCCCTCAAGCTCACAAGACCAGATAAAGCCTAGAGCTCTGATACCAAATGTTGAGCTGAAACTGAAGGGATTATTTTATTGATACAAATGAGTTACATATATAAGCAGAAGGCCTATATGAAATGCATGACACTTGTCAAGTGAAACTGATAAGTGTCAAGGAAGGCATAGTGCACATTACATTAATTCTAACAAGTTCACATGTGGATGCTCTTGCATCACAATAGATGGAATGGGTAAATAAGAGATTATATTCAAAGATCTTTGATAGGTCTAGTTAGGAATTTGATTTGAGGCCTAGTTGCAATAGGTGCTTGGATATACTAAGACAATTACACATATTGCATTGGTAGAGGATACATCATTTGCCCATGAAGTGGGGCAATGTATGCTTATAGTGGAGGCATGTATTCATCACAAGGTATCAACCTTTGAATTTATATTGTTGCCCTCAAATTTTCCTTTGCATAAACTCTTATATCCACGTTGTTTGGGCATTCCATTAAATGGAATACCCCACTTATTCATTCATTTGACAATTCGCTTCATCTAAGTGTTCTTTTTTCATTTCATTTTTTTTTATAACCTTAGGCTATATATTTACATCTATTTTTTTTTTCAAATATCCTAGAAGATGAATGATTGTAGTTACCTCTATAAGAAAAGTGTCCATTTTTGCTAGGAATATTTTACATGGAATTGAACTTTTATTTTAAATTTATTTGTAGTCAAATGCTATTGGATCCTCTCTATTTATCTCTATTTCATGTTTGATATACTACTACCCATATTTCACACCCATAAAGCACCACTATCATATCCACAATCTTAACACAATTTAGATGGTCTTCCAATCCACAAGTCTACCTCTCTATACTTGTTCTACAATATAAAGTATGGTCTCCAACCTCCTACATGTTTTTTCAATTTGTATGTCCAATTAAGTCATTAAATCCACACCAAGATACTTAAATTTTATTACTTCTTCTAGGAGACTCCAATTTTTCAATAACCAAAATCTGCAAATAGAGTAATGACCACCATGGTTTGATGATTTGAAGGGTTGACTACTTCACCACTTTTCAATGAGAGGTATAGCTAAACTTCTTGTCTAATATTTAAAAAACTTATATTATATGCCACCATTAAATAACCTTTTGATATTCGTTATTAGATTTTCTATTCTCCATTTTAAATATTTGCTTGTAGTCCACCTACATCCCAAGCTTTACTTATCCTTAATATTTTACTACCTTTTTGATGTCCTTTAATGTGAATAAATATGTTTTTTTGTTGATTGTAAGAAGATCATTTTTTTTATTATATCTATATAACTACTTTACATACTCCAACAACTAGGCTCCTACAATATTATTTTGTGTTAGTTTCTTGTTTTGTCATAGTTTTTTTTTTAATAAGTTATGCGTGTCTTTTGTTGAGGGCCACTCCCATCACAAAAAAAAAATATTACATTGATATCAAAGATATTTTTCATCTTCCTCAAACTACTTAGTTTTCACAATCAACTCCTTTTATATCAAATGCCTTCAAAAAATTAAATTATGTCAAGATTAAATTCAACACTGTGAATAGTTAAAATATTTGCTGCCCATCTTCTACATCCAAAAATTTATTGTCTATAACAACCTCAATTTCTTAATACTTTTTTTAGGGTTCTTATTTCCCCTAATATTCCAATATATTATTTCATTGTTATTTTTTTATTTTATTTGTGGGTTTAGCCCCACTTCTTGTTAACACTTGTGATATTTGCTTTTGTTTTCCCATATCAATATCCCTTTGTGTTTCTTTTTCTCTTTGTTTTTGCTTCTTGGGTCTTTTTTTTTCATTTCCAACAATACTTTCATCTTCATCAATCTCTTCAATCTTCTCACATTGCTCATAGTAAGACTTATCATCTTTAGGTTTACCTTGTTCTAAAGAATCTGAAGTGTAAGGAATAGCCTCAAAATAACAATCTTCTTTATGTTGCCATGGAATCCCTAAAGTGCAAGGATTCTCTTCTGTAGCAATTACCTTCTTATTCTATCCTAAAAATCCTAAAATGTTATGGGTTTTCTCCAACCTCATTTCTTTATTATTTTGCTCTTGAAATCTTAAAGTGCAAGGGATAACATTTTCACCAATTTCACATTTATTATCCAAAGAGTATTCTAAACTACTTGAGGAAATTGAAGATGATTTACTTGGAATAAACTTGACCTCTTTTGATGTTTTTGTTTTAGGATTTATCTCCATGTCTTCTTTTGCACCTTTAATTCCTTCTAAACTTGCCAAATGATGTTGTAGATAGGCTTCATTCGCCTCTTCTTTTGGAGTGAAACATCCTTGATTTAATCTAGCTTCTATTATTGTATGATATCCTTGCTTCATCTTGAAGTTTATCTCATGGCTAGAAATTTTTATCTCTTTCTTCATAGTTTTATGGTCATAGTTCCTCTTAAAATGAATTTGAATCATACTTTTGGATTCTAAGAGGATTCTAAACTACTTGAGGAAAATGAAGATGATTTACTTGGAATAAACTTGACCTCTTTCGATGTTTTTGTTTTAGGATTTATCTCCACATCTTCTTTTGCACCTTTAACTCCTTCTAAACTTGCCAAATGATGTTGTAGATAAGCTTCATTCGCCTCTTCTTTTGGAGTGGAACATCATTGATTTGATCTAGCTTCTATTATTGTATGATTTCTTTGCTTCATCTTGAAGTTTATGTCATGGCTAGAATTTTTTATCTCTTTCTTCATAGTTTTTTGGTCACAGTTCCTCTTAAAATGGCTTTGAATCACACTTTTCTAGATAAATTCATTATTTTGCTTACATATATATTTTTCAAAGAGTTTACACAGTTTTTAATGAGGGGTCTTGATCCCCTCATACTCAGTGGGGTTTGAACCTTAGACCTCTCAAAGACAGACCAAAGCCCTTACCAATGCATTAAGCTTGCAACTTCACCATATCATTTATTTATCAATAAATTATTCTTCTTAAAGTTCTTATATACCTTTTTAATGTTTATTAATTATATTGATTAATTTGTGGCTCTTAATTCTCTTTTTTTTTTTAACTCCTTTTTTAAACCCTCCCTTCTCCCTATAGGTCGAGCCCTCTCTCTCCCTATCAGTCACATTAATTGGCTTTTCCTCTTCCCAATTGAAAGATTTTTTTTTTATACATAAGGGAGTTGGTTACATCTACACTATTTTTAGTAACTATCAAGTGCATGGTTCAAACCATAGGGGCTACTCCAACAAGCCTATACCATCTCGTTGTTGATGACCCAACATGAAAAGAACCATTGATTACTTAAAATTTATACTATCATTTTCGGTTTGACGCACACTCAGAGGATTCGAATCAAACTATTACTCAGAGGATTCAGATCAGACTACTACCTTTACAACAAGCATGCTCCCAAAGTTTGAACCTAAATATCTTCTTGATAAGTGCCTGACCATACAAATAATTACCGATTACCATACAAACAATTACCAATCCACCTAATCTTTGGAAACTTAATTGAAAAAAAACTAAATCAACAAAAAAATTACATTGATTGCTTCTCCTTATTTATGTCAACACTAAAAAAAAATTCAATTAAATACATTAGGAGAGCTTTAATATTTATTCAAAAAATTAACTATTACATGAAATAATTGAAATACACCTTAATTTATAAGGAAGTAATGCCAACTTCTCTTATATTGAATCTTAAGAGGAAAAAAGAACCCGGCTTAATAAGAAGAATAAGTGTCCTGAACATAAGATTTTTTTATTATACAAACATTTGTAATGATTCTTAAATTCAATCACAAAAACATTCAACTCATATATCATTTTATGAGACCCTTTACAATACGATAATTTTGAGATTAAATCATCACAAAACTTCATCTTTATATTTTATATTTAGTTAATGAATAATAAAAGATTTTAATTACGCCTGCGAGATCCAAATATGGTTTATGGGACCTCAAATATGGAAATACAATTCCTCAAATCATATTATAAGATCTTTAATATCTTTGAGAAGGTTGTTCCTTCTCGTACTGATTTGTGTTAGCAATTCCTCAACTTTTTTTATTTTACTGTCTTCAAATAAATCTACCATAAACCCATTCTCAAGTGTTTCTTTGTATTTGTCATGGATATCTGGAAAACTCGAGCATTTATAGATGAAGTGTTCCTCTGTCTCTACTGCCCTGTGCTGCATAAAATACATATAATTTCTTCCCATTGTTCTTTAGCGTTATCCATCTCCGTGTTTAAGTTTTTATTTAATCAACATATGTTTTTATAATATATATACAAGTTAATTACAATTATATTATTTTTATTCAAATTACAAAAACTACTTACATTATTTTTAGTAATTAACAAACTTATAATTTAAACTACGAAAACTCCTTACAACTTTTTAAAGTTGTTTCATATTTAAAATATATAAGATGTAAATTCACAATACTCAGTGCAAACTTGCAAATCCCTTGCGTACGGATAACATCACCGCCCTCATTACGAATTTTCTTCCATCTTACCTCTATTGTTCTTACGTGTGTCTTTATTGAAAGTATAAAAACCTCGCATTGTTAGCTCATTAGGCAAATCACAGAATTTGGCGGCGTTTGCAGAGGACATTACGATGGGGGAGCTTGGTGACTCTGCGAGCCCCTTTCGCTTCCTGTGAAATGGGCATATATTCACATCATTGAGGGTTTCGACAAATATATTCACTGTATACATTATCTCCGGACGGAAGGTTTCGTACGAGGGAAGGACTGCAATTTGTTTTTTCAGGGGCTTAGTCAACGAATTACAAAGAGATGGAGATGGAAGAGCAAAAGAAGCTGAGGCGGTGTAACATGTCACCAATTAATGCCTTGGACGACGGCTGCCTCATGCGCATCCTCACATTCCTTTCGCCTCTGCCGGGTATTACGCTTTTCTTTGCTAACTGCATGCTTCTCATTTCTAGAAAATTTTAGAGATCCCGTTTCTAAATTTAGAAAAAGCGAAAAAAATTAAAATTAGCTGCCCCATTTGCAATTTCTTCAAGCAATAACGATGTTATCGCAACCTCGCTTCTTCCATAGAGAGCAGAGTTTTGAGGGTTTGAAAACCTTGGGGGTGTCTAAACAAAAAGGCTGGAAGGTTATTTTCGGACAATTTTGTTTAAATTCGTCACGAAGATGGATGCACAATATTTTGAAAATTTTTAATGTCATTATTATTAAAGGTAAATTGCCCTGTATACTATCCCGGATATCATCAAAGCACAAATATATATGCAGCTGGAAAGTAGCTGACAACAATTTTTATTACTATTTAATGGGAGCAGTCTACTCTTGTAGCAAATGGCACCTCTCCGCAGGTTTTCCGGCAGGTGTTCATTTCAATAAAAGTTTGAAAGTTTTTAATTATAACTGTTTAAATTACAATTTTGATGTGTTTAAATATGAAAAAGATGGTGAAAATTACAATTTAAAAGCATTAACAATAGTAATTTACACTATTACAATTGAAAATATCAAACTCCCAATTTCTGCCCTAAAAGCTGTCCTATAATTGATGTTTGCCACATGTTTAACCAATTCTTATTTAATGAAGTATGTCCTATATTGAATCCTATACTGAAAAGTTTCCCTGTAGATATAGGCCCAAGCACACAGACAGATGGAGATTGAGTTGAGCTTATATCCATTACACTACCGTAACAAAATGGATATAATTTTTGAAAAGCAAGCTAGAACTAGTATTTCCATGGCTTTATACTGAGAAAGGTTGATTATCTGTTCAAATAAAGCTTAACCATGCCCCAGGAGAGTAGCCAATTAGAGGGTCTTTCATCGGTTTTGTATGTAATTGTCGCGGGTATGTTTCTCTGAGTCAGGTTCCCCCGAGACTTTTTGCTCTTTGTGAATGTTGTTTGGCAAGCCTTTTTGCAGGGTTGTTTTTTTTGTAATATTCGTCTTAATTATACTCTTTTTAGACCTGAAAAGGGTTTGATTCTGAAGATCTGAATTGGGCTGATTGTTTCCTTGGAGAACTAGGAGTACTTCTTGCGGCTCTGAAAATTTGTGATATTTCCACTCTTGTGAAATTATGTTCAAAGCATGCACTTGTGAAATGATGAAATTGAATTTTGTACTTTGTGATTGAAATAATGAAATTGAATTTTCAGAAAATTGAACATGTAACGTTGGAGGGGCTTTTTGAGGGAAATGTAAAAGTGCTAACAGGAGATCAGTCTGAATGATGGTAATTACATCATTAAGAATGATGGAATACAAGACAATTTAAGGTTAATGGTTTTGGGCTTTATCAAACATGTGCTTCTGTTTGACTGTTGGGTGAAGTCTAGAACGAGATTTGGTAGGAGTTTTGGGTTTCACCTTAAAGCAGAGGAAGAGGAAGAGGAAGAGGAAGTTAAGCCTCTTAATTTTACGGTGAGTGAACTACTTGACAATCATAATCATCACTACTTGACAATCATAATCATCTTAAACACAATGAGGCTATACTTAGCTTTTGGAAATTGATGGGCTATAAATGGTGGGAATAGCTTCTAGAAGTCCATGTGATGTTGTGATACAATGGCGCCACAACTCAGGAAGTTAAACACATGTTTTTTATCATGGATTTTGATCATTTTCCAAGTAAATCATATTTTGTGGGGCTATTTGCACTCCTGAAAGCTTCCTAACAAGTACTGTAGTTATTTTAATTTTAATGGGCTACCATGGGTTTTATCTATAATGAGACCAACACACGTTCAATTCATGTAATTTGGTCTTTTTCTAAGTAAATCAGATTTTTGGGGCAGTTTGCACTCCTGTAAGCTCTTTCTAGACAGTGCTTTTTTTCCCCTTATATATATATATATATATATATATATATATATTTTTAAGCTGGAGAACAAGGGGTTGTACTCGGGTCCCCCACCCTTGACAATCACAAATCTCTCTTTTAGAGCTCCTTGACAAATCACAACTCTCTCCTTTAGAACTTGAGAGTTTACAATCTGATTCAATTCTCATCTCAATTGAGTAACTATAGCTAGATACCTACATCATTTTTCATAAAAAGTCTGAATTCTTGATTTTCTTTTTCTGGATCTTCTTCAATTTTCTGTTTGAATACAAATATTTCAAAAATTAGCATCCTTATTCTTGACATTTTCCTACAGCAGCCTTCACAATACAAAAACACTACTACTACTGTCTATGCATTGCATCTTAGTAGAGTAATATTTTCAAAATTTCGTGCTATCAAAGTGTAATGTCCTACCCTGGTTTGATATTTCTGCCTTGCATTTTTTTTTGTTTTTTGGGGTTTTATGATTTTTTTTGTGTTTTTTGAATGTTCAGAAAATTGCGAACAACAATATTCAAAATGCTATAACTTTAAAACTACCAATCCAAATGCTTTGAAAATTGAAACATAGATAATAGACATATATAGCTACAAACCCAGTGAAGGAAATGGTAAAATAATCAAGTACCCGGAAGTTATTAAAATATGGAAAACGCAGTTCAGACTCAGTGCAGCAACACAGAAAACTTGATTTATTAATAATATCTTCAAATACAATGATTTCTCCAGCAAGCAAATAGCCTCAATGTCTTCCAAAACCCTAGGTGCCAAGGATGAGAGCAGAAAATGATCAAGAAATGGGGCGATTCCTCTGCACAAATTCCCACGCTGCCCTCTATGGTACGACCAGGTACATTAGGTGTACGGTTAGCAACCAAAGTGTCCCAAAACTGCCCCCAAACACTCCAAATGCAATCGCTGGGCTGAAAGAGAGATGGTGTCCAAGTTTGCTCTGAAACCTTATCAAAAAACTCCAACAAAATGCACTGAATGAAGGCCAAATGGTACGGCCCTGCTGGAATGGCAAGCACAAATGAAGAACACCCAAAAGATACTGACACCCTTCCGAAATAACACTGAAGATTATCAACAATTATAGCTCAATACACTCCCTAAAGTAGGAGTGCCAAATATCAACCTGAGGAGGTCTTCCACTCCCGAAGCTGATGTTCCTGATGGAGGTTTTCGTCCCCAACAAGCTGTAGAAAGCCTGCAATCCAGCTGCAAGTCTTCTTCGCACAAAACCAAGCAATTTCAAATCCCAGCATGAGCAAATGAGAGGAGAAAATGTTCTTTTATTTGCCTTCTCAATAGGGTCGACCCATTTTGGGTTTGCATAGAGATTTTAAAACAATTAAAATATTTTCTTTTCTCACCATGAGGGTGGCGTCCACTTATTAAGTCACTTTTTTATATTTGCTTTTTTCTCTTAAGTGACAATAAGACCTTATATCCCCTTTTCAACATAACATAATTTTTTTTTTTTTTTTAAAAGCGAAAAACCCCTTGTGGGGCCGCCTTGGTCTGAGAGACCACGAACAGGGGGTTCTACACCGTCAAAGTCACTCGTGAGTCCCACCCAGCCCTGCCCGCACCAACACTATCAATTGGATTTTAGATACCCAATTCAGCTTTTTGGTAGGGTGGAGATTCGAACCTGGGACCTCTCTTGGAGGATTGCCCTCTCCTCTCCAACTCACCTACAACACCTGGATCAACATAACATAAAGTTAACTATATAAAAATTAAATAATTAATTTAACTTTATATAATTAACCGTTACACATTAAAATTTTAGACCTCATCTGTCAATTCCGCCAACTGAACATAGATTTGGACACCCATTTGGAAGACGAATCTCCTCATACCCTCTGTATCGCCAGAAACCCTAAAAACTGACTTACTAAAAATAGTAAGTCCACTCTCCCATGCTCAAAACGCCTCTGAAAACTGGCAACTGAAAACACACAGCATCCCGATGAAGACCAAACAACCCCCAATGGGCCCCCACACATCTGTCCTAGCCTACGGGAACCCGTGAGTAGGCTAGCCCTCTGAACGATCACTGAATGATTAAGAAGGGGACATTACACAAAGTTTGCTTTACCAGATTTGGATTGTTAGTTTCCTTCCTGGAGTATAAGTGCAACCACAAGAATTGTAATAAATAGTTTATATGAAAGCGCATTAATGTTATAAAATAAAGCAAATATTATGAATGGAAAACATTAAATTAAATCTTAATCATTATTTGATTCAGGTAGTGAACATTTATTTGTCAGTTTGAGCTAAACTTACTACTTCCTCAATTAAAACCTCTCTATTGGCTAGCCTATCTGCACATTTGTTCCCTTCCCTTAACGTATGTGTATACCTGATTTCTTCAAACTCTGTAGCAAGGCCTTGTATTTCGACAATTATCTCTTGTATGTCCCATGGAGCCTTTGCTTTCGTTAAAATTACCATTAGTGAATCATCTTCCGTCCTTACTCTATTCCGTTTCATTTGTCTACATATTTTTAACCCTTCCAAAGGCACCCAAGCTTCAGCTTCATTATTTGTCTTAAATCCCCTATTGAAAGCGTAATGAGACAAATTTTCTCCCCTATTATTTCTAATTATTCCTCCTCCTCCGGCTGGTCCTGGATTTCCTTTAGATGCTCCGTCAAAATTCAATTTGACCAACTCCACTTCTAGTGGTTTCCACTTTATATTCTTTGCCTTCTTTTTGTTTCTTCTATACCAACATCATAATTCCATTTGATGACTTGATTCCATCTATCAAGGCTCTTTGCTTCAAGATTAGGGATTGGGTGAGTTGATAGGGCTGGTTAAGCTTCTTCTATGGCTAAACAAATCTTCCTTTTCATTACCTTTAACCTGCTATTCTTTCCTTTAAATATTCTTCTATTCCTTTCCAGCCATACTGTCCAAAGTATTGTACCTTTTGATATATCCCAGATTGTCTGTAAAGCCTCACTTTTAAAAGTGCTCTGCTGTTGCTCTAATTATTTTTCAATTCTGCCATTCATCACCATGCATTTACCGAACGTATTAAGAATCATTGCCATAGTTTTCAGACTATTGAGCAGTGTCCCAAAAGATGGTCTATACTCTCCTCCTTATTTTTACATAAAACACATTGTGAGGGGCCATGAAAACCCTTTTTCATAAGGTTATCCCAGGATAAAATTCTTCTATGACCTACTAGCCAAACAAACATTTTGACTTTAGGAATGTTCCCCCTTATGTCTATCTATCTATCTATCTATCTATAATTTAAACTTTGTATTTTTTAAATGGACTAACCATGGATTTTATTTATAGCGAGGCCAGCACAAGTCACTTGGGGGTCAAGCATCCACCACTCTTTAAACACACATGGTCTCTATGCTCGCTGGAGTTGAACCTGATCCTTCCTTGTGGAAAATGACCTGTTTCAATTACTAGAGCTCGTCTTTGTGGAGAAATGTTAAGGTTCACCTATGGGATTGGAACCTGGTTTATGGTGTAAAAATCTTCATTCCCTACCACTTGTCTTAAATCCCACAGGCTTCCTATCATGTACTGTTGCCCTCAAAGCTCAAACAAATCAAAAAGGCTGATTGGGGTGTTGCCATGAGGAATTGCTACAGTTGGCCTTCCATAGGTGGGGTGCGACTCTTAGTTGTACCACTGATTCCACCTGCATTAGAAATAAAACGAACTTAACAAAATACCTTAAGCAAGACTTCATGATCTAAGAATCCTTAAAACACCTCCCATTCTAGCCATGGAAAACAAATTAGGGAGAGCATTGTTTTTATTACTTAACTTGAGAGTTCAGAGCTGCTTCCATAAATATCAAGCAATTATCATAATCATCAGCAGCAGCACCATTATCGCCATCAAAACATGTCAAGTTTAGACAATCATCCAAAATTGTAATGGGTTAGCGCAGAATTAGTGAAATAATGGGATTGTATACTCTGAAAGATGTTCCTTCTACATGGGTTTGGATCATTTGGATGATATTTCTTATGCATAGTTAGCCAACATATACCTTGTCAAAAACAACATTAAGGTGGATAATTTTTTGCAGCCGGTAGACCTGGAGATGTAGCATCCTTTCCTGAACTCCTTGAATTGCTGTTCTTGATTTTGCATTAAGAGGCATTGTGCATTTCTTGACTTTTGCTTCCAATGAGGTAGAAATGTGTATGTAATGGTGGATTAAATTGAGGTTGTCATTGAATAATCCTAATTCCTTGTATGCTGCTTTTGATTGTTGGTAAGTGTAAACTGTAGTTGCTAACTAGGGAGACACCATTAATCACTGTTAATTCTTTAGCAACTAGGGAAATACGAAAAATCTATGTTAATTTCTTATCAACTAGGGAAATATCATTTATCAGTGTTATTTCTTTAGCAAATAGGAAAAGACATTTAATCTTAAATGGCACAATTGGTAAGAGCGACATAGTGAAATATTTGCATGATAAATATTTAGATGAACCATTTTGTTTAGCAGAGGAATCCCAGTTATTTGTGAGAGGTGGCCCAATTTAGCATGTTACTTAGATCAGCATTCCTTGAAGTTGATGATTGAGAGTTCTTAATTTTGTTTTTTTTTATGATGAAAAAAGGATGCAGCTCAAATGCAAAATATCAATAAAAAGAGTAGATGCTTATAAGTTTCTGATTTAGTGATAGTTCAAAATTTTGTATAAATGCTGTTTAGATGAATGATAAGACCAAAAACACTAATCATTTAGCCACTTACGAAACTTCGATTGGTAATAATGACATGTCATTCTTGATCATTCATGATATTAGTTTTACAATGCTAGGGATTGAATTGACGCTTTTGTTGTTACCCTTGTATATTCCTGTGTTATATTTGGATTAATGATGAAAACTATATGTGCAAAATTACGGCATAGTATTTATTAGTAATAAATCTAAAAGAATGATTAGTTGATTTCCTTTTAGTTTCATGACGAAGAAGTTGTAAAAATCAAACTACTTGTTTGGGACTGAGGGAAATATTATTTGGCTTTGCAGATAGATATAATGCTGCACTAGTTTGTTGTAGGTGGAGGCATCTAGCATCAGACCCTCGTATGTGGTTACGTGTGGATAAGTCTGATAATGCTCTACCTGAGCCTGGGGTGTTTAAAACAATTGAAGATGCGGTTATTGCGGCAAGGTCACTATTGTATTTGTTTTTTTCTCTCAGTTTTGTGGAAGGGAAACTGAAGAAAAGTGAGAAATGAGAATGAGGAGGAAAGGTTAATAGGACCCAAAATTATCCAATATTATGTAGTTGAAGAGGAAGGTTTGAGTAATTAGCTGATGCGTTGCAAGCAACATGAGGCATTGTTTACCACAATAACAGTGTGTGAATAATATAATACTTGTCATAAATGATTTTGCTTCACCTGATTTACTGGTCGACTGATTTTTAGGCCTGGAGATACCATATTAATAGCTGCTGGAGCAGAACATATGGCCTGTAATATTCAAATAAACAAGCCACTTTGCCTGGTATGTGGAGGTCTTCCTATTTGTCAATGACTTGATAGTGATTGGATGATGTCTGTTACATGGGCATCTGGATATATTTTCTTCTCAGGTTGGTGGAGGCTCTGTGCCAGATGATACTGTGCTTGCTTGTCCACGAGGCTATGATAGGTATGCTCCTTAATATTCTTATATTACCTCTTTAAGGGATAAATTTTGCTCTTCTTTTTTCTTTTCCCTTAAAAAAATTATTTATTTTCATGCATTGTGTAAATCAATTGATTAATGGACAATAAGAAAATAATTTTGTAAAATACATCAAGAATATTTACTATGCAGAAAGGCTTCTTCTATCCTTTTCTAAATTAATGAAGAAAACATATAGCAAATTGTAACAACTATGAAGCATACAATGGTTGACATGGTGAAGTGAGCTGTAAAGCTTAAGTAAGCAGGAGATTTTTGTTTGTTTGTTGACTACTGGACACTTCTCTAAATCTTCCTAAGGATGTCACATATTGAAAAATGTGCTATACTAAAAAGTTTGCCATTCTTGGGTGGCTGTATGCACTGTTTGCATGGTGGTTCGTAGTTCCTCTTCCACAGGGATGGCTATATGGTCCATATATTATAGTATTAGAGAGAATATATCCCAGTTGAACCTTGAATGAATGTTGATCTGACAAAAGTACTCTTTGAACAGTTTGTGATACAGGGCTTAGCTTTATTATACCTTTTTGTACCAAAGTGTATTGACTTTCAAAAAATACAAATATGCAAAACAAGTGAATCTCTTTTCACAATTTGCTTGGCCGTTCATTAAACTGACCAAGTATGATTGGTACTGCTATTAGTGGGCTTTGATCCACACAACGGTAACCATGATGGTGGCATGGAGGAGAACTGCCCAACTAGCTAGTGGCATTGGATGAGTTATGCTTTAGAGTTGTGCAGTAGAACATGGCACAACCTTTTTTTTTTAAAGTGCAAAAAAATCACTAAGTATTACACAAATAGACAATAAATTTTATTAACAGATAATACGAATATAAATGAAGTGCAGAATAGAAGGCCCCTATGTAGCCAAATTGGGATCAACCTTAAACTTTGGGTACAGATGCAGGACTAGGCACTGAATGCCGAATTTTGAATTTGATTCCAGTGAAAGAAGTAGCGGAAAAGTAAAATAATTAGACCAGAAGAAGTAAAGGTACTGAGAGTATAACTAGGCTACCCTATGGCTTATATATAAGAGAAAAGAAGTACAGCAACAAATAAGGTTGGAAGATGAAGCGGTGCCTCTTCCAGCTGACACAAGAAGCAGTTCAGGGAGTACAATTTCAGAATTGTTCACCTGCCTTCTTGATTTGGCATTTGGTTTTGTGATGACTCACCAAGGTCTGACAGCTGTGGCTTTGTTACTGATGTTGGGTGATAGTGTCAGGCATCACCCTATGTTCTGGACTTGCTGCTGCTTGACGCAAGGTCGCGATGGTGCCACTATTGGCATGGATGCTATGATAGTGTTGGTGTCACATGGAAGTGTTATGTTGTTGTATGAAGTGCTCTGATGAATGCCAAGGTAGCAAGGCTTGTCCTTGCTTGGGTGGTGAGGCTAGTTTGGTGCAGAAATGAGGACTTGAGCAAGCCCTGCCTTATTTAAATCATTTGTCTCCCCTTGACAAGCAATGGTTTCTATTGTGTCTGATTTTAACCAAGGACTTGAGTTGGTTTAGTGTGTATCATTTGGCTTGAGCTGCAAACTGACTAGCTTTGACAACTTCAAATAGGTTGTGTGTCCCTTGGTGAGTATGTTTGATAGCAGAATTGATTAGTTGATTCGATGAAGCAGGTATCAACTATGCCGAATCTAAATCTGAAGGATGTGGGGTTGCTGTAGGATCTAGCAGAGGTGGATAGTATGGTTTCAGAAGCTTTGCATCGAAAATTGAATGCTTTCCCAATTATGGAGGTAAATTAAGAACAAAGGAGTTTGCCCGTCTAACACAAAATGGTGTAATGATGATAGCGCAGAGGGATGATCTTTTGGTCTAGGCCATAGAAGTGTTCCTTCTTCAAGTGTAGCCACATCAAATTCGCAACCTGAAAAGTATGAGTATAGTGTTGATCATGGCGCTCTTACTTCTGTTGTTCATGTTGAAGTATCTACCGAACATAGTTATGAATGTGTTCAACATCCTGTTATAAGTGTTTTGCCTTCTTCCCCTTATTCATGTTGGTGTCTAGGCGCTGATAGGTGTAGGGAAGGTGACGGGCAAGTGTGTGCTTGGTTGGAACGTGAGATAGGTCTGAAAAAGGACTATGACCAGTAGAACTCTGCTGAGGACTATTGTAGAAATGTTGAATGTATGGTAGGTTCTCATCCCATGAGCATGAATAATTATGGCTGTACATTGTAAGTAGGTGCAAAGCATATTTTTTGTCGCTTCCATTTGTCCATCAATTTGAGGATGGAAAGCGATGGAGCGATCCAGTTCAGTATTGAACAGATTTTGCAAGTGCCTCAAAATGTAATTTGTGAATCTAGAATCGCGATATATAACATGTAGTATGGGATGCCAAAATGAATCCACATGTTGAAAGAACAATTGAGCAATCTGAATTGCATCAATGCTTTTGTTTGCATGTTTCCATGATTGCCTTCTTCAAAAATATGTTTGGAACAACAAAGATACAATTGTTTTAATGTCTAGTGTAAGGCAAGACCTGATAGGTAATCTATATTGATGGATTAAGGAACAACAATGTTGAGTACAGGCCCAATTTTCTGTTCGCTGGGTTGACATTGTTGTAGGATACACAGGACTTGATGTGGAGTTCTACATCTTGGTGTATGCGAGGCTAGTGCAAATGCTGTTGTAGGGCCAAAAGTGTTTTGCTGATGCCCAAGTGCCAGCTTACTTTAGAGCAGTGCGCCTCTCAGATCAATTGTTCGCAAGGCACGCCAGATGGGACACAGAGCTTATTCAGGTGGTACAGTAGTCAATCGCTTAGGTAGTGTGCGCTCTAACATTGACTTGCCTTGTATCAGTTGGTGGTGAAATGAGGCAAAATCGGTGTCATTATGATACAATGTTTCCCAGTCAGAGAAGTTGTAACAGACTTAAACTTTAGGTATAGATGTAGGCATTAGGCTGCAAGATGTGTTGGGCACTGAATGTTGAATTTTGAACTTGATTTCGGTGAAAGAAGTGGCAGAAAAGGAAAACAAATAGGCCAGAAGAAGCAAAGGTGCGAAAAGAGTCTAACTAGGCTACTCTCCCGCCTATATAAGAGATGGAAAATACAGTTACACATTATGTTGGAGGATGAAGCTGTTCCTCTTCCAATTGACACAAGAAGCAGTTCAGGGAGAATGGCAACAGAATTTTTCACCTTCCTTTTTGATTTGGCACTGGGTGTCAAGATGATGGACTACTAGATCTACGAATGGTGATTCTATTATTGACACTGGACAATGGCATCGAGTGTCATCTTCTGTTTTGGACTTGGTGCTGTTTTATGCCATGGTTTTAGTGGCACCACTGTTGGCATCAACACAATGATCGTGTTGGTGCAGCAGGGAATTATGGCGCCACTATGTGAAGTGCTTTGATGGGCATCTAAGGAAGTAAAGCTTGTTCTTGCTTGGGTGTTAAGGCTAGTTTGGTGCCATGAAAAATGAGGACTTGAGCGACCCTTGATTTGCTTAGATCAGGTTTGCCTGCTGCTACCACCAATCTTTTGTTAAGTACTTCTAGCATTTATTATGTATCTACTAATTATATTAATATACCCAATAACGATAGTAATATAATAAATAATTAGTTTTTATGATACATCATTGTCCATCAAATAGATATGGAAATGGATCTCTTTTATATACTATGAGGATACCTGTCTAGCAATGGAAATCTCTGTTGCATATGTCTTATTATTTATTTTCCCATTACAAGTGTTATTATAGTGAGTTCTTTAGCAGATCCAAGTTTAGTTCTGCTATTTTACATTAATCAGAGTAGTGAGACTTGGACTTGATGAAGGCTTTTTTGACATGGAGTCGCTGACTTAGCAAAAACTTGCAAATAAATACTGTGCAAAATAATGTGACTTTCACAAAAACAATTTTTTTTTTTAAATGTACCTCACATCTATTTAAGTGCTTCTGATCTGAAAAAGTTTCATTTTTATGTTGGCATCTGATATTTATTTTCTTGTTGCAGAGCTTTTGGCCCGAGTTGCAAGATTTTAGCTGAGTGATCTGTTTTTAATGAACTTTTCTAGAAAGGTGTGATTTGTTCAAGACTAGTGAGTCAAATGGCAAAAACGTGTTTTGTCCAACTTTTCTCGTGACTTGGCAAGCTTTTAAAAGTATGATGTTGACACCATTTATGTTTTTGTTATTCTATTATCTAAGCTGTGCATTTGGATTCTTCCCTTTTTTCCCAGTGTGTGCCAGCAGGCCACATATTTTCAGCTACATCCACTAACTTATAACAATAGCTTCCTCCTCTAAGAAGACACCCAGGTTCAAATCTCGGGGGCAGCCTGTTTGCAAAGGTAATAGTCTGATCTAAATCCTTTGAGTGCGGGCCAGACCAACGATGATCGTACGAATCCCGAGCGTCCGGTTGGTCCCGAGCGTCCGGTTGATCATCCGGACCATCACGATGATCGTACGAATCACGATTCGTCCGGTTGGTCTCACCCTTGTGTTTGTCCTTTTTAATGACAAATACAAAGGTCGCAAACATTAGAGTATTCTACTGCAGCATCTCCAATTGTTTTATTTTCTATGTTCTTTCGTCCTGTTATCATACTTTCCTGGTGTCTACATTCTGTAACTTTCAAATAACCGTTGTTTTGAAGTGGAGAGCCACTTTTAGCCTCTTGAATTCCTCTTTTTTTTTCCTTTTTCCTGTGCTCAGCTATTTCTGTTCAAGCTTTGGACTGTGGAGAAAATGTGTTGTTCAGTTTCTACTTGTAGTTGTTTCCCACCCATCTGCTTTTTGCTGCTGCATAACCATACTCAACTATCAACTTGCATCTGCACAATGTCCTTATTCAGGTGACTATACTCAAACTCACTGCATCCTTCATTTCTATGCAGTTCGTATTTTGTTGACATATTGGCTTCACTTTTCTTCTTATTATTGCTTCATCCTTTGTTTTGCACTCACTGTGCTTGTGATTGCTGCTTTCTAACTAGTATTCTGATTTTGATTGCCTTTTTGGTTCACACTCTGTCATTAAATTCACTTTCTCTATTGCACTTTCTCTACTTGTGTTTTTGTCTTCGTTTCATTTATGCCATTTTCTTGTGTATTTTTACTTCCTCTACTTGTGTTTTTGTCTTCGTTTCATTTATGCTATTTTCTTGTGTATTTTTACTTGGTTCACATTGGATTATGTGTGTTTTCTTGTTGTCACCTATTTTCTTCAAAAAAATCTGCTTTGCTTATGCATGAAACATATCAGTGGAAAAAATTATTATTATAATTTTTTTAAATAGAAATGTGCTGCTATTCTACTATTTATATATGAAGTACCTTTCTTGTGATAAATTAAGCAGCAAAATATAAAAATATATATATTTAAAGAACAAATATTGCCAGCTTAAATATACAACGGATATTTACCATTATAATTATATTGGCCACGTAATGGTAGAACAGAATGAAAGGAAATTGAACTGTGCCTTTATTTTGTTTGAATATAAATTACACCTTTTATGTGTGTTAGGATAGTATTTGATGTCAGCATTTATGTGAGGGTTTATAGTTTAGTTTGGTTTGTTACCTAACTATATGTGTTTTCTAAAGGTAAAAATGAGGATGTAAGGATTTAAAGGATGGAAGCTGCATTAATAAAATATTTCCTTTATCATTCCTTCCTTTTCTTTTTCTGTTGCATATATGGGTATGGATGGGAAAAATATAATGCATTAACCAGGAAATGATACTTTGCAATGCACCATGTCCTTATCTTATTCTACTGTCCTTCTAAAGGGATATCTTATAGCATACTATTTTTCTGAAAACATTTACTGTCCGATTGCAATGTCAAAATGGCACCAAGTCAAGAAGATAAGAGTAATAATGAAAGCAAAATTCCTATTAAGATTTATATAGGAGAAGAGTGGGCGGTGACTCTAGATCCATCTAGTGTAGTTAACCATTTCAAAGTTAAATTGGCAATTTGCCTTCAAAATCTAGCAAAAAATATCCAATAAAGAATTTAATTGCAGGAAAAGATGAACTTACTTGAAAACGTGAAGCTTACTATGTATAACGTGTTCAGCAGCCCAAGGTCTGTGTGGCATGTATATATAATTCTGAAATTATTATTAGATCCACAGGACAGGAGCAAAATTATCAAAATCAGATAACTATGGACTTTATTTTTCATTTTGTGTAGAGTCAACAGGAGATTTCGGACTGATTCAGACTCAAGATTAGATTTAAATTTAAAAATATACAATTTTTTTTAACATTTAACAGAAAACTGTTTCATGCACATTAATGTGAATAAACAAGATTGGGTGCAAAACATGACTTCAACAGTCAAATTACTTATTCTGCACTTCTGCACAAGGAATCCCTTGAATCACCAAAGTTGCCTTGCGAAAATGTCTATCTGTTGCTATGCAGAGTTGGAGGTAATAGCATGGGAATTATTCCCCCCTGCAGCCCAAAATGACACTCAACAGGCAATAATTTGAGAGTTAGTGTCAGACTTATCTGAGCTTTGTCAAAAACATTTTCTGCAGCTGAGCTTCAACAGAGGTGTCCTAATAAGCGTACATTGCTGTGTGAGAGCCTTGGCAAAACCTGAAATAGTACACCATTGTGTTTGAAGTGTGGATTACTGTTTGAGATTTGAGCCTTGCCAGCTTATAACTTAAAAAAGAAAATTAAAAATTAAAAAAATATCGAAATCACACTATCAAGTTTTTGGTCGAAATGGAGTTTAGGTCATTGGAATGGAGATACTTTGAACTTCTCCCTTGAATTTGCAAAAGAATTTTATGACGTTCCCATATGGAAAATACGAAAAAAAAAAAAAAAAAACTTCCATCTTATACATAAGAGAGCCATAGAAGGCAACTCCTTACACAGCCTTATCGAAGGCTTTGAGATCAATTAATGTGGGCGCACAGTAGTTCATAATTAAACAAACGATGATGAAAAATGAGAATTGCTTTATATTAATGATAGGTATATTTTTAATTACAAGGAGTGATAATTATGAGGGTCATTTATGATAATCCCAAAACCAACAAAGGTGATGCTATTGAGGATCACTAAAGATAATTTGAAAGCTACAATGGGTGATATTCACAAAGTTAATACGCAAATTAATATGACAAGTCTCTCCTTGGCTACATAATTTTTCTTTTTTAATTGGTAATATGATATTGAAACGAGTTCCACCTGTATTACATCATGACCAAATAGTGGTATTACAACAGCTTGGCAATTATGCATGTATCACTCTTGGCAAGATTCAAACCTTGGTCTCCTCCTTGAAAGTAATATGACAAGTCTCTCCTTGGCTACATAATTTTTCTTTTTTAATTGGTAATATGATATTGAAACGAGTTCCACCTGTATTACATCATGACCACATAGTGGTATTACAACAGCTTGGCAATTATGCATGTATCACTTGGCAAGATTCAAACCTTGGTCTCCTCCTTGAAAGTTGAGGAATTTAACCAATTGAACTCATGCCATTTGATCTCATTGTTTACTTAATTATCCTATCTATCTTCATGATTATTCTCATCAGCCATAGGTTTTAGAGCGTATTTTCTAAATTTTGGAAGAAGCTTTCTTGAAGATGGGGAGAAAGTATCTGAATTGCTTTCTTAAGTTTGGGTGATGAAATCCTGATCAAGGAGAGGTTTACTGTAAGGGGCTGATAGATTTCATAGTTGAAATACATAAAGGATTTGATGTATCGAATGAAGCATATAAAAGAGAGATGAATGGATGGATGCTTTTTCTACCAAGTGGTAGAGTGGAGTGTGTGTATATACATATATAAAATCTGTGTGTGAAAAATAATGATTTAAAAATATATTTCTTTCCTCAAGCTATAAAACTATAATTTAGAGGCAAAAATATTAATTTTTTTAAATTTTAATGAGAATATTATTATTTAAAAAAAGAAAAGGTAATGAAGTTTTTTGGGTAAAAAAGACGCATAATATTATGAATTAAATTAAAAAGAATGTCAAGGAGATGAAGACTATAGCAAAGACTAAGAAGAAAGAGCTAAATCTATAAGGCACAAGCAGATCATGAAGCGAAAATGGAACATCCTCAAGGCAGTCATATGACCGTTGCCAAAATTCAGGAAAAAATGACAATATTTTATTATTTTGCATTGAATTTTGTTGATCTGGCGATATTATTGCTGCTCAAAATGGAGAAACACTCGATGATAGCATCAAGAATATGATGAATATACATTGTAAGGAGATGGGTTCATCATTCTTCTCAAGTTTGATGAAGCAATATGAAGGTAGGTTAGTTCAAACAGGCTTATTCATCTCAGAAGACTCCTTTAAGAATCTGTATATTGAACATTGTACAAATTTATTCCTTGTTATTCTTGTCTCATTGTTCCCTATATAATAAAATATATGAATTATTGTATACAACTGTGTCTCTGTTATCACTGCAAGCTTCCTCATAATGATTTCATTTTAATTCCAAGGCTTTTCTTTGAACTTTGCAGATCATAAGACCTAACAGTAGTGACACTACTAGAATGATTTACTTCTAAATTTGAATAGTTAAACCAAGCTTAAGAGTCTTTAGCCCAAAATCTGTTCAGCCTGTTATGGTTTGGTCATAGCAAAGGCAATAATGGGGAGTTTGTCCTTGATCAATACGGAAAAATTGTGTTTATGTTCTAAATACTGACTATATCTTTGAACTCCTTAAAAGTACAACCAGCTTTGATCAAAAGGATAGGGTATGACTAATAAAATTTGATTTTAAAATTCTAGATTATAAATTTTTTTTGGATTTATTTAGATTGCTTGCCAAGTTTAACAAGAAATGGTAGGTGAACACTTCTCAAACATAAAGAATTAATGGATACAGAAAAAAGGCTTTCTTCTTATCTCAATTCCAAATCTCAGCATCCCTCCATTTATTTTCAAGATTATAGTAAGCTTTCCAACCTCCAGTGTTTCTTTTCTTGACACCGTGGTTTCTTTTTAAATGACAAGCAATGTGTGGGGAGTTTTAAGATTTGAACTCTTCAAGGGTGTAATAACTGGACAATTCTTTCTAGAGCAATTAATTGCTCTTTGCTTTCCCAAACTTGGATGTAAGGATACATCTTTATTCATCTCTATCTCTATGCTTTCCCAAACTTGGATGTAAGGATACGTCTTTATTCATCTCTATGGCTGGGACATATGTTGTACCCTTTTTGCACTGCCTGTAATTTCTATATATGTTTCTTTCCCTTTGTCAGAGAAGTCACCCTTCTTTTTGGATTATACTGTTCATTATTGGTGCTAACTGATTCACCTTAGTCAAATTACCTAATGTGTGGTCATTGATGGACATCTTCAAATTTTATTCATCTTCTTTTTTAATGGCTAGACTCTAATTAAATCTTAGAAACACAATAGCTTTAGGACAGTTATCTCTGAATCTCAAGAATTAAACAGTTGATTTAAGGATTCTCAAATTTTTCCTTTTCACCACTCAAATGAGTTTCTTCAAATTGGTTTTTTAATAGAAATAGCAAAGTCCTAGATTAAATTTATTAGGAAATCCATCATCAACTTATTTGCATGATAAGAAAATTCTGCCAGATCTGGACCAAATCTGTTTCAGACCAGGTTTTATAGTCACTGTGGATTTGTCCGATATGAGTTGAAGTTTTTCCTTAATAAAAAGTAATTTTGTATATGATTAAATAAAAGGAGCTCTAAAAGCCGTATAGTGTGCATTAACACAAAGGCATATATTTGCAGGCTGTCTAGCATCTATGATCTATCTTTCAGCCGCATCTGCAGATCATACATTCTCACAATTTTCTTTGGACAAAGGGAGTTGGATAGAGAATCTGCTGTTTTCAATGTGCATTGTTTGACTAGGCTTGACTAAGGTGCTTTAATATAATTATGTTATATACCAAATATAATATATGCTATCACATGCGGAGTTATCCTTTTGATTGATTGTATGTATTTTACATATTGATATGTTTATGTTAGGTATAACTTCCCTACTTTAATTTTTTAGTCATTAATTCATATATATATAATGTTTTTTCTTTTATGAATTTTGGGATTTCTAAAACGTTTTGGCCTAATAAATGAATCTAGATTTTAAAACCTTGTTAATATGCTTATTTGTGCACCTACAAAAGAAAGCATTATTATGCATCCTTTACAAGAATCTTCCTTCCCAGAGTACTTACATGTCTTCCATCTTTCTGGAAATCTTCCCACATTGAATTAAAAGAAAACAGTGCCAATGTAGAATTCCTCTCTATCCTGGAACCATGCAATTTCTTCTTTCCTTGTTTCATTTAAATAGGAAGACTCCTTGTCTTAAACACATCATTTCATTGGGACTACCAGCCATTTTCTGTTCAGTTTTGTACGGATTATCACCCATCCATGTGTATGTGACTATTGCTTTATTTACATTGATAAGAACATATCCAGAACAAGCTTCAAAGATTTGCCTCTCCAGGATTTGTTCTTACATCTGAAATGCAAGGTAGTGGGCAGTCTTTTCTCTTACCGATCATTAGAAAGGTGTGAAGATTACCAGCCTTTTTCTGTTCAGTTTTCTCCAGAATATCAGCCATATTTTGCATATGACAGCTTCAAAGAGCTCTTTCCAGGATTTGTCCTTACATCTAAAGTGCAACATAGTGGGCAATCTTTCCTCTTACGAATTATTAGAAAGATGCAAACATTGCTTCTCAACAAGAGAATACCACTTCCAAGATTTTTCTCAAGGATTACTATGTCTGGTGAAAATTTACTTATTCTTGTATTGCGAAGTTGAATGGTCTAACAATCCATTGAGCAGTCTTTATCAAGTTTAAGGCAAATTTCCTTTCAAGTATATTTGTTCTTTATTTTCTTTATACAACGATTATCATCAATGCCACGACGATTTTCCCTATAGCTGAAACAAGTATTCAGCGAACTGTGATACAATCCCAAAATATGCTATGGGACTATTTTATATCCTGCTTTTTATCTTGAAATGCCCTAGGAAACCTCATCAAAATACTTGGATAAAATTATTGTCTGCTCTATGAATGCAGCAGTATATTGTTGATTGAATATAAATGATTATGTCCTTTGGGATTTAGAAACAATTCCATAGACCTAGATGATATTTCCATGCTTGTTTGACAACTTTCTTTCAAGCAGGGAGTTCCGAATTTTCAGTTTTTATGTTACAGGTTTATCAAAGCCATTGCCATGAGTTCGTCAGGCAATTTGATAGAATCATCAACTTGTAGGTTATCAGCTATTGTGCATTTCAAATATCCAACTTGTGCAATATACATAATACTGAATGGATGGTGCTTTTATTACCTTTACTCTGCTAATGGATGGTGCTTTTATTACCTTTACTCTGCTAATTGGTTAAATTTTTACAATATTGCAAAAATTATATTTACAACAAATATCCTTCCAAAATTTAGTACCACATTTTATATAAATTGTGCATAAGTTATTAGATTTTCTAGAACTTATGTCAATGGTAAACCGTTTGCCTTTCATTAAAAATTAGCCTAAAATACATATATTTCTTAATTTTTTAGAAAGGAAAATTGCCCAGTTATTATCAGTTTATGGGAAACTTTCCAACCGCTGGAAAAATTCCTTAGTTGAAGTTATTCATGAATTCCACTCAAATCATGTATTTATATGGATTTGTACATTTTCCTCTCTGCACGTCATTGTATCGGACAGATCATGACCTATACAATGTAATAAATATTGATGCACATTAGAATGTCACATCAGAAGTTTGTCTGGAGAAAGTACTCAACCAAGTATTTCAAGTGCAACTAAGCATTTCATTTGCTGTTGTTTCTGCAGTGCCCTGGAATTTCTAGCTGCAGGAAAAGTTTGTAACCTAACAATAAAAGCAGAGCTTGGGAGCTGCTTGCTTCATAGAAATGGGCGTCTTACAGTTGAAAACTGTATGCTACAGTGTGAGGAACACCCTTTGGAGCACTTGTGTTGTCCAATTGTAAGCACTGCGGAGGCCCTGCCTTCACCTGTTGCAGCTAGTAGTATCTTGCCTTATTCCATAAAGGGCGAAAGCAGTGTGTCTGTTATACATACTCGGATTGAAGGCGGTGCAAAAGCAGTTATAACCAAAGGGAGTCTCACTCTGCAGCAAGTTAGAGTTATATATGCTCGGACTGCTCTGTTTTTTTGGTTTAATGTGGCACAAAAACGTCTTACAGATCTTGATATGGTGCCATTTGCATGCAAAGCATAAATGGTTGTGGAAGTTATCAGTCTGCTGTTTTTAGAAAGTTCCAGGTTACCTTTATTTTAATTTGTAACATTATATGTCGTAATTCTTACAATCTGTACTGTATTTTCTATGGAAGCTTATTTCAAATCCAAGACATGGTACGCTGATGGAGGTGATCTTTATGTGCCAAGTGATTATTCTTTTCAATTAAGCAAGAGCAATTAAGCAGCTTTTTTATTTTCACCGTTGTTTCTTGTTGGAGATTCTGAGCACTATGACCTTCTTATTCCGGAATTCCACCAACTCTGTTTGGATGTAAAAGAAGTATATCAGTTGTGACTGACGATAGAAATTCTCGTCATTGATAATCGTCTGTCTATTCTCATGTTTTTGCTTATATGTTGAGAAAATTGACTCGAGATATTCCCTGTTTTGTCATGGAAATTTTTCGATCTTTAGTATTTTCAGAGAAAGGAGGTTTTGGTCAACAATTTATTTTTGGATCTCTGCTCTTGACCTGGAATGACTCGATAAACACATTATTGTGAGCAGTTCTTTTGAATTGAAATCCGGTTATTCAAAAGCATTCCAATGAAAAAATATACGGGTTTGTCTACAGAATCCCTCGAATAGGAGTGGAAGAATGTGGCAGAGTTCCACCCAAATTCAGGTATAAACGAAGCATAGATCTCCCTATGTATTGAGATTAAATAAGAGCAACATATAAGTAGTGAAACAATTATTCCAAATAACAGTAATTGCATTTGCAGTACAAGGAAATTAGAAGAGGAAGAAACAAAATTTATCATTCACTGATCTGTCCCAAGAATAATAAATTATAGACGATTCAAGTTGCTTCAAGATTCACAGGTCATAAGATGAAAAAAAAGAATAACGGTATTATCTTTCACATAAGCGATGAGGTCTGATGATGCAAATTATAACAAACATCAATCCACAAAACCGGATTAGAATCCTGTGGTTGGAGACCTTAACGGGAGGTTGGGTAGAGTTATAATTACTTTTATCTCATTTTAGAATCTCTTTATCTCTTATTAACATCGAGTTTGGACATGTGTGGGGGTGGCCCTCTTGCTTTCTAACCGGTTTGTGTGATGATGCAAGTGTAGTGACATATTTCATGATTGGAATTCCGTTCACGTTAATACCTATCTATCTATCTATCTATCTTTGTTTCAATTTTTAAGAATGCAAGGGGGTTTAGAGTGAGAACACCCACCTGCATAACTGAAATCAACAAAACACTGCATTTAGATGACTGAGAGAACCAAATATGCATTACCATGTATTTGAAATCAAGTTCAAAATACAAAACCAACTTTATCAAAGGAAATGGGAGCCTCTAACATGCAAAACAACAGTACTTATAACTACAAGCTTTCCCTACTTAAATCTAGAAATGACTATATTATGATCATATATTGCCTTTCCGCGTATCATTGAGGAAGCAATGATGGGGTGTGCATTTTTAAGAATTGTCCACACACATCAAGAACCATAAGCATCACCCTCATCCTCTACATATATCTCATTCAAGCTTTTTCTGCCTGAATAACATTATTACTTTGATATGTTGTATACGATTGATACAGACATCATGCATAGCACCTATTATCGGAGCGCTGCCTAATCACAGGAGGCCTACGGAGGCCTATATGAGGAGGATACTAATAATAAAGGATGCCGAATATAAAGTGAAAAGATTAATTATCATTATGCAGGTATCCCAATATTTTAATTTCTTTTACTGAGACTTATTATTTCTAGAAGGTGGTGGGATATATATATATATACATATATCAATCTAATAAGCAACCAATATAGTTGATTAAATGCTTAAAAAAATATTAGATAAATAAAATGTTTTGGGATTAGAATTAAGGTTTAAGCCATTGTTCATTTGCCTATTTTCTTCTAGATACTATAATGTTTTAAAAAAACTTAAAAACTTTGAGATAAATGAGCATTACACATATCAGATTACCTTATACTCGCTATCCACTATGTATTTGCTTAGATATTATGATGTCTCAACAAAATTTAGAAACTTTGAGATAGATGAGCATTACACATTAAATTACCTTATACTTGTTATTCATTATATTTGTAGGGGAGGCACTTGTGTTGTATTATCTGTCTACAGGCACATAACTTATTTCTTTAGAATCAAATCTTGAATTTTCTATTTAAATGCTTAAATTTTTACAGTTAAAATAATATTTAATCAACTTTGAACCTTCTATCTTATATCTAAACTTTCACTTTAAGGCCACTCAATCAAATAAAAAATATATATATTTAATCTAATATCAAAAAAATTAATCTAATATCAATGTCACATACAAAAAGAATGGAAAAGCTAATGCTTTTTCCAATCCATTGGAGACTGAAATCAAAAATTTATTATGGAATAAAATTGTTAAAAAAAACCTGAACAAAACTTTTCCAAAAAGTTAATTAAGAACTTGTCACTTTGAAAAAATAAAATCCATTCATTGTTGGATAAGGAATAGAAATTAGTTTGAAAATTGATATTACATTGAATAAAATAATACTATAAATTTTTGTGTAGGAAGAAAATATTTTTTAAGAAAAAGCAAGAGGATTTAATTAAAAACTCGAAAATAATATTTTCAATTTTTTTGAAAGCAGTTAAATTCATGAAGCATGTGTTATGGAAAAATAAAAGAGGAGATGATGGAACATATGTAAACTCTATAAAAAAGTGTGTGGAGGAAATAATAAAAGATGATTTATTAATGGCCTAGAAATTATTTCAAAAGATTATGTTAAGATATATAGAAAAGTACACAATCCATGAAAAATAAAAGAGGAGATGAAGCATGCATTTTGGGGAAATAAAAGAAGAGATGATCAAATGTAAACTCCTAGATATTGTTTCAAAAGATTATGTTGATATATCCATCTTCGTAATGGAAAAGTACACAATCCATATAGTTTGATAGTTGAAATACTTAAAAGAGAAGGTTCTCCTATAATAAATATTCTAAAAGATACATATAATTAAGCAATATAGGATGAATTTCCTTTAAACTAAAAGTTAATTAAGTCATATTTATCTACAAAAATAGGACAGTGTGAAAAATAGTTACAAAAACCATGGTAAAGCTATTTCATAACATGCTAGAAAAGAAAATTGGTAAATGTTTAGATGAAAAAAATTAAGAGCTCCTCAAGTTAGTTTTTGGCCTAATGAACCAACAATTGACCATTTGATTATTCTTAGAGCTATTACTAATAAAACATGAGGTTTGCTTTATGGATTTTGCTAAGGCTTTGAATACAATGCCAAGAATAAAATTAGGCAAAGAATAAACATGTCCTATCTAAGTGGAGGTAACTAACACTATGTTTATATAAATAGGTTCTCACATAATTAACAATATTAATAAATGATAGCACTTAAACCAAGAAGACCACCACCAATATTAATCCTAGTGTAAAACAAGGTCGTGCTCTCTCAACTATAATATGTGGTTTATTTGTGGATGAATTAGAAGAGTGGATCTACAAATATGGAGGAGTTGTACACATTTTAAAGTATACAAATTATTGTTATTGTTGAATTATAAAATGATGATATGCAACTTACAAACCATAAAGATGTCTTACAAAATAACATACACATTTTTTAGCATAATTTAAAAACAAAGTTAATGTAAACAAAACAAAAGTAATGGTTATTAATTCTCAAGATAAAGATATAAATATTATGTTAAAAGGTTAAAACTTAGAGGTAATCCATTCATATAAGTGCTTAGGAGTTGAATTTGATTCTAGCCACAATTGGAATGCTTTTATAGAAACATATAATAAGATTTATGAAGGTTTTTTTTATGTCATGCTAAATAAATGTAGATAATTCAATTATGAGAACAAAAAAGATGGTTAAGATAATGATATAAAACCATCTAAGAAATGAAGATTTTATTGTGGAATGGAATGGAATTGGGTGCATTCCGGAAACTCAAATGACAGAGTAGCTAGCAAGAATTGAATGGAAAACATATGGAGATCCTCAGACCTAAAGCAATAGCTTTGTAAGGAACCTCAGGGATCTTTTCCTTGGAAGGTATCCATAGACTTCTATATGTATTAATAAAATATGACATTCAAATTGGATAACCATTTCTTTCTCCTCTCTAGAGGGATAAACTTAGATCATAGTCAATTTCTATGGACGAAATAACACAGTATTAAAATAAGAGGTGTGGATAAGTCTTTAGCACTGGATTTGTTGGAGATAGAACATTATTTGGTAATATTTAAGTACCATGGGGTACATTTGTAAATATTAGTCATAGGAAGTGTGTTTATATTTTTTCTAATGTATATGTCAAAGTGTGAGGAGTGTCCATGTATTATGTAAAAAAGTATGTAAGGTGTGCAAGTTTCAAGATGTGCAAAGTGTGAGGTGTGAGTTATGAGAGTACAAAGTGTCAAGTAAGTGAAGAGTCATAAATGTTACGTGTCAAGTATGAAAGTGAAGAGTCATGAAATCTGTGTCAAGATGTAAAGTGAAGAGTTGTGAGAGTTTTGTCATAAGTGAGGAATGTGAAAGGTTGCATCTCTCGTGAGTTTGAGGACAACAATAGCTAAGAGTATTGAAGAGTCATTTTGTAAAGTTATATAATGGAGACAAAGGTCCATGCATTGTAAGGAAGTTTGTAATCAAGCTTGATGTAATATTTGATGATTTATGAATATAATAGTGAGATTTCTTATTGTGAAATATTGATGTTATTATGTGAATGTATTTTATGTGATTGATATTTGACCTTGAGATATTGATGTGAGATAATCTGGCAAAATTGCCATCAATGGTATCAAAGCCATCTTGGCTAAAGTTCAAAGTTATATATTGGTGTATGGAGTTCGTTCTAAATTCCTACACGTTCCTGCAAATGATAGAGGCTCTTAAATGCAAATAGGCATCTTTCTCTCCTCTTTGAATAGCGCTCAGACTCCTCCCTTCAATGCTTGACCGTGTGCCTTGATTTCACACTTAGTGCTTGCTACAAAAAAAAAATCACCTTCGAGTTTAGGCGCTTTAAATAGTGTGAATGCCTTTCGACTTTGGACAAGTGGTACTTGAGAGTTACATTAAAGATATGCGTTGAGACTTAGGTTCTTTCAACACTCATTACTTCTTTCAATGATGACTATGGCAAGTAACTTCCCAATGATGCTTTTAACCACGCAAAGATAGATGTTAGATTTTTTGCATGTAGACCTTCCCTCCAACATATCATACATTGTATATCCTTTGCCATCAAGTGCTCTTGATAACTTGTCTCCAATGCCTTATTTCCAAGACAACATAGATGTTGTGTGGGTGGCTCTAGCTAAGGTGATGAGTAATGCTTTGATGGAGGTTCTATGGCACTCCAATGGTGGTTATCGATGCTTTGTTTCAGTCAACGGTTCCTCTAGATTATACCTTGGGTAAAGCTCCTTGTACCTTGCTTATTTGTGCTTGTCTTTAGCGCTCTTCCTTCTACATAGATAGCAGTTGGTAATGGCCTCCTTGTATTGGTTTGATGTTGTAGGTTTGATGCTTGCTATAGGCACTTGATTTGATGGTGGATACGGTGTCTTTAGACACCTTGATTCTTGAGCAATGCAAACCCTTTGATGGCTCTCTTTCTTTCTCAAACTGTGCCCCTTTACCTTGCTATAACGACTACCTTGTAACCAGTCATTGTAATGCTAGATCCTTTGTCCTTCTTGTTTGAGTTTGAAAGGACACAAATGGTGCCTCTCATGCATGTAAATATTGCTATAATAGTTAAGGTTTAGTACCTTAACCTGCACCAGGATAATAGGCTGAATACATTCCTTTTTCATGCCCTTTGACCTTCTTGATGAGGCAGCTTCTTGAGAGAAATGTTGCTATTATGTTGTCTTCCTTTTGGTGACTTAATTCCACCAAGATATGTAACAGGTTCTGGATGCTCAATAGTGTCTTTAGACACTTCACTCTTACCCAACTTTGTGCATTGTAACTTCCTTCAATGATAACTTCTTAATGCACTTTAAAACTTAAGGGTAATTAGTATTAATGCACCAATAATATCTCTAAGCTTGATGTTCTTAAGAATAATTGGAATAGTGCAGTAGTAATCTCACCTTATTGCTCCTATAAATGAATTTTCAAAATAACTCGAAATATGCACTAATTTTCACTACAATCTAAAAGTACTTAGTGCATCTAAAGAAAAATTAGTATAGAGCAATATTAATCTCACCTTATTTCTCCTTCAAATTGAACTTGAAACATGCACTTTTAATTTCTCCTTGTAGAGAACTATAATCTCTTAATGTAGTATTTTTTGTTGTAACTACATAATAGGAAGATAATTTTCTTTCTGTCGAAATATATCTAACTCCTATTTTAATGTGCAGGTATTGACCTAACTTTTGCACTCCCTTGAAGACTTTAAAATGAATCCACTCCTTGCAATTTTAACTTTAATATGGTGCTTAATGAATCTCTAATAAACCATAGTTTTAAAGTTCAACTAATGAACCTTTTGCACCCAAAGTTGCTTACCTTTAATAACTTCTGAAGATGGTGGATGTCTTGGTGATTTGATTCACAAAATTGTTGCCCTTGACTTAATGAACTTGCAGCTCTTCTTGGTTGTCCGAAACAACTCTCTAACTCACCTTTTTGCAGCTCCAAAAAACCTCTAACTTGCTACCCTTTAACTATAGTAGGTGACTTTGATTCTCCTTCAAGGATGTATCCTGGAAATATGAAGTTCTACAACTAGTGATGTCCTAATTATTGTCCTTTCACAGTCAATTTTTGGACTAAAATGTTGTCCTTGAAACTCAAAAATTTGGTAGGGAACTCTCCCATATCGTAGTTGAGTTTTTCCTTCTAGAACCCTTCAATATCTTGTTGAAGATTCAACAAACCCCTATCTTTGAACGAGCCTTCTAGCCTTCAACGTAATCTTCAAACCTTTCAGGTTTGGTAATAATGTTATGCTCCTTTCTCCTTCAACCTCCTTGTTGAATTTTGACTTCAATCTAGGCCTTCTTCTCAAGAATTTGAAAGTCTTGAGGTCTTCACCAATCTCCTCCATAATTTGGAAATATTCTTGCCAAATCCTTCTCCCTTGGGCTTGTTTTCGGATGGTGATAATTGTCCCAAGCTCTTCCTTTGATGGTGAATTTCTTCAATTATTTCTCCTAGGAACTCCTTTAATTATCTTCTCCAAATTTTAAAATAAGGCTCTCCAAGACTTCTCCTTGTTTCTCCTTGAGACCTCACCAAGGTCTTCAATCCCAGAGATTATCTGGTCTTCCAAATGAGACCTTTCCTTAAACCTTCTATCGTGGAAGTGTTGGTAATGATATCTTCCTCTTGGATCTCTGAAATCTATTGCTGCTAGAATTATGGAATAGAACCTTACTAGTCGTTATTCACTTCTACAATCTGCAAACTTTAATGGAGATCACCAACCTCCAATATTCTAGATCTGGGAGTTTTTTAACTAGACCTTCTAAGGTTATCTTTAACTTCTTTAGGTTGATTTCTTCAATCTGCTATCTACAATATTTTAGGGAAATCATCAACCCCTAATATTCTTCTAGACTCTTCTTTGGAGTCTCTTAAATCAGTAGTAAGGCTACTATGGCCTTTTCTTCTTATAAACTCTACAAGTCTACAATCTCTAGTAATGGTATCTTTTCTTTAGGCATCCAATTCTTCATTATTCCATTTGTTGATTCTGGTGTTGGATTGATTCTAAAGAAGATATTCTTCCTAGATATTTTGTAGGAAGCTTCCCAACTCACTTTGAATCTCCTTTTTTTTGCAATAAAATATTAGGACTGTAATGGAAGAAACTCTAAATCTAGAGATGACAAATCTTCACTAGTTGATTTGTCAATCTAGTGGAATCCACGTTGAGTCCTAGTCTTCACCATTTTTTCTATAACCTTTGTTGAGCAAGGTGCAGCAAAAGTATTGTCATTGTTGTCAACACAGTCAGACAGACCAGTTGATGATGTGGACAGGAGTTAAGAGGTTCTTCAGAGTATTTGTTGAGCAAGGTGCAACAAAAGTTGATGAAGTATACAGGAGTTAAGAAGTTCTTCAGAGATCAGTTGATGAAGTATACAAGAGTTAAGAAGTTCTTCAGAGTATGTACAGTGATTTTCCAAAAGATAGAAGTGGCCCATTTGAGAAAAATCAAAAGAAAATCACAAGGAAGAAAATTGTCGCGATATCGCGACATGTTGGCAAGAAATCCAAACATGTCGCGATATGTTTGGCAAGAAAATCACAAGAAAGAAAAACTGTCACGATATCGCGACATGTTTGGAGAGAAAGAGCAAGAAAGCAAAACTGTCACGATTTCGCGACATGTTTGGAGAGAAAGAGCAAGAAAGCAAAACTGTCACGATATCGCGACATGTTCGGAGAGAAAGCGCAAGCAAGAAAAACTGTCACGATTTCGTGACATGTTAGAAGAGAGAGAAGAAGAAAGAAAAACTGTCACGATTTCGTGACATGTTAGAAGAGAGAGAAGAAGAAAGAAAAACTGTCGTGATTTCGTGACATGTTGGAAGAGAGAGAAGAAGAAAGAAAAACTATCACGATTTCACGACATGTTGGAAGAGAAAAAGACAAGTAGAAAAAGTGTCATGATTTCGTGACATATTGCAAGAGGAAGAGGAGAGAGAAAAAGGTGTCGCGATTTCGTGACATGTTTCATTTTCGCGGTCCAAAGCGAAGAGAAAGAGGAGAGAGAAAAAGATGTCACGATTTCATGACATGTTTCATTTTCGTGGTCCAAAGCGAAGAGAAAGAGGAGAGAGAAAAAGATGTCATGATTTCGTGACATGTTTCATTTTCACGGTCCAAAGCGAAGAGAAAGAGGAGAGAGAAAAAGGTGTCACGATTTCATGACATGTTTCATTTTTGTGGTCCAAAGCGAAGAGAAAGAGGAGAGAGAAAAAGGTGTCGCGATTTCGTGACATGTTTCATTTCACACCGAAGCGAAGAGGAAGGCAGAGAAAGAAAAAGTGTCATGATTTCATGACATATTGCAAGGAAGATTGTACGGACGAAAAAGTGTCATGATTTCGTGACATATTGCAAGGAGAGAGAGTCCGAGAGAAAAAGTGTCACGATTTCGTGACATGTTGCAAGAGAGAGAGTCCAAGAGAAAAAGTGTCGCGATTTCGCGACATGTTGCAGAAGAGAGAGTCCGAGAGAAAAAGTGTCGTGATATCGCGAGATGACGGGTTTTCGCGACCCGAAGGCAAGAGAAAGAGCCAAGGAGAAAAAGTGTCGCGATATCGCGACATGTCGGGTTTTCACGACCCGAAGGCAGGAGAGAGAGTCAAGGAGAAAAAGTGTCACGATATCGTGACATGTCAGGTTTTCGCGACCCGAAGGCAGGAGAGAGAGTCAAGGAGGAAAAAGTGTCACGATATCGCGACATGTCGGGTTTTCGCGAGTATAGGCAAAGAAAAGAGCAAGGAGGCGAAAGTGTCGCGATATCGTGACATGTTGTTTTCATGGGTACAAGCCAAGAAAAGAAGCAAGGAGGCAAAAGTGTCGCGATATCGTGACATGTTGTGTTTTCACGGGTATGAACCAAGTAAAGCAGCAAGGAGGCGAAAGTGTCATGATATCGTGACATGTCTTGTTTTCACGGTACAATGCGAGAAGAAGACAAAGAGGCGAAGTGTCACGATTTCATGATAGGATCAATTTCGCAAGCTAAAAATAGAACCCAACCGAAACAAGATATGTAACCATTAATTGAAGTTACACAATAATTACAGGGACGTTACAAAAGAAAATCATGCAACTAATTTAAGAACAGTAAAGAAGTGAGAAATCTAAGATGTATAAATAGAATAGAATATGCATGCATGCACAAAAGAATAAGAACAGTCATGACCAAGAAGACGAACAGTCATGGTAAAGGTATATGTGTAAATTCGTTGCATGTAACGTAATGCCCACTCTATTATATACAAAAGAGTTATTACAATCATGAGAATATGAAAAAAATACAATTGATAAGTGGCGTATGATAAATAAAAGGAGTTATAACAGGAGTTTCAAAGTAAAGTATTGTTATAAAAGGAGGTCCATGTGGAGAATTAAATGGCTTGAAAGAGAGTGAAAGCTGTCAAATAGAGTGAAAGTGCTGAAGAAGAGAGAGCGAAGAGAGGGAGGGAGGAGAGAGAGGAAGAGGAGGGAGAGAGGTGTGTGTTGGGTAAAGAGTGGGCAATGTTGAGAAAGCAATAGACCAGTCAAGGTCTTGTAAAAGTGAAGGCATCTTTATGTCAATCATCTAGATTCAGAACAGAAGTCCAAGTTGGTGCTTGGCATCAGGGGTTGGTGCTCCTTCCAATTGGTGCTGGTAAATCAGGGGTTGGTGCTCCTTTCTGTTGGTGCTGATAAATCAGGGGTTGGTGCTCCTTTCTGTTGGTGTAGATAAATCAGGGGTTGGTGCTCCTTCCAGTTGGTGTTGGTAAATTGATTGTAAAGTTGTTGCTTTGCAAAGGCTGGATTTGGATGGGAGTCCAAACAGTCTATTTTTGAGGAGTAGCCAAAACTGGTGAACCTCGGTACATCTTGTGTTGTGTGTGATGCTCTCTTGTTATATTTGCTTTATGTGGTTTTAAGCTTTCATTGTTTTGGCTTTAAGAGTTGCAGATTCAAGTTTTTAAGAGCTACACTGATTCACCCCCCCTCTCAGTGTCATTGTGAGACTAACAATTGGTATCAGAGCCAGTTTCCCTTATCAGGCTAAATCAGCTAGGGTTGATCTTGGATTAGTACGCAATGGGTAAGAAGAATAGATCCTCCTCAAATAAGGCATCTCAATCAGTTTTAGTTCCTGTGGAAGAGAAGATTGAACTAGAAAAGATAGAAGAAGTGAATTCTGAAGTATGTGATGAAAACCTTGAGGGTGAAGTATATCTAGAAGGTGAGTTGATCGCTGCACTTGAAGAGTTGAATATAGAAAGGAAACAGAACAAAAGACTGTCCAAGAAGTTGGAAGAATATGAGGATAATATTGAAGATCTCTTCTTGCAAATTCATAAAGCCAAGAAAATAGAAGAAGCTTTGAAGTCACACCTGGATGATAAAAGCGATGTTTGCAGCAAACAAGAAGAGGAGATTGTTTTATTGAAGAAACAACTAGAAGAGGCCAATACAAATCTCAAATTTGAGAAGAGCACAGAGTTGCTAGATAAAATGATAAGGCAACAAAGAAACCCCATGTCTAAGCTTGGTCTTGGATATGAAGCTGAACAACCTTCATCTTCTAAATCTGCAGAGAAGAAGAAGTCCACTACTGATGGATCAAAGCAAGAACAGTTTGAAGCTAAAACTTCAAAAGGAAGAAAATCTCGAAGGAGATCTACAGCAAAGCAACCACAACAAAAGAGGTTCTATCACTCTCACTCTATTCATAATAATGCTTTTAATGGCTATTGTTTTAGATGTAACCATTATGGTCACAAGGCAATTTATTGTGGATTGAATAAAAGATCAAAGAGTTATGCTGGTAGAAATACATCTGTTGAACACCATGTGCAATGTTTTAAATGTAATGGTCATGGGCACATAGCAAGGTTTTGTCCAAGAACCTTTTTATCCAATCTAAGGCAAGACAACAGATTTCATCAGACACAAAGAATGCAACACAGACAGGGAAGAAATCATGTGTATCAAAGAAAGGAAAATAATCATCCATCAAGGATGCACAAGAGACAACCACCCAAGAGAAATGTTCAAGTTTACGAAAAGCTTCAAAACTGTGATGCAGTTGAGAAACTCAAGCCCAAGTTCAAGAAAGGTTGGAGAAAGAAAGAAGAGAGGAAATCGTGTCTCCTTGGACTGAAGGAGATTACTCCTCTATTGCATTAAGCAGCTCCAGGTAGCACATCCTCAGGGGGAGCAATGTTAAAGTTTTATTTTAATGCTCCTATGTATTTGTGTGGTTATCTGAGGATGAAAGGAAAGTAGTCGGGGAGTTGTTGTATAGTTGTCAAAGTGTGTTTTCTGTTCATACAGTTGTTTGTGGTAGTGCCGTGAAGGGTGGTGATTAAATTGAGAGTTGTCTTTATTGGTAATATTGCTATATGTCATTGTTGTACTGTTGATGGTTCTTACTGCCATTGTCCAAAGTTAAGGATTATAACAGTTCAGATAATTTGGTTAATGAAAGAATGTTGCCCTAGTCGCATATATGTGTTTCGATAAAAGCAGTGTGTATTTGATCTACACATGGTCGTGAAGATTGTTAGATCTATCATGACGCTGTGGTGAAAAAAAAAATATTGAAGTCTGAGTATTGATTCATGTTTAGATCATCAAGATGAGCAACTTTGCTTTGTGAATCATACCTATCCGAGGTCCAAAAGTATGAGTTTGAGTAAGGTGCACTATAGTTGGCCGTGAAGTGTTTGACAAAATGTTGTCTCCTGATTCGAACAGTTGAAAGTAAGGTGTGACCAGCGGTGACTGTAGAAAACATAGACCAAGTTGAAAATGTAAAAAGTGATTGGTTGAGTTGTGTTGAGATTGAGCATTAAGTATAGAACATATTGAGTCTCTAACAATTCTTTTTATGATTCTATAAGATCTGGGCAAGTTCTTGGTGAGCTTGCTAGAGCAGGTTCTTAGTGAGCCTATGACAGAGTACAGAGGACAGAGTCTCAATGGATAGAGATCCAACAGCCAACACAGTTGAAGATAGATCTGAGTGAGGATTCTTCAAGTGGAGAGAGGTCCACCAGTCAGTGCAGCAGAGTGACAGAGTCTTCTATAATATAACAATTGAAGGAGAGGTTTATAATGAGCAGCCAGATGGTTTCCAGCCTGGTGATGATTGGTTGAGTTGATTGATTGAGCCTTTGAAGAAGGCCTTTGGGAAATATTTGAGGACAATGCTGGGACAGATTTGAGGACAGTGTTGGGACAGATTTCCAGATGCAGATTTGGGTAGGATGTGTAGATGACAGAAAGAGTACCAGTGGAGGTGCATTCTATCATGGAGATAGATTGGTCATGTGGAACAGTAAGAAACAAGAGTCAATTTTCTTATCCATAGCAGTAGAATATATTGCAGTGACAGTGTGTTGTACGCAGAGGGAGAATTTATATATTTAATTATCTTTGTGCTCATATTTGTAATTTTTGCTAACTATCATAACATGTGCCTGAGAATGTTGTGCATGGACTCAGGGGGAGTCTGCAGTAGCCCTTTGGTATTATTGTCAAAGGGGGAGAAGAATTACAGGAGATTGCATGAGTGTTGCCAACAATTCCAAAGGGGGAGATTGTTGAGCAAGGTGCAACAAAAGTATTGTCATTGTTGTCAACACAGTCAGACAGATCAGTTGATGAAGTGGACGAGTTAAGAGGTCAGTTGATGATGTGGACAGGAGTTAAGAGGTTCTTCAGAGTATTTGTTGAGCAAGGTGCAGCAAAAGTTGATGAAGTATACAGGAGTTAAGAAGTTCTTCAGAGATCAGTTGATGAAGTATACAGGAGTTAAGAAGTTCTTCAGAGTATGTACAGTGATTTTCCAAAAGATAGAAGTGGCCCATTTGAGAAAAATCAAAAGAAAATCACAAGGAAGAAAACTGTCGCGATATCGCGACATGTTGGCAAGAAAGAAAACTATCGCGATATCGCGACATGTTGGCAAGAAAGAAAAACTGTCGCGATATCGCGACATGTTTGGAGAGAAAGAGCAAGAAAGCAAAACTATCGCGATTTCGCGACATGTTCGGAGAGAAAGAGCAAGCAAGAAAAACTATCGTGATTTCGTGACATGTTAGAAGAGAGAGAAGAAGAAAGAAAAACTGTCACGATTTCGCGACATGTTAGAAGAGAGAGAAGAAGAAAGAAAAACTATCGCGATTTCGTGACATGTTGGAAGAGAGAGAAGAAGAAAGAAAAACTATCGCGATTTCGCGACATGTTGGAAGAGAAAAAGACAAGTAGAAAAAGTGTCGCGATTTCGTGACATATTGCAAGAGGAAGAGGAGAGAGAAAAAGGTGTCGCGATTTCATGACATGTTTCATTTTCACGGTCCAAAGCGAAGAGAAAGAGGAGAGAGAAAAAGGTGTCACGATTTCGTGACATGTTTCATTTTCGCGGTCCAAAGCGAAGAAAAGAGGAGAGAGAAAAAGGTGTCGCGATTTCGTGACATGTTTCATTTTCGCGGTCCAAAGCGAAGAGAAAGAGGAGAGAGAAAAAGGTGTCACGATTTCATGACATGTTTCATTTTCGTGGTCCAAAGCGAAGAGAAAGAGGAGAGAGAAAAAGGTGTCGCGATTTCGCGACATGTTTCATTTTCGCGGTCCAAAGCGAAGAGGAAGGCAGAGAAAGAAAAAGTGTCGCGATTTCGCGACATACTGCAAGGAAGGTTGTACGGACAAAAAAGTGTCACGATTTCGTGACATATTGCAAGGAAGATTGTACGGACGAAAAAGTGTCGCGATTTCATGACATGTTGCAGGAGAGAGAGTCCGAAAGAAAAAGTGTCACGATTTCGCGACATGTTGCAGGAGAGAGAGTCCGAGAGAAAAAGTGTCACGATTTCGCGACATGTTGCAGGAGAAAGAGTCCGAGAGAAAAAGTGTCACGATTTCATGACATGTTGCAAGAGAGAGAGTCCAAGAGAAAAAGTGTCGCGATATCGCGACATGTTGCAGAAGAGAGAGTCCGAGAGAAAAAGTGTCACGATATCGCGACATGACGGGTTTTCGTGACCCGAAGGCAAGAGAGAGTCCAGGAGAAAAAGTGTCGCGATATCGTGACATGTCGGGTTTTCACGACCCGAAGGCAAGAGAAAGAGATAAGGAGAAAAAGTGTCACGATATCGCGACATGTCGGGTTTTCACGACCCGAAGGCAAGAGAGAGAGTCCAGGAGAAAAAGTGTCACGATATCGTGACATGTCGGGTTTTTGCGGGTACAGGAAAAGAGGAAGAGCAAGGAGGCAAAAGTGTCACGATATCGCGACATGTGTTTTCGTGGTACATGCCAAGAAAAGAAGCAAGGAGGCGAAAGTGTCGCGATATCGCGACATGTTGTGTTTTCGTGGGTATGAACCAAGTAAAGCAGCAAGGAGGCAAAAGTGTCACGATATCGCGACATGTTGTGTTTTCGTGGGTACAAGCCGAGAAGAAGACAAAGAGGCAGAAGTGTCACGATTTCACGACAGGTCACTTTGGTGCAAGCTAAAAATAGAACCCAGCCGAAATAAGATATGTAACCGTTAACTGAAGTTACACAACAGTTATAGGGGACGTTACAAAAGAAAATCATGCAACTAATTTAAGAACAATCGAAGAAGGAGAAATCTAATAGTCGTATAAATAGAATCGAATATGCATGCATGCACAGAAAAAAATACGAACAGTCATGACCAAGAAGATGAACAGTCATGGTAAAGGTATATGTGTCAATTCATTGCATGTAACATAATGCACACTCTATATATACAAAAGGAGTTATTGACAAGTGGCAGATGAGAATATGAAATAAACAGTTACAATTTACAAGTGGCGTATGAGAAATAAAAGGAGTTATAACTGGAGTTTCAAAGTGAAAGGATTGTTATAAAAGGAGGTCTATGTGGAGAATTAAATGTGCGGTTGAAAGAGAGCGAAAGCGCTGCTCAAACTAGAGTGAAAGTGCTGCAAGAAGTGGGCTGGAAGAATGTTGTAAGAGAGCGTTAAGAGAGCGGAGACGAAGAGGAAGAAGAAGAAGAGGGAAAGAGGGCCAAAGGGAAAGTAGAGCCATAGGTATGTGTTGGGTAAAGAGTGGGCAATGTTGAGAAAGAAATAGACCAGTCGGGGTCTTGTAAAAGTGAATGCATCTTTATGTCAATCATCTAGATTCAAAACAGAAGTCCAAGTTTGTGCTTGGCATCGGGGTTGGTGCTGTAAATCGGGGTTGGTGCTCCTTTCAGTTGGTGCTGATAAATCGGGGGTTGGTGCTCCTTTCTGTTGGTGCAGATAAATCAGGGGTTGGTGCTCCTTTCTTTTGGTGCTGATAAATCAGGGGTTGGTGCTCCTTCCAGTTGGTGCTAGTAAATTGATTGTAAAGTTGTTGCTTTGCAAAGGCTGGATTTGGATGGGAGTCCAAACAGTCTATTTTGAGGAGTAGCCAAAACTGGTGAACCTCGGTACATCTTGTGTTGTGTGTGATGCTCTCTTGTTATATTTGCTTTATGGGGTTTTAAGCTTTCTTTGTTTTGGCATTAAGAATTGAAGATTTAAGTTTTTAAGAGCTACACTGATTCACCCCCCCCTCTCAGTGTCATAGTGAGACTAACAACCTTGTGGAAAGACTAGCCAAATGTAATCTCAAAAATTTTGTAAATAAGATTTTTGGATTTCTCTCAGTCTCACTTGTGGCTCTCACTATTTTCTATTTGATCTACCATGTGCTTTGATACCATTGTTAGCTTTTTATGGGAGGTAGTACAACCACAAGATGTAAGATAACTATAAACTAATGACATAATAATATGCAAGAAAATAATAAGATGAACATTTGCAAATAACTCAAAAATATGCCATTAATGAAAGTGATAAAAATAGTACAATGTTATATAATGGAGGACATGAACACTCCATGAACAAATATGAAAGGACTACATTGTACCATACTACTAAACTATAACACACATTGTCCCTTGTATTCTCTCAGTATAATCTCTCTATGTTCTATATTAAAACACACATTATGAGGCCTATATATAGGAAGATAGATACCTTGGCCCTTCCTCTATATAAGGCTTATGTACATGTGGACTACATGCACATTTACAACTTGCACATTGACACTTGTGCATTTATTACAATACTTAAAGTAACTATCTAACTTTAATTTAAAGTAAAATTCTACTCTAGTTATGTACGAAAAGTGGTACATTTACATAACCCAAATGATGTAATATACTCTAACACTACAATAGTTCTTGCCCTACCATTTTTAGTGTTAGGTATAATTTTTTCATGTTTTTATTTTTTTCGCTTGTTTTCCTATTAAAAAATCCAACTTTTTTTTTTAGTTTAGTAGGTTAGAAACCCTATGCAGGGGGGTTTAAAATGTCATGGAGGAGTTGTCATTATTGGCTAAGCTAGATTGCCTATAAAGTGTCTAGTGAAGTGAGGGGTGATTCGACTTCAATACCTAAGCCTCAGATAATATCTGTATACAAAATTGATCTCCCATGTATATTTGGGTATATCGAGAGACCCCCATAGGATTAGAAGAAATCTTTAGCCCTAAGAATATTTTTGACTGTGTATTTTCCATAGTGCATTGAACACAACATACAATAAGATCACCCTTCCATATTGTCATAGAGGTGGGTAGTATGCTCAAGGGTATACATGGAATTCTCCTTGAGTGGTGGCCTAAAATATTGGTCCAAGAATTATCATTCATCGTTGCAGTATAATAGAGAGCTATAGAAAATACATACACCCTAGTTTAGAGTATATGTTTCTATTTATCCTGAATATAAAAAACCCCACCATAAAAATTGAGCATATTAAGGAGACTACACTATCATAGAATTGACTAAACAAAAATAGAAGATAGAAAAATGAGTGGTGAGAATAAAAATCATAATAGGGTCTATCAGTAATAGTTAGGTATCAATCAATAATATTTCAAGCAGATTTTTGTAGTGTAGTTATCAGTTACAAGGTCAGCAATAGTCCAAATAGGGTCTATTAGTAATAGTCAAGTATAAACCAAAATAGTTCATATAGAGTTGGTTGTGCAATTACCAATTACAAATTTTGTAACAATAAGACATAGTCAGACATAATAGTTATCGATTAATAGAGTTGGACAAAACAATTGTTAGTAATGGACATTGTAAAGCTTGCTTAAAAAATGTAAGACAAAAGTCAAATTTTTAGTGAATCAAGACTCCAAGAGAAAAATGACAACACTTGAAGACAACACTTCCCTAAAAAAATTGGGATGTCCAAAAAGTGGTTGTGGGATATAGCTCATTGTGATCATCTTGTTGAGCATATTTTAGTATATATGCATTTTTTTAGGGTGCTAAAAAACGTCATTGTGAGACATAGCCTATCACCAAAACCAACCTAAAATAGATTTTTTCAAGTAAGGTTCACAAAAAAAATCCCAATATTTTCTTATTTCACAATTGTCAAAGATTCACTACATTTGAGTTCTATATCATTACAGACAACACTCAATGGACAGGAGTGGCCAACTTTCCGTATTTTTTGGGTTTCACCTTACCAAACCTCCTCATTTAGAAGGATGACAAAGCGGTTCCCCCACATTTCCTATACCCTCATTTATATAGGACAACATAACCATAGTATAGAAATTATCCTTTAAGGCCCATAACACTTAAAGGGTAACACCTATTCCCTAACCTTACCCTAATTCCATCTAGGTAGGTTAATAAGGCGTAAAGCCTTGGTGCTTAGTTACCACACCTCCATGGGTTAACTAAGGTCATTACCACTCATTGGCAATGAACATGATCACCTAAACCTTCTCGTTCAAGGGACCACCACTGTTGTCTTCTGTATGATTTCTAGTAACTTCATAAATATAGGACACCCAATATTTATGTTCAAGGTATATCATTTCACAAGAATTTAGCTATTGCATTCACACAATTCCTTCTAGATTTGTGAGTTCCTAGCTATTGCATCCTTGCAACTCCTTCTAGGAACCACTTCTACTTGGTTATTGCATTCACACAACTCCTTCCAAGATTGGGCTATTTTCATTGACTTAGGTCCTAAAAGAAGATTCTAGATTCATCCCAAGAACTCTTCCCTAACCTAAGATAACATTCAAGAGATAAAAACAACTCTCTCTAATTATAAATGCTTCAATTAAAACAACATGCTTAATATAAACCACAATATTAAACAATACATCATAAATCTAGCATAAGCCTAGCATAAGCTTCAACATAATGTCATTGCCATAAAACATTATTAACCATCAATCCAAGAGGGAGAACATACTATGTAAAAGAAGCATTCTTCTCAATTATTTTCTAAGCTAGCATTATCATAAATGCCTATATAAAGCTTTTTTTAACATAAAAGAGATGACATATACATTTGTTATTTCTTAATGACAAAAAACATTTTGCAAGACAAAGATCGCAATCCAAATCATTTCTTGCATAAGCTTAAATCAAATCTACATTACAAAAACTATCATATTTGTTCTCTTTTAGAGAGAAGTCACTTGGAAAGTTATCTAAGGAACACAAAGCAATTTCTTGTTTACATAACAACTTTTCAATCCAAGATACATCAAGACCATTCCACCTAAATGCTTCCTACACCATCTTCCTTTTGCGATCATCTTCATGACGAAGTTCTCCCATGAACTTGAGGAACATTAAGGGATCATGATAGCTCTTTTATGCAATAAGTTAAATCAAATTGGAAAAGACCTAAACTGAAAGATTTATCAATAGGTAATGTTGCCCCAATACCTAACCAAAGGGCTACTGCAGTACCAATTAAAAATACTGTTGTAGCCACTGGACGACGAAATGGATTTTGGAATTGATTCACATTCTCCAAGAAAGGTACCGTCACGCGGGTACTGAGGCCATTAAAAGGACACCTAATGATCTATTAGGTACTATACGAAGTATTTGGAATACGAAGGAAAAATACCATTCGGGCAATATTTCCAAAGGAGTTACAAATGGGTTTGTCGGTTCACCAATCATGCAGATTAATATGCTTTGAATATGATGCAAGCAACCATGCATATAAAGCAAACTAAAGCAACAAGAAGATAATCTCATACTTCTCTCTTATAATGGCCCCCTTTACCTACTCAAGTCATAGGTGATCACTATAGATTAAAACATACTCCATAGAGTTCAAGTATCCAAAAAGACAAGGAGAGAATCCCATACTTCTCTCTTATAATGGCTCCCTTTACCTACTCAAGTCCCAAGAGACCACTATAGTTTCCCATCCAAAATAAGCATTCACAATAAAGAAACCAATTATTATTACTCCAAAAAAATATCCAAAAGGAAGATAAGACACTAAATTTTTTAACCAAACAAAGCTCTAATAATTCTTTAAGCCATGTACTTCATTATTTTCTTACAATTCTAAAAAAACTTAAAACAACTTTACTATTTATTTATACTAATCATAACCCAAGCAATAATAATTTTTCCCAAAGAATATAGCATCTATAACATCCTTCACATATCATTAACAATGATTTCCAAGAGAACATTATCTAAAATGACTTTAATTAACCAAAACTTCTTACAATAATGCAACACATAAATGACATTATAGCTATAGCATCTTCACTTATCAATAACATTAATCTAATACAAATGTGAGTCCAAAAGAACAACATTAAATACAATTGTTTGACTCATAGGAGACAAACCTTGGGTGAAGATGAAAAGCTTTCCCCAAAGTGCTTTAACCAAGTGCTAAGCACAAACTAACATCATGCACCAAGCAACAGGCTTAAACAAAAGCTTAGATCACCATGCGTACCAAGGATAACAAAAACCAATCAGACATCAACCTTAACCAAAGCAAACAAGAAAGGGATGATTCATGAAGACCCCTACAGAAGACACCAAAGTTTATAGGTAACTCCAATGTTTCCCGAGATAACTTAGGACCCGCAACATTAAATCGAGGTAGACATTGTTCATATATACAAAATCGAAAAAAATACATAGGATGTTTAACCAACTTCCATCAGGAAACAAGACAAACATCAAACCATCATTAGAAAATCTCACCAAACGACTCTAACTCTAACCCAAAACTTGCCTAGGGCAATGCAATACAAACTTGCACCTATAGGCGACATAAAAGCTCAATTGACCCGCTACTCAAGGCACAACAACTCAACATAGTCCATGACTGCACATAAATCCACTATCAATGTAGCTATAGCACCAACAAAACTGCCTAACTAGGATCCGTAAGCATGAATGACAAACACTTACATCTAACCAATTAAGAAAACAATAACATAAAAAATACGTGAACATAACACTGCAAGGAAGGTAAAGCTAGAGCCTACCTCTTAACATAAATCTTCCAACACCAATCCTTGCATTCTCCAAGCCTCCTCATTCTCCTCTACTTGCTAGTGACCCTCAAAAAAGCTCCTCAAGCCTCTCAAATAGAAATTTGAATCCTTGTAACAAGTAGAACCCCCTTCCCATATCTTCTTGGATTCGGTGGCCAACATCGCCATTGTGCTTCATCTCAATGGTAGCATTTCAAAGAGCATCGATAAGACTCATCGAGGTCAACTCGGGATTTATGGATAATGCAACTTAAATAAAGCCAAAATTAATTCTTCATGCACATAATTATTATTAATTTTCCAACCTTAGGAACCTTTGGGTTAATTTATCCTTTATCACTATAGCACCCTAAAATTGGCACGGTTAAACCTTAGTAAAAAGATAAAAGATAAAAAATTTGAATTTTAACCCCAAACTGCCCGTTAAACCGCCTGTTACCCGCTTTCCCCATTTTTTGCACCATTTTTAGGATTTGTTTTGACCATTGGACGATATCGTCATAGATTAGATGAAATCATCCCCGATCTGACGAATTCATTTGGAACAGAACGTCCGAGACGATTTCGTCCCAAAACCAAATTTTCATAATTAGCTTCTGTTTCAACAGACCTCTCCAACTTGGGCGGAAATGCGTCTACGCAGTTGGAGATTTCCCTGTTGGAGATCTCCCAGATTGGGATGATCCCCAACCTCCTAACCTCTTCCTAATCCTATATAAACTAGGATTTTTCTAGTTTATCCCCCTGAACCCCCTAAACCCCTTAGCTGACAGATTTCTCTATAGATTTAGTTCCTTATTCCCTCGCACTACTGTCTGTGTTCTATACTTTGCATTTTCTTGCAGGAACTCTACTATTTTTCAGTCGAAGCTAGCTCGGATCGTCGTGGACGATCTCGGACGATTACGGATGATTTTGTCGAGGAGCGCAGACGATCTCGTACGATTGGAGGCGATCCTGACTGTAGTCCAGATTGGGGGCAATCAGAGTCTAGAGTTTGCATTTCCTTAGCTTTCTCTGCATTTTTCCTATTGTATTTCTGCATTGTCTTAAATTATTATGTTTCTGCATCTTGGAGTTCACCTCATTTAGCATAACCGCATGATAAAGTTAAAATCAATCATTAAATCTACTGCATTTCCTTATTTGTTATTGGAATCCATTATTTAGGCATGTTTGCTATTATTTCTACCATTCTCCTTTGCTTTTGCACTTGCATATTTGGTATTTTGCGTCTATTTTTGTGATTGCGGGTTTCTGATGAATTCATCAGATTTTAGATGATTCTGTCTGATTTCAGATGACCTTCTATGATTTGGGATGATCCTATGAAATATCAGATGATTACGTATGAATTGAGGCGATCTGAACTGCTACAAGACTTAGAATCTTCATCAAACATCCAAAATCAGGTATGACACATTCTAGCTAGCATATTCTCTGTTATTAGCATTCATTCCTATTTTTTGTATTCATTTAAATCAGCATTGGCATATAGAATAGTTTAGATTCATCTTGGCCAAACCTAGGATTTGAATGATCGAGTATAAAAATGAACACATCAAACTCATTGTCAACCTAGGCGTGGAAACTGCCATTCAAAAGTTTCCTGGTGAACCCACCATCCGTCGAAAATTCACCCTTATACCCCTCCCCGAGAGGCGGGACCTTCAAAGGGCCTCTCAGTCCGAGGTATTGTCCCATCCTTTTCACATCCCCCTTCCGGGCGCGGATCCTATAGCCTGAAGGTAAGGATGCGAAAAATTTGGAGCGATACATTTTGGTGAACCCGACGTGAAACAAAAACCTTTTGAAAACAAAAACCTTAAAAATAAGAAAAAAAAAAGCAAAACATAAATGCATTTAGAATTAAAAAATTGCATATCATATTTAGATGGTAGACTATAATAAAAGACGAGTTGTCACCATTAATGTTGAAAATCAACTAGCAGCTATAGAGATTACTTTTGTGCTTAGAGTACCTCAAACAAGTAGGGTTCAACCTTTGTGGGACGAACTTGATAGGAGATTGAATCTCATTTCATCTAGAGCAACCGAACTTAGGCAAATTAAGAGGTTTGTCCTAGATAGAATCCTGGATCCCGATCAAGTGATTTTGTATCATGAACTTTAGAGAGCTTGCCATAGGTGGTTAGCAGATAAAAGAGCCCTTGTGTCTTCTAGAGTTGTATACCTTTGAGGAATACCTCGATAATGCAGTTATAGTACATAAATTTTTGTCTCGTATAGAGGACCAAGAGGTCGTTCTTACGGATAGACAAAGATGGAATAGAGTTCCCAGAGCTGTGTTATATCGAGAGTATTGCCATGAGATTTATTTTTACAAAACAGAATCTGAAACAGATAATATCACTATAGCACACTTTATCAAGTTCTTGAAAAACCATTTCCAATTTGAAGAGGAGCATTTTATGACTCCTGATGAACTTGATCCTATCAATGATATCTATAAACTATTTATAGAAAACTAAGCTATTATTTTATTATTGTTATTTCTTGTATTTAGTGTGTTGTTTATTGCCTTTATAAGCATAAAAACAAAAACAAAAAAAAAATCATAACAAAAAAATCAAAACATTTTCTTTTAAGCATTATAGTAGGTATATAATTAAAATATATACCTCCCAAAATTTGTCGCAAATATATTAATATATATTTGCTAAAATCTAAATTTAGACATAATGACTAGACTCAGGAATGGAAAACAAATTGAAGTAGAAGAAGATTGGTTAGGAAAAACCATAAATAAACCAGATGTCCCTTCTTGAAGACCCAATTCGGGAAGAAGGAACCTTAAACCAACCAGAAGAAGAATTTGTGGATGCAAATGAACAAAAAGAAAATGATAGAGAGGAAGGATCCTCATCTCCTAAAATAACTTCGGAAGGAGTTGTTACTTTTGAGAACATGGAACATTTTTGGAAATTCCTCAATACTAATATTGGCACTCTTAATAGAGCAGTTCATATGGATAAAGATCAAATTAGTGACACTCAAGCAACCCTAGAAGACATCTATCACACACGCACTAATCCTTTGTCCTTCGTTGATCAAGAGAGTGATCAAGCTGGACCATCCAATTTGGACATGGCTACTATAATCCAGAACATGCAACAACAACAGGTTACCCAACCACCTAGAGTGCACATTACCAAGCCAAGGGTTATTCCCACACAAAAGAAACCTTCATTCACTGCTCTATTTTGCCAAGCTATTGATCAATATACCTCAAATCAACAAAAGCCTAAAACAAAACCAAATACCAATTTCCAACAATTTGGGATACAACATAATACTACACCAAATCTTCTTCATAATACTCTTCCTACCAATCATTTGCATAACAACAATATAGCATCTAATCCTTATGTCCCGCCTTCCTACGCTCACAAGTCCCATACTCATGTACCACCAAACCAATATGGTGGACAAAGCGGTAATCTGGAAGCCATGGTGAAATAGTTAGTCTCTCGCATGGACCAGATAGATCCCTACCGTCCCTCGTACAATTATCGAGAGATGTGTAGTCAACCTCTAGACCCTATAGTTGTAGCACAACCATATCCCAAACACTTTCCTATGCCTGTCCTACCTATATATAAAGGAACTGAAGATCCCATAGAGCATCTTCGTATGTTTAGGATAGCATGTCATGACATATCACATGATGACTTGTTATTACTAAAAATGTTCCCGAAAAGCTTAGGGGGGATGGCATTGGAGTGGTATTATCAATTGCCCACTCATTCTTTGAGAAATTTTGAAGAAACCGCCGAATATTTTGTGCATCAATTTAGTGCCTATATCGAAAGGCATGTAACCATTAAAGATTTGTACAACCTAAAACAAGACAAAGATGAGTGTTTTGCTGACTTCTTAGCTCGATGGAGGCAGTTGATAGGAAAATTACACTTTGTGTTACCTTATCGGGAAATGTTGGATATTTTTATCAATAATTTACAAGAACAACTATCCTATGAATTATCAACTGCTACCTTGACCACCTTCGATCAAGCTATAGATTTAGCTCGAAGGGTGGAAGATGCTCTCATTAGAAGAGGTCAGCTCAAAAAGAAAGATGATGAGAAAACATCCAGAAATCAATATAAAAATAAACAAGTTGTGGGTGACGGAGTCATTGATAGCAGAAACATTGCCAATGTTAATACTACGAAAACAACAGAGAAGTTTATATTGAAACCTCCTGATAAACCACCCCGAGAATTTACTAGGTTAAATCAACCTTTATCAACCATTCTCCCGCAATTACTAGCACGAGGTTTGATCCAATTACCAACTATCCGGGAACCTGATCCAACCATACCCGGATATAGAGCTGATTTACATTGTGATTTTCATAGAGGACCTGGACACGCTACCAACTCTTGTAAAATATTAAAACATAAAATACAAGACTTGATTGATAACAATGAGATGGAGGTGCAAGCCTTTCAACCTAAACAAAATCCTTCTAATAATGCTCAAAAGAACATTCCCCAAAATCAGAATCAGAATGCCAATCAATCATTGGACATATTTCAACATCCTTTACCAAAGCATGGTAAAGAGGTGGCTAATCAAATTGAGCATCATAATGTTCCCCCTCCTACCCGATATGTAGGGACTATTAGTGGACAATTACCTATTCATGATCCTCAAATATTTGACACAACTTTATCCATAGTTACGACTAGACCTCTACATAATATTCGGATACTTGATCTTAGTGACACCGAATATGAGACTGAAAGTGACATGGAAATCACCTCAAATCAATCGAATAGTTCTGAAGATGAATCAGATCCTATTCAACCTATCACAAGTTCTATGGTTCCAGAAGAACCATTTCCTAGAAGAGTCACTACTAGACCATCTTCTCACCAAATACTTTCTAATGAACAAGCCATAAATGCTAGACCAAGACCTATTCATCACTTGCAAAATAATATTGTAGGAACCATCGGAGCCGTTACCAGACAACAAGCTCAAAACTCTCAACAGGATCAAACTCGAAATCGTGGATCAGCTCCATTTGTTTTGAAAAATCCCAATAAAGGGAATTATGCGCCTAATGTTCAACCTAAGCCTCCTTATAATATTAATGAACAATTATCCAATACTATAGCTAGAATTTCCCTTTTGGACCTGTTAAGATCTTCTCCTACCCATAGGGATGAATTAATGCTCACATTAAGCCAAATGATGGTACCACAAAATATTCAACCTGAAGCCATGTCCAATACTATCATCACTCGAGAAGTCGATTGTATTGACTTTCGAGATAGAGATATCCCGCAACATAGTTTACATAAGGATAACCCCTTATATATTATGACCCTAATTGGAGATGTAGTCGTTAAGCGAGTCTTGATTGATAATGGTTCATCTTTAAACATATGCACTTTTGACTTCTACCAACGATTTGGGTTTAGAAGTGACGAAATGAAAAGAACTGATATGATTATAAAAGCCTTCAATGACGAAACACAAGAAACATGTGGAGTCATTACTATACCCTTGCAAGTTGGTCCTAGAACCCTAGATACGACCGTGTTTATTGTACATTGCCCTGCATCATACAATATACTTTTGGGTCGCCCTTGGATCAACGCGATGCGAGCGGTTCCATCCACTTTACATCAGTGTGTTAAATTCGAATTTAAAAACCAGTTGGTTACCATTCATGGTGATCCTAGACCCTTTGATATGTGTGCTTTGGTAGAACCTGTTGGAGTTCAATTTTGCCCTACCTGTCATCCACACATCCTAATTCTCATCATCCACCCAAACGTGTGAAACACACACCCATAACATCATCTACTCTTTCAACTACACCTATACATATAGCTCAACCATCTTCTGAACAAACCACATTAGGACCTCGAAAAGATCCCAAAATTACAACCAATGCTTCCTATTTTACTCCTATATCTTCCATACCTATAGACTCACCCATCGATATCCCTATAACATCTACATCCACTACAGGCATCCTTTCCACATCCGACGATGTAGGAAATGTTCCTTCTACCTCTTATGCTCTCACTGATGAGCTCTTACCCGATTTATCTAAAATTCTTATATCAGAAGAAACCAACACTGCCATGCAAACTTCCCTTCTTTTAAATAAACTCCCATCCTCTCCTCGTACCTTGGGCCTCCCACAACCTATGGGAAGTATCTACCAAGTCGGGAGTTGTGCTTTTATTTATAAGGGATATGATTGGGGAAGAATACCCAGAAACATTAAGACACATTGTGATGGATATGCTAGATGCTATTTTGCTAATGAGTATATTAAAGCTAAGCCCATAATGCTTAAACTGGGATATAAAGGGAAAGGTTTGGGACCTTTCCAAAATGGTATGAAAGAACCTTTTGAGGTAGAACCGTGGCCTGCCCGCTGTGGTGTGGGCCTATTTTCTAGTAAAGGTCAGCCCTTCCCATTTGAGGATGATGACCATCTTGTATGTTACCAAGATTATCTGGATAAACAAGATTCTTTGCGTGCAAAGAATAATTCCTTTACCTGCAATATGCTATCCATAGCTTACCCTGAAATGATTGTCGAATCCGACGACGAGTTGGAGGGAGATATCTTTCATGATGTTTCCATTGAGGAATTGTTATATAATGAATTTTATTTTGATGGCTCTATACCGAGTATAGCCCAGCTTGAAGCTACGACTCCTCAAGATGAATTATCCAAGTTAACCTTGGAAGAATTACAAGAATTGGGTGTTTCACCCGCCCCACCTAATTTTGAGAGAGATTTACATATGGAAGTTGAAAACGTTATAAAAATTAACATTGGAACCGAACATAACCCTCACATAATCAATATTGGATCAGAATTAAGTCAAGAAAAACAAGATAAATACATTTCATTTCTTAAAGACTATGAAGATGTCTTTGCTTGGACATATGAAGACATGCCGAGGTTTGGACCCTTACGTAGTTATGCATCATCTAGTAGTCCATCCAGATGCTAAACCTGTTAAACAGAAACTTAGAAAAATGCATCCTAAAGTGGCCTTACTAGTCAAAGGAGAACTAGAAAAACTGTTGAAAGTCATTTTTATACAAGCCATTGATTATGTTGAATGGATCTCAAATGTAGTTCCAGTAACTAAGAAAGAAGCCACTAAAGTTAGGGTTTGTATAGACTTCAGAGATATTAATGTTGCATGCCCTAAAGATGATTTTCCCCTTCCCAACATGGATCAGATCATTGACTTTACTGCTGGAAGTGGAATGATATCCTTAATGGATGGATTTTTTGGTTATAATCAGATCAGGATAGCTCCTGAAGACCAGGCTAAAACAACCTTTATTACCCCTTGGGGAACCTTTTGTTGGAAAGTGATGCCATTTGGCTTAAAGAATGCAGGTGCAACCTATCAACGAGCTATGACTTATATCTTTCACGATATGATGCATGATATCCTACATGATTATGTAGATGATATTATAGCTCGTTCTATCCAAGAAGATGATCATTTAAATGACTTGAGAAAAGTATTTGATCGGTTAAGGGAATATCTTATCCGACTAAATCCAACCAAATGCATATTCGGAGTCAAGTTCGATAAATTATTAGGGGTTATAGTCTCTTTACGTGGCATTGAAATTGACCCTCTCAAGATCGCGGCTATCATAGATATGCCCGCACCCACCAATATATCAGAATTACGAAGTTTACAAGGTAAGCTTCAAGCTATTCATCGCTTCATCGATAAGTTGGCGGACAAAAGCTGGACCCTTTCTTAAGCTTCTTAAGAAAGATGTCTCTTTTCATTGGGACGAAGAATGCCAGGAAGCATTTGAACTCCTTAAGCAATATCTCCTTAAACCACCAGTACTTTCCCCACCTAGATCTGATCGTCCATTTATCTTGTACATTTTTGCTTTCGATTCTGCCTTAGGAGCTATGTTAGCTCAGCTTGACGATGAGAAGAAAGAACGTGCTAATTATTACATCAGTAGAACCTTAATCAGTTATGAAACTCGCTATACCATATTAGAGAAATTATGTCTAGCAGTCATATTTTCTACACAGAAACTACGACATTATATGCTCAATCAAAAAACGTATGTTATTGCCAAATTCGACCCTTTGCGATATCTCATGAGTCGACCGTATTTATCCGGTCGCACGACCAAGTGGGTTCTTGCGCTAAGCGAATTTGAACTCACGTTCATAGGACAAAAGTCTGTTAAGGGTCAAATCATAGCAGATCAATTAGTTGCTGCACCCTTAGAATCTACTCATCCCCTCATCATTGAGTTTCTTGATGAATGCCTTAAACTAGAGGCAGACCATCCCGAGCAATGGTCCCTATACTTTGATGGAGCCCGATGCATGAGTGGGGCTGGTGCGGGTATTATTTTAATATCTCCGTAGAAACATCTTATACCTCTGTCCTTTAAATTAACATTTGCTTGCACCAATAACACTGCTGAATATGAAGCTCTTATCCTTGGATTACGAGCTACCTTGGCATTGAAAATTAAAAATTTATTGGTTTTCGATGACTCTCAACTTGTCATAAATCAAATTAATGATGTTTATCAGACCAGAGATGATAAATTACGCCCATATAAAGCATATGTTTTGCAATTATTATCCTTGTTTGATCAAGTTACTTTGGAAGCTATTCCTCGAACTAGCAATCGTGCGGCTGACGCTATGGCTACAGTTGCATCTCTTTTACCCTTGGAGTTAGACGATGAATATGCTACCATCATTATTCATCGACTCCAGGAACCCGCTTCAAGCAAATCATGCTTAGAACCTTTGGATGTGTTTCTCATCAACGAAACAACTCCTGAACCATGGTATATTGATATATTTAATTTTTTGCAGAAAGGAACCCTCCCTGATGGTTGTACTAGCAACCAGCGTAGGTTATTACGTAGACAAGCAAGTCGCTTCGTGATTATTGGTAATACCTTGTACAGAAGATCTTTTGAAGGCATCTTACTATGATGTTTGAATCTAGAAGAATCTAGATCAGCTTTGAATGAAGCCCACAATGGATCTTGTGGGGGACATTTTAGTGGTAGCGCCATTGCTAAGAAACTCCTTCGGATAGGATATTTTTGGCCTACCATGGAAAATGATGCACATAATTATGTGCGACATTGCGACAAGTGCCGAAACACGCTGACCTTGTCCATGCGCTGCACAAGAACTGCAGGCTATTTCATCTCCTTGGCCCTTTTCAAAATGGGGCTTAGACATCATTGGAAAAATCAACCCTGTGTCATCCGATGGACACAAATTCATCATAACTGCCATTGAGTATTTCACGAAGTGGGTTGAAGCTATGCCATTAGCTTCTTGCACTGGAACACAAGTTTCCAAGTTTATTTTTAATCAAATTATTTGTAGGTTTGGAATTCCTGCAAATCTCATTTCAGATAATGGAACTTGTTTCAAAAATAAAGATGTTAAAAAATTATGTCAAAAATATAAAATTCAACATCGTTGGTCCACTCCCTATTATCCTCAGGGTAATGGCCAAGCAGAAGCATCTAATAAAACCTTAATCAAAATTCTCAAAAAATTGGTCAATAAATCCGGTCGAGATTGGCACATTCAATTATATCCTGCTTTGTGGGCCTATCGAACTAGTGTTCGAACCCCCACTGGAACTTCACCTTTTGTCTTGGTTTATGGTGCTGAAGCCATTTTTCCCTTTGAATTAGAAGTTCCTTCTTTAGCTCTACTACTTCAAGATACTGAAGTAGGGGATGAATATCGTGCTGGCAGATTTAGTCAGCTGGAACTCTTAGATGAAAAGCGCATCAATGCTTTGGAGCATCTTCGTGCCTACCAAAACAAGCTTAAGCGAGCATACCTTAAGAAAGTTCATCATCGATCCTTTGAGATCGGTGACCTTGTCTTAAAAGAAAATCAAAAAAATACTAATGCAACTAAAAACCTTAAAGGTAAATTTGAGCCCAACTGGCTTGGACCATATGTCATCACTGCTAAATTTGGATCGGGAGCATACAAATTATCTACCTTAGATGGTAAAGAACTTAAAGAACCTATGAACATTATGCATCTTAAACGCTACTATGCATAAAATATGGTCATTTCATCATTGTATATATTGTTATTTTGCATATTGTTTCATTTTAGTCATCCATATAAAAATTTCAAAAACAGTAATAGTATTTATTCTTTCAATTCATAACTTAAAATCAAAAACATCAAAATCATCAAAATCTTCAAAAACATCTTTTATTTTCATACCTATCAAATTGTGCAGTATTGCAGTTATATTTTCAGTTATTTTGGATAAATTAGCATTTATTTGGAATCCCGCACTTTCACATTCACATGAATAAATATCTTGATTTTATTTTGGTATGATTATTAATCTCTCTTATATCAAAGTCCACATTGGCATTAAATAAAGTTTTGAGCATAGAGAACTGATCTTGTTATTTACTTGAACTAAGTATATCTTTTCACATTAAAATGATTTCATTGCAAATTCGATATGATGCTACATAGTAGAAATGGTTTCCTGAGCGAAAAGTTTCCCCTGCTATCCTATCATGCACATGGTCTAGAATCTTTGAGAATTGACAAAAGGACAAGCTCACCCCTACCCAGAATAAAAATCCCTTGCTCTACGACTAATCCGAGCAAGTATCCCTAGCATAGGAAGAAAAGAAAAGTTCAAGAAAAAGAGAAAAAGAAAAATGTTATTTTGTATCATCACAACAATATTTCAGCATTATCTCAAATATCAAGCAAAAATACAAAAAAAAAAAAGAAACAAAAGAAAAACGCAAAAGCAAAATGCAATAAATTCCTTTCCCTACCCCTTGAAAAGAAAAGAAGGGTGAATGAGCTTGAATCCCTGGAATTCTCAATTATTCGAAAACTGTGAGGTAAGCCCCATAACAAGTGGTTTGTGCCCAACCCACTTGGCCTTGGGTAATTCCTAGCATGGTGATATGTCTGTCACATTAGCGACCTTCTTTTGTACAGACCTATGTCAACTTATGGATTAGCTAGCTCTTGATAACCTAACTTACATAGGTAGTACGGTTACATGCATATAAATCATGGTCAACGAACATTCATTTGGTTAAGGCAAATTACTTGTATCAAATTATCTTGCTCAAAATTGGTGAATGAACAATACAATCGCACACACATTTGTATTTGAGAGATTTTGTATCATTATGATAAATCAAGATCGGTAATGAACTCACATTTGCACATGAGGATCCCTTATAAATCTACATTTGTCTTTGAGATAATTTAAAATGTTTATGTAATTCTTTTCGGAATAATTTTACCCTTTTATTTCAAAATTTTTGTTTTGTATAAAAGCAATTACATACATCTTTTCACAAAATCACAAAAATGATTTCAAACAAAATTTTCATATTATTATTCTGTCTATCAAAAGTCAAAAAATTAATCATGCAATAAAACCAAAATATCTATTTTTCTTCTTTGGATTTCGCGATGATGGTATAAGTCTATACCTATAATTCTATGCCTAGCGCAAACCATTGTTCTAATTTTATTTTCCATTTATTTTAAAAACAAATGCATAAAAAGCATATGACTTGCATCATTATGTTACACAATTATGCTTTAAAACAAACGAACGAACACTTATTCTATTTCATGTTATTATGTCAACATTCAATTTTGCAACCATGGTGTAATTTCTAAGGAATTGTTCAAAATTTTATCACACTTAGGAATTTATGCCTAGCAAAATCATATTTCTTTTAGTATCTCATGCATACTATTTTTATGAAAATCTGAAAACAAATCATCAAACCATCATTATCTCCATCATTACAACACAAAGTCTTAAGACAGTCTCTTAAGCACTCTTTTACTTTTAGCAATATTTCTATACTGGGATTAGCTTGACGACCGAGTGAGCGGCGACTCCATGAAATGGTCTATAACAGCGACAATGTCCTTTGAAATTATTGTTAGAAGTCTTTTTTTATTTTTCATCAAATCACATCACAAACAACCAATTGTTTACATCAGATTATTTCATTTAAATTTCATAGCATGACCTCAAATTATAATATTTCCAAACCACATAATTACATGAATCATCAATCAAACAAGCAAACAATTCAAACATTGAAGCATCATAAAAACATATGAACAAGTCATATCAAAAATATCATATATATATATATACATATCAAAAAATTATATACATCATATCAAATCTGGATTGGTATGCCACAATCTATACCCTGGCATACTCAATCCTCTCAAAAATCTATACAAAATCTATACAGTCCATAGCCACCTAGCCTCGAGAAGCCCTCGAGCTCTCAGCCTCATCTCCTCCCCCGCCCTGACGTGGAGGAGGTGGTCCCATAGAGGTCCGGGTTGTATCTCGGGTCCTCGTCATCGATCGTGAGGATGTCCTCGACGATCCCATCATGACCGGCTCTGCAATAGGGGCTGGCAGTGGTACCCTCTGGTTCTTTGGAACCATGTGATAGTATAGCCCCTGGTAGAATGCGGTCTGAGCAATAGACCATGCCAGATCCTGAGTGCTCGCTCCTCCGCCCCGAGCTCTGAGCCGTGTAGCCTCATCCTGTAATGTCTGCACCTGAGCTCGGAGGTGGGCAACCTCAGCCCGGAGAGCCGCCGTCTCGCTGCTCTCTCCCACCTCGACACCCTTGCCCTTATCGGGCGATGGTGGTCTCTCCCTCTACTGAGGAGGCAGTCCCTCCTCCCTCCTCCCTGGCTGCTGTGGTCTCTGGGGAGCCCGTGCCATCCTCTGGCGTCTCTCCTACGGAGACCATCGCTGCTCTCTCCCCTCGTGACCCTGTGCTGCCTCAATAGCAGCCTGGCATCGCCTCCCCATCCGGTGCACACACAACGTGCACTGGACCCTACACCCTCGTCATCCGAGGAGGGTGGATGCCTGCATACCAGGCATCATAGCCATCTGCAACCTCGACATCATCACCATCCACTGGCTGGATGGGGGCATCGTCCGCATCCTGACTCTAGAATCACTACATATCTGGAGCCCCGCTCAGTGTAGTACTATCTCGAATAGTTCGAGAGTACTCGTAATCCCTGAGAGAAGGGATCCCCTACTGTAGACCGAACTATCGTAGTACCCGATCGTAGCGGTGGAGCTCTACCTCTCCCCGCTCCATCCTCGACCAGCAGACTCGCTCGATGCGAGCCGGCTCTCTGCCCATCCTCTGCCCACCTGGGGTGCTCTCGCCATGGCCTCCAGGTGATTTGGTCTGGGATGAGGTCGTCTAGCAACCTCCGTGACATCGATAGATCTATCCGCCGTTGTGACCCCCTCTGTAGCCACCAATAGAAAACCCGGGGCCTCTCCCGGTCAACCCCTATCAATGGGAGCCCTATCGGCCTCTGCATCGCAATGTGCTCCCAGCACCAAACCTGTAATAGCGATGTCAAGACCAGACATCGACCTCCCTTGTATACGACCCCATGCAGGATCCTATACAAGCGGCAAAGTACAAAGCTACCCCATGCAAATCTGTACCCATGGTCTCTCATGTCACAGACTATGTCTAAGAGCACCCATGGTAGTCTGCATCCGCTCTGGTGGCACAACAGTAAGCCACCAACCACTCCTGCCAAAACCTGAGTCAGCCTAGATGCCCTAGGCATCTATCGTAGAGACTCGATGTTCACCTCGCCCTTCTCTAGGGTGAAGCTCGGGTCTCCAGTCAGCCTCATCATCGCCTGGCCCTGATTGGCCACAGGCGTCATCAGCCATCCCTGTATGGGGATCCTCATGATCCTCCATACGTCCTCTAGAGTGGGAGCCATCTCCCCTATCGATAACCAAAAATAGGATGACCCCGGATACCACCTCTCTGCTAGGGTTGTCAGTAGCCCCATGTCAGTCGGTACTTGTGGCATCTCTGCCACATGTTGTAGACCGACCTGTGCTAGTCGGTCACGCTCTGCCTGGTCGAGCGTGGCTATGTCATCTCTTAGTCCATCGTATTTCCATTCTCGACTCTTTAGTAACCCTTTCTGCAAAACAAACAATAAAACAACAAAATCATTAATAAATCAATCATTAAAATCAAATTAAACACATTTTAAAATCAAGTTAAAGATGATATCGTCCACCATTGGATGATATCGTCCCAAATTGGGCAAAATCATCCTTTGTGAGGATGAAATCATCTCCGATTTCGCAACTTGGGGATCGCCCCTTGTTGGACGAGATCGCCCCTAATTCGTCGATTTCGCCCTCAGACGAAATCGACGATTTAGAGACGATTTCGGCGAAATCGGGACGATTTCGTCTCGACGTCGTCGACGGCCTAAAAATGGCCGTGATGCCCCAAACAATCAAATTTAAATCCAAAAACTTGCACAAAGTTAAATCAAACCTAATCTACTAGGATTAGATCCTTACCCGTAGCCCGTGTCGGACCTCACGTCGCTCTGTGCGCTGTCTCCACCATTTTTTCTCTCTGTAGAGCTCTGGAACAAGTAAAAGTGAACGGTAAAAATGAATTAGGGTTTTACCCTATTTTTCTTAATTTTATTTAAAAATCAACATTTTAATTTTTGCTTTTTCGCGTTTTTACCTCAAACGTTCGATTTGGGTAAAAACACGGAGGGGGCACCATAGTCAGCATTCGTACGATTCGACCAAGAATCGTCGTCTAAAAAATTGAGTATATTTTTGCTTTCTCGTAAAACGGGAAAAACTCGTCTTTAACGCATTTTCTTCAAAAAATTCGCTAAAGAGGGGGAAAAATGTAGCACCCTAAAATTGGCACGGTTAAACCTTAGTAAAAAGATAAAAGATAAAAATTTGAATTTTAACCCCAAACTGCCCGTTAAACCGCTTGTTACCCGCTTTCCCCGTTTTTCGTGCCATTTTTAGGATTTGTTTTGACCGTTGGACGATATCGTCGCAGATTAGACGAAATCGTCCCCGATCTGACGAATTCATCTGGAACAGAACGTCCAGACGATTTCGTCCCAAAACCAAATTTTCATAATTAGCTTATGTTTCAACGACCTCTCCAACTTGGGCAGAAATGCGTCCGTGCAGTTGGAGATTTCCCTGTTGGAGATCTCCCAGATTGGGATGATCCCCAACCTCCTAACCTCTTCCTAATCCTATATAAACTAGGATTTTTCTAGTTTATCCCCCTAAACCCCTTAGCTGATGGATTTCTCTACAGATTTAGTTCCTTATTCCCTCGCACTACTATCTGTGTTCTATACTTTGCATTTTCTTGCAGGAACTCTACTATTTTTCAGTCGAAGCTAGCTCGGATCGTCGTGGACGATCTCGAATGATTACGGATGATTTTGTCGAGGAGCGCAGATGATCTCGTACGATTGGAGGTGATCCTAATTGTAGTCCAGATTGGGGGCAATCAGAGTCTAGAGTTTGCATTTCCTTAGCTTTCTCTGCATTTTTCCTATTGTATTTCTGCACTGTCTTAAATTATTATGTTTTTGCATCTTGGAGTTCACCTCATTTAGCATAACCGCATGATAAAGTTAAAATCAATCATTAAATCTACTGCATTTCCTTATTTGTTATTGGAATCCATTATTTAGGCATGTTTGTTGTTATTTCTACCATTCTCCTTTGCTTCTGCACTTGCATATTTGGTATTTTGCGTCTGTTTTTGTGATTGCAGGTTTTTGACGAATTCGTCAAATTTTAGATGATTCTATCTGATTTCAGATGACCTTCTATGATTTGGGATGATCCTATGAAATATCAGATGATTACGTACGAATTGAGGTGATCTGAACTGCTACAAGACTCAGAATCTTCATCAAACATCCGAAATCAGGTATGACACATTCTAGCTAGCATATTCTCTGTTATTAGCATTCATTCCTATTTTTTGTATTCATTTAAATCAGCATTGGCATATAGAATAGTTTAGATTCATCTTGGCCAAACCTAGGATTTGAATGATCGAGTATAAAAATGAACACATCAAACTCACTTTTCAACCTAGGCGTGGAAATTGCCATTCAAAAGTTTCTTGGTGAACCCACCATCCGTCGAAAATTCACCCTTATACCCCTCCCCCGAGAGGCGGGACCTTCAAAGGGCCTCTCAGTCCGAGGTATTGTCCCATCCTTTTCACATCCCCCTTCCGGGCGCGGATCCTATAGCCTGAAGGTAAGGATGCAAAAAATTTGGAGCGATACAATCACCCCTTCATAATTATTAAGCATGGTTATAAAAGTAAACCAAATAATTAAATACAACTAATCCAAGATATTATTGCTCTTAATATAGTGGAAGGGTTGATTACTTGCTAATTAATACCATATGTCAATATGAATTATTAACACTGGTATTAATATTAAGGCATTAATGATATTACCCCTATTAATGCTTTTTATTGACCAACCACTCAATCCAAAATCTCCAACACAAGCAAGACAAGGATTTACAATTTGAAATTGTACAATGTTGTTTTATCTTTAAGTATATGGCTCCTTTTTTAGATAACTATAAGTTTATCCCCATCATCCTAAATTTGACTCCTTCGCTAAAGAGATCTTCTGGTCCAATGTTGTTTTTTATCAAAACAAGCACAAATGCAATGAATCTACATGAAGGTAACCTTTAGCTTATAGTTGTTGATGAACAAGTCATCACCACCATTTCCCAAAATGTCTCTCAACTCAGGTGGTTCACCCATATAAATCCACCAGTGAGAGTTCCTAGTCCTATACTCACAAATACATCAACAGTACCATATTTCGAGCATAAAGTGCAATTACCCAATTATATTGATATCATAAAATAAAGCTATGCAATAGACATCCACATCAATACATAATTAATTTTTACCAAGGAGTCTTACCAAGGAGGGTTGTTACAGTTGTATTCATCTTTTTGAGTTGATCATTTTGATATATAGCACCCAAACACTTTTTCTTACCTGTTACTATAAATAATAACTCCTGGAACAACACTTCTATTTTTAGTAAGTCAATAGTAGTCCAAATCATACATATATGGTTGGAGGGACTAGAGGAGCACAAAAAGGAGTTAGAACAAAGCCACTATATGGAGCAATTAAATCATGCACTTAATAACCTACAAGGCCAAATATCTCATATTGGACAAGAAGTTTCAAAGAAAAAACATCAAATGCAAGTTATAAGAACTGACCAAATTAAATCCAAATATAAACGTGAAGAAAATTTCCTAGAGGTTGAAGAGTGATTAAAGGAAACCCCAAAACTGTTTGAGCATCTTAACACTAAAATACTAGGTGGCATTTCAGGCAATAAGGAGAAAGGAATCTCAAAAGAGAAAGAAGTCTACCACTCTCTTTTTGACATTGATACCCCATTTGAGATGCCTAAATTAGAATTGCCTAAGCTTAATGGAAAGAACATTGATGGTTGGTTGTGTCGAGTAGATAAATTTTTCAAACTTCATAATATACCCTAATATTTGTGGGTCACCATGGCATATTTTAACTTTGAATTTGAGGCCCTACAATGGTATCAATGGTCATAGAGCATAGCTTTAGACCCTTCTTGGGAAGACTTTGAGTCCTAATTACTCACTTATTTTAGCCCTAGTGAATATGAGGACTTTACAAGAGCCTTGAATAAATTGAAATAAAGTTCTACTATCCATAAATATCAGATTCAATTTGAGAAATTGGCTAATAGGACAAAGGGGTTGAATGAAAGATTTTTAAGAGTTGTTTTATCAATGGATTGAAAGATGATAATGAGGTTGAGCGAAAAATGTTCAAACCATAGTCTATGATGCAAGCCATAGGATTGGAGAGACTAGCAGAATAAAAAATTTGACCCAAAGGCAATCATCCAAATTCCCACAGGCCAAACCCACATTCCCTTCCAAGTTCACATCAAATACTAGCAATAAGTCTATCCCAATCAAGCAATTGGATATGAAGGAAATGGATGTCTATAGAGCACAAGGCTTTTGTTATAATTGTGATGAGAAGTATTTTCCAGGGCATAAATGGATCCAAAAGAGGTTATTTTTGTTGTATTTAAATGAATCAACAAAGAATGAACTACCTGATGAAGAAGTAGAAGTACAAGAAGAATAACATCAAGATGAGGGTGATAACACAAGAAGAACCACAACCAGAGATCTTTGTTTATGCACTTGCAGGAATATTGGCCTCTCATATAATGAAGGTAGTAGGATTATTCAAAGGGCAATGTATTATAATTCTCATTGATTCAGGCAGTACACATAATATAATTAATCCCCAAGTATCCAAGCAAATAAATTGTTATATACATGCTTACGTGTTTAAATTTATGGTGGCAAATGGAGGAATATTACCTTGTAAGAATCAATGCCACAATGTTAATTTTAAGATAGGGGACCGATATGTTTACTCTTCAACTAGGAGGATGTGATATTGTTTTAAGAGCAGAATGGCTAGGTACCTTAGGAACTATAGCTTGGAACTTTATGGAACTATGGATGCAGTTCTTTCAAAATGGGAAGTCCTACACTCTTCGTGGTTCATAACAAGACCTTCGTAGATTATTAATTCAAGTTGTATGGAGAAGTTAAAAAAATATTAATGTGGGATTGTAGCTCAATTATTTGTAATTCATAAAGGACGTGAACATTAGAAATTATCATTGATCATAGGAGTATAAATAATACAACTTAGGCTAATAATAGCCTAGATAGAAAATATAGCTAACAATATACTAATTATCGCTAACCACTAACCTATCACACTAATCATGCTAACAATGAATAATTAGCGCTAACAATACTAACCATAAGATATTTGTGACAATGAATATCTTCTAGGTTGAAAAATAAAGTAATAACTAAATTACCCTAACATATTACCCTAACATCATATGGTAATTACCCAAGTAAGGTAATATTACTCTAACATCCCCCCTTATTACATTATTTGGATAATGTATATAACTCCCCCCATATAGTGAAGGAGAGAAATAAAATATGTTGGTATGCCAGCTCTTGCTCTAGCTTGGGAGCTGGCTCATGGCTCTGACTCTAACTCTAAGTGTACCTCTGGATGAGTACCTCTATGTCTATCTCTAGATTTGCCTATGAATCTGCCTCTAGATCATTACCTCTAGATTTACCTATAGGTTTGCCTCTGAATCTATGTCACTGGGTCTACCTTTAGGTCTGTCTTTGGATCATTGCCTCTGGGACTACCACTCGATCAGTCACTCGATCTGTCATTGGGTCTATCATAGGTTTTAAATTTCTTGTAGAAGCCATACAATATTTCTTTCATATCGGTCCATTGTGTGAGATATATCCATCCATAATCAATATGAACCTTGTTGGTCATCTTCTCTTTATACCAACAATTTATAGAGGAGTGATTTGTACATCCACATGAATCACAAGGATGTAGTTTTCAACACCTAGTTGTTACATGTTCTATTCTACCACAATAACTACAACAATGCTTTGTAGGAGTTGTAGAAGATTTAGGTTTTTCAAACATGGTTTTACTGGTACTTTCTTTTCCATCATAGCTAAGGTCTTCATTCTTTGGCCTGACATTTGGCATTATAGGAGTTTTAATGCCTTTCTCATGTTTACCTAATATTTCACCATTGAATTCCATTTTATTCATGAGTTTGGATCCAATGCCTTTGGTGTGTTTTTCAAAACATCCAAGTTCTTCATCTTCATCAATGCTTTTAACAATATGGCATTTGTCACTATTGATGAGATTATGGAGCTCTTTTGAGGTTTTTCAAATTTTAAATCACAAGTGTCGCAAGTAAAATCTGCTCTTGTAACGATATCACCTGTGCTACATTTGATATCTATCATTTAATGTAAGAGGTAACTTGTATCACAATAAGCATTGGTCATAATGGGCTTAAGGTCACTTGTGTCAAGCATTCACCACCATGGGATGAAGGTCACTTGTGTCACAACAAGCATTTGTCATCATGGGATGAAGGTCACTTGTGTCACAACAAGCATTTGTCATCATGGGATGAAGATCACTTGTGTCACAACAAGCATTCACCACCATAAGTTGAAGGTCACTTATGTCACAACAAGCATTTGCCATCATGGTCTAAAGATCACTTGTGTCACAACAAGCATCGACTATTAGGAGCATTACCTTTGATTCCTCACTAATTTCTCTTTTATTTTTACATTGAGCAATATCAAGTGAAACAAATGACATGTATATTGCCCTTACAACGCCAATAGGGATTAGAGCACCATTATTATGAAGATCTTCACAAGACTCATAATATTTGAGAATGGATTTTACACCACTACGTAGTGTGAGAAATGTGTCATCCTCATAAAAATCCATTCCTTCCATCCCTGGTGGAAAGTAAGGACCTTTAACTAATTTTTCAACATCATCAGTTGGTTTTGGGGCATTTTTCTTCTTTGATATGCCCATTTTAAGGTTTCAATCTCTATCGAAAATGCACCTTTTACAATAGAATTGTGCAACAAGTTTGACTAAGGTGTCGGTCACTGCCAAAAATACACTCTTACTAGTCTTCCCCCTTTGTTGTAAAATATTCTTTGATGGAAATTTGCAAAAATTCTGACTAAGGTGTCGGTTGCTGCTAAAAATGCACCCTTACAAGTCTTCCCCCTTTGTTGCAAAATATTCTTTGAAGGAATTTTGCAAGAAGTTTGACTAAGGTGTTGGTCTCTGCCGAAAGTGCACCCTTACAAGTCTTCCCCCCTTTTTACTTGCAAAATATTCTATGAAGTAGGAAAGAAAATTTTATCCCCCCTAAGTGCAAAAAATTGCAACTTATGAAACCTTTAAAGGTTTTTACAAAGATTGCCTCCTAGGAAAATTTCAAAAAAATTACCAAAAAATCCCCCCTTTATTACAAGTACTTCAAGCAAAAGATATGTTGATATGAAGGCTAAAAAGAGGTTTACAACGGTGTTGTCAAGGTTTACAAATTTGTCCCCCTCAGGTAATTTTTGAAGTTTTCCCTCTTTAGTGCAAAAGACCTTTGTACAAAACTTTGCCTCCTAGGCAAATTATAAAAAAAAATCACTGAAAAATTCCCCCTTATTGCAAGTACTTCAAGCAAAAAAATTGTTGTTATGAAGCCTAAAAAGAGTTACAATTTTGATGTCTTCTTCCTTTTTGTTTGCCCTTTAACAATATTTTGTTTTCCACTTTTAGTGCAAAAGATTTTGTATAAAATTTTGCCTCCTAGGCAAATTATCAAAAATTTCACCAAAAATCCTCTCCTTATTGCAAGTACTTCAAGCAAAAAATTGTTGTTATGAAACCTAAAAGAAAAGGCACAATTTGATGACTTCTTCCTTTCTAATTGCCATTAAACAATGTTTTGTGTTTCACTTTTAGTGCAAAAGATGTTGTACAAACCTTTGCCTCTTAGGAAAATTATCAAAAAGTTCACCAAAAAATCCCCCCTTATTACAAGGACTTCAAGCAAAAAAAATGTTGTTATGAAGCCTAAAATAAAAGGTACAATTTGATGACTTCTTCCTTTCTGATTGCTTTTATAAGTTTTGTCCCTTCTTTTTGCAAAAAAAAAATATGTTGATGTAGAAAGGAATTATCCCCCCCTTAGTGCAAACAATTGCTACTTTGAAGGTTCCTTATCTGACCAAAATGGTCTCCCTTTCGATATACCCAAAAGAGTACTGAAAGAGAAATTCACTCAAATTGATATTTAATGGCACCTGCCTAAAAACCCTTCTGAAGAAGGATGATCAGTTTGAGGAATTTAAGCCAAACAAGAAGAGTGAATTTTGGGTATTTTATGGAGTGAATATAAAAATAAAAATTAGCTCTACCTATGCAATAAATTGCACAAATGGGTGTAAAATTTGGGGTCTTAAGTGCTTTTGATTTTTAACTTAATATGTAATTGCAAAAATAGGAAATTAAATGCAATAAACCATCAAAAGTGCCCACAAATTTTTAACACATAGGTGTTGGATTCGATCGAAAATGCACCTATTTTTACAATACCAATTTAAAAAGGTGTCGAATGCAATTGAAAATGCACCTTTATTACAATAATTTCTGCAAAACAATTTTGATTTTGTGTTTGCAAAAATTTGATATTCACAATTATCCCCTTGTCTTACAATTTTGCAAAGAATTTGACAAAAACAATTGCTCTCCTTTTTGTTTTTCAAAATAAACAAGTTTCAATGCTTCAACCCTTTGATTTGCACAATTTTCCCTTTCCTTGTGTTATAATTTTACAAAAAAATACACTTCTATCCCCCTTTTGTTTGCAAAAGAAACAAGGTTTTGGAAAATTTAGATCTTCAATGTGATGAGATCCTTCTTCAATTTGCAAAAATGTTGATATGCAAATTCCCCCCTTGTGTTATAATTTTACAAAAAAGAATCACAATTTTTTTATTGTCCCCCCTTTGTTTTGCAAAATTAACAAGGTAGCACACCTTTCAAGATCAAGTTGACACACGACTGGGTATTGTGGGACCCTTAATTCTTCAATACTAAAAAATGGGAGGTGCATCAGGATTAAATGGTTCTCTAATCCTCATGGGACCATAGTTGTGATCCAAACCTTTCCAAGGATCTCTGTAAGAATTAAAATGGGGTAAACTCTTCCTATGTCGTCTAAGCATACGACGAAAATGGGATCTTGTGGTCTGACATCGGAATCTGTTCCTCCTACAATTGATTTGGAGATGATGAAGAGTTTTGGTGATCCAAGGTCTATTCTTCATGAGAGTTAGGGGCAAAAAACTCTTACTCTCAAAATGAATGTTAGAAAGATTTTGAAAAAATGTTTAGATAAAATGTGTTATTTTTTGTGTTACATCTCCCAAGTTGAGAAAACAAAAGCACTATTTTTTATGGAATTTTGCAAAAACATAGGTTTCTTTTCTCTTTAATTTGATTGCAAAAATAAAGTTAATGAAAAATTTAATTAATAATAAAATAAATTTTGCTAAGAAAATCAATCAGATCTATAGAGATAAAAAAATTTGATTTTAGAAATAAAAATAATAATAAATTATTTAAAAAAATCTGAAAAACAAAAACTTTAAAAGATTGCAAAAATTAAATTTACCTTTGAAAAAAATTGCATTTTTTTAACAAAAGGTTTGCAATTGTAGTCGACGGGATTTGATCTTGTGTCTGGTGCAAGGCAGCGTCTTAAAGGCGGTCGACTTATCGTCCTGGATACCACTCGGGACGAGTTCAAAGGGATAAGATGTCCCTTTTGACTTCATTCTCTTCCTAAATATAGAGAAAAACAAATGTATTGGGACTTTTGTCCCACACGTAGCAAATTTCTACACTTTTGCTGAATAAAATCAACAATGTGTCCCTATTAATTTGATTGCCTTTAGATAATCCAACATATAAAATAGCTTTTTGCCACACAGACCACCCAATTAGATTTTGTCATGTCATGCATACTAGCCAAGTGTCACATTAGTCGAAGAACCAATCGTGCTTTGCCATGTCAATTGTCACATTAACCAATCAAAATATGACACGTCACCAGCCAATAGAATTGTGTCAATTCAGCTATACATCTTGATCTGTGTACCCACCACATCAATAGCCTCGAGATTCATGTTGTCAGGTCAGTTGGATCACCACATTAGTAGACACTAGAGAGGTCCACATGTCCAAACACCAGGTTTGAAGGTCCACATGCTACTTTGATTGGTGTGCTCCAGAGATCCATGTGCTACTTCGATTGGCGTGCTCCAAAGATCCATGTGCTGCTTTGATTGGTGTGTTGTTTTAGAAATGAAGGTTTTTGTAGGGTTCAACAGGTCCACCATAGATCATGGATCGTGATGTGACTGTGGTTGATCATGATAGGGTTTCGTGCCCATCGTAGGTGGCAGGTAGTGTTGTCAGATCAATATTATCTATTATGTCACTCTAAGGTCGATGATCCTCACCATAATGCTTGGGAATCCATGCCATAGTCAAAGGGAACACTAGTTAGAGGGATCCACATCTGATCGTGGTCAAGAAGATAGATCAAGATTTTTGAAGGGAGGTACACCAGGATTCTACTTCAGGTAATAGATATTACATCATCGCTTCACGTTAGAGATATCACATCACCGCTTCAGGTCAAAGATATCACATCAAAAATTATGCCTATCGCGTCAATTTCTTCTCAAAAGTGTGAGATTTTGTGCAACTCACCGAGAAATTGTTACCTCAAGAAACATGCAATAAGTTCAATGTGAACCTCAAGAAGTGTGTCCCATCTAGGAGGGTCCCATATCAAGATTTTTTCCCCTGTGGTCCAGTCCAGGAGTGACAAAAATGTTGCCTTCTCCTACTCCGAAGATCACCTTGCCCAGGTACGTATCGCTCTGATACCAATGAAGGATGTGAACATTAGAAATTATTATTGATCATAGGATAATAAATAATACAACTTAGACTAATAATAGCCTAGATAGAAAATATAACTAACAATTTACTAATTATCGCTAACTACTAACCTATCACACTAATCACGCTAACAATGAATAATTAGTGCTAACAATACTAACCATAAGATATTTGTGACAATGAATATCTTCTAGGTTGAAAAATAAAGTAATAACTAAATTACCCTAACATCATATGGTAATTACCCAAGTAAGGTAATATTACTCTAACAATTCAATCATAAACTTTAGAAGAAGATAAGCCCCATGAAGATTTGCAACTCATTTTGACTAAGCCTAATGTAGTTTTTGTAGAATCGACATAATTACCTCCACATCATTTCCATGATCATGCAATATCATTAATACTATGCAGTTGCCCACCTAACATCAAACCCTTATGGTACCCCTATGCACTTAAGTCAAAAATTAAGAACTTGTTACAACATTTGCTAAAAGTAGGGGTAATTTGACCTACTAGTAGTCCTTATTCTTCTCTAGTGCTATTAGTTAGAAAGAAATATGGGTCATGGTAGTTGTGTATAGATTTTTATGAGCTCAATATGCTCACCATTAAGGATAAATTTCTTATATAATTATTGATGAATTGTTGTATGAGCTACGTGGTGCAGAGGATCTTTTCTTAGGCTATTATTAGATGAGGCTCAAGGAGGTAGATATTCCAAAAACAATATTTCGAACTCATGATGGCCATTATGAATTTTTTGTCATGCTCTTTGGTCTAACTAATGCACCATCAACATTTTAGAACCTCGTGAATAAGGTCTTCTACCCATTCCTTTGCAAACTTATTCTAGTTTATGATATTTTGATTTATAGTTGCTCTTGTGAGGAGCATCTCATCATTTGGATTAGGATCTATAATGTTTGTCCAAAATTCAACTTTATACCAAGAGGTCTAAGTGTTTTTTTGGGTTGTAAGAAGTGGGGTATTTGGGTCACATTGTATCCAAACATGGAGTTAAAGTTTATCCTAAATATATTCAGGCTATTCAAGAATTACCAAAGCCTCACACCCTCAAGGAACTTCAAGTATTTTTGGGACTCATGGGGTATTACTATAAATTTATACAAAAATATGGAAAGATAGTAGTTTATTTAACAACCATGTTGAAAAATAATTATTGTCCTTGGCCAGAACCAATGGAGAAGGATTTCAATGAATTAAAACAAGCCATGACAAACATCCTAGTATTAGCAATGCCTAATTTTTCTAAACCCTTTGTAATTGAAAGTGATGCTTCGGGCAATAGAATCAGGGTTGTGTTGTTGGAGAATATTACATTATTTGGTACATGATAATGTACCCCCATAGTACCTTCATGGTACAAATGTAAATATGTAATAGATTAGGGTTGATTCTTTAGTTTAGATGAGTGATTTATATTTCCTCTTTTTATGTAAGTGTCAATGTGCAAGATATGCACAAGTGTCATGTAAGTAAGAGTGCAAGTATGTATTGAGAGAATATTCACAAGTGTCATATATAAGTGTGTGAAGATGTGTAGTATCTTGTATTAGGAGTGCATTTAGGAGAGTAAGAGTCACGCAGAAGTGTGCAAGTGTCATAGAGTCAAGTATGCTTGTAATAAGAGAGTGAAGAGTCTAGTATACAAGTGGTAAGATGAGAATCCAAAGGTCATCAGTAGGAAATGTTACATCTCCTAGATATGTGACGAGTGCAATATACAAGTATTTAAGAGTCACATTACTATGGTTATATTATGGAGACAAAGCTCCATACAATGAAGAATCGAGTAAGGGAAAAGGTATATAACAATCACCACATTGCAAGCATTGATAATGAAGCTTGTATGCATATTTTGAGCAATTTATATTGTAAGTTTTCTTCATGCATGTACATGAATGATTTTGGTCATTTACATTCATATTTGATATTATAAGTGAATTTTATTTCATTATTATATTCTCCTAGATATACATATTTGATTTCTCACATATATAATTCTACTCTTATTATTGGTATTTTAACCATTAATATTATTGTTTCTTTATATTGGGACCTGTGATATTTTGTGGTAGTAAGGCTTGAAAGCCAACATATTTTGATGCAATAAGAAATACTATTAGCCTTCACCAGTAAAGCACTTTTAGGCCAAAATTTAGGTAAATGTACTGATGCAAAGGAGGTGCTAGCCATTTGACATATTGCTAATCATTGGAGGCCATATATCATTGGGTGTCATTTTTAAATAAAAAATGATCACCAAAGTCTCAATTTTTTTGGAATAACGAGTAGCCACACCTGAACAACAAAAGTGGGTTTCCAAATTGATGGGATATGATTATGAAATCACATATAAAAATGGAAAGGAAAATATCATGGTTGATGCATTATCTTGATAATTTGAAGATCATAGTATGTTAAATGTTATCTCTTCACCAATCCCTCAATGGATTAATTCTATTAGAGAAGAAATTGCCAAGGATTTAGGCTTGCCAACTTTGATCACTAAACTTCAAACAAAGTCTAACTCATGCCCTGGATGCACATGGAATGGAGAAGATTTGAGATATTGTGACCAACTTATTATTCCCTAAACCTCACAAATGTAAGTATTCATATTGAAGAAAATGCATACCTCACCAACAATGGGACATTTTGGGTTTCTAAAAACTTATGAAAGGACCAAGCATACTTTCTTTTGGAAGGGAATGAAGAAGGATATTCAAAATTTTATGGCTAAATGTGACATGTACCAAAGAATGAAAGAAGAAATTTTGTATTCCCTTGGAACCCTTCAGTCCTTACCAATTCTAGACCAATTATGGACAAATATTTCCATGGATTTTATTGAAGAGTTACCCAAGTTAGGAGAAAAATTAGTTATTTTGGTGGTTAGTGGATCGTCTCATGAAGTATGATCATTTTGTTCCTTATACCATCCCTATATAGCCTCAATAGTAGCCCAAATTTTTTTTAGACTCCATATTCCGCCTTCATGCATACCCACATCTATTGTGTCAGGCAAAGACCCTACCTTTACTAGTCATTTTTTGCATGAATTGTTTAATTTGTAGGGAACTTAGCTCAAAATGAGTTTTGTCTATCATCCGCAAACATATGGCCAAACAAAAATTGTTAATAAATGCTTGGAAATCTACCTTCGTTGTTTTACATTTGAACATCCTACATAATGAGCAAAGTGGCTTCCTTTGGCTGAATCGTGGTATAATACTTCATATCACACTGCAACCAAGGCTACACCCTTTGAAGAAATATATAGTCATCCTCCATCAACACCCTCCTCCTACATTCTAGGAATCTCCAAGGTTCATCCTATAGACACCACTCTCAGACAACATGACATTATCCTCCAACAACTTAAGATGAATCTTGAATTGGCCTAGAACCGTATGCATCAATAAGTTGATCAACACCATTTTGAGCATAGCTTTGAAATGGAGGATATGGTTTTCTTTTCCTACAACCCTACAAAAAATCATCACTCTAGCTATGTAGATGCCAAAAACTAGCTACCAAATACTATGGACCCTACCAAGTATTACAACGAATTGGTTCAACAACCTACAAATTGGCCCTTTTGACTACATTCAAGCTTCCATGTTTCTTCTCTCAAGAAGGTTGTTGACAACAAGGTACAAGTTCAATTCACTTTACTAGAGTTGTATGAAGAAGGTTCCATCAGGCTTGAGACTAAATAAAATTTGAATCGAACGTGTACCCTTCGCAACCATGTCATCCCTAAAGATCTTGTTCAATGGTATGGACTACAACCAGAAGATGTCACATGGGAGTCTCTCTAAAAACTACAACAACAATTTTCTCATCTCCAACTTTGAGGACAATTTTTTTGAAGGGTAAGGGCATGTTAGGACCCCATCCCAACATTATTATGTAATGACTCTCTTTCCAACGTGAGAACCCTATTATAATGATATTTTGTAATGGTATGTGGTACTTGAGGGAACTAGATAAGTGGAGCTATCTCATGTAACCATTATAAATAATGTAATTATTTTTTGGTAGAATATTTTAGCTTAGATGACATTTTGCATGTATGTCAACTCTTTAATGTTAGTTTAGGGTTGCATGAAATGTATCTTCAAAATATAAGGGGGCATGAATGAATGTATCCTTTTACACACTGAATGAAAGTATTGAAGGAAGTTGCCCCTCAAAGAGGCTCACAATTATGTATTATGATTTATAAAATTAATGCATACATATACATACATACACACACATATATTTGTGTGTATGTGTGTGTATATATATATATATATGCATTTATATTTCATATTGCAATATTTTGTTCTTTCACGAATTACTGCTTTTATTGCGATATTTATGTGAATGTGCTTATTTTAATTAGAATTTTCCTAACTATTGAAGGAACCTATCTTTCTTTCTTTTTTTAGCGAAAAACCCCTTGCAGGGCCGCCTTGGTCTAAGATACCATGAACAGGGGGTTCTACACCGTCAAAGTCACCCGGGGGTCGCACCCAGCCCTGCCCACACCAACATTATCAATTGGATTTTGGGTACCCAATTCAGCTTTTTGGTAGGGTGGAGATTTGAACCTGGGACCTCCCTTTGAGGATTGCCCTCTCCTCTCCAACTCACCTACAACACCTAGGTTGAAGGAACCTATATTTAAAGGATACGGTGATCTTGAATTCTCTTCTTCGTTTAAAGTTATAGTGAAAGTGTTTCTTGGATGTGTAGGTGAGTGTCTAATAGTGATAATGATGACTATAGTCTAGCCTAAGGAGACTCTTATGCATGTAATATTTTTGTAGCATTAAATTTCATATTATGGGGGGATCTAGATGAGTCTACCCCAAAATGTGAAGGCACACTAGAGAATCCATTATGGGGGAGATATTATTGTTACTAATGTCTTCTCTCCTTAGCCCCTCAATTTACATTATAGTGGTTGTTGAAAGTATAATATGATTCATGTCCAAGGTTGACATTATCTGATGTATTGGATAGGCCTAAGGGCATTTCATTGTAAAATGTATTAATTTATTGTAATATTTTCTTATGTAAGCCCCATCGACTATGGTTAACGTTGTAATGATTAAACCCTTTTTATAACTTGCAATTAACCTTAAGCCCTCTTGTTATGTTAGCTTTTTTTTTTTTAAGCGAAAAACCCCTTGCGGGGCTGCCTTGGTTTGAGAGACCATGAACAAGGGGTTCTACACCGTCAAAGTCACTCGGGAGTCGCACCCGACCCTGCCCACACCAACATTATCAATTGGATTTTGGACACTTAATTCAACTTTTTGGTAGGGTGGAGATTTGAACCTGGGACCTCCCTTGGAGGATTGCCCTCTCCTCTCCAACTCACCTACAACACCTGGGTACTCTTGTTATGTTAGCTTGTGTTAAAACTTATTATATATATATATATGTGTGTGTGTGTGTGTGTGTATTTTTAAGTAGGGTTTTGAAATGGTTGCCCTTTCCCTTTTACATAAATTTAGTCACATTGAGCTATTTGGTGCCGCTAAGATTTGAACCTTGGTGTGGGCTACATCAATTATTTATCCCAACCATTGAACCAAGGACCCATTGGTAAAATATTAGGGTAAAATGTGGGTTTTATGAGGGGTCTCGATCCCCTTGTACTAGGGTTTGAATTTGGATCTCTTGGATGAAAACCCAATGATTTATCACTATGGTATCCCTCATAGGTCCCTTATTCTATAATTTGGGTTTTTGGTATTGGTATAAATACCCCCTTCCACTCCTCATTTGATTAGTTGAGTGTGTGAACATTTATAAATGGATAATGCAATGATTAATTACAACACCTATGGGTGCCCCCAAATCTATAAATATTTCTTTTTCTTTTGTCCTTTTATGCTTTTTGTATAATATTTGAGTGGATGGATTGCTTTTGTTCATTTATGAAAAATATTATGAATTTTAACAGTATATTTTCACCACCATATCCTCTTCTATTCCATATTATACCGTCTCTACTCTCCCTCCCTTCATCTTTCAACTCTCCCCTTACTCTACTTTCCCTTAAGTTGCTTTTTTACCTTTATCTTCCACATGTGTGATCACAGAACTTGCCAATGTTGCACTATCCTTCACTTTCACTGCCATCATGGCATCCACAACCATATCCACCTCACCAATCTCCACTCAACTTGTCACCACATAGACCATGTATGCAATGGCTTTGTAGATGTGGTTGATCCAAACCTTTCTGTTTTTCATGAGATACTCCACTTTCACGTCCACCACTACCTTCATGACCCAAAAAACATCACTAGAGTATCTAAAAGCATCATTCATAGGCGTGCTCTAATGCAAAATTTTTTGCTAAACATGAGAGTTCACACCTAGGCATAAAAATAAACTCAGTTAGTGTCAACTCCTATTAGAGGCTCACAAGATGTTGAAGGGTGTTCCCATATTGTATTTGCCATGAATCCCTTGTCAATGCAAACCATCTTCCAACCTAGTAAGCTAGTATAGATGCAATTGAGAATTACCCATAAAAGGTACAATAGGCCATTGTTTAGATATTTGTAAGTGAATTCATTTCCCTAGATGGAACACCAACTCTAAAAACACAAGTAGTGAATAGAGGAAAAAGGATGCTATTACAAAAGTCAAATTAATTGATCCAACCCACCCTGTTATAACCTCTTTTGATTACATGAGCAGGTTATATGGCATAAATTTTTTGAAAATAAGATATGTTGACCTTGTCCAATTTTTTAAATAGGTAAACCTGACTATGTCCTACAATGTTTAAAGCCAATTGATGAGAATCAAATAAGTGCTAGATAGAACAAGAAACTAACCATAGCACTGGAATAGAAGAAGGTTGAGATGTGTCAAGGAAAGAAAGAAGTAAGTAAGATGAAATTTGGGTTGGAGGCTACCATAAAGGAAAAGGATGATTAGAAACAACTAACGAAACAATTAAGGCAACAACAAGTCAAATAGCAGAGGGAGAAAGAAGTAACAATTAAATAGAAAGATCATGAAATCTTCCAAATGAAACAAATAGAGGACCTAAAAGAGGAGATTGAATCAATTAAGTCCAAGGACTCAACCATGGATATCATAAAAAGACTATAGGACTATATCTTAGTTGAAGTAAAACTTGCAAGAACATATGTGCAACATTTATAAGCACATGATTCTCTTATTGCCAAGGCTAAATCAGACATAGAAAATGTGGGTTCAAACTTCTTGCTTAGAGCTAACTACATGTCAGTCTTGAAGAAAACTTACAAAATTGGCTCAAAGTAGCAACAATTAAGACTCCTTTCTAAACATGTATTGCAAGTGGAATTGATGAATATTCCTTACAAACAACAACTTCTTATTACTTGTTAATCCTCTTATGATAGGTTGAAGAACATTGTAGAAAAAATAAAAAATCACATATTTCTAACTCATATAGGAAAGACTTCCAAGTTTCCTTTTAGACCATGGTATAATGTTGTCCAAGGATGAATATACCTATATAGTTTAGGTGTAGAAGGAAGCATTGTCTTAAGTGGATAATGTCTCACTAGAATATGTTGTAGCTAATGATCCCAATATCATAACATGTTGGGAGAATTTTTAAAAAGGAGTAAAAGCAATCCTAAATTCTTCGAAGGAACTATCCCAAGAGGAATATGATGATCTAGCAATAACATTATTTCAACTAGAAAGTATTAAGATCCCTTTAGATGTAAAATGGGCAGCACTATAAGGGCTTTCAAATTATTAAAGTCTTGGCATGTGGTCACCATTTGTTATTCCCTCTCTCGAATCCATAGTCCAAGGACCAATGCAATCTATGATTATTTGCCAATTAGGCTTGGTGTCCCTATAAGTTTCCATAAATGTAGTATGAGGTACTACCTTTGACATGTTGTAAATGGATCAATAGTGACCATTAGGCAATGGAAACACAATGCCCTAAAACAAGTAAATATGAGTTGATATTTTTTAGGCCAAAATACTATAAGAATGATTAAACCCTACACTAAATCAATGATTTATCAAACTATAGTTCTCCATCCTTCAATTCATTGTTAATTGTAGAAAGTTGGTGTTACCAATAGCCTACCTAAGTGAATCTGATTTGAGAATGATATTTTTGCCTTCTTGCTATAATTCAGATCAATGAAGCCTTTTTTTCTAGAGTAAACATGGTGAATTTCTTTCTATAAATATGGGCCTAGAGCCATGGTAAATCATCTTTTGGCTATATGAGGAAATGTTAAAGCTGCACTCTCTAAATATATCTTTCATCTTTCTATTGATGAAAATTTGTACATAGCCTCCACATAAGATTGCTTCTCATTTTATTAGACCTCTCTTTGTATGCATGTGTAAGTGGTGATACCCTACATTTGCTTGTTAGTCCTTTTTTTTCATTTTGGGCTTGCATCTAAGATACCATTCTCCTGGTGGGTGGTGGAGCTTAATGGGTTAAAGATCTACGTAGAAGGTTATGAAGATACCATTAGAGCCAGATGAGTTAGTGGTAGATGATGATGTGAAGAAAAATTTGCATAAAGGTGACCTCTTGGACTATCTTCAGTCCTTTCATGGATATCACGGAGACCTTTCCAGAATGTTGGCGCACTCTTGGAGTTAGTGAGACAATTTTTGGATAGAAAAAATAACAAAATGAAATGTTTTATCAAAATACTAAACAAATTTGAATATCTTGGGTCCTACAAAAGTGGTATATTTGCTTTAAGTATGATAACCCTTGCATAAAAATAATTACACTAGCTTCTACCATAAGAACAATGTCATAAAAAGTATTTAATTGAACATAAAATTCTCATGGCAAAAGAATAAGATAGGACCAACTTCAAAATTGAAAAGATGAAAAACATTGACGAGTTATATTATTGTGATGACTTGTTAAAAAGTGTAAGAGACATATTCAAATAACAACCTAGAAGAACAAATTCAGTGCCCCAACTTGAAAAAGTACCAGAGTCAAAGTAGAAAGGCCATGAGAAGAATCAAAGATTGAAAGCACATAAAGGCAAAGGAATTTCACACCAAATAATGTAATACAAAGAGTGTTGGAAGTATTAAATTATTTGATACCTTCCAAGTACCATGTAAATAGTTTAGTCTAGAGTGTGTTTAATAATTGAGTATATAGTAGGTGTTATGTTAGTAAGTGTGAGTTATGTAAGTGAGGTATCATGTTAGTAAGGGTGGAGTTATGAGTTATGTAAGAGTTTGTCATTTAGTAAGTGCAATCATGATATTCTTTGTTCATATGTACATATGTGGAGTCAATAAGAAATTAATTATGTGATATTTCTTCCATGAGAAATATGAAGTGTTAGATCTCCCATGTGTGTGAGGAGATGAAAATTTTGTGTAAGTGTAAAGTTCAAGAGTCTTGTGAATGTGAAGAGTCTCATATACAATGTATATATTGAAGACAAAGCATTATAATATGTGATCGAATAAGCATTGTATTTTATTGCATTGCTTAAGTAGATATTTCAATAAGATATCTCGTATATTCCGTGAGTTATCCTGTGAGAATATTGGATTGCTAGCAAATGGTTTAGTCATCATCACAAGAGACCACTATGTGGTGTGGTACCTAAGGACACATATATAACAATATTATATTATATTGTACGTGGGTGTTATGGATAATTGGCATAAACCACACATAACTGAAGGTTTATTGTATTGTAATATTATATTATAATAATAAGGGTTTAAGAGTCAATTAGTGTCAGGGTTATACCTTCCCTAAAGTAACATTTGATAATGGGTGTATAAAGAAGGGATTTTATCTTTGTAACGAATCATTGATCGTATCTAGTATTCCTTGTAATTGTCTTTCACCACAAAGTAACCCTCTCATCTTGGGAGATATTGTCGAACTATTCCTTCCTTAAGGTGTGTATTATTGGTGTTGTCTTATAATAACTAGCAAGCGCAGGGTTCAAACCATAGAGACTGCTATATATATATATATAAGTGGATCTTATATTTGATGTTATTATTTGCTATAACTTACATCATAAATCTAGAAGCACAAAATGAATCTTATATTAATTAAAAAAAACTTTAAATGAAGTGAATAGATTAATATTAACACAACCTTTAAACAAAATCTAAATCTAGGTGAATAAGATTATATAGAAATGACAATGATGTTTTGATGTAATTATAGTCTTGCATATAAGAATTATATCTATGTGCACAATAGAAGATAGTTTATGTATTTATAATATCTCTCATTTTTGTTTAATTGTTTTGATTTAATTCTATTATATATATTAGGCGCCATTGTTCATCTTTTGCTATTATTTTGGAGGTATTGACCATTTGTTTTATCGACAAGTATCCGAAAGGATTTGATTTAATTATATTATATATATTAGGTGCCATTCTTCATCTTTTGCTAGTATTTTAGAGGTATTGGCTATTTGTTCTATGACAAGTATCCCAAAGGCCCTTGGCTTTAGTTAAAAATACAAAACGTTTAAAGAATTTGGTAAGATCACTAGTATTCTTGTGAAATAAGATAAAAAAAAAAAATCAATAAAAGATGACGTCACGAGATAAAGGAAGGAAAAATAATAAGCTAATTAATTAAAAAAACAATAAACACACGATGAAATATAATATGTTGAAGAATAACATAAGTATACTGGAAAGGGTAGTTGGGTTGGTTGTAGTTGAGTGTTTGTTGGTGGGTCCTTTTGGTTATCTTTAGATAAACAAGGTCTTATTGACTTCGTCTTTATCCAAAGAATAGAGATTGTAAAGTTCATTTAAAAAAATACTCAAAATACCACAAGGATGATAATAAATAAAAATAAGTCCCGGGAGAACAATACAACAATTCGGCCTTTGGCTCCTCTTTGAAAGACCTAAGGTTCAAACTACAACGTGTATGGGGTTGTGTGTTAATCCTTTATATAAGCTTAATTCTCGACCTCACAAGAGGTCATGGTTGGGAGTGGGAGATGAATGCTCGGTCCTATGTGTCACTTATAAGAGTTTCTCACATTAACCAAATAAAAATAAAATAAAAATTAAAATTAAAAAGATTGGGACACAAGAGGTCATGGTTGGGAGTGGGATATGAATGCTCGGTCCTATGTGTTACTTATAAGGGTTTCTCACATTAACCAAATAAAATTAAAATTAAAATTAAAATTAAAAAAAATGAAAACATAAAAATAAAGAAGTAAAATTTTACAAATATGCATGCATTCATTGTCACACTATTAGATTTCATAAATAAAAAGATTCATATAATTTAGTTTCAATGCCAAACCCCTCCAAGGTCCCCCTCATGCATTCATTGTCACACTATTAGATTCCATAAATAAAAAGATTAATATAATTTTGTTTCAATGCCGAGCCCCTCCAAGGTCCCCCTCACTTGAAGTAAAACTCTTACCCAAGTGAGGTCGGGGCTATAGTGGTAGCTTTCCCGTACGAACCATGTTTGCAAGGATATTTTGAAGTAAAACGTTTACGGAGGTGGGGTGGGGGGACTATAGTGGTAGTTTTCCGTTTTAAACCATGCTTACAAGGATAATATGATAGACTCTTATTGATTCCCATGTTTCTTTTAAAATTTGTATAAGTATAATTTTATTTTTATTTTTTTGTAAGTAAAAGTAAATTTTATTTACTTTACAGGTTGAAGGGGCCCGACTCTATTTACATATAGAATAACTGCACAAAAGTTGTAGACAATACAAACATGAACAGGCTAGGCCACAAGGCTAGCAACAATCCAAAAAGAAACAAGCCCTCTAACTCGGGCATACCAACACCAGAAACATATGTGACCGATAGTAAAAGAAAGGAAACCCTCTCTAAAACCACTGGAACTATCGCTGACAATACAAACACAAACAAGCCAGGCCACAAGGCTAGCAACAATCCAAAAAGAAACAAACCCTCTAATCCGGGCATCCTAACACCAGAAACATACGTAGCCAAGCAACATAGTAAAAGAAAGGAAACCCCCTCTAAAACCACTGGAACTGTTGCTGTCATTTCCCAATCTTCTAGGACTTGTCACCGCTAGGAAGGAGAGCCTCTAGGAATGTTGGGAGCCTCTTGAGCTCCTCACTGATCCTCATCATGAGGTTGGTCCCTTCGCGGAGAACGTTGGACGTCGTTAGATAGTTGTCCATTGCCTCCGTGAATCGGCTGATCACAACCGTGCGAAGCATATTGAGCTAGAGCCACCGTTCAAAAAAATATTGCACCATGGCGTCGGGGAGACACCGTTGTGGTGGCTACATCCACTGTTGCTTCTAAAATTGGGGTTGGACAAAGACTCTGAATGGTCCCTTTGCGGGCCTGGCCTGAGACTAGACCTTGACAGGACGAAGCTAACTAGTGGGTATTTTGCCCACATTATGGTTAACCTTTTCGATAACTTCGGTGGGAAAATTGTTTTCCCAAATGATGAGGGAGCTTTCTTTGATAGCTCTGTTGGTGAGGATGTCAGCCACTTGGTTGGCTTCTCTGTAGATGTGCTTGATCTGGTTTCTCTCCTTATCGCGGATCCATCGTTGGAAATCTAGGATGATATTTTGGATATTTTCGCTCCCCTGCTACTGCTCTGAACGAGGTTCACTATGATTTCAGAATCCCCTTCGAAGATAACTAGGCTCATCAGGTTTTTTTATTAATCCATGTACCTTCAAACCACTCTAGCCTCGACAAAGTTGTTGGTTTGGGTGCCCAGGTTTTCAACAAAGGCCTTGATGATGCTGTCTTTATGATCTCTGATGAACCCACTTGCCCCGACTTTGCCTGGGTTCCCTTTGGATGCTCCATCGAAGTTGGCCTTTAGCCAACCTTGAGGGGGGATTCCACTTGACCAGGGCTCTGTCCTTCAGGGGGTTCTTGGTTTTACAACAGTCTTGAGGGATCTTAAGGGAAGAACATAGTTGCTCTTCAATCCCAGGCAGAGGCAAGAACTGGCAGGGGATGAGATTGCTATTTTTCGTGGCGAAGGCCAAGGCTTTAACAGCCACTGCATCCTAGGTTCTGGGTTCTTTGCTGAAAACTCGCCTGTTACGTTCTAGCCAGATCTGCCAAAAAATGTGGTGGATGATGGAACTCCACAGAAGCCGAGTGCGGGATGCTCGAAGGGTCTTGGCCATTGGTCGATCAACCCTTTGACTGAGTTGGGCCATGCCCAACAGACCTGGAATCTATTAGTGGCTATAGAAAACACTTTCCTAGCAAAGGAACAGTCCATTAAGATGTGTTGAGCTGATTCCCAATCCTGCATGCAAAGGTAGCACCAATTTTTTTTTTTTTTTTTTTTGAAATAATTATATTATATTAATATATTAACTAGAACAACACAACGGTTTGAGCTTTGACTCTTCTTCGAGAGGTCCAAGGTTCAAACCGTGGCATGGGCAAGTGTGTGAGGGAGTGGGTGTGTGGTGGTTGTGTGTTAAATTCCCTATTTATAAACATAACTCTTGGTTTTAAGAGGGGTCATGGTTGGGGGAGCCTGCCCAACCTTATACGTTGGTCGTAGGGGTTTCTCACACTAACCAAATAAAAAAAAAATTATTAACCAAAACATTACAATATTATGGTGCTAACATTGCCCACCAACTAAAAAACAAAATAAGATGGATAAGAAGTAAAGCATCCGTACCTAAATATACATAAGAATAGAAGCTAACTGTTTAGCTATGTCACAAACACCACCATTTAATACTACACCAAACTATTACTAACCTTAATAAATATAAATCATATATATTTTTGGACACATAAGGGAGTTGATTGCATCACACTATTTTTTAAGTAATTGTCAAGAGCATGGTTCAAACCATATGGGCTCCCAATAAGCCTATACCACCTCATTATTGTTGACTTGTCGTGAGAGGGACCACCAATTCCTCGGAATTCATATATGACGTGCATTGCACTGGATTCAAAACAAACTATTACATTTGTAACATACATGCCCATACATACCCCAAGGTTTGAAACTAAATCTCTTCTTAATAAGTGTCTAACTAAACAAACAACTACTGATCCACCAAATATAAATCATATATTTATAAAAATAAAATTTCATTATTATTTTTAACTTGCATTTTATACATTGATTCAAATTAATTATTTCCTACCAAAATAACATTGTATCAATAAAACCAACTTCTAATACAAATTCAAGAAATGAACCACTAGGTCTAACCAAAGTGGTGAGTGAAGAATGTTCCTTGACTAGGTCAAACATTGAATCCTACTGATCCCATGTCTCCGTATGCTTACGTATCATCTTTAAAATATATACTAAAATGTCCGTGGGTCTAGGTGGATTGGTAAGTTGAGGTGTATACCGAGAGGAGACCTAAGTTCCAATCCCACGGGCATGCCCATGCATAGCCAGTAGTTTGATCTGACTCTTTTGTGTGTTACACTTGATTGATGATGAGGATCTATTTCCTGCTTGTCCGGCGGTTCCCTTCATGCTACGTGTTGAATCAGACTAACAAAGACGGTACTAACCCTGTATGTCCGACGGTCCCCATCTCATGCTGGGTTACCATTAATGAGACTGACGAAGACGGTGCTAACCTTGCTTTTTCGGCAGTCCCCTTCATGCCACGTGTTGAACCAGACTGACGAAGACGGTGCTAACCGTATGCGTCCGGCGGTCCCCATCTCACGTCGGGTTACCATTAACGAGATTGACGAAGACGATGCTAACCCTGTTCGTCCGATAGTCCCCTTCATGCCACGTGTTAAACCAGACTGACGAAGACGGTGCTAACCGTGTACGTCCGACGGTCCCCATCTCACGTCGGGTTACCATTAAAGAGACTGACGAAGACGGTGCTAACCCTGTTCGTCGGTGGTCCCCATCTCACATCGAGTTACCATTAATGAGACGTGGGGTGTGTTGGAAGCCTTCGTTGATAGTTTGAACCCTGCGAGCTACGGTTGGCAGTTACTAAAAATTGTGATTGTAACTAATTCATCTATGTAACCAAAAAAAAAATATATATATATATATATATATATATATATATATATACTAAAAAATAATTAAAAATAAAAAAAAACAAATGCTTGCTACAATTTTCAAGAATCTTATTTCAAAAATTGATTAAGTTAATTTTAAAAACTTAAATTCTTAAGTTCAAGATGTAGATTAATTGATAAGATGAATCAAAGTTCAAATTTAATGTTTTGTTGGATTGAACATTGTAGGTTTTTCAATAACGTAAAAAGTTTAAAATAAATGCAACATAACACCGTAAACAACACGCTTAATGTGATGGCTTCTATTAAAAAAAAAAATATAAAATAATTATCCATTCTATGATGTTATTAAAAAACACTTAAATTCTTCCAACTAATGTGAACTTCCATAAACAAAAGTTATCAGTGAAGAATGGTCATTGTGACTACGTTAAAGGTCTAATTCTTATAATCTCATGTCTTGATATTCTTGCTTATAATCTCCAAACATATATATATTAAAATGAAAGTTTTTCTGAAACCAGGCGGTTGTAAAAGTTTTAGGCTCTCATTTAAAAAATAAATTATTTATATATTTTTATTTATTTAAAATAGATTTAAAGTTAAAGTTTGGCGACTTGAGTAGATATTAAAAACGGTTAATTTGAAGAGTTTATTTAGATGGACAAGTTTCATGAAACAGAAAGTTTTGGTTACCAGGATACAGGGAACCGTTAACAAATTTTTTTTTTTTTTTTTAAAGATTCAAAGTTTAAACCTGGAAAGGGATGAGTGTATGGTGGCTATGTGTTAAATTTCCTATTGATAAGCATAACTCTCGGCTTTAGAAGAGTGTGATGGGTGTGTGGTGGCTATGTGTTAAATTTCTTATTAATAAGAATAACTCTCGGCCTTTAGACGAGTGTGATGGGTGTGTGGTGGCTGTGTTGAATTTCCTATTGATAAGCATAACTATTGATTTTACGAAGAGCCATAGGCTTTACGAAGAATCATGGTTGGGGAGACTATAAGTGGATGAGAGAATGAATGTGTGGTAACTATGTGTTAAATTTTTTATTGATAACTCTTGATTTTACAAAGAACTGTTTCACCGTAAAAATTTCTTATTCTAATAAAAAAAATATTTAAAAAAAATATTTAAAAAAAAAATAAATCTTCCAAGCACGAACAAAGTAACCCATAGGTTATATTTGGGTCTTGCACATGTAATTAAAATTTTCCATTTCATTTCAAAACCGTCTAATTAATTTTAAATAATCTTAATTAACGAAGAATGAACTCCCACCAGCAACCACCTTCCACAAATCATATAACTCTTTTGTTTATCGTACCCACGTGTCATTTTAAATCGTATTTCTGCAACTGCTGCGACAAATTCTATGGGTTATGAAGCCATGGTCAATCAATTAGATTAAAGATAAAATAAAGGGGAAAGTATCGGCCACGGAAATGGCGCCTTACTTTTAAATTCTCCCACAGAAGACGATGAGGTGCTAGGGACCGATGTCCAAAAGATTTTTATCAGGCCTAACAAATCTTGTTTTCGATTACGCAGACTCTTATGAATCGTCTTCTTCGGAGGCCCAGGTAATTATTCTACCTTGAAATTCCTTCACCGTGTGTGCCCGGGGATTAAACCTGTGACTTGTCTTGCAAAGGCGCACAGTTTAATTTGTCAAAATTAGGGTTTAACTTGCGGAAATTATAAAACGGCCACGTAGGGTTTGAAAAGGTGAAAACCTAATAGCATTGGATAGCCATTTAAAAATTAGTAGGCCAAATCCCCATTATTACGAGAATTATTGGGAAGGCTCTATAGTTGTAAATCTGCTTGTGATTGTTTTGAAATGAGAGAATTCAGGTAGAGTGAAGCTCAGAACTTGAATTTACCTTCTTAACTTTGACAGTGATATTCGAAGGAATCCTCTCACAGTTATAAGGCTGCCCGTAACCTGTCAGCTTTCTACCACCGCCGTATAGCGGCTGGTCACTGCATTTATCCTGCAGTGGTGGTTGTTATAAATTATAATGGCAGCAGTGAGAGTTGAACATGAGACCATGGGATGTGATAATCTGAGATTCCTCTGTATAAATCCATTGAAGAAAAAAGAAAAGAAAATGCTGCCCATAACCTAAGGCACGTCTCACAGTGGTTGTGGTATAATGATAAAGGGGTAAGTTTGTAAGAGTTTGATGCAAGGTCCATACACAACACAATGTAATAATAAATTTCACATGAATGCCATGTCATTATCAATCTAGGGAGGCATTTAAAAAATGAAAATAAAAATAAAAATCCATGGAATACTCATTTAAAAAAAAATTGAAATCGACAGTTACGAAATCTCCCACAAACATTTTTTCTTTTTTGGTTTATGAGTTTTCACAAAATTTACCTAGATTTACAGTGTTTGCCAGAATTGAACTAACTTCTGTAATATTTACATTTCTTATTTTATGAAATACAACTACCGTGTCCTGGTATTCTTGTTTATCTTTTGGGGAATCTTTTATGTTTATATCATAATTTTTTGTTTTAGACAAAACACAAAGCTTTGGCCAAGTTTTAATGGGAAATCAACATAAATTTTCCAAAATAAATATTAAATGTAATTTTATGTTTTCTTCAAATACCAATCTATAATACATATATTTCATGCTGTCATGTGTCATGAATAATGAGACATTAGTCTCTTTACTCTCCTGTATCATCAAGAACAACTCAGCAACAATTACATTCTGGATGAATAGTGGCAACCATAGAATACTTTTAGGATACAATGTTTATTACATCGTGTAATTATCTGGATTACTACGTCTTGCAATCATCTAGTTTCTGCGAGGAGATCTGAAGGTAAATAACAATGTAAACAATTTTAGACGGTTGTGCTTTTTTAATTTTTGCAACTCTATGATTTGTACTTTATTTATTTATTTTTTTAGGGTAAGTTGAAATTTTTACGGTTCTTGGTCAAAAGCAGGTGACTATGCTGAAAATACGCACCTAATAAGTGGTTTATGTATATGCAATGATGCCACTTCTGAATTGAGACCTAATTTTTAATTCTTACTTAAACTTGCTCCTTTCCCTGTTTTTCAAGTAAAAGTTCTGACTGGAGTTTCCTTGTACACAGCAAATTTTCATTCTTCTTTTAAACTGCCACAGTCACAAGGTCTTTTGTGGGTGGATTCTACACTTCTAAATACCATTGATGTTAGAATAATTTTCATTGATGTTGTAGGAATTAATCAACAGGCAATTGACATTTCAAAAGAAATTAATCTATTCTCTTATGCTTTCTGCTGCTGAGATATATGTCATAGCATTCACATAGTCAAAAGTTTATACGTTGTCAAGTAACAAAAACTCTACATTACATGAAACTTTTGGAATGGAGACAGTGTGATGTGTTGGGATGTGTCTTTGGGACGTCATGACATGTTTCTAGGACACCGGGAAGGCTTTTTAGGAGTGTCAGGAAATGTCTTTGAGACAATCTTTAAATCCTAGGATGCGTGCCCATGGAACATAGCAAAACCTCTAAATTATGCTTTGAAATCCCTTGTGGAAATATTCACATACCTTTTTATTATCAAATGTTACAAGAAACTTTGGGATGGAGATGATGGGACAACTTGCTAGATAGTGGGACGCATTTTAGGGACGATCGGATGACTTGTCAGGGTGTTGGGACGCGTCTCCAAGATGCCTCCCAAATCCCAAGTATTATTGATGCAGGGGCATTTGGACGATTATGGAAATAATTGTTCCCGCTACCCATGTGCATATAAGGCACATTTATTGCAGTGCACAAGAAAAAGAAAGAAGAGGATGCTGGGAAGACAGAATGTCCAGAAGAAAGAGAGATGGCGGATGGATAGAGGAGGCAGGAGAAACGTTGGGAAAGAGAAGAGAAACCGTTGTGAGGAAGTGGGAGAGAAAATTGACATGAGGGAGATGAAGAAAAAGATGTTGTGAAGAGGAGAAAAAGTGGCGAATGTAGGAAAAGAATGAAGTATCAAAAGCAGTCAAAGGAGAAGGAATAATGAGGGAGAGGAAGTAGAATGACCACCGAGGTGGACAGGGAAATGAAAGACTTGGAGAGAGAGAAGAACGGGAGACAAAATAGAAAGGAAAGAAAGAGACGAAAATACAATTATTGAGGAAATTGCAGAGAGGAGCAGTAGAATTGCTGTTCGGCTAGACGCGAGCAGTCATCATGCTTTTTGTCTGCATAAAGCCATTACATCTAATGGCTATTGAATAAATAGAAGCATGTTGCGGATGGACATGGAACAATCACCCTAGAGGAGGCTGCGTAGTGGCGTCATTAGAAGAGAGGACGTGTGATTACCATCCAAAAAACACGAACAACGAGTGACTGTCAAGGGGAGAGATAGAGAGGTTTGAGGTCAATTATATGTTGTTTGAGGAACTTAGCATTTCGAACGCTGCTCAACAGGTTGCTGTTCAATTCAATTCAAAGATATTGCTGTTCATATGGAGTGCTCCATTTAATATGAAAAGCCACTATCGTTCTAATGAAGCCACCGTACAATTGAACTCATCATATGAACCTTGCTGCATAATTTGGTTCTTTGTTGTTGTACCATTGAACGCTGTCTATAAAAGGAGTGTCGTACAATTGAAGATCCATCGTACAATTTTACGATGCCATACAAGGATTCCTGTAGGCCGTACAAGGCATGTTGTCGTATGATGAAAGTTGCTGTACAGTGAATGTGATTGTACAATGAATATGGCTGTACAATAGGGAGGATATTGAGTTGTCTATACAATGAAGTGATGTCACCTCATAGGACTACGGTCATAGATGTTGCCATTGAAAGAGTTTGTTTACCGTCTTAAAGCCTTAATTGCACGTGTGATTACCGTGTGTCTTAAGGTCGTGGGTAGATAGGATACTTGTGCTGCTTGAGAAGGCCGTCCATAGGAGTCCCTTCTCTTGTCTGCATTAATTATCTATAGAAATGAATGTAGGGATAGGCACATTATTTGCAATCTTCAATTGAGAAATCTCTCTTTCGAATATTATGTTTCATCTGCTCTCTTGTTTGCATATTTTTAGGGTTCAAGTCTATTAAGATTGTTCTATTTTGGTTCTGTTCTTTAGCATCTGTTGTTTAAAAGGGATGCTTGTCTGAACTTTGAGTCTACAAAGTGTTGATCTCTGGTACAGGGAATTAGCTGCAATATTCTGTCTTACTGGATGCCAACAACTATGTTGCTCTTGGTATGACATAATGAATCTGTGAAAAGGGAACTTAAGTTCAAATTCCCAACTAAGTGTGGGATATATTCAAGTATGTTATAAACATCTATTCTGCTTATTTTGCCAGTTATGCTTTAGTTTTGGGAATAGGTATTGAACCTATTGCTTGATATAAAATTCAGCCCAATAAGTAAATATGAGTTACCATAATGTATTTGATCAAATGGGGTTTTGGATGTGACCTTTTGCAAACCATGGGCAGAAGTAAGGAAAGTCAATTTTGTCATCAGGCAGGAAAACTTAGGTATAAGAAATTAGTTCTTTTTGAAGCCATATTGGGAAATTGCCTAGGCAAAATGTGTTCCTTGATTTGAGAGAAATCAATCATAGCGGATCCACATTTTTCTGACAAGGGCTAATCAGTTTGAAAACTTAAAGGAGAGATTAACTCATACAGCCTTATCTTTTGGTATATTTTGACCATTCTGATATGAAAATCCTGTTTACTTTCTCCTACTTCATGAATGTTTTAGACAACATGGACATTCATGAGAAGTCTTTTTCTGCTAGTGTTGCTAGCCTAATCTGCAAAGTGTGATCACCCTGTTTTTCATTTGTTCACTCAACAAGTAAATGTGCTCAATAATAGGCCATTTCTACAAGACAACATATAATGGTGAGCAGGAATTAGTGCATTTTGCTTAATAGATGTACCCATCATAATTTGACAGAATACCAGTAGCAAGGAGATCACAAGATGAGCATAGGTGGAAAAAGATATAATTTCTTAAATGATCTACAAATGCAATGGATGCAAAAGACTTGCTCAGTAAACTTGTGCTTCGTATTCAGTATATTGGAATCTGACACATGAGAAAGGGTGAATGTCTTTATAGAGGCATGTCCTTCCTATGCTGATGAGTCCAAAGGTTCAAGTGTGACTTATGTGTGGGGATTAAGATATTTCCACATGCTAAGTGCTACTTGTGGGGTTGTGTTCTCTGACATAAAATAAATAGAATGCATGATGAGCACAACAGACATAAAGTGCTCAATCTTTCTTCTCTTTGGGAAGGAATTATTTTCCATTTTCACTGTAGATGGAGAAATTGTTTATTGTTTGATTTGAGATGCACATAGCTTATGAACGCTATGTTGGTTATATTTGTGGTTATTTCTAAGTCATGTTATATGAAGGCTGACATGGCCATCTTGATTAAGTTAAACCAGGCTAACTAAAGTGACATATTTTAGTTAATCCATGCTAATTAAGACAGATATGTCGAGTGTGTGTTTAGTTGGTAACAGGCACTATTGTATTGAGACTATATATAAGTAGAAGTGCAATGTATCTTGTCTTATAATTAGCCTTTGATCAATGCATTTTTGGTTTCTTGTTGGGAATCTTTGTCCTTCTTCTTCACCTATTCTTTGCCTCTTTTTATATGCCTCCTATATATTGTACACATATTTGATGTTTACCCATTCTAAGGTAAATTCAGTTGACACTTATTCTGAGTTGAGCATATATTTATATTTCATTTATATTAGCACATATTCCATCAACATTATTTTGGTTCATGGCCTTCTTCAGGATGACATGGGAGTTTGGATGAAGAAGCTCAGTATGGCCAACATGTATTGCGTTGGCTTTTAGTCAGTGAATTTCTTATTGCAGTGCAGACAGTACGGGCTGAATTGTCTGTGATGTACTAACCATGATCAATCTTTTATTTCCTATGAATTTTATATGCTACTAGATTTGGTGAATTTTATGAACAATGTATTAACTTTGGTGATCATCTACCTTACACAAACAATGAACATAATTAGAAAAACAAACATATATATATATATATATATATATATATACAAACATTGACTATTGCGTCATGAACCGAGTCATTAGGAGCACTTACATGAGATAATAAGGATTTTGGCGAGTTCTAGTTTCTTTTACAATAATAATGCAATTTCATTTTGTTAATGAGCCAGCATTTTTGTTTTTCATATGAATGGATGATATTTTGATTGAATAATTTGAGCAGTCTGACTGTTGAAATCCTAAAAGGTTAACAGTTGGTTGAATTATTTTATAAAGGTAAACGCTGTTTAGACTAGTAAAATTTTGAATGTGCTGTTAAAGGTTTATTGTTAAGCTCATGGAACCTTTTCCTTACTTTGTATATGATTATATGTAGGAATCAACTAAATATGAGTTTGGTTTGGAATAGGAGACCAATAGACTGATCTCTAAGACTATTATTCTTTAATTTTAGCATATTTTCCAAGTCTAACCATGATAAGTATTATATTCTATGGTTGTCTGTGTATCATTTTCTTCCTCATTATAGTCACTAAATTTGGGTGTTGTGGAAAGCCTAAATTTAATATATATGCCATCACCTTTCATGGTTGCATTGAGGCTGTGCAGTTGGATAGGTGACTTTAACTTATACAGGTAAATTGAAGACCTAACATTATTCACTTTACATAGATATGATGAATGCAGCCATTTTTTTAAGATATAATTGGTCGGTCAACATTGGTATATGACATTTGCATTATTGGGGAACCGATGTTTTGGTGGTAGAAACTAGAAAGTATTAATAAATGCCAGCGGCTCTTGGTTTTCTTACTTTTTAGAAGTTGGATATATGATATATCACTAGTCACCACTGAAGGGGATGATTTGGATAACCTTCCTAAGTGAACATGAATTGGAACTATCATTATCTTTCTCATATTTTTTTTAATTGATTATATGGGATCAAGGTTCCACGAGCCTGGGGGACGGGGGGACGGGTTTCCGGGGACGGCGGGGGACGGCAGGTCGATTTTAGGGGACGGCTCGGGGACGGCTAGTATAATACTATAAAAATTGAATTTTTTTAGAAATTTAGAATAATCTACACATTCAGAATTCTACACCCAACAAAAATGATATTTCATATTACTAATCAATTATGTAAGTGCAGCCATTCATATTCAGATTAGTTACTAACACATAAGTGCAGCCATAATTGAGTCATTTAACATTTTCATGTTCATATTAGTTACTAATTTGCAGCCATTTAATTGTTTCAAGTTCAACAACTATAACTTGAAGGTTCAGCCAAGGATATCAAGTTCAAACAATGTTCAAACAGTCATCATTTTAAGTAATAACAGTCATCATTTTTTCAGCCACCAATGTTCAAACAAAGACTGTCATGTTTAACAATTTTCAGTCACTAACTGTTCAAATATGACAGCAATAAGAAATTTGAAATAGTCCAGCCGTGGGGGACGCCCAGCCTTTTTAAAAACTTAAAAATTTAAATTTTTTATTTATTTTTTATTTTCCCCTTTGGTGGGGACGCCCAGCCTTTTTAAAAACTTAAAAACTTAAATTTTTTATTTTTTTTTATTTTCCCCTTTGGTGGGGACGCCCAGCCTTTTTAAAAACTTAAAAACTTAAATTTTTTATTTTTTTTTATTTTCCCCTTTGGTGGGGACGCCCAGCCTTTTTAAAAACTTAAAAACTTAAATTTTTTTATTTTTTTTTATTTTCCCCTTTGGTGGGGACGCCCAGCCGTGGGGGACGGCTGGGCCCCATGGGGGACGCCCAGACTGTCCCTAGGGACGGCTGGGCACCTTTTTAAGGTGCCCAGCCATCCTCGGGGATGCCCAGCCGTCCCTAGGGACGGCCCGAGCGTCCCCATGGGGCCCAACCGTCCTCGGGGACGGGCTGGGCGTCCCCGGGGACGCCCCAAAAAGGGGGACGTCTTGGGGACGGGAGGCCACAGGTCTCGGCCGTCCGGGGACGTTTCCCGACCGTCCCCCAAAAGGGGGACGGGGGAAACGTCCCCCTTGTCGTCCCCCGTCCTGGGGGACGTGGGAAACGGGGGGACACGTCCCCCGGGGGGGACGCGTCCCCGTGGAACACTGTATGGGATTGAAACGGGCCCCACCCATATTACATCATGACCACATAGTGGTATTACAACAACTTGGCAATTATGCATGTATTGCTTGGCAAGATTTGAACCTGGGTCTCCTCCTTGAAAGTTGAGGAATATAACTGGTTGAGCTAATGCCATTTGATATCACAGCTTTCTCATATTGCTGTAGATTTTCTATCACCATTCAAAAGATTTGTTTCTTCATTTTCCTTTTGTTGGAATCAGGATTTTTAATGTATAAAAAGCTTAGTATTCATGCATTTAGTTAGTGGAGTCAAGATATAGTTTATTTTTCTCAATCAATCTATTCAATGATGTATTATAATGTAAATAATGTTAATTAGCGATGTTTTTCTGTTAGTAATGGACGACTACTCTCTTATATATAAAAGACACTTCTCATTAATATAATAAATATGCCTTTGATTCCCCCCATTTCATCTTTATGAGTGTTGTTGCAATTGATGTTGGTTGTACAACATCCACCAATTACTTTATAATAGTTGAAGGCTTTCTAGACCTGGAGATACTAGGGAGGATTTAAGGGAGAAACAACACGTCTATCAAAAATGCATTTTGTTAAGGATTCCAGACCGACAAGTTATTCTTATTTTCATTATGCTTAGCTTTGGCTCAAAGATAACAGTTGCAGCGAAAACAAATAGCCACAACCGCTAGTTTTTCTTTTTGGTGGAAAACATTCCAGAAGGGATACCACTTTCAAGTAAGACCCAAGGAGGCAGGGGTATCCATTCCGCCAAAATCGACCAGGGACCGAACCTGGCCTACCACCTTTGACATACTCAAGGAGCAAACAAACACAAAATAAGATTAAAAAAATAAAAAAATAAAAAAAATAAAAATAATAAAATAAAATAAAAAACATGCCCCTTGAGTGTGTCAAAAAGATAAAGCACAACCAAACACACACACAATAAGATAAAAAAAACTACAACACAAATCACATAGAAAAAATACAAGAACAACAAACAAAACACAAACAAGACAAAAACAACAGAACACTACAAAGACATAACCAACAAAAACATGAAAAAAAAAAACAACCAACAAGAGATAATAAAAAAAAACAAAAAACATAGAAAACACTCGCACACAAAAACACAAATTAACACAAACATACAGAAACACAAGAACAAAAACAACAAAAACATAGGAACAATAACAAAAAACACGAAAAAACACAAAACAACAAAAACACAAGAACAACAAAAAACAACACAAAGAACACAAAAACACAAGAACAACAAAAAACAATACAAAGAACACAAAAACAAAACAAAACAAAAAAACACACACACCTCAAAAAACTAAACAAAAAAGAAAAAAAAAATTGAACATAACAATGACCTTTCTAGACCAAAAGACTTTTAAGGCAAGAATCAACAGAGGAAACAAAAGAAAAAATAGTTTGAGCTAGGGAACTAAAATACCCTGACCGAACCAAAGAGAAGCAAAAATAAAGCAAGAAGAAACTAGGTACCTTCAAAACTGGAGCCATCCAAAGAATGATAGAAAGAAGAGCTTCCCTTATTTGCGAAGCCCACCATCTAGGAGGGTGGCCATAACAAGTAAGATCACCTTTGTCCAAAGCCCAATTAGCTAAAGCATCAACAGTCTTGTTTTGATTTCTGACCACATGATTGTAATCAACTTTCAAAAAACCCATCTGGATTAATTGAATCTTCTCAATAAGTCTTTTTATTCTCCAATCAACCTTATGATTCTAAGGAGTCTTCAAAAGATTAATCATGAGTTGAGAGTCAAACTCAACTAACACCTTTTCCCATCCAACCTTAGTAGCCTCTTGAAGGCCTCTGAGGATACCATACCCCTTAGCAAGGTTATTGGAAAGAATACCCAAATTCTCAGAAAAAGTAAAAACCAGGGAGCCATCTGAAAGTCCACCAACTCCTCCCGCACTAGGTTTTCCAGGGTTCCCTCTAGAGGCTCTATCAATATTGACTTTTCCAAAATCCTTAGGAGGAGGTTGCCAGTTTCTTGTCCTATCCATCTTACAAATACTCACATTCCCTTTAAGTTGGTTGCCCTTAGAAAATTTAATCTTCAATTGCATCACTTGATCCCATCTTTGGTGGGAGTTTTGGGGGTGATTAAGCAGTTGATGGAATGATTCAACTAAGTTGGCAATGGTCTTTTACCAAATATAGTGAATATCCTTCTATCTTGATTAAAAATTTGGCTGTTCCTTTCATTCCAGATATTCCAAAGAAGAATGGTAGAACCCATCCAAATTAACTGCCTAATAAAGTGATCAACACCCTCTTGATTAGGCCAATCCCTCCAAAGCTGTTCAAAAGTAAAAAAATTGGACCATTGTAAGCCAAGTAAAGTGGCCATTCTTCTCCATAGCTCAGGGGTTAAAGTACACTCAATAAAAAGATGGCTAAGAGTTTCTACATTCTCTCCACACATTTCACGTCTAAAAGGGCCATGAAAACCACGCTTCATAAGTTGCTCACCAGTAAGCACCCTACGATGCAATAAAATCCAAGTAAAGAACCTCAAATTAGGCCAAAGCTTTTGAGCCCACAACTGAGAAAAGATGTCAAAAGATTGGTTGGGATTATTATGGCATAAGGTCAAATAACCTTGAGCAACTGAATACTCACCCTTAGTAGTGTTGTTCCATCCAAAACAATCTTTTTCATGGGACCAAGAGAGAGATCTCATATGAAGGATGCCTTGGATATCTTGTCTTTGACTTTCTGGGATTTGAATAGGCCAGTCCCCAATAGGAATCCAATATTTACCAACCTTTGAATTACTAGTATGGTACCGACAATAATTAGCCACCTTTATCCACTTAGCTCGGTGAAGCTCCTCCATCCAAGGCCTCCAATTGGGTAAGTGAGTTATCAAAGGCTTGTGACCATCCCAAGAGTCTGTCCAAAAATTTGCCTGTTGACCATTATGAATGATCCAAAATAATTTTTTCTTTATCAAATCCTCACCAGTCTTAAGAACTGCTAAAATGGGAGAACCTTTGGTAGGAAGTTGATAGTGAACAAGGTCTTCAGGACTTTTGTTCTCAACATATTTAGCACGGAGATTATTGGCCCAAAGAGCATTGGGGTTATGCAACATCCTCCAATATAATTTAGTAGCTAAAGCTTTGTTGTTATTAATAGAAGACCGGAATCCTAACCCCCCTTTATTCTTAGGAAGACAAAGTGTCCCATTTCACCAAGGCCCATTTTATTTTCTCCTTAGTACCACTCCAGAGGAATCAATGACTGATTTGATCCAGTTCTCGAAGAACAACCTTTGGGATATTCAACACGGAAGAAGCATAAATAGGAATAGCTTGAAGGACTGATTTTACCAAGGTGATTCTACCCCCAGAAGAAAGCCACCTGTTGGTCCACTTTCCAATTTTCTTCTTGACTTTGTCCAACAACCAATTCCAATATTTTTTTTTTCTGCCTTCGAATATTGATGGGAATACCTACATAAGTGATCGGAAGGGAGGTCTTCTTATATCTTAATTTATCCAAGACCATGGATTCCTGTCTGTCAGAGCAGTGAAAGAAAATAACTTTAGATTTTTCTTCATTGATCAACTGCCCAGCAGCCTTAGAAAAACAACTAATGATTTGCTTAATATTAGATGCTTCCTTAACTGTAGCTTTACCTAAAAGAGTAGAGTCATCAACAAATTGAAGATGAGAGATAGGTCTAGCTCCATGAGCAATGGTAACTCCCTCAAGGGTTTTGTTTTCCTTTTTTTTGGTTATAGTCCTACCCAAGCATTCAGCAAAAATGATGAATAAATAAGGGGATAGCGGGTCACCTTGTTTAATACCTTTGCAAGCTGGGAACAACTGAGAAGGCCTGCCATTGATAAGAACTAAGTAGGAAACTGAAGAGATACATCCCATAATCCAATCCATCCAATCCTTGGAGAAACCAAATTGCCTCAAAACTTTGATAAGGAACTGCCAATCCACTCTGTAATAAGCTTTGGATAAGTCTAACCGAATGAACATGGAAGGAGATTTTTGCATATCCATGGAATGGATGGCTTCCTGAGCAAGAACTATCTCATCTACTATTTGACGCCCTTCCACATAACCCCCTTGTTCAGGGGAAATAATCTTATGCAAAAGAGGCTTCAACCTTCTGCCATGATCTTAATAATGAAACATAAAGCAATAGGTCTAAAAGCTGAGATATGATCAACATCTTGAGCTTTTGGAACAAGAGTAATATAAGTTTTAGTGATAACCTTCAAAATTTCTTTGGCTTTCCTGGCTTCTTCCACCACCTCTAATAAATCAGCATGAAGGATATCCCAAAATTCTTGGTAGAACTCAATGGGAAAACCATCAGGACCTAGGGTTTTCCCTTTTTGCATTTTAAAAACTACCCGTTGAAGCTCATTGATAGTAATAGGAGTAGTCAAAATAGAGTTCTCCTTAGAAGTGATAAGAGAAGGGATTGCTTGAAGAACATTTTGTTGAGAAGCTGAGTCAAGAGGAGTAGCAGTAAAAAGATTGGAAAAGTAATTGACAACAATAGAGTTCATGCCATCCCAAGTATAGACAACATCTCCAGAATCTGATTTCAGGGAAGAAATAAAGTTGTGAGATTTTCAGGCTAGAAGAGAATTGTGGAAGAAATTTGTGTTTCGATCTCCTTCTTTGAGCCATTGAATTCTAGATTTTTGCTTCCATAGGAGTAATTCTCTTTTTTCCCATTCCTCTAACTGAGTTGTGAGTTTAATTTCATCTGCACTTCTATTCTCTGTGAGGCCATCTAAATGGATTTTCTTATTCAAATTTTCAATTTGAGCAATAACTTCATGTTTTTTTTTATGAAAAACTCCTTCCAGTTCCAAGTCTTGATTTTGTATTTAATGTATTGCAATCTTTTGGCAAAACATAACATCTTAGTCCCATACCTAGGCTTACTTTCCTTCCATCGTTGTTGTAGACGAGGTCTAAAGGAACTGTCTCTGAGCCACATTAATTGAAAACGAAAAGGAGAGAAACTCACATTGGTTTTCCACATTTCCACCATGATTGGCCAGTGATCCGAACCAGCATTGGTAAGAGTCTTCACTTTAGGAATGTGACCATGGATTAAGAAATTTTCAGAGAGCAAAAACCTATCCAATCTCTCCATTATACAAGCTAAGCCTTGTCTTCTGTTAGACCAAGTCATAAGGCCATTATCTGGTTGGATGTCCACAAGATGGAGGTTTGCAATATATTCGCTCATTAGGTCAGTGCTTTTGTCCAAATTTCTATTTCCCCCCATTTTCTCATCCAAAGAGAGGATGGTATTGAAATCTCCTCCGATCAAGATCCAAGCTTAAGGAAAATGAGAGACAATATGAGTTATATCCTTCCACAATCTTCTTTTTTCCTCTAAAGCAGTCAGAGCATAAACAGTAATGCAGAGCATAAGTTGGTTGGAATGTCTACTTTGAATAGCTCTAGCCAAAAGACCCCAACTACCAACCATATGGTGAATAACTACCTCTTTTGGGTCCCAAAGACAAGCAATGCCACCGAAGTCCCCTGGGAACTGAGGGAAACCACTTTTCTAGCTGGCCAAATTTTACTAGCAATTGAGTCCATATCCTCCATTAACATCTTCGTTTCTTGAAGGAAAACAAGATGTGGATGATTTATCTGAATCATTCTTCTAATTTCATTTTGTTTTGAAAGACTCCCTTTGAGTCCTTTAATATTCCAAGTGATGATCTTCATTAATACTAGGGCTAAAAAAGTTGGGAAGGGCATTAATCTTACCTTCCTCTACAAGCTTTTCACCTTCTTTTACCATATGATATTGATTGGTCTTGCGACCTGCCTTTTGATTAGAATCCATATTCAGTTTTTTTTTTCCCTGTTTCTTGACTTACTCCAATTGAATCTGAGATGGCTTCTAACCTTGAAGAATGCTTGTACACAGCCAATATTTTACTAGAGGGTTTAACAGAGTCTATATTGGGACCTGTATTATTTGAAGTTTTGACATTTAAAAGATTGTTTTTCTTGTGTAAATTTTCATCTTTTTTTTTTTTTTTTTGTTGAAAACCTTTGATTTGTTGGTTTGTCTCTGAGTTCTTCCCTTCATCTTAAAATTGTGTTTTTAAAATTTCTGTTTCCATTATTTTCTCTTCCTCACTTGGGACATCATTTGTGGAAAGGATTTCAAACATATTAGCAGATGACTTTGATTGATCCTTCATAACTGGTTTTTTCTGAGTGTTCTTCTTAGGCATTTGGAAACCTGTTGAGTTTATATCTTCTTTCTTTTGATTAGGAAATTTATTTGGGCAAGCACTAGCCAAATGACCATATTCATGGCAAATTCTATAACGAAAAGGAATATTTTCATAGTCCACTACTTGCTCCCAAGTGTCTTCCCCAAATTGTAATGTGATATTTTTTTTTTTTTTGGTAAGTATTGTTTGTATTTACAGTGGGTTTTAACAAGGATCCCAAAACCTAATTACATAAGCAATGGGCCTAGGGCATCAATCCCTTGAAACTGAACACCAAAACAGAAATCCCGCCCAGCGATAACGAGTAAGCATGAAACAATCCCTCTCGGCGGGAAACAAACAAATAAGAAAGAAAGTAGTTTTGGAGATCCCGCCCGGCGGGGAGTAGCCAAAAACCACCATCGAGAAGATCCCGCCCGAGCGAGAAGCAAGGAAAAACCGATACAATAAAATCCCGCCTCGCGGGAAGCAGTAAAAACCACCACAAACAGTCCCGCCTAGTGGGAAGCAGCAGGGAAATCCCGCCATCCGGGAAACCAGCAGAAAAGAAAGGATCTCGCCTCGCGGGAAAACCAACGGATTTGGCGAATCCCGCCCTGTGGAGAAACCATCCCGCCCATCGGGAAAACATTTCGTTCAGCGAGAGCCATCCTGCAGGAAGTCGACAGCCAGCACAGAGAGAATCCAGCCCATCGGGAAGCGACCAAAGAGCTGCACCACGATGAACCCGCCCCGGGAAAAAAGAAGAGGATCCCATCTCGGCAAAACAAAAGAAACAACGAGGTTAAGGGACCGGGGATCTAGGGACTAGGAATCTCGAGCGGGAAGAGGAAACGATCACAGGGATGGGATCCTTAGGAACCAAAACAGTGGGAAGCTGTCCAAACCCTAAACCATCACCTCCACCGCACCGAGAAACACGGGGGACCAGATCCACGCGAATAACCTGCAAAAAACCCCAGGGGGAAGCCTGAGGGAAAAAGGGAAGGGATCCCCAACCAAACGGGGATCCCTGGGAAGCACCAGTCCGAAAAAACAACCAAGGAAACCCTAGCCGGCTGGGAGGGGCACAGAAAGTGGAGAAGGATCTCCCTCCAGGAGATCATCTGCAAACAACCACTCCCCGGGAGGGATGACCTGGGTTGAGCCAGGGACTGGACAGGAACCAGGAGCCATGGGAGGGGGAGCAAGGGAGGGACCAGAGCCCTCCCCTCTCTACTTTCTTCCCTCCCGTCAACCCCGTAATGTGATATTTTTAGGTAGGGGTTTGTCAAAATCCATTAAAACACAAATCCAAGCATAAATAATATGTTCAAAATTTTGAGTATAATCAACAGTCATCATAAAAGTTCCTAAAGAGTTTCCAATTGAAGAAAAAATAGTAGGATTCCAAAATTCAATAGGGAGGCCAAAGAGTCTAACCCACACGGGAGCTGTAGAAGGCATCTCTTCTTCGGCTTTAAATTTAGTATGCCAGGGCTTCATGAAAAGCCCTGCCCTTCCAAAAAACCAGGGACCCCTTTGAATTTTTTTTTCCTCTATCTTCATTATTAGCAAATAAAACAAGAAAATAACCATTTGGATAAATAGATATTTGTAACTCACCTTTAGTTTTCCAGCTTTTTGCAGCCTAGACTTTGAAAGCAGATAGGCTTGGACGAAAACCCACGAACCGACAAATTAGTCCTTTTTTTTCCAGATCTTCAATGCGAGTCTATATGTTACCCATATCAAGCTTAACAATAAGAGCTCCATCAACTGCTTTAAGACATCCTGAATCCGTTTTCCTGGGATCAATCTTAGGCATTCTTAGAGGTTTATGAGAAGCCCTAGATTAATATTAGCATTGGGCTGAGGCTGTCCACCACGGAGGGCATCCCTAAAATTCATTTTTGGGGCTGAGTCTTCGAAATTCTTACCCTTGACAGGGGTTTTCACAGTATATTTATTTTGTGGGTGCACCTTAGCACCAGATTCACTTGAGATCTGAGCCATTTTTTGATCAACTGCTTGAAACTTATTTCGTGATCTCTTTAATCCTTGCCCTAGACGTCCTGGAAAGGTATGGTTTTCACTTTTATTTTGTGCAGCAAATTGGAAGCCGTTGTCACTCAAGTTCACAGCATGATCTGTTGAAAGATAGATTTCTAACCTATCTTGGATCCCCTACAACATATCCTGTTAAAATATTGAGTATAAACCACAAAGATATTGGCCGCTAGGGCCCGAAGGCCCTAAAAACCAACCTCTGGAGCTGCTTGCACTCAACTTAGATGAAACCCTCGCACAACCGCTTGCCAAAAATCTCGTTCACACATAGGGATGCGCTAGGATCTGTGTTGCTCCAAATGATTTGAAAATTGGTGGAGACATTCTAGGGTTTTTCAAGCATCTACCCTCAAAATTTCAGCTCAATCCGAGTCCGGATGAGTGAAATATGGCTGAAACAAGTTCGACAGTTTGGGCAGTCCTGCGAAAAACGTCCCTCCTCAATCCAAATCTAATCCACAGCCGCTAGTTTTAAGTTGCAATGTATTTCTTTCATTTTATTGTATCAAAGCAACACGTACTTTTGTCCCCTTAATAAATTGGCTGTCACAAATTTTACTTTACACTAAGGCCAGGATACCTCATTCGGGGTTAGAGCACCCACCACTGACACACATTGGGGTCACTATGCCTGCTGAGACTTGAACCTGAGACTTCTGCATAGAAGTCAACCATCTCAACCACTCGAGCTCAGCTCGGTAGATTGAAAGCTGCAAGTCCTATTGAATATTTTGGAAGTATGACAGGCATTAACTGGCCAATTTCTGTATTATTTGATGATTGTGCAATTTTAGTATCTAGTTGATGAATACTATTCCTGCTTTTAGGGGGAAAAAGCAGGAAACTATAATTTTTCAAGGCTAGATGATATGTTGGCCATACATGAGGTCATCATGCTATATTGAGATGGACATGTTTATATTGATTAAGTCATAATAATGAAGACAGGCATACTTTAATTAAGTCATGCTGATCAGGACTCAGAAATAAACTGGAGGCATTTAGGCAGTATACCAGCAAGAGTGATTTGTGGTTCATAATCAGTCATCATCATATCTTATTGTATTGTTGGTCTTTAATCAATATGTTTTTGGTTCCTTGTGGGGCATTAGGGTTTTGTGCTCCCACTTCTACAGTTGTCTCTTTCTTTCCTTCTTTCTGTAAGTGAATCTATTCTATTTTGAGCTATGTTAAGATTAGCTGCGAGCATAGTTGGCAGTATCACAAGTACAATTGGGGGTTGCACAAGGGTGGATTGCTCATCTTGAGCAAGAGAACCAAAAGCAAGTTCAGTTGGTAAAACATCACGACCTATAGTGGGCTAAATATGCTGATTATGCTAAATAGATGAAGAAGGGGTATTTAGAAAAATGTACTAAGTTTGAAATTCTTAATGCGGGGAGGCCGTAAACATCATTTTCTGATCCTCTACCATCTCCTGTTTTGGAAAACCAGCTTGATCCCCATGGACCTGAGACGGAGTCGACAAGGACGTTGATCAATTTAGAAGGGAGGGCAGATGTAAGAGGCAATTTTGTTGTGGCTCCAGAACATGTGGCACCAAAGCCATGACATGTATGCAGTTAGTTTTGATTGTAAATAGTTCTGTGTTAATTGTATATATCTAGATGTTGATGTATGCTGCATGAGTGAATGCGGGATGTCAAGTTAATGTGTTATGTATGGTGTTTTATTTTTGTTTAGACATATAAGTCCAAGCGGGTAGTGTGAGTTGTATTTGGAAGTGTGGATGCTTTGGTTAATGCCTTTATGTTTTTCAAAGGTTTTAGTTACTTAAAGTAAATTCCCGAAGACACTTTGAATTTTTTTTATGTATTTATGAGTATTTACGTTCGCCCTTAAGGAAGGGTGAACGCCTCATTCACCCTTTCCTAGGGCGAACCTGTTTTGAAAAAATATTGGCACATCGCATTTTTTACATATAGTCGTGCATATGTTGTGATCCAATTGTAGAGGTTGTGTTGTGCATTCTTGTATTTTGGTAATATAATTTCTCATTGTGTGATCCTTTATTGCACATACCTATATTGTTTCTATTAATGTTGCATTACTCTAGATATTTCTCATACTTCAATTGCATGGAATATCAAACTATTTTGCGACATTTTCATGTACATAGAAATGTGAAAAGAATGTTAGAAGATGAGTTTTAGCTTGTGATAGTTACAAATAGTGTTGTTGGTGGTTTGGAACCATAAACAGGTCAATCTTAAACTGCAATTTTGAAGGTATTTAGAGCATTTTCTTACGTGAAAAGTATTGGAGCCTCCAAAAATAATAAAGCACATCCCATGATTTTCAACTGTATTTATGTGTATCAAGCTGTTGATTAAGAAGTTTGGACCCAGTGGAAACTATCTTATTGGTGGTTGATTGACACTTAGTCTTTGGCTTGCAGTTTTGTCTTGAGCAACACTATAGACCTTCACATATTGCATGCCATTCAAGAGTTAGATGTGGAAATGTAATAGTCCAACTATTAACATTGTATTCCAGCAGTAAAATCAGTCCTATAGAAGGAGTTTGGGACTGATTTTGAGGTAATTCCAGTCACAAACAAAGCCAGGATGCCAAGTTTTTAGAGATGGAGAAAGAAATGTCAAAAATCCCAAACTTTGACTAAGGATTTGGTGGTCTGCTGAACTGGCGATTTGTTGGCTTGATGATGTTAGCGTGATGTCAACCTGATTTGTTGAAATGGCTAAGCATGGGCATTGGTGATTTGTCGAACTAAACTGGTAATTTGATGACTTGATAATTACAACATGACATTATCCTTATTAGTTGAACTGAATTGGCAATCCGTTGATTTGATGATGTCATCTTGATTCATCAAAATGGCTAAGTGTAGGAGCTTGTGATTCATTTATTTGAGCCGACGATTCGTTGACTAGATGATGTCAACATGATGTCATCCCAACCAAACCCCTTGAAGACAACTTTGATAGGGCAAATTTTTAAAAGGCATAACTCCATCATTTGGGATTGGTTTGACTTGAAAATTTGAGGGTTTGTTCTTAACATTAAGAAACTATATAATAAATTTGGAACAAAACTATTGTGATTTGATCCTCCAAACATGCAACTTAAAGGGATTGTTCGTTCTTGGAAAGAAGATCATATTTTGCCGTAATTTGATTAGCAGGTATTATTTTTGAGTGATTCAAATTGGACGTGAAAGAATTATCAGAGGACTACTTGGAGGTCAAATTTCATTTATTTGATCCATGAATTGCATAAAACATGTTTTAAATGTTTTGGACATAACTTGGTCAAAATTGGTCAGAACATGATGAAATTTGGACTGAAGCGTCTTGAGGCCATCACACCTCTCCTTGCAAAATTTCAGGTCAAAATTCATTATCAATGAGTCGCATGAAAGATATTAAGCATATTCACCTAGGAAGACTAAGTCCAAAACTGACTAAGTTTGGAACTTAGCGATTTGTCGACTTGGTGATGGAATACTGACTTGCCAATTGATTGTCGACTGGTCGTTGATAGAGGCATCATGAATGTGGATTTCAAGGCACAAAAATCGAGTTAATGGCTTGGAAAATGACATATGCTTCTCCAAATGATGTTGGTGATGACTAAAGTGAATTGCAATGAGTTTTAGTGCCAAACGTGGTTGGTGGACTAGCATTTTGCTATCTATACTTTAAGATTTTGCTAAATCATGTAATTAGGATTAGGGTTTATTTTACTATAGTTAGAAGTAGAGTTTGTTCTATTTTCCTATAAATGAGAGCTCAAGGCTCATTTGTAAAGTTCTTTAAGCTATTTTTTCAAAATACTAGAGGCACTCTTTGAGATCAGACTTGTACTGTTAATTGAACTGCATTTAATGAAATCGACTGTGCATGGCTTATATGGATTGATTATGTACTTTGACATTTTTATTCATGAATGTGATGTCAGTGGTGTCACCCTTCCATCCCCTGTTAGTCCTCTTTATTTGTTTTATTGTAGGTTCTTGGAGATTTAATGCATCAAAGTTATTTGGTCGCTAAAAAAGATTTTAAGTGGACCAAGCTTAATCTTGTTGTAGTCATAGGATTGAATTTCTTTCCTTGCATTTTCTTTTACTCTCTCGCATCCCTTTTACCACAAATTGATTAGATTACCTTAGATTAGTTAGATTAGCAGGGAGCCAACTTGAATTCCGAGATTGAGGATTGAGCCGACCCTCTTTCAACAATGAATTGAGATCTTGTGGGTGCATAAGAAGATCAGGCAATTTGGCAGATCAACAAGGCTATGTGAAGATGTGCACACGCTTGTAGGAAGGGCTTGCATCCAGTATGCACACGTTGTTAACACATGGAATTGGCATTGACATAGGGTAATGAAGCTTGAGATGGGCGTAGATGCCTGAGGTGGATGCTAATGCTTTGACATGTTGATGATAGGTTCTAACAACAAATGCCAATGTAATGATTCTGCCTACATAAATTAACTGGAACCAGAAGTGAATTTGCACAAAAACATAGTTTTGCAATTCAAACACACAATAGCAATTATTTTAGTGATTGCAGTGCAGAGTTTACAAAGTATCGCAGGCTGCTTCGAAGAGGCAACCTCCTTTATGAGCAATGCTCCTTTATATTATAATTTATTTAGGATGCTTTAACCTCTCTTACAATGCAATATATAAAGATTACTTTGCCTAAAATAGCTTACAATGCAAAAATAGAGTAAACTCAAAATAGTTGTTTGAGCTAACCCTAACGCTAATGATTGAGGGTCACCCTTACATTCAAAGGGGGTTCCCACTCTTATTAACTAAACTATTACAAAATAAATTAAAAAGGGTTAAGACTTGAGGTCCTAACATTGCTTCCCCCTTCAAAAATAAGCTTTGCCCTCAAAGTTGAAGATGAGGAAACTATTGTTGGAGTTGGTGTAGTGGTTCCCATATGGCGTTTTCAGAGTGTAATCCATGCTAGTGCACCAAGAGATCTATGTAATGCTTTAGTTGCGTTGTTGTCTTGAGTGCAGGTCCAAAATAGCCTTTGGTTCAAGAATGATAGAGCCTTCAACTTCCAGATCAGGTAAGGCTGGTTGAATACGAGTGTGTTGTCCCAAAGCTTTCTTCAAGCAAGATATTGGAAAGACAGGATGTAGCTTGGAAGATGGTTGCAAATCCAACTTGTATGCAACTGTTTCAATTCGTTGTAATACATGGTATGGCCCATAGAATTTTGGTGCAAGCTTGTGACTGCCTTGATTTTTAAGGACTGTTTGTAGGTTTGTAATCTCAGAAATTCCCAATCTCCTCCAGAAAACTCTTACTCAGATTTGAGTTGATATGCTTTGTCATTTCATCCCGTTTTGGGCCATTGCTAAATTGTCCTTGAGAGATTAAAGAAGGGCTTCTTAATTGCTAAGAGTATAATCAACAGCCTAGACACGGGAAGTGCTGGAAGATACGAAGTGAGAGTTGGTGGTGGCTGGCCATATACAACTTAATAAGGAGTCATCTTGGTTGCCGTATGATAAGTGGTATTGTACCAACTCTGCCAATTGTATCCATTTGGTTGGTCCACTGCGTTTGATGCTCCAAAGCAAAGCAGCGTAAGTAAGCCTCCAAGCAGTTATTGACAATTTCAATTTGGCAGTTTGTTCGGGGGTGATATATCAAGCCCATCTTCAGTTGGGTTCGTTGTAGCTTGAAGAGTTCCTTCCAAAAATTATTGGTGAATGTGGGGTCACACTCATGAACTATAGAAGATGGCATTCCATGGAGTTGGAAAATGTGGTCAATGAATGTTTGGGCAATGGTGGAGGTTGTGTAGGGTTTGCAAGAGGAGAAAAATGGGTATACTTTGAGAGTTGATCCACAATAACCAAAATAATTGACTTGCCAACTGACTTAGGTAATCCCCCAATGAAATCCATGGAAATATCAGTCCATATTGTTGATGGAATCGGTAATGGTTGGAGTGTGCCTGGAACCAGAAGTGTCTTCCCTTTATGATGTTGACATATATCACATTCCTGAACAACCTGTTAAATATCATGTTTCATCCCTTCCTAGAAGAAGTTCCTTTTGTGCGTTGATAAGTTTTCAAAAATCTAGAATGTCCGGTTGAAGGTGATGCATGTAATTCCTATAACAGTATGTTGCATATAGCAAAATTGGCAGCTAGGACAACATATCCTTTATAGCACAAGGTTTGATCATCCCAAGAATATTTTGAGTCTATATTAGAGTATGTAGATAACTTGTGAATTAATTGTTATATATTGGGATCCTATTGCCATTCTTGTTGGATGTCATTCAACCACTCAGGATGTTGTATAGATAGAGCACGTAACAAGGAAATTAATATTTTGCAAAAATACGTAAAAGACAAATAAGGTTTGCAAAAAACCTCAAAAAATTCAATCAACCAATTTTCAACATAACCGCTTCATTAATCAGGGCATGGTAGGAATTATCCATCAAAGAATAATTAATTAACCAAATGGATTGAATGTCAAAGATGGTGAACCCATGGGTGAATATTTCTTCAGATCCAGTCAGCTTACTGTGGTATAGCAAGATCCTTGCGATCCAAGTTCCAACTAAGGTTTTTTAATTTTTAGTGAAACCCTAAAAATTACTTGACAAGATCTTCCACAATCTGCTTTAGAAATAATCTCCATGTGACTGAGTAAAACTGCTCCAGACCTTCTCTGATACCATATCAGATTTCAAAATACTTTTCAGAAATGGACTAAGCATAACATTCACCACAAGTTTTATTCAAGATAGTGGATGGGTGCCCTTGACAGAGAGAAGAGACCAGAGAGCAAAAGGAAACAGCATTTGACACAATTGGATGGTTTCCCTTGAGCACCAAGCACTATTCTTAGATTATTACACAAGATGCAATAAAACCATAATACAAATCCATATATTTTAAATCTGGATGCAATGCATTGCTTAAATATAATATATTATGATAACTGTTACATTTCAAAATTTTGTTGTTGTAGTGCAGCTTCATACAACTATATCCAACTATGGATATGTTGGATGATCCACTTGAGGGATGGATGGATGAATCATCTAGTGGGGGATATTATGAATATATAAACTCATTATAATGCTAATAATAACTTTTTTAACCATCAATTCATGTTTTTCTATTTTCAAAACTTCCTATTTTCACAATTACTTTTTATTTTTATTTTTCCAACTGTCTTTCTATTTTCACAATTGCTTTTTCATTATTGTCGACTTTTTTTCTTCTTCTATAAGAAAGCTCTTAACATAATTTGCGTATGCTTTTTACACTAAGCATTGTTTTCCTCAACATTCTCCCCCTTAATGGTCTAACCTCTCATTTCTTGAAACAAAACTCTCTCAGATTCTTTCCATCTGACTGTGTTAGCACACCTACGCATATATTTGAACAACTCATTATGGTCTAACTTCTCATATCTTGGAACAAAACTCTCTCTGATTCTTTCCATCCAACCGTGTCTGGCACACCTATGCATATTTTTGAACAACTTAGTTTCCTCAACATTCTCCCCCTTAATGGTCTAACTTCTCATTTTTTGAAACAAAAATCTCTCAGATTCTTTCCATCCAACTGTGTCAAGCACACCTAAGCATATTTTTGAACAACTTGCTTTACTTCTTGTCCAATTGGTGGGACTGCTTACCTGTGTTCATAAATTTTTGAACAGCTCATCCAACTGTTGATTTCTTATTTTTTCTTTTTCAACATGGGTGTGAACCCATGACCTAACCAAAAGTGTCCTTATGGTAGCCTGTCTATCCTATTAGAGTGCATGGATAACCAGCACTGCAACTGCCAAGTGTAATAAGTAGATTACTGCATACGAGGTTTACTCTGATGTTTGCAACCCAGATGTTATTCCACTGCAATATGTTCTTGTTGCTCAACCTCTTTTCTTTGATCTTGAATAATTTGATGATTCTCCCTTTCTCTTTTGGGAACTATTCATGCTACTGCTTTCTTTTTCAAATTTTATAAACTTGGCTTTCATACCCAGTTAAAGGTATGAAGCAGCTAAGATTTGAGCTTAGGACCTCCCTATGTTGGGGTTGCTCTACCACTGAGCTTCCAGCTGTTCCTTGGACTGGCCGGTGGTATGGGTGTGGGACGTTTCTCCAACACAAAATTGTTGCTTATTTCTCCATCACCCTTGAGCTACGCTGCTTGTGCTTGGGGCTCATAGCTTCAACTCAGGCTCTAATGCCACTTGTAAAATTTGTATACTTCTGTTATCAAGTGACAGAAATATTAGGTTCACTGCAATTTCCTCTTTTCCAGTAACTCAAAATATGCACACGGAATATTTGCATAATGCACAATATAATGATACCACAACACAAATCCATACATGCTAAACTAGGGTGCAATGCACTGCTTAGATGTAACATTTTATTAATGACCATTACATGTCAGAATTCTGTTGCTGCATTGCAGCTCCATACAATTTAATCCAGCTGTGGGTGATGTGCATGTTGGATGATCCATCCGAGGGAAGGATGGATGAATCAACTGATGAGGACTACAATGAATATATAAAATTACTACAATGCTCATAATAGCTTTTCTCAACAGCCAGATCATGTTTTTCTGTTCTTAGAGCTGTCTTTGTATTTTTGCAATTACTCTTTTTATTTTTCAACTTGCTGGTGCCAAAACTGAAGGATGGCACTTATGCTGGGAGCTGGTGCTGGCCCCAAGGGGGTACTCCCTCTATGCTCATATAAATTAATATTTGATATGAAAGAACAATTCCACAAAACAAGCTAATATGAAGCTGCCATGGTCATGTTTCAAACATTGGTTAAATATGTAAAATACATCATGAGAGCAACTAGCTTCCTTTTAGGGCAAACTTCACTGCTTCCTTAGTCCAAAACTCTCATATCAATGCAGTCATTGCAAACAGATATCATTTATAAATGAAATGTGACGTAAATAGAAATAGTGGAGTACTTGTATATATTTTATGCATGGGGTCATCCAATACCCAAAGTCATGTTTGTGGACTTATGGCAGTACCTTTTTGTCAAATTGGCCTATTTTTATCATCCAATGGCACTAGATCTATCTAGAATATCTGGTCATTTAATTTTGGTCTATGACTTACTCTTGTTGGCTCTAAATAGACATATATCATTAGCATCATACATTTTTTTGGAAAGATTTTGATCCTTACTTAGAGACACATTTCAAGCCTTACATTGTTTTAATGTCTTCTATGATCATTATTGAATCCTTTAATCATTTTAAGTTTTCTAATCCTTAATGTTTATCAATGAGGGCTTTTTTTGAAACGAATGTGCATGCAATAATAATTTTAACACGTAAAATATGCACCAAAATGGGAAATGAAGCACGAATTTTATTAATTACTAGAAAGATTACACTATCACAGGCCGCTTTGAGGGGGTTACCTCCTTCAAAACTCTTTATACAAAATGCAATTTCCTCCTCTCATTACAATCCAATATATAATAAGGAACCATACAATTTCTTACAAACCCTAATCCTAACTAGTAACTACATTAACTATTGCTAATAACATGACTAATTACAATAACTAAATAGTTAGGACATAAGAATCCTAACATGTCCTCCAAAAGCTTTGTCCTCAAAGCTTAAAATGTGGAAACTGTTGTTGAAGCTGGAGTGGCTCCTATGTTCGTCTTCCAACTGTAAACCCCACCATTGAGGACCTTTTTCAAACAGGAGACATGAAAAATTGGGTGGATCTTGGAGGTGGATGAAGGTCCAATTTATAAGCCATTGATCCAATGCATTGCAAAATAGGCGAATAGAATTTGGGAGCTAATTTGTGGTGGCCTTTTATTTTCAGGGATGCTTGCTTATAGGGCTGCATACATAAAAACACCATATCACCTTCAATGAAGGACTGCTCGAAGCGGTGCTGATCAGCTTGTTGCTTTGTTTGATTTTGGGCCATTGTTAAGTTGTCCTTGAGAACTCGGATAATGCTCTCACGAGTGGAGACAAAGGAATCCATAGCTTGTACCTTAGAGCTACTTGGAATGTAGGAAAGGAGTGAGGGTGGTGATTGTCCGTACATTGCTTTATAAGGTGTCATCTTCGTCGCCATATGATATGTGGTGTTGTACCACCATTATGCTGGGGGCAACCATTTGGCCTAGTGAGTTTGTTGCTCAGAGGCAAAGCAACGCAAGTAGGTCTCTAGGCACTTGCTGACAATTTTTGTTTGACCATCAATTTGTGGATGATGCGTCGAGCTCATGTTAAGGTGTGTTCTTTGAAGCTTAAATTGTTCCTTCCAAAAAGTGCTAGCAAATGTTAGATCCAGGTCACAAACTATAGAAGTTGGCATTCCATGGAGGCGGAAGATTTGATCAAGGAAGGTTTGGGCAACAATGGAGGCTTTATATGGGTGGGAAAGTGGACAAAAGCGGGTATACTTGGAGAGACAGTCCACCACCACAAATTTGACATTTCCCCCAAAACTTGGGAAATCCTTCAATAAAATCCATGGATATATTTCTCCAAACTCTCATTGGAATTGGTAGGGGTTGCAACAATTTTGGGGTCTTGATTGTTTCTTCCTTGTGATGCTCATAGGTGTCGCATTCTTCAACAAAGCGTTTGATACCCTTCTTCATCCCTGTCCAAAAGAAATTTCGACACTCTTTCATAGGTTTGGAGAAATCTAGAATGCCTAGCGGATGGAGAAGCGTGAAGTTCTTGCAAGAGTTGAGCACGTATAGCTGTATTAGAAATTAACATAATACACCCTTTGTAGCGCAAATAAGTTACATCCCAAGAGTAATGACGTTTGCTACGTAGATGGGAAGTGATCTATTGAATCAATCATCTTGATGCCATTCCTATGAATCTCCTACACTCAATTGGGTATTGGCAAGGATAAAGCACACAATGACAACAAAGCTTCAAACTTGTTAAAGAGAGCGTTGGCAATTGCATTATCCTTATCCTTCTTGTATACAATCTTGTAATCATAGCCTAAGAGTTTGCAGACTTGCTTTTGTAGTTTGGAGAGGACACACGCTGCTCCAAGAAGTATATAAGGCTATGATGATCGGTCTTAATATGAAAGTGCCAACCCACAAGATAAGGATGCCATTTAGTCATTGTATGAAGTATGGCAAGCATCTCTTTCTCATAAGTTGATCTGGTCAGATTCTTTCGTGCAAGGGCTTTGTTAGTAAAGGCCAAAGGTCGTCCTTGTATCAATACTACTGCGATGCCAATTCCAAAGGCATCACTCTCAATAGTAAAGGGTTTAGAGAAATCAGACATGGCTAAGATAGGTGTTGTACACATAGCTTGCTTAAGAGCATCAAAAGCTGTTGCAGTTGCCTTGGTCCATGTGAATGCATTCTTTTTGAGCAAGGCAATTAGAGGGGCTGCAAGCTTACCGTAGTCCTACACAAACTATAATACCCTTTGAGCCCTAAAAATCTACAAATATTGTTGAGAGTTTTTGGAGTTGGCTAAGTTTGCATGTCTTCAATCCTCTTGTGGTCCATCTTTACTCCTTTGAATGATACTATATGTCCAAGAGTCCGAGAGAAAAAGTGTCGTGATTTCATGACATGTTGCAGGAGAGAGAGTCCGAAAGAAAAAGTGTTGCGATTTCGCGACATGTTGTAGGAGAGAGAGTCCGAGAGAAAAAGTGTCGCGATATCGCGACATGTCGGGTTTTCGCGACCCGAAGGCAAGAGAAAGAGCTAAGGAGAAAAAGTGTCGCGATATCGCGACATGTCGGGTTTTCGCGAATTGAAGGCAAGAGAAAGAGCAAAGGAGAGAAAGTGTCGCGATATCGCGACATGTTGCATTTTCACGACTAAAGGAGGAGAGAGAAAGTAAGAAGGCAGAAGTGTCGCGATATCGCGACAAAAGTAAAGAGGAAGAGCGAGGCGAAAGTGTCGCGATATCGCGACATGTGTTTTCGCGGGTGCAAAGCCGAGAAGAGGACAAAGAGGCAGAAGTGTCGCGATTTCACGACAGGTCACTTTGGCGCGAGCAAAGAAGAGAACCCAACCGAAATAAGATATGTGACAGTTAACTGGAGTTATACGACAGTTACAGGTGCAGTTGTAGAAGAAATTCATGCAGATAAAATAAGAAGAGTTAAGCGAAGTCGATACGTCGATTACAGGTGCAGTGACAGTGAAAACGCATGCATGCACAGAAAAGAAAGCGAACAGTCACTAAGGAAAATACGAATAGTCATGACCAAGAAGACGAACGGTCATGGTAAAGGTATATGTGTCAATTCGTTGCATGTAACGTAATGCCTACTCTATATATACAAAAGGAGTTACATATAAAAGGCGTTACAATTGACAAGTGGCAGATAAGAATATGAAAGAAACAGTTACAATTGACAAGTGGCGTATGAGAAATGAAAGAAGGCGTTATAACTGGAGTTACAAAGCGAAAGGATTGTTATAAAAGGAGGTCTGCGTGGAGAATTATCTGCGTGGAGAATTAGGTGCTGCTGATATAGAGTGTGAGTGCGCTGCTGAAGAGAGCGAAAGTGCTACGAAAAGGAGGACAGGAAGAGTGTCGTAAGAGAGCGTTAAGCAGAGCCGTGAGAGCCGTAAGAGTGCAGTAAAGAAGCGCAGCAAAGGGGTCTGTAAGAGGGCAGTAAAAGTACAGTAAGCAGAGCCACAAGTGTGTGTGGTGTTTTGGTGAATAGCGGGAGAGGTTGGGTTAGCAATAGACTAGTCAGGGTCTTGTATAAGCGAAGGCATCTTTATGTCAAAAATATAGTTTCAAAATTGTAGTCCAAGTTGGTGCTTGGAATAAGGGTTGGTGCTCCTTTCTGTTGATGCAGATAAATTAGGGGTTGGTGCTCCTTTCTGTTGATGCAGATAAATTAGGGGTTGGTGCTCCTTTCTGTTGGTGCAGATAAATCAGGGGTTGGTGCTCCTTCCAGTGGGTGTTGGTAAATTGATTGTAAAATTGATATTTTGCAAAGGCTGGATTTGGACGGGAGTCCAAGCAGTCATTTTTGAGGAGTAGCCAAAACTGGTGAACCTCGTTACATCTTGTGTTGTGTGATGCTCTCTTGTTACATTTGCTGTATGTGGTTTTAAGCTTTCATTGTTTTGGCTTTAAAAGTTGAAGTTTTTTAAGTTTTAAAGAGCCACACTGATTCACCTCCCCCTCTCAGTGTCATTGTGAGACTAACAATTGGTATCAAAGCCAAGTTCCTGAACAAAGCTTAACCAGCTAGGGTGATCTTGGATTAGTATGCAATGGCAGGTGGTGAAGGCTTCTCATCAAACAAAGCACCATTGTTGGACGGAACAAATTACTCATTTTGGAAACTCAGGATGCGGACATATCTTTGTGCTTTGGGATATGACATTTGGGATTCAGTAAATAGTGGATACACAATACCCACCACTCCTCCAACCGATGTTGCCGGTAAGAAACTGTTTGAGAATAACTCTAAAGCAAAGAATGCTATCATGTGCGGTTTAGTGGACAGCGAATTGATAAAGATTATGAGTTGTAAAACGGCAAAAGACATATGGGACAAACTAAGGAGCATTCATGAAGGAGACGGCAAGATCAAGGAGGCCAAGTTACAAACGCATCGAGCTCAATTCAAAGCATTAAAGATGAATGACGATGAGAACATAAAGGCATACATGCTGAGAGTTAATGGAATCATTAATGCGATTAGAGGACTCGACGAAGAAATGAAAGATGCTGTCATCGTGAAAAAGGTACTAAGATCTCTTCCGCAAAGATTTGATTCTAAAGTTTCAGCAATAGAAGAAGCTAAAGATCTAAATACTTTTAGTATGGATGAGATGCATGGTTCTTTGACTACATATGAGATGAGAATAAGAAAAACTAAACTCATAGACAGAGAAGCTGCTTTTAAAGCATATAGAAATATAAAAGCAAAACAAGAATCCGAGGAAGAAGAGACATCAGATGAAACGGAAGCAAACTTTGTTCGGAAACTAATAAAGGGAAAAGGAAAATACAGAGGAAAGCTACCGCTTAAATGTTTCAACTGTGGAGGCGTTGGGCATTTTGCGACTAATTGTCCACTTAATGAGGACGATGAAAGTAATGAAGGATCGCACCAAGAAAGAAGTGACTGGAAGAAGAAAACAAATTTCAGAAAAGGCAACTTCAAGAAAAAAAGTTTCATCTCCAAGAATGTTAGTTCATCAAAAGACAGCTGCAGTGAGGATTCTGAAGAGGAAACAGGTGAAGCTCTTTTCATGGCATTTGAAGAAGAAGAATCAGAAAAGGAAGAAGAAGTGAACTCTGAAGTATGTGGTGAAAACTCTGAGGCTGAAGTAGATCTAGAAGGTGAGTTGATCTCTGCACTTGAAGAGTTGGTTTAGAAAGGAAAAAGAACAAAAGACTGTCCAAGAAGTTGGAAGAATATGAGGGTGATATTGAAGATCTCTTCTTACAAATTCACAAAGCCAAGAAAATAGAAGAAGCCTTGAAGTCACAGATCAATGAGAAAGAGATTGTTTGCTGCAAACAAGAAGAGGAGATTATGTTATTGAGGAAACAACTAGAAGAGGCCAATACAAATCTCAAATTTGAGAAGAGCACAGAGCTGCTAGATAAAATGATAAGGCAACAAAGAAGCCCCTTGTGCAAGCTTGGTCTTGGATATGAAGCTGAACAACCTTCATCTCCTAAATATGCAGAGAAGAAGAAATCCACTGCTGAAGGATCAAAGCAAGAAAAGATTGAAGCTGAATCCTCAAAAGGAAAAAAACCTCAAAGGAGATCTACAGCTAAGCAACCACAACAAAAGAGGTTCTATCACTCTCACTTTATTCATAATAATGCTTTTAATGACAATTGTTTTAGATGCAACCAGTATGGTCACAAGGCAATGTATTGTGGACTGAATAATAGATCAAAGAGTTATGCTGGTAGAAATACATCTGTTATTTCGGTTGAACACCATGTGCAATGTTTTAAATGTAATGGTCATGGGCACATAGCAAGGTCTTGTCCAAATCTAAGGCAAGATAGTAGATTTCATCAGACGCAAAGAATGCAACACAGACAGGGAATAAATCATGTGCATCAAAGAAAGGAAAAGAATCATCCATCAAGGATGTACAAGAGACAACCACCCAAGAGAAATGTTCAAGTTCACGAAAAGGTTCAAAATAGGGATGCAGGTGAAAACCTTCAGCCTAAGTTCAAGAAAGACTGGAGAAAGAAAGAAGAAAGGAAATCGTGTCTCCTTGGACAGAAGGAGATTACTCCTCTATTGCACTAAGCAGCTCCAGGTAGCACATCCTTAGGGGGAGCAATGTTAAAGTTTTAGTTTAATGCTCCTATGTATTTGTGTAGTTATCTGAGGATGAAAGGAAAGTAGTCGGGGAGTTGTTGTATAGCTGTCAAAGTGTGTTTTCTGTTCATACTGTTGTTTGTGGTAGTGCCGTGAAGGGTGGTGATTAAATTGAGAGTTGTCTTTATTGGTAATATTGCTATATGTCATTGTTGTACTGTTGATGGTTCTTACTGCCATTGTCCAAAGTTAAGGATTATAACAGTTCAGATAATTTGGTTAATGAAAGAATGTTGCCCTAGTCGCATATATGTGTTTCGATAAAAGCAGTGTGTATTTGAACTACACATTGACGTGAAGATTGTTAGATCTATCATGACGCTGTGGTGAAAAAATATTGAAGTCTGATTATTGATTCATGTTTAGATCATCAAAATGAGCAACTTTGCTTTGTGAATCATACCTATTCGAGGTCCAAAAGTATGAGTTTGAGTAAGGTGCACTATAGTTGGCCGTGAAGTGTTTGACAAAATGTTGTCTCCTGATTCGAACAGTTGAAAGTAAGGTGTGACCAGTGGTGACTGTAGAAAACATAGACCAAGTTGAAAATGTAAAAAGTGATTGGTTGAGTTGTGTTGAGATTGGGATTTGAGTATAGAACATATTGAGTCTCTAACAATTCTCTTTATGATTCTATAAGATTGGATAGATTCTGTGTGAGCCTATTGACAGGATACAGAGGACAGAGTCTCAATGGATAGAGATCCATTAGCCAACACAGTTGAAGATAGATCTGAGTGAGGATTCTTCAAGTGGAGAGAGGTCCACCAGTCAGTGCAGTAGAGTGACAAAGTCTTCTATAATATAACAATTGAAGAGAGGTCCACCAGTCAGTAGCGGATACCTTCGCAATAAATTGGGAGTGGTCATGCTTCCCAAGAACTGACTAGCTATCGGGACCACATTTTCAGGGGGAGCATTTATATATTTGGTTATCTTTTTGCTCATGTTTGTAATTTTTGCTAACTGTAATAATTTGTGCCTGAGAATGTTGTGCATGGACTCAGGGGGAGTCTGCAGCAGCCCTTTGGTATTATTGTCAAAGGGGGAGAAGAATTACAGGGAAGTGCACGAGTGTTGCCAACAATTCTAAAGGAGAGAGAAAGTAAGAAGGCAGAAGTGTCGCGATATCGTGACAAAAGTAAAGAGGAAGAGCAAGGAGGTGAAAGTGTCGCGATATCGCGACATGTGTTTTCGCGGACGAAAGCTGAGTAGAGAACAAAGAGGTAGAAGTGTCGCGATTTCGCGATAGGTCACTTTGGCGCAAGCAAAGAAGAGAACCCAACCGAAAGAAGATATGTGACGATTAACTAGAGTTATACGGCGATTACAGGTGCGATTGTAGAAGAAATTCATGCGAGATAAAATAAGAAGAGTTAACCGAAGTCGATACGTCGATTCATGAGTGCAGTGATAGTGAAAACGCATGCATGCACAGAAAAGAAAGCGAACAGTCACTAAGGAAAATACGAACAGTCATGACCAAGAAGACGAACAGTCATGGTAAAGGTATATGTGTCAATTCATTGCATGTAATGTAATGCCTACTCTATATATACAAAAGGAGTTACATATAAAAGGCGTTACAATTGACAAGTGGCAGATAAGAATATGAAAGAAACAGTTACAATTGACAAGTGGCGTATGAGAAATGAAAGAAGGTGTTATAACTGGAGTTACAAAGCGAAAGGATTGTTATAAAAGGAGGTCTGCGTGGAGAATTAGGTGCTGCTGATATAGTGTGTGAGTGCCCTGCTGAAGAGAGCGAAAGTGCTGCGAAAAGGAGGACAGGAAGAGTGTCGTAAGAGAGCGTTAAGCAGAGCCGTGAGAGCCGTAAGAGGGCAGTAAAGAAGCGTAGCAAAGGGGTCTGTAAGAGGGCAGTAAAAGTACAGTAAGCAGAGGCACAAGTGTGTGTGGTGTTTTGGTGAGTAGCGAGAGAGGTTGGGTTAGCAATAGACCAGTCAGGGTCTTGTATAAGCGAAGGCATCTTTATGTCAAAAATATAGTTTCAAAATCGCAGTCCAAGTTGGTGCTTGGAATTAGGGGTTGGTGCTCCTTCCAGTGGGTGCTAGTAAATTGATTGTAAAATTGATATTTTGCAAAGGTTGGATTTGGACGGGAGTCCAAGCAGTCATTTTTGAGGAGTAGCCAAAATTGGTGAACCTCGTTACATCTTGTGTTGTGTGATGCTCTCTTGTTACATTTGCTTTATGTGGTTTTAAGCTTTCATTGTTTTGGCTTTAAAAGTTGAAGTTTTTAAGTTTTAAAGAGCCACACTGATTCACCCCCCTCTCTCAGTGTCATTGTGAGACTAACACTTTGGTTGCCCAAAGGAACACTTGGAATGCTTGGCAAACACTAGAATTTGTAGTGTTTGATCCAAGTGAACTAAGTGTTCATCCCATGTTTTGCTATAGACTAAAATATCATCAAAGATGACCAAAATGAGTTTTTTGAGGAATGGATAAAATATCTCATTCATCAAGCTTTGGAATGTGGATGGGGCATTTGTAAGGCCAAAGGGCATGACAAGAAATTCATAGTGACCTTCATGGGTGCGAAAAGTAGTCTTGGGGATATCTTCTTCTTGAAGACAAATCTTGTGATATTTTGATTGTAGGTCCAACTTTGAAAAGAAACAGGCCCCATGCAATTCATCAAGAAGTTCATCAATCTCCGATATTGGAAACTTATCCTTGACTGTGATCTTATTTAACTCCTTGAAATCCACATACAGATGCCATGAACCATCACTTTCTTTGACTAAGAGGATTGTGAAGAATAGGGACTCATGCTTGGCCAAATAATCCTTGCTTTGCTACACCATATTTTCCATCTTAGTTTTTTGCATATAACGATAGCGATTGGGCCAAATAGTAGGGGGCATACTTCTTGGGAACAACTGAATGACATGGTCATGTGAACAGCGAGGAAGCTCATGTAGCTCATTGAAGATCGGGAAATTTTGGTCCAAGAGTTTAGTCAATTCAACAGATTGGCTCGAGTCGATAGACTATGTAAGCTTCTTGATACAAAGATAAGCCACAATGCCATGAAAATCCTTTTTTCAAGGATACATGGGGATGCGTTCCTATCCCCCTGCCATCCCCAGTACGGGGGGATGGTAAAGGGGACGATTCCTCGCCATCCCCCTTTGGGGAGGGATAGGTGGGGTGTCCCCAGGACGTCGCCAGGCAGCAAGGGACCGTCCCCAGTACCCTTGTTGTAAGGGGATGTCGTAGGGGACGACTAGTCATCTCCGTCCCCAATACGGGGGGACGACAAAGGGGACGTTTCCCTACCATCCGCCTTTTGGGAGGGACAGGCGGGGGTGTCCTCGGGATGTCGCCAAGTAGCAGGGGACCCTCTCCTAGACCCTTGCTGGAAGGGGACGTCATGGGGGATAGTTGGCCGTCCCCAATGGCTAGGCATCCAGTGGTTCGAATTGGTTTAGTTTCATCCGTTGGGACGTGTCCTTGTCCCCTAGTCGTCCCCAATACAAGGGTACGTTTTCCCGTCGTCCCTCTTTTGGGAAGAATAGGCGAGGCATCCTCGGGATGCTGCCAACAGTCCTCGGTATCCCTACTTTAAGGGGACGCCGTGGGGGACGTCCCCCATGGCTAGGCGTCTAGTGATCCGAATTGGTTTGGTTTTATTTGGACTCTTTTTTATTGAAGTAAAAGTACTTAATTCTTTTTTTATACTATAAATTGGGAGAAAAAACCAGTGTGCCAATGGTCCTGCCTTCTTTGGTGGTGAATCTCATCCCATGGTCGATGGGCATGATCGGCTGAAACTGCACTACCATCTTCAGGTAGGCATCACCAACTGCTGCTCCTTGTCATTTGTGATAGGTTATCTTTATTATCACATTTGCTTTGTAGAACTGGTTGTGTAATCGACAAAGAACGTCGATTGCTTTGTCTGGGAGCTTCTAATTATTTCGAGCATTGTCATGGTGGTCACCCTGGTCTCATGGTGCGGATGGTCCTCTCAACTATAGTTGTGGCGATGGTGTTGTGCTTTGAGGCTTACATCTTCTATTTGGGTCTGTGTGTAAAAGCCGAAGGAGACATGTACGAGGGCACGCGGATGTCAAAAGCATTCTATCTATGTGTTGCTTGTCCTTGTCCTGTGAAAACTAGAGTGGGATAAAATGTGTTTAATTCATATTAAATAGGTTAATATTAAAGAAATTATGTATTAGAGTATAATAAATAAACATAGGATAATTTATTATGCATTATATAATTGGTTTAAACATAAGGATATATGTTTACTATTTTAAAATTGAAATTCAAAATATATTTTTTATTTACTATTAAATTATTAATTATTATAAATATTAACAATTTATTTTAAATATAGTTTTTTTCTAAAACATTTAAATTGGAATGGTATTAGATTTTCATTAGAGACCCATATTTAAATAATGAAAAAATAATTAATTATAATTATTTTAGATTTATATTGAAAATATATATTCATCTAATGATGATAAAACACATTCATATACTATATTATTAATATTAATAAGACCATAATATTAAATAATATATAAAAATGACCTATAAATTATTTATATATCCTTTATTCATTTGACCTTATATATAAAAATTATATAAATTTTTAATACTATTATACATGTCGTCCCCTAGCTGTTTCCCAAAATTGGTTTGTCGTCCCCCCCTGTCCTTGAAACCTGTCCCCCCATCCCCTTGTCCTCTCCTTGCCTCTTTTGAAAGCTTTCCATGTGATGGGAGCATATGATGGTTGATGACCTTGCTTGAAGGTCTCGAAGAGTATATTGATGGTCATTCTTTATAAATTGCATCCACATTTCGGCAAAGTCCCATAATATAGGTCCTAAGGTGCGCAACCATCCCCCCCTGTCCTTGAAACCTGTCCCCCCATCCCCTCGTCCTCTCCTTGCCTCTTTTGAAAGCTTTCCATGTGATGGGAGCATATGATGCTTGATGACCTTGCTTGAAGGTCTCGAAGAGTATATTGATGGTCATTCTCTATAAATTGCATCCACATTTTGGAAAAGTCCCATAATATAGGTCCTAAGGTGCGCAACCATTGGGCACCCAAAACCACATTGCAACCACCTAAGTGTAGAACAAGCATATCAGACTGCAACTTGTCGTCCCCTACTGAGAGCCAAACATTCCTACTTTTGCCCTTACAAGGTAGTGTTCTCCCATTGGTGATCGTGACTTCAAAGTTGGAGCTTGGATACACATAGCAATTTGCTTTTTTTGGCAATTTGAGGATCCAAGAAGTTACGAGTATTGCCGCTATCTATGAGAATAGTGAGGGGATGCTTCTTGAAGTACCCTCAAACCTTCATGCTTTGGGATGTAGTAATCCTTGCAAAGGCATGCACACAAATTTTTGGTGTTGGGTCCTCTTGGATGTCTTGCTCCTTCTCTATGTCTTTTGGTTGTTAGCCTTCGGGTGGATCAAAATCTTTTGAAGGAGGAGTTGATCCCACATCTAAGAGATATAATTTTAATTTTTGTTCCACACATTTAAGCCCAAGGTAACTTTTCATCACAATTATAACAAAGTGACTTATTGTGGTGAGCCTTCATCTCAGCCTCGTTCAAGCGCTTGATAGGTGTCATGTGTGTGTTTTGATTGGGTGCACGGACATGTGGTAGATTTCTAAGTGGTGGTGGTTTGTGGGTACGTCGCTAAACAATAAATTTATCTTCAGCCAATTTAGCTAAGCCAATAGCAGACATCATATCCTGGTTGAACATTTTCACTTTTTCCCTGATGTTCTCCTTCAACCCACTAATGAAACAACTACGAAAGAAGGTGTCATCTAGGACTTCTGTCCTATTTGCCAATATTTCAAATTGGGTTTGATAGATGTGGATTGACCCAGTTTGTCGAAGTTTGGTTAATGTGCCTGTGAAATCTTCATATGCATTGGGCTGAAAACAAACAAGCAGATTCCTACAGAATTCCTCCCAAGTAGGTGTTCCAGAGGTCTTATCGAATCACTGATGCCATTGAATGGCTTCATGCTCCAAATTAAAGGAAGCAATGGATACATTTTGCCAAACTGGTGTGTGATTTAAGTGGAAATATTGTTTGGCCTTGTAAATCCAACTAGTGGGTTTATCTCCATCAAAGCGAGGGAAGTCCAACATAGTTGGTTGTTGGTGGGGTCACTAAAATGCAGGCGTGGCAAGCCCTAACGTGTGCCCTTGTCCTAGACCTGAAGCTGGTCCTTGTCCTGAACTTGAAGCTTGTCCTTGTCCTGAGTAGGATTGTCCTTGTAGTGGCAACTGTGAGAATGCATTCTATAATTGGTCTTGTTTAGTGATAAGCCGAAGGATCCTGGACTCAATTTTCTCAATTCTGTTCAATTTATCGAGTTTGCTTAGAGTTGAGAGGCTGTCCTTGATTTTATCGAGGTCTTCATTCACCTTTCCAAGGAGAATTCTTGATAATGGGTAGTTGGGGCCATATTGGGCACAAAAAGGAGTCCGAAAAGTGTTACTGGGGTTATATATTAGAACAATCAGCTCGAAGAGAGGATAGCAATGGGATAGGTGCCAAAATCATTAAAGTTTTTTTAAAAAATGCCTGAGAAAAAGGGTACCACTCTTTGGGTACCAACAACTTACCCAATCTGGGTAGTTGTGTTGATAATCCAGCCACGGATTTATCTCAAAACAACAGCTCTATGTATACACTTAAAAAAGGGAAAATAAAAATTCAAACAGGGTATGGGGTCATTGACCCTTTTAATTAGCAACACACTCAGATCCGGCTACTTGCGGGTTCTTGGGGTACTCAAAATGAGTTTCTGGGCAGAATTTGGCCCAAGTACTTCCCCCAATTGAGTGGTTGGGACTTACACCCGATCCTGCAAAAGGGTATTAACCTATTGCAGGTTCTGTTGAAGTAGGGTAATGAGTTTGTTTTTCAGATCTCTGGTTGCTGCTGCTGAAAAAATTGGCTGCGTGATGTTATGAAAAGCGGCCTTGGAAAGTGCACTGATACCAGACGAAATGAATCTGCCTGCAACAATAAAATTAACACACAAAATATGCACCAAAATGTTAAATGAAGATCGAATTATATTAATTGCTTGAAAGATTACACTATCACAGGCCACTTTGAGGGGGCTACCTCCTTCATAACCCTTAATACAAAATGGCGATTTCCTCCTCTCATTACAATCCAATATATAATAAGGAACCATACAATTTCTTACAAACCCTAACCCTAAATAGACTTTGGGTCCCACTAACTAGTCACAACACTAACTACTACTAATAACATGACTAATTACAATAATTAAATAGTTAGGACATAAAGGTCCTAACACTTTTTATTTTATTTTTCAACTTACTGGTACCAAACTGAAGGATGGTGCTGATGCTGTCGCCATGGGGCTAATCCCTCTATGCTCAGATAAATTAACATTCAATATGAAAGAACAATTCCACAAAACAAGCTAAGGTGAAGCTGCCATGCTTATGTTTCAAACATTGGTTACATATGTAAAATACATCATTAGAGCAATTAGCTTCCTTTTAAGGCAAACTTTGCTGCTTCCTTGGTCCAAAACTCTCAAATTAATGCAGTCATTGCAAACAGATACCATTTATATATGAAATGTGATGTAAATAGAAATAGTGGAGTACTTGTATATATTTTATACATGGGGTCATCCAATACCTAAAGTCATTGTTTGTGGCCTCATGGCAGTATCTTTTTATCAAATTGGGCTATCTTTATCATCCAATGGCACTGGATCTATCCAGAATAGCCGGTCATTTAATTTTGGTCTATGACTTACTCTTGTTGACTCTAAACAGAAATATATCAACTCTAAACAGAAATATATCATTAGCATCATATATTTTTTGGAAGGATTTTGATCCTTAGAGACACATTCCAAGCCTTATATTGTTTTCATGTCTTCTATGATCATTACTGAATCCTTTAATCATTTAAAGTTTTCTAATCCTTAATGTTTATCGATCACTTGTGGGGCCTCCTTTATCGTTCTATGGGATTTTTTTATTACTATCCTTGAGTGTTTTCCACATCTCTCTTGTTTTTGTTATTGTATTTTATGCACAGAAAACTGGACTTGTAACAGGCAGGAAGCAACCCAACAACAAGAAGTATCACAGTACTTTTCACATTCCTGAAATTGTTTTAACAAATTTATTTTGGTTGCTTCTTTCAGGTTCCTATAATAGATTTAAGTATCTTTGTGATTTAATTCTAAGCATCTTTTCGCTATGTAGACTTGGTTAAATTACTATGTGAACTTCAAGAACTGTTAAATCATTCTTAGGATCCCTTTAATACTATTTTTAGTGCGTAAAGTCGGCTATTACACTGTGAAGGCAGTTGTTATATTTACAGGTGTAACCTTTATGATAGTAATAGTTCTAATCCTGACAAAAAGACTATGGCTATTTTTCCAGTTCGTGTGTGTCCTATGGTCAGGTGATAAATGCTTTCGATGACATTCATGTTGTATGTAAAGAAGACACCTGATTTGATTTTAGTGTCATCTTGAAAAATGGGATTATATGGTAATATGAAGAGGGTTAAATATTATTGTTTCTTGATCTGACGCTGAGAGAAGTGACTTTGGTTTTCTTAATCCTAGTCAGGAGGAGGAAATGGGGAAAAAAGAGTCATCTGAAGACACTTTCAGAAAAGGATACATCAAACCCACCGGATGGGCCTGACACAACTTCTTTTATAGCCTTTCTTGTCTCTCTGTTTTCATGTTCAAAGCCAAGCATTCGGCGTTTAGATGACAATGAGGATAAGAATATTGAACTGAATGAAACAAACTCAATAAAAGGACCCAAAATCATTGGTAGCAGGAAACATTTCAATGCTAAGGCAAAGTGCTCCTCAGGCAAATCTCTTAATCAACCAACAAGCACTTCAAAATATCATAATCAAATTTCTAGTCAAGAATCCCTTGATTGCAAAGGTGATCACCAAGAAGCTGATTGGCAACTGGTTACAGAGCATGATCTGAATTCTGAAAAAAGCTTCCATGAACCCACAGAACAAAACGCATTTCCAGAAATGTCTGAGCCTTCATCTCTTCTTTCAAAATCATTAAGCAGTTTCCTATATTCTGCACTTCCAACAGTGGCTCAAGGACAAAAATGGGTGTTGCTTTATAGGTAGGATTAAAGTACAATTACTATTATTATATCAGTGTTTTAGTTAAATATAAGATTGGTTTGTATTTAAAGCACAAATTATTTGCTTTCTTGAAACAGTACACGGAAGCATGGAATATCACTTCTCACACTTTATCGGAGAAGCACATTTTGTCCTGGACCATGTCTTCTGGTATGTTTCTATTTTCTATTAGTAGGTTCTCGAGTTCCAGGTAAATTATTTACAATCTAGAAAACTAATTAAATTTTTTTCCCCTTCTTTTAATTCCAATAACTAAAGGGGGCTTATTGAGGTGAAACATTCCTTAATATTTCTAGTTCTTTTATCATAGTTGTATTGTACGAAGTTTCAATAGACAGGTATGTTAATTTGAAATTTCTGATTTAGCTGCTTTAATTGCAATGCCAAACTGGTAGAATAACTTGCCTACTTTTAGATCTGTAAGGAGAGTGTGCTTTGCACAAATAAACTGCTAATGGCACCCTACCTATAGGAACCTTAGATGCAAGGTAGCCTTGGGCTCTTCTGGCTTCCTTGATCATGTTTAAAGTTGACTCTACTGTTGAGCCTGCTAAAAGGTTGGAATGACCATTTCCCTCATTACAGATGCTGGTTCAAAAATGATTGCTTGTGTATTTTCTTTTAATTGTTTGTATATTGGTTTTGATTGTCAATAAAATAAAATCTATGTGCAAGAAAATGGCAGGTCATCTATTTTGGACACTTAAGTTCTGTGGTATTGACATTATTATGTGTGAGCCATATCATATGCCTTATCTCTCCTCATTCTCCCCTCAAATAAAGGCATCCCTAGATAAGTTGTAGGTAAATTTGCCTCCTTCATTTGAATCAATTATGTTTCTAATTAGTTATGCATATCTAAATTTTCTTATATTTTTTTCCATGGATTTATTGAGTGGGCTTCAAGGCTAAGGGATGTTGATCTCTCTTATATGGGAGAGGCATCCAAATTAAATGTCTGGAAACAAGTCACCATAATTTAACAAAGCTTTAGATTAGGACTTTTCCATTAGTAAAAGAAAGTAGATCCATTCCACAGCTGAATTGAGCTTAGATGCCAAAATGTAATCATTCTTGTTTGAATCCTAGGTCATGGTTTCACTTTAAATAAGCAGCAGCAGCAGCAGATTATTTCACACTTCTTGTTATCTAGAATACATAATACATTATTTGTAATATAGGAAAGGGTGATTTTAACCATAACTTCTTTGAACTCTTGTTAAAGTCAACCAATTGATATTTTGTCAGGTAGTTGGTGATCACCAGGGTGCTGTTTTTGGTGGCTTATTAGCAGCACCATTAAAACCAACCAGCAGGAAAAAGTATTCGGTATGAGGACTTGAGGAAAAGACAGTTTTTTCTTGTTATATACTCTTTATGAGTTTTTCTATGTAGAATCAAAATCTAATTCTGAAATGCAACCAGGGATCAATTGATACGTTTGTTTTCACAAATGTTTCTGGCATACCAATTATGTTTCATCCAACAGGTACATTGCTTCTTCCTTTTTGTTCATATCTTAGTATTTTCTTTTTCTTTCGATTCTTACCTAGCCTTGACCATCTACTTATGGTCGAGCATATCAGAAATTGTCAAATCATATATGACTAGTATTTGACATGATTGGTTTAGTCTTGATAGAAGTTCAGTTGAATAGAAAATTTCCAACTCCACAAGGGCAAACATTCTCTAACCAGAAAATTACAGTTAGAGTTTGGTTTAATATAACATTTATTATCAAAAATTAAAAGTCAATGAATTCGTTCAGATGCGTGTCCAAATCTTTCTCTATTCTGAACTGTATGCATGGTGTGTACTTGTGGACAAGCACATTGGGTTGCAACCCTTGTGGTCACTTATGTAAGTTTAAATTTTGGTTTTCTCTTATAGATGCTTTTGAGAGGTTGTGTGTGGGGTTAATGATGCCTTTAGGTATTGGGAAGACAAATCTAACTCTAATTTTTTTGGGGCTAATGGGAGGTCCACAATGTCATAGTTCTGTTCCTTTGTAGTTTCCTAAAGCTAGGCATAAAAACTTCACCAGTGACGAGAGCTGTAGGGGGCAAGGTTGAACTTTGGAACAAAGAAACAATCACCATGACTGTCTAAACAGTCAGCATGACTGATGTGCATGTATCACAACTTCTTGAAGGCTGTGCCTGTAAAGCAGCTGTGATTGAGAGAAGTTCAACATGGTAAACGATAAATTTGTAACGAAAAATAATAGATCTCAGCTAATAAACTTCACAATGAAGATGCCATATATTAACCAGCAAATTCAGCAACTAGTAATCTAAGTTATTTCTGTGACAAATCATAAGGATCGGAACTTCCACAGCTATGGTTTATTCATTAACTTGTTATAGGTAAGGAAATGGCCCTTTGTTAAAGGAGTGGGATTTACCTCTAGTTTAGCACATGCATTTTATCACAACTGCATTATTGCTGGCTGCCTCAGCTTGAATACATCCTTAGTTGTTGACCATTAAAAATTTGTGCTCTTATGAGTGCATCACTATTCTGATCACCACAACCCTTTATCAATTTCCACTACTCTTACAAAGCTTAGTACATTGCTAATATATTTATTCTACAAAAAGGTGCTAAAAAGGAAGATATGAAAGAAAGTTTTTATATGTCCGTGAATGACCATATCAGGTCAATGGAACTCAAAAAATACAGCATATTGCAATAGCTAGCTAAGTCAGGAGATACAGTGGAAATAATTGTAGATATTCCAAACAAAACAGTGATGGCTTTTAACGTTAAGCCAGATTATCTTAGGCCCAATATTTTGGATCTTGAATATAAGAGCAATCAATATATAAAATGGCCAACATAATTAATAATAATATTCATAAAAATGACAAATATGAATATAAATGGCCAAAGTCATTCATGCAATAACATGAAGAAAACTTACAGTAGAATTGCTCAAAATATGCATACAAGCTTCAATATTAATGCTTGAATGTTTCATACATTTTCTAGATACATTTTATGGAGCTTTGTCTCCATAATATAACCTTAGAAAGGTGACTCTTCAAATACTTAACTATTGCACTCCTCACATATTCGGGAGTTGCAACCTTTTCTATTCCATACATAAGACAAACCTCTCATGTCCTTTTGGCTTCTCATCTTGCCACTTGTATACATGACTCTTGACTCTCTATTTACATGCACACTTAACTCTATGACACTTGCACACTTCTACATGACACTTACACACTTCTACATGCACACCTAATACATGACACTTGTGCACTTTCTCACATTACACACTTGCACACTTAATTACATGACACTTGTGCACTTTCTCACATTACACACTTGCTCACATAATTACATGACACTTGTGCACATCCTGCACATAGACACTTACATAAAGGGGAAATATAAATCACACTCCTAAACTATAGACTCAAACCCTATTCTAATATTTACATTGTACCATAGGTACCATGGGGGTACATTAGCATGTACTAAATAATGTAATATTCTCCAACAAATAGAGATCAGAGTAAAAAATAATAAAGATTAGAAGTACCACACAATTTTTGGTATAGTAGAACTATGATGCTAAATATGCCAAGATGCTTAAATTTATGACTTAAATTGAAGCTGGTTGGAGGCCTTAACCATCAAGCCGATGAAGTACGTCATTATTAGTTTTTTAATAGCTCTTAATCTGCAATGTGCATTTGTCGTTTCTTGTCAAATCTCTTTAAAGCACTGTCTTCATATTTTGCACTTTGTGTGGATGTTTGTCAAATATCTTTAAAGCACTGTCTTCATATTTTGCACTTTGTGTGGATGTTTGCTAGATGTAGGGAGCTGAAAATTATCTTCAGGAAAGAATGTTATAAAATAGAATTGTTCAAGAATCAAAGTTAAATGCAGCAAACATAGTGGACTAAAATTTGGTCAAGATATATTTATTAAAACGGAGGAGGAAGGTCTGAGGGCAACTACGTTAAAAGGTTTACCTGGTGCAACTAGAGGTTATAGTGACAGCAAGGAGCAGGATTCGAACCCACAAAGAGGCATAGAAAATTGTAACGAGTTACCGATTCCTCTAGTATAATAAAAAAAGAAAAAAAAATGATGGAAAACAAGAGGAGTAACAAACCAAAAAGGAAAATAGGCAGACTCAAAAGCAGACCCTACAGAAGAAAATTGAACTGCTTAATCTTAGAAGGAAGAGATGGACGATGTGTACAATATGCAATATTTAAGTGCAAATCACATGGAACATGGAGGGAGACCAGATAAACCTTATTAGATCACATCAATGACCGATTTTCCACATTCTCGTAGACACAATTGAAAGTCTGGCTAGGAAAAGAAATGTTTATGTTGATCCATCTCTCAAAATTTTGGAAGGAGCAAGTTTGATGCACTGTATCTCCTTTGAGGCCACTGGCTTGGGATTTTGGTTAAGGACCATATCCATGACTATGAGATTTTGCTTGATTCATGCAAATGTTTTTCCTTGTTTGTGATTGTTTTGTTGTTTGCCTTGGTTTTGCAGGTGCTAATCGCTATTTCATTTTATGTGCAAATGATTCACTAGCTCTTGGGGGAGGTCCACATTTTGCACTTTATTTGGATGGAGATCTGTAAGCTCTCTTTTACAGTACCTATGTAGTCTTTGTTAACCGAACCAATGGAAGATCTTGTATAAAGTTGTCATCTAGGAGTAGGAAGTCCAGCCTCAGGGAAAACAATTGTCGCACATGGTAAATATAATAAAAAATGTTATGAGAAAATCTTTGCAAAGTGAGGGAGAAAAATTGAGGCATATTTAATTCAGTTTATAAATTGATATTGCCACAAGGTTGCATGGATCAAGTGGATACTCTGAGACATTTGGCAACAATTGCTTGGCGCACACAGAAGACTTTGAGTTGAAAGATGTAGAGGTGCTTTTTCTTTCATTCATATCTATCCCCTAAATTTATTGTAGGCTTAAATGTCCTTTTTCATTTTCCAGAGTATATACTTTTGACATGTAGTATTACTGATTCATTTCAACTCAAAAGTGAATTCCTGCAAATTCTGACAAAGTAATGTTTACTTAACAGCTTTGGGGTTTTGTATATGAATCAAAGTATTCATCAAGAGTGGCTTCATACAGCGAACCTCAGACACCTCCAGGAATCTGTAGATGGTAGTATTAATCCTCAGCATATTGTCAACAGCTGAACAGTGCTCTAGTATAATCGTCTAAACCATTCCAAGAAAGTACTGAATATGTTTGAATTTGGCTCTTGTATAGCAAATGTTTGATGTATTATTCTACTGGCTGGCTTTGTACATACCATTAGTTTATATCCAAATGCAAGGCATTTTCCATTGCATGAATTTGAGAAATCTGCCAAACATGCGATGCCAAACATGAGATGCCTTGCAACATAGGTTTTGTGTTAACATTTGACACACTGGAGAAGAATTTTATTAATTAGAACATTGTTTTATACAAGGGGCCGAATAAGAGCAGCTGCATTCTCTAAATTTTTCCGTTTTTTATCTTTTTTTAATGCAGTTGAAGCTTACATGTATTTCTATGCTATTTTAAATTGACATAACAAATGTGCAGTAGCGACAGTTGAAGCACTTCACTTCATCACCGATGCTTTTTTGCATTTGTCATCATGCGTGGGATGTTTTGCATACCAGACTGGTCATATTTAATTAACTTGTAAAGAAAGAAATGTTCCACGTTGTCACAGAGAACATTGCGACCAGAATGTAGAAGAGGCAGATTTATTCGAATTAGGACATTATCTGTTTGATGTAAGGAGTTTCTGACTTGAAATCTTAGTGTCATGTGATCTTCATTGTGAGAAGCATCGTGTCAGGACTCAGACTCATCTCGCAAGCCTGTTTTTTCTTGTACCCAGACTCGCTTGGCTTAAAACTCTAGGGAAAACTTGGCAAATAAGAAAAAATGTAACATAGACTACATGTTATAGAGACAAACTCGCCCAAGGTCACTCGACTCTCAGACTCGGGGAGAGTCCGAACACTATGGTGAACACTACGGTGAGAAGCGTTCAATAATGAAGGACGTATGTAACTAAGCCATAGCGCCTTTTGTAAATGCTCAATTCCTTCAAAGGAGAAACAACAACAATCTCAGAAATTTGTTGAACACTATTTAATATATATACCTACTTATGAATAGAGTAAATGATCTTTCAGATATCAAATTAAAACAATTTTTTTTAATTGAAGTTGAACAAAGAGAAAATATTAAAAAAATTGTTAACTAGAACTCTCAAAAGCAACTCAAGTAACAAAAGATAAATAGGGGAGGCAATGACACTGGAAAGTGTAAATAATCAATAGTGGTTAATCAAGAGTCTGAAAATAATTTTTAGGAGAATAAAGAACCAAAGATAAATGAATAAAGTTAGATAAAGTTCTAAAGTTGAATGCAACAACAAAAAAAGAAAGAGTAAAAGTATAAACCCAAGTAAGTAAGTGTGAACAAGCTAAAATATAATTTATAAAATCAGTAAATCAGGTGAAAGAAGCATACAGAGAAAAAGAGTTTGCATTAATCTTACAAACAATTAAAAGGCTTGAAATTTGAATCCTTGTTGATCATTAAAAAGGGTCAATCAAGAGTAAGAGAGAGGATTGGGTGTAGAGGGATCAATTGAAGGATCTTGAGGTAAATTTCCTCTCATCCAATGTCCAACCATGCATTCCTTCCACAAAGTATAAGTAAATGATTGTGAAAGCATACACTAGCTTCTTAAAAACTTAATATATAGGAATCGAGTAAGAAGGTTGAGCTCGTCCAATGTTTTTTAGTTGCTAGAGTTTCTATTTGTAGACTATTCATCTTTATTTCAAAGGGACAATAGTTAGAAATGGAAGCTATTCTAAAACATCATTGTTTCATAGGGCCAATAACCAAAAAATTGGAAATTATTGTCAAGCTTCAGGTTCTAAAATAAGGATAGCTAAATTTGTGATTCTTTATCTCTTGGCTTCCTAATACATCTTCCTAATCCTAAACTCTTAAGCAACTTTGCAAATGGCATGGTAACTTGCTTTCTTAGCAAGTAGATTGTATCAAAAGGTCCATTCAACACGCCACATCTATTTGCAGTTTGATAGCAATCATTGATAGAAAGGAGACGACTTAGTCTATCTTATGGTTTGAAGGAAGATGAATCCAAAAAAGACAATGTGCTAGATGGCAAAATTGTACTGCCAATGGTGGTTGTGATCTTAGTCTCAAGAATCTCAAGATATAAGAGTGGTTGTCACTGTTAATTGGATCCTCGACAACTTGCAAGCACTTGGTGAGAACAATATCGATAAAGGCTATCCTAAACATGAGAAAGAGTGGAGAGGTTAAGTCTTATTGACCTTTTTTGGTGAGTGGAGAAGGGTATTTTGTTGGAATTCATACTTATTTGTAGAAACAAACAAAAGCAATCCATCCATTTAACTCTTATACAAAAAGTGTAAAGAAGTATGAAAAAGAGAAATATATAGTAGGCATCCATAGGCATTGTAAATAATCACTCTATTATCTATAGATAAGAATCACGACACTCCAATACAATGGATGAAGTGGTGGCGGGTATTTATACTAATACCAAAACCCTAGTTACTAAACGAGTTTAACCTAAGCCAATATAACAAGAGAGTGTAAGGTTAATTACAAGTTATAAGGTGAGTTTAACCATAAAATGGTTAATAGTGGCCCATAGGGCTTACATAATAAAATATTATAATAAATTAAATATAATGGCTCTATGATTGCCCATAAGTCTATGCAAGATTAAATCATACAGTGTTGGTCTTTGCCTTAAGTCAGATTACACTTTCAACACCCCTTCATAATCTAAACTAAGGGGTCAAGAAGAGAGGACATCAATGACAATAATATCTACCTCATAATGGTTGCTCGTGGGCCGCACATTTGAGGTAGTCTCGTCTGAGTGCTCCTCATCATCTAAAACATGTTGTTGCAAAATTGCTTCTTGCACAAGTCTCTTTAGGTTGGACTGTAGTTATCATTGCCACTATTAGATACTCTCATACATCCTAAAAAACACACATCCGCTAAGGCTTCAAATGAACAAGAGAAGTCAAGATCACCACCACCTTTAAAGACAAGCTCCTTCAATCTTCCATAGTCACATAAGGTAAAATGTGGATGTATAACTTTCCCTTTTACAACACACATCATCTTGTTTGGAAACTTCAACTTGCCCTTAGGCCGCCTGATTTTTGTTGTCAACAAAGGCTTTTCATGGACCTATTTATGAAAAGAGCCATTATTAAATCCCAAGAGTATGTCAAAGAATAGAAGAAAGAAGAGATAATGAAAGATCAAATCTTCATGAATAAGCCAAACCAATAGCCCAAAGTAGGAAGAGGGATTGACTAAAGCATATTCTAAATCATTTTTTTATATGCCTCAAAGGACTCAAAAGCTACTACAACTGTCACAAATCCAACTACATCTCCCATAATTGTAGACCAAAAATATGATTGCATAATGCCCTTTTGAAATAAAGTAATAGGCTTTGAATACAATAACGTAATGAGATGCCCCTATACTTATAGTATGTCCTTGAACAAATACCATTAATGCAAAGAGCTCAAAAAATCATGCGATTAGAAAAAAAGGGCTCAACATGCTTATGTATGCAAAAGGTATCGCCTTTGAAAATTTGCCCTCCAAAATAGCCCTAAGAGTGGGGTTTTTGTAAAAACATCATTTAAAAAAAGAATAAGAACAAGAATAATTGGAGAGATAGATTGGATCTTCCCTTTGCTTCTTTTGCCGAAGGTGCTTATGAAACTTTGAGAAGTAATTTGTCCTAGAAGTTGGAGGAAAGGTTGGAGGTTTTGAATAAACTTTCTACATGACCAAGTGATGACACTTCATACCCACTCTAATACCATATTGGAATTCACCCTTATTTCCATAAACAAACAAAAGTAATCCATCCACGCAAATCTTATAGACACCCATAGGCACCATAAATAATCACTATATTATTTCTAGATAAGAATCACAACACTTCAATACAATGGATGGAGTGGTGGGTATTTGCATCAATACTAAAACCTCAGTTACATAAATGATTTTAACCTAAACTAAAATAACAAGAAGGTTTAAGGTTAATTACAAGTTATAAGGTGGGTTTAACCATAACAATGTTTATCGTGATCCATAGGGCTTACATAATAAAAATATTATAAAATATTAAATACAATTGTATAATGATTGCCCATAAACCTATGCAGGATTATATCATACAATGTCGTCCTTGGTCGTAAGTCAAACTACACTTTTAACATATTTAAAGAAAATGGTTATTCAATTTATTACTTGGATGAATTACATGATTTTCATGGTGGACCTCATCTTTAGGTCCTAAGAAAGCTCAAACTAGAGATGTTCACCTTTCACTTGGGCTAAAAAGGGAATAAAGACTTATTGACAAATACCTAGAGATATAACTTTGTTGGGATATATTCAAGGGAAAGTTTCAACTCTCATATGTTGATAAGAGAGCCTACATCATTTTTAGAAAAGTCGTCCTATCTATTAACTCTATCTCACTTTAGAGTGGGATGAAGTGTTGAATAGTTTGAAATGGATGAGTGGCTTTGCTTTTCGCTTTGCTATGAATAAATTTTTTATAGGGGCCTTTCCATTTCGTTGTGATATAAATGAACTATTGATTCACTTAGAACATATAAAATTGGATTAATCAATTTCAAATATTCGGGCAACCTTGTATTAATCCTTTTAAAAACTTATTTCAAGCGTTTTTTATTGTGGACAAATTGGTTGATTCTATGTTAGTCTAGTGCATTATAGATATAAAAACATGTTGAATGTCTGGTGAAATGAAACTTGAAACTTACTATCCCAATTAGTATCGAACCCAGGTGTTGTAGGTGAGTTGGAGAGGAGAGGGCAATCCTCCAAGGGAGGTCCCAGGTTCGAATCTCCACCCTACCAAAAAGCTGAATTGGGTACCCAAAATCCAATTGATAATGTTGGTGCGAGCACGACTGGGTGCGACCCCCGGGTGACTTTGACGGTGTAGAACCCCCTGTTCATGGTCTCTTAGACCAAGGTGTCCCCGCAAGGGGTTTTTCGCTTAAAAAAAAAATTAGTATCGAAATTTTTCTTACCTAGTTGGTTGATAATTAACAAAGAGAAGTGGCTTGGGATGATATTTGCTATTTTGACATTGCTAGTTGCAAATATATATTATATATCTATGTTTAGCTAGATGGTGGAGTATACTTGGAAGCAAAACAAATATGGATGTGTTTAATGGTAAAAAGAGGTTCCTTATTGATTTCCACTAGGAAGCCAAATTTTTCATTATTGGTAACTTCAATTGTGTGCTAAAGAGCAAGATCCTAGGGCCTTTCTATCTATGAGAAGCAAAGGTCTAGATGCATGGGTAATAGAACTTGTAGATGGGTTTTTAGATATCTCCTCCTCCAAGGTTATTGCATAAGTGTTTAGAGAACTCATAATGGATTTAAAGCAATGCAACTTTGACTGTCTCTCTCAAAATGCCTTGTGGATATATCGATGGTAAATATTATTGCTGTTAAAAAACTAATTAGATGTATAAATGTTTTTTGAGAAAATAACCGTCCTTTACCTTTGATAATGTTCATGGCAATAATATTGGAAATCCTTATGTAACTATGATTTCAGGATCAAATCAAACTAATTATTTTTAGTTTTCATTATACGAGCTTAATAGATACAATGAAGGCATGGAGACAAATTGGTATGGGCCATGGCAAGATGGTTATTGCATGTACTTGAGTGGATCTTGTGGGTGAAGAGTAGAAGATAGTTTTTGATGTTCCTTGTGTGGATTTTCAAGACTATCACCTTCTAGGTTCTAATTGAATACAAGATCATTCTCTTGAGATCCCTTTCCAACTATGATAAAGCAAAAGGTTTTAGATTGCATGTTGAAAGAGGCGATGATAATAATACTACTCAAGTTGCAGGAAAATGAAATGATTTTTCTATTAGGGGGTAAAATCACCAATGCTCCAATAATAACAAAGACAAGGACGAATAGATTCCTTTAGACATTCTTGTTGAGTCTTGTGTTTGGTTTCTCTATTATTTTAGGGTCTAGATAGTTTTTAGAAAAAGACACTTGGTTTTTTTGACAAACAAGTCTCCCCTTCCACTATTGATCACAAGTTTGTTGATGTAGAGGATGGTATATTTAAGTATGGTGGCAAAAGGTTTTGTCAAGTAATTTCAATAGCTTTTGATGATAAAACAGTAAAATTAGTGTAGCAAAATGCACAAACTAATATACAAATAAAGTCATATAACAATTAATTGATTAGGAGATCAATTAAAAAAAGTCATCTACAGGAAGTGTGGAAGGAGCTTCAGATAAAATTCTTACTTCGAAGCAATCAACACTTGCCAAAATGGAGCATGGAGGAAAATTGGCTTAACTTCCATCATTCAATGAGTGGTTAATGCTCATTTAATAAAATGGGTTGGTTTTAAATAACCAACACCCATTTAATAAAATGGGTTGGTTTTAAATAACCAACACCCATTTAATAAAATGGGTTGGTATTAAATAACCAACACCCATTTAATAAAATGGGTTGGTTTTAAATAACCAACATCCATTTAATAAAATGGGTGGATTTAATTACCAACACCCATTTAAGAAAAGGAGGCTCTAAGCATTTAATAAAAACGATTTTATTTCGCACAACACTTGGTGGTAAATTGTGCACAACACTTGGTGGCAGTTTAGAACAATACTTAGTAAAAATGGTTGCACAATACTGGGTGGCAATTTAGTTTGTACACAGTATAGTGTGGCAGATTTTTCAGAACAAATTGTAGAAAATTCTTGCAGAACACATGGTGATGACTTGATTGCCATATATGCAGTGGAAGAACAGAAAGAGAAGAAAATACATCAGAGCAAGGGGAGAAAAGTTGGAGAATGGAAGATTGCAATCTAATACCATAGTAAGGATTGTAATCGAATTATTATTTCCAATAAAAATCTGCAGAAATCTCTTTGATCGTGGTTTTACCCATTTTGGGGTTTCCACGTAAATTTGGTGTTTCTCTTTAAACTATGTGTATGTTTTTTGAATATGATATTATTGCTATTATTTACCTTAATTGCGTGAATTACCAGATTAATAATAACACATAGAAAGAGTTGATCTATTTGAAAATAACCAGATAACACACCAATGCTTGTATTCACACTATGAATTTACAAAGCAGATTTTGGTTCAAGTTTCAGAGATCCTCAACTACAAATTAAGCATAAGGATTAAGTAAGATTCATAGATCTATATGTAGAGGTGAATCCACAACGTGGCACTTTACAAATCAAGTTTGGTATCAAAGCTGATTTTCCTAAAGAACTGTGTATGCAAGGTAAAAGATCTCAAGGAAAGGACTTAGCCCCATATAACCTAGATATTGAGAGAAGAAGGATCAAATCTGTGAAAATGGCAGATCAGTCAAAACCTAACTCTTCAAAAATATCCAACAAGGAATTTCAAGGAAGATATTTTGAAATGGAAAACACTCTCCAAAGCTTCATGGAGTTGGTGCTTTCTTAAGAAGAAAGGAAATCAAGGAAGGAAAAGAAGAAATTAGATTCAGAGTTTGAGATTGAGTTTGGTGCTTCCAATGGTGTGAAAATGGAGGTTGAAGAATCCCACTCCAAACAGCCTAAGAATATCTCATCACAACCCTTGATTGCAAATCCGTTCAAAATGGTGGTCAAAATTGGTATTCCATCCTATGAAGAGGAGTTCGATCCTAAAAAATTAGATGGGTGGTTGAAGAAATTAGAGGTTTACTTCAGTACTAAGTCTTATACAGAGGTACAACAGATCAACTTTGCTAGATTGAAACTGTGTGACCATGCTCTCACATGGTGGGAGGCATACTCAACTGGATTGGCAAGAAATCAACAACCAACTATGGAAACAAAGGTAGAATTTGTGAAGGCTATAAGAGCTTAGTTTTATCCTATTGGATATCAAGAGAAGATGGAGGAGAGATGGCTATTTTTGAGATAGAGGCAGGGCCAAAAAATCCAAGAATACACCACAAAATTTAGAAAACAAGTGTTAATGAGTGTTAATCTTCGTGATCCTCAAATATTTAAGAAATATAAGTGTGGTTTGTCTTATCATATCAGGATAGAACTAACATTATTTGATGCGAAGGACATTGTGAGGCATGCATTAAAGCCACATATCTAGAAATGAGCGTCATAAAGCCAATAAAAGATAATAAGGCATTAACTTTATCTTACTCTCTAAGAATGCAGAGAAAACCAAGGTTTCCAGTAGTAAAAGCAAGAAGAAATCAAGGGCTATAACCACCAAATCACAAAAGGGTGAAAAAATTATAAGGAGTGTAATGTTGACACTCATTCAAGTGAGGATTGTTGGAAGCTACACCCTGAAAAGAGGCCAAAATGGTGGAACAAGGGAAAGAAGAAATCTACTAATTCTACCAAAAAGGTTGAGCAGGAGGAAGAAGGGTGTTTTGAGGAAAAGGATGAAGGAAAGGTAGTGTGTGCTAACATAATTAATCCTTTAAGGTAGTAGCTGAACTCTAAGGAGGAGGAACAAGCTTCAGAGGCCAAGAAAGAGGTTTTATTTTGGATCTACATACAAGTGCAAAGGACAAAAGTTACAACATTGTTTGATAGTGGATCCCAACAAAATTTAATTTTTGAGGATCTAGTGAAGCAATTGAGATTGAAGACTATGGATCATCCACAACTATATCCATTGCGATGGGTGCATAGGGACATGGAGCTACAGGTAACCAAGCAATGCGCTTTACAGTTTTTTGTTAAAAATAAATATCATGATGTAATTACTTGTGATGTAGTACCTCTTGATATTTACCAAGTAATTTTTGGTAGCCCATATTTATGGGAAAAATATGCTTTGTTTAAGTGGAGGCACAATGTTTGGGAGTTGAAGAAAGGTGGAATCACATATGTGATTAATCATAGCAGGTTGGAAAATAAACTTCAGCTTGTGACAGTGCAACAGGTCAAGCATTTGGTGAATGTAAGCAAGAGATTCATGCTATTGATGATAAAGGGTATGGATAGTAATGTGCAATTCAGTAAGGAGGTGGAAGCAACCAACTGTACTCCCCCAAAAAAGAAGGAATTTGAACCTTTTTCTTTCGAAGAGTACAAGGGGCGTTATGAAGAAGATGTTGAACTTGGAAAGAAGTACAAGGAGTTGAAAAATGGAGTGCAAGGTAAATCCAATAAGGATTTTCATTTGGAAAATGACTTGTTCAAAGAGGGAAACCTCTGTGTGCCCAAGGGAGATAAATACTTACAGCTGATAAGGGAAGCTCAAACATTACTAGTTGTTGGTCATTTTAGTGTGCATAAAACAAAAGCTAACCTGTAACGATATGTCTACTAGCCCAATATGCAGAATGATGTGTCCAATTTTATCTATGGATGTGAAAATTGCAGCTTAAGCAAACTCAACAACCACAAAGATAAAATGCTAAGCAAGGCAAAATGGATCTCCAAGAAGAAAGCGGAGAAACAATATCCCCATCTAAATAAAGATGATTTTGAGAGACCAAAATACTCCAATGGGGGAGGTCTTGATTAGGAGATCAATTAAAAAAATCATCTACAAGAAGTGTGGAAGGAGATCCAGATAAAATTCTTATTTCGGAGTAATCAACACTTGTCGGAATGGATTATGGAGGAAAATTGGCTTAACTTCCATCATTCAATGAGTGGTTAACACTCATTTAATAAAATGGGTTGGTTTTAAATAACCAACACCCATTTAATAAAATGGGTTGGTTTTAAATAACCAACACCCATTTAATAAAATGGGTGGATTTAATTACCAACACCCATTTAAGAAAAGGAGGCTCTAAGAATTTAATAAAAGTGGTTTTCTTTCGCACAACACTTGGTGGTAAATTGTGCACAACACTTAGTGGAAAATGGTTGCACAACACTAGGTGGCAGTTTAGTTTTTACATAGCACAATGTGGCAAAGTTTTCAGAACAAATTGTGGAAAATTCTTGCATAACACATGGTGATGACTTGATTTCCAGATTTGCAGTGGAAGAACAAAAAAAACAGAAAAGACATCAGATAAAGGGGAGAAGAGTTGGAGAATGGAAGATTGCAATATAATACCATAGTAAGGATTGTAATCGAATTATTATTTCTAATAAAAATCTGCATAAATCTCTTTAACCGTGGTTTTACCCATTTTGGGGTTTCCACATAAATTTGGTGTTTCTCTTTAAACTATGTGTATGTTTGTTTTTTTGAATCTAGGATTATTGCCATTATTTACCTTAATTGTGAGAATTACCAGATTAATACTAACACATAGAAAGAGTTGATCTCTTTGAAAATAACTAGACAACACACCAATGCTTGTATTCATGCTGTGAATTTACGAAGCAATTTTTGGTTCAAGTTTTAGATATCCTCAACCACAAATTAAGCATAAGGATTAAGCAAGATCCATAGATATGTATGTAGAGGTAAATCCATAGTGTAGCACTTTACAGATCATTAATTCTTATAGTTGCAAGTTTGCATGTATTTAGAAATTTGTACATGCATATTGCAATGCCAAGAACATATTGCAATTATGCTTGAGCTATACTTGAGATGAGTTCAATATCATATTTGTAGCATTTTATTTGTCAAAATAGATACATACCATGCAAACTTGAATGTGCTCAATATGATATTGTGCTTGTGCTATGTTCTTCACAAAAATCAAATAACAGATGAGAACTAATTATTACTAAATCTATATAAGGTATATAAGTGTAAATGCATACCTAGGTGTTGTAGGTGAGTTGGAGAGGAGAGGGCAATCCTCCAAGGGAGGTCCCAGGTTCAAATCTCCACCCTACCAAAAAGCTGAATTAGGTATCCAAAATCCAATTGATAATGTTGGTGCGGGTAGGGTCGGGTGCGACTCCCGGGTGACTTTGATGGTGTAGAACCCCCTATTCGTGGTCTCTCAGACCAAGGCTTCCCCGTAAGGGGTTTTTCGCTTAAAAAAAAAAGTGTAAATGCATGCAAATACAATGTGTTTAGAAATTAATATCTATATTTGGAAAATAAAGAATGGATTACAATAGTGTTTTAATTTTATTTGAGACCATTTATTGAAATTTGGATAGTTTTAGGAAGCTGCTACACCTTTGAGTGCAAGCGACACTAATACAAGCCCAAATTGGTTAAAAGCAACATAAATAAGATAAAAAGGGGAAGGATAGGATAGAACAACTAATTGACCAATATTTCTAAGATGCAATATGAAAGTAAACCTTGAGAAAAATACAAGTAAAATGCTAACAAAGTAAAAAGCATATGACAAATGAAAGAAAAAATGTGTTTACTCTTAGAGAGATGCTTGACTTGATACCGAAGTTGATGTTCTTTGATCTTGGATCATTGTTTCCTTGTTGATATCCTTTGATGACAATTTTCTTGGCTAATGAGTCTTGACCATGAATTTGAGGTAAGGTGAGGACTTGGTAAAGGAATACTAATGAGGGCAAGAGGATTGGAGGATATGACATGACAAGCTTCAATACTAGTCTTATAATAATCTCTAGGTAGGCATGAAGCAATAGTATGAGAAACCTATTATCCCCTTGTAGATTCTCTTAATGATGTTTGTAGAGTGTTTGTAAGTGGTCTAAGTGGTCATTTTGTAGGTGGTTTGTAAGTAGGGAAATAGGGGAATGTTTTCTTTGTTGGGGATTACTTAATTACTTCATTAAGGAACAAAAATTGGCTAATGGGTGGAAGATGCTAAGATTGTTGGTTTGACGGTGTTTTTATAAATTTTTGCTATTTGAATTCATCTTGATAACAACACTAATTGATTGTAGGTATTTTTGTTGGCCCTAAGTCATATATACAAGATTAAAGACTTATAGTAAGCATTGTAGTTGAAATGGATAGGCAATGTTTTTGGATATGAACATAAAGGTAACCTAGGTAATCCTAGGTAGGCATCACAACATTTTATAAAAACATTGTTTTCCACTCAAAATATCGTGTCCATATGTTGTGAAATCCAGATGCACCCAACACTTGTGCCTCACATAGAGCATCACAACTAGAAGTCCTGAGAGCGTGTGACCACTACTCACAAGACAACCTCTAGGATTTTTCTAATATTGGTTCCTTATTTGATATGATCTATGACACACCTTACTAACATTAATAAGAGACAAGGAAAAGAAGATTACAAAAAAGTAAAAAATCTAATGTAAAGGAGGTGATGTGCCAAAATCAAATAAACCTTTTAATACACCACTATGAGAGTGAACACATGAATTACTAATCGAGGACTAGACAATGCACACAATTGTAGAATAAGAACATAACACATACAAAACATACAAGCAATGGGATAGAGAAAAAAAATAACCACAACTACTTATAATGAAAATAGTGTGAGCACATCCATACCCATTACAAACAAATCGATAAGGCCTCAAATGAACAATACAAGGCTCAAGGTCGATTGGTGTACCAAAGAAGCTGAAGCGAATTATAACCAAGGATAGATATTAGGTACAAGTATCTAAAACCTCCATCCTTTGGCTTGACGCCTAGTATTTATGATCTTAAACAACTCAAAATTTAAAATTTTCCCTTGCTTAAACATAGGCAAGAAAACTTGCAACACTTAAAAACTATCGGTTCGAGGTGTCTCCTAGAGTCGCTTTGCATTTATTTATAGCAAGCTCGAGGTTGATTGAGAATCCATTATCATTCAATGCTTGGTCAAATCTTTATCCTCCTTTAATTTTGCATTTATGAGTTCTTGATTTTTCTAGAAAGATGAGATTTAGCAATGATGGTTGTGGTTGTATTTACCTATTACGAAAGCCTTTTATCATGGAGAAATTTTAACTATTGAGTTAGGGGCTTTCTTTTGCATCATGCTGATTATGTGGGGCCATCTCTTCTTATTCCTTCTTTTCTTCTTGGAACATAGTGTACCTTTGAACTTCTCTAGGATCCGATTAGCACCCTTTTGTGTGCAACCTTTTATTTGTTCCTCATTACAATTCTGGATAATGTTGTTTTACATGCGATGCCACCATGAACCTTTTTTAAAGTTTTAGTTTTTTCCCCTTTACATACTTTATGACTTTAGTCCATACTCTTTTCCTTCATGATTCTAGTCAGTTTTGGTATCGTGCTCGCCAGATATTTCAAAATTATAGGTGCACTTAAGTATTTTTCTTTTTGGTCCCAACCAACTTGTTCCTTTACTTCCTTGTCATTGATTTCATAAAAATGGGGAAGGGGGGATCCCTTCCACATGTAGTCAAGATTCACTACAACTATGGTGACTCATGGGGGATCTCTAGCCTGTTGGGGATGGGGAACCAAGAAAATAACCACCTTATCTTTTTAGGATGGAGTCTGAATTGTGGGTCTATAAATGGTGAGTGAGGTCATTGAAGTTTTCTCATAAATATTTGGACCTCTTCCCACTTGTCTTCTAAGGGAAGCCTCACCTTAGTGAGCTAGAGGTACCTCCTTTCAAACTCCCACTAGTCATTCTCAAAATATTGGCAACACTATCTATGACCTCTCGAAGGTGCACTTTGAACTCAACCACCAGTTTTATAGCCTAAGTCATCTTGTCCTTAATGGATGAGTATGATGATATGTCAATGTTTTTTTATTATTTTAATAGTATTTAATATTTTATCTCTAGAAGGAGCTTATTGTCTAGAATCTAGGGAGAAGGGAGGCCCACTTGAACCAAAGAGACATGTGCCTCTTCCATTATTCTATTTTTAAGGCTAGATCATCAATCCAAGCCTTACATTGGCATGCAACTTGTTTTGCTTCAAGGAACTCCATTATCCTAAGGACCACCGTTTCACAATTGATAATTCTTATGGTTATCCATTGTTGATTGGTCAAATGAGTTATCCAGAGCTTATATGCTTGTGATTTGGTACTCTTAGAGTTAGTTTTTGCCAAAACATGGCCTAATATCTTGATGACCTCAAAATTTTGTGAGGTAGTTGCCTTGATGACTCGAATGTCAGGGCCAAGTCATTAGCTATATTGGTGAGCTCATCCCAAAGCACCCGATTCGCCTTAGATATTTGTTCAGATTTGCCCATCCTTTGTTGTAGCTTAGATATCTTCCATTTTTGTTTCTCTAGCTCCTAATTTAGGGCTTCTACCTCCTCTAGTTGTTCCATGATGTGGGTCATTTGAGACCTTATTACTCGAACCTTGAACTAAGAGGCTCTAAGCATGTGTTTGACATTAACCAACTTATTTTTAGCCAACTTCCTTGCATAAGTTAGGTATTCATAACTTATTACTTTATTTCCTTGCTCTACATATTTGATTTTATCATTAAGTTAGCGTCCTTAAGGATTAAATCCATAACAACCACCCAATAATATTGAGCTTATATTTTTCCCTCCATCTTAGAGACAACAAGTGTCAGATGGGTTAGATACATGATAGATATTGGAGGATCATAGATGGTCCTCACCTATGTTGTAATAGGTTGCTCTTACCTTTTAGCTTCCTTTTATTGTGCGTATTGCTACACTTGATCTTGGACCTTTTGAAATCAAGATACATTTCAATTATGAAGGTGATAATTTGAGTGCTAGTTAGTTGTCATTGGCTATTTGAGGGTAGAACTAAGGGTCTCAAGAAGGGCAAAGAAGCTGACTGGTCTACAAAGGATAGGGTGGTGGGAGAAAACTCGATGAAAAATAGAAAGGCAAAGGGATCTATGGATTGGGATGACTGGGAGGTGGTGAGTGGCAAGAATGACAAATATGGAAGTGATGATAGAAAGAACATCTAAGAAATGTGCCAATGGAGCATAAGTGATAGGTGGTGTAATGGTGGCAACTTTAGCTAATGAAGCCATCTCCTTCGATGTTGGGGTAGTAGTTTTATGAGATACCAATAAATATGGTAGAAGGGTGCCTTGAGGTGGAGTCTTAATCCTCTTCTCTATTGGTGGTTTTGTGTCAAGGTTTAACTTTCACTTTCCTAGAGGGGTTTCACCCTTGCTTGAATACTCTTGCACTTGCTTTCTTTTTGCAGACATTGACTTGGTTGAGGTGGTTACAAAAAGAGGTACCAAAGTGAAATTCATGGAAGGAGCTACCTCCTAATCCAGTGGTGAGTCTAAGAGGACATATAATCCAATCTATTGGGGCCCTATTCTTATTGATTAGTGTGATTGCACACTCACTTCTTCATCACATCCCTTTAATAAGTTATCAATTTATTTAGGGTACTTATTTTCATAATATTGGCTAAAGGTTTCATCATATTACTTATTCTCATAGAGAACCTTGGTATCATCAATATCTTGGAAAAATATCCACTAGGCATTGAGCTTGAAATTATTCCAAGCTTGGTCCTGTTCTTGTTGGTGTTGATTTGAGACTTGGGATTCACCTCATGCTTTTTCTCGTAGAAGGGTTGATACAATTTTTATTGGGGGATGAACAACAAGAAATGTGTCCTTTGGAGTGGTAGGTAGGATCCCTATTTTACTCTTGAATGCTTCTATTTGAGGTTTCGATTTATAGGTAAACTTTCTAGAGCATTTCATGCTTATCAACAATGTAGCAATTTTTTCTTTTGGGTCATAATTCCATGTATCATTCAAACTTTCTAAAATAAATTCTTATATCTTAGCCTCTAAAATTGGGCTTCCTTCCTCTTAAATAGAGACACATTTCCAAGGTGTATGAGTGGTTTGTAAAATCCCACCCTACTCCACCCACTTCTATAGGCAACATAAATCATATCTAATTGTCTTAGTATTTCTAGAAAGACCACCTTCTTGGTGATGTCCCTTGGTAGGAGGCACACTAACATTTCTTAAATATAAAAATTTGGATCATAGTGGCATCCTCTAGGAAATACCAGTCTCCCCTAAACTTGAGCTATAGATATCTAGGATGTGTTGGCGTTTTCCTTCTTTAATCACACCCAAATTTTATGCCAAAAATTTATTTACAAAAGCATAATAGGATGATGCCTAACACAATAATTCCATCTAGGAAAATATGAACTATATTTGGCCATATTCACCCTTGAAATTCAAATCTAAACATTGATACATCTAAGAATTTTGAAATAATGCTAAGCGTGCCAAGAATGAACAATACCTGAACATGTAGACATCCCTAAATTTTATAGCCCTTCATGGATTTGGTGGGCTATGAAATTTCTATATTCGAGGATCAAAATTTTGTTCCTATGGACATATCACAACATGTGGAGGATACCCAAATCTTCTTGCAATACCTCTTTGTCATCATTTGCGCAAAAAATGAACGCTATTATGCTCATAATATATTTGAAATTATCTTTAAATATTTGTAGGCTTAAGGGGAAGTGTGACATAGAGGCTTTTGGATTTTGGAGTTCATGGTTAAAGAAAATTATATTACCATAGATTTTGGTGTAATACCCATTGGTAATCTATAGATTTATTTTGAGCCCCTTGGGCATCATCATTATTTCTTGCATGGCATCCCCTAAGATGACCAACTTGAACCGGCTGTTGTAGGTCTGGACCTCTCCAAGGAAAGGGTCATAAAGTGAGGCATAGGCCTCCATTATATCATACTAGCAATTCACCTAGGCATCCAGGTATTGAGTGAGAAAACTAGTCCAAATCCTCACAAAGAAGGACTAGTACTCATTGGCATAACTCCTATGGTGGGTGCCTTCTCTCAAACTAATGGTATTCTTCAATAGCTTGGGGTCTGCTACTTTTTATATTGTGTCAATGATATGTTTGTGAGGTTCCAATCATACAACCTAAGAATGAGTGTCTCTCCTATAAGCATAGTGAGATATTGAGGTTGCTCTTGAGGATGAACCAATGGTTGTGCCCCTTCTCCTAGACTCTATGCTTGCTACAAGTTACTTGGAATTTTGGAATTCTGTCTCTTTTTTTCTAATATAAATCCATCACACTACAGAGCTCTTGGTGATTTCAACTACTTATGGTGCATTGAGGAAGAATTAGGGAATTAAGGGTATACATAGACTTTGAATTATCCCCAACCATTATTAATTTGTATGATCTTTTTTTTATGTAGTTGGTAGGAAAGACTACGATCTTTTCTAGGCTAATGAGACTTATTGGTTCATGTGCCTCCTTTTGTGATTGACTAGTTTTAAATTTATAATTATAATCATCCATTATTTAATGCCAGTGAGACTTCCATCTTGTTTGTTAGAGGTTTGATTAGATAGTCTAGATTTTACTACCCATGAGTCCTTTTTATGTGACATGCGAGGCACTAATGTTACCTCTTTGCTTCTAAGGTATCTACCCTAGAAAGTTTTATAGAGAGGAAGTTGGAAAAACATTCAAGTATCATTTCTCACCTTTAGGTAGATCATAAATTTTAATGGCCTATGTGAGTCCTTTCTCAGTAATGTTCCATTTGGAGAGCTTTCTTGATTCTTTAGATTTGGCACATGTTTGTCATGGGTTGCTAAGAACAATCACAAAGTGTGCATAGTCAACACATGACCCTATTCAATGAGGGTTGCACCATTGACAACTCATCATGAGCTCATGGAGGTTAAATTTGCTTGTAGTGCTCAATCGTTGTAGGATACCATTCATAGATGTTGATCTCCTGTTGCACATACATCATCGATGAGATTTGTATTTGCACGACTTCAAAACCTCCTTGAAGTGTGTGAAGCTATCCTAGAAATTCTATAATAAGGGTGATTCAATATTAGGAGCATCACTTAACACTATTAGGTTCATTTCCCTACTTGAAGTTTGATACTATTGGGTTGCACAATTCTTATCTAAGGCTTTTTTTATCATCCTATTGATGAGACCTAAGCATCATGCTCTCTTCATAGGATAGACATAAACAAGCCTTCAAAGTCTAGTAGCAGTGCAATATCTCCACTTAGGATCCCTTGACGACATCAATTGCATGTAATAACCTTACTGTTTGTTCAATTATTTGGTATACCAAATATATTTGAGCAGGCAATGAGGGGTTGCATTCAGTTATTCTCTAAGAGAACTCAATTGGTGAGATTGATGCTTGCTTAAGAAGATTTTGTTGGAAAAATTATTTGCATGGTGATAGAGCATGAATCTATAGATTGATCTTTGTTTGAGGCTTCCATTGCTTGCATCAACTCTATATCTCATTCAGTCATGCTTAGACGAGATGCAAGCTACTGTGTTTGAGGGAATCTTGGTCAAAGTTTAGCATACAAAGTCCTCTTTTCATTTTTTTTATGGGTATTTTTAGGTAGATCTCATTATCTTGTATTGGGATCTATTTCCATTTTGGTGTGGATAACTCAAACACATTCTTTACTATGAGGTCAATGATGACATAAGAACCACTCTAGATAGATTTAAAATTTGTGTTGACTCAGTTTGCTATGGTCTTGATCCCTTTCGAGCACATGGTTGCAAATATAAAATTATTGGACCAAGGATTTCTTATTAAATCACCATTTAAAAACCTCTTGGTACCTTAGCATTTATTCCTTGGTCATTTCTTATTGTTATTTTGGCTTCAATAACTATCCTATCCTCAATGACATGATGTTGCTTTCCTAGAGTTCAAGCTAATGCAATAATTTTAGTGTAGGCAATTCCATAGAAACAAGTAGCTTGGCCTCCTGGTCATAGACCAAGGAGTAGGGGGAGAAATCCAAGGTTTTCCTTAGGATGATTTTGTCTTCCTATAGAGTTATTTTGATGTGAAAATGCCATTGCTGCTAATTATTAGAGCCAAACCTTTTCAAGATACGTATCAGGTTCTTGTTTGATGAATTTGCCATACCATTTCCTTGCGGGTAATAGTTGGAGGAGGTATTCAAGTAGATGCCATGTTGAAATGTAAATTGAGTCACCTCAATCCTGATAAACACCTTGGAATTATATATAATAATCATGTTAGGTATGTCAAATTGAGTGATAATTTCTTTTAGAATTCTTGATATTTTAAGTGGAACCGCCTCTGTCCACCTTGTAAAGTAATCTATGGCTATGAGAATCCATTGGTGGAATTTTCTAGAGGAAGGGTTAATCATACTGATAAAATCAAGTCCCCACTAGGAGAGCAGTTCTTTAGTGTTGGAAATTTTGAGTCATTAAGTCAAGTTATCATTGATGTCAAGGAATGAAGTCATCATTAATGTCAAGAAATTTGTCAAGAAACAAAGTTGTCAAAGTTGTCATTGATATCCAGGAATAAGCCACTGATGATATCAAAGATCAAGAGGAACAATGCAGAGGTTAAAGGCAAAAGGGCTTCATAATATTTTTTAATATTATGTGGAAGCATAAGTTTAAAGATTTTTCATATAAACCCAAGGAAGCTTATTACAAAGGTAAAAGAAGGTTCAATATTTACTTTATAAAATATTTAAATTCAAACTGAATTTAAATTTTATAATTAAATATTATTTATACAAAGGTGTACAATGAGAGATGGCCTGAATAAAATCAAAGGGTTTTAAAGAATTAATTTATAAAATTTAAATTCAAATGAATTTAAATAATTTATAAATTAATAATTTTAGAGGAAAATAAAAAGCACCGACATCTAAAAGTTAGAAGGTAATTCAAGCACCGACGTATATGCATGAGGAGGAAATCAATATATAAATCTATGCCTTAGAGGCATTAACATTTATCCTTTTGCTCGATCGAATTAATGCATGCAATTGTGTTGAGAACTCATGTGGAAAAGATAAGCAAATTTTGTGTTTTAGTGCCAGCGAATAAGGTTAAAGGGAACAACATGAAATTGCCAATTGCCAACTAGGCAGCATGACGTAGTGGCAAGAGGACAGCGGTTAGAATGCTTGGGCGCTAGGTGACCTACGTTTGAAACACGATGGCAACATTTTTGGTGGTTGTGTTTGTGTTGGAAGCGCCAAAGGAAAGGCACACATTTTTGCTAGGCAAGGCGGGGAGCCTTTTGGAGAACGTGGTGCTCTTTACTCCACAAGTGAGCACTTAGCTTGCGTGGTGGTTTGAGCCACGACTAGGGCATTGGTTGAGGCTACGTTGTGAGTTCAATTCCCTCCAAAGCCAAGGTAATAAATTTTGATTATTATTTTTGTGTGTTGCCTAAATTTTGGAGTTAAAAGGGTTGCTTAAAAGGATTGTTAGTTGAAAATTATTTTTGATAAGTTGGAGGAATAAGGTGTTAGCTTTATTTTAATAAAGTGTTTGTGTCACATTGATTTGTTGAAGTTTTAAAAGGATAGAGGAAACTTCTTGCATTGAGTTATTTTGAAAAGAAGAGTGCATTGAATATTATTTTAAATGAGAGATTATAAGGTGTAAGTGGTGTATTATTTTTATAAATGTTGATGAATGTTTTATTAAAGATGAAGTAATAAGGTGTATGTGTGTCTTGATATTTATATTGTATTTTGAGGAAGTTTATCATCTTATAATTTCTTTAAGCTTGACAAAGAAGTGTTTATGGTTGTTGCAGATTTTATGATATTCCCTCATCATCAAGAAAAAGTTATGAGCACATTCTTCCATAGTTAAATTGATTGGTTGGTTTTATAGAAAATAAGTTTGAAGTGAAAAGGACTTGATTAGGGTTTCCTATTGAATGTGTTGAGTTAATGCTTCAAGGTTTTTTGGAATAAAGAGTTGTTAAAACCATGTTTTATAAGCATTGTTGTTAAAGCCATTGGTTGTGTGAAGAACTTGAACTAGGGTTTGAGTATCATTGCTATGTTAAGATTGTTTTATAAGCATTGTTGTTGAAGCCATTGGTTGTGTGAAGAACATGAACTAGGGTTTGAGTATCATTGCTATGTGAAGATTGTCTTATAAGAATTATTGTTGAAGTGAGTTGTTGAGCAAAGAACTTGAACTAAAGTTTGAAAAGAACATGAGTATCATTGTTATGTGAAATTTGTTGTTGAGAATTGTTGGAAATATTTTGAGTGGGTGATCATATGCTTGGACTAGGGTTTGTGAGAAAGGGTTGTTTCATTAAGTGTTTGGTTGAGTAGAGATGGTTGAGCCTAGTCAAGTGGGTGTGTGAAGTAATTGTTCAATTTCCATAAAATATAATATTCTATATTATGAATTGATTTGAGAAAGTGATTGATCATTGAGTTGAAATTGAAGCATATTGAGTCTCTAACAATTCTCCTTATGTTTCTAAGAGAGTGATTGAAAGTAATTGAGCATTGTGATAAGTTTAGAACATATTGAGTCTCTAACAATTCTCTCTATATTTCTATGAGATTGGATAAGTTTTTGTGTATACTTGTTGAGAAGATTTAAGGCAAGTCTTTGAGAAGACTTATGGATAGATTTGAGTAAGCTTTTGTGGAAGCTTACAATACAAACTGAGAGTAGATTTGGATAAGTTCTTGAGAGGACTTATTGAGCAGATTTGGTTAAGTTCTTGAGAGGACTTATTGAGCATATTTGATAAGTTATAGAGAGGACTTGTGGATAGATTAGTGTGAGCTTTTGAGGAATCTTACAAGGCATATTTGAGACAAATCTTGAGTAGACTTAAGAGCAGAGTTGAGTGATTGATTTGTTCAAAACTTGAGTTAAGGTTTAGGGCAGATCCAATAGAGTTGATTTGAGATTGAGTCAAGATTTGAGTTAAGGATTGAAGATAGATATTGAGAACATATTTGTGCTAGATCGAAGGACTATGTTTAGTACAAATTAGAGGATAAAAATTAATGATAAAATTTGGTGCAGATTTAAGGACAGATTTGTGCCAGACCAGAGATAGATATTGAGCAGAGTTGTACTAGACTGAATGATTGTGTTTAGTGTAGATTTGAGACAGAGCTTTGGACGTGATAGATTATAGAGGACAATAGTCTTCAGTGGATAAATATCCATTATCCAGGACAATGAGGATAGGTCTTCTGAGTGGGTATAAGAGTCTTTAGTGGAGAGAGATCCACAAGCCAATGTAGTGGAGACAATAGTATTCTAAAGGATCACCAGCCAGAGCAAAGGAGAATGAGTTCTCCTATGGATAGAGATCCATAAACTTGATTTCAGGGATTGGTGTCTCCTTTGGACAGAGGTCCACAAACATTGTAATAGAGAAAGGATTCCCAAGAGATTGATTGAGAAAATTATAGTGAAATATTTGTTGAGCAAGGTGCAGCAAAAGAATTGCAAAAGTATTGTCATTGTTGTCAACACAGTCAGATTGATGCAGTTGATGCAGTTCAGAGGTCAGTCAGATCAAGTGCAGAAAGTTTCAAGGAAAACAGAAGTGACCCAGATTCAAAAATTGGCAAAAATAGACAAGGAAGAAAACTGTCGCGATATCGCGACATGTTTTCTGTCGCGATTTCGCGACATGGTCGAGGAGAGAGAAGGCGCAGCCGAAAATGTCGCGATTTCGCGACATGTCAAGTTTTCGCTGAGGAGAGAGAAAATGTGTCGCGATATCGCGACAAAAAGCAGGAGAGAGAAAATGCACGCCAAATTGTCATGATTTCGCGACATGATCGAGGAGAGAGAAGATGCGAGCAAAACTGTCACGATTTCGCGACATGCTGGCAGAGAAGGAAACAAAGGTGTAGCGATATCGCTACATGTTGAAATGAAAGGAAACAAAGGTGTAGCGATATCGCTGCATGATGAAAATACATGAAACTAAGGTGTAGCGATTTCGCTACATGTTGAAACAAGAAGAAACTAAGGTGTAGCGATTTCGCTACATGTTGAAACAAGAAGAAACTAAGGTGTAGCGATTTCAACAAGAAAATAAGGTGTAGCGATGGCGCTACATGTTGGAATAAGGGGAAACTAAGGTGTAGCGATTTCGCTACTAGTCAAAAGTGTAGATCTGAAAGATGCAGCATTGATATTACAAGTTAAAATTTCATAAAAAAAAAAGACAAGGCAAAAAGTTGTAGCGATTTCGCTACTGCATGGAGAAAGAGCGTACGGATTCCAGAAGTGTCGCGATTTCGCGACAAGAAGATTGATGACGTCAGCAAGAGCCGAAAGCGTCGCGATTTCGCGACAAGGAGGATGATGACGTCAGCAAGAGCCGGAAGCGTCGCGATTTCGTGACATGTTCCATTTTCGCTGGAGTTGGCAAGGAGAGTTGTACGGAAGAACAAAGTGTCACGATTTCGTGACATGTTCCTTTTTCGCTGCTGTTGGCAAAGAAGAGTGTACGGAAGCCGAAAGTGTCGCGATTTCGCGACAGCATTGATGATGACGTCAGCAAAGTTGAAAAGTGTCACGATTTCGCGACAGGATGAAAGGAAAGCTGCTGGAAGCCGGAAGCGTCGCGATTTCGTGACAACATTGAGGATGACGTCAGCAAAAGCTCAAAGTGTCGCGATATCGCGACAAGATGCAGGGAAAGCTTCCGAGGGCCAAAACGGTCACGATTTCGTGACAACTTTCAGGGTGACGTCAGCAGAAGTCAAAAGTGTCGCGATATCGCGACAGGTAACAGTCTGGCAGATAAAACCCGCAGCAACATGCAAGGTGACACGTGTCAAAAAAGTAGACAGGAAAATCATGCAGCCAGTTACGTAAAAAGTAACTGAAGTCAGACAGACAGTTAATTGTTGACAGGTGTTGGACATGCATTGCAACAGACAAACATGCATAATTTAAACGCATTCGAAAAGCCGAATTTGAAGGATAATAAAAGCATTCGAAAGGTCGAATTTGTAGGCATTCGAAAAGACGTATTTGAAGCATACAGAAAAGCCGAACATGAAGAATCGAAAAGCTTTCACAGAATCATACATGGAGTTTCAAAAAAGCATTCGAAAAGCCGTATTCGAAGAAATCGAATAGTCAAAGCACATGAAACAAAATTGCCGTATTGCATGGTTTCCAAAAGACGTATTGCAGGGTTTCGAACAGTCGAAGTGCATGGAATCGAACAGCCGTATTGCATGGATTCGAGAAGTCAGAGTATGTGATTTGATTGCATGCAGATTGAAAGGTTATAAATGAATAACCGTACAGAGAATAAAGTTACTGCTGTTAGAGAGAAATTGCTATAAAAGGAGAGTTAGAAAAGAATCAAGAGAAAAATAAGCAGAGCCGTGAGAGTGTGCGGAGTTGAGTTAATTGCGCACCAGTCAGGGTCGTGCATAAAGTGAAGACATTTTTATGTCATTCAAAATTTATCAGAATTGTAGTCCAAGTTGGTGCTTGGTACTAGGAGTTGGTGCTCCATCTGTTGCAGCAAAAAATTACAGGGGTTGGTGCTCCTTCCAGTTGGTGCTGGTAAAGTGTTTGTAAAATTGATTTTGCAAAGACTGGATTTGGATTGGAGTCCAAGCAAGCATTTTTGAGGAGTAGCCAAATTGGTGAACCTCGTTATATTGAGTGTTGTGGTTTGCTCTCTTGTTCAAGTTTTTCTTCTATTCTCTTTATTTCATATTAAATGCTGTAGATATAAAAATTTAATAGCTACACTGATTCACCCCCCCCTCTCAGTGTCATTGTGTAAACATCAATTGGTATCAGAGCAAGGTTCCTTGTACAAGCTTAATCAGCTAAGGAGATCTTGGAAGAAACAATGGCAGGTGGTGAAGGATTTTCATCCAACAAAGCTCCCTTATTTGATGGAACAAATTACACCTTCTGGAAACTCAGAATGCAAACATATCTGAGTGCATTGGGATACGATATTTGGGATTCTGTAGATAGTGGATACACAGCACCCACTACCCCTCCAACAGATACTGCTGAGAAAAAGAAATTTGAAAACAACTCCAAAGCCAAGAATGCCATAATGTGTGGGCTTGTTGACAGTGAACCGATAAGAGTCATGAGTTGTAAATCAGCAAAGGACATGTGGGATAAACTGAAGAGCATCCATGAAGGAGACAAGAAGATTAAGGAAGCAAAACCGCAAACTCATCGAGCACGGCTCAAAGCACCGCAAATGAAGGAAGATGAAAACATAGAAATTTATATGCCGAGAGTCAACGGAATTATTAATGCAATCGGAGGACTTGGTGAAGAAATTGATGATGCAGCTTGTGGTGAAAAAGGTTCTCTAACACTTCACAAAAGATTTAACTCCAAAGTCTCTCGCAATAGAAGAGGCAAAAGATCTAAACGACTTCAAAGATGGATGAGTTGCATGGTTCCCCGACAAAGATATGAAATGAGAATAGGACAAACCAAGTCTCCAGACAGAGAAGCAGACTTTTAAAGCACACAAGAATGTAAAAGCTGAATATGAATCTGAGGATGAAGGAACACTGGATGAAACAGAAGCCAATTTTGTTCGAAAACTCACAAAAGGAAAAGGAAAATATAGAGGGAAGCTACCTTTTAAATGCTTCAATTATGGAGGAGTCGGTCATTTTGCAGCCAAATGTCCAATGCAGGAGAAAACCAAAAATGGTGAAGGGTCACACCAAGAAAAAGGTGACTGGAAGAAGAAACAAAATTTTAGAAAGAATAACTTCAAGAAGAAAAGCTTCATAACCAAGAATGTCAGCAGTTCTGAAGAAAGCACAGATGAGGAGTCTGAAGAAGAAGGAGGTGAAGCTCTGTTCATGGCACTTGAAGAAGAAAGAACAGAGGAAAATCAAGAAGGTGATGAAAATTCCAAGGATGAAGCTGAAGTGTATTTGGAAGGAGAATTGGTTGCTCGCACTTGAAGAGTTGAGTGCAGAAAGGAAGAAGAATAAAAAATTTTCAAAGAAATTAGAGAATGCCACAGTACATAATAAATAATCTGAAAATATAGACAGAGGAATTCAAGAAAATGTCTGAAGTTCTTGATGAACAATTAACTGTAAAGACAGTTGAATGCAGCAAGCTAGAGGAAGACATCCTTAAGTTAAGGATGCAGTTAGAGGAGATGAATAGAAAATTAAACTGTTTTCATAAGTTTGAAGAAAGTACTGTAAAGCTGGATAAAATGCTAAATAACCAAAGGCCTTCTGGCATCAAATTTGGTTTAGGCTTTGATGAAGGAGAATCTTCAAAGGATTCAAAGAACTTGAATATAGAACCCACAAAGAAAGAAGAAAAGATCAGGGTTGAACCAGAAAAAACAAAATAATGCAAAAGAAAATAATAATGCCAGATTCAAGAAGAATACTGACAAAGATGGATTCACAAAAGTCACACATCCGAGGAGGAGAAGAGTCATGGCTCCTACTTCAAACTGGCAAAGACCGGCACCTAGGTTTAATCATGCATTTTCTGGTTATTGTTTTAAATGCAATGCTTATGGCCATAAAATTTTAGATTGCAGGCATAATGTATCTCAAAGGAATTTTACCAGCAGAAATGTTTTTTCTCCTTTAATGAATTATGCAGTTGAATGTTATAATTGTCATAATTTTGGACATATTGCTAGAAACTGTAGAAGCACTTTTTCATCAAATAATTATCAGGGCAGAAAATCTCAGCTAAGTGGGTTGAAACAAAACCAGAAATTTCCTGTAAAACAGGCACATGCTAATGAAAGGACAAAGGCAAAACAAATAGCAAAATCTGCTATCAAACCAGAATGGAAAGAAAAGGAATCTTTGATTGTCCAGACTGCTTTTAAAGCTCAGAACAAATCAGCACCTTGGATACTTGACAAGTGGTTGTTCCAACCACATGACAGTGACAAGCAAAAGTTTGAGAATTTACAAAATTATGAAGGTGGTTCTCGTGAAATTTGGAAATAATGATGGAGCAAAGATTGTTGGAAAGGGATCACTCAAGATCAGTGATGGCAATATAAAATCAAAAGAAGTCTTGTTTGTAATTGGCCTCAAGCATAACTTGCTAAGTGTAAGTCAAATATGTGACAGAGGTCATGATGTAATCTTCAAGAAGGAGGGTCGTGAAGTAAGAAAGACAAAAAATGGAAAGTTAATAGCCACTCGGACTGAGAACTTCAAGAAATCTGTATACACTTTTAGAAACTGCAGAAGGAACATGCTTGATGGGACAGAAAGATGAAAACTGGCTATGGCACAAGAGGCTTGGGCATATTAGTTTTGACAATCTGGCAAAAATCAGTTCAAAAAGAGCAGTTAGAGACATACCAAACATTGGCAAACCTGTAAATAGCATCTGTGAGTCATGCCAAAAGGGAAAACAAACCAGAGCCACTTTCAAAGCAAAAGAATACTTCACTAGCAAGCCATTAGAACTAATTCACACCGATCTATGTGGACCCATGAGAACTGAAAGCATAAATGGACACAAATATTTTATGTTGTGTATAGATGACTACTCAAGAATGACATGGGTACTATTTTTGAAACTCAAGTCAGAAGCCTTTGAAATGTTTAAAACCTTCAAAAATCTTGTTGAAAATCAATCAGGAAAAAGAATTAAATGCCTAAGATCAGACAGGGAAGGAGAGTTTATCTCCGAAGAATTTGCAGAATACTGTCAAAAACATGGGATAAGAAGACAGTTTCAGCAGCCTAGGACACCTCAAGCAGAATGGTGTTGTAGAAAGGAAGAATAGAACAAAGGCAGGAAATGGCAAGGACAATGCTGCGAGAAAACAAAATAGCCGACGTATTTTGGAAAGAGGCGGTTCATACCGCAGCTTACATTCAAAACAAAGTGCATGCTGAGACCACATGAAAGCAAAACAGCTTATGAGTTGTGGTTTGGCATAAATGCAATAGCAAGACATTTCAAAGTATTTGGCAGCAAGTGCTATATAAAACGGACTGAAGATAACCTTGGTAAATTTGAAGATAGAGCTGATGAAGGTATATTTCTCGGTTACTCAACAAAAAGCAAGGCATACACATGTTACAACAAGAAGTTGAAGAAAATTGTTGAAAGTGCCGATGTAAAAGTTGATGAAGGTAGAGAACAAGAAACTACTTATCAAGAAAACTACCCTATGTATGAAGAAGTCATTGAAGGTGATGATGAAAAAGAAACAGAGAAGAATCAGAAAATTGATCCAGATAGTGTAAAAACTGAATCTGAAGAAGAAGAAAACAGAAAATTTAAAACAAGCAACTGGCAGAAAAATCATCCAAGTGAACAGATTATTGGGGATCCCACGGATGGTATTCAAACAAGAAGAACAAGAGTGAGGAACTATTCTCTGTTATCTAGTATTGAACCTAAAAATGTTGTCGAAGCAAGCACTGATGAAAGTTGGATGAAGGCAATCAATGAAGAACTAGATCAGATAGAGAAAAACAATACCTGGGAATTAGTACCTAGACCAACAAATAAAAACATAATTGGTACTAAATGGGTTTTTAGAAATAAATTGAATGAAGATGGGCAAGTTGTCAGAAATAAGGCAAGATTAGTATGTAAAGGCTATGCTCAGGTTGAAGGCATTGATTTTGAAGAAACTTTTGCACCGGTAGCCAGACTAGAGGCAATCAGGATGTTTCTGGCATTAGCAGTTCATAAAAACTTCAAAGTATATCAAATGGATGTAAAATCAGCATTTTTGAATGGAAAACTGGAAGAAGAGGTTTACATTGAACAACCCGATGGCTTCCAACTTGGTGAAAATCCAGATTTTGTTTGCAGGTTAAAGAAAGCTTTATATGGATTAAAACAGGCACCCAGAGCATGGTATGCAAGGTTGGATAATTATCTAATTAAACAAGGGTTTAAGAAAGGTTTGGTGGATAGCAACTTATATGTCAAAACAGAGAAGGGTCATCTTATTGTTCTTGTTGTTTATGTAGATGACATAATATTTGGCAGCAGCATGGATGAATATTGCAAAGACATATCAATTAAAATGAAAAAAGAATTTGAGATGTCAATGATTGGTGAACTTTCTTATTTCTTAGGACTGCAGGTCAATCAAAATGAAAAAGGCATTTTTATTTCTCAAGTTAAATATGTAAAAGAAATGCTGAAAAAGTTCACAATGGAAGACAGTAAACCGGTCAGCACTCCCATGACAACAGGCTGCAAGTTGAGCAAGGATGATAAATCCCCAGATGTAGATCAAACAATGTACAGGTCTATGATTGGAAGCCTGCTGTATTTAACAGCCACTAGACCAGATATATTACAAGCAGTATGTATGGTTGCAAGATTTCAGGCCAGTCCCAAAGAAACTCATGTAACAGCTGTAAAGAGGATTTTCAGATATCTCAAGGGCACTATGGATTATGGGTTGTGGTACCCAAAAGGTAAAGATTTCACTTTGATTGCATATTCTGATGCAGATTGGGCAAGATGTATTGATGACAGAAAGAGCACAAGTGGAGGAGCATTTTATCTTGGTGACAGGCTGGTAGCATGGCACAAAGAAGAAACAAGAATCAAGTATCTCTATCCACTGCAGAGGCAGAATACATTGCAAGCAACAACATGTTGTACTCAGATATTATGGATGAGACAAACGTTGAAAGATCTTGGTATTCATTTCAATGAACCAATTTCAATTAAGTGTGATAACACTAGTGCTATCAACATATCCAAGAATCCAGAAATGCATTCAAGAACCAAACATATTGCAATCCGATATCATTTCTTGAAGGATAAAGTTGCGGAAGGAGAGGTTAAATTGGATTTTGTTCCAACTACAGAGCAAGTAGCTGATATATTCACAAAACCTTTGCCTAAGGAAGTGTTTGAATACCTTCGGAAGAAGTTGGGAGTAGTCACACCACCCAAGCACTGACTAGCTATGGGAAACACATTCTCAGGGGGAGCATTCAAACTTTTTAAGTCTGAGAATGTTGTGCATAGACTCAGGGGGAGTCTACAACAGCCCTTTGGTATTATTGGCAAAGGGGGAGAAGAAATTAAGCAAGGTTGTAGTGTGTTGCCAACAATTCCAAAGGGGGAGATTGTTGAGCAAGGTGCAGCAAAAGAATTGCAAAAGTATTGTCATTGTTGTCAACACAGTCAGATTGATGCAGTTGATGCAGTTCAGAGGTCAGTCAGATCAAGTGCAAAAAGTTTCAAGGAAAATAGAAGTGACCCAGATTCGTAAAATGGCAAAAATAGACAAGGAAGAAAACTGTCACGATTTCGCGACATGTTTTCTCGTCGCGATTTCGCGACATGGTCGAGGAGAGAGAAGGCGCAGCCGAAAATGTCGCGATTTCGCGACATGTCAAGTTTTCGCTGAGGAGAGAGAAAATGTGTCGCGATATCGCGACAAAAAGTAGGAGAGAGAAAATGCACGCCAAATTGTCACGATTTCGCGACATGATCGAGGAGAGAGAAGATGCGAGCAAAACTGTCGCGATTTCGCGACATGCTGGCAGAGAAGGAAACAAAGGTGTAGCGATATCGCTACATGTTGAAATGAAAGGAAACAAAGGTGTAGCGATATCGCTGCATGATGAAAATACATGGAACTAAGGTGTAGCGATTTCGCTACATGTTGAAACAAGAAGAAACTAAGGTGTAGCGATTTCGCTACATGTTGAAACAAGAAGAAAATAAGGTGTAGCGATGGCGCTACATGTTGGAATAAGGGGAAACTAAGGTGTAGCGATTTCGCTACTAGTCAAAAGTGTAGATCTGAAAGATGCAGCATTGATATTACAAGTTAAAATTTCATAAAAAAAAAAAGACAAGGCAAAAAGTTGTAGCGATTTCGCTACTGCATGGAGAAAGAGCGTACGGATTCTAGAAGTGTCGCGATTTCACGACAAGAAGATTGATGACGTCAGCAAGAGCCGAAAGCGTCGCGATTTCGCGACAAGGAGGATGATGACGTCAGCAAGAGCCGGAAGCGTCGCGATTTCGCGACATGTTCCATTTTCGCTGGAGTTGGCAAGGAGAGTTGTACGGAAGAACAAAGTGTCGCGATTTCGCGACATGTTCCTTTTTCGCTACTGCGGCAAAGAAAAGTGTACGGAAGCTGGAAGCGTCGCGATTTCACGATAGCATTGATGATGACGTCAGCAAAGTTGAAAAGTGTCACGATTTCGTGACAGGATGAAAGGAAAGCTGCTGGAAGCCGAAAGCGTCGCGATTTCGCGACAAAGCATTGAGGATGACGTCAGCAAAAGCTCAAAGTGTCGCGATATCGTGACAAGATGCAGGGAAAGCTTCCGAGGGCCAAAACGGTCGTGATTTCACGACAACCTTCAGGGTGACATCAGCATAAGTCAAAAATGTCGCGATATCGCGACAGTAATCAACCGCGAGATAAAACCCGCAGCAACATGCAAGGTGACACGTGTCGAAAAAGTAGACAGGAAAATCATGCAGCCAGTTACGTAAAAAGTAACTGAAGTCAGACATACAGTTAATTGTTGACAGGTGTTGGACATGCATTGCAACAGACAAACATGCATAATTTAAACGCATTCGAAAAGCCGAATTTGAAGGATAATAAAAGCATTCGAAAGGTCGAATTTGCAGGCATTCGAAAAGACGTATTTGAAGCATACAAAAAAGCCGAACATGAAGAATCGAAAAGCTTTCGCAGAATCATACATGGAGTTTCGAAAAAGCATTCGAAAAGCCGTATTCGAAGAAATCGAACAGTCAAAGCACATGAAACAAAATTGCCGTATTGCATGGTTTCCAAAAGACGTATTGCAGGGTTTCGAACAGTCGAAGTGCATGGAACCGAACAGCCGTATTGCATGGATTCGAACAGTCAGAGTATGTGATTCGATTGCATGCAGATTGAAAGGTTATAAATGAATAACCATACAGAGAATAAAGTTGCTGCTGTTAGAGAGAAATTGCTGTAAAAGGAGAGTTAGAAAAGAATCAAGAGAAAAATAAGCAGATCCGTGAGAGTGTGCAGAGTTGAGTTAATTGCAGACTCGACCAGGGTCGTGCATAAAGTGAAGACATTTTTATGTCATTCAAAATTTATCGTAATTGCAGTCCAAGTTGGTGCTTGGTACTAGGAGTTGGTGCTCCATCTGTTGCAGCAAAAAATTACAGGGGTTGGTGCTCCTTCCAGTTGGTGCTGGTAAAGTGTTTGTAAAATTGATTTTGCAAAGACTGGATTTGGATTGGAGTCCAAGAAGTCATTTTTGAGGAGTAGCCAAATTGGTGAACCTCGTTATATTGAGTGTTGTGGTTTGCTCTCTTGTTCAAGTTTTTCTTCTATTCTCTTTATTTCATATTAAATGTTGTAGATATAAAAATTTAATAGCTACACTGATTCACCCCCCCCTCTCAGTGTCATTGTGTAAACATCAATATTTTCTTCATGGAGTAGCCCACATTGGGTGAACCACGTAAATTGTGGTGTCTCTATTGTGTGTGGTGATTTGTGCATTGCTTTGATTACTACTATTGATATTGTTATCTATACATTATATAATATTGTTTGGGAAAGAAAGTAAAAAGTGGTCTTATACTGTTCACCCCCTTCTTAGTATAAGCTTGTGTTCTTAAATTGGTATCAGAGCAAGTTCCTTCAGAAGAGTTTAACAACTTAAAGGAAAAGCTAACAAGAACACAATGGATTCTAAGAATGTATCCTTAGATAATTCAACACCAAGTATTTGATGGAAGTGACTATATATTTTGGAGTATGAGAATGAAGATCTACCTGATGGCACTTGGCAATAAAAATTTGGGAAGTAGTTGAAATTGGATACGATCGCTTAATTAATCCTCCTATAGATAAGGAAGGTAAGCTTCTCCAACATTACTATTCAAAAGCAATGAATACACTTTTGAGAGGTCTGCATAGAACAGAGTCTATGAAAGTTATGCATTGTCAAACTACAAAAAAAATGTGGGATAAACTACAAAATATATATGAAGGAGATAAAAGTGTCAAGAAAGCAAGAATACAAAATCTCAAAGGACAATTTGAAGCATTAAGAATGAAGGATGAGGAAACTATTAGTACTTATTTACTTCGAATTGATGAGGTTGTTAATGATATGCAAGGACTTGGAATGAAGATTGATGAATCAGATGTTTGTGATAAAGTCTTAAGAACTCTTCCAAAAAGATTCAGTGAAATTTTTTTTGCTATAGAAGTTTCAACGGATTGTGATTATTTGACAAGAGATATGTTGCTTGGTATTCTTACAATATTTGAGATGATAATAAAAGAGGAACAAAATCCTCACAAAGAAGCAACATTCAAAGCAATTAATAAGACAAAGGGTAAGAAGTCATAATCAAGCAATGAGTCATCCAGTGATGAAGAAGCAAATTATGGTAGAAGAAATAAGGATTCAAGAAGATCTAGGGATACAATATCTGTTAAATGTTTTAATTGTGGAAGGTATGGTCATTATGAATTGACTATCAAGAAGCTAAGAATAACAATGATGAAGAAAAACTAGATCACAAGAATTGGGAATCAGAAATATAAGGCACCAAAATAAAAGCAAGGATGGACAAAGCAAACAAGGAAAGAAGTTCTTTCAAAGATAAAATAGAAGCTACTATGTGGATAAAGCAAGTAAGTGCTCAAGTGATAGTGATGCTAGTTTTTCAGACAATGATAGAGATGAAGTCTTCTTTATGATTAAAGAAAAAGAACAAGTTAAGAAAAGGACTACAGTAATTCTCAAGTGTTTTAGATGTGGTAACTTTGGACATCTTGAAGATAGTTGTACAGGGGATGGTTATAGTTTTAGTGATGATGAATATGAGGATGCAATTGAAGGACCAGATGAAAACCTTTTAATGATATTAGAAGAAGAAGTAGGTGATCCTATAGAAGACAAGCCAATAGAAAATAAATATGTGGACAAAGGCAAACAAATAGAGGAATATTCAGAGAAAGATGAATATGATCTCAAGGGAGAAATTATTTATGCTCTTGACACGATAAAGAAGGTAAGAAAGCAACACTCTAAACTTGAAATTCAGTTTCAATAATATGATGAAGAGAGAAGATTGCTTATAGAGAATTTAGAAAAATAAAAGGCTAAGGCAAAAAGGTTCAAAGGTAAGTTAGAAGCAAAGATCTTAGAATGTGAAAAGTTAACACAAGAAGTGGCACTACTAAGAGAAGATTTAGAAGAATCCAAAGTCAAGCTAAAAGGGTTCAAAAATAGCTCAAAGAACTTGGACAAGTTCATCAAGATACAAAAGCCTACATCAAGAAAAACATGTATTGGATTTGAATAGGTTCAAAAGAAATGGGAAGGAAAGTCAACCTCAAGTTTTGGAGGAGAAGAAAATTCAGATGAAGATACTTCAGAAGAAGACATTGTAAAAGAGAGAGACATCTAAGGATGATTTGGACAATAGAGAGTTCAAAAATAACATGAACAATGCACAAAGAAGATATAGATGGAACAACAATCAGAATAGGTCAAGAGATACTAGGAGACCAATGAGGTCAAGACAAGGAGGCTTCAATGGAATATGCTTTTTATGTCACAGGATTGGGCACATGGCTTCACAATGCAAGACATAGGATAGATAGGAATATGGGAACAAATAACTTTTCCATGGGTATTGCTACTCATGTAATTAGTTTGGTCACAACGTAATGAATTGCAGGGTTCATGACAGAAAAGGATATGGGTTCACTAGGATAAATCCTAAGACATTTGAACCTCCAAGGAATAATAAAATCAAGTGTTATAAGTACAATAATGATGGTCACGCAACAAAGTGGTGTAGAGCAGACATTCCAAAATCAAGCAGGAATAGGAACATGAAGAAGAACATGGATATAAATAGGAACATGAACATGGATATGAACAGGAATATGAACATAGATATGAAAAGGAATAGGAACAAGAACATGAACAAGAACAAGAATAGGGACAGGAATATAGACATGGACAGGAACATGGACATGGAAAGAAACAGTCAGAGAAATAAGAAGGATCAGATAAGAAAGAAAGAGGATAAAGGTAAAGAATGGTGCTTTCTAGGAGTAGAAATACTCCCACCCAAAAATTAACCACCTCAAGAGAAGGTGGGGGTTGGGCTAAGCTAAGAGGCTCATTCTTAGCCTCGAGCCCCAAAGGTGACCCTTTGCCATTAATGTCAAAGGGAGAGATATTTGAGTAAGGGGGAGAGATTTGGTATTTGAGTAAAAAGGAGAAAGCATTGATCCAGGGGGAGCAATGTTCTAGGGGGAGCAGAACAAAGAAAAAGCCAAGTTTTTAGTAAAAAGAATTTGGGTTGCCATCAATGACAAAGGGGGAGATTGTTGAACATTTTGAGTCATTACGTCAAGTAGAACATGAACAATGCACAAAGAAGATACAAATGGAACAACAATCAGAATAGGTCAAGAGAGACTAGGAGACCAATGAGGTCAAGACAAAGAGGCTTCAATGGAATATGCTTTTCATGTCATAGGATTGGGCACATGGCTTCACAGTGTAGGACATAGGATAGATAGGAATATGGGAACAAACAACTTTTACATGGGTATTGCTACTCATGTAATCAGTTTGGTCACAAGGTAATGAATTGCAGGGTTCATGACAAAAAATGATATGACTTCACTAGGATAAATCCTAAGACATTCGAACCTCCAAGGAATAATAACATCAAGTGTTACAAGTACAATAATGATGGTCACACAATAAAGTGTGTAGAGCAGACATTCGAGAATCAAGCAGGAATAGGAACAAGAAGAAGAACATGGATATAAACGGGAACAAGAACATGGATATAAACAAGAATATGAACATAGATATGAAAAGGAATAGGAACAAGAACAGGAACAAGAACAAGAATAGGTACGGGAATATAGACATGTATAGGAACATGGACATGAAAAGAAACAGTTAGATGAATCAGAAGGATTAGATAAGAAAGAAAGAGTATAAAGGTAAAGAACAATGCTTTCTAGGAGTAGAAATACTCCCACCTCAAAATTAACCACCTCAAGAGAAGGTGGGGGAGGGGCTAAGCTAAGAGGCTCATTCTTAGCCTCGAGCCCCAAAGGTGACCCTTTGCAATTAATGTCAAAGGGAGAGATATTTGAGTAAGGGGGAGAGATTTGGTATTTGAGTAAAAAGGAGAAAGCATTGAGCCAAGGGAGCAATGTTCCAGGGGGAGCAGAACAAAGAAAAGCCAAGTTTTTAGTAAAAATAATTTGGGTTGCCATCAATGACAAAGGGGGATATTGTTGAACATTTTGAGTCATTAAGTCAAGTTGTCATTGATGTCAAGGAATGAAGTCATCATTAATGTCAAGGAATTTGTCAAGAAACAAAGTTGTCAAAGTTGTCATTGATGTCCAGGAATAAGCCACTGATCATGTCAAAGGTCAAGAGGAACAATGTAGAGGTTAAAGGTAAAAGGGCTTCATAATATTTTTAAATATTATGTGGAATCATAACTTAAAAGGTTTTTCATATAAACCCAAGGAAGCTTATTGCAAAGGTAAAGGAAGGTTTAATATTTACTTTATAAAATATTTAAATTCAAATTGAATTTAAATTTTATAAATAAATATTATTTATACAAAGGTGTACAATGAGAGATGACATGAATAAAACCAAAGGGTTTTAAAGAATTAATTTATAAAATTTAAATTCAAATGAGTTTAAATAATTTATAAATTAATAAGTTTGGAAGAAAATAAAAAATGTTGACGTCTAAAAGTTAGAAGGTAATTTGAGCGTCGACGTATATGCATGAGGAGGAAATCAATATATAAATCTATGCCTTAGAGGAATTAACATTTATCCTTTTGCTCGATCAAATTAATGCATGCAATTGTGTTGAGAACTCATGTAGAAAAGACAAGCGAATTTTGTGTTTTAGTGCCAACGAATAAGGTTTAAAGGGAACAATGCCAAATTACCAAGCGCCAACTGGGTAGCATGGCCTAGTGGCAAGAGGACAATGGTTAGAGTGCTTGGGTGCTAGGTGACCTATGTTCGAAACACGATGACAAAACTTTTGGTGGTGTTTGTGTTGGAAGCACCAAAGGAAAGGTGCAAATTTTTTCTAGGCAAGGTGGGGAGCCTTTTGGAGCACGTGGTGCTCTTTACTCCCCAAGCGAGCACTTAGCTCACATGACAGTTAGAGTCATTGATAGGGCATTGGTTGAGGTTGTGTTGTGAGTTCAATTCCCTCCAAGGCCAAGGTAATAAATTTTGATTATTATTTTTGTGTGTTGCCTAAAGTTTGGAGTTAAAAGGGTTGCTTAAAAGGATTTTTAGTTGAAAATTATTTTTGATAAGTTGGAGGAATAAGTTGTTAGCTTTATTTTAATAAAGTTTTTGTGTCACATTGATTTGTTGAAATTTTAAAAGGATAGAGGAAACTTCTTGCATTGAGTTATTTTGAAAAGAAGAGTGCATTGAATATTATTTTAATTGAGAGATTATAAGGTGTAAGTGGTGTATTATTTTTGTAGATGTTGATGAATGTTTTATTAAAGATGAAGTAATAAGGTGTATGTGTGTCTTGATATTTATATTGTATTTTGAGGAAGTTCATCATCTTATAATTTCTTTGAGCTTTGGCAAAGAAGTGTTTATGGTTGTTGCAGATTTTATGAGATTCCCTCATCATCAAGAAAAAAGTATGAGCACATTCTTCCATAGTTAAATTGATTGGTTGGTTTTCTGGAAAATAAGTTTAGAGTGAAAAGGACTTGATTAGGGTTTCCTATTGAATGTGTTGAGTTAATGCTTCAAGGTTTTCTGGAATAAAGAGTTGTTAAAACCTTGTTTTATAAGCATTGTTGTTAAAACCATTGGTTGTGTGAAGAAATTGAACTAGCGTTTAAGTATCATTTCTATGTGAAGATTGTTTTATAAGCATTGTTGTTGAAGCCATTGGTTGTGTGAAGAATATGAACTAGGGTTTGAGTATCATTGCTATGTGAAGATTGTATTATAAGAATTATTGTTAAAGTGAGTTGTTGAGCAAAGAACTTGAACTAGAGTTTGAAAAGAATATGAGTATCATTGTTATGTGAGATTTGTTGTTGAGTATTGTTGGAAATATTTTGAGTGAGTGATCATATGCTTGGACTAGGGTTTGTGAGTAAGGGTCGTTTCATTGAGTGTTTGGTTGAGTAGAGTTGGTTGAGCCTAGCCAAGTGGGTGTGTGAAGTAATTGTTCAAGTTCCATAAAACTTTCTATTCTATATTCTGAATTGATTTGAGAAAGTGATTGAGAATTGAGTTGAAATTGAAGCATATTGAGTCTAACAATTCTAATTATGTTTCTAAAAGAGTGATTGAAAGTATTTGAGCATTGTGATAAGTGTAGAACATATTGAGTCTCTAACAATTCTCTCTATGTTTCTATGAGATTGGACAAGTTCGTGTGGGAAATTATTGAGCAGATTTGACACATGTATTTGAGAAGACTTGTGGAAATATTTGAGTAAGCTTTTGTGGAAGATTACAATACATACTGAGAGCAGATTTGGATAAATTATTGAGAGGACTTATTGAGCAAATTTGGTTAAGTTCTTGAGAGGACTTATTGAGCATATTTGGTTAAGTTCTTGAGAGGACTTATTGAGCATATTGGACAAGTTCTATAGAGGACTTGTGGATAGATTAGTATGAGATTTTGAGGAAGCTTACAAGGCAGATTTGAGACAAGTCTTGAGTAGAATTTAGAGTAGAGTTGAGTGATATATTTGTTAAAACCTTGAGTTAAGATTTAGGGCAGATCCAACAAAGTTGATTTGAGATTGAGTCAAGCTTTGAGTTAAGGCTTGAGGACAAATATTGAGAATAAATTTGTTCTAGACTGAAGGACTATGTTTAGTGTAGATCAGAGTATAGAAATTGAGGACAGATTTTGGTGTATATTTAAGGATAGATTCATACCAGACCAGAGATAGATATTGAGCAGAGTTGTACTAGACTAAAGGACTGTGTTTAGTGTAGATTTGAGATAGAGCTTTGGAGGTGATAAATTACATAGGATAATAGTCTCCAGTGGATAGAGATCCATTATCCAGGGCAGTGAGGATAGGTCTTATGAGTGGGGACATGAGTATTTAGTGGAGAGAGATCCAAAAGCCAGTGCAGTAGAGGCAATAGTCTTCTAGAGGATCACCAACTAGAGTAGAGGAGAAGGAGTTCTCCTATGGATAGAGATACATGAACTTGATTTAGGGGATTGGTGTCTCCTTTGTATAGAGGTCCATAAACATTGTAATAGAGAAAGGATTCCCAAGATATTTATTGAGAAAATTTTAGTGAAATATTTTCTCCATGGAGTAGCCCATATTGGGTGAACCACGTAAATTATGGTGTCTCTATTGTGTGTGGTGATTTGTGCATTGCTTTGATTACTGCTGTTGATATTGCTATCTATACATTGCATAATATTGTTTGGGAAAGAAAAGTAAAAAGTGGTATTATACTATTCACCCCCTCTCAATATAAGCTTGTGTTCTTCATTTAGTAGCAATGATATTTAGAAGCATGGGGGAATTTTGCTTTCTTACGATGAAGAACTTACAAGTATCACATATTATTACCCACTTGTGGGCATAATTAAACATGGTCAACCAATAGTAATTGACTTGTATGATCTTCACTGTAGTGGTGTGAGCTGAATAGTGATCGTTGAAGAATCCTTGGTGGAATTCATGGAGCAGTGAGGCAACCCAGTCAGTACTGATACACCTCGATAGGATACCATCAACGTTCCTTCTAAATAGAACCCCCTCAATAAGAGAAAAATGGGCATAATGTAATCTATAGGCTCTCCTTTATGATCTATCTAGGGTCAATGGGTATTAGCTAGCCTACATGTAATAAATTTGCTCTTATACCCTGTCTTGAGATTCTTCAAACATGTTGAAGAAACACTTCCCTCCATCTATAGCATCAATAATATCCTAGTAAAGATTCTAGCGTAGTGTTCTACCTCTAATAAATTTGGTCATATTGATCTCAATATTGTATTCAAGGATGCTAGTGATCCATCTCAACCTCTTCTCACTGATTTCTCCATTCATAATGCAATATTTTATCCTTGAATGAATAACAATAGTGATAATCTTGTTATTTAAAATCAAATGCTTGAATTTTTTTTAACTTTAAATAAGGGCATATACCTACTTCTCAATGAAGCTATAATGCTATTCATAACCTTTTAAAGTCTAGCTAAAAAAGGATACGAGACACTCATTCTATTCCTCTTCATTTTGTGTTAATATTATCGCTATGTTGAATTCACCTCAATATGTGTAAAGGATAAAATCCTTATCAAAGTCTAGGTTTACTAACACTAGGGCCTTAACCCTTAATTCACTTGATTTCTTTGAAATATTATTTACCCTCATCAATCTATTTGAATTCTTTTCCTTTATTTAACATGAGGGTTATTGGCCGAATGATGGTTAAAAAGTTTGGTATAAATTTGTGGATGAAATTTACTTGGCCCAAGAAATATTGAAGGGTTTTCTCATATTGAGGAAGTGATAGGTTGATAATGGATTTAACCCGATCTAGGTCTATGGCTATTGCTTTCTTTGAAATTATGTGTCCCAATAGCTTACCTTAAGGAACATAAAAGACTCGCTTCCTTGGACTCAAACATATGCCAAATTCTTGGCACCACTTAAACGCCTTCTCTAGGTATGCCAAGTGGTCCTTTTTTATATATTAGAACTATGAGGTCATCCAGGTTGACTAGGATGATTTCATTGAGCAAATACTTGAATACGACATCCATAGACCTATAGAAAGTTGCATTGTCATTGGATAGGCCAAAAGACATGCACTTGTAGGTGAAGGATCCATAGCGAGCAAGAATCATACAAGCCCCAATCGCTATCCACTATGTAACTAAAGAAGGCCCCCCAAAAAAGAGGGATGGTTTATGTGGTAAAAATCAATGAAGTCAAGGAGGATTAGAAGAAGGAAGTGTTTGAAAAACATCCAATCATACAAGAATTTCAAGATGTATTTCTTGAAGATATACCCAAAATTTCTCCTATACGTGAGTTTGACTTCACTATTGAGTTGATGCTAGAAGCTAAACATATCCACAGAGATTCTTACAAGGTGAATCCTATAGAGATGCAAGAATTGAAGGTACAATTCCAAGGGTTGTTGGAAAAGGGGATGATAAAGCCTAGTGTATCACCATGGGGTGCACCAATGCTCTTTGTTAAGAAGAAATATGATTCGCTACGAGTATGTATTAACTATAGAATGCTCAATAAAGAAACCATTAAAAATAGGTACCCTCTACCTAGGATCGAAGACTTGTTCGATCAACTAAAAGAAACCACGATCTTTACAAAGATTGACTTAAAGTCAAGGTACCATCAACTAAGAATATGTTAGGAGAACACTCACAAAACAACATTCAAGACCAGTTATGGGCATTATGAATTTATAGTTCTACCCTTTGGGCTGACTAATAACCCATCCACATTCATGAATTTTATGAACACCGTATTTAGGAGGCATCTAGATTAGTTTATCCTTGTGTTTTTAGATGATATCCTAATCTATTCCAAATATCAAAAGGATCATGATAAGCACCTTAGAATTGTGCTTAAGATAAAATAAACTATATGGAAATCTAGAAAAGAGTGATTTCTATGTCTCAAAAGTGAAGTATCTAGGACATATAATATTTGTAGAGGGAATCACAATAGATCCAAAAAATATAAAGGTCATTTTGAATTGGCCACCATCTACCAATGTGATTTAAGTAAGAAGCTTCTTGGGTATGATAGACTATTATAAAAAATATGTAAAGGACTACTCCAAGATAGCCACTACGATAACAAACCTTCAAAATAAAGGAAAGGCGTTTAAGTGGTCTGAGAAGTGTGAGATTTCTTTTGCATTGCTTAAGCAGAAGCTCACCACAGTGTCAATACTCAAGATTCCAAATCCATAGGGAAATTTTATAGTGTGCATTGATACATCATTGAAGGGATTAGGAGGAGTATTATCTCAGGATGATTCTATCATAGAATATACATCAAGAAAACTTAGGAAGCATGAAGTTAACTATGCTACACACAATATAGAATTGGAAGCAGTTGTTCACACTTTAAAGAGTTGGTATCATTACCTGGTAGGGATACATTTTGAGCTAAGAATCGATTATAAAAGCTTGAAATACATATTCACTCAACCTATGCTCAATGCAAGACAAAGAAGATAGGTCGAGTTCTTAGCTGAGTATGATTTTGAGATTGAATACATCAAAGGGAAAGAAAATAAGATGGTTGTTTTCTTAAGCAGAAGAAGACACATATTAGCCTTGATTTGAATTCATATAGATTTACTCAACCAAATCAGAAAATGCAATCTCAAGATGATTATTGCAAAGAAATTCGGATCAAAATTAATTGAAATCTAGTTAAAAATAAGGATTTTCTCATCAAATATAGTCTTTTGTGCTATAAAGATAGGATCATCATGCCAAATATAGGTGAATTAAGGATATTAATAATGCAAGAATCACACAAAACTCCTTATTCCACTCATCCAGGAGGAGACAAGATGAGGGAGAATATGAAAAATATCTTCTTTTGGATAGGAATGAAGAAGGACATTGTTGATTTTGTTGCTCAATGCTTAGAATTCCAGAAGGTGAAGGTAGAAACTAGACATTCTACAAGGTAATTGCATCCACATGATATACCTACACAATGTTGCTAGGTTATATCTATGGATTTCATAGTAGGTTTGCCCAAGACTAGGTATCAACATGATGTAATACTAGTAGTAGTTGATAGATTAACTAAAGTTGCATATTTCATAGTAGGAAACATTAAAGATGATGCTCAGGAAGTGGCTAATAGATTCACCAAGGATATATTCAGACTTCATAGGTTTCCAAAAATAATAATTTTAGATAGAGATTCAAGATTCACTTCTAAATTTTGGAAAGCCCTACATTGTGCAGTAGGCACAAAACTAAATATAAGCTTTGCATATCATCCTAAAACTGATGGTCAAACCAAGAAGGTAAACGAAGTAATAGAAGATACGCTTCATATGTACTACATGGATCAAAAATCTATGTGGGAAGAGTATCTACATCGTATTGAGTTTACCTACATAAGTGGGAATCACTCTTCATTGGGTATGGTCCCATTCATTGCCTTGTATGGAAGGAGGTGTAGGACACCATTGTTATGGAATAATTTAGAGGATCGAGTTGTGATCGGATTTGACATGATCAAGGAGATGGAAGATCAACTTAAGACAATTAGGCAAAGACTTCAAGAAGCTACTGACCGTCAAAAAATTTATGATCTAAAGAAGACAAGGTGTTCTTAAGGTTCAAGCTAATAAAAAGTGTAATCAAATCCATGAAGCTGGATCTACGATTTGTGGGACCCTTTGATATCATTGAGAAGATTAGACTAGTTACGTATAGGCTTGCCTTGTTGCCTAACTTGTCGAAGATCCATGATACTTTCCACATATCCCTACTTAGAAAGTATGTTGCTAACTTTGATCATGTGTGGGATGTTTCTAAATTATAGATGGAAAACCTCAAGGCTATTGAAGTAATGTCGATGAAGATTATAGAGTTTCATTTCAAGTCTTTAAGGAAACAGATTCTAGAACAATGTAAGGTCCAATGGGATCGTTATTCTGAAAGGAGTGCCACTTGGAAGAAAGTGGATGATATGAAGAAACATTTTTCCTTTTTATTTGAAAATTTGTAATAACATTTTTATGATAGGAAATTCATAGGATTGAGTTTAGCCCAAGGGGGATAGTATATCATACCCCACCTTAGGCCAAATTTTTTCTAAATAGACTATGTATTGATAAATGACTAGCTGATGTCTAATTTTAATGCTTGAAATGACTATGCATTGCTTATAGTGATTTATCTTTGAAGAACATGGTATTGCTAATGTATTATTGATGTGCAACACCAGGTGCATCCGTGGATGGAAGAGGTAAAATCTACCACCAAGGATTGGGTACTTGAAAAGGGAAGTGATGATTTAGACAACTCAGGGTAACATGAACAATTGCCCTCATATAGGCATGCATTATTTCTTGTTAGGATGATCGTTGATGATCCAACCACCTAGAGCCAAAGTTGATAGCCTTGAAGTTATTGTAAATTCTCTGTCTAGATTAGGTGACTGGGTTAATGATAAATCATCCATATTATTTTAATGCACTTGACTCTTTGACTTATTTGCATGGTAGTTGTGTGTCGAAAGGTTGGTAAAAGGAGCTCCTAAAAAAAGGGGACTAACGGATATAGAGGATCCATTATCCTAAGTCCGCTTAAAAAATATTTAATACCATGCTAATGTTTGATATTAGTATGGGTGTTCTATTTGAAATAATAAAAGGTTTTTATTTTTAAAAGAATAAATATTTATGCTTTAAATAATAAATGAGTTTTATTTTTTTGAAGAAATGTATTTTCTTTCAATAGAAAAAAAGAGTTTTGTTATATTAAATAGAATAAGTCTCTGTGTTTTTATTTATTTTTAAATAAAGGAAATATCTTTATAAAATAAAATAATAGAAGATTATTATTTTATTTAGACTTTCGATGATAAAAAGGTTTGCATTTAAAAAATAATTATTCATTGAAAGGTTTTATTTTAAATTAAAGAGATATTTAAGTTTTAAACTCTTAAATAAAATAGAATGTTCTTTCTTTACTACTTAAAAAAAATAGAATATTTTAGAATCTTGAGATTTGAGAAAGGAAAATAGTTTAAAAATCAAAATATCCTTGGCCGCCATAGGCAGATAAGAACCTCATCAATTTTTGTAGATGGTATTGATTGCAAAAAAAGGACTTTTGGGTAAGGGTAGTTGCATGGCGATGTTAAGAGGTCAAGGAAAGAAAGTAGGGGGATTCGACTCTCTTTGGTTTTTAGACTGCAATAATATTGAGAGAAGCAAGTGAAGACTGGAAGGAAAAAGGTGGCTTTCAAGTAAAGAAAGCTCTGGAGAAGCTAATCAATGAATTGAAGGTAGAATGTTGAGTTTTAAAGAAGCAAAACTCAATTTAGGGCTCCCCTTTTTTGTGGCTCATTTATATGCATTTATATAGTTAAATGAATATGCTATTTTCCCATATTATTTTCTTTTAAAAATATTAGTTTAGCAAGAAACCATATAATTTTAATTATTCCTTTGGTTTGGCTGCAAATCGGTTGAACGTCCTCTATACCTTTGAGTTAGTGAAACCCCCTTTGGAAGAAACCCATGTTTGCGGCTGTTACTTAACTGAGGTATCTTTCTTCCTCGATTAGCTTTGAGTGACCTTAAATACCGCTATAGATGTTTGAATTCGTATTTCTACAGTCTTCCTCTGCATTTGAAGCAATATGCAACAATTCACCCTTTAGCTAGTCATTTTAAGCTTTAGACTTGTTTAAATATTTTACCACATGGAGGCTCCTTAACTTAGATGCATAGAGCTTGTTCATGATTCCTCCAGCTGACGAGGGTATTTGGGATGTTGCGTGCCACCTATTATCAAACCAGATAATTGAGCATTCATACCTTCGAGGGCATCATGTGAAATTTTCCCAAATGAGGTGTGGGTTGGGCTTACATCCACTTTTGATCGCACCTTCTTGTTAAGTTGCACTTGGGTTCTTGGTGTTGGTTGTTCAGAGTCATGTCGATCTCCTAGTAACTTGTATACCATGTTTGACGCATGGTTAGTCCACCAACGTTCATTTCATCTTCCCGTGTGAGCTAATATATCGAAAAACTCTTTTTATTGCCTTTTTGGTATGCGATATTCAACATTTGGTCTCTGTGGGTGCCTTAGCGCCACACAAAGGAAGAGCTACCCCTGCTAGTTAACTACCACTAGCAAGTCGATGTGCACATCATTGGGCACTGACTATGTTTAGTCGATCGCTTAGACTTCTTCTGTTTTTGAGTTGTTCAACGTGGACTGGTTGTCTATGCGGTCTATATTGTGGGATGTCTGCATGGGTTGTTTGGCTATGAATAAACCCTTCCCCTTTGGCTTTTTTATTAAAGAATAATGTTTCAATTAGAATTTGCTATTTTATTTAAAGGGAATGGTGTTTTATAATATTTTAATTAGAATTGTGCATTTTATAAAGGAAAGGTATTTACTAGAATTTATATTATAAAGTATATTAATAAAAGGAATATTCTAGTAATTTTATTTAATGATTGAAAGAGTAACTGAGGGGGATAGAAGAATACGTTAGTTATATCATTTTTGAATGGATTAATTACATTGATTTTTATCATTTAGAGAATGGTTTAATATTGTGATTTAATGAGTGATTTAATTAAATGGATGTATTAAGTATTTAATTAATTAGGTTTTATGGGGCCCTAATTAGTTAAAGAAATAGATGTATTAAGTATTTAACTAATTAGGGTTTATGAGGCTTTAATTAATTAAAGAAATGGATGTATTAAGTATTTAATTACTTAGGGTTTATGGGGCCCTAATTAGTTAAAGAAATGGATGTTCTGAGTATTTAATAATTTAAAGTTTATGGGGCCTTAATTGGTTAAAGAAATGAATGTATTCTTTAGGTATTTAATTTATCTAAAGGGATGAATTTTTTGTTAGAACATGTACCTTTGATTGATAAAGAGGTGGTATATTTAATTACTCATGTTAATAGATGACTTTTCCTTGATGTCAAGTGAATGATTCATAAATAAGTATTGGTGATTGTATAGTTGCAATTTGGCATATGAAATTATAAATGCATTAGATTAAAGAATCATCTAGTAGATGCATGCTTCATAGATCCATGAGCTGTCCTAATCCCTTACTATCATAAAGATGAACAAGAAAGAAGGACCAAGGAGGGCACCTAAGAACTAGACAACTACCACCAACCTAAAGGTGATAAATATTTTATGTATGAACCTCTATTTTGATTAATGATGTAATGATTTATTCTTTAAAAGTATGGATTACTCCTACCATACTTGAACTATGTAATGAGTTGTTAATGAATGGATATGTATCTCTTACTTGTTATTTAATAAGATATCTTGATGTTTTAGTTAATGATGCTTTAGCTAGATCTTGTCATCTCTTTAAGCATATATTTTAATATATCTTTTTATTTGTCATTTTCCATGCTTATTTCAAGTAGATGGATTTATTAATTATCTTGAATGGTTAAAATAGTTAAATAAGCTAGATAGATTAAAGTATGGATAAGTTGTTCTAGAAGTAGAGTAAAAGAACCTAGGATATTATGGGATCTCTTAGGACTGTTGATAGATAAAATTATTAGAAAACATCTTCCAAGCAACAAGATTGAGTTGACTATTAATTCATTCAAATATGAGATAAGTAGCCTAATTGTTGTATGCATAACATACCTACACAAATAGACTTGTGTATGGTATGAAGATGGACGTACCCTTTGATTGAAAGGAGGAGATAATTTGGTCCTCAAAGAAATATGGCCAACACCTTATCGTAATACGCTTAGTATGCCTACATAAATAGACTTGTGTATGGTATGGAGATGAGCATATCCTAAATGGATCTTAGAAATAAGGCTAGTTGTTGAAATAGAGAACAAACAACTTTAAATAGTAGGTTAGCTTAGATATATTCATAGTTATATACATATTGATTGAGGGAAAGACATATCTTTCGAGTATGTGTTAGTTGTTAATGCTTTTAAAAAAACACAAGCCCTTAGTTAAATTTTTGTGTTGTTCCAATAGAAAAGGAAATGAAAAATATCTTTGATAAAAATGGAAGTTAGATGTATAATGCAATTTCACTACATCAGGAAAATCTATCTTGAAGGGGAAATTTTGAACAAAATTATTGTCTAGAGTAGAGCAAGATGGGAGGATCTAAAGCTCCTTCCATCTATCATGTAGTTGATGATGAGAAAGTGCTAAGGATACCAATAAGGGAAAGCTTACACTAAAAGTTGCTAGTAAATTTAAAACTCCCTTTGCCATAGGGTAATGTTGATCATTCTTGCTATATAAACAAAGGACTAAAGCCTTTACAATGATAACTAGGCTCAAACTTGCCATAAGTAGGAACCCTAAATCTATTTTTGTGGCAACTAAAAGGGCTTCATTATTGGAAGGGTTTCTATCTACTTAACAACCAAAAATCCATCCCTTAACCACATGGGTGGATTGAGAAGATGAACCAACCTTTTTTGGTAATTGGGGTTGTAATATATTATATACATTAACGCAGTTACAAAACAACACCATCAATATCCCAAGCAAAATAAAACCCAAGAATCATGGAGGAAGAAAAGAAAGGGGACAAGGTGTTCAGGAAAGAGGTCAATAGGCTTATGTGAGTTTATTGGTCCATGTGAAGGTCACCCCAAAAAATCATGGCAAAAAAGCAAAAGGGATCAAATCAACCAAACCAAACAAAGAGAATAGCTCAAGAACACTCGTAAAATGAAGAAGTCTGGTAATACCTATATAAAAACAACTTTGAAGCATAAAAAATCAAGCAAGGAGTACGACAACAACATAATTGACATTCACTAGACCAAAAGATGATTGAAAAATTGATAACTAGAACTCTATGAATTTATTGCTACACACGAAATCCAAAGGCAAACCTCCATCCATATTGGAATTCCATAATAAATCCAATGTAAAGGAAACACTACCGAAGTAACCTTGTACCCAAAAGGAGCCTCAAGCCAAAGGCTGCTACCAAACTATGATAGTCAAGATCTAAGAAATAATGGATAGCAAGATAGGATAGAACTTGAAGGGCAATGGTATCTCAAAAGCCATGTCTTACATGAGGCCTTAATCATTGAGAACTTGAGCAAGGATCAATCAACTCAAGCACCAATCAGATCTGATGAAAGGTTAGGTAGGACAACAACTCGGTAGCTAGACGAGCACGAGGATGGAGTCCATGTTGTCTTAGGATTGGCAATAAAAATTCTTCAACAAGTAAAAGTTAATTACACTTGAGCTCGAGTTTCCACAAAGCAAAGAGGTCTATTGATGATACCTCTGAAGGAGACCCCTTCATCTATAAGACATTTATCATGATTAGACCTCAAATCAACTCCACATATAATAGGAACGAATATGTACAACATAGTACTTTGAGGTTGCAACCAAAGAAGATATGCATTCATGGTCAAGATAATTTAGGGGGAATTTTTTTTCGAGTTAGGCTGTATAAGTAGGCCAAGTTTATATCTAAAAAGGGGAAGAAAAATAATATTTTTGTGCCTACTATTTGGTCTTAGGTAGATTTTTCTCCCATTTTCCTTTTATATATCAATCTAGACTTGAGCCCTGAGTCAATGCATGTATAGGCTCTTCGCGCCTCTTTCATTTCTTGTGTAATTGTAAAAGTACTTGCAAGCATAAATATAAGGAGTTGTGACTACTTGAATTTTTGTCATGGTCTTTGTATGTATATATCTTGGTGTGGAGGGCTATGACTAGTATGTGTCTTAGTTTTCACATAAGATAAATATATTACAAATTGTATTGACTTGAAATTGTGTTCAGTTTTAACTGTCATGTCTTGATGCATGTGTTCACTAATCCCATTGGTACTCAAAAGAAATCTTGTAGTTCTTGGCGCATGGCCACCCATAGTTTAGGATAGTTAGTTTTACTGCTTTTTCTCTCTTATTGTTTTTCCTATAATAGAACCCAATAGGCTAGACTTGATTAGGAGAAGAGCATCAAGAGGTTGTCCTCGGTAAAAACCTCAGAGGTTGTCCCAGGAATCATATCCCATGCTCCTCGGACTTCCTGACTATGCACTCCATGTTAGTTATGAGCACCATATGCACCTGACAATTGCAATAGCTGATCATTGTGACTAGAGCATGTGGCTTAAATTGGCCCCTAAACAATTTTGATCGCTGAATGATAAGTTTTAATTAACCTTACATCAAACATCATGTTTTGGTATTTTCATGGGAGTGGTCTCCCATAAAATCCATATTTAGTTTATTAAAAATATATATAATTATACAGAAAGACTAAATAAGATCATGTTATGTACTTGACAAATATGATTTGAATGAGATGAGCTTAAGTGATTAAGTTTCAAATCTTATCGAACAATACATGAATAATTACCAAGCTATTGTAATACCATTGTATGATCACCATAATATATAGATTGGTTTAAGTCATTTCAATTCTACATAACCAGTTAAAAAAAAAATATATAACTTATATGACCAATCATAAAATGACATTAACTTTTTAAAAGAAAAACACAATTCAAATTTTATCCATCAATATATAATTACCATATTTTTGTAACCCCACTATATAATGAGGGTAGGGGTTGATTCACACCCATATAACTATTAAAAAATGAGTACAGCAAACAACATTATACCTTATTTAAAATTTATGATTTTTATTTAAAAATAAATAAAGAAATAATAGAATTTTATAGCCTTAACGGTGGGGACAATAATAATAACATATACACATTTCGATATCTTGCTATGGTGAATATGGACACATTCGATGGTTGGTGGGCATTTATAAACATTTCATATCCGAACTTAGTGTGGAACAGCAACAGAACATGAACATCCAGCGCCCACTTGGGCCAGATTTCCTAAGCCAGATCTTGTTCCTCACACTATGTCTCCCAGTCTGCAAAAATAAATTAATAAAAGAAATCAACATAATCTTCTTGGAGATGGAAAGGACAACAAATCTCTCTCCCTCTTTTCCTTTAAGACGCTGGTTAAACCAACTAGCTGAAGATTCAACATACCCTTTTATTTCGTGTACTGGAAGAGCAATTGCTTACAATCGCATGCACCTTTGAACGTTGTGCAATCCGAGGAGGACAAGTATATGATATATATAGCTGCTGCTGCTGCTTCTGCTTCTTGATACTTTCCACTACCATGTTGGCTGTATCAATACCTACAAACACAAATCCCATTTATGTTTTAATTTTTTGTATGATTACACGATGTGCATTGAGCCCTAAAGGGAATCAAGCTTGTTTACCTGAAAGGTATGCACCATGCACATATCCATTGAATTTTTCGGAAGTATGTTCTCCGGTGAAGTAAATGGGGCCAACTGGTGCCTGTAACACCACAAAAATTTCCAAGATATGTTTTCAGAAAACCTAAGCTAAAGCTAGTTGTATGCAATTTTACTGATTTAAGAGGATTTTACCTGTATCTCTCGGAAATGGTCCTTGTTGACAAAATCTGGATAGAAAGAGCAACTTCCACGTTGAAACCTATTATTCCACCACCTAGGAACCAGGATTTGTTTTGGTTCAGGAATCTCACTGCCAAATATTTTTCTCAATACTGACATTGCTTCTGCCTTAGTCTTGTCATCACTCTGATTCTCTATTCTCTTGGATTCCTCGTCTGTCACCGTTACTACAAGAATGTTCGATCCTGGAAACGCATTTTCCATGTGCTGCAAAATATAAGAAGTTAGCTCTGCCTTCGAGGGTTTTTATAGTTAAAAAATTAATTAAACATGTTTAGTTATACCAATTACCTGCCAGAAGGTATAATACCCGCGCTTTTCATCAGCGTAGAGAAAGAACTCTGTACCGTCCCCGGTGGGCCAAAACTTTTGGGGAAATTTTAAGAATATCTTGGTGTAAACTCTAATGTCACAATTCATGAATGACTTTATTTTCTTCTCCTGTAAATTAAGTTGACGACACAGTAAGAATATATAACATGAGCGTCAAGAACATGAAAGTAAAAGAAATAGAGAGAGGTTGGAGGTGATTACAGGCAAGTCAGGCTTAAATTTGATAAGATCGCTGCGAAGGACTCCAAGGCTGACTGAAAGAATGCAGTGCTTTGCTTTGTAAACAGAACCTTCTTCAGTTTCGACAACTACTCCATTGCTTGTATATTCTATTTCTCGAACCACCTGAATAAAAAAAGAGATTGATATTTCAGAAAAAGTGCTTAATTCATTATTAGCTTTACTGCTCTCCATCTAATCATCAGAGATGAGACAGTATTAATACATGCCTTGTTCAACTTAAGACGGTTGTCCACAATACGGCCATTCCTAGATTGGAGGAATTCTTGGGCCAATTTATGAACGATATGCTCGTAGCCCCGTTCATCGGCAACCAAAAACTCCTTTGGACCAAACTCGGTGTAAGTGGGAATTGGCTCTACCTCTGCATCCCAACCATGACATGAAATTAGTTTTAAAAACATGTTTTTTCTGGATTCTCATCTGAAATTTGAAATTCTTAAAGTGCGAGGGCCGAGTTCCGGACCTGCCATCTCAAAGTCATGCAACATGTAGTCTATTGCCAGATCCAACGGCGTTGATGGAACGCTGGAGAAGTAAAAACAATTGAAAAGGACTTTTGTCAGCGTCTGCAAATTTGCATTCAAAAAATAAAGATGACGGGAAGGGAGAAAGGTCGGGAATTGGTATACTTACAAATGAGGTTCATCATCTCCTCCAGAAGCAGTAATGTCCAAAGTACGGTTGGCTGCATTTACTGCGATTTCATAGGAATCCCCCGCGGCAGATGTAGACACTAGATTTCCACTGTGGTATACACACAAAATATATCACCGAACGTTGTCTGTAGCTGATATCCCATATGAATTTCATAAACAAAATTGGTTACTTAAGTAGAGAGGTTATTTTGTATACCTGTTGTCGTAAATGTTATATCGAGCATTGGTGTAATCGGAATAGCAAGTGCGAAGGTGGCGTTTGTTGGCAAGTTCCCAGATGGGATTGATGTGATTTCCTCCAACGCCAGCAATCCAGCCAGCACCTGTATCCACTGCCACCCCACCCAAGTCCTGCTTCACAATCCTCCCCCCGATTCGATCCGCTGCCTCCAATATCACAAAATCTCGGATCCCCTTCTCCGCTAGAACCTTAGCCGCCGTTATCCCTGAACAATCACCAACAAATACATAAACCAATAGAAAACAGTAGTAACAATTGCAATTATAGAACAATTTGCTCCTCTTTGCCCTTACAATTATACCTGAAATGCCAGCGCCAACTACAATCACAGTACAGGTAGAAGCAGCAACAGCAACGCCCATCTTTGTTTCCCGAGACTCGATTTTTCTATCTTAGATTACTGAAAAAGGGTAGTGAGATTGAGGTGGAGATGGAGAAGAAGTTGAGTTGAGTCTGTTTATAGTGGGCGAACCTGCCACAGCTCCAATGCCCCGAAAGTGCAAACGTGTTCTGTATGGTTGGAATTGAAGAATGAAGACTAATTAGGTCAAAAGCAAATGCAGAGGCTATGCCCATGTGAATAACAAGGATTGTGTGAGAGCTGCTTTACAAATAGTGGTTAACGCGCAATCATACATTAATTTTTTTCTAACTTTTTCTAGGAAGGGCACGACAGTCAAAGTGCATGCTGTAGCAACTTGGAAGTAATCCTGCCTATTATTCCACGTGGAGATTAAAAATAACAAAATTGTCTATTTATTTCGTGGAATTATCCTCGCGTGTCTTTTTTAAAAGATGTGAGATTGTACGCACGTTGTTAAACAAGATTAAATGTGTAAAATGACTTTACAGGTGTCATAGAAGAGTAACGGGCTGAAAAATAAATAAAACATGACCGAGTGTAAAATTTTATTGGAACCAACAAGAGGTTAAACAAGGTTAGTGTGTTTTAAGTAGTTGGAAATGTCCTATGTGTTGGTAGAGGCGGACAAGGCTTCATTTTCTTTGTGTCTATCCTATTGATACTTGTGTAAAATTTTATTGGAACCAACAAGAGGTTAAACAAGGTTAGTGTGTTTAAGTAGTTGGAAATGTCCTATGTGTTGGTAGAGGCGGACAAGGCTTCATTCTCTTTGTGTCCATCCTATTGATACTCAAATGGTTGTGTTATTTCCCTATTAACAAATGTAGCTCTCGGCCTTACGAGATGTCATGGTTGGGAGGGGACTGCTCAGCCCTATGCATCGGTTGTAGGGGTTTATCACATTAACCACAAAATTTTAATCCCAAGGGATAGGTGGATTGGTAAGTGCTAGTTTGGCTGGGCACTTACCAAGAAGAGACCTAGGTTTAAACCTTTGGGGAAGCATGTTACAAAGGTAGTAGTTTGATGTGAATCCTCTAAGTGTGCACTAGATCGACAACGACGATACGTATCCCAAGCACCCGGTGGTCCATTTCACACCAAGCTATAAAACAACAAGGTGGAATAGGTTTGGTGGATGCAACCCTTGTGGTTTGAACCCTACGTTTGCCAGCTACTAAAATAATGTGGTTGTAACTAACTCTCCTATCAAGCAAAAAAAGAGAGGTTACAATGGAAAAATCACACCTTGAAGTACAAGGCCACCCAAACGATCAACAACGAAAGGGCGAATAAACAACATAACTAGGCAAAGGGAGCCACTCCTAAAGGAGACTGAGCCTTGCTGTGGGCACTGCTACAATTGCCTGAGGTTAGATGACGTCGCCCCCTTGACGTACTATGTCAAGGCCTCAAAGAAACAGAGGGACCTTGAGGCGGAGGGAAGTTAGGAGAAACCCTGCTAATAGTGCACGGAGCCTCGCATCAGTACCTGATAAGATTTATTAAATGTGCCAACTCATGAGTCAACTTGGAAGCCTGCGAATGGATCTGAATAGTAAAAATAGAAAACATCGTAATCTTTTCAGGCATAGAAAACTAACTCGAAATTGAATCTCCAAAATAGACAACAACATTCCTAACTTTCCAAAGTTGAAATAAAATAATAGCACGAAAGAAATTCCACAGAGCAACAATATAAGCAGGCTAACAACTATTATCTCCAAAAAAGATCATCTACCATCTGAAAATTCAGGATGAAAGGGCTTGAACAATGAGTGAATCCAAGACCAGACAAATTGAGCACGAGGGCAGAACCAAAACAAATGTTTAAAAGTCTCAAAACGACCACAAGCCAGACACTTAAGATTAGGAAGACCAACCCTACTAAGTCTCTCTCCCATAGGAAGCCCTTGATAAATAAGAGACCAAAGAAAAAAGGTAATCTTGGGTTCAAGGTTAGACTGCCAGATATGGTTTAGACGAGCAATCCAAGTATAGGAGGTAGAGTGAGTCTACCATCTCTCATTAAGTTTGTCAACACCAAGAGAAACAAGACTAAGAAGCTAATAAAGCAAGGAAGAAGAGTAGTTCTTGAAAGGAGTATCCACATTCCAACGCCAATCCCTCCACCAGACACCCGAGGGTTGAAGGTTGAGCTTATGAAGCATGACATCAAGCATAATCTCTTGAATCTTAAGAATAGAAGGAAAATCTGAATTCTGAAGATTAAATTTAAGTTTGAGATCAAGCCAAGGAATCTAGTCTCAAGAGTGCACTAAATCTTTAATAAAGCAAATGCCCTTGCAAAACAACCTCAAAACTTTAATCCCTAGCATATCAGCAAGAAGAACTAAAGAGTTAGACAAAATAGGAGACCACCAGATATTTTAATAATTGAACGAAAGACCATTACAAAAATCATCACCATTCCAACGAAGACGAGGTTCTCATTGCATCAAAATCCTGTCAAATACTTCTAACAACAAAGGAACTCTGAATCTTAACTAGAGCAGAAGTAATGATGAGAGTATGGAGGTTAATATTAGCCCAAGCTTTGCACCCATAAGGTAGCCATGAAGAATTACAATGGTGAATCAAAACCTTCCAGGATTCAGGGCCTTCAATAGCTTTAACCACCCACATAGCACACAAAGAAATGCTTTGTCTATAAATGTCAATGATGCCCATCCCACCCTTTTCATTAGGCCTGCAACAGATATCTCAAGCAACTCGATGAAATCCACATGAATTCTTACCCTTGGCCTAAAGAAAATCCCTAAGGAGTTTGGCCAACTTATTATAAGAATTATTAGAAGGGGCCCAACAAGAGTAATAAACATGGGTGGTAGCAAGAATCTTTGTGCAAACCTAAAACTTGTCGGCAAGAGAAAGGGGACCGAAGGCCCAACATAAAATTTTCTTTTCAATTTCGTAAATGACATATTGCCAAAGTTTAGAGGACGAGCTGTCAAAAGCAAAGGGTATTCCTAAGAACTTAAAATGCTCACCCCTTTGAAGCCAATGCCATGAAAAATGTCTAAGCCAAGCAAGCACAGAAGAAGAAGCAAGGCAAAAACAAAGAGTCATACCATTAGATGTTGGATCTCGAGGCCTTACAAAAAGTGTCCAAACAAACCAAAGTAGTTGAAATTGAAACCTCATCCTCATTGATAGTGAGAAAAGAATCATCCGCAAAGTGCCCATTAATATGCTGGGTGGACATGTCAGGCAAAATAATGCCTTTGATCAACCCCTTAGATGCTTTATTGGCAAGAAGATAACCAAAAGCTTCAACAACAAGGATGTAAAGCTAGGGGGCCAAAGGACAAACCTAGTGAATGAAACAAACCAAAATCCTTTGACCTATGTCTATTAATAGTTAGACAAGCTAAAGCATCATCAAACAACATACTAACAACCCTGATAAAAAAGGGACCAAAGTCGAGAGCTTGGAGCATGGCGAGAATGAAAGGCCACTCAATATGATCATAAGCTTTATCAAAGTCTAGTTGAAGGGAAATGGACTTTTGACTAGAGAGACGAGCCCATTCTAAACCTTCCTAGATAACAATAAGATTATCCAAGATGTAACACCCTTTAATGAAACCCATCTGCTCCGGTTTGATAATCACAAGGAGAATGTTGTGAATACAGAGAGCTAAAGCTTTAGCTAAAATATTGTAAGAGACATTAAGCAGAGTAATAGATCTCCAATTGGTGATAAGTTTACGATTGCTCGCTTTAGGAATAAATTTAATGTTTTCACGATTGATAATATTGCCTAGAGAATTGTTGGCTCATGCTTCATTGTAGACATTGAGCAGAATATGAGTTCTACTATCTATAACAACCGTTACATCTGTAGACGATGAAGCCATAAAAAAGGAGATCAACTGCCTAATTGACGATAATATCAGTATTCAAAACCAAAGTAGCCGAATTTACGTATGACAACAGACCCAAACCCTAGCAGAGTAACTTTTCATCCATCGGGTGTAAAATTTTTATAACATATGAAATAAAAAATGGTTAAACATTTTTATGGATATAAGTGTTAAAACCATTTTATTGTATTTGATTTTAGATTTAAATAATTTTAATATGCAATTTAAAAATATATTAAAACATTTTAATGAATTTTTTAAATAAATTATTTATATTACATTGATTTATTATTAGACAAAAAAATTAAATTTATAAAATTGAGAAATATTCAAGAAATAAATTAATATATGATAATTTTATTATTTGTAAAAATGAGTGTGAACCTCATGTTAATGTAGAAGTGAACAAAGGAAGTAGGGTGGTTTTGCAGGGCTTCGTAGATGGTTAGGGTGGCAATGATAGCACAGAGATCGAGGGGGCCCATTCACAGGTTAACATTCTTAAGGGTAAGCAAAAATTTCATGAAGGTTGCTTTAATATTTAGGTAGCAAACGAGGAGCTTGTTGTTCCAGACAACTTGGCAGATCTAGTTGGAGACCAAGGGAAGATTCATTAGTGGATAAATTTATTGGTGTTAGACCAGAGTTGGATACTATTAGGAAATGGGCATGGGAGAAATGGAATCCAATTGGACATATGGAAATCGTTGCCCTTCCTAGAAGCTTTTTCTAGGTCAAACTGAGTTGTCATATGGATAGCGATAGGATCTTGCAAGGACAACGGTTTTTTGGCCATAGAGGCCTCTTTTTGAGGAAATACAATCTAGACTCTGATCCTTTCTCTCAAGGGATATATTTAGCACCAATATAGGTACATATTCTTGGTTTATTAATCCATTTTTGGCATGAGAAGATCCTAGCCAAAATAGCTAGAAATATAGGTCACCTTGTAGCAATCGATCTTGCTACGCTTGCTTGCACACGCATGTTGCATGCAAGACTGTGTGTGAATGCCTATTTTAGCCAAGAACTCACCAAATCTATTAAGCTAGTTTCTAAGTTTGGTTCATGGAATCAAATGATTGAATATGAAAACATGGCAGTTAGATGTGGATTGTGCAATAAAGTGGGGCACCAAAGCTTTTACTATAACACCCAACGAAACAATACCCAAAACAAAAAATTATGGGTGCAACACCAATTAGGAGATCAAGGATGGAAGGAAAAGGAGTCGTTAGAAGAAGGAAAACTCAATACCACAAACTTTGAGGTAAATATTTATGCACAATATCTAAATGATACAAATGTTGTCCCTTTTTGTGATTCCTTTGCTTGTCTTAATGATGTTGTTGAAATTGAAGAACCTAGGAATATAATGGTAGATTATATAGTATCGAATATGGCCTTCGCTTAATATGTTGGGGAACCTTTTATGTCCCCACAGAACCTCAAGGGCCTTGATCTTCAATACTCTAAGGAGTAGGGAGTACCACAGTTTGGTCTTATTGTAAGAGATGGCTCAAATGGGAAGTTTCCTAAAATTTTAACTCAAACCATTGTCACTAGGAGCCATTCTAAGAGTGTAGTAAATATGGTTTCTATGGGAGGCCTTGGTAATCCTCCTACTGTAGTAGTAATTTAGAAAGAATTTGCCTGAGAAGTTGCTAATGGAACCTAAGAATTTTTAATTTTTAGGGAAAAAATATCCCACCAAGCTTAAAAGATGAAAATTTTATCTTGGAACATAAGAGGCTTGAATGCCCCTTCTAAGCATCATTTGGTGTATGCTCTTAGAAGAGAACACAACCCAGAATTGCTACTTCTTTAGGAGACTAAGTTAGATGATAGCAAATTAGAAAGGATAAAACATTTACCTTGGAAAGATGTAGAAATGATCTATATCAAGGCTTAAGGCTCTTCAGGGGGCCTTATATGCTTATGGGATAGTATAAATATTGAAGGGATACTTGTGGTTAGCTTGAGATGGTTCATTATAATATTTTTCCATAACCTGGATACTAAACTGAATTGGATATTAAACAATGTGTATGCCCCCAATACAGTAGCTCGATAAATGCAGATGTGGAAGGATATCAATCAAATGAGGACTACCTCCAAAGGTATCCCATGGATTCTAGTTGGGGATTTTAACTCACCACTAAATCTTTCAGACAAAAAAGGTAGTTAGAAGGTATGCAGGATTTTAGGGATTTTATAAACTCTAATGAATTGATGGACATTGATTAAGAAGACTGCAATTCACATAGAGTAATAGAAGATTGGGTGACTAGCTCATTCAAATTCATTTGGATAAATTTTTTTTTCTTAGGAGGGGTTAACAACCTTTGGTGACTCTACCCTCATGACCATCTCAAAAATTGGATTGGATCATAGCTCGATAGTTTGGGAAGTGGTGAAGGATGGAAGGAAGTTTAATAGCCCTTTTAGGTTTGAACTAATGTGGCTCAGATATGAAGAACTAACTCTAAAAATTGAAGATTGGTTGAAGAAGTCCTTTAATGGTCCCAAACTGAATAAAATAACACGAAAATTAAGACATGTCAAACAAAATTTGAAGGCTTGGAATAGAAATATCTTTGACAACCTATTTAAAAAGAAAATAGAATTAAAACCTGATTTGACAAATATTGAGAAGAAAATTTATGAAGGGGTCTTAACCAAAGACATCCAATTTAAAGAGAGGGAGTTGCTTGTAGAGTTCCATAATATTCTAGCTTGTAAGGAAATCCATTGGCAGAAAAGGTCTAGAATAAGTTGGTTGAAAGAGGGGGACCGAATTATGAAGTTCTTTCATGTATAACCCTTCATCACTGAAGTTGTAACAAGATCAATTTTTTTTTAAGAAAGGATGGATCTATCACTAAGAATACGGATGAAATTAGAGAAGAGGTTGTCAACTTATTTGAAGAGCATTTGGAGGACTCTGAAGTAGTGGATGTAAATATTGAATACTCATTGCTTAGGTACATCCCAAATATGATTACGAAGAATATTAATGAGTACCTTTTGAGCCCCTTTACTAAAGAGGAGATCAAGAAGGCAATTTTTGATTTGGGAGGGGATAAAGCACCAGGTCTAGATGGCTTCTCGATTACCTTCTTTCAACACTTTTGGAAAATTTTGGGTACAGATGTAGTGGAAGCCATTAAATAATTTCAAGATACCCACTTGAACCCTTCTGATGTCAACTCTACATTTTTGGCCTTAATCCCCAAGATTGCAAGAGCAAGGGATTTTACACAATTTAAACCTATAATTTTGTGCAATACACTTAACAAAATCTTCATAAAACCCTTGCAAACTGACTTAAAGTCATCCTTCCTTTCATAATAGATATCAATCACGGGGGATTTGTGAGAGGACATTAAATTTTAGATGGTATAGTGACAATACATGAGGTTATCCATTCCATAGATAGAAATAAAGAAGCTAGAATATTGTTGAAATTGGATATGAATAAAACCTATGATCGAGTCTCATAGGACTTCTTGGAAAAAATCATGAGGAAGTTTCGGTTTCATAATGACTGGATTGATTTGGTTACTAGGTGCATTTCTATAGCCAATTTTTTATTTTGGTGAATGGTGCTGTGGTCAGATATTTTGATTGTAAGAGAGGACTATGACAAGGGGATCCTTTTTCCCTATAAATGTTTATCATCTTGGCAGAATTACTTGGATAAAGCATCACTACAATAGTTAATGAAGGTAGGTTGGGAGGACTTAGACCAACTTCAATAGTTGATCCTGTGTCACATCAACAATTTGTTGATGACACAATTATAGTATCCAAATTATTAGTTCCTCAATCGTGTGAACTTAACATATCCTAACAAAGTTTGAACAAGAGGCAAGATAGTGTTGGAATATGTAATGCAACATTGTGTAAATTATTCTTAGACTAAAATATAAAGTCTAAAGAATAATATTTGAATTAGAAAATAATTCTATTTTATGTAAAAATATTCCCACCCAATTAATAAATAAAATAAGGGTGCTAGGAATATTTAATTTGTGGAAAAAAGTTATTTATTTTCTAGCAAATATTAAAAAGTAACCAATCACTTTTTAATATTTGATAGATGCTACTTGTCACACATCTCAAGATAATATTATGATAAGATTTGTCACACATCTCAAGATAAGATTGTGATAAGATTAGGGTAATTTTAGGGTTTTACCACTTAATATTGGTGTTGTGGGTTTTCCTCTTTTGTGTGTGATTGATCTTGTGGAGCATTCTTCGATCTTGGGAGGACTTTGCTTGTCTCACATTTGGTATCAAAGCGGTTGGGATCTCCATCAAGTGTCTTCAATCCTTTGAGGTGAAAAACCCATTAAGGTATATATTTTTTTGTTTTAATGCATGCATTTGATATTTGGGTATTTTATGCATTTGATATTTAGGCAAACTTATTTTGCAAATCTGCCATTAGGGTTTATAGATTTATTGTGTTTTTTTTATCTAGTTGTTAGATCTTTTGCAAATGGTGTTTTCATTTTAAATCTATAAATTTTTGGCATTGAGCTTTTTTTGGAAGGGTTTTGGAGCCAAACGGACCCCATGGTTGCGTCCGAAAGGCCCAAAAACCCTATTTCCATATATTATTTGCCCTATTTTGGTGAAAAATAAATTTGAGGCAATTTTTTTTTATTTGGGGGCCAAATGGCCCCCCACCCATTTTGTTGTATAGTCTGAATTTTTTTATTATTATTTTTTTAATAAAAACAATCATTTTTTATTATTCTTTTTTAATAAAAAAAATAGTCATTTAATAAAAAAACAGTCATTTTTTTATTATTCTGTTTTTTAATAAAAAAATAGTCATTTAATAAAAAAATAGTCATTTTTTATTATTCTGTTTTTTAATAAAAAAAACAGTCATTTAATAAAAAACAGTCATTTATTATTATTTTTTAATAAAAAAATAGTCATTTATTTTATTTTAAGACCTAATAGTCATTTTTTTTTGCATAAATTGAAATGCATTTTTTATTATTGTATAATGCAACTAGAATCCTTTTATGCAATTTTTGGCAAATTTTTAGTCAAATTGTCAAATAATTTAGACCTTATAGTCATTTTTTTCTCACATTAACAATGGTTGTTTGTGAGTTTGCTTGTTTTGCAAGGTTATCCAAGTATGTTTTGGAGTATACAAGGCAATTTCGGATCAACTTTTTCACTCTCTTCCCCCTATTTTTATTAATTTCTTCTAATCTCTCTCAAGCATTTGCTTGAAGCATAATGTAAATTAATGTAACTTGTATCTCTCATAATGAAAGTAAAAGAGAATGAAAGTGGAGAGAGAGAGAGAGTGTATTTGTGTTTTGCCTATTTTGCATCTCAACTAATCTAACTACTAACTTACTAACTTGCTACTAAACAATCTACTAACCAACTAACTTGCAATTTACTAATTTTCATATTAATCAAGAAGGTTAAAAATGAATCAACTTACTAACCACAACTTTAGTATTTGATTAAAATTTACTTAATCTTGCAACACAGTTTATATTTGCTAAACACCTATTGAATCCAAAAGAATCCGCTCTATCGGTAGCAAGTCCTTTTCGGGTCCTCGTACCCATACCCTTTTGGGTAGCTTGGTTGACCTTGGGTGAGATGAATTGGCAATTCATTAGGCTATAGCAAAACCTTAAAATGAACACTAACTTACTAACTTATTGACTATCTAACATTTAACAAATATTTTATGGTTCAATTCAAGTTAGTTTATTTTGTTGCAAGATGATTGTTATGGTTAGTTACCTTCTTATTGCAAGTTAATCTATTGCAAGTTGATCTTGGTTTATTTCCTTTATTCAATTGCAATATGGTTATAGTTGTTTATTGCAAGATGGTTATAGTAGTTCATGATGATGTTGATTATCTTTCATGATGATGCTTATCTCTCTTGATGATGCTTAATTTTGATTATCTTTCATGATGTTTATCTTTCATGATGATTATCTTTGATGATTGAAAAGTAGATTACTTGAAAGTTATGTTTTTTTTATATATGCAAGTATGTTTATCTACTTTCTTATTGCATCATTTATTTCCTTTGTCAATGCATCTTATGTTTTGATTATGTTCACTTTCTAGAATGGCTGATCATGGAATCTCCTTCACACCTAAGCACATCCTTGATGGATCAAATTTTGGAATATGGGAACCAAGGATGAGGGCTGAATTTCAAGCAAGAAAGTTATGGCCCATTGTGAATGGAGATGAAGCAATCCCAACCCAGGCAAGGGCACTTGAGACATACAACAACAAGAGTCACCTTGCACTTTCCATGATTATCAATAGTGTGAGTGATGAGATATTGCTCACTATAAGCCATTGTGAGCATGCTAAAGATGCATGGGATTTGCTAAAACAAGTCCATCTAGGGTCCAACACATCAAGGAAATTCACTTTATTGTCCAAAATTCTTAGCACTATGCAAGGTGAAGAAGAAAGTGCCTTGATCTTCCTCTCAAAGATGAAAGACATGAGAACTCAACTATTGGCTTGTAATTGTGATTGGATAAGTGAGAAGCTCTTAAGCTTTATCATTTTGAGGAACTTGTCAAGCAAGTTCAAGAATTTTGTCACCATTATTGAGACTAGGCTAGAGCAAGAAGAGGATGGCATTCCTCTCAACACTCTTTCACAATTATTGATTCAACATGAAGAGTCTCTTAATAGAGACAAAGTGAATGGTCAAGTTGTCAAGGAGAAGAATGTTGCCTTGAGTGCCACTAAGGCTTCCTTCAAGAAGAAATACAAGGGAAGGAAAAATCAAAATTTCCAACCCAACAAGCCTAGAGTTGATTTCACTTGCAACTTTTGTGGCAAGAAAGGCCACAAGGAACAAAATTGTTTCAAGAAGAAGAAGATTGCAGAAAAGGAAGAGCAAGAAAAGGCTAAGGGACAAGGACCTAAGAAATGGTTTGGCAAGGGAAAGAAAAAGAACAACAATGTAAAGCAAAATTCTAATAAAAATGCCTTTGTTTGTGCCCTCTACTCCATTGACTCATCTACTTCTAATGAATGGGTGTTAGATTCTGGATGCACTAACCATATGTGTTTTGAAAAGGATAAGTTTGTGGACTTTCATAAGCACTCTTCAGATTCAGTTGTCATTGGTGATAATACTAGACTTCAAGTAGAAGGTGTTGGCAATGTTGTAATTGAAGGGAAATTACTTGATAATGTCCTATATGTGCCTAACCTTAGGAGAAATTTAATTTCAGTTTTGCAAGTTGCTAGAAGTGGTCACACTATTGAGTTCAATGCAACTTCATGGAGCATTAGGAAAGGCATGCTACCAATCATTACAGGTTATGTGAAGAATAATATTTATGTGTTAGGTGATGCTCCTCCTAAAGTGTGTTTAGCAACTAATGTTTCTCCTAGTAGCAAGCTTTGGCACTTAAGGTTAGGCCATACAAACTATCAAAATATTCAAATGATGAAGTCCAAAAATTTGGTTGAAGGCTTGCCTAACATTTCACCTATTCATGGTTTGTGTGAAACATGCATCTTAGGCAAGATGAGCAAACAAAAGTTTGCAAAGGACAAGTCAACAAGGGCCACACAAATTCTTCAACTCATTCATACAGATATTATGGGTCCATTACATGTTAGATCACTTGGTGGTGCATCCTATATTCTCACCTTTATAGATGATTATTCAAGAATGATCTTTGGGTATCTACTTAAGAATAAATCAGATTGTTTTGAGACATTCAAGGAGTTCAAAGCTTTGGTAGAAAATCAAAAGGGAGCAAAGATCAAAATGATTAGAAGTGACAATGGAGGGGAGTACAATAGCAATGATTTCAATGAGTTTTGTTCTTCTCATGGGATCAAAAGGCAGTTTACTTGTCCATACACTCCTCAACAAAATGGTGTTGCAGAGAGGAAAAATAGGACAATCATGGAGATGGTAAGATGCATGCTTGGTGACCACTTACCTCAATTTCTTTGGGGTGAAGCAGCCAATACAACAATCTACATTCTTAACAGGTGTCCTTCAAAATCAGTTGAGGGGAAGACTCCTTATGAGGTTTGGAATGGTAAGAAGCCGAATTTGTCACACTTAAGAGTGTTTGGATGTGATGCATTTTCATATATTCCTTCAGAAAAGAGGAAGAAATTGGACAAAAAGTCTCAAAAATGCATCTTTGTTGGCTATGATGCAGAACATAGGGGCTACAGATTATACTCACCTTCTTCACGCATTGTATTTGTTTCAAGAGATGTCAAATTCAATGAAGACCTTCTTGAGTTAGAAAAGGGTGGGCCTTGTGTCAAAAGGACCAAGTGGTTGGATCATTCTAGGGGTCCTAAAGAGCAGAATTCAGTTAGCCAAAGGATAACTAGAAGTATGACCCTTAACATGTCTCTTCTAGCTAAGATAGAGAATGATCATGAGCCTACTTCTTACCAAGAAGCTTCACAACACTCTTGTTGGGTTGATGCCATGAAGGTTGAGATGGATTCTCTTCTAAAGAATAAAACTTGGGATCTAGTGCCTTATCCTAATAAGAGAAATGTTATTGGGAACAAGTGGGTCTATAGAATCAAGTACAATTCTAATGGAGAGATAGAAAAGTATAAGGCTAGATTGGTTGCTAAGGGTTATGCTCAAAAACATGGCATTGACTATGATGAAACCTTTGCACCGATTGCCAAAATGCCCACCATTCAGCTTCTCATTGCTATTGTTGCTACTCAAGGTTGGCAGATTTTTTAGCTTGATGTGAAAAGTGCCTTTCTAAATGGTGATTTGGATGTGGATATCTACATGAGTCAACCACAAGGATTTGTTGTACAAGGTAAGGAAACACTTGTGTGTAAACTAAAGAAAACCTTGTACGGTCTGAAGCAAGCACCTAGAGCATGGTACATGAAGATTTCCAGTTACTTCTTGTCTCTTGGTTTTGATAAATGCTATTCAGATACAGATCTCTATGTGCTTAGGAAGGATAACTTGGTCATTTTAATTGCTCTATTTGTTGATGACCTTGTTATGACTGGAAATGAGAATGAGGCCATTTTTTATTTCATCTCCAAATTAAAGTCGGAGTATGAAATGACTGACCTTGGTCTTCTACACTACTATCTTGGCATGCAAGTTTATCAGCATGAGGATTGTACCTTTTTGAGTCAATCCAAGTATATTGAAGATCTTCTTAAGAGGTTTGATTTGGAGGATGGCAATCCTACTTCCATTCCTATTTCTACAGGGGTTAAGTTGGAAGTAAGTACAGAATCTCAGTTGGTTGATGCTACATTGTATAGGCAGCTCATTGGTAGTCTTCTTTATGTTACCATCACAAGGCCAGATATTGCTTTTGCAGTTGGTATGATGGCTAGGTTCATGTAGAAACCTTATATTGAGCACTTACAAGCTACCAAGAAGATTCTGAAGTACCTTTCAGGTACTAGAGATTTGGCACTCAAGTATTCTAGGCTTCCTTCCTTTGCTCTTTTTGGCTATGTTGATTCTGATTTTGGAGGGGATAGAATAGACAGAAAGTCTACCACAACATATGTTTTTAGTATTGGGTCTACAACTATCTCTTGGTCTTCCAAGAAGCAAGATACAATTGCTCTTTCTACAATGGAAGTGGAGTATAAGGCTACGACAACAGCTGCACAGGAAGCGGTTTGGCTTCGTACCCTCATGAAGGAAATTGGCTTTGAGCAATTTGGTCCTTCACGTTTGCTCTTCGATAATCAATCAGCTATTGCCTTGGCTAAAAATCTTGTAATGCATCAAAGGACAAAGCATGTTGAAATCCAAGCCCACTTTATCAGAGAGAAGGTATTGGATGGGACTATTCAGTTGGAGTATTGCCCATCATCTTCTAATTCTGTTGATTTGTTCACCAAACCTCTTCCCAAGGAGCAGTTTTGTAAGTTGAGGGACTCACTTGGTTTGGTGAAGTTGTCCTCAAGGGGGAATGAAGTGTAGTTACACTTGTGTGATGACAACTTCATCCTTATGAGGTGTTTTGTGCTATATATATGAGTTGATCTTTGGTGGTATAATTGCTTTTTGCATCTCTTTTGAACATGGTACTTTCTTGTTTGCCTTGTGCAACTTTTGTACATGTTACTTTGTAGATGGCATTGTGCAATTATGGTATATGATGCAATTGCTTTATGCGACTCTTTTACATGGTACTTTCTTGTTGCCTTGTGCAACTTTGTACATGTTTTTATGTAGTTGGCATTATGCAATTGGTTTATCATGGTACTTTCTTGTTAGCATTTATGCTACTTTTGTACATGATATTTTATGGTTGGCTTTATGCAACCGGTGTGCACACTTTATTATTTTCATATACCTTATGCAACTCTTGTACATGGTACTTTTTTGTTAGCCTTGTGCTACTTTTGTACATGGTACTTTAGAGTTTGCATTATCATGGTACTCCTTGTTTGCTTTATGCAACTTTGTACATGATATTTTTTGATCAACTATATAGCACGTGACTATAAGTATGGCTTGGCATCTTTTTGTGATGACTTATAGTTCACTATTTGTTAGATCAGTTTTGTTATCATCTTTGGATATTCATATATGTTGTGGTGAATATATTTATGATGATGTATCTAACTGATCTTATGTTGAGCTGCTTGTAGCTTGCAGGTACTTCCATTTGGGGTTTTGCAGGCTTACTGAAGACACCCTTGTGATGTTTTCTTCTTGTCATTTGCAACCACTTGTGGTTGATGGATGGCTTTGTAAGCTGCTTGTATCTGAAGCTACTCCGTTGGGGGCTTGCAGTCTCATTTTGGCCCATTTTGTATTGGTGCCTTATTGTAGACCATTCTTGGTCATAGAAGCTCATTGTAACTATATTACTCATTTGATTCTCATCCCCGTTTGTATCTTTAGGGGGAGAATGTTTCTTTGTTTCATAATTCCTTTCCCCAATATTGCATTAAGGGGGAGTGTTGGAATATGTAATGCAACATTGTGTAAATTATTCTTAGACTAAAATATAAAGTCTAAAGAATAATATTTGAATTAGAAAATAATTCTATTTTATGTAAAAATATTCCCACCCAATTAATAAATAAAATAAGGGTGCTAGGAATATTTAATTTGTGGGAAAAAGTTATTTCCCTTTTCTAGAAAATATTAAAAAGTAACCAATCAATTTTTAATATTTGATAGATGCCACTTGTCACACATCTCAAGATAAGATTGTGATAAGATTTGTCACACATCTCAAGATAAGATTGTGATAAGATTAGGGTAATTTTAGGGTTGTAGTAGAAAAGCTTCTCTTTAAATAGGGGTGTTGTCTACTACATCTTGTCATATCATGTTGATGCATATTGTTGCATAACATTGAAGCATTCTTGTATTGTTGAATCATTGAGTAATATAGTGAGCTTCATAGTGGATGTTTCCCTTCTTCATTTGAAGTAGGGTTTTACCACTTAATATTGGTGTTGTGGGTTTTCCTCTTTTGTGTGTGATTGATCTTGTGGAGCATTCTTCGATCTTGGGGAGACTTTGCTTGTCTCATAGATAGAAAGTAAACTTTGCAAAGAGAAAAATCTACTTCATCAAGACCCCGAAGGCTAGAAAAAGAAGAATTTAATTGATTTTTGGGTGCAACATTGGATATCCCCCTACTTATTACTTGGGCATGCCCGTTCTTAAATACCAAATGAAATCAGACCTTTGGAACCTTATGATTGATAGGTTCATAAATAAACTGATGGGGTTGAGAGGAATCCTATTGAATCAGGCTAGGAAGGCACAATTGGTTCAATCTACATTACAAAGTATTCCTATTTACTTTATGTTGATCTTTAATATTCCTACCAAGATCAAAAACAACTTGGAACAAATCTAATGCACTTTCCTTTGGTCAAGAGCAAAAGAAAAGAAAAGATTACCCTTAGTAGCATATGAGCAAATGTGTTCTAAGAAATATTTTGAAAGTTTGGATTTCAAGCATCTGAAGATGATGAATGAGGCTCTCATTGGTAAAATGAGATGAAAATTAAAGAATGATTAGTTGAGCTGGGTCAAAATTCTCAAAATTAAATACTTAAGAGATAGATTGGACTTTCTTATTCAGAAGATCTTCCAAAAAGATCCACCTTTTAGAACAACTTGATGAAATGTAAAAATATTTTGAGAAAATGGATCAAATGGCACATAGAAAATAGAGAAAAGGTGGATTTTTGGAAGGATAATTGGCTTTTGGAGACCTCCTCAAAGAGTAATCCAGATTTGAATACCCTGAAGCTAAAATTTGTTGAAGCCTTTAAAAGTAAGGTCAAGAATTTTATGGGTTTCCTCGAGGGGAGTTGGAACCAGAAATATATTACACTAGTATGTCTAAATGAGACCCCATCCAAATCCTTGAAAACTATTTGAGACTTGTTGAGGGTATTCCTTATTAACCCAATAGGGGGATTGACTCAATGATATGGATAAAGGAAAGTAAAGGCCTATATTCGGTAAATACCACATATAATTTGATTGATAAATATGAATTGGGTTGGTTGTTTGTCAAAAATATTTGGATAAAATATCTAATTTCCAAAATAACCTTGTTTTACTAGCTTGCAGTTCAAAACAAAAGTTTGACTATTGATAATTTGTGTAAATGGGGCTTTAATATTGTCAATAGATGTGTTCTTTGTGAGAAAGAGGTTGAATCTATCCATCATCTCTTCCTTGGTTGTGAGTTTACTTTTGAAGTGCTTAGTCTTCTTCTAAACAAATTTAAGATTACTTGGATTCTCTCGACTAATATGGAAGATGTTTACCTCCAATGGACATCACCCTTTATGAGTATGCATATAAAGGATCTTTGGCAACTTTGTGTTGGAAATATGAGCAAGGTTTGTTGTCATTGATGTCAAAGGAAAGCTAAAATCTTCATGGCTAAGTGGGCAAGAAAAATAAAGACACTCCTCATGTTTGAGCAAGAAAAAGAAAAGCACCCTCCATGGTTGTGTGAGCAAAATAATGGTCAAAGATCCAAAAAGTGTTTGCCCAAAATAACCTAAGGTTTAGTGATTTAAATATTTAATTAAAATTTAACCTAAGCCCATAAGCTCTAAGGTTTAAAATTTTAATTTAAATATTTGAATATTCAAATTGTGTAAAGTGCCAAAGAATTAATTAATTTAAAGTTTTAAACTATTTATATTTAATAAAAATATTTAATATTTTAAATAAAGTTATCAAAAAGCCTTTAAAAATTTAAATTTAAAATATTCAAAGTTGGGCACCATGTTATAAAGGAGTAATGACGGTTTTCTTCGATGTTGAGGGCCTATGTTATCAAAATTTAGAACCTAGTCCCTAGATCGAAAGGGGCCTCAGAATGAATTGAATGGTGGAATGTTGCTATCCAACATACTGCCAGATTCCTTCGCTCACTTGGATGTAAGATTACTAAGTTTCATCTTTTCTCCAACGCTGCTCTTAAGCGGGAGTTGGAAGTGGCCTCTTCTCAACTTCATTCAATTCCTTTCATTGCGGAGCTTCAGAGGCACCTCGCTATGGTTAAACACCAGCTTCTAATGGTAGAGAACTATGATACCAAAGGGGCATAAATTAAGGTGAGGTTGCACTGGATCAAATCTGGAGATAAGGTTACCAAGGAGTTCTTTCAGCGCTTGCATCCTCATAATCAATTTTTGGGTATTAAAACCCTTACATTAATGGAGAGCATGTTTCTAATATTCCTAATATTCTCTCCACTTTTAAAGAACATTACCAGACTATGTTTATGACTCAAGCCCGCTCTCTGCAATGTGGCCAGGCCCTTAAATCCTACCTTTATGTTGTCCCATATTGGATTTTTGAGTCTCAAAGAGTTTCTCGTAAAAAAAACCTCTCTTTGAAGGATCTAGAGGAAGCTCTTTCTTAGATGATAAATCCCCTAGTCTCAATGGCTACCCTTGTGAATTCTACAAATCCCTTTGGGATACTGTTGGGTCTGATCTTCTCAAAGCCTATTAGGAGGCCTTATCTAAGGGTTCTTTGGGCCCTAGTATTAATAAAGGGATTATTAAATTTATCCCCAAGGTTGGTGATCCTAAAATCATCACCAATTGGAGATATATTACTCTCCTTAATATTTCTTATAACATCATTGCCAAAGCCTTGGCCTTGGTTTTACACATTCATCAACTCCTTCCTATTATTGTGCATCCAAAGAAAACTAGCTTCATTCAGGGCAAGTTCATCCTTGACAATATTATTGTTTTTTGGGAAGGCATGGAGTGGGCTCACAAATCAAACCAACAATCTATGTTCATCAAAATTACCTATGATAGGACTGATTGGTCGTTCATTATAGCCATTCTTTAAGCTCTTGGTTTTGGGCCCTGCTTCATTAGTTATGTGGAAATGTTTGCTGAGGCTTCCACTATTTTTTCCATTAAAAAACACAAGTCCTCAACCATTGGTATCTTTCGTTCCATTAGACAAGGCTGCCCATTAGCACCATCCCTTTATGTCCTTGTTGCTAAAGGGTTTGGCTATTTACTAGCTCACCATGTTGCTCAAGGATCTATTTGGAGAATTTCTCTCCTTGGAGGTGAGACTTAGTTTATCAATGGTCATTTTGATGATGACTATTTCCTTACTCTTATTGAGGAAGGTGTCATTCAACAAGCGCTTGCTTGTATGAACACTTTTTGTTTGCCTTTTGGATTCTCCATTCAATGGAGAAAGACCCAATGTTATAGGCAGTCTCTTGACCCAATGCCCAACTTTCTTAATCAATATCAATGGAAGATCATCCAATAAGGGAAATATTTCATTTTTTAGGTATTCTTTTTACCTTTGACGGTTTGATGCCAGAGCTGTGGAAGTATGTTGTTAACAGGGTGGAACAGAACATACCTATTGGTCCACCAAGAAGCTCTCCCTTGTTGGTAAATTTAAAATTTGCATTAAAGTCCTTGCAGCCACCCATGTTTATTATTCTATCTGCTGGGTCCCATCCAAAAATTTCTATATGAAGCTTGATAAGATTCTACGAGACTTTTTATGCTCCTCTTCTAATAATGCTTCAATATTCCATCGTGTTTCCTAGGATTATTGTTGTATTCCTAAAAGCCATGGTGGGCTTGACATTCTCAATACCTAACATCAAGGTTGGGCCCTTTGTGTTAAGTAGGTCATCAGAGCCCTCACGGATAATGAGGCATGGAAGATTCTCATCGAACACTATATTAGAGAAGGTTCCCCTTTTGGGCGTAAGAGTTGTAAGGACATGGGGTTCACTTCCATCCTTCTTGCCCCTGTCTATCAAAGTGTCAGGATCCTTCGTCATTAGGAGCATTTGGAAATCCTGGGAGAGTGTTAAGCCTTGGTTTGGATGGAATGGTCAGAGCTTTTGACATGGCCTCTCCATCAACCAAATGAATGTTTGGTGGTCACATGTTATCACCTACCAGGATTCCCTGCTTGCATGGGTTCCTTGGGTTCATGCGTTGAGATTCTTTTGCAAAGGTGTGTGATGGATCACTAGTTTCTTTTCTCGTCCTACCAAGGATTGGCTCCCTTGGGTTAGAGCTAAATTTATGCTTAGTCACTCTGACAAAGATACTTTTGAGGCTGTCAAGGCTACTCTTCTAGACTCCATGTTACACAAGATTTATGTGCTTTCACAGTGACCTTGGTGGAAGTACTAGAGGTAGTATTCGGACACTCCGCTATGAAATTATAAGGCCCGATTGGGGTATGGATGGCTCTCTCCTTGCCTCCCCATAATTTATAAGCTCAATCAACGGTGGAAGGTCTCCTCCCCTCGGCCTGTTTGGATGCGTAGGTTCTAGACCGCTTAGGCTCCTTTCTTGGAGCCCAAACTTTCTTGTTTTGCTTGGAGTCTTTTGCACCAAGGACTTTTTGTTGGGGAGCATCTGCAACATTTAGGCATCCCTAACCCTTCTTGCCCTTTCTGTCTTAAATCTAAAGACTTTGTCCATCTTATTTGGGTTTGTGCTCATGCTCATTCCCTTTGGGAGTGGCTTTTTTCTATTTTTAGGCCCTATTCCTTCACCATGTTTGAGTTGAAGCATATAATTTTGGTAGAGCCCCTACCATTTCCGACTATTTTTTTGAAGTGTGGCACTTGTTTCATATGGCGACCATGTTCAGTATATGGAGATCTAGAAATGACTGTATCTTTGGTAAGTGTTCTTCCTCTTTGAACATATCTACTTTTGAGAAGTCTAATATCATTTCATCTATGTATTTTTAGATTATAGTTTAGGTCAAAAATGTGTCCATGGAGCTCACTCGTCTTCAAGAGCTTATTGATCAGTGGGGGAATGCACCGTACTCAGTCAATCAGGTTTCTCTTAAGCAGGATACTCGAAACAAATTTAGGTCCAAATAGTAGTGTTGCTTGCTCCCAAACTACACTCATATCCTATCTCAATGTCCTTACAGAGATGGTTGTGGCTATGTGACTATTCCTCTCTCCCCCAACTCCTTGACTTGATGCCTGGGTCAATTTAAGAGCTTCGTTGATTATTTCCAGCCAAGAGCCATTTGTTTATGGCTGAGTAGATGTTCCTAGCACTTCTGGACAGGGGAGGGACTCAATGCCAAAGTCTCTTGATGCTTTTGGTGGGTGGGAATCAGTCCCAAGGGTGGCTAAACCCATATATTGGAGCCTCATAATTTTGTAATCAGTTTATTATGTTATCCATCAGTTTTGTAAGGTGGTGTTGAATAACTGTAAATTGTTTGCTTGGGTTCCTACTCTTTTTTTACAAGAATGGTTTTTTTGTTGATGGCGTTAACCACATGGCGTGTTTACCCACCTTATTTTTGTTTTTGTTTGTAAAGATGTATTTTATCAATTCTTTAATATAATACCTTTTTAAATCAACAAAATCCATTTATATATATATATATATATATATATATATATATATATATATATATATATATGTTTCAACAAAAAAAACGTATAATTAAGTCTATCTTTCTTGTAATTTGAACTTGGATCTCCACAATATAAATGCGAAACTTCTCCACAAAAACTAATATTCAGCACTATTTCTTTAATTTCAAAATTTTATAAATCTATTTTAAATAAAAAAAAAAATATTTATTTTACATTCACTTACTTTTAATTTTTTTTTTCCTCAGCCCGTTCCTCTTCTTTTAATTCTTCCATGACAACTGATTGGACGGGCATTGAAGGCTTCAATTTCAATCCCTCCAACTTCTTGTCTGCAAACGCTCACGTAAAACTTGTTCAACAACATGTCTACAAGATCCCTTCAATTATTTGGGTTTTGGTTTTTTGCGTAACCAAATTCAAAAATCCATACCTAAAAAGAGTCACAAAATCCTAAAATATTTTAAAAACGACATAACAAACTATTTTTCAGGTGGGTTTGAATCAACTCACTAAACCTCAGATATTAAGTAGAACTCGACAGGGAATAGCTTTGTGATCTACAATTATAGAATTAATGTGGTAGGTTTTTGTTTTAAAAATCAAAATTTTAAAATTATAATATTTTTAAATTAAAATTATTAATTTATTTAAATTATAAATTTTTATTTTTGATTTATTATCAACTTTTAATTTAAATAATTGTAATTATTTTTTTAAATTTTATTGAGAAATATTCTGTTCAACAACTTACTTTAAATATAATATAATATAAAATTAATTATTTTTTATGTTGATAAGAATATAAAAATATTATATAATATAAAATAAACTATTTTTATGTTTGCAAGGATATTAAAGTTGATATGTAATACAAATCAATTCAATTATACCTCATCCTACTCAACAAAATAAATGGACTCCTTTGTTCGATTTAGATCTCCACGTGGAATAATACGTACTCTTACTTCCAAGGTGCTACAACTTGCACTATCATTGCGCCTACCTTCGCCGACCTTCCTGGAAAAAGTGTAACGTACGATTGCGCGTTTACCATCATTTGTAAAGCAAAGCAACTCTCCTACAATCCTTGCCATTCACGTGGCCATAGCCTGCATTTGCATTTTTCAATTCCAACCACACACAACACGTTTCCACTTTCGGAACATTGGAGCTGTGGCAGGTTCGCCCACTATAAACAGACTCAACTCAACTTCTTCTCCATCTCCACCTCAATCTCACTACCCTTTTATTTTTCAGTAATCTAAGATAGAAAAATCGAGTCTCGGGAAACAAAGATGAGCGTTGCTGTTGCTGCTTCTACCTGTACTGTGATTGTAGTTGGCGCTGGCATTTCTGGTAAAATCGAGCCTCATATTGCTTGATAAGATTTGAAATTAGGTCTTCTTTCTCACAGAGGAACTTAATCACTTCTCATCTCAATTAAATCATATTTGTTAAGTACATAACATAATTTTATCTAGTTTATATATATATAGTTTAATAAGCTAAATGTGGCTTTTATTGGAGACCACTCCCATGAAAATACCAAAACATGATGTTTGATGTAAGATCAATTTATCCATATTATTGAGAGGTCAAAATTATTTAGAGGCCAATTTAAGCCATGTGCTCTAGGCACAATGATCAGCCATTGCAATTGTCAGGTGCATATGGTGCTCATGCCTAACATGGAGTGCATAGTCAGGAAGTTCGAGGAACATGGGACATGATTCCTGAGACAACCTTTGAGGTTTTTACCAAGGCCAACTCCTTGTTCATATGTGTTCTTGATGCTCTTCTTCTAATCAAGCCTAATCTATTGGGTTCTAATATAGAAAAAGGGATAAGAGAGAAAAAGTAGTAAAACTAACTAGCTTAAACTATGGGTGGCGATGCACCAAGAACTACAAGATTTCTTTTGAGTACCAATGAGATTAGTGAACACATGCATCAAGACATGATAGTTAAAAGTGAACAAGAATTTTAAGTCAATACAATTTGTCATATATTTATCTTATGTGAAAACTAAGACAGATACTAGTCATAGCCCTCCACACCAAGATATATACATACAAAGACCATGATAAAAATTCAAGTAGTCATAGCTCCTTATATTTATGCTTGCAAGTACTTTTACAATTACACAAAAAATAAAAGAGGCGCGAAGAGCCTGTACATGCATTGACACAAGGCTCAAGTCTAGATTGATACATAGAAGGAAAATGAGAGAAAAAATCTACCTAAAATATTCTTCTTCTTTGTTAGCTTTTGAGGTAGATCACAATGAGAGATGACAATGACAAGATGCTAAAATTTGAAAGGAAGTAAACTAAATTCATGACACTGGAAACTCTCTTCGTAGATGCATTGATCCTCATAGGCACCCCTCCACATCATCCATGACACTGGCAGTTCCACCTCTCACCATCCAAATTGATCATGTGCATAGAAAAGGCCTTCCACGAGTGAGCTCGAAGTTACTGGCAGTTCCACCTCTAAGCCACCAAGGGAGGATAATCAGTCACCTAGTTAACTAAATCAATTAACTCAGATATGCACACTCAATCACATCATGCACTCAATTAACTAAGTTAGTTAACTAAACATACACACAATCAACAAAGCCAGTTAAAAAGCTATGCATACATATTTAAATTAAATAAATATATTTAATTTAAATATAAAAATTAGTACAAACACACATGCATTTAACTGAGCGTGCACATTGGGTGGAAAATCCAAAGTGTGCACTTACCACGAAATTGCACGCATCAAATCAATTGGTGATAATCTCAAGGTAAATTTATCTTGCATACACCTTCAATGATAAATCCAATGTAAAAGAAAAGCTCTTAGTTTCATGCACTTAACTGGATGAGCCAATTCCTTATCCTTTCCCACCAAGAAAATTATAAATTGAGCCTCACCCTCCCTTTGGAGCATGAGGATGGATAGCCTAGCGAAGCCCTAAAAAAATCTTGAGCAACCATAGTGATCATATCTTCAAGATCTCAATATTTCGCCATCCCTATCCCGTGTGAAACTTGTTCACATCCCTCACAAGTCTAGATATGCTTTCGAATACCTTTTGGATGCTACAGGTCACAACTATCCCACCTTGGACGGTCTCAACCTGCGATCGTCCGACCTTGAATGATCGACTCCCAACTTGTGCAAGAAGCTTCCTGATGTAGTATGATTCAGCTACGAAGCAACAACATTACCACATGCAACACAATGATGTAGATAATAGCGACATCAATCCTTAGAGAAGGTAAAATAAAGCTTATGCATTTTACTTTTGCATGTTTATTGTTTCTATCAATACTTGCATTGGTTTTACTTTATTTGCAGTCGGGCCTCACCTAGGGAGACTTGATAGATATTACTTTTTCTTTTGCAGGTTTGCATGTGCATAGGTTCCACAAGTACAAATTAGACCCAAAGCAAGATCAGATAGTAGCCAAAAGCTTCCCAAACATTTGAACCTATCATTCCTCGGCCACAAAAATACACATAATGCAATCGTCCACAAATAGACGGTTGCCATCCACAACCATCCACCTACAGATGATCGCCATCCAAAGAGCTGACTACTCTAGATCCGATATTTGCAGACTCGCACATGAATCCAGAGGTACCGTACTTGGCTCCAATCAACATTCAATATAGTGACGATCACTAGAAACCCGTCTCATTCATTGTTGTAGCATTAGGAGTACCGAAGCATCATTGTCATATTGTATATGTGATACACTCCTCATTTTTATTGTAAAACCCCTGCGTGGGTATCATATTGTAATAACGAGGAAGCACAACATTTATCAAAGTTAATATCATTCATTGCTTTATTTTTTGTTTCATTCATATATTGTATGGTGCGTACTTTTGCTATCTACAGATCCCTTTTCCTTCCATCCTTGCCCTTGTCCTCCACTACTTCCTTCTATTGCTTCAACATTTCCATCCTAAAATTGCATGGCAGCTGCAAAATTATTTCCTATTTGGTGTCCCACTTTATTGCACAATCCACATCTAACTACCATGTTTTCATCAATCATCTGATTCCATGAACTAAACTTAGCTTAATAGATTTGGGGAGTTCTTGGTTAAAATCGACATTCACACACAATATTGCATGCAACATGCATGTGCGAGCAAGCTTAGCAAGATCGATTACGACAAGCTAACCTATATTTCTAGCTATTTTGGCTAGGATTTTCTCATGCCAAAAATGGATTGACAAACTAGGAAGATGTACCCATATTGACGTCAAATATATCCCTTGAGAGAAAGGATTCCATTTCCTCAAAAAGATGCCTTTGCAGCTAGAAAACCATTGTTCTTGCAAGATCCTATTGCTATCCATAAGACAACTTAGTTTCACCTAGAAAAAGCTTCTAGGAAGGCAACAATCTCCATATGTCAAATGAGATTCCATTTCTCCCATGCCCATTTTCTAATAGTATCCAATTATGGTCTATCACCAATAAATTTATCCATTAATGACATCTTCCCTTGGTCTAGAACCAGATCTGCCAGGTTGTTTGGAACAACAAGCTCTCCTTTTGCTGCTTGAAGATTAAGCAACCTTCATGAAGTTTTTGCTTACCCTTAAAAAAGTTAACCCATGAATGGGCACTCGAGTCAAAAATCTAGGAGAACCCTTGTCTCTTTCCTCCTGCTTGTATGCATCCTAGGCTCCCTTGATCTTTGTGCTAACATTATCACCCTAGCTGCCTACAAAGCCTTGAAAAATTGCCCTACTTCCTTGTTTCGCGTCTACATTAACATGAGGTTCACACTCTAGTTAAAAATAATAAAATTATCATATATTAATTAATTAATTATTATTTTTTAAAAATTTATACATTTTACATTTTTGTCTAATTATAAATCAATGCAATATAAATAATTTAACAAAAAAATTCATTAAAATATTTTAATATATTTTTAAATTTTATATTAAAATCATTTAAATTTAAAATCAAATACAATAAAATGGTTTTAACATGTTTATTTATAAAAATATTTAACCATATTATATTCAATAAAAACAAAAGAGTTTACAGAGTAAAAAGGGAGTTGGAAGACATATTGTAAAGACAAGTCTAAAATCAAAAACAAAATCAACTTTTAAAAAGACGAAAAAATAACATACTAGGTAAAGGGTGAGGGTCGAGTCCTACTGCAGGTACACAACTTGAGACTGGAAAACATCGTCGCCTCAACCTGCTATACAACAACATAAAAACCTTGAGACAGGCTTCCAAATTAAGTCATGAGTTTAACCATTTTTTATTTCATTTATTATGAAAATTTACACTCCGTCGTGTTTTTTTCCACCCGATACTATTCTATGACAAATGTAATTTCCATTACCGATGGACAAATTTTCTTATCGGCGGATCTATTCAATGCCGGAATGAAACCTGCCAGAGTAGGATCCGCGGTTGAGATGAAAGCTATGATGGTTCCAATAAAATTTTAAACTCGGTCATGTTTTTTTTTTTCTTTTCAGCCCGTTACTCTTCTATGACAAATGTAAAGGCGTTTTACACATTAAATCTTAAATCTTACGTACAAAAGAAAAACATCTCACATCTTTTAAAAAAAGACACGCGAAAATAATTCGACAAAATAAATGGACTACTTTGATATTTTTAATCTCCACGTGGAAGCTTACTTCCAAGTTGCTCCAGCATACACTCTGACTGTCCCGACCTTCGTAGAAAAAGTTGGAAAAAAATTTAATGTACAATTGCGCGTTAACCATAATTTGTAAAGCAAAAAGCAGCCCTCACACAATCCTTGTTATTCACGTGGCATAGTGTCTGCATTTGCTTTTGACCTAATTAGTCTTCATTCTTCAATTCCAACTACGCCGTGAGCAGAACACGTTTTCCTTTCCACTTTCGGGGCATTGGAGGTGTGGCAGGTTCGCCCACTATAAATAGGATCAACTCAACTTCTTCTACTATGACAAATCCATCCTTGTTGGTGTCCAATGTCTGGAAAGCATTGCGAAGCTCTTCCAAGATGATATAGACTCTCATGTCTTTCAAGTTGACGCGGATTAACTCGGCCAGGTTTGATGCAGTTGCCGTCGTGGTCCCTCCGATGCCAGAATCTACACATGCCTCGACCTTTATTATCAGATATTTAATATATTTTTATCCTCGTTTAGTGGAGGGTCTCAAGTTAAAGTTCCCTACGTTGAAAGGCTCGATGGTATAATGTACTACTAGACCTCATTTGAAACTTTATTGTTGAATTCTAATAGGACAAAGGAAACTTTTTAATGGGTGGAGGTGATTTTTTTTTGCTGTGCACTTGACTGAAAATTGGAGGACGCCACGACTGGAATTTACAAATGTTGCAGCGATAAGAAGAATTTTATTTTTTCACCCTGTCAGTGATCCGTGCCTTTGTTTGGCGGAGAAAGATCGTGGAAATCTTTTGTTTCACAACACCTCACAGCGGAGAATGGTATCGCATAGTGGTGGCATTGCAGTGGATGCAGAAAAACCCGTTGAGTTTGTTGCGCATGTCGGGGAACTGCGCTGAGGTCGTTGCGGTTCGTTTTTTTTTTGGCATCCACTGCAGTCATGGCACGATGGTGTTCGAGCTGCGTGAAGAACGTAGGAGGTGTAAATTAAAATTTTTGCATGAGGGAAGACTTGAAAGCAGCAGGACTCCAATCATATATGAAATATTTTGAGGACTGCAAGTTTCATTGGCCCCGCCATTGCCAAGCGCACGTGGGTTGCTTTGCCTTTAGTTTTTCATATCTATTTAATGTGATAAATGGCAAAGAGCTTTTTAAAATGATGCCGCCATGGACATTTGATTTGAAGGCATTTTAAATGCCATCTATTCATGCCCGCCCGGGCAAGGCAATCTAGAAGCTTTTTACTGTAAATTCCTTCCTTTTTTATATTAAGAGGTGTAAGCCTTCACTTGCATTTATTTGTGATAAATTTGACAAGGCATATTTTATTAAGTGGAGGAGCCCACCATGTAATTTTTTCTACGAGAGATATTTTTTAAAACCATACTTTATACCATTCCAGAATTTTTAGAAGGTTATTGTTTTTCCTGCAGATAAAGGCCAAATTGACACCCGATCATAGGGGTGTTTATAGTTGTCGGAAAGGTTTTTCCAAGCCGAACAAGATAATGCAGTCCATTTTCAATTTTAAAACTGATTTCCACATTTTTTTGTGGCTCAAAACTGTTGTATCATGGAGTGCATTCTCGGTTGAACCCGACACTCCCAAAGCTTTAAAAGTGATCCTAGTATCTAGTCATCTCCTCTATATCACCTAGCGGATGTAGCGGATGGTTACCCATGCATTCCGGTAGGATGAGGAGGTCACCATAAGGACACATTTGTCAGCTACCTTGGTGTTTCATTTTTTTTTCCTTGTTTTTGCTGTTTGTCCAAAATTTTTTGGACCTGTTATCAGTCCATTATGTTCATATAGGTGGATACCACTACTTATGCTTGTGGAGTCAATTTGGACATCCCTTGTGATTCTTGTGGTTCTTTCCACACTATCTTCACACTCTTCTTTTTGTGAGACACTTTGGTTTCAGGGGGTTTTCTTTAGTGACCTTTTTTCATGGTTCACAACCTTGATCTATGTCACAAGCACCAGTCTGGGAGTATGGTTTCATTCAGTTCGACGAAGAGGCTTCTCTACTTTTTTGAGACTTCTTATGGATCCTTTGCAGGCTTCTTGATGGAAGTTGTCCTTAAGGGGGGTTGAGAATCTTCCTTCATCCTCCATGCACATCTTCCTCCTTCTTCTTCTTTCTATTATGGCAGGTGGTTTTCTCCCTTGTGTTTTTTCATCATCTCTTCAACATATTTTTTATGGATATATTGTACATGAGTACCTTATCAAGCCTTGTTGCTGGGACTCATACTTGTGGATATGCCACTTGTTTTTTGTTTTTGTTATTTTTCACTACATCCTAGTACCACTTAAGGGGAGGTGTTAGAATAATAAATTATATCCTAATTTGTTACTAGGATAACTTGTGTGGTTGAGATTAGCTTAGTTAGTTATGATCCAATGGATCGGATTGTAAACACTTGCTATTTAAGCAAGGTCTTTGTCATTCAATAATATCAAGTATTCCATTTTCTATCATGAGCCACTTGATAAAGTTGCAAAAGTGGTTCAACAATTTTTCTGCTACATAGGCATGAGAGGATGTCTTGATAGGTCGTGTTTGACAAAAGGGTTGTGTAGGGAAAACCATGATAAATAGGAACAAAATTCAACATTTATGGAGTCTTTGCAAAATTTTGGGAGGTCCAAGTTTAACACTTTCACTCCTTTTGTCTCTAGGTACTCCAAAATTGTGTTAAAAATTATTGTTATTTTTCTCCAAAATTGAATTCTTAAATTTTAAAAAGAGATTTAGAGAATATTCCCTGGAATGGTAGTACATCATGATCATAAGATTCAAAGTACGAGGATTCATTAAAAGAAAAGTTCAAAGACAAATATTTTCATAAACATGTAGCAAGATGTAATAATCCATAGGAAATACAATTAAAATCGAATATAGAATATGGAGATGATTCATGGTGCATATATTTAGGAGCAAACCATGACATGATAGGAAATTTGAATTAGTTTGATTCAATTCAAGTTAAAACAAACATATCAATGAAGATAGTTGATTATAAGGTTTATCATATAGACAAATCTAGAAAATATCACTCTCAACTTACCGTATTTTGAATGTATACTAGATGTATTGTATGTTCCTGGTATTGCAAATAATCTCATATCATTATATCAATTGCTTAATAAGGAAATAATTGTGGAGTTCAAGTATATTAATGGCAAAAAGAAATGTCTTATTAAAAGATAAAATACAGTTGAAGCTATGGTATCCCATAGGACTCGGATATTTTCATTAGATGTGATAGGAATATCATAAAAAAATTAAATCAAGAAAAACACTAAAAGAAACATTATATTTAACATAAAGTGTTTATGGTAAAAGAATATAATTGCTTTGAAAGAAAATGGAACAAGCCAATGGAGCGGAACTAGCATTACAAGCCAAGCTAGAATTGGAGGATGAAGAGACTAATAGAATGAAGGTGAAAAGCCTTCATACCAAATAATGTAATATGGGAGGGTGTTGGAGGTATTACATTATTTGGTCCCATTGTAAATATTTAGTTTAGGGTGTGAGTTTGATTTTATGTTTAAAGTATGTGTCAAGTTTGTAGGAGTGTGCAAGTGTCATGTAGTTAAGTGTGTGAGGTGTCTAGTTAGGAAGTGAAGAGTCATTGAGTGATGTGTCTAGTTTAGAAGTAGGAGTTATATACAGTCATGAGATGCTTTATCTTTATGTAATATGTGAGACTTATTGTAAAGAAAGAAATGTGAAGAGTCAAGTTCTCCCGTGATTTTGAGGAAAGTAAAAGCCAAAGCAATATAATGTGAAAGGTCTTATGTATCATTATAATGGAGACAAATATTTTTAAAAGGTAACTCGAATAAGCTTTGCTTTATGCATTGCTTAAGTTTTTGTAATAATATTTATAGTGATATTTTTAAATGAATATTGATGATTTGATATACAAATTTGATATTGATATTGATATTGATATTGATATTGATATTGATATTGATATTGATGATATACGATTTGATTCATTGATCTTAGGTTTTATATAAATTGTGACAATTTCATTAATTTTCTAACAAAAATAGATTGCAAAAGACAATGAAGTCAAAAAAATATCTTGTTAAAGAAGGGTAAAGAAATAGAGAAGTTTAAATGAGAACATAGGTCAAATATGTTCAACAACTAAAAACAAATATAAAAAAGCAATGCCTAGATATTTGGAGCCAAACAATCCCTATGTGATAAAGAAAGAAAAATTTCATTAATTAACATTCAAAGAGATGAAGCATTGTAGAAGTCCGAGTTTTTCAGCCATCAACTATCTATCCTTAGGGAAGAAAACTTATAGCTAAAAAAATGGTCAAAATTAAAATCATGAAGAGTTCTACAAAAAAAAAATTCAATTAACAAGGTGCTCATGATGATTGAGTTTGCATTATAAAATCATAGGATTTAACATAGGAAACTTGAAGAGATTGAACCCATAGTTGTTAAAATTACAACACAATGTATGTGCATCAATCCCATTGAAAAATGTATGTGTTCCTTGCATTAGATGCCAACATGAATATCACAAAGCCTATTTGAAATTTATCGACTATCACTTTTTGGGAGAGCTTGGCCGGAGGAGGCATGGTCATGGATTTTGGCATTGTCATAACTTGGCTAGATTACTAAAATTGAAGAAGGGTGTATCGACACATCTATCTAAGTTATTGTTATTATAACCAAAATAAAATGCCCATTAGCAAAATTCTTGAGTGGAGGTGGATCAAATATTGCAAGTGGCCAAGGGATTATACAATTATTATGAACAACTTATTGCTATACAAGAAACAAGACTATAGTACAATTCCTTCTCTATAAGTAGTGCAAGGATACACTAGTAGCTACGAAAGCAACATCTGTTTCTAGGAAACATGTCAGAGACATACCAACAAGGAGAGTATGAATGGATATTCATGAGTTTTTAAACACCAACTTGAGGTATTTGATGCCAGTCGATTAAATAGACCATATATTTCATGATTTTTAACATTGCATATATTTTAAACGGGGTTGTAAACCTTTCAAATTGATTTTGGAATATATCAAGAAAATTATAGGGTAACTAGCTAGTATCAATATAATAAATAGATAAATAATTGAAGTAGAGGTCAATTTAACTATAGTTTTAAAAGGAAATAATTTTTTAAACTACCTAGGAGGTAATTTTTAATTTTTGCAATTTCCTATAGTTTTAATGGACAATTAATTGAAAAAAAGACTAGCGAATATATTGCAAATTTACCCAGGTGTTGTAGGTGAGTTGGAGAGGAGAGGGCAATCCTACAAGGGAGGTCCCAGGTTCAAATCTCCACCCTACCAAAAAGCTGAATTAGGTATCTAAAATCCAATTGATAATGTTGGTGCGGGCAGGGTTGGGTGCGACCCCCGGGTGACTTTGATGGTGTATAACCCCCTGTTCGTGGTCTCTCAGAACAAGGCGGCTTCGCAAGGGGTTTTTCGCTTTAAAAAAGAAAAGAAAAGAATATATTGCAAATTTATGGAGGTGGTAAAACAACATTGAAGGTGCATTTTTTGCTACAATCAAAACCTTAAAAATTTATAAAATTTGCTTTAAATTTATAAATTTTGCTTTATATTCATGCTTTGAATACCTCTAGACCAAGTGCTTAGGCACACTAGTAGTGTTCGGTATCAATGACTCCTTTGGCTTATATTTATAGGTAAACATGTCATGTTGAGCTACTATACCTATAGCCTAACAAATATTTCATAAAAAGATTTGATCATTAACCCTTTAAATCATTGGGGAGATTAAGGTCAATATTTTTTTTTTCACTCCTACTATTACCCTATTTGTCACTAGCACTAGACATAAACCCTAAAATTGAGAAATTATAAGTATATAGGAAAGTTACACTTGTATAAAAGGATTTATCTTTAATTAGGTTTCATTGATAGGGTGAATTATTTTTTGTAATACCTTGGTACCTCATATTGTTCTCTTTCACGTATCTTAAAGTCTCTATCATGTATGGTCATGTATAGTGAGAGGAATAACCTCTTTCACATATTGAAGGATATATAGAAAGGGAAGGTATATAGAGAGGTTTAGTATATCATGTTGGTAATATTTAAAAAAAAAGACCATTTGGGATTTATAAGTAACCCTTGCCATGGTCATACTAAAAGTTCTTCTCACATATTCACAACTACTCAAAGGTTCAATATTTGGATCTTGGAAATATAATATAAGAACCATATTAGTAGTTGAGAAGGTTTGGAACATTGTCACTAGTAAAATCACTCGAATTAAAGAGGACACATATTAACAACACAAATTTATTGATGCAAATACTCAAACATTGATGATAATTACTCTTGATATAATAGATGTTATTCATCCATATATTTGTAAAGCAAAAACATCTAAGGAGGTATGAAAAACACTTTCTACCATCTATGATGGGAATAATGAATCAACAATACTTCACCTTCAATCTCAACTTCACGTATTGAGAGTCTAAGATGGAGAAAGCATTGGGATTTTTATTTTTTGAGTTGTATATTTGAGAGCCAAACTGAATGCCATGTGAGAAATTATGGACAATAAACTCTTGGTATTCATTATACTTCGAGCTCTACTAGATTCATTGTAAGTGTTGATCACTTACTTGTAAATTTCAAATAGGAAGGTATCCTTTGATGAGTTAGTGATTATGCTTCAATAGGAGAGACAACCAATAAGTTGAGGGATTAGTTGACAAATATTGCACTTATTTCTAAGAAGTATAGGAAAATGAAGCCATAAAAGGGTCATTTCCCATCATCATCTTCATAGAAACAACCTCAAAATAAAAGAGGTATTTCCACATCTATGATAAACATGAACAATATATGAATATTTATTGATATAACCCTATGACTCAAGGAGATCATGTCTGAAACCTACTCAAAATAAAACAATACAAACCTAAGTAGAAGCAACAATAAGGGTATGTTGTGCATTAATAATTAGATTAAAAATCTAAATAGGTACACAAGGTGCTAATTTCCAAGGAGATAAAAAGATTAAAATATAAAGTTTGGTATATTGATTTAGGTGCTAGAAAGCACATAACTGGAGATAAAGCATGGTTGAACTCATTAGAAGCCAAATAAAAAGGGAAACCAATGAACATTGATGTTGATAAAACATATCAAGTTAAAGGAGTGGTAGATGTTTCTCTCAATATTCTTGAAGGTAGTTGCTCAATCCAATAGGTGTTATATGTACTTGGATTGATGGTTTTTTAAGTCTTCATATCAATATGAAACTCATAGGATAAATTTCACATGATATAGTCATGATACAATAAGATCAAGATGATTATGTAAGTAGAAAATATGAGATAATTAATATGTAAATCTATGCTTATAATATATCAAATAACATTCATTAATAAGCAAAAATATGAATGTAAATAGCCTAAATCATACATGTATAAATCATGTAGCATGACTTACAATATTAATTGCTCAAAATATATGCAATATTTATTACTTCTCTTTCTATTATAGATATAGTACTTGAATCTTGATGATGATATTGATAACTTCTTCTATATATCTAATGATCCTCCATGGAGTAATATATAGCCATTGTAGAATGACTCTTTAGATATTTGACTATTCCTTTTCTTATGCAAAGTATCATGAATCTTGGCTTCTCTACTTGACGCTTACATACACTCTAATCTAAGAACACATGTGCACTCTTACATATAAGACACTTGTGCAATGAAATCATATTACACTTGCACAGTTACATGACACTAGTGCATTTCCTGCACATACACACTTACATAACACTTGTGCATTTCCTACACATTATTATATTACATAAAATATTACTCACACTATAATCTAAGACTCAACCCTATTCTAATATTTACAAGATGTACCATGAAGGTACCATGGGGGTACATTAGCATGTACCAAATAATGTAATATAATTCAACATGGACTAGTAGATAATTTGTTGTCAATACCACAAGTTATGAATCCAAATATGGTGATGAAATTCTACATAGTTGATGGCAACAAGAGGTGTTTTATCAAGAGGAATGGAAAAACTGTGGTAATTTTCCTATAAGAATGACTTGTTTGTACTCAATGTCATATCATCTCCTAATATTGCACTATCAATTATAATGATAGATGCTATCTCTCTAGAGAATAGGAGATATGGTCATCTAAGTTTAGGATAATAACTATAATTGAGTCAACATCAAATAATATTAGGTTTTCCTAGAATTTCACTAATATTTCTAGTATGCTTAGGTTATTTGGTAGAGAAGCAACATCAAATACCTTTTGAGTTGAGCACTCATAGAGAAAAATGATAGTTGGATGTGATTCAAGGTGATCTGTGTAGACCCATGACTACTGGTTTTGATGGCTATAAGTACTTTTAATTATTCATGGATGGCTACTCATGGAAGATATGGATGTATTTCTAGATATTTAAGTCAAACATATCAAGTATTTCTAGCACTTCAAAAAGCATAGAGATATAGAATCTAGGCATTCCATTCAAGTTCTTAGATCTAATTAAGGGGAATATACATTCAATAAATTTACATAGTTAAAATTATAAAATAGGATTAAGTGATAGCTCATTATGGCCTACATTCTATAGTAAAATGGGGTTGCCGAAAGGAGCACCCATTCCATCATAGAAATGGTTTGTTGCATGCCCATAGGAGCAAATTTGGAGGAGCAGTATTCAAATGAAGTTGTTACCACTATTGTGTATCTTCTAAATAGATCACCCACAAAGAAACTATAAGGAGTTACACTTGGAGAATTTTGAACTGGGAGGAATCCTTATTAAAATATAAAATACAGTTGAAGCCATGGTATCCCATAGGACTGGGATGTTTTTATTAGATGTGATAGGAATATCATAAAAAAATTTAAATCATTTTTTCCACAAGAAAAACACTAAAAGAAACATTATATTTAACATAAAGTGTTTATGGTAAAAGAATATAATTGCTTTGAAAGAAAATGGAACAAGATAATGGAGCGGAACTAGCATTACAAGCCAAGCTAGAATTGGAGGATGAAGAGACTAATATAATGAAGGCGAAAAGCCTTCATACCAAATAATGTAATATGGGAGGATGTTGGAGGTATTACATTATTTGGTCCCATTTTAAATATTTAGTTTAGGGTGTGAGTTTGATTTTATGTTTAAAGTATGTGTCAAGTTTGTAGGAGTGTGCAAGTGTCATGTAGTTAAGTGTGTGAGGTGTCTAGTTAGGAAGTGAAGAGTCATTGAGTGATGTGTCTACTGTAGAAGTAGGAGTTATATACTGAGACATGAGATACTTTATCTTTATGTAATATGTGGGACTTATTGTAAAGAAAGAAATGTGAAGAGTCAAGTTCTCCCGTGAGTTTGAGGAAAGTAAAATCCAAGAGCAATATAATGTGAAAGGTCTTATGTATCATTATAATGGAGACAAAGATTTTTAAAAGGTAACTCGAATAAGCTTTGCTTTATGCATTGCTTAAGTTTTTGTAATAATATTTATAGTGATATTTATAAATGAATATTGATGATTTGATAAACAAATTTGATATTGATATTTATATTGATGATATATGATTTGATTCATTGATCTTAGGTTTTATATAAATTGTGACAATTTCATTAATTTTCTAACAAAAATAGATTGCAAAAGACAATGAAGTCAAAAAAATATCTTGTTAAAGAAGGGTAAAGAAATAGAGAAGTTTAAATGAGAACATAGGTCAAATATGTTCAACAACTAAAAACAAATATAAAAAAGCAATGCCTAGATATTTGGAGCCAAACAATTCTTATGTGATAAAGAAAGAAAAATTTCATTAATTAACATTCAAAGAGATGAAGCATTGTAGAAGTCCGAGTTTTTCAGCCATCAACTATCTATCCTTAGGGACGAAAACTTATAGCTAAAAAATGGTCAAAATTAAAATCATGAAGAGTTATACAAAAAAAATTCAATTAACAAGGTGCTCATGATGATTGAGTTTGCATAATAAAATCATAGGATTTAACATAAGAAACTTGAAGAGATTGAACCCATAGTTGTTAAAATTGCAACACAATGTATGTGCATCAATCCCATTGAAAAAGGTATGTGTTCCTTGCATTAGATGCCAACATGAATATCACAAAGCCTATTTGAAACTTATCAACTATCACTTTTTGGGAGAGCTTGGCCGGAGGAGGCATGGTCATGGATTTTGGCATTGTCATAACTTGGCTAGATTCCTAAAATTGAAGAAGGGTGTATCGACACATCTATCTAAGTTATTGTTATTATAACCAAACTAAAACGCCCATTAGAAAAATTCTTGAGTGGAGGTGGATCAAATATTGCAAATGGCCAAGGGATTATGCAATTATTATGAACAATTTATTGCTATACAAGAAACAAGACTATAGTACAATTCCTTCTCTAGAAGTAGTGCAAGGATACACTAGTAGCTACTAAAGCAACATCTGTTTCTAGGAAACATGTCAGAGACATACCAACAAGGAGAGTATGAATGGATATTCATGAGATTTTAAACACCAACTTGAGGTATTTGATGTCAGTCGATTAAATAGACCATATATTTCATGATTTTTAACATTGCATATATTTTAAATAGGGTTGTAAATCTTTCAAATTGATTTTGGAATATATCAAGCAAATTATAGGGTAACTAGCTAGTAGCAATATAATAAATAGATAAATAATTGAAGTCGAGGTCAATTTAACTATAGTTTTAAAAGGAAATAATTTTTTAAACTACCTAATTTTTAATTTTTGCAATTTCCTATAGCTTTAATGGACAATTAATTGAAAAAAAGACTAGTGAATATATTGTAAATATATGGGGGTGGTAAAACAACATTGAAGGTGCATTTTTTGCTACAATCAAAACCTTAAAAAATTATAAAATTTGCTTTAAATTTATAAATTTTGCTTTATATTCATGCTTTGAATACCTCTAGACCAAGTGCTTAGGCACACTAGTAGTGTTTGGTATCAATGACTCCTTTGGCTTATATTTATAGGTAAACATGTCATGTTGAGCTACTATACCTATAGCCTAACAAATATTCCATAAAAATATCTGATCATTAACCCTTTAAATAATTGGGGAGATTAAGGTCAATATTTTTTTCACTCCTACTATTACCCTATTTGTCACTAGCACTAGACATAAACCCTAAAATTGAGAAATTATAAGTATATAGGAAAGTTACACTTGTATAAAAGGATTTATCTTTAATTAGGTTTCATTGATAGGGTGAATCCTTTTTTGTAATACCTTGGTACCTCATATTGTTCTCTTTCACGTATCTTAAAGTCTCTATCACGTATGGTCATGTATATTGAGAGGAATAACCTCTTTCACATATTGAAGGATATATAGAAAGGGAAGGTATATAGAGAGGTTTAGTATATCATGTTGGTAATATATTAAAAAAAAGACCATTTGGGATTTATAAGTAACCCTTGCCATGGTCATACTAAAAGTTCTTCTCACATATTCACAACTACTCAAAGGTTCAATATTTGGATCTTGGAAATATAATATAAGAACCATATTAGTAGTTGAGAAGGTTTGGAACATTGTCACTAGTAAAATCACTCGAATTAAAGAGGACACATATTAAAAACAAAAATTTATTGATGCAAATGCTCAAACATTGATGATAATTACTCTTGATATAATAGATGTTATTCATCCATACATTTGTAAAGCAAAAACATCTAAGGAGGTATGGAAAATACTTTATACCATCTATTAAGGGAATAATGAATCAACAATACTTTACCTTCAATCTCAACTTCACGTATTGAGAGTCTAAGATGGAGAAAGCATTGGGATTTTTATTTTTTGAGTTGTATATTTGAGAGCCAAACTGAATGCCATGTGAGAAATTATGGACAATAAACTCTTGGTATTCATTATACTTCGAGCTCTACTAGATTCATTGTAAGTGTTGATCACTTACTTGTAAATTTCAAATAGGAAGGTATCCTTTGATGAGTTAGTGATTACGCTTCAATAGGAGAGACAACCAATAAGTTGAGGGATTAGTTGACAAATATTGCACTTATTTCTAAGAAGTATAGGAAAATGAAGCCATAAAAGGGTCATTTCCCATCATCATCTTCATAGAAACAACCTCAAAATAAAAGAGGTATTTCCACATCTATGATAAACATGAACAATATATGAATATTTATTGATATAACCCTATGACTCAAGGAGATCAAGTCTGAAACCTACTCAAAATAAAACAATACAAACCTAAGTAGAAGCAACAATAAGGGTATGTTGTGAATTAATAATTAGATTAAAAATCTAAATAGGTACACAAGGTGCTAATTTCCAAGGAGATAAAAAGATTAAAATATAAAGTTTGGTATATTGATTTAGGTGCTAGAAAGCACATAACTGGAGATAAAGCATGGTTGAACTCATTAGAAGCCAAATAAAAAGGGAAACCAATGAACATTGATGTTGATAAAACATATCAAGTTAAAGGAGTGGTAGATGTTTCTCTCAATATTCTTGAAGGTAGTTGCTCAATCCAATAGGTGTTATATGTACTTGGATTGATGGTTTTTTAAGTCTTCATATCAATATGAAACTCATAGGATAAATTTCACATGATATAGTCATGATACAATAAGATCATGGTGATTATGTAAGTAGAAAATGTGAGATAATTAATATGTAAATCTATGCTTATTATATATCAAATAACATTCATTAATAAGCAAAAATATGAATGTAAATAGCCTAAATCATACATGTATAAATCATGTAGCATGACTTACAATATTAATTGCTCAAAATATATGCAATATTTATTACTTCTCTTTATATTATAGATATAGTACTTGAATCTTGATAATGATATTGATAATTGTTTCTATATATCTAATGATCCTCCATGGAGTAATATGTAGCCATTGTAGAATGACTCTTTAGATATTTAACTATTCCTTTTCTTATGCAAAGTATCATGAATCTTGGCTTCTCTACTTGACGCTTACATACACTCTAATCTAAGAACACATGTGCACTCTTACATATAAGACACTTGTGCAATGAAATCATATTACACTTGTACGCTTACATGACACTTGTGCATTTCCTGCACATACACACTTACATAACACTTGTGCATTTCCTACACATTATTATATTACATAAAATATTACTCACACTCTAATCTAAGACTCAACCCTATTCTAATATTTACAAGATGTACCATGAAGGTACCATGGGGGTACATTAGCATGTACCAAATAATGTAATATAATTCAACATGGACTAGTAGATAATTTGTTGTCAATACCACAAGTTATGAATCCAAATATGGTGATGAAATTCTACATAGTTGATGGCAACAAGAGGTGTTTTATCAAGAGGAATGGAAAAATTGTGGTAATTATTTCCTATAAGAATGACTTGTTTGTACTCAATGTCATATCATCTCCTAATATTGCACTATCAATTATAATGATAGATGCTATCTCTCTAGAGAATAGGAGATATGGTCATCTAAGTTTAGGATAATAACTATAATTGAGTCAACATCAAATAATATTAGGTTTTCCTAGAATTTCACTAATATTTCTAGTATGCTTAGGTTATTTGGTAGAGAAGCAACATCAAATACCTTTTGAGTTGAGCACTCATAGAGAAAAATGATAGTTGGATGTGATTCAAGGTGATCTGTGTAGACCCATGACTACTGGTTTTGATGGCTATAAGTACTTTTAATTATTCATGGATGGCTACTCATGGAAGATATGGATGTATTTCTAGATATTTAAGTCAAACATATCAAGTATTTCTAGCACTTCAAAAAGCATAGAGATATAGAATCTAGGCATTCCATTCAAGTTCTTAGATCTAATTAAGGGGAATATACATTCAATAAATTTACATAGTTAAAATTATAAAATAGGATTAAGTGATAGCTCATTATGGCCTACATTCTATAGTAAAATGGGGTTGCCGAAAGGAGCACCCATTCCATCATAGAAATGGTTTGTTGCATGCCCATAGGAGCAAATTTGGAGGAGCAGTATTCAAATGAAGTTGTTACCACTATTGTGTATCTTCTAAATAGATCACCCACAAAGAAACTATAAGGAGTTACACTTGGAGAATTTTGAACTGGGAGGAATCCTTCAATTGTGCATCTTAGAGTATTTGAAAGCAAGGCATATGAATCCTTATAACACTAAATTTTATAATAACTTGTAATTTCAAAAACTTTTCAAATATCCACTCAAATAAGAAATTTGCAATATTTTTAAATTTTATAAACCTTTGAAGTAGAATTCCTTTGAACTCCCTAGTAAATTTGCAAAATTTTCAATTTTCAATTTTCAAATATTTTAAAATTTTCAAATATTCAAAAAAAATTTAAAAACTTCAAATCGCTTCAAACCATATTTCTCCAAATTTCAAAAAATATTTAAAAACTAAAAACTCAAATCTTAACTCTTTTTAACTTGTTAAATCTTAAAAACTAAACATTCAAACTTTCAAAATCTAAAAACACTCAAAACTCAAATCTTATATACTCAAGGCTTTAAAAATCAAAATAATTATTATATTTTCAAACCTTATAAAATATTAAATCCTAGTAGTAATCCTTATTACTTCATAACTCAAAATATAAATTTGAACTTTCAAAACTACTTTTGAAGACTTAACCAAGATGCATAAATAAATATTAAAGTGGAAAACCTCATAACTCCATCTATAATTTTCAAAAACAAATTAAATGGGTTTTCCCTTCAAAAAGGTAAATAATGCACCAAGTCTAAAAATGTAACGTATTAACAATATTACCTATTATAGTTGACTGATTTAGCTCCTCAATAATTACTACATATACCAAGTATTTATTAGAGTGCCAATTACCACCTTATTCCTCCAACGCTTAGAATGATAATTCTTAGAATTCCATTTGTTGTGCTTCTTCGTTCATTTTTTTTGCATCTACTTTCAAGTGACTTCCTATTGCATGTAAATTTGAATTCTCTTCTCTAATGCTTGCTCATTCAAATGCTCATATCAAATGTATTTCTGAATGCTCATCTCTAATGCACATTTGAATGTTCATTTCTTGTGCACATCTAAATGTTTATCTTAGGTCCGCATCCAAATGCCCATCTTAGGTCCATGTTCGAATGCTTGTCTCAGGTCCATGTTTGTATGTTTGTCTCAGGTCCATGTCGGAATGTCATTATTCTGGTGATAATGTTTAAGTGATAGCATTTAGGTGTTCTAGATAACTATCTCAAGGTAGCATTTTGGATAACACTCAAGTCTTCACCTAAATATTGTTGCAATTAGATCTTGAATGGTGCTTGACTCTATATCCAATTATTTGTTGTGAATAGTACTCTAGATAGTGCTCAAGTCCCTATCCAATAACGATAACTCCTCCATGATATTTTAAAACTCTCAACACAAGGTTTCTAACTTATTAAACTAAAATAGAAAAAATGACTTGATTTTTGTAGGGCATTTCATAGAAAAGAACAAAAGGAAAAAATTGTTGTAGTTATAGCAGGATGTAGCCCTAGAAAGGATTCTAATAACACTTGTTAGGAATATTTCAATTAAAATAAGCACATCAACATAATATTGCAACAAATAACATAATGTTTAAGAATGAGTACATCATGATCATAAGATTCAAAGTACCAGGATTCATTAAAAGAAAAGTTCAAAGACAAATATTTTCATAAACATGTAGCAAGATGTAATAATCCATAGGAAATACAATTAAAATCGAATATAGAATATGGAGATGATTCATGGTGCATATATTTAGGAGCAAGCCATGACATGATAGGAAATTTGAATTAGTTTGATTCAATTCAAGTTAAAACAAACATATCAATGAAGATAGTTGATTATAAGGTTTATCATATGGACAAATCTAGAAAATATCACTCTCAGCTTATCGTATTATGAATGTATACTAGATGTATTGTATGTTCCTGGTATTGCAAATAATCTCATATCATTATATCAATTGCTTAATAAGGAAATAATTGTGGAGTTCAAGTATATTAATGGCAAAAAGAAATATCTTATTAAAATATAAAATACAGTTGAAGCCATGGTATCCCATAGGACTGGGATGTTTTTATTAGATGTGATAGGAATATCATAAAAAAATTTAAATCATTTTTTCCACAAGAAAAACACTAAAAGAAACATTATATTTAACATAAAGTGTTTATGGTAAAAGAATATAATTGCTTGGAAAGAAAATGGAACAAGATAATGGAGCGGAACTAGCATTACAAGCCAAGCTAGAATTGGAGGATGAAGAGACTAATATAATGAAGGCGAAAAGCCTTCATACCAAATAATGTAATATGGGAGGATGTTGGAGGTATTACATTATTTGGTCCCATTGTAAATATTTAGTTTAGGGTGTGAGTTTGATTTTATGTTTAAAGTATGTGTCAAGTTTGTAGGAGTGTGCAAGTGTCATGTAGTTAAGTGTGTGAGGTGTCTAGTTAGGAAGTGAAGAGTCATTGAGTGATGTGTCTACTGTAGAAGTAGGAGTTATATACGGACATGAGATACTTTATCTTTATGTAATATGTGGGACTTATTGTAAAGAAAGAAATGTGAAGAGTCAAGTTCTCCCGTGAGTTTGAGGAAAGTAAAATCCAAGAGCAATATAATGTGAAAGGTCTTATGTATCATTATAATGGAGACAAAGATTTTTAAAAGGTAACTCGAATAAGCTTTGCTTTATGCATTGCTTAAGTTTTTGTAATAATATTTATAGTGATATTTATAAATGAATATTGATGATTTGATAAACAAATTTGATATTGATATTTATATTGATGATATATGATTTGATTCATTGATCTTAGGTTTTATATAAATTGTGACAATTTCATTAATTTTCTAACAAAAATAGATTGCAAAAGACAATGAAGTCAAAAAAATATCTTGTTAAAGAAGGGTAAAGAAATAGAGAAGTTTAAATGAGAACATAGGTCAAATATGTTCAACAACTAAAAACAAATATAAAAAAGCAATGCCTAGATATTTGGAGCCAAACAATTCTTATGTGATAAAGAAAGAAAAATTTCATTAATTAACATTCAAAGAGATGAAGCATTGTAGAAGTCCGAGTTTTTCAGCCATCAACTATCTATCCTTAGGGACGAAAACTTATAGCTAAAAAATGGTCAAAATTAAAATCATGAAGAGTTATACAAAAAAAATTCAATTAACAAGGTGCTCATGATGATTGAGTTTGCATAATAAAATCATAGGATTTAACATAAGAAACTTGAAGAGATTGAACCCATAGTTGTTAAAATTGCAACACAATGTATGTGCATCAATCCCATTGAAAAAGGTATGTGTTCCTTGCATTAGATGCCAACATGAATATCACAAAGCCTATTTGAAACTTATCAACTATCACTTTTTGGGAGAGCTTGGCCGGAGGAGGCATGGTCATGGATTTTGGCATTGTCATAACTTGGCTAGATTCCTAAAATTGAAGAAGGGTGTATCGACACATCTATCTAAGTTATTGTTATTATAACCAAACTAAAACGCCCATTAGAAAAATTCTTGAGTGGAGGTGGATCAAATATTGCAAATGGCCAAGGGATTATGCAATTATTATGAACAATTTATTGCTATACAAGAAACAAGACTATAGTACAATTCCTTCTCTAGAAGTAGTGCAAGGATACACTAGTAGCTACTAAAGCAACATCTGTTTCTAGGAAACATGTCAGAGACATACCAACAAGGAGAGTATGAATGGATATTCATGAGATTTTAAACACCAACTTGAGGTATTTGATGTCAGTCGATTAAATAGACCATATATTTCATGATTTTTAACATTGCATATATTTTAAACAGGGTTGTAAATCTTTCAAATTGATTTTGGAATATATCAAGCAAATTATAGGGTAACTAGCTAGTAGCAATATAATAAATAGATAAATAATTGAAGTCGAGGTCAATTTAACTATAGTTTTAAAAGGAAATAATTTTTTAAACTACCTAATTTTTAATTTTTGCAATTTCCTATAGCTTTAATGGACAATTAATTGAAAAAAAGACTAGTGAATATATTGTAAATATATGGGGGTGGTAAAACAACATTGAAGGTGCATTTTTTTCTACAATCAAAACCTTAAAAAATTATAAAATTTGCTTTAAATTTATAAATTTTGCTTTATATTCATGCTTTGAATACCTCTAGACCAAGTGCTTAGGCACACTAGTAGTGTTTGGTATCAATGACTCCTTTGGCTTATATTTATAGGTAAACATGTCATGTTGAGCTACTATACCTATAGCCTAACAAATATTCCATAAAAATATCTGATCATTAACCCTTTAAATAATTGGGGAGATTAAGGTCAATATTTTTTTCACTCCTACTATTACCCTATTTGTCACTAGCACTAGACATAAACCCTAAAATTGAGAAATTATAAGTATATAGGAAAGTTACACTTGTATAAAAGGATTTATCTTTAATTAGGTTTCATTGATAGGGTGAATCCTTTTTTGTAATACCTTGGTACCTCATATTGTTCTCTTTCACGTATCTTAAAGTCTCTATCACGTATGGTCATGTATATTGAGAGGAATAACCTCTTTCACATATTGAAGGATATATAGAAAGGGAAGGTATATAGAGAGGTTTAGTATATCATGTTGGTAATATATTAAAAAAAAGACCATTTGGGATTTATAAGTAACCCTTGCCATGGTCATACTAAAAGTTCTTCTCACATATTCACAACTACTCAAAGGTTCAATATTTGGATCTTGGAAATATAATATAAGAACCATATTAGTAGTTGAGAAGGTTTGGAACATTGTCACTAGTAAAATCACTCGAATTAAAGAGGACACATATTAAAAACAAAAATTTATTGATGCAAATGCTCAAACATTGATGATAATTACTCTTGATATAATAGATGTTATTCATCCATACATTTGTAAAGCAAAAACATCTAAGGAGGTATGGAAAATACTTTATACCATCTATTAAGGGAATAATGAATCAACAATACTTTACCTTCAATCTCAACTTCACGTATTGAGAGTCTAAGATGGAGAAAGCATTGGGATTTTTATTTTTTGAGTTGTATATTTGAGAGCCAAACTGAATGCCATGTGAGAAATTATGGACAATAAACTCTTGGTATTCATTATACTTCGAGCTCTACTAGATTCATTGTAAGTGTTGATCACTTACTTGTAAATTTCAAATAGGAAGGTATCCTTTGATGAGTTAGTGATTACGCTTCAATAGGAGAGACAACCAATAAGTTGAGGGATTAGTTGACAAATATTGCACTTATTTCTAAGAAGTATAGGAAAATGAAGCCATAAAAGGGTCATTTCCCATCATCATCTTCATAGAAACAACCTCAAAATAAAAGAGGTATTTCCACATCTATGATAAACATGAACAATATATGAATATTTATTGATATAACCCTATGACTCAAGGAGATCAAGTCTGAAACCTACTCAAAATAAAACAATACAAACCTAAGTAGAAGCAACAATAAGGGTATGTTGTGAATTAATAATTAGATTAAAAATCTAAATAGGTACACAAGGTGCTAATTTCCAAGGAGATAAAAAGATTAAAATATAAAGTTTGGTATATTGATTTAGGTGCTAGAAAGCACATAACTGGAGATAAAGCATGGTTGAACTCATTAGAAGCCAAATAAAAAGGGAAACCAATGAACATTGATGTTGATAAAACATATCAAGTTAAAGGAGTGGTAGATGTTTCTCTCAATATTCTTGAAGGTAGTTGCTCAATCCAATAGGTGTTATATGTACTTGGATTGATGGTTTTTTAAGTCTTCATATCAATATGAAACTCATAGGATAAATTTCACATGATATAGTCATGATACAATAAGATCATGGTGATTATGTAAGTAGAAAATGTGAGATAATTAATATGTAAATCTATGCTTATTATATATCAAATAACATTCATTAATAAGCAAAAATATGAATGTAAATAGCCTAAATCATACATGTATAAATCATGTAGCATGACTTACAATATTAATTGCTCAAAATATATGCAATATTTATTACTCCTCTTTCTATTATAGATATAGTACTTGAATCTTGATGATGATATTGATAATTGTTTCTATATATCTAATGATCCTCCATGGAGTAATATGTAGCCATTGTAGAATGACTCTTTAGATATTTAACTATTCCTTTTCTTATGCAAAGTATCATGAATCTTGGCTTCTCTACTTGACGCTTACATACACTCTAATCTAAGAACACATGTGCACTCTTACATATAAGACACTTGTGCAATGAAATCATATTACACTTGTACGCTTACATGACACTTGTGCATTTCCTGCACATACACACTTACATAACACTTGTGCATTTCCTACACATTATTATATTACATAAAATATTACTCACACTCTAATCTAAGACTCAACCCTATTCTAATATTTACAAGATGTACCATGAAGGTACCATGGGGGTACATTAGCATGTACCAAATAATGTAATATAATTCAACATGGACTAGTAGATAATTTGTTGTCAATACCACAAGTTATGAATCCAAATATGGTGATGAAATTCTACATAGTTGATGGCAACAAGAGGTGTTTTATCAAGAGGAATGGAAAAATTGTGGTAATTATTTCCTATAAGAATGACTTGTTTGTACTCAATGTCATATCATCTCCTAATATTGCACTATCAATTATAATGATAGATGCTATCTCTCTAGAGAATAGGAGATATGGTCATCTAAGTTTAGGATAATAACTATAATTGAGTCAACATCAAATAATATTAGGTTTTCCTAGAATTTCACTAATATTTCTAGTATGCTTAGGTTATTTGGTAGAGAAGCAACATCAAATACCTTTTGAGTTGAGCACTCATAGAGAAAAATGATAGTTGGATGTGATTCAAGGTGATCTGTGTAGACCCATGACTACTGGTTTTGATGGCTATAAGTACTTTTAATTATTCATGGATGGCTACTCATGGAAGATATGGATGTATTTCTAGATATTTAAGTCAAACATATCAAGTATTTCTAGCACTTCAAAAAGCATAGAGATATAGAATCTAGGCATTCCATTCAAGTTCTTAGATCTAATTAAGGGGAATATACATTCAATAAATTTACATAGTTAAAATTATAAAATAGGATTAAGTGATAGCTCATTATGGCCTACATTCTATAGTAAAATGGGGTTGCCGAAAGGAGCACCCATTCCATCATAGAAATGGTTTGTTGCATGCCCATAGGAGCAAATTTGGAGGAGCAGTATTCAAATGAAGTTGTTACCACTATTGTGTATCTTCTAAATAGATCACCCACAAAGAAACTATAAGGAGTTACACTTGGAGAATTTTGAACTGGGAGGAATCCTTCAATTGTGCATCTTAGAGTATTTGAAAGCAAGGCATATGAATCCTTATAACACTAAATTTTATAATAACTTGTAATTTCAAAAACTTTTCAAATATCCACTCAAATAAGAAATTTGCAATATTTTTAACTTTTATAAACCTTTGAAGTAGAATTCCTTTGAACTCCCTAGTAAATTTGCAAAATTTTCAATTTTCAATTTTCAAATATTTTAAAATTTTCAAATATTCAAAAAAAATTTAAAAACTTCAAATCGCTTCAAACCATATTTCTCCAAATTTCAAAAAATATTTAAAAACTAAAAACTCAAATCTTAACTCTTTTTAACTTGTTAAATCTTAAAAACTAAACATTCAAACTTTCAAAATCTAAAAACACTCAAAACTCAAATCTTATATACTCAAGGCTTTAAAAATCAAAATAATTATTATATTTTCAAACCTTATAAAATATTAAATCCTAGTAGTAATCCTTATTACTTCATAACTCAAAATATAAATTTGAACTTTCAAAACTACTTTTGAAGACTTAACCAAGATGCATAAATAAATATTAAAGTGGAAAACCTCATAACTCCATCTATAATTTTCAAAAACAAATTAAATGGGTTTTCCCTTCAAAAAGGTAAATAATGCACCAAGTCTAAAAATGTAACGTATTAACAATATTACCTATTATAGTTGACTGATTTAGCTCCTCAATAATTACTACATATACCAAGTATTTATTAGAGTGCCAATTACCACCTTATTCCTCCAACGCTTAGAATGATAATTCTTAGAATTCCATTTGTTGTGCTTCTTCGTTCATTTTTTTTGCATCTACTTTCAAGTGACTTCCTATTGCATGTAAATTTGAATTCTCTTCTCTAATGCTTGCTCATTCAAATGCTCATATCAAATGTATTTCTGAATGCTCATCTCTAATGCACATTTGAATGTTCATTTCTTGTGCACATCTAAATGTTTATCTTAGGTCCGCATCCAAATGCCCATCTTAGGTCCATGTTCGAATGCTTGTCTCAGGTCCATGTTTGTATGTTTGTCTCAGGTCCATGTCGGAATGTCATTATTCTGGTGATAATGTTTAAGTGATAGCATTTAGGTGTTCTAGATAACTATCTCAAGGTAGCATTTTGGATAACACTCAAGTCTTCACCTAAATATTGTTGCAATTAGATCTTGAATGGTGCTTGACTCTATATCCAATTATTTGTTGTGAATAGTACTCTAGATAGTGCTCAAGTCCCTATCCAATAACGATAACTCCTCCATGATATTTTAAAACTCTCAACACAAGGTTTCTAACTTATTAAACTAAAATAGAAAAAATGACTTGATTTTTGTAGGGCATTTCATAGAAAAGAACAAAAGGAAAAAATTGTTGTAGTTATAGCAGGATGTAGCCCTAGAAAGGATTCTAATAACACTTGTTAGGAATATTTCAATTAAAATAAGCACATCAACATAATATTGCAACAAATAACATAATGTTTAAAAATGAGTACATCATGATCATAAGATTCAAAGTACCAGGATTCATTAAAAGAAAAGTTCAAAGACAAATATTTTCATAAACATGTAGCAAGATGTAATAATCCATAGGAAATACAATTAAAATCGAATATAGAATATGGAGATGATTCATGGTGCATATATTTAGGAGCAAGCCATGACATGATAGGAAATTTGAATTAGTTTGATTCAATTCAAGTTAAAACAAACATATCAATGAAGATAGTTGATTATAAGGTTTATCATATGGACAAATCTAGAAAATATCACTCTCAGCTTATCGTATTATGAATGTATACTAGATGTATTGTATGTTCCTGGTATTGCAAATAATCTCATATCATTATATCAATTGCTTAATAAGGAAATAATTGTGGAGTTCAAGTATATTAATGGCAAAAAGAAATATCTTATTAAAATATAAAATACAGTTGAAGCCATGGTATCCCATAGGACTGGGATGTTTTTATTAGATGTGATAGGAATATCATAAAAAAATTTAAATCATTTTTTCCACAAGAAAAACACTAAAAGAAACATTATATTTAACATAAAGTGTTTATGGTAAAAGAATATAATTGCTTTGAAAGAAAATGGAACAAGATAATGGAGCGGAACTAGCATTACAAGCCAAGCTAGAATTGGAGGATGAAGAGACTAATATAATGAAGGCGAAAAGCCTTCATACCAAATAATGTAATATGGGAGGATGTTGGAGGTATTACATTATTTGGTCCCATTGTAAATATTTAGTTTAGGGTGTGAGTTTGATTTTATGTTTAAAGTATGTGTCAAGTTTGTAGGAGTGTGCAAGTGCCATGTAGTTAAGTGTGTGAGGTGTCTAGTTAGGAAGTTAAGAGTCATTGAGTGATGTGTCTACTGTAGAAGTAGGAGTTATATACAGACATGAGATGCTTTATCTTTATGTAATATGTGGGACTTATTGTAAAGAAAGAAATGTGAAGAGTCAAGTTCTCCCGTGAGTTTGAGGAAAGTAAAAGCCAAGAGCAATATAATGTGAAAGGTCTTATGTATCATTATAATGGAGACAAAGATTTTTAAAAGGTAACTCGAATAAGCTTTGCTTTATGCATTGCTTAAGTTTTTGTAATAATATTTATAGTGATATTTATAAATGAATATTGATGATTTGATAAACAAATTTGATATTGATATTTATATTGATGATATATGATTTGATTCATTGATCTTAGGTTTTATATAAATTGTGACAATTTCATTAATTTTCTAACAAAAATAGATTGCAAAAGACAATGAAGTCAAAAAAATATCTTGTTAAAGAAGGGTAAAGAAATAGAGAAGTTTAAATGAGAACATAGGTCAAATATGTTCAACAACTAAAAACAAATATAAAAAAGCAATGCCTAGATATTTGGAGCCAAACAATTCTTATGTGATAAAGAAAGAAAAATTTCATTAATTAACATTCAAAGAGATGAAGCATTGTAGAAGTCCGAGTTTTTCAGCCATCAACTATCTATCCTTAGGGACGAAAACTTATAGCTAAAAAATGGTCAAAATTAAAATCATGAAGAGTTATACAAAAAAAATTCAATTAACAAGGTGCTCATGATGATTGAGATTGCATAATAAAATCATAGGATTTAACATAAGAAACTTGAAGAGATTGAACCCATAGTTGTTAAAATTGCAACACAATGTATGTGCATCAATCCCATTGAAAAAGGTATGTGTTCCTTGCATTAGATGCCAACATGAATATCACAAAGCCTATTTGAAACTTATCAACTATCACTTTTTGGGAGAGCTTGGCCGGAGGAGGCATGGTCATGGATTTTGGCATTGTCATAACTTGGCTAGATTCCTAAAATTGAAGAAGGGTGTATCGACACATCTATCTAAGTTATTGTTATTATAACCAAACTAAAACGCCCATTAGAAAAATTCTTGAGTGGAGGTGGATCAAATATTGCAAATGGCCAAGGGATTATGCAATTATTATGAACAATTTATTGCTATACAAGAAACAAGACTATAGTACAATTCCTTCTCTAGAAGTAGTGCAAGGATACACTAGTAGCTACTAAAGCAACATCTGTTTCTAGGAAACATGTCAGAGACATACCAAAAAGGAGAGTATGAATGGATATTCATGAGATTTTAAACACCAACTTGAGGTATTTGATGTCAGTCGATTAAATAGACCATATATTTCATGATTTTTAACATTGCATATATTTTAAACAGGGTTGTAAATCTTTCAAATTGATTTTGGAATATATCAAGCAAATTATAGGGTAACTAGCTAGTAGCAATATAATAAATAGATAAATAATTGAAGTCGAGGTCAATTTAACTATAGTTTTAAAAGGAAATAATTTTTTAAACTACCTAATTTTTAATTTTTGCAATTTCCTATAGCTTTAATGGACAATTAAATGAAAAAAAGACTAGTGAATATATTGTAAATATATGGGGGTGGTAAAACAACATTGAAGGTGAATTTTTTGCTACAATCAAAACCTTAAAAAATTATAAAATTTGCTTTAAATTTATAAATTTTGCTTTATATTCATGCTTTGAATACCTCTAGACCAAGTGCTTAGGCACACTAGTAGTGTTTGGTATCAATGACTCCTTTGGCTTATATTTATAGGTAAACATGTCATGTTGAGCTACTATACCTATAGCCTAACAAATATTCCATAAAAATATCTGATCATTAACCCTTTAAATAATTGGGGAGATTAAGGTCAATATTTTTTTCACTCCTACTATTACCCTATTTGTCACTAGCACTAGACATAAACCCTAAAATTGAGAAATTATAAGTATATAGGAAAGTTACACTTGTATAAAAGGATTTATCTTTAATTAGGTTTCATTGATAGGGTGAATCCTTTTTTGTAATACCTTGGTACCTCATATTGTTCTCTTTCACGTATCTTAAAGTCTCTATCACGTATGGTCATGTATATTGAGAGGAATAACCTCTTTCACATATTGAAGGATATATAGAAAGGGAAGGTATATAGAGAGGTTTAGTATATCATGTTGGTAATATATTAAAAAAAAGACCATTTGGGATTTATAAGTAACCCTTGCCATGGTCATACTAAAAGTTCTTCTCACATATTCACAACTACTCAAAGGTTCAATATTTGGATCTTGGAAATATAATATAAGAACCATATTAGTAGTTGAGAAGGTTTGGAACATTGTCACTAGTAAAATCACTCGAATTAAAGAGGACACATATTAAAAACAAAAATTTATTGATGCAAATGCTCAAACATTGATGATAATTACTCTTGATATAATAGATGTTATTCATCCATACATTTGTAAAGCAAAAACATCTAAGGAGGTATGGAAAATACTTTATACCATCTATTAAGGGAATAATGAATCAACAATACTTTACCTTCAATCTCAACTTCACGTATTGAGAGTCTAAGATGGAGAAAGCATTGGGATTTTTATTTTTTGAGTTGTATATTTGAGAGCCAAACTGAATGCCATGTGAGAAATTATGGACAATAAACTCTTGGTATTCATTATACTTCGAGCTCTACTAGATTCATTGTAAGTGTTGATCACTTACTTGTAAATTTCAAATAGGAAGGTATCCTTTGATGAGTTAGTGATTACGCTTCAATAGGAGAGACAACCAATAAGTTGAGGGATTAGTTGACAAATATTGCACTTATTTCTAAGAAGTATAGGAAAATGAAGCCATAAAAGGGTCATTTCCCATCATCATCTTCATAGAAACAACCTCAAAATAAAAGAGGTATTTCCACATCTATGATAAACATGAACAATATATGAATATTTATTGATATAACCCTATGACTCAAGGAGATCAAGTCTGAAACCTACTCAAAATAAAACAATACAAACCTAAGTAGAAGCAACAATAAGGGTATGTTGTGAATTAATAATTAGATTAAAAATCTAAATAGGTACACAAGGTGCTAATTTCCAAGGAGATAAAAAGATTAAAATATAAAGTTTGGTATATTGATTTAGGTGCTAGAAAGCACATAACTGGAGATAAAGCATGGTTGAACTCATTAGAAGCCAAATAAAAAGGGAAACCAATGAACATTGATGTTGATAAAACATATCAAGTTAAAGGAGTGGTAGATGTTTCTCTCAATATTCTTGAAGGTAGTTGCTCAATCCAATAGGTGTTATATGTACTTGGATTGATGGTTTTTTAAGTCTTCATATCAATATGAAACTCATAGGATAAATTTCACATGATATAGTCATGATACAATAAGATCAAGATGATTATGTAAGTAGAAAATGTGAGATAATTAATATGTAAATCTATGCTTATGATATATCAAATAACATTCATTAGTAAGCAAAAATATGAATGTAAATAGCCTAAATCATACATGTATAAATCATGTAGCATGACTTACAATATTAATTGCTCAAAATATATGCAATATTTATTACTTCTCTTTCTATTATAGATATAGTACTTGAATCTTGATGATGATATTGATAATTGTTTCTATATATCTAATGATCCTCCATGGAGTAATATGTAGCCATTGTAGAATGACTCTTTAGATATTTAACTATTCCTTTTCTTATGCAAAGTATCATGAATCTTGGCTTCTCTACTTGACGCTTACATACACTCTAATCTAAGAACACATGTGCACTCTTACATATAAGACACTTGTGCAATGAAATCATATTACACTTGCACAGTTACATGACACTTGTGCATTTCCTGCACATACACACTTACATAACACTTGTGCATTTCCTACACATTATTATATTACATAAAATATTACTCACACTCTAATCTAAGACTCAACCCTATTCTAATATTTACAAGATGTACCATGAAGGTACCATGGGGGTACATTAGCATGTACCAAATAATGTAATATAATTCAACATGGACTAGTAGATAATTTGTTGTCAATACCACAAGTTATGAATCCAAATATGGTGATGAAATTCTACATAGTTGATGGCAACAAGAGGTGTTTTATCAAGAGGAATGGAAAAATTGTGGTAATTATTTCCTATAAGAATGACTTGTTTGTACTCAATGTCATATCATCTCCTAATATTGCACTATCAATTATAATGATAGATGCTATCTCTCTAGAGAATAGGAGATATGGTCATCTAAGTTTAGGATAATAACTATAATTGAGTCAACATCAAATAATATTAGGTTTTCCTAGAATTTCACTAATATTTCTAGTATGCTTAGGTTATTTGGTAGAGAAGCAACATCAAATACCTTTTGAGTTGAGCACTCATAGAGAAAAATGATAGTTGGATGTGATTCAAGGTGATCTGTGTAGACCCATGACTACTGGTTTTGATGGCTATAAGTACTTTTAATTATTCATGGATGGCTACTCATGGAAGATATGGATGTATTTCTAGATATTTAAGTCAAACATATCAAGTATTTCTAGCACTTCAAAAAGCATAGAGATATAGAATCTAGGCATTCCATTCAAGTTCTTAGATCTAATTAAGGGGAATATACATTCAATAAATTTACATAGTTAAAATTATAAAATAGGATTAAGTGATAGCTCATTATGGCCTACATTCTATAGTAAAATGGGGTTGCCGAAAGGAGCACCCATTCCATCATAGAAATGGTTTGTTGCATGCCCATAGGAGCAAATTTGGAGGAGCAGTATTCAAATGAAGTTGTTACCACTATTGTGTATCTTCTAAATAGATCACCCACAAAGAAACTATAAGGAGTTACACTTGGAGAATTTTGAACTGGGAGGAATCCTTCAATTGTGCATCTTAGAGTATTTGAAAGCAAGGCATATGAATCCTTATAACACTAAATTTTATAATAACTTGTAATTTCAAAAACTTTTCAAATATCCACTCAAATAAGAAATTTGCAATATTTTTAAATTTTATAAACCTTTGAAGTAGAATTCCTTTGAACTCCCTAGTAAATTTGCAAAATTTTCAATTTTCAATTTTCAAATATTTTAAAATTTTCAAATATTCAAAAAAAATTTAAAAACTTCAAATCGCTTCAAACCATATTTCTCCAAATTTCAAAAAATATTTAAAAACTAAAAACTCAAATCTTAACTCTTTTTAACTTGTTAAATCTTAAAAACTAAACATTCAAACTTTCAAAATCTAAAAACACTCAAAACTCAAATCTTATATACTCAAGGCTTTAAAAATCAAAATAATTATTATATTTTCAAAACTTATAAAATATTAAATCCTAGTAGTAATCCTTATTACTTCATAACTCAAAATATAAATTTGAACTTTCAAAACTACTTTTGAAGACTTAACCAAGATGCATAAATAAATATTAAAGTGGAAAACCTCATAACTCCATCTATAATTTTCAAAAACAAATTAAATGGGTTTTCCCTTCAAAAAGGTAAATAATGCACCAAGTCTAAAAATGTAACGTATTAACAATATTACCTATTATAGTTGACTGATTTAGCTCCTCAATAATTACTACATATACCAAGTATTTATTAGAGTGCCAATTACCACCTTATTCCTCCAACGCTTAGAATGATAATTCTTAGAATTCCATTTGTTGTGCTTCTTCGTTCATTTTTTTTGCATCTACTTTCAAGTGACTTCCTATTGCATGTAAATTTGAATTCTCTTCTCTAATGCTTGCTCATTCAAATGCTCATATCAAATGTATTTCTGAATGCTCATCTCTAATGCACATTTGAATGTTCATTTCTTGTGCACATCTAAATGTTTATCTTAGGTCCGCATCCAAATGCCCATCTTAGGTCCATGTTCGAATGCTTGTCTCAGGTCCATGTTTGTATGTTTGTCTCAGGTCCATGTCGGAATGTCATTATTCTGGTGATAATGTTTAAGTGATAGCATTTAGGTGTTCTAGATAACTATCTCAAGGTAGCATTTTGGATAACACTCAAGTCTTCACCTAAATATTGTTGCAATTAGATCTTGAATGGTGCTTGACTCTATATCCAATTATTTGTTGTGAATAGTACTCTAGATAGTGCTCAAGTCCCTATCCAATAACGATAACTCCTCCATGATATTTTAAAACTCTCAACACAAGGTTTCTAACTTATTAAACTAAAATAGAAAAAATGACTTGATTTTTGTAGGGCATTTCATAGAAAAGAACAAAAGGAAAAAATTGTTGTAGTTATAGCAGGATGTAGCCCTAGAAAGGATTCTAATAACACTTGTTAGGAATATTTCAATTAAAATAAGCACATCAACATAATATTGCAACAAATAACATAATGTTTAAAAATGAGTACATCATGATCATAAGATTCAAAGTACCAGGATTCATTAAAAGAAAAGTTCAAAGACAAATATTTTCATAAACATGTAGCAAGATGTAATAATCCATAGGAAATACAATTAAAATCGAATATAGAATATGGAGATGATTCATGGTGCATATATTTAGGAGCAAGCCATGACATGATAGGAAATTTGAATTAGTTTGATTCAATTCAAGTTAAAACAAACATATCAATGAAGATAGTTGATTATAAGGTTTATCATATGGACAAATCTAGAAAATATCACTCTCAGCTTATCGTATTATGAATGTATACTAGATGTATTGTATGTTCCTGGTATTGCAAATAATCTCATATCATTATATCAATTGCTTAATAAGGAAATAATTGTGGAGTTCAAGTATATTAATGGCAAAAAGAAATATCTTATTAAAATATAAAATACAGTTGAAGCCATGGTATCCCATAGGACTGGGATGTTTTTATTAGATGTGATAGGAATATCATAAAAAAATTTAAATCATTTTTTCCACAAGAAAAACACTAAAAGAAACATTATATTTAACATAAAGTGTTTATGGTAAAAGAATATAATTGCTTTGAAAGAAAATGGAACAAGATAATGGAGCGGAACTAGCATTACAAGCCAAGCTAGAATTGGAGGATGAAGAGACTAATATAATGAAGGCGAAAAGCCTTCATACCAAATAATGTAATATGGGAGGATGTTGGAGGTATTACATTATTTGGTCCCATTGTAAATATTTAGTTTAGGGTGTGAGTTTGATTTTATGTTTAAAGTATGTGTCAAGTTTGTAGGAGTGTGCAAGTGTCATGTAGTTAAGTGTGTGAGGTGTCTAGTTAGGAAGTGAAGAGTCATTGAGTGATGTGTCTACTGTAGAAGTAGGAGTTATATACTGGACATGAGATACTTTATCTTTATGTAATATGTGGGACTTATTGTAAAGAAAGAAATGTGAAGAGTCAAGTTCTCCCGTGAGTTTGAGGAAAGTAAAAGCCAAGAGCAATATAATGTGAAAGGTCTTATGTATCATTATAATGGAGACAAAGATTTTTAAAAGGTAACTCGAATAAGCTTTGCTTTATGCATTGCTTAAGTTTTTGTAATAATATTTATAGTGATATTTATAAATGAATATTGATGATTTGATAAACAAATTTGATATTGATATTTATATTGATGATATATGATTTGATTCATTGATCTTAGGTTTTATATAAATTGTGAAAATTTCATTAATTTTCTAACAAAAATAGATTGCAAAAGACAATGAAGTCAAAAAAATATCTTGTTAAAGAAGGGTAAAGAAATAGAGAAGTTTAAATGAGAACATAGGTCAAATATGTTCAACAACTAAAAACAAATATAAAAAAGCAATGCCTAGATATTTGGAGCCAAACAATTCTTATGTGATAAAGAAAGAAAAATTTCATTAATTAACATTCAAAGAGATGAAGCATTGTAGAAGTCCGAGTTTTTCAGCCATCAACTATCTATCCTTAGGGACGAAAACTTATAGCTAAAAAATGGTCAAAATTAAAATCATGAAGAGTTATACAAAAAAAATTCAATTAACAAGGTGCTCATGATGATTGAGTTTGCATAATAAAATCATAGGATTTAACATAAGAAACTTGAAGAGATTGAACCCATAGTTGTTAAAATTGCAACACAATGTATGTGCATCAATCCCATTGAAAAAGGTATGTGTTCCTTGCATTAGATGCCAACATGAATATCACAAAGCCTATTTGAAACTTATCAACTATCACTTTTTGGGAGAGCTTGGCCGGAGGAGGCATGGTCATGGATTTTGGCATTGTCATAACTTGGCTAGATTCCTAAAATTGAAGAAGGGTGTATCGACACATCTATCTAAGTTATTGTTATTATAACCAAACTAAAACGCCCATTAGAAAAATTCTTGAGTGGAGGTGGATCAAATATTGCAAATGGCCAAGGGATTATGCAATTATTATGAACAATTTATTGCTATACAAGAAACAAGACTATAGTACAATTCCTTCTCTAGAAGTAGTGCAAGGATACACTAGTAGCTACTAAAGCAACATCTGTTTCTAGGAAACATGTCAGAGACATACCAACAAGGAGAGTATGAATGGATATTCATGAGATTTTAAACACCAACTTGAGGTATTTGATGTCAGTCGATTAAATAGACCATATATTTCATGATTTTTAACATTGCATATATTTTAAACAGGGTTGTAAATCTTTCAAATTGATTTTGGAATATATCAAGCAAATTATAGGGTAACTAGCTAGTAGCAATATAATAAATAGATAAATAATTGAAGTCGAGGTCAATTTAACTATAGTTTTAAAAGGAAATAATTTTTTAAACTACCTAATTTTTAATTTTTGCAATTTCCTATAGCTTTAATGGACAATTAATTGAAAAAAAGACTAGTGAATATATTGTAAATATATGGGGGTGGTAAAACAACATTGAAGGTGCATTTTTTGCTACAATCAAAACCTTAAAAAATTATAAAATTTGCTTTAAATTTATAAATTTTGCTTTATATTCATGCTTTGAATACCTCTAGACCAAGTGCTTAGGCACACTAGTAGTGTTTGGTATCAATGACTCCTTTGGCTTATATTTATAGGTAAACATGTCATGTTGAGCTACTATACCTATAGCCTAACAAATATTCCATAAAAATATCTGATCATTAACCCTTTAAATAATTGGGGAGATTAAGGTCAATATTTTTTTCACTCCTACTATTACCCTATTTGTCACTAGCACTAGACATAAACCCTAAAATTGAGAAATTATAAGTATATAGGAAAGTTACACTTGTATAAAAGGATTTATCTTTAATTAGGTTTCATTGATAGGGTGAATCCTTTTTTGTAATACCTTGGTACCTCATATTGTTCTCTTTCACGTATCTTAAAGTCTCTATCACGTATGGTCATGTATATTGAGAGGAATAACCTCTTTCACATATTGAAGGATATATAGAAAGGGAAGGTATATAGAGAGGTTTAGTATATCATGTTGGTAATATATTAAAAAAAAGACCATTTGGGATTTATAAGTAACCCTTGCCATGGTCATACTAAAAGTTCTTCTCACATATTCACAACTACTCAAAGGTTCAATATTTGGATCTTGGAAATATAATATAAGAACCATATTAGTAGTTGAGAAGGTTTGGAACATTGTCACTAGTAAAATCACTCGAATTAAAGAGGACACATATTAACAACAAAAATTTATTGATGCAAATGCTCAAACATTGATGATAATTACTCTTGATATAATAGATGTTATTCATCCATACATTTGTAAAGCAAAAACATCTAAGGAGGTATGGAAAATACTTTATACCATCTATTAAGGGAATAATGAATCAACAATACTTTACCTTCAATCTCAACTTCACGTATTGAGAGTCTAAGATGGAGAAAGCATTGGGATTTTTATTTTTTGAGTTGTATATTTGAGAGCCAAACTGAATGCCATGTGAGAAATTATGGACAATAAACTCTTGGTATTCACTATACTTCGAGCTCTACTAGATTCATTGTAAGTGTTGATCACTTACTTGTAAATTTCAAATAGGAAGGTATCCTTTGATGAGTTAGTGATTATGCTTCAATAGGAGAGACAACCAATAAGTTGAGGGATTAGTTGACAAATATTGCACTTATTTCTAAGAAGTATAGGAAAATGAAGCCATAAAAGGGTCATTTCCCATCATCATCTTCATAGAAACAACCTCAAAATAAAAGAGGTATTTCCACATCTATGATAAACATGAACAATATATGAATATTTATTGATATAACCCTATGACTCAAGGAGATCAAGTCTGAAACCTACTCAAAATAAAACAATACAAACCTAAGTAGAAGCAACAATAAGGGTATGTTGTGAATTAATAATTAGATTAAAAATCTAAATAGGTACACAAGGTGCTAATTTCCAAGGAGATAAAAAGATTAAAATATAAAGTTTGGTATATTGATTTAGGTGCTAGAAAGCACATAACTGGAGATAAAGCATGGTTGAACTCATTAGAAGCCAAATAAAAAGGGAAACCAATGAACATTGATGATGATAAAACATATCAAGTTAAAGGAGTGGTAGATGTTTCTCTCAATCTTCTTGAAGGTAGTTGCTCAATCCAATAGGTGTTATATGTACTTGGATTGATGGTTTTTTAAGTCTTAATATCAATATGAAACTTATAGGATAAATTTCACATGATATAGTCATGATACAATAAGATCAAGATGATGATGTAAGTAGAAAATATGAGATAATTAATATGTAAATCTAGGCTTATAATATATCAAATAACATTCATTAATAAGCAAAAATATGAATGTAAATAGCCTAAATCATACATGTATAAATCATGTAGCATGACTTACAATATTAATTGCTCAAAATGTATGCAATATTTATTACTCCTCTTTCTCTTATAGATATAGTACTTGAATCTTGATGATGATATTGATAATTTCTTCTATATATCTAATGATCCTCCATGGAGTAATATATAGCCATTGTAGAATGAATCTTTAGATACTTGACTATTCCTTTTCTTATGCCAAGTCTCATGACTCTTGGCTTCTCTACTTGACGCTTGCATACACTCTAATCTAAAGACACATGTGCACTCTTACATATAAGACACTTGTGCAATGAACTCATATTACACTTGCACACTTACATGACACTTGTGAATTTCCTGCACAGACACACTTACATAACACTTGTGCATTTCCTACACATTATTACATTACATAAAATATTACTCACACTCTAATCTAAGACTCAACCCTATTCTAATATTTACAAGATGTACCATGAAGGTACCATGGGGGTACATTAGCATGTACCAAATAATGTAATATAATTCAACATGGACTAGTAGATAATTTGTTGTCAATACCACAAGTTATGAATCCAAATATGGTGATGAAATTCTACATAGTTGATGGCAACAAGAGGTGTTTTATCAAGAGGAATGGAAAAATTGTGGTAATTATTTCCTATAAGAATGACTTGTTTGTACTCAATGTCATATCATCTCCTAATATTGCACTATCAATTATAATGGTAGATGCTACCTCTCTAGAGAACAGGAGATATGGTCATCTAAGTTTAGGATAATAACTATAATTGAGTCAACATCAAATAATGTTAGCTCATTATGGCCTACGTTCTATAGCAAAATGGGGTTGCCTAAAGGAGCACCCATTCCATCATAGAAATGGTTTGTTGCGTGTCCCTAGGAGAAAATTTGGAGTAGCAATATTCAAATGAAGTTGTTACCACTATTGTGTATCTTCTAAATAGATCAACCACAAAGAAACTATAAGGAGTTACACTTGGAGAATTTTGAACTGGGAGGAATCCTTCAATTGTGCATCTTAGAGTATTTGAAAGCAAGGCATATGAATCCTTATAACACTAAATTTTATAATAACTTGTAATTTCAAAAACTTTTATCCACTCAAATAAGAAATTTGCAATATTTTTAAATTTTATAAACCTTTGAAGTAGAATTCCTTTGAACTCCCTAGTAAATTTGCAAAAGTTTCAATTTTCAAATTTCAAATATTTTAAAATTTTCAAATCTTTAAAAAAAATTTAAAAACTTCAAATCGCTTCAAACCATATTTCTCCAAATTTAAAAAAATATTTAAAAACTAAAAACTCAAATCTTAACTCTTTTTAACTTTTTAAATCTTAAAAATTAAATATTAAAACTTTCAAAATCTAAAAACACTCAAAACTCAAATCTTATATATTCAAGGCTTTAAAACTCAAAATAATTATTATATTTTCAAACCTTATAAAAAATTAAATCCTAGTAGTAATCCTTATTACTTCATAACTCAAAATATAAATTTGAACTTTCAAAACTACTTTTGAAGACTTAACCAAGGTGCATAAATAAATATTAAAGTGGAAAACCTCATAACTCCATCTATAATTTTCAAAAACAAATTAAACGGGTTTCCCCTTCAAAAAGGTAAATAATGCACCAAGTCTAAAAATGTAATGTATTAACAGTATTACCTATTATAGTTGACTTATTTAGCTCCTCAATAATTACTACATATACCAAGTATTTATTAGAGTGCCAATTACCACCTTATTCCTCCAACGCTTAGAATGATAATTCTTAGAATTCCATTTGTTGTGCTTCTTCGTTCATTTTTTTTTGCATCCACTTTCAAGTGACTTCCTATTGCATGTAAATTTGAATTCTCTTCTCTAATGCTTTCTCATTCAAATGCTCATATCAAATGTATTTCTGAATGCTCATCTCTAATGCACGTTTGAATGTTCATTTCTGGTGCACATCTAAATGTTTATCTTAGGTCCGCATCCAAATGCCCATCTTAGGTCCATGTTCGAATGCTTGTCTCAGGTCCATGTTTGTATGTTTGTCTCAGGTCCATGTCATAATGTCATTATTCTGGTGATAATGTTTAAGTGATAGCATTCAGGTGTTCTAGATAACTATCTCAAGGTAGCATTTTGGATAACACTCAAGTCTTCACCTAAATATTGTTGCAATTAAAGCTTGAACGGTGCTTGACTCTATATCCAATTATTTGTTGTGAATAGTACTCTAGATAGTGCTCAAGTCCCTATCCAATAACGACAAATCCTCCATGATATTTTAAAACTCTCAACACAAGGTTTCTAACTTATTAAACTAAAATAGAAAAATGACTTGATTTTTGTAGGGCATTTCATAGAAAAGAACAAAAGGAAAAAATTGTTGTAGTTATAGCAGGATGTAGCCCTAGAAAGGATTCTAATAACACTTTTTAGGAATATTTCAATTAAAATAAGCACATCAACATAATATTGCAACAAATAACATAATTAATAAAAAAGAAAATAGTAAATTACAATAAAAATGGAAATATAGTAGCTTTACTAATCAAAATAAAATCACAATGTAGAATTGTTGGCTTCTTTGAGGGGAAACCTCCTTAGAAGCACAATTTTGATACAATGTAAAATACTTGATACATTCCTTCTATTCCCTTGCATTTCTAAAGACTCCTATGAACCCTAAGCCTTAAGCTCAAGGATCATTTTCGTATGAAAGAGAGAACCTGAGCTAGAAACTTCTACTAAAGAGTCAATTATGTTTTTTATAATGATTACATCATATGGGTCCATATGTATAGGTACCCCAAGTTCCACATACATGCTACAATGCATTACATATTAATGTTAAGATATTACATAATAATGTTAGGATAGGGTCCTAACAAGAAGATGTCTATGAAGGAGCTATATGAGGTAGTTTTATCTTTCCATCCTAACAAGGCACCTTGCACTAATTGATTTCTTACAATTTTATTTCAAACCTTTGGGAATTTATTAAAAAGTGATATGTTGGTTATCAATGAACCAAAGAAGTAAGATTATAATAAGTGATATCAATGCAACATTTTCACATTGATTCCCAAGAAAAGTGACATTAAATATTCTAATAATTTTTATCAAGAAAGCCTTTGTAATATGATATATAAAATCATTTAGAAAATATGGCAAACAATTTGAAAAGCATTCTTTATTATTCTATATCATAGGAATAAAGGTATTTTTTAATCATTGTACAAGAGGTGATACATTCTATTTACTCCATTAAAAATCTAGGTATGCTTATAAAATTAGATATAAATAAAGCATATGATTGGGTTTGTTGGATTTTGTATTATATTCTTAGAAATTTGGTTTTGATCAAGGATGGTATGAATAGATTAGATGTTGGTATAGCACCCAAAATATTCTATTTTAGTGAATGGATTCATTACTAGATACTTTGAGTCATCTTGTGAACTCCACTTTGGCAATTTACTATCTCCATATATATTTATTATTTTGATAGAGGTATTTAGGAGAGCTTTCTCAAAGGTAAAAATGGAAGGAAAAATAAAAGGTATTCATGTTGAAATAAATGGTACCTCCAAACCTCATATCCAATTTGTTTATGATACTTTTCTTTTCAACCATCCATTAATTGGGGCCATGGAGATTAAATCATCATTATAACATTATTTAAGGAATACTAGAGAGTTGGTTAATACTAAAAATATAGGATTTTTTTCACAAAAACTATCCTAGACTTACAAAATATTAATATGAACACTTTAAGGTTTAAAGTTGAAAAACTTTCATCAACATATTTGGTTGTTTGCTTGTATCATAAAGGAAATAATAAGCATCTTTGGGACTCAATTTAAAACTCATGAAGAATACATTGTAACCCATCCTTGTTTATATTATGTCACTTTAAATATTGCCAATAGTTATAGCATCCAAATTTGATAAAATTAATAAAGACTTTCCTTGAAAAGCATATCAAGAAAATTTTTGGTTTTCTCTTGGTAAGTCAGATAGGGTTTACAAAATTATAAACTTATGAGTTTGGCCTTAGGCACAAAACTTGGATGGATATTATTTGAAGATCAAGGAAAGAGTTGGTGAAAAATATTTCTTCAAAAAAATAGAGGTTCTCTTGTTTAAATAAAATTATTTAGGAAATGACTCCTACCTAAAGTATCACCAATAATAAACTTCATATCAGATAGTTTGTAATTGATCAATAAATATATTAAATGTTAGTTAATGAGGGATATTATGCAAATTTTTGGTCAAAATATTGGTTGAAGCCTTATCCTCTTATCTTTGATTCAAAATGGAAACCATTAGCTTGATCATGTCTAGGTTGTAATTGTACAAAGGTCAAATATTATATTAGTGTGAGAAATTACTCAAGAACACAGAGTTCTATTAGTAACCTAATTGAAGGAGAAGAACTCAAATAAGAAGATATTTTTCAAAAGATGCTTCAAGAGTTTTATTTGTCTATATTTACATGAAATGATGATTTGGTTTGGAATCTATCAAAATATGGTGGATATACAATCAAGTTGAGATTTTATGATTTAGATCAATTGAATTTACTACTCTTAATGATTTTCATTAGAAGAATATTTGGTTACAAGAGGTCCTCCCCAAGGCCTCACATTCCTTTGAGTAGCAGTCCAAAGTAAAATTCTTGTATGATATTATCTAAAAAGAAGATGATATCATAGACCTTTTAGGTGTGCGTTGTATAAGTAGGATGTAGAAAAATCATAGCATTTACTTATTTTGTTGTCCCTTTTCTTACATAATTTGGGTATACATTTTCAAAAATATGAAAATACATTGAGTAGCTCCATCAATATTGAAAGAGATGATACAATGTTGGATTAGTTATTTTAAAGCTAAAGTGTTATGTATTCTATATGGAGTATTAGTCATGCTATTATTTTGTTGGACTTTATGGCTTGAAAGGAATAATAGAATTAAAAAAAAAATCTCAAAATCATGCCCATGTTTGGAATTGTATTTTTGCCTCTCTTGCAAAAATGTTTACATACTTAGTGCTCATCATGGGAAGTTTAAAGTGCATAAAAAGAGGTGCTAACATCTTGATTACATGATTTAAATTATATGAAATAATCATCTACAATAATGGGGTTAACACAAAGGATTCACTTCAATATATGGTAAAATAAAATTGTTTATCAAAATTTAATTTGATGGTACTTCTAAAGTAAATCTAGGAAAATCTAGTGGAAGTGGTGTTATTTGAAATAACTAAGGTGAAAATTCTTCTCACTTATAATCATATAGAACTTCAACTAACAACTATGCATAGGCTAGGATAATTTTTACAAGGATAACAATTACAATTGAAAATGAATGAAAATATATTTCAATTGAGGGGAATTACAAATTATAATTAATGCTATCTATAAAAGTAGATGTGGGTATTAGATGAAAAACAATATTTATTGATTATATTCATCAACTACTATTGGAGGTAGTTTCTATAGAGAAGAAAATTATATAAGAGATAATCTAGCCAATCATGGTGTTGTTCTTCATCTCTAGGAAATTTAAATCTTATAAGGTAAGTGGTCAAGTGAGATTTTATCTCTTAATGGAAATGATTTCAAGAAGTTGATTATAGGAACATAGCACTTTAAGGAAGATGAAGTATATATTAGATAGAAAAATAAATGAAGGATAACTTTGATAAAAGTAAAAGCTAGATATGTCTTAATTGACCTTACATCAAATGTCATGTTTTGGTATTTTCATGGGAGTGGTCTCCAATAAAAGCCACATTTCGCTTATTAAAAATATATAATAATAATTAAAAATTTAATAAAATTATACTATGCACTCAACAAATATGGTCAATAAATCAGATGATATTAGATCAACTAATTAAATTCCTCTTTTTTGGGATAGACCTAGTTATAAATCTTACCAAACAATACATGAGTGATTGCCAAGCTATTGTAATATCACTCTATGGTCAGGTTTGGGCTATTTTAGTTCTATATAATCAATTAAAAAATTAAAAGATAACATGTATAGGTATCCATAAAAGTACATCAAAAGTTTTTTAAGGAGGAGAACTAGGTTCAAATTTTATCCACCAATATATGTAAAATTGCCATGTTGTCATATGATGATGTAATAAGGATAGGGGATGATTCACTCACCTATAACTATTAAAAAATTAAGTACACCAAACAAAAGTATACCCTCTTAAAAATATATATTTTTATTTTTGTAAATAAAATAAATATATTTAAGAAATAAAAGAATTCTATGGGCTAAATTTGGGGATAAAATAATAATAATATATTAAGTAATGCTAAGTACAATGGGTGGCACAATTGGAGGCCACACTCTAAGGGGTATAGTAGGGAGCCCTCCTAGGATCATGATTCGAACTCAAATAACTGAAATGCCTACAGGGATAATATATACACATTTCAAAAACTGGAATTGTTGAATGACACATTCGATGGATGGTGGGCATATATAAATATTTCATATTGAATTTAGTATGGAACAAAAAAAAATATTGAACAACGAGCACCCACTTGAGCCAAATTACTCTTAAGTCGGATCTTGTTCCTCACACTATGTCTCGCAATTTGCAAAAATAAATTAATAGAAGAAATCTACATAATCTTCACACATATGGAAATGCCAACAAATATCTTTGGATGATGGTTAAACCAACTAGCTGAAGATTCAACTTACACTTTTAATTTGTGTACTGGAAGAGCAGATGCACCTTTGAATGTTGTGTATGCCTAGGAGAACAATTATATGATATATATATAGTTGTTGCTGCTTCTTCTACTTCTTCAGACTTTCCACTACCATGTTAGCTATATTAATTTTAGAAATTAAATCAGATTTCACATGGTATATCTCTGAAAAATCTTATCTTTCAGATTTGATCATCGTACTTTAAAGTGTTCAAAGTTATTACTGGTGGTTGGAATTATTCGATGATTGGATAGACACCATATTTTTCAATTTAATGCATGTCAGAATGCTGGTGAGATTTTCCCCCATTCCCAGCTATAAATATGATCCAATGGTATCATTTTGTGAGAGATATTGAAGTTGGAGAAAACGCAGATGAAGAAGGTGAATTTCGGAGAGCCGAAGATTGAAGCTGCAGTCTTCAAAAATAATCTGGTTTGATTTATCCTATAATTTTTTCTAAGTTGCAGGTGTATGTGGATGTATTTCCATCTTGAGCAATATAATACCTTCAGTGTATTTTGTTTTTGCATGATATTGAAATATATTGAATAAATCTACTTTGCAAAGTTAGGGTTTCATTTTATTTCAATTTCACTCGTGGATGTCCTTTGAAATATTTCACTAAAATTTTATTCTGCTCATACTCTCTATTTTGGTGAGCAGAATTATTCTTTTAGAGTTGGATACATTAAGTTCCAGAATACATTTACCTTTGCTAAAATTCCATCACCCATTCCTTGTTAAACTCCGCTCGAGTAAATTTTTGGAAGCACTCTCCTTTGTTAAATTTCGTAAAATCATTTTCCTTTGTGATAATCCGCTCGAGCATTTTTAATTTTAAATCATGGAATTAGGTTTAGGGCATATTTCACATCTTAGTTAATTTATATCGGTAAATTTTTTATTAATTTTTTCTCATATATTGCCTTGTTAATTTCCACTCTGTTCAATTTTGCTCCTCGATTTTTGAAAAAGGCATTTGCGGAATTTCAAATTGTAGAATTTGAATTCCATCGGATTTTTCCAAAGCAATTTTTATCTGACTCCCTTTTCTCTATATTTATTTCACTGTGCTCATTTCCGAATTTATTTCATTGTATGCATTCTTTCAAATTGGTATCATAGCTAGCACCATTAGCGGAAGGTTGTAGAAGCAATGGCTTTCGATAATATTGCAGTTGTAGATCCCATAATTAAATGGCAGGAATTATGATTAATGGAGAATCCAAATGAAGATATTATTTGAATCTCAGGAACTATGGGACTTGGTGGAGAATGGTTACCCATAATCCATAGATGCAGCAACATTGGCTGCTCTCTCCCAAGAATATTCAAATAGATTAAAGGAGAATTGGAAGAAGGACCAGAAGGTATTATTTTACATAATGTAGGCAGTTGAGGAGACTATATTTCCAAGAATTGCAACAACAACTAAATAAAAGGAGGTATGGGAAATTTTATCCAACTCCTTCCAAGGTACCAATAAAGTTAAGTTGGGAAGGTTGCAGATGCTAATAAGGGAGTTCAAAAATTTGCAGATGAGTGAGTCAGAGTCCATGAGAAACTTATTTACCTGCACTATGGGTATCATCAACCAGATGAGGTTGAATGGCAAGAATATTGAGAACTAGAGGATAGTGGAGAAAATACTAAGGATCCTACAAGTAAGGTTTGACTCAATAGTGATAGCAATTGAAGAATCAAGGTATTTAAAAATCCTTTGAGTAGATGAGCTCATAGGTTCTCTGTAAATACATGAGTAGAGGTTGAGTCGGTCATCTTAGTTCTCATTAGAGCAAGCATTTAAGATGCATCTCTCATTTTGAGATAGTGTCAGAAGAGATGAATCCCACCAAGACACCTCTAGTTCTCAAGGAAGAAGAGGCCATAAGAGAAGAGAAAGGTCAAATCCCAATGAAGGAGAGAATAGCTACAACTTCCATAAAGCAGGATGAAGAGGTAATGACATGAATCAATAATGAGGATCAAATCAAAGGTATGATAAATCAAAGATCTAATGTTATTATTGCAAGAAATTTGGCCATTACAGTAATGAGTGTAGAAAGAAGCTAGCCAAGAAAAATAGGTAGCAAGCCCACTATACAAATGAAAATGATAATCAAGAAAGTAGATATGTATGTGGGTCCATGATGCTAACATGCAACACTGATGAAGAAAGCTAGAAGAATACCTGGTATCTTGATAGTGGTTGCAACAACCACATGTATGGGAACAGAGAAATGTTCTCACAGTTGGATGAAACCATCAAGTCTGAGCTAAATATGGAAAACAAAATTAAGGTACCTATCATGGGAAAATGAATTATTATAATCCACATCAAACAAGGTGAAATAAGGCACATCCCTGATGTGTATTATGTGCTTGGGTTGAAATACAATTTGTTGAGCATTGTAAAGCTTATGTAGAAGGGGTACACTGTGCAATTTAAACATGGAGCATGTGTCATAAGAGAAAAAGAGAATGGAATCATAGAAAATGTATCCATGACAAAGAACAAAATGCTTCCTCTACAAATTCAAAATGAACTGCTACTTTCATTTAGTGTAGTTGTGAAAGATGCTACATGGTTATGGCATCTCAAATATGGTCACCTGAGTTTTAGTGGTCTGAACCTGTTGCACAAGAAACAAATGGTGAAGGGATTACCCCTCATAGAGGAACCAAATAAAACATGTGAAGGTTGCCTAGTCAACAAGCAGCATAGGGATGCATTCCCTATAGGATAGTCATGGAGAGCTTCACATCCATTGGAGCTTGTGCATTCAGATATTTGTGAGCCTATGCAAACAATCTCATTTACCAAAAACAAATAATTTCTAGCTTTTGTAGATGATTTCAGTCGGAGAACATGGGTATATCCCATCAAACAAAAGTTAGAATATTTTGGCAAATTCAAAGAGTTCAAAGACTTGGTTGAAAAAAAAAGTGACTATTATGTGAAGACTCTCAAAAAAAATGGTGGAGGTGAGTACATCTCAAATGATTTCCATAATTTCTGCAAAGCAAATAGAATTAAAAGGTAGTTCATAGCTAGATACACACCACAATAGAATGGTGTTTTAGAGAAGAAGAACATAACCATAATGGAGATGGCAAGGAGCATGCTAAAGGCAAAGGGACTGCCACATGAGTTCTAGGTAAAGGTTGTATGTTGTGCAGTTTATCTGCTGAATAGATATCCTACAAAGAGTGTGAAGGATAAGATTCCTCAAGAAGCTTGGAGCAACTAGAAGCCGAGCCTCACTCACTTAAGATTTTTTGGGTGCATTGCATATGCACATGTTCCAGATGAAAAGAGAAAGAATCTATATGACAAGGTAGAAAAATACATCTTCATTGGGTATAGTGAAGATTCAAAGGCTTATAGGTTGTATAACCCTATCAAAAATAAGTTGATTATAATTTGAGATGTGAAGTTATTGGAAGAAGAAGATTGGAACTATAAATCCAAGACTGGTTAGCAAGAACCAACGATTATTGAGTCTGAGGACTTAGGAGACAAATTCCATCCACCTGTAGCTTCAAATAGTAGTACCGATGCTAGCAACAACACTACCTCATCATCACAATCACCTCCACTTTCAAGAAGGATCTCCAACTTGAAGACACCATCAAATATAAAGAACTTATAAGATATATATGAGGTAACTAGAAAAGAAATTGAAGAAGAAGAATATTATGATTTTGATTTCTTTTATGAGTGTGATCTAATTTAATTTGAAGAAGCAATTTAGAATAGAACTTGGATGAAAACTATGGATGATGAGATAGAGGCCATAGAGAAAAATTAGACCTGGTATTTAATGGATCTTCCAACATGCAAGAAGACCATTGGAGTAAAATAGGTATATAAAACTAAGTTTAATGCCCAAGGTTAAGTAAAAAGGTATAAATATAGAATGGTTGCAAAATACTACAAGTAAAAGTTAGGGATTGACTATCATGAGGTGTATGCACTTGTAGTAAGCCTTGACACAATCAGATTTATTTTAGTATTGACATTCCATAGAGGGTGGAATGTTTACCAAATGGATGTCAAGTTCACTTTCCTGAATAGAGTGTTGGAAGAAGAGGTCTATATAGACCAGCCACCCGACTATGAGCTAGAGGGGCAAGAAGGAAAGGTCCTAAAGTTGAAGGAAGCTTTGTATGGGTTGAAGCAAGCACCTATGGCTTGGTATAGCCTAATTGATGCATATTTTCAAGAGAATGGGTTCATCAAATGTTCATATGAGCACACTTTCTATATGAAGACAAATAAAGAGGGAGATATGATGATAGTATTCTTGTATGTAGATGATCTCATTTATACTGGTAATAGAAATATGCTATTTGAGCAGTTTAGAATTGCCATGAAGTAGGATTTCGAGATGACGATGTTGGACATTTTGAGTCCCTAAGCTAAAAGTTGTCATTGATGTCAAAAGTACCTATGTAAGTAAGCACTATGATTTTGCTCCACAAAGAGCTTCATGAGAAGACAAGGTATTGATCAAAGGTTCTAGAAGGGATGCATGGCATTTGGTTCCAAAAGGAGCTTCAAGGGAAGCTTAGCAAAAGGTTTTTATGAAAACCAAGGAAGGCAAGGAAAGTCTTTATTTAAAACCAATGGATGGCATATTTGAAATGGTTTTTTATTAAAACCCAAGTTGGATTTTTGTTTCATCGAAAAATGTGCCCCAGTGATGGATAAATTTAATTTTAAAGGTTTAGTTTAAATTTTAATTTATTTAAAATTAAAATTAAAATTAAAATTTTAAAATTAAATAAAATGTTTTTCCCTCCTTTCTTATTGGCGCTGTCAACAATGTTAAAAGGGCCGACGTATTCACTTTTGAAGGATGGCTTATATAAATAAGCCAAAGGTTTTCCATTTAATAAATCGAAGGAGTGTCGCATGATTTTCGAAAACCCAAAGTATATCTGCATCTAAATATTGCGCAGCAAATTTTGTGGAATGTTACGTGGGTAGTCAAGTCGTGGATGATCAAAGTTTTGGCACCTTGAGAGGAAAGCACATGCAGTTTAAGGAAGAGAGTACCCAATGCACTCATGTGGGCAGTTTTAGCTCACGTGGCTTAGCTATCGCTTGACAACACGGTGGGCAGAGGTTCGAAATGCCAAAGCCATTCGAGGGCTCCTTTGATATATGCACTCTGACTCCGATATTTGCAGTAGCAAATATTTTAATTAAAATATTTTCTTGCTAAGGTTTCATTATGATTTTTGTGGGAGATATAAGGTTGAGCAAGATTTAATATTTTAATAAGGTTTGATATTTGATTAATGTGAGATATTTCCTAAGAAAGCTTTGTGATTATTTTTGAGTGCAAAAGTATTGAAAGGAAGGATATAAAATATTTGATTTATTTTATGGTATAAGTGGTTTGTGGAGTGACAATGTTATGCAATGTTTTGATTTATTTTATTTTATGGTACAAGTGGTTTTAGGAGTGATAAGGAAGTTGTGCATTAATTATTAAGAAGGTTTTCTAATTAAAATCCTTGGTGAATATAATTGTGAAGTGGAGTAATGTGATTATTTTTGTGATATTCTAACCCTTGTGAAAATTGGAAAAGGAATATTGTGATTGTGGCAGATTTCCAAAGAGGCTTCTTCATATTCATAAAATGTATGGGCACATTCTCCTATTGATTGATTATAGTGGTTGATTTCTAAAATATCTTTGGAGTGAAAAGGATTGATTGTGGTTTCCTTTTCGAAAGTGATTGGTTTAATGCTTCAAGGTTTTTTGGATTGAGAGTTGTGATTAAACCTTTTTTTATAAGCATTGTTGTTGGAGCCCATTGGTTGTGCAAAGAACTTGAACTTGAGTTAGAAAAGAAAATGAGTATCATTGTTATGTGAGATTTGTGGTTGAGCATTATTGGGAACATTTTGAGTTGGTTGATACATGCTTGGACTAGGGTTTGTGAGAAAGGGTTGTTAATTGAGGTGATTGGTTGAGTTGAGTTGATTGACCCTAGTTAATTAGATGCATGTGGTTGTTCAAGTTCCATAAAACAAACTATTCTATATTATTAATTTGAGTTGAGATTGGGATTTTAGTATAGAACATATTGAGTCTCTAACAATTCTCTTTATGCTTCTATGAGATTGAGTTGAGATATTTATTTAGCATTAAGTATAGAATATATTGAGTCTCTAATAATTCTCTTTATGATTCAATGAGATTAGACAAGTTCTGTGTGGACCTATTGAGTAGATTTGGACAAGTCCTAGAGAGGAATTATTGAGCATATTTGGACAGGTTCTGTGTGGACCTGTTGAGTAGATTTGAGCAGGTTCTATGTGGACCTGTTGAGCAGATTTGGACAGGTTCTGTGTGGACCTGTTGAGCAGATTTGGATAGGTTATGTGTGGAACTGTTGAGCATATTTGAGCAGGTTCTATGTGGACCTATTGAGCAAATTTGGATAAGTTCTAAGTGAGCTTGTTGAGCAGATTTGGACAAGTTCTGAGTGAGCTTGTTGAGAAAATTTGAGAAGGTTCTGAGTGAACCTATTTATATAGAGCTTTGGAGATGGCATAGTATAGAGGACAGAGTCTTAGTGGATAGAGATCTAGTAGCCAAGACAATTGAAGACAAATCTAAGTGAGGAGTCTTCAAGTGGAGAGAGATCCACCAGTTAGTGTAGCAGAGAGATAGAGTCTTCTAGAAGATCACTAGCCAGAGTAGAAGGGGAAAGAGTTCTCCTGTGGAAGAGATCCACGAACTTGAGATTAGGGGATCAACATATAATTTGGAAAAAGGTCCATAAACATTGTAATTGAGAATGATTCCCAAAGAGATTGATTAAGAAAATTTTAGTAAAATATTTTCTCGATGGAGTAGCCCACATTGGGTGAACCACATAAATTGTGGTATCTCTATTGTGTATGGTGTTTTGTGCATTGATTTGATTACTGCTATTGCTACTACTATCTATACACTACATAATATTGAATTGAAAGAAAAATTAAAAAGGGGTCTTATACTGTTCAACCCCCCCTCTCAGTATAATATTATGTTCTTCAGACGAACTTAGGGCTGATGAAATATTTTCTTGGCATTGAAGTTACCCAATATGTGGATGGTATCTTCATATCTCAAGGTAAATATGTAAAATATATCTTGAAGAGGTTTAAAATGGATAGCAAAATAGTGATCACACCAGTTGTAAAAGGCCTGAAACTGAGCAAGAATGATTATGGTAGCAATGCTGATCCAACTTTCTACAAAAGGTTAGTTGGAAGTCTCATGTATCTGATAGTAACTAGACTGAAGTTGATGTCTTGCAATCATGGAAAATAATTATGCGGTATGTCAATGGGACCAAAAACCATAGAATTTATTATGCAAGAAAAGGTTAGCTTGGACTTGTTGACTACACATATAGTTATTGGGCTGACAGTATAGATGATAGGAATATCACTTCCAATTATGCTTTCCATCTTGTATTAGGAGTAGTTTCATGGTCATAAAATAAACAACCAAATGTTACATTATCAATTATTGAGGTAGAGTATGTTATCGTTACTTCAGCTGCATGCCAAATAGTTTCACTCAGAAGAATTTTAGACGAGTTGAATCATCCACCAGAAAGGACAAAAACTATTTTTGTGATAATAATTTTATCATAGCATTGTCAAAGGATCCAATGTTTCATGGGAGGACCAAGCATATCGACATATGCTATCACTTCATCAAAGAACTGGTAAAATCTAATGAAGTTGAGTTATTTTTTTGTAGGTCCAAAGACTAGGTTGTTGATATTTTTACAAAACCTTTCAAGGAAGAAGACTTTAAAAAAATGAGGGAAATGCTCAGTGTCAAAGTTTTTATGAAATCTGATTTAAAAGAGGATGCTAGAAATTAAATCAGACTTCACATTGTAGATCTCTAACAGATCTTATCTTTCAGGTCTAATCGTCATACTTTAAAGTATCTGAAGTTATTATTGGTGGTTGGAATTATTTAGTGCTTGGATATACACCATTTTTTAAATTTAATGCATGTCAGAATGTTGGTGATATTTTCCTCCATTTCGAGCTATAAATATGATCCTCCGATATCATTTTGTGAGAGAGATTAAAGTTGGAGAAAACACGGACGAAGAAGGTCAATGACGAAGAGTCGAAGATTGAATTTGCGGTCTTCATAAATATTTTGGTTTGATTTATCCTACAGTTGTTTTTCTAGTTGTAGATGTATGTGTATGTATTTTTATCTTGAGAAATATAATACCTTTAGTGTATTTTTTTCTCGTATGATATTGAAATATATTGAATAAATCTACTTTGCAAAGTTAGGGTTTCATTTTATCTACTCGTGGATGTCCTTTGAAATATTTCACTGAAATTTTATCTACTCATGCTCTCTCTATTCTAGTGAGAAAATTTATTTGTTTAGGCTTGGAGAAATTAAGTTCTATAATACATTTACCTTTGTTAAAATTATGGCAGCCCATTCCTTATTATACTCTGCTCGAGTAAGTTTCTGAAAGCAGTCTCCTTTGTTAAATTTTGGAAAATCATTTTCCTTTGTGATAATCTGCTCGCAAGAAATTTCGCTCGAGCATTTTCAATTTCAAATCGTGGAATTAGGTTTACGACGAATTTTGCATCTTGGTTAATTTTTGCGGGCAAAACTTTTATTAATTTTTGCTCATATATTGGCTTGTTAAATTTCGCTCCATTTAAATTCTGCTCCTTGATTTTCGAAAAAGGCATTTGCGGTATTTCAAATTGCTTAATTTGAATTTCATCAGATTTTTCCAATGCAATTTTTATCACACTCCCTTTGATCCATATTTATTATGTTGCGTTCATTTCCAGATTTATTCCACTGTGTGCGTTCTTTCAATCAATACCTACAAACACAAATCCAAATTATGCTTTAATTTTTTGTATGATTAGACTATGTAAAAAAAAAAAGGCTGTGCATTAAGCCCCAAAGGGAATCAAGCTTGTTTACCTGAAAGTTATGCATCATGCACATATCCATTGAATTTTTTGGAAGTATACTCTCCCGTGAAGTAAATGCAGCCAATTGGTGCCTGTAACAACACAAAATTTCTATGATATGATTTCAGAAAGTCTAAGCTAAATTAGTTGTATGCGATTCTACTGATTTAAGAGGATTTTACTTGTAGGTCTTGAAAATGGTCATTGTTGACAAAATTTGTATAATTAGAGTAACTTCCATGTTGAAACCTATTATTCTGCCACCTAGGAACCATAATTTGTTTTGGTTCAGGAATATTTTTCTCAATACTAACATTGCTTTTGCCTTAGTATTATCATCACTCTAATTCCTCACCTGTCACCATTACCACCAGAATGTTTGATCTTGGAAATGCATTTTCCATGTGCTGCAAAACATAAGTTAGCTCTACCTACGAGGGTTTTGATACTTACAAATTAATTAAACATGTTAGTTATACCAATTACCTACCAGAAGGTATAATACCCACGTTTTTCATCAACGTACAGAAAAACATCCCTGGTGGGCAAAAAATTTTAGGAAAATTTTAAGAATAGCTTGGTGTAAACTCTAATGTCACAATTCATCAATGACTCTATTTTATTTCCTTGTGAATTATGTTGAAAATTTAGTAATAAGAAATAACATGAACATCAAGGCAATAGAAGTAGAAGAAATAGAGCAATTGTAGATTCTTACAGATAACTCATGCTTAAATTTGATAAGATCACTTTGAAGGACTCCAAGGCTCACTGAAAGAATGTAATGATTTACTTTGTAAACATAGTCTTCTTTAGTTTTGGCAACTACTCCATTGCTTGTATATTGTATTTATTGAACCACATGAATAAAAAGAGATCGATATTTTTTTTATGAAACAAGTTATTTACATTAAATTAAGATAAGAATATTTACAATAAAAAACACACCCCATGGGAAATCAAAATAACCTTCATTGACAAGGGTTAGGAAACAAAGCCTCCAATAAAATACAATTTTACCAATCATCATTGATCAAAGAAAGCATATCAAATAAAATTTTGTGCCATACTACATAAAATTCTAGTGATTATGGGATGGGAATCCACCCCTCTGCATCATGATTCTTATTAAGGCCTTAAATACCTACATCACTTCAACCAACAACTGGTCTAGGTGAAACTGGTTGAACATCATCCCACCCCCAAACTGGTGGGACGAATAAGCAATACCAATACTATAACACTTCCTGATTGGTGAGGGCTAGGACCAGTGTCTATGTGTTGGAGAACTTCTTGCATATGATGGAGGCTAGCGGTGAGAGCGGGATCAAAAATGCTCCTGAGAAGAGCACTCTATGGGGATTTGATTTACTGTACATGGATAATTGGACCATTACACCAAAATAACTTGCAGTGATCCAACTCCATAGCAACTTTTTTGGCTTGAGTACATATCTGTAGCCACATGTCATTAAAAACTTCTAATTTTTCTTCATGAGTAAATGTGACAAAAGGTGTATACTATTTAAAAATAATTCTATTACAGGCCTTCCAAATATGAATGAGCAGGCTAATTCTAAAAATATACCAAACTTAAAAAAGTGGGAGAGACAAAGTAAAAGAGTCCCCAAGAAGAGCTTAGGGCCAAGAAACTCTTGCAGTTGTAACTGGGAAAAAAAGTAAAGAATCCATTCCTAAGCTTACCTAGATCTTCTATAGTTCCAAAAGAGGTGAATAAAAGACTTGAGTACACCACAAAAAGGATATTTAGAATTAGGAATTCCAAGGTACTTCAAACATTCTACCAAGGAGAGGCCTTAACACAACAAGCTCTACGTAAAAAAAGATTGCTTGAACTCAACATAAGTAGTCCAATCATTCTAAAATCTAGAATTTCATCTAGTCCTTGTAGAAAATAAGTCCCAATTATGATTTATCTTAGGCACCATAGGAAGATGAGGATATAACCATTTATACCCCAAACGAGCCTTATAATTAAGCAAAGGAGTGTCAACATGCCATCTCCAGCCTGAACACCAAGGACATAGTGAGCACACACCAATATTGTGCAACATAGAAAATGGGGTGAGAGCAATAAGAATATCATAAGTATATTTTTCCATACCATTCATCCTGAAGGCGCATTTGAACTCATTCCATGGGATCCAATCCTTGGTATGGCAAGAAAATAAATCACCTATTGTAACAATACCCTTTTTAAATTTTTTTGAGCATGAACCCATTGCACCTGAGTTAAGGGAGAACCTTGATGAAGAAACATAGGAGACAACCAAATATTCATAGAATTGATGGGTAAGCCTTTATGAAAGCCATATTATTTCTAGAAGATCCAAGGAGTGAACTATTGCCATGATTTCTAGATACTTTTAATAACAAAGGAACCAAGAATATTAACAAAATTGGAGCAACAATGAGAGAGGAAAAATCCAAACATCTCCATGCTCTACGATTTAAAGGAATACCAAAGGAAATGAAATATCAAACTAGAAATTTCCAAGCTTTAGATCCCCTCATAGCCCTTACCACCCACTTAACACATAGAGCAATACCTTGTTGTCTATAGTCCAACAGATACATTCTGCCAAAATCTTTGGGAAGACAAAAAATATCTCAAAAAACTTCTATGAAATCCCTTTGTTTCAAAAGAATTATTCCAAAGAAAATATCGAAGGAGTTTCTCAAGAATATTATAACAATCTTGTGAAGGAACTCAACAAGAGAGTAGTATACATGAGTGGCAGCTAAAACTTTAGAGTAAATATCTTACTAATGATAGCTTCTTAGTAAGCTAGAATTCAAGTTTATTTTCAACTCTTTGAAGCACATCATTCCAAAGATGAGCAGGGGAACCTTGAAAGGCAAAAGGAATACCAAGAAACTTAAAACTTCTCCATGAGAGATCCAATTCCAATGAAACCCTTGAAGCCAAGGTAGCATAGGCAAGGGAGACTATATGAAGTAGAAGGTCTTCCTCCATTGTATGCTAGAACCAGAGGCTTTGCAAAAGGTGTTCATACAATACAGAGCATTAGAAACAAATTTCTCCTCTTCCCTTACAGTAAGAAATGAGTCATCAACAAAGTGACTATTAATAAGTTGTCCTTGATCATTTAGAAAAACAATTCCTTTAATAAGACTTGTAGAAGCTTGAGTAGCTAAAAGATAGCTGAAGGCTTCAACAACAAGCACATATAAAGAGGAAGCAATAGGACACCCTTGCCGAATAGACCTAAAAAGACCCACTACTTTATACTATGAATTGTTCATATTGAGAATAGTTGAAGCTTCTATGAATAGCATAACGAGTTTTAATTAAAACTAGCCCGAATCCTAAAGCTTTGAGCATAGCAAGAATGAATATCCATTCAATGCGGTCATAAGCTTTCTCAAAATCAATCTTGATAAAAAGCATGTTTCAGTTTGATATCTGGGACCATTCCATGCCTCCCAAATAGCGAAATATTATCGAGGATGTACCTACCTTGAATAAATCTAGTTTGTTGTAATCTGACTAACAAAGGAAGAAGAGGCCTCAGGTGAAGAGCCAAAGATTTGGAAATGATCTTGTAACTAATATTAAACAAAGTAATAGATATCCAATTAGTGATAAACTCTGGGTCCCCTTGCTTGGGTATGTATTTGATATTTTCCCTGTTAATAATTACTACCAAAGATCTTACTCGACGAGCCTCCAGATAAAATTCATGTAAATCAAGACCAACTAAATCCTAAAGACCTTTGTAGAACTCACAGGGAAAGCCATCCAAACCTAGTGCTTTGTAATTTACCATTTGAGACAATGCATCCTCCAGATATTTAAGGGAGAGAAGTTTATCACACCCTGCTCTTTGAGACTCTAAAACCTTAACTTTGCACAACTGCCATACAAGCTACCAGTGCTTGCTCTCACTCAAGAGAATAATATCGAGTAGTAAAAATATTAGTATAGTGCTTGACAAAAGCATAAATCATATTAGGAGGAACGGTAAGCCTTATTTCATTATCTTGAATGACCTTGAATTGAGTATCCTGCCCGAGAGGGTGAAGCCTTTGAAAAAAATATTTAGTGACCCTATCACCAAATTTAAGCCAATGAATATGGGCTTTAATTCAAGCTCCTCGAGCCTCATAAAGTTTAGCAAGTTTAAGTTCATGCCTTAGTTGGGCAACATGAGACTAAATTTCAGGATTAAACGGACATGCCTCAAGCTTGAGAGAAGCTTTGACAAGCTCATCATGAAGGACAACATTGAAATATCTTCTAAACTACACCACCTTTTTCCCCAAAGTGTGAAGCAAGATATTTATACAAAAAATGACATAATTCCACAATTTTATCCAACCCAACTCTCCAATAGGTCTAGGAACTAGATTCTATACTTTATAGATATGATAGACCATGGAAGGGTGCTAAAGAAAGGAAGTATTAAAAAATGTGACTTATAGCGTCTCTGAGGCAGGGATTTCATCAACACATTAAATATGATGGGTGAATGGTCGAAAGTAGTTGTACCAGGAATGGTTTCCACAAATGAAGTTGAAGTATTTCTCCTATAAAAGAAAAACTACACATGATCTGAAAGCATGGCTCTATCCAGCCTTCTCATAATTCTTGCATGGCCAACTTGGAAATTGGACCATGTATACCATAAATTTTTAGGAATATCTTGGAGATAAAAACAAGAATTTGGATCTAACAAACCCAATTTGTTTTTCATGAAGTACCAGGTCTCTCTTTCTCTAGCCCACCACATAGAAAGTTGTCATATCTTATTTGTAGGTTTTTTAGTCATATTAAAATATTTTCACATAACCCAAACAACAGGTGGTAAAGAGAAAGCACACCACCGCCAAATGTTAAAGTGCTCTTGAGATTCATTAGAGGTATAAACATTAATAATACCAAAAGATAGCCCACCAAACTCAAGTAAAATCCAAACTGCTTGATTGGAGGGGTCCACACCCCATGAGACTAAAATATCTTTCCACCTAGCATCCAAAAGAATGAAAAATCCTCCTTTGCCAAGGGAATGACTGGTGGTATAAAAAAAGCTACTTGGCCAAAGAAAAGGACAAGTACATTGCCGAATAAAGTAAAAAATCTTAATCTCTTGAAGACATGGAAAGTCAAGATTACCATAAAACCTGGAGTATAAAGCAATCTCATATCGAACCAAGTATTTGCAAACTGGGTACATCAGTCCTCTGACATTCCATGATAAAAAAAAATCATGGAAATCGATCAAGACTCATATGTCCTACATATTTAGCATCTCCGAGGTTTGAAAGAGAATCATAAATATTATTAATAAAATGCTCCTAACCTACTTTTGAAAACTTTGTTTGATGCCTTTTGTCCTAGTGAACCAAGGAGTCTCCTGAGGGTGGGTTATGAGATATTCGACCATGTATAAAAGCTTGTTTAGGTTCCATGAAGATGGAGGAAGGCTTCCCATCGACATGCAGAACTGAAGAATCTAAAAACTGAGTAGGAGCAGAAGAAGTAATAATTTTGATAAATGAATCATTAGTCAGTGGTACATTAGCAACCATCTATGAAGCCCTAACATTGGGTGCCACCATTTGTATGGTATGCTACTCCATCACCACACCATGCCCAGATGGCACAGAAGACACAAGGGGTTGAGGTGAGCTATTGGGAGCATCCATAAGGTTTACATTTTGCCCATTCTTAACCTTCTTTTGGACTACCTTCCATTCATCTTGCCCCCTTAATAAGCAGGTACATCAGAGCTAGTAGTAACAAGAGCCACAATTGTCTCTTTAGCTTTAATATTGTCTACCATTAAAGAATAATCTTTTATCTTATGTGCAGTTTATTGGCAATGGTAACATGTGTTAGACAGGTTTATATAAACAACATGTTACTTGAACATATAGTCATCAACTTGGATATCAATAGTCTCCCTAAGGTATTTATAAAGATCGACTTTGACATAAAAATTCTTTTGAGGGCATGAGACATAAAATTTATCTATTTCACAATAGATAAATTCACCAACGGGGACCATAAGGTTCTGATAGTAAGACCAGAGTGGAAGAGGAAGACCAGGGAATTCAACCCAAATCAGAACCCACAAGGAAACATCATTAGTGACCGAAAAATCCTTGATCCAGGACTTAAAAATCAATAAGGAGCTATGAACAGACCAAGGCCCATGACTTAGGATCACTTTAGTCTTAGCAGGGTCAAAAAAATGAAACAAAAATAACCCTTTGGTGAGGTTCTTTATACCATCAACCTTGACACCATGCCAAGCTTGTTGAATCTAGTTTCGAAGGAGGGTTTCACCAAGGATGCGACCTAGAAAATACCCTACCAGCGTATGGATTTTCAGTCAAGAACAAGTAGTATTAAACTCACTCAATGGGATAACCACATATATAAGAGAAATATTACCTCATGATAAACTTTGGGAATGAAATTCCATGGTTGCTTGTTCATATTTGGTGCCATTTCTCCATTATGTAACTTCAACATAAGTTGAAGTTGTTTATTGAGATCCGTCTATAAAAAGAGGTTCAATTCGCCAAAATATAGAGTAAAGTCGATGACAACAAAAAAAATTCCATAAGAATACCATAAGAGGTATTCTGCAAACACTCTAAAGTGGAGAGGTAGTATCGCACACACTCTAAAGTGGAGAGGTAGTATGGCACCAAGAGCCCAAAACTCTAATGCATGCAGCCTGTGTGACCTTTGATAATTATTTGTTAATTGTACAAGTATTCTTTTCCAAAAGAGATTGATATTTTAGATAAGTCCTTAGTTGATTATTAGCTATACTTCTCTCCATCAAATCATCAAAGATGATACAATATTAATTATATAATACATACCTTGTTCAACTTAAGATGGTTTTCCATGATACACCCATTACGAGATTGGAAAAATTCTTGGGCCAATTTATGGACGATATGCTCGTAGCCCTATTCATTGGCAACCATGAACTCCTTTGGCCCAAAATTCGTGTAAGTGGGAATTGGATCTACCTCTGCATCCCATCCATGAAATAAAATTTATTTTAATAACATGTTTTTCTGCATTCTCATATAAATTTTGAAATACTTAAAGTGCGGGGTTGAGTTCTGACCTGCCATCTCAAAGTCATGTAACATGTAGTTGATTACTAGCGAGTTCTGACCTAACATCTCAAATTCATGTAACATATAGTCTATTTCCAGCTCCAACGACGTTGATAGAATGTTGGAGAAGTAAAAACAATTGAAAAGGAATTTTATTAATTCATTCAAAAATTAAGGATGAGGGGGAGGGAGGGAGAAGGTCGAAGATCGGTAAACTTACAATTGAGGTTCCTCATCGCTTCCAGAAGCTGTAATGTACAAAACATGGTTTGCTGCATTTACTGCTATTTCATGGGAATCCCCCACAATAGATCTAGACACTATATTTCCACTGTGGTATACACACAAAATATATCAATCAACGTTGTCTGTAGCCTGTACCATAATAATTTCATAAAAAAATTGCTTACTTAAGTGGAGAGGTTATTTTGTCTATCTATTATCGTAAATGTTATATCAAGAATAAGTGTAATAGGAATAGCAAGTGCAAAGGTGGTGTTTGTTGGTGAGTTTTCATATGGGATTGATGTGATTTCCTCCAATGCCAGTAATCAACCAACACCTGTATCCATACCAGATGGGATTAATGTGATTAAGTATATTCTATGGTTTTAAGAAATATGAATCCAAAAATACTTTGTTAGATGGTTAAATTTTACTACAAAGTATCGTTGTGATCTTAATCTTAAGAATCTCAAGATGTATAGGTGGTTCTCTCTATTAAATGTGTAGAGAGGAAAAAAGACACACCTAGCAAAGAGAAATGAAATGCATCTATTGATCTAAGTACTAAAAAGAGACATTTAATGTAAGCATGATAACAAATAATTAAAGAAATGGGGGTCCTCTTTATATTAATCAATTTTTAGAATCCATGGTTATAATGCATCCCCTTGAGGGCTCTAAATTGATACAATCATTACAAAGGTGTCACAAGGATCTAATCCTTTCAAAGACTCAAGATGCCCTTCAAGGCCTTCCTCGCACTCATGAATTTAAGAGTGGGTTTTCGATACCACTACGATGATCTATCTATATTTAAACTTGTATCTCCTTCCTTGCGCGTTGAAATACCTGGATCTACACACAAAGAATTCAAATTTGTTAATAGCATATGCATATTGAAACGAAATCGAAGGGATGCATGTAATAGTGAATATGAAGAGTGCAATAGAAGGTGCAAAACTACTCAAAATTGCACCAAAACTTAGTATAATGCATATAATCTACTATAGAATTGATCTATGCTAAAACAAAAAGAAATTATATGCCAAATTCATGGTCATCCCTGGGTGTTCCAATTGGGACTGTTAGAAATGAAAAGCATAATAGAAGGTGTAAAACTACTCAAAATTGCATCAAATCCTAGTATGATGCATATATTCTAATCTAGAAATGATCTATGTTGAAATTGAAATGAAATTGTATGCATATTCATGGTCATCCCTAGGTTTTCCAATTATGATTGTTAACCATCCCAGGTGGGGATGGCCACCAAACCTGGTGGTTTTTACCACCAATTCCTCTAGGATCTGGTTCAAACTATTCCTAGGGGTGTTGTCATCGAATTTTGTGATATGATTCACTAAAATGGGTGGGTTTTGGAATGGGTTTGTGTATTTGGTATCACTTGGAAACCTCCTTCAATTGATGGAGATTTCAAGGGTAAATATGCGGGTGAAAGGTTGATTGAATCTCAACAACACTTCATTATGAAATATTACGAAGACTCCTATCTTTGAATTGGGTGGATTGGCTCCATTTTATAGCTCAAGAGAGCACAAGGTCAAATGGGCAAGTTAGGGCATGCGAGGCAGGTGTCACCATTTGTCAAAACCTTACCATGCATTGGGTGGGAGACATCTCCAATTTGGACCTCCAATTTGCAGGTTTCTGATTGATTTGATGCATCCTAAATCTGTTATAAATCAATGGGTGGGATAAATGGAAGAATTTGATTGCCATTTGTCCTTCCCTTAACTTTTTGAGAGTCCAAGGGCTTGGTCGTACCACCCTTGGTGGTCGTCCCACCCAAGGATGGTCATGGGTGGTCATCCCTAGGTGGGATAGCCATGAACTAGTGGTCGTCCTAGGGTGGGACGACCATGGCTACATGGTCCAAAACTTTCCAAAAGTGGTAAGGACCACTATTTAACCCCAGAGGGTTGCCTAAGGAGGCCATATGGTGTTGATAAGAGTGCATCTTGGCAGTCTACTCGAATTGATGTGATTTTAGTGTCTACAGGTGCTCCTTTTTTGGGATGTATTATGTGAAACAGAGTGCGAAGCAAAAATAGATGACTAAATTATCAACTGATTAAGGTTATTCAGTAACCTAACCAAATTTATATGTCCTTGTTATGGAAGGAGCATAAATTCTTGGAATCCTTGCTTTTAACATATTTGAAGGATTTGATTTTGGTATACCTTTCAACCGCACTGTAAGGACATGTTTTGGGGCTTAGGGTATACTTGGTCTTGGTTCCTTGTTTCACTTATAAGCCTATTCTGGGACAAGGGTCCCAAGGATTCAAGGAGACCAAGACTTTGTTTTGTGAAATTGGTGCTGAATTATGTGCCCCAGCATGGGCTTGAAATTATCTTTGGCAATAATTCTTTTGAATGTATGCAAGTTGCACTTTTGAGTGTTGATTTTGATTATGAATTTGTAATTATGACTACCCCCTCAAGATATGAGTCGATGAGGGCATGACCAATGATGAAAGCGATGAGTCACTTGACCAATATGACTTGATTAGGGTTCCTTTATATTTACCCATTGTGAAATTTATCAATTTTGTTAGGATTTTGATGGTTTTGTGGATATTTCATGGAAGAAAGGAAATGAATACCTCATTCCCATGGAGCAATATAACTCAAATGGCCTTATTGGTAATTAAAGTAGAGTCTTTTCAATTCATCAATGAACAATTTGGTTCAATCTTTACCCATTGTGAATTTTATCAGTTTTGTTATATTTTTGGTGGTTTTGAGGCCTTTTTCTTTGCCTTTTCTTCTATTTTTTTGGTGTTTTTTGGTGGTCGTCCTAGGGTGGTATGGCTGCAAAGTTCATGGTTGTCATAGGGTGGGATGATCATAAAATTTTCTGATCGTCCCACCCTAGGGCAGCCATGCTTATTCTAGGTCTTTTTAAGCTCAAAATTGGCAAAATGAGCTCATTTGCACACTTATCAATTGGTATATTAAGTGGTGAGGATTAGGAGAGTGATTTTGTGAAGTAGAGTGCTTTCAAAACCATCCCACAATCACCATGAGCCAACCTCTAGACTCGACGAGCGGAAGAAGCCGGTGCGAGATGGGTAAGGGTTGAATTTGCTACTAGACTTTGTTAAATTTGGAAATGTAATTATTTTCGTGTTTGCGAATGAAAAACACTAAATATTAGTAAATGAACCTCATTAGTGATAGAATTTATTATTTTGTGTTGTTAGTTGTTGTTTTTGTGCAATTTTGTTGCATTTTTTTGTGTTTTTATGAGGTTTTTTGCTTGTTTTTGGTGGTTGGGGAGGCCATTTTTGAGCATTTTTGGGGGCCGTCCCTGGGTGGGATGACCACTGGTGGCCATCCCTAGGTGGGATGGCTACCAATTTTGGGGCCATACCTGGGTGGGATGGCCATGATTTTGAAAGAAAAAGGTGCCTTTTTTGGTTATTTTTGTTTTTGTTTTATTTTTTTTAAAGCTTGCTTGCCTCTGCCAGGTGATCAAGAGCCGGTATTGATTTTTGACTCTATTTTAGACTACTAGGGACTTAATGATAGAGGATGGCTAGAAATGGCTTGATGCCATTGGTATAAAATAAGTGACATGATTAGAGCTAGTGATGGGAGACATAGCCTACCTAATGGCTTTGATAGATCTGTGGAACCGTCACACCAACACCTTCCACTTGTTGATTGGGGATATGATAGTAAAGTTATAGGATATCTATCAATTTTTTTGTATTCTGATAGAGGGGTATTCTATTATGTCTACTCATCGAGATCTTAGAGATATAATTTTGCAGAGATACTTTGAAGAGGACTTGCATGAGGCATTACGAGACTTGCCTAGCGGAGGTATCCTAGTGGAGATATGGTATGAGGTAGAGGTTTTGACTATGAGATATGCCTTAATGATGATGCTTATCTCCAACATGTTGTTGCTTGACTAGTCAGGAGCCAGGTTCCCCTAGAACCTTTTGGAGTTGGTGTTTTCACTAGTGGAGTGCACCATAGAGAGGTTGTTAGTGATGGCGTGGGGCACTACTTTTCTAGCACAAATTTATGATGAGTTGTACAAGATCCATTGTCATGGGTGAAAAGGATTGGGCTACAAATTTCTATTGCAGGTGTGGGGATGGCAGCACATTTCTATGGATCGACCATAGGGACTACCTTGGATGATACGAGCACAACTCATAGATGTGGAGATAGGATATGGGATCCTATGGTAGCGGGACTAGGAGAGGGGTTGGAGTCATCCTTATGCAGGTATGATTGATCACTATGCACAGTCATTTGCATGGCTTAGGGTAGAGGAGGTTACCTAGAGACCATATAGGGATTGTCCAACATGGCCTGAGGCTGAGGTGTAGCTTCGATGGGTACGGTGAGGGAGATGGTTAGTTGGTCAACACGGGATTGAGCAAGAGTATTTCCCATATGCTCGAGTGATGCAATAGTTTGGGCTATGCTAGGGGTTGCCTAGTAAGCCAATGATCTACCGACATCATGCGGATGAGAGGACACTTACTTGGCCTATAGTGGAGGTAGTTGGAGAGGAGGTAGATCCTATGGAGGGCATCTCTAAGCGAGATGATATAGGGACCATAGTAGAGTATGAATCCTAGTGGGTGATGCGCTAGTGGTGAGGGGAGGGACTTCTAGGAGGTGGTACAGATGTGGTGACAGAGGAGGCTCATAGGGAGGCTCCAAATGAGGCTCTAGATGAGGAGGATCCAGAATTAGGTGAGTGACATGATGAGGAGATAGAATTAGGGGAGCGACATGTGCATCGCTAGATATATGATGAGTGGATGGATAACATGGATATGGAGGATCAGTAGGATGATTATGATGAGGATGATTTTTATGAGTAGGGAGTGCAGGCATAGTTGGTAGCATGGGATGCCACCATTACTGAGCTACAAGGTGAGCTGATCAGAGGGAGACAGGAGTGGAGGGACTATGCAGAGGAGAGGGCTTACCTACAGGTACAGGTGCAGACTACTGAGGTAGATATTATGAGGTAGGCAGTAGTGATTGAGGGGTAGGTGGTAGAGCTAGCTACTTTTTAGTCATAGGTTAGAGTAGGGGGATTGATCCAGGAGGTATTGGGTAGTGACAAGGTAGCTAGGCTACGGGGGAAGATGATACAGCTCTAAAATTTATAGGGTGACTACCTAGATTATCTTTAAGAGGAGCTATCATATACATAGGATTTTGAGGATGAGGTAGAGTGCCTTAGAGGGTGCTTACCAGCTTGTCCTTCTACTAGTGGGTCCCAATAGAGTAGGAGGAGTGGTACAGGGTAGTCATCTATGAGGATGGGGGCTCCTAGCTCCATGAGGAGATCAAATAGGGTTGGGGGAGTAGATCTGGGATATCTCAACGAGCAATGATCGAGGGTGGTGGTGAGAGTTATGGTGTCGATCCTATGTGACCATGGATTTTGAGACTCTGTGGTTGTTTTTGGATTTTGGGAGTGTGAGGTCTGAGGACTCTCTTGATTGTAGCCTACAGGCAATTTTTAAATTATGATATAGCCTTTTGTCCCATACGTACATATATACACATATATATACATATATATGAGTTTTTCTATTGTCATCATGTGTTTCCTTACTACTTTATTAGATGTATGATATGCTTATGTTTACTTTATTGATGCTTTTATGGATGCTTATCATGGATGCATGTATTATAATATGATGTTAGTTGATGATATGTACATGTGTGTATGCATAATGAAATGGATGATTTGTTAATCTATACTGATGAATTATGAATACTATTTGACACACTAGATGCTAGCACCATAGACTGTACAAAATTCATCGATTCATTTTTAACGTTATCATAAGATTATGTAATGGATTGTGAAAATGTAAACTAAAAAACATGTGATAAAATGGTATGGAATGGAATGAATAGTAAGATGTTATAGAATGTCCTTGAGGTTTTCATGAGACTCAAACACTCTAGTGAACTAGTCAAAAGTTATATATTAACTATGCAAGACTTTTTGGCAAGGTATAAATCTACTAGGATGACCAAGATATTCAATATCCCTGTGTGTGCATGTGATTTCATTGCTATAATAACGCATAAAGTTACCCCAATGCCAAATAGGATTTATGCAGCCCATCTGTACTGAAGATCACCCTACGAGTATCATGATCCTGAGTTTTGTACGTAGTTGGATTAGACCATAGGTAATACAAGCTACCAAAATTTAGCTCATCCACAAGCTGACATTGGTCTATACAAAAGGTCGCTAATGTGATAGACATATCATCATGCGTAAGGATACCACCATTTCTAGGCAGGCTTGATGCCACCCAACCTATAATGAGGATCACCTTATGGTTGTCAAATGCTAAGAATTCTAGGGATTCAAGTTCAGTACTCCCTTATTTTCTTTTATTTTTGAATTGCTCCAAGGATTTGCTCATTTTTATTTTGGTGAGCAAGGGATTTTGGTAGTGGTGAGAACCACTATTTATTTTACTTTTTGCTTTTGCTAGTGGTGAAAACCACTTTTTCTTTTGGGGATTTTTGCTTTTGTATTTGTTGCTCTTTGGATACTTGCCCAAATTTGGCGTGGGGCAAGGGATTTTTATTGCTTTGGGTAGGGAGGATCTTGTCCTTTTGTCAATTCTCAGCATTTTTGAACCATGCGCATAGGGGGATGAGCAAGGTAAACTTTTCACTTAAGGTAACAAGGACCACTTTGTAGGTTTCATATTTCCTTGTGCAAAACTTGGATTTATTAATGTGAGAATGTGTTGGGATTATGACGTATACAAGGTATAATCAAAGCAAGACTCTACCTTCTAAAAATTAGGATATCTTTCTACAAAATCTGAAAAGAAAACTAGAGACGGTTGAGTGACCAAAAACCCTAATGATGCCTTATAATAAATGACTAGGTGAAGGGAAACAGACACAAATACGAAATGTGGGGAATGTGGATGGAAATGATAATTGTAATGTAGATGGGTGTTAATAATGACTTTTGACAAAGTTGATTTTGAAGGATGGCTAGTGTACAGACCTGGTGCTAGACATGTATGAGCAACTCTAGAATGCAAAATGCAATGATGGGTATGCTTAATGCAAGTGATTGTATAATGTAACAATATGAAATGTAATATAATATATTTATATATATTTTTATTTTAATGATGTTTTTGGATTTTGATTATATATATATATATATATATATATATATATATATATATATATATATAGTTGACCAATGGGCTTAGTGGATGCCATTGGAGATTTTTGGGTGACCAAAGGGTTTATGGGTACCTTTGGGGCTTTTTGGGTGACCAAAGGGTTTATAGATACCTTTGGGGATTTTTGGGTGACAAAAGGGTTTATGGGTACCTTTGGGGCTTTTTGGGTGACCAAAGGGTTTATGGGTACCTTTGGGGATTTTTGGGTGACCAAAGGGTTTATGGGTACCTTTGGGGAATTTTTGGTAGGGCGTGGTGCTTTAAGCATGAAAAGGTCATAGGTGAAGGATATTCAAGGGTTCAGGCTCCTCACATACTTCAATGGAAGCTAGGCAATAAGTTCTAGGTCCAATATGACTAGTGATAATGAATGGACCTAACCAGTTTACCGTAAATTTATCCCATAGATGGGGTGGAAAGTTAGAGTTTTATTGGTTATCTTTTAGAACAAGGTCACCAACTTGAAATTATCTAGGATGGCCTTTCATGTTATAGGCTCTCTTAATCCACTCTTGATAAACACGTAGGTTCTCAAGAGAATTAACATGTCATTCATCAAGTAAATTTAATTGGTCCAGGTAAGCCTACCACGTGGTGTCATCATCGATGAACTCTTGCATGGATATGCGCAACAATGGGATTTCCATATCTAAAGGCATGATGGCCTCAACACCATATACTAGTGAAAATAGAGTTGCCCTAATGGGTGTCCAAATACTAGTGTAGTAGGCCCAAAGGGCAAGAGGCAATTGAGTATGCCAATCTTTGTGATTATCCTTAACGATTTTCTTTAAAATGGAAATTACTATTTTGTTTGATGCCTCAATTTACCCATTGGATTGTGGATAATAGGGCATAGAAAAGTTGTGCTGGATGTTATATTTAGTTTTTAAAGCTCGCACATCTTTATTCTTGAAAGGTGGCCTATTATCTAAAATTATTTTGGATGGAATACCAAAATGACAAATGATATTATGTAACATGAACTCTATAATGTGAGGCCTAGTCATAGTGGTAAGGGGAATCACTTCCACCCATTTTGTGAAATATTCTATGGTCGTAATGATGAATGTGTGAAGGCCTGAGGAAGGGGGTGAGATTTTCCCGATTAACTCAAACCCCCATTACGAAAAATACCAAACTGATTGAATTGGTTGTAAGGCCTGAGAAGGTACGTGTGTCAAATTAGCGTGGTGTTGACACTTTATGCACTTCTTAACATAAGCACAATAATATTACTCTAAATTTGGCCAATAATATCCCATGTGAAGAATGTGCTTTATGATGGCCATGCCACTAAAATGGCCACCACATGTACCATCGTGTGCTTGGGCGATTGCCCAAACTGAATCTTGAGGTTCTAAGAAACAAAGGAGGATACCCTCATAGCTTTGATGATACAATATGTCTCCAAGTAATACATATTTTACCACTTTTTTTTGAATGTGCATTTGGTGGCATGCGATAATCTAGAAGGGATGTTACCAAGATTTAGGTAATATTTTAGCTGGATGGACCAATCTTGATTTGAAGAAGCCTCAATTGCATGAATTGCTTGATCCTTTTGAAGTTCATCTCTCACAAATGCTAATTGGGAGAGAACTTGTAAATATAGCGTTGTGTTGCTATCAAAAGGAGTTTGAGGGAATAAAGTCCCCCAAGCGACATTATTTAAGCAATTGTGAATTTGAGAGAACCGTTCATGAGAAGGTTCAATTTGAATCATGTGGACTTCTGACATGGAGTGAAGGTCCTCACGCTTAGTTGCACATTGTGATAGCATTTTGACTTGAATATTTGTTATATCATTAGAAGGGTTCTGCAGTATTAAAGACCCTAAGGAGGCCATTGTGTCTAGAAAATGGTTAGATGATCGAGGGAGTGCCTCAATATTATACCATTCAAATTTTTCCAAAATTTTATCCACAAGGGCTTTGTAGGCTTGCAATATTGGGCATCTACATTGGAATATTCCCTTGACTTGATTCACTATGAGAAAGGAATCACCAAAAATGTTGAGCTTAGTTATTTTCATGGTGATTATCATTTGAAGGCCTATGAGAAGAGATTCATACTTGGCATTATTGTTGGTGCATGGGAAATCAAGTTTGAATGAAAGGGGTATTGGAACCCCTTGAGGTGTTAAAAACATAATTCCTGTGCCACCCCCTTGCTCACACTTAGAGCCATAAAAAAATAGAGTCATATCAGCCTATGTTTTAGGCTCTTCAAGATCAGGTGATTCTAACACTTGAAAGACTCCATCATCGAGAAGCTCTATGCTAAGAGGCTGGTCATCTTGGAGGGGAGCCTCTATGAGTTGATCGATGATGACCTAACATTTAATTGATTTTTATCTGATGAATTCGAGGTCAAATTCCATCAACAACATAATCCATTTCATCGTGTGACTATTATGGTAAGTACAACTCATCATATATCACAATGGATTCTCTTTTGATACTACATACGTGGTATGATTGAGCATATAATGGCATAGATTTTTAGTGGTGAAAACCACTGCTAAGCATAACTTCTCAACGTATGCATAATTTATTTTGTAACTGACTAGGGTGCAACTAATATAGTAAGTAGCCTGTTCTTTGTGCAATTCATTCTTTTGGGCCAACATGGTGCCCAAAACAAGCTCAGTAGCTGAGATGTATAGATATAATGACACTCTTGGTCGAGGAGGAGCCAATACTGGCAGCGAAGCAAGATATTTTTTAATTTCATCAAAGGTGGCTTGACACTCGTCATCCCAATTAAATGTGACCCCTTGTGTAAAAATTTGTTCATAGGTAAACACTTATCCTATAATTGCACTATGAAGCGCTTGATGGATGTGACCTTTCCTTACAAACTACATAGCTTCTTGATAGTAGTGGGGGGAGGCATTTCAAGGATTACCTTGAATTTATTTGGATCGACCTCTATACCTCATTTAGAGACTATGAATCCCAAAAGTTTTCTAGATGTGATGCTAAAGACACACTTCTTTGAATTTATTCTAACGTTGTGTTCGATGAGGTGATCGAGGACTTTGCATAGTACATCAATGTGCTCATGGCAGAGTAAAGATTTAGCCAATAAGTCATCTATGTAATCTTCCAAAATTTTATGCATGTAGTCATGGAAGATGTAAGTCATAGCTCGTTGGTAGGTAGCACCAATATTTTTGAGGTCGAAAGGCATGACTTTATAACAAAATATCCCCCAAGGCATTGTGAATGCCATTTTGAGTTGGTCCTCTGGATTAATGTGAATTTGATTGTATCCATAGAAACCATCCATTAGGGATAACATCTTGTGGCCTGTTGTGGCATCCACCAAGTGGAAAAGGGAATTCATCCTTAGGAATCACTTCATTTAGATCTCAAAAGTTGGTGCATATGTGAATCCTTCCATCGAGTTTATTGATAGGTACCATATTGGAAACCCATGGTGGGTAATTGAATAATATAATGAAATTGACATCTAACAATTTTTGCAATTTTTATTTCACCATTAAGGCTACTTTTGGATGCATTTTGCATAGATTTTTCTTGATTGGTTTTGCATTTGGATCAATCGTAAGATTATGCATGACTAAATTTGGATCTAGTCCTAGCATGTCTTTATAAGACCACGCAAAAGCTTCCTTCTCTTTTAGAAGAGCTATGAAATCGGCTTGCTTAGTAAGGGATAAGCCTTCCCCTAACTTGATGAATTGGGGAGCCTCAGGATCTATGTCGATATCACTATCAATTGTTGTCTCAATCGACATATGATATCCCTCTTCCAACTGGTGTGGAGTAGGGATCAAATGAATGTCATCAGATGGGTTTATGTCATCAATTGGAAAATCAAGTTCAACCTCAGCGTGAAAAATATTTTGAGTAGATCTTGGAGAAAAATGAAATGGTTGTAACATTTCATCGCAAGGCCAATACTCTTATGGAGATGGCAGAGAATCTCCTTGATCAAATTCGATTGCCTCAATGTCAAGGTGCAATGACTTTAATGGGTTATTTGGATCATGCAAGGGTATGGTAAGATCTATGGAAATCATATGGATGGATGGATGATCTCCATTGGATGGGAGGTTGGGTCTATTGACAAGAGGTTGTCACAAGACTTGCAGGGGTGGTTGTAGTGGAGGTGGAATGACCGGAGGTGGTCAATGTGGAAGGGGGTGAGCTTGCTCCTCAAGTGGTAAAATATATCACTAGATGGGATGTGGTAATGGGAACACACATAGATAGAACTCTTCTTCATCATCCAATGGGATGATCTATTCGTATTCCTCATCTAAACTAGGGGAGTTAATAGGTGCTACATCGTAATCCGATTCATCATTAGTTGTCCATTCATAAGGGGACCTTGATCCTCTTCCTCATTATCGTATGGAAGAGTATGCAAACCTTCACATTCTTCATAGGATCGGGTGAAATCGTGAGATATCCCTTGATCTATCATATTTATGGGGAAATAATCCCCCAAAGAGTGGACATTATTAGGATTAGCGTAAGGATCACATCCAAGCTCATCCCTATAATTCAAACCCAGGTACTCTAAACTATCTATGAAGATGTCGAGAGGCATAATCTTGTTGTGTCCTAAGCCAGATTTATCATATGGCATTTGATATTATGGATGGCAAGGAATGCGAGTACCTTGTTCATACAACCCCAAACCATAGCCATGCCAATGGTAGTGATGGAGATATCGCATGGCAAAGTTGGGATTGGACATATAATTGATGTCCTTAGAAAAGGGTTCTTCATCCTCTTCTTGTTGAGGATATGGTTTTGTGCCATATTCAATACCCCCATATATGAAATTTGTTTGATTGGGAGGTATACCTAGAGGTATGATGGTACCTATGGGAAGGCAAGGTCATCCCATATTCTGTATTGTTTCAATGGCTGGAACTATTGTGATATTCCTCACTAAGTATTCTCCTAAACCCGTAGTAGCCAGATGGACTATGACCTATGATGGTGAGGATGGAGGAGACGGAAGCGAGGCTTGAGATGACTCAATGCTTACCTCATGAGGTGGTTCCTCATCTACTAGACTAGGAATTTCTTTCATGGAAATGGTAGAGATGATTGGAAGGATCTTGTCAATAGGCCTCTTCGACATGTTCCTCTGTAGAGGATTTGATGATGATGAAGGTATATTTGAAGGTGCCAATGATGAGGATGGTATATAAGAATATGGTAATGGATCAATGGAAGGTGATAATGAAGGAGTCAAACCTTGAATGGACGTATTTGGTTGGAAGTCCAAATGAGTTGATGGCAAGGTTGAATTGGGGATGAGTTGTACCAAGTTTTAGTATTTGAAGAGATCAAGGTTTGTAGAGACAACATATACTTATCCTTCGTGAGTGTACTTCAAACATTGGTGAGCTATGGATGGCACGCACTTCATGTCCCTAATATAGGGTCTACTTAGCAAGATATTATAAGCCATTACATCCTCTAATATGTGACACAATATTGATATGGTTTTGTGTCCCACATGAATAGGTAATACTATAGTGCCAACCATTGAGAATAGAGTATTGTTGAATGCTCGTAGGGTATATGTGGATGCAACAATGCAGTATGCTAGAAGACCTAGATGTTGGAGAGCATTTATGGTGATGATATTTCTTAAAGAACTAGTATCAATTATAACTCTTTTGCAAGGTGTTCCATTTACACATGCAATGATGTGTAAGGAAGGATCAACCCCATCATTTGATATTGGTTTGAGTTCATGTTCATGAAATGTGATTACTGGCTCCTTGAACTGTTGAACATACCCCACAAAATTGATAAAGGAGTAAGACTCCTAGGGCTATATTTCAATCAAATTAAGGATATCCATAAGAGCTTCTTGATGTGGTGGAGACTATTTGATAAGGTCATAGATAGAGAGTTGGTCTGATGTTGTTCACAGGATTTGAGCAAGCTTAATTTTTATGGTGACCATTGGACAAGGTAGAGGGCTTTGCACTGGAGGTGGTAGAGGTTGTGACATGGAGGGAATGTCATTTGAAGATGTAGGTGGTGCAACTTGATTTGGATAACACCTATTCCTTATCATGATATTAACAATCCTGATGAACCCTTATTGATGGAGTGTTGTATGGACCTCATTTACCTATTTTTCTTGATTTGCTTGCACCTCATGAGTGGGCAATGGGTATTTAAAGATACCCATCTATTGATTACTTGTTGCAAGAGGGTTATCAACTTGAAGATCATTCCTATCAATCATATCTTGTACTAGGTGTTTGAATGAGTAGCATATTTGCACATCATGCCCATTATGCCTATGGTACTTATAGTATAGATATTCACGATGTTCCATGGACTTTAGTCTATTTGGATCCATAGGTTGGATATCAGGTAGATTAATTGCTTTGGCCAAACATAGACGATCAAATAGAGAATCCATAGACTTAGCAAAAGGTGTAAATTGTCGTAGAGGGTAACGTTGCTGGTGTAGACACCTAAAAGTAGCACATAGCTATACCTACATACTTGTAGATCCTTTTGAATACTTGTATGTTTACATAGGCGATCCTAGATATCCCTAGGCTATCATAGACCAACGTAGACTATTGTAGATCCTCCTAGACATGTGTAGATTACTGCAGTCATGCATAGACATGCATAGACAACCATATTCATGCATAGATTACCATAGATTATCATAGCATTGCATAGACTTCCACACACCACTTTGCTAGGTTTTAGGTCCAAAACCCTAATAAGCTAGTAGAATCACATCACAAATATTTCCCATGCATCGGGATACCTTTCATCAGCTCTCCAAGGTGATACAAAGCCTCGTTGCACTTAATTAAGGCCCCTACGAGGCTATTACTTGGCAAAAGTAATTATTAAGTTAATTCATAAATCTAATTTTAAGTTGACTTCACTTAAAGTTCACTTTTAGGGCTAAAAAGGTTAATTAGGTCCTTAATCCCTAATTATCCCTAATTACTCCCTCCCACATGTGTGTGCACTAGGTTAGTTAGGATATTTCTTAGGAAACCCTAACCTAACCCCACTTCTAACCTAGAGTTGACTAATCCTAGTTAACCCTAATATCTCCTCACACATGTGTGAGGATGAGATATTTCCTCAAGGGAATGTGAGGAAACCACCTCACAAAACATAACTTAACATTCATGGGATAACACCCTAGGGCTTAGTTCTCATAACTACCCCCCCTACACCTTGGGTTTTCTTATAAATAGTGGGCCCAAACCCTCATTTATCTCTCTCTCCATCCTATGTCCAAAGTATAGAAACTTTGCCAAAATACGTACAAAAGCACAACAAAGCAGATCTAAACCTACACAACAACCATACAACAATAAAGGAACCTCTCCATCGAAGGGTTTTTGCAGAACAACAGTCATAGTTTGATTCACCCCTCGCCCCATGAATCCAACACTAGTTTACCCCCAGGTGGAAAATTGGGTCTATAGGCCCCAAATCAGCTCAGATTTGGGAGGTAAGCTTCATTTTGCAATTTTATGAGGTTTAGCATCATTTATTTTAGTTTTTATCATGTTTTTACAATCAATTTGTATTTCTTACTATGGGTCCTTACTAAAGTAAGCCCCCAAACATACAAACTCCTTTTTGTAGGTTTATCCTAGAATTAAGGAGGAAAAAAACTACAAAATACAACCCCATGGTGGTATGCAAGCCCATCTACATCGAGGAACATGAAAAGATGGCATCAGACCTATTGTAACATTTGTGAAAAGAAAGGAAAAATAGGAATTACCCCTATTTGTAACCTATGTAAATCTTATCATGAATAAAATACATTTTCCTGAATAACATGTGTATTTATTGTGTTATTATATCAAATGCAATATTTTGGCCATTTCATTTTGGCATGCCCGATGGGACCCCCACAATGGATGGTGTCAGGTTAACTAGTTTTACAAATATGATATTATCCTCTATTTTCATGTCTTCCAAGTACTATATATGATTGATATAGAGACCTCCAAAGCCTTGGGAACCACCTCAAGCCTTTAGAATAGAGATTTGGGGTCTCCAAACCCATTTTATGTCCTGCCTCATGTACCAGATATCAATTCACCCCCCAAGTGGTGAAGTCAACCTATCAGCCTCAAAGCCCCCAAAATTGTAGGGGTGAGTAGCAGAGGGGTCAACCAGACCATATAAAGCATTAGAGTCTAGGTATTCTTCTTTATATGCTCTATTTGCTAATTTTTATATGTATAATATGTTTTCTAGTTAAGGTGCAATAGCTAGTAATGAATTTTCCCCTTTTTTGCATCTCCATTTGGTTTAAATATTGCTGTAATTACAAAAGTTGTCAAATTTCTAGCAACTTTAAGTTTCAAAATTGCATGTAAACTTTAATTTTATTTTCTTCTAATTTGCATGTATAAATTCCTTGTGATTGTTTGTCTATACTTGTATAAATCTTCATCATAATTACTACATGTTGTCACACACATTTAGGGTCACATAAACCCCTTCCTTCACACCTTCGTATTGCATGTTTCTATGCTTTGAAAAATAGAGTAAAATTATTTTCCTAAAGGCATCTAGGATTAGATTCTTTGTTTACAAAAGGTATTTCATTCTAGTATTTTGCTTTTGAAAAATGCATGTAGGGCTAGAATATTATTTGAAAAGAAAATTAGCTAGATTTCCTATTTTACATAACATCGTTAGCAAAATAAAAACCCACACACACACACATGTGGTATCTTAAAAAAGTGGTGAGATTGGATTTCATCCCCAATCCATCACTCGAGACTGGTGTCGATGGAGTTTTACCCTCCACCAGATCTCAACCCCCCTAGACACCTAGCAGCCCCATAAGAGTGGTTTTTTGGGCCTCATCACCAGAAAACCCCCCACTTTTGAGACTAGGCTTCTAGGTTTTATCACCAGTTGTTACCTTAGGAGTTGGATAGGATTAGACACCTTCGTCCACAAGGATCACATAATTTGTGGACATGGTAACTGTCATTATTGACTAAGCCTACCCGAGGGTGAAGTGAAAGCATGGGGTACACCAACCATGCCTAGCACGTCGTAGATAGTGCCACCTATTATTGTAAGAGGATATAGAGAACTCACTTTAGCATAGTGGTTCCCCCCCCTTTTAGGATATTATTTTACTATGCCTTCCATATAGGTCACCTTTTGTACGTTACAATATTGTTCTATTATGTGCATCTTTGGGTGTTGCAAGAGGTTTGATATCGACGATATTCCTGATTGACTAGAGTATTCACTCCACTACCTGTGATTCTATTTAGGAAGTATCAAAAACAAGACACACATAAATGAACAAAACATTTTTATTTTTAGCATTTAGAACTGATTTTAGTTTATCATTGTTTGCATGATCACAAACTAGTTTTAGCACAATACACTAATTGTCACTTTATTATTTGAGCTACACACAACACATCATTGCTTTAATTTTATATTAGATATAGTCGAGTCTACACTACATAGGATTATTCCTGAACCCCTTCACACAACACACATAGAACTACAAGATTTAATTCCTACATAGTTCTAAACCTTCATGACACAGCACATGCTGCCATACCTATTGTCATCCACAACTGAGTGTACGAGCAAGCACGTATTATAGAGGAAGCACCTATCACTTATTCTAGTCAGTCCCCTCCTACTCCTTCAATCATGAAGTGGAAGGCTATACACACATATGATTTAATCATAGGATCTGATGTACTATACACACACACAATGCCTCCAAATGAGACATCCACTTTGAGTGAAGCCCTCACTACTTCACTTGCAGAAGATTATCCACTTCTTTCATCCCGATTCTCACCTAATACACTGACCTTGTTCTGACCACATGATCTACATGGCACTAGGAAAACCTCATCCATTATTTACCATAGATGAGGAGGTCATACCTACTTCCCCTACCTTTGCACACCCATTTTATAGAGTCTATCTCAATCCTTTTTTGAGAATGACTCCTTCCTCTTGAATCGTACTTGCCCAAAAGTCACATCATTCTCCCCTACTATAGGAATGATTTTTGAACCTTCCTCTTCCATCATAGGTACTCAGAGGTCAGCATTCCAAACTATGCAACAAAAACCTCCTCTACAGGAACAAAAAACATCCCCTTAAACATCATACCCATCCTCTTCCCAAGAGTCCCAACCATCATCATCTCAGTAGCCACTTTTCACAATGTTTAAAGACTTATATTTCCAAACCCAAACCACACAATGGCAACAACAAAAAATGACAATACAAATTCATTCAAGAGTGGATATAGGCACCACCTCCTATTCCCAAGCTTCTACTTCGAAAGCTTATCCTTATTTTTCTGATGCATTCCCACCTACATCTCAGGTTCCCAAAATATATAATGTCCAATCTAACACTCTACACTCACCTTCATCAACCTTTAGGATACCTCCTCCTCCTCCTTTCCAAGCACCTATCGCTAATATTATTCATACCTATGAATCAAAACCCATAGCTTATACATCCACTTCCCCAGGCTATTCCACACATTTTAGCTTCACCACCACCCATCCTTTAGTTCAGATATAGGTCCCAACTTTCAACACCTCACCTCGATCATCCTTAGCACCAGTAGTGTTGATACCTCTACTCTTTCCTACTAGGACTAAATTTTTCACATCTCCTCCTTCGTGGTCATCACCTCCTATGACCCAACCATTACAACATGTTCCCACCCCAAAGGAACCCATGCCTCAAAAACACACATCCCAATCACAATATTACCACCCCCAACAAACATCGGTTTCGCAACCTAGTATCCCACTGGCCCCTACATCATATTCCACTCAATATCTATCATACCAAGACCAACTAGATCAATTCCCTCTACAATATGGAGAATAATAGAAATAACCTCACTATCCACTACACTCCCATGATCAACCAACCCTAGCTCAATTGCCTACACCTTTAACACATGAAATTAAACTCCTACGAGATGAAGTCAAGATGTTAAACTTGCACATCGCAAGCTACAGGCCATAAAAACCATCCTACAATGAACTCTAAAATGAGCCAGTTCATCCATCCATCCCTATCCCACCTTACCCCTACCACTTTAAGATCCGTTTGATAAGTATAAAGGTAAGGAAGAACCCAAAGAGCATGTCAGTAACTATCACTCAGATTGCTACCAGATTCATAGTATCAATCCCATTATGTTGTGTACCTTCTCCCTCTCCCTTGCAAGAAAAGCCTTAGATTGGTATAACATGCTACCATGGCATAGAATTTATACCTTTGAGCAATTGGCAAACACATTTTTAGAACATTTCTCCATTAACATCAAGAAGAAGACAACCTTTTTAGATGTCTACGCCTTACGATAGACTAATGATGAACCTATCAGCAAGTTTGTATCTATATGGAGAGTGATCATCCATGATATTACCCATAACCTCTTGTAGACACCTAAAACGCATCATACCGAGGTGTCTACTCATATGGGATATGCTAGAAGACCATATGGAAGACCTTTGGATAGATCCATGGTATAATAGTGGTTTTTACCACTCAATTGGGCATTTTTTCCTAGTCAGTGCTAGCCGCTACTGACACCCACGGTTAGTAGTGCTCACTGTGCATGTCATCCATGGTCAAAAATCAAAATTAGTTGGCCTTCATATGAACCAAAAGTTGGTTGCAATGACCAATTAGTTGTATATTGGAGCGGTTTGAGTGAGGAAGGTTCTGGATCCTTCCATATAATAAGCTCAACTACCCAATCTTGATCTTGGCTTCATGAGGAAGCCACCCCTAGCCCTGGGCAATTGCTATAATATCCCCCTCCGAATTGGGGATAAGTCTGGAGAAACATTTATTAATTGAGCAATGAAGCCCTATTGAATTGCATAAGCAATTACATGCATTAAGAGGGATACTTTTGCTACCCAATTGAAGATAAAATTGCCATGGAAGTCCTAGGAGCCTAGGAGAGCCAAGAAATGTTGATTCATGCAATCCATGCACCATCAGAACAATTCAACCACCAAACCTATCAGAGGATACAAAGGTGACCCTTGGACATCAATTTGATAAGATGGATCAGAGAGAAAGCCCTTATTTTGAGGGAAAACCTACTCAAAGCTCCACCACGGCTCTTAGTCATGGTTAAGAATGTCACCCGTGCATTAGACCTGCAGTGAGCAAATTAGGGTTTATTCCATTGTTTTTCCTTTTGCAGATTACTTAACTAGGTTAGATTAAGTATATTAGCAGTTTAATTAGCAATTTAGAGACCCTGACAAATAGATTTATAGTTTTATGCATGTTGCTTTCATTGTGGCATTTAACCCTCTAATGGATCTTTTTTATGCCTCCATGCTTTCAATTTGATAATTAGGACACCATATAGTTAGATGTTCTTTAGCTTACATGTTTTCTAAAAATATTTGCATGATTTGCATAGTTTTAGCATATTTCTTGAATTTTATTGATTATTGATAGTCATGATATATTTTATGCTAATACCTTCCAAAGGCCTCATCAAGAGAGGCTACCTTTGCTTTTAACATGCTTCTTGTTGTTTCTTGAATGTAGGATTAATAGGGTCATGCCATTCAATGTAGAAAATACCTATAATCATGGATAAGAGGGTCATCGACACCCTAGAGCAGTTCGTGTCACCCTAGAAGACATTTAATTCACATCTACCCTTGAGAGGGATTAAATACTATTGTAATTAACGTATCAAATGGGTATCCCTAAGAGGGAAAAATCTATAATTTGACTCCATTGAAATTAGTAAAGTATTCCTTGTATTTTATTTATTTATTTTTGCTAATTTATGCATACCTATTTGTGTATTTCTCATCAATTGCAATAGTTAGACTAGGTGTGGAGCCTTTTTGGTGGTTACAGTAGGCGATCACGGTGGAACTCCGCATTTTTTGCCATAATTTGTTGATTGTGTTTAGTGTTTTTATGGCAGGTGCTCCCCGCGGTTGACAGCCATGGTCAAAAAGTTAGCCCGTGGTTGACAGACGTAGGCAATAGTCACAAATGTGCATTAGAGCCATGATTAGCAATAAACCAATAACAAAGCAATATTTTAAAGCTTTATCAGCTGAGGACTTAAGGTAGGCCCTTCTGATACCCTATGTGTTTGTTTGCTATCTTTGTGTTTTTCCAGAGACTAAAAAATGAAAGTTAAGTAGGATAACCATGAAAGAAGGATAAAACGAATTAGGTCCTTATGGTTGTTATTTTTTAATTTTCGCTCAACACTGCTAGGAACAATGGACCTCTAATTGTAGTCCACTCTAGAATCCAACATGCTAGAATAATTTATGTGTTGATTTTGCATGCTTGAGGCCAGATCAAATGCCATTTACATCATAAATTTGCATTGTCAAAAGGTCATATAGGATATAGCATGCATACTTTCTAAATATCAAATGTTCTTGGTTGCATATCATGTAGGAAATGATAATGTTAATGCTGTATTATGCATCTTTCATTTATGCAAAGTAAAAAGAACCACACACACCATGTTTCCTAGTAAACACTAATGATTTAGGAGTCACATCCAACCACTAGTAGGGTTTCAATTACAGTGGGGGTGATTTCCATTCGTTGGCCCAACTCCCTCACACCTTCTTGTTACTAGACCAATACCGGATCCAAGAACCATTCGTAGCCCAAAAAATTTGCATGTACTTCTCTTCGGAGGGTATAACATTGATTGGGTGAGATTGGGTGAGGATCTAGGAGGACCTATGCTCCCTATCCGAGTGTGGGCTTCATTACCACACTATGGGGGGATTACGCGGCCTAGAGTTTACATCCAGGTTGTCAAGATGTGAGCATACAGGTGAAAGCCATTAAAAATTTGATAAAATCATAAACGTATTGCAAAACATGACAAGAGTTACTTTACTGATACAACAAATTGAAAATATATCAAACAGTTTAGGGCTCATTTTAAAAATTGTAAAATGAGATAAACATCATTGTATTCTTTACATGCTAATAAAAGTTAAATTTAGACATTGGATACATAATGGTGCAAACACGAAGAGGCTGATCTGGGCATAGACCCAAGATCGATGCCAAAGCTCCACCTAGCACATAGCACGATGTGGAAAATCCTCAATCACTTAATCCTCCTAGATGTCATTCAATGAGCATTAGAGGGGATAAATCCACATGAGGGGACTCCATTAAGAACACCCCGATTAGAGGAAGTACTAGACATGCCTCTATATATAGATCAAAGCATGGGACGTCCCAACATGGGGGTTCCACATATGGTAGCATATACTGTAACTACATTTCGTAGGAATACATAGGTTCAAATGAGGAGTATGTCATCAAGGAATCTAGATTGGTACCCCTTTGACCTGTATCTAAGGGAGTTTCATGACCTCCACCGTCAGAGTCTAGAAATATCCGAGATCTGCCCATTCAGGGGTGAGCCAAGAGGGTTGCTTCTGAGCACAGGCTTGCACAAACTCCCAATAGGGGTGAACCCACCATATTCACCATAAATATATCCAAATTGGGAATAAATGGTGTGTTGCCTCATGAGCCATGGCATAGCAAATAGTTGGATGGTCTAGACAGAGTTCTAGAACATCTAGGATATAAGCCTATGCTTGCACCATCATGATCGACAAGTGTGTGTAGCAAGAGAACCATTAGGAATGCCTAAGAAAATGGAGAGTGATCTAAGCATTCTTGAGATATGCATACCCCAACATTGCATGCATGTACTAAGTATAGGAGAAAACCTGACATGAATGTCATATTTATAGACCGAGGCAAGAGTGTGGTGAATCAGGCCATTAGAGGAAATACTTATAAAATCACTCAAATAGAGTGCATCCTTCAGAGGCCTCAGATGGCCAATAATGTTGATAAAGATCATAAACTGATATTAAAGTAGATATGGTAGATTCTCCAAGATCAATTGGAGGATGTTCACGCATAGAAAGAGCACCTCAAAAACAAGAATACTCTGAGGTAGTGGTTCATAAGACAAAAATTATATGAACAATGTATGCGTGAATAATGTATCCTCAATCAGAAGGAGCATGTACAGAGAGAGGATTGATTGGCTAGCATCGGTTTACCTCCTTGCAGTGAGATCAGGGAGCGTGTCGATAGGCAAGTGGCTTCATAGCCTGAGTTACATCTTAAGAATATCGACACACATACTTGCCACATGACTCAATATAGAGATCAACATCCAACAACCGAACAACATGAGCATAGACAGTATGAGAATGAAGTGGGAGAGGAATTACAACAATAATATCCAAAAATATCCTAGTTTGAGGAGGAGGGTAAGCCTAGTCCCCCACATTGACCTAGGAAGAATCTACCTTCGAAGGTGCCTCCAAGGTAATCTTGAGAGGAGGAGTTTATTTCCTCACAAGCTTACAAGACCTTAGCAGAGAAGGTCCAAGCCATAGAGAAGCAAGGGATAACTTATCAGAATCCTACCTTGAACAAAATTTACAATGAACCTCTATGCACATCAGTGCCTATTCATGCATATCCTGAGCATTTCAATATGCCTAGACTATAAAAGTTTCAAGGAGAGGAAGATGCACAATAACACGAGACTAGTTTCCTAGATACATGCTTTCATATTGAGAGCAACGATGCTTTGCTCCTACACACCTTCATCATGACCCTGTCAGGCCCAACTCGAGAGTGGTTCAATCAACTAAAGAGGCACAACATCACTAGTTTCAAACAACTAGCTAATATGTTTCTTGAATACTTCTCCTTTGGCATCAAGAAGAAGGTAAAATTATTCGACCTTGCAGCTTTAACGCAACATGACGATGAGCCAGTAATAGATTATGGAAAATTATGGAGGAAAATTATGGCAAAGCTACCATTCTCCATCCCATCCTATGAATTAATGTGAATGTTCACAAAGAGTTGTGCTAAACACATTTCACTATTGCTACAGTTGCAGTAATACCAAAAATTTGAAGAGGCTTTGGAACAAGCCAAGGTAATAAAGGATATCAAGTTATAGGAGGGTAACTTGAAGCTTAGGAATAGGAAGGAGGGACATAAGAAAAGCACTGAGAGACATCAGGCCAAGCCAGTCCATGTTAATAAGGTAGTGTTGAACCTCCAGAAAGAGGATAAGGGGCAATAAAAATGAAACTATCAAGCCCAACCTCCTCCTACGTAATATGAGTAGTTCAAAAATAATTAGAAGGATAAAAATAAAGAGAAATGCCCACTTCACGTATTCACATAATTATCAGAGTCCTTGGATTCAATTTTTTATAAATTATGTGAGGTGAAGGCTATACGCTTACCTGAGGTCAAGTTAGTGAACCCAAATCAACCCAAGCCTAAGGGCTACAAGGATGATCATTATTGCATCTTTCATCGATTGAAAGGCCACGATATTGAGGTATGTTGGTCTTTCAAACATCTCATGCAAAATATGATCAAGAGAGGTATGCTTCTTGTCAAAAACCCACAATAACCTAAAAATCAAAATATGAGGATTTACAAAAATCCTCTACCAAATCATGAGGTGCCTAAGGATAATGTTGGCCAAGTCAACCTAGTTCGCATCAAACCACCAACCCAAGGGTTCATCAGAATGGTCAACGTTATAATAAGGAACATGAGGTATCAATGATTGAATCAAACACCAGTGCCTATCAGATTCCAGGCTGTGCCTTCTCCAAGGCTAGCCCATTATGTGCCCAACCCACCAACTAGACCGATGGTGACCATCAAGAGTAGGTTGGTCCAAAACCTACAGACAACTCTAGTGAAGTTGTCAATTTATGAGCTAATTCAGTAGTCTCCTAATCATAGTAGATGCTCATGGACATCTTAAGGTCCATCAAAGTGTAGCCCCATGATCTCAAAGTATTTACACACTTCATGGAGCATGTGCAACAATGTCAAGAGTTAGTCATTCAATTTCATGACCATGAAGTCAATACGGTTTCCACTATTATAGCAGACCCACCACTACATATCATTGTGTGTGTGAATCATAAATTGTTCAAGCAAGTTTTGATTGACATGGGGTCATCAATAAATATCATAACTACCAAGGTGTTAACTCACTTGAAGTTACCCAAGATGCATATCATCCCTTCTACCTTCACATTGAGAGCTTTCAATGATGCATTATGCTCAACGGTCGGTACTATAGTTTTACCTATTCAGGTGGGGCTGAAGACCATCCCAATGATGTGTCACATAATCGAAGGTGCTATGCAGTATAATATACTTCTAGGGAGGCCTTGGATCATAGAAATGTGTTGTGTCCCTTCTATTTTACATTAGTGTATTAAATACATTCATGAGGGATAGGTTCACGTGGTGGCTTCAGATGAAGAACCCTTTAAATACGTGAATCTATCTGATTTATTAGGGAAATTTGTGCTCTCCTCAATGCACCTGGATGTGCGACCAATATCCCTGATCAAAAATATATGAGCTAAAATCAAAGAAATGTGTGCTATACCCGTAACATCTACATCTCAAATATTAGAGCTTACGATAGCTACTTCCATTAGACCGACTGCATCTACATACAACGATATGATAGGAATTTGAAAGAAAAAGTGGGTGAAAAGAAGATAAAGCAAATGCACAAGCCAGTCATCATTGAAGCCCCTAATCCCATGTAAGTAGAGGAAGTTCAAGGAGGAATTAAGGAGGCACCTCAGCATACCTTACCTGCTTCTTTAGAAGGGTCATATAAATCATAGGTGATAATCCATTTGGTTAATCTTGGATTAGAGGAATGCATCATGTACAATGTGACGTTCACACAAATTATTGAAAATGCACATGACATGGGTTGACCACGAGCCCATTGCCTTCCCATAGGGATGGTGGAACCATTAGGGGTACCACCCAACCACACCAACTTTATCTATGGAGGGCTATACCAGTTTGCATCTCTCATGCCCATGGATGAGGATGATGATGAACCGTTTAATATAAATGTTCATTATCTTTCTAACCTAGAATACACCATGCAATACTTTGAGTGTTACCATTGGCATGGTTACAGTCTTGGACTATTCGAGTAGGAGTGTGAGAAGCTTGTAGAGCCACAGTATTAATTGCCTACCGATAGGTTCAGGTTGGGATTCTACAGCGGAGGACAAGCTAAACTCCTCGTGGTGTCTTTAGACTACCTGTACCTCAATTTTGGGGGTGAAGTTGATTTCAATATGTATCACCCTAATACTTCTATGTTTTAGAGGGATAATCGACTAGTGACTTATGTCACTATAGATCCACCTGAGAGATATCATGCGAACATCTTGGTGGAGACCAGCCCAAAACCCATTCCAAGAGCCAACTTGGAAAATCAAAGATTGGAGCTATCGACGATATTGGTATGCACTTCAAGAATTTATATACATTTGTGAGTATCGAATCAGAAGTCACTTCTGAGGACTTTCATGTAGTATCCATCATTAAAAGTGATGGACTAGACTATGATTCTAGAATAGATGAGGTTGAATTATCCTCACACAATGATCAATCTGAGGATGAAGTTAAGCCAGTTTACTCAGCACCTTCGTATTTGTAGCACTCGTATCTGGTTCTACCAGATAGTGATGATAGCGATTAGGAGTTAACCTATATGGGGCCACATTTGCTAGAGCGTCCCATCCTAATAGATAACTATGAAGGCCTATTTTATGATAGTGATGAGGAAGATGATACAGAGACAACCTACTTAGGACCTCCCTAATTACGCTATCGCAATGCACCTTATATGGCTGAGGATATGCATAAAGAGATCAATCTCCATACTCACCTTAGAGGGAGACCACCGAATCTTAATATGATTTATCATATGGTGTTTCTCGATCCGCCAATGTACATGGAGATCCTTGAGCCCAATGATCCCATTCGATAGTCTATTCATGGATCAAATTTGGAGATCCTCATACCCCCAAAACCACATCTCGAGGATGGAAGTCTTGTTAATAATTAGTCACTTGTACATGGTCCTAGAGACAATCCATTTCATCAACATGATCTCCATTGATTTGACCACTCCACTCCACAATATAGCTGATATTTCCAAACTGTTTCCTCTAAATATAGATGCTATTGATTGGGATCATGTTGATTCACCACTAGAGCTTGAAGATTTCTTCCCTAATGAAGAAATGCTACAACATTTCCATTTTGTGCCAGGCTATGCACATGATGTCTATCATGCTGAGGATGATTTCAATGAGGAACCTATCAACCTAGAAGATGACATCCACTTGATCCCTATGCCTCATCAGCTTGAGGAGGGATCTCATATGTTAGTAGAGGAGACCTTTGAAGTGGATATCGGTAGTGATCCCACCAATCCAAGGAAGGTTAAATTTAGGGAGATTTTGACTCCTAATGAGTGTGCTAACCTCATCCCTCTACTGAGAGAGAGACCTAATCTCTTTTCTTGGACTTACAAAGACATACCGGGTCTAGATCCAAAATTGGTTACTCATAACCTTTCGCTAGATTTGTAAAAGAAGCCAGTAAAGAAGAAACTCATGAAGATGCATCCAATAGTAGCCTTAATGGTTAAGGACAAGTTGCAAAAGTTGTTGGACGTAGAGTTTGTTATTTTCACCGACTATCCAGAATGGGTATCCAATATGGTGCCTATAGGAAAACTTGATGGTAGGATCCGTATTTGTACATATTTTAGAAACCTGAATAAGGCAACACCAAAGGATTAATTTCCATTGCAAAATATTGATGCTCTTGTAGATGCAACTACAGGACATGAGATCCTCTCCTTAATGGATTGTTTTTCTGGTTACAATCAAATTCGGATTAATCCCAAAGACCAACATAAAGCTATGTTTATAATGCCATGGGGGACATTCTACTATAAAGTTATGCCATTCAGCCTTAAAAATGTTGGTGCCACATATCAGCTGGCTATGACATAATTTTTTCATTACTATATGCATAAGATCCTAGAATATTACATTGATGACTTGTTGGCCAAGTCATTATTGCATTCTGAGCATGCCGAGGTCCTGAAGGCCTTCGATTGACTGATAGAGCATAATGTTAGGTTGAATCCTAAGAAGTGTATATTTGGCATAACTTCAGGAAAGCTCTTAGGGTTCATCATTTTAAAATGATGCATTGAAGTTGACCCAACAAAGGTCAAGGCTATTCTAGAAATGCATCCCCCCACAAACATCAAAAAGCTAAGGAGCCTACAGGGCAAAGTAGCATCCACAAAGCAATTTATCACTCAATTATCGGATAAATTTCAACCCATGAATAGACTACTACACAAGGGGGTCCCATTCAATTAGGATGAGGACTGTCGAGTAGCCTTTGCTGAAATCAAGCAATACCTAGCGATGCTGCCATTGCTAGCTCCACCAAGGCCAAATGAGTCTTTTCTGTTATATATATCAGAAACCAACTTTGCATTGAGAACCATGCTAGCCCAAAAGAATGCACAAAGCAAAGAACAAGCTATATATTACATTAGCATAACCTTGGTGAGCTATGAGCTTGGATATGCATATGTGGAGAAATTATATTTAGCAGTAGTGTTCGCTACCAAGAAATTGTGACACTATATGTTGAGTCATACGACATATGTTATATCCAAAAAAAATCCTTTGTAGTATATGATGAGCAAGACATATCATAATACAAGTATTGTGAAGTGGATCATGCTACTGATAGAATTTGATTTGAATTCATAAGCCAAAATTATATTAAGGGACAAGTCATAGTAGATCAACTGGCTGAGGCACTACTCAAAAATAGTAGGCCCCTCACCATAGAGCTTCTTGATGATGCAGTCTTTGCCTTATCAGAAGCACCTGAACCTAAAGAATCAGATAAAAAAGTTGATATGACCTTGTTCTTCAACGGTTCAAAGTGTGAGCAATGGGGTGGTGCAGGAATAGTGTTGTTCATGCCATAAGGAGCTCCAATGTCCTTGTTGTTCAAGTTACTTTCCTTGCACTAATAACAATGCTGAATATGAATCCCTAATTTTGGGCATCCAAATAGCTATCACCATGAAGATAAAAAGGCTAAATATATTTGGCAATTCCCTTCTTATTGTGAACCAAGTTAAGGGATTATTTCAATGTTGATGTTCGGTATTGAAATATTACAAGGATCTTGTTGAAATTTATCTAGCTCAACTAGAATGGTATGACATCGAGACAATCCCTCGTTCATCCAATAGATTTGTAGATATAATGGCATCTTTGGGATCTCTAATCCCTTAGAAGCCATCTACCAATTTCATGATCATCCATGTAAAAAAGATGTTACACTCTACTGTGCAATGTGAAGCATTGGATAAGAGAGAGTCAATCAACATGATTCATGTAGAACAAAATCATGAATGGTTCTACAAAGCTAGAAAATTTATTAAGAGAGTATCCTAGGGCTATTTGATCTCATAGTATCATATGGGGAGTGGTATTACCATTCACCATAATATTGTTTCCTAGTCTGCATTTGCCAATATAGAAACACAAGGGGGACATGTTGTCTTATCGATCAAAGCCAAAGCTTATCATAATTGGTCGTCACAAATATATGACTTCCTTAGAATTGGTATAATCCCTTAGGTATTATCGCATGCTGTGAAGCACACATTTAAATATAAAGTAACAAAATATGTCTTGTTAGAACACATCCTGTACTGAAGAAGCTACGATGGAGTTATCCTTCATTGTCTTGAGCCCCAAGAGTCATCTTGGGAAATTTTGTAAGCTCATGATGGTACGTGTGATGGCCATTTCAACGACATGGCTATTGTCAAGCGCACCCTTTGAATGGATTATTATTGGCCCACTATGAATAAGGATTGCAATGTGTATGTTAGGAAATGTGTTAAATGTCAACATCATGCTAATCTGACACACCTGCCATCACAGGCCTTACATCCCATTCAAGCATCTTGGCCATTTGCTCAATGGGGATTTGATCTCATTGGTAAGATCTATCCTCTATCATCGGGCCATCATACCTTTATTATCATGGATACTAAGTATTTCACTAAATGGGTGGAAGCCATCCCCTTGACAACAAAAACTGGAGCACGTATACTCACCAATATCATAAGTCATTTTGGGATACCATCCAAGATAGTTTTGAATAGTGGAACGTCATTTAAGAATAAAACTTTGAGAGCCTTGACTATAAAATTGTGCGATGTAAAAACTTTCAATTGATATGCTCTGATTAAATACATGAGTAGGTGGTTGGTGAACCGGATGGTTGGTTCCATAACCAACCCACCTAACTTGGAGAGCACTATGCGCTATTTTACCATTCATAATAATGTAATAAACATAACTTTATTTTATGCTAACATACCCCTTATTACATTATTGGAAAATACCAAGAGTATTGCGAAACATTTCAAATTTGACCCGTGCAAGTGTCTTGGTGAAGATATATGCAACTTGCTCATCAGTGGGAATGAATTGGAGTTGTATATTTTTCTTTGGAACTTCATCTCAAATGAAATAACAATGGGTGTCAATATGTTTGGTACGATCATGAAAAATTGGATTTTTGACAAGGTTCAAAACTCCTTGATTATCGTAAAAAAAATGTAGTGGAAGATTTTCTGGAAGACCCATATTTGTAAGGATGCAACGTAGCCACATTATATCATAGACTACTCCACTAGCTGTGTGATATTCTATCTTTGTAGAAGAAATAGCAACCAATTACTACTTTTTGCTATGCCAAGAGAGATGACCAGATCCAAGATGAAAGATGTATCTAGACGTTGATTTCCTATCATCAATAGATCCAACATAGTCTGAGTCTGTGTATCCTTGTAAATAGAACTTGTTATTCTTTTTGTATTCCAAGCCATAATATGATGTACCACGGACATAATGTAGAACTATTTTTGCTGCTTTCCAATGACTTATTTTGGGTTCCTGCATAAACCGTGAAAGATAACCCATAATAAAACTAAGATCAGGCCTAGTATTGGTTAGGTATAATATACTCCTAATCAGTTGACGATAAAGAGTGCCATATACCTATGGATATTGATCATATCTTGACAACTTAGGTCCTGCTTCCATGGGAATTGCCTTGGACTTACAATCATCCATGTGATATTTCTCAATCAAAGTCTTGGCATATTTCTTCTATGTAATTCTGATGTAATGCTTCTTTTGAGTTACTTCTAAACCAAGAAAGTAGTAGAGAAGTCCCAAATCTGTCATTTCAAAGAATTATTTGAGATCACTTTTCACTGTATCAACCATACTTTCTTAACTACCTATTATGATTAAATCATCTACATATAGCACCAAAATCACTATGTTAGAACCATTGTTCTTTATATAGATATTCGCATCTGACGGGATTCGTTGGAATCCATGTTGTAATAGGTAACTATCAATTTTGATGTACCAATCTCGGGGAGCTTGTTTTAGCCCATACAAGGATTTTATTAGCCTACAAACTTTCTGTTCTTGTCCTATTACAACAAATTCTTTAGGTTGGGTCATGTATACTTCTTGTAGATCACCATTCAAAAAAGCACTTTTTACATCCATCTGATGTAACTTCCACCCAAACTGAGCTACCATAGCACACAATATTTGGATGGTAGTCATTTTTACAGTAGGAGCAAATGTATCTTCATTATCTATGCCTTCTTTCTAAGCATATCCCTTTGCCATGAGGTGGGCTTTGTGGTTATCAATTGTACCATCTACTTTATACTTCACTTTTAATACCCACTTACAACCAATGGGTTTCTTTCTTGAAGGTAGATTTATTGGTTTCCAAGTGTGATTTTGTATGAGAGATACATGCTCTGCCTCCATAGTAGCCTTCCATTGCTGCTTACTAAGGGATTCTTGAGCAGTTGTGGGTTCATTTTCATCCAACACTATTAGATAAACCCTTTCACACTCTATATCCATTTCTATATCATTTGTTGCATCTACGGATAGTTCATCAAATTGATGATAAAGTTCATCAACTTTTGAAGATGGTGCTTCTGCCCTTTTTTGTTGAGTGATACTACACGTACATGGTCGATCTAGAGTCATATATAGAAATGAGTTCAATTTAGAATCTCTCAAAGTGTTGGTATACCATTTGGGAATATTTTTATGAGGGGGTGAAACCTCTTGCTTAGGCTCATCATCTTCATCTTCATGATATACTGTTGTAGAGATATTATTTGATGTGAAAGCTTCATCAAATATGACATCTCTAATTATATGTGTTTTCTTGGTTATAGGATCAATCAAGCGATATCCTTTTGAATGCTCATCGTAACCAAGAAATATACATTTCAAGATTTTCTCATCTAACTTATTTCATTTTTGTTTTGGAATATGCATGAAGACTTTACAACCAAATACTTGTAGATGAGATATGGAGGGTTTATTTCCACTCCATGCTTCTTGTGGGGTTTTTCCTTGTAGAGATCTTGTGGGTGCTCTATTTAAGAGGTATGAAGTTATATTTACTGCTTCTTCCCAAAATTGATCTTCAAGATGTGCTCCTTTTATCATACATCAAACCATTTCCATAATGGAGCGATTTCTTCTCTCAGCAACACCATTTTGTTGTGGTGTATAAGCTGTTGTTAGTTGTTTCTTTATCCCATGTTCTTTTAGATATGCTAAAAATTCCTTGGAAGTATATTCCCCCCTTGATCTGAGTAGAGGTATTTGATGAGGCAACCAGACTCTTTTTCAACAAGTTTCTTGAACTATCGAAAGTATGAAAATGCCTCTGATTTCAATTGAAGGAAGAAGACCCACATTTTTTGGGAGTGATCATCCACAAACAACTAAAAATACTTCTTTCCATCATAACTAGTTGGCATAGGACTGCACATATCGGTATGCACCAAATCCAAAAGGTCCTTAGCTCTGGAAGAACCTGATTCAAAAGGTACCCGATGTTGCTTCCCTGCTAAGCAATCCGAGCAAACTGGTAGGATGGAGGAGAGAGGAGGGAGGCCTCTCATCATTTAATATTTTATCAATTCAAGAAAATATCCTAAAATGATATGCCCATATCTTCTATGCCAGAGAGAAGTGGCCACCTTTGTAGTTGCAGCCAGAGCAACATGAGGTGTTGAAAGAGCATCTAGAATGAACAAGCCATGCTTGTAGGAACCTGTTGCAATATGTTTACCACTGTGGGTTATAAAACATTTTTTTTTTCCTTTTACAACTCGAAACACAACATCCATTTTCTTGTCCAACATCTGAGGAACAAACAACAAATTATTGGCTAGTTTGAGGACATAGAGAACCTTCTCAATCTAAAATCTTCCATCTGGAAGAGTGACAGAAACATTACCTTCACCCTTTAATTGATAGACTTGATCATCAACAATGGTAACTGGCTTCCCCTCTTTCTCCTCAAATATTTCAAACACATATTTGTCTATAGTAATATGCTTACTAGCACCTGAATCAATATACCATACCACATCTATCTGAGAAGATGAAGTATGAGTCATGAGCACCTTCTGTGCTCTTTCAGATTCAGAATCTGAATCAGGACCAGACTGATCTGAGTCTGAGTTGGAATTAGCATAAACAACATGACCCTTAGGTTGATTATGTTTCTTTGTATATTTTTATTTCTCTTTATCTTTTTTCTTATGATAATTTTGTTGCTTATTATTGAACCAACACATGTTGGTGTCATGGTTATTCATATCGCAAATCTTGTAATATTTATCCTTTTGCTGATTTTGATTTTGTTTCCCTTTTACCTTGGAAGAAGAACCCCCTTTTGAAATTTCCATGGGTTCTTGATCCTTTGTTGAGTGGAAAGGGCATTATACAATAACTCATCTCTCTAAACTTTATTTGCCTCCTCAGTCTGGAGAAAATTTACCAATTCCACAAATGATACTTGTCTACTAGAAACATTGAGGGAAGTGACCGACATCTTATAGGAGTCTGGAAATGCTTGCAAGATGATAGAGTTCAAGATATCATCATCCACTAGTTTTACCATTGCATTCAACTTAGCTTTCAGATCGACCACTTTGCACAAGAATAGATCAACTATCTCTCCAAAATTCATACTAAGGGTGTGCAATTGAGTTTGAAGATGTAGAATGGTGGACTGATTCTTTCCTTCATAAACAGTGGTTAAAGAATCCCAAACTACCTTACTAGTTTTGACATCACAGATATGAGGTTTAACCTCATATGTCGTAGCAATTAGGAGAAAAATGAGACCTCTTTTGTCCTTCTTATCCTAAGCTTCTTGATCTATTTCTTTTGTTTAAGGGCATTGTGAAATACCGGTTACTACATCCCACAAATCTTCCACTTGAAGAATGGCTCTCATATTTGTCTTCTAAGGAACAAAGTTAGAACCTTTCAACAACTGGGAGTCTGAGAGATATTTATGAATAGTAGCCATTTTGAAGGTGGTTTCTTATATTTTCCCCCCTAGATATTTAGAATTTTACAAAAGAGAGAATACTGTGTTCCCCCCTATCATTTTGCAAAATAAAACAAGGAGAAAAAAGAAACTTTTGGTCATCAAAACCCCTTTTAGAGCATCCAAAAATAATTTTAGGGCATCAAAACCCATTTTAGAGGGTCAAAAACCCCTTTAGGGTGTCAAAATATCTTTTAGTGCATCAAAAATACATGTAGGGTGTCAGTAATATGCGTCGGGCATCAAAAAATATGTGCAGGGCATCAAAAAATATGCGCAGGGCATCAAGGCATCAATAGGAAAGTTTGTTCATCAACAAAATTATCCCATAGCAAGATTTGAATCTGAGACCGGGTGCAGCATAGTACTCAACCAAACCAACTAGGCTGCGAGAGCCACTGGTTAGGAGACAACACTACCCACTAGTTGTAGAGATGACATAAAAAGTTTTATTTTTTTAAATTAAAGTGGGATTATCCCACATGCATCCAAAGGATGCATTCACAGTAGTTCAAATATTGTGAAGACCACCTTGGAAGGTGACTGTCTTCGGGTGGTCATCCCTTGCCACCGTCATTTTACCGCTTTGAAGGGCATGCAATGAGCTACATGTCCAGTGTTAGGTGCACTCACATCCATACATGTGTCTAGTCAGGTCCACCCATGTTTGTCCATGTGTCCACTATCATATCCACTCACGCTCATCCATGTGTCCAGTTAGGTCCATGTGTCCAATCAGGGTATGCTACATCCTCGATCCATGTGTCCATTCAAGGTCTACTATGTCTAGTTAAGGTATGCTACATCATTGATCCACGTGCCCAATCAAGGTCTATTACATCCTCGATCTACGTTCCTAGTCGGTGTCACTTGCAAATGTTTGAGAATCAAGGAAGAGGATAGAGTCTACTACATTATTGATTTGCATGCCCAATCAGTGTCACCTGCAATTAGGGGAGGGGGTAGGGTTGTGGTTGCATTAGTCTAATATTGCATTCGCGTATGGTTCTCCATTCTTAATATCTACCAAGGGAACGGTCAATGACCGTCTTCTCCATCCGTGTCCGTCAAGGAGTCACCAAGCTCTAATACCATGTAAAATTGTGCGATGTAAAAAATTTCAATTGATATGCTCTGATTAAATACATTGAGTAGGTGGTTGGTGAACTGGATGGTTGGTTCCATAACCAACCCACCTAACTTGGAGAGCGCTATGCACTATTTTACTATTCATAATAATGTAATAAACATAACTTTATTTTATGCTAACATTGACATCTAAGTATAGAATCAAACACAAATTTGCAACTCCATATTATCCACAAGCAAATGAAAATTTGAAGCTTCAAATAAGATAATGGTCTCCATCTTGAAAAATACGATATAAGAGAACCACAAATATTGGTACATCCAACTACCCCTTGCTTTATGGGCTTACAGGACTAGTATTCAGACTCCCATTGGGGCAACTCTGTTTTCACTGGTATATGGCACTAAGGCCATTATACCCTTAGAGTTGGAAATTCTAATGTTGCGCATCGCATTGAAAAAGTTCATTGATGATGACATCACACGACAAGCTCACCTAGATCAATTGATGCTACTTTATTAACATTGCATGAATGACCTTGAGCACCTTCACATTTATCAAGAGCACTTAAAATGAGACTACAATAGCAAAGTCCATCTGAGAGACTTTGAGGTTGGGGATCTTGTGCTGAAAGAGAACCAACAGAACTCAAATTTTCTACCAAAAATGTGAGACAAATTTATGGCTAACTGGTTAGGTTCTTATATGATCTTAGAGAAGATTGGACCTAGGGCATATCGCTTGAAATCGCTTGGAGGAGTTGAAGAGCCTGAACCTCTCGATATCCTTCATCTTAAAGTGTTTTATGCCTAAACCCTTAAAAGCTCCAAAGGCATCTATAAGCCCATTGGTCATCTTGATCAAAAAGCTTCAAAGGCATTTGTAAGCCCTTTGGTCATCCCAGTAAAAAGGCTCCAAGGGTGTCTCAAAATCGCTTGGTCAATCCTAAAAGGCTCCAAGGGTGTCTCAAAACTTCTTGGTCAATCCTAAAAGGCTCCAGAGGTTTCTTAACACTGCTTGGTCAATCCTAAAAAGCTCCAAAGGCATCTATAAGCCCTTTGGTCAATCCTGAAAGGCTCCAAGGGTGTTGTAAAACCACTTGGTCAATCCCAAAAGGCTCCAAAGGTGTCTGTAAGCTCTTTGGTCAAACCAAATATTAATATCCAAAAAAATGGGAAAAATATCAAAAATAAAAAACATTTGCATTTCATTCGTATCATTGCATTACATCTTGCATCATGCATCACATTCTCCTCATGCATTTCATTTTGCATTGCATTAGGCATAATCATATGCCTATCTTGCATTATAATGAATTATGTTTACAATATTACAAACGACACCATGTTTGTGTTTCAATCATGCATTTATGCACTATCATTATCATGGATCACCATTGTAAGTAATTGTATTTTTCAACACAACCTAAAATGTTGCTATGAATAATATACTAGGGTTTTCTGGTCATTCAACCATACCTAGAGGTGTTCTCAAGAGTTGATATATAGCTTTCTTTGCTTTTGTAGTTGAGTTCTAGTTAGTATAGCCCTTAGCATATCAGAATTCTATCACTAATCAACAAATTAAATAATCATAATAAGGACTAGCGAAAGATGAAAGCCACGAAGCAAGACCATGTATCTTGAGGTGAAAAGAGTTATTATTACTTATCCCCCTATGTGGACAGTTTGGGAAATATTGGCAATTGGAAAAAGGACAAGTTTGTTCCCTACCTAGAATTTATTTCTTAAATTAAAATGAGAAATATCCTAGAGTGATATCCTAAATCAATCCTCCATATTGATACCCTAGATCGATATCATAGATCGACATCCCATTTTGATATCATAATATCGATATCCTAGATCGATATCCAAGAAATAGTTTCCCAAAGTAAAATCCCCAAAGGAAGTTTCTGAAGAAAATTATCAAATGTAAAATTCCAAAAAGTCAAGTCAAATGAAGACAAATTGTACAAGGAAAGTCAAATCAGTATTAAATCCCTTGCTCAAGAAAGAAAAAAGAAATAAATAAAGAAAGAAAGAAAAAGAAAGGAAAGTACAAAATAAACAGTGATTATTGTCACTAAAGTACAAAAATAAACAGTGATTTTTATCACTTTATATGAGCAAGTATCCCAAAAAATTGAAGAAAAGAAGGGAGTGAACTTGAATCCATGGAATTTCCAGCACTACTATACCTTACGCATGACGATATGTCTGATGCATTAGCATTTCACTTTTGTTTAGACCAATGTTTGAATGTGTAAGAGCTAGCTTCAGGTGTCATGTATCGCCTAGTGTTCTAGTCCAGCTAAAATCTAAACCTAGGATTGAATAAACATTTGTGGACCCCCAATATTAGCAATGGACTGAAAGAATCATGCCTGACATTGGTGTATGCTTATGCTTTATCTTAATGTATTCATTTGCACACATAGGGATAATGAACAGTTAGGGCCTATCCTAGCGAAAGCCTTATGTTTCAAAAGTCTAGTATGGTTAGTATACAACTTTTGATTAGTCAAGTAGAGTGTTTGAGTCTCATGGTAAACCTCAAAAATTCCCAAATAGCAACAATCAAATTTTCAAATGCAATCATTAAATATAAAGTCTCATTTATGAGATTTTGTTTATTATAACTATTTGTGATATATGTTAGATACCGGATGGATGTCAAAAATGATATTTAAACAGTCACTGACTATGTTATGCATATCTTTTAATTTACAAAAGCTTATAAATAGAAACATTGCATTGCAACTCACATATGAGTGTCAAATCAATAAATATTCATAATAAAATATAGCAATTATCATCCATGATTGTTATACATTCTGTGGTGTTATTCATTAGATTGTCAAAACATCATATCATATTCCATACATTGTGTTTTAAGTGATTAAAACATACATGTCCATTTACAATAAATCAATATCATCAAAAATACATGCAGTACAAACATGGCATAAAATTATGTCATAGCAGTATAAAGTAAATACATACAAGTGAAGCAGATCAAAACTACATTAAAACATCAAAATTGCATTCGTATACATAATATCATAAAGTAGTACATCTACACATGTATATCATTGCATCCACATCATATAGCTAGTGCATGTCATCCATACATCACATCATATAGCAATAAATCAAATATCTGCATTACATCCATGTGCATAACATAAACTTTAAATACCAAAAATAAAATACACATATAATGATATGAACTATCATATCATATAAATATGTGTCAAAGAGTACATAGTATCAAGGTATATCAAAATTCCTGTAGGCTAAAACTGTGTAGGTCCTCGAAATTACACTCAAAATTGGTACAAAAATCATCTATGAATATCTATACTAAATAGAGCCTGCACCCATAGTCTATGAGGCACCTCTGTCACTTCCACCATCCCTATGAGTCCTCTATGAGTTAACACCATGAGTACTCAAGAACTTGTGAGTCCTCTTAGTATTGTGCATCCAATGGCTTGAGATGGCAAGAGACTACCCTGTCTCCCTGGTCCTAGAATTGGTCAGCTGAGTCCTTGTAGTGTGGGTATCCTCTGGTACCTCCCCTATTATCAACTTGATGTAGCCCTCTAGCTGGGATATGTGAGTTGTGCATGCTTTATATTACTCATTACCCTCCTCTATGAGGGAATGAAGCCTCCTGATCTTAGCAATGGATCACGACCTCCTAGTAGTAAAGTAGAGGGCACTATCAGAGGTGGCATAATAGCCTATGAAGATGAGGGATCTCCCCTCCTCACCTTTAGTAGGTCCCTATCAGTAGTAAAAATACTAAGTTGTACCTATGCCACATCTCGCTCACTAGAGGGTTGTGTGATCTGAGTGCCTATAGTGATATCCTATACATGGAGAGTTGTCCTCTCCTCTGCATATCCTTGCCACTGCCTCTCCCCACATGCTAGATTTGCCTCTAGAGTGGTGATAGAAGTATCTCTATAAAGTAGCTAAGTCTACAGTCTCCCAAACTAGATCTGGAGGTTGGCAATTTGGGCTCTCAATTGTCCAATATCGCTATCCAAAGGTGCCTCACCCTCCTCTAATGCCTCCTCCTCTGCCTCCACCTATGGGTACTCCTCTTGAGTGGCCCCTGTACCCCATGCACCCTATGTATACTAGTAGGCCCTGCACGCCTGAGGGTCCACCTCTATGCCCTCTACTACAAATCCCCCAGATGGTCATCCTAGAGGACCATATCTATGCCACTGGAAGTTGGCCCACCATATGTCATAGTTAGGAGTAGTGCCTGCATCCATCTAGCCTGACTCCTAAAAGTCATCATCCTCATCCCCAAGGGGAATAACTTGGGACCATGTCAGGTCCCTCTCAAGGACTAGGTGTTTGTAGATGAATGGCAGCTCTAGGACATCCTATCAGATCCTAAACTGCCTTAACACGCAAGAGTAGAAGTGGTACTCATGTATGTCGACCTTTTGGCTGAAGATCAATCTATCTCTATGCGCTCGATGTAGGTACCTACCTGCCTCTATCCAGGCTAGGTAGTCCATGTACGATCACCACCGTATGTGCTGAGGATGGAGCTGTATCAATAGGAAAATGTAGTGCTATAGATATCCTACATGAGACCTATTCCTAAAGCCCTCTTGCTCCTAGGGCCAGTAGACAACATAAGAATGACTCTCATCGTTGATGTTAGTGATCGTCATAGGCAAATAAATAGGGTGCTCAATCAAGATGTGCTGCCAGCTCCAAAATTGGAGGAGGATGTTGTAGCTGATGCCAAATATGCTTCAGAGTATGATCTGATACAGCTCACGATAGAGCTGTGCTAGCAAGGCACTACCCCATGACAGAATGGGAGGATATTGGGTTGAGATCATCATCACCTCTCTGGTTCAATCCAAGAGGTTCCAAGGGAACCTCATGCTTGAAGAGTCTGGGAGGACTACCTGGATAATAAAGTACATAAACACAACCTCTCATTGTGAGAATAATCAGGCCTCAAACCACTCTCCAACATGGATGCCTTCATGGGAATTACAGTCCTACACCTCTGTACTCCATCTGCCAAATATGGAATCAAATACAACCATCCTGGGAGAAGAGGTGACAAGCACACCATAAATTGACAAATGAAATATGCTGTACACATCCTCTAAAGTAACAGTCATTTCACTCATCGATAGGTGAAATGTGTTGGTCCGTGCATTACAACGATGGGCCAAGGCAGTCAAAAATGCCTGATCAATCTAGATGGTGGGGAGGTCCAATATTTAGCCGAACCCCACAAAAGTGAACCACTGTCACTCCCCATCAGTGATATCACCATGGAGGTCATGAAGGAGATAGGTCTCCCTCCCTCTGTTGGTCAAAGTCTAAGTGACAACAAAAATAATAAACAATAAAAACAATAAAAAAACAATTCTAAAATGGCAAAACAAATAAAAAAAACACATAAAAATACAAAAAATTGTAAAAAAATGATCACCAATTTCAAAAACATCAGAAAAGCATTCCAAAAATGCAAAAAATGACATTAAGTGCTTCGAGAAACTCAAAAAAATTAATTTTTTTTGAAAAATTTCCTAAAAATTGGGCACCGCGCGTCGGAACCGTAGTCGGACCAACGATAAAAAATTCAACCGTTGGGATTTGAATCCCACCACGACTGACAGCCATAGACCCTAATATGCCAATTGGGGTCCATGGCTGCCACCCACGGCTAGGGAGTGAAACCCTAAACGGGTCCGCCCTTCCCAAAAAAAAACCCTAAAAAATTAAAAACAAACCCCCCATCTAACTAACCTATGCTAAACCCTAACTATAGTGAAGTTCGTTACCAACGGTTCAGTTTAGTTCATTTACCGATTAATTAATGAAGTTAATTTACATCTGATAATGAAAATCAAGGTCTCAATTTTTGAGTTACCTTGGAAGCACTGGCTTCTCCACTGGTCGAAGATTCTGGCTGATCGACCATCAGTGTGGAAAATTAGAAATGTGTCGGGTTTTCGGTAGCGTTTCGTGTTAAAATTCAATTTTTACCTCCGAGAGCTCTCAATTTTACTATCACTATTAGGTGAATAATAAAATTTTTACAAAGCAAGAATCTTATATAATTTTCAAATTTTATGCGGCCCGCGGTTGACATCCGCGATCCCCAGATTAGGGCTTGCCACCCACGATTGACATCCATGATTAAGAAATTAGCCTACATTTGGCAAGTGCGGTCAGCAAACTGTATTAATTGCTCCAAATTACCACTGTGGAGAGCCTTAAAAAGTCAAATCAAGGATATTAATTAGACCAGACAAGCTAAAAAATTCAAAATTAACAAAAAAATGAAAAAAATCAAAAGCCAAATGCACCTCGTATTCAATTATTTACCCTATACACTTGGCGGTTGTAGTGACTTGCGATCCATGCAATCCGGAAAGATGAGTAAATTACCATAAGGACATTTGGGGAAAATTCATCATCGTAGAATTGCTATGCTTCATTTCAATCCCTAAGAAGGCCTACACAACCGAACTTCTTCATGGGAATGAGATATTCATCGCAATTATTCTATGATATTTTTAGAATATCATTGAAATTATGATTCACTACAAGCCTAATAGATATTGATATCATTTCGATTCTCTAAGAAGGCCTTCATGGCTAGACCGTTTCATGGGATAGGAATAGGCAATTACTCTAAATGGTGTAATCATATCTGATTAGGCCTTTCCTAGTATTCAAATGCTAAATATTAATTTGTGTACAGATCATTCATAGTGGTCAAGCAACCTTGTCACTTCATTTAATCGTCATTACCCTCATCGAATCATCACTTGAGGGGTAGTCATATTATCAAATCATAATCAAAGTCAATAGAAGATCCCTTGATCTTGTCAAAATTGCATTCGTCCTTGCAAATCATTGCCAAAAACTATCATAAGCTTACCACTTTGCTTGGGGAAAATAGCAAATATGATAGTTAGACTCCCATCCTTTCAGATTGACAGGCGCAAAAGCCTACTTGGCATTGATGCTATCGGAATGTCTAATGATGAGTGCAAAATTTTTTAAATGTAAGCCTTCTATCAAGTTAGAAGTAATGATTCGAGGATGTGCATACTTTTGCTAGACTTGGGGCATATAATGTTGATCAGATCAATGATCATCATCCAATCTATGACATCATTTCAGGAGGTTTATTTTTGCTCAGCGTTGTTCAATCTCACAAAACATATCAAAAGGGGAATTTGTAGACACCTTAAACGTGTCATTCCGAGGCGACTACTCATATGGGATATGCTAGAAGACCATATGGAAGACCTTTGGATAGATCCAAGGTATAGCAGTGGTTTTTGCCACTCAATTGGGCACTTTTTCCTAGTCAGTGCTAGCTGTTGTTGACACCCATGGTTAGCAGTGCTGACCACACCTATCAGTCGTGGTTAGGAATCAAAATTAGTGCTCATCGAACCTATCATCTATAGTCAAAAATTAGAATCAATTGGCCTTCATATGACCTAAAATTTGGTTGCAACGACCAATTGGTTGCAAATTGGAGTGGTTTGAGTGAGGAAGGTTCTAAATCTTCCATCCAACAAGCTCAACTTCTTGATCTTGATATTGGCTTCATGAGGAAGCCACCCCTAGCCCTGGGCAATTGCTATAATATCCCCCTCTAAATTGGGGATAATTTTGGAGAAATATTTATCAATTGAGTAGTGAAGCCCTATCGAATTGCATAAGCAACTACATGCATTGAGAGGGATAATTTTGCTATCCAATTGGATATCAAATTGCCATGGAAGTCCTAGGATCCTAGGAGAGCCAAGAAACATCTATTCATGCAATCTGTACACCATAAGACCAATTCAACCACCAAACCTATCAGAGGACATAGAGGTGACCCTTAGACATCAATTTGATAAGGTGGATCAGAGAGAAAGCCCTGATTTGGAGGGCAAACCTACTCAGAGCTCCATCGTGGCTCTCAACCATGGTTAACAATGCCACCCGTGCATCAGACCTATGGTGAGAAAATTAGGGAAGATTCCCTTGTTTTTCCTTTTGCAGATTACTTAGCTAGGTTAGATTAAGCATATTATTGGTTTAATTAGCAATTTAAAGACCCTGACAGATAGATTTATAGTTTTATGCATGTTGCTTTCATTGTGGTATTTAACACTCTAATGGATCTTTTTCATGCCTCCATGCTTTCAAATTGATAATTAGGCCACCATATAGTTAGATGTTCTTTAGCTTACATGTTTTCTGACAATATTTGCATGATTTGCATAGTTTTAGCATCTTTCTTGCATTTTCTTGATTATTGATAGTCATGAAATATCTTATGCTAATACCTTCCAAATGCCTCATCAAGAGAGGCTACCTTTGCTTTTAGCATGCTTCTTGTTGTTTCTTGAATGTAGGATTAATAGGGTCATGCCATTCAACATGGCAAATACCTCTAATCATGTTGACATGTTGCAGGAGAGAGAGTCTGAGAGAAAAAGTGTCATGATTTCGTGACATATTGTAGGAAAGAGAGTCTGAAAGAAAAAGTGTCATGATTTCGCGACATATTGCAAGAGAGATTGTACGGAAGAAAAAGTGTCGCGATTTCGTGACATATTGCAGAGAGAGAAAAAGTGTCGCGATATCGTGACATGTAGGGTTTTCGCGACCCGAAGGCAAGAAAAAGCGCTAAGGAGAAAAAGTTTCGCGATATCGCGACATGTTGCATTTTCGCGACCCGAAGGCAAGAGAAATTTCTAAGGAGAAAAAGTGTCGCGATATCGCGACATGTTGCGTTTTCATGACTCGAAGGCAAGAGAAAGCGCTAAGGAGAAAAAAGTGTCGCGATATCGCGACATGTCACGTTTTTGCAACCCGAAGGCAAGAGAAAGCGCTAAGGAGAAAAAGTGTCGAGATATCGTGACATGTCGCGTTTTTGCAACCCAAAGGCAAGATAAAGCACTAAGGAGAAAAAGTGTCGTGATATCGCGACATGTCGCATTTTCACGACTAAAGGAGGAGAGAGAAAGTAAGAAGGCAGAAGTGTCATGATTTCGTGACAAAAGTAAAGAAGGAGAGTACGAAAGAAAAAGTGTAGCGATATCGCTACATGTTGTATTCTCACGGGCCAAAGCTAAGAGAAAGCGTATGGAAGAAAAAGTGTAGCGATATCGCTACATGTTGTATTCTTGCGGGCCAAAGCTAAGAGAAAGCGTATGGAAGAAAAAGTGTAGCGATATTGCTACATGTATTCTCGCGGGCCAAAGCTAAGAGAAAATGTACGAAGGAAAAAGTGTCACAATATCACAACATGTTATGTTTTCATGGCTACAACAACAGAAGAGTTACAGGGGCAGTTGAAGCCGACAAAGACCGATGTAAGCTGACAAAGATTAGGGTTTACAGTCGACAAAGACTAGGGTTTACAGCCGACTAAGAGTAGGGTTTACAGTCGACTGAGATTAGAGTTTTCATCATGAAAAATATTGTTATAAAAGGAGGGCTATTTGGAGAAGTTGTGTGTGTTGAACATATCATCAAATTCGTATCGAAGTGTGAAATGTGGCCATAAGAGCACAGAAAGCGTAGAAGCGATGAGATGATGGCGAAGTGCACATAGTGAGAGAAGAAGTCATGTAAAATTATCCTAAGTGCATCTGTGCATGCACAGAGAGAGCAGAGTGCACAAAAGAGAGAAGACGATCATGAGGTTTGATCGCAGTGAAGCAGAGTGTGCGAAGTTCGGTCATAGTGCATAGAGAGGGAGAAGACGATCATGAAGTTTGACTGTGATGAAGTAGAGTGTGCGAAGTGAGTGCGTAGAGTGAGCAGAGTGCGTAGAGAACACAAAGGTGAAGTAGACAAGTCAGGGTCTTGTAAAAGCGAAGGTATCTTGATGCGTAGTCGTTATACCATCATTAATTCTAAATGAATCTGTCAATCTAGGGCAGTGTACAAGGCTATCTGCGGGAGAAGAAGTGAAACAACTATAACTTAGGTCAATCTAGGGCAACGAGTCTTATTGGTGGAACCGGTTGTGTGGGGGGTTTTGAAACATTCCTATCTCTAAATTGCATAAATTAAATCTTAATCTAAGTTGCGAAATTGGAAACTAATCATTAACTCAGTAAATGAAGTCCTAATTACAATTGCAGAATTAGACCTAATTATATTGCGTAGATTAACAGATACGTAATTGAAAGTATGATCCTAATTGTAGAAAGGAAATCTAATTACTTTTGCAGTAATGAAAGTTTAGATCTAATGTGGAAATAAAAACTATCAAAGTTCTGTAACAGAAGGTTGTCAATATTCTGTTCAAATTTTGACAGCAAAACATAAAATGCAGGAAATTGTTGAAAAATAATAAATTCTAGAAATAACAATCTAAAAATGAAGTGGAAACTTTGCTGAAAGTAAGATTGCAACTAAAAATTTAAGCACAAGACTAATCTAAGCATAAATAAACTAATACTACAAATATTGTCAACTATTTACAAGCAATTAAAATAACAATTTCTACAAACTCATTCATCATAAAGCAAAATCGAATAAAAACCTGCTTTGTTAGTCCTCCTCCTAGGTCTGGAAGTGGCCAGCCTCTTTGTCCGTAAGAAGGTGTAAGTCTCTCTATTTTTTTAAATCTTAATCACACTCATTTACAAGTAATTTTAAATAGAACTGGTGCACTTTATTGATCAAAAGACATGATTACAAGAATTCACTTGAAAAATCATACATGGATCATAATAACCAATTTCTAATTATACTCTATATTTTCTGCTAGCTTCCTTACTCTATTTTCTACCTCTTTTTCTGCTTACTTTTCTACCTTCTTTTTTACCTACTTTTCTACCTTATTTTCTACCTTCTTTTCTACCTTCTTTTTCTACCTTCTAGGCTCAACCTGAACGGGAGCAATATTTATAGCTATTCTATGATCTGATTACAAACAAAGAATATCTCAAAAGATCTAATCCTACAATGCTGCAACAAATTCTTGTTTTATCCTAGAAGAGGACTAAAACTTGATCTTTCCCTTAATGATGGCTTTGGTCGGCAATGACGGCAAAGACAGATGGAAGATATTTCTCTTTACTTTTTCCAACCTTTATTTCCATTTTTCCAGCTTCAGAAATCGATCAAAAGGTCAAAAACACATCCTGTTCTTCATTCTGAAGATAAGTGGCTTCATTTCGAAGACAATGTAGTTCTCATTCCGAAGATCGCTCATTTCGAATATACTGCATTCTCATTTCGAAGATCGCTCATTCCAAAGATACTGCATGCTTCATTTTGAAGATCCGCTCATTTCGAAGATGCTGCATTCTTCATTCCGAAGATTCTATGTTCCTTCATTTCGAAGATATCTGTTCATTCCGAAGATACTTCAGAATGAAAAAATGTATGCTTTTCCAATGATTTCTTCTGCATATCTCAGGTGGGTTATCTCCTAAGATCAAATTCTAATGGTCTTCATCCCTTTCCTCATGTGAATTCCATGCCTTGGTATTTATGGATAGCTGGCTGGAATTTATATGAGAAAGACCAGTTTTTGCTGCACAGCAACAGTTTGCTTGCACTATTGCTAGATTAGGTGAAGTAAATGCTTTGTCAAATCAAAAAAAGATTAGTGAAATGCTGCTATTATTCTAAGCATATCCCATTGTAGAAAATCATAGCAAAAAGAACACAAAACTATGCAAAAATCTATAAAATCAGCATATAATATTTCAAATATTTTGATTATGCAAAATGGTTAATATACAGCATATTGAATCAACTTAACTAACATATTAGATAAAACATAAGAGTTTATAGGCATTTTTAGTGTACAAAACATGTTATGATTGAGGCATTTCCAAGCTTAATCATTTCCCCCCCAACTTATATTAATGCATGCCCTCATGCATTCTGTTGGGCTATGGAATCACATATGTCCATATTTAGATTCCATGACCTATAGAATAACTTCTTGCCTATGTAATACCCCCTATTTTCTTGAATATTTCTGAGCCAATCTTCAAATTGTTCATCAGGCTAGGCATCTTCCTCAAAGTAGAATGGAACTGGAGTAATGATGGTTGGAGGCCTGAACCTGAGACCTATCCAGTTATGTTGCATGATCTCGAATCGGCTGGACTACACCTCTCGCTCTTCTTCCGGACCATTCTAAATTGATGGGGGAGATAGGTTCTCTTTTCCTCAAAGACATGGAAAGTTCATTCCATCTATCTCTGCATACCGACAATGCTGGGAAGAAATTGTGATCATAGAAATTGTTAAATCTGGCCACACAGTCCCTCAAATTGTTCAAGTACATTCTCTTAATATCATCCCTGTTCATCATTGAAAAGTGCTGTTGGGTGATATTTAGGTGATTTGGCTGGATTTCTTTGACTAATAACTCAGCCCTTGTTTTAATCACTTTATTTCGCCTTTTCTCTTGATCCCAATAAAGCTGATTTTGCAAAGTAGACATAAATGCTCTCAACTGAACATCTCCAATGTAGATTTGAGGATGAGAGTCAACTTCCTCTGGAATAAAAAAACTATGTAAAAACAGTTCGCACAAGAGATTTTTTTGCTCAAAGGGACTGTTAAAATATGCTTCCAAAAAATCTTCAATAGTATCCAATTTATATGGAATATTTGAAGTAATCCTCATGACCTGCCATCTGAGGTATTTTTCCTTCAAAATAAGGCTGTAAAACCTGGTTGGTCGTCTAAATTGGACTAAAAATTCAGCAATTTGGCATAAGTCAGACACCTTTTCTTTTAATGCCTGAATTTCTGTGTCCTTGGCTTTTAGTTGTTTTGCTTCCAATTTGAATTTTTCAGTTTTATTGGCAAGCTGTTCATATCTAAGCATCCAGCTAGCTATATCTGCATTGTACTGCTGTAGAGACACAGTATTAGGTGGTCTTACTACAAGGGGGATCTTAGGCAATAGATTTATTTGAACTCCTTTTTCTACCACTTCCACTAGCTGTTCATCTGTCAATAACTCTACTTGCACCCCCTTATTTGCTATTTCTATGGGGTTGTCATCAGATAGTATTTCTACTTGTACCCCTTATCTCGTCGTTTCTCATCTGGAAGTGTAGCAAGTTGAAATGTAGGGACCTCAGTAGGAGTACTTACTTGAACATTTTCTTGCTGTTGGGACTATTTCTATGTTGGTGGCTCATTTTCAACATCCTCTGCAATATTCCTCACCATTTCTAAAGCATCTTCAGAACAAGAAGGCAATGCTTCAGAATAAGATGGTGTCGTTTAGAATAAACAGGCACTTCTTCGTAATGAAGGAGTGCTCGTTTCAAGATGAACTCCCATGTATGCTTCAAAAGAATCATCTCGCTCTTGATAAACCTGAAGCAATTGAGCCAAATTATCTTCATCATGGGATATAGTCAGTTGTTTTTCGATTGTGATAACAACAATTTTTTTAGTTCTGCCACTTCTCGCTAAAGTTCTCGCAATTTTTCTTTCTTGCATCTCAATGATGCTTTCTTTCTTTGTGATCCATCTCGGTCCGTGTTTTGACAACACTTCTTGCTGCCCTCGCTTGCTCTCGTGATGTCTTCCACTTCTATTTCTCGCTTTAGAAGCTGATGCAGACAAATCAGTTGCAGTTGGCTGCTCAACCAATATTTCCTCTTCTTCTACAATAGTTTGTTCTTGTTTAGGAGGCTCTGTGAGACTGTCTATAAGGATATCTACCATTTCTATAGCTTGTTGAACTGTAGCCTCTTCCAAACCAACCTGCTTAGTTTCTGCCTCAACTATCTATTCAGGGAATTCTAGAAAATTGTCAGATGCTAGTTGTATCTCTGTGACATCTAGGATGCTTGGTCTATATTCTTCCTCCATGACCTATTCTGCAGTTTCTTTCAAATGGATTCTTGTAGACCTCCTAGTTTCAGATGCAAACTTCTTCTTTTTACTCTATTTTTTGGTGACAAGTAGGGGTCATGGGGTCGGCTTTAGATGCCTCTGTTTCTCTTATTTCACTTCTCTCGTTTCGATAAGTCGACTTGCGCTTTAGCAAACCAAACTTTCTTTTGTTTTTCTGCTCTGCTGCTAATTCCAGATCCTCTTCTCTTTTGTCTCTTAGCCTGTGAAGTTGAGGGTTCAGGAGCAAGGTTTTCTGCTGCTGTTGTGGGGTGTAATTCTGTAACAGCTTTAGGGGCATCTTCTACAGTTTCTTCTACAACATCTTCTGCAGCATCTTCTGCAACATTTTCTACAACATCTTCTGCAACATTTTTTGCAGCAGTTGTTTCCTCTTCTACAACAACATCAGTAGTAATTGGTTCTTCTTCTTCCTCACTTTCATCCCCAAAAATGACATCATTTAGGTTAGAGTAAAACCTGTCAAAACTCCTAGGGTTTCCTCTAAAATGGTGTTGGCAAACTAATTTGATGAGGCCATGATGGCGAAGGCTTCCTTTACCCTCCTGATATCTTTTTTCCATGTTCTTTAACTCTTGATACAGATACAAGGGAATATTTACCCTAACTTCTGGTTGTTGTCCACCATGTCTGAGATGGTTCAAAATTCGTAGATGATGCCCTGACAATAGCACATACTGCCCTTCATAGGTTAAAAACTTAATTACCCAGGTGGCTACTTCATCCTAGGGTTCCTACAGGCTGGCCCTTTTTAACCCTTTGCATGTGTTGTTATGGGTTAAGTATTCAGGTTCTCTATCATTTTCTTCTACAAACTGATTAACCATGTTTGCCAATGTGTTCTTGCCAGATCTAGTAATTGAAATCCCTTCTAATGGCAGCTCTGTAATTTGAATTAAAATTTTAGGGCTTACCTCAATAGACATGCCGTTAACATGTGCTCGGTTGTTTCTGAACGTATGGGCAAACAAGCCAGCTAAATCTTCAGAAGACCCATTGAATTTATCCAAAAATGTCATAAATCCTCCATTTTCAAAAATCTGCACAACTGCCAGATTTTCTCGGAGGTAAGTGGTATCTGTAGGATCTATTCTAATCTTTCACCCCATTTTTCTCTCTTTAAAAATCGTACACTGCGGCTGCTGTTCTACTGCAGGATTTCTGGCTATTTTCTATTGCAAATTTGTAGAGTTTTAAGTTGAAACCTTCGTTGCCCTGTTTCTCGTCTTCTTCTTCGAAATGAACCGTATCCTGTGCACTGTACCTCGCAACATGTCTTCAGAAAGAAATATGGCACACATTTCTAATTTTGCACTATACACCTGTTTGTTTATAATTGCATGGATGTCCTTGCCATCAGATCCACCTCATTAGTTTTGCAGATTCTCATGTGCATGTTAATTGACATTAAAAACTGGTGGCATATGGTTGGTCATGTTCTCCATATTTCCAATGAGCGCAAAAACAAACCATGTGCTGATTGACACATGTCCCTTCCTTGCATGCAACTAAGAAAAAATCTTGATTTTGTCGTACCTTATCTTCTTGGATGCCATGTGGAAATGCTCTTTTCGAAGATTATAACTTATTGCGCAAACAAAATTTCATTCCGAAGATTATGACCTCATTCCGAAGACAAGTATTCATTTCAAAGACAAATCCTCATTCCGATGATTATGACCTCATTTCGAAGACAGGTCTTCATTCCGAAGACAAATCTTCTTTGCAAAATTTTCATTCCAATCTTCATTTCGAAGATCAATCCTCATTTCGAAGATTAATCCTCATTTCAAAGATCAGGCTGTATTGTGAAAGTAAATCGTCATTTCGAAGACAGACCCTCATTCTGAAGACAAATCTTCATTTCGAAGACAGATCTTCATTTCGAAGACATATCTTCATTCCGAAGATGATGCAGCAAGTCGTCATTCTTAAGACCAAGTTTCATTCTGAAGACAAATTGTCATTCCGAAGACAAAGTTTCTTTCTGAAGACAAAGTGCAACATTCATTTTGTCGTCATTCCGAAGACAATTTCATTCCGAAGATAATATAGCAGTATAATCGTTTTTGGCATTCTTGTTTCAAGATTAGGCAGAAATCAATATTTTCATTCTCAAAACATGTTTTTAAGTATGCCAACTCTTATGAATACCTTTTATGCTAATGGTTAATTGTCACATACTATATACCAATCATTTTACAATGAAGAAATGTAAGAAATATATACCTGATAAAAACAGTTAATGCCGGTTTTGAAGAATGACTGCTTTTGTTGATATTCTCACTGAGATTTTCTGCAACATTTCAAAACAAGTGCACTAGGTGAATTTGTACAATGATGGTTCAAAAATTTCTCAAGGTTATGCATGCCAGAAAACTAGTTTTCATGCACACCAACTCAGTAGTGCCTTAAGAAAAGGTTTTCACTGCTGGGTTATTCATTTTTTTTTCTTGATTTTCCCTTTTTTATTTATTTTACCTCTCCTTTTTTTTTTTTTTCTTGATCCTGACTATGCCCATGAAGGAATTTCATAATTTCCCCTAAAACCATGCCTATGAAGGAATTCATACTCAGAATTTATTCATCTTTTTGTTTTCTATTTTTTTGATTTTTTTGTATTTTCTATTTTTTCTTGAAATCCACTGATCATGTTGATTGTTTTGAAGTGGAAGAAGGAATCTTCCACCTGCTGTGTATCCAAACTATCAAGTTGCTGCAAGAATTCTTCTTTAGTTAGAGGTGTATGGTATACCTTGAGGCGATGTCCATTCACTACCAACTTTCTTCGTGACCCATTAATAGGAGATAAACGAGCTGCTCCGTTGTTAAATACCTCTTCAATCCAGTAAGGTCCCAACCATCTAGTTCTCAGTTTTCCAGGGAAGTCTTCATATTGAGAATCAAACAGTAAAGCCCAATCTCCTTGTTGGCCCAAACTGCTTCAGGTAATTTGTCTAGCCAATTTCTCCTATGAAAAGCTACTATTTTTTTCAAGATGAATTCTAGTTCCCTGTTTATTACTTCAACCTGGCCATTTGCTTATGGGTGGTAAGGTGATGATTTTCTATGTTTGATTTCATACAATTTTGTAAATGCTTTTATGACTTTGGATGTAAATTGGGGCTCTTGGTCTGTGGTGATAGACCGTGGAGCTCCAAATCTTTGAAAATTTTGAGTATACAAGAAATCAGCGACCTTCTCTTCACGAGCATGTTTGAAAGCACGCACCTCTACCCACTTTGTTAGGTAATCAGTGCATACTAGAATATACACCTTTCCTTGAGAAGGTGGATCAATAGGTCCTACAAAATCAAGCCCCCACCTCTCAAATGGTTCTAAAACCATTTGAGGCTGCAGTGGCATCTCATTTGTATGAGTGGGTTTCCCCATTCTTTGGCATGCATCACAATGCCTAATGTACTTTTTCACATCCTTGTGAAGAGATGGCCAATAATATCATATCCCCAAGATTTTTCTAACTGTGTTTTTTATAGAATAGTGTCCACCTGAGGGTTCATCATGACAAGCTCTAAGGATATCATACACTTCATCCTTTTGGATGCACCTACATAACACATGGTCAGGAATGCACTTAAAAAGCATACCCTTAATCCATTTGAAAGAAGAACTTTGTTTGATCAATTATTTTTTTTGTTTTGAAGTAAAATGTGGAGGAACTTTCCTTGTGACCAAATAATTGGCTATATCTGCAAACCAAGGTGATTGAACTGATATAGCAAATAGTTTTTCATCAGGAAAAGTGTCATAAACTAATTCCCCTTCATCTATGTTCTGCAACCTAGACAAGAAATCTGCCACAACATTAGCTTTTCCTGGTTTGTTGATTATGGTGATATCAAATTCTTGCAGCAACAGCAACCAACGAATAATTATTGCACTTACCATAATGCCTGAATTTGTTGATGGCATAAATTACTGCTAGGAATTATTTCTCAGTTGTTGTATAATTTTTCTCTACTCTTATCAAGTTCTTGCTAATGTTGTAGATGGTATAATGTTCACCATTATCAATTTGTCCTAATGCTGCTCCAATTGCTATATTGGAGGCATCAGTCTGAATGTGAAATGGTAATGTCCAATTAGGTCCTCTGAGCACAGGTGGAGTTATCAATCTCTTTCAGAGGTTCAAATGCTTCCTGACACTTTGCAGTCCAGGAGAATTTAGAATCTTTAGTCAATAAGGCAAACATAGGATTGGCTATTGTACTAAAGTTGGGAATAAACCTGCGGTAAAAACCAATGTGTCCTAGGAAGCTTCTGACATTAGTCTGAGTTTTAGGAGGAAGGAGATTCTTGATAATTTCAACTTTCTTTGGATCAACTTGGATCCCTTCAGGAGAGATGTGATGACCAAGAACTATCCCTTCCTTCATCATCATGAAGCATTTATCCGGATTTAAGGATAAGTGGTATGTTTCACAACGAGTTAAGACTTTGTCAAGATTTTCCAATGTAAAATCAAAAGTTTGTCCACATACCGTGAAATCATCCATGTAAATTTCAACACTTTTGGTGGTCGGATCAGCAAAAATTGCTAGGACTCGCTCGCTAAAAAGTTGTCGGGCATTACACAAACCAAAAGGTAAAACCCTATAGGCAAATGTTCCCCATGGACATGTAAAAGTTGTCTTTTCTTGATCTTCAGGTGCAATCTAAATTTGATTATATCCACTAAATCCATCAAGAAAACAAAAGTATCTTTTTCTAGCAAGAGTATCTAACACTTGATCTATGAAAGGTAATGGAAAATGGTCTTTGTATGTCACCTTATTCAATTCTCTATAGTCTACACATACTCTCATTTTTCCATTTTTCTTAGGAACTATTACCAATGGAGAAACCCATTGGCTATCATAAATTGGGTAAATGAATCCTACTTCCAGGAGTTTTTCAATTTCTTCTTTCACAATATCTCTTAAGGCAGGATTCAATCTTCTTTGAGGTTGTCTAACTGGCTTGACTTCTTCAGTATATATTCTATGGGTACATATATCAGGATGAACTCCTGACATATCTTTGTAGTTCCAAGCAAAAGCATGAACATGCTTATGCAAAACAACTATCAATTTTTCTTCCTCTTCCCTAGTAAGCTGGTTGTAGATGTTCAAAAATTTTCCTGGCTGGACTTCTATTTGTTTTGTATTTAGAAGGACCGAATTCACTCCTTCATACTTGGTGTTTAAGGGATTAAGAGGACATTGTCGAGATGGGAGAAAATAAGCAGTTTCTATTTTATTGCTGCTTGAGGGAAGCATATCTTGTATGGAACAGTGAGAAGGAAAAATCAGATGATGGTGCCATCCATGTGGTAGTGAAACAGAGTTTCCCTATGATAGCACATATGATTCATCTTCAAATTTTTGATTCTCCTCATTACTTATCAACTGTTGGATATTTGTTGCTTCCCCTTCTAAACCTTGTTCATGTAGAACATTCATCAGGATTGTTTCATTTTCTAAGTTTTCTATGTCACTGAGGTCTTCTCTGTGTTCTCTTACTACTAAGGTAGCTAGTGTAGAAATGACCTCTTCCGGTTCCTCATCCGAGTCAGAAAACCATAACTGACCTAAAAATTTGCTAGATGGTTTTGCAGGAGAATATAAAGAAATTTGTTTCAGCTCAATACCATTTGAAATAGTCATATTTTCAGATCTGCAGTCTATGAAGGCTGCTGTAGTTGCAAGCCAAGGTCTTCCCAAAATAATGGGATATCCATGTGCTGAATTTATTGGCTGTAAAACCAGAAAATCTACAAGGAATTCCCAAGAAGAAACTTCTATAGGGACATCTTCAATGATTCCTTCAGGTTTTGCAACTGACATATCAGCCATTTCTAAAACTGTAAATGTGGGGCTGAGATGTTTGAGCTGTAATTGTTCCATTGTATCTTTAGTCATGACATTTATTGCAGCTCTTAGATCCACTAAAACATTTGATATTGGTACTGAACCTATGGTGAATATGATAACTGGGCTTCCTAGATCACTATGCTTTGGAGGTAGTAGTTTTCCAGATAAGAGATCAGCTATCTTCCCTTCAACCTGCATAGTCTTGGGGAATGCTTTCTTCTTTCTTCTTGCTCTTTTAATGCACAAATTTTGGACAGTACTATTAATTTTTGGTATTTCCTTAATGGCTTGCAATAAGGGCAATGATATAGTCATCTTTTTTAGTTCTTTGACCAATTCTGACTCAAAAATTTCTGGTATTGCATTAAGTCTTTCAAGATATGGAACTATCCCTGGTAATTGTTCTGTTTGTGTCTCTTTTTCTATTGTTGGATCCAATTTTTCTGTTTCTATTGTTGGATCTAATTTTTCTGTTTCTATTGTTGGTTGGATTCTCTCTGGTTCTGATGATTCTTGCTTTTCATTATCTTTGATTTCCATTAAAACTGGTTCAGGTACAACTTTCCCTGAATGAAGTTGGATGTCACTACAATCAAGAACATTAATTTCAATATTTTCTTCAGCTTCAGCCACATATACAGGAGGTGTCTGTCTTACACTGTTTGTATTAGTGACTGGCTGAGCTGGCAATTGAGTTTGTTTCACTTGCTATGTTTGCTGTTATTTTTCTTGAAAATTCTAATTAGGTGCAGGCAAAAAATGCTGAGTTTGACCTTGATTCCTTTGCTGCCTTGGATAGGACTGGTATTGCTGATTCCACTATGGTTGGTTTTGCACCCAATGTGGATTAGTATGATTTTGATTCCAAGCTGGATTGTTTTGATTCCATGAGGGGTTGTTTTGATTCTGATTCCAGGCTGGGTTACTCCAATTTGATTGTGGCCATTCTTGGGAATTTGTCCATTAAGGATAATTCCAAGGACATTGGGGTGGTTCTGATTGTCCCCAAGGCATAGTACCAGGATTATGCCCCCAATTTATAGGAAAACGAGGGGGATTTTGATATTGAGAGAAATTTCCCCCTTGTTTTGGTCTAATATAGTTGAGTTCCTCAGTCTAGTTTTCTAACACAGTTTTGAGTTGTGGTAGCAGTGGCATTGATCAGTTGAATGCCTTTTTGAAAAGATACCACAAATGGCTGAGATAGATGTTTTATTCAAAGGACATTCCTGCAAAGCATTTTTACTTCTACATCTTGGGCAATAAATTGCCAAAGGTTTTGTGTTTTTAGCCTTTGCAGAGATTTCCCCTAAAGTAGTGTTTAGATGCACTAGGATATTAGTTTTGAAATTTGCAAGTTCCTCTATCAGGTCATTTACATCAGTACCATTTATGTGGCTTTTTCTTCTTCTTTGCTTAGTGCGAGAGTAATTCCTATAGAGATCCATAATTTCTTCATTACTGAGAGTGGTTACATCCCCTTTTCTCATCAAATCCAGAACTTCTCTGGATTCATCTTGCAATCCTCTCAAAAAGATGTTTTTACATAATTCTGGTTCTACTAGTCCACATCTCCTTTGAACAAAGGAGAACCTATCAAGATAATCTTCCAAGGTCTCATCATCTTCCTTCTTGATTCTAAATAACTCATCTTTTCTATTCCTTACACGGTAGTATTCCTGATATTTGTCTAAAAAGACAGTCTCCATTTGATTCCAGGTTCTTATGGAATTTGGCTCTAAGCTCATGAACCAGCGTAATGCTGAATACTTGAGAGTTGAGGGATAAACCTTAAGTTTTTGATTGTCATTTATATAATCATAGGTCTGACACACTACCTTGAATTCAAACAAAAAATGGTCAGGATCTTCAGATACAACACCTCGGAAGGTTGGAAGTACTGAAGGTGAAATGGTCTTCATGGGAGAGTTTTGTGTTGGATTCAGATGAATAGGATATTCAAATGTTCTAGACGGTTGGAGTATATCCTGATCATCCCCTTCATTATGAACATAGCCATGCTGGCCATCTACATTGCCTCCTTCTCCCATAGTTTCTTGTTTCCTAGGAGAAGTTAAAGCTTTCTAAATTGTTTTCTCAAGAGGTCCAAGCTTCTCTGTTGATGATTCTGATGAATTATCTTCCTTAAGATATTCTGTTGATAAATTTGGTGATTTTCCTTTCTCAAAATGTTTTACTGATGGTGAGACTGGTGATTTTTCTTTCAATATTTTAGGTAGTTCAAACACAGGTGATTCACCACTTAGGCGTGAAGATCTCCTTAATGGGACAAGCCAGGGATCCTTTGGGGTCTCCCTAGACTTACTAATTCATGTTTACTCCTAAATGACATAAATTAAGTCAATAGTTGTTATCTTACTCTACTGTTATATTCAAATTTTAACCTGAATGTTCACAGTTTAGTCTGATTATAGCTATTGGACTATTTGTTTTCTTCTGACAACACTATTCCTTGGCAACGATGCCAAAATGATGCGTAGTCGTTATACCATCATTAATTCTCAATGAATCTATCAATCCAGGGCAGTGTACAAGGCTATCTGTGGGAGAAGAAGTGAAACAACTATAACTTAGGTCAATCTAGGGCAACAAGTCTTATTGGTGGAACCGGTTGTGTGGGGGGTTTTGGAACATTCCTATCTCTAAATTGCATAAATTAAATCTTAATCTAAGTTGCAGAATTGTAAACTAATCATTAACTACAAAAATGAAGTCCTAATTACAATTGCAGAATTAGACCTAATTATATTGTAGAATTAACAGTTACAGAATTGAAAGTCCGATCCTAATTGCAGAAAGGAAATCTAATTACTTTTGCAGTAATGAAAGTTTAGATCTAATGTGGAAATAAAAACTATCAAAGTTTTGGAATAGAAGGTTGTCAATCTTCTGTTCAGATTTTGACAGCAAAACATAAAATGCAGGAAATTGCTGAAAAATAGTAAATTCTGGAAATAACAATCTGAAAATGAAGTGGAAACTTTGTTGAAAGTAAGATTGCAACTAAAAATTTAAGCACAAGACTAATATAAGCATAAATAAACTAATACTGCAAATATTGTCAACTATTTACAAGCAATTGAAATAACAAGTTCTACAACTCATTCTCATCGTAGCAAAATCGGAATAAAAACCTCGCTTTGTTAGTCCTCCTCCTAGGTCTGGAAGTGGCCAGCCTCTTTGTCCAGAAGAAGGTGTAAGTCTCTCTCTTTTTCTAAATCTTAATTACACTCATTTATAAGTAATTTTAAATAGAACTGGTGCACTTTATTTATCAAAAGACATGATTACAATAATTCTATTGAAAAACTGTTACAGGACTGTAACAGTCAATTTCTAGTTATACTCTGTATTTTTTGCTAGCTTCCTTACTCTATTTTCTACCTCATTTTCTACTTACTTTTCTACATTCTTTTCTACCTAATTTTCTACCTTCTTTTCTACCTTCTTTTCTACCTTCTTTTTCTACCTTCTAGGCTCAACCTGAACGGGAGCAATATTTATAGCTATTCTATGATCTGATTACAAAAAAAGAATATCTCAAAAGATCTAATCCTACAATGCTGAAAACATATTCTGGTTTTATCCTAGAAGAGGACTAAAAATTGATCTTTCCCTTAATGATGGTTTTGGTCGGCAATGATGGCAAAGACAGATGGAAGATATTTCTCTTTACTTTTTCCAACCTTTATTTCCCTTTTTCCAGCTTCAGAAATCGGTCAAAAGGTCAAAAACACATTCTGTTCTTCATTCCGAAGATAAGTGGCTTCATTTCGAAGACAATGCAGTTCTCATTCCAAAGATCGCTCATTCCAAAGATACTGCATTCTAATTCCGAAGATCACTCATTTCGAAGATACTACATGCTTCATTCTGAAGATCCGCTCATTTCGAAGACGCTGCATTCTTCATTCCAAAGATTCTGTGTTCCTTCATTCTGAAGATATCTATTCATTTCGAAGATACTTTGGAATGAAAAAATGTATGCTTTTCCAGTGATTTCTTCTGCATCTCTCAGGTGGGTTATCTCCTAAGATCAAATTCTAATGGTCTTCATCCCTTTCCTCATGTGAATTCCATGCCTTGGTATTTATGGATAGCTGGCTGAAATTTATATGGGAAAGACCAGTTTTTGCTGCACAGCAACAGTTTGTTTGCACTGTTGCAAAATTAGGTGAAGTAAATGCTTTGTCAAATAAAAAAAATATTAGTGAAATGCTGCTATTATTCTAAGCATATCCCATTGTAGCAAATCATAGCAAAAAGAACACAAAACTATGCAAAAAGTTGTAAAATCAGCATATAATATTTCAAATACTTTGATCATGCAAAATGGTTAATATACAGCATATTGAATCAACTTAACTAACATATTAGATAAAACATAAGAGTTTATAGGCATTTTTAGTGTACAAAACATATTATGATTGAGGCATTTCTAGGCCTCATCATATCTTACTGTTAAACCCAAAGATTCAATTTGAAGTCCAGGTTGGTGCTTGGCATCAGGGGTTGGTGCTCCTTCCAGTTGGTGCTGGTAAATTAGGGGTTGGTGCTCCTTCCAATTGGTGCTGGTAAATCAGGGGTTGGTGCTCCTTTCTATTGGTGTAGATAAATTAGGGGTTGGTGCTCCTTCTAGTTGGTGTTGGTAAATTAATTGTAAAGTTGGTGCTTTACAAAGGCTGGATTTGGATGGTAATCCAAGCAGTCATTATTGAGGAGTAGCCACATTGGTGAACCTCGTTAAATATTATGTTGTGTGATGTTCTCTTGTGATACTTACTTTATCTATTTTTAAGGTTTTCATTATTTTAGTTTTAAGAGCTATGGATTTAAGTTTAAAAGTCTACACTGATTTACCCCCCCATCTCAGTGCCATTGTAAGAATAATAATTGGTATCAGAGCCAAGTCCCTGTATAAGCTTAACCGGCTAGGGTGATCTTGGAAGTAACACAATGGTAGGGGGTGAAGACTTCTCATCAAAAAAACCTCCTTTTTTTTATGGATCTAATTACGCGATCTGGAGAATCAGGATGCAGACATATCTTTGTGCTTTGGGATACTACATATGGGATTCAGTAGCCAGTGAATACACAGTACCCATCACTCCAATCGATGCTGCCGATAAGAATCTATTTGAGAATGACTCAAAAGTAAAGAAAGCTATCAGGAGCGGATTAGTAGACAGTGAACTGGTAAATATCATGAGTTGTAAAATGGCAAAAGAAATGTTGGACAAATTGAGGAGTATTCATAAAGGAGACGATGAGATCAAGGAGGCCAAGTTACAAACACATCAAGCTCAGTTCGAAGCTTTAAAGTTAAATGACGATGAGAACTTAGAGGAATGTTATCATGACACTAACAGCTTCGAAGAAGAAATAGAAAAAGAACAAGAATATGATGAAGAAGAAATTGATGTAGAAATAAATTTGAAAGAGGAACTAATTGCAGCTCTAGATGAAGTGAAGATAGAAAGAAAAATGAATAAGGAAATCTCAAGAAATCTTGAGGATGCAAATGAAATAATAACCAGTTTGAAAGTACAGGTAGAAGAATTCAAAAGGATTGAAGAAAATCTCAGGTCACAGATCAATGAGAAAGAGATTGGTTGCTGCAAACAAGAGGAAGAGATTGTTTTATTGATGAAACAACTAGAAGAGGCCAACACAAACCTCAAATTTGAGAAGAGCATAGAGTTACTAGATAAAATGATAATCCAAAAAAGAAGCTCCATGGATAAGCGTGGTCTTTGATATGAAGCTGAACAACCTTCATCCTCCAACTCTGTAGAGAAGAAGAAGTTCACTGTTGAAAGATCGAAGCAAGAAAAGTTTGAAGTTGAATCTTCAAAAGGAAGAAAATATCAAAGGAGATCTACAACAAAGTAACCACAACAAAAGAGGTTCTATCACTCTCACTCTATTCATAATAATACTTTCAATGGCTATTGTTTCAGATGCAACCAGTATGGTCATAAGGAAATTTATTGTGGATTGAATAATAAATCAAAGAGTTATGCTGATAGAAATACATCTGCATTTTTGAGTGAACACTATGTACAATGTTTTCAATGTAATGGTCATGGGCACATAGCAAGGTTTTGTCCAAGCACTTTTGTATCTAATCTAAGGCAGAACAGTAGATTTCATCAGACAAAGAATGCAACACAGACAGGGAATAAATCATGTACATAAAAGAAAGAAAAATAATCACTCATCAAGGATGCACAAGAGAAAACCACACAAGAGAAATGTTTGAGTTCATGAAATGGTGCAAAACAGAGATGCAGTTGAAAAATCCAAGCCCGAGTTCAAGAAAGTTTGGAGAAAAGTAGAAGAAAGGAAATGGTGTCTCCTTGGACTGAAGGAGACTACTCCGCTATTGCACTAAGCAACTCCAGGTCGCACATCCTCAGGGGGAGAAATATTGAAGTTTCATTTTAATGCTCCTATGTATTTGTTTGATTACCTGAGGATGAAAGGCAAGTAGTCAAGGAAGTTGTCGTATAGTTGTTGAAGTGTGTTTTTTAGTTCATGTAGTTGTTTGTGGAAGTGCCGTGAAGGGTGATGATTAAATTGAGAGTTGTCATTGTTGGTAGTATTGCTATATGTCATTGTTGTACTGGTAATGGTTCTTACTGCCGCTATCCAAAGTTAAGGATTATAATAGTTTAGATAATTTGGTTAGTGAAAGAATGTTGCCCCAGTCGCATATATGTGTTTCGATAAAAGCAGTGTATGTTTGAACTACTCATTGACATGAAGATTGTTGGATCTATTATGACGCTATGGTGAAAAATATTGAAGTCTAATTTTTTTCATTTTTAGCTCATCAAGATGAGCAACTTTGCTTTGTGAATCATACCTATCCGAAGTCCAGAAGTATGAGTTTGAGTAAGGTGCACCATAGTTGTCTGTGAAGTGTTTAACAAAATATTGTCTCCTGATTCGAACAATTGAAAGTAAGGTGTGACCAGCGGTGACTATAGAAAACATAGACCAAGTTGAAAATGTAAAAAGGGATTTGGTTGGTGTTGTGATACAGTGTTTGATGCTTGCATAGAGTTGGCAGTAATATTATAGTTTTGAGGACAGTATTGGGATAGATTTCTAAAGCAGATTTGGACTAGTTTTGTATAAGCCTATTATTTAACATTGGACAAGTTCTATGTGAGCTTGTTAAGCAGGTTCTTAGTGAGCCTATTGACAGAGCTTTGGAGGTGACAGAATATAGAGGACAGAGTCTCAATGGATAGAGATCCAACAGCCAACATAGTTGAAGATAGATCTGAGTGAGGATTCTTCAAGTGGAGAGAGGTCCACCAGTCAGTGTAGCAGAGAGATAGAGTTTTCTATAATATCACAAGGGTACTATGGAGTATGTGTTATGGTATCCAAAAGATGCAGATTGGGCAGGATGTGTAGATGATAGAAAGAGTATCAGTGGAGGTGCATTCTATCTTGGAGACAGATTGGTCGCGTGGAACAATAAGAAACAAAAGTCAGTTTCCTTGTCCACAGCAGAGGTAGAATATATTGCAGCGACAGTGTGTTGTACGTAGGAGAAAGTTGCAAAAAGTGAGGTTAAGTCAGATTTTTATTTCAACAACAAATTGTAGAGTGGTCATGTTTCCCAAGAATTGACGAGCTATCGGGATCACATTCTCAGGGGGAGCATTTGTGTATTTGTTTATCTTTTGCTCTTATTTGTGATTTTTGCTAAGTGTAATAATTTTTGTCTGAGAATGTTGTGCATGGACTTAGGGGGAGTCTACAGTAGCCCTTTGGTATTATTGTCAAAGGGGGAGAAGAGTTACAGAAAATTGCACATGTGTTGCCAACAATTCCAAAGGGGGAGATTGTTGAGCAAGGTGCAATGATAGTATTGTCATTGTTGTCAACACAGTCAGATAGATCTGTTGATGTAGTGGACAGGAAGTTCAAAGGCTAGTTAGATGCAGAAGACAAGAGTTCAAAGGTTACTCAAAGTATGTATAGTGATTTTCCAAGAAGACCGAAGTGGACCACTTGCAAAAGATCAAAGAAAAATACAAGTAAGAAAAGTGTCGCGATATCGCGACATATACAACAGGCAAGAAAAACTGTCATGATTTCATGACATGTTGGAAGAGAGAGAAGAAGAAAGAAAAACTATCACGATTTCGCGACATGTTGGCAAGAAAGAAAAACTATCGCGATATCGCGACAAGTTGGCAAGAAAGAAAAACTGTCACGATATCGCGACATGTTGAGAAGCAAGCAAAACTGTCATGATTTCGTGACATGTTGGAAGAGAGAAAGGCAAGTAGAAAAAGTGTCATGATTTCGTGACATATTGCAAGGAAGGTTGTACGGACGAAAAAGTGTCACGATTTCGTGACATATTGCAAGGAAGGTTGTACGAATGAAAAAGTGTCGTGATTTTGCGACATATTGCAAGGAAGGTGTACAGATGAAAAAGTGTCACGATTTCACGACATATTGCAAGGAAGGTTGTACAGATGAAAAAGTGTCACGATTTCGTGACATATTGCAAGGAAGGTTGTATGGACAAAAAAGTGTCACGATTTCGTGACATGTTGCAGGAGAGAGAGTCCGAGAGAAAAAGTGTCACAATTTCGTGACATGTTGTAGGAGAGAGAGTCCGAAAGAAAAAGTGTCACGATTTCACGACATAATGCAAGAGAGAGAGTCCGAAAGAAAAAGTGTCACGATTTTGTGACATGTTGCAGGAGAGAGAGTCTCGAAAGAAAAAGTGTCACAATTTTGTGACATATTGCGAGAAAGAGAGTCCGAAAGAAAAAGTGTCACGATTTCGTGACATATTGCAAGAGAGATTGTACAGAAGAAAAAGTGTCACGATTTTGTGACATATTGTAGGAGAGAGAAAAAGTGTCGCGATATCGCGACATGTCAGGTTTTCACAACCCGAAGGCAAGAAAAAGCATTAAGGAGAAAAAGTGTCGCGATATCGCGACATGTTGCATTTTTGTGACCCGAAGGCAAGAGAAAGTGCTAAGGAGAAAAAATGTCACGATATCACAACATGTCACATTTTCGTGACTCGAAGGCAAGAGAAAGCACTAAGGAGAAAAAGTGTCACGATATCACGACATGTCACGTTTTCACGACCCGAAGGCAAGAGAAAGCGCTAAGGAGAAAAAGTGTCGCAATATCGTGACATGTCATGTTTTTGCAACCCAAAGGCAAGAAAAAGCGCTAAGGAGAAAAAGTGTTGTGATATCGTGACATGTCACATTTTCGTGACTAATGGAGGAGAGAGAAAGTAAGAAGGTAGAAGTGTCATGATTTCACGACAAAAGTAAAGAAGGAGAGTACAGAAGAAAAAAGTGTAGTGATATCGCTACATGTATTCTCACGGGCAAAAGTTAAGAGAAAGCGTATGAAAGAAAAAGTGTAGCGATATCGCTACATGTTGTATTCTCGCGGGCCAAAGCTAAGAGAAAGCGTATGGAAGAAAAAGTGTAGCGATATCGCTACATGTTGTATTCTTGTGGGCCAAAGCTAAGAGAAAGCGTACGAAGGTGAAATGTTGTGATATCATGACATGTGTTTTCGTGGCAACAACAATAGAAGAGTTACAAGGGCAGTTGAAGCCAACGAAGACCGATGTAAGCCGATATCGCGACATGTTGAGAAGCAAGCAAAACTGTCACGATTTTGTGACATGTTGGAAGAGAGAAAGGCAAGTAGAAAAAGTGTCATGATTTCGTGACATATTGCAAGGAAGGTTGTACGGACGAAAAAGTGTCACGATTTCGCGACATATTGCAAGGTTGTACGAACGAAAAAGTGTCGTGATTTTGCGACATATTGCAAGGAAGGTGTACAGATGAAAAAGTGTCACGATTTCGCGACATATTGCAAGGAAGGTTGTATAGATGAAAAAGTGTCACGATTTCGTGACATATTGCAAGGAAGGTTGTATGGACGAAAAAGTGTCACGATTTCGTGACATGTTGCAGGAGAGAGAGTCCAAGAGAAAAAGTGTCACAATTTCGTGACATGTTGTAGGAGAGAGAGTCTGATAGAAAAAGTGTCACGATTTCACGACATAATGCAGGAGAGAGAGTACGAAAGAAAAAGTGTCACGATTTTGTGACATGTTGCAGGAGAGAGAGTCCGAGAAAAAAGTGTCACAATTTTGTGACATATTGCAGGAAAGAGAGTCCGAAAGAAAAAGTGTCACGATTTTGTGACATATTGCAAGAGAGATTGTACAGAAGAAAAAGTGTCACGATTTTGTGACATATTGTAGGAGAGAGAAAAAGTGTCGCGATATCGCGACATGTCGAGTTTTCACGACTCGAAGGCAAGAAAAAGCATTAAGGAGAAAAAGTGTCGCGATATCGCGACATGTTGCATTTTTGTGACCCGAAGGCAAGAGAAAGTGCTAAGGAGAAAAAATGTCACGATATCACAACATGTCACATTTTCGTGACTCGAAGGCAAGAGAAAGCACTAAGGAGAAAAAGTGTCACGATATCACGACATGTCACGTTTTCACGACCCGAAGGCAAGAGAAAGCTCTAAGGAGAAAAAGTGTCGCAATATCGTGACATGTCACGTTTTTGCAACCCAAAGGCAAGAAAAAGCGCTAAGGAGAAAAAGTGTTGTGATATCGTGACATGTCACATTTTCGTGACTAAAGGAGGAGAGAGAAAGTAAGAAGGTAGAAGTGTCATGATTTCACGACAAAAGTAAAGAAGGAGAGTACGGAAGAAAAAGTGTAGTGATATCGCTACATGTATTCTCACAGGCAAAAGCTAAGAGAAAGCGTACGAAAGAAAAAGTGTAGCGATATCGCTACATGTTGTATTCTCGCGGGCCAAATCTAAGAGAAAGCGTATGGAAGAAAAAGTGTAGCGATATCGCTACATGTTGTATTCTTGTGGGCCAAAGCTAAGAGAAAGCGTACGAAGGTGAAAGTGTCGCAATATCATGACATGTGTTTTCGTGGCAACAACAATAGAAGAGTTACAAGGGCAGTTGAAGCCAACGAAGACCGATGTAAGCCGATGAAGATTAGGGTTTGCAGCCGACGAAGACTAGGGTTTGCAGCCGACTAAGAGTAGGGTTTATAGCCGGATGAGATTAAAGTTTTCATCATGAAAAATATTTTTATAAAAGGAGGGCTATTTGGAGAAGTTGTGTGTTGAACATATCATCGAATTCATGTTGAAGTGTGAAATGTGGTCGTAAGAGCACAAAAAGCACAAAAGTGGTGAGATGATGGTGAAGTGCGCACAGTGAGAGAAGTCGTCATGTCAAATTATCCTAAGTGCGTCTATGAGTGCGCAAAGAGAGCAGAGTGCACAAAAGGGAGAAGACGATCATGAGTTTTGATCGTAGCGAAGCAGAGTGTGCGAAGTTTGGTCGTAGTGCATAGAGAGGGAGAAGATGATCATGAAGTTCGACTATGATGAAGTAGAGTGTGCGAAGTGAGTGCACAGAGCGAGCAGAGTGCACAGAGAATGCAAAGGTGAAGTAGACCAGTCAGGGTCTTGTAAAAGCAAAGGTATCTTACTGTTAAACCCAAATATTCAATTTGAAGTCTAGGTTGGTGCTTAGCATCAGGGTTTGGTGCTCCTTCCAGTTGGTGCTGGTAAATCAGGGGTTGGTGCTCCTTCCAGTTGGTGCTTGTAAATCAGGGGTTGGTGCTCCTTTTTGTTTGTGTAGATAAATTAGGGGTTGGTGCTCCTTCTAGTTGGTGCTGGTAAATTAATTGTAAAGTTGGTGCTTTGCAAAGGCTAGATTTGGATGGTAGTCCAAGCAGTCATTATTAAGGAGTAGCCACATTGGTGAACCTCGTTAAATATTATGTTGTGTGATGTTCTCTTGTGATACTTGCTTTATCTATTTTTAAGGTTTTCATTATTTCAATTTTAAGAGCTATGGATTTAAGTTTAAAAGTCTACACTGATTCACCCCCCCTCTCAGTGCCATTGTAAGAATAACAAATTAAGGGATATTCCCTTGTTTTTACTTTTGTAGATTACTTATCTAGGTTATATTAAGCATATTAGTGGTTTAATTAGCAATTTAGAGACCCTGACAGATAGATTTATAGTTTTATGCATGTTGCTTTCATTGTGGTATTTAACACTCTAATGGATCTTTTTCATGCCTCCATGCTTTCAAATTGATAATTAGGCCACCATATAGTTAGATGTTCTTTAGCTTACATGTTTTCTGACAATATTTGCATGATTTGCATAGTTTTAGCATCTTTCTTACATTTTCTTGATTATTGATAGTAATGATATCTCTTATGCTAATACCTTCCAAATGCCTCATCAAGAGAGGCTACCTTTGCTTTTAGCATGCTTCTTGTTGTTTCTTGAATGTAGGATTAATAGGGTCATGCCATTCAACATAGCAAATACCTCTAATCATGGAGAAGAGGGTCATCGACACCCTAGAGCAGTTTGTGTCACCCTAGAAGGCATTTGATTCACATCTACCCTTGAGAGGGATTAAACACTATTGTAATTGACATATCAAATGGGTATCCCTAAGAGGGATGAATCTATAATTTGACTCCATTGAAATTAATAAAGGATTCCTTGTATTTGCTTTATTTCTTGTTGTCAATTTATGCATGCCTATTTGTGTATTTCTCGTCAATTGCAATAGTTAGACTAGGTGTGGATCCTTTTTGGTGGTTACACCTCCCTACCATGAAGTTAGTGACACTCTTTTCCAAGAGTTTCCACAAACACATTTCTACCTCTCTACAACTTCACCAAAGCCCTACCTTTGAGGAAGCCATTTCACAGGTAAAGTTAATCGAATAAATTAAAGTCCAATCTGGTAAAATTAAGTTAAGATCAAAGCCTAACTACAATTCAAAATTTTATTTCAACCAAAAAACACCCAACCAATCGTATCCTTGGCCTCCACAAACCAACCAAGTTGTAGTTGCTACCCTAGCACTAACACCAAGCCCACCACCTTATGTTCCATAAAAACAAGTATTTCAAAACAACATGCCTCCCCAACCTAGGCCTCAACAATCTCATGGCATGCACACGTAGGGTCCACAACATAACCTTACACCACTCTTCAAACCCTTACCAACTCTCTTCCATAGGTTAAATGATGGTGGACATCTTCTACTCAAAATTCGACCATTAGATCCAAATATACCTAAACCTCATGGATAAAACAAGCAGCTCTATTGTACATACCATAGATAGTGTAACCATAACATCGAGTCGTGTCACTCCTTCCGTGCTCAAGTTCAAGACCTAATTGATAGGGGTACCATTTAGGTATCGAACCCTTTAGCCCCACAAAACCAAAACCTAGGGATCTTCTAGAATCCTCTATCGGACCATAGAGGAACCAATCTCCAAAGACCAACTAATCCTCCAAGATCACCTCACCAAGTGAATAGAGTCCAACATGAACCTCCATCACATGGAGTAGTAGGTATTATAAACCTTACCACACAGAACCAATGATGCCCATTGCGTCAGACCACACCTATTGTATCTACACCTATCAAATTCATATCATCACAGGTCTCCCAAAATCCTAGCGCTATACCATCTCCATCCCAAAATGTGATCACGATCTACAGTAGTATCACCCATAAAATACATAATGCCCCTGCACGATTATCAATTTTTGACCTCTTACAGTAATATCAACCCCATCGTGAGGTATTGAAAAACATTTTACATTTTATAGATTTATAAACGCATGATACAAATGCATTTTTAAACTTTGTAGGGAACATCCCACAATGCCTCTAGCCATACATTAGTTTCCATGACCATGAGATAACAGAACTTGTAGGAGAAGGAGTGGATCTCCCTCTTCACATACAAGCCAATATTAATGACATCACCTAGAAGTGGATCCTCATTGATACGGGATCATCCATTAGTATCATATCTACAACAGCCCTACATCATTTACATATACCACAAGCCCATTTTACTGCACCTTTCCTTGACCTACGAGCATTCAAGGGTTCTATGAGAACTATAGTAGGATCCATAGTACTACCCATCCAAGTAGATGTCTGTACCATTTCCATCCTATTCCATATTATCCAAGGGGAGATGCAGATAACATCCTTCTTGGTCACCCATGGATCAGGGATATGCAATGTGTCCCTTCCACACTACACCATTACCTCAAGTATGTCCACAACGGACTTTTCCATTGCATCCCAGCCGATGGGGATCCCTTTAAATTCTATAATATCACAAATATCCAACCTACACCTTTCTTCTCATCCATGCAACTCATCCCCGTTTCTTCCCATTAGTTAGTCGAAGCATCGAGATCCTCTCCTGCATCCACCTCGTTATCCCAATCCTCATCAAGAACAAGCACTTCAGTGTCAACACCTTTAGTGCCATCATATGTAGTATCTAATCCCACTACCATACCATTCTTGCCTCCCATATCATGGCCACCATGACTATCCCAACTTTCATCCTCTACAAACCCACTGCCAGTACCACAACTACCATCGCCACCCATATCATGTCTTGTCGCTTCACCTCAGTCATCATCTCCTATGAAAGCACCCATACTACCTACACCATGTGTTGGATGGGTCTCATCCTTTGTAGAGGAACTGTATGATAGGCCCCATATTTTGCAGCCCCACCTTTTGGGCTCCTACTTTTTATAGAGATATTACAAAAGCTATTTTAGGAGGTGTTGGTAGGATTTCTGTGATTTGTGGGTATGGGTGGTTTTAGCCCATGGTATTGTGCCCACGGTATTCTAATACCACATTGTGGTTTAGGGTTGTAAGATTTTTCTTTATATTGATTGTAATTTCCCATTACAAAAAAAGGTGAATAATAATAGAAAAGGAGATGTGGCTCTTGTTTGCTGGATGTAGCCCAAATTGGGTGAACCAGGATAAATCTCATGTTCTATGTGCATGATTTATTATGAGTTGTTATTTTATTATGAGTTATTTATTTTTGTATTAATTATTTTGGAATAAGTTTGGGAAAAACTCTTCACCGTGCAGATTTCCACTTCCTTTTTGTCTATGACCTAGGTCATTTACTTCTCCATGTATCCCAGCACTAAAACCTACGCCCACGCCTTCATAATTCCCATAGGAAAATCATCCTATACTAGCTACTGCAAATGAATGCCATGAGTGGGAGTAATGAGCATCTCGCTTAGGTTATAAACTGCTACACCCCTCTAGTGCTACTATTAGAGACTCAGACTTCACCATCATCATCTAATTTGGATTTGCCATCGCGTTCACCAGAACATACGACACCACGTATTTATATTTTTATGACAAAATCAGGTCCAGGGGATTATAATGTGAATTACCCATGTACATCCACATACCATCCAATCCACATGAGACTTTGGCCACCCTTTAGCCTTAGTTTTAACTATTGGAACTATCATACAACTAGGATCCCTCGATAATCATACCAACTTTGTCTACATCAAAGTTGATTCCTCACTCCCCCCAGTAGTTTCTCCACCACCACAATCTAGTTTCTATGGTACAATTGATCACTTGGCTAATCCTTATTTTTCCTTATGCTACCTCCAATGCTTTCATTGGCATGGTTTTAGATTAGGCTACTATGAGCAAGGGTTATGTACACCCATTAACCCTCATGTCCAATCCTCTACCGATAAATCTGGCTTAGGTTATCACCCAATCGTTGTTTGTACATTAGAATATGAACTTCAAGATTTATCCTTGCATCCTTCTCTACTTCTAACACACACCTTGGAAGAATATATTGATATGGACATTCTAGATTATACCTCCTCACCTCATTCCACCATTATAGTCCCCTATAATTTCTTTCAAGAGCCCTTCATGTCCAACACCACATCATCATGTTGTGTCGATGAGTTGACAAACAAATTCACTACACTATCCTTAAACATGCACTACCAAGAACACAATATGGCATCCCCTACACCATAATAAACATGCTTAGCTCCATTCCCACCTATACATCAATAACTTCAATGAGCCATCACTCGACCACGATCTCCACCAGTCATCCTATGCCCTCCTTTAAGCCTTTTAGGACGCTCATAGGTTGTTGAATTGTCATCCCCAGAATCTTCACCACCCACATACCCCACAACATCAATTAATATGGTTGAGGTGGATATATTCTCTCTATTACAATATACACACCATCCCACATGAGATGATACACCAAATCCTAACTTCATCAATCTCGCCCACATTTCACCCATACTAATACCTTGAGATTTTATACTCTCGCCACATGTATTGCGCATTGCAAATGCCCCTTCATCATCCATACCACCTCAGATACCACAAGTGCACCACACAAAAATTTACTTAGATGATGAATATGAACTTACCAAGGCCACCGATGACCTCTATATTATTCCAACTCTAGAGCAGTTGCGTGATGGTTCCCACATGCTCATTGAGGAAACCATTAATGTTGACATAGGTGACGATAATCAAACCCCTCACATAGTTAAATTAGCCACTAGCCTCTTGCCCAATGAGTGCATCTTATTCACAAATTTCCTTCACAAGTATATTCGAGTCTTTGCATGGTCATACAAACATATGCCAGGACTCGATCCTACCCTAGTAGTCTATAATCTTACACTAGATAAAAATGCCAAACCAGTAAGGTAAAAGTTATGAAACATGCACCTAACCGTTGCATTACTTGAAAAAATTGAGCTCCAAAAGCTTTTAGATGTAGACTTCCTAGTACCCATAGACTATATTGAATGGGTCTCTAATATGGTCCTCGTACCCAAGACATCTGGTGAAGTTTGCATCTGCACAAAATTTCATGACTTAAAAACTCTTGTCCTAAAGACAACTTCCCCATACCTAACATCGACTCCCTTGTCAATTCCATCATAGATCACGAGATGATATCCCTCATGGATGTATTATCAAGCTATAACTAAATCAAAATCAACCCTGCTGATCAACACAAGATGTCATTCACAACTCCTTGGAGGACCTTATGCTACAAGGTCATGCCACATAGAAATGCTTCATGCCAAGTCGATTAATCATATGGGACATGCTAGAAGACTATATGGAAGGCCTTGGACATATTCCAAGGTATAGCAGTTTTTTTCACCATTCATTTGGGTACCTTTGCCTAGTCAGTGCTAGCCATTGTTGACACCCGTGGTTAGCAGTGCTGATTGTGCCTATTAGTCACGGTCAGGACTCAAAATTAGTTGGCCTTCATTCGACCCAAAATTGGTTGGAACAGCCAATTGGTTGTATATTGTAGTGGTTTGAGTGAGGAAGGTTCTAGAACCTTCCATACAACAAGCTCAACCACCCAATATTGATCTTATCTTCATGAGGAAGCTACCCCTAGCCCTTGGAAATTACTATATAATACCCCTCTAAATTGGGGAAAAGAGAGAAATATAATCAATTGAGTAGTGAAGCCCTATCGAATTGCATACTCATTCACATGCATTGATAGGAATACTTTTGCTATCCAATTGGAGATCACATTGCCATGGAGGTCCTAGGAGGATAGGAGAGCCAATAAATTCTAATCTGTGCAATTCATGCACTCACAAAGCAATTCAATTACTAAATCTGTCAGAGGACACAAAGGCGACCCTTGACCATCAATTTGAGAAGAATAATCAAATAATTGGCCCTAATTTGGAGGGTAAACTTACTTCAATCTCCACCATGGTTGTTCGTCATGATGAACAGTGCCCACCGCTTGAAGGACCCGCGATCAGCAGGTGACACTTGATTTTATTGTTCTTTACTTTGTAGTTTGTCTAACTAGGTTAGATTAGTCATGTTGTAGGTTTAATTTAGTATTTTAGAGATATTTGACCAACAGATTAGGAGTTAATCGCAATTTCCCCTCATTGTTGTAGTGTAGGCATAACAAATATTTTTCATGCTTCAATGTCTTCAATTGGTGAAATAGGAGCTTAGATAGATTTATCTTAGTTTATTTTATGTTTCTAATGGTAGATTATCATGTTTTAGATCAATTTACATGTACTAAATCATTTTATTGATTTCTTGATTATCATGTTATCTTTTGTACAAATATCCTTTTAAAGACTCATAAAGAGAGGTCTCATTTAATTTTAATGTTTCTTATTGTTTATTGCACATAGGACTAATAGGGTTTTGGGATGCAAGGCAAAAAAGACCTCTAATCATGGAGAAGAGGGTCATCGACATCCTAGAGTAGTTCATGTCACCCTAGAAGGCATTTTAATTGCATCTAACCTTGAGAGGGATTTGAAACTTTACTGTAATTGATGTATAAAATGGGAATCCCTAAGAGGGATGAATCTATAGCTTGGATTCATTGATATCAATAAAGAAATTCTTTATATTTGTTTCATTTCTAATTTTCAACTTATGTTTTTCCATTTTTTCTTATTTCGTGAATTGCAATAGATAGACTAGATAGCAAGAGCCTTTTTGGTCATTATATAAGGCGATCACAGTAAAAATCCACATTTTTAGCCATGATTTACTGACTCTGGTCTATGTTTTTATGGTAGGTACTCACCGTGGTCAAAAATTTGGTCCACGGTTGACAGGCATGAGCAACAATCACAGCCGTGCATCAGAGTCACGGTCAAAAACAGATCAACCACAGAGTAGGAGTAAAAATCTAAATCATATGAGGACCTGAGGTAAGCCCGTCTAACACCCTCTATGTATGTTTTCTATTTTTGTATTTTTCCAAAACATCAAAAATGAAATATAGCTAAGACAAGTGTAGCACCCTAAAATTGGTGCAGTTAAACCCTTAGTAAAAAGATAAAATTTGAATTTTAACCTCGAAACCGCCCGTTAACCTCTCACCCCATTTTTCGTGCCATTTTTAGGAGTTGTTTTGACCATTGGACGATATCATCACCGATCAAACAAAATCGTCCCAGATCGGACGAATTCATCTGGAACAGAACGTCCAGACGATTTCGTCCCAAAACTAAATTTTCATAATTAGATTATGTTTCAACAGCCTCTCCAACTTGGGCAGAAGCATGTCTACGTAGTTGGAGATTCCTCCGCTGAGGATCTCCTAGATTGGGATGATCCCCAACCTCTTAACCTCCCCCTAATCCTATATAAACTTGGGATTTTCCTAGTTTATACCCCTGGCTGATCATTCCCTTGCAATTCTAGTTTTGTTGTATTAGAACATCCTCGCCCCCATCATTTGCATTTGTATTTTCAAGTTTTTCATTGCAAGTTTTCACTGTGCTTCAGCTGGAGGAAGCTCGGATCGTCGTAGGTGATTCCAGACGATTTTAGACGATCTTGTCATAGATCGATGATGATCTCATACGATTGGAGGTGATCTCGATAGTAGTTCAGACTAGGGGCAACCAGAGCCCTGAGTTTGCATTTCTCATCTTTCTTCTTTATTTTACTATGCATTAGCTTGATTTATTTTCATTCTGCATCCTAGAGTTCACCTCATCTAGCATAAATGCATGATAAAGTTAAAATAAGTTATTAAAACAATGTATTTCCTTTAAATTTGCTATCTAGATTTATCAATTAAGCATTCATACTATCATTTCCATTATTTTACATTATTCTTGTAGTAGCATTTTTAGTTTTTGGTGTCTGTTTCTATGATTGCAGGCTTCTGATGGATTCGTCTGACGAATTCGTCAGATCGACGATGATCTTGTCTGATTTTAGATGATCGACTGTGATCTGAGATGATTCTGTTCAATTGTAGATGATCCTATCATATTCGGGACGATCTGAACTCCTACAAGCTTTAGAATCTTCATCAGACATCTAGAATTAGGTGCATTCTTTCTTATTTAAGTATATTCCTGGTATTTAGGATTCATTCATGCTTTCTGTATTCATATAAATCAGCATTTCATATAGAATAGCTTAGATTCATTCTGGCCAACCTAGGGATATGAATGATTAAAGTACAAAATGAACACATCAAACCCATTCTCAACCTAGGCGTGGAAAATGCCACTCAAAGTTTCCTGGTGAACCCCACCATCCATCAAAAATTCACCTTTATACCCCTCCCCTGAGAGGCGTGACCTTCAAAGGGCCTCTCAGTTCGAGGTATTGTTCCATCCTTCTCGCATCCCCCTTTCGGGCATGGATCCTTTAGCCTGAAGGTAAGGGAGCAAAAAATTTGGGTCGATACATTTTGGTGAACCCGACGTGAAACTAAAAACCTTTTGAAAACAACCCAAAAAAAAATTTATTATTATTAAGTAACATCTAGAATCATCAGACAAACAATTAAAGTTGTATATCATATTTAGATGGTAGATTATAATAAAAGACGAGTTGTCACCATAAATGTTGAAAATCAATTAACAGCCATAGAGATTACTTTGTACTTAGAGTACCTCAAACAAATAGGGTTCAACCTTTGTGGGATGAACTTGATAGGAGATTGGGTATCATTGAATCCAGATCTACCGAACTTAGGCAAATTAAGAGGTTTGTCCTAGATAGAATCCTGGATCCTGATCAAGTAACCTTATATCATGAACTTCAGAGAGCTTGCCATAGGTGGTTAGCAGATAAAAGAGCACTTGTGTCTTCCGAATTGTACACCTTTGAAGAATACCTTGAGAATGCAGTTGTAGTACATAAGTTTCTATCTCGTATAGAGGATCAAGAAGTCATTCTTACGGATAGAAAAATATGGAATAGAGTTCCTAGAGCTATGTTATATCGAGAGTATTGCCATGAGCTTTATTTCTACAGGTCAGAATCCGAGACAGATCATATTACCATAGCACACTTTGTCAAATTTTTGAAAAACCATTTCCAATTTGAAGAGGAGCATTTCATGACTCCTGATGAACTTGATCCTATCAACGATATCCATAAACTATTTATAGAAAACTAAATCATTATTCTTATTATTGTTATTCCTTTTGTAACTAGAATGCTATTTGTTATCTTTATAATAATATTATAAAACACAAAAACAATAAAAACAAAATAAAAACAAAACAAAAAATCAAAACATTTCCCTTTTTATAGTAGGTATATAATTAAAATATATACCTCTCAAACCTATCGCATATATATATATATATATATATATATATATATATATATATATATATATATATATATATATATATATTTGCTGAAATCTAAGTTTAAGCACAATGCCTAGACTTAGGAATGGAAAACAAACTAAAGAAGAAGAAGATTGGCTAGGAAAACCATTAAATAACCCATATGTCCTTCTTGAAGATCAAGTTCAGGAAGAAGAAATCCTAGACCAGCAAGATGAAGAGCTTTCTGTAAGAAATGAACAAGAACAAAATGTTAGAGAGGAAGGATCCTCATCCCCTAAAATGTCTCCGAGAGGAGCTATTACTTTTGAGAACATGGAACAATTCTGGAAGTTCATTAATACTAATATTGGTGTTCTTAATAGAGTTGTCCATATGGACAAGGATCGAATTAGTGACACTCAAGCAACTCTAGAAGATGTATTTCACACATGCACTAATCCCTTGTCCTTTATCGATCAAGAGAGTGATCAAGCTGGACCATCCAATTTGGATATGGCAGCTATAATCCAGAACATGCAACAACAACAGGTTACCCAACCATCTAAAGTGCTTGTTAGCAAGCCTAGGGTCATTCCTGCATAGAAGAAACCATCATTTACTGCTCTATTTCACCAAGCTATTGAGCAATATACCTCAAATCAGCAAAAACCCAAAACAAAACCAAACACCACTTACCAACAATCTGGGATACAACATAATACTACTACAAATCCTCTTCATAATACTCTTCCTACCAACGCTTTGCATAATAGCAATATAGCATCTAATCCTTATGCCACACCATCATACACTCATAAATCCCATACCTATGTCCCACCAAACCAATATGGTGGACAAACTAGTAATCTTGAAACTATGGTGAAACAGTTAGTTTCCCGCATGGATCGGATAGATCCCTACCGTCCCTCGTACAATTATCGAGAGATGTGTAGTCAACCTCTAGATCCTATAGTTGTAGCACAACCGTATCCTAAACATTTTCCTATGCCTGTCTTGCCCATATATAAAGGAACCGAAGATCCCATAGAGCATCTTCGTATGTTTAGGATAGCATGTCATGATATATCGCATGATGACTTATTATTGCTAAAAATGTTCCCAAAAAGTTTAGGAGGAATGGCATTAGAGTGGTATTATCAATTACCCACTAATTCTTTGAGGAATTTTGAAGAAACTGCTGAGTCTTTTGTGCATCAATTTAGTGCCTACATCGAAAGGCATGTGACCATTAAAGACTTGTACAACTTAAAACAAGACAAAGATGAATGTTTTGCCGATTTCCTAGCTAGGTGGAGACAATTGATAGGAAAATTGCACTTTGTATTACCTTATAGGGAGATGTTGGACATCTTTATTAATAATTTACAAGACCAACTATCTTACGAATTATCAATCGCTACCTTGACCACCTTCGATCAGGCTATAGACTTAGCCAGACGAGTGGAAGATGCTCTTATTAGGAGAGGTCAGCTTAAAAAGAAAGATGATGAGAAAACATCCAGAAATCAATATAAAAATAAACAAGTTGTGGGTGATGGAGTCACTGATAATAGAAATGTTGCTACTGTTAATGTTGCGAAGACAACAAAGAAGTTTATACTGAAACCTCCTGATAAACCTCCTCGAGAATTTACTAGATTAAATCAACCTTTATCAACCATTCTACCACAATTATTAGAACGAGGTTTGATTCAATTACCAACTATCCGGGAACCTGATCCAACTATACCCGGATACAGAGCTGATTTACACTGTGACTTCCATAGAGGACCTGGACACACTACCAACTCTTGTAAAATATTAAAACATATAATACAGGACCTGATTGATAGCAATGAGATGGAGGTACAAGCCTTTCAACCTAAGCAAAATCCTCCTAATAATACTCAAAAGAACATTCCTCAAAACCAGAATCAGAATGCCAATCAGTCATTGGACATATTTCAACATCCTTTACCAAAGCATGGCAAGGAAGTGGCTAATCAAATTGAACATCATAATGTTCCCCCTCCTACCCGATATGTAGGGACTATTAGTGGGCATTTACCTGCTCATGATCTGGAAATATTTGACACAACTTTATCCGTGGTTACAACTAGGCCTCTACATAATATCCAGACACCTAATCTTAGTGATACAAAATATGAGACTGAGAGTGATATGGAAATCACATCAAATCAATCGAATAGCTCTGAAGATGAATCGAATCCTATTCTCCCCATCACAAGTTCTATGGTTCCAGAAGAACCATTTCCAAGAAGAGTCACTACTAGACCATCGTCTCACCAATTAATTTCTAATGAGCAAGCCATAAATGCTAGACCAAGACCCATTCATCATCCGCAGAATAATATTGTGGGTACCATCGGAGCTGTTACTAGACAACGAGCTCAAAACTCTCAACAAGATCAAATGCAGAATGATGGATCAGCCCCATTTGTTTTGAAAGTTCCTAATAAAGGGAATCAGGCACCTAATGTTCAACCTAAACCACCTTATAATATTAATGAGCAACTATCAAATATTACAGCTAGAATTTCTCTTTTGGACCTTTTAAGATCTTCCCCTACACATAGAGATGAATTAATGCTCACATTAAGCCAGATGATGGTACCACAAGACATTCAACCTGAAGCCATGGCTAATACTATAATAACTCATGAAGTTGATTGTATTGACTTTCGAGATAGAGACATACCTCAACATAGTTTACATAAGGATAACCCCTTATATATTATTGCCTTAATTGGAGATGTAGCGATTAAACGAGTCTTGATTGATAATGGTTCATCTTTAAACATCTGCACTTTTGACTTCTACCAAATATTTGGGTTTAGAACCGATGAAATGAAAAGAACTGATATGATCATAAAAGCCTTCAATGACGAAACACAAGAAACGTGTGGAGTTATTACCATCCCATTGCAGGTTGGTCCGAGAACCTTGGATACGACTGTGTTTATTGTACATTTCCCTGCATCGTACAATATACTCTTGGGTCACCCTTGGATCAATGCAATGCGAGCCGTTCCCTCAACTTTACATCAATGTGTTAAATTTGAATTTAAGAATCAGTTGGTTACCATTCATGGTGATCCTAGACCCTTTGATATGTGTGCTTTGGCAGAACCTATTGGAGTTCAATTTTGCCCTACTTTATCATCCACACATCCTAATTCTCATTATCCATCTAAACGTGTGAAACACACACCCATAATGCCATCTACTTCTTCTCCATTAGTTCCACCTCTACATACAACTCAACCATCCTCTAAACAAACCACATTAGGACCTCAGAAAGATCCTAATCCCACAACCAAGGCTTCTTGCTCTACTCCTATAACTTTTATACCTATAATAGAATCATCCATCGACATCTCTACAACATCTACATCCACCAAAGGCATAGTTTCTGCATTAGAAGATGTAGGAAATGTTCCTTCTACCTCTTATGCTCTTACTGACGAGCTCCTACCCGATTTATCTAAAATTCTTATATCAGAGAAAACGAATGTTGCTATGCAAGATTCCCTTATTTTAAATAATTTGCCACCATCTCCTCATACCTTGGGTCTCCCACAACCTATGGGAAGTATTTACCAAGTCGGGAGCTGCGCTTTTATTTATAAGGGATATGACTGGGGTAGAATACCCAGAAACAACAAGACTCATTACGATGGATATGCTCGATGTTATTTTACTAATGAGTATATTAAAGCCAAATCTATAATGCTTAAATTGGGATATAAAGGGAAAGGTTTGGGACCTTTCCAAAATGGTATGAAAGAACCTTTTGAGGTAGAACCATGGCCTGCCCGATGTGGTGTGGGCCTATTTCCTAGTAAGGGTCAGCCTTTCCCATTTGAGGATGATGACCATCTCATATGTTACCAAGATTATTTAGATCAACGTGATGCTTTGCATTTAATGAATAAGCCATTTACATGTAATATGCTATCTATAGCCTACCCTGAGATGATCGCCGAATCCGACGATGAGTTGGAGGGAGATATCTTCCATGATGTCTCCGTTGAGGAATTGTTACATCATGAATTTTATTTTGATGGCTCTATACCTAGTATAGCCCAGCTTGAGGCCACGACTCCTCAAGACGAATTATCCAAGCTAACCTTGGAAGAATTACAAGAATTGGGCGTTTCACCCGCCCCACCTAATTTTGAGAAAAATCTACACATGGAAGTAGAGAATGTCATAAAAATTAACATTGGAACTGAGGATAATCCTCACCTAATCAACATTGGATCAGAATTAAGTCAAGAAAAATAGGATAAATATATTGCATTTCTTAAAGAATATGAGGATGTCTTTGCTTGGACATATGAAGATATGCCAGGATTAGACCCTTCTGTAGTTATGCATCACCTAGTAGTCCATCCGGATGCTAAACCTGTTAAACAGAAACTTAGAAAAATGCATCCTAAAGTGGCCTTACTGGTCAAAGGGGAGTTAGAAAAACTCTTAAATGTTATTTTTATACAAGCCATTGATTATGCTGAATGGATCTCGAATGTAGTTCCAAGTAACTAAGAAAGAAGCTACCAAGGTTAGGGTTTGCACTGAGACTTTAGAGATATTAATGTTGCATGCCCTAAAGATGATTTTCCTCTTCCCAATATGGATCAGATCATTGATTTTACTACTGGGAGTGGAATGATATCCTTAATGGATGGATTTTCTAGTTATAATCAGATCAGGATAGCTCCTGAAGATCAGGCTAAAACAACCTTTATTACCCCTTGGGGGACGTTTTGTTGGAAAGTGATGCCATTCGGTTTGAAGAATGCAGGTGCAACCTATCAACGAGCCATGACTTATATCTTTCATGATATGATGCATGATATACTACATGATTATGTAGATGACATTATAGCTCGTTCTACTGATGAAGATGACCATTTAGATGATTTGAGAAAAGTATTTAATCGGTTAAGGGAATATCTTATCCGATTGAATCCAGCTAAATGTATATTCGGAGTTAAGTCCGATAAATTATTGGGGGTTATAGTTTCTTTACGTGGCATCGAAATTGATCCTCTCAAGATTGCGGCTATCACTGATATGCCCGCACCCACAAATATATCAGAATTACAAAGTTTACAAGGTAAGCTTCAAGCTATCCGTCGCTTCATCGATAAGTTGGCGGATAAAACCGGACCCTTTCTTAAGCTTCTTAAGAAGGATGTCTTTTTCCATTGGGACTATGAATGTCAGCAAGCATTTGAACTCCTCAAACAATATCTTCTTAACCCACCTGTGCTTTCGCCACCTAGACCTGATCGCCCATTTATCTTGTATATTTTTGCTTCAGATTTTGCCTTAGGAGCTATGTTAGCTCAACTTGATGATGAGAAGAAAGAACGTGCTAATTATTATATCAGCAGAACATTAATTAGTTATGAAACCCGCTACACAGCATTAGAAAAATTATGTCTAGCAGTCATATTTTCTACACAAAAATTACGCCATTATATGCTCAGTCAGAAAACCTATGTTATTGCTAAATCCGATCCTTTGCGGTATCTCATGAGTCGACCTTATTTATCTGGTCGCACAACAAAGTGGGTTCTTGCCCTAAGTGAGTTTGAACTCACGTTCATAGGACAAAAGTCTGTTAAGGGTCAAATCATAGCAGATCAATTAGTTGTTGCACCCTTAGAGTCTACCCATCCCCTCATCATTGAATTTCCTGATGAATGCCTTAAACTAGAGGCAGACCATCCAGAGCAATGGTCCTTATACTTTGATGGAGCCCGATGCATGAGTGGGGCTGGTGCAGGTATTATTTTAATATCTCCACAGAAACATCTTATACCTCTGTCCTTTAAATTAACGTTTGCTTGTACTAATAACACTTTTGAATATGAGGCTCTAATCCTTGGCTTACGAGCTGCCTTGGCACTAAAAATTAAAAATCTATTGGTTTTCGATGATTCTCAACTTGTTATAAATCAAATTAATGATGTTTATCAGACCAAAGATGATAAATTGCATCCATATAAAGCATATGTATTACAATTAATATCTTTATTTGATCAAGTTACCTTGGAAGCTATTCCTCGAACTAGCAATCGTGCGGCTGATGCTATGGCTACAGTTGCATCTCTTTTACCCTTGGAGTTAGAGGACGAATATGCTACCATCATTATTCATCGACTCCAGGAACCCGCTTCAAATAAATCATGCTTAGAACCTTTGGATGTGTTTCTAATCAACGAAACTACTCCTAAACTTTGGTACACTGATATCTTCAATTTTCTTCAACATGGGACCTTCCCTGAAGGTTTTAACAGAAACCAACGCCGGTTATTGCATAGACGAGCAAGTCGCTTCGTCATAATTGGCAATACATTATATAGGAGATCTTTTGAAGGTATCCTACTGAGATGTTTGAATCTAGAAGAAGCTAGATCAGCTTTGAGTGAAGCCCACGATGGATCTTGTGGGGGACACTTTAGTGGTAGCGCCATTGCTAAGAAGCTCCTTAGGATAGGATATTTTTGGCCTACCATGGAGAATGATGCACATGATTATGTGCACCATTGCGACAAGTGCCAAAAACATGCTGACCTTGTCCATGCGCCTGCACAAGAGCTACAGGCTATTTCATCTCCTTGGCCCTTTTCAAAATGGGGCTTAGACATCATTGGAAAAATCAACCCTGTGTCATCTGATGGACACAAATTCATCATAACCACCATCGAGTATTTCACGAAGTGGGTTGAAGCTATGCCCTTAGCTTCTTGCATTGGAACCCAAGTTTCCAAATTTATTTTTAATCAAATTATTTGTAGGTTCGAAATTCCTGCAAATCTCATCTCGGATAATGGAACTTGTTTCAAAAATAAATATGTCAAGAAATTATGTCAAAAATATAAAATTCAACATCGTTGGTCCACTCCCTATTATCCTCAAGGTAATGGCCAAGCGAAGCATCTAATAAAACATTAATTAAAATCCTCAAAAAATTGGTCAATAAATCTGGCCGAGATTGGCACATTCAACTATATCCTGCTTTGTGGGCTTATCGAACTAGCGTTCGTACCCCCATAGGCACTTCACCTTTTGTTTTGGTTTATGGCACTGAAGCAGTTTTTCCCTTTGAATTAGAAGTTCCTTCTTTGGCTCTGCTACTTCAAGATACTGAAGTAGGAGATGAATATCATGCTGGCAGATTTAGTCAGCTGGAACTCCTAGATGAGAAGCGCATCAATGCTTTGGAGCATCTTCGAGCCTACCAGAACAAGCTTAAACGAGCATACCTCAAGAAAGTTCATCATCGATCCTTTGAGATCGACGTGACCGTGTCTAGAGAAAATAAAAAAAATACTAATGCAACTAAAGATCTTAAAGGTAAATTTGAGCCCAACTGGCTTGGACCGTATATTATTACTGCTAAATTCGGCTTGGGAGCATACATATTAGCTACCTTAGATGGTAAAGATCTTAAAGAACCTATGAACATTATGCATCTTAAACGCTATTATGCATAAAATCTGGTCATTTCATCATTGTATATATTGTTGTTATTTTGCATATTGGTTCATTTTAGTCATCCATATAAAAATTTCAAAAACAATAATATTATTTATTCTTTCAATTCATAAATTAAAATCAAAATCATCAAAATCTTCAAAAAAAAAAAAAACATTTTTTTTTATTGCACCCATCAATTCTTGAAGTATTGCAGTCATATTTTCAATTATTTTGGATAAATTAGCATTTATTTGGAAACCCGCACTTTCACACTCACATGAATAAATATCTTGATTTTATTTGGTATGATTATTAATCTCTCTTATATCAAAGTCCACAGTTGAATTAAATAAAGTTTTGAGCATAGAGAATTGATCTTGTTATTTATTTGAACCAAGTATATCTCTTCACATTAAAATGATTTCATTGCAAATTCGATATGATGCTACATAGTAGAAGTGGTTTCTTGAGCAAAAATTTTCCCCTGCTATCCTATCATGCACATGGTCTAGAATCTTTGAGAATTGACAAAAGGACAAGCTCACCCCTACCTAGAATAAAAATCCCTTGCTCTACAGCCAATCCGAGCAAGTATCCCTAGTATAGGAAGAAAAAGAAAAGTCAAAGAAAATGAGAAAAATAAAAATATCATTTTGCACCATCGCAGCAATATTCCAGCATTAATACAAAAAAATACAAAAAAAAGAAAAGAAGAAGCAAGAGAAAAGAACAAGCAAAATGCAAATAAATCCCTTTCCCTACCCCTTGAAAAGAAAAGAAGGGTGAATGAGCTTGAATCCCTGGAATTCTCAATTATTCAAAAACTGTGAGGTAAGCCCCATAACAGGTGGTTTGTGCCCAACCCGCTTGGCCTTGGGTAATTCCTAGCGTGGTGATATGTCCGTCACATTAGCGACCTTCTTTTGTACAGACCTATGTCTCGCTTATGGATCAGCTAGCTCTTGATGACCCGACTTACATAGTAGTCCGGTACGGTTACATGCATATAAATCATGGTCAACGAACACTTATTTGGTTAATTCAAATTACTTGTATCAAATTATCTTGCTCAAAATTGGTAAATGAACAATACAATTGCACACACATTTGTATTTGAGAGATTTTGTATCATTATGATAAATCAAGATCGGCAATGAACTCACATTTGCACATGAGGGTTCCTTATAAATCTACATTTTGTCTTTGAGATAATTTAAGATATTTATGCAAATATTTTAGAATAATTTCATCTTCTTATTTGAGAACATTTGCTTAGCATAAAAACAATTAAATACATTTCTTTCCAAAATCCAAAATTTTCTTTCACAACATCTTCAAAAATCTAGTAAATAAAAGTCACATTTATATAATACTTTCGACTTCCGCAATGATGGTATAGTTCCTAAAAACCTAAATTGGAATTTTATGCTTAGCGCAAGTCCTCATCTTATATATTTTCTGTTTATCTCAAAATCAAAAACCAATTATGCAATAAAAATATTTTTGGATTTCGCGATGATGGTATAAGTCTATACCTATAATTCTATGCCTAGCGCAAACCATTGTTCTAATTTTATTTCCCATTTATTTAATTCATAAAAACATATGGCTTATATCATTATGTTACACAATTGTGCTTTAAAAAGAACGAACACATTTTTTTATTTCATTTCATTATGTCAACATTCAATTTTGCAACCATGGTATAATTCCTAAGGAATTGTTCAAAATTTTCTCACACTTAGGAATTTTATGCCTAGCAAAAAAAAAAATCATATTTTTAATATTTCATGCATAATATTTTTATGAAAATCTGAAAACAAATCATCACCATCATCATTTTTCATCATCACAACACAAAGTCTTAAGACAGTCTCTTAAGCACTCTTTTACTTTTAGCAATATTTCTATCTTGGGATTAGCTTGACGACCTAGCGAGCGGCGACTCCATGAAATGGTCTATAACAACGACAATGTCCTTTGAAATTATTGTTAGAAGTCCCTTTTATTTTTCATCAAATCACACCACAACAACCAATTTGTTTATATCAGATTATTTCATTTAAATTTTATGGCATGACATAAAATTATAATTTTTTTCAACGACATAATTACATGAATAATCAATCAACAATTCCAAAATTGAAGCATCATCAAACATATGGACAAGTCATATCACAAAAATATATATATATATATATATATATCAAAATATATGTACATCATATCACAACTGGATTGGTATGCCACAATCTATACCCTGGCATACTCAATCCTCTCAAAAATATACAGTCCAGCCAAAGAGCAACTAGTCTCGAGAAGCCCTCGAGCTCTCAGCCTCATCTCCTCTCCCGCCCTGGCGTGGAGGAGGTGGTCCCATCGAGGTCCGTGCTGTATCGTGGGTCCTCGCAGTCGATCGTGAGGATGTCCTCGATGATCCCATCATGATCGGCTCTGCAATAGGGGCTGGCAGTGGTATCCTCTGGTTCTCTGGAACCACATGATAGTACAATCCCTGATAGAATGTGGTCTGAGCAATAGACCGCACCAGATCTCGAGTGCTCACCCCTCCGCTTCGAGCCCTGAGTCATGTAGCCTCATCCTATAGTGTCTACACCTAAGCCCAGAGGCAGGCAATCTCAGCCTGGAGAGCCGCCATCTCATTGCTCTCCCCCACCTCGACACCCTTGCCCTTATCGGGCGATGCAGGCCTATCCCTCTACTAAGAAGGGAGTACCTCCTCTCTCCTCTCTACCTATTGTGGTCTCTCTAGAGACTGTGGCACTCTCCAGCATCTCTCCTGAGGAGACCGTCATTGCTCCCTCCCCCTCGCCTCCCCATTCATCGCACCACGGTGTGCATCGGACCCTATGCCCTCATCATCCGAGGAGGGTGGATGCCTGCGTACCAGGCATCATATCCGTCTATCACCCCAACGTCATCCCCATCCACTGGCTAAATGGGGGCATCATCTGCATCCTGACTCCAGAATCATTGCATATCTGGAGCCCCGCTCAGTGTAGTACTATCCCGGATAGTTCGAGAGTACTCGTAATCCCTGAGAGAAGGGATCCCCTATTGTAGACCGAACTATCACAAAACTCGGTCATAGCGGTGGAGCTCTACCTCTCCCCGCTCCATCCTTAGCCAGAAGACTCGCCTGATGTGAGCCAACTCCTGTCCATCCTCTCCCCACCCTGGGTGCTCTCTCCATGGCCTCCAGGTGATCTGGTCAGGGATGAGGTCGTCTAGCAACCTCCGGGACATCGATAGATCTATCCACCATTGTGACCCTCTCTGGAGCCACCAATAGAAAACCCAGGGTCTCTCCCGGTCAACCCCTGTCAGTGGAAGCCCTACCGGCCTTCGCACCGCAATGTGCTCCCAACACCAAACCTGTAGCAACGATGTCAAAACCAGACATCGACCTCCCTTGTATACGACCTCGTATAGGATCCTATACAAGCGGCATAGCACAAAGCTGCCCCAAGAAAATCTATAGCCATGGTCTCTCATATCACAGACCACATCTGAGAGTAGCCAGGGTAACCTGCATCCACTCTGGTGGCATAATAGTAAGCCACCTACTACCCCTACCAAAACCCGAGTCAATCGAGATGCCCCAGGCATCTACCGTAATGTCTCGATGTTCACTCCACCCTTCTCCAGGGCGAAGCTAGGATCTCCGCATAGTCGCATCATGGCATGGCCCTGATTTGCCGTAGGAGTCATCAATCATCCCTGTATGGGGATCCTCAAGATCCTCCATACATCCTCTAGAGTGGGAGCCATCTCCCCTGTCGGTAACCAGAAGCAGGACGACCCCGGATACCACCTCTCTGCTAGGGCTATCAGTAGCCCCATGTCTATCGGTATTTGTGGCATCTCTGCCACATGCTGTAGCCCAACCTCTGCTAGTCGGCCTCGCTCTGCCTGATCGAGTGTGGCTACATCATCTCTTAGCCCCCCGTATTTCCATTCTCAAATTTTTAGTAATCCCCTCTACAAAATAAACAAACAATAAAAATCATTAATAGATAATCATTAAAATCAATTTCATCTTATAAAAAAAAAATGATGATATCGTCCACTATTGGACGATATCGTCCTAAATTGAGTCAAATCGTCCTTTGTAGGATGAAATCATCTCCTATTTCTCAACTTGGGGATCGCCCCTTTTTGGACGGGATCGCCCCTATTTCGCCGATTTCGCCCCTAGACGAAATCGACGAACTTGGGACGATTTCGACGAAATTGGGATGATTTCGTCCCGACGTCGTCGACGGCCTAAAAATGGCCGCGATGCCCCAAAAATAGTCAAAATTTCAATTAAAAACCACACAAATCAAAATTAAAACATAATTCACCAAGTTTAGATCCTTACCCGCAACCCGCGTCGGACCTCTGTCGATCTGTGCGTTGTTTCCACCATTTTGCCTGCAGAGCTCTAAAACAGCCAAAATGAACAGTAAAAATGAATTAGGGTTTTACCCTATTTTTCTTAATTTTATTTAAAAACAACAACATTTTTTTAAAAATTTCTTTTTCGCGCTTTTACCTCAAACGTTCGATTTGGGTAAAAACTCGGAGGGGGCACCATAGTAAGCAGTTGTACGATTCGACCTAGAATCATCGTCTAAAAAATTGAGTAAATTTTTGCTTTCTCGTAAAGCAGGAAGAACTCGTCTTTAACGCATTTTCTTCAAAAAATTTGCTAAAGAGGGGGCAAAATGTAGCACCCTAAAATTGGCGCAGTTAAACCCTTAGTAAAAAGATAAAATTTGAATTTTAACCCCGAAACCGCCCGTTAACCGCTCACCCCATTTTTCGTGCCATTTTTAGGAGTTGTTTTGACCGTTGGATGATATCGTCACCGATCAGACGAAATCATCCTAGATCGGACGAATTCGTCTGGAACAGAACGTCCAGACGATTTCATCCCAAAACCAAATTTTCATAATTAGATTCTATTTCAACAACCTCTCCAACTTGGGCAGAAGCGTGTCTGCGCAGTTGGAGATTCCTCCGCTGAGGATCTCCCATATTGGGATGATCCCCAACCTCTTAACCTCCCCCTAATCCTATATAAACTTGGGATTTTCCCAGTTTATACCCCTGGCTGATCATTCCCCTACAATTCTAGTCTTGTTGTATTAGAACATCCTCGCCCCCATCATTTGCATTTGTATTTTCAAGTTTTTCATTGCAGGTTTTCACTGTGCTTCAGTTGGAGGAAGCTCGGATCATCGTAGGTGATTCCAGATGATTTCAGACGATCTTGTCATAGATCGATGATGATCTCGTACGATTGGAGGTGATCTCGATAGTAGTTCAGATTGGGGGCAACTAGAGCCCTGAGTTTGCATTTCTCATCTTTCTTCTTTATTTTACTATGCATTAGCTTGATTTATTTTCATTCTGCATCCTGGAGTTCACCTCATCTAGCATAAATGCATGATAAAGTTAAAATAAGTTATTAAAACAATGTATTTCCTTTAAATCTGCTATCTAGATTTATCAATTAAGCATTCATACTATCATTTCCATTATTTTGCATTATTCTTGCAGTAGCATTTTCGATTTTTGGTGTCTGTTTCTGTGATTGCAGGCTTCTGACAGATTCGTCTGATGAATTCATCAGATCGATGATGATCTTGTCTGATTTTAGATGATCGCTTGTGATATGAGACGATTCTATTCAATTGCAGATGATCCTGTCATATTCGGGACGATCTGAACTCCTACAAGCTTCAGAATCTTCATCAGACATCCGGAATTAGGTGCATTCTTTCTTATTTAAGTATATTCCTGGTATTTAGGATTCATTCATGCTTTCTGTATTCATATAAATTGGCATTTCATATAGAATAGCTTAGATTCATTCTGGCCAACCTAGGGATATGAATGATTAAAGTACAAAATGAACACATCAAACCCATTCTCAACCTAGGCGTGGAAACTGCCACTCAAATTTTCCTGGTGAACCCCACCATCCATCGAAAATTCACCTTTATACCCCTCCCCCGAGAGGCACGACCTTCAAAGGGCCTCTCAGTCCGAGGTATTGTTCCATCCTTCTCGCATCCCCCTTTCGGGCATGGATCCTTTAGCCTGAAGGTAAGGGCGCAAAAAATTTGGGTCGATACAACAAGGATAAAAAGAACAATAAAATGAATTAGGTCCTTGGGGTTTTTATTTGATGCTTCTACTAGTCGTTTCTAGGAACAACGGGTCTCTGAGTACAACCCACCCTAGTCTCCTATGGTCTAGGCTATCTGAATGATAGAGTTTGCTTGCATGAGGCCCAATCAGTGGCCAATTACTCATACTAATTACATTCTTTGAATATCACGTAGCATAGTGTGCATATACCTCTAAATATCAAATGTTCTTGATTGCATATCATGTAGGAAATAATCATGTTAATGTTGTATTATGTATATTTCCTAAATGCAAATTAAAAAGGAACCACACACACCACGTTTCATAGTAAACGCTAGTTAGTTGGGAGTCACATCCAACCACTAGTAGGGTTTCAACAACGATGGAGGTGATTTCCATACGTTGGCCCAACTTCCTCATACCTTCTTGTTACTATACCAATACCGGATCCAAGAACCATCCATAGCCTAGAAAATTTGCATGTACTTCTCTTTAGAGAGTATAACACTGATTGGGTGAGATTAGGTGAGGATCTGGGAGGACCTGTACTACCTGCCCAGGTGTGGATTTTATTACCACATTTTGGGGGGATTATGTGGCCTCGAGTTCATCGCCAGGTTTTCGAGCTACGAGCATATAGGTGAAAGCCATTAAAACATTGAGAAAATCATCAATGTATTGCAAAACATAACAAGATTTAATTTAATGATACAATAAATTGAAAATACACCAAACAGTTTAGGGCTCATTTTAAAACTATAAAAGGAGATAAACATCATTGTATTATTTGTGTGCTAATAAAAGTTAAATCTAGACATAAGATACATAATGGTGCAAATACAGAGAGGTCAACCCGAGCATAGACCTAAGATTGAAGCCCAAGCTCCACCTAGTGCACAACACAATGTGGAATACCCTCAATCACTTAATCCTCCTAGATGTCGTTCAGTGAGTATTAGAGGGGATAATTCCACACAAGGGGATTCCATTCAGAATACATCGATTAGAGGAAGTACTAGAAATCCCTCTAGACAAAGACCAGAGCATGGAATGTCCCAGCATGGGGGTTATGCACATGGTAGCATTTACCATAACCGCATTCCATGAGCATCCATGGGTCCAGCTAAAGAATATGTCATTGAGAGATCCATATTGGTACCCCTTAGAACTATATCTAAGGGAGGCTCATGACCTCCACCGTCAAAGTCTAGATATGTCCAAGATCCACCCATCCAGGGGTGAACTGAGAGGGCTTCTTTCGAGCATAGGCCTGTACAGACTCCGTATATGGATGAACCTTCTAAGTTCACCATAAACATATCTAAAGTGGGAACAAATGGTATGCCACCTCATGAACCATGGCATAGCAAACAGTTGGATGGTCTATACAGATTCCTATGACATCTAAGATATAAGCCTATGAATCTACCCTCTTGATCGATGAGTGAGTGTAGCGCAAACACCATTTGGACTTCTCGAGAACATGGAGAGCGCTCCAAGCATTCTCGAGACATGTGTGCTCCTACATCACATGCAGAGCTGAGTATAGCAGACAACCTGACACGAATGTTGTATTTATAGATCGAGGCAAGAGTGTGGTAAATCAGTCCATTGGAGGACATACCCATAAAGTTGCTTGAATAGAGCACACCCCTTAGAGGCCTCATACGACCAATCATGTTGATAGAGCTCATAGAATAATGTTAGAGCAGAGATGGTAGATTATCCAAGATCAATTAGAGGATGTTCGTGTAGAAAAGGAGCACCTCAAAAATGAGAATACTTAGAGGTAGAGGTTCATAAGATAGAAATTATATGAATAGAACATGCGTGAACAATGCATCCTCAACCAGAAGGAGCTTGTAGAGATAGAGGATCAATTGGCTAAAGTCAGTTTACCTCCTTGTAGTGATATTAGGGAGTGTATCGATAGACAAGTGTCTTCACATCCTGAGTTATACCCTAAGAACATCGACACACATACTCACCATATGGCTCAACACAGAGATCGACATCTAGTGTTAGAACAACATGAGCATAGGCAGTATGAGAATGAAGTGGGAGAGGAATTAGAAAAAGAACATCCAAATATCCTAATTCAAGGAGGAGGGCGAGCCTAGTCCCCCACCTTGATCAAGGAAGAATTTTCCTCCGAGGGTGCCTCCAAGGTAATCTCGAGAGGATTTTCTTTCCTTGCAAGCCTACAATGCCTTAGCAGAGAAGGTACAAGCCATAGAGAAGCAAGGAACGACATATTAGAAGCCTACCTTGAAAAAAATTCACAATGAACCTCTATGCATGTCAGTGCCTATTCCAACATATCCTAAGCATTTCAAGATGCCTAGGCTAGAAAAGTTTCAAGGAGAGGAAGATGCACAGGAGCACGTGACTAGTTTTCTAGATATGTGCTTTCATATTGAGAGCAACGATGCTTTTCTACTATGCACATTCATCATGACCCTCTTAGGCCCAGCTTGAGAGTGGTTCAATTAATTAAAGAGGTACAACATTTCTAGTTTAAAACAACTAGCTGATGCATTTCTTGAATGCTTCTCCTTTGGCGTCAATAAGCAGGTAAACTTATCCAACCTGGCAACTCTAATGCAACATGACGATGAGCCAATGATGGATTATGGAAAACGATGGAGGAAAATGATGGTAAAGTTGCCATTCTCCATCCCATACTCTAAATTAACATGAATTTTCATGAAGAGTTATGCCAAACACATTTTGTTATTGCTATAGTTGCAACAATATCAGACATTCAAAGTGTAGACACCTAAAATGCATCATGTCGAGGGCGACTACTCATATGGACATGCTACAAAACCATATGAAGGATCTTGGATAGACTCCAAGATAGAGCAGTGGTTCTAACCACTCAATTTAGGCATTCTAGCCTAAGCAGTCTGAATCGCAGCCCAGACCTACGGTCTCTAGTCTGAACCATGGTTGACACTTGTGATCTACAGTTTGGACCACAACTGTGACATGTGGTCTAAACTGGAGTTCAATTAGGCCTTCCATCCGAGCCAAATCGGTTGGAATGGCCAAGAGATCTAGAAGGAGGCAGTTGGAGGATGAAATATTCCAAAGGCTTCCATCCCAACTATCCTAACCAACCTTCTTGGTCTTGGCTTCTCCATGAAGCCACCCCTAGCCCTAGGGGCATGCTATAAATACCCCCCTCCAAGGGGATGAAGAGGAGAGATGATTTGTATAGCGAAGTGTTTGGTGAATTATCGAGCGAGAGCTAACTGATCAAGAGAGCAACAAAGCCCTATCAAATTGCATACCGACTTTGTGCATTTGAGAGCCCCTTTGCTATCCATCTAAAGACCAATTAGCCATGGATGCCCTAGGTGCTTAGGAGGATCAAGAAATGCAAATTCGAGCAAACGAAGGCCCTTCACAGTGATTTGACCACCAAATATGTCAGAGGACAACAAAGGCGACCCTTGAACATCAATTCGGACAAGGAGGTCAAGCCCACTGCCCCTAATTCTGAGGGTAAACCCATCAGAGGTCAAACTAAGCTATCAGCCATGGTTCACAGTGCAGACCGCCCCTCACAGCTACGGTTTGCAATAGAGAGACAGGTGCAAAAAGGAGCCTATATCATAATCCTTCCACATCGCGAAGAAGGGGGTTAGCTCTACCCCAAGGCAGTTTGTGAGTAATCATCGGAGCACAATAAGTGCGCCTACCCTGTTGAGGGCATTGGCAATTGTAACATCTGTATCATCTTTCGAGTGACCCTAAGAGGGCATTTTTGTAATCCGAGATCCTTTAAAGATTAATATAAGAAACTTTGCATACGTTGGCTTTCTTTGTTCAATTTATGTATTTGTGTGGATCTTTGTGCTTTTGTGATGGTATAGATCAGTACCCTAGCTAAGGCAAGTGCTCTGCAGTTACGTCAGATGGCGATCACGGTGGAACCCCACAATTTTAGCCCTGAATTTTGACTGTTCTTGGTTGTTTCTTTTCATAGGTGCTAACCGCAGCTTTCAGCTATGGTTATTTTTTGGCCCATGGCTGTAACCTATGGTCTCCACTGCAGCCTACAGATCGGACCTGCGGTTCACAGAGGAAAAGGTAGACAATAGGAAAATCAGTGGGCAGTAGAGCGAGAGCTGAGGTAGGTCCCAATTTCACCTTCTGTGTTGAATTTTCTGCTCTGTATCTTTCCAAAAATCATCAAACCATTGCAAACTAGGAACTAAAAATATATATATAAGGGGTCAATGAACAAGTCCTAGTTTGTTTTCATTTTTCGTTCAATAGAAAGGCATTGTTGGGAATAGCGGACCTCTGAGTGCAGTCTACCCCTAAATACAATGACCTTGATAAGGATTGTGTGTCGTTTGCATGCTTGAGGCCCAATCAGTGGCCATGTCATTGTAATTGCATCGTCAAAATATCATATAGGACATTAGCATGCATTCTTTCTAAATTTGAAATGTTCCTTTCTTTTCATGCATATCATGTAGGAATGATCATTATGCTCTTCGATGCATTTGTCATTTTTGCAAAGTAAAAGGAACCACACACACCACGTTCCATTTAAACATCAGTGGCATTGGGCTCTCACATCCAACCCACTTGATTGAGACCAACAATGGATGTCATTACCACTTGGTTGGCTCATTTGAAATTGTATTATCGAGACCCACTCATTGCCAAGGCCGACCCAAGAACTATCCTATCCATGCAAAATAGCATGCACTCTTCTTCGGAAGGGTGTATCACTGTGCACGGTGTGTTGGGTGAGGGTTGGTAGTACCTATGCTACTTCGTTGAGTATGGACTTCATTACCATATTCGGCTTGTGTGAGTATATAGGTGAAAGCCAATTTAACTGAGTTTAAAATCCAACAATCTTTCAAAACACGCAAGAGTTTCTAACACTGATACAACACATCTGAAAACAACATCAAACAGTTTAGGGCTCACAATAAAAATTTAAAAGGAGATAATCATCATTTGTATACTTTTTTTGCATAATAAAACACATCTAGATGTTAGGTACACAAATGGTGAACACACGGGGTGATCGAAAAAGGTCTCGGACCGATGCCCATGATCAACCCCCAACTGGTTCACAACAGCATGTGTCGAGTCCTCATACACATGAGCGAACCGAACGACGTTCGACAAGCATTAGAGGTGACAACTCGACACGGGGAGATCCCATTGAGTGGACCCCCGATAGAGGAGCTTCAGTACACTCTTCTAGGCACAGGACTGAGCACGGAGCTTCTCAACATGAGGATGCTCTCCCCCAAAGCCATTACCGAGACCGCACTGCACGCGCATCCACGGGATCGGCCGAGGAATATGTTGTGTAGGGGACCAAGTTGGTTCCCATACGTACTAAGTCCATAGGAGGTTCTAACCCTCCACCGTCAGAGTATAGACGGATCAGAGATCCGCCCATTCAGGGGCAGGAGGATAGGCTCACTTTCGAGCATAGGTCCACCCATACTCCCATGCGTGGCTCACCATGCAAGATCACCATTGATATATCAAAGGTGGGAGCTAATGGAACACCACCGCATGAGCGGTGGAGGTCTAGAAAGTTAGATGGTCTAGGTAGTGTTCTTGAGCAGCTAGGCTGCAAGCCTACAGCTCCGCCCACTCATGCTCCGAGTGAGCATAGCGATAGTTGTATCAAGATCACTAGAGAGCATGGAGAGGCTTCTAAGCACCCTCATGTCACACGTCCACCATCCACACATTTTTCTGATGGGTACAGAACCCATAAGGTAGCTCGCATAGAGCACACACACCGGAGGCCTCCTACGGTCGACCAGATCGACAGATCACATAGACTGGTGTCTGAGCAAAGATGTCAACTCCTCCAAGATCAATTGGATGATGCTCGCCTAGAGAGGTAGCATATTGAAGATGAAAATATTCAAGCACAAAGGCTCCTACGATAGAGATTATATGAGCAGCGCATGCATGAGGAGCGTATTCTAGCTCAGAAGGAGCGCATAGAGCAAGAGGATCGGCTAGCCAGGGCTGGCCTATACCCTCCCGAGGAGCATAGAGAGCGTGTGCATAGGAGGGCTGTGTCCCTAGCCGATATGCATGAGGAGCGAAGAGATGCTCGTACTCATGTCAGTGCCCAACAGAGGGAGCGACTGCCATCACTCAATGATCTTAGATAGAGGTAGCATGAGCACATAGATGCAGACAGATACGATCAGGGGTATCCTGAGAGTTACCAAGTTGAGGAGGAGGAAGAGCCATGTCCTCCACCTCCCTCAAAGAAGACATTACCTCCTAGACCACCTCCATGTCAGCTTAGGGAGGAGGACTTTTTATCTTCTAAGGCGTACAAGGTTTTGGCCGATAAGGTCAAAGCAATAGAGAGGTAGGGCACGGCTATGCAAAAGCTGACACTGAGGAAGATACACAATGAACCTCTAGACCCCTCGGTGCCTACGCCTCCATATCCCAAGCATTTTGATATGCCCAAGTTGGAAAAATTCAAGGGTGATGAGGATGCACAAGAGCATGTTACGAGTTTTCTGGATGCTTGTTTCTAGATAGAGAGTCAGGATGCCTTGTTGTTGCGCACTTTCATTACGACACTTTTTGGCCTAGCCCGAGAGTGGTTCAACCAACTGAAGAAACATAGTATTACTGGTTTTGAGCAGTTGGTCGATGCATTTCTTGAATGCTATTCATTTGGCATCAAGAGACAGGCCAACCTTTTTGATTTGGTGGCACTAGCTCAGCATGACGACGAGCCCGTCGAGCATAGAATAATGGCAAAGCTGCCATTCCCTATTCCTATGGCCGAACTGACCCGAATGTTTACAAAGAGTTGTGCCAAACACATCTCGCTACTATTGCAGCTGCAACAGTACCCTGCATTCAAGGAAGTTGTGGTGCAAGCCAGGGTGATCGAGGACATCAAGTTGCAAGAAGGCAGCTTGAAGCTCAAGACCAAGAAAGAGGGGTTTAAAAAGAGTACTACAAAACAATAGGGCAAGCAGGCCCACGTAAATCAAGTAGTACTAAATCTCGGAGGAGAAGACAAGGGACAGAAAAAGCCTAATTATCAGGCCCAACCTCCTCCTACATGTTATGAGACACGCAAAAACAACTATAAGGGCAAAAACAAAGAAGAGCGCCCACCTCGCCAGTTCACGCCCTTGACGGAATCGATGACTTCGATTTTCCATCAACTGTGCGAGGCCAAGGCCATACGATTGCCTGAGGTCAAATTAGTAGATCCGAATGTGCCAAAGTCAAAGTGGCATCAAGACGATCTATTCTGCATATTCCATAGAGTGAAAGGCCATGACATCGAGACATGTTGGTCCTTCAAACACATCATGCAGAACATGATAGAAAAAGGAGAGTTGGTAGTACCAGGCAACCCATAGGCGCCCGACAATAGAAACATGGGGATTTTCAAGAATCCACTTCCTAATCATGAGGCACCTCATAACAATGTCGGCCAGGTCAATCAAGTGAGAATCGAACCACCTACCCAGGGGTTCGTAGGCATGGTCAATGTTGTTACTAGACATGGGAGGTACGATCAACCGAATCAACCTCGTGCTCCCATTAGAATACAAGCTACGCCGGATCAATGGCCAGCTCAGAACATTCTAGGCCCACCAGCTAGACCGGTGGTGACCATAAGGAGCAGGTTAGTTCAGAACCTGCAGACAACTCCTATGAAGTTGTCAATATATGAGCTTATTCAGCAGTCCCCTAGACATAGGGAGACTCTTATGGACATTCTGAGGTCCATTGAGGTACAGTCCCAAGATGCCCATGCATTTACAAATTTTGTGGGACATGTACAATAGTGTCAGGAACCCACGATACAATTTTATGATCATGAAGTGAAGATGGTTCCTACTATTATGGCTGACCCACCACTGCATATTATCGCATGTGTTAACCACATGCCTTTCAAAAGGGTCTTGATCGACACTAGGTCCTCGATCAATATAATTACGACCAAGGCACTGAGCCATCTCAAGCTACCCAAATCACACATTGTGCCTACCACCTTTACGTTGAGAGCATTTAACGATGCACTATGCTCGATGGTTGGTACAATTGTTCTACCTATTCAGGTGGGACTCAAGACCATCTCTATGATGTGTCACATGATAGAGGGTGCCATGCAGTACAACATTTTGCTCGAAAGGCCTTGGATTCATGAAATGCATTGCATCCCCTCTATCTTGCATCAATGCATGAAATACATTCATGAGGGACAAGTTCACGTAGTGTCCTCGGACGAAGAACCATTCAAGTTCATGAACCTAGCAGATTTGCCTAGGGGTTTTGTACTCCCATCGATGCACTTGGATATCCGACCTATTTCATCGGTTAAGATTCCAAGAGGTAAACCAATAGCCCATGCTCAATCATCGACATCTGTGTCACACAGATCTAAGCATACGACTGCAACTTCTCTAAAATTGAATGCATCGGCAAGTCGAGAAGCTAAAGGTGAAATTGGGTGAGAAAGTGGAAAATCATATGCCCGGACCAGTCGCCAATGAGACTCCCACTCCCATGGATGTGGAAGAACCTCAAGACAAAGTCGAGGAGGCACCTCAGCCTACTTCACCTGCATCTTCAGCAGGGTCATCCGCATCGTAGGTGACCGTTCATCTAGCCAGCATAGGGTTGGGTGAGTATCTTGTGCAAAATGTTACTTTCGGACCTATCCTAAAAACTGCACAAGAGATGGGCCGACCGCACGCCCATCGATTTTTGATTGGATCTATAGTGCCGTTGGGTGAGCCACCCAACCAAACAAACTTCGTCTATGCAGGGCTAGATCAAGCGCCCACCAGAATGTCCATAGATGAAGATGATGACGAGCCATTCACTATGAATGTGCGCTATCTATCCAACCTAGAATACGCCATGCACATTTTTGAGTCGTATCATTGGCATGGGCATGACCTTGGTCTTTTCGAATAGGGACGTAGAACCCCGCTCGAACCTCATTATCAGTTAGCTACTGATAGGTTCAGGTTAGGGTTACAAGTATGAGGTCATGATGATCTGCTTGCTGCATCCTTAGATCACATGTACTTGAGTCTGGGGGATGATGTGGATTTTAATCCATATCACCCTAATCCTTCTAGCTATTGGAGGACTCGCTAGATGGTATCATTTGTTACCATAGGGCCACCTGATTCATACCATGATGGGCCCTTAGAGGACAACCCCAGAGACAACCTGGGTAACCAAATCCATGGTGCTACCAATGACACTGGTATGCAGGGGCATAACCCCACTACTGTAGGCGATCTCAAGTTAGGAGATCTTTGCGATGATGATGGAGAGGAGTCCACCTCCAAAATGAGTGGACCTAGTTATTATGTAGATGATGAATCCTCAAATGATGATCAATCTGAGGAGGAAATCAAGCCGAATTTTTTAGGGTCGACGTTTATACGCCATCTGCTGCCTATGGAACAAGTGGAAGAGACGAACGAGCGCTTCATAGCCGATAGTGATTATGAAGATGAAATAGAGGAGGCTTGCTTAAAGCCTCACCCAACTAATCTCCCACTGTGCATAGACACAATAGAGTGGCCCATCCATGGTAGTGACCATGATGATGTAGATGAGAGGATCGATTCTAGGCTCGTGTATCCACAATATCTATTGCCTAGGGAATCAGAGCATGTTATGGAGGAAGTCCCTCCCAACACTGAGTGCTCTGAGGAAAGAGCAGTGCCAGTTTACGTGGTAGTATCATATATACGATCGTTCTATCATATTTATCCAGATAGTGATGATAGCGACCGTAGAATCAGATACATGGGACCACATCTGCCAAATCGCTCCTTAGAAGAGGGGGGAAGTGATGGATTGTATTTGTACAACGATGATGAGGACTCGATGGAGATGGCCTATTTGGGACCTCACCACTTACGTAATAGGCCTCCACCTAGAGGTCCCCCACCTATTACAACTGTAGGTTTGCGTCGGGAGATTAATCTCCATCGTAGCCTGAGGGAAAGAAGAGAGCTCGAAGAGAGGTATCAGGAACTCTTTCCCGATCCGCCTACGTACGCGGAGCTCCTTGAGCCGAGAGATCCCATTTTGTAGCCAGTGCACTAGGAGGATCCAGTTATACGGACATCCCATAGAGAGGATCCATTTGTGCCCGTACCATCCGAACCAGATCTTGGGTATGAAAGCTACGCTTCAGGGATAGGGTTTTGTCCATGTGGTTCCGGAGATCAATTCCATTCCATCAATATGGTCTCCATTGATTTGACCATGCCACTCCACAATCCAGTAGATCCATCCAAACCGCTGCATCTGAACATGGATGCTATCGATTGGGATCATGCTGACTCGTCGGTCCGGCCTGAAGATTTCTTCCCTAATGAAGAAATGTTGCAACCATTTCATTTTGTGCCAGGCTATGCTCATGATGTTTGTCACGCCGAGAATGCTTCCCGAGAGGAACATGTGAACCCGGCTGATGACATCCATCTGATTCCTATGCCTCACCAGCTTGAGGAGGGATCACATATGTCAGTAGAGAAAACCTTCGATGTGGATATCAAGTAAAGATCCCACCAATCCAAAGAAGGTTAGATTTGGAGAGAGTCTCACTCCGGATGAGCGTGATAGCATCATCCCTCTACTGAAAGAGAGACCTGATCTCTTTGCTTGGACTTACAAAGACATGTCGGGTCTAGATCCAAAATTGGTTACTCATAACCTGTCGCTAGATCTATCGAAGAAGCCAGTCAAGCAAAAACTCAGAAAAATACATCCAACAGTAGCCTTAATGGTGAAAGACGAGTTACAAAAGTTGTTGGACGTAGAGTTCATCATCTCCATCGACTATCCAGAATGGGTGTCCAATATGGTGCCCGTAGGAAAGCCAGATGGAAGGGTCCGTATTTGTATGGATTTTAGAGATCTCAACAAGGCAACACCCAAAGATTCATTTCCATTGCCAAATATCGATGCTCTGGTAGACGCCACTGCAGGTCATGAAATGCTCTCCCTTATGGATGGTTTTTTTGGATACAACCAGATTCGGATTAAACCCGAAGATCAGCATAAAACCATGTTCATAACGCCATGGGGGACATTTTGCTACAAAGTTATGCCATTCGGTCTTAAAAATGTTGGTGCCACATATCAGCGGGCTATGACATATATCTTTCATGACTACATGCATAAAATCTTAGAAGATTATATCGATGACTTACTAGCTAAGTCGTTGCTGTGAGCAGAGCATGCAGAGGTCTTAAGGAAGGTCTTCGATCACCTGATAGAGCACAATGTCAGGTTGAATCCTAAGAAGTGCGTATTTGGCATAACTTCAGGTAAACTCTTGGGATTCATCATTTCTAAATGAGGCATCGAAGTAGACCCAACAAAGGTCATGACTATTTTAGAGATGCGTCCTCCCACTAATATCAAAGAACTAAGAAGCCTTCAGGGCAAAGTAGCATCCATAAAGCGATTCATCGCTCAATTATCGGATAAGTGTCGACCCATGAATCGATTGCTACACAAGGGGGTCCCATTTGATTGGGACAAGGACTGCCAAGCAGCCTTTGTTGAGATTAAGCAATACCTGGCAACGTCGCCAGTACTAGCTCCACCAAGGCCAGATGAGCCTTTTCTGCTATATATATCGGCAACCGAATTTGCATTAGGGACCATGTTAGCCCAAAAGAATGTGCAAGGCAAAGAGCAAGCCGTATATTACATCAGTCGCACCTTGGTGAGTTATGAGTCAAGATATGCATATGTTGAAAAACTTTGTTTAGCAGTAGTGTTCGCTACCAAGAAATTGTGGCATTACATGCTAAGTCATACAACATATGTTATATCGAAATAGAATCCTTTGCAGTACATGATGAGCAAGACATATCATAACACACGTACTGCAAAGTGGATCATGCTATTGATAGAATTTGATTTGTAATTCATCAACCAAAATTCCATCAAGGGACAAGTCATAGCTGATCAACTGGCTGAGGCACCACTATCCAACAGTAGGCCTCTAACCATTGAGCTTCTAGATGATGCGGTCTTCATAATATCTGAAGCTCCCGAACCCGAGGAACCAGAGAATAATGTTGATATTACATTGTTTTTTGATGGTTCAAAGTGTGAGCAAGGGGGCGGTGTAGGAATAGTGTTTTTCATGCCACAAGGAGCTCCAATGCCCTTGTCATTCAAGTTAGACTTTTCGTGCACCAACAATAATGCTGAGTACGAAGCCCTACTTTTGGGCCTCCACACAGCCATCGCCATGGGTATTAAAATATTGAACATTTTTGGTGATTCTCTGCTCATAGTTAACCAGGTTAAGGGGCTCTTTCAGTGTCGATGTCCCATACTGAAAGCCTACAAAGATCTTGTTGCCACTTATCTGGCTAAACTTGAATGGTATGACATCGAGGCAATCCCTCGTTCATCAAATAGGTTCGTAGACACCATGGCATCTTTGGGGTCCTTGATCCCTCAGAATCCATCTGTCGATTTTACTACCATCCATGTTAGAACGCTCTCGCACCCAACAACGGAGCGTGCAACCTTTGATAACAAAGAGTCAGTCAACATGATTGTCATGGAACCAACAACTGATTGGTTTCATAGAGTGGAAGACTTTCTTAAGTAGGCACCCTGGGAGTCATTGACTTCTCAGAGTCCTATGGGGAGTGGTACTACCATTCACCACAAGGTTGTTTCCTAGTCTGCATTTGCAAAGTTAAATACATAGGGGGAGCAGGTCATCTTAGCAGTCAAAGCTGAGGCTTGTCAAAGCTGGATGTTGCAAATCCAAGACTTCCTAAAGCTTGGTATGATCCCAGAGGGATTGTCGCATGCCGCAAGATGCACATTTAAATAGAGAGCGACCAAGTATGTCTTGATAGGAGATATTTTGTACCGATATGGCTATGAAGGAGTTCTCCTTCGATGTCTTGAGCCCCAAGAGTCATCTTGGGCAATTTTAGAGGCTCACGATGGTACGTGCGGTGGCCATTTCAGCGGCATGGCTATCATCAAACGCATCCTTCGCATGGGTTATTATTGGCCCACTATGGAGAAGGATTGCAATGTGTATGTCAAGAAATGCATTAAATGTCAGCATCATGCTAATCTTACGCACTTGCCATCATAGGCCTTACAGCCCATTCAGGCGGCTTGGCCATTTGCTCAGTGGGGACTAGATCTGATTGGCAAGATTTCCCCTCCATCGTCAGGCCGACATACATTCATTATCATGGCTACTGAGTATTTTACAAAGTGGGTGGAAGCCATTCCCCTTACAACGACCACTGGAGCTCGCATCACAGAATTTATTCTCGAGCATATCATATGTCATTTTGGGATACCATCCAAAATAATTTTGGATAATGGAACTTCTTTTAAGAACAAAACTGTGTGGGCTTTAACGTCTAAATACCGCATTAAACATAGTTTTGCAACTCCATATTATCCGCAAGCAAACGGGCAAGCTGAGGCCTCAAACAAGACTATGGTAGCCATCTTGAAAAAGATAGTGCAAGAACACCACAAGGATTGGCATATATAGCTACCCCTTGCATTATGGGCTTACAGGACTAGCATTCGGATGCCTATTGGGGCAACGCCATTTTCACTAGTATATGGCGCTGAGGCCATTATGCCCTTGGAGTTGGAAATTCCAACGTTGCGCATCGCATTGAAAGAGTTCATCGATGACGACACCACGCGGCAAGCTCACCTCGATCAATTGACGTTGCTTGATGAACATCGCATGAATGCCCTCGAGCATCTCCACATTTATCAAGAGTGATTAAAATGAGCTTACAATATCAAAGTCCACCAGAGAGACTTTGAAGTTGGGGATCTTGTGCTGAAAGAGAACCAACAGAACTCGAATTTTCCACCTGACATGCGAGACAAATTCATGGCTAACTGGCTAGGGCCTTACATCATATCTAAAAATATTGGTCCAGGAACCTATCGCCTAACGTCGCTAGAGGGTGTAGAAGAGTTTGAGCCTCTCAATATCATCCATCTTAAGGCGTTCTATGCTTGAGAGTGTAGTGAAGGCACCAAAGGCATCTGTAAGCCTTTGGTCAACCCAAAAGCCCCGAGGGTTTTGTCTCAACCACTCGGTCATCCCAAAAGGCCCCAAGCTCTCTGATTAAGAAGCTTGGTCAAGAAAAGGCACCAAGGATTTCCAAAAATCATTTGGTCAACCCAAAGGCTCCGAGAGTTCCTATAGCTTCTCGGTCATCCCAAAAGGCTCCATGCCCTCTTGCTGAGAGTTTGGTCAACTAAAAGGTTCCAAAGGTGGCTGTAAAACCTTTGGTCAATTCAAAAGGCTCCAAGGATTTCCAAAAATTGCTTGGTCAACCCAAAGGCTCCGAGAGTTCCTATAGCTTCTCGGTCATCCCAAAAGGCTCCACGCCCTCTTGTTGAGAGTTTGGTCAACTAAAAAGGTTCCAAAGGTGGCTGTAAAACCTTTGGTCAATTCAAAAGGCTCCAAGGATTTCTAAAAATTGCTTGGTCAACCCTAAAAATCTCCAAGGACATGTACTCATCATTTGGTCAAATATGAAAGCTCAAAAATCTATAAAAATCAAGAAAAATGTGTAAAAGTCCAAAAAAAATTGATAAAGCTTAAAATCCAAAAACATTTGCATTTACATTTTGCATTTTCATTTGCATTCACACATGCATTCACATCATCATATTGCATTTAGGCATTTGTCATCCGTTGCATTCCACAGTAGAGTGTAATGCGTTTATCAAAATTTTACAAATAGTCACACGTTTGTATGACAATCATGCACCCTTGCATTTATCATAATTCATTGCATTCATACACGATACCTATTGCGGAGAAACATATATGTATGTTAAAGTTTTCCTGTCACTCAACCATACCTAGTGAGTTCTTCAGATATTGTAGAAAGCTTGCTTTGTTGTTATAGACAAGGTCATTAGTTGGGATAGTGCTTCAACATATCAGAATCCCATCACTAAGCAAAACAATATAAAATCCTGCTAAGACGAGAGAGGATGAAAGCTATGACAATAGTCTTAGGTATCTAGAGAGATGGGTTTCATGACCTGCTTATCTTGCAAATAGTCGGTCTAGAAAGGTGTACTTTGGCAAAAGGACAAGAATTTCCCCTATAAATCCCAAAGTCACAAAAGTTAAATCCCAAGTTACAAAGTGCAACAAAAAGTACAAATTTCAAGTTCAAAATGTAAAGTGACATAGTGAATCAAAAGCACTATAAAAATCCCTTGCTCAAAGAAAATGGTAACACGTGGACTAACAGTGATTTTTATCACTACATCTGAGCAAGTAAGAAGGGTGAGAACTTGAATCCCTGGATTGTCCACCTTTCGAAAGCCATAGAGTGATCCCCGATCACAGCAATGGGTTGGAAGAGTCCCACCTGCAATCGGAGGGGTAGTTCTATTGGGTGATCCCCAAACGTAGCAATGGGTTGAAAGAGTCCCGCCTGCATTTGGAGGGGTAGCCCTGATCAATTTGCAAGATGAGCTAGCTCTAGGTACCTAGGATTGTCTAGCTGTATAAGTCTAATCAAAGCTGAAACAAGGATGGTACGATCGTATGAGGAACCTTATCTCACATATGGGTTGAAAGAGTCCCGACTGACATACGGGGTATGCTTACGATCTATCTAAAAATACTCACATGCACACACAGGGATAATGAATAGTTGGGTCTGTCACGGCAAAAGCCTTGTCCAATATAAGCCTTGTACAGTTAGTATGTGATTTTTGGAGAAGTATACTAGGGTGTTTGAGTCTCAAGGAAAACCCCAAAAAGTGCTCCAATAGCAACAAGATACCAAATATCATTAGACTTCAGAGATATGAGTCATTCATTCATCAGAATGCATTTTTACAAAGCACAATCAAATATATAGGATAGATACCGCATGAATATCAGAAATGATGTTTAGACGGCCACTGACTATATAGTGCAGCAAAGAAGAAATATACAGAATGACATATTCATTCATTAGCATTATACCAATCCATTTCACTGCATTTCATATATGGGTGATTAATTGATTAAGTTCTTGTAATGAGAATTATCAATTATTTTGCATGATTGTTATACATTCTGTGGTGTCATATTTTAAAAATTGATATACACAGTTTACATTCATTCCTTATGTTTTAAGTGATTAAAGCATACAGGTTCATTTCCATTAGATTATGATTCTGTACATAATGCATTACCATACATTGCATAGCATATCATAAACTGCATAAAATATACGCATGCCCACAAAGCAAAAATAAATATGCGTTAAAAATAAACATCGCATCCATCTACATACATCATATGTCGCACATCTACTCATCTAGATCACTGCATATCATCATCATAAAGTAGAATAGCTATCTAGTGCATGACATCCATACATCACATCATATAAACATAGCATTTAAATAAGCATTGCATCCATGTGCATCAAATAAACATAAAATCAAAAATAATAAATAAACATGTACACATAATGAGCCATGAAATATCATATCATATATATGTGTGTCCAAACGAGTACATAGGGAGTGCAAAATGCCCGTAGGCTACAACTGTGTAGGTCCTCGACCTTACACGCAAAATAAGAACATCCAAACTATAGCCGATAGCTGCTATAACCCAGATCTAGGTTGCTCCCCCTATACTGGAGCTCTCGCTGCCTCCCTCTGCACTGTGCTCTGGAGCCTGCTCTCCTGGCTGACCTGGCACCTATGGTGGATCCTACTATGGATCCTGCCTACCTCCAAAGCCTAACGCACCCAACACATGGGAAACTGGTAACTATAGTAGGCTAGTCCTCTAACTAGAGGCCCCTGATGTCTGCCCTGGATCTCTAGTCCTGGCCTTGTGACCTCATCATGTGTGTACTAGAGGACCTGTGCATCCTCTCAGTCCTATGAGTCCTATGACTCGAGCTCATTGTCGACTACCCTGAGGTCCTAGACCTGGTACGCTGAGACTCTGATGCAAAAGGATCCTCAAGAACCTATAGCCCATGCATCTCTATATAGCCAACTAGCTGATCAACGCGAGCAAGCTGGGCTGCATGCATCTCATTGGTCCTCATGACCATACCGTGCAGTCATGTCACCTCAACAATCGGATCCTATGTAGCTATTGTACCTACTACTGGTACCATAGGAGGCCCCATGATAGCCTGAGGAGGTGGCATAGCCCCCCTCACTGCTCGTGCGAGATCCCACTCTACCTCTACTATAGTCCGCTATGCCTATGCCAACTCCAGGGTAGTCTATAGTCTCTACACCTAGGCCTCTACATCGGTAGCTCGAGTCATGAGCTCCTGTACCTGGCCCTATGCCTCAGTCAGGCACCACTCCCTATCAGATACCTTCACCTCCAGAGTGGTGATGGTAGTATCTCTCTCACACTATTGAGTATGAAAGCACCCAATCTGACTCTGCAAGTCAGCAACCTACACCAACAACCATCCCTCTGCATTGTCAGGAGGGACCTCACCCTCCTCTAGAGCATCCTCCTCAAGGTCGATCTCTGATAGGTCCTCAATGGTGGCCTCTACGCCCCAACCACCCTCAGTATGCTGGCGCACCCTACGCCCATCAAGATCTACCTCTACCTCTACCTCAGCTAGCTCTCGGCCCAGAGGCCCTATCCCATGCCATCTAAATAGAGACCACCACCCATCATAGTCGGGCGTGGTCCCAGCTATCTCAACCCCTGACTCTTAGAAGTCATCGGGTGCATCTCCTAATAGTAGAGGAACTATCAATGGGAGATCCCTCTCTAGAGCCAAGCATCTGTACCTCAAGGGCATATCTGGTAGGTCCTACACCAGGCCAAACTATCATAGGACATGAGAGAAAAATTGATACTCTCAAACCTCTAGCTTACGCTAGATAAGCCATCTATCTTGATGGGCCCATCGTAGCCACTCGTCCACCTTTGGCCATGCAAGGCAATCCATGTAGGGGTGCCAGACGATGTCCCCAGCCCAAGTGATGCAAACTAAATGATGTAATGCTCCGTGTCCCCAGCATGAGCCCTACTATGGATACCCTCCTCAGCACGAGGCCAGTAGGTGGCGTAACACTGATGATCATCATCTAGGGTAGTGATGCATAGAGGTAGATCAGCAGGATGCTCGATCCAGATGTGCTGCCACCCCCAGATCTATAGCAATAGGCTACAACTGATGCCCTTACGGCTCCACTCCATAATCTAGTACAACTCCCTATAGAGTTGGCATAGTAAGGTGCTCCCCCAGGCCAATAGTAGTGGCTCCTCCATCGAGCTCTGAAGCACCCTCCAAGTAGGGGCCAGCATGTTCCAAGGAATCCTCACACCCGAGGAGTCTGGAAGGACAATCTGAATGATGAGATGCATAAAGAGGGCCTCTCAAACAGAGAAGACATCATCCCGATACCAGTCACCGATGTGCACCCCTCCATGGTCTGCATCATCCTATGCGTCGATGCTCTGATCACCGAATATGGCAGAAAAAATAGCATCCTTTGCCATGTAGGCAGAGGAAATGACAGCCTCACCATCGATGGGGATCCTAAAGATCCTATAGACATCCTCCAGGGTGATGGTCATCTCACCGGGAGGAAGGTGAAATGTGTTGGTCCATGCATTCCAGCGCCGGGCCAACGTAGTGATATAGGCCTGATCTACCCTAATGGTGGGTAGATCCATGACATAACCAAACCCGATGGCTCGAAACCATGCTCGGTCGTCATCCGATAAGGCCTCATGGAGAGTCTTCATCAAGTCAGGCTCCCGCGCTCTAGAAGTTAACTTTTAAAAAAGCAAAAAACATAATGTAAGCTAAATCTAGCTAAGCAGAGCTAAAGAAAACTAAAAATCAAAAAAAAAAACTAGCAATTGCAACCTGCAACTGCAACTTGCGGTCCCCAATTTGCAAATTGGGAACCGCAGCTGCAACTTGCGGTCCCCAATTTGGGAAATTGGGGACCGTAGCTAAAACCTACGGTTCCCAATTTGCCAACTGGGAACCGTAGCTACCAACTATGGTTTAGGAGTGGCACCCATTTTGGGTACCCTCCTAGACCACTAAAGCATAAAAGTTAAATCCTAAGCTAACCTAGACTAGTGGGGTTCATTATCGGTAGTTTAATGAGGTTCAATTTCTGCATTTCTTAAGTGTGGTTCATTTTACTGATATTGAGTGTGAGGTCTCGGTTTTGAGTTACCTTGCCCGCACCCTACCCTGGCTAGTCGATGGTTGATCAGGATCCGCCATCAGGGAAGACGAGTATAATGGTGGTCGAGTTTTGACAGTGTTCCGTATCAAGGAATGTTCTCTCTCTCTCAGAGCTCTCAATTTGCTAAGGGTTGCAAGAAAATAATGAAAAATTTCAAATGGGATTTCAATTTATAAGTCCTCCTAGTCTCTACGGACCGCAGTTGACACCCATGGTTCCAAAACTAGGGTTTTCCACCCGTAGGTCTGACTTGCGGTCCCCAAAATTTGGAAGTGTAAACCGTAGACCATACCTGCGGTCCACAACTAGCAATAAATGCACTAAAAACCCACCGTGGGAAGGTCTAAAAAGGTAAATTAATGACTCCCAGTGGATAAAAATCAAAATACATGATCACAATTGCAAATTTGGTGATGTTACAAGCACCAGGATCAATCCAATAAATGCCAAATTAAACAAAAAAAAAAAACAATGAAAAACCAAATGCGCCTCGTATTCAGTGATTTATCCTATAAAATTGGCGGTTGCAACGACTTGCGCTCCATGCAATCCGGCAAGATGAGTAAATCACAATAAGGACATTTGGGGTAAAATTGTCATTTCTTTTATGACATCTTTTCAGAAAATCATCGACAATATGATTCAACACAAGTCTTCTTGAATTTGTATTATTTTGACTCCCTAAGACGACTATCATAGCCTGACTGCTCCATGGGAGAGAGATGTGCAAATACTACTAAGCGTTGTAATCATAAGCTGAACTAGGCCTAGCCAAGGCATTAAACATCTCAAATCTAAAGTTGTTCAGGATCATTCATTATGGTCAAGCGATTTTGTCGCTTCAGACATTGTCATTACCCTCATCGACTCGTCGCTTGAGGGGGTAGTCATAATTTCATGTCATAATCAAAATCAACAGAAGATCCCGAAGATCGTAGATCCCTTGATCTTGTCAAAATTGTGTTCGTCCTTGCGAATCATTGCTAACAACTATCATAAGCTTCCCCTCTGCTTGGGGTAAATAGCAAATATGAAATTTTGTTTGTAGCTCTCATCCTTCGGTTATATAGGCCTAACTCCTATTGTAGCACCAAAGCTACCCGAATGTCTGATGATGAGTGCAAACTTTTCAAATGTAAGCCTTCCCACATTGGAAGCAATGATTCCAGGATGCGCGTCCTTTTGCTGGACCTGGGGCATCTAATGTTGATCAGACTAATGATCATCATAGAACCTGCGACATCATTTTAGGAGGTCTATTTTGCTCAGCGTTGTTCGATCTCACAACGCATCTCAAAAGGGGCATCTATAGACACCTAAAATGCGTCATGCCGAGGGCGACTACTCATATGGACATGCTACAAAACCATATGAAGGATCTTGGATAGACTCCAAGATAGAGCAGTGGTTCTAACCACTCAATTTAGGCATTCTAGCCTAAGCAGTCTGAACCACAGCCCAGACCTATGGTCTCCAGTCTGAACCATGGTTGACACCTACGGTCTATAGTCTGGACCACAGCTGTGACCTGCGGTCTAAACTGGAGTTCAGTTAGGCCTTCCATCCGAGCCAAATCGGTTGGAACGGCCAAGAGATCTAGAAGGAGGCAGTTGGAGGATGGAATATTCCAAAGGCTTCCATCCCAACTGTCCTAACCAACCTTCTTGGTCTTGGCTTCTCCATGAAGCCACCCCTAGCCCTAGGGGCATGCTATAAATACCCCCCTCCAAGGGGATGAGAAGGAGAGATGATTTGTATAGCGAAGTGCTGGTGAATTATCGAGCGAGAGCTAACTGATCAAGAGAGTAGTGAAGCCCTATCAAATTGCATATCGACTTTGTGCATTTGAGAGCCCCTTTGCTATCCATCTAAATACCAATTAGCCATGGATGCCCTAGGTGCTTAGGAGGATCAAGAAACGCAAATTCGGGCAAACGAAGGCCCTTCACAATGATTTGACCGCCAAATATGTCAGAGGACGACAAAGGCGACCCTTGAACATCAATTCGAACAAGGAGGTCAAGCCCACTACCCCTAATTCTGAGGGTAAACCCATCAAAGTTCAAACCACGGCTGTCAGCCACAGTTCACAGTGCAGACCACCCCTCACATCTACGATTTGCAATGGAGAGACAAGTGCAAAAAGAAGCCTATATCATAATCCTTCCACATCACGGAGAAGGGGGTTAGCTCTACCCCAAGGCAATTTGTGAGTAATCACCAGAGCACAATAAGTGTGCCTACCCTATTGAGGGCATTGGCAATTGTAACATATGTATCATCTTTCGAGTGACCCTAAGAGGGAATTTTTGTAATCTGAGATCCTTTAAATATTAATACAAGAAACTTTGCATACGTTGGCTTTCTTTGTTCAATTTATGTATTTGTGTGGATCTTTGTGCCTTTGTGATGGTATAGATTAGTACCCTAGCTAGGCATGCGCTCTGCGATTACGTCACAAAAAGGCTTTGGCAGAAGCCAAGGTAATAGAGGACATCAAGTTATATGAGGGTAACTTGAAGCTCAAGAATAAGGAGGGAAACAAGAAAAGCACTCAGAGACATCAGGACAAGCTAGCCCATGTTAATCAGGTGGTGTTGAACCTTCATAAAGGGGATAAGAGGCAACAACAATGAAACTATCAGGCCCAACATCCTCTTGGGTAATATGAGTAGCGCAACAACAATTATAAGGGTAAAAATAAAGAACAACGTCCACCTCATGTATTCACTCAATTATCAAAGTCCTTGGCTTTGATTTTTCATCAGTTATGTGAGGCAAAGTATATAAACTTACTCAAGGTCAAGTTAATGGACCCAAATCAGCCCAAGCCTAAGAGCTACAAGGACAATCATTATTGCATATTTTACCGATTGAAAGGCCATGAAATCGAGGTATGTTGGTATTTCAAACATCTTGTGCAAAATATGATCAAAAGTGGTACGCTTCTTATCAAAAACCCACAAGCGCCTGACAATCAAGATATGGGGATTTACAAAAATCCTCTACCAAATCATGAGGTACCGAAGAATAATGTTGGCCAAGTGAACCAAGTTTACATCAAACCAGCAACCCAGGGGTTCATAGGAATGGTCAAAATTATCACAAGAAATGCAAGGTATGAATTACCAAATCAACCTCCAGAACCTATTAGAGTCCAAGATGTGCCTCCTCCAAGGCCAGCCCAGCATGTTCCTGACCCACCAACTAAATTGGTGGTGACCATCAGGAGTAGGTTGGTCCAAAACCTACAGATAACTCCAGTAAAGTTATCAATTTATGAGCTAATTCATCAGTATCCTAAGCATAGGGAGACACTCATGGACATCTTAAGGTCTATATAAGTGCAACATCAGGATCCCAAAGTGTTTACACACTTCATGGGGCACATGCAATAGTTTTAGGAATTGGTTATTCGATTTCATGACCATAAAGTCAAGATGATTTTCACTATTATAGCAGACCTGCCACTGCATATCATTGCGTGTGTGAATCACAAACCGTTCAAGTAGGTTTTGATTGACATGGGATCATAAATCAATATCATAACTACTAAGGCATTAACTCAGCTAAAGTTACCCAAGACGCATATCATCCCTTCGACCTTCACGTTGATAGCGTTCAATGATGCCTTATGCTTGACGATCGGTACTATAGTTTTACCTATCCAGATGGGATTGAAGACCATATCGATGATGTGTCATGTAATCGAAGGTGCTATGCAGTATAATATACTTCTAGGAAGGCCTTGGATCAAAGAAATGCATTGTGTCCCTTCTATTTTAAATCAATGTATCAAATACATTCATGAGGGATAGGTTAACGTGGTGCCTTCGGATGAAGAAACCTTTAAATACGTGAATCTAGCATATTTGCCAAGGTATTTTGTGCTCCCATCAATGCACCTGGATGTGTGACCAACATCTCCAATAAAATAACCAGGAGGAAAAATCAAAGAAGTGTGTGCTAGGCCTACAACATGTGTATCTCAACAATCGAAGCACACGACAGCTACTTCTATTAGATCGAATGCATCTACGATACAACGGGATGATAGGAAGTTGAAAGAAAATATGAGTGAAAACAAGATAAAGAAAATTCCCAAGCCAATCATCGTTGAATCCCCTACTCCCATGGAAGTAGAAGAATTTCAAGGAAGAGTCGAAGAGGCACCTCAGATTGCTTTGCCTACATCTTTAGCAGGGTCATCTGCACCATAGGTGACCGTCCATTTGGTTAATATTGGATTAGAGGAATACATTATGTAGAATGTGATGTTTACACCAATTATCGGTACTGCACATGAAATTGCTTGATCATGAGCCCATCGCCTTCCCATAGGGATGGTGGAACCACTGGGGGTACCACCTAACCAAACTAACTTCATCTATGGAGGGATATAATAGTTTACATCTTCCATGCTCATGGATGAGGACGATGATGAATTATTCACCATGAATGTTCATTATCTTTCTAACCTAGAATATGCCATGTGATACTTCGAGTGTTACCTTTGGAATGGTTATGGTCTTAGACTATTCGATCAGGGGCGTAAGAAGCCTATAGAACCATAGTCTCAGTTACCTACTAATAGGTTTGGGTTGGGATTCTACAGCGAAGGATAGACTAAACTCCTCATGGCATCTTTAGACAACTTGTACCTTAGTCTGGGGGGTGAAGTTGACTTCAATTTGTATCACCCTAATCCTTCTACGTTTCAGAGGGATAATCGGCTAGTGACTTATATCACTGTAAATCCACCTGAGAGATATCACGCGAACATCTTGGTGGAGACCAGCCCAGAACCCATTCCAAGAGCTAACTTGGATAATAAAAGTCATAAAGCTATCGATGATATTGGTATGCACTTCCAAGATCTAGACACAACTATGAGTATCAAATCAAAAGTTGCTTCTAAGGATGTTCATGCAGTATCCATCATCAAAAGTGATGGAATAGACTATGATTCTGGAATAGATGATGCTGAGTTATCCTCAAATAATGAACAATCCAAGGATGCAATCGAGTTGATCTATTTGGGTCCCACACTCTTGCATCATATTTTACCTCTAGAATCAATGAACATGAGCGAAGAGCCTCTTGATAACAATGATAGCTATTAAGAGATAGCCTACATGAGACCTCATCCAGAGCATCGCTCGATTCCAATGGGTAGCGATGAAATCATGTATTATGATAGTGATGAAGAAGATGATATGGAGAGAGTCTATTTAGGAGCTCCCTACTTATGCTATCATAATGTACCTTACATCATCAAGGATATGCACAAAGAGATCAATCTCCATCCTCACCTTAGGGAGAGACTATCGAGTATTAATGCCATCTATCATATGGTGTTTCCCGATTTGATAATGTATATGGAGCTCCTTGAATCCAATGATCCCATCTAACAGTCCATTCATGGACCAGATCCAAAGATCCCCATACCCTTAGAACCACATCTCGAGGATGAAAGCTTTGTTAATGTTGAGTCACTTGCATGTGGTCCTGGAGACATGATCCATTTAATCAACATGATCTCCATTGATTTGACCACTCCACTCCACAATCCAACTGATCCATCCAAACTGCTACCTCTAAATGTAGATGCTATTGATTGGGATCACACTGATTCACCACTAGAGCCTGAAGATTTATTCCATAACAAAGAAATGCTACAACCTTTCCATTTTGCACTAGGCTGTGCATATGATGTCTATCATTCAGAGGATACTTCCAATGATTAACCTATAAATCCAGCAGATGACATCCACTTGATCCCTACGCCTCATCAGATTGAGGAGGGATCCCACATATTAGTAGAGGAAATATTCAAAGTGGATATTAGTAATGATCCCACCAATCCAAGGAAGGTTAAATTTAGGGAGACTTTGAACCTTGATGAGCGTGCCAACCTCATACCTCTACTGAAAGAGAGACCTGATCTCTTTGCTTGGACTTACAAAGATATATTAGGTCTAGATATGAAATTGGTTACTCATAACATTTCGCTAGATCTATCAAAGAAGCCAGTCAAGCAGAAACTCAGGAATATGTATCCAACAGTAGCCTTAATGGTTAAGGATGAGTTGCAAAAGTTATTGGATTTAGATTTTATCATATCCATCGACTATCCAAAATGTGTATCCAATATGGTGCCTATAGGAAAAAATTATGGGAGGATCCGTATTTGTATGGATTTTAGAGACCTAAATAAGGCAACACCAAAGGATTCATTTTCATTGTTGAATATCGATGCTCTTGTAGACGCAACTACAGGTCATGAAATGCTCTCCTTAATGGACGATTTTTTTGGTTACAATCAAATTCAGATTAAGCTCGAAGACCAGCATAAAACTGCATTTATAATGCCATGGGGGACATTTTGCTATAAAGTTATGACATTCGGCCTTAAGAATGCTAGTGCCACATATCAACGGGCTATGACATATATTTTCCATGACTATATGCATAAGATCCTAGAGGATTACATTGATGACTTGTTGGAAAAGTCATTATTGTGTTTTGAGCATGCGAAGGTCCTGAGGAAGGTCTTCAATCGTATAATAGAGCATAATGTTAGGTTGAATCCTAAGAAGTGCATATTTGGTGTAACCCGAGAAAACCCCCTGGTATTCATCAAAAAAAAAAGAGGAAAAAAACCCGCCCAAAAAAAAGAGAGGGAATTTTGAGGAAGCCCCCCCCCAAAAGATCAAAGAGTTAAAGAAGCCTATAGGGAAAAGTAGCATCCATAAAGTGATTTATCACATAATTATTTGATAAATGTTGACCCATGAATCGACTGCTACACAAGGGGGTCCCATTCAATTGGGATGAGGACTATCGAGCAACCTTTGCTAAAATTAAGCAATACTTGGCGACGTCACCAATGCTAGCTCCACCAAGGCCAGATGTGCCATTTTTGCTATATATCGACAATCGACTTTGCACTGGGAACCATGTTAGCCCAAAAGAATGTGCAAGAAAAAGAGCAGGCCATATATTATATTAGCCGAACCTTGGTGAGTTATGAGCTCGGATATGCATATGTGGAAAAGTTGTGTTTAGCAGTAGTGTTCACTACAAAGAAATTGTGACACTATATGTTGAGTCATATGACATATGTCATATCCAAACAAAATACTTTGCAGTATATGATGAGCAAGATATATCATAATACATGTACTATGAAGTGGATCATGCTACTGATAGAATTTGATCTGGAATTCATAAGAGAGCTGAGGTGCCTCTTAAAAATAGTAGGCCCCTCACCATAGAGCTTCCTGATGATGTAGTATTTGCCTTATCAGAAGCACCCAAACCTGAGGAACTGGATAAAAAAGCTGATATGACCTTGTTCTTCGATGGTTCGAAGTGTGAGCAAGGGGTGGTGCAGGAATAGTGTTGTTCACGCCACAAGGAGCTCCAATGCCCTTGTCATTCAAGTTAGAATTTTCTTAGCCCTAATTTTAGGCCTCCAAATAGTTGTCGCCATGAAGATAAAAATGTTAAATATCTTTGGTGATTCCCTTCTCATTGTGAACCAAGTTAAGGGATTATTTCAATGTCGATGTCCGGTATTGAAATCTTACAAGGATCTTGTTGATATTTATCTAGCTCGATTGGAATGGTATGACATCGAGGCAATACCTCATTCGTCTAATAGATTTGTAGACACAATGGCATCTTTGGGATCTCTAATCCCTCATAATCTATCTATCGATTTCACTACCATCCATGTAAAAACGTTGTCACACTCTGCTATGTAGCACGAAGCATTGGATAACAAAGAGTCAATCAACATGATTCATGTAGAACCAAATCATGAGTGGTTCTACAGATCTAGAGACTTTCTCAAGAGAGCATCCTGGGGGTATTTGATCTCGCAGGATCCGATGGGGAGTGGTATTACCATTCACCACAAGGTTGTTTTCCAGTCTACATTTGCCAATGTAGAACCACAGGGGGAGCATGCTATCTTTTTAGTCGAAGCCAAAGATTATCATAACTAGACATCATAGATACATGACTTCCTTAGACTTGGTGTAATCCCTCAAGGATTATCACGTGCCACAAAATACACATTTAAATAGAAAGCGACAAAGTATGTCTTGTTAGTAGACATCATGTACCGTAGAAGCTATGATGGAGTTCTCCTTCATTATCTTGAGCTCCAAGAGTCATCTTGGGTAATTTTGCAAGCTCACATGATGGTACGTGCGGTGGCCATTTCAGTGGTATGGCTATCATCAAGTGCATCCTTCGCATGGGTTATTATTGGCCCACTATGGAGAAGGATTACAATGTGTATGTCAGGAAATGCATTAAATGTCAACATCATGCTAATCTTACGCACTTGCCATCATAGGCCTTACAACCCATTCAAGCGGCTTGGCCATTTGCTCAGTGGGGATTTGATCTCATTGGTAAGATCTCTCCTCCATCATCGGGATGACATACTTTTATTATCATGGCTACTGAGTATTTTACTAAGTGGGTGGAAGCCATTCCCTTAACAATGACAATTGGAGCACGTATTGCTGAGTTTATACTCACCAATATCATAAGTCATTTTGGGATACCATCCAAGATAGTGTCGGATAATGGAACATCATTTAAGAACAAAACTATGAGAGCTTTGATGTCTAAGTATAGAATCAAACACAGTTTTGCAACTCCATATTATCCGTAAGCAAATGGACAAGCTGAAGCTTCAAATAAGATAGTGGTCTCCATATTGAAAAATATGGTACAAGAGCACCACAAATATTGGCACATCCAGATGCCCCTTGCATTATGGGCTTACAGGACTAGTATTCGGACACCCATTGGGGCAACTCCATTTTCATTGGTATATGGCATTGAGGCCATTATGCCCTTAGAGTTGGAAATTCCAACGCTGCGCGTCGCATTGAAAGAGTTCATTGATGATGACACTGCATGGCAAGCTCACCTAGATCAATTGATGCTACTTGATGAACATCGTGTGAATTCCCTCGAGCACCTCCATGTTTATCAAGAGCACTTAAAACAGGCTTACAATAACAAAGTCCATCTGAGAGACTTTGAGGTTGGTGATCTTGTGCTGAAAGAGAACCAACAGAACTCAAATTTACCGCCAGAAATGCGAGATAAATTTATGGCTAACTGGTTAGGTCCTTATATGATCTCAGAGAAGATTGGACCTGGGACATATCGCTTGACATCACTTGGAGGAGTTGAAGAGCCTGAACCTCTCAATATCCTTCATCTTAAAGCATTTTATGCCTAAGATCCTAAAAAGGCTCCAAAGGCATCTATAAGCCCTTTGGTCATTCAAAAAAGGCTCCAAGGGTTTTCTCAAAACCGCTTGGTCAATCCCAAAAGGCTCCAAAGGCATTTGTAAGCCCTTTGGTCATTCAAAAAAGGCTCCAAGGGTTTTCTCAAAATCGCTTGGTCAATCCCAAAAGGCTCCAAGGGTTTCTCAAAACCGCTTGGTCAATCCTAAAAGGCTCCAAAGGCACATGTAAGCCCTTTGGTCATCCTAGTAAAAAGGCTCCAAAGGCATCTGTAAGCTCTTTGGTCAAACCAAATGTTAAAATCCATAAAAAATGGGAAAAATATCAAAAATAAAAAACATTTACATTTCATCTGCATCATTGCATTGCATTGCATTTTGTATCATGCATCTCATTTTCCACATGCATTTCACCTTTGCATTGCATTAGGCATATTCATCTGCCGCACTTGCATTAGAATGAATTGTGTTTACAATCTTACAAATGACACCACATTTGTGTTTCAATCATGCATCTATGCACTATATTTTTCATCCATTTATCACCCTTGTGAGTAATTGTGTTTTTCAACACAACCCCAATTGTTGCTATGAAGAATATACTAGGGTTTTTCGGTCATTCAACCATACCTAGAGGTCTTCTCAAGAGTTGATAGAAAGCTTGCTTTGCTTTTGTAGTTGAGGTCTAGTTAGTATAGCCCTTAGCATATCATAATTCTATCACTAATCAACAAATTAAACAATCCTAATAAGGACTAGGGGAAGATGAAAGCTATGAAGCAGGACCAGGTATCCTGAGGTGAAAAGTTTATTCTTGCTTATCCCCCTATGCGGACGGTACGGGAAATGTTGGAAATTGGCAAAAGGACAAGTTTATTCCCTACCCAGAATCCCTTGCTTACGTTAAAATGAGCAATATCCTAGAGTGATATCCCAGATCAATCCTCCAGATTGATACCCTAGATCGATATCATAGATCACAATTCCCATATTGATATCCTAGATCGATATCCCAAAAATAGTTCCCCAAAGTAAAATCCCCAAAGGAAGTTTTTGAAGCAAATTATCAAATGTAAATCCTAGAAAGTCAAGTCAAATGAAGATCAAGTTATACAAAGAAAATAAAAATCAGTATCAAATCCCTTTCTCAAGAAAAATAAAGAAAAAAAGAAAGAAATAAAGAGAAAATAAAAATTAAATAGTGATTCTTGTCACTATAGTACAAAATAAACAGTGATTTTTATTACTTTATATGAGCAAGTATCCCAAAAAATTGAAGAAAAGAAGGGAGCGAACTTGAATCCCTGGAATTTCCAGCACTATTGTACCTTACACATGACGATATGTCTGATACAATAGCATCCTGATTTTATGCAGACCAATGTTTGAATGTGGAAGAGCTAGTCTCAGGTGTCCTGTATCGCCTAGTGGTCTAGTCCAACTAAAATCTAAACCTAGGATTGGATAAACATTTGTGGACCCCCAATCTTAGCAATGGGCTGAAAGAATCCTGCCTGACATTGGGGTATGCTTATGCCTTATCTTAATATACTCATTTGCACACATAGGGATAATGAATAGTTAGGGCCTATCCTAGTGAAAGCCTTATGTTTCAGAAGTCTAGTATGGTTAGTATACAACTTTTGATCAGTCAACTAGGGTGTTTGAGTCTCATGGTAAACCTCAAAAATTCCCAAATAGCAACAACCAATTTTCAATGCAATCATCAAAACATCAATTTATTTTATGAGAGTTTGTTTATTAGAACTATTTGTAATATATGTTAGATACCGGATGGATGTCAGAAATGATGTTTAGATGGCCACTGACTATGTTATCCATATTATTTTAATTTACAAAAGCTTATGAATAGAAAACAATAAATAATTGCATCTCACATATGGGTGTACTATCTTTCACAAAGAGATAAAGCAACTACAATCCATGATTGTTATACATTCTGTGGTGTCATCCATTAGATTGATTAAAAATCATATTGCATACATTATGTTTTAAGTGATTAAAGCATACATGTCCATTTTACAAACACATTATCAAAGAAACAAAGAAATACATGCAGTACATACATGGCATAAATTATGTCATAGCAATATAAACTAAATGCATACAAGTAAAGCAAAGTATACATGCATGTAACATCAAAATATGACATTCATAATGCATCCATCATAAGTAGTACATCTGCATACATAACTCATAACATCTAATCATCTATCGCATAGCTATCTAGTGCATGTCATCCATACATCACATCATATAGCATCTAATAAATATACGCATTGCATCCATATGCATAACATAAAACATAAAATACCAAAAATAAAGTACACATATAATGAGATGAAATATCATATCATATATATATATGTGTGTGTGTGTATGTGTCAAATGTACATCATAGTGGGGTACAATCAAAATTCCCGTAGGCTACATATGTGTAGGTCCTCGACCTTACACTCAAAAATGGTACAATAGCATCTCTAAAGATCTGTACTAAATAGGGCCTACGCCCCTAGTCTGTGAGGCACCTCCATCGCCTCCGCCATCCCTATGGCTCCTCCGTGAGCTGCTACCATGAGTCCTATCGGACCTACGTGTCCTGTGACTCGAGCTAGCCGAAGACTGCCCTGTCTCCTTGGTCTTGGTCTGCTGTGACCCTATGGTAGTGGTCCTCTCCAGCACCTATCCATCGAGCAACCTGATGATGCCCTCCAACTGGGCATTATGGGCTACATCCACTGTGTGTCTATCATTACCCTCCTCCATGAGGGTATGTAGCCTCCTGATCTCGGCCATAGGATCCAACCCTACCGGCACTAAAGTAGATGGTGCTGTAGGAGGTGCCATGATAGCCTGGGAGGATGAGGGATCTCCCCTCACCACCCTAAGTAGATCCCACTCTAGGGTCACTGCACTCAACTGTGCCTGTGCTAGATCACGCTCGCTAGTGAGATACGTAATCTGAGTGTCTACTATGGTCACCTATGCCTGGAGAGCTGTCCTCTCCTCCTCGTATCCATGCCACTACCTCTGCCCATGAGCTAGCTTCACCTCCAGAGTGGTGATAGAAGTATCCCTATGTAGGAGTTGGGTGTGGAGTCTCCCCACCTGGCTCTAGAGGTCAGCAACCTATGTTCTCAACTACCCTACCTCACTATCTAGAGCTGCCTCACCCTCCTCGGAGGCCTCCTCCTCTACCTCTACCTGTGGGTCCTCCTCTATAGTAGCCCCTGTGCCCCATGTGCCCTCTATCCGTTGATGGGTCCTGCACCCATGAGGATCCACCTCTACATCCTCTGCACCCTCTACTGTGAACCCATCAGCTAGTCGGCCCAGTGGACCCTCTCCGTGCCACTGGAAGTCTGACCACCAGCCATCGTAATCTATAGTAGTTCCTGCATCTACCAGGCCTGACTCCTAAAAGTCATCATCCTCATCCCCTAGTGGAGTAACCTGGGGCCAGGTCAGGTCCCTCTCTAGGACCAGGCATCTATAGATGGTAGGCATATCTGGGACATCCTACTGGATCCCAAACTACCTCAAGACATGAGAGTAGAACTGGTACTCACGTATATCGGCCTTTCGACCGATGATCCACCTATCTCTGCACATTCGACGTAGGTATCTATCTACCTCCATCCAGGGTGGGTAGTCCATGTAGGGTCACCACCGTATATGCTCAGGGTGAAGCTGAGTGAAGTGACCAATGTAGTGATCTAGGTCTCCTGCATGAGACCTACTCCTAAAGCCCTCTTAATCCTAGGGCCAGCAGTCTATGTAGCACTGTCACTTAGAAGGAACGATAATGATCTCCAGAGGTAAGTCAATGGGGTGCTCTATCAGAATATGTTGCCAACCCTAAATCTAAAGAAGGATGCTGCAATCGATGCCCACCCTACTATGGTGCATGATCTGATATAGCTCATGGTAGAGCTGTGCTAGTAGAGTGCTCCCCCATGCTAGAATGAGAGGCTACTCAGTCGAGCTCATCATCACCTCTCTAGTCCTAGCTAAGAGGTTCCAGGGGAACCTCACACCTAAAGAGTCTGGGAGGATTATCTGAATGATAAGATGCATAAACACAGCCTCTCGATGTGAGAAGAAGCCGACCTGGAACCACTCCTGGACGTGGATGCCTCCATGGTCGATGTGACCCTGTGCATCGCGACTCTACTGGCCAAAGATCGCATCAAAAATAGTCTTCCTCATCGAGGTCGGAGAGGAGGTGATGGCCTCGCCATCGATGGGTAAGCGAAAGATGCGGTAGACATCCTCCAAAGTCACAGTCATTTCACCCATAGGTAGGTGAAATGTGTTGGTCCACGCATCCCAACGATGGGCCAAAGTAGTCAAGTAAGACTGGTCAACTCTGATCGTGGGGAGGTCCAAGACATAACCAAACCCCACTATAGCAAACCAACCCCGCTCTGCACCAGTAAGAGTGCGACACAGGTTGTGAAGGAGATCGGTCTCCCTCGCTCTGTTAGTCAAAGCCTGAGTAACAACAATAAAGTAAAAATGAAAAACAATTAAAAACAACTAAAAAATGACAAACAAATCATAAAATCTCATAAAAACGCAAAAACATGCAAAAATATGATCAAAAATTTCAAAAAAAATCAAAAGAGTACTTCAAAAATGCATTAAATGGCATTAATTGCCCTCAAAATCCAAAAAATTAACAAATTTGAAATTTTTTCTAAAGTTTGCGCACCGCGGGTCCTAACCGTGGTCGACGCAATGATAAAAAATATGACCGTTGGGATTTAAATCCCATCACGGTTAATAGTCGTGGCCCCCAATATGCCAATTGGGAGCCATGGCTGCCACCCATGGCTAAGGAGTGAGACCCTTTTCGGGCCCCGTCCTCCCCAAATAAACCCTAAAAAAAATTAAACCCACCCCCTAAACTAACCTATGCTAAACCTAGCTAGGGTGAGGTTCATTATCGGTAGTTTAATGTGGTTCATTTACCATTTTCTTAATGTGGTTAATTTTAATCTGGTAATTTACAAGCGTGGTCTTGGTTTTTGAGTTACCTTGGAGGCACCGGCTCCTCCACTAGTCGAAGCCTCTAGTTGGTCGGCCATCGGTGTGGAATATGCAAAATGGGTTGAGTTTTTGGTAGCGTCCTGGGTCAAATTTTAATATTTACCTCTCAGAGCTCTCAAATTTACTATCAATGTCAGGTAAATAATGAATTTTTCAAAAGAAAACCCTTTTATATACTTTTCGAATTTGGGTTGGCCCGCGGCTGACATCCGTGGTCCCTGAATTAGGGTTTTGCGACTACGGCTTCGAGCCGCGGTCAAGCAAATTACCCGTAGTTGATAGGAACGGTCAACAAGCTGTAATAAATACTCCCAATTCCCACCGTGGAGAGCCTTAAAAGGTCAAAATAAAATTGTTCATCAGACCAGAATTGCACCAAAAAATATAAAATAATCTAAATGAGCCAAACAAAGCACAATGACATTGGAAAATGTCATCATAAGGTAAAACAAAATAACTAGCTGAGATTACAAAGTACATTCAACCGAGGTCATCACTATGGAAATCCTTTCTTGGAGTGCCACACCTCCCAACCAAATAAACATATTCAATTCAAAATTAACAAAAAAATCAAATAAATCAAAAGTCAAATGTGCCTCGTATTCAGTCATTTACCCTATACACTTGGTAGTTGTAGCGACTTGCGATCCATGCAATCTGGAAAGATGAGTAAATTACCATAAGGAAATTTGGGGCAAATTCATCATTGTGGAATTGTTATGCTTCATTTCAATCCCTAAGAAGGCCCTGACGGTCGGACTGCTCCAAGGGAACGAGATACTCATCACAATTCTCCTATGATATTTTTAGCATATCATCGACAATATGATTCAACACATGCCTAATCAGGATTGCTTTCATTTCTATTCCCTAAGAAGGCCTTCATGGCTGGACCACTCCATGGGATAGAAATAGGCAATTACTATTAATAGTTGCAATCATAGTTGATTAGGCCTTGCCAAGTATTCAAATGCTAAATCTTAATTTGTGCAAGATCATTCATAGTGGTCAAGCGACCTTGTTGCTTCATTTATTGTCATTACCCTCATCGACTCGTCACTTGAGGGGGTAGTCATAATATCAAATCATAATCAAAGTCAATAGAAGATCCCTTGATCTTGTCAAAATTGCGTTCGTCTTACGAATCATTGCCAAAGACTATCATAAGCTTACCCTTCTACTGGGGTAAATAGCATATATGATAGTTTATTTGTAGCTCTCCTCCTTTCGATTATATAGGCCTAACTCCTATTGTAGCACCAAAGCTACCTAAATGCCTGATGACGAGTGCAAACCCTTTCAAATTAAGCCTTTCATCGAGTTGAAAGCAATGATTCTAGGATGTGCATCCTATTTACAGGACTTGGGCATCTAATGTTGATCAGACTAATGATCATCATGCAACCTATGACATCATTTTAGGAGGTCTATTTTTGCTCAGCATTGTTCGATCTCACAACGCATCCCAAAAGGGGCATCTATAGACACCTAAAATACATCATGCCGAGGTGACTACTCATATGGGACATGCTAGAAGACCATATGGAAGACCTTGGATAGATTCCAAGGTATAGTAGTGGTTTTCACCACTCATTTGGGCACCTTTGCCTAGTCAGTGCTAGCCGCTGCTGACACCTGCATGGTTAGCAGTGCTGACCACGCCTATCAACCGTGGTCAGGACTCAGAATCAGTTGGCCTTCATCCGACCCAAAATCGGTTGCAACGGCCAATTGGTTGCGGATTGGAGTAGTTTGAGTGAGGAAGGTTCTGGATCCTTCCATCCAACAAGCTCAACCACCCAATCTTGATCTTAGCTTCCTCATGAAGCTACTCCTAGCCCTTGGCAATTGCTATATAATCCCCCTCTGAATTGGGGAAAAGAGAGAGAAATATAATCAATTGAGCAGTGAAGCCTTGTCGAATTGCATACTCATTCACATGCATTGATAGGAATACTTTTGCTACCCAATTGGAGATCACATTGCCATGGAGGTCCTAGGAGGATAGGAGAGCCAAGAAATGCTAATCCATGCAATCCATGCACTCATTGAGCAATTCAACCACCAAATCTATCAGAGGACACAGAGGTGACCCTTGACCATCAATTTGGCAAGGAGAATCAGATAATTGGCCCTGATTTGGAGGGTAAACTTACTTCAGTCTCCATCGTGGCTATCAGCCATGGTGAACAGTGCCCACCGCTTGAAGGACCCACGGTCAGTAGGTGACACCTGATTTCCTTATTCTTTACTTTGCAGTTTGTTTAACTAGGTTAGATTAATCATGTTGTAGGTTTAATTCAGTATTTTAGAGATATTTGACCGACAGATTAGGAGTTAATTGCAATTTCCCTTCATTGTTGTAGTGTAGGCATAACAAATATTTTTCATGCTTCCATGTCTTCAATTGGTTAATTAGGAGCTTAGATAGATTTATCTTAGTTTATTTTATGTTTCTAATGGTATATTATCATGTTTTAGATCAATTTACATGCATTGAATCACTTTCTTGATTTCTTGATTATCATGTTATCTTTTGTACAAATATCCTTTTAAAGCCTCATCAAGAGAGGCCTCCTTTGTTTTTAATGTTTCTTGTTGTTTATTGCATGTAGGACTAACAAGGTTTTGGGATGCAAGGCAACAAATACCTCTAATCATGGAGAAGAGGGTCATCGACACCCTAGAGCAGTTCGTGTCACCCTAGAAGGCATTTTGATTGCATCTACCCTTGAGAGGGATTTGAAACTCTATTGTAATTGATGTATCAAATGGGTATCCCTAAGAGGGATGAATCTGTAACTTGGCTTCATTGAGATTAATAAAGGGATTCTTTATACTTGTTTCATTTCTTGTTGTCAACTTATGTTTTCCCATTTGTGCTTATTTTATGAATTGCAATAGATAGATTAGATAACAAGAGCCTTTTTGGTGGTTACGAGGCCACAAGATGATATCCCTCATGGATAGATTCTCAAGCTATAACCAAATCAAAATAAACCCTATCGATCAACACAAGACGTCATTCATAACTCCCTGGGGGACCTTCTGCTACAAGGTCATGCCATTTGGCCTTATAAACACTGGGGAAACCTACCAGTGTGCCATGACCTACATATTCCATGATTACATGCATAAAATCATGGAATATTATGTATATGACCTCATTGCTAAATCCAATAAATATTTAGAACATATTGTGGATCTCCATCAGATCTTTGATCGCTTGTTAGAACACAATGTCTGCCTCAACCCAAAAAAGTGTGTCTTTGACAATACCTCAAGCAAAATCCTATAATTCATTATCATATAACAAGGCATTGAAGTTGACCCTAGCAAAGTAAAAGCCATCACTGAGATGCCCCCACCTGCTACCTTGAAACAATTGTGAAGCCTCTAGGGAAAAATCACTTCTATTTGTCAATTCATAGCACAACTGTCAGATATTTGTAAACCTTTCAATCACCTTTTACAAAAGGGAGTAAAATTCAAATGGAATGATAACTGCCAGTAAGCTTTTGATGAAATCAAGACTTACCTTACTTCACCACCAGTTATGTCACCCCCACACCCGCAACTACTGCTCATACTATACATTTCTGCTACAAATTTTACGCTAGGCACACTTCTAGCCCAAAACAACATGCTCAAAAAGGAGCAAACCATTTACTACATAAATCACATACTAGTTAGCTGCGAAGCTAGATGCATGTACATGGATAAACTATGCCTAGCCATAGTATTTGCCACCCAAAAACTATGCCATTACATGCTCAACCATACAACCTTTGTTATCACCCGAGACAATCCCCTCCAGTACATGATGAACAAAAGCTATCACAATTCCCACATAGCCAAGTGGATCATGCTTCTAACCAAATTTGACCTTGAATTCATTTCACAAAAGTCCATCAAAGGATAGGTCATAGCAGATCAGCTCGTAGAAGCTCCCTTATCTAATGACCAACCTCTCCTCATTCAGCTTTTGGATAACTCCATCTTTCACATAATAGAAGACGAAGAATATATCAAACCATAAATGACAACCAACCTTACACTATTATTTTATGGCTCCTAATGCATGCATGCTGGAGGTGCAGGTATTGTATTCTGCACACCTAAAGGTGAACCACTCCCCTTTTAATTCAATTTGGACTTCACTTGTACGAACAACAACATAGAATATGAAGCCCTAATCCTAGGATTGAAACAAGTGAATTCCAAGCATATTAAATGCCTCCACATCATAGGTGATTCCCTTTTAATAGTAAACCAAGCATAAGAGATCTGACAATGCAACTGCCCATTCCTCCAATAATACAAGCATATTACACAACAAATCTTCTACCAATTTGAATGGTATGACATCGAAGCGACTCTACGATCCTTAAACCACTTTATGGATACAATGGCCTCCTTAGGATCACTAATCCTACAAAATCAAACATCATCAACCACATCCATGACCATTCATACTCTCACTCAATCTGCCATATCACCTACATCTTCTAAAGATGATGGCGACATTAATGTGGTCGATACCGAACCACATGACCCATGGTTTGCACAAATTAAAGATTATATTAAATTGTTATTTCTACCATGTGATTTACCCCACGCTCAGTTTCGAGCATTCAAACAAAGAGTAATCCACTACATATTTCTAAGGGACATCCTATATCACCGTAGCTATGATGGTATGCCCTTGCATTGCTTAGAACTGCATGAATCTCAGTGGGTTGTACAAGAAACATATGATGGTACTTGTGGTGGTCACTTTAGTGGCATGACAATCACAAAATGTATCATTCACATTGGATACTATTGGCTAAAAATGGAACATGACTATTGTGAGTATGTGAAATATTGTATCAAATGCCAACAACATGCTAACCTCACACATCTTCCATATCAAGTGCTCTAACCAATTCAATCCATGTGGTCTTTCTCCCAATGGGTTCTAGATCTTATTGGACAAATTACACCATCCTCCTCAAGTAATCATAAGTTCATCATCATTGCTACATAATACTTCACAAAGTAGGTTGAATCCATCCCACTTGTCCAAACCATAGGAGCAAAGATAGTAGCATTCATAATGGACCATATCATATGTTGCTTCAAAATTCCTTCACAAATAATTTTTGATAATGGGAAATCCTTTAAAAACAAAACCATTTGAGCTCTTTGTAGCAAGTTCAATATTCAACATAGTTTTTGTATCCCATACTACCCACAAGGTAATGGCCAAGTAGAGGCCACAAAAAAACCAATTTGCTCTATCCTACGCAAAACTGTAGCAGAGTCACATCGTGACTGGCACAACAAAATACCCCTAGTCTTGTAGGCATACCATACAAGAATACGTACCCCCACTAGGGCAACCTAATTTTCACTTGTCTACGGGGTAGAAGCTATCATGCCCCTTGAGCTTGAGATACCTTCCCTAAGGGTATCCATGAAATAATTCATAGATGATGACACTGCTTATCAATCCCACTTAGATCAGCTTACACTCCTTGATGAACATCTCATCCATGCAATCAAGCACACACAAGTCTACCAAGATCACCTTCGTCGTGCCTACAATAGTAAGGTACATTAATGTGAATTCCAAATAAATGATTTAGTTCTAAAATAAAACCAATAAATCACAATTTAGCCTTTCCAAAAGCGAGATAAGTTTATCCCAAATTAGTTGGGCCCATTCATCGTCACACATAAATATGGTTCAACTACTTATCTCTTGGCTAATCTTGAAGGCCTTGATGACCTTGAGCCTATTAACATTTTGCACCTTCACACATTCAATGCCTAACACACACAGGTGTTCACTATCACAAGTAGTACACACCACTACGCACAAACACCTAACTCACTAGGCACATCATGATAAATGCATGTCTTTTTATTTTAAAAATTTTACATGTACCTTCTCCTTTATGTCATTTTTATGCTACTGGTATTTTTTTTCTTTTTTGTAAGATCTACATCATCTACAACCACACTGTCAGCATCGAGATACGAAAATATCTACATACATCATCATACAGTATTCTCCACTACCATTTCCTATACCGATCATACCGGATGACCTAGCCCAACCACCAGTCACCCCTCATACTAGGCGATCTTCCATTTCCTCCCATTCATACCATGACACTCCAACACAATGCCTTTCACCTCATCATCGAGGTTCATCTTACTCACCCTATTTTGGAGATGGCCAATCACCCTATCCTCTTTTGATAAAAAGGAGAAAATGTCCCATTCCTTAACACAAGGATCTCCTTCTCATTTTCCTGAAGATACTAGGAACTCTTATTCACCAACTAATTCGCCCCACAACTCTCTAGGAGCCTACTACCCTCCTAATAGAGGATACACTCCCCATCTGGCTTATACTTCATGCCTATTGACCCCACTTCCCAACAAGGAGTCTTATTAAATCCAAGCCTTTCATTCCCACGTGGCTCAAGATGCCCAAGCTGGCCATGCACACATGCCTCCATCCCATATGTGCTATCGTCAAGAGCCATCTCCTATGCCACATATCCTTAAGACACCACCTTCACCACTACAAGGATTACCTTTACAACAAGCTTCCCAATCCTCAAGGTCATTCCACTCCTCATAATCACAACCTCATCCATTTTCCTGTGCATACTAGACCACTCCATACATATTGAAGTTCCGATCACCACCTTCCTCGATACTATCACCTCCACAAAATGACATACATCATATCCTTACCCGTATTGAGGTTATTGAGCTACAAATGATCCATTGTCATTGCCATGTTCATCCACTCCAATATCCCATGACTCATGTATCTTCACCTCCATGCAAATCCATTCCCCGACCTCGGATTCGACCCATATTGGACCCTCGACCTGCACCTCCACTGTCGGACATCCCTTCATCTGTCCCCTATTCACCTCCAGTGGAACCTTATATTTACCCCATACCTATTTCATTCACTCCATTATCAAAAATATTTTATCACCTCATGCATCAGGGTCTCATTGAATTACCAAAAAATTATCCCATAGACCCCTCACATCCTAAATCATGCAATTACCACGAGAGCCAATATTGTATCTATCATCGTCAACCAAGTCATGACATTGAAAATGTTGATCATTTGAGAACCTGGTGCACAACATGATGAATGGTGATCAAAATCCATCACATGAATGCTCCATCCCATTTAGTCGACTTTTGAGTCCTCCATGCCCATCGTCCCCAGAACTTTACCACCACATGAAACCTTGATAGTGCCAACTCGCTACATTCACAACATCTCCAAATACACCAACCATCGAAGTCCCAACCATACCATCACTTCACCATCCCATTCCTGACCTGACCCACACCACTTCACCCGTTAGTAGTTCCCATATTCTTCTTCTTCCTAAATCCTGGCATAGTTGTATGGTCACGCTTCTAGCGGCTACATACCTATGTTGATCTATACCCTATTATTCTATAATCCTTTGACTTCGGTAATCCTCTTTTCTTGTTGGTTGCCAAAGACTACTTCTTCTCTGTTCTTTTAGTTGTACATTCCACCTTCATTCCTTTCCTCTTTTTGACATTACTGCATGCATCTAACATATCATAGTTTATGCACCTACTACACACACACCCCACATGCTGGGGCAACCATTCTCATAGCATCATGCTTTTTGTCATTATGATACATCATACTCATCTATAAATAAATTTTCCAAACTTCTCCATCTATGCATCATAAGTTTCCTCTTGTAGATATTGCATTCCCCCACTTGCATCATTTACATTACACCCATTGCACATATTCATATGTTTTTCATGTTCATTTCATTTTAAGTTTGTACATTCTTCCTCCAAAAAAAATATGCCTTAAATAGGAGTAATACATGCACTTTTTAGCATCACCACATGGATGTCCATTCCCCCTTTTCAGGATTAGGGTACACATAGATGTCGTGTTTAGCTTTGACTACTTACTAGTTCAGTCAATCAACGATCACCCCTAGCTGACAGGTTTTACATTATTCTTATGGTTCTTTAGGTTGGTTCAACTTCTCTCATGGACCAATCATAAAAGGTTACACATTAAACACATTTTGAGCCTAGTAAAGCTGACACCTTGAGTAGATGTCATCATTTAGTGAACGGTTTCCCCTGCTAGTCCTATCACTTGCATGGTCAACATACGACCAAGGGATAAAAAAAAGGGATAAGCGAAGCAAAATAAAAAGAATGGGGTAGAAAACAAAAGCCAATGACCATACAAAAAAAAAAAGAATAGAAAAAAAGAGAATAAAAAGAATAGAAAAAGAGAAAATAAAAAGTGCACCACAATAAATAGGTCAACAATAGATGAGGAACAAAAAACAAAAGGAAAAGCCTCCTGATATCACCCATGTTATGCTTTGTAGCATAGGGGTGGAGTATTCCCTATGGGGAGGTATTTTCCATGGCTAAGAATGATCAATAGGCTAAACCCAACTCACTTACCAAATCGTACGGTCATATACTCACTCAAACTATCCTTGTACGAACTATAATCACCTTGTATGATCATCAAATGCCTACATTGTATGATCTCAAATCATACAGTGTCGAATATGGTATGATATTGCACATAGAAAAACTGATAGATTCGGTTTTGGAGGCTGTCGTACACATTTTTGTAATCGATCAAGTCGATTCCCCAAAACTGCCAAATCGGGTAAGTTTCTATGGATCTCCTATTTTACCAAATCGGGTAAAAGTGCTTTGTACGATTTGTAAGGAAAATGATGTACGATTTGTATGAACTAACGACATAGCCTGATGCTAGTCTAGATTTTCCATTGCTCCAATCTCTCTTCGGGATGTTTTGTAAGGGTTTGATAGACCAATCAATGCAATCTCCACAATAGGAAAAACATCTTAACCGGATTGTTGAGAGATCCTAGGTGTCTTATTACATCCAAAAATCATACAATGTCATTCAATATGTCTTCCTTGCTTCTACCATGCTTCTATATCATTCTCCATAATTCACCAGTACCAGATTCTACCACAGGGTTGCAACAATGCATAAAACTAATCTATAACAATCAATAGAAAACACAAACACATCATATTCATCCACAAATCATTGTTCTTCATTACCAAGATCATACACAGTCATCCAAAACCTTCATTATGCTCATTTATGTCTATGGATTCAATTACAGTGTGGAAAAATATATCAATGTAATTGCAATAACTCAGAGAATCAACAACTACGAGTACTATCTCTTAACTCTAGCAACCAGACCTATAATTTTGAAAATGGGGTCTTATATAACATTGCCCAGACCATTCCAAAGTGGTTCCTAATACAATCCATTATTTACAACTGCCTATATACAACTGAATACATTAAATTGGCTTTTTACTAAGTTTAACACCTTATTTAGCAAATCTATGCACCATTTCACTTTGAAATTATATTTCCCTTGCATTTGGGTGAATTTCGGTGCACCCTGTACGATTTGCCACTACCTGTATGATTTTCCATTCCATTTGTATGGTTTTCTCCCTACTGTATGATTTACAAAACTTGAGAAAACTGTCATTTGTGTCAAAACTATCAAAATTGAGCAAATCCTTTTAATCACTTCTTCTTCTTCTGGGAGGTGGATTTGTTGCCTACATCTACCCTCCCCTTTACTTTGGTCGGTGTCCTCACCGACTCATTCTTCTTCTTCCACCGTGCTTCATGTTCTTCCATGATAGCCTCTAAGTCCTTAACCTATGACTTATACATTTCTCGTTCATTCTTCAGCTTGGCTGCGTAGCTTCCCATTTCTACTGCTTTTTCTCCATGAAAGTTAGCCTTTTATTCAACGGTTTTTAGGAACTTCATCATCTGATTCTCATGGTTTGAGGCACTCTTCTTCAACTTCTCCTTCAAGTGAGCTTTTGTTCAAGCTGCCACCTGTAGTTCTTCATTCTTTTTAGTAATGGTTTGTAGGTGGTGATTGATATCTGCCTCCATAGCTCGAGCCTGGTCTTCTCAAATATTCAACTGAGCTTGCTTCTCTAGGACCATATCATTCAACCATTTATTTTCCTTCATCAGCTCCTCTATCTTCTTGGCTTGTGTAGCCATTTGCTCACTCTTTTCAGCCAATTGAGTTGTCATATGCTCATATTTTGCTTTGAGTTGTGCCTCCAACTCCTTAATTCTATCCTCTACTATCTGTGAGATCTGTCACTTCTCTTCTTCAAGTATGCTAATTCTAGCTTTAGAATCAATTCTGAGGCCTGACAGATCATCCTCTAACTTCTTTATTTTCTCTTCTACCGTAGTTCTGCTATTTTGTAGTTCTTCTTCCATTACGGCCAATTCCTTTTGAGTGGCTACAGTTTCCTCCTTCTACGCCTCCTTGAGTTGATGGATTTGTTCCAATCCAATGCTCAACCACTCAATCCAGTGTGTTAGGAAGTTCAAATTCCTTAGGGTGATGGCCACTCTAGTAGCAACCCTCCTGTATTCCAACTCTATCGTATTTGTAGGACAGGTCGGATGGTTGACTCTATCCAAGTACACCCTTGGATATTTCCTGTAGTTTGTGACCACCCCTTCTGGAAAGTCTTCTCTTCCCAAAATTGTTGTTACCTCTTCCTTGGGTAACCTCCATGGATGTTGTGCGTGAATGTCTACTATATTCCTTGTACACTCCATACTACTCACCCATTATGTAATCTTTTCCAATTCGAGAGACACCTATTCTTCCCATAACTTCAGTTCTCCCACATGGCCGATGCAAAATTCCAATTTGGAACTATTAATCACATGGCCTAACTAAGAAAATAAGTGTTCCACCTTATCTTCTACTCCACGTGCCTCCTCTTCAGTTGTAATTCTCTAAAACCATGGTATTTCCAAAAGATAATTGGATTGCATTCCTCATAGTTCTTCTTCTGTAGGAGTTCTAACATCTTCCTCCTTCATAAGGTGGCTAGAGCTTCCCTCGAGCTCCTGCAGTGCTCTCACTATATCTATTTTCTCTTGAGGTGGAGATTGTTTTACTATTTTCTCCTCCTCGCTATCTTCAATATTTACAATCCCCTCCTAATATTGCTGCTACTCCACTTGTACTTGGGCATTTTCTGATTCAACTGAGCCCACCTATTGCTCTTCAATGTTCTCCTGGGCTACTTCTTGCTCATCACTACCCACATGTTTTTCCTCTATCATCTCTTATTGAATTTGCTGCATTACCGTGAATTTCTCAGCAACAAGTTCCTATTTTCTTGTGATGCCTCCATATTTTTTGGTGCATCTCCTTTACTTGAGATTCCTATTACAAATTTGTAACGAGGCTTCTTCTTGGGCTCTTTCTCTATGGTGCTTATTCCAATTTTTGCATCTTCCTGGGTAGTGGCTATTCCATATTTCCCTACCTCAATTCCCTTAAAAAAATCAGAGGCATTCATCTTCTCAAACTGTGAAAATATCTCTAGGGATTTTACTATTCTCTCCACCTCTGTCCAATACAATTCATCCAGTTCCATCGCTTCTAAGTTCGACTGTTCTTTCTCTTGTACTTCTAGAACTAGTTTACTCACCATTATTTCTCTCTGCCTTCTCGTCCTTATTTGTATGGGGCTCTCTTGCCACTTCTCCCTTTCTTGGACGAGTGGTTGCTCCTGCTATCATTGTGTTGGTTGTTCTAGCTCCTCTTCTAGCCATCTAGGCCTTTTTCACCTATGATGCACATCAGCATCCTCCTCCGGAGTGGTCTCTTCTTGAGCTTCACTAATATGTCACTCACTCCTTGTTTGAGGTCTCTCCGGAGTCACTTTTGATGTCGGCACTGACTTTACCCACATCAATATTGTCGGTTGATCTGGTCTGATTTCTTGGGGTGGCATCAATCCTAGAAATTGCATTCCTGCTTCTGTGACCGCATTCAATAACAATCCAATAGCATGGAAAGTCATCCCAAAATTCTTTGGCCTCTTTGTCAGTGCCTCATGCATTCTCCTTTCTAGAAAGGTACCCCAATCATACTAGATCCCCTTGGTAATACCTTTTGCATATTGTGCCATCCACATTGGCATTTTTGTGGCCCTTATATCTCCTAACAGTCGAGCCATGACTGTATTCATTGCACACGCCCAATGTTCTCCTCTCAACTGGCTCTATTTTATTCCATGTGTTCTTGCACCTGAAATATTCGCCTTCATCAGTGATTTGATAGTGGTCATGGTAGTGACGAGGCGGTATGCCTCTATTGGGTCTACCAATTTTTTCACTATCTCCATATCGTATTTCGGTAAGCCAAATGTCTTTCGAAATGTCTCTGCTAAAATATCAACTCTCACTGACCTCTTGCCCACATTGACATAGGCAGTTTGGGTTGTAGGGTTATATGCCTAAACTATCTGCAAGAGATAGTTCTCAAAAAATATTTTATGAAATGGTAGAACTTGTGCGATGACCACCACATGTGCATCCTCAAATGTCTTCCTCCAAGGATGACCCCTATTCTTCTCGTCGTTCCACCATTTCTTGCATGCCTCAGCTCCATGTTGTACAAATGTAATCTTTGTCACTTCCACTTGACATTCTTCTTGTCCACTGCTCAGATGCTCCTCCTACTCTGGAAGATTAATTTCACTTCTTAGCTCCCTCCTTGAGGTTCTTTCTTGTGCCATTTCTTCCTCTCGGTGCCTTGGTGGTGTTCTTCTTAGGTTTTATCACCAATGTTGTCCCCTCCATGGCCTATATCCTCCTCTCCTCCAAGGATTATTACCATGCCTTTCATGGAATTGATACTATTTCCCTTGGTTCTTCCATGGGTATGCCTCTCTCTCGTGCAACAAACTTGGTGATCTCTCCATCCTATTGGCTGCAATCCACCTTAACCGGCATCCAAACTCTTCTGTTGATATCATTATTTCAACATCTCGTCGATTAGCTTAACCTCCACACCACTTATTTTTGCAATAAAAAATGTCTTGAAATCATACAATCTACTGTAAATCATACAACATGCCCTTATACACTCTCTTGTACGATTTCCCTTCCACCGATCGCTCCTAGATCGTACACTACTCTTTTTCCTGTAGTTCAATCTCTAGCTTGTCAGTATTCAAATCGTCATAACTTCTCCAAATAATATAGCTACAACTTGAAATCATACAGGGTGATATTACTTTGTATTATGTCACTTCTTGGCTACCCCCATTTAGAATTCGTATGATTTCATACAATTTCGTACGATCTCTTGAAAACTGCCAAAAATGGCCTAAAAATCCTTTGAACTGCACTATTCTTCTTGGAAATCATACATGCTGCACCCAAAATCATACAGTACAACTTTTCCAACCCTAATTTATGAAAAATTAAAAAAAATTATCTCCTTTGTCGAATTCTTCATAGACCCATTTCCCGGATTACCCCGATATACTATTTTAGTGCTTTTCGATAGAAATTCTTCAAACCCTTTAGACCTGGCACAATTTATTTCAAATTGATGAATTTTTGGTAGTATTTTTATGGTTGTACAGACTTAATTCACCTGTTCACATGTTTCTTAGCTCACTTCTGCTAGATTCCTCTAAATTTAGGGTTCAAATCTTCAATTTCTCTATAATTTTCACAACCCGTTTACAAATTTCTACTTCCTTTGACTCTAAATAATAATTCCTCACCCCAAAATCCATTAAATGATGTATTCTATCATACTTTTCTATTATTTCTATGACAAATTTGAATTTCCCCCTTTTATGGAGTAAAACCCTAGTTTTCTCTCTCCCAGGTCAATTCTTTGAACATGAAAAGAACTCCTTGGTGCAAATTTTAAAATGGGTCTATAGATTCATAATTTTGGTGAATATTTATTTCCCATGTAGTCTTCATCCTTCAGTTGCATGCTTTCCACCTTCAATCTCCTAAAAAAATTCAAATTTTGCTTGTATGATTGTGAAATTGTCAATTTTTTTCCATTTAAAGAAATTTTCAAAACCCTAACTGAAACCCTAACCGTCAAGAAAATCTAAAATTGTGCCATATTGCATGATTTTTCATCTCCTCCATTAGATGATTTCCAACTCAGTAGTTAGTTTAAATTTTTGTCTTTTTCCCCCTTCTTTTCCTCCAACCACTGTTTTTTTCCACATGCCGCATTAAATGGGTAGTTGAAAATCATACGACATGGGCCAAATCATATAGTGTACGATATAAATCATACAACATGACCTCTTGTATGGTTTTCCATGTCATTTTGTCAATTTCATTTGTACGATCTCTCCATTTTGCAAATTTCCAACTCAATTTTCATTTGTACGATCTAAGCACTTAGAGAAATTTTTCAGATTTCTTTCTCTCTAAAGAGGCCGCCATTTCCGATTTTCAACCTCTTCCTTCCTAATTGCATCCAGAGGAATTTTCACAACTAAGGCATGTTTTTTCATCTTTTTTTTTCATCCTAGTATATTTATACTTACCTTCTAGGTAATCGTACAATGACATTCACTTGTACGATCCCATCTGAATCTTGACCTGGAGGATTGACCATAAAATTTTGATTAATGATATCCTCTTGTACCTATTGTTCCATTTCTTGGATTACCTCTACCTATGATGTTACTGCCTATTCAACTCTTCCCCTACAATGTGTATAATTTAGGATTGTACAATGGTAAGTTAGAGACTGCTCACCTAGTGGTCCCACTTATTGCCTTACAGGTGATTGATCTCGTGGTATTGGTGTCCTTACCACTATGCTATAATTTGAGTGACTTCTTCACCTATCTCTATGGATCAATTCTTACTTCAAACTTGGTGATCGAACTCTTTTATGGCCTAGGTTTCTTTCTTCTGGAAAGTGTACCCTTCCTCTTCTAGCTAAGTTTCTACCATGTGGGTATCTACCCCATCCACTTCCTCTTGGCATCAGACTTCTCTACTCTATTGGTGATTCCTCCCTTTCCTAGATTAATTTCCTATTACCCCTCGCTCATTGAGGTCCTTTTATAATTATGGGTGGTTGTTCCCACGTGCATTGTCTTACAATATTTGGTAACATGCCTCTCCTTCTTGGTATATCTCATTGGTTCCTTCTCCAGTTCATGCATAATAAAGGATTATCTCCTTGCCATCTAGGAGTAGGGGTCGAAACCTTCCTCTTACTCTACCTCAACTAAATGTAACATCAATAGGATCTCGGTTATTCCCTAGTCGCCTACCTCCTCCTCTTCCATATTGGAGTCTTAGAGGTCTTCATCCAATTCCTCCTCTTGTTCCTTGGTTATCAGGAGTAATTTATACCAACTCAATATTGGCTAGTGGACTCCGATTAGGTGACAACTGTCACAAAGTTTTAATTCTTCTATTAGTATGAACTAAGCAACATCTCCATATTATTTCCTCAAAGGTTCTCTGGGGAAATAATGCTGCCAATACTTCTCTATATGCATTTGAGAAATCTGTCTCAGAGCTAGATTCAGTTCTACCATATTCTCTCTGTTCTTTCCAATCGGTTGGCAAATTCGTCACTCTCTCCAATCTCCTTACTTACCTTCTTTGTCTTCTCAATTGTTGATGAGCTATTGTATAAGCTTGCATATTAGTACAGGATATACCCCTTTGAATTCTCTCTAATTATTCTTGTCTTGATGCACTAGTTGGAAGGTCGTTATCCCTCTAAATATTATAAGGATTCTTTGGCTCATCATCATCACTACTATCTATACTAAGCTCTCTTACCAACCATGACATTCCTTCATCATTGGAATTCGTCATGTCTAAAGCTTCTACATCTTCATTTGTCCTTGGTTGCTCGTTCGATGGGGGTGGTGAACCTAAGCTTGCACCTTCATTTCCTCCCCCATATCTTGGATTTAATCCTTTTGTCTCCTTAGATTCATCTTCAACCTCTCACAGGCTGACTTCTCATTGTTCATCTAGTATTCGTATGGTACCATCCAACTCCTGGATGAGTTGTTCCCTCAACCTCGCATTGTGATTTTGTAATGTTTGGTACTCTTCTTGCAATTTTTGAATTTGCGTTCTCATCCTCTACTGTAATAGCCCAATCTGAGCCAATGGAGAAAGTTTGGCTAGTTCCTCATCTACAGTTTCATCCCTATCATCCTATGGAATTTCCATTTTAGACGTGTCCACTCTATCCTCATTGTGCACTGTTAATACTATCCTCCTTTGTCCTTCAGTCTGCCAAGGTAGTTCCCTATGCTTTACTCGTGGGTACCTCATGATAATAATTCTAGGTAACTGTAGCACCCTAAAATTGGCATAGTTAAACCATCAGTAAAAAGTAAAAATTTGAATTTTAACCCTGAAACCGCCCGTTAACCACTCACCTCATTTTTTGTGCCATTTTTAGAAGTTGTTTTGACCGTTGGACGATATCATCGTTGATCTGATGATATCATACCAAATCAAACGAATTCATCTGGAACAGAACGTCCAGATGATTTCGTCTCAAAACCAAATTTTCATAATTAGCTTCTGTTCCAATGACCTCTCCAACTTGGGTAGAAGCGTGTTTGCACGGTTGGATATTCCCACATTGAGGATCTCCTAGATTGGGATGATCCCCAACCTCCTAACCTCCCCCTAATCCTATATAAATTGGGATTTTTCTAGTTTATCCCCTTGATCCTCTGATTTCCTAATTGCCTTCTTCCCCTGTCTCCCCTGACTCTCTCCCTCCCTGATCTCCCATCATTCGCATTTGTGTTTTCAAGTTTTGTTGCAGGATTTCACTGTGTTTCAATCAGAGATAGCTCAGATCATCGCAGACTATTCAACCTCAATTTTGGACGATCTTGTCAAGATCGACGATGATCTCATATGATTGCAGATGATCTTGACTGCAATTCAGCTTGGGGGCAATCAGAGTCCCGAGTTTGCATTTTCTACCTCGTTTATTTATTTATTGGTGCATTAGATTAATTTACTTCTATTTTGCATCTTAGAGTTCATCTCATTTAGCATAATTGCATGATAAAATTAAAAAAAAGTTACCAAAACATTGCATCTCATTTAATTTGATATCTAGATTTGTTGTTTAAGCATCTACACTCTCATTTATTTCACCTTGCATCATTTGTGCAATAGTATTTTTGGGTTTTGGTGTCTATTTTCTTGATTGCGGGTTTTTGACGAATTCGTCAGGTCATCGACGATCATGGGTGATCTCAGATGATCGACCATGATTTGGGATGATTCTATACAATTACATATGATCTTGTCATATCCAAGATTATCTGGACTCCTACAAGCTTCAAAATATTCATTAGACATCAGAAATCAGGTGCACTCTTCTCCATTTAACATATTCTTTGCATTTAATTGCATTAGGATTCATTTATGTTGCTATATTTATATAAATCAGAATTTTCATATAGAATAGCTTAGCTTCATTTTGGCCAACCTAGGAATCTGAATGATTGAACATAAAATGAACAAATCAAACCTATTCTCAACCTAAGCATGGAAACTGCCACTCAAAGTTTCCTGGTGAACCCCACATCCATCAAAAATTCACCTTTATACCCCTCCCCTGAGAGGCATGACCTTCAAAGGGCCTCTCCATCCGAGGTATTGTTCCATCCTTTTCGCATCCCCCTTCCGAGCACGGATCCTTTAGCTTGAAGGTAAGGGTGCAAAAAATTTGGGCGATAAATTTTGGTGAACCCGACGTGAAACTAAAACACCTTTTGAAAACAATCCAAAAAAAAAACACACATTATTAAGAACATCTAGAATCATTAGAAAACTGTTAAATTTGCATATCATACTTAGATGGTAGATTATAATAGAAGACAAGCAGTCTCCATAAATCTTGAAAATCACTTAACAACCATAAAGATTACTTCTATGCTTAGAGTACCTCAAACATATAGAGCCCAACCTTTGTGGGATGAACTTGATAGGAGATTGGGTATTCTTAAATCTAGATCTGCAGAACTTAGGCAAATTAAGAGGTTTGTCCTAGATAGAATCCTGGATCCTGATTAGGTGACTTTGTATCATGAACTTCAAAGAGCTTGCCATAGGTGGTTAGCCGATAAAAGAGCACTTGTGTCTTCTAAATTATACACCTTTGAGGAATACCTTGAGAACATAGTTGTAGTACATAAATTTTTATCTCATATAGAGGATCAAGAAGTGGTTCTTACGGATAGAAAGAGATGGAATAGAGTTCCTAGAGTTGTGTTGTATAAAGAGTATTGCCATGAACTTTATTTTTACATGTCAGAGTCTGAAATAGATCATATTACCATAGCACACTTTGTCAAGTTCTTGAAAAACAACTTCCAATTTGAAGAGGAGCATTTCATGACTCTTGATGAACTTGACCCTATCAATGATATCCATAAACTATTCATAGAAAACTAAGTGATTCTTGTTGGTCCGGCTTTCATGCACACCCCGGGAAAAAGGATGGAGGCAAGGAAAGCTCCGGAGACACCCACGGGACTGATCCCACTCATCTTTAGGATCTAGCTGGTTATCCAAGGTGCGAGTTACAGAGTTGGGTCGAATGGCAATTCACTCTTTTCCACTTCGGAATAGATTTCAATATGGATCTGCTCTGTTACCTTACGGGGGGTTCTCGAACTTGTTCGATAGTTGCAAAAGTTGTTGACAATCGGATTTAACTTGAATTCTAGATCTAGCTCTCATGGGTCGTGATTTAAATAAAAGGCAAATAAAGAAAATAAAAATGGATCATTAACGGTAAGCAAAGAGAGGGTAGGGTAAGGCGAGAAAGAGAAGTTTATCGGACTTTAAAGCTGTAAAACTCTAAACTATCAATCTTATCTATGCTATCGACTTCACAGCGAGAACAAATCCCGAGAAGAAAGTGTCCGGTCGGTCTAAGATCACTTTCAACTAAGAGCACAAGGCGAGTGAAACGGATCTAGCGAGAAAATTATAAATCCAAGGGGCGGTGGTTAAAGCGGTATCTTTCACCGCGACCCTAGCTCGCACGAGTGAAGACAGAGCAATTAGAACAAACTTACACCTGAAATCTGTAATTTCCCCTAGCGAGACAATAGAACAAGCTGAAGCCCTAACGACATATTTAATCTTGACAATGGCGGATTCTACGACATATATCTAACAAACTTTAAATGGAACGGATAACAAAAGAAAATACACTTATCACACTCTGCAAAAGATTAGGCTCCTGGCCATGCTATCACGGAAAAGCTAAAGCACATCAACTCCAAGTCCAGAAACAAAGGATTTCACAAAATTTGCAAGAAATTGCTTATAAGCCTTTATTTCTAAGTCTCAGCCTCCTGCGATTACATTTAGAATTTGTATTTATAGACTCGGGACGGACCACTGATCTTTTCCAAAATATCTTGCTCAAACCCTAAATCTTATCGCACTTAAACCCTAGGACCGGGTTTTACAATAAAAATCAATTTAAAAATCAAAGTCCGGATAGAACTTAACCCTTCGGCAAATACGTGCGATCAGTTGCCATAAATGGAGAAGATAAAATAAAATGCAACTTGCATTCATTCGCAGTTGCAAATAAATGCTTCCATTAATTCTGCTTGGTGAGCCGGATGAGTCACCACTTCTCCTCGAATCCGATCTCCGTAAAGCCATCCCTGTGTTGAAATTGTCTTCATGCTATCAAGTCTGCAATAAATTTTCTATTGAATGCTTTACCGGCTTCTTCTCTTCTAGCATGGCGGTCCTTGACTAAATCCGCACTTTATCTTTGCCTTTATGGTCTTTCCCGGTTGTCCCGTAAGTGCCAGGTGGAATCCTGCATGAAAGACAAAAAGATGCATTAGATTAGCATTTTAATTAAATCAGAAGCTTAAAACATTAAAAACAGATTAAATCCGCAAAATAAGCTTGCATGTCGGCTTCTTTTTGTCCCATTCACGCTTTGACACGTGTCGCTACCCCGGGAAGCCTTATGTTTCCCGCCGGAATGCACTTTCAGGTCAACTATGACTTTCTCTCTCCTTCGCGATTCTGCGACATGTCGCGATTTCGCGACATGTCGCGAAATCGCGACCCTGCCGAGCATCGGCAACTTCCTCCCTCGTCGGCCGCGAAAACGCGACATGTCGCGATTTCGCGACATGTCGCGAAATCGCGACCCTTCCTGGCCTCCGTACGCTTCTTGATTTTCAGCCGCGATTTTAGAACACGTCGCGATATCGCGACAGTTCCTCTACCTGCATGCGTTGACCGCGTTGACCGCGATTTTGGAACATGTTTCTGACTTAACCGATTTTTCATCCTGCAGCCCATTTTCTCTCTCCTGCCGCGAAAATGCGACATGTCGCGATTTCGCGACATGTCGCAAAATCGCGCCCTCCGTACAACTTGCGTCTCTCTCCCAAAAACTGTCGCGATTTCGCGACATGTCGCGAAATCGCGACCTTTCTGGCACTTAGCCGCATTTTGACTTACCTGTCGCGATATCGCGACATTTCCGAAAATGGAAGTGTCGCGATATCGCGACACTACCAAAAATGGAAAGTTTGATTTTTCAGTGAATTTATGCAACTGTTTTCTGGATTTTTCTCGGTAATGGTGCAAGATTTTCTTGTGCATGAATGATTCTAGCATGTAAAAAGTGAATTCTTGGATAACACAGCTAGAATGCAAGAAAAAGCACAACTTTAAAAAGGAGGCAAGCAAAATATGGATTTAAAACTGAAAAGATCAAGAGGGTCCCTACTACGAAAAATGAAAGTTCAGAATTTTCTAAGGATGGAATCTCATTTTTCAGTGGGGGTGTGTTGCTTATCAACAAATGGCGATATCTGCGGGTAAAATAGTAGCACTATTTTAGAACCCAAGACTACGGTTTCAAAACAAAAAGACCATGCATCATGCCTTGCCACGGACATTCTTCACAATAAATTGACTACTAAGCGCCAGTTGTTAAAATTTCCCAAGGACATACTAGGGTGGATTACTTCAAGGAAGATTTACGATGTGCAATTACAAAGGTATAGAACTTTCTTCAAGGATGAGTGAATTGAATGATAAACTTGGATTAATCAACTTTTCTAGATTGTAAATGGGGAAACCGAGTAGAGCTCTGTTTACTAGTTTAGCTTTTACAGCCTAGACAGAGTTACCCTTTAGATTTACACGACCCAATTTACAACTGTAGGGCAGAATCTAATATTGGCTGCCTCTTTTGATCATATAACTCTTTTTTTTTTTCTTTTTTTCTTTTTTTTTCTTATCTCTCTTTTTTTTATCTCTCTTCTTTTTGAAATATATCACTATCTGGAAGACCTTAGAGAAATTACAATTTTCTTTTAATATTTGATCAATCTGGAACTGTTTCAGTCTAGGCATTGATAGCCTGCGGTGACACCCAAATAATTGCATGAACCATAGTCCCCTCTTATAACCGACTTTTCTTGGATTCCCAGGAGTTCCTCCAACTAAACGACATAATAGTTTTTCTATCATTAAAACAAGCTGTGGCAAGTAAGACACAAGATCCAATCATCTCTCTACCTTCATCCTGGATAACAAAATAGTTCCACGAGTTTAGTGCAAGCGAGACTATCTCAATTAGAATAATGAAGCGAGAATGGGAGAGCCATTGGATTGAGGATTTATCGACTAGGAATAAAACAATTTTCAGCGGTGACTTTTCATTGATTGCTCGAGCGAGAGGTTAAAAAATAGAATTTTAGAAGCCAAAGGACTTTGTACAGGCTTCCAAGGACAGGCACAGGCTTCTAAAGCAAGAAAGAATAAAAACTGCACAGACTGCAAAGAAAAAGAAATGCAATAAAGAAAAGACTGTACAGACTAAAATAAAAGCAAGCTAAAATAAAAAGACAAATAAAGGAAATAAAAAAGCAGCGACAAAAGAAATAAAAGCACAAGCTAAAATGAAAAACAACTAAAGAAAACTAAAAAGCGCAAGCATACAGACATTTAAAAATAAAAGCGCACGACAAAGAAATAAGCGAAAAACAAATAAATTAAAGCTAAGAGCATTAAAATTAAGCTGAAGCAGATTAAAGCGCACAGACATTGAAATAAAAGCACCGACAAAGAAATAAAAGCTGAAAAACTTCAAAGCTTATTTACAATGCATACATATGTTACAACTTCCCTTCATACTCAAAAAATGCGGCGGTTGGGAAAGCGAGAGAAATGGTGCTTTAAAAAATTTTGACCATGCAAGTAATTTAAAAAAAATTACCTTTCGTCCTGTTGACGAAATGCACTCAGGTCGTGCTTCAAAAATTTGCTATCCGGGAAAGACTTGGGTTTCTTGTCTTCCCTGTCCCATTTGAAAAACAAATCTGCAACTCCTTCAAATTAAACAAATCATATAATAACAAATCATATGATAACATGTTTATGCTTCTAATTAAAGGGTTTGCGAGTTCTTTCAAAAGAATTTGAATGTAAAAAACCCCCGAGGATCAAATACTTTAAAACCTTGACGAGACCAGGACCACCACATTTTCAAATTGATGTGACAAGCTGAAAGAAATCATGTTTTATCTGTATGCCCTGGTTCTTAACAACTTGAACATTTTGTGGTTCTTGCTCTGCTTCAATATCCGGGACTTCAATTTTTATCCCTCTAGCCAGAATGCTTACAATTTTCCTTTTCACCTGAGCCTTGCTTAGACTTAACCTCATCAATGTGCAATGTCCAAACATCATTGTTGTTATTGATTAGGGCTATAATTGTTCCCACCTTTTCAGTTGCCAAATCATAAACTCCAATATCTGCATCAACACAGTTTATAGCCTCCTCTTTGACATTATGTTCAGAAGTTGCAGGCTTATGTTGAGACAGTTCATCAATTCCAAGTTGGCTGACCACATTCATATTTACCATCTTTTCCTCCTTTTCTTGAAATTCAACGGGTGGTCCAGAGTAAGCCTCAATCAAGTTAATGTTTTGTCCAACAATGCGAGGCGAGTTCATAGAGGGTGATGTCGGCTTTAAGTTCCCTCATATCCTCAATGATGCTATCCTCCTCGATTACTACGCATAGTGAGATTGAATCTCACTTTCATCATCCTACGATGAGGAAGGATCATTGTTAAGTTATGGACTCTCACATTTCAAGTCATAGCTGTCCATTTTGAGCTGTTGAAAATCTTGCATTTCATCCACGGAAGTCCGTACAAGACTTTCTGTCTCTTCGGGAAAAGTGACGAGAATACGAAACCACTGGTTGTACTATTTTTGGGTGAACTAGAAATATCAATATTTCTTTGATTTCCAGGAAAATTTAACTCACCAGGAAAAACTTCGATTTGGGTGGTGCCAGATCACAACTGTTCAGTTCAAGCACCTGCACTTTGAATTTGTCAGAACTTTTCTCTGTATTTTGCACATGTTGAGTGGATGTCACAGTTAACGGAGTCTCCTTGGGTAGAGCATGACATGTTGGCATTAACTCATGATGTGGAATGGGGTCTGGAACAGGCATGTTCTGTGTAACATAGGATATCAAAGGACTGCTCAGAATTTGAGGCCCTAACTGTCTTTCAAGAATTAAGGCTTCTTTATAAGCCTCTGCCAGGGTTGTAATATTAATGTCTCTCTTGAGGAAAATAGAGGTCACCGAATCCAATGCATTCTTGTAGATTTCTAAGGCCGGATTTGCATTTGGGATGTAATGGCCGGTCATTCTACCGTAAGCTCTTTGGAACCTCATATTGAAAGACACTGACGGTTTCTCCCGACTCTCTCTTGATCTTTGGAAAATTGCTTGATATAAAATCTTTGGGATCTATCACTTCACCGAACTGTGATATAAAAGCTTTCTCTAGATCATCCCGACTAGTAATGGAATTCTTTGGTGAGGTTTAAAAACCAGTCATAAGCTCCCTCCTGGAGAGTGAGCAGGGAACAATCTGCGAGGCAACATCTTCATCTTTGTATATTCAATAATCTTAAAGCATTTTTAAAAGCTAGCGAGATGTTCTTCTGCGGTTCTTGTCCCATCATGTTTGTACACAGGGAGATACCTTTACGGACTTAGGGCGAGGTCATGGGCTATACCGGAATGTTCAAAGCGGTGGGGCCCAACCAATTTGCCATTATTACTTGGTCGACGGTGATGTTCGATTTGTAATTGGATAGCGCAAGTGATGATAGAAGCTGTTCTTAACAAACCATCGAACTTAAGGCCTTCTACGGCAATTTCAAAAGCTGCATCGACAACTTTCAAAACCGACAATTTAAAACCCGACAATTTAAAAACTCCGACAATTTAAAACTGCATTAACAATTTAAGCGAGCCACTTTTAAATGTTAAAATGCAGAAACAACGGTACATACAACTACATCTACGATTGCATTGAAATTTAAAACCTCTGACAATTTATAAACCACAATTACCGACAATTTAAAAAACTGTTCGGAGTTCACTGTGGGTCCTTCAAATGTTCTTTGTTATGCCCTTACAATACTTGAACTGAGTTCAGGCCCTCCTTCTAGCGCCAATTAGGTGTTGGCTGAGGAGGAGGGAAAATTGGCTACCGAGACTTTGGATAAAATACGGTTTACGGTTCCACATACGGTCGGATTTCTCAACTCAAGTGCACTAAGAGCGGATGTTATGGCCCTCCTTCTAGCGCCAATTAGGTGTTGGTCCGGCTTTCATGCACACCCCGGGAAAAAGGATGGAGGCAAGGAAAGCTTCGGAGACACCCACGGGACTGATCCCACTCATCTTTAGGATCTAGCTGGTTATCCAAGGTGCGAGTTACAGAGTTGGGTCGAATGGCAATTCACTCTTTTCCACTTCAGGAATAGATTTCAATATGGACTGCTCTGTTACCTTACGGGGGGTTCTGAACTTGTTCGGTAGTTGCAAAAGTTGTTGACAATCGGATTTAACTTGAATTCTAGATCTAGCTCTCATGGGTCGTGATTTAAATAAAAGGCAAATAAAGAAAATAAAAATGGATCATTCACGGTAAGCAAAGAGAGGGTAGGGTAAGGCGAGAAGAGAAGTTTATCGGACTTTAAAGCTGTAAAACTCTAAACTATCAATCTTATCTATGCTATCGGCTTCACAACAGAACAAATCCCGAGAAGAAAGTGTCCGGTCGGTCTAAGATCACTTTCAACTAAGAGCACAAGGCGAGTGAAACGGATCTAGCGAGAAAATTATAAATCCAAGGGGCAGTTGGTTAAAGCGGTATCTTTCACCGGCGACCCTAGCTCGCACGATGAAGACAGAGCAATTAGAACAAACTTACACCTGAAATCTGTAATTTCCCCTAGCGAGACAATAGAACAAGCTGAAGCCTAACGACATATTTAATCTTGACAATGGCGGATTCTACGACATATATCTAACAAACTTTAAATGGAACGGATAACAAAAGAAAATACACTTATCACACTCTGCAAAAGATTAGGCTCCTGGCCATGCTATCACAGAAAAGCTAAAGCACATCAACTCCAAGTCCAGAAACAAAGGATTTCACAAAATTTGCAAGAAATTGCTTATAAGCCTTTATTTCTAAGTCTCCGCCTCCTGCGATTACATTTAGAATTTGTATTTATAGACTCAGGACAGACCCTGATCTTTTCCAAAATATCTTGCTCAAACCCTAAATCTTATCGCACTTAAACCCTAGGACCCGGGTTTTACAATAAAAATCCATTTAAAAATCAAAGTCCGGATAGAACTTAACCCTTCGGCAAATGCGTGCGATCAGCTGCCATAAATGGAGAAGATAAAATAAAATGCAACTTGCATTCATTCGCAGCTGCAAATAAATGCTTTCATTAATTCTGCTGGTGAGCCGGATGAGTCACCACTTCTCTCAGATCTGATCTCCGTAAAGCCATCCCTGTGTTGAAATTGTCTTCATGCTATCAAGTCTGCAATAAATTTTCTATTGAATGCTTTACCGGCTTCTTCTCTTCTAGCATGGCGGTCCTTGACTAAATCCGCACTTTATCTTTGCCTTTATGGTCTTTCCCGGTTGTCCGTAAGTGCCGGGTGGAATCCTGCATGAAAGACAAAAAGATGCATTAGATTAGCATTTTAATTAAATCAGAAGCTTAAAACATTAAAAACAGATTAAATCCGCAAAATAAGCTTGCATGTCGGCTTCTTTTTGTCCCATTCACGCTTTGACACGTGTCGCTACCCCAGGAAGCCTTCTGTTTCCCGCCGGAATGCACTTTCAGGTCAACTATGACTTTCTCTCTCCTTCCGCGATTCTGCGACATGTCGCGATTTCGCGACATGTCGCGAAATCGCGACCCTGCCAGAGCATCGGCAACTTCCTCCCTCGTCGGCCGCGAAAACGCGACATGTCGCGATTTCGCGACATGTCGCGAAATCGCGACCCTTCCTGGCCTCCGTACGCTTCTTGATTTTCAGCCGCGATTTTAGAACACGTCGCGATATCGCGACAGTTCCTCTACCTGCATGCGTTGACCGCGTTGACCGCGATTTTGGAACATGTTTCTGACTTAACCGATTTTTCATCCTGCAGCCCATTTTCTCTCTCCTGCCGCGAAAATGCGACATGTCGCGATTTCGCGACATGTCGCAAAATCGCGCCCTCCGTACGACTTGCGTCTCTCTCCCAAAAACTGTCGCGATTTCGCGACATGTCGTGAAAATCGCGACCTTTCTGGCACTTAGCCGCATTTTGACTTACCTGTCGCGATATCGCGACATTTCCGAAAATGGAAGTGTCGCGATATCGCGACACTACCAAAAATGGAAAGTTTGATTTTTCGGTGAATTTTGCAACTGTTTTATGGATTTTTCTCGGTAATGGTGCAAGATTTTCTTGTGCATGAATGATTCTAGCATGTAAAAAGTGAATTCTTGGATAACACGGCTAGAATGCAAGAAAAAGCACAACTTTAAAAAGGAGGCAAGCAAAATATGGATTTAAAACACGAAAAGATCAAGAGGGTCCCTACTTGCAAAAAATGGAAGTTCATAATTTTCTAAGGATGGAATCTCATTTTTCAGTGGGGGTGTGTTGCTTATCAACAATTCTTTCTACTATTGTTTCTTATAACTAGCATGTTTTTTGTTATTTTTATTCTCGTAAAATAATAATATAATAAAATCACACAAAAAAACAAAAATAACAAAATATTTCCTTTTTAAGTATTATAGTAGGTATATAGTTAAAATATATACCTCTCAACCCTATCGCATATATATATATATATATATATATATATATATATATATATATGTTGATTTAAGGTATGTTGATCAAGATGAAGATTGGTTAGGAAGACCATTAACTGACCAAAATGTCCTTCCTGAGGACCAAGTTCAGGAAGAAGAAACTCTAGACCAACAAGAAGAAGAGCTTGTTGTAGCAAATGAACAAGAATAAACTATTAGAGAGGAAGGATCCTCATCCCCTAAAATGTCTTCGAGAGGAGCTATCACTTTTGAGAACATGGAACAATTCTGGAAGTTCATTAACACTAATATTGGTGTTTTTAATAGAGCAGCCCATATGGACAAGGATAGAATTAGTGACACTCAAGAAACTCTATAAGAAGTATTTCAAACACACACTAATCCCTTATCCTTTATTGATCAAGAGAGTGATCAAGCTGGACCATCCAATTTGGATATGGTAGCTGTGATCCAGAGCATGCAACAATAGTAGGCTACCAAAAAATCTAAAGTGCCTAGTAATAATCCTAGGGTCATTCCCACACACAAGAAACCATAATTTATCGCTCTATTTTGCCAAGATCTTGATCAACATACCTTAAATCAACAAAAAACAAAAACAAAACCGAACACCAATTACCAACAATCTAAGGTACAACATAATACTATTACAAATCCCCTTCATAATACTCTTCCTACCGACACTTTGCATAATAGCAATATAAAATTTAATCCTTGTATCATACCATCATACGCTCATAGATACCATACCTATGTGCCACCAAACCAATATGGTGGATAAACTAGCAATCTAGAAGCCGTGGTGAAACAGTTAGTTTCCCGCATGGACCAGATAGATCCCTATCGTCCCTCGTACAACTATCGAGAGATGTGTAGTCAACTTTTAGATCCTATAGTTGTAGCACAACCGTATCCTAAACATTTTCCTATACCTATTCTTCCCATATATAAAGGAACCGAAGATCCCATAGAGCATCTTCGTATGTTTAGGATAGCATGTCATGATATATCACATGATGACTTGTTATTACTAAAAATATTCTCGAAAATCTTGGGAGGAATGGCATTAGAGTGGTATTATCAATTACCCACTAATTCTTTGAGGAATTTCGAAGAAACTGCCGAGTCTTTTGTTCATCAATTTAGTGCCTACATCGAAAGAGATGTGACCATTAAATATTTGTATAACTTAAAACAGGGCAAAGAGGAATGCTTTGCTGATTTTCTAGCTAGGTGGAGACAATTGATAGGAAAATTGCACTTTGTGTTACCTTATAGGGAGATGTTGGACATATTTATTAATAATTTGCAAGAGCAACTATCTTACAAATTATCAACTGCTACTTTGACCACCTTCGATCAGGCTATAGACTTAGCCCGAAGAGTGGAAGATGCTCTCATTAGGAGAGTCCAGCTTAAAAAGAGAGATGATGAGAAAACATCAAAAAATAAATATAAGAATAAACAAGTTGTGGGTGATGGAGTCACCGATAGCAGAAATATTGCTAATATTAATGTTGCTAAGACAACGGAGAAGTTTGTACTAAAACCTCCTGATAGACCTCCTCAAGAATTTACTAGGTTAAATCAACCTTTATCAACTATTCTACCGCAATTATTAGAATGAGGTTTGATTCAATTACCAAATATTCGGGAACCTGATCCAACTATACCCGGATACAGAGCAGATTTACATTGTGACTTCCATAGAGGACCTGGACACACTACCAACTCTTGTAAAAGATTAAAACATAAAATACAAGACTTGATTGATAACAATGAGATGGAGGTGCAAGCCTTTCAACCTAAGAAAAATCCTCCTAATAATGTTCAAAATAACATCCCACAAAACCAGAATCAGAATGCCAATCAGTCATTGGACATATTTCAACATCCCTTACCAAAACATGGTAAGGAGGTGGCTAATCAAATTGAACATCATAATGTCCCTCCTCCTGCCCGATATGTAGGAACTATTAGCGGGCATTTACCTGTTCATGATCTGGAAATATTTGACACAACTTTATCCGTGGTTACAACCAGGCCTCTATATAATATTCAGATACCTGATCTTAGTGATACAGAATACGAGACTGAGAGTGATATGGAAATCACATCAAATCAATCGAATAGTTCTAATGATGAATCGGATCCTATTCACCCTATCACAAGTTATATGGTTCCAGAAGAGCCATTTCCAAGAAGAGTCACTACTAGACCCTCATCTCACCGATTACTTTCTAATGAGCTAGCTATAAATGCTAGACCAAGACCCATTCATCATCCACAGAATAATATTGTGGGTACCATCGGAGCTGTTACTAGACAACAGGCTCAAAATTCTCAACAAGATCAAATTTAGAATGGTGGATCAGCTCCATTTGTTGTGAAGGTTCTTAATAAAGGGAATCATTCACCTAATGTTCAGCCTACACCTCCTTATAATATTAATGAACAATTATCAAATATTACAGCTAGAATTTCACTCTTGGACCTTTTAAGATCTTCTCCTACACATAGAGATGAATTAATGCTCACATTAAGTCAGATGATGGTACCACAAGACATTCAACCTGAAGCCATGGCCCATACTATAATAACTCGTGAAGTTGATTGTATTGACTTTCGAGATAGAGACATACCACAACACAGTTTACATAAAGATAACCCCTTGTATATTACTACCTTAATTGGAGATGTAGCAATCAAACGAGTTTTGATTGATAATGGTTCATCTTTAAATATCTGCACTTTTGACTTCTACCAAATATTTGGGTTTAGAAGTGATGAAATGAAAAGAACTGATATGATCATAAAAGCTTTTAATGATGAAACACAAGAAACGTGTGGAGTTATTACCATTCCATTGCAGGTTGGTCCGAGAACCTTGGATACGACTGTGTTTATTGTACATTGTCCTGCATCATACAATATACTCTTGGGTCGTCCTTGGATCAACGCGATGCGAGCTATTCCCTCAACTTTACATCAATGTGTTAAGTTCGAATTTAAGAATCAGTTGGTTACCATTCATGGTGATCCAAGACCCTTTGATATGTGTGCTTTGGCAGAACCTATTGGAGTTCAATTTTTCCCAGCTCTATCATCCACACATCCTAATTCTCATTATCCATCTAAACATGTGAAACTCACACCCACAACGTCATCTACTTCTTCTCCATCAGTTGCACCTCCACATATAGCTCAACCATCTTCTGAACAAACCACATTAGGACCCAAGAAAGATCCTAATCCCACAACCAATGTCTCTTGTTCTACTCCTATAACTTCCATACCTATAATAGACCCATCTATCGACACCTCTACACCGTCTACATCCACCAAATTCATATTTTCTACATCGAAAGACGTAGGGAATGTTCCTTCTACCTCTTATGCTCTTACTGATGAGCTCTTACCCGATCTATCTAAAATCCTTATATCGGAAGAAACGAATGCTTCTATGCAAGATTCCCTTATTTTAAATAATTTGCCACCATCTCCTCATACCTTGGGCCTCCCACAACCTATGGGAAGTATTTACCAAGTCGGGAGTTATGCCTTTATTTATAAGGGATATGACTGGGGTCGAATACCTAGAAACCTCATAACTCATTATGATGGATATGCTCGATGTTATTTTACTAATGAGTATATTAAAGCCAAACCTATAATGCTTAAATTGGGATATAAAGGGAAAGGTTTGGGACCTTTCCAGAATGGTATGAAAGAACCTTTTGAGGTAGAAGCATGGCCCGCCCGATGTGGTGTGGGCCTATTTTCTAGTAAGGGTCAGCCATTCCCATTTGAGGATGATGACCATCTTATATGTTACCAAGATTATTTAGATGAACGCGATGCTTTGCATTTAATGAATAAGACATTCACATGTAATATGCTATCTATAGCTTATCCTGAGATGATCACTGAATCCGATGATGAGTTGGAGGGAGATATCTTTCACGATGTCTCCATTGAGGAATTATTACATAATGGATTTTATTTTGATGGCTCTATACCTAGTATAGCCCAGCTTGAGGCCACGACTCCTCAAGACGAATTATCCAAGCTAACCTTGGAAGAATTACAAGAATTGGGCGTTTCACCCGCCCCACCTAATTTTGAGAAAGATCTACACATGGAAGTAGAAAATGTCATAAAAATTAACATTGGAACCAACAATAACCCTCACATAATCAACATTGGATCAGAATTGAGTCAAGAAAAATAGGATAAATACATTGTTTTTCTTAAAGAATATGAAGATGTCTTTGCTTGGACATATGAAGATATGCCAGGTTTAGACCCTTCTGTAGTTATGCATCACCTAGTAGTGCATCCGGATGCTAAACCTGTTAAGCAGAAGCTTAGAAAAATGCATCCTAAAGTGGCCTTACTAGTCAAAGGGGAGTTAGAAAAACTCCTGAATGTTATTTTTATACAAGCCATTGATTATGTTGAATGGATCTCGAATGTAGTTCCAGTAACTAAGAAAGAAGCTACTAAGATTAGGGTTTGTACAGACTTTAGAGATATTAATGTTGCATGCCCTAAAGACGATTTTCCCCTTCCCAATATGGATCAGATCATTGATTTTATTGTTGGGAGTGGAATGATATCCTTAATGGATGGATTTTTTGGTTATAATCAGATCAGGATAGCTCCTGAAGATCAGGCTAAAATAACCTTTATTACCCCTTGGGGGACTTTCTATTGGAAAGTGATGCCATTCGGTTTGAAGAATGCAGGTGCAACCTATCAATGAGCCATGACTTATATCTTTCATGATATGATGCATGATATACTACATGATTATGTAGATGACATTATAGCGCGTTCTACTAAAGAAGATGACCATTTAGATGACTTGAGAAAAGTATTTGATCGGTTGAGGGAATATCTTATCCGATTGAATCCAGCCAAATGTATATTCGGAGTTAAGTCAGGTAAATTATTGGGGGTTATAGTTTCTTTACGTGGCATTGAAATTGACCCTCTCAAGATTATGGCTATCACTGATATGCCTGCACCTACAAATATATCTGAATTACGGAGTCTACAAGGTAAGCTTCAAGCTATCCGTCGCTTCATCGATAAGCTGGCAGATAAAACTGGACCCTTTCTTAAGCTTCTTAAGAAGGATGTCTCTTTCCATTGGGACGATGAATGTAAGGAAGCATTTGAACTCCTCAAACAATATCTTCTTAACCCACCTGTACTTTCGCCACCTAAACCTGATCGCCCATTTATCTTGTATATTTTTGCTTCAGATTTTGCTTTAGGAGCTATGTTAGCTCAACTTGATGATGAGAAAAGAGAGCATGCTAATTATTACATTAGTAGAACATTAATTAGTTATGAAACCCACTACACAACATTAGAGAAGTTATGTCTAGCAGTCATATTTTCTACACAGAAACTATGCCATTATATGCTCAGTCAGAAAACATACGTTATTGCTAAATTCGATCCCTTGCGGTATCTCATGAGTCGACCTTATTTGTCTGGTCACACAACGAAGTGGGTTCTTGCTCTAAGCGAGTTTGAACTCACATTTATAGGACAAAAGTTTGTTAAGGGTCAAATCATAGCAGATCAATTAGTTGCTGCACCCTTAGAATCCACCCATCCCCTCGTCATTGAGTTTCCTGACGAATGCCTTAACTTAGAGGTGGATCATTCAGAGCAATGGTCCTTATACTTTGATGGCGCTCGATGCATGAGTGGGGCTGGTGCAGGTATTATTTTGATATCTCCATAGAAACATCTCATACCTCTATCCTTTAAATTAACGTTTGCCTGTACTAATAACACTGCTGAATATGAGGCTCTAATCCTTGGATTACGAGCTGCCCTAGCACTAAAAATTAAAAATCTATTAGTTTTTGGTGATTCTCAACTTGTTATAAATCAAATTAATGATGTTTATCAGACCAGAGATGATAAATTGTGCCCATATAAAGCATATGTATTACAATTAATATCTTTATTTAATCAAGTTACCTTGGAAGCTATTCCTAGAACTAGCAATCATGTGGCTGATGCTATGGTCGTAGTTGCATCTCTTTTACCCTTGGAGTTAGATGACGAATATGCTACCATCATTATTCATCGACTCCAAGAACCCACTTCAACTAAATCATGCTTGGAACCTTTGGACGTGTTTCTAATCAACGAAACTATTCCTAAACTTTGGTACACTGACATCCTCAATTTTCTTCAAAATGGGACCTTCCCTGAAGGTTTTAATAGAAACCAACATCGGTTATTACGTAGACGAGCAAGTCGCTTCATAATAATTGGCAATACGTTGTATAGGAGATCTTTTGAAGGTATCCTATTAAGATGTTTGAATCTAGAAGAGTCTAGATCAGCTTTGAGTGAAGCCCACGATGGATCTTGTGGGGGACACTTTAGTGGTAGCGCCATTGCTAAGAAGCTCCTTAGGATAGGATATTTTTGGCCTACCATGGAGAATGATGCACATGATTACGTGTGCCATTGCGACAAGTGCTAGAAACATGCTGACCTTGTCCATGCGCTTGCACAAGAACTACAGGCTATTTCATCTCCTTGGCCCTTTTCAAAATGGGGCTTAGACATCATCAAAAAAATCAATCCTGTGTCATCTGATGGACACAAATTCATCATAACCGCCATCGAGTATTTTACAAAGTGGGTCGAAGCTATGCCCTTAGCTTCTTGCACTGGAACACAAGTTTCCAAGTTTATTCTTAATCAAATTATTTGTAGGTTCGAAATTCTTGCAAATCTCATCTCGGATAATGGAACTTGTTTCAAAAACAAATATGTAAAGAAATTATGTCAAAAATATAAAATTCAACATCGTTGGTCCACTCCCTATTATCCTCAGGGTAATGGCCAAGCAGAAGCATCTAATAAAACATTAATTAAAATCCTCAAGAGACTGGTCAATAAATCTGGCCGTGATTGGCACATTCAATTATATCCTACTTTGTGGGCTTATCGAACTAGCATTCGTACTCCCACGGGCACTTCACCTTTTGTTTTGGTTTATGGCGCTGAAGCTGTTTTTCCCTTTGAATTAGAAGTTCCTTCTTTGGCTCTACTACTTCAAGATACTGAAGTAGGAGATGAATATCATGCTGGAAGATTTAGTCAGTTGGAACTCCTAGATGAGAAGCGCATTAATGCTTTGGAGCATCTTCGTGCCTACCAGAACAAGCTCAAACGAGCATATCTCAAGAAAGTTCATAATCGATCCTTTGAGATCGACGACCTCGTCTTAAAAGAAAATCAAAAAAATACTAATGCAACTAAAGACCTTAAAGGCAAATTCGAGCCTAACTGGCTTGGGCCATATATTATCACTGCTAAATTTGGATCGGGAGCATACATATTAGCTACCTTAGATGGTAAAGATCTTAAAGAACCTATGAACATTATGCATCTTAAGCGCTATTATGCATAAATATGGTAATTTCGTCACTGTATATATTATACATATTGTCTCATATTAGTAATTCATATAAAAATTTCAAAAAAAAAATAGTAATATTATGTATTCTCTCAAATCATAAATTAAAATCAAAATATAAAAAAAAATCAAAATCATCAAAATCCTCAAAAACATCTTCTATTTTGCACCTGTCAATTCTTGAAGTATTGTATTTATATTTTCAGTTATTTTGGATAAATTAGCATTTATTTGGAATCCCCCACTTTCACACTCACATGGATAAATATCTTGATCTTATTTGGTATGATTATTAATCTCTCTTATATCGAAGTCCACAGTTGAATTAAATAAATTTTTGAGCATAGAGAACTGATCTTGTTATTTACTTGAACCAAGTACACCTTTTCACATTAAAATGATTTCATTGCAAATTCAAAATGATGCTACACAGTAGAAGTGGTCTCTTGAGCGAAAAGTTTCCCCTGCTATCCTATCATGCACATGGTCTAGAATCTTTGAGAATTGACAAAAGGACAAGCTCACCCCTGCCCAGAATAAAAATCCCTTGCTCTACAGCCAATCCGAGCAAGTATCCCTAGTATAGGAAGAAAAAGAAAAAGAAAATCAAGAAAAATCATGAGAAAAAGAGAAATTATTCAGAAGCATTATTGCAGTATCATTTTGTACCATCTCAGCAATATTTCAGCATTATCTCAGTATCAAGCAAATACAAAAAAAAAATAGAAAAAGAAAAGAAAAAGCAAAAATCAATAAATCCTCCCCCCTACCCTTTGAAAGAAAAGAAGGGTGAATGAGCTTGAATCCCTGGAATTCTCAATTATTCGAAAATCATGAGGTAAGCCCCATAACAGGTGGTTTGTGCCCAACCCGCTTGGCCTTGGGTAACTCCTAGCGTGGTGATATGTCTGTCACATTAGCGACCTTCTTTTGTACAGACCTATGTCCGCTTATGGATCAGCTAGCTCTTGATGACCCGACTTACATAGTAGTTTGGTACGGTTACATGCATATAAATCATGGTCAACGAACACTCATTTGGTTAATTCAAATTACTTGTATCAAATTATCTTGCTCAAAATCGGTAAATGAACAATACAATTGCACACACATTTGTGTTTGAGAGATTTTGTATCATTATGATAGATCAAGATCGGCAATGAACTCACATATGCACACGGGGTTCCTTATAAATGTCAAATTTGTCTTTGAGATAATTTAAAATATTTATGCAAATCTTCTGGAATAATTTGATTTTTTTTTACTTGAGAATATCTGCTTAGCGTAAAATCAATTAAATACATTTTTTTCAAAAATCCAAAATTTTCTTGCAAAACATGTTCAAAATCTAGCAATAAAGTCACATTTATATATTTTTGACTTTCGCAACGATGGTATAGTTCCTAAACCTAAATTGGAATTTTATGCCTAGTGCAAGTCCTCATTTGTATATTTTTTGTTTATCTCAAAATCAAAAATCAACTATGCAATAAAACTATTATATCAATTTCTTCTTTGGATTTCGCGATGATGGTATAAGTCTATACCTAAAATTCTATGCCTAGCGCAAACCATCATTCTAATTTTATTTCCCATTTATTTAATCCATAAAAGCATATGGCTTAAATCATTATGTTACACAATTGTGCTTTAAAAAGAACGAAAACTTTTCTATTTCATTTCATTATGTCCAAACATTCATTTTTTTTTTTGCGACGATGGTATAATTCCTAGGGAATTGTTCAAATTTCTATCATACTTAGGAATTTTATGCCTAGCAAAAATCATATTTTTAATATTTCATGCATAATATTTTCATGGAAATCTGAAAACAAATCATCACTATTTTTCATCATCACAACACAAAGTCTTAAGAAAGTCTCTTAAGCACCCTTTTACTTTTAGCAATATTTCTCTCATACCGGGATTAGCTTAATGACCTAGCGAGCGGTGACTCCATGAAATGGTCATGTAACAATGACAATGTCCTTTGAAATTATTGTTAGAAGTCATTTTATTTTCATCAAAACACACCACAACAACCAGTTTTGTTTACATAAGATTATTCCATTTAATTTTATAGCATGACATAAAATTATAATATTTTCAACGACATAATTACATGAATAGTCAATCAACAATTAAAATATTAAAGCATCATAAAACATATGCACAAGTCATATCACAAAAAGAACATCATATATATATCAAGAAGTATATACATCATATCAAAATGGATTGGTATGCCACAATCTATACCCTGGCATACTCAATCATCTCATAAATAGTCTATGTACAATGTGCATCTAGCCTCGAGAAGACCTCGAGCTCTCAGCCTCATCTCCTCTCCCACCCTGAGGTGGAGGAGGTGGTCCCATCGAAGCCCGTCCTGTGTCGTGGGTCCTCGACGTCGATCATGATGATGTCCTCGATGACCCCATCCTGATCGGCTCTGCAATGTCGGCTGGCAACTGTATCCTCTGGCCCTCTGGAACCAGCTGGTAGTACATTCCCTGGTAGAACGTGGTCTGAGCAACCACCCGTGCCAGTTCTAGAATGCTCGCCCCTCCGCCCCAAGCCCTGAGCCGTGTAGCCTCATCCTATAGAGTCTGCACCTGAGCTCGTAGGTGGGCATTCTCCGCCCGAAGAGCTGCCATCTCGTTGCTCTCCCCCACCTCGACACCCTTGCCCCTATCGGGCGATGGTGGCCTATCCCTCTGCTGAGAAGGGAGTCTCTCTCTCCTCTCCTCCCTCCTCTCCAGCTGTTGCTATCTCTCTAGAGCCTGTGGTATTCTTTGGCGTCTCTCTTGAGGAGGTCATCGCTGATCCCTCCCTCTGTGACCCCTCACTGCATCGATGGTAGCCTGGCGCTGCCTCCCCATCCATTGCACTACAGCGTGCATCGGACCCTATGCCCTCATCATCCGAGGAGGGTGGATGCCTGCATACCAGGCATCATATCCATCTGCTACCCTCGCATCATCCCCATCCACTGGCTGAATGGGGGCATCATCAGCATCCTGACTCTAGAACCGCTGCATGTCTAGAGCCTCACTCAGTGTGGTGTTATCCCGCATAGTCCAGGAGTACTCATAATCCCTAAGAGAAGGGATCCCCTGTTGTAGACCGAACTGCCTCAAAACTTGGTCATAGCGGTGGAGCTCTACCTCTCCCTACTCTGTCCTCAACCATATGACTCACCTGATGCGAGCCAACTCCTGTCCATCCTCTGCCCACCCTGGATGCTCTCTCCATGGTCTCCAGGTGATCCGATCTGGGGTGAGGTCATCCAGCAACCTTCGGGATGTCGGTAGATCTATCCGCCATTGTGACCCTCTCTGGAGCCACCAATAGAAAACCCGGGGTCTCTCCCGGTCAACTCCTATCAGTGGAAGCCCTATCGGCCTCTACATCACAATGTGCTCCCAGCACCAAACCTGTAGGAGCGATGTCAGCACTAGACATCGACCTCCCTTGTATACGACCCCGTAAAGGATCCTATACAACTGGCACAATACAAAGCTACCCCAAGCAAACCTGTATCCGTGGTCTCTCATGTCACAGACCACATCTGAGAGTAGCCACGGTAATCTACATCCACTCTGGTGGCATAGAAGAAGGCCACCCACCACCCCTACCAAAACCTGGGTCAACCGAGACATCCCAGGCATCTACCTCAAAGCCTCGATGTTCACTCCGCCCTTCTCCAGGGTGAAGCTTGGGTCACTGCACAATCTCATCATAGCATGGCCCTGATTGGCCGAAGGGGTCATGAATCGACCATGTATGGGGATCCTCAAGATCCTCCATACATCCTCTAGAGTGGGAGTCATCTCCCCTATCGGTAGTCGAAAGCAGGACGACTCCGGATACCATCTCTCTGCTAGGGCTATCAGTAGCCCCATGTCTGTAGGAAGTTGTGGCATCTCTGCCACATGCTACAGTCCTACCTCTGCCAGTCTGTCTCGCTCGGCCTGATCGAGCATGGCTAAGTCATCCCTTAGACCTTCGTATTTCCACTCTCGACTCTTTAGTAATCCCCTCTGCAAAATAAACAATAAAACAACACAAATCATTAGTACATAATCATTAAAAAATCAATTAAAATTAAAATCATCCCATAAAAGTTTATATCGCCCATTATTGGATGATATCGTACCAAATTTAGACAAAATCATCCTTAATAGGATGAAATCATCTTCGTTCTTCAATTTGGGGATCGCCCCTTATTGGACGGGATCGCCCCTATTTCTTCGATTTCGTCCTTAGACGAAATCGGCGATATAGGGACGATTTCGATGAAATTGGGACGATTTCATCCCGATGTCGTCGACGGCCTAAAAATGGCCGTGACGCCCAAAAAAAATTAAAATTCAAATAAAAAAATCAAGTAAATCAAGTTAAAAACATAGTACACTAGGTTTAGATCCTTACCCGCAACCCGCGTCGGACCTCTGTCGATCTGTGCGTCGTTTCCACCATTTCGCCTGTAGAGCTCTGAAACAGCGAAAGTGAACAGTAAAAATGAATTAGGGTTTTACCCTATTTTTCTTATTTTTATTTTAAAAATGACATTTTTCAATTTTTGCTTTTCCATGCTTTTACCTCAAACGTTCGATTTGGGTAAAAACTCGAGGGGGCACCATAGCAAACAGTCGTACGATTCGACCTAGAATCGTCATCTAAAAAATGGAATAAATTTTTGCTTTCTCGTAAAGCGTAAAGAACTCGTCTTTAACGCATTTTCCTCAAAAAATTTGCTAAAGAGGGGGCAAAATGTAGCACCCTAAAATTGGCATAGTTAAACCATCAGTAAAAAGTAAAAATTTGAATTTTAACCCCGAAACCGCCCGTTAACCGCTCACCTCATTTTTTGTGCCATTTTTAGAAGTTGTTTTGACCGTTGGACGATATCGTCGCCGATCTGACGATATCGTCCCAAATCGAATGAATTCATCTGGAACAGAACGTCCAGACGATTTCATCCCAAAATCAAATTTTCATAATTAGCTTATGTTCCAATGACCTCTCCAACTTGGGCAGAAGCGTGTCTGCGCGGTTGGAGATTCCCACGTTGAGGATCTCCCAGATTGGGATGATCCCCAACCTCCTAACCTCCCCCTAATCCTATATAAACTAGGATTTTTCCAGTTTATCCCCTTGATCCTCTGATTCCCTGACTGCCTTCTTCCCCTGCCTCCCCTGACTCTCTCCCTCCCTGATCTCCCATCATTCGCATTTGTGTTTTCAAGTTTTGTTGCAGGATTTCACTGTGTTTCAGTCGGAGATAGCTCGGATCGTCGCAGGCGATTCAACCACAATTTCGGATGATCCTGTCAAGATCGGCGATGATCTCGTACGATTGCAGATGATCTTGACTGCAATTCAGCTTGGGGGCAATCAGAGTCTCGAGTTTGCATTTTCTACCTTGTTTCTTTATTTATTGGTGCATTAGATTAATTTACTTCTGTTTTGCATCTTGGAGTTCACCTCATTTAGCATAATTGCATGATAAAATTCAAAATAAGTTACCAAAACATTGCATCTCATTTAATTTGATATCTGGATTTGTTATTTAAGCATCTACACTCTCATTTCTTTCACTTTGCATCATTCTTGCAATAGTATTTTTGGGTTTTGGTGTCTGTTTTCTTGATTGCAGGTTTTTGACGAATTTGTTTGACGAATTCGTCAGGTCACTGATGATCCTGGGTGATCTCAGATGATCGACTATGATTTGGGATGATTCTGTACAATTACAGATGATCCTGTCATATCCGGGATGATCTGGACTCCTACAAGCTTTAGAATCTTCATCAGACATCAGAAATCAGGTGTACTCTTCTCCATTTAACATATTCTCTGCATTTAATCGCATTAGGATTCATTTATGTTTGTTGTCTTCATATAAATCAGAATTTTCATATAGAATAGCTTAGCTTCATTTTGGCCAACCTAGGAATCTGAATGATTGAACATAAAATGAACAAATCAAACCCATTCTCAACCTAGGCGTGGAAACTGCCACTCAAAGTTTCCTGGTGAACCCCACCATCCGTCAAAAATTCACCTTTATACCCCTCCCCCGAGAGGCGCGACCTTCAAAGGGCCTCTCCATCCGAGGTATTGTTCCATCCTTTTTGCATCCCCCTTTCGGGCATGGATCCTTTAGCCTGAAGGTAAGGGTGCAAAAAATTTGGGTGATACAGTAACAGTGCTATCTCTTGATAGCTACTCAGTCCTGGAGAAACTCGCTCCTCTTCTTCTCATATGGTCTTGTCCACCCTTTTGACATGTACTCGTGTCCTTCTTCTTTCACCAGTTTGGGGTGTCAACTCTTGTTGTTCAACTATTAGTTGTGTCTCCTTCCCTTCTGCAAATAGGTGTGTGAGTCCCATATCAAATTATTCCTGTGATGGACTTGGCTCATAGTGAGCCTCATCTTGAGCTTTCGCTTGGCTTTGTCATTCAATTTATTCTAAAGTAATGAATAAACATTGTATCTTGTAAGGCTTCAACTTTGAGCCATTTACAATATTGGGTACCTCTATCCCATTAAAGTTCTACAACTTGACTGCTCCATTATTCATTACTTATAGTACTTTATAAGGACCAAGCCATAACAACTTCAACTTACCTGGATTGATTTCCCTTTTCCCATTAAACTTTAGAACTAAGTCACCAAGACTAAGTTCCAACTTCCTCAAGTGCTTGTCATGCCATGCCTTCCATATTTTCTGATATATCTCGATTGCCCATTGCACCGTGACTCTCCTCTTGTCTAACTTGATCAGTGTCATCAGTCTTTCCTCCAAACTTTCTTTATCTCCCAAGCAATGCTCTACCGTGACTTTCAAACTTGGTATCAAGAATTTGACTAGCACCACTGCTTCCTATCCATACATTAGTTGGAAAGGTGTATGTTCCATTTTTGGTTTAAATTTTGTTATATATTCACACAAAATGGATGGTAACCTTTCCTCCTAGTCTGCTCCCTCTATTCCATAGGTTTTATACAGAGTAGATACTAAGAATTTATTTGTCGCTTTTGCCTACCTGTTTGCTCTGGGGTAGTACAGACTAGACAATGAATGTAAAATATTGAACTCTATTATCAGCATCTTGATAATTTCGTAAAAAAGTGTTCCCCTCGGTCACTTGTTATTTGTAGTGGAATACCAAATCTTGTGATAACCTGCTCATACAAAAATATTGTTGTACTTTTGGTCGACTTATCATGTAATGCTCTTGATTTAACCCACTTTGTTAGGTATTCTATTGCTACTACGATGTATCTACACTTCCATTTCTGAGATGTTTTTAATGGTCCTACAAAGTCCAATCCCCACTGTTCAAACAACTCTTGTGGTTGTGATGGATGTAAGAGCATAAAGTCCCTCCTAACCTTCTTCCCTGCTCTTTGGTAAGTATTGCATGCTTTCACATGATCCTTTACATAATTATACAATGTGGGCCACCATAGCCCTGCTAGCAATACTTTTCTAGCAGTCGCATCTGGTCTCATATGTCCTCCTACTAAGCCTACATGGGCTTCTTTCAATGCCACCTTGACTTCTTCATCCATTACACATATTCGTAAGATACCATCACTTCCCATTTTATATAGTAATCCTACTATTATCTGTAAAGGTGCTGAATTCATTATTACTTTCTTCTTTTCATTTGTCATCATCTCTTGTGGAAACTCACCTGTGGATAGATATTGGCCAACCAACTTGTACCATGATGGAACAACATCGATGGTGAATAATTATGCATCTGGAAATTCATTAGGAACTCATGATCGTATCTAAGACAACTGGTTTGCAATTACATGCTTCTTACTAGGTCTCACCACTACTCAGAATACAAAACTCTTGAAGGGTGATGAGCCACCTGCTAACTCATCCTTGGATCACTGATTTATTTATCAAGTACAATAGTACTTGGTGATCGACATAGAAAGCAAAGGGATTTTCCAATAGGTAATGCCTAAAATTTTGAATGATATATACCATTCCCAAATATTCTCTTTTTTTTGTACGATAGTTTATCTCTGGCCTTGACAAAAGGTGACTAGCAAAGAAAATAGGCTGATCTAGCTTAAACTGTCCTTCTTGTGCTAAAGCACATCCAATTGCAAAATTCGAAGCATCAACATGGACATGGAATTCCTTATCCCAATTAGGAAACACCAAAATTGGGCTACTCACTAACTTAGCCTTTAACTCCTCAAAGGCTCCTTGATGTTCCTCTGTCCATATGAATGGAATATTCTTTTTTGTTAAGGAATATAATGGGTAGGATACATGTGCATAATTCTTGATAAACCTTTGGTAGTATCCTATCGAACCAAGGAAGGTCTTAAGTGAACTCACATAAAATGGTTCCTCCATGTGTAATATCACTCAAATCTTATCAGGATCTATCTTCAATCCTTCACTACACACAATGTGCCCTAACAACTTCCCATATGGTACCATCAAAAATCATTTCCCTAGGTTTAATTATATCTGTGCATTTTTGAACCTACTCATACATTCAATAAGGGTAGGAAGATGATCCTTGATCTTCCCACAAATGGACCAGTCATCCAAAAATACTTTGAAGTTCCCCATTGCTAGCTGATCAAATATATACATTATGATGTGTTGAAATATAGTTGGGGCATTACAAAGCCCAAATGGCATTCGGTTAAATGCATAGATGCCATTATCCACAATAAATGTGGTCTTAAACTTATCCTCCATGGCAATGCTGATTTTATTGTATCCCAAGAATCCATCAAAAAATGAATAGATCTCATGTCCTGCAACTTCTTCCAAGATAGAATCTATGAAGGGAATGGGAAAGGGATCCTTAATAGTTATAGCATTTAGACTCCTAAAGTCCATGCATATTATGATCTTGTCCACTTCCTTCTTCAAGGTGATCACTATAGGTGAAACCCATTCACTGTTTGTCACCTTGAATATAATCCCTACTTCCAGCATATTTTCTATCTCCACATTCACTAATGTAGCATACTTTGGGTTCATTCTATATGGTCTCCTCCTTACTGTTTGAGCACCAGGTATTAGTGTAATATTTTGGATGCATAGTTATGGTGGAATTCCTTTCAGGTCCTTATATGTCCATGCAAAGACATCCTTGTATTCCAAGAATATCTTAAAATCTGCTACCTTCATTACTGGATTCCAATCATCGTCGTAGTGAATCACTCTAGGTTCCTCCTCCATTCCTATATTAATGTCCACTATCCAAGGTCCCTCATATTTAATATTTTTTGGTTCACTCATAGATTTTTCTATGTTATCGGGTGTGTCGGTCTTGTATCAATATCTGCATCTCCTACTGTATACTCTGCAAAGCTTTTTGGAAATATCCATTTCTCTTTTGCTTCCTTCTTAGGTTCTTTGCTAACTTTAGGTTTGTCTTGTTTTTCCTTGATCTCCTTTGATTCAATACAGAGGCAGTTGGGCTAAAATATTTCATACTCCTCCATTTGCCAATGAATAAGTCCACTATCAGATCAAGATTCATCTTCACTACATTCATCTAGGTACAACATCCCTTCCCCATCCAGTTCATGTCCTTCATATTCTGAGGAATTTTTTGATTCATCAATTGTAGCTATATCTTCACTAACTCTTTGATTAGCTAAATTAATCATGTATTTATGTTATCCCTGATTAAAAGTGATCTTATTCTTTCCCTAGTTGTGATTAACTTTGGCTACTCATAGCCAACCTCTCCCTAAGAGAGCATCGTATGCAGGTTTCTACATTGTAATCAAAATTAAATCCAAGACAAATTCTTGTTCAGCTATCATTACTTGTTGTGCTTTTAAGACTCCTTTTGTCTCAATGCCATTCTGGTCAGCATCGTATAACTGAAATATTAGTTTCCATAAGTATGGAGTGCCTAGTTCTAGCCAAGTTATCTCATGTAGCACATTGATGCTGGATCCTCTGTCCACAATAACTTGTGTTAATTTGAGTCAATTTGTGTCCTAAGATCTCCATATGTAGTAATGTAGATTTCTTTCCCACATCAATCATCAATACAGTTGGATCTATAAATTGATCTTTCCACTATTATTCCTAAATTGGTTGGATGTGTACTCCCATCACCTTCTATGGCTAAAATTCTTCCACCATTGTCTTATGTAATGTTGGAATAGCTTCTAAGAGGTTGGATACTTTAATTTCCACCATTGTATCCAAAACATGTGTTGCCAGATTTTGCACAACTACCTCCTGATCCGATGGTTTTCTTAATTCCTTATCTACTCTTGATTTTTCTAGTTTAATCTTCTCAACTTCCTCTTGCAATATTTTCTTTGTTGCTTTCCAGTGTTGCTTTTCTTTTGCTAGCTTAGGATACTTATCCTTCTTAGCCTGATTTCTTGTTATGGCTAAAACTTCTTGAGTTTCCTCCTTAACTTAAGTAACTTTGATGTCCAAATAACTAACATTCTGTGTTACTCGAACTTGCCTATTTTGGACAATTATCTTCTTTGTGGTTCCCTGGACCACACCATCTACACGTGTGTAGTGCTTATTTGCGATGTCTCTTGACTCTGAGGTGCAGGATAATTTTTCACAAAATGCCCCTATTCCTAGCAATTGCAACATTGTATGATCAGTCTTTCTTCTGAATCATACTATAAATGAATTTGTCCTCCTTACCGATTACCCTGGTTCGGTCTTCCACCTCGTTTGTTGTTTTTTTACCCGCCACTTGTTTCTTGTTGTCCGTTTCCTTGGGTCTTTGGTTTCTCTTCTTGGTCTTGGATTGACAATACTTGTGGGCATATTCTTACATTATATGGACATAGCGTTACCTCATGCCCCATCACATTACAAATATGACAATATTCATTCCTCAAATATTTCATATTTGTATGTCCCTCTGTTTTGCATTCTGTGCACCACATGTCATTTCTCTCAGGTTTGAACTTTTGTTCTTTCATGAATTTATCAAACTCCTTATGAAATGATGCTACTATCCTCTGTATAGTGTCATCTTCTTCACTATATGATTCCTTCGACTTGGGATGAGACAAAATTCTTGTATACATTTGTTTTGATTCACTTTCAAAATTCTTTGCATGCTTGAGCGTTTCTTCATACGTTTTTGATGGTACTGCCTTCATATTTTTCTTATATTTTGGGAGTAATCCATCTACAAACCATCATTTTACTAGAAAATATACCAATGGCATTTGCATCTGTACTGCTCCAAATTTTTTGCATCCTTACCTTCAGGCTATAGGATCCGCGCCCGGAAGGGGGATGCGAGAAGGATGGGACAATACCTCGGACTGAGAGGCCCTTTGAAGGTCGCGCCTCTTGGGGGAGGGGTATAAGGGTGAATTTTCGATGGATGGTGGGTTCACCAGGAAACTTTGAGTGGCAGTTTCCATGCCTAGGTTGAGAATGGTTTTGGTGTGTTCATTTTATACTCGATCATTCATAATCCTAGGTTGGCTAGAATGAATCTAAGCTATTCTATATGAAAATGTTGATTTATATGAATATAGAAAGTAGGAATGAATCCTAAATGTAAATATTATACGAAATGAGAAAGAATGCACCTGATTCCGGATGTCTGATGAAGATTCTGAAGCTTGTAGGAGTCCAGATCATCCTGAATATGACAGGATCATCTGCAATTGTACAGAATCATCTTAGATCATAGGCGATCGTCATCGATCTGACGAATTCATCAGAAACCTGCAATCACATAAATAGACACCAAAAAAAATGAAAATGCTACTGCTAGAATAATTCAAAATGATAGAAATGATAGTATAAATGCCTAACTGATAAATCTAGATAGCAAATTAAAGGAAATGCATTGTTTTAATAACTTATTTTAACTTTATCATGCATTTATGCTGAATGAGGTGAACTCCGAGGATGCGGAATGAAAATAAATCAAACTAATGCATAGTAAAATAAAGAAGACAAATGAGGAATGCAAACTCGGGGCTCTGGTTGCCCCCAATCTGAACTGCAGTCGAGATCACCTCCAATCGTACGAGATCATCGCCGATCTACGATAGGATCATCCGAAATCGTCTGGAATCGCCTACGACGATCCGAGCTTTCTCCAATTGAAGCACAGTGAAAACCTGCAATGAAAACTTAAAACTACGAGTGCAAACAATGGTGGATAGGACGTCTTGACACAACAAAACTAAATGGTAGGGAAAATCAATCAGGGAATCATGGGATCAGCCAACCAGGGGGATAAACTGAGAAAATCCTAGTTTATATAGGATTAGGGGGAGGTTAGGAGGTTGGGGATCATCCCAATCTGGGAGATCCTCAGCGGAGGAATCTCCAACTACGTAGACACACTTCTGCCCAAGTTGGAGAGGTTATTAAAACATAAGCTAATTATGAAAATTTGGTTTTGGGATGAAATCATCTGGACGTTCTGTTCCAGATGAATTCATTCGATCTGGGATGATTTCGTCTGATCGGCGATGATATCGTCCAACGGTCAAAACAACTCCTAAAAATGGTGCAAAAAATGGGGTGAGCGGTTAACGGGCGGTTTCGGGGTTAAAATTCAAATTTTATCTTTTTACTAAGGGTTTAACTGCACCAATTTTAGGGTGCTACATTTTGCCCCCTCTTTAGCAAATTTTTTGAAGAAAATGCATTAAAGACGAGTTCTTCCCATTTTACGAGAAAGCAAAAATTTACTCAATTTTCTAGATGACGATTCTAGGTCGAATCGTACAACTGCTTACTATGGTGCCCCCTCCATGTTTTTACCCAAATCGAACGTTTGAGGTAAAAGTACGGAAAAGCAAAATTTTTAAAAAATGTTGTTGTTTTTAAATAAAATTAAGAAAAATAGGGTAAAACCCTAATTCATTTTTACTATTTATTTTCACTGTTTTTAGAGCTCTGCAGGCAAAATGGTAGAAACAGCGCATAGATCGACAGAGGTCCGGTGCGGGTTGCGGGTAAGGATCTAAACCTAGTGAATTATGTTTTTAATTGGATTTGTGTAATTTTTTATTTAAATTTTGACTGTTTTGGGGCATCGCAGCTGTTTTTAGGCCGTCGACGACGTCGGGACGAAATCGTCCCAATTTCATCGAAATCGTCCCTAGATCGCCGATTTCGTCTAGGGGCAAAATCGACGGAATAGGGGCGATCCCGTCCAACAAGGGGCGATCCCCAAGTTGCGAAATCGGAGATGATTTCATCCTACCAAGGATGATTTGACCTAATTTAGGATGATATCATCCAATGGTGGATGATATCATCATTTTTTTTAGAAGATTAAATTGATTTAACTGATTTTAATGATTATCTATTGATGATTTTTATTGTTTGATTGTTTATTTTGTAGAGGGGATTACTAAAAAGTTGGGAGTGGAAATACGGGGGACTCAGAGACGACGTAGCCATGCTCGACTAGGTGGAGCGAGACCGACTGGTGGAGGTCGGACTACAACATGTGGCAGAGATGCCACAAATACCGACAGACATGGGGCTACTGATAGCCCTAGCAGAGAGGTGGTATCCGGGGTCATCCTATTTTTGGTTATCGATAGGGGAGATGGCTCCCACTCTAGAGGACGTATGGAGGATCTTGAGGATCCCCATACAAGGGCGATTTATGACTCCTATGGCCAATCAGGGCCATGCCATGATGCGACTGTGCAGAGATCCTAGCTTCGCCCTGGAGAAGGGCGAGGTGAACATCGAGACATTACGGTAGATGCCTGGGGCATCTCGATTGACTCGGGTTTTGGCAGGGGTGGTGGGTGGCCTACTGCTATGCCACCAGAGTGGATGCAAGTTACCCTAGCTACTCTTAGATGTGGTCTACGATATGAGAGACCACAACTATAGATTTGCTTGGGGCAGCTTTGTGCTATGCCGCTTGTATAGGATCCTACACGGGGTCGTATACAAGGGAGGTCGATGTCTGGTTTTGACATCGTTGCTACAGAGTTTGGTGCGTTGGGAGCACACTGCGGTGCGGAGGCCGGTAGGGCTTCCATTGACAGGGGTTGATCGGGAGAGACCCAGTGTTTTCTATTGGTGGCTCTAGAGAGGGTCACAACGGCGGATAGATCTGTCGATGTCTCGGAGGTTGCTAGACGACCTCATCCTAGACCAGATCACCTAGAGGTCGTGGAGAGAGCATCCAAGGTGGGGAGAGGATGGACAGGAGTTGGCTCACATCAGGCAAGTCTTCTGGCTGAGGATGGAGCGGGGAGAGGTAGAGCTCCACCGCTATGACCAAGTTTTGTGGTAGTTTGGTCTACAGTAGGGGATCCCTTCTCTCAGGGATTACGAGTACTCCCGGACTGTTCGGGATAGTACTACACTGAGCGGGGCTCCAGATATGCAGCGATTCTAGAGTCAAGATGTGGATGATGCCCCCATTCAACCAGTGGATGGGGATGACACTGGGGTCACAGACGGGTATGATGCCTGGTATGCAGGCATCCGCCCTCCTCGGATGATGAGGGCACAGGGTCCGATGCATGCCATGGTGCGATGGATGGGGAGGCGATGCCAGGCTGCTATCGATGCAGCGAGGGGTCACAAGGGGAGGGAGCAGTGACGGTCTCCTCAAGAGAGACATCGAAGAGTGCCACAGGCTCCGGAGAGACCACAACAGGCAGAGAGGAGAGAGGAGGGACTCCCTTCTTAGCAGAGGGATAGGCCAGCATCGCCCGATAAGGGCAAGGGTATCGAGGTGGGGGAGAGCAGCGAGATGGCGGCTCTCTAGGCTGAGAATGCCCACCTACGAGCTCAGGTGCAGACTCTACAGGATGAGGCTACATGGCTCAGGGCTCAGAGTGGAGGGGCGAGCATTCTGGAGCTGGCGCGGTCGGTTGCTCAGACCGCATTCTATCAGGGAGCATACTTCCAACTGGTTCCAGAGGGCCAGAGGTTACAACTGCCAGCCGGCATTGCGGAGCCGATCAGGATGGGGTCATCGAGGACATCCTCATGATCGACGTCGAGGACCCATGACACAGGACGAACTCCGATGGGGCCACCTCCTCCACCTCAGGGTGGGAGAGGAGATGAGGCTGAGAGCTCGAGGGCTTCTCGAGACTAGCGGCATAGACTGGATTGTATATATTTTTGAGAGGATTGAGTATGCTAGGGTATAGATTGTGGCATACCAATCCAGTTTTGATATGATGTACATATATTTTGTATATATATATATATATATATATATATATATGATATTTTTGTGATATGACTTGTCCACATGTTTTATGATGCTTCAATTTTGGATTTGTTGATTGATTATTCATGTAATTATGTCGTTTGGAAATAGTATAATTTTATGTCATGCTGTAAAATTTAAATGAAATAATCTGATGTAAACAAATTGGTTGTTTTGTGGTGTGATTTGATGAAAATAAAGGGACTTCTAACAATAATTTCAAAGGACATTGTCGTTGTTATAGACCATTTCATGGAGTCGCCGCTCGCTAGGTCGTCAAGCTAATCCCAAGATAGAAATATTGTTAAAAGTAAAAGAGTGCTTAAGAGACTGTCTTAAGACTTTGTGTTGTGATGATGAAAATGATGATGGTGATGATTTGTTTTCAGATTTTCATAAAAATATTATGCATGAAATATTAAAAATATGATTTTTGCTAGGCATAAAATTCCTAAGTGTGATAAAGTTTTGAACAATTCCTTAGGAATTATACCATGGTTGCAAAATGGAATGTTGACATAATGAAATGAAATAGAAAAATGTGTTCGTTCCTTTTAAAGCACAATTGTGTAACATAATGATGTAAGCCATATGTTTTTATGAATTAAAATGAATGGGAAAATAAAATTAGAACAATGGTTTGCGCTAGGCATAGAATTATAGGTATAGACTTATACCATCATCACGAAATCCAAAAAGGAAATTGATATAATAGTTTTATTGCATAATTGATTTTTGATTTTGAGATAAATAGAAAAAATATATAAACGTGACTTTATTGCTAGATTTTTGAATATGTTGTTGAAAGAAATTTTGGATTTTTGAAAACAATGTATGTAATTTTTTGTATACGAAACAAATGTTCTTAAATAAGAAGATGAAATTATTCCAAAAAGAGTTGCAGAAATATTTTAAATTATCTCAAAGACAAAATGTAGATTTATAAGGAACCCTCATGTGCATATGTGAGTTCATTGCCGATCTTGATTTATCATAATGATACAAAATCTCTCAAATGCAAATGTGTGTGCAATTGTATTGTTCATTTACCAATTTTGAGCAAGATAATTTGATACAAGTAATTTGAATTAACCAAATGAATGTTCGTTGACCATGATTTATATGCATGTAACCGTACCAGACTACTATGTAAGTCGGGTTATCAAGAGCTAGCTGATCCATAAGCAGACATAGGTCTGTACAAAAGAAGGTCGCTAATGTGACAGACATATCACCACGCTAGGGATTACCCAAGGCCAAGCGGGTTGGGCACAAACCACCTGTTATGGGGCTTACCTCACAGTTTTCGAATAATTGAAAATTCCAGGGATTCAAGCTCATTCACCCTTCTTTTCTTTTTCAAGGGGTAGGGAAAGGGATTTTATTGCTTTTTGCTTTTTCTTTTCTCTTTTTCTCTTTTTTTTTTTTTGTATTTTTTCTTGGAACTGAGATAATGCTGAAATATTGCTGCGATGGTACAAAATAATATTTTTCTTTTTCTCATTTTCTTTGACTTTTCTTTTTCTTCCTATACTAGGGATACTTGCTCGGATTGGTTGTAGAGCAAGGGATTTTTATTCGGGTAGGGGTGAGCTTGTCCTTTTGTCAATTCTCAAAGATTCTAGACCATGTGCATGATAGGATAGCAGGGGAAACTTTTCGCTCAAGAAACCACTTCTACTATGTAGCATCATATTGAATTTGCAATGAAATCATTTTAATGTGAAGAGATATACTTGGTTCAAGTAAATAACAAGATCAATTCTCTATGCTCAAAACTTTATTTAATTCAACTGTGGACTTTGATATAAGAGAGATTAATAATCATACCAAATAAAATCAAGATATTTATGCATGTGAGTGTGAAAGTGCGGGATTCCAAATAAATGCTAATTTATCCAAAATAATTGAAAATATAACTGCAATACTTCAAGAATTGACAGTATGAAAATAAAAGATGTTTTTGAAGATTTTGATGATTTCGATTTTGTTATATTTTGATTTTGATTGATGAATTGAGAAGATACACAATGTGATTGTTTTTGAAATTTTTATATGAATGACTAAAATGAAACAATATGCAAAATAACAATATATACAATGATGAAATGACCAGATTTTATGCATAATAGCATTTAAGATGCATAATGTTCATAGGTTCTTTAAGATCTTTACCATCTAAGGTAGCTAATCTGTATGCTCCCGATCCAAATTTAGCAAGTGATGATATACGGTCCAAGCCAGTTGGGCTCGAATTTACCTTTAAGATCTTTAGTTGCATTAGTATTTTTTTTATTTTCTTTCAAGACAAGGTCACCGATCTCAAAGGATCGATGATGAACTTTCTTGAGGTATGCTCGCTTGAGCTTGTTCTGATAGGCTCGAAGATGTTCCAAAGCATTGATGCGCTTCTCATCTAGGAGTTCCAACTGACTAAATCTGCCAGCATGATATTCATCTCCTACTTCAGTATCTTGAAGTAGCAGAGCCAAAGAAGGAACTTCTAATTCAAAGGGAAAAACTGCTTCAGTGCCATAAACCAAAACAAAAGGTGAAGTGCCTGTGGGGGTACGAACGCTAGTTCGATAAGCCCACAAAGCAGGATATAGTTGAATGTGCCAATCTCGGCCAGATTTATTGACCAGTATTTTGAGGATTTTAATTAATGTTTTATTAGATGCTTCCTGCTTGGCCATTACCCCGAGGATAATAGGGAGTGGACCAACGATGTTGAATTTTATATTTTTGACATAATTTTTTGACATCTTTATTTTTGAAACAAGTTCCATTATCTGAGATGAGATTTGCAAGGAATTTTGAACCTACAAATAATTTGATTAAAAATAAATTTGGAAACTTGGGTTCCAGTGCAAGAAGCTAAGGGCATAGCTTCAACCCACTTCATGAAATACTCGGTGGCGGTTATGATGAATTTGTGTCCATCAGATGACACAGGGTTGATTTTTCCAATGATGTCTAAGCCCCATTTTGAAAAGGGCCAAGGAGATGAAATAGCCTGTAGCTCTTGTGCAGGCGCATGGACAAGGTCAGCATGTTTCTGGCACTTGTCGCAATGGCACACATAATCATGTGCATCATTCTCCATGGTAGGCCAAAAATATCCTATCCTAAGGAGCTTCTTAGCAATGGCGCTACCACTAAAATGTCCCCCACAAGATCCATCGTGGGCTTCACTCAAAGCTGATCTAGATTCTTCTAGATTCAAACATCTCAGTAGGATACCTTCAAAAGATCTCCTATATAACGTATTGCCAATTATTACGAAGCGACTTGCTCGTCTACGTAATAACCAGCGTTGGTTTCTGTTAAAACCTTCAGGGAAGGTCCCATTTTGAAGAAAATTGAATATATCAATGTACCAAAGTTCAGGAGTAGTTTCGTTGATTAGAAACACATCCAAAGGTTCTAAGCATGATTTATTTGAAGCGGGTTCCTGGAGTCGACGAATAATGATGGTAGCATATTCGTCCTCTAACTCCAGGGGTAAAAGAGATGCAGCTGCAGCCATAGCATCAGCCACACGATTGCTAGTTCGAGGAATAGCTTCCAAGGTAACTTGATCAAATAAAGATAATAATTGTAATACATATGCTTTATATGGGCACAATTTATCATCTCTGGTCTGATAAACATCATTAATTTGATTTATGACAAGTTGAGAATCATCGAAAACTAATAGATTTTTAATTTTTAGTGCCAAGGCAGCTCGTAATCCAAGGATTAGAGCCTCATACTCAGTAGTGTTATTAGTACAAGCAAATGTTAATTTAAAGGACAGAGGGATAAGATGTTTCTATGGAGATATTAAAATAATACCTGCACCATCCCCACTCATGCATCGGGCTCCATCAAAGTATAAGGACCATTGCTCTAAATGATCTGCCTCTAGTTTAAGGCATTCATCAAGAAACTCAATGATGAGGGGATGGGTAGACTCTAAGGGTGCAGCAGCTAATTGATCTGCTATGATTTGACCCTTAACAAATTTTTGTCCTATAAACGTGAGTTCAAACTCGCTTAGGGCAAGAACCCACTTTGTTGTGCGACCAGATAAGTACGGTCGACTCATGAGATACCGCAAAGGATCGGATTTAGCAATAACATAGGTTTTCTGACTGAGCATATAATGGCGTAATTTTTGTGTAGAAAATATGACTGCTAGACATAACTTCTCTAATGTTGTGTAACGGGTTTCATAACTGATTAATGTTCTACTGATATAATAATTAGCACGTTCTTTCTTCTCATCATCAAGTTGAGCTAACATAGCTCCTAAGGCAAGATCTGAAGCAAAAATATACAAGATAAATGGGCGATCGGGTCTAGGTGGTGAAAGCACAGGTGGATTAAGAAGATATTGTTTGAGGAGTTCAAATGCTTGCTGACATTCGTAGTCCCAATGGAAAAAGACATCCTTCTTAAGAAGCTTAAGAAAGGGTCCAGTTTTATCCGCCAACTTATCGATGAAGCGACGGATAGCTTGAAGCTTACCTTGTAAACTTCGTAATTCTGATATATTTGTGGGTGCGGGCATATCAATGATAGCCACAATCTTGAGAGGGTCAATTTCGATGCCACGTAAAGAAACTATAACCCCCAATAATTTACCGGACTTAACTCCGAATATACATTTAGCTGGATTCAATCGGATAAGATATTCCCTTAACCGATTAAATACTTTTCTCAAATCATCTAAATGGTCATCTTCTTCAGTAGAACGAGCTATAATGTCATCTACATAATCATGTAGTATATCATGCATCATATCATGAAAGATATAAGTCATGGCTCGTTGATAGGTTGCACCTGCATTCTTTAAACCGAATGGCATCACTTTCCAACAAAAGGTTCCCCAAGGGGTAATAAAGGTTGTTTTAGCCTGATCTTCAGGAGCTATCCTGATCTGATTATAACCAGAAAATCCATCCATTAAGGATATCATTCCACTCCCAATAGTAAAATCAATGATCTGATCCATATTGGGAAGAGGAAAATCATCTTTAGGGCATGCAACATTAATATCTCTAAAGTCTGTGCAAACCCTAACCTTAGTAGCTTCTTTCTTAGTTACTGGAACTACATTCGAGATCCATTCAGCATAATCAATGGCTTGTATAAAAATAACATTTAAGAGTTTTTCTAACTCCCCTTTGACTAGTAAGGCCACTTTAGGATGCATTTTTCTAAGTTTTTGTTTAACAGGTTTAGCATCCGGATGGACTACTAGGTGATGCATAACTACAGAAGGGTCTAATCCTGGCATATCTTCATATGTCCAAGCAAAGACATCTTCATATTCTTTAAGAAATGCAATATATTTATCCTATTTTTCTTGACTCAATTCTGATCCAATGTTGATTATGTGAGGATTACCCTCAGTTCCAATGTTAATTTTTATGACATTTTCTACTTCCATGTGTAGATTTTTCTCAAAATTAGGTGGGGCGGGTGAAACGCCCAATTCTTGTAATTCTTCCAAGGTTAGTTTGGATAATTCATCTTGAGGAGTCGTGGCCTCAAGCTGGGCTATACTAGGTATAGAGCCATCAAAATAAAATTCATGATGTAATAATTCCTCAACGGAGACATCATGGAAGATATCTCCCTCCAACTCATCGTCGGATTCGGCGATCATCTCAGGGTAGGCTATAGATAGCATATTACATGTAAGTGGCTTATTCATTAAACGCAAAGCATCACGTTGATCTAAATAATCTTGGTAACATATGAGATGGTCATCATCCTCAAATGGGAAGGGCTGACCTTTACTAGGAAATAGGCCCACACCACATCGGGTAGGCCATGGTTCTACCTCAAAGGGTTCTTTCATGCCATTTTGGAAAGGTCCCAAACCTTTCCCTTTATATCCCAATTTAAGCATTATAGATTTGGCTTTAATATACTCATTAGTAAAATAACATCGAGCATATCCATCGTAATGAGTCTTGTTGTTTCTGGGTATTCTACCCCAATCATATCCCTTATAAATAAAAGCGCAACTCCCGACTTGGTAAATACTTCCCATAGGCTGTGGGAGACCCAAGGTATGAGGAGATGGTGGCAAATTATTTAAGATAAGGGAATCTTGCATAGCAGCATTCGTTTGCTCTGATATAAGAATTTTAGATAAATCGGGTAAGAGCTCGTCAGTAAGAGCATAAGAGGTAGAAGGAACATTTCCTACATCTTCTGATGCGGAAACTATGCCTTTGGTGGATGTAGATGTTGTAGAGATGTCGATGGATGAGTCTATTATAGGGATAGAAGTGATAGGAGTAAAACAAGAAGCCTTGGTTGTGGGATTAGGATTTTTCTGAGGTCCTAATGTAGTTTGTTTAGAGGATGTTTGAGTTGTATGAAGGGGTGGAACTGATGTAGAAGGAGTAGATGGCATTGTGGGTGTGTGTTTCACATGTTTAGATGGATAATGAGAATTAGGATGTGTGGATGATAAAGTAGGGCAAAATTGAACTCCAACAGGTTCTGCCAAAGCACACATATCAAAGGGTCTAGGATCACCATGGATGGTAACCAACTGATTCTTAAATTTGAATTTAACACATTGATGTAAAGTTGAGGGAACGGCTCGCATTGCATTGATCCAAGGGTGACCCAAGAGTATATTGTATGATGCAGGGCAATGTACAATAAACACGGTCGTATCCAAGGTTCTCGGACCAACCTGCAATGGAATGGTAATAACTCCACACGTTTCTTGTGTTTCGTCATTGAAGGCTTTTATGATCATATCGCTTCTTTTCATTTCATCACTTCTAAACCCAAATATTTGGTAGAAGTCAAAAGTGTAGATGTTTAAAGATGAACCATTATCAATCAAGACTCGTTTAACTGCTACATCTCCAATTAAGGCAGTAATATATAAGGGGTTATCCTTATGTAAACTATGTTGAGGTATGTCTCTATCCCGAAAGTCAATACAATCAACTTCACGAGTTATTATAGTATTAGCCATGGCTTCAGGTTGAATGTCTTGTGGTACCATCATCTGGCTTAATGTGAGCATTAATTCATCTCTATGTGTAGGAGAGGATCTTAAAAGGTCCAAAAGGGAAATTCTAGCTGTAATGTTTGATAGTTGCTCATTAATATTATAAGGAGGTTTAGGTTGCACATTAGGTGCCTGATTCCCTTTATTAGGAACTTTCAAAACAAATGGAGTTGATCCATCATTGTGCATTTGATCATGTTGAGAGTTTTGAGCCTGTTGTCTAGTAACAGCTCCGATGGTACCCACAACATTATTCTATGGATGATGAATGGGTCTTGGTCTAGCATTTATGGCTTGCTCATTAGAAAGTAATTGGTGAGACGATGGTCTAGTAGTGACTCTTCTTGGAAATGGTTCTTCTGGGACCATATGACTTGTGATAGGGAGAATAGGTTCCGACTCATCTTCAGAGCTATTCGATTGATTTGAGGTGATTTCCATATCACTCTCAGTCTCATATTCTGTATCACTAAGATTAGGTGTCTGGATATTGTGTAGAGGCCTAGTTGTAACCACGGATAAAGTTGTGTCAAATATTTCCAGATCATGAGCAGGTAAATGCCCACTAATAGTTCCTACATATCGGGTAGGAGGGGGAACATTATGATGTTCAATTTGATTAGCCACTTCCTTGCCATGCTTTGGTAAAGGATGTTGAAATATGTCCAATGACTGATTGGCATTCTGATTCTGGTTTTGAGGAATGTTCTTTTGAGTATTATTAGGAGGATTTTGCTTAGGTTGAAAGGCTTGCACCTCCATCTCATTGTTATCAATCAGGTCCTGTATTTTATGTTTTAATATTTTACAAGAGTTGGTAGTGTGTCCAGGTCCTCTATGGAAGTCACAAGTGTAAATCAGCTCTGTATCCGGGTATAGTTGGATCAGGTTCCCGGATAGTTGGTAATTGAATCAAACCTCATTCTAATAATTGTGGGAGAATGGTTGATAAAGGTTGATTTAACCTAGTAAATTCTCGAGGAGGTTTATCGGGAGGTTTCAGTATAAACTTCTCCGTTGTCTTCGCAGCATTAACAGTAGCAATATTTCTACTATCAGTGACTCCATCACCCACAACTTGTTTATTTTTATATTGATTTCTGGATGTTTTCTCATCATCTTTCTTTTTAAGCTGACCTCTCCTAATGAGAGCATCTTCCACTCTTCGGGCTAAGTCTATAGCCTGATCAAAGGTGGTCAAGGTAGCAGTTGACAATTCATAAGATAGTTGGTCTTGTAAATTATTAATAAAGATGTCCAACATCTCCCTATAAGGTAACACAAAGTGCAATTTTCCTATCAACTGTCTCCACCTAGCTAGGAAATCGGCAAAACATTCATCTTTGTCTTGTTTTAAGTTGTACAAGTCTTTAATGGTCACATGCCTTTCGATGTAGGCACTAAATTGATGCACAAAAGACTCAGCAGTCTCTTCAAAGTTCCTCAAAGAATTAGTGGGTAATTGATAATACCACTCTAATGCCATTCCTCCTAAACTTTTTGGGAACATTTTTAGCAATAATAAGTCATCATGCGATATATCATGACATGCTATCCTAAACATACGAAGATGCTCTATGGGATCTTCGGTTCCTTTATATATGGGCAAGACAGGCATAGGAAAATGTTTAGGATACGGTTGTGCTACAACTATAGGATCTAGAGGTTGACTACACATCTCTCGATAATTGTACGAGGGACGGTAGGGATCTATCTGGTCCATGCGGGAAACTAACTGTTTCACCATGGTTTCAAGATTACTAGTTTGTCCACCATGTTGGTTCGGTGGGACATAAGCATGGGATTTATGAGTGTATGACGGTGTGACATAAGGATTAGATGCTATATTGCTATTATGCAAAGCATTGGTAGGAAGAGTATTATGAAGAGGATTTGTAGTAGTATTATGTTGTATCCCGGATTGTTGGTAATTGGTGTTTGGTTTTGTTTTGGGTTTTTGCTGATTTGAGGTATATTGCTCAATGGCTTGGTGAAATAGAGCAGTAAATGAGGGTTTCTTTTGTGCGGGAATGACCCTAGGCTTGCTAACAAGCACTTTAGATGGTTGGGTAACCTGTTGTTGTTGCATGTTCTGGATTATAGCTGCCATATCCAAATTGGATGGTCCAACTTGATCACTTTCTTGTTCAATAAAGGACAAGGGATTAGTGCATGTGTGAAATACGTCTTCTAGAGTTGCTTGAGTGTCACTAATTCGATCCTTGTCCATATAGACTGCTCTATTAAGCACACCAATATTAGTATTAAGGAACTTCCAGAATTGTTCCATGTTTTCAAAAGTAATAGCTCCTCCCGGAGACATTTTAGGGGATGAGGATCCTTCCTCTCTATTTTCTTCTTGTTCATTTCTTACAGCAAGCTCTTCTTCTTGCTGATCTAGGATTTCTTCTTCCTGAACTTGATCTTCAGGAAGGACATCCAGGTTATTTAATGGTTTTCCTAACCAATCTTCTTCTTCTTCAGTTTGTTTTCCATTCCTAAGTCTAGGCATTGTGCTTAAACTTAGATTTCAGCAAATATATATATAAAAAAAAATATATATATATATATATATGCGATAGGTTTGAGAGGTATATATTTTAATTATATACCTACTATAAAAAGGAAATGTTTTGATTTTTTGTTTTGTTTTTATATTGTTTTTGTGTTTTTGTGTTTTATAATATTATTATAAAGATAACAAATAGCATTCTAGTTGCAAAAGGAATAACAATAATAAAAGAATAACTTAGTTTTCTATAAATAATTTATGGATATCATTGATAGGATCAAGTTCATCAGGAGTCATGAAATGCTCCTCTTCAAATTGGAAATGGTTTTTCAAAAATTTGACAAAGTGTGCTATAGTAATATGATCTGTCTCAGATTCTGACCTGTAGAAATAAAGTTCATGGCAATATTCTCGATATAACACAACTCTAGGAACTCTATTCCATATTTTTCTATCCGTAAGAATGACTTCTTGATCCTCTATACGAGATAGAAACTTATGTACTACAACTACATTCTCAAGGTATTCTTCAAAGGTGTACAATTCAGAAGACACAAGTGCTCTTTTATCTGCTAACCACCTATGGCAAGCTCTCTGAAGTTCATGATATAAGGTTACTTGATCAAGATCCAAGATTCTATCTAGGACAAACCTCTTGATTTGCCTAAGTTCGGTTGATCTAGATGAAATAATATCCAATCTCCTATCAAGTTCGTCCCATAAAGGTTGGACTCTATTCGTTTGAGGTACTCTAAGCACAGACGTAATCTCTATGGTTGTTAATTGATTTTCAACATTAATGGTGACAACTCGTCTTTTATTATAATCTACCATCTAAATATGATATGCAACTTTAATTGTTTGTCTGATGATTCTAGATGTTTTTAATAATAATTTTTTTTTTGGATTGTTTTCAAAAGGTTTTAGTTTCACGTCGGGTTCACCAAAATGTACTGCTCCAAATTTTTTGCATCCTTACCTTCAGGCTATAGGATCCATGCCCGAAAGGGGGATGCGAGAAGGATGGGACAATACCTCGGACTGAGAGGCCCTTTGAAGGTCGCGCCTCTTGGGGGAGGGGTATAAGGGTGAATTTTTGATGGATGGTGGGTTCACCAAGAAACTTTGAGTGGCAGTTTCCATGCCTAGGTTGAGAATGGTTTTGGTGTGTTCATTTTATACTCGATCATTCATAATCCTAGGTTGGCCAGAATGAATCTAAGCTATTCTATATGAAAATGTTGATTTATATGAATACAAAAAGTAGGAATGAATCCTAAATGTAAAGATTATACGAAATGAGAAAGAATGCACCTGATTTCGGATGTCTGATGAAGATTCTGAAGCTTGTAGGAGTCCAGATCATCCCGAATATGACAGGATCATCTACAATTGTACAGAATCATCTCAGATCATAGGCGATCATCTGAGATCAGACAAGATCATCTTCGATCTGACGAATTTGTCAAAAACCTGCAATCACAAAAATAGACACCAAAAAAACAAAAATGCTACTGCTAGAATAATGCAAAATGATAGAAATGATAGTATAAATGCCTAACTAATAAATCTAGATAGCAAATTAAAGGAAATGCATTGTTTTAATAACTTATTTTAACTTTATCATGCATTTATGCTGAATGAGGTGAACTCCAGGATGCAGAATGAAAATAAATCAAACTAATGCATAGTAAAATAAAGAAGACAAATGAGGAATGCAAACTCAGGGCTCTGGTTGCCCCCAATATGAACTGTAGTCGAGATCACCTCCAATCATACGAGATCATCGCCGATCTACGATAGGATCATCCAAAATCATCTGGAATCGCCTACGACGATCCGAGCTTTCTCCAACTGAAGCACAGTGAAAACCTGCAATGAAAACTTAAAACTACGAGTGCAAACAATGGTGGATAGGACGTCTTGACACAACAAAACTAAATGGTAGGGAAAATCAATCAGGGAATCATGGGATCAGCCAACCAGGGGGATAAACTAAGAAAATCCCAGTTTATATAGGATTAGGGGGAGGTTAGGAGGTTGGGGATCATCCCAATCTGGGAGATCCTCAGCGGAGGAATCTCCAACTACGTAGACACGCTTCTGCCCAAGTTGGAGAGGTCGTTAAAATAGAAGCTAATTATGAAAATTTGGTTTTGGGACGAAATCGTCTGGACGTTCTGTTCCAGACGAATTCGTCCGATCTGGGACGATTTCGTCTGATCGACGATGATATCGTCCAACGGTCAAAACAACTCCTAAAAATGGCATGAAAAATGGGGTGAGCGGTTAACGAGCGATTTCGAGGTTAAAATTCAAATTTTTATCTTTTTACTAAGGGTTTAACTACGCCAATTTTAGGGTGCTACAAAATCTTATCAACTAATTTCTTTAGTCTACGATTATAGGATTTCACATCCTCATTGGCTTTTTGCTTCGCCACATAAATTTTCGTAACAATGTCTCCATCATCCTTTAGAGGTCAAAATTCTTCGATGAATTTCTCCTTTATCTGATTCCAAGTCTAAAAATCTACGATATTTTCTCTCTTCAAATACCAATCAATTGCCAATCCTCTCAAGGTAGTAGTAAATAGTATTACCTAATATTGAGGTCTATCTATACCATTTTCTCTCCAAATGGTTATGCAAGTCTCTATATGCCATGTGGGATCTTCCTTACCCTCACCTAAAAATGGTGGATATCTTTATTTGGATGCCCTATTAGCCATATTAGGATAGTCATTACTATCACTTGAGGTATCCTTTGGAATCCCTGTCTGATTCCTCCTTGGGGTTTCTAACTCCAATTGTCATCAGAAGTATCAATTCGAGGTACCTTTTTTTGTCCTGCCACTCAGTGACCAAATTTTCATGCATCTTCACCTTGTGACTTCCTTCACTGATGTGAGGGAGATGGTCTCTGTATGTCCTCCTGAGACCTCATGTCCTATTGCTTTGATGCCTGACTCCCATCCTTCACATTCTATTGTAACTCTTCTATCACTTTATCAGGTATCACCATCCACTCTCCATAATATTGCACTTTTTATTTGTCAACCCTTGCCTCTATGCTTGGTGGTTCTATTTCCTTGACCTCTGTCTCTATCAACAATACCTTAAAGTCTCCTTATTTAGATGTCCAAAATTACTCTATCTCTGGTTCTTGAGTACTACGGTCTGAGTTACTTGTGTTTTCTCTTTGAGCAATCATCGTGTTCCTTCTTACTAGAATATTATCTTTTATTTCTTGTCTCCCATTGTTTCATGCACTAGTGTCCATCATTCACCTCCTGTCTCAATATTCAATCTTCTTGACTTTTTGACCCGTTTAACAAACATTTCTAGATTTGATAAGGCAATGATGCCAAATGTAGCATAGGGGTGGATTATTCCCAGTGGGGAGGTATTTTCCATAGATAATAATGATCAATGGGCTAAACCTAATTCAATTTCCAAATCATACGATTGTATACCAGCTCAAACTACCCTTGTACAAACTATAATCATCATGTACGGTCATCAAATGCCTACACTGTACGATCTCAAATCATACAGTGTCAAATATGGTATGATATTGCACACAAAAAAACTCACATATTTTGTTTTGGAGGCCTTCGTACATAGTTTTGTAATCGATCAAGTCGATTTCCCAAAACTGTCAAATCGGGTAAGTTTCTCTCGATCACCTGTTTTACCAAATCAAGAAAACTGCTTTGTAAAATTTATAAGGAAAATGATGTACAATTTGTACAAACTAACGATATATCCTGATGCTAGTCTAGATTTTCCATTGTTCCAATCTCTCTCTAGGATATTTTGTAAGGGTTTGATAGACTAGTCAATGAAATATCCACAAGAGGTAAAACATCTTAACCAGACTATTGAGAGATCCTAGGTGTCTGATTACATCTAAAAATCATACACTATCATTAAAAATATCCTCCTTACTGATTACATGCTTCTAGATCATTATCTAGAATTTACCTATACTAGATTCTACCACAGGGTTGCAACAATACATAAAACTAATCTATAACAATCAATAGAGAACACAAACACATCATATTCATCCAAAAATCATTGTTATTCATTATCAAGATCATACATAGTCATCCACAACAATAATTATGCTCATTTATGTCTCGATTACAGTGTGGAAAAATATATCAATGCAATTGCAATAACTTAGAGAATCAACAACTATGAGTACTATCTCTTAACTATAGAAACCAGACCTATAATTTTGAAAATGGGGCCTTCTATACCATTGCCCAGGCCATTCCAAAGTAGTTCTTGAGACAATCCATTATTTACAACTGCCCATATATAATTGAATACATTAAATTGAATTTTTACTAAATTTAACACCTTAGTTAGCAAATCTATGCACCATTTCACTTTGAAATTACATTTCCATTGCATTTGGGTGAATTTCAGTGCACCTTGTATGATTTGCCACTACCCTATATGATTTTCTATTCTAGTTGTATAGTTTTATCCCCACTGTATGATTTACAAAACTTGAGCAAACTGTCATTTGTGTCAAAACTATCAAAATTGAGAAAATCCTTTTAATCACTTCTTCTTCTAGGAGGTGGATTTGCTGCCTACATGTTTCATCACCTTTGGTCCTTAGGTTCAACATAACGCCATGGGATGATTTCCATCACTAGTGATAGGCTCCAAGATACTGCATACCAGTGGAATAGTATTACAAGTAGCAATATATCTATCACATTAGTTATCCACTTTTGTACAGATCATTGTTCACATATGGATGAGCTAGCTAGTTAAACCATATCTACAATGGATTACTCCTACCTCCCTCAAAATGTATAAATGAACCTCACTCATTACACACAAAAGTCCATGAGTGTATCGAATACATTCATGAGGAACATGTTCATGTGGTGCCTTAGTATGAAGAACCCTTTAAATACGTGAATCTAGCATATTTTCCAGGGGAATTTGTGCTCCCCTCAATGCATTTAGATGTGCAACCAACATCGCCAATCAAATAATTAGAAGGTAAAATCAAAGAAGTGTGTGCTAAGCCCGCAACATCCATATCTCAATGATCGAAGCACACAACAACTACTTTTATTATACCTACTGCATCTACGATACAATGAGATGATAGGAAGTTGAAAGAAAAGGTGGGCAAAAAGAAGATAAATAAAACACCCAAGCCAGTCATCGTTGAAGCCCCTACTCCCATGGAAGTAGAGGAAGTTCAAGGAAGAGTTAAAGAGGCACCTCAACTTGCTTCGCCTGCATCTTCAGCAGGGTCATCTGCACCGTAGGTGACCGTCCATTTGGTTAATCCTGGATTAGGGTAATACATTATGCATAATATGATATTTACACCAATTATTGAGACTGCACATGACATGGGCCAATTTTGATCCCATCACCTTCCCATAGGTATGGTGGAACCATTGGGGGTACCACCTAACCAAACCAACTTCATCTATGGAGGGCTAGACCATTTTACATCTTCCATGCCCATGGATGAGGATGATGATGAACCATTCACCATGAATGTTGATTATCTTTCTAACTAAAACTATGCCATGTGATAATTTGAGCATTACCATTGGCTTGGTTACAGTATCAGACTATTCGAGTAGGGATGTAAGAAGCCTATAGAACCACAGTATCAGTTACCTACTGATAGGTTCAGGTTGGGATTCTATAACAGAGGATAGGCTAAACTCCTCATGATATATAGGCTAAACTCCTCATGATATATTTAGACCGCATGTACCTCATTCTGATGGGTAAAGTTAACTTCAATCCGTATCACCCTAATCCTTCAGCATTTTAGATGGATAACCGGCTAGTGACTTATGTCACTATAAATCCACCCGAGAGATATAACATGAACATCTTGGTGGATACCAACCCATAACCCATTCCAAGAGCTAACTTGGATAATCAAAGTCATGGAGATATTGACGACATTGGTATGCACTTCCAGGATCTAGACACAACTATGAGTATTGAATCAGAATTTGCTTCTAAGAACATTCATGCAGTATCCATCATCGAAAGTGATGGAATTGACTACAATTCTAGAACAGATGACATTGAGTTATCCTCAAAAAATGATTAATATGAGGATGAAAACAAGTTGGCCTATTTAGGTCCCACACTCTTGCATCATATTTTACCTCTGGAATCAATGAACGTTAGTGAATAGCCTCTCGATAATGATGATGGCTATCAAGAGATAGCCTACATGAGGCCTCATATAGAGCATCACTCTATTCTAGTGGGTAGTAGTGAAGGCCTATATTATGATAGTTATGAAGATGATATGGAGAGAGCCTATTTAGTATCTCCCTAATTACGCTATCACAATGTACCTTACATCATCGAGGATATGCGTAGAGAGATCAATATCCATCCTCAACTTAGGGGGAGACCGTCAAGTATTAATGTGATCTATTATATGGTGTTTCCTGATCTACCAATGTATATGGAGCTCCTTGAGCCCAATGATCCCATATGATAGTCTATTCATGGATCAGATTCAAATATCCCCATACCCCCAGAACCACATCTCAAGGATGGAAGATTTGTTAATGTTGAGTAACTTGCATGTGGTCCTGGAGATATGATCCATTTCATCAACATGATCTCCATTGATTTGACCACTCCACTCCACAATGCAGTCAATCCATTCAAACCACTACCTCTAAATGTAGATGTTATTGATTGGGATCATGTTGATTCACCACTAGAGCCTAAATATTTCTTCCCTAATGAATAAATATTGCAACATTTTCATTTTGTGCTAGGCTATGCACATGATATTTATCATGCTAAGGATGCTTCCAATGAGGAACCTATAAATCCAGTAGATGAAATCCACTTGATCCCTATGCCTCATCAACTTAAGGAGGGATCCCACATGTTAGTAGAGGAAACATTCAAAATGGATATCAGTAATGATCCCACCAATCCAAGGAAGATTAAATTTAGGGAGACTTTGACCCTTGATAAACATGCCAACCTCATCCCTCTACTGAAATAGATACTTGATCTCTTTTCTTGGACTTACAAAGATATGTCAGGTCTAGATCTAAAATTGGTTACTCATAACATTTCACTAAATCTATCAAAGAAGCCAATCAAGCAGAAACTCAGGAAGATGCATCCAATAGTAGCCTTAATGGTTAAGGATGAGTTGCAAAATTTTTTGGGCATAGAGTTTGTCATCTCCATTGGCTATCCAAAATGGGTATCCAATATGGTACTTGTAGGAAAACTTGATGGGAGGATCCGTATTTGTATGGATTTTAGAGACCTAAATAAGGCAACACCAAAGGATTCATTTTCTTTATCAAATATCGATGCTCTTGTAGATGCAATTGCAGGTCATGAAATGCTCTCCTTAATGGATGGTTTTTTTGGCTATAATCAAATTCGAATTAAGCTCAAAGACCAGCATAAAACTATGTTTATAATGCCATGGGGGACATTTTGCTATAAAGTTATGCCATTCGGTCTTAAAAATGCTAGTGCCACATATTAGCGGGCTATGACATATATTTTCCATGACTATATGCACAAGATCCTAGAAGATTATATTGATGACTTGTTGGCAAAGTCATTATTATGTTCTGAGTATCCGAAGGTCTTGAGGAAGGTCTTCGATCACCTGATAGAGCATAATGTTAGGTTTAATCCTAAGAAGTGCATATTTGGTGTAACTTTAGGAAAGGTCTTAGGATTCATCATTTCAAAATGAGACATCGAAGTTGACCTAGCAAAGGTCAAGGCTATTCTAGAAATTCATCCCTCCATGAACATCAAAGAATTAAGAAGCCTATATGTCAAAGTAGCATTCATAAAGCGATTTATCACACAATTATTGGATAAATGTTGATCCATGAATTGAATACTACACAAGGGCATCCCATTTAATTGGTATGATGACTATCGAGCAACCTTTGCTAAAATTAAGCAATACCTGGTGACACCACCAATGTTAGCTCCACCAAGGCCAGATGTGCCATTTTTGCTATATATATCGATAACCAACTTTGCACTGGGAACCATGTTAATCCAAAAGAATGTGCAAGACAAAGAGCAGGCCATATATTATATTAGCTGAACCTTGGTGAGCTATGAGCTCAGATATGCATATGTGGAAAAGTTATATTTAGCAGTAGTATTCACTACAAAGAAATTGTGACACTATATGTTGAGTCATACGACATATGTCATATCTAAACAAAACCATTTTTAGTATATGATGAGCAAGACATATCATAATACATGTACTATGAAGTGGATCATGCTATTAACATAATTTGATCTGGAATTCATAAGCCAAAATTCCATTAAAGGACAAGTCATAGTAGATCAAATGGCTGAGGTGCCTCTCAAAAATAGTAGGCCCCTCACCATAGAGCTTCATGATGATGCATTATTTGCATTATCAGAAGCACCTGAACCCAAAGAAATGGATAACAAAGCCAATATGACCTTGTTATTCAATGGTTTGAAGTGTGAGTAAGGGGGTGTGCAAGAATATTGATGTTCACGCCACAAGGAGCTCCAAATCCCTTATCGTTCAAGTTAGACTTTCCTTGCACTAATAACAATGTTGAATACTATAGCACCCTAAAATTGGTGTAGTTAAACCTTAGTAAAAAGATAAAAATTTGAATTTTAACCCAAACCGCCCGTTACCCACTCCCCTTGTTTTTCATGCCATTTTTAGGATTTGTTTTGACCGTTGGACGATATCGTCTAAAATCAGACGAAATCATCCCAGATCTGATGGATTTGTCTGGAACAGAACGTCCAGACGAATTTGACCCAAAACTAAATTTTCATAATTAGCTTCTCTTTCAAAAGCTTCTCTAACTTGGGCAGAAAGCGTGTCTGCGTAGTTAGAGTCTCCCTCGTTGGAGATCTCCCAAATTGGGATGATATCCAACCTCCTAACCTCTCCCTAATCTTATATAAACTGGGATTTTCTCATTTTATCCCCATGAACCCCCTAGCTGACTGATTTTCCTAAAAATTTAGTTCCTTATGCATTAGAATATCCTCGCACCATCGTTTGCATTCTGTATTTCATGTTTTCTTGCAGGAATTTCACTGTTTTTAGCCGGAGCAAGCTTGGATCATCGCAGGCGATTCCAGACTATTTCGGACAATCCTATCAAGGATCGGTGATGATCTTGTATGATTGGAGGTGATCCTAAATGTAGTCCAGATTGGGGGCAATCAGAGCCCATAGTTTGCATTTTATTATCGTTTCTATGCATTTCTTTATGCATTAATTTGGTTTATTTTATTTCTGCATCCCGGAGTTCACCTCATTTAGCATAGATGAATGATAAAGTTAAAAAAAATTATTAAATTAATGTATTTATTTTAATTACTATCTAGATCTATCATTTAGGAAAATTTATTGTCATTACTATCATTTCCCTTTGCTTTTACAATTGTATTTTGTTTTTTTGGTATCTATTTCTATGACTAGAGGTTTCTAACGAATTCGTCTGACGAATTCGTCAAATCGACGATGATCTCATCTGATATTAGATGATTGAATGAGATATGAGATGATTTTGTGCAATTCCAGATGATTACATATGATTTGAGATGATTTGGACTTCTACAAACCTCAAAATCTTCATCATACATTCAGAATCAGGTATATTCTATTTTATTTAGCCTACTTTCTGTGTTTAACACTTATGCATGTTTCATGTATTCATAAAAATCAACATTGGCATATAGAATAGCTTAGATTCATTCTGGAAAAACCTAGGAATTGAATGATTAAAGTATAAAATGAACACATCAAACCTACTCTCAACCTAGGCATGGAAACTGCCACTCAAAAGTTTCCTGGTGAACCCACCATCCGTCGAAAATTCACCCTTATACCCCTCCCTCGAGAGGTAGGACCTTCAAAGGGACACTCAGTCTGAGGTATTATCCCATCCTTATCGCATCCCCCTTTCGGGCATGGATCCTATAGCCTGAAGGTAAGGATGCAAAAAATTTGGAGCGATACATTTTGGTGAACCCGACGTGAAAACTAAAAACCTTTTGAAAATAATCCAAAAAAAAGCAAAACATAAATGTATTTAGAATCATTAGAAAAACAAGTAAGATTGTATATCATATTTAGATGGTAGATTATAATAAAAGACGAGTTGTCACCATTAATGTTGAGAATCAATTAGCAACTATAGAGATTACTTCTTTGCTTAGAGTATCTCGAACATATAGAGTCCCACCTTTATGGGACAAACTTAATAGGAGATTGAATTTTATTTCATCTAGATCAACAAAACTTAGGCAAATCAAGAGGTTTGTCCTAGATAGAATCCTAGATCCTGATCAAGTGACCTTGTATCATGAGCTTCAGATAGCTTGCCATAGGTGGTTAGCAGATAAAAGAACCCTTGTGTCTTCTGAGTTGTAAACCTTTAAGGAATACCTCAACAATGTAGTTGTAGTGCATAAATTTCTATCACGTATAGAGATTCAGGAATTCGTTCTTACGGATAGAAAGAGATGGAATAGAGTTCCTAGAGTTGTGTTATAACGAGAGTATTACCATGAGCTTTATTTTAACAAGTCAGAGTCAGAAGTAGATAACATCACCATAGCACACTTTGTCAAATTCTTGAAAAACCATTTCCAATTTGAAGAGGAGCATTTCATGACTCCTGATGAACTTGATCCCATCAATGACATCTATAAACTATTTATAGAAAACTAAGCCATTCTTTTATTATTATTATTTCTTGCATTTAGTATGATGTTTGTTCTCTTTATAATATTATCATTAAAAAAAAAAAAAACAAAACAAAAATAAAAACAAAAAATCAAAACATTTTCTTTTATGTATTATAGTAGGTATATAATTAAAATATATACCTCCCAAATTTGTTGCAAATATATATATATATATCAATATATATTTGCTAAAATCTAAATTTAAGCATAATGACTAGACTTAGGAATGGAAAACAGATTGAAGTAGAAGAAGATTGGTTAGAAAAACCAATAAATAAACCAGATGTCCTTCCTGAAGACCCAATTCAAGAAGAAGGAACCCTATACCAACAAGAAGAAGAATTTGCTAAAGGAAATGAACAAAGAGAAACTGTTAGAGAGGAAGGATCCTCATCTCCTAAAATGTCTCCGAAAGGAGCTGTTACTTTTGAGAACATGGAACATTTTTGGAAGTTCCTCAATACTAATATTAGCGCCCTTAATAGAGCAGTCCATATGGACAAGGATCAAATTAGTGACACTCAAGCAACCCTAGAAGAAATATATCACACATGCACTAATCCCTTGTCATTCATTGATCAAGAAAGTGATCAAGCTGGACCAACCAATTTGGATATGGCCGCTATAATCTAGAACATGCAACAACAACAGGTTACCCAACCACCTAGAGTGCCTGTTACCAAGCCTAGGGTTATTCCCACACAAAAGAAATCGTCATTCACTACTCTATTCCACCAAGTTATTGATCAACATACCTCAAATCAACAGAAGCCTAAAATCAAACCAAACACTAATTTTCAACAATATGGAATACAACATAATGCTACTACAAATCTTCTTCATAACACTCTTCCTACCAACCATTTGCATAATAGTAATATAGCATACAATATTTACGTCACACCATCACACGCTCAAATACCACCAAACCAATATGGTGGACAAACTGATAATATGGAAGCCATGGTGAAATAGTTAGTCTCCCGCATGGACCAAATAGATCCCTACCATCCCTCGTACAATTATCAAGAGATGTGCAATCAGTATCTAGATCCTATAGTTGTAGCACAACCATATCCTAAACACTTCCCTATGCCTGTCCTACCTATATACAAAGGAATCGAAGATACCATAGAGCATCTTCGTATGTTTAGGATAGCATGTCATGACATATCACATGATGACTTGTTATTACTAAAGATGTTCTCAAAAATTTTAGGAGGAATGGCATTAGAATGGTATTATCAACTACCCACTCATTATTTGAGGAATTTCGAAGAGACGACTGAGTCTTTTGTGCATCAATTTAGTGCCTACATCGAAAGGCATGTAACCATTAAATATTTGTACAACCTAAAACAAGACAAAGATGAATGTTTTGATTATTTCTCATATCGATGGAGACAGTTGATAGGAAGATTGCACTTTGTGTTACCTTATCAAGAAATGTTGGATATATTTATCAATAATTTACAAGAATAACTATCCTATGAGTTATCAACTGCTACCTTGACCACCTTTGATCAAGCTGTAGATTTAGCTCAAAGAGTGGAAGATGCTCTTATTAGGAGAGGTCAACTTAAAAAGAAAGATGATGAGAAAACATCCAAAAATCAATAGAAAAATAAACAAGTTGTGGGTGATGGAGTCACTGATAGTAGAAATATTGCTACTATTAATGCTGCAAAAACAACAGAGAAATTTATACTGAAACCTCCTGATAAACCACCTCGAGAATTTACTAGGTTAAATCAACCTCTATCAATCATTCTCCCGTAATTACTAGCACGAGGTTTGATCCAACTACCAAATATCTAGGAACTTGATCCAACTATACCCGGATACAGAGATGATTTACACTGTGATTTCCATAGAGGACCTGGACACGCTACCAAATCTTGTAAAATATTAAAACATAAAATACAAGATCTGATTGATAATAATGAGATGGAGGTGCAAGCCTTTCAACCTAAACAAAATCCTCCCAATAATGCTCAAAAGAACATCCCCCAAAATCAGAATTAGAATGCCAATCAATCACTGGACATATTTCAACATTCTTTACCAAAGCATGGTAAAGAAGTGGCTAATCAAATTGAGCACCATAATTTTCCCCCTCCTACCCGATATGTAGGAACTATTAGTGGAAATTCACCTACTCATGACGTGGAAGTATTTGACACAACTTTATCCATGGTTATGACCAGACCTCTATATAATACTCAGACACCTGATCTTAGTGATGTAGAATATGAGACTGAAAGTGACATGGAAATCACCTCAAATCAATCGAATAGCTCTAAAGATGAATCAGATCCTATTCAACCTATCACAAGTTCTATGGTTCCAAAAGAACCATTTCCAAGAAGAGTCACTACTCGACCATCGTCTCACCAATTACTTTCTAATGAACAAGCCATAAATGCTAGACCAAAGCCCATTCATCATTCGCAAAATAATATTGTAGGTACCATCGGAGCTGTTACTCGACAACAAACTCAAAATTCTCAACAAGATCAAACTCAGAATGATGGATCAGCTCCATTTGTTTTGAAAATTCCTAATAAAGGGAATCATGCGCCTAATGTTCAACCAAAGCCTCCTTATAATATTAAGGAACAATTATCAAATACTACAACTAGAATTTCCCTTTTGGACCTTTTAAGATCTTCTCCTACACATAGGGATGAATTAATGCTCACATTAAGCCAGATGGTGGTACCACAAAATATTCAACCTGAAGCCATGTCCAATACTATCATAACTCGTGAAGTCAATTGTATTGACTTCCGGGATAGAGATATACCACAACATAGTTTACATAAGGATAACCCCTTATATATTACTGCCCTAATTGGATATGTAGCAGTTAAACGAGTCTTGATTGACAATGGTTCATCTTTAAACATTTGCACTTTTGACTTCTACCAAAGATTTGGGTTTAGAAGTGATGAAATGAAAAGAACTGATATGATCATAAAAACCTTCAATGACGAAACATAAGAAACGTGTGGAGTTATCACTATCCCATTGCAAGTTGGTCCAAGAACCTTAGACATGACCGTATTTATTGTACATTGCCCTACATCATACAATATACTTTTGGGTCACCCTTGGATCAACACAATGCGAGTTGTTCCCTCAACTTTACATCAATGTGTTAAATTTGAATTTAAAAATCAGTTGGTTACCATTCATGGTGATCCCAGACCCTTTGATATGTGTGCTTTGGCAGAACCTGTTGGAGTTCAATTTTACCCTACTTTATCATCCACACATCCTAATTCTCATCAACCGTCTAAACGTGTGAAACACACACTCATAACATCATCTACTTTTTCCCCACCAACTACACCTCTACATATAGTTCAATTGTATTCTAAAAAAACCACATTAGGACCTCAAAAAGATCTTAAACCCACAGCCAATGCTTCTTGTTTTACTCCTATAACTTCCATACCTATAGATCCATCCATAGACATCTCTACAACACCTACACCTACCAGAGGCATATTTTTCGCATCCAAAAACATAGGAAATGTTCCTTCTACCTCTTACACTCTTACCGATGAGATCTTACCCGATTTATCTAAAATTATTATATAAAAAAACAAACGTTGCTATGCAAAATTCCCTTATTTTAAATAATTTGCCACCCTCTCCTCATACCTTGGGCCTCCCACAGCTCATGGGAAGTATTTACCAAGTCGATAGTTGCGCTTTTATTTATAAGGGACATGACTGGGGAAGAATACCTAGAAACATCATGACTCATTATGATGGATATGCTCGCTGTTATTTTACTAATGAGTATATTAAAGCTAAGCCAATAATGCTTAAATTGGGATATAAAGGGAAAGGTTTGGGACCTTTCTAGAATGGTATGAAAGAACCTTTTGAGGTAGAACCATGGCCTGCCCGATGTGGTGTGGGCCTATTTCCTAGTAAAGGTCAGCCCTTCCCATTTGAGGATGATGACCATCTCATATCTTACCAAGATTATTTGGATGAACGCGATGCTTTGCGTTTAAGGAATAACCCATTTACATGTAATATGCTATCCATAGCTTACCCTTAGATGATTGATGAATCCGACGATGAGTTGAAAGGGGATATCTTCCATGACGTCTCCGTTGAGGAATTGTTATATAACATATTTTATTTCGATGGCTCTATACCTAGTATAGCCCAACTTGAGTCCACGACTCCTCAAGATGAATTATCCAAGCTAACCTTGGAAGAATTACAAGAATTGGACGTTTCACCCGCCCCGCATAATTTTGAGAGAGATCTACACATGGAAGTAGAAAACTTCATAAAAATTAACATTGGAACCGAAGATAACCCTCACATAATCAACATTGGATCAAAATTGAGTCAATAAAAATAAGATAAATACATTGCATTACTTAAAGAATATGAAGACATTTTTTCTTGGACATATGAGGATATGCTAGTATTAGACCCTTCTATAGTTATGCATCACCTAGTAGTCCATCCGGATGCTAAACTTGTTAAACAGAAACTTAGAAAAATGCATCCTAAAGTGGCTTTACTAGTCAAAGGGGAATTAGAAAAAATCCTGAAGGTTATTTTTATACAAGCCATTGATTATGCTGAATGAATCTCAAATGTAGTTCCAGTAACTAAGAAAGAAGCTACCAAAGTTAGGGTTTGCATAGACTTTAGAGATATTAATACTGCATGCCCTAAAGATGATTTTCCTCTTCCCAAAATGGATCAGATCATTGATTTTACTACTGGGAGTGGAATGATATCCTTAATGGATGGATTCTCTGGTTATAATTAGATCAGGATAGCTCCTGAAGATCAGGCTAAAATAGCCTTTATTACCCCTTGGGGAACCTTTTGTTGGAAAGTGATGCCATTCGGTTTGAAGAATGCAAGTGCAACATATCAACGAGCCATGACTTATATCTTTCACGATATAATGCATGATATTCTACATGATTATGTAGATGATATTATAGCTCATTCCATCCAAGAATATGATCATTTAGATGACTTGAGAACAGTAACTGATCGGTTAAGGGAATATATTATCCAACTAGATCCAGCTAAATGTATATTCGGAGTCAAGTCCGGTAAATTATTGGGGGTTATAGTTTCTTTATGTGGCATTGAAATTGACCCTCTCAAGATCGTGGCTATCACTGATATGCCCGCACCCACAAATATATCTAAATTACGGAGTCTACAAGGTAAGCTTCAAGCTATTCGTCGCTTCATCGATAAGTTGGCGGATAAAACAGGACCCTTTCTTAAGCTTCTTAAGAAAGAGGTCTCTTTTCATTAGGACGATGAATGTGAGGAAGCATTTGAACTCCTCAAAAAATATCTCCTTAAACCATCGGTGATTTCACCACCTAGATCTGATCATCCATTTATCTTGTACATTTCTGCTTCAGATTTTGCCTTAGGAGCTATGTTAGCTCAACTTGACGATGAGAAGAAAGAATGTGCTAATTATTACATTAGTAGAACCTTAATCAGTTATGAAACTTGCTATACAGTATTAGAGAAGTTATGTCTTGCAGTCGTATTTTCTACATAGAAACTATGCCATTATATGCTCAGTCAGAAAACGTATGTTATTGCTAAATTCGACCCTTTATGATATCTCATGAGTCAACCATACTTATCTGGTCGTACAACAAAGTGGGTTCTTGCGCTAAGCGAGTTTGAACTCACGTTTATAGGAAAAAAGTCTGTTAAAGGTCAAATCATAGCAGATCAATTAGCTACTGCACCCTTAGAGTCTACCCATCCCCTCATCATTGAGTTTTCTAATGAATGCCTTAAACTTGAGGCAGACCATCTAGAGCAATGGTCCCTATACTTTGAAGAAGTCTGATGTATGAGTGGGGATGGTGCAGGTATTATTTTAATATCTCCATAGAAACATCTTATACCTCTTTCATTTAAATTAATGTTTGCTTGCACTAATAATACTGTTGAATATGAGGCTCTAATCCTAGGATTACGAGCTGCCTTGGCACTAAAAATTAAAAATATATTGGTTTTCGGTGATTCTCAACTTGTCATAAATCAAATTAATGATGTTTATCAGACCAGAGATGATAAATTGCATCCATACAAATCATATGTCTTACAATTATTATCTTTATTTGATCAAGTTAGCTTGGAAGCTATTCCTCGAACTAGCAATCGTGCGGTTGATGCTATGGCTGCAGTTGCATCCCTTTTACCCTTAGAGTTAGATGACGAATATGCTACCATAATTATTTGTTGACTCTAGGAACCTGCTTCAAATAAATCATGCTTAGAACCTTTGGATGTGTTTCTAATCAATAAAACTACTCCTAAACCATGGTACACTGATATATTTAATTTTCTTCAAAATGGGACCTTTCCTGAAGGTTGTAATAGAACCCAGCATCGGTTATTACGTAGACGAGCAAGTCACTTCATGATTATTGGTAATACCTTGTATAGGAGATCTTTTGAAGGCATCTTACTAAGATGTCTGAATCTAGAAGAATCTAGATCAGCTTTGAGTGAAGCCCACAATGGATCTTATGGGGGACATTTTAGTGGTAGTGCCATTGCTAAGAAGCTCCTTAGGATAGGATATTTTTGGCCTACCATGGAGAATGATGCACATGATTATGTGCGCCATTGCGACAAGTGCCAGAAACACGCTAACCTTGTTCATGCGCGTGCACAAGAATTGCAGGCTATTTCATCTCCTTGGCCCTTTTCAACATGGGGCTTAGACATCATCAGAAAAATCAACCCTATGTCATTTGATGGACACAAATTTATCATAACCGCCACTGAGTATTTCATGAAATGGGTTGAAGCTATGCCCTTAGATTCTTGCATTGGAACCCAAGTTTCCAAGTTTATTTTTAATCAAATTATTTGTAGGTTCTAAATTCCTGCAAATCTCATCTCAAATAATGGATCTTGTTTCAAAAATAAAGATGTCAAAAAATTATGTCAAAAATATAAAATTCAACATCGTTGGTCCACCCCCTATTATCCTCAGGGTAATGGCCAATAAGAAGCATATAATAAAACATTAATCAAAATCCTCAAAATACTGGTCAATAAATCTGGCCGAGATTGGCACATCCAATTATATCCTGCTTTGTGGGCTTATCGAACTAGTGTTTGCACTCCCACGGGGACTTCACCTTTTGTTTTGGTCTATGGCGCTGAAGCAGTTTTTCCCTTTGAATTAGAAGTTCCTTCTTTGGCTCTGCTACTTCAAGATACTAAAGTAGGAGATGATTAGGAAATCCTAGATGAGAAGCGCATCAATGCTTTGGAGCATCTTCGTGCCTACCAAAACAAGCTTAAATGAGCATACCTCAAGAAATTTCATCATCGATCCTTTGAGATCGGCGACCTTGTCTTAAAAGAAAATAAAAAAAATACTAATGCAACTAAAGATCTTAAAGGTAAATTTGAACCTAACTGGCTTGGGCCATATGTCATCACTGCTAAATTTGGCTTAGGAGCATACAGATTATCTACCTTAGATGGTAAATATCTTAAAGAACCTATGAACATTATGCATCTCAAACGCTATTATGCATAAAATTTGGTCATTTCATCATTGTATATATTGTTATTTTGCATATTGTTTCATTTTCGTTATCCATATAAAAATTTCAAAAAAATAGTAATAGTATTTATTCTTTCCATTCATAAATTAAAATCAAAATATAAAAACACTTCAAAATCATCAAAATCTTCAAAAACATCTTTTATTTTTGTACCTGTCGAATTCTTGAAGTATTGCAGTTATATTTTCAGTTATTTTGGATAAATTAGCATTTATTTGGAATCATGCACTTTCACACTCACATGAATAAATATCTTGATTTTATTTGGTATGATTATTAATCTCTCTTATATCAAAATCCACAGTTGAATTAAATAAAGTTTTTTGAGCATAGAGAACTGATCTTCTTATTTACTTGAACCAAGTATATCTCTTTACATTAAAATGATTTCATTGCAAATTCGATACGATGCTACATAGTAGAAGTGGTTTATTGAGCGAAAAGTTTCCCCTACTATCCTATCATGCACATGGTTTAGAATATTTGAGAATTGACAAAAGGACAAGCTCACCCCTACCCAGAATAAAAAACCCTTGCTCTACAGCCAATCCGAGCAAGTATCCCTAACATAGGAAGAAAAAGAAAAGGTAAAGAAAATGAGAAAAATAAAAATATCATTTTGTACCATCGCAGCAATATTTCAGCATTATCTCAGTTCCAAGCAAAAATACAAAAAAAAAAGAAGAGAAAGAGAAAATAAAAAGCAAAATTCAATAAATCCCTTTCCCTACCCCTTGAAAAGTGAAGAACATAAGCTTATACTGAGATGGGGGGGGTGAACAGTATAAGACCTCTTTTTATTTTTTCCTTTATACTTCAAAATAGTAAAGCAATATACCCAAAGCAATATCAAAGCAATGCACAATATCATCCACAAAGTGACACCAATTTTAACATGGTTCACCCAAAATGGCTGGGCTATGTCCATAAAACTTTTCTCTAAAAGTTATCTCAAAGTTCTTTGGGAATCCTTCCCAATTACAATATTTATGAGCCTCGGCCCAAAGGAGATACCTTCCCCTAATCAGAATTTATGAGCCTCTGCTCAAAGGAGTTACCTTCCCTCTCGCTCTGGAAATGATCCCTCAGAAGATCAACTGCCTCTACCTCTTTCCAACATGTGGAACTCCTTTCCACTGAAGATCTCCTATCCTTAATGCTTAGCCTAAGATACCTCTGCCTTCTATGATCACATCCACAGTAGCTCAGCAACCTGTGCCAAACACAGTTAGTCGGTCTAGTACAAGTCTTCCTCTGTCTGTCAGATCTGTCCAACGCTTGAAAAAATTAATCCTCTGCACACAAGCCTTCTCAAAGACTTACCAAATCTATCCTCAGGTTCTTCTCAAAGAACCAGTGTACCTCTATCCTCAAGTTCTTTGATAGAACTATCAAACTCATCTCACAAGTCCTCTGCTAGGACCTGTCCAAATCTGCTCACAAGTCCCCACCGAAACCTGTCCAAGATCACGCCACAAGTCCCCACCGGAACCTGTCCAAAACTCAACAAGCTCACCAAGAAAAAAAACTTTCTTAGTAGGAAATCACAAGGTGAATTGTTAGAGACCCAATGTGATTTTTCAAACTCATAGAAGCATAAAGAGAATTGTTAGAGACTCAATATGTTCTATACTCAACTCCCAATCTCAAAACTCAACTCAAATCAACTCAGCTCAAACTCAATCTCAAATCTGAAAACTCAACTCAATATATGAAATGGATAGGATAGACTGCTTTCTTTCAAGAACATGAAACCCCAACAATTGCCAACTATGCAAATAATCACATAACAATGATACTCATGTTATTTTCACCATAAATTAGGGCTTCAACAACAATGCTCATCAAACAAGGTTCAATCAACACCATTCAAACCAAAACACAACCTTGAAGCATTTCACAATCAACATCAGAAAAGGAAACAAGTAGAAATCATTTTCTCTCCAATATTGTTTGAACAAAAAGCATCCACAAACTCAAATCAACAAGAGCACACACAAATTTTCAAATCATCAACAAAGGAGTAAGCCCAACACTTTAACGAAGTAAAAAATAGCTTGATTATTACCAATTTAATGAAAGCAAATGTCAATCTCAAAGCTACCCACTTAAGGTTTCACAACTTCACACAAGAAGCAATTTTAACCTTAAAACATCATGCTTTCATTACCATAATCAACCAAAAGCACTCTCAACATTACAAGAAAAATTTATCCCTTATACACCTTATTTCTCCCTTATAGTCTTATCAAAAATAAAATTTATCTCTCATAAGAATGCAATAAGATATTTCAAACAACACCTTCAAAAGAATATTTTATCAAAATAAAACAACCTTTAGACTCCTTATAACTCCTAAGCTGTTTTTCCCTCTAATAAACTTCCTCCATCCGCAAAATATATTTAGCAAAAATTATTTTCGAAAATACCTTGGCCAACATCAAAAATCATGCTATGGAGAAATTGCGCACGCATTCTAACACCAGCCGCTGTGTCCACTTCATGATGTAAAACCCTTTCATGTTATTCGAATGCAGAACCTCCCATTTGGGTAGCGTGCCAACATCCTAGCCGCTACCGGTGTACCAAAGGCGCCTGGTGAGGTTTAAACCTCATGTTGTTAGCCTTGTTCCTTCTACACCAGGGATTAAATAAAACAATAGTGCCTCCCTTTCTTCTGACGCGAACATGAATAGGAAAACCTTACGACGGATTTACGACAAGCAGCGAGTACAAAAAAATGAACAGCGGATCACGAAATCACAACGAGGAAGAAATTGAATAGCAGATCACGAATTCACAACGAGCAACTCTTTTCAAAATGCGGATCGGATAATTCTTGATTTTCATCAAGGGAGATTTATATGCATTTTTACCATAAGCTCTTGACGTCGGTGAGGATTTTAACACGTCGGTGGAGGTCTTGGATAGTACCCACAATCTTAAAACATAGCACCCACATAGTTAAGACATTTGTGCCATGGGTTAGGAGAAACCATTGCAAACAATAATTTAATATTTATTTAAAAATAATTAAAGGGAACCTTAACAAGGTTTTTAATTATTTAAATAAATACTTCCTCCTGGACCCAAATGCATTAAACTAATGCATCCACCTGTAATATTTAAACCTACCAACTTGGGGTTTACAAAAGACCTTTGAAACTGTCATGCCATAACCTTCATCAAAACAAATTATTTGACATCAAATCAAATTCCTTCAAGAGCTTCTTGACATCAATGACAACTTATACACTTGAGCAAAGGCAATGTACCCAAAGTACCCAAAATTGCCAACAATCTCCCCATTTGTCATTGATGGAAAACCTTTACTGAAAACACTTCTCAAGAGCCAAAAATGAAACCAACTGTGCTAACAACTGACCAACTGTGCCCACAAATGAGAATCTTCCTTTGAAGTTTTGCTCCCCCTGACTTGAAGCTCTCCTCTTCACTTTGAAGCTCTCCCCATTACTCATATATCTACCCCTTTGTCATCAATGGCAAAGGGTCACCTTTGGGGCTCGAGACTCAGAATGAGCCTCTTAGCTTAGTCCCTCCCCCACCTCCTGATGAGGTGATTAATTCTGGGGTGGGAGTAAAACTCCCATTAGGCACTAATCATCATCAACATCTATAACTTCCTTGTCGGGCCTTCTCTTGAACTCTTTGTCCATATTCCTGTTCTTGTTCTTGTTCTCATCCCTGTTCTTGTCCATGCCTTGATCCTTGGACCTGATCATGCCACTATTCCTGTTCTTGTTCCTGTATTATGGAATTTCAGCTATACACTGTCTGATTATGTGACCTTCATTGTTGCACTTGAAACACTTGATGAAGTTGTTTCTCTGAGGTAAACCTGATCTTTGAATCCACCTGTTTTGACCAAACCTGTTTTGTCCAAACCTGTTCTTACCAAACCTATTCTGACCAAACCTGTTTTGATCAAACCTGTTCTTGTTATTTACCTTGCAATAGACTGCCTTGTGCCCAAACTATTTACAAGAGTAGCAATACCATTGAAAGTAACTAGCACTTCTGAAACTGTCATTTACCTTCTTCAATTGAGCCATGCAATGTGAAGCCATGTGACCAAACCTATGACAAGCAAAACATCTGCCTTGAAAATTTCCTTTATTTGACCTCTTGGGTCCTGAATACTTCTTCTCATTCTGAATTCTGTTTTTTGTTTCTGTGCATCTATCATTCAAGGACTCCTTTTTTGAAATACTTTCCTCATCAAAACTCTCTTCCTTTTGGAGTCTCTTACTAGACTCTCCAACTTGTTCCTTGTGTGGCTTAACAAAACCAAGGCCTGTTTTATCTGTTGTCTTTCTTTGACCTTTGATGAGTGACTTAACCTTTTTGGAGCTATCTTGAAACCTGTAAATATTATCCTTGTACTCTTTAGTTTCCTCTTTCAAAGAAGCCATTTTCTATTCTAACTCATTATACTCAAGAACCTTAGACTCTAACTCATCCTTGAGTTCTTGTGTCTTAGCTATAGAGAAGTCAAGACTTTCTATAAGATCATCTCTCTCCATACAACATTCATCTAACTTATCCTTGAGTCTAGCATTCTTCTTTCTTTCATTTTTCAAAGCACTAAGAGCACTAATAAGTTCACCTTCAAGATCTACTTCACCTTCCTCTATATCTTCCTCTATTTGTTTGTTTTTTGAATCATCAAAGCCTTTTTCAGATTTCTTATCACTAGAGGTGCTACCCTTTTCAAAAACCATACATGCATCTTCCTTATAGTTTTCTGAAGCATCATCATACATACTAGAAACCAAATCATTATTTGTGCAATCATCCTCAAGGTGACCAAAGTTTCCACATCTAAGACATTTCATGATAATGAATCTATGTTTCGGTTCTTCCTCTTTTCTCGATATGAACAACATCTCATTTTCATCATCACTTGAAGAACTTTAACTATCACTACTAGAACACTTACTTGCTTTGTCTAGGTAGAAATTCTTCTTATGCTTGTGAGAATACCTATTTCCTTGATTGTTGTGCTCATATTTGTTCTTCCTGTGATGCTTGTGCTTTTCAGAATCCTTGCTCTTAGAATCCTGTTTATCTTCATCACTTTCATTCTTGGGAATAGTACAATCAGTAGCATAATGACCAAAATTTCCACAATTGAAACATCTTATATTTTTCATACTTTTGTGCTTTCTAGAGAACTTGCATTTCTTGTTGTAATATACCTCTTCATCACTAGAAGACTCATCACTATCTTGAAGCTGTTTACCCTTGGATTTCTTGGTAGCCTTGAAAGTCGCCTCTTTCTTGAAATCAACCTTCACTTGATTTATCAACTCAAATGTCGCAAGTATACTATGGAGCTCATCCTTTTTCAACTTATCCAAATCTTTAGCTTCCTCAATAGCAGAAATATTTTCACTAAATCTATTAGGAAGAGATCTTAAAATCTTATCACAAACATCATTTTTAGCAAGCTCAAGACCTAAGTCTTTCATGGAGTTAACAACCTCATCCATACGAAGCATGTAGTCACTAATATTTTCATCATAATTCATCTTGAGTTGTTCAAACATACCTTTGAAGTGTCTCAACTTGGCCTTTCTGACATTTGTATCACCTATATGAACCACATTCAATTGTTTCCACATTTCACTATTTGTCTTGCAGTGGATCACCTTGGTGAGATCTGCTTTCTGTAAGCCTTTCAGGATTGCATTCATTGCCTTTGAATTGCTATGATGTAGGAGCATTTCTTCCTTAGTAATAGGACCATGTACAGGAATAGTGTACTCATCTTCAATCACTTCCCAAACCTCATTACCAAGTGCCATTAGATGAACCTTCATCCTTGCACTCCAAAGACCAAAATCCGACCCATCAAGAATAGGTGCTGCATTGCCACTTGAATGATCCATTGTGTTCTTTACTAGCTTTTCCTTCAAGCTGTTAAACTTTCCGAAGGCACCCGCTCTAATACCAATTGAAGAACACAAGCTTATACTAATAGGGGGGGTGAACAATATAAGACCTCTTTTTATTTTTTCCTTTATACTTCAAAATAGTAAAGCAATATACCCAAAGCAATATCAAAGCAATGCACAATATCATCCACAAAGTGACACCAATTTTAACATGGTTCACCCAAAATGGCTGGGCTACATCCACAAAAATTTTCTCTAAAAGTTATCTCAAAGTTCTTTGGGAATCCTTCCCAATTACAATATTTATGAACCTCAGCCCAAAGGAGATACCTTCCCCTAATAAGAATTTATGAGCCTCTGCTCAAAGGAGATACCTTCCCCTCTGCTCTAGAAATGATCCCTCAGAAGATCAACTGCCTCTACCTCTTGCCAGCACGTGGAACTCCTTTCCATCGAAGACCTCCTATCCTTAATGCTTAGCCTAAGAGACCTCTGCCTTCTATGATCATGTCCACAACATCTCAGCAACTTGTACCAAATACAGTCAATCAGTCTAGTACAAGTCTTCCTCTATCTTTCAGATCTGTCCAACGCTTGAACAAATCAATCCTCTGCACACAAGCCTTCTCAAAGACTTGCCAAATCTATCCTCAAATTCTTCTCAAATAACCAGTGCACCTCTGTCCTCAAGTTCTCTAATAGAACTATCAAACTCAACTCACAAGTCCTCTGCTAGGACCTGTCCAAATCTACTCACAAGTCCCCACCGAAACCTGTCCAAGACTGCTCACAAGTCCCCACCGAACTCTGTCCAAAACTCAAGCAAGCTCACCAAGAAAAAAAAAATTTCTTAGTAGGAAATCACAAGGTGAATTGTTAGAGACCCAATGTGATTTGTCAAACTCATAGAAGCATAAAGAGAATTTTTAGAGACTCAATATGTTCTATACTCAACTCCCAATCTCAAAACTCAACTCAAATCAACTCAACTCAAACTCAATCTCAAATCTGAAAACTCAACTCAATATCTAAAATGGATAGGATAGATTGCTTTCTTTCAAGAACATGAAACCCCAACAATTGCCAACTATGCAAAGAATCACATAACAATGATACTCATGTTCTTTTCAACATCAATTAGGGCTTCAAAAACAATGCTCATCAAAAAAGGTTCAATCAACACCATTCAAACCAAAACACAACCTTGAAGCATTTCACAATCAACATCAGAAAAGTAAATAAGTAGAACTCCTTTTATCTCCAATATTGTTTGAACAAAAAGCATCCACCAACTCAAATCAACAAGAGCACACACAACTTTTCAAATCATCAACAAAGGAGTAAGCCCAATACTTTAACGAAGTAAAAAATAGCTTGATTATTACCAATTTAATGAAAGCAAATGTCAATCTCAAAGCTGCCCACTTAAGGTTTCACAACTTCACACAAGAAGCAATTTTAACCTTAAAACATCATGCTTTCATTACCATAATCAACCAAAAGCACTCTCAACATTACAAGAAAAATTTATCCCTTATACACCTTATTTCTCCCTTATAGTCTTATCAAAAATAAAATTTATCTCTCATAAGAATGCAATAAGATATTTCAAACAACACCTTCAAAAGAATATTTTATCAAAATAAAACAAGCTTTAAACTCCTTATAACTCCTAAGCTGTTTTTCCCTCTAATAAACTTCCTCCATCTGCAAAATTCACTTAGCAAAAATTAATTTCAAAAATACCTTGGCCAACATTAAAAATCATGCTATGGAGAAATTGCGCATGAATTCTAACACCACCCGCTGCGTCCACTTCACGATATAAAACCCTTTTGCATTATTCGAACGCGAAACCTCCCGTTCGGGTAGCGCACCAACAGCCTAGCCGCTATCGATGCGCCAAAGGCTCCCGATGATGTTTAAACCTCACATCGTTAGCCTTGTTCCTTCTGTGCCAGGGATTAAATAAAACAACAGTGCCTCCATTTCTTCTGACGTGAACACGAAGATGAAAACCTTACAAAAAATTTATGACAAGCGACGAGTACAAAAAAATGAATAGCGGATCATGAAATCACAGCGAGGAAGAAATCAAACAGAGATCACAAATTCACAGTGAGCAACTCTTTTCAAAATGCGGATCGGATAATTCTTGATTTTCATCGAGGGAGATTTATATGCATTTTTACCATAAGCTCTTAACGTCGACGAGGATTTTAACACATCGACGAAGGTCTTGGCTAGTGCCCACAATCTTAAAACATAGCGCCCACATAGTTAAGACATTTGTGCCATGGGTTAGGAGAACCCATTGCAAACAATAATTTAATATTTATTTAAAAATAATTAAATGGAACCTTAACAAGGTTTTTAATTATTTAAATAAATACTTCCTCCTGGACCCAAATGCATTAAACTAATGCATCCACCTGTAATCTTTAAACTTGCCAACTTGGGGTTTACAAAAGACCTTTGAAACTGTCATGCTGTAACCTTGATCAAAACAAATTATTTGACATCAAATAAAATTCCTTCAAGAGCTTCTTGACATCAATGACAACTTATACACTTGAGCAAAGGCAATGTACCCAAAGTACCCAAAATTGCCAACAAAAAGAAAAGAAGGGTGAATGAGCTTGAATCCTTCGAATTCTCAATTATTCAAAAACCATGAGGTAAGCCCCATAACAAGTGGTTTGTGCCCAACCCGCTTGGCCTTGGGTAACTCCTAGCATGGTGATATGTCTGTCACATTAGCGACCTTCTTTTGTACAAACCTATGTCGACTTATGGATCAGCTAGCTCTTGATGACCTGACTTACATAGTAGTCTGGTATGGTTACATGCATATAAATCATGGTCAACGAAAACTTATTTGGTTAATTCAAATTACCTGTATCAAATTAACTTGCTCAAAATTGGTAAATGAACAACACAATTGCACACACATTTGTATTTGAGATATTTTTGTATCATTATGATAAATCAAGATCGGCAATGAACTCACATATGCACATGAGGGTTCCTTATAAATCTACATTTGTCTTTGAGATAATTTAAAATATTTTTGCAACTCTTTTGGAATAATTTTTTCTTCTTATTTCAGAACATCCGTTTAGTATAAAAACAATTACATACATTGTTTTCAAAAATCCCAAAATTCTTTCAAACAACATATTACAAAATCCAGTAAATAAAGTCAAGTTTATATATTATTATTTTTTGTTTATCTCAAAATCAAAAATCAATCATGCAATAAAACTAAAATATCAATTTCTTCTTTGGATTTTACAATGATGGTATAAGTCTATACCTATAATTCTATGCCTAGCGCAAACCATTGTTCTAATTTTATTTTTCCATTCATTTTAATTTATAAAAACATATGGCTTACATCATTATGTTACACAATTGAGCTTTAAAAAGACCGAACACATTTTTTTTATTATTATTTTTATTTCATTAGGTCAACATTCCATTCTTGCAACCATGGTATAATTTCTAAGGAATTATTCAAAAAAATTATCACACTTAGGAATTTTATGCCTAGCAAAAAATCATATTTTTAATATTTCATGCATAATATTTTTATGAAAATCTGAAAACAAATCATCACCATCATAATTTTCATCATCACAACACCAAGTCTTAAGAAAGTCTCTTAAGCACTCTTTTACTTTTACCAATATTTCTATACTGGGATCAGCTTGACGACCTAGCGAGCGGCGACTCCATGAAATGGTCTATAACAGTGACAATGTCCTTTGAAATTATTGTTAAAAGTCCCTTTTATTTTTCATCAAATCACCTCAACAAAACAACCAATTTATCTACATCAGATTATTTCATTTACAATTTTATGGCATGACATAAAAATTATAATTTATTTCCAAATGACATAATTACATGAATCATCAATCAACAAATCTAAAATTAAAGTATCATACACCTATATCGCTCCAAATTTTTTGCATCCTTACCTTCAGGCTATAGGATCCGCGCCCGAAAGGGGGATGCGAGAAGGATGGGACAATACCTCGGACTGAGAGGCCCTTTGAAGGTCCCGCCTCTCGGGGGGGGGTATAAGGGTGAATTTTTGATGGATGGTGGGTTCACCAGGAAAATTTTGAGTGGCAGTTTCCACGCCTAGGTTGAGAGTAGGTTTGATGTGTTCATTTTGTGCTTTAATCATTCAATTCCTAGGTTTGGCCAAGATGAATCTAAGCTATTCTATATGCCAATGCTGATTTTTATGAATACAAAAAACATGAATAAATGCTAAACACAGAAAGTAGGCTAAATAAAATAGAACATACCTGATTTCGGATGTCTGATGAAGATTCTGAGTTTTGTAGAAGTCCAAATCATCTCAAATCATACGTAATCATCTAGAATTGCACAGAATCATCTCAGATCTCAGTCGGTCATCTGAGATCAGACGAGATCATCGTCGATCTGATGAATTCGTTAGACGAATTCGTCAGAAACCTGCAATCACAGAAACAGATACAAAATACCAAAAATGCAACTGCAAAAGCAAGGGGAAATGATAGAAATAACAGTGGACTTGCCCAAATGATAAATCCAGATAGCAATTAAAAGGAAATGCATCAATTTGACAATTTATTTTGACTTTATCATGCATCTATACTAAATGAGGTGAACTCCAGGATGCATAAATATAATAACTAAGATAATGCATAAAGAAATGCAGAGAAACGACAAGAAAATGCAAACTCTGGGCTCTGATTGCCCCCAATCTGGACTACAGTCGAGATCGCCTCCAATCGTACGAGATCATCGTCGATCTACGACAGGATCATCCGAAATCGTCTGGAATCGCTTGCGATGATCCAAGCTTGCTCCAGTTGAAGAACAGTAAGATTCCTGCAAGAAAACTTGAAATATGCAATGCAAACAAAAGTATGAAGGTGTTCTAAGGCACAAGGAACTAAATTTGCAGGGAAATCCATCAGCTAGGGGGTTCAGGGGGATAAACTGAGAAAGTCCCAGTTTATATAGGATTAGGGAGAGGTTAGGAGGTTGGAGATCATCCCAATTTGGGAGATCTCCAACGGGGGAGACTCTAACTACGTAGACACGCTTTCTACCCAAGTTAGAGAAGTTGTTGAAACAGAAGCTAATTATGAAAATTTGGTTTTGGGACGAAATCGTCTGGACATTCTGTTCCAGATGAATTCATTAGATCTGGGATGATTTCGTTTGATCTGCGATGATATCGTCCAACGGTCAAAACAAATCCTAAAAATGGCATGAAAAACAAGGGAAGCGGGTAACGGGCGGTTTGGGGTTAAAATTCAAATTTTTATCTTTTTACTAAGGTTTAACTATGCCAATTTTAGGGTGCTACATTTTGCCCCCTCTTTAGCGAATTTTTCGAAGAAAATGCGTTAAAGACGAGTTTTTCCCGTTTTACGAGAAAGCAAAAATTTACTCAATTTTCTAGATGACGATTCTAGGTCGAATCGTACAACTGCTTACTATGGTGCCCCCTCCGTGTTTTTACCCAAATCGAATGTTTGAGGTAAAAGCATGGAAAAGCAAAATTTTAAAAATGTTGTTGATTTAAAATAAAATTAAGAAAATAGGGTAAAACCCTAATTCATTTTTACTATTCAATTTTATTGGTTTTAGAGCTCTGCAGAGAAAAAAAATGGTGGAGACAGCACACCGATCGACAGAGGTCCGGCGCGGGCTACGGGTAAGGATCTAATCCTAGTGAATTATGTTTGAATTTATTTTGTGCAATTTTTTGTTTGAAATTTTGATTGTTTGGGGCATCGCGGCCATTTTTAGGCCGTCGACGACGTCGGGACGAAATCGTCCCTATTTCATCAAAATCGTCTCTAGATCATCGATTTCGTCTGAGGGCGAAATCGGTGAACTAGGGGCGATCTCGTCCAACAAGGGGCGATCCCCAAGTTGTGAAATCGGAGATGATTTCATCCTACAAAGGATGATTTTGCCCAATTTGGGATGATATCATCATTTGATGAAATTAAGCTTGATTAAAATGTTTTTAATTTGATTTTAATGATTGGTTTATTAATGAATTTTATTGTTTTATTGTTTGTTTTGCAGAGGGGATTACTAAAGAGTCGGGAGTGGAAATACGGTGGGTTGAGAGATGACATAGCCATGCTCGACCAGGCGGAGCATGACCGACTAGCATAGGTCGGTTTGCAGCATGTGGTAGAGATGCCACAAGTACCGACGGACATGGGGCTACTGACAGCCCTAGCAGAGAGGTGGTATCCGGGGTCGTCCTACTTTCGGTTATCGATAGGGGAGATGGCTCCCACACTAGAGGACGTATGGAGGATCTTGAGGATCCCCATATAGGGACGGTTGATGACTCCTATGGCCAATCAGGGCCAGGCGATGATGAGGCTGAGCGGAGACCCGAGCTTCACCCTGGAGAAGGGCGGAGTGAACATCGAGTCTCTAAGGCAGATGCCTGGGGCATCTAGGCTGACTCAAGTTTTGGCAGGGGTGGTAGGTGGCTTACTGTTGTGCCACCAGAGTGGGTGCAGATTACCCTGGCTCCTCTCAGATGTGGTCTGTGACATGAGAGACCACGGATATAGATATGCATGGGGCAGCTTTGTGCTATGCCGCCTGTATAGGATCCTGCATGGGGTCGTATACAAGGGAGGCCGATGTCTGGTCTTGACATCACTACTATAGGTTTGGTGCTGGGAGCACATCACGGTGTGAAGGCCGATAGGGCTCCCACTGATAGGGGTTGACCGAGAGAGGCCCCGAGTTTTCTACTGGTGGTTATAGAGGGGGTCACAGTGGTGGATAGATCTGTCGATGTCACAGAGGTTGCTAGATGACCTCATCCTAGACCAGATCACCTAGAGGCCATGGAGAGAGCATCCAGGGTGGGCAGAGGATGGGCAGGAGCTGGCTCGCATCGGGGAGTCTACTGGCTGAGGATGGAGCGGGGAGAGGTAGAGCTCCACCGCTATGATCGAGTTCTATGATAGTTCGGTCTACAGTAGGGGATCCCTTCTCTCAGGGATTACGAGTACTCCTAGACTATCCGAGATAGTACTACACTGAGCGGGGCTCCAGACATGCAGCGGTTCTAGAGTCAAGACACGGATGATGCCCCCATCCAGCCAGTGGATGGTGATGATGCTAGGGTTGCAGATGGATACGATGCCTGGTACATAGGCATCCACCCTCCTCGGATGATGAGGGCATAGGGTCCGATGCATGCCATGGTGCGATGGATGGGGAGGCGATGCCAGGCTGCTATTGAGGTAGCGCGGGGTCACGATGGGAGAGAGCAGCGACGATCTCCATAGGAGAGACGCCAGAGGATGGCACAGGCTCCATAGAGGCCATAGTAGATAGGGAGGAGGGAGGAGAGATTCCCTTCTTAGCAGGGGGAGAGACCACCATCGCCCGATAAGGGCAAGGGTGTCGAGGTGGGGGAGAGCAGCGAGACGATGGCTCTTCGAGCTGAGGTTGCCCACCTCCAGGCTCAGGTGCAGACACTACAGGATGAGGCTACATGGCTCAGGGCTCGGAGCGGAGGGGCGAGCACTCAGGATCTGGCATGGTCTATTGCTCAGACCGCATTCTACCAGGGGTTATACTATCACGTGGTCCCAGAGGGACAGAGGGTACCATTGCCAGCCCCCATTGCAGAGCCGGTCATGATGGGATCATCGAGGACATCCTCACGATCGACGATGAGGACCCAGGACACAGCCCGGACCTCTATGGGACCACCTCCTCCACGTCAGGGCGGGGGAGGAGATGAGGCTGAGAGCTCGAGGGCTTCTCGAGGCTAGCTACTGTAGAGTGCAGATTGTATTATTATTACTTTTTGAGGGGATTGAGTATGCCAGGGTTTTGATTGTGGCATACCAATCCAGATGATGTACATAATTGATTGATGATATATATAGATTGTCTTTTTGATGATATGACTTGTGTATATATGTTGTATTATGATGCTTTAAGTTTTAAATTTTGGTGATTGATGATTCATGTAATTATGTCATTTTGGAAATAAATTATAATTTTTATGTCATGGCATAATATTTGTAAATGAAATAATCTGATGTGAATAAATTGGTTGTTTTGTGGGGTGTGATTTGATGAAAAATAAAAGAGACTTCTAACAATAATTTCAAAGGACATTGTCGCTGTTATAGACCATTTCATGGAGTCGCCGCTCGCTAGGTCGTCAAGCTAATCCCCAAGATAGAAATATTGTTAAAAGTAAAAGAGTGCTTAAGAGACTGTCTTAAGACTTTGTGAAAATGATGGTGAAAAAATGATGATGGTGATGATTTGTTTTCAGATTTTCATAAAAAAAATTATGCATGACATATTAAAGAAATATGATTTTTGCTAGGCATAAATTCCTAAGTGTGATAAATTTTTTGAATAAGTCCCTAGGAACTATACCATCATTGCAAAATTGAATGTTGACATAATGACATGAAATAGAATAAGTGTTCGTTCGTTTTAAAGCTCAATTGTGTAACATAATGATGTAAGTCATATGTTTTTATAAATTAAAAATGAAATGGGAAAATAAAATGAGAACAATGGTTTGCGCTAGGCATAGAATTATGGGTATAGACTTATACCATCATCGCGAAATCAAAAAAAGAATTTGATATTTTAGTTTTATTGCATGATTTGATTTTTGATTTTGAGATAAACATAAAATAATAACGTGACTTTATTTACTAGGTTTTTTGAAGATGTGAAAGAAAATTTTTGTTTGTTTGGAAAAACATATATTTAATTGTTTTTATGCTAAGCAAATGTTCTTAAATAAGAAGATGAAATTATTCGAAAAGAATTGCAGAGATATTTTAAATTATCTCAAAGACAAAAATGTAGATTTATAAGGAACCCTCATGTGCAAATGTGAGTTCATTACCGATCTTGATTTATCATAATGATACAAAATCTCTCAAATACAAATGTGTGTGCAATTGTATTGTTCATTCACCAATTTTGAGCAAGAAAATTTGATACAAGTAATTTGACTTAACCAAATAAGGGTTCATTGACCATGATTTATATGCATGTAACCATACCAGACTACTATGTAAGTCGGGTTATCAAGAGCTAGCTAATCCATAAGCAGATATAGGTCTGTACAAAAGAAGGTCGCTAATGTGACAGACATATCACCACGCTAGGAATTACCCAAGGCCAAGCGGGTTGGGCACAAACCACCTGTTATGGGGCTTACCTCACAGTTTTCGAATAATTGAGAATTCCAGGGATTCAAGCTCATTCACCCTTCTTTTCTTTTCAAGGGGTAGGGAAAGGGATTTTATTTGCTTTTTGCTTTTTCTTTTCTCTTTCTCTTTTTTTTTTTTTTGTATTTTTGCTTGGAACTTGAGATAATGCTGAAATATTGTTGAGATGGTACAAAATAATATTTTTCTTTTTCTCATTTTCTTTGACTTTTTTTTTTTCTTCCTATACTAGGGATACTTGCTCGGATTGGCTGTAGAGCAAGGGATTTTTATTCTGGGTAGGGGTGAGCTTGTCCTTTTGTCAATTCTCAAAGATTCTAGACCATGTGCATGATAGGATAGCAGGGGAAACTTTTCGCTCAAGAAACCACTTCTACTATGTAGCATCATATCGAATTTGCAATGAAATCATTTTAATGTGAAGAGATGTACTTGGTTTAAGGAAATAACAAGATCAATTCTTCTATGCTCAAAACTTTATTTAATTCAACTGTGGACTTTGATATAAGAGAGATTAATAATCATACCAAATAAAATCAAGATATTTATGCATGTGAGAGTGAAAGTGCGGGATTCCAAATAAATGCTAATTTATCCAAAATAACTGAAAATATAACTGCAATACTTCAAGAATTTGACAGGTACAAAAATAAAAGATGTTTTTGAAGATTTTTGATGATTTTGAAGTGTTTTTATATTTTGATTTTAATTTATGAATGGAAAGAATAAATACTATTACTATTTTTTGAAATTTTTATAGAAATGACTAAAATGAAACAATATGCAAAATACAATATATACAAATGATGAAATGACCAAATTTTATGCATAGTAGCGTTTGAGATGCATAATGTTCATAGGTTCTTTAAGATCTTTACCATCTAAGGTAGATAATTGGTATGCTCCTGAGCCAAATTTAGCAGTGATGATATATGGTCCAAGCCAGTTGGGCTCAAATTTACCTTTAAGGTCTTTAGTTGCATTAGTATTTTTTTGATTTTCTTTTAAGACAAGGTCATCGATCTCAAAGGATCGATGATGAACTTTCTTGAGGTATGCTCTCTTAAGCTTGTTTTGGTAGGCACGAAGATGCTCCAAAGCATTGATGCACTTTTCATCTAGGAGTTCCAGTTGACTAAATCGGCCAACACGATATTCATCTCCTACTTCAGTATCTTGAAGTAGTAGAGCCAAAGAAGGAACTTCTAATTCAAAGGGAAAAACTACTTCAGCGCCATAAACCAAAACAAAAGGTGAAGTACCTATGGGGGTGCGAACGCTAGTTCGATAAGCCCACAAAGCAGGATATAATTGGATGTGCCAATCTCGACCAGATTTATTGACCAGTATTTTGAGGATTTTGATTAATGTTTTATTAGATGCTTCTACTTGGCCATTACCCTGAGGATAATAGGGGGTGGACCAACGATGTTGAATTTTATATTTTTGACATAATTTCTTGACATCTTTATTTTTGAAACAAGTTCCATTATCTGAGATGAGATTTGCAGGAATTCCGAACCTACAAATAATTTGATTAAAAATAAATTTGGAAACTTGGGTTCCAGTGCAAGAAGCTAAGGGCATAGCTTCAACCCACTTCATGAAATACTCGATGGCGGTTATGATAAATTTGTGTCCATCAGATGACACAGGGTTGATTTTTCCAATGATGTCTAAGCCCCATTTTGAAAAGGGCCAAGGAGATGAAATAGCCTGTAGTTCTTGTGCAGGGGCATGGACAAGGTCAGCATGTTTCTGGCACTTGTCGCAATGGCGCACATAATCATGTGCATCATTCTCCATGGTAGGCCAAAAATATCCTATCCTAAGGAGCTTCTTAGCAATGGCGCTACCACTAAAATGTCCCCCACAAGATCCATTGTGGGCTTCACTCAAAGCTGATCTAGATTCTTCTAGATTCAAACATCTCAATAGGATGCCTTCAAAAGATCTCCTATACAAGGTATTACCAATAATCACGAAGCGACTTGCTCGTCTACGTAATAACCGATGCTGGTTGCTATTACAACCTTCAGGGAAGGTCCCATTTTGAAGAAAATTAAATATATCAGTGTACCATGGTTCAGGAGTAGTTTCATTGATTAGAAACACATCCAAAGGTTCTAAGCATGATTTATTTGAAGTGGGTTCCTGGAGTCGATGAATAATGATGGTAGCATATTCATCATCTAACTCCAAGGGCAAAAGAGATGCAGCTACAACCATAGCGTCAACCGCACGGTTGCTAGTTCGAGGAATAGCTTCCAAGGTAACTTGATCAAATAAAGATAATAATTGTAGGACATATGCTTTATATGGGCGTAATTTATCATCTCTAGTCTGATAAACATCATTGATTTGATTTATGACAAGTTGAGAATCATCGAAAACCAATAAATTTTTAATTTTTAGTGCCAAGGCGGCTCGTAATCCAAGGATTAGAGCCTCATATTCAGCAGTATTATTAGTGCAAGCAAATGTTAATTTGAAGGACAGAGGTATAAGATGTTTCTATGGAGATATTAAAATAATACCTGCACCAGCCCCACTCATGCATCGGGCTCCATCAAAGTATAGGGACCATTGCTCAGGATGGTCTGCCTCTAATTTAAGGCATTCATCGGGAAACTCAATGATGAGGGGATGGGTAGACTCTAAGGGTGCAACAACTAATTGATCTGCTATGATTTGACCTTTAACAGACTTCTGTCCTATAAACGTGAGTTCAAACTCGCTTAGCGCAAGAACCCACTTTGTTGTGCGACCAGATAAATAAGGTCGACTCATGAGATATCGCAAAGGGTCGAATTTAGCAATAACATATGTTTTCTGACTGAGCATATAATGGCATAATTTCTATGTAGAAAATATGACTGCGAGACATAACTTCTCTAATACTGTATAGCGAGTTTCATAACTGATTAAAGTTCTGCTAATGTAATAATTAGCATGTTCTTTCTTCTCATCGTCAAGTTGAGCTAACATAGCTCCTAAGGCAAAATCTGAAGCAAAAATGTACAAGATAAATGGGCGATCAGATCTAGGTGGTGAAAGCACCGGTGGTTTAAGAAGATATTGTTTGAGGAGTTCAAATGCTTCCTGACATTCGTCATCCCAATGAAAAGAGACATCTTTCTTAAGAAGCTTAAGAAAGGGTCCGGTTTTGTCCGCCAACTTATCAATGAAGCGGCGAATAGCTTGAAGCTTACCTTGTAGACTTCATAATTCAGATATATTTGTGGGTGCGGGCATATCAGTGATAGCCGCAATCTTGAGAGGGTCAATTTTGATGCCACGTAAAGAAACTATAACCCCCAATAATTTATCGGACTTAACTCCGAATATACATTTAGCTGGATTCAGTCGGATAAGATATTCCCTTAACCGATCAAAGACTTTTCTCAAGTCATCTAAATGATCATCTTCTTTGATGGAATGAGCTATAATATCATCTACATAATCATGTAGAATATCATGCATCATATCATGAAAGATATAAGTCATAGCTCGTTGATAGGTTGCACCTGCATTCTTCAAACCGAATGGCATCACTTTCCAACAAAAGGTCCCCCAAGGGGTAATAAAGGTTGTTTTAGCCTGATCTTCAGGAGCTATCCTGATCTGATTATAACCAGAGAATCCATCCATTAGGGATATCATTCCACTCCCAACAGTAAAATCAATGATCTGATCCATGTTGGGAAGAGGAAAATCATCTTTAGGGCATGCAACATTAATATCTCTGAAGTCTGTGCAAACCCTAACTTTGGTAGCTTCTTTCTTAGTTCATGGAACTACATTTGAGATCCATTCAACATAATCAATGGCTTGTATAAAAATAACCTTCAAGAGTTTTTCTAATTCCCCTTTGACTAGTAAGGCCACTTTAGGATGCATTTTTCTAAGTTTATGTTTAACAGGTTTAGCATCCGGATGGACTACTAGGTGATGCATAACTACAGAAGGGTCTAATCCTGGCATATCTTCATATGTCCAAGCAAAGATGTCTTCATATTTTTTAAGAAATGCAATGTATTTATCTTGTTTTTCTTGACTCAATTCTGATCCAATGTTGATTATGTGAGGGTTATCTTCGGTTCCAATGTTAATTTTTATGACGTTTTCTACTTCCATATGTAGATCTCTCTCAAAATTAGGTGGGGCGGGTGAAACGCCTAATTCTTGTAATTCTTCCAAGGTTAGCTTGGATAATTCATCTTGAGGAGTCGTGGCCTCAAGCTGGGCTATACTAGGTATAGAGCCATCAAAATAAAATCCGTTATATAACAATTCCTCAATGGAGACATCATGGAAGATATCCCCTTCCAACTCATCGTCGGATTCAACAATCATCTCAGGGTAAGCTATGGATAGCATATTACATGTAAATGGGTTATTCCTTAAATGCAAAGCATCGCGTTCATCCAAATAATCTTGGTAAGATATGAGATGGTCATCATCCTCAAATGGGAAGGGCTGACCTTTACTAGGAAATAGGCCCACACCACATCGGGCAGGCCATGGTTCTACCTCAAAAGGTTCTTTCATACCATTTTGGGAAGGTCCCAAACCTTTCCCTTTATATCCCAATTTAAGCATTATAGGCTTAGCTTTAACATACTCATTAGTAAAATAACATCGAGCATACCCATCATAATGAGTCTTGATGTTTCTAGGTATTCTTCCCTAGTCATATCCCTTATAAATAAAAGCATAGCTCCCGACTTGGTAGATACTTCCCATAGGTTGTGGGAGGCCCAAGGTACGAGGAGAGGGTGGCAATTTATTTAAAATATGGGAATCTTGCATAGCAACGTTTGTTTTTTTTGATACAAGAATTTTAGATAAATCGGGTAAGAGCTCATCAGTAAGAGCGTAAGAGGTAGAAGGATCATTTCCTATGTTTTTGGATGCGGAAAACATGCCTCTGATAGGTGTAGACATTGTAGAGATGTCTATGGATGGATCTATAGGTATGGAAGTTATAGGAGTAAAACAAGAAGCATTGGTTGTGGGTTTAGGATCTTTTTGAGGTCCTAATGTGGTTTGTTCGGAAGATGGTTGAACTATATGTAGAGGTGTAGTTGATGGAGTAGATGATGTTATGAGTGTGTGTTTCACACGTTTAGGTGGTTGATGAGAATTAGGATGTGTGGATGACAGAGCAGGGCAAAATTGAACTCCAACTAGGTTACGCCAAAGCACACATATCAAAGGGTCTAGGATCACCATGAATGGTAACCAACTGATTCTTAAATTTGAATTTAACACACTGATGTAAAGTTGAGGGAACAGCTCGCATCGCGTTGATCCAAGGGTGACCCAAGAGTATATTGTACGATGCAGGGCAATGTACAATAAATACGGTCGTGTCTAAGGTTCTTGGACCAACTTGCAATGGGATAGTAATAACTCCACACGTTTCTTGTGTTTCGTCATTGAAGGCTTTTATGATCATATCAGTTCTTTTCATTTCGTCACTTCTAAACCCAAATCTTTGGTAGAAGTCAAAAGTGCAAATGTTTAAAGATGAACCATTATCAATCAAGACTCGTTTAACTGCTACATCTCCAATTAGGGCAGTAATATATAAGGGGTTATCCTTATGTAAACTATGTTGTGGTATATCTCTATCCCGGAAGTCAATACAATCGACTTCTCGAGTTATGATAGTATTGGACATGGCGTTAGGTTGAATATTTTGTGGTACCATCATCTGGCTTAATGTGAGCATTAATTCATCCCTATGTGTAGGAGAAGATCTTAAAAGGTCCAAAAGGGAAATTCTAGTTGTAGTATTTGATAATTGTTCATTAATATTATAAGGAGGTTTAGGTTGAACATTAGGCGCATGATTCCCTTTATTAGGAAGTTTCAAAACAAATGGAGCTGATCCATCATTCTGAGTTTGATCTTGTTGAGAATTTTGAGCCTGTTGTCGAGTAACAACTCCGATGGTACCTACAATATTATTTTGAGGATGATGAATAGGTCTTGGTCTAGCATTTATGGCTTGTTCATTAGAAAGTAATTGGTGAGACGATGGTCGAGTAGTGACTCTTCTTGGAAATGGTTCTTCTGGAACCATAGAACTTGTGATAGGTTGAATAGGATCTGATTCATCTTCAGAACTATTCGATTGATTTGAGGTGATTTCCATGTCACTTTCAGTCTCATATTCGGTATCACTAAGATCAGGTGTCCGAATATTATATAGAGGTCTGGTCGTAACCATGGATAAAGTTGTGTCAAATATTTCCAGATCATGAGTAGGTGAATGTCCACTAATAGTTCCTACATATCGGGTAGGAGGGGGAACATTATGGTGCTCAATTTGATTAGCCACTTCTTTACCATGCTTTGGTAAAGGATGTTGAAATATGTCCAATGATTGATTGGCATTCTGATTCTGATTTTGGGGGATGTTCTTTTGAGCATTATTAGGAGGATTTTGTTTAGGTTGAAAGGCTTGTACCTCCATCTCATTGTTATCAATTAAATCTTGTATTTTATGTTTTAATATTTTACAAGAGTTGGTAGCGTGTCCAGGTCCTCTATGGAAATCACAGTGTAAATCAGCTCTGTATCCGGGTATAGTTGGATCAGGTTCCCGGATATTTGGTAATTGGATCAAACCTCATTCTAATAATTGTGGGAGAATGGTTGATAAAGGTTGATTTAACCTAGTAAATTCTTGAGGTGGTTTATCAGGAGGTTTTAGTATAAATTTCTCTATTGTTTTCGTAGCATTAATAGTAGCGATATTTCTACTATCAGTGACTCCATCACCCACAACTTGTTTATTTTTATATTGATTTTTGGATGTTTTCTCATCATCTTTCTTTTTAAGTTGACCTCTCCTAATAAGAGCATCTTCCACTCTTCGAGCTAAATCTATAGCTTGATCGAAGGTGGTCAAGGTAGCGATTGATAACTCATAGGATAGTTGTTCTTGTAAATTATTGATAAAGATATCCAACATTTCTCGATAAGGTAACACAAAGTGCAATTTTCCTATCAACTGTCTCCATCGAGCTAGGAAATCAGCAAAACATTCATCTTTGTCTTGTTTTAGGTTGTATAAATCTTTAATGGTTACATGCCTTTCAATGTAGGCACTAAATTGATGAACAAAAGACTCGACGGTTTCTTCGAAATTCCTCAAAGAATGAGTGGGTAGTTGATAATACCATTCCAATGCCATTCCTCCTAAACTTTTTGGGAACATTTTTAGTAATAACAAGTCATCATGTGATATATCATGACAGGCTATCCTAAACATACGAAGATGCTCTATGGGATCTTCAGTTCCTTTGTATATAGGTAGGACAGGCATAGGAAAGTGTTTAGGGTATGGTTGTGCTACAACTATAGGATCTAGAGGCTGACTACACATCTCTCGATAATTGTACGAGGGACGGTAGGGATCTATCTGGTCCATGCGGGAGACTAACTATTTCACCATGGCTTCCAGATTACCAGTTTGTCCACCATATTGGTTCGGTGGTATTTGAGCATATGATGGCGTGACGTAAGGATTGGATGCTATATTGCTATTATGCAAATGGTTGGTAGGAAGAGTATTATGAAGAAGATTTGTTGTAGCATTATGTTGTATCCCAGATTGTTGGAAATTGGTGTTAGGTTTTGTTTTGGGCTTTTGTTGATTTGAGGTATGTTGATCAATAACTTGGCAAAATAGAGCAGTGAATGAAGGTTTCTTTTGTGTGGGAATAACCCTAGGCTTGGTAACAGGCACTCTAGATGGTTGGGTAACCTGTTGTTGTTGCATGTTCTAGATTATAGCGGCCATATCCAAATTGGATGGTCCAGCTTGATCACTTTCTTGATCAACGAAGGACAAGGGATTAGTGCGTGTGTGATATATGTCTTCTAGGGTTGCTTGAGTGTCACTAATTTGATCCTTGTCCATATGGACTGCTCTATTAAGAGTGCCAATATTAGTATTGAGGAACTTCCAGAAATGTTCCATATTCTCAAAAGTAACAGCTCCTTCCAGAGATATTTTAGGAGATGAGGATCCTTCCTCTCTAACAATTTCTCTTTGTTCATTTCCTTCAACAAATTCTTCTTCTTGTTGGTCTAGGGTTCCTTCTTCCTGAATTGGGTCTTCGGGAAGGACATCTGGTTTATTTATTGGTCTTCCTAACCAATCTTCTTCTACTTCAGTCTGTTTTCCATTCCTAAGTCTAGTCATTATGCTTAAATTTAGATTTTAGCAAATATATATTATATATATATATTTGCAACAAATTTGGGAGGTATATATTTTAATTATATACCTACTATAATACTTAAAAGAAAATGTTTTGATTTTTTGTTATTATTTTTGTTTTGTTTTTGTTTTTATGATTATAAAGACAACAAACAACACACTAAATGCAAGAAATAATAATAATAAAAGAATGGCTTAGTTTTCTATAAATAGTTTATAGATATCATTAATAGGATCAAGTTCATCAGGAGTCATGAAATGCTCCTCTTCAAATTGGAAATGGTTTTTCAGGAATTTGACAAAGTGTGCTATGGTGATGTTATCTACTTCTGACTATGACTTGTAAAAATAGAGCTCATGGCAATACTCTCGATATAACACAGCTCTAGGAACTCTATTCCATCTCTTTCTATCCGTAAGGACGACCTCTTGATCCTCTATACGAGATAGAAATTTATGTACTACAACTGCATTGTCGAGGTATTCCTCAAAGGTGTACAACTCGGAAGACACAAGGGCTCTTTTATCTGCTAACCACCTATGGCAAGCTCTCTGAAGCTCATGATACAAGGTCACTTGATCAGGATCCAAGATTCTATCTAGGACAAACCTCTTGATTTGCCTAAGTTCGGTTGATCTAGATTCAATGATATTCAATCTCCTATTAAGTTCGTCCCATAAAGGTTGAACCCTATTTGTTTGAGGTACTCTAAGTACAGAAGTAATCTCTATAGCTGCTAATTGATTCTCAACATTAATGGTGACAACTCATCTTTTATTATAATCTACCATCTAAATATGATATGCAATCCTACTTGTTTGTCTGATGATTCTAAATGCATTTATGTTTTGTTGTTTTTTGGATTGTTTTCAAAAGGTTTTTAGTTTTCACGTCGGGTTCACCAAAATGTATCGCTCCAAATTTTTTGCATCCTTACCTTCAGGCTATAGGATCCATGCCCGAAAGGGGGATGCGAGAAGGATGGGACAATACCTCGGACTGAGAGGCCCTTTGAAGGTCCCGCCTCTCGGGGGAGGGGTATAAGGGTGAATTTTTGATGGATGGTGGGTTCACCAGGAAAATTTTGAGTGGCAGTTTCCACACCTAGGTTGAGAGTAGGTTTGATGTGTTCATTTTGTGCTTTAATCATTCAATTCCTAGGTTTGGCCAAGATGAATCTAAACTATTCTATATGCCAATGCTGATTTTTATGAATACAGAAAACATGAATAAATGCTAAACACAGAGAATATGCTAAATAGAATAGAACATACCTGATTTCGGATGTCTGATGAAGATTCTGAGTCTTGTAGAAGTCCAAATCATCTCAAATCATACGTAATCATCTGGAATTGCATAGAATCATCTCAGATCTCAGTCGGTCATCTGAGATCAGATGAGATCATCGTCGATCTGATGAATTCGTTAGACGAATTTGTCAGAAACCTGCAATCATAGAAATAGATACAAAATACCAAAAATGCAACTGCAAAAGCAAGGGGAAATGATAGAAATAATAGTGGACTTGCCCAAATGATAAATCCAGATAGCAATTAAAAGGAAATGCATCAATTTGACAATTTATTTTGACTTTATCATGCATCTATACTAAATGAGGTGAACTCCAGGATGCATAAATATAATAACTAAGATAATGCATAAAGAAATGCAGAGAAACGACAAGAAAATGCAAACTCTGGGCTCTGATTGCCCCCAATCTGGACTACAGTCGAGATCGCCTCCAATCATACGAGATCATCGTCGATCTGCGATAGGATCGTCCAAAATCATCTGGAATCGCCTGCGATGATCCAAGCTTGCTCCAGCTGAAGAACAGTAAGATTCCTGCAAGAAAACTTGAAATATGCAATGCAAACAAAAGTATGAAGGTGTTCTAAGGCACAAGGAACTAAATTTGTAGGGAAATCCATCAGCTAGGGGGTTCAGGGGGATAAACTGAGAAAGTCCCAGTTTATATAGGATTAGGGAGAGGTTAGGAGGTTGGAGATCATCCCAATTTGGGAGATCTCCAATGGGGGAGACTCTAACTACGCAGACACGCTTTCTGCCCAGGTTAGAGAAGCTGTTGAAACAGAAGCTAATTATGAAAATTTGGTTTTGGGACGAAATCGTCTGGACGTTCTGTTCCAGATGAATTCGTCAGATCTGGGATGATTTCATCTGATCTACGATGATATCGTCCAACGGTCAAAACAAATCCTAAAAATGGCACGAAAAACAAGGGAAGCGGGTAACGGGCGGTTTGGGGTTAAAATTCAAATTTTTATCTTTTTACTAAGGTTTAACTGTGCCAATTTTAGGGTGCTACAACACCATTTACACAAGTCATATCATCAAAAATAAGACCATATATATATATATATCAAATTATGTACATCATATCAAAACTGGATTGGTATGCCACAATCTATACCCTAGCATACTCAATCCTCTCAAAAATCTATACAATCTTTGTGCAGTCTATAGTCAGCTAGTCTCGAGAAGCCCTTGAGCTCTCAGCCTCATCTCCTCTCCCACCCTAGCACAGAGGAGGTGGTCCCATAGAGGTCCGTGATGTGTCTCAGGTCCTCATTGTCGATCGTGAGGATGTCCTCATCGATCCCATCCTAATTTTTCCAACAATGTCGACTAGCAGCTATACCCTCTGGACCTCTGGAACCAGCTAGAAGTATACCCCCTGGTAGAATGTGGTTTGCATCATAGACCGTACCAGCTCCTCCATGCTCGTCCCTCTACTCTGAGTCCTAAGCCGTGTAGCCTCATCCTGTAGTGTCTGCACCTGACCCCGAAGGTGGGCATTCTTAGCTCAGAGAGCCACCATATCACTGCTCTCCCCCACCTCGACACCGTTGCACTTATCGAGTGATGGTGGCCTCTCCCCCTACTGAGAATGGAATATCTCCTCCCTCCTCCCTGTCTACTATGGCCTCTGTGGAGCCTGTGCCATCCTTTGGTGTCTCTCCTATGGATATCATCGCTGCTCTCTCCTATCGTGACCCCATGCTACCTCAATAGTAGCCTAATGTCGCATCCCCATCTGTCATACCATGGCATGCATCGGACCCTATGTCCTTGTCATTCGAGGAGGGTGGATGCCTGTGTACCAGGCATTGTATTTGTCGGTAACCCCAACATCATCACCATCCACTGGCTAGATGAGGGCATCATCTGTGTCCTGACACCAAAACCATTGTATGTCTGGAGCCCTACTCAATGTAGTACTATCTCGAATAGTTTAAGAGTAATCGTAATCCCTAAGAAAAGGGATCCCTTATTGAAGACCAAACTACCACAAAACTTGGTCATAGCGGTGGAGCTCTACCTCTCCCCGCTCCATCCTCAGCCAATAGACTCGCTTGATGCGAGCCAGCTCCTGCCCATCCTCTGCCCACCCTGGATGCTCTCTCCATGGCCTCCAAGTGATCTAGTCCGAGATGAGGTCATCTAGCAACCTCTATGACATCGGTAGATCTATCCACCACTGTGACCCTCTCTGTATCCACCAATAGAAAACCCGGGGCCTCTCTCGATCAACCCCTATCAGTGGGAGCCCTATCGGCCTCCACACCATGATGTGCTCCCAACACCAAACCTATAGTAGTGATGTCAAAACTAGACATCGGCCTCCCTTGTATATGACCCCGTGTAGGATCCTATACAAGCGGTATAGTACAAAGATGCCCCATGCAAACTTGTACCCATGGTCTCTCATGTCGTAGACCACATCTGAAAGGAGCTATGGTAATCTGCACCCACTCTGGTGGCACAACAGTAAGCCACCTACTACCCCTACCAAAACCCGAGTCAACCTAGATGCCCTAGGCATCTACCTCAGAGACTCGATGTTCACTCCACCCTTCTCCAGGGTGAAGCTCGGGTCTCCCCATAACCTCATCATAGCCTGGCCCTGATTGGTCGTAGGAGTCATCAGTCATCCTTGTATGGGGATCCTCAAGATCCTCCATACATCCTCTAGAGTGGGATCCATCTCCCCTGTCGATAACCAAAAGCAGGATGACCCCGGATACCACCTCTCTACTAGGGTTGTCAGTAGCCCCATGTCCATCGGTACTTGTGGCATCTCTGCCACATGCTGCAAATTGACCTGTGCTAGTCGGTCATGCTCCGCCTGGTTGAGCGTGGATATGTCATCTCTTAGCCCCTCGTATTTCCACTCTCGACTCTTTAGTAATCCCCTCTACAAAAAAAACAATAAAACAATACAATTTATTAATAAACTAATTATTAAAATCAATTCAAACAAGCTTAATTTCATCAAATGATGATATCGTCCACTATTGGACAATATCATCCTAAATTGGGCAAAATCATCCTGTGTAGGATGAAATCGTCTCCTATTTCGCAACTTGGGAATTGCCCCTTGTTGGACGGGCTCGCCCCTAGTTCACCGATTTCACCCTCAGACGAAATCGACGATCTAGGGACGATTTCGATGAAATAGGGATGATTTCATCCCGACATCGTCGATGGCCTAAAAACGGCCGCGATGCCCCAAACAATCAAAATTTAAAACAAAAAATTGCACAAAACAAATTCAAACATCATTCACTAGGATTAGATCCTTACTCGTAGCCCACGTCGGACCTCTGTCGATCGGTGCACTGTCTCAACCATTTTTTTTGCAGAGCTCTAAAAATAGTAAAAATGAATTAGGGTTTTACCCTATTTTCTTAATTTTATTTTAAATCAACAACTTTTTTTTAATTTTGCTTTTTTGTGCTTTTACCTCAAACATTCGATTTGGGTAAAAACACGGAGGGGACACCATAGTCAGCAGTCGTACGATTCGACCAAGAATCATTGTCTAGAAAATTGAGTAAATTTTTGCTTTCTCGTAAAACAGGAAGAACTCGTATTTAACGCATTTTCTTCGGAAAATTCACTAAAGAGGGGGCAAAATGTAGCACCCTAAAATTGGTGTAGTTAAACCTTAGTAAAAAGATAAAAATTTGAATTTTAACCCAAACCGCCCGTTACCCGCTCCCCTTGTTTTTCGTGCCATTTTTAGGATTTGTTTTGACCATTGGACGATATCATCTAAAATAAGATGAAATCATCCTAGATCTGATGAATTCATCTGGAACAAAACGTCCAGACGATTTCGTCCCAAAACTAAATTTTCATAATTAGCTTATGTTTCAATAGCTTATCTAACTTGGGCAGAAAGCATGTCTGCGTAGTTAGAGTCTCCCCCGTTGGAGATCTCCCAAATTAGGATGATCTCCAACCTCCTAACCTCTCCCTAATCTATATAAACTGGGATTTTCTTAGTTTATCCCCCTAAACCCCCTAGCTAACTGATTTCCCTACAAATTTAGTTCCTTATGCATTACAGTATCCTCGCACCATCGTTTGCATTATGTATTTCATGTTTTCTTGTAGGAATTTCACTGTTTTCAGCTGGAGCAAGCTTGGATCATCGTAGGTGATTCCAGAATATTTCGGACGATCCTATCAAGGATCGACGACAATCTCGTACGATTGGAGGCGATCCTGACTATAGTCTAGATTGGGGGAAATCAGAACCCAGAGTTTGCATTTTCTTATCATTTCTCTGCATTTCTTTACGTATTAATTTATTTTATTTTATTTATGCATCCTAGAGTTCACCTCATTTAGCATAGATGCATGATAAAGTTAAAACAAATTATTAAATTAATGTATTTATTTTCACTACTATCTAGATCTATCATTTAGGAAAATTTATTGTCATTACTATAATTTCCCTTTGCTTTTGCAGTTGTATTTTGTTTTTTTGGTATCTATTTCTGTGATTGCAGGTTTTTGACGAATTCGTATGACGAATTTGTCAGATCAACAATGATCTCGTCTGATCTCATATGACCGACTGAGATCTGAGATGATTCTTTGCAATTCTAGATGATTACGTACGATTTGAGATGATTTGGACTTCTACAAACCTCAAAATCTTCATCAGACATCCAAAATCAGGTATATTCTATTTTATTTAGCCTACTTTCTGTGTTTAGCACTTATGCATGTTTCTTGTATTCATAAAAATCAAAATTGGCATATAGAATAGCTCAGATTCATTCCAGCCAAACCTAAGAATTGAATGATTAAAGTATAAAATGAACACATCAAACCTACTCTCAACCTAGGCATGGAAACTGCCACTCAAAAGTTTCTTGGTGAACCCACCATCCATCAAAAATTCACCCTTATACCCCTCCCTCGAGAGGTGAGACCTTCAAAGGGCCTCTCAGTCCAAGGTATTGTCCCATACTTCTCGCATCCCCCTTCTGGGCACGGATCCTATAGCCTGAAGGTAAGGATGCAAAAAATTTGGAGCGATACAAATAAGAAGCCCTAATTTTGGGCCTCCAAACAAATATCACCATGAAGATAAAAAGGTTAAATATCTTTGGTGATTCCCTTCTCATTGTGAACCAAGTTAAGGGATTATTTCAATGTTGATGTTCGGTATTGAAATCTTACAAGGATCTTGTTAACATTTATCTAGCTTTATTGGAATGGTATGACATTGAGGTAATCCCTCGTTTGTCCAATAGATTTGCAGAAACAATGGCATCTTTAGGATCTCTAATCCATCATAATCCATATGTCGATTTCACTACCATCCATGTAAAAATATTGTCACATTTTGTTGTGCAACACGAAGCATTGGATAACAAAGAGTCAATCAACATGATTCATGTAGAACCACATCATGAGTGGTTCTACCAAGCTCGATACTTTCTCAAGAGAGCATTCTAAGGGTCTTTGATCTCACAAGATCTGACAAGGAGTGGCATCACCATTAACCATAAGGTTATTTCCTAGTTTACAATTGCCAATGTAGAACCATAGTGGGAACATGCCAATGTAGAACCACAAGGGGAACATGTTGTCTTATCGATCGAAGCCAAAGCTTATCATAAATGGATGTCATAGATACATGACTTCCTTAGACTTGGTGTAATCCCTTAGACATTATCGCATGCCATAAAATGCACATTTAAGCAAAAAGTGACAAAGTATGTCTTGTTAGTAGACATCCTATACTATAGAAGCTACGATGGAGTTCTCCTTCATTGTATTGAGCCCCAAGAGTCATCTTGGGTAATTTTGCAAGCTCATGATGGTATGTGTGGTGGCCATTTCAATGGCATGGCTATCATCAAGTGCATCCTTTGCATGGGTTAATATCATCCTGCTATGGAGAAGGATTGCAATGTGTATGTCAGGAAATACGTTAAATGTCAACATCATGCTAATCTTACACACTTGCCATCACAGGCCTTATAGCCCATTCAAGTGGCTTGGCCATTTCCTCAGTGGGTATTTGATCTCATTGGTAATATCTCTCCTCCATAATTGGACCAACATACTTTTATTATCACGACTACTAAGTATTTTACTAAGTGGGTGGAAGCCATTCCCTTAACAATGACAACTGGAGCGTGTATTGCTGAGTTTATACTCACCAATATCATAAGTCATTTTGGGATACCATCCAAGATAGTGTCTAATAATGGAACATCATTTAAGAACAAAACTATGAGAGCTTTGACATCTAAGTATAGAATCAAACATAGTTTTGCAACTCCATATTATCTACAAGCAAATAGACAAGATGAAGCTTCGAATAAGATAGTGATCTCCATATTGAAAAATATGGTACAAGAGCACCACAAAAATAGGCACATCTAGCTACCTCTTGCTTTATGGGCTTATAAAACTAGTATTCGAACACCCATTGGGGCAACTCCATTTTCACTGGTATATGGAATTGAGGCCATTATGCCCTTAGAGTTGGAAATTCTAATGTTGTGCATCACATTGAAATATTTCATTGATGACGACACTATGTGACAAGCTCACCTAGATCAATTGATTCTACTTGATGAACTTTGCACAAATGCCCTTGAGAACCTCTACGTTTATCAAGAATGCTTAAAATGAGCTTACAATAGCAAATTCTATCTAAGATACTTTGAGGTTGGTGATCTTGTGTTGAAAGAGAACCAATAGAACTCAAATTTATCACCAAAAATACAAGACAAATTCAAAGCTAATTGGTTAAGTCCTTATATGATCTTAGATAAGATTAGACCTAGGACATATCGCTTGACATCACTTGGAGGAGTTGAAGAGCCTAAACCTCTCAATATCCTTCATCTTAAATAATTTTATGCCTAAATCATAAAAAGGTTCCAAAGGCATCTATAAGCCCTTTGGTCATTCATAAAAGGCTCAAAGGGTTTTCTCAAAACCACTTTATCAATCCCAAAAGGCTCCAAAGGCACCTGTAAGCCCTTTGGTCATTCAAAAAAGGCTCCAATAGTTTTCTCAAAACTTCTTGGTCAATCCCAAAAGGCTCCAAGGGTTTCTCAAAACTGCTTGGTCAATCCTAAAAGGCTCCAAAGGCATTTTTAAGCCCTTTGGTCATCCCAGTCAAAAGGCTCCAAAGGCGTCTATAAGCTCTTTGGTCAAACCAAATGTTAAAATCCATAAAAAAATTGGAAAAATATAAAAAATAAAAAACATTTGAATTTCATCTGCATCATTGCATTGCATTTTGTATCATGCATCTCATTTTCCACATAAATTTCACCTTTGCATTGAATTAGGCATATTCATCCACCGTACTTGCATTTGAATGAATTGTGTTTACAATCTTACAAATGACACCATGTTTGTGTTTCAATCATTCATCTATGCACTATTTTTTCATCCATTTGTCACCCTTGTTGCTATGTTTCTATGAAAAATATACTAGGGTTTGTCGATCATTCAACCATACCTAGAGGTCTTCTTAAGAGTTGATAGAAAGCTTTCTTTGCTTTTGTAGTTGAGGTCTAGTTAGTATAGCCCTTAGCATATCATAATTATATCACTAATCAAAAAATTAAACAATCCTAATAAGGACTAGGGGAAGATGAAAACCACGAAGAAGGACCAGGTATCCTGAGGCAAAATTTTTGTTCTTGCTTATCCCCTTGTGCAGACGGTACAAGAAATATTGGCAATTGGCAAAAGGATAAGTTTATTCCCTACCCAAAATCCCTTTCTTACGTTAAAATGAGCAATATACCAAAGTGATATCCCAGATCAATCCTCCATATTGATACCCTAGATCGATATCATAGTCCTAGATTGATATCCCATATTGATATCATAAGATCAATATCCTAGATCGATACCCAAAAATAGTTCCCCAAAGTAAAATCCCCAAAGGAATTTTCTGAAGCAAATTATCAAATGTAAATTCCCTAAAGTCAAGTCAAATGAAGACAAAATTGTACAAATAAATTCAAATTAGTATCAAATCCCTTGCTCAAGAAAAATAAAGAAAAAAGAGAAATAAAGAAAGAAAGAGAAAAAAAGAGTATATATACAAAATAAACAGTGATTTTTGTCACTATATATGAGCAAGTATCCCAAAAAATTGAAGAAGATAAGGGAGCGAGCTTGAATCCCTAGAATTTCCAGCACTACTATACCTTACGTATGATAATATGTTTGAAATAATAGCATCCTACTTTTGTGCAGACCAATGTTTGAATGTGGAAGAGCTAGTCTTAGGTGTCTTGTATCACCTAGTGGTCTAGTCCAACTAAAATATAAACCTAGGATTGGATAAATATTTGTGGACCCCCAATCTTAGCAATAGGCTGAAAGAATCCCAATTGAGATCGGGGTATGCTTATACCTTATCTTAATATACTCATTTTCACACATAGGAATAATGAACAGTTAGGGACTATCCTAGTGAAAGCCTTATGTTTCAGAAGTCTAGTATGGTTAGTATACAACTTTTGAACAGTCAACTAGGGTGTTTGAGTCTCATGGTAAACCTCAAAAATTCCCAAATAGCAACAACCAATTTTTAATGCAATCATCAAAACATCAATTTCTTTTATGAGATTTTGTTTATTAGAACTATTTGTAATATATGTTAGATATCATATGGATATCAGAAATGATGTTTAGACGACCACTGACTATGTTATCCATATTATTTTAATTTACAAAATCTTATGAAAAAAAAACAAAAAATAGTTACATCCCACATATGGGTGTAATATCTTTCACAAAGATATAAAGCAACTACAATCCATGATTGTTATACATTTTGTGGTGTCATCCATTAGATTGATTAAAACTCATATTGCATACATTATGTTTTAAGTGATTAAAGCATACATGTCCATTTTACAAACACATTATCAAAGAAACAAAGAAATACATGCAGTACATACATGACATAAATTATGTCATAGCAGTATAAACTAAATGCATACAAGTAAATCAAATTATACATGCATGTAACATCAAAATATGGCATTCATAATGCATCCATCATAAGCAGTACATCTGCATGCATAACCCATAACATCTAATCATCCATTGCATAGCTATCTAGTGCATGTCATCCATACATCACATCATATAGCATCTAATCAATATACGCATTGTATCCATATGCATAACATAAAACATAAAATACCAAAAAATAAAGTACACATGTAATGAGATGAAATTGCATATCATATATATATATGTGTCAAATATACATAATAGTGGGGTGCATCAAAATACGCACAGGCTACATATGTGTAGGTCCTCAACCTTACACTCAAAAATGGTACAAAATAATCTCTAAAGATATATACTAAATAAGGTCTACGCCCCCAGTATTTGAGGCACCTCCGCCATCCCTATGGCTCCTTCATGAGATACTACCATGAGTCCTATCAAACCTGTGTGTCCTGTGACTCAAGCTAGCTAACGACTAACCTATCTCCCTAGTCCTGGTCTACTGTGAACCTGTGGTAGTGGTCCTCTCTGGCACCCATACACCGAGAAACCTAATGATGCCCTCTAGCTAGGCATTATGGGCTACATCCACTGTGTGTCTATCATTACCCTCCTCCATGAAGTTATGTATTCCCCTGATATCTGCCATAGGATCCAACCCTATTAGCATTGAAATAGATGGTGCTATAGGAGGTGCCATGATATCCTATGAGGATGAGGGATCTCCCCTCGCCACCCTAAGTAGATCTCACTCTAGTGTGACTGCACTCAACTGTGCCTATGCCAGATTGTGCTCACCAGTAAGCTACATAATTTGAGTGTTTACTGTGGTAACCTGTGTATGGAGAGCTATCCTCTCCTACTTGTACCCATACCACTACCTCTGTTGGTGAGTTGGATTCACCTCCAGAGTGGTGATAGAGGTATCCCTATGTAGGAACTAGGTGCGAAGTCTTTCCATATATCTCTAGAGGTTGATAACCTATGCTCTCAGCTATTGTACCTCACTATCTGGAGCTACCTCACCCTCCTTAGAGGTCTCCTCCTCTACCTCTACCTATGGGACCTCCTCTATAGTGGCCCCTATACCCCATGTGTCCTCTATCCACTAGTGGGTCCTGCATCCATGAAGATATACCTCTATGCCCTCTACACCCTCTATGATAAACCCATCAGCTGGTCAACCCAGTGGACCCTCACCATACCACTTGAATTATGACCACCAGCCATCATAGTTTGCTATAGTTTCGATGTCTTCCAGACATGACTCCTGAAAGTCATCATCAACATCCCCCAGTGGAGTAACCTGAGGTGAGGTCAAGTCCCTCTCTAGGACCAGGTGTCTATAGATGGTCAGCATATCTAATATATCCTACTGGATTCCAAACTACCTCAAGATGCAAGAGTAAAATTGGTACTCGTGTATATTGGCCTTACGATCGAGGATCCACCTATCTTTGTGTGCTCAACACATATTTCTATCTGCCTCCTTCTAGGGTGGGTCGTCCATGTAGGGTCGCCACTGTATGTGCTTAGGGTGAAGCTGAGCGAAGTGACCGATGTAGTGATCTAGGTCTCCTACATGAGACCTACTCCAAAATCCCTCCTGATACTAGGGCTAGCATGCTACATAACATTGTCGCTCAGCAGGAACGATAGTGATCTCTAGAGGTAAGTCAATGGAGTGCTCTATCAGAATATGCTGCCAGCCCAAAATCTAAACAAGGATGCTATAGCCAATACTAACCCTACTATGGCGTGTGATTTGATATAACTCATGGTAGAGTTGTGCTAGTAGTGTGCTCCCCCATGCCAGAATGAGAGGTCACTCAGTCGAGCTCATCATCACCTCTCTAGCCCTATCTAAGAGGTTCCAGGGGAACCTCACACCTAAATAATCTATGGGGGTGATCTAAATGATAAGATGCATAAACATAGCATCCCATTATGAGAAGAAGTTGATCTTGAATCACTCCTAGATGTGGATGCCTCCATGGTTGATCCGAACCTGTGTGTCATGGCTTCGCTGGCCAAAGATCACATCAAAAACAATCTTCCTCACCAAGGTCGGAGAGGAGGTGATGGCCTTGCCATCGATGGGCAGGTGGAAGATGCGGTAGACATACTCCAAATTCATAGTCATTTCACCTATAGGCAGGTGAAATATGTTGGTTCGTGCATCCCAGTGATGGGCTAAAGTAGTCAGGTAATATTGGTCCACTCTGATAGTGGGGAGGTCTAGGACGTAACCAAATTCTACTTTAGCAAACCAAACTTGCTCTGCACTAGTAAGCATGTGACATAGGTTGCGAAGGAGATCACTCTCCCTTGCTCTATTAGTCAAAGCCTAAGTAACATCAATAAAGTAAAAATGAAAAGCAATTAAAAACAACTAAAAAATGACAAAAAAATCATAAAATTTCATAAAAACGCAAAAACATGCAAAAATATGATCAAAAATTTCAAAAAACATCAAAAGAGTACTTCAAAAATCCATTAAATGGCATTAATTGCCTCAAAATCCAAAAAAAATTAAAAATTTGATTTTTTTTGCTAAAGTTTGCACACCGCGGGTCCTAACCACGGTCGATGCAATGGTCAAAAATATGACCGTTGGGATTTAAATCCAATTGTGGCTGACAGTTGTGACCTCCAATATACCAATTGGGAGCTGCGACTACCACCTGCAGCTAAGGAGGGAGACCCATTTTGGACCCCATCCTCCCCAAATAAACCCTAAAAAAAGTAAGCCATCCCTAAACTAACCTATGCTAAACCTAACTTGGGTGAGGTTCGTTACCAACAGTTTAATGTGGTTCATTTATCATTTTCTCAATGTGGTTAATTTTAATCTAATAATTTACAAGCGAGTTCTCAATTTTTGAGTTACCTTGGAGGCACCAACTCCTCCACTAGTCGATGCCTCTGGTTAGTCAGCCATTAGTGTGGAATATGTAGAATAGGTTGAGTTTTTGACAACGTTCCAGATCAAATTTTGCTATTTACCTCTTAGAGCTCTAAAATTTCTATAAATTTTAGGTAAATAATAAAAAAATTTAAAAGCATAAACCCTTTTATATCCTTTTCAAATTTAGGTCAGCCCACAGATGATAGCCGCGGTCCTAGAATTAGGGTTTTGTGATCGTGGTTGCTAGCCGCGATAAAGAAATTTACCCACAGTTGATAGGCATGGTCAACAAGTTGCAATAAATACTCCCAATTCCCATCGTGGAGAGCCTTAAAAGGTCAAAATAAAATTGTTCATCAAACCAGAATTGCACTAGAAAATATAAAATAATCAAAACAAGCCAAACAAAGCACAATATATAAACACCTAAAATGTGTCATGTCGAGGCGACTACTCATATGGGACATGCTAGAAGGCCATATGGAAGACCTTTGGATAGATCCAAGGTATAGTAGTGGTTTTTACCACTCAATTGGGCACCTTTGCCTAGTCAGTGCTAGCCGCTGCTGACACCCATGGTTATCCGTGCTCATCGTGCCTGTCATCCGTGGTCAACACTTAGAGTTAGTTGGCCTTCATCTGAGCCAAAGTTGGTTGCAATGGCCAATTGGTTGTAGATTGGAGAAGTTTGAGTGAGTAAGGTTCTAGATCCTTCCGTCCAACAAGCTCAACTGCCCAATCTTGATCTTAGCTTCATGAGGAAGCTACTCCTAGCCCCTTGGAAATTGCTATAAGATCCCCCTTCAAATTGGGGATAAGTCTGGAGAAATATTTATCAATTGAGTAGTGAAGCCCTGTCAAATTGCATAGCCAACTACATGCATTGAGAGGGATACTTTTGCTACCCAATTGGAGATCAAATTGCCATGGAAGCCCTAGGAGCCTAGGAGAGCCAAGAAGCATCAATTCATGCAATCCCTAAACCATCAGATCAATTCAACCACCAAACTTAGAGGACATAGAGGTGACCCTTGTACATGAATTTTATAAGGTGGATCAAAGAGAGAGCCTTGATTTGGAGGGTAAATCTACTCAGAGCTCCACCATGGCTTTTCGTCATGGTTAACAGTGCCACCCATGCATCAAACCCGTGATGAGAAAATTATGGCAGATTCCCTTATTTTTCCTTTTGCAGATTATTTAGCTAGGTTAGATTAGCCTTATTAGTGGTTCAATTAGTAGTTTTAGAGATTTTGATCGGTAGATTTAGAATGTTTGATAAATGTTGTTCATTATAGCAATTAACACTCTAATGGATCTTTTTCATGCCTCCATGCTTTTAATCTTGTATTAGACCACTAGATATTTAGAAGTGATTTAGCTTATAGTATTTCTGACAACCTTTTCATGTTTTGCATAGTTTTAGTATCTTTCTTGTATTTTCTTGATTATTGTTAGTCTTGACATCTTTTTATGTTAATACCCTTTAAAGGCCTCATCAAGAGAGGCTACCTTTACTTTTAACATGCTTCTTTTTGTTTCTTGAATGTAGGATTATCAGGGTCATGACATTCAATGCAACAAATGCCTCTAATCATGGATAAGAGGGTCATCGACACCCTAGAGCAATTCTTATCACCCTAGAAGGCATTTGATTCACATCTACCCGAAAAGGGAATTAGATCTATTGTAATTGAAGTATCAAAATGGGTATCCCTAAGAGGGACGAATATGTAACTTGACTCAATTTGGAATTAATAAAGGATTCTTGTATTTTTATTTCCTTCTTGTTGTCAATTGGTGCATGTTTAGTTATTATCTTTTCTTTTATTGCAATAGATCTCCATATCAGGTGTGCACCTTTTTTGTGGTTATAGTAGGTGATCACGGTAGAACTCCACATTTTTTGCCATAATTTACTGACTATGTTTGGTGTTTTTATGGTAGGTGCTCCCTGTGGATGATAGTCATGGTCAAAAAGTTGGCCCACGGTTGACAAGCGCGGGAAATAGTCACAGTCGTGCATTAGAGCCCAAATTAGCAATAGACCAATCACAGAGTAGAATTTAAAAGCTTAATTATATGAGTATTTGAGGTAGGCCCTTTTGACATCCTCTATTTTTGTTCTCTATCTATGTGTTTTTCCAAAACCTGAAAAATGAAAGTTAAATAGGATAACCATGAAAGAAGGATAAAAAAAATTAGGTCCTTAGGGTTATTTTTTCTTAATTTTTGCTAGGCATTGCTAGGAACAGTGGACCTCTGATTGCAGTCCGCCCTAGACTCTAGCATGCTAGAATAATTTATGTGTTGATTTTGCATGCTTGAGGCCAAATCAAAGGCCATTTACATCATAAAGTTGCATTGTCAAAAGGTCATGTAGGATGTAGCATGCATACTCTCTGAATATCAAACATTCTTTGTTGCATATCATGTAGGAAATGATCATGTTAATGTTGTATTATGCATCTTTCCTTTATGCAAATTAAAAAATAATACACACACACCACAACACACTTAAACACTAGTGAATTGGAAGTCGCATCCAACCACTAGTAGGGTTTCAATGACAATTGAGGTGATTTCCATTCGTTGGCCCAACTCCCACGTACCTTCTTGTTACTAGACCAATACTGGATCCAAGAACCATCTGTAGCCCAAAAAATTTGCATGTGCTTCTCTTCGGAGGGTATAACACTGACTAGGTGATATTGGATGAGGATCTGGGAGTACCTGTGCTCCCTGCCCTTGTGTGGGTTTCATTACCACACTTTGGGGGATTACATGGCCTAGAGTTCATAGCTAGGTTGTCGAGCTATGAGCATATAGGTGAAATCCATTAAATAATTGATAAAATCATCAACGTACTGCAAAACACAACAAGATTTACTTTACCGATACAACAAATTGAAAACACATCAAACATTTTAGGGCTCATTTTAAAAATTGTAAAAGGAGATAAACATCATTGTATTCTTTGCATGCTAATAAAAGTTAAACTTAGACATAGAATACATAATGGTGCAAACACGGAGAGGCCGATCCGAGCATAGACCTAAGATCGAATCCCAAGCTCCACCTAGCACACAACACAATGTGGAACACCCTCAATCACTTAATCCTCCTGGACATCATTCAACGAGAATTAGAGGGGATAATTCCAAATGAGGGGATTCCATCGAGAACATCCCAATTAGAGGAAGTACTAGACATCCCTCTATACACAAATCATATAATGGGATGTTCCAGCATGGGGGTCGCACATATGGTAGCATATACCGTGACTGCATTCCGCAAGCATCTACAGGTTCAACTGAGGAGTATGTCATCGAGGGATCCATATTGGTACCCCTTCTGATGTAGGAACAATAGTATGAAGCTATATTATTCATCATAATGCAAGTATATATAGAATTACAATGGATGTTACATAGGTTAAGTGGTTGTAACAATCTGCCAAACATGGCCAACCACTTAACTACTAGTTAACCAAATGCTAACTAGGGATGTCCATTTATTGCTAGGGGACAAAGGAGATCTCTAACAGTTAAAAACCATCTAAAAACATGCTAAAAACATACTAACAACCTATTTATAACATGGGCATACTATGCCTCACGTGAATACAAAGTGCAATGAAATAGGAATAGTAAATAATAACTTAGGCTTAAGTGGATAAGCCTAAGTTATCCTCAACACTCCTCCGAACCATATAAGCATTGGACCCCAATGCTCTAAAAAAATGTGGAAAGTCATGGGCCATATCATGGTGAGGAATCCAGTGAGCCATGTGTGGAAAGTGATTGCGACGAGTGATAAGGTAAGTAGTGGAAGAACCATGTCTCGTGTGATGAGTCTTCATCTTGAAAACTCTATCTGAAATGAGCGAAAGCTGACGATCAGGTGCCACTGCTATTGTAGGACTGAAAATAGGATCAGGTACCAAAAGAGGGTCCTAAAATGGTGTCTCTGGAAAGTGGCGCTCATCCAAAGGAACCCAAAATCTACCTCCAACCTATGGTGAGTGAGGATTGTGATGCTTTCGTACCACTCCCTACGGAGTCTCCTGCAATTCCTGTGGTACCTTTCCTAGAAGGCTCTGTCGGTGCTTAGTAAGGGAAGTAACCTTAGCTTGCTCCTCCATGTGTGCAATGGTGGGAGTGGGCAAATCCAAAGGTAACTTCTATGGAACAAGTGGTTTAGTAGTTGTAGGTGTACCCAAATTTATACCAATGGAATCAATGGCATATTTCTCATGAGTGAGAATTGTGGGTTCCTTAACCACTTGCTATTGTGAATTTTCATCATGTGGGAGTGAAACTTATTCCTTTGCATGTTCCTTAGGTGGTGCTTTTTCTTCATTTTGTGTGGGAAAAATGCTAGTAGGAGCTAAAATAAGTGCTTGACTCAATGGCTTCCTTACTTACCTACAACTTTACATCAAATTGGAAGTAGGTGTAGTGCTTTGTATCAAGTAGTTTTTAACATGCAACTCCAATGTGTAGGTGTTATTTTTAGCATGATAAATAGAATTCCTATCAAATTGATAGGGTTTACCCAGCAAGATTCCACAACAATCCATATCTGTGACATCACACCTAACTTTTTCCACAAACTTGTCACCAAAAGCAAAAGTCAAGGTGTAAGTATGGGTGATGTTGGATGTGGAGTCTACATCTTTCCACCCAAGTGCATAAGGTTGGTGATGTAATTTGATGGGAAGTTTCAACTTCTCCACAATGGAATTCACAATGAGGTTGTGATCCACTATCAATTATACAATCAACATATAAATCATGCGTCAAGTGGGCTCTAGTGACAAACAAATGATCATGCCCCCCTTGAGCAAACACATTGGAAATTAGGGTAACTTTGTTTAGTTTACCCTTTAAAGTAGGATATTCTTCTTTTGTCCCTATAGACAAAATGGGACCATCTTGTGGTTCCTCATGTGTATGTTGTACAATTAGGGATTTCTTCTTCTTAAAATTCTCAAAAGAATAGCATTTGGATTTTACATGTCCATGATTTTTACAAAAGTCATAATACAATGAAGAAGAAGAATCTTTAGCATGAAAGAAAGAAGAATGTGCTTTAGGAGAAGTGGGAGGAGAAGAAGAATGAGGGAAATATTGAGAATTGTTCTTCACCTTCTGTTGATGTTGATTCCCACATTTGGAAGAGCCCTCCTGTTGGTTCGACTTTTATACACACCCTGCGAAGAATGAGCATGAAATACCGATAACACTTATAAGGGATAAATCCCACTCACTTTAGGATATTTTTGGATATCCAAGGTGTGAGTTACAGAGTTGGGTCGAATGTCTATTCACTCTTTTCCACTTCTGGAATAGTTTCAAGTGGACTGTCGTTACCTTACAATAGGTTCAGGACTTTAGTTCAGTAATGTTTTTGGAGTTGGTTATCTTTGTGGACACTCAGATTTACAATCAGTTCTTTGATCTAGCTCTTTATGTTTTAGCAGATTTAAATAAAAGACAAATTTAAAAGAAAATAAAAATGGATCATTCAATCGGTGGAACAGAGAAAGTAGGGTAGGGCAGAAAGAGAAATTTATCTATCTTAGCTACAAAACCAAAACTACCAATGTTAGTTATACTATTTAGCTTCACAATAGAACAAATCAAAGAGGAAAGTGTCCAGCTTTCTAAGATCACTTTCTACTAAGAGCATAAGACAGAGATGAAACAGATCTGAAAGAAAATCATAAATAGAAGGGAAGTCGGTTAAAATTGGTATCTCTCACCAGTAGCCTAGCTCGCACAATGAGGACAGAGCAATTAGAATAGGCCTGAACCTTAAATCTATAATTTTCCCTAGCATACAATAAAAAGAATGAAGCCTAGTAGCATATCCAATCTTGATAATACAGATCTACAGCATAAATTAGATAAACCTTAACGAGACGAAAAACAAAAGAATATGAACTTATCGCAATTCGAAAGAGATTAGGCTCTTGGCCACGCTATCGCAGAAAATAAAAATCACACCAAATCCAGGTCCAGAACAAAGCATTCAAACAAGATTTGCAGGAAATTGTTCAAGTGTCTTTTATTCCAAGTTTTTTGCATCATGAGTTTACATTCAAAAGAAGTATATATAGACTCAGGACAGACCCTGATATTTTCAAGAATATCTTCTCCTAAAACCCTAAATCTTATCATCAAAATCCCATCGCCTAGGTTTTACAATATAAGGCATTTTTATATAGAATTTCGATAAACCCTAATTACTCTAAAAATCTTCATGGGGATCTTGCCATAAATGGAGAAAATGAGATTTGACTTCGTCTTCATCAAATGGATACCACGCATAAATGTATATTTATCTTTTATGCAGGTCGTCAGAGCATCTCATTAATCCCTATGTGAAATCTGGATGAGTCACTGGTTTCCTGGGCCTTCTATCCTCTTAGAACTACCTTTGCTTGGTTCGAGTTGAAATCCTCTGCCCGCCATTACTTCCACCATAAATTTTCTATTAACTGCATCCATAAGCAAATTCTAGTGACTGTGTATGGATATTTTCTTTTCTGGCCAATCGCTGACAGAAATTCTTGACATCTCCCATTTCAATCTGACAGTCCTTGCTTGATCTGTGCTTATTTTTTTTTTTTTGCCATTACTTCTGCTAGTATGCAACTGCGAGATCGCTTTTTGCAAAAGAAAAACAAGGATTAGCATTTTAATATTATTAAATTAAAACCCTAATGTTCATTATATGTCGGCTTGATTTCCTTCTTCCAAACTCATGGCATCACGAAAACGAGACAGGTCCAAAAACAAAACATGTCGTGATATCACGACGTTTTATTCGAGCTATGCCTCCACTTAACACTTGTCACGATATCGCGACGTTTTCCTTAAGATTTGCTTTCTCTTAATGCATCACAAAATCATGATGTTTTCCTTGCGGTTTGCCTCCAGCTAAATCCTGTCGCGATATCACGACGCTTCTCCTAGTTCATTTCTCTCTTTACTTCTTTGTCACATAATCGTGACATGTCGTGAATTCATGACATGTCGCAAAATCATGACGTTTTCTCCATCTTGGCTTCTTTGTCATGAAACCGTGACATGTCACAAAATTGTGACGTTTTTCCTTACTATTGTTATGAAATCAAAACCCGTCGTGATATCGCAATGTTTTCATCACTTGGCTCTTTCTTCCAAAACTTGTCACGATATCGTGACATGTTCCTCAAGACTTGCCTTTAATCAAAACCTGTTGTGATATCACAACATTTTTGTCACTTGATGCTTCCAGTTAAAACCTATAGCGATATCACGACGTTTCTGTCACTTTGCTTCCTCCAAGCTTCTTCATTGCGAAATCGTGACGTCTTCCTTAAGCTTTGTTTCCTCTTAAAATGCGTCACGAAATCGTGACGTTTTCCTTGACTTTTTTTTCCTCTTAAAATGCATCGTGAAATCGTGACGTTTTCCTTGAGTTTTTTTTCCACTCAGAATATGTAGCGAAATTGCAACGTTTTCCATACTTGACTCTTTCTAAGCTTGCATGTCACGAAATTACGACGTGTCGCAAAATCGTGATGTCTCCATTCACCTTGCTATTTCAATCCAAATGCATCGTGATATCGTGATGTTTTCGTTGCTTGGCTCTCTCTATCCAAATGTGTCGTGAAATCATGACGTCTCCATCGCTTGGCTCTCTCTACCAAAATGCGTCATGAAATCGTGATGTTTTCGTTGCTTGGCTCTCTCTACCAAAATGCGTTGCAAAATCGCAACATTTCTATCGCTAGGCTCTCTCTCCCAAAATGCATCGCAAAATCGTGACATTCTGTCGCTAGGCATTCTCTTTCCAAAACACGTCATGAAATCACGACATTCCCATCACTTGGCACTTTCTTTCCAAAACACATCATGAAATCACGACGTTTCCATCACTTGGAATTCTCTTTCCAAAACATGTCATGAAATCACGACATGTCGCGATATCGCGATGTTTTTGTCACTTAGCCTTTTTCTTCGTCAGACATCACGAAAACATGACATGTGATATCACGATGTTTTCCTCAAGCTTTCCTTTTGGTCCAAATGCGTCGTGAAATCATGACATTTTCCTTGAGGTTTGCCTCCAACTAAAATGTGTCGCGATATCGCAATGTTTTCCATGAGGTTTGCCTCCAACTAAAATGTGTCGCGATATCACGACGTTTTCCATAAGACTTGCTTCCAGCTAAAACCTGTTGTGATATCACGATGTTTTCCTTGAACTTTGCTTTCAGCTAAAACCTGTCATGAAATCGTGACGTTTTCCTTGAACTTTGCTTTCAGCTAAAACCTGTCACAAAATCGTGACGTTTCCATCACTTGGCCCTTTTAACCAAAACACATCATGAAATCACGACGTTTTCATCACTTGATACTTCTGATCCAAAACTATCATGATATCGCGACGTTTCCGTCGCTTGGCTCTCTCTACCAAAATATGTCGCGAAATCGCGACATTTCCAAAAATGGAATATGTCGCGAAATCGTGACTTTTCCAAAAATGGAATATGTCACGAAATCGCGACGTTTTCTCAAGTTACTTCCACTTAGCAAATTTTCCAGAAATTGTAGGTTGACTCCAATGAATTTATTCATATGTATCCTACATTTTTACATATTAGTGAAAGATCTTCTTTACTCAGAATGATTCTAACATAACAAATAAATTCTAAATTGAAATCAAAGCCATATGCAAGCCTACTTAGATACTTTGGTATATGCAAAACTTGAAGAAGAAGGAGGCAAGCAAAATTTGGAATTAAAACCTGAAAAACATCAAGAGGGTCCCTACGGCAAAATGAAAACTAAATATTTTCAAAGGATGGAATTTCATTTTTTTAGTGGGGGTGTGTTGCTTCTCAACAAATGGCGATATCTACGGGGAAAATAGTAGCACTATTTTAGAATCCAGGACTCTAGTTTCAAAACAATATAGACCATGTACCATGCTTTGCCACAAATATTCTTCAAAATAATTTAACTACTACCTGATAGTTGTTAAAATTTCCCAAGGACATACTAGGTTGAATCACTTAAGGAAGATTTCTGATGTGCAATTATAAGCGTATAACTTTCTTCAAGGATGACTGGGCCTTTGAATGTTTTACTTCGGATTGATCAGCTTTTCTAGATTGTGAAGGGGGAAACCGAGTAGGGCTCTGTTTACTAGTTTAGCCTTTTACAGCCTCGACAGAGTTACTCTTTAGATTTTCACGACCCTGATCCACAACTATGAGGTGGTATCTACAACTTGGTAAAAGAAAACATCTTCTGGAGCCTTGGCTATCTCTTTCATTACATAACTTATTCTTTTCCTTTTTTTTTTTGTATATAAAATAACAGAGTGCTAGTTTTATGTTGCCCTGCTCAATTTTCACCTTCTCTCTCTCTCTTTTGAAATATACCGAAATCTGGAAAGCCTTGCTAAAAACAAAAATTTTTTATTCTTCATCGATCTGGAAAGCCTGGGTACCGATAGCCTCTTTGGACACTTAAATAATTTCACAAATCAGAGTCCCCTCTTACGACCAACTTTTCTTGGATTCCCTGGGAGTTCTTCAGCCCAACAGTATAGTAGTTTCTTTATAATTAAAATAATTGTGGCAAGCAAGACACAAAATCCAATTATCTTTCTACTGTTGTTCTGAATAACAAAATAGTTCCACTGTTCAGTTTAAGCAGACTATCTCTTAATTAGAATAAAACAAAATGAACACAGGATTTTGAACTCAGAATAAAAACAATTTTAAAGGTTGATTCTTTCTTTGCTGCCCAGGAAAAACTTAAACAAACAGAAACTAAAAGCTAAAGAGAAATTTGTATAGACCTCAAAAGATAAAACACAGAAACTTTAAAATCAAACAAAATAAAAATAAAAACAAACTACTTCAAAGCTTATTTACAATATATACACATGTTACAACGTCTTTGTGATTTATTCCAACGATGTATTTGATGGAACATCTGAGAAATAATGCTTTAGATATTGACCACTCACAGGAAGGTTCAAAAAATTACCTTCCAGGTCCTGTAGGCGAAAAGCATTATTACCTAGGGTCTCGACAATCTGGTATGGCCCTATCCATAGAGGTTGTAGCTCGGTGTGTTTACGCTTCTTTTCATGGGATTTGTCCCATAGAAACACCAGGTCTGCACGATTGAAGGCGCTCACCCTGGCCTTTTCGTCAAGCTAGCGCTTGACTGTCTCTTGGTGTCGACTAAAATGCTCTACGGCTTGAAGTCGTCCACCCTGCAAATCAACCAAGTCCAACACACGAGCTTTCGTATCTGCATGATCAAAGTAATGTAAAGCAAATTTTAATCCTGGTACTAATGCTTCATATTCTACCAAATTATTCGTGCAGGGAAACTACAAGCGATAAGACATAAAACCGGTTTGATTTTTTGGTCCTTTAAGAACAGCCCTTGTACTAGAACCTTGCTTAGATTTAGCTCCATCAATATGAAGCATTCCAACTTCATTATCGTGATCTTGGTGAGCTTTAACCGGTTTCTCCTTTTGAGTAGTTGTCAAATTATAAACCCCGATATAACAACCCTCGGCAAGATTAACAGTCTCATTCTTGGCATTATACTCTATGATCATGAGTTTATATCTTGGTTCTCTGTCGATTCTTAATTGATTTGCAAAACCATTCCAGGGTAACCACATATGCGAAAAATCAGTAGCCAAGTACCCATTCAAGGATTTTGACCAATCCTTGCTTAGAAGCATTCCATATCCTACAGGAATATCCACCACCTGAATGTCAATTATGTGTTGTGCTCTCGGCTCAGATGCTAGCCGGATGTGTATATTCTGAAGTTCACCTACCACTTTAACCTCAGACTTATCCAATTGGACGACTCTCATCTCGGAGTTCATGGGGGTCAAACCCAACTGCTGACAGATGGCTAGAGGCATGACATTGGCTGAAGCACCGGAATCTACCAGACAGTTGTGTAAATTTTTCCCAAATATACGGACAGTCAGTAGGAAAGGCGGAACTTCAGTATTTTCTTTGTACATAGCCATATTCGCATTAGCTATCTTCTTCCCTTTTTCCAGAGTTTTGGTAGTAGGTTCAGAGTATGTTTTGATCAGGTTATCCCTTTGTTCAGAAATTTGGGCCAACTCATGAAGAGTGATGTTGGATTTGATCTTCTTCATGTCCTCCACTATATTATATCCCTTATTGAGTGGAGGGACAAATCCATCTGGTCCTCTTGGATTTCCTCCCTTGGGCGGAGGTGGGTTATCATTTGAAGATGGATCTAGAGGTGTAGACACAGTATTAGGCTCTGGATTTCTGTTCCTGAGGTTGTAGTTATCCCTCCTGTACTGTTGAAAGGCTTGCACTTCATCCATGGGTATCTCCACAACATTCTTTGATTCTTCTGGGAAAGTGAAAGAATCTAACACCATAGCTGCACTATGTTTGGATGAACTTGGAGCATCCATAGTTCTTTGATGTTCAGGAGAAACCAACTCACCAGATAGAGCTTCAAAGGCATTACATAACTCCAAACAATCCAATTCCCCGTGTTGAGATGTTCTGTGTATCCTACACCAGTTGGGCAAAGCCAAGTCACAAATATTTACATCATGCCCTTTACCTTTATAATCCTTATTGGGTTCGTATGGGGGCCGAGTGAATCTATTCTGCTGATAGGAAAACCTGTTTGAGTTTTCCCTAGTAGAAACTTGCCTTTTGAAAGTCAAAAAATCATTTGCCAACTTTTGGACCACCCTTGAAACTTCCTCAACTCTTGTGTTATCAGATTCTTTCTCCGGATTCTGTACACTTTCAGTAGGTGTTAGAGTCAATGGATTGCTTATCGGTGGGGTTTGATGTGTTGGCAACATCATCTGATGTGGTATGGGATTGAAGACAGGGGTACCTTGTGTGACCAAAGGAATTTGATGAGCATTTAAAGGTTGAGGTCCCAATTGTCTTTCCAGAACCAAAGCTTCTTTATAAGCCTCTGTTAGATTGGTAATAGAGGCATCTCTTTTCAAGAAAATAGAAGTCATTGGATCTAGAGAATTCCTAAAAATTTCTAATGCCAGGTCTGCATTTGGCACATAATAACTTGTCAATCTACCATAAGCCTTCTGAAATCTGACATTGTAAGATCTGACAGATTCATTTATTTCTCTTTTAATACCAGAAAATTGCTGATATAATACACTGGGATCTATCACTTCACCAAATTGTGATACAAAAACCTTTTCCAAGTCATTCCAACTAGTAATAGAATCGTTAGTGAGATTCAAAAACCAGTCGTATGCTCCCTCCTAGAGAGTGAACGGGAACAATCTGCAAGCCACATCTTCATGCTGTACATTTAACAATTTTAGAGCATTCTTGAATGCTACTAGGTGTTCTTCTGCTGTTCTAGTTCCATCATGCTTGTATCTAGGAAGATACCTCTCAGGATTTTTGGGCAGATCATGGGCTGCACCAGGGATATTTAAGGTAGTGGAACCCAACCAGTTTGCCATTACTACTTGATTGACGATGATACTTTCAGTTGTAGTTGGAGTAACTACAAGTGGTGATAAAACTATTTCGGACAAAGACTTGGCCCTTCTGAGGCTGCTTCTTCTTGGGGTTTCTAACTCAGGCACAAGGAGCTCTCCAGCTCTAGAGTGGGACCTTGTTACTCTATAATTAGAATCCAGCTTTTTCACCAGCAACTTACAACCTTACAATCCTTAACAAACTAGTGAACAAATTCAGGCCCTCCTTCTAGCGCCAATTTTAAATGTTGGTTCTGAGTTTTGTGGTTTAGGCAAAAACTTAAACAAACAAGATTAAAAAGAGCTAAAGAGGAGGGAAAAGGATTCAAAATATAAAACACCAGACTCTGCACAAACAACTTACAATACTGAACGAAGTTCAGTGGCCCTCCTTCTAGCGCCAATTTTAAATGTTGGTTTGACTTTTATACACACCCTGTGAAGAATGAGCATGAAATACCGATAACACTTATAAGGGATAAATCCCACTCACTTTAGGATCTTGCTGGATATCCAAGGTGTGAGTTACAGAGTTGGGTCGAATGTCTATTCACTCTTTTCCGCTTTTGGAATAGTTTCAAGTGGACTGTCTGTTACCTTACAACGGGTTCAGGACTTTAGTTCAGTAATGTTTTTGGAGTTGGTTATCTTTGTGGACACTCAGATTTACAATCAGTTCTTTGATCTAGCTCTTTATGTTTTAGCAAATTTAAATAAAAGAAAAATTTTAAAGAAAATAAAAATGGATCATTCAATCGGTGGAACAGAGAAAGTAGGGTAGGGCAGAAAGAGAAATTTATCTATCTTAGCTACAAAACCAAAACTACCAATTTTAGTTATACTATTTAGCTTCACAATAGAACAAATCAAAGAGGAAAGTGTCCAGATTTCTAAGATCACCTTCTACTAAGAGCATAAGACAGAGATGAAACAGATCTGAAAGAAAATCATAAATAGAAGGGAAGTCGGTTAAAATTGGTATCTCTCACTAGCAGCCTAGCTCGCACAGTGAGGACAGAGCAATTAGAACAGGCCTGAACCTTAAATCTATAATTTTCCCTAGCATACAACAAAAAGAATGAAGCCTAGTAGCATATCCAATCTTGATAACACATATCTACAACATAAATTAGATAAACCTTAATGAGATGAAAAACAAAAGAAGATGAAATTATCGCAATCCGAAAGAGATTAGGCTCCTGGCCACGCTATCACAGAAAACAAAAATCACACCAACCCCAGGTCCAGAACAAAGCATTCAAACAAGATTTGCAGGAAATTGTTCAAGTGTCTTTTATTCCAAGTTTTTTGCATCCTGAGTTTACATTCGAAAGAAGTATATATAGACTCAGGACAGACCCTGATCTTTTCAAGAATATCTTCTTCTAAAACCCTAAATCTTATCATCAAAATCCCACCGCCTAGGTTTTACAATATAAGGCATTTTTATATAGAATTTCGATAAACCCTAATTACTCTGAAAATCTTTGTGGGGATCTTGCCATAAATGGAGAGAATGAGATTTGACTTCATCTTCATCAAATGGATACCGTGCATAAATTTATCTTTATCTTTTAGGCAGGCTGTCAGAGCATCTCATTAATCCCTATGTGAAATATGGATGAGTCACTGGATTCTTGGGCCTTCTATCCTCGTAGAGCCGCCTTTGCTTGGTTCGAGTTGAAATCCTCTGCCTGCCATTACTTTCACCATAAATTTTCCGTTAACTGCATCCATCGACAAATTTCGGTGACTGTGTATGGATATTTTCATTTTTTGGCCAATCGTCGATAGAAATTCTTGGCATCTCCCATTTCAATCTGACGGTCCTAGCTTGATCTGTGCTTATTTTGTCTTTTTCGCCATTACTTCCGCTAGTATGCAACTGCCAGATCACTTTCTGCAAAAGAAAAATAAGGATTAGCATTTTAATATTATTAAATTAAAACCCTAATGTTCATTATATGTCAGCTTGATTTTCTTTCTTCCAAAATCATGGCATCACGAAAACGAGACAGGTTCGAAAATGGAACATGTCGTGATATTGCGACGTTTTCTTTGAGTTGTGCCTCCACTTAACACTTGTCACGATATCGTGACGTTTTCCTTAAGATTTTATTTCTCTTAATGCATCACGAAATCATGACGTTTTCCTTGTGGTTTGCCTCCAGCTAAAACCTTTCGCGATATCGTGACGCTTCTCCTAGTTCATTTCTCTTTTTACTTCTTTGTCGCAAAACTACGACATGTCACGAATTCATGACATGTCATGAAATCGTGACATTTTCTCCATTTTGCTTCCATCTTGGCTTCTTTGTCACAAAACCATGACATGTCATGAAATCGCGACATTTTTTCTTGCTATTCTTATGAAATCAAAACCTGTCGCGATATCACGACGTTTTCGTCACTTGGCTCTTTCTTCCAAAACCTATCACGATATCACGACATTTTCCTCAAGACTTGCCTTTAATCAAAACCTGTCGTGATATCATGACATTTTTGTCACTTGATGCTTCCAGTTAAAACCTGTAGCGATATCGTGACATTTCTATCACTTTGCTTCCTCCAAGCTTCTTCGTTGCGAAATCATGACGTGTCGTGAAATCGTGACATCTTCCTTAAGCTTTGTTTCCTCTTAAAATGCATCATGAAATTGCGACGTTTTCCTTGAGTTTTGTTTCCTCTTAAAATGCATCGCAAAATCGTGACGTTTTCCTTGAGTTTTGTTTCCACTCAGAATATGTAGCGAAATCACAACGTTTTCCATACTTGACTCTTTCTAAGCTTGCATGTCATGAAATCGTGACGTGTCGCAAATTCGCGATGTCTCCCTTCACCTTGCTCTTTCAATCCAAATGCATCGCGATATCATGACGTTTCTGTTGCTTGGCTCTCTCTATCCAAATGCATCACGAAATCGCGACGTCTCTGTCGCTTGGCTCTCTCTACCAAAATGCATCACGAAATCGCGATGTTTCTATTGCTTGGCTCTCTCTACCAAAATGCATCATGAAATCGTGATGTTTCCATCGCTAGGCTCTCTCTCCCAAAATGTGTCATGAAATCATGACGTTCTGTTGCTAGGCATTCTCTTTCCAAAACACATCGCGAAATCACGACGTTCCCATCACTTGGCACTTTCTTTCCAAAACACGTCATGAAATCATGATGTTTCCATCACTTGGCATTCTCTTTCCAAAACACGTCACAAAATCATGACGTGTCACGATATCATGACATTTTTGTCACTTAGCCTTTTTCTTCGTTAGACATTGCGAAAACATGACATGTCGCGATATCGTGATGTTTTCCTCAAGCTTTCCTTTTGGTCCAAATGCATTGCAAAATCGTGACATTTTCCTTGAGGTTTGCCTCCAACTAAAATGTGTCACGATATCGCAACGTTTTCCATGAGGTTTGCCTCCAACTAAAATGTGTTGCGATATCGCGACGTTTTCCATAAGACTTGCTTCCAGCTAAAACCTGTCGTGATATCACGATGTTTTCCTTGAGCTTTGCTTTCAGCTAAGACCTGTCGTGAAATCATGATGTTTTCCTTGAACTTTGCTTTCAGCTAAGACCTGTCATGAAATCGTGACGTTTCCATCACTTGGCCCTTTTAACCAAAACATGTCGCAAAATCACAACGTTTTCATCACTTGATACTTTCAATCCAAAACTATCGTGATATCGCGACGTTTCCGTCGCTTGGCTCTCTCTACCAAAATATGTCACGAAATTGTGGCGTTTTCTCAAGTTACTTCCACTTTGCAAATTTTCCAAAAATTGTAGGTTGACTCCAATGAATTTATTCATATGTATCCTGCATTTTTACATATTAGTGAAAGATCTTCTTTACTCAGAATGATTCTAACATAACAAATAAATTCTAAATTGAAATCAAAGCCATATGCAAGCCTACTTAGATACTTTGGTATATGCAAAACTTGAAGAAGAAGGAGGCAAGAAAAATTTGGAAATAAAACCTGAAAAACATCAAGAGGGTCCCTACGGCAAAATGAAAACTAAATATTTTCAAAGGATGGAATTTCATTTTTTAGTGGGTGTGTGTTGCTTCTCAACACCTCCTGTGATGAACGAGACTTTTGATATGCACCAAATTTCTCCTCTGCAAGAATGGCATGATTGAATGCCACATCCAAGATGAGGAAGACATTGAATTTGATCTCCCTAAAAATCTGATCTTGCAAGCCATGAGTGAATTTATTAATAAAATCATCTTCTAAATCTTTCACACCAAGAAATACCCTCAACCTATTAAATTGGAAAATGAAATCAGAAACTGACATTCCATAGGTTTGCCTCAATCTATACCACTTGGTAGTGAGGTCACTTTGGTAGTTTGGTGGAAAGAAGGTGTTTTTCAGAATTTGAGTTAATTCTTTCCAAGTCATGGTGGTATTATGGCTCTGTCTTTATATAATGAGAACTTTTGCTAAAACTATGAGTTTTAGTGTAGCAAATGTGGCTTTTTCATCCTCCAGAATTTTAGCATAAGCAAACTAAGTTTGCATATCCAAAATCCATGCAGATAATACATCGGGATCCCTAGATCCATCATACATATTAACCTCACATTTAGCTTTATTGGCATGATTATGGTGGATTTTTATTTCACCAGGATTGAATTGCACAACAATATATCTTACCTTCTCTACTAAAATATCTACTGCATAAGTAAGGTTTTCCATGTTTGATCTGAGGTCTTAAGCCATATTTTTCCTAGTATATGCCAGACTAGGAGGATTACAAAATGGTCTTGCAAAATATTAATCGAGGCTTAGGAACAATTTCAGTTTCCTATGCAACAAATGCCTAGATTTTCCAATTTTGCCTTCCAAATTACAAAATTAGGCTAATTACAACTCAATTTGCAATTTCAAAAGGTTAGCACTAAAATTGCAATTTTTAGCCTTTACAATGCAAAATTTGGACGAGTAGGCAAAATAGATGGATAGAGTACTGAATTTGCAAAACAACGAAAAAAATTTGGTCAAAAATAGACCAATATTGAGAAAGATATCACCTTGGGAAGTTTGCTTCTCCTTTTTGCAGGTTTTTGGCGCCAAATATTTTGAAATTTGAATTCAAAATTTCACCATTTTGTAATCCTGCCAATGATTGAATTTATCGCCAAAATATGGATTTGCTTCAAAAAAAAATTTTGCCAAAATTTGTTTGAATTTTCTCTGCCCTGGTCAACTAGGTAGGTCAACGGTGAAGTCCGAGAACACTGCCACATGGTGCATATGAAGGCCAAAAATGCTGAACAAGTGTCCAGCTGGTGCCTCCAACTGGCACCTCCATGTGGGGCAGAGTGTCTAGCAAAAGCCAGACACTCTCCTTACTCGCACTTGGGCTAATAAAGCCCACTTGGTCCCTCGCGGGACCAATGTGGGATAATAGCCCAACTGTTTGGTGTGTCCCACTCTACGATCGTCGACGATCGGCCAACGGTGCCGAAATTTTTTTTCAGTGGCCGCAAATTAAAAACCTCTTGATGTTTTAAAAAATTAAACCTTTGTGTACACACCGTAAAAACTTGTACTGGTCGGAAAAGTTCACAATCGATTCACCATGATCAGTCTATGCATCTTGTTGTCTATGGCCCGTAGATGGCTGATTTAAATTACCGAAAAACATCTGCAATGTTTGCGATCGTCAATCGAATACTGCTCAACGTCATTGGAGGGTTAATTTGGAAATGTTGTCATTTGTAGGAAGTTTTAAGTCCTTCACCACTATTTTTGCCTTAAAATGGCTTGCAACTCGTCAAAAACTCATCTACCACCAAACTGATCTCACATCGACATCGGTTGGTGTGCCCTCTGAAATGGTGACATCGAGGTGCATCAACTGGCGGGCAACATCGATCACACTACTAGAGAGGGTCTTGTCAGTGTCTGTGGTCTGTGAAGGCCTACGCAGTGGTTGAAAATGGCCTAGCAAGCTCGGGGGTCGATGCTAGTCGGGCTCCGATGGCTCGCCAAATTCTAGGATGTCAACCGAATTTGGCAGAACATCGATCTGGTCGATGTTGGGTGCTTGTATTCCGTCGGTGTTGACTGGTCGGCTGGCCCGATGGGTGGCCTAGCTAGTGGTTACGCCAGGCTGATGGTTATGCCAAGCTGGTGGTTGGTGGTGTGGTCAGTCAGGCTATTGTGAGGTGGCCGATCGGTTGTCGTGCTTTGCTGGCCGCTGGTGCTGGTGGTCAGCCTGTGGCCCACCACTCCCACTTGCAAATAGGCTAAAGCCTATGTTGAGGAGGTAACTCCTTTTTTTTTTAATATAAAATTAATATTTAATAAAATGGAACTCTTCATGCAAAAGGAAGAGTTCTTTTCAAGATGAACTCAAATTATTTTTAATATAAAGTTTGAGTTCCAACTTAAACTCAATTGAACTCCTCTTGAACTGGTGAGATAGAACTCCACTTGAACTTATGAGGTAGAATCTCAACTTCTGCTTTTCAAGGTAGATATTTGGTGTAGGGGTAATATCTTTCCTCTGCCCTCAGCTTCACTTGGTGTTGTGGATGAATTCAAGTCACCTCCACTCAACACCCTCCTAGGATCTAGCAGTGAAGTGGTAGTTATGTCCTCCTTCCTACACTCTTCTTGAAGCTAACTGATACCAATGATTTAGGAACAATAGTATGAAGCTATATTATTCATCATAATGCAAGTATATATAGAATTACAATGGATGTTATGTAGGTTAAGTGGTTGCAACAATCTGCCAAACATGGCCAACCACTTAACTACTAGTTAACCAAATGCTAACTAGGGATGTCCATTTACTGCTAGAGGACAAAGGAGATCTCTAATAGTTAACAACCATCTAACAACATGCTAACAACATGCTAACAACCTATTTCTAACATGGGCATACTATGCCTCACATGAATACAAAGTGCAATGAAATAGGAATAGTAAATAATAACTTAGGCTTAAGTAGACAAGCCTAAGTTATCCTCAACACCTTTGACCTGTATCTAAGGGAGGTTCATGACCTCCATCGTCAGAGTTTAGAAATGTCTGATATCTGCCCATTCAGGGTGAATCAAGAGGGATGCTTCCGAGCATAGGCCCGCATAGACTCCCAATAGGGGTGAACCCACCACATTCACCATAGATATATCCAAAGTGGAAATAAATGGTATGCCACCTCACAAGCCATGGTGTAGCAAATAGTTGGACGGTCTAGACAGAGTCCTAGGTCATCTAGGATATAAGCCTACACCAACACCCTCATGATCGATGAGTGTGTGTAGTGGAAGCACCATTAGGACTGCACGAGAACATGGAGAGTGCTCCAAGCATTCTCGAGATATGCATACTTCGGCATCGCATGTAGGTACCAAGTATAGGAGATAACCTGACACGAATGCTATCTTTACAAACTGAGGCAAGAGTGTGGTAAATCAGTCCATTGGAGGATATACTCATAAAGTCACTTGAACAAAGCGCACCCCTCAGAGGCCTCATATGGCTGATCATGTTGATAGATCTCATAGATTGATGTCAGAGTAGAGACGATAGATTCTCCAAGATCAATTGGAGGATGTTCACACAAATAATGAGTACCTCAAAAATGAGAATACTCAGAGGTAGAGGTTCATAAGACAAAAATTATATGAACAACACATGCATGAACAACATATCCTTGATCAAAAGGAACATGTAGAGAGAGAGGATCAATTTTCTAGCATCGGTTTACCTCCTCGTAGTGAGATCAGGGAGCGTGTTGATAGACAAGTGGATTCACAGCCCGAGTTACATCCTAAGAACATCGACACACATACTCGCCATACAGCTCAACACAGAGATCAACGTCCAGTGTCTGAACAACATGAGCATAGGCAGTATGTGAGTGAAGTGGGAGAGGAATTAGAGTAAAAATATCCTAAAATCTCCCAATTCGAAGAGGAGGGCGAGCCTAGTCCCCCATCTTGACCGAGGAAGAATTTGCCTTCGAAGGCACCTCCAAGGCAATCTCAAGAGGAGGAGTTTCTTTCCTCACAAGTCTACAAGACCTTAGTAGAGAACGTCCAAGCCATAGAGAAGCAAGGGATGACTTATAAGAAGCCTACATTGAACAAAATTCACAATGAACCTCTATCTACATCAGTGCCTATTCCAATATATCCTGAGCATTTTAAGATGCCTAGACTGGAAAATTTTCAAGGAGGGGAAGATGAATAGGAGCACGTGACTAGTTTTCTAGATATGTGCTTTTAGATTTAGAGCAACAATGCTTTGATCCTGTGAACCTTCATCATAACCCTCTTAGGCCTAGCTCGAGAGTGGTTCAATGTTAGAATATATTTCAATATTTCCTTTATTAATTAATTCAATCATAATAATCTTATATTGTTAGCTTGATTAATTTAGGCTAGTTGTTGTTTGTTACAACTCTGCCTATATTGGTCTCGGGTGGTTCCACAACCTTCAGACTAATCCTAGCCCTAATGTATTATTTATACTTCATCAAATTAATCAAATGTTGTTATGCTTCTCACATGGTATCAGAGCTCTTCCTCTGCCACTCTCATTTCTCTCGAAGTGATCTCGTAGTAGCAGAGCAAACGAGCGGAGATTTTTTTTTTAAATCTCAATTGGAAATAGTTTTTCGAATTTGAGATTTTTTTTTCAAAGTTTGAGAAACTTTTCAAAACCCTCCAAAACTAGTTTTTTTCCTCACGCAGGGTGTCAATGGCTGACATCTATCAGGTGATTCTCCTTCATTTCTATAGTTTTTAAGGTGCATTTTGGTCTTGTATCTCACTGGAGTAGAGAAACGATCCAAAAGGATCAAGGTTTGGTATGATTTCAGCAAAGTTTGGCTCTATGATCCAACCACCTCGTCACCACCCGCGTGCCACCTCTATGCCACCCACGAGCCATCGATGTATATGCCACAACAACGTCACCTACACTCTGCCCGTGTGGTGGACAAGGAGGGAGCGCTACCGCGGGGGCTATTACACCTTCGGGGCTCCTTAAGACTGCGTGAATCCTGATCTGTGGTAGATCAGCCCACTGGCTCACCTGGCAGTGAGTCGAGTGGTTAAGGCTCTGGGAGCCTCAGGTCGCGGGTTCAAGTCCCGTCGACCCCCCCCTCAAACATATAAATTTTTTTCATTATTTTTAAATTTTTTTTTAATATTATTTAATTTAAGTTAAAATTAAATATCATTTTAATTTATTTTATAATAGTTTAAGGTTGTATTTTTTTTTAAATAGATTTTTACTATGTAATATAAAGTTATTTTTTTAACTTTAGTTATAAAAGAATGTTTTAAAATGCTTTATAAAGAGAAATTTTAATGGGGGGAGTAATTTTTTTTCAAAAAATCAAGGGGGGATTGAGAGTAATTTTTTGAAAAAGCAAATTTTGGCATTATTGTAAAGGTGCATTTTCGGCTACGCCCGACACCTAGTGGGTTATTTCTGTGGGCATTTTTATGTTGTATGTTGCATTTTTTCCTTCTTTTGCACTACATCATTTAAGTTAAAATCAAATTCACTCCCTAAGTCCCCGGAATAATTAAAAACCATCCATGCAATTTACTGCACTGCAGTGTTCAGTATTTGTGATACCTATGGCTAGCACTTATAGGTAAAGCTATTGTAATTGCACTACTATATCCGCTGCCTAATATAGCTGCCACAATGATGTCTGAGATTGTTCTCTATTAATCATCGAGGAGAGATAAGTTTGCCATTTTGCTATTTTTTTACTCCATCCACTACCCCAATCACTCTCGTGTTTAGGCTTAAATCCAAATGAAAGTTTAGATATCCAAAGTGTTTAGGGGAGGTTATACCCCACACATGAGTATTGAAGGCTTTCTAAGGTCGGTGCCATCAACGAGGTGATTCCCTTTCAGTATCGCCTAAGTACCACGTATCGTATAATCATTAAAATTACCTATAGTCTCCCTCACGTAAGGGCGGGTATTTTTTTTGGTTTTTCAAAATACCTATAGTATCCCTCATGTAAGGGTGGGTATTTTGTATGGTATAATGGCCTAGAATTAAGGTATATCGAAGGGGTGACCATTTGGTGTTATAAGGAACCTTCACAATGTCTGCAAAACTAATGACTAATGCTCATCAGTTATTGAAAGGTCCAAACTATACACCATGGAAAAACAAAATGAAGGCAATCCTAGAGATGGATGATCTTTGGGAAATTGTGTCTAGAACAATAGTAATACCTTCATCTTCATCTGGAGCCACAACTCTATCCGTTGATCAGAAAAACTTTAACAAGAAATATAGCAAAGCAAAAGTGCTCATTTTGCTTACTATTTTTGATGAAGTTCAACCTCATATTGCTGACTGTACAAATAGTAAAGCAGCATGGGATGCCCTTAAAACTATATATGAATGGAAGAATTACTCCACCATTCTATTTATTCAGTCTCAATTACACAGTCTAAGCATGAAACAAGGAGAGACAGTTGAAAACTTTATTTGCAAAGTGTCTGAGTTGAAAGGAAAATTAAATTCCTTAGCAGCACCAATTGATGATAAGCTCCTTACCTCAATGGTAATGAGAGCTCTTACGGATTCTTTTAGAGTGTTGATTACCTCACTTCATGTAGCATAGAGACAAGTTACCTATGTTGAGTTGGTAAATATGCTTCAAGAAGAGGAGGCACACCAACTACAGTGAGATGATTCTTCTAACACTGCCCTATACACCAACAGGAAGGGGAAAAAAAAGAAGGGTAATTTTTAGAAGGGAGGTAGTTCTCAAAAGGATTCAAAAGGAAAACAAACTCAACCTCGATAGAAAAAGAGATATTGCAAGATCTGTGACAAAGAAGGTCATGATACAAACATATGTTGGCATAAGAATAAACAATCAAAATAGAAAGGCCTGAATAAACCACAAAAGAACAAAAAATAGCAAGTGAATGTTGTTGTTGAGGAATCTGACATAGATTCTAAGAGAGCACACAAAGTGCTCATGACTACCATAGTATCCAAGCAGACGGATCCTATTTGATATGTCGATTCTGGAGCCAGTAAGCACATGATTGGTGACAAATCATGGTTTGAGTCTTTTGAGGCCAAAGAGGGCAAACCTATCACTATTGTCGATGATAAAACCTACAAGGTTCAGGGAGAATAATAGTTTCTATTTCTCTTCTTGATGGAAAGTGTCATATTGAAAATATTCTCTATGTTCCAGGATTAGTGAACAACTTTTTGTCAGTCACACAAATTCTAGATAAAAATATGGTTGTAAACTTTAGTGTTGAGGGGGACAAGAAGTGTTGTTCTATCACCAGGATGGGTAGGAACATTGCAACCGCTTCATATAAGCATGGATTATTTGCCCTAGATACTATCTCTTCTCTATATGTAGCCATGATTGTCTCTACAAAGGAGGCAACTTCCCAATGGCACAAGAGATATGGACATATGAGTTCTGGTTACTTACTTGAGTTAAATATGAAATGGTAAAGGGTCTTCCTTCCATTTCTACCACATTGCTTGTTTTCTCTGACTGCTTGGTAGGAAAGCAACATAGAGTACCTTTTTAAAGGAGCTCTACAAAAGAAAATAAACCTCTGGAGTTGGTTCACACCGATCTGTGTAGTCCTTTAACACCCAACAATTGTGGGGAAAGAGGTATTTTCAGTTATTCATGGATGATTACTCATGAAATATGTGGGTATTATTTCTTCAACTAAAATCTGAAGCATTTGGATTCTTTTAGCAATTCAAGAAATCTGTTGAAAAGGAGTTAGGGACTTTTATAAAGACCCTCCACTCAGATTGAGGGGTGGAGTTCACCTCTAAATAATTTTTTGATTTCTTTACTAAAAATGGGATCACACGATAGTTGATTACTGCTTATACTCCTCAACAAAATGGAGTTGCTGAAAGGAGGAACCATTCCATCATGGAAATTATTTGTTGCATGCTCACAGGAGCTAGACTTGGGCAACAATATTGGGCAGAAGCTATCACCACAATAGTATATCAATTGAATAGGGCACCCACTAAGGCCCTACAAGGAATGACTCCATAGGAAGCATGGAGTTGCAGGAAACCCTCCATCTCTCATCTACGCATTTTTGGTTGTAAAGCATTCATGCACATACCGAAAGAAAATAGGAAGAAGATAGATGAGAAGACATTTAAGTGCATTATTCTTGGGTATGATGAGCACTCTAAGGGTTATCGATTTATTGATCCCTTAACCAATAAGATACACATTAGTAGATATGTATTTTTTGATGAGGCTTTCATATCAGAAAATACATCAGATGTATACCTAGACCTTGTGGAAACTAAGGTTGAGAAGTCTCCTTCATCCAAGGTTGGAGGTCCTTCTTCATCTTCTTCATCACCATAGAAGAAGAATCCAAAGTGGTATACAAGTAAAATTAGAGACTCTAAGCTATCTACTCCACCAGATTTGACATTGGATAGGCCTCATACTCACATCATGGCTCGACAGGAGAAAGCTGCAACAGAGATTACTGGGGTTGATGATCTGTGTCAATATTTTGAGGAACTTTCTGTAGATCTAGAGAGAGATACAGAAGATATGGATATTGATGATGATAGGGTGTGTATGTCCTCAATAGACAAACTTGAACCTGCATCAGTGCAAGATGATCTTGGTGAGCCTCAGTGGAAGGTCGATATGGATGCAGAGTATAAGTCTCTGATGAAAAACAAAACTTGGAAGCTTGTCGATCTACCATACGAAAAGAAGCCCATAGGTTGCAAATGGGTGTACAAAGTCAAGTACAAGGCATATGGGACAATATATAAGCATAAGGCCTAACTTGTTGCAAAGGGCTATGCTCAAAGAGAAGGCATTGACTACGAGGAAACTTTTGCACCTACTTCTCGGATGATAACCATTCGAGTTCTTTTTTACTATGGCATCATAATATGGGTGGAAAGTGCACCAAATGGGATGTCAAGAGTGCATTTCTAAATGGTGATATCTAAGAGGAAGTCTACATGACTCAATCATAAGGATTTGAAGTGGAAGGCCAACAGCAAAAAGTTTGCAAATTGCTTAAATCCTTATATGGTTTGAAATAGGCCCCTAGGTCTTGGTACATAAAAATGGATAATCACCTACTGCAGCATTGATTTAAGAGATTTCTGTCGAATGCAAACCTATATTTCAAGAAGCAAAGGCTCTGAAATAGTGTTGCTTGTACTCTATGTTGATGATCTTCTCATAACAAGGAGTTCAGAAACAATGATCTCTTCTGTCAAATAAGATTTGAGTAAATCTTTTGAAATGATAGATCTCAGACTTCTCCATTACTATCTTGGCTTGGAAGTGAACCAGAAGGAGCACTACATCAAAGTGTCCTAGAAAAAATATACCAAGACACTACTAGAAAAATATCGCATGACTAACTGGAAGCCTATGGCAACACCAATGGAAACAGGTCTTCAGTTATCATGATATGACAAATCACCTTAGGTAGATGCTACTCTCTATCATCAGCTAATTGGGAGTCTCATATATCTGACCAACACTAGGCCAGATATCATATTTGCTATCAATTATCTTTCAAGGTTCATGCAAGAACCTAAGACTAAACATTGGAAAGTAGTAAAGCAAGTTCTTCACAATGTTCGTGGTACAATGGAATATGGCATAGAATACAATAAGAACAACAAATCTTTCTTACAAGGATACACAGACTCTGACTATGCCAGATCATTTGATGATCGTAAATCAAATTTAGGATATTTGTTTCATATTGGATCTGGTCCTGTCTCTTGGCACAACAAGAAGAAATAGGTGGTTGCTATCTCATCAACATAGGTAGAGTATCGCACCGCACGTGAAGCTGTGTGCGAAGTGATATGGTTGCGTCACATCTTGACAAGTATGGGTCTTCCATAAAAATCTCCAATACACTTGTTCTGTGACAACATGGGTGTTTTGAACCTTGTTAAGAATCTAGTGCATCATGAAAAAACCAAACACATTGATACACAATTCCACTTTATTCTAGATGAAGTACCAAGGCACCACATTCAACTTCAGTACATCTCCACCCATGATCAGGTTGCAAACATATTCACTAAGGCACTTGCACGTGTCAAATTTGAATTATTTTGCAATTCTCTATGTATTTCAAAATATTGGGGGGATGCTAGTATAGATAATAGTTATATGTTTCCTAAAATATTGTAATAAGGGGGGATGTTAGAATATATTTTAATATTTCCTTTATTAATTAATTCAATCGTAACAATCTTATATTGTTAGATTGATTAATTTAGGCTAGTTGTTATTTGTTACAACTTCGCCTATATTGGTCTCGGATGGTTCCACAACCTCCGGACTAATCCTGGCCCTAATGTATTATTTATATTTTGTCAAATTAATAAAAAAAATTTCTGCTTCTCACATTCAATAAACTAAAGAGGCACAACATCACTAGTTTCAAACAACTAGCTGATACATTTCTTGAACACTTCTCCTTTAGCATAAATAAGAAGGCAAACTTATCCGACCTGGCAGCTTTAACACAATATGACGATGAGCTAGTGATGGATTATGGAAAATGATGTAGGAAAATTATGGCAAAGCTACCATTCTCCATCCCATCCTCTGAATTAACATGAATTTTCATGAAGAGTTGTGCCAAACATATTTCGTTATTGCTATAGCTACAGCAATACCAGACATTTGAAGAGGCTTTGGTGCAAGCCAAGGTAATAGAGGATATCAAGTTATAGGAGGGTAACTTGAAGCTCAAGAATAGGAAGGAGGGACACAATAAAAGTACTAAGAGACATTAGGCCAAGTCGACCCATGTTAATCAGGTGGTGTTGAACCTTTAGAAAGAGGACAAGGGGCAACAAAAGCAAAATTATCAGGCCCAACCTCCTCCTGCATAATATGAGCAGCGCTACAACAAATACAAGGGTAAAAATAAAGAGCAACACCCACCTCACGTATTCACACAATTATTAGAGTCATTGGCTTCTATTTTTCATTAGTTATATGAGGCAAAGGCTATATGCTTACTTGAGGTCAAGTTAATAGACCCAAATTAGCCCAAGCCTAAGGGCTTCAAGGATGATCATTATTGCATCTTTCATTGATATAAAGGCCATGACATCAAGGCATGTTGGTCTTTCAAACATCTTGTGTAGAATATTATTGAGAGAGGTGCACTTCTTGTCAACAACCCACTAGCTCCTGACAATCAAAATATAGGGATTTACAAAAATCCTCTACCAAATCATGACGTGCCAAAGAATAATGTTAAACAAGTCAACCAAGTTTACATTGAACCACCAACCTAGGGCTTCATCGTAATGGTCAACATCGTCATAAGAAACATGAGGTATGAATGACCGAATCAACCTCTAGAACCTATTAGAGTCCAAGTTGTACCACCTCCAAGGCCAGCCCAGCATGTGCCCGATCCACCAACCAGATCGATGGTGACCATAAAGAGTAGGTTGATCCAAAACCTGTAAACAACTCCAGTGAAGTTATCAAGTTATGAGCTAATTTAGCAGTCTCCTAAGCACAAGGATACGCTCATGGACATCTTAAGGTCCATTGAAGTGCAACCTCAGGATCCTGAAGCATTTACACACTTCATGGGATATGTTCAACAGTGTTAAGAGCCGGTCATTCAATTTCATGACCATGAAGTCAATATGGTTTCCACTACTATAGCAGACCCACCTCTACATATCATCGCATGCGTGAATCATAAACCATTCAAGTGGGTATTTATTGAAATAGTTTCATCAATCAATATCATAACTATCAAGGTGTTAACTCACCTTAAGTTACCCAAGATACATATCTTCCCTTCTACCTTCACGTTGAGATATTTTAATGATGCATTATGCTCGATGGTCGATACTATAGTTTTACCTATCCATGTGGTACTGAAGACCATCTCGATGATGTCTCATGTAATCAAATGTTCTATGTAGTATAATATACTTCTAGAGAGGCCTTGGATTAGATAAATTCATTGTGTCCCTTCTATTTTATGTCGGTATATCAAATACATTAATGAGGGACAGGTTCACATGGTGCCTTCGGATGAAGAACCCTTTAAATGCATGAATCTAGTAGATTTACTAGGGGAATTTGTGCTCCCCTCAACTCACCTGGATGTGTGGCCAGTATCGTCTATCAAAGATCTAGGAGGTAAAATCAAATAAGTGTGTGCTAGACCCGCAATGTCTGTATCTCAAATATCGGAGCACATGATAGCTACTTCCATTAGATTGATTGCATCCACAATACAACGAGGTGATAGGAAGTTGAAATAAAAAGTGGGTAAAAATAAGATAAAGCAAATGCCCAAACTAGTCATCATTGAAGCCCCTACTCCCATGGAAGTAGAGGAAATTCAATGAGGAGTCAAGGAGGCACCTTAGCCTACTTCACCTGCATCTTCAGCAAGGTCATCTACATTGCAAGTGACCATCCATTTGGTTAATCTTGTATTAGGGGAATACATTGTGCAGAATGTGATGTTTACACCAATTATCAAGACTGCACATAATATGGGTCGACCGTGAGCCCATTGCCTTCCCATAGGGATAGTGGAACCATTGGGAGTACCACATAACCAAACCAACTTCATATATGGAGGGCTAGACTAGTTTACATCTCTCATGCCCATGGATGAGAATGATGATGAACCATTCACTATAACATTCATTACCTTTCTAACCCATGCTACACCATGCGATACTTTGAGTGTTACCATTGGCATGGTTATGGACTTGGACTATTCGAGCAGAGGTGTAAGAAGCCTATAGAGCCACAGTATCAGTCACCTACTGATAGGTTCAGGTTGGGATTCTACAACGGAGGATAGGTTTAACTCCTAGCGGTATCTTTAGACTGCTTGTATCTTAGTTTGGGGGGTGAAGTTGATTTCAATCTGAATCACCCTAATCCTTCTGTATTTCAAAGGGATAACTAGCTAGTGACTTATGTCACTATAGATCCACCCGAGAGATATCACATGAACATATTGGTGGAGACTGGCCTAGAACCCATTCCAAGAGCTAACTTGGATAATCAAAGTTGTGGAGCTATCGACAACATCGGTATGCACTTCCAGAATCTAGAAACATTTATGAGTATCGAATCAAAAGTTGCTTCTGAGGACATCCATGCAATATCCATCATAAAAAGTGATGGACTAGGCTACAATTCTAGAACATATGATGCTGAGTTATCCTCACACAATGATCAATCTGAGGATGGAGCTGAGCCATTTTACTAAGCATCTTCATATCTATAGCATTTGTATCATTATGCAAAATCTTAATGTGATTTATCACATGGTGTTTCCCAATTTTTCAAAGTACATGGATCTCCTTGAGCCCAATGATCTCATTTGACAGTCTATTCATGAACTAGATTTGGAGATCCAGATATCCCCAGAACCACATATCAGGGAATGAAATTTTATTAATGATGAGTCACTTGCATGTGGTATTGGATACATGATCCATTTAATCAACATGATCTTCATTTGAACACTCCACTCCATAATCCAGCCAATCCATCCAAACCATTACCTTTAAATATAGATGCTATTGATTGGGATAATGCTGATTCACCACTAGACCCTGAAGATTTCTTCCCTACAAAGAAATGCAGCAACCTTTCCATTTTATGCTAGGTTGTGCATATGATGTCTATCATGCTGAGGATTCTTCCACTAAGTAACCTATAAACCCAATAGATGACATCCACTTGATCCCTACACCTCATCAGCTTGAGGAGGGATCCCATATGTCAGTAGAGGAGACCTTCAAAGTGGATATCAGTAATGATCCCACCAATACAAGGAAAGTCAAATTTTGGGAGATTTTGACTCCTGATGAGCGTGCCAACCTCATCCCTCTACTAAGAGAGAGACCTGATCTCTTTACTTAGACTTACAAAGATATGTCAGGTCTAGATCTAAAATTTGTTACTCATAACCTTTAGCTAGATCTATTAAAGAAGAGAGTCAATCAAAAACTTAGTATGATGCATCCAACATTAGACTTAATGGTTAAGGACAAGTTGCAAAAGTTGTTGGATGTAGAGTTTGTTATCTCCATCGACTATCCAAAATGGGTTTCCAATATGGTGTTTGTAGGAAAACATGATGGAAGGATCTGTATCTGTACGGATTTTAGAGACCTAAATAAGGCAACACCAAAGGATTTATTTTTGTTTCTGAATATTGATGCTCTTGTAGATGCAACTACAGGTCATGATATGCTCTCCTTAATGGACAGTTTTTTTGGTTACAATCAAATTTAGATTAACCCTGAAGACCAGCATAAGATCACATTTATAATGCCATGAGGGACATTTTTTAATAAAGTTATGCCTTTCGGCCTTAAGTTATGACATACATTTTTCATGACTATATGCATAAGATCTTAGAGGATTACATTTATGACTTATTGGCAAAGTCATTATTACATTCTGAGAACACGGAGGTCCTGAAGAAGGTCTTCAATCACCTGAAAGAGAATAATGTCAGGTTGAATCCTAAGAAGTGCATATTTGGTGTAACTTCAGGAAAGCTCTTAGGGTTCATCATTTCAAAATGAGACGTCGAAGTTGATCCAGCAAAGGTCAAGGCTATTCTAGAAATGCATCCTCCCATAAACATCAAATAACTAAGGAGCCTACAGGGCAAGGTAGCATCCATAAAGTTATTTATTGCTCAATTATTAGATAAATGTTGATCCATGAATTGACTTCTACACAACGGGGTCCCATTCAATTGGGAAGAGGACTATTGAGCAATCTTTTCTAAAATCAAGCAATACCTGGTGATGTTGCCAGTGCTAGCTCCACCAAGTCTATATGAGCCTTTTCTGTTATATATATCAACAACCAAATTTGCATTGGGAACCATGTTAGCCCAAAAGAATATGCAAAGCAAAGAACAAGCTATATATTACATTAGCAGAACCTTGGTGAGCTATGAGCTCGGATATGCATGTGGAAAATATATGTTTAGCAGTAGTGTTCGCTACCAAGAAATTGTAGCACTATATGTTGAGTCATACAACATATGTTATATCAAAACAAAATCCTTTGTAGTATATGTGTTAGTCTTACAATGACACTGAGAGGGGGGGTGAATCAGTGTAGCTCTTTAATCTTGAATTTACAGCTCTTAAAACAGAAGCAATTAAAACTTATAAACAGATACAACAAGTATAACAAAAGAGCATCACACAACACAAGATTTAACGAGGTTCACCAATGTGGCTACTCCTCAAAAATGACTGCTTGGACTACCATCCAAATCCAGCCTTTGCAAAGCAACAACTTTACAAACAATTTACCAACACCCACTGGAAGGAGCACCAACCCCCGATTTATCTGCACCAACAGAAAGGAGCACCAACCCTTGATGCCAAGCACCAACTTGGACTTCAATTATGAAACTAGAAGATTGATAGTAAGATACCTTCGCTTTTACAAGACCCTGACTAGTCAACTTCATCGTTGTGTTCTCTATGCACTCTACTCTCTTACATCACTTTCATCACTCACACTCGAACTTCACGATCATCTTCTCCCTTTTGCACTCTACTTTCTTAGCAAATTTCACACTTAGAAATATTCGACACGACTTGCTCTCTATGCACATCGACCGTATTTTGCACACTTCAACACCTCTCAAATTCTCCAAACAACCCTCCTTTTATAACAATATTTTCATGATGAAAACTCTAATCTTAGTCGGCTATAAACCCTAATCTTAGTCGATTGCAAACCCTAATCTTCATCGGCTTACATCGGTCTTCGTCGGCTTCAACTGCCCCTATAACTCTTCTATTGTTGTTGCCATGAAAACAAACATGTCATGATATCGTGACACTTTCGCCTTCATACGCTTCCTCTTAGCTTTGGCCCATGAAAATACAACATGTTAGCGATATCATGACACTTTTTTGTCCGTACGCTTTCTCTTAGCTTTGGCCCAAAAAATACATGTAGCGATATCGTGACACTTTTTCTCCGTACGCTTTCTCTTAGCTTTGGCCCATGAAAATACAACATGTAGCGATATCACGACACTTTTTCTCCGTACGCTTTCTCTTAGCTTTGCCCTGAAATACATGCAACAATATCAAATGACACTTTGCCTTCTTACTTTCTCTCTCCTCCTTTAGTCACGAAAATCGACATGTCGCGATATCGTGACACTTTTTCTCCTTAGCGCTTTATCTTGCCTTCGGGTCGCGAAAACACGACATGTCGCGATATCGTGACACTTTTTCTCCTTAGCGCTTTCTCTTGCCTTCGGTCGCAAAACGCGACATGTCGCGATATCGCGACACTTTTTCTCCTTAGCGCTTTTTCTTGCCTTCGGGTCATGAAAACGCGACATGTCGCGATATCACGACACTTTTTCTCCTTAGCGCTTTTTCTTGCCTTCGGTCATCGCAAAAACGTGACATGTCGCGATATCGCGACACTTTTCTTCCTTAGCGCTTTTTCTTTCAACATGTCATGAAATCGTGACACTTTTTCTACTTGCCTCTTTTCTTTCAACATGTCGCAAATTTCTTTTATTCAAATCTGACACTTTTTCTTCCATCTCTTGCAATATGTCACGAAATCGTGACACTTTTTCTACTTGCCTTTTTCTCTTGCCAACATGTCACGAAATCGCGACAGTTTTTCCTGCTTGCACTTTCTCTTCGAACATGTCACGAAATCGTGACAGTTTTTCTTTCTTCTCAACATGTCGCGATATCGTGACACTTTTTCCACTTGTCTTTTTTCTTCCAACATGTCACGAAATCATGACAGTTTTTCTTTCTTCTTCTCTCTCTTCCAACATGTCACGAAATCGTGACAGTTTTTCTTTCTTCTTCTCTCTCTTCCAACATGTCACGAAATCGTGACAGTTTTTCTTTCTTCTTCTCTCTCTTCCAACATGTCACGAAATCATGACAGTTTTTCTTGCTTGTTGTATATGTCGCGATATCGTGACACTTTTCTTACTTGTCTTTTTCTTTGATCTTTTGCAAGTGGTCCACTTCGGTCTTCTTGGAAAATCACTGTACATACTCTGAGTAACCTTTGAACTCCTATCTTCTGCATCTGACTAGCTTTTGAACTTCCTGTCCACTTGCATCAACAGATCTATCTGACTGTGTTGACAACAATGACAATATTATTGTTGTACCTTGCTCAACAATCTCCCCCTTTGGAATTGTTGGCAACACATGTGCAATTTCCTGTAACTCTTCTCCCCCTTTGACAATAATACCAAAGGGCTACTGCAGACTCCCCTGAGTCCATGCACAACATTCTCAGGCACAATTTATTACACTTAGCAAAAATCATGAACATGAGCAAAAAGATAATCAAATACTTAAATGCTCCCCATGAGAATGTGATCTCTGTAGCTAGTCAATTCTTGGGAAGTGTGACCACTCCCAATTTATTGTGAAGGTACTCAAAAACTTCCTTGGGCAATGGTTTTGTGAAGATATCTGCTACTTGCTCTGTAGTTGGAACAAAATCCAACTTAACCTCACCTTTCGCAACTTTGTCCTTCAAAAAATGATCCTGATAGCAATGTGTTTTGTGCGTGAATGCATCACCGGATTCTTGGAGATGTTAATGGCGTTGGTGTTATCACACTTAACTGATATTGGCTCACTGAAGCTAATACCAAGATCTTTCAAGGTTTGTTTCATCCACAATACCTACGTACAACATGTTGTTGCTGCAATATATTCTGCCTCTACTGTCGATAGAGAAACTGACTCTTGTTTCTTACTGTGCCATGCGACCAATCTGTCTCCAAGATAGAATGCACCTCCACTGGTACTCTTTCTGTCATCTACACATCCTGCCCAATCTGCATCTGAATACGAAATAAGGGTGAAGTCTTTACCTTTCGGATACCATAACCCATACTCCATAGTACCTTTGAGGTACCGAAGAATCCTCTTCACTGTTGTCACATGAGTCTCCTTGGGATTAGCCTGAAATCATGCTACCATGCATACTGCCTACAAAATATCTGGTCTGGTGGCTGTCAGATACAGTAAGCTTCCAATCATAGATCTGTACATGGTTTGATCAATAGTTGGAGATTTGTCATCCTTGCTCAACTTGCAACCTGTTGTCATGGGAGTGCTAACTGGCTTACAATCCTCCATTGTGAACTTTTTTAACATCTCTTTCACATATTTAACTTGAGAAATAAATATGCCCTTCTTATTTTGATTAACTTGCAACCCGAGGAAATACGAAAGTTCACCAATCATTGACATTTCAAATTCTTTCTGCATCTTATTTGCTAAATCTTTACACGACTCATCTTTGCTTCTGCCAAATATGATATCATCTACGTATACAACAAGAACAATAAGATGCCCATTTTCTATTTTGACATACAAATTACTATCCACCATACCTTTCTTAAACCTTTGTTGAGTGAGATAGTTGTCTAGCCTTGCATACCATGCTCGGGGTGCCTGTTTTAAACCATATAATGCTTTCTTCAATTTGCACACCAAGTTGGGATCATCACCAAGTTGGAAACCATCTGGTTGTTCAATATAAACCTCTTCTTCAAGTTTCCCATTCAAAAACGCTGATTTTACATCCATTTGATAAACCTTGAAATTCTTGTAGACTGCTAAAGCCAGAAACATTCTGATTGCCTCTAGTCTAGCTACTGGTGCAAACGTTTCCTCAAAGTCAATGCCTTCAACTTGAGCATAACCCTTGCATACCAATCTTGCTTTGTTTCTGACTACCTATCCATCTTCATTCAATTTGTTTCAAAAAATCCATTTAGTCCCGATTATATTTTTGTTTTACGGGTCTAGGTACTAACTCCCAAGTTTTGTTTTTCTCAATCTGATCTAATTCTTCATTTATTGCCTTCATCCAACTCTCATCTTTGCTTGCATCAACAACATTTTTGGGCTCAATTCTGGATAGCAGAGAGTAGTTACTTACTACTCTTCTTCTTGTCTGAACACCAACTTTGGGGTCTCCAATTATTTGCTCTCTAGGATGATTTTTCTGCCAACTGCCTGTTTTGAATTTCTTATTTTCTTCCACTTCTGAATCATCATCTGAGTCAATTTTTTGTATCTTTTCCATTTCATTTTCCTCATCTCTTTCAATAACCTCTTCATAAATTGGGTAGTTCGTTTCATAGCTAATTACTCGTTCTCTACCTTCATCAAATTTAACATCGACACTGTCCACAATTTTCTTTAGCTTCTTATTGTAGCATTTGTAAGCTTTGCTTTTTGATGAATAACCAACAAAAATACCTTCATCCGCTCTATCTTCAAACTTACCAAGATTATCTTCAGTTCTTTTGATGTAGCACTTGCTGCCAAACACTTTGAGGTATTTTGTTGTTGCCCTTTTTCCGAACCATAACTCATAAGGAGTTTTGCTTTCATGTGTTCTCAGCATGTACCTATTTTGGATATACACCGTAGTATGGACTGCTTCTTTCCAAAACCTGTCTGCTAGACTGCTTTCAACCAGCATAGTCCATGCCATTTCCTGCACTGTCCTGTTCTTTCTTTCTACCACTCCATTCTGTTGAGGTGTCCTGGCTGCTGAAAACTGTCTCCTAATACCGTATTTTTCATAGTATTCTGTAAACTCCTCTGAAATGAATTCTCCTCCTCTATATGATCTTAAACATTTGATCCTCTTACCTGTTTCATTCTCAACTTGGTTTTTGAAAATCTTGAACATATCAAAAGCTTCTGATTTATGCTTTAAGAAAAATATCCATGTCATTCTGGAATAGTCATCAATGCACAACATAAAATATTTGTCACCATTTATGCTTTGTGTTCTCATGGGTCCACATAAATCAGTGTGTATTAGTTCCAAAGGTTTGCTTGTGTAGTATTCTTTAGTTTTGAATGTGACTCTAGTTTGCTTCCCCTTTTGGCATGAAGCACAAATGTTGTTTGCAGGTTTGCTGATGGTGGGAATATCTCTTACAACCCTTTTTGAGGTGATTTTTACTAGATTATCAAAACTGATATGACCAAGTCTCTTGTGCCACAACCAATTTTCTTCTTCCTGTCCAATAAAACAAGCTCCTTTTGAAGTCTCTGAGAGCGTGTACAGGTTGCCAGATGTCCTTGATCCAGTTGCTATCAATTTTCCACTGTTTGTTTTTCTGACTTCACAACCTCGCTTCATAAAAACTACTTCATGACCTTTATCACAAATCTGACTTACGCTCAATAAGTTATGTTTCAACCCATCTACAAACAGGACTTCTTCTCCGTCACTAATTTTGACAGAGCCTTTGCCAACTATCTTAGCTCCATCATTGTTTCCAAACTTTACTGAACCACCTTCATATTTTTGCAACTTCTCAAACTTTTGTTTGTCACCTGTCATATGACTGGAGCATCCACTATCAAGTATCCATGGTACATATTTATTCTATGCTCTAAATGTTGTTTGTACTATTAAGGATTCCTTTTCTTCCTTAAGTCGCTCCTTTTCTTTCCACTCCATTTTGATAGTAGATTTGAGCTCTTGTTTAGCCTTTCCCTTATCAATAGCTTGTGCTTGTTTTTTGGGAAGTTTTCTATTTTGTCTCATCCTATTTGGTTGAATTTTTCTTCCCTGAAATTGATTTGAAGCAAATGTACTTCTACAGTTTCTTGCAATGTGCCCAAAATTGTGACAGTTATAACATTCTACTGTATAATTCATCAAAGGAGAGAAAGCATTTCTACTGGTGAAATTCCTTGGTCTTACATTATATTTGCAGTCTGAGATTTTATGTCCATAGCCATTGCATTTAAAATAGAAACCAGAAAAGGGATAATTGAACCTGGGTGATGGTCTTTGCCATGTTGTCGTAGGAGCCCTAGGTCTTCTTCTTCTTTGATGAGTGACATTGGTGAATCCATCATTGTCAATTTTCCTTTCGTGCCTGGCATTATTGCTTTCTGTTGCATGAGATGTTTTTCCTTGATCAACCTATTTCTTATCTTCATTCTTTATGGATTCTACATTTTTGGCCTTTGATCCATTAGATGATTCTCCTTCGACGAAACCTAGACCAAATTTGATGCCTACAGGCCTTTGGTCATTTATGATCTTATCCAGCTTCATAGAACTTTCTTCACGTTTGTGATAGCAACTGATTTTCTTATTCATCTCTTCTAGCTGCATTCTTAACCCAACAATCTCTTCTTCTAGCTTGCTGCAATGATCTATTTTCATGGTTATTTGCACTTCCAGATCTTCGAAGATTTTCTTGGATTCTTCTATCTATACTTTCAAACTGGATATGATTTCATTTGCATCCTCAAGCCTTTTTGAAAGTTTCTTATTCTTTTTCTTCTCTATTTTCCACTCTTCAAGTGCAGAGATCAACTCACCTTCTAGATCTACTTCAGCCTCAGGGTTTTCACCACATACTTCAAAGTTCACTCCTTCTTCCTTTTCTTCTTCAAATGCCATGAAGAGAGCTTCACCTGTTTCCTCTTCAGAATCCTCACCGGAGCTATTTTTTGATGAACTGGCATTCCTGGAGATGAAACTTTTCTTCTTGAAGTTGCCTTTTCTGAAATTCATTTTCTTCTTCCAGTCACTTCTTTCTTGGTGCGATCCTTCATCATTTTTGTTCTTCTCATTAAGTGGACATTTAGTCGCAAAATGCCCAATGCCTCCATAGTTGAAACATTTAAATGGTAGCTTTCCTCTGTATTTTCCTTTTCCCCTTTTTAGTTTTCTAACAAAGTTTGCTTCCATTTCATCTGATGTCTCTTCTTCCTCGGACTCTTGTTTCGTGTTTTTATTTTTGAGGGCTTTAAAAGCCGCTTCTCTATCTATGGGTTTAGATCTTCCTATCCTCATCTCATATGCAGTCAAAGAACCATACATCTCATCTATACTAAAATAATTTAGATTTTTAGCTTCTTCTATCGCTGAGACTTTAGAATCAAACCTTTGAGGAAGAGATCTTAATACCTTTTTCATGACAGTAGAGTCTTCGATATCCTCGTCGAGTCCTCTGATCGCATTAATGATTCCATTAACTCTCAGCATATATGCCTCAATGTTTTCATCGTCATTCATTTTTAATGCTTCGAACTGAGCTCGATGTGTCTGTAACTTGGCCTCCTTGATCTTATCATTTCCTTCATGAATACTCCTCAGTTTGTCCCATATCTCTTTTGCCATTTTACAGCTCATGATCTTTACTAGTTCACTGTCTGCTACTCCGCTCATGAGAGCATTCATTGCTTTTGAATTATTGTCAAATAGTTTTATTTTGTTAGCCTCTTCTGGAGGAGTGATGGGTATTGTGTATCCACTAACTACTGAATCCCAGATGTCGTATCCCAAAGCACAGAGATATGTCTGCATCCTGATTCTCTAGAACGCGTAATTAGATCCATCAAACAATGGTGCTTTGTTTGATGAGAAGCCTTCACCACCTGCCATTGTGTTACTTCCAAGATCACCCTAGCCGGTTAAGCTTGTACAGGAACTTAGCTTTGATACCAATTGTTAGTCTTACAATGACACTGAGAGGGGGGGTGAATCAGTGTAGCTCTTTTAATCTTGAATTTATAGCTCTTAAAATAGCAGCAATTAAAACTTATAAATAGATACAACAAGTATAACAAAAGAGCATCACACAACACAAGATTTAACGAGGTTCACCAATGTGGCTACTCCTCAAAAATGACTGCTTGGACTACCATCCAAATCCAGCCTTTGCAAAGCAACAACTTTACAATCAATTTACCAGCACCCACTGGAAGGAGCACCAACCCCTGATTTATCTGCACCAACAGAAAGGAGCACCAACCCCTGATGCCAAGCACCAACTTGGACTTCAATTTTGAAACTAGAAGATTAACAGAAAATACCTTCGCTTTTACAAGACCCTGATTGGTCTACTTCACCTTTGTGTTCTCTATGCACTCTTCTCTATGCAATCACTTTCGCACACTCTGCATCACTTCAATCATCTTCTCCCCCCTTTTTCACTCAAACTTCACGATCATCTTCTCCTTTTGCACTCTACTTTCTTTGCAAAGTTCCACACTTAGCAAGATTCGACATGACTTGCTCTCTTCACACAGTGACCGTATTTCGCACACTTCAACACCTCTCAAATTCTCCAAACAACCCTCCTTTTATAACAATATTTTCATGATGAAACCTCTAATCTTAGTCGATTGAAAACCCTAATCTTCATCGGCTTACATCGGTCTTCGTCGGCTTCAACTACCCCTGTAACTCTTCTATTGTTGTTGCCGTGAAAACACATGTCGTGATATCGTGACACTTTCACCTTCGTATCACTTACTCTTAGCTTTGGCCACATAGAGATACAACATGTAGCGATATCGTGACACTTTTTTCCGTACGCTTTCTCTTAGCTTTGGCCCGCGAGAATACAACATGTAGCGATATCGTGACACTTTTTCTCCGTACGCTTTCTCTTAGCTTTGGCCCATGAAAATACAACATGTAGCGATATCATGACACTTTTCTTTTCTTAGCTTTCAAATAATACAACATTCCTTCTTACTTTCTCTCTCCTCCTTTAGTCACGAAAATGCGACATGTCGCGATATCGTGACACTTTTTCTCCTTAGCGCTTTATCTTGCCTTCGGGTCACGAAAACGTGACATGTCGCGATATCGTGACACTTTTTCTCCTTAGCGCTTTTTCTTGCCTTCGGGTCATAAAAACGCGACATGTCGCGATATCGTGACACTTTTTCTCCTTAGCACTTTCTCTTGCCTTCGGGTCACGAAACGTGACATGTCGCGATATCGTGACACTTTTTCTCCTTAGCGCTTTTCTCTTGCCTTCGGTCGACGAACATGTCGCATATCGCGACACTTTTTATCCTTACACTTTTTCTTTCAACATGTCGTGAAATCGTGACACTTTTTTCTTGCTTTTCTTTCAACATGTCGCGAAATCGTGACACTTTTCCTTTTCTTCAAATGTCGAAATCATGACACTTTTTCTTACTATCTCTCTCAATATGTCACGAAATCGTGACACTTTTTCTACTTGCCTTTTTCTCTTCCAACATGTCACGAAATCGTGACACTTTTTCTACTTGCACTTTCTCTTTGAACATGTCATGAAATCATGACAGTTTTTCTTTCTTCTCAACATGTCGCGATATCGCGACACTTTTTCCACTTGTCTTTTTTCTTCCAACATGTCGCAAAATCATGATAGTTTTTCTTTCTTCTTCTCTCTCTTCCAACATGTCACGAAATCATGACAGTTTTTCTTTCTTCTTCTCTCTCTTCCAACATGTCGCGAAATCGCGACAGTTTTTCTTTCTTCTTCTCTCTCTTCCAACATGTCGCGAAATCGTGACAGTTTTTCTTGCCTGCTGTATATGTCGCGATATCGTGACACTTTTCTTACTTGTCTTTTTCTTTGATCTTTTGCAAGTGGTCCACTTCGGTCTTCTTGGAAAATCATTGTACATACTCTGAGTAACCTTTGAACTCCTGTCTTCTGCATCTGACTAGCTTTTGAACTTCCTGTCCACTGCATCAACAGATCTATCTGACTGTGTTGACAACAATGACAATACTGTTGTTGTACCTTGCTCAACAATATGATGAGTAAGACATATCATAATACACATACTGCAAAGTGGATCATGCTACTGACAAAATTTGATCTAGAATTCATTAGCAAAAATTATATTAAGGGACAAGTCATAGCAGATCAACTAGCTAAGGTGCCTCTCAAAAATAGTAGGCCCCTCACCATAGAGCTTCTTGATGATGTAGTATTTGTCTTATTAGAAGCACCTAAACTCGAAGAACCAGATAACAAAGCTGATATGACCTTTTTATTTGATGGTTTGAAGTATGAGCAAGGGGGTGGTGCAGGAATAGTGTTGTTCATGCCACAAGGAGCTCCAATGCCCTTGTCATTTAAGTTAGACTTTCATTGCACTAATAACAATGCTGAATACGAAGCCTTAATTTTAGATCTCCAAACAACTATCACCATGAAGATAAAAAGGCTAAATATCTTTGGTGATTCCCTTATCATTGTAAACTAGGTTAAGGGATTATTTCAATGTCAATGTCTGCTATTGAAAGATTACAAGGATATTTTTGATATTTATCTAGATCAACTAGAATGGTATGACATCGAGGCAATCCCTAATTCATCCAATAGATTTGTAAACACAATGGCATCTTTGGGATCTCTAATCCCTCAGAATCCATCTACCTATTTCATGACCATCCATTTAAAGACATTGTCACACTCTGCTATGTAGCATGAAGCATTGGATAACAAAGAGTCAATCAACATGATTCATGTAGAACCAAATCATGAATGGTGTTGATAAGCAACACACCCCCACTGAAAAATGAGATTCCATCCTTAGAAAATTATGAACTTCCATTTTTGCAGCAGGGACCCTCTTGGTCATTTTCAGTTTTAAATCCATATTTTGCTTGCCTCCTTTTTAAAGTTGTGCTTTTTCTTGCATTCTAGTTGTGTTATCCAAGAATTCACTTTTTACATGCTAGAATCATTCATGCACAAGAAAATCTTGCACCATTACCGAGAAAAATCCAGAAAACGGTTGCATAAATTCACTTGAAAAATCAAACTTTCCATTTTTGGTAGTGTCGCGATATCGCGACACTTCCATTTTCGGAAATGTCGCGATATCGCGACGGGTAAGTCAAAATGCGGCTAAGTGGCGAGAAAGGTCGCGATTTCGCGACATGTCGCGAAATCGCGACAGTTTTTGGGAGAGAGACGCAAGGCTGTACGGAGGGCGCGATTTTGCGACATGTCGCGAAATCGCGACATGTCGCATTTTCGCGGCAGGAGAGAGAAAATGGGCTGCAGGATGAAAAATCGGTTAAGTCAGAAACATGTTCCAAAATCGCGGTCAGCGCGGTCAGCGCATGCAGGTAGAGGAACTGTCGCGATATCGCGACGTGTTCTAAAATCGCGGCTGAAAATCAAGAAGCGTACGGAGGCCAGGAAGGGTCGCGATTTCGCGACATGTCGCGAAATCGCGACATGTCGTGTTTTCGCGGCCGACGAGGGAGGAATTTGCTGATGAGCTGGCAGGGTCGCGATTTCGCGACATGTCGCGAAATCGCGACATGTCGCAGAATCGCGGCAGGAGAGAGAAAGTCATAGTTGACCTGAAAGTGCATTCCGGCGGGAAACAGAAGGCTTCCTGGGGTAGCGACACGTGTCAAAGCGTGAATGGGACAAACAGAAGCCGACATGCAAGCTTATTTTGCGGATTTAATCTGTTTTTAATGTTTTAAGCTTCTGATTTAATTAAAGTGCTAATCTAATGCATCTTTTTGTCTTTCATGCAGGATTCCACCGGGCACTTACGGGACAACCGGGAAAGACCATAAAGGCGAAGATGAAGTGCGGATTTAGTCAAGGACCGCCATGCTAGGAGAGAAGCTGCCGGTGAGAGCATTCAACGACAAATTTATTGCAGACTTGATAGCATGAAGACCATTTCAACTCGGGATGGATTTGCGGAGATCGAATTGATGGAGAAGTGGTGACTCATCCGGCTCACCAGCAAAATTAATGAAAGCATTTATTTGCAGCTGCGGATGAATGAAAATTGCATTTGATTTATCTTCTCCATTTATGGCAGCTAACTGCACAGTTTTGCCGAAGGGTTAAGTTCTATCCGGACTTTGATTTTTAAATGGATTTTTATTGTAAAACCCGGGTCCTAGGGTTTAAGTGCGATAAGATTTAGGGTTTGAGCAAGATATTTTGGAAAAGATCAGGGTCTGTCCTGAGTCTATAAATACAAATTCTAAATGTAATCGCGAGGAGGCGGAGACTTAGAAATAAAGGCTTATAAGCAATTTCTTGCAAATTTTGTGAAATCCTTTGTTTACGGACTTGGAGTTGATGTGCTTTAGCTTTTACGTGATAGCATGGCCGGGGAGCCTAATCTTTTGCGAGTGTGATAAGTGTATTTTCTTTTGTTATCCGTTCCATTTAAAGTTTGTTAGATATATCTTTGTAAATCTGCCATTGTCAAGATTAAATATCTTTGTTAGGCTTCGGTTGTTCTATTGTCTGCTAGGGGAAATTACTGATTTCAGGTGTAAGTTTGTTCTAATTGCTCTGTCTTCACTTTGTGCGAGCTAAGGTTGCCGGTGAAAGATACCGATTTTAACCAGTTGCCCCTTGGATTTATAATTTTACTGCTAGATCCGTTTCACTCTGCCTTGTGCTCTTAGTTGAAAGTGATCTTAGGTAGTTGGACACTTTCTTACGGGATTTGTTACGTTGTGAAGGTGATAGCATAGATAAGATTGATAGTTTAGAGTTTTACGAGTTTAAAGTCGATAAACTTCTCTTTTACGCCTTACCCTACCCTCTCTTTGCTTACAGTGAATGATCCATTTTTATTTTCTTTATTTGCCTTTTATTTAAATCTGTTGACCCATGAGAGCTAGATCAAGAATTCAAGTTAAATCGATTGTCAACAACTTTTGCAACTGCTGAACAAGTTCGGGAACCCCCTGTAAGGTAACAGAGCGATCCATATCGAAATCTATTCCGGAAGTGGAAAAGAGTGAATTGCCATTCGACCCAACTACGTAACTCGCACCTTGGATAACCAGCTAGATCCTAAAGATGAGTGGGATCAGTCCCGTGGGTGTCTCCGGAGCTTTCCTTGCCTTCATCCTTTTTCCCGGGGTGTGCATGAAAGCCGGACCAACACCTAATTGGCGCTAGAAGGAGGGCCGAACTCAGTTCAAGTGTTGTAAGGGCATAACAGCAACATTTGAAGGACCCACAGTGAACTCCGGACAGTTTTAAATTGTCAGTACAATTAAGTAAATTTTTAAATTATAAAGTTTTTTTAAATTGTCAGTGCAGTTTTTAAATTGTCAGTGCAGTGTTGTCAGTGCAGTTGTCAGTACAGTATTTCAACTTGCTAAAATACAGAACCCATTTGGAAGCTGAGAGTTTGTCGATACACAGTGGCTGGATTCTACATACGGGGTAACAAGGTCCCACCCCAGTGGAGAGCTCCTTGTCCACTGAATTAGAAACTCCGAGAAGAAGTAGCCACGGAAGAGCCACATCTCTATCACGAGACGGTTTATCACCATTGATAGTCACTCCAACCGAGCTCGAGAATATCCCTGTTAATCCATTAGCTATGGCAAATTGGTTGGGCTCCACGACTTTGAACATTTCGGGTATAGCCCATGACTTGCCCGGAAGTCCAGAAAGATACCTCCCTAGGTATAAACATGATGGAACAAGAAGCTGAGAGGAACACTTAATTGCATTCAAGAATGCATTGAAGTTATTAAATGTACGACATGAGGATGTTGCCTGCGAGACTCTTCCCGTTCACTCTCCAGGAGGGAGCCTATGATTGGTTTCTAAATCTTACCAATGATTCCATCACCAGTTGGAGTGACTTAGAAAAAGTCTTTGTGTCACAGTTCGGGGAAGTGATAGACCCCAGTATTTTATATCGGCGAGTTTTCTGGCATCAAAGAGAACTGAATGAGTCTATTAGATCCTATAATGTCAGATTCCAGAAAGCTTATGGTAGACTCACTGGCTATTATGTACCGAATGCTGACCTGGCATTAGAGATTTTTAGGAACTCTCTGGACCCAATGACCTCTGTCTTCTTGAAGAGGGATGCCACTGTTACCAACTTGACAGAAGCTTATAAAGAAGCTTTAATCCTGGAAAGACAGTTGGGACCCCAACCTTTAAATATTCAACAAACTCCTACGATCACTCGTCTGCTCCTATACTCAATCCTATCCCACATCGGATGATCTTTGCCGGTTTGTCGAGACTTTACCATCGGCGGCACCATTAGGCTGCGACACTTGTTGAGAATGTACGAACCCAGTAAAAGAGGTGACAATGCTAGGATTGAAGAAGTTTCAAAGATTGTTCAGAAGCTGGCCAATGATTTTTTGAGTTTTAAAAGGCAAACTTCTACTGGAGACAATCCCAACAGATATTCATACCAACCAAACAGATTTAATAGGCCCCCATATGAGCCTAATAAAGATTACAAGGGTAAAGCTCATGATGTGAACATACGTGATTTGGCTATGCCCAACTGGTGCAGAATTCATGCCACTTCTCAACATGGGGAATTAGATTGTGTGGAATTTTGCAATGCATTTGAAGCTTTGTCGGGAGATTTGATCTCCCACGAAAATCAAAGAAGCTGCGAGGGCCCAAGTTCATCCGGACACGGTGCGGCTATGGTCTTGGATTCTTTTTCTTTCCCGGATGAATGCGAGAATGTAGTTGAAATGCCCATGGATGAAGTACGGGCTTTCCGGCGGTACAGAAGAGATAGCTACAACCTGAGGAACAGGAATCCTGAGCCAAATACCACATCAACTCCTGATAATTCTCACAATATTCCTCCTGACCCCTCTCCAAGCAATAATCCACCCCCACCAAAGGGAGGAGCTCAAAGAGTACCAGATGTTGCTATTCCTCCACTTAACAAAGGATATAACATAGTGGAGGATATGAAAAAGATTAAGGCTAACATTACTCTGCATGAGCTGGCACAGATTTCAGAGCGAGAGAGACAATCGATAAAGACATACTACGGCCCTGTTTGCTAAACACTGTGGATAAAGGGAAGAAAATAGCCAATGCCAATCCGGCCATGTACAAGGAAAAGAGCGAAGTTCCCCCATTTTCTTGTTGTCAGAATTTTTGGGAAGAACTTACATAATTGTTTGGTGGATTCAGGTGCATCTGCTAATGTCATGCCATTGGCAATTTGTCAGCAGTTGGGGCTGACCCCAATGAAATCTGAGAGGAGAGTTGTCCAATTGGACAAGTCAGATGTTAAGGTTGTGGGAGAGCTGCAAAACATTCACATTCAATTGGCATCGCTCAGCATAAGATTGAAATCCAAGTTGTGGATATCCCGAGTGGGGTATGGAATCTTTGTTAAGTAGGGATTGGTCTAAGTCTACGAATGGATATACGGCAGCGAGACTTTTCACACATGTGGTTGCCATGGAAGGGTGTGGCTAATCAATTGCGGGTTGACGAGAGAACCCGGTACAAACACACCATTACGAGTACAATCCTGCAAATGAGGCTGTCAATATTGCGAGAGGTAGACATTGGTGTCTACAATTTAACAAGCTGGGCACAATGATAAATTTAACAAAGCTCATCCTGTACATACTAATGAAGTTTGGACACTTCATGTGGATGGAGCCGGATGTAAGCGGGGTTAGGAGCAGGGGCGGTCCTCAAAGGGCCTCAAAGTCGGACATTTTTTATGTCTTACCGCTGCGATTCCCATGTACTAATAATTTAGCGAGTATGAAGCTACGATTTTAGGTTTAAAATTTGCATTGGATAAAAATGTGAAGAACATTCAAGTTTTCAGCGATTCAGAATTAGTGGCAAGCCAGGTCAGGGGTAAGTTTCAGTGTAAAGCCTCTTATATGAAGGGATACAAGCACAGAGATTGGGATCTTGTGGAAGGCTTTGATGCATTTAAATTAACACATATACCCAGGGAACAAAATTCACATGCAGATGTCTTGGCATCTTCAGCTGCAAGTTTAAGGCCATTGGAAGATTTTAAGTGGGATAAGTTTTCAATTGAGCTAGTCCCCTGTCCTTCAGTTCCAAACAATATTGACAGCTTTCAAGTTTTCTCAGATGATCAACAAATTGTGAACTTTCTGCAGAGTACCAATACCTTTGAGAATGCTATAATTGATGAGGGCCAAAGGGACACCTTGATGGAACAGCTAGATGATGACAGGGGAATCATGAGATTGAAGGACAACGGAATCCCAAAGGGAATGGTAGAGGCTGGAGAGGCTATTCGATGTTGACAAGATCGAGGCAAAGGGTGAATTCTAAGGATTATGTGGGCACCACGAGACAATGATCTTGAAAATTTGAATGTAGGAGCTGAAGAGGATCCAAGGAACATCAAGTTGGCAAAGGATTGTGATCCGAAAATAAAGAGAAATATGATTGATTTCCTGCACAGGTCTAAGGATGTAATGGCCTGGTCATACAAGGATTTAAAGGTATTTGATCCAAAAGTTTACACCCACATCATACCTTTGAAAGAATCTTGCAAGCCTTTCGGACAAAAACGAGAGGCATGTTAATGCTGCTGTTAGAACCCCTTATTAAGAAAGAAGTGGAGAAGCTCTTGAGTGCGGCAATTATTTTTCCTATCGGGCATTCTACTTGGGTGGCAAATGCTGGTGCCGGTAAGGAAGAAAAATGGGGAGATCCGCCTTTGTGTGGATTTTAGGAATCCGAACAAAGCATCTGAAAAGGACAACTATCCCCTGCCTTCTATGGATGAAGTACTACAGATTGTTAATGGCTCAGAGATGATGTCTTTTCTGGATGGTTTCTCAGGCTATAATCAGATTCTAGTTGAGAAGGAGGATAGAATGAAGACGGCTTTTACAACTAAGTGGGGTACTTTTGCTTACAAGAGGATGCCATTTGGTTTAATAAATGCAGGAGCAACATTTCAGAGAGCAATGGACCATGCCTTCAAGGGGCTTATGGGCAAATGTATTGTAGTTTACATGGATGATCTAACAGTCTTTTCCAAATCCAGATTTGACCATGTCAAGCATTTAGAGTCTGTATTTAACAAGTGCAGAGAGTTTGGCATCTCTTTGAATCCAAAGAAATGCATATTTGGTGTAACAGAAGGCAAATTGCTTGGGCATTTGGTCACAAAGGATGGCATTTCCATGGATCCGAGCGAGTTGAGGCCATATACGGCATACCATTTCCCAACTCCAAGAAAGAGTTGAGATCATTCTTTGGAAAGATTAACTTTGTCGGAAAGTTTATCTCGGGCTTTGCAGAGATAGTTAAACCAATGAATGATATGTTAAAGCAAAGCCCAGATTGCCTGGACCACTGAAGCTAAGGCGCTTTTCAAGAAATCAAGACGACCATTAAACAAGCACCGGTCTTAGTAAGCCCGGATTTCGGTGCAGATTTCTATCCGTACACTTTCTCTTACGAACATACACTTGCTGCAGTGCTGACTCAACGGAGAGATACAGGAGAACATCCAATTGCTTTTAAGAGCACTAATTTGAAGGGAGCTGAACTGAAATATTCCAGATTAGACAAACAGGCTTATGCTTTGGTAAGAGCAGTGAAGCAGTTCAGACATTATATACTCAGAAGCAAAATTCATGCCATAGTGCCAGACCCAGCTGTGAAGTACCTTCTAAGTCAGAATGAGTTGGGTGAGCGAGGGGCAATTGGGTCACCGGTACGCAAGAATATGACTTGGAGATTAGGCACTGCTAAGTGATCGAGAGGACTTGGCTTGTCTAGACACATTCTTTGAAGTGCCTCCACGAGCGGGAAGTTAATCAATTAAACTATGAATCTGATGATTGGTATGGGGATATCATTCATATGCTACAGTTTGGGGTTTGCCCATCCCATTTGAACGAGAACTCAAAGGAGAGCATTAAAGTTAAAAGCTTCTCACTATCTCCTCAAGGCGGGTACTACGTACGGGGAGAATTATCTTTGGCATCTTCCTAAGGTGCATTTCTCCCGGTGAAGTCAGTGAAGTCATGGCTAGTTTTCATGAAAAACTAGGGGCGGGGGCATTCATCGGGATGCTGCTACGACACATAAAATATTAAGAGCGAGGCTATTCTTGGCCTACACTTTTTAAGGATGCACATCAACATGTCGGAACATGCCATCGGTGCCGGACATTTGCGGCCAAAGAGGCAAATCGAGCTACTGCCATTGCAACCAGTTGTGATAAACAAACCTTTCATGCAGTGGGGACTTGATTTTGTGGGAGTCATTAACCCGAATTCCTCGGCAGGGCATAAATATGCATTGACAGCTACTGACTATTGCACAAGGTGGGTTGAAGCAGCGGCCACTACAAGAAGTACAGCCCAGGAAGTTATTGATTTTCTTGAATCAAATGTCATAACTAGATTTGGGGTTCCCATGAATTTGGTCTGTGATAATGGGCCCGCCTTCCAATCATTGGAGTTTGCAGATTGGGCATACCAGATGGGGATAGTTATCAGATTCTCATCCAACTATTATCCCCAAGGCAATGGGTAGGTGAGTCAACAAACAAGAACTTAATGAATGCCATCAAAAAGTCTGCGACGAGACAAACCCGGGCAATGGCATACATTGTTGAAATATGCACTTGTGGGCTGGCCGGATAACACACAAAGTGGCTCTTAAGACCTCTCCCTTTGTTTTGTTGTATGGTACTCGGCCAATTGTCCCCATCTCCTTGAAATTGCCTACCTATCGGTTTGCCTTAGATTATTTTGAAGGTCATGATGATCTTGATGAAGCCCGTGTTTTAGACCTCACTAACTTGCAGGATGAAAGACTCCAAGCCCTGGAGCACTTCAGCAGACACCAAGAAACTGTCAAGCGGTGGTTTGACAAGAGAGCCAAGGTGAAGGCTTTCAAGCTGGCAGACTTAGTGCTTATGTGGGACAAGGCTCATGAGAAGAAGGGTAAGCACACAAAGTTGCAGCCACTGTGGATAGGCCCCTACCAAATTGCTGAAATATTGGGTAACAATGCTTTCCGCTTGCAAGACCTGGATGGTAATTTTATGGACCTCCCTGTTAATGGCCAATACTTGAAGCATTATTTCTCTGCTGTTCCATCCAATGTATCATTTGAGTAAGCTATAAAAAAGGTTGTAACATGTGTACATATTGTAAATAGCTCCGTAAGTTTTGTTTTGTTCTAGTTTAGTTCTTTTAATAGCTCTGTACAGTTGCTTTAGTTGCTTCTTTTTAGTTTTAATTGGGTGCTGTCTGTACAGGTTTGTTTGTTAGATTAATCCTTGTTCTCAGTGCAGTTTTATTTTTTATTTTTATTTTATTTTTTTATTTTTTTAATATGTCTGTGCAGTTGCATTTTAGTTTTTCAGTTTTCTTTAGTTATTTTTCAGTTTTAGCTTGTGCAGTTTATTTCTTTGTCAGTGCGGTTTATTTCCTTTCCTTGTCTTTTTATTTTAGCTTGCTTTTATTTTAGTATGTACAGTCTTTTCTTTATTGCATTTCTTTTTCTTTCGATGTCTGTACAGTTGCAGTTGCAGTTTATTTATTTCAGCTGCAGTTTTTTATTTGCTTTAGTTCTTTCAGTTTATTTGTTTTTTCCCTTGCCTGTACAGTTCTGTGCTTTAGTCTGTACAGTTTTATTTTGTTTTTGCTTGAAGCCTGTGCCTGTCCTTGGAAGCCTGTGCAAAGTCCTTTGGCTTCTGAAATTTTCTGTCCTTTGCCTCTGCCTGAGCAATCAATGAAAAGTCGGCCTGCTGAAAATTGTTTTATTCCTAGGTGATAAATCCTCAATCCGAGTGCCTCCCCATTACTGCTCATTATTCTAATTGAGATAGTCTGCTTGCACTAAAGCTGTGGAACTATTTTGTTATCCGGGATGAAGGTAGAGAGATGATTGGATCTTGTGTCTTACTTGCCACGAGTTGTTTTAATGATAGAAAAAGCTGCTATCTTTGTTTTGTTGGAGGAACTCCGGGGAATCCAAGAAAAGTTTGGTTATAAGAGGGGACTATGGTTCATGCAATTATTTGGGTGTCACCGGAGGCTATCAATGCCTAGACTGAAAACAGTTCCAGATTGATCAAATATTAAAAGAAAATTGTAATTTCTCTAAGGCCTTCCAGATAGTGATATATTTCAAAAAGAAGAGAGATAAAAAAAAAAGAGAGAGATAAGAAAAAAAGAAAAAAAAGAAAAAAAAAAGAGTTATATGATCAAAAGAGGCAGCCAATATTAGATTCTGCCCTACAGTTGTAAATTGGGTCGTGTAAATCTAAAGGGTAACTCTGTCTAGGCTGTAAAAAGCTAAACTAGTAAACGGAGCTCTACTCGGTTTCCCCTTTTACAATCTAGAAAAGTTGATTAATCCAAGTTTATCATTCAATTCGAGTCATCCTTGAAGAAAGTTCTATACCTTTGTAATTGCACATCAGAAATCTTCCTTGAAGTAATCCAGCCCAGTATGTCCTTGGGAAATTTTAACAGTTGGCAGTTGGCGATCAATTTATTGTGAAGAATGCAGTGGCAAGGCATGATGCATGGTCTTTTTGTTTTGAAACCGGAGTCTTGGGTTCTAAAATAGTGCTACTATTTTACCCGTGAGATATCGCCATTTGTTGATAAGCAACACACCCCCACTGAAAAATGAGATTCCATCCTTAGAAAATTATGAACTTCCATTTTTGCAGCAGGGACCCTCTTGGTCATTTTCAGTTTTAAATCCATATTTTGCTTGCCTCCTTTTTAAAGTTGTGCTTTTTCTTGCATTCTAGCTGTGTTATCCAAGAATTCACTTTTTACATGCTAGAATCATTCATGCACAAGAAAATCTTGCACCATTACCGAGAAAAATCCAGAAAACAGTTGCATAAATTCACTGAAAAATCAAACTTTCCATTTTTGGTAGTGTCGCGATATCGCGACACTTCCATTTTCGGAAATGTCGCGATATCGCGACAGGTAAGTCAAAATGCGGCTAAGTGGCGGAAAGGTCGCGATTTCGCGACATGTCGCGAAATCGCGACAGTTTTTGGGAGAGAGACGCAAGCTGTACGGAGGGCGCGATTTTGCGACATGTCGCGAAATCGCGACATGTCGCATTTTCGCGGAAGGAGAGAGAAAATGGGCTGCAGGATGAAAAATCGGTTAAGTCAGAAACATGTTCCAAAATCGCGGTCAACGCGGTCAGCGCATGCAGGTAGAGGAACTGTCGCGATATCGCGACGTGTTCTAAAATCGCGGCTGAAAATCAAGAAGCGTACGGAGGCCAGGAAGGGTCGCGATTTCGCGACATGTCGCGAAATCGCGACATGTCGTGTTTTCGCGGCCGACGAGGGAGGAAGTTGCTGATGAGCTGGCAGGGTCGCGATTTCGCGACATGTCGCGAAATCGCGACATGTCGCAGAATCGCGGCAGGAGAGAGAAAGTCATAGTTGACCTGAAAGTGCATTCCGGCGGGAAACAGAAGGCTTCCTGGGGTAGCGACACGTGTCAAAGCGTGAATGGGACAAACAGAAGCCGACATGCAAGCTTATTTTGCGGATTTAATCTGTTTTTAATGTTTTAAGCTTCTGATTTAATTAAAGTGCTAATCTAATGCATCTTTTTGTCTTTCATGCGAGGATTCCACGGCACTTACGGGACACCGGGAAAGACCATAAAGGCGAAGATGAAGTGCGGATTTAGTCAAGGACCGCCATGCTAGGAGAGAAGCTGCCGGTGAGAGCATTCAACGACAAATTTATTGCAGACTTGATAGCATGAAGACCATTTCAACTTCGGGATGGAATTGCAGAGATCGAATTGATGGAGAAGTGGTGACTCATCCGGCTCACCAGCAAAATTAATGAAAGCATTTATTTGCAGCTGCGGATGAATGAAAATTGCATTTGATTTATCTTCTCCATTTATGGCAGCTAACTGCACAGTTTTGCCGAAGGGTTAAGTTCTATCCGGACTTTGATTTTTAAATGGATTTTTATTGTAAAACCGGGGTCCTAGGGTTTAAGTGCGATAAGATTTAGGGTTTGAGCAAGATATTTTGGAAAAGATCAGGGTCTGTCCTGAGTCTATAAATACAAATTCTAAATGTAATCGCGGGGGGCGGAGACTTAGAAATAAAGGCTTATAAGCAATTTTTTGCAAATTTTGTGAAATCCTTTGTTTACGGACTTGGAGTTGATGTGCTTTAGCTTTTACGTGATAGCATGGCCGGGGAGCCTAATCTTTTGCGAGTGTGATAAGTGTATTTTCTTTTGTTATCCGTTCCATTTAAAGTTTGTTAGATATATCTTTGTAAATCTGCCATTGTCAAGATTAAATATCTTTGTTAGGCTTCGGTTGTTCTATTATGCTGCTAGGGAAATTACAGATTTCGGGTGTAAGTTTGTTCTAATTGCTCTGTCTTCATTTGTGCGAGCTAGGTCTGCAGGTGAAAGATACCGATTTTAACCAGTTGCCCCTTGGATTTATAATTTTACTGCTAGATCCGTTTCACTCTGCCTTGTGCTCTTAGTTGAAAGTGATCTTAGGTGATTGGACACTTTCTTACGGGATTTGTTACGTTGTGAAGGTGATAGCATAGATAAGATTGATAGTTTAGAGTTTTACGAGTTTAAAGTACGATAAACTTCTCTTTTACGCCTTACCCTACCCTCTCTTTGCTTACGGTGAATGATCCATTTTTATTTTCTTTATTTGCATTTTATTTAAATCTGTTGACCCATGAGAGCTAGATCAAGAATTCAAGTTAAATCTGATTGTCAACAACTTTTGCAACTACTGAACAAGTTCAGGAACCCCCTGTAAGGTAACAGAAGCGAGTCCATATCGAAATCTATTCCGGAAGTGGAAAAGAGTGAATTGCCATTCGACCCAACTACGTAACTCGCACCTTGGATAACCAGCTAGATCCTAAAGATGAGTGGGATCAGTCCCGTGGGTGTCTCCGGAGCTTTCCTTGCCTTCATCCCTTTTTCCCGGGGTGTGCATGAAAGCCGGACCAACAAATGGTTCTACAGATCTAGAGACTTTCTCAAGACAACGTCTTGGGGGTATTTGATCTCGCAGGATCAAATGGAGAGTGGTATTACCATTCACCATAAGATTATTTCCCAGTCTACATGTGCCAATGTAGAACTATATGGGGAACATACTATCTTAACGGTTGAAGCCGAAGCTTATCATAATTGGACGTCATAGATATATGACTTCATTAGACTTGGTGTAATCCCTCAAGGATTATTGCATGCCACAAAGTGCACATTTAAATAGAAAGTGACAAAGCATGTCTTGTTAGTAGACATCCCATACTGTAGAATCTACAAATGAGTTCTCCTTCGTTGTCTTGAGACCCAAAGGTCATCTTGGGTAATTTTGCATGCTCACAACGGTATGTGCGGTGGCCATTTTAGTGGCATGGCTATCATCAAGTGCATCCTTCACATGGGTTATTATTGGCCCACTATGGAGAAGTATTGCAATGTGTATGTCAATAAATACATTAAATGTTTACATCATGCTAATCTTACGTACCTACCATCATATGCCTTATAGCCCATTCAATCGGCTTGGCTACTTTCTCATTGGGGATTTGATCTCATTGGTAAGATCTCTCCTCTGTCATCAGGTCGACATACCTTTATTATCATGGCTATTGAGTATTTCAATAAATGGGTGGAAGCCATTCCCTTAACAATAACAACTGGAACATGTATTGCTAATTTTATACTCACAAATATCATAAGTATTTTTGGGATACCATCTAATATAGTTTCGGATAATGGAACATCATTTAAGAACAAAACTGTGAGAGCTTTGATGTCTAAGTATAGAATCAAACATAGTTTTGCAACTCCATATTATCCACAATAAAATGGATAAGCTAAAGCTTCAAATAAGACAATGGTTTCCATCTTGAAAAATATGGTACAAGAGCACCACAAAGATTGGTACATCCAGTTGCCCCTTGCTTTATGGGCTTACAGGACTAGTATTCGGACTCCCATTGAGGAAAATCCATTTTCACTGGTATATGGAACTGAGGAAATTATGCCCTTAGAGTTGGAAATTCCAACATTGTGTGTCATATTGAAAGAGTTCATTGATGACAACACCACACGACAAGATCACCTAGATCAATTGATGCTACTTTATGAACGTTGCATGAATGCTCTTGAGCATCTCTGCATTTATCAAGAGTTCTTAAAACAAGCTTATAATAGCAAAGTCCATATGAGAGACTTTGAGGTTGGTGATCTTGTGCTGAAAGAGAACCAACAAAACTCCAATTTATTGCTAGAAATGTGAGACAAAATCACGACTAACTGTTTAGGTCCTTATATGATCTTAGAGAAGTTTTGACCTAGGATATATCACTTGGCATCACTTGGAGGAATTTAAGAGCTTGAACCTCTCAATATTCTTCATCTAAAATCATTTTATGCCTAAACCCCAAAATGCTCCAAAGGCATCTGTAATCCCCTTGGTCAATCCAAAAAGACTCCAAGGTTTTCTCAAAATTGCTTGGTGAATCCTAAAAAGCTCCAAAGGCATCTGTAAGCCCTTTGGTCAATCCAAAAAGGCTCTGATGGTTTATTAAAATTGCTTGGTCAATCCTAAAAGGCTCCAAGGGTGTCTCAAAACTGCTTGGTCAATCCCAAAAGGCTCCAAAGGTGTCTATAAGCTCTTTGGTCAAACCAAATATTAAAATCCATAAAAAAATTGGAAAATATAAAAAATCAAAAACATTTGCATTTCATTTGCATCATTGCATTGCATATTGCATCATGCATCTCATTTTCCACATGCATTTCATATTTGCATTACATTAGGCATATTCATCTACCGCTCTTACATTATAATGAATCATGTTTACAATATTAAAAATGATACCACATTTGTGTTTCAATCATGCATCTATGCGCTATATTTTTCATCCATTTATCACCCTTGTGAGTAATTGTGTTTTTCAACACAACCCAAAATGTTGCTATGAATAATATACTAGGGTTTTTCGATCATTCAACCATACCTAGAGGTCTTCTCAAGAGTTTATAGAAAGATTGCTTTACTTTTGTAGTTGAGGTCTAGTTAGTATAGCCCTTAGCATATCAGAATTCTATCACTAATCAACAAATTAAACAATCCTAATAAGGACTAGGGGAAGATGAAATCCATGAAGTAGGACCAGGTATCCTAAGGTGAAAAGAATTATTCTCACTTATCCCCTTGTGCGGATGGTACGAGAAATTTTGGCAATTGGAAAAAGGACAAGTTCGTTCCCTACCCATAATCCCTTGCTTACACTAAAATGAGTAATATCCCAAAGTGGTATCCCAGATCAATCCTCCATATTGATACCCCAAATCGATATCATAGATCAACATCCCAGATTGATATCCCATATTGATATCATAAGATCGATATCCTAGATTGATATCCCAGAAATAGTTCCCCAAAGTAAAATCCCCAAAGGAAGTTTCTAAAGCAAACTATCAAATGTAAATTCCAAAAATTCAAGTCAAATGAAGTTAAATTTTTACAAAGAAAGAAAAATCAGTATCAAATCCCTTGCTCAAGAAAAAGAAAGACAAAGAGAAAAAAAGAAAATAAAGGAAAGTAAAAAATAAACAATTATTATTGTTACTAAAGTACAAAAATAAACAGTGATTTTCATCACTTTATATAAGCAAGTATCCCAAAAAATTGAAGAAAATAAGGGAGTGAACTTGAATCCATGGAATTGCTAGCACTACTATACCTTACGCATGATGATATGTTTGATGCATTAGCATTTTGCTCTTGTGTAGACCAATGTTTGAATGTGGAAGAGCTAGCTTCAGGTGTCCTGTATCGCCTAGTGGTCTAGTCCAACTAAAATCTAAACCTAGGATTGGATAAAAATTTATGGCCCCCAATATTAGCAATGGGCTAAAAGAATCCTGCCTAACATTAGGGTATGCTTGTGCCTTATCTTAATATATTCATTTCCACACACAGGGATAATAAATAGTTAGGGTATATCCTAGTGAAAGCCTTATGTTTTAGAAGTCTAGTATGGTTATTATACAACCTTTTATCCATCAAATAGGGTGTTTGAGTCTCATGGTAAACCTCAAAAATTCCCAAATAGCAACAATCAAATTTTCAAATGCAATCATCAAATATAAAATCTCATTTATGAGAGTTTGTTTATTAGAACTATTTGTAATATATGTTAGATACCGGATTGATGTCAGAAATGATATGTAGACAGCCACTAACTATGTTATCCATTTTATTTTAATTTACAAAATCTTATGAATAAAAAATAATAAATAATTGCATCTCACATATGGGTGTCTTATATTTCACAAAAAGATACAATAACTACAATCTATTACTGTTATAAATTATGTGGTGCCATCCATTAGATTGATTAAAACACATATTGCATATATTATATTTTAAGTGATTAAAGCATACATGTCCATTTTACATAACATATTATCAAAGAAACAAATAAACACATGCAGTACATACATGGCATAAAATTATGTCATAGCAGTGTAAATTAAATACATACAAGTGAAGCAAATCAAAACTACATGTAAGATAAAAATATGGCAATCATAATGCAACCATCATAAATAGTACATCTACATACATAACTCATAACATCTAATCATCCACTACATATCTAGGTAGTGCATGTCATCCATACATCACATCATATAGCAATAAATCAAATATCTGCATTACATCCATGTGCATAACATAAACATAAAATACCAAAAATAAAGTACACATATAATAATATGAACTGTCATATCATATATATATATATATATATATATATATATATATATATGTTTCAAAAGTACATAGTATTAGGGAATATCAAAATTCTTGTAGGCTACAATCGTGTAGTTCCTCGACCTTACACTTAAAACTAGTACAAAAATCAAAATATGTGCTATAGCATTGTGCTAGCTCTAACCTGCAATCCCTAGTCAACCTACCGTGGATCCCTCTTCACCTCCCTCAACCCCATACCTAGGAGCCTAATCTATAACCTACTCTAGAGCCTTATGTGGGGCTTGTTGTGGATCCTATGCTCGGTCTAAACCAAATACACCTCATGCGTAGGATATAATCCCCTCTGTCTAGCGAGTCTTATGGCTCGAGCTGGTGGAATACTACCCTATCTCCCTGATCCTAGTCCTAGATCTGCTCCTATGGGTCCTTGTGGTGTGGGTATCCTCTGGTACCTCCCCACCTATCAGCTTGATGTAGCCCTCTAGTTGGGAGATGTGACCTACACTCATTGTTTTTTACTCATTACCCTCCTCCACGAGGGAATGAAGCCTTCAAATATTTTCCATGGGTCACGACCTACTAGAAATAAATAAGATGGTGTTGCAGGAGGTATGATGATAGCTTGTGTAGATGAAGGGCCCTCCATTGCTGCCATTAGTAGGTTCCTCTCAGTAGTCATGGTACTCAGTTGTGCATGTGCCACATCCTGCTTGCCTGTGAACTATGTGATCCAAGTGTCTACAGTGATAGCCTATGCATGGAGAGTTGTCCTATCCTAATCATATGCCTACCACTGTCACTGACCATGAGTGAGCTTTACCTTTATCATGACAATGGTAGTATCCCTGTGTAATATCTAAGTATGCAGTCTCCCAACCTGTCTCTAGAGATCAAAAATCTGGGCTATCAACTGCCTAATCTCACTATCTAGATGTGCCTCACCCTCCTCTAATGACTCCTCATATACCTCCACCTATGGACCCTCCTTTATAGTGGCCCCTGCACCCCATGCACCCTCTATCTATTGGTGGGTCCTACGTCCCTGAGGATCCACATATGTGCCCTCTACACCCTATGATGTGAATCCACCAGCTAGTCACTCTAGAGGACCCTCTCCATGCCTCTAGAAATATGCCCACCATCCATCATATTCTGGAGTAGCGTTTTCATCCGCTAGGCCCGACTCCTAATAATAATCATCCTCATCCCCTAGGTGAGTCACCTAGGGCCATGTCATATACCTATTGAGGACCAGGTGCCTATAGATATTCAACTTCTCTGGGACATCCTACCAAATACCAAACTACCTCAATACATGATAGTAGAAGTGGTACTCACGTATGTCGATCTTTCAGTAAAATATCCATCTGTCTCTGCACACTCAATGCAGGTCCCTGTCTGCATTTGTCCATGCTAGGCAGTCCATGTATGGTCACCACTGTATGTGCTCAGGGCAAAGCTATGCAAATATGGCAATGTAATGCTCTAGGTCTCCTACATGAGACCTAATCTTAAAGCTCTCTTTCTCCTAGGGCTAATAGGTGGCATAGCACTGACTCTCCTCGTCAATGTCAGTAATCGATAGGAGCAAGTCCATAGGGTGCTCAGTCAAGATGTGCTACCAGCCCCAAATATAAATGAGGATTCTACAATTGATGCCTACTCTGATATGGTGCATGATCTGGTATAGCTCACGATAGAGATGTGCTAATAGGGTACTCCCCCATGATAAAATGAGAGGCTGCACAGTCAAGCTCATTATAACCTCTCTAGTCTGAGCCAGGAGGTTCTAAGGGAACCTCACGCCTAAAGAATCTGGGAGGACTATCTGAATAATCAAGTGCATAAATATAGACTCCCACTATGAAAATAATTTGACCTCTAACCACTCCTCGATATGGATACCTCCATGGGCATTATGATCCTGGGCCTTAGTAATCTGTCTACCAAATATGGAATCAAATACAATCTTCCTCGTCGAGGTCAAAGAGGAGGTGATGGCCTCACCATCAATAGGCAGGTGGAAGATACGATAGAAATCCTCTAAAGTGACAATCATTTCACCTATCGGTAGGTAAAATGTGTTGGTCCACACATCCCAACGATGAGCCAAAGTAGTCAAGTATCCCTAGTCAATCCGGATGGTGAGGAGGTTCAAGATGTAACCAAACCCCATAGCAGTGAACCACTCTCACTCCCTGGGAGTGAGATCACCATGAAGGCTACGAAGGAGATCGGTCTTCCTTGCTTTATTAGTCAAAGTATGAGTAATACAAATAATAAACATAGAAGAACAATGAACAATAATTCTAACTATCAAAACAAATTTGAAAACGCATAAAAATACAAAAACATGTCAACACATGGTCACAAATTTCAAAAACATAAAAAAAGCACTTCAACATTGCAAACAAATGGCATGAATTGTCTAGAAAAATAAAAAAATTAAATAACTTGAAAAATATTTCTAACTCATGCGCATCATGGGTCCTAGCATCGATGAGTGCAATGATCAAAAATATGATCGTTGGGATTTGAATCCCATCACGGTTGACAACCACGACCCCTAATTTGCCAATTGGGAGCCACGTCTACCACCTTCAGCTAAGGGGTATAACCTTTTCAAGGTCATGTGCTGCTCATAAATAACCCCAAAATCCTAAATTAATTAATTAACCCACCCTCTAATCTAACCTATGCTAAACCTAGCTAGGGTGTGGTTCATTACCGGTAGTTTAATGAGATTTGTTAACCCATTATTTAGTGTGGTTAATTTTAAATCGGTAATATAATTGTGAGGTCTTTGTTTGCGAGTTGCCTTAGAAGCACCGACTCCTCCACTGGTCGAAGCTTTCGACTGATCAGACATCAGTGTGGAAAATTGAAATTATGTCATGTTTTTTGCAGCGTTTCGTGTCAGAATGCAATTTTTACCTCCTAGAGCTCTCAGTTTTACTATCACTGTCAGGTGAATAATGAAAATTAACAAAGAAAAAATCTTTATATAAATTTTGATTTTAGTGCGGCCTGCAATTGACATCCGTGGTTCCCGGATTAGGGTTTTCCACCCGCGGTTGACATCCACGGTTAAAAAATTGGCCCACTTCTAACAAGCGTAGTTAGCAAACTACATTAATTGCTCAAAATTCCCACTATGGAGAGCCTTAAAAGGTCAAATAAAGGATGTTAATCAGACCAGATAATTCAAAAAACTTAAAAATAACAAAAAAATCAAAAGCCATATGCACCTCGTATTTAGTTATTTACCTATACATGCAATCTGGCAAGATGAGTAAATTACCATAAGGACATTTGGGGCAAATTTGTCATTTTTAAATGGCTATGCTTCATTTCAATCCTTAAGAAGGCCTACACAGTTGGACTGCTCCACGGGAATAATATATTCATCAGAATTCTCCTATGATATTTTTAGCATATCATCGATATTATGATTCACTACAAACCTAATAGATATTGCTATCATTTTGATTCCCTAAGAAGGCCTTCATGGCTGGACCGCTCCATGGGATAGAAATAGGAAATTACTCTAAACGGTGTGATCATAGCTGATTAGACCTTGCCAAGTATTCACATGCTAAATCTTAATTTGTACAAAGATATTTCAAAGTGGTCAAACGACCTCGTCGCTTAATTTAATTATCATTACCCTCATCGACTCATCGCTTGAGGGGTTAGTCATAATATCAAATCATAATCAAAGTCAACAGAAGATCCCTTGATCATAGATCCCTTGATATTGTCAAAATTGTGTTTGTCCTAGCAAATCATTGCTAAATACTATCATAAGCTTACCCATTTGCTTGGGGAAAATAGAAAATATGAAAGTTAGTTTGTAACTCTCTTCCTTTCGGATTGACAGGCATGAAAGCCTACTTAGCATTGATGCTATCTGAATATCTGATGACGAGTGCAATTTTTTTTAAATTTAAGCCTTTCATTTAGTTGGAAGGAATGATTTGAGGATGCACGTCCTTTTGCTAGACTCGGGAGATCTAATATTGATCATATCAATTATCATCATCCAACCTATGACATCATTTTAGGAGGTCTATTTTTTCTTAGCGTTGTTCAATATCACAATGCATCTCAAAAGAGGCATTTGTAGACACCTAAAACACATCATATCAAGGCAACTACTCATATGGTACATGCTAGAATACCATATGGAATACCTTTGGACCGATCCAAGGTATAACAGTGGTTTTTACCACTCAATTGGGCACCTTTGCCTATTCAGTGCTAGCTACTACTGACACCCGTGATTAGCAGTGCTCACCGCGCTTGTCATATACGATCAACACTCAGAATCATTTGGTCTTCATCCAACCCAAAGTTGGTTGCAACAGTCAATTTGTTGTATATTGGAGCGTTTTGAGTGAGGAAGGTTCTAGATCCTTTCATCCAACAAGCTTGTTGAGTGGTATTTTCACCCGATTGTGAAAACACACTCTCCGATAGGATTTGGGTTCTAAATCCTCTGCTTGCAAAGAAACAATTTCTCCAAGGTTCCTATTATGTGAGCATTTTGCATCTGTGTATTAATAATCTCAAATAAAGATATTTAATTAAAATGCTTGGAACACCTTAGTGGTTGCAAGTAACTGAAAACAAGGGGCACTGTGGTTTATTTTACTATGATAATTTAGTGATTGTTCATTGAACCCTGATAAAGTAAATGTGATTTGATCCTCAAATGACCATCTCTGTAACTTCAAAATGTAAATTGATGAAATGCAATAGCATGAAGGAATTATTTATGGATTTTGGAGTTTTTTAATTTTTTAATTTTTATTTTAATGCCTGTAAATAAAATTGGAACTTCTGAAAATAAAATGCAGCAAAAAGAAAAAATAAAATGCAAAAGAAAAGAAATTTAAAATTGCATTCAGTTTGATGCTATCCCGTCCTGGAAAAATCGAAGATGTAAGGTTTCTATGCATGCAACCTAACTTATTGAACCTGCAAACACGCACAATCCAGATAAGTTAAGTGCTGGTCTCTGGGGTTTACTGTTATTTTTCATTTTTAGACATTCGCATGAAGCAACCAAGAGAACTTGCATTAAACTTCATCTATAAGCCTAGAAATCTGAAAAAGGGAATGATAAATATTAAAACATGCATGCAGAAAATAACTCCTTTCTTGCCAACAAGATGCAAATTTCTGAACACTCTGCATTAATAATATGTCAAGTTACAATGGTAGCATCTCTAGTTTTCTCAAAACCAAAAAAAAAGGCAGAAACACTCCCGAGCAGGCCCAGAATGGCTTCTCGCCTTAGGCACTACAACTATGCCTGCAGCGGTTTCCCCCCTGTATTTGTCCTGTGCATCTACTTTTAAAGCATGGCAATGCTTTCTTTTTTGGCCTGTGATGCTTCGTTTCATCTTCCCGATCGATTTGTTTCATATTCCCGCCTTTCAAATTGTTCTTGAATTTATGTTTAATGCTGAAACGTTCGATAATATTCTATGCATGTAACGTTTATGTAACCCTTATACATGTATGCCACGTGTTCTGCACTTTCGGCATCTTTCGTAACGGCTCCCTGTAAATTGTGACCAAAAATAGCATGCAGCTTTGTCCGTCTTCCTGGCCGCGAAAACGTGACATGTCACGAAATCGTGACATGTCACGATATCACGACGTTTTCCTATCAGCAGCCTTTCTTGCCATTGCACCCAGCGAAAATGTGACATGTCACAAAATCGTGACGCTTTTCTCATTTCGTACCATTTTCCCGCAACTTGTCACGAAATCATGACACTTTTCCACTTCGGGCACCTTCGCTGCAACCTGTCACGAAATCACGATGTTTTTTCACTTGAAGCTGTCTTGCGGCAACCTGTCGCGAAATCGCGATGCTTTTCATCTCCGTACGCCTCGGCCGCAACCTGTCGTGAAATCGCGATGCCTTTTCGTTTCTTTCACTCTGGCAGCTTTCTATCGCAAAATCATGACACTTCTGTTTCGTACTGCTCTTGCTGTTTTGGCCATGAAAACGTGACATGTCACGATTTCGCTATGCCTCTTCGCTCCGTACACCTTCGCTGTAAGCTGTCGCGATATCGCGACGTTTTTTCACTTCGGGCACCTTAGCTGCTACCTGTCATGATTTCACGATGTTTTTCTATCTCGGGCTCCCTTGCTACTTTTGGCCGTGAAAACGCGACATGTCGCGATTTCGTGACATATTTTGCATTCCGTACAACCTCGCTGTTTGGAGCCGTGAAAACGCGACATGTCACGATTTCGCGACATATTTCCGCTTCATGCTCCTTTGCCATTTCTTGTCACGATTTCGCGATGCTTTTCTGCTTTGCCCTGTTTGACTGGTTTGACCCACGATTTTGTGACATGTCACGATTTCGCGATGCTTTTCTGCTTCGTCTTTCTCTCTCCTCTCTGGGCCGTGAAAATCAAACACGTCGCGATTTCGCTACGCTTTTCTCCCACCTGCTACCATTGACTGTGTTGACCGTGATTTTGTGACATGTCGTGATTTCATGACACCTTTTCATTTTCGATCACGATTTCACGACATGTCGCGATTTTGCGACACCCTTTCATCCTTGTGCAATTTTGCCTTTTTCTTGATTTTTAGCATCTGGGTCACTGAGATCTTCTTTGAAAGCATGCAAAAAATGTGGGTCCCCAATTTTGGGGTGTGTTGTGGATCAGCCACAACAAATCTCAACTGCCCAATATTGATCTTAGATTCATGAGGAAACTACTTCTAGCCCCTTGGAAATTGCTATAAGATCCTCCTCTGAATTGGGGATAAGTCTAGAGAAACATTTATCAATTGAGTAGTGAAGCCCTGTCAAATTGCATAGCAAACTAAATGCATTGAGAGGGATACTTTTGCTACCCAATTGGAGATCAAATTGCCATGGAAGACCTAGGAGCCTAAGAGAGCCAAGAAATGTCAATTCATGCAATACGTGCACCATCAGATCAATTCAACCACCAAACCTATTAGAGGACATAGAGGTGACCCTTGGACATCAATTTTATAAGGTGGATCGAAGAGAGAACCCTAATTTGAAGGGAAAATATACTCAAAGCTCCACCACAGCTTTCAACCATGGTTAACAGTGCCACCCGTGCATCAGACCTGCGATGCGTAAATTAGGGCAGATTCCCTTGTTTTTCCTTTTGTAGATTATTTATCTAGGTTAGATTAGCCTTATTAGTTGTTCAATTAGCCATTTTAGAGATTCTTATTGGTAGATTTAGAATATTTGATAAATGTTTTTCACTATATCAATTAAGACTCTAATGGATCGTTTTCATGCCTCCATGCTTTTAATCTTGTAATTAGGCCACTATATAGTTAGATGTGATTTAGCTTATAGGCTTTATGACAACCTTTTCATGTTTTGCATAGCTTTAGTATCTTTCTTGAATTATTATTATTATTATTAGTCATGACATATTTTTATGTTAATACCCTTTAAAGGCCTCATCAAGAGAGGCTACCTTTGCTTTTAAGATGCTTCTTGTTGTTTGAATGCAGTATTAATAGGGTCATGCCATTCAACACAACAAATAACTATAATAATGGATAAGAGAGTCACCGATGCCCTAGAGCAGTTCGTGTCACCCTAGAAGGCATTTGATTCACATCTACCCGAAAAGGGAATTAGATATATTGTAATTGAAGTATCAAAATGGGTATCCCTAAGAGGGACGAATATGTAACTTGACTCAATTTGAAATTAATAAAGGATTCTTGTATTTTCATTTCCTTATTTTTGCATCATTTGTGGATTATGAGAGGATGGATGGAGGAATGGAGGAGAGGAGCAACGGAGGAATTTTGAAAGTTTCGGGCGGGAACAACAGAGAAGGCACGGAGGGTTTGGGAAGGAACCTCGAGAAGGAATCGGGTGAGGATCCAGAGGAAGGGAGGCCTTCGACGTCAGGTGGGGTTGTCCAAAGAGGGCTCGACCCTCCTCAAAAAGATCCGGACAAAGGGACCCAGAAGGGCGATGCGGGTCCCAGAGGAGGCCGGTCCTTTGTAGAAACTGTTAAGGGGAGAAAGAGTGATTTCCTTTCACTCCCGCCCCTCATTTCGATGAATAATAGGATAATGGCTCCTACTACTTCGATGGGTCCTTTTTTATCCATGGAAGAGTTTTCTTTAGTGGGTAAGTTTCTGGGTGGAAGGCCGGATATAGAGACTATACGATCCTGGGCTCTTTCCAAATGGAGAACGGTGGGGAGTATGGAGGTTGTTGCCCTGTCCAGGGGGTTTTTCATCATAAGATTTAATAACAAGGAGGATGCGAACCGCGTTCTAACTGGAGGACCCTAGTTTTTAGGGAAACACAGTCTATTCCTCAGGAAGTGGGGGGAGGATTTCGACCCTAAAAAATAGAATATCAATACTACCCCTATTTGGGTTCATCTTCCTAACCTACCAGCTCAGTTTTTCAATGAGTATTGGCTGCAAGGCATCGCCAGAGTGATTGGAGAACTGGTTTCCATAGATCATGCAACCTTGGCTAGGACAAGGATGACACATGCAAGAATATGCGTCAACGCTAATTTAGACTCTGAGCTGCCAAATATTGTGGAGCTAGGGTATGACAACTACCTAAGAAAATAGGCGATGGAATATGAAAATAGGCCAGCTTTTTTCCCTGAGTGCAAAACCCAAGGACATTTGCAAAATCAATGCCCTAATCTAGCAGCTAGCAGAGAAAACCAAAGGATGGAAGGCAAACGAGCAAATGAGAAAGGGTTTCCTAGGAACCTCCTTCTAAATGGAGGCCCTGTGGGCAAAGGAGGGTTTAGGCCATCTAAAAATAACCACATTTATTAGGAGAAGACAAAACAGGGGGCAGGGCAAGGTCAGAGCAAAGACAAGCAACATCTCATCGACGAACAGGAAAATCAGGTAAGCCCTAAAATTCCAAGCTCAAATAAGTTCAAAATTTTAGAGGATCTAATGGTAGAAGGGGAGAGTGAGGAATTAGAGGAAGGAAACCTGCAAGGTGAAATCCCTGAAACCCTAGAATCCCCATCAAGGGTGGGTCCTACAAACCCCATAACCAAGAACCCCTCAAGCCCCCAGGGAGGGGTAAGGCAAAATCCTAGAGAATATAGAAAATGGGTGGAGGAGATAGAGTCTTTGAAAATAGACCTTCCCACCATCATAGCCAGAAGCCCGTCAAACCATCTAGAAGGTTCAATACAAAAATTAGGAGAATACAGGAAACAGATGGAGGAGTTAGAATCAAGGATTGAGGTGGTAGAAATGAATGATTTTGAGGAATGCGTTAGTCCGGTTCTACAATAGATAGTTCATCCACATTTTAGCCCCAAGCAGACTAGGAGTACTACTAAGTCACCTATTGACTATGGCAGTGAGAGAAAGAAGGGGAGGATGTCAAATGCAGAGCACAATAGAATGAGGACTGACAATGAGATTGCCAGTGGCAAACAGAAAACACTGATACAACAAGTTATCCCAGGGCATGAAGATAACAAATCAAGAAAACCTCCTCAAGGGAGGGGGAAGGGGAAAAACTCTAAACAATCTAAATGAAGGTTCTCTCATGGAATGTGAGAGGCCTCAATGGCCGACCCACTCAGAGGGTGGTTAGCTCGTTAAGAAGGCAATACAATCCAACAATTTTGATGCTGCAAGAAACAAAATTAGACGAAGCCCAGTCAAAAACAATAGCAAAAAATATGTGGAGTCAAGGGGACATGGTGTACAAACTGGCTAGAGGAACTTCAGGGGGGCTCATGGTTCTTTGGGATCCTCGGGTGGTGGAAGGCAACATTATCCAAGATGATGACAGGGTGCTGAGTGTTTTTTTCCATGATATTGACAACAATAGATCATGGATCTTCTCAAATGTCTATGCTCCCAATGTTGTTCAAGGGAGAGCTTCTTTGTGGGAGTACCTGGGTAAACTGGGTGATGCTTTCCATGACATCCCGTGGGTGGTGGCAAGCGACTTCAACACGCCATTATACCCCTCGGACAAAAAGGGTGGAACAGGGCTCCCAACCAGAAGTATGGAAGACTTCAATGACTTCGTAAACTCGAACCAACTGATGGATGTGAGGCTAAGAGGAGCCAAGTATACTTGGAGCAATAGGCGAACAGGAAGCCAACTTATCCAGGAAAGACTTGACAGGTTTTTCTTATCAAAGGAGGCAATTGCTGGGTTTGGAGACTCTACGCTGCAAACTCTTCCCAAAATTTCCTCTGATCACAATCCCATCCTTTTGGAGGTTCCAAAGTCAAACTCCTTCAAAAAACCTTTTCGATTCTAGTCAATGTGGATCAGGCACCCGAAGTTAAAAGAAAATATTTCCAGATGGTGGCAGCAACCCTTTCAGGGAAGTTTAGGTTTCAAACTTGCTCAAAAGCTGAAATTAGTAAAGGATAATCTTAGAACTTGGAATAAGGAGGTTTTTGGGAACCTATTTGAGAACAAGAAACAAGTGGGAGAAAGGCTGCAGGTCATTGACAATTCGATACAAAATGGTATCGGTGATGAAGCTACTAGGAAGGAGGAGCAAGCCAAGCTTTCAGAATATCACAATATTTTGGCTTGTGAAGAGATATACTTGAGACAAAAATCCAGGGCTTTATGGCTAAAGGATGGTGACTTGAACTCAAAGTTCTTTCATGTCACAACCTTGAGGAACAGAAGTAATAACAAGATCAGAGAGTTGACCAAAGCTGATGGATCCAAAACCCAGGATTTGATTGAGATCAGAGAGGAAGCAATTGCTTATTTTAGCTCCCTTCTCGGGGATGAATCCCAGTGTATAGAGGAAGCCAAGGACACTCTCCTCCAGTTCATTCCTAGCTTGGTTGATGAGGCCATTAATGGTAAGCTTCTTGCTCCCTTCACTGATGAAGAAATCAGAAATGCTTTGTTTAGTATGGAACCTGAGAAGGCCCCTGGCCTTGATGGGTTCCCTCCTCGGTTCTTCCAAGTTTTTTGGGATATTGTGGGAGAGGATGTCATTTCTGCTATCAAAGAGTTTCAGGCTTCAAAACATATCCCGAGAGGGTTCAAGTCCACCTTTATAGCCCTGATCCCTAAGGGCCCAACACCGGAGACAATGGCAGATTTTAGACCGGTTAGTTTATGTAACGTATCCTACAAGATCTTAACAAAAGCCATTGCTAACAGGATGAAAGAAATATTGCCCCTCATTATTGACCCTGGTCAAGGAAGCTCAGTTCAGGGAGATCAATTGTGGATGGTGCGATCACAGTCCATGAAGCTCTGCACTCTGCTAGGCAAACCAACAAGGAGGTCTTTGCCCTAAAGCTTGATATGAATAAAGCTTTTGACCGCATTAACTGGGATTTTTTGATGGCTGTTCTTCTGAAGTTTGGCTTTCATCCTCAGTGGGTCAGGCTGATAAAAGAGTGCATATCCAAACCTTGGTTCTCAGTTTTGGTCAATGGCACGATAGCTGGGTATTTCTAGAGCCATAGGGGGCTCAGACAAGGAGATCCGATTAGCCCAATGTTGTTCATTATAGTAGTAGAGGCATTAGGTAGAACTATTAAAGTAGCATGCACTGCTGGATTAATTTTGGGGATTAAAGCCACCTCTCTCACCAACCCAGTTACTCACCAACAATTTGTTGATGACACTTTGATGTTGACCCAATCGTCTGTGGTTGAAGCCAGAAGGATTAAGCACATTCTCCAACTCTACGAGGATGCGGTGGGATAGAAGGTGAACTTCAACAAGAGTAAGCTTTACTTCCTCAACACCCCAATTCAGAGACAAGCCAGAATAGCAAAGATTTTGGGATGTTCGATAGCGACTCTTCCTACCTCTTATTTAGGCCTTCCCCTTTTCTATGGTTCTCCGAGAGAATCTATGTGGGATAGAGTGGTAGAAAGAATCCAAAAGAAACTGGCTGGTTGGAAAGGACATTTTTTATCTCAGGCCGAGAAACTTACTCTCACTAAGGCATCCTTACAGAGCATTCTAGTTTATTTTCTATCTGTGTTTAAGGCCCCAACCAGAGTATACCAAAAAATTGAATAGCTCCAAAAGAATTTTCTCTGGTCTGGGTCAGAGGAAAAATAGAGGATCCACCTTGTGGGTTGGGGCAAGGTTTGCAGGCTGAAAGAAAATGGGGGGCTAGGACTAAGAAGAGTTGCTCACCTAAACACAACCTTGCTAGCCAAACAAGCTTGGCATCTCATTAACAATGAGGAGAATGAGTGGACTGCCATAATTAAAAGAAAATATCTTCAAGATACCGAATTCCTAAATGACACGGTGCACAGTAGAGGTTCGACATTCTGGAAAGCAATCTTAACAAGTAGAGAGGTCATAAAGAAAGGCCTAAGATGGGTTCTAGGTAACGGGCAGAAGATCAGGTTATGGGATGACAGGTGGGCCAAGGATGAAGCTTTATCTCAGGTTCCTCACCTAGCGAGGATCAAAAGAATCACAGAGGATCTCATAGGAAGGAAAGTGGCTGATTTCATGAGACAGGACAGAGGAAGGCTTATTTGGAAATAGATAAGGATTCAAGGATTTGAAGCTGAATCAGAAGAAATCCAAAGCATCCTGCATCAACAATTCATTTCCATGAGACCTGAGCAGGATCATGTAATATGGGCAGCTACCAAAAATGGGCAGTTCTCAGTCAAATCTGCATACATGCTAATGTTAGATACTGAGGACCCCATACTCCAGACATAGCTGGTGTGGGTCAAAAATCTTATTCCTAAAGTTGCAATGTTCTCGTGGCTGGTGATCCAAGGCAGGATTCTTACTATTGACAACTTGATAAGGAAAGGTATGATAGTTGCTAACCGTTGTTTTTTGTGCAGGGCCAATTGGGAGTCCACCCTCCATATTTTCCTTGAATGTCTCGGTCTCTTTGAGTGTCCTCAATGGGTTATTTCAAGCCTTTAGCATTTGTTGGGTCAGACCGACCACCATCATTGACCTCTTCCACCAATGGCCAAATCCCTTTGTTAGCCTTAGGGCTGAGGTTTTTTTGGAAGATTTGTCTCCATCATTTTCTTTGGCAGGTTTGGCTAGAAAGAAACCATAGAGCATTCCATGAGTCGAGCCATGATGTTACCTCCATCACCAATAAGATTCTTACCTTCGCCCATGAAAACGTCAGCCTTATTCCTCATGAAGCTCGAAATCCTTCCCCCTGGGAGAGGCTGATCGCTCAATCCTTAAATATTACTCTGGGCGAGAAACCTGTGTCTACCAAGGTCAATCCCAGATTAGATGTCAAGTGGAAACCGCCCCCGGTTGGTTGGTTCAAGCTCAACTTCGATGGGGCCTCTAAAGGTAACCCTGGCAGAGCAGGGGCTGGAGGAGCAGTGAGAGACCATCAAGGCAAGCTGGTGATGGCCTTTTTTGAATAGCTGGGAACAAGGACTAACAACGAGGCGGAAGCAAGAGCATTATGGAGGGGTCTTCAGTTGGCTCAAGAGATTGAAGGTAAACTAATTATCGAAGGAGATTCGATGCAGGTCATAAACCTTCTCAGCAATGGGAAAAATCCTCCGTGGTGGATTAAGACTATCATCGAAGAGGCTAGGATCCTCTACCATGCCAGGAATGATCGGAAGGCCCAACACGTGTTTAGGGAAGCAAATAAAATAGCTGATATATTGGCCAATATAGGGGTGGAAGCCATTGGGCTGGTCACTTGGGAACATGGGGTCCCAAGTGATGTGGATAAAATTATTCAAAATGATCGCCAATGATGATGAAACTATGGGGATCGAAAAAAGGGAGAGGAGTTTCATTTTTGTTTTGTCAGTATTGCTTCGGTCCTTCTTGTGATGGCTTTAGTTTTCTTTGCAATGGGGGAAGGATCCAGGTGGCATGGTGGCCTCATGTTATGGGGATAGGGGCAAAGGCAGCGGCCAAGGACCGATGTCGCGATTTCGTGACATGTCGTAAGTTAAGGAAAAGCAAAATACAGCAAGAAAGAAAAAGTGTCGCGATATCGTGACATGTTGAGCAAGAAAGAAAAAGTGTCACGATATCGTGACATGTTGAGCAAGAAGGAAAAAGGGTCACGATTTCATGACATGTTGAGCAAGAAAGAAAAAGTGTCGCAATATCGTGACATGTTGAGCAAGAAAGAAAAAGTGTCGTGATATCGCGACATGTTGAGCAAGAAGGAAAAAGGGTCGCGATTTCACGACATGTTGAGCAAGAAAGAAAAAGTGTCACGATTTCATGACATGAAGAGCAAGAAAGGAAAAGTGTCACGATATCGCGACATGTTGAGCAAGAAAGAAAGAGTGTCGCGATATCGCGACATGTTGAGCAAGAAGGAAAAAGTGTCGCTTTTTGGCGACATGTTGAGCAAGAAGGAAAAAGTGTCGCGATATCGCGACATGTCGCATTTTCATGACCAAAAGAGAAGAGAAAGAGCAAGAGGGAAAAAGTGTCGCGATATCGCGACATGTCGCATTTTCGTGACCAAAAGAGAAGAGAAAGAGTAAGAAGGAAAAGTGTCGCGATATCGCGACATGTCGCATTTTCGCGACCAAAAGAGAAGAGAAAGAGTAGGAAGGAAAAAGTGTCACGATATCGCGACATGTCGCATTTTCGTGACCAAAAGAGAAGAGAAAGAGTAAGGAGGCGAAAGTGTCGCGATATCGCGACATGTCATAAGTTAAGGAAAAGCAAAATACAGCAAGAAAGAAAAAGTGTCGCGATATCGCGACATGTTGAGCAAGAAAGAAAAAGTGTCGCGATATCGTGACATGTTGAGCAAGAAGGAAAAAGGGTCACGATTTCGTGACATGTTGAGCAAGAAAGAAAAAGTGTCACGATTTCATGACATGAAGAGCAAGAAAGGAAAAGTGTCGCGATATCGCGACATGTTGAGCAAGAAAGAAAGAGTGTCGCGATATCGCGACATGTTGAGCAAGAAGGAAAAAGTGTCGCTTTTTGGCGACATGTTGAGCAAGAAGGAAAAAGTGTCGCGATATCGCGACATGTCGCATTTTCATGACCAAAAGAGAAGAGAAAGAGCAAGAGGGAAAAAGTGTCGTGATATCGCGACATGTCGCATTTTCATGACCAAAAGAGAAGAGAAAGAGTAAGAAGGAAAAGTGTCACGATATCGCGACATGTCGCATTTTTATGACCAAAAGAGAAGAGAAAGAGTAGGAAGGAAAAAGTGTCGCGATATCGTGACATGTCGCATTTTCGCGACCAAAAGAGAAGAGAAAGAGTAAGGAGGCGAAAGTGTCACGATATCGCGACATGTTGGATTTTCACGGGCAAAAGCCAAGAAAAGGAGCAAGGAGGCGAAAGTGTCGCGATTTCGTGACATGTTGCCTTTTCGTGTCCAAAAGCAACAAAAGAGGTCAAAGAGGTAGAAGTGTCGCACGTTCACGGATGGAAGCGGCAAGAGTGCAAAATGGGAGACGAATGTCGTGATTTCGCGACATGTCTCATTGTCGTGACATGTCGCATTTTTGCAACATGCAGCGGCAAAGGAGCAGAACGAAGGCAGAATGTCGCGATTTCGCGACATGTCTCTTTTTTGCGATAGGTCGCATTTTCATGAATATCCAAAGTAAAATATGGCAACGACTTAAGGACGTCACGATTTCATGACATGTCGCATTTTCGCGGTTGGAAGCAGAAAGAGTGCAAAATGGGAGACGAATGTCGCGATTTCGCGACATGGCTCATTTTTGTGACATGTCGCATTTTCGCGACTTATAGCGGCAAAGGAGCAGAACGTTGGTAGAATGTCACGATTTCGTGACATGTCTCATTTTCGTGACATGTCACCATTTCATGACTCTTCAGAGCAAATGAAGGAGAAGACTTAAGGACGTCGCAATTTCGCGACAGGTCGCATTTTCATGGTTGGGGCAGCAAGAGAGCAATGCGGTGGGCCACTGCCTGTGTTCTAAGGTGTTTGTAAATTTGTGTAAGGGGCGGGGCTCTTTCTTGGCAGGGTGGCCTCAGAAGGGTACTAGTAGCGAAGGACAGTCTGTTCCTATTGAGGTTTTGATCCGTAACAACATAGTGCTGATTTTGTAAAAGGTTTTGGGTCAACCGAAAAAACCTGGATGTAATGAAATTGTACCTTAATTACCAAAAAAAAAAAATTGGTGCATGTTTAGTTATTATATTTTCTTTTATTGCAATAGATCGCCATATCAGGTGTGCACCTTTTTGGTGGTTACACAATGACATTGGAAAATATCATCATAAGGCAAAGCAAAATAACTGTCTGAGAGTACAAATTCCATTCAACTGAGGTCGTCGCTATGGAAATACTTTCTTGGAGCTCCGCACCTCCCAGCCAAATAAAAAAATTCAATTCAAAATTAACAAAAAAATCAAATAAATCAAAAGTCAAATGTGCCTCGTATTCAACCATTTACCCTATACACTTGGCGGTTGCAACGACTTGCGATCCATGCAATACGGCAATATGAGTAAATTACCATAAGGATATTTTGGGAAAATTCATCATTATAGAATTTTTATGCTTCATTTCAATCCCTAAGAAGGCCTTGACGGTTGGACTGCTCCAAGGGAACGAGATACTCATTGTAATTCTCCTATGATATTTTTAGCATATCATCGATAATATGATTCAACACATGCCTAATCGAGGTTGCTTCTATTTCGATTACCTAAGAAGGCCTTCATGGCTGGACCACTCCATGGGATAGAAATAGGCAATTACTATTAACAATTGCAATCATAGCTGATTAGGCCTTGCCAAGTATTCAAATGCTAAATCTTAAATTGTGCAAGATCATTCATATTGGTCAAGGGACCTTGTCGCTTCATTTATTATTATTACCCTCATCAAATCATCGCTTGAGGGGGTATTCATAATATCAAATCATAATCAAAGTTAATAGAAGATCCCTTTATCTTGTCAAAATTATGTTCCTCTTACGAATCATTGTCAAAGACTATCATAAGCATACCCTTCTGCTAGAGCAAATAGCATATATGATAGTTTTTTTGTAGCTTTCCTTCTTTCGGTTATATAGGCCTAACTCCTATTGTAGCACCAAAGCTACCCGAATGCCTGATGATGAGTGCAAACCCTTTTAAATTAAGCCTTTCATCGAGTTAAAAGTAATGATTCTAGGATGTGTGTCCTATTTATAGGACTTGAGCATCTAATGTTGATCAGACTAATGATCATCATGCAACCTATGACATCATTTTAGGAGGTCTATTTTTTCTTAGCATTGTTTGATCTCATAATGCATCTTAAAAGGGGCATCCATAAACACCTAAAATGCATCATGTCGAGGCGACTACTCATATGGGACATACTAGAAGACCATATGGAAGACCTTGGATAGATTCCAAGGTATAGTAGTGGTTTTCACCACTCATTGGGATCCTTTGCCTAGTCAGTGCTAGTCATTGCTAACACACGCAATTAGCAGTGCTGACCACACATATCAGTTGTGGTCAGGACTTAGAATAATTTGGCCTTCATCCGACCCAAAATCGATTGCAATAGCTAATTGGTTATGGATTGGATCGATTTGAGTGAGGAAGGTTCTGGATCCTTCCATCCAATAAGCTCAACCACCTAATATCGATCTTAGCTTCATGAGGAAGTTATCCCTAGCCCTTGGCAATTGCTATATAATACCCTCCAAATTGAGGAAAAGAGAGAGAAATATAATCAATTGAGTAGTGAAGCCCTATAAAATTGCATACTCATTCACATGCATTGATAGGAATACTTTTTCTACCCAATTGGAGATCACATTGCCATGGAGGTCCTAGGAGGATAGGAGAGCCAAGAAATGCTAATCCATGTAATTCGTGCACTCACTAAGCAATTTAACCACCAAATCCATTAAAGGACATAGAGGTGACACTTGACCATCAATTTAACAAGGAGAATCATAGAATTGGCCCTAATTTGGAGGGTAAACTTACTTCAATCTCCGCCATGGCTTTCAGCCATGGTGAACAGTGCCCATCGCTTGAAGGACTCATGGTCAGTAGGTGACACCTGATTTCCTTGTTCTTTACTTTACAGTTTGTTTAACTAGGTTAGATTAGTCATGCTATAGGTTTAATTCAGTATTTTAGAGATATTTGACCAACAAATTAGGATTTAATCACAATTTCCCTTCATTCTTGTAGTTTAGGCATAACGAATATTTTTCATGCTTCCATAGCTTCAATTGGTTAAATAGGCTTAGATAGATTTATCTTAGTTTCTTTTATGTTTCTAATGGTAGATTATCATGTTTTAGATCAATTTACATGTACTAAATCACTTTCTTGATTATTATGTTATCTTTTGTACAAATATCCTTTTAAAGCCTCATAAATAGAGGCCTCATTTGATTTTAATGTTTCTTGTTGTTTATTGCATGCAGGGTTTTGGGATGCAAGGCAACAAATACCTCTAATCATGGATAATAGGGTCATCGTCACCCTAGAGTATTTCGTGTCACCCTGGAAGGCATTTTGATTGCATCTACCCTTGAGAGGGATTTGAAACTCTATTGTAATTGATGTATCAAATGGGTATCCTTAAGAGGGACAAATCTATAGATTGGTTTCATTGAGATCAATAAAGGAATTCTTTATATTTGTTTCATTTCTTGTTGTCAACTTATGTTTCCCATTTTTTCTTATTTTCTGAGTTACAAAAGATAGAATAGATAGAAAGAGTCCTTTTGATTATTACAGGCCATGAGATGATATCCCTCATGGATGGATTCTCAAGCTATAACCAAATCAAAATCAACCCCGCCTATCAACACAAGACATCATTCACAACTTCCTAGAGGACCTTCTGCTACAAGGTCATGCCATTTGGCCTTAAAAATGCTAGGGCAACCTACCAGTGTGCCATGACCTACATATTCCATGATTACATGCACAAAATCATGGAATATTATGTAGATGACCTCATTGCTAAATCCAAGAAATGCTCAGAACATCTTGAGGATCTTCGTCGGATCTTTGACCACTTGTTAGAACACAATGTCTGCCTCAACCCAAAAAAGTGTGTCTTTGGTGTTACCTCAAGAAAAATCCTAGGATTCATTGTCACCCAACAAGGCATTGAAGTTGACCCTAGTAAAGTAAAATCCATCACCGAGATTATCCCACCTGCTACCTTGAAACAATTATGAAGCTTCTAGGGCAAAATCACTTCTATTTTTTGATTCATAGCACAAATGTAAGACAAGAATAAACCATTCAATCACATTTTACAAAAGGGAGTAAAATTCAAATGGGATGATAACTACCAGTAAGATTTTGATGACATCAAGTCTTACCTTACTTCACCACCAGTATGTCACCCCCACACCCACAGCTACTTCTCATCCTATACATTTCTTCTACAAATTTTGTGCTAGACACACTTCTAGCCCAAAATAACATACTTGACAAGGATCAAGACATTTACTACATAAGTTGCACACTAGTTAGCTACGAAGCTATATATGGGTACATGGAGAAACTATGCCTAGCCATAGTATTTGCCACCCAAAAACTATGCCATTACATGCTCAACCATACAACCTTTATCATCACCCAAGACAATCCCCTATGATACATGATGAACAAAAGCTATCACAATTCCTGTATAGCCAATTGGATCATGCTTCTAACTAAATTTGACCTTGAATTCATTTTACAAAAGTCCATAAAAGGAAATTACATATAAGATCAACTCGTAGAATCTCCCTTGTCTAATTACCAACCTCTCCTCATTCAGCTCTCGGATGACTCCATCTTTCACATAATAGAAGACGAAGAATATGTCGAACCATAAATGACAATTGACCTTACACTATTCTTTGATGGCTCCCGATGCATACATGTTGGGTGTGCAGGTATTGTATTCTACACACCTGAAGGTGAACCACTCCCCTTTTCATTCAAGTTGGATTTCCCTTGTATGAACAACAACATGGAATATGAAACCCTAATCCTCAGATTGAAATAGGTGCATTCCATGCATATTAAATGCCTCCACATCATAGGTGATTCTCTTTTAATAGTAAACCAAGTGCAAGAGATCTAGAAATGTAACTACCCAATCCTCCAAAAATACAAGCACATTGCACAACAGCTCCTCTACCAATTTGAATGGTATGACATCGAAGCTGCTCCATAATCCTCAAACCGTTTTGCGGACACAATGGCCTCCTTAGGATCACTAATCCCACAAAATCCAACATCAACAACCACATCCATGACCATTCATACACTCAATCAATATGCCATATCACCTATGTCTTCTAAATATGATGGTGGTATTCATGTGTTCGATATCGAACCACATAACCCATGGTTTACACATATCAAATATTATATTAAATTGGGATTTCTACCATGCGATTTACCCCACGCTCAACATCAAGCATTAAAACGAAGAGCAATCTATTACAAATTGTTAGGGGATATCCTATATCACCGTAGCTATTATGGCATGCTCTTGCATTGCTTATAACCGCATGAATCTTAGCGGGTTGTACAAGAAAATCATGATGGTACTTGTGGTGGTCACTTTAGTGGCATGGCAATCACAAAATATATCCTTCGCATGGGATACTATTGGCTAAAAATGGAATATGACTATTGTGAGTATATGAAATATTGTATCAAGTGCCAAAAACACACTAACCTCACACATCTTCCGGCTCAAGTGCTCTAACCAATTCAATCCATGTGGCCTTTCTCCCAGTGTGACCTAGATATTATTGGAAACATTACACCATCCTCCTCAAGTAATCATAAGTTCATCATCACTTCTATAGAATAATTCACAAAGTGGGTTGAAGCCATCTGTAGACACCAAAACAACACCAATCCGATTATGCGACTACAAGCACTGATCGAGTTGGCATACATAGCCCCTAGGGCAGCCCCCAGAGGTTAAACAATGGTCCTAACCACTCCCAAATCAGTTTTGGAAGGTCAGAGGTCAATTTGGCACCTTTTAAGCACTTTTCTCCCTACTCGTCCCACCCTGGGATGATTAGAATCCTATTCGTCCCACCCTGGGATGATTAGCAGCAATCATCCCAGGGTGGGACGAGTAGCAGGTTTGACTGGAAAAAAGTCAAACCTCGATAGGTCCGCCACTTAACTGCGCCTTCAGGGCATGCAATTGTGAGGAACGACTTCAAATCAGAGAGAGGGACTTCAGTCAAGCATGCCCTGATCATGGAGGCCTCATGCAAGGAGACTCTAAATCAGGGAGGAATCTTCTCTCCCAAAAAAGGCATGGCAAGCCAAGTGGCGCCCTCGCATGCGCATTCAAAGAGAGAGACCCTAGGTCTATAAAAGGGTGAGCATCCTCACCCCAAAAAAAGAAGAGATCTGGAGCATTTGGAGCAATGGAGTGCTGCCAAATTGTACCCACATTCCCCTTTGTGCTTCTTACATCCATAATTTCTCTTTTGGAAGAGAGGTTATCGGGTGAACACTAAGAACGCAATCTTGACCCAAAACCCAAGAAATCAGCCACAATCCCACACAAAATTCATTGACACAACCCCCTAGGAGGTTTTGGACCCATCCCAAGTGGATTGGTGTCAAAACCAGACCCCAAACGATGGGCGTCCTGCCCCCGGGTGCCCCCCAAACTATCGCAGTCCTAATCGGCTCACCCCGAAGTGATTAGAAATCCATGAATAATTTCTCTACTATTATTTTTGCATTATGTTCTATTTGGTTTACTTATGCTTCTGTTCAAGTTTCATTTCATTCTGACCTAATTTGACTATGTTTTTATCATTTTATGCGTTTACTAACATACAAGGAGCGCCTTCGGATACAGGACAATCTAGGTAGAATATGCCAAATATGACCTTTTGGGTCATCCCAAAATTCCCTTTTAGCCTAACCCCAAGTTTGCAAGAGTTTTGGAGGCCTCTAGGTAGGACATTTGGAAGGTTGCCTTTGCATGTTTTGTGACAGTCCTAATCGTCCCACCCCGGAGCGATTAGAAATCCATGCATGATTTCCTAACTATTCTTTTTGCAATGTGTCTCTGATGATTTTTTCATGCTTCTATCAAATTTTGGGTTCATTATGACATGTTTTGATCATCGTTTTGCTATTTTATACATTAACTAGCCGGAGGCCCTAGGGATTGCATGTTTTCCTTCCATCCGCATATGCTATTAACTATTTGCTATTTCTCTATACATAGGATCTCACCACTAAGAACATCAGAGGGGTAGCAAGGAACACATGAACACATGGACACAAGCGGTGACAACCTTTGGCCCACCCATTTCAAATGTGAGGCACGCGGAAGACACTAGAAGCGTACCATCCATTGATGTAACGAAATGTATCAAACATTCTGAGCCCTAGAAGGGGGGATGTATTGTAACTAAATTGAAAGAAACATTAATAAAAGAGGCCCCACTTTGTATTTTTTGCTTACATCTCATTTATGCGTCATTTCCTTCATGCATTGCTTTTCTCGCATTCGTAGGACTTAGCATTGTTTTATATCAATTTTGTTTGCACCATATGGTCTGGCACGCCATCACCCTACATTCAGATTTCAGTGGTGATCATGGTGGGACCCTATCCCCTACTATTGGGATCAAGTTTTTGATCAAAAATTTTATGTTTTTCTTGTAGGTGTTACTCATTCGGGCACTGGACTGCTACTCGTGCCACCCTGTGACGAATACAGACTTGGAATTCATGCCACCCCGGGATGAATACAAATTCATCTCACCCTAGGATGAATACAGACCTACTATTCATCCCACCCCGGGATGATTAGATCTCTATACATTTTTTGAGCAGAAACTCAGAGGCATCTGGTTTGGGCAGAGAAGAGGTAGGTTTTCTGAACATCCTCTGTGTTTTTTTGTTTTTGTCTCTACAATTTTTTTATTTTCTTTGCTTGCATAGGGAATTTTGCTGCATGTTTTCTTTCTTTGTGCAAGTAAAAGGAACCACACACACCACGTAATAATATTAACATCAAGGAGTTGGTCGTAAAACCCCAACACTTGATCAAGACCAACGGTGGATTTCATCACCACCTTGGCTTGGATTTTGCATACATAACCCTGATCGTGATTGTTGCTAGACGTAAATCCTGATGAAAGCTGACCAAGTGTAGCGGGGGTGATTCCCAATGCATGAGGATAAGTCTTCTATGGTAGGTGTCAAAAATAGAGTGATTCCCCTTCCGTACCGCCTATGTTCCACGTATTGTTCTGCTCTCGCGTACCAATAGTTTCCCTCACGTAAGGGCGGGTATATTGAGAGGTTCGGTATAATGGCCTGGTAGTGGTATATTGAAGGGGTGACCATTTTGGAGATATAAGAGCCCTCATCATGCATGAATAACAAAATTTTCTTTACACGGTTTGCACAACAAAAATCAAAACACACTGAACCAGATTTAGGACACACATTTAATCTGTAAACGAGATAATCATTTCTTTGTTTGTGTGGTCCCTTTTGTTTGGTGTAGCATAAAAAATCGTAAAGGAGATAAAAACATACATATCTTGTAGAGAACCACCACCATGGTGTATACCCGTAGCCAAGCCCAATCATGGGCAGAAGCTATAAAAAGTGTACAAGGAGGCACCAGTCGCCTCCGTTATAGCCCCAAGGACTTGGTTATACCACCTTGGCAGCCTGACCCACAACGTGGTCCACACTATGCCACTACAAAAAAGGACTATAGAGGCACCCCTTTGGGGGGCACTCCCATTCAACACAGACCCTTTCAGGAGGAGTACATACATGGGAAGGCTCCCTTAGATGCTCATTATGAGTGGCCACTATGCGATGAAGTGCTAGAGCAGCATAGGGTTCACAAGGAGGGACCACATGATTATATCATCCCCCTCTACCCCTCATTACTAGTTAGAACTAATAGACCAAATCTAGAGTGCAAGGCTCTTCAGAAAGGGTGAGCCAACTTCGCCTCATCCCTTTCACATGTACGAAAGGGAGCATGAGGAAGACCAGTATATTCCTCAAGAGCAATACACCGCATGGGAGCAATGCGCCTCCGCACCTGCTAATTATCAAGATCACCTATTGAGGCCAGAGCCTCAGGTGAATGCCGCTAACCTCGATAGAGGAAAGTGACCCATAGAGATCTCGGATCACCATGACCGAGATAGACATGTAGGGGAGGCATCTAGGCCTCCTAAACATAGGACGATGGAACAAATTGACTTGGCATTTGCCAAACATGTCGCCCGCCAAGCGCAAATCATGTAGCTTAGGCAAGATCAGCAGTAGTTAGAGCAACTGTATCATCTTAACAAAGAGCGCATTCGATGCCAGATAGATGAATTGCTCCAGAACAATATGCATGAGAGGATTCCAACCCCTCGCATGCATAGGACAGAGATTTATGAGAGGCACAACCCCTTAGTGCGAGACAGGTCTCCACGACCTTATCAAGTGTTGCCTCCAAGACCTCCGAGACCTGAGCGGGAGGCCACCCCTAGAACCAATGATGGGCACCTTCCTCGGGCACCCGTCCATGTTTATAGGTCACGCCCAAAAACTCCCCAAGAAGCCTATGAGGAATTTGAGCAAGAAGAAGAGCGGGCTGAAACACCCTACCAAGGCAGGGGGCGCTACCCGGCTACCCCTCCATAGGCCTCAAGTTCCTCGTAATGCACAATGAGAACAAACCAAAGAAGAGGAAATCAAATCCTCTGATGCATACAAAGCACTGCTAGAATGCTTAGAGTCTATGGAGACCAAGACTTCAGGGCCCCAAAATCCCACCTTATGCCAACTCCGTAGTCACCCTGTGCATCCTTTAGTTTCGGCACCCCCATACCCCGACCACTTCAAAATGCCTCAATTGGCAATTTTTAGAGGGGATGAGGATGCCCAAGAGCACGTAACAAGATTCCTAAGTCAATGCTTTGGCATTCAGGACAATGATGCATTGCTTCTGAGAACGTTTATAACCACGTTCGTAGGCCCTACCTCGGATTGGTTTACCCAATTGTCGAAGCATAGCATCAACAATCTAGACCAGCTAGTGGACGCGTTCCTTGAACATTTTGCCTTCAACACCAAGAAGAAGGCATCCTTAAGTGACCTAGCTGGCCTTAAGCAGTATGATGATGAGACCATAGCCGCTTATGGGAATCGATGGAGGACATTGCTTTCAAAGCTACCTTACCTCCCTCCCATGGCCGACATGACTCAGATGTTTTCAAAGAGTTGCATAAGGTCGATCTCCATGCTATTGTAGCTATAGCAATATGCCACCCTAGAAGAAGCCCTGGCACAAGCCAAGATAATTGAGGAGATCAAAATTCAAGACGATGAGATTGCCAAGCCGTGCAAGAAAGAGTGGACCAAAAATGCCAAAATTGGGCCCATGCAACCGAAACCCACCATGGTCAATCAGGTTGCCATAACTGTACCACCACCTGCACAAATGACATAGCCCCCAAAGGCTAATTATCAGGCAGTTCCTCCTGCTAACTATGAAAAGGAAAACCACAAGCAAGAGCAAAATCAGCAGCGTCACCCTAAGCGACAATTCACACAATTCACAGAGTCTAGAGACTCCTTGTTTGACCGCTTGTTCATGGAAAACCTGATAAACTTGCCGAAAACTCGACCCATAGACCCCAACATGCCAAAACCCAAGGGCTATAGGGAAGATTTATATTGTAGATTCCATCGATAGAAAGGACATGACATCTTCAGTTGTTGGAAATTCAAAAACTTGGTGCAAGACTTGATAGACAACAAAACGCTCACGGTGGATAATCCCGTAGCGCTGAGCAACCAACAGATGGACGTCTTCAAAGACCCCTTACCTACCCATGACATGCAGGAAAAGACTATACAAGTGAATGAGGTGACACAAAACTACCCCATGCAAGGGTACGTAGGGATGATAAGCATTATGACATGGAACAAAAGATACCCAAACACGGCCGCACCCGCTGTAGCTACAGGAAATGTTCCATCAATGTCACAACCCCCACAACACCCTACACAACCTCCCCCACCTAGACCAGTGGCCATGATTCGGACTAAGCTTACTCAAAGTTTAAGGACCACGTCGGCTAGGCTCTCCATCTATGAGCTCATCCAACAATCATCGCCCCATCGAGAGGCTCTGATGGAGATACTCAAAGCCATTGAGCTACAGCCCCAAGAACCCAATTCTTTCAACAACTTTGTGGGACATGTGAGACAATGCACCGAACCGGTCATAACCTTCAGGGAAGACAAACTAAAATTGATGACTAGTGATATGGTGGATCCACCCCTGCACGTCATCACATGGGTCAATGAGATTCCATTCAAGAGGGTGTTGGTGGACACTGGCTCATCCAACAACATAATCATGACAACGGCATTAAAACATCTTAAGTTACCAACATCCCACATTGTGGCATCCACCTACACTCTTCGAGCATTCAACGACGCGTTATGCTCGATGGTTGGCACAATTGTCCTGCCCATCCAAGTAGGACAAAAGACCATTCCTACGTTGTGTCACATCCTTGAGGGTGAGATGGCCTACAATATCTTGCTAGGCCAGCCTTGGATCAGGGACATGAAGTGTGTCCCTTCGATAGCCCATCAATGCCTCAAGTACACATATGAAGGGCAAGTACATGTAGTCCCAGCAGACTTAGAGCCCTTCAAGTTTTGCAATGCGGTGCAGCTGATGCCACAATCGACCCTCCCATCGACACATTTGGACTTTCAATTGAATCCATCCACTCAGGGTCCGATTCCGCCTACATCCCCACTGTTGAGTCCCTCAAGTAACCGACCTAGCCCATCTTCATCATCTGTCCCTTCACCAACAATGCCACCTATGGTGGCCACACCGAAGGACAATGGGAAGAAGCCCCTAGAGGAGGTACCACCATTAGTCTCAACCATCTCTAACGAAGAGGTGCCTAGCCGAATGGAAGTCGAGACACCTGATTCACCCAACATGGAGTGGACTCAGGGAGAACTCCCATTCCCTCCCCCTCAACCACCGATGATTACCATCGAAATGGCCAATACGGGCCTGGGGGAGTACCTAGTGCAGAACATAGTGGCAACACCCACACTCGAATCCATGCAAGACATGGGGAGACCTCGCCTCCCCATCGACACTATCTTCCCTTTAGGTTACCCACCAAATCAGACAAACTTTGTATATGGGGGCCTCGAGAATGGCCTGGAACCCTACCTACAAGAGGAAGAGGATGAAGAGCCATTTGTTGAGAATGTTGACTATCTGTCCAACCCGGACTTCGCCTTGAAATACCTTAACCAATGTAATTGGCATGGATATGGATTGGGCAGATATGAACAAGGAATGCGCATTCTTTGTCAACCAAGATACCAGATGCCATATGATAAATTAGGAGTAGGGTTCAACCACCCTTTGCCCCTCGACATTTTGGTAGAAAGCATGCAAGGCCTAGGGCTAGGCAACAAGGATGGGTTGGCACAAGATCCATATGCCAATCCCAACACAACATATACATTGGGGGACTATCTCCCATTGTTAACAACAAACCTTGTTGACCTCAACAACCCTTCCCCTTTGATCAAGAAAGAGGAAAGTTCAAGGGATAACCTCCAAGAGGGATATAGACAAGATCAGGGGGGATCCTCTGAAGATGAGTCAGAGTATGAGGTAGCACCTTGGGACCCTTTTGAATCTGATAGCAATCACTCGCAAGTGACACCCATTGATGACTATCAAGAGAACTTCGAGGCAATGTTCCCCTTGAATGCTCCAATCGAGCAATTGCCACCTCAAGAGAATCCAACCCTCCCGTAGAGAGTGGAACAACCCGGATGGGACCAAATCAACTTGCTCAAACAAAATGAGCCTCCCATGCCGGCCATAAGGCCAAGTGATCAAGAAATGCCTAGTGGGAGGCTATACCAACAAGAAGAGCACATAGTTGTCGGAGCTAATGAAGGCCTATGGATCTTCGATAGCGACTATGAGGATGAGACTGAGATGGCATATCTCAATCATATGAGGCAACAAGAATACCCCATAGACATCGATGGTATGTTCGAACAACTGAATATGGGACCAAGGCATAGGTGGCATTTAAATCAAGAATAGTTAAACCAAGTGCTTCATCCACCACTTCAGGCATACAGAGAGCACCTCCCACCTAGAGACCCTATAGGGCCACCAGTGCCAAGGGCAGACCCTATCCTTCTATCCACGCATAGGGCCGATCCTTTTGTGCCAGTACCCACAGAGCCAGATCCGGGGTGCAAGGATCACCAAGGATGTCCGAGTCAACACCCGCATGGTAATGGAGACCAAATTCATTCCATCAACATGATCTCCATTGATTTAACCACCCCCATCCACAACCCAGCCGATCCAACATGACCATTGTATCTAGACCTAGATGCCATAGACTGGGATCATGCTGACTCACCACCATCCCCATCGGAGTATCGGCCTTGTGGTGGGATGTTCCATTTCACCCCAGGACAGACTCAGGATATCTTCCATGCTCGAAGAGGAACCCGACGTTCCCAACGTAGATCTAAATTCAGCGAATGATATCCACATGATCCCAACTCCACACCAGTTGGAGGATGGATCCCACATGTCAGTCGAAGAGACGATTGACGTAGACATCGGTTCTGATCCAATGAATCCATAAGTCATCAAGTTGGGGGTAAGTCTATCCCTCAAAGAGCAAGCCGATTACATTGCCCTTCTCAAAGAGAAGAAGGAGGTTTTTGCATGGTCCTACAAAGACATGTCGGGGCTAGACCCATAGCTAGTCACGCATAATTTAACGCTTGATCCGACAGTCAAGCCAGTCAAGCAAAAGCTACGTAAGATGCACCCAACAGTGGCCTTAATGGTCAAATACGAGCTACAAAAGTTGTTGGATGCATAGTTTGTCATCTGCATGGATTACCCACCATGGCTGTCCAACATGGTACCCATCAAAAAGCCGGATGGGAGGATTCGCATATGCACCAATTTTTGAGATTTAAACAAAGCGAGTCCCAAGGATGATTTCCCCTTGCCTAGCATCGATGCATTGGTAGACGCTACAATAGGCCACGAAATGCTTTCCCTCATGGATGGTTTCTTGAGATACAACCAGATTCGTATCAATCCCGATGATCAACTAAAAATGGCGTTCACGATGCCTTGGGGGACATTTTGTTATAAGGTCATGCCCTTTGGCCTTAAAAATGTTGGCGCCACCTACCAACGCGCTATGACATACATCTTCCATGATCACATGCATAAAACTTTGGAAGATTATATGGATGATTTGTTGGCCAAATCTCTTTTGTGCCAAAATCATCTCGATGACTTACGCAAGATCCTTGATCGCCTCATCGAACACAAAGTTAGGCTAAACCCCAAGAAGTGCGTATTTGGCATCACATCTGGAAAACTCTTGGGTTTCATAGTCTCAAAATGAGGCATCGAGGTAGATCCAAACAAATTCAAGGCAATCCTTGAGATGCTTCCCCCAACCACCATCAAGCAGCTAAGAAGCTTGCAGGGTAAGGTCACGTCAATCAAGCGCTTCATAGCACAGTTATCTGACAAGTGCCGACCCATGAATAAATTATTACACAAGGGGGTAGCATTTCATTGGGATGACGAGTGCCAATCAGCCTTCGATGACATCAAACAATACTTGGCTTCACCGCTAGTATTGGCACCACCTAGACCAGGAGTGTCATTCTACTTATACATCTCAGCTACCGAGGTGGCACTGGGTGCCATGCTAGCCCAAAAAAATGAATTACATAAAGAACAAGCTAATTACTATCTTAGCCGCACCCTGGTCAGTTATGAACTTAACTATGCATACATTGAGAAGCTATGCTTGGCAGTGGTATTTGCCACCAAAAAGCTATGCCATTACATGCTGAGCAATACGACGTATGTTGTGTCTAAGGAGAATCCATTATGGTACATGATGAGTCATACTTATCATAGTAGTCGCACGGAGAAATGGATCATGTTGTTGATGGAGTTTGACATCGAATTCATTGGACAAAAGTCCATCAAAGGTCAAGTCATCACCGATCAACTAGCAGAGGCTCCTCTCGAAGACGATCAACCTCTGACCATAGAGCTACCCGATGATGGGGTCTTCCATGTCTCAGAATCGCCAGATTCTGAAGAGCCTGAGTCACAGGCCGACATAACCTTATTCTTTGATGGTTCTAAATGTGAGCAAGGGGGTGGCATGGGAATCATATTTTTCACACCGCAAGGGGCTCCAATGCCTTTATCATTTAAACTTGATTTCTCATGCACCAATAACAATGCTGAATACGAAGCCTTGCTCATAGGTCTTCAGACAACCATCACCATGAACATCAAATGCTTGAATATCTTTGGTGATTCACTATTAATTGTCAACCAAGTGAAAGGGGTATTCCAATGCAAATGCCTAGTTCTGTAGGCCTACAAAGCCCTTGTGGATAAATTCTTGGAAAATCTTGAATGGTACGACATCGAGGCACTCCCTCGATCATCGAATCATTTTGCGGACACTATGGCCTCCTTGGGGTCACTAATCCCGCAAGACCCTTCTGGTGAAATGACAACCATTCAAGTCAAAACATTATCGCAATCCATGATGGAGCGTGCAAGCTCTGACATAACGCCAAGAATCCACCTGATCCAGATTGAACCATCTCAGGATAGGTTCTCTCGAATCCATGATAGTCTGAATCATGCCAACTAGGGGTCTTTGTTCTCCCCAACCCCTCTTAATAGCAACACAACGCTATTTCTACAAGTTCTTTCCCGCTCAACTTTTGCTAGGGATGAACTTCAAGAGGGATCGGTCATTCATACCATCAAGGTTTCTGATCAGCAGGATTGGTACACACCCATAAGAGACTATCTCAAGTTAGGTAGCCTCCCACTTGGATTGTCGCATGCCACAAAAAGATCATTCAAATAGAAAGTGGCAAAACATGTCTTGCTAGGAGACATTTTGTACCGTCGAAGCTACGAAGGGATCCTCCTCCATTGCTTGGACCAATAGGAGTCCACTTGGGCGATCACCCAAGCGCACGATGGTACATGCGGTGGCCACTTCAGCGGTATGGCCATCGCAAAGCGCATTCTTCGCATGGGCTATTATTGGCCATATTTAGAGCGAGATTGTTGTGCATATGTGTGGAAGTGCATGAAGTGTCAACACCATGCTAACTTGACACACGTACCTTCTCAGGCCTTGCAGCCGATCCAATCGGCTTGGCCATTTTTGTAGTGGGGCTTAGATCTCATCGGAAAGATCTCCCCTACATCGTCAGGTCATCACACGTTCATCATAACGGCCATAGAGTACTTCACCAAGTGGGTGGAAGCAATTCCGCTTACCTCTACGACTAGGCCCCGCATTGCGGAGTTTATTTTACATAACATCATATGTCATTTTGGTATTCCATCCAAGATCATCTCGGATAATGGGACGTCATTTAAGAACAAATATGTGCATGCTTTGACAACAAAGTACAAAATTTAGCATAATTTTTTGACACCCTATTATCCGTAGGCAAATGGGCAAGCAGAGGCGTCAAACAAAATGCTAGTCGCCATCCTTAAAAATATGGTCATAGATAATCATAAGGATTGGCACATCCAAATACCACTTGCCCTATGGGCTTATCGCACTAGCATTCGGACGCCCACTAGGGCAACTCCATTTTCATTGGTGTATGGCTCCGAGGCAGTCATGCCTCTCGAGTTGGAAATACCTTCCCTACGCATATCAATGCAAGAGTTCATCGATGATGACACTGCATGGTAGGCCCGGTTAGACCAGCTTACATTGCTCGATGAACGATGCATCAATGCTCTCGAGCATTTACGTATCTATCAAGAGCGACTTAAGAAAGCATATAACATGAAAGTTCACCTGAGGGACTTTCAGGTTGGTGACCTAGTCTTAAAAGAGAACCAACAAAATTCTAACTTGCTACCCCATTTAAGGGACAAGTTCATGGCAAATTGGTTAGGTCCTTATGTAATCGATAGTAAAATAGGACCTGGAACATACCGGCTCGCCTCTCTTGAAGGAATCAAGGAACTAGAACCCTTGAACATCAGTCATTTGAGGCCATTCCACATTTAGAGAGCCATAGCCCACCCCAAAAGCTCCAAGGATTCCAACAATCGCTTGGTCAACCTAAAAGCCCCAAGGTATCCTCCCAAACCCCAAGAATCCCCTTGGTCAAACCAAAAGCTCCAAGGATTCCCCAATCACTTGGTCAACCCCTAAAATGCCCCAAAGGTATCTATAATCCCTTTGGTCAAACCAAAAGCTCCAAGGATTCCCACAATCGCTTGGTCAACCCAAAATGCCCCAAAGGTATCCTATAATCCCTTTGGTCAAACCAAAAGCCCCAAGGATTCCCACAATCGCTTGGTCAACCTAAAATGCCCCAAAGGTATCTATAATCCCTTTGGTCAAACCAAAAGCTCCAAGGATTCTCACCAATCGCTTGGTCACCCCAAAATGCCCCAAAGGTATCTATAATCCCTTTGGTCAAACCAAAAGCTCCAGGACAAGGATTTCCACAATCGCTTGGTCAACCAAAAATGCCCCAAAGGTATCCATAATCCCTTTGGTCAAACCAAAAGCTCCAAGGATTCCCACAATCGCTTGGTCAACCTAAAATGCCCCAAAGGTATCCATAAATCCCTTTGGTCAAACCAAAATATCCAAGGGTTCCCACAATCGCTTGGTCAAAAAAAAATATTAAAAAACAAATATTCAAAAACAAAAGATAATAAAAAATAACAAAAAAATTGCATCTCACTTTCATGCATATTCTTAAAAATCAAAACACAAAAAAGAAAAAAAAACTGCATTAGGCATCGCATACATACATTGCATATTTGTTGGTCATACATGTCAAAAGCACCATAGACTGTAATTACTCGACAATTCCATCATTTTTCCAAATTCAATCCATTTTGTAAAAAGATCCATCAAAAATAACACCCTTTGCATTTTTGCCATATCATAGTCAGTTGTCTGCTAATGTCTTTAGGGTTTTTCATCATTCAACTGTCTTTAGATTTCTAGTCAAATGTTGTACGAAGTCAGACCGATTTTTACAAGGTAGAGTTTTACTTGGATCACGCCTTGTTACATCACATCCCAACACAAGCTTAAAACACATAAAAATTCCCAAGTTGTGTGAATGCAAGAGAAACCTACAAAGCAGTCTAGGGTACCATAGGTGAAAGGTTATCCTGCTCATCCCCCTGTGCGAATGGTTCAAGAATGCTGAGAATTGACAAAAGGACAAGCTCTTCCCCATCCAATTCCCCATAATAAATAGTGGTTTTCACCACTATCAAAAATCCCAAACACCTTTGGTCCCCAAAGTCATAAGGATTCGTACTACACGTCCCTGAGAAGGATGGGTAGTCATCCCCAAGGCCTAAAAGGATCAATGCCATTCACAAGAAAAATCCCAAAAGTCCACCATCAAAAATCCCAAACACCTTTGATCCCCAAAGTCGTAAGGATTCGTACTACATGCCCCTAAGAAGGATGGGTAGTCATCCCCAAGGCCTAAAAGATCAATGCCATTCCAAAGCAAAATTCCCAACCACCTTTGATCCCCAAAGTCATAAGGATTCGTACTACACGTCCCTGAACAGGATGGGTAGTCATCCCCAAGGCCAAAAGGATCAATGCCATTCACAAGCCAAAAACCCACGAGCTCAACTTTGAAAGCAAAATGCCAAATCTAAATCCTCAAAACAATAAAAATAATAATAGTGGTTATCACCACTACTCAAACCCCTTGCTCAAGAAAAAAACAAAAGAGAAAAATAAACAGTGATTTTCATCACTATGTATGAGAGCAAGTATCCCAACAAGTTGAGCAACCGAAAGATGCCTGAGCTTGAATCCCTAAAATTCTTAGCATTTGAAGAACCATTTAGGTGATCCTCATTACGGGTTTGGTGGATAGCCTACCTGGCAATGGCGGTATCCTAAACGCATGACGATATGTCTATCACATTAGCTTTGCATGTGTGTAGACCAATGTTTGCATGTGGATGAGCTAGCTTATGGTATTCTAGATTGCGTCATAGATTAATCTTACTAAATACAACAAAGGAGTTAGTGGAGCTAATTAGGTGATCCTCAATACAGGTTTGGTTGATAGCCTATCTAGCACTGGTGGTATCCTTACAAATACCACATAAACGAACTCAATCGCACACACAAGGATGTGAAATAACTTGGTCAAACTCAAGTCTGATTCGTACCTTGTTCGAAAGTCTTGTAAGATAATGTACAGTCTTGATTAGTTAGTTAAAGCATCTGAGTCTCAGAAAAACCTTAACTACATTTTAAAACAATTGTCGTACATTTCATTATCACCATCAAAAAATACAAAACAAAAATTACAAATGCAAAGTTATTTCATAAAGCAATCACATAGTACAGAAAGCCAGTTAATCCTGTACAGTCTATGGTGCCACCACCTGCATACCAACAAATCATTCCATCCATTCCATATGCATACATCCATATCATATAGCTAACATCATCCGTAGTCATAACAACATATGCATACATAAACATAAATAAATGTGCATAAAAAGAACAATAAACCATAACAAAGTAAATAATCCAAAAAGAGAGTCATGTATATATCAAGTCAAAATGCCCTCAGGCTACAATAAAATGGTCCTCTGACCTCACAAAAAATCAAAAACTCAAAATCCCCAAAGCCTAGGGAGTCGGCCACCATGATCACGTAGGATCGGTGCGACTGGAACTACCCCCAATGGTGTGGGTCCTATGGGACCTCTCAGGGCGGCTGCTACTAGCCCTCGCATCATGCCCACTAACGCTACCCTCACCCACCCACCTACGATGAGAGGATGCAGACTGCTCAGTCTCACTGCCTCTCGTACGACGCGATGATCCACCTCTAGTGAGCTCAGGTAACTGTCCACCGAGGTGGATAATCTCGACCTCCAACTCCACCCGACATCGACCCCACTCCACATCCTACCGATGGTACGTAGCCAATGCGTCATCCCACTATGCCAACTGAGCCCATAGGCGATCCCTCTCGACGTTGTGCTCCTCATCCCATCTCCATAGTAGGTCCTCCAATCATGCTATCTCAACATGAAACCTAGCCTCCATATCCCCTAGGACTGCCTGAGGCATGGGCATCTCCGGGATGGCATGCTGCTCCGGCACCCACTGCTCTAGGATGTCCTATGTATCCGGCTACTCTGGAACCCCTAAATCATCCCCAGTCAAGTCATCTACCTCCACCATATCTGCATCATCGAGCGGAGCCCCCCAACCCTCCATCGGTGCCTCCGCACCCCCACCACCTACTGCTGCCGCATCCAGACCTCCTAGAGGCCCCTCACCCCGCCATCGTAGCATCGTCCACCACTGGTCGTACTCTAGTCACCCCAACATTGTCCATATCGGGGACATCAATCATAGCATTAGACTCCTCACCCAACGGCTCAATAATCGGCCAGGCTAGAGTCCTCTCATCGCCCCGATATCGATAGATCAAGGGCTCCCCAGGAAATCCCTGGTGCACCCCAAACTATCGAGTCACCCGAACATACGAGAAGTACTCCTGCTCTATCCCATGTCGCCCGATCAACCATCTCCCCCTACGCACCCATCGAAGCCACTCTCCAGCCTTAGGCTAGGCTGGACAGTCCCGGTATGGCCGCCAGAACACCTCCCCTAGAGCAAGACGAGAGAAGGCATCAGTATAGTGCCCTACGACACCTGCCCACCATCGACTCTGCCCCTGCTCCTTCGACCTCCACCATAGAGCAGCATACCCAATCTCCCTATCCACCATCTCACCCCGAGTGGTCCAAGGCAACCCCTGTAGCCACTCCACAGCTATGTGCTGCACCCGATCCCCTTTCACCTTCGATAGTGGATCTCATACAACTCATCATAAAGCTATGCCAATAGTGTCTAACCCCACCTCATAATAAGTGGCACTACTGTCGAACACTCCACCAGTCTGAACACCACCTCAAGCAGGTTCCAAGGGAACCTCACACCTGAGGAGTCAGGAAGCAGCATATTAGAGATGAGGGTCATCATCAGAGCATGCCTCACCCCTAATATGCCCTTCTCCAACCACCACTGCACCAGAATCCCGCCAATCAGGTAGTCCACCCTCTCCACAGCCCTATCCACCCCCATCTTTATCGCCTGCCCAAAGCACCATGTCAGCACCATCATCCACTGATCATGAGGAGTCATCCGAATGGGCAGTCCATCTATCAAAATCCATAGAATCCGATACACATCCTCCAAAGTAACCGTCATCTCCCCTATTGGGAGATGAAAGGTGTTGGTGCGAGGATCCCACAAATTGATCAAGGTAGTCAGATATGCCCGATCCCCCACCACAGGCTCCAACGTGTCACCTGCTTGAGCCCAAGGGCATCAAGCCACTCCCAATCTACAACTATCAGTGCCTCCCGGGCATCAGAGAACACAGTCGACTGGTGGTGCCGACTCCTAACAACCTGCAAAACACAAACACAATAAAACAAAAAAACAAATTAGGGTTTCAACCTTAATTTAAACAAAAACATTCAAATAAACTGTATAGAAAAAAAACAAAGTACAAAACAAAAACAAAAAACAAAACATCTAAGATTTCATTAACTATATAAAACAAAAAATGCAATAAAACAAATTCATACTAGGGTTTTAACCTTAAGTGTGAACAAAAAAAAATCAAATAAAACAAAAAAACTATACTAGGGTTTTAACCTTAAGTGTGAACAAAAACAAAACAATAAAAATAAAACAAAAACAATCATACTAGGGTTTTTAACCTTAAGTGTGAACAAAAAAATCAAACAAAAACAAAAACTCATACTAGGGTTTTTAACCTTAAGTGTGAACAAAAAAATCAAATAAACAAAAAAATTCATACTAGGGTTTTCAACCTTAATGTGAACAAAAAAAATCAAAAAAAACAAAAATCAACCTAGGGTTTCTACCTTAAGTGTGAACAAAAAAAATCATAATACACACATAAAATTCATACTAGGGTTTTTATCTTAATATTAACTCAAATACAAAACAAAATAACGACAATAAAAACAATTATGTGCAAATTTTTTAAACTTCATATAAAGTAAAAACAAATAACAAAAGAAGGAAGGAGCATCATACCGGTCTCGCCTCGGCTCCGCCACTCGAAGATCCGGTCCTTGCACTCATGGTGTCCATGAAATTTTGATAGCGCTCCGCTACGCAAACTCGCACTCCTCCTCCCCACAACTCCAAAACACCAAGAAAAAAATGTTGCAAATGAGCCCAAAACCAAGATTTGGTCCTTTTATAGGTTGTTAGGCCTATAATCATCCCACCCTGGGATGAGCACCCTAGTTAGTACTCATCCCACCCTAGGACGATTACCAAATTGCTATTCATCCCACCCTAGGACGATTACAGAGCAAAAAACAAAGCAACAAAAAAAGAATCCAAAAAATGCACCAAAAATAGCAATAAAACTACCAAATAAAGGTGCCTTTGCACCTGATATTCTTGGCATGAAATACCAATGTCGGGATCACAAATTATCACTATCCTACTCCCTAAGAAGGCTACCATAGCCGGACCGCTCCACGGGAGGACGGATTTTTGACAATTTCAACCCCAATAGGCATCAACAAAAAGGGTCAAAACCCACCAAAAATAGGTCCGATTGCTAGGAAACTGCACGCGTTCAATGGAAAACAACTGAAGGCACCCTTACAAACGTCATCTTGGGTCAAGTGACTCATCGCTTTTCTCATTTTTGGTCATTCCCTCATCGATTCGTCGCTTGAGGGGGTAGTCACACTTAGTCACCAAATCAACAAATACACACCCAATCAAGGAAATGGCATGCATTCAAAGAATCATTGACAAAGACAATCACGCTCCTGCTTGGGGCAGCAAACAAGCAATAATCACAAGCTGATCAAACACTTGGCATTCTGGAATCATGAACTCAAGGTTCCTCAGACAAAAGGTTGCGCCCTTTGCCTACTCATGACTGAACAATGTCCAAGATCAAGTAACACCTCACCAAAAAAGGTTAACACTTGAAGTAAGCTCCTTAGCTCGTCAGAAGCAAGGATTCAAGAATGCGTGCCCTTTCCATACTTGGGGCATCAAAAGTTGGTTAGGTTACTGAGAAACCCTAATCATTAAGTGCTTTGGTTATCTATTTTTGCTCAACACTGTGCCACGCACAGCGCATCCCAAAAAGGGGCATCTATAGACACCAAAACAACACCAATCCGATTATGCGACTACAAGCACTGATCGAGTTGGCATACATAGCCCCTAGGGCAGCCCCTAGAGGTTAAACAGTGGTCCTAACCACTCCCAAATCAGTTTTGGAAGGTCAGAGGTCAATTTGGCACCTTTTAAGCACTTTGCTCCCTACTCGTCCCACCCTGGGACGATTAGAATCCTATTCGTCCCACCCTGGGACGATTAGCAGCAATCATCCCAAGGTGGGACGAGTAGCAGGTTTGACTAGAAAAAAGTCAAACCTCGATAGGTCCACCACTTAACTATGCCTTCAGGGCATGCAATTGTGAGGAACGACTTCAAATCAGAGAGAGGGACTTCAGTCAAGCATGCCCTGATCATGGAGGCCTCATGCAAGGAGACTCTAAATCAGGGAGGAATCTTCTCTCCCAAAAAAGGCATGGCAAGCCAAGTGGTGCCCTCGCATGCGCATTCAAAGAGAGAGACCCTAGGTCTATAAAAGGGTGAGCATCCTCACCCCAAAAAAAGAAGAGAGCTGGAGCATTTGGAGCAATGGAGTGCTGCCAAATTATACCCACATTCCCCTTTGTGCTTCTTACATCCATAATTTCTCTTTTGGAAGAGAGGTTATCGGGTGAACACTAAGAATGCAATCCCGACCCAAAACCCAAGCAATCGGCCACAATCCCACACCAAATTCGTTGACACAACCCCCTAGGAGGTTTTGGACCCATCCCAAGTGGATTGGTGTCAAAACCAGACCCCAAACGGCGGGCGTCCTGCCCCCGGGTGCCCCCCAAACTATCGCAGTCCTAATCGGCCCACCCCAGAGCGATTAGAAATCCATGAAGAATTTCTCTACTATTATTTTTGCATTATGTTCTATTTGGTTTACTTATGTTGCTGTTCAAGTTTCATTGCATTCTGACCTGATTTGACCATGTTTTTATCATTTTACGCGTTTACTAACATACAGGGAGCGCCTTTAGATACAGGACAATCTGGGCAGAATCTGCCAAATCTGACCTTCTGGGTCATCCCAAAATGCCCCTTTTAGCCTAACCCCAAGTTTGCAGGAGTTTTGGAGGCCTCTGGGTAGGACATTTGGAAGGTTGCCTTTGCATGTTTTGTGACAGTCCTAATCGTCCCACCCCGGAGCGATTAGAAATCCATGCATGATTTCCCGACTGTTCTTTTTGCAATGTGTCTCTGATGATGTTTTCATGCTTCTATCAAATTTTGGGTTCATTATGACATGTTTTGATCATCGTTTTGCTATTTTATACATTAACTAGCCGGAGGCCCTGGGGATTGCATGTTTTCCTTCCATCCGCATATGCTATTAACTATTTGTTGTTTCTCTATGCATAGGATCTCACCACCAGGAACACCGGAGGGGCAGCAAGGAACACATGAACACACGGACGCAAGCGGCGGCAACCTTTGGCCCACCCATTTCAAATGTGAGGCATGCGGAAGACACTGGAAGCGTACCATCCGTTGATGTAACGAACTGTATCAAACGCTCCGAGCCCTAGAAGGGGGGATGTATTGTAACCGAATTGAAAGCAACATTAATAAAAGAGGCCCCGCTTTGTCTTTGTTTTCTTACATCTCATCTATGCATCGTTTCCTTCATGCATTGCTTTCTCGCATTCGTAGGACTTAGCATTATTTTATATCAATTTCGTTTGCACCATCTGGTCTGGCACGCCGTCACCCCGCATTCGGCTTTCACCATCCCACTTTTCCAAACCATATGAGAAAATATAGCAACATTCATAATAGACCATATCATATGTCACTTCAGGATTCCTTCCCAAATCATTTCTGATAATGGGAAATTCTTTTGAAAACAAAATCATTTGAGCTCTTTGCAACAAGTTCAATATTCAACATAGTTTATCTATCCCATACTACCCACAAGGTAATAGGTAGGTAGAGGCCACAAACAAAACAATTTGTTCCATCCTATACAAAATTATAAAAGAGTCGCATCGTGACTGGCACAACCAAATACCCCTAATCTTGTGGGCATATTGTACAACCATCCATACCCCAACTGGAGCAACCCCATTTTCACTTGTATACAGGGCATAAGCTATCATGCCTCTTGCTATTGAGATACCCTCCCTAAGGGTATCCATGAAATAATTCATAGATGATGGCACTGCTCATCAAGCCTGCTTAGATCATTTTACACTCCTTTATGGACATCGCATCCATGCCATCGAGCACACACGAGTCTACCAAGATTGCCTTCTTCGTGCCTACAAAAGTAAGGTACATCAACTTTAATTTGAAATTTATGATGTTGTTCTCAAAGAAAACCAACAAATTATAAGTTAGCCTTGCCAACAACAAGACAAGTTTACCCCAAATTGGTTGGGCCCATTCATCGTCACACACAAATACGGTTCAGGTGCTTATATCTTGGCTAATCTTGAAGGCTTTGATGACCCTAAGCCTATTAATATTTTGCACCTTCACACATTCAACACCTAACACACATAGGCATTCACTATCACAAGTAGTACACACTACTACGTGCAAACACCTAACTCACTAGGCACATTATGATAAATGCATGTCTTTTTATTTTAAATATTTTACATGTACCTTCTCCTTTATGTCATTTTTATGTTGCTGGTATATGTTTTCCTTTTTTTAAGTGTAGATACCTAAAACACATCATGTCGAGGAAAATACTCATATGGGACATGCTATAAGAGCATATGGAATACTTTTGGACAGATCCAAGGTATAACAATGGTGTTTACCACTCATTTGGGTATTTTTGCCTAGTTAGTGCTAGCTACTGATACCCGCGGTTAGCAGTGCTGACTGCACCTATCAGCCATGGTCAGGACTCAAATATAGTTGGCCTTCATCTGACCCAAAATTGGTTGCAATGGCCAATTGGTTATGGATTGGAGCGGATTGAGTGAGGAAGGTTCTGGATCCTTCCATCCAAAAAGCTCAACTACCCAATCATGATCTTAGCTTCATGAGGAAGCTACCCCTAGCCCCTTGGAAATTGCTATATAATCCCCCTATGAATTACAAAAAAGAGAGAAATATAATCAATTGAGCAATGAATCTCTATCGAATTGCATACTCATTCACATGCATTGATAGTAAACCTTTTGCTACCCAATTGGAGATCACATTGCCATGGAGATCCTAGGAGGATAGGAGAGCCAAGAAATACTAATTCATGTAATCCATGCAACCACTAGGAAATTCAACTACCAAATCTATTAGAGGACACATAGGAAACCCTTGACCATCAGTTTGGCAAGAAGAATCAGAGAATTGACCTTGATTTGGAGGGTAAGCCTACTTTAGTCTTCATCGCGGCTATCAACCACGGGGAATAGTGCCCACCGTGTGAATGACCCATGGTTAGCAGGTGATCTCTGATATCCTCATTCTCAGTTCTATATTTTGTTTAATTAGGTTCAATTAATCCTTTTGCAAGTTTAATTCGATATTTTAGAGACATTTGATCGACATATTTACAATTTCCTTTTATTGTTGTAGTGTAAACATAATGGATCTTTTTCATGCTTCCATGTCTTCAATTGGTTAATTAGGAGCTTAGATAGATTCATCTTAGTTTCTTTTATGTTTCTAATGGCATATTATCATGTTTTAGATCAATTTACATGTACTTAATTATTTTCTTTATTTCTTGATTATCATGTTATCCTTCATGCAAGCACCCTTTTAAAGCCTCATCAAGAGAGGCCTCCTTTGCTTTTAATGTTTCTTATTGTTTATTGCATGTAGGACTAACAGGGTTTTGGGATGCAAGGTGGCAAATGCCTCTAATCATGGAGAGAGGGTTATCAACACCCTAAAGAAGGATTTGAAAATCTATTGTAATTGACGTATCAAATTGGGTATCCCTAAGAGAGACGAATATGTAGCTTGGCTTCATTGAAATCAATAAAGGATTTCTTGTATTTGTATCCTTTGTTGTTGTTGTTATCCCATTTTGTGCTTTTTTCATGAATTGCAATAGATAATCTAGATAGCAAGAGCCTTTTTTGTGGTTACAGTAGGTGATCATGATAGAACTCCATAATTTTTGCCATATTTTACTGACTGTGGGTTGTGTTTTTATGGCAGGTACTCACTACGGCTAACAACCATGGGCAAAAAGTTAGCCCACGGTTGACAGGCACGGGCAACAGTTGCAGCCATGCATCAGAGCAGCTATTAGAAATAGACTAATCACAGAGTAGGATTAAAAAGATAAATCAGATGAGGACTTGAGGTAGGCCCTTCTGACACCCTCTGTGTCTATTTTTTGTCTCTGTGTTTTTCTAGAACATCAAAAATGAAATCTATCTAGGACAAGGATAAAAAGAACAATAAAATGAATTAGGTCCTTAGGATTTTTATTTGATGCTTCTACTAGTCACTGCTAGGAATAGTGGGCCTCTGATTTTAGCCTGCCCTAGTCTCCAATGGTCTATGCCATTTGAATGCTATATTTTGCTTGCATAAGGCCCAATCATTGGCCAATTACTCATACTAGTTGCATTCTCTGAATATCATGTAGCATAGTGTGCATATATATCTGAATATCAAACGTTCTTGGTTGCATATCATGTAGGAAATGATCATGTTAATGTTGTATTATGCATATTTCATTTATGCAAATTAAAAATAACCACACACACCACGTTTCACAATAAACGCTAGAGATTTGGGAGTCACATCCAACCACTAGTAGGGTTTCAATGACGGTGGAGGTGATTTCCATTTGTTGGCCCAACTCCCTTGTTACTAGACCAATAATGGATCCAAGAACCATCCATAGCCCAAAAATTTTGCATGTACTTCTCTTCAGAGGGTACAATGCTAACTGGGTGAGATTGGGTGAGGATCTGGGAGGACCTGTGCTCCCTTCCTGGGTGTGGACTTCATCACCATATTTTGGGGGGATTACGCAGCCTGGAGTTCATTTCCAGGTTGTCAAGCTATGATCATACAAGTGAAAACCATTAAAATTTTGAGAAAATCATCAATGTATTGCAAAACATGACAAGAGTTACTTTATTGATACAACAAATTGAAAACACATCAAATAGTTTAGGGCTCATTTTAAAATGGTAAAATAAGGTAAAAATCATTGTATTCTTTGCGTGCTAATAAAAGTTAAATATAGATATAGGATACATAATGGTGCAAAAATGGAGAATCCGATCCGAGCATAGACCCAAGATCAAATCCCAAGCTCCACCTAGCACACATCATGATGTGGAACGTCCTCAATCACTTAATCCTCCTAGACATTGTTTAACAAGCATTAGAGGGGATAATTCCACATGAGGGGATTCCGTTGAGAATACCCCAATTAGAGGAAGTAATAAACATCCCTATAGACACAGATCAGAGCATGGGACATCCCAATATAGGGGTTCCACACATGGTAGCATATACCCTGACCGCATTTCGTGGGCATCCACAGGTTCAACTAAAGAGTACGTCATCAAGGTATCTAGATTGGTACCCCTTTGACCTGTATCTAAGGGAGGTTCACAACCTCCACTTTCATAGTCTAGATATGTCTGATATCTTCCCATTTAGGGGTGAAATGAGAGGGCTGCTTCTAATCATAAGCCCCTACAGACTCCCTATAGGGGTGAGCCCAACAAGTTCACCATAGACATATCCAAAGTGGGAATAAATGGTACACTGCCTCATGAGCCATGGCATAGAAAATAGTTGGATGGTCTAGACAGAGTCCTAGGGCATTTAGGATATAAGCCTACACCTACACCCTCTCGATCAGTGAGTGAGTGTAGCACAAGCACCATTAGGACCTCATGAGAACATGGAGAGTGCTCCAAGCATTCTCGAGACATGCATTCTATTGCATCGCATGCAGGCAATGAGTATAGGAGACATACTGACACAAATGCCATATTTACAGACTGATGCAAGAGTGTGGTAAATAAATCCATTGAAGGACATACCTATAAAGTCGCTCAGATAGAGTGCACCCCTCAAATGCCTCATATGACCGATCATGTTGATAGAGATTATAGACTGATGTTAGAGCAGATATGATAGATTCTCTAAGATCAATTGGAGGATGTTTGCATAGAGAAAGAGCACCTCAAAAATGAGAATAATCAGAGGTAGAGGTTCATAAGATAGAAATTATATGAATAGCACATGCGTGAACAACGCATCATCGATCAGAAGGAGCATGTAGAGAGAGAGGATCGATTGGCTAGTACCAGTTTACCTCATCGTAGTGATGCTAGGGAGCGTGTCGATATATTAGTGGCTTTATAGCCTAAGTTACACCCTGAGAACATCGATACACATACTCGCCATACGACTCAGCATAGAGATCGGTGTCCAGCATTCGAACAACATGAGCTTAGGCAATATGAGAATGAAGTGGGAGAGGAAGTAGAATAAGAATATCATAACTACTAATCAATATCAAGGGTCTTCAATAAATACCATAACTACTAAGGTGTTAACTCACCTGAATCCAATATGCATATCATCCACGTTGAGAGCTTTCAATGATGCATTATGCTCGACGGTCGATACTATAGTTTTACCTATCTAGGTAGGGCTGAAGACTATCTCGATGATGTATCACATAATCAAAGGTGCTATCTAGTATAATATACTTTTAGGGAGGCCTTGGATCAGAGAAATGTGTTGTTTCCCTTCTATTTTACATCAATGTATCAAATACATTCATGAGGGACAGGTTCACATGGTGCCTTCGGATGAAGAACCCTTTAAATATGTGAATCTAGCAGATTTCCTAGGGGAATTTGTGCTCCCCTCAATGCACCTGGATGTACGACTAGCATTGCCAATAAAAGAGCTAGAAGGTAAAATCAAAGAAGTGTGTGCTAGACCCACAATGCTCGTATCTCAAATATCAGAGCACACGACAGCTACTTCTATTAGACTGACTGCATCTGCGATACAACGAGATGATAGGAAGTTGAAAGAAAAAGTGGGTGAAAAGAAGATAAAGCAAAAGCCCAAGCTAGTCATCACTGAAGCCCCTACTCCCATGGAAGTAGAAGAAGTTCAAGGAGGAGTCAAATAGGCACCTTAGCCTGCTTCGTCTGCATCTTCATTTGGGTCATACGCTCTACAGGTGATCGTCCATTTGGTTAATTCTATATTAGGGGAATACATTGTGTAGAATGTGATGTTTACACTGATTATCAAAACTGCACATGACATGGGCCGACCATGAGCCCATCACCTTCCCATAGGGACGGTGGAACCACTGGGGGTACCACCTAACCAAATCAACTTTATCTATGGAGGGCTAGATCATTTTGCATCTCCCATGCCCATGGATGATAATGATGATGAATCATTCACCATGAATGTTCATTATCTTTCTAACCTAAACGACGCCATGTGATACTTTGAGCATTACCATTGGCATGGTTACAATATTAGGCTATTCGAACAGGGGCATAAGAATCCTATAGAACCACAGTATCAGTTACCTATTGATATATTCGGGTTGGGATTGTACAATGGAGGACAAGCTAAACTCCTCATGGCATCTTTAGACTGCTTGTACCTCAGTCTATGGGTGAAGTTGACTTCAATCCATACCACCCTAATACTTCTGCATTTTAGAAGGATAACTGGCTAGTGACTTATGTCACTATAGAGCCACCCGAGAGATATCACGCGAACATCTTGGTGGAGACCGACCCAGAATCTATTCCAAGAGCTAACTTGGATAATCAAATCCATGGAGCTACTGATAATATTGGTATGTGCTTCCATAATCTAGACCTAATTATGAGTACCAAATCAGAAGTTGCTTCTAAGGACATTCATGCAGTATCCATCATCGAAAGTAATGGACCAGACCACAATTTTGGAACAGATGATGAGTTATCCTCAAACAATGATCAATCTGAGGATGAAGTTGAGCTAGTGTTCTCAACACCTTCATATTTGTGAAATTTATACCCAGTTTTACTGGATAGTGACGATAGCTATTCGGAGATAACCTATGTGGACCAAAATTTTCCAGAGCATCCCATTCTAATGGGTAGCAATGAAGGCTTGTATTATGATAGTGATGAAGAATATGAGATAGAGAGAGCCTACTTAGGACCTCCCTACTTACGCCATCGCAATGCACCTTATACGACTAAGGATATGCATAGAGAGTTCAATCTCCATCCTCGCCTTAGGGGGAGACCATCAAATCTTAATATGATTTATCATATGGTGTTTTTTGATCCACTGACGTACATGGATCTCCTTGAGCCCAATGATCCCATCCGAAAGTCTTCACGAACTGGATCCAGAGATCCCCATAACCCCAAGTCCACATCTTGAGGATGGAAGTATTGTTAATAATGAGTCACTTTCATGTGGTCCTGGAGACATGATCCATTTCATCAACATGATCTTCATTGATTTGACCACTACAATCCACAATCCAGTCGATCTGTCCAAACCGTTGCCTCTAAATATAGATGTTATTGATTGGGATCATGTTGATTCACCACAGAGCCTAAATATTTATTCCCTAATTAATAAATGCTACAACATTTTCACTTTATGCCAGGCTGTGCATATGATATCTATCATGCTGAGGATGATTCCAATGAGGAACCTATGAACCTGACAGATGACATCCACTTGATCCCTATGCTTTATCAGCTTGAGGAGGGATCCCATATGTCAGTTTAGGAAATCTTCAAAGTGGATATCAATCATGATCCTACAAATCCAAGGAAGGTTAAATTTTGAGAGACTTTGACTCCTGATGAGCATGCCAACATCATCCCTCTACCAAGAGAGAGACCTAATCTCTTTGCTTGGACTTATAAAGATATGCTGTGTCTAGATTCAAAATTGGTTACTCATAACTTTTTGCTAGATCTATCAAAGAAGCCAGTCAAGAAGAAACTTAGGAAGATGCATCCAATAGTAGCCTTAATGGTTAAGGACGAGTTGCAAAAGTTATTGGATGTAGATTTTGTCATTTCCATTGACTATCCAAAATGGGTATCCAATATGGTGCCTATGGGAAAATCTTATGGAAGGATCCATATTTGTACGGATTTCAGAGACCTGAATAAGGCAACACAAAAGAATTCATTTTTGTTGCCGAATATCGATGCTCTTGTAGACGCTACTGCAGGTCATGAAATGCTCTCCTTAATAGACAGTTTTTTTGGTTACAATAAAATTTGGATTAATCCTAAAGACCAGCATAAAAACATGTTTATAACACCATGGAGGACATTTTTCTATAAAGTTATGTCATTCGGCTTTAAGAATGTTGGTGCCACATATCATCGGGCTATGACATATTTTTCATGACTATATGCATAATATCCTTAGAGGATTACATTCATGACTTGTTGGCAAATTCATTATTACATTCTGAGCATGTAGAGGTCCTGAAGAAGGTCTTTGATCACCTTATAGAGCATAATATTAGGTTGAATTCTAAGAAGTGTGTATTTTACGTAACTTCAAGAAAGCTCTTAGGATTCATCATTTCAAAATAAGGCATCGAAGTTGACCCAACAAAGGTCAAGGCTATTCTTGAAATGAATCCCCCCATAAACATCAAATAACTAAGAAGTTTACAGGGAAAATTAGCATTCATAAAGTGATTTATCATACTATTATCAGATAAATATCGACCCATGAATCAACTACTACACAAGGGGGTCCCATTCAATTGGGAAGAGGACTGTCGAGTAGCATTTGCTAAAATTAAGTAGTACCTGGAAACACCACCAGTGTTAGCTCCACCAATTCCAGAAGAGCATTTTATGTTATATATATCGACAACTGACTTTGCATTGGGAACCATGCTAGACCAAAATAATGCGTAAAGTAAAGAACAAGCCATATATTACATTAACAGAACCTTGGTGAGCTATGAGATCGGATATGCATATGTAGAAAATCTATGTTTAGCAGTAGTGTTCACTACCAAAAAATTATGGCACTATATGTTGAGTCATATGACATATGTTATATCCAAACAGAATCCTTTAAAATATATAATGAGCAAGACATATCATAACACACGTACTACAAAGTGGATCATGCTATTGATGGAATTCAATCTAGAATTCATAAGCTAAAATTCCATTAAGCGACAAGTCATAGCAGATAAACTGGCTGAGGCACCTCTCAAAAATAGTAGACCCCTCACCATAGAGCTTCTTGATGATGCAGTATTTACCTTATCATAAGCACCCGAGCCCGAAGATCTGGATAACAAATCTGATATGACCTTGTTCTTAGATGGTTAAAAGTGTGAGTAAGGGGTGGTGCAGGAATAGTGCTATTCATACCACAAGGAGCTCCAATGCCCTTTTCATTCAAGTTAGACTTTCCTTACACTAAAAAAAATGTTGAATACAAGGCCTTAATTTTGGGTCTCCAAACATCCATCGCCATGAAGATAAAAAGGTTAAATATATTTGGTGATTCCCTTCTCATTGTGAACCAAGTTAAGGGATTATTTCAATGTTGATGTCCGGTATTGAAAGCTTACAAGGATCTTGTTGATATCTATCTGGCTTGATTAGAATGGTATGATACAAAGGTGATCCCTCATTCATCCAATATATTTGTAGACACAATGGCATCTCTAGGATCTCTAATCCCTTAGAATCCATCTACTGATTTCACTACCATCCATGTAAAAACATTGTTACATTCTATTGTACAAAGTGAAGCATTGGATAACAAAGAGTCAATCAACATGATTCATGTAGAACCAAATCATGAATGGTTCTACAGTGCTAGAGACTTTCTCAAGAGAGTGTCCTAGGGGTATTTGATCTCGTAGGATCCTATGGGGAGTGGTATTACCATTCACCATAAGGTCACTTCCTAGTCTGCATTTACAAATGTAGAACCACAGGGGGAACATGTTGTCTTATCGGTTGAAGCTGAAGCTTATCATAATTGGACATAATAGATATATGACTTTCTTAGACTTTGTATAATCCCTTAGGGATTATTGCATGCAACAAAGTGTACATTTAAGCAGAAAGTGATAAAGTATGTCTTGTTAGCAAACATCTTGTACCATAGAAGCTATGATGGAGTTATCCATCGTTGTCTTGAGCCCCAAGAGTCATCTTGGGTAATTTTGCAAGCTCACGATGGTACGTGTGGTGGCCATTTCAGTGGCATGGCTATCGTCAAGTGCATCCTTCGAATGCATTATTATTGGCCCACTATGGAGAAGGATTGCAATGTGTATGTTAGGAAATGTGTTAAATGTTAGCATCATGCTAATCTTATGCACTTGACATCACAGGACTTATAGCCCATTCAAGTGGCTTGGCCATTTGCTCAATGAGGATTTGATATCATTAGTAATATCTCTGCTCTGTCATCAGGTTAGCATACTTTTATTATCATGGCTACTGATTATTTTACTAAGTGGGTGGAAACCATTCCCTTAACAATGACAACTAGAGTGTGTATTGTTGATTTTATACTCACCAATATCATAAGTCATTTTAGGATACCATCCAAGATAGTGTCGAATAATGGAACATCATTTAAGAACAAAATTGTGAGAGCTTTGACGTCTAAGTATAGAATCAAACATAGTTTTGTGACTCCATATTATCCTCAAGAAAATAGACAAGCTAAAGCTTCAAATAATATAGTGGTCTCCATATTGAAAAATATGATACAAGAGCACCACAAATATTGGCACATCTAGCTACCCCTTGCTTTATGGGCTTACAAGACTAGTATTTAGACTCCCATTGGGGAAACTTTATTTTCACTGGTATATGGCACTAAGGCCATTATGCCCTTAGAGTTAGAAATTCCAATGCTATGCGTCACATTGAAAGAGTTCATTGATGATGACACTGTATGGAAATCTTACCTAGATCAATTGATGCTACTTGATGAACGTCGCATTAATGTCCTCGAGCACCTCCACATTTATAAAGAGTGCTTAAAATGAGCTTACAATAGCAAAGTACATCTGAGAGACTTTGAGGTTGGTGATATTGTGCTGAAATAGAACCAATAGAACTCAAATTTACCACCAAAAATGTGAGACAAATTTGCGGCTAACTGGTTAGGTCCTTATATGATCTCGGAGAAGATTAGACCCGAGACATATCGCTTGACATAACTTGGAGGTATTGAAGAGCCTGAACCTCTCAATATCCTTCATCTTAAAGTGTTTTATGCCTAAACCCTAAAAAGGTTCCAAGGAATTCTCAAAATCGCTTGGTCAATCCTAAAAGGCTCCAAGGATTTCTCAAAACTGCTTGGTCAATCCTAAAAGGCTCCAAGGGTTTCTCAAAATCGCTTGGTCAATCCTAAAAAGGCTCCAAGGGTTTCTCAAAATCACTTGGTCAATCCTAAAAAGGCTCAAATGGTTTCTCAAAACTGCTTGATCAACCCTAAAAAGGCTCCAAGGGTTTCTCAAAACTGCTTGGTCAATCCTAAAAGGTTCCAAGGGTTTCTCAAAACCACTTGGTCAATCCTAAAAGGCTCCAAGGGCTTCTCAAAATCACTTGGTCAATCCTAAATGGTTCCAAGGGTTTCTCAAAACCGCTTGGTCAATCCTAAAAAGCTCCAAAGGTATCTATAATCCCTTTGATCATTCAGAAAAGGCTCCAAGGGTTTCTCAAAACCGCTTGGTCAATTCTAAAATGTTCCAAGGGTTTATCAAAATCGCTTGGTCAATCCTAAAAGGCTCCAAGGGTTTCTCAAAACCACTTGGTCAATTCTAAAAAGCTCCAAAGGTATCTATAAGCCCTTTGGTCATTCATAAAATGCTCCAAGGGTTTCTCAAAACCACTTGGTCAATGCTAAAAATCTCCAAAGGCATCTATAAGCCCTTTGGTCATTCAAAAAAGGCTCTACGGGTTTCTCAAAACCTCTTGGTAAATCCTAAAAGGCTCCAAGGGTTTCTCAAAACCGCTTGTTCAATCCTAAAAAGGCTCCAAGGGTTTCTCAAAACCACTTGGTCAATCCTAAAAGGCTCCAAGGGTTTCTCAAAACTGCTTGGTCAAATCCTTAAAGGCTCCAAAGGCACCTGTAAGCCCTTTGGTCATCCTAGTCAAAAGGCTCCAAAGGCATCTATAAGCTCTTTGGTCAAACCAAATGTTAAAATCCATAAAAATTTGGAAAAATATCAAAAATAAAAAAACATTTGCATTTCATTTGCATCATTGCATTACATCTTGCATCATGCATTGCATTTTCCACATGCATTTTCATCTTTGCATTGCACTAGGCATATCCATCTGTCGCACTTGTATTATAATGAATTGTATTTGCACTCTTATAAATTACACCACATCTGTGTTTCAATAATGCATCTATGCACTATATTTTTCATCCATTTATCACCCTTGTGAGTAATTGTGTTTTTCAACACATCCCCAATTGTTGCTATGAAGAATATAGTAGGGTTTTTCAATCATTCACCCATACCTATAGGTCTTCTCAAGAGTTGATAGAAAGCTTGCTTTGCTTTTGTAGTTGACATCTAGTTAGTATAGACCTTAGCATATCAAAATTCTATCACTAATAAAAAAATTAAACAATCCTAATAAGGACTAGGGGAAGATGAAAACCACGAAGCAGGACCAGGTATCCTGGGGTAAAAAGTTTATTCTTGCTTATCCCTCTGTGCGGACAGTATGGGAAATGTTGGCAATTGGAAAAAGGACAAGTTTATTCCCTACCCAAAATACCTTGCTTATGTTAAAATGAGCAATATCCCAGAGTGATATCCCATATCAATCCTCCAAATTGATATCCAATATCGATATCATAGATCGACATCCCAGATTGATATCCCATATTGATATCATAAGATCGATATCCCAGAAATAGTTCCCCAAAGTAAAATACCCAAAGGAAGTTTCTAAAGCAAATTATCAAATGTAAAATTCCATAAATTCAAGTCAAATGAAGACAAAATTGTACAAAGAAAGTCAAATCAGTATCAAATCCCTTGCTCAAGAAAAAGAAAAAAGAAAAAAAAATAGTATAATACAAAATAAACAATGATTCTTGTCACTATAATACAAATTAAATAGTTATTTTTATTACTTTATGTGAGCAAGTATCCCAAAAAATTGAATAAAAGAAGGGAGTGAACTTGAATCCCTAGAATTTCCAGCACTACTGTACCTTACGCATGATGATATGTTTGATACATTAGCACTTCGCTTTTGTGTAGACTAATGTTTGAATGTGGAAGAGCTAGTCTCAGGTGTCTTGTATCACCTAGTGGTATAGTCCAACTAAGATCTAAACCTAAGATTGGATAAACATTTGCAGACCCCTAATATTAGAAATAGGCTGAAAGAATCCTGCCTAACATTGGGGTATGCTTATGCCTTAACTTAACATACTCATTTGCATATACAAATATAATGAATAGTTAGGGTCTATCCTAGCGAAAACCTTATGTTTCAAAATTCTAGTATGGTTAGTATACAACTTTTGATCAGTCAACTAGGGTGTTTGAGTCTCATGGTAAACCTTAAAAATTCCAAAATAGCAACAACCAATTTTCAATGCAATCATCACAACATTAATTGATTTTATGAGTTTGTTTATTATAACTATTTGTAATATATGTTAGATACCGGATGGATGTCAGAAATGATGTTTATATGACCACTGACTATGTTATCCATATTCTTTTAATTTACAAAATCTTATGAACAGAAAATAATAAATAATTGCATCTCACATATGGGTGTACTATCTTTCACAAAGAGATAAAGCAACTATAATCCATGATTGTTATACATTTTGTGGTGTCATCCATTAGATTTATTAAAAATCATATTGCATACATTATGTTTTAAGTGATTAAAGCATACATTTCCATTTTACATAACCCATTATCTAAGAAATAAAGAAATACATGCAGTACATACATGGCATAAATTATGTCATAAACAGTGTAAACTAAATGCATACAAGTAAAGCAAATATATACATGCATGTAATAATAAAAATGTGGCATTCATAATGCATCCATCATAAGTAGTAAATCTGCATACATGACTCATAATATCTAATCATCTATCGCACAGCTATCTAGTGCATGTCATCCATACATCACATCATATAGCATCAAATCAATAACACATTGCATCCATGTGCATATCATAAAATATAAAATACCAAAAATAAAGTACACATGTAATGAGATGAAATGTCATATCATATAAATATATGTTTCAATAAGTACATATGGGTACATCAAAATACCCACAAGATACATATGTGTAGGTCCTCTACCTTACACACAAAAATGGTACAATAAATATCTCTAAGACCTGTACTACATAGGGCCTGCACCCATAGCCTATGAGGCACCTTCATCACCTCTGCCATCCCTATGAATTCTCTATGAGTTGGCACCATGAGTGCTCGAAGACCTGTGAGGCCTCTTAGTCCTATGCATCCTGTGGGTTGAGCTAGCAGATGGCTACCCTGTCTCCCTGGTCCTCTGGGTCCTTGTAGTGTGGGTATCCTCTAGAACCTCCCCACCTAGTAGCTTGATGTGACCCTCCAACTGGTCGATGCAAGCTACATGCACTGTATACCTGACATTACCCTCCTCCATGAGGGTATGTAGTCGCTTTATCTCTACCATGGTATCACGACCTCCTGGTAACAAAGTAGACGATACTATCAGAGGTGGCATGATAGCCTATGAGGATGAGGTATCTCCCCTCACCGTCTTGAGAAATTCCCTCTTAGTAGTCACAGCACTCAGTTGTGCCTATGCCAGATCTTGCTCTCTAGTGAGCTATGTGATCTGAGTGCCTGTAGTGGTAACCTATGCCTGGAGAACTACCCTCTCCTCCTCATATCCCTGCCACTACCTCTGCCTATGTGCTAGCTTCACCTTTAGAGTGGTGATAGAGGTATCCATGTGTAGTAGCTAGGTGCGGAGTCTACCCACCTGGCTCTAGAGGTCAGCGATATGTGCTCTTAGATTCCCAATATCACTATCTAGAGTTGCCTCGTCCTCCTCGGAGGCCTCATCATTTATCTCTACCTGCGAGCCCTCCTCTACTATGCCCCATGCTACCTCTATCCTCTAGTGGGTCCTGCACCCATGAGGATCCACCTCTACACCCTTTGCATCGGCTAAAAATCCCTCAACTGGCCGACCTAGAGGACCCTCATCGTACCACTGGAATTTGGCCCACTAGCCACCATAATCTAGAGTCATCCGGACATCTGCTAGCCTTGACTCCTATAAGTCCTCATAGTCCTCCCCCAGTGGAGTGACCTGGGGCCAGGTCAGGTCCCTCTTAAGGACCAGGCATCTATAGATGGTCGGTATATCTAGGATATCCTATCAAATTCTAAACTACCATAGGATATGAGAGAAGTAATGATACTCATGCCAATCAGCCTTGTGGTTGATGATCCATATATCTCTATGCACCTGACACAGGTATCTGTCTAACTCAATCCAATGTGGGTAGTTCATATATGATCACCACTTGATATCCTTGAGGTGAAGTTGAGTGAAGTGCCTAATGTAATGATCTAGGTATCCTACGTGAGACCTACTCCTAAAGCCCTCCTACTCCTAAAGCCAATAGGTGGCATAGCACTGTCGATCATCAATAATGGTAGCAATATGTAGAAGTAATTTGACAGGATGCTCTATCTAGATGTGCTGCCAGCACCAAATCTACAGAAGGAAGTTGTAGCTTATACCCATTTTTTTGTGACAGGTAATCTAGAATAACTCATGATACAGCTATGCCAAGAGAGCACTCCCCCAAGACAAGATGAGCGATCACACAGTTGAGCTAACCATGATCTCTCTGGTCTGAGCTAGAGGTTCCAAGGGAACCTCACACTTGAAGAATCCGATAGGGTGATCTGGATGATGAGATGCATAAACACAACCTCCCACTATGAGAAGAACCTAGCCTAGTATCACTCTTGAATGTGGACACCTCTGTGGTCAATACATCCCTGTACCTCCATGCTCCACTGCCCAAATATAGAATAAAATATGGTCTTCCTCACCATGGTAGAAGAGGAGGTGATGGGCTCACCATAAATGGGCAATTGGAAGATGTAGTATACATCCTCTAGGGTGACAATCATTTCACCCATCGGTAGGTGAAATGTATTGGTCCTCGCATCCCAATGATAGGCAAATGCAGTGAGATATGCCTGATCCACTTGAATAGTGGGGAGGTCTACAATTAAACCAAACCCCATAATATAAAACCAAGATAGCTCTCCTCCAGTCAGCATACGATGCAAGTTGCGAAGGAGATCAGTCTCCCTCGCTCTGTTCATCAGGGACTGAATAAAAGCAATCAAGTAAAAATGAAAAAACAATTAAAATCACTACAAAATGATAAACAAATCATAAAATCTCCTAAAAATGCAAAAACATGCAAAATATGATCAAAAGTTTCAAAAAAAATTAATGCTTAAAAACATAAATAAATGGAATTAAGTGCCAAAAAAAATCAAGAAAAACCAAAAAAATAAAAAAATTGAAAAATTCTAAAAAATTTGGGCACCGCTGGTCAGAACCGTGGTCGACCCAACGGTAAAAAATTTTACCGTTGGGATTTAAATCTCATCGTGGTTGACAGTCATGGACCCCAATCTGCGAATTGGTACCCATGGTTGCCACCCACGGCTAGGGAGCAAGACCCATTTCGGGCCCGCCCTTCCCAGAAAAACCCCTAAAAAAAATTAAACTAACCCACCCCTTAATCTAACCTATACTAAACCTAGCTAGGGTGAGGTTCATTACTAGTAGTTTAATGAGATTAATTTACCAATTTCTTAATGTGGTTAATTTTAATCTAGTATTGTACAAGCAAGGTCTCAGTTTTTGAGTTACCTTGGAGGCATCGGCTCCTCCGCTGGTAGAAGCCTTCGGCTGATTAGCCATCAGTGTGGAATGTGTAGAATCAGGTATTGTTTTTAGTAGAGTTATGGGTTAAATTTTGTTAATTACCTCTCAGAGCTCTCAAATTTACTTTTACTGTCAATTAAATAATGAATTTTTCATAGGTAAATCCTTATTTAACCTTACCAAATTTAGGTCGACCCGCGGTTGACACCCGTAGTCCTCGAATTAGGGTTTTGCGACTGTGGCTGCCAGCCATGGTCAAGTAATTTACCCACAGTTGACAGGTATGGTTAGTGAGTTGTATTAAATTCTCCCAATTCCCACTGTGGAGAGCCTTAAAATATCAAATTAAAATTGTGCATCAGACCAGAATTACACAAGAAAAGATAAAATATTCAAAATAATCCAAACAATGCACAACGACATTGGAAAATGTCATCATAAGGCAAAATAAAATAACTGGCTAAGATCAAAGTCCATTCAACTGAGGTCATCGCTATGACAATCCTTCATGGAGTTTTGCACCTCCTAGCCAATAAAACAAATTCAATTCAAAAATTAACAAAAAATCAAATAAATCAAAAGTTAAATGTGCCTCGTATTCAGTCATTTACCCTATACACTTGGAGGTTGTAGCGATTTGTGATCCATGCAATCTGGAAAGATGAGTAAATTACCATAAGGACATTTGGGATAAATTCATTATTATTGAATTGTATGCTTCATTTCAAACCCTAAGAAGGACTTCATATCCAGACTACTCCAAGGGAATGAAGTATTCATCGTAATTGTCCTATGATATTTTGAGCATATCATCGACAAATATGATTCAACACATGGCTAATAGGGATTTATTTTATTTTTATTCTCTAAGAAGGCCCTCATGGCTAGACCGCTTCATGGGATAGAAATAGGTAATTACTATTAACATTTGTAATCATAGTTGATTAGGCCTTGCCAAGTATTCAAATGCTAAATCTTAATTTGTTCAAGATCATTCATAGTGGTCAAGCAACCTCGTCACTTCATTTAATTGTCATTACCCTCATCGACTCATCGCTTGAGGTGGTGGTCATAATATTAAATCATAATCAAAATCAACATAAGATCCCTTGATTGTAGATCCCTTGATCTTGTCAAAATTGCGTTTGTATTACAAATCATTGCCAAAGACTATCATAAGATTACCCTTCTGTTGGGTAAAATAGCATATATGATAGTTTAGTTTGTAACTCTCTTCCTTTTGAATTGGCATGTGTGAAAGCCTACTTGGCATTGATGCTATTTGAATGTCTGATGATGAGTACAATTTTTTTCAAATTAAGCCTTCCAGTTAGAAGCAATGATTCTAAGATGTGCATCCTTTTGCTAGACCTAGGGCATCTAATGTTGATCAGACTAATGATCATCATGCAACCTACGACATAATTTTAGGTCTAGTTTTGCTCAGTGTTGTTAAAAATCACAATGCATATCAAAAGGGGTATCTATAGACACCTAAAACATGTCATGTCGAGGTGACTACTCATATGGGACATGCTAGAAGACCATATGGAAGACCTTTGGACAGATCCAAGGTATAGTAGTGGTGTTTACCACTAATTTGGGTATTTTTGCCTAGTCATTTATAGTCATTGCTGACACCCATGGTTAGTAGTGTTGATTGCATCTATCAGCCATAGTCAGGACTCAAAGACATTTGGTCTTCATCTGACCCAAAATTGGTTGCAATGGCCAATTGATTGTGGATTGGAGCGATTTGAGTGAGGAAGTTTTTGGATCCTTCCATCCAAAAATCTCAACTACCCAATATTGATCTTAGCTTCATGGGGAAGCTACCCGTCGCCCCTTGGCAATTGTTATATAATCCCCCTACGAATTAGGGAAAATAGAGAGAAAGAAATAGAATCAATTGAGTAGCGAAGCCCTATCAAATTGCATACTCATTCACATGCATTTATAGGAACCCTTTTGCTACCCAATTGGAGATCACATTGCCATGGAGATCCTAGGAGGATAGGAGAGCCAAGAAATGTTAATCCGTGCAATCTATGCTACCACTGAGTAATTCAACCACCAAATCTATCATAGGACATAGAGGCAACCCTTGACCATCAATTTGGCAATAATAATAAGAGAATTGACCTTGATTTGGAGGGAAAACCTGCTTTAGTCTCCGTCGTGGCTGTCAACCATGGGGAATAGTGCCTGCCATGTGAATGACCCATGGTTAACAGGTGATCTCTGATCTCCTTGTTCTTAGTTATGTATTCCATTTAATTAGGTTAGATTAATCCTTTTGTAGGTTTAATTTAGTATTTTAGAGACATTTGACCGATATATTAGGAGTTAATTGCAATTCCCCTTCATTTTTGTAGTGTAAACATAATGAATCTTTTTCATGCTTCCATGCCTTCAATTGGTTAATTAGGAGCTTAGATAGATTCATATTAGTTTCTTTTATGTTTCTAATGTCATATTATCATGTTTTAGATCAATTTACATGTACTTAATCATTTTCTTAATTTCTTGATTATCATGTTATCCTTCATACAAGCACCCTTTTAAAGCCTCATCAAGAGAGGCCTCCTTTGATTTTAATGTTTCTTGTTGTTTATTGCATGTAGGACTAACAGGATTTTGGGATGCAAGGTGAAAAATGCATCTAATCATGGAGAAGAGGGTCATCGACACCCTAGAGCATTTCATGTTATTCTGAAAGGTATTTTGATTGCATATACCCTTGAGAGGGATTTGAAACTCTATTGTAATTGATGTATCAAATTGGGTGTCCCTAAGAGGGATGAATATGTAGCTTGGCTTCATTGAAATCAATAAAGGATTCCTTGTATTTGTTTCATTTCTTCTTGCCGATTTATGTTTTTCCATTGTGTGCTTATTTTATGAATTGCAATAGATAATATAGATAATGAGAGCCTTTTTGGTGGTTATAGTAAGATCTACATCATCTACAATGACATCGTCAGCACTGAGATACGACAACATCTACATATATCATCATGCAATACCCTCCACTACCACTGCCTATACCGATCAAATTGGCTGACCTAGCCTGACCACTAGTCATCTCGCATACTATACTATCTTCTCATTCCTCCCATTTAGGCCATGACACTCCACCCCGATGCCTTTCACCTCACCATCAAGGTTTGTCTTACTCACCCCATTTTGGAGATAACCAGGTCACCCTATCCTCTTTTGATGAAAAGGATAAAACATCCCATCCCCGAACACAAGGATTTCCTTCTCATTTGCCTGAAGATACTAGGAACCCTTATTCACCAACTAATTCCTCCCACCACACTCTAGGAGCCTACTACCCTCATAATAGAGGATACACTACCCATATGACCCATAATTCATGCCTACTAGCCCCACCCCCCAATGGGGAGTCTTATTACACCCAAGCCTTGCATGCCCGCGTGGCTCAAGCTACCCAAGTTGGCCATGCGCACATGCCCCCATCCCATATGCACTATCGTCCAGAGCCATATCCTATGCCACCTATCCTTAATACACCACCTTCACAACTACAAGGCTTACCTTTCCAAAAATATTCCTAATCTTCAAGGTCATTCCACTCCTCCTTCTCATCATCATGACCTCATCCATTTTCCTATGCATACCAGACCACTCCATACATATTGGAGTTCTGATCACCACCTTCCTCAATACTATCACCTCTATGCCAATGCCATTGCCATGTTCATCCTTGCCAATATCCCATGACTTGTGTATCTTCAACTCTATGCAAATCCATTCCCCAACCTCGAATTCGACCCATATAGGACCCTCAACCTACACCTCCATTATCGAACCTCCCTTCATTTGTCCCCCATTCACCTCCAGTGGAACCTTACATTTACTCCATGCCTGTTCCATTCATCCATTATAAAAAACATTTTATCACCTCATGCATCAAGGCCTCATTGACTTACAAAAAATTTGGCCCATAGACCCCTCACGTCCTAAACTGTGCAATTACCACGAGAGCCAATATTGTATCTATCATCATCAACCAGGTCATGACATTGAAGAATGTCAATCATTTGAGAACCTAGTTCACAACATACTAAATGGTGATTGAACTCCATCACCTGAATGCTCCATCCCATTTAGCCAAATTTTGATTCCTCCATACTGCATCGTCCCTAGAACTTTGCCACCATGTGAAACCTTGATAGTGCCAAATCACTACATTCAAAACATCTCCAACTACACCAACCACCGAAGTCCCAGCCATACCATAACTTCACCATCCCATTCTTGACCTGACCCACACCACTTCATCCATCAGTAGTTCTTGTCTTCTTCTTTGTTTTTTCTTCTTCTTCCTACATCCTCGCATAGTTGTATGGTCACTCTTCAAGCGGCTACATACCTACATTGATCTATCCCCTCTTCTTCTATCATCCTTTGACTTCAGTAATCCTCTTTTCTTGTTGGTTGTCAAAGACTACTTCTTCTCTGTTATTTTAGTTGTACATTCCACCTTCATTCCTTTCCTCTTTGTGGCAATATTGCATGCATATAATATATCATATTTTATGCACCTACTACACAAACACCCCACATGCTAGGGAAACCATTCTCATAGCATCACAATTTTTCCATTATGATACATCATACTCATATGTAAATAAATTTTCTAAACTTCTCCATCTATGCATCATAATTTTCCTCTTGTAGATATTGCATTCCGCCACTTGCATCATTTACATTATACCCATTGCACATATTCATATGTTTTTCATGTTCATTTCATTTTAAGTTTGTACATTCTTCCTCCAAAAACAAAATGTGTCTTCAACAGGAGTAATGCATGCACTTTTTAGCATCACCACCTGGATGTCCATTCCCCCTTTTCAGGATTAGGGTACACATATATGTCATGTTTAGCTTTGACTACTTACTAGTTCAGTCAATCAACTATCACCCCTAGCTGACAGGTTTTACATTCTTCTTATGGTTCTTTAGGCTGGTTCAACTTCTCTCATAGACCACTCACAACAGGTTACACATTAAACACATTTTGAGCCTATGAAAGATGACACCTTGAGTAGATTTCATCATCTAATGAACGGTTTCCCCTGTTAGTCCTATCACTTGCATGGTCAACATACGACCTAGGGATAAAAAAATGGATAAGCATAAGCAAAAGTAAAATAATGGGGTAGAAAACAAAATCCAAAGCCCATACAAAAAAAGAGAATAGAAAAAATAAAAAAATAAAAAAATAAAGAATAAAAAAAAATTGAATAGAAAAAGAGAAAATAAAAGGTGCACCACAATAAATAGGTCAATAATAGATGAGGGGTAGAAAACAAAAGGAAAAGCCTCCTAATATCACCCATGTTATGCTTCATCACATTTGGTCCTTAGGTTCAACATAACACCATGGGATGATTTCCATCGCTAGCGATAGGCTCCAAGAGCCTGCCTACTAGTGGAATAGTCTTACAAGTGGTGATATATCTATCACATTAGCTATCCACTTTTGTACAAATCATTGTTAGTGTATGGATGAGCTAGCTAGTTCGACCATATCTACAATGGGTTACTCCTACCTCCCTCAAAATGGATAAACGGATCTCACTCATTTACACACATAGGTCCAAGATAGATTTTGAACCAGTCCGATTAGTTATGTGTTGTCACATAAACTTACACAATTTTGGGTCCAAGATTTGATTGCCAAAACTATATTGGTCAAAGCCGTCACATACACCTTATACTATCCTACATCCATGAGATCATGGAATGGATTGCATCCACACAGATACATGCCATAATACAAGTACTTCCTTTACGCATTTCAGTTCTCCCATACATGCATCCATGCATTTATGTTACACAAATTTACTACATATTACATCAATGCATTTACACTACATGCATCACATCAAATATTACATCAATGCATTTATCCCACATACACTATCTCATACTACATCATCGCATTTCTATTACATGTATTCACTACAAATGGCATTTCACATTATATCACATCACATTGCATTCGAAATACAATCATGCAAATCTATTCTATAGTATATTCATACTATAGTACGTGTTAGATTAAATCACTATATAAAATATCGAAAAGCAATTATAGTGTTTCAAACTTTAACAGTAGAATTTAAAAAATAAGACAAACACACACAGTAGAAGAGACAACAATTTTAACGTGGTTCACCCAATGTGGGTTACATCCACCAAGAATTTTTAGTCCTTTCTTTCTCAATCCAAGCAATAGAGGGTTACAACCTACAGCAAACATCTATTGTAATTCTCCTCTCTATATTTACAAGGAATAAACACAGTAATTTTTTCATTATTGACTCTGTTTTTCCTCACAACTATATATAAGAAAAAAATAGAAAAAAAAATTGCTTTTCTTAATACATTCCAAGATTAACACTGATAAAAACAAAAAAAACTTTCCCTAGCTGTCCTGTTGTAAATCCGAAAACTTTCTCTAGTAGACTAATAGACTGTAAATCTAGAAACTTTCCCTGCCCATCCTGTAGTAAATCTAGAAACTTTCTCTGTTTAGCCTCCTCATAATTAAGCTCCATTCCTAACAATCTCCCACTTGGAGACTAATTCCATTGCACCATAATGCAACCAAGGACTGAAAAATTCTCATCATGGCCTCTTATTTCTTAAGGCCAACTGAAGTTGAGCAAAAGCTCACCTTTTCTCTTGACACCACTTTTGTAAGCATGTCAGCAGGATTTTGTGATGTGTGAACTTTCCCTAATTTCAAAGATCCATCTTCCACTACTAATCTAATGAAATGATACCTGAGTTTGATGTGTTTAGTTTTTGAATGGAATGTCGAATTCTTCGCAAGGTGTATAGCACTCTGGCTATCACTCCATAACCTATTATCCTCTTGCTTCTTCCCCAGTTCTTCCATTAGTCTTTACAACCAAACCATATCTTTTCTTGCTTCTGCAGCAGCAACATATTCAGCTTCAGTGGTTGAAAGGGCAACTACGTGTTGGAGTTTAGAAATCCAACTAACCGCTCCTCCTCCTATAGTAAATATGTAGCCAGTAGTGCTCCTTCCACCATCAAGATCACCTTCCATATCAGAATCTACAAAACCTTTCAAGCATATAATAGAGCCTCCAAAATTCAAAGAATAATTTGATGTTCCTCTCAAGTACCTGAGTATCCATTTTACCGCTTGCCAATGTCCTTTTCTTGGATTACTCATAAATCTACTCACTACTCCCACTGCATGGGCAATGTCTGGTCTTGTACAAACCATTGCATACATCAAGCTTCCAACCACTAATGCATAGGGAACCTTAGCCATATGCTCTTGTTCCTTTTGTGTCTTGGGACACAAATCTTTGGTGAGTTTGAAATGCTTTGCCAATGGAGTAGCAACAGACTTTGCATTGTTCATGTTGAATCTCTTAAGCACTTTTTCAATGTATTATGCTTGTGAAAATTTTAGAGTGTGACTCTCCTTGTCTCTTGTTATCCTCATACCAAGGATTTTTTGGATTCTCCCAAATCCTTCATGGCAAAGGATTTAGCCAACTTCTTCTTGAGCATGTTTATATCTTGCATATTTGTTCCTGCAACTAACATGTCATCCACATACAATAGCAAAATAACATAGTTGCCATTTCTATTTTGCTTAAAATATACACAGTGATCACTTTGACATCTTTCAAACCTTTGATTAGCCATGAACTTATCAAATTTTAAATACCACTATTTAGGAGCTTGTTTTAACCCATACAAGCTCTTTTTTAGTTTACATACCCAATCCTCTTTACCTTTCACCTGAAAGCCTTCTGGTTGGTGCATATAAATTTCCTCCTCCAAATCACCATGAAGAAATGTTGTCTTCACATCCAATTGCTCCAGATACAAATTTTATATAGCTATAAGACTCAAAATAGCTCTAATAGAGGTCATTTTTACAACTGGAGAAAAAATCTCATCAAAATCAATACCTTTTTTCTAAGCGAATCCCTTGACCACTAGTCTTGCTTTATATATATTATGCCCTTCATTCTCCTCTTTAATCTTGTACACCCATTTATTGGTCAAAGCTCTTTTACCTTTGGGTAGCTCAACCAAATCCCAAGTTTGGTTGTGGAATAAAGAGTCCATTTCTTCATTCATTGCAAGCTCCCACTTATTCCTTGTATCCATCTGTAATGCTTCCTGAAAACATTCTGGCTCACCAACATCAGTATACAAAACATAATCAGAGAAACGTTGAGGAATTTTACTTATCTTGGTAGATCGTCTAACAACACTTTCTAAAAATTGAGGTGCTTATTGTTGTTGCTGTACATTTTGATCTTCTACCACTTTTGGAGTTACCTTTTTCTATGTGTCCATCAAGGTCTATGTATTCAGTATTTTCTTGTTTTTGTTTCTTTCCCTGCAATCGATCTTTATACAAGTTTTTTTCATTAAATATGACATCCCTACTTCTAATGAATTTTCAGTTATCACAATCCCATAATCTGTAACCCAAGCCATCAATACCGTAACCAATAAAATAGCACTTTTGGGCCTTAGCATCTAACTTATTTATGTTCTCTTTATCTATATGCATAAAATCCTCACATCCAAATACCTTAAGGAAAGAATAATTTACTGGTTTACCTGTCCAAAGCTCTTCCGGAATTCCTCCATCCAAGGCACTAGATGGTCCTCTATTAATCATATATACTACAGTATCAACAGCATGAGCCCATAAAAATAATGGTAAGCCTACATGTATTCTCATGCTCCTATCACGCTCCATGATGGTTCTATTCATTCTTTTTGCAACCCCATTTTCTTGAGGTGTTCTTGGAACTACCTTGATTCTTCTAATTCCATTTTTAGAACAAAACACATCAAATTCTCTACTGCAATATTCTCCACCATTATCCGACTTTAGACACTTTAACCTTTTTCCAGTTTCATTTTCAACTAATGCTTTCTAATTCTTGAAGGTATTAAAAACATCACTTTTATTTTTAATGCAATATATCCATGTTTTCCTTGTTGCATCATCAATAAAAAGTACATAGTAAGAGGAACCTCCAAGAGAAGTTACCTGAGCTGGGCCCCAAACATCTGAGTGCACAAGCTCCAATTTCGCTTTCTTCCTTTCCTTGCCATCCTTGAGAAATATAACTCTCTTTGCTTTACCATAAACACAATCCTCATAGAATTCCAAATCAATCTCTTTTAACTTAGGCAATAACTTTCTTGAATTTAAAATTTGCATACCTTTTCCACTCATATGGCCGTCTTTGATGCCACAAAGATGCACTCTCACCTGTAGAAACTAAATTCATGGATCAGTGAGAAAAATTAGTAAGTAAATAAAGAGTACCCACCAATTTACCTCTAGCTACTATCAATGAACCTTTAGTAACTTTCCAAGCATTTTTTCCAAATGCAACCGTGTATCCTTCACCATCAAGCTTACTTGCCGATATAAGATTTCTCTTTAAATCTGGTATGTGTCTCACCTCTTTAAGATCCCATTGACATCCATTTGGGGATTTAATCAAAATCTTTCCAATACCCATGATTTTACATGGTTGGTCATTTCCCAACAAAACTTGTCCATAATCTCCAGAAACATAATCTATGAAGTATTCCTTATGTGAGGTAGCATGGAATGAAGCACCACTATCAATTACCCAATAATCACTATTTCTATCAAGAGATAAGATTAAAGCATCTTGTAGAATTTTTCCAATAATATTGGCTTCTGAAGTGTTACCATTATTATCATTACCTTCATTTCCATCACCCTTTCTTTGCCAACAGTCCTTCTTGAGATGACCCTTTTTGCCATAGTGCCAACACTATAGCTTTCCTTTTCCACATGATTTGGATATGCCTTTGGATTTGCCACGATGTGAACTCTTACCTCTTTCTCTTCCTCTTCCTCTATTCTCAATAATTAAGGCGATGCTAGATGATTCTCCTGTGGTTTTTATTCTCATGTCCTCACTGAGTATCACACCAACCACATCACCAAATTCTAATTTATTTGAACTAGAATCAGAGTTACTTACCACCATTACCAAACTGTTTCAACTTTTCAGAAGAGAGCATAAGATTAATAAGGCCCTAAGATCATCATCAAAAGCCAATCCTATGAATGCAATTAATTAGTGACAGTATTAAATTCATTTAAATGATCATGCATAGATCATCCTTCACTCATTTTCATGTTAAATAACCTTTTCATTAAGAATACCTTATTTTATGTTGATGGTTTCTCATACATCTTGGCCAACTTATCCATGATTCCCTTGGTAGTCTTTTCATTAGATATGTTGAAGGCTATGGTGGCTCCCAAGCACAACCTCACAGTACCCAATGCATTTCTATCAAGGAGACTCCACTCCTCATCAGACATAGTTGAAGGTCTCTCTATTTCCCCCACAAGAGGTAAGTAAATATCCTTCTGGTACAAGTAATCCTCCATCTACATATTCTAGAATTAAAAGTTTTGGCCATTGAATTTTTCAACTCTAAACCTCCCTTCTTTTGCCATTGCTCCCACTTGATCCAAAAATTCTCCTTTTGTCAAGTGCACCCAAAAAAACAAATGCTCTGATACCACTTATTAGAGTAAATCACTATATAAAATATAGAAAAGCAATTATAGTGTTTCAAACTTTAACAACAGAATTAAAAAAATAATACAAACACACACAGTAGAAGAGACAACGATTTTAATGTAGTTCACCCAATATGGGTTACATCCACTGAGAATTTTTAGTCCTTTCTTTCTCAATCCAAGCAATAGAGGGTTACAACCTACAACAAACATCTGTTGTAATTCTCCTCTCTATATTTACAAAGAATCAACATAGTAATTTTTCATTATTGACTCCGTTTTTCTTCACAACTATATATAAGAAAAAAATAGAAAAAAAAACTGCTTTTCTTAATACATTCCAAGATTAACACTGATAAAAACAAAAAAAACTTTCCCTGGTTGTCCTGTTGTAAATCCAAAAACTTTCTCTGGTAGACTAACAGACTGTAAATCTGGAAACTTTCCTTGCCCGTCTTGTAGTAAATCTAGAAACTTTCTCTGTTTAGCCTCCTCATAATTAGGCTCCATTCCTAATAGTACGATCATAGATCTAAACCATACCACACATATATATCCATCATTATACATACCTAAAAATTATGCTATGCTATCTATGCAAACATAAAAAGCACAAATTCAAAACCATAACAACAACACAAATTTATGTAACAACCAAAACCAAAATGTATGTATATATATATATATATATATATCATAGATCAAAAAGGCCTGTAGACCACAAACTGGTACCATTCCCATCATCCATCATCCAAAATTCCCACAAGCTACAATCATAAATAAATCTAACTACTACCAAGAGTCTGCCCACATCTCTCACAGTTCACCCACATCTCTTTAACTCTACTAGACTCTACCCTAGTCTTTGGAATCTAAACCTTGATAGGTGGATCTCGTCCCTCAATCTTGGTGCCCACTTGCTCCACCAAAGTAGCACTACACTATTTATGATGAGAAGATACCTGCACTCGTGACCATGAATCATACTAGGACACCACCTAGCTATAATCGATAATCACAATCCTGTACACTATTAGATAAGCCTCACACAATGATTTCTTAGCTGATTCTATAGCCAATAGAATAGTCAATCTCTTAATAACCCGTGAGGCCTCCTCTCATACATGCTACTGGCTAGCCATCTTGGTCCTTATCTTCTCCACATCTGCCCTGTACCTCTCCTCCTACTTATGAAGCTTAGCCTCCAACTTCTAAACTCTATCTCGTAGCCCTCAAGCCTTCTCATTTGCATCCTACCTCTCCTGCACCTCAAATAGAATCTCCTCCATATCCACAAACATATCAATATCAATGGCGTCTTCCACACCATCCATACCAGTTAACCCGCCTCCCTCATCTACAGATCTAACTTCCTATCCCATGGCCACCCCACCCTCCACATGATCTGCCTCAATGGTCATAGGAACCTCCCCCACTACCAATCCTTGTGTACTTGGTGCACCACCCATACGATGTTGAGACCATCATAGAGGAACCTCTCTCTTGCCACTAGATACCTCCTTTGATCTAGCTCAAGTCGTCCTACCTACTCTCCTCTCTAGTGGAGGTACCCCACCACCAAGTGGCACCCATCATTCAATAACACCCCTTCTAGGCTTCTAACTCTACATCACCCACTAGGCCTCAAAATCTGGTGTAGTCTCAACATTATCCATATTCGGGATAACCACAGGTGGGTCACTCTCACCAACCCAAGGAAACACCATAGGACACTCTCCTTTGTCACCCTATCATATATAATATACAACAGGAGCCCTTGGAACATCATGTTGTAATCCAAACTACTGTCTCACCCGATCAAACTCAAAATACTTGGTCTATTGAGTATATATCCCTACTAGCCATCTACCCTGATGAATGGCCCACAACTTCTCATCGTACTTCTCCTACATCACCCCACCCAACCAAGGCCTACACCTAATATCATTAGGTATCAAGTCCCCAAAATTAACCCTCCACGACAAAGTATCACTCTCATGAGGCCTCTTAATGCCCTTATCCTCATCAGTTCACCACCTCAAAGTGTAGGGTAAATACTCCTTACCATAAACATGGGTAGGGTGAGGTAATAATTATGGCCTCTCAATACATATGTGTTCTCATGACCATACCTATAGCAGGGGAGTCCATATCATACCCTTTCATCTAGTACACACAACATTGTACAACTCTCTGTATTATTGGACTAACAGTGTAGGTACCCATTGTAGGCAGCAAATCCACCTCCCAGAAAAAGAAGTGATTTGCTAAATTTTGGACAGTTTTGGGGATGATTTACTCCAATTTTGTGAAATCATACAATGGGAGTAAATTGTACAGGAGACCATACAACTAAAGTGGCAAACCGTACAAAGCAGTGGCAAATCGTACAGGGCATACCAAAATTCAATGATATGCAAAGGAAATGTAATTTCGGGATGAAAGGTTGCATGGATTTGCTAACCTAAGGTGTAAACTTAGGAAAATGCCAAAATATTATATTCAGTTGTAATTGGGCAGTTGTGAATAACGAATTATCTTAGGAACCATTTTGGAATGGCCTGGACAACATTATATAAGGCCCCATTTTTGAATTTGTAGGTCTAGCTACTAGCTTACTGGTTCTTAGTTGCTAGAGTATAGAGATAGTAATATTTCTGAGTTATTATTATGATATTGATAAAGTTTCCACATTGTAACTGATTTGATAGCCATTAGTGATAATAACAGATGTTATGGATGATAGTGTATGGTCCTGTTGTGTATGGTTGATGCATTATGGATTATCATTGTGTGAATGAATCTCCTTTCTTACTGTTATATGTTAGTTCTAGGCTTTGTTGTAGCTTTGTGAAAAGAGTGTTACTGGTGGAATCATAGGAATGATCTAGAAGCATGATAATGTGGACAAGGTGTACTGAGACTGACTGTACGATTTTTGGATGTAATTGCTTGAATGGAATCTCTCACTAACTCGGATTGGGAGTTTTATCTATGAATGGAACAATCTTGTTAGGCTATTAAAACCTCTAAAAAACATCCCAGAGAGAGATTGGAGCAGAAGAGCATTGCAATTACTACCTTGCTATACTTTTGGATCATACAAATTGTACATCGTACAAATTGTACACATAATTATTACCTGATTTGGTAAAATATGTGATCGATAGGAACTTACCCGATTTGGTAGTTTTGGTAATCGGCTTGAACGATTACAAAACTGTGTACGACAGCCTCCAAAATAGCATCTGTTAGTTTTTCTAAGTGCAAGATCATACCATATTGGTTATTGTATGATCTGATATCTTACAATGTATGTGTTAAAGACCATACAAGAGATCGACAGTTCATACAAGGGTAGTTTGGGTAACTGGAAGATTGTTTGATTTGGTAGTTGGAATAAAGCTCTATCTAGGGATCGTTATTACCTTTATAAAACACCTCCCCATTAATAATACTCCACCGCTATGTTACATATGTGCTCCCATGCCCATACCTATAGTAGGGGAGTCTAGTGTGTTTGGAGACAAAAATAATCCATGGAGATAGGCGAAGAAGTCGCTCAAATGATAGTAGAGTGGTAAGGACACCACCATCTCAGGATCAATCACCTGAATGGTAGAAGAAGGCCTATCAGGGGATGAGACTCCAAATTTCCAATATATAATATTGAATTTTACACATTGCAGGAGGACAAATGAACGGGTAATAACATCATAAGCAGGGAACAAACAAGCAAAGGTACAAGAGGATACCACTAATTAGAATGTGATGGTAAAACCTCAATGCCAAGATTGGTATGGGGTCATACAAGTGAATTTCATTGTACGATTACCCAGGAGGTAAGTATAATCAGACTAGGATTGAAAAAAAATAAAATAAAATAAAAAATAAAAAATGAAAAATGAAAAATGAAAAAAAAGAGTTGTGCCTTGGTTGTGAAAATTCCTCAGGACGCAATTAATAAGGGCGAGGTTTAAAATCAGAAACGACAACCTCTCTGAAGGAAAATAAAGCAAAAATTCCTCTAAGTGATGAAATCATACAGTAAAAGAGAGAAATCATACAATAGATAATCGTACACGACAGGAATGTCATGCAAATCGTACAATACGATCTGGATCGTACAATGTACGATTTGCCAACTAACTCATTTAATGCGGCATGTGGAAAAGCAATGGTTGGATCATTTATAGCCTCTCAATACATATGTGCTCCCATGCCCATACCTATAGCAGGGAAGTCTAGATCAGACCCTTTCATCTAGTACACACAACATTGTACAAATCTATATATACCTGTACTAACAGTACAGGTGCCCATGCAAACACAATCCTGTGCTCCACCATGTCAGTCACCATATCCAATATGTTCTAGGTGAACAGTACCCCAAAAGTGTCAGGCAATGCATAGGTATAAATCATCATCATAGCTACACACTAACGATTAGAGATCTTCTCCTTCAGCCACAACCACTCATAATCCATCTTCACCACATCTATCTCCCTCCACCCCTCACCAAATAAGCTCTCAAACATAGCATCCTTACTATTATCTGGAATTGCTCTAACTAGAACACCCTCAATAGGTAACTTATAGATTCGATACATGTCTTCCAATGTGATTGTCATTTCCCTAGTAAGAAAATGAAAAGTGTTTCTATCTGCATCCCATCGCTCACACAACACGGATACATATGCCCTATTGGCATGGATACTCTTACACTCCCATACCCCTCTAAATCATATGTCATCCAACCACTTAATATCATCAACATTATTCATTAGTTTTTCAAAATCTCTCTTCATATTTCGTACGCGATGACGAGGCTCGAGCATCTTCACCTGTTCATCCACAAACAAACACAACAAAATATACATTAGTCATCAATACAATGTCGTAATCCAATAAAATTCCATAAATCCAATATACAAATTAAACTATTTAATTTGACACACACTTTGAGATATAAATAGTGCATAGTTCACATATCAAAACACATCAACAAAATGGTCTAATATTTAGATACCCATTTTGCTATTTCATGGTATAAGTTCGAATAGATGTGAAAAACAATATATATTTGCCTCCCAAAAGTCAATTATAAAATCACCATCCCCACTGTGACACGAAATTCAAAACTCAGTCAATCTTACCACAAAAACAAAATACATTATTGAATACAAAAACAATATACATTTTTGAATACAAAAACAATATATTATCAGACATACAAAAACAAAATACATTTTTGAATACCCATTTGCCCACTTAGCGGTAAAAATATCAAAAAAATTCAAAAATAGTATACCAATCAGCATGAAGTTCAAGGTCAATCTTACCACACATACATCCAAATAGAACACACAAATACACACAGTATCAAAATAACAATCACATTTTTTAACACTCATTTGCCCACTTTGCAGTGAAATTTCAAACAGATGTTCAAAACAGTACAAATCGGGCTTCTAAAAACTAATTTCAAATTTAACACTACATATATATTGGCACGCAAAAAAAAACACATGCCAAATGAAAACATCTACAAAAACAAATAATATTTTCGGATACCCATTTCGCCCTTCTACGATGAAAGTATCATCGGTTTCTAAAAATACTATCTCTAAGGTGGAAAATTTAACAATCAAAGTTTACTAACTTACACCCAAAAACCACACATTCCAAAAACATGCCAAACAAAGGTAGAAAAAAATAACAATCACACAAATGGATACCCATTTCCTACTTTTATGGATAAAAGTCAATAACATTCCAAAAATAGTACACCATTACTCCAAAAATGGATGGTCAAACTATATAACTACTCTACCCGTTACCCGGTCAAACTAGCATGAAAACAAGTCAAACCTAAAAATAAGTTATGTTTTTGGGTACCCATTTGGCTAGTTTTCCACTACATATTCAAATTTCAATCAAAACTTACAATTTTTTTTAAAAACGAGATGAAAACCTCCCCCCCCCCTAATTCACATTTCTTTAGAAAATTAAAAAACACAAAACAACACAAGTAGAAGCACTTACTAATGGATCCTCGTGCCTTCTATAGACTCCAAGTCATCCTCTAACTATTTTCTCACTCGAAATTGTCAACCATCGTGTCCACACATCACCGAATACTCCTTCTACGTGCTCTCCACAGCTCGTTGTCATCAAAATGAGCCCCTCTCAACTTCAAATTGCCTTAAAAATACCTAAAACCCTAATTTACATCCCACCCCATGATTTAGGCCTAATTCACACCCCACCCCATGAATCATAATCCAATTCATCCCCCACCCTATGAAATGAGCCTATGACCCCCAAATCCAATCAAATTCATTCCAAAACCCTAGGAAATCATGCAACTTTCTTCCAAAACCCTAGAAACCTTCCTAAATTGTCCTCTCATCTACTTTTTCACCAATTTTTATCATGCATTGGTATTCTATCAATTACTGCATCACCAAATCACTGCATTCCATTCACCTCATTGGTGATTCCTCATTTTAGGGGTATTCATATCTAAAGTCAGCTTTGCATGCAACCAACAAACCGAAAATCTAAAATCACGGATATTGCATCTATCTACAAATTTTTTTACTAAATACTATCTTATGATTATAATCTCAATCCCAACCATATATTTATTAAATCAAGAGAGTTGTACGTGACAATGGAGAGGTCACTTTGGCATTCATGGTACACAATGAATGACACAGTTGACTAATTCAATGTAACATTTGGAGGACTTCACTCTAGCATTCATGGTACACAATGAATGGCATGCTTGGATAATTTAAATTTTAACTAACTCAAATGGTTTGACACTTTTTGCCATGTACTCATAAATCAATCAATAGTAAATATTTGAATAGGCATTTGTTCTATTCGTACTTTTGGACCACGCTAAACTGGTCATAAAAGCAAAGCAGTCAAAATTTGCCTACCCCAAGCAACTAGTATGACATTGAAAATGTCATATGAACTCAGCAAAACCATTGCATTGCATCCACAATCATCCATTTCCATTTACCGGTATTATTTTCATTCCATTTTATCTCTTTCCTCTTCTCCTCTTCTCCTTCCTCCTTGGCTATCGATCAATTTGGTATGGTCACGCTTCGAGAAACTACATACTTTTTATTGGATACCATTCTCTTTCTATCCCTTTCTTCCACATAAACCCTTCCTAACACATAAACCCATTCTCTTTCTATCCCTTTTCTTCCACATAAACCCTTCTTACATACTTTTTATTGGATCCCATTCTCTTTATATCCCTTTTCTTCCACATAAACCTACATAGGGGTCCCTTGTAGGTTAGGTTCCTAATTTGAAATTCTAGGACTTGAGCGAGTAGGAGGCCACCACGGAGGTATAATCATATTCTTAGGGTAAAATCAAATATGGTCTATGTCTCCTTGCCTACTCTCCGTAGTGTCAGCCCTTGAATGGGCTTGGTTGTGGGTGCATACCATAGATATTTTGTTCCAAACCCTACATGATTATCTCTTTTACAAATTTTAATGATGCAACACACAAGAATGAAAACACATAATAATACAAGTATTTATATCTTTTAAATATTTTATATGTGTTCCCTAAAACTTTTTTGTGTATTTTTAATTTGTTGTTTGCAAAGAGATATCTTTTCTTGTGTTTTCCTTTTGTTGGATGATATTATTTTGTTTAAGGGATTTCACCTATATACTCGCAGTGACTAAACCTGGTGATGAAGTTCAGGCATCCATACCCACCAAAATATGAAGATGAAACCCATATCCAATCAGGGAGCATAAGTCCTACCAATCCTCACCCATATTGACCGCGTGCAATGATACACCCTTCAAATAGGAATGTGTGCTATTTTCCATGGCTAAGATGGTTATTGGAGCCATATTTGGCCAAATAATAGGGTTTGTATAATGCGAGACAACAGGTGGAGATGAAGCCCACCATCGTTGGTCTCTATTAGTGGTTGGGGATGAAGTTCCAAATCACTAATATTCAAATGTGATGTGGTGTGTGTGGTTCCTTTTATACTTAAGAAAAGTAAAACCAAAGAGCACTCAATGATAACTTTTCTAAATGTAAAATAATGTTCCACTTTCAAAAGTATTAAATAAATTATGGAACCTACAAAATGCATAACCTATATTTCAACCTAACCATTATGTAGGTCGTAAGTAATAAAACCACACAAATGCATTCCTACTTGGTTCTTTTCCTATTTTTTCTTTTTTTTGTTATTTTTGAGATTAATAAAAAGTGAAATCTACTTTTCAATAAAACAAGGGGAAAGAAATAAAATCTAGATCTAACTTTATTTAAACAGTAAGAATACAAAGTAAGGTCAAGATACTCATCTTGAAAGCCTAAGATGCTACTGTTTCTATCAATTTGAGTTGCAGGCTCCCTATTTGGTGGCCATTCTAGGGTGGGATGGTTGCCAATTTGGGGATCGTCCCTAGGTGGGATGGCTACCGTGACCATACCTAGGTGTTCCAATTAGGAAATCAAGGGTTGTTTCAGGCCAGAATGGCCAAAACCTGTAAAATTTTAGAGGTAAAAATAGAGTTAAAACTTCCTAAATCAAACGAGACAGGGGTCCCACTGTAATCACCACTGTAGAGGGAAAAAGTGGTGCACCTAACAAAGATAAATGAAATGCATCTATTATTCTAAGCACTAAAAAGAGGTATTTAATATAATCATGATAACAAATAAGTAAAAATAAATGGGGGTCCTCTTTATAATAATCAATTTGTAGAATCCATGGTTACAATGCGTCCCTTTGAGGTCTCTAAATTGATACAATCATTACAAGGTGTCGCAAGGATCTAATCCTTTCAAAGACTAAATATGTGCTTCAAGGCCTTCCTCGCACTCATGAATTTAAGAGCAGGTTTTGATACTACGACGATGATCTATCCGTATTCAAACTTGTAGCTCCTTCCTTGCACACTGAAATACCTGGATCTACACACAAAGAACTCAAATTTTTTAATAGCATATGCAAATTGAAATGAAATTGAAGGGATGCATGCAATAGTGAATATAAAAAGTGCAATAGAAGGTGCAAAACTAATCAAAATTGTACCAAAACTTAGTATAATGCATATATTCTAATCTAGAAATGATCTATGCTGAACAAAAAAAAATTATATGTTGAGTTCATGGTCGTCCCTAGGTGTTCCAATTAGGACTATTAGAAATGAAAAACCTTATAGAAGATGCAAAGCTACTAAAAATTGCACCAAATCCTAGTATGATGTATATATTATAATCTAGAAATGATTATGCTTAAATTGAAATGAAATTATATGCAGATTCATGGCCATCCCTGGGTGTTCCAATCATGACTGTTAACCATCCCAGGTAGGGATGGCCACCAAACTTGGTGGTTTTTACCACAAATTCCTCTAGGATCTAGTTCAAACTATTCCTAGGGGTGTTATCATTGATTTTTTGATCTGTTTCACTACAATGGGTGGGTTTTGGAATAGGTTTGCATATTTGGGATCACTTGGAAATCTCCTTTGATTGATGAATATTTCAAGGGCAAATACACAAGTGAAAGGTTGATTGAATCTCAGTAGCACTTCATTGTGAAATATTGCAAAGACTCCTCTCTTTGAATTGGGTATATTGGCTCCCTTTTATAGCTCAAGAGAGCACAAGGTCAAATAGACAATTTAGGGCATACGAGGCAAGCGCCCCCATTTGTCAAAACCTTGCCATGCATTGGGTGGGAGACATCCAATTTGGGCCTCTAATTTGCAGGTTTTTGATTGAATTGATGTGCCCTATATCTTATCATAAATCAATGGGTGGGATAAATGGTAAAATTTGATTGTCATTTATCCTACCCTTAACTTTTTGAGAGTTCAGGGGGTTGGTTGTCCCATCTAGGGATAGTTGTGGGTGGTCATCCTTGGGTGGGACGACCACCAATATTCATCCCTAGGTTGGACATCCATGGTTGCATGGCCCAAAACTTCCCAAAATTAGGGTAAAACTTCTCAAAAGTGGTAAGGACCACTATTTAACCCTAGAGGATTGCCTAAGGAGGCCATATGGTGCTGATAAGAGTGCATCTTGGTAGTCTACTCGGATTGACATGATTTTAGTGTCTACAAAATGGATCCTAGATAACTTGCAAGCACATGGTGAGAATAATATCGATAGAGGCTATCCTAAACATGATAAATAGTGGAGGGGTCAAGTCTTGTTGACATTGTTTGGTTATAGGGTTAAGGACAAGGGTATTTTATTGGAACTAACACCTATTTCTATAGATAAACATAAGCAATCCATCCACTCAAATCATGTACAAAAAGTGTAAAAAGGGACACCCATATACACCATAAATAATCACTATAATAACTATAGATATGAATCACACCACCTTAGTATAATGAATGGAGTGGTAGAGGATATTTATACCAATATTGAAAATCCAATTACATAAATAAGTTTAACCTAAGTCAATATAACAAGAGGGATTAAGGTTAATTATAAGTTTTAAGGTGGGTTTAGCCATAAAATGTTAACCATGACCCATAGGGCTTACATAATAAAATATTATAATAAATTAAATGTAATTATAAAATAATTTCCCATAATCCTATACAAGATTACAACATACAGTGTCGAACTTGGCCTTAATTTAGGTTACATTTTCAAAACCCCCTCATAATATTAACTAAGGGTCCAAGGGGAGAAAACATCAGTGATAATAATAACTGCCTCCTATAATGGATGCTCTAGAGGCCTCATATTTGAGGTAGTCTTATCTGACCCCCCCCATCATCTAAATGTTTTTGTTGTAAAAATGCTTCTTGCACAAGTCTCCTTAGGTTGTATTATAGTCATCACTGCTACTATCAAATACTCTCACTTATCCAAAAAATAAATTTTCTAAGGCTTCAAATGAATAAGAGAATTCAAGGTCACCACCACCTCTAAACATAAGCTACTTCAATCTTCCATATTCATATAATGTAAAACTTGGAAGGATGACTTTTCCTTTTACAACACACATGACCTTGTTTGGAAATTTTAACTTGTCCTTAGGCAAATTAATTTTTGTTACCAATAGAGGATTTTCATGAACCTATTTATGAAAATATGTATTACCAAATCCTAAGAGCACTTGTAAAAATAATAGAAGAAAGAAAAGATAATGAAAAATTAAGTCTTCATGAATAAGTTGAATCAATAGCCCAAAGGACAAAGAGGGAATGACTAAAACATATTCTAAATCCTTTCTTTAATACCTCCAAAGGACTTAGAAGCTACTACAACTACCACAAATCCAACTATACCTCCCCTAAATGCAAACCAAATATTTTGATAACATAACATATTGTAAATTTTTCCTTTTGAAATAGGGTAATAGGATTTAAATATAATCATACAATGTGATTGATGGTTTTTTAAGCCTTATGCTACCATAAAATATCATAGGTTATCTCACATAGTTCCAAATATAAAATAACCACAATAATAAAGGTCAAGATAATAATGTTATGAGTAGAATAATATGAGAAAATTAATATGTATGTCAAGGCTTATAATAAATCAAATAATATGTATTTATATATTGAAATATAAATATAAATATCTTGAATCATTCATACACTATGCATGAAGAACAACTTACAATATTAATTGCTCAAAATGTATACAAGCTTTATTTCTTCTTATCTATTATAACTTAAACCCATAATATTTGAATCTTGAATGAATTATACTTGATCTATATTTTATTATGGAGCATTGTCTCCATAATATAGTCATAGTAATGTGACTCTTTAATATTTGACTATTGCTCTCCATATGCCACGTCTCATAACTATTGGATTATCTACATGCTACTTGCATATTTGATGAACACTTGACTCTATAATATATGTACACCTATGCATGACTCTTACACTTCTACTTGCACTATCTAATATATGTTAGATTATATTACATTATTGGGTACATATCAATGTACCACCTTTGGTACATTACTAGAGTAGGAGTTTACTTTAAAGTAAAGTTAAGAATTTACTTTAACATGTAATAAATGTACAAGCGTTATAATGTGCAATGATGTAAATATGCATGTAGTCTACATGTATATCAGTCATAGGGTAGATTCAAAGATAGAGTGAGGGCCAAGGAACTTATATTCCTATATATAGGCCTTATAGTGACTGAAAAGAAGAGAAGAGAATTTATGAGTGTTAAAACAACATGTATTTTATGCAAGTTTAATTCATTTTCTATCTGTAAATTTATGAAAATGAATGTAGTTTTATGATCATTTTATCTTATTTATGTGATTTATGAATGAATTTGATCCATGATGATAAAAATGATTTATGCTTGTGTTTTACGCAAAAGTGTGCAAGTTTCTGTGTGTTTTGGCAGGAGAACATTGCAGGAGCTTCGCAGAGCAGGATGAGGCAAGGCACGGACCAGATAACAGGCATGGATAGACCAACCATGAGGATGACATGTTAAGGAGCCACGTGGATGGACGCTACAGAAAGATGCTATGGAATACAACTACAGAAAGTTGTTACAGAAAGCATCTACTGAAAGACATTACAGAAAGAAGGTTGGCTAAGTCAAACTATCCAACGTGTTGTTGATGCCACGTCTAGTGACAACGTAGCAGTATTACAAGGCATACACAGTCAGCACAGTTGACTGACATGTTGGCATTATGCACGAGATTGTATATTTATTTAAGTTGTTATTATAAAGTTGTAAAATTATTATACTGTTAAGATGTTTAGATTCTGATGCAAGCCTATTTTGTCTCTTCCTGGAATGAAGGATGAATAGTTGTATTTGTTGCATCATTAGATTATTTAAATTAAGAACCTTTGTTATGTTAGTTCGTTAGTTTGCCACTTGGACCATAGGGATTGTGACAAAGTCCAAGTTGGTTACAAAGTATTATTAGTTTAGCTTTTTATTGTTGAAAATATAGTGTCTGAATCATCAAGCCAACAGAGCCACATGGAAAAATACGTGGAAGAATTTCATTAAGAATGTCCAAGTGACATTATAAAGTACAAGAGAGACCTTTGAAAAGGTCTAATGTTTGAATTATAGAAATAATTGAATTCTAATGTTCTAATGCCAATGTTTACACTCTGATATTTTGTATACAATTTCTACTCTAAAGACCTGATGTTCAAAGATACTGTACATTTGAATTTCTAGCAATAAAGCAACAACACTTTTCATCATGTCTTTGGTAACTATGTCATTTGCTTTATTATGATTTACTTGCTTATGTAGTCTTTACTATATTTTCCTGCATTCATAAATTAGAATAATGTTAGTAGTATTAATGCACATTAGTTACTGAAGTAAAATAGTTTAGGGGAGAAATATTTACACTATCCTCTAGGAGGCAGGGCCCACTCCTACAACCAATCCCTATTCTCTCACCCCTAAAATAGGATAGGAATAATTAGTACATAGAATTAACTTTAATTTATCAATTAAAATAAATTGCATCATCATAGACTATAAGGTAAAAATAGATAGTTAAATCAATAGGTTGCACATGGATCCACACAAATAAATATACATAGCATTTAATTAAATATAAATCATAAATTACATTTTATTTCAATTCAACACAATTTATTTTCTTATAACTTTTATTATTTTTTACAAACCTGAAACTAAGAGAAACAAAATTAAGTCTGAATATTAATCATTTGGAATAATCTATATTGGATTACTACCCTTTAAATCATTCACCCTAGATTGATAAATAAATGTAGAGTTTACAACTAGACATTTTGGCACCATTGTCGGGGAGAGCAGTGTCATAATTTTTAATCAAAGACTTATTGGTTGCGCAAGAAGAGAGGCTTACTTGTATGTGGGAAGAGGTATGAGTCCTTGGTATGCATACGAGTCAGAGTGGCACAAGAAGTCCCAAAAATCCCCTTTGTTCGACATTGCTAAGTTTTTTTTCTTAGGATCATTTTACTGCTTTCATAGTTAATATTTGATTTCAACAATTTTCATTTTAGCAAATTTTCAAAGCATTGGGTGGTTGTTATTGCTTGCTTTGGTCTAGGTTCTCTGACCTATGGAAACAGGAAGTAGGTGTGATTGAGTGACACAATCATAGTGAAATGCTCCTTAAAATCAAAGAAGTAACAACAATTTAACCTTTTATTTCAGCAATTTCATTTCTAGCAAAATTTACTTTTCAAGCAATATTTCATTTTACTTTATTGTGCTAAGATTAGTTGTATAAATTCATTGACTATGAATTACACCTAGTTTTAGTAATAGTAAAATTTTTTTAGAAATAAAAATTTTATTTTCCTCTTATTATGCTAAAATTAGTTGTAAATCAAACCTAGTTTTAGTGGCAATAAAAACTATTTTCAAATAGAAACTTTACTTTCCCTTATTATGCTAAAATTAGATAGATAAATTACACCTAATTTTAGTAATAATAAAACTATTTTAGAATAGAAACTTTACTTTCCCTTACTGTGCTAAAATTGGCTGGAAAATCACACCTAGTTTTAGTAATAGTAAGAATTGTTTTAGAATTAGAAACTTTACTTTCCTCTTATTATGCTAAAATTGGTTGTATAAATAAAACTTGGTTATAGTGGCAGTAAGAATTATTTTAGAATAGAAACTTTACTTTCCCTTACTATGCCAAAATTGGCTAGAAAATCAGACCTAGTTTTAGTGGTAGTAAGAATTATTTTAGAAATCAAAAATTTTATTTTTCTCTTACTATGTTAAGGGTTGGTTGTATAAATTCATTGGATATGAATTGCAGATTGAGTCTTAAAAATAGTAGGATTGCTTTAAATTATCAACAAAAACAAAACAAAAATAGAACAAAAAAACAAAAAAAGAAAAAAAGGAAGAACAAAAGAGAAGTAAAAACATTGCTAGATGATAGAAAATTGCATCAAATAATCTGCATCCATTGACCTCAAAAATTACTATTAGAACAAGAAGTTAACCTTATTTTTGAGCAAAGACACCAAACATATGGGAAAGAGTGGGAACACCTATGCAAACATCTTGATATCATAAAAGAAAGATCAGATGAATTGGGTAGAATCAAGAGAGTAAACATAGCTAAAATTCTAGGGCTAGATTATCACTCACCCTACCTTGACCTTATAAGGAGTTGTGAACGGTGGCTTGGGGATAGGAGAGCAATAATAAATTTAATCACCTACCCATGGGACCAATATTTCGAGGATTCCCTTACCATTCATAGTTTCCTAGAAAAAATAGAAGACAGGGAAGTGAACCTAGAATATAGCAAGAGATATCATAGGGCACCTAGAGTAGTTTGCTTTAGAGAACTATGTCAAGACTTGCATTGTAAATTATAGTTTGAGAGCCCTAACCCAATTCCAAAATAGGCTTTTATTGTCCAATTAATTACTCTAGTAACAAAAGACTTTGGATTTAATGAGGAGCATTATATGACTCTTGAGCAACTCGATCCAATTAATGATATCCATAGGTTGTTCAAGGAAGATTAAAAAGGTAAAAATTTATTGCAAGAACCAAAGAACTTGAAAATTTCATGAACAGACCTAGAGATTCAAAGGGAAGATTTATTAAAATTAGTGAACCAGAAGTAGATTGCCAAAGAAACCTTAGTAAGAAATCTAAAACTTCTGAGTTAAAAGAAACTAAAACTACAATCCAAACATCTACAGATTTTGCATCATCAAAAAAGTAGATTGAATTTCTAGAACAAGATCCCAAAACATATCTACTACCCAAACCAAAATTTGATGATCATATAGATCCTTCATCTCTCTTTTTGAACCTATACCTAGTCCAATTCTTGAAATATTATATTCAATCATGGCTGATCAAGGTAGCGAACAAGGGGAAGTAAATAGAAACCAAAGGCAAAGGACTAATGATCAAGGAGAAGTAGAAAATAAAAAGGGGGTGGATAGAGAAAGACTTTTGCCTTCCCAATTCCTTATTCGAAGATAGGCTAACAAGAGAACCAAAACTAGTCTCTATTGCTATTTTGCCTACCTTTCATGGGAAACCACATGAGGATCCTGATGCCTTTCTCTTTGAATTTGAAGTGGTGTGCCAAGCTTACTTTTACACCACTGATGAGAAAAAATTAAGACTATTCCCTTCTACGCTTAAGGATACAGCCTTAAGATGGTTCATGGGTCTAGGAGAAAGTATTTGCAATCGATGGGATGGAGAACATGGATTAAAAGACATATTCCTAGAGAGGTACCAAGATTATTGTAGAGTTCAAGATAAGAAAGTCGAGTTGTTTTGCATGAATAAAAAATATGATGAATCCCTTGAAGATTATCTCGAGAGATTTTAGTTTGTGGGATCAAGAGTAAACATTGAGTTGGATGAGGAAGTTCAAAAAGAACTTTTTCTTAAAGGGCTAAAGGAATATGTCCTTGACATACTAAACCTTATGGCAAAGGGGGATATTCATCAGATGGGATTGGGAGAAATCATAAATATTTGCAAAAATTACTCAAGAAATAAGCCATTAAGAAGTAATAAGCACCCATCATCAGGAGGGGGAGTAACACGAGCTGAAATTGGTAATATGCTAGAAAGTCTCAAAACTGATTTATTGAGTACATTAACATCATCTCTCGACCTCATGGATAAGAAACCAAAGGAGCAAAATATTGAAGAAATATATTATCATAGATGTAGGAAGAAACACAACTTGAGGGAATGTCCTCTCAACATTACAAACATTTCCAACATCTCTACTTGTTGTAAAATCTGTGACAAGAACCATAATACCAAAAATTGTAAATATATTTTGGCTATCAAAACTGCTATAAAAGAACCTGAGGTCGAAGAAGTAGAAGATGTTTACTTTATAGCTCAAATAAGGAATGGTCCATTTAATGGTCCACCCAATTGGTCAAACTCTAACTATTCCAACCAACAAAGACCTAATTATTGGTCAAATGCTCCAAGTTGGATGAATTGGAATCAATCTAATCAAGATTGGAACATGCCTCCTTGGGCACAATTCATGTCCAATCCATATGGAAATTCACCTCCATGGATGGTAGGCCAAAATCAAAATGCATCTAATTGGAATATGAGTGGCCAATACAATCAGACAGGACCTAGCTGGTCTCAAGGGTAGCCCCAACAACAAAACTTTCAAAATCAATTTAGGGGGAAAGTACCTCAAAATTAGCCTCAAAATAGACTCCTCCCACCTCCAAACAATGTAAACAATCCTCCTAAGCAGCCACCTTTACCAGCTCAACCAATGCCTAACCCTAATAATAACAAAAATGTTCAATAGGTCTATGAAACAAATGAGACATGCTCAATATCTGTGGTACCTTGCCAATAGATTCAATTAAGATCTAGAAAAATATTGGACAATACTAGAGCTACTCTCATAGAAATTGAAGAACCCATAGAGAATATATCTAAAAAAGTAAACGAAGATGAAAGGCCTGAAGAAGAGGTGGTAGCTTTACTAGAAAATATTCTAGAAAAACAAAAAGAGATCCAAATTCCTCAAAGGAAAGAAGTGGAGATACCATTTCTTGAAATGCTGGCAATACCAAAGGAACCATCTAAACCAACCTTCAATTTCCTTCAAGAGTTAGAAAATATCACCATTAAAATTCCTTTGTTACAAGCTATCAAGGATATTCCTATCTATTCCAAATTAATCAAGAACATATGTACAAATTCAGGAAGGAAAAAGAAGAATGAAGCTCAAACCATTCAAGTCATTGGATAATTATCTAAGATAATGACTGAAGGTAGGTTATTACCAAAATATACAGATCCTAGAATACCTATCCTTATAGTTCACATTGGTAAAATAGCCTTGCATAATATTTTGGTCAATTTAGGAGCTGCTATTAATGTCATGACCAAGGAAACAATAGAATCCTTAGGAGTACACAAATTACAACCAACTTCTATAGTACTCCAACTTGCAGATAGGTCTACTATCAGACCAAAAGGAAAATTGGAAGATGTTATAGTCTCTGTAAGTTCATGGGAATACCCTGTAGACTTTATAGTCTTACAACCCAAGAAAAAGTTAGGGGGACATCCCTTAATTCTAGGATACCCATGGCTTGCAACAAATGATGCCTACATCAGTTGTAGATCTAGAAACATGACTATTTTTTATGGCAAAAACACTAAATATCTTAGCCTATTTCCTAAATCAACATTAGATAGATATTTTCCAAAACAACTATGGTATGATTTCCCTCATGATTTGGATGATATCCAAACCTTATCGATCAATGTTCTGAGTGAACACCTACAACAAGAAATTGAGGGACCCTTATCATTATTACTAGGAGATCAACAGGAAGATCAAGGTCAAGATAATAGTTGTTTATCTAAATCTACTATGTTCATTAATGAGGCTAGCACAAGTCAAACTCAACAATTGATACCTTACGACTATCACTTAAATGTGCTTAAACATGAAATGATGGGAATAGATGCAAATACAAAAAGTTGCAAATAAATAGATATCACACTAGGAAGAACTTTGAACATTAGTAATGAGCTTACAAGCATACATGAATCACAACTGATTGATGTGCTTAAGAAGCATCAACTTGCATTTGCATGGAACTATGAGGACATGAAAGGAATACACCCAAAAATTTGTACCCATCGCATATTTATTCAAGAAGGTTGCCACCCAGTAAGACAACCCCAAAGAAGGTTGAATCCAACTATGAAAGATGTAGTTTAGGAAGAAATCATTAAACTCTTGAACACAAGATTTATATATCCAATTTTTGACAGCCAATGGGTATCACCATTAGTGATAGTCCCTAAAAAGAATGGTAAATGGAGGATTTGTGTGGATTACAGGGAACTGAATAAAGTGACAAAGAAGGACTATTTCCCCTTACCATTCATTGATCAAGTTCTTGATACCTTGGTTGGGAAGAAATACTTTTATTTTTTGGATGGCTTTAGTGGGTATAATCAGGTTTCCATAGCTAAAGAAGATCAAGAAAAGATAACTTTCACATGTCCTGTAGGCACCTATGCTTATAAAGTCTTACCTTTTGGATTATGCAATGCACCTACCACTTTTCAAAGGGTTGTTTTAGCTATTTTTGCTGATTTGATTAATGAATGTGTAGAAGTCTATATGGATGACTTCACAGTCTATGGTAACACCTTTGAAGAAACTTTATCAAGCTTACAAAATTTTTTGATTAGATGCCAAGAACAAAACCTCTCTTTGAGTCATGAGAAGTGTTTCATGATGATGAGAGGAGGTATTGTTTTAGGACATTACATATCAGAGGAAGGTGTTAAAGTAGATCTTACAAAAATTCAAGTTATCCAATCCCTCCAACCTCCAAAAATACAAACAGAGGTAAGAAGTTTCTTAGGACATGCAGGATACTACCATAGATTCATTAAATATTTTAGCAAAGTTGTTGCTCCTATGCTTAAGCTCTTAACCAAAGAAAGTGAATTTAATTGGACTGAAGCATGTTAGGAAGCCTTCAAAATTATAAAGAATAAATTGATTACTGCTCCAATCCTGAGGGGACCAAATTGGGAATTACCCTTTCATATACATTGTGATGCTTCAGGATATGCAATAGGGGTAGTACTACAACAAATAGAGAATAAAATACCTTATGCTATCTATTATGTAAGTAAAAATTTGCATGGGGCTGAACTGAATTACATAGTTACTGAAAAAGAGTTCTTAGTTGTAGTCCATGCTATTAATAAATTCAAACATTACATAATGGGGTATGAAGTATTTGTTCACACTGATCACTCTACCATAAGATACTTAATGAACAAAGCTACAGTGGGAGGTAGAGTGGTTAGATGGCTTCTCTTATTGCAAGAATTTAATGTCACAATTATAGACAAAGTAGGCAAGGATAATGTTATTGCAGATCATTTATCTCATATGCAAATATTTGATGATGATGAGTTAATTCCTGATAATTTTTTGGATGAACATTTGTTTGCTCTCTCTATTTTCACTCCTTGGTATGCTGATATTGTAAATTATTTAGTAATAGGAAATATACCTCAAAATTTTACACCGCATGAGCGTAGAAAACTAATACATCAAAGCACCCCTTACATGTGGATTAATGGAGTCTTGTTTAAATCTTGCCCTGACCAAGTAATTAGGAGATGTGTGCAAGAAGAAGATGTATATGACATCATTCAGGTAGCACATGAAGAACCTTGTGGAGGCCATTATGCCACCCAAAGAATAGTCAGTAAAATGCTTCAAATAAGTTACTTTTGGCCTACTATGAATAAATATACCTATAAGTTTATTGATAGATGTGATGCTTGTCAAAGGGCTAGTAAACCTACACCTTCAATGGAAATGCCTTTGGTACCACAAATAATGTTTGAACCATTCAAGAAATGGGGAATTGATTTTGTTGGACCAATAGACCCTCCAAGTGCAGGTAATAAGCATATACTTGTGTGTACAGATTATGTCACCAAGTGGGCTGAAGTAAAAGCCTTACCACGAGCACAAGCTGAACCTGTAGCTGATTTTCTTTATGAAAACATCATGCAACGCTTTGGAGCACCTAGAGAACTAGTTTCAGATCATGGATCTCAATTTATCTCCAAAGTAATCAAACATTTTGTCAAAATCTATCAAATAAAACACAAAAATACTTCGCCATATCACCCTCAAGCTAATGGACAAGTAGAAGTTACAAATAGAGAACTTGAAAAGATCATTACAAAAATTATAGTTGTGAATAGGGTTGATTGGGTAGAAAGGTTAAAAGAAGTTGTATGGGCATATAACACAACTTGGAAAACCACCATAGGATTGTCACCTTATGAAATGGTCTATGGCAAGCAAGCCATTATGCCTATCGAATTTGAGATAGAAACTCTTCGCACAATGGTACAACTTGACATGAACTTGGATCAAGCACAAAAAGCTAGATTGGAAAAGTTAAACATTATGGATGAAAGAAGACTAGAGGCATTACACATGACTGAATTAACTCAACAAAAAAGAAAGAAATGGCATGATAAACACATTGTACCATGAACATTTCAATCAGGAGATTGGGCCTTGTTATTTGATTCTCGCTACCAATATTTTCAAGGTAAGCTAAGGACAAGATGGCTAGGACCTTATGAGATTGAAGAAATGTTTGGGAATGGTACAATTAAACTTAAGCCTATAGATGACTCAACAAGAAGATTACTAGTAAATGGGCATAGGCTTAAACTCTACAAGAAGCCATTATCTAAAGAAGAGTTCATACATTATCTTAAGCAACAGGTTGACTTGTAGTGCATTTCTGAACTGCAATCAACTATTACTGAATGACAACTTCTCTTTCTTCTTCACATAATATATATATATATATACCTATATATACATAGGAATAATATTTAAGAATAAATAAATAAATATATTATTGTTATATACCACTTGGCAGATAAAAGAAGATTATCATATACTTCCTTTGTTTCATGATGGAGTTCCAATATCTATAATATTTTCATCTTATTTTTCATCAATATTCAGTCTCAATATTATTGCAAAAAGCTCCAAAGGAGACACCTCTTCTAGTTAAATCAGTTTGAAAACTTGTAGGGAAATTACTACCACATCTTGCATAACACTTTGTTTGCTAAACAAAATCTAGGTGTTTTCAATCACTCAGCCACCACTAGTGTTTTAAGCAAATCTCCATTGAAAATCGAACAATCCTTAAAGTGCCATAGGTTGTTCCTAGTCAATCAAGTTTTCTCTTGGACTATGCACGTTATAACAAATAAAAACATTGTGAAGTTGGGAAAGAATAACCCATGAAGTTACTATTGCTATAAAGTGAATAGTTTCCCCTACTTATCCAATTATGCGCATGGCCTAGAAAGCTAAATAATTGGCAAAAGGACAAGCTCTCCCTTCACCCTTGAAAAAAAAAATCCCTTGCTCTCTCTCAAAATGAGCAAGTATCCCAAAAAGCAATAAAAATCCCCTTGCTCTTCTTCAAAATGAGCAAGTACCCCAAATAAAATCCAATAAAATAAGGGAAAGGAGCTTGAATCCCTGGAATTCTTAGTGTTTCAAAAACCATGGGGTGATCCTCATTACAACAATGGGTTGAATGAAACCTACCTGGCAATAAGGTATCCTTACGTGGTAGCGACAAGTCTGTACAAGACCTATGGATGCTCACAGATAAGCTAGCTTGTTGGCATAAGTGACCAATGGATTAGTCAATCCTTACTCATAATGAGAAATGAATATTCACTGCACACATAGTTGGTCCTTCAGATGCTTGAAACCACTAGGACAACCTTAGCATCATATCGATTTGTGAGATGAATAGATGAATTTGTTTAAAGATCACTAGGATGTTTGAGTCTTTGTAAAACAACTCTAGATCATTTATACCTAAGGCAAATAGAGTCATAAGAAAATACCATCATCACATTGCCATACACATATCATAATCCATTTCATCCTACAAAAATGTGGCTCAAATTTCCAAAGCTTTAATATTTACTTGTAGGGGTAAAGTAGTAAGGATAGGGTTACAATTCCCATCAGAACTTTGATAGAGTGGTTGGGAATCCAATTCCCCAAAGCTTTGCACCCCTATAAGAATACCAAATAGATGCACATTTCTATAGGAAAGGCCATCAAGATAATATCAGAATGACTATCCTATTGTTCTCATCCAAGACAAGTTTTGAAAGCACCTAAGCCTATGTTGAAGATCTATGTTGCAAATATTGATGACTGATATCAGGATAAATCCATTATTTTGAAGAAAACAAGATTATACTAAGAGGGGGTGAACTATATAAGATCAAATTTTACTTTTCTTTCCCAAAAAATATTATCCAATGTTATCAATTTAAAATATAAATAATAGTAATTAAATTAATGCACAAATCATCACACACATGAGAGACACAAATGTAACGTGGTTCACCTAATGTGGGTTATGTCCATAGAGAAAATATTTCTTCTAAATTTTCTCAACAAATATCTTGGGAATCAATTCCCTATTACAATGTTTATGGACCTCTATCCAAAGGAGATCTCAATACCCAATGCTCTAATTTTTGGATCTCTCTCCATAGGATAACTCTATCCCCTCTACTCTAGTTTGTGGATCTCTTTCCATAGGAGAACTCTATCCTCTTTGCTTTTGTCTACTCTAAATCCTACTCTCAACTCTATCTTAAATCTGCACCAAACCTCGTCACAAGGCTAGCACAAATATGCTCTAACTCTGCTAATAAATATATCTCAATGTTATTTTAAGTCTTCACAAGACTTGCTAAAATATTCCTCAAAGTTGATTCAAGTATTCTCACAAGACTTGCTCAAATCCATCTCACTACTGCTTCAAGTCTTCTCACAAGACTTGCTTAAATATGTCTTAATGTTGCTTCAAGTCTTCTCACAAGACTTGCTCAAATATTCCTTAATGCTGCTTCAAGTCTTCTCACAAGACTTGCTCAAATCTGCCTCAATGTTGCTTCATCTTCTCACAAGACTTGCTCAAATCTGCATCAATGCTACTTAATGAACCTGCTCAAATATTTCCAAATATTACATACAACCAATTCTTATATCTCTTTCAGAAAATGCTCTCTTCAACTAGACAATTCAAACATATTCTATTTAGAATTCGTTTAACCTCTAGAACATATAGAGAATAATATGCACTATCAAAAACCCAATATGTTCTTCACATTCACAAATCTTGCATTCAACTAATCCAAACTACATCTCTTACAAAATCCCTTTCAAATCAAATCAAACTAGTGTATAACTTTACCTCACAAAACTGGTCTGTCTTTCTTACAATTTGCTCTGAAGGATCAAACACACTAATGCATAAATTTTCTTCACAAGATTGATCTCAAACACTTCACAATTACTTTCAATGTCTTTCAAACCACTGCAAAAAATGTTTCACAATGATGTACAAACTTTGTCTCAACCCTAACACAAGTATTTTAGATTTCTTTCAACAATAGAGCACATGTAGGTCTCAAACCCTAATACAATTATTTTCAATTACATAAATCAATAATACACAGTTTATTTCACAAATTCTAGCTCAGATATTTCCAATAATGTACACCAATCAACCCTTTTAACTCCTCAAAATTACTTTCTCAAAATGCAACCACCTAGATAAAAATTTGAACCACCATACCTCAAAATGCTTGATGAAGATGTGCCCTCAAATACCTGTCTCAAAAATAATATCTTTTGCAACTTCAAAAGGATTAGCACAACACCTTTTTATATATTGGAAAACCTTCTAAAAAATATGTGCACAATTATGTTCCAAACCAATTCTCTATAACTCTATTGATTTATCAAAATAAAACATCAACTCATGAACCAAGCCCTTCAATATTAAAGCAAGTATTACAAACAATAAAAGTACATTATACACCTTTTATCTCCCACTTAAATATTTCAACAAACACAAATTGATTAACCACTAATTACACCTTATTACTCCATAAAATAATACTTCAAAAATTAATTGCAATTTCCTTTTAAAACAATGGCCAAAATAAAAATTATTTCCCTTATAACTCCCTAAGTCCAATAGTGTGCACAATAATCAAGCACAACTTAGGCCCTTAATTATTCAACCTTAATCACTAAAAAAATTCTTTTTCTTACCACAACTACCGCGAGTGGGGATCGACCATGAAACCTCCTGTCTGCCAGTACATGAGCACCACTTGGGCTACCGCTAGGCCTATCACCCACACAGAACCAAAGATGCACGTTTTATAATTTAAAGCCTTTGCCAAACCTCCTTGTTGATAAAACAAACAAAAATTATCATCGTCAATTTTCAACCCTAAGACCTGCTACCTAACCTGCACCTTAGTGCTGCCTAAACTGTCGCTAGGCCAGTCATCCGCTTGATAAAAAACTCCCATGATGCGCTCTTTATTCAATAGTCTAGTGTCCCTTTTTAAATTTTGTCTATTATTTTCTTTTTCTCATGAACGCACACAATGGAAATCAAACTCTATTGCAATTAAAAAACCATTCCTTAGTGCATAAATTTAATCCATATTAATATGGATTTTATCCCCCTTTCTTGACATCGGCACTTTATAAGTTTTATTTGAAACCTTTAAAAATGTTGGCACCAAAATCCATCTTGGGTTTAAATTATAATATAAAAAATTTTAATAAACTTTTTTTATTTAAACCTTTGGCTTCAAACTTTTATCCTTAATATTATAATTTTAAAATATTAAAATATTATTTCTTTTTAAGTCTTAGTCACTTGCTTTCTACATGGTCTTTAAACTAGGGCCTTCAACCTTTTAACCAAACACTTAGAGCTTTGTCCCAAACCTCTTTGGCTTATATTATTTAAAGTAAATATTATAACATTTTCTTTTTATCAATTTTCCTGCATTGAGATGAACTTTGCCTTGCATAATTAACCAACTTATAAACCTTATATTTTTGCATGACAAGATATATTTGACATCAATGACAACAAATATCATCAACTTATGACATCAATCACAACAATATACTCAAAATTTCCAACAATATCTCCCTTTGTCATTGATGGCAACCCTTTCTAAAAATTCCTTTTCTTACCACTGGATTGCAAATATTCTCCCCCTGAGAAACTGCTCCTCCTAACTAAATGCTCTCCCCCTTACTCAAATATCTCCATCATTGAAATCAATGGAAAAGGTACTTAATTGGGTTGATTAAGTTTCATTACCTGCAGATATTCATATATGAAATGAAAAAATTAGTCGAAATTGATTAGACATTTTTCGTAGGACTGCCCAAACTACCGAACTCGTTTTGGCCATATCTCACTCATCCGGACTCGGATTGAGCTAAAATTTTGAGGGTAGATGAATGAAAACCCCTAGAACATATCCAAAAAATTTTATATCATTTTGAGCAACATAGATCCTAGCGCATACCTATGTGTGAATGAGATATTTGGCAAGCAGCTATGCGGGGGTTTCATCTGGGTTGAGTGCAAGCAGCTCCATAGGTTGGTTTTTAGGGCCTTTGGGCCCTAGAGGCCAATATTTTAGTGGTTTATGCTCAATATTTTAGAAATAAATATTACAGGGGATACAATATGGGTTAGAAATTTGTCTTTCAACAGATCATACTGTGAACTTGAGTGACAATGGCTTCCAATTTGCTGCACAAAAGAAAAGTGAAAACCATACCTTTCCACGACATCTAGGGCAAGGATTAAAGAGATCACGAAATAAGTTTCAAGTAGTTAATCAAAAAATGGCTCATATCTCAAGTGAATCTGGTGCTAAGGTGCACCCACAAAATAATTCTACTATGAAAACCCCTATCAAGGGTAAGAATTTTGAAGACTCAGTCCCAAAAATGAATTTTAGGGATGCCCTTCATGGTGGACAGCCTCAGCCCAATGCTCATATAAATATTAGGGCTTCCCATAAACCTCTAAGAATGCCTAATATTTATCTGAGGGAAATGGAGTCAGGATGTCTTAAAGCAGCTGATGGAACTCCTATTGTTAAGCTTGATATGGGTAACATTCAGACTGGCATTGAATATTTGGAAAAAAAAGGACTAATTTGAAGAACACAAGTTTATACTGAGAGGGGGGGGTGAACAGTATAATACCTTTTTCAATTTTATCTATCAATACAGCTTTCAAACCATTAACATGCAGAATAAAATAGCAAGAATAACAAGCGATAAAATAGTGCACAAAAAGCAATCCACAAAGAGACACAACACTTTACGTGGTTCACCCAAGGTGGGCTACTCCACGGATAAAAATTTCCTCTAAAATTTATATCAAAACCTTTGGGAATCCTTCCCGATTACAAATTTTATGAGCCTTAGCTCAAAGGAGACACCTTTCCCTAATTCTGCTTTGCTAGTGATCCTCTAGAAGACCTCTACCTCCTCTGCCCTTAGCAAGTGGAATTCTGTCCACAGAAGACACATGTCTTCCCCGCTCCGGTCGGAGATCTCTCGTCCTCAACTCTCATTATCGCAAAGTTGGTCCTCTTTTTTGTACCAAACACAGTCCTTCGGTCTAGCACAATTGTCCTCTTCCTTTGTTCCTTTCTGCACTTGGTTGAAAACAACTTTTCGCTGCCTGCGCAACTACAGCAGCACAGTCTTCTCAAATTACAATGGCACTATCTTCTCAAATTACAGTAGCACTTGATCACCGTTTGTCCTTAACAACTGGTCACAATTATAGCAGTATCTACTTCATGCACTTTTCTTTCTTTTACACAGACTGCATGAACACAGTCGCAATCACAGCTGTCCTTAGATCAAATTCCATCCTTTTCATGATCTTTGCAAACACTGCAGCATTCGAACGCATAGCAACTTATGCACCTATGTACAACCACAACATCATACTTTTCACACAGTCTTCTTATGAACAGTAGCACAGTCTTTGATACTTAGAAGATTCAACGAAGTCCACTCTAATGTTGTAGTCGAACTTCGCTCTCTGATTTTTCAATGATCGAACCTCACTAGTCACACTAACTTTGCGAACGCCTCACTACGAAATGCACACTTTGATTGATACGCAAAATTTCTCAAACAGTATTCCTTTAATACTCATAATCTTAAGATGAAATCTTGTTCTTTAGTCGGCTATTCAATCTCCAAACATGTCGACTGTAAAACCTTACACTTCGTCGGCAAAGGTTAACTTCATCGGCTTTAACCGCCTCTACTGTTCTGTAGCTGTTCTAATGTGAAACTCAAACATGTCATGATATCGCTACGCCTTTGACTTTCATACACCTTCTTTGGTTTGTTGTCGTGAAATCATGACATTACAGCCTTTGCTGACATCATCATAAATCTTGTCACAAAATTGCGACGCTCTAGACTTCAAAGCCTTCTTCTCCGCTGTTGTCACGAAATCGTGACACCTTTGCCTCTTGCTGACGTCATCATGATTCTTGTCATGAAATCATGATGCTCTAGACTTCAAAGCCTTCTTCTCCGCTACTGTCGTGAAATCGTGACACCTTTGCCTCTTGCTGACGTCATCATGATTCTTGTCACAAAATCGCGATGCTCTGGACTTCAAAATCTTCTTCTCCGCTACTGTCATGAAATCGTGACACCTTTGCCTTTTGCTGATGTCATTAGCAACTCTATCACGAAATCGCGACACCTCTTGCTTCTTCATCCTTTTCTTGGTTTGCACTAGCAAAAATGAAACATGTCACGAAATCACGACGCTTTTGCTGCCTTAAGCTCTCTCTTGCCAACTGCTCGCAAAACTGGAACATGTCACAAAATCATGATGCTTTTGCCAACTGCAAGCTGCCAAATCAACCTATCGTGAAATCGCAACACTTTCTGTATCCGTACAACTTCTTCGAAACTTGTCGCAAAATCGTGACACTTCTTGCAACTCAACACTGCCAACTCAACTTGTCACGAAATCGTGACACTCTCTGCATCCGTACAACTTCTTTGAAACTTGTCACAAAATCATGACACTTCCTGCAACTCAACACTGCCAACTCAACTTGTCACGAAATCATGACAGTTTTTGCATCCGTACAACTTCTTCGAAACTTGTCGCGAAATCGCGACAGTTTTGCCCGTTCTGCCTCTGCCTTCCTGCATGTCGTGAAATCGTGACACTTTTTCCCGCTTTGCCTCTGCCTTCCTGCATGTCGTGAAATCATGATAGTTTTGGCCAAACTTTATCTCTCCTCAAACATGTCACGAAATCGCGACAGTTTTTCCAACAGCCTGCAAAATTTTTCTAACTTATCTTTTTCTGGATTTTTGGCAACTAGGCTACTCTGATTTTCTTGGAGACTTACTGACCAGCTGAAACCTTTATCAAAACACATCCTTAGACATAAAAAAAATTGCTCCAAGAACTCCTTGACATAAAAAACAACAACTACCAATAGCTCCTTGACATCAATGACAACAATTAAACTTAGGCAAAGGCAATGTACTCAAGATACCCAAAATTGCCAACATAATTTATCGGTTCGTGGGTTTTCATCTGATTCTATCTGCTTTCAAAGTCTAGACTACAAAATCTAGAAAACTAAAGGTGAGTTACAAATCTCTATTTATCCAAATGGTTATTTTCTTATTTTATTTTCTAATAATGAAGATAGAGAGAAAACTTTTTAGGGGGGTCCTTGGTTTTTTGGAAGGGCAAGGCTTTTCATGAAGCCCTGGCATACTAAATTTAAATCCGAAGAAGATATGCCTTCTATAGCTCCCGTGTGGGTTAGACTCTTTGGCCTCCCTATTGAATTTTGGAATCCTACTATTTTTTCTTCAATTCAAAACTCTTTAGGAACTTTTATGATGACTGTTGATTGTACTCAAATTTTTGAACATATTATTTATGCTCGGATTTGTGTTTTAATGTATTTTGACAAACCCTACCTAAAAATATCACATTACAATTTGGGGAAGACACTTGGGAGCAAGTAGTGGACTATGAGAACATTCCTTTTCATTGTATAATTTGCCATGAATATGGTCATTTGGCCATTTCTTGCCCAAATAAAATTCCCGATCAAAAGAAAGAAGATATAAACTCAGTAGGTTTCCAAATACCTAAGAAGAAGAACACTCGGGAAAAAACCATTTATGAAGGATCAATCAAAGTCATTTGCTAATATGTTTGAAATCCTTTCCACAAATGATGTCCCAAGTGAGGAAGAGGAAATAATGGAAACTGAAATCTTAGAAACACAATTTAAATATGAAGGGAAGAACTCAGAGACAAACCAACAAATCAAAGGTTTTCAACAAAAAAAAAAGAAGAAAATTTACACAAGAAAAACAATATTTCAAATGTCAAAACTTCAAATAATGCAAGTCCCAATATAGACTCCATTGAACCATCTAGTAAAATTTTGGCTATGTACTAGCATTCTTCAAGGTTAGAAGCCATCTCAGATTCAATTGGAATAAGTCAAGAAACAGGGAAAAAAAATTGAAGATGGATTCTAATCAAAAAGTAGGTCGCAAGACCAATCAATATCATATGGTAAAAGAAGGTGAAAAGCTTGTAGAGGAAGGTAATATTAATGCCCTTCCCAACTTTTTTAGCCCTGGTATTAATGAATATCATCACTTGGAATATTAGAGGACTCAAAGGGAGTCTTTCAAAACAAAATGAAATTAGAAGAATGATTCGGATAAATCATCCACATCTTGTTTTCCTTCAAGAAACAAAGATGTCAATGGAGGATATGGACTTAATTGCCAGTAAAATTTGGCCAGCTGGAAAAGTGGTTTCCCTCAGTTCCCAAGGGACTTCGGGTGGCATTGCTTGTCTTTGGGACCCAAAAGAGGTAGTTATTCACCATATGGTTGGCATTTGGGGTTTGTTGGCTATAGCTATTCAAAGTAGACATTCCAACCAGATTATGCTCTGCATTACTGTTTATGCTCCGACTTATTTGGAGGAAAAAAGAAGACAGTGGAAGGATATTACTCATATTATCTCTCATTTTCCTAAAGCTTGGATCTTGATCGGAGGATATTTCAATACCATCCTCTCTCTGGATGAGAAAATGGGGGGAAATAGAAATTTGGACAAAAGCACTGACCTCATGAGTGAATATATTGCAAACCTCCATCTTGTGGATATCCAACCAGATAATGGCCTTATGACTTGGTCTAACAGAAGGCAAGGCTTAGCTTGTATAATGGAGATATTGGATAGGTTTTTGCTCTCTGAAAATTTCTTAATCCATGGTCACATTCCTAAAGTGAAGACTCTTAATAATGTTGGTTCGGATCATTGGCCAGTCATGGTGGAAATGTGGAAAACCAATGTGAGTTTCTCTCCTTTTCATTTTCAATTAATGTGGCTTAGAGACATTTCCTTCAGACCTCATGTGCAACAATGGTGGAAGGAAGGTAAACCTAGGCATGGGACTAAGATGTTCTGTTTTGCCAAAATATTGCAATACATTAAATCCAAAATCAAGACTTGGAACTGGAAAGAGTTTGGGGATGTTCATAAAAAAAAACATGAAGTTATTGCTCATCTTGAAAATTTGAATAAGAAAATCCATTTAGATGGCCTCATAGAGAAGAGAAGTGCAGATGAAATTAAACTCACAACTCAGTTAGAGGAATGGGAAAAAAGAGAAGAAATCTTATGGAAGCAAAAATCTAGAATTCAATGGCTCAAAGAAGGAGATCGAAACACAAATTTCTTCCACAAATATCTTCTAGCTCAAAGATCTCACAACTTTATTTCTTCCTTAAAATCATATTATGGAGATGTTGTTTATACTTGGGATGGCATGAACTCTATTGTTGTTGATTACTTTTCCAATATTTTTGCTGCTACTCCTCTTGACTCAGCTTCACAACAAAATGTTCTTCAAGCAATCCCTTCTCTTATCACTTCTAAGGAGAACTCTATTTTGACTTGCTCCTATTACTATCAATGAGCTTCAACAAGTAGTTTTTAAAATGCAAAAAGGGAAAACCCTAGGTCCTGATGGTTTTCCCATTGAGTTCTACCAAGAGTTATGGGATATCCTTCATGTTGATTTATTAGAGGTGGTGGAAGAAGCCAGGAAAGCCAAAGAAATTTTGAAGGTTATCAATAAAACTTATATTACTCTTGTTCCAAAAGCTCAAGAGGTTGATCATATCTCAGCTTTTAGACCTATTGCTTTATGTAATGTTCTTCTCAAAATCATTACTAAAATCATGGCAGAAAGGTTGAAGCCTCTTTTGCATAAGATTATTTCCCCAGAGCAAGGGGGTTATGTGGAAGGACGTCAAATAGTAGATGAGATAGTTCTTGCTCAAGAAGCCATCCATTCCATGGATATGCAAAATTCTCCTTCCATGTTCATTTGGTTAGACTTATCCAAAGCTTATGACAGAGTGGATTGGCACTTCCTTATCAAAGTTTTGAGGCAATTTGGTTTCTCTAAGGATTGGATGGATTGGATTATGGGATGTATCTCTTTAGTTTCCTACTTAGTTCTTATCAATGGCAGGCCTTCTCAGTCTTTCCCAACTTCCAGAGGTATTAGGCAAGGTGACCCGCTATCCCCTTATTTATTCATCATTCTTGTTGAATGCTTGGGTAGGACTATAACCAAAAATAGGGAAAACAAAACCCTTGAGGGAGTTACCATTGCTCATGGAGCTAGACCTATCTCTCATCTTCAATTTGTGGATGACTCTACTATTTTAGGTAAAGCTATAGTTAAGGAAGCTTCTAATATTAAGCAAATCATTAGTTGTTTTTCTAAGGCTACTGGGCAGTTGATCAATGAAGACAAATCTAAAGTTATTTTCTTTCACTTCTCTGCTAGACAAGAATCCATGGTCTTGGATAAATTAAGATATAAGAAGACCTCTCTTCCAATCACTTATTTAGGTATTCCCATAAATATTCAAAGGCAGAAAAATAAATATTGGAATTGGTTGTTGGACAAAGTCAAGAAGAAAATTGGAAAGTGGACCAACAAGTGGCTTTCTTCTGGGGGTAGAATCACCTTGGTAAAATCAGTCCTTCAAGCTATTCCTATTTATGTTTCTTCTATTTTGAATATCCCAAAGGTTGTTCTTCGAGAATTGGATCAAATCAATCATCATTTCCTTTGGAGTGGTACTAAGGAGAAAAGAAAATGGGCCTTGGTGAAATGGGATACTTTATGTCTTCCTAAGAGTGAAGGGGGGTTAGGATTCCGGTATTCAATTAATAACAACAAAGCTTTAGCTGCTAAATTATATTGGAGGATGTTGCATAACCCCAATGCTCTTTGGGCCAATAATATCCGTGCTAAATATGCTGAGAACAAAAGTCCTAAAGACCTTGTTCGCTATCAACTTCCTACCAAAGGTTCTCCCATTTTAGCAGTTCTTAAGACTAGTGAGGATTTGATAAAGAAAAAATTATTTTGGATCATTCATAATGGTCAACATGCAAATTTTTGGACAGATTCTTGGGATGGTCACAAGCCTTTGATAACTCAGTTTCCCGATTGGAGGCCTTGGATGGAGGAGCTTCATCGAGCTAATTGGATAAAGGTGGCTAATTACTGTCGGTACCATACTAGTAATTCAAAGGTTGGTAGATATTGGATCCCTATTGAGGACTGGCCTATTCAAATCCCAGAAAGGCAAAGACAAGATATCCAAGGCATCCTTCATATGAGATCCCTCTCTTGGTCCCATGAAAAAGATTGTTTTGGATGGAACAACACTACTAAGGGTGAGTATTCAGTTGCTCAAGGTTATTTGACCTTATGCCATAATAATCCCAACCATTCTTCTGACATATTTTCTCGATTGTGGGCTCAAAAGCTGGCCTAAGGTGAGGTTCTTTAATTGGCTTTTATTGCATCGTAGGGTGCTTATTGGTGAGCAACTTATGAAGCGTGGTTTTCATGGCCCTTTTAGATGTGAAATGTGTGAAGAGAATGTAGAAAATATCAACCATATTTTTATTGAGTGTACTTTAGCCTTTGAGCTATGGAGGAGAATGGCCACTTTACTTGGCTTACAGTGGTCCAATTTTTTTACTTTTGAATAGCTTTGGAGGGATTGGCCTAATCAAGAGGGTGTTGATCATTTTATTAGGCGGTTAGTTTGGATGGGTTCTACCATTCTTCTTTGGAATATTTGGAATGAAAGGAACAACCAAATTTTTAATCAAGATAGGAAGGATATTCACTATATTTGGCAAAATACCATAGCCAACTTAGTTGAATCGGTCCATCAACTCCTTAATCACCCCCAAAACTCCCACCAAAGATGGGATCAAGTGATGCAAATATTGAAGATTAAATCTTCTAAGGGCAACCAACTTAAAGGGAATGTGAGTATTAGTAAGATGGATAGGACTAGAAATTGGCAACCTCCTCCTAAGGATTTTGGAAAAGTCAATACTGATGGAGCCTCTAGAGGGAACCCTGGAAAATCCAGTGTGGGAGGAATTGGTAGACTTTCATATGGCTCCCTGGTTTTTACTTTTATTGAGAATTTGGGTATTCTTTCCAATAACCTTGCTGAGGGGTATGGTATCCTCAGAGGCCTTCAGGAGGCTACTAAGGTTGGATGGGAAAAGGTGTTAGTTGAGTCTGACTCTCAACTTATGATTAATCTCTTGAAGACTCCTTCTAAGAATCATAAGGTGGATTGGAGAATAAAAGTAATTATTGAGAAGATTCAGTTAATCCATATGGGATTTTTGAAAGTTGATTACAATCATGTGGTCAGAGATCAAAACAAGAGTGTTGATGCTTTAGCTAATTGGGCTTTGGACAAAGGTGATCTTACTTGTTATGGCCACCCTCCTATATGGTGGGCTTCTCAAATTAGGGAAGCTCTTCTTTCTATCATTTCTTTGGATGGCTCCGAGTTCTGAAGGTACCTAGTTTCTTCTTGGTTTTTTTTTTTGCTTCTCTTTGGTTCATTCAGTTTTTTTAGTTCCCTAGCTCATTCTATTCTTTATTTTGTTTCCTCTGTTGATTCTTGCCTTAATAGTCTTATGGTCTAGATAGGTCATTGTTTTGTTCAATTTTTATTTTTTTTTTTGTTTAGTTTTTTAAGGTGGGTGGGTTCTTTTGTTTTGTTTTGTTTTTGTGTTCTTTGTGTTGTTTTTTGTTGTTCTTGTGTTTTTGTTGTTTTTTTTTTTTATGTTTTTTGTTATTGTTCTTGTGTTTTTTTCATTCTTGTTCTTGGGTTTCTCTTTGTTTGTGTTATTTCGTGTTTTTATGTGTGAGTGTTTTCTATGTTTTTTGTTTTTGTTTATTGTTTATTGTTGGTTGTTTTTTATTTTTATTTTTTTTTATTAATTTTTTAGGTTTTGGTTGTGTTTATTTTTCATGTTTTTTTTGGGTTATGTCTTTGTAGTGTTTTGTTGTTTTTGTCTTGTTTGTGTTTTGTTATGTGGTTCTTGTGTTTTTCTATGTGGTTTGTGTTGTGGTTTATTTTATCTTATTGTGCGTGTTTGGTTGTGCTTTTGTTTTTGACACACTCAAGGAGCATGTTTTTTATTTTATTTTATTATTTTTGTTGTTATTTACTTATTTTTAAATTGGTTTTGTGTGTTTGTTTGCTCCTTGAGTATGTCAAAGGTGGTAGGCCAGGTCCGAGTCCTGGGAATTTTTGGCGGAATGGATACCCCTACCTCCTTGGGTCTTACCCAAAAGTGGCATCCCTTTTGGGATGTTTTCCACAAATAAAAAATAAAAATAAATAAATAAATAAAAAATTAAAAAATGGGTCTAAAGATAAGACTCTTAGCTCAGCCCCATACCCACATCCTCTCCTTGAGGTTATTAATTTCGAGGTGGGAGTATCTCTACTCCCAGCATACAATGCTCTTTTTCTTTGTCGACCTTTTTTTTCAACATTTTTGTAACCATACCCTTTTGATCCTTTTGAGTTTCCTTGTTATTGCTTGACTCTGGAAGTTCTACAAACTCTGTTCTACACCACTTGGCCTTATGCCCAATATTATTACACTTGTAACACATAATGGTGTAGTTCTTGGAAGGTCTAAATATCTTGAAGTTTCTATTGGTTAAGCCATAATCATTTCTTTCAATAACCCTACAGTGGATCGCTTTATGACCAAAGTGATTACAAGATTAGAAATACCCTTGAAAGAGATGTTCATCTTTGAATGAGTTGAAGTTCCTCTTAGTGAAACCATACTCATTTTTTCCATGAACCTTGCCATGCATAGTCTTGTGACCAAAATTATTACATGAAAAACAATTCCCTTTGAAAAATTTTATTTTGAAACCTCTGTTCTCTTACTCCTTTCTTTGCCTTCTCTGTGATGATCCATGTTTCTTGTTTGTGCATTGTTTCCTTTCTTAGAGAAGCTTCTATTCTTCAACTTATCTGCATAATTCTTATTTTATTCTTCACTTTCTTCCTCTAAACATTCCTCTTCTTTTGATCTTGAGCTTGACCCTTCTTCTTGTTTCCCTTGTCCTTCTTCAAAACCAATTCATGTTTTGATAGATGCAGATCTTTGTGCATTGATAATTTTATCCAAAGTTTTTGAACTTTTCCCAAACCTGTGTAGCTTATCCTTAGAATATTTTATTCCATACTTAGATAAATTACCTCATGTTCTAATATTTCACATTCTAACTCTTTTACCTCTAACTTTTCAACCATGACCTCTTTAAATATCCTTGCCTTAGCTTTTGAGTTTATCAAGTCTTGTAGAAGCTTTTCTTTTTCTTCTTCATGTTCTTGAACTTGAGCTTTTAGTATTGAAATCTTCTTTCTAACTCTTTTCAATTATATAAGAGCAAAAATAAGTTCTTCTTCTAGATCAACTATGACTTCCTCTTCATTTTCTAAATATTTCTCTACTTCTTGGTCTTCAAGAGCATCTTCATACTTTTCGGCTTTATCTCCAACAGAAGCATTTTCTTCCTCTTCTATTGCCAAAAATAGAATCTCTTCTTCTTCACTATCTGAGAGTCTTTCATCATTTTCACTTGAAGCATTGCTTGCCTTGTTAACACAAAAACTCTTCTTGTGCCTTTGAAAGAACTTATTTTCATGCTTACCTTGACCATACTTATTTTTCTTTTCATGCCTGAATTTTCCTTCTTCCTTTTAAGTTTTTCTTATGATCATTTTTCTCTTCACTACTACCGCTTTTAGCTTATGGACAATTATATGCATAGTGACCAAAATTACCACAATTAAAACATTTCATAGTCTTCATACCTGTGTACTTTCTTGAGTCCTTATTTCTTCTCACATAGTTAGCTTCTTCATTATTGCTTGACTCACCACTTGAATCTAGGTTCTTATATTTTGTCTTCTTTGAATATTTGAAAGTTACCTATTTCTTGGAATTGTGATCCTTTTCTATTATCATCTCATAAGTTATGATAATTCCATTTAACTCATACATAGTCAACTTATCAATATCTCTCATCTCTTCTATAGCTGAAACCTTTGCATCATACCTTATAGGGAGTGATATTAATACTTTCTGAGAAACACTGGAGTCTTCAATTTTGAATCCAAGTCCATGCATGGTATTAACAACCTCATCCACATGAAGTAAGTATTTAGCAATATCTTTCTCATATTCCATATTCATATCTTCAAATATTTTCTTGTGGTTTTGTAGTTTTGCCAACTTGACCTTGTTATCTCCTTCATATGTTTGCTTCAATTTTTTCCACATATCTTTTGCTGATTTGCATTGTATAACTTTCACAAATTCTACTTCACATAATCCACTTAAGATTCTATTCATAGCCTTGGCATTATTAACATATAACTGCTTACCATCCTTATCTATGGGAGGAGTAGTTGTAGGTGTGAACCCATCCTCAATAGATTACCATATCTCATATCCTTGTGCCATAAAGTAAGTCTTCATCCTTATACTCTAGAAAGCATAATTATTTCCATCGAATAATGGAACCTTATTTGATGAAGATACATTCTGATATGTCATATGTGTTCCTATAATATCTTCCTTCAAGTTGTTAGACTTTTTTGAAGGAACCCACTCTGATACCAATTTAAGAACACAAGCTTATACTGAGAGGGGGGTGAACAATATAAGATCAACTTTTACTTTTCTTTCCCAAAAAACATTATCCAATGTTATAAATTTTCAATATCAATAGCAATAATCAAATTAATGCATAAATCATCACACACATGAGAGACACAAATTTAATGTGGTTCACCCAATGTGGGTTACGTCCATGGAGAAAATATTTCTTCTAAATTTTCTTAACAAATCTCTTGGGAATCAATTCCCTATTACAATATTTATGGACCTTTATCCAAAGGATATCTCAATCCCTAATGCTCTTATTTGTGTATCTCTCTCCACAGGAGAACTCTATCCCATCTGCTATGGTTTGTGGATCTCTTTCCACACAAAAAATCTATCCCCTCTACTCTGGTATGCTCCAAAGTCTACTCTCAACTCTATCTCAAGTCTACACCAAACCTCATCATAAGGCTAGCACAAATTTGCTCTAACTCTGCTTACAAATTTGTCTCATTGCTATTTCAAGTCTTCACAAGACTTTCTCAAATCTACCTCAAAGTTACTTCAAGTCTTCTCATAAGACTTGTTCAAATCTACCTCATTGTTGCTTCAAGTCTTCTCACAAGACTTTCTCAAATTTGCCTTAATGTTGCTTCAAGTCTTCTCACAAGACTTACTCAAATCTGTCTTAATGTTTCTTCAAGTCTTCTCACAAGATTTTCTCAAATCTGCATCAATGTTGCTTCAAGTCTTCTCATAAGACTTGCTCAAATCTACCTCAATGCTACTCACTAAACCTGCTCAAATATTTCCAAATCTTGCATACAACCAATACTAATATCTCTTTCAGAAAATGCTCTCTTCAACAAGGCAATTCAAACATATTCTATTTATAATTTGTTTAACCTCTGGAACATATAGAGAATTATATGCACTATCAAAAACCCAATATGTTCTTCACATTCACAAATCTTGCATTCAACTAATCCAAACTCTACCTCTTACAAAATCCCTTTCAAATCAAATCAAACTAGTGTATAACGCTACCTCACAAAACTGGTATGTCTTTCTTACAATTTGCTCTGAAGGATCAAACACACTAATGCATAAATTGCCTTCACAATATTAATCTCAAACACTTCACAATTACTTTCAATGTCTTTCAAACCACTGCAAAAAATGTTTCACAATGATGTACAAAATTGGTCTCAACCCTAACACAAGTATTTTAGATTTCTTTCAACAATAGAGAACATGTAGGTCTCAAACCCTAATACAATTATTTCTAATTTCATCAATCAATAATACACAATTTTTTTTACAAATTCTATCTCAGATATTTCCAATAATGTACACTAATCAACCCTTTTAAGTCAACGTCAAAATTACTTTCTCAAAATGCAACCACCTAGATAAAAATTTGAACCACCATACCACAAAATTCTTGATGAAGATGTGCCCTCAAATACCTATCTCAAAAATAATATCTTTTGCAAATTCAAAAGGATTAACACAACACCTTTTCATATATTGGAAAACCTTATCAAAAATGTGTGCACAATTATGTTCCAAACCAATGCTTTATAACTCTCTTGATTTCTCAAAATAAAACATCAAATCATGAACCAAGCCCTTCAATATTAAAGCAAGTATTACAAACAATAAAATAACATTATACACATTTTATCTCCCACTTAAATATTTCAACAAACACAAATTTATTAACCAGTAATTACACCTTATTACTCCACGAAATAATAATTCAAAAATTAATTGCAATTTCCTTTTAAAATAATGGACAAAATAAAAATTATTTCTCTTATAAGTTCCTAAGTACAATAGTCTGCACAATAATCAAGAACAACTTAGGCCCTTAATGATTCAATCTTAGTTACTAAAAAAAATTATTTTGCTTGCCACAACTATCGTGGGTGGGAATCGACCACAAGATCTCCTACCTACCAGTGCGCTAGCATCGCTTGGACTACCGCTAGGCCAACCGCCCACACAGAACCATGCATGTTTTATAATTTAAAGCCTTTACCAAACCTCCTTGTTGATAAATAAATAAAAACTATCACCGTCGAGTTTCAACCCTAAGACCTACTACCTACCCTGTGCCTTAGCACTACCTAGACTTCTACTAGGCTAGCCACCCACTTGAGAATGAACTCCCACAATGCGCTCTTTATTCAACAGTCCAGTTTATCTTTTTAAATTTCATCTAGTCTTTTCTTTTTCTCATGAACGTGCATAGAAATCGAACTCTATTGCAATTTAAAAATCATTCCTTAGTGCATAAATTTAATCCATATTAATATGGATTTTACACCCCTTTCTTGACGTCGACACTTTATAAGTTTTATTTGAAACCTTCAAAAATGTTGGTGCCAAAATCCATCTTGGGTTTAAATTATAATATAAAATATTATAATAAACTTTTTATTATTTAAACCTTTGGCTTCAAACTTTTGTCCTTAATATTATAATATTAAAATATTATTTCATTTTAAGCCTTAATCACTTGCTTTCTGCATGGTCTTTAAACTAGGGCCTTCAATATTTTAACCAAACACTTTGATATTTGTCCCAAACCTCTTTGGCTTATAATATTTAAAGTAAATATTATAACCTTTTATTTTTATCAATTTCCTTGCATTGGGATGAACTTTGTCTTGCATAATTAACCAACTTATAAACCTTATATTTTTGCCATGCCAAGCTATCTTTGACATCAATGATAACCAATGTCATCAACCTATGAAATCAATCCTTTGACATCAATGACAACAATATACTCAAAATTTCCAACATATTTTTCTCTTACATGGAACTCCTTAATGAAATTAAAGGAAGAAAGACAAGAAATAACATCCCTAGGGCATTAGAAGGAATTGTTAATAAAACCATGGGATCATTTATTTAGAAGCCAAGAAGGTAAGTACATTTTGCAAAAATATTTATTATTTTACAAGCCTATTTAATGGCTTAGCAGGTATAAATAATACATAAGTAAATCCCTCATATCCTTAATTAATTAAATAAAACAAATTACTATATATATATGTATATATATAAGATTTGCCATAATATAAATTTTTGCAAAGTAAAATATGTACGATCCAAAAAAGCATACACCTGAGCTATTTGCATCATTATATCAAGCATAAAATCATGAAAGCACGAAAGACAATGAATTAACAAAACATAAGGTATCTTCTTATTAATTCATACTGAAATTCAATTACAAATAGGTCCCTCTTAGGGATACCAAATGATTGATACAATTATTACAAATATGAAAATCCCCTAAGCGGGGATGGTGTAATCCATAGGCTTCTTAGATTTGACACAAACTTGCTCAAGGGCTTATAGATGCCTTCTTATCACTTGCTTGGAGGGATTTGATGCCAAAGATGCTTTGAATTTTTCAAGAACCTATGATTTGCATTCAAGAAACAACATAGAGTGATTAGTAGCATATGAGACCTCTCATGATGAGACTCTTTTTAAGATTCACATGTAATATGATAAAGCTTGCAATAAAGCATGAAAATATGTAAAGATAAGCAAAGATGCATGAATAACTAGGAAATCACCATACAAATGCAATGGAAAAGACAAATCTACTCTAATCTAAGTTGATAAAGTAGAAGTAAAACCTATGCTAAAAATTGAATAAATGGTGACTCAAACCCTAGTCGCTGTCGCTCAGAGCAACCGTGCCTATAGGCCGCTATCGAAGACAACGATCGCTAACTGTGATATTTTACCTCAAAAACTAGGGGTTATGACACTCAATTCTTCATCCAAATTGATGTTCAATGGTTGCCTTCGTGTCTAGATATGGATTGGCGATGAAAATCGTGGGGATTCATGTCATGTTGGTGTGAATTTGTGATGTGTGCTTCTTAGTTCTTCGAAAGCTCCATGGTTGGTTGCAGGATTGAAAATCTACAAATGAGAAGCACTTTGACTCTCCTCAAGGGTTTTCAACTCGCTACTCACTCGGATAGGGCTTCACTACATAAAATTTTGGATCCATACTTGTTTCTAGGAGGGTGCATATGTAGGCCTCCCAAATTCTAGATCTTGGCTTCTTGGAGAAGCCAAGATCCAGATCTACATGAAACTAGTCATCAAGGGGGAAGGTCCAGTTCTAAAATTGCATGGAAGTGGCAGTTAGGAGGAACTCTAGGATATTTGCACTCAAAACCATTTGAATCCAATGCAATTTCAATTATCATGCATGATTCGGGCCCGCATTCATGGTCAACTTTGTTTCGATGATAGCCACTATCCACAATAGTGGCTAGCCATAGCTGCTTTGAGCTTCAACAACCTGGTCTGGCAACCACTTTGGTCGATAGAGACTACATCTTAATAGGTCATAACTACCCTTAGTGAGTGGTTAGAACCACTTCTAGCTCTTGGAAAGGTCCAAGATCAGTCATATGGTCTACGGAGGTGCCCATATGAGTAGTCTCCTAAACATGATGTATTTTAGGTGTCTACAAATACCCCTTTTTGTGATGCATTATGGGAAACATAGCGCTGAGCAAAAATAGACCACCTAGGGCCATATTGTAGGGTGTATGATGATCATTTATTTGATCAACATTAGATGCCCCAATCATGAGAATGACATGCATCTTAGAATCATTGCTTCCAATGGGATGGAAGGCTTAAATTTGTAAAATCTTTCACAAGTCCAGTGGCATCAGGTAGCATCAGTGCTACAATTGATCCGATAGGAGGAAATCTTCAAGCTTAACTATTATATTTACTTTTTTCCAAAAAAAGGGTAATTTGATGATAGTTTTTAGCAATGATTCAGAATATGAATACAATTTGACATGATCGAGTGATCCTTTGTTGATTTTGATATTATGACTACCCCCTCAAGTGATGAGTCGATGAGGAGAATATTGATGATAAAATCAACGAGTTTCTTGACCAAGATGATTAATTTGGACTATTTAAGATGAATACTTTTGTTGTTATATGGTAGGTTCGATTTGGTGTGATTTCAACCATTAATAATAATTGTACATCTCTTTCCCGTGGAGCAATCTGGTCGTAATGGCCTTCTTAGAAAATCAAGATGATAGCAATTCAATTTAGCTTGTGTTGAATCACTTGATGATTTGCTAACATTATCATGGAATAATTAAAATGAATGCCTCATTCCTATGGGGCAATCTGGTTGCCATGGCCTTCTTCAGGATTGAAGCGAAACATTTGCAACTCAACAATGACTAATTTGGCCCAACTAACCTTATGGTAATTTACTCATATTTTTGGATTGTATGGAGCACAAGTCGCTACAACCACCAAGTGTGTAGAGTAAATAACTAGGTACAAGGTGCATTTGAAATTTTGATATTATTTGATTTTTTTGTTAATTTTGTAATTTCTGAGAATTTTGGGATTGGTAGATATTATTTAATATCCAATCTAAAACTCCTTATGGTGAGAAAATGTGTGCATTCATGACTTGAATGAAAAGACCAAAGGTTTAGACTTCTTTGGAGCTTTTGATAATGACCAAAGGACGGTGTCTTTGGAGCTCTTTGGGATTGACCAAAGGAAACTGGGCTTCTTTGGAGCCTTTTGGGAATTGAATATAGCGAGGCAAAGGGTGCAACCTTTTGGAAACCAAGAAATTGATTATTAATTGATGATGGGATTGCATTATGTTGTTGATTAGGAAGGCTTGCTACCTTTATTTACCCCATGTTGGTTGATTGGTTGATTATTGATTATGGGGACGTATGAAACGGATCATGCCCCAGTTAATGCTTGCAATTGTTTTTGTTTTGATTTTATGTTATGGATGCAATGATGAATGCAATACCTACATGATGATTTGATTATGCTATATGTATGCAATGTACTAATGACATGCACTAGCTAGATGATAGATGTTTGTTGAATGCTATGATCTAGATGTATAGATGCACTATGGTGATGTATGCATATATGGATGCAATGCTTTGTGTTAAATGCATGTTTAATTTGTTTCAATGGTTGATGCATTTAATCTATGTGCTATGATATGATAGATGATGTATGTAATGCATTAATTACATGAAGAAGATCTAATGCAAATGAATTTGTATGTAATCACTTAAACCATAAGGAATAAATCTAATATGTGTTTTACAAACTAATGGATGACACCACAGAATGTATAAAAATCATGAATGAAAATGGTAACTCTTATCATAAGAATTAATCATTTAAGCATCCATATGTGATATGAGATGATGTGATGAGATGATTTGTTGCTATGAGGGATTTTTGAGGTTTTCCATGAGACTCAAACACCCTAGTTGATTAATCAAAAGTTGTATAATGACCATACCAGACTTTATGAAAGATAAAGTTTTTTTGTTATGAAGACCAAGATATTCATTATCCCTATGTGTGCAAATGAATATATTAGATGAGACATAAGCCTACCCCAATTCCATAAGGGATTCATTCAGCCCATTGTTGTATTGGGGATCACCAAATTCTCATCATGATCCTAAGTTGGACTCAGTTGGATTAGACCATTAGGCGATACAAGACACCTAAAGCTAGCTCCTTTTGCAAATTGCTTAGAACTACCCCAATGCTAGCAGTGATTCATTCAGCCCATTGTTGTATTAGGGATCACTCTATGGTTTCAAGTAGTGACCATTCCAGGGATTCAAGCTCTTCACCCCCTTCTTTTCTTTTGATTTATTGGGATACTTTCTCATGCTTAGTGATGAAAATCACTGTTTATTTTGCATTTTTTGTTTTGAGCAAGGGATTTGATTTGATTTTAGGATTTTTCTCATTTTGATAAAGCAAGGGGTTTCTTTGGGTAGGGGGGAGCTTTTACTTTTTTCAATGATCAACACTCTAGACCATGTGCATCACCAAATGAGCAAGTAAAAACCTTTCACTTAGGATGCCTAGTACCACTTTGTAGTGTTCATATTTCCCTTATTCCAACTAGGATTTTAGTGTTTTGATTAGTGATAGGATTTTGATATATGCCAGGTGCTATCAAAACTAGACCTCATCTACAAAAGCAAAGATAGCTTTCTACAAAATCTGAGAAGATCACTAGGTATGGTTGAATGACCGGAAAACCTTATTATATTCCTTATAGCAACAGGATGGGGTTGTGTTGAAAAATACAATTACTCACATGGGTTATGGATGATGAGGAATTTGAAGATGCATGATTGGCATACAAACGTGGTGCCATTTGCAAGATTGAAAACATAGTCTATCCTAATGCGAATGCAATGGATGCGACATGCCTAATGCAATTACATGAATGCAAATGTGAAATGTAAGATGCAAATGTTTTTGTATTTTAATGTTTTCAATTGTTTTTGTATTTATGTGTTTTGTGTTCTATTTTTTACCAAAGGGCTTAAACACCTTTGGAGCCTTTTTTGTGTTGACCAAAGGCTTATGATACCTTTGGATCTTTTTGTGAGTTGACCAAAGGGCTTATGATACCTTTGGGGCTTTTTGATTTTGACCAAAGGGCTTAAGATGCCTTTGGGGCTTTTTGTGAGTTGACCAAAGGGCTTATGATGCCTTTGGAGATTTTTGTGAGTTGACCAAAGGGCTTATGATGCCTTTGGGACTTTTTGTGAGTTGAAAAAAGGGCTTATGATGCCTTTGGGGATTTTTTTAATTGACCAAAGGGCTTATGATGCCTTTGGGGATTTTTGTGAGTTGACCAAAGGGCTTATGATGCCTTTGGGGATTTTTGTGAGTTGACCAAAGGGCTTATGATACCTTTGGATCTTTTTGTGAGTTGACAAAAGGGCTTATGATGCCTTTGGGGATTTTAGTGAGTTTATCAAAGGACTTATGATGCCTTTGGGGCTTTTTGTGAGTTGACCAAAGGGATTATGATACCTTTGGAGCTTTTTGTGAGTTGACCAAAGGGCTTAAGATGCCTTTGGGGCATTTTGTGAGTTGACCAAAGGGCTTATGATGCCTTTGGGGATTTTTGTGAGTTGACCAAAGGGCTTATGATGCCTTTGGAGCCTTTTTATTTTTATGTTTTTTATTTGTTTGGAATTTTATGATTTTCAATTGTTTTTTGAAATTTTTGATTATTTTGAATGTTTTTGAATTTTTGTTTTATGTATTGTTTTTGGATTTTGTTGCTTTTATGTGTAAAATGCCTTCAAATGAAGAATTTTGAGAGGCTCAAGCTCTTCAACACCTTCTAACAATGTTAGGTGATATGTCCCAGGTCCAATATTCTTTGAGATGATATAAGGACCTATCCAGTTGGTCATAAATTTGTCTCGCAGATGCGGTAGTAGGTTTGAATTCTATTGGTTCTCTTTGAGCACGAGATCCCCAACCTTAAAGTCTCTCAGGTGGACTTTATTGTTATAAGCTCGTGTTAGACAATCTTGGTAAACACGGATATGCTCAAGAGCATTGATGTGATGTTCATCAAGAAGGGTCAATTGATCAAGGTGAGCTTGTCACGCAGTGTCATCATCGATAAACTCTTTTAATGCGACATACAATGTTGGAATTTCTAACTCCAAGGGCATAATGGCCTCAGTGCCATATACAAGCAAAAATGGTGTTGCCCTAGTGGGCATTCGCACGCTAGTTCTGTAAGCCCATAATGCAAGAGGCAACTGCAGATGTCAATCCTTATGATTTTCTTTTACCATCTTCTTTAATATGGCTACAATTGTTTTGTTTGAGGCTTATGCTTGCCCATTTTATTACGGATAATATGGTGTCGCAAAACTGTGTTGAATGTTATATTTGGATGTTAAAGCCCACATATTTTTGTTCTTAAATGAAGGACCATTATCCAAAATTATCTTGAATGGGATCCCAAAGTGACAGATGATATTGTGAAGTATGAACTTCACAATTCATGGTCCTGTTATTGACGTTAAGGGGATCACTTCCACCCATTTTGTGAAATACTCAATGGTCGTTAAGATAAATGTGTGTCAGCCCGAATACGAGGGAGAGATCTTTCCAATTAGATCAAAACCCCATTAAGAAAATGGCCAAGCCGCCTGAATGGGCTATAAGGCCTGTGATGGTAGGTGCATCAGATTTGCATGATACTGATACTTAATGCACTTCCTAACATACTCATAATAATATTTTTCCATGGTGGGCCAATAATAACCCATTTGAAGGATGCGCTTGACGATGGCCATGCCACTGAAATGGCCACCGTAGGTACCATCATGAGCTTGTGAAATCACCCAAGCTAATTCTTAGGGCTCAAGACAATGAAGGAGGACTCCATCATAGTTTCGATGATACAATATATCTCCTAGCAAGACATATCTAGTCACTTTTTGTTTAAATTCTCATTTTGTGGCCTACGATAATCCCTACAGGATGATTCCAAGCTTAAGGAAATCTTGTAATTGGCCTAGCCAATCCTGATAAGCTACAACCTCAATAGACAAGATGACTTGTTCTCTCTATGATTTGATGTGCACAAATGCAGATTGAGAAACAACCTTGTGGTGAATGGTGGTACCATTCCCCGTAGGACCCTGCGAGATCAAAGACCCCCAAGGTGCCTTCTTTAGAAAGTCTCTGGCTTTATAGAACCACTCATGGTTTGGTTCTATATGAATCATGTTGACTGATTCTTTATTGTCAAAAGCCTCACATTGCATCGCTGATTGTGAGAGCATCTTCACATGAATGGTAGTGAAATCAACAGATAGATTCTGAGGGATCAAGGATCCCAAAGATACCATAGTGTCTACAAATCTATTGGAGATGTGAGGGATTGCCTCGATGTCGTACCATTCTATTTGGGCTAGATAAGTGTCAAAAAGCTCTTTGTAAGCTTTTAGGATTGGGCTCATACATTGAAATATTCCCTTAACTTGGTTAACGATGATAAGGGAGTCACCAAAGATATTTAGCCTTTTAATCTTCATAGTGATTGTTATTTGGAGACCCAAGATTAGGGCCTCATATTCAGCATTGTTATTTTTGCAAGGGAAGTCTAGCTTAAATGACAAGGGCATTGGAGCACCTTGCGACGTGAAAAACATAATCCCTGCACCACCCCCTTGCTCACACTTCAAACCATCGAAGAACAAAGTCATGTCAGCTTTATTATCAGGTTCTTCGGGTTTGGGTGCTTTCGATAATGCAAAGACTGCATCATCGAGAAGTTCTATGATGAGAGGTCTATTATCCTAAAGAGGTGCCTCTACCAGTTGATCAGCTATGACTTATTCCTTGATGGAATTTTGGCTTATGAATTCCAAATCAAATTCTATCAGTAGCATGATCCACTTTGCAGTACGTGTATTATGATATGTCTTGCTCATCATATACTACAAAGGATTTTGTTTTGATATCACATACGTTGTATGGCTCAACATGTAGTGGTGCAACTTCTTAGTCGTAAAGACCACTGCTAAGCATAGCTTATCTATGTATGCATACCCTAGCTCGTAACTCACCAAGGTGCGGTTGATATAGTATATTGCTTGTTCTTTGTCTTGCACATTCTTTTGAGCCAACATGGTGCCCAAAGAAAAATTGGTAGTAGATATATAAAGTAGAAATGGCACGTCTAGCCTTGGTGGAGCTAGTATTGGCGATGTTGCTAGGTACTTCTTGATCTCAGCAAAGGCTTGTTGACATTCTTCATCCCAGTGGAATGGGACTCCCTTGTGTAGTAGTCGATTCATGGGTCAACATTTATCTGATAGTTGTACGATGAAATGCTTTATGGATGCTACTTTTCCCTGTAGGATTCTCAACTCTTTGATGTTAGTGGGTGGGGCCATTTCTAGGATAGCCTTTACCTTTGCTGGGTTGACTTTGATCCCTCATTTAGAAATGATGAATCCCAAGAGTTTTCCTGAAGTTACACCAAAGACGCATTTCTTGGGATTCAACCTGACATTATGCTCTATCAGGTGATCGAAGACCTTTCTCAGGACCTCGGCATGCTCTTCACGTAATAATGACTTGGCCAGTAAGTCATCGATATAATATTCTAGGATCTTATGCATGTAGTCATGGAAAATATATGTCATGGCCCACTGATATGTGGCACCAGTATTTTTAAGACCAAATGGCATTACTTTGTAATAAAATATCCCCCATGGAGTGGTGAATGCAATTTTGTGCTAGTCTTCGAGTTTAATCTAAATTTGATTGTAACCAAAAAAATATTCCATGAGGGAGAGCATCTCATGACCTACAGTTGCATCTACAAGAGCATCTATGTTGGGCAATGGGAATGAATCCTTTAGTGTTACCTTATTGAGATCTCTAAAATTATGTGCAAATACAGATCCTTCCATTAGGTTTTCCTACAGGCACCATGTTTGATACCCATTCTGGATAGTTGATGGGGGTAATAAAGACTACATCCAATAGCTTCTATAGCTCGTTCTTTACCATCAAGGTGATAGTTGGATGCATCTTCCTGAGTTTCTGCTTGACCGATTTCTTTGTGGGATCTAGCGAAAGATTATGGACAACCAATTTTAGATCTAAACCCAGCATATCCTTGTAGGTCCAAGAAAATAGATTAGGTCTCTCTTTCAATAGAGGTATGATGGTGGCATGTTCTTCTAGAGATAAGCTTTCTTTAAACTTAAATTTATTTGGATCAAAAGGATCATTGTTGATGTCCACTTCAAAAGTTTCCTCTATTGACATGTGTGATCCCTCCTCAAGCTGGTGAGGAGTGGGGATCAAGTGGATATCATCCACTGGGTTTAAAGGTTCAATTGAATCAGGTTGAAACCAAGCGTGATAAACATCATGTGCACAACCTAGTGCAAAATGAAATGGTTGTAGCATTTCTTCATTGGGGAAGAAATCTTCAAGCTCTAAGGGTGAATCAACATGATCCCAATCAATAGCATCTAAGTTAAGACACAATGGTTTAGAAGGATCGGTTGGGTTGTGGAGTGGAGTGGTCAAATCAATGGAGATCATGTTTATGGATGGAATAGAATCTCCAGGACCACATGGGTGTGACTCTGCATTATTGATTTACCTTCCATACCCAATATGTGGCTCTAGGGGTATGGGAATCTCAGGATCCGGTCTATGAATAGATGGGAAGATGGGATTGTTTGGCTGAAGCAACTCTCTAAATGTAGGAGGATCAGGAAAAACCATACGATGGATTACATATAAATTGGCCATCGGTCTTCCCCTGAGGCAAGGGCTAGGATATACTCTATGATACATCTCATCTAAGTCAAATGGTTCATTGTGATGATGTAAGTAGTGAGGCCCAAGGTAGGCCATCTCGGTCTCATCCTCATAATCACTGTCATCTATGAAAAATCCATCATTCATACCCATTGGCATTGTGAGGTGATGTGAATGTCAAGGCCCTAGATAGGCCAATTCAGTCTCATCCTTAGCCTCATAGTCACTATCATCTATGATGTATCCACTCTCCATATTAATTGGCTCTATGAGGTGATGTAAATATCGAGGTCCAAGGTAGGCCAATTTGGTTTCATCCTCATAATCACTGTGATCTGTGATGTACTCATTCTCTTCTCACTCATAACCATAGCCTAGTTCATCCTCCCATAGGATAAGTCCTAATGGGCTTGCCTCGAGAGAGAAATTTGGATGATACACAATAGGTGATTCTATAGTGACCATGGTCACCAACCTGTCATCCATGTAGCTTATGTTCAAGTGATAGGGATTCCATTCAATGTCTTATCCAAACCCTATTGATTATGAGTCAGAAGATTCAATCGAATTGCATTCAAGCTTACCATTTTTGGACCCAGCATCTAACTCAAATATTTCATCTAGGATAGCCTAGCATCATCTAGTATCATTTTCATTAACACCCAATCGAATGGGTTCTAAACCTTATATAAATTTCTCATGTAAACAGGGGGTGCTAGAGCCATCACATTATAACCCCAATAATGCTAAAGGAATAAATCCTCCTTGGGGCTAGACTTAGAACTCAAAGCTATTTCCAATATTTTAGCTTGTCTAGGACCCTGATAACCTAGTCCAGACCTATCAATAGGTAACTGGTATTGTGTATGGAATGGAAGTCGATGCCCCTGCTCATATAGACCTAAACCATAGCCATGCCAATGGTAGTGTTCAAAGTATCTCAGAGTGAACTCAGGATTGGACAAGTAATGAAAATTCATGGTGAATGGCTCATCCTCATCCTCTTCAATGTCTAAAGCATCATGGGCACAATCCAACCCAACATAAATGAAATTGGTCTAGTTAGGGGGGATCCCCAATGGTACCACTATCCCTATGGGTAATTTTAGGACTCTTGGTCATCCCATGTCTTGTGCAGACTCAATAATTGGAGTGAAAGTAACATTTTGCACAAGATATTCACCTAGTCCTGTATTAGCTAGGTGAACTATCACCTACGGTGCAGATGATGTTGATGATGATGCAAGTGAGGCAGGTTGAGGCACCTCCTTGACTATGTCTTGGGAATCTTCCTCCTCCATGGGATTTGGAATTTCTACTATTGCTATGGTTGGGACTTCCTTAGGTCTTTCCTCCACTAAGGGTGCTTTTAGTTTTTGAGAGTATTTTGCCTTAGATGTTGTTGGTTTCTCAGAAGTGCCAGTAGCTTTAGAATCTGGAGGTGGCACCAATGTGGATGGGTCACCTCACACTAATTTGGATTTGCTTCTTGGCTGTGTGGTAGGGGATGATGGCCTAATGTACAGGTGCATGGATGGAAGGATAAAATCCCTCGATAAGTCAACCTGATGAACATATTTGAATGGCTCTTCATTTGATGGTACCACATGTACCTATCCCTCATGCACATATTTAATACATTGATGCAAGATCAAGGGAACACACTGTATGTCCCTTATCCAGGGATGCCCTAGGAGGATATTATATTGCATGGCCCCCTCCAATACATGACACATCATGGGGATGGTCTTATGCCCCACTTGCACAGGTAGGATGATTATACCCACTATGGAGCATAATGCATCATTGAAGGCTCTCAATGTGTAGGAGGTAGGGATGATGTTTGACCTAGGAATCTTCAAGTACCCTATAGCCTTGGTTGTTATTATGTTTATCGATGAGCCTGTGTCGATTAAAACCCACTTGAAAGGTATGTCATTGATACATGTGATGATGTGCAGAGGTGGGTCTACTACGGTAGTAGGGACTACCTTTATTTTGTGATCATAAAAATGAATCACGGGCTCTTGACACTATTGTACTTGCCCCACAAAGTTTGTAAATGCATCAGGTTTCTGGGGCTGTAGCTCAATTGATTTCAAGATTTCCATTAGGGTCTCCCTATGTCTGGGAGACTTTGTAATGAGCTCATATATTGATAACTTGGTCAACATCATTTGGAGATTCTACACAAGTCTATTTTAGATAGTTATCACAGGTCCCATTGGTGGACCTAGAGGATTATTTTGCACTAGCCTTTGTTGAGGTGTATTCGAGATACGAATAGGAGTCGTTGGAGGCTCTGGTTGGTTGTATCACTGGTTTCTTGTTGCCACGTTGACTATTTCGACCATTCCAATGAATCCCTGGGTGGGAGGTTCAACTTGGATTTGGTTTACTTGAGAACCCTAATTTCTAGGGGCTTCATGGTTTGGCAATGGGTTTCTTAATATGCCCATATCTCTATTATTGGTTCCAGTGGATTATCAACTTGTAGTTCACCCTTCTCGATCATATTTTGTACAACATTCTTGAAACCAATGCACACCTTGATATCATGCCCTTGTTGTCTATGGTATGGGCAATAATGATCATCCCTATATCCCTTGGGCTTGGGATGGTTAGGGTCAATAAGTTGTACCTCAGGTAATCTGAGTCTCTATACCTCACTTAATTGATTGAATATCGATTGCATTGATTCTAAAAAAGGTGTGAAGTAGCGAGGTGGTCGACATTGCTTATTTTGACCTTGGTTGTTATTTTGATTGTAGTTGGCCAAGGGAGGTTGAGCCTAGTAATTTTGTGGTTGCTAGCTATTTCCTCCCTTTGGCACATTTAGTACAACCTAATTGATTAGAGTAGGCTTGGCCTACTTTTGTTGATTTTAGTTGTTGTGGTTGTTGTTCCAATATTTCTTGTTGCGGAGCTTAAGATCTCCTTCTTCAACCTTGATGTCATCTATCAACTTGGCTTGTGCCAAGGCTTCCTTAAATATTTTGTACTATTGTAGCTGCAAGAGCAATGAGATGTGCTTAGCACAACTCTTAGTGAACATTCGGGTGAGCTCAGTAGTGGGAATAGAAAATGGTAGTTTTGCCATTATTTTTCTCCATCTGTTCCCATAGTCCATGACCAGCTCATCATCGTATTGCTTTAGATTAGCCAAGTCAGACAAGTTTACTTTCTTCTTAAAACCAAAAGAAAAGCATTCAAGGAATGCATTCACCAACTACTCAAAACTGATGATGCTATGCTTGGGTAGTTTTAAAAACCACTTAGTTGCTGCACCTGATAATGTCATGATAAATATTCTTAACATCAGGGCATCATTGTGTTCTAGCTGAAGCATATGTTCATGACAAATATTATTAACATCAGGGCATCATTGTGTTCTAGCTAGAAGCATGCGTTCATGAAATTGGTCACATGCTCTTGCGCATCTTCCTCTCCCTTGAATTTATCTAACCTAGGCATCTCAAAGTATCTAGGATAAGAAGGACTTGGTACCAAAGGGCACAAAGGTTGATTGTGTATCTTGCTCAGGGTTGGCTTCTACCCAACCATATCCTATTTCTCGAGAGACTTGACTATCTTGATGAGGATCTTGAATGACTTTGAAGAGATGATATCTTATTCTTGAAGGTTTACTCAAGGTGTTCAGGGAGGTAACTCTACATTTGCCCAGTATAGGTGTCTATATTTATCTCCCATGACTACAGATGAGGGTTCAGGATATATCTACTCTTGATCCTCCATTTTTACCTATTCTTGTTCATGTTGTGCCTATTCTAGATCTAGGTGTTGTTGGTTTTTTTAGGCATGATGTGATGTATGGTGAGTGTGTTCATCTCCTTATTTAGTGCATCTCTTGTGCTAAGAAATGATACATCTATTGGATTGGTAATACTCACTGCCCATGTGTAAGTTGGCTCGAGCCAACCTATTTGCTTGTTCTTCATGCTCTATTTGTTCCTCTCTCAAGCACTGCTCATTTAGGTGTAAATACATTTTCCTTCACACTTCCTCCTATTCGAGGATGTCTAAGCACTCTTATTCTACATGTAGTACCTCCTCCTTGTCTTGGAGTAATTTTTTATGATATTGCGCATCTTCATACAACCTACACATGTGATTGGATTGATCTACCAGTGAAGGTCTATGACTCTGTAACTTCGTATGAGAAGTCCTTATGGAGAGGCCCTTTTGAGGAGCTCCTACTATACTTTTTCCCTTGTCTATCAGGGCAACATGGTCAGTGTACAATGACCTATGTTTAACATCCCCATGATCGAAAGTAGTGTGCATGCTATGGGGGCACTTTGAAGCTTCCCTTGGCTCATTAGTGTGCCTCATTATTTTTTGGCTATGTGAACTCCTAGAAATGGAGTGCATAGTAGCATTGCTTCTCTGATTTGGTCTCGAGAAAACCTGATCCAACTCATCAAGCTATCTGGATTTCCATGACTGATCTCATGGAGTTCCATTGGCACCAATGAGACTAAGGTCTATTGCTATCCTACCAACTTCAGAGTGGCTAGGAGTTGTGGCGGGTTGGTGATTGGATGCAACCCTTGTGTTCTGCCCCTCAATGGGTTGATCTTGCCTATGTCTATCATGTGAATATTGGGGCCTTGAAGCTCCCTCATGTCTATCACAAGAAGAACCTAGATATGGTTCTCTAGCTGGGGTTTCTCGAGGAGTACCCCCATGGGTTGAGTTATCTCCCCTGAGGCTCGTTGAACTTCATTAATGATATTCTATGTGGGGGACTCAACATCATTGTTGTTGTGATCGTGGTTGGGTGGAGCAGCAGTTCCTACCTTGGTGTTGGACCAAGGGCGGTTGCTCCACATGAAGACCATGACAATGTGAAATTATCTTTAGTGTAAATTTTAAGACACACAAACAAAGTAGACAAAATTTTTATCTCTTTTAAATATTCTTGGTGTTCCTAAAATTGGTCTTGTGTGTTTCATATTTGTTGAAAAATTTAACTATTTCTCATTGTCTTTTGAAATTTTTTTGATGTAATGCTTGAATAGTTAAATGGTTTTCACCTGTATGCTCGTAGCTCGACAAACGGCAATGAAATTCATAGTCACGTAAACCCACCAAAGTGTGGATATGAAGCCCACACCCGATCAGGAAGCACAAGTCCTACCAGATCCTCACCTAGTCTCACCTAGTCAGTGTCATACCCTCCAAAGAGAAGTACATGCAAATTTTCTAGGCTACATCAATTCTTGGATCTGATATTGGCCAAATAGAATGGGTTCATGGGATTTGAGCCAACGGATGGAGATGAAACCCACCATCATTGAACTCTACTAGTGGTTGGTGATGAAGTCCAACTCACTAGCATTTAAATGAAATGTGGTGTGTGATTTTTCTTTTTAAATTTGCATAAATAAATAGATGCATCATGAAGCACTCATGCCTTTTCCTATATGCCTAAAAAGAAACATTTCACTTTTAGAAAATGCACACTCTAATAAAATTACATGATTTTCAGAGAATGCAATATTACTTATGAAGCAATGGCCTCTGGTTGGGCCCCAAGCATGCAAACTCTACAAACAATCTAGACCGCTGGAGACTAGGGCGGATTGAAATCAGAAGTCCATTGTTCCTAGAAATGGCTAGTAGAAAACCTAAGAGAATTTAATCATTTTTTCTTTAACTTTCTCTATGTTTTCTAATTAAAATAAATTTCTCTACTACATTCTAGAAATTAAACACAGATAGAGAAGTGAAAAATTGTAGAGAATCCCACCAACCTGGAATCCAAGTATGTTGCTTATTAGGTTTTCTACTGTTGCATATTTTTGTTGGCCGATGTTGCTCAGGGTAGCTGTGACTAGCCACTATCTTAAAAAGTGTCTTAGCTTTGCTAGCCACTGTCAATCAGAGTGATTGCACCTATGCATACAAAAAATATAAAATATCAACAAATCAACTTAAAAATTGGGAGTCCCTACCATGATCACCATCTATATGATCCTAAAAAGCATACACTTGAGCTATTTGCATCATTATATCAAGCATAAAATCATGAAAGCATGAAAGACAATGAATTAACAAAATATAAGGTCTCTTCTTATTAATTCATACTAAAATTCGATTACAAATAGGTCCCTCTTAGGGATACCAAATGATTGATACAATGATTACAAATATGAAAATCCCCTAAGCGGGGATGGTGTAATCCGTAGGCTTCTTAGATTCAACATGAACTTGCTCAAGGGCTTATAGATGCCTTCTTCTCACTTGCTTGGAGGGATTTGATGCCAAAGATGCTTTGAATTTGTCAAGAACCTATGATCTACATTCAAGAAACAACATAGAGTGATTAGTAGCATATGAGGCCTCTCATGATGAGGCTCTTTTCGAATATTCACATGTAATATGATAAAGCTTGCAATAAAGCATGAAAATATGCAAAGATAAGCAAAGATGCATGAATAACTAGGAAATCACCATACAAATGCAATGGAAAAGATAGATCTACTCTAATATAAGCTGACAAAGTAGAAGTAATAGGAAATCTATGCTAAAAATTGAAGAAATGGTGACTCAAACCCTAGCCGTTGTCACTCAGAGTGGTCATGCCTGTAGGTCACTATCGAAGATAGTGATCGCTAACTATGATCTTTTGCCTCAAAAACTAGGGGTTACAACACTCAATTCCTCATCCGAATTGATGTTCAAGGGTCACCTTCATGTCCAAAGATGGATTGGTGGTGAAAATCATGGGGATTCATGTCAGATCGGTGTGAATTTGTGATGTGTGCTTCTCAGTCCTTCAGAAGCTCCATGGTTGGTTACAGGCTCAGCAATTTGTAAAATGGGTAACACTTCGACTCTCCTCAAGGGTTGTCAACTCGCTACTCACTTGGACAAGGCTTCACTGCATAAAATTTTGGATCCATACTTGTTTCTAGGAGGGTGCATATGTAGGCCTCCAAAATTCTAGATCTTGGCTTCTTGGAGAAGCCAAGATCCAGATCTGCATGAAACTAGCCATCAAGGGGGAAGGCCCAATTCTAGACTTGCATGGGAGTGGCAGTTAGGAGGAACTCTAGGAGATTCACACCCAAAACCGCTCAAATCCAATGCAAGTTTAGTTATCATATGTGATTTAGGCCTGCATTCACGATTGGATTTGTTTTGATGTTAGTCGCTATCCATAGTAGCGGCTAGCCGTAGCCGCTCTAATATTTGGTAGCCTAGTCTAGCAGCCACTCTGGTCGATAGTGGCTACACTTTAATAGGTCAAAACTATCCGTAGTGAGTGGTTAGAACCACTACTAGATCTTGGAGAGGTCCAAGATCAATCATATGGTCTATGGATGTGCCCATATGAGTAGTCTCCTAAACATGATGTGTTTTAGGTGTCTATAAAATATTCTCTATCATGTTTTGGCTATATAGCCAAAAATACAGTTTGGGGGAGGTAAGTAAAAGATTCATTAATGATTCATGATACAGTTTGGGGGGAAGAAAAAGAAAAAAAAGGGGAATGAAGAAATAGGTAAAGTATTCTTTTAGCTCTACAGTTATAGTTTTTGTAGAAAAATTCCATAGACATTTTTTGTAGACAGTTTCTGCAGATAATTTCCGTAGACATTTTCTGTAAATAGTTTTTGTAGAATTTTTCATAGATAGTTTCTGTAGCACATTTCATAAAAAAATTCTAATTTTTAACACTCATATTTGCGCAAAACAAGTGACATGTATCAAAAGCAAAATTATACAAGGTAATTATTAAAAATTATTTATACAAGGGCTTTTGAAGAAAAAAAGGTAAATTTGCATAATATTTAAAAATTACTGCAAACACCATGGCATAGACGTTTTTCAAACCTATGAATCACAACATGGAAATTAAAACATGGACTCAGTATTGGGGGTAATGCACAGTAGAATGGGACGATTAAAATTTGACTTTGGGAATCATGCGTAGAAGTTTCACAAGTTGAATACTCTAAACTTTGCATGAAGACATTAAAAATTACAATTGGAGCACTAAGGATGACGTGTATATTCATGATAGGTCTAATAAAGGGTGTCGTTAACACATTTTAATTAATAATTTTTGGAAGGAAGGTAAAACATGGACCAAGTACCACTAAAACAAGGAAATGATTACATGGACATCGACCAAGAGCTAAATAAAAAATATATATAGGGCATTATATGGAGATTATAAATTTTTAAATAAAAATTGATATGATAAGAAGGCCGACCATACACATGGAAGATGATTGGATAGATAACACAAGTGTTTAGCCATGACAATAAGACATCGATGATGAAGGTATGCGTGCATGAGTCTGAAGGGAAATAAGGATTAAAGGTTTTAAAGTTTTATTATTTAAAAATATAATCTCCCTTCGACAATCGAACTCATAACACAAGATATTAAGGTATTAAAATTTTTAATTTTACCCCATGCAAGGTGGTAGGAAGTGGTATGCCAAAAATATAAAACGTGCAAGGAAAATCAATCACCTCACGGCCCTAGTGTTGATTACGAATACTTGGCCATGCAGACCAATAATAAGATATGTCATGGATCGTGATTCTCGATCACTGATTGGGAGGAAACGGAGGACCATGATCTAGTTTGGTTAAAATCACATGCCACCGATGGAAGATTTCCCTACAACCTAGCACCGACAACCATGCATGAAGAAGGGAGATCATCAACACTTGGTCATGGGAAGTGAATAATAGGGAGCACCGTAGATCAAAGTTATGATTTGTCAATCGAAGAGAAACAAAGGGTTGAGATTTAACCATATTCTGTGCTACAGCCAAAGATGAAACTATTGTGGTTGAGGAATGAAATCGGTGAGCAGCAAATAAAAATTACCAAGCGACAACAAAGGTCAAAGGAGAATTGTAGGGAAAAATGTTGAAAAAATTCATGAAGTTGACAACGGCACAAATTTACGTGAAGAAAAATAGGTAAGGTGGCAAACCAGTTTTCAAAATAAATTATATTTAAAAAATAGAAGATATCTAATAAATTTGCAGAATACATAAACATAAAAAAATTATATATCTTTTTAAATCATCATGCAAAAAAATATACATACAGGGTAATGCATTCAAGTAAAAATTTCTTTTCTTCTTTTGATGTTACATTTTTCTGCATAGGTTAAAAGGTATACACATGAATTTCTTTGTCTTATATGCATGTAAACAATTTCATCAATTTATTTTGTAGGGTTTGTCGCTCAGCCTAGAATCTCCATGATAATATTTTAAAATGTTAGTACATTTTAAAACTACCTTACTTGTCTTCCATGAAAACCCTACCCTATTTGTTAAACCAGTAATCATGCCTAGAGCTACATTCCATAAATGAAGTGAACCCTCATCTATCCATACCCAAAACCCTAGTGATGTTATAAAAAGGTAATTCCAAGAGGCATGGTAGTGGGATGACCTAACAAAGTTCTAAGAGCATGACTAGGGCGTGGCAAAGTAATTCATTATGAACTACCATACCACGACCATGGTGACCCATGTAGGTGAAATGTAAATTATAGTCACCACCAGTCTAATATCTGAGGCCCTAAGTCTTCCTGAGGTTGGCCAAAAATATTATAAATCTACCTACAAGGGGGTAAATCATATGGTCAAGAGGTTCGGAGAAAGATGCACTGTGACTAGAGATAGAGAGGGGTGGATCAAAGGTGTAGCAACCTCCTCACTCCCCATAAAATGGCAAGAGGCTACCATAATTCTTATAAAATTCTTTACACTAGAGGGGATATTATCCAATTATGGGGGTTACCACCTCAAGATGATGTTGAACCTTAAATACCCAAGGCATGAGGACTGTATCATAAACCTCCCATACTTTCTTTATCACTCAATTAAAGCTATAGTTACCCAAGTCTAGCCTAAAAATTCCAAGGATAGCCCCAAGTTTCACCTAATTGCCCATCATAGGTTGATAAAACTTATAGTTCTACATAAAGCATGTGAAACTAGGATTCCATGGGATACTGTAGTAGAAGAAGCTAACCTATCCATTCATTCTGAGTCAGGTATATCAAAATCTGTGGGAGATAGTGCATCTGAGGAAAATTTTGAGTTTGAGAGTTTGGAGGAGAAAGAATCCCCTATATGTAAATGCCCTAGCCATTCCAAGACATCCAAGTTTTATCATCCTATCAGAAAAACCAGACATGAGAGATATGTTCCAAAAATTTAGGGAACAAGATAAGCGTCCAGTCCAAAGACAAACCCACCTCCACCAGATCCTTCTGCTTAAATTCTTGAGCAAATTTGAACATAGCATACTATGTTGCATATCAAGCTGGATAGACTCAAAAATAAGTTTACCGAGCATACTGTTGAAAATTTGAGTTAATTTGATGCATTTTATGTTGTCATTGATGTCACATGGATCACATTTGGTTTTGGTGTCCAAAATATTTCATAAATAAGAATTTATGATATTTTTGAAAGCATGGCTATTTACAGGATTTTTATGAAAACCAAGGTAGGAAAAATAAAAGGTTTTATTTAAAACCATTGTGGGCTTATGTGGAAAGGGATTTTCTTAAAATCCAAGGTGGAATTTTGTTTCATCGAAAAAGGACCTCCAGTGATGAAGATATTAAAGTTTAAAGTTTAAGTTTAAATTAATGGAGGGCCGACCTATGTGAAATTAATGGAGGTTGGCATATATATATGTAAAGGTTTCAATTTATTTCGGAAAGGGGGTATATTATATATCGTCGGAAAGCTTATTTCGAGGGATATTTGACTAACTTATTTAGAAGGAGAAATAAGGTGTGTGTAAAGAGATATTTCTGATTTTACAAAGGGGTTCCAAAAGTGAAGTTTGCCTTGTTCTTTTTCAAAAGGATTAATTCTTTCATGAGGTGACAAGATATGCAATATTGTGATTTATTTTATTTTATGGTATAAGTGGTTTTGGGAGTGAAAATGTTATGCAATATTTTGATTTATTGTATTTTATGGTACAAGTGGTTTTAGGAGAGATAAGGAAGTTGTCCAATTAAATACCTTGCTGATGATTATTGAAAAGTGGAGTAATGTTGATTATTTTGTGATCTACTAACCCTTGTGAAGATTGGCAAAAGAATTTTGTGATTGTGGCAGATTTACAAAGAGGTTTTTTCATCTTCATAAAAGGTATGGGCACATTCTCCTATTTATTTTTTATGGTGGTTGATTTCTTAAATATCATTGGAGAGAAAAGGATTGATTGTGGTTTCCTTTTTAAAAGTGGTTGGTTGAATGCTTCAAGGTTTTTTGAATTGAGAGTTGTGTCTAAACCTTTTTTGATAAGCATAGTTTTTGAAGCCCATTGGTTGTGAAAGAACTTGAGTTATAAAAGAACATGAGTGTAATTGTTATGTGAGATTTTGGGTTGAGCATTGTTGGAAATATTTGAGTTGGTTGATATATACTTGGACTAGAGTTGTGTGAGAGAGAGTTATCCCTTGTGGTGATTGGTTGAGTTGATTTGATTGAGCCTAGTCAAGTGATGTGTGAAGTGATTGTTAAAGTCCTATAAAACAAACTATTCCATTATTCTAATTTGAGTTGAGAGTACAATTAGAACATATTGAGTCTCTAACAATTCTCTTTATGCTTCTATGAGATTGAATTGACTTGAGTTGAGTTGAGATTGATTTGAGTTGAGTTGAGTTGAGATTGAGATTAGAACATATTGAGTCTCTAACAATTATCTTTATGTTTCTATGAGTTGATTTGAGTTGAGTTGAGTTGAGATTGATATTATAACATATTGAGTCTCTAACAATTCTCTTTATGCTTCTATGAGTTGAGTTGAGTTGAGATCATTGTAGATCATTGTTGTCATCCATTGAAGAGTACATTGCCATTCATTGTTGAGTTCATCTTTGAGCTTTACCTTAATAGATTTGTGGATGAAATTTAAGTGCTACTTGAGCATGATTGATTGAGCCTTTGAGAAGGTATTTGTGGATAGTTTTGAGAAAGCTTTGTGGACAACTTTGTGGACAGATTTGTGGATATATTTTGGCAAGTTCTTGGTGAGCTTGTTAGAGCAGATTTGGGCAAGTTCTTGGTGAGCTTACTAGAGAAAATTTAGACAAGTTCTATGTGAGCTTGTTATTCAGCATTGGATAGGTTTTGTGTGAGCTTGTTATTAAGTTTTGGACAAGTTTTGTGTGAGCTTGTTATTCAGATTTGGGCAAGTTCTTGGTGAGCTTGCTTGAGCAGATTTGATAAGTTTTGTGTGAGCTTGTTAAGCAGTTTTTGTGTGAGCCTATTGAGTAGGTTCTTAGTGTGCCTATTGATAGAGCTTTGGAGGTGACATAGTATAGAGGATAGATTCTCAGTGGATAGAGATCCAGTAGCCAACACAGTTGAAGATAGATCTGAGTGAGGAGTCTTCAAGTGGAGAGAGGTCCACTAGTCTGTGCAGTAGAGAGATAGAGTCTTCTAGAAGATAACATAGATAGAGAAGAAGGGGAAAGAGTTCTCCCATGGAAGATATCCACAAACTTGAGATTAGGGGATCAACATCTCCTTTGGACAGAGATCCATAAACATTGTAATTGGGAGTGATTTCCAAAGAGATTTATTGAGAAAGTTTTAGTAAAATATTTTCTCTGTGGAGTACCCCATATTGGGGGAACCACATTAAATATTGTGTCTCAATTGTGTGTGGTGACTTGTGCTCTTGCTTACTACTACTATCTGAGTTATTAATACACACTACTATATTTGGTTATTGCAATTAAGGACATTAATTGATATTGGTTTGGAAATAAAATAAAGAGTGGTCTTATACTATTCCCCCCTCAGTATAAGCTTGTGTTCTTCAATTTGTATCAGAGCGGGTTCCTTCAAAAAGACTAACAGCTTGAGGGTATATTCTACAAGAACACAGATGACTTCATAGAATGGATTATATACAAATAAGGCTCCATTGTTTTATGGTAACAATTATACTTTTTGGAGCATGAGGATGAAGAACTACTTGATATCACAAGGATATGAGGTATGGAAAATGGTTGAAAAAGAGTATAGGGTTGAAGGTGATCCCGAGGAAGATAATACTACTATGAAATTGGTTGATATAAATGCAAGAGAAATGAATTGTATTTTGAGTGGGCTACGTGAGATAGATTTTATAAAGGTCGTGGTATGTACTTCAGCTAATGAGATGTGGACCAAGTTGAAGAATACTTATGAAGGAGATTCCAAGGTAAAGTTGGCAAAGAAATCTTACTACATTGTAGAAGCAAGTGATAATTCATATTACAGTGATAAATATCAGTTAGATGAAGAAGAATGTACATTCTTTGGAATAAGTGAAGAAAATCAAGAACACCTATTCCTAGGTATTGAAGTTAAAGAAGAAGAAGATGTGCCTATTGAAGAAAGACATGAAGAGCTTTCCATAGCCATTTAGCAAGAATATAGGTACAAGAAAGGTCTAAGGATACTAAAATGCTTCATACATGGAGAATTTGGGCATATAGATGATGATTGCACATACTACAGCAATTACAACAAGGAAAGTGTATTTGAAAAATAAAGTAGCAGTTCTAGTGACATTTCCAACAGTAGTGAAAACAAAGAAGTCTCATTTTTGGTAATAGAAAATGAAGAGGATGAGCCAAGTAAACAAAAATCAGAAATAAAAAGGCTAAAAGAAGAATACAGGAATCTTGAAAACAAGATTCGAACAGATTTTAAAATTAGAGAAGAAATAATTCAAAAATCCAGTAATCTCAGATAAGAGCTTCAAAATGCAAAAAGGATATAAGAGAGGATGAATGAAGAACTAAGGGTAACCATGGCAAGACATGATACATTAGATGAAAATATTCAAAAAGGAGTGAAAACTTATTTTAAGGCTGAATCTTACTTCCAAGAAAAGTCACACTCAAAAGGAAAGGAATTTCTAAAAGATGAAAGCAAGGAAGCACCTAAAATTTGTGAAGAAAATTCCAAAGTTCCTATGGATTCAAATATTTAGTTTAGTTCTTGTTTTGAGATAGGTGAATCAAGCTCAAAGGGAAAATAAATTTTTGAAGAGAAAGGCAAGGAAGAAACTAAGGAAGAGGTTTTAGATGCTACAAATAAGGTTCAAGGATGCAATGCACAAATTGAAGATAATCATAAGGATAATGGTCAAGAAAGGTATGAGGAACCAAGGCATGAACAAAGGGCTTTTCAAGGATATTGTTTTTCTTGTAATGGATTTGGAAACAGGGCTATACATTGCAGGATCCATGGATCAAAGAAGTTTGATTTTGCTAGAAGAAGCTTCAAGGGAAGAAGGTATGGTTTTGATGCAGGAGCATCCGGTGGTAGCAGAGCAATCTTGCATCAACAAAAAAAAAATTCTAAGTGTTTGCCTTGATGTCGTGATATCGTGATAGAGAAAAGTGTCATGATATCGTGACATGTCACATTTTTGCGACTCAGGAAGGAGAGAGAAGGCGTAGAGCAAAAATGTCATGATTTCGTGACATGTCACGAAATCATGATCGAAAGAAGACAGGAAAGGCCAGAGAAGAAAATGTCATGATTTCATGACATGTCACAAAATCACGACTGAAGGAGTAGAAAGAAAGCAAGGAAGGAAACTGTCGCGATATCGTGACATGTCATGATTTCGTGACCTGAAACAAAGAGATAAAAAGTGTCACGATATCGCGACATGTCGCATTATTGCAACCAAAATTCGATAGAAGGCTCAAGAGATAAAAGTTTTGCGATATCGTGACATGTCGCATTATCGTGACCAAAAGCCGAGAGAAGGCTCAAGAGTGAAAAAGTGTCATGATATCGTGACATGTCGCATTATCGCTACCAAAAGCCGAGAGAAGGCTCAAGAGAGAAAAAGTGTCACGATATCGTGACATGTCGCATTATCACGACCAAAAGGGGAGAGAAGGCACAGGAGAGAAAAAGTGTCGTGATATCGCGACATGTCGCATTATCATGACGAAAAGAGAAGAGAAAGAAAGAGAAAGAAAAAGTGTCGCGATATCGCGACATGTCATATTTTTGTGACCAAAGAAAAGGGCAGGCAGTTACAGGGGCCGTTACAGAGGAAGTTATCAAGCGATGGGTATACCAAACGTCATCATTGGTTGATAGGCAGACAGAGTCTACAGTGGCAGCACTGGACAAGCACGTGGCACCAAGGTGCAGTGAAAGCAAATGAAGACCAAGAGTCGGAATGTTTCGAAAGCCAGAACAACGAAGAGGCACAGGAGATGAAATGAAGGGTCAAAAAATGGAAATAGAGAGTCACACTAGAAAGTTTAAAAGGGGGAAGCAAAGGCATGCAGAAGGGTCGAAAAACTATGGAGACAGAGTTGCAGTCGTGAAGGCAAGAGGGCCATTCTGGACCTGTTTAGGCTTTTTTTCTTCCAGGGCAGAAGACGTAATAGAAACTATATTTTGGGATAAAGGAGTTTATTTGGTAGACTGTTGCCATTATTGTAATATTTTTTTGAATTGTTGAATGAGAATTGAGAATTTGGTGTGAGCGATTGTGGCTCCCCATCAAGTGGTATCAGAGCAGGAGTTTTTGAGTGTGTGAGCAGAGCGTCGAAAGTGAGGCAGTTTGCACCAGGATCTATGGAAAGGTTATGAGAAGAGAGTGAGGAAGAATGCCTCCATGAAGAAACCGTGGTGGTGGGAGAAATGTGGTACCTGAAGAATATTTTAGAGCTTTACAGAGGCAAGTGCAAGCCCTGCAAGAGGAGTTGCGAAGAGGAGTTGAACCAAGAAGAGAAGATCATAGTGAAGATGAAGCTTGGGAGGTTGATAATCCATCAGAAGAAGAAGAAGCAATGGATCCTGCAGAGCTGGATTGGTTAAGGCCATATCTCGAATCAGGAAGAAGAAAAATTTTGATGTCTCCACGTATTCTGGGAATCTCAATCCAGAGGAGTTGATTGATTGGATCAATGATATGGAGGAGTATTTCGAGTATGAGGAGGTTGTAGATCTAGATCGGATCAAGTTTGCAAAAATGAAGTTGAAAGGCCATGTTTGCATATGGTGGAAAGAAGTGCAACTAGAAATAAATAGAAGCGAAAAGGAAAAGATAACTAGATGGGATCGAATGGTAGAGAAGTTGAAGAGATAGTTTATTCCTGTAGATTACGAATTGGACCTGTTGAGAAAAATGCAGAGTTTGAGATAGTCAAACAAATCAGTCAAAGAATATACAGAGGATTTTTTCCAGATCTCAATCAGAACTGGCCATTCAGAGGCTAACAGCGAGAAGGTGGCCCATTACATCAATGGGTTGAGAACCAGTATTCAAGAATAATTGAGTCTAGTTAGGATGAGCACCATTGAGGATGCTTACCAGTTTGCCCTCAAAGTTGGAGAGAAGCTGAACAGACGGTTTGAGGGTAAGCAAAGAGGAAGAGGTCATGGTGGAAGAACTGGTGGAAGGACCAGTGGAGAAAAATATAAGGATCAAAAGAAGGCTGGTGAAACCAGTAATACCTAGGATCAGAAAGAGGGGAACACCTACCAACCCCGTAATCAGAACAATGGTTACCCAAGAGGGAGAGGTAGATCTAGACATGGATTTGGAAGGGGAGTATTTTAGGGAACCTATTTCCACTATGGCAAAGAAGGACATCGAGCATACGAGTGTCCACAATACCGAGAAAAGATGAATAAGAGACCTGAGGGTCCTGCCAGAGCTGCTATAGCAGATGAAGGTGCTGAATTAGAACATTCTAAGGAGGTAGAGGGAGGAGAATTTATGGTCACAAGGAGGACCCTATTGAATTAGGAGAAAGGATCAGACCAGAGGAGGAGCCTAATCCGTACAAGGTGCATAAGTTCGAGTAAGGTATCTAATATCATTATAGATAATGGTAGTACTGATAACTTGGTCTCAAAATAAATGGTTACTAAGTTACAGTTAAAGAGGAGAAGCCACCCGCATCCATAGCGAATTACATGGTTATAGAAGGACCGTAGGGCTTTGGTCAGTGAGCAATGCTTGGTGAAATTTAATATTGGGAATTACTGTGATGAGGTCCTGTGTGACATCCTGCCTATGGATGCTTGTCATTTGTTGTTGGGAAGGTCATTACAGTTTGATCAGTGTGCAGTGCATGATGGTCGCACCAACACTTACTCAGTGACGAAGAATGGAGTGTGCCATAAGCTGAAGCCCTTGAAGGAGGCGGGCAAAAAGGTATGTAGCAGTGCTAGAATCTATTTAGTTGAAGGGGGAAGATTTTTGGATAGTTTAAAGCATGAGCATATGTGCTATGCATTAATTTCTAGAGTTAGGAAGGAAGAATGCAAGGATACCCCTGTAGAAGTCTTAGGACTATTAGAAGAATTTCCATACATTATATCTGATAATGTGCTTGAGGGTTTACCACCAGTGAGGAAGATCAGTCACCATATAGATTTGGTACCAGGATCTAGTTTACCCAATAAGGTAGCACATAGAATGACTCCTATAGAAACTGAAGAGCTAAACAGGCAAGTCCAAGAGTTGCTGGAGAAGGGACTAATTTGGGAGAGCTTGAGTCCATGTGTAGTACCTGTAGTACTAGCACCAAAGAAATATGGAGAGTGGAGAATGTGTACAGACTCTCGAGCCATTAACAAGATCACCATAAAGTACATATTTCCATTGCCAAGGATGGATGACATTATGGATTGTTTGAGTGGAGCCAAGTACTTCACAAAGATTGATCTGAAGAGTGGTTATCATCATATTCGTGTCAGAGAAGGAGATGAGTGGAAGACAACCTTCAAGACCAGAGAGGGTTTGTATGAATGGTTGGTCATGCCATTTGGGCTAACCAATGCACCAAGCACATTCATGCGACTGATGAATGAGGTATTGAAAGAATTTTTAGGAAAATTCATCGTCTATTTGGATGATATTTTAATATTTAGCAAAACCCTAGACCAGCATCTGATGCATATTAGAAGGGTTTTTGAGAAGCTGCGGAAGGAGCAGTTGTTAATTAATCTGAAGAAGTGTAATTTCGTGAAGGAGTTAGTGTACCTAGGATTTGTCATCTCAGCCAAAGGTCTAAAAATGGACCCAAAAAAAGTGAGAGCTATCATTGAATGGCCTACTTCGAGAAGCATGACTGAGGTAAGATCATTTCATGGTCTAGCAAGTTTTTACAGGAAATTCATTAGGAATTTTAGCAGTATTTGTGCACCCCTTACAGAAACAATGAGAGGGGATAAGAAATAATTTAAGTGGACCTTAGGAGTAGATAAGAGCTTTGATATGTTGAAGAAGAAGGTTACAGAGCAACCTGTTTTGGCACTTCTAGATTTTAATAAGGTATTTCAGGTAGATTGTGATGCTAGTGGTAGTGCCATAGGAGCTGTTTTGAGTCAAGAAGGTAAACTTGTTTCTTACTTTAGTTAGAAACTCAATGATGCTAGGAAGAAGTATTCAGTTTATGATCAAGAGTTTTATGCTATAGTTCAGGCTCTAAAGAAGTGGTGACATTACTTGTTGCCAAAAGAGTTTGTTCTATATACTGATCATCAGGCCTTACAGTATATTAATATCCAAGGGAAGCTAAATCAGAGGCACCTGAAGTGGGTTGAATTTCTACAGAGTTACACCTTTGTGTTGAAGCATACAAGCGGAAGGTCAAACAGAGTTGCAGATGCCTTAAACATAAGGTAGTGTTTTTTGATAGAAATGAAGGTGGAAGTGGTAAGATTTGATGAACTGAAGGGTTTGTACCTTGAAGATCCTAATTTTGCAGAAGCCTGGAAGGCTTGCTTGGCACCTGTCACTTTGGACAGGACCAAATGGTTGGATTTTCTAATCCAAGATGGAATGTTGTTTAGAGGAAGTCAATTATGCATTCCAAGGAGTTAAATGAGGGAAAATCTGGTCAAGGAGAAACATAGTGGAGGGATGGTTGGAAATTTTGGTCGAGATAAGACCATTGCCCTAGTTAGTGAGAACTACTATTGGCCACAACTGCAACAAGATGTGAAGAGGTTTGTGCAAAGCTGTAGAGTATGCCAGATGGTGAAAGGTGTGAACTAGAACACTGGATTATATCATCCATTACCTGTACCAGAGAGACCATGGGAGGACGTCAGCATGGATTTCGTTCTTGGTCTACCAAGGACACAACATGGAAATGACTCCATATTTGTGGTGGTTGATAGGTTTTCAAAGATGGCACATTTTATTCCCTACCAGAAAACTAGTGATGTAATTCACATTACAAGTTTATTTTTCAAAGAGATGGTACGACTTCATAGTCTACCAAAGAGTATCGTTTCTGACAGAGATACCAAGTTTGTGGGGTATTTCTGGAGGACCTTATGGAAGAAATTGAAGACAGATTTGAAATTCAGTTTTGCATACCACCCACAGACTGATGGGGAAACGAAGGTGGTGAATAGAAGTCTAGGAAATCTATTGAGATGCTTGATAGGAGATAAGCCCACGGGATGGGATTTGGTTTTGCCATAGGCAGAATTTGCATACAACAATTTTGGCAATAGGAGTACTAACAAATCTCCATTCCAGATAGTGTATGGGAGCAATCCAAGGAATGCTTCTGAGTTGAGGAAGATGGATACAAGGGAAAAGTGCAGTTTCGAGGCTGAGGACTTTGTAGAGCATCTGAAGAGTGTGCATGAATAAGTGAAGAAGCACCTTACTAACATGAATAACCAATATAAGACAAGGGTAGACCAGAAGCGATGGTTCAAGGAATTCGTAGTGGGAGATGAAGTCATGGTCCATCTGAGAAAAGAAAGATTTCCTGCTAAAACCTATAACAAGCTGAAGATGAAGAAGTTTGGACCATGTCGAATCATAGGAAAACAGGATTCAGGCAATGCATATGAAGTGGAATTGCCAAATGGCCTTAACATATCACCTATTTTTAACATTGTAGATTTGGTAGAATATCATGAAGGAGGCAGTAGCGAGATGCCAAGTATAGAATTGTGGAGTATTCCAACATCTACTCCAGCAACAGGCGAGATCGAGGAAATACTAGACACTCGAGTAGGTAGAAGTACCAGGAACAGGCAGTATTCTGAATATCTGTTCAAGTGGAAGGGCAGGCCTATCAAAGATGCAACTTTGTTGTCAAAAATAGAGGTCAACCGCCTGGGTTTTCCTCCAATAGTACAGAAGTGTAGGACACTTCTCAATCCACCTCAGGTGTCTGATGCAGGAGCATCCGGTGGCAGTAGAGCAATCTTGCATCAACAAAAAAAAATTCTAAGTGTTTGCCTTGATGTCACGATATCGTGACAGATAAAAGTGTCACGATATCGCGACATGTCACATTTTCACGACTCAGGTAGGAGAGAGAAGGCATGGAGCAAAAATGTCACAATTTCATGACATGTCACGAAATCGCGATCGAAAGAAGACAGGAAAGGCCAAAGAAGAACATGTCATGACATGTCACGAAATCATGACCGAAGGAGTAGAAAGAAAGCAAGGAAGGAAACTGTCATGATATCCTGACATGTCACGATTTCGCGACCCAAAATAGAGAGAGAAAAAGTGTCACGATATCGAGACATGTCGCATTATCGTGACCAAAATCCGAGAGAATGCTCAAGAGAGAAAAGTGTCGCGATATCGTGACATGTCGCATTATCGCGACCAAAAGCCGAGAGAAGGCTCAAGAGTGAAAAAGTGTCGCGATATCGCGACATGTCACATTATCGCGACCAAAAGCCGAGAGAAGGCTCAAGAGAGAAAAAGTGTTGCAATATCGCGACATGTCGCATTATCGTGACCAAAAGGGGAGAGAAGGCATAGGAGAGAAAAAATGTTGTGATATCATGACATGTCACATTATCACAATAAAAAGAGAAGAGAAATAAAGAGAAAGAAAAAGTGTCACGATATCGTGACATGTAGCATTTTCGTGACCAAAGAAAAGGGTAGGCAGTTACAGGGGCCATTACAGAGGAAGTTATCGAGTGATGGGTATACCGAATGCCATCATTGGTTGACAGGCGGACAAAGTCTACAGTGGCAGCACTGGACAAGCACATGGCACCAAGGTGCAGGAAAGTAGACGAAGACCAAGAGTCAGAACATTTCGAAAGCTAGAACAACGAAGAGGCATGGGAGATGAAACGAAGGGCCAGAAAAGGGAAACGGAGAGTCACACTAGAAAGTTTAAAAGGGGGAAGCAAATGCATGCAGAAGGGTCAAAAAACTATGGAGACAGAGTTGCAGATGTGAAGGCAAGAGGGCCATTCTGGACCTGTTTAGGCTATTTTTCTTCCAGGGCGGAAGACATTGTAATAGAAACTATCTTTCGGGATAAAGGAGTTTATTTGGTAGACTGTTGCCATTATTTTAATATTTTTCCAAATTGTTGAATGAGAATTGAGAATTTGGTGTGAGCGATTATGGCTCCCCATCAGGTTTTCAGGGACATTGCTTCTCATGCAATAGTATTGGTCATAGAGCTTTTCAATGCAAAGGAAATGAGCAACATGGTTTTGGTTTTAGAGCTGCACATTTCAAAATTCATGGTTTTAATGGTCATGAAAACAGAGCTTCACAATACAGTGTTCAAGAAAAGAATGGATATGGAAATTATTTTAAGAATTATTTCGGGACATGGGCACCATCCAAAGGTTACAATATCAAGTGTTTTAATTGCAATAACTTTGGGCATATTGCAATATGGTGTAGGACTCAATTCCAAATAGGTTCTAGACAAGAAGATCAAGTAATTCATCAAGAGAAGGATATCAGAAAAACATGGAAGGAAGTTGACAGAGGAAATAAATAAAGTGATATGGGAGTAAAAGTACTCCCACCCCAAAATTAATTACCTCAAAATAGAATGGGGTGAGGGGGGCTAAGCTTAAGAGTCGTATCTTTTAGCCCCATAAGTGTCCCTTTTGCCATTGATGTCAAAGGGGAGAGATTTGAGTAAGTGGGAGAGCATTGAGTTAGGGGGAGCAGCCTCCAAAGAGAGTATTGAGTTAGAGGAAGTAGCCTCCAAAGAGATCATTGAGTTAGGGGGAGAAGCCTCCAAAGAGATTATCGAGTCAAGGGGAGTAGCTTTGATTCTCAGAGATGGTTTTTATAGTGATTGTGGTTTTTTCTTTAGAGGTGTTGCCATCAATAACAAAGGGGGATATTGTTAGAAATTTGAGTTAATTTGATGCATTTTATGTTGTGATTGATGTCACATGGATCACATTTTATTTTGATGGCCAAAATATTTCATAAATAAGCATTTATGATATTTTGGAAAGCATGGTTATTTACACAGTTTTTTATAAAAACCAAGGCAAGCAAAATAAAAGGTTTTATTTAAAACCATGGTGGGCTTATGTGGAAAGGACTTTTCTTAAAATCCAAGGTGGAATTTTGTTTCATCGAAAAAGGACCTCCGGTGATGAAGATATTAAATTTTAAAGTTTAAGTTTAAATTAATGGAGGGTTGACCTATGTGCAATTAATGGAGGTTGGCATATATATATATATATATATATATATATATATATGTAAAGGTTTCAATTTATTTTGGAAATGGGGCATATTATATATCGTCAAAAATATTATTTCGAGGGCTATTTAAATAATTTATTTAGAAGGAGAAATAAGATGTGTAAAGATATATTTCTGATTTTGAAAAGGGGTTTCAAAAGTGAATTTTTCCTTTTTCTTTTTCAAGAGGATTAATTCTTTCATGAGGTGACAAGGTATGCAATATTGTGATTTATTTTATTTTATGGTATAAGTGGTTTTGGGAGTGAAAAGTTTATGCAATGTTTTTATTTATTTTATTTTATGGTACAAGTGGTTTTAGGAGAGATAAGGAAGTTATGCAATTAAAGGCCTTGGTGATGATTATTGAAAAGTGGAGTAATGTTGATTATTTTGTGATCTACTAACCCTTGTGAAGATTGGCAAAAGAATTTTGTGATTGTGGCAGATTTACAAAGAGGTTTTTTCATCTTCATAAAATATATGGGAACATTCTCCTATTGACTGTTTATGGTGGTTGATTTTTGAAATATCATTGGAGAGAAAATGATTGATTGTGGTTTCCTTTTTGAAAGTGGTTGGTTGAATGCTTCAAGGTTTTTTGAATTTAGAGTTGTGTCTAAACCTTGTTTGATAAGCATAGTTGTTTAATCCCGTTGGTTGTGAAAGAACTTGAGTTAGAAAAGAACATGAGTATCATTGTTATGTGATATTTGTGGTTGAGCATTATTGGAAACATTTGAGTTGGTTGATACATACTTGGACTAGGGTTGTGTGAGAAAAGAGTTGTCCCTTGTGGTAATTGGTTGATTTGAGTTTATTGAGCCTAGTCAAGTGATGTGTGAAGTGATTGTTCAAGACCTATGAAAAAACTATTCCATTATTCTGATTTGAGTTGAGAGTACAATTAGAACATATTGTGTCTCTAACAATTCTCTTTATGCTTCTATGAGATTGACTTGAGTTGAGTTGAGATTGATTTGAGTTGAGTTGAGTTGATATTGATATTAGAACATATTGAGTCTCTAACAATTATCTTTATGTTTCTATGAGTTGATTTGAGTTGAGTTGAGTTGAGATTGAGATTAAAACATATTGAGTCTCTAACAATTCTCTTTATGCTTCTATGAGTTGAGTTGAGTTGAGATCATTGTCAATCATTGTTGTCATCCATTGAAGAGTACATTGCCATTCATTTTTGTGTTCATATTTGAGATTTACCTTGATAGATTTGTGGATGAGATTTGAGTTCTACTTGAGCATGATTGATTGATCCTTTGAGAAGGCATTTGTGGATAGTTTTGATAAAGCTTTGTGGATAGCTTTGTGGACAGATTTATGGACAGATTTGTGGATAGATTTGGGCAAGTTCTTGGTGATCTTGCTAGAGAATATTTGGGCAAGTTCTTGGTGAGCTTGCTAGAGCATATTTGGACAAGTTCTGTGTGAGCTTGTTATTCAAAGCATTGGGTAGGTTCTGTGCGAGCTTGTTATTCAATTTTGGACAAGTTATGTGTGAACTTGTTATTTAGATTTGGGCAAGTTCTTGGTGAGCTTTCTTAAGAAGATTTGATAAGTTATGTGTGATCTTATTAAGCAGGTTCTATGTGAGCCTATTGAGCAAGTTCTTAGTGAGCCTATTGATAGAGCTTTAGAGGTGACAGAGTACAGATTACATAGTCTCACTAGATAGATATCCAGAATCCAATATAGTTGAAGATAGATCTGAGTGAGGAGTCTTCAAGTGGAGAGAGGTCCACCAGTCAATGCAGTAGAGATATAGAGTCTTATAGAAGATCATATAGCCAGAGCATAAGGAGAAAGAGTTCTCCTGTGGAAGAGATCCACGAACTTGAGATTAGGGTATCATCATCTCCTTTGGACAGAGATCCATAAACATTGTAATTAGGAGTGATTCTCAAAGATATTGATTGAGAAATTTTTAGTAAAATATTTTCTCTATGGAGTACCCCATAATTGGGAAACCACGTTAAATCTTGTGTCTCAATTGTGTGTGGTGACTTGTGCTCTTACTTACTACTACTATCTGAGTTATTAATATACACTACTATATTTGGTTATTGCAAGTAAGGACATTAATTGATATTGATTTGGAAAGAAAGTAAAAAGTGGTCTTATACTATTCCCCCCTCTCTCAGTACAAGCTTGTGTTCTTCACACACAACCCTAGTAATACATGCCCTTACACCCAAGCTTATTCTCCTCAAACAACTCTCTATGGATAAGATAGTGAGACCAGTTGATCCAGTCGTCCAATCGATAACTATCGGTACCTCTCCCAACAAAAGCTCCATGTCTAGTAGAAAATTGAAGAAATCTATAAAATTTAGCAAAGTCGTTGACTTCACCCAAGTACTTGAAGAAGACAACTCGATTCCCTTTGTTAAAGTGTTTCAACAGAACCGCCCTCAAAGGCCTAAATTATCCATTGAAGCAGGGATGCCTTCAATAGGATTACTCCTTAACATTAGAATGCCTAGTGATATAGATGCAGTAGTCAACCATGTCGTTGAAATAGTTGAACCTCCTCCTCCAAAAAAATAGGATGTATATTTTAAGTCACAAGATGGAGGATCTTCAGAAGTCAAACACATAAAAACCATATATATTGAATTACCACGTGATCCCAAGGAGGCCAAAGAACATGTGCAAAGAAATAAGTGGGAGAAGAATTTTGCATCAAGGAGATGGAAACCTACACAGGTTTCATCTGGACTTAGATTTAAAGCTGAACAATTTGAAACAGACATTTGATAAAACTTGCATAATTTTACAAACTATATTTGATGTTAATAATGATGTTGATCCTAATTTACAAAAGTTTTTATTATTATTATTTTATCTTTATATCTGCAAGTATTTTCTCTGTTGCATATCTAAAAATAGTTATTTGTAGTATGTTGTTTCATATTTTAGCAGACTTATTTTTGTAAAATAAATTTAAATAATTCATGAAAATTACAATTCCCTATTGATGAGAATTATCAAGTGAACTCTAAAAATAATTACAATATCTTGCTTTATATCTGTAAAAAAAAATTACGTAGCACTGTAATGTCTTATTTTATGTCTGAAAAAATGATGAAACGATTGAACAATTGTTGCAAATTTTATTAGACATACTATAATTTCAATCTATATGCATGAGGACATGCATCTCCTTCAATTTGGAGGAATGATGAGTGTTAAAACATGTATTTTATGCAGGTTTAATTCATTTTCTATCTATAAATTTATGAAAATGAATGTAGTTTTATGATCATTTTATATTATTTATGTGATTCATGAATTAATTTGATCCATGATGATAAAAATGATCTATGCTTGTGTTTTACACAAAAATGTGTAAGTTTTTGTGTGTTTTGGTAGAGCGTTGTAGGAGCTTCGTAGAGCAGGATGAGGCAAGGCACAAACCAGATAATAGTCATGGATAGACCAACCATGAGGATGATGTGTTAAGGATCCACATGGACGAATGCTACAAAAATACACTACGAAATACAACTATAGAAAACTATTACAAAAAGCATCTCCTAAAAGGCATTATAGAAAGAAGGTTGGCTAAGTCAAATTTTCCAACATGTTGGTATACCACATCCAGTGACAATGTAGCAGTATTATGAGGTATACACAATCAACACAATTGACTGACATATTGGCATTATGCATGAGATTGTATATTGATTAAAGTATTTTTAAATTTGTTATTATAAAGTTGTAAAATTATTATACTATTAAAATGTTTATATTCTGATGCAAGCCTATTTTGTCTCTTCCTAGAATGAAGGATGAATAGTTGTATTTGGTACATCTTCAGATTAATTAAATTAAGAACCTTTTTTATGTTAGTTTGTCAATTTGCCACTTGGACCATAGGGATCGTGACAAAGTCCAAGTTGGTTACAAAATAATATTAGTTTAGCTTTTTGTTGTTGAAAAGAAAGTATCTGAATCATTATGCCAGTAGAGCCACATGGAAAAAATACGTGGAATAATTTCATTAATAATATCCAAGTGATATTATAAAAATACAAGAGAGACCTTTGAAAAGGTCTAATATCTAATGTTCTAATGCCAATGTTTACACGCTGATATTTTTGTATACAATTTCTACTTTGAAGACCTGATGTCGAAGATATTGTACATTTGAATTTCTAGCAATAAAGCAACAACACTTTTCATCTTGTATTTGGTAACTGTATCATTTGATTTATTATGATTTACTTGCTTATGTAGTCTTTACTATATCTTCTTGCATTCATAAATTATAATAATGTTAGTAGTATTAATACATATTAGTTACTAAAGGAAAATAATTTAGGGGATAAATATTTACACTGTCCTCTAGGAGGTAGGGCCAACTCCTAAAACCAGTTCCTATTCTCTCGCCCCTAAAATAGGATAGGAATAGTTAGTACATAAAATTAACTTTAATTTATCAATTAAATTAAATTATATCAATTTAGAATCTAACGTAAAAATAGATAGTTAAATCAATAGGTTGCACATGGATCCACACAAATAAATATACATAGCATTTAATTAAATATAAATCATACATTGCATTTTATTTCAATTTAGTACAATTTCTTTTTCCTGTAACTTTTATTATTTTTTACAAACTTGAAACTAAGAGAAACAAAATTAAATATGAAGATTAATCATTTGGTATAATCTATATTGGATTACTATCCTTTAAATCATTCACCATGGATTGATAAATAAATGTAGAGTTTACAGCTAGACAATAATATAGATAGTGCATAGTATATATTGGTAGAGGAGTACAATGTAGTTATTTTTAAAATAGTTTATGGAGTGTTCATGTCCTCCATTATATTGTATTGTACTATTTTTTTGAGCTTTTATTAATAGCATATTTTTGAGTTATTGCAAAATTTTCTCTTTATTTTCCTACATATTATAGTTTTATTATAATATAGATATCATATATTACTTATATTACATCTTTTTTTTATATTATATCATATACTCATAAAAAGCTAACAATGGTATCAAAGTACATGGTAGATCGATAGGAAATAAGGAGAGCCACAAGTGAGATTGAGAGGAATCCAAAAATCTTATTTTTAGAATTTTTGAGATTGCATTTGGCTAGAGTCTTTCTACAGGGTTGCAAAAAAACTCGTGAATACTAGGACTCAACATTAATTCCATTAGATTGACAAATTAACTAGTAAATATTTATTATCTATAGATTTAGAGTTTCTTCCATTATATTACTAATGCTTTATTGTAGGAAAAAGGAGATTCAAAGAAATTTGGGAAGCTTCCTACAAAAGAGCTAGGAATAATATCTTCTTTGGAATCAATCCAAAACTAGAAGCAACAAGAGGAAGATAAAATATTTGGATGCCTAAAGAAAAGGTCCCATTGCTAGAGATTACATACCTAAAGATTGTAGAAGTGAATAAAAGGCCATAGGAGCCTTATTGTAGATTCGAGGGAGAAGAGACTCCAAAGAAGAGGCCTGGTGAAGATAGGAGATTGGTGATATCCATTGAAGATTAAATACTTCACCCTAAATAAGTTGAAGAGACCCATAAAAGGTCCATTGAAGAACTTCCAGATTTGGAAGCATGAAGATAGAGAAGGAATAGAAAAAGTCATTTTCTAAAGTAGCAAATTTTAGAGATCCAAGAGAGAGATCTCATTGCTAAACTTCCATAGTAGAAGGTTGAAGAAAATATCTCGTTGAGAAAGACTAGAGAAGCTATGACAGTGAATACCCTAGAGAAGATATCTCAAGGAGAAATAACGAGAAGGCTTGGAGAGCCTCATTGAAGGAGATTCAGAGAAGTCCATTAAATAATTTTCTAGGAGAACTCATTGGAGAAATTTACCATCAAGGAGAAGTTCCTATTAAAGGAATAACTTGGGAAAATTATCACCATCCAACAACAAACCCAAGGGAGAAGGATTTGGCAAGAAACTTGTCAAATTTTGAAGGATATTGGTGAAGACCTCAAGACTTTCATATTCTTGATAAGGCCTTGATTGAAGTTAAAATTCAACAAGGAGGTTGAAGGAGAAAGGAGGTAGAAGGCTCATTCGGAGAAAGGAGATCTGTTTGTTTCTACAATAAAAAACTGAAGGGTTCTTGAAGCAAAATATCAATTATGATTTGGAGGAGTTCTCTACCTAATTTTTGAGATTCAAGGATAGCATTTTAGTGAAGAGATTGACTGCTTTGCAATCTAAAAATTGTTATATTTGAAGACAATAAGAAAGTAGCAACTTAGACAATATTAATAGTTGCTAAGTTTTAGATTTATAGGATACATCCTGAAGGAGAGTCGAAGCCACCAAACTATAGTATCAGGTAGCAAGATATGAGGTAAAAAGCTTCAAATTGGTGTGTTGAGAAGCTATTATGAAAAGTAAATAAGAGTTGCAATTTAATACAGTAAAAGGTAGAAATAATGTGAATCTAATCACCTTTCAATCTTTCATTTGCAAATTTCGTAAAGGTAAGCAACTTTGGTGCAAAAGGTTCATTAGTTGAACTTTATATTTTTTGGTTCATTATTAAGGTTCGTTAAGCACCATATTAGAGTTAAAATTTGCAAGGACAAGGTTGTATATTATATTATTCAAGGGAGTGTAGAAGATAGTTTCTTTTAAGGTTAATACCTGCACATTAAAATAGGAGTTAGATATATTTTGAATGAAAGAAAAATATCATCTTCCTATTTTCTAAGTTGAAGTAAATACGACTACATTATAAAGCATATATTATAGTGCATTAAGAGTTCATTTACAAGAGTAATAAGGAGATATTGCTATTGCACTATATTGATCTTTCTTAAATATTATTAAAGGTGCACTAAGTATTTCAGTTGAAGTGAAAATTAGTGCAAAGTTAAGTTGCATGATTAAGAGCTTGGATTCATTGTTGCTAAGTTATCCAAGTAAGTTATAGGTTAATTTTATTTAGTAAGGAAGGCAACAATACATTATTTTCTCTCAAGGATTAGATCAAAGAGCCACCATATCTAAAAATTAAGAAAAGCTTCATCAAGAATATTTGAGGAGATGTATAAATTTGATGTAAATTAAGGTACTTATAACTATCTATTGCAAAGTTATTTGTATTATATTGGCATCGGTCTTTTCCTTTCAAAATTAGAAAAGAAGGACAAAAACAAGAGTGTCTTAAAGACACTACAACCAACAACATAGGTATTGTCTTTGAGCAGTTCATTATAAAAGTTTGAGGAGAAAACTTCAAACAAGGAAAAGGATCCAATGAAGGACTCACATAGTTGGGTTTCAAGGTGTCTAAAGATACCATATTCATCACTACATCCATCACTTACTATAGCATCATTGTATAGCATAATGCATCCATGTAAAGCAGATATTATTTATTGCATAGCACAAGGTATCAATGTAGAGTGAACTATCTATGTATAGAGGTTACTGCCTATCTACATAAGCTATCATTCATTGCACACTACAAATATAGTGCTAAGGAAACATATTAAAAGCATAAAATAATAAGATAAAAGTGAAGGTGAAATACCCAAGGCACAACTTGGAATAATCACCCATCGAGAGGAAGCATCTAAATTTACCATTGGAGCACCATAGAACCTCCATTGCAATGCTATGGAATTATCACAACTAGATCCAACCTTGATATAGAACAAATTCCATTCATTGGAAAGGAGAAAGTGTTGAATCAATGATATAATAGCTTACACCCTTTGGAAATAAGTAATAAGGGTTAACGAGACTTTGAAGGCATCTATACATGCAAGAAGGAGGGGTGTCACTTACCATCACTAGCCAAGGTATCTTGTTCCACTTGACACAACAATAGAAGGTACCTCATATTCTTTCTAACACCTAGGTAGGGAGAGAGAATGCTCAGAATAAATTAATGCTCATCTTGAAAACATTAAAAGGCATATTTCAAAGGTTAAGGGTATAAGTAATCATTTCAGTCTAAGGAAGAGCATTGAAGGATCACAAAATAATGCTCATAGAAACCATAACACCCATTCACCACCTACATGCCTGAGTAATGGTTGCACCAAGTGGTAACAACATCAAGAAGGTATAGTAATGTGCCAAGCGTAGTGCATCCCAAGAAGGGATGTAAGACTATTAATAGGCATAGTTGAAAGGTGCACCACACAAAGGTGAAGAAGGAAGCATGTAGATTCAACATCGAAGTACTTATACATAGGGATATAAAATCCTAGTAAATGATAAGAATAATTTGATAAAACATCCATTAAAAGAGGATCATTGAATGCTCACCATTTTTCAGCAAATACAGTGCCCAAAGGATCCGTTGGAGGAGCGAAGATAGAGGTATATCACGTGCAGTATTATAAAGGTAATATCAAATTAATTACTTGCTTTCATTAAGGTTAGAAGGAGTTATAAGGTGAACTACATAAGGTTAAATTTACTACTGCATTGGATTAATAATAATTAACCAAGCATTAGTGAATTATAAAGCAAGTTTACATCTTCAAGTGACATTTCAAGGTATATTAGTTGAAGTACATATATATTATAATATTTGCAAATATTCATAGTAGGAGATATAAGGTTTTCAATAGTAGATAATTGAAATATGAGTTTGCAAATATTATTATCTTATAAATTCCTACATTAGGAAGATATAAGGAATACTACACCAAAATTTAATTAATTGGAATTTAGAAAATTGAACTATTGAGAACTAAAGTCTAAAAAGAAGTAAAATTATTTTTTTCTTGAAAGAGTTGGAATTTATTGCTTATACTTGTCTCATAGACACATTAAAGGGACATATGAAATCCAACCAAAGAAAACTCCATAAAATTGATAAGTGCATAGATCAATAGGAGAAATAAGTTGAAATAGGAGTTTATTATTATCATTCCCAAAAACATTACCAAATAAACTCAAAAGGTGAACTATTACTTTATAAGCACTTTACCAATATTAGAGTATATTCTAATCACTAGGAAGATGTAAGGATCCTACAAAACCTAAGCCTTAAAGGTTTTATCAAAATAGTTCACATACTCTAAATTAAAGATTCATAAGGTAGTCTACTACAAAGGATCTATCAAAAGTACTAAAGAGCTAAAGGAATCCTATCATATACTACAATGGAAAAAATAACAAGAGGGACATTTTATCACAATGCACACTACAAGAGGACTCAAGATCAGAATCCATCCAATATACCATATCAAAGATGCAAAATCACTTCAAACTCAAAAAAATCATAGGTTAAAATGAAAAGGACATTTGGTATATTGATTCTGGTGCAAGTCATCACATGATAGAAAATATACAATGGTTTGATTGTCTTGAAGTCACTAACAATTACAGGTTGAAAACTGTGGGTGGAAAATTCTATCACATACATGGATATGGATGTGTAACACCTAGTAAATCATTTCCAAATTTTATACTACATAATGTAATATATGTTCCTATATTATCATCTAATATTATTTCAGTAGCAAAGATAGTAGAGAGAAAAAGAATAATTTATTTCAGATACATAAATGGAGTTAATGTGTCACATTATAAATCAAAATGAGATTGAAGCTACTGGATCAATCCATAGAAATATATGCTTTGGATTCTATCGAAACTTCACAAGATATTATTGTGTTTCAAAACAATACTAATGCATTTCCTGAGGACATATTAGTGAGAATGAAGAACCTATATATCATAAAATTAAAAGAAGAAATAGAAGGTTCAAAATTAAAATAATGAGAGGACAATAAAACTATGCACTACTTGGCCATCTACAAACTAAAAAAGCAGAAGAAGAACCAGAGCAAGATACTCATCCAGATTCAGATAAATAAGACAATGAAATAAGCAAGAGATAAGAGCTCATATTCTACAACCAAGTCAAAGATCCATATTTAAGAATAAAGTATTCAATAACAAAATAATGTAATACAGGTGGTGCTAGAGTATATTACATTATTGGGTACATATTAGTGTACCATATTTGGTACATTACTAGAGTAGGAGTTTAACTTAGAGTAAATTTAAGTAGTTACTTCAGTATGTAATAAATACACGTGTTAAAATGTGCAATGATGTAAATGTGTATGTAGTCCATATGTACATGAGTCATAGGATAGATTCAAAGGTAGAGTGAGGTCCAAGGAACTTATCTTCCCATATATAGACCTTATAGTGAGTGAAAATAAGAGAAGAGTGTAGACACTTAAAACACATCATGTTTAGGAGGCTACCCATGTGGGCACATCCACAAACCATATGAACCCTATTGGATCTATCCAAGAGCAATCAGTGGTCCCAACCACTCAAGCAAGGCAGTTTTAGCCCATACAGGCTTTTTCGCTCTCAAGAAAAGCAACCAACACACCTGGCCACTAAAGACTATAGTGGTCATAGCTGGCCGCTGAACCTGATAGCATCCAGGGTCACACACAGTCTAGTCATGATTATGGGCCTAGTCACGCAGTTTGATTGCACCTTTGCATGGATAACGAGAATATTTTGGTGAGGAATTCCTTGATCTCCTCATAACTTCCCCTTCCATTCTATTTTGTGATGTATGCTCCTCACTCGATATGGTCAGTCACATGAAATTCAGACTGAAGCTTCTCAAGGAAGCCAAATTTCTAAATATGAGAGGGAAGTCTACATATAGACTTTCCCACAAAAAGCAAAATATCCATGAAGTTTGAGAGTTAAGCAGTGAAGCCCTATCAAAATGGATAACTAATCTTCATCCCTTTGATAAATATGGGTGCACTTTTCGATTGAGCTAATCCCATGCACCAGTTTTTAGATCCATCATTCCCAACCATCAATCAGTGTAGGATACATGCAAGGTGACCCTTGAACATCAATTTTGGCAAAGAGGATAGAGCACAAAATACTAAAACACAAGGAGAGCTTCACATTGCAACTACTATCTTGGACAATGGCCCATAGGCGTATCTTAGGGCATAAGTGTTATTTCCTTTTATTTTTAGCTTATATTTATTACTGCTTAAGTTATGGCTTGCTCATAGTTTAGATTTGGTTCCATTAAACACTTTTATCTTGTATTTTTGTAGCTTACCATGCATTTATTATTTTGTTCATGTTTATATTACATTATCATTACCATGAGTATTCAGGTCCACTAACAAATACCTCTTTCAGAGAGGTGACCCATCCTACTTAGCATACTTTTTTATTTTCATGAGCATAGGTACCGATCTTTAGGACCAAATTGAAGCAACAAGAGCGCAAATATCCCTCCAAGACTATATCTATAGAAGGAGGCATCTGTAAGCCCCCATATAGTTTTGTGTGTGGGACCAAGAGGTCTACGTAGATGCATTATTCTCTTACGAGGAATTTATTTGATCGTTGCTCTATATTATGTAAATATTTGTATCAAAATGATAGGTATCCCTCATAGGGAAGGACTTGTAACCAAGGATTCTATATATCAATAAATAAAGCCTTTTTATTTACTTTATTATTTCTTGTGTTGCATGTTCTCTCAGTTTTTCATTTTGTGCAAGTGGTAGCATACATAATAAATAAATATCGCAAGTAGGGTAGCTGGGGTGCACGATTCTCAAGTTTGCACAGATGGTGATCACGGTAGTCTTATCTTGTTATTTCCTTTTGCTTTTAGCTTAGCTTTACTAGTGCTTAATTTATGGCTTGATCATATTCTAGATCTAGTTTCATTTACGCTTGTATTTTTTATTTCCTAGGGTCACATCAAAGTAAACCTCTAAGGAGGTCCAAATCATTCATTTTGGTCAAGCAACTCGTCACTTTATTAATTGTCCTTTCCTCATCGACTCATCGCTTGAGGGGGTAGTCAAAATTTCAAATAATCATAATCAAAGTCAATAAAATATCATCTTGATCATGTCAGAGTTGTGTTCATCTTACGAATCATTTCCAACAACTATTATAAGCTTACCCTTTGCTGGGGTAAAGAAGCAAATATGATAGTATAGTTTGTATCTCTCCTTCTTTCTGACCTATAGTAGTACTAAAGCTACCCAATCGCTTGATGAACGAGTGCAAACTTCCACAAATTTAAGTCATTCATTCCATTGGAAGTAATGATTCTAAGATTCATTCCCTCCCACATGACTAGGGTATCCTATGTTGATCAGATCAATGATCATCATCCAACCTACAATATGGCCCTAGGTGGTCTACTTTTTTTGCTTTGTGATGTGTTTTGCTCATAGAGCATCCCAAAAATGGGTATCTATAGACATATAAAACATGTCATGTTTAGGAGACTACTCATGTGGGCACATATGCAAACCCTATGACCAATATTAGACCTTTCCAAGAGTAACAATTGTCCTAACCACTCAAAAGGGGTAGTTCTATCCCATTTAGGCTTGGTCGCTATAGACCAGAGTGACCACCAATCCTAGTCATTCAAGTTGAGAGCGACCACATCTAGTTGTTGCTAACAATAGTGGCTAGCAATGAAACATGTACTATCATGAGGGATTTCCCAAATCATGGGCAGTAATGGTACTTTGCATGCATTTCAAAGGGATATCAGCGAGGAACTCCCAGAGTTCCTCTTGACTGTCCCTTCCATGCCAAGTCGAGACTGAACCATCCCTCTAGAATAGTTATTTAGCATGCAGATCTAGAGTTTGGCTTCCCCAAGAAACCAAGCCCTAGATCTGGACCTCAAACCAAGAAGGCTATATATGTATATTTCCAGTAAGGCAAGGGGACACAGTTAAAATTGTGACTGTGAAGCCCTGTTGAAACGAAGAGTAAATCTATGCCCCTTTGAGGAGCATTGGAGAACCATCCCACTGAGCTACGTACACGCATTAGAATTCAGATCCATCATTCCCAAATGCCAATCAGTGTAGGAGATACACCTGGTGACCCTTGAACATTTATTCGAGTAAGGGATCGATTGTCATAGCCAATAAGACCTGAGGTAATATTTTAGTTAGAGGCCATTGTCTTTGACAATGGCCCATAATCATAGCCAGTTTTTAAAATGGTCGATTCCTTTGTTCTAAGTAATACATATTTATTCAGCATTATTTCATTTACATGGCTTTAGCATAGATCTGAATATTTAATTGCATTTAGATTAATATTTCTTAATTCCATATGCATACTGCTTAGATCTAGTATATTTTAGTGCACATTATGCTTGTTTATTCGGATTATCATATTTTCTAACAATATCCTCTTTCGAAGAGGTGACCCGTACTACTTACTGTGCTATGTTGTTTCCATGAATGTAGGTACTGTAGGCTCAAAATTGCCACATACTTAGTAAAATTTTGTACAAATTTGACTAAGTGACAAAATCATCATTCCGCAAACCTTACAGTATGCTTTTTTCCAGAATCGGGTCAGAAGATATGAATTCACTCAACAGTTAGTCAAGTTTTTTAGTTTGGAGCAATTCTAGGTGACTTTACTCTGGCTCTGGAATGAAGAGATATCTCAAATCCATAAAATTTCCTAAGAAATGATGACATCAATAGTGGAAAAGTATGGAATGGCAATTCTGGTAAGGTCCTTTTGTTTTCGACTTCGAGGTGATTCAAATTTTAAAATCCGCAAAAGTTCCTAAGAGATGATGACATCAATAGTAGAAAAGTACGAAATGGTGATTTTAGAATGGACAAGTCTTCATTTTTTGGAATGAAGATAACACGGGGTAGTGGAATAATGAAAGCATGGATTCTGAAATGAAGAAGTACGTGACTAGCTCTAGACCAAGATTGAAGGATATAATACTAAAGATTAATATCCCAGAGCGGATTCAAGGTTCAAAGGTCCAGATTGGAGCTTCTGATGTTTTTGATAAGAAAATAGGACGTCATCATTTTTAAAGCGGATTGGTATTTAGCTTATGTCGGATTGAATCTGAATCGTGTGATGAATAAGATCGACGGTTGAGGTTAAGCTACCAAATCTTGATTGTTTTAAAAACATTGTTGTATAATAATTGTAACAATATGTCAGGAGATGAAGTGTCGAGGTTTTCCAATAATATAAAACTAGATGTGGTTATAGATCAATGATGGTAATTCACTCCCAAGAAGTATCGATGAAAATGCATGATTTTCAACGCCTGAGCTTCAGTCCCACTTAACGTTCAACAAGTTGCAAAGACCCCGAGCTGTCATGGTGGATTTTCTTTCAATGGATTTCCCAAAGGATGGACCAATAAGCTAATGCCAGCTAAGATATTTTTTGTATTGTTGTAACAATATTATGTGTATTATTTCTTCATTATTGTAATAATAAAACTATAAGTATAGGTCGAACCCTCATTTTGAAGGGTCGGCTCTAGCATGTTTGCCTGTGCTATTGTAAATATTCTTGAAGAGCTGAATGAAAGGAGTAATACATTGATCTTTGCCTCAAGTTTGCATTCTCTTGCTTGATATCAAAGGTTCAAATTTCATAGTTGCATTTCTATAAATACTTAGATGGTTAGTTTGTGCCTGTTTTGGATTACTAGTTGTTGTGAGTAATTGAAATCTGCTTTGAGTTCATTATGTGTTATTGGAAAGTATATTTCTATAAAATCTAAGTGTCTGGTGAATTTTTTTATTTGTATTATCATTCCCTAGGTATTGAAATTGCTTGCTATAACATTTCTCTGTTATGCTTTAAATATATGAAGCGATCTATTATGAGATAAATGTTGATCTGAGTGTATGTCCTTAATCTAGTTTTTTGGGAGCTTTTTATGATGGTGCAATGTTGTTAACCTATTCATCCATTGTTATCTACACATCTCTAACCCTAACCTTCTCTTACCCTAAAATCCAAATACTAAGTGAGCATAATTGTGTCAACAACCTGCTAAGTTGACAAGGAACCAGCTACTCTGGAGGTTGGATCGAAAACTCTTGTTTTGGTCCATCCAATGTTGAGTGTTGAGTTGCAGCTATCGAGTGCAAGCCTGGACAGAAACTAGGAAGATAGAAAACCTCAGTACTGAGTGAAAACTTGGTGCAATTTAGTTCCCAATAGTTTTTGGCACACCTGATGGGACCAGTTCATAAGGAACACAAAACCCATCAAAAGAGTTATTGTTATCTCAACCCAAAGAAATCAATATTGGGTGAATTGTATTGACCTTGTTAGCAGAGAAAATAAAGTTCACCTGGTGACTCCCTGGTCAGAAGACCCTAAAAAATTATTGTAGACCAGTACCCTTTCATGTATACTAGGTATTTCAAGAGGAACAACCCTGGTTCTTTCTTTCATTGTGAGTTACCTCAGAGAGGGGCTACTGTTATTAGAAGTTTGGATCAAGATTTTATTGAAGAAGAAAAACTTCTAGAAGAAAACCCAATAGTTCCCCCAATAATACCTATAGCTAGAAACATGGCACATAATGTGGCTCCTAATTACCCACTTTAGAAGTACCCTAACTGGGATTCAACTAGGCCCCTTAGATTGGCACAAATGGATGCCATTCCTTGAACTGTATCTAAGGCAACCCCCACATATGATGGATTTGGAAAATATCTTACAAGCACTGTCAAATATCCTGAATCTGGCAGCAATCCATAACATAAAGGAAGAAAATATTATTGTCAAAATTCTAGCCTTGTCCTTTCATGGAAAGATATTGCATTGGTTCAGAACTCTGGAAGATAATTCTATCACTTCATGGTAATCTTTGGCTAAGCCATTCATAGAATAATTTAATGAATCTACTGATCCTTTTTCCCTGCTGAATCATTTTATAGCCATGCAAAAAACCCAACAAGAAACTATCTCAGACTTCATTTTGAGATTTAGTATAACATGGAAGAGAATTCCCCCCACTTCTAGACCAGTTGTATGTTTGGCTTATATGTATTATATACGTGCCTTGGGATCAGAGCTAGGTCTACAAACACAACAATCTAGAGTAGAAATATTTCCCCAAGTCTATAATGCAATAATCCATGCTAAAAATATCCTAATCAATGTGGGAAGAATCCCCCCAAAAACCATGTTACCCTATAACTCATAAACCAATAGTAGCCATGAGCAATCCATAAATCCCTCCTACATGGACCCCATTGCTTTACCATCTCCATATCCGCAAATGAATCTAATTCCTTGGTCTAAATCGGTAGCCTCTACACCTCCTTTTCCTCCCCTTCCTTCCCAACCTTCTCAAGAATTGTCTTCTATTCTGGATATACAAAATACCATGAAAATTTTGAGTAATAGAATGAATTCAATGGAAAAGAGATAAGGAAAGGTCACAACAGAGGATATTCCCATATGTAAACAAAGATCAAATGCCTAGTCCTAGCAGTAATAATGGGGTTAGGGTGAATGCAACATATGAGGAGTCAAAGTGTTCTGCAGATACCACTTTTGCAAATATTTGGTGTTTGGTATGCAATGACCCCCATGACTCACAATCATGTGTAATGTATCAACACCATGTTCAACAAGCTATGGATCAAGCTGAAAGAAATTAGAATGGGAGGGTTAATATGTTATGGCACCCTGATCATATCATGGCCAAAAAAGGGTGGGATGAATAAATCCCAATTGTTGTGATGACAAGATCTAGAAATAAAGCTTTACAAGTAGACCCCTATAATATGGGACAATTCTAGGTCCCTTATCAAAAGAAAGCTGACTCCCCCCTCAAAGCAGTGACACTTTTTCTATTCCTCGAGCTAGAGGTAAGGAGAAGACAGATAGTCTCTCTAAAAATATTGAAATAGAAATAGGAGACAGAATGAGATCCAAGGGTGAATATCAAGAAAGGCTCAGTTTCCCCTCTATTACCAATAGACAAATATTAGACGTAACCCAACAATACAAAAGGAAATATGGAGAGCCAGACAGAGGGCTAGAAATACTATCCCTAACCAAGTCTGAGTACAACATTATTGAGGATATGAAATGGATTCCATCAAAATCTAGTCTATATGACACTCTTTTCATCCTAGGCTAGATTGACCTACTTAAAGCTTCCCTCAGTAAAAATTGTTATAATCACAATGACACTGAGAGGGGGGGTGAATCAGTGTGTTCTTTAAAAACTTAAAAGCAATTTAGACTTTTAAATAAACTGCAGCAGATTAAAATAGAAATAATAAAAGTACTAAGAGCATCACACATAACACGGCATTTTAACGAGGTTCACCGATGTGGCTACTCCTCAAAAAGACTGCTTGGACTACCATCCAAATCCAGTCAAATGCAAAGCTACAACTTTACATAATCATTCACCAGCACCAACTGGTAAGAGGCACCAACCTCTAAATTTTATCTGCTACAACAGAATGGAGCACCAACTCCAATTTTTCCAGCTCCAACTGGAAAGAGGCACCAACCCCTTTTACCAAGCTACAACTTGGAGATAGTAATAAAAATTGCAGAATTAAACTGTCACCTCAATTTGCACGATCTGCTGTTTTTCTTGCGTTCTGCTGCTTGTCGGCATTCGGCTGCTGCTGTGAAAAATGATTCGCACTTTTTCAACCACTCCTCTATATCTCTCCGCGTTCTCTGCTGCAACTTCACAGAAATATTACTTCTACAGCCAGCACACTGTCATTTCACACTCGAAACACGACTTCTGCATACCGCGTTCTTATCTTCTCTTTGCACCACTCACTCTGCTGCACCTTCCATGAAATCTCACTTCTACCATCTGCGTATTTTTGCCTCGGACTTTAAACACGCCGTCTGCATATCGCTCTCTTTGTTCTCGATCAGTCGATACGCACTCACTCACTATCTCATCGCTGCGATCTCTTTTCTTTAACTCCAAAGAACTATCACCGACTTACACTCTGCTGCACACGAACTTCATTCGCATATATCGCATCACGCCCCCCCTACAACCTTGCAACAGTCCCACCTTTTTATAGAAGAGAATATCCCATCAAAACATTCTCAAACACGTCGGCTGCAACCCTAATTAGGTCAACATGAAACCCTAGAATTTTTCGGTTGCTTAACCTTGCTTTGTCAGCAGGAAACCCTAATTGATCCGTTGCAAAACCCTAGCAACGTCGGCTTTGAAAACAAGCCGGTGAACAGATTTAATTTAATTTTAAAATATTAATTTAAATTTTAAATAAATAAATAAAATTTAAAGCTGGATATTTAAAATTAAATATCTTCATCATCGGAGCACCTTTTTCAACAAAACGAAGAGCTAACTTGGGTTTTAAGAAAAACCCATTTCAAAACTGCTGACCATGGATTTAAACAAAACCTATAATTTAGTCTGCCTTGGTTTTCACAAAAACCCTTCCGCTCTTTGACATCAATGACAACATCAACACTTGAGCAAGGGCAATGTACCCAAGGTACCCAAAATTGCCAACAATCTCCCCCTTTGTCATTGATGGCAACCCTTTACTAAAAACACATCTTCAAGAGCCAAAACTGAAATCAATCTCTTTGAAGTTTTGCTCCCCACGACTTGAAGCTTTCCTCTTCACTTGAAGCTCTCCCCCTTACTCATATCTCTCCCCCTTTGTCATCAATGGCAAAGGGCCACCTTTGGGGCTCGAAACTAAGAATGAGCCTCTTAGCTTAGTCCCTCCCCCACCTCCTGATGAGGTGATTAATTCTGGGGTGGGAGTAAAACTCCCATTAGGCACTGATCAACATCAACGTCTATAACTTCCTTGTCGGGTCTTCTCTTGAACTCTTTGACCATATTCTTGTTCCTGTCATTGTTCTGATCCTTGGACCCGATCATGCCACTTATTCCTGTTCCTATATCCTGGAATTTCAACTCTGCACTGTATGACAGTGTGACTTTTATTGTTGCACTTATAACAAGTAATAGTGTTGTTTCTTTTAGGCATACCTGTTCTTTGAATCCACATGTTCTGACTAAGCCAGTTCTGACTAAACCTGTTTTGACCAAGCCTGTTAGTGTGATGTTCTTTTGTTTTAAATGAAACTCTGGTCTGTTTACCCTTCTGACATGAAGCACACATACTATTTGCAGGTTTTTTAATGATTGGAATATCTCTCACTGCTTGTTTAGCGCTAATTCTTACCAGATTATCAAAACTTATGTGTCCAAGCCTCTTATGCCACAACCAGTTCTCTTCTTCTTGTCCCATGAAGCACATACCTTATGAAAACTCTGAGAGTGTGTACAGATTGCCAGACGTCCTTGAGCCGGTTGCTATTAATTTCCTGCTGTTTATTTTTCTGACTTCACAACCATGCTTCTTGAAAACTACTTCATGTCCTTTGTCACAGATTTGACTCACACTCAATAGATTATGTTTCAAACCATCCACATATAAAACTTCCTCTGACTTGATCTTTCCTTCACTAATTTTGACCGTTCCTTTACCTATTATTTTGGCTCCGTCATTGTTGCCGAATTTTATAGAACCACCCTCATACTTTTGTAGATTTTCGAATTTTTGTTTGTCACCTGTCATATGACTTGAGCAACCACTATCAAGAATCCAAGGAACATGTTTATTATGAGCTCTAAAAGTTGTCTGCACTATTAAAGAATCTTGTTCTTTCTTAAATTTATTCTTTTTGTTTCCATTCTGTTTTAAGCTGTGGTATTGGGTTCTAGTTGTGACTTCCCCTTTTTAGAATTTTGCACATATCCTTCGAGTATAAATTCTATTTTGTTTTGCTCTATACGGTTGAAATCTGCTTTCATGAGGTTGATATGAAACAGGACATACTACGACAATTTCCGGCAATATGACCAAAGTTGTGACACTTAAAACACTCTCTGCATAACTCATTAAAGGAGCAAACGCATTTCTACTAGTGAAACTTCTTGGACCTACGTTGTTTTTGCTGTCAACAATTTTATGCCCATAAACATTACACTTGAAACAAAAACCATAGAAATAATGATTAAACCTGAAAGATGGTCTTGGCCAGGTTGTTCCTGGAGCCTTGGATCTTCTATTCTTTTGATGTGTGACCTTAGTAAAGCCATCATTGTCAGTTGCTATTTCAGGTCTGGCATTATATCTTTCTTTTGCCCGATTCTTGTCTTTGTTCTTTTCACTTTCAACATTGCTTGCTTTTGGTCCAGTTGATGATTCTCCTTCAGAAAATCCGAGACCAAATTTGATACCTGTGGATCTTTGATCGCTCGGAATTTTGTCCAATTTCATCGAGCTTTCTTCACGTTTTACATGACGGTTGATTTTTCGATCCAGCTCTTGTATCTGTATTCGAAGACTCACATTTTCTTCTTCCAATTTCCTGCAGTGGTCTATCTTCATGGATACCTGTATTTCCAGATCTTCAGACATTTTCTTGTATTCTTCAGTCTGTATTTTTAAACTGGCAATAATGTTGTTTGCATCCTTAAGTTTCCTTGACAATTTTTCATTCTTCTTTTTCTTCGATTCCCATTCCGTAAGGGCAGACACTAGCTCACCCTCTAAATCAACTTCAACCTCAACTTCTTCAACTTCAGAGTTCATTCCTTCTGCCATTTTTGGTTCAATTTTCTCAACCATAGGAACTGAAACTGGCTGGGATGCCTTTTTGGATGAGGATCTATTCTTCTTAGCCATTGTGTACTAATCCAAGATCAACCCTGACTGATTTAGCCAAAATTGGGAACCTTGCTCTGATACCAATTGTTATAATCACAATGACACTGAGAGGGGGGGTGAATCAGTGTGTTCTTTAAAAACTTAAAAGCAATTTAGACTTTTAAATAAACTACAGTAGATTAAAACAGAAATAATAAAAGTACTAAGAGCATCACACATAACACGGCATTTTAACGAGGTTCACCGATGTGGCTACTCCTCAAAAAGACTGCTTGGACTACCATCCAAATCCAGTCAAATGCAAAGCTACAACTTTACATAATCATTCACCAGCACCAACTGGTAAGAGGCACCAACCTCTAAATTTTATCTGCTACAACAGAATGGAGCACCAACTCCAATTTTTCCAGCTCCAACTGGAAAGAGGCACCAACCCCTTTTACCAAGCTACAACTTGGAGATAGTAATAAAAATTGCAGAATTAAACTGTCACCTCAATTTGCACGATCTGCTATTTTTCTTGCGTTCTGCTGCTTGTCGGCATTCGGCTGCTGCTGTGAAAAATGATTCGCACTTTTTCAACCACTCCTCTATATCTCTCCGCGTTCTCTGCTGCAACTTCATAGAAATATTACTTCTACAGCCAGCACACTGTCATTTCACACTCGAAACACGACTTCTGCATACCGCGTTCTTATCTTCTCTTTGCACCACTCACTCTGCTGCACCTTCCATGAAATCTCACTTCTACCATCTGCGTATTTTTGCCTCGGACTTTAAACACGTCGTCTGCATATCGCTCTCTTTGTTCTCGATCAGTCGATACGCACTCACTCACTATCTCATCGTTGCGATCTCTTTTCTTTAACTCCAAAGAACTATCACCGACTTACACTCTGTTGCACACGAACTTCATTCGCATATATCGCATCACGCCCACACTTCAACCTTGCAATAGTCCCACCTTTTTATAGAAGAGAATATCCCATCAAAACATTCTCAAACACGTCGGCTACAACCCTAATTAGGTCAACATGAAACCCTAGAATTTTTTGGTTGCTTAACCTTGCTTTGTCAGCGGGAAACCCTAATTGATCCGTTGCAAAACCCTAGCAACGTCGGCTTTGAAAACAAGCCGGTGAACGACTTTAATTTAATTTTAAAATATTAATTTAAATTTTAAATAAATAAATAAAATTTAAACTGGATATTTAAAATTAAATATCTTCATCATCGGAGCACCTTTTTCAACAAAACGAAGAGCTAACTTGGGTTTTAAGAAAAACCCATTTCAAAGCTGCTGACCATGGATTTAAACAAAACCTATAATTTAGTCTGCCTTGGTTTTCACAAAAACCCTTCCGCTCTTTGACATCAATGACAACATCAACACTTGAGCAAGGGCAATGTACCCAAGGTACCCAAAATTGCCAACAATCCCCAGAATAGACCAACCACCACCATCCTTATTATACCACCAAAAAAGAGATAAATGACGCCTGCTATTCTAAAAAACAAACCTCCTCCTTTCTACATATACTTTAGAATGGAAGTATGGGTAGTCCAAAATTGTATGATTGATTTAGGAGCATCAACCACAGTTATTCCTAAGGTGGTCTGTGAAGAAATGGGTATGGAATATACCTGATCTTGTCCTGGAGTGTTGCAATTAGATGGGACACCTGTCAAAATAGTTGGGGTTATTAAATATGTATTGATGAGGTTGCACAGATCTCCCGAGGTAACAGTGGTGCAGGAAATAGTAGTGGTGGACTTGGAACCTTATTTTGGGTTATACCTCTCAAGAGAATTTACTATAAAACTAGGAGGATGTATGTACATGGATTATTCTAGCATGGTATGTTGGAAATAAAGCTAGTAAAAGGAGCAAAAAGGAGTAAAAAAGGTAAAAAAATTGTTTCAATGGTAAGCTTTGGATCTTACCCCTTTTACCTCCTTGGACTGGTAGCTGACTGGGTACGTAATTTTGACTTGGATGGCAGCTAACTGGGCAGGATTGGATGGTAAGGGTGGCAAGGCAAACCAACTCATTTTCCCTTTCTCTTTTCCTCCCTATTTATTTTATTTCCCTAACTTCCCTATATTTCCTAAGTTCATTTATTTTTACGAGTATAAATACCAATGTAACCTATTATTCCTTAGGTTGAATACAATATTAATTTCCTATTTTTCACTCCTAATTTCTCTCAAACCACATTTGGTATCAGAGCCGAAGCTAAGAGGGCATGAGGATCGAGGCGATGGAAGCCCGAGGACTGAGGAGAGAGAAGACCGTAGCACACAGCCCGTAGTGAGGTCGAGGTGGGGCCTACAACACATAGCTTAAGGTGAGAGAAACTTGAAGCATACATATTAAGGTGAAGTTTGGAGCAGGCCAGCATAGCAAGCACACAAAGATAGGAGCAATGCAAGAGAACCAATCAGAGAGTGACACATGGCAAGAGGAGAACAAGACCCATGTTGACTAGACGACTCAGAAGCTGATGCGGACCTACAACATGGCAAGAAAGGGAGCAACATGGCAAGGAATGATTGGCTAATAAAATGCAAAAGGGATGATCACTGATTAACTAAAGGCAATCATTTCAAAATGCATGCACCCAGGGTTATAAACCCTTGCATTGCCTCCATCCTACTTAATGTGGGATTATTGTTTTTTTTCTTTGTAATAGGTGATAAGAGCTTGCTAAAAACAAAACCCTCCTCCATACTCATTTTTAGGCATAGCTCAAGTGGCTAAGGCGCAACACTTGTGATCTGGGTGTCACAGGTTCGAATTCCACTGGGCAATATTTTGCTTTGATTTTTTTGAAAACGCCTAGAAAGCATAGTTGAAAAGGATCGTGGATCCTTTGAGTTTTAAATTAAACTCCATGGTGCATTGGTCTAAGGTTTTGTGTCTATCAAGAGGTCATGAGTTCGAATGGGCTAGAGATAAATTTTGTTTAAAAAAAAATTATTGAATATTAATTTAATAAAAATTAATTTATAATTATTGTAAAACTTAGGTTTTAATGATTATAAAATTATTTTTTTATTAAATATGAATACTTAATGTTTTTTAATAAGTTTAAATTTTAAAATTTTGTTGTAAAAGCCTTGAAGGCTTAATATTGTCGTCCACAAAGAGATTGTACATTTCACTTTTTTGTGAAATACTCATATATTGAAAGAGAAATTGATAACTTTCCTAAGAGGAAAGAGTGTGTAATAAGCCTAAGAGACTTAGTATTTTGTAAAAGGTATTTTATAATCAGACCTAATGGGTTTTATCATGCCTTATGTGCAATTATAGAAAGAGAAGATGCAGAAAGGTTTGATGAAAAGGTAAGAGGTTATGGACTCAACATTGTGTTTAGTCAACTTCAAAACACAGTAATCGCACATCAAAGGCATCCTGACTTAGGGTACAAAGTGGATTTTGAAGATAATTCATTTAGAAGTCAATTTGAACAATCAAAATCCATCCAAACTGCACCACAAGAATCAGAGTACACACACTACAACATTTCAGTGGAAATCCTAGAACCACCATCATCAAAAATTATACCAATAAGTGATGACGAAGAAGAAGTGGCAGATAACTTTACAAATCAAGAGATTGCATCCCCACATCAAGAGGAGCAAGCAGTCAATGATAGAGTAGAACAAGTCATATTTAACTTAAATTTGTAATCTCTTCCTTCTTCCTTCCTCTTCTTTCTTTCATTCAGCAAAGTACTTTTGTAATCATGAAATAAAGAGAGTTTTTGGTAACTATGGCCTCACACAATAGCTTAACTATCCCAAAATTTAACGGTTATGACTATGAGTACTAGTCTATAAATATGAAGACCCTTCTCATAGGAAGAGGTTTGTGGGACATCATAGAGGAAGGCTATACAGAACCCATAGACTAGACCACACTTAATGCAACAGACAAGAAAACTCAAAAAGAAGAGAAAAAGAGCAACTCATCTGCTCTTTCTCATCTCCAAGCCGCATTGGATAAAAGTATATTTCCTAGAATTGCTTCTTGTACGACTGCTCAAGATACATGGAAAACATTGAGTGATGGATTCCAAGGTAGTAATCAAGTGAATCAAGTAAGGCTTCAAACACTGGAGAGATATTTTGAAAATCTCTTAATGAAATATGATGAAAAAGTTGATGATTATTGTGTTAGAGTAAAAGCAATAGTAGATAAAATGGTTACACTAGGCAAAACAATCAAGCTTGAGGCAATTGTAACAAAAGTGTTGCAAACACTTACACATAAATGGAACCATATTGCCATAATTATAGAAGAATCCAAAGATCTTTCCCTTTTAACATTCGATGCATTAATCGGATCGTTAATATCACATGAAGAGAGGTTTCCTAAAACTCCTTCAACCAACTACGGAGGTGATGATAAGGCCTTCACTTCCAATGAAAATAATGGAAGAGGATAGGGAAGAGGTCAAGGTAGAGGCAAGCAAAGAGGTAGAGGCAGAAGCAACTACAAAGGAGGCAATCAAAACAAAGGAGGCAATTCCAATAGAGGAGGCAACTCATACAGAGGAGGCAATCAGCAAAGAGGTGGAAATCAAAATTGAGGAGGAAATCTAGGACAAAGTGGAAATCAAGGGCGAGAAAGTGACAAGTCTAAATCAGCTTGTTTTAACTGTGGCAAGCTAGGTCACTTCACTCGTAATTGCTGGTCAAAATCTTCACAAGGCAGCAATAGTCAATATGGTAATTATGGAGAAGAAGATGATACCTCTAATATTTTTGTATCATATGGACAATCAGAACATAATCTAAATAACACATGGATTCTGGATACTGGTTGTTCAAACCATATGAGTGGCAAATAAAATTTATTTGCTACTCTAGATTCCACTTATAAATTCCAAATCAAATTAGGGGATGATAAGACATTGCAAGTAGAGGGTATTGGAGCCATGGAGGTTCCAACCAAAGAATGACTAAAGAAATTTCATGACATCTATTACACTCCAAAGCTCCAACACAATTTGCTAAGTGTTGGGAAAATTATGGAGAACAATTACAAGCTTATATTTGATGAAGGACAATGTATCATTTTTGATAAAAATAATTATAATCGTGTCATCACATAGGTCCCCATGACCAAGAACAGGTTATTCCCTCTCAAATTTGATGAGCTAGGAGGAGCTCAAATTACAAATGTAGCTATAACAAATCCAAGTGTGCTTTGGCACTTGCGATATGGTCACCTTAATTCTGCTAGCTTGAAACTTCTAACTTCTCAAGCTATGGTGACAGGACTTCCCAAAATCAATGAACAAAAGGAGGTCTATGAAGGATGTGCTTTGGAAAAGCACTCAAGGTCAAAGTTTCCAAAAGGACAAGTGTGGAGAGCACTATCCACTTTAGTTAGTACATTCAGACATCTGTGGACCAATGCAAACACAGAGTCTCAAAAACTATTCTTATTTTCTCACTTTCATAGATGACTTATCTAGAATGTGTTGGATTTATTTTTTGAAACATAAAGATGAAGCTTTTGATTGCTTCATAGATTTTAGAAATAATGTAGAGAATCAAATTGGAAATTATGTAAAATGTCTTAGGACAGATCGAGGAGGTGAATGCTCCTCAAAATCATTCTTGAAATATTGTAAATCAAGTGGGATCAAAAGGCAATTTACCACTACTTATACCCCACAACAGAATGGTGTGGCAGAGCGAAAAAACCACACCATAGTTGAGATGGCAATATCGATGCTACAGACTAAGAATCTAACTCATATGTACTAGGTAGAGGCTATAAGAACCAATGTATATATTCTAAATAGAAATCCTACTTCTAGTTTAGATGGTGTCACTCCTTATGAGGCGTGGTACAAAAATAAACCTAATGTAAACCACTTCAAAGTGTTTGGTTCTTTAGCATATGCACACATTCCTGATGAGAAAAGGAAGAAGATTGATCCAAAAAGTCAAGCTTGTATATTTGTAGGATATTATGAGTCTACAAAGGCATATAGACTCTACAATCCCAAGACTCATAAAGTTATACTCTCCAAGGATGTAATTTTTGATGAAGGGGAAGAATGGGGTCATCAAATAATTTTTGTTGATGCTGAGTCCCAAGATGTAAATTCTTCACAAATACAGTAGGTACAGTAGGTGTATCCCAATAAAGGTACACCACCTCCTCCAAGGCCAAGCAGGAGTACTACATCAAGTACATAAACCACCAGTCCAAGTCCTCCACAGAGATCAGTAAATTCTTCACCGATGGACATTGACTCTCCATTAAGAGGCAGAAGAACTTTACAACATCATCCTTCATTTCATATGCTGGATCAAAATTTCTAAAGAATATTCACTACAAGCCAAGCTGGTAAAATGAATTAATTTCTGTAGCAACTTGATAATTTACAATTGTATGGGGATGATAACTCCCAAGAACCTAGAGGAGATGTAGTCAATTATGCTTTATTGGATAGTGCACAGCTAGAACCAACTAGATATGAGAAGGCATGTACTCAAAATGTATGGCAAGAAGCCATGAAAGATAAAATAACCTCTATAAAAAATAATGATACATGGAAGCTAGTAAAGCTACCCAAAGGTAAAAAATGTGTTGGATGTAAATGGTTCTACAAGACCAAGTACAATGTTGATGGAAGCATTGAGAGGCATAAGGCGAGACTAGTAGCAAAAGGTTTTACTCAAAAATATGGCATTGACTATGAGGAAACTTTTGCTCCTATTGCAAGACAAGAGACAATCGGATCAGTTATTTCCTTAGCAGCCCATAAAGGATGGAATTTTCAACACATGGATGTAAAGAGTGCTTTTCTAAATGGATACTTGACAAAAGAGGTTTATGTTCAACAACCTCAAGGTTTCCAAGAACAAGGAAAAGAGAACCTTGTTTACAAATTGAAGAAAGCACTTTATGGCCTCAAGCAAGCACCAAGAGCTTGGTACTCACGCATTGATGGCTATTTCAGCATGGATTCACAAGAAGCAAAAGTGAACCAACTCTGTACTACCTAAAGCATGGAGTAGACATTCTCATAGTTTGTTTGTATGTGGATGATCTAATATTTATGGGTAGTAACAATAAAATGAATATGGAGTTCAAAAACTCCATGATGAAACAGTTCAAGATGAAATATCTTGGTTTAATACGATACTTCCTAGGGATGGAAGTGCATCAATCAAATAAAGGGATCTTCATATGTCAACACAAGTATGCTCAAGACATGATCAAGAAATTTGCCATGGAGCAGTGCAAATCAATTGCAACTCCTACTGGACATGGGATCCAATTGAGCAAGGACGATGGAGCATCAAAGGTTGACATGATGACTTACAGAAGCATGGTTGGGAGTCTGATGTTTCTCACCAACACCGGACCCAATATTCAATATTTTGTTTCTCTAGTTTCAAGTTTTATGGCTAGTCCATTTGAGCTGCATTTACAAGCAACTAAAAGAATTTTAAGATATGTAAAAGGTACATTGGATTTTGGAATCCATTACCAAAAATATAATTCTGTGAAATTAGTTGGCTTCAGATGATGATGATTGGGGCAGCAAAATAGATGACAGGAAATCTACATCAGGGAATTGTTTTAGTCTAGGATCTGGACTAATTACATGGAGTTCCAAGAAATAAACTATTGTAGCATTATCATCAATTGAGGCTGAGTATATAGCCATCACTCATTCTAGTACTCAGACCCTATGGTTAAGAAAATTTCTTGAAGAGATTGGAGAAATTCATAGTGGTCCAACTCGACTGTATTGTGATAACATAAGTGTCATTTAGTTTGCATACAATCCAGTCCACCATAGCAGATCAAAGAATTTTAATATGAAGTATCACTTAATTCAAGATATGGTGGAACAACAAATAGTTGAGCTTCAATATTGTAACACTTTGGATAATATTTTAGACATCTTCACCAAAGGTATAGCTAAAGCTCAATATATAAAGCTGAGAGACTGTATAGTTAGTCCTCTCAACTTTAAGGGGGAGAATTTTGGAAATAATGCTAGTAAAAGGAGCAAAAAGGAGTAAAAAAGGTAAAAAATTTGTTTCAATAGTAAGCTTTGGATCTTGACCCTTTTACCTCATTGGACGGAAACTGACTGGGCGGGTAAGTTTGACTTGGACGATAGCTGACTGGGCAAAATTGGATGGCAAGGGCAGCAAGGTGAACCAACTCATTTTCCCTTTCTCTTTTCCTCCCTATTTCTTCTATTTCCCTAACTTCCCTATATTCCCTAAGTTCATTTATTTGTACGAGTATAAATACCAATGTAACCTATTATTCCTTAGGTTGACTACAATATTAATTTCCTATTTTTCACTCCTAATTTCTCTCAAACCACATGGTAATCCCTTTCAAAGTAAAAATGATAGGGATAACACCTGAGAAACCAGTTGCTTATCATATTCAAAAAATTGAAGAGGATTTGTGCAATCTTAATCCTATGGAGGAATTTGAGCTAGTGGAAAATATTGAAGAGCTAGACATTGAATATGAGTTGCCTTTCAAAGAAGACTATAGTTAATTTGGAACTAGTATGAGTACATACAACATCACAACTGAACTGGAAAAGAAACTCCTTACTATTTCTAATCAATCACTAAGAAACAAAGAAACATGGGTTATGCATTTTTATGGGGTTAAATGTAGAAATGGTGCAGGGGTTGGTGTGGTTCTACAATCACAGTCTGAAGGGATAAATAATTTTTCTTATAGACTGACATGGTCATGTACCAATAATGTTGCATAATACGATGCTTTGTGCCTTAGATTGATGCAAGCAGAAAGCATGGGTATCAATATTTTGAACATATATGGTGATTCTGAGTTGATAGTCCATTAGGTAAGGAATAAGTGCAGCAGTAAGCACCATTACTTGAAAGCTTACAGAAATAGGGTATGCAACCTAATGGATTCATTTGATGCCCTGAATCTAATTTTTTTGCCTAGATAAGCTAATCATCTAGTAGATTCTTTGGCAAAAAAGGGAGATAATTTCAATCCTCTTGTAGATTTTGGAACTAAGAAGACCAAGGGAATTAAAATGGTTTTCAAACTTGCAGTGCCAGACAAGAAGATATTCTGGCAGGTTTTTGAAAGTGATGAACAAATTCTAGATTTTATGATAAGAGAAGCATGCTTCTCAACTATCCAAGAGGAATACTTGGAAGAAATATATCAGCAAGACTTTATCCAACTAAGAAACAATCATATCCCAAGGGGATTGGTCACCCTTGAAATTCTATTTGATAATTAAGATAGAAAGAAGGTTGGAGCTATGAAGGTCAATAAAAATATCTATAAGGAAGTGGAGGTCGGAATAGGAAAGAAGCTCAATGTTGGGATCCAGTGTTCACCTAAGTAAGCAGAGGAGATTTTAGATTTATGCTTAAAATACCAAGACATTGTGGCTTGGTCATATGAAGACCTTAAGGTGTATGACAAAAATATTATCCAGCATACTATCGAGTTAGAACCCGATGCTAAGCCATTCTAGCAAAAATAGAGGTATATCAATCTAAGGATAGAAGCTATTATGAGAGAGGAACTCTTAAAGCTACTGAAGGCTAGGATAATATATCTAATAAAACATTCCACTTGGGTAGTTAATCTGGTACCCGTAAGAAATAAGAATGGGGATATACGCCTATGTGTAGATTTTAGAAATCTGAATCAAGAATCCCTCAAGGATCACTACCCCCTCCCTCAGATTGACCAGATCTTACAAGTTATAGTTGGAGCAAAAATATTCTCACTATTGGATGGTTACTATGGATATAACCAAATTTGGGTAAAATACGAAGACCAATACAAAATAGCATTCACCACAAAATGGGGTACATTTGCCTATCAAAGAATGCCCTTTGGACTTTCCAATGCTAGAGCTACTTTTCATAGGGTCATGTACTACGCCTTTGGTACACTTATAAACAAAGTTATTCTGATTTAACTGGATGACATGACGGTCTTTTCTCATGATAGAAACGATCATCTATCTCATTTGGAATAGTTTTTTCAAAAATACAGAGAATTTGGTATCTCACTTAATCCTAAGAAGTCATTCTTTGTAGTACATGAGGGAAAACTATTAGGCCATGTGGTCTCAAAGGAAGGTATGACCATAGATCCGAAAATAATTGGAGCAATTCTAGCTATTCCTTTGCCTACTAATCATAAGAGCTTGCAGTATTTCTTAGGTCAAATCAATTTCGTCAGAAAATTCATTTCTGATTTTGCACAAAAAGTGAGGCCTATATCTGAACTACTCAAGAAAAAGGTAGATTTCAAGTGAACTGGGGTTAGGAAGCAAGATTTTGAGGTCATCAAGCAATCCATTACAACAGCCCCAGTCTTGATAAATTCTAATTTCACTAAATATTTTATTCTTTATGCTTATGGAGCTAAAGAAAGCAATGCCTCAGTACTCACCCAAAAATATAGTCAAGGGGATGAGCACCCTATGTTCTTTTGAAGTCAAAATTTATATGATTATCAGGTAAAATATAACTTTATTGAAAGATAAGTGTTCATTGTAATGAAGTCATTAAATACGTTTAGACAATATCTGATACAGAGCAAAACCCTGGTATATGTGGTTCATCCAGATGTAAGAAGTTTTATTTTACAAGGTGACTTAGGAGATAAAAGGGTTGGTTGGATTACTAAGATCTAGGAAAATGATATGGATATACGTCCCACCAAGCTGGTAAGAGGTAGAGCCTTGTGCCAAGGATTTGCAGATGCTTCAGCATTGGCCGAAATGATCGCTTTTCAGATAATAGAAGAATATCAAATAGAGATTGTACACACTCTAGATTTTAATTAGATTGAGCAAATGACCAGGTATTTCCAAATTAGGATCTGCCCACCTGATCTGAATTCTTCTCAAAAAGGAGTTATAGACTTCATGCTCTAAAATATGTATTACTACCTGAATGGTTGTTCAAAAGAAACTTGGATGGTATTCTCTTGAAATGTTTGAAGGAGGACCAAAAAAAAAGAGTCATTGAAGAATTTCATGGAGGGTTAGCAGGTGGTCATGGTTCAGGCATAATTACATCTTTGAAGATAATAATAGTAGGCTACTATTGGCCTACTATGTTCAATGATGCTTTTAAAATTACCCAGGCTTGTGATAAGTTTCAGAGGTATGTTAGAATAACAAGAAATGTTGCCTCTCCCCTGAAGCCTATTCAAGTTGAAGAGCCTTTCCAACAATGGGGATTAGATTTTATAGGAGTTATAAATCCTAATTCTTCAGCAGAGCACAAGTTTATCTTGACAGCTACAAATTATCTTACTAGATGGGTAGAGGCCATTCCTACGAAGAAGGCAGACCAGGAAGTTGTGATCAACTTTATGGAGAGTTTGATTTCCAGATTTGGAGTCCCGAAAGCTTTGGTGAGTGATGATGGCCCTACCTTCATAGGAGCCAAGTACATAAAGTTTTCCAACAAGTATGGCATTACTCTTAAACATACATCAAATTATTACCCACAAGGTAATGGACTTGCAAAATCTACCAATAAAAATATATTAAGGATTTTGAGAAAATCTTTGGAAGGTAATAAAAGGAGTTGGCACCTGTTGCTCAACCATGCTCTATGGGCATACAATATTACTATTAAAAAATCCATTAAAACTTTGCCTTATGCACTGGTATATGGAAAAGAGGCGGTATTGTTGATTCACTTAGATATCCCAGCACTTAAGCTTGTCGATACAGAAGAAGAATTAGAGGATGATCCAGTTAAAACCATGTTGACACACTTGCTAAAATTGGAAGAGAGCATGACTCAAGCATATGATAATTTTCAAAAGCACTCATTAGATATTAAAACATGGTTTGATAAAAATTCCAGGTTCAAAAACTCCAAGTTGGAGACTCAATTCTCAGATGGAATGTTAACAGGGCAAAACCAGGCAAACATGAAAAGTTTGATTCCTTTTGGGATGGTCCTTTCAAAATTGTGGAAGCTAAAGAGTCTAATGTATTTTATTTTAAGGATCCAAAGGGAAACATACAACCAATTCTGGTGAGTGGTTTCCACCTTAAGCTCTACTATATGTAAGAAGTAAGCTCATTGTAACATATGTATATACATTGTACAAATATTTCCCCTTCCTTTCTGCACTTTCTATTTGATTTTCTTTTTGAACTTTGTAATTAAGTTCTTTTCAAAGAAATGCTAAAAAAAAAAAATTTGCATTAAATGATGAAGTGTTGGCCAAAATACATGGTAATGTCCTATTCTGCACACAGTGCTGAGTACTCTTCGGAATGGCATTCCACTCTCAAGTTTGCATAATTAAATCTAGATTTTCATGGAGTGTTTTATCAATTTCTATCCCACATAAGAAGGACAAGTAACGACGCTAATCCGGGAACCTTTCAAAGCTGGAGATAGCCAGAGCAGAATCAAGGCAGGGTGCCAGGGTGCCATGCATCCAAGCTTCAAGTACCAAAGCAGACTTGGGAGTTTCTTAAGATACTAAGTAGAATCAGGCCAAAGCTAAACTACAAGTCCCAATCTGACACATGGAGGCTAAAGAGTGCTCCCGCATTTAATTCTAACAAACTCGTGCATGAACCAAAGAGTAGCCAAAGGGATGTGATGAGCTGGCAGCACAATTTCAATATTTGACCAATAAAAATATAGGACATCGCCTTTGAGCCACAAAAGAAATAATGTAAGGATGGCGAAGTGTGCCAACAAAGATATCGCACAGCAACTACATTTATGGCAGATGATACACACATTCTAGGAGATAAAAAGTGATGAAGTCTTGTGTAGGGTTCATTTAGTGACCACGACGTTGTAGCGGACATAAGCAACATTCTAAATTTCTCCTTGCTTATTCTAGTGTGCAAATTCCTACTACTGCAAGATGGCTCCTAATAAATCACCCACAGAGGCCTCAGAAGACATTCTGGAATTCAAAACTTCGGATGATAGGACGTCGGTGTCGTAGCTTGATAAAGCTGAGGCTGTAGCGGACACGGTGATGACCATCATCGAAAGGACAAGACTAAGAAAGAGTGTGAATGACAAATACAAAAATAACGTTGCTCTATCAATGGAATGTAGATGCTCCATCCTTTCTTATTTATCCTTTTACATTTGTGATTTCATTCACCCATGTCCTGAGTTGATAGCTACAATAGTTAAATTCTATGACCCGCTAGCCAAGGAAGTAAAAACCTACGAGGGTGAGACCCTTTTTAGCATCACTACCTCTTTCTGTCATGAGCTTTTTGCCTTAGGGTCTGACCCACCAGTACCACAAAAACCCTTCAAAAATTTTGAACAAACTGGATTTTATTCCATGAAGAAGCGAGTAAATGACGACACGACGAGTCATTTAGGAATTGGGTTGATAAGCAGCTAAATACCAAACCCCAAGAAGAGTTGCCTGAGGTCCCCATTTCTATCAAGAAATTTGTAACCCTCGTTCTGTTCTCTATGTTGGACTGCATGGAGGGTTTGGACTCTGATGAAGACGTTCATGGTTGGTGATGAGGCCCAAAAATGCCTCATTATTGCACAATGTTTGACTACCATATGATAGGTTAATTGCCAAATAGTTGACTAGAATATACTATTTGTTAAGTGTTTGCATGATTTTATGTTAGGAATACTATATCTTTGTTTTTGACTATTTTCAGCATTTTATGACTGATTTTGCTTGATTAAGTAGCAAGTAATAACATGCATTTCAATTAACCAAATGTGGTATGCTGATATCCATTAACTTCTCAATGGTTTTTGAATGTTTTCCTACCCTTCAAATTGTTTCAAATCCACATTGAAGCCAAAAGTTTAGGATTGTCATAAATCTGAAAATCTGAAAAAAACAGCCATATAAAAATCAACAAGCTGTCACTTTATAGGAACACCTTGAAGTTGTCAAGCAAAGCATGAGGATATATATGGAATGAGTTCAGAAGGACTACAGAAGACATCTGACCTATTTAGAAGCATTCCCACATGATCTAAATAGGTAGCAACAGGGTATAACAGAGCAGGGACAATTCTGCAGCACTTTTGCACTATTTCAGCATGGTTACTTGGTGAATGAAGTGTATAAATTCAGTAGCAACTTTATGTACTCCTTCTTGTTGATACTTGAATAATTTTTCCATGTTCTAATTTTTTTGAATTTGCAAGAAATGCCAATATTTTACAACTGTGCAGCAGAACTGGAAAATGCAGTAATGTACCATGTAAATTCCAGCAAGCTACAAATGAATGGCAAGGCATGGAATTCACACATAGAGAGGAATGAAGGCTATTGCAATCTGATCCTGAGGGCTAATGCACCTAAGAAATGCAGCCAAAACCATTTGGAGTCAACACAGTTGGTCATTCTAAAGATCTTCGAAATGAACACAGTCTCTTCGGAATGAGAAAACACAGTATCTTTAAAATGAACAGATATCTTCGGAATGAGAAAACATAGTGTCTTTGGAATGAGTGGATATTCAGAATGAGAATTGCATTATCTTCGAAATGAGCGGATCTTCGAAATGAGAATTGCATTATCTTCAGAATGAGAATTGCATTATCTTCGAAATGAGCCACTTATCTTCGGAATGAAAACAGAATGTGCTTTTTGACTTGTTGACTAAATTTTGGCGATGGAAAAATAGAAAGAAGGTTGAGAAGGTTAAGGGAAAATATCTCCCATATTATTTTGTCGTCCTTGCTGTCCAAAGCCACCATTTATGAAAAATATCAACTTTGATCCTCTTCTAGGATTAACACAGAAATAACTGCAGCATAATAGGAAGTTGTTTGCAAAGATAGAAATGGAATATTATGAAGTGGAGAAATATGTGTGAGATATTTCTAGACTCCTCCCACGTACTCCCACCACTAAAGATGCTTTCTAAGGGCCAATGACTACTGCTGCAACACAAACTGTCTAGATTTGCATTTATTTCAGATCCAAAATTATTGGCAAATGACTGTAAAATAGCACATAGGCTGATTTGAGCATGGGATATATTGTAAATATTTATATAAATAACACAGATCCCTCCTTGGTTGAGCCAGATAGGAATTAGAATAGAAGAGAGTTTTCAATTGCAGCAATTAGGACTGTACAGTAATTTTTTGTAACAGTTTTCAACATGTTTTGTCATCAATAAAAGTGCAGCTATTTTATCATTTTATGTTGAGTGTTAATTAGTTAAGGAGTGCTTTTCATCTCCTTCTAGATCAGGAAGTATGGGCCCACTTTCAGATCTAGAAGGAGGGATTTTATGGCAGGTTTTAATGCGTAATTTTCTTGCTAGCAGAATTAATAGATTGCTTGCCAAATTTCATTTTCTTGTTTTTATTTTGTATTATGTGATTTATGTTTTCTATTATGTTTGTGTACAACATTTGTGTGTATGTCAGCTGACAAATTATATTATGCATTTTTTCTTTGCTTTCAATGTTTTCCTTGCTTTAGCAACTTTCCATTTTCAGCATATTTCATTTTGCTGTCAATTCTTGTAGCAGAAGCTTGACGACCTTTTGTGGCAGGGCATTGACAGGTGTTTTTAGAATAAGTTTCATTTACAAGCATCATTTCAATTATGCAAAAGTAACTAGATTTCAATTCTGCAAATGTAACTTAGGATTTCATTTTAGCAATTTCAATTCTACAAAAGTAACTTAGGATTTCATTTCAGCAATTTCAATTCTGCAAAAGTAGATTAGATTTCAATTTAGCAATTTCAATTCATGCAATTGTAGTTAGATTTCAATTCTTGCAACTTAGAATTAGTTTTCAATTCCTGTAATTTATTTTAGTTTCCATTCTTCAGACTAGGTTTAGTGTGACACCAAAAGGCTAAACCAAAATCTGCTTCACCAATAAATGCTTGAAATTTGAATGCCTGAATTGTACTCTACCCTAGCCTTCTATCGTAGACAGCCTTGGACACCACCCCGGATTGATAAATCATTGAGATTAAATGATGAGACTCAACGACACTCATCAGTTGGCAAATTGTCGTTGCATATTGTATCTCTAATGAAAATATGTATGAAAAATATCTGACAAAGAGAGGAATAAGGGTGATTTATTTTAACTGGCCAACATTTCTCACCTAAAGAATACATGCAACTGGTAAGCTTGAAGAGGGGCTCTAACGCTTCTAGCTCTAGGCATTGCTCAAGCTTGGTATGGATGTTTTATATCATTGTGAAAGATAGAATGTCATGGATTCTAGTCAAGTGTAAGACTGATAAAGGAGAACCTATGCCAGTTTACTATTGGACAAACCATTTAAGAAGTAGTGAGTCTCACTATAGGTTCAATTTGGAATTCCTTAGACTGGCCCTCAAAATAATGTATGAAAATTTCCCCAGATTGCCACCACTGGCCAAAGAGATTCTGAGGAATAAAGATGCAGAGGAATGGGACTATTATTTGTTAACTGAAGGTATGGTAATCAGATTATATGGTTTCATGGGTAAACCTTTTTTGTTGCCTCACTTTGTCATGGAGAGACTCTTCGCCTTGGAATATTTGAGGCAGGTATAGTATATTGACTCAAAATATGGTTCGGGAAGAAAAATTAAGTCTTTGCTTTCCCACCGCACCTTGAGTGATATCTTCATTACTAAGAAGGTGCAAAGTCAACAAATTGATCGATACCTAGATAAGTTAGGTCTATTTTATATTCCTTAGAAGTGGAGTTATGATCCTGATGGTATTTTTACTAAAAAAAATAAGACCCTGAACGGAGATAAGGCCTACAAATTTGAGAAAATACCCAGGGCTCATTTTTAATAGGGAAGAAACAATGATTAGACTACTCTTTTAGAATGGAATGTCTCCAAGATGGATCAGTTACCTCCATGTTTAGATTTTTATGAGCATATTGAAGATTTTGATCCTGACCAAAAACCCTACCATCAGATTACAGAGGATATGATCGACAAGATTAAATTCAAAACTACAAATAAAAGCAGGCCCTCCTCCAATTCAAAATCGGTAAAGAAAAAAGACATTCCGTCTAAAAAGGAATTTACAAAAGAAGTAGAGGAGGAGTATTTTAAGGGACCATGGGAGGATATCAAGATCATGGATTGGTGGCGTATGAGAGTTGAAATTAGGAAAGCTTAATCTAAATTTGGAATAAAATTTGATAAAGAGTTTTCAAAAATATATGATGAGAATTGATACTTGAGAGCTAAAGGATGTGAGGCACATTGTATTAACGGTTGAAAATCCCTAGGGGGATTCCAAATCTCTCCAGCCTCCTAAAAATCAAAAGGCTTCTTTAACAACCACTGGAGTGTTGAGAACCTTTAGTCCTACTTCTAAACAGGTAGAGAAATTCCCTAAATGAGCTAGGATGATGAGCAAAATGAGGTATTATAAAGAAAAGGTTGTTAATACCCCCGTTATTGAAATAATATCTAGGCCTACACGTTTAGCTCTAGGGATGCAGTCTCAGGATAAATTTATTAGTTGGAAGAAGAAGGATAAGAGTTTTGAGTTCAGGTTGCTTTCTTTTGCTCCTACAACATCATCTAAGCAACAATCCATTACTGAAAAATCACTACTTCTTGGGGCAGTGCAAGGAGATTTATTAGAAGAAGATTTCAGAGATGATATGGATGCTTTTTGATTAGTTCATAAAAGGGCTAAGATAACCCTGGATACATAAGGGAGAGAGCTTTCCAAAAGGTAGAATATGAGCATGGAGGAAATTATTGAAGAGGTAGCTACTTTTAATACATAAGGGTTAATTGAACAAGAACAACAGCTTGAAAAAGAAGTTGAACGAGAAGATCCTATATCTGTAGGCGAAGGTAAGGTTTCTAATCCCTCTTCTCCTTCTCATCTCCATGAATCCCCAAAAGGATTTCCCTCCCTTTCTAGTCAAGATAATGTGGTAAACTTACCTCCTCCATGTCACAGTTCTTCCCTCGTCCCATCAAAATCTATGGAGGTACCATTCAGTTCTATTGTGTTACAGTATTTTCCAAACCCACCTCCCACTTTTGAGATATCCACTTCAATATCCACCATCGTTGCATCCTCGCCTCTTTCATTACCACCATATATGGTACACTGCGTTCCAAATTCATCCATCCCTCCTACTGCCAATTTTGTCTCTATTTTTCTGAATTTACCTATGTCTACAATAGTGTTAGTCATCGAATCTACCATTGTAATAGAAGTTGTTGTCAATGTATCTCCACCCCCATAAAAATCAAGTCATCCACCCTTATGGTTTTGATGCCATTATCTCCTTTGGTTGCTGATGTTTCAAGTTCTGTTGTTGTATCAAAAGAATGGGCAGTCATTCAGAGCATAAATGATTATTGGGCAGAGAAGCTTACCAGGCCTTCCAGCATAATGGTCATGATAAAGAAAATTATGTATGTTAACCTTGTCACTAGGTAAAGGTTTTCAAGTCTTTGATTTCGTAGGTAAGAAAACCTAAAAATGAAATGACTACCCAAGATTATAAAGTAGAAGAAATCATAGAAGATATTAACAAGCTTCCTATTGAAGATGAATTAGGGTTGGCCAAGGCTCACTTAGATACCTTTTATGTGAAGACTGATATAGAAAAATATAAGGTAGAGAAGTTGAAAAAATAGCTTGAAAAGCTTAAGAAGAGCCTTCATGATAAAATAGAAGTAGATAAAGTTCTGAGGAAGGAGGCTAAGTGTTGGTAGGAAATATTTCAAAAGGCTAATGAGTTGAAAGATCAGTTAGAAGAAAAAAAGAAACTAAATGAGGATTAGGCAAAAGAGATTCAAAATTTGAAACATCAACTTCAGATTGAGAAAGCCAAGTCCTCAGGCTTTTCCAATTATAATTTGAAAAATATAAAGTAGAATTTTTTTTCTAAAGTTCAAGAAAAATGTTCAAGTCTTCAACTCATAATCGACTACTTGAAGGATGTCAGCCAGTTATTATCTACCTACCATTCATAAGGATTTAGATTAGATCACTGGAGAGTTATAGCCTATGGTGATTCTGGTAGAACAATTGTATAGGTTGGTTGGTCGTAGGCTCAGTGATGCTGCTAAACCAATTTCTAATAAATAATGGAATCTAGTCGGGGTAGCCTCCAAGATAGTGGTGAAAAAGCACAAGGTAGTTCAAAGAGCCTGGTTTTTGTTTGATAGGATGGACAGGGGAATTAAAGATATTATTGAAATAAATGAGGAGATGGTTCATGTTGGTTTCAAAGGGCTCTAGAAGGAGGATCACAACTTGTTATCTATGGAATAATCCCAACAAAGCATCAAGGAGAACCTACAGGATGAAGCTAAAATTGATTCATTAGAAGAGCCACTATCCCAAGAACAAGCTATCAAATTAATTATGAGTTACACCCACTTAAGGGATATCATGGAAGATCTAGTGACAAGAGGGAATGCTGCTAATTATGAGGATGTTGGCGAACTACAATATGTTTATAAGAAGCTTAAAGAGACATCAAATCCCTCTGAGCAAGCTTGGAAATAGGCTCTTCGATCTTTGGAATCAATGGTCCAAGTATCTAGGGACACCTTCGGTGAAGATAATCAGAGACTACAGGCTCTGAGAGAAGATGATAAGGAAAAGGCTATAGAAGGTGATAACGAAGAGGTTGTAGAAGAATGAAAATAGGATTGAGCAGCTACAGGCCCAAGAGGGGCTCACACTTAATCATTTCATTTATGTTTGTACATATGCATGTTTTTTGTGTTCTTAATACATCAGTTTTATATTTCCATTTTTTCTTTGAAAATTGTTAGAAACAAGTAATAAAGGCATGAAGTCTACAGTGCAACATTTTTGTGAAGGCATTTTTTAAGTGAAGCCTTATAAAGGAGGTAGATTTATGTATAATTTTGAAGGCAGTAGTAATACTAATATTATGAATGCAGTATCTAGTGGAACAAGTGAGTTCTATGATGTTTTTTGCATGGTTTCTATATGAAACTTTACCCTCTAGGCAGAAATTGAGCTTTCTGAGGGTAATGTTTGTATAGAAATTATTCTTTAAAACATATCTTTAAAGATAAGTCTTGTTTTGACTCCTAAAGCCCAATGTATAAGACTCTGGATTCGATTGGCTTTGCAAGCAAATCCACCTGGGAGGCACTAGAATGTAGGCCCAAAATGGCCACATACTTAGTAAAATTTTGTACAAATTTGACTAAGTGACAAAATCATCATTCCGTAAACCTTATAGTATGCTTTTATCCAAAATCGAGTCAGAAGATATGAATCCACTCAGCAGTTGGTCAATTTTTCTTGTTTGGAGCGATTTTGGGCAACTTTACTCCTGCTACGAAATGAAGAGATATCTCAAATCCACAAAATTTCCTAATAAATGATGATATCAGTAGTAGAAAAGTGTGGAATGGCAATTATGGGAAGGTCCTTTTGTTTTCGACTCCGAGATGATTCAAATTTCAAAATCCGCAAAAGTTCCTAAGAGATGATGATGTCAGCGATAGAAAAGTGTAGAATGGTGATTTCGGAATGGACAAGTCTTCCCTTTCCAGAATGAAGATAAGACAGGGTAGCAGAATAATGAAAGCGTAGATTTTGGAATGAAGAAGTACGTGACTAGATCCGAACCTAAATTGAAGGATATAATACTGAAGATTAATATCCCAGAGCGGATTCAATGTTTAGAGGTCTGGATTGGATATTCTGATGTTTCTGATAAGAAAATAGGACATCATAATTTTTAAAATGGATTGGCATTTAGCTTATACCGGATTGAATCTGAATCATGTGATGAAGAAGATCAACAGTTGAGGTTAAGCTGCCAAAACTTGATTGTTTTAAAAATATTATTGTATTAGAATTGTAATAGTCTATCGTGAGATGAAGCATCGAGGTTTTCCAAGAAGATCAAACCAAATGTGGTTATACATCAATGATGGTAATTCACTCCCAAGAAGGATCGATAGAAATGCATGATCTTTAATGCCTGAGCTTCAGTCCCACTAAAAAATCAGCAAGTTGTAGAGACCCCGAGCTATCATGGCAAATTTTCTTTCAACAGATTTCCCAGAGGATGGACCAATGAGCTAATGCCAGCTAAGATATTTGTTGTACTATTGTAATAATATTATGTGTATTGTTTCTTGATTATTGTAATAAGAAAACTATAAGTAGAGGTCGAACCCTCATTTTGAAGGGTCGACTCTAGCGTGTTTGCCTATGCTATTGTAAATATTCTTGAAGAACTAAATGAAAGGAGCAATACATTGATATTCACCTCAAGTTTACATTCTCTTACTTGATGTCAGAGGTTCGAATTTCATAGTTGCATTTTTGTAAGTACTTAGATGGTTAGTTTGTGCTTGTTTTGGATTACTAGCTGTTGTGCGTAATTGAAATCTGCTTTGAGTTCATTCTGTGTTATTAGAAAGTATATTTCTATAAAATATAAGTGTTTAGTGAATTTTGTTATTTAGATTATCATTCCCTGGGTATTGAAATTGCTTGCTGTAACATTTCTCTGTTATGCTTTAAATATATGAAGTGATCTATTATGAGATAAATGTTGATCTGAGTGTGTCCTTAATCTATTTTTTGGGAGATTTTTATGATGGTGCAATGTTTTTAACCTATCCATCCATTTTTATCTACATCTCTCTAACCCTAACCTTCTCTTACCCTAAAATCCAAACCCTAAGTGAGCATAATTGTGTCAACAACCTGCTAAGTTGACAAGAAACTAGCCTACTCTGGAGGTTGGATCAAAAACTCCTATTTTGGTCCATCCAATGTTGAGTGTTGAGCTACAACTATTGGGTGCAAGCCTGGATAGAAACTAGGAAGATAGACAGTTGCAGTACTGAGTGAAAACTTGGTGCAATTCAATGCCCAATATGTACAGGTTCACTAGATCAATTCAAAGTATCTAGAGTATGATATCCCTCCAATATGAGATCAGGAGAAGGTGGCATCTATAAGCCCTCATACAAGTTTGTGTGCGAGATCGGTAAGCCTGTGAAAGCACACCACCCCTTTGCGAGAGGATATTTTATTCACCATTGTTTCACTTGTAATTCATTGTATTGAAATGGGTATCCCTCAGAGGGACCGACATGTAACCGAGTTTTAATATAAATAAATGAATATTTCTTTATTATTTATGGGTTATATGTATTTCATGGTCTTTTATTTCATTTTGGTATAATATTGCAAGTAGCATGTTATATGCATTTCATAACTTGAGTGACAGAGTCCAGTGAGCGACACACCAATGACATGCCCCTAAAGCTAGAAAACACAAAAAAAATTGATAAAAATCCAAATCTAAAGCAAACCCATATAATTAATCCCTAAATTAAACCTACATTCTGGTTAAATTTGTTTCCAATAGAGTTAATATGGTTATTTTACTGAATTACTTAGTTTGGTTCATTTTACCACAGTGACAAGAAATCTAGGGTTTAAAGATGGTACCCATGAAGCTCTGGCTCCTCCACTCATTGAAGCCTCATCCTGCTCAGCCATGATGTCAAAAATCATAAAGTATTGATCCACCAAATAGTCACCATCAACTCAAAACTCCAAATTAGAATAGACAGTTGGAAGAATGAGGGGTCAAAAATCCTAATTTGCTTTTGTCCTGTCTAATTGAGCCTTGGTTGCTGCTAGCAGTAGCGGCTCAAACTTTCTGGTCGCTAGACCGAATAGCAGCCACAAAGGCCTATTTGGGGGTCACTACACAGGAAAAATACCGAGATCCAATGAGGAATTTCATCAAAAGGCCACCACAAAGCATCTCAAAATGGGCCATAAAAGCACCTATGGGTCCAAGGCATCCAAAATTTCAACAAATACCAAAGAAATTTGCATACATCAAAATCCAAAAATAACATAAAATCAAAATTAAAAATCAAATAACAATCAAAACCCAAATGAGCCTCATACTCAGCTATTTATTCTATACACTTGGCAATTGCAATGACTAGCACTCCATGCAACTCGACAAGATGGGCAAATTGCCATAAGGCCACTTGGGGCAAAACAATTATGGTAGAATTGAGATGTTTCCCTTCAAACCCGAAGAAGGCTATAACAACCGGACCACCCCATGGGAGAAAGGATGCATCTCAGTTCTCCTATAGAAAAATAGTGAGTCAACACAAACTAAATTAGAAGTGCTATCACCTTGATTCCCTAAGAAGGCCATGGTGGCTGGACCACCCCATGGGATAAAGGTGTGCAATTACCAAATAGGATTGAAATTACACCTGGATGGGAAATTCTCTATAGCAATAGAGTAATCCTCTAAAGAGGTTTAGATCTTTTATTTTTGTCAAGCGACTCGTCATTTCATTAATTGTCTTTTCCTCATCAACTCGTCTCTTGAGGGGGTAGTCAAAATTTTTCAACAATCATAATCAAATTCAACAAAATAACAACTGATCATGTCGAGTTGCATTCATATTATGAATCATTACCAAAAACTATCATAATCTTACCCTTTTCTAGGGCAAAAAGCAAATATGACAGTTAAGTTTGTAGCTCCCCTCCCTTCGGATCTATAGTAGTATTGAAGCTACCCGATTTCTTGATGAGTGAGTGCAAACTTCCACAAATTTAAGCCTTCCATTCAGTTGGAAGCAATAATTCTAGGATTTGCATCCTCCCACATGACTAGGGCATCCTATATTGATCAGGTCAATGATCATCATCCAACCTACATATGGCCCTAGGTGGTCTAATTTTTTGCTCCGCATTGTGTTTTGCTCACAAGCACATCCCAAAAAGGGGCATCTATAGACACCTAAAATACATCATGTGTAGGAGACTACCTATATGGACACATCCACAAATCATATGAACCCTCTTAGATATCTCCAAGAGCAAGCAGTGGTCCTAACCACTCAAGTAGGATAGTTTTGACCCATTCAGGCTTGGCCACTCTTAAGAAGAGCGGCCAACACACCTGGCCGCTAAATACTATAGCGGCCACAACTGGCTACTGAACCTAATAGCGGCTAGGGTCACACACAGTCTGGCCATGATTATAAGCCTAGATCATGCAGTCTGACTATATCTTTGCATGGATAATAGGAATATTTTGGTTAGGAACTACCTAAGCTCCTCCTAACTTCACCTTCCATGCCAATTTGTGACTGATGCTCCTCACTCAGGACGTTTAGTCGCATGCAATTTAGACTAAAGCTTCTCTAGGAATCCAAAGTTCCAAATCTAAGAGGTAAGTCTACATATAGACTCTCCCACAAAAAGCAAAGGATCCACAAATTTTGAGAGATAAGTAGTGAAGCCCTATCGAAATGGAGAATCTATCTTCTTCCCTTTGAGGAATATTGGAGCACCATTCGGCTGAGCTAATCCCATGCACCAAGTTTTAAATCCATCATTCCCAACCACCAATAAGTGTAGGAGATACGCCAAGCAACCCTTGAACATCAATTTTGGCAAAGAGGATAGCACACAAAACCCTAAACCATAAGGAGGAGAGCTTCACATCGTGGCCACTATCTCAAATAGTGTCCCACAAGCGTATCTTAGGGCATACACATTATTTCATTTTATTTTTAGCTTAGCTTTATTACTGCTTAAGTTATGGCTTACTCATATTTTAGATTTGGTTCCATTAAACACTTTTATATCATATTTTTGTAGCTTACCATGCATTTATTATTTTGTTCATGTTCATATTTCATTATCATTACCATGAGTATTTAGGTTCGCTAACAAAGGCCTCTTCCATAGAGGTGACCCATCCTACTAAGCATGCTTTTTTGTTTTCATAAGCGTAGGTACAAATCTTTAGGATCATATTGAAGCAACAGGAGCACAAATATCCTTCCAAGACCATATCTATAGAAGGGGACATTTGTAATCCCCCATACAGTTTGTGTGCAGGACCAGGGGGCCTGCATAGACGCATTGTTCCCTTATGAGAAATTTATCTGATCGTTGCTCTGTATTGTGTAAATATTTGTATCAAAATTATGGGTATCCCTTAGAGAGATGGAATTGTAACCAAGTATTCGATATATTAATAAATAAAGCCTCTTTATTTGCTTTATTATTTCTTGTGTTGCATGTGCTTTTAGTGTTTCATTTTGTGCAAGTGGTAGCATACATAATAAATCAATATCACAAGTAGGGTAGCTGGGGTGCGCGCTTACCAGGGTCGCACAGAGATAAAATAGAGAGTGAATAGTATAGATTGGTAGAGGAGTATAATGTAGTTATTTTAAAAATAGTTTGTGGAGTGTTCATGTCCTCAATTATATTGCATTGTTCAATTTTTGTGAGCTTTCATTAATGGCATATTTTTGAGTTATTGTAGAAGTTTATATCTTTATTTTCCTACATATTCTAGTGTCATTATCATATAGATATCATAGATTTATTATCTTCCATCTTGTGGTGCATTTCCTATATTATATACTCACCAAAAACTAACAATATAAGACACTTGTGCACATATTTATATTATATATTTATACTCTTTCATACAAGAAACTTGTGCACATATACTCAACCTACACTTGCACTCTGAATTCCTTGAAACTTGTGCATTTCTTGCATATTACAACTTTACATGACACTTGTGTATTTCCTACACATTCACACTTACATAAAGGGTAAATATAATTCACACTTTAAACTATGACTCAACCCTAATATATTATTTATAAATGTACCATGAAGGTACCATGGCAGTACATTAGCATGTACCAATTAATGTAATATACTCCAAAATCCCCCGTATTAAATTATTTGGTTATTGAATACTTTAGTCTTCAATCTAGGTATTCATCTTTATCTTCAATATTCAAGTGACCTTGCATTGTTCATAAACCTTTTCTTCTCTTGAAATTGCTTCATCATTGGTGAACCTTAGTTTCACCCAATTCTTACACTTGTAGGAATTCTTTTGACTATCCTAGATCGAATTCCCTATATCCTATTGTTGGCAGTTTTGCATCTTGCCACATTAGAATTTTTGATGAAGTTTTGATTGATAGTGTTATTGTAAAAGTGGCAAATGTTGCAGTATTTTCTATAATGTGTTGCAGTTCATTTTTATGTGTTAATATTATTATTTGTTTTTCATGGGTTTCTTGATTGGAAATAATGGGTGTTACAAGGAAAATTGGTTGTGGAAAATAGTGTGAAAATGGTTGGAATCGCCTGAAGACGTCAACAAAAAAATGCTTAAAAGTTAAGGGAAAAATGGATGTAATAGCCTTTTCATCCTAAGAGAAGGGTGAAAATATTTTTTGCCCTTCCTCAGGGCGAAGATGGTTTTGTTTTTTAAATAATGGTAAAAATGCATTTGTCCCAAAAGTAGGATGCCCATTCACCCCAATTCAGGGTGAATTTAAATTTAAAAGGTAGAAAAAATGTTACGTTTGGTAAATGACTTTCACCTCAAGTGAGGGGCAAAAATCCTTTTTGTCCCTCCTTGAGGCGAAAACACATCCAAATGTTTAAATTTGTGGTGGGCCCAAATATGAGGTATGAAGGCACCCAAAGTTGGGATAATATGACAAAAAAATAAAGTACATTCACCCCAAAAGTGGGGTGAAAGCATCGTTCACCCCACTTTGGGACAAATTTCATCAAAATAGGTGAACATCTTGCCAAGTTAGCACGTGAAAAAGTTAATAAAATGTTTTCCTCAAGTGGGGTGAAAATCCCTTTCGCCCCTCCTTGGGGTGAAAGCCCAACAACAATGAATTCAGAAGTGTGCACCCTGGGTCCCACTAAGGTGTCAAGGTGACAAGATACAACATTAAAAGGTCAAGGCTCTTTCACCTTAAGAGAGGGGTGAAAATCCCATTCATCCCTCCCTGGGGTGAATCCATATGAAAGATATTCGAAGCACCAAAAATGAAATCAAAGGCATATAATAACATATTATCGCCCAGATTTTCTCAAGGTTAACTACTATCACAATGAGGGGACAAATGCAACAAAAAGAATTTTAAAATGAGTTAAGATATGGGCTATACATTGAGTACAATAATGTGAGAGTTGCAATATGTGATTCAATGGTAAATTAAGGCATTTTTCTCTTCTCCCTTAGGCAAAATTATAAGGAACAGTGCAAAGTGCAACTCAAAGGTGCAGATCGAGCGAAATTATAAAGGTTGTTGGTTTGTGGGCGCTCTCTTCACCTGTAAGCATGAATAAGAAGGAAGTAAAGAAATTTAAATAGAGCACTTTCACCCATCACTTTGTATTGGGAAAAGTTCATTTTAAGTACCAAAGAAGAATTTTCAAATGTGCCTATATTAGACAAATAATAAGAATTTAATGATTGAGTCGAAGAATGAGTGAATTTTCTGATTTCATGCTAAAAGGGCATAGGATTTAATATCACAATATGATTTTCATGAGTCCCAAAGCATTTTGGACAAGGTAAAATTTCTAAGGAACAATGGAGGTATCAATTCAACAATCGTCTTTGCAGTTTTCTATGCACTGACGCCCGAATTTGCTGATTTTCTAGGATTTTTCCCTTGAAAGTTGGATCACTATCACAAAAGGGAGATTTTTAGGAGTTTAAAGAAGGAATTTCCTCATGAAGGTTCCTAATCTATAAAAAAAAAAATCTTTTGTGTATTAAATGGATAGAGGTTAAAACCTCTATAAATACTAGACACTTTCAATGTAAAAAATGGGGTATTGACACTGCAAAAAAACACTTCAAGTTTCTGCGTAAATAGAAGGAATTTGACTTTTGATTCCGCAAGCAATTTTTGTGTGTGATTTATTTCTATTCTAAAGAATTTTTATTTTATGTTCATGTTCATTATCTTCTAAGTTTAAATTTTGTACCTAGATTTAAAAACTGCTTGTGAGGGAGTGAGTACTGGAATACAATTCTGGAAGTTGTATCTATGAAATTGTAAGTGGATTTTTTTACCTCCTTTCTATTATATGTTGCTATAATACTTGGTTTGAATTCTTGCTACTAGTATGTGCCCAATCCTACATCTTTAGGCTGTGGCTATATTTCCCATTTCTTTCTATTATTTCTAATTTCTTCCCTACAACTCTGAACTTCAAACCAGTGTAGGATTAGTAAGGGAGCCAACCCTCTCTAGAGATTGGCCCGAAGGACATTTCTCTCCTTCGACCTTTCAATGTTGGCTATTTTTAGGGTGCACAAATGCATATTTTGTATTTTAGGTAGATATTTGACTAAAAAATTTTGGCACTCTTGGTGGGACCTTCAAAAGTTCCACTTTCAACAGTATTGAGGTTTGATGTTTGCCTTTGTATTGTTAAGTTAGAACATCGGGTTACTCAGCTATTTTTAGAAGCCTCTAAACATGAATTCAATGAAATCTGTACTTCATGATCACAATATTGAAGGCCAAAAATCTTGAAAATCCCATTGAGTTCTTTGAATTTGATACCCAAAAATTAGAACACCCTAGATTAGTCACCCCGCCTCATACATTGTTCACGACATCTTTGCAGTTAGCTGGTATATTTTCATTCCTTCAAGTCTAGATAGTACTGCTACTAGTATCCCACCTCCTCAACCTCACACACAATTTCACATGGCTTAGAATCTACCACCACAACAACAACAACTATCTAGGTAGTTCCCAACATAGAATAGCTTAGGAGCCTTAAATATGCAAGCATAGAATCTAGTCCCTCAAGCAACATTGAAGGCTTTACCTACTTATGATGGTATTGGTAATACTTCTTATGAGCATATCCAAGATGTGGCTTCCTTGGTGATAATCCATGGCATTACAGATGAAGATATATGGTAATATTGATGGTGTTATCACTTAGAGGGAAATTTTTGTATTAGTACCGGTCCTTGTCGCCTGCTACTATTACCACATGGGATCAGTTGGTAGAATTGCCGATCAAGAACTTTCATGAGCAAGCTGATCCATTTTCCTTGTTGCACCAATTTACAAATATCCAAATACATACTTAGGAGGAAATAGTGGATTTCAACGTCAATTTTTCTTGAATTTGGTAGATATTTCTTGTTGGTCTTCGGCCCACTCATGAGAAATTTGTATTTTACTATCTCAAATATTTCAACTCTAACATTGGTATGGTCATCCAAAAATCCAATGTCAACATGTTTCTATATTTTTAGATGCAAGTGTAAAAGGTTGAAGCAGATCTTATTGCCATAGGTAAGCTACCCCCAAAGGTAACAATGTCTATTCTTCTTGATCTTTTGCAAAATATGTACTCTAGTGCATTTTTGCAGTCGATACCTTCTATGTACCATGTTCCTTCATGGAGTTCAGGTCCACCTCAAATTGCTCCAATTCCAATTCCATAACTCCCTACTTTAAACATTTTGTAATTACCTGCACCAGTTGTTTCATAGTTGCCAACACCAGTTCCATTCCCAGCATTGCCTTCTCCACCATCACCTTTGTCTTTTGCTTGCACCTCTATACCCTCAAATCCCAATCCTTACATGAAAATATTACAAGATATGCAATCACTCGATTCAACAATAAGGACAATGTCAAATAAAATTATTCCTGTTAAGAAGAAGCAAGTTGAAGTTGACTTTCGATCAAGGATATTTCAAACACAACCGATTACTAGGCAATTGACTGCTAGCAAAGATACTGAAATAAATACCACTATGCTAGAAAATGAAGAAGCTAGTACATAAGAAAGAGCATATTTATGTTCCACTTATAATGGTCCTCATGGTGAAGACATGTGCATGGTCCATTTGAACTATGTATAGACATTAGAAAAAAGTTCTATCAGTGGAAAGATCAATATGATAATGAAATTTGATCATAATTTTATGGTCTTTTCCTTGGATCAAGTTTTAGTCCTTACGAGGGCTAGAAATAAATCGATGATTGTTGATCCAGCAGAGATGGAGCTGTTGAAGGTTCCCATTGAACAAAATATATGGGATGAAAAGGTATAGCCACAAGTGAAAGCACCTGGCATAACAACTAAACAACAATATTTTGTCTTGTTGAAGGATATGTTGCCCAAGAAAGCTCAAGAGAAGTTGTAGGCACAGGCATCAACTTCACAACCTACAACCACTCAACTACAAATTGATGCAAAATAGCAAGCCAAAGAGAGCCTCAAGTACCCATCATTGACCAAGCAATAAAGGGTGGAAACTATTCAACTAAGGTTATGCATAAGGGATTGGACCCAAAATGTACTTGTAAAAAAATGGTGAATCTTAATCGAAATCAAGGCAAATCAAGATAAATCCTAAGCAAATCAAAACAATTATCTTCACACAAAAATTTGTGGCATTTGAAGCCCTAAAAATTAAGGTCATATTTGTGGAATATTTTGGCATATTCAATCACCTTATAAATTCATATAAACACCACTATTATATCAGGTTCAAATGAGCTTTTCAATAAATACAAATATGCCTATGTTTGGATATATATTGTGGTGAATTGACCGTAAGAAAACATTGGCTTGAAAATTTTAGGTGAATGGGCCGACGTCGAGGGCTCTCATATTCGCCAATTTCCAATTTTAAAAATCCTAATATTCACCCAATTTGTGAATATTCACCACTATGCATAACCCTGTGTAACTCAATAGTATCGAAACAAATATGAGCTAGCCAGTGAAGAAAAGGGCTCAGGTACTTCTAATTACAATATTGTTGAGGAGATGAAGAAAATTCCTACAAAGGTAAGTTTGTACGATGCATTACAATTACCTAGACAAGTTGACCTATTGTAGGAGTCTCTCAAGTCTATGAAGTATAAAAAGAAAAACTCCACTCATATAATGTTAGCATAGAAACTGAAAGCCTCTGCCACTAGTAAGAATAGACCACCTTCGTTCTATCTATATCTCAAAATGGAAGGGTGGATCATGCATAATTGTATGATCGATTTTGATTCTGTGACTACTATCATGCCAAAGTAGTATGTGAAGTCATGAGGATGGAGTACATGAGGAGCAGTCCAAGTGTCTTCTATTTGGATGGGACCCCAGTTAAAATAATAGGAGTAATTAAAGATATTCCTATTATTCTGCACAGTATGCCATAGATCACTATTATTCAAGAAGTAGTGGTAGTCGACCTGGAACCATACTTCAGCATGTGTCTTTCAAGGGAATTTACAACAAATCTAGGAGGATATCTTTTCTTGGATTATTCACATTTAGAAATTATTTTTAAGGGAAGAAGAATTTGGATCTATAATGAAAATTTGACCACTTTTCATATAGAAAAACTTGAAGAAGAAGAGAAGCCCACTGGTGCAATTAATATGATGACAAAAGAAGTTCAAGAAGTGGACTTTGTGGAGGAAGCCCTTGGTGAGCTCCACCTAGAAGATGATTTTTCATTAATGGATTTCAATACAATTGTGGAAACCTATATCGGTTGTTATACCATAACTATACCTGAATAGACTGAAGCAATAGCTTCTGACTCCCAGAATATGGTCCCTGATCAATTATGGAAGTTGTATTTTGATGGTACAAGATGTAAGAATAGTGCCAAATCTAGAATTGTTCTTGTTTCTCCTTTAGGATTATAGGAAACCTGTTCATATTAGTTAACCCAGAGCTACACGAATAATGTCACCAAATACGAAGCATTATGCCTTGGTTTGAAGAAAGTTGAAAAGTTGGGAATCAAATAGTTACAGATTTTTGGAGACTCTGAGCTTATTTTTAATCAGAGCACAAACAAATGTATTTAAAAGAAACAATATTTGAAAGCCTACCACAAAAATATATGGGATTTGTTTGATTCCTTTACAACACTAAATTTTTAGGCGATTTCATGGGAGTACAACAAACATGCAGACATATTAGCTTCCCTTGGTGCAAATTTCTATCCTGTAGAGAAAGTGGTCAGGATACCAAAGACTGTGAGAGTGATTTATGGACCTTTAGTCCTTGATAAAAGCCTTTATTGGCAAATGTTCAACAGTGATGAACAAATAGTTAATTTTTTTATTAAGGAAGTTGCTAGTGCAGAGGAAAGAATACTGGCTAAGAAGGATATGGAAGGAATGATTTAGCTAAAGAATAACCACATTCCTAGGAGAATAATTTTACTTGAAATCTTGTTTGATCAAAATGATAGAGTAGAGAAACACAAGATCAAGGTTGACACAAAGGAGTATAAGGAAATGCAGTTGGAGTCAGATAAGGTCATTAAAGTCGAAAAAAAATGTATGTTAGAAGAACTCGAGGACATTAAGAGTCTGTGTTATGAGTTTCCAGACATTGTTGCTTGAAGTTATCATGATCTGAAAGGATACGACAAGAATATGATCTAGCACACCATTTAATTGTAGGGAGGGGTGAAGCCTTTTTTATAGAAATAGCGGCCTATTAATCCAAAAATTGAAGTGCTTATGAAAGTAGAGTTGCTAAAAATGATGGAGGTAAAAATAATTTATCCTATAAAGCACTCAACATGGGTGGTGAATTTGGTTCCATTTTTGAATAAAAATGGATATGTTCGCCTATGTGTGGACTTTCGTAATTTAAACCAAGTATCTTTGAAAGATCACTATCCTTTACCGTAGATTGATCATATTTTACATGTAGTCACTAGAGCGCTGATATTTTCATTGCTTGATGGTTTTTTTGGCTACAACCAGATCTGGGTGAAGGACGAGGACCAACACAAAAATACATTTGCTACAAAGTGGGCACCTTCTCCTATCAGAGGATGCCATTCGATCTTTCCAATGATGGTGCTATATTTTAGAGAGCTATGGATATCACTTTCGGTGAGTTGTTGAATCGGATTATTGTAATCTACCTTGATGACATGACTATTTTCTCACATCGCAAGGAATAACATGTCTCTCATTTGAGACAAGTGTTCAAAAAATATCAATAATTTGGAATTTCCATCAACCCAAAAAAATCCATATTCACTGTCAAATAAGGCAAACTCCTGGTACATGTGATTTCACAATAAGGACTAGTGATTGATCCTACGAGAGTTGAGACTCTCTTGAAATTACTGCTGCTAGTTAACAAGAAGGATCTACAGTAATTTTTTGGCTAGATCAATTTTATTTGGAAATTCATAGCCGATTTCGCTCAGGTAGTCAATCCAATGACTGAAATTCTAAAGAAGAATGCAGACTTCAAGTGGACAGAAGTAAGAAGATAGGCATTCCGAGAAATCAAGGAGAGAATCACCCAAGTGCTAGTACTGATTAATCCATATTATTTGAAGGACTTTATCCTTTATGTAGTACACAAACAAGAGAGTTATGTTGTTGTCCTCACTCAAAAGCAAGATGATGGGGATGAGAAACCGATTACTTTCCTCAGCCAAGTTATTACACCACACCAAGAAAAATATAATTTTATCAAGAAGTAGGTATACGCTTTCATGAATTATTTAAATAAATTATGGCATTTTGTTTCACAGAGCAAGATAGTCGTCTACATTATCCCTCCAGATGTTAGGAATTTCATCATTCAAGGAGAAATGGGTGATAAAAGAGTAGGTTGAGTGTCAAAAATTTAGGAATACAATGTGTAAATCCAATCGATTAAGTTGGTTCATGGTCAGGCACTCTACCAAGAATTGGCTAAAAGCACAGCTTCTCAATCACTAGAAGTAGTATATGATGAGGTCATCGATGAGAGTAAGCTTGCCAATCAAGTAACAAGCAATCGTGACTAGATAGAGGACCTTGTCAAATTCTTCACATTTGGAAAGTATCCCTCACATCTTGATACCTCACAAAGGTGTAGATTTATACTACACACACTCAGTTATATCATGTTCCCAAGTGGGATATTCCATAAAAATATAGATGGAGTACTCCTAAGATGTGTGAAATAATTGGAAAAAAATAAAATCTTGGAGGAGTTCCACTTTGGCTTATCCAAAGAGCATTATGTAGGAATTTCTATGGCCTTGAAGATCATCCAAACTAGGTATTTCTAGCCTACCCTTTTTTTGTATGCACTTAAGGTGAGCCAAAGCTATGATAACTATCAACGGTATGTTGGTAGAAATAAGAAAGCATCTCTACCTCTACATCCAATCTAGGTAGAAGCACCATTTCAGCCGTGAGGCTTAGATTTCATTGGAGTCATTGATCATCTCTCCTCTCCTGAGTATAAATATATTATGATAGTGACTGATTACTTTACTCGATGGGTAGAAGCCATTCCATTCAAGAAAGTAGACCATGATACCATCATCACTTTCCTTGAAGGACTTATTACCCATTTTGGTGTACCAGACACCATTGTAACAAACAATAGGACTCCATTTATTGGGGCAAAGATCATCAAATTTGCAAGTAGATATGGAATTTATCTGAAGAATTCTTCCAATTATTACCCATAGAGAAATGGTCTGGCTGAATCCACAAACAAAAATTTGCTTTGAATCTTAAAAAGAACACTTGGCAGCAACAAAAGAAACTAGCATCTATTGTTAAATTAGGATCTATGTGCAGATCATATATCAGTGAAGAAGTATATTTAAGCTTCTCCTTACTCCTTGGTGTATGAAAAAGAGGTTGTTTTACCTACCCACATTGAGCTCCCTGTCCTCCAGACCTTGCAGTTGTTTAAATATGAAGATGATGAATCTGATTCCATGAGTGCAAGGTTGGCTCAATTTCTATAGCTAGAAGAGGAGAGGCAAAAAGCATATGAGGCTTTCACCAAACATGCTAAAATGACACATAATTGGTTCGATAAGAAGGAAACAAAACACAAGTTTCAAGTTGGATATTTGGTACTCAAGTGGAACGAGAACAAAGCCAAGCCAGGGAAGCACCACAAGTTTGATGTAATCTAGGAAGGTCAATTTTAAGTCTCAAGGGTAAATTTGGTGAATGCACATCATATTCAATACATTGATGATTGTGATATTTTGATTCCAATTAATGGCCTTCATCTGAATATTTATTTTCAGTAACATGATCAGAGGTGCAAGTGTGTAAATATGTACAGATTTTATTTCATGCGAGTATTTTTATTGCTTTATAAAAAAAGGGTGGTCCGATTTTGAAATCATGGAGTGTAACAACTAGAGGCATTTTCACCCCAAGGAATGGGAAAAAACCCATTCACCCCCCTTTAGGATGAACACATTTTTAAATTTAAGAGAAAAACTATATGAAAAGTGAGGCCGTGATTAAAAATCCACTATGACTTTCACCCCAAGTAATGGGTTAAATCCCTTTCATCCCCCATTTAGGCAATAGCACTTACATCTAAAAAAAAAATCATAGCCCCCACTCATGAACAAAGTCAAGAAGAGTCAGTAGTAGTTTCACCTCCGATGAGGGGTAAAACTTCCATTCGCCTCCCACTAGGGCTAAACTACATGAATGACATGTTTTAAATCATGGGGTGCATTCCTAAATTTTAGGCAACTGCATTGGAGCGAACACAAAGATACAAAAAAGGGGGAAAAGGCAAAATATTTCTTCATAACTCCAACATGGAAAAAAAAAATTGGAAAAGCAAAAGTTAAAAGATTTAAAAAATCTGCTTTTTCTAAATATGGGGCTAAACTGAAAAATAAACCATTTATTTTAAAAGGGAGGGTGTGGGCATTTATCACACAGGTTGAAGGTATTTTTGGGAGCATAGCAGAAAAGGAGAAGCATCCTCTCAAGGCAATTTCACCCATCAGCACATGGTGAATTTTTAAAAATACTCATGGTCATTTAAACATATTTTTGGGGTGTTCAGTTGGAAACGTGCATCTAGATTTGCATTGGGAGACGTTTTGGTGTTCCTAAGAACCAAAATCTCACAAAATCAAAAGCAAAGATTCTCATTGTCCTACATGTGGCGAGCGATATGTTTGAGGTAGCCATTAAGAAGCCAAGGAATGTTTTTCGAGGGTATAACGTGGTAAAAGAACACACTTTTTGAAAAAGATATTACGATGAAGAGAATTCAGTGACTTTTAAACCATGGAGAAACATGTCGGGTGAGTGGACCAAGGCGCATATACTTCCAAATCCACCAAAGGGATTTTTTGCATTTACTGTGGCAGTTGGAGGTGTGCTCTATAAATAAAATAGGTAAAATCATCCTGAGATTAAAATTTTAAAATTTTTTGCTAGTGCATTTTTGAGATTTTGGTTGCAGAAGTTGTAGATCGCCTTCAAGGTTGCCAAAATTCATATAATGGGAAATAAAAGCACAAAAGTGAAAGAATTTGTCAAACCCAAATAGTCAAAAAAGAAAGTAGAAGGCAGGAAGAAATCCAAGAAATCCCACAAAAATGAGAATGTGGATTTGGACCCGTACTCTGACACCATGGCAGAGGTTAGGGACTACGTCATAACCATTAAGGGCATGGTTAAAATTCAACAAGATGTGGAATTTGCAATTAAGTAGGGATTGATGTTGGAGAGCCCTTTGACTATGTCATATTATGCATAATTATTTTGGTACTTGTGTATGCCCGTACACGCATTTCCGAAGTTGGTGAAGTTGATTGCTCATTTTTATAACTCGGTTACTAGGATCATTTGAAAGGTGAATGGGGAGGAATTTTTCTCTATCTCTTCCAATGCGATGAGAGAAGAATTTGCATGTGGATTAAAACCCCCCTCCGACGTGATCTCAAAGAAACTACATCTCAACGAACAGGATGAGAGATATGTGTCTACGATGATAATGCGTCAGTTCATGGAGGTGTAATTAATTAGAGAGTCATAGATAGGGTAGTTTCTAAATCTATGAAGTTGCTTTCAAATTTTAAGAGCCCAGGTATTTTTCAATGTTGGCATGGGTTGTTGGCCTCACTATAGACTCCACAATTCACAAATGGTAGGCGGTACTCACGTAGTGTATATTCTAGGTGGAGTTTTACACTCCAACGGTGATGAGGGCAAGTACAAATATGAGTTATTTTGACTAGGTTGATTTCATATATCGAAAGATGCATATTTAGTTGAAAAAATGAATACAGGAGAGGCGACTTCGTTTAAGCATACATCATTCCTCATCTAGTATTTCTTTTTCTATTTGCATCAACATTTATCATTTATCACAGTTAAACAAGTTGATGAGGAGAACAAAATTTTATATTTTTATATGTGGACTCCCACTCTATCAAGGAGGGAGTCATTTTATAATTTTAATCGCTTATTTTTTAGGCCCACCATTGAGTTGATTTGCAGTAAGAGTGAAAGGGTGCCACGGGAGATGAGAGAAGTTGTGATTACAGCAGAGAAGGATGATATATTTTTGTTGTCTCATGGTGTAGTCATGTGAATTTTTGGCTTCATGGGTAAGCCATTCATACTTTCATATTTTACCACCAAACATGTTTTCGCCATGGAGGTGGTGCACTAGAATAACTATGTGAATGATGTTTATGGAGTAGAGTGTGGTAAGAGGACAACGTGCACGATGCCTTTCAAGTTTGGTAGTATAGAAGTGAACCAGGTTGGCCAAAATAAATTACTCATAGAGTCTCTCCAAGACCTGGGCCTGGTGGAACTATCGTAAAGATGGATATATGACCCATTAGATCATTTTTTAGAAATAATTAAGGCCAAGTAGTTTCATTACTTCCCATGGCTAGACATATAGCAAAATCGCAATAATTTTGATGGGCACAATTAGGAGTGGCACGTTGAAGCCATGATATCGCTTCTACCATGGCATGACTTCTATGAGCAAGAGGCTAAATATAACCTCATAGTGCACAAAGATCACATTCCTCCACTGAGACTATTTTATCAAATAAAAGAACAACGACCTACGTGGACTGAGGAAAAAATCATAAATTGGTGGATTATGAGGGTCCACAGGGGAAAAATTGTATATGCCTACGGGTTGAAGATGGACGAGGTATTTCAGAAGGCATGTAATGAATTTATCAACATCTATCAACCTATCACTTTCTCAAAGGTTGTACCTCAAAGCTTTCAAAAATCTGACAATGAAGAGAGCGTGGCTAAAGAAGAGTGCCCAATAGTTGAGGAAGTAACACATGAGGAAGAAGAACAATAGTTTATGTTTAGAATAAGATCTCAATGGATGCAATGAAGTGTAGAAGAGACATTTCCTTTCCCTAAGGCTATAAAGAAGTTAAGAACTGGTGTTCTTTCCTCATCCACTATTGTAGTTTCCATGACTACAGTTACTACATCTGTAGTAAATCCTCCTTTGTTGATGTTAGTTGCTCAGCTTAACATTTCCCAGGAACCTCTATTTATGCAAGAGTAGTTGTTGGATCAGCAAATGGAGATCATAGATCTTGACATTGAGGTAGAGAAGCAGCAAGTGCAAGAGTAACTCATTAAGTAGTCACCTCCATCACCAACTCACACAACACCCATACCCAAAGGTATGTCTCCTCTTCTCTCTTCTTCCATTTAGGAGCAAGTAGTGGTTGTTACTTCATTTTCTTTAGTTCCTACATATTTTTCCCTATGCCTTCTATTTCCATCTCTCTCCCTATCTCTCATTTGCAATTCACTACTGCTCCTTATCTTCCCCTCTCTTTGGCTTCCCTTTATTTTAATTCATTAATGTCAGGTATGAATACATTTTTACATCCATCATCTTCCATTCCTATCACTTCTACTACAACTATAAGTACACAAGCTCCTCCATGAGTGAGCGTAATTGTAGCTGAGCCTGGCACCTTCATACATTCTGCTATTTCGGTCCCCCTCTGATTTTTATTTTCTCTTCTTCCTTTGAGCCAGACCATTCATAGCCTCTATTCTATTTCATTCTATTTTTGGAGATACATGTGCTACCCAATATTAAGGTGATTCCAAAGCATCCAGATGTATAAAATATTAGTCAAGCTCATCTCATTTCATTATATTGGTTGAAGAGTCACAAGAGAAAGGAGACACTTGCTCCAGCTAAGCTACTCAATAAGGTGACCTTCAATCCAGTTTCTATGGATGCCCATACCACCAAGATGATTCCCTTGGTCTTAAAACCACAAGGAGAAATGATGTCAAGCGATTACACTTATGAAATCATGATAGAGGACTTGATGAAGATTGATCCTACTAAAAATATGGGGAACATCCAAGTCGATATGAGCTTGGTTTACTTACATGGTGAGAACTATAAGCAGATATTTTATGATGCTGAGGCAAATATTTTTGAGCTTGAAGAAGCCTTGGTTGAAATTAGAGCACAGAAAGAGAATATGGTGAAGGATATTGAGCAGTGACATTAGCAATCAAGGGCTCACAAAAAGGCAAAGGATGCAATAGGTCAGTAGGTGCAGGTGGTGAAGATACAGTTGTATTCCCTACAGAACCAAATGGTAGAGAAGGCTACAAAAGCCACGGGCTTCTCTTAGAAGATAATTAAGGAGTCCCACCTTTGGTTGGCTCAAAGTTGTGAGAAGTTGGTGGCAAGAGCAGTTCAAGTTTTGCAATACCTCTATGAGGTCCAAATATATATTCAATTGAGCCAGCAAGTAGTGGATACTATTGAGGAGATGTTGGAGCCACATTTGGAAATGGCTATAAATATTCAAGCCCTGGCTCAGTCTAATATGCACATTCACCCCATGAGTGATATGGATCGAGCTTGATCTATCGCTAAGGTTACACTATGTAGTTACTTCCACATGTTGGATCTGGTGAGATAAGGTAGAAATCTCCTTAACGTAATTGAGCGGAAGCATATTGTTTTGATGATCCATTTGATGCTCTTGGTGATATGGATTTCCTAGATTTTACTAACGAATGGGGTGAGCCACTACCGGAGGAACAATTAGAAGTAGCTTGGAAGAATTTTGTGGAAGACACATAAAACATTGATAGGTGGGAAGAGCCGATCATGGAAGAACAAGTGTTGTTGCTCATGAAAAATTTCACTCGCATGGAGTCGTCCTTGTTTGAATTAGCTCAGAGATCTAAGCGCATTAGCTTGGAGGATATTTAGAATCTATGGTACATTTATGAATAGCTTAGTGTAACTTGCTTCTTCATTACAAACGCTTGGGCTAAAGTAGTTCTAGTTTATGAAATCACCTATGAAAGTTTGAAGGAACAAGAAGAGTAGGCCGCAGTAGAGCAAGCAGCAATAGAGTAAGTGGTGTTTGAGAAGGTGGCAGTTGAACAGACACAAAAAAAGACATCCAAACCAGAAGAACTGACTAAGGCAGCCCATAAAAAGGACCACTGAATGCCCAATGGATAGAGGTCTGGGATCACTTACATCCATGCAAGTTGGATACCCCGCGAGCCACCAGAAATATTGGCAATTTTGCATCTTGCCACATTAGAATTTTTGATGAAGTTTTGATTGACAATGTTATTGTAAAAGTAGAAAATACAGTAAATTAATATTGCAATATTTTCTATAATGTGTTGCAGTTCATTTTTATGTGTTAATATTCTTCTTTGTTTTTCATGGGTTTCATGATTGGAAAAAATAGGTGTTGCAAGGAAAATTGGTTGTGGAAAATAGTGTGAAATTTTGGTTGGAATTTCCTGAAGACATCAAAAAAAATAATGCTTAAATGTTAAGGAAAAAGTGGACGTAACAGCATTTTCACCCCAAGAGAAGGGTGAAAATCTGTGTCGCCCTTCCTTGGGGTAAATATGGTTTTGTTTTTGAAATAATGGTAAAAATGTGTTCGTCCCAACAGTGGGGCAGCAAACCCAATCATCCCACTTTGGGGCGTATGTAAATTTAAAAGGGAGAAAAAAATTTAAGTTCGGCAAACGACTTTTGCCCCAAGTGAGGAGTGAAAATACCTTTCATCCCTCTGTAAGGTAAAAACACATCCAAATGTTTAAATTCATGGTGGGCCCGAAGTTGAGATATGAAGGCACTCAAATTTGGGATAAGATGGCAATGAAATGAAGTACATTCACCCAAAAAATGGGGCAAAAGCATCGTTCACCCCACTTTGGGATGAACATCATCAAAATAGGTGAACGTCTTGCCAAGTCAGCACATGGAAAATTCAATTAGACTTTCATCCCAAGTGAGGGGTATAAATCCCTTTTGCCCCTCCTTGGGGTGAAAGCCCAACAGTAATGAATTCAAAAGTGTGTGTCATGGGTCCCACTAAGGTATCAAGGTGACAAGATACGGTATTAAAATGTCAAGGCTCTTTTGCCCCAAGAGAGGGATAAAAATCCCATTCACCCCTCCTTGGGACGAAACCATTTGAAATACATTCAAAGCACCAAAAATGAAATCAAAGGCATATAATAAGGTATTCTAGCCCAAATTTTCTCAAGGTTGACTACTGTCATGATGAGGGGATGAATGCAATGAAAATAATTTTAAAATGAGTTAAGCTATGGGTTGTACATTGAGCGCAATGATGTGAGAGTTGTGAGATGTGATTCAATGGTAAATTAAAGCATTTTTTGCTTCTCCCTTAGGCAAAATTATAAAGAACAGTGCAAAGCATAACTCAAAGGTGTAGATTGAGCTAAATTATAAAGGTTATTGGTTTGTGGGCACTCTCTTCACCTGAAAGCATGAATAAGAAGGAAGTAAAGAAATTTAAATAGAACACTTTCACCCATCACTCTGTATTGGGTGAAGTTCATTTCAAGTATCAAAGAAGACTTTTCAAAGGTGCCCAGATCAGACAAATAATGAGAATTTAATGATTGAGGTGAAGAATGACTGAATTTGCTGATTTCATGTTGAAAGGGCACAGGATTTAATATCACAATATGATTTCATGAGTCACAAAGCATTTAGAACAAGGGCAAATTTCCAAGTAACAATGGAGGTATCAAGTCAATGACCATCTTTACAGTTTTCTATGCATTGACACCCGAATTTGTTGATTTCCCAAGAGTTTTCCCCTGAAAGCTGGATCACTATCACAAAAGGGATATTTTCAGGAGTTTCAAGAAGGAATTTCCTCACGGAGGTTCCTGATCTATAAATATTTTATCTTTTGTGTATTAAATGGATAGAGACGAAATCCTCTATAAATACTAGACACTTTGAATGTCACAAAAGGGGGATTGACACTCTATAGAAAACACTTCAAGTTTCTACATAAATAGAAGGAATTTGGCTTCTGATTTCACAATAAAATTTTGTGTGATTTCTTTCTATTCTAAAGTATTTCTATTTTATGTTCATGTTCATTATCTACTAAGTTTAAATTTTGCACCTGGATTTGAACACTGTTGGTGAGGGAGTGAGTACTGGAATGCAATTCTGGAAGTTATCTCTATGAAACTGTAAGTGGATTATTTTTCTTCTTTATTTTCTATGCTACTATAATGCTTGGTTTGAATTCCTACTGATATTCTATGCCAAGTACCCAATATAAGTATTTAATATTATATTATTGTAATGTTGAGGGTACCTAGAAATAGATATTTCGGGATATATTATTATATTGTATAAGGGTTGGCATGGGCCACACATAACTCAATATTGATTGTATTATAATATTATATTATATTATATTATATTAATAGTGGGCTCCCCAAAGTAGAATTATAAGATGGGTATATAAAGAAGAGATATTGGTCATTGTAATCATCATGAAGAGAATTATATTGTAGAAGTCTTGGCTCGTGGAGTTGAATATATTGTGGAGTGGATTCCTTCCAAAAGGGGTATTGTATGGTGTTGCCCTACCTCAAGGGTTTGCTTATGTTCGAATACATTGCAGTAATTTCCATATTTGTCTTGTTTTACATTATGTGGATCATTCATTGTGGCTGTTATGTAATATATTTGTAATTTGTTAATGATTTGTTAATTATTTTTTTTGGGAAGAAAAATTGCAGATCTAGTTGACACATCAAACAAAGGGAACGTGAAATAACAATGTGTAGAAGATTTTAAAATAGTGGAACCAAATATTGACGAGTCAAAGAAGGTAAGACATCAAGTTAAGGTGACACCATATCGCCATCCACACCACCATGATGTTAGAAACTGAAGCATTACCTTGCTCTTCATATTCATGGTAAATTTATAAGACTTACAAGGAACTCCGTTGAGGTAGTTTCTCAACTATGCTGGGCAGTTTCCCATAACTGAAATAGTTAAAAACATTTAATGTAATATACGATATACTAAAATATTCTAACATCCCCCCTTATTACATTAATGTTGACTACACATAGCATTGCGGAACAATTCAAATTTGACTCGAGCAAGCGCTTTGGTGAAGATGTCCGCTATTTGCTCATCTGTGGGAATGTAGTGGAGCTGAATATGATGCTTTGGAACCTCATCTCGAATGAAATGACACCTAGTGTCAATGTGTTTGGTTCGATCATGGAAGATAGGATTCTTGACGAGATTCAGAACACCTTGATTGTCGTAGAATAAATGTAAAGGAAGGTTCTTTGGAAGGCCCATATTTATGAGGATGCGACGTAACCATATGATCTCGCAGACTGCTCCACTAGCTGCTCGATATTCTGCCTCAGTAGAAGAGATAGCAACAACATGTTGCTTCTTGCTATGCCAAGAGACAGGACCAGATCCAAGGTGAAAGATATAACCTGCAGCTTGATTTTCGGTCATCTATGGATCCAAAGATAATCGAATCGTGTACCCTTGAAGATAGAACTTGTTGTTCTTTTTGTATTCCAGGCCGATATATGTCGTACCACGAACATAGTGAAGGACTCTTTTTGCTGCTTTCCAATGGCTAACTTTAGGATCTTGCATGAATCGTGAAAGATAACCCACAGCAAAACTAAGATCTGGCCTCGGTGTTTGTGAGATAGATGAGACTCCCAATCAGCTGACGATAGAGAGTACTATCTTTTGTAGGAGATTCATCAAATCGGGATAACTTAAGTCCTGCTTCCATTGGTGTGGCTTTGGGCTTGCAGTCGATCATCCGATACTTTTCAATTAGAGTCATGGCATATTTCTTTTGAGTAACTTGTATGCAATGCTTGTATTGAGTTACTTCTAGACCAAGACAATAGTGGAGAAGTCCAAGATCTGTCATTTCAAAAGAGGTATTAAGATCTTTCTTAACTATTTTTATCATACTCTCTGAATCGCTCGTTATGATCGGATCATCCACATATAGTACTAGAATTACTATGTTAGAACCATTGTTCTTGATATATAGATTAGGATCTGCAGGACTCCTTCTAAACCCATGTTGCACTAGGTGACTATCAATTTTGATATACCAAGCTCGAGGAGCTTGTTTAAGTCCATATAGAGATTTGATCAGCTTATAGATTTTCTCGTTCTTGCCCTTGAACTATAAAACCTTCAAGTTGAGACATATAGACCTCTTCTTGTAGGTCACCATTTAAGAAAGCACTTTTTACATCCATCCGATGTAGCCGCCAACCAAATTGAGCCGCCATTGCACACGTAACTCGAATAGTGGTCATTTTAGAAGTAGGAGCAAATGTCTCTTCATAGTCTATGCCTTCTTTTTGTGCATAGCCCTTTGCAACAAGTCGGGCTTTATATTTATCTATTGCACCATTTGCCTTATATTTGATCTTGAATACCCATTTGCAACCAATGGGTTTCTTTCCCGAAGGCAAATTCACTAACTTCCAAGTTTGATTTTTCATTAGAGATGTATGTTCCGCATCCATAGCAGCTTTTCCATTGATCTTTACCGAGTGCATCCGAGACCGATGTGGGTTCTTTTTCATCTAGTTTTGTCGATAGACTTTTTCATCTTCCATATCTATATCCTCATCATCTTCTATATTTACGAGATAAATCATCAAAATGTTGACAAAGATCATCTACATCTCGTTATTGCCGCCGCATCATCTGCTCTTTTGTGTTGAGTCATACTGCGAGTAGCGGGTCGATCTAGAGTTAGATCTGGAAGTGATGTCAATTTTGAATCTTGCAATGTACTAGTATACCACTTAGGAACCTTCTTTTGAGGAGGTGCTGCTTCTTTCTTAGGTTCATCTTCATTAAGATATACAAGTGTATTATTTGATGTGAAAGTTTCATCAAATACTACATCTCTAGTTGATGTGTGTTTTCTTGATAATAGGATCAATCAACCGATATCCTTTTGAATTTTCATCATAACCAAGAAATATACATTTTTGAGTTTTCTCATCTAGTTTCCTTCTTTTTCGTTTAGGAATATGCATAAAAGCTTGGCATCCAAAAACTCTTAGGTGAGAAATTGAGGGTTTCTTACCACTCCAGTCTTCTTGTGGAGTTTTTCCTTGTAGAGCCCTTGTAGGTGCTCTATTTAGTAGGTAAGATGTTGTATTTACTGCTTCTGCCCAGTATTGTTTTTCTAAGTTTGCTCCTTTTAACATACACCGACTCATTTCTACTATGGAGCGATTTTTCCTTTCTGCAACTCCATTTTGCTGTGGTGTATATGCTGTAGTGAGTTGTCTCTTAATCCCATGTTTTTCCAGAAATGCTGAAAATTCCTTGGAAGTGTATTCCCCCCCTCGATCTGAGCGGAGAGTTTTGATGGAACAACTTGTTTCCTTCTCAACTTGTCTTTTGAACTGACGAAAGTAGTGAAGAGCTTCTGACTTGAGTGCAAGGAAGGAGACCCATATTTTCCGAGAGTAGTCATCAACAAATAGCTGAAAATACCGCTTTCCACCATGACTGGTTGGGAAAGGACCGCACAGATCTGCGTGGATTAACTCCAAGGGTTTTTTAGAGCGAGAAGAACTAGTCTCAAAAGGAACTCGATGTTGTTTCCCTGCGAGACAATCGGAGCATACTGGGAGAACGGATGAAAGCTGAGGAAGCCCTTTTACCATGTCATATTTGCTTAATTCGAGTAAATACCCGAAACTAAGGTGCCCGTATCTTTTATGCCATAAGGAAGTTGTTGCTTGTGTAGTGGCAATGAGGGCAGTATGGGATGTAGAAACTGTATCCAAGATGAATAAGCCATGTTTGTAGGAGCCAGTGGCAATGTGTTGACCTTGGTGACTGATGAAACATCTCTTTTTGCCTTTTTCAACTTGGAAAACAACATCCATATTGCGATCTAACATCTGTGGAACAGATAAGAGATTGTTGGCAAGGCCAGGAACATAGAGAACTTTCTCTATGGCACAGTCTCCATCAGGGAGAGTGACTGTAACATCCCCTTCACCTTGTACTTGATAGACCTGATTGTCTGCAATAGTGACAGGTTTGCCTTCTTTGGCGTGAAAGGTTTGAAACCAGGACTTGTTCCTAGTCATATGTTTGCTTGCTCCATAATCAATATACCATACAACATCTGATTTGGAAGAGGCAGTATGGGTCATGAGCACCTTGTGTGCTCTTTCGGAGTCATTATCTGAAGAAGAATTTGAATGATCTGAATGGGAATCGGCATAAGCAACATGACCTTTTTGTTGGTTACGATGCTGGGGATATTTCTGCTTCCCTTTGCTTTTCTTATGTTGTGAGGGATCATTCTGTTGTTTGTTTTTGAACCAACATCGGTTGGTATCATGATTGTTCATATCACAGATCTTGCAATATTTATCTCGCTGGAGATTGGGCTTGCCTTTGCCCTTGGAAGAAGACCCTCCCTTCTGGAATTGTCCTTGTTTGGGCCCTTTTTGATGAGTGGAAAGAGCAATGGCAGGTTCCTCATCTTTCTGTACTTGATTGGCTTCTTCAGTTTGAAGCAAGTTAACCAATTCAACAAAAGTTAATGTTCTGCCAGAAACATTGAGTGAAGTGATAAAACTTTTGTAAGATGGTGGGAGTGCCCTCAAAATAACAGATGTCAAAAGATCATCATCGATGGGTTTTCCCATAGTATTGAGTTTAGCTTTTAATTTTGCCACTTTGCAGAGAAACAATTCAACAGTTTCCCCTGAATGCATTGTGAGATTGTGAAGCTGGGTTTGTAGGTGAAGAATTGTGGAATTATTCTTTCCTTCATACACAGTAATCAAAGCCGCCCAAGCATCTTTACTGCTCGTGGCATCACAAATATGAGGTTGGACCTCATCTGTTATGGCAAGTAACAAAAACATAAGGCCTTTTCTGTCCTGATCATCAAATGCATCTTGATCTGTCCCTGCTGTGGTGGGACGAGAGGTAGTGCCACTAACGACATCCCATAATTTTTCGACCTGAAGAATAGCTTTCATTTTATGCTTCCATGGCACAAAATTGGTGCCTTTGAGCAATTGGGCATCTGAAAGATACTTGTGCACTGTAGCCATTGTTTAAGGTTCCTTATAGCGCCAAATGGTCCCCTTTTCGATATACCGCTGTCGTGCCGCATATACCCGAATCGAATCAAAACAATACCCGCCCTACGTGAGGGAAACTATAGGTATTATGAAGATCGAACGATACGTGGAACATAGGCAGTATTGAAAAGGATTGCTTTGTTGATGGCACCTACCTTAGAAAGACAGGAATCCGCATGCGTGGGGCGTAACTTCCCCTAAACACTTTGGAGTCCAAGACTTTCGTCAGGATTTACGCCTAAACACAATAGCAATGAGGGTAAAAAAAATCACTCAAAGAGATGTTAATGACACCTGCCTGAGAATCTTCGGAAGAAGAATAATCAGTTGGAGGGAATTAAGTCAAAAAACAAAAACTAGGAGTAAAATTAGTGTTTGGTGAGAACCTGTGGATGCCTTGATGGAGATGATTTTTAATTGCAAAAAAAATGAGAACCTGTGCAACATGTGCTGAGAGAAGTAGTGGATGCCTTGATGTAGATGATTTTAAATTGCAGGAAAAAAATGCAATAATCAAACAAGCATGCTCACAAAATGCTTCTCACATAGGTGTCGGGTTCAACCGAAAATGCACCCAAATTTGACAAAAAGAAGGTGTCGAGTAAAATCGAAAATGCACCTTTTGAGTTGCTATCTAAGTCTTCTTCTGAGGGATTTGAAAAAAAATGGAATTCCCCCTCTATCTTGGAACAATTTACACGTCTTTAAAAAAGCAAGGACAACATAAAAAACTTCTTGGAGCGTCAAAACAAATGACGAGGCGTCAACACAATCCTCGAGGCGTCAAAAAAAAATGGGCGTCATTTTTTTTTACCTTGCAAAAGGAAAGGGCGGGAGTTGAACCTGCACCCTATGTCCCAAGCACTTTAGCACAAGACCATCTCGGCTACTCCGCCGGATGGAAAGAAGACAGCACAAGGTTAAAAAAAAACTTAATGACTTTAGTTTAACCTGCACCCTATGTCCGCATTTTTTTTAACACAAGCACATCTCGGCTACTCCGTCGGATGGAAAAAAAAACAGCACAGTTGTTTTTTTTAAAACTTAATGATCTTGTTTTAAAAGAAGAACAAGAGAGCAAATCGTTTGCTAGCTGCGTCTCACGCCTGTTTGGCGGTGATCTTTGAAAACAAACCGTTTGCTAGCTGCGTCTCACGCCTGTTTGGCGGCGATCTTTGAAAACAAACCGTTTGCGATCTTTGAAAACAAACCGTTGGCTGGCTGCGTTGCACGCAAACTGGTGTCAAGCTGCTGCTCTCCACATCACCAGGGGGCTGATGTTTTTTTTTTTAAATTGTTTTGCTGCGTCCCGCAACCATGTTTGCCAGAAAATCAAACCGCGATCAATGCCAACGCGCACTTTCTAGGCCAGAATAGCCATGTATAGGACAGGGGGAGACGTCAGAACTCCTCCCACATCGACGCGCACTATTCAGGCCAGAATAGCCATGTACGGGACAGGGGAAGACGAAATAGCCTTCTACAGGACAAGGGGAGACGTGTTTTTCTGTGATCGCTGCTTCTCATTGAAAGCACCAGCACCAGTTGGGTTGATCGCTGCAAACAACTATGAATTCATGCAATTCTGTGATGGTTGACCGCTGCTGCGCCACGCTTAGCCACACACTGTTCGTGAGGCACAGATTCAATGCCGATGACAGGCCGTTTGTTGTGATGCCGCCGTTTGCTGGCTGCGTCTCATGCAAACTGATGCCGATTCCATGCTTCTCAGATATGGCTCCATCTGCAATAGTGTTTGGAGTGGTAAATGTTATCCACCTTGCCCAAAAAAAAATCACATTTCCCAAAATCGTTCAATGCTCTGATGCCATGTTAGAAACTGAAGCATTACCTTGCTCTTCATATTCATGGTAAATTTATAAGACTTACAAGGAACTCCGTTGAGGTAGTTTCTCAACTATGTTGGGCAGTTTCCCATAACTGAAATAGTTAAAAACATTTAATGTAATATACGATATACTAAAATATTCTAACACATGAGCAGCAATAATCTTAGAGGCATGGCTCAAGGGAGCAATATTATGGTTCTATATGGAATTATAATGGCATCAAGTATGGCAGTGTTTGGAAGAGAAAGAATAGTGATCCTAGTTTTTAGAATGGCTCATCAGCATCAATAAATAAGTGGACCCATCATTCAAATTATCAAAAGACAAAAGCAGAAGCATGGAGCCAACAAAGCAGATTTGGATACTCAAGTGGAAAAATGGCATACCAACATCAATGTGTTTCACTAAGATGGATGGATGATCAAGATTGGTACAAGTTGCTAATATTTCTTAGCAAATCATATTATCTTTTTTTTCATATGTTTCGAGGATGAAACATTTGTAAGGGGGATGGAATGTTAAATACCCAATGTAAGTATTTAATATTATATTATTGTAATGTTGGGGTACCTAGAAATAGATATTTGGGGATATATTATTATATTGTATAATGTTTGGCATGGGCCACACATAATCCAAGGTTGATTATATTATAATATAATATTATATTAATAGTGGGCTCCCCAAAGTAAAATTAGAATATGGGTATATAAAGAAGAGATATTGGTCATTGTAATCAGCATGAAAAAAATTATATTGTAGAAGTCTTAGCTCATGGAGTTGAAGATCTTGTGGAGTGGCTTCCTTCCAAAAGGAATATTGTATGGTGTTGCCCTACCTCAAGGGTTTGCTTATGTTTTGAATACATTGCAGTAATTTCCATATTTGTCTTGTTTTACATTATATGGATCATTCATTGTGGCTATTATGCAATATATCTATAATTTGTTAATGATTTATGTGGTTGATAAAAATAGGTTCATAACAAGTGGTATCAGAGCAGAGATTTAGGCAAAGTGGGTTTGATTTTGTAGAGCTAGGGCACATTTCTTAGGGGCAGTGATTTGGGAAAAGTGGGGATTTTTTTTGTGGAATTGCATAATTAGGGCAGGTTTGTTTTTAGAAAAACATCTCATATTTCAAGAGCCATATCTCTGTGAAATTTTATTTGATTTAGACGATTCTTGGATCATTTTGTGCAGAAGTTTTAGAGATTTAAAATGAGTGCTCATATGAAGAAATTTGAGTAGTATTAAGGGAGATATGACCTTTTGAATTCAGTCGTCTGGAACAAGGGCAATGATAAATTTTTAAATCGCAAATTTTTTGGAAGACGAAATTTAGTTCGGGTAAGCAAATCAGTTGCAATTTATTTATTTTTTGAAGAAAAATTGTAGATCTATTTGTTTGTGTGGAATTTTAGCTTCAAATCAGTGGGGTAATATAATTTTCTTAAAACCCTAGTTTGCATTAGGTAGGGTTATGCATAAGGGGTCAGCTCCAAAATGTATTTATAAAAATTTGGCGAATCAGTTTCAAAATCCAGGTGAATAGTGTCGAAACACATGTAGAAGGTTAACTATTATTAGGGGTAATGTTGGAAATTTAAACTTAAAATGGTCAAATTATTATAAAATTGGGGCGAATCGACCCCCCAAAAAAATTGCACCCAAAAATTTTTGGCTAATGGGCCTTGGTCAAGGGTCTCAAATATTAGCCAATTCCAAATTTTGAAAATCCTAATTTTAGCCAATTGGCTAAAAATAGCCACTATGCATAATCCTGGCATTAGGGAATCAACTATGGAACTACAAAATTCTTTTCAAGGAAATATTATTGATGTGATAGAGTGGTTGAAAATAATAAAATCTCAACATGGTGAATTCATGTTACGTTGTTTCTTTAAGAGTTTTTTTGGGGAGGAAGTCTTGCAATGGGTATAAAGCTTTATTAGGGATAATCCCTTGTGCACTTGGAGTGAAATAGAACCAGCATTCTTGAGTAAATGGAAACATATTCAATTACAAATAAATTTAGATGTTTGCAAGAGAGATATTGAGGGAAGGAATAAAAAGATAGATAGCTTGATGGATGTCATCAAAGGCCTTGAAAAGAAACTACAAGAAATTCAAAATGAGCAAAATAAAATGAAAGGAGAATGGGAAGTTTTAAAGAAACAGAATGAAGACTATGAAAAAGAAATAAAATTACTCAAGAAGGAGAAAGAGAAAAATATTAAGGAAAACAATGAGAAGAATGAAGCCACATATTTGGATATTCAAAAGCAAGAGAAGAATCAAAAGGGTTTACATTCATCTAAAAATTATATTTTACAAGTTCATGGAAGCATTCAAAAGAAACAAGTTATTATTTCCATTGACCCTAGTAGCAGATATAATTTTATTAATATTGCTTTGGGTAAGAGTTTGTAGGTTCAAACAACAAAAATTAAGGACACACAGCTAAAGGGTGGGCATGTTCAAATTTTTGAAGATTTAAATTTCACCATGGATAAATATGTTTTACATTCAAATTTTCATGCTATTGATATGAATGATGAGGATATTATTCTTGGTTATACTTGGTTAGATGGGTACTATTAATATTAATATGCAAAATAAGTTTATGAAGTTATGGTACAGAAAAAATAAGATAACATTACAGGATATTTCTCAGGTTCAGGAGCAAGGATCCAAAGAAAAACAAGAAGTGGTTGCAGAAGAACAACTTGAATATCAAATGGAAGAACCTAAAATAGAATCTAAAAAGGCAACAGCAGCAATAGATTCCATGGAAGAAGTAGTAGCAATTGAGTCCATGGAAATAACAGTAGCTAAGTCAAAGAAAACTTTGATAGAAGAGCACAAGGACACACCAAACAAAGGGAACATGAAAGAACAATGTGTAGAAGATTTTAAAATAGTGGAGCCAAATGTTGAGGATTCAAAGAAGGTAGAACATCAAGTTAAGGTGACACCATATCACCATCCACACCACCATGAGCAGCAACAATCTTGGAGGCATGGCTCAAGGTAGAAATATTATGGTTCTATATGGAATCAAAAGGGCATCAAGTATGGTAGTTTTTGGAAGAGAAAGCATAGTGATCCTGGTTTTTAGAATGGTTCATCAGCATCAAGGAATAAGTGGACCCATAATTCAAATTATCAAAATACAATAGCAGAAGCATGGAGCCAACGAAGCACATTTGGATACTCAAGTGGAAAAATGGCATACTAGCATCAATGTGTTTCACTAGGATGGATGGATGATCGATATTGGTACCAGTTGCTAACATTTCTTGGCAAATCATATTATCTTGTTTCTTCATATGTTTCGAGGATGAAACATTTGTAAGGGGGATGGAATGTTAAGTACCCAATATAAGTATTTAATATTATATTATTGTAATGTTGGGGTACCTAGAAATAGATATTTGAGGATATATTATTATATTGTATAAGGGTTGGCATGGGCCACACATAACCCAAGATTGATTGTATTATAATATTATATTATATTATCATATTATATTATATTATATTAATAGTGGGATCCCCAAAGTAGAATTAGAATATGGGTATATAAAGAAGATATATTGGTAATTGTAATCATCGTGAAGAGAATTATATTATATAATTCTTGGCTTGTGGAGTTGAAGATATTGTGGAGTGGCTTCCTTCCAAAAGGAGTATTGTATGGTGTTGCCCTACCTCAAGGGTTTGCTTATGTTTGAATACATTGTAGTAATTTCCATATTTGTCTTGTTTTACATTATGTGGATTATTCATTGTGGTTGTTATGGAATATATCTGTAATTTGTTAATGATTTATGTGGTTGAGAAAAAGAGGTTCATAAAATTATGTCCCTAATCCTACATCTTTGGCATGTGGTTATATTTCCCATTTCTTTATGTTATTTCTAATTTCTTCCCTACAACTTTGAACTTCAAACCAGTGTAGGATTAGTAAGGGAGCCAACCCTCTTTAGAGATTGGTCCGAAGGATATTTCTATCCTTCGACATTTCAATGTTGGTTGTGCCTAGGGTGCACAAATGCATATTTTGTATTTTAGGTAGATATTTTACCAACACCTATCTTTTTGAACACTCAGGTAATATATCATCAACTTCATCTTAAGATAGACATTCAATAAATTCTTGAGAAAAAACAATTGAATCTAAAGCATATATTCCATTTTTATTGAACTTGTAGCTTTTGTTATGTTTTTATTCTTGATGATGCATTTTCTATGTTTATTTATATATTTGAATTCAATTGATCTTCCATTTTCAACCAATTGAGTAACTAAAATAAAATTGGTTGATAGTCCTGGAATATATAAAACATTCTCTAGCACAAAATCTAAAAAAGGTATGCTAGATATTACTCTACTAGTTCCATGAACTAAATATCTCTTATCATCTACAATATTTAGAGAGAAATTATGCTTGACTTCTAAAGACTTAAACCAATGTAAGTTACTAGTCATATGATGACTAGCTCTTGAGACTATATACCAAATATATTTTTCTGTTTGAACTCTTTGATTAGACTGACATGATAGTATTGAAGAACACAATCTTATACTGAGAGGGGGGTGAACAGTATAAGACCACTTTTTACTTTTTTTTTCAATTCAATATTATGCAATGTATAGATAGTAGTATCAATAGTAGTAATCAAAGCAATGCACAGAACACCATACACAATAGAGACACATATTTTAACGTGGTTCACCCAATGTGGGCTACCTCCATAGATAAATATTTCACAAATAATATTTTGGGAATCCTTACCAATTACAATGTTTATGGACCTCTTATCCAAAGGAGATGCTATAATATACACCCCCACTTGTTGGTTCTGAGTTATTTTGGTTTGTGCTTGTTTGTTTTTGCAATGAAATGATTGGTTTTGCTTGTTTAGTTTGAGGCATTGACTTGAATTTCATTCATAATGCAATAAGGAAACAAACATTTGAACAAATGATAAATTTGCAGTAAGGAGATGGAGATTTATTTATTTAATTTTTTGACCTGAAAGTATAGGTCTATATTTGCACAGCAAACTAGAAATTACACAACTGAAACGTTCATTTGCTCGTAACTCGATCACCGGAACTCCGATTCCTTCCCTGTAAAGTGTAGTTGTCTCTCCAAATGAAGCCACCCAAAATGTAACCTTCAGAAATGTGAATCCAAGCCCAATTAATTGTTGCATGCACCCCGAGGTCGCTGTAGGCAAGATGTATGGTTGTTGAAGGGTTCGACCTTGCCTTGTAAATTGCCCAGAATGATTTGATGGGATATTTCCCTACTGTGAGCAAATGACTCGATTCCCTAAGCGCCCATATGTTGTACGACCTGCTCCAGTATTGCATCTATCACTCCAAAATCAATCAAAATGGCACTGACCCAGATGAAGTATAGCCAAAACAATATAACCCAGATGGTCAGTTCATCAACCCAGATGAATTCAAAATTTGGCAAACCCTTGTCTACCTCTGTTAAGCTCAGATAATCTCTCTGTGATGAGAAATTCAATCCCTGATCAGCTAGAGATGGTCTCACACATCTAAAACTGATAATCCTGCTGAGAAATCCACTCCCAACAAGCCCTGTGATCTTCTGGTGAAAACCCCTGAAAAACTTCTCCAAAAAACATAAATTCTTCCATGCACCAATGAGCCTCAAAAAGCCAATTTAAAGAGAACATCAAATTAGGGTTTGGGCACCCATTTTAGGTTTCCACAAGTCATTATTTTATAATTTTTAATTGATGTCTCTTAATGTCATTAAAGTGGTCACCCAAGTCCTAGACAAATAACTTTATGATTTTAAGTTATAACACTTTATAACTTAAAGTTATAACTTAACATTAAAACATGTCCCCTTTCACTTTGCCTAGCAACCCTTTTCCAAGGTCAACACTTGCAAATGGTAGAATTATACCCTCTGAATGTTGGGATTCTCGCCAAGCTGAGTCCCTAACCAAACTTTTTAGCCTAGGGGACCCCTGTGACTAGGCTAACAGGTCTCTACTCCATCTACTGCAGAGAAGGGGACATTACAGTCTCCCCTCCTCGAAATTGCTTGTCCTCAAGCAATTGGAATCCTGGAGTCTACAATATAGCATCACCCTCCCAAGTGGCATCTTCCTTAGGTAAGTTCCTCCATTTGATCAAATACTCTTTTATAGTCCTTCGCCTGAGGGTACGCTCTCTACCCAATTACTGCCTCTGGAATTAATACCAACTTGCCCTCTTCATCCAGAGGTGGTAAATCTGTCGAGGGTGTGACATTGTGTCCCAATGCCTTCTTGAGGCATGATACGTGGAACACATTATGCACTCTACTGCTCTCAGGTAGCTCCAGCTCATAAGCTACCTCACCCACACACCGTGAGACTCTAAATGGGCCATAAAATCAAGGCTTAAGCTTCTCAGCTCCACTCCTCTTCAACGATGACTGCCTGAATGGCTGCAGTCTTAGATAAACCATGTCACCTATCTCAAATGAGCATTCAATCCTCTTCTGATCAACATATTTATTTTGTTGCTCCTATGCCTGTCTGATGTTCTCTTGTAGTGAATGCATGATATCCTATGTCTCCTGTAGAAAATCCTTGGCCCTGGGAACCCGAATGTCACCTAAAACCAAATCCATGAAGTTGGGTGCTTCATACCCATACAATGCCATAAATGGTGACATCTTAATCGACATGTGATAGGATGAATTGTAACAATATTCTCCTAAATGCAACCATCTAACCCATGCCTTCTATTGTCCTGACACGTAATTCCTCAGATATCCCTCAACCCATTTGTTGACAATCTTTGTCTGTCCATCAATCTGAGGATGATAACTCGTGCTCGGTGTCAGCTCTATCCCACACAATCTGAATAGCTCCTACCAAAAGAGACTCATGAATTTACTATCTCGATCACTGACAATGGTCTTAGGCAAGCCATGCAGTCTGAATACCTCCCTAAAAAATAGCTCAACCACCTACGCTATTGTGAACCCTATGGTGATGGCGAAGAAATGGGCATACTTCATGAGTCTGTCTACCACCACATATAAACAATCCTTCCCCTGTGCCTTGGGAAGTCCTGTAACAAAGTCCATGGATATGCTCTCCCACTTCTGTGAAGGAATGGGGAGTGGCTGAAGTAAACCCGTAGGGAATGTATGCTCGTATTTGTTTTGTTGGCACACAGAACACTCTCGGATGTACTGCAAGATATCATCCTTAAGCCCTCTCCAAGAAAACCTCTCCCTGATCTGCCTGTAGGTCTTATAGTAGCCAGGGTGTCCTGCCATAGGTGTATCATGTAGAAGTCTGAATATCTGTCTCTTGAACTTGGAATCTGATGTGATCCAAATTCTATCTCGATAGTAAATCACCTCATCCCTGACAACATACCTATCATCATCCTATGTACCCTCCAAGATCCGACGAGCAAAATCATCTTTGGCATAATCTGCTATAAGCTTGGGCCTCCAATCCTCAGTAATCTCTGCCAATGAACACAAGTGGGGGCGTCTAGACAGTGCATCTACCACCACATTCTTCTTCCCTTTGACAAATTCAATGTCAAAGTCATAGGCATGTATCTTACTGATCCACTTCATCTACCTGTCATTGAGATCCTTCTGACTCAAAAAGTATCTGAGGCTATTGTGGTCAGTTCTAACAATAAATCTTTGGCCCACCAAATATTATTTGTACTTAGCCAGCGCATGCATGATGGCTAGCATCTCCCGATCATACATCGAATAGCTGGTCTCTCCTCCCCTCAGTTTTTGGCTCTCAAAGGCTATTGGATGTTTGTTCTGCATCAACACTGCTCCAATACCTTCACCTGACGCATCACACTCCACCTCAAAAGGTTTGGTGAAGTCTAGAATGGCCAATACTAGACAACTGCTCATGACTTCTTTGAATCTGTCAAATGCCTGTTGTGCCCTGTCTGACCACTAGAACACTCCCTTTTTAGTAAGGTCTATCAAAGGTGCTGCCAACTATGAAAATCCTTTGACAAATCTATGGTAAAAACCACACAACCCAAAAAAACCCTTGAGTTGTGTAAGGGTGGTCGGAGGCGGCCAATCCAATATAGCCTGTATCTTCTCAAGGTCCATCCTGACTCCCTGAGCACTGATGATATGACCTAAGTATAACAACTCGGTCATCCCAAACTCGCACTTAGTCTCTTTAGCAAAAAGAGACTCTACCTCCAGAATACTCAACACCTCATCCAGATGCCTCAGGTGCTCCTCCCATGTGTGGTTGTATATGAGAATGTCATCAAAGAACACCAACACAAATCTCCTCAACTACCTCTAAAAAATCATGTTCATGCAGGACTGAAATGTGGCAGGTGCGTTGGTTAGCCTGAATGGCATAACCAAGAACTCGAAATGCCCATAGTGGCACCGAAAAGCAGTCTTCTCCACATCTGTCTCCCTCATCCGGATCTGATGATAGCCTGATCTCAGATCAATCTTGGTGAAATAAACTGCACCATGCAACTCATCTAATAACTCATCTATGCATGGTATCGGGTATCAATTTTTTATTATCTTTTTGTTCAACGCTCGATAATCAATGCACATACGCATAGTGCCATATTTTTTCTTTACTAAAACCATAGATGAAGAAAATGGGCTCTTGCTTGGTCTGATGTGCCCCATGTCAATCAACTCATGGATGGTCTTCTCTATCTCATCCTTATATCTCTTTGGGTGCCGGTATGGAGTAATGATAATAGGGCTAGTACCTTCCTCCAACTCGATGATATGCTCAGCCCCTCTGTCTAGTGGTACCCCTGGTGGTATGTTACTGAAAACTTTGCTATGTTTGGTAAGAAAAGCCTGGATGTGTGGATGATAAGTTCATTTATTCTCCTCTGTAGATGCAGGTAGGATAACACAATGGGCTGCCCACTCAATCTGATTATGTCTCATAAGCTTCTCCATCCATTTGAAGGAAACTACTTGAGTTCCTCCTGATGTCATCCCTCTCAACACTATTTGTCGACCTTCAGATCTAAACTTCAATTCCATATTTTGGAAGTTGAAGATGACATCTCCCAACATACGCAACCACTGAATACCAAGTACCACGTCTAGATTCTTTGTGCTGACCACAAAGAAATCATCACATACCTCATAATTCCCCAATGCAATCTTCAACTGTGGCACCTTCCTGGTGCAAGTAATGGAGAATCCATCTACGATCATAACTTTGAATGTATCTACTTCTACTATCTCCAATCCCCTTCATGCAACCAACCCCTCATCGATAAAATTATGTGTGGCTTCAGTATCAATCAAAGTCACCACACGTTGCCCCTTAAGTACACCCCGTACCCATAAATATTGGGCTCCCTAGATGCTATGGAGGTGAGCTAGAGTATTACTCTCCTTTCCTGCTTGATCCTGGGTGGTTTCTTGTTCTTCTGGAGGTTGTTCACCATCGTTGTCCTCACTTTCTGATCGTTGATCAAAATTTCCAGAATTATTATCATCATCTGAATGATACTCTATCAACTGCAACTTCCCCTTAAATTCACACTTATGCCCCGGGGACCAAGTCTTTTGGCATGTAAAACATAACCCCTTCTTTCGGAGTTCATGAAGGGTATTAGGATCTAGTTTTTTAAATGTTCCCTTTTGTTGGTCAGTTTCCTTCTTGAATGGTTTTTGGTCCCTATCTTTCTTGAAATCTTTGACTTCCTTACCTTTGAACTGGATTTTAGTCCTGGATGTTGTGACCTCCATGTCTCGAGCCTATTTGATAGCATCGTGCAATGTGCCTGGGTTAAAGGCTTTGACCCAACCCCATAACGACTCCATCAATCCATCCATGAACAGGACTACTAACCGTCTCTCTGACATATCTGCAACCATGATGGATAGTCTCTGGAATTCTGCTATGTAGGAGTCAACTGAACCCCACTACCTCAAATGAGTTAACTCCTTGAACTCCAACTCCTGTTCCTTTTTATCAAACCTCTGCTGGAGTCTCTCTGTGAACTCAACATAAGTATTCACTCGGTCATGTCCCAGAGTGTGCATACCGTGATGCCACCAATCATGAGCAACGCCCTCCAAATGCAATGTACAAAATTTGATGGCATCATCTTCAATCATCTGGTTCAACTACAAATATGTGTCCATATTCTGGACCCAAGCCTTGGCTGTCATTTTTCCTAGATGCATCAAAGAAAGGAATATGGATTTTTCCAATATTTTTCTGAATCTCTTGGCATCCATGTGGCGTATGCTGCACAAGTTCTCCTTGACCCTATTGTCCCTGTTGTCCATGATGAATAGGCCTTCCCCTATTCCTAGGAGTTTGTCTATTTTTGGTATCCACAAAGTCCCAAAATGACATAAGGGTCTGAAATTCTAGGCCAAGCTCATCCCATTCCTGTCTGTACTATCTATATTGGTCTACCACTGTAGGCTCTGGCTCTTCCTCAACTGGTTGAGGAACAATTGGTTCTGGACGTGGTAGAAATATTGGCATGAATGGCCTCGAGCTACTAACTCTCTCTGTCCTGGTAGGTGTACCTCCCCTATTGGCCACCGACTCCTCATTACCTGCTCCTTGTCTTGTGTTAGTTGGTTCATTCTGTGGGTTTTGTGCATTGTTCACCAGTATGTTAATCCCATGTACCTGTTGTGTCATTAACCCAACCAACTGATCCAAACTATGCCGCATTTGATGTTGTGTCTGTGTAATATCATCAACCATTTTCCTTTCTATTTCATCTTGATTGGTTCTGTCCCCCATGGCAACTGATGAAGATGAGTCTGTAGATATACCCAAAATCTCAGTAATCCTTTGTCTTGGAGGTGGTTTAGGCCACTGCTTATATCTAAACTACCAATTCAATTTGTCTTGCTCTACTTTTTTCTTTTCTCTTTCGTAGGCACGTTTGTCTCTTTCACTCATGTAATGATGACTCACAGGCTGGCAGGAAAAGTGGCTCTGATACCACTATAATATACACCCCCACTTGCTGGTTCTGAGTTATTTTGGTTTGTGCTTGTTTGTTTTTGCAATGAAATGATTGGTTTTGCTTGTTTAGTTTGAGGCATTGACTTGAATTTCATTCATAATGCAATAAGGAAACAAACATTTGAACAAATGATAAATTTGCAGTAAGGAGATGGAGATTTATTTATTTAATTTTCTGACCTAAAAGTATAGGTCTATATTTGCACAACAAACTAGAAATTACACAGCTAAAACATTCATTTGCTCGTAACTCGATCATCGAAACTCCGATTCCTTCCTCGTAAAGTGCAGTTGTCTCTCCAAATGAAGCCACCCAAAATGTAACCTTCAAAAATGTGAATCCAAGCCCAATTAATTGTTGCATGCACCCCGAGGTCACTACAGGCAAGATGTACGACTGTTGAAGGGTTCGACCTTGCCTTGTAAATTGCCTAGAATGATTTGATGGGATATTTCCCTACTGTGAGCAAATGACTCGATTCCCTAAGCACCCATATGTTGTACGACCTACTCCAGTATTGCATCTATCACTCCAAAATCAATCAAAATGGCACTGACCCAGATGAAGTATAGCCAAAACAATATAACCCAGATGGTCAGTTCATCAACCCAGATGAATTCAAAATTTGGCAAACCCTTGTCTGCCTCTGTTAAGCTCAGATAATCTCTCTGTGATGAGAAATTCAATCCCTGATCAGCTAGAGATGGTCTCACACATCTAAAACTGATAATCCTGCTTAGAAATTCACTCCCAACAAGCCCTGTGATCTTCTTGGTGAAAACCCCTGAAAAACTTCTCCAAAAAACATAAATTCTTCCATGCACCAATGAGCCTCAAAAAGCCAATTTAAAGAGAACATCAAATTAGGGTTTGGGCGCCCATTTTAGGTTTCCACAAGTCATTATTTTATAATTTTTAATTGATGTCTCTTAATGTCATTAAAGTGGTCACCCAAGTCCTAGACAAATAACTTTATGATTTTAAGTTATAACACTTTATAACTTAAAGTTATAACTTAACATTAAAACATGTCCCCTTTCACTTTGCCTAGCAACCCTTTTCCAAGGTCAACACTTGCAAATGGTAGAATTATACCCTCTGAATGCTGGGATTCTCGCCAAGCTGAGTCCCTAACCAAACCTGTTTAGCCTAGGGGACCCCTGTGACTAGGCTAACAGGTCTCTGCTCCATCTACTATAGAGAAGGGGACATTACAAGATGTTGATCCTCTAAATCTCAAGTTCGTGTATCTCTTCCATAGGATACCTCTTTCCCCTTCAGCTCTGGCTAATGATCTTCTAGAAGACTCTATCTCTATGTTGCACTGACTGGTGGATCTCTCTCCACTTGAAGACTCCTCACTTAGAAGATCTATCTTCAATTGTCTTAGTTGTTGGATATCTATCCACTAAGACTCTATCCTCTATACTATATCACCTCCAAAGCTCTGTTAATAGGTTCACTTAGAACCTTCTTAAATATGCATAATAGGTTTACTCAGAACGTGCTCAAATCTGCTCAACATGTCCACATAGAACCTGCTCAAATCTGCTCAACAGGTCCACTCAGAACCTGCTCAAATCTGCTCAATAGGTCCACTCAGAACCTGCTCAAATATGCTCAACATGTCCACTCAGAACTTGTCCAAATTTTCTTAACAAGCTCACTTAGAACTTGTCCAAATCTTCTCAACAGGTCCACACAGTTTTTGTCCAAATCTGCTCAATAAGTCCTCTCTAGGACTTGCTCAAATCTGCATTGCAATCTTCCACAAAAGCTTACACAAAATCAGTCCACAAGGCTTCTCAAAGACTTACCTCAAATATGATTAACAAGTCCACACAGAACTTGTTCAATCTCATAGAATCATAAAGAGAATTGTTAGAGACTCAATATGTTCTATACTCAAAGCTCAATATCAACTCAAATCAATCTGATAGAAGAATAAAGAGAATTGTTAGTGACTCAATATGTTCTATACTCAAATCCCAATATCAACTCAAATCAATCTCATAGAAGCATAGAGATAATTGTTAGAGACTCAATATGTTCTATACTCAAATCCCAATCTCAACTCAAATCAATCTCATAGAAGCATAGAGAGAATTGTTAGACTCAATATATTCTATACTCAATCTCAACTCAAATCAGAATATAGAAAAAATTTGTTTCATGGAACTTGAACAACCACTTCACACAAACACTTGACTAGGCTCAATCAACTCTACTCAACCAATCACCTCAAGGAACAACCCTTTCTCACAAACCCTAGTCCAAGCATGTATCAACCAACTCAAAATATTTCTAACAATGCTCAACCACAAATCTCACATAACAATGATACTCATGTTCTTTTCTAACTCAAGTTCAAGTATTTTGCATAACCAATTGGCTTCAACAACAATGCTTATAAAATAAGGTTTAATCACAACTCTCAATCCAAAAAACCTTGAAGCATTAAACCAACCACTTTCAAAAAGGAAACCACAATCAATCCTTTTCTCTCCAATGATATTTTTGGAAATCAATCACCCAATCAAGTCAATGGAGAATATTGCCCATACCTTTTTGATGCTAGGTAGTTGTCCATAAAATATGTCAAACTCAACACACTTTCAAATATTTCCTTATCAACCACAAGGATGTTATAGGACTTTAGTAGTATCACAATAATAAAAATAATATCCCAATAATACCGTATTTCTCCTACTCAATAAAATTCAACATGTCCTCTCATGAAAGAAATTATCCCCTTTGAAAAAGAATAAATCAAACTCACTTTTGAACCTCTTTTACAAAACCAAAAATATCTCTTTACACACACCTTATTTCTCCTTCTAAGCAATTTAATCAAATAGCCCTTGAAAAATGCTTTCCAACGATATATAATATTCTACCCTTCCAAAAATAAAACCATAAGAAATTTCTCAATTTTCTAGGGCATAGCATAACCCTTATTTCTCCTTAAGGCTATTTAACAAAAATTAAAACATAAAAAATTAACTTACCTTTGCCTCTCAAAGGGATTTGATCCCTCGATATCCTCCTTCCCAATGCCTTAGCCGCATCCAAGCCGTCGTTGGACCACGCGCCCTCACGTGCCTAAAAAGGCACGACCAACATCAAATACCTCACAAACCATCACTTTTTGAAATAATTAAAGCATGGTTCGAGTGCTTTGTCCTTGCAAGCAAACCTCAAGCGAATTGAATGCGGGACCTCCTCTCTCTTTCCAATCCAACACACCACTAAGCCATGTTGGCCTATGTGCTCAACAACTCCGCACGTTCTCTGCTTCCACTTTTCGTAAATCGTCAAGCCTTTAATAATCACAAGCCTTTTCGCATGCGCTCAACAAAAATGCAAGGGTAAGTGATTAATGTCTTTGATGGCATTATATATAATGTCCTTGTCTTCTTATGCAATCACGTCTACACTTCAAATAAATTCGACGTCGACGTGGTTTTAATTTATAATATATTTAAATTAAAATTAAAATTTAAATATTATAAATTAAAACAAACCAACCTTAGGTTTTAGTTTAAATAAACCTTGGAGCCTTGTCTTAATGCACAACCTTGGTGAAATCAAATATTATTTATAAAATTTAAATTCTTTGCGAATTTATAAATAATTATTAAACCTCCTTTTTAACTTTTGCAATAACCCATATTGAATTTTTATGGACCAATCGCTTAACCTATGCTCCCATTAATATTAAAATATTATGGAGCCTTTTTCCTTTCACTTTTGCACTAATGAAGATTTTTCTTGGATGAATGTGACAACCTTGAATGACTTTATTTCTTGTCGAATTCTTTGATAAGAGTGATAACTCTATCAGGTGACATCAATGACAACTTTGACTTAGAGGACTCAAAATATCCAACAATCTCCCCCTTTGTCATTGATGGCAACCCATATCCTTTTACTGGAACCTGACCTTCTTTTTTGCTCCCCCTGGGACTTTGCTCCCCCTGGCTCAATGCTCTCTCAAATATCAAGTCTCTCCCCATATCAAGTCTCTCCCCAACATACACAAATCTCTCCCCCTTTGACATCAATGGAAAAGGGTCACCTTTGGGGCTTGGGGTTAATAATGAGCCTCTTAGCTTAGCCCCTCCCCCACCACCTCATGGGGTGGTTAATTTTGGGGTGGGAGTATTTTTACTCCCTAAAAGCACTGCTCTTTGTCTTTATCTTTCTCTCTTATTTTCTGAGTCTTCTGAATCCTCTCACTATTTCTTTCCAAGTCATCATCCATGTTCCTGTCAACATTTTTGTTCCTTGTCATATTCTTGTTCTCATCCATGTTCCTGTTCCTGTTCTTGTTCCTATTCTCATCCATGTTCTTGTTCTTATTCCTATTCATATTTATGTTCTTGTTCTTGTTCTCATCTATGTTCTCATTCCTATTCATGTTCATGTTCATGTTCATGTTCTTATTCTCATCTATGTTCATGTTCCTGTTCCTATTCCTGTTCATGTTCCTATTCCTGTTCTTGTTCCTGTTCCTGTTCCTGTTCCTGTTCCTGTTTCTGTTCACATTTATGTTCCTATTCATATTCATGTTCTTGTTCATGCTTGATTCTAGAATATTTGCTCTACACCATCTTGCTATGTGACCATCATTATTGCACTTATAACACTTAATGTTATTATTCCTTGGAGGTGCAACTGTCTTAGGACTTCTTCTAGTGAGGCCATATCCTCTTCTATCATGAACCCTGCAATTCATTTCCTTGTGACCAAACTCATTGCATGAGTAGCAATATCCTTGGAAAAGTTGTTCTTTCCCATAATCCTGTCTTTCATGTGTCCTGCACTGTGAATCCATGTGCCCAAACCTGTGACATGAAAAACATCTTCCATTGAAGAAACCTTGTCTAGACCCCATTGGTCTTCTAGTTCCTCTTGACCTATTATTGTTGTTCCATCTAAATCTTCTTTGCCCATTGTCCATGTTCTTTCTGGACTCACTGCAATCTGACTCATCCTTAGGAGTTTCACTTTCACTTCTGCTCTCCTATGATAAACTCTCTTCTAAAGTATCCTCTTCTTCTGAAGTGTCTTCAAAACTAGTAGTTAACTTATCTTCTTAAACCTGTTTGCTTTCAAGACCTGTCTTATTGTTGCTCTTCTTTGTATCTTGACTATTTTATCCACACTCTTTGCACTGTTTACATACTTGTATAGCTTATTCTTGAAATCCTCTAAATATTCCTTTAGTAGGGCCACTTCATGTGTTAACTTTTCACATTCCAAGATCTTTGCTTCTAACTTATTTTTGAAATTGCTTGCCTTAGCCTTTGACTTTTCTAGATCCTCTATGAGCAATAACCTTTCTTCATCACATTCTTGAAACTGAATTTCAAGCTTTGAGTGTTTATTTCTTACCTTCTTTATTGTGTCAAAGACATAGATAAGTTATCCCTTGAGATCATAGCCTTTCTCTACTAAATAATCCTCTATTTGTTTGCCTTTGTCCATATCATTTCTTTCTTTTGGCTTGTCTTCTATAGGATCACTCACTTCATCTTCTAATGCCATCAGAATATTTTCATTTGGTCTATCAAGTGCATCTTCAAAATCATCATCACTAAACCTATAACCATCCCTTGTGCAATCATAATCAAGATGTCAAAATCCACCACATCTAAAACACTTGATAATAACTGGAGTCTTTCTCTTGATTGGTTCTTTCTCTTCAACCATAAATAGGACTTCATCTCTATCATTGTCTGAAAAACTAGCATCACTATAAATTGAGTACTTACTTGCATTATCCACATAGTAGCTCCTCTTTTACCTTTGGAATAACTTCTTCCCTTGTCTGTTTTGTCCATCCTTGCTTTTCTTCTTGTACCTATGTCTTTCTGATTCCCTATACCTGTGATCCTATTTTTCTTCATCATTGTTGCTCTTTATTTCTTTGCACTTTGTTGCATAATGTCCATACCTTCCACAATTGAAACACTTAATAGATCTTATATCTATAGGTCTTCTTGAACCTTTATCTCTTCTGCCATAATTTGCTTCTTCATCACTAGATGACTCACTTCTTGATTTTGTCTTCTTACCCTTTTTCTTTTTGTCCACTTTGAATGCAACTTCTTTTGGAGGAATAGGATATTTTATTCTTATCTCAAAAGTAGTAAGCATGCCAAGCAAAGAATTCCTTGACAAATAATCACTATCAATTGATGTTCCTATAGCAGAAACCTTTTCATTGTACCTTTTTGAAAGAGTTCTCAAGATCTTATCACAAGCATAAGATTCATCAACCTTCATTCCAAGACCTTTCATCTCATGTATAAGTTCATCAAGCTTGTTGAGATATTCATGAATGTTTTCATAATCCCTCATTCTTAGGTTCTAAAATTCTCCTTTGAGATTTGTGATTTTAGCTTTCCTGACACTTTTATCACCTTCATATATGATATGCAATAGTTCCCACATGTCATTTTCTATTGTACATTCCATAACCTTCATAGATTATAATCTACGCAACCTTTTTATAATTGCATTCACAACTATTGAATTTGCATGCATTAGAAGCTTTACCTTCCTTATCTGTAGGAGGATTGGCTATTGAATCATATCCAAATTCCACTGCATCCCAAACTTCATTGCCAAGTACCATCAGGTGAAATCTCATCAGCACACACCAATTCAAGAATTCACTTCCATCAAATACTGGTACTGCATTATTAAAGGACCCATATTTTTTATCCTTTTGATCCATTGTGTTCTTAGACCGCTTTTTCTTCAAGCTACCAAAATATTCTGAAGGAAACTGCTCTGATACCAATTGAAGAACACAAACTTATACTAAGAGGGGGGGTGAATAGTATAAGACCACTTTTTTACTTTTCTTTTCAATTTAATATTATGCAGTGTATAGATATCAGTATCAATAGCGGTAATCAAAGTAATACATAGAACACCATACACAATAGAGACACTGATTTTAACGTGGTTCACCCAATGTGGGCTACCTCCACAAAAAAATATTTTTTCTAAATATTTCTCAAATAATATTTCAGGAATCCTTCCCAATTACAATGTTAATGGACCTCTTGTCCAAAGCAGATGTTGATCCCCTAAATCTTAAGTTCGTGGATCTCTTCCACAGGAGAACTTTTCCCCTTCAACTCTGGCTAGTGATCTTCTAGAAGACTTTGTATCTATGCTGCACTGACTGGTGGATCTCTATCCACTTGAAGACTCCTCACTTAGAATATCTATCTTCAATTGTCCTATTTGTTGGATCTCTATCCACAGAGACTCTGTCCTCTATACTCTATCACCTCCAAAACTCTATCAATAGGTTCACTTAGAACCTTCTTAAATCTACTCAATAGGTTCACTCAGAACCTGCTCAAATCTGCTCAACAAATCCACATAGAACCTACTCAAATATGCTCAATAGGTCTAGTTAGAACCTACTCAAATATGCTCAACAAGTCCACTTAGAACTTGCTCAAATATGCTCAATAGATCCACTCAGAACCTGTCCAAATCTGCTCAACAAGCTCACTCAGAACTCGTCCAAATCTACTCAACAGGTCCACACATAACCTGTCCAAATCTGCTCAACAAGTCCTCTCTAGGACTTGATCAAATCTGCATTGCAAGCTTCCACAAAAGCTTACACAAAATCAATCCATAAGCCTTTGTTGGAAATTTTGAGTCCCTAAGCTAAAATGTTGTCATTGATGTCAAAAGAGCATTTAATGTCAAAAGGATCTATGAACAGTTTTTTTGAAAACCAAGGCAAGAAAAATAAAAGGTTTTATTTAAAACCATGGACAGCATATTTGATCTGGGTTTTTCTTAAAACCCAAGATGGGCTTTCATTTCATCAAAAAAGGTGCCCTGGTGATGGAGTTATTTGAGTTTTAATATTTGGTTTAAATTTTAATTATTTAAAATTTAAATTCAAATTTAAATTTAAATGCAAAGTTTCCCACCGACGTCATCAAGCAAACATAAATTTATATTTCCGCCAATGTCTTCGAAGTGTTTTAAACACTATATAAAGGGGTGGTAAATAAATCAAATTTTTATCCTTGCTCTTGTGATAAATGTTTGGCATTCGAATAAGTCTATGAGCTCGTATGAATTTTGAGAAGAGAAGCAGCAAAGAAAATGATAGCGCTTGGAAAGTTAAAATGTGGTGGGAAGCGTGGTGCATTGGCAAATTGTTTTGGCTAAGATACAAGGCAACGCAAACACCAGGGATCGAATCCCTTAGACGACATTTCGGAAGGCATGTGGAAAGCGCTTTGGCGCTTTGTCTTTTGTAGAAGGTGGAGGAAGGTTTAAGGAACTTTGGGCATTTGCCTTTCCAATGAGCGCCTAGCTCGTGTGGAATATTAGTCGTGGTTAAGACGCTCGTGGTGTGGCAAGTTGGGGGTTTGAATCCCCTTGAGGAGGTAATTACGTTTTGCATTTAAATAATTTTTATTAGCCCTAAAGTTTGGAGTTATAAGGTAGTTAATGAAAATTAAAGTTTGTTATTAGGGTTGTGATTATTATTGCAAAGCATAATTGGTTTATAATTTATTTTATGGTTATGGAGAATTAATTTTAGGAGAAATAAAGTTGTTTTTTAAAAGCAATTTTGAGAGGTTTATTATTTTTATAAGGGTTTTAATAAAAGGGACTTTGGTGGATGTGTTTATTAACTTGGAGTAAAAAGGGTGTAATTTGAGTAATGCTTTATTTTGTGATTATTTGAAGTCCATTAACCCTTGTTTATATTGGAAAGGAAAGTTGTGTTTAAGTGTGGCAGATTTTGTGGACAACTTATTGGCATCAAAAAGGTATGGGCACATTCTCTTATTGATTGTTTATGGTGGTTGATTTCTGAAATATCATTGGAGAGAAAAGGATTGATTGTGGTTTCCTTTGAGAAAATAATTGGTTGAATGCTTCAAGGTTTTCTGGTTTGTGAGTTGTATTTAAACCTTGTTTTATTAGCATTGTTGTTGAATCCCATTGATGATGAAATGAACTTGAACTTGAGTTAGAAAATAACATGAGTATCATTGTTATGTGAGACTTGTACTTGAGCATTGTTGGAAACATTTTGATTTGGTTAATACATGCTTGGACTAGGGTTTGTGAAAAAGGATTGTTCCTTGAGGTGATTGGTTGAGTTGAGTTGGTTAATACATGCTTAGACTAGGGTTTGTGAGAAAGGATTTTTCCTTGAGGTGATTGATTGAGTTGAGTTTATTAAGCCTAGTCAAGTGGATGCATGTGGTTGTTCAAGTTCCTAGAAACAAACTATTCAATATTTTGATTTGAGTTGAGATTGAGGTTGATTTGAGTTGATATTGGGATTTGAGTATAGAAAATATAGAGTCTCTAACAATTCTCTTTATGCTTCTATGAGATTGATTTGAGATATTGATTGTACATTGAGCTTAGAACATATTGAGTCTCTAACAATTCTCTTTATGATTCTATGTGATTGAGACAAGTCTTTGAGAAGACTTGTGGACTGTTTTGAGTTAAGATTTTGTGAAAGCTTGCTATGTAGATTTGAGCAAGTCCTATAGAGGACTTATTGAGCATATTTGAACAAGTCCTATAGAGGACTTATTGAGAAGATTTGAGAAAGTCCTATAGAGGACTTATTGAGTATATTTGAGCAAGTCCTAGAGAGGATTTTTTGAGCATATTTGGATAAGTTCTATGTGAACTTGTTGAGCATATTTGGACAAGTTTTGTGTGAACTTGTTGAGCATATTTGGATAGGTTTTGTGTGAACCTGTTGAGCAGATTTGGACAATTTTTGTGTGAACTTGTTGAGCAGATTTGGACAAGTTCTGTGTGAACTTGTTGAGCAGATTTGGACAGGTTTTGTGTGAACCTGTTGAGCATATTTGGACAGGTTTTGTGTGAACCTATTGAGCATATTTGGATAGTTTTTGTGTGAACCTGTTGAGAATATTTGAGCAGGTTCTAAGTGAACCTATTGACCATAATTGTACTAGACCGACTATACTATGTTTAGTGTAAGAGATTGAGCAATTTTGTGCTAGACCGATTGAACTATGTTTGGTACAGTATTGAGACAAAGCTTTGGAGGTGATAGAGTATAGAGGACAGAGTCTCAATGGATAGAGATCCAACAACCAGGACAATTGAAGATAAATCTGAGTGAGGAGTCTTCAAGTGGAGAGATATCCACAAGTTAGTGCAGCAAAGAGACAGAGTCTTCTAGAAGATCACTAGCCAGAGTAGAAGGGGAAAGAGTTCTCCTGTGGAAGATATCCATGAACTTGAGATTAGGGGATTAGCATCTCCTTTGGACATAGGTCCATAAACATTATAATTGAGAAGGATTCCCAAATATATTGATTGAGAAATTTTTAGTAAAATATTTTCTCCGTGGAGTAGCTCGCGTTGGATGAACCACGTAAATTGTGGTGTCTCTATTGTGTGTGATGATTGGTGCATTGCTTTGGTTATTGCTATTGATATTGCCATTGATTATATTGATTAATATTGTTTGTGAAAGAAAAGTAAAAAGTGGTATTATACTGTTCACCCCCCTCTTAGTATAAGCTTATGTTCTTCAGCTTGGTATCAGAGCTGGTTCCTTTAGAAAGGGTTTAACAGCTTGAATGAAGATCTTGCAAGAACACAAATGGCAAATAAAGGCAAGAGTAAAAGCATGAGACACAAGAATAAAAGAACACCTATGGTCATGAAAAAAAAGGAAGATGAGTTTAATATTGTTGTGTTTGGAGGACATATGGTGTAGCGACCCCGGGCATGCACGCACCGCCCCCTTTTTAACCCTACTTGCAATGTTATTAAAAACCCAAGATGAAATGGAAAAAAGCATATAACATGAAATAACAAAGATGGATCTCTTTATTGATATTGAAGCTCGGTTACATGTTGGTCCCTCTTAGGGATACCCATTTCGATACTATAAGTTACAAATAGATAAAGAGTGCCCCTTCCGCAAAGAGGTGGTGTGCTTATAAAAGCTTCCCGGTTCCACACACGAAAATGTATGAGGGTTTACAAATGCCTCTATCTCCAAGTCTGTTCCCTAGAGGGATCCCTTTTGCTCTCGTATGTTGCAAACTTCATCTGATGTACATGTGGCCTTGCAAGTAATGAAACAACAACACACGTTTAGGTATCCGAGATTGCCTCCACGGATGAGGTTGTTAGTAATAAAAGAATGTAACAGAAATATGATGAAACTATACCATGAAATAATGTAAATCTATGCTAATGATATGAAAACATAAAGAAACAAAATAAAACATGCTATGTCTAAAACCTAAGCTAAGCCTACGGGCCACTATCCAAGACAGTGGTTGCTAAGGTAAACCTTGCTCTCTTTTCCCCAAAGCTATGGGTCAAATCCTGTATCTGATGTCGAAATAATAGGTGTTATGATCTTCAATTCATTAGGGCTTTGCCGTACACGTGATCTCAAAAAGAACTCTCCAAGTCTTGAAATATCTCAAAAATATTTCTTGATGATAGTAGATTCAAAAGATGTCTTAGTGCTCTTAGGCTTGCACCTTTTATAGTGTGAAACCCTAGGTCTATGTCCAAGCTCTAGAAATGAATTTTTCATGCGTAGTGCAAGTTAGCATGAGAAGATTTTTTCCATTGTCTATGTTTGAAGGCCAGTTAACTGGAATCTAACTGCCCACTTGAGTCTTCTATGTGAACTGGTTGTTAGCATGAGAAGCTTTTATCCTTTTTTATGCTTGGAGGTCAGTTAACTAAAGTTTAAATGCAAACTCAAGTCTCCTATGTGAACTGGTCATGAAAATAAATGCAAAGTTACCCTCGCTCACCTTTATTGCATGTATACTACCACTTCTACCTGAGATTAGGCTTGTTTGTCAACAAACTGTTTCTTATGGCTTAGCTACTGTTGTTTGCAGTGGCTAAGATCTGGCCACTGTCATCTGTAGCAGCTAAGGTCTAGCCACTCTAGGCTTGAGTGGCTAGTATCTGGTCATTCTTGGCTTGAGCAGCTAGACTTGGATGGCTTTAAAAGGTCCTAAATGAGTGGTGAGAACCATTTTTGATGCTTGGAAAGTCCAAGATTATGTCTTATGGTCTTATGAATGTGTCTATGTGAGCAGCTCCCCTAAGCATGACACAATTTAGGTTTCTACAGATGCCCCTTTTTTCGACACGTTGTGTGGAAAACATAATGCTGAGCAAAAATGTAGACTGATCTGTTTGTAGGGTGTATGGTGATCAATGGTCTGATCAAAGTTGAATGGCCCAATCATGCAAGATGGCACGCATCCCTTGAATCATTGCCTCAATTTTCGAAGGACTTAGCTCAGTGGCTTTTGCATGTTAAATTGCACTCATTCCTCAAACTTAATCAAGTAGCTTCAGCTGCTACAATAATTATGACCGGTAGGAGAGCTACAATTGAATATATCATGTTTGCTTACGTTCCCAACAAACAAGAGAAATTTGTGATTGTTGTATGCAATGATTCGTAGGACAAACACGATTTTGTTATGATCAAGTGATCTCTTACTGATTTTGATTATGATTATGTTGAAGTTTTGAACTACTTCTCCACACAATAAATTGGTGGAGCAATGACAATGAATGAAGCAACAAGTCACTTAACCAATATGACTAATATGGTTCCTTTCTAGAATTTGTTGCTTTCAATGGGTAATCGCACATCCAAGTGTGATTCCAATTATTTATGATGATCATCCATCCTTATCCTGAGGAGCGGTTCAGCTATCAATAGCCTTCTTAGGGAGTTAGGATGAATGATTCTATTTATGTTTAGATTGTATCACTTTGACTTAATGTTTTTAATGTCATAAGGGAATTAGGATGATCCTTTTGCATCCATGGACCAGTCCGACCATCTTGGTCTTCTTCGGGATTTAAGGGTGGCACATCGTAATTCCAAAATGAGTTGTTTCACCCCAAGTGGCCTTATGGTTATCTACTCATCTCACCAAAAGACATGGAGCATAAATCACTACAATCATCGAGTGGATAGAGTAGGTAACTGGATACGAGGCCTACCTGAGATTGTGCTTTTATGTGATTTTTTGTTATTTTGAACATTTTTATGATCTAAAAACCACCAAAGTGTGTTTATTTGTTGTTTTTGTGGGATCCCTCAAGGAGAAAATCCCTTATTTTGCTCTGTGGATCTGGCCGCTGTCAGGTCCAGTGGCCTCTGAGTTCCTGCCTATGGTCGTTGTCGCCTTGAGCGGCCAAGAAGTTTGGGCCACTGATGTCAGCAGCGGCCAAGGCATAATTAAGGAAATATAAAGTTTACTTTTCTAGGTTTTGACCTTTCACTTTCATTGTTTGAAGATTCGCTTTGGGAGCTCTGGTGTGATGGTGATGGTTGTGAATTTGAAACTTGTTGGTGCTGAGGAAATGGCTGCGCAAGGCGAGACATCAGCTACTGGAGGATCCAGAGCTTTTTGAGGATTTCTCTCTTCAAAACCCTAGCTCTCTTTTCCTTATCTACGTAAAACTAAACCTCACTAAGTAATAGGTAAATTAAATCTCACTAAACCTGTTGGCAAAGAACAAACTCCATAATTAGGCTTAGCTTCCCCTTTGCTATGGTGGGTTAGTCCCCAATTTTATTTTCTATTAGTGGCTTTAACCTAGGGTTTTTGAATTTTTTTGTTATTCACCTGCTACCGCCATTTTGGGTGTTCTAAAACTTAGCATAGTTTTGATGCCTGGGTGGGAATATTTGCTTTCCATTTTGTTTGTTTTCCCTCCCTCTGTTGATTTGTTTAAGTTATTTTGTTATTTTGCAATTTTTTTTTATTTTTTGGCCAAGGGTTCACGGGTTTGTCATGTCGTCCCTTGCCCGCTGTCACTCAGAGCAGTCGGCTTTGAGCCGCTGTCGCTCAAAGCAGCCAAGCTTGAATCCCAATGATAAAAAATTTAATCATTGGGTCTTGGCCTTTGCTGCCTCCAACGGCCAGGTTTCGACCATTGTAGGCAATAGCGACTAAACCCTAAGCCTTGTTTTCTTGTATTTTGTTGAATTTTTGTGACATTATTTTTTTTTTTTTTAATTTTTGAATTTTGATTTGTTTGATTAGGTGCAATTTTATCCTTTTTTGCTTAGACTTAAAACAATCCATACTTTTTTTTTGCACCATTTTTATGTTTTTTGTGAATTATGCCCTAGATGCACTATAGTTATGCTTTGTCTTTCTTCTGCTTTGCTTAGATCCTTACTACTCGGGTTCAGGACCCGAAGCTCCTACTTGACTTACTTCCTAGCTTTGATGATACGAACTGGGCATGGTTCAAAGCCTGCGGGTTAAAGTGTTAGGTGTGAATTTTGTATGACCACTAGACGTCTGGTCTGGCAGATGTCTAGGCCAGACATCTGGGCTGCTAAACGTCTAGGCCAGACGTCTGGGCTGCCAAACGTCTAGACTAGTAGATGTCTAGGCCAGATGTCTAGGTTGCCAGACGTCTGGTTTGGCAGACATCTAGGCCAGACGTCTGGGCTGCTAGACATTTGGTCTGGCAGACGTCTAGGCCAGACATCTGGGTTGGCAGACGTTTAGGCCAGACTTCATGCCAAGAAGACGCCAAAGAAGCAGACGTCTAGGTAGATGTCAGTACATGAAAGACAAATTCTTGGAATGCAGAAGACCAAAAGTCTTGGGAGCAAAAACAAAGTCTTTTGGAGGCTTGCGTTGGAAGATGAAACGAATTGTTTTGGAGTATTCCTCTGCTCTATAAAAGGGATGAGATCCCTTGCATTTATGTTGAGTTGTTGAAAACATCCAAGGATGTGAATGTAATATTTGTTGAAATTAATAAGAAGAGAAGTTGTCATTGCCCTATGGTTTTTCCTGCATATTGCAGGTTTCCACGTAAAATCTTTGTCACTTGTGTTTTCGTGTTCTATATTTTTGTTATTGTGCTTCCTCTTGTAGGTGTGGAATCTTGGAGTTTTTCCTAACATCTGGTATCAGAGCTAAGGTTTTGTGCGAGTGGGAGCTGCAACAATGTCAAAAGGTGTAACCAAGTTCGAGATTGAGAAATTTTATGGCAGGAACTTCGCTCTATGGAAGATGAAGGTGGAGGATTTGCTGGTTCAGAATGACCAAGCGCAAGCCTTGAAAGGGGTCACGAATAAACCGAGCGGCATGAAAGATGAGGAGTGGACAACGCTCGACAGGAATGCGATTTCTATAATTCATCTCTGCCTAGCGGACTTCGTCTTGTTCAATGTAGCTGAAGAGAAGACCGCGAAAGCCCTTTGGCAAAAGCTTGAAAAGTTGTATGAAACAAAATCGGCAACTAACAAGGCTTTTTTGAAAAAGCAGCTTTATAGCTTGACGATGAAGGAAATTTCATCTGTGGTAGATCATTTGAATGAGTTTAATACTCTGATCAGTAATCTGGTTTCAGTTAATGTGAATATGGAGAATGAAGATAGAGCTATCACCCTACTTTGTTCTCTCCCGGACACTTGGGATCATATGGTGATGACCATCAGTAATTCATCATCAGGCACTCTCAATTTTGATTATGTGGTAGTCGCTTTGTTGGTAGAAGAGTTGAGGCAAAAAACCTCTCTGTAACCCTCAACCAATGAAGCCCTATCAATGAGAGGTCGATATTTCGAGGGGAGTAAACAAGGTAGAAAGCAGTCCCGATCTAAGTCTAAAGGACGGAAGCAGAAAGGGAAGTGTTGGCATTATGGGAAGCCAGGACACTCCAAGAAGGATTGTTGGCAATTAAAGAATGGTGAAAAGCAAAATCAGCCATAAACTAAAGCCATTGTAGCAGATTCAAGAGAGACAACATGTGAAGCCTTCTATATCAGTAACAACAGATCAATTTTATATACCTGGGTTTTGGACTCAGGTGCATCCTTCCACATGTCTCCCCACAGAGACTGGTTTGACAAATATCAGCCATACTGTGGTGGAAAGGTATATTTGGGTGGTGATCATCCTTTAGAAAATGTGGGAAGAGGGGATATAAGGATCAGGTTGGATGATGGTAGAGAAAGGATGCTATGTGATGTGCAACATGTGTCTGATTTGAGGAATAATTTTCTATCAATCAAAATGATGGATAAGCTAGGGTATTCTATCACCTTCTGTAACAACTACTGCAAGATTACCAGAAGAGCTCTTGTAGTAGCAAAGAGAGAATCTTACGGGACCTTATACCATTTATGCGGTGATACGGTGACAAACCATGCAATAGCAGCAACTTCTATTTAGGATGCAGTAATGTTATGGCATCAATGCCTAGGCCATATGAGTGAAAAGGGCCTGAAAATTATGCATGATAGAGGTATACTTTTTGGGATTAAGTCTTGCAATTTAGACTTATGTGAGCACTGTAATTTTGGTAAAAAAAAGAGGGTTCGATTTACTGCAAGTCCTGGTAAGAGTTTTAATTTTCTACAACTTATACATTCAGATATATTTGGACCAGTCCCCACTCAGTCCTTGAATGGCGCCATCTATTTTCTAACTTTTATAGATGACTATTCTAGGAAAGTGTGGGTGTATTTTCTGAAGAAGTTGGAAGCTTTGCATAAATTTAAAGAGTACAAAGCACGGGTAGAGAAGAGTTTGGACAAGTCAATTTTGTGTCTCAAGTCAGATAATGGGGGTGAATATTTCTCCAAGGAATTTGATAAATTTTATATGTAGGAAGGGATTAAGCACCAGAAGACTGTACCATACACTCCATAGTAAAATGGTGTGGTTGAGCGGATGAATCGCACAATCATGAAACAAGCAAGAAGCATGCTTAGCGCAGCCATGTTGGAGAAAAAATTTTGGGCGAAGGTTGTTAATACAACTGTTTATCTTATTAACAGGTCACCTACAGCTGCATTGGATGGACAGATTTTAGATGAGGTTTGGTGTTGTAAGCCGGTTGATTACTCTTATTTGTGCACTTTTGGCTATGATGCGTTTGCCCATGTACCCAAAGAAAAAAATTCCAAGCTTGACCCGAAGTCAATCAAATGTGTTTTTCTCGACTATGGAGATATAGTGAAGGGGTATAGATTGTGGGATCCTACTACCCACAAGGTAATTATTAGTCGGGATGTAATTGTTGATGAAAAATCCATGCAAAGGAAGGAGGTACAACAAAATTCTAATGTTGTATTTGTTGAGGTAGAATTGAGTGAAGATGACTATGAAGATGAATATGTTGAAGTTTTTGATCGACATGCAGAACAACAAGTAGAACAGGAAGTAGAGCAGCCACAACGATCACAAGACCAAGAGCCAGAATCGACAGATCATTGGGTTAGAAGATCTATACGTCCACAAAAGTGTTCGAAAAGGTATTATCATCTGTATCAGTCCTCTTTTGCTTTTTTAACTGATGATGGTGAACCTAGTTCATTTTAGGAAGCTAGAGAGTCTGAGAATGCAGTAAAGTGGAGGAAATCCATGGAGGAGGAAATCAAGGCACTTCGAAAGAATAAAACTTGGGAACTTGTGGATCTCCCACCTGGAAGAAATACTGTTGGAAACAAGTGGATGTACAAAGTGAAGAATAACAGCAACGGGTTTTTGGAATGATATAAAGCTCGCTTGGTGGCAAAGGGCTATGTGCAGAAGTCAAGTGTTGACTTTAATGAAATTTTATCTCCAGTTGTGAAGATGGCTACTGTCATAGTTCTACTTGCACTTGTAGCTGCACAGGATTTGGAACTGGAGTAGCTTGATGTAAAGACTACTTTATTGCATGGTGATATCGAGGAGGAGATATATATGGATCAGCCTGAGGGCTATGAAGAAAGAGGCAAAGAGCATTTGATTTGCAGACTAAAGAAATCATTGTACGAGTTGAAACAGGTGCCAAGGATGTGGTACAAGAAATTTGACACCTTCATGAAGAGTCAAGGTTTTAGCAGGAGTGAAGCTGACCATTGTGCATACTACAAGAGGTTCGACGATGGCAGTTTTATTATTTTGTTGTTGTATGTTGATGATATGTTGGTTGTAGGCCCCAACATGAAGAAAATCATTGATCTTAAGGCTCAATTGGCTAGGACATTTGAAATGAAGGATTTAGGAGCAGCAAACCAAATTTTAGGGATGAAGATACATAGGGACAGAAAAGGAAGAAAGATCTTGTTAAGTCAAAAGTCATATGTGGAAAATATTCTACAGAGCTTCAATATGCAGAATGCTAAACCAGTTAGTACCTCACTTATTCCACACTTAAAGTTGTCTACCAACCAATGTCCTAGAACGGAAGCAGAGAAGACAAGCATGTCTCGTGTACCGTATTCATCAGCAGTAGGAAGCCTTATGTATGCCATGGTGAGCACCAGATCGCATATTGCCCAAGAAGTGGGAGTAGTCAGCCGGTACATGGCAAATCCTGATAAGGATCATTGGAATACGGTGAAGTGGACATTCAGATATTTAAGAGCCACTTCAGATGTTGCCATTTACTTTGGATCGGCAGATTTGCAAGTTACAATTTTTGTGGATTCTGATTATGGTGGAGATAGAGATGGAATAAAATCCACTACATGATATACCTTCACCCTTGCTGGAGGAGCAGTGAGTTGGGCTTCTAAGTTGCAGTCAGTTGTGGCCTTATCAACCACTGAAGTAGAATACATTGCAGCAACTCATGCCAGCAAAGAGGCAATTTGGCTAGAGCAATTTTTGGGTGACTTCAAGGTAATGCAAGAGAAAATTACACTGCATTGTGATAGCTAGAGTGCTATTCAGTTAGTGAAGAATCCAAAATTCCATGATCGCACAAAACACATTGATGTCAAGTACCACTTTATCAAAAATGTGGTGGAAGAAGGTAGGATCTTGTTGCAGAAAGTCAACACTAAAGTGAATCCTGCAGATATGCTTACAAATTCAGTTAAGGTAGAGAAGTTTGAATGGTGCAGAACTTCTCTGGGCTTGCTGAAAAAGTAACAAGGGCAGCATTGGAAAATCGGCACTAAATGAAAATATTTTGGCAGAAGAGTTCCTGAATACTGACTTCAATTGGGAGAATGTTAGGTGTGAATTTCGTATGGCCACTAGATGTCTGGTTTGGTAGACGTCTAGGCCAGACATCTGGGCTGCCAGACGTCTGGACTGGAAAACGCCTAGGCCAAACGTCTGGACTGGCAGACGTCTGGGCTACTAGACGTTTGGTCTGTCAGACATCTAGGCTAGACGTCTAGGTTGGCAGACATCTAGACCAGACGTCATGCCAAGAAGATGCCAAAGAAGCAGATGTCTAGGTAGACGTCAGTACGCGAAAGACGAACAATCTTGGAATACAAAATACCAATAGTCTTGGGAGCAAAAACGAGCTGTATTTTGGAGTATTACATTGGAAGATGAAAAAAATAGTTTTGGAGTCTTCCTCTGCTCTATAAAAGGGATGATATCCCTTGCATTTATGTTGAGTTGTTGAAAACGTCCAAGGACGTGAATGTAATCTTTGCTAAAATTAATAAGAAGAGAAGTTGCCATTGCCCCATGGTTTTTCCTGCACATTGCAGGTTTCCACGTAAAATATTTGTGTCACTTGTGTTACTGTTTTCGTGTTCTATATTTTTGTTATTGTGCTTCCTCTTGCAAGTGTGGAATCTTGGAGTTTTTTCTAACATGCAGTACGTCATAAGGTTGCCTTACATCATGGCATATCAAGCTTACCTTACGGATCTGGCCCATTGCTAGGACCCATGGACTAATACCTTCCACCTCCTGATCAGAAAGATGACCATTACGCTAGAGGATGTTTATAGGATCTTTTAGATTCCATTCTATGGGGTGGCCATTGTCTCTTTGGCCACTAATGATCAGGTGGTTGTCTTCACTCGAGTTTTCAGAGGGCACTTTGTGGATGCTCTCAAGGACAACAAGTCCATAGGAGTGTCCATCAGCCGCTGGCATGGGGAGGGCATCTTTACGATGAGGTATGTTGTATTGCTAATTGTGATTAGCAATGTTCTTATCCCATACTGCTCGGGTTTGAGGTTCCTATGGAATATTCTAGCGATGGTTTAGGATCTATTGGATAGCGAGAAGCCTATCATCTATGCATGGGTTAGATCATTATTGGCTTAGTGCTATGATTAGTTGTAACACATCCCTCGATAAGGGCGTGTCATCATTACCTACAGCTTGCTCCTACAGGTTTGGGGATGGGAGCATATTGTGGTAGATTGCCCTAAGGGGCTCCCAGTCAATATTATAGCGATTGAAGCTCAGACACAGTGATATGCTACTATATGGGCTCGAGAGCATGAGGAGCATAAGAGCCACACTTTCATAGGGGAGCTATACCACTACATTGATGCTTTCACTAGAATTTTGGCTGGAGATGTCGTGTAGCAGCCTTACTATGAGTGCCCTGCTTGGTACAATCCAGCTAGCTTTATTGCCAGGACACGATGCGAGCGATGGCTCATTGGCCATAATATTGCCATTCGAGAGTATTTCTTCTACTCTCAGGTTCTTCATCAGTACAGATTACAGCAGGATGTGCCCTTAATACCATTCTTGTATAGGCATCTCACAATAGAGAAGGACCTACCTACACGATAGATCACAGAGCTTTCATATGAGGAGGATGCCCCAGTCGTTGACCCTATAGTGGTTGGGGGAGTTATAGAGGCATGCACTCAATGGTGGGGTGATCGGATGTGGCATGGCATTGGCAGCCTAAGACATGAGGATGATGGCGGGGGTGATGGTGCAGATCTGATAGGACGCAGAGTTTGAGCTAGGACCGAGATATGGGGCTAGCCAATAGAGCAGGTGACAGTGGAGGATCCTAATATTCCTGAGGAGTTAGAGAACGAGGAGAGAGACTCTCCTCTGAGAGAACAGCCACATGAGATCGAGGCTAAGCTTCAGGCCACTAAGATCCAGGTACAATGGTGAGATGCTACTATTAAGTAGCTCTCAGCATAGATACAAGCTCTATAGGCTACTATTGGGGGTGGCGATGTCAGGATGCAGTTTGTTGTTCCTCCTACACCACAGGAGGTTCCATTGGTAGGTTCAGGAGCAGATGTGGGAGATATTTAGTCTTTGTTGGATGAGCATGAGGCGTGGATCCGAGGACTTGTGGATCATATTACCCTTCTTCAGATGTATCTCAGGAGGCACGGGATTGTCCCTAAGGATCCAGCAGGAGCAGGTGGTTTGTAGATTAGTGGGCACTCCACCTCGAGGTAGTCTTCCACATGTCCTAGCCAGAGGACCCAGACTCGAACAGAGAGACTGATAGGCTCGTATCATTCGACTCGCGAGACTGCCACAGGGAGAGGTGGTAATGGAGGAGGTGATGCAGGGGGCTCAGGCCCGATATTTGACTGATGCTCTAATTGGTCCTTGATCCATTTTTGAGGTCGAATGGCCTATATGACTGTAGCCCACGAGTATTTTTGTACATCCATGGACTTGACACACATACTTTTATGATATCTTTGCATTATGACTTATTATGTGTATCATTTATTGCTCATGTTTTTGTTGTTATTTTGTTTTATGATATGATGCAATGATGGTATTATGATGATTTTATGAATATGTTAGATGATAGGTGATATTGAAGATGCTTAGATAGATGTGTAGATGCTTATATGATTTGATGATATGATGCGATGTATTTTGATGATGAATGACGAATTTATGATTGTATGCAAATGGATATTGCCTATGTATTTTATGATGTGCTTTATGGATTTAATGACTTGTTTTTGTGAATGTGATGTTATTGCTAAATGCATATTTTAACTTTGCTTTAATTGTATGCATCTAACTTATGTTATGGAATGGTATAAATGAACTTGTATGCTCTAATCACTTAAAACATACGGAATGCATATGACATTGACAATATTAATGGGTGATACCACAAAAAGTAAAAAAATAATCATGAATTTAAATAATCACTCTTATCATAAGAATTGATTAAGTATTCATATATGAGATGTAATGGTGTGCAATGTATTTTCTTAATAAGTTTCTATAAATTAAAAGATATAAAGTAGTCATGGCCGTCTATATACTATTTCTAATATATATGCGGTATCTGTCCTACCATGTTGATACCCCCTAATTTATACAATCTTTTAAAGAAAGTGATGGTGTGAATGATGTTATGATTTGTTACTATGTAAGAATTTTTGGGGCTTTCCGGAGATTCAAACACTCTAGTTCCCCTATCAACAGTTGTCTACTTACCACTTAGACTTTTGAAAAGTAAGGCTTTTACCATGGACCTAGTTTTTCATGATCTCTGTGTGTGCAAGTGATTGTATATTTTGAGGTAGAACTCAAGCATTTCCTTCGATGTCAGGCGGGATTCTTTCAGCCCATTATTAAGATCAGGGATCCTCGAGTGTTCATCTCATCCTTATGTTGGAATTAGTTGGACTATACCACTAGGAAATATTGGGTTACCTAAGCTACCTCATCCACATTCAAACATTGGTCTACACAAATGCATGAAGCAATTGTAATAGGCATATCGTCATGTGTAAGGATTTCTCCTTCCAGTTTTGTACAATGCTGAAAATTCCAAGGATTTAAGCTTTATTCCCTTATTTTTGGCTTCTTTTTGGCTTTGGATAGTTGCTCATATGTAGTGATGAAAATCACTGTTTATTTTTTATTGATTTTTTTTTCTAGTGATGATAATCACTGTTTATTTTGCTCATATGTAGTGATGAAAATCACTGTTTAGTTTTTATTGATTTTTTTTTTTTAACAAAGATTTTTTTTTGAATTTGAATATATGATTTGTGTATCAGATTATTGCTTTGAAATCTTGACTGTATGCTTGGCCTTTTGAATATGTACTTTGCTTTGGTATTTTGCTTATTTTGATGTAAGCAAGGGATTTGGATAGGGTAAAGCTTGTCCTTTTGCCAATTCTCAACACATTTAAACCGGTTGCATAAGGAGATCAGCAAGGAAAATTATTTTCGCTTAAGGTAACCTAGACCACTTTACAGCTTTCATATTTTCCTTGTACCAGTTAGGATTTTAGTGTTTCAATTAGTGACGGGATCTTGAATATCCAAGGCATTCACGGCTAGACCTGACCTTCTACTAATCAAAGTTGTTTTCCTCAAAAGTTGATAAGATTACTAGGTGTGGTTGATTAACCGAAAAACCTTAGTATATTATGTATAGCAACAAATAATGGTTGTGTTGAAAAACACAATTACACACGTGTGTTAATGGAGGTATGGATTTGAATGATTTGCACGACAAACTGTGGTATTACTTGTAAGGATCTCATGACATATGCAATTGTAGTGGATATGAAAATGCAATGCAATTTTGTGGATGCAAGATGTAAGATGCAATTGTTTTTGTTATTTTTTATTTTATGTTGTTTTTTGTATTTTTGATTTATTTGACCAAAGGGCTTATTATACCTTTGGGGCTTTTTGTATTGATCTTGACCAAGCGATTTGAATTACCCTTGGAGATTTTGATTTGATGGGATTTGACCAAGCGGTTTGAATTACCCTTGGAGACTTTTTGAATTGATTTTGACCAAGCGGTATGAACTACCCTTGGAGCCTTTGATTGATATTTTTGAAATTTTATGTTTTTATGCTTTGTTTTGTGTTTTTGACATATTTGAATGTTTTTTAATTTTATGAAATATTTGAATGTTTTTGTGTTTTATGTGTAAAATGCCTTTAAGTGAATTATATTGAGAGGTTTAGGCTCTTCAACACCATCTAATGATATAAGGTGATATGCTCCAGGTCCAACTCTCTATGAAATCATGTATGGACCTATCCAATTTGCCGTGAACTTATCTCGTAGATGTGGTGGCAGATTCAAATTTTGTTGGTTTTCTTTGAGCACTAGATCTCCAACCTTAAATTCCCTTAAATGGAATTTACTATTGTAAGCTTGTGCAAGGTGATCTTGGTAAACACGAAGATGCTCTAAAGCATTGACTCAGCGTTCATCAAGAAGCGTCAACTGATCAAGGTGGCCTTGTCCTGCACCTTCATCATCTATGAAGCCCTTTAATGCTATGCGTAGAGTGGAAATTTTTAACTCTAGTAGCATGATGGCCTCAGTGCCATATACTAGTGAAAACGGTGTTGCCCCAGTGGGCGTCCGTATACTAGTGTTGTATGCCCATAGTGCAAGAGGTAACTGCATGTGCCAATCCTTGTGATTGTCTTGCACCATCTTCCTCAAAATGGAGATTATTGTTTTGTTTGAGGCTTCTGCTTGCCCATTTGCTTGTGGATAATAAGGCGTTGAAAAACTATGTTGAATATGGTATTTGTTCATTAAAGCATGCACATTTTTGTTCTTGAAAGATGGCTCATTATCTGATATTATCTTTGAAGGGACCCCAAAACGACTTCTGATATTGTGGAGTATGAACTCCGCAATCCTTGGTCCAGTTGTTGATGTTAAGGGGATCACTTCTATCCATTTAGTGAACTATTCTGTGGCTGTTATGATGAATGTGTGTCGTCTTGAGGAGGGGTGAAATTTTCCCGATCAAGTCTAGTCCCCACTGCGAGAATGGCCATGCTGCCTGTATGGGCTGCAAAGCTTGCGATGGTAAGTATGTTATATTTGCATGATGTTGGCACTTACTACATTTCTTGACATACTCACAATAGTCATTTTCCATTGTGTTCCAATAGTAACCCATTCTCAAGATGCGCTTAACGATGGCCATGCCACTGAAATGGCCTCCACATGTTCCATCGTGAGCTTATGAAATTGCCCAAGATGCTTCTTGGGGCTCAAGACAATGGAGTAATACTCCATCATATCCTTGTCTGTAGAGGATTTCTCCTATAAAGATGTATCTTGTTGCTCTCTGTTTGAATGTTCACATTTCAATATGCGACAAACCTTGAGGTACTATTCCAAGCTTCAGGAAGTCCAGCAGTTGGGAAATCTAATCCTGATAAGCCATGACTTCTATAGAAAGGATGACTTGCCCTTCCTGTATTTTTGATCTAGTGAACATGGATTGAGGAACAACTCTATGGCGCATGGCTACACCACACTCCACAAGTCCTTGGGAAATAAAATACCCCCAAGGTGTCGTTTGCAAGAAATCTCTAGCTGCGAAGGATCAATCCTAATTTGGCTCGATGTTGATCATGTTGACTGATTCTTGATTTTCAAAAGCTTCACGACATATTGATGAGTGCGAAAGCACTTTCACATGAATGGTTGTAAAATTAGCAAATGGATTTTGAGGGATTAAGGATCCCAAAGAGGCCATGGTGTCTACAAATCTATTCGACATACGAGGGATTACCTCGATGTCGTACCATTCCATCTGGGCTAGGTAAGTGTCAACAAGTTCCTTGTAAGTCTTCAAGAGTGGGCACCTACATTGGAATAGTCCTTTGACCTAGTTTACTATGAGCAAGGAGTCACCAAAGATATTCAATCTTTTAATACCCATTGCTACGATTGTTTGGAGTCCTAGGATCAATGCTTCATATTCTGTGTTGTTGTTTGTGCACGGAAGTCTAGTTTGAATGATAAGGGCAATGGAGTTCCCTGTGGTGTGATAAAGACAATCCCTACTCCACCTCCTTGTTCACACTTCAAACCATCGAAGAATAATGACATGTCTCTTTCTTTCTTAGGTTCTTCGAGCTCTGGCAGATCTGATAATGCAAAGACCGCATCATCAAGCAATTCTATAGTGAGAGGCTTGTTATCCTGAAGAGATGCCTCTGCTAATTGATCTGCTATGACTTGTCCCTTGATGGACTTTTGGCTTATGAACTCTAGATCAAATTCTGTCAATAGCATGATCCACTTTATGGTACATGTATTGTGATATGTCTTGCTCATCATGTACTGCAAAGAATTCTATTTTGATATGACGTAGGTCATATGGCTCAACATGTAGTGTCACAACTTTCGAGTTGCAAAGACCAACACTAAGCACAACATTTTGACATATGCATATCCTACATCATAACTCACCAACATGCAACTAATGTAATATATGGCTTGTTCTTTGTCTTGTTTATTCTTTTGGACTAACATGGTGCCCAATGCAAAATCAGTAGCCGATATATATAGTAAAAATGGTATGTTTGGCCTTGGTGGAGCCAATACTGGCGGTGTTGCTAGATAAGTTTTGATCTTTGCAAAGGCTTGATGGCATTCTTCATCCCAATGAAATGGGACTTCCTTGTGTAGCAATCGATTCATAGGTTTGCATTTGTCTGATAATTGCACGATGAATCTTTTGATGGATGCTATCTTGCCTTGTAGGCTCCACAATTCCCTAATGTTGGTAGGGGTGGCCATTTCTAGTATAGCCTTTACCTTTGCAGGATCAACTTCGATACCTCTCTTGGATACGATGAATCCCAAAAGCTTTCCAGAAATTACGCCAAATATGCACTTCTTAGGATTCAATCGGACATTATGTTCTATGAGGTGATCAAATATTTGTCTAAGGACTTCGGCATGCTCTTTCCGCAACAGGGACTTGGCCAGTAAGTCATCCATGTAATATTCTAAGATTTTATGCATATAGTCATGGAATCATGGCCCATTGATATGTGGCACTAGCATTTTTGAGACCGAATGGCATCACTTTGTAACAAAATGTTCCCCATGGAGTAATGAAAGCAATTTTATGTTGATCTTCGGGCTTAATCCGAATTTGATTGTATCCAAAAAAACCATCCATTAGGAAGAGCATTTCATGACTTGTGGTTGCGTCTACAAGAGAATCTATGTTTGGCAATGGGAATGAATCCTTTGGTTTTGCCCTATTTAAATATTTGAAATTCGTGCAGATATGGACTCTTCCGTCAGGTTTCCCCACGAGTACCATGTTTGACACCCACTCAAGGTAGTCTATAGGAACTATGAATACTGCATCCAATAGTTTTTGCAATTCATTCTTCACCATCAAAGCGACGGTTGGATGCATCTTCCTCAATTTTTGCTTGATCGGCTTCTTCATGGGATCCAATGAAAGGTTGTGAACAACTAACTTTGGATCTATCCTTGGCATGTCTTTGTAAGTCCAAGCAAAAATATTTGGCCTCTCTTTGAGGAGAGGAATTAGGATGGCTTGTTCCTCTAGAGATAGACTTTCTCCGAACTTGACTTTCCTTGGTTGGGTAGGATCATCGCTGATGTCCACCTCAAAAGTCGCTTCTATAGCCATATGTGACCCATCCTCCAGTTGATGAGGTGTGGGTATCAAATGAATGTCATCGACAAAATTCACAGGACCTACTGACTCAGGTTCCAAACCAACATGGAAGATGTCATACGCACAACCTGATGCAAAATGGAATGGTTGTAGCATCTCTTCGTTGGGGAAGAGGTCTTATGGCTCTATGGGCGAATTAACGTGATACCAATCAATAGCCTCTATATTGAGATGCAATGACTTGGTAGGATCTGCTGAATTATGAAGTGGAGTGGTCAAATCAATGGAGATCATTTTTATGGATGGAATGAAGTCTCTAGGACCACATGGGTGCAATCTTGTCTTAGGGGTTTCCCTTCCATACTCGCGATGAGGTTCTAGAGGAATGGTAATTTTTGGATCTGGCCCATGAGTAGGGCGGACAATAGGATCATTGGGCTCTAATCGCTCTCTGAATGTAGGTGGATGGGGATTGACCATTTGATGAATGGCAGCTAGGTCAATAGGTCTCCCCAAAAATTGTAAATGAGGATCTATGGCACGAAGTGCCGCCTCTCTCTCTACTAGCTCATTGACTTACCGCAAGTGGTGAGGTCCAAGATAAGCCATCTCAATCTCATCCTCAAAGTCATCATCACTTATCCAAAAACCGTTAGCATTGGTATGCGGTCCTAAGACAAGGGGATCATGTCTTGGCCCCAAGTAGGCCATCTTTGTTTCATCTTCATATTCTTCGTCACTTATGAAGAATCCATTTGCATTTGTCTCTTGCTCCAAAGTCAGGGGTTGATGACTTAGGCCTAAGTAGGCTCTTTCTGTTGAGTCTTTTGATTCATAGTCACTTTCATCTTATGTATATCCACTCTCATCGTGGATGGACCATGTGAATATTTGTAAATAGCGAGGCCCCTGGTAGGCTAAGCCAAGTTGCACCTCATCATCACTTGCTTCATATCCATTCTCCTCATCCCACAAGTTGTACCCTATTGGGGTGGAATCAATTGAGATATTTGGATGATAAGTTTATGGAGGTGGTATGTTTACTATGGCCACTTTTCTGTTGCTCAAATTTCCTATTATTAGGGGATGATAAGGAATGAAATCAATGTCTTCTCCTAACCCTAAGCTTAATCTTTCCAATGCCACTGCAAGCGAGTCATCTCGACCTCTGCTATAATAGCCTAAGCCAAATCTATCGGAGGGAAGCTGATATTGTGGCTCGTATGGCCGCCTGCACCCCTGCTCATATATGCCAAGGCCATATCCATGCCAGTGGCAATTCTCAAAGTAGCTTAGAGCAAACTCGAGGTTATAGAGGTAACAAACATTGACCATGAATAGTTTGTCACTATCCTCTTCTATATCTTAAGACTTATGAGCGCGGTCCAGGATGACATAAACAAAATTGGTTTGGTTGGGGGAATTCCAAGTGGAACCATTATTACTACTAGTGGCCTCAAGTCCTTAGGCCTTCCCATGTCTTGTGCAGACCCAATGATAGGCGTAAAGGTGATGTTCTGCACAAGGTACTCCCTTATGCCCGTGCTTGCCAAATGTATTGATGCATGCAGCGTGGATGACCCTATGGATGACACTGGCAAAGCAGGATGATAATCACTATCTTCATATTGATCTTGAAGATCTTCTTCCATAGGACTTGGTATTTTAGCAATGGCTACAGTTGGCACTTCCTTGGGCCTTTCTTCCTTAACTAAGGGTAACTTTTGCTTCTGATTATCTTTTGGTTTTGACGTTGCTAGTACTTTAGAAGCATTGACTACTTTGAGTGCACCAAGAGGTGTTGATGTGCATGGGTCTTTTCTTACCCCTTTGTCTTTGTTATCCACTTGTGTGGTTGGAGATGAAGGTGCCACGTATAGGTGAGTAGAAGGGATTACAAATTCTCCCAGAATTTCCACCTGATTGATGTATTTAAAAGGCTCTTCATCAGCCAAAACCACATAGACTTTGTTCTCGTGCACATACTTGACACACTGGTGCAAGATTGAAGGCACACACTTCATGGCCCTTATCCAAGGGTGCCCTAAGAGGATGTTGTACTACATAGCTCCTTCTAAGACATGACACATCATGGGGATGGTCTTGTGCCCCACCTTGATGGGTAGGACTATCGTTCCCATAGTATTGCATAAAGCATCATTAGAAGCTCTCAATGTGTAAGCTCTCGGAATGATATTAGACTTGGGGATTTTGAGGTGCTCTATTGTTGTTGTTGTAATGATGTTTATCGATGAACCTATATCGACCAAAACCCTCTTAAAAGTTAAGTCATTGATTGCCACTACAATGTTTAGCATATGGTCTGGTAAGGCAGCAAGAACTGTCTTAATCTCATGATCATAGAATCGGATTACAGGCTCCTGGAATTCTTGTACTTATCCCACAAAGTGAGTGAATGCATTTGCATCTTGCAGTTGGAGCTCAATTGTTCTTAAAATCTCCATTAGAGTATCCCTATGCTTTGGGGACTATTGTATGAGCTCATAGATGGATAACTTAGCTGGAGTCGTCTGTAGGTTTTGCTCTAATCTACTCTAAATAGTTACCACGGGTCTTGTTGGTGGACCTGGACGGTTGTCTTGCCTTTTCCTAGGAGCGGTTGGGATGTTCATGGGGGTGCAGGCGGTTGCAGTTGTCCATACCGCATAGTCCTTGTTGCTATGTTAACAATATCAACCATCCCAACGCATCTTTGTGTAGGTATGTCAGCTCAAACCTGATTGACTTGGGCCCCTTGTTCTCAAGGGGCCTCATGATTGAGCAATGGGTTTCTTTATATGCCCATGTCTCTGTTATCGGGAGCTAGTGGGTTGTCAACTTTGAGTTCTCCCATCTCAATCATGTTTTGCACTTGATGCTTAAACCCGATGCAAGCCTCAATGTCATACCCCGATATCCTGTGATAAGGGCAGAATTGATCTTCCCTATATCCTTTTGGCTTAGGATGGTTGGGATCTATAAGACGTATATCAGGAAATTTGATCCTCCTGGCCTCGCTCGCTCAAATGATTAAATATTGATTGCATTGATTCTATCAAAGCCGTGAAATAACGATGTGGCTTGCATTCTCGATTTCTTTCCTAATTGTTTTTTAGTCATAGTTGGTTGGCGGAGGATGTGCTTGATAGTTCTGAGGTTGTTGTGCACCCCCATTCTTGGGTGTAGCCAATACAACTTGATTGACTAAAGCAGGGTTGCCCTGCTTCTGCTTATACTTGTCATTATTACCATTCTTGTTCCACTCTTTTTTTTTTTGGAGTTTAATGGTTCCCTCATCTACTTTTATTTCTTCGATGAGCTTGGCCTGTGCCAAAGCTTCCTCAAATGAAGGATATTGCTGAATTTTTAGCAAGAGGGAGATGTGTTTAGAGCAACTTTTTGTGAACATGTGAATGATCTCTTATGTGGAAACGGAGAATGATAATTTTGCCATGACTTTTCTCCATCTATTCCCATAATCCATTACTGGCTCATCATCATATTGTTTCAAGTTTGCCAAGTCTGAAAGGTTCACCTTCTTCTTAGCACTAAAGGAGAAACACTTAAAGAATGCGTTTACTAGTTGTTCAACGTTGGTTATGTTGTGCTTAGGTAGTCGGTTTAACCATTGAGTGGCAGCACCTAAAAATGTCATTATGAATGTTTTTAGCATGAGAGCGTCATTGTCTTCAAGATGAAAACATGTGTTGATAAATTTGGTGACATGCTCTTGTGCATCCTCTTCACCCTTAAAATTTTCTAACCTAGGCATATCAAAGTGCTTAGGATATGGAGGGCTAGGGATTGATGGGCACAATGGTTGGTTGTGTATTTTGCTTAATGTTGGTGAGTTGCCAGTTGCCTCTTGTTTCTCAAAGGTTTTCATCTTTTCAGCAAGCTCTTTTTTTTGGTAGATAAGATACTATAGCATTAATACCGGGTTTTATAGGTTGACCCAAAACCTTTTACAAAAATCAGCCCAGGGTTGTTGATGAACATGTCCTTACTAAGGATCCTATATATGTAAAATCTACATACCGCCAAAGCCATTACATCCGATAAGGCACATAGCCTATTATCAAAAAGAAACTTTCCATACAACATTTTGGGTATACCTCGAGAAAACACACCTGCATCATAATTACAAAAAAAGAAACAGACACGGATCCCTTCCTTGAAATAGTGGAGAAACAAAAAGTTGTAGACACACATAGCAAAGTACTAAAAAAACTCCCACAAGCTCTGTATTGACAGTTACTCTTAATAATTATTTGGTAATTGCTTTCTTTCGTATATGACATGCTTTGGGACCACATCCTATCTTGGCCAATCAGCCTTGGAGAAGTGAACCTGCTGGCTAGATTTATGGCGGTGGCTATTTGGTGGTCCATGTGGCTCTGGTTCAAAGTCTTATATTGTCGTTTCTTTCTTGCCTTGTGATTATAAACCAACCTCAAATTACTAAGATGACTAGGAGCCATGTTATCTGACATGTGACTGTCCCCATTAGTCTTTGTGGTATTTCCAAGCAGCATCCACGAAGACTGACAGCTCGAATAATTTTTATTGTGAGTCCATTTCAAAAAAGAGGCAAGAATACTCCTAGCCTTCGAACTTACAGTGCCTTCCCTGTTGGTAAATTTGACTATCATTCTTGGCATTCTTATTGAATAAGCTCCTCTACTTTGCTCGGGACACCGTGTTCCCATTTGAAAAGTTTGTCACCATCAACACCCAAATTGGCCAGCTTATCAGCAATTTTGTTAGCTTCCTAAAAGACATGTTGGGATTTTTTGTCCTGTCTTCCTTGGAAAAGGATCCTAGCCTCTTCAACGATTATTTTAATCCTCCAAGGAGGTGTTTTCCAATTATTGAGGAGATTTATAACATGTATAGAGTCTCCTTCTACGATCAAATTGCCTTCTAAGCCTTGAGTCATTTGAAGGCCTCTCCACATAGCTCTAGATTCAGCTTCGTTGTTCATCCTTGTTCCCAAATATTTGAAAAATGCAAGAAATATATTCCCATTATGATCTAGCACAATGTCGCCAGCGCCTGCTCTGCCAGGATTTTCCTTAGCCACTCCATCAAAATTAATCTTAAACCAACCCGTAGGAGGTGGGGACCACTTAACATTGGCTCTGGGGTTGACTACCCTAGGCATAGACTCATCTAACAAGGTTAAGCTTAAAGATTGAGCAATCATGGTCTCCTACAGATGAGGTTTACGACTATCAAAAGGGATAAGGTTCACATTCTCGTTGGCAAAGGATAGGATCCTGGCAATGATAGTTTAATTATCATGGATAGACTCATTAAAGACTCTAGTTCCTTTCTAACCACACCTATCAAAGATAGTGATTGAGACAAATTTTCCACATGTATCTAATTCTTTGGCTTGAAAAGGGGCAAGGCCACTGGACGAACAAATCAAGTATGATGGTTGGTTTAATCCAGGATATATTGAAGGCCTGAAAAACCCTACTTAGGACAGTCAAGGAAAAAGGGCACTCAAGGAAAATATGATAAATGGTCTCCCAATTAGCCCTGCACAGATAACAGCGATTAGTGATACAAATACCTTTACGCATCATATTATCAATGGTTAGAATTCTTCCTTGGATAACCAACAATGAAAAGACTGCAATTTTTTGAATTAAATTTTTTATCCAAACTAAGCCCTTTTAGAGGACAAAATCCTCGTCATCAAGTAGAAGCTTGTAAGCTAATTTAACAATGAACTGCCCTTTTTCCGTAGGAGCCCAGGTCACTTGATCTTCCTTGGGTCTCATGGGGATAAACTGTTTCCCGAGAATATTACAAAGATCATTTGATTCTGCTTGAAATCCCTGAATCCTTATTTGTTTCCACTTCATTCTGCCTCTGTCCTGAACCATATAATCGGAGACTTTCCTACCAATGAGTTCTTCTATGATATATCTGATTCGGGCTAAGTTAGGATATTGCATCAGTGGTTCATCCTTAGCCCACCTGTCATTCCAGCAATTTATCCTCTCACCATTGCCTAAAACCCATATTAAACATTTTTTGATGATTTCCTTACAATTGAGAATTGCTTTCTAAAAAGCAGAACCTTCGATTGGAACTAAGTCACTTAGAAATTCCATATTTTGAAGATACTTTCATTTGATGATAGTTGTCCATTCATTTTCTTCAACCAGAAATGAGGCACCATGCCTGCTTAGCTAGTAAAGCTAAATTCATATGAGCAATTCTCCTCAGACCTAAGCACCCATTTTCCCTGGGTCTACACACTTTGGTCCATCCTACAAGGTGTATCCTTTTTTTCTCCTCTCGATCCAATCCATAAAAATTCATTTTGGAGTTTCTCAATTTTCTCGGAAAACCTTCACGGGGGCTTTGAAAACGGAGAGGAAATAGACTGGAATGCTCTGAAGAAAGGCCTTAGTGAGGGTCAGTTTTCCTGCTTGAGATAGAAGATGACCTTTCCATCCAGCAAGTTTTTTTTGAATTCTTTTCAGCAAGCTCTTGAAATACCTTTGATGCACGAATTTCCTCTTATAAGCCTATTTGTTGTGGCAATGGAGGTAATTCTCTATCCATTTGATTCATTTTGTTTTCCTCCCTCCTACGAGGGGACTCAGGATTGTGATCCTGGTTCATTATGTTTGCCCTTCCCCCATTAGCTGAATTTCATTCATGATTTGGTGGGGGATTTCGTTGTGGGCTCTCTTGTCTAGTGCGCCTCTCCTTAGGTGAGTCAGCGCGTCTTGTTCTTTTGTGGTCACCACCATTTTCCTGTAAATTATTAAGAGCTAGCCACTCAGCTTGCTCTCTTAAACGATGCTTATGCTGGTACAAGAGTCCTCTTTGTTTCTCTTGTTCGAGATATTCTACTAGCTCTCGCTCTTTGCATAATGTATTTTCTAACCACCTCATTCGATCAGTTTGTGTTGTCATAGAAGACTCATGTTTATCTGACTATGTTCTTGTTGTCTTGACTCTTAGATTCCTCGAGGAGGTTTCTGTTGTATCTACTCTTGCTAGCTAATGTGACTTGTTCAGTGTACTGTTGAGTATCCCTACGATTAGACTCCACGCGTCTATTGCGGGGTCGCTCTAAGGTACCCCTAAACTGGGAGGCATGTTTAGAAGTCACAGTTCGTGAGCTTCCAAACGCAGAATTCTTAGTAGCTACAGTTCTTTGGGTTAATTGTGTAGGAAATCGATCCAACCTGTCTAGTTGTCTTGTTTTCCATGGCTGGTCTCCTGGGGTGCCATTCACTCCTATGAGGTCATAGTCTACGAGAATATTTCCTTTTGTGTGAAGGGTTTCTTCTATTTGATTCCCATGACTAGATGTAGCTCTAGTTTCCTACCCTTTAGTAGGCAAACCTGTCTCATATGTTTCTTGTGAGTCTTGAGGTGTTGCAATTCTTGTTTGCCTTCTTAATGAAGAGGGCTTGGTGGTAACATGTTTTCTCCATGTGTATGGAGATGTAGCAGTATCGTCATCCCTATGTGAAGAATGAGTCTTAGAACCTTCTTTATTTCTATGTGATGAGGAAGCCCTTGAAGCTTCCTAATGTCTTTGAGATGTTTGTGTGTTTAGAGGAGGCCCTTGAGGTCTCCTCATGTCTCCTTGATGAGGATGGTTGTGAAGCCTCTTTTTGTTTATGTGACTTTGTTCCATGATGTGGTTCTTTACTTGGGGTTTCTCGAGGAGATCCCCCAAGGGTTGAGTTATCACCCCTTAGGCTTGTGGAGCTACGTCTCACGGTCTTACGGGTAGGTCTTTCAATGTTACTACAACTATGCCTATGGGTATGAGTTGCTTCTGTCTCTCCCTAGGTATCAGACCGATGGTGCTTACTTCTTGTTTTGACCATGTTGTCTTATGAATTGATCTTTTGAGTTGCAATTTAGGAATAACCACACAATACCAAGCAAATATTTATCTTGATTACCGATTTGAGTGTGCCCTAAATTGTTTGGTGTGTTTTAATGTGTTGTTCTTTCGATTTTGTTGCTCTTGTTCTTGGATTAAGAATGATAATACTCATCCATAGTGATAATCAAGTACACTTGTGCCAAACATAATTTTCTCAAAAGAAGCTAGGGTACACCGCTGAAGACCCAATGGAGGGTTCGCCTAGCTCTTCCACTCTAAACCAATGATTGTTCCAATAGTGGGAGACAGTTTGAGCACAAGTAATTTAGTATCACTATAAGTTTCTCAATCCATTTCTAGTAATCTCTAAGGGGTAAACCAGTGGAAGGAGATGAATTTCAATGTCACTGGACTGAATTGAAGGTTGGTGATGAAATCCAACTCCCTAATGTTTAAATGAGACGTGTGTGCGTGGTGTTCATTTTAAGCCTATGTAACTTAAAGTGTGTCATATAGCAGCAATGAATATTTCCTATATGCCTAAGTGCAAAAATACGTTTCAATATTCCGAAAGATGCATGAACTACCATGATTTGTATGAGTGCACTTTATTTCGTGCAACTATGGCCTCTAGTAGGGCCTCAAAGCAAGAAAACAACATACAATGTCTAGCACGTTGGATTCTAGGGTGAAATTTTTAGGCATAAGCCGATGTTCCTAGCAACGCCTAGTGGAAAATTTAAAAGAAGATCTAAGATATGTGAAATGCTTAATTCTTTCTCCTTTTATTCTTTCAATTTCTAAACATAAATGTGCTTTAAGTTCTCTGTTTTAGACACACAGAAGCAGACAAAAAGCTATAAAATATTAGAGAAACTATACCAACCTTTTATCTAGCTCAGAGAGTCGGTGTTTTAACCTCTGCTACACTTCAGTTCTGGTCGCTGTTGACCAGAGCGGTTGGTTCTTGACCGCTATAGCTCAGAGCGACTAAGCTCTATTGGTCGTTGTAACTTAGAGCGGCTAGTTTTTGGCCACTGTAGCTCAGAGCAGCTAGACCTGCACACAAAACTAAGTTAGTATCCTGGCATAAAATGAAAAATTAGGGGTGGTCCCACCGTGATCGTCATCTGTAGCGACCCTGAGCACGCATGCACCGTCCCCTTTTAACCCTACTTACAATATTATTAAAAATACAAGATGAAATGGGAAAAAGCATATAACACGAAATAACAAATATGGATCTCTTTATTGATATTGAAGCTCGGTTACATATCGGTCCCTCTTAGGGATACCCATTTCGATACTATAAGTTACAAATAGGTAAATAGTGTCCCTTTCACAAAGAGGTGGTGTGCTTATAAAAGCTTCCTGGTTCCACACAGAAATATATGAGGGCTTACAGATGCCTCCTTCTCCAAGTTTGCTTCCTAGAGGGATCCCTTTTGCTCTCGTATGTTGCAAACTTCGTCCGATGTACCTGTGGCCCTGCAAGCAATGAAAAAACAACACACGTTTAGGTGTCCAGGATTGCCTCCCTGGATGAGGTTGTTAGTAATAAAACAATTTAATAGAAATATGATGAAACTATGCCATGAAATCATGTAAATCTATGCTAATGATATGAAAACATAAAGAAACAGAATAAAAGATGTTATGTCTAAAACCTAAGCTAAGCCTGTGGGCCACTATCCAAGACAAAGACCGCTAAGGTAAACCTTGCTCTCTTTGCCCCAAAGCTATGGTTCAAAGCCTATATCTAATGTCAAAATAATAGGTGTTATGCTCTTCAATTCATCAGGGCTTCGCCATACATGTGATCTCAAAAAGAACTCTCCAAGTCTTGAAAGCTCTCCTCAAAAATATGTCTCGATGATAGCAAATTTAAAAGATGTCTTGGTGCTCTTAGGCTTGCACCTTTTATAGTGTGAAACCCTAGGTCTATGTACAAGCCCTAGAAATGAATTTCTCATGCGTAGTGCAAGTTACCATGAGAAGATTTTGTCCATTGTCTATGTTTGAAGGCCAGTTAACTAAAATCTAATTGCCCACTTGAGTCTTCTATGCGAACGGGTTGTTAGCATGAGAAGATTTTGTCCTTTTTTTATGCTTGGAGGTCAGTTAACTAAAGCTTAAATGCAAAATCAAGTCTCCTATGTGAACTGGTCGTGAAAAGGAATGCAAAGTTAATCCTGCTCACCTTTATTGCATGCAGACTACCATTTCCACCAGAGATTAGGCTTGTTTGTCAGCAAACTGTTTCTTATGGCTTAGTCGTTGTCGTCTGCAGTGACTAAGATTTGGCCGTTGTCATCTGCAGCGGCTAAGGTCTGGTCACTCTAGGCTTGAGCAACTAGGATATGGTCGCTCTTGGATTGAGTAGCTAGACTTGGATGGCTTGAAAAGGCCCCAAATGAGTGGTGAGAACTACTGTCGATGCTTGGAAAGTCCAAGATTATGTCTTATGGTCTTATGAATGTGTCTATGTGAGCAGCTCCCCTAAGCATGACACGATTTAGGTATCTACACATGGAAATAGATTCAAGAGATGAATCAAGTAATGGAGAAATATCCAGACTGATAAAGTTTTGTACCAATTGTGGAAATACAGGTCATCATGCAACTTATTGTTCACAAGAAGGTGAAGAATATTTTGTCTATGGTCAACTCGGTCATGATGCAAGTTATTGCAATGGGTTTGATAGCAATGAAGATGAAGATGATTCTCTTAGATTTGAAGTTCTAAAGAATGAGTCAGAAAAGGATAACAAGAATAGTCGAAGTAGATATCAAGAAGAAACTCCACTTTGGACAATAGAAAAAAATGAAGAAGAGGAATATTCAGATAAAGAAAATGAGGAAGCCACTCTTAAGGAACTTGTTGAATTGAAAAGAGAAAATTCATAATTGAAGGCTCAAATACAAGAAGATGAAAAATGTAAGACAAAGCTTCTACAGGATATATCTGACTTGAGAGATAAGGTTGAACAAGCAAGAAGAGTTGAATAAGGTACGATTAAACAATCAAAGGTAAAATAGATAGAATGTGAAAGGCTTATGATTACTCTTGAAGAATTAAAAAGGGAGAATTCAGGATTAAGGGTTCAAGCTCAAGAAGATGAGAAAGCACAAGCAAGGTTTCTACAGGAACTCACCAACTTCAAAACTATGGTTGAAGAAGCAAGAAGGATTGAAGAAGGTATGACCAAAAAATTAAAGACAAAAGATCTAGAGTGTGAAATATTAGAGCATGAGATAGTTTCACTAAGGATGGAAGTAAAAGGTTCTAAGGACAAGCTACACAAGTTTGAGGAAAATTCAAGGACTGGAAAGGACTATCAATGCACAAAGGTCATCAGTCACCATAACAAGACTTAGTTCTAAAGAATAACAAGGAATACAAGCAGCATAAAAAGGAGAGCCAGGCTACTATGCGGATAATGCAAGTAAATACTCAATTGATAGTGATGCTAGTTTTTCAGACAATGATAGAAATGAAGTCTTGTTTATGGTTGAAGAAAAATATTTAGTTAAGAAAAATACTCCAATTATTCTCAAGTGTTTTAGATGTGGTTGGACATCTTAAAGATGATTGCACAAGGGATGGCTATAGTTTCAGTGATGATTATTTTGAATATGCACTTGGTAAACCGGATGAGAATCTTCTAATGGCATTAGAAGAAGAAGAAGTGAGTGATCCTATAGAAGATAAGTCAAAAGAAAGAAATGATATGGACAAAGGCAAACAAATAGAGGACTACTAAATAGAGAATGGTTATGATCTCAAGGGATAACTTATCCATGCCATTGACATAATAAATAAGGTAAGAAAGCAACACTCTAAGCTTGAAAGTCAGTTTCAAGAATGTGATGAAGAAATATTATTGCTCATAGAGTACTTATAAAAGTCAAAGGCTAAGGCAAGTAGGTTCAAGGATAAGTTAGAAGCAAATATTTTGGAATGTGAGAAGTTAGCACAAGAAGTGGCTACTCTAAAGAAATATTTACAGGACTCCAAGATCAAGATGAAGAGTTTCACAAATAGCTCTAAGAACTTGGATAAGTTCATTTGTGGATAGCAGAGAACATCATGTTCAACAGGTCTTGGTTTTGGAAAGAAACATGAAAAAGCAAAGTCTACTTCAAGTCTTCAAGAAGAAACAACATCAGAAGAAGATACTCCAGAAGAGGGATTCTCAGATGCAAGTGAAAGTGAAACTTCTAAGGATGAGTCTGATTGCAGTGAGTCCAATAGGGATAATGGGCAAATAAGATACAGATGGAACAACAATCAGAACATGAGACCAATAAGGTCTATACAAGGAAGCTTTAATGGGAGATGCTTCTCATGTCACAGGTTTGGTCACATGGCTTCACAGTGCAGGTCACATGAAAGACAGGTATATGGAAGAGAACAACTTTTCCAAGGATATTGCTATTCGTGTAATGAGTTTGATCACAAGGCAATGAATTGCAAAATTCATGATAGAAGATGATATGGCTTCACGAGGAGAAATACTATGACATCAAGAAATAATAACATTAAGTGTTATAAGTGCAATAATGATGGTCACATAGCAAGATGGTGTAGAGCAAATATTTCATAATCAAGCATGAACAGGAACAGGAATAAGAACATGGATGAGAACAGGAACAAGATCATGGATGAGAACACGAACAGGAATAGGAACATGGATGAAAACAAGAATAGAAACAGGAACAGAAGTGATGACAGGAATAGGGGTGATGACTTGGAAAGAAACAATGAGAGGATTCAGCAAAAAGGAAGAGGAAAAGATAAAGGCAAAGAACAATGCTTTGGGGAGTAGAAATACTCCCACCCCAAAATTAACCACCTCATGTGGAGGTGGGGGAGGGGCTAAGCTAAGAGGCTTAATTCTTAGTCCCGAGCCCCAAAGGTGACCCTTTGCCATTGATGTCAAAGGGGGAGATATTTGTGTATTATGGGGAGAGTTTTTGGATATGAGGAGAGATTTGATATCTAAGAGAGAATTGAGTCAAGGGGAGAAAAGTCCCAGGGGGAGCAGAAAAGAAGGTCAGAATTCAGTAAAAGGATTTGGGTTGCCATCAATGACAAAGGGGGAGATTGTTGGACATTTTGAGTCCCTAAGCTAAAATGTTGTCATTGATGTCAAAAGAGCATTTAATGTCAAAAGGATCTATGAAGGGTTTTTGTGAAAACCAAGGCAAGAAAAATAAAAGGTTTTATTTAAAACCATGGACATTAGATTTGATCTGGGTTTTTCTTAAAACCCAAGTTCGGCTTTCGTTTCATCAAAAAAGGTGCACCGGTGATGGAGTTATTTGAGTTTTAATATTTGGTTTAAATTTTAATTATTTAAAATTTAAATGCAAAGTTTCCCGTCAACGTCATCAAGCAAACATAAATTCATATTTCTACCGACGTCTTCGAAGTGTTTTAAACACTATATAAAGGGGTGGTAAATAAATCAAAGTTTTATCCTTGCTCTTGTGATAAATGTTTGGCATTCGAATAAGTCTATGAGCTCGTGCGAATTTTGAGAAGAGAAGCAGGAAAGAAAACGACAACGCTTGGAAAGTCAAAACGTGGTGGGAAGCGTGGCGCATTGGCAAATCGTTTTGGCTAAGGGACAAGGCAACGCAAACACCAGGGATCAAATCCCTTGGACAACGTTTCGAAAGGCATGTGGAAAGTGCTTTGGCGCTTTGTCTTTTGCATAAGGTGGAGGAAGGTTTAAGGCACTTTGGGCCTTTGCCTTTCCAACGAGCGCCTAGCTCATGTGGAATCTTAGCCGCGGCTAAGACGCTCGTGGTGTGGCAAGTTGGGGGTTCGAATCCCCTTTGAGAGGTAATTACATTTTGCATTTAAATAATTTTTATTAGCCCTAAAGTTTGGAGTTATAAGGTAGTTAATGGAAATTAAAGTTTGTTATTAAGGTTGTGATTATTATTGCAAAGCATAATTGGTTTATGATTTATTTGATGGTTATGGAGAATTAATTTTAGGAGAAATAAGGAGTTGTTTTTTAAAAGCAATTTTGAGAGGTTTATTATTTTTTATAAAGGTTTTAATAAAAGGAACTTTGGTGGATTTGTTTATTAACTTGGAGTAAAAAGGGTGTAATTTGAGTAATGTTTTATTTTGTGATTATTTGAAGTCCATTAACCCTTGTTTAGATTGGAAAGGAAAGTTGTGTTTAAGTGTGGCAGATTTTGTGGACAACTTATTGGCATAAAAAAGGTATGGGCACATTCTCCTATTGATTGTTTATGGTGGTTGATTTCTGAAATATCATTGGAGAGAAAAGGATTGATTGTGGTTTCCTTTGAGAAAATGATTGGTTGAATGCTTCAAGGTTTTCTGGTTTGTGAGTTGTATTTAAACCTTGTTTTATTAGCATTGTTGTTGAAGCCCATTGATGATGAAATGAACTTGAACTTGAGTTAGAAAAGAACATGAGTATCATTGCTATGTGAGACTTGTGCTTGAGCATTTTTGGAAACATTTTGAGTTGGTTAATACATGTTTGGACTAGGGTTTGTGAAAAATGATTGTTCCTTGAGGTGATTGGTTGAGTTGAGTTGGTTAATACATGCTTAGACTAGGGTTTGTGAGAAAGGATTGTTCCTTGAGGTGATTGGTTGAGTTGAGTTGATTAAGCCTAGTCAAGTGGATGCATGTGGTTGTTCAAGTTTCTAGAAACAAACTATTCAATATTCTGATTTGAGTTGAGATTGATTTGAGTTGAGATTGAGGTTGATTTGAGTTGAGATTGGGATTTGAGTATAGAACATATAGAGTCTCTAACAATTCTCTTTATGCTTCTATGAGATTGATTTGAGATATTGATTGTACATTGAGCTTAGAACATATTGAGTCTCTAACAATTATCTTTATGATTCTATGTGATTGAGACAAGTCTTTGAGAAGACTTGTGGACTGTTTTGAGTTAAGCTTTTGTGAAAGCTTGCTATGCATATTTGAGCAAGTCCTATAGAGGACTTATTGAGCAGATTTGAGCAAGTCCTATAGAGGACTTATTAAGCAGATTTGAGCAAGTCCTAAAGAGGACTTATTGAGCATATTTGAGCAAGTCCTAGAGAGGATTTGTTGAGCAGATTTGGACAAGTTTTGTGTGAACTTGTTGAGCATATTTGGACAGGTTTTGTCCATTTGAAGGAGAAACACCTCACATGCTTGGAAGCAAAATGCTTGAATGTGAAACACCTTACTTGATTGAAAATAAAATGTCTGAAGTGAAATGCCTTACCTCGTGTGAAAGAGAAATTCTAATAACCTACCCTAGAATGAGTCTTTTGGTTGTGATTATAATTACCTTTAATTTAAATTGTCATTATATGCCTCTAGGATGAGGTACTACTGATAGCTTTTTTTGCAAGAACAGGTCCTCAAAGAGTGAAATGGGAAATTATGGTGGTGTGAAATATCATTGCGGTGGGGTATTCACATTGGCAAGGATGAAAAAACCCTACCAACAAAACACTCACCAACGGCTCATGAGTACATGGAAGCTCAAATAATTGCATTCATATAGGTGCATTATGAATGTATACCTTGCATTAAGAGTGTATGTCTTATATTGTGTTTGTATATTGTATATTGTATGCTTTATGCTTCTAATTGAATGTATGCTTCTTGCAAAAATCCTCCAATGACAAGAAAAATGCCAAAGCATGGGAGCTATTCTCCTTTGGCAGGTGGTGACATCAGATTGACAATGCGAGAAGAAGAGTTGGAGGAATAAAATTATATGGTAATTTAAATAATTATTTAGTGTTTGATTTCAAATTTATTAATAATTATTTATAAATAAATTAATTAGTATAAAATAAAATTTATAAAAATAATTATTAAATAAAATAAATAATAATAAATTTTTTATGTCTATTGTCTTAATATATTTTAAACTTCATTTTAATAGATGCATATGCACTTGATGCATCTCCTATAGTCTTGATTATAATCGGCCACCACTTGGAAAGGATTGATTGAGGTGGATGCATGCATGTAATCCCAATTGTTAGAAAATATCCCTCTTGCTTTCTATAAATTAGATAATGGAGAAGCTAAAATGATCGTGCACTATATACACTCTAGAGAAGACAAATCAAAGACAAAAAGAGAAGTTGGTAATTTCCAATCAGAGAAAACTCAGGTCGAACTTCTTCTTGTTGTGTTGATGATAGTAGAGTGATATTATTTAATATTGTTTTGATTGTCTACATATTTTCTCTGTTATGGTTGATGATTTGGTACTATTACATAAATTATTATGGAATTTTTATCTTTTATACCGATGGCCTGTGTCTAGTTAATACATCGCTTCTAGTTTCTATTATTTACGGCTAAAATATCCCCTCTACTGGCTATGTTAGTGGTCGTACACCTTTAGAAAGCACAACTATGTGTGCTTGTATCCATGAGTATTACACTACATTGTTAAGTTAATATGAAATTTCTTCACCTTCAAATATTTCAAATTCATTCTTTCCTTCAATATTTATATTTCATATAATCTTTCTTTCTTCTCAAGTAACTTTTCTTTCAAATAATTCTTCAAATATTAATTTTTTTCAATTAATTTCTCTTTGTAACTCCTATTGATTATAATTTTCTTCCTCGAGAATAAAACTATTCTCTTTTTCAATTCTTCTTTCACTTTAATAAATGCCTCTTTAATATCTTCTTAATAAATCAATTTTTCATCCTTCACCTTATATTATATGCCACTTCAATATTTCAAATTTACTATGTGTCTTTTTACTTATGCAGTCACTATCGAATAATAATTAGAGGTGAACTAAATGTACCTTAGGCAATTTTAATCTTTGAATATGGCAATTCTCCCCCAATCTTAAAATAGGGCATCACTCCTACCACACGTTTTCCAACATTTTTGGATATTTCACCTCTAAAAAATAATTCCACCTACATGAGCATTATTTGAGCTTTAACCATTTCATCTGCTTTGACTAATCCACTCTATCATTCACTCCAACTTCCTGCTAACATCCACCGTCGTCTTTGAGGTTCAAGCTTGCAATAGTTCTCATTTTGTCATTACTGCTTGAGTTCATTGTTTGACTCTTTTTCTGGACTTTGGCTCTCACTGCCTTAGCTTTTCAAAGCTTTCACTTTCTTCTCCAACGTTGTTGGGTTTTTTAGACTTCCTCATTTTGGTTGCAAGCACGCTCCCGACTTCATTCTTTTCAAAGTTAAACTTGCACAAATTCTCTAGGTTTCCTCAGTCCTCCATATTCCATTGCATATGACTAACATTTTTCTCATGTTCCAGTTGTCTTTACTTTAACTCCCTAAGCTATAAGCTCGCCCACTTCTTCTCCACTCTGATTCTTCTCAAACCTCCTCTTCACAATTCTCTTTTGAAGAGGCCTTAAACTTGCACATTGTTTCTAATGTTCTTTCTCAAGCACTATCACCTCTTTGTTCCTTCAGTTGTCTTGAAAACCATCACTCAGACTTCTACAACCTGTACTTCTCTTTAAACATATAAACTCTTCCTTATAATGTGGCTCATATACCACTTTTAGCAAACCAGCTATATTCTTTTACAAGATCTTAAGTTTAAATCCACACATTGCCATAATAACAATGAACAATAACTCACTAATTATATTATTGATATATCTATTTAAGCAATGCAATGTAATGTAATGCTTAATCGACCATTTATTACAATGTTTTATCTTCAATATATACATACATGAGACTCTTCACATTCATGACTCTTGACCTTTCTACTTAAACAAACTTTTCATCTCCTCAAACACACAAGAGATTTAACACTTATTGGCCTAATAATAGATGCTCTAATTGGCCTCCATTGTTTCTCCTTTATCCTCATCTTCATCATCAAAAAGCTTATTTACAACTCTCAAGAATTATGTCTCAATCTTCTTCAACCTTGTAATGCAATTATTGGAGTGTCCTTCCCTTTTACAATACTCGCAAGTATTTTTCTTAGAAACCTTAGACTTACTCTTAGGCACTTGAGCCTTAGATTCCATTGACTTGAAGTCTTTAGGATGAGCTTATGTATGAGAAAGAGCTCCAAAATTATTCATTGCCACTTCATAATGAATTAGAAGCTTGAAAATTTCTTCAAGAGAGATGGCTTGTGGTTCTTTAATAGTCAAGCCAATTACATAAAGACCAAGCCAATTGTATGAAAAGGAGGAGAAAGATTAGAAGTAATAGATTTGACATGCTCTTCATCACTATTTACCATGCCTCCTATTGTAGCTAGATCAACTTTTAGAGCTTTGAAGTGAGAACTATTACTAAAATCTAAAATTTCGAGATTGGAGGGCTCAATTTCTATTTTGTTAACTTTAGTAGCACTTACTTTTACATAGAGATCTTTCGAGGTTATCCTGTTGGAAGTATTACATTATTTGGCCCCCTTGTAAATATTAGTTTAGTAGTTGATTTATATTTTATATAATGTATGTGTCAATATGAGGAATATGAAAGGATGCATCTCCCAGTTGTTAGAGGAGAGCAACAATTAGAGTACTGAAAAGTCATGTAAATTTATATATTGGAGACCTCTCTCCATGCAATGTAATCAATTAGTATCATTCTTGTAATATTTTGATATTGTGTATATTTGAGTTATTTTTGTGAGATATTTATGTTATTCCAATATTGGGATTCATTATTATTTTATATTAGTGATATATATTTGATTTTTACTTGATCTTGGATAACTCTTTTAGTGAGTTAATCTATCTGGAAAGCTAACAGTGGTATTACAAAGAGTCTGAATGTGGGACAACTGTCGCCATCCGATGACAAGCCTAATTAAGAAAAGGTTTGCTTAGTTGCTTGTTGGTTGATTGTCTGTTTGGAAAGCGCCTAAAGATATTTTTAAGCATTCTGTAACGAAAGTGTTTGCTGCACTTAACGAGTATTGTTTGGACAAAACGTCTGGGGTTGCAAGTGCCATAGTGGACAGAGAATAAGCGCCAAGAATAAGATACAAAGTAAAACTCTTTCATTTATTTAAAATGGGAAATATAAGAATTATTTGGAAAAACTTTAAAGAATGTGATATTTAGAAATTTTAATTATTGAAGAAGAAAAAACTTATTTAAAAATATATAGATATATAGATAGATAGGCAAGAGCCATTATTTCAAAAAAAAACCTTCAAAAAATTTGTGATAGTTGGTTCAAAGAACCAATAAGCACAAGTTAAGCAAAAATGGTAAAATAAATAAATAATATAAAAATAAGCCAACCTACGTTGAAACGCCAGTCTGAGTAACGATAGAACATTGAAGACAAGGGAAAAATATTACAATGGTGCATGTATCAGGTGCAGTTGGTAGAAGAGGAACATTTCTTCAAGAGGAGGTAACGCTTTATGCAATCTCCACATTGTTGAAGTTCCAACAGATTAAGAGAGTCAGTTGCACATATGACTACAGCAGTCCAGAGAAGGTGCACTATAGAATTGAGACATTTTCAAAAGGTTAGAGTTTAATTAAAGGTTGATATTTAAGTAAGGAGTTATAAGGTATTATAATTAGTAACTTGATTTTAGAGTTTTAATAATTTAAAGCTTAAATTAAAGTTTGGAGCTATAAGGTTAAATAGGAAATATTGTGAATTATTGAGTTATTAATAGAATGGAGTGATGAGTAAAGTTAAGTAAAGTTTTCTAAATTGGAGTAATTTAATAATTTTTTAAAAGGGTTTGCTTATAAAAAGTTTAGAAAGTTTATTGTTTTGTTTTTTAATAAATATTAAAGCTTTATAGAGGTTCGTGCTTGGTGGATGGGTAAGACGTTGGGCACTTACCAAGAGGAGACCTAGGTTCAAACCTCAAGGGCATGCCCAATATGGGCAAAGGTAGTAGTCTAACTTGAGTTTGTTGAGCGTGCACCAGTTTGATGATGGTGATACCAACCCCAAGCCATCGGGGGTCTCCCTCACTCTAGGTCGTGTTTACCAAGGCAAGATAGGGGTTATAGTGGTAGCACCATGATTTGACACTACGATAGGAAGCAATGTGACTTGACCTTATGACCCGTTGTTAAAAAGGAAAGATAGTTATAGATTCCTCTATGTATCAAAAATGCAAAAAGCTTTATAGGGAGACATAAGGTTATAATTAAAGTTTAATTTTTTCTAAGGTTGGGAGTTATAAGTAGTTAATGAAAGTATTATTAATTAAATTTTGGGAGATATAAGTAGTTAGTGGAAGTTTTATTAATTGAAGTATTTTATTAAAATTGGAGAGATAAGGTTTATTAAAGTTTTTTTAGTGGAGTGATTTATTTATTTAATTATTAAATAATGATGATTATTTTGAGTGATTTATTTATTTTATTTTATTATATATATATATATATATATATATATATATATATATATATATTTTTTTTTTTTTTTTTTTTTGGTTAGTGTGAGAAACCCCTATGACCAACGCACAAGGCTGAGCAGATTCCCCCAACCATAACCCCTCCTAAAGCCGAGAGCTATGCTTATCAATAAGGAATTTAACACACAATCACCACACATCCACCCCCTCACACACTCGCCCACACCGCGGTTAAAGTTTTTAAAGTTTAGAAAATTTTGAAAAACTTTAAGTTTTTTAAAATTTAATTGAAGTATTTGAAGTTTAGAAAATTTGAAAATCAAATTAGGGAGTTAAAAGGTTTTCAACATCAAGGGTTAAAAAAAATTGCAAAATCTACTTTTTGAAATCTCAATTCTGGAGCTATAAGGTTGTCAAATTCAAAGGAAATGGCAAATACAAGAATTTTCTTTTTTGAATCTTAGTTATTAAAGGGGCCTAATTTTACCCTATGGAAAAATAAGATGAGGTCAATACTTATTGTTGAAAAACTCTGGGATGTAGTGGATGGACAAAGAAACATTCCATAAGATAAAACAAGAATTAAAAATTTCAAAGATGATGATGTTAAAGCTCTTATGTTAATTCTATTTGGTATATATGATGAAATTCAAGCACACATTAGTGAAGCAGAAACTTCAAAAACTGCATGGAAAAAAATTGTGTATGATATTTGAAGGAATAAATAAGGTAACCATTTTACATCTACAATCACAATTGTATGCACTAAAGGTTCATGATGGAGAAGACATAGAACATTTTCTTTGAATGATATCAGAATTAAAATCAAAATTGCATACCCTAGGAGAAAAGGTTGAAGATAAACTTCTAGTTTCAGTTGTACTTAGAGTACTTCTTAAATAGTTCAAAACATTGGTCACATCTCTTCTAATATCACACAGAAATGTATCATTTGAGCAATTAATAAATATTCTTCAGCAATATGAACTTGAAAATCAATTAAGAAATGAGTCATCCAATAAGGCTCTTGTAGTAGAAAAAGGATCTTGCACTTCATCACAAAATCAAAAACAAAAGAAGTATTATAATATTTGTGAAAAAGAAAGGCATGACAAGGAAGGATCAAGACCAAGAATCTTCTAAAGGAAATCAAAGAGATCAGAGTAATCAGTTAAAGTATGTTGCACAACAAAAAACTGTACACAAGAATCTTATGGCAAATCACATATGTTTGTTATCAAGTAATGAGGGATCCAATAAAGACTTGGAACTTATGATAGTAAATGCATGTTGTAACACAAAAAGAAAAGAGAGTACAACTCAGATGATTTGAGTATAGTTCATTAGAAAAAGCTTATGCTGTCAAAATTAATGATGATAGAGATTCAAATGATGACAGGGATAGTGATGCTCAAAGTTGTGTTGATGTTGATAGGGATCAATTTGATGATCATTTTGGTTATTTTGAAAGGTATACTAAAGGAATTGGTTCAAAATTGTTAAATAAAATGGGATACAGAGACACAGGTTTGGGAAAACATGGACAAGGAATGAAAGAGTCAATTGTACCAAAAATAAGACCAAAATATGGTCTTGGATATACAGGATAGATCAGCAGTAATAAATCAAGAACTAAATTCATGATAAAAAACAATGACATCAAATTAGTGACAAAGACTAATAGAATCAATAACAATGAAGGACCAAATGGCAAAAAGAATTTTGTAATAGGGAACAAATGTAATCATTGTGGTAGATATGGGTATAAGATAGAGAAGTGTTGAAATATTCATTATTCTAAAATTTGTGGAGGACAATAATTCACAAATATCTTGTCTACATAAAGAGAAGAAAAGTTGAAAATTAAAAATGGATTTTGGATGGATAAGTATGAATGAATGGAATAAGATGAAAGGAATGTTGTATGGTTTCTACAAGAGGAAACCAAGTGTGATGAAAAATCAAATTTCATTGAATGTAAAGAATGATATTGGTCTTATCATTAAAAAAAAAGTGAAAAGAATGATCATGATCCAAACATACCTTAGGAGGTGACCTATAGTGAAAGCATCTGTAATGATGATCCTATAGATATGATAGTCTTATGAATGTTCTGGTGGATGACCCAGAGAATGATAATTCAAAGGTGACCCAGAGGCAGAGTTCCAGAGGCAGTGACCTAGAGGCAGTGATCCAATGGGAGTGACCCAGTGGCAGTGACCTAGATGCAGTGATCCAGTGGGAGTGACCCAGTGGCAGTGATCCAGAGGTAGTGTTCCAGTGGAAGTGACCCAGAGGCAGATCTAGTGGTAGATCCAATGGCAATGACCCAAAGGCAATGACCTAGAGACAGAGACCCAAAGATGACTCAAATACATTGATCTAGAGGTAAACACATCTAATTTATAAATGAAGGCTTAATGAAGGTTGCATATATGCAGCCATGCCAAAGTCAAAGCTGAAGAATGAAGAGAAAAAAAAAATCAGAGAATGAAGGCAGAAGAGAAAAAAAAATCAGAGAATGAAGGCAAAAAGCCTTCCTACCAAATAATGTAATGCGGAGGTGTTGGAAGTATTACATTATTTGGCCCCCTTGTAAATATTACTTTGGTAGTTGATTTATATTTTATATAATGTATGTGTCAATATGAGGAATATGAAAGGATGCATCTCCCAACTGTTAGAGGAGAGCAATAGTCAAAGTACTAAAAATTCATGTAAAATTATATATTGGAGATCTCTCTCCATGCAATGTAATCAATTACTATCATTCTTATTATCTTTTGATATTGTGTATATTTGAGTTATATTTGTGAGATATTTTTGTTATTCCAATATTGAGATTCATTGTTATTTTTTATTAGTGACATATATTTGATTTATACTTGATCCTGGATAAAGCTTTCGGTGAGTTAATCTACTTGGAAAGCTAACATGTCCACACATCAACAGGATCAATCTTCTCTCTAATGTGAAAAAGTACATCCAGTTTCACTAACATGAAGAATGGTCCAAGAGCTTCCTTTCTCTTATCGAGTTCCTAATCATTGATACCTTCATTTGGCTGATTCAAGATGAATTAACCAAGTCTTATAATTTTGTCCGTTGAGACGGGTAACATATCCTAAGGAATCCATCTTTGCATAAGAACCCTAAATAGATCTATAATAGGTTTGTATACTAATGTCACCACTATGTAGAGATCGAAAAATCATGCAATCTAAAAAAATGGGCTCCAAATGCTTCAGTATGCAAAAGTTATGACCTCTGAAAGATTTAGTTAGATTAGCACTCAAATCAAAAAAACAATCACATGCCAAATCTTAGAAAAAATGTAGAATCAATTGTTGCGACGTGTCACCACTGATTGGTTGTTGTGTCTGCGAATTAATGTTTGACACTTTACATTATATGATTGGAAAACTATTTAGGTTCATATATTTAAAAAAAATGAAATTTAGTGGGTTCAAAGCCGATGGGGCTCGAACCCAAGACCTATAAAAAAGCAAGGGCAGTAACCAGTGTGACACATGCACATGCTAAAGCCAAATCCAGAGCTAGACTGCATTGAACACACCTTGACCTAAAAAATCTTGCATAAAAATAAATGCTTACGCTTGTTCCGACTTGAAATTGGGACCTCCCTTCTAAAAGCAAGTGAACCAACCACTGTGCCATACAATTGATGGAGTCCAAAAATGATTGGCAAATTATTTAGGCTCATATGTTTGAAAAAATAAATTTTAGTAGGTTCAAAGCCGATGGGGCTCGAACCCAAGACCTACAAAAAAGCAAGGGCAGTAACCAATGTGACACATGCACATGCTAAAGCCAAAGCAAGAGGTAGACTGCCTTGAACACACCTTGACCTAAAAAATCTTGCATAAAAGAAATGCTTACACTTGTACGGAATCGAAATTGAGAACTCCCTTCTAAAAGCAAGTGAACCAACCATTGTGCCATACAGTCGGTTGAGTCCAAAAGAGCAGTTTCCCCCCTAAGGTGCATACACCACTGCATAGTGAGAAAGGGATCCAAAATTAGCTTTGCAAGGAATCAAATCGTAGACTTCAACATTGCAAGGGAGTAGCCCAACCACAGTGCCAATGACGTGGATGTGGTTGAGATGATGAAAGCAAATACCCTTAAACAATTTATGTCAAGTGGCATTGCAGTAAAAAACATGTCGGTGACTCAAACCATCGACGACTTCCCAAACAAGAACAATCCCTGTCAGCACGCCACTCCCTGGTTAGTGAGTGGAAGAGATAGGACTCCGTCATAGATGACCAAGAGATGGAAGAGAGGGCTAGGAGTCGAACATCATTCCTCCTTGCTCAAAGTCGAATGGCCTGACTGTCGCTCCATCTACACTAGCATGCACGTATCCACTGAAATATGCAGATGAACAACACTAGGACGTATGCAAAAGTTTTGCAAAGATGATGTGAAATGCGCCAAAACATTTGGCATCAGAATTTGAAACTTTCATAAGAAAATTGTTTATCTTCTATTGATGAGTGATGCAACTCCAGATCTTGCTCTAATACCATGTTTAATTTCGAAATATTTTCCAAAATCATTCCAAAACATGCATTCACCACAATCATAACCCGAGAAGAAGAAAAGGCAATTAAATTGTAGCAATAGTAAAGGAAAGGAAAGGAGACAAGAAGTATGAGGTGGATGTCTGTGGGCACCTCAATATATCACATTTTATTCACAATTATATTACAAATGGATCTTCATTTAGCGGTATTTATAGTGATACCAAATATCCAATGAGAGGTTAACCTTAGACCAACATTAACTTAACCTTGATGTTAACCTTACAATAAAATAATAATAAATTACCCTTTAAGTGGATTAACCAATACCACTAAGGGTGAAATATGAAAGGGGCCTATAGGCTTTACATAAATGAGGAAATGTTTGTAGACTTACATAATCACATGCCCATAGGCTACATAAATGGCGCTCATAAACACCTCATCACACATTTGGCCATGGCCTAAACAAGATTAAATTACAAATATTTCAACAGATGTTGGCTTTTATGGTGTATGGTTTTGATTGTTATTTATATGATGATGCTTTTTGATGATGAGTTAATCATATTTATGATTTGTTTAATTGCTTTAATATTTTTATGTAGCTTAATGATTAATGATGAGATTAGATGATGATATTGTTGATTAGACGAGTCGGTTGTTAAGATTAGGTGTGAGATGGTTTGTTGATTAAGATAGTTTGTTAAGGATGACTAATAATGATCGAATAAAATGTTTTAAAATATGAATAATTTAAATGATTAAACAAGTTGGATAATGAGAGATGCACAATGTATGATGTGAGGATGTGCCCAAGACTAATATATACACTATATACATAGAGATTTGCCCAAGAGGACTTTAGTTAGCTTTTGACTTGCCCATGGGGACTTTAATTAACTTTGAGACTAGCCTAGGGGAACTTTAGTTAGCTTTTGCTATGATACAAAGATATGTACAAGCATAAAAAATAAATGATTTGCCTTAAAACAAACATCTAAGGACTTTTGCCTTACCTATAGGACTTTTGATGTAGCCTTGCCCATAAGACTTTTAATTTGCCTTATCTATAGGACTTTTGATTTAGCCTTGCCCATAAGACTTTTAATTTGTCTTGTCTATAGGACTTATAATTTGTCTTTAAACAAATGCTTAAAGGACTTTTTTATTTAGATCGATTTGCCTCATAGAGAAGTGTCAGAGAAGACTTATTGGTGTAGCAACAAGTAATGCCCCCAATTGGGAGGACAAGTTTGTTGTTGACCAATTGCCCTCACACAAGGTGATTTGTGGGAAACAACAAATGATAAGATTGATTTGGCTATCAACACCTATGAACTTCATACTATTCATCATGTAGCAATTGATGAGATAGAAGAATTTGATTTAACTTGCCATCAACACTTGCAAACTTCGCAATATTCATCATGTAGCAATTTAATTGATAGTTTGGAAGACTTGATAGATGTAGTTTGAGGCAAACCAGACTAAGAAGGTGATTGATGATAAATATAGATGTTGCACAAACCCTAATTTGGTTCACAAATATAAGACTAGGAGAATCCACTCACATCAATCACCTAGTGCAATGAAAATGAGCTATCCTAACTAGGATCATCATCTGCATGTATCACGGATCCTTGACTTGAGGTGCAACAAGCAATCCAAATATAAATAGGCATGTGTATGCAGGTATATATGAAATTAGACTAGATGCAAGCATGCAAAGATAGACAACTGAAAGAAACAGGCAACAAATGCAAACTTAGATATAAACCTTTTAAGATTATATTCATTGGTTCTTTTAGTTCTTTTTTGTTAAGCAGGCAAGGCGGTAAACATCTAAGCCAAACTTGGCGTCTATAATGAATGGACCTAGCCAATTAGGCTCAAACTTACCTTTGAGCTTGGTTTTGCCATTGTTCTTATGAATTTTAAGAATGAGATCACCAATCTCTAAGGAGCAGGATCATACATTTTTGCTATAGACATGTTTATGAAGAACTTTAAAAGAACACCCCTATTCTTTCCAACCAAGAAGTAAAATACAACCAATACAATTCATAATTATAAATAAATTCATAAAGCACTAGTTCATTGATAAAATTGCAGCTGAAAAACGCAGCAATACATACAACAAAAAGTAGTTATAGATTCTGCAAATTTGGTTTTAAATCAACATTGCAGTCCCCTATTTTAAACACTACAACAAAACAAAAATACTAAAAAAACCTAAAACAAGGGATCAAATCATCCTACAACTTTTGGAGGGAATTATTCCCTTATTGTAATCTATAAATATCAATAGTTTAAGCTTTGGAAAGGATCATCAAGTTTGTAAAGCTTTCCTTTCATTTCTCACTATATAGCAATTTGCGGAATTCTAAACAGCCTTGTGAAAAATTGAACCCTTACTTCAACCATAACCTTACGTAATAAATTTTGTTGCATATCTATCTATTTATATATACCAACATTAAGACACCTATTATTTCTAACCATTGCAACAATATTTTCTAACAGCTCTCATAACTCAAAACTTCTATAAATGCTTCCCTTGTCAATAGTTTGGAATCGCAGCAATCTTGAAGGGTATTCCATTGTCTGAGATTAGAACAAAAGGGATGTCATAACAGCCAAATATTTGGTTGAGGATAAACTTGAAGACTAGGACTCAAATGGTTGAGGCTAAAGGCATGGCTGCGACACACTTAGTGAGGTCCTTAGTGGCTGTGATGATGAACTTATGCCCATCAAACGACACCGAGTTAATCTTCCCAATGATGTCTAAGCCTTAGGGATCCACGCATCTATGACAATTATGCCCATTTATGTATTGAGTTATCCATATAAGGAGCTTAGATACATATTCACTTCTATTACTTCATATTTATCTTGATGGGTCAAAGTAATTTTATTTGAAACATGGAAGAAGATTCTTAACAGTGCTTTCTTTCCAAAAATTTAATCTCTGCATGTAAGCATCGTCCCTTCTCTATACTTTATGTATAGCAATCACTCACACAACCAATGGTTGCCATCCAAGTCTGGAACTAGATATCATCGTAGAAAGTGCTCCAACTTACAATTCCATCCAATTTTGACATATATTAATGTATAAAAATTACAAAATATAGACCAGAAAAATTAGTATTACCTAAACATAAATAGCTTATAGCAAAAAAAACAAGTGCAACTAAGTCCACTCCTAAATTCAAATTCTTGAGATAATACACATTAAGAAAGACTTGCACATAAACAAACCTCATTGGGTGCCTTTTAGGCATGTGCCAATGATACTCCAAGAGATGTCGCATCAACATCCAACAATACTCCAAGAAAGGATTACTTGTCTTATGTGTACATTCTCTAGTTTCTGCAAGATGTCACATCAACGTTCTCATTTCCATAAAAAGGAATTGTCTTACACATCCATTCTCTATTAGGTTTTCAGTCTTGCAAGACCCCATGCCATCCAAGTCTTCTCTTCATATTTTGTAGAATCTTCATAAATTGAGGCATTGTCCATAATATAATGGCACAATTCTATCTACTTTCTTAGCCTGCTATAATGCCTTGCCGACTTGCATTACACTCTAACAAATTTAGTGAGCCTGACTCCATATTCAGTCTCATTAACTGTTTTACAGCTAAAGACAACTTTAATGTGAACATCTAACCTTATCCTGTATATTTTGAATACAGAAATTTGAGAAAATGTTGGATAATATATAGAGATTTAAATGTGAACATCTTTTAGTAATACCAACTTTCTGACAGCATTTAATGTAATTTTCTCCAGAAGCTTCCTTCGCGGACGTCGTTTTGGGCTATAAATAGCCCCTTTGTGAATGGAAATAAACATCAATCATTTCCTTGCAAAGTCTTCTGCCTCTTGTGTCCGTATCAATAATTGTCAAAACAGGTAGATGGTGCTCCCTAATATTTTATATTAAAATTTTATACGAAAGAGAAACTTACGCTTCCCCCCAAACCACTTTGAACAATTTCTTTTCAATAGAGGCAAGTAAAGTTGGAAAGAGATCAGCCAATCACCACAACCAAAATTGTTCAAGTGACTGTAGAATTAGAAAGTGGAAATGCCATCTATTTGTTTGTATTCTTTTGAACATAACTGAGTTAATGTCTAAATGACATATGTAATACTATTTACAGCCTTGAAAATATGCTCTCGGGTTGCTGCATCATCTGCTTTAATTAGGATATATTTTTCTGTGACTTCAATAGTAGCTTTTGAGGGGGAACTAATATCGACAACAAATTTTGTTCGACTTTCATCATTGTCTTTCTTGTTAGTTATAACAGTTTCTGATGTTACATCATCTTTCACAGAAGCACAGATCCCACAGCCTTTCAAAGCTCCTATCAGAATTTCTGGATGAATTTCACCTCTTCTAGATTGCTGGTTTGATGAAGTTGCTGCACTTGATGATGCCATAGACTTTAGAGAAAGCTGGCCATCTTCTATATGGAGTTCTGCTTTCAGTTTGGCCACTGCAGATTTTCCTTGTCCAACCTGTTTTGGCCTAAGCTGAAATGCTAAATCTGTTGCCATATGTACTTCAACCTCATCTTTTAAACTGGGTATGCGTAAAGTTTGTCCCTTCCGGTAGAACAAAGTTCGATGTTCTTCTAGTCCTATTGTGTTTACTCCTTTCTGTAAAGCTTCTGGAAACTGCAAACACATTCCCTTAGCAACTTACAAAAGACAAATTCATTATGTCTGAGCTATATAATGGAACACTCCCCTAAAACATAGAAATAAGTATTCCACGTCATAGAAATGAGATCATGTACAACTCACCAGGACAAGCTTGGGTTGCAATTTCCTCATAAGTGATAAAATTTCGTTAAACCTAAAAAGAAAAACAGAGAAAACACATTAATAATTGCAGCCACAATATTTTGAGGCTTTAATTACAAAGATCCAAAGTTTCCTGACATTTCTTCTTTAGATGTTTAAATTCTTCCAATGTTTATTTATGCAAAAAAAGCCTTTCTTTTATTTTTAAAGCAAATATATAGCTAACTACAAAGACTTGTCAAAGTCAATAATAAATGAGAAACTGTTGGTTACGGATCTGCCACAGGAAAGGATTTGGTCTATCTTACGCGCCCTAGACCCGCCCAACAGATTGAAAGGCCGGAAGGAAGGAATGCCTTCCGTGCCAATCTCCAGAGAAGGCTGGCTCCTTTACTACACTACGCTGGTTTTAGATTAGGGAACTGGAAAGAGATTGGGAAAAGTGCTGAAAGGGATGAAAATTGCTGAAAGAGACGGGAAATATGGCCACAGGCCAGATGGTTCCTAAGGGGAAGAACAAGCAGCACAATCACTAACTTCTACTTAAACCAGCAGCAATCAATACCTAGACTATAACAGAAACTAACGCTGAACTATTCTCTGATACGTATCCTTCAATAATTCCAGGTTTCGCCCTTTATCACACACTTAAATCCAGATTGCAGAATTTACGGTATGCAAATAAAGAAACAGAATTAACAGAAATAATAGAAGGCATCATACACAGGAAAAGAGTCCAGAACCAGAACCAGGAGTCTTAATATTGATGCAGAATCTAAGTACAGCAGCTTTCTAGCAAGATGTTCCCCCCCTATTACATTACATTGAGCGGCCTTTTATAGAAGAAAATCCCCCGGATTACATTAATGTTCAAACCCTAGAAGTCGCTGGGGCAGTTGAGATTTGACCCCTGTCAAGCGACAGAGAATCCATGGGATTCTGCCCATTCGTGTTTACAGCGGCTCCGGACGACCTTTGCAGCTCACTCGTGTTTACAGCGGCGTCGGACGGGCGTGGTAGCATGTCTCATTAAGATGGTTGGTGCAGCTTGCCCCAAGAGCTTTTTCGGGACCTGACATGGTTGTCCTGATGGGATGGGCTGGAGACCCAAACTCGTGCGCCATGGATGCACCTTAAATGCCTGCCTACCTTCTTTTTCTCAAGATGTGTGCCCTTCGGAGTGCCCCTTCAGTGGCTGCCTTAGCGTTTAGAAACACCCTTGATGGAGCTTGCCTGACTTTGCTAGAGTTCGCCCGAAATAGGGCCTGAAATTCGCTTGAAATTTTGCTAATCGAGGATCGCTTAAATTTGACATGAAGCCGAGGTTCGTTGGAGAAAAGGAGCGAGGTTGGGGGTCGCACGAGGATGGGGCGAAGTAGAGCCTTCCAAGCTTAGGAAACCTTTTTCATTTGCAGCTAGACTTCGCCCGGAGTAATGCCCCGAAACCGAGGTTCGCCGAAGACTGACCCCGAAGCTGAGCTTCGCTGTCCTTTTGGGCGAAGTTGAGGCCTTCCATACTTTAAGATCTTTTTCAAATATTTGATGTTGTACTTCGCCCAAAAACTGAGCGAAGCTGAAGTTCGTCGTGCGAGAAGCCCGAAGCTGGGGTTCGCAGGAGATTTGAGCGAACTTGAGATTTCTGGCCGACATGGAGCATTTTGGCTGACGTTCGTTTTTTGGCCGACATTCACTTCGCTTGCTGCCCGAAACCGGGGTTCGCTAGAGATTTGAGCGAACTTGAGAGCATTTTGGCCGACATAGGCATTTTGGCCAACGTTCGTTGGAGAAGGGGAGCGAACTTGAGCTTTCCAGATTTCGAGAGCATTTGGGAGCGAACTTGAGCTTCATGGCCGACATAGAGCATTTTGGCCGACATAGGGCATTTTGGCCGATGCTGGTTCGGGAGCGAACTTGAGCTTTCCAGAGTTCGAGAGCGTTCGGGAGCGAACTTGAGCATCATGACCAACATAGAACATTTTGGTCGACGTTCGCTCCTCTTGCTGCCCGAAACCGGGGTTCGCTGGGGATTCGAGCGAACTTGAGAGCATTTTGGCCGACGTTCGCTCCTGGCCGACGTTCGCTCCGCTTGCTGCCCGAAACCGGGGTTCGCTGGAGATTTGAGCGAACTTGAGAGAAGTCATTCCTTAACCTCTTTTGCACTTCCCAGGCTGCAGTTCGCCCAAGAACCTGAGCGATTTTGAGGTTCGTCAAGTTTCGGAGCGAACTTGAGCCAACTTAGGGTTTTGTCATTTTTTGGTTGTCCAAGCTGCAGTTCGCCCCCGGGCGAGAGCGAAGCTGAGGTTCGCTCCTTTTGAGAGCGAACCGGAGGCCTTTCATGCCTTAGACTTTTCTTTGCCCCTTATGCTGTACTTCGCTCAAAACCTCGAGCGAAGCTGGAGTTCGCTGTTTTTCTGAGCGAACCTGAGCTTCTTTTGCCTTAGCCAATTTTTCAAGCCCGAAATGGGCTTTCGCTGGCTCTGCTTCCCGGGGTCATAACTTTTGATCCGCTGCCCCGATCGCCTATTATAATATATCGCCGGAAAGCTTGCGAAAAGATCTGCAATGACGAAATATCCAAAGATCATTTCATCCTCTTTTCGGGCCTGCGAAAATGCCAACACTTCTGCATGCCTTGGCCGCTTTGAAGCTCCTCACTTACACAAACATTTTGTCAAAAAATTTGATGTGGCAAAAATGACAACAGAAACCTAACCAGTTAGGACTGAATAGTTGAGGAAACTTTATGTTAGCCATTGTATGGTGAATGTCAATTCTGCAGTCTTTGAATTAAAACACAGTTAAGTGCAGTTTGATTTACTTGATTGTTCAAAAGTCATAAATGATAAACACAACCACGTACCTCAGTCCAGATGGAAAGGGGCATTGCAGAAGCTTCATTGCAATTGGTTTGAATGGGGAAAGTAAGAGATCAACATCAATCATATCCTGCAAACACAAGTTGAAGACATCCATGAAGCAGTCCTTAAACTACCAAGATTTTTGTTTATTAAAGAAAGATAATTAGTAAGGTATGCTGAAGTCTATTATATATGGCATGAACGTTGATGTGATCATCCACTAGTATAATTACAGCCATTAATTTATTATGACTAACTATATAATAAAACTCCAGTAAGTTACAGTCCAGAATATATATTTTGACATGTGGTGGCTGATTCACTGAGTTTCTAAATATGTTCTTCAACCACAAATTAAGCACTTGTTAAAAACATATAGCGGAACGTAATCTTAAAAAAATACATAATGGTCCACATAATTTCAAAATAGAAACAAATCACAGTAGCTTATATACCTCTACTATAACAAGCAAACAGCTTGGGTTCTTGTGCCATCGATTAAGCAAATGTGCAGTTGGCCCAACTCGCAGGCTCCAGTGGGAAGCAAAAATTACACATGGTTCCTGCCACACATTACTGCTTCCACACACTATTAGGGTCTTAATACATGGGGACCATAACAACATGTTTCTATTTCAGTCCATAACAAACCTGCACCAGACTACTTGCATAAGAAAAGTGTCATAATCATGTTCTCTACAAAAGAAATTGAAGACATTTGCATCATGCAGTTGTTCATTGATGTACAGAAAGACTTGATATCCAGTTGGTCTTGTCCAACCTTTTTGCTTTTAGAGCTTTGCACGAAAGGAACTGCTTATAAGCAAAAACAATAATGTGGATCTGAAACTATTGCAGTCCAAATGATGTCTGTGTCAACCATGGCAAATTCATGAGAAAAAAGCTCAGATAAACAGTACAGATTCAATGAAATGGTTTAAAAACCTTCTAAACACATGCAGTCAGACAACTTGGTAGGCTCCACCACATATATTTCTCTATGGAGCATGGAATAATTTGGAGGTAAGCCAGTCGAAGCTATGCTCTGTACCAGGTCACCTATAAGGCATTACTAACAAATACGCAACTGCTCTGTATTCAAACTACCTAAGGCAAGGCTAACACTAAAAATGATAGAATATCCAAATTGGACAAACAAATTGATGTATGACCATAATTTATTCACAATCTTATTATAAAATTGTTGGCATGTGACCTTTTTTGGGGCATGGTTTTATAAATGAAAATCCCCAAAACCATATTTTTTTATCCTAACCACACTATCAAGGGCATATCTTTATGCTCAGGACTCCCTTTTGATCCAGTCAAGAACTGTAAATATTCGAGGGAGAACAACAATTTCAGAAGGCAACTCTGTCACAAGCAGAGTTGCCAGCAACTGCGTGGAAAAAGGAATTAAAGTAAAAAATAAAAAATGCTCTAGAGGCCCTCAAAAATGCAAAAGAAAACAATTACTGTAAATAGTAGTTTTCTATTTTTCAATTTCCGTAGCCAAAATGCATCTCTAGCCATGTTGACCCATCAGTAGATGACAAAACACAAAAGGACAAGACATATGTATGTAATTTTAATTTAATATGCACTTTGTAACTCGTGGAAGGTGAATCACCACATTTCCATATGGATGACCTTCTAACTCAGAAGGTGAACCACCACATTTCCATATGGGGGACCTGTTGAAACTCAGATTTGGGGGTGCAACAACCAAAAAGAAGCCAGACCAATTCCCAGCAGATCGAACATTAGGGTGTACCACAAAGATGGTGGTTTTGCTCTGCGAGAGATAGTAACTGAACTTTTTCAGAGCCTTCATGATGGCAAAAACTTGTTTCTCAATTAAGGTATACCTTTCTTCGTAGTTGTGGAGGGCTTGACTCATGAAAGAGATGGAATGTTAGTCATCTTGATCATTCTTCTGAGTCAGTACAGCTGCAATGCTTTCTTCTGTGTCCCAAACACATTCATCCTGAATTCTCTGGAGAAATCAGAGTTAATCAGGACAGGGGCTTGGGTAATGGTGTCTTTTACCTCTTGGAAGGCTTTCTTCCCTTCTCCAATCCACTCTAAGGAGGCATCTTTATTAAGCATTTTGGTTATAGGTCTGACTATCTGTGCAAAGTTGGTGATAAACTTGGCCACAAACTGAATCTGCCCTAAAAATGATCTGATCCCTTTGATCGATGAAGGTAATCGTAAATCTTGAATGGCTTTGATGCTGTCAAGGTCTATGGCTAGGCCCTCTTTTGATATTATGTGGCCTACTAACTTCCCTTCTCAGACCATGAAGATGAACTTCTTTGGGTTTAGGGAGATACCAAATTCTCGGCACCTTTGAAAAATAGACTCTAGATGTTTGATATGCTTACACCTATCTTTGAAAAAAACAGTCAAGTCGTCTAGGTAAATCAGAATGATCTTGAACACAAGCCCTGAGAAAGCAATATTCATCGCCCTCTGCAAAGTTGCCCCCAAATTTGACAGACCAAAAGGCATTCTTTGATAAGCAAAAGCCCCCCAGTTAGTGGTTGTCTTGTGTTGATCTTCATCTTTGACCCAGATCTGATTGTATCCAAAGAAACCATCTAGAAGTGATAGCACTTGTGAACCAGCCACTTTCTGCAATATTTGATTGATGGCAGGCAAAGGGTAATGATCTTTTAAGGACGCCCTATTCAAGTTCCTGAAATCTACACATAACCTGATATCCCCATTCTTTTCATGCACTGGGACAAGGTTGGTGACCGATGTTGAATGCTTGATCGAGAATATGATATGGCCTTGTAGGAGTTTTAACAATTCTTTCTTCATTATGGCTTCTATTGGGGTTGACTGGTCTTTTCTTTTGGCGAAAAGGCCTCACATTTGGCTCTAATTCAATGGTATGTTCTATTACACTACAATCGTAAACTTTCAGATCTTTCATATAACCAGGCAATTATATCCCCATACCTGCCGCAAAGCCCTTTAAAAAGATCCTGTTCTTCCTAAGTACAATCTTTTCCAAGCAGTAGGCTCTTCCCTTTGGCTACCTCGACAAGTTGATATGCAAAAGATTTTACTTTGAGACTGTTTTTCCTTGTGCTATCATTAGGGTTAAATAAGCTTTCTAGCGTAATAAGCCCTTTAGGCAATTGGTTTGATTTCAGCTGTATGATTCTATCTTTTACATCATCTCCATATTCATTTTTTCTTCGGCATATTGGGATTCTATGATCAAGAACTTCATTATCTGCTCATTGTTATTGAATACTTGCCAGTGGTCGCTGTTGTCAGGAACTGCAGGTCTAAAGACAACCTCCAACTCCTTTAATTTATCCCACATATCATTTGTAGGGTCAAAGCATGCTGTGATACCTGCCAATTTGTCTGCCTTTGCATTCATCTCCCTAGGTACGGCTTTGATTTCATAGGAGACAATACTTTCAAGCAGATCCCAAACTTGGTGTTTGTAGGATTTCAAGTGCTTATTCTTAGTAGCACACTGGGAATTGACCTAGTTTATTATTAATTTGGATATATTCTCAGGTCTTTGACCCCATCTTCTTTACTTCCCTCAAACCAGTACAGAGGGCTTCATGCTCAGCTATACTATTCATGCAATTGAAAAACAGTCTACAAGCATGATTGATTTGTGCCCTTTGGGGATCGATGAATTGTACTCCTGCGCCTACCCCATTCCTTGTTCTAGCCCCATCGAAGTGCATTGTCCATGTTTTTTCCGCCTCATGGCTTGTCAAGGCGGGAAATTTCATAGGGTTCTCTGTTATTAGGTAATTCCCCAATTCCATTTCCTCATATTCCCATTCAGGATCCCCGTCATCCTGTAACACACCAAATATCATCTCCCCCTTTGGATTGTATTCTTGATACACATTATTATCAATGTATTCTAGGAGCTCATTCCAGTTAACCACATCATCATTTTCCAGTTTATGCAAGAGATAATTGCAGGGTGGCTCATTCTCAATCCTAATAATTTTTCCATCCCTTGACACTTTCATGTGTGTATAATCCATTGCTAGAGAACCATCCGCGGACAGCTCTCGCATCCATTCCCTGGATAACATCTCAAAGTATGGGGGTAAGTCTACGACTATCACCTCTTAAACTACAACAAGTTTTGGGCATTGGGCTATGGTCATGACCAAATCCTTGAGGACCCCCATTGCATTGACCCTAGTTTCCTCCATTTGTATCAGGTGTTTGGTTGTCTTGGTATAAGGGAGACCCATTTCTTCGCACACGACCTTGGGCAAAACTGTAACCGCCGCTCCTAAATCGACAATGCAACTTCTAAGGATATAATTTTCAATGTTGAGTGTTACAAAGAACGGATGTGGCTTCAGGTCCTTTGGCTATGGAGCATTTCGCATATCAAAAGCACCGACTTTGATGCCTGATGGTTGTTCTACGATCAAATGTTGTTGCTTAAGTAAGATGGATTCTGCTTGTTTACCTTTAGAGTACCATTTTTGCTATTCTTTCAGAGCTTCTCAAAGCAGGTCTCATTGTCCAAGCAATGCTAGGGCTTCCAACATGTAACTTTGGCCGGTATCTTCTTCATGTCTTCAATGATATTGAATTTTGAAACTGGGATTTCTCTTCTTGTGGCAAAACTTATGGGCTGCCTAAAAGTTGTTTGGCTCCCTTCATGCGTGAGAGAGGGATATTTCAACTCCTTTCTTTTGGCTTTTGCCACCTTGTGTTAGGACCCCATCCTAACCTCATTATGTAATTACCCCCTTCCTAACGTGGGGACCCCATCTTAGTATTATGTAATATTTTGTAATGTTAATGTTTTGTAATGTGTATGTGGCATTTGAGGCACCTAGACAAGTGGGGCCATTTTATGTAACCGTTATTAAGAATGTAACCACTTGTTTGGTAAGAGATTCTAGCTCGAGTGGCCACTTGCATGTGAAGCCAACCCTTGAGCGTTATAGTTAGAGTTACAAAGAGTCTTTAAAAAGACAAGGGGGCATAGATGAAAGTATCTCTCATATTTTGTATTGAAGCTCTGCTTCTAAGGAGGTTGCCCCCTCGAAGAGGCCTACGATTTTGTAATGTGTTCTTGTTTTTCTATAATATAATCTTCTGCATTTCCATTTCATCTTGCAACATTGTTGATTTCAAGTTTATTTCCTATTATTATTGCAATATTGTGTGGATGTGCTTTCATTTTACTGCAAGGTTCATAACAAGTGGTATCAAAGTGCTTTCCAAGGCCGCGTCTTACTGCAATGCAAACAATTCGTGTTCTGCCATTTCAACTTGTTAGGTATAAAAAATCCTTGTTTTCATTTTCTTGCTTATTTTCCTATAAAGAAAAAAAATCTAGCCATTTTTTCCCTTTATTTTTAGTTTAATAGGTTAGAAACCTTGTGTCGAGGGTTTTCAAATATCATGGAAGAGTTGTCGTTATTGGCTAAGCTAAATTACCCGTAAAGCATCTAGTGAAGTGAGGAGCGATCAGGCTCGAATACCTAGGCCTCAGACATCACCTGTATATGGAATTGAGCTCCCACATATCTTCAAGTATATGGGGAGACCCCCCTAGGATTAGGAGAAACCTTTAGCCCTAAGAAGCTTTTCGACCTTGTATCTATCCATAGTGCACCGAGCACAGCACTCAGGAAGATCACCCTTTTGTACTGTCAAAAAAAGCAAGTAGTGCACTCAAGGGTAAGTGTGGAATCCACCTTGAGTATTGGCCTAAAATATTGGTCCAAGTGCTCTCGTTCGTCGTTGCAATATAACAGAGAAATAAGGACACTACATACACCTTGGCCTAGAGTACCCTATTTCTATTGAATGTTTAACCTGAACGCCAAAAACCTTATCACAAAAATTGAGCATATTGAAGAGACTACACTATCACATAGGTGACTAAAAGAAACCAGACAAAAGAAATTGTGGAGAAGGTAATAGTCAATACGGGGTCTGTCAGTAATGATCGAGTATCATTTCAAACAAGGGCATAGTCAATAACAATCAAGACAAAGTTTGATCGTGCAGTTGTTAGTTACAATCGAGAATCATAACAATCAAGGCAATTGTCAGTAACAAAGTCTGCCAAGACAACCGTCAAAAACAGTGAGTTATAGAGTCAGACAACACACTTATCAATAACGGCTACTACAGAGCCTGCTAAGGGGGTTGTTGGACAAAAATCAATTTTCTGAGTGAACCAAGAGTCCAAGAGAAAAACAGACAACACTTGAAGATAGCAATTGACTATAATAAAAAGATTTAAAACATAAAAAAATGGGGTGCCAAAAAACGTAATTGTGAGACCTATCCCATTGTATTCGTCATTTCAAGTTGATCGTTTTGATATATAGCAACCAAACACTTTTTCTGACCCATTACTAAAAATGAAGTTGGAACAAAGCCAATATATGGAGCAATAGAAGCACACACTTAGTAACCTAAAGAGCGAGATGTCCCACATTGGACAAGAAGTTAAACAAATGAAATATCACATGCAAATTATGAAAACTGACCAGATTAAAGTCAAAACAGTGATTGAAGAAAGATTCCTAGAGGTTGAAGAGCGTTTAAAGGAAGGCCCAAAAGTATTCTAACATATTAAAATTGAAGGATTGGGTGGTAGTTCGGGCAATAAAGAGAAAGAAACCCATCCTGTTATTTTTTACACAAATACCCCGTTTAAGATGCCCAAATTAGACTTTCCCAAGTTTAAAGGAAAGGACGTTGATGGTTGGTTGATGGTCGGTTGTGTCGGGCAGATCAATTCTTCAAACTCCATACTGTTCCTCGATATTTGTGGGTCACCATGGAATCTTTTAACTTTGAATTTGGGGCCCTACAATGGTACCATTGGTTACAAAACACGACTCCTAACCCTTCTTGGGAAGACTTTGAGTCCCAATTACTCACTCGTTTTGGCCCTAGTGAGTATAAGGACTTTATAGGAGCCTTAACAAAATTGAAACAAACCCCAACTGTCCGGGAATATCAAACTCAATTTGAGATATTGGCTAATCGGAAAAAGGGTTTGAATGAAGGATTTTTTCAAAGTTGTTTTATCAATGGGTTGAAAGATGATATCAAGGAAAAAGTAAAAATGTTCAAACCACAGTCTATGATGCAAGCCATAGGATTGGCTAGACTAGCAGAGGAAAAAAGTTCTGCCTAGAGGCGGTCATCTAAATTCTTACTGGCCAAACTAACATTTCCATCCAAGTTCACATCAAATCCTAGCAATAAATCTCCACCAATCAAGCAATTGACTAGGGAGGAAACGAATGTCCATAGAGCACAAGGATTATTTTATAATTGTGATGAGAAGTATTCATCGAGCATAAATGTGTACAATAGAAGTTTTTGTTGAATGTGGATGAATCAATAGTGAATGAAATATTTGATGATGAAGTCGACCAGCAGGAGGAAGAGCCTCAACGTGAGAGTGAAGCACAAGAACCATAGCCAAAGATCTTTGTCCATGCTCTTGCAAGAATTTTGACCCCTCTGATGATGAGGATAGTAAGATTCTTCAAAGGGCAACGAATTACAATTCTTATTGATTCAGGGAGTACACATAATTTTATTGATCTCGAGTAGCTAAGCAAGCGAATTGTTACATACATGCTTGCAACTCTTTTGAAGTCATGGTGGCAAATGGAGGAACATTATCTTGTAAGGGTAAATGCCACAATGTTAAGTTGAAGATAGAGGACTATGAACTCCAAACTGATATGTTTGCTCTTCCACTTGGAGGATGTAATGTTGTGTTGGGAGCATAGTGGCTACGTACCTTGGGAACAATAGCCTGGAACTTTGCTAAACATATGGATGCAATTCTCGCATAATGGGAAATGCTACACTCTCTGTGGTTCACTAGCAAGATCTCCACAGGTTATCAGTTCAAGCCATATGGAGAAGTTATTAAAAAAAAACCTCGTGGGGTAGTAGCCCAATTGTTTGCAATTCAACCACAGACTTCAGAAATCAACAAACCCCATGAGGATTTGCAACTCATTTTGACTAAACAAAATGCTGTTTTTGTAGAATTGACGAAATTACCCCCACGTTCCCATGATAATGCAATACCGTTGGTATCAAGTAGCTTGCCACCTAACATCATACCCTACAAATACCCCTATGCGCTTAAGTCAGAAATTGAGAAGTTGGTTCAAGAGTTGCTAAAAATAGGGGTAATTCAGCCTAGTAACAGTCCTTATTCTTCTCTGGTACTACTACTTAGAAAGAAAGATGGGTCGTGGCAACTATGTATAGACTTTTGTGAGCCCAATAAGCTCACCATTAAGGACAAATTTCCTACCCCTGTGATCGATGAATTGTTGGATGAGTTACATGGCGTGAAGTTTTTCTCCAATTTGGATCTTCGCTCTGGCTATCATCAGATAAGGCTCAAGGAGGAAGATATTCCCAAAACAGCATTTTGAACTCATGAGGGTCATTACAAATTTTTGGTCATGCCATTTGGCCTAATTAATGCACCATCAACATTAGATCCTCACGGATAATGTCTTCGACCCATTTCTTCACAAGTTTATTTTGGTTTTCTTTGATGACATACTCATCTACAATCACACTTGGGCCGAGCACTTACAACATCTAGATCAAACTTTGAAATTATTGTGGGACCATCAATTATTTGTCAAACAATCCAAATGTTCCTTTGGCATGCAAGAGGTTGAATACTTGGTGCATATTGTTTCACAGGAGGGACTCAATGAGGATATTATGAGGGAGATGCACGCTTCACCTACTACTGGCTATTCAAGATTGTTTAAGACATATGAAAGAACTAAAAGATCATTCTATTGAGAGGGAATGAAAAAAGATATTCAAACTTTTGTGGCGAATGTGAAATTTGCCAATGTATGAAAAGTGAAACAATTTGTACTCCAGGCACGCTACAACCATTGCCAAATCTAAAAAATGTATGGACTGATATCTCCATGGATTTTATTGAAGGGCTTCCTAAATCCGGAGGAAAATCGGTCATTTTTGTGGTGGTGGACCGTCTCTCAAAGTATGCTCATTTATTTTCCCTTACCCATCCTTACCATGCCTCCACCATTGCTCAAATATTCATGGACTCCATTTTCAAACTCCACAATATTCCCAAAACCATTGTGTCTAACCGTGACCCCACTTTTAGCAGCCGATTTTGGCAAGAACTGTTTAAATTGCAAGGAACGCAACTGCAAATGAGCTCAACCTACCATTTGCAGATGGATGGGCAAACTATCATTGTCAACAAGTGCTTGGAAACCTGCCTTCGTTGTTTTACCTCCGAGAACCCAACATAGTGGGCTAAGTGGTTGCATTTGGTTGAGTGGTGGTACAACACTTCCTTCCACATAGCTTCTATTGACTCCTTTTGAGGCCTTGTGTGGGTACCCACCTCCATTGCCCTCTTCATGTGTTCCTAGACACTCTAAAGTTCAAGCGATGGATGCAACTCTTCAAGAGCATACCCAACTTTTGCAACAATTAAAACAAAACTTGGTGTTGGCTCAAAACCAAATGTGATAGCAGACTGACCAACATTGTTCTAAGCACAGTTTCAATGTAGGCGATATTGTTTTTCTTCAACTCCAACCATACAAACAATATTTCGTGCAACTTCGAACTCGTTAAAAATTGGCAGCACGATTTTATGGACCCTATCAAATAGTGCAACAGATTGGACCAATGGTCTATCAGCTTGTGTTACCACCTTCTTCCAGGATCCATCCAGTCTTCCATGTCTCTTGTCTCAAGAAGGTACTCGACAATTGCATTCAAGTCTAGTCAACACTCCTTGAGTTAGATGATGAAGGCTCAATCATCTTGGAGCTTGATAGCATTTTGAACCGAAGAACAAGCACTCTTCGTAACGGTACCATCATTAAAGTCTTGGTCCAGTGATAGGGATTACAACCAGAAGATGCTACATGGGAGCTTCTCTAGCAATTACAACAATAGTTTCCTCATCTCCAACTTTGAAGACAAAACTTTTTGATGGGGAAGGGCATGTTAGGACCCCATCCTAACCTTATTATGTAATTACCCCCTTCCTAACATGGGAACCCCATCTTAATAATATTATGTAATGTTTTGTAATGTGTATGTGGCATTTGAGGAACCTAGACAAGTGAGGCCATTTTATGTAACCGTTATTAAGAATGCAACCACTTGTTTGGTTACGAAGCCAACCCTTGAGCGTTATAGTTACGGTTACGGAGAGTCTTTAAAAAGGCAAGGGGGCATAGATGAAAGTATCTCTCATATTTTGTATTGAAGCTTTGCTTCTAAGGAGGTTGCCCCCTCAAAGAGGCCTACAATTCTGTAATGTGTTCTTGTTTTTCTACTATATAATCTACTACATTTTCATTTCATCTTGCAATATTGTTAATTTCAAGCTCATTTCCTATTATTATTGCAATATTGTGTGGATGTGCTATCATTTTACTGCAAGGTTCATAACACCTTGTTTCTTGTATCTTTGTTGAGGTGTTCTTGTGACCTCTCCCCTAGTACTTTCCTTCTTCTTCTTTTCTTGTTGTGTTGGGATGGGTCCTTTATCCTTTATATTTAAAGGGGGTCTTCCCCTCCTAAGGACAGTTGTGCCTTTCCCTATGTTGGTTTGCTTTTTAACTGGTTAATTTGTAGCTATCCATCCTACCCCTAGTTTCTACGCCTTGTCGATTAGGAAATACCGTGTCTTCTTCAATAGATGACTCTTCATTTGTTTCAATGGCACTAAAATTTGCTAGTATTGCATTACTAGGGTTAGGTAGAACAGGCATTGATTATGCAGTCTATGGTTGTTGATACACAACAAGGGGCACTTGCCCTATGGCAACGGCTTGTTGAACCTAACATTGTTGAGTGTACTGCACAATTTGAGAATGCTTTATGGCACTCATACATTATGTTGGATCTTGTCGTCGTTGCAAGGGAGACACCCCCTAGGTTTGACTTCTGCACTAGCGTTGACCATATGATTATAAGCCTAATTTGCTCCTTGGTTAGCAATTTGACGAGGGACTTGATCTTTTGTTCGATACGGAGTTTTCCATGGTTGAAAATTCTGCGGTTTTTTTTTCCAATTGGTTATATGGGATTGAAACGGGCCCCACCTGTATTGCATCATCACCACATAGTGGTATTACAACAAAGCTTGGATATTATCCATGTATCGCTTGGCAAGATTTGAACCTTGGTCTCCTCCTTAAATGTTGAGGAATCTAACCGGTTGAGCTAATGCCACTTGATTAAAATTTCAATGAGTTTACACAGGTTTTTATGAGGGGTCTTGGTCCCCTCATATTGAGTGGGGTTTGAACCTTGGATCTCTTAAAGAGAGGCCAAAGCCCTTACCACTACAGTAAGCTTGCAGCTATGAAAAGTCTGCGGTTGTTGCCACTATTGTTTTGTAGCAATGTTTTGATTTACCAAAGTCTTGATTACATCCAACATTTCATTCATTACAAAGTTGTTGGGTTCGTTACCCATATTAGGTGAAGCGAGGAGGGCTGGAAGCGGAGCCTGAAAGGCTACAGGGATGAGTATTGATGTACGGTGACTAGGAAGGATGGATGGTGGTGTTGAAATGGGAAAGAAACTAGGCATACTACCAAGCATTGGGGTGTTTTGTGAGATTTGGGCTGCAGAGACCATTGGTGGGGCAGGGGGTATCTTCCCTACCCTTATGAGAATATTTTCAACCCTAGTCGCTTCTTCAAACACTGCAGCTAGTGTATGGTGGTTAGCATTACAAACCATTAGCACTAAATCAGATTGCAAACCTTTAATATAATATGGTAATGCCTGTTTCTCATTTGGCCTAACGTTTGAATTAAATTTAAGGTTGTCAAGGATCTAGTGTTGAAATCATGTATATTTTCTTGAGGGGCATTTTGTATAGTATTAAATTGGAGCAAAACAGAATACCCATTTCCCATACTCCCATTCTACACATGGAAGGTTCAACTCTTGATGTCCAATCAGTTATAGAATTATCTAATAGACCCCTATACCATAATGCAGCTTATCACGAGGAGAGTATATCGATAAACATACCATTATATCCTCCTCATAAATGCAATGGATCGATTTGAGTGTAAGCTCACTCCGATGATCCAATGCAATCTTAATCCCGTTCCCATCGAAAATAGGTAAAGCCTCCATAGCAAACGGGGGGATAAAAGAGTAGACCAATAGGTTTAAGGGACCTTAATGTCCTATCGAGAAGTTGGTATGGGGGTCTAGTCGACAAACTAGGATTGTTTTGTTGTGGAGGAGGTTGTCCGTATTGTTGATGAAGATGGTACATTGCATAGCCCGAATGTTGGTACAAGTAGGAGGAAGGGTAGAGATATAGGGGATAGTAAGGTGGATATCAAGGTGATGGATTTGGGTAAACCCACTATTGATTAGAGGGAAGTTGAATGTTTTTAGGAATATAGTTAAATCCTAATAGCTAGAATTGTTGTTTCTAAGGAGGCGGACCTTGCACATTTTGCTACATTTGATTGCTTGGAGACATTGTTAAGTTTTGCTATGGAGGAGTAAAGTTCAAACTCTATTGTTAGACTTGTTGGTTCGAAGGAGGTGGACCTTGTACATTTGCTGCATTTGACTAGCTAGGGGTGGTATTAATCCTTGGGTATTTCCTTGGGACACTTGCGACACCATCTTTCTGATATCGCTTGGTATTTTGGACAAGATTCATGTTTTTTCCCACTGCTCCAATTGTAAATTATATTGGAGGGACCTTTGAAGTACTAGATCTAGGTGGGCTTTGCATTGGAGGAGTATTCATGGGGAGTACATTTTGTGTTTGGAGGCCCATTATAGAGTTGTGTGAAAGTGGGTTATTAGTGGGGTTGTTCACGTCTAAAGGTATCTGGTACAAGGGGTTGGTGTGAGTTCTTGTATTAGACCAAGTAAGGTTGACTAAGGCGGTAGAATAACTCATTTGTTGGTTCAAATAACCCATTTGAGGAGGTGTGAAACCTAGGCTAACTTGATTGGCCATGGGACATTTTCCTTTCGACAAGATGGGACTAGACACCAAAATGTCTTTAAATTTGTCCTCTTGATCCACCCACGCAACATTTGTTCTTGTCTCTTCCCTTTTGCTCTTCCAATGATAAGCAACTATGTCAGCTAATTGATCGTCTTATCCTGCTTTCTAAGCTCCAGATCACATATTCATATGCATGTACCTACAAAAATGGAGTCCCAAGGTCAAAACTAGAAAAACCAAGGTTAACATCTAAAATTGCAAAATTTAATAAAATTTATCTATTTTGAATGATTCGCTACTAGAACACGATTTTTAAGCAAACTATCAATTCAAGCAATTTGCTAATAAACTGGAGTGATTCACTCGTTGTTTATGTAGTTTTAACTAGATGTAAGAAAATATGTGATTCGCTTGGAAAGTCAAGCAAATTGTTTGCTTTATTGAGTGGTTCGCTCCTCTTACCGGTTGATTGCTTCAAGCGAATTGCTTTGAGAAGTGAGTTGACTGTATTTCACCCTTTGTCAAGTGAATCGCTCGCTTGTGTTAGACTTGTCCAAAATTAGATCAAAAATCTACCTAAAATGTTTCCACTCATGATAGATGCACATACGAGGTCAGATTTGAGTTTGTTTGGATGTTGTTGAAGTTCTCTTTGTGGAAATTTTAATTTTCTGAAGTTTGAGTCGGAGTTGCCATCCGCAAAGCACCTACAAGATATAAGCACAAAAAATTTTAAAAAAATCCTAGGCAAAATTATGTTTAGATCTTAAAACAATAGGAAAATCATTCAATTTTCAGCCCTTTTGACAGCGCAAGCTAAAATGACCGATTTGCTTGCTTTTGCGGAAATTTCGAACTTTGCTTAAAATCGAGTGAATCAGTCGCTTTTACATGTGAAATGCTTACAGAGTTAAACTTGGCAAATATTTTACCCAATTGTGAGCCAATCACTGCATCCATGACAGATGCATTTTTTGGAACGAAAATTGAGAAAATTACGTTAAAAAATGGGATTGGTGCCACCAGCGGTGCCAAAAAGTTATGCTTCCAAGTCTTGATTATGTGACTATAGAATATTGGAGCAGCTTCTAAGAGTGGGTATTCTTGGTTTGTCTTCCTCATATGGAGTTCTAGAGGTGTTCTTTGTATACATGTGGCAATATCTCATATTGGCAATGATGACTACGATCCAGCCTAAGGAAAATCTCGTGCAAGGACATCTTGAAGTTGCATACTTGCTCTGGTATCATGTTGAAAGTGTAATATAACTTATGGCTAAGGCTGACATTGTATGATATAGTCTTGTATAAGCCTACGAGCAATTATTGTACACATGTATTTAATTATTTATTTATGTATTTAATTATTCATTGATGCAAATCATATGGACCATGATTAACCTTGTTATGGTTAAACCCATCTTATAATTTGTAATTAACCTAAAGCCCACTTGTTATGTCAACTTAGGTTAACTTGATTATGTAATTGGGGTTTTTGATATTGGTATAAATACCCCACAACCACTCCATCCATTGTATCAGAGTGTTGTGATCCTTATCTATGAATAATAGAGTGGTTATTTATGGTCCTCGAGGTCACCCATCAATTTTCCCTTTTGTCCATTTTATGCTTTCAATATAAGAATTGAGTGGATAGACTGCTTCAGTTCGTTTCTAGAAACAAGTGTGAAATCCAACAAGAAATTACATTTCATTGTTGATAGTGGTAGTCAAAAGAATCTATTTTTTGCTCAGATGGTGAAAGATTTGAATTTGTCTATCACACCACATGCACAACCATATAATGTTAGAAAGTTACAAGGGGAGAGAGACATTCACGTCACTCAACAATGTCTCCACTCTTATGCCATCAAGCCCTTCAAAGATGAAATTTTGTGCAATGTTGTACCCTTGGATGTCTGTAATGTGATTTTGAGCCAACCATTTATGTGGGAGAGGCATGGTGTTTATGACTCTAGGTGATGGCAAGCCGGGATTCACACCACAAATTCAAAGTAGAATCACAGTAACTTTCATTAAATTTCTTAACACAATCATACAATAATTTTTCCAGGCTTACAGTCTCTCTTCCCCAATCCCGACTTCACCATCCGTCCCTATTACAAAATTTTGGGTTTTATCGAGGCCCCGATCCTCTAGGCAATTAATGCCTGCCTAACAAGATTCAAATTCGAACTTTCCCCCCCTTTCCGGGGTTTTCAAAATTTTGATCATAAATGGGCCATCTGCCCGATCTACCAAGAGTCCTACATTAATGGTCTTCCTTACTCTGCAACCGCTGCCCTGGGTTAGACTGCTCTTCTGCACCGATGTTTTGTTCAAATCTCCATCCTTCGAACTGCTGTATTGATTGATTTTAACCTTACCATACGCGGCCGTCAACTCCACTTAAATTTACGCGGCAGCTTTCGTGTCCCATTCTGGTCCCTTTTTCTTCACTGGCTGAGTTGTCTCATTACACGTGGCAGCCATGTGTCAAATCCGGCCTTGTATGGCCGTCTGCGTGTTTGTCTCGGGCTGCCTTCCTTTGGCCGCGATATCGCGACATGTCGCGATATCGCGACCCAACCACTGCTTCGCCTTCTTTCGATCCAAATTGTCGCGATATCGCGACCTAACCACCTCCGCAACTTGGTTCCACGGTGCCTTGCACTTTCTAACCACTTCCGCGCCTTAGACCCACTGTGCCACGTGGCGACTTCACATTAGCCGCGATATCGCGACAGAACCTTCCTCCTCTGCAAAGTTTAATAGAACGTCGCGATATCGCGACAACTGAAGCCCTTTACTTTTGCAAAGTGAGACCGTCGCGATATCGCGACGAAAACCCACCAAGCCAAACTGCAGACTTTTGGGTCGCGATTTCGTGACCCTTCCCCTCCTTGCCTTTTAAAACCATTCCAAACCAAAACTGCTTCACAAAACCTTCCCCACTTCGTAAAATCAACAAGTTAAAAGGTACTGAACATAAAAAGAAAATTGAAGATGCAAGATTGCTCTACCGCTTCTGGATGCTCCTGCATCAGACACCCGGGGTAATTAAAGAAAAGTGATCCTCACTTTTGGGTTGTTAGAGGAAGACCCAGGCGGTCAACCTCCGTTTTAGACAACCAAGTTGCATCTTCAATTGGTCTGCCCCTCCACTTGATCAAATACTCAGTGTACTGTCTATTCCTGGTCCTTCTGCCTTCACGGGTATCCAATACTGCTTCGGCTTCATTTGTGCTTGGAGTAGATGCTGGAAACTGCCATAATTTTGAACTTTGCACTTCTGTACCTTCTCCCTCATGATATTCCACTAAATCTGAAATATTAAAAATAGGTGAAATATCAAGCCAACTCGGCAATTCTACTTCATATGCATTTCCTGATTCTCGCTTTCCCAGTATCTTACATGGCCCAAACTTTTTCATCTTCAATTTATTATAAGTCTTGGCAGGAAATCTCTCTTTCCTGAGATGCACCATAACCTCATCTCCAACTTTGAAGTCCTTGTACCGCCGCTTCCGGTCTGCCTTTGTCTTATATTGACTGTTCATTTTTGTAATTTGTCTTCTTACTTCCTCATGCAGACTTTTCATATGCTCTGCAAATTCCTCTCGCCTCGGCACTACATTTTTCTCTTTTGTCCAACTTTCTTAGTTCAGACACATTCCTCGGGCTGTTTCCATATATTATCCGGAACGGAGATTTATTTGTGCTTTTATTAATCGAATCGTTATATGCAAACTCTGCCTGTGGTAAGACCAAATCCCATCCCTTGGGTTGATCCACTATCAAACATCTCAGTAAATTGCCCAGGCTCCTATTGACCACCTCCGTTTGCCCATCTGTTTGTGGATGGTATGCTGAACTGAATTTCAGGTCTGTCTTCAATTTCTTCCACAGAGTTCTCCAGAAATACCCAACGAACTTGGTATCTCTGTCTGAAACTATACTTCTTGGTAGACCGTGAAGTCGTACCACTTCCTTGAAGAACAACCCAGCAATGTGAACTGCATCACTTGTCTTTTGGCAGGGAATGAAATGTGCCATTTTGGAGAACCGATCAACCACCACAAATACTGAGTCATTTCCCCTCTGTGTTCTCGGCAATCCAAGAATAAAATCCAGGCTTATGTCCTCCCATGGTCTCTCAGGCACAGGTAATGGCTGGTACAGCCCTGTATTTTGTTTTACACCCTTTGCCATCTGGCATATTCTGCAACCTTGTACAAACTTCCGCACATCTTGCTGAAGTTGTGGCCAGTAGTAATTTTCCTCAACCAAGGCAATGGTCTTATCCCGACCAAAATGCCCAGCCAATCCTCCGTTGTGCTTCTCTTTGATTAAATTCTCCCGCATGGAACTTCTGGGAATGCACAACTTACTACCCTTGAACAACATTCCGTCTTGGATTAAGAAATCCAACCATTTTGTTCTATCCATAGTAATAGGTATCGAGCAAGCCTTCCAGGCTTCTGCAAAATCCGGATCTGCAGGGTACAGACCCTTCAGTTCTTCAAATCCCACTACTTCTACTGTCAACCTAGTCAGCAAAGTCTGCCTTCTGCTTAAGGCATCTGCAACTCTGTTTGACTTCCCACTTCTGTGTTTCAGCACAAAGGTATAACTTTGGAGGAACTCCACCCATTTCATGTGCCTTTGGTTCAGTTTTGTCTGATTGTTAATGTATTGCAAAGCACGATGGTCGATGAACAAGTACAAACTCCTTTGGTAATAAATAATATCTCCACTTCTTCGGGGCCTGAACTATAGCATAAAATTCTTGATCATAGACTCGAATACTTTTTCCGAGCATCATTTAACTTCTCGCTGAAATAAGCAATCGGCTTGCCTCCTTGACTCAGTACAGCCCCTATTGCACTGCCACTGGCATCACAGTCCACCTGAAATACCTTGTTGAAGTCTGGAAGTGCCAAAACAGGCTGCTCTGTAACTTTTCTCTTTAATGTATCAAAGCTCCTTTCAGCCCTTGATGTCCATTTGAACTCCTTTTTATCTCCCCTCATTGTCTCTGTGAGAGGTGCACAAATATTGCTGAAGTTCTTTATGAACTTCCTATAAAAACTGGCCAGACCATGGAATGACCTCACTTCTATTGTGCTCTTTGGAGTAGGCCATTCAATGATGGCTCTCACCTTTTCGGGGTCCATCTTCAGACCTTCTGCTGAGATTACAAACCCCAAGTATACCAATTCCTTCTTGACAAAATTACACTTTTTCAAATTTATTAATAAACTGTTCTTCTCGCAGCTTTTCAAAGACCCTCTTGATATGCATCAGGTGTTCCTCCAGGTTCTCGCTGAATATCAATATATCATCTAAATAAACAATAACAAATTTTCCCAGAAATTCTTTCGAGTACTTCATTCATCAGCCGCATGAAGGTACTTGGTGCATTGGACAGTCCAAAGGGCATGACCAACCACTCAAACAGGCCTTCTCTTGTCTTGAAGGCTGTCTTCCATTCATCTCCCTCTCGGATACGGATCTGATGATAGCCACTTTTCAGGTCAATCTTTGTGAAGTACTCAGCTCCACTTAAACAGTCCATGATATCATCCATTCTTGGTAACGGGAATCTGTACTTAATAGTAATTTTGTTGATGGCCCGTGAATCCGTACACATCCTCCATTCCCCATCCCTCTTTGGCGCCAACACTGCAAGTACTGCGCATGGACTCAAACTTTCCTGAATCAATCCCTTTTCTAATAATTCTTGGACCTGTCTATTTAATTCCTCAGTCTCTACAGGTGTCATCCTGTGTGCGACTTTATTTGGCAGGCTTGATCCTGGTATTAAATCTATATGATGGCTAATTTTTCTCACAGGGGGTAAGCCCTCAGGTACATTGTCTGACACAATGTCTGGAAATTCCTCCAGCAGATTTAGAACTTCTGCTGGGGTATCCTGGCATTCCTTCCCCCTAACTCTAGGGATTATTGCATAACATAAATGTTCATGCTTTAACCCGTTCAGAAACTCTCTTCCCTCAACTAAACAGACTCTGGAAATATTACATACCTTTTCATCTGGCATCCTTCAAGGGCTTTAGTTTATGGCGTACACCATTCTTTGTCAATGAGTAGGTGTTGGCACGGCCATCATGTACTCGCACTCCGGTCAAACTGCCAGGGTCTCCCCAGCAACATGTGGCAAGCATCCATGGGCAAGATGTCACACAGGACCTCATCACAATAATTTCCAATGTTAAATTTAATAGAACACTGCTCGTTGACCAAAGCTCTGTGGTCCTTTTGTAACCATGCGACCCGGTATGGGTGTGGGTGCTTCTTCCTTTCTAACTGTAACTTTGTAACCATTTCCTCAGAAACCAGGGTTATCCGTGCTACCATTATCAATAATGATATTGCAAACCTTGCCCGCACATTTACATCTAGTGCGGAATAAACTTTTCCTCTGGTCTGTGTCCTTCTCCTCATTCAACAGGACTCTTCTTACAATCATTGTTTCTCCTCTCTCCGCTTCTTCGGAATGCTCAGATTCAGCATCCTCCTCTGCCACAGCAGCTCGGTCGGGCCCTCGGGCCTCTTGTTTGTTCTTTCTCGGTGTTGTGGACATTCAAATGCCCGGTGTCCTTCTTCACCACGGTGGAAACATGTTCCACGAAATACTCCTCTTCCAAATCCTCGTCCAGATCCATACCGTCCTCTTGGGTAGCTGTTATGATCTCGGGGCTGATAAACATCTTCTTCTTTTTGTTCTTGGTTACTACTGGCTTCACCAGTCTTCTTCGAATCTTTGTACTTTTCCCCATTGGTCCTCCCACCAATCCTTCCACCTCGGCCTCTTCCTCTTTGCTTGCCTTCAAACCGCCTGTTCAGATTTTCTTCTACCTTCAAGGCAAATTGGTAAGCATCCTCAATGGTGTTTACTCGAACCAGGCTCAGTTCTTCCTGGATACCAAGCCTCAACCCATTAATGTAACGGGCCACCTTCTCTTTGTTTGCCTCTAAATGCCCTGTTCTAATAGAAATTTTGTAAAACTCTTCAATGTACTCTTGGACAGTTTTGTTTGTCTGTCTCAAGCTCTGCATTTTTCTTAGCAGATCTAACTCGTAATCTGTCGGGATGAACTGTCTTTTCAGCTTCTCCACCATTCTATCCCATCTCGTTATTCTCTCCTTCCCTTTTCTGTTCCTCTCCAACTGTATTCCTCTCCACCAAATGGTTGGCATGACCCTTCAACTTAGTCTTAGCAAATCTGACCCGGTTAGGGTCCTCAACTTCCTCGTACTCGAAATATTCCTCTAAATCATTTATCCAGTCAATCACTTCTTCTGGATTTAGGTTTCCCGAGTATGTAGAAACCTCCATTTTAGGCTGCTTTCCAATCTGAGAGATGGCCTTATACAACCGGGCTTGAGCTGGATCCACAACTTCTTCTTCTTCCTCAGACTGTTCTTCCTCTTCAACTTCGTCTTCACTTTCCTCATCCCCTCCGGGTTCGCGCCTTCTGCGTAACTCGCTGCGGGGGCTTGAACCTCGCCTTTGCAAGGCTCGGAAGTCTTCGGCCGGCACCACATCTCCTCCTCCGCCTCGGTTCCTTCGTGGAGGCATTATATTTCTCTTTTTTTTTTTTTTTTTAGAAAATCTTTCCACAGATCCTGGTGTAACTGCCTCCTTCTCCGGCGATCTGTTACACTCTCAGGAGCTCCCGCTCTGATACCACTTGATGGCAAGCCGGGATTCACACCACAAATTCAAAGTAGAATCACAGTAACTTTCATTAAATTTCTTAACACAGTCATACAATAATTTTTCCAGGCTTACAGTCTCTCTTCCCCAATCCCGACTTCACCATCCGTCCCTATTACAAAATTTTGGGTTTTATCGAGGCCCCGATCCTCTAGGCAATTAATGCCTGCCTAACAAGATTCAAATTCGAACTTTCCCCCCCTTTTCGGGGTTTTCAAAATTTTGATCATAAATGGGCCATCTGCCCGATCTACCAAGAGTCCTACATTAATGGTCTTCCTTACTCTGCAACCGCTGCCCTGGGTTAGACTGCTCTTCTGCACCGATGTTTTGTTCAAATCTCCATCCTTGAACTGCTGTATTGATTGATTTTAACCTTACCATACGCGGCCGTCAACTCCACTTAAATTTACGCGGCGGCTTTCGTGTCCCATTCTGGTCCCTTTTTCTTCATTGGCTGAGTTGTCTCATTACACGTGGCAGCCATGTGTCAAATCCGGCCTTGTATGGCCGTCTGCGTGTTTGTCTCGGGCTGCCTTCCTTTGGCCGCGATATCGCGACCCAACCACTGCTTCGCCTTCTTTCGATCCAAATTGTCGCGATATCGCGACGTCGCGATATCGCGACGTCGCGATATCGCGACCTAACCACCTCCGCAACTTGGTTCCACGGTGCCTTGCACTTTCTAACCACTTCCGCGCCTTAGACCCACTGTGCCACGTGGCGACTTCACATTAGCCGCGATATCGCGACAGAACCTTCCTCCTCTGCAAAGTTTAATAGAACGTCGCGATATCGCGACAACTGAAGCCCTTTACTTTTGCAAAGTGAGACCGTCGCGATATCGCGACGAAAACCCACCAAGCCAAAGCGCAGACTTTTGGGTCGCGATTTCGTGACCCTTCCCCTCCTTGCCTTTTAAAACCATTCCAAACCAAAACTGCTTCACAAAACCTTCCCCACTTCGTAAAATCAACAAGTTAAAAGGTACTGAACATAAAAAGAAAATTGAAGATGCAAGATTGCTCTACCGCTTCCGGATGCTCCTGCATCACTAGGCCCCAAAGTGTCATCGTCACTATCGAAGGTCAATGTTTTTAGATACCAAAGGTATCAACCCCTACCTCTTTTTCCTTAATTAATGCTAAACAATGTAGGAAGATGACAATCAAGACAAGGAAATTCATTCTACCAATGATCAAGTTGCAAAGCAAGAGGATCATTGCCACATCAATCACAGGCTCTGCACAACAATAGTAGATGGACCAGATTGTAGCAGAATATGATGACTTGTTCAAGTCACCAATTGTGGTTCCACTTCAGTGTAAGGAAAAGCATTCCATTGGTTTAGTTCTTGGTTCTCCTTTGCCTAATGCACTTGTTTATTGCAAATCAATCCTTGAAAATGATGAAATCAGGAGGCAAGTTCAATAATTGATTCAAAGGGCACATCAGACCAAGTGCTTCACCAATCCAAATGTCTTGGCTCCAAAGAAAGATGGAACGTGGACACTTTGTATTGACTACAAAGCTTTGAATAAAATTACTATGAAGAACCGCTATCCACTTCCTCAGATAGATCACTTGCTGGACTAGCTCCATAGTGCAAAGTTCTTCACCAAAATTGATCTCAAATCCAACTATCATCAAATACCCATAGAGCCCATTGACGTATGGAAGATCGCATTCAAATCTAAGGAGGGTTTATTTAAGTGGTTGGTTATGCCTTTTGTCTTGACCAATACACCTACCACATTCATAAGGATGTTGGATGACATCCTACATCCCTACACCAACTCACTTGTGTTAGTCTACTTAGATGACATTCTCATCTATGGTAAGACATGGAAGGAACATTTACAACATGTTTGATAGGTATTCAAACTCTTAAAAGACACAAGCTATATACTAATTTGGAGAAGTGTTCATTTGGCATAACAATGATTCAATACCTTGAAAATATCGTTGACAAAGAGGGAGTCCATGTTGATCCCAAGAAGATTCAAGCAATTAGAGATTGGCCTACCCCAAAGACTCCAATAGAGATTTTTTTTTTGGGTCTTGCAAATTTCTATTGAAGATTTGTATTAGGGTTCTCACACATTGCTTAGTCACTACACCAAATGACCTAACCAAAGGTGCCACATACAAGTTTCAATGGGGAGATACACAATAGAGGGCATTTGAGAGGTTGAAGGACAAATAGTTTTCAGCTCCTACACTTTACAATAGAGGGCATTTGAGAGGTTGAAGGACAAATTGTTTTCAGCTCCTACATTCTCATCTATGGTAAGACATGGAAGGAACATTTACAACATGTTTGATAGGTATTCAGACTCTTCAAAGACACAAGCTATATGCTAATTTGGAGAAGTGTTCATTTGGCATAACAAAGATTCAATACCTTGAATATATTGTTGACAAAAAGGGAGTTCATGTTGATCCCAAGAAGATTCAAGCAATTAGAGATTGGCCTACCCCAAAGACTCTAATAGAGCTTTTTTTGGGGTCTTGTAGGGTTCTCACACATTGCTTAGTCACTACACCAAGTGACCTAACCAAAGGTGCCAAATACAAGTTTCAATGGGGAGATACACAATAGAGGGCATTTGAGAGGTTGAAGGACAAATTATTTTCAGCTCCTACACTTTCCCTACCTGATCTACATCAACCTTTTGCCGTATTGACTAATGCATCAAAGTACGCATCGGGATTGTCCTCACACAACTTGGGCATCCAATTGCCTATCACAATGAAACATTTAATGAAGCAATTCAAAAATACCCCACATATGACAAAGAGCTCTATGCCATTGTCCAAGCATGTAAACAATGGAAGCACAACATCTTAGACAAGGAAACCATCATCCATACAAATCACAGACCTCTAGAGTTCATTCAAATGCAAAGTAAGCTAAATAATGAAAGACATCAAAAAGTGGGCCATATATCTATAGCGATTCCATCTGATCATCTATACAATCGAGCTCTGCATAGCTCTACCAAACACAACCCATTTCATGTTTGTTTCAAGTTCCAACCCCTGGCACCCACTGATGTATCTCTCCTTGTGCAACCCATAGAGTACTCACCTCATGGACATAAGAAGCAGAAAAGGCAACACAGTTTTTGAAACAGATTCAACATATCCAACAACAGGTCCATGACCTTTTGGAAAAGACAAATCAAAAATACAAGCAACACCGTGACCAACAACACATTCTACATCAATTCAAGGTTGAAGATAAGAGGTATGGTTACATCTTCAAAAAAAAAAGACTTGCAAGACCCAATAGGAAGATCAAACCTCTTAACTATGGACCATACACCATCACCAAGAGTTGGGAAAGAATGCCTCTAAATGAAGTCTTCCATCTTATCTTAGTTTGCATCAAATCTTCAATGTTGAACTTCTCAAGCCCACCTCTATTGGACACTTCCACAGTAGCCAAATGGTTGGACATTAAAGAAATCAATCCAAACAATTTAGCACTAGTGAAGGAGGATCAAATTGTTGATACATGGGCAAAGACCACCAGAAAGTAGTGCATTCAAATGTACAGAGTGGTCAGGGCATGACAACTTGGTCACCAAGGGGAATGGCTCACAAAAAGTCAGATAACAAAACAATTTCCACACCTGATGTCAAAAGTTGATGCAATGGGGACCGTTGCTTTCCAAGGGAGAACAAATGATCTAGGAATGCAACCTTTTTTGGAGTATGGCTTTATGCCCAAAAATGCCCAAAACCCTATTTTTTTAGTCCTAACCATAGTAGTCAAACTCGGCCGAACTCCCGAGTACTCGGCCGAGTCCGAATCCGAGTGGGCTCAGCTGCATTGAGCCCACTCGGACTCGTTTTTTTCCTGGACTCGACCGAGTTCAGGGCCGAGTCCGAGTCCGAGTCCGGACCGGACTTCCGAGTCCCGATGTCGAGACTCGACTAGCCCAAAAAAATTGAAGTTAAAATAAATTATAAAATTCGGTTGGACGTTCGCGCATCTATTCCACAGAGTAAAAATAAAAAAAAATCGGCTAAACGTTCGTGCATCTATTCCGCAAAGAGCACAGTAGGCTCAGTTAGCACATTTCATAATGTTTTGGCTTCTTTTGGGCTTACATTGACATTCATTTCACAGGCTAATATGTTACTATGCTATGTAACATACATCTTACTGTTCTCACGATATTCAAAAGAATAACTTTGAACAACAACACGAACACACCTCTCTCTCTGTCCGATGTATATCTCGTTATAGATACGTATGCAGGAGAACAAACGGGAAAAAATAACAAACCATGCTTGGCTTACAAAACGCTCAATAAGCTAAGCTTGCGAGTGACAGGAAAAACTAACAAACCATGCTTGGCTTAAAAAATCAGGGCACTATCATAATAAGTCTAGTAATGTAGACCAATGCTTGAGTGTTCGTCACTAGGTAACTATCTAAAAAAATAGTCGAGGATCTCTTCAGATTCAGTAGTTTATCTCAAATTTTGGTAATCTTTTACGATTTTATGGTCTACCTTATACCGAAAATTGCTAGAGACGTAGGTAGTAAGCCCCAAATTTATGAGAATGAATGGGGATAAGGAAAATTGAAATTTAGACCGAAAAAGTTGCATATTCTCTTCAAACCTAAAAAATGTAAATATCTAAAAAATATATAAATACCCACAAAATTTTAGTAAAACATTTTAAATTATATGTAAATAAAATATTAAAATATATAAATATTTTTATATTTAATTATTTATTATAAATATATTTAAATAAAAAATTATATACTCACCTACACTCGAACAATAATTTATATTTATAAAATATTAAATAAATAATAATTCATTAAGTCAAGGTAACAAACAATTATGCTTGCTTGTCTTAAAATTTAAGAATAACGTATTCTACTTTATTTTTCATGCCTTAATATAAGAGTCTATAACTTATTAAATATTAAGTTAAGGTATCATTCAATATTATGACTAAATTTAGAATAAAGATTAAGATCTTAAGTTAAGTGAGATCTGGCAAATTTATATCCATAACAAGTAAATTAATTTATAAAATATATTTTTTAATTATATTTATATCATTTTTTTTTATTTGGTTGGTGTGAGAAACTCCTACAACCAACGACCAACGCACAGGGCTGAGCAGTTTCCTCCCAACCATGACCCCTCGTAAAGCCGAGAGCTATGCTTATCAATAGGAAATTTAACACACACCCATCCCTCACACACTCGCCGGCGAGGTGGTTTGAACCTTGGACCTCCCGAAAAAGAATCAATAATTTTTTTTAATTTTTAATTTTTTAAAAAATCTGATGTGATAATTAAAAACATTTCATTATTATAAATTAACTAAACTATTATAAAGCAATGACATAGCACTGTTACCGAAGCTCGCATAAATATAACATTGTCTTTATTTCCTGACATAACATTAATAGAATATAAACAAATATTAAATATAGTGGGAAAGGGATATGTAATACTTTACAATCTTGCATAAATATATAAACTAATTATAAGTGGTTAATTTTGTGGGGGTGGGGTGGCGGTGGCCGCTGCACCGACTGCTTTGTTGTTTTTGGCAGAGTTTGTCCCTATCCTCTTTTATGTCACTTTTGATAAATAGTATCGTGAGTTTTTCCAGCCAATTTTGATAAATAGTATCGTGAGTTTTTCCAGCCAAAACAATTGGCAATATTCAAACATCTATTATATATGTTTTTATTATAACACACATTTCTTGTTATAGTTTAACTTGAATCTTTTAGATAAGAGGTGAAAGTTATACCATTCTTTAATGGTTTAAACTTGGATTTTTTAGATAAGAGACAAAATCATACCATCCTTATAATGATTTAAACTTGAATCTTTTAAATGAGGCTACACTGTCTGAAAAGTACCATCATCTATTATATTTGAACGAATGGTTGTTGCATAGTCACTTTACTTTTGTTTTTACTGTATATATCAGATTTGGACAGGGTCAACTGTTTTTAGAGTTAGAGTAGAGTTGTAATAGGTAATGTTTTTTTTTCTTTTAATTTACATGGTGGAATCGGTAGCCGCCACGAATCCGGGCAGGCTGTCCAGCTTTTATGGCCGCCACAGTATTCTGCGTTGTCCGCCCCGGAAGCCGCCACACAGATCTTCGCGTAGTCCGCCCCTATAACCACCATGCCACAATCATTTTAAACCTTTTACGCCGCTGAAAGCACCAGGAAAGGGACAAGCATTCAGTCCGGCGAGGCCCAAGATTTGAACCTTGGACCTCCGCCCCCCTTAAGGGGTTTGGTCGAACCAATTGGTCTACACCTCGAACCTTCAAAGCTTGTAATAAGTAATTTTGTGTAAGTGTGTTAGAATATATTAATAAGTAATATGCATGAAAAAAAACTTATTTTTTCAATGAAAAAATGTTTTTTTTCCTTTTTACCTTTTTTTCTGAGGTTTATTCCAAGTCTTGTTGAGTTTTTTTGCCAAGTCCCGAGTCGAATTTTTCGAGTCCGAGCCGAGTCCGAGTTTTGCTACTATGGTCCTAACCACACTATCAAGGGCATAACACTATGCTTACGACTTCATTTTGATCCATTCAAGAAGCATTGGAAAGATTAGAGGTAGAACAAGAATTTCCGTAGACAACTCTATCACAACTGCATTGCAAAAGAAAATAAAAATACTAAAAAGGCCCTCAAAAAAGCAAAACAAAATATTTACTAAAAATAGTAATTTTCTGTTTTTAGATTTTCATAACCAAAATACATCTCTACCCATGTTTGACACATCAATAGAAGACAAAACATAAAACCAAAAGTCCTATATATGTAATTTTCATTTAATATGCACTTTGTAACTCATGGAAGGTGAATCACCACAATTTCATATGGATGACCTTCTAACTCATGGAAGGTGAGCCACTACATTTTCATATGGGTGACCTTCCATATCAATTCGGTTGATTTCCAACACACCAAATATTGTATACAGAGAGATGCACCCTTGACAATAAAAAGCATGAGTATTGGATGCAATGTGATAGCCTCACATCTCTTCTCAAAAATCGCTTGCATTGTACTATGTTTTCTGAGCAATAAAATCATTATGTTATTTTGCTTATATATTTTTGTGTTCTAGTTTGTTATACTCTGTTATTTTTGAATTGCACCCTTTCTTGATCTTCCTTAACTCGATATTTTGAGTTTTGAATTAGCTGTCATCACATTTATAATGAACATAGTAATTTTATGAGCTCTCTCTAATAGCAATAATCACTGGTTTTATTACACATGTATAGGTGACAGGACTGACATATTTGCCCTGCTAAAATAACAATTCTACATTGTTTTTGGCTAGATAGTGTAGGCAAGTCAGTTGGCATCCCTGATTAGTTGTCTTACCAGCAGTAAGCATCACGGGATGACAACCTATGGACAGAGTTTTGTTACGATCTTCATTACCCAGACTTATTGAGCTTTTGATTCCTAACAAAGTGTGGGTTGTATAAGTGGATAGAATAGCCAATACTTGATTCTTATTTTGTTGTCATGTGCATGCATCCAACTTGGTCAACCCATAACCCATAACTATGGAATCAAAGCTTGTTGGAAACCTATTCAATCCCCATTTCTGTCATGTTTCCCATTTCCTTTAGAAAATTCTGACTGTGGGATAGCATAGACTATCCTCGCATGATAATTGTGAATAGATGACTTAAGGGAAATAATGAAAGATAAGGGTTCAGATGAACAAGCGATCTAATGAATAATAAAAAATAAATTATGTAAACAAAATATATGAAGAAAAAATGGAAAATAGATCCAGAAAGTCATATGCCTTCTAGGAATATTCTTTCAGAAACAAACTAAAATCCTTCCATGGAAAACATTTTCCTCTACACCGAGAAGAGCTTGAGTCTTTCGTGATACAATTTACAAACATTTTAGAACTAGAATGGATGACCATGGAAAAGAAAATGCATCTTTTAAAGTAGGTGCAAAAGCAAAATTCTTAGCTCTGCCAACGAAATTTGGGAAAGGCCCTATCACAACATAAAAACTCTTTTAACTCTTTTATTCATTTTCACATAACATAAAATGCATGATGGTTACAAGGAAGCATGACTTGAATCCACAAAGGGGTATGTCTTAGTAGAAGGCAACAAGAAAACAAACTTTTCAAGATGATTTTCCTTAGCAACTTCCTTTTTATGAGCAGAATTTCTAAATACATACGGACACAGGCAGTGCATATGATCAACTTCAAGCAGTAGACTGTAAGGTGATGAGGTTATTATATTGACATAAATTAAGTCCAGGGGGTAACTAGAACCTCTTTGTTCAAAACCTGTATTCATAGAACTGGCCATGAAAAACCTCGTCTTTGAACCTCCCATATACCATCTTTTAAAGAAAAAATCTGCATTGTAAGTTTCTTAATGACAGATTCTATAAATTGAAGGAATAGAAAATAAAGAGACTTACACAAGCTGAGAAGAATGAAGTGCAGGGAAATGGTGAAGCCTTTTATCTGCCAGCAGTCCAACATGGCCAAATAAAGCCTCTCCTGCATATAACTGCAGAGTGTCGCTAAGATAAATTCTTCAAATAACCAAAATTATGTCAGCACATCAACCAATAACTGAAGATACCTTCTCTTGCCGTTGTTTGTTAAGCCACTCTGGAATCGTATTAGCATATGCCAAGATCTCTTCTGCAGTAGATGAAATATAAAAGATGGGAACCTGCCTATTAATGGTTGAGTTAAGTGCCCAACAAAAGATTTAAAAGGAAAATAAATAATAAAAGCTCTACCAATTATGAAAATATTTTCCAATTATACAGCGCAACATAAAGTCCCTTCTGAACAATAGCAATTTACAATCCCGATTATGAACAAAAGTTAAAACATAACAGTTAATTAAGGAGCTGAATTTCATTGAACAATATAAAAAGCCTTGATAAACACCACATGCTTTAGTTGTTTGAGTGGGGTTACTTTTGGTTTCCTTCTCATTACTTGGGTTATGAGTATAGATAATGAGTTCCAAGTTCTTCCTAGCAACCACACGTGTCTCTGTGATGCTAGAGAAAACTACTGCACTGGGCTCTACTACCTTCAAATTCCTTATATGTATTGATACAATATTGTCACAAAGGTGACAAAATTAGAACCTGAGTAACATGTAGCTTGGAGATGATTTGTCCTCCACCTGCGATCAGATCTTCATAATTATCTAGTATGCAATATCGTACAATTTCCCAATGTTGGCAACTACATACTTCTCTAACTCTGCAAGGTAGAGGAAAGGTTTGAAACATCATCACAGCTTATTGTTGAAATTGAATTCAACCAAGTCCCTTTGTATTTCTTGCCATCAGTTTGGTTTCCCAATGTTAACATCAATCTGGGCACGTGTTCTTCTCACCAAGAATATACATTAATGCATAAAAACCAGACAAATACTCTTATTCTTATAAGGCAGCAAATAAGAGAACATTTTATGGTGGATATGGCTTTCTAATTGAATCTTTATTTCAAATATAACCATGTGCACATAATTAATAATAATATTATTCATTAAATATATATTTTTTTAATTAATTGTAGGGTAAGGTTTTGAAAGGGTTGCCCTTTTTCTTAGTACAATAAATCACATCGAGCTATACAACCCTTTTGGTGCCGCTGGGATTTGAACCTTGGTGTGGGTATGTCTCAACCATTGAACCAAGGCCTCATTGGCTGTTTTTACTCTACATTCAAATGAATAATTTTAGCCTCAAGAATAATGAGAATAATACTAAATACACTAACAAAAATATATTTCAAACAATATTCAATTTCTTAAAAAATATGAAGCAAATACTCAAGTAATTGTGTTGACCGTTATAATGTAAAATGTCAACATATGGCACTTCCTCATAACACACAAACACAACAGGCCTCTATAGATAATGCTTAATAAACATAACCGCACACGCCAATCTACATAATTATTGGGAAACCAAGGAAATTTACTGGCCCTCAACTGTACTTGCAACATAGTTCCAACCTCGAAGTTCCTAAAGTAGACTAGAAGCAACAAACACATTACCATTGTTAAATAAGCTGACCATACGCTATTCTCTAAAATAGATGCAAATGTCAAGAGAACGAGGGATTGCGCTTAGGGACTAGATAAATTGTGAAGATAAGATGCAGAGAAGATGCAGGTTTTACTGCCCCATAATGTAGAAATAAGCAGATTCCTAGTCACCAGACAGTTGGCAGTTGGCACCATCTGTCAGTTATCAATCTTTGCATACGTGCCAACTAATTAAAGAAAAAGTGCAAACAAGAAATACGATAGCCATGGTTCATGACTTGTAATAAGCAGTATATTGACTGGTTCCTTTCTATTTATTTGTCTAATATACAAAACAATTGCTTAGAATGTTGAATTAGGGGCCACATGGATTGCTAAATGGTAGTTTGTAGTTTGTACCATGAGTCAGATTTTTATTTTTAACAAGATAAACAATTTGTATGAATGAATATGTAATTCTGTAAAGATAACATTCAATCCACAACAATAAAAACTATCAAGCATAACAATGATTACAATTTATGGGTAGGTTTCGATTTGCGTATATGCAATAGAACACCATAGCGAGATTACTCCTGTACACCACTTTTTTTTCTTAATATTGGAAAAGCAAATGCAGACTCCAAAAGGCATAGAAAAGGCAGCATGATGCATACCCTAGGTCTGCTGAATGAAGTGCCGATGATACCTCCTCCACTAGTTGAAGTATATAACCCATTCGACTTAACGGTATCAGCACAGAACCACCTTCTTTTACAGCATTAATTGTGGAACTGCAAATAAGGTCAAATCTCTTCCTGTCTATAGAAGTCTCATATACATTAGAATTTTCAGAAGGTTTAATCCCAGTAGTTTCCTCAATCTCACTGCATAGAGAAGACGAAGGAAAAATCTGTCTTTCTTGCAAATTGCTCAAACCAAACATTCCTAGAGAATTTTTTAGAGAGAACTGTTGTCCCTGGGCACTTGAAGTGCTGGCCAAAGACTTTAAATGACTATAAACTGGAAATTTGTATCTGAACTTTGGAACAGCTGAATTTGTATGGTCCTCTGTATCGGACTTTTCTTGTTTTTCATGTGCATCTTTAACCCCACATGGCTTATCAGTTTCACTGAGAGCAGAATAATCTGAAAACAAAACCAAATCAGTTCCCTTCAATGAAGGAATATCAAGACCCATTGCATGGCTTGTTTCAATAATGGACCCTGTCAAGTATGTGAAGGTTCTTCTGGAGCCTGTAACTATCCAGTTTGAAGCACCAATTTCCACCCCTGAACTGATTGGCTTAATCACTAGCATGTCATTGTAGGATTTTTCCTCAGCATATCGAAGTGAATGTACTTTCTTCATGCACTCTTTCACATCTACTGCACTGACACAAGTACGGATCCCTTAGTTAGAATACAACCAATACCAAATCTAAAAACATTATATCATCCCTTGTGAAACTAGCATGAAATAAAAACTCCTAGAGAGATTTCTTTTAACTGTAAAGATCACAAACAAGGAAAGAAAGTAGTTAACAGATGAATGACCTGACAAAACCCAAATACCAGTCAATGCATCACTTAAGCGCAACACAATGAATTCAGCAGGAACTCAATATTATGCCTCTTTATAAGTGTATCTTCTTTAGACTAATTCTTCACTGGTGACATATATTCAACAGATTCAAACTACTATCCCTGACTGATCTGAATGGAATTACCAAATGACAATGCTTCTTACCATAATAAGAAGACTTATTTCAAATGAAAACTATAGCTAATTAATAGCAGCCCCTACATTTATGACAATTTCAAACTAAGAATTCTTAGTTAAATTCAGTTGAGCTTGTGCTATTGGGAACTACCATTTACCTGTCTATGACCCAAAGGCATGTCCAAACAACATTTACTGAAAACCAGGAAACTTTGGTGTATACCTGTACAACTTGTGCCAGTTTCCAATGTCAGTAGCATCTTTCCCATATACTATATCTTTTAACTTCCCTGATGCTTCTTGAAGTTCTTTACAGTCCAACCATAACGGTAATACAGAACTTGATGGACCATATAACTGAATACACTCTGAATGCATTGCAAGAAGGTCTTCAATCATCAGCTGACCCACTTTAATAGTTGCCTCCGTTGCATATATCTGTACGATAAGAAATATGTAAAAAGAAGATGAAAATTTGTTTCTGGAAAACTAATTGTCACACTTATATTCAACTAGAATTTTAAGAAGATGATAGCAAAAAGATCATTATAAGAACAATTAAATATTTCATTGGCATGATTTGACCCATCCTTTGTAGGAAAAAATAAACAGAGATAACTTAAGGCATTCTGTATCTGAGATAACTTAAGGCATTCTGTATCTTATAGTTAGCCCATATAAATTACAGTGAGTTAGCAGGAATATTCACAGGCATCAGATCAGCAGTATATTGGCATTGATGGAGAAAGCCATCAGAAGGCTGATCGCAGATAGTAACTTCCGGTTATAAGTTGACATCAAATGGTGCTCATAGCCTCTATTTAAATGAGAAAAAAAATAGAGTACACACTTAAGTGAATAATGTGAAAAGAACAAAAATGAACAAAAGATTTGTTATAAGGCAGTCTGTATGTCAATAACATCATTTTCAATCAGTGCTTAAAAACATTTCTCAGATTGGACATTATTTTGCTTTTTGACTCCAACATTAAAAAATTGTTCCTTCTTTCCTTTTTTTAAACTAATAAAAGCATTCTAGTTACAAACAATATATAAGCACATGATAGTTCTGTTCAACAAGATTTAATTATAATTAAGCTCTCTAAAAGGGGTATTTGTATTTTTAAAAAGATGTTTCTTAAGTTTTGCACTTCATTCCGTATCTTTGAGAATCTTCTGCCTTAGATAATCAAACAACTCTCATCTCATCTGTTCCTCTAAATCTCAAAACATATTTTGAAATTTTAAATGTTTACATATTAATTTCTTTGGTAATTCTACTCCATATCAATTTTGTAATTGAAGTTACAGAATATAGTTCTTTAGTTTCCGTACATTGCTTCCTCCCCTCTTCCCCCAATCTTTGACCTGATTCTAAGGCTTTATTTTGTTTGGTTCTTCTGGGCTTTGCCAACAGTTCTGAGGTTTTCATATTCGCCAAAGAGATAATACATATTCTTATTGTGTCCTTTGAAGATTGCATATGATCTGCCTTCATCATCCAAGCTTTCCATCTATCGCATTATAATGATTTTTTTCCACTTTTTGAGAGTGAATAGGCTACAAGCAAAATAAAAGTATTAACCCTCCAACTCAGTCTATATGCTTTGCTATTAATCCATCAGTTAAGATATTATCAGAGACTCCTATATTTTATTAAGATTTTAGAACCTATGTATATTAGTCGCTGCACAGAGGGATGGGATTTTAATTTATGGTTATGATGTCCTTGCCAAATAAGAGCTACGAACAACTCAAGCTCTCATAATCATAACTTAGACCATGGTAAAATGACTCTATTCTAAGTAACCAATACTCAGAATCCAGCAGAGTCAATTGCTCAGGTAAACAATAGTCAGGAAGCAAGTCTCAGACGTGACTTGCCAAATTTTTTCTAAGACTTAATCAGTCATCCTACACTCAGTGGGTTTAACCAGCCCCTAAACATAATAGGAAATAAAAAGCACCCTCTCACTACTTCCTCTCATCTGAAATTTACAGGTCAGTTTCAGCACTCCTAGGGCACAGTTTGAAGACTGCATTGAACCACAGTTTGAAGACTGCATTGAACCCAAAAAAAATAGATTTGGTACGTAGCTGTATATCATGATCACTCAGAAGTTATCTTCTCTCCATATGAAAACTTATTGATTTTTTATATTGGAATTTTTATTATGTTGAGTCTTGGTAATGAATTATTGACTCTCAGGTTACACGCCCCATTGAGTCACAATCTTCTTTGTTCGCAGATGTTGCAAATATGTCACCTGGTTTGTCTTGTGTCATACAATGTATGAATTCAACTCACTATCTTGCATCTTTTTTTAATGAAGTGCTCATAGATTCCAGTGACTCTGCACAAGCATGATAGATTGTTACCAAAAAAAAAAAGAGGCATCACATTCACCTATAGCAGTAAAAGATCACCTAATATTCCTCTATGCTATATTGCTTCACAAGTGGTATAGACTGTTGTTAATTAACCAAGCATTCTGGAATCTAATTATTAGCATGCACCCATATTAAACTAGCTCTGGCATTTGCAAATAGGCACTATTGCCACTGGTACTGAACAAGCATCGGCAAACAGTTTAGACTGTTTCTGAATCCCAAGTAATGGGTATTAAACTAGCTCTGGCATTTGCAAATAGGCACTATTGCCACTGGTACTGAACAAGCATCGGCAAACAGTTTAGACTGTTTCTGAATCCCAAGTAATGGGTATCTCCTCTAACGTGAGTTAGAAGGGCCAGAGACTCTAATCTTGCTAGACAAACTCAAAAATTACAGAAAGCCTTTTTTTCTTCAAGGAAACCATCGTTTTTTTTAACCCCCAAAGGGGAAAGTACATTTATATGGACAGCATGTTAGAGTTACTATTCTATGGTAACTTTATTATTACCTCATTTGGTTATAGCTGTTAGGGTAGATTAGTATATAGTTATTTTGTCGGCCAATATCATTGCCGACCTAGATATTAATCTTAGGATATTTCTTTGCCATCATTAGATTTTATTCCTCCGATGGTTTGTTTGCCGTGCAAGGATAATATCTCATTTGCCGTCATTTCATTGTATATATTCTATTTTCTATCAATGGAAAATATATCACTTTATTGGCTCTAATATGGTATCAGAGCCAGAGCCATGAGCCTGAGCCTGAGCCAGAGCCTGAGCCAGGGACAAAGCAAGAGCCAGCATTCTTTCATTTCTCTTCTTCTTCACTGTATTGGGACAGTTATATGTATTACCCAAATAATGTAATAAGGGGGGATGTTAGAGTTACCAAATTTATTAGATTTTTGCAATAAAATTAAAACCAAAGGGGGCAATCCAAACGGCCGAACTCATCTAATCCCACCTCTTTTTAGGCTTCATAAATAGTAAATTTATTTTTTTTGTTTAAAGTCCTTATAATTAAAGGGGGTTTTTTGTGATAAACTTGCTTAACAATTTGCCTATAAGGCACCATATTGTAAAAGTCCTAGAGGCTTAATAGTTGCATTTTTTTGCACTAAGGGGGGATTAAATTTTTTCTCCACCATCTCCTATTTTGCACACAGGGGGGATACATTATAATTTTGCAAACAAAAGGGGGGAAGACTTATAAGGGTGCATTTTCGGCAGTGACCGACACCTTAGTCAAATTATTTTGCAAAATTTCATTGTAAAAGGTGCATTTTCGGCAGCGACCGACACCTTAAAAATGGGCAGATCAAAGAAAAAGCAAGCCCCAAAACAAACTGATGATGTTGCTAAATCAGTTACAAGTCCCTACTTTCCACCAGAGATGGATGGGGCCGATTTTTATGAGGATGGCAAATTTTTCACACTACGTCGTGGTGTAGATGCCATACTCGATGATTTTGTGTCTTGTGAAGACATTCAGAAAAATGGTGTTCTAATCCCTATTGGTGTTGTAAGGGCAATATACATGTCATTGGTTTCTCTTGACATTGCTCAACGTAAAGTGAAAAGGGACATTAGTGAGGAAACAGAGGTCAAACCCCTAATGGTCGATGCTTGTTGTGACACAAGTGACCTTCAGCCCATGGTGGCAAATGCTTGTTGTGACACATGTGACCTTGAGCCTACTGTGGCCAATGCTTGTTGTGATACAGGCAACCTCCTACCTTCAATGGTAGATATCAATTGTAGCACAGGTGATCTCATCTCAGTAGCAGATTTTTCTTGCGACACTAGTGACTTAAAAACTGAAACTCCTCAAAAAGAGCTCCATAATCTCATCAATAATGATAAATGCCATATTGTTAAAAGTATTGATGAATATGATGAAATTGGGTGTTTTGAAAAACAACCAAAGGATTTGGTTCCAAACTGATGAAGAAAATGGGATTCAATGGTGAGAGATTAGGTAAACAGGAACAAGGCATTAAAACTCCTATAATGCTAAATGTCAGGGCAAAGAATGAAGGCCTTGGCTATTCTGGACATGCAAGTACCAGTAATACCATGTTTGTAAAACCTAAATCTCCTCCAACTCCTAAAAAGCATTGTTGCAGTCATTGTGGAAAGACATGACATGTTGCAGCTAGATGTTGGAAATTACATCCTTGTGATTCATGTGGATGTACAAATCACTCTTCTTCAAGTTGTTGGTACAAAATGAAAATGGCCAACAAGGTTCATATAGATTGTGGATGGACATATCACACACAATGGACCATGATGAAAGCAATGTTGTATGGCTTCTACCGAAAAGGTAAAACCTATGGTAGACCCCGAGGCAAATCCAGTGACAGACCGAGTGGCAGTCCCAGAGGCAATGACCCAGAGACAGACCTAAAGACAGACCCAGAGACAAAGTTCCAGAGGCAGATCTACAGGCAGATCCAGAGGCAGATTCACAGGCAGATCCCAAGATAGACCCAGAGGTACAAATCCAGAGGTATGCTTAGAGCCAGAGCCAGAGCCATGAGCCAAAGCCAGAGCCAAAGCCAGAGCCAAAGACAAAGCAAGAGCCAGCATTCTTTCATTTCTCTTCTTCTTCACTGTATTGGGACAGTTATATGTATTACCCAAATAATGTAATAAGGGGGGATGTTAGAGTTACTATTCTATGGTAACTTTATTATTACCTCATTTGGTTATAGTTGTTAGGGTAGATTAGTATATAGTTATTTTGTCGGCCAATATCATTGCCGACCTAGATATTAATATTAGGATATTTCTTTGTCGTCATTAGATTTTATTCCTCCGATGGTTTGTTTGCCATCCAAGGATAATATCTCATTTGCCGTCATTTCATTGTATATATTCTATTTTCTATCAATGGCAAATATATCGCTTTATTGGCTCTAAGACAGCAGAAGGATACATTTGATGACAGGGAATGAAACCCTTCTCTCCCTAGCCCATCACTGTGTATGCCCCTATTGGTAAAACTTAGCACCAGGTTTTGGAAGGATCCATATAAAACTCGTAATTTTATTGAAAATTATCTCAAAACCTTTCCAGATTCATGTGTTGGCAAAAAACACACAACTTTTAGAAGTATGAGGCAGACTGTAGGACAGTATGAAGTTTCAACATAAGAATGAATGATCTCAAAATGCACATTCCTAAAGACATGCTGGAAATATATACAACAATACTGGAAAAGCAACAGTAGCCATTTTACTTGCATGCTATCACCAAAGTTAATATAGTTTGACCAAAACCTCCAAAATACTTTGTTTATGCATATGTAAAAGATTAAACTCCAATCATCACAAACTACAAAATAATACTGAGTTTCCATACATGAAGCATACAGGCGATTTATGGCAACTTGAATGCGGTTAGTCAAATTACAACTTGAGTTTCTTCCTGCTAATATGACATTCAGATTGCAGCTGAATTTCTGCATTTAAAAGTCTTATGATTTATCAAGTATTTCATAGTTCATCTTTCTTTCATTCCGTCGATTATCATAACACTTCATCCATTGCCTTTCCTGAAAGCTTCGTAATGCCATAGAGTTTGTAGGTTGTTTGCATTATTTTATAAAAAGGATCAAAAGTGTAAATGTTTTTTTAGTTTCTTGCTTCTTAGGGCCAAACTGCATTTCAGTTGTTTATCTGCCAACACTTCAAATTAGCATTTGCCTCACCTCTTGTCATTGATAGTCAGAGCCAATCTACACCCAAAAACTTTTGTGTTATAAAGATATTTATTAAGCCTCTTCTTCTAAATTAAAATTCAAACCCCAGAATGAGTTAGTTGGTACCACAAAACATTGGCAAGTTGCCATTAGGAAATAAAAGGTATAAAGTATGAACTACTGAAATAACTAAACTTTAAGCATATGTTTTACAATAATATTTCTTGGTATCATTCTCCATTTAGATCATGTATCTCGCCTTGCAAAACAGAAGCCTGCTGAATCCTACTTCCGGTTTTACTTTGATCTTTGCACTGTTTTTCTTCCATCAGCAACAACTTTTTAGGTTCCTTACTTCATCCTTTGTAATTGTTTGCATGAACCTACTGCTTTTTACTCTATTGTATGCGTTTTTTTTTTTTTTGAAATAATACTTCTTATACACATCCACCATGGGGATTGAACCCGGGTCACATCACCGATAATGCAAGTGGCGTCCTTTCCGGTATACCACACTCACGGGGATTCTATTATATGCTCTTTTGAGCCAACACTTCATTGAAAATGATTGTTGCTTTCCACAACTAAATGGTTTCCCAACAAAGAAAACTAATGAACTCGTTGCAAATGAAGACTTGACAAGGAGATTCAGCAAATAAAATGGAAACTACACATTTTTCTATATTATTGTCAGAACACATAAATTCACCCTAAATATGTCTAAAATGTGCATCATATCATATCATCCAGACGGACATGTATTGACAGAAAGAAACATAATGTTTTACTTTATGCTTTTAATCTATTTAAACTAACTTTATGGTTATAATTTTATTAATAATATTGACTTGAATGTAACTATCAAACCTGGGAATTTTTTTTTAAACATGAAAAAACAAATTACCAACAAAAGAACAATTTCCACTACTTTGTGCTTCATAGAACCTATGAAAGATGACACTGAAAGACTTGAACTACTTATTATTAACATCAAAAGCTTTATTAACAAGTGGAATGGTATAATAGCTGCAAGCTTACTGCAGTGGTAAGGGATTTGACTTCTCTTTGAGAGGTCCAAGGTTCAAACCCCACTCAGTATGAGGGGACCGGGACCCCTCATAAAAACCTGTGTAAACTCGTTGAAAAAACAAGTGGAATGGCATCATCAAATGGCATTAGCTCAACTGGTTATATGCCTCAAACATTCATAGAGGAGACCCAGGTTCAAATCTTGCTGAGTGATATAAGCTATTGTAATACCACTATGTGGTGACGACGTAATACGGGTGGGGTTGTTTCAGTCTCATATAACCAATTGAAAAAAAACAAGTGGAATGGCATCCAAGGCGTTGTTAAGTGACAGTAAGTAAGGTGCATTCCTAAGATCTCAACCCAGGTTAAAATCCCTGCACAGTGATAAGGCTGCCTACACCTATTGACACTCTTGTGATAAGACGATCAACACTTAATCAGTATGCGCCACCTATCTATGATCTCAACCCAGAATCAAATCCCTGCTCAGTGATACAGCTGCCCACACCTACTAGCACTCTTCTGATAATATGATCAATACTTAATCAGTATGCACCACCTATGTACATGAGGTTGATAGCCTTATCATGATTGCAAAACCAACAACCCAACTTAAGAGGCATACACCAGCTGTTCACATGAGTTGATAGCCTTATCATGATTGCCACCTACATAAATTCACAATTTTATCATAACTGCAAAACCACCAGCTAACACATATGATCTACACAGTGAAACTAGTAAATGGACTCAAGTAAAGACTCTTTGAAAACAAAAATTAAATAAAATAAAGAATTGTTAAATGTATATTTAATGGAATAGAACAAAGAACACTTTTCCTTTTAACCTGCAAATTATTTTACATCTATAAACATAAACTGGTTCGTGAGACCTTCAATTAAGATATCCCAAGAGTACTTAAAAAACTTGAGGAGAAACTATATTTTATAAGAGCTGATAATTTTGATGATTTGTCAGACCGAGTTGGCCTAAAAGTTTTAAAATTTTAAATTTTCATCTTTGTCGTGCCCTCTTCATCATATGTGTCTATAGAGAAAGGGAGAAAAAATATATATATTAATAAATAAATGAATAAAGACGGGTGGGTTTAAAATTTGCACTCAATTGATGAAATTTGAACCTAAATCACACAACCCCACGTTCTCATTCCACGTCAACCCTTTGAAGGAACTTTCCTATTCACTATATTCAAGAATCCTAAATTTAAGTCCCGAAGTGGCAGCTCGAGTGATTGTCAGCTTTGCCTCAATTTGAGGGGACTATGGTTTGACCCCAAGAACATCTACAACGTTTAGAATGGACTGAATTTACATTTGGGTTTGTCTTAAATAATAAAAAATCCAAATTTTAAAAATGATATGAAAATTATCCAATTGGTGAAATGTAGCCTATGAAATATCCCAAACCCTAACAAACTATACCAAGCATATACCAAACCCTTGCAAACAAGGAGACGAATATCGCATACCTTTGCTGTGAAATTCTTCTTGCGTGTAAGGAAAGGCAAGCCGAGCATGCCGGCAGGACTGGAAACCAGGACCACGTCTATCAAAGAAAGGTCCCACAAATGCAAGTCCGCGGTCTTGTACCATGGCTCCGCGTCGATCAGCACAGAACCGTCCGAACATCTTAAGAACGGAGAGTTAATTTTTTCTGTTCCCTCCGTTCTCCGTTGCTTTCGCAGCGGATAACGACCGTCGGAAGAAAAATCCACCGAGGAGAACGAATTCCCAGAGCAATTGAGAGGAACAAAGATCTGCAGGGCTGATAAATCGAGCGGGCACTCCAGCAGGATTCGAACCCCGCACACCTGAAGCAGATGGCACGCCGGAAAATGATAGCCCTTCCCTGTATTTAAACACGTCTGCACCGGCACAATGCAAGTGAAAGCTAGTGTTACGATTCATAGGATTTAAAGCAAGATATTGTGTGGAATAGATATCTTGCACATAAAGAGTTACCAGTTTCATTGTGAATAGGAGGTTTTGGGGTTTAGTTCTGTCTATGTTCACAGCTGCTTGAAAAAAATAGATGCAAGGAGGAAATCTCCTCCGCCTCTCGCTTTCTCTCGAGGAAATCTCCTCCGCCTCTCACGCCCCTCGGCCCTCTGAATTTGAAATTTGTGCCAAAACAATTCACGCCTATATATCGAATTTTATTTATTGAAGTGCTAGATTCAGAAGTCGTCTATTTTTTTTGTAGCAAACCTTTCTCTAGGCTTCGGATAGGTGTTTTTTTAAATAAAAATTTGAAGTTTTTCATTACAATGGTTGATATTATAATTTTAATTTATTTAAATTTTAATTTTAAAAATAATTGTAATTTAGATTATGATTATTAAAATATATTAATTGATATTAATAATTGTGTGAAAAGTTATGGTCATAAGGTAAATTTTCAAATAAAGTAAAGAAATTACAGAGTAATAGAAGTTAGATATATTAAGGATATTTTACTTCAAAAGTAGAGGGAAAGAAAGTCTATCTACACTATCATTTGGTAAGTTCAAAAGGAATTAAAGATGTAAAAGAAGATGTGGAGAGAAATCCTAAAACAAAGGACTAAAGATGTCAAGTTTATTCTATTTAAATCATCTTCATTTTCTTCTTCAAGTAATAAGAGTGAAAGGGATGAAGATGTTATCCCTTGCACTTCAAGGTTTCAAGAACATTGTAATAAAAAAATAAAGATGGAAAAAACCTATAACAATTTAGGTTTTTAGAGCATAATAAGAAGGTAATTGCTAAAGAAGAGCATCCTTGCACTCTAGAGTTTTTAGGGAAATATAAAGAAGATTGTGTTGTTGAGGTTATTCCTTGCACTTCAAAACAAGGCAAACCTAAAGACGATAAGTCTTACTATGAGAAGTACGAGAAGATTCAAGAGATTGATGAAGATGAAAGTATTGCTAGGAATGAAAAAAGAGAGGAAGACCCAAGAAACAAAAACAAAGAGAACAAGAAACCTAGAGGGATATTGATACAAGGAAATAAAAGCAAATATCACAAGTACTAACAAGAAGGGGGCTAAACCCACAAATAAAATAAAAAAATAACAATGAAAATAATAACTTGAAATATTAGGGGAATGGATAAGAACCCTAAAATAAGTATTAAGAACTTGTAAGGTTGTTATAGACAAGATATTTATAGATATAGAAGTTGGGTAGAAAATATTTTAGCCATTAGCGGTGTTGAATTTCATCTTGGCCGAATTTAATTTTAGAAAGCATCTAATATAAAATTAGTTGATTGTGGAAACTTAGCAGTTTGAGGAAGATGGAGATTGATAAAAAGGCAAATGAAGAATATCTTTGATCAAAAGGTAAAGTTAGATATGTTTTAATTAACTTGTTAAAAATGTAATGAGAACAATGTAATATTTAATTTTTATAATGGGAGTGACCCAATAGAAGCCACACATAACTTATAAAACAAAGTGTGTGAAAAGTTGTCTTTCAAGTAAAGTAAGTAGTCTACTCGAGTAGTAAATGACATCTTTTGGGTAGGCTTTCTAAATTAAAAAGCTGAAATTTTAGGGCTTTCTTTCTTCGAACTTGGTACCCTAATAACAAACGAACAACATACACCAAGGGTATCTCAACAGATACAAATATTGAAAATTACAATTTAAATATGTAAACAATTGTAATTTGGACTATTATATTAATAAATTTTAATTTTTGATTAATTTTAGTGATGCCTAAATTATCAGATAATTTTAGAACAATAAGAGTTATATAAGTTGAGTTCTTGTTGGCATTTTGTGGTAAAGAGCTTGTTGTTGGGTTCTCATGGTTCATTTTCTTGGTACTTGTTGGTGGGTTGCCATGATTCAAGTGAGCAAGTGCTTACTCATGGGTTGTCGTGGTTCCCTTCAATTTTGCATTGCTTGTTGGGAACTCTAGCACAGAGGTTTCAAGCCATCTATAGAAGAGGTTGATTGTTGGGTATGGTCTTTTCCTAACAAGGTATTGGGATAGCAAGTAAGGGTTCCACCATTCTTTATTTTTGAGGAAAAATATGAAAATATTTTAAAATAAAATTAATATAAAAAAATTGTGGTGGGAGTTCTCGCCCTTCCGGAGGTTTTGTTTGGAGTTACTCAGTCAATGCCTTTGTTTTGGTTTTGGGGCAAATTGAGTATTTTTCACAATGGAAGAGATTTGTGAGTTTGTTGCTTGGAGGGTAGGGTTTGGTTGAGTTATTCTTGAGTTTTCGGTTTATTGATTCAAATCCTATACCACTTCTATTTGTCACTATTTTTATGCTTTTGGTGGCTTTTGCCATGGTGGGAAAGGTTGTTGCTTCTCATTTCCTCCCTTCTTTGCCTTCCTTTTTTGGCTCCTCTTCGTCTTTAGTGTTGGATGAGGTGGGCATCAACCTTTTCAAGAGTAAACTTTGGTTCTATTATCTCCAGTCCCTTGTATCTTAATTCTTCTTCAAACTCTAATGTCTTTGTTCCTATACTGAACTCTACTCCAATGGTTGAAATGCCCTCAAAAAATGTTCTTCATTTTGTTGCTACCCTATCTGAACTTGCCTTGGTTGGAAGGTTCATTGGACTTTGGCCAAGTCTGACTGCTTTGGAAAAGTGGATATCTTCAATCTAGGGGTCTAAGATCTCCAATTACGAACTTTTGCTCTATGGGAGAGGATACTTCATAATCATCCTGGAATCCAAAGAAGAACAAGATGCTATCTTTCAAGGAGGGACATGTTTTATGGGCTCAAGTGCCTTATTTTGAACTTCTGAACAACCCACTTTGACCCTCAAGTAGATGTGTCTAAGGAAGTTCTTGTTTGGGTAATATTACCCTTTCTCCCTCTCCATATTTGGAATAAACCCTCTCTAGAGCTCATTGGAAATAAGATTGGCAAGTTTATTAATTGGATTCCTCCCAAAAATTTGAATGCTTCCTATGCTTGTATTTATGTTCAAGTTAATATGAAAAATGGTTTACCTGAAGCTATTGGGATTGAGCTTTTGGATTGAATCCACACACAGGTTTTAGATTATGAGAATTTACCTTTCAAATGCCTATCTTACCTTGAGCATGGCCACTTTGCCAGAGATTGCCTAGTTAGCCGGAAACCATAGAATAAGAAGGATCAAGCTCAAAATGAAGGCTTTCAATAAGCACAAACCAAGAAGAGGAATAGAAGGGCTAGAAGCTAAAAGCCCATACCTACTAAACCACTTGAGAATTCCAATAAGTATGATGCTCTAAACTCATATTAAAAAAAATATCTCCAGGATGAATTTGAACATGAAGAAGAAAACCATGAGCAACCCTTTATTGATGTAGAGTTAGTAGATTAGACTCTATATGAAAGGACAAGTGAATAACCTTCTGATAAATCAACCAAAGAAAAGTTAGATTGAGCTAAGGGATGACATCATACTCCATGAATTTTACCCTAAGCCTATTATTCTATATATCCTTTTTCTAAGTCGGACAGGAAATCTAACCAAGAAATAAGAATTGAAGAAGCAAAGATAAATGTTGCAACTAAGACTCAATCTACACCAAAGGGTCTCACCAAAGGGAAGAAACCCACAAAAAAATGATAATGTTCTCATGGAATTGTAGAGGCCTTGGTGGGGCCCTTAAGAAAACCTACCCCAAGGGTCTAATAAAGGACCTTTGCCCTTGTTTAATAAGAATTTAAGAAACAAATTTAGATAAAAAAAAGGTGCCTCTAAAGCATAGAGATCTATTTGGAACAACTCTGAAATTGATGTTATTGGTTCCCAAGGAGCCTCTGGTGCCCTTCTTACAACATGGGATAAAAATATTTTATCCAAAATAGGTGGTAAGCAAAGCGAACACTGGATTCTCTTATCTTTGATGCAGGAGGTTTCTCTTTCACTTATTTGAATGTGTATGCCCCTAACTCCCCAATTGCCAAGAAGCAATGTTGGCTTTCAATTATTTCCTACATTGAAGAAAGTAAGCCAAGCAATTTGATCATAGTTGGAGATTTTAATTTGGTGCTATTCCCCTCCAAAAAAAAAGGTGGCTATAGTATTAGAGATCCTTGCAAGGAGTATGTGGAAGATATTATTTATCTTGTTGGTCTTCAAGACATAAGCCTTATAAAGGCCTCTATACTTGGACTAATCGAAGGGTAGGAAATCATTTCATTGCTAAAAGAATTGATAGATTCTTGGTCCAAGAAGACATTATCACGTGCTTTCCTTCAATAACTAGCAAAATCATTCAAAGCATAGTCTCTAATCATAAGCCTATCCTTTTGGATAGTGGCAACAACAAAAATTTAGGTCCCATTCAATTTAAATATAACCTAGATTGGGTTAACTTGAATGGATTTTTAGAGGAATTTGAGCATAGTTGGAAAGCTTGGTGCCCCTTCCATAATGCTCAAGATAGATGGAAGATCAAAATTTCTAGGCTAAAAGTTGATCTTAGAAGTTGGATTAAATTGCATCATAATACTGATAATTCTAAACAATTCCTCCTTTTTAGGCTAGGAGAAATATAAGAGCTTTCAGAGCTAGCACCTCCCAGTGAAACACTAAAATCTAAGAGAGATTTCATTCTCTCCTAGCTTCATGTGAAAGCTAGGCAAGAAGAACAATTTTGGAGACTCAAATCCTGCATGACTTGGCTATGGGAAGGAGACTCCAATACCAAGTTCTTTTATCTTAAGGCTCATCATAGATATAAAAGGAATATGATTCATGAAATTCAATTAGAAAATGGTGATAAGATCTCCAATCAGGGATAAAAAAAGTTGCATGTAGCCATTATGAATCCCTTTATCAAAAATCAAATAGAAATCATGTTGCTTAGGCTGCGTTGCTGCAAATATTCGTAAGGTAATAATTGAGGATATAAAAAATTCTCTTTATAAAGCAGTCACTTTGGAAGAACTTAAGGATATTGTATTCAAATCTGCAATGGATAAATCTCCTGGTTCCAATTGATTTACTAATACCTTTTACCATCAATTCTTTAATCTGGTAGCTGCAAATCTTCTTCAGGTGATCGAGAATGCTTATAAAAGAGGTAATTTGATCGATGTTATTAAGTCTACCTTTTTATATTTTATTCCAAAGGAAAATAATGCCTCAACCTTCAGTCGATTCAAGCCTATTTCTTTGTGTAATGCTTCATATAAATTTATGACCAAAATCATAGCCATTAGAATAAAAAAGCATTTGGATAAACTTATCTCTAATGAGCAAAGAGGTATCATCCCTAATAAGCAATTGTGTGACAACATTGTGATTGTCCATGAGGCCTTACATACTAGCAAGAAAGAATTAAAAAAAGGATCGTGGTTGAACTTGACATGGTCAATACCTTTGATAGAGTGGATCTAGACTTCTTGGCTCAGACACTTAGTTCATTTGGATTTCCCGTGTCTTTCCAAGTGATTTTTTGGTTGCATCAAAGACTCGGGATTGCTCATATTTTCAATGGCTCTCTGACAAGATTCTTTAGAGATTTTAGAGGTTTACACCAATGTTGCCCCCTATCTCCTTATATTTATATTATTTTAGCTAAAGCTTTGGGTAGATCTATATGTACTGAAAGAAGGGCTAAAAAAATAATTGGAATCAAGATAGTTATTGAGGTCAAGGAGATTACTTGTGCACAATTTGTTGATGATACTATAATGATTGGGGATACCTCCAAGATGAATTTCAAAAGGATTAAAGGTTGTCTAGACCTCTTTCTAAATGCCTCTAGAGTTTCTATTAATGTCAATAAGTGTAAGTTTTACACTATCAACACTTCCCCAACTGAAAATAAGAACTTTGCTCAAATTCTTCAGTTTGCTCATGGTGGAATTGGCCCCTTTAAATATTTAGGGGTGCCTATGAGTTTCAAGCTAAAGAGTTTTGATTATTGGTCTAATTTGATGGAAAATATTGACAAGAGAATATTAACTTATAGCAATGGGTGGCTTAGTCTTGTTGGCAAACTGGTTTTGATTAAATTCTGTCATTATAAGCTTGCCTATCTACTAACTTATGATTTATCATGCTCTTGTCTCAATCATCCAAGAACCTAACAAAAAAATTAGGAACTTTTATTGGCGAGGAAGGCAATCTCATCAGAAGAAATTCCATCTTTTCAATTGGAGTCAAATGATAAAATACAAATGTCAAGGGGCCTATCAATATTTGATCTTTTATATGAGCAACGCTCTTAGGGATAAAATTTTATGGAACTTAATAAACCCTCCAATGACGCTTTAGAAGTAGGTTCTTATTCACAAGTATGGTGAAGGTAATCATGGCATGCTACTACTCAAAGGTATCCATAAAAAATGAGGCATCTCTAAATTTTGAGCATTGATTGTTAAATCGGTCTGGTTCATTAAGGATAACATCTCTTGGTGCCCAAGAAATGGTAATAGTATTAGGTGTTGGGATGATTCTATTCTTGGTAACAATCCCTTAATTTCTTCTATCTCAAAGGAGTTTTTTTAGTTCATAAGTTAGCTTAAGATAGATAAACTTTCCCATATCATCACTTGGGAAGGCAATCAACCAAAATGGATTCAACTTCATGGGTTGGACGTGAAACAACAAAGGAAGTGGTATCAAATCCATAAGCAAATCATTGGCATTCTTCCCACAGACCCAAACAATGAAGACTACTTTATTTGAGGTAAAATTGTCTGTTTGAGCAACTATTCAGTCAAGGCTAGTGCATATCTCCAAAGAAGTGAGCCTCTAGACAAAAATTTGAAACACATTTGTGGTTAAAATATCACCCCAAGATAAAAAAATTCAATGGCTAGTTGAACAAAACAAAAATCTAACTAGGGAAAACCTCTCCAAAAGAGGTTTTTTGGGCTTCCATATTTGTTTTGGATGCTTTAAAAATTGTGAAACTCAAGCCCATCTATTCTTTAAATGTGAGGAAGCTACAACTATTTGGATCTTGCTTCTATTCAGCTTTGGAGTCTGCATTAGAAACAGATCAAACCTTGAGTCTTATATTAAAAGTTGGAACAAAAAATATCTTCGCTCCTTTCAAGGTAAGCTTCTCATAAAAGTTTTATGGTCTTCAAATCCTTATTATTAAATGTGGTATATATGGATGGACAAGAACTATAGAATATTTGAAGGAAAATCAACTCACAGGGTAGTTTTGATACACAAGATAAAGCATGCTATCATGGAAAATGCCAGAGTCCACTTTATAGCTAAGCAATATCAGAGTGCTCTTTCTAGAGTTTAGTTACACATCCTCAAAAATTAGAATCTTCAAGATCTAATTAGCACCTCTATTGCCAACAACCCGACTTCTCAACCGCGTTTTATTTTTCCAGCTCTATTCTTTGATGGGGCTTAAAATTCTAACCTTGGAATAATTGCTATCGAAGAATTTTTATGATCAAGACCACATTCAAGGATTCTTGAAATCTACCTAAATTTAGGATAAACGATCGATAATGTGGCTGAGTTGATGGGCTACAAATTTGGTCTCACCCTAGCGGCAAGAGAAAATATAAAAAACCATTAAGTTTATGGGGACTGTAAGTTGATCGTATAGTTTCTTTCTGGAAAACTAGAGGTCAAGACTGTTATGCTCTGGTTGTTACTGAGTCAAGTCTATAATACTCTGGAAATTTTTGAATAGATTAATTGGCATCACATTCCTAGAAAGTGGAACCATTTGATAGATAAAAAGGCTCATTGAGCGAATGCGAGTGTAGCAGTGCTAGGGCAACGAAGTAAAAATATTTTAATAGTGTTGTAGCAGTGCTAGGGCAGTGAAGGAAAGTGCAACAGTGCTAGGGCAGTGAAGTAAAAAACATTTAACAGTGTCATAGTAGTGCTAAGGCAATGAAGTAAAAATATTTTAATAGTGCTATAGTAGTGCTAGGGCAACGAAGGCGAGTGCAGCATTGCTAGGGCAGTAAAGTAAAAATATTTTGACAGTGTCGCAATAGTGCTAGGACAACAAAGGCTAGTATAGAAGTGCTGGGGCAATAAAGTAAAATTATTTTTTATTTGGTATTTTTAAAATGGTAATATAATTTGGAAAATTGGTTTCTTGTTTTTGATGGAGAATGAAGAGGAATGTTTGGACTTCTCAAAGGACCCCTTTGAGGGGTAACACATATTTTCAACTCCAAGGGCCAAGGGTCCCATTTTTGGATAATATTTAGAAGTTGAGAACTGGGGGTCCTTGGGTTTTTTAAGTGACCAAAATAATACTACAGGTTATCAGGCTTTAGTGGACAGAGGAGAGTATATGTCAAAAGGTTTAGATCAAGTCAATTGTCCTATTGACTGCTCACTCTCAGGTGTCTCAGAATACTCTACTCAAGTGATGGTTCTAATGAATGAGCAAGCATTTCATTGCAGGGAAGAAAAACTTGAGCAGGATCGAAACAACCCAAACTCACTTTATCTGATAGAATTTCCTTTGTTTGGTTTTGGTTTTATTGATAAAAGTTTGAATACTTTAAAAATTGTAAAACTCAAACCCATCTATTCTTTAAATGTGAGGAAGCTACAACTATTTGGATCTCACTTGCTTTCATCTTTGGAGTCTGCATCAGAAACATATCAAACCTTGAGTCTTATATTAAACGCTTGAACAAAATGTATCTTAGTTTCTTTTAAGGTAAGCCTCTCATAAAAGTTTTATGGTCTTCAATTCCTATTTATTGCATATGGTATGTATGGATGGACAAGAATTGTAGAATATTTGAAGGAAAATCAACTCACATGGTAGTTTTGATACACAAGATAAAGCATACTATCATGGAAATTTTCAAAGCCTGTTTTAAAGCTAAGCAATATCAGAGTGCTCTTTCTAGAGTTGAGTTACACATCCTCAAAAAGTAGAATATTTAAGATATAATTAGCACCTCTATTGCCAACAACCAGACTTCTCAACCATGTTTTAGTTTTCCAGCTCCATTCTTTGATAGGGCTTCAAAGTCTAACCTTGGAATAATTGCTATTGGAGGAGTTTTATGGTCATGACCGCATTCAAGGATTCTTGAAGTTTACCCAAATTTAGGACAAACCATCGATAATGTGGCTGAATTGATGGGCTACAAATTTAGTCTCATCCTAGCGACAAGAGAAAATATCAAAAGCCTTTAAGTTTATGGGGACTCTAAGTTGATCATACAATTTATTTTTGGTAAACAAGAGGTCAAGACTATTATGCTCTAGTTGTTGTTGAATCAAGTCTATAAGACTCTAGGAAAATTTGAATAGATTAATTGGCATCACATTCCTAGGAAGTGGAACCATTTGATAGATAAAAAGGCCCATTGAGGGAAGACGAGTGCAATAGTGCTAGGGCAACGAAGTAAAAATATTTTAACAGTGTTGTAGCAGTGCTAGGGCAGCGAAGGCAAGTGCAATAGCGCTAGCGCAATAAAATATATTTTTAATAGTGTTGTAGTAGCATTAGGACAACGAAGTAAAAATATTTTAACAGTGCCACAATAGTGCTAGGGCAACAAAGGCAAGTGCAGCAGTGCTATGGCAGTGAGGTAAAAATATTTTAGTAGTGTTGCAGTAGTGCTAGGACAACGAAGGCTAGTACAACAGTGCTAGTGTAGTGAAGTAAAAATATATTTTATTTGGTATTTTTAAAATGGCAGTATAATTTAGAAAATTGGTTTCTTGTTTTTATGGAGAATGAAGAGGAACGTTTGGACTTTTGAGAGGATCCCTTTGAGAGGTAATGCATCTTTTCAACTCCAAGGGCCAAGGATCCTATTTTTTGACAAGATTTAGAAGTTGAGAACTGAGGGTCGTTGGGTTTTTTGAGTGACCAGAATAATACTGTAGGTTATTACGCTTTAGTGGGGCAAAGGAGAGTCTATGTCAAAAGGTTTAGATCAAGTTAGTTGTCCTATTAACTACTTACTCTCAGGTGTATCAGAACACTCTATTCAAGTGATGGGTCTAATGAATGAGCAAGCATTTCATTATGGGGAAGAAAAACTTGAGCAGGATCCAAACAATCCAAACTCGCTTTATCTGATAGATTTTCCTTTGTTTGATTATGGTTTTATTAGTAAAAGTCTTGATTTAGAGGCCCTAAGTGGAGTGGGTCCAAACTTACAATCAACACAATATACAACTCCAGTTACTAAAGTGCATAAGGCACATAAAGTGGTTAAAAAGAGAAGGTCAAAGATTAGAATGGTACTTGGGGAAGACTTAAGGATGGAATAAGTTTTGGAGTTTTTAGGGAAGGCCCTTATTGGAAAGTTTCATGGACGTAAAATAACTAATAATACACTAAATGAGTGGTTGCAGAAGGTATGGGTTCGAATCTTAGGATATGGGCCAATTTTTCACTTACTTTCTAGAGGATTGATAGGTTTCCTTTTTCGATCTGAGGAAGACGCACATAAAATTTTACAAGGTCATTGGTATTGGGAATATTATTTTTTGGCTTTGAAGGCTTGGACAACTTGCTTTGATCCTAGGTTGAGGTTGCTAGGAGAATCTCGATCTGGATAAAACTTCCAGGTCTACCAATGGAGTTATGGTCAAAAATAGCTTTAAAAGCGATTGGAGATTCATTAGGTAAAACCTTCAATATAGTTATTTCTTTCAAATCTAGTGTTTTTGGTTAGTAGCTTGGATTTTGGTGGAGATGGATATCAGTGAAGGCTTACTAGACTATATGAAGATAGTTGTGGGGAATACGGTTCATACTCAAATATTGGGTTATTTGAAGATTATTTTTAGATGTGTTTGTTGTCATGTTTATGGACATATTGCTAAGGAATGTTCTCAAGCTTTCACACAAAAAGTATGGAGGAGATAACAAATGACTAGTGGGGAATTCAAGTCAGCTAACAACAATCATGAGATACCTATTTTTTAGATCTCAATAGTTCTCCCTAATTTGGTACAAACAAGCAAAAAGAATGTTATTGAACCTATAACCAAAAATTTGGAGAAGGAGGAATAAATTTTGGACCTAGCTTTGTCTTCATTTCACTATTCACAAGTTGTTAGAGAAGGAGATAGAGTCATAAAGAAAACTATGAAAGGATTGGAACCTAATACTATTAAGTTTATTGGTCAAACATCTAAGCCTTATGACAATTATTGTCCAATACATGAGAATAATATGGACTTAATAAAGAACTTTGTATGCTTCCTTATGAATGTTTGAAGAGAAGTCCCAGGGACAAAGAATTTTCTAAGATTTTGGATAATGGACCGACAATCTCAAACACATTGAATAGGGATTGTGATTTATATATTATACTATTGGGGGAAGTCTTTGTGACCTTCAAGTGAATATTCTAGGGAGGTATCTATTTTAGGGGATGGTTTGGATACAAGTTCCTCTTGTAGATATTTGTTACGTTCTAGGAAAAGGGAATCCAAGCTGAGAACTTGTGTAGTTGTTGGAAGGTTAGGGTTAGATCTGGACCATATAAAGGAATCTTCCACTACTTCAGCAAGTAGGAAATCATTTTTGTTTTATGCACAAGAGAAGGCTTTGAGGGAAATTCAGCAGGGTAAACAAAAATCTATCAAAGGGGTCCTTAGAGTGGGATAAAACCCCTCTAAGATGTTTAAATGATCTTGTTATCCGTTATTATCCAAGATCTTAATAGTCCCTCCAAAAGACTTGCCTTAGCTAGGTTTGTGGAAATTCATAATCCGGATGCTATCCTTCTACAATAAACCATGGGGGCAAGTACAAAAGTCATTGAAAGGTTAAGTAAATTGCTTAGGGATTGGGAGTTCTTGGCTCAAGATGCTACCAAAAATTTAGGGGGTGTTTTGATTGGCTAGAAGAACTTGTATCCTTTATGGTTTCAGGCTTGTGGACAAAATTCTTTTTTAAAGACTTGGTTTTGAGGTTATCAGTTATAAATTGTTATGGTCTCTATGAATATAGGCGAGTCTTATGGGATGATTTTTCTCCCAAAGGTGTGTTAGGGATGAAAGAGTTATCATTGGTGGGGACTTAAATTTTACTATGAATAGAAGTGAGGTCTGGGAAGAATCTGTAAGACTTTATAGACATGCAGATTACTTCAAGCATAAGATTGAATAAGCTGGTTTAATTGATTTGGAACCAGTAAAATTAATGCCTACATGGAGAAATAATAGAGTTGGGAAAGCTGGGATCTCAAATAGGTTGGAAAAATTTTTGGTCTTAGAGACATTACACAATGTAATAGACAAAAAACGATCATGGGTTGAGAATGGAGGTGGCTCAGATCATTCTCCTATTTTTATTCATTTAGAAAGTCAAGAGGCAAAACCTGCATGTCATTTTAAGCTCAATCCAATTTGGTTGGAGGAAGAATATTTTCAACAACTAATTAAAAAAGAATGGATTGGTTATGATCAAAGTTCCAGGTCATCATCGAGTTTTCAATTTGTTGCTACTCTAAAAAAATTAAAAGGAGTTGTGTCATCTTAGATTGTAGTTAAAAAGGAGAGTATGGAAAGAGATATTAAATTGCTGGAGAAGGAAATTTCAAAAAATTATAAAAATAATGAGGTTGGTTTGTTTAAAGAGGAAGAGAAAACAAGACTGGTTGAACTAGAAATTAAGAAGAACAAATTCTTGGATTGGAGGGAAGTTGAATGGAGAATGAAAAGTAGATCTGTATGGTTAAAAAAGGGGGATGATAATACTATGTTTTTTCATAATTTTTCTAATCAGAGGAAGAAGGTTAACACTATATGGGAGATGTAAAATGAATAAGGGGTCCTCGTTAGGAGTTTTTCTGAGTTAGTAGATTTGGGAGTAAAACATTTTCAATCTATCTACAAAGAACCTGATAGAGTCAATATTGGGGAAATTTTAAAGTTAACTACTTTCTTCCCCTATTTTGTGATAGAGGAGGACAATCAATTACTTATGAAGGTCACAAAGGAAGAATTGAAATTTGTCCTGACTTCTTTCAAAAAGGATAAAATTCCAGGACCTGATGGATGGCCTGTGGAGTTTTTCCTAGTTTTCTATGATTTGGTTGAGGAGGATCTTCTCAGAGTAATGGAGAAAGTTAGGTAGAGTGGTCAGTTTTGGGGGCTTTTAACTCCACTTTTATAGATTTAATTCCAAAAACGAGAAGCTTGAAACGTTTGATGAATTTAGACCTATTTTATTGTGTAACTATATCTATAAAATAATTACACAGATTTTAACTGTTATATTGAAGAAGATTTTCCCTGAAGCTATTTTCCAAGAGCAGTTTGGATTTTTAGTAGGTAGATAGATTTTTGAAGCCATAGGAGTTGCACAAGAGGGTCTTCACTCTATTAAAATAAAATATCTTCCTACAATGGTCCTTAAACTATATCTATCTAAAGCTTATGATAGAACTAGTTGGTTGTATCTCAAATTGATGCTCTTACATGTGGGTTTTAGCTATCCGGTAGTAAAGTGGATTATGGGATGTATTTCTTATATATATTTTGTTATTCTTATCAATGGATTAGCTTCCAAATTCTTTAGACCCTCGAGAGGACTAAGACAGGGATGTCCTTTATCTCCTTTACTTTTTTTTCTAGTTGTTGAAGGATTGAGTAGAGTTGTTTTGGATGCAAAGAGGGTAGGATCCTTATCCGGGATCAAAGTGGGGGTCCTTTATTTATCTCATTTATTATTTTTAGATGATGTATTGTTGTTCACAAATGTAAGTTTAAGGGAAGCTAGAAATTTGAAGGAAATCCGGGACACTTATAGTATTGTTATCTCCATGGAGATAAATTTTTAAAAATCCTCTATTTACTTTAATGGTCTAGAGTAAGAGACTAAACATGATCTAATAATTTTTTTTCCTTTTGATCTCTTAGATTTCCAAGAAGGCTTTAAGTATTTAGGGCTTGTATTGAAGCCAAATACTTACAGGAAGAGAGATTGGGGATGGCTTTTAGAGAAGATTGAATTTAGGATTAACCATTGGTGTAATAGATGGTTGTCTATTGGTGGGAGATTAACACTTGTAAATTTGGTTCTTGAGGTAATTCTTGTGTTTTGGCACTCCTTGGCCTTCATTCCCAAAGAAGTTTTAGAGAAAACAAGATAACTCTACTTCAAATTTCTTTGGACTGGACGCAAGGAACATGAAGGCATTCCTTTAGTTAAGTGGCAGAGTATTACTAGGCCAAAGGAGGAAGGTGGTTGGGGCCTTAAAAATATTCATCTTTTTGGTCTTCTTTGGCAACAAAAAGTTTATGGAATATTTTGACCAAAGAAGGATTATGGAAGAAGATTATTAAATAGAAGTATATTTGTCCAGGGACCTTTATGGATTGGATAACAAGTCCATAGAAAAGTATTAAAAATATTTCCATTCAATGGAAGGTACTAGTACATGCCTTTCCTATAATTGGAAAATATTTGGCTTGGAAAGTGGGCAACAGTGAACAAGTTAAAATAGGGGTTGATTCTATTTTGGGTCGTGGAGAAAATATTTTGTTGTCAAAAGCTATGATAAGTTCTTTACAAGACAAGGGTTTTTACTTTCTTCATCAGGTGGGGAAATCAAATTCTTCTAGTCTTTGAACCTAAGGTTAGAAGCAGGCTCAGGTCTTGGGTTTTTTTATGAGTAGGTTAATTTGTGGAAGGCTTACGTTGAGAGTCTTAATAAGAGTCATATCAAGCTGAGAGTTGAACCACATATTATTGTTTGGACAACAAATATAGGAATCAATATACGACTAGAATTGATTACAAAGCAAGTTTTGACCCTCATCCTCAAGGATCTACTTGGTGGTGGAAGAAAATTTGGAAATTATCTACCCCAAAAAAGACAATTATTTTCATGTGGTTAGCTTTGAGAAATAAGGCTTTGACTTGGGAAGTTTTATAGAGGAGAAGCAGATAAGGTCCAAGTATTTTATATGTTGTGTCAGTCAGAGGAGGAAAACATCACACATTTTTTAATCAAATGCCCTTTTTCTCAATAGGTTTGGTTAGAAGCTGAATAGATAACTGGAGTAAAAAATATTTGGGAAGGAGAAACAATGGAGGTATGCTTAAGATAATGGTTTTTGAAAAAGAGTTGAAACAATTTCTTTCTTTACCATGTCTTATATGTTGGGGTATATGGTTGGAACATAATGCAACTATTTTTTAAGGGAAGTTAATTCCCCCATTTCAAGTCATATTTTAGGTGAGGACTTTGGTCTCAATCAACAAAGGGCCTGACAAACATAAGAAACCTTGACAAGTGGATAATTTGTTCATTGAAAAGTCTCAGCCATGGTGTTTTTTTGATGGGGCTAAACAGAGATAGTCATCTTTTAGTAGCGTAGGAGGCATTTTGTACTTCTTAGATACCTAATATATCAAATTTAAAGCAAGTCTTGGGACAGGTTCCAACAATTTTGCTAAGTTTCAGGCATTGAGATTGCTAATGAAACGTGTTGTGGAGAGAAATGTGAAAAAAATACAAATTTTTGGAGATTCCACTCTAGTCATCAATTGGATGAATATATCTACTCAATTAAAAAACAATATGCTTAGACCAATGGACGATGAACTATTGGAGGTGATTTCCCTTTTTGAAAATATCTCTTTTACACATGTTTATAGGGAATTAAATCAAGAAGCAGATAGGTTATCAAAATAAGGTCAATAGGTCCTAGAAGGTTTATTGCAATTTGAAGAGAACAAGGATGGAGTTTCTTTTTTCACCCACATATCATATCCCTAGTTTCTATGCTAGCTCTGGGTTTTTACTATGGGTATGTTTCATTTGATTAGAGCTTTATGGTAGTTTCTAACTATTTATTTTTTATTCTGTTGGTTTCTTTTTCACTGATTTCTATCCAAGTTTTGGTCATGGAGGTTGTTTGGATGATTAAGTATTGATATATAAGGATATTTATCCTTATTATCCCCATGCTATTTCAAAGATGGGCTTTTCCCCCTCTGATTTGTTCGACTGTAATTAAATCTTGAATTCCAATAATCTGCTTTTATCTGGGTTTGTGTTTGTGCTAAGGCACCTGAGAAGTGTAATTTTCTTTCACTCTTGAAATAAAATTACGCTTTTTTTCTTGTAAAAAAATATAAAAAGGCCAATGAAGGCTTTCTTTTGCATCATTCTTCAACTCACATAAGAAAGTTTAAAACCAATAATTCTAATAATTTAAGAGATAACCACACAGACTAAGCATATTGGCTCTATTTGTTCTAGGAACTGTTGTGGACCAAGGAATTCTTTGTTCTAGTTATTCCGAATATACTAGGGAAGAGATTTTGTTTTTCATAGGTATTCTTGCCCTTGTGGGATTCCAGCTCTGGCTACATGCATCCTTGGTTTGGTTGTGATGCTTGTAGCACCTAGCCAAATTATAATATTTGTGTTATATTAAATAATATAAAACTTTTCTTAAAAAATAAATAAATTAGTAATTGTCGAAAACCTTCCATGATATTTGCTATACATTTAACTAATTTTTTAGGTTAAAAGGTTGAAGTTTTTTTTTCTTTCTCTGAAAGAGCTTTGTCCTTCTATTAATCATACATTTAATGAAGGTTTTAACTTTGTGATTAATTAGATTTTAATGCTTTTATGTAAAGTTTATTTAATAATATTTTTTTAAATTAGTAAAATATAAATGAAATTCTCAACTAAAAGTTGTGAATCTATATTTAGGCATACTTTCCAGAAATTGAATAGCAAAGCATACGAACTCTCAAAGGACAGGTTATTGATTGAACTAAATACATGCTTGGTACATAAATTAAAAGGGTTATTTATAACAGTTGGTTTGTATTTTTACATGGGGATTAATATGTTTTAGTATAAACATGTAAATTAGCCCCCGAGGGTTAAGTGGATTGGTAAGTGCTTGTCTGGCCAGGCACTTACCAAGAAGACACCCAGGTTCAAATCTCGGGGGAAGCTTATTTGCAAAGGTAGTAGTTTGATATGATTCCTTTGAGTGCATGCCAGATCGACAATGATGGTATGAATCTCGATCGATCAATGGTCCCCTTCACACCAGGTCAACAATAACAAAGCAAAATAGGTTTGGTAAAAGCAACTCCTAAGGTTCGAACTTTGCGCTTGTCAATTACTAAAAATAGTTTGGTTGTGATCAACTCTCCTATGTAACCGAAAGAGAAAAACAAACAAACATGTAAATTCAAATTTCATACTACATATTAAATAATTGTAGTGCTAATAATAAATATTAGTTTCTAGTTTGGCATGTTCACATATTTCCAAACAAGAACATTTAAAATATCTTTCTAAAAACTTAGAAGTGAGTGTTTTAAAAAATATTGGTTGACAATATGGAAAGGTGACTAAGGATAGAACTTAGTTTGTTGGAGATAGCTAACTATGATGTATAAGCGACCTAATTTTTAGGTCCCTATTGAAGTTTTTAAAAATATCATAAAGACATTTTAAGAATGTAATTTCATATTTACTTAATAAAAATTACAATATTTTTTCAAAGGGAAAAAATTGGTATTATGGTATTATTGTAGTTTGATTATTATGCATGTGTTATTATATGGTAACAATATTGTGATATGTATAATAGTTTGTTATTATGCATGAGTCCTTGACAAGATTCAATTGGATCTCTTCTTTGAATATGAGGAGTCTAATTAATTAAGCTAATGTCATTCCTCAACTTTCAAGGAGATCTAGGCTCACATGCTACCAAATGATACATGCATAATTTCTAAACTACTATAATACCTTTATGTGGTCATGATGTAATACACGTAACCAATTAAAAGAAAAATAATATAAAAATAATAAATATATTTCTAGATTAGTTATATTGTATTGAATTATGTTTCGTCTATATTTCATCTTCATCGTGACCATACAGTGGTATTATAACATTTTGACAAATTTTTATATATCCTTTGACAATATTCAAACCCAGGTTTTCTTCTTTGAACTTGAGGAATTTAATTAGTTGAGTTCAGGTTATTTAATAAACTTAATAGTTGTAAGTTTACTGTAGTGGTAAGGCTTTTGGCCTCTCTTTGAGAGGCCCAAGGTTCAAACCCCACACGAGGGTACCAAGACCCCTCATAAAAACCTATGTAAACTCATTGAAAATAAACTTAATATTATTTTTTTAATTGATTAGATGGGATTGTCACAAGTCCTATCCATATTGCATCATGGTCACATAGTAGTATTGTAACACCCTAATAATTTAGACCTAGTTCTCCTCCTTAAAAGTTGAGGAATCTAGTTGATTGAGCTCATCTTATTTGATAAAATTAATATAAAATTTATTATTAAAAAGAAGTTTTTTATTTTTTGTATACACACTCAACTTGGATATCCTATATGAGAGGATAAAGCTATACCACTACGATGAAGTTTTATAATTTATATAATGTTATGATAATATTTAAAAACAAATATTGTGTAGATCAAAATAAATATAAAATTACTATTTAAAATAAACGTTTAAATTTAATAGGCCAATATGGCCTTGGGTTAATGGTTGAGACATATAGATGATATATCCCACACCAAGGTTTAAATCCCAAATGACTAGACGATGTGATCTATTGTACTAAGGGAAAGGGTGACCCTTTTAAAATCCCATATTCCATTAATAAAAAATAAATAAATTTAATAGCGTAAATGAGACCTTGGTTCAATGGTTAAGACATATAGGTTAGATGACACAACCCACATCGAGGTTCAAATCCCAATGCCACCAAAAGGATTGTATAGCTTTATGTGACTTTTTTTGTTGTTGTTGTTGCATATGAAAACCTCTATAAACCCTAACTTGTTGGGTAAAAATGAAGTCAACGAGACCCCCAACCGTCCATGGAATTGAACCAAAGCGACCCAATGGCAAGTACTTGGTTGCTACCAACTGACCTATCTCATTAGATAAAAGTTTAGGGTAAAGAACGAGTTTTGAAAGGGTCTCAATACCTTGTGTGGTATGAACTTGGATCTTTGGATGAAAACCCTAAGATATACCACTACAGTGTGCAAGAACCCTGATGTTCTTGTGTAAATTTAATAAATAATTTAATACAAAATGTAATCGCAGGCCACTCAAAAGGGGGCTCCCTTGTAATCGCCTTGCTGCTTATAGGGGGCTCCCTCCTTATAGTATTAATTACTAATTTTATTATTCTTCTTGGATGATTTACTAAAAGATATCTACTCTAGAGCCACGTTTGTAAGTATGTGACTATTCATATTATGATTTAGATAGTAATTACTTAAATGAGTAATATTTAATAAATAAATAACGTTAGAATATGGAATCCTAACATGCCACCCCTCTCAGAAAAAAACTTTGTCCTCAAAGCTAGGATGGAGGAAATTGTTGTTGAAATTGATGAAGTGCTTTCCACGTAGCATTTGCACAAGTTCTTGCACAAGTTTAATATCGCTTTTCCATAGGTAAGGATATCTTGAAGGTTGAATATTTAGTGGTGGATTTCCAGGAAGAATAGTAGGATCATGACGACGGTGGGGGGGCAATCCTTGGGGTTATTTAAATACTTTGGAGTGATGTGTCCAAAGTGATGGTATCTCTGCTATATCTTCTTGTTGTTCCCTTGGAGATTGAATGGAGAATAAGTGTGCATTCACTTTTTTGTATCATTTTTGAATAGGTTTTTCCACGCAGTGAGAACTCACTATTTGTGAGGAATCTACGAGTAGTCCATTTAGAGTGTATGTTTGGTCACCAACTGTGAATTGCATCCATAAGGTTGCAAAATCCTAGAGTATTACCCCGAGCATTCACAACCATTGAGCCCCTAAAACAACATCACTTTCGCTTAATGGAAGCACATATATGTCACTTTTCATGTGGTAGTTATTGATGGTGAGCTTGATATTGTGACACTTCCCTTGACAGGTAATTTGTTCTCCAGTACCAATCACCACCTTAAAGCTATGACAAGGTCGTATATAACAATTAGCCTTTTTCACCACATGTGGGTCAATGAAATTATGAGTACTTCTTGAGTCAAGGAGCACCATGAGATTTTGATGTTTGAAGGACCCTTGAACTTTCATAGTTTTTGGAGGAGGAAAAACTACGAGAGCATTGGAGGAAGTTTTGAGATTTCTTCATTGTTACGATCAGGTGCTTTGGTCACTTCTTGCACATCTACCTCATCTTCTCCCTTTATGTATTGACAATGATCAACTACATTCAATAAATACAACGTTTGTGTGGCACATTTATGATTGGACCCATATTGCTCATTACAACTATAGCATAGGTATTTTACTTGTTGTGCCTCTATTTCCTTTGGTCTAAGGTACTTAATCGACAAAGGTTGGTTAGGTTTGGGAGCAGGATGCGAGATAAGCGATTGTTCAATAGGTTGCTTCTCGTGTTGACGTTGAGCATTAAATTTATCCTCGACTAACAAAGCTAATCCAATGGTCTGCATCATGGTGCGAGAGATTGAACATCTCCACCTCCTTAATTTCTTCCTTTAATCCACTAACGAAGCAACTTATGCAAAATGATTCATCTAACTCTATGGTGCGATTGATCAGATTATTGAACTGAGTTCGATACGCACGCACTAAAGTGATTTGACGTAGGTTGGTGAGATTAATTTGTGAAAATAGGTAATGGTACTGAGATCTTTTTCCATCGGCCATTTTCAAAATTATTGTTGAAGTTGTCATAAAAATTGCTAAAAATCGTCGCCAAAATTGTCGTAAAAAGTCATCGAAAACTTTATGGCCAATTGCAAATAAATTGTCGCTAATGTTTACAATTTTTTTATCAAAAAATTGTTTTATCAACTTTGTGTTTGAATGTTCAAAAGTCACTTAATGGGAACGACTCGTGTGATACAAAGACTAACATGACACTAACTTGGGCGACACTAACTAATAGACGTGGACAAAACAAATGACTCAGGTGATACAAAGATTGACACGCCATTGACTCAGGTGACACTAACTGATAGACATAAACATGACAGATGATGCGGATCATGCATGGAATGATGCGAGGGCGGATAAACCAAACACAGAGACAAGGGGACAAGACAAATAACTAGACAAGGAGACAAAGATGGACCAGACACAACGTAAACAACGAGGTCTACATTGGACACGTGGATGACAATGTAGGACCACGTTGGAACACGATAAAGACTTGACCAAAAGTGGACGTGGAATAAACACAAACACAATGTGGAAAAAGAGAGGATGACCACAAGTGGTCAGTGTACTTAGTGTGTGATACGCTTAATAAAGCAACGTAAGGAAAGCACACCAAAAATTTGGGATTTTAGAATTTGCACAAATTTGATTACCGCAAACACGATTTCTCCGCGTGGATCTCAAACTTAACCTGAATCTCATTCTTTCGCCAACGTAGTGTTCTTTTGAACTTTAAAAACCTATGTGTAAGCGTACACATCACGTGGCTAGGTTAAAGTGTAAATCCAATAAGAGCACGAATAAACTATTGAATGTATAATTAATAAATCAACAACGTCACTGAAAACATTCATTTATAACATTGCATTCTTTGGGATCTTTTATAACGTTTAAAAAATGATTTGCGAATTCGAATCCTTTGTTCCTTGGTACTGTTTATAACATTGCAAGTTGCGATAAAAATTCATCTTCTTCTTTGTCCAAATTTCTTCGCGTATACTGTATGTTTTTTAAAATAAAATCTAATATCAAAACAAAACCAAAAGTCTCCCTTGGCAAAATACAAAACCTTTATACGCGAGATCTCACCCACGTGTCAAAATCGATTTAGCTCCAAGTTAGGTTAAATGATTTGAATTTTAAACTTTAGCGAATTACGCACCTGAGTATTTCTTACAAAATTAGTGAAAAGACTTATGGATTTCATCCGCTACAACTTAAAATTATTTGTAATGATGATGGGAAAAAATTAATTGTAACAAGCTTGTTTTAACGACGGTGAACGTTTTCTAATTCAACGATTGTATGAGTTCCGTCACACTACAAATCTGCACCAGGGGTTTTTAAAATTCTAAAAAAAATTGAGTGCTATCGTTAAATTAAATTTTTGTTGCGTCCTTTTGCCAGAGCGTGCAAAAAACTTATCAGATCGTCACAAGTGCAGAGTGCTCCAAATAACCTCGGTTTGTGGCAGAATGCATCGATTACTGTAAGTATAGTAGTTTATCATCTGCTACAGTAGATGGAATGATGGATGTCAGTCCAAAGGCTTGTAGCCTGTGCCATAAATGATAGGCATGGCAGGAGTAGTCGAGAGATTAGGCAGGTGCATGTCGGACAACGATCTGCTAGTAGTGCTCATCTCCAATGGTGCAACGGTTTGAAAAGAAATGTGTTTGGAATTGTCGATAGTTACGCAGTGTGGCAATCAAAACCGATCTCTGTGTTTAGGTAGAATCAGGTGAATGTTCGGTGAAAATACTGAAAAAGTAGGTGATGGCAAAGCATGAGCTATGCCAACAAATGGAGTAGCACTCATTCAATGGTTTGGGTTTCGATAATGTGAGGGTGCGATCACCAAGAAAAAGGGAGTCGCCTGCTCCCTGAGGTGACGTATTGTCACCTGACAGGTTTGATAACCTGTAGCACGCGTGATGCTGATGGTCGACCTGCAAACAAATTATAACATCAAAAAGTTATTGCAACAATTGTAACCAAAAATAAAATTGCTGCAATAATTTTGACAAAATTGTTAGCAGGAGCAACAATTTTTTAGCAACGCGAATTGTAGATATAACACATTGCAAAACCAGATGCTCTGATACCAAATGCAAGAACCTTGATGTTCTTGTGTAAATTTAATACAAAATGCAATCGCAGGCCACTCAAAAGGGGACTCCCTTGTAATCACCTTGTCGCTTATAGAGGGCTCCCTCCTTATAATATTAATTACTAATTTTATTCTTCTTCTTGGATGATTTCCTAAAAGATATCTACCCTAGAGCCATGTTTGTAAGGATGTGACTATTCATATTATGATTTAGATAATAATTAATTAAATGAGTAATATTTAATAAATAAATAACGTTAGGATATGGAATCCTAACATAGTGTCCTAACAAGATTTAAAATTTTTAGGATTATTACACCAAGGGAAAGGGCAACCCTTTCAAAATCCTACCTTATCTTTAATTTTTTTTTGTATATACCATCTAAAATATCATAACCATAATATCATCCATATCACCCCAGTTCAAATCTCAAGGCCTCGTAGAACCGAAGGGCATGTCACGCCAATATCACTGACAATATTAAAAAGGTTTACTTGATGTAATTGGAGGTTATAATGGGAGCAAGGAGCAGGAGTCAAACCCATGAAGAGGTGAAATGTAATGTGTTACTCGTTCCTCTAGTATACACAAAAAAAATATCATCCATATCAAATGGCATGAGCAATTAAATTCCTCGACTTTCAAGGAGACCTAGATTTGGAGCTTGTCAAGAGATACATGCATAGTTGCCAAGTTGTTATAATATCACTTTTATCATTATATAATAATAGTGGGACCTATTTTAATTGCATATAACCAATTAAAATTATATATAATATCCACGTGAGTGTGGTCTACCGGCAAGGACACGACTTGCATTATCGATGATGTGACTCGGGTTCAATCCCCACGGTGGATGTTTATAAGAAGTATTTACTTAAAAAAAAATTATATATAATATAATCACATTGTAAATACATTTAATGTTTAAAAAATAAGAAATAAATAAATTCTTAAAAATTACTATTTTAATAGAGTACATGCTAAGAATCAAGTAGCATTAACTCAACCAATTAAATTTCTTGACTTTCAAAGATGAGCCCCAGGTTCAAATCTTGTTAAATGATACATAAATTAATTACCAAGTTGTAATACCATTATGTGGTCATGATGTAATCGAGGTGGGACTCATTTCAATCCCATATAGCCAAATTCGAAATAAATAGTCATGTTGTTGCACTTGCACAACACGCCCTAGTTTGCATGGACTGGAGACCCACTTTTTTTAAATTTTGGTAAGCTTTCTCTTATTTTCTTAGGTTTGCTTGCAATCCTCAGTTATTCAAAAACTCAAGTTTTTAGTTGAAAGTTTTTAAATATAGGTATCCAATTTTCTACTTACCTCGAGCTTATGATGATGCTTATTGTCATTGTTGTGTCTAGTAAACTTTTTAAAATAACAAATAACCTCTCCTATTAGATTGGGTTTGTAATAAGCTTTCCAACAGGTACTGCATGCCTATGTCCCCATATCCTTAACACCCTAAAATTGCTTTGAATTAGGTATTGCAAATTTTAATTTCCTTCAGACAACACAAATGGTTTTATTTCTAGACTGCTTATCTCTTTAACTACTCACCAAAACTTGGTTAAACCACTTCCATTATATGCTCATCGAAAACAAATTTCCAAAAAGTATAAATTTGCCTATATTCTAAGGAGAATTGACCTCCCAAATAACTTATTTTTAGTAGGCTATCCAAGTTTTCATGACCAAGGTCATTACAAGGGATGGTTGTTAGCTTGGAAACTAAGTTATCAAATGCCAAATGCTACTAGTAACTCAGAATGCTATGTGCATCGACCTAACAATTAAATAGAATCCACTTCCCCACCTTATATTTGGCTAAAGTAGAAAGGTCTGACGGTTTGCAACAATGCCAAACTCAAAAAATTAGCTAAGAAAAAAATGAGGCTGAACTTGTAAAATGCTAACGTCATCTTAAGGAGCAAAAAAATGTTTGATATATAAGAAATCCAAAATTTGACTAAGGCATGGAGTTCAACAATTGGAAATTTTACACTCTTAAGTGGAAATTTATCATGCAATTAAAATTTTGATTCGACAATTAGAAATTGGTAAGATTTGGATTAAAAATTTATCTAAGGCATGGCTGGATTTTTGAGATGTTGATATCATCATCAAGGAGGAAAAAGTTTGGCACAACGGAGAGTTGGATTTAAATTTTACTAAGGCATGAAGTCTGGTAATTAGAAATTTTACCCCGATAAGTGGAAATTAAGCCAAGCAATGGGAAAAGTTACTCGATCACTTGCGATAAATGCTAAGTAAAAAATTGTTCCGATTGGAATCTCAAGCACATCACGAACAAGAGATACAACAATAAGCCTAAGGATAAAAAAAATGCAAAGCAAAAGCTCGGATAAAATTGGAAAAATTATCCCAACCCAATAAGAAGAAAAAAAAGGCTAAGTGAGGTCATCAAGGATTTAAAAAAAAAATTGGCCACCTACGGGGAGCACTTGTTGGGCCATGAAGCAATTCGAAAAACAATTACCTCAACTAGTGGAAATATTACCATGGTCAATGAAAAGTACCTCGACAATTGAAAGCTCACCCAATTGGAAGCCCCCACTACTTTTTGGGAAGCATAAGAAGAAAATTAAAGCCAAAGCAATCAAAGAAGCCCAGCTAGTCGCGAAGAAATAATAAGTACTCGAAAGCCCGAACACTCAAATTTAGGCATGAGTAGCACTGAGTGAGCATTACCCTGACCAAAAGGTTGACCAAGGAAAATGTAAAATAAAAAAAACAATCAAGGCATAGGTAGCCGGAATCGTCCACACACCTGCAAAAAGATAAAAATTACTCGACATTGAAAATTAAAAGCCTAGAACACTTAAAAATTACCCTAATTGATGCCCTAGAAATGAATAATGTTATTATATGGTATCATCTCTGAAACCAAGAAGAAAAACTGAAAATAACTTGACATATATTTTGATAGCTTAAAGAAAATAAAAATTTCGGTCGAAAGCCTCTTGACTCTTGCAAGAAAGCTAAAAAAGAAGGGAAGCCCATGCCCAAAACTGAAGAGCTTGTTTAAAAAGACACGCAAAAAAAAATGTTAGCGCTTTATATATATTAATAAAGCGTATAGTTAAATAAGCTTTATATTTTGGAAAAAATGGTAGAGGAACCCCCCGCTCCGGCTCTGGCTCTGTCGCGTTCATCCTTTTGAGCAGGAGGTTCTCCTATTTTTCCCAGTTAGATCTGGCGTTTCTTTACGATCGGTTCACTCTGCGTTGGCGGTTTGCAGTGTCTTTGCTGTTTGAGTGGCCTTTCAGGTTCATTCTGGATCTCTTGTGTGCATGGCAAGCCTTTGTAGATATGGCTAAGGTCCCTTAGAGAGACAAAGCTACTTTTTGGCACAACCTGTGGGGGTGATTTGGATTTATTGTTGTAGTTCAGATTGTTCCTGTTGGTGGTCCTCTATTTGGCATTTGACTTGTTGGCTTGGTGAGCATCAAAATTTAGTAGGTTGTTAGTTGGGGTTTTGGTTATTTGGATCTGCATCTATTATGGGTTCGATATGCCACTGAATATCTGGTCGAGGTCCCTGGGGGGATTGGGCCAAAGGCCGACTCAAACCTATTGGGGGTGATTTTGGGGTGTTGTTGTTGCAGTAGCTATTGGCCGCTCTCTTTGGTTGGTATCAAGCCAGAGTTTCAAGTGCTCGGGTGGTGTGGTTGGTATTTGTGGCCGTAGAGTCTTATTTTCCATATCTTGTGGTAGTGTTGGCGCCATGGTTTCCTAGTTGGACTAGGAGTCGGTGTAGGGGCCTTATGGTCCTCTAAGGTTTTTTCCTCGTTCTTTGGGTTTTTGTAGAGCCCCGAATTTGCTGGGGTTTATGGGATTTTTCATCCATCGGTGTGTGGGGATTGATTATTTTTTTTATCTGGGCGGATGGTTTGCTCCTATGTGAGCTTCTGTGTTTAGACTCTATTTTCAGAGGTGTCTCATGGGACCTTTGTTCCTGCATTCGTTGAATTGTGCGGTCGTGGTTTTCATCAGCGATGCAGTGGATTTTGGGATCGTTGGTCTGCTTCCTAGGATGGGGTCTCAGCTTCCAATTTTCATAGTTTATTCCAAGGTCCTGGTGTGCTTCTCACTGGTGTTGTAGGATCTGGTTTCATTTCCAGATTGGTTTTCGTCGATGGTTTTGGGTCGAAGTGGTTTCAATTTGAAATCCTCGATGCAGGTTGTTTTGCTTTCTATCGATATTTTTTTGGGTGTAATTTTCTTGGTTCTTGTTACATGTGGAGTCCTTTGTTGATGGGATAACATCCTCGCTACTCCCGTTGTTGGGGTTCTCCCACTCCTTGTGGGGTAGGCGGGTAGTTTTAATTTTAAATTTTAAATTTCTTTTGCCTTTTCGAATGTGTGAGGTCCGTGTGGTTTCTTCGCCTCCTCTCGGCTTTTCGGCACCTTGGATGTGTTTGCTGGTTGTTCTTGATTGGTTCTGTTGGTGGTTTATCCCTTTCGGGGTGGAATTGTTGGTCTCCTTTTGGATTTGTTGTGTAAGGTTGTGGGTTTTCCCTCAAAACCCTCTTTATTAATATTACCAAAAAACAAAAAAAAATAAAGCATATAGTTAAAAATAAAAAATTAAATAGTAATTATAATAATATTTTCTAATGTTTGTGCTTTTTTTTTGCTTTGTAGGATATTTTCTAGGGATGCTTTGAAATTAAAAATATGGCGAATGTGGGATATTAGTGCTAATCGAGCAAGTACAAATGTATTGGGTAGCGAACACAATGAAATTAATGGTTCTTCTAGAGACCCTAGGCATTATACGAGTGGAGATTTAATGAGGCATGGCCAAGCATCATACTAGATATTTAATGAGGCATGGCCTAAGTATGACTAAAAACAATCCCAAGGAGTATTCATGGATAAAAAATTATTGCAAAATATAGCGCTATATGAAGGCTAGAAATGGTATAAATTGTGGCTCACTAAGTTGTTGTAATGGTCAAAAATTATCTATTAGTAGGCCCCTTAGACTTAGTTTTTCCTTTTCTATTGGATGGTTTTTTTGAACCAAGTTGCTATTGTTTTGAGCTCTATTCTTGTGATCCACCAAAGTGGACAAATATGAATCAAATGCATTCAATGATTATTTTTATAATATAAGGCTTTTGAAACTTGTTATGTTCAATTTGTGCATGCTATTGGTGGTTGCACTCAGTCTATTTCATAGTTTGTTACTCCTCTAAAGATTGCACCATCTCAGATCTCAAGTTGTGTGAATACTGGTCGGATCAAGATTGGTTTAAATCATATTTGTTGCTTTGCGTGATTGAAACAAAATTTCAAGGTAGTATTGGCTTGTTTATTTTTCTTTCTTTTCTTACCCTTAAACATTTGACTTTTCTTTATGAGTGAATAAATTTTTGTTTAAAGCATTGAAGTTGGTTTTCTGCACTGCATTAAAAAATTTCATACAACTTCAAAATAGTCATTGTTGTTATATATGTGATAATAATATTAAATGCACTGAACAACATCGATTGGGCAATCACAGTTTACAGAGCTTAAATTTTATCTTTCTATTGGCCAATTTTAATTCTATTAAGCTCATGTATGTTTGAATATAAGTGCAATGGAATAATTTTTAGACAGTTAAGCATTTGATTTTATACATTGTACCCAAAAAATCTATCTTTCAAGTCACAACTAACAAAGACCCCTTAAAGGAAAAACTATCTTTGACCTCTAGGTTTACCCGCACTGGCCAAGACCTAGCATTCATGAACCTTGGAGGAAACAAATTCCCTTTCAAGATGGAATAAAATCTATTCCAAGTCTATTGGCTCTCCCTTGAAACACCAACAATTTGATTTTACCTCTTAATGCCCAACAAGGACGACGACTAAATTGTTGATTCATTAAGTCCACCTTGCCCTTGTGCTCAACATAACTAGCACTAAGAGGAGGGGTAAAGGAAGAATCAAAGTGTGTCATTTGCATGCTCAACAAGTCCAAGTGTAAAGTAAGTGTGAAGAGGAAACAAAATGTAAGAAAGGAGTGACATTTTTTTATTATTCTAAATCTTAGTGAAGAACACAAGCTTATACTGAGAGGGGGGTGAAAAATATAAGACCACTTTTTACTTTTTGTTCAATTCAATATTATGTTGTGTATAGATAGCAGTATCAATAGTAGTAATAAAAGCAATGCATAAAATACCATACACAATAGAGACACCACAATTTACGTGGTTCACCCAATGTGGGCTACTCCATGGAGAAAATATTTTACTAAAACTTTATCAATCAATATCTTTGAGAATCACTCCCAATTACAATGTTTATGGATATTTGTCCAAAGGAGATGTTGATCCCCTAATATCAATTTCATGGATATCTTCCACAGGAGAACTCTTTCCCCTTCTGCTCTGGCTATGTGATCCTCTAGAAGACTCTATCTCTTTGCTGCACTGACTGGTGGACCTTTATCCACTTGAAGACTCCTCACTTAGGTCTGTCTTCATCTATGTTGGTTGTTGGATATCTATCCACTGAGACTTTTTCCCCTGTACTCTATCACCTCCAAAGATTTGTCAATACGCTCACTAAGAACTTGCTCAATAGGCTTACACAAAACCTGCTTAACAAGCTCACACAAAACTTATCCAAATCTGCTCCAACAAGCTCACTAAGAACTTGTCCAAATCTGCTCTAGCAAGCTCACCAAGAACTTGCCCAAAATTTGCTTCAACAAGCTCACCAAGAACTTGTCCAAATCTTCTCTAGCAAGCTCACCAAGAACTTGCCCTAAATCTGTCCACAAATCTATCCTCAAATCTATCCCAACACTGTCCTCAAATGTGTCCCAAAACTATCCACAAAGGATTTTTCAAAGGCTCAATCAATCATACACAAATTGCCACAAGTCTGTCCACAAATCTATCCCAAAGGCCTTCTTCAAAGGCTCAATCAATCATGCTCAAGTAGCACTCAAAACTCATCCACAACTCTATCAAGGCAAATCTCAAACATGAACTCAACAATGAATGGCAATGTACTCTTCAATGAAAAACAACAATGATCCACAATGATCTAAACTCAAATCAACTCATAGAAGCATAAGGAGAATTGTTAAAGACTCAATATTTCTAATCTCAATCTCAAATCAAATCAACTTCATAGAAGCATAAACAAAATTGTTAGAGACTCAATATGTTCTAATATCACTCTCAACCCACATCAATCTCAACTCAACTCAAGTCAATTCATAGAAGCATAAAGAGAATTGTTAGAGACTCAATTTGTTCTAATCTCACTCTCAACCCAAATCAATCTCAACTCAACTCAAATCAACACAAGGGATAACTCTCTCTTACAAAACCCTAGTCCAAGTTTGTATCAACTAACTCAAATGTTTCCAACAATGCTCAACCACAAACATCACATAACACTGATACTCATGTTATTTTCTAATTCTTTCACAACCAATGGGATTCAACAACTATGGTTATAAAACAAGGTTTAAACACAACTCTCAAACCAAAAAACCTTTAAGCATTCAACTAACCACTTTCTAAAAGGAAACCACAATCAATACTTTTCACTCCAATGATATTTCAGAAATCAACCACCATAAACAATCAATAGGAGAATGTGCCCATACCTTTTTATGAAGATGACGAAACCCCTTTGGAAATCTTCCACACTCAACACACTTTGAAAAGAAAAAAACAACCTTCACTTGAACCCCTTTACAAAACAGAAATATCTCTTTATGTACACCTTATTTCTCCTTCTAAGCAAGATAATCAAATAGCTCTCGAAATAAGCTTTCCAATGATATATAACATGATATACTTTTATAAAAGAAAAACCAGAAATATCTCCTTTTCTAAAAGTGCACTATAACTCTTAAACTTACCTTCCAATTAAATAAAAAATATTTAATCAAACATTTTCCTCAACCACACCTTATTCCTCCAACATTAGGCAATAATAAAAATTTGTTTTAATAAAACGTTTACTTGCCTCTAGAGGGAATCGAACCCTCATTGCTTCCCACACAACACCTCAACCGCGACACCAAAGACCACGCGAGCTACTCACTCGCATAAGATGGAGAGCAAAGACTCTCCCCTTATCTCGTTGTCCTCTTGCTCACGTCAAAACGTGGGCCAATACTTTCCTTCCTTACTCCTCGCAATTCGTAGCCGGTGGGAACAAAACACATGCACATCCTCTAAAAAAAACATTAACACTCCCAAGCTCACCGTTGGACCACTCTGTCACGTCGAGGAAATTTAGCGCCTACGAATAAATGTTCTCTTCGAATCTTGCTTAGGGGCTTTAAAACAAAAAGCCCTTTGCATATATATATGCAATCTCTTTTGTAAGATAATAAACGTCGACGCTTTTAACTTTTAATAATTACATTTGATAGCGCATGGACTTTATGACGTTGGTAATAATTTTAATTTTAATTTTAAAATTAAAATTAAATGTTTAAATAATTAAAATTTAAACTAAATATTTAAAATCAAAAATCTCCATCATCGGGGCACCTTTTTCAACGAAACGAAAGCCTAAATTGGGTATCAATAAAAACCCAGTTCAAATATGCCATCCATAGTTTTAAATAAAAACTTTTATTTTGTCTACCTTGGTTCTCACAAAAACCTTGTATATATCCATTCTCTCCGAAATATGAATGCTTTGGTCATCAAAACTCAATGTGTTCCTTGGGACATTAATGTGACATCAATGACAACATAAAACAACTCAAATTGCCAACACCTAGAGGAAATAAAAAAACTTAAATATTCTTATGAAAAACATTTAGATATAATGGTAGGAAAGTTATTTCTAAAAGTCCTAGCTAGAATAAAATATACCCTATTTGGAAGTATAAATACCCTAGTCGAGGATAAGAGGAAAGTGAATATATGGCAAAACCTATCCAAGTAGTAGATATTACACCAAAAGGGATTATAGAAAATGAAATGATTGAGCATGACATATTGGTTTTTTAGTAAATTCTAACTACACTTAGAAAATATTGAAAAAATTTTGATATAGGGCCAAAGCAGAGGTAAAATAGGGAGGAAACAAAAAAGAGGTGTTGGACAAATGTGGGGAATTTTCCTGTCATTAGATTATTCTAATCAATGGTTAGTGCTTCTTTATAAAATTTCTAACTATAAGTGGGGGACAAAGTTTTTGCGAACCATCCGATCAAGTATCGATGGTCAACATAAGATCAAAATATGGATGGTGAAAAAAAGTTGCATAGACTATTAGATTTAAAATTCATGGTCCATGGAGTTACAAAATATTCTCAAGGGTGGAGGATGATAAAAATTTGAAGGTTAGATCTTTCAAAGATATTTTGATGAAGAAAATGGAGGAGAAGTGCAATAGGCCATCCAACTTAGAATCAATGGCCCACAAAATTGTAAGATATTTTTGAGGACAGATAGGGTAAAAGGTTTTCAAGGTTGGATTCTCCAAAACATTTTGACAAACATTTGATAGACCTTTTGACAAAAGTTTAGAAAATCATGAAATTTTTATAGAAGTTTGATGCAAGGCAATAAGCAAAAGTTATACAGACCATTCAATTGAAAATAAATGACCTGCATCACCTCAAAGAATAAAGGAAGTTGTGAAGGAGATAAGAAAATCTGAAATACTAGAGGTAAATATTCTATCAGATTGCTCACAACAATAGGTTTCATTGTTGGTGCATAAACTCTCCAAAAAATAGTTGAGCTCATCAAATGAGCACTTTTTAAAGGACCTAAAACCATCTATCGACACCACTTGGGCTATATAATATGAGGAGAATGGTTGGCCAAAGGGAAAAATGTGGCAGTTGCAATGAGAGCACCTTGAGTATAACAATATTGATTATACTAGGTGCCTTTGCTCAGTCTCTAGGATCTTTAGGATAATAGTTGAAAATATCAGCAACCATTGCACATCCACAAGCTTATAATCATTTGGCATTGATGATCTAAGATCCAAAGACCTTTAAGGAATAAAATGACGTAATGCAGGTATGACCAACACATATTAGTAAAGACATATGTTTGATTCCTGCACAAGTTTTGGACAGAGGAGTCCCCTTTTTTTGTCTATAAATAGTAGAGTAATATGCATTGTAAAGAATTGATTAGTTGCTTATTGGTGTCTGTTGGTCATCAAATCTGCCTAGGAAAGGATTTCGATAAGTGTATGCACCCTAGACATAGACCAACATTGAAAGGCTAAAGAGAAGAGATGCTCCTCGTGCCAATCTTCGGAGAAAGGCCAGCTCCTATACTAAACTACTTTGGTGTTTTGAGATAAGGGTGCGGGAAAGAAATAAACAGAGTAAGGGTGTAGGAAAGAAATAAAAGAGTAAGGGAAGATATTTCAATAGTTTAATGGTGGGAAAGAACCAGAAGCACAATTGCTAGCCAATAGCTTGGAACAGTAGCAAAGAACACCAAGAATAAACGAAATGAACACAATATTTACTTTCCTATGTATCCTCTGGACGAATTTCAGGATTCTCCTTCCCCTTTTGTCAAAATTTAGAGTTCAGAGTAACGACGATTAGGAGAAGTGAGTATAAAAGAAACACTATCCACAAGTATCATAAAAGAAATCCTCTACAACGTTTTTCTCCCCTATGTATCCTTTAGGCAAATTTCAAGGTTCAGTCTCCAATCGCATACCTAAATTCAGGATTCAAAATTACAGTATGCAAACGAAGAAAGATAAAATAAATAAACACAGAAGGCAGCATACAAGAGAGAAATAGAATCCAAAGTTCTTTAGTATTAATCGCAAGAATCAAAGTTACAGCAGCTTTTTAGCACAAAGTTCCCCCCCTTTACATTACAATGCCTGGGTTTTTATAGAGGACCCGACCCTCTGAGCCATAATTACACAAAATGGATGAGTACACCCTCAAAACCTGAGAAGTCGGCTCCTCACGGCCTTCATGACTGAGCTCTCAAATTTGTTACCAAAACTGGAAACTACGATCGGGTCAGCCGTGGAAACTTGCATTAATGAGCCGTCTAAGTGTCCTTGGCTTCTGGGTGTAATACTCGAGTGGCTGCCATGTTTGTCGGGCTCTTCTTCAGAGACTGATACTTCGTTTCCAATTGCCAAAAATACGCAGCTGGTTTTTTGAGCACGTAAAAATGCATTTATGAGGCACTTGATCACCTCGAGAAAATACCCGACTTGGAGCGCATGCCCTTGAAGTGCTTCGCTAGTTCTTCGTTCATAACTTTGCTTCACAATGGACTTGTGCTGAAGCAGATTCTCCTCGATTTGCACTTCGCATGGTGGAGCTTCAAAAAATAGCTTCGGGGGTGAGGAGGGCCAAAGTAGATTTCTTCCTCAAAATGGGGTCTTCACTTCTCGCTGCTTCACTATGCCAAAACTACTTTGACGAGGTCCTTCGCCCGAAGTAGATACTTCGCTGATGAGTCTTTGAAATGCTTCATCGCGATCCTTCTTCAAAACTGTGATTCGGGGGTATTTCGGCTGAAGTGCATCCTTGCATTCAAAATGCATTTTTTCTGCTTCTACTTCGGTTGAAAGTACTTCACACGAAAGTTTGCTAAAGCAGATGCTTCATAATGACTTTCGGCGAAGTAGAAATGGTTCACTGACGAGGAGGTCCGAAGTGGGTGCTTCGATGGGTTTTCGACGAAGTATTTTCATCATTGTGCTCCTTCAAATCCCGCTTCGCAAGTTTCTTGCTCGAAGTAGCCTTTTGAAATGCTTTGGGTGCGAAGTAGTTTTCATTCTTCTTCCTTTGTATTTTTTCCTTCGGCAACACCGCTTCGCAAAAATCTTGCCCGAAGTAGCTACTTGAAGTGCTTCGGGCCCGAAGTAGTTTTCTTGCCTTAGCCAATTCGGACCGTGATCTTTCTTCGGTGAAGCTGTTCTTTTGAAATGTCGCTTGAATTCCGCTTCACAAAACTTTTGCCCGAATTAGCTGCTGGAAATACTTCAGGTGCGAAGCTTTTTTTTACGCCTTGCTAGAATTTCTCCTTCGGCAACGCTGCTTCACAAGGTTTTCACCCGAAGTAGTTTTTATCCTTAACAATTTTTTTCGATGAAGCTGTCTTCCTTAGCTTGTTCGGCAGCGAAGCTCTTTCTTCTTCATTTTATGTACAAGGGGGGGTGGCAGGGAAAGCCAAAATTGCTGCAATGCTTTGAAAATGTTGTTTCTAAAACAAAAGCAAGGGAACAAATTCATGAAATTAAAAGAAATATTTTACAAAAATTCAATTTTTCTACCCCATTGTGCAATGTGACAAAATTGTCAACATTCTTGGCGGCTCGTGGGGTAACGAGCTCGTCTCGGTGGGAGAACCCTCAGCCTTGATCCATTGGGCCAAAGTTACCTCCAGACCCTTCTCCCTTTTCTTCTTCTTCTGCGGGCTGCCCCCCGGCTTGTTCTTGTTCTTGTTCTTCTTCTTCTTCTGCTTCCTCTGGCGTGGCTTCTTGCGACGACGATGGGGCAAGGCAATCACGAATCTTTTTTATGGTTCGACAGACATGAGCCCAAGCACCCTTCGAGAAAGGCTCTTGGTCTTGTAATGCCTTAACCAAAACACAAAAGCGATCAATTTGCCCGATATTAGCATGTTTGACTTTGTAGTATAGATCATTCAGGTTGGCTGCAATCTTGTAGTATTTTAGAATGAAATCTGTGATTTGTCTTTCTGTTATCGGCTCTGCACATTCATCTACCTCCGAGACATCGCCTTCAAAATGGAGCCATACTGGCTTCAAATCTTCCTTGGTTAGAAGGTTCCCATCATCATTTGTGAAGCTTGGGAAACCCAAGGAAGAGAGATATTGGAAATAGCCCATCGATGCACGCTGCTCGTCCTTGAACACGTCCAGGAGGTCCTTCACTTTTTATGCCTTCCTCACTTTGGAAAAGAAGGCACGAACTATGGCTTGGGCCGTGGACCAATCCCTAGTCGTTCGACTCATTGTAGCGACCTGCAAGTCCTGATATTTAGTGCTTTGGACATCAAATGCTAATTTGAGTCGACCTCTAGCTTTATGAGTGACCTCATCTATGATTGGCCCTCCTTTGGCAGCGACATGCTGTGCTTCAGTAATGTAGGTCAAAATTGATAGGGCACTGGAGGCTCGGGATCTAAAATTTTTAAGCAAGTGTGAGCGGATTTCTTTGATCCTGCCTCTGTCAAACAACTCCAAGTTTTCTTTTTTGTGCAACTGTTGCTGCAACTGCAAGATCTTACTTTTAGCTTCCTTGGCCTTCAGGTCATTCTTGACTTGTCTCTGTGCTTGGTTCTTAGCTGTACACTGCAGTTGTAGTATTTGTTGTTTTAGGGCATGTGTTTCCTTTTTCATCAGCTTACACTACTCCTCTGAATCCTCCAGCTTGGAGCAGATTCTAGCTAGCTCCTCTTCCAACTTGATGTTGGCGCTCTCTGCTTCGAACCTATGTTGATTAGTGATGTTTGTGTGCGCTCGAAAAGTCTTGATCCTGACATGCATAGACGCAGACTCATTGTCTATGTTTAGGTGCTCTAGGTCCTTAGTCTTCTCCTGATAGTCATAATCTGTCGAAGTCATTTCATCTAGAGGCTTCTGGACCTTAGGGACCTTCTTCACCTTGTGCAACTTCCTAGCCTTCAAATCGAAGATAGCGCATTTTTCAACCTGGGCCAGAGAGCGCCCTCTCTTCTTCCTCGCCTCTTTCAACATTTTGTCTGTGTTTTGCTGAGCTAGGAGTAGCTTCTCGGCTAGAGGGCATTCCTTGATTAAGGACATATTTAATTCAAATGAGGTTGGATCTCCAACCAAAGGGGTGAACGAGTAGAAAGAATGAACAGGGGATGCCTCACTAGAAGGTTCGACGATAGGTGTGACGGGAGCTTCAGCCAGTGGAACAACGTCGTGTATGATGGGAGAATGGGCTACGGGGTGCGGCATTGGAGTGCTATCTTTGCCTTAGCTAGGGGTTGAAAGAACGACGATGTGGGAGGGCGAAGTAGTCTCAACAGACGTGTCTCGATCGGATGACTCGAGTGGAGTGGGGTTAAGCAGAGTTGGAACGACAACGGGCAACACGTGAAGAGGGAGAGACTGATGGGGAGACTCGACCGAGACCGTGGTAGCCTTGTGAGAGACCAATGAAAAGGGTGGAGAGTGCGTACCTACGTGCCCTTCTGGCAGAGCGACCGTGGTGACTTCTTGTGTAATAGGTTCCTGCTCTTTTTGGCCTTCGACACTCCCGACTTCCATGACTTCTACTTTGGGGTCCCCTTCTGGTTGGAGGAGTTCCTCACATCAATGATGTCTATGCTTGGGACTGTCTCAGCACTTGGTGGCATTGCACCTTCAACACTTTCTTCGATCGGGCCTGATGCAAGTTGTCCAACATGAGCTCTTGGGGGCTTCGTGCGAGGTTGCTTTGGGTGGCTCGGAGGCACTTGAATTTGCTCTTGCCTCTTTCTTTTCTTTCTCTCCAATGGTTGCTCTACCTCTTCGACACTTGTGTCATGGATTTTTGATGGTCCCTGTGGTAGTGCCTCTTGTGTAGCTTCGACTTCTTCCTCTTCTTCCTATTTTGAGATATCTTCAGCTCCTTTTGGGCTTTCACCCAATCCCAGGGTAGCTGGAGGAACAAAATCGGCAAAGGATATGGACTTCCAAGTCCCAACATTGGCTTCATAAACCACTGTGAAGTCCTTATCTACTACCAAAAGTCCATAAGAATTCATATTTTGGCGATGGACTCTCATTATCCACCACTCCCTTAATTTTTCCTCGCTTCAATTCTTCCTTTAAATCATCCTTTGCCTTTCTCCAAAACGTGGATCTTGGAGTTGGGAGGGGGTACTGGTCAGGGTCAAATTCGACCTCCATAGGGTAGAACTCATGCCAGGGAGGCAATTTCCTCACCCTCTTTAAATGCCACTCTAGATCCTTCCCATTGGGATTATTTCTTTGCTCCATAATTTCAAGGTGGGGGCAGATATGAAATTTTTTGAATTTTAAGTGATCGCTCATCACTCCCAAGGGATCATAGAACCATTGTTGAGGAATTTGGAGCAGGCCAAAATTGGAAAGCTTCTCTTCCAGGAATACATTCTATTTCAAGGCAAATACTTCAATTACCCCCATCCTGAAGGGGAAGTCACAAGTATGTGCCCATTTTTGACCATGGCCGTAGACGACGTTAGTTGCGTCACTCTGTCGAGCGACCTCTAATGTGAACTGGTACTCAGATGGGAAGACAGGCAGTAAGAAGGGTTTCCCTATGAAGTTGAACAGGTGAATCACCAGTCCCTATGTCAATTGGAAAACATCTCCCTTCTTCTCCTGCACCACTCTATCTCTCAAATTGAGGGGCACCCGAGGGCAAGAACCCTTCAACAAATGCATGGCGGGTCCCAAAAATTGTTGGTTAAAAGGATAATAAGACTCTGTCCTCAATAGGAGGGGAGTCCATTAGTACACAGGCAGAGGATTTCCATCCTTGCCTCTCGAAGAAATGGCAATGTGGAGGAATTGCTTATGTACATGGTAGAAAAACAACCAAACCAGGAAAGAACAAGGTACGAAGTACTGGCTCGTCACCTAATTCTTCATGCTGGTGAGCCGCGTATGCAAGGTTCGGGCCACCCATTCTGCCCAATCGAAGAAAATTGGGTTTGTGTTTGGTCTTGAAGCATCAGGGGCATAGAATTCCCCTCTCGAAATACATTCGACCAAAGAAACTTGCCAAGGTTGCACCGAAGCATCTGTCAACAGGCTTGCCACCCATGCAATGATGGAGAAAATATCGATGTTCTTGAAGGCCACCAAGGGTAAGGGCATCTGGGGCAGCTTGCTTGAAGGGAGCCCGCTTTTGAGGTTCTCGTGCAGGAATTTCAATATGTAGCTGTTGGAGGTGAACCTCTCCATTTGTTCGCTCAAAATGACGTTGCGAACTGAATAACCCTTGGGTGGACCTTGTTGTGGCGCAAATGTTGCTTGCACATCTTCCTTCAGAATGGAAAACAATTTATGACCTGAAGCGTCCAACACTTGCCTGGATGCAGGCTGGTAGTTATGCGCGATAGCATAGATTAGTTCTGGACAATGGTGAGTAGGCGGGGTCAAATACCAGTAAATCTGAGAGTAATATGCAGTAGCTCTCTTATTCTCTGGGGTGAGTCTGCTCGTCATAAACTCTATAGTGCGTTGGAGGTCGGCCACACCCTTAGAGAGCTCTGTGTCTCTAATTTTCTCCCACCCATCAATTGGTGGTTCTACAAGCTGTTCCTCTTCTGAGTCGTCTCCTTCTATCAACTGCTTTTTAGGATGAGGGGTGAGATTGATCTTCTTTGGTGTATGCATTTTCTCTTCCTTGCCATTCTTTGTTTTTTCAAGGCCTGCTACTTCCGATTCCTTTCCTTTCTCCTTCGAGTTTTTCTTCCCCATGTTGGACGTCTTACAACAGAAGCAGGGCTTACAATGCAAGGGACTTTGGCACCAAGAATTTTGATGCAAAGGGCATAAGACTTGCAGAGTTAACAGCAAAGGCTCTTAGTCTTGCATGAATTGATGGATGAATAACCTTCTCCCTACTAGGGCCTTGCGTTTTATAGCCTTAAAAGACAACTACCTAAATTTATGGCACCTACCATAGTTAAACTTACGCTTCGAACGAAGGAGATTGATGTGCTCTTTGATTGGCTCTGCAGCGGCGTAGTATGCGGGGCCACATGTTTTGATGATTATGCCTTGCATTTGAGACGCAACCCGCTGCCACCTTGTACCTGGGCATGAGCTTTCCTCTTAACCAAATCTCCTTGGGATGTGCTCCACCACCTATGCCTTAAATTCATCCACTTTGAACTCTTTTCACGATTGCTGTATGCATGTTCTCCGAGACACATTTTAAATGCTTCCACTTTGGCGAAGTTGAAATCGTCATTGGAAATGCTTTGCGGTGAACCTTTGGTGCGAGCTATTTTTCAACGCTTCGGGCCCAAAGTAGTTCTTTCTCGTCACATCACTTTTTTGTTTCGTGGAATACTGAACCCCCCCGAAGCTTGTCTTCTTGGAAAATACTTCGCAAAACTTCAGACCGAAGTAGCTGCTTGAAACACTTCGAGTGCGAAGCTCTTTTCATTCCTTCCTTTTCCCTTTGGTAATGTCTTCGGTCTTCCGAGGACCTTTTGGAAGCCAAGGTGCTTCCCTGGGAAGCATTTTGCGTCAGCTGCTTCGCACTAAAATTTGCCAAAGTTTGTTCCTCTTGGAAAATGCTTCACTGGATTTTCTTTGAAAACTGCTTCGCTCATATTCCTTTTGTGAAGCATTTTTCATGCCTTAGTTTCAAATTTTGGGTTCGGCCCTTTGAGGCCAAAGTGCTTCGCTGCGAACCTCCTTGCAACCTCTACTTCGCATCCAGAGTTCCCGAAGGAGATTATGGAGTGTGACACATAGCTTTTGCCATCTCAAAACATGATGTATATACACAAATGAAAAATTATATACAAAAGTACATACACACTTTTTTTTTTTTAGAGTTTCACTTTGTAGCACCCTAAAATTGGCGCAATAAAATTCCAATAATTACATTCACCTTAGTAAATAATTTAAAATTCAAATTTAACCTCCCAAACCGCCCGTTAACCGTCGAGAAATCCGTTTCCCCCTTTTTCGTGCCATTTTTAGAGGTTGTTTTGACCGTTTGACGATATCGTCGCCGATCAGACGATATCGCCCTAGATTTGACGATTTCGTCTGGACTAGGACGTCCAGACGATCTTGTCGCAAAACTGATTTTGCAAAGTTGGAATCTGTTCCAACGGGTCTCCAATCCGGGCAGAAGCGTGTCTGCGCCGTTGGGACCCTCCCCCGTTGGAGATCTCCCAAATTGGGATGATCTCCAACCTCCTAACTACTCCCCTAAGCCTATTTAGTCTCTAGGATTTTCCCTTCCCAACCCCTGGCTGAAATTCTCTGCAAGTTAACTCCATTTACGTTAAATCATCCCTATTTTGCATTTGCACTAGTTCCACATCAATTTTGTTGCAGGTACATCACTATTTTTCAGCCGGAGCCAGCACCTATCGTCGCCGACGAACCTGTTCAGATCGGAGGCGAACCTGTCGAATTCGAGGCGATTTCATACTGATGCGAGACGATCTCGACTGCAGTCCGTATTAAGGCAATCACGTGCCTGAAGTTTGCATTCCTCAACCTTTTCTCTGTCATTTTATTCTGCAAATTAGATAATCTATTCAGTGTTTTATGTTATTTTGCATTTGGAGTTCACCCATTTAGATTAAGTGCATAATTAAATCCTAATTATCATCTAATTAGCACAATTCATTTCTGTCTCTGTGTTTAAGTTCCAGCTTTGATAACATTGCTGCCATTTTATATCATTTCCCTCTGTTAGCACTGTAGTACTTTTTGTATTTTGCATCTGTTTTTGGTTTTGCAGGTCTCTGACGAATTCGTCAGATCTCAGACGATCTTGTCTGATTGCAGATGATTCTGTCGAATCTCAGACGATCCAGACTGCTTCAACATCAGAATCTTCTTCAGACATCCGGATCAGGTATTCCTCATTTGCATTCTGTAATCTCTCTATTTTTATGTCTTTAAATCTATTTTCTGTATTCATTGAACTTGCATTTTCATATAGATTAATCTAGATTCATTCGGCCAAACCTAGGATATGAATGCTTAAGGTTAAAAACGAACACATTTAAACACATTCCAAAACCTAGGCGTGGAAACTGCCGTTAAATGTTTCCTGGTGAACCCACCATCCATAAAAAAATCACCAAAATACACCTCCCTTGAGAGGCGGGACCTTCGCAAAGTCCTCTCAGTCCGAGGTACCGCGACATCCTTTTCCCATCCTCCTTCCGGCACGGATCCAATAGCCTGAAGGTAGGGATGCGAAAAATTTGGAGCGATACATTTTGGTGAACCCGACGTGAATGCATTGTAAACCTTTTGAAAACAAAACAACAAAAATATATATATGTATACAAGAAAAACAAAAACAAAATCATCATTTCAAGTTTATATGTTTTAGATTCAATTCTAAATAGTAGATGTTAAATATTACTTTTAGAAGTACTAAAGAAACCATGAGTTTTTACTCAAATCAATATGAGCCCATTAGTAATGTTGGAAGAATTCAGCCAAATACATTTGTTGATTATGATCAACCTTATCCCTATTCAACATCACCTCCATCACACTTCTCTCATTTTTCATCCATAACTCAACAAGACAATCCCTTTTCCAATCCTCTTCATAACGATATTATCTATTCTCCCATATATCCATATTATGTCTATCAACCCACATATAATCCTCCACCACCTTTTCAATACTCTTCTTTCAATACAACACATCCATTTCAACAAGAAAATACTTATTCTTCCAATTCTACCATGCACTCACATCATACTTCACAATCTTCCTATCATCATTCTACCCATAATAAAGAAAGTAGAGGTGAGAAACCATTAGGCCCTTTTATGACGAAATTCCTAAAGCATTTATCAAAAACCTCTCAAAAACCTTCATCACGTAAATTTACTAAGCTCAATCAACCAATGGATATAATTCTCAAGTATTTACTTGACACAAATAAGATTGAACTCCCTTCCATAAGACAACTTGATACCACAACAGATTGGTTTAAACCTCGAGCTACATTGTGAATATCATAGAGTAGATGGACATATGACACAAAATTGTAAAGATTTAAGATGTGCAATTCAAGATTTGATTGATAAGGGTCTTTTTAATATAAAGGAATTACAATCTACAACTCGATTATAAATCTCCAAGTAAACAATCAAACTCCTACACAACAAATACCAATAATCAATCAAGACATGGGGATCTCCCAAGAACCCCTATTCAATTATCAACAACAAGAAACCAATCAAATATTGCATGTTAATGTGTCCCATCATGATGATATTATTAATATTGTAACAAAAACTACAAATGAGCAACCTCAAGTTCAATCAACTCAATCCGATATTCAAGATATGGATTCCTCATTTGACCAACCTTCAAAACTATCTTTGACTCTAGAGAATGATCCAAAATGGAATGTAAGCATAGAAAGCTCATCTTTAGAATCAAAATCTCAATCTGAAATCCACTTTGATAACCAACAACAAGTGATTAATCCTCAAGCAAAGATATCCCTTTTAGAAGTATTACAAATTTATCACAAGGAAATTTTGTTCAAAATACCTAGCCAACAATTTGTTCCTCATCATATTTTCTCTAAGAACATAATTAATGGTGTAAACCCTCTTGAGGTTAACCATATTTCATTCTATGATGAGGATATTCCTTCCTCTACTCCACAAGAAGACTCCTATCTTTACATTATCGGATCTAGTAAAGAAACACTTGTTAGAACTATCATGGTAGATAATGACTCCTCTCTTAATTTATGCACTTATCAATTATTCCAAAATCTCAAAACAAAGGAAGAAGATCTTAATGAATCAAATGTTATTATAAAATCTTTTAACAATGAAATTCAAGAAGCTCAAGGTACTATAATTCTTCCCCTTAATATTGGATCCAAGATCCTGGATACTTTATTCTATGTAGGATATTGTCCTTCACCTTACAACCTACTTCTCCGAAGTCCTTGGATTCATACGATGAGGGTTTTCCCTTCCACTCTTCACCAATGTTTGAAGTTTGAACTTGCAAATAAAATTGTTACCATACATGGTGACCCAACACCATTTGAAGAATATTTAACGATTGAAACATCAAGTTCTATACATTCTCTATTGTCACAATTATCTTCTATCCATCACTTTTCTTCATCCATATATGATCATCCTTGTTTACCAAATAACACCCATGCATATCTTTCACATATACTTTCTCCATCTTATCAAAACTTGGAATATAATAATAAGAATGAAGAACTTTCTTATCTTTCTGATATTTTATTTTGTAACATGATCAATTTTCCACATATAAAAGTCAAATCTTTTGCTACATTATTCTACATTATAACAAAGCTTTTGTTATCACTACCTTTTATTCATCACCTTCTATTCTTACCTTCACCTCAACCAGATTATCCTTCAAAACCTCCTTTGATTTTGAAGCAACCTTAGACATGCTATACTCAAATAACCTTGTATAGTGTATATAGATCATCTTGTATATACCACCAATTTCAATTCATAAATTAAAATCAAAATACAAAAAAAAAATCAAAATCCTCAAAATCTTCAAAAAAAATACTAATGCAACTAAGGACCTTAAAGGTAAATTTGAGCCCAATTGGCTTGGACCATACATTATTACTGCTAAATTTGAATCAGGAGCATATAAATTATCTACCTTAGATGGTAAAGAACTTAAAGAACCCATGAATATTTTGCATCTTAAACGTTACTATGCATAAATTTGGTCATCTTCATCCATGTATATATTTTTTCAAAATTACTATCTTGTATTTCTTTCAAATTTATAAAAATCCAAAAACATCAAAAATATTCATAATCATCCAAAATCTTCAAAACTATCTATTGCATTTATTTAAGGCACTTGTTAAATTTTTTTGCTCAAAATCAAAAATAAAACCAAAAATCAAAATAATGATAAAAATATAAAAACAACTATATGCTTGACTCTTTCGAAACCAAAACAAAATAAAGAAGAAAGAGAGAGTCAACATTCTCAAAACTTTCTCAAAAATCATTTATATATATTTTCTTACAATTATTGCAGTTATATGTTTCAAATTATTTTTGGATAAATTAGCATTTATTTTGAATCCCTCACTTGCACACTCACAACAATAAATATCTTGATTTTATCTGGCATGATTACTAATCTCTCTTATATCAAAGTTCACAAAATTCAATTAAATAAAGTTTGAGCATAGAGAATTGATCTTGTTATTTACTTAAACCAAGCACATCTTTTCACAATAAAATGATTATATTTGTAATTTCCATGTTTTGCTACATAGTAGAACTGATTTCTTGAGCGAAAAGTTTCCCTTGCTATCCTATCATGCACATGGTCTAGAATCTTTGAGAATTGGCAAAAGGACAAGCTCACCCCTACCCAGAATAAAAATCCCTTGCTCTACAACTAATCCGAGCAAGTATCCCTAGCAAAGAAAAAGAAAAGAAAAGTTCAAGAAAAAGAAAAAAGAGAAAAGAAAAATGTTATTTCAGCAATGTTCCAAGCATTATCAAGCAAAAGAAATACAAAAAGAAAAATAAGCAAAGTTCAAAAGAAAGCAAGAAAGCAATAAAATCCCTTTCCCTACCCTTTGAAAAGAAAAGAAGGGTTGATGAGCTTGAATCCCCGGAATTCTCAATTATTCGAAAACCGTGAGGTAAGCCCCATAACAGGTGGTTTGTGCCCAACCCGCTTGGCCTTGGGTAACTCCTAGCGTGGTGATATGTCCGTCACATTAGCGACCTTCTTTTGTACAGACCTATGTCTGCTTATGGATTAGCTAGCTCTTGATAATCCGACCTACATAGTAGCCTAGTATGGTTATATGCATCTACATCATGGTTAATGAACACTTATTTGGTTTCTTCAAATCACTTGTATCATAGTATCTTGCTCAAAACTGGTAAATGAACAATGCAATTGCACACACATTTGTATTTGAGAGATTTTGTGTATCATTATGATAAATCAAGATCGGAAATGAATTCACATATGCACATGGGATTCCTTATAAATCTAACTTTTGTCTTCAAAATAATTTGAAATATTATTTTTGCAACTTGTTTGGAATAAATCAAGTACAGTTGTTTACCATAAAGACAACTATATAATAGAAAAATCAAAAAATTTCTTTCAAAATATACAATAAAAACATATACATATATATCTGGTTGACTTTCGCGACGATGGTATAGTTTCAAAACCAAAATTGGAATTTTATGCCTAGCGCAAGTCCTCATTTTCATATTTTCTCGTTCATCAAAAATCAACCATGCAATAAAACTATCTTTTTTGGATTTTCGCGATGATGGTATAAGTCTATACCTACATATTCTATGCCTAGCGCAAACCATTGTAACAATTTTTATTCCCCATTTATTAAAAATCATGAAAACCATATGACTTAATTCATTATGTTACACAAATTATGCTTTTCAAAAGCAAACACATTTTCATTATTTCATGTCATTATGTCAACCTTTAATTTTGCAATGATGGTATAATTCCTAAAGAATTATCCAAAAATTTTATCACACTTAGGAATTTATGCCTAGCAAAAATCATTTGAACATCATTTCATGCACAAACATTTTTTATGAAAATCTGAAAACAAACCATCATCATCATCATCATTTGCACTATTGCACCAAAGTCTTAAGACAGTCTCTTAAGCACTCTTTTACTTTTTAACAATATTTCTATCCTGGGATTAGCTTGACGACCGAGTGAGCAGCGACTCCATGAAATGGTCTATAATAGCGACAATGTCCTTTGAAATTATTGTTAGAAGTCTCTTTTTATTTTTTTCACATTTCATCACAAACAATCAATTTGTTACATCAGATTATTTCATTTAAAATATCACCGCATGACATTCAAATTATAATATCTCCAACGACATAATTACATCCAATTATCAAATCAATCAATCAAAACATAAAAGCATCATAAACATACACATAACACAAGTCATATGATCAACAACATATCATATATATATCAACAGTATATATACATCATATCCACCATTTTTGCTTCAGAGCTCTAAAACCAGTAAAAATGAACAGTAAAAATGAATTAGGGTTTTACCCTATTTTTCTTAATTTTATTCAAAAATATTTTTTTGCTTTTTCGCGTTTTTACCTCAAACGTTCGATTTGGGTAAAAACACGGAGGGGGCACCATAGTAAGTCGTCGTACGATTCGACCAAGAATCGTCGCCTAAAAATGGGAATAATTTTTGCTTTCTCGTAGATCGAGAAGAACTCATCTTTAACGCATTTTCTTCAGAAAATTCGCTAAAGAGGGGGCAAAATGTAGCACCCTAAAATTGGCGCAGTAAAATTGCAATAATTACATTCACCTTAGTAAATAATTTAAAATTCAAATTTAACCTCCCAAACCGCCCGTTAACCGCCGAGAAATCCATTTCCCCCTTTTTCGCGCCATTTTTAGAGGTTGTTTTGACCGTTTGACGATATCGTCGCCGATCAGACGATATCGCCCCAGATTTGATGATTTCGTCTGGACTAGGACGTCCAGACGATCTTGTCGCAAAACTGATTTTGCAAAGTTGGAATCTGTTCCAACGGGTCTCCAATCTGGGTAGAAGCGTGTCTGCGCCGTTGGGACCCTTCCCCCGTTGGAGATCTCCCAAATTGGGATGATCTCCAACCTCCTAACTACTCCCCTAAGCCTATTTAGTCTCTAGGATTTTCCCTTCCCAACCCCTGGCTGAAATTCTCTGCAAGTTAACTCCATTTACGTTAAATCATCCCTATCTTGCATTTGCACTAGTTCCATATCAATTTTGTTGCAGGTACATCACTATTTTTCAGCCGGAGCCAGCACCTATCGTCGTCGACGAACCTGTTCAGATCGGAGGCGAACCTGTCGAATTCGAGGCGATTTCGTACTGATGCGAGACGATCTCGACTGCAGTCCGTATTAAGGCAATCAGTGCTTGAAGTTTGCGTTCCTCAACCTTTTCTCTGTCATTTTATTCTCGCAAATTAGATAATCTATTCAGTGTTTTATGTTATTTTGCATTTGGAGTTCACCCATTTAGATTAAGTGCATAATTAAATCCTAATTATCATCTAATTAGCACGATTCATTTTTGTCTCTCGTGTTTAAGTTTCGGTTTGATAACATTGCTGCCATTTTATATCATTTCCCTCTCGTTAGCACTGTAGTATTTTTTGTATTTTGCATCTGTTTTCGTTTTGTAGGTCTCTGACGAATTCGTCAGATCTCAGACGATCTTGTCTGATTGCAGACGATTCTGTCGAATCTCAGACGATCCAGACTGCTTCAACATCAGAATCTTCTTCAGACATCCGGATCAGGTATTCCTCATTTGCATTCTGTAATCTCTCTGTTTTTCTGTCTTTAAATTTATTTTCTGTATTCATTGAACTTGCATTTTCATATAGAGTAATCTAGATGCATTCGGCCAAACCTAGGATATGAATGCTTAAGGTTAAAAACGAACACATTTAAACACATTCCAAAACCTAGGCGTGGAAACTGTCGTTAAATGTTTCCTGGTGAACCCACCATCCATCGAAAAATCATCAAAATACACCTCCCTTGAGAGGCGGGACCTTCGCAAAGTCCTCTCAGTCCGAGGTACCACGACATCCTTTTCCCATCCTCCTTTCGGGCGCGGATCCAATAGCCTGAAGGTAGGGATGCGAAAAATTTGGAGCGATACACACTTCAGCGATGAAAAGTCTTCAAATGAAGACCATTAATAGAAATAGGTAATACCTGGGCATCTGCATCTTTGAGGATGAAAGAGTTGGCCGAGTTCACCTTCACGATTTTGAATGGTCCATCCCAGAATGCATCCAGCTTGTCGTGATTTCCAAGATTGGCCTTCCAGGAGTCCCACTTCCATACTAGATCTCCCACCTTGAATGTGCGATCGGATGATTTTTTCTTGAACCAATCTCGGGTGACCTGAGCATGTTTAGCGAAGATCTGGTAAGCCTTCTCGTGATCTTCCTCCAACTGTAGCAGCTGAGCCAGTCTATTTTTCAAAGGGTTGACTCCTTCTTCTTTTAACAACTGCAATGCAGGGATCTCTATATGGGTAGGTAAGATGGCCTCCTTATCGTAGACCAGGGCATAAGGTGAAGTCTTGATTGACTTATTGATAGAAATTTGATCAGCCCACAAGGCACGATCTAGAAGGAGATGCCAAGTCCTTTTGTTCATCTCTATGAGCTTTCTTAGCACCCTCAACAGAGTCTTGTTGGTTGATTTTGCCAAGTCGTTGCCCTGTGGATAGTAATTGGAGGATACTTTATGATATATCCCATATATGTAGAGGAATTCATTGATTTTTGCACCTACAAAGCCAGGACCATTGTCTGCTATGACTGCTTCGGGAATGCTGAACCGGGTGATCAAACCTTTAAGGAAGGCTATGACAGTCTCCTGATCAACATGCTTTGTGGGAACTACTTCGGCCCATCTGGTAAAGTAATCAGTCACGGTCAGGACGAACTTATGCCCAGTGGAGGAGTTTGACGATATGACACCTATGAAATCCAACCCCCATTTTTGAAAGGGCATTTCTACTTGTATTGGTTGGAGAGACATCGAAGCATTTCTGCTTCGGTCGGTGAACTTCTAACACTGCTCGCATTTGCGACAAACCGCGAAGGCATCAGCGAAGGGTGTGGGCCAATAGTAACCCACCTTGATGATCTTCAGCATCGTTGTTCTCCCTGTGAAGTGGCGTCCAGATAATCCAGAATGAAATTCTCCCAGGACCCTCCTTTTATCATCATATTTTATGCACCTAAGAAGGACGCCATCAATGTTTCTAAAAAATAGGCCTTCGGGGCGCAAAGTATATTGGGTGGACCGCATCCTGAAATGTCTTCGCTATGAAGCATTTAGATGCAAAGGACATCTGCCAATGTTGAAGTATTCGACTATTTCACTGACCCAGTATTTCTCGTCCTCTTCCTGGTTTGCGAAGCATCCTTCTGCTGACGAGTCATCCCACTGAGATTCAGTAGCTTTAGCTGCTACGCTCTTCGCCAGTTCTTGACACAATGCATGATCGCGAACCAGTTTTGTAGGTTTGATCTCAATATCAAATTCTTGTATCTTACTGACAAATATGGCTCTCTTACTACCCAATTCTCCTTGGATGATGAAATTACGCACATCAGGGTGAATGACAAAGACTGTAACCCAAATTTGGGAGATGAACTGCTTGAATTTCCTAAGAGACTTCATTCATCGCATGCACTGCCTTTCTATGAAATTATATTTTTCTTCATGAGGGTTTATCACTTGGCTTAGAAACGCGATGGGGCGCTCTTCACCATCTTCCCCCTTTTGTGTCAGGACCGCAGCATAGCTCTCAGGTTCTCCTATAGTGTATAAGATGAAGTCCCGATTGTAGTCAGGGTTGGTGAGGACCAGTGCTTGAGAAATTCAAGATTTTATTTTTTCGAATGCTTCTTTTCTCTCCTTAGTCCAGATGAATTTTGCACCCTTCTTCAAAAGTTCGGACATCGGCTTGAAGACTTGGGCGAAATTTGGGACAAACTTCCTCACGAAGTTAATCTGTCCGAAGAAATATTGAAGTCCTTTCTTGTCCACTGGGAGTGGGAGCTTCATTAGAGCCTCAGCTCTGTTAGGATCTATAGCGAGACCCCTCTCCGATATCGCATGTCCCAGCAACTTCCCTTCGTTGACTGCGAATATAGACTTCTTTGGATTAATTGAAATGCCAAATTCTCGACATTTTTTGAAAATCTATTATAAGTGTAAGGGGTGATCCTCCCTTCTTCGGGAGAAGACGATCATGTCATATAGATAGATAACGATGACCTTATTCAAGAGCTCACCAAAAGCTAGATCCATTGCCATCTGAAAAGTGGCACTTGTATTCGAAAGGCCGAACGACATTTGCTGGTAAGCAAATGTTCCCTACTTGGTAGTGAATGCGGTTTTATGCTGGTATTCATCCCTGAACCAAATTTGATTGTATCCGAAGAAACCATCGAGTAAGGAAAAGCGTTGAGCCCCAGCCACTGAATGCAAGATCTGATCGATCTGCGGGAGAGGGTAGTGATCTCTGAGAGAAGCTTGCTTCAGGTTGCGAAAGTCCACGCATAATCGTATATCTCCATTCTTCTTTCTGATTGGGACTACATTCGCTATCCAAGAAGAATGTTTGATAAGATAAATTATCTTTGCCTCGAGCATTTTTAGGAGTTCGACCTTCATTAAGACTTCGATCTTCGGATTGACGGGTCTTTGCTTCTGTCGAAAAGGTTTGATCCCTTCCTGCAACTCAATTGTATGCTGGATCAGTTGTCGATCGTAACCCCTTAAGTCTTGATAAGACCAGGCCACTGTGTCGGGATACTTTCTGCACATAGATCAGATCTGCTCTAGCTCTTTCGAAGTGCAATTTGCTCCAAATTTTATTGCTTTTCTAGGTTCAAGCTCTAAATCTTGATACTGCTTTGCATTAACTTTGATCCTGTGAGAAACTGCTTGATCATTCTGATCAAAGAGGCTTTCAAGAGTAATTAATCCTTTGGAAACATGGTTATTATTCAATTGAACTAGCCCTTCATATTCTTCATCATCAGGGCTTCTGCTTTCAACCGTGGCTACTTCTTGGATCATAAAATTCACAACCTGCTCATCACTATCAAAGACTTGACAATGCAGATCTCTATTTGGGATAGAGGGCCTGTAAATCATCCTCACAGCCTTAGGCTTATGCACCATGTATTATTTTGGAGAATACTTGGCCGCGATGGATGCTAGAACATCGACGTGTCGATTCTTTTCTCTTGGAATAGACTGCAAATTGAGAGATTCAAACTGGTCGAGCAAGTCCCATACCCTATTTCGGTATGACTTGAGATAGTGCTTCTTTGAAGTGCACTTGTTTGTGACTTGATTGCATACCAATTCGAAATCTCCAAATATTTAGAGATGCTTTATGCCCAACTTTTTTGCTTTTTTGAGTCCTAGGCATAATGCTTCATATTCTGCTGCATTGTTGGTGCAACTCCACACCAATCAATAACAATATTCCTTCTGCTCTCCAAAAGGTGATACTAGAAGGATCCCCACCCTGGCACCATTTTTGCATCGGGCGCAATCGAAGAACAATTTCCATAGTCCTTCGAAGAAGACCTTATCTTTTGAATTGATGTTTTTCTCAGGCTTGGCGATGGCATAACATCCCATCTCGGTTTCTATCATGTCATTAAAGTATGCCAATGAAAACTCATCTTCATAGATTAACTGTGCGAGGGACTCCTCGACCAGATCCACCTGCTCTATTCCTTCTACTATTGGATGCACAGGATCGCTGCTCTCTCCTTCGGACATCTTCTCTACGAGGAAGGTGGAAGGCTTCTCGTTGTAGATTTTCACCTTCTTCCCTTTGAATGGAATCTCGAGATGTGAGTAATCCATAGATAAATATCCGCCCAACTTCGCTATGAATTCTCTTGACAAGCACATGCAGAAGTAGGGCTCAAGGTCAACGACCACTACCTCTTGTATAACTATGATTTGAGGCATCTTATGTAGTCGAATAGGGATGTCCTTAATCACCCCTACAGTCTTCACGAGGGTACCATCCAACTGGAGTATGCCATGACTGCTTTGCGTATATTCCATCCCTATCTCTTCGCACACTTCTTTGGGCATGACTGTTGTCGTGGCCCCATAATCAATCATACAGTTGTGAACGATATACCCTTCCATCTGCAGAGATAGGTAGAAAAGTGGTGGCTGATTATTCCCTGTAATGGATGTGGATAGGGTCTGCACTAGGGCAAGCGGTGCTGTTTTTCTTACTTTGGTCATTTTCAATGATTCTTGCAATAGGTCCACTTGTCCAGGTAGTTGCAGAGCGTTGTATAGACTAATTTTGGCTAGAATCCTCTTCAGCTCATCCATAATGTTGTACGCCAGGGAATTGGGTACCTCAGGTTCCTTTCTCGGCTCATATTTGGTGCGGTACTATTTTGTAGCTTTGACTCTTTGTCGCTTAGTCAGCGAAGGAAGCTTGAGCTTCTCTCTAGCTTGCTCCTTTGTTTCCCCTTGCGATGGATTTACAGGGGCCTGTTGGACCTTCTCTTTGATTGGTGTAGGCTATCGAGCTTCATTCGGGGCCGAAGGAGGTTGCTGTCCTTTCTTGTGATGAGCATGCACCTTTAAGGGAGCCATTTGAGTAGCATCCACCTCTATCGACTTCTTTCCTCCTCTAGTAAGGACTGCAACTGGCTCTTCTTCACCAATTACCAGGTTCTGATCCGATTGCCTGATGACATTGACTTGTTCGCCATGACTACTCGCCAGCATTTGTACATAGTGTTGGTGCAGCATGCAGGTATTCTCTTCGTGAGGGTCATTACACATGGAGCACCAATGTATATAATCGAAAGTGCTCGGGGCTTCGTCTATTGCAACATTTCTTGCCGAAGCTCTTCCTTGCTGGATCGCTTGATCTTTAGTAAGCGCAGGTGTAGGATAAGATCTTCTCGGTAGAAACTCTTACTGTGCTTGATTCTTCTTCATAATGGTCATGTCATTAGACAGGGTCTACACTGTGGAGTTTAGGGAATGAACTTCTTGCAGTATTTTAGCTTGCATGTCATCGACTTTGGGGATAGGTGGAAATGGAGCCATTGTTGGTATTGGAGGCAGGGCAGGGTGTTGAAGTGGTGATGGAAGTACAGGGAATGCCGAAGTGACCGTGGGTTGCAGAGTCAAAAAAGTGGGAAAATGAATTTGAGGAGTAGTGATTTGAGATACAATGGGATTCGGGTTCCAAGATGAGATCGGGAGTGCAAGGGTTGCAGGGATCTCCGAAGCGGCTGCAATTGCATACTAGGATTGATAGAAATTGGGAAGTATGGGCATAGGCATCCTTTGGGGAAGCTTAGCCACAACTATTAGATCCATTTTTTCCTTTTGGGCTAACTCATATAACTCTAGGAAAGTATTGATATTCGAATACCTCACCATCACACTGATATCGAGGTTGAAATCCTGAAGGAAATAATATGCTATAGCTTCATAAGACGGTCAAAGTCCAACTGGTATTCTTTTCCAGGTTCGAGTGAACCTAAAATTGAAGTCGACAATCTCTTCTTGTGGATGTCTCTGGATCGTTTTGAACTAATGCAGGAGAGAGGTCGAATCGACAGACTCATTGAAGCTTTGCATCAACTTCCTGGCTAACTGGTACCATCCTGTAATAGTATCGAGTGGTAAAGATCTATACCAGTAGAGGAGTTTCTCCCTAAGAGATAAAACCAGAAGCTTCACCATAACGTGCTCTTCTATGATGTCATGGATCATCGCCAGAGAAACTATGTCTTGGATGTGCTCCATAGCAGTCTTCCCAGTTCCATCGAACGTTGGGATCTTCTTTATAGCAACAGGTGGCACTTGCCCTTGTCTCGCTAGATTTAGCGGTCCTAAAGAATTCCATGTCGGGAACAATCTGGGCGACGGTTGCTACTGCATTTGTTGTTGTTGTTGTTGTTGTTGTTGTTGTGCCATATGTACTCTTGGATTTTGAGAAACAGGAATTCCCGAAGCCCCTCCTTGATTGCTAACAGGACGACCAATAAGAATGGAGGCACTAGGATGCTTCATCTTGTTTGCATGAAGACACAGACTTTGGTACCGGTCTTTACGACTTAAAGATTCTCGAGTAAACAAAGTCACCAGATGCTAAGAGTCTTTCAGTAATGAGAGCATCGGTTCTCACTACTACTCACAAGGTGAGACTGACCGGGTCCCATTGGGCGTGCCAGAAACTGTTGGTCATCAAATCTTCCTAGGAAAGGATTTGGGTAAGTGTATGCATCCTAGACCTAGACCAACATTAAAAGGCCGAAGAGAAGAGATGCTCCTCGTGCCAATCTCCAGATAAAGGCCAACTCCTATACTAAACTACTTTGGTGTTTTGAGATAAGGGTGCAGGAAAGAAATAAACAGAGTAATGGTGCAGGAAAGAAATAAAAGAGTAATGGAAGAGACTTCAATAGTTTAATGGTGGGAAAGAACCAGAAGCACGATTGCTAGCCAATAGCTTGGAACAGCAGCAAAGAACACCAAGAATAAATGAAATGAACATAATATTTACTTTCCTATGTATCCTTTGGATGAATTTCAGGATTCTCCTTCTCCTTTCGTCAAAATTTAGAGTTCAGAGTAATGACGATTAGGAGAAGTGAGTATAAAAGAAACACTATCCACAGGCAGCATAAAAGAAAGCCTCTACAACATTTTTCTCCCCTATGTATCCTTAAGGAAAATTTTAGGGTTCAGTCTCCAATCACATACCTAAATTCAGGATTCAGATTATAGTATGCAAATGAAGAAAGATAAAAGAAATAAATGCAGAAGGCAGCATACAAGAGAGAAATAGAATCCAAAGTTCTTTAGTATTAATCGTAGGAATCAAAGTTACAACAGATTTCTAGCAGAAAGTTCCCCTCCTTTACATTACAATGCCTGGGTTTTTATAGAGGACCCGACCCTCTGAGTCATAATTACACAAAATGCAGGAGTACACCCTCGAAACCTGAGAAGTCGGCTCCTCATGGCCTTCGTGACTGAGCTCTCAAATCTGTTACCAAAATTGGAAACTACAATCGGGTCAGCCGTGGAAACTTGCATTAATGAGCCTTCTAAGCATCCTTGGCTTCTGGGTGCAATACTCGAGTGGCTACCATGCTTGTCGGGCTCTTCTTCAGAGACTGATACTTCGTTTCCAATTGACAAAAATGCACAGCTGGTGTTTTGAGCACGTAAAAATGCATTTATGAGGCACTTGATCACCTCGAGAAAATACTCGGCTTGGAGCATGTGCCATTGAAGTGCTTCGCTAGTTCTTCGTTCGCAACTTTGCTTCGCAATGGACTTGTGCCTAAGCAGATTCTCGCTTCGCAAAACAACTTCGAGGGTGAGGAGGGCTGAAGTAGATTTCTTCCTCAAAATGGGGTCTTCACTTCTCGCTACTTCACTGTGCCAAAAATGCTTCGACGAGGTCCTTCACCTGAAGTAGATACTTCACTGATGAGTCTTTGAAATGCTTCGTCGTGATCCTTCTTCAAAACTGTGGTTTGGGGGTATTTCGGTCGAAGTGCATCCTTGCCTTCAAAATACATTTTTTTTGCTTCTACTTCGGGTGAAAGTACTTCGCACGAAAGGTTGCCAAAGCAGATGCTTCGCAATGACTTTCGATGAAGTAGAAATGGTTCGCTGGCGAGGAGGTCCGAAGTGGGTGCTTCGACGGGTTTTCGACGAAGTATTTTCATCATTGTGCTCCTTCGAATCCCGCTTCGCAAGTTTCTTGCCCGAAGTAGCCTTTTGAAATGCTTCGGGTGCGAAGTAGTTTTCATTCTTCTTCCTTTGTATTTTTTCCTTTGGCAACACCGCTTCGCAAAAATCTCGCCCGAAGTAGCTACTTGAAGTGCTTCGGGCCCGAAGTAGTTTTCTTGCCTTAGCCAATTCGGACCGTGATCTTTCTTCGGCAAAGCTGTTCTTTTGAAATGCCATTTGAATTCTGCTTCGTAAAACTTTTTCCTGAAGTAGCTGCTGGAAATACTTCGGGTGCAAAGCTATTTTTTACGCCTTGCTAGAATTTCTCCTTCGGCACCGCTACTTCGCAAGGTTTTCACCCGAAGTAATTTTTATCCTTAACAATTTCTTTCGACGGAGCTGTCTTCCTTAGCTTGTTTGACAGCGAAGCTCTTTCTTCTTCATTTTATGTACAAGGGGCGGTGGCAGGGAAAGCCAAAATTGCTGCAATGCTTTGAAAATGTTGTTTCTAAAACAAAAGCAAGGGAACAAATTCATGAAATTAAAAGAAATATTTTACAAAAATTCAATTTTTCTACCCCATTGTGCAATGACAAAATTGTCAACAGTGTCAATTACCAAAATTTGTATATAAATATCCTTTCATTTTATTTTGTATAATAGTCTGGACCTAAGCCCTTGGTAATTTTGTGGACAAGCTTTTGATCTCTTTCTTATGTCATGATTATAATAAAATAATTTTTATAAATCTATATATAAGAAGCTACGACTACTTGTCTTCCTGTCTTGTTTCTTGTGTATGTGTGTTTGTGCTTAATTGTTAATGCTTTAAGAAAACTATGTTCACTTTGAGTTGGTAAATATTTCATGCATTCATTTAATCATGCTATTATGTAGAATAATCTCATGATCTTGGTGCATCCCTTTTGATTAGCTTAGGACTTTTACTTTTTGTTGTTTTGTTTCCTATGGTTTTTCTTCCTCTTTTTCTTTATGTACAAAAGCTAGTTAGATAGGCAAGTGTTGATTAAGGATCACATATTATAAGGATCCAACCTTATAAAAAACCCTAGAGATCATCCTTTAATCCATATCCCATGCTCTTAGGATGTCTCACTATGCCGCTCCACATGAGGCACGAGTATTGGATGCATCTGTATCGCTCCAAATTTTTCGCATCCCTACCTTCAGGCTATAGGATCCGCGCCCGAAAGGAGGATGGGAAAAGGATGATGCGGTACCTCGGACGAGAGGACTTTGCGAAGGTCCCGCCTCTCAAGGGAGGTGTATTTTGGTGATTTTTTGACGGATGGTGGGTTCACCAGGAAACATTTAACGGCCGTTTCCACGCCTAGGTTTTTGGAATGTGTTTAATGAGTTCGTTTTAACCTTAAACATTCATCCTAGGTTTGGCCGAATGAAACTAAATTAAACTATATGAAAATGCAAGTTCCATGAATACAGCAGACAGATTTGAAAGCAGAAAACAGAGAATTTTACAGAATGCCAATGAAAAATACCTGATCCGGATGTCTGAAGAAGATTCTGACGTTTGAAGCAGTCTGGATCGTCGGGAATTCTATAGAATCGCCTGCAATCTGACAGGATCGTCTGCAATTTGACAGAATCGTCTGAGACTGACAGATTCATCCGAGATCTGACGAATTCGTCAGACGAATTCGTCAGAGACCTGCAAGACAGAAAACAGATGCAAAATACAAGAAATTCTATTGTGCTAACAGAGGCAAATTACACCAAATAGCAATATGAATACTTGAACAATATTTAAGAACAAAAATTAATGCAAATTATCTGTACTTTAATGGCAAATCATGAACTTAACATGCATTCTAAGCTAAATGGGTGAACACCAAATGCAAAATAGCATAAACACTAAATAAATAGTCTAATTTGCGAGAATAAAAAGACGGAGAAAGAGTTAAGAAGAGCAAACTTCGAGCATCGATTGCCTCGATGTAGATTGTAGTCGAGATCGTCTCGCATCGATACGAAATCGCCTCGAATTCGACAAGATCGCCTCCGATTTGAACGAGGTTCGTCGACGACGATGGGTGCTGGCTCCGGCTGAAAACCAATGATGTACCTACAACAAAATGGCTATGGGACTAGTGCAAAAGCAAAATTAGGATGTGTTGACGCGAGAGGGAATTAGTTGTGAGATAAATTCAGCCAGGGGTTGGGGAGGGAAAATCCTAGAAGTTAAATAGGCTTAGGGGGAGTTGTTGGGAGGTTGGAGATCATCCCAATTTGGGAGATCTCCAACGGGGAGGGTCCCAACGACGCAGACACGCTTCTGCCAGATTGGAGACCCGTTGGAACAGATTCCAACTATGCAAATTTAGTTTTGCGACAAGATCGTCTGGACGTCCTAGTCCAGACGAAATCGTCAAATACGGGGCGATATCGTCTGATCGGCGACGATATCGTCAAACGGTCAAAACAACCTCTAAAATTGGCACGAAAAAGGGGGAAACGGAATACCCGACGGTTAACGGGCGGTTTGGGAGGTTAAATTTGATTTTTAAATTATTTACTAAGGTGAATGTAATTATTGTAATTTTAACTGCGCCAATTTTAGGGTGCTACATTTTGCCCCCTCTTTAGCGAATTTTTTGAAGAAAATGCGTTAAAGATGAGTTCTTCTCGATCTACGAGAAAGCAAAAAATTATACCCATTTTTAGGCGACGATTCTTGGTCGAATCGTACGACAACTTACTATGGTGCCCCCTCCGTGTTTTTACCCAAATCGAACGTTTGAGGTAAAAACGCGAAAAAGCAAAAAATTATTGTTGAATAAAATTAAGAAAAATAGGGTAAAACCCTAATTCATTGTTACTGTTCATTTTTACTGTTTTGAGAGCTCTGAAGCAGAAAATGGTGGAGACGACGCACAGATCAGCAGAGGTCCGACGCGGTCTACGGGTAAGGGTCTAGACTGATCTAGAACTGATTTAATTTGAATTTACATGCTTTTTAAGTGATTTTTAGATGAATTTTGAGCATCGCGACCGTTTTTGGGCCGTCGACGTCGTCGGGACGAAATCGTCCCGATTTCGGCAATTTCGCCCGAGGGCGAAATCGTCGAAAGGGGGACGATTTCATCAAATTAGAGACGATTTCGAACTACGAAATCGGAGACGATTATGCTCAAATTTGGGACGATATCGTCCAATAGTGGGCGATATCATCAATTACATGAAATTGATCTTTAAGTTGCATTATTAATTACTGGAATTGTTATTAATGATTGTTTGTTGTTTATTGTTTATGTTGCGAGAGAGGATTGCTAAAGAGCGAGAGAATGGAAATATGGAGGATTGAGAGACGACTTGGCCACGCTCACACGAGCAGAGCGGGATCTGCTGGCACAGGCCGGCTTGCAGCATGTGGCGGAGATGCCACAAATATCCATAGATATGGGGCTACTGACAGCCCTAGCAGAGAGATGGTATCCGGGGTCTTCCTGTTTTCGGCTACCGATAGGGGAGATGACTCCCACACTGGAGGATGTATGGAGGATTCTGAGAATCCCCATACAAGGACGGATGATCACTCCTACGGCCAACCAGGGCCACGCTATGGGACGGTTGTGTGGTGACCCGAGCTTCGCCCTGGAGAAGGGCGGAGTGAACATCGAGGCACTACGCCAGATGCCTGGGGCATCCAGACTCACACGAGTTCTAGCAGGAGTGGTTGGTGGACTTCTGCTGTGCCACCAGAGCGGGTGCAGGGTACCATGGATGCTCGTAGATGTGATCTACGATATGCGGGACCATGGGTACAGGTTTTGCTGGGGCAACTTTGTTCTATGCCGGTTGTACAGGATCCTGTATGGGGTCATGTACAAGGGCGGCCGATGTCTGGTGATGACATCGCTACTACGGGTTTGGTGCTGGGAGCACATTGCGGTGCGGAGGCCGGTAGGGCTTCCACTGATAGGGGTAGACGGGGAGAGGCCCCGAGTCTTCTACTGGTGGCTCCGAAGAGGGGCACAACGACGGATCGACCTGCCTATGTCCCGGAGACTGCTAGATGAGTTGATCCCGGATCAGATCACCTGGAGGCCATGGCGAGGGCACCCAGGGTGGGCCGAGGATGGACAGGAGCTGGCTCGCATCAGGCGAGTTTGCTGGTTGAGGATGGAGAGGGGAGAGGTGGAGCTCCACCGCTACGACCGAGTTTTGAGGCAGTTCGGTCTACAACAGGGGATCCCATCTCTCAGGGATTATGAGTTTTCTCGGACTGTCGGGATAACACCACGGTTAGCGGGGCTCCAGACATGCAGCGATTCTGGAGTCAGGATGCGGATGATGCCCCCATCTAGCCAGTGGATGGAGACGACACAGGGGTGGCTGACGGCTACGATGCCTGGTACGCAGGCATCCGCCCTCCTCGGATGACGAGGGCTCAGGGTCCGATCCACGCGGTCGTGCATCGGATAGGGAGGCGGTGCTAGGCAGCGATAGAGGCGGCCCAGGGTCACGGCGGGAGAGAGCAGAGGAGGCCACAGGCACAGGAGAGGCCGCGGCAGCGGGAGAGGAGGGAGGAGAGACCCCCATCTCCACAGAGGCCACCATCGCCCGATAAGGGCAAGGGTGTGGACACAGGAGAGAGTAGCGAGATGGCTACTCTCCGGGCGGAGAGAGATCATCTGCAGGCTCAGGTGCAGACGCTACAGGCTGCGGCTGCACGACACCATGCTGAGGTGTCACAGCTCAGAGACGAGATTGCACGCCTCAGGGCACGGGGCGGAGGGACGAGCTCTGGAGAGTTGACACGGGCTATCGCCCAGTTGACATTCTATCAGACACTGTACTTCCAGCTGGTGCCAGAGGTAGATAGACTACCCCTGCCAGCTAACATCGCAGATCCGATCAGGATCGGGTCATCGAGGACCACGTCCCGGTCGAGGACTAGGACTACACAGACTGCGATGGGGCCACCTCGTCCACCTCAGGGCGGGGGAGGAGATGAGGCGAGAGAGCTCGAGGGGCTCTCGAGGCTAGAGGGCTGGACATTGATGTTGTATTATATATATATTTTTTGTTTGATAGAGGATTGAGTATGCCGAGGTACAGATTGTGGCATACCGATCCAGGTTTGATGATGTACATATATTTGTGACATATATAGATGAGCTATTTTTGATCATATGACTTGTCTTATGTGATGCTTATGATGTTTTTATGTTTGATTGATTGATTTCATGTGATTATGTCGGTGGATATATTATAATTGGAATGTCATGCTTGTAATATTTGAAATGAAATAATCGATGTAACAAATTGGTTGTTTGTAATGAAATGTGATAAAAATAAAAATAAAAAGAGACTTCTAACAATAATTTCAAAGGACATTGTCGCTATTATAGACCATTTCATGGAGTCGCTTGCTCACTCGGTCGTCAAGCTAATCCCAGTATAGAAATATTGCAAAAAGTAAAAGAGTGCTTAAGAGACTGTCTTAAGACTTTGGTGCAATGATGAAAAATGATGGTGATGATAATGATTTGTTTTCAGATTTTCATGAAAAATATTTGTACATGAAATAATGTTAAAAATGATTTTTGCTAGGCATAAATTCCTAAGTGTGATAAATTTTTTGGATAATTCCCTAGGAATTATACCATCATTGCAAAATTTAAAGGTTGACATAATGATATGAAAATGTGTTTGCTGTTGAAAAGCATAATTTGTGTAACATAATTAATTTAAGTCATATGGTTTTCATGATTTTTAAGAAATGGGGAATAAAAATTGTTACAATGGTTTGCGCTAGGCATAGAATATGTAGGTATAGACTTATACCGTCATCGCAAAAATCCAAAAAAGGTTATTTTTATTGCATGATTGATGTTTGATGAACAGGAAATATGAAAATGAGGACTTGCGCTAGGCATACAATTCCAATTTTGGTTGTGGAACTATACCATCGTCGCGAAAGTCGACACGATATACATGATATGTTTTTGAAAGAAATTTTTGATTTTTCTATGATATAGTTGTCTTTGTGTAAACAACTGTACTTGATTTATTCCCAAACAAGTTGCAAAAATAATATTTCAAAGTACTTTGAAGACAAAAGTTAGATTTATAAGGAATCCCATGTGCATATGTGAATTCATTTCCGATCTTGATTTATAATAATGATAGACAAAATCTCTCAAATACAAATGTGTGTGCAATTGCATTGTTCATTTACCAGATTTGAGCAAGATACTATGATACAAGTGATTTGAAGAAACCAAATAAGTGTTCATTAACCATGATGTAGATGCATATAACCATATTAGACCACTATGTAGATCGGATTATCAAGAGCTAGCTAATCCATAAGCGAGACATAGGTCTGTACAAAAGAAGGTCGCTAATGTGACGGACATATCGCCACGCTAGGAGTTACCCAAGGCCAAGCGAGGTTGGGCACAAACCACTGTTATGGGGCTTACCTCACGATTTTCGAATAATTGAGAATTCCGGGGATTCAAGCTCATCAACCCTTCTTTTCTTTTCAAAGGGTAGGGAAAGGGATTTTATTGCTTTCTTGCTTTCTTTTGAACTTTGCATATTTTTCTTTTGTATTTCTTTTGCTTGATAATGCTTGGAACATTGCTATAATGATATAAAAGAACATTTTTCTTTTCTCTTTTTCTTGAATTTTTCTTTTTCTTTTTCTTTTTGTTCTAGGGATACTTGCTCGGATTAGCTGTAGAGCAAGGGATTTTTATTCTGGGTAGGGGTGAGCTTGTCCTTTTGCCAATTCTCAAAGATTCTAGACCATGTGCATGATAGGATAGCAGGGGAAACTTTTCGCTCAAGAAATCAGTTCTACTATGTAGCAAAACATGGAAATTACAAATATAATCATTTTATTGTGAAAAGATGTGCTTGGTTTAAGTAAATAACAAGATCAATTCTCTGTGCTCAAACTTTATTTAATTGACTTTTGTGGACTTTGATATAAGAGAGATTAGTAATCATACCAGATAAAATCAAGATATTTATTGTTGTGAGTGTGCTAGTGAGGGATGCCAAATAAATGCTAATTTATCCAAAATAAGTTGAAACATATAACTGCAATAATTGTAAGAAAATATATATAAACATTTTTGAGAAGTTTTGAGAATGTTGACTCTCTCTTTCTTCTGTATATTGTTTTGGTTTCGAAAGAGTCAAGCATATAGCTGTTTTTAGATTTTTATTTTGATTTTAGTTTTTGAGCAAACAATTTAACAAGTGCTTTAAATAAATGCAATAGATAGTTTTTGAAGATTTTTGGAGATTTATGAATGTTTTTGGGTGTTTTTGAATAAATTGAAAGAAATACAAGATAGTAATTTTGAACAAATATATACATGGATGAAATGACCAAATTTATGCATAGTAACGTTTGAGATGCAAAATATTCATGGGTTCTTTAAGTTCTTTACCATCTAAGGTAGATAATTTATATGCTCCTGATTCAAATTTAGCAATAATGATGTATGGTCCGAGCCAGTTGGGCTCAAATTTACCTTTAAGTTCTTTAGTTGCATTTGTATTTTTTTGATTTTCTTTTAAAACAAGGTCGCCGATCTCAAAGGATCGATGACGAACTCTCTTAGCATATGATCTTTTAAGCTTGTTTTGGTAAGCACGGAGATGCTCCAAAGCATTGATGCATTTTTCATCGAGGAGTTCCAGCTAGCTGAGTCATCGACACGATATTCATCTCCTACTTCAGTATCTTGAAGTAGCAGAGCCAAAGAAGGAACTTCCAATTCAAATGGAAAAACTGCTTTAGCACCATATACCAAAACAAATGGTGAAGTGCCCGTGGGGGTTCGAACACTAGTTCGATAAGCCCACAAGGCTGGATATAATTGAATATGCCAGTCACGGCCAGTTTTATTGACTAATATTTTGAGAATTTTGATTAAAGTTTTGTTAGATGCTTCTGCTTGACCATTACCCTGAGGATAATAAGGGGTGGACCAGCGATGTTGAATCTTATATTTTTGACATAATTTTTTAACATCTTTATTTTTGAAAGGAGTTCCATTGTCAGAGATGAGGTTGGCAGGAATTCCGAACCTGCAAATAATTTGATTAAAAATAAATTTAGAAACTTGTGTGCCGGTGCGAGAAGCTAAAGGCATAGCTTCAACCCACTTCGTGAAATACTCAGTGGCAGTTATGATGAACTTGTGTCCATCAGATGACACAAGATTGATTTTGCCAATAATATCCAAGCCCCATTTAGAAAAGGGCCAAGGAGATGAAATAGCCTGCAACTCTTGTGCAGGCGCATGGACAAGGTCAGCATGTTTTTGACACTTGTCGCAATGGCGCACATACGCATGTGCATCCGTTTCCATGGTAGGCCAAAAGTATCCTATCCGAAGGAGCTTTTTAGCAATGGCACTACCACTAAAGTGTCCTCCACAAGATCCATCGTGGGCTTCACTCAAGGCTGATTTAGACTCTTCTAAATTTAAACATCTTAATAGGATACCTTCAAAAGATCTCCTATATAAAGTATTGCCAATTATGACGAATCGACTTGCTCGTCGACGTAATAACCGACGTTGGTTTCTATTAGAATTGGCAGGGAAAGTCCCATTTTGGAGGAAATCATATATGTCTCGTATACCAAGGTTCAGGAGTAGTTTCATTGATTAGAAACACATCCAAAGGCTCTAAGCATGACTTATTTGAAGCGGGTTCCTGGAGTCGACGAATAATGATAGTCGCATATTCGTCATCTAACTCCAAGGGCAGGAGAGATGCAGCGGCGGCCATAGCGTCAGCTGCACGGTTGCTAGTTCGAGGAATGGCTTCCAAGGTAACTTGATCAAACAAGGACATTAGTTGTAAAACATAGGCCTTATATGGGCGAAGTTTATCATCTCTGGTTTGATAAACTTCATTAATTTGGTTTATAACCAATTGGGAATCCCCAAAAACTAAGAGGTTTGTAATTTTTAGCGCTAAAGCAGCTCGTAATCCAAGGATTAGAGCTTCATACTCAGCAGTATTGTTGGTGCAAGCAAAGGTCGGTTTGAAGGACAGAGGAATAAGATGTTTTTGCGGAGATATTAAAATAATACCCGCATCGGCCCCACTCATGCATCGGGCTCCATCAAAGTATAAGGACCATTGTTCAACAAGGTCTGCCTCTAATTGAAGGCATTCATCAGGAAACTCGATAATGAGGGGATGAGTAGACTCTAAGGGTGCAGCAACTAATTGATCTGCTATGATTTGACCCTTAACAGACTTCTGTCCTATGAATGTGAGATCAAACTCGCTTAGAGCAAGAACCCACTTGGTCGTGCGACCCGATAAATAAGGTCGACTCATGAGATATCTTAAGGGATCATATTTGGCAATGACATACGTTTTTTGACTAAGCATATAATGTCATAATTTTTGCGTAGCAAAAATGACTGCTAGACATAGCTTCTCTAACGCTGTATAGCGGGTTTCATAACTGATGAAGGTTCGGCTAATATAATAATTAGCACGTTCTCGTTTTTCATCATCGAGTTGAGCTAACATAGCTCCTAAGGCAGAATCTGAAGCAAAAATATAGAGGAGAAATGGGCGATCAGATTTAGGCGATGAAAGCACCGGGGGATTAAGGAGGTATTGTTTGAGAAGTTCAAAAGCTTCTCTACATTCTGTGTCCCAATTGAAAGGGACATCCTTCTTAAGAAGTTTGAGAAAGGGACCAGTTTTGTCCGCCAGCTTATCAATGAAGCGACGGATAGCTTGAAGTTTACCTTGTAAGCTTCGTAATTCAGATATATTAGTAGGTGCGGGCATATCAGTGATAGCCGCAATTTTGAGGGGGTCAATTTCGATACCACGTAAAGAAACTAAAACCCCCAATAGTTTGTCGGACTTAACTCCGAATATACATTTTGCTGGATTTAATCGAATGAGATATTCTCGTAATCGATTAAAAACTTTTCGCAAATCATCCAAATGATGATCTTCAATAAGAGAGCGAGCTATAATATCATCTACATAATCATGTAGGATATCATGCATCATATCATGAAAAATGTAGGTCATAGCTCGTTGATAAGTTGCACCTGCGTTCTTTAAGCCAAATGGCATCACTTTCCAACAAAAGGTACCCCAGGGGGTAATAAAGGCTGTTTTAGCCTGGTCTTCAGGAGCTATCCGAATTTGATTATAACCGGAGAATCCGTCCATTAAGGACATCATCCCACTTTCGACAGTAAAGTCAATAATTTGATCCATGTTTGGAAGAGGAAAGTCATCTTTAGGGCATGCAGCGTTAATATCTCTAAAATCAGTGCAAACCCTAACTTTGGTAGCTTCTTTCTTGGTGACTGGAACTACATTTGAGATCCATTCAAGCATAATCAATAGCCTGTATAAAGATAACATTCAGGAGTTTTTCTAACTCCCCTTTGACTAGCAGAGCCACTTTGGGATGCATTTTTCTAAGTTTTTGTTTAACCGGTTTAGCATCCGGATGGACCACTAGATGATGCATGACTACGGAAGGGTCTAGACCTGGCATATCTTCATATGTCCAAGCGAAGACATCTTCATACTCTTTAAGGAATGTAATGTATTGCTCTTGTTTGTCTGGGCTTAATTCTGATCCAATATTGATTATGTGAGGATTGTCCTCAGTTCCAATATTAATTTTAATGACATTTTCTACCTCCATGTGTAGATCTCTTTCAAAATTAGGTGGGGCGGGTGAAACGCCCAATTCTTGTAATTCTTGTAAGGTTAATTTAGATAATTCATTCTGAGGATCAGTGGCCTCAAGTTGGGCTATAGTTGGTATAGAACCATCAAAATAAAACCCATTATGTAACATCTCTTCAACAGAGACATCATGGAAGATATCTCCTTCCAACTCTTCATCGGGGTCAACAATCATTTTAGGGTATGCTATGGATAGCATGTTGCATGAAAATGACTGATTTTGGAGAGGCAAATCAACATGTCTATCCAAATAATCTTGATAGGATATGAGGTGATCATCCTCTTCAAAAGGAAAGGGTTGACCCTTACTAGGAAATAGGCCCACACCACAGCGGGCAGGCCACGGTTCTACCTCGAAAGGTTCTTTCATGCCATTTTGGAAAGGTCCTAAGCCTTTCCCTTCATATCCCATTTTAAGCATCATGGGTTTAGCTTTAATATAATCATTGGTAAAATAGCACCGAGCGTATCCCTCATGGTGAGTTTTGATATTCCGAGGGATTCTTCCCTAGTCATATCCTTTATAAATGAAGGCACAACTCCCGACTTGGTAAGTACTTCCCATAGGTTGTGGGAGGCCCAAAGTACGAGGAGATGGCGACAAATTATTTAAAAGGTTTGAATCTTGCATGAAAGCATTCATTTTTTCTGATATTAAGGTTGTAGATAAATCTGGTAATAGTTCATCAGAAAGGGCATAAGATGTAGAAGGTTTATTACCTATGTCTTGAGATGTGGAAGGGATGATAGATGTGTCTAGAGGTTTTGAATTTGTAGGGGTAGTAGTTGAAGAATTGGTTGTAGATTTGAAATATTTTTGAGGTTCTAAAGTAATTTGTTTAGAGGGTTGTTGATCTATATAGGAGGATGAAGTTAATGAAGGGGAACTCGGTGAAGTTATGGGTTTATGTTTCACAGTTTTAGATGAAAAAGAAGAACTAGGATGTGTGGATGACAGAGCTGGGCAAAATTGCACTCCAACTGGTTCTGCCAAAGCACACATATCAAAAGGTCTAGGGTCACCGTGAATAGTGACCAACTGATTTTTAAACTCAAATTTAACACATTGGTGTAAAGTTGATGGGACCGCTCGCATGGCGTTGATCCAAGGGCGACCCAAAAGTATATTGTACGATGCTGGGCAATGTACAATAAACACGATTGTTTCTAGGGTTCTAGGACCAACTTGCAATGGGAGGGTGATAACTCCACATGTTTCTTGTGTTTCGTCATTAAAAGCTTTAATAATCATATCAGTTTTCTTCATTTCATCACTTCTAAAACCAAATCGTTGGTAGAAGTCAAAGGTGCAAATGTTTAGAGATGAGCCATTATCAATCAAGACTCGTTTGACAACCACATCTCCAATTAAAGCAGTAATATACAAGGGATTGTCCTTGTGTAAACTGTGTTGTGGGATATCTCTATCCCGAAAGTCAATACAATCAATCTCTCGAGTGATGATAGTATTGGCCATAGCTTCGAGTTGAATGTTTTGAGGTACCATCATTTGGCTCAGTGTAAGCATCAACTCATCCCTATGGGTGGGAGAGGATCGTAATAAATCTAAAAGGGAAATTCTGGCCGTGGTATTGGACAATTGCTCGTTAATACTATAAGGGGGTTTAGGTTGAGCATTAGAAGTATGATTCCCTTTATTGGGATTTTTTAGAACGAATGGAGCTGATCCATCGTTCGGTTTGGTTCTTGTTGGGAATTTTGAGCTTGTTGTCGGGTGACGACTCCGATGGTACCTACAATGTTATAGTGACGACGTTGAAACGGTCTCGGTTGAGAATTTATGGCTTGTTCATAAGGAAGGACTATATTAGAAGAAGGTCGAGTAGTGACTCTTCTGGGAAATGGTTCTTCTGGAACATTAGCATCTGTGACAGGTTGAATAGGATCTGATTCATTTTCAGAACTATTCGATTGAATAGTGTCTACTTCACTTTCACTATCTGATTCTATATCACTAGAATCAGAAGTTTGAAAATTATGTAAGGTCCTGGTCGTAACCAGGGATAAGGTTGTGTCAAATATTTGAGAATCCTGAACAGGTAATTGTCCGCTAATGGTTCCTACATATCGAGTAGGAGGGGGAACATTATGATGTTCGATTTGATTAGCTACCTCTTTACCATGTCTTGGTAAAGGGTGTTGAAATATGTCTAAAGTCTGATTGGCATTCTGATTTTGATTTTGGGGAACAGTATTTTGAGTATTATTAGGAGGGTTTTGTTTGGGTTGGAAGGCTTGCACTTCCATTTCATTATTGTCAATCAAATCTTGTATTTTATGCTTCAATATTTTACAAGCGTTGGTAGAATGTCCAGGTCCTCTATGAAACTCACAATGCAAATCAGCTCTATATCCGGGTATACTTGGGTCAGGCTCCTGGATAGCTGGCAGTTGGATTAAACCTCTTTCAAGCAATTGAGGTAAAATAGTTGACAAAGGTTGGTTTAATCTAGTGAACTCTCGAGGAGGCTTATCAGGAGGTTTCAATATGAATTTTTCTGTTGTCTTTGTTGCATTGATATTAGCAACATTTCTGCTGTCAGTGACTCCATCATCGACAACCTGTTTGTTTTTATATTGATTTCTAGATGTTTTCTCATCATCCTTCTTCCTAAGTTGGCCTCTCCTAATGAGGGCATCTTCTACTCTCCGAGCTAAATCTATAGCTTGATCGAAGGTAGTCAAAGTAGCTGTTGATAGCTCATAAGAGAGTTGTTCTTGTAAATTGTTGATGAAAATGTCTAACATTTCCCTATAGGGTAGCACAAAGTGCAGTTTTCCTGTCAATTGTCTCCATCTAGCTAAGAAATCAGCAAAGCATTCGTCTTTATCTTGTTTTAAATTGTATAGGTCTTTAATAGTTACATGCCTCTCGATGTAGGCACTAAATTGATGGACAAATGATTCAGCTGTTTCTTCGAAGTTTCTCAAAGAATGAGTGGGCAATTGATAGTACCACTCTAATGCCATTCCACCTAAACTTTTTGGGAACATCTTTAGTAATAGCAAGTCGTCATGCGATATGTCATGACATGCTATCCTAAACATGCGAAGATGTTCTATGGGATCTTCGGTTCCTTTATATATAGGCGAGACAGGCATGGGAAAATGTTTAGGGTATGGTTGAGCTACAACTATGGGATCCAAAGGTTGACTACAGATCTCTCGATAATTATACGAGGGACGGTAGGGATCTATCTGGTCCATACGTGAAGCTAATTGTTTCACCATGGCTTCCAGATTACTAGTTTGCCCCCCATATTGGTTTGGTAGGGCATTGACATAAGTGTTATGGGCATATGATGGAGGAACATGCAGATTAGATGCCATGTTATTGTTGTGTAAATTATTGGTAGGAAAAGTATTATGGAGGGAGTTTGTATTATGTTGTATTCCAGATTGTTGAAAGTTTGTATTTGGCTTAGTTTTAGGTTTCTGTTTATTTAAAGCATTTTGCTCAATAGTTTGGCGGAACAAAGTAGTGAAGGGAATTTTCTTTTGTGTGGGAGTGATTTTAGGTTGAATAACAGGTTCCTTAGGAGGTTGGGTAACCTGTTGTTTTGACATGCTTTGGGCTATAGTGACCATATCCGCATTGGATGGTCCACCCTTGTCACTTTCTTGATCAATGAAAGACAAGGGATTAGTCTGCATATTGCACATATATTCCATGGTTGCTTGAGTTTTACTAATTTGCCCTTTATCAAGGCGAATGGCCACATTAAGGTCATCAATGTTTTCCATGAGAAATCTCTTGAAATGCTCTGCATTGTCAAAGGCAATATTTCCATTTGGAGCTATTCTAGGGGATGAGGATCCATCCTCTTTAACATTTGCTTCTTGTTCTTTATCTTCCCCTAAGTCTTCATCTGATTGACCTAGAGTTTCTCCTTCCGGATTTGAATCTCCAAGAAGGACATTTGGGTTTTCGAGTTGTATCTTGTAACCAATCTTCTCCTTCTCCTAGAGTTTCTTTACCATTCCTAAGTTTAGGCATGGTGCTAAGTTTTGATTTCAGCAAATATATATATATATATATATATATATATATATATATATATATATGCAACAAATTAAAAGGTATATATTTATTATATACCTAATGCAATATTGGAAATGAAATGTTTAAGTTTTTACTATGTCTTTTGATTTTTTTAGTTTTTCTTTAATTTTTTTGAAATAATACAATAAAGACAGCAAATGAAACAATAAATGCACGCAATAACAAGACTGAAAGTAAATGAACTAGTCTTCTAAGAACAATTTATAAACATCATTAATAGGCTCTAGTTCTTCAGGGGTCATGAAATGTTCTTCTTCAAATTGAAAGTTTTCTTTTAGAAATTTGATGAAAAGGGCTATGGTAATATTATCTGTCTCAGATGCTGGTTGATAGAAGTAAAGCTCGTGGCAATACTCTCGATATAACACAGCACGAGGAACTCTATTCCATATTTCCCTATCTGTAAGAACAACCTCTTGGTCTTCTACAAGGCCTAGGAATCGGTGTACAATGTCTGCATTCTCGAGGTATTCCTCGAAGCTGAATAATTCTGAAGATACTAAAGCTCTCCTATAGGCTAACCATCTATGGCAGGCTCTCTGAAGTTCATGATAAAAAACTATTTGATGAGGATCCAGGATTCTATCCAAGACTAGCCTCTTAATCTGTTTAAGTTGTGTGGACCTAGATGAAATGAGACTAAGTCTCCTATCAAGTTCGTTCCACAAGGATTGAGTTCTACTTGTTTCAGGGATACTAAGGACAGAATTAACTTCTATAGCTGCCAATTGATTTTCTACGTTGATAGTAACTGCTAACCTCTTTTTAGGAGCTACCATCTAAACATGACTTTAAATCTTAAATGTTTAAAATGCATCTAAGTTTTAGTTGTTCTAATTTTTTTGTTTTTGTTTTTGTTTTTGTTTTCAAAAGGTTATGATGCATTCACGTCGGGTTCACCAAAATGTATCGCTCCAAATTTTTCGCATCCCTACCTTCAGGCTATAGGATCCGCGCCCGGAAGGAGGATGGGAAAAGGATGATGCGGTACCTCGGACGAGAGGACTTTGCGAAGGTCCCGCCTCTCAAGGGAGGTGTATTTTGGTGATTTTTCGACGGATGGTGGGTTCACCAGGAAACATTTAATGGCGGTTTCCACGCCTAGGTTTTTGGAATGTGTTTAATGAGTTCGTTTTAACCTTAAACATTCATCCTAGGTTTGGCTCGAATGAAACTAAATTAAACTATATGAAAATGCAAGTTCCATGAATACAGCAGACAGATTTGAAAGCAGAAAACAGAGAATTTTATAGAATGCCAATGAAAAATACCTGATCCGGATGTCTGAAGAAGATTCTGACGTTTGAAGCAGTCTGGATCGTCGGGAATTCTACAGAATCGCCTGCAATCTGACAGGATCGTCTGCAATCTGACAGAATCGTCTGAGACTGACAGATTCGTCCGAGATCTGACGAATTCGTCAGAGACCTGCAAGACAGAAAACAGATGCAAAATACAAGAAATTCTATTGTGCTAACAGAGGCAAATTACACCAAATAGCAATATGAATACTGAACAATATTTAAGAACAAAAATTAATGCAAATTACTGTACTTTAATGGCAAATCATGAACTTAACATGCATTCTAAGCTAAATGGGTGAACACCAAATGCAAAATAGCATAAACACTAAATAAATAGTCTAATTTGCAGAATAAAAAGACGGAGAAAGAGTTAAGAAGAGCAAACTTCAGGCACTGATTGCCTCGATGTAGATTGCAGTCGAGATCGTCTCGCATCAGTACGAAATCACCTCGAATTCGACAGGATCGCCTCCGATTTGAACAGGTTCGTCGACGACGATGGGTGCTGGCTCCGGCTGAAAACCAGTGATGTACCTGCAACAAAATGGCTATGGGACTAGTGCAAAAGCAAAATTAGGATGTGTTGACGCAGAGGGAATCAGTTTGCAGATAAATTCAGCCAAGGGTTGGGGAGGGAAAATCCTAGAAGTTAAATAGGCTTAGGGGGAGTTGTTGGGAGGTTGGAGATCATCCCAATTTGGGAGATCTCCAACGGGGGAGGGTCCCAACGGCGCGAGACACGCTTCTGCCCAGATTGGAGACCCGTTGGAACAGATTCCAACTATGCAAATTCAGTTTTGCGACAAGATCGTCTGGACGTCCTAGTCCGAGACGAAATCGTCAAATGCAGGGCGATATCGTCTGATCGGCGACGATATCGTCAAACGGTCAAAACAACCTCTAAAATTGGCACGAAAAAGGGGGAAACGGAATACCCGACGGTTAACGGGCGGTTTGGGAGGTTAAATTTGATTTTTAAATTATTTACTAAGGTGAATGTAATTATTGTAATTTTAACTGCGCCAATTTTAGGGTGCTACAACATCCGACCATCACAACAGGTGATCACAACATTTTGAGATAACAACAATTTAATGGTATACCTTGTGGGAAAAATCTAGTTTAGATTCTTCCCACAATTATGATTGAGCTTGGTTCAAAAAGAGTTACAAATAAACAAAGCTCAAAAGACACCCATCACATGCTATAATAGTTTAATGCAATGCCTAATGGGACACATTTGCACATATTAGGATGGGATTTTAGTGAGGGTATTTGCTTATATGCTTATTAAAGCATCTATAAATTTCACTTGATGATTCCACTGAAGAAGAATACTTAGAAGAATCCACTTAGAGAGATGTTGAATTGAAATTCTTGTAAAAATCTCAATCTATCAGCTTGATGTAGCAGTTTCAAAATTCTCTTGGCAACTTTTTTGAAAGTAAAGCACCTAGAAATTGATGACTGCTACAAGATACTATGTAGTTGTAAATCCTCAAGCCTTGGTTCCCCTTCCCAACACAATTATGATAAGGAGTGGTCAATGCCAAAATATGGTTGCTCAACTACCTAGATATTTTCTTGCATGGAATGACAAAGGTCCATTGTAACCACCAATTCCACCTACAATATGGGATGATATTCCAACATCTGCATTGAAGTATTTGTACTACTTCATTGGAAAAGATATCACCATGCCAACCAAGCACTTGTAATACATGGTCAACTTGTTTGTATTACACAACATGGTAGAACATAATGTGGCCCTAAGATTGCTAATGAGATCCTTCAAAGGTAAAGCATATGAGCGGTATGTCTCATTAGCCCCACAGTCAATTGTGAATTGGGATCAATTTTCCACCTTATTTGTTGATATATTTAGAGAAAAGGTAGATGGAGTGTCTTTATTAGAACAATTATCCACTATAAAGAGAGTGTCAATGAAGGCTATAGATGATTTCAACGTGTGTTTTCATAGAATATGGCATAAAACTCATGATGAAATTTATCCTCTTCCAAGTATGGATTTTATATACTATTTGAAGGCTTTAGATTTAGAAATATCTATGATGATCAAGTCAAAGGGAGTAAATTCTTTACCTACAATATATGGGATAGTTGTCTAGGCTAAAAATAATCTAATCTAGATAGGAAGGCTAGCTCCTAGGCCCCTTATGCATCTCTTTCCAAATGTTCAATCATCATGTTACCCACCTGTAATTATTCAACAAAGAACTTTTCAACAAACTCCTATTATATATCCAGTTGTAGTCCTTGTTTTCCTTCTTTCTTTGTGTAAACACCAAATCCTAGCCATTCATCATCCATTCATTTCTATTAAATATCAACCATTCATATATATATATATATATATATGATATTAAATCATAACCATCCATCAAACTGCAATCCTAGCATACCATTTGAAAATCCTCACCACTTAATAAAATCTTAATCTTAGTCGTTCATTACCACCATCAAAACCCTAATCTTTACTAAAGGGGTTATAAAATACTATTCAATTTTGTGAATAAGAGATATCACATGAATTATCAAGAACTTGAATATTTAAATGATATTTTGCACGAGAGCAAAACCCTAGACATCGTTTGCATTACGCATCGCATTTGTTGTTTAATCATCACCACTTCTGTGAACCAAAACCAAATGCTATAGAACACCCATCACAGTTTGTAGATGCCTTTGGGCATCTACCAAACACTGCAAGATATCCATCATAGTCCGTAGATGCTTCTAGGCATTCATCAGGCACAAGACTATGTTCAACGAGCCCTCAAACATTTTTGGTATCTGTGCAACAACACTTCAAACTCTCAAGAGCATAAATAAAGGTTAGGTATTTACAAGCCATTCTAATTTATTTGTTTACTATTTTTTTTATGTTGTTATAAATTTTACAAGAATTATAACTAGGGTTTATAAATCTACATTCTTATTAAAGAGAAGCTCACACAATGGAGGCCCCTCATATGCTATTGAATATTTTTATGTTATTTGCTTGATTGCAGGTGTAGGTTACAGATTATTGGATAGTTGTTGAAGTTGGAGTGGTCCAACAAAGGATACACAAGCCCACTCAAAAATCTATTTGTAGCAATGAAGAACATTTAAACCCACTTTCGATTGGATTTGCCAAATGAGCTTCACTCCTTTGGGGTTTATTGTATTTTGATGAAGCAAACATATAACTTCTTTTGTAATAAGACCCCTTGTGATTTAGGGCAGATCATTACTGTAACAGGAGTTGAATACAAATAAAAATATTTTATTTATTGCAATTGCTTGTGTCAATATTTTATTGTTTAGGTGTGTTTTTATTTCTTACAAAATGGCGATCATGGTGGGACCCCCAAAGGGTTCTTTTTTTTTATCTATCTTGTCATATTATGATATTTTTATTTGTGTTTTTATTTGTTGCAAGTTTTCGGAGCCCGATCATGCAAAAGTTACAAATTCAAATTTAGAGTTTTTGGAGTCTATTAGGGTTCATTTTGTGCTTGCATAGATGTAGAACTATATCTAGGGGCCAAATCAGATGCTTCATTGCATCTAGGAGATGCCACACTACATCTAGGAGTTGGATTGAACATGATGTCGCATCTGAGAAGCTAGGGGAAGAGAACGGAAGGCTTTCGAGTAAGTTATTTTCAAAACCCTAACCATATTTTTGCTTTAAAAAATAAAGAAAAAAAACAAAAAAAGGAAATATCTATCTTTCTATGTTTAAAAAGGTAATACATTTTTGTAGGTATTTTTTGTAAAAATTAAAATAAAATTGCATTTTAGGGCATTGATTGATTTGATTACAAAAGTCATATAAATTGCATTTAGGGATAGATTTGCATTTTAAAAATCACATTTTAGATTGCATTAGGATTCCAAATTTACCATATTCTATTTCTGGACCTATGTGTTAGAAATATTCTAGGGTTTATTTGGAACTTGTTTACAACATTTGGCTTAAAATTTCCTCTATTTTGGTATTTTGTTTCCTGTTCTGTGTGACTTTGTATATTTTTTATTGCACTTATAGGCAACAAATATGAATTGCATGGTAGTTGCAATATAGGATAATTTTTTCACTTTATTGTTCAAAACCCTAGAAAATAGAACCTTAAAAAGAACACACCTGCACGTATGATATAAACATTGGTAAGGTTGGATTTCATTACCAACCCCCAATCGATATCGGTGATGTTGGAATTCATCTCCTTCCACCAACTCGCCCCATAGACATTATAGTAGCCCCAAGTGAGTGGCTTTTTAGATTTCATCACTGAAAATTCCCCTAATTTTGGGTGTGCTTGGAGTGGGAAGGATTAGCAAGCGCTTTTACCATGGGGCTTTTCAAATAATTAGTGGATGCAACTGTCATTCTTGTTCATGCCCTAAACTCACAGGTTAAGTGAAAGCATGGGTATGCTAGTAGTAAAAAATTATATAGTGCGGTCCCTTTAAAGGTTTATTTGCTTCCATAAGTTGACCTTGAGCCATATCTAGTATAGGAAGACATTTTTTTGCCGTTTGGGTATACTCCTCGACAAGGGAGGTGTGCTTGAACTACATGCAATAGTTTTTTTATTCACCTTTAGGTGGCATAAGAATAGGATTTTCAAAATAAAAACGCACAAAAAATAATAATAATAAATAAATAAATTTGCAAAGACATAGAAAACGCTTGTTTGCTTGAGTAATTTGTGTGTTGTTCATTTTCATTGCCACTACATTTTCACACACACACACACCCTTTCATTTGCCATACCAACTTACCTCTAGCTTATGGTATTAACCTGTAATCAAGCCAGAGCCATGAGTTAGATACCCATCAGCCAACCACCATCATCCATGGAGAATTCCTTTCTCATCCCAACTACTTTCGTGGCTAACCCAACCAGTGTGTCACAGTTTGGACCCTTGCACATAGCATCCACTTCGAATATAAATATGATGCGAAGGGCAATCCATACCTCCATCCTCAAAACCAAACTATCCACACTTTTTGACCACCACATCACCTATATAGATTTTGATGTTGTCAAAGCCTATTTTAACTCAACCAATATGATTCTATAACCTCTTACCATTCCACCCCGATCTATTTCTACTTTTCAATAGGAACTCTCTCATTCATACCCTAACAACTTTAACCAAGTTATCACCAACCCTCTCTTTGAGGCCACATCTACACCTCCACATCAAACTCTTCCATTAATATTTAGCCAATGCACTCTATCCCATCTAACTATACCACCATTCATTCCAATCCACTCTATGAAGCACAAGCTAATGCTACTTCACAGATACCATCAACCATTCCATCATCTGGGTTTGTTGATCCAACCTAGCATAACATTCCTCATTTGGTTATGATTCACTTTGCAACTTACCCTTTGCCAACTTCAAACCATTTCGCTAACATGCACAACATACCAACCTCTACCTCCCATACAACCATTCAATTAGCTTCTGCAAATGCTATACAACAAGTATGTAAATGTTTAAACCAACCACTTGTTGGTAATACCAATAAAAATACCCATCCTTTCTCGCAATAGCAGTCACAAGTGGTAGATTTCAACCATCAACCCATCCCCACCCAAAATACCTTTTTCACTCTCAATCAATCTTGGGTATCGTGACCACCTATGGTTACTATACCTACCCTTCCATTCAACCATATCAATGCCATCACAACTACCCAAATTCCCCAAACTCCACATCATCAACCTTCACCTCATCAACATCAATCATTCCATAATCAATTCCAATAGAACATCCAACACCATCACATACCCACTACCATCAACCCATTAGCCAACCAAAATCTGATTTCATCTCAGCAATTCATCATACAACACACACCACCCACCTACACTCATCATGCAAACCAAGGCTTCCAAACACAAGTGGAAGATCCCAAAATTCAATATTTGTAAAAATAAATTAACAACTTGATTATGCACACACCTAGTATGATGTACCAGAAACCCACCTTAATATAGTTGGTCAATCACCCAATTCATCCTTTGGTACCATTACCACCATACCTTGCTATTTTTACACTATCGAAGTTTGAAAAATTTAAAGGGGCTGAGGACCATAGAGAGCATATAAGTGCATTTATCCATGCATGTTTCAGGATTCAAGAGAACAATGCCTTAATGCTCTGAATATTTCCTCAAATATTCAAGGGGGATGCATTAGAATGCTATAATAATTTGCCACACCATAGCATATATACATTTGAACAATTGATAGACCAATTCTTAGAGAGGTTCTTCCTAAATGATAGAAAGAAAACCACATTCACCGACTTGTATAATCTATAACAATTTGAAGAAGAGTCGATTTTTGACTTTGGAAATCATTGGAGGGTAGTAATTACCAAATTGCCATTTGCCCTCCCCATAAAAGAACTAACACAAATGTTCACAAGGAGTTATTTAAAACCTATCTCCTTGTTACTACAATTACAACAATACATAACATTTGACGAAGCTCTCGCCCAAGCCTAAGTTATTGAGGAAATCAAGATTCAAGAGGGCGATATCAAGCCTAAGAAAAAAGAATGCTAGAACAAGGGCCAAAACAAAGGAAATTATAACGACCAAACTAAACCTGGTCAAGTTAACCAAGTGGTCTTGAGTCAACTATTAGAGTATATTACATCATTTGGATCATGTAAATGTACCACCCTTGGTACATAACTAGATTAGTATATTACTTTAGGGTGTAGTTAGCTAATTACTTCAAGTAATATAGTAAATGCACAAGTATCTATGTGCAAGGTGTTCGCTTGTACAGTTAGGTAGAGTGTTGGCCAAGCAATCCATATTTCTATATAGAGGACCTCATAGTGAGTGATAAGATATCATTGTAGGTAGTAGTAGGTATATTGGGTAGATCACCATATAGATTGGTGAGGGAGTACAATGTAGTTCTTTAACATCGGTTCTAGAGTGTTTATTTCCTCCATACCGCATTGTATCATTTTTATCACTTTCCATTAATAACATATTTTAGCATCTTACATTTTTGCATATTTTGCATCCTATGATTGCATTCTCCCATAGCTCACATTATCAAAAGCTAACAGTGGTATCAGAGCCATGGTAGGTCGATAGGATTAGGGAGAGCCACAAGGGATCACTATTGCTATTATAAGCCTGAACTTTGTTGCATCTTTACAAACCAGATTTGCCATTGTGCACCGTTGCATGCAAACATCATCACAAGAGAGATAGAGAGGAAGAAAAAATCTCAGTTCTAGATTTTATAAGATTGCATTTGTCTAGTATTTCCATAGAGTTGTAGAAAAATCATGAATACTAGGACTCAGGATTCATTCCACTAGATTGAAAAATAAATTAGTGAAGATTCATCATTGACATATTTAGATTCATCATACTAATAGTTTGTTGCAGGAAAAGGAGATTCAAGAAAGTTGGGAAGCTTCCTACAAGAGAGCTAGGAAGAATATCTTCTTAGAATCAATCTAGCACCAAAAGCAACAAATGGAAGAAGAGGATATTATAGGAACTTGAGAGAGTCTTATTACAGACCTACACATTGCTGAAAATAAGGCCATAGAAGCCTTGTTGCAAAAGAAAAGGCCATAGAAGCCTTGATCCAGAAGAAAAGGCCACATAAACCTTGATCTAGAAGAAAAGGCCATAGAAGCCTTGAACCTGAAGAAGACTCCAAAGAAGAGTTCTTGAGCCATAATAAGACTTCAAAAAGAGTCATTGAACCAGAAGAAGACTCCAAAGAAGATTTCATGAGAGATAGGAGATTGGTGATCTCCTTTGTTGATAGAAGACTTCCTCTAGAAGAAGCTAAAGAGACCCATCAAAGATCTCATTGAAGAAATTCCATCCCTAGAAGAGATAGATAAGGACTATTAAAAGTATTGTTCCAGATATCCGTGAATATCTCATTGCCAACACTTTCGTAGTTGAAGGTTGAAGGAAAGGTCTCATCAAGAAGACTAGAGAAGTTGCAAGACTAAAGACCTTGGAGAGGTCTCAAGGAGAAGGCTTGGAGAGCCTCATTGCAAAAAATTAACAAGCCATAAAAGAAGTTACTAGGAGAACTCATTGGAGAAACTCACTACAAAAGATAGTGGAAGAACTTGGGACAATTGTTGACATCCGATAACAAGCCCAAAGGAGAAATATTTGGCAAATAAATTGTCAAACTTCAGATAGAAGATTCATGAAGACCTCAATATTTTTAGATTCTTGAGAAGAAAGCCTTGTTTGAAGTCAGAACTCAGATAGAATAAACCTACCAAATCGAAGAAGATTTGGAGATTTTCCTTCATAGCTAAGAAGGCATATTTCAGTGAATAGATTGATTGATAAAGGGAAATAATCAAGATAGCATTAGTAGCTATAAAAATTTAAAGTTCCAGGTCAGATCCTGAAGGAGAAGTTGAAATCATTTAATACAATTTTAGAGCAGCAGACTAAAAGCATTCACAGTTGTGAGCAACCACCATTCTAGACAAGAAATTTGGTGAATCAACTCATCAAGATATTCATCATCAAAGGTAAGAAACTTAGGTGCAAAAGGTTCATTACTTGAACACTTAATTCGGATTACTACTTAACTTCATTAAGCACCTTATTAGAATTCAAAAGTTGTAAAATAGAATATTGCATTTTAAGTCCTCAAAGAAAGTGTAAAAAATAGTTTCTGTTAAGGTTCATTACTTGCACATTAATAGGAGTTAGATACATTCTTCCTATTATCTAATTATTGAGAAGAGGACTATATTAAGATATTTGCAGTGATCATTAGTGCATTTGACTTTGAGAGCTTATTAATAGGAGCAAGAAGGTGAGATTATTAAAGTGTATTAAGTTGGAAATATTATTGGTTCATTGCACTATACTAGTTGTTCATTAAACTAGTTACTCTCAAAGGGTTATTTTGTGTATTGATTGTTAATATCAAAGGCACAAAAATTTGTAAATAATCAAAGTGTCTAAAGACACTATTCATAACTCAATACCTACAATCTGCTTGTTGTGCTGCAGTGGTAAATTCCCTGGGTGCTGGTAGAGGCTGACCTAGGTTCCATTCCCCTTGTCTCCATCCTGCAGATATATGGTATAGTTAGGAATGTCCTATGTCTTGGTAGAGGCCGACAAGGCTCCATTCCTCCTATGGCCAACCTGTTGAAAGTGGCACCTCGAAAGGGGTGTTTTCCACTATAAATTAGTTTACCCAGGTGTTGTAGGTGATTTGGAGAGGAGAGGGCAATCCTCCAAGGGAGGTCCCAGGTTCGAATCTCCATCCTACCAAAAAGCTGAATTGGGTATCCAAAATCCAATTGATAATGTTGGTGCGGGCAGGGTCGGGTGCGACTCTCGGGTGAATTTGACGGTGTAGAACCCCCTATTCGTGGTCTCTCAGACCAATGCGGCCCCACAAGGGGTTTTTCGCTTAAAAAAAAATATAACTCAATACCTACAAGATATTGTGGCCTATAGAAGCCACAAAGCAGATCGAAATCCCTCCAAGGAGTGGAGAAGAATAAGATAGCCATTAAATCAATGATAAAATCTACAAATCGAAACTTGGTGAGTCTCAGATTCGAGGTGCACTAAGAGTTCGTGCAAAGGAGAGAGTTGTCTTGCAAAGAATACAATGTCAAATTAACCCTTACCTACAAGAATTGGTATAGAAAAGTCACCATCAAAACCAGTAGGAGAAGCTTGCAAAAGAAGGTGCAAAGCAAGGTATTATAGTATAAGCATATTTACATTATTTTGCACTATAATATCCTATCCTACATAGAAAAAAGGATAGAATCTAAGTGTCATAAAGATACATCCTTCACAAGTAAGGATCATCTCATCAATGGTCGTAGAGGAGCACTATCCAAGCAAGATCAAAAGAGCCTTTAATAAGTTCACATATACCACAGTTTTGGATAGTCACAATGAGCAACCTGCAAGCATACATAGCATAGAACAAGAAAGGAAATAGCACCTAAAAAGGTAGAAAATAATAGCTTTAAATTAGGAGAAGATTAAAACATAAGGATAAACAAAATGTAGCAATACGCAAGAGATAGACGTTCGTCCAAAAGGAGAGCTCAAAGCCACCATTGGAGTGTCTCAAAACCTCCATCGAAGCGTTGCTCATCATCCTAGATCGAGTCCACCGTTGGAGTGAAAAATTGCTCATCATCCTAGTAGAAGTCACCATTGGAGTGCAATAGAACCTCCATCATAACATTGCTCATCATCTTAGTTGGAGCTACCTATAGAGGAAATACGTTGGAAAGAAAGCGTTGGTTGGAAAAATAAGAGGTAAGAAATATACGTTGGAGAAGGTTCACATGCAAAAACCCTAAGCGTAACTTGGCATAATTCTTCTTGGCACCCCCATATTGCTCAATGTACATTCAAAGAAGAATGTTTAAGAAAGGCATCTTCGGTTACAAACTGGGAGGAGACTTAAGCTTAGCCATCATTGGGAGGTTACGAATGCCCAACCATCATTGCATAGGAAAATGAGTGATAAAAGAGATCATATCTCAATGGTCACATTTGGAGTAACTCCCAAGCACCACTTGTCATAAGGAATAAGGTATCTTCATTATTTAATAGCGCCTATTACTGGAGAACGATAGTAGATCTCAAGGCACGCAGTCAAGCCTGTAAGGTATGGAAGCACGTTCATAGAAAGCATTATGTAAGAGTGCATTCAAGAAACAAAGATTCAACACAAAATTAGACACCCAACAAGGTCAAAAGTCCACACAAGGAGGTGGAAGATTCAAACAAAGCATCCATTAATGAAGGAGCATTAAATGCTCAATGACATCAAGCAATAACAATGTCCATTCAAGGAGCATTGGACAACAAATACAATGCTGCAAAAGGTACATTGAAGGAAGCCTATACTAAGGTATATCATGCACCAATAAGGTTATTTACTTTCTTTTATTAAAATCTAAAAGGATCTATAAGGTAATTTTTATAAATTTTACTATTACATTGGATAATACAAATCAACCAAGCATTAGTAGATAATAAAGCAAGTTTATATTTTAGAAAATTAATTATTGAGGTGCATAAAAATAATATAATATTTGCAATATAAGGAGGCACAAGAAAAAATTCTATAAAATATTCCATCACTTATCACTCAAGGACAAAATGAAAGCTTGATGAAGAAGATTTCTATGGAGGAGCTCCATGAAGCAGTTTTCTCTTTTCATCCTAACAAGGCACCTGGCCTTGATGGATTTCTTGAATTTTTTTTTCAAAAATTTTGGGATATATTGAAGAATGATATATTAGATGCAATTGAAGAGGCTCTAAAAAGAAAGGCATTCTACTTTTATTACCTTGGTTCCCAAGAAATATGACACAAAATAATATAATAACTTTCGTCCAATAAGCCTTTGTAATATGATTTATAAGATCATTTCAAAAATTATGGAAAAAAAGTTAAAGGGCATTCTAAGGTGTCATATCTCAGAGGAACAAGGTGGCTTTGTTCAGGGTAAAAAAATTCTTGCTGGTGTAATTATTGCACAAGAGGCCATACATTCTCTTCATTTTATGAAAAAACCAGGTATGCTTTTGAAATTAGATATGAACAAAGCATATGATAGGGTTTCCTGGAATTTTCTACATGCTATTCTTAGAAATTTTGGCTTTGATTATAGCTAGTGTGAGTGGATTAAATATTGTTATAGCACTGCAAAATTTTCTATTTTGATCAATGGTTCTCCTGTTGGGTACTTCAAGTCATCTTGTGGACTTCATCAAGGTGATCCCCTTTCTCCTTATCTATTCATTATTCTGGCAGAAGCATTAGGGAGAGCCTTTTCAAAGGTAAAAATGGAAGGAAAAATCAAGGGTATTCAAGTTGCAAAAAATGGTCCTTTCAAATCTCATCTCCAATTTGTTGATGATACTTTTCTTTTGGGCCATCCCTCAATCAGTGAGGCCATGGAGTTCAAATCAATATTATCATGTTATGATAAGGCTATTGGAAAGTTGGTAAATACTTCAAAATCTAGGATCTTTTTCATTAATACTGCCCTAGATTTACAACAAATTATTGTGAATATTTTAGGGTTCAAAATTGAAAATTTTCCATCAACCTACTTGGGTATTCCTTTGTCTAATAAAGGGAATAAAAAGGAGCTTTGGATCTCTTTTTTGGATAGAATGAAAGCTTGCTTGGTAGGTTGGAAAGGTAAGTTCTTAACCATGGTAGGAAGGCTACAACTCATAAAGACTACTTTACAATCCATTCCTATTTATATGATGTCACTTTCAAGACTGCCAACAGGTATTGCAGCAGAAATGGATAAAATTCAAAGAGACTTTCTATGGAAAGGTTGTGAGGAAAAATTTAGGTTTCCTCTTTGTAAGTGGGATAGGGTTTGCAAAGGAAATAAAATTGGAGGAGCAGGCTTGCGAAATTGCAGACTTATGAATTTGGCATTAGGAGCAAAGCTTGGGTGGAGACTATTCAAAGATCAAAAAAAGAATTGGGCAAAAATATTACTTCAAAAATATATAGGTTCTCTTGATGCAATGAAATTGTTTAGGAAAAGAACTCTACCCAAAGGATCGTCAACATGGAACTTCATATCAGAGAGTTTGCATTTGATAAAGAAACATATTAGATGGTCAGTCAATGAGGGGAGTTATGCAAATTTTTGGTCTGATGCTTGGTTGAAGCCTTATCCTCTTATCTTTGACTCAAAATGGAAACCATTGGCTCAAGCGTGCATAGCATGTAAAGGTCCAAAGGTTAAATATTATATTATTATGAGCAAAAACTCCAGAACATGGATTTCTTTTAGTAACCTAGTTGAAGGAGAGGAACTCAAACAAATTGCAGATGAACTTCAAAATATGCTTCGAGAGTTTTATTTGCCAATTTTTACACGAAAGGATGAGTTGGTTTGGAATTTATCAAAGGATGGTGGATACTCAGTCAAGTTGGGATATGAGGATTTAGAACAATCAAAATTTCCTTCTCCCATTGATTTTCCTTGGAAGAACGTTTGGTCATTAGAGGCTCTCCCTAAGGCCTCAACATTTCTTTGGTTAGCAGTTCAATGTAAGATTCTTACTGAAGAGAGTCTACAAAGAAGAGGATATTATGGACCCTTCATATGTGCCTTATGTGAGAAGGATTTAGAAACGTCAGACCACTTACTTATTCATTGTCCGTTTGCTCACACCATTTGGGGTTATTTTTTAAAATATATGAAATTATATTGGGTAGCTCCATCAACATTGAAAGAGTTGATAAAATGTTGGATAAATTATAATAAAGCTAAAGCATTATGTATTCTTTGGAGGATTGGCCCTGCCATTATTTGTTGGAATTTATGGCTTGAAAGGAATAATAGAATTTTTAAAAATAAATATCAAAATCATGCCCAAGTTTGGAACCGTATTAGTGCCTCTCTTGCAGAATGTCTAAAAATATGGTGCTCATCATGGGAAGTCTCAATTGCAGAAAAAGAAAAAGAGGTGCTAATAACTTGGCTATAGGATTTGCACATACATGGAAGAGTCATCTGCGATAACGAAATTAAAACAAAGGATCTACTTCGATCTATGGTAAAATGGAAATGTCCAAAAATTGGGTTTATCAAAATTAATTTTGATGGTGCTTCTAAAGGAAATCCAGGAAAAGCTGGTGGAGGTGGTGTTTTTAGAAATAGTGAAGGCAAAATTCTCCTCACTTATTCAGAATCATATGGAACTTCAACTAACAACTATGTAGAGGCTAGGGCACTTCTTACAGGGATTAAAATTGCAACAAAAAAAGGATGGAAATATATTTCAATTGAGGGGGACTCACAAATTATCATCAATGCTATTAACAAAAATGGATGTGGAGACTGGATAAAAAATAGTATTATTGTTGATGTTCATTGTCTATTACTAGAGGCAATCTCCTGGCAGTGTGAGCATATTTATAGAGAAGGAAATCAAGTAGCAGATAAATTAGCGAATTATGGTGTTGATCTTCATCTCGGTGAATTCCAAATTTTAGAAGGCAACTGGCCAAGTGAGATTTTATGTCTTAATCAAAATGATGTCAAGGAGTTGATTGTGGAAACAACACTTTGAGGAAGTTGAAGAATATATTTAAGAGAAAAAAGAAATGAAAAAGTCATGATAAAAATGTATGCTACAACAAATGTAATATTTTGGTATTGTGATGGGAGTGGCCCACAATAGAAGCCACATATAACCTATTAAAAAAAATATATAATATTTGCAATAATCAAGTAGGAGATATAAGGTTATCAACCCTGATTAAATCATTATTAAATTACAAATACCATTATTTTCTAATATTCCAAAAAAGTAGGGAGATATAAGGCATACTACTTCAAACTATATACGTATAATTGGAATTTAAAAATTAATCTATTGTAAAGAAAAGCAAATCAATTGCCTACATATAGAGTTCGAATTAATTGGTAAAAATTGTCTCATACTCATTCTAAGGAGACAAAAAGAAATCCAACCATTAAAGCATACTTCATTGGGAACGATAAGGTAAAATTAAAAGGTTGATTATTCTTAAAACATTACAAAATCAACTTAGAAGGTGAACTAAGCCTTTTCTAATTATTAGGGAGACATAAGGAAGCCTACAAAACCTAAATCTAAGAGAGGTTTTATCAAATTAGTTCACATCTCTTAACTAGGGAGATATAAGGAATTCTACAAAACCTAAAGCTCTATAAAGGTTTATCAAATTGGCTCACATATCTTAAGCTAGGGAGTTATAAGGTAGACTACTCAAAATATTCTCAAATCTCTAGAGCAATCAAACATGGATGAAATACTAAGAAATACTTTTAATAATGAAGAACTATTCCATGAAATAGAATTCTACTCTCAAAACCTAATAGATACTCTTGAAGGATATGAGTATCTATCTACTAGTGATAAAGATATATTCTCATTATTCCTTGAGGCAAAAGAGGGCAACTTTGCAACATTAATTGGATATCTTCATAAAGTTCTCTTCACAACATGGTGGAATTCATAAAAATTGGTCATTTTTACATCAAAGGAATGTTTGATGATTTACCTATCATTAATTGTTTTTATACTTGCCCAACACATGAAACAAACTAGCAATACAAATCAATATTACTATGATGATAGACTAACTCGTCATGAAACAAAAATTCCACAAGTATCAATACATAATCACAGGAGAAGGAGGAAGAGGAAGAAAAGACACACTAAGAGAGAACATAGTAAAGAAGACATGAACAAAGAAGAAACCACAAAGACAAAACCATATAGACATACTCAGACTCAGTCATTTGAGGAGTCTTCAGCCAAAGCATTCTCGATCTTGTGTGAAGATACAAACTACTTACTTGGATAGATTCTTGTAAACAGAGAAGAAGAATACAATTTCGACTATTCAAGAGAAGAAGATCCATATTGAAGACTAAAGTATTCAATACCCAAATAATGTAATACAAGGGGGGTGTTAGAGTATATTACATCATTTGGGTCATGTAAATGTACCATCCTTGGTACATAACTAGAGTAGTATATTACTTTAGGGTGTAGTTAGCTAGTTACTTCGAGTAATATAATAAATGCACAAGTATCTATGTGCAAGTTGTAAATGTACAAGGTGTCCCCTTGTACAACTAGGTAGAGTGTTGGCCAAGCAATCCATATTTCTATATAAAGGGTCTCATATTGAGTGATAAGATATCGTTGTAGGTAGTAGTAGGTATATTGGGTAGATCACCATGTAGATTGGTGAGGGAGTACAATGTAGTTCTTTAGCATAAGTTCTGGAGTGTTCATTTCCTCCATACTACATTGTATCATTTTTGTCACTTTCCATTAATAACATATTTTAGCATCTTACATTTCTACATATTTTGCATCTTGTGATTGCATTCTCCCATATCTCACATTATCAAAAGCTAACATCAACCAACGATGCATAATCAACAATCTCAAGTTCATATTCAACAATCACCATCACAACAAAAATTGTAACAAATGGCATATCAAGCACTTCCACACCCACAACAGTTGCAAAAAACCAATGCCAACTATAAATAATAATCAACACCGATAGTTCATTTGGTAACCTCACAACTACACATCATTGATCGAATCATATTCATCCATCTTTTGAATATTGTATGACACACACAATTACCTTGCAAGAAGTCAAACCAGAATATTCAACTAAACCACGTGGAAAGGGCTATAAGGAGCATTTTTTTATCCCTTTCATTGATAGAAGGGTCACGACATTAATCATTGCTTTACATTTAAAGGTATTGTGCAAGATCTATTAGACCTTGGGGCCATTAAGATGGATAACCCCTTGGCACATAAAACCAAAATATTGGTATTTATTAGACATTGCTTCCTCATTGCGAGGAGAAATAATGGGCAACGGGGGGATAAACTGCTATAACTCTCCCTAACCAAGTCAACCATGTACAAAAATTCCTTTTTGTGGTTGCTATTCTTGTAGTAACCCGATATCAAAGAAGTGTTGGACTCTAGGGCATACTTTAGAGTATCTTCCCTAAAGTATATAGGTTCTAAATATTTAGCATTCATTTAAATATAGTTGCACCAACTTTACTATTTGAGAGGAAATCAGTTTTGTTGTGAGAGCATATAGGGAATTGTTTAGAGTGTTTCTAAACATAGTAGGAGCAAGTAAGATCTCCATAATAGTAGAGATTTCAAACTGATTGGAGTGCTATAAAAGCATTGTAAGTTCTTATGATTATTAATCTAATGAGTCTATTTTCTCATTTTGGTATCAGATCCAGGTTTTCTCAGATGGATCAAAACCTGTGGAGAGTGGCGTGAAGAGATCTGAAGCACGCACTTTGTCAGAGAAACTCAAGTGGCCAGCACTCAACAGAGTTGCAAGGAAGAGCTCGAGTAAATCATTCATATCTCATGCATCCTGAGGTATTTTATGATGAAATTTTAGGGTTTTTAGATAATTGCATCAAGAGGACGCAATCAAAATTTTAGGTAATTTGGAGCTCATTTGCTGATTTTATTAGCATTTTGAGTTTTGCAATAAAATGGTTGTATAAGGTGGAAGACAGGGTATTTGCTTCTAAAATTTTGGGAGAAATATTATTTAGATAAAATCATCATTCAGACAAAATTTCAGGTCGTTTGGATCTGTATTGATCGATTTGTGTGAATATTGATTTTTTCTTCAAAAAATCCTAGATCCAGAATTGTGATAAAAAGGGAAAAAGTAAATGATCACATATTTTTCACCTTTGTGAATTTTCTTCTAAAATTTAGAGGGTTTTCATATTATTGTCTCAGGAATACAGAGTTTAATTTTCAGAAATTTTGGAGCTGTATGGATTGATTTATGTGAAAAACATTGAGGTTGTCTCAAAAAACACTCTAAGATCTAGAAAGGGCAAAAGTAAATTGATCACATATTTCTCATTTGTGTGAATTTGCTTCTGAAATTTAGTGGATTTTTAGATACGTATATCAGAAGTCTACAGTAAAAATTTTAGTTTGTTTCAATCAGTATTGGCCGATTTATGATAAATTTGGTGCTTGAGATTTTGGTAAATAAAAAAGAAGCATGTATTTTTGCAATCAGAGGTTAATTCTGAGAGATTGACTTAACAGGTTGAGTCAATTGAGTAAAAGAAGATCTGATGCTGCTCTTTATTGCAAAAATATTGTATTAGAAGCTATCTACATTATTCCAAAGTTTTGTTGATTAGCATCAATGGCTGCCAATAACAATCTTCCCATTCCTGAATTTAATGGGTTAGATTATGAGTATTGGTCTATCAAGATGAAGACCTTACTCATAGGCAAGGGGTTATGGGATATTGTAGAAGAAGGCTACAATGAACCTGCATATTGGACCACCTTGAGTGTAGCTGATAGAACCAATAAAAAGGATACCCAAAAGAAAAACTCATTTGCTCTCTACCATCTCCAAGCAGCTTTGGAGAAAAGCATCTTTCCAAGGATTGCTTCTTGTTCAACAACCCTAGAAGCATGGACAGCCTTGAGAGATAGCTATCAAGGGAGAAATCAAGTGAAGCAAGTGAGGCTTCAAACCTTGAAGAGATATTTTGAGAATCTCAAGATGCAAGATGATGAAAGAGTGGGAGATTATTGTGTGAGAGTGAAAGCAATTGTAAACAAAATGGAGACACTTGGTGAAGACATAAAAACTGAAGTAGTTGTGAAGAAAGTGTTGAGAACACTCCTTCATAAATGGAACCATATTGCTATCATTATTGAAGAGTCTAAATATTTGTCTACTCTAACTTTTGATGCTCTAATTGGTTCTTTGATGTCTCATGAAGAGAGATTACAGGGTTCTACTTCATCAAGCTTTGGAGGTGATGACAAAGCATTCTCATCCAAGGAAGGTGAGGCTTATGGAAGAGGACAAGGTAGAGGACAAGGAAGAGGCCAAGGAAGAGGACAAGGAAGAGGAAGAGCAAGAGGCAGAGGTAGATCAAGAGGTGGCAACCAAGGAAGAGGAAGAGGAGGTGACAAATCAAAGAAATCTTGTTACAATTGTGGCAAGGTTGGTCACTTTGCTAGAGATTGTTGGTCCAAGCCTTCTCAAGAAGGGCAAGGTAATAACTATGGAAACTATGGAGAAGAGGAAGGAACTTCTTCAAATTTGTTCCTCACATATGGAAAATCAGATCAAAATCTTAATGAAACTTGGATTTTGGATATTGGTTGCTCAAATCATATGAGTGGCAAAGAAGAGTTATTTGCTACAATGGATTCCACCTACAAATCAAAGATCAAATTAGGAGATGACAAGGCACTACAAGTTGAAGGCATGGGAGCCATGGAGGTTCCAACCAAAGAAGGCACAAAGAAGGTAAACAACATCTATTACACCCCCAAACTCCAACATAATTTGCTTAGTGTTGGAAAAATAATGGAAAAGAACTATAGGCTTGTTTTTGAAGATGGAAAATGTGTAATTTTTGACAAAAACAATTGTAATAGAGTTGTTACACAAGTACCTATGACAAATAATAGGTTGTTTCCTCTTAATTTTGGGGAACAAGGAGGTGCCCAACTTGCTAATGTAGCCATAGAAAATCCAAGTGTGCTTTGGCACTTGAGATATGGTCATCTTAACTTTGCAAGCTTGAAGTTGTTGACTTCTCAAGCTATGGTGTGTGGATTACCAAAAGTTGAAGAGAACAAGGAGGTGTGTGAAGGATGTGTTTTGGGAAAGCACTCAAGAACAAAGTTTCCAAGAGGACAAGCATGGAGAGCAAGCCATCCACTACAATTGGTACATTCGGACATTTGTGGTCCAATGAATACCAAAAGTTTGGGTAACAATTCTTACTTTCTCACTTTCATTGATGATTTCTCTAGAATGTGTTGGATTTATTTTTTGAAAACTAAAGATGAAGCTTTTGAATGTTTCAAGGATTTCAAAAATAATGTAGAGAATCAAAGTGAGTATGTTGTAAAGAGATTAAGGACTGATAGAGGAGGGGAGTTTTGTTCAAATGCATTTCTAAAATATTGTAAATATTGTGGGATCAAAAGGCAATTCACTACTGCCTACACCCCACAACAAAATGGTGTGGCTGAAAGAAAGAACCACACTATTGTAGAAATGGCTAGATCAATGCTTCAAACAAAGAAGCTCAGTAACATGTATTGGGCTGATGTTGTTAGAACAAGTGTTTACATTTTGAATAGGAGTCCTACTTCTAGTTTAGATGGGATAACTCCATATGAAGGATGGTATGGAAAAAAGCCAAATGTAAAACACTTCAAAGTTTTTGGTTGTCTTGCATATGCTCACATTCCTGATGAGATAAGAAAGAAACTTGATCCCAAAAGTCAAGCATGTATTTTCATTGGGTATTGTGAAACTTCAAAGGCATATAGGCTCTACAATCCAAAAACACATAAAATTATAATCTCAAGAGATGTAATTTTTGATGAAGGGGGAGAATGGGGTCATCAAAAACTTTTTGTTGATGATGGATCTCAAGATGCAAGTTCCTCTCAAGTGCAGCAAGTGCAGCCCAAAAACAGCAAAGGAAGTCCTCCTCCAAGCCCAAGCATGAGTACTACTTCAAGTACAACAGATGCTACTCCAAGTCCTTCTCCACAAAGATCAGTAAGTTCTTCACCAATGGATATAGATTCATCCATCAAGAGGTAAGAGAACACTTCAACACCATCCTTCTTTTCAAATGTTGGATAAGAATTTTCCAAAAAGGTACACTAGAAGCCAAGCTAGTGAGATGAATGCAGTTTTGAAAAGACTTGAAAATTTGCACATGTATGGTGATGATGACTCCCAAGAGCCTAAGGGAGATGTTGTAAACTATGCTTTAATGACTAGTGTAGAGCTAGAGCCATCTAGTTATGAAAAAGCATGTACTCATGATGTATGGCAACAAGCCATGAAAGAGGAAATGACCTCTATAAAAAAGAATGATACTTGGGAGCTAGTGGAGCTTCCTAAAGGCAAGAAATGTGTTGGATGTAAATGGGTCTACAAGACCAAGTTCAATGCTGATGGGAGCATTGAAAGACACAAGGCAAGGCTAGTAGCAAAAGGGTTTACTCAGAAGTATGGGATTGACTATGAGGAGACCTTTGCTCCTGTTGCTAGACAGGAGACCATCAGATTAGTACTTTCTTTGGCTGCCCACAAAGGGTGGAAAATTCAACACATGGATGTTAAGAGTGCCTTTCTCAATGGGTACTTGAATGAAGAGGTTTTTGTGCAACAACCTCAAGGATTTGAAGAACAAGGTAAGGAGAACCTTGTCTACAAATTGAAGAAAGCATTGTATGGCCTCAAGCAAGCACCAAGGGCATGGTACTCACGCATTGATGGCTACTTTCAAAAGTATGGATTCACTAGGAGCAAAAGTGAACCTACTCTCTACTACATGAAACAAGGTAAAGACATTCTCATTGTATGTTTATATGTGGATGATCTAATATTCATGGGTAGTAGTGCTAAGATGAATAAGGAGTTCAAACACTCCATGATGAAAGAATTTGAAATGAAAGATCTAGGCTTGATGCATTACTTCCTAGGCATGGAAGTACATCAAACAGGTAAAGGGATCTTCATATGTCAACACAAATATGCTCAAGATATGATAAAGAAATTTTCTATGGAGCAATGCAAGTCTGTTGCAACTCCAACGGGTCATGGGATCCAATTGAGCAAAGAATATGGAGCACCAAAAGTTGACATGACCACTTACAGGAGCATGGTTGGGAGTCTAATGTTCCTCACCAACACAAGGTCGGATATTCAATATGTAGTTTCTCTTGTTTCAAGGTATATGGCTGATCCATCTGAACTTCATCTACAAGCAACTAAAAGAATTTTGAGATATGTAAAGGGTACATTGGATTTTGGGATCCATTACCACAAATGTAATTCTATAAAATTAGTTGGCTTTAGTGATAGTGATTGGGGCAGCAATATAGATGATAGAAAATCTACTTCAGGAGAATTGTTTTAGTCTTGGGTCAGGACTAATTACATGGAGTTCCAAAAAGTAGACTGTTGTAGCATTATCATCTACTGAAGCTGAGTACATAGCAATCACAAATGCTAGTACCCAAGCTTTATGGTTGAGAAAAGTTCTTGAAGAAATAGGAGAAAGACAAAGTGGTCCTACTAGATTGTATTGTGACAATATGAGTGCCATCCAATTGGCACATAATCCTATCCACCATAGTAGGTCAAAGCACTTTGACATGAAGTATCACTTCATTAGAGACATGGTGGAGAAACAGGTGATTGAGCTACGACATTGCAGCACTTTGGACAACATAGCGGACATCTTCACCAAAGGAGTTGCGAAAGCTCAGTATATAAAGCTGAGAGACTGTCTAGTTAGTCCTCTCAACTTTAAGGGGGAGAATGTTGGACTCTAGAGCATACTTTAGAGTATCTTCCCTAAAGTATATAGGTTCTAAATATTTAGCATTCATTTAAATATAGTTGCACCAACTTTACTATTTGAGAGGAAATCAGTTTTGTTGTGAGAGCATATAGGGAATTGTTTAGAGTGTTTCTAAACATAGTAGGAGCAAGTAAGATCTCCATAATAGTAGAGATTTCAAACTGATTGGAGTGCTATAAAAGCATTGTAAGTTCTTATGATTATTAATCTAATGAGTCTATTTTCTCAAGAAGCACAAATCATCAACAACAACTAAATGAACAACCCCAAGCAGTGCAATCTCCTATGGCACCACCAAAAAGTGTGTATCCACAACCAAATCTTGTTAATCCACCTCAACCCATTCATCTTCCAAGAAGTACACCTCAACCTATTCATATTCCAATAAGTACACCTCAATCCATTCATCTTCCAAGTTGTCCACCAAGACCAATCATTACACTAAGAAGTCAGCTAACAATGTTGGCAATTTTGGGTACTTTGGGTACATTGCCTTTGCTCAAATGTATAAGTTGTCATTGATGTCAAAAGGCATTTTTGTGTTGATATCAAAAGAGTTGTTGTGGCTGATCCACAACACACCCCAAAATTGGGGACCCACCTTTTTTGCATGCTTTCAAAGAAAACTACAGTAGCCCAGATGCTAAAAAAATCAAGAAAAAGCAAAAATTTCACTAAGGAAAAAAAGTGTCGCGATATCGCGACATGTCGCTCTGTCGCGGCCGAAAGTTGTCGCGATATCGCGACATGTTGCTCCGTCGCTGGCAGAAATGAAAAAGTGTCGCGATATCGCGACATGTCACTTTCGCCGAAGAAGCATGAAAGTCGCGACGACGGGAACGCAAAGAGGAGAGAGAAAGGCAGAATGGAAAATTGTAGCGAAATCGTGACATGTCGCAAAATCACGGTCAAGACAGTCAAACGGGGCACGAAGCAGAAAAGCGTAGCGAAATCGCGACGTGTCGCAAAATCACGGTCAACGCAGTCAACGGCAAGCAGGTGGGCGGAACCATCGCGAAATCGCGACGTGTTTGATTTTCGCGGCTTGCAAACGGGCGAAGGCATAAAATATAAAATGGTCACGAAATCGTGACAAAACCGAGCCAAAGGCGATAAGGCCCAACAGTGTAGCGAAATCACGACGAGAACTGACACAAAGCGCATAAGTCGAAAGGCGTCGCGAAATCGCGACGCGTCGCGTTTTCGCGGCGCGGGTGGATTAAAAGGCCTAAGGGGTAAAATGGTAGCGATTTCGCTACAGTCAGAAAATGAAGCCAAACAAAGCAAAGAGCGTAGCGAAATCGCTACGTGTTTCGGTATCGTGGTTCACCTGAATGAAAAGAGTCTAAGGCACAAAGGCGTAGCGATATCGCGCAACTTTTGAGGAAACGTTCCAACCAGACAAAGACGTCGCGAAATCGTGACAGAAAGTGAAGACCATGCAGAGGGCAGAAAATGGTAGCGATTTCGTGACACTTTATTGAAAAGAGACTAAGTGCGGAAAACTTGTAGCGAAATCGTGACATGTCGGATTTTCGTTGTGCATGAAGGCAAGAAAGGCTGCTGACAGAAAAACGTCGCGATATCGCGACATGTCTCATTTTCGCTGTGCATGAAAGCGGATAGGGTTATTGGCAGGAAAATGTCGCGATATCGCGACATGTCGCGTTTTCGCGATGAAAGCAAGGAAGCAAAGCTACATGCTATTTTTGGTCGCGATTTACATGGGGCCGTTACAGAACATGCAAAAAAGTGTGGAACACGTGGCATACATGTGTAAGGGCTGCAGAGGCGTTACAGTTCATAGAGAAGATCTCGAGCACAAAATCAAAAGCAATGGAAAGGCGGGGAAGGTGAAACGAAGCAATCTGGAAGACGAAACGAACCGTCGTGGAAGGAGAAGCAGTTTGCCAGCAAGTATAAAATGTAGAGGCGCAGATTGATACGGGGTCGAAAACCGCTGCGAGCAGTGTTGCAGAGTTGATGGTGATTAGCCGTTTTGGGCCTGCTATGGAGTGCTTTTCTTCCACCTTTTGCTGGTTTTGAGAAAAACCAGAGATTCTGCTATTGTAACAGGACATATTTATTTAATGCAGAATTGTTCAAAAATTTGCATTTTATGGGCAAGAAAGGATGAGAAATTTTTTGCATGCTTCATTTTAACTGTTCTATTTTTCTCCTTTTAGATTTCAGATTTATAAATGAAATACATGCCATTGTTTTGGGTTATTTCATGTGAATGTCTGCAATCTGGAAATTATTTTAAACCCTTGGAGCTAGCACCTAGTTTACTTTGATTGTGTTTGTTTTGCAGGTCAAATAGGCTAGGTTGCATGTACGAAACTCTCACGTATTCGGTTTTGTCGGAATAGGATAGCATCAGACTGAACGTGTTCAATGTTTAATTTTCTGTATTTCTGTTTCATTTTTATTTTATTTTCCAGAAGGTTCGACTTAGTTAAAACAAATATTTAAAAATTATAAAATCTAAAAAAAAATAATGAACAATCACTAAAGTTTATGATGAAATAAACCTACATTGCCCCTTGTTTACAGTTACTTGCAATCACTAAGGTGTTCCAAGCATTTAAATTGATTATCTTTATTTGAGATTACTAATACACGGTTGCAAATGCTAATACAACGGAGACCTTGGAGAAGTTGGTTGTTTAACTTCTTTGCAAGAGGGGATTTGGAACCCAAATCCTAAGGAAGAGTGTAATTTCACAAGTGTGTGAAAATACCACTCAACATTTTGGCGCTAGAAGGAGGGCATGAAAGGGTTTATTTTATCGTGATTTTAGATGCTACAGGTTTATAATTGTTTAAGAGCTTTCCATTGCTAAATATTTCAAGTCCATTTGATTAGCATCTTCGGCCTCCTCTAACACCACTCAACATTTTGGCGCTAGAAGGAGGGCTTGAACCGGTTTATTTCAGATTGATTTAAATGCTATAGGGATTTAAATTTTGAATATTTCATGCCCTATTGATTATTATCTTTAGCCCTCTTTTAATATTACAACTTTGTACTGTTAAAAGGAGGACATGAATTGCTATGCATTGTTCTAACGCTTTGATTGTTCATACAGGAATAATGTGATTTAATTTGATTTAAAAAAAAATAAATAATAATAAATAAATAAAAAATTTTTTTTTTGGTATTAAAGTTATATTCTTTAAGATTCACTAATGGCTATGTTTTCACCGTGGATGACAGGTAGCCCATTGAACATACCAGGAGTTCAACATTATTTTCCCGTTGGTTTTGAGAGATGTCTTCCTCGATTTTTGTCTAACGGGACAAATACTGCAGGAGAACACATTCAAGCATTCAAATTTGTTGTGAATCACTTAACAATTTGGCATGATGATGTTGTTTGTAAAATGTTCCCTTACACCTTGGACAAAGTGGCATTTGATTGGTTTACAAGTCTGCCCTTAGGGTCTATCACTTCTTGGGCTCAACTAGAGGCAACATTTCTTAATCAATTCAACAAAAAGCAAGTTGACCCAATCCGCATGTATGAGCAGTTTTTCACTATTAAAAAAGGACCAAGTGAAAATGTGAAGTCATTTTCTGAAAGGTTCTTTGGATTATATGCTCAATTAGTGACATTTTATGCTCTTCAAGAAGAAATGGCTCTCCAAATATATGTAAATGCTCTTGACCCACTCATTTCCACATATTTGCGAGGGATGCCTCAAATCACATCTTTGACACAAGCCTATACTCAAGCAATGGCAATTGAGCAACAATTGAGTTGTCAAAATTATGGTGTGGGTTTTGGATCGTATAATCTTCAATCATTTAATACCTCCTTTACCCATCCAATGATTTATCCACCTCAACCAAATTCAAGTGTAAATCAATTTCAGAATCAACAATCATTCCCAAGCTTCAATCAATTTCAAAATCCTCAACCTACTATGCAAGATCAACCATCTTTCTTAAGTATGAATCAACTTCAAAATACTCATCTTGATTCAAAGGATATTTCTAAAATCAATTTTAATGATTTTCATAAGAATATGATTTTAGGCAAGGGAGGAGTACTAGATCCAACTAGTATTGAAACATGTGACAAATTGGAAACCCTTGACTCACCAAAAGATGAATTCTATGAGGATGAATCTGTTTCGGATGACATTGTTGAAAATGATGGCCAAGAAAATCCACACCTTCCAAATCGTGATAAAATTGAATCATGGGTTACACATGTGGATTATGATAGCCTTATCAATTTGAATACAAGCAATAACCCAATTTTGGAAGTAATTGAACCATCTAAGGAAGGTGAAGATAAATTTGATGAGAAACATGTTGATGAATTAAAAGATGAAGAAGAAATAATTGAGCATCACAATTTGATTTTGAAAGATGATCATTATGATTCTTGGGAAGAGTATGCTCACTCCAAAACTGCTAATGAAATTTGTGTGCCTATTGATATGCGAGGATGATACAATTGCCCTTTCACATGAGGATATTACAAGTCCTGTGCAATCTGAGAATGTTTTGGAAGAAGGGTTGGAATCTCATCAAAGGTTGGAGAAGGATATTGATTTTACTACCATGGATGAAGAAGGAGAATCAATTGTTTTTGTTCCCCTTGAGGGGCAAGAAATCAAAAATCTTGATCCACCTATTGTTTCTACAATGTCTATGCCATCTCAAAATGATGAAATTACAAAGCCTAAGTGGTGTGGGTTTGATACTATTGATGATCCTAATGAAAATATGGATTTTGAGGCAACTCAAGCCATTGATCATGGAAAGGTGTCACGTGACACATATCTTGAAAAACTAGGCTCTTGTTTTGAAAAAGATGGATGCATGTTTGATTGGGTGCCTAACTTTGGTGTTTTTGAACAGGTGTTGGATGATGAAGAAGACAATGAAGAAAAAGAAAAAGCTACTAACACTCATCAAGTTGTGATAAATTCTAATCATGATGGGTTGAGTATGGGTGACAAGGTGAAATCTTTACCTTTGGTAGTAGCCACAAAAATTTTAAGTGATGGGTTACATGATGTCCCTTTGGATGCTAATGTCATTGATGATGAAATGTCAAATCTTGGTGATGTTTGTCAAGCTTTGATTGATTTTGATTGCTTTAAAATCTTGAAAAATAATTTGAATTCAAGACTTTTAGAAATAGGCTCTTGTTTGCAATATCTCACATTTGAAAAGGAAAGCCTACTTCTAAATCATGAGTGGAATGATGAAACTTGCATTTTAAAGAATAGACATGATAAAATTGAATATCAACCATTGTCTAATCAATTTGATTTGAATCTCACCTATGATGTTGCTAATAGAACTAAATCAAATTGGTATGGTGAGCATGGCAAGTTGAAATTTGTTGCATTGCTTGGTGTGATCTTATTGTTGTTGGATTCCTACAACATTTGGCATGTGTATTGTGACATATGTCTTTTGAAATGTTCTAATCATGTTTGGGATCCAGGAAAGTAATAGTCCAAGCTTGGCATCATCTTGTACTATATTGTATATAAATTTTGGTTTTGGTTTGGGTTTGTGTTTTCAAGTTTCATTTTGGGATTGCTATTTGGATTAGGATTTAAGTTGTGTGGTTGATTTCATTTGACATGTTTAGTTTGTTTTGATAAAAAAAAAAAAAAAAGAAGAAGAAAATTTGAGATGTCAACTTATGCCTAAAATCAGGAGAATATGAAACATTGGAATTGTGTTGTAGAAAGCTCCACAAGTAACACAAACATTTAAATAATATCGTTTGGATCTTGTGATGCATGAAGTTGTCTATTTTGCACATTATGGTAAAATAGATGATATATTCCAAAAGAAGTAGTGCATTCATATCTCATGTCATATTCCACATTGCATATACATGTCATCTCAGTTACATTTTCATTCCATGGGCAATTATTGAGAAGGTGTTGAATCCTCTTAGGATTATTACATAACATATATTAAAAGGATCCTAAGGTTGGGAACTGCTGCCCAAGCTATCTTGAACCAAGCACATTCCATGCACATAAAAAAGAATCTTGAGCAAAATGGTCAAAACCATACTTGGATGAAAAGGTGAGGTGAAAAGAATATTTCATGTTTGTCCTATCATGCAACATAATCCTTAAAACAGTGGTTTTTACCATTTCCATCAAGCTTAAAGCCTAAAACCAGAGTAGTAAGGATAGGGTTAAATCCTCATCGAACTTAGGTTGAGGATCCAACTCCCCAAAGCTCTGATTTGACCTACATGGAGTAGTAAGGATAGGACTTAATTCTCATCTCGCTTAGGTTGAGAATCCGATTCCCCAAAGCTTCCATTTTTCCCATTTCATCATAAAGCTTGGATTGGAAGGATCGTACTACATGTCCTCTGCAAAGGATGGGTAGTCATCCCAAAGGTCCAAGCAATAAAAGTAAAACTAATTTTTTCCATTTCATCTCAATCTTGGATTGGAAGGATTGTACTACGTGTCCTCTGCAAAGGATGGGTAGTCATCCCCAAGGTCTAAGAGATAAAAAATTAATATTTCCCATTTCATCCTAATATTGGATTGGAGGGATCGTACTACATGTCCCTAGCAAGGATAGGTAGTCATCCCAAAGGTCCAAAGAAATAAAAGAAAAAGAATGAATGAAAGCCAAGTCATGGATTATGGGGTTAAGTATGCTCATGCGTGGCAACATGTCTTGTCTAAAAGCAAGACCACTGATTGCTCATATGGATAGACTAGCCTGACCATTTCATCCATAACGGGTTAAATTATTTTGTTCAAGATGAGGTAATGAACTCCAAATCAGAATAGTAAGGATAGGGTTAAATTCCCATCTCGCTTAGGTTGGGAATCCTATTCCCCAAAGTTCTGATTTCACTCACACTTGCACATGGGTTCAAGATGGTAGTGACACATAACCAACTTTGGGATCTAGTAAAATTAATTCAGTATACATATTTTTGGTCCTAAGAGGGTTTGACATTTTTAATATGTTTGTCCATGATATTAGAAGGTTTGAGCATTTATAAAGCGGGTTGTTACATCTCTAGCATCTTCATCATACATCAAATCCTGCACAAATCATTCATAGCCTTGCATACAAATCATAAGTGAAGCTGACAATGGAATGTTGAACAAGTTCAAATGATAGGGAATGAAGCACATTGCACACACCGAGCTGATACTTAATGATTCCGATGTTTCATGTATTTTCGATCTGTCGATATTTGTTTATCTTCTATGTGCTTGACGCTTGTATCTAAGCTTGTATGTTTCAGGTTGGGTTCTCACCAAAATGCTCAAGAGCATTTGACAGCAAAGTCGCCATTTGTTGTGGCTGATCCACAACACACCCCAAAATTGGGGACCCACATTTTTTGCATGCTTTCAAAGAAAACTGCAGTAGCCTAGGTGCTAAAAAATCAAGAAAAAGCAAAAATTTCACTAAGGAAAAAAAGTGTCGCGATATCGCGACATGTCGCTCTGTCGCGGTCGAAAGTTGTCGCGATATCGCGACATGTTGCTCCGTCGCTGCAAAATGAAAAAGTGTCACGATATCACGACATGTCCTTTGAAAAAAATTGCCGACGAGAGAGAAGAAGAATGGAAAATTGTAGCGAAATCGCGACATGTCACAAAATCACGGTCAAGACAGTCAAACGGGGCACGAAGCAAAAAAGCGTAGCGAAATCGTGACGTGTCGCAAAATCACGGTCAACGATCAACGACAGCAGGTGGGCGGAACCGTCGCGAAATCGCGACGTGTTTGATTTTCACGGCTTGCAAACGGGCAGAAGGCATAAAATATAAAATGGTCACGAAATCATGACAAAACCGAGCCAAAGGCGATAAGGCCCGACAGTGTAGCGAAATCGCGACGAGAACTGACACAAAGCGCATAAGTCGAAAGGCGACGCGTCGCGTTTTCACGGCGCGGGTGGATTAAAAGGCCTAAGGGGTAAAATGGTAGCGATTTTGCTACAGTCAAAAAATGAAGCCAAACAAAGCAAAGAGCGTAGCGAAATCGCTACGTGTTTCGGTATCGTGGTTCACCTGAATGAAAAGAGTCTAAGGCACAAAGGCGTAGCGATATCGTGCAACTTTTGAGGAAACGTTCCAGCCAGACAAAGACGTCACGAAATCATGACAGAAAGTGAAGACCATGCAGAGGGCAGAAAATGGTAGCGATTTCGTGACACTTTATTGAAAAGAGACTAAGTGCGGAAAACTTGTAGCGAAATCGTGACATGTCGGATTTTCGCTGTGCATGAAGGCAAGAAAGGCTGCTGACAGAAAAACGTCGCGATATCGCGACATGTCTCATTTTCGTTGTGCATGAAAGCGGATAGGGTTATTGGCAGGAAAATGTCGCGATATCGCGACATGTCGCGTTTTCGCGGTGAAAGCAAGGAAGCAAAGCTACATGCTATTTTTGGTCACGATTTACATGGGGCCATTACAGAACATGCAGAAAAGTGCGGAACACGTGGCATACATGTGTAAGGGCTGCAGAGGCGTTACAGTTCACAGAGAAGATCTCGAGCACAAAATCAAAAGCAATGGAAAGGCGGGGAAGGTGAAACGAAGCAATCTGGAAGACGAAACGAACCGTCGTGGAAGGAGAAGCAGTTTGCCAGCAAGTATAAAATGCAGAGGCATAGATTGATACGGGGTCGGAAACCGCTGCGAGCAGTGTTGCAGAGTTGATGGTGATTAGCCGTTCTGGGCCTGCTATGGAGTGCTTTTCTTCCACCTTTTGCTGGTTTTGAGAAAAACCAGAGATTCTGCTATTGTAACAGGACATATTTATTTAATGCAGAATTGTTCAAAAATTTGCATTTTATGGGCAAGAAAGGATGAGAAATTTTTTGCATGCTTCATTTTAAGCTGTTCTATTTTTCTCTTTTCAGATTTCAGATTTATAAATGAAATACATGCCATTGTTTTGGGTTATTTCATGTGAATGTCTGCAATCTGGAAATTATTTTAAACCCTTGGAGCTAGCACCTAGTTTACTTTGATTGTGTTTGTTTTGCAGGTCAAATAGGCTAGGTTGCATGTACGAAACTCTCACGTATTCGGTTTTGCCGGAATAGGATAGCATCAGACTGAACGTGTTCAATGTTTAATTTTCTGTATTTCTGTTTCATTTTTATTTTATTTTCCAGAAGGTTCGACTTAGTTAAAACAAATATTTAAAAATTATAAAATCTAAAAAAAAAAATGAACAATCACTAAAGTTTATGATGAAATAAATCTACATTGCCCCTTGTTTACAGTTACTTGCAATCACTAAGGTGTTCCAAGCATTTAAATTGATTATCTTTATTTGAGATTACTAATACACGGTTGCAAATGCTAATACAACGGAGACCTTGGAGAAGTTGGTTGTTTAACTTCTTTGCAAGAGGGGATTTGGAACCCAAATCCTAAGGAAGAGTGTAATTTCACAAGTGTGTGAAAATACCACTCAACAAGAGTGTGATGTCAAGAATATTTTGAGAAGCTTCATTATGTTAAAGGGTTTTTATTAAAACCATGGTGACAAGGTTAAAGGTTTTTCTTAAAACCATTTGGACTCATTAAGGGTTTTTATTAAAACCAAGCTTAACTTAATGCAAAGGTCCATGTTTATTATTAATAATTAAATTAACTCAAACCTTTGTCAAAGGTCCAAGTTTAATTTATTATTAATAAAATAATAATAATTATTATTTTAATTATTATTAAAGGGTCTTTCAACCCTTAAGCGACGGAAGGAAAAAGAATTCTTTCGTCGATATGTTGCCATCGTTGGAGGAGCGCCGACGTCAAACATTAAGGAGAAATGGCTATATAAGTGGGGATGTTTTTCTAAAGTGAGCACCACCGATTTTTGACATCTGTGATTTGCGGTTTGCTCTGTATCTTTCGATTTGCGCTTGGCGTCTACGATTTTGCGTTTTCTCTATTCTTTCGAACAGCGCTTTGTGTCTTCGAATCTTCGATTGACGTCCTTGAAATCGTGCTTGTTCTGTGTCTTGGAAACCGTGCTTGGCATGTTCGGATTTGAGTTTGGGCTGCATCCTTACCTTTGTGCTGGACGTTAGTGGATTGGCAATTGCACCTGAACTGCGTTTTTCAGACTGTGCTGTGAGATGTTTAATGCAAGCATTCAGTGACTTACGTTTTGGACAGCGCTCACCAGTTTGCATGTTGCTTGCGGAAGACGTTTACGTTTTCCAGATTCTTGGCGTCAAAGGAAGATAAAAGAGAGGGCAGTGTTGTATTTCTTCGTTGGGCACTTGTGACCCAACGACGGTGGCGTTTAAGCGAAAGCGCTAGACGACAGAGGTGCCGAGTTCGATTCTCTTCGTTGGGAATTTCTTTTGGTCGCGGTGTGCAAAGGATAGCGGCTGTAAATGCGTGGGAGGTATAAGGTTAAGGTATCATATTTTGCTTTGACATTATTTTATTGATGCTTAATGTTTATGTGGAGTAATAAGGTGTAAAGAGGTTTTACTTTGTATGTATATTACTCTTATAGTGGTTCTTTACTAAGTTGGAGAAATAAGGTGTTAATTTGGATCTTTATTATTGTGTATTATTGTATAGTTGCTAACTCTAATTGGTGGCAAATTGAGAGTTAGTGTTGTGACAGATTTTGAGTTCTCCTTCTTCATCAAAGTAAAGGTATGGGCAACTTCTTCTATGTATGTTGTTGATGGTATAGTTTCTGAAATTGAGTTTGGAGTGAAAAGGTTGTCTACTAGGTATTTTTGGTGTGAATCTTATTTTCTGGATATTGAAGATTGTTTATGCATTAAAATCATTGATGAGTTTTTGGGTGAATGCATAATTCTGGTTAAGGAAGTGGAAGCATTTTTGCACTAGGGTTTATGTTAGTAAGTCTTGCTACTTGCATTGAGATGATGAAACCCTTAGTTGGCTATTTTGATATTGATGGTTGAGTTGCTTCCATAGAGGTTGTTTTGATCAAGTTAGTGCTTTACTTGATACATGATATTGGGTTTACTCCATTGAGTTGATTTGAGCAAGTTATTCTTTACATTTGGTGATATTGTGTTGGTGGCTGTTTTGTTCAAATATCTTTGGAGGGAAAAGGATTTCTACTTGTTTCCTTTTCTTGTGATGATTGGTTAATGCTTCAAGGTTGATGTTGAGTTGAATGGTGTTGGTTGACTAAACCTTGTTTGATGAGCATTGTTGTTGAAATCCTAATTGTTGGTAAAAATAATATGAGTATCATTGCTATATGAGATATTGCATGGTTGGCAATTGTTGGGTTGTGTTTCATATTCTTGAGAAAAGCATACTACATCTATCTTATTCTTTTGAGATTGAGATTGAGATTGGGAGTTAAGTATAGAACATATTGGGTCTCTAACAATTCTCTTTATGTTTCTATGAGATTTGAGATTGAGATTGGGAGTTAAGTATAGAACATATTGAGTCTCTAACAATTCTCTTTATGCTTCTATGAGGTTTATGAATCACATTGGGTCTCTAACAATTCTCTTTGTGGGTTCATGCTAAGCAAGTTTTTCTTGGTGAGCTTGTTGAGGTTTTGGACAGGTTCTGGTGGGGACTTGTGAGCAGGTTTTGGACAGGTTCCGGTGGGGACTTGTGAGCAGATTTGGACAGGTCCTAGCAGAGGACTTGTGAGCTGAGTTTTTGAAAGTTCTATCGGAGAACTTGAGGACAGAGGTGCATTGGTTCTTTGAGAAGAACCTGAGGATAGATTTGGCAAGTCTTTGAGAAGGCTTGTGTGTAGAGGATTGATTTGTTCAAAGAGTTGGACAGATCTACGAGACAGAGGAAGACTTGTACTAGACCGACTGACTGTGTTTGGTACAGGTAGCTGAGCTGCTGTGGACGTGATCATAGAAGGCAGAGGTCTCTTAGGCTAAGCATTGAGGACAGGAGGTCTTCGGTGGAAAGGAGTTCCACGTGCTGGCAAGAGGTAGAGGCAGTTGATCTTCTGAGGGATCATTTCCAGAGCGAGAGGGAAGGTATCTCCTTTGAGTAGAGGCTCATAAATTTAGATTGGGGGAAGGTGTCTCCTTTGGGCCGAGGCTCATAAACATTGTAATTGGGAAGGTTTCCCAAAGAACTTTGAGATAACTTTTAGAGAAAAGTTTTGTGGACGTAGCCCAGGCCTTCTGGGTGAACCACGTTAAAATTGGTGTCACTTTGTGGATGATATTGTGCATTGTTTTGATATTGCTTTGGGTATATTGCTTTACTATTTTGAAGTATAAAGGAAAAAGTAAAAAGAGGTCTTATACTATTCACCCCCCTCTCAGTATAAGCTTGTGTTCTTCAATTGGTATCAGAGCGGGTGCCTTCAAAAAGTTTAACAGCTTGAAGGAAAAGCTAGTAAAGAACACAATGGATCATTCAAGTGGCAATGCAGCACCTATTCTTGATGGGTCAGATTTTGGTCTTTGGAGTGCAAGGATGAAGGTTCATCTAATGGCACTTGGGAATGAGGTTTGGGAAGTAATTGAAGATGAGTACACTATTCCTGAACATGGTCCTAATACTAAAGAAGAAAGACTCCTACATCACAACAATTCAAAAGCAATGAATGCAATCCTGAAAGGCTTACAGAAAGCAGATCTCACCAAAGTGATTCACTGCAAGACAACTAGTGAAATGTGGAATCAATTGAAAGTGGTTCATACAGGTGATACAAATGTCAGAAAGGCAAAGTTGAGACACTTCAAAGGTATGTTTGAACAACTCAAGATGAATGATGATGAAAATATTAGTGACTACATGCTTCGTATGGATGAGGTTGTTAACTCCATGAAAGACTTAGGTCTTGAGCTTGCTGAAAATGATGTTTGTGATAAGATTTTAAGATCTCTTCCTAATAGATTTAGTGAAAATATTTTTGCTATTGAGGAAGCTAAAGATTTGGATAAGTTGAAAAAGGATGAGCTCCATAGTATACTTGCAACATTTGAGTTGAGAACTCAAGTGAAGGTTGATGTCAAGAAGGAGGCAGCTTTCAAGGCTACCAAGAAATCCAAGGGTAAACAGTTTCAAGAGAGTGATGAGTCTTCTAGTGATGAAGAGGCATATTACAGCAAGAAAGGCAAGTTCTCTAGAAAGCACAAAAATATGAAAAACGTAAGATGTTTCAATTGTGGAAAGTTTGGTCATTATGCTACTGACTGTACTATTGCCAAGGATGAAAGTGATGATGATAAACAGATCTGTAAGAGCAAGGATTCTGAAAAGCACAAGCATCATAGGAAAAACAAAGATGAGCACAACAATCAAGGAAAGAGGTATTCTCACAAACACAAGAAGAGTTTCTACCTAGACAAAGCAAGTAAGTGTTCTAGTAGTGATAGTGAAAGTTCTTCAAGTGATAATGAAAATGAGATGTTGTTCATATCAAGAAAAGAGGAAGAACCAAAACATAGATTCATTATCATGAAATGTCTTAGATGTGGAAATTTTGGTCACCTTGAGGATGATTGCACAAATAATGATTTGATTTCTAGTATGTATGAGGATGCTTCAGAAAACTATAAGGAAGATGCATGTATGGTTTTTGAAAAGGGTAGCACCTCTAGTGATAAGAAATCTGAAAAAGGCTTTGATGATTCTAAAAGCAAACATATAGAGGAAGGTGAAGTAGATCTTAAAGGTGAACTTATTAGTGCTCTTAGTGCTTTGAAAAAGGAAAGAAAGAAGAATGCTAGACTCAAGGATAAGTTGGATGAATGTTGTATGGAGAGAGATGATCTTATAGAAAGTCTTGACTTCTCTATAGCTAAGACACAAGAACTCAAGGATGAGTTAGAGTCTAAGGTTCTTGAGTATAGTGAGTTAGAACAGAAAATGGCTTCTTTGAAAGAGGAAACTAAAGGGTACAAGGATAAGCTTCACGGGTTTCAAGATAGCTCCAAAAAGGTTAAGTCTCTCATCAAAGGTCAAAGAAACACAACAGATAAAACAGGCCTTGGTTTTGTTAAGCCTCACAAGGAACAAGTTGGAGAGTCTAGTAAGAGACTCCAAAAGGAAGAGAGTTCTGATGGGGAAAGTATTTCAGATCATGAGTCCTTGAATGATAGATGCACAGAAATAGAAAACAGAATTCAGAATGAGAAGAAGAAGAAGTTTTCAGGACCCAAGAGGTCAAATAAAGGAAAGTTTCAAGGGAGATGTTTTGCTTGTCACAGGTTTGGTCACATGGCTTCACATTGCATGGCTCAAGTGAAGAAGGTAAATGACAGTTTCAGAAGTGCTAGTTACTTTCAAGGGTATTGCTACTCTTGTCAACAGTTTGGGCACAAGGCAGTTTATTGCAAGGCAAATATCAGGAACAGGTTTGGTCAGAACAAGTTTGGTCAGAACTGGTGGATTCAAAGAACAGGTATGCCTAAAAGAAATAACATTGTTACTTGTTATAAGTGCAACAATGAAGGTCACACAGTCAGACAGTGTAGAGCTGAAATTCCAGAATACAGGAATAGGAACAGTGGCATGATCAGGTCCAAGGATCAAGGCATGGATAAAAATAGGGATGAGAACAAGAACAAGAACAGTGACAAGAACAGGAATATGGACAAAGAGTTCAAGAGAAGGCCCGACAAGGAAGTTATAGACGCTGATGATGATCAGTGCCTAATGGGAGTTTTACTCCCACCCTAGAATTAATCACCTCATCAGGAGGTGGGGGAGGGACTAAGCTAAGAGACTAATTCTTAGTCCCAAGCCCCAAAGGTGGCCCTTTGCCATTGATGACAAAGGGGGAGAGATATGAGTAAGGGGGAGAGCTTCAAAGTGAAGAGGAAAGCTTCAAGTCAGGGGGAGCAAAACTTCAAAGGAAGATTCTCAGTTGTTAGCACAGTTGGTTTCAATTGGTTTCAGTTTTGGCTCTTGAGAAGTGTTTTCGGTAAAGGTTTGCCATCAATGACAAAGGGGGAGATTGTTGGCAATTTTGGGTACTTTGGGTACATTGCCTTTGCTCAAGTGTATAAGTTGTCATTGATGTCAAAAGGCATTTTTGTGTTGATATCAAAAGAGTGTGATGTCAAGAATATCTTGAGAAGCTTCATTATGTTAAAGGGTTTTTATTAAAACCATGGTGACAAGGTTAAAGGTTTTTCTTAAAACCATTTGGACTCATTAAGGGTTTTTATTAAAACCAAGCTTAACTTAATGCAAAGGTCCATGTTTATTATTAATAATTAAATTAACTCAAACCTTTGTCAAAGGTCCAAGTTTAATTTATTATTAATAAAATAATAATAATTATTATTTTAATTATTATTAAAGGGTCTTTCAACCCTTAAGCGACGGAAGGAAAAAGAATTCTTTCGCCGATATGTTGCCATCGTTGGAGGAGCACCGACGTCAAACATTAAGGAGAAATGGCTATATAAGTGGGGATGTTTTTCTAAAGTGAGCACCACCAATTTTTGACATCTGCGATTTGCGGTTTGCTCTGTATCTTTCGATTTGCGCTTGGCATCTACGATTTTGCGTTTTCTCTATTCTTTCGAACAGCGCTTTGTGTCTTCGAATCTCCGATTGACGTCCTTGAAATCGTGCTTGTTCTGTGTCTTGGAAACCGTGCTTGGCATGTTCGGATTTGAGTTTGGGCTGCATCCTTACCTTTGTGCTGGACGTTAGTGGATTGGCAATTGCACCTGAACTGCATTTTTCCAGACTGTGCTATGAGATGTTTAATGCAAGCATTCAGTGACTTACGTTTTGGACAGCGCTCACCAGTTTGCATGTTGCTTGCGGAAGACGTTTACGTTTTCCAGATTCTTGGCATCAAAGGAAGATAAAAGAGAGGGCAGTGTTGTATTTCTTCGTTGGGCACTTGTGACCCAACGGCGGTGGCGTTTAAGCGAAAGCGCTAGACGGCAGAGGTGCCGAGTTCGATTCTCTTCATTGGGAATTTCTTTTGGTCGTGGTGTGCAAAGGATAGCGGCTGTAAATGCGCGGGAGGTATAAGGTTAAGGTATCATATTTTGCTTTGACATTATTTTATTGATGCTTAATGTTTATGTGGAGTAATAAGGTGTAAAGAGGTTTTACTTTGTATGTATATTACTCTTATAGTGGTCTTTACTAAGTTGGAGAAATAAGGTGTTAATTTGGATCTTTATTATTGTGTATTATTGTATAGTTGCTAACTCTAATTGGTGGCAAATTGAGAGTTAGTGTTGTGACAGATTTTGAGTTCTCCTTCTTCATCAAAGTAAAGGTATGGGCAACTTCTTCTATGTATGTTGTTGATGGTATAGTTTCTGAAATTGAGTTTGGAGTGAAAAGGTTGTCTACTAGGTATTTTTGGTGTGAATCTTATTTTCTGGATATTGAAGATTGTTTATGCATTAAAATCATTGATGAGTTTTTGGGTGAATGCATAATTCTGGTTAAGGAAGTGGAAGCATTTTTGCACTAGGGTTTATGTTAGTAAGTCTTGCTACTTGCATTGAGATGATGAAACCCTTAGTTGGCTGTTTTGATATTGATGGTTGAGTTGCTTCCATAGAGGTTGTTTTGATCAAGTTAGTGCTTTACTTGATACATGATATTGGGTTTACTCCATTGAGTTGATTTGAGCAAGTTATTCTTTACATTTGGTGATATTGTGTTGGTGGCTGTTTTGTTCAAATATCTTTGGAGGGAAAAGGATTTCTACTTGTTTCCTTTTCTTGTGATGATTGGTTAATGCTTCAAGGTTGATGTTGAGTTGAATGGTGTTGGTTGACTAAACCTTGTTTGATGAGCATTGTTGTTGAAATCCTAATTGTTGGTAAAAAGAATATGAGTATCATTGCTATATGAGATATTGCATGGTTGGCAATTGTTGGGTTGTGTTTCATATTCTTGAGAAAAGCATACTACATCTATCTTATTCTTTTGAGATTGAGTTGGAGATTGGGAGTTAAGTATAGAACATATTGGGTCTCTAACAATTCTCTTTATGTTTCTATGAGATTTGAGATTGAGATTGGGAGTTAAGTATAGAACATATTGAGTCTCTAACAATTCTCTTTATGCTTCTATGAGGTTTATGAATCACATTGGGTCTCTAACAATTCTCTTTGTGGGTTCATGCTAAGCAAGTTTTTCTTGGTGAGCTTGCTGAGGTTTTGGACAGGTTCGGTGGGGACTTGTGAGCGAGTTTTGGACAGGTTTCGGTGGGGACTTGTGAGCAGATTTGGACAGGTCCTAGCAGAGGACTTGTGAGCTGAGTTTTTGAGAGTTCTATCGAGAGAACTTGAGGACAGAGGTGCATTGGTTCTTTGAGAAGAACCTGAGGACAGATTTGGCAAGTCTTTGAGAAGGCTTGTGTGCAGAGGATTGATTTGTTCAAAGAGTTGGACAGATTTGACAGATAGAGGAAGACTTGTACTAGACCGATTGAATGTGTTTGGTACAGGTAGCTAAGCTGCTGTGGATGTGATCAAAGAAGGTAGAGGTATCTTAGGCTAAGCATTGATGACAGGAGGTCTTCTGTGGAAAGGAGTTCCACGTGCTTGGCAAGAGGTAGAGGCAGTTGATCTTCCGAGGGATCATTTCCAGAAGCGAGAGGGAAGGTATCTCCTTTGAGCGAGAGGCTCATAAATTTAGATTGGGGGAAGGTGTCTCCTTTGGGCCGAGGCTCATAAACATTGTAATTGGGAAGGTTTCCCAAAGAACTTTGAGATAACTTTTAGAGAAAAGTTTTGTGGACGTAGCCCGGGCCTTCCGGGTGAACCACGTTAAAATTGGTGTCACTTTGTGGATGATATTGTGCATTGTTTTGATATTGCTTTGGGTATATTGCTTTACTATTTTGAAGTATAAAGGAAAAAGTAAAAAGAGGTCTTATACTGTTCACCCCCCCCCTCTCAGTATAAGCTTGTGTTCTTCAAACAAATAGTCTAAAAATGGATTTAGCCAAACTATTAATTTATGAGCTTATACAACAATCTCCTCCACATCGTGAGGTATTGATGGAGATCTTGGAATCTATCAAACTTTAAAATCAAGACTCTAATGTTTTCAATAATTTCTTGGGGAGTATCCAAACATACATGGAGCCTTCGATTGTATTCTATGATTTTGAAATCAAGTCAATATCATTAGAATCACCGGATCCTCCACTGCATATCATGGCTTAGGTTGATCATAAGCCTTTCAAATGAGTACTAATTAACATTGGCTTATCAATTAACATCATCACCACATAAACACTCCACCATATCAATCTTCCATCTTCCCACATTACCAAATCCACCTTCACATTGCAAGTATTTAATGATGTTTTATGCTCTATAGTTGGCACTATTTTTTTACCTATACAAGTGGGGGTCAAGATGTTACATACCATGTTTCATATCCTAGAGGGGGCCATGGCCTATAATGTACTCCTTGGGCACCCTTGGATCAGGGAGATGAAATGTGTTCCCTCAACATTACATCAATGTTTGAAGTACGTGCATGAGGGACAAATACATTGTATACCCACAAACATTGAACCATTCAAATACTACAACTTCATTTCCAACCCCTATGAGCCTTCACTTCCATCCACCCATCTGTCCTTAATTCCATAAACCATGCCACCCACCACATAGCACAATAGCTCATCCAAAGCACCTATTCTAGAAGAACTCCCTATCATTGATCCAAATTAGACCTCCACTTCAACATCTCATCACATTATTTCCACATCTCAACCTTCATCACAATCGACACCATGTACATGTGGTTAGATCCAATCATCACCTCAAACATCCACACAAGAGGGACATGCCTCCACATCATTTGCATCACTCATTATCACTCATCCATCATCATCCACACAACCAACTTCACAAGCACCTATTGTCACCTCATCCAAGCTTGAATCCCTAGTCATTAATCAAATTGCTTAGCCAAACCCCCCTTCACCTCAACCAGCCAACATCTCACAAGTCGATTTGATAGATCACGAGATGCCATCCCAACATAAATATTTTCCCTCATTTGAGCCATAGGTCACCCTTGAGCCCCACACTTTCATATCCAATCCATCCACATCATCACCCATACAAGTTGTAGTTCACCTTGCTAGTCCTAGCATTGGCGAGTATGTGGTTCAAGATGTTGTAATCACACTGCTTAACATTGAAACTATTAGGGATTACGGTCACCCACATGACCCACCTCTATCTATAGGAGCAATTTACAACATGGGTTCATTACCAAATAGATTCAATTTCATATATGGGGGGTCGATTCATCATCCGATCCACTTCCCCCAGATGAACCTAGGTAACCATTCTACATTAATATTGAGCACATGTCCAACCTTGATTTCCCATCATGATATTTTCATTGGGTTAACTAGCAAGGATATGGGTTAGGATGACATGAACAAGGCATGTGTGATATCATTGAACCTTAGTATCGAGAAATGCATGATCGTTCTGGCCTAGGATATAGTCCACAATATTCCACTTCCTCTTTTGAATGAGCCTTTCAATGACTCACTATAGATCCTGAAGGGGATAGTGAAGAAGAGGAGGATAATGATAATGATGATTTTAAGGATGAATTGTATGAGGAATACGATATCATGTCGATAGCCTTAGATGAATCCAAAGAAGAATCAATCCTGATCACACCATTCACTATGAAAGATGAGTTCTACCTTAACATGTTCCCTATCCATCATCCCATCTTTCATTTGCTCCTCCCAAGGGAGTGAGTTGAGCCAACTGGTGAGCCACCACCACCACCTTGTCCACCTCATAAAAACATGATGTAAAATATGTAAAGAATTAAAAAATCATCAGCATAACATTACATTTGTATATCCTTATCATTTGCATTCATACTTATTGCTTGCTACTATCTAGGTTCACAAGGTTCATTTGTCAATTCCAAGGGATAAGAAAAACCACCCTTCACATCGCAACCACCATTCTCCCACCAAGTCAACATGAATATTGTTGACTTGTTCACACCACTTCGCAATCCATACGATTTGGTAAAACCAATTCCTATTGACATAAGCCTCATCGATATGGAATAGATTTCATCACCCCCATCCATTTTCGAATTCATTCTTTTAGAGGAATTGTTAAGAGCTTCTACCACTTACATTCCTCCATAGCCTTTGCCTTCACCCTCGACTTCTTCTATTTTCCAAGAAAAAATGGAAGAGATTGTGCTAGAAGAGTTTGACAATATCACTGATGATATTCATCTAATTCCAATGCCCCATCAGCTCAAAGAAGGTTCACACATGGCCATTGAAGATACTATAGATGTGAACCTAAGCACAGATGCAAACAATCCACAAATTGTGAAACTTGGAAAAAATTATTCGCTAATGAACAAGAGCAATTTATAGACCTCCTCACAAGAAAGAAGGGCATATTTGCATGGTATTATAAATACATGCCTAGCCTTGACCCTAACTTGGTCATTCACAATCTCACCTTGCATCTTGATGCTAATTCGGTTAAACAAAAGCTAAGAAAGTTACATCCTACCATTGCCCTCATGGTCAAAGAAGAACTTCAAAAGTTATTAGATGTGGGTTTCATTCAACCCATTGACTACCCTGAGTGGCTTTCAAATATGGTACACATTTTCAAGTCTAACAGGATGATTCACATTTGCACTAACTTTCGAGATCTTAACAAAGCATGTCCTAAGGATGACTTTCCTTTGCCAAACATTGATACTCTTGTAGACACTTGCATTGGCCATGAAATGCTCTCTTTAATGGATGGTTTTTTAAGATATAACCAAATTTGGATTAATCCTGATGACCAACACAAAACAACATTCACAACACCTTGGGGGAATTTCTGTTACAAGGTGATGCCATTTGGCCTTAAAAATGTGGGTGCTACCTATCAACGTGCCATGACATACATCTTCCATGATTACATGCATAAGATCATTGAAGACTATGTGGATGATCTATTAGCCAAATCTAAAACACGTCAAGAGCACATCGATGTCTTGGAAAAAGTTTTTGATCGACTTCTCAAGCATAACATAAGGTTGAATCCCAAGAAATGTGTCTTTGGTGTCACATCAAGAAAACTTCTAGGGTTCATTGTGTCCAAGCATGGCATTGAAGTGGATCCAAACAAGGTCAAGGCCATTATGGAAATGCCTCCCCCAAAAAACTTGAAGGAGTTGCGTAGCTTACAAGGAAATATCCAATCGATCCGTCGCTTCATCATGCAACTCTTAGATAAATGTAGGCCATTTAATCACCTGCTACAAAAGGGGGTGACATTTTCATGGACAAAATAATGTCAAAAAGCTTTTGATGACATCAAACAATACTTAGCTTCTCCACCAGTCTTAACTCCACCTCACCCGGGGGTCCCCTTTCACCTTTATGTTTTAGCAATAAATTTTGCATTAGGGACAATGCTTGCATAGAAGAATAAAAACAATCGAGAGCAAGAAGTCTATTACATTAGTCGAACATTAGTAAGCTATGAAACTAGATACACTTATGTGGAAAAACTATGCCTAGCGGTGGTTTTTTCCACTAAGAAACTCAGAAATTACATGCTAAGTCACACCACATATGTCATAGCTCGAGAAAACCCTCTACGTTATATGATGACTCACACATACAAAAATACCCATACCGCAAAATGGATAATGCTTCTAATAGAATTCGACCTTGAATTCATCAACCAAAAATCCATTAAAGATCAGGTTATAGTCGATCAGCTTGTGGAAGCTCTACTTCCTAATGATCAACCTTTGGTTATTGAGCTTCCAGATGATTCGGTATTTAACGTCACTGAATAGGAGGAAGATGTCATCCTTGAAGAGGATGTGGATATCACCCTATTCTTTGATGGTTCCAAGTGTGAGAAAGGACAAGGTGTAGGAATCATGTTTCATACACCACAAGGGATACCTATCCCCTTATCATTTAAACTTGATTTCCCATGCACAAACAATAACGTAGAATATGAAGCCCTAATATTAGGACTTCAAGAAACTATAGCTATGGGCATAAAGTGTATAAGAATATTTTGTGATTCCCATCTTGTCATTCATCAAGTAAATGGATCATACCAATGCAAAGAACCAGTCTTAAAACTTTACCATGAAGTAGCAATGAAATTGCTAACAAAATTTGATTGGTATGAGATTGATAGCTTGCCTCATTCGACTAATAGATTTGCAGATGTGATGGCCTCTCTAGGATCATTGATTCCAAAGAACTTCGTAGGAGAGGTTCAGCCACTAATCATCACAACAATCTCTAAATCTGCAATTTCATGAGTTGAATCTAAAGATGAGAAGGACGTTTGCTTTATTCATGTAAAACCATATGAGCCTTGGCTTAATCAAGTAAAATAATTTCTCAAGTTTGGGACACTCCCATCAGATCTGTCATGAACTGCCAAACGAACTTTCAAATAAAAGGTAGCTTGTTTCACTCTCTTGGGGGATGTGTTGTATAGACGTGGCTATGATGAAGTTTTCCTTCATTATCTTGAGCTTGTAGAGGCACAACGATCCATATCTGAAGCTCATGATGGTACTTGTGGTGGTCACTTTAGTGGAATGGCCATCACAAAGCATATTTTATGCATGGGTTACTATTGGCCCACCATAGAACACGATTGTTGCAATTATGTCAAGAAGTATTAGAAATGTCAACAACATGCTAATTTAACTCATGTGCCATCACAAGCATTACAACCTATTCAAAGTCTTTGGCCCTTTTCACAATGGGATTTTGACTTGATTGGTAAAATATTGCCTCCTTTCTTGGGATAACACACATTTATCATCACTACCATTGAATACTTCACGAAGTGGGTCGAAGCAATTCCTCTGACTAGCATGATAGGACCTCAAATTATGGAGTTTATACTCCAACATATCATCTATCATTTTGGTATTCCATCGAAAATAATCTTTGATAATGGCAAGTCTTTCAAAAACAAGGATGTTTGAGCACTTTGCAAAAAATATAATATTCAACATAGCTTCTCGACTCCTTACTACCCATAGGAAAATGGACAAGTTGAGGCAACCAATAAGACATTGATCGCTATTCTAAAGAAATTAGTCAAATAAAATCATCGAGATTGGCATACTCAAATCCCCTTGGTATTATGGGCTTATCGAATGAGCATTCACACACCTACTAGGGCAACGCCATTCTCATTGGTCTATGGTGTCGAGGCAATCATGCCTCTTGAGCTTGAGATTCCCTCACTATGCATTTCATTACAGGAATTCATAGATGACGATACCACTAGACAAGCACGTCTTGACCAACTCACGCTCCTCGATGAAAGGTGAATCAATGCCTTGGAGCACTTATGAGTATATCAAGACCATCTAAAGTGTGCTTACAATGCCAAAGTTCATCTATGTGAATTCCAAGTAGGAGATCTCATCCTTAAATAAAATCAACAAAACACCAATGCATTGCCACATCTTCATGATAAATTCATGGCTAATTGGTTAGGTCCATACATTATCAAACAAAAATTGGGTCAAGGAACATATAGGCTTGCTAGTCTAGAGGGAGTAGAAGAGCTCGAGCCATTGAAAATTATCCACTTGAGAGCGTTCTATGCTTAATGTGACTTATATATACATATATACATGGATTAAAAAAAAGCACTATTCATACACACTACATTTCATACATCCATTTTGCACAATCACATTCATGTCATTTCAGTACATTTCATCCACCATACTAGTGGTCATTTGCTTAGTTTGGATAATGGTTAATCCAATAAGTCTTATCACCTTAATCAAGGGCACCCTCGATTTAACATCAGTCTCATTTCACCATTTCAAAAGTCATGTCACAATTTGCAATAAAATCCCATCACCCCTAGGTGTTTTAGGTCACTCAACCACTCCTAGTGTTTCAAGCAACCTCCATTGCATGTCAAGTTTTATCTTGGACCAAAGCACAAATTTTCACTAAGAAAATCTTGAGTTTTTGGAGTTGACTCTACCATTCTTGAACCAAGCACATATCACATATTAATAATATCTTGTAGTAGAAAGGGATGACACCATGATTGGGTTGAACCTAAAAGCGAAAAAATTATTCTTTCTTGTCCCATTATGCACATAGTCCACAAACAATGGTTTTCACCACTTAAATACAACATAGTCCAAAAACAACGAAAACGGTGGTTTTTACCACTTAAATTTAACAACAAAAAAAGTTAATAAGGATAGGGTACAATTCTCATCTCGACCTGGTTGAGAATTCGATTCCCCAAAGCTTTAACTCTTTTCACACACATAATAATAATGATAGATCTTCAATTAGTAAGGATAAGGTTTCTCATCAAGACTTGGTTGAGAATCTGATTCCTCAAAGCTTGGAGATTCTATCATTCGACTATGAAGCTAATCTCCATCAGGGTGATGGTGATCCACAAATAACTCACAACAGATTCTTAAATCTCATTCATTACAGTTGGAATTGATTTACAATAATGGTAGCAGTCTACCATTTAAAACTCCTTCACTCTGAAAGATAGTTATTTTCTTTTCCTCTTACAACATCTTTCGCCCAGGAAGAATAACCGTCTAAACTGGTCCAGAATCGCCCTCTTGCCTTCACGTCTGCAACTATGGCTCAGCAGTTCTCCGACCCTTGTGCATGCCTTCGCTCACCCTTTTAAAATCTCTGGCATGACTCTTCGTTTCCCTTTCTGACCCTTCATTTCATTTCCCATGCCTCTTCGTTGTCTTCGCCTTCGAACGCCTTTCTTTTCGATCCTTGATCCTCGTCTGCTTTCACTGCACCTCGATGCCACGTGCTTTCAATGTTGCCACTATAGGCTCTGTCCACCTGTCAACCATTGATGACGTTCGGTATACCACCGCTCGGTAGATTCCTCTATAACGGCCCTTGTAACCGCCTGCGCTTTCTTTTCTTTCGTTGGTCACGAAAATGTGACATGTCGCGATATCGTGACACTTTCGGCTTCCCTGCCTTCCTGCCTTCTTCGAGTCACGAAAATGTGACATGTCACGATATCGTGACACTTTCGGCTTCCCTGTCTTCCAGCCTCCTTCGAGTCGCGAAAATGCGACATGTCGTGATATCGTGACACTTTCGGCTTCTCTGCCTTCCTGCCCTCTTCGAGTCATAAAAATGTGACATGTCGCGATATCGCGACACTTTCGGCTTCCCTGCCTTCCTACCCTCTTCGAGTCAGAAAATGTGACATGTCGCGATATCGTGACACTTTCAGCTTCCCTGCCTTCCTGCCCTCTTCGAGTCACGAAAATGTGACATGTCGCGATATCGCGACACTTTCACTGCCTTCTTGCCCTCTTCGAGTCACGAAAATGCGACATGTCACGATATCGTGACACCTTTTCTCCCTTGCGCCTTCTCTCGTCCTTGGGTCGCAAAAATGTGACATGTCGCGATATCGCGACACTTTTTCTCCCTTGCGCCTTCTCTCGTCCTTGGGTCATGAAAATGCGACATGTCGCGATATCGCGACACTTTTCTCCCTTGCGCTTTCTCTTGTCCTTGGGTCACGAAAATGCGACATGTCGCGATATCGCGACATCTTTCCCTTCTTCTTTCTCCTTTGAAATTCGACATGTCCATATCCGACATCTTTCCCTTCCTCTTCCTCTTGTCCAATCGTGACATGTCACGATATCGTGACATTTTCCTTCCTTGCCTTCTCCTCGCCTCTAGGGTCGCGAAATCGTGACATGTCACGAAATCATGACATTTTCCTTCCTTGCTTCCTTTCTGCTTCTTCGTCATGACATTTTCCTTCCTTGCCTCCTTTCTGCTTCTTCTCTAAATCCGACATGTCGTGAAATCATGACATTTTCCTTCCTTGCCTCCTTTTTGCTTCTTCGGTCGTGATTTCGCGACATGTCGCGAAATCGTGACATTTTCTCCTCTGCGCCTTTCCTGTCTTCTTTCGGTCGCGATTTCGTGACATGTCACGAAATCATGACATTTTTGCTCCATGCCTCCTCTCACCTTCTTGAGTCGCGAAAACGTGACATGTCACGATATCGCGACACTTTTCTCTGTCGCGATATCGCGACATCAAGGCAAACACTTAGAAATTTTTTTGTCGATGCAAGATTGCTCTGCTGCCATCGGATGCTCCTGCATCAGACACCCGGGGTGGATTGAGAAGTGTCCTTTACTTCTATACTGTTGGAGGAAGACCCAGGCGGTCGACCTCTATTTTGGACAACCAAGTTGCATCTTCAATAGGTCTGCCCTTCCATTTGACCAGATATTCAGAATACTGCCGATTCCTGGTACTTCTGCCTGCTCGAGTGTCTAGTATTTCCTCGATCTCGTCTGCTGCTGAAGTAGATGTTGGAATACTCCATAATTCTGTACTTGGTGTCCCGCTACTGCCTCCTTCATGATACTCTACCAAATCTGCAATGTTAAAAATAGGTGATATGTTAAGGCCACTTGGCAATTCCACTTCATACGCATTGCCTGAATCCCGTTTTCCCACAATTTGGCATGGTCCAAACTTCTTCATCTTCAGCTTGTTATAGGTTTTAGCAGGAAACCTCTCTTTTCTCAAATGAACCATGACTTCATCACCCACTGTGAATTCCTTAAACCGTCGCTTCTGGTCTACCTTTGTCTTATATTGGTTGTTCATGTTAGTAATGTGCTTCTTCACTTCTTCATGCACACTCTTCAGATGCTCTGCAAAGTCCTCAGCCTCGGCACTGCACCTTTCCCCTGTATCCATCTTCCTCAACTCAGAAGCACTCCTTGGACTGCTCCCATATATTATCTGGAATGGAGATTTGTTAGTACTCCTGTTGACAGAATTGTTGTATGCAAATTCTGCCTGTGGCAAAACCAAATCCCATCCCGTGGGCTTATCTCCTATCAAGCATCTCAATAGATTTCCCAGACTCCTATTCACCACCTCCGTTTGGCCATCAGTCTGTGGGTGGTATGCAGAACTGAATTTCAAATCTGTCCTCAATTTCTTCCACAAAGTCCTCCAGAAATTCCCAACAAACTTGGTATCTCTGTCAGAAATGATACTCTTTGGTAGACCATGAAGTCGTACCACCTCTTTGAAAAATAAACCTGCAATGTGAACTGCGTCACTAGTTTTCTGGCAGGGGATAAAATGTGCCATCTTCGAAAACCTGTCAACCACCACAAATATGGAATCATTTCCCCGTTGCGTCCTTGGTAGACCAAGAACGAAATCCATACTGACGTCCTCCCATGGTCTCTCTGGTACAGGTAATGGCTGATATAATCCAGTGTTCTGGCTCACACCTTTCGCCATCTGGCATACTCCATAGCTTTGTACAAACCTCTTCACATCTTGCTATAGTTGCGGCCAATAGTAGTTCTCACTAACCAGGGCAATGGTCTTGTCCCGACCAAAATGTCCAGCCAGCCCTCCATTGTGTTTCTCCTTGACTAGATTTTCCCTCATTGAACTCCTTGGAATGCATAATTGACTTCCTCTAAACAACATTCCATCTTGGATCAGAAAATCCAACCACTTGGTCCTGTCCAAAGTGACAGGTGCCAAGCAAGCCTTCCAGGCTTATGCAAAATCAGGATCTTCAGGGTACAAACCCTTCAGTTCATCAAATCCTACCACTTCCACCTTCATTTTTGTCAACAAACACTGCCTTCTACTTAAGGCATCTGCAACTCTGTTTGATTTTCCGCTCCTGTGCTTCAACACAAAGGTATAACTCTGTAGGAACTCAACCCATTTTAGGTGCCTCTGATTTAGTTTCCCTTGGCTATTGATATACTGCAAGGCCTGATGATCAGTATATAGAACAAACTCTTTTGGTAGCAAGTAATGCCGCCACTTCTTTAGAGCCTGAACTATAGCATAAAACTCTTGATCATAAACTGAATACTTCTTCCTAGCATCATTGAGTTTCTCACTAAAGTAAGCAACAGGTTTACCTTCTTGACTCAAAACAGCTCCTATGGCACTACCACTAGCATCACAATCTACCGAAAATACCTTATTAAAATCTGGAAGTGCCAAAATAGGTTGCTCTGTAACCTTCTTCTTCATCATACCAAAACTCCTATCTGCTCCTAAGGTCCACTTGAATTCTTTCTTATCCCCTCTCATTGTTTACGTAATGGGTGCACAAATACTGCTGAAATTTCTAATGAATTTCCTGTAAAAACTTGCTAGACCATGGAATGATCTTACCTCAGTCGTGCTTCTCGGAGTAGGCCATTCAATGATAGCTCTCACCTTTTTGGGTCCATTTTTAGACCTTCAGCTGAGATGACAAATCCTAGGTACACTAACTCTTTCTTCACGAAATTACACTTCTTTAGATTTATTAACAACTGCTCCTCCCACAGCTTCTCAAAAACCCTTCTGACCTGCATCAGATGCTCTTCCAGGGTTCTGCTAAATATTAAAATATCATCCAAATAGACAATGATGAATTTGCCTAAAAATTCTTTCAATACCTCATTCATCAACCGCATGAATGTGCTTGGTGCATTGGTTAGCCCAAATGGCATGACCAACCATTCATACAAACCTTCTCTGGTCTTGAAGGTTGTCTTCCATTCATCTCCTTCTCTGACATGAATCTGATGATAACCACTCTTTAGATCAATCTTTGTGAAGTACTTGGCTCCACTCAAACAGTCCATAATGTCATCCATCCTTGGCAATGGAAATCTATACTTTATGGTGATCTTGTTAATGGCTCGAGAGTCTGTACACATTCTCCATTCTCCATATTTCTTTGGTGCTAGTACTGTAGGTACTGCACATGGACTCAAGCTCTCCCGAATCAGTCCCTTTTTTAGCAACTCTTGGACTTGCCTGTTCAGCTCTTCAGTTTTTGTAGGAGTCATTCTATGTGTTGCCTTATTGGGTAAACTAGATCCTGGTACCAAATCTATATGGTGACTGATCTTCCTCACTGGTGGTAAACCTTCAGGCACATTATCAGATACAATGTCTGGAAATTCTTCTAACAGTCCTAAGACTTCTATAGGGGTATCCTTGCATTCTTCCTTCCTAACTCTAGGAATTAATGCATAGCACATATGCTCATGCTTTAAACTATCCAAAAATCTTCCCCCTTCAACTAAACAGATTCTAGCGCTGCTACATACCTTTTCACCCGCCTCCTGCAAGGGCTTCAACTTATGGCGCACTCCATTCTTTGTCATTGAGTAAGTGTTGGCGCGACCATCATGCACTGCACACCGATCAAACTGCCATGGCCTTCCCAACAACAAATGGCAAGCATCCATAGGCAGGATGTCACACAGGACCTCATCACAGTACTTCCCAATATTAAATTTCATCGAGCATTGCTCACTGACCAAGGCCCTATGGTCCTTCTGTAACCACGCAATCCGATATGGATGCGGGTGTACCCTTCTCTTTAACTGTAACTTGGTAACCATTTCTTCTGAGACCAAGTTATCAGTACTACCATTATCTATAATAATGTTACAGACCTTACCCGAACTTCTGCACCTTGTGCGAAACAGGCTCCTTCTCTGGTCTGATCCTTTCTCCTCATTCAACAGGGTCCTCCTTGTAACCATAACTTCTCCTCCCTCTGCCTCCTTAGAATGTTCTGATTCAGCACCTTCATCGGCTACAGCAGCTCTGGCAGGACCCTCAGGTCTCTCATTTGTCCCTTCTCGGTGTTGTGGACACTCGTATGCTCGATGTCCTTCTTCGCCACAGTGGAAACAGGTTCCACGAAATCCTCCCCTTCCAAATCCACGTCCAGATCTACCTCTCCCCCTTGGGTAACCATTGTTCTAATTACGGGGTTGGTAGGTGTTCCTATCTTCCTGATCCTGGGTATTACTAGTTTCACCAGCCTTCTTCTGATCCTTATATCTTTCTCCATTGGTCCTTCCACCAGTTCTTCCCCCATGACCTCTTCCTCTTTGCTTTCCCTCAAACCGTCTGTTCAGCTTCTCTTCGACTTTGAGGGCAAACTGGTAAGCATCCTCAATGGTGCTCATCCTAACCAGAATCAACTCTTCTTGAATACTGGTTCTCAACCCATTGATGTAACGGGCCACCTTCTCCCTGTTAGCCTCTGCATGGCCAGTTCTGATTGAGATCAGGTAGAACTCCTCTGTATATTCTTTGACAGATCTGTTTGACTGTCTCAAACTCTGCATTCTTCTCAACAGGTCCAATTCATAATCTACAGGAATAAACTGTCTCTTCAACTTCTCTACCATTCGATCCCATCTGGTTATCTTTTCCTTTCCTCCTCTATTTCTTTCTAGCTGCACTTCTTTCCACCATATGCAAGCATGGCCTTTCAACTTTGTTTTTGCAAACTTGATCCGATCTGGATCTACAACCTCCTCATACTCAAAATATTCCTCCATATCATTGATCCAGTCAATTAACTCCTCTGAATTGAGACTCCCAGAATACGTGGAGACCTCAAACTTCGCCTTCTTCCCGATCCGAGATATGGCCTTAATTAATCTGGCTTCTGTAGGATCCGTTGCTTCTTCTTCAACCGATGGATCATCAACCTCCCAAGCTTCATCTTCACTATGGTCTTCTCTCCTTGGTTCAACCCCTCTTCGCAATTCCTCTTGTAGGGCTTGCACTTGCCTCTACAAAGCTCTGAAATCTTCTTCAGGTACCACATTCCTTCCACCACCATGGTTTCTTCATGGAGGCATTCTTCCTCACTCTCTTCTCACAATCCTTCCATAGATCCTGGTGCAAACTGCCTCACTTTCGATGATCTGCTCACACACTCAGGAACTCCCGCTCTGATACCACTTGATGGTGATCCACAAATAACTCACAACAGATTCTTAAATCTCATTCATTACAGTTGGAATTGATTTACAATAATGGCAACAGTCTGCCATTTAAAACTCCTTCACTCTGAAAGATAGTTATTTTCTTTTCCTCTTACAACATCTTCCGCCCAGGAAGAATAACCGTCTAAACTGGTCCAGAATCGCCCTCTTGCCTTCACGTCTGCAACTATGGCTCAGCAGTTCTCCGACCCTTGTGCATGCCTTCGCTCGCCCTTTTAAAATCTCTGGCATGACTCTTCATTTCCCTTTCTGACCCTTCATTTCATTTCCTGTGCCTCTTCATTGTCTTCGCCTTCGAACGCCTTTCTTTTCGATCCTTGATCCTCGTCTGCTTTCACTGCACCTCGATGCCACGTGCTTTCAATGTTGCCACTGTAGGCTCTGTCCACCTGTCAACCATTGATGACGTTCGGTATACCACCGCTCGGTAGATTCCTCTGTAACGGCCCTTGTAACCGCCTGCGCTTTCTTTTCTTTCGTTGGTCGTAAAAATGTGACATGTCGCGATATCATGACACTTTCGGCTTCCCTGTCTTCCAGCCTTCTTCGAGTCACAAAAATGTGACATGTCGTGATATCATGACACTTTAGCTTCCCTGTCTTCTAGCCTCCTTCGAGTCATGAAAATGTGACATGTCGCGATATCGCGACACTTTCGGCTTCCCTGCCTTCCTGCCTTCTTTGAGTCACAAAAATGTGACATGTCGCGATATCGTGACACTTTCGGCTTCCCTGCCTTCCTGCCCTCTTCGAGTCGTGAAAATGCGACATGTCACGATATCGCGACACTTTCGGCTTCCCTGCCTTCCTGCCCTCTTCGAGTCATGAAAATGTGACATGTCACGATATCGTGACACTTTCTTCTCTACTTTCTTGCCCTATTTGAGTCACAAAAATGCGACATGTCGCGATATCGTGACACTTTTCTCCCTTGCGCCTTCTCTCGTCCTTGGGTCACGAAAATGTGACATGTCGCGATATCGTGACACTTTTTCTCCCTTGCGCCTTCTCTCGTCCTTGGGTCACGAAAATGTGACATGTCGCGATATCGTGACACTTTTTCTCCCTTGCGCTTTCTCTTGTCCTTGGGTCATGAAAATGCGACATGTCGCGATATCGTGACATCTTTCCCTTCCGGTCTTCTTTCTCCTTTTCGATCATGAAATCGTGACATGTCGCGATATCGCGACATCTTTCCTTTCTGCCTTCTCCTCGCCTCTAGGGTCGCGAAATCGTGACATGTCGCGAAATCGTGACATTTTCCTTCCTTGCTTCCTTTCTGCTTCTTCGGTCGCGAAATCGCGACATGTCGTGAAATCGTGACATTTTCCTTCCTTGCCTCCTTTCTGCTTCTTCGGTCATGAAATCGCGACATGTCGCGAAATCGTGACATTTTCCTTCCTTGCCTCCTTTCTGCTTCTTCGGTCGCGATTTCGTGACATGTCATGAAATCGTGACATTTTCTCCTCTGCGCCTTTCCTGTCTTCTTTCGGTCGCGATTTCGCGACATGTCGCGAAATCGTGACATTTTTGCTCCATGCCTCCTCTCACCTTCTTGAGTCGCGAAAACGTGACATGTCGCGATATCGCGACACTTTTCTCTGTCGCGATATCGCGACATCAAGGCAAACACTTAGAATTTTTTTTGTCGATGCAAGATTGCTCTGCTGCCACCGGATGCTCCTGCATCATAAGGCTATAGATGCTTTATTGGTAGTGGAGTATGCTCATGCATGGCAACACGTCTCTCTTGAAGAGACCTTTGAACGCACATAAGAACAATCTAGCTTCCTGGTCTTCTCTATGACGAGTTTAATCTCACTTTAGTCAAGATGGATAAATGAATTCACTTGCACATACATTGTTTCTTGATTGGATCGAGTCATTACCATGCTCATGATTGGTAAATAAACATTCATTGCACATATATTTGGTCTCTGAGAAATTTGATAGAGCTTAAAATCACTAGGATATTTGAGTCTCTACAAAACAATTCTAGATCTGTTATCCATAAGCCAAAACAACATCCATACCATAATCACATCATTATATGTGTCTTCCACTTCATATTCCACCATTAAATGTTGGTGTTCCTAATTAAACAACAAAGATAAAAATGATCAAGAAAAAATTTAAACTACTACAAATGATCATTAGAGCATCAATTCACTTAAAATGTTATCATAAAGCATATACATCGTCATCATAATGCATCCATAACATCATATACACATGCATTCACACATACATTCACAATAAAAGAACACAAAAATCAGACACAATATAAAATCCATGTATATATATGTATAAATATTGCATGTACAAAGTACACCCAAAGGTTGTATACAACAGAGCATTGAGGCTCATATACAAAATACAACAAGAGGCACTAATTAACACCTAAAGGCAAACCCTTCTGATCTTGAGGGATCAGGAACTCGAGGAGCCTTAGTTCAAGAACTACTATACCCAGAGTCAGTACGCCTAACAGATCCAGATACGGATGAAGAAGGTTGCACTAGTAATCCAATACCATGTTGCACAAGGCAATCCTTGCGCTCCTAAATATAGCCATATCAAGACCGAAGGTGAGATAGGTCCTATCTCTAATGTGTGTATCTCCCTGCTAGATTTGTCCAAAGCCTGACTATCACATCAACATCCTCACATTCACCTGCAGTATCCCACACCTCTAGTTCCCTTCGTAGTTGAGCATTCTTGACATCGCAAGTTGTAATCCCTACATATTGCTCTATCGATATCTACTGGAGTCGATCTTGATCCTCAACTAGGCTATCTCGCTCAAGTTGGAGTACAACCCACTCCTCCTCACTCCAACCAAGAGGTCTCTCTGGAATATCCTCCTTACCACCTCCACCATCGCCATCGCCTCTAATCTTAAGAGGTTGATCTATCGTGGTCCTCGACTACTTCCCCCATCACTGGATTGACGATGTATCTATCATTGAGGAGTCTCCTTTACTTTAGTAACAACCTTCCCATCATCACCACTACCCTCATCCACAACCTGAATCAGTGCCCATTGAGGTTGAGAAATAAACCAAAAATCATAGTCAACTATGGTACTGACATCATCAACATTTGAGATATCCATCTCCTCATCATCCTCATACTCCACCCATCATGCCTTAGCACAAGGTAAGCTCAACTTATTGGCATGATGCATATAAATCATTGGAGCATAAGGAACCACCTGTCGTATCCTAAACTATCATAGAACATGCAAGAATTGGATCAACTCTATCTTGTTGCCATGACGACCAACAACCCATATGGCCTACCTAATCCACCGTAGCTGCTCCCCATTAGTATACCATCTAAAATTTTGCCATGGTCACCAATACACCTAATAAAGCATCAATCTTGCCCATAGATTCATGTACTCCTAGTCACTACGACCAGGACAACTTGGTTATATCTTCTTGACTACTCACCATATCAATGCATAAGGATGATCCATATGCCACTCACATGGCAGACCTATAGGATGAGCTATATTGAAATACCACCAACCCTAGATCTAAAGTAGTAGACTGCAACCCAATCCCTTTCACCTAGACCTCTTCACCTTATACAACTCCATGTATACCTAAGCTAGAAAAGCAGGCACCCAAGAATACACCTGAGGCTCATCAATCATATTAAACACCAACCTAAACATATTCCAAGGGAACTAGCATCCTGTGTTGTTAGGCACCGACATATTAGCCAGTAAGAAAATAACGTAGGTTGATAATACCTCAAACTACCTCTACAAGTACAAATATAGGTATCAGATGCTATCATCATGTTCACATCCTTCCACTCATCACCAAAAATTTAACTCATATCATATCCCTTATCATGTCCAACTCAGACACGTAATCCCTTCATAGGTACATAGAATATGCAATATATGTCCTTGAACGTAACTATCATTTCCCCTATTGGGAGTTGGAAGGTCCCCCTATTCGGATCCCACTGCTCTACTAAGGTAGAGAGGTACCCCTCATCGACCCTCACCATATTAATACATGCACAACCATCCAATCCCACCCGCTCCAACCACTCCCAATCGACTTCCTGCAATACCTTTTTCACCCTCAATAGGATACATGAAAATCAATATGTAGCCTCCAGAATCCTCAATTGTAGCACAACACGAAAGCAAATGCACATTAGGATCTCATTCATTTAAAAAAAAAACTTTTTGTCACCTATCTTTCAGTCATAAAAAAAATAACAACAAAACAAACAAAAACAACATTACAAAATAAACAAGAGGGCTAGAACTTACCTTTGTCACCCACACATCAGCTCCAGTTGCTGTGCCAACTCCCTCCATCTCCATTGCTAAGCTATTTTATTCTTGTTCTCTCAAACATCACTTCTCAAATTCTCAGATGTAAATATGAAATGAAAATTTACCCTTACAACCCTTTTATAGCTGAACAAGTGCACCCAGATGCACTTTTATGTTTGGTAGGTGTAGTCAAACACACCACTGTATATACATAATGATATATGTAGATCCACATCTGTGGAGATATAGACGTAGACCTACATTTATTTTCAAAATATTGCAAAAAGTTTCAAAAGGGGCCTCAAAACATAGTAAAATCCCACGAAATCATTACATCAACTCATTTAAACTTCATTCACATCATTCCATTTCATTTTGTGACAAATTGGATTGAGTTGGGCGCTTGACTTTTGAATACACACAAAAAGCACAAAATGTCTTAAAACACTTTAAAACATTCCAAAATGATCCAAAATTTCACAAAATTGCCAAATCAACTCATCAATGCATTTACATCATCAAGTCAACCTACATCATCAAGTAAACCTTGTATCTAGTGATTTCCTCTAGTCACTTGGTAGTTGCAGCGATTGGTTATGCATGTAATTTGGTAGGAGGGTTAGATCACCATAAGGATGCTTGCTCAAAATTATCATCCAATATCATATTTTTTGAAATGAAATCAATTTTATCCCTCAATTTGTGAATGTGACTATGTTCAAAAAAATTTGCTCAAAAGCTATCATAAGCCCTCTCTGAAGGTAAAAAGTGGAACTCTCTTACAAACTTAAAATGCATCATGTCAATATTTAGGTTTAAAAACATGGTTTACATAAGCGAGGTGGTAATGCCTTTGCATCCACCACAATGTTTACCTAATTTTGGCTAGTTCATCAACAACATTGCACATCATGCTGAAAGCAAAATTTCGATAACACAGATCAACCTCAAACTTGGGGCAACAAACTTGAATTTGATTTCTAACATTTGCACACATCCATTTCATCATCCACATTTGATCAATTGGCTCATTGATTTCATTATTCACTCATTCACCAATTGAGGGGGTAAGCTAAAATCACAAAATTTTCAAAATATTCTTATGCACTAGGGAAAGAGTCCATTCCATAAAACCAGGTGTCTCTTGTTTTTGTACTGCATTGTGTTTCACAAAACATGATACAAAAAGGGGCATCTATAGACACCAAATCCTAGCCATTCATAATCCATTCATTTCCTTAAAATATTTTTTTTGAGTAAAAGGTAAAAAAATTATTAAAAGAAAAACTAATAAGCTTATAAAAATCCATTTTGAAATCCTGCCTTTCTTGAAAAGGCTCAAAATACAGTTTTTCCATTTTCTTTTATCTACACAGGATCTCTGAATCTCCTACTATTTAAAATTTTCCTCCTTCTTAACTGTATATGTCCTCTTCCAACAAAGATTACTGAAGCCCTATTTGTTCTTTTTTCTATTCCTAATAGCTTTCATGTTGCATTTGATTCCATAGTTGTGCCCAAATGTCTTGTTCTACCTCTGTCATCAGAAATTATCCATGTACTTTAGTCAGCACTATTTCTAATAAGTTCCTTAACATAATCCCCTAGGTCCTCTCTTCTGAACCGAATTCCTCTTTAATTTTTTTTTTGTTCCATTCCAACCATATTTTCTAGTAGATGAAGCCAATCCCTAAATTCCAAGCTGTGCTTAGCGTTTTGGATTTGAAGGTGTTATATGACCAATGGTCCTAAAAATTACTACCATTAGGAGGATACCATTTTGTTTGGCTAAAGATGGAGTACCACCAATTCCAGATTGTGTAAGCATTGGAGCAATAAAAAAGGAGGTGGATTATAGTTTCTACCTCTTGGAAGCACATTACACATCTACTGGGTCCAATGAACCCATTTCTCCTTATATTGTCTTGAGTCATAATGCTTTTGTGAGCAACCTACCATATAAAAAAATTAACCTTTGGCCAACCTTTTGGTTGCCATATATTCTTTCTAGGGATGTTTTTGTTGGGGTTGGTTCTTGATACTTTGGTGAGCCTTTCGGTATCTTGCTTTCACTATGTAAGTGCCTTATTTTCCATATCCCCATGCTAGTTGGTCATGTCCATATTTCCATAGCCACGTTCTTTTTTCTAGGATTTCTTTCAGTTCACATTTTTTAGCTTCCCATTCTTCACTAACCACTAGTCCAAATTTTGCCATCTTCTTGAAGTTGCTAGTTGTTGGCTTGGGAGGATGAGATATTGAGATGTAAAAGTTTGGCCATGATTATGAAGAGTCTCTATAATTCCACTAAGATGAGGGTATTGCTTGATAATGGGTTGGGGGGCAAATTCCTAAGAATCATCCCACAAACTAACTTTTCTCCCATCACCTACTTTCCAATGTAAGTCTTACTTAATCAGTGAGACCTCTCTTTTGAGTGTTTTTCATATCTCTGATTCCAAACTTATAACTGGAAACCATGGTACATCCTCCATTTTGTGTGTAGGGTAATATTTAGCTTTTATAACTTGACTCCATAACTGATATGGATTTGTGATCCACCACCAGTATAACTTCCCTATTAGTGCTAGGTTGTTTGTTGATGCAACTCTGATTCCAAGACCTCCCTCTTCCTTTGGTTGATAGACTTTCTCCCAAATTACCAAAGCATTTTTATGATTTTCTTGTGTTCCTGACCATAAGAATTTTCTCAACATTTTATCCAAATATTTGAGTATGTTATTTGGGGTTGCTAAAATAGAAAATTTGTAAACTAGAATTGCTTGTAACATTGACTTCAAAAGTGTGACTCTGCCTCCAAAGATTAACCATCTATGAGACCAGTGTGCTAACTTTGAGAAAATTTTATCTTTTATGGATTTCCAATCTTTCTTTTTTCAGGATTTATTTATGTTAAAGGAATTCCCAAGTAATATAATGGACACAAGGCCATTGAGAACCTAAGAATGTTTGCTATCCGATCTCTGATTCTCTTATGTACATTAAAGAAGACAACTTTGGATTTTTCTTCAATTAGAAGTTGGCCAGTGGTTGTAGTGTACCAATCTAATATTTCTCTGATACTAGTTGCTTCTTTTATTGTTGCTTCCCCCCATAATCCTATATCATCTACAAATTGTAGATGAGTGATAGCTATATCTCTATTTATTTAAATTTTTGTAATGTTGTTCTTTGTTTTTTTCTTCTGTATGAGTCAACCTAGTCCTTCTGCAAAAACAATAAATATATATGGAGAGAGAGGATCTCCTTGTCTAATTCCTCTACTGGCCTTGAATAGTGGGGAGGGGGTTCTATTGATGAGCACTGAAAAGGAGACTGTAGAAATGCATTCAAGTATCCAGTTGATCCAATCTTTATGGAATTCAAATATTTGCAAAATTTGATCCAGAAGTTCCCAACTCACTCTGTCATAGGCCTTGGATAGATTTAACTTCAGGAACATTACTTTGTTCTTTCTTTAGCCCATCTAGTGTATAGTTTATTATGCTATTACAATCTCATCTAATATTTTTCTACCCTACATAAATCTCCCTTAAATAGGAGATATAATATTTGGTAATATAGCTTTTAGTCTGTTGGATATTACCTTGGTGATGATCTTGTAGATCACATTACAGAGGGCTATTAGTCTGTAATTGGTTAGATTCTCCATCTCTCCTCCCTTTGAAATCAAAGATATAAAAGTATGGTTGAGGGATTTGAGAATCCTACCACTGGATCTGGATTCTTCTACTGCTCTAGTTATATCTTCTCCTATAAAATCCCAAAAAGCTTTGTAAAATTCTATTGGTAATCCATCAGGACCTAGGGCCTTTCATGATTGCATGGAGAATATTGTTTTTTTTTTAAAGCAAAAAACCCCTTGTGGGGCCACCTTGGTCTGAGAGACCACAAACATGGGGTTCTACACTGTCAAAGTCACCCAGAGTCGCACCCGACCTGCCCGCACCAACATTATCAATTGGATTTTGGGTACCCAATTCAGCTTTTTGGTAGGGTGGAGATTCGAACCTGGGACCTCTCTTGGAGGATTGCCATCTCCTCTCCAAATCACCTACAACACCTAGGTTTTTTTTAAGTGAAAAACCCCTTGCGGGGCCGCCTTGGTCTGAGAGACCATGAATAGGGGGTTCTACACCATCAAAGTCACTCGGGAGTCGCACCCGACCCTGCTCGCACCAACATTATCAATTGGATTTTGGATACCCAATTCAGCTTTTTGGTAGTGTGGATATTTGAACTTGGGACCTCCCTTGGAGGATTGCCCTCTCCTCTCCAACTCACCTACAACACCTAGCTACATGGATAAGATTGTTTATTTCACCTCTTCTTCTTTTATCTCTTTCATAAGGTCCTCATTCTGCTCTTGAGAGACTAATTTGGGGATACTTCCCAAGATTTTCTCCTAGGATTTTTTTGACAGATGTGAATTTGTAGTAAAAAAAGTGGAGAAATAATCATTAGCTAATTTTTGCATACATGAAGTGGTGGTTTCTAGGAGTCCTTCTGCATTTGTTAAAGAATTAATTTAGTTATAGTGTTTCCTAGTTGTGGCCGACTGGTGAAAGAATTTTGTATTCCTATCTCCTTCTTGAAGCCAAGTAATTCTAGATCTCTGCTTCCAATAGGTTTCTTCTTTCTTATCTAGCTCCTCTTCCTATTGCATTAAGAAATTTTCATGAGAGAGTAATTTCTTTGTAAGGGGTTCTGAATGAATTCTTTTTGCAACTCCTTGCATTCTCTCAACTAGCTCTGTTCTTTGTTGCTGAAAATATGATCTTTAGAATTTGCTCTAGTTTTTCAATTTATATTTGATATATTTTAATTTGGAGTGTAGCTAAAATCGTGCCTTTCCAAATGTTGGTTTCCCTTGTTGTCACCATTGTTGAATTAACTCTAGTATTTCTTGCTTTAGAAGCCAAAAGTTCTCAAATTTTGAAGGGGTAGTTTTTGGACTGGGGTATTCTATTTGTGATATGTAGACATACCAGGAAATGGTCAAAAGATAATAGGTTTATGATTTCTAAATGATAGCTCCATAACTGGTGAATTTCTTCCTCTATCAATATCCTATCTAATCTTGATTTTATTGCTTGGTCTCCTTTCCTTTTATTGGTCCAAGTAGTACCATATCCTGGAGGTGGAATGTCAATCAAATTTAAATTATTAGCTTGGACAATCAGGATTTTGTCCTTCTCATTGAGATGATTTAGGCGTCCCTCTTGGTCATTCACTGACATCTTGGTATGGAAGTATCCATCCACCAGGAACCTATCTTCTAGGTAAGCTTCTCTAATAGCCTAGATTGACTTCCATTGTGTTTTTTGTTCCTACAATTCCTTCTTCCCATAAAAGTTAATAATCATCCAGACTGAGTCTGATTCTCTGTATCTCAATATGGTCATCAAGATCCCTCTAGTTTATATTGCTCCTACCTGCTGAAAAGTATCTCTATTCCACAAAGTGGCCATTCCCATAAGAAACCATGGGAAACTTGGGCCTCATAGTATCCATTCCTCCAACATATCTTGGATATTGTTTGCATTGCTTCTAGTGATGCTCTAGTTTCTTGTAATAAAACCACATATGGGTGGTTATCTTCTATCATATGTTTAATAGCCAATTTTCTAGGGTAGTCATTTAATCTCCTTACATTCCATGTGTGTATAATCATTGGAAACTTGTGTTGTAGAAGTTGGCTATGGGTTTAACCATGTCTGCTTCTCTCAAATGTTCTCCTTGTTGTTGTATTTTTTCTTTGTTTGTCTTTCTACCTACTCCTTGAGAGTTTACATTTTTCTCACTATTCCTAGCAACCTCGAATACAGATGAGGTTGGAGGATCAGGAAGTGAAATATGATGCTCCATAAACCTATCCTCCAATACCTCAATATACCTATGCCAAGATCGAAGATGTGTTATGTCAACATTAGGTCGACATTCCCTCTCTAGTAGCTTTACCTAGATCCTCATGATCCTCTCATCCTGAGTCATCACCATCACATCTCGCTCTGCCACTTGCTACTCCAGCCTCATATAATCCTCCTCACTCTGACCCGAAGTCCCATCTGGAGTCTCCTCCACATCGTCTCCATTTTTGATATCTTCTCCACTCCCTAGAGCCTGCCTCATCGAATCGTTAGTCCTATTCCTTTGAATATCAAATCAAAGGTGTCGCTGTCGCTTGGGGGTCCCATGGGTCCCCTCATCCTAAGCCTCATACCCATCTCCACTAACCACTACTCAAGTAGGTGCCCATGGTGGCTGTGTAGCAAACCACACATCATACTCTGAAGTAGTCCTTACATTATCTATATCGAGGAGATCCATCTCCTCATCATCCTTATACACCTCCCTCCATGGTTCTACACATGGTAGAACTATCTCCCTCGATACCTCCTATAGAGCATACGCTCCTCTGAAATCCCCTACCTCAATATAAACTATCGAAGTACTCATGCGAACTTAAAATACTTAGTCTCACTTCGATATCTCCCAACCACCCATATAGCCTACCACATTTGTTGTAGATGCTCTTCATCTTCGGTCCACTTGCTACCCCACCATGGCCTCCACATCACTTGGGTGAATATCAATCCAACCCATAAATATTGATACCAATGGCTTATTTGCACAATATGACTTGATTGTACCTACTTGACCACCACCCATCTCCTCTCGTAGGGCTTCTCCCTACCCAAACCTGCCACTGGTAATCATTTCGGTTGAGCCACATTGAAATACTCCCATCCCCAACACTATAGTAGCAAGTTGCATCCTAATCCCTTCCTCCACTACCTCCTCACCTCATAGAGATATTGGTATACTTCCACTAATAAGGCAAGATCCCATGCACACACCTACTGCATAGTGAGCATATCACTCACTAACCCTATCAAGTACTAAGGAAACTTGGACCGAGTACTATTCGGGACCACGATGTTGGCCAACACAAACATCACCAAGGCACAAAGGGTATCCAAATTTTTTTTCACATATATAGACAAGTAGGGTATACCCCCACTCTCCACCCTTACACTTTGCTATCCATTGCCAAACATCTTCTTCATCTCTATCCCTCGATCATGTCCAACCTTGATACAAATACCGTCCACTGGCACCTTGAGGATGTGGTATACATCCTCAAGTGTAAGGGTCACCTCTCCCGTGGGGAGCTAAAATGTTTCCCTATCTAGATCCCACCTCTCTACCAAGGTAGAGAGGTACCCCTCATCCACCCTAATCATGTCAATTCAGGCTACCTCTGCTAGCCCCATGACCTCCAGTAGCTCTTAATCCTCCTCCACTAGTGCCTTCCTCATCCCAGGAATGTAAGGTGAGAACCGATGTCGAGCCTCTAAAATCCTAAGCTGTAGCACAACATAAAATATATGTCATTAAAAAATCATAAAAAAAATACAAAAACATAAAATGTTTGCATAAAAAGGACATTACCTCAACTGCTTGCACTCCATCTTCAGCCCCTGCCTTCGCTCCTTCCACCACCATAGCTTCTGCATCCAATTCATTTCACCTCACTCCACTCCACTCCACCCAAATCTCCCAGACGCAGCTTCTCAAACTCACAAAACACACAAATAAGCTCAAATCTCGCTCAACAAGCTATTTATAGCTACTTCAAGCACCTTGAGATGCCCATGGGCATTTCCTAGTGCACTAAAGTGCACCAGGGCATTTGCAAAATGCCCAAACACCAGTGGGCATTTGTGCATGCTAAAAGCACCAAATGGTGTTTGGATTCAAAATTGAAAAAAGAACAAATTTTTATAAAATAGTGGCTTATCCTCACCGAATCACTTCATATCATGCATCTGTTTCATCATATTAACAGGTTTTGTGAAGGTTCCAACTAATTTGGATGCATAATTTTCATTTGCGACCACAAATTACAAATCCATTTAACAAGTTACAAAAGCACTCCAAAATGGTCCAAATCTTCACAAAACGATCATAATCATCATTCTCATCATTAATACATCATTCCATATCATCATTTGCATATTTTCCAAGTTAAAACAACATTCAAGTGAACCTTGTATCTAGTGGGTTATTCTATATACTTGGCGATTGCAGCGATTTTTTATCTTTGCAATTTGGTAAGATGAATAACCTACCATGAGGACACCTTGTCATTTTTATCATTCCATATATTCTTGTTCGAAATCACAATCACATTTGGTACTTCACATTTTGTGTGAAACCTTTCCAAGAATGATTTGCACAAAAGTTGTCATTGATGGCCTAGTTTGTGGGGCTTAAAACATGGACAAAAATCACATTTTATCATTTCACAATTCCTTGATAGTCATCACAGAGATAGGCACTAGCTAGGATGATTGGTTTCAATCATGGGAATTATTCAAAAATCACTAGCAGGCCCTCCAAAGTTGACTCTTTTTATTTTTCTTTGCATCTTCATATTTGCATATCAATGATGTCTAAAGGCACATTCTTCAACAACATCGAATCACCCTAAACATGGGGCAACCACATTTGGTTTTGAATTTCCCACAACGGGATACATCTTACATGATCATGACATCTATACTTGGTAAAAAAAAAACCCTTCATCTGTTGAGATAAAAATAGACACATTTTTTTATCACATTTTCACAAAATCCTTCATCTATTGGGGCAAAAACAAACACATCATTTCACATTTTTCACCAATATCCTTCATACCATTGAGGTAAAAACGATATCACATTTACATAACTCATATCATTCACCATTCATTTGCATATATTTTTCAATTCGCTCATGAGATTCATCCACAAACTCACTCCCCAATTGAAGGGGTAAGCTACGCAAATCTAAATTCTTTCATTCTTTTGTCTTCAAGCTCATGTTTCACATCTTAAGAGAAAGTTGCTTCTGTGCCTAGCTAAAATAGGTGTCTTATGTTTTTGCATTGTATTATGTTTTACGCAACACAATACAAAAAGGGGCATCTGTAGACACCAAAACCTAGCCACTTGTCGTCCATCTAGGTCTTCCCACCATTTTCCCATTTATTTATATATATCTAGGCATATTTGTTAAATATATGTTTAATATTAATATTTTAATATTATATTATATATATTTAATAAATATAAATATTATATATGTGAATAAATCCTAGCCATTCGATTTAACTTAATTCTAGCCATCCATCTACATCAATCCATGCCACTCACCCAAAATTAATATCCACCCTCCGTTATATTTTAATCTAAGCCACACAATTCGTGTCTCTTAAACCCTAACATACCCTAGTGCGGATTATTAATAGGAGCCATTTTGATGGCTCAACCCTTGAATTGAAGTTTTCTCAAAGTTTCAAAGCAATTCGTACCCTAGTCCCTTGGAGTACCCAAGCACTATTGCCTTTCGTCCTCGCTCACCGTAATCCCTGCATCCGTTGTTGCCCCTCTTGCCTAGCCAGATCTGCTTTTGTAGATTCTCACCTCAGCTACCGAATGCCTTTAGGTACTCTTTGTCATTATCGAGCACCTTCAGACATTTATCCTTCACTGCAAAGTGCCCGTGGATATCTTACACCAGAGCTCTGCAATCCTATTAGCCCTCGAGCGATGCTAGGGCATCGCGACATCGATTTCCTGCAACAAATATCACAGATCAGAGAATAGCGAGCGTCATAAGGTAAATATTTCATTTGTTATTTCATTCCATGCATTTTTAGTTTTTGTTCATGCTATTTACATCATATAACTAGGGTTTTTGTATTGATTATAGAGGGTCTCACATTGTATAGCCCTCACAGTTGCTACTAACCTATTTGCTATTTTTTGTGTGCATATCTAGAAGTGTTACATTAGCATTGCATAGCTACTTAAGTTGGAATGGCCTAGTATTGGATAACACGAAGCCCAATCACATCTGTTGGGATCAAAAGTGATATTGAATACACCATCAACATTGTTTGCTAGGGTTTTGGAGAACCCTAACTATTGTAAAAATTTGTATCAAAGAAATCAATTCTTTAATTATAACAATGGAGATTTGAGGCTCCCCCCATTAATAATAAAAATCATTTCTTCTTATGTAATATTGAGTTTGATTTCAAATTTTCTTTATATCTATTTTGTGGTGTTTTGCTTTTGCATCTACACCTTATAATCCTTACCCATGGATGCCACATCAACAACCTGTACCATAATGGATAAATCACAATGCTTGGAGCCCAACTCCACAACATGCAACACAAGTCCCACTACAACAGAGTTTGCCAACTCCCCCTACTTTGAGACCTGCTCAACTTTTGAAACAACCCACGTCTAATCCAAACAACAAAACACAACCAACATACCAAATGGAAAATGAGATGTACCCCATGTATAATATCAAAGTAGATTGTAGTCCTGTATAATTGAGGTTAGGTAAACAGGTAGGTGTAGAAATAGCTCCTTTGTTAGAAGAGGAGAAAAAAATAGATTTAGAAAAAGAGGAATCACCTCTTATAGAGGAAGTAGAAGATGAACCAGTAGTTGTAAATACCAGAGAAGAGGTTCCACATTTTCCAAAAAGGTTGCAAGAACCCAAAAAGCTAGTACAACCAAAATTTGACATTCTTTTCGATATGAAAAATTTGACAGTCACAATACCTCTTTTTCAGGCCATAAGAGATATTCCAATCTATACAAAGACCATAAGGGAATTGTGTTTGAGAAAACTAGGAAGAAAACCAACAAAGACAATCAATTTGGTAGGTCAGTTAGCTGGTATTATGTAGGGAAACACCTACAGCCAGAAATATTTAGACCCAGGAAGCCCTATTTTAACTATAAAAATTGGAGGCTATGTCTTACCCAACACATTAGTAGATCTAGGGGTTACCATTAATGTCATGCCCAAGGATACCATGCAAAAACTTAGACTGACCAATCTGAAGCCAACCAAAATTGTCCTTGAGTTGGCTGATAGGTCTATAGTGCTCCCTAAGGGAATGTTGGAAGACATAACAATCACAATGGATGCATGGGAATACCCAATAGATTTTCTAGTGTTACAATCCAAGTTTGAGTTGGGTGGTTATCCACTCATCTTAGGTAGACCTTGGCTGGAAATAGTTGATGCCTACATAAGTTGTAGGAATGGATAAATGACCATTTTTGATGGTCAAAATGTGAAAAATTTGATTATCCATCCACTTGCACAATCTGTAGACTTGTTGGGAGAACCTGATTGTGAAAACTAGAATATTGGTGATTTATCAATGATTCAATCCATCATGGCATTTTATGAGTTGAAGGATGAGAGTGACGAGGAAAGAGTTATATCAAACTTTTTCCAAGGGGAATCCTCCTGTCCTCCTCCAGAGCTGCCACTTGTTGGAGGTAAAAATCACCATATCAAACAAATTGAGGTTGCACCTAGGAGGGTATTGAATATAGATGATGAGTTGAAATTTGATTAGTAGATCAAATTAAAAGAAATATTAGTCAAAAATCAACATGATTTTGCTTGGGAGTATTCAAACATGAGAGGAATTACTCTAGAAACCTGTACTCATCGCATATATTTGGAAGAACAAATGAAACCGATAAGACAACCACAACACAGGATGAATCCATCTATGAAGGAGATTGTTAAAGCTGAATTGTAGAAAATCCTAATAGTCAGGTTTATACCCTATCTCTGATAGTGAGTGGGTATCACCTTTGGTGGTGGTGCCCAATAAAAATGGAAAGTGGTGTATCTGTGTTGGCTACGGATTGCTCAATAAGGCAAAAAAGAAAGACCACATCCCCTTACCTTTCATAGATTAGATCATTGATACCTTAGTAAGAAAGAAATATTTTATTTTTTGGATGGGTTCAGTGGATACAATCAGATTCATATTGGGGAAGAGGATCAAGATAATACCACATTCATTTATCCATGAGGATCCTTCGCTTACTGAGTTTTATCCTTTGGTTTGTGCAATGCACCTGCCATATTTCAGAGGGCAGTATTGAACATCTTCTCTGATATTATTAGAGAAACTGTGGAGGTATATGTGGATAATTTCATTGTTTATGGTGATACTTTTGATGAAGCCACAATAAATTTGAAAAGAACACTTCAGCGGTGCGAGGAAACTAATCTATCCTTGAGTATTGAGAAATATTTTATGTTAATGCAGGAGGGAATAGTATTCGGACATAATATTTTTGTAGATGGGATAAAAGTAGATAAAAATAAGATAGAGGTAATCCAAAATCTACCCACTCCCAAAATTTATAAAGATATCCGAAGTTTCCTTGGCTCAACTAGTTACTATAGGAGGTTTATAGCAGACTTTAGTAAAACTGCTAAATCCCTAAGCACATTGTTATAAAATGATGTAGAGTTTTTCTGGAAAGATAAATGTGAATAGGCATTTAACACTTTGAAAGAAAAACTGGCCACTACTCCAGTACTGAGAGTTCCAAATTTCACCATTCTCTTTCACATATATGTGGATGCATCCAATAATGTGATATATTTAGTAATGAAACAGAAGGATGGTGATGAATTATATGCCATTTATTATGTTAATAAACACCTTAAAGGTGCTGAGTTCAATTATACTATCACAAAAAAGGAAATTCTTGGAGTCATACATGCTCTTAAAAAATTTTGCCACTATATTATATGTTATCAGGTTTTTGTGCATACTAATCAGTCAGCCATCAGGAACTTGACAAAAAAGCCTGGATTTAGTGGTAGAATTATCAGATGGTTGTTACTTCTACAAGAATTTGATGTGACAATTCTAGAAAAACTAGGTAAGGACAATGTGGTTGCAAATTTTCTTTCCATATTGACACCACCAGATCATACAACCATAGAAGATTAGTTTCTAGATGAGCATTTATTTTCTCTGAATGAATAGATACCATGGTACATAGATATGGCTAATTATTTAGCCATTGGTAAAGTATCCCCTACACTTTCACCACATGAGAAATAAACATTAATAGAGAAAAGTGCATACTTCTCATAGATCGAGGGATGCCTGTTTAAAACAAGGCCTGATCAAATCATGAGAAGATGTGTTGCTGATAATGAGATTGTAAAAATACTAAAAGCTTACCATAATGAACCTTATGGTGGCCATTTTATAGGAAAAATAACTGCATTCAAAGTATTACAGGCTGGATACTTTTGGCCTTCACTATTTAAATATGTATCCAAACACGTGAGCCAATGTGATTAGTGTCAGAGGATGGGTAAACCAACTCTTAGAGATGAAATGCCACTCCAACCACATGTGCACATTGAGCCATTTGACAAATGGGGGATGGATTTTGTAGGACCCATTAATCCATAGGTAGCAGGTAAGAGATATATCTTAGTTTACACTAACTATGTGACCAAGTCGATTGAAGTGCACACATTGCGTTATTCTAAAGAGAATATTGTAGCAAATTTTTTGTTTTTATCTATCTTTACAAGATTTGGGGTTCCAAGGGATATCACTACTGATCAAGGGCCTCAATTTAATTCAAATATGATTCAAGAAATAATGTAGCAGTACAAAATTAGGCACAACAAAACCACTCCTTACCATCTACAGGAAAATGGGCATGTAGAGATCACCAACCATGAATTGTAGAACCTTCTCACAAAGACGGTACATCAACATAGGAAAGAATGGACCATAACATTACCAAAAGTAATGTGGGCTTATAGAACCACATGGAAAACTACCACTAGTTTTACAACATTCCAATTAGTATATGGGAAGAATTTTATGATACCCATAAAGTTTGAAATTAAGACTCTCAGAACTGTAGTAGATTTAGATTTGAATATGGATGAGACATAAAAGGAATGGATTTAGTAGCTTAACCAACTGGATGAATATCGACGTGATGCTCTACATTGAATAGAGGTCATCCAAAAATAAAGGGCCAGGTGGCATGATCATCACACCAGGTCAAAGTAGTTTAAAGTGGGAGAATGGGCATCATTGTATGACTCCCAATTCTAATAAAGGAAAGGAAAACTCATGCAACACTGGATGGGACCATATGAAGTAATTGAAATCATCAACAATGGAGTTGTACGAGTCAGAACAATTAATTGTAGTAACATCACATTAACAGTCAATGGTCACCGACTACGGCCATATCATGTGTCTGAGACTTATATGATGAAGTCCAGAATAGGCATGGGGGAGACCCCATTTGAGTCCATTTTTAAAATTTATCAGTAATATGTGGACACATGTTTGTCCACATGACCCAAAAACAATTTATTCTTTTATAAGTCCTACATTTTTCTTTCTTTAGTTGTGTTTTTGTTTTGCAGGAATGATCCCCTGAATACAATCTATAGGCAGCGTGGGAAACCTAGGCCTATCAGGCATAGGATCCATGAACCTACACATTTCCAACATTCTAGGAGGTTAATTCCAATAGAAGTACACTCATACCCATATGAAGGGGGATAACCATGCTTGTACGGGTATGCGATTGTTTTTATCTTCATAGAGAAAAATACCCAAATGCTAGTTTACATAGCGGATGATGATGTTGTCCTTGAATGATGAACGTTGATAGTCTGATCAACTGAAAGTGCTCAACTACGAACATGCCAACAAACATTGATTGTTTAAATAACAAGAAGGTGCTTGACTCCCATATATTATAAAGGCACTTGACTCCCGTTATTGAAGAGTTTTCATAAAAAAGGTGCCTAATTTATAGCGATAAGGCCCCTATATTCTATTTTGAAAGGGCACCTGATTTCTAGCGAGAAGGCACCTACATTCTATTTCGTAAGGCACCTGATTTCTAGCGATAAGGAATCTGTATTTTGTTTGAGAAGGTGCTTGTTTTTTGCTTTGGAAAGCGCTTGGTTTCCAGCAAAAGGGTGTCTAAATTTAGTTCTAACTGGTGCTTGTATCCTGTATGGGAGTAAGGCACCTGATTTCCAGTAAAAAGGTGTCTGAATCCCATTCTAATGAGTGCCTGTGTTTTGTATATTAAAGTAAGACACCTGATTTCCATCAAAAATGTGTTTGACTTCCGTTCTAATAAGCGCTTGATTTCAAGGATACAAAATAAACCTTTGGCATCAAGAAGCGACCAAAGCCAAATCAACATTTTATCCACGTGATCAAAAGTTAAAATTCTCATAGATAAAAAAATACTTTTTTCATTGGAGATTTGTGCACGTTCTAAGACAACCAACAAAATGAATTCCAAGGAGGGTTGTGTGTCATTCCACAGAAAAATATTAATTTAATATTTTTCTTGCATTATTTTGTAGTAGGGAACCTCAAATGAAATAAATTGTAGCATCTAAGAATGATTGTTCAGAAAAACATTTCCTCACATGGGAAATACACACAACATTATATTTTTGATAAACACAGTCATCATGCGATAACCAATCCGTCTGTGCTACGAGTGTCTACATATCATGCACGCACAAAATACTAATTAGGTATATACTTAATTTTCTATTTTATATGTATATAATTTTCATTAGAAAAGCATTATTGTCAATAGTGCCATCGCATTGTTTAAAAAACAAATATCCATCCAATCATCATATCCAACTCTACACTTGTCCATGTGCCACCAAGTAGTTGGGTAAAAAGTTATAACAATCACCCATTGAAAATATGGCACACGATTTTATGATGTTTACACCAATCACCATAATTATTTCTAATTATGGTGTAAGGGCATTTGATTGCATGAATATGGCTACATTGAAACAATATGTTTAAGAACCTATAAAGCTAGGGTAAGTTGCAGAGAAAAACCATAAAAACTACAGACAAAAATAGAGAGTAATTTGCCATGGGAGGGAAATCTACAAATCATCTGCTCAAAAAGAATGAGCCTCAAGATCTCTCAGGGATTAATGAAAATGTTTAGAGGTAATTTCAAGCAATTGTATGGATAGATTACTATCGACTGGTTAGTCAGAACCATGATGCTAAGGCCGCCAAGTAATTTGTAGAGTCTTTGAAGGATGGGGTTGCCCAAATGAGTGGACTAGAATTTTTTATCAGAGAGACCCATATTGTGGTAGTTACTGGTCTCCCTCAGACAAGGGACCATGTATACAAATATGACAACCCTGTGGATTGTGTAAAAATATTTTTTGGGCGACCAACGACATATCTAATGCATTTTAGATTATCGAGGTAGCACCTCCAAGATCTTTGGAACCAAGTTTTCGAGTAGATAACCAGATTCTTCACATGTACCAGTAGGTACTCATGGCTCAATGTAAAACATTTCCATTTTATGAATCATCTATTACATGGGGACCAAATCAATGTCCCCTATTACATAGCATGTACCCTAAAGGATGAGGCTAGGTGGTACCATGCAAGGCCAACTACTGCCCTGACACACCATGGGTTGATTTCAACCCTAATTAGGCATGTAGAGGTACATAAGGAGGCATCAATTGAAGAAGGCACCACTACTTTAGAATAAAAAGAGATGATAGAGGCACCTGACTCTTATGATCAATCGATTGTAGGGGCATTAGAGCTAATAGAGTTGGCGCTTGCCTCCCATAAAGATCAACCAACAGGGGAGGTAGGGAAAACTCCATCCCTTGTGTTTGAGGAAGTAGAACAGAGCGTGTCAAGCCCTGTTCGTGTATCGAAATACCCAAGGACCAGGACCAAGACAAGGAAAGAGTCCTTGGCCATCCTCAGTTCATCCAATGATGAAGATATCATTGGCATAAGTAAGGATGAATTTGTTGCCCAGGTGTTGCGGAACATGGATGGTGGTGAGCCTTCTAGGCTAGTAGTCTAGGAAGAGGACCTAAAAAAATAGGTGCAAACATTGAAGGAGTAGGCTTTCATTTGGGAAAGCAAATACAAGGTAGAGCAGACCCTCTTTGAGGTGTCCAAAAAGGTAGCTACAAAGAAACAATTGGATATGTATAACACCATCCACTAGCTACAAAACACTATACAGTAATAAAAATCATAGCTTCAATGAATGAAGGCTAGTCAGCTAGCCAAGGTTGATGCTACAGTTCAAATAGATTGGGCAATGGAGTTGCCTACGACTTCTGAAGAACACAGGCTTATACTGAGAGGGGGTGAACAATATAAGATCAAATTTTACTTTTCTTTCCCAAATAATATTATCCAATATTATCAATGGCAATATCAATAGCAATAATCAAAGCAATGCACAAATCATCACACACAAGAGAGACACAAATTTAACGTGGTTCACCCAATGTGGGCTACTCCACGAAGAAAATATTTCTTCTAAATTTTCTCAACAAATATCTTGGGAATCAATTCCCTATTACAATGTTTATGGACCTCTATCCAAAGGAGACACCAATCCCCTATGCTCTAATTTGTGGATCTCTCTCCACAGGAGAACTCTTTCCCCTTTTCTCTGGTTCGTGGAACTTGATCTAGGAGAACTCTATCTCCTCAACTGGTTTATGGATCTCTCTCCATAGAAGAACTCTATCTCCCCAGCTGGTTCATGGATCTCACTCCATAGGAGAACTCTTTCCCCTTGCTCTGGTTCATGGATCTCTCTCCATAAAATAACTCTATCCCCTTGATATCTCTCCATAGGAGAACTCTTTCCCCTTGATCTGGTTCATGGATCTCTCTCCACAAGAGAACTCTATCCCCTCTACTCTAGTTGGTGATCTTCTAGAAGACTTCTACCCCCACTACTCTAGCTTGTGGATCTCTCTCCATAGGAGACCTCTATCCCCACTACATTGGTTGATGGATCTCTATCCACTAGAGACTATTGTCCTCTTTGCTCTATCACCTCCAAAGCTTACTCTCAACTCTATCTCAAATATACACAACAAACCAATCTACAAATCTCACTCTAACTCTATTCTCAAATCTCACCAAACTTCTATCTCCAATTCTACATCCAAATTCTACTCAAATCTATCCCCAACCTTAACAATATTCTCTTCAATTCTATCTCAAATCTATCCTCAAGCCTTAACACAAAGCTTGAAAAACAACTTCAAGTCTTCTCAAGAACTTGCTCAAATCTACCTTCAAGCCTTTCTACAAATACTTGCTCAAATCTACCTTCAAGTCTTCTCAAAATACTTGCTCAAATATACCTTCAAGTCTTCTCAAAAGACTTGCTCAAATTTCTCCTTCAATACCACTCACAAAACCTGCTCAAATATTTCCAAAACTTGCATACAAACACAACTTAAATATTCTTTCAAAAACTTTCTTCAAACAAACAAATTCTACTTAGAATTCATTTAACCTCTGGAACATATAGAGAATGATATGCTCTATCAAAAACTCAAAATTTTCTACTCAATCATTAAGTCTGTCACTTTCACATGTCTCACATTTATTGCTCTTTTAAAGATAGATCTAGTCTAGCACATGACACCTATCTTCCATATTCACACACTTGCTTTCACAAATATGATTTCTAATGTTTGCACATTCACTTTCAATATCACTCAAAACCAATGCTCAAAACCTTCACACATTCATTCAAACAATGAATCACAATTTTCTCACAAACCCTAACATAGGTGTTTCCACTTTCTTTCAACAAAGATGCACAATGTAGGTCTCAAAACCTAACTCAAATATTTCCAACAATGCTTATCAAACAATCCTTTTCACTCCACCTTATATTCCAAACATTTATTCCAACAAACACCTTAAACAAAGGATGATGTGCCCATACCTCTTAATTTGCTCTTATGGAGATATGTCTTCAAAACCTGTCTCACAAATAACTAATTTCTCTAATGCCACTCCAATGGTTAGATTGCAAGATATTTTCTCAACACATCCACATGAATTTTCACTTCAAAAGATATTTCACCATATACATATTACAATAAAATATCAACCACTATAACACCTTATTACTCCTATTCTCTCATGCAAAATAATGCTTCAACAAAACAAACCAGAAATTACATACATGAATTTCACATATACACCTTATACCTCCTTCTTATGAAAACACAATAATGCACTTCAAATTTCAATAAGACCAAAGAAATTATTATTTCATCTCATGTATCCACCAAGCACTAGCAATCTCAAACTTCACCTTTCAACCTTTTCAAAAACAAAAAGCAAATCACTTTACTATCCTTATGGCTCCCTAACCATTTCACATCAACATAATAAACATTAACTAACCCTTATAACTCCCTAACCATTTCACAAAACTTTAATAAAAATTAACTAACCCTTATAACTCCCTAACCAAGCTTAAAGTGCATACCTTTTAACAAAATTTAATTCTTCCCTCAAGCGCTGCCACCATTGTTCGAAACCGTGACCTCATTAGCCCTCGTGCCCTAGCACAAGGGCAAACACCATGTGGGCTAGCCACCCACACAAACCAAAAGAGCATGTGCTCCTTCTTATCCTTTACCATCGATGCAAAAGACTTCAACACACCAAAAAACCTTTCGTGCGAATCGAACGTCGGACCTACTGCCAACTACGTGCTCTGCAAGTCGAGCTTGCCAGCTAGGCTACCATCCACCATCGGATGGAGTTTGGACACCCTTCGCCTTTATTTTTGTGTTGCCTCAAATTTCGTAGAATATTCTATGTCTGCCTTCACACCTTTGTCGAATGAATATTGCAAGTAATAATTCGAGGGTTTTAATTAATTCGAACACTTTGGCTTTGCAATACCTTAGCCCTTTTATACACATTGCCTTTTGACCTTGGACGTCGATGCACTTGAAACAAATACCTCCATGCAATTTTGATTTTTGATTTTTGGTACCATTAAACCTTTTCAAAAATATTATAATAAATTAAATCTAAGGTAGATTTAATTATTATAATTTTATTTTAACCTTTGGGCCTTTTAATTTTTAATTATTATAATTATTTAAATCTTCATAGATTTAAATATTATAATTTTTCTTCTTCTTGGACCTTGTCTTTGGAAAACCTCTTCCTTTTTCTTTTGCAAATGCCACCATGGTAAAACATTAAACCTTTATTTTTCTGGTCATAAATGACAACCAATGTCATTAACCTATGCCATTAATTCTTTGACATCAATGACAACAATATACTCAAAATTTCCAACAATCTCCCCCTTTGTCATTGATGGCAACCCTTTTCTAAAAATTCATTTTTCCTTTTTCCATACCATTTAATTCCAAATCTGCTCCCCCTGAGAAATTGCTCCCCTGACTGAATGCTCTCCCCCTTACTCAAATCTCTCCCCCTTTGACATCAATGGCAAAGGGACTCCTTTGGGGCTAAATATAAGACTCTTAGCTCAGCCTCCTCCCCACCTCCTCTCCTTGAGGTGATTAATTTTGGGGTGGGAGTATCTCTACTCCCAGCATACAATGCTCTTTTTCTTTGTCAACCTTCTTTCTCAACATACCTTTTTGATCCTTTTGAGTGTTCATATTTTTGCTTATCTCTGGAAGCTCTGGAAACTCTATTCTACACCACTTGGCCTTATGCCCAACATTATTGCACTTATAACACTTAATGTTGTAGTTCTTAGAAGGTGCAAATATCTTGAAGTTCCTCCTGGTGAAGCCATACTCATTTCTATCATGAACCCTGCATTGGATTGCTTTATGACCAAATCGATTACAAGAGTAGCAATACCCTTGAAAGAGATGTCCATATTTGAAGTTCCTCTTAGTAAAACCATACTCCTTTCCATGAGTCCTGCAATGCATAGCCTTGTGACCAAATCGATTACATGAAAAACAACGTCCTTTGAAGAAATCTTGTCTTGAGCCTACTGGTCTCTTAGTCCTTTCTTCTTTGTGATGATCCATGTTCCTTGTTTGTGCATTGTTTCCTTTCTTAGTGAAGCTTCTATTCTTCAACTTATCCTCATAAGTCTCAATTTCTCCTTCACTCTCTTCCTCTGAAACTTCTTCCTCTTTTGAGCTTGAGCTTGACCCTTCTTCTTGTTTCCCTTGTCCTTCTTCAAAACCAAGTCCTGTTTTGATAGATGAAGATCTTTGTGCATTGATAATCTTATCCAAAGTCTTTGAACTTTTCCCAAACCTGTGTAGCTTGTCCTTAGAATATTTCACTTCCATCCTTAGTGAAACTACCTCATGTTCTAATCTTTCACATTCTAAGACTTTTACCTCTAACTTTTCTTTAAATCTCCTTGTCTTAGCTATTGAGTTTGTCAGGTCTTGTATAAGCTTTTCTTTTTCTTCCTCACATTCTTGAACTTGAGCCCTGAATCTTGAATTCTGCTTTCTAACCTTTTTCAATTCTTTAAGAGCAACAATAAGTTCTGCTTCTAGATCTACTATGCCTTCCTCTTCATTTTTTGAATCTTTTTCTACTTCTTGGTCTTCAAGAGCATCTTCATACTTTTCAACTTTACCTTCAACAGGAGCATTTTCTTCCTCTTCTATTGCCAAAAATAGAATTTCTTCTTCTTCACTATCTGAGGGTCTTTCATCACTGTCACTTGAAGCCTTGCTTCCCTTATCAACATAGAAACTCTTCTTGTGCCTTTGAAAGAACTTATTTTCATGCTTGTTTTGACCATACCTATTTTTCTTTTCATACCTGGATTTTCCTCCTTCCTTTTTCTTATGATCATGTTTCTCTTCACTGCTACTACTTCTAGCTTCTGGACAATTAGATGCATAGTGACCAAAATTTCCACAATTGAAACATTTCACTATTTTCATACCTTTGTGCTTTCTTGAGTCCTTGTTTCTTCTACCATAGTTAGCTTCTTCATCACTGCTTGACTCACCACTTGATTCTGGTTTCTTATATTTTGTCTTCTTTGATGCTTTGAAAGCTACCTCTTTCTTGGAGTTGGGATCCTTTACTATTCTCATCTCATAAGCTGTGAGAATTCCATGTAACTCATCCATAGTCAATTGATCAATATCTCTCATCTCTTCTATAGCTGAAACTTTTCCATCATACCTTGTAGGAAGTGACCTTAAAACTTTCTGAGCAACATTGGAGTCTTCAACTTCAAATCCAAGTCCACGCATGGTATTAACAATCTCATCCACATGAAGTAAGTATGTAGCAATGTCTTCCTCATCTTCCATATTCAAATCTTCAAACCTTTTCTTGTGGTTTTGTAGTTTTGCCATCTTGACCTTTTTATTTCCCTCATAGGTTTGCTTCAATTTTTCCCAAATCTCTTTTGCTGATTTGCAATGCATAACTTTCACAAATTCTACTTCACGTAATCCACTTAAGATTGCATTCATAGCCTTGGTATTATTCACATGTAAGAGCTTACCATATTTATCTATGGGAGGATTAGTTGTAGGTGTGAACCCATCCTCAACTGCTTGCCATGTCTCATATCCTTGTGCCATCAAGTAAGTCCTCATTCTTATGCTCCAGAAAGCATAATTGTTCCCATCGAACAATGGTGCCTTATTTTATGAAGATCCATTTTGAGATGCCATCTGTGTTCCTGTACTATCTTCCTTCAAGTTGTTAGACTCTTTCGAAGGAACCCACTCTGATACCAATTGAAGAACACAGGCTTATACTGAGAGGGGGGTGAACAGTATAAGATCAACTTTTACTTTTCTTTCCCAAACAATATTATCCAATATTATCAATGGCAATATCAATAGCAGTAATCAAAGCAATGCATAAATCATCACACACAAGAGAGACACAAATTTAACGTGGTTCACCCAATGTGGGCTACTCCATGGAGAAAATATTTCTTCTAAATTTTCTCAACAAATATCTTGGGAATCAATTCCCTATTACAATGTTTATGGACCTCTATCCAAAGGAGACACCAATCCCCTATGCTCTGATTTGTGGATCTCTCTCCATAGGAGAACTCTTTCCCTTTTCTCTAGTTCATGGAACTTGATCCAGGAGAACTCTATCTCCTCAACTGGTTTGTGGATCTCTCTCCATAGAAGAACTCTATCTCCCTAGCTAGTTCATGGATCACACTCCATAGGAGAACTCTTTCCCCTTACTCTGGTTTATGGATCTCTCTCCATAGGAGAACTCTTTCCCCTTGCTCTAGTTCATGGATCTCTATCCATAGGAGAACTCTTTCCCCTCTAGTTCATGGATATCTCTCCATAAGAGAACTCTATCCCCTCTACTCTAGCTAGTGATCTTCTAGAAGACTTCTACCCCCACTACTCTAGCTTATGGATCTCTCTCCATAGGAGACCTATATCCCCACTACATTGGCTGATGGATCTCTATCCACTAGAGACTAATATCCTCTTTGCTCTATCACCTCCAAATCCTACTCTCAACTCTATCTCAAATATACACCAAACTCTATCCCAATCAAATCTCACAAATCTATCTCAAACTCTATCCCAATCTAGCAAAAATATCTCAAAACAATCAAAAAACCTCAACTTACCACAACATAACTCTAACAAATCTCCCTCAAGCCTTCTCAAAACTTGCTCAAATATGCCTTCAAGTCTTCTCAAAAGACTTGCTCAAATCTACCTTCAAGTCTTCTCAAAAGACTTGCTCAAATCTACCTTCAAGTCTTCTCAAAGACTTGCTCAAATCTACCTTCAAGTCTTCTCAAAACCTGCTCAACTATTTCCACAACTTGCACACAAACACAATTTAAATCTTTTCAAGAAACTTTCTTCAAACAAATAAATTCTACTTAGAATTTTTTTAACCTCTAGAACATATAGAGAATGATATGCTCTATCAAAAACTCAAAATGTTCTACTCAATCATTAAGTATATCACTTTCACATATCTCACATTTATTTCTCTTTTAAAGATAGATCTAGTCTAGCACATGACACCTATCTTCCTGATTCACACACTTGCTTTCATAAATCTGATTTCTAATGTTTGCACATTCACTTTCAATATCACTCAAAACCAATGCTCAAAACCTTCACACATTCATTCAAACAATGAATCACAATTTTCTCACAAACCCTAACATAGGTGTTTCCACTTTCTTTCAACAAAGATGCACAATGTAGGTCTCAAAACCTAACTCAAATATTTCCAACAATGCTTATCAAACAATCCTTTTCACTCCACCTTATGTTCCAAAACATTCATTCCAATAAACACCTTAAACAAGGGATGATGTGCCCATACCTCTTAATTTGCTCTTATGGAGATATGTCTTCAAAACTTGTCTCACAAATAACTAATTTCTCTAATGCCACTCCAATGGTTAGATTGCAAGATATTTTCTCAACACATCCACATGAATTTTCACTTCAAAAGATATTTCACCATACACAGATTACAATAAAATATCAACCACTATAACACCTTATTACTCCTATTCTCTCATGTAAAATAATGCTTCAACAAAACAAACCAAAAATTACACACATGAATTTCTCATATACACCTTATACCTCCTTCTTATGAAAACACAATAATGCACTTCAAATTTCAATAAGACCAAAGAAATTATTATTTCATCTCATGCATCCACCAAGCACTAGCAATCTGAAACTTCACCTTTCAACCTTTTCAAAACAAAAAGCAAATCACTTTACTATCCTTATGGCTCCCTAACCATTTCACATCAACATAATAAAAATTAACTAACCCTTATAACTCCCTAACCATTACAAAATAAAAATTAACTAACCCTTATAACTCCCTAACCAAGCTTAAAGTGCATACCTTTTAACAAAATTTAATTCTGCCCTCAAGCGCTGCCATCGTTGTTCGAAACCGTGACCTCGTTGGCCCCCGTGCCCTAGCACAAGGGCAAACACCACGTGGGCTAGCTGCCCACACAACCCAAAAGAGCACGCGCTCCTTCTTATCCTTTACCGTCGATGCAAAAGACTTCAACACACCAAAAACCTTCGTGTGAATCGAACGTCGGACCTAATGCCAACTACATGCTCCGCAAGCCGAGCTTGCCAGCTAGGCTACCATCCACCGTCGGATGGAGTTTGGACACCCTCCACCTTTATTTTTGTGCTGCCTCAAATTTCATAGAATATTCTATGTCTGCCTTCACACCTTTGCCGAATGAATATTGCAAGTAATAATTCGGGGGTTTTAATTAATTCGAACACTTTGGCTTTGCAATACCTTAGCCCTTTTATACACATTGCCTTTTGACCTTGGACGTCGGTGCACTTGAAACAAATGCCTCCATGCAATTTTGATTTTCGATTTTTGGCACAATTAAACCTTTTCAAAAATATTATAATAAATTAAATCTAAGGTAGATTTAATTATTATAATTTTATTTTAACCTTTGGGCCTTTTAATATTTAATTATTATAATTATTTAAATCTTCATAGATTTAAATATTATAATTTTTCTTCTTCTTGGACCTTGTCTTTGGAAAACCTCTTCCTTTTTCTTTTGCAAATGCCACCATGGTAAAACATTAAACCTTTATTTTTCTGATCATAAATGACAACCAATGTCATTAACCTATGCCATTAATTCTTTGACATCAATGACAACAATATACTCAAAATTTCCAACAACTTCTCCAGATTTGGAGGAAAATATTGCTTCATTTGGTCAGTTTCGATTTGATTCCAAAATAGAAACCAGCCTAATAGCTAAAGCAGAGGGCCTTTTTGAAACCTTTGCTAAAATAAATTATGAAGAGCAGGAGGATCCAATTCCACAAACAAAAACCCCTAAAGTAGATATTGAAGATAATAAGGGAAAAGAGTCAGCCAAAATGTTTGATGTTGCCCAATCAGATGGTCAACTATCAAATGATCAACTAGGAGTGGCACAGTCAACTAGGGAAGCTGAAGCATCATTGGGTGCTACTCAACCAAATGATGACACACAAACAATTGAACCTATTATTTAGATAGAAGCAGGACAAGGGCAAGGCTCTGGAAAGGATCAATCTTAGGAGTCAACTGGTCCCACAGAGAATGCACAGTCAACTGGTCATCCATTGGTTGATAAAATCAAGGTTGAACAGTTGGATGACCAGATTCCAGTTGAACCATCTAGAGGTACACTAGGGGACCAAGAAAAGCAAGAAGCAAATTCCTCTAAGGCCTAGGAAGAATCATCCCTATAGAAGGAAGAAGAGGTTGGTCCTTTAGCACCCACAACTGAAGCAGCAACACCTAGACCATCAAAGAAGTTGAGGCCCAAGAGGAAAGAAAAAAGGGTATTGTAGAAGAGACGAAAAACAAAGGCCAGAGAAAAAAAATAGCCAAAGCAGAGGGCCACACAATGAAAATTGAAGGTGCAGCCAGAACCAAACTCAGATGAATAATGGGTTGCATCCATGAAAGCCTTTACTAGCCAGAAGGAGTAGTTCCAAGAGCTCCAAAAGAACTTGAAGGAGGCAAAAAAGGAGTGGAAGGCTTATAAGAAAACAACTCGAGAGCTAGGTATCTCTATAACCCCTGCATAACCAAAACATTTATGGAGTGTATATGGTTCACAAGATGGCAATCCCTCAAGGATGAGGGAATATCTGGATAATATGGGCATATCTTGAGGGAATATCTGGATAATATGGGCATATTCGACAAAGAGCTAATGATGCCACCATTGGAGAGAGTGTTTGAATCTTTACCCCTCGAAAATGCAGAAGACAATGTTACAAAGGAAAATTATTAAGAGAAGAATTTTTTAGAGGACGTAATGCTCGATTCTGAAATAGTAAAATTGCCAAAAGCCCAAGTGCATGATACGTCCCATTATCTACCATGGGATAACCTAATTTTCTAGTGGTAATCTAGCTACCTCCGAACCATCAGTATTGGAAGTAGTTTGAGCTTGCATTCCAGAAGGAGGCCACTACATTTACAAGTTTTTACGTAGATGAAGCAACAAGTAGAAATAAGTGGAGCAGAACACGATCATACATTGAAGTAAGACGTAGTCGATCCCTACGACGTAATCCACTACAGAAGGCACCCGAAATAAAAGCAGGTACCAATAAAAAAAAGAGAGGTAAATAAAAATGTGACAAGAAATGAGATAAAGCCACCACCTGGGAAAGAAAACAAAGAAATAGGGCATATTCGAAGGTTGTTGATAGAACAAAATATTACCAATAGAAGGTGCCATGAGGGCATGGCAACATCTAAGCATGGGGGGATGATGAGCACCAAAAATTCTCATATTTTTGTATGGATTTATAATATATAGTGCAACATTATTTTGATAAGATGTACTTTTTAATGAAAGTTTTATATATATTTAATATAAATTGGGTATATTCTCTAATATGTATTTTTAGTGTGATTTATGTGTAGATTCAGTGATTTTGCTACATTTTTTGCATATTTACGTCAAGATCCCATGTGAACCTGGCACTTCATGTTTTATGGTGGAAACATAAGGACACCGATGATCACAAAAAAGGATACGTACGCTGAGTTAAGACGCATGACTCCCGACTTTGGGATCAAAGGCACCTGACTCCTGACTTTAATGTCAAAGGTGCCTAACTCCTAGCTTCAGGGTCAAAGGTTCCTGACTCCCGAATTCAGAACCAAAGGCACCTAACTTCTAACTTTAGGGTTGAAAGTGCCTAACTCCTGACTTCGAAGTCAACAACACCTGATTCCTAGTGACAGGCTAGACAACGCCTGACTCCTGTCAAACATAAGTATAACAAGAACTATATTTTCAAAAGAAATATAATGGTGGTTTCTAGTGATATATGCAGATGGAAGACAACAGTATGAATCGGAATAAATTATTTATTTCTAATTAATGGCTAAACAAACATGTAAATAGATCAAACACATAAATCGATTATACTGATATCGATTTGCGGTATAATTATAGGCATATTTTGTTAATAAATAGAACATGCCTAATTTATCCTGCAAAGGATAAAATTAGCGCGTGTTCATTATCTATGATTATTTTACGTGTTTGTTGTAAGTACAAGTTTGAAATAGACTTGCTTGAGCTTGTAATCGGGGATGGTCGTGTACTATATAAATGCATAGACCACCTCTAAAACAGGATCCTGGATTATCTATGTAATTTTTTTGAAGCTGCAATAAAATACAATTCATTTGAGTGTTTTATCATTATCAAACTAGCATCTAGTGAATGAATTAATCTGGGCATAATCTTCTGGAAGCCTGGGACCACTTTCAATAGTATTTGTATGAACTTTTTCCTTGCTTTATGTTATTTTATTTATTTCTTGTTTTCTATGTTTTTTGCAATTTAGTTTAGTTCTATAGCTTTCCCTTGTTTTCTGTACTTTTCTAGCAAGTGTGCATTTTTACTTTTATAGTTTATTTCAGTCATGTCTTTGATAATATAAAATAGATTAATGGTTTGGATAAATAATAAGAACTCCACCACAACAACGCACACCCCAAACCATAGAATATGTAGGACTCATTTCATTAGGAATTATAGGCATACATTGTGCACGATCTTTCAAAAATTTATGAGTTGTCTCGGGTTGACAATTAAATGGAGGTAATGAATTAAACCGTAGGAATTAACCAATGTTTTTCCCAAAACTTGGGTTGGCACCCTTGATTAATTGATTAAAATAATGAATAATGATACATGTCTAAACATATTTTAAAAGATAATCCAATGTATGTGCATACATTCATTGCATCCATCAACTATTTCACATTACATACACAAGAAACACATCACATAAATAATGTGCATCATATCATATATAATCATTAATAAAATACATATCGAGTCTCATTCATAGCCTACATATGTTTGAGCCATCATGCTCATCAAGATAATAAAAAATATATACAAGGCACACATACAAATCTAACATCACTCGATGTGCACATGTCACTCTCCACCCCCCACTCTCATCGCTACCCTCGACCTGATATCCTTAGGCCAATCCACCACTACCCCCATGAAATCGAATCTCTCCACAAGATTCCCCTACCCCTGATGCCTGGGAAGTTGATGTCCCTACAAAATGAGATACAAGTGGAGCTATTGAAGGACCACCCGACGCTCCACTCCAACTCTGCAAGGATTGGGAGGATGATAGTATTCGTACTATTATATTATTAAGTAGTAGGTTGTTCTCCAGTAATCTTACATAGTCTCTCTATTGCTCTAACTGAGCCAATTATAGGTCTCTCTGACCTCTCCATTTGTAGTGAATCTCTCTTCGTTTATGTCTCATAACGCTCTACCCATAGTGCATGTTGCTCGACTAGCAACCTATCCTGCTCATCCTATAGGATTTACACCTAAGCCCATAATTTATCTCACTCCTCTTGTATCTACCACCTCTATCGCTCCTCATCCCACTAACTCTGCTCTTGGGCAATGGTAGTCTCTAGCTCTACCTTCTACCTCTCCAACACCCATACTTGATCAGATATAGTAGCATACTCTACTGCAGAGTCATTTCTCCCATTATTCCCCTATCCTCGTGAGCTACCCTTTGCAACCTCCTTTCCAACCTCTCATGATGATCCTACCCTAGTATCCATTCAATGTTGTATCTGTCACCCTGAAGGCTCTTCAGGTACCCCCTCTTCACTACCTACAATATTGTCCTTGGACTCTGGCTAGAATGTCTGCCCACCAAACCATGCATAATACTCTGAATTTATGCTAGTGTCATCCATATTCATCTCTACTAGAACCACATCTACATCCACTCCAATAGAATCATACTTTGTATCAATGACAACCTTGTTTCATCATCTCTTATACACTATTGGTGGTAGGGGAATGTGTTGTACACCAAACTATCACAATACACAATTGTACTAAAAGAACTCATAGTCTATCTCATCACGACCCACCACCCATCTCCCACACCATACTCCTACAAAGTGTATCCCATCCTCATCCTACCTTAAAACTCCCCTCCATGGCCTTTATATGACCTCCTCAGCCTGCAACCATGCAAACAAGTCATCATAATATGTCCATATACCTCCAAATGGTCGACTCTTGCCCTCCTCCTAATCCTTAATCTATATCATGGCATAAGGAACATCGTCTCCCATGTCTCGATGTGCTAGCAAAGGTAACCCCACTGGTCATCCAAATATGAAGTGCTCCCATGCCCAAACCTATAATAATAAACTACATCCCAATCCAGACCTACCTTGGTGTTGTATCTCATATAACTCTCGATAGGTCTATACCAAAAAAACTGGAGCCCATGCCATCACCTTGGGATACTCAACCAAATCTTGAACCATTCCAATTAGGTTCCATGGGAACTAGGCACTAGATGAATTTGGTAGCATGATTTTGAAAATCAACGTCATCAAAATAGCATGCCTCACCGTCAACCATCACAATCGATAATGTTTATCAAACTCCACACCACCACTATCCACATAAATACTCTACCATAAATCCTTGTACACCCACTATAGCAAGGCATCTCTTTGAAGTGTATATGTCATATGAATCCTCACACCCTCCACTAGTAGTCCAAAAATGTGATACACATCCTTGAGCATGATTGTAATATTTCTAGTAGGCATGTGAAACGTGCTTGTATCAGGGTCCCACCTATATACCAATATCATCAAATAGGTATTATTAACATACAAATTCTCTGAAAGAAAGTATGAAATAAATATACTTTAAATAGGGAGAAACAGAGCTCTGGCGATTTGGCGGGAAAATTTTTGAGCAGGCGACAGGCGATGTTCTAGGGTTTCTGGTGTGAAGGAAAATCCAGGGACTTTGGTGGGTTGACTTAGTGCTACTCTGAAGGATCGTCCGCTGCCTCGGGAGGGCCCAATGGGGTCTCCTCCAGATCCTCTCTCTGGGAGAAAGAGCTCATATGCTGAGATGCTAAAAGAAAATGCTTCGTCTTCCAATGACGAAGCTCAGCGGAATGCTTTTCAAACGCTCTTCAAGAATGCTGGCAAGGGCTCAACTGCACACCGAGTTAATGGATGCCTCCCGCAATCCGCCTCCAGACCTAAGATTGTTATCGAACCAAAGATGGTCGAAGACACAATCATCTACCGTGCTAACCATGATCTGATTTGCAAATTCATGGGTATCCGACCTACCCTAAATTTTTGCATACCAGGTTAGACAGAACTGGGAGCCACACGGTGAGTACTCCTTATGGTCTATAAGCAATGGGTATTTCATTATTAGTTTCTCTTCTTTAGCCGATAGAAACAGAGCATTTGAATCAGAGAAGAGGAACCACGGACCGGCAGGGTTATTTGTTCAACCCTGGAGAGTGGGTTTCGATCCTCGTATTGAACCCACGGCTGTCCCGGTTTGGATCCGGTTGTACGCTCTCTCGATGGAGTTTTGGGGTGAGCAGGTTCTGGAAATGATTGGTAATTCCCTAGGTAGACATCTGGGCGTCTCCAAAGACACCATAGAGGGAAACACAGCTGTCTTTGCTAGAATTTGCGTAGAAATGGATATTAGCCAGCCTCTACCGGTCGAGGTGGAACTTGAGTTGGCAGGACTATCCTGGATCCAGCAGTTAGATTATGAGGCCCTGCCCTTTAGATGCAGAGTCTGCCATAAGCATGGCCATTTGGCAAGGTTTTGTCCAAATATTTTGAACACAAAAGCGGAGGCTCCGCTTGGAATGCCAAATCGCCCCAGAGAGGGTAAGCCTACTCTTGTCAAAGAACCATCCAATACTCCTCAGGGTACTGATGTTCAGAAAGATGGCTTTGAACAGCCTAAAAGAAGGAGAAAGCAAAAGAAAAATGGCAAGGAGCAGGCACAACTCAAGCCAACCAATCGGTATGAAATCTTTAAGTCACTAGTGGATCAAGAGGACCAAGTCATGGAAGGAGTGGATGGGAATGCTGAGGATAATAACATCCACACTCATGCTTCTCCTTCATTTACTCCTGTCTTAGAACAGGTGATTGAATCCACTGAGATATTGCAGCCAGAGAACCCAGGGGCATTGATAATACACTCCCCAGCACAGCCAGTTATTAAGGATGTCAGCATGGGAAGTGCAAAAAAGAATAGAGAAAGGCCAGCCCTAGGGATTACTCAGGTGGAGAAGAGATCCAAAAATAGTAACTCTCAAGGAGCGGGCAGAAAGTCCAATAAGGATCTACTAGCAGTGCAAGGAGACAAGGTGATCAATGGAGGATCGGTGAGGACAATTGATTCTTATTGCTCCCAAGGTTTTCAATGATTATTCAATCTTGGAATGTTAGGGGTTTAAACAGTAGAACCCATCAATCTGTTATTCAAAGACTCTTAGGAAAGTGTAAAACAGACTTTTTGCTCATCCAGGAGACAAAAATGTCTTTAGATCTTATGTGTAAAACCGTTAGTAGAATATGGAGGGGCGCTGGTTATATGGATGTGGCTGCTCAAGGTGCCTCTGGAGGGATTGTTACTCTTTGGAACCCTCTGGAATGGACAGCAATAGAACATATAGCTTGGAGGGGTGTTCTCACATCTCTTTTTAGGAATAAGGTCACAGCAGAACATGTTTTAATTACAAATTTCTATGGGGCTCAAAGCATTGATGGCCAGAGGCTCCAATGGAAAGTTGTACACAACATGAGGTCCTCACGGGAAGATTTAGACTGGATTATTGCTGGGGATTTTAATGCCAAATTATCTGCTCGAGATCAGGAAGGTGGTATCCCAGTTTTGGATCCAGGGGACCGGCTTATGATTGCCCAAGTCCAAGGCCTTTCACCTAGTGGATATCAAAGGCCATGGAACCTACTTTACTTGGACTAACAAGAGGAGGGAGCCACACGAGCGGGGAAGGTAAAGGTAGACCATTTTATGGTCTCCGAGGAGGCATTTGTTAAGTGGAATATTAAATTTCAGATTTTTGAGGGCCCAATTTTAGATCACTTTCCCATTTTGATGGAGGGAGGGACCATGACAGGGTAGCACCACAAATCGTTTAAATTTGAGAATTTTTGGTTGCAAAAGGAGGATCTCCGAAAGAAAATTCCGCAGTGGTGGGAAGAAGGCCGCCTACCTTTTGGGACAGCAATGTTTAAATTCCACAAACAGCTTCATTTTGTCAAGATTAAATTGAAACAGTGGAGGCAAACTAATAAGTCAGATTTCCAGCTCCAACGAGCTCCCTTGGTGGCTAGATGGGAAGAGGTGCAAAAACATTTCAGGGAAGGAACAATTACTGAGCAGCTTAAAACCGAGGATGATGCCTTGCGCAAAGCGGTTGAGGACATTGATAACCAAGAAGAGACTTCCTGGAAATAGAGAGCAAGAAACACTTGGTTATTAGAAGGAGATAGAAATACAAAATTTTTCCATCGATCAGCTTGTGCTAGGAGACAAATGAATAACATGGAAGTCCTTCAAGATGAGAATGGACACTCCTTTGATACTCTTCCTGGTATGCATTCCCACTCAATGGATTATTTCTCTAAACTTTTTAAGGAAAGTATGGAGCAAGATGTGGAAGCTCAAAATGAAGTTATTGATGTCATACCCTCTATTATCTCTCAAGAAGAGAATCAGGCCCTTCTTAGACCCATTGATAGAGATGAACTGAAGAATGTGGTCTTTGGGATGAGCACTAGCAAATCGCCAGGTCCAGATGGCTTTCCTATTGAGTTTTTTCAGGCCTTTTGGGATACCTTGGAGGAGGATGTTTTGGCTGTCATAGAGGAGTCCAGAACTAATAAAAGAATGCTCAAGGCACTAAATCACACCTTCATCACTTTAATTCCAAAAGGGGAGGAGGGGGTTCATATCTCTGATTTCAGACCTATTGCCTTATGCAACGTGATTTATAAAATAATCACAAAGATAATGGCTGAACGGCTAAAACCTCTCCTTCATAATATCATTTCCTCAGAGCAAGGGGGTTTTGTAGAGGGTAGACAGATCTTGGATGGGGTGGTCCTCGCCCGGGAGGCAATCCATAAAATGCAAAAATATGGTAACAAAGGAATGTTCATTAAACTGGATATGTCCAAGGCTTATGATAGGGTGGAGTGGGGCTTCTGTCAAAGATGTTGGCAGCCTTTGGTTTCTCTCAGGACTGGATAGATTGGGTCATGAGTTGTATTTCTACGCCTTCTTATTCTGTTCTAATCAAGGGGCTTCCCTCGCCACCTTTTGGAGCCACACGGGGTCTTCGTCAAGGGGACCCTTGCTCTCCCTATCTCTTCCTCATCTTGGCTGAAGGATTAGGTAGACTCTTCTTGAGGAGAAGACATCAAGGTCTGATAACAGGTATCAAGGTGGGTGCGGAAGTTTTGACTCACTTACAGTTTGTGGATGATACGGGATTGGTTGGAGTGGCCAGTCTCAGAGAAGTAAGAGGAATCAAAGATACTCTAAATGTCTACCTCAGGGCCTCAAATCAAGTCATCAATGATAAAAAATCCAAAGTGGTCTTCTTCAATCTTGACCAAAGGTTACGGAGAAGAGTTATAGAGATCTTGGGATTCACTAGGACCTCTCTTCCAGTAGTTTACTTGGGGGTTCCTTTGCATTTCAAAAAATTGAAAATAGATATCTGGAAGGATCTTTTGGATGGCATCAAAGATAGAATGAATCATTGGTCTCATAAATGGTTAAGCTATGGGGGCCGATTAACTTTCTTACAGTCAGTTATTCAGGCCATGCCAATATATAAATTCTCCATCCTGGCTGCCCCACATTCTATTTGGAAAGAGCTGGACAAAATGGCTAGAAGATTTTTATGGGAAGGTGCAAAAGGGGAGAAGAAATGGGCCTTGGTTGGCTGGGATAAAGTTACCCAGCCCAAGGAAAAAGGAGGGTTGGGACTGAGAAGCTCCAAGCTTAACAACAAAGCTTTGGCTGGAAAAGTGTACTGGAGGTGGATTTCCCGACCAACATCCTTTTCGAGCAGAATCCTTTCCAGTAAATACTTGGGTCATGTTCACCCCAATGAAGTGGGCCGTTTCCCTCTGGATGGTAATGGATCCTTAGTGTGGCAGGCTCTCAAGCTTGGATCTCAGGTTATCAAAGACCAATTGTTTTGGAAAGTGGGGAGAGGGGAGAAGGCACGTTTCTGGACTGATTCTTGGGACCAACACCCACCCATCATTGTTGAGTTTCCCGAATTGCAACCGATTAAATCCGCCATAGAAGACAAAGGCTGGGTTCAAATTGAGAGTTATTTCAACACCAGCCAATTGGGGGAGTACAAGTTCAAGAAGTTTAAGCGGTTGGAAGAGTGGCCAATTACAATCCCTCCGGAGTTGGCACCCATCTTGACCAAAATTTTGATAGAAAGGTTTCTCACTGGGAGAGATGAGGAGGATGAACTAGCTTGGGGCTATGGGAACCTTGGGGTATATACTGTGAAGGAGGGATACGATAAGATCCTCCCAGAGCCTCCCCCACATTTATTTTCGGTTCAAGATTGGAGGAAGATATGGCATTCCAAGGGCTGGCCGAAAGTGAACTTCTTTGCCTGGCAGTTTATGCACAATGGAATTCTCACCTTTGACAATCTCAGAAATAGAGGAATCATCGGTCCATCTCAGTGTGTGTTATGCCACAAGAATGAGGAAACAGCTGATCATCTGATGTTTGAGTGCCCCTTCACACGGCAGATTTGGAAGCGTTGGTTCTCTCACTATAAAATCTAGGCTACTGGTGATCTGACTCGGACCAATATTTGGGAAAGATGGAAGAGAGGTAGATTTAAATCTAAAGCTCTTCGAATTGGTTGGGAGCTTGGCTTACTTTTCATCTGGTGGCAGGTGTGGTTGGAGAGAAATGCTCGTATTTTTCGAGAAACCTTCTCCTCGCTAGATGGAATTTGGCTAGTCATCTGGAGCAAAGTCGTGGAAACGGTTGCCATCTATGCTGAGGAGGAAAATCAGGTTGGTCTTGAGCCACTGGAAGAGGGAGCTGTAGAGCAAGAGAGACAGGTTAGAGGTAGCTGGAAACCTCCCCCAGAAGGTTGGATCAAAATCAATACTGATGGAGCTGCAAAAGGCAATCCGGGTAGTGCTGGAATTGGAGTAGTGTGCCGAGATCATGCTGGGTATGTGCTCTATTGGGAAATGCAAGGTCTAGGATGAGCCACAAACAATGAAGCAGAAGCCTTTGCTATTAAATCTGCTTCCATCTGGGCTGTCAAGCAGGGACACAGGAAGATAATTCTCGAGTCTGATTCCCAAATTCTGGTTGGCGCTCTAGACTGCATGAGGAACTTTGCCTCGAAAGCTTGGAGGTTGCGGATTCTGGTCTCTCAAATCAAGGAACTATGGAGGGAATTAGATGATGTGATCCCCGTCTATGTGAGTAGAGATTTAAATAAGGCGGTCGATTTCCTTGCAAAGATGGGTGTTGAGAAAGAGGTTGGGGTGCAGCTGCACAGTGACATGCCTGTGGAGGATGCAGTGATTAGGCAAGGTCTTGAACGATCCTTGAGACAATGAGCAAAGTTTATGCTAAGGGAGGTTTTTGTCACGATATCGTGACCTGTAGCGCCGTCGCGGCCTCTGGTGGGAAGCTGTCGTGATATCGCGACAGGTTGCGCCGTCGCGGCCTTTGGAGGGAACCTGTCGCGATATCGCGACATGTCACGATATCGTGACATGTTGCGTTGTCACGGCCCTTGGAGAGATGTTGTCATGATTTCGTGACCTATTGTGCTATCGCGGCCTTCAGTGGGAAGCTGTCACGATTTCGTGACCTATTGCGCCATCGCGGCCTTTGGCTGGAAGCTGCAGCGATTTCGTGATGCTTTTGGAGCAGGGGCGCCAAGGAGGATAATCGTCGCGATATCGCGACAATTTTGGTGAATTGGAGCCAAGAGGAAAATCCGTCGCGATTTCGTGACATTTTTGAAGATTGGAAGCCACAAGGAAAAATCGTCGCGATATCGCGACAGTTTTGGACAATTGGCACTAAGGGGAAAAACCGTCGCGATATCGTGACACTTTTGAAGAACGGGCACCAAGGGGATAACTTGTCGCGATATCGTGACACTTTTGAAGATTGGGCGCCAAGGAGAAAACTCGTCGCGATATCGCGACACTTTTGGCGAACTGGCGCCATTAGGAAAACTTGTCGCGATATCGCGACACTTTTGAAGACTGGGCGCAACGTGGAAAACTCGTCGCGATATCGCGACAGTTTTGAGGATTGGGAGCTGAAAGGAAAACTCGTCGCGATTTCGTGACACTTTTGGCGAACTGGCGTCATGGGGAAAACTCGTCGCGATATCGCGACACTTTTGAAGACTGGGCGCAAAGTGGAAAACTCGTCGCGATATCGCGACACTTTTGAGGGTTGGGCGCTGAAAGGAAAACTCGTCGCGATTTCGTGACACTTTTGGCGCATAGGAGTCTTTGGGAAAAATCGTCGCGATATCGCGACACTTTTGAAGACTGGGCGCCAAGTGGAAAACTCGTCGCGATATCGCGACACTTTTGCAGGTTGGGCGCTTAGGAGAAAACTCGTCGCGATTTCGTGACACTTTTGGAGATCTGGAGCCATTTGGAATTCTCGTCGCGATTTCGTGACACCTTTGGTGATGGGGCGCCGAAGGGAGCTGCCGTCGCGATTTCGTGACATTTTTGGCGATCGGGCGCCGAGGGCTCTGGCTGTCGCGATATCGCGACATGTCGCATTTCGCGACATGTCACATTTTTGTGACATGTCACGTTTTCGTGACTTGTGGCTCTGGCGCGGTCGAGGCGGGTTTGATTGTCGCGATTTCGTGACATGTCACATTTTCGTGCCCTGTTGTCTTTTGCGCTCTGCGGTGGAAAGTGCTGCCTTTTTAAGCTCTGCGCTTGTAATCTTGTTCTTTGCTCTTGGTTGGGATGTCTTCTCTCCCTTTTGTAACTGTTCTTTGTTTTAATACAAGTTTTTCAATTTTTTCAAAAAAAACATACAAATTCTCCATTATTGCTACATGTTGTAGCCTAATCATCCTCTAAGAGTCATTATTGAGCTTTATAGAACATGCCCTTAAATCGATGCCTTGATCTGAATAATTTTCATTGCATAACAAAAAAATAACATAATCATAGGCACTATGTCATACATTTGAAAAAAACAACCAAAATTATCAAATATTAACCATCTACAAACAAGATGGCCAAATACCATCACCATCCAACCATTAGATGACCAAAAACATAAAATAGTTTCAACAAACATTATCACAAATTTTACCGTCTGATTGTTAGATGACCTCGACACATAACGTGTAGTCCATAGATGGTCAAAAACACAAACATTCTCAACAAAAAATATCATAAATTTGACTATTCAATTGTTGGATGGCCTTGACGCATAACCATCTAGACCATGGATGATCATCAAACATCAAATTGAAGCGTGTAAAAAATAAAAAACAAAATTTTTCAAACAAACATGCATACACACAATATTTCAAAAAATAAAATCTCACGAATGCAATAATGAAAGAAACTACGAGAAATCAAACACACAATTGGGTTCATTTTATCCAAAACAAAAATGTGAAAGGGTAATTTTTGTTACTTACCAATCTTGCACTCTCTCTAAATCCAACCGCTTTACCCCCCATTGCCATCCATTCCACTCCTCATAAACTGGCAAGACCTTTCTATCAATTTTACCCTTACACACCTCACTCTCCTCTTGTTCATTGTTCACAACGATGAAAATGATCACTCACATGACCTAACCAACATTTTATATATTTTGTTACTTGACCATTCGAGACGATTGTGTAGCAACCATACTAGATGATCTAGGTTTTCAATCGTCTCAGATGACAGTACTCTTTAAAAAATATTAAACATCCATTTGCTAAACCTCATGCATCCAGCCATTTCTAGTCTTGATAAAGTCAATAACATTTTTGTCATCATCCATTTTTTCCACCACCCACTTATCACTCGAGGGGGTAGACAATACCACTAAAATTTTACCTCAAACAATATCAATACACAAAACACCCATTTTGGACTCAACGTTTGTCCAAGAACCTTGTCTACGACTAATCATACACCCTACTCTATCGGGTCTAAATGCAAAATAACTCCAAACAAATCTAAGTGGCTACGCTAGGTCAATGTCTATAAGGGTTTGCATACCTTATGCTATGATCAAGGTGGCAATGCTAACCAACCACTTATAATAAATTTTAGCATTGTGAGAACACTTACCACATGACTAGTTCGTTCACCAAAACCAAAGCACTCATCAATTTATCAAAGACAAGATTCAAAGACACTCATCGCCTTCATCACTAGGGCATCTCACATTGCTCTTGATTTGGGGCAATCAAACGTCAACCCCTCAAGCACAAAAATCATCATCCAATCACACTTTAGATATCATTTATTTTTGCATCACATTGTGTTTTCACATAATGTGATAACAAAAGGTGCATTTGTAGACACCAAAATCAAGCATCTTAAATGCTAATTAATTAATCAAAATTAATTAGTATATTTCATATTAATTAAATTATTTAATATTAAATAAATACTCATTTTTCCCCTTCCATGTAACCTCCACCTCACTCTAGTTCCACCTCACTTCCATCATTTTGATCACACACGAGAAAAGGATTACCCTCTTCTAAGATTGCACACTCACTTCCAAATTACACATTCACTTCTAGATTGCACATTCACTTCTAGATTGCACACTCACTTCCAGATTGCACATTCAGTTCTAGATTGCACACTCAGTCCTATTGTACACCTAGTTCAGTTTGCACACTTAGTTCACCATGCACATTCAGTTAACTCCACATACATGTTTGGTGAAAATTCCAAGGAGCATGTTTGTTTCAATTTGCATGCACATTTTGGTGATAACACCGAGGTGTGCACATCTGGTGATAATCATGAGGTAAGCTTATCTAAAAAAATATCAATACAATAAGAAGACTCTTGGTTACACCACTTAACTAGCTGAGTCACCATTCCATCCATTCCCCATTGGGAGATCTATAAATGCACCCTCTCCTCCTTCCTGGAGCATGAGGATGGTATATGCATCGAAGCACTACTAAAATATTGAGCCCACTTTGCATCCAAACACCCTAGAAAATCACATGCAACCATCCTCATCCCATATCAAATGTCTATCATAACATTTTGCAAGCACCAATCCACTTTCAATAGTGAGAGGACACCATAGCTCATAATCAGCTCGTAGTCATCCAAACCCAGATGATTAACATCCAACTCAAGTGTAGACTTCCAGATGCAGCACGATGTAACCGAACACAATATTAACCTAGCATAGGATTAACTATGACAACAAAGGGAGAGTATGATCTATTTATTTGTCATTTAATACATTTATTTTATAGATATTTAGTACCCTTTTGCATTCTAGTTTTAATTTATTTTAGAACTGGGCCTCACTTTAGAAGACCCGATATGTATTATTGACCATTTGCATTATTTTTTTATGTGTAGGTATTTAGATCTATATATGATAGATCTAGAAAATCTGACCTCTATCTGGATCCAACTTACATATAAGTAGTAGAGCTAATAAATATAGACACCAATCAAGATCTGAATGCAATAGTATTATAGTCTAGCTCACTGTCATTCATCCTTAGATGGTCATGGATCATAGTCATCCAAAACTCAGACGATCAAAATACATAATCATCAGACCCCCTGACGATTGATACCTAGACATAGATCCAAATGATCCAAACTCAAATCCAAAAGATGCAGATATAGACTCAGTCATAGATACCTTAGACCCAACTAACCCAGATGTAGCAAATCGGTCATCACAAGAAATCCACTCATCCAGTCCTATAGCAAAAAAAAGGACATGCACCATTCTACATTGTAAAAGTGGAATCAGTCTCTTCCAAACACATTTGTACAACCCCACAAAGGTATTATTATAATAAGAAGAATAAAAAAAAAGAGAACGAAAGCATATACAATACACATTATTTGTAATTTTTTTATTTACATATTTTCTATGGTGCATCTTTTTACCGTCTATAAATATATAAATTATATATCAAGAACAAGTCCTGCCAAGGAGGGTCACACATTTGATGAATTGAATCCATCTATAAAGGCTCTCTACTTCTAGATTAAGGATTGGGTGAGTTGATAGGGTTGGTTTAGACTCTTCTATGACTAAACAAATCTTCCTTTTCATTACCTCTAAAATGATCTCCTTTCCTTTAAATATTGTTATATTCCTTTCTAACCATATAGTCCAAAGTATTATATCTTTTGATATATCCCATATTTTCTGTCAAGTATCACTTTTAAAAGTGCTCTGCCATTGCTTTAACCATTCTTCAATTCTACCATTCATCACCATGCATTTATCAAACATATTTAGAATTCATTGTCATAGTTTCTAGACTATTAAGCAGTGTCCCAAGAGATGGTTTATACTCTCCTCCTCCATTTTACAAAGAACACATTTTGAGGGGCCATGAAAACCCCTTTTTATAAGGTTATCCTAGGATAAAATTCTTCTATGACCTACTAGCCAAACAAACATTTTAACTTTAGGAATGCTTAGGCTATCCAAAATATCTCTCCATATTCTTGTGATATTCCTCTTTTGATGGTGCTTTATATTATATCCACTTCTTGTTGTGTATTCTCCTATGCTATCAACTCCTAAATCAACTTATCCTTGGTTCCCATTTAAATAATCATTGTTGTTATCTTTCTACTCAACTACCTTCTAGGATCAATGTCTTGTATACTTGTAAAAAATATTCTTTCCATTTGTATCTTCCTTCTTGATCCTTGTACAAAATGTTTGAAACCTTATCACCATATTTGTCTTGAATTAATCTCATCCAAGGTTTCAAAATTGGATCTAGATTGAGTGGTTTTTTATCACACCAAGTATCCATCCAAATAGATTTTTTTTTCTCTAGTTTCCACCATCCATATTAAACCTTTAATCACTAGATCAATTGATTTTTTTAAACCGTTCCATAGTACAAAACCATTTGGTAGAGAGAATGCAATAAATTTTAATCTTGGGTCATTGGGCTCAACATCCTTAGAAGAATTATTTCCCAATGTCTTTGACTCTCCTTATACAATCTCCAAATTAATTTTCCCCTACGATATAATTTTGCATCTGTAATAACTCTTAAACCAAGACCTCCCCTAGTTTTATCATCACACACCTTACTTCATTTCACCAAAGGAAATTTCCTTTTATCATGTAATCGTAGCCAAAAAAATGATCGCATAATAAATATTAAACTTTTTTCTATCGATTTTGGCATAGTATACAAGGACACATAATATGTTGTAATGGCTTGTAAGACTAATTTAATTAGCTGCACTCTTCCTACTAATGAAAACCATCTATGATTCCATACTGGTGGTTTATTCTAAAATTTACATATAACTAGATTCCATAATTCTATCATCATTCTCCCCTCAAATAAGGGTATCCCTAGATAATTTGTTGGTAAATTTACCTCCATTTGAAGTAATCTACATATCCCTACTTTGATTTTAGTTGGGGTGTTTAGGAAGTAAATTTTGGATTTTGTCCTATTACTTTTTGCCCTACTGCTCTGTTGTATTCCTTTTATAAGTTATTCAAAGCTTTGGTCTCATTTATCCTTGCTCTCTCAAAAAAGGTTGTATCATATACAAATTTTTGATGGGTGATGTTGTCGATGTTATTACTAGCCTTACGTCTACTTATAAGCCCAGATTCATAAGCCTTCTTCAAGTTCCTACGCAAAACCTCTGCCATAATATGAACAAATATGGTGATAGAGGATATCCTTGTCTAAGTTCTCTCTTGGCTTTAAATGATCCTGTTACTAACCCATTGACCAACACTAAATATGAAATTGTAGAGACACAATTTTAAATCCATCTAACCCTTTTCTTCTCAAATCTAGACTTTTCTAATACTACAAAAATAAAATCTCATTTAAACCTATCATAGGCCTTACTCATATCAAGTTTTAAGATCATTTCTTTTTCTTTTCTTAAAGTTGTTGAATGCATAACTTCATGAGCTACTATGATCCCATCAAAAATTTATCTCCCTTTCACAAATCCTCCTTGCTCTTCTAAAATAATTTGGTCCAATAGTGGTTTTAACTACTTTACCATCACTTTGGAAATAATATTATATGCCATATTACATAGGCTTATGGGTCAAAATGAATAAAAAAATTATGCATCCTTATTTTTTGGAATCAGGGTAAGATATGTTGTATTTATTTTATAAGGTATTGTTGATCACGAATCTACCTAGTTACAAAGTCTATGCCTTGTGTACCATAGACCTAAACAACATTGAAATACTGGAAGAAAGAGATGTCTTTTGGGCCAATATTTAGAGAGGGTTGGCTCCCTTCCTAATCTACTTTGGTTGAAATCTTAGGGTAACAGGAAAGAAATAGGGAAATATAGCTATAAGCTAGCTGTACAGGATGGGGATATACTAACAGCTAAAATTCCACCAAGCAATTAGCAACATACAATAGAAATACAAGAACATAAACTTCTAGTAGTAATGTAGCAATAACCTCCCATGGGCATTTTAGTGTTCATTCCTTTACCAGCAAAAATTAAATTCAGAAGCAGAATTTTAATACAACAAATAATGGGAATGAAAGCATTCAAAAATGGCACACAGTAACTCATCAAGTGCAAGACCACTCAAAGAACCTAAAGTCGAAGCATTTCTATTGATGCTAAAAACTTGGAGTATTTTTCTACAGAGTGTCCATCCTCCTTTTCTTACATGAAAATGACTAGTATTTATATAGGATTACACCTCTTTCATTTAATGATCTTACAAAAAATACTGGTAGATCACAGACCAACAAGAATAATTACCTCCTCGACATTAGTGATATTCTGGTCAAATATATCCCATATAAACCATGATCTAGATTTGGTGGGGGAATCACATAGAGAAATTAGCATGATTAAATGCTAAGAAGTAACCTTGGATGTTGGTGCCTCGAGATGCAGCAAAATCACCTAGAAATCGGTAGCTTGGTTGTTGAATCTGCTTTACCTCTGTGCCTTGGAAATTCACTTTCACTAGGAGAGTCCACTGATCATTAAATCTGACTTAGAAATTGGTGAAGTCGATAGGTGCATTGGAAATAAACAAGAATTTCCTCTAATCTTGCAAAGTTGAAGAAAAAATTCCTGGAAGCACCACTTGCATTGCTCCAAAAATTTAATTCTATATTTCTTTGCCTCTTTCCAAGAGAATCTACAAAATCACACATTTGAAAGAAATGAACCTGAGAATTTAATGCTAAGGGATAAATTTTACCCAAGAAAGGGGCGAAACAGCCTTTTCGGGGTAGCAATGGACGACAACACAGCTTGGTTTGATGTCTTAGCAATTTCACCCATTAATATCTTCTTCATTTTCACCCCAAAGAAAGGAGACAGGGACTTTCACATTTTGTTGGAGGTGACATTACTTTTAATTCTTTTAATTTAGCATAGAGTGTAGCACAACTCTTTCACTCGAAATTGAAATTTAAAAACCTCATTCGCCTCTTGGGGAGGCGAAACCACATGGCACCTTTCCATAAGGGTGAATTTGATTTGTTGTGCTTTAAAATTGGCACCAAGTGCTACCTTTTACTTTTTCCCTAGTCATAGATGAAAACATTAAATACCTAAAGGCAGGCCCCCATGACGTCAACCTTTTTTCTTGCCTTTAAAACATTCGAAATCCCTTTTCATCCCAAAGAGGGGCGACAATGAGCTTCGCCCCTCACTTGGGGTAAAAGCACTCTCCAAAATTCTACATTGATTTGCCCACGTCGGGCCCACACTACACCTTTTTTTAAATATTTTACATTGTATTTCACCCCAAAGAGAGGCGACAAGGAGTTTTACCCCTCTTTTGGGGTGAAAGCGCCTTTAATAATTTACTTTAATTCATTGACGACCAACCCACAAAGTGCCACTTAAACTTCTAGGTTTTGCCTCAGAGGGGCAATGAAAGGAATTTTTGCCCATACTTGGGGTGAAAGCATTTCGAATTCTTAATTTATAGTCATTTCCACTTTTAAAATAACTTTCACTCCAAAGAGGGATGACAAGGGTTTTTTCCCCTCAATTGGGGCGAAAGCATTCTGTTATTTGATCTAAAATTCAAGACTTTTGCTCCTTTCCTTTTATTAGGTGAACTTACTCCATTGAATTATGTTTCACCTCCAAGAGGGTGAAAGTGATTTTCACCTCTCAATTGGGGTAAAACTCATTTCTTTCCTCCCTTCAACTTTATCCTTAAATTAAATCACAATTTTTACATTTTCTGGGGTGAAAGTCTTTTGCAAGCGAAACTTGTGGTAAAACCACACTTGTGTTTGCTTTGCCTCTATGAGAGGTGAAAAGAGCTTTCACCCCTAGCAAGGGGTGAAACCAATTATTTTCTTTTTCCTAAGGTTCTCCTTCTCCAAAATCGATCTCTTGTGGGTGCTTTTGCTACTTAAACACTTTTTAAACAAAATTCTTCGTTGCATTCATGACTTCCATTTTATTTACAACAATGCAATAAAAAATAGGTAAAAATACTTTAAACTAAGCAACAAACTACAAAATGTTTCTTTAGTTAATTGTCAAAATTTTACAATCAAAATTCAACAAAATTTCAATGTGACAAAGTTACAAAACTATCAACATTCTTCGCAGATTGCAAGGTATCCAACTCGCATGGATGCAATCGACCCCAAACCTTCATCCATTGGGCTGAAGAGTCAACTCCACTTGGTGCATCAGGTTGCTTACTGCTCGCTTTGGCATTTTGCTCCTCTTCCTCCTTCGTTGTAATGTCCTCCTCAAAAATATGTGTGATTGTAGCTTCAAATATTGCAATAGCTTCTGACCAAGCATCTACACTGAACAACTTTGGAACATTGAGCGAATCTATAAGATACCTGAAGGTCTCCACTTGTTCCATATCGATGTAATTCACTCGCTGACTAAGCTCCAACAAACCATATTTTATGCATGTTTGCTTCCTCATTAGTGACAACACATGGTCTTTAGTGAGAGGCTCATCCCATTCATCAATTTTTGAGGCATCATCAACAAAGATCACCCAAAATGTTTCTAGGTCCTCATTTTATAGAATGTTTCCCTGATCATCAATGAAGCTAGAGAAACCATTTTTAGCTATTGTATTAAAGTAGAGTTCTAAAACTTCCCTTTCTTTATTGAACACATTCAATAGCTTGTGAGCCTCCTTGACTTGGTCCAGCTTTGAAAATTTTTAGCGCAGTATCACCTTGGAACTTGCCCAAGCTTGAGCCATGTCATTCATAGGATAAAATTTGAGACCTATTCTACTCAGTGCCTACATCTGTGTTGCCTTTACCAGGAGAGGCTCCAAGTGATCTTCGCTACACTCCACTATATGTCGATCGCATGAGACGATTGTCTATATATCCTAAAGGTACAAAAGGACTTGTGTTGCCTTTGCCACCATAGTCTTACAATCAATAATAAATTAACTATGTACGTCCTTGAATTTTTCTTTTGTCTGAACAATTGCCTACATTGCTTTTACAACCAGTTGATCCTATAACTTATGGAGTTGGTCCTTCAACACCTTGACCTGCTACTTTTCTCCCCATTTAGCCTCCTGATGCTTCTGAATCATCTTCTCCAACTCTTATTCCCTTTTCTACCAACAAGTCACCTTTGACTATGCGGATTGTAATTATGCTTACCTTTTTTCCAAAGACTCCTTCAAATCGATGATCTTAGCCTCAACCTCAAAAAAGCGGTTCTTATAATGCTTGTCATGCAGGTACAAGGAGCTTGTCTCTACCTAAATATTGCCCATTATCTTTGTAGTTTTGATCTTTGTAAGGTCCTTGGTGGTGATTTCATAAGTGTAATCGCTCGAAGTCATCTCTCCCTGTGGCTTCTGAACCTGAGGAAATATCTTCACCGTATAAAACTCCATGGTGTTGGGATCAAAGGTAACTTTCTTTGATGGCTTCGTTGGTACCAGGGCCTCTCTTCTTTTCCAACTCTTAAACCATTGTAATGAACTCAAGTGAGCTTGGTTGATATATGTTGTAATGGGTTGTTCTGGTACAACCACTATATCTAACTCGAGAAACACCTACATCTCCAAAAATGGGGTGAAAGGGAAGCAATCTTGCTGTAAATTTGGTACAAGGGAAGTGGAAATTAGTATAGTGGAAATAGTTTATGGAATGGAGATAGTGGTATAAATGGAGGTAAGGGGTTTAGCCATAGTCACACTCACTCGAAGAGGATCTTGTGTACTTATAGTGAGAACAGAGGTTACTGGAACGAAAGATACAGGAAGTTAAAATGGATTCAGGGTGGATGCACAAGAACTAAAAAAAAAAAGTAGAAGAAGCAAGAAGAGAAGAGGAGGGAGCATTGGTGACAGGTGGATGGGAAATGGGAAGTGAAACTAAAGTGGAGGGCATGCCAATGGAGGTGATATGAAAGTGGAAACCAGAGGAAGAGAAACAATAGTCACCAACTTCTCGAGGAGAGGAGAAAGAGAAAAAAATGTACCTTGAGGCTCTATCATTGTTTGAGTTAGCAGGGATGCAGGTGGTTGTGCTACTTGATCCTTCTTAGCCTGGTCCTTTGGTTCTGCTACAACGTCCTCCTAAATATTGATAATATCAAGACCCTTGGACCAACGACTATATCCAAACCAAGGGAATGGCTTCTAATACTTCTATCCTTTCAGCTAAAACCATGGGAGGAGGATTTGATGAAACTATGATGGTTCTTCACTTTTTTGAGATTTTTATAATCGATAGCTTTTCCCACTTGCTTTGTGCCTTATGCTGTAATGGCTCCTCTAACACTTGTCCTTATTCTTCTAAAATTGGCACTTCCTGAGTCATGGGGTGCTCTTCTTTGACCACGCTCTCTTCACTGCTGGATTTTTGTAAACTTTGAGGCACAATACCAACAAAAGTGATTGGCTAATAACTGGTGTAGAAGTCATCATAAGTGTATAAAAATGCTTCATCCATTACCAAGCCATATGGTGACCCAATTTTTCTTCGATGAGCCCTCATAGTCCACTAGTTTGTAATTTTTTTTGACCAACCTCAAAGATGCTCTTTCATTTGACTAAATAACCATGGCAAAGGAATCTAATGTTTATATACTATAGGGTTATACTCGGCCTCCATATCATAGAAACCATACCAAGGTGAGAGAGACATCATGTTCTCCACATTTAATTCTAAGTCATGTCCCTCCAAATTGTTTCGATGCTTCTCAGTATCCGACCTCGAACAATAATGAAAGCTTTTGATCTTGATTTGCTTAGCAAAATGATCCAAAGGATCGTACTTCCATTGTTGTGGCAACTCCACCATTTCAATGTCATAGGTCTGGTCCACCTTGCTCACCTCAATGCCTTCAAAGCAAATTGGCATAGCGCACATGGTTTTATTTCCATGCCTTGCTCCATATACGTCATTTATAAAATCATGCTATCGAACCACCTATAAAGCAAATAAGTACCCTGTGGTAAAATATGGGAGTAGAACTGGCTTACCAGTATAGCTGAAAATACATAGTACAATGCCCTATGTCAATAAAAATATATCACCTCTTTGTTTTGAGATGATTTATTTTCTCATTGCCCTCGATACCCTCTCACTCTTGCAAAAAAATAACTCTAAGGTAGGACCCACAAACATACGGTTGAAGTTATAAAAAGACTCCTGCCTCAATAAGCTAGAGGTCCACAAATATACTGGCAACTTTGTGAATGGTGAGTGAGATCGAATAATGATTAATTGAATTAACTTTGAAACATAGGTTACATAGCTTAAATACAAAGTAAATAACCTATTTGAGAAAGAAAGGGGGGAAAGGAGAAATTGGGGGAAAAGAAGAATGAAACGAATTCTCTTGCCGCCCAAATGCTGTCGTCCACTGCCGTCCAGGTAAGGTAAAAGGTAAGTTACCTTTACCCAAGGTAAAAACAATTTTTTATCCTTTTACTAATGGTAATCTTCCAACATTCTCCCCCTTAAAGTTGAGAGGACTGACTATATAGTCTCTCAGCTTTATAAATTGAGCTTTAGCCATGCCTTTGGTGAAGATGTCTGCTAGATTATCCAAAGTGCTACAATATTGAAGCTCAACCGTCTACTGTTCCACCATATCTCTTATGAAGTGATACTTCATATCAAAATGTTTTGACCTTTTGTGGTGGATCGGATTATATGCCAACTGTATGGCACTTATATTATCACAATTCAGTTTGGTTGGACCAATTTGTTTTTCGCCAATCTCTTCAAGGATTTTCCTCAACCGGAGGATCTGAGTACTTGCATGAGTAATGGCTATGTACTCAGCTTCGTAGATGATAATGCTACAACAGATTGCTTCTTGGAACTCCAAGTTATTAGTCCCGATCCTAGACTAAAACAGCTTCCTCGATGTAGATTTTCTGTCATCTATATTATCGCCCCAATCGTCGTCACTATAACCAAATAACTTCACAGAGTTAGACTTGTGGTAATGGATTCCAAAATCCAAAGTACCTTTTACATATCGTAAAATTCATTTGGTTGCTTGTAGATGCAGCTCGGATGGGCATGCCATAAACCGTGATACAAGAGAAACAACATACTGTATATCTGGCCTAGTGTTGGTGAGAAACATTAAACTCCCAACCATGCTTCGTAATTGGTCAAGTCAACTTTTGGTGCTCCATCTTCTTTGCTTAGCTGGATTCCATGTCCAGTTGGTGTTGCAACTGATTTGCACTGCCGCATAGCAAATTTCTTGATCATGTCATGAGCATATTTCTGTTGACATATGAAGATCCCATTCTTTGATTGATGTACTTCCATTCCTAGAAAGTATCTCATTAATCCGAGATCCTTCATCTCAAACTGATTCATCATGGAGTTTTTGAACTCCATATTCATTTTATCATTACTACCCATGAATATTAGATCATCCACATATAAACAAACTATGAGGATATCTACTCCATTTTTCAGGTAGTATAGTGTTGGTTCACTTTTGCTTTTTGTGAAACCATATTTGCTGAAATAGCCGTCAATTCGTGAATACCATGCTCTTGGTGCTTGCTTGAGGCCATAAAGTGCTTTCTTCAATTTATAAACAAGGTTCTCTTTTCCTGGTTCTTGGAAACCTTGAGGTTGTTGAACATACACCTCTTCTGTCAGGTATCCATTTAAAAATGCACTTTTCACATCCATGTGTTGAATTTTCCATCCTTTATGGGCTGCCAAGGAAAGAACAGTTCTAATTGTTTCTTGTCGAGCAATCGGAGCAAAGGTTTCCTCATAATCTATTCCATATTTCTGAGTAAAACCTTTAGCTACTAATCTTGCCTTGTGCCTTTCAATGCTTCCATCAGCATTGAATTTGGTCTTATAGACCCATTTACATCCAACACATTTTTTTCCCTTGGGAAGCTTCACAAGCTCCCAAGTATCATTCTTTTTAATTGAGGATATTTCCTCTTCCATGGCATCTTGCCATATATTTTCAGTGCATGCTTTTTCATAGCTAGATGGTTCTAGTTATGTAGCAGCCAACAAAGCATAATTGACTACATCACCCCTTGGTTCATGAGACTCATCATCCCCTGACATTTGAAGATTTTCAAGTCTTGACAAAATGTCATCCATCTCACTAGCTTGACTCCTAGTGTATCTTTGTTGGAAATTCCTATCCAACATTTGAGTAGATGGATGACTCGTAGTATGCGCTTTCCTCTATTTGTCTCTTTCCTTTGAGAAACTGAATCAATATCCATCGGGCTTGGAGTGCTTACGGATCTTTGAAATCATTTTGGAGAATTTGGGGGTGCCAACAAAGAAGTCCCTCTTGGACTTGGTGTACCACTTGATGTACTTGATGAAGTTTCCTGTTGTGGAATTTGTGGAGAAGGACTTATTCCACTGCTTTTCTTGGGTAGTACCAATGTGGGAGGTACTAATGTGGAATTGTTCGAATTAGAGTCAAAATCAACAAATTTTTTATGACCCCATTCTCCCCCTTCATCAAAAATTACATCCCCGGAGATAATGATTTTATGTGTTGTGGGATTGTACAATCTATACCCTTTGGTTGAATCACAATACCCTACAAAAACACATGCTTGACTCTTTGGATCAAGCTTCTTCCTCTTCTCCTCGAGAATGTGTGCATAAGCTAAAGAACCAAATACTTGAAATGTTTGACATTTGGTTTCTTACCGTACCATCCTTCATAAGGAGTGATACCATCTAAACTAGAAGTCGGACTTCTATTTAGAATATATGCACTTGTTCTCACTGCATCTGCCCAATAGCTGTTTGTGAGATGTTTTGCCTGAAGCATTGTTCGTGCCATTTCAACAAGGGTGCGGTTTTTTTGCTCAGCCACACCGTTCTGCTGTGGGGTATAGGCAGTGGTGAACTGCCTTTTTATCCCATTTTGCTTACAATAATGTAAAAATTCATTTGAGGAGTATTCTCCTCCTTTATCAGTGCGAAGACATTTGACATAGTAGTCACTTTGCTTTTCTACATTATTTCTGAAATCTATGAAGCAATCAAATGCTTCATCTTTGTGTTTCAGAAAATAGAGCCAACACATTCTAGAATAATCATCTATGAATGTTAGAAAATAAGAATTGTTTCCAAGGCTCTTTGTTTGCATTGGACCACAGATGTCCGAATGTACTAGCTGAAGAGGATAGCTTGCTCTCCACGCTCGGCCTCTTGGAAACTTCGTTCTGGAGTGCTTTCCCAAAGCACATGCTTCGCATACCTTTTTATGTTCTAGAATTTTTGGTAGTCCTGTCACCATAGCTTGTGATGTTAACATTTTCAAGCTAGCGGAATTGAGGTGACCATATCTCAAGTGCCACAATTCACTTGGATTTGTAATAGCAATGTTTGCAAGTTGAGCTCCCCCCCGGCTCACCAAAATTTAGAGGGAATAACCTATTCTTTGTCATAGGTACTTCTATGATGACACGGTTACAATTGTTTTTATCAAAGATTGTACATTTTCTTTCATCAAAAACTAATTTGTAATGCTTCTCCATCATTTGGCCAACACTCAACAAATTGTGTTGTAGCTGTGGAGTATAGTATATGTCATTCACATTTTTAAGGCCTTCTTTTGTTGGAACTTCCATAGCTCCTATGCCTTCAACTTGCAAGGATTTATTATCCCCTAACTTAACATGAGATTTGTAATTTGAATCTAATGTAGCAAAGAGATTTTCTTTGCCACTCATGTGGTTGGAGCAACCAGTATCCAAAATCCATACGTCATTTAGATTTTGATCTGGCTGTCCATAAGAGAGAAAAAGGTTTGGTGGACCTTCTTCTTCTCCGTAGAATGAGCCATATTGACTGCTTTGATCTTTTGAAGACTTTGACCAGCAGTCACGAGCGAAGTGACCTTGTTTCCCACAATTGAAACAAGTTGTTTTAGTTTTATTACTTCCTCGTCCTTGATTTCCATGGCCTGCATTGCCGCTTTGGTTCTGATTGGCTCCTCTGTTTTGATTTCCACCTCTGTTTTGATTACCTCCTCTGTAGGAGTTGCTTTGGCCCTTGCCTCTTTGTTGTTGTCCTCTCGCCTCGGCCTCTTCCTTGTCCTCGTCTTGCACTTTCATTCGAAGTGAAGGCTTTGTCATCACCTTCATAGCTTGATGAAGGTGCACCCTGAAGTCGCTCTTCATGTGATGTTAATGATCCAATCAAACTATCAAATGTAAGAGTAGAAAGGTCTTTGGATTCTTCAATTATGATAGCAATGTGATTCCACTTAGGAAGAAGTGTTCGCAACACTTTCTTCACAATTGTTTCATTTTTTGTGTCTTCACCTAAAGTTTGCATCATATCAACTCATCGCTTTGACTCGTATACGTAGTTTCCGACTCTTTCATTTTCCTTCATTCCGAGATTTTCAAAATCTCTTTTCAAAGTCTGAAGCCCGACTTGCTTTACTTTATCACTTCCTTGGAATCCTTCTTTCAAGGCATTCCATGCATCTGTAGCCGTTAAGTAAGATGCAATTCTAGGAAAAATACTTGGATCTAATGCTGATTGAAGATGGTATAAGGCAAAAGAATTATTTTTCTCGTGCATCTTTGTAGATCTTCTTATCATTTGCACTTAAAGTAGTCCAATCTGTTGGAGCAATGTATCCGTCTTCAATAATATCCCATAGTCCTTTTTCGATGAGTAATGTCCTCATCTTGATGGACCAAGACTCATAATTATCCCCACTGAATTCGGGAATTGGTAGATTATTATGTGATCCCATTTATCTACTAAAACAAAAAACCTCTCTTTTATAGTCTTATTGCAAAAAAGACTTTACAAACTATCAAGCCCTGCTTGATTTACAATCATAAACAACTCAAACTTGTTCAGAAATTACAAAATTGTCAGCGACTTGTTCATCATCGTCACTGATCAATATTATTTCAGGAGAAGGAGGTTGTAGGATTTCAACTGAATTACTATAATGAGTATATTCGGATCCTTGTGAAGCAATTGCAACTGTGTTGGATTGTTCAAACCTGCTGCCAAAGGAGTTATCTTCTGAATCTGCTTCGTATCCTTGATCAGGATTTCTCTGGTGTGCAATAACTGCGTTTTGCAACTATGAAAAAAACTGTATTAAATCCTAGGGTTTTCACGTGCCTATCAAAGTCTTCAGGATTTGTTCTCAGTAAAAACTTGCAGAGGGCATGATAACAACCTTCCGATCTTATCATTTAAGAAAATTTCCCAAAAATTTTCTTTTACAAAGATTTCCTCTTAGGAAATAATAAAAAAAAAAATTAACTTTCTAAGTTTTTTTTAAAAAAAAAACTTTACATTTATTTCCTCTCAGGAAATTTCTATCAACTTTAAAAAAAAATTTAAAATTTTAAACTATTTCTTGAATAGTTATTACATAAAAAAAATTTTTTTTTTTAAATTTAAACTCTTTCTAAAGTTTTTTTTTTTTTTTAAATTTTATGTAACTATTGACCCCGCCGAGAGTCGATCCTGCGACCTCGCGGGTGTCAGGGCTAAGGGTAGCCGCTGCGCTACCGGGCTGATCCGGGAGCAATGCGTGCTCCTCGCCCTTTAGCTTCCACATCGAGCGCGAAGCTAATGTTGGCTTCGCGCTTCGGCGCGAAGCTAAGTTTTATTGGGACTTATTTGTCCCACATCGCCTGTAGGGCGATGTGTGGGCACTTTATAATTAGCCAAGCACATACAGTGCTTTGACTACCTGCGGGCAGTCTCGAAAGCCGCAGGTTCTCTTTTGTCGATGCACGCGTGCGGGATGCCACGTCACCTTTCCTCGGGCCGCGTTCCAGTGCCACGTCACCAGCGGATCGCCACGACACCTCTCCTCGGGCCGCGTTCCAGCGCCACGTCACCAGCGCCTCGAGCTGCCACATCAACAGTGCCTCGGGAATCGTGCCTCGGGCTGCCACGTCAACAGTGCCTCGGGAATCGTGTCGATCTGCTGCTCCTGCGGGCCGCCTCGTCCAGCTCCACCAACGCCTCGAAAAACATGCCGGTCTGCTCCTACGGGCCGCCTCGAGATCCGTGCCGCCTCGGCTCCTACGGGCTGCCTCGAGATCCGTGTCGCCACCTCGAACTACGGGCCCCATCGCCTCGTGAATCGCGTCGCTCTGATACCAAATGTGAATGGTGAGTGAGATCGAATAATGATTAATTGAATTAACTTTGAAACATAGGTTACATAGCTTAAATACAAAGTAAATAACCTATTTGAGAAAGAAAGGGGGGAAAGGAGAAATTGGGGGAAAAGAAGAATGAAACGAATTCTCTTGCCGCCCAAATGCTGTCGTCCACTGCCGTCCAAGTAAGGTAAAAGGTAAGTTACCTTTACCCAAGGTAAAAACAATTTTTTATCCTTTTACTAATGGTAATCTTCCAACAAAATTCCTATTCTCCTTGTCAACTTGTCAACTTGCCTAACTGTGATGAAAGAAAATTTCTTATACAAGTGAAAAAAGAAGTACCAAATTAAAAAGGACATGTGCATGAACACCTTCATTTTCTCATTCTGCATTTTCTCCAACTAGGAATGCATTCTTCTAGCTGATGAGGCCGAAAAATGCCTCGTTATTGCACAATGTTTGACTACCATATGATAAGTTGATTGCCAAATAGTTGACTAAAATATACTATTTGTTAAGTGTTTGCATGATTTTATGTTATGAATACTATATCTCTGTTTTTGACTATTTTCAGCATTTTGTGACTGATTTTGCTTGATTAAGTAGCAAGTAAAAACATACATTTCAATTAACCAAATGTGGTATGCTAATATATATTAACTTCTCAATGGTTTTGAATGTTTTCCTGCCCTTCAACTTGTTTCAAATCCACATTGAGGCCAAAGTTTTAGGACTGTCATAAATCTGAAAAATCTAAAAAAAATAGCCATATAAAAATCAGCAAGCTGTCACTTTATAGGAACACCTTAAAGGTGTCAAGAAAAGCATGAGGATATGGATGGAATGAGTTCATAAGGACTACGAAAGACATATGACCTATTTAGAAGCATTCACACATGGTCTAAATAGGCAGCAATAGGGTATAACAGAGCAGAGACAATTGTGCAGCACTATTGCACTATTTTAGCATGGTTACTTGGTGAATGAAGTGTATAAATTCAGTAGCAACTTGATGTACTCCTTCATGTTGATATTTGAATAATTTTTCCATGTTCTAATTTGTTTGAATTTGCAAGAAATGCCAATATTTTACAATTGTGCAGCAGAGTTGGAAAATGCAGTAATTTACCATGTAAATTCTAGCAAGCTACCAATGAATGGCAAGGCATGGAATTCACACATGGAGAGAAATGAAGGCTATTGCAATCTAATCCTGAGAGCTAACCCACCTGAGAAATGTAGATGAAATCACCTGAAGAGCACACAGTTGTTCATTTCGAAGATCTTTGGAATGAGTAGACATCTTCGGAATGAGCAGACATCTTCGGAATGAGAAATACAGTCTCTTCGGAATGAGCGGACATCTTCGGAATGAGAAATACAATCTCTTCGAAATGAGCCACTTATCTTCGGAATGAGAACATAAAGATTTTTTTGACTTGTTGACTGATTTTTGATGATGGAAAAAGGGAAAGAAGGTTGAAAAGGTTAAAGGAAAATATCTCCCATCTGACTTTATCATCCTTGCCGTCCAAAGTCACCATTCATGGAAAAGATCAATTTTGATCCTCTTCTAGGATAAACTTAGAAAACAACTGCAGCATAATAGGAAGTTGTTTGCAATATAGAAATGGCATATTCTGAAGTGGAGAAAGATGTGTGAGATATTTCTAGACTCCTCCCACGTACTCCCACCACTGAAGATGCTTTTTAAGGGCCAATGACTACTACTGCAACACAAACTGTCTAGATTTACATTTATTTTAGATCCAGAATTATTGGCAAATCACTGTAAAGTAGCACATAGGTTGATTTGAGAATGGGATATGTTGTAAATATTTATATAAATAACACAGTTCTCTTCTTGGTTGAGCTAGTTAGGAATTAGAATAGAGGAGAGTTTTCAATAGCAGTAATTAGGACTGTACAGTAATTTTTTGCAACACTTTTCAACATGTTTTATCATCAATAAAAGTGCAATTATTTTATCATTTTCTGTTCTGAGTGTTAATTAGTTAAGGAGTGCTTTTCACCTGCTTCTAGATCAGGAAGTATGGGCCCACTTTCAGATCTAGAAGGAGGGTTTTTATGGCAGGTTTTAATCTGTAATTTTGCTGTAGTAAAATTAACAGATTACTTGTCAAGTTTACTTTTCTTGTTTTAAGTTTGTATAATGTTTTTTATGTTTTCTATTATGTTTGTGTACAAAATTTGTGTGTGTGTGTCAGCTGAAAAATTATATTAAGCATTTTTCCTTTGCTTTCCATGTTTTCCCTGTTTTTCTATTTTAGCAACTTTCTATTTTCAGCATATTTCATTTTGCTATCAATTCCTATAGCAGAAGCTTGACGAACTTTTGTGACAGGACATTGACAGGTGTTTTTAGCATAAGTTTCATTTACAAGCATCATTTCAATTATGCAAGAGTAACTAGGTTTCAATTCTACAAGTGTAACTTAGGATTTCATTTCAACAACATTTAAATTTAGCAATTTAAATTATGTATTTTAATTCTGCAAAAGTAGATTAGTCTTTCAATTTAGCAATTCCAATTCCTACAATTGTAGTTAGATTTCAATTTTTGCAACTTAGAATTAGTTTTTATTTCCTGCAAGTTTCCATTCTTCAGATTAGGTTTAGTGTGACACCAAAAGGCTAAACCAAATCTATCTCACCCAATAAATGCTTGAAATCTGAATGCCTGAATTGTACTCTGCCCTAGCCTTCTATCATAGACAGCCTTGGACACCACCCCGAATTGATAAGATCTTTGATATTTAATGATGTGCTTAACGACAAAAAAAAAATGAAAAAAAAAGAGATGAAAAAAAAATGAAAAAAAAGGAAAGAAAATAAAAAAATGAATAATTCAGTAGTGAAAACCTTCTTGGAGGCGCTACTGATTTGGCTTGCATGAAAACCAATTTTTCAGCATGCATTGCCTTGTTGATCTACCCATCATTATTCCACCATTGTACAAATCTCACACTGTACATGTGTTATTTTTATGTTTTTAGATAGCCTGCTAACAATCATCAAAAGCAACTTCTAAGGTGCATGACCAATTTTCAAGACAGTAAGGTATGTGTTTCTTGCATTTAATTCATAGTAAACATTTAGCATTTAGTGTATGATAATCAATATTTGGCATAAACTATTCATATAATATTGGCAAGTTGAAAATGGAACATGTTCAAGATGTCAAGAAACACCCCCTTATGCCTTTAATTGCATGGAAATTTCAAAACTATGCAAAAACCTTATTTTGGGACAGACATGGCAACAATTCTATTTCAATTTGTAGGGCAAGTTTCGGAAGGAGAACTACAAGTTTATATCTCACAATTGTCTAATAAATTAAAGGAGGATAATTAGCAAAATGCACCTGAAGGTTCTATTTTAGTACTACTGGAATAAAATAGCAACATACAAAACAAAGAATAACATCTAAACAAAAGGATGAAGAAGGGATTTTTGATGTTATGGAAGGCTTATACACTCTAGAGATGGGCCCATAATAGAATCTATAGCTAAATTTTGCATAGGAGGTCATTTTTGCATTTTTTGATGCATCTTCGAAACGAACAGTCATATCTTCGAAATGAACAGGCATATCTTTGAAATGAGCAAGATATATTCAAAATGAGCAGAAATTGTACCAAAATTGCTAAAAATGCTACAAAATAGTAAAAAGAGTAGGGTACATCAAATATTGAGGTTCATAAGGCTCTACCACAAGTAAGTACATCCCTCAAGCATTTCGAATCCAAAATTTTTATCAATTTTTTTCAAAACAACAGAAATAAGCATTCAGGATGAAATGTTGTTAAGAACAAAAAATTTCATCAGTAGTAGTGCATCTGCAAAATACGGTTCCACAATAAGACTATTGCAAGATGAATCACATGATATCAAGCCTTTAAGAGGTACCTTGCAACACTAAAACTTGTATAAAGACAAAAAAATAGTCATACATGTGCTTAATTGCAAAATACTTGATATAGTGCAACAAGGAGGAATTTCTTAGTTAGCATGTAGCAAAGGATGTTGTTCACAAGAATAAAACCTGAATATTACTATGGCCTACTAAGATGCATGAGGGCATGCATCAGTTCAAGTTGGGGGGATTATGAGGCCCAAAAATGCCTCATTATTGCACAATGTTTGACTACCATATGATAAGTTGATTGCCAAATAGTTGACTAAAATATACTATTTGTTAAGTGTTTGCATGAATTTTATGTTAGGAATACTATATCTCTATTTTTGACTATTTTCAGCATTTTGTGACTAATTTTGCTTGATTAAGTAGCAAGTAAAAACATACATTTCAATTAACCAAATGTGGTATGCTGATATCCATTAACTTCTCAATGGTTTTTGAATGTTTTCCTGCCCTTCAACTTGTTTCAAATCCACATTGAAGCCAAAATTTTAGGATTGTCATCAATCTGAAAATCTATAAAAAAAAAAATAGCCATATAAAAATCAGCAAGCTGTCACTTTATAGGAACACCTTGAAGTTGTCAAGAAAAGCATGAGGATATGGATGGAATGAGTTTAGAAGGACTACGAAAGACATCTGACCTATTTAGAAGCATTCACACATGGTCTAAATAGGCAGCAAAAGGGTATAACAGAGCAGGGACAATTGTGTAGCACTATTGCACTATTTCAGCATGGTTACTTGGTGAATGAAGTGTATAAATTCAGTAGCAACTTGATGTACTCCTTCATGTTGATATTTGAATAATTTTTTCATGTTATAATTTATTTGAATTTGCAAAAAATGCCAATATTTTACAACTATGCAGTAGAGTTGGAAAATGCAGTAATTTACCATGTAAATTCTAGCAAGCTACCAATGAATGGCAAGGCATGGAATTCACACATGGAGAGAAATGAAGGCTATTGCAATCTAATACTGAGAGCTAACCCACCTGAGAAATGTAGATGAAATCACTTGAAGAGCACACAGTTGTTCATTCTGAAGATCTTCGAAATAAGCAGACATATTCGGAATGAGATACAATCTCTTCGAAATGAGCGAATATCTTCAGAATGAAAAATACAGTCTCTTTGGAATGAGCCACTTATCTTTGAAATGAGAATAGAAAGATTTTTTTGACTTGTTGACTGATTTCTGACAATGGAAAAAGAAAAACAAGGTTGAAAAGGTTAAAGGAAAATATCTCCCATCTGACTTTGCCATCCTTGCCATCCAAAGCCACCATTCATGAAAAAGATCAATTTTGATCCTCTTCTAGGATAAACCCAGAAAAAAATTACAGCATAATAGAAAGTTGTTTGCAAGATAGAAATGGCATATTCTAAAGTTTAGAAAGATGTGTGAGATATTTCTAGACTCCTCCCACGTACTCCCACCACTGAAGATGCTTTCTAAGGGCCAATGACTACTACTACAACACAAACTGTCCAGATTTGTATTTATTTCAAATCCAAAATTATTGGTAAATCACTGTGATGTAACACATAGGCTGATTTGAGCATGGGATATGTTGTAAATATTTATATAAATAACACATCTCCCTCCTTGGTTGAGCCAGTTAAGAATTAGAATAAAGGAGAGTTTTCAATAGCAGCAATTAAGACTGTACAGTAATTTTTTGTAATAATTTTTAGCATGTTTTGTCATCAATAAAAGTGTAGTTATTTTATCATTTTTTGTTTTGAGTGTTAATTAGTTAAGGAGTGCTTTTCACCTCCTTATAGATTAGGAAGTATGGTCCCACTTTCAGATCTAGAAGGAGGATTTTTATGGTAGGTTTTAATCTGTAATTTTGTTGCAGTAGAATTAACAGATTACTTGTCAAGTTTACTTTTCTTGTTTTAAGTTTGTATAATGTTTTTTATGTTTTCTATTACATTTGTGTACAACATTTGTGTGTGTGTCAGCTAAAAAATTATATTAAGCATTTTTCCTTTGCTTTCCATTTTTTTTCTTGATTTTCTATTTTAGCAACTTTCCATTTTTAGTATATTTCATTTTGTTGTCAATTCCTGTAGCAGAAGCTTGATGACATTTTGTGGCAGGACATTGACAGGTGTTTTTAGTATAAGTTTCATTTACAAGAATCATTTCAATTATGCAAGAGTAACTAGGTTTCAATTCTGCAAATGTAACTTAGGATTTCATTTCAACAACATTTAAATTCGGCAATTTAAATTTTGTTATTTTAATTCTGCAAAAGTAGATTAGACTTTCAATTTAGCAATTCCAAATCCTACAATTGTAGTTAAATTTTAATTTCTACAACTTATAATTAGTTTTTAGTTCCTGCAAGTTTCCATTCTTCATATTAGGTTTAGTGTGACACCAAAAGGCTAAACCAAATCTGTCTCACCCAATAAATGCTTGAAATCTGAATGCCTGAATTGTACTCTACCCTAGCCTTCTATCGTAGACAGCCTTGGACACCACCTCAAATTGATAAGATCTTTGAGATTTAATGATGTGCTTAACGACAACACATCACTAGCAATGTGGTTGCCCAATCAAATAAAATAGGTTTTGTCCTTCCTGTCATCATAGTGGGGGCATAGAATTCTACCTGGGATATGCACTACATCGATATCGTCTACCACTTGTGCACTATCAAATCTGTTGGAAGACCCATGACCCAAGACACCATGGAAAAAAAATTTGGGCTCTTGAAATCCATCAACGAGTTTGGCAACATTGGTAGCTCACCATGCTGGGATGTTTTTATCAATTGTGTCTCTATGAATCGACATAGTGTCACTGTTGATTGATATGTTTCCTCCTGTTTGCCAATGTGTAATTTCTTAAAAACAAAGTCTAAAGGAGGTGCAATTCCATAAGCAAATTCCTCCCAAATGTCTTTGGATGAGATGGTGAACAACACTTTCCCTTCTGTATTTTACACTGCCCTAGTGTTAAGAATATAAAACTTTGAATTATGCTCCACCAACTCTGGGCAATAGTGAACTGATGTACACAAAAACCAGAAGAGATGGGCATGGTATGCAATGGTGAGAGGACTTTTTGGTGTCAACCCTTGCTAGAATGCAACGTCTACATCCTTGCGCAATTTCTCAATGCCCTTATTTGTAATAACGCTATCTCCCACTTGAGCTAGCATATCATAATACAGATCCAAGTCAATATTTTCATGGTGCTTGGCTTTCTTGGATTTATTTCCTCCCTAGGTCTTTTTCAGCACCTTCTTTGGCTCTTCAGTGCTTTTTAATGCAGCATCTCATTTACCCATCTTCAATAATGCTCAAGCACCTATAATTTCTACACTTAACTTAACTCGATGCAACAATACTTCAAAAAATATAAAAAAATTTTACCTCCTCTTCGTGGGTGCACCAAATTTATAACTATGCTTTCATCAACCGAATTGAATGCACATGCTTATTTTCAAAAGAGCTCAACAAACATGCATTTCGAACTTTTCACTAGGCATAATTTTTAAGAATTTCTTTAACTATCTTCAACCTCCCTTCACCCAAAATATTTCTTAATTCTTGTGCTTCGGTTGCCTCCAATATTGAAAAGCGCCCCATGAATTTCAATGGGTAACTCCAGGAATGAGAATTGCCAAGTATCAATGAAGGGCGCTCCTCGGGATGGAAATAAATCAACTCTACTGCTTTAAATTTTTACCATATCACTTTGGGGTGAATTGAGAAAAATTCCACTTTTCTCGGGCGCACTTATTTTTAAAACATCCAAGGTGCTCCGAAATCGTTCCCTGCTAGAAAAAAATTCTAGGGGGTGTGCTTTACTTTATAAAAATCTTCTTCGAGGGAAAAGAATCTGCAACTTGCTCTTTCTCCAACCACCCGCCCTTTCGAAGTCATTCTTCCTATTGCTTGGTGAAAATAATCGCTTGAATACCTTTTAAAATGTTCTTCCTCCTTGATTTCACCCCAAAAGCGCTTTTCTAAAAAAAACCATGCTTTTAACTGGTATTGCTTTTCCAAGAAAAGCAAAATAACTCTATTTTGCCCTTTTACCAGAAATAAAACTTTTTAACTGAAGCTTTTTCCTTCTACATGAGATTTTCCTTTCTCTTTCTTTTCTATTTTTGGAGTTGCGCTTTTTAAAATAAACTTTTGCCTAATTTTCAAATAAAACCACATGGTAGAAAGCTTTGGGTGAAATTTAAAAAATATTTGCTACCTTTTTTTTTTTGTAAAATATTTTTCCTTTTCACCTTTAAAAGAGGCAAATGTGACTTTTGCCCCTCACTTGGGGCGAAAGTGTTTCTTTTTTTATATTTTTATCTTCTCTTTATATATATATATATATATATATATATATATATATATATATATATATATATATCTTTTTTTATTTCTCTCTTTTCTTGTCTATTTTCCCCTTAACTGCATCATTAAAACAAATTCGCCGAAGTTGCTCTTTTCAAAGCTATTTATTGATTTTCACCCGAAATTAAAAATAAAAATCATGAAAACCTTTTTTTGGGGCAAAATCAATTTTTATCCCTGAATATGTGCTTCTAGGTGAATCTACTTGCTTGGGGTAAAATAAGACCATATTTTCTCTTTTTTACACATACATCTAAGCATAACATATTTGAAAAATAAAAGAGAAAATTGTACATATATACATACTTGTGCCCAAAAATTTCAGTGATGGTAAGTCTTCAGATGAAGACCATTTACCAAAATTGGTAGCTCTCAGCCATCCATGTCCCAAAGATAATAAGCATTAACTGAATTTGCTCCTGAAATATGGAATCAGCTTTCCCAAATTACCTCGAACTTATGGTGTTTGCTAGGTTTCGCTTTATATGAGTTCCACTTAAGCACCAAGTCTCCGAATTTAAATACTCTTTCGAACACCTTTTTGCTGAACCATTTATGTGTTGTTCTGGCATGTTCCATGAAAAAATTATATGCCTTCTCCCTTTCTTCTTCAAGTTGCAAGAGTTGCGCTAGTCTCGCGCTCATAGGGTCAATTTTATCACCCTCATCACTAAGCATCTGCAAAGTCTGGAGGACTGGAAGTTCAATGTGGGTAGGCAACACCACTTCCTTGCCATACACCAAGGAATAGGGAGAAGTCTTAATGGACTTCTTGATCGATATGTGATCTACCCATAGAGCTTGGTCCAGCAGTAGATGCCAACTTCTTTTATTGCTCCCAAGTGTTCTTTTCAAAATTTGAAGTAAGTTCTTGTTTGTGGACTCAGCTAAACCATTTCCCTATGGGTAATAATTAGAAGATACTTTGAGGTAAATTCCATACCTACTTGCAAACTCAGTAATATTTGCTCCAATGAAGGGAGTCCCATTATCCATAACAATGGCATCTAGTACACCGAAACAAGTAATCAACCCCTCAAGAAAAGAGATGATTATCACTTGGTCCACTTTCTTTGTTGGGATGGCCTCGGCCCACCGAGTAAAGTAGTTAGTTGCTATCAAAATATATTTATGTTCAGAAAAAGAATGAGGATCAATGACCCCAATGAAGTCTAAGCCCCACTATTGAAACAGAGCTTCTACCTGGATCGGATGCAGAGGCAAGGATGCCTTCTTACTCCTGTCGACATATCATTGACAATTATCATAGCTTTGACTCACTTTGTGTGTATTTGCAAAAAGAGTGGGCCAAAAGTATCCAACCTGGATGATCTTCAAGGCCATAGGCCTCCCTGCATAGTGTCCACTAGACAATCCAGAGTGAAACTCCTCCAGAATCTTCTATTTTTAAGACTCTTTGATGCACCTAAGGAGTACTTCATCTATGTTCTTGTGGAATAAACCATTCGACAAAAAGATATATTTAAGGGTCTACAGTCTAAACCTTTGTCTCTGTGAGGCATCGAGGTGAGGAGGAAACCTTCCAAACATGAAGAATTCGACGAGGTCCTCTGTCTAGTCATGGTCACCTACTACTTGATTAGAAATATTACTCTCACTGATAACCTCATCATGTAATGGTACTGGTGACTGAGAAGCTGCACTTTTAGCCAACTCTTGATAGAGTACCCGACCACAGACCAATTTGGTTGGTTGAATTTCTACATCATACTCTTGGATCTTGGAGATCCATCCTACTCTTTTATCCCCAAGTTCTCCTTGAATGATAAAATTCCTGACATTTGGATGAATAACATAGATAATTGTCTTGCTTTGTGAGATAAAATATCAAAATTTCTTTAGTGATTTCATAATCGCATAAACCTACTTTTCAATGAAATTGTATTTCTCCTAGTGTGGCTAAATAACTTGGCTTAGAAAAGTGATTGGTTGTTCATCCCCATCATCTTGCTTTTGCATAAGCATGACGACATAAATTTCCTTCTCACATACTATGTAAAGGATAAAATCCTTAGAATAGTATGGATTAATCAACATTGGTGCATGGACGATCCTCTCCTTAATCTCTTGGAATGCCTACCTCCTTTTCTTCATCCATTTAAAATCTATATTTTTTTTTATGGATTCAGTCATCGGCTTCACCACTTGAGAGAAGTCGGTGATGAATTTCTAGATAAAATTGATTTGGCTAAAAAATGATTGTAGGTCTTTCTTATTGGTTGGTAGTGGAAATTTTAAGAGAGCTTCTACTCTCATAGGATCAATGGCTAACCCATCCTTTGAGATCACATGTCCCAAGAGCTTTCCCTCCTTGACAACAAAGATAGATTTCTTTGGGTTGATGGAGATACCAAATTCTCAACACTTTTCAAACACCTGTCTTAGATGAGATCCATGCTCTTCCCTGTGATGCAAAAAAATAGTCATATCATCAAGGTATATCACAATTATTTGGTTTAGCAACTCACCAAAAGTGACATCCATTGCTCTTTGAAAAGTGGCATCGATATTGGAAAGACCGAAAGGTATTCTTTGATAGGCGAAAGTGCCCCACTTGGTAGTAAATGTCATTTTATGTTGGTCCTCATCCTTTACCCAGATTTTATTATAGCTGGAGAAACCATCAAGCAGTGAAAATATTTGCGCTCTAGTAACAACATGGAGGATCTGGTCAATCTATGGCAAGGGATAATGGTCTTTCAAAGATGCTTGGTTTAGATTGCAAAAATCCATACATAGGCGAATATCTCCATTATTTTTTCATACTAGAACCAAGTTTGCCACCCAAGTCGAGTGTTTGATGGGGTAAATGATTTTTACCTCTAGCATTTTTAGCAGTTCTGCTTTCATAAGCACCTCAATATTTGGATTAACAGGCCACTACTTCTACCAAAAAGGTTTCACCCCTTCCTGCAATTCGATGGTGTGTTGAATCACATTTTTGTCATACCCTTTCAAATCATGATAACTCCATGCAACAATGTCAAGGAATTTGAAGCATAGATTCTTAATTTCCTTGAGCTCTTCTAGAGAGAAATCTATCCCAACTTTGATGATCTTGTTAGGTTCCAACTTTAGCTCAGTATACTATTTTTCATCCACCTTGATCCTATGCTTTTCTGCTCCATCACTCTGATCAAAGAGGCTCTCTAATGTAATCAATCCTTTTGGGATGTGATTATTCCTGAGTTGGATTAAACCTTTAGCTTCATCTTCGTCCAATGTCCTTCCCTCCACACTACCGACTTCTTTAATCAGAAAGTTTACAATCTACTCATCATTATCAAAAACTTGCTAGTATATATTTTTTTAGGACTGAAGGTCTATAAATCAACCTTATAGTCTTGGGACTTCGCACCACACTCTCAATAGGAGAGAAGTTTGCACCAAGGGATGCCAGGATATCTGCATGCTTATTTCTTTCTCATGAAATTGCTTGAACATTTAATGTAACAAATGATTTGAACAAATACCATACCTTATTGTGGTACGCCTTTAGGTAGTGCTACTTTGAAACGCACTTACTGGTCACCTGGTTGACAATCAACTTAGAATCTCTAAAAATCTATAGTTGTTTGATCTCGAGCTTTTTCACTTTCTTCAGGCCCAAGCACAGTGCTTTGTACTCGATGGCATTATTTGTACAACTCTAGGTCAACCGGTACGAGTATGTTTTCTGGATTCCTAAAGGAGAGATGAATACTACTCCAGCTCCAACACCATTCTTGCATCTGGCACCATTGAAGTACATTTTCTATAATTGGTCAGGGGTAGGAACTAGATCATCAGACACCTTCTCTTCACCCTTTTCAGGCTTAGTGATGGTATAGCAGTCGATCTCGATCTCCATCATCACATTGAAATTAAGCATAGAAAACTCATCCTCTAACCGAAGCTCATCCAAAGCTTCCTCCATTAGATCCATCTCCTCCAACTCTTCAGTCACCATGTTGATCGAGTCTACAACCTTTTCTTCCTCTTCAATATTTTTGATATGATATGTGGAGGGCTTCTCATTATAAATGTGTATTCTCCTCCCTTTGAATGGAATCTCCAGGTGAGAATAGTCTAGAGATAGGTAGCCTCCCAACTTAGCTGTGAACTCCCTTGATAGGCACATGCTGAAATATGGCTCCAAGTCTACTACCACAACTTCTTGAATGATAGTAATCTGTGGTATGATGTGTAAGACAATTGGGATATCCTTGATCACCCCCACCATTTTGATAGGAGTGCCATCCAACTGCAAGATACTTGGGCTACTTCTTGTATACTCCATACCCATGATTTTGCATACTACCTTTGGCATGATAGTTATCGTTGCACCAGAGTCAATCATACAGTTATGTACAATCCAACCCTCCATCCTGAGAGATAGATAGAATGGAGGAGGTCTATTTTTTCCCATGGCCAAAGTGGGCAGCGTCTGAGCTAGGACTGTCTGCGTAGGATTTTTCTTCTTATCCTTCATGATTATTGAAATAAATCAAATTTTCTAGGTAGTTGTAGTGCATCATAGAGGATCAACTTGGTAGGAATCCTCTTCAATTCTTTTACAATATTATATGACTGTGCATTAGACTCCCTTGATTCACTAACGACTTCATATTTGCTCCGGTACTACTGTGTAGCCTCTACCCTATGATGCTTGGTCAAAGATGGGTATTTGAGTCTTTCCTTTGTTTTCTTTCTTGTTTTTGTCTGTGCTTGTGTAGCTAGGGGTTCTGAAGTTGATTCTTTTACTTGCATTATATCCTTCGTTGGTTTAGGTAAAAGATCTTTCAACCAGACAGACTCATCTGCTTTAGATGTTGGCATAGACACTTTTTCTTGAGACTGCCTCTTTTTATTCTGCACCTTCTTCTCAGTAGGTACCTTTAATGGCTCCATCTCTACTAGATCAATAGTGATAGGTTTCTTCCCAGATCTTATGAGAACTGAAACTTTCTCAATAGATGGGACCATGAAGTTGTGATCAATTTTTGTGATCATGTTAACTTGACCACCAGAAGTGCTTTCTACCAATGTCTACACATAGTTCAAATGAACCATGTAGGTATCTTCGCCATGAGGGTCATTATAGGTAGAGCACCAATATGTTCGCTTTGATGTACTCGCTTCTTCATTAACCAATACGGTTGTATTTCTCTCAGCACCTTTGCTAGTCGAAGTTGCTTGCTCTCTAGTAATCGGTGGTGTTTGAAATCTTCTTGATCGAAAGTCAGCTTCAACTTGCTTCTTCTTAATGGATGTGATTTCATTTGACATTATCCTCACTGTTGAATTAAGTGATTGCATATCCTACAATAATTTCATGTGGGGATTAGGATTTGAGGGTACTGGAGGTGCTGGAAAAGGTAAAGGTACTGGTGGAGAAGGCAATTTTGGGATAGAAGGAGGGGCAGGTAATTACGGAATGATTGGAGTAGGTAATTGCAGAACAAATACTATTGTTGTGGTTTGGGATGTACTCAAATTCCATGAAGGAATTGGGTACATGGGTGACATGGGCAAGGGTTGAGAAGATGCATTAGCATACAAATACTATGGAAGATTAGGAAAAATAGGCATGGCCATTTTTGGTGGAATCTTATCGATAGCAATCAGATCATCTTTAGCCTTTTGTGCTATAGAATACAACTCGAGGAATGTATTAGCATTGGACTATCGAATGGCCATCTCGATATCGAAGTTGAAGGCTCGGAGGTAGTAAAAGGTTGCTTATTCTAGTGTCGGTTAGAGACCATCAGGAACTCTATGCCAAGTTTGGGTGAACCTGACATTAAAGTCCATGATTTCCTCTTACGGATGTCTTTGAATAGTAGTGAATTGATGCAGCAAGGAAAATGGATCCACTTGTTCATTGAACCCTTTGATCAGTAGTTCAGCTAACTGGTCCCAGGTAGTGATGGTTGCAGGTTGTAACGACCGGTACTAGTAAAGCAATTTCCCTCAGAGAGAGAGAACAAGTAATCTTACCATTATATCCTCTTTTGTAATACCATGAATCATCACCAAAGTAGCTACATCTTGAACATGCTCATAAGTTGTCTTTCCTATACCATCATAAGTTGGCAAAGCCTTCATTACCGCTTACAGAATTGGGTTCTGAGCTTACAAATTTAGAGGTCCAAAATGGTTCCATGTTGGAAACTACCTTGGTGGTGGTTGTTGTGGTGGTATATTTTGAGCCATGTGAATTGGTGTGTGGTTGGGGAGGTGGAAAACTAGTAGTTGTACTAGTAGGACTCGAAGGAATGGAAAACACACTAGCTAACTGAGAATATGTTGTACTTAATGGGATAGCTGGAGTAACTAACCTAGGGTGTTCTCCTAGCTCTTGGATGTCAAGTTCGTAAAACTCAATAGGCTCTTCAAAATTTTTGGCCTTCGATCTTGTGATCATGAAGAAAGATTTTGCTCACTTCATGTTCGAAGGCTTTTGGGTAGATTTGAGTCGCCAAATGTTCTAATCATACAGTACCAGGTGAACATCAAACCTTAATACTATTGAAAGTGGAACCTTTTGAGAGTCCCATTGGGCATGCCAAAAATTGTTGGTCATGAATCCACCTAGTTACAAATTCTATGCCTTGTGCGCCCTAGACCCGACCAACATTGAAAGGTCGGAAGAAAGAGATGTCTTCTAGGCCAATCTCCAGAGAGGGCTGACTCCCTTCCTAATCTAATTTGGTTGAAATCTTAGGATAACAGGAAAGAAATAGGGAAATATGGCTATAAGCCAATAGTATAGGATGGGGATAGACTAACAACTAAAATTCCACCAAGCAATTAGCAACATACAACAGAAAATACAAGCACATAAACTTCTAGTAGTTATGCAAAGATAACCTCCCATGGGCATCTCAATGTTCATTCCTTTACCAGTAAAATTAAATTCAGAAGCAAAATTTAAACACAACAAATAATGGGAATGAAAGCATTCAGAAATGACACACAACAACTTATCAAGTGCAAGACCACTCAAAGAACCAAAAGTCGAAGCATTTCTATTGATGCAAAAAACTTGGAGTGTTTTTTTGTAGAGTGTCCATCCTCCTTTTCTTACATGAAAATGACTAGTATTTATAGAGGATTGCGCCTCTTTCATTTAATGAGCTTACAAAAAAATGTTGGTAGATCACAGACCAACGAGAATAATTCCCTCCTTGGCATCAGTGATATTCTGGTCAAAATATATTCCATGGAAACCATGATCCAGCTTTGGTGGGAGAATCACACAGAGAAATTAGCATGATTAAATACTAAGAAGCAACCTTGGACGTCGGTGCCTTGAGACACAGCAAAATCACCTGGAAATCGGGAGCTTGGTCATTGAATTTACTTCGCCTCTGCGCCTTGGAAATTCACTTTCTCTAGGAGAGTCCACCGATCATTAAATTTGCCTTGAAAATTGGTAAAGTCGATAGGCGGTGCATTGGAAATAAACAATAATTGCCTCTAATCTTGCAAAGTTGAAGCAAACATCCTAGAAGCACCACTTGCATTACTCCAAAAATTAAATTTTATCTTTCTTCACCTCTTTCCAAGAGAATCTACAAAATCATGCCTTTGAAAGCAATGCACCTAAGAATTTAATGCCAAGGAATTGATTTTGCCCAAGAACGGGGTGAAATAGCCTTTTCGGGGCAACAACGGGTGAAAACACAACTTGGTTTGATGTCTTAGCAATTTTGCCCATTAATTATCTTCTTCATTTTTGCCTCAGAGAAATATGATAGGGAATTTCATCTTTTGGTGGAAGCAACATTACTTTTAATTATTTTAATTTAGCACAAAGCATAGCACAAGTCTTTCATCCAAAATTGAAATTTAAAAACCTCATTCACCCCTTGGAGAGGAGAAACCACATGGCACCTTTCCACAAGGGTGACTTTGATTTGTTGCACTTTAAACTTGGCACCAAGTGCTACCTTTTACTTTTTCCCCAATCATAGAAGAAAACATTAAATACCTTAAGGCTGGCCCCCACGATGTCAACCTTCTTTCTTGCCTTTAAAATATTTGAAATCCCTTTTCACCCCAAAGAGGGGTGACAATGAGCTTTGCCCCTCACTTGGGATGAAAGCGCTCTTCAAAATTCTGCATTGATTCACCCACGTCGGGCCCACACCACACCTTCTTTTTAAAAATCCTTTTACATTGTATTTTGCCCCAAAGAGGGGCGACAAGGAGTTTTACCCCTCTTTTGGGGTGAAAGCGCCTTTAATAATTTACTTTAATTCATTGATGCCTAACCCATGAAGCGCTACTTAAACTGTTATGTTTCACCTCAGAGGGGCAACGAAAGGAAGTTTCACTCATACTTGGGGTGAAAGTGCTTTGAATTCTTAATTTATAGCCATTTGTGCTTTTAAAATAGCTTTTGCCCCAAAGAGGGGCAACAAGGGTTTTTTGCCCCTCAATTGGGGCAAAAGTATTCTGTTCTTCGATATGAAATTTGAGACTTTCGCTCCTTTCCTTCTGTTGGGTGAACTTACTCCATTGAATTATGTTTCAGCACCAAGAGGGGCGAAAGTGAATTTCGCCCCTCAATTGGGGTGAAACTCATTTCTTTCCTCCCTTTAAATTTATCCTTGAATTAAATCATAATTTTCACATTTTCCAGGGTGAAACTCTTCTACAAGTGGAACTTGCGGCAAAACCACACTTGTGTTGTACTTCACCTCTGTAAGAGGTGAAAAGGGCTTTCGTCCCTGGAAAGGGGCGAAACCAGTTGTCTTCTTTTTCCAAGGTGCTCTTTCTCCAAATCAATCTCCTACCGGTGCGTTTGTTGCTTAAACACTTTTTAAACATAATTATTTTTTGCATTCATGACTTTCATTTTATTTACAACAATACAATAAAAAGAGGTAAAAATACAGTAAACTAAGAAACAAACTGCAACATCTTTCTTTAGTAAATTTGTCAAAATTTTACAATCAACATTCAATAAAATTTTAATGTGGTAAAGTTACAAAACTGCCAACATGTATGTATTATTTTACGCTAGACTGTTCCACTGCCACCAATAAATAATCCTTAACTATATCCTAATTATGTTGATAGAAAGTTGCAGAGAGCCCATCCGAACCTGGGGATTTATCCTTATTAAAAAATAAAATATCTAAATTATCTTCTTCTAGAGTAATAAGCTCCATCAATTTCCTATTATCTTCATATGTTATAATTAAAGTAACTTCTTGTAGAAGTTTATCATTAAGAACTTCAAACTCCTCTGATCCTAGAATATTCTGATAAAAATACCTTACCTCCTTCCTAATTTCACTCTAGTCTTCAATCCAAATCCCTTCTACTGATTTAATTCTACTAATTATGGATGTTGATCTTTGTACTATTGCCATCCTATGAAAAACTTTGTATTTTTATCTCTTTTTAACCAAGTCTATCTTGATTTTAATCTCCAAAAATTTTCTTCCTTACTCAAAATATTATGATATTTACTAACTCCCTTTCCTTCGATATTGAATTAATATGATCACCTTTTTGAATTTTTTAAAGTTTATATTTTAGTTCTTCTTCATTCTAAAAAATACAGTAAACTAAGCAACAAACTGTAGCAATTTCTTCAGTAAATTTGTCAAAATTTTACAATCAACACTCAACAAAATTTCAATGTGGTAAAGTTATAAAACTACCAACATGTATGTAATATTTTACCCTATACTGTTCCACTGCCACCAATAAACAATCTTTCACTATATCCCAATTATGTTGATAGAAAGTTGTAGAGAGCCCATCTAAACCTGGGGGTTTATCCTTATTAAAAAATAAAAGATCTAAATGATCTTCTTGTAGATTAATAAGCTCCATCAGTTTCCTATTGCATTCATCTGTTATAACTAAAGTCACTTCTTGTAGAAGTTTATGATTAAGAACTTCAAACTCCTCTGATCCTAGAATATTCTAATAAAAATACCTTACCTCCTTTCTGATTTCACTCTAGTCTTCAATCCAAACCCCTTCTACTGATTTAATTCTACTAATTATGGATGTTGATATTTGTACTATTGCCATCCTATGAAAAAACTTTGTGTTTTTATCTCCTTTTAACCAATTCTATCCTGATTTTAATCTCCAAAAAAATTATTCTTTACTCAAAATATTATGATATTCACTAAGTAACTCCCTTTCCTTCGAGCTTGAATTAATATGATCACCTTTTTGAATTTTTTAAAGTTTATCTTTTAGTTCTTCTTCCTTCTAAAAAAAATTTCCAACGGTGTTATTGTTACATTCTTTTAATCTACATGTCATTGATTTGATTTTTTTTGGAAGTGTATACAACCCATTGTTTCTTGAAGAATTCCATGTTTGTGCTATCATATCAACAAATTGAGGATGGTCTTCCCACATTTTCTCATATTTAAAATATGACTTTTTTTTAATTCACTTACCACCATTTTAACTTTTATTGGCCAGTGATCTGAACTAATCCTTGTCAAGGTATTAATTTTAGCATACGTCCCTTCATCTAGCCAATTATTTGAGATAATACATCTATCTAATTTTTCTACTATTAATATTTGGACTCTCCTGTTGTTGGTCCATGTATAGTTGTCTTCTTCAAAATAAACCTCCCATGGATTATTATTTTGAATAAAAGTTGATAAGTCTCTCATACTTTGGGTTGGTTTCCTAATATCTCCAATTTTTCATCCAAATTGGTTATGGTATTAAAATATCCTATGATCATGAGGGTTTCTTGATATTTACTTCTAATAAAGGCTTCAATCACACTCTAAACTTCTAATCTGCCTAACTGAGTTATATGTCCATAGACATCGATAAGGATGAAACGAATATCTGTAAAGAAGCATGTGACTAAAGAGGTTATCCAATGCCTAGTTTTATGAATGGTTACACAGGAGGTTCTAATAGGATTCCAATAAGTTAAAATCCCCCTTATCGCTCCTTTAGAATCAATAGCATCCCATTCACATCTCGCTCATACTGCTTTCATAGTTTTGGAAACTTCTTTTATGATTTTAGTTTCCTAGATACAAAGAATATTATGTTTATTACTTAAACAAAGGTCCTTGATACACCTCTGTTGTGAGGGGGCATTAGAATCCCTTATATTCCATGATATGGTAATCATATCTCATTAGGGGCTACCGGCCCTACCTGAAAATTACCAATATTGTTTTGTTGTTTGGTAAAGAGAAATTCAACCAACTTAGTTTGTGTTCCTTTCTCTATGTTTGCTCTTGCTTCCCTGGATCTCGCTTGATAATTTGAGGATTTTCCTCTTTTTTCCTTGCCTATATCAAGAGTAGGTATTATTATTCTATTCCTCAATATTCTTTCACAACTTTCTTTTTCCTCATATTTATCCTCTCTTGGCTCTACTATGGAAGCTTTTGACTTGTCTTGCTCATTTTTTGGTATTTCCTTATTAATGGTAGATGTATTAACATCTAACACTGCATTTTATTTACCAAATTTTTTCTCTTGAATGATGTGTGGTACTTCAAGAGAGTCTTCAAATTCTAATTTTACACATTCCTTAGGTTCATCGAGAATGTTCGTCCCTAAATCAAGATCATATTGAATAGATAGTTCCTTATTAATATGTTGAACCTGTTGTAATGTGTCCTCTAAGATTTGATCTATTTTTTCTTCATAGGCTAAAGCCTCAAAAGAGTTGGCATTTCTTCCAGTATCCTTCCTTACTAGTCTCCACTATTTATTTGCTTTCATGTATCTATTTTTATTTTTTGGAAAATTAAAACCATCCTCATCCATATCCATTTGTAATTTTTTTTTGTGGTTTTCTACATATGATTCTATTGGACTCTTCTTAGGGCATGATATGTCAATTGCCTGACCTCATGACATCTTCTACATCTAAAATATGTTTTCATAATCTATGATTTGGATCCACATTTTATCCCCATACTTAAGAATTGTATATTCTAGTAAAGGTTTACTTATATCAATAATGACCAATATCCAAGCTTAAATGGCCAAGAATCCATCTTTCGTAGTTTTTGAAATATCAAGGAATTATCCTAGAGTGTTGCTTATTGCCTTGGAGCTATCCATTTCCCAAAACTCAATGGAAAACCCATACATCCTAACCACTAGGGATAGATTTACATTTTCAAGTGAAAAGCCTTCATACCAATAGATAAGGAAGAGTCCTAGTCCTCCCATAAACCAAGGACCCCATTTTATGATTCTATCTATTTCTTACCTAGAAAAACAATATCTAGAAAGAAACCTTTGGGAAGAAATGATAGAATCACTCATGAAGGCTTCCAACTCCTATCAATCCATTTTCTTAGAGATGGAGCCCCTAGCCAATACCCATTAAATTTACCAAAAATCATCTTATCTTTGAGTGGCAAAGGATCGATCCTCTATGGTTTTCTCACTAACCTCTACTACTAAATATTATTCTAAGGATTTAGCTATAAATTGATCCATGGGAAGGAATATAAAACTCAAAATCTACTAAAATTTACTAGAATATCCTGTAGTGAATATAATATTTGATAATTTTTTTTATTTGGTTAGCATGAGAAATCCCTACGACAAACGCATAGGGCTGAGCAGTCTCTACCAAACCATGATCCCTCATAAAGTTGATAGATATACTTATCAATAGGGAATTTAACACATAGCCACAACACACCCACCCCCTCACACACTCACCCATGTCGTGGTTTGAAACCTTGGACCTCTCGAAGAAGAGCCAAATCTCGAACTGTTGTGTTGTCCCCCCTGGGACATTTGATAAAAAATTGCAAGAAAAATTTCTAATATAAAGAAGGGAAAAAGAAACTTAGCTAAAAAAATTCTATGCCTAGACATAATGCCTTGCCTCACTGAATCCCTAGCCCTCCATTGCTCCTCCCATTATCCAAGCCCTAGCTAACAAATATTTGTAATTTTGATTTTTATGACTTGAAAAATTGGCACTACCCTTATTTGAGATGGTTGCCTTCACAAGGTCATATCTCCCTCAATATTGCTTGGATTCCTTCATATAACCACTGATTTTAAATATCTTAAAATTTTGCACAAAGCAGTCCAAGAATCAGCTAAATTGGAAAACCCTAAGCGAAGATATGGCTCCTAAAAGGTGAGATATTTTTAGAAGAAAATAATTTGCCCTATGACCATGTTTTATAATGTGTGAATTTAATAATTAAAATAAATATTTTTTCAATGGGTTATATGATATTGAAACAATTTCCACTCATATTACATCATGACCATATAGTGGTACTACAACAAATTAGCATAGATGAGTTTTAATAAAAAACTAATATTTACACAGAAAATATTATATAAATACCCTTGACCTATAACATGTGAATTTAATAATTAAAAAAAATAATATTATTTTAAATTTAACTTAGCAATTATGCATATATCCCTTGGCAATATTTGAACCTTGATCTACTCCTTGAAAATTGAGAAATATAAATGATTGAACCAATACTATCTATCAATAATTAAAATAAAATTTTAATATACCATAAAAAGATTTATTTTTTTCTAGAGAAAAAGGAATTGTACTCAAGTCCTCCACTCTTCACAAATTATAACTCTCTTCTTTAGGGATTGAAAGTTTACAAATAGATTCAATTATTATCTCAATTGAGTTGCTATAACTAGATACCTACATCTTTTTTCATAAAAAGTTTGAATTCTTGATTTTCATTTTCTGGATATTCTTCAATTTTCTTCGTAAATACAAATATTTCATAATTCAACATCTTTCTTTATAATTTCTTGCAACAACATTTATATTACCAAAATTCCACCTCCACTGTCTATGCACTACATCTTAGACTACTTTACTATATTTGGATTGTTATTTTCCTTCCTAAAGCATAAGTGCAACCATAAAAACTCTACTAAATAGTTTATCAATCTCAAAATTTTGAAAGTTCCAATCCATACTGTCTCATAATCCAACCATCAACCAACAACTCAAATAATTCATTTAGCCATGAAACCCTTCTGATGTCATCTTTTTTTGCTTCAACATACACAATTTTTACTCACTTCACAAAATCATAGTTCGCTTTACCAATTCTAGATTGTTAGTTTCCTCCAATTCATTGATCTATAAATGGATCTCCTAAAACATTTTGTAGTATGAATTTGTTCCTTTCATATTTTTCTTTTCAGCTTCAACTATACTTACTACTACCTCTAACCATGGAGAAGATAATTTAACTTTAGGATCCTCTATTAAAACCCCTCTACTGGTTATCCCACCTGCACATTTGTTCCCTTCCCTTAATGCATGTGTAAACCTAATTTCTTTAAACTTTGTAACAAGGTCTTGAATTTCCTCAATAATCTCTTGTATGTTCCATGGAGCCTTTGCTTTCCTCAAAATTGTATTTATTACTATTAATGAATCACCTTCCATCTATACTCTTCCATTTTATTTTCTACATATTTTTAATCCTTCCAATGTTGCCTAAGTTTCAACCTCATTATTTTTCTTAAACCCACTACTAAAACTATAATGTGACAAAATCTCACCCCTTATTATTTTTTACCATCCCTCCTCCTATTAGTCTTGGATTTTCCTTTATATGCTCCATCAACTTTCAATTTAACTAATTCTACTTCTGATGTTTTCCACTTTATATTCTTTACCTTCCTTCTATTTCTCTTACATCCAACATCATAGTTCCATTTAATGACTTGACTCCATCTATTGAGACTATCTTTTTCAATATTAGGGATTGGGTGAGTTGATAGGGCTACTGTAATATTGAGACTATCTTCTTCAATATTAGGGATTGGGTTCCTTTCCAATACATTTTCCATAATATTGCACAAATATGGTAACTAAGGATCTCCCTGTCTAAGACTCCTTTTGGCTTTAAAATATTATGTTACTAGCCCATTTACCATCATTGAATATGATATTGTAGAGACACAATCTTTAATCCATATAACCCAGTTCTCCATAAATCTAAATTTTTTTAATACCACAAAAAGAAAATCCCATTTAACCCTATCGTTTATTCAAATCAAGTTTTAAGATCATTGCTTTTTTTCTAGAAGAAACTAAATGCATTGCTTCATGAGCTACTATGATCCCATATAGAATTTGTCTTCCTTTCACAAATCCTCCTTGCTCTTCTAAAATGGTTTTTTCTAGTGGTATTAACTGACTTGCAATTACTTTGGAGATTATCTTATATGTCATATTTTTTTAAGGAAAAGATTTATTTACTTAAAAAAGATACAAAATGCTCTAATCAAAGAGATCAAAGTGAATAAAGCATTCTAAATAATATAACATGAAGATAAAAAAGGACCTCATTATTGGAGTCCTCATCATCCTCGCATACCATCCCTACCCTTCTACTTCTTGATGATTTGGCAACAATAACCAGGGGCTATATTTATTTCCTGATTCGCTAGTGTGTCGACCTCTTTGTTGAATTCCCGCCTTACATGTTGATAGAATATTTTATCAATTATCTTGCCTAGTTGTCTAATATTGTCTTGAATAATCTTCAATTGTAAATATCTAAAATATGTATTTTTTGTAAGAGTTGTTATTATCAATTTAGAATCCCCATAAACTATGAATTGAGTGATTCCTTGCTTTGCCACCAATTTTAAGTTGGTTTCACATCCAATAGCCTCTTCCACGTTGTTAGATGTTATTCCCAAGCTGATAATATATTTGAGAAGGATCTCACGGGGTCCTGTAAGAATTAGTCCCCTTATCATTGTCTGACCGAGGTTGGACTTGGAGAAAGCAGCAAAGAAGAGCACCAAAAAACATATGTTAGACAAAGAATTGTTTGCTCTACAACCTCCCTATGTTAGGAAAGCTTGGAGATTAAGTTGGTAGATAATTCTTCTTTTTATGGGTGACAGATCTTCTTCATACTACTATTTATAGAAATTGGATTTGACATTTAGGACTAATTCTTCTTTTATCCTTCATATTAGAGTGTTGTTGTCCTTACCTTTGACTTCAAAAAATTTGTAGTTTATGTCCAACCAAATGTCCCATATTATAAAATATAGTATAGAGCTCCAAAAATATTTTAGGAGGGGATTACCTTCAAGTTTACCTTTATATTCTTTGTCCTACTTGGTAAAACATATGTCTATGGTTAACCTTCCAGAGTAGGAAGTGCTAAGAATTTTGGTTATTCCTAGCCAAATTGAAATTGCCTTTGGGTATTCAAACAAAAGATGGAAAATTGTTTCACTATTCTGTCTACACCTGTAACAAACATGAGGCCTTGCTATACTCCTCTTTTGTATATTATCACTTGTTAATATTTTATTTTGAGAGACTATCTAGCTAAATTCTTGTAGTTTAGGTGGTGCTCTATTTTCCACACTATCGTTAGTTTTTTGTTGGTAGGCCCAATCTGCTGATGTTGGACTCCTAGATGTACTGAGTATTCTCTATTACTATTAATACTAACCCGAATAAGTTTGTCTGGCATCGTGGGATGAAGGGGTCTAATGCTCACCATGTGGGACTTAAAATAATCCCAATCTCCTTGAAGTTGAGATGGAATGGGAGGGAAGATCCAGTTCATAGTTTTTGAGGTCCAATAAAATAAGTCACCTAATTTGAGTATTCTTTGGCTTTCCAAGTTATTCTACAATTCTATTGGATTTCCCTCTCTTAATGGTGTATTTCCTAGGATTGGGTCCTCCCATAGATTAATTGACTTACCATCTCCCGATAGCCAATAAATTATATCCTCTATTATGTTATTTGCAACCACTATATATTTCCAAACCAACGAGGCTCTAGGAAGTTTGCCTATGTGTTTGATCTTTTGAATATCTGTTTAATTATTTACATACTTGCTATACTAGTATGCGTTGTCATGATCGATTGTGTTTAAGCATTTTCCAAAGAATTTTTGCTCCCAGTGCTTTCGAAACTATCTCCATTTTTTGATTTCCAGTCCTCCTTAAATTTTACTTTTGGTGACCATATCCCAATTGACCAAGTGGAACTTTTTCCTTTTTTATTGCCTACCTCCTTGCCATAGGAAGTTGCATATGATTCCATCTGCCTTTTATAAAATAAACTTGGGATCTTGATATACTAATAGTGGGTATATTGAAAGAGAATCTAACATTTTTGATCAATAGTACACTTCCTGCAAGTCTGAGCCAACTATTGCTGTAAATATATATCCTCCTAACCATCTTGTCCAATGTTGAGGTCCAATAGTCTAGGGCTTTGATGTGGAAGCTCATGGGCACTCCTAGATATCTGAAGTATTTTTTGTGCTAGATCAAAATCGTAAGATAGTACAAAATATTTTGACTCTTATTGATGCAATATTTTGTGTATAGAAGTGACTCTTTTGAGTGTTTATATGAGCCTCGGTAGCTTGTGTGAACCAATCCAAGCATTGCTTGAATTTTTTAACATTTTTCTTGGTGGCTCCACCTAGAAGAATGATATCATCTACAAATTGGGCATGTGTTACAGCTTTGCATCCTGCTACAACCTCTATCCCTGTTATTTTTCTTTCTCTTCAAAGATGGTTAATTAATATTCCAAGTGTCTCAGCTAAACTAATGTAAAGGTATGGTGATAGTGGACACCTTTGTCTAATTCCCCTTGTAGCCTAAAATAAATTTGTTGGTTCTCCATTAATTAAATGGGCTATCCATGGGTTTTTTACGCATGCTCCGATCCACTTGATGACCTGATGTGGGAATCCAAAATTTTGTAGGACCTATTCTACAAATTGTATATTAACTCGATCAAAGGTGTTTGCCATATCAAGTTTTATAACAATTTGTTTCTTTTTTTAATTTCTAGTATTGTGGAGATCTTCATGCACTGTTATGATATTATCATATATTTGTTTTCCAAACATGAACCCCCTTTCTCTTCTGATATTATTTTATCAAGTTTCTTCTTTATTCTATTGGCCAATAGTTTGGTAATAATATTATAGGAAGAGTTACATAGAGAAATTGGTTGGAATATAGAGAAAGTAGAGACATTTTTTCTTTAGGAATCAATGCTAGAAAGGTAGATTTTATGGCTCCAAAAATATTACCTTTCACCCTAACATCCTCAATCATGCGTAGCAAATATTCTTCGATGATGTGTAAGTATTGCTGGTAAAAGTTGTTTGTGAATCCATCAAGTCCGAGAGTTTTATTCTTTGGTAGAGTATATTTCATTACATAGGCTTATGGGGGTGAATGAGTCAAACAATTTTGCATCCTTATATTTTGGAATCAAGGTAAGATATATTGCATTTATTTTATAAAGTATGTACTATTTTACCCTAGATTATTCCAATGCCACCAATAAAGAATCCTTCACTATTTTCTAGTGATATTGATATAATATTATAGAGAGTCCATCTAGACTTAGGGAATTATCCCTATCAAAATAGAAAATATTTGGATGTGTTTATACTAGAGTAATAGTCTCCATCAGTTTTTTATTGTCTTCATTTGATATAACTAAAGGTACTTATTACAATTTTTTATCATTAAAAACTTTAATATTCTTCTATCTTAAAATATTTTGGTAAAAAGTTCTTGCCTCCTTTTTTAATTTTGTTTTTGTCTTCGATACAAATCCCTTTTACTGATTTAATTCTACTTATTATGGTTGTTGATATTTGTACCAATGCCACCCTATGAATAAAACTATGTTTTTATTATTAGAGAATATTACATTATTTGATCTATAGTTATATTTCTCTCTATGTGTAGGATATGCACAAGTGTCATAAGAGTAGAGTAATTAGAAAGTCAAGAGTCTTGCATACAAGTGGTAATATGAGAAGCCAAAATTTATGTAAGAATTGTAACAGTCAAGAACTTGAAGAGTCATCTTATACAACTATATTATGGAGACAAAGCTCCATATTATTGTAGGTGAGAAGAATATTATATACATTATACTTAATTTTTCATTGTAAGTATTTTGCATATTCATGAATGATTTTGGCCATTTTACATTCATATTTGATATTATAAGTGAATGTTATTACATTATTATATTGGCTTAGATATCTATTTTTAATTGCTCGCATATATAATTTTACTCTTGATATTGATATTCTGACCTATAGTATTGTGGATTCTTTATATTGGGACCTATGATATTTTGATTTAACAAGGCTTAAAAGACAACAATGATATCAAATATAACACTTATTCATTTTTTATAGAGATATATTTTATTAGTGACTATTACATCAGAGTATGTCCACTTTGAAAACAACGAAGACTTAGACTCTATTTTTGAAGGTCTGATTGAGTAGAGATTGAGTAAACAATATAAGTCACCCTAATTTGGATGCTAGGGTCTTTCCACTTGGTCGAAGGAAGTGAAGACTAGGGCTCAACTTTAATATATTGATAAAGTCAACTCATAAGATAGTTGGATATACAGGGATATTCATAACCATCCTGGTAATTGATTTTGGATTCTCTAGAAAATAGAAGAATCATTTTTCTTCTTAGGTGCGACCTAAGACCTTGGAGATAGATTTTAGATATTGGAGATATTTTCCAGAAGATTGAGATAGAGAAACATCTAAGCTTCCTAAATACAAAGATAGAGATAGAAAATTAAGAAGCATCTAAGCTTCCTAAGTATAGATATTGAGAAGATTGAGAAGCGTCTAAGCTTCCATAGAACACCAGATTTTAGATAAGAGAAGTAGTATCAGCTTCCTAATAAGAGATTAGTACTAAGAAGTATAGAGAAGCCTCTAGGAAAATAATATAGAGGTATAGAGAAAAGTTTAAGTTTTGGTTATTAATAAAAAATATAAGGTTGACTGGAATACTATAGTTACTACAGTCTTGGCCTTGGATTAGTTCTTCTAAAGAAGTATTTCTTGAAGAACTAATACTACATAAGGAAAACATAATATATAAAGTGCAAGAGCACTACCTTAATGAGGGAATCATATAGAAATCACCATACAAAAGCTTTGTGAGAAGGAAGAGACCTATAAGCTTGGTTATAAGTGAGAACTATAAGCTAGGCTATCTAAAGTACAATGAGTGAAGTAAATAAAATCTATATCAACTATTATAAGAGCCATAATATAGTGGTTACCTGATACACCATATTAAATAAGTTTTTTAAGTGCTAACAAGGGTGCTAGTATACAAGGGAAATCAGAAAGGCACAAGTGCTAACATAGCGCTAAGAGACATGGAACTCAAGAAGCAACCAACAATAGTAGAGTGCTACTATTTAGTGCATTCAGACATGACCACTAGCAAAGTTCTACTATCCAAAGGTATTTGGATGAGAGCTCTACGAGAGCACTACTATCCAAAGGTATTTGGATGTGAGTGCTAGCAAAGTGCTACTATCTACAGGCAATTGGATGTTATTCTAGCATAGCACTACTATTTAGAGGTATTAGAATGTGAGATAACAACGTGAAATGTACATTAAGCCAAGTTCAATTCAAAAACATTGTTCCTAAGGAATATTGACACCTAAAATATCTCCACTTGAGACATTGCACTAAATACATTGCCACCAAGGAATATAGGCACCTAAAACATCTCCACCTAAGATGTTGTTCTTGAGATATTACCTCTAGAAATGTTGGCACTTGAGCAATCAAGAGCAAAGGAAAGCATCACCACCATTTGGGAAAGCTAACAAGAGCAAAGAAGAGAATCACCATCATTCGAGCGATATAATAAGAGCAAAGGAAAGCATCACCACCATTCAAATGAGCGAGCAAAGAGCAAACCAAATAGATAAGAAAAAAGAAGTCCAAGCATTTTGTTTCTTGGAAACCTAAATGCTTGCTTGGCATAAAGTTAGAAATGACACGTTGACCAACACAAGAATTATAGCATGAATATAGCTGAATTACTTTGGTAACGTTCAACATTACTTACTCCATAATTGATGTGTCATTTAGATATTTGGAGGAAAAACTCTTTGACTTTGTTTGAAAATTATAAAGTGGAGTTATAAGGTTTTCCATATTGATATTTATGCACTTTAATTATTTGATATTTGAATTTATTTATAAGGTATGGAGTGAAAAGGATTTCAACTAGAATTATTTTTTTGAAGAGTCTAAATTTTAGTGTTTGAAGATTAGAAGATTTAAGTTTGAATAATTTTGTTTTTTTTATTATTTGTGGAAAACATACCAGAAGGGATGCCACTTTCGGGTAAGACCCAAGGAGGCAAGGGTATCCATTCCACCAAAAATGCCTAGGACTTGAACCTGGCCTACCACATTTGACATACTCAAGGAGCAAACAAACACACAAAAACATTTTCAAAAAAATAAATAACAATAAAAATAATAAAATAAAATAAAAAACATGCTCCTTGAGTGTGTCAAAAATAAAATCACAACCAAACACACACACAATAAGATAAAAAAAAAAAACACAACACGAACCACATAGAAAAAACACAAGAACAACATAACAAAACACAAACATGACAAAAACAACAAAACACTACAAATACATAACCAAAAAAACATGAAAAATAAACACAACCAAAACCTAAAAAAATAAAAAAAATAAAATAAAAAACAACCAACAACAGACAATAAATAAAAACAAAAAACATAGAAAACACTCATACATAAAAACACGAATTAATGCAAACAAACATAAACACAAGAACAAGAACGACAAAAACACAAGAACAATAACAAAAAACATAAAAAAACGCAAAACAACAAAAACACAAGAACAATAACAAAAAAACACAAAACAACAAAAACACAAGAACAACAAAAAACAACACAAAGAACACAAAAACAAAACAAAACAAAAGAACACGCACACATTAAAAAACTAAACAAAAAAACAAAAAAGAAAAAAGAAAAAATTGAACATAATAATGACCTTTCTAGACCATAAGACTTTTAAGGCAAGAATCAACAGAGGAAACAAAAGAAAGAATAGTTTGAGATAGGGAACTAAAATAACCTGATCAAACCAAAGAGAAGCAAGAAGAAACTAGGTACCTTGAGAACTAGAGCCATCCAAAAAAATGATAGAATAAGAGCTTCCCTAATTTATGAAGCCCACCATCTAGGAGAGTGGCGATAACAAGTAAGATCACATTTGTCCAAAGATCAATTAGATAAAGCATCAACACTCTTGTTTTGATCTCTGATCACATGATTGTAATCAACTTTCAAAAATTCCATTTGGATTAATTGAATCTTCTCAATAATTCTTTTTATTCTCCAATAAACCTTATGATTCTTAGAAGGAGTCTCCAAAGGATTAATCATGAGTTGAGAATCAGACTCATTGAAATTTGAAATTTTGTAAATAGGGAGTTAAAAGGATTTCTACTTCAAAGGTTTCGAAATTTTAAAATTTTGGAGATATAAGGATTACAACTTCAAAAGAATTAGATCATGGATTACTGGTATATTGATTCAAGAGCAACTGGACATATGACAGGAAATAAACAATGGTTTAAAAATTTTCAAGAGAAATATAAAAAAATAGTTGTTATAGCGATAGCATGACTTTTGAATTCAGAGTAGGAGATGTTTTAATTGATTTATCAAATGAAAAAGGGATAATTAATGATGTACTATATGTACCTAGATTAACTACTAATCTTCTTTCAGTATCTCAATTAATGGATCAAAATTTAGCAGTTGAATTCAAATTTGTTAAAAACAATAAAAAATGCCTTATTACCAAACAAGGAAAAGTCATAGCTTTTGGTTCTTATAAAAATAGTCTATTTACTCTAGACACATCATCAAATATGGCTTTGACAATAGGTATTTCAGAAACAAAATAACTTTGGCATAAAAGGCTAGGACATATAAGTGCATCTTCATTGAATGAGATGAGTAAACATCAAATGGTTAAAGGTTTACCTAAACTCTCATGGGAATCTACAATCTATCCAGAATGTCTTGTAGGAAAACAACATAGAATACCTTTTGAACTCATATCTATAGAGCTCAAGAATCATTGGAATTAATATATATAGATTTATGTGGTCCAATGAATATTACTAGTCTTGGAGGACATAGATATTATCAACTATTTGTTGATGACTATTCTAGAAAAATGTGGGTGTATTTTATGAAATTCAAATCTGAAGCATTTAGTTGCTTCAAACAATTCAAACAATTAGTAGAAAAAGAAACAGGAAAATCAATCAAGAATCTTCATTTAGACAGAGGAGGAGAATTTTTATCAAAGGAATTTAATTCTTTCTTAGAAATAAATGGTATAAAATGACAACTTACCACAACATATTCACCTCAACAAAATGGTATTGCAAAAAGAAGAAATAGATCTATTATGGAAATGGTTTGTTGTATGCTAAAAGAAGCTCATCTTGATCATCAATATTGGGTAGAAGCAGTTAAAACAATTGTGTACTTATAAAATAGATCACCCACAAGAATACTAAAAAATATTACTCCTAAAGAAGTATGGTCAAGACAAAAACCAACAGTAGAACAATTAAGAATCTTTGGATGTAAGGCATACATGCATGTTCTAAAGCAAATAAGAACTAAATTGGATGACAAAACTATGTGTGGAATATTTCTTGGTTATGATGATGATTCAATAGGATATAGAATAATTGATCCAACTACAAAGAAAATCTACATAAGTAGAGATGTAGTATTTGATGAGGGAAACAAAAATGTTATTAAAGAATAAAAAATAGATACAAGAACAATTCTAAGTCTTTCAAAAGAAGAGGACTCATCAAGTGAAGAATCAAAATCAGAAACATATGATGAGGAAATTGAAAATTTAGAAACTACTACAACACTACAAAGGAAAGAACCAATATGGCTTAGAGATACACTTAAGGACTCAAAGCTAGAGCAAATGCCAGATCTTACTACTACAAGACCACAAACTCGTAGCTTAACAAGAATAAATAGGGGATTGATAAGTTCTATAGTAGAACCTACGACTACTCAAATTGCTTTAAGTCATCCAAAATGGAAGACAACCATGGAATCAGAATATGCAACATTAATGAAAAATAAAATATGGAATCTAGTTGATCTACCACAAGGAAAGAAAGTAGTAGGATGTAAATGGGTCTACAAGATAAAATACAAAGCATATGGTTCTCTTGACAAATACAAAGCTCGATTAGTTGCAAAAGGATATACTCAAATAGAAGGAATAGATTATGAAGAAACCTTTGCACCAACAGCAAGAATGACTACTATTCGAACAATTTGTGCTTTAGCAACACATCTTGGATGGAAACTTCATCAAATGGATGTAAAAAGTGCATTTCTTAATGGTGATCTCGAAGAAGAGGTATATATGTCATAGCTAAAAGGATTTGTGATCAAAGGACAAGAACAAAAGGTTTGTAAATTGAACAAATATTTATATGGTTTAAAGCAAGCACCAAGAGCATGGTACATAAAGATTAATAATCATTTGTTACAACACAATTTTAAAATAAGTTTATCATATCCAAATCTCTATACAAAAAAGGTTGGACTAGATAGAATAGTACTTATAGTATATGTTGATGATATAGTAATCACAAGAAGCTCTAGAATTTTGATAGATGAAGTTAAAAGGGACCTAGAAAAGGATTTTGAAATGATAAATTTGGGGCTTCTTCATTATTGTCTTGGTTTGGAAATTTGTCAAAGTGAAAATAATATTACAATAACATAAACAAAGTATGCAAAATCATTACTTGAAAAGTACAGAATAAAAAATTTTAAATCCAAAGATACACCTATGGAACAAGGATTACAATTGTCTAGATATAATGAAACAATGCTAGTTCTAGCCACTATCTATCGTCAATTAATTGGGAGTCTTCTATATTTAACAAATACTAGACTAGACATAGTTTTTGTTGTAAATTATCTTTCAATATTCATGCAAGAACCTAGAGAAATTCATTGGAAAGCTACAAAGATAATACTACAATATATTAGCAAGACTATAGAATATGGGTTAATATATAAAAAAAATGAAGATGATGACAAGTTTTATCTATAGGGATATTCAAATTTTGATTATGTTGGATCTATAGATGATAAAAAATCTACATCAGGTTATGTATTCTATCTTGGCTCCAGACCTATCTCTTGGTATAGTAAAAAACATGTAGTAGCACTTTCATCTATAGAAGTAGAATATTGTGCAACAAAAGATGCAGTATGTGAGGCACTTTGGTTATAATATATATTGTCAGATATAGAAATCAAGAGAACTACAATATTAAACTGTGATAATCAAGGAGTACTTAATTTAATCAAAAATCCAATTATTCATGAAAGAACAAAACACATATTGAAGCTCAATGTCACTTTATTAGGGATCATGTTCAAAATCATCATATCTAGTTGAAACATGTTTCTACTGAAGATCATATTGTAGATATTTTTACAAAAGCACTTGGTCAAAACAAATTTCAGATATTCTAAAATCATCTATGTACATCAAGAGAAGTTCACATCAAATAATGTAATATAAGGGGGTGTTAGAGAATATTACATTATTTGATCTATAGTTTATATTTCTCTCTATGTGCAGGATATGCACAAGTGTCATAAGAGTAGAGTAATTAGAAATTCAAGAGTCTTGCATACAAGTGGCAAGATGAGAAGCCAAAAGTCATGTAAGAGTTGCAACAATCAAGAACTTGAAGAGTCATCTTATACAACTATATTATGGAGACAAAGATCCATATTATTGTAAGTGAGAAGAATATAATATACATGATACTTCATTTTTTCATTGTAAGTATTTTGCATATCCATGAAAGATTTTGGCCATTTTACATTCATATTTGATATTATAAGTGAATGTTATTTCATTTTTATATTAGCCTATATATATATTTGATTGCTCACATATATAATTCTACTCTTGATTATTGATATTTTGACCTATAATATTGTGACTTATTTATATTGGGACCTATGATATTTTGAGGTAGTAATATTTAAAAGCCAATATTTATCTCCTTTTAACCAAGTTTGTCTCAATTTTAATCTCCAAAAAGTTTCTTCTTTACTCAAAATACTATGATATTCGTTAAGCAACTCCCTTTCCTCTAAGATTGGATTATTGTGCTCACTTTTTTAGAATTTTCGAAGTTTCTATTTTAGTTCTTTTTTTTTCTAAAAAATATTTTCAAAAGTGTTATTGTTCCATTCTTTTAATCTAAGATGATATTAATTTTATTTGTTTTGGAAGGGTATACAATCCACCATTTTCGAAGTATTCTATACATGTGCTATCATATCAACAAATTGAGAATGGTCTTCCTACATCTACTCATATTTAAATTTGATATTTTTGAAATTCATTTACCACCATTTTAAATCTTTTTGGTTAGTGATATGAACCAATCCTTATGAAGGTATTAATTTTAACACAAGTCCCTTCATCTAGCTAATGATCTGAGAGTAGGCATCTGTATAATTTTTCTACTATTAAGTTCGGGTTTGTCCTATTGTTGGTCTATGCATTACTGTCCTCTTCAAATTAAATCTCTCATATATTACAATTTTGAATAAATGCTGAGAAATCTCTCATACTTTGGGTTATTTTCCTAATTCATCAATTTTTTTTTATGCAACCTAGTTAGGACATTAAAATTTTCTCTGATCATGAATTGAGTTTCTTGGTCTTTACTTTTCATAAAGGCTTCAATTCCCCTCCATACTCTTGATCTACCTGACTGAGTTGTGGGTCCATAAACATTGATAAGGATGTAAAAAATATTTGTAAAGTAGCATGTGACTAATGAGGCTATTGTTGGTGATCAAATCTGCCTAGGTAAGGATTTTAAGTAAATGGATGCGCCCTAGACCTGGACCAACATTGAAAGGCCGAAGGGAAGAGATGCCCCTCGTTCCAATCTCCAAAGAAAGGTCGGCTCCTATACTAAACTACTTGGGTGTTTTGAGATAAGAGTGTAGGAAAGAGATAAGAGGGATAAGGGTTAGAGAAATAAATAAAAAGGGTTAAGGGAAGAGAGATTGGTGATTTAAGGTGGGAAAGAACAGGAAGCACGATCACTAACTAACACCTGAATAGAAGCAAAGAACACCAAGAATAACGAAAGAAACGCGATATCAACCTTCCTATGTATCCTTCAGGCGAGTTTCAGGGTACATTCCTCGATCGCACATCGAGCACAGGATTCAGCATCCAACATACAAACGAGGAAAGACAAAAGAATCAAGCACAGAATGCAACATAAAAGAAAGCCAATACGACATCTTTCAACTCCTATGTATCCTTCAGAACGAGTTTCAGGGTACTGTCCCCGATCGTACACCAGACACAGAGTTCAGCATCCAACATACAAACGAAGAAAGACAAAAGAATCAAGCACAGAAGGTAGCATAAAAGAGAAGAATTGAGCTTAAAGCCTCTTAGTATTAATCGCAGGACATCAAGTTACAGCAGCTTTCTAGCAGATAGTTCCCCCCCTTTTCCATTACAATGCTTGGGTTTTTATAGAGGACCCGGGCCTCTGAAATATAATTACATATCGAAGAAGAGTATGCCCTCGAGCCCTGAGAATCGGCTCCCCGAGGCTCTCGTGACCGAGCTTTCAAATCCGTTACCAAAAATGGCAACTGCAATCGGGTCAACCATGGAAAGGTGCATTGATGAGTCGTCTAGACGTCCTTGGTCTCTGGGTGCGGTGCTCGAGTGGCCGCCATGCTCGTTGGGCTCTCCATCATGGCTTGATACTTCGTTTTTGATTGCCAAAAATGAGCAGCGGGCTTGTTGGGCACGAAAAATTGCATTTATGAGGCACTTGATCGCCTCGAGAAAATACCCGGCTTGGAACGCATGCCCATGAAGCGCTTCGCTAAGTTTTCATTCACCACTTCGCTTTGCAATGGTTCTGGGCCGAAGCAAAACTCCTCCTTGGATTATACTTCGCAAAACTGAGCTTCACAAAACTGCTTCGGGGTTGAGGAGTGTCGAAGCATATTTACTTCGCAAAATGGGTCTCTTCCTCTTTGCCGCTTCGTTGATTAAATTACTTTGCTGATGCCTTCGAGAAATGCTTCACTGCGATCCTTTTTCAAAACTGTGGTTTGGGAAGATTTCGGCCAAAGCAGATGTTTCATTCTCTATGACCTCCGTCACTTCGGGTGGAAGTACTTCATACGAAAGCTTAGCCGAAGCAAATGCTTCGCAATGACTTTTGCCAAAGTAAAAATGGTTCGCTGATTTTTTGGCCGAAGTGACTGATGGAAATACTTCGGATGCGAGTAGTTTTCTTGCCTTCTCCTTTGTATTTATTTTCAGCACATTGCTTCATAGGAATCTTGCCCGAAGTAGTTGCTTGAAGCACTTCGGGCCCGAAGTTCTTCTATTGCTATCCTTGTATTTTACCTCGGTGATATTACTTCACAAAAAACTCCACCCGAAGTAGTATTGAAAATGCTTCGGGTGCAAAGCTCTCTTTTCTTTTGGAACGCCGCTTCGCTCATCTTTCGCCCGAAGTAACTGCTGGAAGTGCTTCGGGCGCGAAGTAGTTTCATTTTCTTTTCCTTGTGTTCTACTTTGGCGAAAACCACTTCGCAACACTTTTACCCGAAGTAGTGCTAGAAATACTTTGGGTGCGAAGCTATTTTATTTTCCTTCGATGAATCTCTTTTTTTTTTATACCCCTTAGAAATGTGACAAAATTGTCAACATTCTTGGCGGCTCACGGGGCAACGAGCTTGTCTCGGTGGGAGGACCCTTAATTTTGATCCATTGGGCCAGAGTCCTCTCCCGATCCTTCTCCTTCTTCTTCCTCTGGGAGTGCTTCCACAGCTGGTTCTCGTTCTCCTTCTTCCTCGGCTCCCTCTTCTTCTTCGGCTCCCTCCTCTGGAGTTACCTCTTCTAGAGCGGCTTCCTACATCGGCGAAGGGGCAAGACACTCACAAATTTTCCTCATGGTTCGGCGAAGAAAGCACCTTAGAGAAGAAAGCATGTACTGTGGCTCGGGCTATAGACCAGTCCCTAGCTGTTCGGCTCATCACGGGGACCTGCAAGTCTTGATACTTGGCGCTTTGTACATCAAAAGCTAGTTTGAGTCGGCTTCTAGCTTTATGAGTGATCTCTTTGATGATTGGCCCTCCTTCGAAATCAAAATTTTGGGCTTCCATGATGTAGGCCAAAATTGAAAGAGCGCTGGAGGCCCGAGATCTGAAGTTTTTGAGCAAATGTGAGCGAATCTCCTTGATTCTGCTCCTGTCACACAGCCCTAGGCCCTCATTTTTGTACAGCTGGTTCTGCATCTGCAAAATTTTTCCTTTGAGCTCTTTTGCCCTCAGTTCATTCTCGGTCTGTCTTTGTGCTCGATTTTCAGCTGTACATTCCAGTTGGTTTATTTGCGATTTTAGAGCATGTGCTTCCTTTTTCATCAGCTTGCACTACTCTTCGGCGTCTGCTAGCTTGGACCGGACTCCTGCCAACTCTTCCTCTAGCTTAAGATTGGCACTTTCTACTTTGAATCTACGCTAATTTGCAATGTTTGCGTGCGCTCGGAAGGTCTCGACCCCTACATGCATAGACAAAGACTCATTGTCTATGTTCAGGTGCTCCAGGTCCTTGGTCTTCTCCTGGTACTCATAGTCAGCTGGAGTCATTTCGTCCAAAGGTTTCTGAACCTTAGGGACCTTCTTCACTTTGTGTAATTTTCCTGCCTCCAGATCAAAGACTGCACATTTTTCAACTTGGGCCAGAGAGCGCCCTCTTTTCTTCCTAGCCTCCTTCAGTATCTTCTCTGTGTTTTGTTGGGCCTGAAGTAGCTTTTCAGCTAGAGGACGTTCCTTTATTATAGACAACTCAAATTCAAATGAGGCTGGATCTCTAGTCGAAGGGGTAAACAAATATAAAGGGTTGACGGGGAATACCTCACCAGAAGGTTTGGCGATAGGTGAAGCGGGGGCCTCGGCTAGAGGGACAGCACCGTGTATGATGGGAACTTGGGTCACGAGGCTAGGTGTTGAGATACTATCTTTTCCCTGGCTGAGGATGGAAGGATCGGTGGCATGGGCGGGTGAAGGTGTTTCGATGAGTTTGTCTTGGCCGGATGACTCGGGTGGAATAGGGTTAGGTGGAGAAACAGGCAATGCTTGGAGAGGTGATTGGCCTTGTAGGAGGGGAAGGGGTTGATGATGAACCTCAATCGAGACCATGGTGGACGTGTCAGAGATCGAGGCGAAAGGGAGAGAGTGCATACCTGCATGCCCTCCTGGCAAGGTGGCCATGGTAACTTCTTGCATGATCGGATCTTGGCCTTTTTGGGCCTCGACACCTTCGTCCTCCAAGACTTCTACTTCAGGATCCCCTTCCTATTTGAGGAGTTCCTCCACATTGATAATGTCTATGTCTGGGACCATCTCGACATTTGGTGGCACAACATCTTCATCATTTGTTTCGACCGAGACGGGCGCAGGTTGTTCAGTAGGCAGACTCGGATGCCCTGTACGGGGTCGCTTTGGATGGGTCGAAGGTGCTTGTACTTGCTCTGGCCTTTTCCTCTTCTTCCTTTCCAATGGCTGCTTTGATTCTTCGGTGCTTGTATCTTCAGATGGCACTTGTGTTAGTACCCTTGGCACAACTTCAGCTTTCTTCTGTGCTCCCAAGGCATCATCAGTCTTCCCTGGGCTTTTGCCCGATCCTGGGGTAGCTGGAGGGACAAAATCGATGAAGGATATGGGCTTCCAAGATCCAACCTTAGTTTCATAGACAATCGTGAAGTCCCTATCCATTGTCAAGAGTCCATAGGAATTCATCTTTCGACGATGGACTCTCATTATCCACCATTCCCTTAGTTGTTCCTCATCCCAGTTCTTCAATTCTTCCTTCAGATCATCCTTGGCCTTCCTCCAGAATGTGGAGTCTGGGGTTGGAAATGGGTATTGATCAGGATCGAACTCTATTTCCATGGGATAAAAGTCATGCCAGGGAGGTAATGTTCTCATTTTTTCTAAATGCCACTCTAGATCTCTCCCGTTGGGATTGTTTCTCTGCTCCATTATTTCGGGATGGGGGTAGACATGAAAATTTTTACATTTCAAGTGATCTTTCATCACCCCTATGGGATCATAAAACCACCTTTGAGGAATCTGGAGTAGGCCAAAATTAGCCACTTTTTCCTCCAGGAAAATGTTTTGCTTCAAGGCGAAAACTTCAATCACCCCCATCCTAAAGGGGAAATCGCAGGTGGGGGCCCACTTTCGGCCATGGCCATAGATTTCATTGGTTGCGTCACTCTGTCGAGCGACCTCCAGCACGAATTGGTACTCGAATGGGAAAACAGGCAGCAGGAAGGGCTTCCCCATGAAGCCGAACAGGCGTATCACGAGCCCCTGTGTTAGCTGGAATACATCTCCTTTCCTCGCCTGTACCACCCTGTCTCTCAAACTGAGGGGCACCCGAGGGCTGGACCCTGTTAACAATTGCATGGCGGGTCCCAAAAATTGTTGATTGAAAGAATAATAGGACTCCGACCTCAATAGGAGGCGAGTCCACTGATATACAGGCAAAGGATTTCCATCCTTGCCACTTGGTGTAATTGCAACATGGGGAAGATTCTTATGTGTATGGTAAAAGAAAAGCCATACAAGAAAAGAGCATGGACTGAAGTGCTGCTCTGCTCCAGAGTTCTTCATAGCGGTAAGCCATGTGTGCAAGTTTTGGGCTACCCATTCTGCCCAATCGAAGAAGACTGGGTTGGTGTTCGGCCTCAAAGCATCGGGGGCATAAAACTCCCCTCCGGAAATACATTCGGCCAGGGACACCTGCCAAGGGTGCACCGAAGCGTCGGTCGATAGGCCCGCCACCCATGCGATGATGGAAAAAATATTTGTGTTCTTGAAGGCCTCCAAGGGTAGGGGCATTTGAGGCAGCTTGCCTGAAGGGAGCCCGCTTTTGAGATTTTCTCGAAGGAATTTTAGCACGTAGTTGTTCGAGGTAAACTTCTCCATTTGTTCGCTCAGAATGACGTTGCGAATCGTGTACCCCTTCGGAGGCCCTTGCTACGATGCAAAAGCTGCTTGCACATCCTCCTTCAAGATAGAGAACAACTTGTGACCAGTGGCATTCAGCACTTGCCTGGAAGCTGGTTGATAGTTCTGTGCGATGGCATAAATCAGCTTAGGGCAATGGTGCACAGGAGGAGTCAGATACCAATAGATTTGGGAGTAATACGTGGTGGCCCTCTTGTTGTCAGCCGAGAGCCTGCTCCTCATAAAGTCGATAGTGTACCTAAGCTCGGCCACGCTTCTTGAGAGTTCTGTATCTTTAATTTTCTCCCACCTATCAACTGGTGGCTCTACAAGTTGTTCCTCTTCAGATTCTTCTCTTTCTTCCACAACTTGCTTCTCTGGGTGGGTGTTCGGGTTGGCCTTCTTGGGTCTCTGCTTTTTCTCCTTCGAACCTTTCATTTTTTTAGGCACTATCATCTCTGGCTCCTTTCCTTTCTACGTAGAACTTTTCTTTCCCATGTTGTATGATTATGGCAGCAACACCAGCAGCGTAGACTGTTTCGGCGTCAGGGAGCTTCTCGGCGAGTGGCAGTAGAATTCGCGGACAAGCAATGTGCTTTCAATCTTGCACTTTCAAATAACCTTTTCTTTGCTAAAGCCTACCCTTTATAGCCTTAAGGGGCAACTACCCCTATTTATGGTTCTTGCCATAATTAAACCTATGCTAGTGGCCTAGGAAATTGTTGCACCATCCGATTGGCTATCCAGCGGCATCGTATGCGGAGTTACGCGCCCTAATGATTACACCTTGCATTGGAAGCACATCTTGTACTTGGGTGCGAGCTTTAACTGAATTGCCTCGGGACATGCCCCGCCACCTTCGCCTTAAATTTGTATGCTTTGAGCTCTTTTCAAGGTGGTAGTCATTACATTTCTCGAGACATGCTTTAAATGCTCCCATTCTGCACATTATTGGTTCGTCAAAGTTTGGGGTCGGACTTGGAAATGCTTCATGGTGAACTTCTTCTTCGGGCTGATCTTCTGTGTTTCGGGCCCGAGGTACTTATCCTTTGTCGTGCTTTGCAAGGACCACCTACCGAAGCTTGTGCTTTTGAAAATTACTTCGCAAAATTTCTACCCGAAGTGGTTGCTGGAAATGCTTCGGGTGCGAAGCTCTTTCGTGCCTTTGTTTGAACTTTGGTTCGGCCCTTTACTTCCTCACAACTACTACTTTGGGTAAAAATCCCCGAAGGAGATTCTGAATTTATTTATTTATTTATTATTATTATTATTATTATTATTTTGAGCTTAAAGCCTCTTGTGTAATGTGACAAGACTTGTCAATATTCTTTACGGCTCATAGGGCAATGAGCTTGTTCGGGTGGGAGAACCTTTAGCCTTGATCTATTGGGCCAGAGGCACCTCGAGACCCTTCTCCTCTCACTCCCTCTAGGAGCGTTTCTGCATCTGGTTCTCCCTCTTCTTCTGCTTCTTGAGACACATTCAATGGATTCTGGCTGAGTTCTTGTGTCTCGCCCCTTGGGATACAAAAAGGGCGCAAAAAGGTGCCTTCCTCATTCTCAGGCCTTACCGCTTGAGACTGCTCTCCTTGGACTACCTCCTGATGGAGATTGCAAGTAGCCACATTGTTCATTGTTGGGTCAAAGCTTGCATATTCCCATTGTTGTTCTTGGGCAAAATTTGTTTCTTGAGCTCCGAATGACTGCATCTCAAACCTATGCTCAGTACGAGGAGTCTGCCATGATGAATACTGCGCAGGATGGCCAGGAGCAGTGAACAGTGATGGGTTTTCTCCCCACTACCACTTTCCAGATAGGAACAAGAGCTGTTCTGCTCGTATTGCTTCCTCAAATATCTGAGGAAATCTTCGTTCACCTGATTGTAGTAAGAGAAGGCGTATGTCCGGGTGAAAGGCACGAACATAGAAGAGGTGAGCTTGGGCATGCGTCGGTTGGATCTCCACTGGAATATTCTTCCAACTTCTGCAAAATCGGACATTGAAGTCCGTGATGCTCTCCAGAGGTGCTCTCATGATAGTGAACAGATCCATCAAAAGCTGGGAGGGATCTTGAGAGCCGTCAAATGTCTTGATCAATGCTTCTGCTAAATCGCTCCACGAGCAGATGCTTTCATATTCGAGTAATCTGAACCACTGCATCGCTTCTCCTTCCAGAGACATGACCAAAAGTCTTACCATGACATCTTCGTGGATTATGTTGTGGAGGTTCACCAATGCAGCAACGTCTTCAAGGTGCCTTTGGGCCATTCCTTTAGTGCCATCGTATTTCGCCAATGTATGCAAGGCTCCTCTAGGAATTTTATGATAACCCTGAAGATTCAAAGGGGAACGGGCATTCCAACTAGGATAACGTGCTTTTTCCATTATGGCAGTGGCCTTGATTTTTTGGGATGTTTTCTTTCAACTTAAAATGCACCTACGATGAAGGAATCTGGGTTTTCAGCTCAGTTAGAGTCGCCAGGTGATTTTGATAGATGGGGGCAAGCCAGAGATTCACCGACTCAGACTTCCTTAAAACATGGGGACTTTTGCCATGAAGGCACGAATTTGGGTACTGGTCTTTTCGACTTAGAGATTCTCAACAGAGTCGCCAGATGCTAAAAGTCTTTCGATAATGAGAGCATCGGTTCTCACTACCACTAATCAGGTGAGACTGATCGGGTCACACCAGGAACTTAGTTAGAACTATTGGCCCCGGTGAAGATGGGTTTGATATTTAAAGTATGGGACCTTAACTGGTTATGGGTCTTTCTAAGACAGATACAGTCGGTCCCATCGGGCGTGCCAAAAACTATTGGTGATCAAATCTGCCTAGGTAAGGATTTTGAGTAAATGGATGCGCCCTAGACCTGGACCAACATTGAAAGGTCGAAGGGAAGAGATGCCCCTCATGCCAATCTTCGAAGAAAGGTCGGCTCCTATACTAAACTACTTGGGTGTTTTGAAGACAAGAGTGCAGGAAAGAGATAAAAGGGATAAGGGTTAGAGAAATAAATAAAAAGGGTTAAGGGAAGAGAGATTGGTGATTTAAGGTGGGAAAGAACAGGAAGCACGATCACTAACTAGACACTTGAATAGAAGCAAAGAACACCAAGAATAAAATGAAAGAAACGTGATATCAACCTTCCTATGTATCCTCTCGAACGAGTTTTAGGGTACATTCCCCGATCGCACATCGAACGTAGGATTCAAAATCCAACATACAAATGAGGAGAGACAAAAGAATCAAGCAAGGCAGGCAGCATAAAAGAAATTCAATAGGATGTCTTTCAACTCCTATGTATCCTTCAAAACGAGTTTCAGGGTACTATCCCCGATCGCACATCGGACGCAGAGTTCAGCATCCAACATACAAATGAAGAAAGACAAAAGAATCAAGCACAGAAGGCAGCATAAAAGAGAAGAATTGAGCTCAAAGCCTCTTAGTATTAATCGTAGGACATCAAGTTACAGCAGCTTTCTAGCAGATAGTTCCCCCCCATTTTCCATTACAATGCCTGGGTTTTTATAGAGGACCTGGGCCTCTGAATCATAATTACATAGCAAAGAAGAGTACGCCCTCGAGCCCTGAGAATCGGCTCCCCGAGGCTCTCGTGACCGAGCTTTCAAATCCGTTACCAAAAATGGCAACTGCAACCGGGTCAACCATGGAAAGGTGCATTGATGAGCCGTCTAGACGTCCTTGGTCTTTGGGTGTGGTGCTCGAGTGGCCGCCATGCTCGTCGGGCTCTCCATCATGGCTTGATACTTCATTTTTGATTGCCAAAAATGAGCAACGGGCTTGCTGGGCACGAAAAATTGCATTTATGAGGCACTTGATCGCCTCGGGAAAATACTCGACTTGGAACGCGTGCCCGTGAAGCGCTTCGCTAAGTCTTCATTCACCACTTCGCTTCGCAATGGTTCTGGGCCGAAGCAAAACTCCTCCTTGGATTATACTTCGCAAAACTACTTCGGGGTTGAGGAGTGCCGAAGCATATTTACTTCGCAAAATGGGTCTCTTCCTCTTTATCGCTTCGCTGATTAAATTACTTTGCTGATGCCTTCGAGAAATGCTTCGCTGCGATCCTTTTTCAAAACTGTGGTTCGGGAAGATTTCGGCCGAAGCAGATGTTTCATTCTCTATGACCTCCGTCACTTTGGGTGGAAGTACTTCGTACGAAAGCTTAGCCGAAGCAAATGCTTCGCAATGACTTTCGCCGAAGTAAAAATGGTTCACTGATTTTTTGGCCGAAGTGACTGATGGAAATACTTCGGATGCGAAGTAGTTTTCTTGCCTTCTCCTTTGTATTTCTCTTCGACACATTGCTTCGCAGGAATCTTGCCCGAAGTAGCTGCTTGAAGCGCTTCAGGCCCAAAGTTCTTCTATTGCTATCCTTGTATTTTACCTCGGTGATATTACTTCGCAAAAAACTCCACCCGAAGTAGTATTGAAAATGCTTCGGGTGCGAAGCTCTCTTTTCTTCTGAACACCGCTTCACTCATTTTCGCCCGAAGTAGCTGCTGGAAGCGCTTCGGGCATGAAGTAGTTTCATTCTCTTTGCTTGTGTTTTACTTCGGCGAAAACTACTTCGCAAAACTTTTACCCGAAGTAGTGCTGGAAATACTTCGGGTGCGAAGCTATTTTTATTCTCCTTTGGTGAAGCTCTTTTCTCTAGCTTGTTTGGTAGCGAAGTTCTTTCTTTTTTACTTTGTATACAAAGGGGTGGCATTGGAAGCCAAAATTGCTGCAACTTTTCAAAATAAAAATAACAAAGCAAAAAAAAAACATTATACAAAACTTGTTTCTTTTTTTTTTCTACCCCTTGAGAAATGTGACAAAATTGTCAACAACTATCTAATGCCCAATTTTATGGGTGATTTCATAGGAGGTTCTAATTGGATTCTAACATGTTATAATTTCCCATATCGCTTCTTCTAAATCCATAACATCCCATTCACATCTTGCCCATACTACTTTCATAGTTTTGGAAACTTCTTCCTTTGTCATTTTAGTTTCTTGTATATAAAGAATTGATGGCTTCTTAAGCCTTAATACTACTAGGAATCTCATAGGTTAAATATCACTGGATCAAATATAATATAGCCACGATATAATAAGGTCGAGATAATAATAAGAGCATAATAATATGTAAATAAAGGATAAAAATATATATCAAATAACATTCAATAATAAACAACAACATGAATGTAAATAGCCTAAATCATACATGTACTAAGCATGTAGAACAACTTACAATATTAATTGCTCAAAATGTATGCAATATTTATTACTCCTTTTCCTCTTACAAATATGATAAGAACTTGCTCTACTCTGTAATGTGATACATATTGATATGATATGATCCTTCTATGGAATACTATATAGCCATAGTAGTGTGACTCTTTGGATACTTGACTATTCCTTTCCATATTCCAAGTCTCATGACTCTTGGCTTCTCTACTTGAAACTTGCATACTTGATGAACACTTGACTCTATATTGTATGCACACCTATACATGACTCTTGCCCTTCACTTTGTACACTCTAATCTAAGACACTTGTGCACATATTTACATTACATATTTGCACTCTTACATATAATATATTTTTGCATATAGACCTAACTTACACTTGCACACTAACTCACATGACACTTGTGCATTTCCTGCGCATTACAACTTTACATGACACTTGTGCATTTTCTGCACATGCACACTTACATAAAAGGAAAAATAATACTCACACTCTAAACTATGACTCAACCCTAATATATAATTTATAATATGTACCATGAAGGTACCAAGGGGTACATTAGCATGTACCAAATAATGTAATATACTCCAACACCCCCCTGTATTACATTATTTGGTTATTGAAGACTTTAGTCTTCAATCATGGTCTTTGTCTTGATCTTCAATCTACCTCTTTTAGATCAATATCTGAACTTCCAACATAATATTCCTCTGTCTTTCAATTCATATTTTCTATTATACTTTATTATGTGATTTCTTCTCTTCTTCTTTCTTCTTCTCTGTTTTTGCATCTTCATTTGAGATATACCTGATGATATACCTTCTAAACATTGAGTTAGCAAATCATCACAATAATATAACTTTGATTTCAATGATTCCTCATTGAAGCTAACATAAGCTTAATTCAAGTTATATGTGTCATTCTTCTTTGTTTGCTTATTTTCTTGAAAAATCTCAAAACTAATTAATGACAAATACATTATTAAGCATTCTTCCAAAGAAAGTATAATAGTGTTTTGAGAATTCCACCATGTTCTAAAATTTTTCATGAATATAACTTATAAGTGTTGTAAAGTTTTCTTCTTTTGCATCCTTGAGAAACAAAGATAATTTCCCCTTTAATTCATCAATCATTTGTTTCTTTCCATCAAAGTTATCTATCAAATTTTGAGAATAAAACTTAAGTGCATGCATCATTTATTCACTATCCTCATTGAACACATTTTTAATAATTTCTTCCATGATATGCAATCTTTTCCTTTGAAGTAGACAACCTTATATCTCCTAAGTTTAAAGAAATAAATCAAAGTTTCTAACTTAAATCCTATGAGGTAGAAAACCTTATATCTCCCTAGTTCTAGAAACTAAGAATAATTCTTTGCAAATTTATATTTTCCTAAAGTTTGAGGTTGAAACCCTTTTATCTCCCAAATAACTAAATTTGCAAATAATTCAATAATTCAAATATTCTCTCAAAAAACTATGAAATCAATTTAAATAAACTTCAAATTTAAAAAGCTTTAAAAAATATTAAAATCCTTATTTATCCAATAACTCAAATTAAAAAAACTTTTACAAACTTATCTCTCCATTAATATAAATCTAAATTAACTTTAAAGAATCTACTTATCACTCCAAAACCTTAATAACATAAATAATTAAATATTCCCTACTTAACCTTATGTCTCCAAACTTAATATAAGCTATGAATTATTAAAATCCTAAAAATACCTTATCATTTGGCTTGGACTCCTATGCACACCAGTCTGCAATTCCTTTGCAATGATTCTCTAATTTGTGCGAGCTCTTGCCACTATCTAATAGATAATAATTTCTTGCAATGTACAACTATGCATGGTGGTAGTTACCTAAGATGTTTTGCTTCTCATTCCATTGCACCATTCATAATTTCATTACACTGTGTTCAATCACGTTTAAAACATTTGCACCTAAAGTGTAACGCTCTACACTTGGCACCTTTGCTTCCAACATTCTACTTGCTTTCCTTACTTTCCTTTGCAACTGACTAGACTTCCTTTCAGTTTGCTATGATATTTGATTATCCCTTTTCTAGGATGTTGGGAACTATTGTAGCGTTGTTGATGATGTTGCTGGTTGGATAGCTTATATTTATTCTCATTTCCAAAACATTCAAGATTGCTTTAATTAGCCTATGTTTAGCCTCCTAAAAATTCTTAGCCACTAGATAAAATTTCCATCCTCTTGATAGCCTCTGAATAGCCTTATATACTCTAGATAGTCTTTGGTTAGCCTCTAGGTAGCTGAATGAAGATATAGCTCCCTTGCCATATAAGCTATACATAAAATTTCCATCCTAATGTAGCTAGACATAACTTTTTGCCTTTTGTCCAAGAGTGAATAGTGAGCGATTGGAGTGCAACAGTCCTGTGGATGGTTTGTATAACGTGTAACCAACCTGAACACAATATCATTGAGCAACACATTGCGAGTGACTCCATAAAATTGCATGAACCATTAAGCAATGGTTTTCGATGATCTAGTTAGCTATGAATATGTTGGATCTCTCTCTTGCATGCAGGATGGTTTCTACTCCTAACTTTGGTATGATTTGTATGGCTCTTCTTTAATTTTTCTTGATACGAACCACATGGCTCTCCTGCTGCTACATTGTGAGCCAAATATCTCTTATTTTGCTACATTATGATTCAAATGGATCTTCTTGTTGCACTAACACTCTTATTCAATCTCTCTTTCTTTTGCAATTAGATATAGGCTTCTTTAATAGTTCTACACTGGTTTGAGTTGAATGGCTCACCCTTTTAACATTAATATTTCAAACCTTGAGTGTCTCCTCTTTATCAAAATTGGGTGTCTCCTCTAGACTTGAACCTTGAGACGAACCTTCTTTCTGCTATAAGATCTCTTCTATGTATAGTTATTGTATCTTCTTCTCTATATGGCTGCTCTACTGCCATAATGTCAAGATTTTTTTTTTAAACTTGAATCTTCAATTGTCAATGTTAAGGTCTATGTGACCTAAGTCTCAAATGTCAAGGTTTATGTGACCTGAATCTCACTTTTATGTCAAGCCTATCTCCAAGACCTAAAAACTATCCTTATGTCAAGGTCTATCTCCAATACCTAAAACTAAATATCTTCTAACTCTAAATATGAATTTGAAGCTATATAAAGTAAGCTATGAGCTTCTTTATCTTTCTCCAAAATCACTTATTTTTTTTGTTTTGCTCTCTTTATCTTAGGAAGCTCTAAATTCTTCTCAATCCATTGCTTTCTTTTCTGCTTTAATTAGAAGCTGAAATTCTTCTCTATCTGCTATAGGAAGCTTCTAACACTTATGTTGTTGCTTTTCCTTAAAATAAATAGTATCTTGGGTTTCTACTGGTGCAACCTAAGAATCCAAAATCAATGTTAGAGAATCTTTGTTCTAAAACTCAAATCTCTAATGTCGAGGTGTCGTTGAATGTCCTTTATTCCTCTATTAATGTCAAGGTGACATTGAATGTCCCTGATTCCTCTATCAATGTCAAGGTAACTCTAAATGTCCTTGATTCCTCTATCAATATCAAGGTGACTTTAAATGTCCATAATTCTTCAACTATCAATATCAAGGGTTGGCTATGTCCCTAAATGATCAACTATCTTAAAGTTGATACACCTTCAATCTTGTTGAGTCCTAGTCTTCATTGGTTATTCTCCAACTATGGAAAGACTTTATAGCTGAGTCCTAGTCTTCATTGGTTATTCTTCAATTGTAGAAAGACTCTAGCCTATCTACTCACTATGACCTTATAATAGAGTCTGAGTCTTACTGCCTTTAAAGTAGATAAACTCTTAATAAAATTTATCAAACAAGAAAAAATCAATTTTTGTAAGTAGCTATATTAACTCTATCAACCTAGACAAAAACCTAGTAGAATCTCTGATACTACTGATGGATTTTTAAGCCTTGATACTACTAGAAATATCATATGATTGAATATAATATAGCCACAATATAATAATGTCAAGATAATAACATGAGCAAATTAACATGTAAATCAAGGCTAAAAATATATCAAATAATATTCAATTATAAACAACAACATGAATGTAAATATCCTGAATCATACATGTACTAAGCATGTAGAACAACTTACAATATTAATTACTCAAAATGTATGCAATCTTTATTACTCCTTTTCCTCTTACAAATATGATAAGAACTTGCTCTACTCTATAATGTGATACATCTTGATATGATCAAATCCTTCTATAGAATACTATATAGCCATAATAGTGTGACTCTTTGGATACTTGTGAAACCATTCAAAAGACTATAATTTTAAATCAAACTGTAGAATCACTGCTTTTGTATTGACATAAAAAAGGGGTTACAAGGTAAATCCTTTTTACAAATTTTCCCTGAAGGCTACAAGTGGATCTTCCCTAAGGAAACCCTTATCAATATGCTCAAAGGCAGCAAGATACGTCTTTTGGATGTTCCTCAATGTAGGTGGGCTTCTTGCTCATGGGCCACCACTGGTTTGATGTGTCATTTGTACTTTTTGGACCTATAAAATCTAGTTATAATGTTTGGGGGTCTGCCTCAGTCAAACCCCATGTTTATGAAGACAAAAGACCTCTAAATTAAGCTTTAAATATGACTAAAACTATATAAAATGATGTAAAACCATAAACTAAGCCATACTTACCTATCTGGTGAACTTTGTTTTGTTGTAGTAGAAGTTCGCATGGGTGGGTGCAAACTTGTCTGGGCCTGGAAGTTCACACGGGGTGGTGCAAACTTGACTGTCTTTGGCAGAATTCATGAAATATGCTTTTTGAGTTGTCCTGATGTTGTTGCTCCTTTGCTCTTTCATCGGGTCACCTTTGAAAGTTGCCTTCATTGTCAATAACTTGTCTAAGTCACAAGGAGTATCATGGATGTAACAAAAATCCTATTGCTATGATGGATGTGTTTGATGTGTGATTGATTTTGGATGGCTAGAGTGATTTTAGCAGAGTTTCTATAAGCTAAACTTGGAATCTTTAAAATGGTGAAAATGACCTACTTATAGACTTGGCCAAGGTTAGGGGAGGGTTTGAGGTGTCCCATGAGGTGTCCCTTGTGAGGTGTGTGTGGTGGGGTGTCCCTTGAGGTTTCCTGGCTCATAAATGAGATTGGGTGAGAGAATACCTCACCCATCTACAAGTCATGATGACCTGGAGAAAAGTCTCCAAATGGCATTTCTTGAAACCAACTTGGAAATATCTCCTAAATTGAAATTACCTTTTTGGTGCAAAAGTCTCCAATTCTCATTTATTGCCTAGGAGAGTGTGAAATGGAGGAAATATTTGGGTGAGAGGTGGCAATGCTAGGCTAGTCTAGACTAGGTGAGGTGGAAAGGTAGGCTAGTCAAAGTAGACTAGGTGAGATAGAGGGTTAGAATTAAGCATGATTCACCTAACTAACCATAGGATTAGCCATAAAGCAAGTTTTGACTAAGATTGTTGAATTTTTAAGTATAAAGTACTTTTTGACCATAGTGGAGAATTCAACCTTGGTTGAGTTGTGATTGTGATCACATGAGGACCTATAGTTAAGCATAGGAAGGAGCTTAGCTAGCCCAAGGGGACTAAGGATGATGAATAGTAATTTTAATAAATGAATAGTGTTTTAAAGCTAATTTATGCAATTTTTGAGGGTTTTGCAAATTGATCGGCCTTGAAGATGAGAAATGGAAATGTGTGACTTTTGGGTGTCTACATTTTACCCCTTTTGTACCCGATTATGTGAAAACACGATTTAGTACAAAAACTGATGATATGAATTGATGAAATGATTGGAAGGCAAATAAATTATGGTTGGTGACTTGTGGATGATTGCAAGAGAGATGCATTGATAAAAATATGATGTGTGATTGAGTACAACATTTTAAAACATCGTAATGATTACTTTTGAGGGAAGGTGTAAGATTGCCTTGTTTTGTGATCAACTTGAGATGTTCCAATTATGGAAGGAACAAATACCTTTGTCAATTTTTGCTTTAGATTGATTGATGAGTTATTTTGATAATAATAAATAGTTGGAGTCATAGGGTAGAGCTTAGTTAGGTGCTTCATTCACAAGTGGTCTTATGACTACCACTTTGAAGAAAGGAATTTGTGAGTTGTCTACAGTTAGAGGTATTTTGAGGTCTATCAAATATTGGTTTGTTTTGAATTGGAGTTTTGATTGAGAAGAGAAATTATGTTAGATTAAGGACCTGAGATAATCATTAGCAAAAAATTTCTTAGGCATTTTTGTATTCATGATTGGATGTTTTGGTTGTTTGCTCATCGGTAAGGCAACTTTTGATGTTTTTGAATGACTACCCCATAAGGCGATGAATTGGCAATGGAGGAGACAAAAATCAGCGATGAATCAATTGATAATCATGAATAATATGAGAAAATTGATGAAAAATGCTGGAAAATGATAAATCAGGGCTAATTTAGGGCATCAAATTGTGGAAATTGAAGAAAGTTGACTGTAAAAAAATTTGCACGTCGGGTGCAAACGAAAAAGCTTGTACTGGGGCATGCAAATTTTGCATTCGCACATGTGGGTGTGGACCTATGAAAAAGTAAGTATAAAAGCAAAAAATGGCACACGAATCCTTATTTTACATTGTGCAAATGAGGAAGTGTGGTGAGGAATAAATTGTGAAGCAGAGCACTATCAGATTGTCAAATGGAAGTTGAGCGATGTTGAGTGGGTAGGCAAGCACGAGTGCGGGTGGAGGTGTTTCAAAGGTAAGTGGACTATGCCCACCTTGGAATGTGTGTAAATTTAAATGCTAAAGAACATTTAATGTGCATGTGTGTATTGAAATGTGTGCATGTATATGAAAATGTTTGAATGTTTGTGTTTGGAATGCGTAAATGCACTTTCTAATGGAAATGTATGCACAACGTGCAAAATTGCCCAAATGGGTATCCCGATATGCCTTTTTTTTTGACATTGACCTTGTGACCTGGACAAGCGTGCATGAAGGAATGTGATTGTTTTGGTCTTTGTATGCATGTGTGATGAGATTTTTTGTACAGTCATACAATTTGGGCAAATGGATATCTAGATATGTGTTTAGTTTACCTGTTTGAGCTCCCGTTGGTTGACTTTTTTGCATGTTTTTACGTATTGTTTTGCGTTTTTTACGTTGTATGTGCATGTTGGGATAAAACCAAGGGTACAATCCATATTTTTATGTAATAGGTATTCAAAAATACTCGATGTTCAAAGTTTGCACGAGGGTGTGCAAACAAAAAATTCGCATGGGGGTGTGCGAATTTTAATTTTTTTTAAATTATAGAAATGTGTAATATTAACTTGTGATTTAAAATTGAATACATGAAATATTGACATGTGATTTAAAACTGAATACATAAAATATTGATATGTGATTTGAAATGGATTAAATGCAGGTGAAGAAGATATATGTGTGACATCGACTATGAAATCTTGGGAAGAAGCTGCAGAAGGTGTGGCATGCAGATGATGGGACCTGGATGCATGTAGTGGGATTGTATGTATGTGGGAGATGTGTGTTGTACATGCAAATCATGCATGTGTCTGCACTATGTGAGAGGTGGGATACTGATACGAACACCTTCCATCTCTGATAGGAGAGATAACTATTAATTTGGAGGATGTGTACCACATCTATCGACTTTTGATAGAGGGTATTACGATGAGGAAAATGGAGAGGGATGCTCAAGATGGCATATTATAGAGGGTGCTCGAAGAGATATGGGTGAGTTTGGGGTTGAAGGATGGGGTGGACTATGAGAAGTGTTGGACAAATAAGATGTTGTCCAACCGACATGCGATGGCGATGTTGATGATAGCGAGTCATGCCTTACCATATACTTTAGGGGCGAGATTCCCCTGGAATATGATGGGGATAATGTGTGACATGGTAGAGCGACAGACGGTGTATGTCTGGGCACCAACATTGTTAGCACAAGTCTATAGAGAGCTGCATGGAGTGGTGAGGATAGATCGAGTAGGCATAAGTTTTAGTCCCTTGCTACAAGTATGGGTATGGGAGCACATTATGACACTATGATTGTCATTGCTTTATCATGATGCACATACATTGGAGGGTCATGATGTACCCTTTGTTATGAGATGAAGGATAGATATTGAGAAGAATATCAAGAGGGAGCTAGAGGGTGGTCTGATGTACTATCATGAGAAGCTAGGGGAGATGAATATGGGGGATATTATATGGAGTCCATGGTGAGGGGCACCTATTTAGGATGAGGATGCAATGCATATTGTTCAAATTAGATAGAGATGATGGATGGTGGAGAAGTATGGGAAATAGGTGGAGTATTTTTTATTTTTACGGGTGATGCACCAGTTTGGATTGCAATAGGGATGACCAGATCCGCCAGTGATGATTTATAGAGTGGCAGGCAATCAAGGGATTGAGCCAGTGGTGCCACCTTTAGAATTGATGCTCGATGAGCCGATAGTTGTCCCAGATGTGGACAATGTGGGTACTACAAAAAAGTATGATGTGTGGTGGTCGAGACAAATATGGGAGCCTAGAGTGGGGGTGGTAGATGAGTGGGGTGAGGTAGCAGGTACATTTCTAGGAGGGACAATGACAACATCAGTAGGGCATGGGGGATCTCCAGGGGTATCAGGATCACCATAGTATGGAGGATCACCAGGAGTACCAAGATCACTAAAGCCTAGGGAGGAGGAGGAGGTGGAGCTAGATTAGTTGATTTTGTGTGTACAACTATGGCAAGATGAGCATGATAGGTTGGTGAGTGAATGTGCCTCAGGACAACTTGATGTGAGTGAGCGATTGTCAACATAGGGGGTAGTTGTGATGGATGAGGTGCTAGCAATGGAGGTTTATGGAGGGGTGGAGGATATAATGGAATATGGTGGACGAGTAGCATAAGTGCCTCCTACATTTGATTTTATGATTGAGCTATAGGATATTATAGCAATGTAGGATGATATGAGACTATAATATGAGATACGAGAACTAGAGGAGAAGTTGATATAGACTAATCTAGACTAGGTGATAGATCGCTCTAGAGTAGTGGAGGAGAAGCGTAGGGTGGAGGAAGGGCTAGCGATAGCCTTGAGAGAGAAGGATGAGGTGAGAGCTAGGGTGGAGTAGTTAGCCATTGAGAGAGGATCTCATTGGTGAGTTGGATGTTGCTCGAGTGAAAAGGGATAAGATGATTGAGATAGCTAAGTGATTGTAGTAGCTATTGGATGGGGTGAGGGCAAAGGTAGAGGTCAAGAAGGCCAATCAGTAGGAGAATGCAGAGGGGTTGCAATGATAGGTGGTTGATATGATGGCTATAAAGAGGTGAGTGGTGGTAGAGATTAAGGGCTTTGGATTGAAGGTGCAGTAGCTAGATTAGGCACATGGGGAGGTAGAGGTAGTGAGGTTGGTTGAGGAGCAATCGAGGGCGAAGATAGCTAGTATTTAAGTTGAGGTGGAGCATTTACGGTAGGTAAATGAGCGATTGGTATCAGCCTATGCTAAGGAGGCCATGAAGAGATCATAATGTGAGGGCAAGTTGATTCTGAGTGGATTGGTGATATCAGCATATTTTGAGTCATGTTTGTGATCTCAAAGTTAGTCTCAATAGAGTCAGTGTAGTACACCCTCTATAGCATAAATGAACCAACAAGTGGCAGAGTTGGTAGCCTCACAAGTAGTAGGACATGTCCTAGAGGTGAGGAGAGAGGCACCATAAGCATAGGAGATGAGTGATGTGTTGCCAGGGTGAGATGTCATGGAGCAAGTGATATCGTAGGAGGGGAGTGGGGAGACTCCCATCGAGTAGCACATGTGATGTATCTTCTTTTATTGGTGACCAGGTGACCATCCATGAGTTTTGTATGATGATTATATACACAATATGTACATGTGATGAGGTACCCACAAGGGTACACATTTTATTGTAGCCTAATGGTATTTTTGAGATATATATATATATATATATATGATATTTAGATATATATATATATATATATATATATATAAGACATTTGGTGATGTTATATCATATTACATTTGCTTGTGTATTTATTTTTAATTTATTATGTATGTAAATGAGATTGATGTGAATGTATGAATAGATGTGTAGATGTGATAGAAGTAGATGTATGTAGAATGAATGAGATATGACCAAGTGTTGAGTAGGTAGAATTTGAACCGACTATGAATATGCTATGCATGAGAATGCAGGTGGATGCGAATAGTGGTGAAGAAAGCACTTGTATTATTTTAAAATAATGGAGGGTGTAATCCAATCCATTATTTCAAAGATGTCGAATATGAAAAGTTCTTTGAAAATGTTTGAACATGACAGTTTGAGCAATCAAACCCATTGAATAACTAAGCAATTTTTTTATGAAAATCTTAACTTACTTGGCTAACAAGAACCCAAGCATGGATCAGTGTGTGTGAAGTGAAGTTCATTTAACCATTTTGAGAGAGGATGGTTTCAACTGATTGTTAACTTAGCCTGTAAGCTATCTCATCCACAAGCACATAGTGGTATGTATAAAAGAAGTTCGCTAATGTGACAGACATGTCACCACTTGTAAGGCATACTCCATTGCCAATCAAGCGTCTATAGCTCCGATGGAGATCTACCCCATGATTTCAATATGGACTTGAGGACCTCAGGGATTCAAGCTTGAATGATGGTACTCTTTTGATTTTCATTCCATTTGTAATGCTCTTTTTGGGCATTTGCTTTTTTCCTACCCATTTTCTTATCTCTTTTTTTTTGTAGCTTTTCCTTTTATCGATCCTCAAGGTTTGATTTAGATCACATAAATGATAGGATGAGCGGGGTGAATTTTGCTAGGCGACCAGTATACGCATGGTGTTGCCAATCCTATTCTCAAAATTTTCTTAATGTGTAAGGTGTGTAATTTGATTCATGAAAGAGCGCAAGTTAACCAAGGGAAGTTTTGAAGTGCTTTAGAAACTACCAACTTTAGATGGTGGTTTATTGAAGCAACTGTAGATGGTTGAGTCTAACAAAGCATTCAACAATCTAGTCTCATGAAAATGAGATTTTGGACACCAAAACTGTTGGGCTATCAAGTACGTATTTAATTCTCCAAATATGGTATTTACAATGGATATGTATATATGTGTATGGACATAATCTATATGCATGTGAAAATGTGTGAATACACAACAATCGATGCAATGAAAGGTATGACATTGTAATGCATGGAATATGCAAAATACTATACAAGGTTACCCCAAGATAATATACGGTAGAATGGGGCGATGAAAGTAATGAAGAGGATATGATATAAGAACATAAAGGAAAAATGGAAGGAGAGAGAGAGATAAAGGAAGGAAATGAAACTAATTAAAGGTATGTAGTTGCTCGAAACATGACCATACAACATTGATAAGTAACAAGAAGAAAGGGGAGAGGGAAATAAGAGAAGGAATAATGAAAGGTATGTAGCCGCTTGAAGTATGACTATACAACATTCATTAAAGAGGAAAGGGGAGAAGAAGAGAAGAAATTATGAAAAGTATATTTGGATAATGCAATTCGGTAGACGTCACAGAGTGTCAATTGTGTGTTTGTTGTTTTATTTTTTTTGTTGTTTTTTGGTATGTACAAATAATGATGAGCCTTAATGCCAACGCCTAGGTGTAAAATGCTCAAAGGTGAATAATGCTAATGGTTTCAAGGTCAGCAAGACCTTACAACATGGCAATTTGATATGCCCTAGAACCAAATTTGTGGGTAACAATGTAAGGACCTAGCCAATTAGGTACAAATTTATTATGAATATGGCATGGTTGGCTAGTAATTTGTTGGTTCTCCTTAAGGACCAAGTCTCTGACCTAAAATTCACATTGATGTACATTAGAATTATAGGCACATAATACATGATCTTGATAAACATACATGTGTTCAATAGCATAGATTCGATGTCCATCCAAAAGGGTTAACTAGTCTAACCTGGCTTCACGAGCAGTGTCGTCATCGATGAATTCTTGCATAAAAATACATAATGATGGAATTTCAAGCTCCAAGGGTATGATGGCCCCAGTGCCATATACAAGAGAAAATGGGTTTGCCCCAATTGGAGTACAAATTCTTGTGTGATAGGCCCATAAGGCTAGTGGTATTTGATTATGCCAATCACAATGTGATTTTGCAATGATTTTTTGAATAATAGCATAAATGGTTTTGTTAGTAGCTTCAGCCTGGCCATTACCCTATGGGTAGTATGGGGTAGAGAAGCTATGTTGAATATTGAATTTCTCACATAACACACAAAAATTATTGTTCTTAAAGGGAGTATCCTTGTTAGAAATAATCTTTGATGGGATTCCAAAGTGAAAGATAATGTGTTGAGTGATAAAGTCAATGAATTTGGGACCTATCATTTGGACTAGAGGGATGGCTTTGTATCGCTCCAAATTTTTCGCATCCCTACCTTCAGGCTATTGGATCCGCGCCCGGAAGGAGGATGGGAAAAGGATGGTGCGGTACCTCGGACGAGAGGACTTTACGAAGGTCCCGCCTCTCAAGGGAGGTGTGTTTTGGTGATTTTTCGATGGATGGTGGGTTCACCAGGAAACATTTGGTGGCAGTTTCCACGCCTAGGTTTTGGAATGTGTTTAGATGAGTTCGTTTTATCCTTTAAGCATTCATCCTAGGTTTGGCCGAATGAATCTAACTTAATCTATATGAAAATGCAACTTTCAATGAATACAAAAAACAGATTTTGAAAGCAAAAAACAGAGAATTTGCAGGAGGAAAATGGAGAATACCTGATCCGGATGTCTGAAGAAGATTCTGGTGGTTGATGCAGTCTGGATCGTCTGGAATTCTACAGAATCGCCTGCAATCAGACGAGATCGTCTGAGATCTGATGAATTCGTCAGACGAATTCGTCAGAAACCTGCAAAATAGAGAATAGATGCAAAATGCAAGAACTCCTATTGTGCAAACAGAGGCAAAATATGCCAAATAATAAACTGAATACTGAACAAAGTTTAAAAATAGAAATAAAAGTAAATTGCTGTACTTTAATGGCAGATTGTGAGCTTAACATGCAATCTAGACTAGATGGGTGAACTCCAGATGCAAAATAGGATAAAAACTAAATAGATTATCTAATTTGTAAAACAAAATAACTGAGGCAAAGTTAAGAAAAGCAAACTCCGTGCACCGATTGCCTCGATGTGGACTCGCAATCGAGATCGTCTCGCATCGCACGAAATCGTCTCGAATTTGACAGGATCGCCTCCGATCTTGACAGGTTCGTCGGCGGCGATGGGTGCTGGCTCCGGTTGAAAATCAGTGGTGTACCTGCATAAAAACTGCTATAGGACTAGTGCAAAAATAAGATTAAGGTGTTTTAGTGCAGAGGGATTCAACTTGCAGATAAAATTCAGCCAGGGGTTGGGGAGGGAATGTCCTAGAGTTTAAATAGGCATAGGGGAGTTGTTGGGAGGTTGGAGATCATCCCAATTTGGGAGATCTCCAACGGGGAAGGGTCCCAATGGCGCAGACACGCTTCTGCCCGAATTGGAGACCCGTTGGAACGGATTCCAACTATGCAAATTTAGTTTTGCGACAAAATCGTCTGGACGTTCTAGTCCAGACGAAATCGTCAAATCTGGGGCGATATCGTCTGATCGGCGACGATATCGTCCAACGGTCAAAACAACCTCTAAAAATGGCGCGGAAAAAGGGGAAATGGGTTTCTCGACGGTTAACGGGCGGTTTGGGAGGTTAAATTTGAATTTAAATTTATTTACTAAGGTGAATGTAATTATTCCAATTTGACTGCGCCAATTTTAGGGTGCTACATTTTGCCCCCTCTTTAGCGAATTTTCCGAAGAAAATGCGTTAAAGAAGAGTTCTTCTCGATCTACGAGAAAGCAAAAATTATTCCCATTTTTAGGCGACGATTCTTGGTCGAATCGTACGACAGCTTACTATGGTGCCCCCTCCGTGTTTTTACCCAAATCGAACGTTTGAGGTAAAAACGCGGAAAAGCAAAAAAAATTATTGTTGAATAAAATTAAGAAAAATAGGGTAAAACCCTAATTCATTGTTACTGTTCATTTTACTGTTTTAGAGCTCTGGAGCAAAAAATGGTTGAGACAACGCACAGATCTGCAGAGGTCCGACGCGGTCTACGGGTAAGGGTCTAAACTCAATTTAGATTGATTTAAGTTGCTTTTACATGCTTTCTAGATGAATTTTTAAGTGAATTTGGAGCATCGCGGCCGTTTTTGGCCGTCGACGTCGTCGGGACGAAATCGTCCCGATTTCGACGAAATCGTCTCAATTTCGGCAATTTCGCTCGAGGGCGAAATCGTCGAAAGGGGGACGATTTCGTCAAATTAGAGACGATTTCGAACTGCGAAATCGGAGACGATCGTGCTCAAATTTGGGACGATATCGTCCAATAGTGGGCGATATCATCAATTGCAAAAAATTGATCTTTAAGTTGCATTATTAATTACTAGAATTTATTGATTAATTATTGTTTGTTGTTTTGTTGTTTATGTTTGCAGAGAGGATTACTAAAAAGCAGAGAGTGGAAGTACGACGGATTGAGAGACGACTTGGCCGCTCTCACCCAGGCAGAGCGGGATCTGCTGGCACAGGCCGGATTGCAGCATGTGGCAGAGATGCCGCAGGTTTCCATAGACATGGGGCTACTGACAGCCCTAGCAGAGAGATGGTATCCGGGGTCTTCCTATTTTTGGTTACCGACAGGGGAGATGACTCCCACACTGGAGGATGTATGGAGGATTTTGAGAATCCCCATACAAGGACGGATGATCACACCGACGGCCAATCAGGGCCACGCGATGGGACGGCTGTGTGGTGACCCGAGCTTCACCCTGGAGAAGGGCGAAGTTAATATCGAGGCACTACGCCAGATGCCTGGGGCATCTAGACTCACACGGGTTCTAGCTGGGGTAGTTGGTGGACTTTTGCTGTGCCACCAGAGCGGGTGCAGGGTGCCGTGGATGCTCGCAGATGTGATCTACGACATGCGGGACCACGGCTACAGGTTCTCATGGGGTAGCTTTGTACTATGCCGGTTGTACAGGATCCTTTACGGGGTCGTGTACAAGGGCGGGCGATGTCTGGTGATGACATCGCTACTACAGGTTTGGTGCTAGGAGCACATTGCGGTGCGGAGGCCGGTAGGGCTTCCACTGATAGGGATAGACGGGGAGAGGCCCCGAGTCTTCTACTGGTGGCTCCGGAGAGGATCACAGTGACGGATAGACCTTTCGATGTCCCGGAGACTACTGGATGACCTTGTCCCGGACCAGATCACCTGGAGGCCATGGAGGCAGCATCCAGGGTGGGCAGAGGACGGACAGGAGCTGGCTCGCATCAGGCGAGTCTGCTGGCTGAGGATGGAGAGGGGAGAGGTGGAGCTCCACCGCTACGACCAAGTTTTGTGATAGTTCGGTCTACAACAGGGGATCCCATCTCTCAGGGATTATGAGTTTTCCCGGACCGTCCGGGATAACACCATGGTTAGCGGGGCTCCAGACATGCAGCGATTCTGGAGCCAGGACTCAGATGATGCCCCCATTCAGCCAGTGGATGGGGACGACGCAAGAGTAGCCGATGGCTACGATGCCTGGTATGCAGGCATCCGCCCTCCTCGGATGACGAGGGCACAGGGTCCGATCCACGTAGTCGTGCGTCGGATAGGGAGGCGGTGCCAGGCGGCGATAGAGGCAGCCCAGGGTCACGGCGGGAGAGATCAGAGGAGGCCACAGGCACAGGAGCGGCCGCGGTAGAGAGAGAGGGAGAGGAGGGAGGCGAGACCCCCATCTCCATAGAGGCCACCATCGCCCGATAAGGGCAAGGGCATGGGGAGAGAGTAGCGAGATGGCTACTCTCCGGGTAGAGAGAGATCATACAGACTCAGGTGCAGACACTACAGGATGCGGCCGCACAACACCAGGCTGAGGTGTCGCAGCTGCGAGACGAGAATGCACGTCTCAGGGCACGGGGTGGAGGGGTGAGCACTCAGGAGCTGCTGCGGTCGGTTTCTCAGACCGCATTCTATCAGGCTCTATACTACCAGGCGGTGCCGGAGGGCCAGAGGGTACAGCTATCGGCTGCCATAGCAGATCCGATCAGGACAGGGTCGTCGAGGAGCTCATCCCGATCGACGACGAGGACTCGCAGTACCACACATACTACGATGGGACCACCTCGTCCTCCGTAGGGCGGGGGAGGAGATGAGGCTGAGAGCTCTAGGGGCTCTCGAGACACTGCTCGGAGGACACTTGATTGAGTATGCCAAGATATCGATTGTGGCATACCAATCTATCTGATATGATGTACATATATATTTTTGAGATATATATATAGATGAGATATTTTTGGTCATATGACTTATGTTATGAGTATATTGATGATGCTTTGATTGATTGATTTTGATAATGCTTGTAATTATGTCGTTGGAAAAGAATTTATACCTTTTGATGTCATGCTGTAATATTGATGAAATAATCCGATGTAACAAATTGTTTGTTTGTGATGCAATGATTTGATAAAAGAAAAGGGGACTTTTAACAATAATTTCAAAGGACATTGTCGCTATTATAGACCATTTCATGGAGTCGCTGCTCACTCGGTCGTCAAGCTAATCCCATTTATAGAAATATTGTGAAAAGTGAAAGAGTGCTTAAGAGACCATCTTAAGACTTTGTTGTGATGATGCAAATGATGATGATGATGATGGTTTGTTTTCAGATTTCCATAAAAATATTATGCATGAAATATTTGTAAAAAATGATTTTTGCTAGGCATAAATTCCTAAGTGTGATAAAATTGTTGAATAATTCCTTAGGAATTATACCGTCATTGCAAAAGGTTGACATAATGACATGAAATAATGAAAATGTGCATTCTTTTGAAAAGCAAAATTTGTTGTAATAAAATGAAGTCATATGGTTTTTATGAGTTTTGATAAATGGGGGAATAAAAATTGTTACAATGGTTTGCGCTAGGCATAGAATATGTAGGTATAGACTTATACCATCATCGCGAAAATCAAAGAAAATAGATAGTTTTATTGCATGATTGATTTTTGATGAACATAAAATATGAAAATGAGGACTTGCGCTAGGCATAAAATTCCAATTTTGGTTTTGAAACTATACCATCGTCGCGAAAGTCGATATGATATATATGATATGTTTTGAAAGAAATTTGTGATTTTTCTATTATATAGTTGTCTTTTAAAAAATAATTGTACTTGATTATTCCAAACAAGTTGCAAAAATAATATTTCAAAGTATTTTGAAGACAAAAATTAGATTTATAAGGAATCCCATGTGCATATGTGAATTCATTTCCAATCTTGATTTATCATAATGATAGACAAAATCTCTCAAATACAAATGTGTGTGCAATTGTATTGTTCATTTACCAGGTTTGAGCAAGATACTATGATACAAGTGATTTGAAGAAACCAAATAAGTGTTCATTAACCATGATGTAGATGCATATAACCATATTAGACTACTATGTAGGTTGGATTATCAAGAGCTAGCTAATCCATAAGCAGACATAGGTCCGTACAAAAGAAGGTCGCTAATGTGACAGTACATATCGCCACGCTAGGAGTTACCCAAGGCCAAGCAGATTGGGCACAAACCACCTGTTATGGGGCTTACCTCACAGCTTTTCGAATAATTGAGAATTCCGGGGATTCAAGCTCATCAACCCTTCTTTTCTTTTCAAAGGGTAGGGAAAGGGATTTTATTGCTTTCTTGCTTTCTTTTGAACTTTGTTTCTTTTTCTTTTGTATTTCTTTTGCTTGATAATGCTTGGAATATTGCTGAAATAACATTTTTCTTTTCTCTTTTTTCTTTCTTGAACTTTTTTTTTTTTTTTCTTTTTCTGTGCTAGGGATACTTGCTCAGATTAGCTATAGAGCAAGGGATTTTTATTCTGGGTAGGGGTGAGCTTGTCCTTTTGCCAATTCTCAAAGATTCTAGACCATGTGCATGATAGGATAGCAGGGGAAACTTTTCACCCAAGAAATCAGTTCTACTATGTAGCAAAACATGGAAATTACAAATATAATCATTTTATTGTGAAAAGATGTGCTTGGTTTAAGTAAATAACAAGATCAATTCTCTATGCTCAAACTTTATTTAATTTGAATTTTGTGAACTTTGATATAAGAGAGATTAGTAATCATGCCAGATAAAAGCAAGATATTTATTTTTTTGTGAGTGTGCAAGTGAGGGATGCCAAATAAATGCTAATTGTATCCAAAATAAGTTGAAACATATAACTGCAATAATTGTAAGAAAATATATATAAATGATTTTTTGAGAAGTTGGAGAATGTTGACTCTCTCTTTCTTCTATATATTGTTTTGGTTTCGAAAGAGTCAAGCATATAGCTGTTTTTAGATTTTTATTTAGATTTTTGTTTTTGAGCAAAAGGAACTTAACTGGTGCTTTAAATAAATGCAATAGATAGTTTTTTGAAGAGTTTTGGATGATTATAAATGTTTTTGATGTTTTTGAATTTTTTTTTATAAATTGAAAGAAATATAAGAGAGTAATTTTGAACAAATATATACATGGATGAAATGACCAAATTTATGCATAGTAACGTTTGAGATGTAAAATATTCATGGGTTCTTTAAGTTCTTTACCATCTAAGGTAGATAATTTATATGCTCCTGATTCAAATTTTGCAATAATGATGTATGGTCCGAGCCAGTTGGGCTCAAATTTACCTTTAAGTTCCTTAGTTGCATTTGTATTTTTTTGAAGATTTTGAGGATTTTGATTTTTTTTTGTATTTTGATTTTAATTTATGAATTGAAATTGGTGGTATATACAAGATGATCTATATACACTATACAAGGTTATTTGAGTATAGCATGTCTAAGGTTGCTTCAAAATCAAAGGAGGTTTTGAAGGATAATCTGGTTGAGGTGAAGGTAAGAATAGAAGGTGATGAATAAAAGGTAGTGATAACAAAAGCTTTGTTATAATGTAGAATAATGTAGAAAAATATTTGACTTTTATATGTGTAAAATTGATCATGTTACAAAATAAAATGTAAGAAGGATAAGAAAGTTCTTCATTCTTATCACTATATTCCAAGTCTTGATAAGATAGAGAAAGTATATGTGAAAGATATGCATGGATGTTATTTGGTAAACAAAGATGATCATATATGGATAAAAAAAAGTGATGGATAGAAGAGAATTGTGATAATAAATAATATATAGAACTTGATGTTTCAATCGTTAAATATTCTTCAAATGGTGTTGGGTCACCATGTATGGTAACAATTTTATTTGTAATTTCAAACTTCAAACATTGGTGAAGAGTGGAAGGGAAAACCCTCATCGTATGAATCCAAGGACTCTGGAGAAATAGGTTGTAAGGTGAAGGACAATATCCTACATAGAATAAAATATCCAAGATCTTGGATCCAATATTAAGGGGAAGAATTATAGTACCTTGAGCTTCTTGAATTTCATTGTTAAAAGATTTTATAAGAACATTTGATTCATTAAGATCTTCTTCCTTTGTTTTGAGTTTTTGGAATAATTGATAAGTGCATAAATTAAGAGAGGAGTCATTATCTACCATGATAGCTTTAACAGGTGTTTCTTTACTAGATCCTGTAATGTAAAGATAGTAGTCTTCTTGTGGAGTAGAGGAAGGAATATCCTCATCATAGAATGAAATATGGTTAACCTCAAGAGGGTTTACACCATTAATTATGTTCTTAGAGAAAATATGATGAGGAACAAATTGTTGGCTAGGTATTTTGAACAAAATTTCCTTATGAGAAATTTGTAATACTTCTAAAAGGGATATCTTTGCTTGAGGATTAATCACTTGTTGTTGGCTATCAAAGTGGATTTCAGATTGAGATTTTGATTCTAAAGATGAGCTTTCTATGCTTACATTCCATTTTGGATCATTCTCTAGAGCCAAAGATAGTTTTGAAGGTTGGTCAAATGAGGAATCCATCTCTTGAATATCGGATTGAGTTGATTGAACTTGAGGTTGCTCATTTGTAGTTTTTGTTACAATATTAATAATATCATCATGATGGGACACATTAACATGCAATATTTGATTGGTTTCTTGTTGTTGATAATTGAATAGGGGTTCTTGGGAGATCCCCATGTCTTGATTGATTATTGGTATTTGTTGTGTAGGAGTTTGATTGTTTACTGGAGATTTATAATCAGCTGTAGATTGTAATTCCTTTATATTAAAAAGACCCTTATCAATCAAATCTTGAATTGCACATCTTAAATCTTTACAATTTTGTGTCATATGTCCATCTACTCTATGATATTCACAATGTAGCTCAGTGTTTAAACCAATCTGATGTGGTATCAAAGTTGTCTTATGGAAGGGAGTTCAATCCTATTTGTGTCAAGTAAATACTTGAGAATTATATCCATTGGTTGATTGAGCTTAGTAAATTTACGTGATGAAGGTTTTTGAGAGGTTTTTGATAAATGCCTTAGGAATTTCGTCATAAAAGGACCTAATGGTTTCTCACCTCTACTTTCTTTATTATGGGTAGAATGATGACAGGAAGATTGCGATGTAGGAGGTGAGTGCATGGTAGAATTGGAAGAATAAGTATTTTCTTGTTGAAATGGATGTGTTGTATTGAAAGAAGAGTATTGAAAAGGTGGAGGAGGATTATATGTGGATTGATAGACATAATATGGATATATGGGAGAATAGATAATATCATTATGAAGAGGATTGGCAAAGGGATTGTCTTGTTGGGTTATGGATGAAAAATAAGAAGAGTGTGATGGAGGTGGTGTTGAATAGGGATGAGGTTGGTCATAATCAACAAATGTATTTAGCTGAATTCTTCCAACATTACTGATGGGCTCATATTGATTTGAGTAAAAACTCATGGTTTCTTTAGTACTTCTAAAAGTAATATTTAGCATCTACTATTTAGGATTGAATCTAAAACATACAAACTTGAAATGATGATTTTGTTTTTGTTTTTCTTGTATATATATATATATATATATATTTTTTTGTTTTTGTTTTCAAAAGGTTATGATGCATTCACGTCGGGTTCACCAAAATGTATCGCTCCAAATTTTTCGCATCCCTACCTTCAGGCTATTGGATCCGCGCCCGGAAGGAGGATGGGAAAAGGATGGTGCGGTACCTCGGACGAGAGGACTTTACGAAGGTCCCGCCTCTCAAGGGAGGTGTGTTTTGGTGATTTTTCGACGGATGGTGGGTTCACCAGGAAACATTTGGTGGCAGTTTCCACGCCTAGGTTTTTGGAATGTGTTTAGATGAGTTCGTTTTATCCTTTAAGCATTCATCCTAGGTTTGGCCGAATGAATCTAACTTAATCTATATGAAAATGCAACTTTCAATGAATACAGAAAACAGATTTTGAAAGCAGAAAACAGAGAATTTATAGGAGGAAAATGGGGAATACCTGATCCGGATGTCTGAAGAAGATTCTGGTGGTTGATGCAGTCTGGATCGTCTGGAATTCTACAGAATCGCCTGCAATCAGACGAGATCGTCTGAGATCTGACGAATTCGTCAAAAACCTGCAAAACAGAGAATAGATGCAAAATGCAAGAACTCCTACTATGCAAACAGAGGCAAAATATGCCAAATAATAAACTGAATACTGAACAAAGTTTAAAAATAGAAATAAAAGTAAATTGTTGTACTTTAATGGCAGATTGTGAGCTTAACATGCAATCTAGACTAGATGGGTGAACTCCAGATGCAAAATAGGATAAAAACTAAATAGATTATCTAATTTGTAAAACAAAATAACTGAGGCAAAGTTAAGAAAAGCAAACTCCGAGCACTGATTGCCTCGATGTGGACTGCAATCGAGATCGTCTCGCATCAGTACGAAATCGTCTCGAATTTGACAGGATCGCCTCCGATCTTGACAGGTTCGTCGACGACGATGGGTGCTGGCTCCGATTGAAAATCAGTGGTGTACCTGCATAAAAACTGCTATAGGACTAGTGCAAAAATAAGATTAAGGTGTTTTAGTGCAGAGGGATTCAACTTGCAGATAAAATTCAGCCAGGGGTTGGGGAGGGAATGTCCTAGAGTTTAAATAGGCATAGGGGAGTTGTTGGGAGGTTGGAGATCATCCCAATTTGGGAGATCTCCAACGGGGAAGGGTCCCAACGATGCAGACACGCTTTTGCCCGGATTGGAGACCCGTTGGAACGGATTCCAACTATGCAAATTTAGTTTTGCGACAAAATCGTCTGGACGTTCTAGTCCAGACGAAATCGTCAAATCTGGGGCGATATCGTCTGATCGGCGACGATATCGTCCAACGGTCAAAACAACCTCTAAAAATGGCACGAAAAAAGGGGAAACGGGTTTCTCGACGGTTAACGGGCGGTTTGGGAGGTTAAATTTGAATTTAAATTTATTTACTAAGGTGAATGTAATTATTCCAATTTGACTGCGCCAATTTTAGGGTGCTACAGTGCTTCAACCCATTTTGTGAAGTATTTCATAACAATAATGATGAATTTGTGATTTTTGGATGAGGCAGGGGTTATTTTATCGATAAGATCTAGACCCCATTGAGAAAAATGCCACATTGATTGAATGGATTGAAGAGCTTGAGATGGTAAATGTGTAAGATTAGCATGGTGTTGGTATTTGACACACTTTTTGATGTATTCACAACAGTCGTATTCCATGGTGGGCCAATAATAACCCATCTATAGAATGTGTTTGGTAATAGCCATACCACTAAAATGGTCATCACAAGTGCCATAGTGAACCTCTTGAATAACGCATTGGGCCTCATGTGGTTCAAGATAGTGCAATATAATGTCATCATGGTTGCGCTTGTAGAGGATGTCTCCCAATAATGTGCATTGCTCATTGTTTGAAAGCATGTTTGTGAGTGTAATTTAGATCCAAAGGGAGGATACCGAGATTGATGTAATCTTTGACCTAGTAGAACCATGGGTCATGAGATTTAGCTTGTACAATATTTATACCATCATCATGAGAATATGAAGAAGTGGAAATGGTAGAATGCAAGAGGGTGTGAATAGACATGCGAGTTGTGTCAAAATGTGGATTTTGTGGGATGAGTGAACCTAAAGAAGCCATAGTGTCAAAGAAATGATTGGTGGAGCGTGGAGTAGTAGTGATGTCATACCACTCAAATTGAGTGAGTAAGTGTTTGGTGACTTGCTTATATTGCTAAAGGATAGAGCATCGACATTTCCAGGTTCCCTTAATTTGATTGACAATGAGGAGAGAATCGTCGAAGATTTCTAGATGCAAAATATGCATTGAAATTATTTGCTTGAGGTCAAGGATAAGAGCTTCGTATTCAGCATTATTGTTGTGCAAGAAAATCCTAACTTGAAATAAAATGAGAGGGGCTCCCCTTGCGATGTAAAGAAGACTATGCCTGCACCCCCTCCATGTTCATAGAAATAGCCATCGAAGAAGAGGGTTAAGTCAGTATTTGACTCAGGTTCTACAGGTTCCTCAGATTCAGTAGCATGGAATAAAAAATCATCAAGAAGATGGATGAATAGCGGTGTATCACTCGGTAAAGGTTCTTCAACTAGCTGATCAACAATGACTTGGCCTTTGATGGATTTTTGATTGATGAATTCAAGGTTGAATTCCATGAGAAGCATAATCCATTTGGTCGAATGACTATTATGGTAGATCTTACCCATCATGTAACAAAGTGGATTATTGCGGGCGACCACATAAGTAGTGTGATTGATCATGTAATGTCACAACTTTTGTGTGACAAAGGCGATGACAAGGAAAAGTTTTTCTATATAAGCATACCGTGTCTCGTAAATTACCAATTTTTGACTGATATAGTATACGACTTGTTCATGGTTCGACTTATTTTTTTGGGTGAGTAGTGTGTCTAGTGCAAAATCAGTAGCGGATATGTATAGATGAAAAGGCCAACTAGGATGGGGCGATGATAGAATCGACGAAGACTTGAGGTAAGATTTGATCACTTCTAAAGCAATTTGACATTGATTGTCCCATTTAAAAGGGGCCCCCTTTTGAAGGAGATGATTGAATGACTTACACTTATCCAAGAGTTGGGTGATAAATCGTCAGATGAATTATATTTTTCTTTGCAAGTTGTACAACTATTTGAGATTCGAAGAGGGAGGCATATCGATGATAGCCTTGACTTTTTGAGGATCAACCTTGATACTGCATTTTGAGACAATAAAACCTAATACTTTTCCTATGGTGATGCCAAAGACATATATTTTGGATTCAATCACACATTGTATTCCAGGAGGTGATCGAAGATTTGACAAAGGTCCTCAAGATGTTGGCTACGTGTTTTGGATTTTGCGATAAGATCATTGACATAATCTTTGATAGTTTTGTGCATGAAGTCATGAAAGATATAGGTCATGGCATGTTGATAGGTTGCCCAAGTATTTTTGAGACCGAAGGGTATGACCTTGTAGCAAAATATCCCCCATGGGGTCATGAAAGATGTTTTATGTTGGTCATCCAAGTTGACATGAATTTGATTGTAACTAGAAAAGTCATCCATAAGTGATAGCATTTCGTGCCCTGTTGTGGCATCGACCAGTGTATCAATATTAGGGAGTGGAAAATTGTCCTTAGGATAAGCTTTTTTAAGATCCCTAAAATTAGTGCATATGTGGATACCCCCTTGGGTTTACCAATGGGAACCATGTTTGAAACCCATTCGAGGTAATCGATTGGTTGTACGAACCCAACATTGAAAAGTTTTTATAATTCGTCTTTCACCATCAAAGCAATTATGGGATGCATTCGGTGCAACTTTTGTTTAACAGGTTTACCATTATCATCCAATATCAAGTTGTGGATGACTAATGATAGATCAAGACCAAGCATGTTCATGTAGGACCATGCAAAAATATTTATGTATTGTAGAGGAGGAAAACTGCCCTATCGCGTACAATTCCCAAATAAAAGGGATCCGTAAGGAGAGAACCTTTTGTGGGGTGAACCATGGGGGTATGTTGTACTCTACACTCAGTTTTAGGGTGAAGGGTTCACCAAGAACGATTTAAGGGCTCGTTCCAAGTCCTCAATATATTTGGGATGGTTTGATGTATTCAATTTCGATACAAACACTTAAGTTTGGCCTTTCTAGATCTAAGCTATAAAAGATAAAGAACAATGTAGAAAATAGAATAATGCAGTTGAAAATAGAATGTAGGCATACAAGAGCTATCCTAGAATGATTTTTTATTTTGGATTCTCACTAACCTAGGGTTTAATTTTAGAAAACCTTTAAAGCAGAGATATACAAAATAGATGCACATAAATTATCCCTAGATGTAAACTAAATGCCTTTCACTTTCAGATGCCTAAGAATAATTAAATTAGATCTTCAACCAATAGAATAATTAGAGCACTTATCTAGATCAGTGGTTGATTTAGCTTTTTCTACCTCTTGTCCAATGATATCAAGAATACTTATTTTTGCAATATCACTCATGAAACACTAAAAAATATAATTAGCATTAGGGGGCCTGCTTAGGCCGTTGTGTAACATATCTTGGAGGTGCAGCATTCAAGCCCCCTAGGTCCTTTTAGATGACCTTTTACAACAAAAGAGAATTAATCATAAAATAGAATTACAGTAATAGAGAATATAAAATAGAGTGCAACAATATGATCTAGAAGCAGAATGGAATGCGACAGTGAAAATATAATCTAGAAATTGCCCCTTGTGTTCCCTAGGTAAAAATCATGCCTCGCTTAGTGGGCACGATAATGCAACAGCAAAGTCATGCCCTGCCTAGATGGAGCACAATTTTGCTTCTACATATTAATTCACCCTAATTAGGGCAAGCGAAGTTGTGCCTCACTAACGTCGAGTGTGATATCAATGTAGACTAATGAAAAACAAAAAGTGAGTGCATAAGATAAAATAAATGCCAAAAAAAATGTAAGCAAACCTTAATGGATGTCGCAAAAGCAGATAGAGAATATTGAAGTATCTGAGCGAGCACTCTATCTCTTCAAACTACACCACGGATCCACCAAGTCACACAACAAATCAATCCAATCCACACAATAGAATATCAATCTAAAATTCACACTTTGGGGTTAGCTTGCAACAGAGAAAACAAAGGAAGAAGAATAAACTATCATAAATATTTCAAGCTTAATTAGTAATAATAAATTCACACTAATATCGCACATAAAAAACTTGTATCTCGCATCTTATGAATTAGCAAGAATATCGTTCCTTTTATAGACAAAATTGGAGGTAAAAAGATGGGCAAAATAAACTTAAATCCGATGCCAAAACATGCTGGAAGGTTTAAACCTGGGTCTAAATGGGCTCAAAAGAATAAAATTTAAATTAAATTAAAAATTAGGTTAAACAGCGAAGTTGCATCTGTCCTAACGGGGTGCGATATCGTTGGTGCAAAGTCACGCCTCGTAAATACGGGTCATGATTTCGCTAAAAGATAAACAAATTAAAAAAGGGAGGTAAAGAGGTCTTCCCTTGCTCTTGGCAAGGATTGAGGGCCTCTTAGGGGCACTAAGGAAGATTGCCCACTCAAAGTGGGTCAATTTTTCGTGTCTACATTTTGCCCCCTCTTTGATGCATTTATGGCCTATTAAATGCGTCAAAGAAAGGATGTAGGCACACACTGGGAAAAAAAACAAGTGAAAATGGGGTGGTTGGGTTAGAAGAAAGGAGTGGTGCAAAAATGATGTCATTCCGAACACTTTTTAATTTGCACATAAATTGAGGCATTAGGGACATTAATGCCTCCATAGGCCGGGTTGCCCCCTCAATGTTTTATGAAAAAATGAAGTTTCATAAAAACTCGAAATAGTTGACATAGAAGAAAAGAGAGAGAAAAAGCGATAGCCGAGCGAAGAAAAAGGGGGAGAGAAAAACAAAAAATAAGGTCAAAAAGGGTAAACAAGGGGTAAAACCCTAATTCATTTTTACTACGAAGAGGAGAGAAAACGGAGCTCAGGAAGAAAATTTAATGGTGCTTCTAGTTCATCGAGCGATGATTATGAGAGGCGAGGTTGGGGTTTGAGAGCGAGTAAGGATTTCTTGTGACCCTCCTTTTGCTTTATTTTTCTTCTCATTTTGCATAATTCAATTAGGATTTTAGGATTTTTCAGGATAAATCACTGTAAAAATTGATGAATTTCGCACCATGACCCGAGCATGACTTTGCGGCCCACGCGTGATTTCACCTTGGGTGAAACATGATGAAATTATGCCTAGTTAAAACCAAACATGACTTTGTGAAGTCACACCCAAAAAATAGCGGGCGTGATTTCACAAAAGCGAAGTCGTGCGCCTTAAAAAGGGGAGGCAATTTTTTGAAAACCAAGGAAAAAATAAGAAAAGCCAAATAAAAAGATAAAAAGGGAGAAAAATAAATCAAACAATTAAAACCCAAAGTGTAAATTGTGAATTGTAATTTCCTTATGCTGAATTGAAATTTTTAATTAATTTGAATTTATGATGGAACTGATGAAATTTTATTTTGTTTATTGAGTGTAGCTAGGTATTATCGAGAGTCAAGAGTGGCGAGCATGGGATTTTGTAGAGATAGTGAAAGCACGAGATTCCGGGCAAAGGAAACACTAGTTATGCAACATAAGACGAAAATGTAACGCTTTGATCCTATGCACTAAAACAGAGAAAGGAGACAACTTGGAAACGAAAGACAAGATGTAAAGAAATCACAGCCCTCTTTATTCAAATATCTTATCCTCGGTTACATAGACGTCTCCTCCCCTTTTGGGGGCTAGGAGCGTTAAATTTGTCTTCATTACAATGTGTGACCTAGTCTTCCTCTTCCCGCGTGCCCACGATTGCAATGGGCGGGCCAAGATGCTGCCGTCGCTGATGTGGATAAGTTCTTCACCTCTGATTGCTTTTCCTGCAATCAAAGAAACAATAAAAATGTCAGTAGCACCTGCTGCAAAGGAAAGGGGTTCGTTCTCTAAAATCAACGAAATATGCATGTAAACATCTGCCTGAAACAGTAAATACAGTGAGTCCAAATGGCTTGAAAACTTGACAGAAGACGAAAAATGTTACCAAAAGGCCATTGCCCCTGAGACAGCCGGCCAATCTGCTTTTACCTGGTAATCGTCCCTGGTAAGGACGATTGCTACTGTTAATCGTCCCCGGAAGGACGATTGCTGCTGTTAATCGTCCCCTGGAAGGACGATTGCTGCTGTTAATCGTCCCCTGCAGGGACGATTGATACTGTGTTGAAGAAGCCGACCTGCCGCTGCTCCAATGTCGATTCTCGAGACCTGCAAAATGCCTGCAAACAAGGGGGTTATGTAATTGGGGCCATTTTGGGACGACCCAGATGGTCGGATTCTCCCAATTTGGCCTCCATCACCGAGAAATTGGACGTTGTTACCTGCAAGTCAGTGGGACAACCAAAATAACAAAAGCATGATAATATTCGATGAAAACCTTTTGAAATCAAGATTCAAGATTCTGAACTATTGAACAATAGAGAATAACATGGAATATGAACAAATGACGGAAAATGAACTACAACTAAATCCAAAAGGTGCGGGGTGCCCAAGTGGGCAGCCCACCGATGGAACTTGATTTTGGCACCAATCCACTTGGGATGGGCCCAAAATCTCTTAGGAGTGGGGGGTCGGCAAATTGGCTGGTTCAAGTGTCCATGTGTTGGATTTGGGTCAGGTTCGAGCTTCCAAAGGCCACCCAACAACCTCCCTTGCAAAAGAGATTGGTGGATGTGGGAAGGTGAACCAAAAGGGATGCAAGTGGGTCTTCAACTCGGCAGCACTTCGTTGCTTGAAAACTCCTTCAACCTCTATCTTTTGGGTGAGAAAAGTCTCACCTTTTATAGACCCAAGGGGTCTCCTTTGGGAAGGAAGCACAAACGCCATGTGTTGGTCATAGGCGCCATGTGGCAGTCATGTCTCCTCATGAGGGAGGGGAGTCCTCCATTGACTTGTGTTTTCATAATTGCTTCTTGTGACAGTCCTCTAACGGCCCTTCTGTCCACCTACACACGCGTGCAAGGCAGGAGTCATCAACTGACTGTTCTGGGCTGCCACTTGGCGTCGTTTGTCGTTTTGCCCGTTAAACTTGGTAATCGTCCCTGGGTGGGACGATTACAACAATCGTCCCTGGGTGAGACGATTGCAAGTTAGTAATCGTCCCTGGGTGAGACGAGTACGGGCAAAGTGTCTAAATGTACCAAATTGCTTCCCGACCTTACAAAATTGCTATGGAAGTGGTTAGGACCACTGTTTGACCTCTGAGGGCTGCCCTGGGGGCTGTGTTTGTCAAAGCGATCAGTGTTTGCAGTCACATAATCGGATTGGTGCTGTTTTGGTGTCTACGAGATGCCCCTTTTTGGGAAGCGCTACGGGTGACGCAGTCGTTGAGCAAAAATAGATAACCAAAGCACTAATGATTAGGGTTTCTTGGTAACCTAACCAACTTTTGATGCCCCAAGTATGGAAAGGGCATGCATTCTTGAATCCTTGCTTCGACGAGCTAAGGAATTTGATTTCAAGTGTTAACCTGTTTTGGTGAGGTGTGACTTGAACTTAGACATTGATCGAGTCATGAATAGGCGAAGGGCATTTTTACCTCAGGGGAACCTTGTATTCATGATTCACGAAATGCCAAGTGTTTGATTGATTTGATTGTTGCTTGTTTACTGCCCCAAGCTGGAGCGTGATTGTCTTTGTCAATGATTCTTTGAATGCATGTCGTTTTCCTTAATTGGGTGTGTGATTGTTGGTTGGTGACTAAGTGTGACTACCCCCTCAAGCGACGAATCGATGAGGGAATGACCTTTGTGAGAGAAGCGACGAGTCGCTTGACCCAAGATGACTTGTGCAAGGGTGCCTTTAGAGGGTTTACCGTTAAGCGTGTGCAATTTTTCCAACATTTGGACCTATTTTTGGTGGGTGTTAACCCTTTTGGTGATGTCATAATGAGGTGAAATCGTCGAAAACCTATTTCCCGTGGAGCGGTCCGGCTATGATAGCCTTCTTGGGGAATTAGGAGAGTGATAATTTGAACCTCGACATCTATTTTTCTATGCCAAGAGGTTAAGTGCAAAAGCACTTGTGTCTGGCAATGTTTATTGCTATGTTTTTGTGTTGCTTTTTTGTGATGTTTTTGTTGTTTTGTGACACCATTTGGGGATTTAATTGTCTGAAATCCGTTTTCCCGTGGAGCGGTCCGGCTATGGTAGCCTTCTTAGGGAGTAGGATAGTGACAATGTAAACCTCGATATCAGTTTTGCTATGCCAAGAGGTTAAGTGCAAGAGCACTTGTGTCCACGCAATGTTTATTGCTTTTTTTTGTTTTTGTGTTGCATTTATTTGTTGTTTTTGTTGTTTTGATATTCTTTGATCTTGTGCATGATGGTTGATGAATATGGATGTATTATGTTGATTTATTTTGATGGATGCATATGCTATGATGACTGCAAATGTTTTTGATTTATATGTGATATGCGGAGATGAAATGGATGAATGGGATTTGTGATGTTTGGCTATGGCACCATAGATTGTTTAGAACTCTGTTATTTTGTTTTTAGGCGATTGTTGTGATGCATGAATTTGTATGTATACATGTGGTTTTTTTTTTTTTTTTTGTATTTTTTGATGGTATTGCAAAGACGAAAAGTAGCGCAGTTGGTTTAGAAATGTAGCTAAGTTTTTCTGAGACTCAGACAGTTCTAGCTCTCTAGCCACGACTGTACTTTATCTTACATGATTTTTGAACAAGGTATGAATCAGACCTATTTTTGACCAAGCTATTTCACATCCCTGTGTGTGCCATTGAGTTCATTTATGTGGTATTTATCAGGATACCGCCAATGCCGGATGGGCTTTCAACCGAACTCGTACTGAGGATCACCTAACTAGCTCCACTAACTCCTTTGTTATGTTTAGTTAGATTAATCCGCGATGTTTTCTAGGATGTCATAAGCTAGCTTATCCACATGCAAACATTGATCTGTACGCAAGTTAATGTGACAGATATATCGTCATGCGAGAAGACCTTTAGAATGCTGAGAGTTCCAGGGATTCAAGTTCAACTCCCTTCTTTTCTTCAATTGTAATAGGATACTTGCTCGTTTGTAGTGATAAGATCATTGTTTATTTTGATTTGTTTTCTTCTTCTTTTTTTTTTTTTTTTTTTTGAGCAAGGGATTGGAGTGATAAAAATCACTGTTTCTTAGTGCATTTTGATGTGTGCACTGTAGGATGTCAAATCTTGATGTTTTGACGTTTTGCAAAAATTTTTTTGATTTTTTTTTTGCAACTATTGAGATTAGGGATTTTTGGGAATTGGGTAGGGGTGATGCTTGTCCTTTTGCCAACTCTCAGCATTCTTTGGGTCATCCGCACAGGGGGATGAGCAAGATAACCGTTTCGCTTATGGTGACCTAGATTACTTTGCAGTTCATCTTTCTTTCACATAACTCCGAAATTGTTAATGTGTTTAGTTTGTGTTGGGATGTTACGTATCAAGGTGTATTTCAAGTATGACTCTACCTTCGTAAAATCTGTTCGACTTGATACATTACATGGCTAAAGAGGAAAATTTTGGCTGAACTACGAAAACTCGTGATACATTAAAAGACCACTGACTCTAGTGTGGTGGAAGCAATGCATGGTGTGTCTGTTGTTTTTATGAAATGGAACAGTGGGGAACAAGATGGACTGTATGAATGCAATGCTTAATGCAGCTACATATTTTTGTATTTTCGATGAATTGAGTTTGGCGAATATGAAGATGAGATGTGAGAAAACTCTCAATTGATGAATTTGAGAATGCGTAGAAATGAGATGCAAATTTTTGTTGTTTTTGATGTATTTTGTTGTTTTTGATGTATTTTTGTTGGGTTTTGACCAAGTGATTGCGATAATCCTTGGAGCTTTTTGGGTTTTGACCAAGTGATTGCGATAATCCTTGGAGCTTTTTGGGTTGACCAAGAGATTGCGATAATCCTTGGAGCTTTTTGGTTTGACCAAGAGATTGCGATAATCCTTGGAGCTTTTGGATTGACCAAGAGATTGCGATAATCCTTGGCTTTTTACAAAGTTATAATCCTTACTACAAAGAAAATCCTGAGCTTTTGGTGACCAAGAGATTGCGATAATCCTTGGAGCTTTTTGGTTGACCAAGAGATTCGATAATCCTTGGAGCTTTTTGGGTGACCAAGAGATTGCGATAATCCTTGGAGCTTTTTGGTGACCAATATAACTGGAGCTTTTGGGCGATAATCCTTGGGTTTCTTATTTTTTTTTTTTTTTTTTTGGGATATGGCTTTCTTAGATATGAAATGGTCGCAAGTGACTGATATTCAAGGGTTCTGTTTCCTTGATACCATCAAGAGAAGCTAGCCGGTATGTCCTGGGTCCTATTTTGCTATCAATGACATAAGGACCTAACCAATTTGCCGTGAATTTATCCCTCAGGTGGGGCGGCAAATTAGAATTTTGTTGGTTTTCCTTCAAAACCAAATCACCAACCCGAAAGTCTCTTAGGTGAACCTTCATGTTGTAAGCTTTCTTAAGTCGCTCTTGATAGATACGTAAGTGCTCAAGAGCATTAACGCGTCGTTCGTCAAGCAACGTAAGTTGGTCTAACCGGGCCTGCCGTGCAGTGTCATCATCGATGAATTCCTGCATTGATATGCGGAGGGAAGGAATTTCCAACTCGAGAGGCATTACTGCCTCTGAGCCATACACTAGTGAAAACGGAGTTGCCCCAGTTGGCGTCCGAATGCTAGTGCGATAAGCCCAAAGTGCAAGTGGGATTTGTATGTGCCAATCCTTATGACTGTCTGCGACGGTCTTTTTAAGGATGGCAACTAGTGTCTTGTTTGATGCCTCTGCTTGCCCATTTGCTTGCGGATAATAGGGTGTTGAAAAGCTGTGCTGAATTTTGTACTTTGTGGTCAAAGCACGCACGTCTTTGTTCTTGAATGATGGCCCATTATCCGAGATTATTTTGGATGGAATACCAAAACGACATATGATGTGATGCAAGATGAACTCCGCAATGCGGGGGCCTGTCGTAGAGGTTAACGGAATTGCTTCCACCCATTTGGTAAAGTATTCTGTGGCCGTTATGATAAACGTGTGACGGCCTGACGATGCAGGGGAGATCTTTCCGATTAGATCGAGGCCCCACTGCAAAAATGGCCAAGCAGACTGGACTGTCTGTAAGGCCTGGGAAGGTACGTGCATCAGATTGGCATGATGTTGACATTTTACGCACCTCTTGACATACGCGCAACAATCTTGCTCTAAAGATGGCCAATAATAGCCCATGCGAAGAATGCGCTTTGCAATGGCCATACCACTAAAGTGGCCGCCACATGTACCGTCATGCGCTTGGGCAGTCGCCCAAGTGGACTCTTGCTGGTCCAAGCAACGAAGGAGAATTCCGTCATAGCTGCGACGATACAAAATGTCTCCTATCAAGACATATTTTGCCGCTTTCTGTTTGAATGTCCGTTTTGCGGCATGCGTCAATCCAAAGGGAATATTACCTAACTTGAGGTAGTCTCTGATTGGTAAATACCAGTCCTGTTGATCGGAAACCTCGACAGTATGAACAACCAATCCCTTTTGAAGTTCTTCCCTATCAAGTGCTGATTGGGATAAAACTTGTAAGAATAGCGTTGTGTTGCTATCAATGGGAGTGGGGGAAAATAAGGACCCCCAGTTGGCACGTTTCAGACTATCTCGGATTCGAAAGAACTTATCCGAGGATGGTTCGATCTGGATCATGTGGATTCCTGGCGTCAAGTCTGAGCTTGCACGCTCCATCGCGGATTGCGATAATGTTTTGACTTGAATAGTTGTCATGTCACCGGAAAGGTCTTGCGGGATTAGTGACCCCAAGGAGGCCATTGTGTCCGCAAAATGATTCGATGATCGAGGAAGTGCCTCGATGTCATACCACTCAAGTTTTGCCAGGAATTTGTCCACGAGGGCTTTATAGGATTTCAGAACTGGGCATTTGCATTGATATACCCCTTTGACTTGATTGACGATTAACAGCGAATCACCAAAGATGTTTAGTCTTTTGATGTTCATGGCGATTGTTGTTTGAAGACCTAGGAGCAAGGCTTCATATTCTGCATTGTTGTTGGTGCACTGGAAGTTTAATTTAAATGACAGGGGCATTGGAGCACCCTGCGGTGTGAAGAATACGATTCCTGCGCCACCCCCCTGCTCGCATTTAGAACCATCGAAGAATAAGGTTATGTCGGCCTGTGACTCAGGCTCTTCAGAATCTGGCGATTCTGAGACATGGAAGACCCCATCATCGGGTAGTTCTATAGACTAGAGGCTGATCGTCTTCAAGAGGAGCCTCTGCTAGTTGATCGGCTATGACTTGTCCTTTGATAGATTTTTGCCCAATAAATTCAATGTCAAATTCCGTCAACAACATGATCCATTTCGCCGTGCGACTACTATGATAAGTACGACTCATCATGTATCGCAATGGATTCTCCTTAGACACAACATACGTAGTGTTGCTCAGCATGTAGTGGCGTAGCCTTTTGGTAGCAAACACCACTGCCAAGCAGAGTTTTTCAACGTATGCATAGTTAAGTTCGTAACTGACCAGGGTGCGGCTAAGATAGTAAGTAGCCTGTTCTTTGTGATGTTCATTCTTCTGGGCTAGCATGGCGCCCAGTGCCACCTCGATAGGCTGAGATGTATAAGTAGAACGGCACTCCTGGTCTAGGTGGTGCCAGTACTGGCGATGAAGCCAAGTATTGTTTGATTTCGTCAAAGGCTGACTGGCACTCGTCATCCCAATGAAATGTGACCCCCTTGTGCAATAGTTTGTTCATTGGTCGGCATTTGTCAGATAATTGCGCTATGAAGCGTTTAATCGACGTGACCTTTCCTTGCAGACTTCTTAGCTGCTTGATAGTGGTTGGGGGAGCCATTTCAAGGATTGCCTTGACTTTGTTTGGGTCCACTTCGATGCCTCTCTTTGAGACTATAAAACCCAAGAGTTTTCCAGATGTGACGCCGAACACGCACTTCTTGGGATTCGATCGACCTTATGCTCTATGAGGCGATCGAGAATCTTGCTTAAGTCACCGAGATGGTCTGAGCGCAAGAGAGATTTGGCTAACAAATCATCCATGTAATCTTCCAAAGTTTTGTGCATGTAATCGTGGAAGATATACGTCATAGCACGTTGGTATGTAGCGCCAGCATTTTTAAGGCCAAAAGGCATGACCTTATAGCAAAATGTCCCCCAAGGCGTTGTGAATGCCGTTTTGAGTTGGTCTTCAGGATTGATACGAATTTGATTGTATCCTGAGAAACCGTCCATTAGGGAGAGCATTTCGTGACCTGCTGTAGCGTCTACCAATGCGTCGATGCTTGGCAAGGGGAAATCATCCTTAGGACTCGCTTTGTTTAGGTCTCGAAAATCGGTGCATATGCGAATCCTCCCGTCGGGCTTCTTGACGGGAACCATGTTGGACAGCCATGGCGGATAATCCACGCAGATGACAAATTGTGCATCCAACAGCTTTTGCAATTCGTCTTTGACCATCAAGGCCACTGTTGGGTGCATCTTTCTTAGTTTTTGCTTTACAGGCTTGATTGTCGGATCAAGCGTTAAATTGTGCATGACTAGCTGCGGGTCTAGTCCTGGCATATCCTTGTACGACCATGCAAAAACCTCCTTCTTTTCTTTAAGAAGGGCAATGTAATCGGCTTGCTCTTCAGGGGAAAGACTTACCCCCAGCTTGAGAATCCGTGGATTCATTGGATCTGTGCCGATGTCTACGTCAGTCGTCTCCTCGACTGACATGTGGGATCCGTCCTCCAACTGATGTGGAGTTGGGATCAAATGGATATCATCAGCTGAGTTAAGATCTACGTTTGGAACCTCGGGTCCCTCTTCAGCTTGAAAAATATCCTGAGTTGTCCTTGGGGTGGAATGAAGCATTTCACCGAAAGGCCAGTACTCTGATGGTGATAATGGTGAATTGACGCGATCCCAGTCGATGGCATCCATGTCTAGATGCAATGGCTGTGATGGATCGATCGGATTGCGGATGGGTGCGGTCAAATCAATGGAGATCATGTGGATGGAATGAATTTGGTCTCCAGAACCGCGGGTGTGATGACTTGATTCTTTTAGTTGTTCCCTATACTCTGGATCTGGCTCTACGGGAACGGGCACGAATGGATCCTCTCTAGGTGCAAACTCATCTCTATGTGTGAAAAGGAAGGCGGGGTCTTCCCTCGGTATTGCTGTCATGATGGGATCTCGAGGTGGACGATGCTCTTCTTGAATTTGGAGCCATGGGTCCAACACTTGGTCCCACCTCGCTGGGTCTACTTGCCATTCATGTCCTAATAGGATGCCCATTTGTCCCATTAGATCTTCATGCGTTAAAGCGCGATGATGCCGTCGTGCGTGTCTGAGATAGTCCATCTCAGTCTCATCTTCTGACTCACTTTCATAGATCCAAAATTGTTCATCCTCTTCAGCATCTGTTGCTTGTGACGTTGAGGACTCTTCTTGTTCCAATAAGTTAATCCAGTCCCATTGTGGTTGTTCCACTCTTGGTGGAGGGACCTGATTCTCTTGACATTGTGTCGTTTCATCTGGAATCTCTAGGGGAAACAGCTTCAGAAAAATGTTCGAAAGCCGTTGTTGTTCTCTTTGAGGATTGCTCTCTGAACTTTCACCTCTCTCTAGCAAAGGAGAGGGATTATTGCTATTTCCAGGGGTGTTTGTAGACCATGGGAGATAGTCCCCCAATGTGTATTCTGTGTTTGGATTGGCGTACGGGTCTTGTGCCAATCCCCCCTTGTTGCCTATTTCTAGGCCTTGCATATTTTCAACCAAGATGTCTAAGGGCAAGGGGTGGTTGAACCCCACTCCTGACTTGTCGTATGGCATCTGATATCTTGGTTGGCAAAGGATTCGCGTCCCTTGCTCATATCTGCCTAGCCCATACCCATGCCAATTGCATTGTTCGAGATATTTTAGGGCAAATTCTGGGTTCGACAGATAATTGATGTTTTCGACAAAAGGCTCTTCATCTGTTTCCTTTTGTTCGCATGGTTCAGAACCATGATCAAGGCCCCCATACACAAAATTCGTCTGGTTGGGAGGGTAGCCTAGTGGAACAATTGTCCCTATGGGAAGGCGAGGTCTTCCCATGTCCTGCACTGACTCCAATGTGGGGGTTGCCACAACGTTTTGCACTAAGTACTCCCCCAGGCCCGTACTGGCCATCTCAACAGTGATTGTTGATGATTGGGTAGGAGGAAACGGTAGTCCTTCCTGAGTCCATTCCATGTTTGGTTGTTCAGGAGTCTTGGTTTGTGTTGTGTTGGGTGTTTCCTCTGTTGATATCGTTGAAATCGTGGGCAACCCCTCTTCTAGAGGCTTAACCTCTTCCATGATTTGCTTTCCCTTGTCCTTCTGTTGGGCCACGATAGGTGGCGTTGATGATGAAGGAGTAGGTGATGAAGTCTCACCTGGCTGGGATTTTGCCTTGTTGGCCACCAGTGGTACCTACGGTATCGGACCCTGTTTAGATGGATTTAATTGAAAATCCAAATGCGTTGATGGGAGGGTCGATTGAGGTATGAATTGTACCGCATTGCAATACTTGAAGGGCTCTAAGTCCATTGGGACTACATGTATTTGCCCTTCATAGGCATACTTCAAGCACTGGTGTGCGATCGAGGGGACACACTTCATGTCCCTGATCCAAGGCCGCCCTAGCAGTATATTATAAGCCATTTCGCCTTCCAGCACATGGCACAGTGTGGGTATTGACTTTTGTCCTACCTGGATAGGCAGAACAACTGTGCCGACTGTCGAGCAAATTGCATCGTTAAAAGCTCGCAGTGTGTACGTGGAAGCGGTGATGTGAGAGGCTGGCAGTTTTAAATGTTTTAACGCTGCAGTGGTTATAATGTTACTGGACGAGCCAGTATCTATCAGCACTCTCTTGTACGGGATCCCGTTGACCCGTGCGATAACGTGCAGGGGTGGATCCGCCATGTCATTTGATATCGTTTTGACCTCGTCTTCTCTGAATGTGATGACAGGCTCCGTACATTGTTTCACATGTCCCACGAAGGCGTTGAAAGAATTTGCTTCGTGGGGTTGTACTTCAATGGCTTTTAAAATGTCCATAAGAGCTTCTCTATGGGGAGCCGATTGTTGGATAAGCTCGTAGATGGACAGCCTAGCCGATGTGGTCCGCAGACTCTGCGTGAGTTTGGTCCGTATCGTGACCTCGGGTCTAGGCGGAGGCAACTGCGTTGGGCGTTGTTGAGGCTGCGATGTCGACGGAACTTCCCTCGTAGCTACCTCGGGGGCAACTGCTGGGTATCTTCTGTTCCTTGTTACAATGCTAATCATTCCCACCAATCCTTGCATGGGAAGATCTTGTCGCACCTCGTTAATCTGGAGCGGTTTTGTCTGTGCCTCGTGGGCAGGCAAGGGGTCCTTGAATACCCCCATTTGTTGGTTGTTTGGTGCGATGGGGTTGTCCACGACCAATGTTCTATTGTCGATCAAATCCTGGACTAGTTCTTTGAATTTCCAGCACCCATTTAGGTCATGTCCTCTGCGCCTATGGAATCTGCAATACAATTCCTCCCTATACCCCCTAGGCTTGGGAATGTTAGGGTCAAAAATTTGGATTTCTGGCAGAGTAACTAAATTTGCCGCTGACAAGCGGTCAAATAAGGAGTCCCTAGACTCCGCATACGGGGTGAATTGTCGCCTAGGGCGACGCTGCTGATACTGCTCCTGTCTTCTGTTATCTCTTTCGTAAGCAGGAGGCACTGCCTGGTAATTAGCCCTTTGGGGCTGCGTCTCTTGCACAGGCGCGGGAACATTTATCGCAACTTGATTGACTACAGCGTGTTGTGGTTGCGTTGTCCCGGTTTTAGTGGTTTTGTTCCACTCTTTCTTCTTAGGCTTGGCAATTGCGCCTTCGCCTATCTTAATCTCTTCTATAAGTCTGGCTTGGGCCAAAGCTTCTTCTAGGTTGTCGTATTGTCGCAGCAACAATAGACCAGAGATTGATTTTAAGCAACTTTTTGCGAACATTTGCGTGAGATCCGACATGGGAGGACGGTAGGGTAACTTAGAAAGCAAAGCTCTCCATCGGTTCCCGTACGCTGCCATTGTTTCCTCCTCAAATTGTTTAAGGCTAGCAAGATCACTAAGTGATGCCTTCTTCCTTGTGTTGAAGGCGAAGCGTTCAAGAAACGCATCTACTAGCTGATCTAAGCTGCTTATGCTGTGTTTGGGCAGTTGTGTGAACCAATCCGAGGCAGGGCCTACGAATGTGGTTATGAATGTTCTAAGCAGCAACGCGTCATTATCTTGGATTGCGAAGCACTGGCTTAGAAATCTTGTAACGTGCTCTTGTGCGTCCTCCTCACCTTTAAAAGCTTCCAATTGAGGCAACTTGAAGTGTTCAGGGTAAAGAGGTGTAGGCACTGAGGGATGCACCGGATTACTGCGGAGTAGACGTAATGTGGGTTTTTGATGCCCAGCAGCTTTTGTCTCCACAGACTCCAAACGCTCCAATAGCGCTTGGTATGCATCGGAAGATTTTATTTCTTCCTCTCTTGCTTGCTCCCGTTGTACGTTATGATAAACTGGGGGCCTATGGAGGGGTGGCCGAATGGCAGCCCTCCTGCCTTGATGGAGAGTTTCAACATGTTCTATCTCTGGTTCGTACTCCTCATAAAATTCTTGAGGAGTTTCTGGGCGAAACCTCTGACCTTGATCGAGTCCCCGCTGAAGGTACCCATCATCATTTCGAGGAGTAGCCTCCCTCTCATGTCTATGAGGTCTCGGAGGCAAAGCTTGACGAGGTCGTGGAGACCCGTCCTGCGTTAAAGGGTTATGCCTCTCATGTTGTTCGGCTCTTTGGACGCGAGGGGTTGGCCCTCTCTCAAGTATTTCATATTGTAACTCATCCGCTTCACGTTGCATGCGTTCTTTATCCAAGCGGTATTGATACTCTATCTCTTGTTGACTTTGTTTAAGCCGCATGATTTGGGCTTGACGGGTGGTATATCTGGCGACAGTCGGGTCAATTTGATCTACCCTATTTTGTTCAGAAGGTTCAAATGTTCCTCCTATGGGTTTACCTCGGTTTTGATGCTCTAAAATCTCAAGGGGTCGCTTCCCTCTGTCGAGGTAGGCGGTATGTGCTCGAGGTTCTGGCCTCAAGGGGTGATTATGATATCCGAGCTGGTGCAGAAGCATAAGGTTCCCGCGTTGTATGTTGTTGTCCTTGAGGAATGCGATGATCTTCCTCATATTCTCTCTCATAGGTGCGTAAGGGGCAGGCGGAGTTAGGTCGCCCTGTGTAAGGAGCCCTACGCTCTGGATTTGGTCTCTCTGTTCTGATGAGAGGTAAAGAAGGGACGCCATATCCACGTTGTCCCTCCAAATGGACAGTGTGCCCCGTTAGCGCTTCATCGCGCTGTGGCCACTCATGTCTAGCTTGAGAGGGCGATTCTCTGTTTACATTAAGGTCTGCATGTAGGGCATCTTTTCGAGAGGGGCTGCTTTGAATGGGCATACCCCACCGAGGATTTTGAATTGGATTCTTTTGTAGGTTAGACCGATAAGGCGGTATGACCAAATCCTCAGGACTGAAGCGAAGGCGACTTGTGCCTGCTTCTTGTGTACCTTTCGGAGCTGCTGCCCTTGATTGGGCTTGGCTGCGGGTGTACACCATTGCGGTGCGTCCACACTATCTAAGTAGATTTTTATCTTGTTTTTAATGATTTTTTTTTTTTTTGTCTACACTAAACAGAATTAAACACACACATTCACAAAACCGTGATTATCTCTTTTAAGGATTCTTGGTGTGCCCTAGACTGGTTTAGTGTATTTTGGTGTTTTGTTTTGTCTTTGTAGGTTTTGTAGAACGTTTAAATGCATCATGTAGGCTCTTATAACTCCCAAAAGGTCGCCCCTTCAATATACCAGCCAGGCCGATATACCAACCTCTCTATATACCCGCCCTTACGAGAGGGAGACTATAGGTACGTGAGAGCAGAAGGTACGTGGTACGTAGGCGGTACGGAAGGGGGATTGTCCTGTTAATGGCACCTACCATAGAAAACTTATCCTCGCGCGCATGGGAATCACCCCAGCTACGCTCGGTCTGTCTTCGTCAGGATTTACGCCTAACAACAGTTGACAATCGGGAAATGTATGCAAATCAAGCCAAGGTGGTGATTAAATCCACCAATGGTCTTGATCAAGGGCTGGGGTCTTACGACCAGCTCCTTGGTTTAAAATTGTTTCGTGGAGTGTGTGAGGTTCATTTTATCCAACGAAAATGAAACATGCATGAATGACTTTTCCTAAGCAATGCAAGCTAAAAATGAAAACAGTCAAAGAAACAGAAACAGAAACAGAAAATTTCAATAGAGATGATGAAAATCCCTACCTCTTCTCTGCCTGCTCCAGTTGCCTCTAAATTTTTGCTGCGAAAAGTTGCAGACAGAAAATCGTCCCTTGGTGAGACGATTAACAGAACAGAAATCGTCCCTTGCAGAGACGATTTTACAATCCCCGGGGAGACGATTAAAAACGTCCCCGAGACGATTTTAAAATCGTCTCAGGGTGAGACGATTTCCAGAACAGAAATCGTCCCTTGCAGAGACGATTAACAGTCTGCAAGAAAAAAATGTACCTGTCAAGCACAAACACAAAAATTCAATCAGTTTCTGTGATTTTAAAAATAGGGGACAGGGTCCCACCGTGATCGCCACTGAAAGCACGAGATTTCGGGCAAAGGAAACACTAGTTATGCAACATAAGACGAAAATGTAACGCTTTGATCCTATGCACTAAAACAGAGAAAGGAGACAACTTGGAAACGAAAGACAAGATGTAAAGAAATCATAGCCCTCTTTATTCAAATATCTTATCCTCGGTTACATAGACGTCTCCTCCCCTTTTGGGGGCTAGGAGCGTTAAATTTGTCTTCATTACAATGTGTGACCTAGTCTTCCTCTTCCCGCGTGCCCACGATTGCAATGGGCGGGCCAAGATGCTTCCGCCGCTGATGTGGATAAGTTCTTCACCTCTGATTGCTTTTCCTGCAATCAAAGAAACAATAAAAATGTCAGTAGCACCTGTTGCAAAGGAAAGGGGTTCGTTCTCTAAAATCAACGAAATATGCATGTAAACATCTGCCTGAAACAATAAATACAGTGAGTCCAAATGGCTTGAAAACTTGACAGAAGACAGAAAATGTTACCAAAAGGCCATTGCCCCTGAGACAGCCGGCCAATCTGCTTTTACCTGGTAATCGTCCCTGGTAAGGACGATTGCTACGTTAATCGTCCCCGGAAGGACGATTGCTGCTATTAATCGTCCCTGGAAGGACGATTGCTGCTGTTAATCGTCCCTACGAGGGACGATTGATACTGTGTTGAAGAAGCCGACCTGCCGCTGCTCCAATGTCGATTCTCGAGACCTACAAAATGCCTGCAAACAAGGGGGTTATGTAATTGGGGCCATTTTGGGACGACCCAGATGGTCGGATTCTCCCAATTTGGCCTCCATCACCGAGAAATTGGACGTTGTTACCTGCAAGTCAGTGGGACAACCAAAATAACAAAAGCATGATAATATTCGATGAAAACCTTTTGAAATCAAGATTCAAGATTCTGAACTATTGAACAATAGAGAATAACATGGAATATGAACAAATGATAGAAAATGAACTACAACTAAATCCAAAAGGTGCGGGGTGCCCAAGTGGGCAGCCCACCGATGGAACTTGATTTTGGCACCAATCCACTTGGGATGGGCCCAAAATCTCTTAGGAGTGGGGGGTCGGCGAATTGGTTGGTTCGGGTGTCCATGTGTTGGAATTGGGTCGGGTTTGAGCTTCCAAAGGCCACCCAACAACCTCCCTTGCAAAAGAGATTGGTGGATGTGGGAAGGTGAACCAAAAGGGATGCAAGTGGGTCTTCAACTCGGCGACACTTCGTTGCTTGAAAACTCCTTCAACCTCTATGTTTTGGGTGAGAAAAGTCTCACCTTTTATAGACCCAAGGGGTCTCCTTTGGGAAGGAAGCACAAACGCCATGTGTTGGTCATAGGCGCCATGTGGCAATCATGTCTCCTCATGAGGGAGGGGAGTCCTCCATTGACTTGTGTTTTCATAATTGCTTCTTGTGACAGTCCTCTAACGGCCCTTCTGTCCACCTACACACGCGTGCAAGGCAGGAGTCATCAACTGACTGTTCTGGGCTGCCACTTGGCGTCGTTTGTCATTTTGCCCGTTAAACTTGGTAATCGTCCCTGGGTGGGACGATTACAACAATCGTCCCTGGGTGAGACGATTGCAAGTTAGTAATCGTCCCTGGGTGAGACGAGTACTGGGCAAAGTGTCTAAATGTACCAAATTGCTTCCTGACCTTACAAAATTGCTATGGAAGTGGTTAGGACCACTGTTTGACCTCTGAGGGCTGCCCTGGGGGCTGTGTTTGTCAAAGCGATCAGTGTTTGCAGTCACATAATCGGATTGGTGCTGTTTTGGTGTCTATAGATAGATGCTTTGGGGTAGGTAGAGAGGGCTAGACTGGTGGTTGGGCTAGACCACGTGGTGAGGATGCCACAAATTGAGATGAACATAGCTATGCTGACCACCCTAGCAGAGCGGTGGTATCTGGAGATTTCTACATTTCGACTACCAATAGGGGAGATGATCCTCACACTGGAGGATGTGTGGTAGATCTTGCAGATCCCCATTAGGGGGAACGAGGTTTACAAAGCCTGCGAGAAGGCAACTACTCTATAGTAGTTTTCCAAAGGTTTCACTTGCCAGGTGTGAGAGGGCACCATAAAAATTGATGACCTGGTCAGCCGCTACGAAGCAAACCCTCTAACCATGGTACTTTCAAGGGTTGTGTTTGGTCTCTTGACCTACCACACTAGTAGACGACGCTTGCCATGGGCACTGGTAGGAGTAGTGATAGACATGCGGTAACAAGAAGTTTATTTTGCATGGGACCCTTATGTGTTGGCCTGCCTATACAAGAAATTGTACAACATCATGTATAAGCAGTGTACATGACTAGTATGTATGTCATTGCTCCAAGTGTGGTATTGGGAGTACATTATGGTGCATAGACCGTTAGCACTACCAGGACCATCACCCGACTTGGAGTGACTAGCAGCATACAAATGGCCTAGATCCCTGGAGAGGACCACGAGGGCCTATACATGGAACCTACCACTAGAGGCAGGTGATCAATCAGTTACAGGATACACAACTCATCTGGTGACCATGGAGGCTTCATCCTGGCTAGGCAGATGATAGACAGAGCTAGTAAGGGTGAAGAGGATCATATAGCTACAGTTAGAGGGGAGAGCCAGAGGTGCTCAAATTTTACTGAGTCCTATGGTAGTTTGGTATCTTATAGGGAATCCTAGACTTGGGGGACTACTGGTACTTGAGGGTGACCTGAGACCCAGTAGGGATTGGAGGTGAGCCAGACCTCACTATATGGGCTAAGGAGGACACAGATGATCCTCCTTACATCGACCCAAGGGTGGCCATCGGGTACAAGCGATGGTACAGAGGAGTTGCACACTAGAGGATCTCCCTGACCATACCAGTACAAAGATGCCAGGTGATGGACCTAGGCATGCAGTGGGTATTTTGAGAGGTAGCTCATAGGGCCACGAAGAGGGCACAATAGGCTCCTACTACACCTAGGTAGATGCTAACATGGGTTTGAATCTTGGTGGTAGAGGAGACCATCCCAAGAGTAGAGATCGAATATGGAAGGATGGGAGATGCCCCTATATAGGTAGTGGGTCCATAGGTCAAAGACCCTGGGGAGGCATCCACATCAGTAGTGGTGGGAGGCCAAAGCCATGGGATAGAGGAGCTATGGGCACAACTAGCTTCTCTATAGATATAAATGGCCCAACTACAAATTGAGAGGGACACTATACTATAAGAAGTTACTCAATTGCAAGGAGATATAGCTTAGTTGGAAGGAGAGCACCAACAGGCTAGGGCTGAGGGGATGGCTGTCATTGGGAGCAGCCAGGTAGGGGATGTAGTGCAGCTCCTTTAGGCAAAATTGCAACGTATCGACGACAGGTTGGAGATAGCCATTCGGAGGACCATGTTTTTCGATATGGCTTATTGTGCAGCTATCCCTCTAGAGCAAAGGATGGAGTCTCCTTCATCCCTTCAGTCAGCAAGCAGGTCATAATCCCAATCATGAGCGTTGACGATATCTCAGTAGTTGATGGCATAGTTTAGACTGCCTCCACCTAGGGAGACCCAAATGGATCTAGCTCTCAGGGCTAGGATAGAATAGGCTAGGGATCGATATGACACATTGATTTTTAATTGTGGTGTGCATCCCTAGTTTGAGTATATCGAGTCTGGATTGTGGTACACCAACATCACATGATGTACTCTTTTCCTTATGAGTAATACATAGCTTTGGATTTATTATGATTTTATGTGTTCTATGTGCAATGTCTGCATGCATGTTTTTATTTGTTTTGCATTTTTATTTTAAGTGTTTTTATATATGTAAACTATCCTAATGCACACTAAATTAAGGATGAAATGAATGCAAAAAGAATAACATAGAGAAGAAAGAAGGAGAAATGAGATAAAGCATGAGAAAAAACAAGAAAAATAAAGGAGATAAAAAGAAAGAGAGAAGAAAGAGAGGAATAAGAGAGAATACGAAGAGAAGGGAGAGAAGAAGAAAATGAAGATAAGAAGAAGATAAAATAGGAAGGTCCAAAGGTCAACCATTAGAAACAGGAGAAGAATGAACGATCCAAAGTATAAGGCTAGCGTAGGTTGCAGCGAACCAGTGTAGCCAGACACTATGGATTAGATAAATGAGGTAGCTAGACCTACTATGGGTGTAGTACTTGCATCAATGTGAACAAGTGTGTGGAGGTTTGACCCACTATGGGTGGTTGCTCCCTTATTGACTACTATGAGGTGATTACCCACTAGGATGTATGTCGAGGTCTATTAAAAATGATCAAGGAGCTTATCCTGTAATGGGGTGTTGAGCCTGCTGAGTCAAAAGAGAGTATGACTCGATAGAAGATCGTGAATAGTGTAATACCCACTAGGATGTATAAGTATCCCATATGGGGTGTAATATGTGTAAAAATATTATGCAAGTGCTATCCCAGAGTGGGACTATGAGAAATATTTTGTACAACATCATGAAGAAATCAAGAAAAGGAGAATAAGTGATCATAAGAATAAAATAAGGAGAAAGGAAAGAATCCCTAGGGGGATCTTGCTAGGCATCATATTCCTAGTGAAAAGTGCAATGCATGTGAGCTATGACCTAACTAGGTATCATCACATGCCATTGTCGCAAGATCCCCAAAATCTATATGAGCAAGCAATCATGAACAATCAATCATGCATTTATGACAGGAAAACATGCAAGGTGTTAAGTTTAGATGTCAAGAAATCATGCAAGGATGACAAGTAATAATGCAATATGAGCAAGCAGGAGAAAATGCAATGGAAAATGAAGATGCAACTATATGAAAGTTTTTTTTCTTTTTATTATTATTATTATTATTTCTTTTATATATATATATATAGAGTTAAAATCAATACAAAACCTAAATGCACCATACATCTTATTAAAATAAATGGGTGTACCATGAGGTGTTGGATCGAAGACATCCTCAAAATCATGGAGAATCTCTTTTAAGGCTCTTCATTCAACATTCATGGCACGATAATCACAACATTTTCTAATAGCACCATTCCTTTTAACATAAAATTCATCATACAAATATTCCTCATTTTCTAGCACAGAAGCAAAGTTATCTTTAGAATAGACAGAGCCAATCATATTACAAGACATTATCTTTGAAGGAAAATAAAAATTAGCACTTGTATTATCATCTATTGACAACTTTTGATATTCCATGTATTCTGCATAAGTCATAAGATGGTCATCATCCTCAAAAGGCAAAGGTTCATTCTTATTAGGTATAAAACCTATACCACACCTCCTAGGCCAAATCTCAACATCCAAGGGTTCTTGAATACCCTTATGTTGTGGTCCCAATCCTTTACCTACATATCCCATACCGGACAGGATCTACTTAGGAAGGGGATAGTCATTAGTGAGATAGCATTGAGCAAAAGAACGCTCATTGAGAGATGGGTTGCTACCATGAAGCTTTTCTTCAGAAGCCATACCTTCAAAGATAAAAGCACACGTGCCAATGTGTATAACATCACCCTTCTTATGAGGTAAGCCCATAGTTCGGGGTGAAGGTGGTAGCTTGGCTAGATCTAGAAGAGGCTCTTGAAGAAACTGATTATCATGATTCAAGGAGAAAGAATGGGTCTTATGTTCCTCACTCACTTTTAAACTTTGAAAATGCTTAGAAATTTGTGATGAGGAACATGGAGAAATTTTTGAAGAAATAGAAGGACAAGAATAAGAATCTATTTGAGCTAACTCTATATTTGAACAGAATTCAAATGGTCGAGGGTCACCCAGAATGGTGATAACTTGATTCTTGAATTCAAAATTGAGACATTGATGAAAAGTAGAAGGGACAACCTTCATAGCATGGATCCAAGGTCACCCAAGAAGAATATTAAAAGATGCAGGATAATGTACCACATAAAACAAAGTATCCAATATCCTTGGCCCCACTTTTAAGGGGAGAGATATGACACCACAGGCCTCTTGGGACTCATTTTTGAAATCTTTAATGATGATATCAGTTTTTGTTAAATCTTCCTCTTTTAATCCAAATTTTTGAAAGAATTGATATGTACACAAATTGAGGGATGAACCATTATCAATCAAAACTCGCTTGATAAGGGTATCCCCAACAAGTGTGGTGATGTAAAGTGATGAATCTCCATGTAAGTTTGAGGAAGGTTTATCATCATCTAAGAATGAGACATGATGTATCCCAAAAGAACCTACGATGTCAACTATAGCATCAGGAGGGATGTCTGGGAAAACAAATTGTTGTTGTAAAAATTTCATTAAAGCATTTTTGTGATCGAGAGAAGTCTACAAAATTTCTAACACTGATATCTTTGCTGGCGTACTAGCTAACTACTTCTGAAGATCAAATGAAACTTGTGACTATGGCCTCAATACTATAGGTGGAATCCTTGTAGTTGAATCTCTTCTCTGATTCTCCTTTAAAATTGAACTGGGTTGAGATACTGAACTCTGTCCTTGTTGATGTTGTTGATTCTAAGCCTATTTCCTTGTAGTTACCCCAACCATACCAACCATATTGCTATGGCGTAGGGAATCATCTTGATGAGCCACTTGATTGGTTGCTTGTTGCTCATGCTTAGGTAGAGGATCCTTAAATATCCCCATATCTTGGTTTGTTGTTGGAACTTGTTGGGTAGGAGTTTGATTATTTGTTGATTGGAGATTTCCTAAATCAATGTGTCCTGCATCAATCAAATCTTGAACCACATGCTTCAATTTCTTACAAGTGTTCATCCAATGTCCTTCTACTCTATGATAAGTGCAATATTGACCTACCTTATACCAATGAGTTGTAGTATCTAGTTGTCTTACTAGAGGTAATTCTATTGCTTTAGCATCCAATAGTTGCTTTAAAACTACTTCCATAGGGATATTAAGTCTTGTGAAGTTCCTTTGAGGAGGTTTTTGAAGTACAATATTTTGTAGGCTGTTATTGACATTGTTAACAGGCCTACTATCACTATTACCTCCTATATGCTTATTCTTAGGTTGAGACTTAGTTGGCTTATCTTATTTAATCTTGAGTTGACCTCTTCTAATGAGAGCTTGTTCCACTTTTCTTGCTAACTCAATTGCTTGATCTAAAGATGTGATAGTAGTAGTTTCTAGAGCATAAGATAATTGTTCTTGTAAATTACCAATGAATATATCAAGCATATCTTTCTGAGACACAAGTTGTCTTAATCGGCCAACTAAACTTCTCCAACGAGCTAAGAATTTTGAAAAAAATTCTTCTTTACTTTGCTTTAAATCATATAAATCTCTCATTGTCACTTCCTTTTCAATATAAGCACTAAACTGATGAACAAATATCTCTGCAGTCTTCTCAAAACTCTTCAAAGAATAGTTGGGCAATCAATAATACCACTCTAATGTCATTCCGACAAGAATCTTTGGAAATGTTTTCAATAAAATCATATCATCATAAATAATATCATGACAAGCTATCCTGAATCCTCTCAAATTCTCTATTGGATCTTCAGTCCCTTTATAGATTGGCAATACTGGCATAGGAAAATGCTTAGGATAAGGTCTAGTAGCAACAATAGGATCCAATGGCTGACTACACATTTCTTTATAGTTGTATGTAAACCCTGAATGTTGAATCATATCCATTCTTGAAACCAATTGATTCACAACACTTGTCAAATTCTGCATTTCTAGATTACTATGTATGTTTCCCAGACTTCCCAAAGGAGGAATGTATGTATGTTGAAACCCTGATGTTGGATTCAAACTTTGGATACTTTGGTTGTATGTGGCACTTTGTGGATAGCTAACATTTGGTGGAACAAAAGCAATAGTGTTGATATTAGAGGATGAAGGAGGAAATTGAGAATAAATTTTTGGGCCACTACTAGTTAGAGGGACTTGCAGATTCCCTCCAATATTGGTGGTATTAGTAATGGCACAAGTCACTTGGTTCTTAAAATTTTTTTGATGCAAGGATTGAGATGTAGGAATACCATGATGAAGAAAAGGAGACCTATTGGGAGGGGAAGGAGTAGCATCTTCTTTCTCAATATGAGCTTCTCGCTCCACATATTCCAATAGTTTTTCCTTATGAGATTTCATGAATTCCCAAATGTGATCAAATGATGAAAATACATAACTCCCATTAGGTCCAACAAAAGGATCAGGATTAGTTTCAGTTTCCATGTCTACCTCTTCTTGCTCTTCTAGATCTACATTAGGGTATTCCCTATCAATCTGATCATCTTCCAAAGGAACATAATCAGACTCTAATTGTTTCCTCTGACTTCTAAGTAAAGGGTCATTAGAAGTAGTGAAAACAAATAGGGGAAAACACTAACAAACAAATTTTAATTACTTAAAGACTTTTCCAAATAGAATTAATGATCTTACTTAGTGTTTAAAGAAAAAGGAGGCACCAAATATGTAGAGGGGGCAAATTGCCCTACCGCTTGCTTAGGCCGTTGTGTAACAGATCTTAGAGGTGTAGCAATCAAGCCCCCTAGATCCTTTTAGATGACCTTTTAATACAAAAGAAGAAATTGACATTTGGAGAATTAATCATAAAATAGAAGTACAACAACAAAGAACAGAAAATAGAGTGCAGTAATATGATCTAGAAGCAGAATGGAATGTGATAGTCAAATAGAATCTAGAAATTTCCCCTGGTGTGCCCTAGGGCAAAATCATGCCTTGCCTGGAGTGGGTGTGATAACACAGTAACAAAGTTGCACCTTTCCTGGACGGGGCATGATTTCAATTTTACATATTAATTTACCCTAATCAGGGCAAGTAAAGTCATGCCTCGCTAACACCGAACACGATATCATCGTAGACTAATTAAAAATAAAAATCGAGTGTAGAAGATTAAAAAAATTCTAGAAATTAAGAAAACCCTAATGGACATCCCAGAAGTAGGCAGAGAAGATTGAAGTATCTGAGCGGATACTCTATCTCTCCAAACTACACCACGAATCCACCAAGTCACACAAAAAATCAATCCAATCCACGCAATAGAAGATCAATCTAAAATTTGCACTTTGGGGTTAGCTTGTAGTAGAGAAAACAAAGGAAGAAGAATGAACTATCATAAATATTTCAAGCTTAATCAATAATCAAAAATTTGCACTAAGATCGCACATCAAAAATTTGTGTCTCGCATCTTATGATTTAGCAATAATATCCTTCCTTTTATAGACTAAATTGGAGGGAAAAAAGAGAGAAAAATAAACTCAAAGCCGATGCCAAAACATGCTAGAGGGTTTAAACCTAGGTCTAAGTAGGCTCAAAAGAATAAAAATTAAATTAAATTAAAAATTAGGTTAAACAACAAAGTTGCACCCCGTCTTGACGAGGTGCAATATCACTGGCACAAAGTTGTGCCTCGTAAATACGAGGCACGATTTTGCTAAAAGGTAAAAAATTTAAAAAAGGGAGGCAAATATGTCTTCCCTTGCTCTTGGTAGGGGTTTAGGGTCTCTTAGGGGCACTAAAAAGATTGCCCACTCAAAGTGGATCAATTTTTTGTGTCTACATGTACTTTCGAATGAAAGTCGTGAAGAGGATGCATTCATCGATCGTAAGACTAGCTACAAGTTTAATAATATGGGGAAGGTCAGGATCATCATCGATGTTAACATCAATGGTGTCCTCCACAAGCATGTGAGAACAATCATGGAGTTGAGCAGGAGTTGGAATGAGGTGGAGATCATCAATGACGTCAGGAAGGTGGAATTCATCATCCAGATAAAAAACAATATGATTGATCCATGGTAGGTGGGGTGGAATGGAAGACAAAGGTGCGTTAGTGGATCACAATAATTGAGGTGATGGGAGGAACTCAACGGGCGATGGTGTGGATGAAATATTGTTGAAATCGATAAAATCGATAATGGGTGGCAGAATGTAATTGGGATGATGTGGATATCGAAGTGGGGTGTATAAGTCAATATAAATCATGTTGACGGATATGTTGGAAGTGGTGGACATGGGGGAATGCGGTGGTGAAGAATCAGAGAAACATGATGATAAATCATAAAATGGTTGGTTGAGGCTAAGAAGCAGAAGTACGAGCAAGGAATGGAAACAAGAATGGGAATGGTGGGCTCATTATCGAGTGTGAAAGGGTATGAATGGAATAGGTGGTGGAGGTGAAGGAGGGATAACAGTTGGCAAAGATGGATTGAGTGATAAGTCGATAAATTTATCGATAAGGGCTTCAACTATGTAGGGAGAAGTATCCTTATGCGGTGGAGATGAATGAAAGAAGGCAAAAGAAATGTCAATCGTATATTGAGATGAAGAACAACCAATAGTAAAATTGAGCTAAAATTCATCATAAAAATAACCTCGAGGGGGTCAATATTGAGATGATGAAAATCATCCTCGAGGGTGTTGATTATTGTAGGATGGTAACCAATTCTAGAAATTTCATTAGGCAATTGTAAAGGAGGATTGATAAGGCTACGACACCCTTGTTCATGCCTTCCTAATCTGAAACCATACCAGTTGTAATGACAAAGATAGTGCCAGGAAAAAGTTAGATTTGACATGTGATCAAGATTACCACAAAATTTAGTTTGGGGTGGTGGAGGCACTGGAGGCTCCATATATGAGTCAAGTCCCGCATATATGAAGTTTTAGGTGGACCAAGAGGAACACGGCCCCAAAAATCATGGGCACATCATGGGATTGATCAAATTTGTGGGTAGACTAGATGGTAGGTGAGATTACCTGAGCATTTTGTATATCATACTCACCAGGACCAGGTGTGGTCATGAGTATAGAGACGTGAGTAATTTCATGATGCTCAGGTTGGGGGAAGGACCACCTAGGTGGTAAATACGACAATGGTATTAATGTAGATGAAGACAAAGGTTGAGATGATGAAGCGAGGGGTTTGATGGGGCCAATTGAGCATCATACAAAGCGACACGTTGCATCCACTCATAGCATTCGATGACTATTCCTATGATGGGATGATTAGCATGGATGAATTGAGATGTTGGAATATAATATGTAGTCAGAGTGGGAGAGGTGACTCATGAATGAGATGATAGAGGAATGAAGTGATGGGAGGTGTAGATGGAGTGGGAAGGAGAGGAGGTGTGGTAGAAGAGAAATTTGATGATGGTGTAGCTGAAAAGGTGAATGGGGGGAATGGCGAATGGGAGGAAGATGGTAAAGAAGAGGATGAAGGAAGATGTGAAAATATTGGAGTAGTGGGAGCACCGATAGCTGAGGGCATATGTGAGGAAGATGGCGGTATGTTTCTCAAATTTGGTATGGGATGCAAAAATGAGGGAGATGGAAAGGTGGTAGCAAGGGAGTTTCACGGAGTGGGAGTGAATTATGTAGATGAAAGGGGTGGACCAGGTGGAAGGGTGACAATGTTGCAAAATTTGAATGGGTCATTGTCGATAGGGATGCAGTGAACTAATCCATTGTGAACATATTTAACATTATGTTGAAACATGGAAGGGACACATTGCATGTTCTAAATTTATGGGCATCCCAAAAGGATATTGTACTACATCTCCCCTTTAATGATGTGAAAGAGAGTGGAAATGGTTTTGGCATCGATCTAAATGGGTAAGAAAATTGTGTCTACGGTAGGGCACATAGATCTATCAAAGGCTTGAAGGTCCATAGAAGGAGTGGCGATATGAGTAGGTGGGATGTGAAGATGGCGAAGATCGATAGTAAAAATAATACTTATGGATGATCCAATATCAATGAGGATGCACTTGTAGGTAACAAAATTAATGGAAGCTTGGATATGCAAAGGTGGATCGACCCCCTCTCCTACAACTTCGATGATCTCGTGGTCATGAAAACTAATAGAAGGTTCCAAGCATCTCTGAATATTGCCAAAAAAGTTGGCAAAAGCATCAGTATCATGGGTCTCCAGATCAAGAGAGTGGAGAATGGAATTGAGAGCTTCACGATGAGGTTGTGATTGTTGTAGAAGGTTATATATGGATAACCTTACACGGGAAATGCGGAGTTGATGTGAAAAGCTACAACGAATAGTGATGATATTATGTGGTATGGTGGAAGGAACTGGGGGAGAAATTGGGGATTAGAAGAAGATGGTGGAAGAGAAGTAGAAGTGTGTGGGGCTTTAGCATGCGATGGGTAACATTGGTTGTGAGTAGAAATATTGATCATACCCATAAACCCCTATTGAGAAGGACCACGATTGATATGATTGACTTATCATGGATTAGATTGAGCATTAGTACCCCCATGTTCAAGCAATGGATTTTGATAGATCCCCAAGTTTTGATTTTGTAGTGCAAGGAGGTTAGATACTTGGATTGTGCCACGGTGAACGAGATCTTGGATGATATGATGAAATATGTGACAAGAATCAAGGTGGTGGCCACATTGGCGATGAAAATCATGGAATACATGTTCATTGTGGTCTCGAGGTAGGGGATGATTAGGATCATTAGGTCGGATATCAGGAAAGGAGATAAGGCCCCCATCAAATAAGTGGTGGAACAACATGGGCATAGGTTCGGACAAAGGTGTCCAATTGCATGGTGGATGAGGAGGGCAAGTGTTACGCCCTTGTGATGGATGAGAAGGCAGGGGAAGATTGGTTTGGAATGCACGTTGTGGCGGTTAGGGTGGTGCTAGTTGTGGTGACGAGGATGGAGAAGTTAGCATCACCTGATTGGTTTGAGGTGGTTTGGAAGTGGGTGGAGCGTAAGAATTCTTATTATACCGAAAGTTATATGGATAAAATGCTTTTGGATGAAGCTTGATCTTACATGTTTGTGTTGGAAATATTGAGTTGTCATCGATGTCAAAGGTGCATGGTATTCAAGGCAGAAATATTCTTCAAGAATTTTATAAGGTTGAGCAATTATTCAAGGCAAGGTATATCTCCAAGGAAGGGAAATTTTTTTAAGAAAAGGATTATAATATTTAAATATCAAATTTAAATATTATAAAAAAGGACAAAATCTTGGGACACAAAGGTTTAAAATTTAATAAAAGTTGCTTGGGACAAAAGTTTAAAAGTTGATTGGGACAAAGGTTTAAATATTACAAGAGAAGGCCAAAGGTTTAAAAGTTTATAAAAGTTGCTTGGGACAAAGGTTTAAATATTACAAGAGAAGGCCAAAGGTTTTAAAAGTTAATATTATAATATTTTTTTAATATTATAAGGGGTTTATAAGGTTTGGTGCCAACGTCTTTGGAGAGCATAAATTAAATCAAAAGTAAAATCGTGAGCCAACTTCCCAAGGTGCAAAGGAAGGCATATAAATATGAAGGCAGATATTTCATTATTTACCACCGTGCAATGCAATAATTGAAAATTCCTATTCCTATTCCAGATACCGACTTCTCTTAAAAAACGATGGAAGGAGGCGGAGCAGCAGGGCTAGAAGATAGCGGCTTAGGGCAGCGAAGCAAGGAAGGTAAGGATTCTGAGGAGGGCGAGGACGCTGAGGATTCTCAGGCGTGGGATACTGTTGATAAGCGACGGGATTCGGACCCTCCTGACAAAGACCCGGACAAAGGGACCCAACAGGTATCAAAAGCCCCTTTTACAGGTTTGTCCTTTGCTCAAATTTTCAAAGGCAAGGAGAGCGGGTTTGTCAAAACTCTCCCACCCCTTTTCCCTGATAAGAACAAGCTGAGGGTTCCTGCTACGACTATGGAAGAATTTTTGTCCGTCGAAACCTTTTCCCTAGTGGGTAAATTTCTAGGCGAAAGACCCAACATAGAATCCATAAGGGCTTGGGCCTTCTCCAAATGGCGTCTGGCTGGCAGTATGGAGATTGTTGCGATGACAAGGGGTTTCTTCATGATCCAGCTCCACAACAAGGAAGACGCTAGCCGCATCCTCACAGGAGGGCCTTGGTTCCTGGGCAGAAGGAGCCTTTTCCTTAGGCCTTGGGGACAGGATTTCGACCCTGAGACCCAAAGCATTAACACAACACCCATCTGGGTCAGGCTCCCGAACCTCCCAGCCCATTTCTTCCATGAATATTTCTTGACAGCAATCGCAAAAACCATAGGGGAGTTGGTCGCCATTGACAACCCCACCTTATCTAGAACTCGCATGACGCATGCAAGAATGTGCGTGACTGCTGATTTGGAGTCCGAGCTCCCAACCTTCATAGATCTGGAATACGGGGACTATTCTAGAAGGCAACCCATCGAGTATGAAAATAAGTCGGCTTTCTGCGTAGAATGCAAAACTCAAGGACACCTAAGGAACCAGTGCCCAGATCTGGTCATCGTCAAGGAAGCACCAAAGAGGAATTCCCAAAGAAGAGCCAACAAAAAAGGGCAAGGGAGGCCCCTCCGCCCATGGTTTTTGCCAAACAAAACAACGCACAAAAATGTGTACAACCAGAAGGCGCAAGAAGACCCTGCACAACGAAAGTTGAAAGGAATTCAACAAACGGATCGTGATCAGGATACTCAGGTTAGTCCCTTCTTTTCAGATCCTAATTCCTTTGAAGCCCTTGTTGAAACCGATGGCCAAGCATCTAGATCTGCTGAGGAAGAACCAGATCAGGGACTCCCCGAAACCCTTGAATCCCCTTCCAAACCTATTTCTCCAAGGAGGTCCTCTCCTTATCCACCACCAAACTGTCCCTATGGCATGCCCCAGGATCCTGAGGACATCAGCAGGAGCATGAACGAAGAGGAGCCAGGGGCAGCCCCATCGGCCCTAGGCGAGGGATGGTCAAGTCCGGTCCAACAGCAAAACTGTCCCCCAAAGTTCAGCCCGAAGCAGACCCGTAGCTCATCGAATAAAATAGACTTTGGCACCAAAAAGAAAAGAGGGAGAATCCCAGATGCAGAACACTACAGGATGAGAATCGAGAATGAAATTGCAAATGGTAAACAAAGCACCCTAGTGCTTCAAGACACGTCCCTCTTCGAAGGCAATAAAACCAACAAACCTCCCCCAGCTCAAGGTCGTGGCAGAGGGAGACATCCAAAATAGTGTAAATGAAGGTCCTCTCCTGGAATGTGAGAGGCCTTAACGGCCCACCTAAGCAGAGGGCGGTGAAGGCGTTAAGGAAAGAAACTTGTCCTTCAATCATACTACTTCAAGAAACAAAAATAGATGAAGCATGGTCCAAGATTCTGGCGAGCAAAATATGGAAACAAGGGGAAATGGTGTTCAGGCAAGCTCGTGGGGCCTCTAGGGGTCTTATGGTCCTCTGGGACCCTAAAAAAGTGGAAGGCAGCGTCATTCAGGCTGATGATCGCGTCCTAAGTGTCCTTTTTAATGACATAGACAACAAACAGTCCTGGATTGTCTCAAATGTTTACGCGCCCAACACTGTCCAAGGAAGAGCCTGCTTGTGGGAACTTCTGAGTCATATGAGCAAGGCCTTTCAAGACGTTCCATGGATAATAGCTGGTGACTTCAACACCCCACTTTTCCCGTCTGATAAGAAAGGAGGGGCAGGACTTTCGACTAGGAGCATGGAGGACTTCAGCGAGTTTGTGCACACAAACCAGCTGATGGACGTCAAGCTTAAGGATGCCAAGTATACGTGGAGCAATAGGCGCTTGGGAAGAAACCTCATCTAGGAGCGGCTAGACAGGGTCCTTCTCTCGCAGGAAGCTATCCAGGTCTTTGGTGCGTCCTCCTTGCATGCCTTTCCTAAGGTCGGGTCTGACCATAACCCCATTCTCCTGGAAACTCCTCAGACCTCCACTTCCAGCTGCAAGCGCCCCTTTCATTTCGAAGCAATGTGGACCAAACACCCAGACCTAAAAAATAGGATCAACCAATGGTGGCAGCAGCCTTGCCAAGGTAGTCATTCCTACAAACTTTCACAAAAGCTTACTCGGGTCAAGAATAACCTCAAAATCTGGAACAAAGAAGTGTTTGGAAATATCTTTGAAAACAAAAAGGTTGTAACTAAAAAACTAAAAGCTATCGACAACCGGATCCAACATGGAGTGCTAGATGATGACACCAAGATTGAGGAGAGAACGCTCCTGTCAGAATACCACAACATCCTGGCCTGTGAAGAGACCTTCTGGAGACAGAAGTCTAGGGCCCTATGGCTCAAAGAGGGTGACTCCAATTCCAAGTTCTTCCATGTCTCCACTCTCAGAAATAGAAGCAACAACCGAATCAAACAGTTAACAAGAGCGGATGGGTCCAGCACCCAAGACAACAATGACATTAAGAATGAAGTTGTGACCTTTTTTAGCTCCATCCTGGGTGAGGAACCTATGTGTCATGAAGCTGCTCGGGACTCTCTACTCCAATTCATTCCCCAAAGGATAGAAAAGGCCGCCAATTCAAAGCTTATCACTCCTTTTTCTGATCAGGAAATCAGGGAGGCACTTTTTTCCATGAATCCTGACAAGGCCCCGGGCCCCGATGGTTTCTCACCAAGGTTCTTCCAAACCTTCTGGGACATCCTAGGAGATGAGGTGTGCTCCACTGTCCAGGAATTCCAAGCTTCCAAGCACATCCCGCGAAGCTACAACTCTACCTTCTTAGCCCTGATCCCGAAAGGACCGGCTCCTAAGTCCATAACAGATTTTAGACCAATCAGCCTCTGCAATGTTTTATATAAGATCCTCACCAAAGCCATTGCGAATCGCATGAAAAGTGTGCTCCCTCAGATCATTGACCCCTGCCAAGGCAGCTCCGTCCAAGGCAGGTCGATCCTGGATGGCATCATCACAGTCCATGAAGCTCTTCACTCTGCCTCTCAGACCAAGAAGGTTGCCTTTGCTTTAAAGCTCGACATGAACAAGGCTTTTGATAGAGTTAATTGGGATTTTGTGAGCGCCATACTGCTAAAATTTGGGTTCCATCCTGAATGGGTCAGGCTCATTAGTTGTTGCATCCGCACCCCCTGGTTTTCTGTGTTGGTCAATGGGGAGCCAACAGGTTTCTTCCAAAGTCGAAGAGGGCTTAGGCAAGGGGATCCTATCAGCCCCTTGTTGTTCATCATTATCGTTGAAGCCCTAGGAAGAACAATCAAAGCCATCGTTGCATCAGGGCTTATCTCAGGTATCAAAGCTACATCCCTCACGGAGGCCATTACCCACCAACAATTCATGGATGACACCCTAATTCTGACTATGGCGTCGATGGCAGAGGCAAAAAACATCAGGTATATCCTTAAGCTCTACGAAGATGCGATAGGGCAGAAAGTCAATTTCAACAAGAGCAAAGTGTATTTCCTTAACACTCCCCTTTCGAGACAAATCAAAATCACCAGAATTTTAGGGTGCTCCACCTCCACTCTACCTACTTCTTACTTGGGCCTTCCCCTATTCACTGGGGTTTCGACGACGCCCATGTGGAACATTGTCCTCGAAAGAATCCAAAAGAAGCTCTCAGGGTGGAAGAGTCACTTGTTGTCCCAGGCAGGTAAGGCAACGTTAACCATGGCTTCCCTTCAAAGTATCCTGGTCTATTTCTTATTAGTTTTCAAAGCACCGGTCAAAGTCTATCAGAGAATCGAAAGGTACCAAAAAAAATTTCTCTGGTCCGGCTCTGAAGATAAGCAGAGAATCCACCTGGTGGGATGGGACAAAGTTTGTAGGCCTAAAGATGTCGGAGGGCTAGGGTTAAGGAAAGTTTCCCACCTCAACCTAGCGCTTATAGCAAAACAAGCCTGGCGATTAATGTCCAATGAAAGAAACGAGTGGACAACAATCATCAAACGTAAGTATCTCCAAGGCACTGAGTTGCTCAGCAATGCCATTCCAACCCGAGGATCCTCCTTCTGGAAAGTGATCCTAACCTGCAGGGAAGTGATCAGGAAAGGCATAAGATGGATCCTTGGAAATGGGTGAAGGATCAACTTTTGGGAGGATAGATGGGCAGGAACAGAAGCCCTAATCGGTGATCCTATTTTGGCTCCGCTGAAAACCCTCACCACTGAAGGCTTTGGGCCCAAGGTTGCTGATTTCTTATGGCAGAATAGGAGCAGATCCAACTGGAAGCCCATTGCCTTTCAAGGGTGGGAGACAACGACCCAGAAACTCAATAGCATTTTACTACATCAGTTTGTCCCCACAAGACCGATAGAAGACCAGATGAGATGGACCGCGACAGACAGTGGCAAATTCATAGTCAAATCAGCGTACAGATTGTTAATCCATCCTGAGGCTCCTCGCTTCCAAACTCAGTTAGTCTGGGTTAAGAGACTCATCCCCAAAATATCCTTTTTTGCATGGCTTGTGGTTCAAGGGAAAATTCTTACTATTGACAATATGATGAAAAAAGGATTAACCATCCCCAACAGATGTTATTTGTGCAGGGCTGACTGGGAATCCATCCAACACCTCTTCATCGAATGCCCCTTTGCCACCACAATCCTTAATGGCCTCTTCCAAGCTTTCAACATAACTTGGGTCAGACCCGAGTCCCTCAGTGAGTTCCTCCTGCAATGGCCCAAACCATTTGTCAGTGCCAGATTAAAATTCTTTTGGAAGATCATTTTCCACCATTTCCTGTGGCAAGTTTGGCTTGAAAGGAACCTGAGGATTTTCAATGAGGCAACTAGGGACCCAGGATCCATCACTAATAAAATCATTGCCTTTGCTAAGGAGAATGCCCTATCTTGCACTGATGAGCCCTACTCGACTCCCCCGGGCGAAAAGCTCCTGGCCCAGTCCCTGAGTCTGCCCTGCCAAGACGGCCTCAGGAAGACTAATCCGAGGCGTGAGGTTGGTTGGATCCCCCTCGACCAAATGCCTAAAGTTAAACTTTGATGGTGCCGCCAAGGGCAATCCTGGCAGAGCAGGGGCGGGCGGGACCGTCAAAAATCATCAGGGCGACCTTGTCCTGGCTTTCGCTGAGGCCCTGGGCACCACAACCAACAATGATGCTGAAGCTAGAGCCATTTGGCATGGTCTTCTCCTAGCTAAGGACGTCCAAGGCCGGTTAATTATGGAAGGAGATTCCCAAGTTATCATCAATCTCCTCAACAACGATAAGGATCCTCCATGGAAGTTTGAGGCTTGCATTAAGGAAGCAAGGAACCTCTTAACCAACAGAGGTGTCAGCGTGGCTCAACACGTCTTCAGAGAGGCCACCAAGGCGGCAGACAAACTGGCAAACATAGGTGTTGATGCGGCTGGTTTGACCACGTGGACGCATGACCTCCCGACGGACGTGGATGGTATCTTCCAGGGAGAGCGACGACGTGAAGTTTGATGTGGAACGCTAATCCAAATCAGCTCTCAAAAGTAGCGGTTTCAAGAAATTTGGCCATACGGCATCAGGATTGCTCGTATCAACATATCAATATTTCCAAGGCATCCTCCCCGGATAACCACGTGACTAGAAAGAAGTGGCGGTGGCTCCTCGGGCCTCCGCTGGACAGTTCCCCGAGGATTGACATTCTCTGGCGGGCTGCGTCTCGCGGTAAATCCGTTAATTGCGTCTCGTGCGGAGTTGGGGCGTGGGAAGGCCCACCCACCACAGCGAGACACGTGATCCCTCGAACGGCCATGATGACCACCAAGAACAGCTCGTATCTTTCCCAGAAGGAGAACGTTAAGGCTCCCAATTCCTATGCCAGATCAGCCACGCAGCATGGCACCCAGGTGGCAGGTATGCGTTGGCTTGCCATCAAAGCTGGCACTCGCCTTAATGAGCCTTTTCGTTTAAGATGGAAAGTCCTCTCTCGCCATCACCACTCTTCCCTCCTTTTTGCTTCCGAGAGCAAGCATTACCTTCAAGCTGCCAAACAAGTTTCAGAGGATCCCAGAGGTGAGATTACGATGACGTACATTGAGCCAAGTATGGTGGTCATGGAGCCGGCTGCGCAAGCCATCCTTACTGAGAGGAAGTTCACGCAATTCTTCGACATGTTTGCTGGTCCGGACGATAGCATTACTGCCGAGTTTATGGAATCCTGGGATGAGGGCAGAGTGGTTATCCACGGGCGTGAGATTTTAGTTGATATTAACCTTCTGGCAACCCTAACTGGGCAGACGGCGAGGGGCCGCTCCATCCACAGGCAAAAACATAACTGGGAAGTCGAATTGCGCGAGTTTAAGGATAACCTCAAGATCTCTAAGGAGGCGAAGAACGGCTTGACAAGGATGGACCTCCCTGCCCCGTGGAACTCTGTAATGAAAAACGTCATGGAATTCATTACAGCAGAGGACCCCGACAAGGTTCTTCTAAGCTTCCACTACGCCTTCATCAACTTCTTCCATGACATCAACCCCATTAGCATCCCGTAATTTCTCCTGAATTCCATGAACTACACCATCAATTCTTGTCGTAGCAAGAAAGGCACAACAATGCCTATGCACCAGAGCCTGTTCAAGGTGATTTACAAATTTGCCCTCGCCACCTCTCCCCAACCTGAACCCCCTACTTTTCCCCCTGCTGAGACCCCCAGCTCCAGGCCCAAGATACCCAAGCCCCACTCCGGGTCCTCTGCTAAGAAGCGTGAGCTGGAGGTGTCAATCACTGGCGGAGGAGCGAGGAGAAAACTGAAGATTGAGGAAGCAGAGGGATCCAAACGATCCTCTGCAAGACTAAGGAACAAGCTTGGGCAGGGAAGTTCCACAACCGTTATCTTAGACCCTCAGGCTGAGGGTCCTGAACCCAACGTTTTGGTCCTCAAACGTTTTGTTCTGACCACCCTGGCGTCCATGGCCCAGCAGATGCAGGAGGTCCTCGATGCCCTATCCAAGGTTTTCTTCAACGAAGGCTACCAGAGCAATGCCCCTGCTCAAGTCAACACAGAGGTCGAGGACCCAAAAAATGACAAGGACGACGACCAGATTGAGGACGAAGACGAGGAGGATTAAGCAAGTTTTAGACCCTTTCCTTTTTGTGGCGGGCATTTCTGAAGGCCCGATGACGGTGTCTTTTTGTTCATGGACCTAATTTCGCTTCTCCCATGCATGTTTGATGGGAGAAGCGAAATCTCTCTCGGTGTTTTTGTTGCCTGACGTCTCAGGACTGTTGTCACAAAGGATTAAGGATCCTTAGTCAGTATCTTTTCTCTGTGCTCAGCTACATGCTGATTTTGTACAAGGTTTTGGGTCAACCTGAAAAACCCGTTTGATATAAAAAGCTTACTTATAAAAAAAATGATGTGAAAAAATCCAATTCATGTGCGAAATTTGAATACTTCTAGCATGGAAAAATTGATGAATAAGAGAAGAGGAAGTTGTGCACTGTGTGGTAGAAATTTGGAGTAGAAATATAGAAGAGTGAATCCCCAATAGGTTCCATCCATTGGGGTATCCCAACCGAACGTCTAGCCCTGTGTTAGGATGCTACGAAGTAAAGTGTGTAGAGTTCGAAACCCTGCGGTATCATTTTGCTTTGTGATAAAATTGTAAAAATGTGAAGGTTATAGGCCAGTTGATCCTCTTTTGTTCATGAGCTATAGTGCAGCCCAACCGATTGGCTAGGCTGCAGTGAGGCGCTACTTTGTGTGAGGACCGAGGGTTGAGTTCTGTCGGGTGTGGTTTTTTCTTGGAAATCTTGGTGGTAGTTGAGGTGAGAGAAAAATATTTTATTTTTATTAAAGTAGGGAGTCATAAGGTGATATAAGATGGTGAATTCCATTAAGTTAATATTTTAGGTTTTGCATTGTTATAATAAGGTGATATAAGGTGTGTTAGGATTGTTTGAAAGATTGTATTTTGTATAGTGTGTGAAGGAGTTATTTTTGTATATTAAGGAGTTATAAGGTGTAATTCTGATTGTTATAAAATTGTATTATGTATAAGTTGGAGTTATAAGGTGTAACTTTGGAATTTTAATTTTGTATTTTGCATGTCATAAAAGGATAAAATAAGAAGTGACTTTATTGGTTTAAAAGCTTCATTGTTTATATTTTGATAAGGGTATAGTTATTATTAAAAGATTTATTTTGTGAGATTAAAAAAGAGATATAAGGTATTATTTTCAAGCTTTATTATGCACATTTTTGAGAAGGGTTTTTAATGTGGATGATTTGAAAAAGAGATTTTCTAACCTAGTTTTTAAAGTGGCAAAAGAAAGGAAAATTATTATTTGTCAAGATAGGTTTGGGAAGCTCATCATTATTGAGGCAGATTTAGAGGTATGGTGATTTAATTCCTTTCTCAAGGTGGTTTTGTTTGAGGAAAATAATTTTGTTGTCATAAGGTTGGAGGTATAAGAAATTATTGGATGTATATTGGTTTTTGCTTGAAATTGAAAATAAATTGATGAGAGTTATAGATCAGTTTTGAGAGCAAAGTTGTGCATTGTTTTGATTGAATTTGGAAGAAAATTTGCAAGGAGTTATAGATCATATTTGAAAGCAAATGTGTGCATTGTTCATGATTGATTTTGGGAGTAGATAAGCAGGGCATATTTGTGCATTATGATTGATTTTGAAGTGAGTATGGAAACAAGAAAAATAGTATAAGTCTCACACAAATAGAAGAGTAGTTTTAAAGCAAGTCAAAGTGTCACATAGTGCAAGGATAGAGTGAAAGGATTTAATTGAGAAGAACATATTGGGTACTTGTAATGCATATCATTTTCTATATGTTCATGAAGATAAAAGAATTATGGGTAGAATATGTCTAAATTACTTTAAGTTGAAGAAAGCACTTTTGGAAAGGATATGAGCATTGTTAGTATGCAAGATTTGGAAAATATATGAGCATTGTTAGTATGCGAGATTTGGAAAAGATATGAGCATTGTTTATATGCAAGATTTGGGAAATATTGAGCAACTTTTGTGAGCAGATTTGAGAAGAATTATGAGCATGTTATGAGCAAAATTAAGTAGAATTGTGAGCAGGTTTTGGAGCAGATTTGAGTAGGCCTTCGTAGCAGGCTTGTGAGCAGATTTGAGCAGATTTTGTGAGTAGAGTTGAGCAGGTTTTTGTGAGCAGATTTGAGTAGGTTTTGGAGCATATTTGAGTAGACCTTTTGAACAAGCTTATGAGTAGATTTAAGTAGAGTTACGAGCAGGTTTGAGTAGTGTTTGTGATTAGTATTGAGCAAGTAAAGTGAGCAGATTTGAGTAGAGTTATGAGCTAAACGATTTTAGCAGCTATTGGATGGGGTGAGGGTGAAGGTAGAGGTTGAGAAGGCCAATCGATAGGAGAGTGTAGAGGGGCTATGATGAGAGGTGGTCGAGATGATGGCTATAGAGATGCGAGTGGTGGCAGAGATTGAGGGCTTGGGAGTGAAGGTGTAGTAGCTGGAGCAAATACATGGAGAGGTAGAGGTAGTGAGGTTGGTTGAGGAGCAGTCGAGGGTAGAGATAGCTAGTCTTTGAACTGATATTGAGCATTTATAGTAGGCAAACGATGGATTGGTAGCAGCCCATGCTAAGGAGGCTACGAAGAGAGCATAGTGTGAGGGCAATCTGATTGTGAGTGGACTGGCGATACCAGCATATTTTGAATCACGCTCATGATCTCAAAGTTAGTCTCGATAGAGTCAACATAGGATTCCCTCTACAGTGCAGATGAGCCAGCTGGTGGTAGAGCTAGTAGCCTCACAGGCAGTGGGACATGTCTCGAAGGTGAGGAGATAGGCACTAGTAGCACAGGAGATGGATGATATGTTTCCATTGTGAGATGTCATGAAGTGGGTGATTTTGTAGGAGGGGAGTGGGGAGACTCTCGTCGAGTAGCACATGTGATGTATCTTCTTTTGTTGGTGGCTAGGTGACCATACATGAGTTTTGTATGATGAGTATATACACGATATGTAAATGTGATGAGGTAACTACAAGGGTACACATTGTATTGTAGCCTGATGGCATTTTATATATATATATGAAATTTGGCGGCGTTATATCATATTGCATTTGCTTGTATATTTGTTTTTAATTTATTGTGTATGTACATGATATTGATGTGAATGTATGAATAGATATGCAGATGTGATAGAAGTAGATGTGTAAACTGATAGATGTGTAGATGTGATAGAAGTAGATGTATGTAGAATTAATGAGATATGACCAAATATTGAGTAGGTTGGATTTGAACCAACTATGAATATGTTATGCATGAGAATGTAGGTGGATGCGAATAGTGGTGAAGAAAGCACTTGTATTATTGACAGTTTGAGCAATAAAATCCACTGAATAACTGAGCAATTTTTTTATGAAAATCTTAACCGGATTTGCTGACAATAACCCAAGCATGTATCAATGTGTGTGAAGTGAATTTCATTTAACCATTTTGTAGAGAGGATGGTTTCAACTGATTGTAAACTTATCCTGTAGGTTATCTCATCCACAAGCACGTAGTAGTCTGTATAAAATAAGTTCGCTAATGTGACAGACATGTCACCACTTGTAAGGCATACTTCATTGCCAGTCAAGCATCTATAGCTTTGATCAAGATATACCCCATGATTTCAATGTGGACCTGAAGATCTCAAGGATTCAAGCTTGAATGATGGTACTCTTGATTTTTGTTCCATTTATAGTGCTCTTTTTGGGCATTTGCTTTTGTTTTCTACCCATTTTCTTCTCTCTCTTGTTTTTTAGCTTGTCCTTTTGTTGATCCTCGAGGTTTGATTTAGATCATGCAAATTATAGGATGAGTGAGGTAACTTTCGCTAGGCGACCAGTATACGTACAGTGTTGTCAATATTATGCTCAAATTTTGCTTAATGTGTAAGGTGTGCAATTCGATTCATGAAAGAGCGCACGTTAACCAAGGGAAGCTTTGAAGTGCTTTAGAAACTACCAACTTTAGATGGTGGTTGATTTAAGTAATTGTAGATGGTCGAATCTCACAAAGCGTTCAACAATCCAATTTCATGAAAATGAGATTTTGGACACCAAAACTGTTGGGCTAGCAAGTGCATATTTAATTCTCCAAATATGGTATTTACAATGGATATGTACATATGTGTATGGACATAATCTATATACATGTGAAAATTTGTGAATACGCACCAATCGATGCAGTGAAAGGTATGATATTGCAATGCATGGAATATGCAAAATACTATACAAGGTTACCCCAAAATAATATCTGATAGAATGGGGAAATAAAAGTAATGAAGAGGATATGATATAGGAACAAAAAGGAAGAAGGGAAGAAGAGAGAGAGAAAGGAAGGAAATGAAACTAATCAAAGGTATGTAGCAGCTCAAAGCAGGACCATACAACATTGACAAGTAACAAGAAGAAAGGGTAGAGGGAAAGAAGAGAAGGGAGAATGAAAGGTATGTAGCCACTCGAAGCGTGACCATACAACATTCATTAAAGAGGAAAGTGGAGATGAAGAGAAGAAATAATGAAAAGCATATTTGGATAATGCAATTCGATAGACATCATAGAGTATCGATTGTGTGTTTGTCGTTGTTTTATTTTTTTTGTTGATTTTTTTGTAACTGCAATGGTATGTACAAAGAATGATGTGCCTTAATGCCAACGCTTAGGCGTAAAATGCTCAATATTGAATAATGTTAATGGTCTCAAGGTCAAAAATACATTACAATGTGGTAAGTCAATATGCCCTAGAACAAAATTTGTGGGTAACAATGTAAGGACCTAGCTAATTAGGTACAAATTTATCGTGAATATGGCACGGTTGGCTAGTAATTTGTTGGTTCTCATTAAGGACCAAGTCTATGACCTAAAATTCATGTTGATGTACCTTATAATTATAGGCATGTCAGACACGATATTGTTAAACTTGCATGTATTCAATGGCATGGATTCGATGTTCATCCAAAAGGGTTAACTAGTCTAACTTGGCTTGACAAGTAGTGTTGTCATCAATGAATTTTTTGCATAGAAATACATAATGATAGAATTTTGAGATCCAAGGGCATGATGATCTCAATGCCATATACAATATAAAATGGGATTTCCCCAATTGTAGTATGAATGCTCGTGTGATAGGCCCATAAGTCCAGTGGCATTTGATTGTGCCAATCACGATGTGATTCTACAACAATTTTTTTAATAATATTGCAAATGGTTTTCTTAGTAGCTTCAGCCTGGCCATTACCCTATGGGTAGTATGGGGTGGAGAAGCTATGTTGAATATTGAATTTCTCACATAATGCACAAACATTCTTGTTCTTGAAGGGAGTACCATTGTTAGAAACAATCTTGGATGGGATTTTAAAGTGAAAAATAATGTGTTGAGTGATAAAGTCAATGATTTTGGGACCTGTAGTTTGGACTAGAGGGATGGCTTCAACCCATTTTGTGAAGTATTTCGTAGCAATAACAGTAAATTTGTGATTTTTGGATGAGTCAGGGGTGATTTTATCGATAATATCCAGACCCCATTGAGAATAAGGCCACATTGATTGAATGGGTTGAAGAGCTTGAGATGGTAAATGTGTAATATTAGCATGGTACTGGAATTTGACACACTTTTTGATGTATTCACAACAGTCGTATTCCATTGTGGGCCAATAATAACCCATCCGTAGAATGTGTTTGGTAATAGCCATGCCACTAAAATGGTCATCACAAGTGCCATAGTGAACCTCTTAAATAACGCGTTGGGCATCATGTGGTTCAAGACAGTGTAGTAGAATGTTGTCATGACTGCGCTTGTAGAGGATGTCTCCCAGTAATGTGTAGTGGATTTCTCATTGTTTGAAAGTACATTTTTTAGTTTAATTTAGGTTTGAAGGGAGGATATCAAGCTTGAAGTAATCTTTGACCTCGTAGAACCATGGGTCATGAGCTTCAGCTTGTACAATATTGATACCATCATCATGAGAAGGTGGAGAAATGGAAATGGTAGAATGGAAGAGGGTGTGAATGGACACGTGAGTTGTGTCAAAATGTGAGTTTTGTGGGATGAATGAACCTAAATAAGCCATAGTGTTGGCAAAATGATTGGTGGAGCATGGAGTAGCAATGATGTCATACCACTCGAATTGAATGAGTAAGTTTTCAGTGACTTTTTTATACTACTAAAATATAGGGTATCAAAATTTCCAAGTTCCCTTAATTTGATTGACAATGATGAGAGAATCGTCAAAGATGTCTAGACACCAAATGTGCAATAAAATTGCTTACTTGAGTTTGAGGATAAGCGCTTCGTATTTGGCATTATTGTTTGTGCAAGAAAATCCTAACTTGAAATAAAAGGGGAGGGGTTCCCCTTTCGGTGTAAAGAACACTATGCCTGCACCCCCTCCATGTTCACAGTGAGAGCCATCAAATAAGAGGGTTAAGTTAGTAGTTGACTCAGGTTCTACAAGTTCCTCAGATTTAGTAGCATGGAACAAAGAATCATCAAGAATCTGGATGAGTAGTGGTGTATCGCTCGATAAAGTTTCTTCAACTAGATGATCAACAATGACTTGGCCTTTAATGGATTTTTTATTGATGAATTCGAGGTTGAATTTCATGAGAAGCATTATCCATTTGGTCGTACGACTGTTATGGTAGCTCTTACCCATCATGTAATGAAGTGGATTATCGTAGGCGAACACATAAATAGTGTGATTGATTTTGTGTGACAAAGACAACGATAAGGCAAAGTTTTTCCATATAAGCATATCGTGTCTTGTAACTTACCAATTTTTGACTAATATAGTATACAACCTGTTTGTGGTTCGTCTCATTTTTTTGGGTGAGTAGTGTGCCCAGTGTAAAATTAGTAGCGGATATGTACATATGAAAATGTTGACTAGGCTGGGGCAACGATATAACCAGTAAATAAGTGAGGTAAGATTTGATTGCTTTGAAAGCAATTTGACATTGATTGTCCCATTTAAAAGGGACCTGTTGGAACAATTTCTTGCATCCATAGGGTTGATCTATCATGCTACAAAAAATCATTTGGAACCAATGAGCTATTATAGGCTCTGGTAAACCTGCCTCTTTATTCTGATGAAAGATACATTGCTAAAGATAATAACCATAATGGGTAAGGAAACCCCAGGGATAAACTTTAGATATTACTAGTTTAAGCACTCCAGATTTTAGTGACACTACTTATATTAAAATGACCAAGAAAAAACAATAACTATTATTATGCCTTATGTAGACCGATGCCTAGATTCATTGGGTTGTTATAGCAATTTCAACAACACTTCAAACATGAACAAAAAGAATAGGGAAAAGATAAATTGACGTTATTACTCATTCAAATATCGTAATCAATATAAAAGTTAACCAATGAAATAAATGTTGATAACACATTCAAATAATATAATCTGCTAGGAGGAAACACATAGAATTGAAGACATAATTTATAGAATTGACCCCTAGAATTGTATTAATTTTCCAAATGAATTACATGTAGAGTTGGCAAAATGCCATTAAACTATGTTAAAAGATCTTAATACAATGAGAAATCTTTGTGCAAATAATGCAACAAGACTTCTCAACTTCTCCCATTCTAATCTGATAACAAGAAAAATCTTTGAGTTTCAGGCTAAAAAAGGATTGAAAATATTCTCAGCTTCTCAAGCACAATTCTACCAAAACCTGCATAGCAAAGGGAAGAATGAGGGATGAACATAAAAATACACAAATGGAATACAACAACACAAATCATAGGGCACTCAAATATACCTTTTAGCAAAAGTATGTTATCTCTAATGCTTGATGCAGATTCTTACCACAACTGGTGTATTTACAGCTTTGAATTCTTGAATCTATTATTCTTGGCCTTATCTAGGCCTTACACTTGTCACTTTTTGGTTTGATATTTTTTTTAACTTGTACAATTGTCTTCCATTATACCCTTTTGTCTACTATGTATACTCTACTAGGACTCTTTTAGTCTTGACTTGTTCAACCGGTAATCTCAGTGCCTGAATAGTCTTCTTCCTTTGTCCCTACTTCGCTCTCTAACTGACTTCCTACTTTTGAAGTTTCTCCCCCTTGAGTATTTTTTATTTCTTCTTCTAGGGGTGAATCCATTTCCAGCTGTAGACTACATATTTTTATTTCTTTATTTTTCTTGCTTTGCTGCAAACCTCTAATTTGTTTCTCAATAAGCTTCCAAGCGTAAATATTAAAGGTCACAGAAAATCTCAACATATTCATTTCTAGAAGGATTTTGTTCTTCTGTATGTTGATATAAGTCTTATTCTTTTCATACTGGGTAACAAGGGAATCCATAGTATTTACCAAGAATGTATTTTCTTTAGACATTGTTGTGTCATAATCAGGTTCACAGTCAAACTCTTCGATCTTATTCAAAATAAGGTTTTCTATGCTAGTAGTTTCCAACAATTCCTCTAATGATAATCCAATTTTTGCCAGCTTTTCTCTTATATAATTTAACAGGGAAAACATTTTTGCAACATCATTATACCACCTTTCTTTGTTTACTTTGAATATTACTACTTTTATGAATTCAATATTATTTTTTTACCTCTGAGTTGTCCTTTAAGACCACTTCTTTATTCTACATTTCTTCAAAAAAATTTGATATTAGGTGGAGAGTGGTATGGATGACTTCTAGTTATTTTTCTTTCTGGTATAGTAGAATCTTCATTTCCTTGGGAGTAAATTGGATCACTCTTATCCATCTAAACATCTTTGTGATTCCATGGATCCTGTCCTTAATTTTAAATGATATTTCTTTTTTGATTTTGGACAAATAGTCTGCATAGTTTGTTTTTTTCATAATAAGAGGGGGTTGTACCGGTGTGGCAGCTGCCTTAGCTAACTGTTCTTTTAGATTATTTATCAAGGCTTGCATCTCAACCTTCTTCTTATCACTAGTTTCTAATTGACCCCTCAACTCATTATTCATCTAGTGCAGAAGGTCTATGGTTTGTGTATTCATAGCCTTATTTATTCTTACCATGTCATCTTCCTTCTAGTGTATTGAAATCTTCCCTATTTCATCATCAACTTGGAGAAAAAAATGTTCTTGTGGAGTAGGTATGGTCACTTTTGCCATGGATGCTTTGTACATGTCTTCCCCTGCCCCCAAAGTATGACTCTCTTCCATGTCACCTGTTTTGGCTATCATCTGTAGTTCTCTTTCATTAGCAACACTGAAAACTATTTCTTCTTTGACCCTTTTTAATGTAAATTTTGTCAAGGTCAGAGCCAGCTTAGGCTTCTTTGCCTCAGGGGTAGATAAAACTTATTGCTTTTCTACCCTATGATCTCTCAAGATTTCTCCAAAACTATCGAATTTCATTTGTGTTACAGATGGAATTGGTATTTCTTTGTCATTAATCTTCATCGAGGTGGGAATGGCCTGAGGGGCTAACTTCTTTACACTGGTTAGGACCAATAGTTAGTCAAAAATAGGAGCTTCAACTTGTTTTTCTGAAATGGCAAGCTCTTGGGATGATACTGCAACCATTGCTTTCCCTTTGTCTACCTCAAGCCCTGTGAGAGTTTGTTGTGAAGTATTGGGCGCTACTTCTATCTGGGGTTGAGAATTTTTTGGAACTTGTATTTGGTGTTCCACTATATCAGCAATACTCACTGTAACCTCCATTTGGTCAATACCTTGTTCTTCTATAATTTCTAACGATGCATCCTCTTGGATGGCTTGAGTGGAGGTAGGGAAAATTGGGGTTGTTGAATCTACAGTAATCCTCCTTATTGCATCAAGCTCAGGGGGATATTCATATGGTTTATGAATTTATGAATTTCCCCTATTCTTAAAAGGAAAATCATTCCATACCTTCCGTAAATCTTCTCCTTTCTCCATGGCTTCTAATAGTGCTTCCTCATACTGGTCTTTTCTATGTTCGACCCAAGCATACTCGTGATTCATCATCTACCTATATTTTTTATGGGGATCATAGGATCTCCAAGTTATCTCTTCAAAATCCAAGTTTTCTAAATCATACATACCTTTGAACAGGGCTGGGTATCCAGTAAAAGTGTGATATCCAAATTTGTAGGGGACATTGAGCCAGGGGACTCGACCATGCTTTTTCACTTGCCTCATTTTCACTTCTTTTATGACTTGCCTTACTAGTTCTAAGGCAGCTAGGGAGAAAGGGCAGTACATTGGTAACATTTTGGGGGGAATTTTAGCTCCATAAAGCCGCATATACATGAAACCTTTTGAGAAGAAGTAATCCCCTATTTCTTTTTCTTTGATGAAAGCTTTCACCCTTGGCCCTAATCTCTCTGGCATGTCTCCTATCAGAATCCAATGAATTTCTACCATGAAGTTGTCACAAAACCAACCTAAATGGGTGTGTCCCTCATGTATTCTCCAAAATCTATTCTGTACATATGGACTGTCATTGGCTCCTATTCTATGTTGACTGTCCTCTCCCAATTGTCCCGCCAACAGGTGCATGAGAATTGAATAATGAGAAAAATAGGGCATTTCTTTCCTCTATTCTAAGATTACCTTTTTTAATTCTGACAATTGCCTGTGCATTTGGTCACTCAATTCCTCTTCCTAGGCATAGATGGGGGTGTTTATTCTTCTGTTACTTTGTGTTACTAAGTACAGAGTATCTCTTCCTACCACACCGAGTTCTTGTACCCCCAAAAGTACATTTATCATGTCACAAAAATCCCTAACCCAGGGTTTGAATGCGGTCTTTCTAATGGGAAATTTATCTTGTACCTCCTCATATGTATCAAAAAGCATTTTAAAGGAATCTAAATCAGTTAATTGACGAGATTGCATTTCAATTACCTGGTAAATTAGCCGGGTGTTTGAAGGCTCTAGATGAAATACTTCTTTGATGTGCTTGACTGCTATGCTAAACACTAGATATCCTTTATTATATCTGAAAGTCCTGGTACTCTCATCGTAGGCTACTGCTAGCCATGCCAACAGGTCTGCACAGTAATACACCCTAGGGCATATTAATTTCCCTACATTGTTGGTCCATCTATTTCTCCTAGGGGCTCTTTGGTTTTGTGATTTCTTTGCTTTGTGGAATAAATCAGCTAGTAACCAAGGAGAGCACTGCCAATTTTCCATTGTGGCCTCGAAGCTTCGAACACACGTATTTTCAATCTCGTATTATTGAGCTGGTGTGAGCTTTTTGTTTTCTCTAGACTTTTTTGAAAAGTCATACATCCCTGTTGCAGCCATTGCTCCTTTGGGAAGCTCTATGTATGGATACTGGTCAGTAATGAACTTTATTGCCTCCTGAGTGTCCTTGGGTATGAAGCTATTTCCCCAAGTGGCCATTATGCTCATAAGAATTATTTTGACTCACTGTGATATGCACTTTTTGGGCTTCTTCTAAATTTTTACTCTTTCAAACTAGTTCTTCATTCTGAGATAACCAGGGTGGCGATGGCACTCGATAGTGGGACTTTAAATAACTGAGGATAGAGTGGCTTTACTGGTCTCACATAGTGTATCATTAATGCAATGCAACCAACTACCTTTCAAATTTGGCCAATGGATATCCACCATAGTGTCATTTCTAAAATCGGATAATTATGGTAGGTGATCTTCCTTGGCCTACACATCCACGAGGACCTTGGTTTGTGCACTTGCAATCATTCACAGTGTTTCTATTGGTTGCTAAGCTGCCCTTATTTTTGACGTGGTATTATGAACATGGTGGTGGTGGCCTTTCATAGGAATTTTTTGTAAAACAATTTGCCACCTTGGCCTTTTATAGGAGTCAATTTTGAAAGAAGATATACCGTTAAAAAGTGGTCATTATTTTTGGGATCGATTGTTAGATCTGCTCATAGAGGTGTGTGCCCATCAAAATTTGCTAATCTTCACATTTGGTTAGTTGAAAATGTAACTGGATTACCTTAACCCAAGTTTTATCATCATAATTATTTAGAGAATAACCAAAGGTTAAGGTGCCTTAGTCGTAACACTTACCTTTATGAGCATCCCATATCAAGCTTATTGTTAGACCTTGTTGATTTCAATCACTGTCATTGATATCTATGGACTTGCATAATCGTTAGTCATATGACATAATGGATGCATGCTATGGAAGATACATGTATTAATTGGAAAAACCATGGTTAGCAGTAAGTCAATCACAAATGCTTAGGCTCAAAAATATAATTTGCCAAATTGATCTTACCAATGTATTAATCTCCATCTAATCTAAATTTATTTAGGTTAACACGGTATTATAAAATGCTAATAATCTTTCATTAAGACATAATCTATTTATGGATAGATCACACTCCTATGCGCTCACCGTTAGATCAAAAAATCAGATATGCACGCCCGTTGGATTCTCCAAACATGTGCAAGGGTTAGCATAATAAAAGGGGAAAATTACCCACATATTAAACCCTTATAAATCTTGGTTAAGCGCTCTTCCTTAACCTTAATAATACATTTAATTAGTTTTTTGACCAAAAATCTTGATTATACTAACCTTCGTATGCCTTGGATACGCATTGTCGTCAGATTTGAGCGGGGTCAAGCGTTGTCGTCAGATCAATTAGAATTGTATGCTTCATATCCCAAGGTGGGAAGGTTTACCTTTGATGAAGCTTTGATCATTGGATCTATGTATAAATGATCGCGATTGTCAGATCTGGATTTGACTATAACTCCATTGACGACTGCCTTGTTAAACTTTAACCGCTTTCGAGAAAGCGTGGCCATCAGATTCAATCGAGATCAAGCGCTACCATCATATTAGCCCATGATGTGTGCTTTATATTCTTTATATCATCTAGATGAAGCACATCCATTATATTTAGGTTGAATCAGTTCACCCATTGAATTATTTTTTTATGTACACTTTTACGTCTCCTAAGTTTGACTTGTCAAAGTCCAAACACTTCGTAGAAGTGTTATCGTTGGATCGGGTGCAGTCATCAGATTCTGGTGAATATTGAAGGTGATTATCCCTTGTTCGAATGAATATTTTTATTGGTTGGTTGATCTGCCACAAGTGTCATTGTTGGATTGAATCATGGCTAAGCACTACTACCGATATTCTTTAACCTGTAAGCTTAATAACCAAATGGGCGCATAATTTAAACCTTAAATAACTGTTGATTAAATGAAATGGGGAAGGATTAATAACATGTTAGGACCCTCACAAAGCTTTATTAGCGGTTTAATTAATTTTTGGGTGCCTAAACCCTTTCAATGTTAACACCTCGTTATTTCGAGTGAGCACGGTCATCGGATTTCATCCCAATGGAGCGTTGCCGTTGGATCTTTTGGAGATGTGCGCTTCATACCTTTGTGTTCTAACTTGTCAACGTCTGATTATTTCATATGAGCAATACCTTCATATTGATTCAGGAGAAAGCACATCCGTCAATTTCTTTAGATCTGCAAGATTAATAGCCAAATGGGCACATACCTTTAATTACTTAATAATATTTAATTAAGCGAAGGGGAAAAGCTTATCAATGTATTAAGGCCTTTGTTAATGTTGATTAGCAGGTTGATTAATCTTTAGGGGTTTGACCTACTTAATGCTAAACTTGGACACTCTGCGTGATCGTCCGATTTTATCATGATTAATCACTGCCCTTTGATATTTTGGATTTGCATGGTATTTAATCAAATGGGGTGTGTAACCCTTACTTGGTTTTAGTCGATTAAGTTGTTTAGACCTTAGGTTATAATATTTGGACCATGGACCTTTTAGACTTAACTTTTGGGTTGCTTGCATGAGCGCACTCGTCTAGATCTCGGGGAAAGAAACGTTATCGTCCAAATCTTTGGACTTGCATGCTTTTTAATCAAAAGGGGCACATACCCTCATTTGCCTACGTGACTTAATTTAACCTTAGGATTTTGGCAAAAATAATTCTTTTATTAAACCTTAGGTTTAATTATCTCCACTTAAGTCGAATGCTTTGATTTAAAACCTTATGAACCTATGGATTTCTAAGGGACCTTCCTTTTTATTACTTTGATTTTTATAAGCCCTTTATTAATCGGTTAACTTCAACGATCATTTTCTTAAAGGCTAATGGCGATTAATTGACCGATTAGGACTATGGTTTTAATTTTTGATTTAAGATGAACATTTTAAAATGACTAATAAGAACCAAAAATTAAAAACCAATGTCTACAAAAGTGAATGCAACAGAGACCAACAAATTTAGATGAAGGCTTTAGAAATTAAAATTTTAAATTTGGGGGTATCTGATGTTGAGTCAAATTTGGCTCCAACATAGGCTCTAACTGGGACAATGTGTCAAAAACCTGAGGTATTTGAGAATTCCAGAATCTCCTGGTTTTATTTCTAGCCTTGGACAGAATCATAAACCATCAAGCTTGATTAGAAAATAAAAAATACAAACAAAGAAAACTTAAAACTGAAAAGATACAATAAGGCAACAACAAACATGATATCAAAGCAAAATAGAGTATCCAAAAACTATTATTCTCCTTAGTCAAATTTAGATCTAAGGATCAAAATTTTAAGTTCAGATGAGCTTTTGGAATATTGTTATGATTGTTCTACAAAGTCCTAAGATATGATCATACATAATGCATCAAAGTTACTTGCTCCATCATGCCTTGGCCTGAGTGTGTGTTAGTGCATTCATTTTAATTCCTGGGCCTTCCAGAACTTCATCATGTTTGGAAAATGGTCAAGCCTAATAAGTAATTTCACTCTTTAAGATTTTCACCATTTGTAGGGCTCCACTGCTAGTCAAGCGTCTATAGCCCCGATGGAGATGCTATTGATCCCATATGGTTTTACTCTACTGCCATTCAAGCATCTATAGCCCCGGTAGAGGTTTTCCAAGATATCTCAGATACAAACTCAATCTACATTATTTAAATTTTCTTTCTCTTTTTGAGAAATATTTGGATATAAGCAAATTGTGCAATGAGTGTACCTGAGTTGAGGACCAACTTTTGGCTAAAGAATAGAGTGTAATGATTTTTAGCTCAACCATATTACCAAAGATAACTTTGTCCCTTGGATCCTAAAATTTCTTTTAGTATGATTTGTAATGTGAGACTTTGTCATGATGGACCAACAACTCTGATTTACTCTGTTTTGTTTCATATCGTATGACAGTTGCATGAACATTCAAATTTGAAAATTGTAAGCATCATCAAAAACTAAAATAAATTTCCTCTTCTCTGTTTATCTTTAGGAAAATAGACAGTAAGGAATACTCATCATCCTATGATAATCATGAGAAACAACACAAATGAAACCACACCAAGCAAAACAAAACAGCAAAAAGGAAATTACTTAACTGACAAACAACACAAAAATTGACAAAAATTACATCACTTTGTTTTTTGGTTTTTATATATATTTTATTTATATTTTTTCTTAGGGCATTTACTCCCTATTGACCCCATGGCAGGGGTTATAAATTTTGAGATGTATAGCATTGATAGGGATTTTCATCAGTTCACCCTCCAGGGTTTGCAACTTGTAAGTGTTTGGACCAACAACTTGAGCTATTTGGTAAGGGCCAATCCACTTGGGTTCAAGTTTTCCTTTCTCACCATGCTTATCATTTTTGGGATCCTAGTAGATTACTACATCACCTTCACAAAAGGGAGTACCCTTTGCTTTCTTGTTAAATGATTTTATAGTTTTCTGAGTTTGATCAATTATTCTGTTTAAGGTCTCTCTTCTTTGTTCTTGCAACTGGACAATTTGGTCTAATCTTCTCTGCAAGGCATCAGGGTTCTCATGGTCTTGTAACAATAGGGAAAGTGCTAATTTTTCTATTCTTGGGGGTAACAAGGCTTTCTCTCCATATACCATTTCGTAGGGAGTTCTACCTGTATTTCTCTTTAGTGATAACCTATCTGCCCATAAAGCAAATTTTAACTCATTGTCCCAACTCTTCTTATTTTTACCCAATGATCTCTTAATTCTGGTAATTAAATTTTTATTTGATGACTCAACTAGACCATTTCCTTGAGGGTAATAATTTGCAGAGTGAGAGAGTTCTATTCCATACTTAGCACAAAATTCTACCATCTCAAATGATACAAAATATTGTCCATTATCTATCACTATCTTTTGAGGAACCCCAAATCTGGTTAGAATACTTTCTTCTAAGAAATTTATGATAGTTTGAGATGTAGAACTTCTTAGAGGAGCAACTTCTACCCATTTGGTGAAGTAATTTGTTGCAGTTATGATCCATTTATGTCTACCTGATGAGTTTGGATTAATTTCCCCAATTAGGTCAATGCCCCATTGTGTGAATGGTGCTTCTATGATTACTGGTTTGAGAGGCATAGCAACCAAATGTTTCTTACCTGCAAAAACCTGATAATTATGACAATTTCTAACATATTGATATACATCTTTAAAAAGTGAAGGCCAATAATAACCTGCTCTCATAATTTTATTAGTTGTAGCTTTGGGAGCAAAATGTCCTCCACATAAACCATCATGAAATTCTTTCATTATTTTTGGGACTTCACTTTCATACAAGCAGACTAATAACACACCATCAGGGTGTCTCCAATAGAGCACACCATCCTGCACATGATATTTCTGTGTTTGTAGTTTTACTGATCTCATTCTATTAATTGGCATGTCCTTTGGGAAAGATAGAGTTTGTAGGTATGCTAATATTTCATCATACCATTTACATTCAACATTATTAACTCTCCTGATGTCATGCATCTCATCTACTGTAATGATATTATTAGAGTCTTCTCCTTTATATGCTAGGTATTTTTCTAAGCCCTACCCTCTTACAGTTTTGACTATTTTAAATTTTGCATCATACTGTAATAGTTTCACCATCCACCTTGTAGGCCTTCCTAGTGGTTCGGATTGGGTGAAGACATCTTTTATTGTTATGAAAGGGATACAACAATAAACTTTATTTGAACCAAATATACCCTTGAAATGTTCTAAAGATTGAATCACTGCATAAGCATATTTTTCTAATAGGGTATATTTAAGATGTGCTCCTTTCAATCCTGAACTCATGAAGGCTATTGGCCTTTCATTATTTTCATCATCCTTCTGAGAAAGGACTACAACAATGGAATGTTCAGATGCGAATGAATAGATATTGAAATCCTTTGAGTAATTGGGGTAGGTTAAGGCTAGGGCAGTAGAAATGGCTTCTTTTATCTTTTTAAAAGCTTCCATATTTTTTGTTGTCCATTTTATTTCTCTAGTCTTTTTAACCATATCATTTATGGGTTTGGTCATCTCTGCAAAATTGGGAATGAATCTTCTAACAAAATTAATTTTGCCAAAGAATGACCTGACTCCTTTGATGTTTCTAGGAGGGGGATTTTTGAGATAGCTTCTATTCTTTCTGGATCTATACTCACCCCTTTTTCTGACACTATGTGTCCTAGTAATTTCCCTTGTGTTGTTCCAAAAATGCACTTTTTAGGATTTAGGGAAATTCCAAACTCTTTGCACCGGGAAAAGACTGCAACAAGATGTTCTAAATGGTCCTCTGGATTTTTAGAAAATACTGTTATATCATCCAAATATACCACTACTATTTTGAACATCAACCCTTTGAAGGTAAAATCCATTGCTCTCTGAAAGGTAGCACCTGCATTCATTAGACCAAAAGGTATTCTCAAATATTCAAAAGTACCCCAGGGTGTGGTGAATGTTGTCTTATGTCTATCTTCTGGATTAATCTATATCTGATTATATCCAAAAAATCCATCTAACAGGGACATTCTAGATGAACCAACTACAACTTGCAATAGTTGTTCCATATTAGGCAATGGATAATTATCTTTTAAGGAGCTTTTATTCAAGTTTCTAAAGTCTACATAGAGTCTAATATCCCCATTTTTCTTTCTGACTGGTACTAAATTGGATATCCAAGATGAAAATCTTACCTTTTTGATAATTTTGGAATCCAACAATTTTTGTACCTCTTTTTGCATTATTGGGTGTAGGGTAGGGTTATACTTCCTCTATTTCTATCTGAATGGCTTGGAATCTTCCTTCAGAGGTATTATATGTGACATTACATCAGTTTTGAAGGTTTTAAGATCTTCATATGTCCAAGAAAAATGTTCTTTATTTTTCTTTAGAAAACTTATATACCCAACTTTTTCCTTTTTTGGTAAGGTTGTGTCTATTTTCACTATTCTGGGCTCTTTAACTGTACCAATATTAACATCTTTAGCTATAGTCTCTTTCAAGAGAGGTTTGAAAGCTTTATCAAAATCATCAAATAAACTTTCCAGAGAAACTAATCCTTTTGGTATTCTATTTGTTTTTAGTTGGATTACTTCTACTAGTTCTCCTATTTGATCTTTTAATTTTTCTTCATCCTTTTCATCACAAATTATATCAGCATATTGATTTTGTAAGGTCATGAAGTCTTTTATGTCCACATCATCTTGAAAGACTTGTAAGTAAACAATGTTATCTAGTACAGAAGGCTTATAGACTGAAATGGTTGGGAACCTATCCATATATTCTGTAGTAATTTTTGGATGATCTAGGCCTGATGCATTTACAACTAAGAGGTTAGCAACATGATTCTATTCTCTAGGAATATATGAAATATTGAAAGCTAAAAATTTATCAATCTCTTCCAATACTACAGTTTTGTATTGTTTTAACCTAGGATGCTTAGTTTGATACTTTCCTCTTATCTGCTGGATAATTAATTTTGCATCTCCTATTACAGTTAGGTAATTTATTCCCAATTCTTTGGCTTTCCTCAATCCTAGCAACAGAGCCTCATACTCAACTACATTATTGGTGCAAGGGAATTCTAGTCTGTAAGGAATACCAAGGTAGTTTCCTTTTATGTCAGTCAAATTAACTCCTGCACCTACTCCAGATTGGGATTTAGCTCCATCAAAAGTCATGGTCCACATTTCTTGTGTTAATACTCTATCTGATTCAGCATCAACCATCTTCATAACTTTTGGATCCATGTTTTTGACTTCGGTACTTCTACCAGGAATGGGTTATGCCATATCGAATAAACTCCCATTCCTTTCTCTTCCATTGAGTTTACTAAGTTTATCATGGTTTCATCTATTTTAATTAACTCTATAGAATATTTGTTGAAAGGTTCTCTTCGTAGAGTTACATTTTCTTTATCTAACATTGGGATGGTAGCATAAGACCAATCCAATTGAATTGATCCCCCCAATTGTTCTACCCAATGTCTGCTTAGTAGTAGTGAGAAGAATGGATCAACATCCACTACTGCAACATCCATCACTATACCCTTTTTGGGGTGTTGGTCTAGGAAAACCAATAATCCAGTTATCACTCCAACGCAAGGTACTTGCCTACTATCCATTACTAAAACAGGGGCAGAATCTCTTGTACAGATTAACCCCATTTGGTCAGCTATCATTTTGGGCATGATATTGTGTGAAGCTCCACTATCCAGCATACAATTATGGATTACATACCTCTCTCCTTCATCTGAGTTATATCTTAATGACACATAGAAGGGTCTAATAGAGGATGGTGACCTTGTATCATGCTGATTTTGTCTAGCAACATGGCAAGTTGGATCTTCTTTTTGCTCAATAAGTCCAAATGCTCTACAAACTTGTTCTCTGTACTGCTGAACTTTCATAAGCTCACCAAATGTGATATTAACCTTTTGCTTACTGAGTTCTGACCCAACATCAAATTCTATCTTTTTTATATCAAGCGGTTTGTTGCATTCTTCCTTAGGTGTTTCCTCTTCTAACTCTACTAGCTCAGGGATTACCTTTCTAGGGATTTTATCATTTTTCTCTTTATTAATATTTTTGTTGGTGAAGGACTGTTTTCTTGTTTCACTGGTAGAAGCTTTCTCTGTTCTGTCAGGAACTATTCTATTTCTTAAATTCAGAGTGTGGGTAGCTTCTAACTCCTCCACTTCTTTTGCAGTGGGAATTAATTTTCCTTGTTTCATTTTATCATATCTTGACTCATGTGGTTTTTGCAAGATTTTGGTACCTTCAGCTACTAAGATCTGAGGATGATGATTTGAAGCATACTTGTCCATGTCCTCTTCAAAGAGCCTTTCTCTTGACTCATCTTCTAGAGATCAACATGCATTAATCCTTATATCCTCTTCTGAATCATCATTAAGATCTACATTGTGTTGTTTACTTAAATAAAAACCACATCCTTCTGGGTTATGGGGGGCCTCACAGGTTGAGAAAAAATAAGGAAAACCCTCTATTATGTTAGCAGATGGCATGGGGTTTGGAACACTATTCTGATCTCTATCAGACTCTCTATTCTTCCAATTATTGTTCCCATTGTTCCTATTTCTATTTCCTTCATCAGAGCCACTATTGTTTCCCCAGTTCCTATTGAAATTTTTCTTGAAGGGAGGGTGATTATCAACATGTGGTCTCTCTAGTTGTGATGGCTCACCATTATTTCCATTGTTTCCATTATTTATTTCTATTCTTGCTAACCTGTTGTTCATGGTATTGAACATTTCTATCATCTGATTAGTCAATTTCTCCATTGGATCTACTTCAACTCTTCTTTGTAAATCAAAAGCTACTCTTTTGGGCTTTTTATCAGGTTGATTTGATTCTAGAGAATAAGGTTTCATTTTACCACTATCTAGCATATTTCTTTCGATTTCAATTGCTTTATCCATGCATTCATCGATAGTGGTGGCTTGTTCTTGCCTTAATTCATAATTGAATTCTCCTTGGAAAGCATTTTTATAGAAACAAATTGATTGGATGTCACTAGGCCTGAGGTTAATAGGGATTTTATTCCTAGTTTTGGAAAATCATCTATTAAAATCACTGACAACTTCATTTTCCTTTTTCTTCATAGTGGCTAACTTGGTTAACAAGGATTGTTCATTTTTCCTCTCTCCAAATTTCTTTAGGAACACAGTTTCCAATTTAGAAAAATCTGGAATGTCATTGGCTGGGAGGGAGTTAAACCACTCCTTGGCATCCTTTTCTAAAGTTTGCAGGAATAGCCTTAGGACTACATCTTCATGTTCTACCTCTAAGCTATCCAAAGCATATAAGAAACTTTTAATATGATCTTCCTCCAGTTATTGCATTATTTCCTAAAAACTTGGGCAGGTACTTGTGGGCTTTATTAGGTAAGGCATTCAAATTTATAGGTAAAGTAAAAGGCATGTACCTATTAGTTCTCCATAATTGAACATTATTTTGATTTGGTTGAGCCATTGTCACTATAGGTGTAATGGGATTTGGATTCACAGTAACACTGCCTACAAGAATATGGGGTTGGGTAACCTTAATATAATCAGCTGAATTATCTACCATAATATTACTATTAGTTGGGCAATGAGAATAATCAAATGTATCATCTACAACAAAATTTAACCCACTATTAACAACTATTTCTGTAGCAGTGATATTCTGATTTCTATTTTTCTTTACGTACTTTCTACTTGTAGGACAAGATTTACTTTCATGCATAGTACTCTTAAGAAGTGGTACTTTTTGATTATAGGTAAGTACCTCAGGGTTCTCGAATTCTGGAAATAGCTCCTTACCGCTTCTCCTGGTGTGCGCCAACACGTTCTACTCCTTCTTTCTTGATTTTTGATTTATGGGTTCGTCCAGACAGAGTCACCAACATAGGTAGTGCAGAAAGAATAGAATGTATGATCAAGATTGCTTGATATTTAACTCTCAGCCTCACAGGAGATGGTTCTTGGAGGAATTTCAAGAAAATCAAGAAACATCAAGAACACTTCAAAAGATAATTGAAAAATCATGGGCAAAAGAAAATAAAGAACATAAAGACGTAAAATATTAAAACACAGGTTCTTTATTCTAATTGGTCGCCTGTTGATTAAAATAAAAAATAATCATTGCTAAATCTAGACTTATAATTTAAAAATTCTATCCTCGACAACGATGCAAAAAAATTGTTGGAACAATTTCTTGCATCCATAGGGTTCGAGTTGTCATGCTACAAGAAATTATTTGGAACCAACGAGCTATTATAAGCTCTGGTCAACCTACCTCTTTATTTTGATAAAATATATATTACTAAAGAAAATAACTAGAATGGGTAAGGAAACCCCAATGATAAACTTCAGATATTACAAGTTTAAGCACTCCAGATTTTAGTTACACTACTTATATTAAAATGATCAAGCAAAGACAACAACTATTATTATGCCTTATGTAGACCGGTGCCTAGATTCATTGGGTTGTTATAGCAATTTAACAACGTTTATAATATGAATAGAAAGAATGGGGAAAAGAGAAATTGGTGCTATTAGACTCATTCGAATATCGTAATAAATCTAAAAGTTAACCAATGAAAGAAATACTCATAACACATTCAAATAATGTAATCTGCTATGAGGAAACACATATAACTGAAGACAAAATTTGATAGAATTGACCCCTATAATTGTATTAATTTTCCAAATGAATTACATGCAGAGTTGGCAGAATGCCATTAAACTCTATTAAAAGCTCTTAATACAATAAGAAATATTTGTTCAAATAATGTAACAAGACTTCTTCAACTTCTCCCATTCCAATCTGGTAACAGGAAAAATCTCTGAGTTTCAGGCTCAAAAAGGACTGGAAATATTCTCAGCTTCTCAAGCACAATTCTACCAAAACTTGCACAACAAAGGGAAGAATGAGGGATGAACAGAAAAAGACACAAAGGGAATACAACAACACAACTCACAGGGCACTCAAGTATACCTCTTAGCAAAAATATGCTATCTCTAATGCTTGATGCAGATTCTGACCATAATTGGTGTATTTATAGCTTTGAATTCTTGAATCTGTTATTTTTGGCCTTATCTGGGCCTTACACTTGTCACTTTTTGGTTTGATATTTTTAAAAACTTGTACAATTGTCTTCCATTATCCCCTTTTGTCTACTCTGTATACTCTGCTAGGATTCTTTTAGTCTTAACTTGTTCAACCGGTAATCTCAGTGCCTGAATAGTCTTCTTCTTCTGTCCCTTCTTCGCTCTCTGATTGACTTCCTACTTTTGAAGTTTCTCCCCCTGAGTAATTTTTATTTCTTCTTCTAGGGGTGAATTCATTTCCAGTTGTAGACTGCATATTTTGATTTCTTTATTTTTCTTGATCTGTTGTAGCCCTCCTGATTTGCTTTTCAATAAGCTTCCAAGCGTAAATATTAAAAGTCATAGAAAATCTCAATATATTCATTTCTTGGAGGATTTTGTTCTTTTGTATGCTAATAAAAACTTTATTCTTTTCATACTAGGTAACAAGGGAATCCATAGTATTTACCAAGAAGGTAGTCTCCCTGGCCATTGTTGTGTCATCATCAGGTTCACAATCAAACTCTTCGATCTTATTCATGAGAAGGTCTTCTATGCTAGCAGTTTCCAAGAATTCCTCCAATGACAACCCAATTTCTACCAGCTTTTCTCTTATATCATTTAACAGGGCAAACATTTCTGCAACATCATTATACCACCTTTCTCTATTTACTTCGAACATTGCTGCTTTCATGAATTCAATATTGTTTTTTACCTCAGAGTCATCCTTTAAGATCACTTCTTTATTCTACATTTCTTCAAAATATTCTACCATTAGGTGGAGAGTGGGATGGATGACTTCTAGTTCTTTTTCTTTCTGGTATAGCAGACTCTCCATTTCCTTGGTAGTAAATTGGATCACTCTGATCTGTCTAAACATCTCTATGATTCCATGGATCCTATCCTTAATTTTAAATGACATTTATTTTTTGATTTTAGACAAATAGTCTGCATAGTTTGTTATTTTCACAACCAGAGGGGGTTGTACTAGTGTGGCAGTTGCCTTAGCTAACTGTTCTTTCAGATTATTGATCAAGGCTTGCATCTCAGCCTTTTCCTTATCACTAGTTTCCAATTGGCCCCTCAATTCTTTATTCACCTGGTGCAGAAGGTCTATGGTTTGTGCATTCATAGCCTTATTTATTCTGACCATGTCATCTTCCTTCCCATGCATTGAAATCTTCCCTATTTCATCATCAACTTGGAGAACAAAAGGTTCTTGTGGAGCAGGTATGGTTACTTTTGCCATGGATGCTCTGTACATGTCTTCCCCTCCCTCGAAGTATGACTCTCTTCCATGTCACCTATTTTAGCTATCATCTATAGTTCTCTTTCATTAGCAACACTAAAAACCATTTCTTCTTCGACCCTTTTTAATGTAACTTTTTTCAAGGTTAGAGCCAACTTAGGCTTCTTTGCCTCAAGGGTAGATACAACTTCTTGATTTTCTACCCTATGATCTCTCAATATTTCTCCAAAACCACTAGCTTTCATTTGTGTTATAGATGGAATTGGTATTTCTTTGTCATTAATATTCATCGAGGTGGGAATGGCCTGAGGGGCTAACTTCTTTACACTAGTAAGGCCAATAATTGGTCAGAAACAAGAGCTTCAACTTGTTTTCTTGAAATGGCAAGCTCTTAGGATGATACTGCAACCATTTCTTTTCCTTTGTCTACCTCAGGTCCTATGAGAGTTTGTTGTGAAGTACTAGGCGCTGCTTCTATCTAGGGTTGAGAATTTTCTAGAACTTGTATTTGGTGTTCCACTATATCAGTAGTACTCATTGTAACCTCCATTTGGTCAATGCCTTGTTCTTCTATAATTTCTAACAGTGCATCCTCTCGGATGGCTTGAGTGGGGGTAGGGAAAATTGGGACTTCTGAATCTACAATAATCCTCCTTATTGCATCGAGCTCGGGGGATATTCATATGGTCTGTGAATTTGTGAATTTCCCCTATTCTTAAAAGGAAAATCATTCCATACTTTTCGTAAATCTTCTCCTTTCTCCATGGCTTCTAATAGTGCTTCCTCATATTGGTATTTTCTGTGTTCGACCCAAGCATATTCGTGATTCATCATCCACCTATATTTTTTATGGGGATCATAGGGTCTCCAAGTTATCTCTTCGAAATCCAAGTTTTCTAAATCATACATGCCTTTGAACAGGGCTGGGTATCCAGTAAAAGTGTGATATCCAAATTTGCAGGGGACATTGAGCTAGGGGACTCGACCATGCTTTTTTGCTTGCCTCATTTTAGCTTCTTCTGCGACTTGCCTTACCAGTTCTAAGGCAGCTAGGGAGAAAGGGCAGTACATTGGTAACATTTTGGGGGGAATTTTAGCTCCATAAAGTTGCATATACATGAAACCTTATGAGAAGTAGTCGCCTATTTCTTTTTCTTTGAAGAAAACTTTCACCCTTGGCCCTAATCTCTTTGTCATGTCTCCTATGAATTTCTACCATGAAGTTGTCACAAAACCAACCTAAATGGGTGCATCCCTCATGTATTCTCCAAAATCTGTTCTATACATATGGACTATTATTGGCTCCTATTCTACATTGATTGTCCTCTCCTAATTATCCCGCTAATAGGTGCATGAGAATTGAATAATGAGAAAAATAGGGCATTTATTTCCTCTGTTCTAAGATTACCTTTTTTTAATTTTGACAATTGCCTATGCATTTGGTCACTCAATTCCTCTTCCCAGGCATAGATGGGGTGTTTATTCTTCTATTACTTTGTGTTACTAAGTACAAAGTATCTCTCCCTACCACACCGAGTTCTTGTACCCCCAAAAGTACGTTTATCATGTCATAAAAATCCTTGACCCAGGGTTTGAATGTGGTCTTTCTAATGGGGAATTTATCTTGTACATCCTCATATGTATCAAAAAGCATTTTAAAGGAATCTAAATCACTTAATTTATGAGATTACCTTTCAATTTCTTGGTAAATTATATGGGTGTTCGAAGGCTCCAGATGAAATACTTCTTTGATGTGTCTGGTTGCTATGCTAAACATTGGACATCCTTTATTATCTTTGAAAGTCCTGGTACTCTCGTCATAGGCTACTACTAGCCACACCAACAGGTCTACATAGTAAGACACCCTGGGGCATATTAATTTCCCAACATTGCTGGTCCATCTGTTTTTCCTAGGGGCTCTCTGGTTTTGTTATTTCTTCGCTTTGTGGAATAATTAGCCAGCAACCAAGGAGAGCACTACCAATTTTCCATTGTGGTCTCGAAGCTCTGAACACACGTATTTTCAATCTCGTACTATTTATTTGGTCATACATACCTATTGTAGCCATTGCTCCTTTGGGAAGCTCTATGTATGGATACTGGTCAGTAATGAACTTTATTGCCTCCTGAGTGTCCTTGGGTACAAAGCTATTTCTCCAAGTGGCCATTATGCTCACAAGAATTATTTCGACTCACTGCGATACGTACTTTTTGGGCTTCTTCTAACTCTCTGCTCTTTCAAACCAGTTCTTCATTTTGAGATAACCAGGGTGGCGATGGTGCTCGATAGTGGGACTTTAAATAACTGAGGATAGAGTAGCTTTACTGGTCCCGCATAGTTACCATTAATGAAATGTCACCAAATACCTTTCGAATTTGGCCAATGGATATCTGCCATAGTGTCATTTCTAAAATCGAATAATTATGGTAGGTGATCTTCCTTGGCCTGTACGTCCACGAGGACCTTGGTTTGTGCACTTGCAATCATTCATAGTATTTCTATTGGTTGCTAAGCTACCATTTTTTTGACGTGGTATTATGAACGTGGTGGTGGGGGCCTTTCACGGGGATTTTTTGTAAAATGATTCATCACCTTGGCCTTTTATAGGAGTCAGTTTTGAAAGAAGATATACCGTTAAAAAGTGGTCATTATTTTGGGGATCGGTTTTCAGATCTTCTCATAGAGGCATGTGCCCATAAAAATTTGCTAATATGCACGTTTGGTTAGTAAAAAATGTAACTGGATTACCTTAACCCAAGTTTTATCATCATAATTATTTAGAGAATAACCAAATGTTAAGGTGCCTTAGTCGTAACACTTACCTTTATGAGCATCCCATATCGAGCTTAACATTAGACCTTGTTGATTTCAATCACTATCATTAATATCTATGGACCTGTATAATCATTAGTCATACGACATAATTGATGTATGATATGGCAGTTACATGTATTAATTGGAAAACCCATGGTTAGCAGTAAATCGATCACAAATGCTTAGGCTCGAAAATATAATTTACCAAATTGATCTTACCAATGTATTAATCTCTATCTAATACAAAAATTATTTAGGTTAACATGGTATTAGAAAATGCTAATAACCTTTCATTAAGACATAATCTATTTATGGACAAATCACACTCCTATGCGCTCACTGTTAGATCAAAAAATTAGACGTGTGCACCCGTTGGATTCTCCAAACATGCACAAGGATTAGCATAATAAAAGGGGAAAATTACCCACGTATTAAACCCTTATAAATATTGGTTAAGTGCTCTTCCTTAGCCTTAATAATACATTTAATTAGTTTTCTGACCAAAAAGCTTGATTATACTAACCTTTGTACGCCTTGGATACGTGCTACCGTCAGATCTAAGCGGGGTCAAGCACCATCGTCATATCAATCAGAGTTGTGTGCTTCATATCCCAAGGGGGGGAGGTTTACCTTTGATGAAGCTTCGAACGTTGGATCTAGGTATAAACGACTACAACCATTAGATCTAGCTTTGACTATAACTTCGTTGACTACTACCTTGTTAAAATTTGATCGCTTCAGGGAAAACGTGGTCATCAGATTCGATCGAGATCAAGCACTGTCATCGGATTAGCCCATGATGAGTGCTTTATATTCTTTATGTCATCCGGATGAAGCACAACCATAAAATTTAGGAAGAATCAATGCAGCCTTTGGATTATTTTTTTATGTACGCTTTTATGTCTCCTAAGTTTGACTTGTCAAAGTTCTAATGCTTCATAAAAGTGTTATCATTGGATCGTATTTGGATCGGGCACAACCGTCGAATTTTGGAGAAGATTGAAGGTGGTTAACCCTTGTTCAGATGAACGAATTTTATTGGTCGGTTGATCTGCCACGAGCGTCATCGTTGGATTGAATCATAGCTAAGCGCTACCACCGATATTCTTTAACCTACAAGCTTAATAACCAAATGGGTGCATAAATAAAACCTTAAATCACTATTGATTAAACGAAAGGGGGAAGAATTACTAACGTTTTAGGACCCTTACAAAGCTTGATTAGCAGTTTAATTAATTTTTTTGGGTGCCTAAACCCTTTCAATGTTAACATCTTGTTATTTCGACTGAGCACAGTCGTCGGATTTCATCCCATTAGAGCATTGTAGTTGGATCTTTGGGAGATGTGCGCTTCATACCTTTGTGTTCTGACTTATCAACATCTGATTATTTTGTATGAGCACTGTCATTGAATTGATTCAGGAGAAGGTGCATCTATCGCTTTCTTCATATCTGCAAGATTAATTGCCAAATGGGCGCATACCTTTAATTACTTAATAATCTTTAATTAAGCGAAGGGGGAAAGCTTATCAATGTATTAAGGCCTTCATTAATGTTGATTAGTGGGTTGATTAATCTTTGGGGGTTTGACCTGCTTAATGCTAAACTTTGACACTCCACGTGATCGTCTGATTTTATCATGATTAAGCACTGCCCTTTGATATTTTGGATTTGCATGGTATTTAATCAAAGGGAGCGTGTAACCCTTACTTGGTTCTAGTCGATTAAGTTGTTTAGACCTTAGGTTATAAGACTTGGACCATGGACCTTTTAGACTTAACTTCTGGGTTGCTAGCATGAGAGCACTCGTCCAGATCTCGAGGAAAGAAACGCTTTCGTCCAGATCTTTGGACTTGCATGCTTTTTAATCAAAAGGGGCACATACCCTCATTTGTTTACGTGACTTAATTTAACCTTAGGATTTTGGTAAAAATAATTCTTTAATTAAACCTTCGATTTAATTATCTCCACTTAAGTTGAACGCTTTGATTTAAAAACCTTATGAACCTATGGACTTCTAAGGGACCTTCCTTTTTATTATTTCAATTTTTATAAGCCCTTTATTAATCGGTTAACTTCAACGGTCATTTTCTTAAAGGCTAATGACAATTAATTGATTGATTAAGACTATGGTTTTAATTTTTGATTTAAGATGAATGTTTTAAAATGACTAATAAGAACCAAGGATTGAAAACTAATGTCTACAAAAGTGTATGCAACAAAGACCAACAAATTTAGATGAAGGCTTTACAAATAAAAAATTTAAATTTGGGGGTATCCGATGTTGAGTCAAATTTGGCTCCAACAGGATCCCTTTTTTAAGGAGATTATTGAACGACTTACACTTGTCCAAGAGTTGGGCGATAAATCACCAAATGAATTGAATTTTTCCTTGCAAGTTGCACAACTGTTTGAGATTCGAAGGGGGAGGCATATCGATGATAGCCCTAAATTTTTGAGGATCAACATCGATACCGTGTTGTGAGACAATAAATCCCAAGATTTTACCAGAGGTGACACCAAAGATATATATTTTTGGATTCAATCGCACATTGTGTTCCATGAGGTGATCGAAGCATTGATGAAGGTTCTCAAGATGTTGGCTGTGCGTTTTAGATTTTGTGATAAGATCATCGACATAATCTTTGACAGTTTTGTGCATGAAGTCATGAAAGATATAGGTCATGCAACGTTGATAGGTTACCCCAACATTTTTGAGACTGAAGGGCATGACCTTGTAGCAAAATGTCCCCCAGGGGGTCATGAAAGATGTTTTATGTTGGTCATTCGAGTTGACACGAATTTGATTGTAACCAAAAAAGTTATCTATAAGTGATAGCATTTTGTGCCCTGTTGTGGCATCGACCAGTAAGTCAATATTAGGGAGTGGAAAATTGTCCTTGGGATAAGCTTTTTTAAGATCCCTAAAATCAGAGCATATGTGGATAACCCCCTTGGGTTTACCGATGGGAACCATGTTTGAAACCCATACAGGGTAATCAATTGGTTGTATGAACCAATGTTGAGAAGTTTTTATAATTCCTCTTTTACCATCAAAGCAAGGGATGCATTCGATGCAACTTTTGTTTAACAAGTTTAGCATTATCATCCAATATCAAGTTGTGGATGACTAATGACAGATAAAGGCTAGGCATGTTCATGTAGGATCATGTGAAAACCTTTATGTACTTCTAAAGGAAAGCCATGAAGAGGATGCATTCGTCGATCGTAAGACTAGCTGCGAGTTTGATAATATGAGGATGGTCGAGATCGTCAACGATGTCAACATCAATGGTGTCCTCCACAAGCATGTGAGAATCATCATGGAGTTGAGTAGGAGTTGGGATGAGGTGGATATCATCAATGACGTTAGGAAGGTGGAATTCATCATCAAGATAAAAATTAGTATGATTGATCCATGGTAGGTGGGGTGGAATAGAAGGCAAAGGTGCATTAGCAGATCGCAATAATTGAGGTGATGGGAGGAACTCGACGAGTGATGGTGTGGATGAAATATTTTTGAAATTAACAAAATTGATAATGGGTGGCAAAATGTAATCGGGATGATGTGGATAGCGAAGTGGGGTGTATAAGTCAATAGAAATCATGTTGACGGATAGGCTGGAAGTGGTGGATGTGGGGGAATGTGGTGGTGAACAATCAGAGGAGGATGATGATGAATCAGTAAATGGTTGGTTGAGGTTAGGAAGTATAAGTACGAGCAGGGAATGGGAATGATAATGGGAATGGTGGGCTCACTATCGTGTGTAGAAGGGCATGAATGAAATAGGTGGTGGAGGTGAAGGAGGGATAATAGTTGGCAAAGATGGATTAAGTGATAAGTCTATAAATTGATCAGTAAGGGCTTCAACTATGCAGGGAGAAGTATCCTCATGCGGTGGAGATGAATGAAATAAGGTGAATGAAATGTCAACTATAGATTTATGGGATGAACAACTGATAGGAAAATTGAGCTAAAATTTATCATAAAAAAAACCTTGAGGGGGTCAAGATTGAGATGATTAAAATCATCCTCGATAGTGTTGATTCTTGCAGGATGGTAACCAATTCTGGACTTGTCGTTAGGCAGTCGTAAAGGAGGATTGATAAGGCTATGATATCCTTGTTCATACCTTCCTAGTCTGAAACCATACTAGTTGTAATGACAAAGATAGTGCCAGGAAAAATCTAGATTTGACATGTGATCAAGATTACCATAAAATTTGGTTTGGGGTGGTGGAGGCACTGGAGGCTCCACAGATGAGTCAAGTATCCCATATATGAAGTTTGTGCAATTGTCAGGTGGACCAAGAGAAACAATAGCCCCAAAAATCATGGGCACATCGTGGGATCGACTGAAGTTGCAGGTAGATTGGATGGTAGGTGAGATTACCCGAGTATTTCGTATGTCATACTCACCAGGATTAGGTGTGGTCATGAGTATAGAGATGTGAGGAGTTTCATGATGCTCAGGTTGGGGGAGGACCCCTTGGGTGGAAAATATGGCAATGGTATTGATGTAGATGAAGGTAAAGGTAGAGCTGATGAAGCAAGGGGGTTTGATTGGGCCAATTGAGTGTAATATTGAGCGGCACGTTGTGTCCACTCATAGCATTAGACAGATGTTCCTATGATGGGATGATTAGCATGGCTAAATTGAGATGTTGGAATAGAAGATGTAGCCAGAGTGGGAGCGATGACTCATGAACGAGATGATAGGGGAATGAAGTGATGGGGAGGCATAGATGGAGTGGGAAGGAGAGGTGTGGTAGAATAGGAAGTCGATGATGGTGTAGCTAAAAAGTTGAATGGGAGGAATGACGAAAAAGAGGAAGATGGCAAAGAAAAGGATGAAGGAAGATGTGAAAATGTTGGAGTAGTGGGAGCACTGGTAGCCGAGGATGAATGTGAGGAAGATGAGGGTATGTTGCTCAAATTTGGTGTGGGATGCGAAAATGAGGGTGATGGAAAGGTGGTAGCAAGGGAGTGTCATGGAGTGGGAGTGAATTATGTAGATGAAAGGGGTGGACCAGGTGGAAGGGTGACAATGTTGTAGAATTCAAATGGGTCATCGTCAATAGGGATGTAGTGAACTAATCCATTGTGAACGTATTTTATATAATGACGTAACGTGGAAGGGACACATTGCATATCTTGAATATATGAGCATTTGAAAAGGATATTGTATTGCATCTCCCCTTCAAGGATGTGAAAGAGAGTGGAAATGGTTTTGGCATCGAACTAAATGTGTAAGATAATTGTATCTACGGTAGGGTGTATAGAGCTATCAAAGGCTCGAAGGTCCATAGAAGGAGTGATGAGATGAGTAGGTGGGATGTGAATATGGTGAAGAGAGAGGATAGAAATGATACTTATGGATCATTCAGTATCAATGAGGATGCACTTACAGGTACCAAAATTAATGGAAGACTGTATATGCAAAGGTGGATCCACCCCCTCTTCTACAAATTCGATGATCTCGTGGTCATGAAAACTAATAGAAGGTTGCAAGCATCTCTGAACATTACCAAAAAAGTTGGCAAAAGCATCAGTATCATGGGTCTCTAGATCAAGAGAGCGAAGAAAGGAATTTAGAGCTTCACGATGAGGTTGTGATTGTTATAGAAGGTCATAGATGGATAACCTTATAGGGGCAGTGCAGATTTGATGTGAAAGGCTACCACAAATAGAGATGATATTACGTGGTATGGTGGGAGAAACTGGTGGAGAAATTTGAGGATTAGAAGAAGATGGTGGAAGAGAAGTAGAAGTGCATGGGGCTTTAGCAGGAGATGGGTAACATTTGTTACGGGTAGTAATGTTGATCATACCCACAAACCCCTATTGGGAAGCATTGCGATTGACATGATTGACTTGTCGTGGATTAGATTGAGCATTAGTACCCCCATGTTAGGGCAATGGATTTTGATAGATCCTCAAGTTTTGATTTTGTAATGCAAGGGGATTAGATACTTGGATGGTTCCACGATCAATGAGATATTGGATGATGTGACGAAATACATGACAAGAATCAAGCTGGTGGCCATGTTGGCAATGAAAATCATTGAATACCTATTCATTGTGGTCTCAAGGTAGGGGACGATTAGGATCATCAGATCGGATATCAGGCAAGGAGATAAGGCCCCCATAAAATAAGTGGTGGAATAACATGGGCATAGTTTCGAACAAAGGTATCCAATTGTGTGGTGGACGAGGAGGGCAAGTGTTACGCCCTTGCAATGGATGAGAAGGTAGCGACAGATTGGTTTGGAATGCACATTATGGCGGTTGGGGTGGTGTTGGTTGTGGTGACGAGGATGGAGAAGTTAGCATCACCTGATTGGTTTGAGGTGGTTTGGAAGTGGGAGGAGCGTAAGCATTCTGATTGTACCAAAATTTAGATGGATAAGGTGCTTTTGGACGAAGCTTGATCTTACATGTTTGTGTTGGAAATATTGAGTTGTCATTGATGTCAAAGGTGCATGGTATTCAAGGCAAAAATATTCTTCAAGAAGTTTATAAGGTTGAGCAATTATTCAAGGTAAGGTATATCTCCAAGCAAGAAAAATATTTGTAAGAAAAGGATTAGATATTTAAATATTAAATTTAAATATTATAAAGAAGGATAGAAGCCTAGGACATAAAGGTTTAAAAGTTAATAAAAGTTAATAAAAGTTGCTTGGAACAAAAGTTTAAAAGTTGATTGGGACAAAGGTTTAAATATTACAAGAGAAGGCCAAAGGTTTAAAATTTTATAAAAGTTGCTTGGGACAAAGGTTTAAATATTACAAGAGAAGGCCAAAGGTTTTAAAAGTTAATATTATAATATATTTTTAAATATTATAAGGGGTTTATAAGGTTTGGCACCAACGTCTTTGGAGAGCATAAATTAAATCAAAAGTAAAATCGTGAGCCAATTTTCGAAGGTGCAAAGGAAGGCATATAAATATGAAGGCAGAGATTTCATTATTTACCACCGTGCAATGCAGTAATTAAAAATTCCTAATATGACCAATGATGTGAAAATTCCAATTCATGTGCGAAATTTGAATACTCCTAGTGTGGAAAAATTAATGAATAAGAGAAGAGGAAGTTGTGCACTACGTGGTAGAAATCCGGAGTAGAAAGATAGAAGAGTGAATCCCCAATAGGTTCCATCCGTTGGGGTATCCCAATCGGACGTCTAGCCCTGTGTTAGGGCGCTGCAAAGCAGAGTGTGCAGAGTTCGAAACCCTACGACATCGTTTTACTTTGTGATGAAATTGCAAAAATATGAAGGTTATAGGTCAGTTGATCCTCTTTTGTTCTTGAGCTATGGTGCAACCCAACCGGTTGGCTAGGTCGCAGTGAGACGCTGCTGTGCGTGAGGACTAAGGGTCAAATTCTATTGGGTGTGGTTTTTGCTTGGAAATCATGGTGGCAGTTGAGGTAAGAGAAAAATATTTTATTTTTATTAAAGTAGGGAGTCATAAGGTGCAACGTTAATATTTTATATTCTGCATTGTTATAAGAAGGTGATATAAGGTGTGTTAGGATTGTTTGAAATATTGTATTTTGTATAGTGTGTGAAGGAGTTATTTTTGTATATTAAGGAGGAGTTATAAGGTGTAATTTTGATTGTTATAAAATTGTATTATGTATAAGTTGGAGTTATAAGGTGTAACTTTGGAATTTTAATTTTGTATTTTGCATGTCATAAAAGGATAAAATAAGAAGTGACTTTATTGGTTTAAAAGCTTCATTGTTTATATTTTGATAAGGGTATAGTTATTATTAAAAGCTTTATTTTGTGAGATTAAAAAGGAGATATAAGGTATTATTTTCAAGCTTTATTGTGCATATTTTTGAGAAGGGTTTTTAATGTGGATGATTTGAAAAAGATATTTGCTAACCCAATTTTTAAAGTGGCAAAAGAAAGGAAAATTATTATTTGTCAAGATAGGTTTGGGAAGCTCATCATTATTGAGGCAGATTTAGAGGTATGGTGATTTAATTCCTTTCTCAAGGTGGTTTTGTTTGAGGAAAATAATTTTGTTGTCATAAGGTTGGAGGTATAAGAAATTATTGGATGTATATTGGTTTTTGCTTGAAATTGAAAATAAATTGATGAGAGTTATAGATTAGTTTTGAGAGCAAATTTGTGCATTGTTTTGATTGAATTTGGAAGAAAATTTGCAAGGAGTTATAGATCAGATTTGAAAGCAAATGTGTGCATTGTTCATGATTGATTTTGGGAGTAGATAAGCAGGGCAGGTTTATGCATTATGATTGATTTTGAAGTGAGTATGGAAACAAGAAAAATAGTATAAGTCTCACACAAATAGAAGAGTAGTTTTAAAGCAATTCAAAGTGTCACATAGTGCAAGGATAGAGTGAAAGAATTTAATTGAGAAGAAGAACATATTGGGTACTTGTAATGCATATCATTTTCTATATGTTCATGAAGATAAAAGAATTTTGGGTAGAATATGTTTGAATTACTTTAAGTTGAAGAAAGCACTTTTGGATTGGATACAAGCATTGTTAGTATGCAAGATTTGGAAAGATATGAGCATTGTTAGTATGCGAGATTTGGAAAAGATATGAGCATTGTTTGTATGTAATATTTGGGAAATATTGAGTAGGTTTTGTGAGCATATTTGAGTAGAAGTTTGAGCAGGATTGAGCAGAATTATGAGTAGGTTTGAGCAGGTTTTGGAGCAGATTTGAGTAGGCCTTCTTAGCAGGCTTGTGAGCATATTTGAGAAGATTTTGTGATAGAGTTGAGCAGGTTTTTGAGCATATTTGAGCATATTTAAGCAGGTTTTGGAGTTGTTTTGAGTAGGCATTTTGAATAGGCTTGTGAGCATATTTTAGGAGAGTTATGAGCAGGTTTGAGCAGTGTTTGTGAGCAGGATTGAGCAGGTTTCATGAGTATATTTGAGTAGAGTTGTGAGCAGGATTTGGAGAAAACCAGAACAAAGGAGATTGGTGTATCCTATAAATTTGTGGCCATGAACCAACAGAGGGGATTGGTGTCTCCTATGGATTGGTGTCCATAAAACCATATCAGAGGGGATTGGTGTCTCTTGTGAAGTGGTGTCCATAAAACCAGAGCAAAGGGGACTGGTGTCTTCTATGGAGTGGTGTCCACAAAACCAGAGTAGAGAGGATTGGTGTCTCCTGTGGAGTGGTGTCCACAAAACCAGAGTAGAGAGGATTGGTGTCTCATGTGGAGTGGTGTCCATAAAACTATAGCATAGGGGATTGGTGTCTCCTGTGGAGTTGTATCCACAAAACCAGAATAGAGTGGAGTGGTATCCATAGAACTTGAGAGAAGATTGGTATCTCTTGTGAATTGGTGTCCACAAACATTGTAATAGGGGATTAGTTTCTCATGTGGATTGGAGCCCACAAAATTTATTGATAAATTTATAAGCAATATTTCTTCATGGATGTAGCCCACATTGGGTGAACCACGTTAAATTTATGTCTTTCATATGTGTGATGATTTATGCGTTGTTTCATTTACTGCATTGATATTACTGTTGTTATCATTTGGTTTGAAAAGTGAAATTTTTTATCTTATACTGTTCACTCCCCCCTCTCAGTTTAATCTTGTGTTCTTCAGTTTGGACCTTAATATCCTCGATAACCTTAGCTTGAAAAATAACCTCATAAAATGTGCGACTCTGATGGATTTGCAAAGTTTGAGAGATTTGTTTGTGGCAAATTTTGGCAAACAATTTGACTAATTATATAGGTGGAAGGGTAAAAGCAAGATCATGAATGCCAACCCTCCATCAAGAAACTAAATTAATGATGGGTTCATTGTCAAACTATCATAAATTGTACACATTTGACAATGTCATCTTTGTTTTGATATTGATTGAAAAGTGCTCGAGAAAGAGATTGGCTAACTGCTCAAACTTGAAGAGGCTATGATGAGGTAAATGATTATACCAATCTAATGCTTGTCCCTCAAGTGAAAGTAGAAATGTGCAAAGCATGAGGGGATTGCTACCTTTGAGTTGGTAACAAGCAAAGCAATAATTGTTGATGTGCTCTCTTGGATCTTCCTTACCTTTGAATTTGTCAAATTTTGGGATCTCAAATCGGTAAGGATATGGATGCATAGGAATAGATGAATGAATGGAATCATTGCATAACTCGTTATATGTGGGCTTTTGGGGACCATAACCAATCATGCGCAAATATAATTTTTTGATTTGTTCTTGTATAGCTTGAAGTTCACTGGAGAGCACAATTGTAGTATCCATGGATGCACCCAATGAGGGTGGGAATGGTTTTGAAGAAGAATTTGGAAGAAGTATTTGTGATGATACCTACAAATAGACCAAATGGGATGGGTATTACAATTGTTGCTCTTCCCATTGATTGTAGTAAGCAACCTATTGTGGATCAGGTGCTAACATGACTTGATATTGGGTAAGAGGAACCTGAGATGGATACGGTGAGGTGTATAAGTATTATGCTATGGGTGCTTATTACGTATCATGGTACACAAGAACCTATTGATCGAGCATTGGCACTTGTTGTTGTTGTGGATGTTGGAAGGTTGGTTGTGATTGGGCTGTGATGGTGGAGGACCAAGTAGGAGGTGAAGTGAAGAAGGTAGGGGGTATTAATGATGAGGGTGGAAGGGATGAGGGCATAACAAATGTGAATTGGCCATAGGGTAGAGCAGTGGCTGATGTGAGTTAAGATGGCATGGAAGGAGAAGAAAGGAAGGAATTAGGGTGGGTCGAATAATGTGGGGGATTAGCAAGATATGAAGGGTAATTTGGATTGTAAGAGGAGAGAGGAGTATGACGATGAACGAAAAGGAGGGGGTGGGAGCAAGCAAAAAGAAGGGGGTAGAGGTAGGTTAAAATAGGATGAAGATGCCAATGGAGGTCAGTATGATGAGAATAGCAGGATATTGATCAAAAAATTAGTATCAAATTATGGAGTGAATAAGAGTGGCGGTTGTGAGGGAATGACTTGTTATTGTTGGAATTGTTGAGATGGAGGTAGTTGGTTGTGTGGTGATACTTGATAGTATTGAGGTAAAATTTGGGAATATTATGGCAAAACTAATGAAGATGGATGAGATGGGGGTTGTGAATGTTGTGAAAGTTGTTGTGGGTGCAAAATTTGGGATGAAGAAGAGGAAGGGGTGGAGAAAAATAAGGTGGAGTGGAAATCATGCCTATTATTTGGATAGTAGTGATGACGTCAGGGACGATTTGAGAGATGACAATATTGTAGTCATCCCCTAGTAGAGGATGTGGGGAATGCTCTATAAAAGGATGAGTAGTGGATGGTGATGGAGGTGGAGTAGGATCATCACAAGTGATGGTAGGTAATGGATGACTAGGTGCAATGTCAATGACATGCTGACAATATGTTGATGGTGGATTGGAGGAGGAGAGATCGTTTGGAGATGTGTCCTCATAGGTCTATCCTCCACATGGGATGGAGTAGAAGATGCAACTTGCAAGATGAGACTTACCTCGGGTGTTGGCGATTCAGTTAGCAAATCAGGTGGAGCAATGGATGTAACCCTCTTAGACTTGGAAGGTGGATCATTGGTCTAGGAAGAGGAGGATCCAGTATCCATGATAGTATGACGAGCAGCATTAGTGGCACGATGGAGAGCCTCATGCATCTGATTATGCATAACAAGCATGATGATGTGTGTGCTAGTGAAGAAATAGCCAAAAAATGTGAAATTTAGGCTTTGGAGAGCTTTGTGACTAGTTTTTAAACTTTTTGTTTTGAAAAACATAGGTTTGCATAGGGAGGTACAAATTTTTTTTGACTCAAAATTTTGCACAAGGGGTGTGAACCTCGAGAAGACAGACAAAGGGTATGGATGTGTGTTTTTTTGGACCTCTGTGTGTTATAGGGAAGTTTCTAAAACTCTATTCTAGAAAAACACAGGTTCGCACGGGGAGGTGTAAACTTTTTTATACCCAAAATTTCACACGGGGAGGTGTGAACCTTGAGAAAACAGACAGGGTGTTTGAATTTTTGTTGTGTGAAGCCTATGTGTACTGTGTAGCAGTTTTTGTGTAGTTTTGTAGCTTGGAAGCTAGGTTCGCACGGGGAGTTCAAACTTCTCTAGACCTAGAAGTTCGCACGTGGGAGTGCGAACCACTCGAAAGCAGACTATGAAGTGCTCTGTGAGATTGTAAACTATGGGATAACTGAGCAAGTGAGTTGTGAGCAATTTTTATATGTTGTTGTAATCACTTTCGTGACTCAAATCAAAAGCAAATATTTTTTTGGTTTTTGTGTATTTTGATGATAGTACTGTATCCAACCTAACAACAAACCATAGGAATGGGTGAATTCTTCAACAAACAGGTATATCGTAGCATAGAACCTCCTACAACACCCAAAGGTGTGAAGGATATAACTATGTGTCCAACGGGCGAGTGACGACCTAGATGAAATAAGGCATAGTAAAATGGTATCAAAAAAGGAGACTCAAAATGCTTTGATGAGTCGAAATACTCTCGAGGAGAGAGGTCACGCTATCAATGTGTTGCTACTGGCCCAACAGGGCGATCGTTTAACCCTTATGTTTAAGGCATGCATAGTAATGATCAGTTGTGCCCACTAATTATTATTAATAGTCCTGTGGTAAAGGGGATTTCTAAAACTACCTACTCCAAAGGTACCTTTTAGTGATTAATTTTGGAAAACCAACGCTCAAGAGTAGGGGATCTCCCGGTGATGAAGGTCGATCAACCACTCTTGGGGGGCTACTATGGTGACTACAAGGGGGTGAGCTGGTGGAAGGAGGTGAATTCCAATGTCACCAGACTCGAGTGGGGATTGGTGATGAAATCCAATCTTACCACTATGAATGCCATGTGAGTGTGTGGGTGTGTGTTCTACATAGACAATTTTAGAAGCAAAACTATCCTAGATGCATTTTTGAAATAAATCTAGTTTAAGATGCCTTTTCGAATGAAATCTAGCCTTAAATGCTTTTTGAAAGAGAAACTAGATTAAATGCATCCTCACAAAATCAAATTAATCTAATGCTTGAAGATAAATACTGAATGAAAATGCTTATTGGAAGGAAATCTAAATTAAAATGCTTTCTCATGAAATAAAATCTAACCTAGTGTTTGGGAAGGAAAGACAGGAATTGGTAATGTTTTTATGAAATGAATCTACACTAAGGTACTTCCTCATGAAATCAAATTTAATCTAATGCTTAAGAAGGAAGATAGGAATTGGAAATGTGTTTGGAAGTAAATCTAACTATAATGCTTATTTCAATGTCAAAGTGTATGCAAACAGTTGAATTTCTAACCCAAGCGATGAGTTAACCTTAAAAATATAAAAAAATAGTGTATGAGCAAAATACCTGCATCTAAGCAGTTGCAAAGCCCTATGTCTATCCCTGTGCATCAATATTGTACCATTTTTGGTAGTTCGCACCCGAAGGTGCGAATTTATCTACTGTTGGAAGTTCTCACGGGGACGTGAAAACTCGACACCATGAGTTGGGTAGACTGGTTCTGTGATCCTGATGGCTAACTCTTAGTTTTTTGGGTGGTCTTGACAAGGTTTCCTACACAAAAACAACCAAAAGTCATATTTTATGATCAAAGTTAGCACAAAACCTTAAGATATGAAGCATACACTTGAAACAAGCAAGTACTAGAAATTGAAATACTAACTAGGTGGCACACAAAAATACAAGGAATAGTATCACCTTACATACAACATGGCGAGAGGCGATTTGGGATCTAGCTATGGGGGCACGCAATCCCCGGGATCATGAGGCTTTTAACCTCCCCTGACTTACCTTGTCGGTTGATGGGGTGTCTAAAACTGATACCTTGTGCGTCAGAAACCAATTTTAGAGGCAAATTGTAAATTTCACATGCCCAAGTGTGTACTCTTTGGACCTTCGAAATTCATTGGTGCACCAAAGGATTTCGTGACAGGGTTTGAAGTGCATCTTAAGGCTTTGATGTTGGGCCTAAAGTGCATTTGAGGGCTTTGGTGGGGGCTGTTTGGAGTTGGAACTACCTACCATACAGAAATAGTCCACACGATTTGTTAGGTAGCGATCAATCTAATTCTTGGTGGGGGTCCCACCTTTTTTGTGCCATAATGAAACCATTCAAAATACTACAATTTTAAATCAAACTATAGAATCACTGCTTTTGTATTGACATAAAAAGGAGGTTACAAGGTCCTTTTTACAACTTTGCCCTAAAGGCTACAAGTGGGTCTTCCCTAAGGAAACCCTTATTAGTGTGCTTAAAGACAACAAGATCCATCTTTTGGATGTTCCTCAGTGTAGGTGGGCTTCTTGCTCGTGGGCCACCGTTGGTTTGATGTGTCCTTTATACCTGTTAGACCTGCAAAATCTAGTTAGAACATTTGGGGGCCTACCTTAGTCAAACCCCATGTTTATGAAGACAAAAAAACCTCTAAATTAAGCTTAAAACATGACTAAAACTGTTAAAAATGGTGTAAAACCATAAACTAAGCCATAGTTACATATCCGATGAACTTTGTTTTGCTGTAGCAAAAGTTCACACTGGTGGGTGCGAACTTATCTGGGTATGGAAACTTGATTGTCTTCGATAGAATTCATAGAATAGGCTTTTTGATTTGTCTTGATGTTTCTACTTCTTTGCTATTTCATCGGGTCACCTTCGAAAGTTACCTTGTCGATAACCTATCTAAGTCACAAGGAGTATCATAGATGTAACAAAAACCCTATTGCTATGATGGATGTGTTTGATGTGTGATTGATGTTGGATGGCTAGAGTGATTTCATCAGAGTTTTTGTAAGCTAAACTTGGAATATTTAAAATGGTAAAAATGGCCTTCTACTTATAGACTTGGCCAAGGTTAGGGGAGGGGCTGAGGTGTCCCATGTGAGGTGTGTGTGGTGAGGTGTCCTCCTAAGAGGTGTCCCTTGAGGTTTCCTACCTCATAAATGATATTGGGTGAGAGAATCCCTCACCCATCTACAAGTCATGATGACTTGGAGGAAAGTATCCAAATGGTATTTATTGAAACCAACTTGGAAATATCTCCTAAATTGAAATATCTTTTTGGTGCAAAAGTCTCCAATTCTCATTTATTGCCTAGGAGAGTGTGAAATGGAGGAAATATCTGGGTGAGAGGTGGCAAGGCTAGGCTAGGCTAGACTAGGTGAGGTGGAAAGTAGGCTAGTCAAAGTAGACTAGGTGAGGTGGAGGGTTAGAATTAAGCATGATTAGCCTAATTAACCATAAGATTAGCCATAAAGCAATTTTTGATTAATATTGTTGACTTTTTGAACATAAAGTACTTTTTGACCATAGTGGAGAATTCAACCTTGGTTGAGTTGTGAATGTGGTTGCATGAGGACCTATAGTTAAGCGCAAGAAGGAGCTTAGCTAGCCCAATGGGGCTAAGGATGATGAATAGTGATTTTAATAAATAAATAGTGTTTTAAAGCCAATTTATGCAATTTTCGAGGGTTTTGCAAATTGATCGGCCATGAAGATGAGAAGTGAAAATGTGTGACTTTTGGGTGTCTACAACTTGACTATTCCTTTCCATATTCCAACTCTCATGACTCTTGGCTTCTCTGCTTGACACTTGCATACTTGATGAACACTAGACTCTATATTGTATGCACACTTATACATGACTCTTGCCCTTCACTTTGCACACTCTAATCTAAGACACTTGTGCACATCTTTACATTACATATTTGCACTCTTACATATAAGACACTCATGCACATAGACTCAACTTATACTTGCACACTAACTCACATGACACTTGTGCATTTCCTGCACATTACAACTTTACATGGCACTTGTGCATTTCCTCCACATGCACACTTACATAAAAGGAAAAATAATACTCACATTCTAAACTATGACTCAACGCTAATCTATTATTTACAATATGTACCATGAAGGTACCAGGGGGTACATTAGCATGTACTAAATAATGTAATATACTCCAATAAGAATATCAAACACATTGTTTAATTAGAGGTTCCTGACACATATTTGCTTTGAGGGGGCATTAGCACCCCTTGATATGGTAATAATATCTTATTAAGGGCTATTGGTACCTCCTAAAAATTACCATTATCATTTTGTTATTTGGTAAAGAGAAGTTCAACCAACTTAGATTGTGTTCCTTTCTCTATGTTTGCTCTTTCTTCCTTAGCTCTCACTTGATAATTTGAAGGTTTTCCTCTTTTTGCCTTGCTAGTATCGGGAGTAGGTCTTATTCTATTCCTCGATATTCTTTCACAACTTTTATTTTCATTAGATTTATCCTTTCTTGGCTATGCTAAGGAACCTTTTAACTTATCTTGCTCATTTTCTAGTATTTCCTTGTTAATGGTAGAGGTATTAACATCCAACACTACATTTTTTCTACCACTTTCCTTCTCTTGAATGGTGTATGGTACTTCAAGAGAGTCTTCAAAATTTTATGAGGCACATTCCTTAGGTTTCATAGGAATGTTCATCCCTAAATTAGGTTTAGACTAAGTAGATTGTTCCTTGTTAATATTATGATCTTGTTGTACCATGTCCTCTAAACTCTTATATGCTTTTTCTTCATAGGCTAAAGCCTCAAAATAATTGGTGTTGATATTCACACAATGACACTGAGAGGGGGGGTGAATCAGTGTAGCTATTAATTTTTATATCTACAACATTTAATATGAAATAAAGAGAACTTGAAAACTAGAAAAACAGATTGAACAAGAGAGCACACCACAACACTCAATATACCGAGGTTCACCAATTTGGCTACTCCTCAAAAATGACTGCTTGGACTCCAATCCAAATCCAGTCTTTGCAAAATACCAATTTTACAAATACTTTACCAGCATCTACTGGAAGGAGCACCAACCCCTTAATTTTCTGTTGCAACAGATGGAGCACCAACCCCTAGTACCAAGCACCAACTTGGACTGCAATTTTGTTCAATTTAAAATGACATAAGAATGTCTTCACTTCATGCACGACCACTGACTAGTCTGTAATTAACCCAACTCTGCACACTCTCACGGCTCTGCTAATTTTTCTCTTGACTCTTTTCTAACCCTCTTTTTACAGCAATTTCCCTCTTACAACAACAACATCTTCTCTGTACGACTATTCTTTTATAACCTTTCAATCCTGCATGCAGTCGAATCACATACTCTGACTGTTCGAATCCATGCAATACGGTTGTTCGATTCCATGCACTTCGACTGTTCGAAACCCTGCAATACGGTTGTTGAATCCATGCAATACTGTTCGATTCCATGCACTTCGACTGTTCGAAACCCTGCAATACGGCTGTTGAATCCATGCAATACGACTATTCGAAACCCTGCAATACGACGGTTCGATTCCTTGCAATACGGCTGTTTTGAATGCTGCAAATACGTCTTTTTGAAAGCTTTTCTGATCCTTCATATTCGGCTGTTCAATTTCTTCAAATACGGCTTTTCGAATGCTTTTTCGAAACTGCATATGTGATGCATCGAATGCTTTTTCAATCAAGAATATACAGTTGTTCTAGTGCATGACTAACACTTGTCAATCTGTAACTGCAGATCTGACATCAGTTACTTTTTACGTAACTGGCTGCATGATTTTCCTGTCTGCTTTTTCTGACACGTGTCACCTTGCATGCATTTTCGGCTTTTACCCGCCAAACTATTACCTGTCGCGATATCGCGACACTTTTTGTAGCCGTACCATTCATGCCCTTGTTGTCGCGAAATCGCGACCATTTTGGCTCTTGAAAGCTTTCCCTGCACCTTGTCGCGATATCGTGACACTTTCAACATTGTTGACGTCATCCTTAAGCATGTCGCGAAATCGTGACGCTTTCGGCTTCCAGCAACTTTCCTTGCACCTTGTCGCGATATCGCGACACTTTCAACTTTTGTTGACGTCATCATCATTCTTGTCACGAAATCGTGACACTTTCAGCTTCCAACAGCTTTCCTTGCACTCTGTCATGAAATCGTGACATTTTCAATTTTGCTGACGTCATCCTCAGCTTTGTCGCGAAATCACGACGCTTTCTCTTCCGTACACTCTTCTTTGCCAGCAACCAGAAAATGGAACATGTCGCGAAATCACGACGTTCTCTGCTTCCGTACAATCTTCTTTGCCAGCAACCGTGAAAATGGAACATGTCGCGAAATCGTGACGTTCTCTACTTTCGTACAATCTTTGCTTTATGTAGTAGCGAAATCGTGACAACTTTGTGCCTTGTGCTTTCGACTTGCTACATCTTTCAGTTTTGCAATTTTGACTGGTAGCGAAATCGCTACACCTTTGTTTCCATACATTTTGTCATGCAGCGAAATCGCTACATCTTCTTGTTTGTGCCTTTTCACTTGTAGCGAAATCGCTACACCTTTGTTTTCTGCACTTCCTATTTGTAGCGAAATCGCTACACCTTTGTGCCATGTATTTCCATCATGGCGAAATCGCTACACCTTTGTGCCATGTATTTCCATCATGCAGCGAAATCGCTACACCTTTGTTGCTGAGCATTCTCTCTCCTCTTCGGGTCGTGAAAACCCGACGTGTCGCGATATCGTGACACTTTTCGTTGCAAGCTCCTTTCCTCCATTTATGTCGTGAAATCGTGACATCTTTTCACCTTGCTTCCTTCTCTGCCAGCATGTCACGAAATCGTGACAGTTTGCCTTTCACTTTCTCTCTCCTCGGCCATGTCGCGAAATCGCGACAGTTTGCCTTTCACTTTCTCTCTCCTCGGCCATGTCGCGAAATCGCGACAATTTTTCATGCACTTTCTCTCTCCTCAAAAATGTTGCGAAATTGCGACAATTTTTCCTGCATTTTCTCTCTCCTCGGCAATGTCGCGAAATCGCGACAATTTTTCTTGCATTTTCTCTCTCCTCTGTTTTGTCGCGATATCGCGACAGAAAACATGTCGCGATATCGCGACAGTTTTCTTCCTTGTCTTTTTTTGCCAATTTCTGAATCTGGGTCACCTCTGTTTTCCTTGAAATTCACTGCACTTGATCTGACTGACCTCTAAACTGCATCAACTACATCAATCTGACTGTGTTGACAACAATGACAATACTTTTGCAATTCTTTTGCTGCACCTTGCTCAACAATCTCCCCCTTTGGAATTGTTGGCAACACACTGCAACCTTGCTTAATTTCTTCTCCCCCTTTGCCAATAATACCAAAGGGCTGCTGTGAGACTCCCCCGAGTCTATGCACAACATTCTCGAGACTTAAAAAGTTTGAATGCTCCCCACGAGAATGTGTTTCCCATAGCTAGTCAGTGCTTGGGTGGTGTGACTACTCCCAACTTCTTTCGAAGGTATTCAAATACTTCCTTTGGCAAAGGTTTTGTGAATATATCAGCTACTTGCTCTGTAGTTGGAACAAAATCCAATTTGACCTCTCCTTCTGCAACTTTATCCTTCAAGAAATGATATCGGATTGCAATATGTTTGGTTCTTGAATGCATTCCTGGATTCTTGGATATGTTGATAGCACTAGTGTTATCACATTTAATTGAAATTGGCTCTTTGAAATGAATACCAAGATCTTTCAACGTTTGTCTCATCCATAATATCTGAGTACGACATGTTGTTGCTTGCAATGTATTCTGCCTCTGCAGTGGATAGAGATCTTGATTCTTGTTTCTTCGTTGTGCCATGCTACCGACCTGTCTCCAAGATAAAATGCTCCTCCACTTGTGCTCTTTCCGTCATCAGTACATCCTGCCCAATCTGCATCAGAATATGCAATCAAAGTGAAATCTTTACCTTTTGGGTACCACAACCCATAATCCATAGTGCCCTTGAGATATCTGAAGATCCTCTTTACAATTTGTTACATGAGTTTCTTTGGGGTTGGCCTGAAATCTTGCAACCATGCATACTGCTTGTAATATATCCGGTCTAGTGGTCGTTAAATACGACGAGGCTTCCAATCATAGACACTGTACATAGTTTGATCTACATCCGGGGATTTATCATCCTTGCTCAACTTGCGACTTGTTGTCATGGGAGTGCTAACCGGTTTCCTGTCTTCCATTGTGAACTTTTTCAACATTTCTTTTACATATTTAACTTGAGAAATAAAAATGCCTTTTTCATTTTGATTGACCTGCGAGTCCTAGGAAATAAGAAAGTTCACCAATCATAGACATCTCAAATTCTTTCTTCATTTTAGTTGATATGTCTTTGCGGTATTCATCCATCTTTGTTGCCAAATATTATATCATCTACATAAACAACAAGAACAATAAGATGGCCCTTCTTTGTTTTGACATATAAGTTGTTGTCCACCAAACCTTTCTTGAACCCTTGTTTAATTAGATAATTATCCAACCTTGCATACCATGCTCTGGGTGCCTGTTTCAAACCATATAATGCTTTCTTTAACACTGCAAACAAAATCTGGGTTTTCACCAAGTTGGAAGCCATCCGGTTCGTTCAATGTAAACCTCTTCTTCCAGTTTTCCATTCAAAAATGCTGATTTTACATCCATTTGATATACTTTGAAGTTTTTATGAACTGCTAATGCAGAAACATTTCGATTGCCTCTAGTACGGCTACCGGTGCAAAAGTTTCCTCAAAATCAATGCCTTCAACTTTGAGCATAGCCTTTACTGAGACCAATCTTGCCTTATTTACGACAACTTTGTCCATCTTCATTTAATTTATTTCGAAAAACCCATTTAGTGCCAATTATGTTTTTATTTGTTGGTCTAGGTACTAATTCCCAGGTATTGTTTTTCTCAATCCGATCTAGTTCTTCATTAATTGCCTTCAACCAACTTTCATTAGTGCTTGCTTCAGCAACATTTTTAGGTTCAATGCTAGATAACAGAGAATAGTTCTGCACTGCTGCTCTTCTTGTCTGAATACCATCTTTGGGATCCCCAATAATCTGTTCACTTGGATGATTTTTCTGCCAGTTTACTGTTTTAAATTTCCTGTTTTCTTCTTCTTCTGATTCAGTTTTACACCATCTGGATCAATTTTCTGATTCTTATCTGTTTCCTTTTCATCATCACCTTCAATGACTTCTTCATAGATGGGGTAGTTTTCTTGATAAGTAATTTCTTGTTCTCTACCTTCATCAACTTTCACATCAGCACTCTCAACAATTTTCTTTAGCCTTTTGTTGTAACATGTGTAGGCTTTGCTTTTTGTTGAGTAACCAAGAAAGATACCTTCATCGGCTCTATTTTCAAATTTACCGAGATTATCTTCGATCCGTTTGATGTAGCACTTGCTTGCCAAATACTTTGAAATGTCTTGTTGTTGCCTTTACGCCAAACCACGGCTCATAAGGTGTTTTGCTTTCATGTGGTCTTAGCATGCACTGTTTTGAATGTAAGCTGCGGTATGTCTTGCCTCTTTCCAAAATCTGTCGGCTATTTTGTTCTCAGCTAGCATTGTCCGTGCCATTTCCTGCATTGTCCTATTCTTCCTTTCTACAACACCATTACTGTTGAGGTGTTCTAGCTGCTGAAAACTGTCTTCTTATCCCATATTTTTGACAGTATTCTGCAAATTCTTCTGAAATAAACTCTCCTCCTCTGTCTGATCTTAGGCATTTAATTCTTTTTCCTGATTGATTCTCAACAAGATTTTTGAAGGTTTTAAACATCTCAAAGGCTTCGATTTAAGTTTCAGAAATAGTACCCATGTCATTCTTGAGTAGTCATCTATACACGGCATAAAATATTTGTGTCCATTTATGCTTTCGGTTCTCATGGGTCCACATAAATCGGTGTGAATTAGTTCTAATGGCTTGCTCGTGAAATATTCTTTTGCTTTGAAAGTGGCTCTGGTTTGTTTTCCCTTTTGGCATGACTCACAAATACTTGTTTGAAGGTTTACCAATAGTTGGTATGTCTCTTCTTGCCCCTTTTGAGCTGATTTTTACCAGATTATCAAAGCTTATGTGGCCAGAGTCTCTTGTGCCACGACCGGTTTTCTTCTTCATGACCAACCAAGCAAGCTCCTTCTGAAGTCTCTGAAAGTGTATACAGATTTCCAGAAGTTCTCAGTCCAGTGGCTATTATCTTTCCATTTTTTGTCTTTCTTACTTCACAGCCCTCCTTCTTGAAGATTACATCATGACCTCTGTCACAGATTTGACTTACACTCAGTAAGTTATGCTTCAGACCAATCACAAACAAGACTTCTTTTGATTTTATATTGCCATCACTGATCTTGGCTGATCCCTTTCCAACAATCTTTGCTCCATCATTATTTCCAAATTTCACAGAACCACCTTCATAATTCTGCAAATTCTCAAATTTTTGCTTGTCACCTGTCATGTGACTGGAACAACCACTATCAAGTATCCAAGGTGCAGATTTGTTACTGAGCTTTAAAGGCGATCTGAACAATTAAAGATTCCTTTTCTTTCCATTACGGTTTGATGACAGATTTGGCTACTTGTTTTGCCTTTGTCTTCTCATTAGCATGTACTTGTTTTTCAAGAAATTTCTTGTTTTGTTTCAACTCACTTGGTTGAGATTTTCTACCATGATAATTATTTGCTGCAAAAGTGCTTCTACAGTTTCTAGCAATATGTCCAAAATTATGACAATTATAACATTCAACTGCATAATTCATTAAAGGAGAAAAAACATTTATGCTTGTGAAATTCCTTTGAGATACATTATGCCTGCAATCTGAAATCTTATGGCCATAAGCATTGCATTTAAAACAGTAACCAGAAAAGGAATGATTAAACCTGGGTGCCGGTCTTTGCCAGTTTGAAGTAGGAGCCATAAATCTTTTCCTTCTTGGATGTGTGACTTTTATGAAGCCATCTTTGTCAGTACTCTTCTTGAGTCTGGCATTATTGCTTTCTTGGGCATGTTTTGTTTTTTCTAGATCAACCCTGATCTTTTCTTCTTTCTTTATGGGTTCTACATTCAAGGCCTTTGAACCCTTTGATGATTCTCCTTCATCGAAGCCTAAACCAAATTTGATGTCGGAAGGCCTTTGGTTATTTAACATTTTATCCGACTTTACGAGTACTTTCTTCAAACTTATGAAAACAGTTTAATTTTCTATTCATCTCCTCTAACTGCATTCTTAACTTAACCATGTCTTCCTCTAGCTTGTTGCATTCAACTGTCTTTACAGTTAATTGTTCATCAAGAACTTCAGACATTTTCTTGAATTCCTCTGTCTGTATTTTTAAAGCTGTTTATTATGTCGGTGGCATCTTCTAGTTTTCTTGAAAACTTTTTGTTCTTTTTCCTTTCAACACTCAACTCTTCAAGTGCGGCAACCAATTCTCCTTCCGGATAAACTTCGACTTCATCTTTAAAGTTTTCATCACCTTCCTGATTTTCTTCTGTTCTTTCCTCTTCAAGTGCCATGAACAGAGCTTCACCTTTTTCTTCTTGAGAATCCTCATCTGAGCTTTCTTGAGAAGTCTTGACATTCTTGGATATGAAGCTTTTCTTCTTGAAGTTGTTCTTTCTGAAATTTTGTTTCTTCTTCCAGTCACCTTTTTCTTGGTGTGAGCCTTCACCATTTTTGGTTTTCTCCTGCATTGGACATTTGGCTGCAAAATGACCGACTCCTCCACAATTGAAGCACTTAAAAGGTAGCTTTCCTCTATATTTTCCTTTTCCCTTTGTGAGTTTTCGAACAAAATTAGCTTCTGTTTCATCCAGTGTCTCTTCATCCTCAGATTCATGTTCGACTTTTATATTCTTGTGTGCTTTAAAAGTTGCTTCTCTGTCTATAGACTTGATTTGTCCTATTCTCATTTCATATCTTTGTCAGGGAACCATGCATCTCATCCAAGCTGAAGTTGTTTAGATCTTTTGCCTCTTCTATTGCAGAAACTTTGGAGTTAAATCTTTTGTGCGGTGTTACGAGAACCTTTTTCACAACAAGCTGCATCATCAATTTCTTCATCGAGTCCTCTGATTGCATTAATGATTTCGTTGACTCTTAGCATATAAGCCTCTATGTTCTCATCTTCATTCATTTGCAGTGCTTCGAACTGTGCTCGATGAGTTTGCAGCTTGGCTTCCTTGATCTTGTTGTCTCCTTCATGGATGCTCTTCATTTTATCCCACATGTCTTTTGCTGATTTACGACTCATGACTCTTATCGGTTCACTTGTCAACAAGCCCACACATTATGGCATTCTTAGCTTTGGAGTTGTTCTCAAAATTTTTCTTCTCGGCAGTATCTGTTGGAGGAGTAATGGGTGCTGTGTATCCATTATCTACAGAATCCCAAATATCATATCCCAATGCACTCAGATATGTTTGCATCCCGAGTTTCCAGAAAGTGTAATTTGTTCCATCAAATAAGGGAGCTTTGTTGGATGAGAATCCTTCACCGCTTGCCATTGTTTCTTCCAATATCTCCTTAGGCTGATTAAGCTTGAACAAGGCACCTTGCTCGATACCAATTGATATTCACACAATGACACCGAGAGGGGGGTGAATCGGTGTAGCTATTAATTTTTATATCTACGACATTTAATATGAAATAAAGAGAACTTGAAAACTAGAAAAACAGATTGAACAAGAGAGCACACCACAACACTCAATATACCGAGGTTCACCAATTTGGCTACTCCTCAAAAATGACTGCTTGGACTCCAATCCAAATCCAGTCTTTGCAAAATACCAATTTTACAAATACTTTACCAGCATCTACTGGAAGGAGCACCAACCCCTTAATTTTCTGCTGCAATAGATGGAGCACCAACCCCTAGTACCAAGCACCAACTTGGACTGCAATTTTGTTCAATTTAAAATGACATAAGAATGTCTTCACTTCATGCACGACCCCTGGTGAGTCTGCAATTAACCCAACTACGCACACTCTCACGGCTCTGCTAATTTTTCTCTTGACTCTTTTCTAACCCTCTTTTTACAGCAATTTCCCTCTTACAGCAGCAACATCTTCTCTGTACGACTATTCTTTTATAACCTTTCAATCCTGCATGCAGTCGAATCACATACTCTGACTGTTCGAATCCATGCAATACGATTGTTCGATTCCATGCACTACTGTTCGAAACCCCATCTTGTTGAATCCATGCATCTTTATCCACTTTTTAAACCCTAATACTGTTGAATCCATGCAATACGACTATTCAAAACCCTGCAATACCGGTTCGATTTCTTGCAATACGGTTATTTTGAATGCTGCAAATACGTCTTTCGAAAGCTTTTTTGATCCTTCATATTCGATTGTTCAATTTCTTCAAATACAACTTTTCGAATGCTTTTTCGAAAAACATATGTGATGCATCGAATGCTTTTTCAATCAAGAATATACAGATGTTCTAGTGCATGACTAACACTTGTCAATCTGTAACTGCAGATCTGACATCAGTTACTTTTTACGTAACTGGCTGCATGATTTTCCTGTCTGCTTTTTCTGACACGTGTCACCTTGCATGCATTTTTGGCTTTTACCCGCCAAACTGTTACCTGTCGCGATATCGCGACACTTTCTGTAGCCGTACCATTCATGCCCTTGCTGTCGCGAAATCGTGACCATTTTGGCTCTTGAAAGCTTTCCCTGCACCTTGTCGCGATATCGCGACACTTTCAACATTTGCTGACGTCATCCTTAAGCATGTCGCGAAATCGCGACGCTTTCGGCTTCCAGCAGCTTTCCTTGCACCTTGTCGCGATATCGCGACACTTTCAACTTTTTTGACGTCATCATCATTCTTGTCACGAAATCGTGACACTTTCAGCTTCCAACAGCTTTCCTTGCACTCTGTCATGAAATCGTGACATTTTCAATTTTGCTGACGTCATCCTCAGCTTTGTCACGAAATCGCGACGCTTTCCGCTTCCGTACACTCTTCTTTGCCAGCAACCGCGAAAATGGAACATGTCGCGAAATCGTGACGTTCTCTGCTACAATCTTCTTTGCCAATAGCCATGAAAATGGAACATGTCACGAAATCGTGACGTTCTCTGCTTTCGTACAATCTTTGCTTTATGCAGTAGCGAAATCGCGACAACTTTGTGCCTTGTGCTTTCGACTTGCTACATCTTTCAGTTTTGCAATTTTGACTGGTAGCGAAATCGCTACACCTTTGTTTCCATACATTTTGTCATGCAGCGAAATCGCTACATCTTCTTGTTTGTGCCTTTTCACTTGTAGCGAAATCGCTACACCTTTGTTTCTGCACTTCCTATTTGTAGCGAAATCGCTACACCTTTGTGCCATGTATTTCCATCATGCAGCGAAATCGCTACACCTTTGTTTTCTCCTTTTTTAAAAAACTACACCTTTGTGCCATGTATTTCCATCATGCAGCGAAATCGCTACACCTTTGTTGTTGAGCATTCTCTCTCCTCTTCGGGTCGCGAAAACCCGACGTGTCGCGATATCGCGACACTTTTCGTTGCAAGCTCCTTTCCTCCATTTATGTCACGAAATCGTGACATCTTTTCACCTTGCTTCCTTCTCTGCCAGCATGTCGCGAAATCGCGACAGTTTGCCTTTCACTTTCTCTCTCCTCGGCCATGTCGCGAAATCGCGACAGTTTGCCTTTCACTTTCTCTCTCCTCGGCCATGTCGCGAAATCGCGACAATTTTTCATGCACTTTCTCTCTCCTCGGCAATGTCGCGAAATCGCGACAATTTTTCCTGCATTTTCTCTCTCCTCGGCAATGTCGCGAAATCGCGACAATTTTTCTTGCATTTTCTCTCTCCTCTGTTTTGTCGCGATATCGCGACAGAAAACATGTCGCGATATCGCGACAGTTTTCTTCCTTGTCTTTTTCTACCAATTTCCGAATCTAGGTCACCTCTGTTTTCCTTGAAATTCACTGCACTTGATCTAACTGACCTCTGAACTGCATCAACTACATCAATCTGTCTGTGTTGACAACAATGACAATACTTTTGCAATTCTTTTGCTACACCTTGCTCAACAGGTGTTTCTCCAATATCCTTACTTATAGGTCTTCACTATTTATTTACTTTCATCTGTTTAAAAATATTTTTTGAAAAATGAAAACCATCCTCATCCTTATCCATTTGTAAATTTCTCTTGCAATTTTCTACATAGGTTTATGCTGGACTCTTCATAGGGCACGATATCTTAATATGTCCCACCTCATGACATCTTCTACATTTGAAAGATATATTTTCATAATCCATGGTTTGGATCCACAACTTACCCCCATACTTAAGAGTGATTTATTTTGGTAAAGGTTTACTGATATCAATCATGACCAATATTTGGGCATAAATAGCCAAGACTCCGTATTTTGTAGTTTTTGTAATCTTAAGGAATTTTTCTAGAGTGTTGCCTATTGCCTTGAAGGTATCCATTTCCTAGAATTCAATGAGAAACCCGTACATTCTAAATCAAACTTGTACTAGGGACGCATTTACATTTTTAGGTGCAAAGCCTTCATATCAATAGGTAAAGAAGAGTCTTGCTCTTCCCATAAACCAAGGACCCTCTTTAAGGATTCTCTATTTTCTCCTTGGAACAAAAAATGGCTAAGAAGAAACCTTTAAGAAGAAAGAATAAACTTACTCCTAGAGACTTCCATCTTATATCAATCCATTTTCTTAGAATCAAAGCCCTTGACCAATAGCCATTAAATTTACCAATTATTACCTTATATTTGAGCAACAAAGATTACTGTTCTATGAAGTCCTCCCTAACCTCTACTACTACGAATGATTCTAAGAATTTAGCTCTAAATCAATCCAAAAGAAGTATACTATGACTCAATATCTACTGATATGTACTAATATATCCTATAACAATTATATTATTTAAATTAGAGCTTACATCTTCCAAAATTCAATACAATTAATAACAATACCTTTATAATAAACTTGTAATAATCCATATACAAAACTTTAAAAATAATAAAAAAATAATAATATTCTATTTAAATTATTTATACCAAACAAAATATTTCACTCACTAATACCCAACCATTCCCTTAAAAAGTTGAATAAATAAATCCTACCTCTTTACTTTATAATACGATCTATTACAATCACTTAACTCTAAAAATAAATGTTGAACCAAAATTTAATAGAATTTGCCTAATTTTTTATAATAACATTTTTATAATAAAATTTGTTTTTATTACCATGAAAAAACAAAATTAAATTAACACATCTTACCAACAAACACTTTACCAACCAATTATTTGAAATATATTTTGTTACTTTTATTGCTAAAAAGGAACGTTTTTTTATATATAAATAAATACCATTTAAAGTTTCTCAACCAAAAAATTATTTTTACCTAAATTTTAAATAAAATATTTTAAATAATATATTATAAGATTATATAAGTAAATATCATTATTAAAGTATTTATCCTTATAATTAATTATCGTATAACAAACACCTCACTCATCTGTTCAACCCTCTTCACAGCAAACGCCCCCAAATCCTCCGGGGCTTTTTTTTTAGATACTTTGGAAAAAAAAACATTCAAGAAGAAAACGTAGTACATAGTAAGCTCGCCTCCATAGAACCTTGGGCTTACTGAATTAGGGCTTTAAGCAAACGTACTTAACGTTCACGGGAAGTAAAATATAGCTCTGTTAGTGTTTGCAGGGCAGGGCAGGGCAGGGCAGAGAAGAAATGGCGCCTCCGCAGGCAAAGAGTGGGCTGTTCGTGGGAATAAACAAAGGCCATGTCGTAACCAAGCGGGAGTTGCCTCCACGGCCCTCCAATAACAAAGGGGTAAGTAACGCTTTACGAATTCCTTCTTTTCATAAAAACAGTGCCCTTCCATACCATTTGGGATGATGGAGCTGAATCTCCGATAGCCCTGGAGCTAATGGAGGTTATTCTCCCAAACCAAGGGAAATAATGGAACTAGTTTCAATGGCGTGCAGAAAAGAAGCAAAAGGACGGATTTCGTGAGGAAATTGATCAGGGAAGTGGCAGGATTTGCCCCTTACGAGAAGCGGATTACGGAGTTGCTTAAGGTCGGGAAGGACAAGCGGGCTCTCAAGGTCGCGAAGAAGAAGCTCGGCACTCATACGCGCGCCAAGAAGAAGCGTGAGGAAATGTCAAATGTCCTTCGCAAGATGAGGTTGGTTCATTAAATTCCTTCTAATCGTCTCTTTCAAATGTTTTGTGGGTTTAATATGGGCGTAAGGGATTTGCACTCTCGCCGCTGCAATCCTAAACCCTAGCGATTTCGTGTTTTTGTTTTTGCAGGCAATGTGGCTTTGATTTTGTTTGTATAGGGATGTGATAAAACTGTAGTGTTTTGTTGCGATCTGGACTTTTGGTTGTGCTTGAGATGAAATATGTTTTCTGGGTTTTGTGAACTCGGGTATGCGATGGACCGCTGGCTGGTCTGATGTCAGGCCCACGCAGGGTTTTGTGTTATATGAGGCAAATGTGGTTTGTTTTTCAATTTATGTACTGATTTGATGAAGTGGTAGTGCTTTTGTCGGTGCCTAGAGATGAAAACAAGTGTTTTTTAAATTTATTTATATGGGATGGGTGGGTGTGGTATAGAGGTGAATACTCTTAATATTTTAGGTAAGTTCTGAGATTTGTAGAGGGAATGTGGTTTGATTCAGCTTTGTATGAATTTGAGGAGATTATCCCGTTTTGTGAGGATCCATATGCATGGGTGCGTTGGAAGTCAAAGATGATTTTTTTGGGTTTTGCGAATTAAGGTAGGGGTGAGGGTGAGGGTGCGGTCTAGGCTAAAGGGGCTTAACGCTGATTGGTAATTCTAATTATTGTAATGTTTTAGGCTCAAATTTGGGTTGCATGCGGTGAATGTACTTCGATTTAATTAATCTCTTTTTTAGATGAACTTTAACTTTTTTTTAGGATCTAAGTGAGTGAGCTTTAGATATAAAAATGTTCTGTGTCTCATGGAGTGGGTGTACTCTACCTTCTTGCTTAATAGCGTTTATAAGTTTGAACTTGGTATTTTGGCTTAACATGGGTATCGCCTGGGTGCTTTCTAATGCCTGAAACATTGATTCAACATACAGCCTGCCTTGCTGTCCTGGAATGGCATACCCAGAGTTTTTTTTTTTTTTTTACGATTTGATCAGCGTGGGAGCGGAACATATTTCTACCCTTCTATATGCTGTTATTTATTTTAATTATGGGATTGAAACTGGTCCAATCTATATTATAACATCACCATGTTACCATGGTATTTCAACGCAATATTTTGATTTTGACAATCATCTGCCTGCTGTTAATTTTTTTTTTAATGAAATATCTTAAATTTTAAGCATCTAGGTTGATGCTTTTTTCCCCTTTACCCTTTCTCTAGGAGTTAAATATCAACCAGTTGCGAACCCAAACTTCTTTCCTGCCAATAGGCACATCTTTCCTAAGGAAAGGAGGAGCTGGTTAATGTATGACAGTACATAAACGGTAAGCAATGATCAAATCTGGTAGGGTTTTTGAAGGAGGGGATCATCTCGAGATCTAAAGTACAATGTTCCCTAAACAATCTACTGAAACAATGGAATTTTGTATGTTACCTTGATACATGTTGATGCTAGAGTAAAGAAGGAATATGAAAATATTTAACTGTATGTTATTGGGTTAAAGTAAAGAAGTGTGAAAATGAATAAGATATAGATGAAAGAACATATCACAAAAAGGATGGACATTTGATTTAAGGTGGAGAAACTCTTTCAAGGAAGAAAACTCCAGTTAAATAATAGCTCATCAAAATTGAATCGAATTCAATATACACCTTTTACAGTGCTCTGCTACAATGCTTCATATCTATTTGAATTTGATTTTATGGAGCTACGGGTGTTTTCCTGAGAGATTATCCACTCTAAATCCAGTCGCTATCCTTGTTTGTGTGGATTGCTTTACTTTTCATCAATATTTTAATAAATTGTTTGTACTTATTTATTCTACTATGATTGTGTATGGTTAAATATTTGATCATCTTATTTGTATCTTTAACAAGAGCCCAAAATTACAAAGGGTTCAGAGGGATTTGAAGGATCTGAAAATGAGCTTAAAGGGACCAATAGAGGCCAGCACCATGGGAGCAAAATATTTCACTTATAAGAACAGTTGCAACTTTTATGAATTTGTGCAAGTAGCATATGACATGCTTTTAAACTATTGAGTAGAACATAAAGGAGGGCAACCTTTGTCTTTTATTCTATCCTAATAATGGAATTTGGATGTTTTTAGTATAGAATTGTGTCCTCTCTCCTTGATGAAAAAGTGAATATTGGGACATAGTAGAGTTTCTCATTGTACAGCTTTTGCACTACCTTGCATGTTTTATGGTATTTCTCACTAATTAACTTCTCAAGTCTTTTAGTCCTGTGGATTTTTTTTTTCAAAAATTATTTTGACTGGCATTTAATCCGTTCTCTACTATTTATTCCTTTGCAGGTCTGCTGGGACCACTGAGAAGAAAAAGTGAAGCCAACATATTCCAGTGATAGCTGTCCTTTATAGTTAGTATTATGTAATGCGTAGAGGGATATGGAAATTGCCATCAATGGCAAAAATGCCTGAATTTTAATGAGTGCACTTAGTTTTTTATTTTTTATTTTAGGTTAAATTTAGAGTCAGCCTCTAATCTCATTTGGACTATAGCTTAAATTGTTCCAAAATTTTGAAGGAAAGTTGTGTAGAGATTCTATCTTTTGTAATGAAGCTTTTTGAATGGTGGCTTTCTTGTATTTTTGGTTAATTGCAATTCTATAACTATTTATGAATTCACCCCTTTGTTTTTATATTAACAGTCTTTATAACCGTCTATGTGTATGCCATACTACCCCCATAAACAGGAACACAGACGTCTTGGGATGATAGGAGTCGCATCATCTTTAACTCCACTCTTAGAATATTACTCTGATTTGAAGTAAACATATATGTCTAAGGTGTGACATATTGTGATGGTTGACTCATTATGCCTATGTACGAATAGCACTTTACATGGTCGTATCTTTTCAGTTTTTTTGAAGTACAAATTGTGAATCTGGCAAGTTTTCCTAATTAATTTAATAATTCAGTTTCTATGGTACATGAATATAATGTTGCGAAAAAAAATGAGAACAGGCTATAATCCTTTGAGAGGTGACGTGATATGGTATGTTGTCCGTTTGAGGTGTTGCCATGTTCAATGTTTATTTCCATGAAGAATATTGATAGACTTTTCTGTTTTGTATATAAAAATCTGAACTGCAAAGTGAGTCAGTCTGTAAGCCTCTAGAGGTAGATTAGGGAATGAGCTGGGTAAAATTTCTAGATTGAAACTCAGAGTATTGGTCCATGGATCCTAATCCTCATTTTCATTTTAAGTATAAACACAAAGATTCATATTTGGATAAACAATGTTACAAGATACTCCTCCCCCTCTTCCTAGCATAGGCGATATATAATCAGATCAGACACTTGAGAACCAGAAAGTGAAGAGGTGAAAACCAGAAAGTGAAGAGGAAAAATGCATATGAATTCTGAAGAAAGCCAGAATACTTGTCATCTTTGAGGTCAGTTTTATATGATCTTGACTTTTGTGAAATGGAGGGGTTGTCTCTGTTCTTGTGTAACAGTTGAGTGCTAAGATTTGTAAATTTGGGACTCTTCTAACACAAAGAATGATGATATTGAGAGCTTTTTTATTTTTTTATTTTTTATTTTTTATTTATATTTATATTTTTTAAATTGGTTATGTGGGTTTGAAACAGGCCCCACCTGTATTACATCATGACCACATAGTAGTATTTCAACAACTTAGCAATTATGTATGTATCGCTTGGCAAGATTCGAACCTCGGTCTCCTTGAAAGAGGAATACAACTGCTTGAGTTAATGCCATTTGATTGAGTTCTCACTTTTGTATGTAAAGTGATTATTGTTTTAGTGTTTGTCAAACATAATTTGCATGTCATTCTAAGCCATGTACGAGTTTCTATCATATACAATTTTTGTATCCATCCTCACTTTGAGTGTACATTCAGATAGAAGAATATTTGGTGGTGTGACTAGCAAGATGCCACAAATATCCCAGAACAGAGTTTTGTATATCAAAATTGATAGAGGATTTTTTTTAAAATTAAAAATTTATATTTTTAAATTGGTTATATGGGATTGAAATGGTTTTACATCATGACTACATAGTGGTATTACAATAGTCTGGCAACTATGCATGTATTGCTTGGCAAGATTTGAACCTGGGTCTCCTTGAAAGTTGAGGAATTTAACTGGTTGAGCTAATGTGATTTGATAAAATTGATAAAGGATTTGTACATTTAAACCCAAAGTAATTCACATAAACCTTAGCCATTCTATGTAGAACGGGTGTAGAATGCTTGCAAGAGGCTTTAAGAGTTTGCCTAACTATGTGCATAATAAGGTTGGTTGCAAGGTAACAACCTCTGGCATTGGATATGTTTTTCTCTGTAGTGGACTCTTGATTTGTCAATTTCTCCAGATCTCTTAGGATTGCTTCAGGTGATTTTTTTCAAGGCTTCTCTTTTACTCAAGAATCTGAACATAACCTCTGTTATGTGTTTTTAGCTTGTCCTGTTTCTGAGTGATCTTCTAGCTACCCTAATTGTATGTTCAATACCTACCTGCCTTGACAAGTTTCTGTTGAGACTGCACACTTTGCAACATACAGCTAACTTGTATTTTGTTGCTTATGTATTCTATATGTTGGTCCATTATAGCTTCACACTTTATGACACCTTCAACTTTGTAGCCATCTCCCGAAAATAGGAAATAAAGGTTCTACATATAGGGGCATTGTCCATTACTATCTGTTAGGTTTCTGTCTCAACAGAAGTTAATTTTATGTTTACTAGCAGTCAACTTTTTTAAAAGCAGATTGGTGGCAGGATTTGCAATTGTCTCCATGATTTTCTGACACATTGTAGGCTTGCCACTCTCTTTTTGATGTTAGTTTTAGTCCCTTAAGAAGGATCATTGCTTAAGCAAAGTGGTTATATTAACTAGATGTCATTGAAAATGAGAGTTTATACAAGGCTCCCTACGTGGAAAGGGGGCAACTTTAGTATCTGCATTAAAAGAGACATTGTGGTCTTTGAAAATTTTGATCCTGCCTTATGTTCCAGCTAAATTCAATTTTGAGTTATCTGCTTAATCATAGTTTTAAATCCAATTCTGAGTTATATGCTTCATCAGTCTGGTAAGTAATACCTAGTTTTTTTATTTATTTTTATAATTGGTTATTTGGGATTGAAATGGGTCCTCACCTGTATTATATCATGACGACATAGTGTAGACACCAAAACAGCACCAATCCGATTATGTGATTACAAGCACTGATCGCACTAACACACACAGCCCCAAGGCAGCCCTCGGAGGGTAAACAGTGGTTCTAACCACTCACACAGCAGTTTTGCAAGTCAGAAACCAATTTGGCACCTTTTAGACACCTTATTGCTTATTCGTCCCACCCAGGGACGAGTGCTAATTTTACTCGTCCCACCCAGGGACGAGTGCTGACTGATACTCGTCTCACCCAGGGACGATTACCAGCGCTCGCTTCGGGGTGGGACGATTGTCGAGTTTGACCGCCAAAAAGTCAAATCTCGGCATATAACAACTCAGAACTGCCACTTAGCTTTCCCTGCATGACATAGGAGTGCGAGTGAGTTCTTTTAACAACACACATCTGCCAATTGACTTTCCCTTCACTGCATGGGAAGGAGAGTAAGCTTTTTAAGACAACTCAGATTTGCCACTTAGCTATCCCTTCATTGCATGGGAGTGCAAGTGAGCTTTGCTAAAACATGCAAAGACATGCACAGAGGCAGTTAAGAAGCCCTTGATCAAGAAGAAGTCTTCTCTTCACAAACAAAAGCATTCATGCAAAGAAACACTTTTGCATGTTAATTCAAAAAGATCCCTTGGGTCTATAAAAAGGGTGAGTTTTCTCACCCAAAAAGGATATACAGAGAAGGAGCATTTTGAGCGACGAAGTGCTGCTAGTTCACTTACTTGCGATTTGTGCTTTCATAATCGTGGTATTTCTTTTAGTTTCATGTTTATGCTTTTGTCAAGTTTTTCATTTCATTTAGATTCATTTCAACCATCGTTAGATTCATCTTTTATTTTTCATACACGGGTGCTACTGACTTTCTTGTTTGTTTCTTTGAGTGCGAGTTGCGGCATTAGAGGAGCGGCGAGGAGTCTACCTTACCAACGCAAGCGGCGGCAACATTTGGCCCGCCCATTCCAAACGTGGGCATGCGGAAGGAGGAAGACTAAGTCACAAATTGTAACAAAGACCAATTTAACGCTCCTAGCCCCTAAAAAGGGAGGAGACGTCTATGTAACCGAGGATAAGAAATTTGAATAAAGAGGGCTGTGATTTCCTTACATCTTTTCTTTCGTCTCCAATTTATCTCCTTTCCTTGTTTTTGTGCATAGGATTAAAGCGTTACATTTCGTCTTATATTGCATAGTTATAGTTTTCCTTTTGCTTTCGGAATCTCGTGCTTTCAATGGCGATCACGGTGGGACCTCTGTCCTCTTTTTTTTTTAGGTTAAATTACTGATCTAAAATTGCTTGTTTTTTTTTTACAGGTACCTATTTTTCAACAATCGGACTGTTATTCGTCTCTGCAAGTGACGATTACAGAATTGTTACTCGTCTCACCCCGGGACGAATAAACTATTCGTTCCACCCTGTGACGATTACGGTTATGTTATTCGCCTCACCCAGGGACGATTATAGATCTGTGCAAATTTTTAGAGCAAATCAAAAATTTCCGATTAGGCAGAGAAGAGGTAGGGGTTGTTTTTTTATAGCTTCTGTTAAATTTCTATTTTTCCGTTTCTAATTTTCAGTTTGAATGGCTTAGGGAAAGATTTCTTTTCGTTTGCTTGTTTCAATTTCGCAAAATTAAAACGAACCCCACACATCACGTTACATTTTAAACCAAGGCGTTGGTCGTAAGACCCCAACCCTTGAGCAAGACCAACGGTGGGTTCATCACCACCTTGGCTTAGCTTTGCATCCATTCCCCGATTGTCAACTGTTGTTAGGCGTAAATCCTGACGAAAGCTGACCGAGTGTCGTTGGGGTGATTCCCATGCGCGCGAGGATAAGTCTTCTATGGTAGGTGCCATTAACAGGACAATCCCCCTTCCGTACCGCCTACGTACCACGTACCATCTGCTCTCACGTACCTATAGTCTCCCTCTCGTAAGGGCGGGTATATAGAGAGGTTGGTATATCGGCTTGGCTGGTATATTGAAGGGGCGACCATTTTGGGAGTTATATGAGCCGTCATAATGCATTTAAACGTTCTTCAAAACCTACAAAAACAAAACAAAACAACAAAAACACACTAAACCAGATTTAGGGCACACTATTAATCTTTAAAAGAGATAAGCATTGCTTGTGAGTGTGTATGCTATTTTCTGTTTAGACCAAAAAAAAATCATAAAAAGAAAATCACAAAAAGAATTTTTGCATTTTTAGGTTAGCATTACCATGGTGAATACTCGTAGCCAAGCCCAATCACGGGCAGAAGCTGCAGAACATGCACCAAGAGGGACAAATCGTCTCCGATATAGCCTTGAAGACTTAGCCATTCCGCCTCACCGGCGGGATATAACAGTTAGTTCACACCATGCAGAACATGGTTCTAGAGGCCCCTCCGTGAGGGGCACTCCAACCCATACAGTCATAGAACATGGTTCTAGAGGTGCTTCGAGGAGTGGCTCTCCAAATCAGGCCTTCAATAGACGAGACTTTAGAACCCCTTCTCTAAGGGAAACTCATGAGCAACAAGAATCTTTTCAAGACAATAACTTATATATACCACCTGGTCTAAGCACGAAGCCTCCCTTTGAAGTTCATTATGGATGGCCTAGTGATGAAGCATTGTGTAATGCTATGGAACAACAACGGGTCCAGAACGAAGAACTCTATGATGTTGTGGTTCCTAATTTACCCCCAATTAATGTCGAAAATAGTAGACCACATCCAGAACAACAAGTCCTCCCGACAGGGCAAGGCAATTCTGCCCGCACCTTTTATGCATATCACAGACAAAGAGAGGAGGATCACTACATCCCTCCAGTCCAGTATCCAGTGCCAAAAAGATGCACGTCTGCACCTGCATTATATCCAGATCGCTTATTGAGACCAGAGTTTCAAGTTAATGCGGCCAACCTCGACAGAGGAAGCAACATATAGGGGTCTCAGAGTACTATGATCGAAACAGATATGTAGGAGAGACATCTAGGCCTATCAAACAAGAGACAACAGCACAAAGTAACTTGGCATTTACACAACTAGCCGCCCGCCAAGCACAAATCATGCGGCTTCAGCAAGAACAACAGGAATTAGAACATTTGTGTCACCTTGATCAAGAGCGCATTCAACGTCAGACTGCTGAAAGGTTTCACAACTATGCACGTGAGAGGGCCCCAATCCCTCGTGCACAACACTATGAGATGTATGTGAGGCACAACCCCTTAGGGCGAGACAGGTCTCCATGACTTCGACAAGCACCGCCTCCCAGACCTCTCAGACATGAGCGGGAGGCTATTCCCCTTGACCATGATGGGCATCCTCCGTGGGCACCCGTCCATGTTTACAGGCCTAGGCCAAACACTCCTCTAGAAGATTATGAGGATTATTACCAAGAAGAAGAGCGGGCGGAAACGCCCTATCACGGCAGAAGGGATGATAACCATTTAGTCATTCAAAGGCCTCAAGTTCCTCGCAACCCACAGTGGGAACAAAACAAGGAGGAGGAAATTATATCCTCCGATGCCTACAAAGTGTTGTTAGAACGCTTGGAGAATATGGAACTTAAGACTGGTGGGCCTCAAAAGCCTACCTTGCGCCAACTCCGTAGTCATCCGATACATCCGTCAGTGCCAACACCTCCATACCTCGAACATTTCAAGCTGCCCAAGTTGGCACTCTTTAAAGGGGATGAAGATGCTCAAGAACATGTGACTCGATTTTTGAGTCAGTGCTTTGGTATACAAGACAATGATGCATTATTATTGAGAACATTCATAACCACATTCGCAGGATCTGCCTCGGATTGGTTTACCCATCTACCAAAGCATAGCATCTACAACTTGGATCAACTAGTGGACGCGTTCCTAGAACGTTTTGCTTTCAATACAAAGAAAAAGGCGTCACTCGGTGATCTAGCTAGCCTCAAACGAGTATGAGGAAGAGTCCATGGTCGCATATGGGAATCGATGGAGGACGGTGCTTTCAAAGTTGTCCTATCTCCCTCCTATGTCCGACCTAACTCAAATGTTCGCAAAGAGTCGTTTGCGATCGATCTCTGTGCTATTGCAGCTGCGAGCAATACGCCACTTTAGAAGAAGCTCCGGCGCAAGCTAGACGTATCGAAGAGATCAAGATACGGGATGGCGAAATTGCCAAGCCTAAGAAAAAAGAGTGGAACAAGAGCACCAAAATAGGGAATACGCAACGAAACCCGCCGCGGTCAATCAAGTTGCTATTAATGCCCCTACGCTTGCCCAAGCAACACGGCCTTCAAAGGCTAATTATCGAGCGGTGCCTCATACTAATTATGAGAAAGATAACAAAAAATAGGAGCAAAATCAGCGGCGTCGCCCTAAGCGACAATTTACTCCATACACTGAGTCTAGGGATTCCTTGTTTGACCGTTTGTCAGCGGCAAACTTGATTAATCTGCCAGATATTCCAACAATCGATCCTAATGCGCCGAAGTCTAAGGGCTACAGAGAGGATATTTTCTGTAGATTCCACCGGAGGAGAGGGCATGACCTTAATGTCTGTTGGACGTTTAAAGGTTTAGTGCAAGATCTTATTGATAATCACACATTGGTAGTGGATAACCCCATCGCACCCAACAACCAACAAATGGGTGTTTTCAAAGATCCTTTACCCACACATGATGCACAAACAAAACCTTTGCATGTCAATGAAGTGCAACGGAGTTACCCCATGGACGGGTATGTTGGAATGATAAGTATTGTGACAAGAAACAAGAGACACCCGAGGAGTTGTCCCCGCGACGACCACTAGGGAAGCTTCATCCACGTCACAACATCAACCGAATCCTACACGGTTGCCCCCACCTAGACCGGTGGTCACGATTCGATCTAGACTTACTCAAAGTCTACGGACCACATCGGCTAGGCTCTCCATTTATGAGCTTATTCAACAATCGGCGCCCCATCGGGAAGCTCTTATGGAGATATTAAAGGCAATTGAGTTGCAACCCCACGAAGCGGATTCGTTCAACAATTTTGTGGGGCATGTTAAACAGTGTACTGAACCAGTTATTACCTTTAGGGAAGATGAGCTAAAAATGGTGACTGGAGATGTACCGGATCCGCCCCTGCACGTTATTGCGCGGGTCAACGGGACTCCGTACAAACGGGTGTTGATAGATACTTGGTTCTTCCGATAACCTTATTACAACCGCTGCACTGAAACATTTGAAACTACCGACCTCTCACATTGCACCTTCCACTTATACCCTTCGAGCATTTAATGATACGATATGCTCGACAGTTGGCACAATTGTCCTGCCCATACAAGTGGGACAAAAGATCATTCCTACGTTGTGCCACATTTTAGAAGGGGAAATGGCTTACAATATCTTGCTTGGACGGCCTTGGATCCGGGATATGAAGTGTGTCCCTTCAATTGCTCATCAATGTTTGAAATATACATTTGAAGGACAAGTGCACGTGGTCCCTGCAGATTTGGAACCTTTTAAGTACTGCAATTCGGTGCAAATCATGCCGCGATCGACCCTTCCTTCAACGCACGTGGATTTCCAGTTAAATCCATCTAAACGGGGTTCGACTAAGCAAGAATCTCCCTTGCCAAATCAATCAAGTTCTCGGGCGGGATCATCTTCTTCATCCAGGTCCTCCCACAACGACGCCACCTACGATGGCCACACCAACGGACAAAGGAAAGAAGCCCCTGGAAGCGGAACCACCTCTAGTCTCCAACATCTCTACAGGAGAGACGCCTAATCGAATGGAAGTTGAGACGCCTAGTGCACCCCACATGGAGTGGACTCAAGGAGAACTCCCATTCACTTCCCCTCAATCGCCAACGATTCTTGTTGAGATGTCTAACACGGGCATGGGGGAGTACATAGTGCGAAATGTTGTTGCAACGCCCACACTTCAATCTATGCAAGACATGGGAAGACCTCGACTCCCCATAGGCTCCGTGGTTCCTTTAGGCTACCCACCTAATCAGACAAATTTTATTTTTGGGGGCCTGGATCATGGCATTGAACCTTCCCAAAAAGAAGAAGAAGATGAAGATCCCTTTGTGGAAGATGTCAACTATCTGGCTAACCCAGACTTCGCATTACGTTATCTTAGCCAATGCAATTGGCATGGATACGGGTTAGGCCGGTATGAACAAGGAATGCGTGTTTTGTGTCAACCAAGATACCAAATGCCTTATGACAAGTCAGGAGTAGGGTTTAACCACCCTTTGCCCCTCGACATCTTGGTCGAAAACATGCAAGGCCTAGGGATAGGCAACAAGGATGGGTTGGCATCAGATCCATATGCCAATCCAAATACGACTTATACATTGGGGGACTATTTCCCATTGCACACAAATAACCTTGTTGACCTCAACAACCCTTTCCCTACGGCTGAACAAGGAGAAACCTCACGGACTCACCCACAAGGGGAAGATGGACAAGACCACGAAGGGTCTTCGAAGATGAGTCGGAGGACGATCATTCGCATGAATATCAAATGAATGATGATCAGGAAAGCTTCCTGAGGATGTTCCCATTGAATGATCCTAGTGAGCATAGGTTACAAGATCCTTTGGACATAGATGACATGTTGGAACACTTACACATAGATCCAAGACCTAGGAGGCATTTCACCCTGGCGCAGTTATAGCAATTCTTGCACCCCCACTCCAGGAATACAATGAACATCTTCCGCCTGGAGACCCTATCAACTCATCAGTGCCTAGGGCAGACCCTATTTGCAGGACCGCGTATAGGGCTGATCCCTTTGTGCCGGTGCCTACAGAGCCAGATCCGCAGCACCAAGAACATCTAGAATGTCAAGGTTGTCACATTTGCGGTTATGGAGATTACAATCATTTCATCAACATGGTCTCCATTGACTTGACCGCCCCCATCCATGATCCAGCCAATCCAACACGATTATTGCATCTAGACATAGAAGCTATTGATTGGGATCGCGCTGACACACCACCATCTCCATCAGAGTATTGGCCTTGCGGTGGGATGTTTCATTTCACTCCAAGACAGACTCAGGATGTCTTTCATCTTGAGGAGGAACTTGATGTTCCAAATGACGATCTTAATTCAGCAAATGATATCCATCGATCCCCATTCCACACCGGTTGGAAGACGGATCCCATATGTCGATTGAAGCAACGGCCGATGTAGACATCGGCACGGATCCAATGAATCCATGGATTCTCAAGCTGAGGGTAAGTCTTTCCCCTGAAGAGCGAGCCGATTATGTTGCCCTTCTTAAGGAAAAGAAGGAGGTTTTTGCATGGTCATACAAAGATATGCCGGGACTAGACCCACAACTAGTCACGCACAATTTAACGCTTGATCCGACAATCAAGCCAGTAAAGCAAAAACTATGCAAGATGCATCCAACAGTAGCCTTAATGGTAAAAGATGAGTTACAAAAGTTGTTGGATGCCCAGTTTGTCATCTGTGTGGATTATCCGCCATGGTTGTCTAACATGGTTCCTGTCAAGAAACCCGACGGGAGGATTCGCATATGCACTGATTTTTGAGATCTTAACAAAGCGAGTCCTAAGGATGATTTTCCTTTGTCGAGCATCGACGCGTTGGTAGACGCTACAACAAGCCACGAAATGCTTTCCCTTATGGATGGTTTCTCAGGATACAATCAGATTCGTATTAATCCTGAGGACCAACTAAAAACGGCATTCACAACGCCTTGGGGGACATTTTGCTATAAGGTCATGCCTTTTGGCCTTAAAAATGCCGGAGCCACCTACCAACGTGCCATGACATACATCTTTCACGATTACATGCACAAAACTTTGGAAGATTACATGGATGATTTGTTGGCCAAATCTCTTTTGCGCCCAGATCACATCGGTGACTTGAGTCAGGTCCTTGATCGCCTCATTGAGCATAAAGTCGGACTAAACCCCAAGAAGTGCGTCTTTGGCGTCACCTCTGGAAAGCTCTTGGGTTTCATAGTCTCCAAACGAGGAATTGAGGTTGATCCAAACAAAGTCAAGGCAATCCTTGAAATGCGTCCCCCAACCACCATCAAGCGGCTCGGGAGTCTACGGGGAAAGGTTGCGTCGATCAAGCGCTTCATAGCGCAATTATCTGACAAATGCCGACCCATGAATAAATTATTGCATAAAGGGGTCACATTTCATTGGGATGACGAGTGCCAGTCAGCCTTTGACGACATTAAACAGTACTTGGCTTCGCCGCCAGTGTTGGCACCACCCAGACCAGGAGTGCCGTTCTATTTATACATCTCAGCCACTGAGGTGGCACTGGGCGCCATGCTTGTCCCAGAAAAATGAACTTCACAGAGAACGAGGCTACATACTATCTTAGCCGCACCATGGTCAGTTATGAACTTAACTATGCATATGTTGAAAAACTCTGTTTGGCAGTGGTGTTTGCTACCAAAAAGCTACGCCATTACATGCTTAGTAATAAGACGTATGTTGTGTCTAAGGAGAATCCATTGCGATACATGATGAGTCGTACTTATCATAGTAGCCGCACGGCGAAATGGATCATGTTGTTGACGGAGTTTGACATAGAGTTCATTGGACAAAAATCTATAAAAGGTCAAGTCATCGCCGATCAACTAGGCTGAGGCTCCTCTTGAAGACGATCAGCCTCGACTTTTGAACTACCGATGATGGGGTCTTCCATGTTTCGAGCCGCCAGATTTTGATGAGCCTGAGTCCCAGGCTGACATAACCCTTTTCTTCGATGGTTCTAAATGTGAGCAAGGGGGTGGTGCGGGAATTGTATTCTTCACTCCGCAAGGCGCTCCAATGCCCTTGTCATTTAAATTAGACTTCCCGTGCACCAACAACAATGCAGAATACGAAGCCTTGCTCCTAGGTCTTGAGACAGCAATCACCATGAACATTAAACGATTGAATATCTTTGGTGATTCGTTGTTAATTGTCAATCAAGTTAAGGGGATATACCAATGTAAATGTCCACTTTTGAAGTCTTATAAAGCCCTTGTGGATAAATTCTTGGCACAACTTGAATGGTATGACATCGAGGCGCTCCCTCGATCATCAAATCATTTTGCGGATACTATGGCCTCCTTGGGGTCACTTATTCCGCAAGACCCTTATGGTGAAATGACAACCATTCAGGTTAAAACATTATCGCAACCTGCGATGGAGCGTGCAAGCTCCGATCGACGCCGAGGAATCCACATGATTCAGATTGAACCATCTCCGGATAAGTTCTCTCGAATTCGAGATTGTTTGACTAAAGCCAGCTGGGGGTCCTTGTTCTCCCCGACCCCTCTTACTAGCAACACCACGTTGTTTTTACAAGTTCTTTCCTGCTCAGCTTTTGTTCGGGATAAACTTCAAGAGGGATTGGCCGTTCATACTATCGAGGTTTCGATCGGCAAGGCTGGTATACACCCATTAGGGATTACCTCAAGCTAGGTAATCTCCCACTTGGATTGACCCAAGCCGCGAAAAGATCATTCAAACGAGAAGCGGCAAAGCATGTCTTGGTAGGAGACATTTTGTATCGTCGAAATTATGAAGGAATCCTCCTTCGTTGTTTGGACCAGCAAGAGTCCGCTTGGGCGATCACCCAAGCTCACGATGGTACATGTGGTGGCCACTTCAGCGGTATGGCCATCACAAAGCGCATTCTTCGCATGGGTTATTATTGGCCATCTTTAGAGCGAGATTGTTGCGCATATGTGAAGAAGTGCGTGAAGTGTCAGCACCATGCTAATTTGACACACGTACCTTCTCAGGCTTTACAGCCGATCCAATCGGTTTGGCCTTTTTCGTAGTGGGGCTTTGATCTAATTGGAAAGATCTCCCCTGCGTCGTCTGGTCGTCACACGTTCATTTTAACGGCCACTGAGTACTTTACCAAATGGGTGGAAGCAATTCCGTTGACCACTACGACTGGAGCCCGCATTGCGGAGTTTATTTTGCATAACATCATATGTCATTTTGGTATTCCATCCAAAATTGTCTCGGATAATGGGACGCCATTCAAGAATAAAGATGTGCGTGCTTTGACCACAAAGTACAAGATTCAGCATAGCTTTTCAACACCCTATTATCCGCTAGGCAAATGGGCAAGCAGAAGCGTCCAACAAAATGCTAGTCGCCATTCTAAAAAAGATAGTTGCAGATAATCATAAAGATTGGCACATTCAGATCCCGCTTGCCCTATGGGCTTATCGCACCGACATTCAGACACCCACTGGGGCAACTCCATTTTCGTTGGTGTATGGCTCCGAGGCAGTCATGCCTTTTGAGTTGGAGATTCCTTCCCTGCGCATTTCAATGCAAGAGTTCATCGATGATGACAACTGCGCGGCAGGCCCGGTTAGATCAACTGACGTTGCTTGACGAACGACGCGTTAATGCTCTCGAGCATTTGCGTATCTATCAAGAGCGACTTAAGAAAGCATACAACATGAAAGTCCACTTCAGGGAATTTCAGGTTGGTGACTTGGTCTTAAAAGAGAACCAGCAGAATTCTAATTTGTCGTCCCATCTTCGGGATAAGTTTGCAACAAACTGGTTAGGTCCTTACATCATTGACAGTAGAATAGGACCCGGAACATACCGGCTTGCCTCTCTTGAAGGCATCAAGGAAACAGAACCCTTGAATATCATTCATTTGAGGTCATTCCACAGCTGAAGAGCCATAGTCCAACAAAAAGCTCCAAGGATTACCACAATCGCTTGGTCAACCCAAAAAGCTCCAAGGATTACCACAATCGCTTGGTCAACCCAAAAGCTCCAAGCGTGACCATCACTGCTTGGTCAACATAAAAAAAAAAAAAATTCAAAAATCAACAAAAACAACACGAAAATCAAAAGTACAAAAACATTTGCATTTCAATTCCATGCATTTTCATAAACATCAAAATTACAAAAACAATTGCATTTCAACTCCATGCATTCTCATAAAAATAAAAATACAAAAATATAGGTGGCATTAAGCATTGCATCCATACATTGCATACTTCGCTAGGTCATACAAGTCAAAAGCACCATAGGCTGTCATTATTTGGCAATTCCATCATTTCCACCTCAAACCCATTTTCATAAACGCATACATCCCACATATCACCCTTTTATTTTAGCATTGTCAGTGTCGCCTAATGTATATAGGGTTTTCATCATTCAGATGTCTTTAAATTTCTAGCCAAAAACTGTACACAGTTAAGCAGATTTTACATGGGAAAGTTTTACTTGGATCACACCTTGGTACGTAGCATCCCAACACAAATTAACACACATAAAATAATTCCTAAGTTGTGTGGACGAAAGATGAAACCTGCATCGTAATCCCGGTTACCATAAACAAAACGACTATCTTGCTTATCCCCCTGTGCGAATGACCCTAGAAATGTTGAGAGTTGGCAAAAGGACAAGCTTCCTCCCTACCCAATTCCCCATGAATCCCAAGTTCTCAAAAGTTGCAAAAAAACATCAAACATTTGCAAACGTCAAAACACTAAAATTTGACATCCTACAGTGCACACATCAAAAGGCACAAATAATAGTGATTATCATCACTCCATATTCAAATCCCTTGCTCAAAAAAAAAAAAAAAAAAACAAGACGAGTACTATCATAAAAATAAACAGTGATTTCATCACTATAAAGAGCAAGTATCCCAATACCATTAAAAAAAAAGAAGGGAGTCGACCTTGAATCCCTGGAATTCTCAGCATTTCGACAGGTCATGAGGCAAGCTTCAGTACCGGTTTGGTTGATAGCCTATCAGTCACTGGCAGTAAACCTCCCGCATGACGATATATCTGTCACATTAACTTGTGTGCGAGATCAATGTTTGCATGTGGATGAGCTAGTTTATGGTATCCTAGATAACATCGCAGACAAATCGACTAAATACAATAAAGGAGTTAGTGGAGCTAATTAGGTGATCCTCAGTACAGGTTCGGTTGAAAGCCCATTTGGCACTGGCGGTATCCTGATAAATAACACATAAACGAACTCAATTGCACACACAGGGATGTGAAATAACTTGGTTAAATTCAAGTCGAATTTATACCTTGATCAAAAGTCTTGTGAGATAAATGTATAGTCTTGGCTAGTTAGTTAAAATATCTAAATCTCAGAAAAGCTTAATTACATTTTAAAAAAAACTGTCACATTTTATTCTGTACATCACCATCAAAATATATGCAAAATACAAAAACAAAGTTTTCACATGCAAAGTCGTTCCACAAAGTCATCCCATTAGTATCGCAAGTCAGTCAAATCTTGTACAGTCTATGGTGCATCGACAAACCATCAACAATTCATTTCATTCATTCCATAAGCATACATCATACAAATTAGAATCATCACATTCATAATAGCATATGCATACATCAATGTAAAAATATGTACATAAAAATAAATCATGCAAAAAAAAAGATAAACACCAAAAAGAATCATCTGTATATATATCATCCAAAATGCCCGCGAGGCTACAATACCCAGATCATCGACCCCGCACACTCCAAAATCTCAAAAACCCCCACCCTAGGGCGTCGGCCACCATGATCACGCAGGATCGGTGCGACGAGAGCTACCCCCCGCGGTATCTGTCCTCTGCGACCTCTCAGGGCGACTGCTCGCCCCTGCATCCCGCCCACTCGCTCCGCCCTCCTCTCGTCGCCTGCGCCGGGATGATGCCGACTGCTCCGTCCCGCTGTCTCTCGTCCTGTATGACGAGCCACTGGCCGGAGGCTCTGGTATTCGCCCACCTAGGCGGATAATCTCACCCTCCATCTCCGACCGATGCCGCCCCCATGCGGCCTCTCGTCGCCCCCAATCTGCCTCCCGTCGCCTCCAATCTTCCTCCCGTAGCCTCGACTCTGCCTCCCGCCTACGGTAGTACGTGATGGCATCATCGCGCTGTGCTAGCTGCACCCGTAGGAGATCCCTCTCCCGTGCAGCATCCGTATCCCCTGCCTGCTGGTGAGCCGTAGCCCCTGCGCTCCCCTGCCCTACCAACTGTGTCCGCAGGAGATCCCTCTCCTACGTCATCTCCGCAAGCTCTCCATCCCGCCTCCGTAGCAACCCCGTCAGACGTGCTACCTCCGCGCGCAACCCCGCCTCTGTCTCCCCCAAGCCAGCCTGCTCTGGAGCATCCTGCATCTCCGGCTGCTCCTCCTCCCCAAAGTCATCTCCTGCCTCTGCCACCTCCACCATCTCCACATCCGTAGGAGCTCCCCAACCCTCTCCTGGTGCCTCCGCACCCTCTCCGCCTCCCGCTGCCTCCTCTCCGCCCAATGGCCCCTCACCTCGCCACTGCCGCAGCGTCCACCACTCCTGGTACTCAGCAGTCACTCCGACGTCATCTACGTCTGGAATGTCTAGTACTGCATCCGACTCCTCCCCCAATGGCTCGAGGATCGGCGCAGCTAGGGTCCTCTCATCACTCCGACGTCGGTAGGCTACGGGCTCCCCAGGCAACCCCTGGCGTACCCCAAACTGTCGCGTCACTCGACGGTAATGGAAGTACTCCTGCTCTGTCCCATGCCGACCAATCACCCATCTCCCCCTTCGAACCCGTCGAAGCCACTCATCAGCCTCTGGCCATGCGGGACAATCCCGATATGGCCGCCATATCACATCTCCGGGAGTCAGTCGTGCCAATGCATCTCTGTAATGGTCTACGTCTCCCGCAAACCGTCGACTATGCCCCCGCTCCTCAGATCGATACCATAGAGCCCCGTATCCAATGTCCCTGTCCACCATGTCAGCTCGGGTAGTCCAGGGCAACCCTCGCGGTCGCTCTATGGCTATGTGCTGCCAGGCCCAGCACTGCAGCAAGAAACTGCACCCCATCCCCTTTCGCCTCCGACAGCGGACCTCATACAGCTCATCATACAGCTGTGCCAAAAGCGTCTGACCCCACCTCATGATGACCGGCTCTGTCATCGGGCAACCCACCAACTGCCACACCACCTCCAATAGGTTCCATGGGAACCTCGCTCTGAAGAGTCTGGCAGGAGTATGTTGGAAATGAGGCTCATGAGCACTGCATGCCTCACTCCCAACATTCCCCTCGCGTACCAGTATCGCACCAAGATCCCCCCAATGTGGCAATCCAGCTCTGCCCTCTCCAATGAGGTCATCCCATCATCATCCTCCCCATATCCAAAGTACCGCGTCAGTACCGCTGTCCTCTGGCCCCGTGGTGTCGTCCGAATGGGAACCCCGTCTATCGGAATCCGAAGAATCCGATACACGTCCTCCAAGGTGACAGTCATCTCCCCTGTCGGAAGATGGAAGGTGTTCGTCCGAACATCCCATAGGCCAATCAGTGCTGTAAGGTACGCCCGGTCCGCCACAACTGCATCCAACCGAGCCACATGCTTGAGCCCTAAGGCATCAAGCCACTCCCAGTCATCATCGATCAACGCCTCGCGGGCATTAGAAAAAATGGTCGGTACTCGATGTCGACTCTTCACCACCTGCACATCACAAAAAAAAAAAACAACAAACATCAAAAACATGCATCAAATCACCATCACATGTACAAAAATGCATAACTATACAGTAACATCTTTCATTCACATGTACATCCAAAAAAAAAAAAAAAAATCATCCATTTTTCATTTCATCATCAAAAACGACAAAAATTTGACATGGTTTACCTACGGTTTTACCTAAGTTTACCATTTCAAAACAAAAAATCATCCAATTTGCATCTTTCATTTCATCAAAATCGATAAAAATTTGACATGGTTTACCTACGGTTTACCTAAGTTTACCATTTCAAAACAAAAACATTCATCAATCTTTGCACAAAACGACAAAAATTTGACATGGTTTACCTACGGTTTTCCCTAAGTTTACCATTTCAAAAAAAAAAATTCATCCATTTTGCATCTTTAATTTCATCAAAATCAATAAAAATTTGACATGGTTTACCTACGGTTTACCATTTCAACAAAAAAATTCATCAATTTGCACAAAAAAAAAAACAAAAATTTGACATGGTTTACCTACGGTTTACCTAAGTTTACCATTTCAAAAACATTCATCAATTTTGCAAAAAAAAAAATGACCAAAATTTGACATGGTTTACCTACGGTTTACCTAAGTTTACCATTTCAAAACAAAAACAATTCATCAATTTTTCATTTAAAACGACAACAAATTTGACATGGTTTACCTACGGTTTACCTAAGTTTACCATTTCAACAAAAAAAAAAAAAAAAAAATTCACCTTTCATTTCATCAAAAATGACAAAAATTTGACATGGTTTACCTACGGTTTTACCTAAGTTTACCATTTCAACCAAAAAAATTCATCTTTAATTTCATAAAAAAAAAACTAAGTTTACCATTTCAACCAAAAAAATTCATCTTTAATTTCATAAACAAAAAAAAATTTGACATGGTTTACCTACGGTTTTACCTAAGTTTACCATTTCAACCAAAAAAATTCATCTTTAATTTCATCAAAATCAAAAAAAAAAAAAAATCGACATGGTTTACCTACGGTTTCGACCTAAGTTTACCATTTCAATAAAAAACAAATTCATTCATTTTCCATTTTTTAATTTCATAAACATAACACAAAAATATGGGCATGGTTTACCTATGGTTTCGACCTAAGTTTTACCATTCACATAGAAAAACATTTTTCTAACCATGGTTACCCTAAAGTGTTACTCTAAGTTTCATTTTGGGTTTATCCTATGGTTTTCCATCTAAGTTTCCATCAGGTTTGCATCCATGTTTCATTCGGTGTCATTCATTTACCTTTTAATTTAATTAATTAGGGTTTCATGTTTAAACACAAGAAAAACACCATAAAAACAACTTTGCATTTTTCAAATTGACAATCGAAGAGATAGTGCACTTACTGGTCTCGCCTCGGCTCCGCCGCTCGACGACCCGGTCTGTGCACTCATGGTGGTTGGATGATCCGGCAGCGCTTCGCGTCAGAAATCTACCTCCTCCTCCCAGAGCTCCAAATCGCAATCGCTGAACAGTGCAAATGAGCCAAAACCGTCATTTTCGCATATTTATACTTTTTGTCAGCTGGTACTCGTCCTTTATCGGGACGAGCGCTTTTCGGCGCGCTCGTCCCACCCCGGGACGAGTACCTTCGGAGATGCACTCGTCTTACCCCGGGACGAGTACAATCCTGTCACTCGTCTCACCCCGGGACGAGTACAATCCTGTCACTCGTCTCACCCCGGGACGATTAAAAAAATAAAAAAATAATTTTTTTTTTCAAAAACAACCACAACATAAAAATGACAAATGCCAACAAAAACAAAAATAGGTCAAAACAGTCGGGGAACTGTTCGAGCATGCTTAGCGGTAAACCATCTAACGACACCCTTGCACAAGTCCTCTTGGATCAAGCGACTCGTCGCTTTTCTCATGTCGGTCATTCCCTCATCGATTCGTCGCTTGAGGGGGTAGTCACACTTAGTTGCCAATCAACACCATTATACCTAGTCTGGGAAATGACACGCATTCAAAGGATCATTGCAAATGACAATCGCGCCCCTGCTTGGGGCAGCAAACAAGCAATCATCACAAACTGATCATATACTTGGCATTCGTGAATCATGAACTCAAGGTTCCCACAACAAAAGGTTGCGCCCTTTGCCTATTCATGACTGATCAATGTCTAAGTTCAAGTAATACCTCACCGAACCAGGTTAATGCTTGATTTAAGTTCCTTAGCTCGTCAGAAGCAAGGATTCAAGAATGCGTGCCCTTTCCATACTTGGGGCATCAAGAGTTGGTTAGGTTACTGAGAAACCCTAATCATTAGTGCTTTGGTTATATTTTTGCTCAGCGTTGCGCCTTGCACAACGCTTCCCAAAAAGGGGCATCTGTAGACACCAAAACAGCACCAATCCGATTATGTGATTACAAGCACTGATCGCACTAACACACACAGCCCCAAGGCAGCCCTCGGAGGGTAAACAGTGGTTCTAACCACTCACACAGCAGTTTTGCAAGTCAAAAACCAATTTGGCACCTTTTAGACACCTTATTGCTTATTCGTCCCACCCAGGGACGAGTGCTAATTTTACTCGTCCCATCCAGGGACGAGTGCTGACTGATACTCGTCTCACCTAGGGACGATTACCATCGCTCGCTTCGGGGTGGGACGATTGTCGAGTTTGACCGCCAAAAAGTCAAATCTCGGCATATAACAACTCAGAACTGCCACTTAGCTTTCCCTGCATGACATAGGAGTGCGAGTGAGTTCTTTTAACAACACACATCTGCCAATTGACTTTCCCTTCACTGCATGGGAAGGAGAGTAAGCTTTTTAAGACAACTCAGATTTGCCACTTAGCTATCCCTTCATTGCATGGGAGTGCAAGTGAGCTTTGCTAAAACATGCAAAGACATGCACAAGAGGCAGTTAAGAAGCCCTTGATCAAGAAGAAGTCTTCTCTTCACAAACAAAAGCATTCATGCAAAGAAACACTTTTGCATGTTAATTCAAAAAGATCCCTTGGGTCTATAAAAAGGGTGAGTTTTCTCACCCAAAAGGGATATACAGAGAAGGAGCATTTTGAGCGACGAAGTGCTGCTAATTCACTTACTTGCGATTTGTGCTTTCATAATCATGGTATTTCTTTTAGTTTCATGTTTATGCTTTTGTCAAGTTTTTCATTTCATTTAGATTCATTTCAACCATCGTTAGATTCATCTTTTATTTTTCATACACGAGTGCTACTGACTTTCTTGTTTGTTTCTTTGAGTGCGAGTTGCGGCATTAGAGGAGCGGCGAGGAGTCTACCTTACCAACGCAAGCGGCGGCAACATTTGGCCCGCCCATTCCAAACGTGGGCATGCGGAAGGAGGAAGACTAAGTCACAAATTGTAACAAAGACCAATTTAACGCTCCTAGCCCCTAAAAAGGGAGGAGACGTCTATGTAACCGAGGATAAGAAATTTGAATAAAGAGGGCTGTGATTTCCTTACATCTTTTCTTTCGTCTCCAATTTATCTCCTTTCCTTGTTTTTGTGCATAGGATTAAAGCGTTACATTTCGTCTTATATTGCATAGTTATAGTTTTCCTTTTGCTTCCGGAATCTCGTGCTTTCACATAGTAATATTATAACAGTCTGGCAATTATAAATGTATTGTTTGGCAAGATTCTAACTTGGGTTTCATTGAAAATTTGAAGAATATAACTGGGTGATTTAATGCTATTTGATAAAATATTAAGGTTCACCCATGAGATTTGAACCTTGGTTTAGAGTGTAAAACTCTTCGCTCCAACCAATTGCTCTAAATCTCATGAGCTCAAATGTTAAGGTTCATACATGAGATTTGAACCTTGGTTTAGGGTGTGAAACTTTTCATTCCAACCAATTACTTTAAACCCCTTGGCTAAGTAAAACCTATGTTCACTTATTTTGTTTTTATTTGTATTTCCATTTTTTAGAACAATATTGCTCTGCCCTGGCTTCTTCAAAGGTTATTTTGATAACTATAATATATGACAGAAGGCTCATAAAACATCTCTGCTACATATTTGACTCAATTATTGTGAATATTTATTATCCTTGGCCTCAAAATACATGTCCAGTTGTCAAAATATGGTGAACCTGAGAGGTCTAATTCGAAGTAAATCAGCTTCATAATACAGGTCTAATTCAATCCTAAATCAGTTTCTGTTTAATAAGCAACATTTTTATAATTAAGTCCTGACATTGATCGACCAATGACACAAGTATGCATAAGGGGACGCATCTCTCGACGGCAAGGTTATATTTTCCTAGGGTCAATTGATTTTTTCTAACATAACCATCAGATAGAAGGATAAAAGGCTTCATAAAGCATTTATGTTCATGGAATTTGAAAATGTCAAATGTATAACGAGGAATAAAATTCCAGATTTTACTGCGACATGTTTGTCTCAACTATTGTGAATATTTATCATCCTTGGAGTTCAAAATACATTCCAACTGTTAAAAAAATGGTAATGTGATGGTCTAATTCAAACAAAATCAGTTTTGTAAGCTGTGTTATTGTCAATCAGACAGATAATATGATACGAGAGAGCTTCTTGAGGGCCAGTTATGTTTTACCAGGGTCAATTGTTTTTGCTTTATTTTCATTCTCAGATGCCATATGAATACGTTTTGAGGGACGGCACAAGGAATATAGCAGTCATTGGAGGTTGTACACAGGCAATATCATGAAGGGGTATAGAGGTAATAGGTTCCCAAAACTAGCATTAAGGCTCTGAGACGGGCTAGTGGCATCCTGCACTTTTGCATCCTGTTGATATGGTTGGAATCTGGGGCCTGATCTGGTAGGTAAATGTTTTGTTTTTCTATTTTCTTTCCGAAGAGAGGGAGGAGGTTCTTGATACAAACATCCATTGTATTTGTTATATCAATCTGGCAGTTCTTAGTTATTTCTGTTTCTCCCAAGCATTGAGATTGAGGTCCTCTTTGATATGGATTTGCTAGGTCTAGGGATCTGATGATTATCGAAGCTGGCTTTATAGTAAAGAAGTTTGCAAATTGAGGATCGATCATCTTAATTTGTCCTTTCTTTGGGTTGCAGGACATAAATCTTTTTATAAAAATGCAAGCTTCATGGATATTGTGTTCCTTTGTGAGAAACTATGAGCTGTCGATTGCTTGAGACATATTAGCATAATGCTTCTCTATGAGAGTATATCTGAAGAAAGTGGTGGACAAGATAATTTGTTTGGCTTAGAGTGACAAATTTAAAAGAATACACCAGCCTTTGCAGTATCCGGAGTCTTGTTCTGATTTAGTGGCAAATTTCCTTCAACTATACACAGACCCCAGATCACTGTAATTTTCAGATGATGATTTTCCATATATTTCAGCTCTGCAGACGATGTAGGAAAGAACCCTGGATTAGCTGAAATCTCTAGGTTTTAACAAGAGAATTTGGTGCAATAATGTAACTTTTTAAAACGTTTCCAATTTTCTTAAATATTTATCAGATACTGTTAGTCTTACTGGTGTTACTCTGAGTGATCTTATGCCCAACATTCACACTGCTAATTATCTTTTTCCCAACGAAGGGGTGCTAGAATGCCATTTGCAAATGCACATTGGCTACTATACCTTTGAGATATGTGAATGGTGGGATGGAACTGCCCTTTGGGAGTGCTGGGTGAATGGTGATTCTGTTATGAATCCCATCAAAGCACTTAATTCTAGAACCCAAATCAAAGTTTTGTCAGCAAATTTAGAGTGGTCAAGAGTGTGACACCCTTTAACAATTGCGCCGCCTCTTAAAATTGTGAACTTTCTTCATTTAGAATTTTCAATGGTTTTAGCCATTATGGTATACAAGATGGAAAATATTGGGGTAATAGTTTTTTAAAATTGGTTATAGGGGATTGAAACGTACCCTATTCATATTACATTGTGGTCACATAGTAGTATCACAACAACTTGGAAATTATGCATGTATCGTTTGACGAAATTGGATCTCCTTAAAAGTTAGAAATTTAACTGGTTGAACTCATGCCAATATGAACTCATGCCAATATTGTTTGACATCTAAAAAGATTTAAGAAATGGCCACTATTTGATGACAATAAATAACTAGGAAGCAATTATGTAGCTTCTATCACATTTTATCCTACTCCAAAAAGATCAAGTTAGCCAAAAAAAAAAAAAAAAATCTTGCGCAGAAAAAAGGCAAAAATCTTATGCAGAAAAAAATGGTTGACACGAGGAAATGCATTGGCTATGTATAATTTTATAAGCATAGCTTATTCCTTGTTGGACAAATTCACATCCATAAGTGATGATATTTTTCAACAATCGATTTACCTATAATGCAACATGCAACCTCTTTGCTTCTCAGGCATCAAGCTGGCAGCAATGTCTTCAGGCTGTTGGCAATGAGCTTGGCAATAATCTCGCTGGATGTATTGCAAAATGATGAGTGTAACTGAAATTCTTTCAGCAAGTATTGTGCAAAGGGCTTGATTTCCTTTATGTGCAAAAATAAAATGATGAATGAATGCATGAAATTGATCCTAATTCATTTTTTATTTTTGATTTTTTAAAGTGATCTATCCCTTAATCCTTGTTAGCAGGTTCTTTTTATCTTAAATTAAATATGTTCTGTTAACCGTGGAAAACCACTTTATTTTATCTTTGATTTAATGTAAATTAGAGTCAATACTTGCTGTTAGCAGATTCTTTTTATCTTTAGATTAAATTATTGCTGTTAGCAAGTGCTGTGGAAAACCACTTCATTTTACTTTGTCTTAATGTGAGATTGAAGTTAGTAAATCCCTCCTTTGAATGCAAATTGATTTTATCTTGGATGGTTAAGTTCTGTTCGAGCAAGAAAATAAAGTGAGTGAATCTAAATGTGAAATGTGAATCCTAAATGATGCTTCAATTCATTTTATCTTGCATGGCTAAACATATTTTATTATTGCGTTGTCTAAACAAACTTGTGGAGTGCAAAAATCTGCTTTGGAACTTTAAATAAAATTTTTTAATCAAAGAAAATGTACCCAAATAATTTAATTAGTCAACCTTAAGAACAATTTTTTTTTGGGTATTCTTATTACTCCAAAACCTCATTAATGATTTTTTTGTGCAAAACAAAATAACATTTTAGGGCTTTGAGTGCTTGATTGGAACTTGAACAAAAATAAAATAAAAGATAAAAAATATAACAAAAGCTAGGGTTAGAGAAAAGAAATAAAACAAATATGAAATAAATTGAAAACAAAAATGCAAAAAAGAAATGAAGGTGAGCTACTGTTTATTCCTCCTTGTCCTGCAAAAAAGAGAATATCATGAACATAAAAAAAAACGAAGTCAAGTTAGACCTGCATCCACACAATCTAAATTGGGTTAAGTGCGAGAGTCTAAGGAAATAAACCTTACATTAATTGCTTTAAATGATGCAAACATTAACATGCATAAACATCATCTAATGAAATCAACATATGGAGGGGAAAAAAATTAAATAAAAACTTCCATTCAAAACTGTATGTCTGGAATTCCATAGTAGCAGCTAAACAAATCTTTCAATCCTCTTCACATGCTTTTGCTCCCGAAAATGACAATGAAACAAATCTTCCAATCCTTTTCCCATGCTTCTTCCATAATGCTTTTGCCAATAATAAATTGGTAAATATCTTTTAAATAAGACGCTTCTTCCATAATGTTTTTTGCCGAAACAAATCTTCCAATCCTCTTCCCATGTTTCTTCCATAATGCTTTTTGCCAATAATAAATTGGTAAATATCTTCTAAATGAAACACTTATTCCATAATGCTTTCCATAATGCTTTTTGCCAATAATAAATTAAATTACCAATCTATTATTAATTCATTTGAAAGATATTTACCAACAATGAATTAAATAATGCTTTTCTTTTCTTTAGAAACCTACAAACATCAAGATAAAACATTAATTCAAACTAACTTTAATAAAATCATAAAGTCAACATAAAGTTAATACCAAACCAATATGTAAAGAAATATTAGCGTGCCATGACAAAAAAAAATGTTTTTCTTTTGTTTTCTTTTATTCATTATATATATATATATATATATATATATATATATATATATATATATATATAATTCTTATTTGCTTTTTTTTTTTTATTTTTCTTTTCTTTTTTTATTTAAATTTTATTGGTTTTTTTTTTTAATTTTAATTTCAAATATTTGAATTGGTTTAATTCAAAACATCAAAACTAACTAAAACAATAAAATAACAAAAATAAGAAAGAACCTAATTAGACAACTAAAAAAAAAACCAAAATGAGATACTAGTCAACACACCAGCCTATCAAAATTATCACGCAAAGAAACTAAAATTTAACAAAAATTCCAAAAATTAAAGGTGGGTCTCCAAGCTTGGGGCTAGTTGTGGAATGGCCACAACAATGAGCATGACTAATAATATTGTAGCAAGTATTGGGAAAGGATAAGTATATGGAATTAGGGTTACAAGAACATCTCTTTAGGATTAATCATGATAAAGGCGGAGCTTTATTGCAAAATGGTGAGTTTGACAACAGTCTTGTAGCAAGTATTGCAAAAGGTCATGTGCTTGAAGTTAGGAAAGTGCTGAAGGACTAATGAAGGTGAAGGTGGAGATTTTGCCGCCTCAGATCCCTTGGGATTCCCCTAGAGAAGTGAAAGTAGTCAATTTCTGAGCAGCATATGTAAGTAATGTATTTTTTCGGGCAAAAAAAAGACAGATTCTACTAGGATAGTTAATCAGACATACTATACCACCAACTCAAATAACAAGCAATGTCATCTAAATTGAAATGGTACTTGAGGAGGGTGTTGAGGTTTAATCTCAATTATTGAAGTACTGTTGGAATTGTTTAATTGCAGTGTAATAAACTTGCAAAAGGGGGTAGTTTTTGTGTCTAATGCAAGCAACTTTAATTGCAGTGTAACACACTTACAAAATGGGGTAGTTTTTGTCTATTGCAAGCAACTTTAATTGCAGTGTAACACAACTTTTGTGGCAAATGTTCAAGTGAAACTTAACTCCATTTTTTCAAGTGTGATCATAAAGCTTAAGCATAACCATTCACTCTTTAGAGGAAAGTGCCTTGATTATGTCCATGTTAAGAGTATGGCCTTCATTGTATGCTAGGGAAACTTGATTTAATGGAGAGAGGTGCCATGTGAGGTTTTTGTGAACCAGGAATACGAAGTAAAGAGAAGATTGATCCAATGCTAGCTATCAAACATTAATTGTGACAAGGAGACATTGTGAAATGCAAAAGAAGTGAAAGTTAGATATAATTTTCAAAATCCTATATGGCATTGCTTGAGCTATTGTTAAGAACTAATGGTCCATTGGCATTAAGCGAGTTATTATCAAGTATTAATCGTGTATAATGATAATGAGCTTTGGAGTTGCAAACCTGAAAAATGGAATATAAGCAACAAGGCCATCTCTTTGACAATTCCATCTGCATTTTTTCAAAATTGGGATTAAAATTTTCTTCTATGTCAATATTCTACTCATCCTCCCATTGTTACAAGAAATTTGGGCTTATATGCGAAAAACTATAACCATTGTAAGAATATGTTAAAACAATTGTTAATATTGCATCATAGCCCTTGTTGACATCCACTTAAAACATTTACTAAGATATTTATGTAGAAAACATAACACAATAGGAAAACATGACACTATCATTAATGGACCTGTTTGTCATGTGCAAGAGAATACTTATATAGAAAAATGCAGAGAATACTTATATAGAAAAATGCAACTAATGTGAGCAAGAAGCCTTTTAAAAATTAAGAAATTGATGTATAAAAGTGGCTGCATTTTTTTATTCATTGATTGAATAACATTATATGGATGAGAGAAGACATGCCATTAGAAAACACCTCAACTAACCTATTACTTAATATTGAGATTTGCAACATTTCTCCCTTATTATATCAATGTAAGGAGTAAACATAACAATTCCAAATAATTGAATGATGAACTAGGACACACATAATAGTTCATAAAGTATTCAAAAGTTAATGGACTAGGATACACATTAGAGTTCATGACTGAAACTGACATACACACGGACACAATCAATTGTTCATCTCATTCACCTCGTCACCAAAGATAGGGATATACACAACTATTCATGGTTTTACATCAAATGTGGATGCAAGCTTAAAATACATGAATATTACTTAGAGAACTCAAATAAGATTCTAAAAAAAACATTGATAAGCTTCCACAAGAAAAACATTGTCATTCCTTGCAGAGAATAATACATGCTTTGCCTCCTTAGTTTACAGTCATTTGAAATACAGAGAAAGAGAAAACAAAACTAGATTACGACCTTCTCTTCCCGGTTCTACCACTAAAACCCTAGACAATCGATTTACAATTGATTTGCACATAATCAACACTTATAGTATTTGAAATCCAGTTTCTTGGTTCAATACAACATTTAAATCACTTTTATAACCTTAGTTCACAACCTCCGTTCTCTCCTCAAGTTTTTGATCTTGCTCTTGAAGCTCAACTCTACCCTCCATTTTTCACCTATGTTTTTTATAGCCAACCATGTGCACACCAAAACCATGTGCACAAAACTGCATGCATAAACCACATACACAAAACCATGTTCACACCAAAACCATGTGCACAAAACCACGTGCACAAACCATATACACAAAACCACGTGCACAAACCACACACAAAACCATGTGCACAAACCACATACACAAAACCACGTGCACCAAACCATATGCACCAAACCACACACAAAACTAACAACCATATGCACAAAAAAAAACCCACTTGGATGCTCTTGCATTAATCAACACAGGTGCCAAAAAAAATCGTGAGTCCTTGTTCACGGATCTCAATTGAAAATTGGAGATTTCTCTAAGCGAGCTAACTCTGCCTCACTTATCCAAGAGTCTTCCTCTATAGTTTTCCCCTTCCACCACACAAGGAACTCCTTATACTGCTTGTGTCTAGTTTTCTTGCCCATTCTTTCACCCAAAATTTTGCAAATCTGATCAGTTCACTTTTTAGGTAGTTGATTCCTCTAATCTGTGCTTGTTTCAATCAGTTCAGGTGCTTTACCAGTAGTATTATCTCCAACATATGGGTGCAAATATGATACATTAAAAATGAATGAGATATCTATCCCCTCAAGGAGCTCAATCTCATAGGCATTATCAATTTTTTTTTGATTATCTTGCATGGTCCAATTTTCTTCATCTTGAGCTTGTTATAAGTGCCTTTAGGAAATATTTCCTTTCTCAAGAACACCATAACTAGATCTCCAACTTGATATGACTTCACCCTCATTTTTTGATCTACTTTTTGCTTATACTATTGATTGCTTTGATTGATCCTCCTCTTGATATCATCATGCAACTCCTTGAAGTGCTCTATGAGGTCCTTTGCTACAACATTTGCCCTCTCAGCTACAACCTTGACTAGATCAGTCACTCCTTTGGGTGACCTTCCATAGACTATTTGGAATGGTGATTTGGACCTATTAATGGAATCATTGTATGCAAACTTAGCTTGTGCAAGTACAAGATCCCATTGCTTTGGTTTATCACCAACTAAGCTTCTCAAAAAATTACCAAGGCTGCTATTTACAACTTCAGTCTATCCATCAGTCTATGGATGATAAACAAAACCGAAATCCAGTCTAGTTCCTAGCCTTTACCATAACATTTTTCAAGTGTCTTATGAATTTGAAATATTTGTCAGCAATTATGCTCCTTTGCCATAATTTCTTGGAAGAATAGCATAGCCACATTTCTGGCATTAGCGATCTTCTTGCATGGGATAAAATGAGCCATTTTTGAAAATCTAGATACAACCACATATACAAACAAATTTTAAAAAATGGCTCATTTTATCCCATGTAAGAATATCGCTGAAGCAAAAAATATGGCTAGGCTACTATTCTAAGAAATTGTCAGATTACATGACTTTCCAAGGAGCATTATTGTTGACAGGGATGTCAAATTCATGGGACACTTTTGGAAAATGTTATGGCAAAGGCTAGGAACCAGACTGGATTTCAATTTTGCTTATTATCCACATACTGATAGACAGACTGAAGTGGTTAATAGAAGCCTTGGTAATTTTTTGAGAAGCTTGGTTGGTGATAAGCTAAAGCAATGGGGTCTTGTACTTGCACAAACTGAGTTTGCATACAACAATTCCATTAATAGGTCCATAGGAAAATCACCATTCCAAAGTCTATGAAAGATCACCCAAATGAGTGATTGATCTAGTCAAGGTTGTAGCTGAGAGGGCAAATGCTGTAGCAGAGGACCTCACAAAGCACTTCAAGGAGTTGCATGATGATATCAAGAGGAGGATCAATCAAAGCAATCAACAATATAAGAAAAAAGTAGATCAAAAAAGGAGGGTGAAGTCATATCAAGTTGGATTTGGTTATGGTGTTCTTGAGAAAGGAAATATTTTCTAAAGGTACTTATAACATGCTCAAGATGAAAATTGAACCATGCAAGATAATAAAAAAGTTTAATGATAATGCCTATGAGATTGAGCTCCTTGAGGGGATATATATCTCATCCATTTTTATGTATCATATTTACACCCATATGCTGGAGATAATACTATTGCTAAAGCTCCTGAATTGGTTGGAACACGCACAGATTGGAGGAATCAACTACCTGAGAAGCGAATTGATTAGATTGATAAAATTTTGGGTGATAACGAGCAAGAAAACCAAGCATAGACAATATAAGGAGTTCCTTGTGTGGTGGAAGGGAAAACAAATAGAGGAAGACTCATGGATAAGTGAGGTAGAGTTAGCTCACTTTCATAAAGCTCCAATTTTGAATTGAGATCCTTGACTAGGGGCTCACAATTTGTTTTGCACTTGTGTTGACTGATGCAGGAGCATCCAAGTGGGATCATGTTTTTTTTTCATGCACATGGTTGTTAGTTTTGTGCGTGGGTTGGTGTATGTGTTTTGGTGCATATAATTTATGCACGTGGTTTTTTGTATGTGGTTGGTGCATGTGGTTAAGTGCATGTGGTTGTGCACGTGGTTTTGTGCACATGGTTTTGGTGTGCCCATGGTTGGCTATAAAAAACAGGAAAAAAGGGATGATAGAGTTGAGCTTCAAGAGCGAGATCAGATACTTGGGGAGAGAATGAAGGTAGCGAACTAGTGTTTCAAAATTTATTTATAGGGTGTATTGAACTAGGAAACTAGATTTCTAATATTGCAATTGCTGATATTATGCAAATCAATTATAATATGGTTTTGTTTTCTCTTTCTCTGTATTTCGAGTGACTGTCAGCCTCTAAGGAGGCAAAGCATGTATTGTTATCTGCAAGAAATAATAATGTTTTTTTTTTGTGGAAGCTTATTTGAGTTCTATGAGTAATATTCTTATATTTTAAGCTTTCATCCTGTTGGGTTAGGCGTTATCTGCGCTGCAATCACACTTCCTGACTGCATCAGGTGTTTCACCTCATGACCAAAGATAGGGACAACCACAACTATTCATGGTTTTATATCAAATATGGATAAGGATATACATATTATCTATCATCAATGTTGTAATAGGAAGACATATGTCTACAACATCTCTGTGACTAGGGACATACTCCAACAATCATAGATTACCAGTAGGTCCAAGCCTTGTTGAATACTTGATCTTGTGAATAAGGATACATAACTATTCATAAGTACAATCCTTGTTTCAATTTAATAGACATTTATCTTCACCCTCCTCGTGTCTTTCACATGTGTCACAAAATCGTATTCTTTGCCATCACTTTCATCAATAATCACTACTGCCTTGTAGGTATTTAACTTGCCCTCTATGAGATCCTTTGTTTGTTAAACACAATTAATCATAACATGATCTCTTTGTTTACAGTAAAATCACATGAATCAAATCTTTAAAATTTGCCTTGTCTTCGAGGATGACTAACTAGCTTTGGAGGAAACATCAAGCTTCTTCTTCACATGTAATCCAATTTCTTTTATGAGTCATTTTTAAACTTGATTTTCTTTATTAATTAACAAAAAAATTTCATCTTTGAATTGGGATTAATCTTGTTCAATGTGAATGCCATCCTAGTCTAAGTGATGGGTAAATTATTCAAAAAAACAACTTTGGCATCATCATTTTTTACTTTAGCATTAATTCTACCAAGTTGCTTCAATAAAGAGCAAAACTTATATGTTGAACAATATTATTGCCTTCATTCATCTTGAGTCTAAATTTTTTTGCTTAAGAGCCATATTTGCACTTGAATCTTGTGAATTGAACAAAGATCTAAGTTCATCCTAAAATTATTTTTCCCTCTTCGAGAAATTTATGTAATGTAGATAGGCATCAAAGAAGTCTAATTATGAACATTGCTTTATGGTATTTCATTAATTTTTTCTTAAGAGACATATTTGCACTTGAAGCTTGTGAACCAAACAAAGCAAGTCTATACCAAAATTATTCTTCCCTCTTCGGTAGGTTTATGTAATGTAGATAGGTATTAGAGAAGTCTAATTATAACCATTACTTAAAGAAGGTCCATCCCAAACTTCTTTTTCCCTTTTCAATAGGTTTATGTAATGTTGATAGGCATTAGAGTAGTATAATTATAACCATTGCTTTATGGTATTTTTGTAATCCATTTTGGTGCTTCATCAACATCCATGTAATGTAGATAGGTATTAGAAAAGTCTAATTATAACCATTGCTTCATGGTCTTTTTGTATTCCATTTTGTTGCTTCATCGACATCCATGTAACCTAGATAGGTATTAGAGAAGTTTAATTGTAACCATTGCTTTATGGTCTTTTGTATTCCATTTTGTTGCTCCATCAACATCCACTATGGAAACAAATTAAGGTTTTTTTCTTAATCGTAATCCATAATAATCTTTAGCAAAATTAAAATAATATTTACCAATTTAGTTTTATTCTTCCACGTTCTACCATGCATTCACATTTAAAGGTAACACTATTCCACACCTCTAAAATGAACAGGAAGCTAATAACTTTCTCATATGCCTTACTTATTTGAAAGGCACATAGCTATATTATAAAAACAAGAAAATTTTCACCCACAATGCATGTGGGATACCTACTTTAGATTTCGATAAAATGATGCTTAATTTCCAACGAATGAATCAATCTCCACCACTCATTTTTGTGATTGAACGAATCTTATTTTCTTGCAACTAGAGTTCAAGTTTGAGATGTTTGCAATGTTGACGACATACCAAAAATTTGTGAGCACCTACCTTTCTCATCTATTAAAAAAACCAATTACATTTGAACCCTACATTGCATCCGTGCAATCTTCTATCATTTAAGTTTTTCGTGGCATAGTGTGCTTATTAGACATGCTCTAGTAAAATGTTTTGTTGTCATAATGCTTGACATTGAAATTTTTGCATCACCATGATTTCCACATAGCTCATTCACGATCTAAAAAATACGTCTCATAGAGTAAGAGATAAGTTTATGCAAGACAAGCAACCCATTGTCATTCTAGATGACCCAAAATGTTTAGACAATGCTTGATATCATGACGAATCTTAGATGATTTTTAAGCTTGGATTGTAATTGCCTAAACAATTGGTGTTTTTGATGTGAAGAAAATCCTTGTCAACTTCTTGTCAGCCCTTCTCTCATTGGATTTAGACGATAAGCATTCTATTCAGATGACCCAATGATTGTTTTCATTGACAACTACTTGATGTTTTGGATGAATATCTCATCCTTTGTCTCAACAATACTTTTGAATATTTCACAAAACAATATTGGTCTCACATTGGATGATCTTATATTTTGTATAGATATTTGTTTAATTATTATATGAGATGCATGCATTTCAGACAATTTGTTGTATCTCAATCTACTTTATGAGTCGACTTTTGTATTTTACTGTGAAACATGATCTTGAATCAACCCTTGTCTTTTATTAGATGATATGATCCTATGATAACATTTAACTTGGTTTGGATGAATTGTGCAAGTCTATACAAATCCTATTATGCAAACATTATGCTATGGTACCTAGGATTAGGTATATGGGGGTATGATATTAAATTGTAAGGGTATTATAGATAGTTGACATAGGCCACACATAACCTAGGGTTGATTATATGATTACATCATTATATTATATTATAATAATGAGTGGGATGATGGTTTATAAGATGAGTATATAAAGAAGGGGTATTGTCATTGTAATTATCATCACTCATATGAAGTATTACTTGTAATCATCTTTGCCCACAAAGTGGCTTATGAGACTTTGCCTTCTCTAAGTGACACTCTCATCTTGGGAGATATTATGGAGTTATTCCTTCCTTAAGGAGTATCAGTGATGTTGCCTTGCCCTAAGGGTATTATCTATCTCTATCTCTTTTTATGGATTGTTATTGTGGATAATTATTTTTGGAGGAATTATTTGATATTTTTGCATATTGGTGAATGATTTTTTATTAATAAGAATAAAGTTTCATAACAAGTGGTATCAAATTAAGGTATTTTTCTAGAAAACATCTCATTGTTTGGGAGCCATATCTTTGTGTAAAATTATCCGATTCAGATGATTTTTATGCCATTTTGTTCAAAATTTGAAGGGCTTTAAAACGAGTGGTCATTTAAAGGAATCCAAGCAATATTAAGGGAGATACAACTTTTTGAAGTTAGTCATCTAGAGTAAGGGCAGTGATAAATTTTCAAATCATATTTTTTTTCAAAAAACAAAAATTGAGATATCTATCATTTGGGGTAAGCAAATCATCTATTTTTTTTTTGGGTCTAGTTGTTTATGTAGAATTTTAGCTTCAAAATCTATGGGAGATATATATTTTTGTAAATGTAAATCTAGTTTACATTATCATTTTTGTGAATGTAAACTCATGGAGTTACAATTTTTTTGGAGAGGATGATATTGATGTTCAAGAATGGTGGATGAAGTTTAGATCTTTATATTTTGATAATTATTGTTGGCAATTCCACCTTAGCATATTTTTAAAAGAGGAAGCTTATTTTTGGTGGGTAAGTATTATTAAGGCAAAGAATTATAATTACACTTGGGGCAAAATGTAGCACACATTCTTGAGTAGATGGGAACTTATTTAGTTTTAGTTACAAATAAAGTTAAATATTTGTATGAGAGAGCTTGAGGTAAAGGATAAAATGATAGATAACTTGACGGGTGTCATAAAAGACCTTGAAAAGAAACTACAAGGGATTCAAAATGAGAAAAATGAAATTAAAAGATATATTTTTACAAGAAACATAATAAAGAATATGAAAAAGAAATAAAATTACTCAAGGAGGAGAAAGAGGAAAATGTTAAGGAAGATAGTGAGAAGAATGAAGAAGCCACATCTTTAGATTTACAAAAGCAAGAGAAGGATCTAAATTCATCTAAAAATTCTATTTTGTAGGTTCATGGATGCATTCAAAAGGAAAATATTATTATTTCCATTAACCCTAGTAGTAGATATAGTTTCATTTATAATTCTTTGGCTAAGAGGTTGCAGGTTCAAGCAAGAAAAACATACAACTTGAGGGTGAGAATGTTAAGATTTTTGAAGATTTGAAGATTACCATGGATAAAATATGTTTTGCATTCAGATTTTCATGCTATTAAGATAGGTGATGTGGATATTGTTTTTGGTTATCATTGGTTGGATTCTTTGGGTACTGTTAACATTAATGTGCAAAAGAAATTTATGAAGCTATGGTACATAAAAAGGAAGATACCACTAGGATATTTTTTAGCTTAAGGAGTGAGGATCCAAGGAGAAGTAAGAAGCAGTTATGGTAAAGAAACAAGTTAAGAAAACAATAGAAGAATTAAAATTTGAATCTACAATAGCAACAACAAATTCCATAGAAGAAGCTCACAAGGACACACCAAAATAAGGTCACAAGAGAAAAGAGCTTGAGTAATAATTTAAAATAGAGAAACAAAATGCTGAATAATAAAAGGAAATAGAATGTTAATTTAAGGTTGTAGCATATTGCCACCAAAACCATCTAATAAAATAATCTTGAATGAATGACTTAGGGTATCAATATGATTATGGATCTAATAAAGTCATAAAGGCTTCTCAATTTGATCAATACATTCATTTTTTGCATTGTCAAGAATGGGTAGATCTATAATTTTTTCCATGAGTGCCATATGAATTGTTTCATTTTCTTCTTCATTGGTGTTCTCCATTTACTGTACTTGTTGGACCATATTTCCTCTTTGATTTTTCCATTTTCGATATTGTTGTTACGTTGAGGTGAATTGCTGATGAGTAGGGTGATATTGTTTTTGCTAGTATATTTGGAAAGGTCTATGCATTTGATTCCATTGATTTAAATAATTATATTTACAATAACTAGTGTGATGAACTTCTTTGTTACATATGTGATAATATATTCTTTTCCATTCTGGTTGATGCTATGATGATGAGGCAATATTATTTGACACCTATTTTTGTTGAGATAAAAGCATTATTTTTCATTTCCTCTTTGGATTGATTTTTTTATTTCATATTTCTAAAGTATGTTGACCAATTCATCAAAGGATACAATTTTATTTAGCACTTGAAGATAAGTGACTAATGTCTTAAATTTTTTTAGAAGTGCTCTTAGTGTAACTTGAACAAGAAAATTTTCTTCCACTTTCTCTCCCATAGTTTGTAGTTTAGATTTAAATTCTGCTACTCTTTAGAGAAAATGTTCTATGTTTTCTCCATCATAAAATTTTAGTGAATACAACTATGATTGCAAGTGTAAAATAGTAGCTTCATTTTTTTCTTAAAATATTATGTATAAAATTTCACAACTATCAGGTATGATCCTTATCAATCTTACTTCATCATCTTATCAATACTAAAGAAATACCCCTTACCATTCTACAGATGAAGATGATGTTTCCTCTCCTTCCAATCAGCAACCTCCATTATCGCCACCATCACCTGAACCATCAACCCGATCCAACTTGAAAGCATCCTCAGCTGCTTCCATAGATCCACTCACAAGACCATCAAATGTGGATACCACAATAATCACCATTTCTTTCCCTCATGCTGTCAATTTTTCTAACTTCCAATCCATCCCCACTTCCTCCTTTAAAAGTCACCCACCATCTCCAAGCTAAAAAATATGAATAAAGTTAACTAGAATGCCTCAAACTAGTGGAAGTATCGTTGTGCCCAAGTTTCCAAGAACATAGCCCATATCAAAGAGGGAATAACTCTAGATCCCATCAGTATGCAACGTTCAATAATGAATATGATGCTCTTAGTACAGAAGTCAAAAGGGAAATGACTCTAGAAGTTTACGAGACTGAGATAATCACTGAATACATTACTCAACTACCTATGATAGATAAATGGGTAAAGGCCCAAGCTCAAATGGGGACCATATACTTAAATGCTGAATATTAAAAATAGATATACCTCATATTTGAAGAGGTAAGGAAACATTTGGAGGCAGCCTTGAGTGAGCAAAAAACTATCGAAAAGGCTCTAAAGAATGAGGTAAATAAGTGGGAAGAAATATTCAATGAAGCGGTACAATATAAGGAAGAAGCGAAGAAGGTTGTTGAACAAATTCAAGTGTTGAATAAATAGGTGCAATACCTACAAAGGCAAATCCAAGAAAGCTCAGGCAAAACTAGTGGCTTGTCAAAAGAGAAAGCTAGAGCAGTCAAGAAAGAAATGTTCAATGATATAAATAAGATAGACTTAAAAGCAAGACCTACATTGCTATACCTGGATAAGAAAAAGGAAACACTAAGCCAGGTGGAAGATGAGTTCACTGCATCTTTCACCTTCTTACAAGAAAGACTATTTGCAATAACGAAGATACAAGTTCTGGCAAAAAACACATAGGAAAAGGTTAGTCACATAGCCTAGAATGAAGCATGGTACCAGGTGAAAATAATTGCTAAGAGTTTCTTCAAGAGGCACAAAATTGTAACAGAAAGTGCTAAGATAATTCAATAACTCAATGCAAAAGCTAAAGGGATTTTGAAACATTTGAGTATAGCAGAGAATTGTGGTCTGCCAAGCTTTTGGGATGAAAACTCAAATATCCTAGAAGAAGATGGGTTGAAAGCTTCTTGGAAAGCTTTTATAGAAGATGAATAAAAAATAGATATCTAGGAAGAGCCAATCCAAGAAGATCAAATTTTTAGCATGGCTCAAGATCTTACCTACGGCTAAGGTTTTGTCTTATGACAAGGTCGAAGAGTTAGAATATCTATATCTAACGTTCAGGGAGACTTCTGACCCAAATGAGGAGACCTGGAATAAGGCTTGCACTACTTATAATTAAGTGGTTTAGAATATAGAAACATATAAGGCCAAAAAGAACTCAGTGAGTAGTCAGGCAACAACAAAAGCATGGAAATCGACTGAAGTAGATACCCCTAACGAGTAGCTGCATTGAATAAGAAACACAAATTTTCTCCATATCTTCCCCTTTTTTTCTTTTGTTCTTTTTACTCCATTTCCCAATGGATAGAGGCTTTGGATTCTAACAATCATCTAGCAAAATTCCCCAAGAGGCACCAATAATGTAGGTCAAAATGACTACACCAAGGGGAGAGGAAATTTTTCTCTAAATTTTTCTAAGTATAGAAAATAGACACGATTTCATGACCGATCAGGTTTTCATTGGCCGAGGGCCCGAAAAGAGCACAAGGCAAAAAATAGTCATGATTTTGCAATCAATTAGGTTTTCGCTGGTCGAGGGCCCGAAAAGAGCACAAGGTAGAAAATAGTCATGATTTCATGATCGATCAGGTTTTTGCTGGTCAAGGACCCAAAAAGAGCACACGACAAAAAATAGTCACAATTTCATGATCGGTCAGGTTGTCGCTAGCTGAGGGTCTGAAAGAGCACAAGACAAAAAATAGTTGTGATTTTACAACCGATCAAGTTTTTACGGACTGAACGCCAAAATGAATCCAGATGTGGAGTGGAAGACAGCTGGTCCATGACGTCTCCAAGAATATGGATGCATATGTGTTGTAATAAGAAGATCTCAATTATTTACTGCTAAAGACCCCACTACTCCATGCTTCTTAAATCATTGACTTACCAGAATGAGCCAAGTGGCATATTGTTGTAACAAGTTTTAGTTTTTCTATTATTAGAATATGTATATATAGGATGAGTGACTCTGACTAAGGGTCGACTCTTGGACATTTACAAGGCTATGTATACAAATTCTTGAAAGCAATAATATACTCTTCATTCTGGCTTCTGGCTCACTAGTGTTTTGTCAAGTATGTATGAATATTCAAATTCTATATAAATTGTGTTGAATGTTAATCACTCTAATTCTAATTCTAAATTTTTGCATTACAAGTTCTACATATTCTAAATTTGATAATTCTAGTTGATTAATGGTTGTTTTAAGTCTACACTAGAGAATTAGTTGTTATTTAAGGGGTTTAAAAATGCTTATCTACAAAAATGCACATTTCCTTGCTGTTATCTAACCTGTACCATTTGATGTTTCTAGCAATAACTACATTTCCCTTTCTTTATGCACTCTACTCTTTCCCCTTTTCCTCTAACAAAGAAAAGAACCAACCTTCTCTGAAGATTGAACCGGGTAATCCTTATTTAAAACCCGATTATTCAATGTTGGCAAAGTCTTGGGTGCAAACGTAACCAAAGGCCGATTTTGCACCAACATGTGTTCTTCTTCTCTGCTTTTCCTTTGATTATGTAATTATTGTTATTTTTTTAATTTGTTTATCAGGGTATTATTTCTCTTCATTTGCTATTAGAGCTATGTTTTAGTTTTGTTCAAGGAATAAGGGTTTCGAACCTGGGATAAATTGATTCTTGAGTGGGAGAAGTGCACGGAAGAATCTGGGCGAAGGAAAAATGATGGGAAGCACGCGGGTAGAGATAAAAAAATTTAAAGGATAAAATTTTGAGTTATGGAAAATCAAGATGGATGATCTGTTGTTGGATAAAGATCAGTGGGTCATAGTCTTAGGAGTAAAACCAATAGGAATGACAGATGAAGAATGGCTAAATATCGATAGGAAGGCAAGGATATTTATCATATTATGCTTATCTGATGAGGAATCATATTAAATATCTTAGAATATACAAATAATATATGATATTAAATAATATTTTAGAAAATCATAGGAAAAATTAAAATACAACTTCTAGAACTGTCGTGAGCAACAAGTATTAGGTTTGCATTAAATAGATTTGTTGGCCATTGAATGGTTTTGTTGATGGTTTTACCAATGCTGGTGGATTGTAATAGGCTCAAAAAGCCTATAAATACATGTTTTTGGTTCAATACAAATCATTCACATTTTTGGGTCCATCGATCCTTATCAAATTGGTATGAGAGGAACTTTCCTACTCCTGTGAGGGGATTTCCCTCGTGGAAGTCCCCTGCTTCTTTCTGTAAGTTTATCCTTGTTTTTTCATCTCTGTTTTGGGATCATGTTTGGGATATTGTTCTCCTATATTTCAAGGAAAATCTGTGCAATTTTATTTTTTCATCGATCTATCTATCTTACAGTGATATGTCATGGCCTTTCAATATGGCCCTGTATTCTTACCTATTTTTATTTTTCTACATCCAAAGAACTAGCTCGAGGCTTTTGCTGTCCAATGGATTGAGGATCGAACCCGCGCCTCCACTCTTTAGCCACCAATAATCTAGTCTTTGGTAGCATCATAAGCCATGACATCAACCTCATCTTAGCCCTCTTCTACGATGCACCTCGAGCCCATACCGTCCAACTTCAATTTTTATGGTGAAACATGTACAAAAATGGTGATTTACCTACACAAGTTTAATGTCTATTTCTAAAAACCCCAACCCATTTGTTACCCCTTTTCTATCCATTTTTTACCCACCTCAGCATCCTAGTGCCCATTGGGACCTATTTTTGGCTATTTTAGGGATGATTGTACCCCAGTACTGTCTTCCCAATTACATGAGCTCGTAGCCTCCATCTCCTAGCTAATTTATCACCAAAAAGTACGTCCACAACCTCCATGCATAGGTAGATCTAATAGGCCTGCACTCAAAGTTCAACCCACCTGGCAATATACCATAAATTTATACTCATGGTTTCCCTGTACAAGGGGATAGGGTTTGGCACCATCGATGAGTAGATCATGCAGTAGTGAGAGAAAAATATTTGATGCAGACATGTTGGTGGAATTACTGATCACCACCCTCACCTTTGTTACCATATTCATGGTGCCCATTGGAGAAGATGACAACAACACAGGATAAAAAGGGTGTGTTTTCTCCCTCACCTTGGCTAGATATTTTGATGCCCTCCTACTATGTGCACCAGATCTAGTCAGTTGTAGGCATCTAATTTCACTGGTTTCTTTACCCATGACCCAATTCATGACCTCATCGCAATGTCACTCTCCCTACTCACTATAGACACCTGCTCGATGTGCCTTGTACCCCCTTCTATTTTTGGTAGTTTTACACGTTTACAAAAGTGAGTTTTCAAAAATAGAGCATATTGGCAGTATTTTTCAAACACAGTTTGAGCCATGAAAGGAGGCTTTCCTACATGTGTACCCAACCTGGCACCACCTCGGGTGCGTCCATCTACATTTACTTTAACTCATTGTTGGCAAATACCTTGTCCATGCTATTGTGGCATCTTCCTGCCTAATCCACCTCCTCATGCCAATGTGACCACACCATGTTTCGCCCTTAAGCATCTTGTGGTCATTGATTCTATTCTCAAAATATTTTCTTTCCATCACACATTGAATGCAGTGTGAGGTTTTCATTTTTTCATAATTCCACATAACATAACATACACTTGTGTGTGGTCTCGTTTGGTACATTGGAACATATTTTGAATACTTTTTCCATGTAAAAAGAAACGTGTGGCCAGATAAAAATAAAAATAAGTCAAATAATATATATATATATATACCAAAGCATAAATTTTATGGAATATTTTGACACTCTCCCACAAGATTTTGTTTGGAGGCTTCATTCATTTCATTTATTATGGAACACCCTGCTATTTTTCTCATTTTTGGAGGTTTCATTCCAACTCAAAGATAACCCTATGTATAGTCATTGGAAAGCTCTTTTCATGATGGATCTAGTAGAAACATGTAATTTAAATTTTGTAAAGGTTTATTTTGACTTATGATGCCTCGAAGTTAATGTTGCCAAATTTCATTTAAAAAAATATTTTATTGTATTTTGGAGTGCACTTTTGGTTGTACCCGACACTCTTCAATCCATATTCATTTAAAAGTAGATTATCCTCCAGACCATAGCCTATACTTACAAGTATTCTTCACTAATGGAGTAGTCAAATATTTTCATGACTATGGCCCTTATTATGTGATCCATCGATATCACATGGGTTCTCAATCACAGAGTTATCATTCTCTCTTCCTTCATAGGACCATGACCATTTCATTGTGATCCCAGCCATCACATGGTTTTTTACCTCTCATGATATATGGTACTCCACATTGGAGTTTGTTAAAGATCTCCAACAACTCATCTCTCAATGGATTTCACCACATCAACTTTTCAGCTCATCACATGTCTTTACCAACAAGACACATCAAGCAACATCACATCAGTTCCTTCGAAATCAAATTCTATCTACATTAGCTCACTGGATCCCATATTCTTAGCCTTCTATCTTCCTTCTATTTTGTAAAAAGAATTGGAGTCCAATTAATCTATGGTGGGGAGGAATGATGAGGAATCATATTAAAAATATTAGAATATACAAATAATATATGATATTAAATAATGTTTTAGAAAATCATAGAAAAACTTAGAATACGACTTCTAGAACTACCGTGAGCAACAAGTATTAGGTTTGCATTAAATAGATTGGTTTTCTATTGAATAGTTTTGTTTATGGTTTTACCAATGCTAGCGGATTGTAATAGGTTCAAAAATCCTATAAATATATGTTTTTGGTTCAATACGAAGCATTCAAAATTTTGGGTCCATCAATCCTTATCATTATTTGATTCAGTATTGTTGAATGTATCGATAGATTCCATGACAAAGTTGTTATGGGAAAATTTGGGAGCACTATATCAAATAAAATCACTGCTAAATAAAATCTTTTTTTGAAATAAGTTGTATTCTCTTCGGATGAATGATGGTGATTATATGACTGAACATCTGAATTCTTTTAACACTGTGGTAATTTAATTAAACTCTGTAGATGTAAAAATGGACGAAGAGGAAAAGTGTATTACTTTACTTTGTTCATTACCTAACTCCTAGGATAACCTAGTTATGGCTATCTTCAATACTACTTCTACATTTAAAGTAGAGGATATAGTAGAAAAATTGCTATATGAGGAAATGAGATGAAAATATTCTAAGGATTATCATCAGAAGGATGCCTTGGTTTTGAGGGGATGTTCTCAAGAAAGAAGCAAATTAAATCAGGATAAAGAAGATCAGAATCTAGGGGAAAATCTGCTATTCCTAACAAAAGGAAATGTTGGAAGTGTGGTAAAACATGGCATTATAAAAGAGACTAAATATCTAAAAATGTTCGTGAAGGAATGTTTGCAGAAATGAAGACCACAAATGAGTATTCAGGGGACCTGTTTGTAGCTGCAACATGCTCAAGTGAACACCATGACTCATAGTTGATTGATTCAGGTGCTTCTTTTCATATGAATCCTCATAAGGAGGGGTTTTATGAATATGAAAAGATAAATGAAGGTGAAGTATTCTTTTGAGATAATTCAACACAAAAAATAATAGGTTGAGGAAGAGTCAAGTTGAGGTTAAAATATGGAAGAGTTAAAAACCTTCCTAGTGTGCTGCATATTCCAGGTTTGGCAAGGAATCTGATATCCATTAGTAAGATGAATGACATGGGTGTGATTGTGGAATTCAATAAGGATAGTTGCAATATGGTTCATGGATTCTTAGTGTTGGCAAAGGGAGTTCATATAGAAACTTTTTCCAAACTTAAGGCTATCATTGTAAGTATTGATTGTAATAACTCTTCAGTTGTAGAGGAAATTAATATGGTAGAAGAAGCTTCAAGTATTCCCGTAGCAAAGACAATTTTGTGTCATCAATTCTTGGGATACACTAGTGAGAAAGACCTTCAAACATTGAAAAAGAAAGGTATGGTTGAAGGAATTTCTGATTGCCCATTAAATTTTAATTTTTAGTGAGCACTATGTTTTTGAAAAGCAAACTAAAGTTAAGTTTTTGAGTAGTGCTACAAGATCTAAAGGAACTCTAAATATAGTTCATAGTGATGTGTTTGGACCTACAAAAGTACCATAATTAGGTAAATCCATATATTTTATTACATTTTGATACGAAAGTGGAACCCAAAGTGAAGATGAGTCTTTATTCGATGATATGCAATATATAATAGAACATAGAATGCATTCGTGAGAGGGTTATGAAAGCATGAGATTTCGGAAAATAAAGAAAACAGTGTTCAGATGTAATAAAGATAAAACCAGATTTATACGTGAAATGACATGGATACAATCAAATTAAAATAACAGGAGCACAGCCCCTTTTATTAATAAGATTCTAGCCCGGTTACAATAAATCTCTTTAATGCAATATTCTCAGTTACACCGGATGAACGGTGATCTCTTTCCGCATGCCCACATGTAAAATAGGCGGGCTGTAGTGTTGCCGCCGCTTGATGTTTAATTATGGTGAGTTCCTGCTTGCTGCTGTTCTTGCTGTAAAAGAAACAGTAAATGGTTAATAGCACGTGCGGTAAGAAGTCGGAACGCTTGACTTTGTGAAACAATGAATTATGTATGCAAACATTTGATTAAATGCATACGTTAAATAACTCTACGTAACCTGCCACTTTTATAAAGAACAGAGCACAACAGACATTCGAAACAACATGTATTCGCCAATATAAGACGTAAACTGTTATTTAACGAATTCGAAGACGACATACATTATAAAAACATGAACTGTTGCTTTAATACGTTTGAAAACAACATATACGAAACATAAACGGCTTTAATCCATTCGAAACAGCATAAATTGAATTAGTACTACGAACATATGTGGGATGCCCAAGCGGGCCGCTCATAAAAATCCGACTTCGACGCCAATCCACTAGGAATTGACTCAAAGTCCAGGATAATGTGTTGTCGTCGAATTGATGGATTATTGTAATCCAATGCCGGAATTGCAATATTCAAATGACTGTGTTTAGTTTAACAGCACTTCGTTCTTTTTCCAGAAAATGCTTCCTTCTCTTTACGTATCGAGCCGGTTCTATTTATAGAGGGTTCGGCCTCTGAGAACATTAATGTTCGAAACCCTAAATCCGTAAGGGCCGCTCAGATTTGATCCTTATCGGGTCATTACTAAGCATGGCTCGCACTGACATCGGAAGTTATGAGGCATGGCCTCGGATCGGATATTTCGAAACCGCTCGTCTAATTAATGCTCGCCGTTGAATCCGTCGTTCTACAGACCCGTGGGTTTTTTTCGAAAAGGGACACGTAGAGGGTGCCACGTGGCGGTCGTTCCCTAGATAGTTGACTGCATGGACTGGTGACGTGTCGGCTCGAGGCCCAAAGTGTCGCGATATCGCGACGCTTTGGGCCGGCTTGTCGGGGCCCAAAGTGTCGCGATATCGCGACGCTTTGGGCCGGTTTTGGCCCAAAGTGTCGCGATATCGCGACACTTTGGGCCGGTGCCCAAAGTGTCGCGATATCGACACACTTGGGCCCGCTTGGGCCAAGTGTCGCGATATCACGACACTCGGCCGGTTTGGGGGTCCAAAGTGTCGCGATATCGCGACACTTCGGGCCCGCTTGGTCGGGGCCCAAAGTGTCGCGATATCGCGACACTTCGGGCTCCGCTTAGTCGGGCCCAAAGTGTCGCGATATCGCGACACTTTGGGCCCGCTAGTCGGGGCCCAAAGTGTCGCGATATCGCGACACTTTGGGCCCGCTTGGTTTTTGACAAAAGGCTTGGCTTAAAGAAGGTTTTGAAGAAGGCTAAGAAGTTTGAAGTTTGCTCTAGAACGACCGACTTTGCTCTGCTCATTTTTCGATCTTCCGAACTGTCGTGCAAGTGGTTAAGACCACTATTTGACCTCTAAGGGCTGCCCTAAAAGCTGTGATATCAATGTGATCAATGTTTGTAATCACTTAATCGAAATGGTGCTGTTTTGGTGTCTACGGATGCCCCTTTTTGGGAAGCGCTGCAGGTGACGCAGATGCTCGAGCAAAAATATACGACCAAAGCACTAATGATTAGGGTTTCTTGGTAACCTAACCAAATTTTAATGCCCCAAGTATGGAAAGGGCATGCATTCTTGAATCCTTGCTTCTGACGAGCTAAGGAATTTGATTTCAAGTGTTAACCTATTTTGGTGAGGTGTGACTTGAGCTTGGACATTGATCAGCATGATTAGGCAAAGGGCGCAACCTTTTATCCACAAGGGAACCTTGTGTTCATGCTTCGGGAATGCCAAGTATTTGATCAATTTAATGATTGCTTGTTTATCGCCCCAAGCCAGGAGCGTGATTGTCTTTGTCAATGATTCTTTGAATGCATGTCATTGCCTTGATTGGGTGTGTGCTTGTTGATTGGTGACTAAGTGTGACTACCCCCTCAAGCGACGAATCGATGAGGGAATGACCTGGAGAAAAGCGACGAGTCGCTTGACCCAAGATGACTTAGGTTAGGGTGGCTTTAGATGTTTTTCCATTTGAGCACGTGCAATCTCCCGACATTTGGACCTATTTTTTGGTGGGTGTTAACCCTTTTGGTGATGCCATAATGGGGTGAAATCATCAAAAACCCGTCTTCCCGTGGAGCGGTCCAGCTATGATAGCCTTCTTAGGGAAGTAGGAGAATGAGAATTTGAGCCCCGACATCGATTTTCTATGCCAAGAGGTTGAGTGCAAGAGCACTCGTGTCCGGCAATGCTTATTGCTTCTTTTTGTGTTGCATTTTTGTGATGTTTTTGTTGTTTTGATTTTCTTTCTTTACGTATATGTCATGATTTTATGCACAATGGTTGATGTTGATGGGTGCATGCTACTTGATATGGATGGATGCATATGGTATGATAATTACCAATGTTGTATGTTGATTTAGTTTGATGGATGCATGAGGAATGTAAATGCATGTGATATGCATAAATGAAATGGATGTATGGACTTGGTGAGAGTTGGTTATGGCACCATAGACTCGTTTAGAACTCCATTATTTGGCTATGTACAAATGTGGTGTTTCTTCTTTTTGTATTTTCTCGATGGTATTGCAAGGATGAAAAGCAATGCAATTGGTTTAGCAATGTAGCAAAGGTTTTCTGAGACTTAGACAGCTTTGAGCTTACTAGCCATGATTGTACTTTATCTTACAAGACTTTTGAACAAGGTATGAATCGGACTTGTTTTTAACCAAGTTATTTCACATCCCTGTGTGTGCAATTGAGTTCATTTATGTGGTATTTGTCAAGATACCGCCAAGTGCGGATGGGCTTTCAACCGAACCTCGTACCGAGGATCACCTAATTAGCTCCACTAACTCCTTTGGTGTATGTAGTTAGATTAATCTGTGGTGTTCTCCAGGATACCATAAGCTAGCTCATCCACATGCAAATATTGATCTGTACACAAGTTAATGTGACAGATATATCGTCATGCGAGAAGTTTACCGCCAAGTGACCGATAGGCTATCCACCAAACCGGCATCGAGGCTTGCCTCATGACCCGTCGTAATGTCGAGAGTTCCAGTGGATTCAAGGTCAACTCCCTTCTTTTTTTCAATTGTACTGGGATACTTGCTCGTTATAGTGATAAGAATCACTGTTTATTTTGATTTGTTTTTCTTTTCTCTTGAGCAAGGGATATGGAGTGACGATAATCACTATTCTTTGTGCTTTTTGAGATGTGCACTGTAGGGTGTCAAATTTTGAAGTTTTGACATTTTGCAAATTTTTGACGTTTTGCAACTTTGGGATTCTTAGGGAATTGGGTAGGGAGGACGCTTGTCCTTTTGCCAACTCTCAGCATTCTTGGGGTCATTCGCACAGGGGGATGAGCAAGATAACCGTTTCGCTTATGGTAACCTGGATTACTATGCAGGTTTCATCCTTCGCTCACACAACTCGGGAATTTTTATGTGTTTTAATTTGTGTTGGGATGTTACGTAACAAGGTGTATTGCAAGTGCAACTCTACCTTCGTAAAATCTGCTTGACTTGATACATTTCAGTGCTAAAGAGCAAAATGATGACCGAATCACGAAAAACTCTTGATACATTAAGAGACCACCGACTCGGTGTGGTAAAGTGCATGATGTTTTGCTGTTTTTGTAAAATGGAACAGTGTGGAACAAGATGGACTAGTAGAACCATGACAGACTATGGTGCCTTTGACCTATACGACCATGAATATACAATGTATGGATGCAATGCTTGGATGCAGCTATGTATTTTTGTATTTTTGATGGATTGATTTTGGTGAATATGAAGATGAATTGCGAGAAGAACTGCCTATTTGATGAATTTGAATATGCCTAGAAATAAGATGCAAATTTTTGTTGTTTTTGGTGATTTTTGTTGTTTTTGAATTTTCATGATTTTTGACCAAGTGATTGTGGAAATCCTTGGAGCGTTTTGGGATTGACCAAGCGATTGTGATAATCCTTGGAGCTTTTGGGGTGACCAAGCGATTGCGATAATCCTTGGAGCATTTTGGGGGATTGACCAAGCGATTGTGATAATCCTTGGAGCCTTTTGGTTTGACCAAGCGATTTTAAGAATCCTTGGAGCCTTTTGGGATATGGCTCTCTTTAGATATGAAATGGTCGCAAATGACTGATATTCAAGGGTTCTGTTTCCTTGATACCATCAAGAGAAGCTAACCAGATGTCCCGGGTCCGATTTTGCTATCAATGACATACGGACCTAACCAATTTGCCGCAAACTTGTCCCTTAGGTGGGATGGCAAACTGGAATTTTGTTGATTTTCCTTCAAAACCAAATCACCAACGCGAAAGTCCCGAAGGTGAACTTTCATGTTGTAAGCTTTCTTAAGTCGTTCTTGATAAATGCGTAAATGCTCGAGAGCATTAACGCGTCGCTCGTCAAGCAACGTAAGCCGGTCTAACCGGCCTCGCCGCGCAGTAATCATCATCTATGAACTCATGCATTGATATGCGCAGGGAAGGAATCTCCAACTCTAGAGGCATGACCGCCTCGGAGCCATACACGAGCGAAACGGAGTGGCCCCGTGGGCGTCCGAATGCTAGTGCGATAGGCCCATAGGGCAAGTGGTATTTGAATGTGCCAATCCTTATGACTCGTCTGCGACGGTCTTTTTAAGGATGGCAACTAGCGTTTTGTTTGACGCCTCGCTTGTCCATTTGCCTCGCGGATAATAAGGTGTTGAAAAGTCGTGTCGAATCTTGTACTTTGTGGTCAAAGCACGCACGTCTTTGTTCTTGAAAGGTGTCCCATTATCCGAGACTATTTTGGATGGAATACCAAAACGACATATGATGTTATGCAAAATGAACTCCACAATGCGGGGTCCTGTCGTAGAGGTAAGCGGAATTGCTTCCACCCACTTGGTGAAGTACTCTGTGGCCGTTATGATAAACGTGTGACGGCCTGACGACGCAGGGGAGATCTTTCCAATGAGATCAAAGCCCCATTGCGAAAACGGCCAAGCAGACTGGACTGTCTGCAAGGCCTGAGAAGGTACGTGCATTAGATTGGCATGATGTTGACACTTCACGCACTTCTTGACATAGGTGCAACAATCTCGCTCTAAAGATGGCCAATAATAGCCCATGCGAAGAATGCGCTTTGCGATGGCCATTCCACTCGAAGTGGCCACCACATGTACCATCGTGCGCTTGGGCGATCGCCCAAGTGGACTCTTGTCGGTCCAAGCAACGAAGGAGGATTCCTTCATAGTCGCGACGATACAAGATGTCTCCTATCAAGACATACTTAGCCGCTTTCGCTTGAGTGCTCGTTTTGCGGCATGAGTCAAATCAAGTGGGAGACTACCTAACTTGAGGTAGTCTCGAATGGGTGAGTACCAATCCCGTTGATCGAAACCTCGATAGTATGAACAGCCAATCCCTCCCGAAGTTCATCCCTAGCAAATGCCGAATGGGATAGAACCCGCAAGAATAGTATTGTGTTGCTATTAATGGGAGTAGGGGAGAACAAGGACCCCCAGTTGGCGTGTTTCAGACGATCTCGGATTCGAGAGAACCTATCCGAGGATGGTTCAATTTGTATCATGTGGATTCCCGGCGTCGAGTCTAAACTTGCACGCTCCATCGCGGATTGCGATAAGGTTTTGACTTGAATGGTTGTCATATCACCAGAAAGGTCCTACGGAATTAATGACCCCAAGGAGGCCATTGTATCCGCAAAACGGTTTGATGATCGAGGGAGTGCCTCGATGTCATACCACTCAAGTTTTACCAAGAATTTGTCCACAAGGGCTTTATAAGCCTTTATAACTGGGCATTTGCATTGATATACCCCTTTGACTTGATTGACTATTAACAGCGAATCACCAAAGATGTTCAGTCTTTTGATGTTCATGGCGATTGCCGTCTCGAAGACCTAGGAGCAAGGCTTCATACTCGCGTTGTTGTTGGTGCACGGGAAGTTTAATTTAAATGACAGGGGCATTGGAGCACCCTCGCGGTGTGAAGAATACAATTCCCGCACCACCACCTTGCTCACACTTAGAACCATCGAAGAATAAGGTTATGTCGGCCTCGTGACTCGTGCTCATCGGAATCCGGCGATTCTCGAGACATGAAAGACCCCATCATCGGGTAGTTCTATGACCGGAGGCTGATTGTCTTCAAGAGGAGCCTCTCGCTAGTTGATCGGCTATGACTTGTCCTTTGATAGATTTTTGTCCAATAAATTCTATGTCAAATTCCGTCAACAACATGATCCATTTCGCCGTGCGACTACTATGATAAGTACGACTCATCATGTATCGCAATGGATTCTCCTTAGACACAACATACGTAGTGTTGCTCAAGCATGTAGTGGCGTAGCTTTTTGGTAGCAAACACCACTCGCTGAGCAAAGTTTCTCAACGTATGCATAGTTAAGTTCGTAATCGACCGCGAGTGCGGCTAAGATAGTATGTAGCCTCGTTCCTTGTGAAGTTCATTCTTCCGGGCTAGCATGGCTCCCAATGCCACCTCGCAGCCGAGATGTATAAGTAGAACGGCACTCCCGGCCTAGGTGGTGCCAACACTGGCGACGAAGCCAAGTATTGTTTGATCTTGTCAAAGGTTGACTGGCACTCGTCATCCCAATGAAATGTAACCCCCTTGTGCAATAATTTGTTCATAGGTCGGCACTTGTCATATAATTGTGCTATGAAGCGTTTAATCGACGCGACCTTTCCTTGCAGACTCCTGAGCTGCTTGATTGTGGTTGGGGGAACCATTTCAAGGATTGCCTTGACTTTCTTTGGGTCCACTTCGATTCCTCGTTTTGAGACTATGAAACCCAAGAGTTTTCCATATGTGACGCCAAAGACGCACTTCTTGGGGTTTAGTCCGACTTTATGCTCCATGAGGCGATCGAGGATCTTGCTTAAGTCGACGATATGATTTGAGCGCAAGAGAGACTTGGCTAATAAATCATCCATGTAATCTTCCAAAGTTTTGTGCATGTAATCGTGGAAGATATACGTCATGGCACGTTGGTAGGTGGCACCAAGGATTTTTAAGGCCAAAAGGCATGACCTTATAACAAAATGTTCCCCAAGGCGTTGTGAATGCCGTTTTGAGTTGATCCTCAGGATTGATACGAATTTGATTGTATCCTGAGAAACCATCCATTAGGGAGAGCATTTCGTGACCTGCTCGTAGCGTCTACTAACGCATCGATGCTCGGCAAGGGGAAATCATCCTTAGGACTCGCTTTGTTTAAGTCTCGAAAATCGGTGCATATGCGAATCCTCCCGTCGGGCTTCTTGACGGGAACCATGTTGGACAACCATGGCGGATAATCCACGCAGATGACAAATTGTGCATCCAACAGCCTTTGTAATTCATCTTTGACCATCAAGGCCACTGTTGGGTGCATCTTACGTAGTTTTTGCTTTACTGTGCTTGATTGCTCGGATCAAGCGTTAAATTATGCGTGACTAGTCGCGGGTCTAGTCCCGGCATATCCTTGTACGACCATGCAAAAACCTCCTTCTTCTCTTTGAGAAGGGCAATGTATTCGGCTTGCTCTTCGGGGGAAAGACTTACCCCCACCTTGAGAATCTGTGGATTCATTGGATCTCGTGCCGATGTCTCACGCTGTCGTCTCCTCGACTGACATGTGGGATCCGTCCTCCAACTGATGTGGAGTCGGGATCAAATGGATATCATTAGCTGAATTTAGATCTATGTTTGGAACCTCAGGTTCCTCTTCAACTTGAAAAATATCCTGAGTTGTCCTTGGGGTAAAATGAGGCATTTCACCGAAAGGCCAGTACTCTGTTGGTGATAGGGGTGAATTGACGCGATCCCAGTCGATGGCATCTATGTCGAGATGCAATGACCGTGCTGGATCGGCCGGATTGCGGATGGGTGCGGTCAAATCAATGGAGATCATGTAGATGGAATGAATTTGGTCTCCATTACCGCGGGTATGATAACTTGATTTTTCTAGATATTCCCTATACTCTGGATCTGGTTCTATGGGAACGGGCACGAACGGATCGGCCCTATGTGCCAAATGGAGGACAGTGGTCTTCCCTCGGCACCGTTGTTATGATAGGGTCTCGAGGTGGACGGTGCTCATTGTGAATGTGGAGCCATAGATCCAAGATCGGGTCCCACCCCGCCGGGTCGACCCACCATTCATGCCCTAATCGTATGCCCATCTGTCCCATTAGATCTTCATGAGTTAAAGCATGATAATGTCATCGCGCATGTCTGAGATAGTCCATCTCAGTCTCATCTTCTGAGTCACTTTCGAAGATTCAAAAATGTTCATTCTCTTCAACGACTATTGTTGGCGATGTTGAGGACTCTCCTTGCTCCAATAAGTTAATCTGGTCCCATCGCGGTTGTTCCACTATTGGTGGAGGGACCTGACTCTCTTGACATTGTGCTAACTCAACTGGAATCTCTAAGGGGAATAGTTTTGAAAAGATGTCCGGACACCATTGATATTCTTTTTGGGGATGGGTATCTGAACTTTCGCCTCTCTTTGGCAAAGGAGAGGGATTACTGCTGTTACCAAGGGTGTTTGGTGACCATGGGAGGTAATCTCCCAATGTAAATTCTATTTTTGGGTTGGCATAGAGATCTAGTGCCAATCCCCCCTTGTTGCCTATTTCTAGGTCTTGCATATTTTCAACCAAGATGTCCAAGGGCAGGGGGTGGTTGAACCCTACTCCTGACTTGTCATATGGCATCTGATATCTTGGTTGGCAAGGGAGACGCATCCCTTGCTCATATCTCGCCTAGCTCCGTATCCATGCCAATGGCATTGGCCGAGATATTTGAGGGCAAATTGTGGGTTTGACATATAATTGATGTTTTCAACAAAAGGTTCTTCGTCTCGCTTCCTTTTGGCCGACATGGTTCAAGACCATGATCAAGGCCCCCATACACAAAATTTGTCTCGGTTGGGTGGGTGACCTAGGGGAACAACCGTTCCTATGGGAAGGCGAGGTCTTCCCATATCCTCGGACCGACTCTAATGCGGGCGTTGCCACAACATTCTCGCACTATGTACTCCCCAGTGCCCGTACTAGCCATTTTAACAAGTGATTGTTGATGCTTCTGAGGGAGGGAACGGGAGCCCTTCCCGAGTCCATTCCATGTTTGGTAGGTTTGGGGTCTCAGCTTCCGCTAGCCGGATATTTCCTCCGTTGATACCGTTGATATTGTGGGCAACCCCTCTTCTAAGGGCCGAGCCTCTTCCATGATTTGTTCTCCCTTGTCCTTCTGTGTAGCCATGATGGGTGGCGTTGATGATGAAGGAGCAGATGATGAAGTCTCACCCGGCTGGGGTTTTGGTGATTCGGTCATCGTGGTGCTTATGGTATTGGACCCTCGTTTAGATGGATTTAATTGGAAATCCAAATGCGTTGAAGGGAGGGTCGACTGAGGCATTAGTTGTACCGCATTGCAATACTTGAAGGGTTCCAAGTCCATTGGGACTACGTGTATTTCACCTTCAAAAGCATACTTTAAGCACTGGTGAGCGATGGAAGGGACACACTTCATGTCCCGAATCCAAGGCCGCCCTAGAAGTATATTGTAGGCCATCTCGCCTTCCAACACATGGCACAATGTTGGTGTTGTCTTTTGTCCTACCTGGACAGTAGAACAACCGTGCCGACCGTCGAGCATATTGCATCATTGAAAGCTCGCAGTGTGTACGTGGAGGCCGTGATATGAGAGGTCGGCAGCCTTCAAATGTTTCAGGGCTGCAAGTGGTAATAATATTATCGGACGAGCCGATATCTACCAACACTCTCTTATATGGGATCCCGTTGATCCGCGCAACAACATGTAGGGGTGGATCAGCCACGTCATTCGATATTGCTTTGACTTCATCCTCTCTCGAAGGTGATGACCGGCTCAGTACATCGTTTTACATGTCCCACGAAGTTGTTGAAAGAATTTGCTTCTTGGGGCAGTAATTTGATGGTTTTTAAAATGTCCATAAGAGCTTCTCTATGAGGTGTTGATTGTTGAATAAGCTCATAAATGGACAGCCTAGCCGATGTGGTCCGCAAACTCTGCGTGAGTTTGGACCGTATCGTGATTTCTCGGTCTAGGCGGAGGTGACCGTATAGGGTGTTGTTGAGGCCGTGACGTTGTCGGAACTTCCTTTGTGGCCGCCGCAGGGGCAACTCGCCGAGTATTTTTTATTCCGCGTCACTATGCTAATCATTCCCACAAATCCTTGCATGGGAAGATTCTCGCGTACTTCATTAACTTGGAGAGGTTTTGCCCGTGTCTCGTGGAGCGTGCAAGGGGTCTTTGAATACCCCCATTTGTTGGTTGTTTGGCGCTATGGGGTTGTCCACGGCCAACGTTTTATTTTTGATTAAATCTTGGATTAGACCTTTGAACTTCCAACATCCATTCAAATCGTGTCCCCTTCGCCTATGAAATCTACAATATAGTTCCTCTCTATATCCCTTAGGTTTAGGAGCGTTAGGGTCTATAGTCGGGATCTCTGGAAGGGTTACTAAATTTGCTGCTGACAAGCGATCAAACAAGGAACCTCTAGACTCCATGTAGGGGGTGAATTGTCGCTAAGGGCGACGCCGCCGATTCTCGCTCCTGTTTCTTGTTATCTTTCTCATAACTAGGAGGCACCGCTCGGTAATTGGCCTTTTGAGGCCGCGTGTCTTGCACTCGGCTTGGGAACATTGATTGCAACTTGATTAACCGCCGCGGGTTGTGATTGCGTATTCCCGATCTTAGTGGTTTTATTCCACTCTTTCTTCTTAGGCTTGGCAATTGCGCCTTCGCCTATTTTAATCTCTTCTATGACTCGGCTTGCGCCAAGGCTTCTTCTAAGTCGTCGTATTGTCAGTAGCAAGGAATAGCCCGTAGATTGATTTTAAGCAACTCCGTGCGAACATCCGAGTGAGATCGGACATAGGGGGACGGTACGGTAGCCCGGAAAGCAAAGCCCTCCATCGGTTCCCGTATGTCGCTATTGTTTCCTCCTCATACCGCCCGAGGTCGGCCAAATCACTTAGTGATGCCTTCTTCCTTGTGTTGAAAGCAAAGCGTTCAAGAAATGCATCCACTAGTTGATCTAAGTTGTTGATACTGTGTTTGGGCAATTGTGTAAACCAATCCGAGGCAGGGCCCGCGAATGTGGTTATGAAAGTTCTAAGCAATAATGCATCATTGTCTTGGATGCCGAAGCATTGACTCAGGAACCTCGTGACATGTTCTTGTGCGTCCTCCTCCCCTTTAAAGACTGCCAATTGTGGCAACTTGAAATGTTCAGTGGTAAAGAGGTATGGGTACTGAGGGATGCACCGGATGACTCGCGGAGTTGACGTAGTGTGGGCTTTTGATGCCCGTAAGCTTTTATCTCCACGGACTCCAAGCGCTCTAATAGCGCTTTGTATGCATCCGAAGATTTTATTTCTTCTTCTTTGGTTTGCTCCCGCTGTGGGTCAAGGGAGACTGGAGGCCTATGGGGAGGTGGCCGATTGGCAGCCCTCTCGCCTTGATGGGGCGTGTCGACCCATTCTATTTCTCGGTTCATACTCCTCATAAAAATCTTGAGGAGTCTCTGGGCGAGCCCTATAACCTTGATCGAGTCCCCGCTGAGGGTACCCATCATTGTTCCGGGGAGTGGCCTCCCTTTCGGGTCTATAAGGTCTCGGAGGCAAAGCTTGACGAGGTCGCGGAGACTTGTCCCGCCCCAACGGGTTGTGCCTCTCATACTGTTGTGCTCTTTGGATGCGAGGGGTTGGCCCCCTCTCGTGTATTTCATAGCGTAACTCATCCGCTTCGCGTTGCATGCGCTCTCTATCCAAGCGGTATCGATATTCTATTTCCTGATGACTTTGTTTAAGCCGCATGATCTGGGCTTGACGAGCGGCATGTCTGGCGACCGCCGGTCAACCGGGTCCGCCCTCTTTTGTTGAGGAGGCTTGAATGTTTTGCCCATGTGTTTGCCTCGATCTTGATGGTCGATAATTTCAATGGGTTGCTTCCCTTTGTCGGGGTAAGCGACATTTGTTTGAGGTTCCGGCCTCGATGTGTGATTATGATATCCGCATGTGCAGAAACACAAGGTTCCCGCGCTGTTTGTTGTTCTCGAGGAATGTGATGATCTTCCTCGTACTCCATTTTATGGGTGTGAGAGAGGCGGGCGGAGTTAGCTAGCCCTGTGTAAAGAGCCCTGCGCTCTGGATGTTGTTTTTCTGTTCTGATGGGAGGTAAATAAGGGATGCCATATCCACGTTGCCCCTCCAAATGGACAAGATGCCTCTCTAGCGCTTCATCGCGCTGTGGCCATTCAGACCTAGCCTCAAGAGGCGGTTGTCTACTTATATTGAGATCTGCATGTGAACCATCTTCCCGAAAGGGGGTGCGTTGAACGGGTGTATTCCAATGAGGAGGTTCCCAATAGTTCCTTCTTGAAGTGGCCTCGATGTGGACTTTGTTGTAGGCCGATCGCCAAGATGGTTTGGCTAGGTCCTCAAGGCTAAAGCGAAGGCGACTAGCGCCCTCTCTTTGTGTACCTTCCATAGCGTCTGCCCTTGATTGGGCTTGGCTACGAGTGTACACCATTGTGATGTGTCGCTACTATCTAAGCAGATTTTATCTCGTTTATGATGATTTGTCTTTTTGTGCACACCAAGCATAAATGAACACACACATACGCAAAACCGTGATTATCTCTTTTAAGGATTGATAGTGTGTCCTAAACCGGTTTAGTGCATTTTGATGTTTTGTTTTGTTTTTGCAATTTTGGAAGAACGTTTAAATGCATAATGTTGGCTCATATGACTCCCATAAATGGTCGCCCCTTCAATATACCATTGCCGGACCGATATACCAACCTCTCTATATACCCGCCCTTACGTGAGGGAGACTATAGGTACGTGAGAGCAGATGGTACGTGGAACATAGGCGGTACGGAAGGGGAATCGCTCTGTTTATGACACCTACCATAGAAAACTTATCCTCGCGTGCATGGGAATCACCCCAAGGAACACTCGGTCAGCCTTTCGTCAGGATTTACGTCTAGCAACAATGCGATCGAGGTAATGGATGCAATATCTCAAGCCAAAGTGATAATGGAATCCACCTTTGGTCTTGCTCAAGGGTTGGGGTTTTACGACCAACGCCTTGGTTTAAAGTACCACGTGGTGTGTGGGATTCATTTTACTTTGCAAATTTGAAACAGCAACTGAAAAAGAAATCTTTCCCTATGCCAGACAGATAATACTAACTGAAAACAGCAAGTAAAAATTGCAAAGAAATTTTCTACCTTTAAATTTTTTTTTTTTTTTTTTTACGCAGATAACGACATAATTAAATAAAGCAAGAAAAATCTGTAAAAAAAATTTCTCTACCTTATTTTAATAATTAAAAAGATTTAATTATTAAATGAATAATTACGCAGATAACTACATAATTAAATAAAGCAAGAATTTTTTTTTTTTTAAATTTCTCTACCTTACGGTAATAATTAAAAGAAATTAAAAATGTCAGTAAACGAAATGACCTGAAACTTCGCAACAGAAAATGATATGGACGGCTAGAATCGTTACCTCCTTTCTGCCCGAAATTGCTGTTTCTGACCTCCGGTTAAAAAGAAGTACCTGTTAAGCACAAGACACAACAAGTTTAATTAACTTCTGTGATTTTTAAAAATATGGGAACCGGTCCCACCGTGATCGCCACTGAAAGCATGAGATTTCGGAAAATAAAGAAAACAGTGTTCAGATGTAATAAAGATAAAACCAGATTTATACGTGAAATGACATGGATACAATCAAATTAAAATAACAGGAGCACAACCCCTTTTATTAATAAGATTCTAGCCCGGTTACAATAAATCTCTTTAATGCAATATTCTCGTTACACCGATGAACGGTGATCTCTTTCCGCATGCCCACATGAAAAATAGGCGGGCTGTAGTGTTGCCGCCGCTTGATGTTTATATTTGAGTTCTCGCTTGTCATTGTTCTTCCGTAAAAGAAACAAGAAAGGTTAATAGCACCTGCGTAAGAAGACAGAACGTTTGACTTTGTGAAACAATGAATTATGTATGCAAACATTTGATTAAGTGCTACTTAAATAACTCTACGTACCTGTCCTTTTATAAATACAAACTACATTCGAAACAACATGTATTGCGAATATAAGACGTAAACTTTATTTAACCGAATTCGAATACAACATACATTATAAAAACATAGACTTTGCTTTAATACGTTTGAAAACAACATATACGAAACATAAACGCTTTAATCCATTCGAAACAACATAAATTGAATTAGCACTACGAACATATGTGGGATGCCCAAGCGGGCCGCCTTGTAAAAATCCGACTTCGACGCCAATCCACTAGGAATTGACTCAAAGTCCAGAATAATGTGTTGTCGTCAATTGATGGATTATGGTAATCCAATGCCGGAGATGCAAGTTCAAATGATCGTATTTAGTTTAACAAAGACTTCGTTCTTTTCCAAAAATGCTTCCTTCTTTACGTATCGAGCCGGTTACATTTATAGAGGGTTCGGCCTCTGAGAACATTAATGTTCGAAACCCTAAATCCGTAAGGGCCGCTCAGATTTGATCCTTATCGGGTCATTACTAAGCATGGCTCGCACTGACATCGGAAGTTATGAGGCATGGCCTCGGATCGGATATTTTGAAACCGCTCGTCTAATTAATGCTCGCCGTTGAATCCGTCGTTCTGCTGCACCCGCGGGTTTTTTCGAAAAGGGACACGTAGAGGGTGCCACGTGGCGGTCGTTCCCTAGATAGTTGACCGCATGGACCGGTGACGAGTCGGCTGAGGCCCAAAGTGTCGCGATATCGCGACGCTTTGGGCCGGCTTTGTTGGGCCCAAAGTGTCGCGATATCGCGACCTTGGGCCTTGGGCCCAAATGCCATATCGCGACACTGGGCCGTTGGGCCCAAAGTGTCGCGATATCGCGACACCTTTGGGCCGCTTGGGCCCAAAGTGTCGCGATATCGCGACACTTTGGCCCGCTTGTGGGCCCAAAGTGTCGCGATATCGCGACACTTTGGGCCCGCTATGGGCCCAAAGTGTCGCGATATCGCGACACTTTGGGCCCGCTTGAGTCGGGGCCCAAAGTGTCGCGATATCGCGACACTTCGGGCCCGCTTAGTCGGGGCCCAAAGTGTCGCGATATCGCGACACTTTGGGCTCCGCTTTGGGTCGGGGCCCAAAGTGTCGCGATATCGCGACACTTTGGGCCCGCTTGGTTTTTGACACAAGGCTTGGCTTAAAGAAGGTTTTGAAGAAGGCCAAGAAGTTTGAAGTTTGCTCTAGAACGACCGACTTTGCTCTGCTCATTTTCCGATCTTCCGAACTGCTGTGCGAGTGGTTAAGACCACTATTTGACCTCTAAGGGCTGCCCTAAAAGCTGTGATATCAATGTGATCAATGTTTGTAATCACTTAATCAAAATGGTGCTGTTTTGGTGTCTACAGGTTATAACAACCTGTAACAAAGTGTTAAACAAGGATAACCACTCGATCACAATCATAGTGCACACAACGAAGAACTATTAGAAAACAAATGCAATCTAACAGTCTAAAAATAGTAGCCTCAAACAAGTAAATGTAATACTTTCGTGAGGTATACTATACCTTCACGTATTACATCAATGCATGCAAATAAAATATGCAATACAATAATAATCATAACTTAGGATAAATTACTAAGTCTAAGTATCCTCAACACTTATCCCAACCATAGAAACATTGGACCCAAATTCTCTCAATAAATCTAGAAGATCATGAGCCATCTGATGGTGAGAGATCCAGCGTGCCTAGTGTGGAAGAAAATTGTAGTGAGAGACAAGGTAGGAAGTGGTTGAACCCTATTGAGTATGATGAGTCTTCATGTTGAAAACTCTATCTATATCAAGCGAAAGTTGAAATTAAGGTACCACATATTCTGGATGGCTGATGACAGGTGCAATATCCAAAGTCGAGTCCTAATACGGATTCTAAAGATCCATATTGACAACATCATGGATACCAAGATGTGAAGGAAGGTCCAAACAGAATGTATTCTTAGATATCTTTTGAATTATGGTGTATGGCCCATAGCAGAGAGGCTTGATATTGCTATGTGCCTTCTCTGAAAAGCATCGTTTGTCCAAGTGAAGCCAAACTCTGTCACCAACCTGAAAAGGATGAGGAACGCAATGCTTGTCCATAAATTTCTTCTACTGCTACTGAGTCCTCTATAGGATATATGTCACCTTATACTGGAGGCTCTACAAATGTTGTATGAAAAAGGTTGTATTATCTTGCTCCTTCTCCATGTGTGCACTAGTGGGAGAGGGCAAGGTAAGAGGTAACTCATATGGTGCAAGTGGCTAAAATCCAAGATAAACATCAAAAGGTAATTGTGCCATGGATCTATGAACCATTCAATTATATGCATGTTCAATGTGAGTGAGGTTCATATCCCAATTTACCAGTGAGGTGTGATGGTAGATCCTCAAACTATGTACTAGTGTGCAATTCATAACTTTAGTCTGTCCATCTGATCGAGGGTGGAAAGCCATGGAAAAATTAAGGGAAACCTCCAAAATTTTCCACAAGGATCTCCAAAAATATCCCATAAAAAGTGGATATCTGTCAAAAACAATGCTACTGGGAAGAACAAAGGATCACCACACTATCCCAAAGAACAACTATGCCAAATTAGGTGTTGTGCTAGTCTTCCTGCATAGAATGAACTTGGACATCTTAATAAATCGATCCAAAATCATAAAAACACTGTCATGCTGCCTCACTGTCAAGGGAAACCTACTCACCAAGTCCATGGATATGCTATCCCAAGGACATGAAGGAATGGGCAATGGAATACTCAAGCCCAAATTCCTATTTTTTTATTTGGAGCGACAACATACAACACATTGTCTCAAGAATCACAAGACATCTCTGCATGTGAGGCCAGTAGAAGAACCACTGTAAGTGGTGGAGTGTTTTATATTTACCAAAATGACCTCCATAAAGAGTTGAGTGGGCTTATTTGATGAGAGAAACCCTATGCTCCTGTGGTACACAAAGTTTATCCATCTTGTATAAAACTCCATCCTTAATGTGGTAGTCCTGAAAAGGAATGAGGTTGGAAGATGAAAGGTGTACAAGATGATGATGAACTTTGCTAAAATTTGAATCAAGAGCATATAAAGGTGGCCAAGTTTTAAATCCAATATGGGAGTTAGTCACAATTGTTGTCAAGGCTTGATCCATAGGAGGTTGACTCAAACAATAAGCCACTGTATTAGATGTTCCCTTCTTGTACTTGATGACCAAGTGGAACTATTGCAAATACGTGGCCCACTTCATATGCCGTGCTTCCTCAATCTTGGTTTGTGATTGAAGGAAATTAAGAGGCATGTGATCTATGTGTATAATTGTTTCTTTCCCAAGAAGATAGTATCTCCAATATTTGATGGCTTAGACCAATGCATACAAATATTTGTCATATGTGGAGTAGTTTCTTTTGGTAGCTAAAAATATCTCAAAATAATATGCCACGGGGTGCCTATTTTACTTCAAAATAGCTCCTAGTGCAAACTATGAGGCATCTATCTCTATCTCAAATGGTTGAGAAATGTTGGGGAGGACAAGAACAGGGGCAATACATAGTTTGTTTTTCAAGGTCTCAAAGGCTAATTCATGTTCCTTAGTCCACTAAAACCTAATCTTGGCTTTTGTGAGATGGTGCAAGGGATGAGCAATGGTATAATAGCCAGGAATGAACTTACAATAACAATTCACAAGTCCAAGAAAACTCCTAATATCAGTGATAGATGAGGGAGTTGGTCATTTTTGGAGGACTTCTACCTTTTTGGGATCTACATGGATTCCTTGATGATTTATTATAAAAACAAGGTAGGAGATTGAAGTTTGGACAAATTAACACTTAGGAAGGTTAGCAAAAATTTGGTTCTCCTCAAGGGTGTGTAGAACCTGATCTAGATGCTGCAAATGATCCTTCCAAGTGGCTAAATATACAAGGATATCATCCAAGTATAAGATCACAAAGTTGTCTAGAAAATCCCTAAACACTTCATTCATCAACCTCATAAAGGTTGTAGGTGCATTTGTAAGACCAAAGGGCATCACCAACCACTCAAAGAGCACAAATTTGGTATTGAATGTTGTTTTCCATGTGTCTTCTTCTTGAACCCTAACTTGATGGTATCCACTCTTTAGATCAATGTTAGAGAAAAATTTTTCCCCTTGAAATTGATCTAACAAGTCATTAATGCAAGGGAGAGGATATCTATTTTTTATTGTGATTTTGTTCAATGCACAGAAATCGATACAAAGTCACCATGAGCCATATTTATTAAGAACCAAAAGAATAAGGGAAGCACAAGGAGAAGTGCTAGGCTGAATGAATCCTTTTGCCAAGTCCTCAATTTGATGTTTGATTTCATCCATTTGTATTACTAATTGTCTGTACATGGGTGCATTTGGAAGTGATACTCCTAGAATAATTTCAATGCTTTGATTAATATCTCTATCTGGTGGTAGAGTGGTGGGTTCATTAACAACTTAATGTGATTGTAAAATATTTTCAAGTGCAACATTCTTTGTGTGGAATTTAGTAGTTTGTGCTTGATCCTCGACATGTGTGGGACTTATGAAAATTAATGCCAATTCCTATGCTTGATTCACTGCTTTTCGTGCTTACCTAGAAATTATCACTAAATTAGATGTGTTTTTAGTGCATTCCACCAGATATTGCTTGTTGTTGAATTCCAGTATGTAGGTATTCTTTTTAGCATGATATATAACATTCCTATCATATTGATAGGGTTTACCAAACAAAATGCCACAACAGTCCATATCCGTTACATCACACTTGACTTTATCCATAAATTTATCCCCAAAAGCAAATGAGACTATTCAAGTGTGTGTTATTTTGGAAGTGGAGTCAACATCCTTCCACCCAAGTGCATAGGGTTTGGGATGTGGATTTAGTGGAAGCTACAATTTTTGATAATAGACCTCACAATTAGATTCTTCTACAAGCTATTGTCGATTATACAATCAACATAAAATTTGTGTGTGAGGTGGGCCTTAGTGAAAAACAAGTGATAATGACCACCTTGTGCAGAAATATTGGTCATGAGGGTGACTTTATTTGATTTTCCCTTCAATTATGGATACTCATCATTTCTTGTAGTAGCCACAATGAGACCTTTTGGTTTCTCATTTGTAGGATTTACAAGTGTTTTCTTCTTCATTATTCCTAATACATAGAACTTAGCCCTTACATGACCATGCTTCTTACAATAATCACAATAAGAAGAGGAAGAAATTTTGGAGTGAGAATAAGAAGAATAGGATTTAGAAGAGTGGGGAGGATTAGAAGAAGAGTTTGAAGAATTCTTCACCTTGTGTTGGTGTTGGTTCAAATCCTTGGATGGGCTCTCTTGTGAGGATCGAGACTTATGAGAACCACAAAATTTCTCCTTCGCTATATGGTATGATTGAATACCGAGGCCAATGAGATAAATGGAATGAATTTCAACTCCCTCATTATAGGATCTTGCAACCCACTAACAAATTTTCAATCATCTTCTCATCTGCAGTGTTAATTGAAGAAAGAACTCAACCTGTTAAACTAAAAAATATAGTCAAAAACTGGCATATTAAAACCTTGCTTCAACCAATACCACTTGATCCTTAGATAGCCTTGGTAATTAGGAAAAAAAATGTGTCCTTAAAGAGTGTGACTAACTCTTTCCAATTTTTGACCTTGATTTTGTAATCTGAAACCAACATCTTTGCTAAACCTATAAGCTTTACCATGTCAAAAGGTATTCTTTCATCTTCAAGAATCTCGGCATAAATAAACCAAGTATCCACATCTAAGATCCAGGTGGACAATACATCTAGATTTCTTTATCTATCATAAGGTTTAACATCACATTTTGATTTGTGTAAGAATTTGTTATTGTATATTTTGACATCATTTTTGACAGTAATGTTTTTCACCCTATCCATCAAATCTTCTACTACAGTGGCAATGTTTGCCACTTGTGTTGCAAGATCATTTTCCATTTGGGCTCTAGTGTATGCTAGTATATGAGGGGTTACAAAAACTTTGAACCAAACACAAATTTGCCTTATTCAAAATTGCAAATTAGGGTGAGTTTAAGTGCTTTAAATTCAACTATTTTTCCAATTTCCATAAAAAATGTACACTTTAAAACTCAAAATTTTATCCTAACTACAAAAATTGACCTATGAGTAAAACAAATTTATAATTTTTGCAAAAAAATATGATGTAACATGCAAAAAAATAAAATAGTTCACCTCCAAACTATTTTCTATTTGCAACCAAAAAAAAATTGTTTGGTTGGGATCAACTGGTGGTCAACTGCCCAACAATAAGTCAACAACAGGTCCAGGCAGTCCATCAGCAAGTCCAGGCAATCAGTCAACAAAAATTGATCAGAACCAAGTATCTCCAATGGAACAACTATTGCTATGGAGCTCACGGTGCTCTTGTGATTACCACAAGGTAATCGAGAAGGTAAAGGAGTCTTGCTCCTTATAAACACCTTCGAAGTCCCAACACCATCCATGTGGGACTCAGACGTAAAAATCTATCATGCAAAATAGTGACTTTTGACTTGACTTCATGGAGGACTCCCTCGTGCACAATAGTACCGACAACTTAAATTAACTTGTACCAAACCTTAGGACTTAGGTGTATAATATTTACACAGCCCAATAGAAACTTGTTAGAAGTCTTTTATCTCTTGCAATTCAGAAGTAACATGCACTGAATTTTAATATGTGTCAGGAGGAAATCATCCAGGTGTTTGTGATCCGCGGTGGTGCCGGAGGGTTTATTTCATGGTGTCTACTATTTCCACGCGACCCACATTAAATGAAGAAAAATTTGTGGTGTTGAAACCTTTGCGGGCCGAAAATGAATCAAATTATGAACATCGATGTTAATTGAATTTTTTTCCACGCGTAAATAAATTACGTCCACCATCGAAACATGAAATGGATTTCGAATCTCATCGCTTGAAAAGTAGTCTGATATGCCCGTAATAAAAGAAAACCTTAGTGATTAGAAAATAATCAACTAGAGGTTGAAATGTTCACCGTTTTGCTTGTCACTAGAGTGGTACACGTCTACCAAAAGCAAAGTCACCAAATTGCATGTGACGTTCAGTGAAGGCTGAGAAAAGAGCGTCGACAATTAAAATTGAAACAAGACCTTAGGACTACCAAGGTTGCACTATCAAGAAAAATAGAGGTAAATCATGAGAACGTTCAATGAAAGATAAAGAAATACGTAGGAGGAGACTGCAATTTGTAATACTTGTAGAACTGCCAAGAATCTGCAACTCAAATTGAAACCGATATCGACAAATCAAATCAAAACTTGCCTCGACATAAAAATATTTTACGCTAAAAAACTCCAAAACTCGTAGCACTCGTAGCTACACTTGCTATGAGCTGGATCTAAATGATTGAATTTAGAATTTTTTTCTTTCTTATGAGGCAATGGGGGTTACCCTTCTGGGTTAACCCTCTGACGTCTCCATCAAAAAAATAGGTATAGGGGAAGTGGTTTCCCTCTATCACCATGATCTTCATCGAAATGATGCAACTGGAACTAAAGCCAAAATTTACACAATCACCAATAGGGTCTCTTTCCTTGGCTCTGATTACCAATGATACGAAAGTAGAACCCATAGTGAAGTTGAGTCTTTATTTGATGATATGCAATATATAATAGAACATAGAATGTAACCGTTAGAGGGTTATAACAACCTATAACAAAGTGCTAAACAGGGATAAATTCTTGATCACAATCATAGTGCACACAACTAAGAATTGTTAGAAAACAAATACAATCTAACAATCTAACAATAACAACCTAAAACATGTAAATGCAATACTTGCATGAGGCATACTATACCTTCATGTATTACATCAATACATGCAAATAAAATATGCAATACAATAATAATAATCATAACTTAGGCTATATGACTAAGTCTAAGTATCCTCAACACATTTATAGATGAATTCTCAAGAAAGACTTGAATATACTTTTTACGATACAAATATGATGTTTTCAATAAATTTAAACATTTCAAGGCTCTTGTAGAAAATCGGACAGAGAAAAAGATAAAGGTTTTGAGAAGTGATAATGGTGGTGAGTATTGCTCTAATGAATTTGAGCAGTTTTGCAAGGACTGTGGAATAGAAAGGCATAGAAAAACTCCATATACTCCTCAAAAAAATGGAGTTATAGAACATATGAACAAAACATTGATGGATAAGGTCAAAAGTATGCTAAGTAGTGCAAGGTTAGAAAAGAAATTCTAGGTAAAATTTGTGTTAACTGCTTGCTACCTCATCAATATATCTTCTACCTCAAATTTGGTGGATAAAACTCCATAGGAAGTGTGGACTAGTTATAGTACTGTAAAAGGATATAAGTTGTGGAATCGAGAAACACATAAGATTACTTAGAGTCTAATGTGATCTTTAGAGAAACAAAAGGGGTTCCAAAATAGGAAATGTAACCAAGAAAAGAACCTGAAATAGTTCACGTAAAATTAGAATAGGAGGAAGAACCTATGATAGCACCTGAATTACAAAGAGAGTCTCAATAGGATAAAGTTGAAGAGAAATAAGGTGAGGAGAAAGTTGAAGATCTGGAACCTGGAACTCCACGTTTGAGGAGATCATATCGGGTGAGAAGACTCCCAAAGGGGTATAGCCCTTCAAATTTTTGTTCTACATTTAATTTATCAGTTACTAATGAAGACCCCAATACTATAAAGGAGAGACTTCAATCAAGTGAGAATAAATGGAGTCCCCAAATAAAAAATAAGACATAGGACTTGGTGAAATTACCCCTTGGCATAAAACCTATTGGTTGTAAGTGGTTATTCAAGAAAAATTAAAATGTAGAAGGAAAGTTGGAGAAGTACAAAGCTCGCCTGGTAGCAAAAGGATTTTCTCAAGTTGAGGAAATTGACTTTGGTGAGATTTTTCTCCTATGGCTAAACTAATATCAATTAGATTTCTATTGGCTATTTTTGTTGCTTTTTATTTTGAAATAGAACAGATGGATGTAAAGATAACTTTTATACGGTGAACTTGATGAAGACATATATATGTCACAACTAGAATGCTTCTAGGTAAAAGGTAAGGAGGACTTGGTATGCAAGCTAAAGAAGTTTCTTTATAGGTTGAAGTAGTCTCCAAGGATGTGGAACCAAAAATTTGACAGGTTTGTTTTGATACTTGGGCTTGAAAAAAGCAAAGTAGATCCATGTGTATATTTAAAAAAGGAAGGTGAAAAATTTGTTATCATTGTATTGTATGTGGATGAGATGCTATTAATTGGTAACAATAAGGAGATGATAAAGTTACTAAAATATTAGTTATCTTCTAAATTTGACATGAAGGATTTGGGTGCTGCAAAATTTATTTTGGGTATGGAAATAATAAGGGATCATGCAAATAGAAAGTTGTGGTTAAATCAAAGGAAATATGTTGAATTGATACTATAGATGTTTAGGATGCATGATTGTAAACCAGTATGTAATCCATATCCGGTTGGTCAAAAGTTATCTGTTGAAAAATATCCTATAACATATGAGGAAATTGAAGAAATACATCATGTTCCTTATGGTAGTGTTGTTGGAAATTTGATGTATGCAATGGTTTGTACTAGACTTGATATTGTACATGTAATGGGAGTAGTTAGCAGATATATGTCCAATCTAAGAAAGGAACATTGGATTTTTGCGAAGAGGATCTTCAGATACTTGCGTGGAACTACAAATTATGCTATCTTTATGAAGAAAAATTTAGAGGTAATGATATTGTAAATCTACAAGGGTTTATGGATGCTGACTGGGTTGGAGATCTTGAAAAGAGAAGATCCATGAGTGCTTGTGTTCAGGCTGTTTGGAGGGGCATTAAGTTGGATGAGTAAAAAGAAATCAGTTATTGCTTTGTCCACTATAGAAGTAGAGTACATTGTAGAAACTCATACCTATAAAGAAGCAATGTGGCTACAAGGGTTATGTTCAATAGTTAGCATCAAGAAGAAGGCTGTGATAATTGACAGTGATAGTCAAACTATAATATTTTTAGCAAACAATCCTAGTTTTCATGATCGATCAAAACATATTGATATCAAGTACCATTTTGTGAGAGAAATGGTTGAAGAGAACCGAGTGATATTGGAGAAAGTTGATACAAAGAAGAATACTATTGATTCATTAACAAAGGTTATACCTACTTAGAATTTTTATTGGTGTAGAAGATATATGGGTATGGTTGCCCTTGACAGTTGACAATGACAGTTATTAGCCCATATGGAAAGTATTCAACAAGTGGGAGAATATTAGAATTATGTTGAATTTTTTTGATGTTATTCAAGAGGGATTAACTCTAAAAGGACTTTACACTATAAAAATTTCCTCATCGAGGTTCGAGGCCAGGCCAGGCCCCGAGAAAGGGTATGGGGGTGGAAATACCTATTTTGGGGTCCAGGGGCATTAGCCCTCAAGGAAATTTTTTTGGGGGTTTAATCTATTTTTAGAACCATATGGGTATTTTTGGGTTAATGTAATTTCAGCCCATGGTTTTTTGTGCATGGTATTGTAAAACCCCTTGTTGTGTTGTTGGTGTATAAAGCAACACTTGCATGAGGGTTTGATAATGAATTTGAAAAAAATGTAATCACAAGCAAAAAGCGAGCGAAAGTATATAAATGTATTGAAGAAAGTCAAGTTTATACAATAAGGAAATATTATTACTGGGGATTTTCCTGAAAGAATTTTGTAGGATAAATTATTGTGTAATGTGTTCTTCTTCTTTGCTTTTCCTTTGATTCTGCAATTACTATTTTTTTTTTGAAATTTGTTTATCGGGGTATTATTTCTCTTTATTTAACTTGTAAGATCCCATATTTAATGTCATATTCATATTTATTTTTATCTTCAATGTGTTAGGCTTCTCTAATTAGGAACTCAATGATCTGGTAATTTTTATTGAAGACTTTCTAGTGATTAGAGTTATTAGAAATTATTGATCTGAATACAAATTCTAGCTCTTTTGACATATCCCACATCAATGGTAGGGTAAAATTTTACCACCATAATTGCTAGTTTAATTGCTTTATAATTCAACTTCCTTGGGACCACTTTGAATTTATATATGTCAAAGTTCTTTAGAAAATCCTAAAACTGGTGCTTATATGATTTCAAGAACTTATTATTTGTAGTGCAATGGAAATTAGCTTGGTTTATGATTAATTTGAATTCACCATATATCCTTAAGTTCTTAGTCCCTATATTTTTAGTTTTTCTTCAAAGATAAATAGGCTTTTCCACCTTGTGGGTCAATAAATTAAATTCCAATCCCTTTCCCATTTATGATTTTTGCACTATTAAAGTGCATTGTTCAAGTCTTATCGAATCCTTAACTTGTTAGAGTTGGAATGTTAGATGATTCTTCTAAAATGAGCTAATTCCCAAGATCATTCTCCTGATAATTACCCTTTATTCATATTTAAGCACATTTATTATCATATGTATCTCATAGGTTTGGCTATCTCCATGTCCTTCATCATCATCTATAAAATTTAGGAGTTTATTCCAATTTACCATGTCATCCTCATCTAGTTTGTGCAACAATAAATTACTTAGATGTTTATTTCAATTTGGATTAGTTTTTCATAATTTTACACATTCATGTGGGTATAATACAACACCAAGTAATCATCCCCTAACAACTTGCATGCCCATTATTGTAAGAACCCTCCTTGGCAGGAACTCATATGGACAATGAACTATGTATGATGTGAATGTTTAATGGTATAGTTTCTTTAATGATATCTATATGATGGAATGATTGCATTCTTTTGAGCTTGGAATATGGTATTGCTAACATATTTATGGAATATAGGACTAGGTGCTCTCTTGCTAGTGGGATCATATGGGTGAACCACCTACAAAGAGATATTTATGCTTGATTTATAAAAATACAATAGTGGGTCGGGATATCACCTTAAGTGAAGAAGTCATATTTAATATGGTGGGGATAACATGTCAATTATATTAAAGAGCTATCTATTAAAATATAAAGAAATATTGTATAATTAGGAATGATAAATCCTTGTCTAGAAGAGGCATGGTTAAGAGAGATATCATTAATGCTAAATATTATTACCAACATCAATAATTAATATTGACATGTGGTATTAGAAATTGGTTGATTTCTCCACATTATTGAGTGCAATTATATCTTGGAAGGATTAATTGATTTGTTTGTTATTATTTGTAAAGGTAGGATTAATTAAGGAAAAATTAATCCAAAGTTTTTAAGGTTTGAAACTTAATTTTAGGTTTTGCTTTCTTTGAATTCTTCCTTACCTTCTTTAAAGGTGCACTACCCATGATGCCTTGCTGGACCTTGATGAATCTTGCTTGCACTACCGAAGAAATATTATATGAAGTTGAAAAGGATGATGGCAATGGTGGCCATGAAATTCAAGATGGGAGGGGAAGAGATTCTCCACCCATTGTTTGGATTCAAGTTACTTTTAAGAGGCTCAACATATGGTTTTCAAGGGGTTTTTAGGAATAAGAAAGCAAAGAGGAGCAAGGTGTTGGAGGGTGCAAGTTTCAACTTTGGGAAGGCTATAATTAAGAGGTAGACTTGTTACTTTTTACCTATGATTTGATCAAAGTAATCTTTGAGTTGCGATGTTTTCTCTTGGACATTTGTATGCTCTTGTTGTTTGTCAATTATTTTCTATGATCTCCTGATAGAGTTGTTGGGTGGGTGCCATAGCCAAGCTAGTTGTTAGTCTTGTGAGCAGTCTTGAATTATGCCTTTTGATCCTTATCACCATTCTTCTCTATCGTTTTTTCCTTTGGTGCAAGTGCATAAAGGTTTATTATATTTACATAAAACTTGTGCTTGTTTCAAATTTCTCTTATGCATTGTGTAATTTTGACCTCCCTAAGTCACTTGCATGGAGTTTTATGCTATTTTGGTTAATCAGGTGGCATGATATTTATGGATGGCTCTATTAGCTTTAGAGATTTTCTCAACCTTGCTAGTCTCCAACATGAGAAGTGCTACAACTTGTGTATTTTAGTTTAAATTCATAGCTTATATGAGGGTCAGGTTTTTGTTGTCCTATTGCTTTGGTTAAAGATTTGTTGGTTATAGTGGCTATACCTGGTAAAGAGCAACCAAAATTAGTGGTGCCACATCTCTAGTGAGTGTATGGTTTAGTGTTGCTATGTAAGTCATATTTTCACTCTGTTGCTTATACGTTGGTTTGGTTTACATTATTACTCTTTGCTTTACGTGATTGGTTGCTAGGGAAATGCTCTTGAGTGTATTGTTGTGAGTTAGAACATTCTTCAATCAAATTAATATATAGCAAAGCATGGTTGTTATTTAAGGGTTGAATTATTTTAATAAAAGTATTATAGTTTTGTGCAAGCATAAAGGAGCATTATAATTTTATGAATTATTTCTAGGTTATAGTACTGGTGTGAAAGAATATAAGTTATGGAATCTAAAAAGTCATAATGTGATATTTAGAGAAAAAAAAGGGGTTCCAAAATAGGAAATGCAACCTAGAAAAGAACCTTAAATAGTTCAGGTAAAATTAGAATAGGAGGAAGAATCTGTGGTAGAAATTGAGTTATAGAGAGAGTCTGAAGATGAATATTCAGAGGAAGAAGGTGAGGAGGAAGTTGAAGATGTAGAATATGGAACTCCACTTTTGAGGTGATCATATTAGGAGAGAAGACTTCCAGAAAGGTATAGCCCTTCAAATTTTTGTTCTAATTTTAATTTATCAGTTATTGATGAAGAACCCAAGACTGTAAAGGAGGCACTTCAATAAAGTGAGAATAAGTCTTGGAAAGGGGCTATGGAAGAAAAAATGGAGTCCCTAGATAAAAATAAGACATGGGACTTGGTAAAATTACCTCTTGGCAGAAAACGTATTAGTTGTAAGTGGTTATTCAAGAAAAAGTACAATGTAGAAGGAAAGTTGGAGAAGTATAAATCTCGCCTGGTAGCAAAAATATTTTCTCAGGTTGAGAAAATTGACTTTGGTGAGATTTTTTCTCCTGTGGCTAAACTAATACCAATTAGAGTTCTATTGGCTATTTCTACTGCTTTTAATTTTTAAATAGAATAGATGGATGTAAGGATAACTTTTCTACATGGTGAACTTGATGAAGATATATATATGTCACAACTAGAATGCTTCAGGGTAAAATATAAGGAGGACTTAGTATGCAAGTTGAAGAAGTCTCTTTATAGGTTGAAGTAGTCTCCAAGGATGTGGAACCAAAAATTTGATAGGTTTGTTTTGACACTTGGGCTTGGAAAAAGCAAAGTAGATCCATGTATATATTTAAAAAAGGAAGGTAAAAATGTTGTTATCATTATATTGTATGTGGATGACATATTTTTAATTGGTAACAATAAGGATATGATAAAGTTACTAAAATCTCAATTATCTTCTAAATTTGACATGAAGTATTTGGGTGTTGCAAAATTTATTTTGGGTATGGAAATAATAAGGGATCGTGCAAATAGAAAGTTATGGTTAAATAAAAACAAATGTATTGATTTCATACTATAGAGGTTTAGGATGCATGATTGTAAACCAGTATGTAATCCATATTTGGTTGGTCAAAAATTATTTTCTAAAAAATGCCCTAAAATAGATGAGGAAATTGAAGAAATACATCATGTTTCTAATGCTAGTATTGTGGGTAGTCTGATGTATGTAATGGTTTGTACTAGACCTGATATTGTACATTTAGTGGAAGTAGTTAGCAAATATATGTCCAATCCAGGAAAGGAACATTGGACTACTGTGAAGAGGATATTCAAATACTTGCGTGGAAATATAGATTATGCTATCTGTTATGAAAGAAAATTTGGAGGTAATGATATTGTAAATCTACAAGGGTTTATGGATGCTGACTGGGTTGGAGATCTTAACAAGAGAAGATCCATGAGTGCTTATGTGTTCAGGCTATTTGGAGGTACATTAAGTTGGATGAGTAAAAATTAATCAATTGTTGCTTTGTCCACTATAGAAGTTGTTAGGACTCTAATCCTAACTCTTCATATTATTTAATCCATTAATTTAATTACGGACCAACGCGTCCTTTCACAATCACAACTTTAGATAGATTTATATATGCATTCCATGGGTGTCTTCAAAGCATCCAGGAAAGAACAAAATATATAATTTATTCCATTGGTTGGTTCTTGCCTCCAGTGTAAAAGTTGATTCTATTCAAACAATGATTCATTATTTCTACTCATTTGCATTTTAATTAATTCACTCCATATTAAATCCAACTATTAAGAACATTGGTTCTTACCAACTGGTATCAAAGCCAAGCCCCAAAGGACCTACTCATATCCATATTTTTTCTTCCTCCTTACCAACTACCACGTCATTCTATTTCATCACCAGTGCGACCATTATTTCACACACCGTTGATAGCATCACCAAAACTCCACATTACACCTAAAACTCCATGTTACACCTTTATCATCAACACATTCTAATTAATCCAAACAATAGAACGTGCTCTTGATGAACGTAAATCGATGCAGGTATTAGTAACGAATTCAAGGGGTAATAACAATAGAGATCGCACCAAAAATCTCATTGAAAATCCTTTAAGGAGGATGTCCTCAATCTCTGTTACCCCCAGATCGACGAAGAGCTCAAATACGCACGCTAAATAATTCATAAAACTCTTCTACAATATAAAATTAATTTTTTTGATGAGTTTGAGAAATTTGAAAGGATAAAAAATCAAATATTAAAGTTAATCTAAAGTTTAAAAGAATTTTCGGCAACCAAAATCGTCTCTCAGGAATCGAAAAAATTTAAATTGAAGCATTGACGTCAAATTTTTTTAAACCATTAAGGATAAAAATCCCACATTCTTCTTGTTAAAACAAACACATAGTTTATAACCACCGACACTCTCATATTGGAGTGCCTAGTGTGCTAGGCATATGCGCTCACGCACGAAGCCTTATGGTGCTAATTGTGGGTATGATATGTGTTGGAATTGTGTTTAGTGGACTTGTTGGGATTTGTGTTTGACTTGTTGACCGTACTTAGCCGCTCATGCTCACCACTCCACTTACCCTGCCCTTCTTCTTTACCTTTCACTCCAACTACCCCGCCCCACTGCTTAGTTTCCCGCCCATTCACCTTGCTGCCCTCGCTAGCCGTGAACACAATTATTTTTTTCAAAATTCTTGCCAAAAAAACATTTTAAAAATTCAAATTTAATTGACTATTCTATCAATTTGAAAGACAAAGAAGGAGTTATTTCAAAAGAAAAGTAACAATTTTTTTTTGCAATAATTTTAACCTTATCAAGCAAATTGATTATTTTTATCAATTCTTAACAAAATATTACCATATTTTTTTAAAATTTTGTCAATACTTGACAAATTTTGATTATTATTTTTTTCTATTCTCAAAACAATTGAGATTAAGAAGGCTAAAATTCACAAAACTACATCAAAATGGTCGATGGCAGGCGATCACAAGACTCGATGAAGGAATTCATGCAAGAATTCATGAATAAATGGAAGGATGATTTTGAAACAAAAATTATGACAAATATGACATAATTATAATTAAAAAATGGATACCACTAACCACTCCATAGATATGGTACAACAAAATATGGTAGGAATGCAAGCCGACCAACCTATCATAGCACCAACACAACAAGCGTTACTCGAGGGACCACAAGCATCAATCCTACCTCAAACTACTAAATTAGACTTTCAAAAATTTGAAGGAGGTGATCCCACAAATTGGATCTATCAGGCGGATCAATAATTCTCCCTCTATCAAATCCCTAAGGTCCAAAAGGTTCATATTGCATCCTTCCACCTAGAATGAATCGCTACTCAATGGTACCAATGATACAAAAAAATAAATGGCACCTTGTAGACACTAAAATATGGTCAATATGATTAGGCATCCATAAACAATGGCTAAATTGACATCACATGCCCCCTTGGGCAGCCCTTAGAAGGTACACAATGGCTCTAGCCACTTCGGGTGAGGTTTTGGAGGCTTCTAGCCCAATTTTGGGAGGTTTTGGCCCAAAATTCACCACTGTCCGACCCTAGAATGGCGGTGAGCCATCATCCCAGGGTGGGACGATGAGCAAGTTTGACCAAGAAAAAGTCAAATCTGAGACAAATGACACCCATAAACTACCATTTACCCCACCAATTGAAGCATGCGAGTCAGAGGGCACTGCATCCTTATGACATGCTTCATAATTGAGGCTAAAAAGGGAGATTCCCTTCCCCTTCCAATGCATGCCTCCCATTTGACAAATGGTGCCTCCTGCCATGCATGCCCTTGCATGCCCTTTTGCACATGAGCCCCTTTGGGCTATAAAATGGGTACAATTTCCACACAAAACACACAAATAATACAAAGAGGAGTTCTAGGATATGCAATGGAGTGCTTTTGAGATTTACTCTCACTTTATTGTGCTCTCTTTCCCTCGAACTCTCTCCTTAGCTAAGGAGGTTACCAGGTGACTTCAAGAGGGTCTTTTGGGATTAACTTTACCATCTGGGTGAATTTCTTCACCAAATTTGATGAATTGGGCACCCAAAATTTGTAACAATTGTATCAAATTTGAGCCCTCAAGGGGAATTCTATGTAACCTTGTATTTGATCCACCAAATTAATAAGAAAGAGACTTGTGTCATTTCATTCCTTATTGTTTGGTATTGCTTCATTTTCACATGCATGCTTCCGTTTGATGCTCATAAGCGAGATAGGATAGATACATATATTGTTTCTCATCATTAGGTGCACCGTTTTTCCCTAATTCAGTGGCTATCATATTGGGACCCTTGTCCCTTGTGCTTTGGGTGAAAATTTGACCTCATTTTTACAAATTTTTCCCTTTTTGTGTTGTAGGTGTTCCCCTCCCCACCCTGGAACAGTGGCAGAACCTTTATTTGGCTCACCCTATGATGGTGGCTTCATCGTACCATCCTGGGATGGTGGTAGGGATTCTAATCGTCCAACCCTAGAGCATTGAAGAAACAGATAAATTTCTGCCCAAAAATTCAAAATTTGGAGGTCTCAAAACTTCTAAGGTGAGTGCCTAAATCTTATGTTTTTCTGCTGCATTTTTAGAGACTGTTAAAATTGTTTTTCTTGCATAATTTGTTTGCATAGAAAGGTTAAAAGTCATATTTTTACTTTTATTATAACATAAAGCAACAAAAGGAAGAATAAAAATTGAAAGAAATTTGAAGTAGCGATGCATCTTTATGGCTTGATTTCTTGTGGCTTACCCAATGGGTAGGTTAGCATTTAGGGCTTGCATCTATAAGTACCATTTGTAGGTTCCTTTTATCCTAGATTTTTGAAATTAAAACACACCTATTGCATGCATTTAGTGAATTATCATTGAATTCTTCTTTGCTTACTTTCTTTGGATTAAAAGGAACCACATACACTTGCACGTTCCACTATAACATTGGTAAGGTTGGATTTCATCACCAACCCCCAATTCAGACTGGTGATGTTGGATTTCACCTCCTTCCACCAACATGCCCTCTAGATGACTTAGATAGAATAGGGCACTCTCTCAATATGGAATAGGTCACTAATGTTCAAACTGCCTCCAACTATTGGAAATATTGTTTCAGAGTGGAAGAGCTAGGCGAACCTCCCACTGGGATTTAAGCGGTGTACCCTAGAATCTTTTAAGAAATCATGTTTGGAACTAGTGTCCCTAGTCACCACTTCGGTTGAGTTCCCTCATTCTAACTCTGCAACAAGAGAAAAGAGCAACAAAAAATCTAAACACCTTGAAACCAGTTTAGGACACACATTTAATCAATAAAAAGATAATCATATTGTCTGATTTGTGTGTTTCTTTGTTATCTGGGACCAAACCCTAACCCTATTTTTTCAAAAAATAGATTTTCAATGGATCGAGAATCATGCAAATCGGAGCTATAAAAAAAAGTTATTTTAGTTTTATGATTACTTTATTTTCGAAGCCGAAAATAGAGAAAAACTGCACTAAAACGGTCATATAATGGTCTAGACAACTCCAAAACTTGCCAAATTTGTTTTGTTGTCTTAGTTAGACCCTTCTACACCTCTCCCAAAAATTTTGAGTCCTAAATCTTCACGGTTCAAAATTTTCCAAAAAATCCCAAAAGTGGGCATTTCCCCACAGGCCCCGGTTGGCCAAATATTCCAAAAATACAATTTTTTGATCCAAAAATAATTTTTTTGAGACCTAGCCCATTATGATAAACTCGTTGCACTGATCATTTTGATATATAACACTTATATTCTTTTTTGGAAGTTAAAATTTTCTTTAGTGTGGGTTTCCTTCAAGGTTTGCCTAGTCAACACATTATAACAACTATGCATGGCCGAGCTCGATCACAAGCTAGTGAAGTAGAAAAATTTATGAGAGGCCTTGAGCACCATAATTATAGGTATGAGGATCTCCTCACTCCTGCATGGAGCCCTGATAGTAGTCACATTTGCTATTCTCCTGAGGATCTCATCATTCCTACATGACACCCGAAAAGTCATCGTGAGGTCCACTCCTCACATAGAAGACCCAACCACAAAAGTACCTCTACCAAGAGAACATCAATAAATTACCCACATGATCAAGTGGATTATTCGGTTATCCAAAACTTATTCCAACCACAAACCAGATATAATCAGCCTTCCAAAGGGCCTAGCAGGGAGGTCTACACTCCCTCTACATCGTGGTCTTCACCACCTAGAACTCCCATCCAAAAAGTGTTAGCAACCTAGAGTAGGACTGTGTGAAGTTCTCATGCACCATCAAACAAAGTGACCATGAGCAAGCTTATACTACAATCCTCCAAATATTGGAAACCTTTCATGAGGGTCTTGGATTCCATGGAGGTACAACATCATGACTCTGATGCTTTCACCAAATTTATGGGATACATACAAATGTACAAGAATCCTATTATATCCTTTCAAAATCATGAGGTCAAACCCATGCCTACCAGTGCACTAGATCCTGCTCTGCACATAATTGCGAGCATCAATAGGCTCCCCTATAAGCGAGTATTGGTTGACACAGGTTCCTCAATAAACATTATTACCATAACTTCACTAAAGCAGCTCAACCTACCACCCTCACGCATTGCACCATCCAAGTTCACCTTATAAGCATTCAACAATGCTTTATCCTCCACTTTGGGCACAATAATCCTACTTGTTGAAGTTGGACAAAATACTGTGCCTACATTGTTCTGCATCTTGGAGGGTGCAAGACAGTACAACATACTGCTTGGAAGGCTATGGATAAGAGACATGGAATGTGTTCCATCTACAATGCATCAATGCATTAAATACATTGATGAAGGTAAGGTCCATGTGGTCCATGTTGACCCAGACCCCTTCAAGTATTATAAGCAGGTGGATCATCCACAAAGGCCTATAGTGTCACCCAAGAATTTGGACACTAAATCCAATGACCTTATTCAGAGTCCATATTCAACCCCATAGTTAGTCGTGAAGCTACCTTCACACCGCTAGTACCATCCTCTATCTATTCAAGCAAGGAAGAATCATAAGATCCAACTATAAAATCTCCCATAGCTATCATCAATACACCTATAGAAGATATTTTCACTCCTACCAAAAATGAGGAAGAGCCCACTGTTGATACGAATGAATCAAATCCTATCATACCATCTTCATCCACCATAGTTGAGGACACAATTCAATTCACCTACCTAGAACTCGATGAGTGCATAGTACCCAATGTTTTATTCACACCTATCATCGAGTCGATAAAGGATCTAGGTAGTCCCCCTACCAAGTTGCCACCCATTGATAGCATTCCTGATGCACACTCCGAACATGGGGGCCAAACAAATCACCTTGGACAAGTTTATGAGGTAGCCATGACTTGTCCAAATGTAAATGCATCTTCTCATGAGTTTGTGGGAATGATCAATGTGATGACAGAGAACCAAATTCCTTTGAATCCATCTATGCAACTTGCAACTCCATCCAAAATCCCATCCACACCATAGGAGATACCATTGATGGATTTGGTCACACCTACTCCATATCCTCAACATATCCACAATATCAAGAGCAGATGTACCCCCTAGACCAAAGTGGGGGTAACCCAACTACCACAGTTGAAAACTCTGAGTTGGAACATGAGCATGACCTAAATCAAGAACGAGAACATGTGGATATAATCGATGTTGGAAATTTGAGGTAATATGAGGTATTTTATGTTGTCATTGATGTCACATGGATCACATTTGGTTTTGGTGGCCGAAGTATTTCATAAATAAGCATTTATGATAGTTCGAAAAATAGGGTTTTTGTGAAAACCAAGGTAGGTAAAATAAAAGGTTTTATTTAAAACCATGGATGGTAGATTTGATATGGGTTTTTCTTAAAACCTAGGTTGGCTTTTCGTTTCATCAAAAAAGGTGCCCCGGAGATGAAGATATTCAACTTTGAATATTTGGTGTAAATTTTAATATTTAAAATTTAATTTTTAAATTTTAAAATTAAAATTATGACATCACCGCCGACGTCATCATCAAATCAAAATTAATTAAATTTTCGTCGATGTTGGTAAAGGTAATGGAAGGTGCACATATATATATGAAGGCTTTCTTTCAAAAGCCTTGGAATCGGAGGAGTGGATATAAGACGAAAGGCGCAGAGAGTTTCGTGTGGCAACGTGGTCCAACGACGAGCGAGGGGAGACAAAGGATTTTTGACTTGCGAAGGACGAAGGTTCGATTCTCGTCGGTTGAGTTTTTGGGGCAAGAGAAAGGCCCACATTTTTGTTATTTGGTGTGAGCAAAGGAATAAGACAAAAGCACATTCTGCGCTTCTTGTCCTATGCGAGCGCTTTGCTCGCGTGGTCTTTGGCACCATGGTTGAGAAGTGTTTGGGCAAAAGAGGGTTCGATTCCCTCTAAGAGGCAAGTAAGTTTTTATTTAATAAATTAATTTTTGCCTAATGTTGGAGGTATAAGGTGATAAGGGTTGAGTTGATTTTTATTTTGGAAGGCAAGATAAATGCACTTTTAGAAAAGAAGATATTTATGGTATGTTTCTTTTATAAAAGTATATCATATTATATATCGTTGGAAATCTTATTTCGAGGGCTATTTGACTAACTCATTTAGAAGGAGAAATAAGGTGTATATAGAGAGATATTTCTATTTTTGTAAAGGGGTTGAAAAGTGAAGATTGTTGTGCTCTTTTTCAAAGTGTGTTGAGTGTGGCAGATTTCCAAAGGGGTTCTTCTCTTCATAAAAAGGTATGGGCACATTCTCCTATTGATTGATTGTGGTGGTTGATTTCTAAAATATCATTGGAGAGAAAAGGATTGTATTGTGGTTTCCTTTTCGAAAATGGTTGGTTGAATGCTTCAAGGTTTTCTGGTTTGAGAGTTGTGTTTAAACCTTGTTTATAAGCATTGTTGTTGAAGCCCATTGATTGTGAGATGAACTTGAACTTAAGCTATAGAAGAACATGAGTATCATTGTTATGTGAAGACTTGTGATTGAGCATTGTTGGAAACATTGTGAGGTGGTTGATACATGCTTGGACTAGGGTTTGTGAGAAAGGATTGATCCTTGAGGTGATTGGTTGAGTTGAGTTGATTAAGCCTAGTCAAGTGGATGCATGTGGTTGTTCAAGTTCCTAGGAACAATCTATTCAATATTCTGATTTGAGTTGAGATTGGGATTTGAGAATAGAACATATAGAGTCTCTAACAATTCTCTTTATGCTTCTATTGAGTTGAGATTGGGATTTGAGAATAGAACATATTGAGTCTCTAACAATTCTCTTCATGCTTCTATTGAGTTGAGATTGGGATTTGAGTATAGAACATATAGAGTCTCTAACAATTCTCTTTATGCTTCTATGAGGTTGATTTGAGTTGAGATCATTGTGGATCATTGTTGTTATCCATTGAAGAGTACATTGCCATTCATTGTTGAGTTCATCTTTGAGCTTTGCCTTGATAGAGTTGTGGATGAGTTTTGAGTGCTACTTGAGCATGATTGATTGAGCCTTTGAAGAAGGCCTTTGGGATAGATTTGTGGATAGACTTGTGGTAGTTTGTGATTATTTGAGCCTTTGAGAAGGCCTTTGTGGATAGTTTTGGGACACATTTGAGGACAATTTGGGACAAATTTGAGGACAGATTTGAGGATAGATTTGTGGATAGATTTGTGGACAGATTTAGGGCAAGTTCTTGGTGAGCTTGCTAGAGCAGATTTGGGCAAGTTCTTGGTGAGCTTGTTGGAGCAGAATTGGGCAAGTTCTTGGTGAGCTTGCTAGAGCAAATTGGACAGGTTCTTGGTGAGCTTGCTTATTCAGCATTGGACAAGTTCTGTGTGAGCTTGTTATTAGATTGGCATGTTCTTGGTGAGCTTGTTATTCAGTTTTGGACAAGTTCTATGTGAGCTTGTTATTCAGAATTGGATAGGTTTGTGTGAGCTTGTTGAGAAGGTTCTGTGTGAGCCTATTGAGCAGGTTCTTAGTGAGCCTATTGATAGAGCTTTGGAGGTGACAGAGTACAGAGGATAAAGTCTCAGTGGATAGAGATCCAGCAACCAGCATAGTTGAAGATAGATATGAGTGAGGAGTCTTCAAGTGGAGAGAGGTCCACCAGTCAATGTAGCAGAGAGATAAAGTCTTCTAGAAGATCACATAGCCAGAGTAGAAGGGGAAAGAGTTCTCCTGTGGAAGAGATCCATGAACTTGAGATTAGGGGATCAACATCTCCTTTGGACAGAGATCCATAAACATTGTAATTGGGAGTGATTCCCAAAGATATTGATTGAGAAAGTTTTAGTAAAATATTTTCTTCGTGGAGTAGCCCACATTGGGTGAACCACATAAATTGTGGTGTCTCTATTGTGTATGGTTTCTATGCATTGCTTTGATTACTGCTATTGATACTGCTATCTTTACACAACATAATATTGAATTGGAAGAAAAAGTAAAAAGTGGTCTTATACTGTTCACCCCCCCTCTCAGTATAAGCTTGTGTTCTTCAATTGGTATCAGAGCAGGTTCCTTAAAAAAGGCTAACAACTTGAGGGCAGATTCTACAAGAACACAAATGGCTTCACAGAATGGATTATCTACAAATAAGGCTCCATTATTTGATGGTAACAATTATGCTTTCTGGAGCATGAGGATGAAGAACTACTTGATATCACAAGGATATGAGGTATGGCAGATGGTTGAAAAAGAGTATAGGGTTGAAGGTGATCCCGAGGAAGATAAGACTACCAGGAAATTGGTTGAGATAAATGCAAGAGCAATAAATTGCATTTTGAGTGGGCTACATGAGATAAAGTTTGCAAAGGTCATGGTATGTACTTCAACTAATGAAATGTGGACCAAGTTGTGGAATACTTATGAAGGAGATTCCAAGGTAAAGTTGTCAAAACTACAAACTCATAGAAAAATATTTGAGGAATTGAAAATGGAAGATTCTGAAGATATTGCAAAGTTTTTACTTTGAGTTGATGAGATTACTAACACCATGAGAGGCCTAGGTTTTGAGATGAAAGAATTAGAAGTTACTCAAAAGGTTTTGAGATCACTTCCCATGAAATATGATTCTAAGGTTTCAGCAATAGAAGAAACAATGGATATCAACAAGCTAACAATGGAAGAATTGCAAGGTACTCTCACAGCTTATGAGATGAGGGTAAGTAAGCATCAAGCTCCAATAAAAGAGACTGCATTCAAGGCTTCAGAAAAAGAGAAAGGGAAAGTTTTAGAAATAGATAGAGTTTTAGAAAATGATGAGGAAGCTAACTTCATCAAAAGGAATAAGGACTCAAGGAATTTTAGAGATATAAGGAAAGTTAGATGCTACAAGTGTGGTGATCTTGGTCACTATGCATACAAGTGTCCACATGAAGAAAATAGTGATGATGAAAAATAGGGTCAAAGAAGAAAAGAATATGGAAAGCATAAGCATGACAAAGATGATAGATTCAAGCAAAACAGGTATGAGAAGAAGAAAATTTTTCATAAGGTAAAGAAATCTTACTACATTGTAGAAGCAAGTGATAGCTCAGATCATAGTGATAGAGACAAATCAGATGATGAAAAGGAAGAACATCTATTCCTAGGAATAGAAGGTGAAAGAGAACAGTGCTTTGTGTGTGGTCAAAGAGATCACAGATCAAGATATTGCAATGGTTTCAGTGATAGTGAAGATGAGATAACACATCAAGGAAACATGCATGGTCAAAGAAATCTTGAGAGCTTGTTTGCTATAGAATATTATAATGGTCTCAATGATAGTGAAAACAAAGAAGTCTCACTTTTGGTAATAGAAAAGGAAGAGGATGAGCCAAGTAAACAAAAATAAAAAATCAAAAGGCTAAAAGAAGAATACAGGAATCTTGAAAACAAGATTCAAACAAATGTCAAAATCAGAGAAGAACTACTTCAAACAATCAGTGATCTCAGAGAAGAGCTTCAAAATGCAAAAAGGTTAGAAGAAAGGATGAATGAAGAACTAAGGGTAACCACGACAAGACATGATACATTAGATGAAAAGGTTCAAAAAGGAGTGGAAACTTATTTTAAGGTTGTATCTTACTTCCAAGAAAAGTCACACTCAAAAGGAAAGGAAGTTCTAAAATATGAAAGCAAGGAAGCACCTAAGACTTGTGAGGAAAGTTCCAAAGTTCCTATGGCTCAAAATATTCAGTTTGGATCTTGTTTTGAGATAGGTGAATCAAGTTCAAAGGGAAAAGAAATTCTTGAAGAGAAAGGCAAGGAAGAAGTTTTAGATACTACAAAGAAGGTTCAAGGATGCAATGCACAAATTGAAGATGATCATAAGGATAATGGTCAAGAAAGGTATGAGGAACCAAGGCATGAACAAAGGGCTTTTCAAGGATATTGTTTTTCTTGTAATGGATTTGGACACAGGGCTATACATTGCAGGACCCATTGATCAAAGAAGTTTGATTTTGCTAGAAGAAACTTCAAGGGAAGAAGGTATGGTTTTCAGGGACATTGCTTCTCATGCAACAAGATTGGTCATAGAGATTTTCAGTGCAAAGGAAATGAGCAACATGGTTTTGGTTTTAGAGCTACACAATTCAGAAGTCATGGTCATAATGGTCATGAAAACAGAGCTTCACAATACAGGGTTCAAGAAAGGAATGGATATGGAAATTACTTCAAGAAAGAATTCAGGACATGGGCACCATCCAAAGGCTACAATATCAAGTGTTTTAATTGCAATAACTTTGGGCATATTGCAAGATGGTGTAGGACTCAATTCCAAAAAGGTTCAAGGCAAGAAGGTCAAAAAGGTTCTAGACAAGAAGATCAAGTAATTCATCAAGAGAAGGATATCAGAAAAACATGGAAGGAAGTTGATAGAGGAAAGAAACAATGTGATATGGGAGTAAAAATACTCCCACCCCAAAATTAATCACCTCAAGAGAGAAGGTGGTGAGGGGGCTAAGCTTAAGAGTCATATATTTTAGCCCCATAGGTGTCCCTTTTGCCATTGATGTCAAAGGGGGAGAGATTTGAGTTAGGGAAAGAGAGCATTGAGTTAGGGGGAAGTCAAGGAGTATTGAGTTAGGGGAGCAGCCTCCAAAGAGAGAATTGAGCTAGGGGGAGCAGCCTCCAAAGAGAGTATTGAGTCAGGGGGAGCAGCTTTGATTCTCAGAGATGGTTTTTGCATTAGAGGTGTTGCCATCAATGACAAAGGGGGAGATTGTTGGAAATTTGAGGTAATATGAGGCATTTTATGTTGTCATTGATGTCACATGGATCATTGATGTCACATGGATCACATTTGGTTTTGGTGGCTGAAGTATTTCATAAATAAGCATTTATGATAGTTCGAAAAATAGGGTTTTTGTGAAAACCAAGGCAGGTAAAATAAAAGGTTTTATTTAAAACCATGGATGGCATATTTGATATGGGTTTTTCTTAAAACCCAGGTTGGCTTTTCGTTTTATCGAAAAAGGTGCCCCGGAGATGAAGATATTCAACTTTGAATATTTGGTGTAAATTTTAATATTTAAAATTTAATTTTTAAATTTTAAAATTAAAATTATGACATCACCATCGACGTCATCATCAAATCAAAATTAATTAAATTGTCATCGACATTGGTAAAGGTAAGGGAAGGTGCACATATATATATACGAAGGCTTTCTTTCAAAAGCCTTGGAATCGGAGGAGTGGATATAAGACGAAAGGCGCAGAGAGTTTCGTGTGGCAACGTGGTCCAATGGTGAGCGAGGGGAGACAAAGGCTTTTTGACTTGCGAAGGATAAAGGTTCGATTCCCGTCGGTTGAGTTTTTGGGGCAAGAGAAAGGCCCACATTTTTATTATTTGGTGTGAGCAAAGGAATAAGACAAAAGCGCATTCTGCGCTTCTTGTCCTATGCGAGCGCTTTGCTCGCGTGGTCTTTGGCACAATGGTTGAGAAGTGTTTGGGCAGAAGACGAGGGTTCGATTCCCTCTAAGAGGCAAGTAAGTTTTTATTTAATAAATTAATTTTTGCCTAATGTTGGAGGTATAAGGTGATAAGGGTTGAGTTGATTTTTATTTTGGAAGGCAAGATAAATGCACTTTTAGAAAAGAAGATATTTATGGTATGTTTCTTTTATAAAAGTATATCATATTATATATCATTGGAAAGCTTATTTCGAGGGATATTTGAATAACTCATTTAGAAGGAGAAATAAGGTGTATATAGAGAGATATTTCTATTTTTTTAAAGGGGTTGAAAAGTGAAGATTGTTGTGCTCTTTTTCAAAGTGTGTTGAGTGTGGCAGATTTCCAAAGGGGTTCTTCTCTTCATAAAAAGGTATGGGCACATTCTCCTATTGATTGATTATGGTGGTTGATTTCTGAAATATCATTGGAGAGAAAAGGATTGTATTGTGGTTTCCTTTTCAAAAATGGTTGGTTGAATGCTTCAAGGTTTTCTGGTTTGAGAGTTGTGTTTAAACCTTGTTTATAAGCATTGTTGTTGAAGCCCATTGATTGTGAGATGAACTTGAACTTAAGCTATAGAAGAACATGAGTATCATTGTTATGTGAAGACTTGTGATTGAGCATTGTTGGAAACATTGTGAGGTGGTTGATACATGCTTGGACTAGGGTTTGTGAGAAAGGATTGATCCTTGAGGTGATTGGTTGAGTTGAGTTGATTAAGCCTAGTCAAGTGGATGCATGTGGTTGTTCAAGTTCCTAGGAACAATCTATTCAATATTCTGATTTGAGTTGAGATTGGGATTTGAGAATAGAACATATAGAGTCTCTAACAATTCTCTTTATGCTTCTATTGAGTTGAGATTGGGATTTGAGAATAGAACATATTGAGTCTCTAACAATTCTCTTCATGCTTCTATTGAGTTGAGATTGGGATTTGAGTATAGAACATATAGAGTCTCTAACAATTCTCTTTATGCTTCTATGAGGTTGATTTGAGTTGAGATCATTGTGGATCATTGTTGTTATCCATTGAAGAGTACATTGCCATTCATTTTTGAGTTCATCTTTGAGCTTTGCCTTGATAGAGTTGTGGATGAGTTTTGAGTGCTACTTGAGCATGATTGATTGAGCCTTTGAAGAAGGCCTTTGGGATAGATTTGTGGATAGACTTGTGGAAATTTGTGTATGATTATTGAGGCCTTTGTGGACAGTTTTGAGACACATTTGAGGATAGATTTGAGGAGATATTTGTGGACAAATTTGGGCAAGTTCTTGGTGAGCTTTCTAGAGCAGATTTGGACAAGTTCTTAGTGAGCTTGTTGGAGCAAAATTGGGCAAGTTCTTGGTGAGCTTGCTAGAGCAAAATTGGGCAAGTTCTTGGTGAGCTTGCTTGAGTAGATTGGACAAGTTCTGTGTGAGCTTGTTATTCAAAATTAGACAAGTTATGTGTGAGCTTGTTAAGCAGGTTATGTGTGAGCCTATTGAGTAGGTTCTTAGTGAGCCTATTGATAGAGCTTTGGAGGTGATAGAGTATAGAGGATAGAGTCTCAGTGGATAGAGATCCAATAGCCAGCACAGTTGAAGATAGATCTGAGTGAGGAGTCTTCAAGTGGAGAGAGGTCCACCAGTCAATGTAGTAGAGAGATAAAGTCTTCTAGAAGATCACATAGCCAGAGCAGAAGGGGAAAGAGTTCTCCTGTGGAAGAGATCCATGAACTTGATATTAGGGGATCAACATCTCCTTTGGATAGAGATCCATAAACATTGTAATTGGGAGTGATTCCCAAAGAGATTGATTGAGAAAGTTTTAGTAAAATATTTTCTCCATGGAGTAGCCCACATTGGGTGAACCACGTAAATTGTGGTGTCTCTATTGTGTATGGTTTATGTGCATTGCTTTGATTATTGCTATTGATACTGCTATATTTACACAACATAATATTGAATTGGAAGAAAAAGTAAAAAGTGGTCTTATACTATTCACCCCCCTCTCAGTATAAGCTTGTGTTCTTCAATCGCCAGCTCTAATCATCATGAAGCATCCACATATGCTCAAAAATTATGGACTTTTTATCCACCCTCGATCAATTATCTCCTAGCTCCCACACCTAGTTCACCTCCATAACCTATCAGTTGCCATCCAACTCCCTCAATAGCCATCTAGTCATCACATCTACCAATACCACAACATATCTTGGATAGGCTAGCTGATGTGGAGTTACAAGTGAGTCACCAACAAAATTATTTACAATAGATCATGGATCGGCTCACAAGCATTGAGTTACGGTTGAGTCATACAAAACCTCAACCCCTTGATTGTCAGGACCAACCCACTCCTGCACAGTCCAATGTTAAGTCTCAAACAAATCAAGGGCTAAACCAACAACATCACCCTAAGCGATAATTTATTCCCATTAATGAGTCCAGGGACTCTCTATTTGAGCGAATCTATGCGAAAAAGGTAATTACTTTACCTGAGAGTCGACTTGTCGACCCCTATGCACCTAAGCCCTACGGATATTGGAAAGACCTATACTATAAATGCCATAAGTATAAGGGGCATGATGTGCATAGGTGCTTTAAATTCAAAAATCTTGTATAGGATATGTTTGACAAGAATGATCTTCAAATCAACAACAAACAAATTGACATAGTGCAACATCTATTACCTATAGATGATAGTCAAGAAGAGCAACATAAACAGGTGATTGAGACACATACAACCTCATAACCTCATAAAATGAGTCAACCATGTTCACCTTGTTTAAGGCATCAATGTCATACCTGGAATCCATTATCTGAGCCCATGTCGACCATTTTTTCACAACCTACAAGATACAGAGGCAATTGTATTACCAAATATACCCCTGTTCAACCCAAATAGACCCAGATATAAACTATATAGGGAGGATCATTCTTACCTCTATCATCGAATGAGAGGGCATGAAATTAGAACTTTTCATGTTTTTAGATGCAAGGTCCAAGATATTATTGATGAGGGAGCTTTATCCATGAGTGGGTCACTCATTCTACCCCATCAAGACATTAACATTACCCAGTATTCCTTGCCAAAATAGGGGGGTCAATTCCTATTGCTCCTCTTGGCCAAGTCAATAACATTGCATCAATCACAGTAAATGCCAGGGGTATATAGGGTATTGAAACTTCATCGTAAGAACATAAAGTAAGCAAATTTACAAAAGGCTCCAAGGGTATCTACATATCGCTTGGTCAACCTAGAATGCTCCTAGGTAGTCTATGACCGTCTAGGTCACCCCAAAATACCCCAAGGGTGCCTACATCCCACTTGGTCAACCTAAAATGCTCCTCGATGGTCTAGAACCATCTAGGTCATTCCTAAATGCCCCAAGGGTGCCTACATCCTGCTTGGTCAACCTAAAAGGCTCCTAGGCAGTCTAGAACTGTCTAGGTCACCCCTAAATTATCCAAGGGTGCCTATATCCTGCTTGGTCAACCTAAAATACTCCTATGCGATATAGAACCATCTAGGTCACCCCTAAATTCTCCAAGGGTGCCTATATCCTGCTTGGTCAACCTAAATGCTCCTAAATAGTCTAGAACCATCTAGGTCAACCAAAAAGCCCCAAAGGCATACATAAGCCCTTTGGTCACCCCAAATGCCCCAATGGCCCCTAATAAGCCCGTTGGTCATAGGTACATACATACATACTATATATATATATATATATATATATATATATATATATATATATATATATATATATATATATATATATATATATCAATAAAAAAATCAAAAACATCATCAAAATATCAAAATACAAAAACATTGCATCGCATTGCACTTTCATACATATATCAATCAAAATTTCAAAATAAAACATTATCAAAAGTTCAAAAATTCAAAAATATTGCATCACATCACATTGCATCCCATTACATTTTATCGTCGCTTGCATTTAGGCATATTAATTATTAGCACTTTACATTTTAGAGTTGCTCATACATATCTAGCACCATGATGGTACACTACTTACTGCTCAAAATCAATGTTGTGAAAGTACTCATAGTTCAATGCCGCAATTATCATTTTCACCCATATTTTTCACATTCTATATTTGTGTCTACCCCTTCACCTAGTCATTTGTTTTAGAATGTCATTAGGGTTTTTGGCCATTCAACCATTTCTAGCTTCTCTTTAGGTTTTTTAGAAAGCTAGCTTGATTTTTAGGAGGTAGAGTCTTGCATTGATTATGCCTTGTGTACATCAAATCCCAAACATAGTTACATTAATAATCCAAGTTTTGGGCAAAGAAAGATGAAATCCATGAAGTGGTCTATGTTAACTTAAGCGAAAAGGTCATCCTGCTCATCCCCCTATGCGAATGGTTCAAGAATGTTGAGAGGTGGCAAAAGGACAAGCATCTTCCCTACCCAATTCCCCAAAATAAATAGTGGTTTTCACCACTATCAACAATATCAATTCCCACAAATACCCATCCCAAAAATATCAAAATTTCATAAAAATCAAAGAAATCAAAAGTCAAAATTAAAGAAATCCCAAAAGTTCAATATCAAAATCCTCAAAAAAAAATAAGAAGCAAAAAGCAAAAAGCAAAAGCAAAGTCAATAGTGGTTTGTACCACTAATCCAAAATTCCAAATCCCAAATACCAAATCCCTTGCTCAAAGAAAAAAAATAATACAAAAAAAATAGCGATTATCATCACTACCCATGAGCAAGTATCTCAATAAAATTGAAGAAAAGAAGGGAATCGAACTTGAATCCCTTGAACTCTCAGCATTTGGAAAATTGTCAGGTGATCCTCATTATAAGTTTTGCAGATAATCTACTTGTCAATGGCGGTAGCCTCCTGCATGACGATATGTCTGTCACATTAGCCTCGTGTGTGTGTGCATACCAATGTTTTCATGTGGACGAGCTAGCTTTTGTAACCTAGATTGCCTAGTGGTCTAGTCCTACTAAGTAAAGAACCCAAGATTATGACATTCATAGGGTGATCCTCATTCCAGGTTTGGTGGATAGCCTATCTGGTAATGGTGGTATCTTTATGCGTTTCACAGGAATGAACTCACTTGCACACATAGGGATATGATGTACCTTGGTTGTCCTAGAAGATTCATACCTTGTCAAAAAGTCTTGCATAGTTAGTATACAACCTTTGATCACATCAACTAGAGTGTTTGAGTCTCCTAAAAACCTCACCTACATTATTTAAACATGTCATATCATAAAATCCATTTTTTACATCACGATAACGATTTCACATTTTTATTACAAAAAAAATATAAGCAAAAACAAAGAGCGTTAATGTATTTTATACAGTCTATAGTGTTCACATAGTATGTCAAATCATTAGCCACAATCCATGTTTTTCAATCACCCCATATTTCATCTCACTATGCATACATGCATATAGATAGCATCAAATCAAAGCAAATACATATGCATACATGATTTATGTTTATCACCATTCCATAATATCACAAAATCATCCATATGCATACATAATAAGCATCCAACACATCTACAGAAGCAGATGCATACATTACATCCATCTCATAAAGAAATAAGAGAGACACATGATGACCATAACAAAATCTCATATATATATATGGGGCAAAAAAAATACATCATAGTTTCCAAAAATGCCCGTAGGCTACAATAAAGTAGGTCCTTAGACCTCACAATGCTAAACATCCAAAAATCCAAAAAGAGTCGAAAGAGCCTCAAAAAGCCCCAAAGGTATCCATAAACCCTTTGGTCAACCCAAAAATCCCCTAAGGTATTCATAAACCCTTTGGTCAACCAAAATACCCCAAAGGTATCCATAAACCCTTTGGTCACCCAAAAAGTCCCAAAGGTATCCATAAACCCTTTGGTCACCCAAAAATCCCCAAAGGTATCCATAAACCCTTTGGTCAACCCAAAAAGTCCCTAAGGTATCCATAAACCCTTTGGTCAACCAAAATGCCCCAAAGGTATCCATAAACTCTTTGGTCACCCAAATGTATCCATAAACCCTTTGGTCAACCCAAAAATCCCCTAAGGTATCTATAAACCCTTTGGTCAACCAAAAAGCCTCAAAGGTATCCATAAAATCTTTGGTCACCCAAAAAGTGCCAAAGGTATCCATAAACACTTTGGTCAACTCAAAAAACCCCAAAGGTCCCCATAAACCCTTTGGTCAATCCAAAAAATACCCCAAAGGTATCCATAAACCCTTTGGTCACCCAACAAGCCCCAAAGGTATCCATAAACCCTTTGGTCAACTCAAAAAGCCCCAAAGGTCTCCATAAACCCTTTGCTCAACCCAAACAAGCCCCAAAGGTATCCCTAAACCCTTTGGTCACTAAAAATACCCCAATGGCATCCAATAATCCCATTGGTTAAGTATACATACATATATATTAATCAAAAACCAAAAAAAAAAATACAACAAAACAACACAAAAGCCAAAGAAAAGGATTCAACACCCACTAAAACAAATCAAATATGATGGAATTCATTCAGGGTCAATATGGAATGTCAACTTCTCATAGATGCATGGAAAAGTTACTACTTCACTCCCCATGAAGGCAATTATGGCTAGACCGACCCACGGGAAGGAGATTTTAAACTCTTTGCTTCCATGAAATCTCCATAGCATCATCCAAATCCTTTCAAAACTGTGCTATTTTTCAATGAGAACAACTAAAAGCAACCTTAACAAATGTCATATAGGTCAAGCGACTCATCACTTTTATCATTGGTCATTCCCTCATCGAATCATCGCTTGAGGGGGTAGTCATGCTTAACAAATTCATAATAAAAAATCAATAATTAAACACTCAATCATGCAAGTTACGTTCATCTAACGAATATTTGACAAAGACAATCATGCCCCTGCTTGGGGAAAAAACAAGCAAATATCTCAATTAAGAACATAACAGTGCTGATGAACCTGCCTGTTGGTAACCTCAAAAGTTACCAAAATACTTGGTTTTCTCTAACGCCTAGGGTTATAAGTCCCTTGAGCATATCTAGAAGTTGAAGAGAAACCAAGAACAATGTCTTTACTGAGTCAGAAGCGAGGATTCAAGAACGCATGCTCTTTCCATGATTAGGGCATCTAAAGTTGGTTAGGTTATTGAGTAACCTTAATCATTGAATATTTTAGTCATCTATTTTTGCTCAGAACTGTGCTACACATAACACATCTCAAAAAGGGATATCTGTAGACACTAAAATATGGTCAATCTAATTAGGCATCCATAAAAAATGGCTAAATTGACATCACATGGCCCCTTGGGTAGCCCTCAGAAGGCACATAGTGGCTCTAGCAACTCTGGGTGAGGTTTTGGAGGCTTTTGGCCCAACTTTGGGAGGTTTTGGCCCAAAATTCACCACCATCCCACCCTAGGATGGTGGAAGATTCCCACCATCCCACCTTGGGATGGTGGTGAGCCATCGTCCCAAGGTGGGACGATGAGCAAGTTTGACTAAGAAAAAGTCATATCTGGGACAAATGACACACATAAACTGCCATTTACCCTACAAATTGAAGCATGTGGGTCAGAGGGCACTGCATCCTTATGACATGCTTAATAATTTAGGCTAAAAATAGAGATTCCCTTCCCCTTCCAATGCATGCCTCCCGTTTGACAAATGACGCCTCCTGCCATGCATGCCCTTTTGCACATGAGCCCCTTTGGGCTATAAAATGGGTACAATTTCGACACCAAACACACACATAATACAAGGAGAATTTCTAGGATATGCAACAGATTTCTGCCAATATTTCCTCTCACTTTATTGTGCTCTCTTTCCCTCGAAATATCTCCTTAGCAAAGGAGGTTACCGGGTGACTTCAAGAGGGTCTTTTGGGCATAAATTTACCATTCGGGTGATTTTATTCACTAATTTTGATGATAATACCTCTTAGAGTGTTTAGGACCATTCCCCAATGGTATTGGTAGCAAAAGGTGTGCAAAATTGGTGGGTATCCCACCCTAAGGTGCCCTCCAATTAGTTGTAGTCACCACCGTCCCCCTTGGGATGAGGAGAAATTTGTGCACAATTTATTTACTATTTTTTTAGTCTTATTATAGACTATCATAGAATGATACAATTCAAATTTCATACAATTTGGAGTTATATTGGTCGAGATATCGCATTTTGAAGTTTTTGCAGGTTCGTAGGGCCCATTCGGGCACCCCAAGTATATCCAGATGGATCTGTGCCTTATTTTGAAAATATAACCATATGGGTAGTATTAAAATGTTGATTTATGTATTATTTCCAAGTTTCATATGTTTTGTACATGTTTAGGGGCAGGAATTGCTTGTCTTGGTCTTCGTAGGTTATAGACGGGTGATGCAAAATTGAGGGGCCTACAGATGCAATTTAAGATATTTTTTTGGTTATATACCTTGAAAACCTCCCATTTAACATCTCCATAAAATTTAAAGTCATTCTGAGTTGATTTGATATGTTTTTAATATATATGCCCTTTACTAGTCTTTTGGTGCCTATGGGGATTGCATTTTTTCCATCGCACACACTTGCTATTTGAACATTTTGGCTTCCTTGTGGTAAATTTTAGGTTCCTAGAAGGAATTGATAAGGAATATCAAACATCAGATATTAAATATACAAGCAGTGGCAAAATTTTCCCGCCCACCTCGATTGTGGGTACAAGGAAAGACACTGGATGTGCACCTGGATTTCTTGAAGGATTTGATCCTTGGGCACCAAAAATTTGTAACAATTGCATCAAATTTGAGCCCTTAAGGGGAATTCTATGTAATATTGGATTTGATCCACAAAATTAATTATAAAGAGACTTGTTTCATTTCATTCCTTATTATTTGGTATTGGTTCATTTTCACATGCATGCTTCCGTTTGATGCTCATAAGCGAGATAGGATAGATACATATATTTTTGCTTATCATTAGGTGCACCATTTTTCCCTACTTCACACCCCTACATGGAAAAAATTTACAAAGAATATAATGGTACAATTTTTCCCAAGCAAATTCAAATATTTCATAGGGGCTATTACCAAACTCCATCAAACCACTACAATACGAGAATACCAAGCTCAATTCAAGAAATTAGCAAATATTACATCAGTACTAGATGCATCATTCTTTCGAAGTTCCTTAATTAGTGGTATAAAAGAATAAATTATATTAGAAGTACAAATGCTTAATCCTACCAACATGATGCACAATGTTGTATTAGCCCAGATGGCGGAAGAAAAAATCAATAACCATCGTCGACTAGGAAGACTGCCAATAGCAAAATCACAAAACACCTACACCATCCCAAAATTAAATAGAGTCTTACCAATTAAATGAATTAGCCCTGAAGAAATGAAGGAAAGAAGAGAAAAGGGCCTTTGCTTTCATTGTGATGAGAAATTCATCCCTAATCACAAATGCATTACACCAAAATTATACATTTTGGATATGATTGAGAATTGTATTCCACAAGAAGAGGAAAAAATTGAAGTGGAAGTAGTGACGAATATCTAGGAGGAATATAATGAGGATAAAATAGAAATTTATTTTAATGTCCTTGCAGGATTTTCTACCCCACAAACTATGAAGGTTAAGGGATGCTTTAAAAAATAAAAACTTATTGTACTTATAGACTCTGGTAGCACACATAATTTTATTGACCCAAGGGTGGCAAAACAAGCTAATTTCTTTATATATCCTTGCAATAATTTTGAAGTCATGATTGGAAGCAGAGGAAGGATTGCATGTAAGGGAAAATGCCAAAATATTAAAGTCACTATGGGTGATTTTAATATGAAATGGGACATGTATGTACTACCCTTAGGGGGATGTGATATCATTTTAGGAGTGCAATTGAAGAACACAAGCTTATACTGAGAGGGGGGGGTGAACAGTATAAGACGATTTTTACTTTTTCCTTCAAATTAACTTTCAATTCAATATTATGCAGTGTAGAGAAAACAATATTAATAGCAGTAATCAAAGCAATGCACAAAAAAACCATCCACAATAGAGACACAACAATTTATGTGGTTCACCCAAAGTGGGCTACTCCACGGATAAAATTCTTTCACTAAATTTTATCAATCCAACCTCTGGGAATACCTTTCCCGATTAAAATATTTATGGGCACCAACCCAAAGGAGATACCTTCCCCTAGCTCTGCTCTAACTGGTGATCCTCTAGAAGACCTCTGCCTCCTCTTCGCCCTTAGCAAATGGAACTCTATCCACAGAAGACACCTGTCTTCCCTGCTCTGGCTGGAGACCTCTGTCCTCAACTCTATCACCTGCAAACCCGGTCCTCAAAATTACACTAAACACAGTCCTTCGGTCTAGCATAAATGTCCTCAATATCTGTCTCTGATCTGCACCAAACATAGTCCTTCAGTCTGGCACAAATGTCTTTGTCCTATTTTTATGGTTTGCACAAAAACATAGTCCTTCACTTCTTTTTGTGCAATCATAGCTGCACTTGATCAAACTTCGACCTTTGCACCTCTGTGCAATTACAGCCGCATAGCCTTCGCGCACTCTGCTTCCTTGCGATGTCTCTCACTTGGAAGATTTGGCAGAATGCACTCTGCTCTCGGCGATCAAACTTCTTCTCTTTCGCACAGTCTGTGAATGCCGCTCTTCGAACGCACACTTCGATTGATATATTTTTCTTTCCAAATAGCCCTACTTTTATACTAATACTTTCAAGATCAAAACCTTGATTTTAATCGACTGCTACCCTTAACTTTGACGACTGCAAAACCCTAAACTGCGTCGGCTCAAATTCAACTCTGTCGGCTTGAACCGCCTCTGTGGTTCTGTAGCTTTTCTTGTGAATCTTCAACATGTCACGATATCGCGACACCTTTGCAACCGAACACTATCTTATGGCTTTTGTCGTGATATCGTGCGCACTTTCTGCTTCTGCTAATGTCATCTACTCTTCTGTCATGAAATCGTGACCCTTTTGTCTTCATGGCCTTCTTCTCTGCTTTTGTCATGAAATCATGACACTTTTGCCTCTGCTGATGTCATCTTCAATTCTGTCGCAAAATCGCGACCCTTCTGTCTTCATGGCCTTCCTCTCTGCTTTTGTCACAAAATCATGAAACTTCCACTGCCTTGAGCTTCTTTCTGCCTTACACCCGTGAAATTGGAACATGTCACGAAATCGTGACATTTTTGTCTTCATATCCTTCCTCTCTGCTTTTGTCGTGAAATCGTGACACTTTACCTATGGAAGACATGCTTTCAGTTTCTGTCGCGAAATCGTGACACTTCTGCTGTCGTCTGCTATCTTTTCTCCCTGTCACAAAATCATGACACTTTCTGCATCCGTATGCTATCTTTTCTACCTATCATGAAATCACGACACTTTTAGCTTCCGTACGCTTTCTTTGAAGCCTATCGCGAAATCGTGATGCTTCTCATTTCAGACTCTACCCTTTGCAGCATGTCATGAAATCGTGACAGTCCTCACTTCGTCTTTTGTAGCATGTTAAGAAATCGTGACTGTTCCCACTTCGAGCTTTTTAGCATGTCACGAAATCATGACCGTCCTCACTTCGTCTTTTGTAGCATGTCACGAAATCGTGACACTTTTCGAGATACTTTATCTCTCTTCGAACTTGTCGCAAAATTGCGACAGTTCACACTGCGAACTCTCCCTTCTGCATCATGTCGCAAAATCGTGACACTTTTTTGTCCGTACAACCTTCCTTGCATTATGTCATGAAATCACGACACTTTCCCTTCTTTTCCTTCATGCACTTTTTGAGTCGTGAAACTGTGACATGTCACGAAATCACGACACTTTCCACCTTGCGTTCTTTCTTTGCCAACATGTCACGAAATCACGACAGTTTTGCCTGCTTCTCTCTCTTCCAACATGTCGCGAAATTGCGACAGTTTGGCCAAAAATTTCTCTCTCCTCTAAAATGTCACAAAATCATGATAGTTTTTCTAGCACTTCCTCTCTCCTCTAACATGTCGTGAAATTGCGACAGTTTTTCCAGCCGGTTGCATACTTTTTCTAACTTGTCATTTTCTGAAGATCTTTTGCAAATGGGATATTCTGATCTTCCTGGAAACTCATAGTCTATGCTCTGAATAATCTGACATTAAATCAAATTTCTTCAAGAGCTTCTTGACGTCAATGACAACTTCTACACTTGAGCAAAGGAAATGTACCCAAGGTACCCAAAATTGCCAACAACAATGGCTATGAACACTCAACATAATCCAATGGGAATTTGAAGACTTATGGATGAAATTCACACAAAAGGAGTAAACATACACTATTAAAGGGTTAAAATTAGGCTCTTCACAAATTGTAAGTTCCCATAGAATGGAAAATATATTCGCAAAGGAGGTAAAGGTATGATCGCAAAACTATTTTCCATTCAACCCACCAATTAAGAACAACCAATGGCACCTGAACTACAACTCCTAGAATGACATGATAAAGTATTTAATGAACCAAAAGGATTACTGTAATTTTCCCTTTTTGATAAATTAGTTAGATGTAGTGGTTTAGCCTACTCACGGGTTCCCGTAGGCTAGGGCAGATTGCAGGGGAGCCTAACTAGAGTTTTGGGAGTAGATAATTGAGTGAAATGGTTACTCAAAACAGGTTTTAGTTGGTCAATCGATTCGCTGGAGGTCAGATATTTTAATGCCTAAAGGTTTGGCTATGTGAAAAGTGAAATAGTAATTATTTTTATATAGTCAAACTTTATGATATTAAAGAAATTAAAGGGAAGTCACTTAAAAGTAAAATATATTATATAAGTGACTAATTTTTGGAGCAAAAAGGGATATTATAATATTTATATTATGTGCAACCCTAATTAGGGCATTGCATCCTATGAGTTATAAAAGGGCATTGAGAGCTTCATTTGATATATTCTGGATTTTGGTTATTTTATCTGGAGTTTGAGGCCAATGGCTGAGACTTCTTATCTGAAGGGACGAAAACCCCAATGGTGTGGTTGAGGATGAAACCCCTCAGATTTTTTGGAGCTGAACGAAACCCCAGTTCTCTGTTGGTGAATTCACACAGGATTCACACTAGGAGCTTCATCAATTTTTAGAGGTATCTTTCCATGTTTGCTTATTTAGTATATTTCAAGGATTTACAGATATATTGTGGAAAAATTATATTTTAAAAATATTGTAATCTGAACCCTATTTTGAAAGAACTTTAAAAAATAAAATTGCTAGTGATTTCCTATTTCTTGGAGTTGTATTTTATGATTTTAAGAAACAATATAGTGTCTAAAATATTAAAATATCAGAATAGGAGGGGGACACTATAGTGGTATCAGAGCGCATATTGATCAATGGCATTTTTTATGTTTAATTTTATTCCTATTTGTGGACCGTGTGATTATTTGAAGCCGTAATATTATTTTTTTAAGTGCACCAAGTCATTTCGCACCTTCTGTAGGTTTAAAAAAAATAACAATTCAATCCATTCTGGGTTGCCATGGATTTGTAATGCTATCACAGGATATTTTAGTATGAATAGTAACGATGCATAGCAAAGGCGATTGAGGCATAAAAACTATAACTCTGCAGTTGTTTGTATGTGTACCTCCAGATCTGCATGGAGTCAAAGGATGTTTGTGCCTTGTTAAGGTTAGTTGATGGTTGGAAGAATTTCTTATTGCCACTGTCAGGATTGTCCAATGCAAAACTAGTAATGCAAAATCAGTAAGGGTTATGGTGGATTTCGGTTAAGGGATTTTTATCAGTTGAGGGTTTTGTGATATTTTCCTTCTTCAGCTCTCAGCCAAGATTTCTATTATAGTGTCTAGAGTCCAGATATGAATAATCCAATAACATATTGCTCATGTTCAAGGATGTACAGGCAGTTTCCTACTTTCCTTTCGAAGGTACCTGTGAGGTCACTTGATGATGAGTTCAGTGTGAAAATTGAAAAATCTCTAAATGAATTTAAGCAAAATTTTATGTCATACCAGAAAAATCTAACTTTGTTAGAGCATCTTGAGTAGTTGAGACCACACTCATCAATTGAAGTAAAATCTGGAACAGATGAGGTTGCTGACCCAAAAAGGTTGGAAAAGTAGTTGACAAAAAATGAAGTTGATTCTTATGGTTCACAGGTTGTAGGTCTTGTGCGAATTATCAAGAATAAACTTAGGAAAGAGGAACATTGTTTCACATGTCAAGAGGCTTGGAATCTTGGTCACATCTGTGAAAACAACAAACACAGTGACTTATTGTAGCCAAATAAAGTTGAGGACAATAGTGAAGTTGAGACCCTTACGTTTGGAAAAAATACCTTTTTTAGGAATCATGCATAACAGGGAACCAGGATGATTTTAGTGATGATGAAAAATACAGAACAACAATTGTGGATTTGAATTCAAAACAATCTAGTGAGGATTGTGAGATCCTTGATATGAGGTATGATGAATATTGCATTTTTTCATTAATGCATGAGGAAGTCTTGCATAATGAAGTTTTTGTAGATCCCATATTCGATAAGGAAATGATTATGAATGAAGAGGATTCTTTACTGAAAACCAAAATGGAAATAATTAACAGACTATTGGATGGTGATTTCTACGAGGAGTTGGAGACTATGGCAGATTTAGAAGAAGATGCATCTGTTGATGAATTTCCACTTGAGCATGAGACTGACCTAGTCGATGAGATGAGTAAAAATAAGATTATGATCATGCCTTCTAGTCAAGAAACTTGTAGGGAAGAACAAAAGGAAAAAAATAATGAAGATGAAGTTAATTCATCCTGTGCTTCAACGAATGGAGAATTATGCATTGGTCATCAAAAATATGGTGAGCATGCTGATTTTGATATTGTCAAATCAACAATAAATGATAGTATTCATGCAGTTGTTGATTCTAAGGATGAGGATAGGTTTGTCATAACTTTGGAGCATGTAATTGGGGAGTGCAGTATTGTGAAGGAGGTTGATTTTGATCATTATACGTGGGATAGAAAATATGAAAGTTTGTTGTGTGATGCTGATTTCAATCCATTGCAAGGTTGGAAGGACCAATTATAGGTCACAGAGGAGCAAATTTTTTAGACATTAACTCACTTGGATAGGACACATGAGTTGTCGAGTGCCTATTTCAGGCAGCCTAGCTCGGGGAGAGACACAAGTTAACCGTTGGAGTTACTGTTATCAATTTGTAGGCTATCAGGCAGGCATTAGAGGTGATAAAATATGATTATTTGAGGTTGCTATTCGATAGGGATCAAGCCTTACAGTTTATAGATAAGACCTTCCAAGAACTCAAAGAGAAAGGGGAGGTAATTGATGAACTTAACCTTGAATTAAGATTAGCTCATCTCTCCTTGCATAAATTAGAAAATATAGGTAATCTTCAATCAAAAGGTAATACTCTTTTTGGGTGGGATGCAGAGTCCACTTTTGATAATCCACTCTTTAAATTAGGTAATGAAGCACTTCCTAATTTCAATGATGATGATTCCACAATCACTTAGGTGGAGCAGTATGAGTATGATCAGGGTGAAGAGCGTATTTTTGTAGATGCTCATTCATCATTTGGTAATATGGATGATGATACACCTCTTGATTCTTGTCATGATAATAAGAGTCATAATTCAGAGGATTGTTCAGAGCTTCATAGGGTTTTAGTTGGTGAAGTTCATATGGACGATATTGTGAGGTATGTACATCATTTTGATTTCAGCCCTCTTATATATGAGTGGACCATATTTTTGATTAATAGTGAGCTGAAATACTATTTTGATAGACTTCATACTTCACTTGGCTATGGGTTACCCCCTTCGTCAGAAGGAAAATTGGATTTTTGTAGAGATAGCAGTGGATTTTATGCAGGAAAGGAATTGTGGCCAAACAGTATTCCACCTATGTGCAGGTTAGCCCAATGGTATTCTTTAGGTAGTGGGAATGTCAGATTCCCTATTGGTCCTGGTTATCTAGGAGTGTCTATGAGGGAGTGGAAGACACTCGTTGGCCCAAGGAGCAGTACTGGTGATAGAATATGGATATGGGATCTAGGAGAGATTACAGATGTCGACTGTACAGTGGTGCCATGGCAGGGGGATTTTCATGTTTTAGATTTTGGTTCTCACAGGGATTGTAGCTTGGATGGTTATGATGGATTCATTACCAAGTTATTGGTGAGGCTAGTTCAGCTAAGGCACATGGACTCTATAGTTATGATCAGAGTGATGCAACATCAACATGGTGATGCTGACATGATACTGGTTTGGGACCCCGAGAATCTACTTGATTTTAATGATGGATCATTGAAGAACACAAGCTTATACTGAGAGGGGGGGTGAACAGTATAAGACCTCTTTTTACTTTTTCCTTTATATTACAAAATAGTAAAGCGATATACCCACAGCAATATCAAAGCAATGCATAAAAACATCCACAAAGAGACAACAATCTTAACGTGGTTCACCCAGAATGGCTGGGCTACGTCCACGGATAAAATCTTTCACTAAATTTTATCAATCCAAATTATGGGAATACCTTTCCCGATTACAATGTTTATGGGCACCAACCCAAAGGAGACACCAATCCCCTAATCTCGAGTTCGTGGTTACCAACCCACAGGAGACACCAATCCCCTAGCTCTGCTCTGGTTGGTGATCCTCTAGAAGACCTCTGCCTCCGTTGCCCTTAGCAAATGGAACTCTATCCACAGAAGACACCTGTCCTCCTTGCTCTGGCTGGAGACCTCTATCCTCAACTCTTTCACCTCCAAAGCTGGTCCTCGAATTTGCACTAAACACAGTCCTTCGGTTTAGCACAAATGTCCTCGTTCTCTTTCTATGATCTGCACCAAACACAGTCCTTTGGTCTGGCACAAATGTCCTCGTTCATCTTTGCCTGTCTGCTCTCTACGCCCTCTTCTCTCTCTGTGCAAACACTCCCGCACTTGGTTGAACTTCAACCCTTGCACTGTCTATGCACACTCTTCTTCCTTTTCGATCTTTCCCACTCAGAATGATTCGACGAAATGCACTCTGCACACTACAATCGAATTCGCACTCTGCTCACAGCGATCGAACTTCTTGCTCTGCGCACTATCTACAAATTTTGCACTTCAACGACACATTCGAATCACCCTCAACTCTCCAAACAGCCCTCCTTTTATACTAACACTTTCAAGATCAAAACCTTGATCTTAGTCGGCTGCACAACCCTAAACTACGTCGATTGCAAACCCTAAACTACGTCGACTGCAAACCCTAATCTTCGTCGGCCCAAATTTAACTTTGTCGGCTTCATTGCCTCTGCAACTCTTCTATAGCTTCTACTACGAAACTACAACATGTCGTGATATCGTGACACTTTTGCAACCGTATACTGTCTTTTGGCTTTTGTCGTGATATCACGACATTTTAGCCTTTGTCGACTTCAACTAAGCTCTTGTCGTGATATCGTGACACTTCTGACTTAGTCAGCATCAACTTTGCATTTGTCACGATATCGCGACATTTCTCCCTTCGTCGACCTCCTTTCTGCTTTTGTCATGAAATCGTGACACTTCTGTCTTCATAGCCTTCCTCTCTGCTTTTGTCACGAAATCACGACACTTCTCCTATAGAAGACCTGCATTCTATTTCTGTCATGAAATCATGACACTTTCTCCAACCGAACGCTGCCATCTCAATCTATCACGAAATCGTGACACTTTCTCTTCCTTGCACTCTTGTCTGCTTGCACTAGCGAAAACGGAACATGTCGTGAAATCATGACACTTTCGTTGCCTTGTGTTTTTCTCTACCTTACGCCGCGAAAACGGAACATGTCACAAAATCGTGACGCTTTCGCCTTTGAGCTCTTCCTCCTTGAATTTGTCATGAAATCGTGACACTTCTAGCTTCCGTACGTTTTCTTTGCAGCCTGTCGTGAAATCGTGACGCTTTCAGCTTCCGTACGACTTCTCTGCAACCTGTCGCGAAATCGCGACGCTTCTCATTTCAGACTCTTCCCTTTGTTGCATGTCACGAAATCATGACAGTTCTTACTTGGAACATTTTCATCTGCAGCATGTCACGAAATCGTGACACTTTATCTTGCTTCCACTTTGTCTTCTGACTTGTCGCGAAATCGCGACACTTTTTCTCCTTAGCGCTTTTCTTTTCTTCGGGTCGCGAAAACCCGACATGTCGTGATATCGCGACACTTTTTCTCCTAGACTCTCTCTCCTGCATTATGTCATGAAATCGTGACATTTTTTCTTTCGGACTCTCTCTCCTGCAACATGTCGTGAAATCGTGACACTTTTTCGTCCGTTCAACCTTCCTTGCAATATGTCACGAAATCGTGACATTTCTGACTCCGAACATTCTCTCTCCTTTTTGAGTCGTGAAACTGCGACATGTCACGATATCGTGACACTTTTCTAAAAAGCTTTCTCTCACCTGCTTAAGTCGCGAAAATGCGACATGTCGCGATATCGCGACACTTTTCTAAAAAGCTTTCTTTCGAACCTGTCATGTCGAACCTTCATCAAAACAAATTATTTTACATCAAATCAAATTCCTTCAAAAGCTTCTTGACATCAATGACAACTTATACACTTGAGCAAAGGCAATGCACCCAAGGTACCCAAAATTGCCAACAATCTCCCCCTTTGTCATTGATGGCAAACCTTTACTGAAAACACGTCTCAAGAGCCAAAACTGAAACCAATTGTGCTAACAATTGAAAACTATGCCCACAACTAAGAATATTCCTTTGAAGTTTTGCTCCCCCTGACTTGAAGCTTTCCTCTTCACTTGAAGCTCTCCCCCTTACTCATATCTCTCCCCCTTTGTCATCAATGGCAAAGGGTCACCTTTGGGGCTCGGGACTAAGAATGAGCCTCTTAGCTTAGTCCCTCCCCCACCTCCCGATGAGGTGATTAATTCTGGGGTGGGAGTAAAACTCCCATTAGGCACTGATCATCATCAGCATCTATCACTTCCTTGTCGGGCCTTCTCTTGAACTCTTTGCCCATATTCTTGTTCCTATCACTGTTCTTGTTCCTGTTATCATTCTTGTTCTTATCCATGCCTTGATCCTTGGACCTGTTCATACCACTGTTCCTATTCCTGTATCTTGGAAGTTCAGCTCTACACTGTCTAGCTGTGTGACCTCCATTGTTGCACTTATAACAAGTAACAATGTTATTTCTTTTAGGCATACCTATTCTTTGAATCCGCCTGATCTGGCCGAACCTATTTTGATCAAACCTGTTCCTGTAATTAACCTTGCAATAGATTGCCTTGTGCCCAAACTATTGACAAGAGTAGCAATACCCTTGAAAGAAACTAGCGCTTCTGAAATTGCCATTTACCTTCTTCACTTGAGCCATGCAATGTGCAGCCATGTGACCAAACCTATGACACGCAAAACATCTGCCATGAAATTTTCCTTTATTCGACCTCTTGGGTCCTGAAAACTTCTTCTTCTCATTCTGAATTTCGTTTTCTATTTTTGTGCATCTATCATTCAAGGACTCATGATCTGAAATACTTTCCTCATCAGAACTCTCTTCCTTTTGGAGTCTCTTACTAGACTCTCCGGCTTGTTCCTTGTGTGGCTTAACAAAACCAAGGCCTGTTTTATCCGTTGTCTTTCTTTGACCTTTGATGAGTGACTTAACCTTTTTGGAGCTATCTTGAAACCTGTAAAGCTTATCCTTGTACTCTTTAGTTTCCTCTTTCAAAGAGGCCATTTTCTGTTCTAACTCACTATACTCAAGAACCTTAGACTCTAACTCATCCTTGAGTTCTTGTGTCTTAGCCATAGAGAAGTCAAGACTTTCTATAAGATCATCTCTCTCCATACAACATTCATCTAACTTATCCTTGAGTCTAGCATTCTTCTTTCTTTCCTTTTTCAAAACACTAAGAGCGTTAGTAAGTTCACTTTCAAGATCCTTTATTTGTTTGCTATCTGAATCATCAAAGCCTTTTTCAGATTTCTTATCACTAGAGGTGCTACCTTTTTCGAAAACCATACATGCATCTTCCTTATAGTTTTCTGAAGCATCCTCATACATATTGGAAACCAAATCATTATTTGTACAATCATCCTCAAGGTGACCAAAATTTCCACATCTAAGACATTTCATGATAATGAATCTATGTTTCGGTTCTTCCTCTTTTTCGATATGAACAACATCTCATTTTCATTATCACTCGAAGAACTTTCACTATCACTACTCGAACACTTACTTGCTTTGTCTAGGTAGAAACTCTTCTTGTGCTTGTGAGAATACCTCTTTCCTTGATTGTTGTGCTCATCTTTGTTCTTTCTGTGATGCATGTGCTTTTTCAGAATCCTTGCTCTTAGAATCCTGTTTATCTTCGTCACTTTCATCCTTGGAAACAGTACAGTCTGTAGCATAATGACCAAAATTTCCGCAATTAAAACATCTTATATTTTTCACGTTTTTGTGCTTTCTAGAGAATTTGCCTTTCTTGTTGTAATATGCCTCTTCATCACTAGAAGACTCATCACTCTCTTGAAGATGTTTACCCTTGGATTTCTTGGTAGCCTTGAAAGCTGCCTCTTTCTTGACGTCAACCTTCACTTGAGTTCTCAACTCAAATGCTGCAAGTATACTATGGAGCTCATCCTTTTTCAACTTATCCAAATCTTTAGCTTCCTCAATAGCAGAAATATTTTCACTAAATCTATTAGGAAGAGATCTTAAAATCTTATCACAAACATCATTTTTAGCAAGCTCAAGACCTAAGTCTTTCATGGAGTTAACAACCTCATCCATACGAAGCATATAGTCACTAATATTTTCATCATCATTCATCTTGAGTTGTTCAAACATACCTTTGAAGTGTCTCAACTTGGCCTTTCTGACATTTGTATCACCTGTATGAACCACCTGTAGTTGTTTCCACATTTCACTGGTTGTCTTGCAATGAATCACTTTGGTGAGATCTGCTTTCTATAAGCCTTTCAGGATTGCATTCATTGCTTTTGAATTGTTGTGATGTAGGAGCCTTTCTTCTTTAGTATTTGGACCATGTACGGAAATAGTGTACTCATCTTCAATTACTTCCCATACCTCATTACCAAGTGCCATTAGATGAACCTTCATCCTTGCACTCCAAAGACCAAAATCTGACCCATCAAGAATAGGTGCTGCATTGCCGCTTGAATAATCCATTGTGTTCTTTACTAGCTTTTCCTTCAAGCTATTAAACTTTTCGAAGGCATCGGCTCTGATACCAATTGAAGAACACAAGCTTATACTGAGAGGGGGGGTGAACAGTATAAGACCTCTTTTTACTTTTTCCTTTTATATTACAAAATAGTAAAGCGATATATCCACAACAATATCAAAGCAATGCATAAAAACATCCACAAAGAGACAACAATCTTAACGTGGTTCACCCAGAATGGTTGGGCTACGTCCACGGATAAAATCTTTCACTAAATTTTATCAATCCAAATTTTGGGAATACCTTTCCCGATTACAATGTTTATGGGCACCAACCCAAAGGAGACACCAATCCCCTAATCTCGAGTTCGTGGTTACCAACCCATAGGAGACACCAATACCCTAGCTCTGCTTTGGCTGGTGATCCTCTAGAAGACCTCTACCTCTGCTGCCCTTAGCAAATGGAACTCTATCCATAGAAGACACCTATCCTCCCTGCTCTGGCTGGAGACCTCTGTCCTCAACTCTTTCACCTCCAAAATTGGTCCTCAAATTTGCACTAAACACAGTCCTTCGGTTTAGCACAAATGTCCTCGTTCTCTTTCTCTAGTCTGCACCAAACATAGGTTGCGCCCTCTCGACCTTTGGCGGGTTTTTGTCGTGATATCGTGACATGTCGCGCCATCGTGGCCCTCGGGGAAGGTGCATGGTAAAATTGTCGCGATATCGCGACAGTTTTGGCAATTTGGGGCTAACTGGAAAAATTGTCGCGATATCGTGACACTTTTGCAGATGGAGAGCAAAGTGGAAAATTCGTCGCGATATCGCGTCAGTTTTGAAAATTGGGCGCCAAAAGGAAAATTCGTCGCGATATTGCGATAGTTTTGAGAACTACGTCGAAAGGAAAAATCGTCGCGATATCGTGACACTTTTGGCGATCTGGTGTCATAAGGAAAACCCGTCGTGAAATCGTGACCATTTTGCTGATGTGGTGCAAAGTGGATATTTTGTCGCGATATCGCGACATTTTTTGGCGATGGCTGCTGTATGAAAATCTCGTCGCGATTTCGCGACAATTTTGGCTTACCAGTGGAATGGAGAAAACTGTCGCGATATCACGACGCTTTTGCGATCTGGATGCCATAAGGATAATTCGTCGCTATTTCATGACACTTTTTATGGTTGGTTGATTCGGAGGCTCTCTGTCGCGATTTCGTGACCTTTTTGGCATTTTGGAGCAAGCTGGTCTTCATGTCGTGATTTCACGACAATTTTGACGAAGGGTTGCTGGAGGGTGCTGTCGTCGCGATTTCGCGACATGTCACGATTTCGCAACATGTCGCGTTTTCGTACTGTTGGCACCGCAGTGGAGGAGTCGGGGTTGACTGTCGCGATCTCGCGACATGTCACGATTTCGTGACATGTCGCTTGTTTGCGCCCAGTTGACTTCTTTGCTTTGTGTTGTGCTGGGTTGAATTTGTGCTCTTCTCTTGTAGTGTTGTTTGCTGTTCTTGGTTGGGATGTGTTCTCTCTCGCTTGTAATTGCTCTTTGTATTAATACAAGTTTTTCATTTTTTTCAAAAAAAAAAAATATTTATATTATGTGCAACCTTAATTAGGGCATTGCATCCTGTGGGTTATAAAAGGGCATTGAGAGATTTATTTGATATATTCTAGATTTTGGTTATTTTATTTGGATTTTGAGGCCAGTGGCTAAGAATTCATATCCGAAGGGATAAAAACCCCAAAGGTGTGGCTGAGGACGAAACCCCTCAATTTTTTTGGAGTTGGACGAAACCCTAGTTCTCTGTTTGTGAATTCACACAGGATTCACACTTGGATCTTCATCAGTTTTAAGAGATATCTTTCCATGTTTTCTGATTTAGTATATTTCAAGGGTTTATAGATATATTGTGGAAATATTATATTTTGAAAATATTAATCTAAACCCTATTTTGAAAGAAATTCAAAAAATAAAATTGCTAGTTATTTCTTGTTTCTTGGAGTTGTATTTTCTGATTTTAAGAAACAATATAGTGTCCCAAATATTAAAATATTAGAATAGAAGGAGGACACTACAATTACCCCCTCAAAAAAGCCATGATCATGCCATTCAACTTCTTCTAGGGTACCAAACCCCTAATATTTGGCCTTACTGATATCCATATCTACAAAAGGTAGAAATAGAAAAACTAGTACAAGAACTACTTAAAGTAGGGATTACTAGACCTAGTGTGAGTACTTAATATTCTCTTGTTATATTAGTTTGAAATAAGGATGGATCATGGAACCTATGTGTTGAATTTCATACCCTTAATAAATTAACCATCAAAGATAAATTTCCTATCCCCATCATTGGTGAATTATTAGATGAACTTCATGGGGCTGCATACTTCTCCAAATTAGATTTACGATCGGGATACCACCAAATTTGAGTTAAAGAAAGTGATATTCCAAAAATTGCCTTTCGCACTCAAGAAGGATAATATACATTTATGGTTATGCCATTTGGCCTTACCAACACCCCTTCTACATTTCAAAGTCTAATGAACAAGGTATTTCACCCTTTCCTTTGGAAGTTTATTTTAGTTTTCTTTGATGACATTTTAATTTACAGTAAAACGTGGGAATATCACTTACGCCATCTAGATCAAGCATTAAAGACCTTGGAGGACAATCAATTAAATACCAAAAGATCAAAATGTTCCTTCAAAAAATAATAAATTGAATACCTCGGACATATTGTATCTAAAGGAGTTAAAGTGGACCCCCGCAAGATTGAAGATGTAAAAAATTGGCCTATCCCAAAAACCTTGAAAGGCTTGCATGGTTTTTTAGGACGAACATGGTACTATAAAAAATTTATCAAATATTATGGCAAAATCATAGCCTCTTAATATCGCTACTCAAGAAGAATGCTTTTATTTGGTCTTCAAAATATGACGATGCCTTTATCGCTTCAAAAAATACAATGTGTACCACTCTTGTATTAACCATGCCCAATTTTTATAAACCATTTATTATTGAAAGTGATGCCCAAGGGACCAATGAACTAGCACAAGGTAAAAGAGACTAAGAGACCAATGAGACCATGGTAAGGAAATTTCAATGGATGATGTTTCTCATGTCACAGATTTGGGCACAAGGTGTCACAGTGTAGGACACATGAAATATAGGAATATGGAAACTTAAAAAACAAGAAACTTTTTCATTGGTATTGCTACTCATGTAATCATTTTGGTCACAAGGCAATGAATTACAGGGTTCATGATAGGAATAGATATGACTTCACCAAGAGAAATCCCAATATATTTTTACCTCCAAGGAATAACAATATTAAGTGTTACAAGTGCAATAATGATGTATATACAACAAAGTGGTGTAGAGCAAAAATTCCAGAGATAAGCAAAAACAAGAACAGTCAGAGGAATCAGAAGGATCAGATGAGAAGGAAAGTGGACAAAGGTAAAGATCAATGTATGCTAGGAGTAGAAATACTCCCACCCCAGAATTAACCACCTCAAGAGGAGGTGGGGGAGGGGCTAAGCTAAGAGTCTCATTCTTAGCCCCAAGCCCCAAAGGTGACCTTTTGCCATTGATGTCAAAGGGGGAGAGATTTGAGTAAGGGGGAGAGATTTGATTTAAGGGGAGAGCATTGAGTCAGGGGGAGCAATTTCCTAGGGGGAGCAGAACATAATAAGGTTAAGGAAATTGGAAAAGATAATTAGGTTGCCATCAATGACAAAGGGAGAGATTATTAGATTATTTGAGCAGTTGAGTTGCCATTGATGTCAAGAGTGGATTTTCATTGATGTCAAAAGTTAGTTTCAGTGAGAAATGCAAGAAGAAGCAGTTCCACAATAAGTGCAAAAAGGAGAGTCTGCTTTCAGATGGTCATTTCTAGTTCCAGGTGGTCAGATGTGGTCCAAAGTGTAAAGAAGAGGCCCAAGCAAATAATATTATAATATTTTATTATAATATTAAAAAGGGAAATTTAAATTAATTATAAATTAATTAATATAATTTTATAATAAATTAATTTATTAATTAATTTAATTAACTTCCAAAGTTATTTAAGTTAATTATAACTTAATTTTAATTTAATTATAAATTAATTTAAATAACCCTAAAGTGAGTTATAAGGTTTAAATTAAAATCAAATTCAAAATTTAATTTAGCATCGATGTTTTATGGCACAAGGTCTTCATGTATAAAAGGAAGGCAAATCCTAAGTCAAAGACCTCCAATGCATTCAATTTAATTAATGCCTCCTAGACTCATGCGTAAGGGAAGAAGATTGAGTTTCGCATGTTTTGAGGTTTTGACGACAGCAGCGAAGACAAGTAGGAGCAAGGCTCCTCTAATTTTGCACAACACTATGTAGCACAGTTGGCGATGGCAGGTTGTGTTAAGGCGTGTGGCAGGTGGGAGAACAAGGTTTGAAACCCATCGAGTGTCATTTTGCAAGGGAAGAGCATATTCTATTTTTTGCATCATGTCATTCGGAAGGAAAGAAAGGGAAGGCTTACGCCTTCCCCTTTGCATGGAGGTTTGTAGCCCACATGGTGAGCTAGCACCTTGATAAGGCACTCAATAGGAGGAAGCCTCTCATTTGAAACCTACCAAGGCATTTTGGCTAGTGTTAAAGGTATGCGCTAATGTTGATTGCCTTGGTCACTTGATTATTTCATATGTGCTAAGGTTGGAAAAATGAAATATTTTTTATGGTTTATAAAGTTTATTTTTGCCTAAATTAATTTGGATATTGAGTATTTGAGGGAGATAAAAGGGTAGGAAATATTATTTTGAAAGTTTAATATTTGGAGGATGTTAAGTTAATTTTTGGAGTTATAAGGTGTATTAAGGTCAATTTTCTTGTATGCTATTTTTGGAGGTTGTTAATTAAAGTTGGAGATTATAAGGTGTAATTGAGTGCTATTATTTTTGTATTGAGAAATATCTTTGAGGAGTAGTTTTGTCATCTAACCCTTGATATTGGAAAAGAAGTTTATTGTGTTTGAGATAGGTTTTAAAGGCACTTATTCATTAAACAAAAATATATGGGCACATCTTCCTAGAGAGTGATTTTTGGATATTGTGAATGCTAAGTTGGAGTGAAAAGGGTTGTTTGATAAGAATTGTTGAGTTTGGTTTTTCTGGAATGAAATTTGATTCTAGAAACCTTTTTTGATAAGCATTGTTGGAAATATTGAGTAAAGTTTTCATATACTTGAACTAGGGTTTGTACAAAGAACATGAGTATCATTGTTATGTGAAGTTGTGAAGTATATTGAACTAGGGTTTGTGACATATATATATATATATATATTTTTTTCTTTTGTAAGAGAAAAACCTCTTGTGGGGCCGCCTTGGTCTGAGAGACCACGAACAGGGGGTTCTACACCGTCAAAGTCACCCGAGGGTCGCACCCGACCTTACCCGCACCAACATTATCAATTGGATTTTGGATACCCAATTCAGCTTTTTGGTAGGGTGGATATTTGAACCTGGGACCTCCCTTGGAGGATTTCCCTCTCCTCTCCAAATCACCTACAACACCCGAGTCGGGTTTGTGAAATATCATGAGTATCATTTTTATGTGAGATTGTTTGATCAGCATTGCTTATAAATAATTGAGTGAGTGTTCATATGCTTGGACTAGGGTTTGTGAGAAAGTATTGTTTCATTGAGTGATTGGTTGAGTAGAGTTGGTTGAACCTATTCAAGTGGAAGTGTTGAAATGATAGTTCAAGTTTTCTGAAACAAAATGTTCCATATTCTGAATTGATTTGAAAAAGAGGTTAGGTGTTTGTGAGTGTGAAGCATATTGAGTCTCTAACAATTCTCTATATGTTTTTGTGATAAAAAGAGAGATTGAAAGTGATTGAGCATTATTGTGAGTAAGAAGCATATTGAGTCTCTAAAAATTCTCTATATGTTTTTGTGATATTGTACAAGTTCTAGTGAGGACTTGAGTAGATTTAGGAAAAATATTAGAGAAGACTTGTGGACAGATTGGTGTGAACTTTTGTGGAAGCTTACAATACAAATTTGAGGATAGAGATTATTGAGCAGATTAGACAATTTCTATAGGAGACTTGTGGATAGATTAGTGTGAGCTTTTGTGGAAGCTTACAAGGTAGATTTGAGGTAAGTCTTTCAAAATACTTATGAGTAGAGTTGGTTGATTTATTTGTTCAAACCTTGAGTTAAGGTTTGGGGTATATCTAGAAAATTTGATTTGATATTAAGTCAAGCTTTGTGTTAAGGCTTAAGGATAGATATTGAGGATAGATTTGTGCTAGATCGAAGGACTGTGTTTAGTGTATATTTAAGGGTAGAGTTTGGTGCATATTTGAGGATAGGTTTATGCCAGACCAGAGACAAAGATTAAGAATATTTGTGCTAGACTGAAGGACTATGTTTAGTACAAATTTGAGACAGAGCTGAGATCAAGATTTGGAGGTAATAGAGTATAGATGATGACGGTATCTAGTGGATAGAGATCCATTAGCTAAGGCAGTGAGGACAATATTCTTCAGTGTATAGAGATACATTAGCCAATACAATGGAGGCAGTAATTCTTCTAGAAGATCACCAACCAAAGTAGAGGAGAAATGAGTTCTCCTATGGATAGAGATTAATGAACTTGATTAGGGGATTGGTGTCTCCTTTGGACATATTTTCATAAACATTGTAATAGGAAAATGATTCCCAAGAGATTTATTGATAAAATATTAGTGAAATATTTTCTCCATGGAGTACCCACATTGGGTGACCATGTTAAATTGGTGTCTCTATTGTATGTGATGATTTGTGGATTGCTTTGATTACTACTATTAATATTGCTATTGATACATTATATAATATTAATTTGGAAAGAAAAGTAAAAAGTGGTCTTATATTATTCACCCCCCTCTTAGTATAAGCTTGTGTCCTTTAGTAAGCTTCCACAAAAGCTTACACTAATCTGTCCACAAGTATTCACCAAGACTTACCTCAAATCTACTCAACAAGTCCTCACTAGAACCTGTCCAATCTGCTCAACAAGTCTTCACTAAGACTTTCCTCAAATCTGCTCAAAAAGTCCTCACTAGAACTTGCTAAATATTCTCAACAAGTCTTCACCAAGACTTACCTCAAATATGCATTGTAAGCTTCCACAAAATCTTACTCAAATATGTCTTTAAGCTTTCACAAAATCTTCCTCAACTCAACTCAATCTATCACATAAAACCTCTTTAATCACACAAACAAGTTTCACATAGAATCTTGTTTTAATATTACATAAACATATAGAGAATGGTTAGAGACTCAATATGTTTCACACTCACAACAATGCCTAATCACTTTCAAAATCTCTTGTTTAACCATAAAAACATATGGAGAATGGTTTGAGACTCAATATATTTCACTCTCACACAACACTTAATCACTTCCAAAATCTCTTCAAATCAATTAAAAAACAAAAAATAATTTGTTTCACATAACTTGAACTATCACTCCAACACTTTAAATTAACTATGCTCAATCAACTCCACTCAACCAATCACTTAATGAAACACAACTTGCTTATAAACCCTAAACAAATGTTTCACAATGCTTTCAACAACTCACACTATGAATCTCAATCCTTGACTCAGGATGATTCCTCATTCACATAACAATGATACTCATGATCTTTTCACAAACCCTAATCAAGCGCATAAAAGCTTACTCAAATATTTCCAACAATGCTTGTCAAACAATCTCACATAACAATGATACTCATGGTCTTTCTCAAACCCTAGTTCAAGATAGTTCTCAATTTCTCGCTCAAATGTTCTCACAAACATTCACCAATCATGAACATGAAAGCTTACTCAACAATGCTTATCAAACAAACCTTTTCACTCCAAATTAGCATTCATAACATCCAATCCAACAATCACTCACAAGGATAATAAGCCCTTACCTTTTGTTTGAAGAATATTTGACCTCAACACCTATCTCAAACACAATCAACCTCTTTACCAATCTCAAAGGTTAGGTAGCAAAATATTCTCAAACTTTCATTCAAATGATCCCTCAAAATATTTCACCATACAAAGCATTAAATCTCAATCACACCTTATAATCTCCATACTTCAAATATCATTCCTCATATAACAATTAAATTACTTCGTTAACCCTTGTAACTCCAAACTTATCAAATGATAATATTTATCACATATCAAAACATAGTCCCTTTTAAAAACATTTATCAAGACAATATTTCACAATAATAAATAAATTCCTAATACCTTATTGCTCCTACCTTAAGAATATTTCTTAAACTTCTATTATCTACTTATACCTCCATTAACCTTAGAGTAGAGCACTTTTAATTTTTAAATGTAAAACCCTATGACTCCCCAAAAGGTAAAGCTTTACATGTACCTTTTGTAGCTCTTCAAACAAAACAAATTATGGTCACTATGATTCGACCGTAACACCTCCTTCCTTCCAAAGGACCTTAATTTTACCTTTCAACTGGTCATGCTATCATAGCACATGGAAACTTAGAGGATAAAAGCAATTTTATTATATTACTTCTCACCCTTTGATGAATACGTTCATGACTACTTTGAATCATGTCGAACGACGAAACTTATAATTTTTCATCTCTGGCTTACTAATTCGTCTGTTGGAAGCTTACCATCTCACTGTCACTCAAACTCCACTACGACTGTGGGTTGCTTCATTTATAAACTTAAAAAATCCTTAACACCATTCTTGTTTTATTGTTCTCTATAGTACACTGCCTACTGTTCGATATTGTTTCACCGTGCACCTCGCAGTCAAGAATCGAAGTGATCTTTCACCAAAGTTTTCCAAAATAATCAACTCTTCGTTGTGTCATTAATTTTCATTCCCACCAATCTCAAGAATATGATTTTTGATATTCGTGTAACCTTCAAATTTCAGCGACACTTTTTTTATTTCTCCTCACAAAAATTCATTGATGGAGAGCTTGCTGGTCTGTATTAACCGAGTATACCTCCTCAAAAATGTTTCATTATTCACACACCTTTTATTTACATTGTGCACACATAATTTTTTATGATAACCTTATATCTCCTTTATATATATGTACTCCATGTTTATAAAGGCGTCGACAAAAGCTAATCCTTTCTCCACATGCTCAAGACGTCAATGAGGGAATTTTTACAAATTCATTCGGTGCTTTAGATATGTTGGCCCATGACCCATTAAACTTTAGGACAAAATAAAAATAATTTTTTTTAAATATTTAATTTTAAATTATTTAAATATTTAAATAATTTAAATATTAAATAATTTAAATATTTTCAACCCTCCTTTAAGCCTTTAATAATGGCCTTAACCTTGGCCTTCAATCTTCCTATACTTCAAACTCATGGTTCTAATTACTTTGGAGAGAACCTTACCTTGTATTTACTTTTGACATCAATGACAACAAAAATTGCTCATATTTTCAACAATCTCCCCCTATGTCATTGATGGAAAACCTTTTTCCTTTTTCCATTATTTTATCACTTTTTGTTCTGCTCCCCCTGAGTAACTGCTCCCCCTAACTGAATGCTCTCCCCCTAACTCAAATATCTCCCCCTTTGACATCAATGGCAAAGGGTCACCTTTTGGGCTTGGGGCTAAGTATGAGACTCTTAGTTTAGACCCTCCCCCACCTCCTCTCTTGAGGTGGTTAATTTTGGGGTGGGAGTATCTCTACTCCCAGCATACACTACTCTTTACTTTTGTCCACCTTCTTTTTCCATACCTTTGAAATCATACCTTTTTGAACCTTTTGAGAATCCTCTTTCTTTCCTGTCCTTGGAGGTTCTAGAAATTCTACTCTACACCACTTGGCTATATTCCCAAAATTATTTTACTTATAACACTTAATTTTGTGATTCCATGAAGATACAAATATCTTGTAGTTCATCTTGGTGAAGCCATATCCATTCCTATCATAAACCCTGCAATTTATTGCCTTATGACCAAACTGCTTACAAGAGTAACAATACCCTTGAAATAGATGTATGTTTCTAAAGTCCATATTCCTATATTTCATGTATCCTACACTGTATAGCCTTGTTACCAAACCTATGACATGAGAAGCATCATCCATTGAAGAACCCTTGCCTTGACCCCATTGGTATCTTAGTCTCTTCTTTCTTGTGTTGTTTCCTATTCCCTATGTTTCTCATTTGTGTATTTTTTCTTTTCTTGTTGATATTTCTATTGTCCAACTTATCCTTAGAAGTCTCACTTTATCTTACACTCTCTTCTTCTGAAGCTTCTTCTTCTTTGGTGCTTGAGCTTGACTCTCCTTTTTCTGCTTCATGTTTCCCTTGTTCTTCTTCAAAACCAAGTCCTATTTTGGTGACTGATGATATTTGTGCATTGATAATATTGTCCAAGGACTTTGAATTTTTCTCAAACTTGTGTAGCTTGTCTTTAGAGTCTTTCACTTCCATCCTTAGTGAAAATTTCTCATGTTCTAATCTTTCACACTCTAGATATTTTGTCTTTAATTTTTTGGCCATACCTTCTTCAATTTTCCTTGCCTCTTCAACCTTAATTTTGAAGTTAGTGAGTTCTTGTAGAAACTTTTCTTTTGCTTTCTCATATTTTTGAGCTTGAACCCTTAATCTTGAGTTCTCCATTTTTAATTCTTCGAGATCAAAAATAAGTCTTTCACATTCTAGCTCTTTTACCTTTGATTGTTCAACCATATATTTTTTAGCTCTCCTTGCCTTTTCAATCTTATATTTCAAGTCAGAGAGATCTTGTAGAAGTTGTCTTACATTTCTCATCCTCTTGTATTTGACCCTTTAATTCTAAGTTCTTCCTTTTCAACTCAACAAGTTCCTTAAGAGTAGATTCCTCCTTTTATTTTTCTAGATTTTTCTCTTTTCTTTGGTCTTCAATAGGAGCATTTTCTTCTATTACCGAAAGTAGAGTTTTTTCTTCAAACCTATTTTGATTGTGCTTGTTTTCTTTGAGTTCCATTTCATCTTCACTGCTGCTAAACCCATTGCAATAACCTGCATCATGATCGATTTGACCATAAAAAAATATTCTTCACCATATTGTGGAAAATAAGCTACATGGTGACCTGTCTTCCCACATCTGGTACAAAACTTTATCCATTTAGTCTCTTCTCCACTGCTTGATTCATCTCTTGAATCTGTTTCCACTTCTCCTCATAGAGAAACAATTTTTTTAAGATAAAAATTAAATTCCTTTTCCTCTGTACTACTATCATACCCATTTTGTGGATAATAAAATGTCATGTGACCAATTTTATCGTATTCAACACATCTCACAAATTTTTCCTCTTCCCTTTTCTTAATAATAATCTTGCTAAGAAAGGGATCAAATCCTTCTTCCACCATAGCATTTTCTATAGCTATGTGTGTTTCTTTTTTCTTAGGTCTCATGGTTCTTCTTTTACCTTTCCTACCCATGTGTGTTCTTGTAAGATCTTCCTTCAAGCTGTTAAACCTTTTTTGAAGGAACCAACTCTGATACCAATTGAAGAACATAAGCTTATATTGAGAGGGGGTGAATAGTATAAGACCATTTTTTTCTTTTCTTTCCCATACAATACTATCCGATATTATCAATAGAAATATCAATAGCAGTAACCAAATCAATGCACAAATCATCACACACAACAGAGACACCAATTTAACGTGGTTCACTAATTGTGGGCTACTCCACGAAGAAAATATTTCACTAAATTTTTCTCAACAAATCTCTTGGGAATCCTTCCCTATTATAATGTTTATGGACATATTTCTAAAGGATACACCAATCCCCTAATCAAGTTTGTCTATCTCTATCCACAAGAGAAATTATTCTCCTCTACTTTGGCTGGTGATCCTCTAGAAGACTACTACCTCTACTGCTAGCTTATGGATATCTCTCCACTGAATACTCATGTCCTCACTTAGAAGACCTCTATCCTCACTACCCTAGCTAATGGATCTCTATACACTAAAGACTACTATACTCTACTCTATCACCTCCAAAGCTTATTCTTAGCTCTATCTCAAATTTACACTAAACATAGTCCTTTGATATAGCACAAATCTACTCAATATTTGTCTTAAATATACACTAAAAACAGTCCTTCGATCTAGTACACATATTCTGAATAGTTGTCTCAAATATGCACTAAACATAGTCCTTCAGTCTAGCACAAATATGCTCAATCTCTATCTTTAATCTGGCATAAACCTATCATCAAATCTACACAAAAATATATCCTCAAATATATCCTTAAGCCTTAACACAAAGCTTGATCTAATCATAAATCAACTCTGCTAGATATGCCCCAAACCTTAACTCAAGGTTTGAACAAATCAATCAATCAACTCTGCTCTCAAGTCTTTTCAAAGACTTACCTCAATTCTGCATTGTAAGATTCTACAAAAGATTACACTAATCTATCCACAAGTCTTCACCAAGACTTACCTAAAATTTGCTCAATAAGTCCTCACTAGAACCTGTTCAATCTGGTCAACAAGTCTTCACTAATACTTTCATCAAATCTGCTCAACAAGTCATCACTAGAACTTACTAAATCTGCTCAATAAGCTTCACCAATACTTACCTCAAATCTGCATTATAAGCTTCCACAAAATCTTACTCAAATTTATCTTTAAGCTTTCACAAAAGATTCCTTAACTCAACTAAATATATCACATAAAACCTATTCAATCACACAAAAAAGTTTCACACAGAATCTTGTTTTAATCTCACAGAAACATATAGATAATGGTTAGAGACTGAATATATTTCACACTCACAATAATGCTTAATCACTTTCAAACTCTCTTGTTTAACCATATAAACATATGGAGAAAGGTTAGAGACTCAATATGTTTCACTCTCACACAACACTCAATCACTTCCAAACTCCTTTAAAATCAATTAATAATAAAGAACAATTTGTTTCATAGAACTTGAACTATCACTCCAACACTTTCAATCAACTATGCTCAATCAACTCCACTCAACCAATCACTTAATGAAACACAACTTAATTACAAACCCTAACCAGGAGTTTCACATTGCTTTCAACAACTCATACTATGAATCTCAATCCTTGACTCAAGATGATTCCTCATTCACATAACTTGTCTTGTAGGAACAAGAAAGGCTATGACTTCCCTTTTCGTCAAGGCATGTTAAAGGTAATTTACACCTATGTCTTGGCTCATAGTCCTAAGGCCAACCCAAGTATCCCCAGCCCAACCAAACCTGTGGGACCCTCTTCTTGTATTTCCCTTGCAGAAAGAAAGAAGAAGACCATTGAGGCTATCATGGAGCTGAAGGTGAGGAAAAGCATTTTGAAATCACGGAAGGACCCATAAGGAAATCTATTTACCTCCAAAATCAGGTAGTGAGAGGTAGCAAAAATATTATTGACATCAAAATTGATGATGAAGAGGCGGACGATGAGATGAGGAGGCTGAAGGAATTAATTATCTCTTCCATGAAAGGTATGATGAATGTCATGTTTAATTCAATCATTGATATTAGGGAAGGCCTTCAAAAGTTGTTCTTTGGAGGTCGAAGTGGCCAGGAGGTTGACAATGGGTCTGAAGCTGAGGAGGTGGTTGCGGTCAAAGAGGAGCCTAAGGAAACTGGTCAAGGTGACACCAAGGATGAGGATAATATTTCCATTGAGGAATAATTTCCTTAATTCCTTACTTTTTGCTTCTATGGCTACCCTGCGCAGAGCCTGTTCCCTTTTTCTTTACTATTTGCATTTTGTTCCTGTGGCTACCCTGCGTGGAGCCTTTTCCTTTTTGTTTTGCAAGATTATCTTCTTAGGCAGTGTCCTTTTTTCCTATTTTCTTAGGTCTAAGGCTGCATCTTCTAGTTTGCTTTTCTTTGTTCTATACTCAAGGTATCGTCCCTTGTTGTTAATCCTTTCTATTCACAACAAGTATGGCTATTTTTGTATCAAGATTTTGGGAACCTTAAAACCCGTATAAGTAATGCAATCCTTTTAATTTCCAAAAAAAAACAATGATACTCATGTTCTTTTCACAAACCCTAATCAAGCACATGAAAGCTTACTCAAATATTTCCAACAATACTTATCAAAAAATCTCACATAACAATGATACTCATGGTATTTCTCAAACCCTAGTTCAAGATAGTTCTTAATTTCTCACTCAAATGTTCTCACAAACATTCACCAATCATGCACATAAAAGCTTACTCAACAATGCTTATCAAACAAACCTTTTCACTCCAACTTACCATTAATAACATCCAATCCAACAATCACTCACAAGGATAACCTGCCCTTACCTTTTGTTTGAAGAAGATTTGACCTCAACACCTGTCTCAAACACAATCAATCTCTTTGCCAATCTCAAAGGTTAGGTAGCAAAATGTTCACAAAATTTCATTCAAATAATCCCTCAAAATATTTCACCATACAAAACATTAAATCTCAATCACACCTTATAATCTCCATACTTCAAATATCATTCCTCATATAACAATTAAATTACTTTTTTAACCTTTGTAACTCCAAACTTATCAAATGATAATATTTATCACATTTCAAAACATTGTCCCTTTTAAAAACATTTATCAAGACAAAATTAAATAAATTCCTAATACCTTATTGCTCCTACCTTAAGAATATTTCTTAAACTTCTATTATCCATTTATACCTCCCTTAACGAAGAGCACTTTTAATTTTTAAAAGTAAAACCCTAGGACTCCCCAAAAGGTAAAACTTTACACATACCTTTTGTAGCTCTTCAAACAACAAAAATTATAGTCCCTTTTAAAAACATTTACCAAGACAAGATTTCACAGTAATAAATAAATTCCTAATACCTTATTGCTCCTACCTTAAGAATATTTCTTAAACTTCTATCATCCATTTATACCTCCCTTAACGAAGTAAAACCCTATGACTCCCCAAAAGGTAAAACTTTACACATACCTTTTGTAGCTCTTCAAACAACAAAAAATATGGTCGTTGTGATTCGACCGTAATACCTCCTTCCTTTCAAAAGACCTTAATTTTACATTTAAACCAATCGTGTTATTACAGCGTATGGAAACTTGGAGGATAAAAGTAATTTTATCCTATTACTACTCACCCTTTTATGAATACGTTCAGGACTACTTTGAATCACGTAGAACGATGAAACTTATATTTTTTCATCTTCGGCTTACTGATTCATCTGCTGGAAGCTCGTCATCTCGCTGTCGCTCGAACTCCTTTATGACTTAGGGTTGCTTCCTTGATCAACTTCAAAAACCTTTAACACCATTCCTGTTTTATTGCTCTCTGTAGTACGCCACCTGCTGTTCGACATCGTTTCACTGTGCACCTCGTAGTCAAGAATCGGAGCGATCTTTCACCAAAGTTTTCCAAAATAATCAACTCTTCGCTGCGTCATTAATTTTCATTCACACCAATCTCAAGAATATGATTTTTTTTTTTTGTAACCCTCAGAGTTCTGCGACACTGTTTTTATTTCTCCTCGCACAAATTCCTCGATGGAGCGCTCACTGGTCTTGGTCTGTATTAACCGAGTATACCTTCTCAAAAATATTTCATTATTCACACACCTTTTTTTTATATTGCGCACACATCATTTTTTACGACAACCTTATATCTCCTTTATATGTATGTACTCCATGTTTATAAAGGCATCGACGAAAGCTAATCCTTTCTCCACATGCTCGAGACATCGAGGAGGGAATTTTTACAAAGTCGTTCGGCGCTTTAGATATGTTAGCCCAGGACCCATTAAACTTTAGGACAAAATAAAAATAAATATTTTTTAATATTTAATTTTAAATTATTTAAATATTTAAATAATTTAAATATTTTCAACCCTCCTTTAAGCCTTTAACCATGGCCTTCAATCTTCTTACACTTCGAACTCATGGTTCTAATTACTTTGGAGAGAACCTTGCCTTATATTTACTTTTGACATCAATGACAAAAAAACTTGTTCATATTCTCAACAGGGAATAATCGAAGTTATTGGTCCATTGGTAGAATTAAAAATATAGGTACATAAAGTGATAAGCTAAATGGAGATTTTTTCCCATGTAAATTCAAAGTACTTGCAATTTATGGACAATTCCAACATATTCAATGCCTATAAAAAGAAGAATGAGAACAAATTAAACAAGTGATGGACAAGCTATCCACCTTGTAATTTTATCCTTTTAACATTTTTTTTTTAGTTTTTGTATTTTATTTTGTAGGACTTATCATTTTTAACCCTATGCCCAAGGATGAAAGCAACAATTTTGAATTCTCCTTCAAGCAAGCTAGAAGACCCTATGATATTCCAAAGCTATAATGACTCCTCACTACTAATTTGCACTTAAGGAAAGATTTTGAGGGGACAAAAGTTTTGATCAAAAGTATTCTTAGTTTTTTGGAAGTCACAAATGAAGGAGATAGACCAAAATACCAAGAGTGTGATATGTTTTAAAAGTTAGAAGTTGAAAAGGCCTTAATAATTGAAAGTTTTGGGAGTTTATAAAATATAAGGGAGAAAAAGTAAAAGGCATAAAGATAAAAGGAACTAGTAGAGAAGGAATTTTCCTCCTAGATGACTCTTGATATCAAAGGTTTTTCAAGATCTAACAAATGCCCAATGATAGGAAGTTCCAACCAACATACAAAAAATCATTGAGTTTTGAAGAGTTTGAAGGAGTGCCAAAGAGTTCAAAGACATTACCAACATCTTGGATGAACTAGAATGTGCAAAACCCCATGGAGGGTAGGTGAGATGAATTAATGTGATTTTATTTAGAGGAAAAAAGACTACCTACCAAATGTTATCTTAGTTTAAAAACTCAATAATTCATTAAATTTAAGTATACCAACTACAATCTTACATCTAACAAAATTTGTGACTAAGGACACCTCATTCAGTTTTTAGGATCTATAGAAGGGGTAGTTGAAATTATCACAATCATCTATAAAATTTTGGAGGGAAAATATCCCAATTGTATCAATTAATAGTAGTATTGCTAGCCGTTTTAGGGATCAACACATTTGTAAAGCTTTTCTTTCATTTCTTTGTATAGTAGTATGCATATTTTTGGCTAGTCTTGCGAGTAATCAAACCCTTGCTTTTGGCATAAATTTATAATCTTGCTTGCATATATATATATATATATATATTAGAGGCCTATGCATACATTTTGGTATCCATTTGTAGTTCTCATGCTTTGACCCATCTCTTTTATGTGTATGTATGTTTTAATTTTTACTTGATTCATGAGTTTTACTTGCATGTGTGTGTATAATGAAGGTCTATGCCTCTATTTTAAGTAACCATATATGATTCTCTTGCCTTGAACCATCTCTTTTATGAATGTGTATGCCTGTAATTATCATCTAGGATCATATATGTTGAGGAGAGGAAGTGTTCACACCAACGTATTATATCCAAAGTTGTGCAAGGGGATCTTATTTAATCTTTGGTGCATCATCACTTTGTTAGCATAGGAGTCTTTTTTCCTTTTTTCTATCTTTCATTTTTCTATTTTTCCCTAACACTATTGCCTCAAAGATGTTATTTTAGAAAAGTATATCTAAATATCACATCTTAAAAAGGAGTTAAGCTTGTAAAAAACTCTCAAAGGCCCCTGATTGAGTCAGACCCCACACTTTCAGGACTGACTCTACTGCATCACTCTATACAAGGTGTTATTTTCTTGATTATCTTCACTAGAAAAATTAGAGAGGACAACAAAAATAATACTTGTACACATGGTTCATGATTTAGCCTTTAGGTGCATGAAGTGTGATATAAAGGATTTAGTGTAAAAGGCTTCCTTAAAGGAATCCTTCTATCTTTTATTTTGAATGGAACCCAAGATATTGTGGCTAGGGAGTATTCTCCAGTCTTTGGATCTAGTAGGTTTAAGGTTCAAACCCCATGCCCTCTAATTTTTGGATGAATATGATGACATCATTCCCATTCCTAATGACATCAATAACCACGACATGTCACTCTGATAATATGGTTCTCTATCATGATGTGGCACTCCATCATGATATGGAACTTATTAATGATGTAGCACCTATTGATGATGTCATCCCTTTAGCATTGCACATGTTGACATGGCATCCTATGATGACATGACACCTTATAACACAATGTGTGGTCATGTGGTGGGTGATATGATAGTTGATGATGTCACCTTTGATGGCATGTAAAATGATATGGCTGAAACATGGTAGTTGCTAAATGGCATCTAATAACATGGAATATGTTGATGTGTAAGGAGTCAAGGTGGTCGGTAGGGTGTGGTGGATGCCATATTTATGGTATAAGAATAGTTTTGACCATTCAAGTTTCATAAAATCATTAATCCAATTGATCAAGCAATTGCACAATCAATTGTAGACATAGTGAGTTATATATTTTAGATCAAATCAAATCATGATACATGGCATGACTTGGTACACCAATAGATTATCTAGTGGCCTACACAATGAGTGCCTAGTTTGCACCCCCTTTCATAGAATAGTAATAAGTGGATGCCTCCCATTCATTGTTTCTCTTTCCAGTTAGGACTCAGTTGGCATCCTTAGCTACTTATGCATTGATATCTAGTAGCTCCCACTCTAGGTATTGAAATAGTTTTTTCAAAATTTCAAAGGATTTTTTTGGATTTTAAGCCTAAGTATATCAGAATACCATAGGTCCCTATATAAATAAGCCACATTATTATAGGTCAAAATATCAATAATCAAGAGTATAATTATATATGTGAGCAATAAAATATATATCTAGGCCAATATAATAACATTCACTTATAATATCAAATATGAATGTAAATGGACAAAATAATTCATGTACATGCATGAATAATACTTACAATAATAAATTGCTCAAAATATGTATACAAGCTTTATTATCAATGCTTACTATGTGGTGATCGCTATAGATTGTTTTCCCTTACATTGTATGGATCTTTATCTCCATAATATAGACATAGTAATGTGACTCTTCAATACTTGTCTATTGCACTCCTCACATATATGGGAGATGCAACCTTTCCTATTCTTGAACTTTGGCTTCTCATATTTCCACTTGTATACTAGACTTTTCACTCTCTTCTTACATGCATACTTGAATCTTAACATGTGCACACTTCTATAGAAATATTACTCTCCTACATGCACTCCTAATATAATACACATGTGCAGATCCTCATATTACATATTTGTACACTTACATACATGAAAATTGTGCACATTCTCTCAATACACACTTACACTCTTACTTACATGCCACTTGTGCATATCCTACACATTGCACTCTTACTTATATGACACTTGTACATATCCTACACATTGCACTCTTACATGACACTTGTGCATATTTTTTACATTGAAACTTACATAAAAAATGAAATATAAATCACTCATATAAACTATAAAATCAACCCTAATCTATTACATATTTACATTTGTACCATAAAGGTACCATGGGGATACATTTGCATGTACCAAATAATGTAATATTTTTCAATACCCCCTTGTCTTACATTATTTGGTTATTCAAGACTTTACTCTTCAATCTTGGTCTTCCTCTTCAATATTTACGTGACCTTGCATTGAGTGTGATATCCTTCTTTAGATTCATCTTCATCTACTTGTTTGAGTTTTGCTTTGAATTATCTTTCAACTTTATTCTTTTGTTCTTTACCTTTTGTTTCTTTACTACTTTATTTATGAACTGCTTGAACTTCTTCACTGTTCTTGATCTCTAGTTCATGTGCTTCTACAACTATGCTATGCATGACTTCTTCATATTTAACCTCTTGATCATGTGTTTCTTTTATTCCTGTAATTTTTGAACATTCACTTAAAGCATCATAATAATTTCTTGAATTTGAAGTGCTTGGAATATCAATATTGCATGAAGAATGAAACACTATTTTTAGAGATGATTCACATGATTCATTTGGATCATGATCAATAACTATTTTTCTTTTTATAGTTTCAATCAACTCTTTTTGCTTTTGATTTTCATCTTTATGAATTTCAAGTGAAATCAATGCCATATACATTATACTACCTATATCAATAGGTATCATAATATTATCCTTTGAATTATCAATTGCTTCAACAAGATTTGAATGTAAATAATATTCAAATGTTTCAAAGATTTCATTCATAGCTTCTCTATAGATGAATTGCATTGCCATATCTAGCTTACCCTTAGATTTTTCAATCAATTTACCAATGTCAGACTTCATAACTTCCAGTATTTTCTTTTTTATTATGGACTTCATATTTTCTCCCATAATAAACAAAATTTGTAATTCAATGATTCAATTTTGAAGTAGTAAACCATATATCTTCAAAGTTGATAGAAACTTCAAATAACTACTCAAATAAGAAATTTGGATTTTTTTTTTAATTTTTAAATCTTTGATGTAGTAATCCTTTTAACTCTCTAATAAATTTAATTTACAAAATTTCTTCAAATTTTAAATTTTCTCAAAATTTAGAAAACTTTAAAAATCTTCAATAACTTCGAAAACTTAAAAAAAAACAATCTTCAAAATTTCTACTAACTCTTCAAACTTCAAAATTCATTTTTTTTTTTTAAATATCAACTCTAAAAAACCTAAATATTATTTGAAGTAGAAAACCTTATCACTCCAAACTTTAACAAATATTAAAAACTAAAAAAATAAAATTTGAAATAATAATTTCAAACTATAGTAGAAAACCTTATTGTTGGGGTCTGAATTGACATCAAGGTAATCTTACCCAGGTGTTGTAGGTGAGTTGGAGAGGAGAGGGAAATCCTCCAAGGGAGGTCCCAGGTTCAAATCTCCACCCTACCAAAAAGCTAAATTGGGTATCCAAAATCCAATTGATAATGTTGGTGCGGGCAGGGTCGGGTGCGACTCTCGGGTGACTTTGATGGTGTAGAACCCCCTGTTCGTGGTCTCTCAAACCAAGGCGGCCCCGCAAGGGGTTTTTCGCTTTAAAAAAAAAGGTAATATTGAAACTATGAATATAATCTGTAATGATCTTGTTAGACATGCACCCACTAATCATAATCTAAATATCGACATTGGATGAGTTAAATATTGCTTTAACCCAACCTCCAGAGTAGGCTGGTATACCTTATCAACTATTCTGAGTGTTGAATCATTTAAGATTAGTTAAATATATAAATATAGGGATAGAAATGGGGTATGGGTTAGATAAATAATGAATAAATAGTGGTTAGATAGAGCTAACAACATAAGAAACTATAGTAAAACCTCTCACAAATCAGTTTCCAATAATTCACACTTAAGACTAACAACATTCAAAACCAATAATATTCATCATTAGAGTTCATAATATGCTTTAAAGACTATTTCAAACATCTAGAGTACTAATAATCCAAATAGCATAATTAGATCAATACCCAGACTAACAAAAAAATAAGTCTCCTCCAAGCATACATTTAAACATGAAGTATTTCAAGGTGCTTTATTTTAGCAATCCAATATTAGCATAATAGACTAACCATAACAGTAGTAGTAGAAATGACTCCATAGATCAAATTCCCATGAAATTAAAGAAGACACGGGTTTGAGGAAAACATCCAAGTAATATTCCTTCAATTGATTTACAAAAAAAATGTACAATAGTCTGAAAAACAAACACTTTAGAGGCAACCTTTGAAAATGAGAGTTTGACCTCTATTTATAGTTTTAAGTGTGTTTTAAAATATTTAAAATATTTGGAACATTACATGGAATTCAAAATGCTAGATTAGTAAGGTGTTGAAGTGGCAACCTCTTGTTTTATTTGAAGAAAGAAGAAAGTTGTGCAATCTTTCACTCCTTTACAACTTGGCTTCCATAGATCACTTGAATCTCATGGCTTACGAATATTGATCGAGTTGATTTGGAGTCAGGATCGTCCATCATTATTTCTAGGGCTATCTTTTCATGGATCTGTAACTGAATATACTTATGGTTCTTTATCCTTCGTTACTTCATTTTCTTTCTTGCTTATAGCTTAAAAACCATCAAACACCAATATACAACTTGTACCAAGTGAAAACCTACTTTTGTACATGACTTGAAACACATGGCATATGGATTGTTGATCTCTTGTTGAACGGTTAATATTAGAGTGTGAAGAACATATCTTGCCCAATCATGGTCTACAAAACCCCATGGTATAGAAATGATGACTATTTTTCTTCTTACTTCTTTCAGTGGTGTAGAATGTGTTCTAGCCCGCTCCTTGAAATTTTCATTCAAAAATGTTGACTACTTTGACTATGGGCTGGAGCAAAGGAGCTTTATTACATTCCTTGGAAAATACATTCTTACCATGTGGTATGGAAATATGTTCTAGCCCACTCCTCTTAACTTTAAAATAATCCTCTTTCTAGTTTGGGCCATGGAGTGGAACATTGTTTCAAAGGATGTCCTAACTCACAATTTAGAATGCCAACTTGCAACTTTGACCAATGCTAACTGTGGCATAGAACACTGCATTGCACTACACAGGATGGAACATGTTTTCTAGGCAATACGATATAGAGCCACGCTTTGGCTCACTTTTTGGAATACCATACTATCAAATTTGATCTTTTTTACCATAGCATAAAACCATGCTCTGGGCCATGCACTAAGCTGCGTGATGTGGAACCATGTTCTTACCCATAATTTGAAGTGCCAACTTGCCAAGTTTGATCGCTTTTATCATGGTGTAGAACCATGCTCTGGGCCACGTAGTATGGAACATGTACTAAGCTGCATAATATGGAACCATGATCTAGCCCGTAATTTGAATGGTGAGTCTATCAACTTTTATTGTGTTGACTGTAGGGTGGAACCTATTGCGCTGCACCACTGCCATAGTTTTGAGCACTCTTAGGCCCTAAAAAATTACAAAAATTTCTAATTATGTAGTCTTTTTAGGCCTACATTTTGGTGCCTCCTAGGAGGATTTGCTAGCAAAGCCTAAAGAACTCAAAATCTTATCCATTAGGCATCAAGAGTTAAAAAATATCATGAATTAATGAAGGTGAAGTGAGATGAATGGACGAAGAGGAATTTTTAAGAAAAATATGAATGAATGAAGATGGAGGGAAGAAAACTATGCAGTGGAGAGAATAAATGGATGAAAGGGGGATTTTAAGGAAAGGGTAGAATCCAATCATCAGCAAGCTATGTTTCATAGAATAACTTCCATATGACCATCACTCTCTCAAATATTTGTGAAGATACTCAAAGAGTAACAATTCATATAGAAATTATGCAAGAAGCAATTTGTAGATCATAGAAGGTTATGCTTCATAGAATAAACTATGTGTGACAACCATACTTTTAAATATTTTTTAAGATTCTTAGAGCATAACTGTTCACAAGGAAACTGTGCAAGAGGCATAGGGTAACTTATCTCTACAACTCCTTCTTCCATAAGCTCAAACTTGCTCTAGTTAAACAAAAATATGCCCTTTTAGAAGCTCAGTATGATCACAACTCTTCTTGCAACTCAACATCAAGACTGTTACATGTCTTTTTTGCAGGTTCATGCTCTATGACTTCTCTTTGATGTTGTCAGGAACAAAACAACTTACAAAACATGAATATATGGTTCTTCTGCAAAATATGGTATACAAAAAAATTCTTAGCTTATTCAATGACAAAACTTCTCTACTCATGCATCTTTTCCTGCTGGTCTATTCTTCAACCTCCTCTTCTTGTGTCTTCTAAGCATCTTCTGCATTCTCTTCTTCCTGATCACCCTTTTCCTGGTGTATCTTTTCATCATCTATTTTCTCTTCCTCTTCGACTTCTCATTCTTCATCGACCTCTTCCTCTTCTTCAGCTTTTGGTTCTACTCCAAACAGTTGAATCATATGATTCAACATTTCTAATGCTTGATCCTAAGCTAACTTGGTGGGATTGGTCATTTCTTTAAGTTGCTTATGGGTAAAATTTAGTTTGGTAGTTTCTTCATAGGACATGGAATGTCCCTTATTTACCAAGTCCTCCATTAAATCTTTGAGCCTGGTTAAGTCTTTTATTAGTTGAGAGACTTGATCCTGATTGATTGGGTCTTCCTAGATATCTATTTCAAACTCATCCTGTATGATTGATTCTATGCTGGTCTAGAGGTCTTATTTTGATAAAAGGATGTCATTTTCATTCCAAAATCCTCCAAAACCATAATGCATCATTTATTTATTGATATCAACAATCTCTTTCAGTTTGAATTCGATTCTATCTGTTAGTAACCATCCATTTTGGAGTGGCTTATTCTTCCTGATGAAAATCTGGGCAACCAATCTTGTAGTGTTCCATGCCTTATTTGGGATAGGTTTTGCAGCTTCAATAAATCTATTTTTAGATAGCTTATATATATTTTTAGCTTGTACCACAATGGGTTGTAGCTCTTCATTGAACTTGTCCAAATCTTCCTTGGTTTACTACAATAGGTGGCTGGCCTAATCCATATAGTTAATCACAAGTTATATTTATGAGCACTTCTCTAAGATTTTAGACCATATTTGTTTCCTGATTTGTTTGATCTTGTCTTTAGAGAAACCTGCAGCTTTAGCCAAAGCTGTTACTTCAAGGCTTTTATTTATGACCTAGGCCTCATTCTTCTTCTTTAGCTCTTCAACTTGCTCCTTGAAATTGATGGCCTTTTGGTATTTATTCTGCCATCTCTTAGCTTCATTTCTCACAAATTTCTCCACCTTCTAATTGTTGATTTTTTTCTCCAAATTTTTAATATTTTCCTCAAAAGTTTCATACTTCTCTTTGCAAATATCATACTGGACATAAATGGTCTCAAGATGAGCCTTAGCTATGACCAATTCTTCCTTTATGGGAAATTGAGTGATATCTTTCGTGCGCTCTTCCAGTTGATAATTCTTCGTAATCATCTCTTCCTCTTGTTTGTTGACAAGAGGGGTGAGGGAGATAGTTGTTCTTTGTCTAGCAACTAGATCAACAATCATGGTATATTTCTGTCTAGCGACCTATTTTGAAGGTTGAGCCAATTTCTTGCTCCATAAACTTTGGAACTTCTATGAAATATTTCTCACATTCTAAAAAGAAGCTAATGTAAGATGATTTGTAGGAGTGAAGGCATTTATGTGTGAGGGGGATAATGGACCTAGCATAGAAGGAAAGAAAGTGGTTGTAATGATGGTGGAATCTATGCTTATTGTTGAGCAAGGTGTACCAGCAGTATTGTCATTGTTGTCAACACAGTCAGATAGATCTATTGATGCAGTGGACAAGAAGTTCAAAAGCTATTCAGATGCAGAAGACATGACCTCAAAACTTACTCAAAGTATGTACAGTGATTTTCCAAGAAGACCGAAGGGGCCCATATGCAAAATATCAAAGAAAAAGACAAGTAAGAAAAGTGTCACGATATCGCGACATATACAGCAGGCAAGAAAAACTGTCGTGATTTCGTGACATGTTGGAAGAGAGAAAAAGTGACAGGGACGGGGAAAGACCACTCTTCACAAATTCCTCTTTTTCATTAATATCCTTTGGAAAGTAATTACATACGTAAAAATTAAACCGCCCGTAGGCTTTACAATGGCCACGCTCGGCCTGAACTTCTTCCCTGCACTCTGTCTCTCCCTCTGTTCCTCTCGGATTCCCCCCCTTCTAAAACAAAAATTCTAAGTTTTTATATCGGAGTCTCGGCTCCCTAGGCAATTAATGCCCACTAGCACGAAAAAAAAAAAAAAACAATTTAAACACTGCAAAATCGGCCTTTCCCGTCGAGTCCTCGATCTTCCACCTGTCAATCGCCAACCACTCCCGATCCGCCATGAAGGCACGCATTCAATCGGCCCTTACCCTGCAACCGCTGCTTTTCCAGACTGTCCCTCGGGAACTGTTACCTTGTCAAAAATTCCATCTGCACCCGCTACCTCTTTTCCCGCGTGCGGGACCATCCACGTGTCAAATTCGGTTTGTCTTCAACTGGCCATGAAATCGTGACATGTCGCGAAATCGTGACATGTCATGACCAAACGGTGCCTTGCCTTCTTCTACCAAAAATGTAGCGAAATCGCTACTAAAAAGTCCCTCCGCACCAAAGCTACAAAAACATCGCGACATCGTGATGTCGCGATATCACGACGAAAACTCCACGACATGCCCTTGTCGTAAAAATTTCATGACATCGCGACGTCATGATATCGCTCACGACAGAAACTCCACTGCTTTCCCTTGCCTCCTTCGCCATTGCCTCCGCCTTCAACCTGTCTTCGAAGGCCTTGCCTTTGTCTTAAGCTCCCATTGCTGTCACCTTTGTCTTCGGAGCCGCGATTCCGTGACATGTCACAAAATCACGACATGTCACGATTTTGTGGCTACCCTACACTGTCTTCTGCTGCCTTCGAAATCATCGCGATATCGTGACGTCACGATAAAAACCGCCCCTTCACCAATGATCTTGAAATCGTCGTGATATGATGACGTCGCGATATCGTGACAAAAACTGCCCCTACCTTGCTGCAGCCTTTGGGGTCGTGATTTCGTGACATGTCACGAAATCACGACATGTCACGATTTTGTGACCCCCTTCGCAACTTTGCCTTGGAAACAAAAACACACTCCTTAGAAACTTCGGTTGATGCCCGATTGTCCTGTTGTCGTCGGATGCTCCTGCATCAGACACCCCGAGTAAAAAGGAGAAGTGACCCTCACTTCTATGTTGTTCGGTCCGCATCCTTTGTAATATCTCCGAACACTCATCAACCTTTACAACCTGTTCCAATCCCGTTTCCTGGCAAGAAAATTTTTTGCCCTCTACCAGACAAATTCTGGCATTGCTGCACACCTTCTCATCCACTGTCTGCAATGGCTTCAACTTGTGTCGCACTCCATCTTTCATCAAGGAGTACGTATTTGCACGACCATCATGCACTGCACTCCGATCAAACTGCCATGGCCTCCCTAACAGCAAATGGCAAGCATCCATGGGGAAAACATCACACAGGACCTCATCCTGGTACTTCTTGATATTGAACGTGACTAAACACTATTCATGGACCCATGCTCTATGGTCCTTTCTCAACCATGCAATCCGGTATGGATGCGGGTGTGTCCTCCTTTCTAGCTGCAACTTAGCAACCATCTCCTCAAAAACTAAGTTGTCTGTACTCCCATTGTCTATAATAACATTACAGACTTTGCCTGCACTTTTGCACCATGTGCAAAACAGGCTTCTCCTTTGCTCTGGTTTGTCTTCCCCAATCTGCATGGTTCTCCTCACAATCATTGCTTCTCCTTTCTCAGCTTCTTTAGAATGTTCTGAGTCAGCATCTTCCATTGCCACAACAGCTCTGGCAGGACCCACTTGTTTCTTGTTCACTCTCTCGGGGTGCTGGGGACACTCATATGCCCGATGCCCCTCTTCTCCGTAGTGGAAACATGTTCCTCGAAACACTCCCCTTCCATACCCGCATCCAGATCTACCTCTTCCTCTTGGGTAGCCATTGTTCTGAACTTGCGATTTGGGTTCTTCATCTTCTTTCTGATTCCAACTATTGCTAACCTCTTCTTTCTTCTCTTCCTTTCCTTCCTCTTTTCTTCCACCGTTCTTTCCTCCAAGTCCTTTTACTCTTTGCTTGCTCTCAAACCTTCTATTCAGTTTTTCTTCAACCTTCAGAGCAAACTGGTAAGCATCTTCAATGGTGCTCACCCGCACTAAGCTTAGCTCTTCCTGGACACTGGGTCTCAACCCATTGATATAACGGGCCACATTTTCCTTGCTTGCTTCTAAGTGATCGATTCTGATGGAGATTTTATAAAATTCCTCTGTATATTCTTGGACAGTTTTATTCATCTGTCTCAAACTCTGCATTTTTCTTAGCAGATCCAGTTCATAATCTACAGGAATGAATTGTCTTTTTAATTTTTCTACCATTTTGTCCCATCTAGTTATCTGTTCTTTTCCTCTTATGTTTCGTTCTAGCTGTACTCCCTTCCACCATATGCTGGCATGACCTTTTAATTTGGTTTTGGCAAATCTGACCCGCTCGGGATCTTCAACTTCTTCGTACTCGAAGTATTCTTCCAGGTCATTTATCCAATCAATCAATTCCTTCGGGTTCAAGTTCCCAAAATACATGGAAAATTCCATCTTCGGCCTTTTCCCAATCTGGGATATGGCCTTGTACAGCCTGGCTTGTGTCGGATCTACAGCTTCTTCTTCTTCTTCTTCAAACTAATTTTCTTCTTCATCCGCTTCATCTTCACTGTCTGCATCTCTTCTTGGTTCGTGTCCTCTGGGCAGTTCTTCTTGCAGGACCTGAACTTGTCGTTGCAAAAACCAGGAATCTTCGACCGACACCACATTTTCTACTCCACCACGGTTTCTTCGTGGAGGCATCTTCTCACTTTCTCACGAGCCTTCCCACAGATCCTGGTGTGACTGCCTCATGTCCGGCGGTCTGTCACACACTCAGGAACTCCCTCTCTGATACCACTGATGGGGACATGGAAAGACCACTCTTCACAAATTCCTCTTTTTCATTAATATCATTGGAAAGTAATTACATACATAAAAATTAAACCGCCCACAGGCTTTACAATGGCCACGCTCGGCCTGAACTTCTTCCCTGCACTCTATCTCTCCCTCTGTTCTTCTCGGATCCCCCCTTCTAAAACAAAAATTCCGAGTTTTTATATCGGAGTCTCGGCTCCCTAGGCAATTAATGCCCACTAGCGAAAAAAAAAAAAAAAAAAAAAAATTAAACACTGCAAAATCGGCCTTTCCCGCCGAGTCCTCAATCTTCCACTTGTCAATCGCCAACCACTCCCGATCCGCCATGAAGGCACGCATTCAATCGGCCCTTACCCTACAACCACTGCTTTTCCAGACTATCCCTCGGGAACTGTTACCTTGTCAGAAATTCCATCTGCACGCGCTACCTCTTTTCCCGTGCGTGGGACCATCCACGTGTCAAATTCGGTTTGTCTTCAACTGGCCGTGAAATCGCGACATGTCACGATATCACGACATGTCGCGACATCGCGACCAAACGGTGCCTTGCCTTCGTCCGCCAGAAACGTAGCGAAATCGCTACTAAAAAGTCCCTCCGCACCAAAGCTACAAAAACGTCGCGACATCGCGACGTCGCGATATCGTGACGTCGGGATATTGCAACAAAAACTCCACGACATGCCCTTGCCACAAAAATGTCGCGACATCGCGACGTCGTGATATCGCGACGGAAACTCCACTGCTTTCCCTTGCCTCCTTCGCCGTTGCCTCCGCCTTCAACCTGTCTTCGAAGGCCTTGCCTTTGTCTTAAGCTCCCATTGTTGTCACCTTTGTCTTCGAGCCACGATTCCGCAACATGTCGTGAAATCATGACATGTCGCAATTTCGCGGCTCCCCTGCACTGTCTTCTGCCGCCTTCAAAATCGTCGTGATATCGCGACGTCGCGATATCACCACAAAAACCGCCCCTTCTCCAATGCTCTCAAAACCGTCGTGATATCGCAACGTCATGATATCGCGACAAAAACTGCCCCTGCCTTGCTGTAGCCTTTGGGGTCGCGATTTTGTGACCCCCTTCCCAACTTTGCCTTGGAAAACAAAACACATTTCTTAGAAACTCCGGTTGATGCCCGATTGTCCTGCTGTCGTCGGATGCTCCTGCATCAAAAAGCAAGAAAAACTGTTGCGATTTCGCGACATGTTGGAAGAGAGAGAAAAAGTAGGAAAAATTGTCACGATTTTGCGACATGTTGGAAGAGAGAGAAGAAGTAGGAAAAACTGTCACGATTTCGCGACATGTTGGAAGAGAAAGAGAAAGCAGGAAAAACTGTCACGATTTCGTGACATGTTGGAAGAGAAAAAGGCAAGTGGAAAAACTGTCGTGATTTTGTGACATGTTGGAAGAGAAAGAGAAAACAAGAAAAATTGTCGCGATTTCGCGACATGTTGGAAGAGGAAAAGGCAAGTTGAAAAACTGTCGCGATTTCACGACATGTTGGAAGAAAAAGAGAAAGCAGGAAGAAGTGTCACGATTTCGCGACAAGTTCAAAGAAAAGAGAATAAGTTGAAAAGTGTCGCGATTTCGTGACATGTCGCATTTTCGTGACTAAAACAGGAGAGAGAAAGTAAGTTGGAAAAGTGTCACGATTTCTCGACATGTCGTATTTTTGTGACTAAAATAGGAGAGAGAAAGTAAGTTGGAAAAGTGTCACGATTTCGTGACATGTCGCATTTTTGCGACTAAAATAGGAGAGAGAAAGTAAGTTGGAAAAGTGTCACGATTTCGCGACATGTCGCATTTTCGCGACTAAAATAGGAGAGAGAAAGTAAGTTGGAAAAGTGTCACGATTTCGTGACATGTCGCATTTTCACGACAAAAGAAAGAGAGGAAGCGTACGGAAGCAGAACTGTCATGATTTCACGACAAAAGTAGAAAGCAAGACTTCGAAAGCAGAAGTGTCACGATTTCATGACAAAAGCAAAAACAAAGTATACGGAGGCGAAAGTGTCGTGATATCGCGACATGTTGTATTTTCGTGGGCCTAAGCAAAGAAAAATAGGAGAGAGAAAAAAGTGTCACGATATCGTGACATGTTGTATTTTCGCGGGCCTAAGCAAAGAAAAAGAGGAGAGAGAAAAAAGTGTCACGATATCGCGACATGTTGCATTTTCACGGGCCAAGGCAAAGAGAAAGAGGAGAGAGAAAAAAGTGTCGTGATATCGTGACATGTTGTATTTTCGTGGGCCAAAGCAAAGAGAAAGAGGAGAGAGAAAAAAGTGTCACGATATCGCGACATGTTGCATTTTTGTGGGCCAAAGCAAAGAGAAAGAGGAGAGAGAAAAAAGTGTCGCGATATGTATTTTCACGGTTGAGTTGAAGCCGACGAAGACCGATGACAGCCGACTAAAATTAGGGTTTTTAGTTGTTATGCAAGCCGACTAAGATTAGGGTTTTCATCATGAAAATGTTGTTATAAAAGGAGGGTTGTTTGGAGAATTGTGATGGAGTTGGACAAATTGTCGAATGTGAGTCGAAGTGTGAAATGTGGTCATAAGAGCGCAGAAAGCACAGAAGCGGCGAGATGATGGCGAAGTGTGCAAAGTAAGCGAAGAGTCATGTCGAATTATCCTAAGTGCGTCTGTGAGTGCGTAGATAGAGCAGAAGGCGCAAAGAGTGCAAAGGGCAAAGACGAATGCTAAGTACAGCTGTAATGAAGAACAATGTGCGAAGTGATTGCGTAGAGAGAGCAGAGTGCGCAGAGAGCACAAATGTGAAGAAGACTAGTCAGGGTCTTGCAAAAGCAAAGGTATCTTCTAGTTTCAGAATTGAAGTCCAAGTTAGTGCTTGGCATCTAGGGTTGGTGCTCCTTCTAGTTGGTGCTGGTAAATTAGGGGTTGGTGCTCCTTCCAATTGGTGCTAGTAAATCAGGGGTTGGTGCTCCTTTTTGTTGGTGCAGATAAATAAGGGGTTGGTGCTCCTTCCAGTGGGTGCTAGTAAATTGATTGTAAAGTTGGTGCTTTACAAAGGCTGGATTTGAATGGTAGTCCAAGCAGTCATTCTTGAGGAGTAGCCAAATTGGTGAACCTCATTAAATCTTGTGCTATGTGATGTTCTCTTGTGATGCTTGCTTTATCTGGTTTTAAGGTTTCATTATTTTAGATTTAAGAGCTATGAATTTAAGTTTAAAGAACTACACTGATTCACCCCCCCCTCTCAGTGCCATTGTAAGACTAATAATTGGTATCAGAGCCAAGTTCCCTTATCAGGATAAATTAGTCAGGGTTGATCTTGGATTAGTACGCAATGGGTAAGAAGAATAGATCCTCCTCCAAAAGGGTATCTCAGTCAGTTTCAGTTCCTGTGGAAGAGAAAATTGAACTAGAAAAGGTTGAAGGAGTGAATTCTGAAGTATGTGATGAAGGTGAGTTGATCGCTGCACGTAAAGAGTTGAATATAAGACTGTCCAAGAAGTTGGAAGAATATGGGGATAATATTGAAGATCTCCTCTTACAAATTCAGAAAGCCAAGAAAATAGAAGAAGCCTTGAAGTCACGCCTAGATGATAGAGACAATGAGATCAAGGAGGCCAAGTTACAAACACATAAAGCTCAGTTCGAAGCTTTAAAGTTGAATAACAATGAGAACATAGAGGCATATATGCTGAGAGTTAATGAAGTCCTAGAGAATGATTCTAAAAGGGAAATAGGTGGATGTATTTTCATGAGACTTGAAGAAGAAACAGAAAAAGAACAGGAATGTGATGAAGAAGAAATCGATGCAAAAATAAATTCGAAAGAGGAACTAATTGCAGCTCTGGATGAATTGAAGATAGAAAGAAAAAGGAATAAGGAAATCTCAAGAAAGCTTGATGATGCAAATGAAATAATAACTAGTTTGAAAGTACAGGTAGAAGAATTCAAAAGGATTGAAGAAACTCTTAGGTCACAGATCAATGAGAAAGAGATTGGTTGCTGCAAACAAGAGGAAGAGATTATTTTATTGAAGAAACAACTAGAAGATGCCAATACAAATATCAAATTCGAGAAGAACATAGAGTTGCTAGATAAAATGATAAGCCATCAAAGAAGCTCCACGGATAAGTGTGGTCTTGGATATGAAGTTGAACAACCTTCATCTTCCAACTCTGCAAAAAATAAGAAGTTCACTGTTGAAGGATCGAAGCAAGAAAAGTTTGAAGATGAATCTTCAAAAGGATGAAAATATCAAAGGAGATCTACAACAAAGCAACCCCAAAAAAAGAGGTTCTATCACTCTCACTCTATTCATAATAATACTTTTAATGGCTATTGTTTCAGATGGAACCAGTATGGTCACAAGGCAACTTATTATGGATTGAATAATAAATCAAAGAGTTATCTCTGGTAGAAATACATCTGCATTTCTGAGTGAACACTATGTACAATGTTTTCAATGTAATGGTCATGGGAACATAGCAAGGTTTTGTCCAAGCAATTTTGTATCTAATCTAAGGCAAAATAGTAGATTTCATCAGATGCAAAGAACGCAACACAGACAGGGGATAAATCATGTACATAAAAGAAAGGAAAATAATCATTCATCAAGGATGCACAAGAGACAACCACACAAGAGAAATTTTAAAGTTCACGAAAATGTGCAAAACAGGGATGTAGTTGAAAAATCCAAGCCCAATTTCAAGAAAGTTTGGAGAAATATAGAAGAAAGGAAATCGTGTCTCCTTGGACTGAAGGAGACTACTCCTCTATTGCACTAAGCAACTCCAGGTAGTACATCCTTAGGGGGAGCAATCTTAAAGTTTTATTTTAATGCTCCTATGTTTGTTTGGTTATCTGAGGATGAAAGGCAAGTAGTCAGGGAAGCTGTCGTATAGTTGTCAAAGTGTGTTTTCAGTTCATGTAGTTGTTTGTAGAAGTGTCGTGAAGGGTGGTGATTAAATTGAGAGTTGTCATTATTGGTAGTATTGCTATATGTCATTGTTGTACTGGTGATGGTTCTTACTGCCACTATCCAAAGTTAAGGATTATAACAGTTCAAATAATTTTGTTAGTGAAAGAATGTTGCCATAGTCGCATATATGTGTTTCGATAAAAGCAGTATGTACTTGAACTACACATTGACGTGAAAATTGTTAGATCTATTATGACGTTGTGGTGAAAATTATTGAAGTTTGATTATTGATTCATGTTTAGCTCATCAAGATGAGCAACTTTTCTTTGTGAATCATACCTATCCGAGGTCTAGAAGTATGAGTTTGAGTAAGGTGCACTATAGTTGGCCGTGAAGTGTTTGACAAAATGTTGTCTCCTGATTCGATCAGTTGAAAGTAAGGTGTGACCAACGGTGACTGTTGAAAACATTTTGAGTTGGTTGATACATGCTTTGACTAGGGTTTGTGATAAAGGGTTGTTCATTGAGGTGATTGGTTAATACATGCTTCGACTAGGGTTTGTGATAAAGGGTTGTTCATTGAGGTGATTGGTTGAATAAAGTTGATTGAGCCTAGTCAAGTGATTGGATGCATGTGGTTGTTCAAGTTCCATAAAATAAACTATTATATATTCTTGATTTGAGTTGAGATTGATATTTGAGAATAGAACATATAAAGTCTCTAACAATTCTCTTTATGCTTCTATGAGATTGATTTGAGTTGAGATTGGGATTTGAGTATAGAACATATTGAGTCTCTAACAATTCTCTTTATGCTTCTATGAGATTTAGTTGATACATTGATTGAGCATTAAGTATAAAACATATTGAGTCTCTAACAATTCTCTTTATGATTCTATGAGATTGGATAAGTTTTGTGTGATCTTGTTAAGAAGATTTGAAACAAGCCTTTTCACCCTTATGTACCTCAAGGCTACTATGGAATATGGGTTATGGTATCCAAAAGATAAAGACTTCACCCTTATTTCATATTCAGATACAGATTGGGCAGGAGGTGTCGTTGACATAAAGAGTACTAGTGGAGGTGCACTCTATCTTGAAGACAGATTGGTCGAGTGGTCACACTTCCCAAGAATTGACTAGCTATAGGGATCACATTTTCAGGGGGAGCATTTAAGTATTTGATTATCTTTTTGCTCATGTTCATGCTTTTTGCTAAGTGTAATAAATTTTTCCTAAGAATGTTGTGCATGGACTCAGGGGGAGTCTGCAGTAGCCCTTTGGTATTATTGTCAAAGGGGGAGAAGAGTTACAAGAAATTGCACGTGTTGCCAACAATTCCAAAGGGGGATATTGTTGAGCAAGGTGCAACAACAGTATTGTCATTGTTGTCAACACAGTCAGATAGATCTGTTGATGCAGTGGACAGGAAGTTCAAAAGCTATTTAGATGCAGAAGACAGGAGCTCAAAGCTTACTCAAAGTATGTACAATGATTTTCCAAGAAGACCGAAGGGGCCCATATGCAAAAGATCAAAGAAAAAGACAAGAAAAGTGTCGCAATATCGTGACATATACAGCAGACAAGAAAAACTGTCATGATTTCACGACATGTTGGAAGAGAGAGAAAAAGCTGGAAAAACTGTCATGATTTCGTGACATGTTGGAAGAGAGAGAAAAATTAGGAAAAACTATCACGATTTCGTGACATGTTGGAAGAGAGAGAAGAAGCAGGAAAAACTGTCACGATTTCACGACATGTTGGAAGAGAAAGAGAAAGCAGGAAAAATTGTCGCGATTTCATGACATGTTGGAAGAGAAAAAGGCAAGTGGAAAAACTGTTGCGATTTCATGACATGTTGGAAGAGAAAGAGAAAGTAGGAAAAATTGTCACGATTTCATGACATGTTGGAAGAGAGAAAGGCAAGTTGAAAAACTGTCACGATTTCATGACATGTTGGAAGAAAAAGAGAAAGCAAGAAGTGTCGCGATTTCGTGACAAGTTCGAAGAAAAGAGAATAAGTTGAAAAGTGTCACGATTTTGCGACATGTCGCATTTTCGCGACTAAAATAGGAGAGAGAAAAAATAAAAGTGTCGCGATATCGCAACATGTTGTATTTTCATGGGCCTAAGCAAAGAAAAAGAGGAGAGAGGAAAAAGTGTCATGATATCGTGACATGTTGCATTTTCGTGGGCCAAGGCAAAGAGAAAGAGGAGAGAGAAAAAAGTGTCGCGATATCGCGACATGTATTTTCGCGGGCCAAAGCAAAGAGAAAGAGGAGAGAGAAAAAAGTGTCGTGATATCGCGACATGTTGTATTTTCATGGGCCAAAGCAAAGAGAAAGAGGAGAGAGAAAAAGTGTCATGATATCGCGACATGTATTTTCGCGGTTGAGTTGAAGCCGAAAAAGACCGATGACAACCGACTAAAATTAGGGTTTTCAGTTGTTATGCAAGCCGATTAAGATTAGGGTTTTCATCATGAAAATGTTGTTATAAAAGGAGGGTTTTTTGGAGAATTGTGATGGAGTTGGACAAATCGTCGAATGCAAGTCGAAGTGTGAAATGTGGTCGTAAGAGCGCAAAAAGCGCAGAAGTGGTGAGATGATGGCGAAGTGTGTAAAGTAAGTGAAGAGTCATGTCGAACTGTCCTAAGTGCGCTTGTGAGTGCACAGATAGAGCAGAAGGCGCAGAGAGTGCAAAGGGTGAAGATGAACGCTAAGTATAGCTATAACGAAGAACAGTGTGCGAAGTGATTGCGCAGAGAGAGCAGAGTGCATAGAGAGCACAAAGGTGAAGAAGACCAGTCAGGGTCTTGCAAAAGCAAAGAAATCTTACTATTAATATTCTAGTTTCAAAATTGAAGTCCAAGTTGGTGCTTGGCATCTGGGGTTGGTGCTCCTTCCAGTTGGTGCTGGTAAATCAAGGGTTGGTGCTCCTTTCTATTGGTGCAGATAAATAAGGGGTTGGTGCTCCTTCCAGTGGGTGCTGGTAAATTGATTGTAAAGTTGGTGCTTTGCAAAGGCTGGATTTGGATGGTAGTCCAAGCAGTCATTATTGAGGAGTAGCCAAATTGGTGAACCTCGTTAAATCTTGTGTTGTGTGATGTTCTCTTGTGATGCTTTCTTTATCTGGTTTTAAGGTTTCATTATTTCAGATTTAAGAGCTATGAATTTAAGTTTAAAGAACTACACTGATTCACCCCCCCCTCTCAGTGCCATTGTAAGACTAACACTTATTGCAGAGGTTGTAGCTTGTGTAGAAATGACGGTGGATACTATAGTAATGGGATGAGGTGGGGATGACAGAAGGGATTGCCATCCTACTAATATAATTGGTGGTTATTTTGAGGGTGAAGGGGTGTGATTAGGTGAATATGGCACTAGGATTTTTTGTGAATGTGGGGAAGACAAATTGACTTGAGATATTGTGATGACTGGTGAAGTGGGTGGTAAACCATGAGGTGGGGATGATGGTTTTTGTTCCATTCATTCTTGAGAAGGGGAGGGATATTTATTTAGGGATGGAGAAGGATAAGGAGGAGAAGGGTTAGGGATCATACCTTCACCTACCAAAGTAGACTATTGAACTATGTTGTCTATACCTTGTTGCCATGTCTGTTGGGCTGGCTACTCTGGTATCGAGGATTGTTCAACTATTCATATTTGATCCATATTCTAATTTTTACTAATATATTTCTTAGCATCCCCTAGTGAATATTTTTCTTTTCTCTTGAATATGATATGCACTATAGGCTTACTCTTTTAGGGGTCATCTTGACATTGTACCTTTTTCAATGTAACTTTCAAAACTGGGGTTGACTTTGCAAGGGTTGCAATAGTGAATTTCACAAGCATGACCACAAAGTTATATTCTATCTTACCTCCTACTAAATATTGCAAAGGAGCTTCACCTCTTAATGTAATACCTTTTAGCCTTTTCCCTATCTGGACATTCTCTACATTTCTTATTTCATATTTACTCAGGCCACCTCCAGAATAATTACATCTTTTTTATCATTACAACACCCACTGAGTATTGCTACAATTGCTCTTGCAAAGGCTCAAAATTGGTCTAATATACTTCAATTATTGGTGAGGTATCCATTGGAGTTTCCTATACCTCTTACTGTGAAGGTGGAGAGGGAGATCTTGAGACTGCTTGATCTTTCTTTTGCCCTTTCACTCCTATTTTCTTGTAGCTCAACACTAGGCTTCTACTATTCTTGGCCTTCCAAGTATTAATGTGTTTGTCATATAACTCAGAGAAATAAATGTCTAATTGATGGTTGTACCTGGCCTTTAAGCACCTATCTCTACTATAATATTCCACCATTCCCAAATATTACCCTCATTCTAATGATATTTATCCTTCATTTCTTTGATCTTGGACTCTTTTAACTGGTGGGTTTTGTTCTTTCAGGATTAAAATTGAGTAATTGATCATAAAAATATCTCCAAGGGGGAAGTTGCTCCATATTATTAACATTCCACTCTAATGTAGCATTTTACTTGTTATTTATACCCTTCTCAAAGTGAGGCCTCAATTTTTTTTCAAATTTGAGGGCTCTTTCCCCATTTAGGGCAACATTTCTTTCCATGAAATTATCATCTAGATCATATCTCCACCTCTATCCAAGCCTTTCCAAATACTATACAATTTGCTCATATTTGCCCCTTTTGGATACAGTGATATCATCTACATTGTGAGGGTAAATCAACATCCATTTTATTCCCTTATCGGTGTTGAAGTTGATATTGATGAAATCAACTTGTATTAAGTATTCTAAAGCCAACATTTAGCTAGTGACAAAGTGGGGTAGTAGAAATGGTTTCTCATTGAAGCCATAGAGTTTTATGACTATTCCCTCGATGAGGATATACCAATATCCTTCCTCTACCTAATTCACCCATAAAAAATCTTTACCTAGAAGAGGTAATCTGGGGCTTTGACCATACATGATTTTTTAAGGTTGGCCCTCAAAATTCCAAATTGAACCTATTGTAAGATTATGTATTCCTTAGATGGTCGATCCATTGGTAGACTGGTATAGGATCACCATTGTCATTTTTTTTGTTATTGGAATTCAAGGTATATCTTGCCTCACAAAACTGAGGAGCATCCACATTAGGTTAGAGCAATGTCTAAAAGAGGGTGTCTCTAAATCTCTCTTCATGCTCACCAACTACTCATGTATTCTCTTAGAAAGGTAGGCCAACCAATAAAAATAAATTGGTCTAATATTTTCAATTTTCGTCGATGCTTTATACATTTTCTCTTTAGATATGTAATAAACAATGGCTATCTACCAATTCCTTATATATCTATCATAATATAGATCCTCTAGGTAGGCTAACATGGTGAAGAGTTTTGGGTAGGCAAAATGCTCAATGGCAATTGGAGTTTTAGGTAGATTATTCCTAGATTTTATTATTTTAAACTGACTGTAAATCCATTTTTTGAAAGGCTCACCATCATGAGAATGACCTTGTAGTGAATAATATTTATCTTTGCCTTGTGGGTCAAAGGGTTTAGGGTTCACCAAAGGGTCTACACCCATAGGAAAAAGATCCCAGTAAGCCTGAGTAGTTATATTGAAAAGTGTTTTACCTTTAGCTATTTTTACCACCTTAAACCTAGGGTCATAGAACTCCACTATAGTAGATGTTAGTTATGGGTAGGGATGTACTAAATCACAGAAATAGAATGATAGAAAGGAACGTATGGCACAAATACCTTGAATAGTCATTGGCTCTCCTCACTAAAATTTATCATTGATTTCTCATCTGAGCTTGTCTCTTATTCTCCATGTTATTTTTGTATCTGCTACTACCTTTTCTTTATCAACATAGCACTGTAGCTCACTGCTTTTCTATTGAATTGCTTGCTTTGTAGATTTCAATGCCATCCCTTGAAAAAATTCTAAAAATGCCCTTCCTTGTCACTCTACAAGTTCATCTCAGTATTATTTTAGTACTCTTGGAGAATTAAGCACTGCTTGCAAAATGAGCAACATTCAAATTGTAAGCTTTAAATATCTTGCATGTATGCTTTCCACCATTAATGCGATAGATGGACCACTACTCCACACACTTCAAAATAAAAAAATGACTAAACTAGCATGGTAACTTGTAAATGATGCATCATTCATCGATTGGTCATGGCGTAGAACATGTCGTGGTCCATAAATCATCCTTATATTTAATCTTTCCAGGCATGACATAAAAAACATGGTGGGGTAGAATATATTTTGAATTCTTTGACCTCTGACTGAGAACATGTTGTAAACCATTGTCTTTATTTTTTTCTTTTCTCTGTACAAAAATTGAAAGAAAAATAATAGGATTATGTATGTTTTACATAGAAGAAATTTTCACTCGAAGTAAAGTTTTAGATGGTATCCATTAAATAGGAACGGTTGCAAGCTTCCTTCTTGATCACAAAGTTGGAAATAATTGTTCTCTTTGACTTCTACTACTTTGAATAGACCATCCTAGAAAGAATCAAACTTTTGGTGGTTTCCAGGCTTAGATATCTCTACATTCCATCTTAAGACTGAATCGCCTACATTCAAATTTCTAAATATAGCATTTCTATCAAACCATTCCTTGGTGCAGATTGAATGCCTCTGGAAATTCTCATATTCTTGGGTCCTTGTTTCCTCCAACTGTAAGAGATGCACTAATCTAGCTTCCACTAGATCCTAATATGATTCATCATTCTGGCTGGCCAACTTAGAGTTGGTATCTCTAGATGAGTGGACATAATGGCCTCTTTCCCATACACTAATACATAAGGAGATGTCTTGGTAGACCTCTTGATAATAATCCTATCAGCCCATAGAGCCTACTCTAGGAGAAGGTGCCAACTTCTTTTGTTGCTTTCTAGTGCCCTTTTTAGAATTCTGAGCAAATTTTTGTTAGTGGATTTTGCTAACCCATTCCCTTGAGGGTAATAGTTAGAGGAATTATTCAAAATTATACCATATTTGCTTGCAAACTCAATATACTTTGCACCTATAAAAGTAGGACCATTATCACTTACTATGGCTTCAGGAAACCCAAACCTTGTGATTAAGCTTTCCATGAATTCAATTACCATCTCTTGGTCTGATCTCTTGGTTGGAATTGCCTCAACCCATCTTGTGAAGTAATTTGTAGTAGTCAAAATATATTTATGACCAGTTGAAGAGTTAGGATATATGACTCCAATGAAATCTAATCCCCACTATTAGAAAGGTTCTTCAAATTGGATCGACCTGAGGGGAAATGAAGTGTTCTTGTTTCTCCCTACATACCTTTGGCACTTGTCACATGCTCTTGTTACCTTGAAGGTATCAACAAAAATAGTAGACCAATAGTATCATGCCCTTATTATTTTCATAGCAGTGACCTTTCTTGAGAAGTGTCCTCCTAAAAACCCTTCATGGAATTCCTCAATGACCTTTTGCTTTTGATTGTCCTTCAAGCATATTAACAGAACTCCATCAAGATTCTTCTTATATAACCCTTCTGGCAATAGAATATATTTTAAGGCTTTAAGCCTATACCTTCTTCTTTGTGAAGGATTAAGGTCTTGAGGGCATATACATTTATGTAGGTAACTTGTCATATGATCAATCCAATCTAAATTCTTTGAAGAGTTATCCTCATTCTGCTCTGATGTTGATGGTTGAAAAACTGCTAACTGATCTGAAACTATTTTTACTATCATTCCCTGACATAGAGCTCTACTTCTGACCAACTTAGTGGGATGTATCTCCACATAATATTATTGAATTTTTGTAATCCAACCAGCCCTTTTATATCCTATTTATCCTTGTAATATGAAACTACTAACATATGGGTGTACCACATAAATGATAGTTTTGCTTTGAGCCAAGTATTACCTAAAATTCTTCAATGATTTTAATACTGTAAACACTTGCCTCTCAATAAATTTATATTTAGTATGGTACTCATGAAGAGTTTGACTCTAGAAAAAATATGGGATGTTCCTCTCCAACATCATTCTTCTATGTTAGTATTGTTGCATAGCTCTCTTCAGCTCCATAGGTATATAGAATCAAATCCTTGTTGAAATCAGGGTTCACTAGTACTGGGATAGTAGTGATAGCTTGCTTAATTGCATCAAAATATTATTTTCTTATTTCAGTCCACTTAAAATCCATATTCTTTTTCAGCAATTTTGATATGGGTTTAACCACTTGAGCAAAGTTTGAGATGATTTTCTTACAAAATTAATCTACCCAAAGAAATATTGCAAGACCTTCTTGTTCATAGATAGAGGTAGATCTAGAATTGACTTTACCCTATCAGGGTCAATGGACATCCCTTATTTAGAAACAACATGTCCTAAAAGTTTCCCTTCATGTACTACAAATAATGGCTTCTTTGGATTTAGGGAGATACCAAACTCTTTGTATTTCTTGAACACTTGATCCAAGTGCTCCAAGTGAGCTTATTTTTGTGATGGAACATAGTCATATCATATAGATAGATGAGGATGAATTTATTGATTAGCTTCCCAAAATCATAGTTAGATAAACCAAAAGGTATCCTTTGATAGGTGAAATTTCCCCACTTAGTATTAAAGGTTGTCTTAAAATGATCTTCATATTTTACCCAGATCTAGTTGTATCTTGAGAAACCATCCAATAAGGAAAATATCTCAGCCCATACAAAAATATATAAAATTTGATCAATCTGAGGGCGGGGGTACTGATCTTTCAGTGATTCTTGGTTCATGTTCCTAAAATATACACATAGATGGATGTCTCCATTCTTATTTCTAATAGGAACCAAATTAGCCACCCATGTAGAGTGCTTGATTGGGTAAATAATTTTAGCTTTCAATATTTTGAGCAAATCTTCTCTAATTATGGACTCAATCCTAGGATTTACATGTCTTTGCTTCTATCTAAAAGGCTTTGCATCAGCCTCTAGCTCAATAGTATGCTGGATGAATTTTTTATCATATACTTTAAATATTCATATGACCAAACTACAATATCTTGGTACTTGAGACATAGGGCCTTGATATCCTCTACTTCCTCTGGAGAACTTTAGATACCAAATTTGAGCTTTCTATATTTTTCAACTTCAATCTCTTTATATATTTCTTCACTGACCTCCATAGCTCTTGCTTTTCTTCTATCTTATTTGTCAAAGATATTTTCTAGGGTGATCAAACCCTTAGGGATATGGTTGTTTTTTAATTGAATGACATCTTGTTGATCTATTTCATGAGGTAGCTCCTCCTACACACTAGATAAGCAATATTCCCTCACTAGAAAATCAATAATATGATCATCACTCTCAAAAACCTACCAAAAAATCTATTTGTTTGGTACTGTAGGTCTGAAGACTAGTTTGACTCTTCTATCCTTTGATGATCCCATATCTGAAGAAGGGCTGAAATTTGAACCCTTAATGACTAAAGAATCAACCAACATATTCTATTTCCTAGGAATAGAGTGGATATTAAGGGCATCGAAAGACTCCATTAGATCCCATACCCTATTCATGTATAATTTTAGGTAATGGTGCTTATTTTTGCACCTCTCTCTCACTTGATTAACTATAAACTCAGAGTCTCCATATATGTCTAGCATTTTAATTTCCATACTTTCTACTTGCATAAATCCTAAGCATAAAGCTTCACATTCTATAGAATTTTTGGTACAAGACCATGTTAGTATATAAGTAAATATTTTCAAGCCTTTTAAAATGGATTGTAGGACTACACCTCACCAGCTCTATTTTTACTCTTTGCACCATCAAAATGAAAAGTCTAGATTTCTATTTCTCTTAGGGATTGATTGGAGATGGTAGAGGTCCTTTTCTCTGCTTCTAAGGAAATACTGTAAGTGTCCATACCTATTCCAAACTAGTTGTAATCCTCTATGAATGGTAATTCATCCTCCACTTCTAACTCTTCAAAACTTTCTACTAGTTCAAATTCATCTAGAGCTGAGAGGTTACACATATCCTCCTCTATCTTTTCAATGTGATAGGACACAGGATTTTCAAGTGTTATCCTTATCCTCTTTCCTTTGAATGGAATCATCATGCCAAAGTAGTCCAAATACATATAGCCTCCTAGCTTAGCAATGAACTCTTTGGAAAGACATAGGCTAAAGTAAGGCTCTAGGTCTACCACCATAATTTCTTGCATAATAGTTACTTTTGGAGCCCTATGTAGTCTCATTAGTATGTCCTTTACTACTCCAATAGTCTTAATTGGTGTACCATCCAACTGCAAAACTTTGAGATAGGATAGGGTATACTCCATACCCATCTCATCACAAACTACTTTAGGCATGACTATGGTCGAAGCCCCTGAATCAATCATATAGTTGTGGAATATCCAACCCTCCATTCTCAAGGAAATATAAAAGGGAGGCAGTTTGTTCTTCAGAGCAACAAGATTCATATTCTCCTTACAAAAGGGTATACTAAGAACTATGGTGGTCTACTTTTCTTGAGAATTATTACTCAAATAAACCTTGAGCAGATCTATCTGAACAAGAATAAATAGGGTATCATAGAGACTTGCTTTGGATGGAATTCTTTTCATCTCCTCCACAATGTTATATTCTATTTTTTTTGAAGGGGGCTTCTCATACCTCTTCTCTGGCTCTCCATATTTTCTCTTATACTATTGTGTAGCTTCAATCCTTTGCCTCTTAGTGATGGAAGGAAATCTTAGCTTTTCTTGTGCTTCATCTTTAGAACTTATTCTTTCTTTATCACTTTCCTTCTCATACCTTTTGGAAAAATTGATCCCCTTTTCTTGGCTCTTAGGAGCTGCATCTCTCTTTTTAGCTTCTTGAGGAATGAGGAATTTATCATTACTTTGCAAGGATGATTCTCTCTTTTTCTGAGAGGGAACTTGAAACTGACCCATATTTTGTGGATCAACTTGCAATATCTTCTTCCCTGACCTAGTCATGATAGAAACAAATTCTTCTTCATAGAGATCTTATCTAACCATGATCTATTATGGTTGCCACAACATGTTGAATCTACCCTTTTGATTCCTCTTATATTTCTCCATGGACTATTGCACATGGTGTTGGTACATGACATAGGAATTAGAATCATGGAGATCGTTACACACAAGGCACCAAACATTCACAAGGCTAATCTCAGGGGTGTACTATTGATATTCTTGATTTATGTTAATCCTAATCCCTGCAGTCTTACTGGTACTAGGCTTTTGATCTCTATTAATGTACAAATACATTCTCTACTAAGATATTCCCATATCTCTTTTCTCCATTACATTTACCTTGTTGTAGATTATTTTAAGGTTTTTTGGATATCAAGCAACAAGGTGGATTCTTGAGGTACTTGAGATGGGATTTGTGAAAAGGAAATTGAGATAGATGATGCTTTAGGGTATGGTATTGGAGCCACATGAGGGAGTGGTTATGAAAAAGGAGGTATATCCATGTAGGAGGTTGTAGCTACTTTAGCTTAGAATTGAGGAACATCAGAATAATAGGGTATGACTATCTTTGGAGTTAGCATTCCTACATTAATAAGGATATTTTTTGCTTGTATAGTTGCATTATACACTTGGGTACAGGTAGATACTCCTAAATATTGACTTTGTAGCCCTATTTCTAACCCAAGAGCCCTGATATAGTACATGAAAGAAAGAGGGGCAACTATCCTAGCTTCAGGTGGTATCCTTTTCTAGGTTCTATTGAATCTTAGATTGAAATTAGAGACTAATTCTTGCTGATGTTTCTGGATAGACGTGAACTAGTTTAGGAGGAAAAAAGGATCAACATATTCATTAAATTATTCTACAAAAGGCTCGGCTAATGTAGCCCATGAAGTGATGTTGTTGTCTTCCAAGGTCCTAAACCAATGCATAATCTTTCCTCTAAAGGATAGGGCTAGAATCCTAATAATCACATTTTCATTTCTAATGTTGTGTATGGTTGCTAAGTTCAATATATCCTAGCAATGCTCATAAGCAATTTTACCTAAACCATCATATGTGGGTATAGCTTTGGATACAACTTGGGGAATTTCATGCATTTGGGCAAGGCTTAAAGGACCAATGGTATCCCAATTAGGGTATTTCTACGGAGCTTGGTTTGGGTTTACATTCTAATGTGCAACCATGTTTACTAGGGTTTTTAAAGGAGTTGGTCCTAGAGGTACCCTAGGGGCTAATTCAACTGGAACTTCTTCCAAATGTGATTCTAGGAATAAAATTCTTATAATATTGGACCCTCTTAGGGGAAGCTCATAAAATGTGATAGGGTCTTGGCTATTTTTAGTAGATGACCTAGTATACATGAAAAATATGAGCTACTAGGAAAGGCCTCTTAGGTTCTTGATCTCAAGGAGTCACCAAGTGAATTTTATTTCACCACTTGATGAGGTCAAGACAATCCACTAAATATTGATTCCTCCGAGAAGAGTAGAAATGAAATCTTATGGGTGAACGAATGTTTCTTGTAAACAGGGTCCCATCGGGCATGCAAAATTTGTTGGGGTCTAAATTGACATCAAGGTAATCTTGAAACTATGACTATCATCTGTAATGATCTTGTTAGTCATGCACCCATTAATTACAGTATAAACCTTGACATTGGATGAGTTAAATATTGCTTTAACCTAACCTCCAGAGTATTTTGGTATACCTTGTCAACTATTTTGAGTTTTGACTCATTTAAAATTAGTTAAATGTATAAATATAGGGATAGAAATGGGGTAAGGGTTAGAAAATAATGAATGAACAATGGCCGGATAGAGCTAACAACATAGGCAACTATAGGAAAACCTCCCACAAATCAATTTCTAGTAATCCACACTTAAGACTAACAACATTCAAAACCAGTAATATTCGTCATTAGAGTGCATAATATACTTTAAAGACTATTTCAAACATCTAGAGTACTAATAATCCAAATAGAAAAATTAGATCAATACCCAAACTAACAAAAAAATAAGTCTCCTCCAAGCATACATTTAAACATGAAGTATTTCAATGCTCTAATTTAATATCAACATAATAGACTAACCATAGTAGCAGTAGCAGAAATGACTCCATAAATTGAATTCTCACAGAAGTAAAAAAGACACAGGTTTGAGTTAAACATCCAAGTAATTCTCCTTAAATTGATTTATAGAATAAAGTACAACAATATGGCAAGCAAACACTCTAGAGATGACCCTTGAAAATAAGGGTTTGACCTCTATTTATAGTTTTACATGTGTTTTAAAATATTTGGAGCATTACAAGGAATTAAAAATTCCAAATTAGTAAGGTGCTAAATTGGTAGCCTCTTGTTTGATTTGAAGAAAGAAGGAAGCTATCAATATTTTTCTCCTTTGCAACTTGGCTTCCACATGTCCCTCAACTCTCATGGCTTATGAATCTTAATTGATTTTATTTAGAATCAATACCATCCATCATTCTTACCAGGGCTATCTCACCATGGATCTACAACTGAATCTACTTACGGTTCTTGATCCTTCATCGCTTCATTTTCCTGCTAGTTTCCAGCTTAGAAATATTCAAACAATAATCTACAGCTTGTGACAAGTCAAATCCTACTTTTGTACATGGATTGAAATACATGGTATATAGGTCATTGATCTCTTGATGAATGGTTAAGATTAGAGCATGACAAACTTATCTTACCCACTCATGTCTACAAAATACCATGGTATAGAAACAATGACTCATTTTATTCTTACTTCTTTCGACGACATAGAATGTGTTCTAGCCCGCTCCTTGAAACTTTTATTCAAAAATGTTGACTACTTTGACCATGGGTTGGAGTAAAGGATTGTATTGCTTGGAAACTATGTTCATAGACCACGTGGCATGGGAACATGTTCTAGCCCACTCTTCTTAACTTTAAAATAATCCTCTTGCTAGTTCAGGCTATGACATGGAATATTATTTTGAAGGACATCCTAACCTACAATTTAGAATTATTAGTAATAAAAGGAGATGAGATATATTATGATACAAGAAGATTACAATATATAGGCATAAGCCTATATGCAAGACATGACAAGTGTAAAAGAGAATGACAAGTGTCAAACTAAATAAGGCATAGTGCACATTAATTCTAACATTTCCCCTTAATGTGCACTATCCTAACTATAGAAAAAAACAAGTCAACATTAGGTAAAGAGAATAGAATCTTTTGAAGTATATTTATCTGTAGTCTTCAGAATTAGATTTGGAAAAGCCCTCAAATAGAGTCTAGGGTGTCTTATATATAGTCCCTAGAGTATTTTTCCTTATGGTGACCATGTCATCCCATAAAAATGCATGGGTAACCAACTGTTGTATTCGCAAAGTGTATAGAAAAGATCACTAGGTATAAGGATCACATACAAAATGTCTTGAGTGTCGGGTAAAACCGAGAGTGCACTCCAAGCTACAATATATTTTAAGGCCAAACAATACATATGGAACAACCTCAAAATGAAAATAGGACACCACCTATGTGTTCATCTCAGAAAAATTTCCGATGACTATAAATACCCCTATGCTCCGTTATTAATGGGGCCTTAATTTGCTAGAAAAACATGTCTCTCAATTTATTTCCAATAAAAATATTTTGGAATGTGCTTCAAAATAATAAAATAGGGATATAAAAAAACATTCCCTCATAGGGAAATTACATGAACTTACATGGCCTTCATCTTCTGAATTTGAAAAAATGCAATATTGCATAATTAATGGCCTAGAGATCTATAAACAGCCCCAAAATCATGGGCCACATCATAAATTATAAAAAATCATTTAAAAATTCTATCTTTATGGAAGAAAGCATCACAGCATGTGGGTCACACCCATTGTGGAGGTTCCTGCCAGCTAGCGCCTCCATCTGGCGCTCGGGGATCCCATGCGGGAGGCCCATGACCACCTCAATGTGGTCGTTTTAAACAATGAGCCATGCTCCTTACAGTGCATGTGGAACAAAAAGACCCTGTATTGAAAAAAACCATCACAACATCGTGGTGATGGTCATCACCTTCCCTCAAAGCGGCTCCACCATACAACAAACACTTCCTCCCATAATTATGCATCTTCAAGATAATGTTCTAAATTTATATCGGCCTTCCAAATCCCTGTTAAGATCCTGCTATAAAATAAACTCAAATAACACACTCTCACACAATTGCTTGGAAATAACTCACATAAACATCACATTAATATAACATAAATTTGCATAAAGAACAATCTCACAATAGAACTGAATCGCGAGGCCTCTTCGAGGGGGCAACCTCCTTCAATACTTCATTAATTTTGCAAAAGATGGTTACATTGGTGCCTTTTCGGGTATTTAAGGAGTTTCCTTCCAAGGTTGGATTACATGCATAATGCCACCCGAATTACATGCATAGTGCCACTTTGAATTACATGCACAATGCCACTCGAATTACATGCACAATGCCACTCAAATTACATGCACAATGCCACACGAATTACATGCACAATGCCACCTATCTACCATGTGTTACATAAAAAGGGTGTCATTTGTCATAGGCACTACCTAAGCTAAAACTTAGAACATTAAAAAATATTAATCATGGGTACTACCCACGTTCACTAGGAATTATTACAAAAGGGGAGTTATTACATTAAGGGTTAGGATGAGATCCTAACATGCCCTTCTCCTTAAAGGAGCTTTGTCCTCAAAGCTGAAAATGAGGAAACTGTTGCTGGAGTTGATGGAGAGACTCCCATGTAGCATCCTCAGGTTGAAGTCCACGCCACTGAACCAGGACCTCTGTGATGGTACGGTTGCGCAGAGTGCGAGTTCGACGATCCAGCAGTTGTTCCGGTGCAAGTAAGATGGAGCCTTCTTCATCCAATTCGGGGAGTGTTGATTGAACCTGTACCTTTGTGCCCACAACTTTCTTGAGAAGGGAAACATGAAAAACAGGGTGGATCTTGGAAGTGGGGGGAAGATCCAATTTGTAAGCTGTTGGACCAATCCGTTGCAGAACCTGATAAGGACCATAGAATTTTGGAGCAAGCTTCTGACACCTGCGGAGTTGTAGGGATGATTGTTTGTATGGCTGCAAGCAAAGGAAGACCATATCACCCACATCAAAACTACGCTCAGAACGATGCTAATCAGCTTGTTGGTGCATCCGATTCTGGGCCATGTTCAAATTTTGCTTGAGTTGGCGGAGGACCTCGATGTGTTGACTTAGAGCATTGTCGACGGCCTGGACCTTGGAGCTGCCCGAAATGTAGGAGGAAGGCGTGAGTGGAGGGCGCCCGTAAACTGCCTCAAATGGTGTGAGTTTGGTGGCGGTATGATAGGAAGTGTTGTACCACCATTCAGCCAAAGAAACCCATTTTGCCCAATGAGTAGGATGATCAGAGGCAAAGCAGCGAAGGTAGGTTTCCAAGCATTTATTAACAACCTCTGTTTGACCATCCGTTTGCGGATGGTAGGCTGAACTCATTTTAGAGCTGAGTCCCCTGCAACTTAAACAACTCTTGCCAAAAATTGCTAGTAAAGGTGGGATCACGATCAGATACAATGGAGGCGGGCATGCCATGAAGGCGAAATATGGAGTCAAGAAAAGTTTGGGCAATAGTGGATGCTGTGTAAGGATGGGTTAGGGCACAAAAGTGAGCATACTTTGAAAGGCGGTCCACTACCACAAAAATAACAGACTTGCCTCCAGATTTAGGTAGCCCTTCTATGAAGTCCATGGAGATGTCAGTCCACACCTGATCTGGTATCGGCAATGGTTGAAGAGTGCCTGGGGAGCGCACTGTTTCTCCTTTCATCCATTGACAAGTGTCGCAATCCGCTACAAAAGAGCGAATGTACTGTTTCATGCCTTTCCAAAAGAAGGTGCGCTTGAGTCGTTCATAAGTTTTTAGGAACCTTGAATGGCCAGCAGATGGAGTAGCATGTGATTCCTTCATGAGGAGTTCTCGAAGTGGGGACTTAGGAGGAAGAACCAGGCATTGATGGTAACGCAGATCTTGGCCATCCCAACTATATCCTGGTGTAGACTATGGATCATCCCTAAATGAAGCAACCAGGTCTTTCAAATCTGCATCTTGAAGTATTTCCTGACGTAAGGGCTCAATCCATTGGGGCAATGGTGCAGAGATGGCACATAGCATACTAAGGGCCTCAAATTGGCGAGAGAGAGCATCTGCCACAAGATTTTCCTTCCCTTTTTTGTACGTGATGTCATAATCATAGCCCATGAGTTTTGATACCCACTTTTGTTGCTCAAGAGTGGCAACTCGTTGTTCTAGAAAGTATTTAAGGCTCTGGTGGTCAGTTTTGATGGAGAAATGGCACCCAATGAGGTAAGGCCGCCAATGTAGGATTGCATGCAATATTGCCAACATTTCCTTAGCATATGTGGATTTTCCCAGATTGCGATCAGATAGGTCTTTGCTGGTAAAAGCCAAAGGGCGTCCTTCTTGCATCAATACTACCCCAATACCACGACCAGAAGCGTCACTTTCAATGACAAATTTTTTTCAGAAGTCTGGCATGGCTAAAACCGGAGTGGTGGTCATGGCATGTTTGAGGTCCGGGAATGCTTGCTCAGCTGGCCTTGTCCACATAAAAGAATCCTTCTTCAACATGGATGTGAGGGGGCGGCTATCTTTCCATAATTGCGAGACAAATTTACGGTAATATCCTCGTAAGCCCTAAAAATCCTCGAAGTCCCTTGAGTGTGCGAGGTTTTGGCCATTCTTGGACTGCTTGGATCTTCTTAGGGTCAACCTTGATACCATCCTTTGAGACAATGTGTCCCAGATATTCTACTTCAGTCAAACCAAAGGAGCACTTGGACATTTTTGCAAACAATTTATGGTCGGCCAGTAGTTGGAGAGTTTGATCTACATGATTGAGATGCTCTTCCCATGTGTGACTGTAAATCAAGATGTCATCGAAGAACACAAGGATGAACTTCCGCAAGAAGGGGCGAAAGATGTTCATCAGGCTTTGGAATGTGGAAGGAGCATTTGTGAGACCAAATGACATTACCAAGAATTCATAATGACCTTCATGAGTGCAAAAAGCAGTTTTAGGAATATCTTCATCCCTAAGCCGGATCTGATGGTACCTAGAGCGAAGGTCTAGCTTGGTGAAGTACATGGTCCCATGTAATTCATCTAGTAATTCATCAACCACAGGGATAGGAAATTTATCCTTGACCGTTATCTTGTTGAGCTCTCGATAGTCAATACACAATCGCCAAGAGCCATCCTTCTTGAGGACAAGTAAGACTGGTGCAGAGTAGGGACTAGTACTAGGCCGAATGACACCCGCCTTGAGTAATTCCTGTATCATCTTCTCAATCTCTGACTTCATGGCATGGGGGTATCTGTACGGGCGGATATTGGGAGGTGTACTATCTGGCAATAATGGAATGGCATGGTCATGAGAGCGATGCGGTGGTAGTGTGATTGGTTCTGAAAATATGGCCTCATGTTTGTGGAGAACCTGTTGCATGTCTGGTGGAATTTCACCCATTGGGGATGTGGATGGAGAATAGTTGTGCAATGACCCCACGTGATGATTTCTTTAGCAATTTCTCCATGCCATTTGAATTGATAATTTGAGGTGTTCCTGCTGGGGAGCCCTTGATGATGTGTGTTTGGCCATTCTGGGAGAACTGCATCCAAAGTTCAGCAAAGTTCCAACTGATAGTGCCCAGTGTACTCAACCATTGAGATCCCAAAATAATATCACATCCACCCAACTGGAGGGCAAACATGTCCTACTTGAGTGCATAGTCCCCTATCTGGATTTTAACATTGCGACACTTTCCCTTACAAGGTAAGGTTCCCCCGTTGGCTACCATGACCTCAAAGGAGTTATAAGTGTGGATACATAAATTTGCCCACTGAGCAACTCTAGGGTCAATAAAGTTGTGTGTTCTTCCCGAGTCCAAAAGGATGGAAAGACGTTGGCCCTTGAAAAATCCTGTAACCTTCATGGTTTGAGGGGTAGTAATGCCTGCAAGGGCATGGACTGTAATTGCTATTTCAGGTTCCTATTTCACTTCTTCTTGTGGAGGAGGTGTTTCTGGAGGGTCCTCATCCTTATCACTCTCATCAGAGGTATCAGGTTCTTCAACATCGATCAGGAACAATTTTTTGTGTGCACACTTATGCCCTTTGAAAAAATTTTCATCACAATTATAGCATAATCCTTGGGCACGACGTGCATCCATCTCTTCGATGGTGAGGTGCTTTTGTGCAGCAGGTTTATTATCAACTGGGTTTTGGGCTCTAGGATGAAATGAAGGTCTATTTTGCAGAAACTTTGATGGGCGTCTTTGGGCAGAGAGTTTAGATTCGGCCAGACGGGCCAAAGCGATAGCTTCCATCATAGTTCGTGGTTTCAACATTTTGACTTCTGCTTGGAGTTCCATGTTCAACCCACTGATATAACAACTCTGGAAGAACCCTTTACTCAATCCTCTTGTTCGATTGGCCAATTTTTCAAATTGAGCTTGGTACTCTCGAACTAACCCTGTTTGTTGTAGTTTGGATAAGGCTCCTGTGAAGTCCTCAAACTCACTACGACCAAATCGAGTGAGTATTTGAGATTCAAAATCCTCCCAAGAGAGATTTGGGTAGGTAAGACGCAACCATTGAAACCAGTGTAGAGCCTCAGATTCCAAGTTAAAGGAAGCCATCTGGACTCGATGAAATACTTGGTACATTATGAAGTCAAAAGAATTTGTCAACCCGACATAGCCACCCATCAACATCCTTCCCACTGAATTTGGGAAAGTCCAACTTGGGCATTCTGAAGGGTGTATCATGGTCACGATTCCTTGTAGAACTCTCGACTTGGTATTCGATTTGGGTGGTTCTCTTCTCAGTTTGTTGTCCACTTCAGTCAATGCTTCTTCTAAGCGATTGCTAGTGGCCTCATGCTCTAGGCGAAGACCTTGGACTTCTTCCCTTATGGAGTGAAAAGTCAAGTTCAAGTTCTCAATGGCTTTTGTTAGGGAATCCAAGTGTTCTAGTTCTTTCTGGTGTCCACGAGTACCCTGGGCCATTTTTTGATCTTTTGTGACCAGTTACTAAAAATAGAATTGAATTTTTTTGACTTACTATTTTTAGTAAGTGCCCAAAAAAGTGCTTGGGTGCTATATATCAAAATGATCAGCAGGAGGAGGTGGTCACAATGAGCTATATCTCTTAACACTACTTTTTGGCACCCCAAACTTTTTTTTTTTTATTTTTTATTTTTTTTATCTCCTGTTTTGCTGAGTCTAACGGTGTTTACAGATTCTGATTCTGAGCTACTGAGCAAAAGTTGGGTACTGGAGCACTATCTAAAACTGGCCGTGTTTCACACTCAAGATTCTCTGTATTTTGCGGGTGAGCGATATGACGGTTCTGTTCGACTACGAGAGCGTGAATTCGCCCTACTGTTGTCTTGACCTCTCGACTTGGTCGACTCGACTATGACTGCCACTGTAAATTTGACTGTTACTCTCCAGACTTTCAACTTAAGTGTCACCCTCATGGCTTATCCCGAATGCATGTCCCTTCTATTATTTTTTTGGTAGAGGACTCCTTTCTCATATGCTCACTTTTGAAATGCAGGTTTACGAACGGGGGTGTTTGGATTCTTATTTTGATTTTGATTTTTGCATTTTTTACAGGTTGCAGTTTTAACAGAACCAGGGAATGCTAAGTATAGGAGTATGTACCACCCATAGGCCCTCTAATATACCGACAGTGACGAACAATAGTGCTCGGACCAATATTTCAGGCCATTACTCAAGGAGGATTCCACACATACCCTTGAGCACACTACTTGCCTCTCTGACAATACGGGAGGGTAATCGTCCAGGATGCTGTGTCCCGTAGACTATGAGTAATACAAGGTCGAAGAGCTTCCTAATGGCTAAAAGTTTGTTTAATCCTAGATGGTCTCTCGATATACCCGAAGATACGTGGGAGCTCAAGTCCGTGCGCGAGTTCTGTCTGAGGCCTGGGTATTGGAGCCTGATTGCCCCTCACTTCACTAGACGCTTTATGGGCTATCTAGCTTAGCCAATAACGATAGATCCTTTGCGATATTTTAAAACCCCCGGTACAGGGTTTCTACCTACTCAACTAATAATATATTTTTTTGTTTTTGGTCTGGAAAAAAAAAACACTGTATTTTTTTTTGGATTTTTTTAATAAGGAAAAACAAAATGGAAAAAACACACGGAATTTATACCTAACGGGCGGATTGGATGGCAAGAATCGTTGCAGTTGCGTGAGAACTTGGCCCTGGAAAGCGCTCTGATACCACTTGTTAAGATCCTGCTATAAAATAAACTCAAATAACACACTCTCACACAATTGCTTGGAAATAACTCACATAAACATCACATTAATATAACATAAATTTGCATAAAGAACAATCTCACAATAGAACTGAATCGCAGGCCTCTTCGAGGGGGCAACCTCCTTCAATACTTCATTAATTTTGCAAAAGATGGTTACATTGGTGCCTTTTCGGGTATTTAAGGAGTTTCCTTCCAAGGTTGGCTTACATGCAAAATGCCACCTGGATTACATGCATAATGCCACCCGAATTACATGCATAGTGCCACTTTGAATTACATGCACAATGCCACTCGAATTACATGCACAATGCCACACGAATTACATGCACAATGCTACCTATCTACCATGTGTTACATAAAAAGGGTGCCATTTGTCATAGGCACTACCTAAGCTAAAACTTAGAACATTACAAAATATTAATCATGGGTACTACCCACGTTCACTAGGAATTATTACAAAAGAGGAGTTATTACATTAAGGGTTAGGATGAGATCCTAACAATCCCTTAATAAGGCCAAACCTCCATTTCTAATTCAATTTTTTCATTTAGATATCTTAATTGCAGTAGCCAAAGTCTGCTCTCATCATGGGGATAACAGGAGCACAACAAAACTGACGGACGAGGTGGCATCAACAAAAATATAGTAGATCAGGGTTGCCAAATTTATTCAGAATTGCACATAGTGGTTTTGATATTTTAATAGTCACACATCAACGGATTGACCATCTCCTTCTGTAGAGCTTTGTGATGACCTCACGATTAGAGCTATAGTTTGATGGTGTTGATAATACCTTCAACCATCTATATTTGACCACAATAATGGTTCATAGTAGATGGACGTTTTTAGGGCTCCTTGATAATGTAAGCATCATTACACATAAAAAATAAAAAAAATTGTGACATCTCCTAATTAAGCAATAGGTCTACTATTTAAAAATTATTGCTTCCAGTACATAATTCTTCTCCTCCATGCATTCAAAACTCCTAAGCAAGTGAGGATGCCATTAAATACAATAAAATTGACATGACTACCAATCAGCGCATAGACTGTGATTGTCATAGAAAATGTCTCTTAAGGATTTCCTCGATAGTCCCCCAATATAGTTCGACTACACAGAGCATACAAAGAATGCAATGTTTCTTTGTGATTTCGCTTGTATGCTTCTACTCAGCCAAAAACTTAAAAAAATATCATGAAGGAGCGTGGTCGTCTGTCGCTGCTTCCGCATCCATACTGAAGACAAGCATGCGATATCTATAGAAAATATTTAAACTTTATTGACAGGACTGCCGCATGATGCACAGTTAAATCACCGACAGGAATAAACATGGTTACTTTGACAAAAATATCAGGCATCACATCATCAGCTCCATATTTTGAAAAAAACAACATACGCGTTCTTGGATCTGAACTCCACACACATAGCGATAGAATACACAAAGGAGCACTATCCACACATTGATAATTTTCTCCCCATATCAACTATGTACTTTCCTATTATTGGTGCAAACGTTCCTTTGCCATTTTACTTACAAATTATTAGATCACCCACTGAACAGACAATCATCCGCCACACCGAATATCATTCACAACACAAGATAATTTGATATTTGTAAAAAATATTGTTCTTTGGGAAACACGTGGATCATCAACATGAGTGTGTAGAATTGGCAACAATGATCTTCATTTCTCTCAGTCAAACATCTATTTGGTAATATTAAAAGCTAGAAAAATGCCCACGCACATAGAGGCAGTTGTAATATGAATCAACAGAAAAACAAAGAAGTCATCACCGCCAAATATTATGGAAACATCAGCACTGCTCCCTGTAAAAAAACATCCATCATTGAGGATAAAAAAATTTCTACTGCTCGCACACTCAACAACTCCACTGAAATTGATGCCCTTCAATTATATACTGACCTAAAAAATACAACGCCTCATTTACAAAAAAAATATGATAGTTGCAAAAGTTCTTCAATGACACGATCAAAACCAATCGTAATCCTATCGTTCAAGCTACATCAGATATGGGTTGTTTTTGTGTGGAGTGTTGAATCTGAGAAAACTATGACTATAGCCATAGTCCATAATTGGTGGTCAGGCCCAAAAATTTTGATTTTCTATGGTGGAATCCACCCAGAAAAAAAACATGCACAATTATCTGCAGAATTGCCTCCCAGCTAGATTGACGGATGGTCAGAGTGTGAAAGGGCGAGAAACTTAGACATAATGGCAACCCATAGATGCACAATCTAGATCTCATGTAACAGATCCTAGCCAAGTATAAATCACTAACCATACCTCCCACATGACTTATCGGATCACGTAGCAAATCTCATAAAAATGCACACCTTTGACTCCACAATGTGCCCTTCTCACTAACACTAAGTTCATGATTTGTTTAAACAACCACTACTCTGAACAAATGTATTTCATAATAGAATCGGTAGCTAGAAGGAGTGTGGGGCATGCATGAAAAAATAAATAGTTTTCTCTCTGAGTAAAAATAAAAAAATGATGCCAAAATACTCTTTATGAACTAGTGCATCTTCATGAATTGGCGCATCGAAAATGGAAAAAAAATTGTGTTCTAGATCCATAAAAAAATACACATATTTCTGCTACCTTGTATATACCCTCGCATGACTTTTTATGTGCACTTCGGAGAACCATAAGTAGAATAAAAATGACAAAACACAAGGCAAAAAAAAATTCTTCAATGGGACTGAGCTTTGCAATAGATAAATAGATAAATTGTGAAAATAAAAATTAAAAAAATACATCTACTCATGGCTCCAAGCAATGAATCTTTAGGGGCATCCATGAGTTTTTCTCCATTGTTTTCTGGTTTCTGATCCACAAGAGTGAAGAGCATACTCCCTAAGCAATGGAGAAAAAAATGAGGGAGAAATAGGGGGAGGGGTTATTTCCATGAGAGAAATCCACCCTCAAGCTCACAAGGGCAGAGAACGTATGGAGCTTTGATACCAAATGTTAGGAATAAAATGATATGAGATATATTATGATATAAGAAGATTACAATATATAGGCATAAGCCTATATGCAAGACATGAAAAACATCAAAGAGAATGACAAGTGTCAAACTAAAGAAGGCATAGTGCACATTAATTCTAACAAGAATGCCAACTCATAACTTTGACTAATGTTGACCATGGTGTAGAACATTATACTACGTCGTGCAGGATAGAACATGTGTTCTAGAATACACAGTATAGAGTCATGCTCTGGCCCACTTTTTGGAATGCCACCTTGCCAGATTTGACCATTTTGACCATGATGTAGAACCATGCTCTGAGCTGTGTGGGATGAGACATACGCTGAGCCATGTAATGTGGAACTTGTTGGAAATATTGAGCATATTGAGTTGTCATTTATGTCAAAGGATTGATGTCAAGAGTTGTCATTGATGTTAGGCAAAAATATTCTTCAAGGCATGGTATATCTAAAAGCAAGGAAAATTATTGTAAAGAAAAGGTTTATAATATTTAATTTAAATATTATAAAGAAGGTCAAAGAGGTTGATTGGGACAAAGATTTTAAAAAGTGGTTTGGGTCCAAGGTTTAAAATAAAAAGGCCAAGACATAAAATATGAGGCAAGGTTTAAATATTAAGGCCAAGGATCTAAGAGAATAATATTATAATATTTTTAATATTATAACATAAAGTTTATGTTATAACATTTAAACCCAAAAGTGCCAATGTTTTAGAGGTTTCAAAATAAAGGCCAACCTTGGAAAATTTAAAGATAAAGAATATAAATACATTGCCCTTTCACCTTTGGAAGTGGTCGCAAGCATTTTTCATTAATAATTTTTGGGCATGATTCTTGCGAACAACGAAGATAAAAAGAGACTAACATTTTAAAGTGTGCAGGTGCTAACATTGACAAATCCGTGTGCGTGTATATTGGATCTCACTCATCTGGAGTAGCCCAATGGGTGGTTGGCTTGCGTGAGCACTGTTGAGAGAAGGGTCGCAAGGTTGAAACCCTTGGACGTCGTTTTGGGTGTTGAGTTTTTTGGATTGTACACTAAGGATAGAGATATATTCGTGGGTGCTCCTTTTGGTTCCAACTGGTGTGGTAGCATAGTTGGTTAGGGCGATCATGATAGCACTGTGTTTGAGAGGTCAGTGGGTTGAAACCTATCTAGTGTGTTTTGCTTAGCTTTTTGATGATAATTGATGATTTTTAGGAAATGCACTAAGGTTACTTGGTGTTCATGGTAGTTAATGAGATTTGAACCTCACCAACATATTGAGCAAGGTATGGAAAATAAATTTTTTATTATATTCTAAAGTTAGGGGTTATAAGGTGAACTTAATGATTATTATATTATGTGCATTGTGAGTTGAAAATTAGGGTGTATTGTTGAATGATTATAAGTTAGGAGTTATAAGGTGTACTTAATGATTATTATATTTTGTGCATTGTGATTTGAAAATTAGGGTGTATTTTTGAATGATTATAAGTTAGGAGTTATAAGGTGTACTTAATGATTATCATATTTTGTGTATTGTGAGTTGAAATTTAAGGGTTTTAAGAGTTTTTTTTTTTAAATATTAAAAGGAGGAACAAGGGATAATTTTCTATATTTATTGTGTAAATTTTAGAGAGATTTGAGTGGATTATTTTTCTATATGTGCTAGAATTTGAAAATCACTAACCAGATTTTGAAGGACCAAAAGGAAAATTATTTTGAGACAGGTTTTTGAGGGCACATCTTCATCAAGGCATTTTGAGGTATGGTGTTTTAAATCCTACTCTAAGTGGTGTTGTTTGAAGGAAATATTTGTGATATCATATGGTGGAGGTATAAGGATTGATTTTATGAGCATTAGTGATTTATTGAAGTTGAGAGTATTTGTGCATTACTTTGATTAAGATTGGAAATATATGAACTAGGGTTTGAGAATAAAGTTGTGCATCATTTGTATTGAATGAATTTGAGAATATGAATACAAGGATTTGAGAACAAGATGTGCATTATTATTGAATGAAGTTGATAATATACTAGACAAATATTGTAAATCAAATCTATGCATTGGTTTTGAGTGATATTGGACATGAATGTTGAGCAAGGTGCAGCAACAATATTGTCATTGTTGTCAACACAGTCAGACAGATCGGTTGATGCAGGAGATTCAGACAAATTGGTTGATGTAGTGGATAGGAGTTAAGAGGTTCTTCAGAGTATGTACAATGATTATCCAAAAGATCGAAGTGGCCCATATGCTAAAAATCAAAAGAAAATCACAAGGAAGAAAACTGTCGCGATATCGCGACATGTTGAGCAAGGAAGAAAACTGTCGCGATATCATGACATGTTGAGCAAGGAAGAAAACTATCATGATATCACGACATGTTGAGAAGAAAAGAAACAAATAAAAGATATCACATGTTAAAGAAGAAAACTATCACGATTTCGTGACATGTTCGAAGAGAAAGCGCAAGAAGAAAACTATCACGATTTCATGACATGTTCGAAGAGAAAGCGCAAGCAAAAACTGTCATGATTTCGTGACATGTTGGAAGAGAAAAGGCAAGTAGAAAAAGTGTCATGATTTCACGACATATTGCAAGAGAGATAGTACGGAAGAAAAAGTGTCACGATTTCGCGACATGTTGGAAGAGAAAAAGGCAAGTAGAAAAAGTGTCACGATTTCGTGACATATTGCAAGAGAGATAGTACGGAAGAAAAAGTGTCGCGATTTCATGACATATTGAAGAGAAAGGCAAGTAGAAAAGTGTCACGATTTCGCGACATATTGCAAGAGAGATGCGAAGAAAAGTGTCATGATTTCGACGACATATTGCAAGAGAGAGAAGAAAAGTGTCGCGATTATCATGACATATTGCAAGAGAGAAGGCAAGAAAAAAGTGTCACGATATCACGACATGTGCATTTTCGACTAAAAGAGGAGAAGGTAGAGAAGGAAAAGTGTCACGATATCGCGACATGTCGCATTTTCACGACTTGAAAAGAGCAGAAGGCAGAGAAGGAAAAGTGTCACGATATCGTGACATGTCGCATTTTCGTGACTCGAAAAGGCAGGAAGGAAGAGAAGGAAAAGTGTCGCGATATCGTGACATGTCGCATTTTCACGACTCGAAGAAGAGAGAAGTGAGGAGAAAAGTGTCGCGATATCGCGACATGTCACATTTTCACGACCCTTGAAAAGAGAAAGTGAAAGGAGAAAAGTGTCGCGATATCACGACATGTCGCATTTTCGTGACGAGAAGGAAAGAGAAGGAGAAAAGTGTCGCGATATCGCGACATGTCGCATTTTCATGATCTAAGGAGGAGAGAGAAAGTAAGAAGAAGTTCTGATATCCACAAAAGTAAAGAGGAAGAGTACGAGGCAAAAGTGTCACGATATCTGACATGTGTAAACAAGAAAGAAGCAAGGAGGAAAGTGTCGCGATATCGTGACATGTTGTGTTTTCACGGGTACAAGCCAAGAAAAGAAGCAAGGAGGCGAAAGTGTCACGATATCATGACATGTGTTTTCATGGGTGAAAGCCGAGAAGAGGACAAAGAGGCAGAAGTGTCACGATTTCATGATAGGTCGCTTTGGCACGAGCTAAGAAGAGAACCCAGCCAAAATAAGATATGTGATAGTTAACTGAAGTAGTACGACAGTTACAGGTGCAGTTACAAAGAAAAATCATGCAGCTAAAATAAGAAGAGTGAACTGAAGTCAGTACGATAGTTACAGGTGCAGTTACAGAGAAAAATCATGCAGCTAAAATAAGAACAGTGAACTGAAGTCGAACGACAGTTACAGGGCCAGTTACGGGTTGCATGCGAAAATATGGAAGTTAAAAATAGAGTCAAAACTTTGTTATAAAAGGAGGTCTACGTGGAGAATTAAAGTGCTACTGAAAAAGAGTGAAAGCGCTCGAGATTAAAGCGAGGTAGATTTAATCTTGCGAAGAGAGCAAGAGGAGAGCGAGCAGGGTGTGTGTTGTGTGAAGAGTGGGCGATGTTGAGAAAGCAATAGACCAGTCAGGGTCTTGTAAAAGTGAAGGCATATTTATGTCAATCTTCTAGTTTTAGAATAGAAGTCCAAGTTGGTGCTTGGCATCAGGGGTTGGTGCTCCTTCCAGTTGGTGCTGGTAAATCAGGGGTTGGTGCTCCTTTCTATTGGTGTAGATAAATCAGGGGTTGGTGCTCCTTTCTGTTGGTGTAGATAAATTAGGGGTTGGTGCTCCTTTCTATTGGTGTAGATAAATCAGGGGTTGGTGCTCCTTCTAGTGGGTGTTGGTAAATTGATTGTAAAATTGGTATTTTGCAAAGGCTGGATTTGGATGGGAGTCCAAATAGTCAATTTTTGAGGAGTAGCCAAAACTGGTGAACCTCGGTACATCTTGTGTTGTGTGATGCTCTTTTGTTATATTTGCTTTATTGGGTTTTAAGTTTTCATTGTTTCGGCATTAAGAGTTGAAGATTTAAGTTTTTAAGAGCTACACTGATTCACCCCCCTCTCAGTGTCATTGTGAGACTAACAATTGGTATCAGAGCCAGTTTCCCTTGTCAGGCTAAATCAGCTAGGGTTGATCTTGGAAGTGACACAATGGCAGGTGGTGAAGGTTTCTCATCAAACAAAGCACCATTGTTGGATGGAACTAATTACACATTTTGGAGACTCAGGATGCAGACATATCTTTGTGCTTTGGGATACGACATTTGGGATTCGGTAGATAGTGGATACACAATACCCACCACTTCTCCAACCGATGTTGTCGATAAGAAATTGTTTGAGAATAACTCAAAAGCAAAGAATGCTATCATGTGCGGATTAATGGACAGTGAACTAGTAAAAATTATGAGTTGTAAAATGGCAAAAGAAATATGGGACAAACTGAGGAGCATTCATGAAGGAGATGATAAGATCAAGGAGGCCAAGTTACAAACGCATCGAGCTCAGTTCGAAGCATTAAAGATGAATGACGATGAGAACATAGAGGCATACATGCTGAGAGTTAATGGAATCATTAATGCGATTAGAGGACTCGGCGAGAAAATGGAAGATGTTGTCATCGTGAAAAAGGTACTAAGATCTCTTCCCAAAAGATTTGATTCTAAAGTTTCAGCAATAGAAGAAGCTAAAGATCTAAATACTTTTAGTATGGATGAGATGCATGGTTCTTTGACTGCATATGAGATGAGAATAGGAAAAACTAAACCCACAGAAAGAGAAGCTGCTTTTAAAGCACATAAAAATATAAAAGCAAAACAAGAATCCGAGGAAGAAGAGACATCAGATGAAACGGAAGCAAACTTTGTTCGAAAACTAATAAGGGGAAAAGGAAAATACAGAGGAAAGCTACCATTTAAGTGTTTCAACTGTGGAGGCATTGGGCATGTTGCAGCTAAATGTCCACTTAATGAGAAGGACGAAAGTGATGAAGGATCGCACCAAGAAAGAAGTGACTGGAAGAAAAAACCAAATTTTAGAAACGACAACTTCAGGAAGAAAAGTTTCATCTCCAAGAATGTCAGTTCATCAGAAGACAGCTCCGGTGAGGATTCTGAAGAAGAAACAGATGAAGCTCTTTTCATGGCATTCGAAGAAGAAAAAATAGAGGAAAAATAGGAATGTAATAAAAAACTTGAGGCTGAGGCTGAAGTATATCTAGAAGGTGAGTTGATCGCTGCACTTGAAGAGTTGGGTATAGAAAGGAAAAAGAACAAAAGACTGTCCAAGAAGTTGGAAGAATATGGGGATAATATTGAAGATCTCTTCTTGCAAATTCATAAAGCCAAGAAAATAGAAGAAGCCTTGAAGTCACACCTGGATGATAAAAGCGATGTTTGCGGCAAACAAGAAGAGGAGATTGTTTTATTGAGGAAACAACTAGAAGAGGCCAATACAAATCTCAAATTTGAGAAGAGCACAGAGTTGCTAGATAAAATGATAAGGCATCAAAGAAGCCCCATGTGTAAGCTTGGTCTTGGATATGAAGCTGAACAACCTTCATCTTCTAAATCTGCAGAGAAGAAGAAGTCCACTGTTGAAGGATCAAAGCAAGAAAAGTTTGAAGCTGAAACTTCAAAAGGAAGAAAATCTCAAAGGAGATCTACAGACAAAGCAACCACAACAAAAGAGGTTCTATCACTCTCACTTTATTCATAATAATGCTTGTAATGGCTATTGTTTTAGATGCAACCATTATGGTCACAAGGCAATGTATTGTGGATTGAATAATAGATCAAAGAGTTATGCTTTGGTAGAAATACATCTCGTTGAACACCATGTGCAATGTTTTAAATGTAATGGTCATGGGCACATAGCAAGGTTTTGTCCAAGAACTTTTGTATCTAATCTAAGGCAAGACAGTAGATTTCATCGGACACAAAGAATGCAACACAGACAGGGAAGAAATCATGTGCATCAAAGAAAGGAAAATAATCATCCATCAAGGATGCACAAGAGACAACCACCCAAGAGAAATGTTCAAGTTCACGAAAAGGTTCAAAACAGGGATGCGGTTGAAAAACTCAAGCCCAAGTTCAAGAAATATTGGAGAAAGAAAGAAGAGAGGAAATCGTGTCTCCTTGGACTGAAGGAGATTACTCCTCTATTGCACTAAGCAACTCCAGGTAGCACATCCTCAGGGGGAGCAATCTTAAAGGTTATTTTTGCTCCTATGTGTTTGTTTGGTTATCTGAGGATGAAAGGCAAGTAGGCAGGGGGAGTTGTCGTATAGTTGTCAAAATGTGTTTCAGTTCATGTAGTTGTTTGTGGAGGTACCATGAAGGGTGGTGATTAAATTGAGAGTTGTCACCATTGGTAGTATTGCTATATGTCAGTGTTATACTTTTGATGGTTCTTACTGCCATTGTTCAAAGTTATGGATTATAACAGTTCTGATAATTTGGTTTAGTGAAAGAGATGCTAAAAAGTTCACAATGGAGGAGTGTAAGCCAGTTAGCACTCCCATGACGAAAGGTTGCAAGTTGAGCAAGGATGTGTAGATGACAGAAAGAGTACCAATAGAGGTGCACTCTATCTTGGAGACAGGTTGGTCGCGTGGAACAGTAAGAAACAAGAGTCAGTCTCCTTATTCACAATAGAGGGAGAATATATTACAGCGACAACATGTTGTACGTAGGAGAAAGTTGTGGAAGGTGAGGTTAAGTTGGATTTCATTCCAACAATAGAGCAAGTAGTGGATATCTTCTCAAAACCGTTGCCCAAGGAAGTCGTTGAGTACCTTCGCAATAAATTGGGAGTGGTCAATTTGATTATCTTTTTGCTCATGTTTGTAATTTTTGCTAACTGTAATAATTTGTGCCTGAGAATGTTGTGCATGGACTCGGGGGAGTCTCAGCAGACCCTTTGGTATTATTGTCAAAGGGGGAGAAGAATTACAGGAAATTGCACGTGTGTTGCCAACAATTCCAAAGGGGGAGATTGTTGAGCAAGGTGCAACAATAGTATTGTCATTGTTGTCAACACAGTTAGATAGATAGGTTGATGCAGTGGACAGGAGTTAAGAGGTTCTTTAGAGTATGTACAGTGATTATCCAAAAGATCGAAGTGGCCCATATGCTAAAAATCAAAAGAAAATCACAAGGAAGAAAACTGTCGCGATATCGCGACATGTTGAGCAAGGAAGAAAACTGTCGCGATATCGCGACATGTTGAGCAAGGAAGAAAACTTCACGATATCGCGACATGTTCAAAAAACAAATGTTAAAGAAAAAACTATCGCGATATCGTGACATGTTGAGAAGAAAGAAAAACTGTCACGATTTCGTGACATGTTCGAAGAGAAAGCGCAAGCAAGAAAAACTGTCATGATTTCGTGACATGTTCGAAGAGAAAGTGCAAGCAAGAAAAACTATCACGATTTCATGACATGTTCGAAGAGAAAAGGCAAGTAGAAAAAGTGTCACGATTTCATGACATATTGCAAGAGAGATAGTACGGAAGAAAAAGTGTCACGATTTCGTGACATGTTGGAAGAGAAAAGGCAAGTAGAAAAAGTGTCACGATTTCATGACATATTGCAAGAGAGATAGTACGAAAGAAAAGTGTCACGATTTCACATATTGAAGAGAAAGAAGTAGAAAAGTGTCACGATTTCGTGACATATTGCAAGAGAGATGTACGAAAGAAAAAGTGTCATGATTTCATGACATATTGCAAGAGAGAGACGTGAAGAAAAGTGTCACGATTTCATGACATATTGCAAGAGAGAGAGAGAAAAAAAGTGTCACGATATCATGACATGTTCCATTTTGCGACTTGAAAAGAGGAAGGCAGAGAAGGAAAAGTGTCGCGATATCGCGACATGTCGCATTTTCACGACTTGAAAAGAGTAGGAAGGCAGAGAAGGAAAAGTGTCATGATATCGTGACATGTCGCATTTTACAACTCAAAAGAGAAGAAAGAAGAGAAGAAAAAGTGTCGCGATATCGCGACATGTCGACATTTTCATGACTCGAAGAAGAGAAAGTGAAGAAGGAAAAGTGTCGCGATATCGCGACATGTCGCTTGTGACTCGAAAAGAGAAAGGAAAGAAGAAAAAGTGTCACGATATCGCGACATGTCGCATTTGACCCGAAAAGAGAAAGAGAAGGAGAAAAGTGTCGCGATATCGCGACATGTCGCATTTTCATGACTAAAGGAGGAGAGAGAAGTAAGTAAGAAGTGTCATGATATACAAAAGTAAAGAGGAAGAGTACGGAGGTGAAAGTGTCACGATATCACGACATGTTGTGTTTTTGTGGGTACAAGCCAAGAAAAGAAGCAAGGAGGTGAAAGTGTCGCGATATCGTGACATGTTGTGTTTCTCCGAGGTACAAGCCAAGAAAAGAAGCAAGGAGGTGAAAGTGTCACGATATCGATGACATTGTGTTTTAGGTGAAATCGAGAAGAGGACAAAGAGGCGAAGTGTCACGATTTCATGACAGGTCGCTTTGGCATGAGCTAAGAAGAGAACCCAACCAAAATAAGATATGTGACAGTTAACTGAAGTAATACGACAGTTATAGGTGCAGTTACAAAGAAAAATCATGCAACTAAAATAAGAAGAGTTAACTGAAGTCAGTACGACAGTTACAAGTGCAATTACAAAGAAAAATCATGCAACTAAAATAAGAACAGTGAACTGAAGTCAGTACGACAGTTACAGGGCCAGTTACGAGTTGCATGCGAAAATATGGAAGTTAAAAATAGAGTCAAAACTTTGTTATAAAAGGAGGTCTACGTGGAGAATTAAAGTGCTCTAAAAAGAGTGAAAGCGCTCGAGATTAAAGCGAGGTGGATTTAATCTTGCGAAGAGAGCAAGAGGAGAGCGAGCAGGGTGTGTGTTGTGTGAAGAGTGGGCGATGTTGAGAAAGCAATAGACCAGTCAGGGTCTTGTAAAAGTGAAGGCATCTTTATGTCAATCTTCTAGTTTTAGAACAGAAGTCCAAGTTGGTGCTTGGCATCAGGGGTTGGTGCTCCTTCCAGTTGGTGCTGGTAAATCAGGGGTTGGTGCTCCTTTCTGTTGGTGTAGATAAATCAAGGGTTGGTGCTCCTTTCTATTGGTGCAGATAAATCAGGGGTTGGTGCTCCTTTCTATTGGTGTAGATAAATCAGGGGTTGGTGCTCCTTCCAGTGGGTGCTGGTAAATTGATTGTAAAATTGGTATTTTGCAAAGGCTGGATTTGGATGGGAGTCCAAACAGTCAATTTTGAGGAGTAGCCAAAACTGGTGAACCTCGGTACATCTTGTGTTGTGTGATGCTCTTTTGGTATATTTGCTTTATTGGGTTTTAAGTTTTCATTGTTTCGGCATTAAGAGTTGAAGATTTAAGTTTTTAAGAGCTACACTGATTCACCCCCCCTCTCAGTGTCATTGTGAGACTAAAAATGAAAATGCAAGAGTCATAGATCATATTTGTGAAGCCAATTTGTGCATCTTCATGATTGATTGTGTGAGTAGATGAAAATAAATTTTGCATTGTGATTGGTTTGAAGTGAAGTTGCAAATCAGTAAACATTAGGTCAATTATCAAGTACTATACTAGAGCTACCCTTAAAATATAATAAAAATGAGACATGAGAAAGCGATAGACTTAATGCATGAGAAGAACATATTGAGCATTCATTAGTGCATATCATTTTATATATGTTCAAGAGGTTAAACAAGTTTTGGGTAGAATATGTCTAAACTACTTTAGTTGAGGAAAGATATTTTAATAATAGATAAAGCACTTGATGACACCATTATGCAAGATAAATTAACAATTTTTGTAAACAAGGTTTTGAGAAGATTTGAGCATGTGTTATGAGTCGATTTGAGCATGTGTTATGATCAGATTTGAGTATGTATTATGAGCAGATTTGAATATGTATTATGAGCAGATTTGAGTATGTGTAATGAGCAGATTTGAGTATGTGTTATGAGTAGATTTGAGCATGTGTCATGAGAAGTTTTGAGCAGGTTTTGGTAATCAAATTTGAGCAAGCCTTGTGTGTAGGCTTGGAGTAGATTTGAGCAGAGTTGAGAGTAGGTTTTGGTAAGCATATTTGAGTAAGCTTTGTGTGTAGGTGTTGGCATGTTTGCCATATTGGAATTTTGTTATAGTGTGCCACATTGAAATTTCGTTGTAATCATTGGTGCCACATTGAAAAGTGTTTTTTCTTGTTTAAGTGTTTTCACACATTGAACACTTTTTCCTATGGATGTAATTTTGGGTGAAGTTTGATACAAATATTCCTTGAAAAGAGATTAATATTGATAAAGATAATTATTGAGTTGATATGATCACTGAAGCTACCAATTTTAAGCATGTGCTCTTGATTCCAGTGCAATATTGTTCATTTTCGAGGCATCGACCACTTCGTGGGCATGCATTTCCAAGGTGCCACCATGGAGATTGAAACTGGACCGATGATTTGTGCTAATGCTTGATATGCCATGTGATAAAATCAACAGTTATTTTATTTGGCATTTGCTCATTGGTTCATTGTTGTGGTCGAGAAGAAAGTTGTTGCTATTGGTGTCTGAGTGGCCGACACTTTGCCTCCACATGTATTTAATGAAAGAGGCAAAAACCTCTATAAATACTAATGAAATTCTTATTGTAAAGGGAGGTTAGATATTTTGCAAGAAAAATCTCTAAGTTCTCTGCATCAATAGAAGAGACTTGGCTTCTAAAATTTGTAAGCATTCTTATGTGTGTGATTTTTTTTTTTTAAATCATTTATGTTTATGCTCATGCTCTTGCTGTTATGTTTTGAATTCTGCATTCTGAATTCAAACATTGCTAGTTAGTGAGTAGATTTTGAAATGCGATCCAGAGGTTATCTCTACAAAGGTGTGAGTTAAATTCTGCTGCTTTCCTTTTATTATATGTTGTTATAAAACTTGGTGGAATTTTTGCTGTTAGTCTGCCCCAAATTCTACACTTCGACCTGTGGCTATATTTCCCTTTATTTTAGTTATTTTTCAATTTCTTTCCTGCATCCCTAGTCTTCAAATAGTGTAGAATTTAGTAAGGGAGCCAGCCCTCTCTAGAGATAGGTTCGAAGGAATTTTATTTTTCCCTTGGCCTTTCAATGTTGGCCAATTCTAGGGTGCACAAGTGATGAAATATTGTACTTAGGTAGATTTGTGACCAACAATTTTTGGCATGCCCGGTGGGACTCACGAAAGTTTCACTTTCAATAGTATTGAGGTTTAATGTTCGCCTTCATGCTATATAGTTAGAACATTTAGTGACTCAGCACTACCCAAAAGCCTATGAACATGGAGACAGTGAGAGCTATAATTCATGATCACAAGATCGAAGGTCAAATTTTTTGAAAATCCCGTTGAGTTTTTTGAACTTGACAACCAAAAATTAAGTGGACACCCTAAGTTGGTCTCCCCACCACTTACGTCCTCTACAACATCCTCACAAATTTCTGGTGTATTTTTTGTTCCTTCAAGTTCATCTAGTACTGCTACTAGTTTTCCACCTCCTCAGCCACACACACTAGTCCAAATGGCCTAGAATCCTCCACCATGGTAGTTCTCGACATGGAATAGTTCGGGAGCCTTGAATTTACAGGCACAAAATCCAGTCCCTCAAGATGCTTTGAAAGCTTTGCCGACCTATGATGGTACTGGTAAAATTGCTTATGAGCATATTCAAGATGTAGCCTCTTTGGCGACCATCCATGACATAATAGACGAAGATGTGATGATAAAATTGTTGGTGTTGTCACTGAGAGGTAAATTGTTGTATTGGTATCGATCATTGCAACCAGGCACTATTGCATCATGGGATCAATTAGGAGAGCTGTTAATCAAAAAATTTCATGAACAAGCTGATCCATTTTCCTTATTGCATCAATTTAATGCAATTCAAAGGCATCCGTAGGAGGATATAGTGGACTTCAATGTCAGATTTACCTAAACCTCGCGAGAGAGTTCCTGAAGGTCTTCGACCCACTCATGAGCAAGCTGCATTCTATTATCTCAGAGCTTTTAACACAGACATTGGCTTGGCTATCCAATAGTCCAACGTGACTACATTCCGAGAGCTGTTCGAACAAGCGCAAAAGGGGGAAGTAGACTTGATTGCCATAGGTAGGCTTCCCCCAAATGTAACAATGCCTATCTTTCCTGATCTTCCTTAGTATTTGTATTCTAGTTCATTTTCATAGCCTATGCCTTCCATGTATCCTATTCCATCATGGAGCTCAAGTGCACCTCATATCGCACCCATTCCAGTTCCTCAGCTCCCTGCTCCAACTATTCCACAATTGCCTGCACCAAGCATTCCATAATTACCAGCTCCCACTTCATTCCCAACATTTCCTGCACCGCCATCACCTCTACCTATATCGGCACCTCCTGTGCCCTCAAATCCTGATCCTTACACAACGCTATTACAAGAGGTAAAATATGCTAATTTAGCTATAAGAGCGATGAGAAATAAAATTACACTTATTGAAAGAAAGCAGGCCGAGAGAGATTTCCAACCCAGGATATTTCAATCTTCGTCGATCACTAGAGAACAAGCGACTTCAACAAGCAAAGTGCCTGAGAAGAACCCGACTGTGTTGATGAATGAGGAAGGTGGCCCTGCAGAAAGAACATATTGGTTCTCTACATGTAATGATCCACACGGTGAGGAGACTTGTATGGTTCATTTGAACTATGTACAAACATTGGCCGTAAGATCTTCTGGAGGACAAGTTAACATGATTACTGAGGTAGATCATAATTTTATGGTTCCATCTGAAGAACAAGTCTCAGTTCTCATGAGAATTGGGAAGAAGCTAGTCACGGTAGATCCAGCAGAGATGGAACCATTAAGGGTGCCGAATGATCCGAAGATGCAAAATGAGAAGAAACAAGTACAAGTGAAAGCTCCTGCTTCAATACCAAAGCCAGATTCACCTATTCTATTAAAAGATATTTTGCCACCATGAGCAAATGAAAGATTGCAAGAAAAAGCCTCAGCTTCACAGGCAAGAGCTGAAACAAAGGAACAAGCCAGAGAAAAGCTCAAGTACCCATATTTGACTAAAAGATCGAGGGTAGAAGCCACTCAGCAATATTAGAGCAAATATGAAGCCATTGTTGAAAAGAGGGAGTCTGGTGCATCTACATACAATATTGTTGAAGAATTGAAGAATATTCTAGCCAAGGTTAGTCTCTATGATGCATTACAATTACCTGGGCAAGTTTATTTGTTACAAGAATCATTGAAGTCTATGAAATATAATGAGAAGAATCCTACTTAGATGATTTTTTCTCAAACATTAACTACTTCAACCACTAGAAAAAATAGACCACCCCCATTTTATTTATCACTCAGGATGGAGTGTTGGATAGTGCACAACTGCATGATTGATTCTGGTGCTGCGACAATTGTCATGCCAAAGGCAATTTGTGAAGTCATGGGTATGGAGTATACAAGAAGTAGCCCTAGTTTCTTGCATTTGGATAGGACTCGCATGAAAATAGTGGGTGTAATAAATGATATTCCTATTGTTCTACATAGTATGCCTCAAATTACAGTAATTCAGGAGGTAGTTGTGGTTGATTTGGAACCATATTTCAGTGTGTTTGTTGAGAGAATTCACTGCCAAGCTGGGAGGCTACCTTTCTATGGATTATTCTCACTTGGAGATTCCTTTCAAAGGAAGAAGAATCTGGATTTACAATGAGAAGCCTTCTACTTTTCATATAGAGAAGATGGAAGAAGAAGAAAAGTCCACACATTCCGTCAACATGATAACTGAAGAATTGGAAAATCCAGATTTGATGGATGAAGTCTTGGATGAGCTTCTCTTAGAGGATGAGTTTTCAATGCTCGATTTTAATGCCATGATGGAAACTAAAATTGGTTGTTACTCCATTACAAAGCCTCGAAGAGGTTGAAATAAAGATGCCTCTTGATCAAGATGATCAAGACTCTGTGCCCAATCAATTATGGAAGTTGTATTTTGATGGAGCAAGATGTAAAAATGGTGCAGGATCAGGGATTGTTCTTATTTCTCCCTCTAGCATACAAAAAACATATTCATATCGATTGACATGGAGTTGTACTAACAATGCTACTGAGTATGAAGCATTGTGCCTAGGTTTGAAGAAGGCAAAAAAATTGGGGATTGAACAATTCCAAATTTTTGGTGACTCTGAATTGATTGTGAATCAAGTAACAAACAAGTGCATCTCCAAGTAGCATTATCTCAAGGCGTACCACAACAAAGTTTGGGACCTATTTGAGGCTTTCACAGCATTGAATATTCAATCTATTTCACGAGAGCTAAATAAGCATGCTGATATTCTAGCATCTCTTGGAGCAAACTTCTCTTTGATTGAGCATGTAGTGAGGAAACCTAAGACCGTAAGGTTAGTTTACAGACCTTCAATCCTGGAAAAGAACATGTATTGGCAAGTATTCGAAAGTGATGAGCAGATTGTAAATTTTTTGATAAGATAAGCGAGTACTATGGAAGAGAGAACACTTGATGAGGAGGAAACCAAAGGGCTTATTCAACTAAGGAATAATCATATCCCAAAAGGATTGATTACACTTGAAAGCCTTTTTGATCAAAATGATAGGGCAGAGAAGCATAGGATCAAGAGAAGGAGTATACTGAACTGGAGTTGGGTCCCCACAAATCGATAAATATTGGGATAGATTGTACTCCTGAGGAGTTAGAACAAATCAGAGATTTATGTCATGAATTTCTTGACACAGTTGCTTGGAGTTACCATGATTTGAAGGGATATAACAAAGATGTAATATAGCATACTATTGAGTTGCATGATGGGGTGAAACCCTTTAGACAAAAGTAGAGACTAGTTAATCCCAAGATTTAAGTACTGATGAAGGCGGAGCTTCTTAAAATGTTGGATTCTAAAATCATTTATCCCATCAAGCATTCAACTTGGGTGGCAAATCTGGTCCCAGTACAAAAAAAGAATGGAGATATTCGCCTATGTGTTGATTTTCAAAATTTGAATCAAGCCTCGCTAAAAGATCATTATCCTCTGCCTCAGATTGACCAGATTCTTCATGTGGTTGCGGGAGCTCAGAGATTCTCTTTGTTGGATGGATTCTCTAGGTATAACCAGATTTGGGTCAAGGATGAGGACCAACATAAAACAACATTCACCACAAAATGGGGAACCTTTGCTTACCAGAGAATGTCGTTTGGACTCTCAAATGTTGGCACAACTTTTCAAAGGGCAATGGATGTGGCTTTTGGTGAGTTGTTAAATCACATTATTGTGATTTATTTGGATGATATGACTATTTTTATCATAATAGGGAGGAGCACAGATCTCATTTAAGGCAGGTATTTGAAAAATGTTGAGAATTTGACATATCTATTAATCTAAAAAAGTCAATTTTTTCTGTAGAGGGAAAGCTCCTAGGACATGTAATTTTAGAAAATGGCCTAGCTATTGATCCGGATAGGGCCCAAGCTCTTTTGAAGTTTCCATTTCCAGCCAATAAGAAGGATTTGCAATCTTTTTTTGGGTAAATTAATTTTGTTCGAAAGTTTGTTGCAGATTTCGCTCAAGTAATAAGGCCAATGACAGAGTTTTTAAAGAAAAATGCTGAATTTAAATGGACCGAGCAGAGGAGGCAATAATTTGAGGAGATCAAAGAAAGGATCACTCAAGCTCCGGTCCTAGTGAACTCTGATTATTCCAAGGATTTTATCCTTTATGTTGTTGGTGAACAAGAAGCTTATGCATCGGTGCTTACAAAGAAGGGAGATGATGAAAATGAACATCCGATTGCTTTCCTAAGCCAAGTCATCCAACCACATCAAGAGAAGTATAACTTCATTGAGAAACAAGTGTATGCGATAATGAAATCTCTAAAGAAGTTTCGGTACTTTGTTTCACAGAGTAAAACAATAGTTTATGTTGTTCATCCAGATGTCCAAAATTTTATCATACAAGGAGAACTTGGAGATAGGAGAGCTGGCTAGGTTTCTAAAATTTAAGAATTTGATGTTGAGATCCGACCAACCAAACTTGTTCGAGGTCGAGCATTGTGCCAAGATCTTGCAAAGAATGCTTCCTTTGGATCCACAATTCATGAGTATGAGGATGTAGTAGATAATTGTAATTTTGACAATCATTCTATAGTAGATCAATATTGGACAGAGGAGCTGATTGAATATTTTTTTTCTGGGAAATGTCCTTCACATTTGAATGCCTCACAGAGAATAAGATTTAGACTGCAAGCCCTCAAGTATGTCTTGCTGCCAAATGGCTTGTTTCATAAGAATATTTATGGGGTTCTTCTTAGATGTGTCAAAGAATCAAAGAAGAAGAAAATTTTAGAAGAATTCCATTATGGATTATCGGGAGGTCATTATGTAGGTAGACCCATGGCATTAAAGATTATTCGAGCACGCTATTTTTGGCCTAATATTTTTGTAGACGCCTTCAAATTTAGTCAAAAATGTGATAAGTTCCAAAGATACATCGGTAGAACCAGGAATGCATCATTACCTCTTCACCCGATTCAAGTAGAAGTATCATTTCAGCAATGGGGCCTAGACTTTATCGAGGTCATTGATCCTAACTCATCTGCTGGTCACAAGTACATCTTAACTGCAACCGACTATTTTACTAGATGGACTAAAGCAATTCCAACTAAAAAGGTGGATCAAGCCAGGGTCATCACTTTTCTTGAGGGGCTGATCACTCGTTTTGGTATCCCAGATGCGATTATAACAGATAATGGAACTCCTTTCATAGGTTCCAAAATCAGTGAATTTACGGGTAAGTACAAAATTTATTTGAAAACTTCATCTAATTATTATCCGTAGGGGAATGGCTTGGTCGAATCTACAAACAAGAATTTGCTTCGAATTTTGAAGAGGACCCTTGGCGACAATAAGCGGAGCTAGCACCTACTTTTGAATCAAGCATTGTGGGCTGATCATATCTCGATAAAAAAATCTATCAAGACATTCCCTTATTCATTGGTATACGACAAAGAAGCAGTTTTGCCAATTCATATGGAATTACCGACCCTCCAGACTTGGCATTTGATTGATGATGAGGATGATGAATCTGATTCTATTAACATGAGATTAGCTCAACTTTTATAGTTGGAAGAAGAACGAGAGAAATCATACCAGGCTTTTATAGAACATGCTGAGATGATAAAGAAATGGTTCGATAAAAAGGTCTCTGAAAGGACTTTTAAGGTTGGCGATCTTACATTGAAGTGGAATGAAAAGAAATCAAAGCCTGGCAAACATCACAAGTTTGAGGCAATATGGGAAGGTCCATTTCAAATCACAGGTTCCAATCAAGTTAATTATTTTTATTTGCAAGATATGGATGGTCATGCACTGTTAATTCCAGTTAATGGTCTTCATTTGAAGGCCTATTATCACTAAAAAAAAAAATTAAAAAGTGTGCAAATCCCGGGACTTGCCAGGAGGTCACCCATCCGAGTACTACTTTAGGAAGGTTATGCTTAACTAGGGAGTTCTTTAAAAACTTGAAAACCAAAAAAATCAAGTTGGATGAGGTGTTTAGGGGGTCCAAGGTTCTGGAACCCTTGTTTTTGGGATTTTGGCTACGTTTTTTTTTCCCAACTCCACCCCACCCAAAAAAAAAAACCAAAGGCTTGCATTTTCCTCGCTTTACGCTCTAAAACATGGCCTTACCTTGGAACCCTGTTTTTTGGATTTTGGCTGCGTTTTTTTTCCCAACTCCCTCATGCAAGACATTTAAAAAAAAAACTCTCCACTCCCTCATGCTCAATTTGAAATTCGAATTTCGAAATATGAATTTTCCCTCCCAAACCTTTTTTTTTTTAAATAAAAAAAGACATAACCCGAAATTCCTTTTTTGGGCCTCCGAAATACCCGAAATTCCTTTTTCGGGCCTCCGAAATACCCTTTTTGGACTTCAAATAAAATATTATAAAAACTTCATTCCGTCCCTCCCGTTCCTTCATGCCCGAAACGCCCTTTTTGGATCCCGAAATAGTGTTCTCGGGATCCCGAAACCCTTCCCTCTCGCCCTTTGACTAGTCAACCAAAAAAAACTACAAAAAATTTAACGTGCTCATGCATGCCCGAAATTTCTTCATATTCCCCCGAAATAGCCTTTTCGAGTCTTCGAAAACATTATTTCGAGTCCCAAAAAATCCCTTTCAGACCTCCCAATATACATGTCTTCCACCACTCCCCGTCTGCAGTCTTCGTTATCCTTCCGAAATACTCATTTCGAACACCCAAAAACACTATTTCGGGTCTCGAAATTCCCATTTCGAACACCCGAAAACACTATTTTGGGTCCCGAAATTCCCATTCCGTCCCCCGAATAAACCATTTTGGCCATTTAAAAATAATAATAATAATCTCTTTAAAAATAAAAAACAACCCGTCGTCTGCTTCACTTTTCTCTTTTTCGGAAAGCTCATTCCTCGTTCGCTTTTCCATCCTTTCCGCTTCCATTCAAAAAAAAAAAAGCAATGATACTAAAATAAGAAAAACCATTATGCATTTAAATCCTTTCGCTCATATTTTTTCCCATGCACCCCCCTTCTCCGTGCTGCACTATCCGTAAATTTCGCTCATTACCAGTTCTCACTCCGCTCACTCATTACACTTTCTAAAAAAAAAAAACTACCACTTCTCGCATTTCAAGAAGTGGTAAGAAGCATAAAAATAAAAAAATAAAAGCATCATTGGAATGCATACGGTGCCCATGAAATTAGAAAGCTTTCCAACGGATGTGTATGGAAATTTATAAAAAGGAGGCCCATCCTTTTGTTTTCAATCAAAGCATTTGCAGGGTCCCTATATCGAAGTCTTGTGAATCCCTTTTGCTCCAAGGTTTGTTGTTTATTGCTGCATATTCAAAGGAAGCTGAAGATGGGGAGGAAAGCTGCAAAGGCCAAGAAGGTGAATGTACAAAAAAGGTCTGAGATCGTGAAGAAGCCACCAAGAGCTCGAGAAGAAAAGGTTGAAGATATGGAACTGAAACCTTATGATGATCACTTGGGACAGATTAAAGATTGCAATATCACCAACAAGGGAGTAGAAAGACTGCGTCTAGATGCTAAGTTTGCTACACAACATATGTCTACTAGGAGTCCCCGGACTATAGCATTTCATTCTCATCTCTCCTGGTACTTATGTACACCTGTGCATCCATGTCCTGAGTTGATATGGGCAATCGCACAATGCTACAACACTGCTGCAAGAACTATCCAAAATTCCCACAGAGAAGTGTTGTTTAGTATCTCATCTAGTTCCATACAGGATGCGTTTTCTTGTGGTGCACAACTTTCATCTTCTGCTACATTAAAAAAATTTAGTTTTAAGGAGGAGGAGGAGAGGCATCAACCGACCATTCAGATGCGATAGTTCATGGAGATCCAGTTATTAAAGACCCCACTATTGGGAGAGTTGCCAAAAATGCTGACACCATTGAAAAGTTTCAAAAGCCCATATTTGTATTCAATGATAGCATGGCTAACAAGATTATCTTTAGATTTTGCAGTATAAAAGTGGCAAACATCGTTGGTGCAATTCATTTCACAGCCAAGGTTTTATGCTCCAACTGCCACGACAACAACTCCAAATTCAATTTTCTTTGATTGGGAAAGTTTCTTAGAAATGAGGATACATTCACAATTGAGAAAGGTACAAAATGGAGAAGATCTTACCTTTAGGCATTGTTCCCTCTTGACATGGTATTTTTTCTACCATATGCACTCTCATTTTGCTTTTGTAGCAATAAACAAGACATATGAAGTAGGAAAAGCATTACCAGTATACTCATGGACTCAGAGTTTGTCCAAGAACGAGTCCTATTATAACTTCAACAGAATGTTTTTAGGACCTACTTTAGAGATAATGTATGGAGTATGCAACAGAGTGCCTCGGGCCCTACAAGCAGAAGTGGTTGATTAGAAAAAAGGTGATGTTTTCTTACTAACCCAAGGTGTGGTAGTTAGAGTGTATGGTTTTACTGGTAAACCTTTTTTGCTACCATATTTTACAACTGAACATATTTTTTCCTTGGAAGTAGCCCGACAAAGTGATTTTATAAATGATACCTATGGGTCAGGTAATAGAAAAAAAAATACATGTGTTATGCCTTTCAAGTTTGGTGATATCACAGTTACTCAGTGTCGGCAAAATGAACTGATTTTTGAGACACTCTATGATCATGGATTTGTTGAGCTCCCCCAACGATGGAAGTATGATCCTTTGGATATTTTTTCCAGTTTCATCAAGGCAAAAACATTTCATTGTTGCCCCAGAGAAGATATTGTGTGATAAAAGAACAATCCTAAAGGGCATGACATTGAATGGCATGTAGAGAAGATGATGTCACTTCCTCATTGGCATGATTTTTATGAAATGGAGGTTGAATATGATCCTGCCAATCACTCAGAACAGGTTCCTCCTGAAGGTTTGTTTAAGCAAATGAAGACCAAATTGCCTGATTGGTCTGATGAAAAGATTGCCAATTGGTGGATCATGAGAGTTCATAAAAATAAGCTCAAAATAAAATATTCGATGGCTATAGATGATTCTTTTTCAAATATTTATGATGATCATTATGAGAAGTATCAGCCCCTCTATTTTGCTGATTTGGTGCCTAAAAGTATTAGTAGGTAAAGAACAAGAAATGATCGAACAAGTGGAGGTATTGGAAAAAGATAGGATTGTTATTGAAGAGGAATAGTAAGAGTAATTTTTGCAAAATAAAAGGAGTGCAGCCATGGAAATTCCTTTCCCTCACATAGCAAAGAAGCCTACGAGTGGAGCACATTCTACACTGAGCATAAAACAGTCTTCATCACAAGCAATTGAGCCAACACACTCTGATTCAATGGTGACATTGGTTGATCTGAACATGGGGAAGGAACAATCTAAAATAAAAGAAAATATTGTGATACAACAATGTTTACCATCGGCTCAAATGATCATAAGCACAAAAGGAGAGGAGCCCATAGGTATGCATTTTCCTTCTTCTCTCATTAATAAGCATTTTGTGACCACTATTTTTTCATCCACAGTTCCTATGTCTACTTCACCTCCCGTCACATCCACCTCTCCCATTCCCACTTCTATCCCACGATCACGGAGTCACTAGTGCTTCTTTAGTTTCACCCATTCCATCCTTTTCTCTTACCTTCAGTTCATTTGTATCTGCCCCAAATCCATTTGCCCTTCCATTACCCTCTATTTCATCTTCCCTACCTTCACATTCTTCCATAAGCACGCAAGCACCTCTTCAAGTAAGCATAGCTGAGATCCCCTCCACTTCCATCCTTGTGGTTGAATCCAATCCCCAACAAGATATTTTTCTCTCTTCCCCACTTTTTGCCATGGAGGAGCCACTAGTCTCTGAGATAGAGTTGCTACCTGAGCGTTCAATAGCAGAAAAACTCAGCAAGGCACAACAAATTTCATCTAGGTGGTGGAAGAATTGTAAGAGAAAGGATTCACTAGCCATGGCACAACCAGTAAAGAAAGTTACGTTTGATCCCATAGCAATGGAGAAGCACACGGTGACCATGATTCCTCGGGTTTAGAAACCTCAAAGAGAAATGACATCTAGTGACTATTCATACCAAACTGTCATTGAGGACCTCACAAAGAAGCATCCAGTTGAGAACATGGGCACCATACAGGAGGCATCAAGTTCCATGCATCTGTAGGTAGAACATTACAAGGATCTTCTCATTCAGGCTGAAGAGAAAATCAAAAAGCTCAAGGAAGCCTTAGAGGAACAACAGGCTAAATTTGATGTAGCATAATTTGAATCTCAATAGTGGCAACAACAGGTGATGCATTTGGAAAGTGACATAGCAGAGAGCAAGTAGACAACTACCCAATTTCAGACAACCGAGCAGGAAGCACAACTAAAAATTCAAGCTTTGCAGGATCATCTTTAGAACTTGCAGAATCAATTGGTAGCAAAATCAATGCACTCTGTGTCCCTCACCAAGGACAAGATTAAGGAAGCTCGTAATCAGATGTTGAATAATTGTAAGAAAATGGTGACCAAGGCTACATTAGTGCTCTTGTTCCTTCAGGATGTTCAAGCATGTGTTTCATATGGTGGACCTATAATAGACAGCATGGAGCAAGATTTAGAGCCAAAATTGGAAATGGCCATGAAGATCCAAAAAATGACTCAAATAAATCTCAATATGCATCCAATGAGTGATATAGCCCATGCTTGGGAGAGTGCTAAAATCACATTACGTAGTTATTTCTCTAAGATGAATCTGATTAAAGAAGCTTGTCAGTTGCAAGAGACCTTTGAGCATGAAAGACATATTTCATTGGTTCATTTTGAAACACTTGCAGATAATGGTTTTCCTAGTTTTGTTGATGATCAAGGAAATATTCTGGCAAAGAAAGACCTGGATACATTATGGGCTATTTTCATGACGGATACTTTAGATATTGATAATTTGGATGAGCCCATAACCGAAGAGCATGTGTTACCATTAATGAGAGAGTTCATTCGCATTGAATCTAGATTATTGGAGCTCAATCAAAGGGCCAAACATCTTGATATAGAAAATGTTGAGACTTTTCGATATCTTATGGGTACTCTCAAATCTCGGGAGGTGATTACCATAGATGTATGGGCTGAAGCAGTTGCGATATATGAATCCACCGCAACACATCTAAAAAAGCAAGATGAAGTTGATACAAGTAGCTAAACATCAGATGCAGCTGCAAGTGGGAACTTTGTACCCAACGAATAAATTTTTGGAATCGATTACATTCAGGCGAGCTGAATACCCCGTGAGCCACCAAAAATGTTGGCATTTTTGCCACATTAGAATTTTTTTGTAGTGTGCCACATTGGCATTTCGTTGTAATCATTGGTGCCACATTGAAAAGTTTTTTTTCTTGTTTAAGTGTTTTCACACATTGAACACTTTTTCCTATGGATGTAATTTTGGGTGAATTTTGGTGCAAATATTCCTTGAAAATAGATTAATATTGATAAAGATAATTATTGAGGTGATATGATCGCTGAAGCTACCAAGTTTAAGCATGTGCTCTTGATTCCAGTGCAATATTGTTCATTTTCGAGGCATCGACCACTTCGTGGGCATGCATTTCCAAGGCGCCACCATGGAGATTGAAACTGGACCGATGATTTGTGTCGAAGCTTGATATGCCATGTGATAAAATCAACAGTTATTTTATTTGGAATTTTCTCATTGGTTCATTGTTGTGGTCGAGGAGAAAGTTGTTGCTATTGGTGGCTGAGTGGTCGACACTTTGCCTCCACATGTATTTAATGAAAGAGGCAAAAACCTCTATAAATACTAATCAAATTCTTATTGTAAAGGGAGGTTAGATATTTTGCAAGAAAACTCTCTAAGTCCTCTGCATCAATAGAAGAGACTTGGCTTCTAAAATTTTCAAGCATTCTTATGTGTGTGATTTACTTCTTTTTTTTTAAATCATTTCTATTTATGCTCATGCTCTTGCTAGTAAGTTTTGAATTCTGCATTCTGAATTCAAACGTTGTTGGTTAGTGAGTAGATTTTGAAATACGATTCGGAGGTTATCTCTACAAAGGTGTGAGTTAAATTATGTTGCTTTCCTTTTATTATATGATGTTATAAAACTTGGTGGAATTTTTGCTGTTAGACTGCCCCAAATTCTACACTTCGGCCTGTGGCTATATTTCCATTTATTTTAGTTATTTTTCAATTTCTTTCTCGCATCCCTAGTCTTCAAACGAGTGTAGAATTTAGTAAGGGAGCCAGCCCTCTCTGGAGATCGGTTTGAAGGAATTTTCTTTTTCCCTCGGCCTTTCAATGTTGGTTGAGTCTAGGGTGCACAAGTGATGAAATCTTGTACTTAGGCAGATTTGTGACCAATAGTAGGCTTGTAGCAGATTTGAGCAGAGTTAGGAGTAGGTTTTTGTAAGCATATTTGAGCAAGTCTTATGTGTAGACTTGGAGCAGATCTTGAAGAACACAAGCTTATACTGAGAGGGGGGTGAACAGTATAAGACCACTTTTTACTTTTCTTTCCCAATCAATATTATGCAATGTATAAATAGCAATATCAATAGCAGTAATCAAAGCAATGCACAAATCACCACACACAATAGAGACACCACAATTTACGTGGTTCACCCAATGTGGGCTACTCCACGGAGAAAATATTTCACTAAAATTTTCTCAATCAATATCTTTGGGAATCCTTTCCCTATTACAATATTTATGGACCTCTATCCAAAGGAGACACCAATCCCCTAAATCAAGTTTGTGGATATCTATCCATAGGAGACACCAATATCCTAATATCTGCTCTAGTTGGTGATCCTCTAGAAGACCTCTACCTCCACTACCCTTAGCAAATGGAACTCTATCCACAGAAGACACCTGTCTTCCCTGCTCTGGCTGGAGATCTCTATCCTCAACTCTATCACCTCCAAAGCTCTATCTAAAATCTGTACTAAACATAGTCCATCGGTCTAGCACAAATTTATCCTCAATCTCTATCTCTGGTCTGGCACAAACCTATCCTCAAATCTGCACCAAACTCTATCCTTGAATTTGTACTAAACATAGTCCTTCGGTCTAGCACAAATCTATCCTCAATCTCTATCCTCAAGCCTTAACTCAAAGCTTGACTCAATCTCAAATCAACTCTGTTGGATCTACCCCAAACCTTAACTCAAGGTTTGAACAAATCAATCAACTCTGCTCTCAAATCTTCTCAAAGACTTATCTCAAATCTGCCTTGTAAGCTTCCACAAAAGCTCACACTAATCTATCCTCAAGTCCTCTCTAGAACTTGTCCAATATGCTCAATAAGTTCTCACAAGAACTTATCCAAGTCTTCTCTCAATCTGTATTGTAAGATTCCACAAAAGCTTACCCAAATCTGTCCACAAGTCTTCTCAAAGACTTACCTCAAATCTGCTCAACAAGTCCACACTAGAACTTGTCCAATCTCATAGAAATATAAAGAGAATTTTTAGAGACTCAATATGCTCTATACTCATCACAATGCTCAATCACTTTCAATCACTCTTTTAGAAACATACAAGAATTGTTAGAGACTCAATATGCTTCACATTCACCTCAATGCTCAATCACTTTCAATCACTCTTTCAAAAACATACAGAGAATTGTTAGAGACTAAATATGCTTCAACTCAATACTCAATCACTTTCTCAAATCAATTCAGAATATAGAATAGTTTGTTTTATGGAACTTGAACAATCACTTCACACATCCACTTGACTAGGCTCAACCAACTCTACTCAACCAAACACTCAATGAAATAATCCTTGCTTACAAACCCTAGTCCAAGCATATGATCCTTTACTCAAAATGTTTCCAACAATGCTTATCAACCACTCTCACATAACAATGATACTCATGTTCTTTTCAAACCCTAGTTCAAGTTCTTCACACAACCAATGGCTTCAAAAACAATGCTTATAAAACAACTCTCACATAACAATGATACTCAAACCCTAGTTCAAGTTCTTCACTCAACCAATGGCTTTCACAATAATGCTTATAAAACAAGGTTTTAACAACAACTCTTTATTCCAAAAAACCTTGAAGCATTAACTCAACACACTCAATAAGGAAACCCTAATCAAGTCCTTTTCACTCCAAACTTATTTTCTAGAAAACCAACCAATCAACTCAACTATGGAAGAATGTGCTCATACCTTTTTCTTGATGATGAAGGAACCTCTAAAATCTGCCACAACCACAAACACCTCTTTGCCAAGCTCAAAGGAGTTAGAAGACACTAAGCTCTCTCAAAGATACAATGCAAGTATCAAAACACACATACACCTTATCACTCCATATTAAAGAAAGCATCCATCAACATATACAAAAATAATTAACCAAATACACCTTATAATCTCCCAATAAAAATAATATTCAATACCAAGGATAATATCAATGCAATCTCCTTTTCAAAAATAACTCAATGGCAAGAAGTCCTCTCAACACTTTAAATTTCCAATACACCAATGTGACACAAATACTTTATTCAATAATAAAGCTAACTCCTTATTCCTCCAATTTACCAAAAATAATGATCAATTAAAAACCTTTTAAAACAACCCTTTTAACTCCCTAAGACCTCATGTCAAACCTTAGGCAACATAAAAATTATATTCAAAATTTATTACCTTTTCCTTGGTGGGATTCGATCTCACGATGCAGCCTCAACTAGCACCCTAGCCATGGCTCCAACCACCGTGCGAGCTAGGCGCTCGCTTGGGGAGTAAAGAGCACCACGTGCTCTATAACCCTCCCCGACTCGCCTATGCAAAAATGTGCACCGCTTCCTTTGGTGCTTCCAACACAAGCACAACCAACAAAACAATGTTGCCATCGCGATTCGATCGTAGGTCACTCCACGCCCAAACACTCTAGTCGTTGTCCACTTGCCACTAGGCCATGCTACCCAGATGGCTCTTGCAATTCGGTGCTCGTCGATTTATCCTTATTCTTTGGTGCTCAAAACAATGTTCTCTTCTCTTTTTCACACGAGTTCTCAACACACGATTGCACGCATTATCATTCAAGCAAAAGGATGATTAAATGCCTCTAAGGCATAGTGTTTTTATATCGATTTCCTCCTTCACACATAAACGTCGATGCTTCGATTTTTCTTCAAACTTAAACATCGGCACTTCGATTTTTAATTTATTAATTTATAAATTATTTAAATTCTTTAGAATTTAAATTTTATAAATTAATTTTTACATCCCTTTGGCTTTATTAAAGCCTTCTCTCATTTTACAACTTTGTATAAATAATATTTATTTATAAAATTTAAATTCAATTTGAATTTAAATATTTTATAAAATAAATATTAAAACCTCCTTTAGCTTTTCAATAAGCTTCCTTGGGTTTTTATGAAAAACCTTTTATTTTTGCTCACCATTGGTTTTAATAAAAACCCTTCTAACTTATGCTTCCACATAATATTAAAAATATTATGAAGCCCTTTTGCCTTTAACCTTTGCATTGTTCCTCTTGACCTTTTGACATCAATGGTAGCTTATTCCTTGACATCAATGACAACTTCGTTCCTTGACATCAATGACAACTTTGACTCAAAATGTCTCTGAGTAGAGTTGAGAGTAGGTTTTGGTAAGAATATTTAAGCAAGTCTTGTGTGGAGATTTAGAACAAATCCAAGTAGAGTTGAGAGCAAGTTTTGGTAAGAATATTTGAACAAGTCTTGTGTGCAAACTTGGAGTAGATCTGAGAAAATTTGAGAGCAGGTATTGGTGAGCAGATTTGAGTAAGTTTAGTGTGTATACTTGGAGTATATCTGAGTAGAGTTGAGAGTAGGTTTTGGAGTAGAATTGAGCAAGCCTTATGTAAATGCTTGAAGCAGTTCAAAGAAAGGGGACAAAGTTCTCCTATAAATAGAGGTCCACAAACTAGATTAGTGGGGATAAAGGTCTCCTATGGATAGAGGTCCATGAACTTGAGCATAGGGGATTGGTATCTCATTTGGGTTGGTACCCATAAAAATTGTAATAGGGAATTGGTTCCCAAGAGATTTGTTGAGAAAATTTATAAGAAATATTTTCTCCGTGGACGTAACCCACATTGGGTGAACCATGTTAAATCTGTTTCTCTTATGTGTGTGTGATGATCTGTGTATTGTTTCATTATTGCAATTGATAACATTGGATAATACTGATTTGGAAAAAAAAGTAAAAATTTGTATCTTATACTATTCACCCCCCTCTCAGTATAAGTTTGTGTTCTTCAAAAACATATTATAGCCCATGATTTGAAGTGCCAACTTACCAGGTTTGACCACTTTGACTATGATATAAAACCATGCTTTGGGTTACACTTTATGGAACTTGCGCTAAGCCGCACAATATGGAACCATACTCTAGCCTGTGATTTGTATGGCTAATCTATAAACTTTGACTGTGTTGACCATAGGGTGGAACATATTGTGTTGTGCTACTACCATGGTTTGGAGCACTCTTAGGACTTAGAATTTTTTTTCAAAAATTTCTATGTGGCCTTTTTGGGCCTACACTTATAACTCCTAATAATCAAATCATAAAAACCTTATAAATCCAACTAAATAATTAAAGTACATATGATATTAATCTTCTAACTTAGGTATTTAATTTTTCATTAAGGTAATGTAATGTCTCTTACCTTATTCTCCTCTTTTTTGACTTTCTTAACACTTCTATGGATTGCTACAAACTTTATTATTCCTCTAGATGCCTTCAATGGTCTTCAACACTTGTTGAAATACATCTGCATGACATTCAAATACGTATGAGATTAGGCATTAGAAAAGACATCTGCAGTGGTCATTTCATGTGTAATAATAGGCATTATATTCCACATTGCATTGATCATATCACTAGCATTTTAGTTAATGCTTCACAAGACCTTTTACTAACCTCTCCTCTTTGCTTTCCAGATTCTGTGGCTACCTACTTTGATCTATTGGTATCTTTGTTATATTTTTGTCTCTACCTTTACATTCATATATTACTTTTGATGTGCTTCTCTCCTAGAAGACTCCACTCTTGTTAGGACTATTTATTTCTCTATACTTTGGACTTATATAAAGTAATTTCCAGGTTTGTGGGTGAGTTTCTAAATAAGGTCCATCCAAGGTTATGCATAAGGGCTCAACCCAAAATGTATTTATAAAAATGGGGTAAATAAATCTTGAAATCCAGACGAATAACACGTAAACTCATGTAGAAGATGTGGCAAATTATCTTTTTTTTTCCACAAAAAAATATAAAATGTGGTAAATTTATAATAATATTTGAAAAATTTATAAAAATAAAAAAGTACTAATAAATAGAATTAAAATCCATGGTAACATTGAAAGACTGTGTTTTTGTTTAATTTCCATATTTACATTTAAAAATTCAATATTTCCAATGTATACTAGATCTTCTTTTTGGGCAAGTTGAGTCTAAGAAATATGTATGTGTATATACATCACCTGATGGTAGCAGACACAATGTTGTAACTTGTTCATGTTGTTCCTACTATTCCTATTCCATTGTTTTACCATGATTATTAAAATTCTATTGATTGAAGAGCTCTACATAAATAATTCAAATAATTTATGTAGAGCCATTCAATGCGGGGGGGTTTAACAATCCCTTATTGTTTGAATCTTTCCTTGATCTGCTCAAAACTGGTAGTATCACAAATTATGATAAATGATTGGTTGCATCACTAATGATGCCCTGATGACAAACAACATCATAACTAATGACATGATACTTGTAGCGTCACAAGTGATGATAGATGACTAGTAGCATTATAGATTGCGACAAACGATAATAGGTGATTTTGTCAATGTAAATAAATTTTTTATAATTTCAAGGTGGAAGGGCCCACTATTATCGGGGTTAATGCTTGTGACTTAAACTTAAAATGGTCAAATTACTACAAAATTATGGCAAGTTGACCAAAAAAAATTCACCTAAAATTTTTAGGCTAATGGGGCCTAGTCAAGGGTCCCCATATTAGCCAATTTCAAATTATCAAAATCCAAATATTCATTATTTAAAAATGATTAGCCACTATGCATAACCCTGGATCCACATAATAACTCACTTAGCCATCTACTTTGGATGCATTACTTGGGCTCTTTTACTGTGCTTTCACTTGTATGCTTCCTGAAAGCTATTTAGATGCTTTCAACTGTGTTCTATTTGAGTGTTCGTCTATTAAATATTATTCAGTCACTTTATTCTCCCTGATTGAGCACTTCTTGAGCACTATACTCCATTTTTTGAGATTTTTATATGACTACTTCTTGTGGGATATAATCCACTACCTGAGTGCTTTACGTGAGTGCTTCTTGAATGCTATACTCCATTGTTTCATGAGTGCTTTACATGAGCACTTCTTGAGCGCTATACTCCACTATTGCTTGAGTGCTTTATGTGAGTGCTATACTTTATTGTTGCTTAAATTCTTCTAGAGCACTATGGGTGCTACAAATTCCCTATTGTATATCAACCAGATACAATTGCTTCTCCTTTATGCTAGGGTGCTACCATATTCAGGCACTCCTCTATGGTTGGTTTCTTTCAATCTCATGCACTTCTATTCTAAGTTTTACTAGGCTTGGGTGCTTCTCCTTTGTGCAAGAGCTTTATTAGGCTCAAGAAATTTTGTTGTATGCTTGAGCTTTACTAGGCTCAAACAATTATACTCTAAATTTGGACTACAACAGGCTCGATGTGTTTCTTCTATACTTGGGCACTCCCAGGGCCCTTTCTTATTTACCCTTCAATCTTACTTTGAGTAAACTTAGCTATAAAATAATCCTTCAATATTAGTGAGTAAACTTAGCTATAAAATAATCCTTCAATATTAGTAGAAAGTTACAATCTTGTTCTTTCTACTACACTTTGTATTATATTTGAGTTATCTTAATTTTTGGAAGCTTATATTGTTTCTCAAACCTTGGAATCTATGATGCTCCTTAATTATCTAGGAGATTGGATGCTCCTAAATTATTTGGGAGCTTTGATGCTCCTCAATTATTTGGGATATTTGATGCTCCTCAATTATCCGAGAGCTTTGATTCTCCTTAATTATTTGGTATTTTTGAAGCTCCTCAATCCTATGATGTCTTAAGTTGCACCTAAGAACAAATTATTCTCCTATTTTCTAGATAATCCATAATTAATATTAGGGTGACTATGAATGTCCCCTCACATCCAAATATCTTTTGAGTTGTCTCTCTCAATAAATTCAAGTTGAGTCCTAGTCTTCACTAGTTTTCCTTGAACCAAGTGGAAAGACCCTAGCATCCAAATTAGGGTGACTATTACTTGTCCCATAAATATCTACTTAATATGAGCTTTAAAATAGAGTCCAAGTTTTCACTACTTCCAAATTTGGTAGACTCTAATATTATGGTGGCTCTAAAATATAACTCTATGAAAAATGGATAGATTTAAGTGGTAGCTCTAATACCAATGTTGGATTTTAAGTCTAAATATCTCAAAATATCATAGGTCCCAATAAAAATAAGCCATAATATTCAAGATTAGAATTATATATATATATGTGTGTGTGTGTGTGTGTGTGTGTGTGTGTGTGTGTGTGTGAGCAATAAAATATATATCCAAACCAATATAATAATGAAACAACATTAAGTTATAACATAAAACATGAATGTAAATGGCCAAAATAATTCATGTGCTTGCATGAATAATACTTACAATAATAAATTTCTCAAAATCTATATACAAGCTTTATTATTAGTGCTTGCTATGTGGTGATATCTACAGACCATTTTCCCTTACATTATATGGAGATTTATATCCATAATATAGACATAGTAATATGACTCTTTAGTACTTGTCTATTGTGTTCCTTACATATTTGGGAGATGTAACCTTTCGTATTATTGATATTTGGCTTCTCATCTTGCCACTTGTATACTAGACTCTTTAATTTCTTCTTACATGCATACTTGACTCTATGACACTTGCATTCTTCTACATGACTCTTACTCTCCTACATACACTCCTAATACAAGACACTCGTGCACATCCTCATATTATATATTTGTACGCTTACATGCATGATAGTTGTGCATATTATCTCATTACACACTTGCACTCTTACTTACATGAAACTTGTACATATCCTGCATATTGCACTCTTACATAACACTTGTGCATATCTTGCACATTGACACATACATAAAAGGGGAAATATAAATAAGTCATCTAAACTATAGAATCAACACTAAACTATTACATGTTTATATTTGTACCATGAAGGTACCATGGGGGTACATTTTCATGTACCAAATAATGTAATATTCTTCAATAGTTTTGGAGGTATTTTATATGATTTTAGAGCCAAACATCTCAAGGCCATAAATTTTGTATATGAAATCATTTTGAGTCTTTTTTTTAAGTCACACAAATTTTGAGCTATCTACTTTGGTAATATTGTTTCTAGTTGTAGTTACATGCAAAAAAATATTTTGGATAGGAAATTTATGATCGACATGTATCCTTATTGAATGATCTAAACTATGTCACTTAGAAAATACAGATTGAATCTTTGATTTAGAGTACGAGAGTACTCAAATATGTGAATAATATCCCTTAATGCTTAATTTTGAATAAAGAAAATATTTATTTAGGAATAAGAAGTATGATGCCCTTGGTATGATAGCTCTTTATGTTGACAAGATCTATGACTCTCATGTTAATAAAATTATGGATTCCAAGAAATTTCTTGATAAATTAAAGGTTTGTGTGATCACATTGATTCTACACAAATTAGCAAGTTGAAGTCAAATATTGTTACTTAAACTATGGATTCTTTTGAGACCATTTATGAGTATATCAATTTGTTCAAGAAGTTTGTAAATGATATCCACGTTGCTAAAGGAATTCTAGGAGAAGGATATTGTTTATGATAGGAGGAAAAACAATTGAGCTTCTCAAAATTGTATTAAAAAACACATTCAAGTCCCATAAGATAGTTGTATTTGATAACATTCATGTTTATTTCCTAGATTTTTATCCTCCTCTACTTGATGAAGTTTTTAAGTACCTTGTTCATCATCAAGCTTAGAGGTAGTGGTATAAGAGTCCTCCCTCATAATCCAAGCTCATGTAAAAATACTGATCAAGACTAAGGTTGGAAAAATCAAGAGCAAAATGAGAAGAAAAGTAAGAAACCCTTCAAGAAGCTAATTTACATATTTTATAATAAGGAAGGATAGAAATTAAAATTTTGTCAAATATAAATCAATAAATTTGAGAAAGCATCCAAAATGGGGTATTGGTGCTACTCTTTTCTATACACAAAGTGAGTGTTAGAGTATATTACATCATTTGGGTCATGTAAATGTACCACCCTTGGTACATAACTAGAGTAGGAGATTACTTTAGGGGGTAGTTAGCTAGTTACTTCAAGGAATATAATAAATGCACAAGTGTCTATGTGCAAGTTGTAAATGTGCAAGGTGTCCCCTTGTACAACTAGGTAGAGTGTTGGCCAAGCAATCCATATTTCTATATAAAGGGCCTCATAGTGAGTGATTATATATCATTGTAGGTAGTAGTAGGTATATTGTGTGGATCACCATATAGATTGGTGATGGGGTACAATGTAGTTCTTTAGTATCAGTTCTGGAGTGTTCATTTCCTCCATATTGCATTGTATCATTTTCATCACTTTCCATTAATAGCATATTTTAGCATCTTACATTTTTGCATATTTCATATCCTGTGATTGTATTCTCCCTTGGCATACACCATCAAAATCTAACAGTGGTATCAGAGCCACGGTAGATCAATAGGAATAGGGAGAGCCATAAGAGAGCACCATTGCTACTGTAGGTCTGAACCTTGCTATATTTTTGCAAACCGGATCAGCCATTGTGCATCATTGCATGCAAACATCATTGCAAGGGATTGTTGGATAGGAAGAGCCATAGTAGGTTACTAGGAATAGGAAAGCCATAGGAAATATTGAGAGGAGAAGCAAATCTCAGTTCCAAAATTTTTGAGATTGCATTTGGCTAGAGTCTTTCCACAGAGTTGTAGAAAAACTCGTGAAGACTAGGACTCAACATTCATTCCACTAGATTGACAAATCAACTAGTGAAGATTCATCATTGACAAGATTTAGAATCATCTTACTAATATCTTGTTGCAGGAAAAGGAAACTGAAGGAAGCCCTATTGTAGACCTGCACATTATAGAAGAAAAGGCCACAAAAACCTTATTGCAGAAGAAAAGGCCATAGAAGCCTTATTACAGAAGAAAAGGCCACAAAAGCCTTATTGTAGAAGAAAATGCCATAGAAGCCTTATTCCAAAAAGGCCATAGAAGCCTTGAACTAGAAGAGACTCCAGAGAAGAGTCCAAGAAGATAGGATATTGGTGATCTCCATTGAAGACTACAAATTGTAGATTAGCTAGAGTCTTTCCACAAGATAGTGAAGACCAGGACTCAACACAAAATACATACCACTAGTTTCAAGAATAACTAGTGAAGTTAAAGAGGTCTAAGAAAAGACCCCATTGGAAATAATAGATTGAAGATCTATTCCAGAAGAAGCTGAAGAGACTCACAGAAAGTCTCATTGAAGAACTTCCAATCTTGGAAGATTGAAGAAGGACTAGCAAGGTCCTATACCTAATTTTAGAAGTAGCAGACTTTAGAGATCCATGAGAGAGATCTCATTGCCAACACTTTCGTAGTTGAAGGTTGAAGGAAAGGTCTCATCAAGAAGACCAAAAAGCTGCAAGATTGAAGACCTTGGAGAGGTCTCAAGGAGAAGGCTTGGAGAGCCTCATTCCAAAAATTGGAAAAGCCATCAAAGAAGTTCCTAGGAGAACTCATTGGAGAAATTCACTACAAAATATAGTGAAATATTTGGGACAATTATCGCCATCCAACAACAAGCCCAAAAGGAGAAGAATTTGGCAAGGAGTGCCAAATCCTGAAGAAGAATATTGAAGACCTCAAGACATTCAGATTCTTGAGAAGAAAATCTTGTTTGAAGTTAGAACCCGATAAAGAGGTTGAAGAAGAACTCATATAGAAGATACCTTCCAGATCCAAGAAGATTTGGAGATTGCCCTTCATAGCTAAAGAAGGCACATATAGAGATTTTTTGGATTCACAACAAAATACTGAAAGAGTTCCTAAAGGACAATATTTCAGTGAATAGATTGACTGCTAAAGGGCAGCAATCAAGATAGCATTACTAGCTACAAGACTTTAGAGTTCTAGGCCAGATCCTAAAGGAGAAGTTGAAAATCATCTACTACAATTTCAGAGCAGCAGACTAGAAGCATTCACAGTTGTGAGCAACCACCATTCCAGACAAGAGACTTGGTGAATCAACTCATCAAGATATTCATCATTAAAGGTAAGAAACTTAGGTGCAAAAGGTTCATTACTTGAACACTTATTCAGATTACTACTTAACTTCATTGAGCACCTTATTAGAATTTGGAAGTTGCAAAATAGAAGGTTGCATTTTAAGTCCTCAAAGAAAGTGCAGAAGATAGGTTCTGTTGAGGTTCATTACCTGCACATTAATAGGAGTTAGATACATTCTTCCTATTATCTAATTATTGAGAAAAGGACTACATTAAGGAATTTGTAGAGATTATTAAGTGCATTTGAAACTACTTTGAGAGCTTATTAATAGGAGTAATAAGGTGAGATTATTAAAGTGCATTAATATTGGAAATATTATTGGTTCATTGCACTATACTAGTTGTTCATTAAACTAGTTACTCTCAAAGAATTATTTTGTGTCAAGATCAAGGGCACAAAAATCTGCAAATAATCAAAGTGTCTAAAGACACTATTCAAAACTCAATACCTGCAAGGTATTGTGGCCCATAGAAGCCACCAAGTAGATCAAAATTCCTCCAAGGAGTGGAGAAGAAGAAGGTAACCATTAAATCAGTGATAGAAGCCAAAAATCGAGACTTGGTGAGTCTCAGATTCAAGGTGCACTAAGAGCTCATTACAGGTAAAATATTAGTGCAACAATTACTCCTTCAAGGGCATATTATCTACATGATTATTAGCTTGGGTTCATTACTAATATTAACCAAGCAAAGGAGAGAGTTGTCTAGCAGAGAAGACAACATCAATCAACCCTTACCTACAAAAGATAATACAGAGAAGCCACCATTAAAACCAACAAAAGAAGCTTGCAAAAGAGAAGGTGCAAATCAAGGTATTCTATTACAATTCTATTTACATTATTCTACACCATAACATCTTGTCCTACATAGGAAATAGGATAGAACTTAAGTGTCTTAAGGACACATCCTCCACAAGTGAGGAATATCATACAAGCGGTCGTAGAGGAGCATAATCCGAAGCAAGAGAGAAGAGCTAACAAAGAGCTCTCATTACGGTGTCCAAAGACACCCTTACAACCATGAAAGTAGGCATTCCTAGCAACCAATATGAAGCACAAATTATTACAAAAGGTCATTAATCATCTACGTTGGTTGTCATCTATTGACCATTGCAAAGGGAGCATTCAAACCAGCACATTGAAAGCAAAAGGATAGAGAGAAAGAAGCAATACCCAAAGCTATTGCTTAGAGAAGATATCCACCATAGAAGCGCTCAAATCAGACCACCATAGAACCAACTCTAAGCTCCTAAGACCTCCATCGAATCAAGAGCCAACTCATACTCGCTTGGAAGAAGCATTGAGGAACAAGAAACAACTAGATTTACATTGGCAAGAGGAATATATAGAAGAAGAGAAGCATTGGAGGGAAAATACATGCAATCGACCATTTGTCATCACTAACAAGAAGCGCTCAACCCATCTCATTAGCAAATGCTTGAACGTTAGAGTGAAGGGAGTTACAAAATGACTGTGATAGGAAGGAACATTACAACATCGTTATTCACAATTGGAGCCCATAAGCCACTTGGAGAAAGCATTAGAATCAACCATAAGCATTACAAAAGAAGCCCCATGCACGTTGGAGCACAGAAACCACTTGGACATCATTCAAAGAAGGAATAAGAAATGCCTTAGATGTTACTCAAGATGCACATGCCACATAGCTACATAAGCATTCAACTCCAAGGTGTAGACGTGAAGAAAAATCAAAGCAAATTTACAACGTTCAAGTGAGTAAGAGCATGCTAAAATCAGAGTCAAAGGAGGCAGCGAGGACTGTCATAAACCAACATTCAATTCCTATGGTGATAAGCACCCATTAAGGAGAAGACCAAGCCAAAATAGGTACTATGAAAGCATAGAGCTAGAAGGAAGAACATGCAGGCCATTCATTGAACAACAAGGTCAAAGCATTAGTCATACAACATCGAGATATTTACCAATCAACCATCGAAGTACGTGGAGATACGTAGAGCATCAAGCCTCACAAAGGTAAATTAAACTTGCTTGCTTTAATTAAAATCGGAGTTATAAGGTGATATAGACTATTGCATTGTTATAAGGTGATATATTACATTGGAATAAATCTAACAAGCATTAGTAATTATCAAGCAAGCTTATTTTAGAATATTGAATATTCATATTTGCAATTAACCAAGTAGGAGATATAAGGTTGTCAACTATTGGTTAAATTACTATTAAATTGCAAATAATATTATTTTTCTAATATTCCAAAAGTAGGGAGATATAAGGCATACTACTTCAAATTAAATACATATAATTGGAATTTAGAAAATTAATCTATTGGAAAGAGAATCAAATCAATTGCCTTCATATAGAGTTGGAAATAATTGGTAAAAATTGTCTCATACTCATTCTAAGGAGACAAAAAGAAATCCAACTATTAAAGCATACTTCATTGGGATAGATAAGGCAAAATTAATAAGTTGATTATTCTCAAAACATTACAAAATCAACTTAGAAGGTGAACTAAGCATATTCTAATTATTAGGGAGATATAAGGAAGCCTACAAAACCTAATTCTAAAAAGGTTTTATCAAATTAGTTCACATCTCTTAACTAGGGAGATATAAGGAATTCTACAAAACCTAAGCCTTGAATAGGTTTATCAAATTGGATCATATACTCAGAGGAAGATATAATATTATACAGATATTAAGGAAACATAAAGAATACTACACTTCATCTACTAGGGAGACATAAGGTAGTCTACTACAAAGGATTCATCAAAAATATTCCTAAAACAGGAAAAGCTAAAACTAAGAGAGATGTCTACCTCAAGTAATACAGTGAACAATGATATGAACAACACTATTAGAAAAGAAAGAGCAAGTGTCATAAAAAGTGGAATCAAGAATTTACTTATAAATTCTAAAGGAAACTTAGACCTTACTTCAAAAAGGATACATAGTGAAGCTTTAAAAGATAACTTTGAAACTATGGAACATTATCTACATGCTTGACTCACTGAAGCAATTGATAATGGAAAGAATGACATTCAAATTCCTTTAGAATATGGAAGCATATTATATATGGCACTACTTACATTCAAATGTTATAAGGATGAAAATGTAGAATAGAGAGGATTGATAGAATTACTTAAACTAAAAATAGAAATGGATGAATCATCTCTAGCAAAGATATTTCAATCCTCATGCAGTATTAGTACTTCAAGTTCTACTAACACAAAATCTTATCATGATGCTCTAAGTGTATGTTCAAAAGCTTCTATACAGGTCATGGAAAATGATAACAAGGACAAAGGCAAAGAGAAAATACTCTTGCAAGAATCTGATGATAGTACATCTACCTATGAAAGTATTGACTCCAATAAGGATAAAGAAGAAGAGCAAGAATTATACCAAGGAGGCATACAGTGCAATGTGAATTAAAAGAACCAGATCAAGTTGAAGGATGTCTGAAGAAGAAGATCCATATTGAAGACTAAAGTCTTCAATACCCAAATAATGTAATACAGGGGGTGTTAGAGTATATTACATCATTTGGGTCATGTAAATGTACCACCCTTGGTACATAACTAGAGTAGGAGATTACTTTAGGGGGTAGTTAGCTAGTTACTTCAAGTAATATAATAAATGCACAAGTGTCTATGTGCAAGTTGTAAATGTGCAAGGTGTCCCCTTGTACATCTAGGTAGAGTGTTGGCCAAGCAATCCATATTTCTATATAAAGGGCCTCATAGTGAGTGATTATATATCGTTGTAGGTAGTAGTAGGTATACTGTGTGGATCACCATATAGATTGGTGATGGGGTACAATGTAGTTCTTTAGTATCAGTTCTGGAGTGTTCATTTCCTCCATATTGCATTGTATCATTTTTGTCACTTTCCATTAATAGCATATTTCAGCATCTTACATTTCTGCATATTTCATATCCTGTGATTGTATTCTCCCTTGGCATACACCATCAAAAGCTAACAATGAGGATGATCATGATGGTGAAACCTCATAAGCACATGTATTTGTTCATTCAACATATTGGACATCTACTTCTAATGAGTGGATTACAAATTTAGGGGCATTTTGACATATGCCTAATCATTGACACTTTCTATATGGATACAACACAACATTCTAGACAATATGATATCATTAGGGATAATTATTCCTTATAGGTAGTTGGATGTAGTGAGGTCTATATTGGTTATTCCTCATTTGATGATGTTCTTCATGTTCTAATTTTTGGCCCCAATATTTTATTTATATATTGGATCACCCATATAAATAAGAAGATAATATTTTGGCCTAATTGATTTATGTTCAAAAAAATTGATGATGGATTCAAGATAGTTATATCAAGGTATTATGATGAGTCAAATAAAATGTACAGATTGGTAGAGTGACCAATTACTCCCACTCCCTCCACTTGAAAAATATATTTTATGGCTATGGTGGTGCATGCAAACTATGTTATCCAACAATAGCATCACAAACCTGGGTATCTTGGCTATGGGTCATTAAGGTATATGAGTCATTATCAATTGGCTATTAGGCTTCATCCCATTATCCCCCATAGAGGTGTCTATGAGGGGTGTATTTATAAAAGAATTATAGATAGCCCTTTCCAAAATGGACTACTAAGCATGTCACATGACCCATGGAACTCATTGAATGTTATATTTGTAGACCCCTGTGTACACCATCTCTCTCTAGAAATATGTATTTCCTTTTTCTATTTATGATTTATCCTGGTATGTATGGTTGTATACTACTTGTAACCAATATGAGAATTTCATAAAGTTCAAGGACTTAAAAGCATTGGTGGAGAATCAATTTGAATAAAATATCAAGTGACTTAGGATGAATGGAGGAGCAAAGTATGTGAGAAATGCCTTTCTATATTTATTATCTCTTCATGGTATTATATTTTAGAGGACTATATATTATACTTTAAAGTAAAATAGGGTAGATGAGTAGAAGAACAAGGATATTGTGGAGATGTTCCATTGTATGTTGAATTCTAAGGGGATGGAGCTTGGTCACTCATGTTGTGCTTATCATCAATTGAATTACAACTTGAGTTATTCAATGGGTGAATACTCTAAAGAGATTGATAGGTAGCAAGCCTAACATGTATTGCTTCTATATTATTGGATCCATAATAGGGGACCATATACAAAAATATATTTAGAAACAATAGGTATTTAAGGGTTGGATCTATTTTTGTGGGGTATTTGAATACATCCAATGTCCATCATCTCTATGATATTGAGATATAGGAGGTTTTTATTTGACGATATGTGATTGTTAATGAGGTTCCCATAACAACTCCTTAAGGCCATATTCCTTATCTTTTGGATGAATATCCTTAAGTCTCTTTGATAATTCAAAAGACTCAGATATTTTCATTGGCACCATTCTAGCTATTTCTATCCCTTCACCCTCAAATGGAGACTTTATATCTGAGCCTATTGATTTAACTTTTATTCAGGAAATACCATCTTTGAAACCATTAAATTTTGACTCTAGGAGTGATGAGCTTTATCCTTCCAAGCCTTGTGCAATAGTGATGGATGTTTACGTAGATGGTGAGTATGGTTTGGATATTTTAGTTTTTTATTTTTATGTTGAACCTTCTCAAAATGTGCCTCAGTATTCCATGTTTCATCTATAACCTATGTGGATTCAGACCCTCCTTCAATATTTTCTATCTATTCTCTTTATAGAGAATAATTGTAAGGTTCCTTCTTAGGATTTACTCTTGAAGTTTTATAATTCTATAGATCCTCTCACCTATTCCTAGGTCAAATATTGACTAGAGTAGGAAGATTCCATAATTGTTGAGTTTGAATTTTTAATGAAAAATCAAACATAGGATCTTGTTCCTATTTTAAAATGGGATAATATTATTGGATGTAAATGGGTGTATAAAACCAAGTATACTTGTGATGGTCAAGTGGAGAATCACAAGGTATGCCTTATTACTAAAGGTTTATCTTAGAAGGAGGGAATAGACTACTTAAAGGCTCATATTCTTTGACATTTTGACAATTTTCTAGATGGTGATGGAGGATTAGTACTAGACATATTGATATTTTTCTAGATAATGTAAGAGATTAGATATTTATCTATTCTTTAACCAAATAAAGCATACATTATGGGGCTAAATTATAGAATATCTAATATATTCTCTCATTTTCCCCAATTAGATTATGGGGAGTGTTGGAAAATGGTAATCTAACCTTATTGGTTGAGTTCAATAGATGATGATGTAAATCTATGAGTAATATTTTTTAAGCCTATAGGCATCACTACTCTAATCCTATGAATAATATTTTCCTATGGGAAATATTGATGTTTTCATCCTTTACGGGATTGCTTAAACTACACGTATACTTATATATTCACCCTAGTTGGCATGGTTAAACCACTTAGTTGTTTAATCTTAACAAAATATTTATTAAAGGTTTATTAACTTGACTTAACCTCGAGACTTATGTTGGCCTAGATTTATGCAATTGTAATCAAAATGTAGGGATTATATATCTATTATAAATACCCATAAACATTAAATCACTATGTTAGTTTACCAATGAGTTTATAGTGTCTTGGAACTACATAGGGATTCATAAAATTTAAAGGAGCATGAAACAAAAAAAATCATATAGTAGATGCCTCACAAAATATTCCAAAAATTTCCTAACTCTAGCATAGGTGTTTATTTGCTTGCAACAAATGTCCATTAGCTCTAGGGAGTGATTCACTAGCAAAATTATCCAATTGGATCTAGGGAATCATTCACTCAAGAAAAACTAGTGATTTTCTTGCAAAAATAAATAATTCTTACAAAAGTGAATGATTCACTTGCTAGCATGTCACAAGGAGGTAAATTTAAAGGCTCTATCTATTTTTTAGCATGCTATCTCTATTATATAGTTTCTTTTAGGATTGATATCTCTTCTAGGGAGTGCTCTCTCTTTTGTTGCATGCTTTATCTCTTTTGTAGTTTCTTTCAAGAGTGATCTCTCTCTTCTAGAAAATCTTGAGGCCAATATCTTGAGTGTGACTTTTGATATAAGAGATTATTCAAATTTCTCAATTAAGTGGTATGCACCCAAATCCAAGCTTCAAAATTTTTGGATAGGTTTTCCAAAGACTTTCTCTAACCTCCAGATTAAGGTTAGCTCCCCAATTTCCTCATTTTAATATCTAATCTAAATTAACTACTTATTTTTAAATTAAATGTGTGAAATGAAACACATGAAAGTAAAGAGTAGAACTAAATTTCAAAAAGAAATTTTTTGAATTTTAGGGTGTAAGAGAGAATAAAATACAACTATTATACATAGAAAATATAGAATATGATCAATCAACATAGGAGAAAAACCAAGAGGGTGGTGCCACTGATGGGATGCATAAGGACTTACCAATTTATTACAACCTCATGAGTACAAAGCACAATATGATTTTCATATGGGTAGATCTAAATTCTCATGATCCAAAGAAAATTACAATGAGGGTTGTAGGACCCTATTTATAGCAAACGTTTACCCCTAAGTTACCTAGGGTTGAAAAAATTACTTCTCATGAAAGTGAAAATTTGGGGGCAACTTTGGAAAAATATTGCACCTAATTGTGCCTCTAACAGGCTTAAAAGTCTCAAAAATTGCTTAATCCACCACAAAATGTCAAAAAGTCACTTTTGAAAATTTTTCATCTATGTTAATTTTCACTTCTATGTTGTGTCCTAGCAATTTGCTTAGTCTTCTTGAGTTATTTTATTGCTTTTGTAAGATATTCACTCACTTTACCAAGTAAACTAACCACCTTTATTGATTAAATCACCCCTCAAGCAAACTATAACCCTTATTGAGTGAATTGTTCCTCTAAGCCAATTGAATGATTTTGCAAGTGAATTGAGACCTTACCAAAAATGAGCAGAATTTTAGGATTTTTGGGTGTTTTCTTATTGTATAATATCTTACCACTAGTTGCTTCTAAAATGGATAAATTTTTTCAAAGGGAGTGCTAAGGTACTACAACATGGTGGATTCATAGGATTCCAATATTTATTGGTGTAAGGTCCTAGATCTTACCTTAATCCTTGGGCACAAAGTCTACAAAATTGGAATCTTCAATGTGAAATTGAAAGAAGTGTTATTCCTCCTTATTGTCTTTGGCCCCTTACACATTTTTTAATGGTAATAATTCTAGTAGTTTCTACCACTTTTCATTAGGTAACTATACCATCCCAATATCTTTTGCCTCACCTTATAGGTCTTCAAAAGGATTTTTAGATAATTCTTCACCTTGGCAGCTAGCTCTTTCAACTTGGAATGAACTAGCTTAAATTACTCATACATCTTGGTCAAATTCCCTTTATTGGGAAGGTCTTATCTTCTTCAATCATGGTACTGATAACATCATCAATTATATGCTTCGTATAATGAAAGATGTCATGCATTCTAGTAGCAATTAACCTCTCAATTTTATTATCCATATCTTACACTTTGGTTTTCATAGATGCTAGGTTGTCTTTACACGTTTGTAGGATACTAGATGTCTAAGATATTTCTTATTTTCTTGACCACATATTTATGATCTATCCCATAATATTAAGTCCATGCTATGGAAATTTACGTAAGGAGCTCAAGGCCTCCCTAATGCTCATCCCTCATAGAAATTTGTTCTTCCACTTGCTTTTTGATAGTCTTGAATTGTTCCAAGATTTTTTATATGAAAGATACCAATCATAAGTATTCAAATGAATTATTTATCTTCTCCCTAATTTTGTCCCATAGGGTCTTAATCATATATATTTATTGTGTTATTTTTTTGTCTATTTCCATTTCTATAGGCCTTGAATATTATAATTATTTAATCTATTGGTATTTTATTCCAATTCCATAGCCTACTTTGGTTCTCAATCATTTCCTATGCAAGTTGTATAGACTCAATAAGTTAGGTTTTTAGGCCTTCAATTTGTTTCTTCAATTACTCCTTTTCAATGAATCCTTCTTTAGCCCTTCATTCTCTTGGTAAAGTTGGTATTACTCATCTTTGACCTAAGACAATTATATCTCTAACATTTTATTCTTAAAGTGTACTACATCATTCTCAATTGCTAGTCATCTATATTTTATTGTCACTCCCAATGTGATTTGGTTATCCAACTAGACCATTTGGTATGGGTCCATTTTTCTTAATCCAATTGTGACACCCTAGAATTCAAGTTAGTAGGAATGGATTCTACCTTAGTGGGGTTAGTTTTTATAGCCTTTATTGAAGTAAACTATATCCCATTTCTTTAATAATTGTGAGTGGAAGAGCATTGATGCATTGAAATTATTTTGGTTAGGTCACTTGTATTATTTCTTTTGTTCTTTCTCCTCATCAAAAGGATACTCAATGTATTTTTTTCCTTATATTCCCTAACCTTATATGCATATATTGTCCTAGGCCCTTCTAATCCACTTGTTATTATGGAAGCCCCTATAGACTCAAATCCTTAGGTAGAGATAGTGGGTATCATTACCTACAAGAGAAGTTGCCTTGCATGATATTGAGGGTGAGTGGAGGTGGGAGGTATGGCAAGGGGTGCAAACTAAATGGTGATGACAAGAAATATAGTGGAAATTAGGGGAGTGGAATATGATGCTAATATAATAAGGGTGGTCAAAAGGGGTGTTATGGTTTGTAGAACTATTGGTTGTGACAAGGATTAGAACAAGTGAGGATGAAAAAGAAGTGATGGACGTATTTCCTACTATGATGATGATTATAGGAGGTAAAGTACCTCCTAGAAAAATATGGGATGTACCACACCTTGGAGAAACATGGGTTGCATTGGTGGATGATGAGGAAAGCACACCAAAATAATGGGAAAGAGAATATGTGATGGAGGTAGTTTCTACTATTATGATGACTATAGGAGGCAAAGTACCTCCTAAAATACTATTGGATGTATCACACCTTAGATAAATGTGGGTTACATTGGTGGATTATGGGATAAGCACATCAAAAGAATAGGAAAGATAAGAAGTGGGAATTGAAAAAGAAACAAGAAAAAAGATAAATAGATGTTAAAGAAGAAGAAATGATAGCGGGAGAAGGTGGAATGGTAGATGGTGAATGTGTGGGAGGGGGAGTGTGTGTAGTGATGGCCACTATATTTGTCATTCATATATTTATAGGAGGTATTCCTTGAGATATTTCCCCTCTTCAACCTAAGTATTCTATCATTGCTACTACTTTCTACTATTAGGGCTACCTCACTAAACATGGCTTCATATCTCTCAAATCCCTTCTATCCTTTAATCATCATTTGTTTGATTTCTATTTTGACTATTGCAAGAGTTGTCAGCATAGTTGAGATGGTTATTTTTGGCACTACCTACTTCTAAGGATTTAACTTGTGTGTGATTGAGGTGCCTATAATTATGACTAATTCTACAAAGATCTTGACCCTTATGGTGCCTTTGGGGTGCTTCTTGTCCTATGTGGTAGAAAACATGGCATGAAATTGAATATCTCTTATGGATTTGGATATTTTATTATTTCCTACCTCATACTTTTCCATACTACAATATTCTTACTTGTATACCCCATTTTTTTAAGCATTGTCAACCTCTAATTCTTTAGCTTGATCTCATGATTAAAGTCATCTTTAATATTTAAATAGAAACTGTACCATTCTAGGGGTTATTCATACTAGCTCTAAATTTTATCTTCATAACCCTTATTACTCCCCAAAGTGGAAAGGGTTGTCTCCTCATCAAATTTTATGTCTTCCTTGATATTATACCTCTTCTCATGAGTGATTAATGTATCTAGTTTTTTATACTTAAGGGTCTATTTGAAAATCCCTTCAGATCATAGGAACATTAGTCTCTAATTTTCTTGAGACCCATATATTTCTACCTTACCTTAATCATTGTGTTATACCCATGCATATTAGGAGTGGCCTTCATGATTTGTTGCTTAAGTGGGTAAAAATTAGTATTTTTGTGCCCTTTGAAATATTTTAGATCTATGTATTTATGTTGCCTAACATACTCAAGGTTAAATATGTAGTTTGGTACCCTTGTAGGCAATTTGAATAGCATGGCTAAAAATCCATAAAGGTGGATAAAATATTTGGTCCTCCCTAAATATAAGTCTCTCTATGGCCATTTCTTCTCTATTAGTATCCTTTAGGTATTATCTATCAACCTCGGTGTCTTTCCCCTAATCTTCTCCATTATGACCTTATACACCTCATCATGGAAGTCATAGAAGGTCTTCCCACTTATTGATAAGGTACATCCATGCACTCCACTATACTTAGGGCTTGTCCATATTCCCCTACCTAAAATAGCTAAAGAGTAAAGAAACCAACTTTTCTTCTAGTATAAAATCAACCAGATCAAGTAGGAGGTGTAGGTAAACTTTCTTCCTTGAATTTTGTTAATTTACTATCCATTTGATATATGATTTACTTAGCATAATTAATTATCTCAAGTAGTTTTGGACTACATGCAACAAGGCAATATGTTCCCCAAATTTTCTTGTTAGTATTTTCCTTGAGGATAGCTACTATCCTTAATGTCACAAGTTGAATTTCATTCTTGAACTAGTCTAACTCTAGTGGGATACTAAATTCAACTGGTAGATTAGGTTTCTTCAATCATATGTTCAATAAGCCTCACTAATGGGTAGTGGATTATCTATAGTGTAAGTCCATCTAGATTTTAGAAATACAATATATTCACATGGTTGGGTCATTGATGGCCTTTAAGATACACATAAATATCATTATAATATAAAAGGTATCATTTTTCCATTATAGGAGGTGAAAAATACTTGTCATTGGATCATACCTTTTAGCCACAATCTCTATTAACTTAGGACAATCCCATACTTGTGGCGTGAAATTAATTTCTAAGTTATATATCCAGGTTTGACTTATACTCTAGGTGTCTATCTAAGGACCTAAGTTGAATCTTCTCAATGCTTCCCTCATTACCTTCCATTTGAAATGTGTATATGTTTCTTTTACCACCTTCAAGTAAGGGCCCTTGAATTATTCTTCTAATATCTTAGAAGGTGGTGAGACCCCTTACTTTCTTTTACCCCTCTTGTTCTTCTAGACTTATCCTTCTAATGGCCTAGACTCCATAGTGTTGACTATAATAGGGATAATGGAATGGCTACGAGTGGGTGACAGTTATGGAATGTGGTAATATTACACAAGTTTAGGTAGTGAATGAAGAACACAAGCTTATACTGAGAGGGGAGGGTGAATAGTATCCAATAAAACTTTTTACTTTTCAATCCAAATGATAACAACAATAATATAAAAGCAGTAAATAATGCACAAATCATCACACACATGAGAGACATGGATTTAATGTGACTCACCCAATGTGGGCTATATCCATGGAGAAAATATTTCTTATAAATTTTCTCAACAAATCTCTTGGGAACTAAATCCCTATTACAATGTTTATGGACCTTTGTCCAAAGGAGACACAAATCCCCTATGCTCAAGTTTGTCGACCTCTATCCACAAGAGAACTCTATTCCAACTGCTATGGTTTGTGGACCTCTATCCACAAGATAAATCTATCACATTTGCTCTGGTTGGCACTAAAGCCTACTCTCAACTCTGCTCAACTTTGTTCAAATATGCTCATAATTCTGATCAAATCTACTCAACTACCTATATTTATTTGTCTCACACATGCTCACAAGTTTGATGCGTAGTCATTATACACATCATTAATTCTCAATGAAATTTTCAATCCAGGGTAGTGTACAAGGCTATCTGTGAAAGAAGGGGTGAACAGGGTTATAACTTAGGTCAATTTAGAGCAATAGGTATTATTGGTGAAACCTATTGTGTGGGGGGATTTAAGACATTTCTATATCTAAATTACATAAATTAAACCTTAATCTAGTTGTAAAAATGGAAACTAATCATTAACTGCATAAATGAAATCCTAATTACAATTGCAGAATGAGACCTAATTATGTTGCAAAAATAACAGTTGTAGAATTATAAATCTGATTATAATTATAGAAAAAAAATCTATTTACTTTTGTAGTAATGGAAACCTAATTATAGCATAGAAATTAAACCCCGTCAATGCTCTGTAACAGAAGGTTTTCAATCTTCTGTGTAGGGGTTGACAACAAAACACAAAATGTAGGAAATTACAAAAAACAACAAATTCTGGAAATGACAGTCTGCAATAAATTGAAAGCTTTGCTGAAAGTGGAGATTACAACCAAACCATTAATCACAATATCATCCCAATCATAAAATAATCTAAGATTGCAAATGCTATTAGTTGTTTACAAAGAAATGAAATGACAAGTTCTACAACTCATTCTGCTATAGCAAAATTAGAATAAAAACCTGCTTTTAGTCCTCCTCATAGGTTTGGAAGTGGCCAGCCTCCTTTTCCAGAAGAAGGTATGAGTTTCTCTCTCTCTATATCTTACTCAAACTCATTTACAACAATATGAATAGAAATAGTGCACTTTATTGATTCAAGAACATGATTACAATAATTCTACTAAAAACTTGTTACAGGACTGTAACAGTCACTTTTCTGATTATTGTCTATTTTCTCCTATACTTACTTCTCTACTCTCTACTTTTCTACCTACCTAGCTCAACCTGAATGGGATCCATACTTATAGATGTCCTAAGATCTACTTACAAACTGAGAATATCTCAAAATATCTAATCCTATTATGCTGCAACAATTCCTGGGTTTATCCTAGAAGAGGATCAAACTTGATCTTTCCATAAATGGTGGCTTTGGTCGGCAAGGATGACAAAGTCAGATGGGAGATATTTTTCCTTACCCTTTTCAATATTTCTTTCCCTTTTTCTAGTGTCAGCAATCGGTCAATAAGTCAAAAAGCACATTCTATTTTCATTTCGAAGATAAGTGGCTCATTCCGAAGAGACTGCAACTCTCATTCCGAAGATCCACTTATTTTGAAGATACTGTGTTTTCTCATTTTGAAAATATCTGTTCATTTCAAAGAGACTTCAAAATGAACAAATGTGTGCTCTTTAAATTATTTTCTCTGCATTTCTCAGGTGGGTTATCTCTCAGGATCAAATTTCAATGGTCTTCATCTCTTTCCATATGTGAATTCCATGCCTTGCCATTCATTGGCAGCTGGCTAGAATTTACATGGGAAAAACTAGTTTTTGCTACACAGTAACAATTTGCTTACACTGTTTCCAAATTTAGGTAAAATAAATGCTTGAGACATATCAAAACATGATTAATGAAATACTGCTATCAACCTAAGCATATCTCATTTAGCAAGTCATAACAAAATAACATAAAACTATGCAAAAAGCTATAAAAATCAAAATATAGTATTTTAGATACATTTATCATGTAAATAGTTAATACACAACATATTTGAATCAATTTAACTAGCATATCAGATTAAGCATAAGAGTTTGTAGGCAATTTCAATGTTCAAAACATGTTATGATTGAGGCATTTCCAGGCCTCATCATTTTCCCCCCAACTTATATTAATGCATGTCCTCATGCATTATGTTGGGCTATGGAATCACATATGTCCATGTTAAAATTCCATGACCTGTAGAACAATTTCTTGCCTATATAATATCCCCTATTCTCTTGAAGGTTTCTGAGCCATTTTTCAAACTTTTTATCAGGTTGGGCATCTTCTTCAAAGTAGAATGGAACTAGAGTAATGATTGTTGGAGGCCCAAATCTAAGACCTATCCAATGATGTTGCATGATTTCAATCAACTGTATCACTCCTTATGCCCTTCTTCTAGACCATTCTAAGTTGATGGGGGAGATGGGTTCTCTTTTCTGTAAAGACATGGAAAGTTCAACCCATCTATTTTTATAGATTGATAATGCTGGAACAAAATTGTCATTACAAAAATTTTGAAATCTAGTCACACAGTCCCTTAAATTGTTCAAGTACATCCTCTTTACATCATCCCTGTTCATCATAGTGAAGTGTTGTCTGGTGATAATTGGGTGATTTGGCTGAACTGCTCTGACTAAAAATTCATCTCTTGATTCAATTTCTTTATTCTGCCTTTTCTCCTGGTCCCAATAGAAGTGATTTTGCAAAGTGGACATGAAGGCCCTCAATTGAACATCTCCAATGTAAACTTGAGGGTGAAATTCTATTTCTTATGGAATAAAGAAGCTGTGTAAAAATAGTTTACATAGGAGATTTTTTTTCTCTATAGAGTTGTCAAAATATGCTTCCAAGAAATTTGCAGTTGTGTCTAATTTATATGGGAGACCTGAGCTAATCCTCATGACCTACCATCTAAGGTATTTCTCCTTCAGAATAATACTGTAAAATATGTCCGGTTGTCTGAATTGGACCAAAAAATCAGCGATCTGACATAAATCAGTCACTTTTTATTTTAATGCCTGGATCTCTATTTCCTTTGCCTCTAGCTATTTTCCTTCCAATTTGAATTTTTCAATCCTAGTGGAAAACTTCTCATAATTGATCACCCAACTAGATATGTCTACATTATATTGTTCTAAGGATACAGTATTAAGTGGTCTAACTACAGGTGGAACTCTAGGTAGCAGATCTACCTGAACCCCTTTTTCTACCACTTCTATTGGTTGATCATCTATAAAAAATTCTACCTGTACCCCCATTTTTTCTATTTCTACTGGTTTGTCATCAGACAATAATTCCACTTGCACCCCCTTATCTGCTATTTCTACTAAAGGTGTAATAGTTTGAAATACAGAGACCTCAATAGGAGTACTTACTTGAACAGTTTCATGCTGCTACTTGGACTGTTCCTATGCTGGTGACTCATCTCCAGTATCTTCTGCTATGCTCTTTGCCAATTCTGAAGCATCTTCAGAATGAGAAGGCAATGCTTTAGAATGAAAGGGTGCTACTTCAGAATGAGCACCCATGTCTACCTCAATAGAGTCATCTACCCTAGATAAATCCACAAGTAATTGAGCCAAATCATCCTCATCAATGGATACAGTTGGCTATTTTTTAGACTGTGACAACCTTTTTCTCAATTCTACCACTTCCTGCTGTAACTCTGCAATCTTCCTTTCTTGCATCTTAATGATGTTTTCTTTCTCTTCAATCCATCTGGTTTGTGTTTTGACAACACTTTTTGCTGCTGTCAGATGTTCTATGATTTCTTCCTCTGTTTCTAGTTTAGAATCTGATGCAGATAAATTATCTATAGTTGGCTACTCAGCAGCTATATCTTCTTCTGCTTCAGCTATCTGCTCTTGTTCAGGAGGCTCTATGAAACTGTCTATGACTGCATCTACAATTTTTTTGGCCTGTTGAACTGTAGCCACTTCAAAACTATCCTGCCCAGTTTCTTCCTCAATTATCTAATCAGGGAATTCTAGAAAGTTTTCAGGGGTTGGTTGTATTTCTGTGATATCTGGACTACTTTGTCCACCTTCTTCTTCTATGACCTGTTCTACCATTTCCCTCAAGTGGAGTCTTGTAGACCTCCTAGTTCCAGATGTAAACTTCTTCTTTTTGCTTTGTTTTTTGGTGACAACAGGGGTTGTGGGGATAGTTTCAGATGCTTCTATTTCCCTTGTTGTTTCTTCCATTTTTTGGCTAGGTGCTTCACTTCCCTGTTCTGACAAATAAATAAGAATTTCAAAAAAATGGACCTTCTTTTATTTTTATGTTCAGCTGCCAGTTCCAGACCCTCTATTTTTTTATTTCTTATCTCATGAGGTTGAAGGTTTTGGAGTAAGGTGTTTTGTTACTACTGCTGGGTGTTTTTCTTTTTCTGCAATAGCCTTTGCGATAGTTTCTATTTCTTCTTTTGCAACAGCCTCTACAGTAGCTATTTCTTCTTCTAAAATAGCATCAGCGGCATCTATTTCTTCCTCCTCATCCTCATCTCCAAAAATTACATCATTTAAGGTAGAGTAAAACCTATCAAAGCTCCTAGGGTTTCCTCTAAAATGGTGCTAGCAAACTAGTTTGATGAGACCATGGTGACGAAGGCTTCCTTTTCCTTCCTGATATCTTTTTGCCATGTTTTTCAATTCTTGGTGCAGGTACAGGGGAAGATTTACCCTAACTTTTGGTTGTTTCCTACCATGTTTGAGATGGTTTAAAATTTTTAGATGATGCCCTGACAATAGTACATACTGCCCTTCACAGGTTAGAAATTTGATTACCCATGTGGCTACTTCATCCCAGGGTTCCTGCAGGCTGGCCCTTTTTACCCCCTTGCATGTGTTATTATGTGTTAAATATTCTGGCTCCCTATCATTTTCTTCTAGAAAATGATTAACTATATTCACCAATGTATTTTTTACAGATCTAGAAATTAGAAGACCTTCTAATGGCAGCTTAGTAATTTGAATCAAAACTTCAGGGGTTACCTCAATTTTCATGTTGTTAATGTGTTCCTGGTTGTTTCTGAATGTGTGGGTGAACATGTTGGCCAAATATTCATAGGAACCATTAAAATTATCCAAAAAAGGCATAAGCCCTCCATCTTCAAAAATCTGTAGTACTTCTGGATTCTCTCAGAGGTGGGTGGTATCCGCTGGTTCCATTTTTGTCTTTCGCCCCTTTTTCCTATTTGGGTACGTTAAAAACCACTCACTTCTACTACTATTCCTTTGCTGGATTGTTGGTTTTTGGTGTGTGCAGACTTGCAAGGTTTTGTTCCAGGTTTTCAATTGCCCTATTTTTCTTCTTCGGAATGAACCGTATTCTGAGCACTGTACCTCGTAATCATTTTGCGTTAGAAAATATGTCTTCAAAAGGAAGGGTGGTACGCATTTCTATTTTTGCTCTAAAAACCTATCCATTAATGGTTGCGTAGATTTCCTTGCCATCAAATCCACCTCACTTATTTTTAGCTCTTTTGTTTCGCTCAAAAATTCTTACGTGCATAATTATTAGCATAAAAAAATGGTGGCATATTGTTGGTCATGTCTCCCATGATTCTGGTACTTTCTAAATGGGTGCAAAAACAAACCACATCCTAACTGACACGTGTTCATTTATCGTATACAGTCAAAAGAATTTTTACTTAATCATATATTTTCCCTTCCTTGGATGCCACGTGGAAATGTTATATTGAATGCTCTTTCCGAAGATGATGATTTATTGCAAAAACAATACCTCATTCCGAAGATTATGATTTCATTCTGAAGACAAGTCTTCATTCCGAAGATCATGCTTCTTTGCAAAGTCAAATCCTTATTCCGAAGATAAATCCTCTTTTCGAAGATCAGGCTGCATTGCGAAGGCAAATAGTCATTTTGAAGACAAAAATTCATTCCAAAGACAAATCCTCTTTTTGAATATCAGGATGCATGGCGAAGGAAAATCGTCATTCTGAAGACAGAACTTCATTCTGAAGACAAATCCTGCTTCATTCCGAAGACAAATCCTGCTTCATTCCAAAGATGATGCTTTATTGTGAAGGCAAATCATCATTTCGAAGACAAAGCTTCATTCCGAAGACAAATTGTCATTTCAAAGACAAAGCTTCATTTCGAAGACAAAGTGCAATATTCATTTTGTTGTCATTCTGAAGACAAATTCAATTCGAAGATAATACAACAATTAATCTGAAGAAGATAGCAGACACTATTTTTGGTATATTCTTCTCCTAAATATTAGGCAGAAATAAATATTCTCATTCTCAAAACATGTTTTAAGTATGCCAATTCTTATGGATACCTTTTATGCTAATGGTTAATTGTTGTATACTATATACCAATAATTTACAATGAAGAAATGTAAGAAATATATACCTGATTAAAACAAGTTAATGCAAGTTTTTGAAGAATGACTGCCTTTATTGATGTTCTACTGAGATTTTTTGCAATATTCAAAACAAGTTCAATTGGTGAATTTGTACAATGATGATTCAGAAATTTTCAAGGTTATGCATGCCAAAAAACTAGTTTTCATGCATACCAACCCAGTAGTGCCTTAGGAAAGGTTTTCACTACTAAGCTATTCATTTTTCTCTCTTTTTTTTTTTTACCTCTCCTTTTCTCTATTTTTTTTTTCTTGATTCTGATTATGCCCGTGAAGGAATTCATGATTTCCCTGAAATCATGCCCATGAAGGAATTCACAATCAAAATTTATTCATCTTTTTGTTTTCTCCTTTTTCTGTTTTTATTTTTATTTTTTTGCTTTTCTTGAAATCCATGATCATGGTGATTGTATTGAAGTGGAAGAGGAAATCTCTTCCACCTATCGTGCATCCAAACTGTCAAGCTGCTGCAAGAATTCCTCTTTAGTCAAAGGTGTATGGTACACCTTGAGGCGATGTCCATTTACTATCAACTTTCTCTGTGACTCATAAATAGGAGATAAATGAGCTACTCCATTGTCAAATACCTCTTCAATATGGTAAGGTCCAAGCCATCTAGTTCTTAGCTTTCCAAGGAAGTCCTCATAATGAGAATCAAATAGCAAATCCCAATATCCTTGTTGAAGTTTCCTCTACTGAATGTGATTGTCATGCCACAACTTCCTCTACTCCTGGATTACTTCAGTTTGGTGCAGAGCATCCAACCTAAGTTCATCCAATGCATTCAACTATAGAATCCTGCTTGTCTATGCTTGTGACAATTCAATTCCAATTTCCAATGTTGTGCACAATGTTAGTAGCTCAAATTCAATAGATAGGAGGGGCTTTTTACCAAAGACTAGTTCATAAGGTGTGAATCCAGTAGTGGATTTCTAAGTAGTATTGTAAGCCCATACTACTTCAGGTAATTTATCTAGCCAGTTTCTCCTATGAAAAGCTACTATTTTTGTCAAGATTCATTCTAGTTCCCTGTTTGTTACCTCAACCTGGCCATTTGCTTGTGGGTGATAAGGTGATGATTTTCTATGTTTGATTTCATATAATTCTATAAATGCCTCAATGAATTTAGATGCAAATTGGGGTCCTTGGTCTGTGGTGATAGACCAGGGAGATCCAAATATCTAAAAAATCTAAGTATACAAGAAATCAGCAACCTTCTCTTCACGAGCATGTTTGAAAGTACGCACCTCTACCCACTTTGTCAAGTAATCAGTGCATACTATAATATGCACCTTTATTTGAGAAGGTGGATCAATAGGTCCTACAAAATCAAGCCCCCACCTCTCAAATGGCTCTAAAACCAATTGAGGCTGCAGTGGCATTTCATTTCTATGAGTGGGTTTCCCCATTCTTTGGCATGCATCACAATGCCTGATGTACTTTTTCACATCCTTGTGAAGAGATGGCCAATAATATCCTGTCCCTAAAATTTTCCTAATTGTGATTTTTACAGAGTAGTTTCCACCTGAGGGTTCATCATGACAAGCCATAAGGATATCATATACCTCATCCTTTCGGATGCATCTATGTAACACATGGTCAGGACTGCACTTAAAAAGTATACCCTTAATCCATTCAAAAGAAGAACTCTGTTTGATCAATTGTTTTTTTGTTTTGAAGTGAAATGTGGAGGAACTTTCCCTGTGACCAAATAATTGGCTATATCTGCAAACCAAGGTGATTGGATTGATATAGAAAATAATTTTTCATCAGGAAAAGTGCCCTCAACTAATTACCCTTCATCTGTGTTCTGCAACCTGGACAAGAAATCTGTTACAACATTAGCTTTTCCTAGTTTTTTTATTATAGTGATATCAAATTCTTGTAGCAACAGTAACCAACGAATAATTCTTGCACTTACCATAGGCTTATTCATCAAATACTTAATGGCTGTATGATCTGTGTGAATAAATATTTGATAACCTGTGATGTAATGCCTAAATTTGTTGATGGCATAAATTACTGCCAAGAATTCCTTCTTAGTTGTATAATTTTTCTCAGCTCCTGTCAAATTCTTGCTAATGCAGTAGATGGTATAGTGTTCACCATTGTCAATTTGTCCTAATGCTGCTCCAATTGTTGTATTGGAAGAATCAACCTGTATATGAAATGATAATGTCCAATTAGGTCCTCTTAACACAGGTGGAGTTACTAATTTCTCTTTCAGAGCTTCAAATGATTCCTGACACCTTGCAGTCTAGGATAATTCAAAATATTTAGTCAACAGGGCAAACATGGGATTGACTATTGTGCTAAAGCTGGGAATAAACCTGTGGTAAAAACCAATGTGTCCTAGGAAACTTCTAACATTAGTCTGAGTTTTAGGAAGAAGAAGATTCTTGATAATTTCCACCTTCTTTGGATCAACCTGGATTCCTTGAGGAGAGATGTGATGACCAAGAACTATTCCTTCCTCCATCATCATAAAACATTTGTCTGGATTCAAATATAATTGGTATGTTTCTGTTAAGATCCTGCTATAAAATAAACTCAAATAACACACTCTCACACGATTGCTTGGAAATAAACTCACATAAACATCATATTAATATAACAAAAATTTGCATAAAGGAACAATCTCACAATAAGACAGAATCGCAGGCCTCTTCGAGGGGGCAACCTCCTTCAATACTTCATTAATTTGCAAAAATATGGTTACATTGGTGCCTTTTCGGGTATTTAAGGAGTTTCCTTCCAAGGTTGGCTTACATGCAAAATGCCACCTGGATTACATGCATAATGCCACCCGAATTACATGCATAGTGCCACTTTGAATTACATGCACAATGCCACTCGAATTACATGCATAATGCCACACGAATTACATGCACAATGCCACCTTACCTAACCTATCTACCATGTGTTACATAAAAAGGGTGCCATTTGTCATAGGCACTACCTAAGCTAAAACTTAGAACATTACAAAATATTAATCATGGGTACTACCCACGTTCACTAGGAATTATTACATCAGGGAAGTTATTACATTAAGGGTTAGGATGAGATCCTAACATGCCCTTCTCCTTGAAGAAGCTTTGTCCTCAAAGCTGAAAATGAGGAAACTATTGCTGGAGTTGATGGAGAGACTCCCATGTAGCATCCTCAGGTTGAAGTCCACGCCACTGAACCAGGACCTCTGTAATGGTACGGTTGCGCAGAGTGCGAGTTCGACGATCCAGCAGCTGCTCCGATGCAAGTAAGATGGAGCCTTCTTCATCCAATTCGGGGAGTGTTGATTGAACCTGTACCTTTGTGCCCACAACTTTCTTGAGAAGGGAAACATGAAAAATAGGGTGGATCTTGGAAGTGGGGGGAAGAGCCAATTTGTAAGCTGTTGGACCAATCCGTTGTAGAACCTGATAAGGACCATAGAATTTTGGAGCGAGCTTCTGACACCTGTGGAGTTGTAGGGATGATTGTTTGTATGGCTGTAAGCGAAGGAAGACCATATCACCCACATCAAAACTGTGCTCAGAACGATGCTGATCAGCTTGTTGGCGCATCCGATTCTGGGCCATGTTCAAATTTTGCTTGAGTTGGCGGAGGACCTCGGTGTGTTGACTCAGAGCATTGTCGACGGCCTGGACCTTGGAGCTGCCCGAAATGTAGGAGGAAGGCGTGAGTGGAGGGCGCCCGTAAACTGCCTCAAACGGTGTGAGTTTGGTGGCGGTATGATAGGAAGTGTTGTACCACCATTCGGCCAAAGAAAGCCATTTTGCCCAATGAGTAGGATGATCGGAGGCAAAGCAGCGAAGGTAGGTTTCCAAGCATTTATTAACAACCTCTGTTTGACCATCCGTTTGTGGATGGTAGGCTGAACTCATTTTGAGCTGAGTCCCCTGCAACTTAAACAACTCTTGCCAAAAATTGCTAGTAAAGGTGGGATCACGATCAGATACAATGGAGGTTGGCATGCCATGAAGGCGAAATATGGAGTCAAGAAAAATTTGGGCAATAGTGGATGTTGTGTAAGGATGGGTTAGGGCACAAAAGTGAGCATACTTTGAAAGGCGGTCCACTACCATGAAAATAATAGACTTGCCTCCAGATTTAGGTAGCCCTTCTATGAAGTCCATGGAGATGTCAGTCCACACCTGATCTGGTATCGACAATGGTTGAAGAGTGCCCGGAGAGCGCACTGTTTCTCCTTTCATCCTTTGACATGTGTCGCAATCCGCTACAAAAGAGCGAATGTCCTATTTCATACCTTTCCAAAAGAAGGTGCGCTTGAGTCGCTCATAAGTTTTTAGGAACCCTGAATGGCCAGCAGATGGAGTAGCATGTGATTCCTTCATGAGGAGCTCTCGAAGTGGGGACTTAGGAGGAAGAACCAGGCGTTGATGGTAACGCAGATCCTGGCCATCCCAACTATATCCTGGTGTAGACTCTGGATCATCCCTAAGTGAAGCAACCAGGTCTTTCAAATCTGCATCCTGAAGTATTTCCTGACGTAAGGGCTCAATCCATTGGGGCAATGGTGCAGAGATGGCACACAACATACTAAGGGTCTCAAATTGGCGAGAGAGAGCATCTGCCACAAGATTTTCCTTCCCTTTTTTGTACGTGATGTCATAATCATAGCCCATGAGTTTTGATACCCACTTTTGTTGCTCAGGGGTGGCAACCCGTTGTTCTAGAAAGTATTTCAGACTCTGGTGGTCAGTTTTGATGGAGAAATGGCGCCCAATGAGGTAAGGTCGCCAATGCAGGACTGCATGCAATATTGCCAACATTTCCTTGGCATATGTGGATTTCCCCAAATTGCGATCAGATAGGGCTTTGCTGGTAAAAGCCAAAGGGCATCCTTCTTGCATCAATACCGCCCCAATACCACGACCAGAAGCGTCACTTTCAATGACAAATTTTTTAGAGAAGTCTGGCATGGCTAAAACTGGAGTGGTGGTCATGGCATGCTTGAGGTCCAGGAATGCTTGCTCAGCTGGCCCTGTCCAAGTAAAAGAATCCTTCTTCAACATGGAGGTGAGGGGGGCGGCTATCTTTCCATAATTGCAGACAAATTTATGGTAATATCCTGTAAGCCCTAAAAATCCTCGAAGCCCCTTGAGTGTGCGAGGTTTCGGCCATTCTTGGACTGCTTGGATCTTCTTAGGGTCAACCTTGACACCATCCTTTGAGACAATGTGTCCCAGATATTCTACTTCAGTCAAACCAAAGGAACACTTGGACCTTTTTGCAAACAGTTTATGGTCGGCCAGTAGTTGGAGGGTTTGATCTACATGCTTGAGATGCTCTTCCCATGTGTGACTGTAAATCAAGATGTCATCGAAGAACACAAGGATGAACTTCCGCAAAAAAGGGTGAAAGATGTTGTTCATCAGGCTTTGGAATGTGGAAGGAGCATTTGTGAGACCAAATGGCATTACCAAGAATTCATAATGACCTTCATGAGTGCGAAAAGCAGTTTTAGGAATATCTTCATCCCTGAGCCGGATCTGATGGTACCCAGAGCGGAGGTCTAGCTTGGTGAAGTACATGGTCCCATGTAATTCATCTAGTAATTCATCAACCACAAGGATAGGAAATTTATCCTTGACAGTTATCTTGTTGAGTTCTCGGTAGTCAATACACAATCGCCAAGAGCCATCCTTCTTGAGGACCAGTAAGACTGGTGCAGAGTAGGGACTAGTACTAGGCCGAATGACACCCGCCTTGAGTAATTCCTGTATCATCTTCTCAATCTCTGACTTCATGGCATGGGGGTACCTGTATGGTCTGATATTGGGAGGTGTACTATCCGGCAATAATGGAATGGCATGGTCGTGAGAGCGATGCGGTGGTAGTGTGGTTGGTTCTGAAAAGATGGCCTCATGTTTGTGGAGAATCTGTTGCATGTCTGGTGGGATTTCACCCATTGGAGATGTGGATGGTTGGATGGAGAATAGTTGTGCAATGACCCCACGTGATGATTTCTTTAGCAATTTCTCCATGCCGTTTGAACTGATAATTTGAGGTGTTCCTGTCGGGGAGCCCTTGATGATGTGTGTTTGTCCGTTCTGGGAGAACTGCATCCAAAGTTCAGCAAAGTTCCAACTGATAGTGCCCAACGTACTCAACCATTGAGATCCCAAAACAATATCACATCCACCCAACTGGAGGGCAAACATGTCCTGCTTGAGTTCATAGTCCCCTATCTTGATTTTAACATTGTGACACTTTCCTTTACAAGGTAAGGTTCCCCCATTGGCTACCATGACCTCAAAGGAATTACAAGTGTGGATATAGCAATTTTCCCACTGAGCAACTCTAGGGTCAATGAAGTTGTGCGTGCTTCCCGAATCCAGAAGGATGGAAAGACGTTGGCCCTTGAAAAATCTTGTAACCTTCATGGTTTGAGGAGTAGTAATGCCTGCAAGGGCATGGACTGTAATTGCTGTCTCAGGTTCCTGTTTCACTTCTTCTTGTGGAGGAGGTGTTTCTGGAGGGTCCTCATCCTCATCACTCTCGTCAGAGGTATCAGGTTCTTCAACATCTATCAAGAACAATTTTTTGTGTGCACACTTATGCCCTTTGAAAAACTTTTCATCACAATTGTAGCATAATCCTTGGGCACGACGTGCATCCATCTCTTCGGTGGTGAGGCGCTTGGGTGCAGCAGGTTTATTATCAGCTGGGTGTTGGGCTCTAGGAGGAAATGAAGGTCTATTTTGAGGAAACTTTGATGGGCGTCTTTGGGCAGAGAGTTTAGATTCGGCCAAACGGGCCAAACTGATAGCTTCCATCATAGTTCGTGGTTTCAACATTTTTACTTCCGCTTGGAGTTCCACCTTCAACCCACTGATATAACAACTCTGGAAGAACCCTTCACTCAATCCTCTTGTCTTATTGGCCAATTTTTCAAATTGAGCTTGGTACTCTCGGACTGACCTTGTTTGTTGTAGTTTGGTCAAGGCTCCTGTAAAGTCCTCATACTCACTAGGACCAAATCGAGTGAGTAGTTGGGATTCAAAATCCTCCCAAGAGAGATTTGGGTAGGCAACACGTAACCATTGAAACCAGTGTAGAGCCTCAGACTCCAAGTTAAAGGAAGCCATCTGGACTCGATGAAATACGGGTACATTATGAAGTCGAAAGAATTGGTCAACCCGACATAGCCACCCATCAACATCCTTCCCACTAAATTTGGGAAAGTCCAATTTGGGCATTCTAAAGGGTGGATCATGGTCATGATTCCTTGTAGAACTCTCAGCTTGGTATTCTGATTTGGGTGGTCCTCTTTTCAGTTTGTTGTCTACTTCTGTCAGTGCTTCTTCTAAGCGGTTGCTAGTGGCCTCATGCTCTAGGCGAAGACCTTGGACTTCTTCCCTTATGGAGTGAAAAGCCGAGTTCAAGTTCTCAATGGCTTTTGTTAGGGATTCCAAGTGTTCTAGTTCTTTTTGGTGTCCACGGGTACCCTGGGCCATTTTTTAAACCTTTTGTGACCAGTTACTAAAAATAGAATTGAGTTTTTAGGACTTACTATTTTTAGTAAGTGCCCAAAAAAGTGCTTGGGTGCTATATATCAAAACGATCAGCTCAAGGAGGTGGTCACAATGAGCTATATCTCTCAACACTACTTTTTGGCACCCTAGACTTTTTTTATCTCCTATTTTGTTGAGTCTAATGGTGTTTACAGTTTCGATTCTGAGCTACAGAGCAAAAGTTGGGTACTGGAGCACTATCTATAACTGGCCTCATTTCATACTCAAGATTCTCTCGTATTTTGCAGGTGACTGTTATGACAGTTCTGTTCTGACCCTGAAGACTGTGAATTCTCCCGACTGTGCTGACCTCTCCGACTCGATCGACTATCATGATTGCCACTATAAATTTGACTATTATTCTCTAGACTGTCAACTTAAGTGTCACCCTCATGGCTTATCCCGAATGCATGTCCTTTCTATTATTTTTTTAGTAGAGGACTCCTTTCTCATATGCTCACTTTTGAAATGCAGGTTTACGAACAGGGATGTTTGGATTTTTATTTTTTATTTTTTTGCATTTTTTACAGGTTGAAGTTTTAACAGAACCAGGGAATGCTAAGTATAGGAGTATGTACCACCCATAGGCCCTCTAATATACCGACAGTGATGAACAATAGTGCTCGGACCAATATTTTAGGCCACTACTCAAGGAGGATTCCACACATACCCTTGAGCACACTACCTGCCTCTCTGACAATACGGGAGGGTAATCGTCCAGGATGTTGTGTCCCATAGACTATGAGTAATACAAGGCCGAAGAGCTTCCTAATGGCTAAAAGTTTGTTTAATCCTAGATGGTCTCCCGATATACCCGAAGATACGTGGGAGCTCAAGTCCGTGCGCGAGTTCTGTCTGAGGCCTGGGTATTGGAGCCTGATCGCCCCTCACTTCACTAGACGCTTTATGGGCTATCTAGCTTAGCCAATAACGACAGATCCTTCACGATATTTTAAAACCCCTGATACAGGGTTTCTACCTACTCAACTAAAAAGATTTTTTTTTTTTGGTCTGGAAAAAAATGCACTGTATTTTTTTGGATTTTTTTTTTTAATAAGGAAAAATAGAAATGGGAAAAACACATAGAATTTATACCTAACAGGCGGATTGGATGGCAAGAATCATTGTAGTTGCAGCAGAACTTGGCCCTGGAAAGCGCTCTGATACCACTTGTTAAGATCCTGCTATAAAATAAACTCAAATAACACACTCTCACACGATTGCTTGGAAATAAACTCACATAAACATCATATTAATATAACAAAAATTTGCATAAAGGAACAATCTCACAATAAGACAGAATCGCAGGCCTCTTCGAGGGGGCAACCTCCTTCAATACTTCATTAATTTGCAAAAATATGGTTACATTGGTGCCTTTTCGGGTATTTAAGGAGTTTCCTTCCAAGGTTGGCTTACATGCAAAATGCCACCTGGATTACATGCATAATGCCACCCGAATTACATGCATAGTGCCACTTTGAATTACATGCACAATGCCACTCGAATTACATGCATAATGCCACACGAATTACATGCACAATGCCACCTTACCTAACCTATCTACCATGTGTTACATAAAAAGGGTGCCATTTGTCATAGGCACTACCTAAGCTAAAACTTAGAACATTACAAAATATTAATCATGGGTACTACCCACGTTCACTAGGAATTATTACATCAGGGAAGTTATTACATTAAGGGTTAGGATGAGATCCTAATAGTTTCACAGTGAGTTAAAACTCTGTCAAGGTTTTCTAATGTAAAGTCAAAAGCCTTTCCACATACTATGAAATCATCGATGTATATCTCAACACTGTTGGTAGTTAGATCAGAAAAAAATTCTAAGACCGCTCACTGAAATGTTGTTGGGGCATTACACAAACCAAAAGGTAAAAACCTATAGGTAAATTTTCCCCATGGACAAGTAAAGGTTGTTTTCTCTTGATCTTCAGGTGCAACCTGAATTTGATTATATCCACTAAATCCATCAAGAAAACAAAAGTATTTCTTTCCAGCAAGGGTATCTAACACCTAATCTATGAAAGGTAATGGAAAATGGTCTTTGTATGTCACTTTATTCAGCTCTCTATAGTCTACACATACTCTCATTTTTCTATTTTTCTTAGGAACTATAACCAATGGAGAGACCCACTGGCTATCAAAAATTGGGTAAATGAATCCTACCTCCAAAAGTTTTTCAATTTCTTCCTTTACAATATCCCTCAAGGCAGGATTCAGTCTTCTCTAGGGTTGTCTTACTGGCTTGAATTCTTAGGTATAAATCCTATGGGTGCATATATCAAGGTGAATTCCTAACATATCCTTGTAGTCCCATGCAAAAGCATGAACATGCTTTTGTAAAACTGTTATCAACTTTTATTCCTCTTCCCTAGTGAGCCAGTTGTTAATGTTCAGTAATTTTCTTGGCTGGACTTCTATTTGTTTTGTATTTGGAAGGACTGAACTCACTTCTTCATACCTGGTGATTAGGGAGTTAAGAGGACACTGTTGATATGGGAGGAAATAAGAAGTTTCTATTTCATTGCTTCCTGATGGAAGCATATCCTATATGGAACAGTGAGAAGAAAAATCAGGTGATGGTGCCTCCCATGTGGTAGTGAAATAGAGTTTTTTTGTGATAGTACAGATGGTTTACCTTCAAAATTTTTGTTCTCCTCATTCCCTAACAACTGATGGATACTTACTACTTCCTCTTCTAACCCATGTTCATGCAGAAAATTCATTAGGATAGTTTCATTCTCTAAAGTTTCTATGTCATGGAGGTCTTCTATGTGTTCCCTTACTACCAAGGTGGCTAGTGTGGAAATAACCTCTTATGGTTCTTCATCTAAATCAAGAAATCATAACTGACCTAAAAAATTGTTGGAGGGTCTTGCAAGAGGATACAGAGATATCTATTTTAGATCAATACCATTTGAAATAGTCATTTTTTCAGATCTGTAGTTTATGAAGGCTGCTGTAGTTGCAAGCCAAGGTCTTACCAGAATGATGGGATATCCATGTGCTAAATTCCTTGGCTGTAAAACCAAAAAATATACAGGGAATTTCCAAGAAGAAACTTCTATAGGGACATCTTCAATGATACCTTTAGGTTTTGCAACTGACCTATCAGCCATTTCTAAAATTGTAAATGTGGGACTGAGATTTTTGAGCTGTAATTGTTCCATTATATCCTTGGTAATGACATTTATTTCAGCTCCAAGATCTACTAAGACATTTGATATTGGTACTAAACCTATGGTAACTGTGATAACTGAACTTCCTGGGTCACTATACTTTGGAGGTACTAGTTTTCCAGATAAGAGATCAACTATTTTTCCTTCAACCTGAACAGTCTTGGGAAATGTTTTTTTTCTTCCTGCTCTTCTAATGCACAAATCTTGGATAGTACTTTTAATCACTAGTATATCCTTAATGTTTTGCAATAAGGGCAATTATATAGTTAACTTTCTAGGTTCCTTGACCAAGTCTGACTCAAAATTTTTTGCTCTAGTATTGAATATTTCAAGATATGGAATTATCCTTGATGAAGGTAATTGTTCTGCCTGTGGTTCTATTTTTTCTTCTTCTTTCTCTATTGTTGGTTTAACTCTAATTGGTTCCAAAGGTTCTTGCTTCATTTTCATTGATTTTAATTGAAACAGGTTCAGGTATAACTTTTCCTGAACGAAGTTGGATGTTACTATAATCAAGAACATTTATTTCAACATTTTCTTTAGCTTCATCCACATAGACAGGGGATGCCTGTCTCATGTTGTTTGGATTAGTGAATGATTGAGTTGGAAGTCGAGGTTGTTTCACTTGTTGTGTTTTCTATGGTTGGTTCTATTTTTCTTGAAAATTTTGATTAGGTATAGGCAGCAAATGCTGAGTTTGACTTTGATTTATTTGCTACCTTGGATAGGACTAGTATTGTTGAATCCATTGTGGTTGATTTTGCACCCAATGTGGATTATTCTAATTCTAGGGTGGAATGTTTTGATTCCATGATGGATTATTCTTATTCTGATTCTAGGTTGGATTACTCCAACTTGTTTGTGGCCATTATTGGAAATTTATCCATTGAGAATAATTCCAAGTACGTTGGGGTGGTTCTAATTGTCCCCAAGGCATAGTCCAAGGATTATGCCTCCAATTTGTAGAAAAATGAGGGGGATTTTGGTTCTGAGAGAAATTTCCCCCTTATTTTGGTCCAACATAGTTGAGTTCCTCAGTCTAACTCTCTAACATAGTTTTTAGTTGTGGTAGCAGGTGGCATTTATCAGTTGAATTCTTCTTTGAACAGATGCTACAAATGGCTGAGATAGATGTTTTATTCAAAGGACACTCCTACAAAGCATGTTTATTTCTACATATTGGGCAATAAATTGCCAAAGGTTCTATGGTTTTTGCTTTTGCAGACATTTCCCCCAAAGTTGTGTTCAATTGCACTAGAATATCAGTTTTAAAATTTGCAAGTTCCTCTATTAGGTCCTTCACATCAGTGCCATTTGTACTCTTTTTTCTTCTTTCCTACTTAGTGCGAGAGTAATTCCTGCAAAGACCCACAATTTCCTCATTACTGAGAGTATTTACATCCCCTTTTCCCATCAAATCAAATACTTCTCTGGATTCATCTTGTAATCCTCTCAAAAATATGGTTTTGCATAACTTTGGTTCTACAAGTCCACATCTCCTTTGAACAAAGGAGAACCTATCAAGATAGTCTTCTAATGTTTCATCATCTTCCTGTTTAATCCTGAATAACTCATATTTCTTGTTCCTTACATGATAATACTCCTAATATTTGTCTAAAAACATAGTTTCGATTTGATCCCAAGTTCGGATGGAATTTGGCTCTAAGATCATGAACCAGCGTAATGTTGAGTCCTTGAGTGTTGAGGGAAAGACCTTAAGTTTATGATTTTCATTTACATAATCATAGGTTTGACATACTACTTTGAATTCAAAAAAAAATTGATCAGGATATTCAGATACAACACCCCAAAAGGTTGGAAGTACTGTAGGTGAAATGGTTTTCATGGGAGAGTTTTGTGTTGGATTCAAACGGATAGGATATTCAAAATTTCTAGAAGGTTAGGGCATATCCTGATCATTTCCTTCATTATGGACATAGCCATGTTGGCCATATCTATATATATTTCCTCCCTCTACCATAGCTTCCTATTCCTTGGGAACAGTTAAACCTATCCAAATTTCACTCTCAAGAGGTCCAAGATCCTCTGTTGATGATGAGTCTGATGATTTTTCTTTCTTAGGATGTTCTAATGATGATGAATCTGGTGATTTTTATTTCTCAGAATGTTCTAATGATGGTGAGATAGGTGATTTTTCTTTCAATATTTTTGGTAGTTCAAACACAGGTGATTCACCCCTTAGGTGTGAAGATATTCTTAATGGAACAAGCCAGGGATCCTTTTGGGTAATTCTAAAATTTTCATCCCTAGACTTACTCATTCATTTTTACTCTTAAATGACATAAATTATAGGTCAATAGTTGTTACTTTAACCAACTATTCTATTCAGATTTTATCCTGAATCTTCACAACTTAGTCTAATTAATAGCTATTGTACTATTGTCACCTTCTAGCAACATAATTCCTTGAAAATGGTGCCAAAATGATGCATAGTAATTATACACATCATTAATTCTCAATGAATTTGTCAATCTAGGGCAGTGTACAAGGCTATCTGCGAAAGAAGGGGTGAACAGGGTTATAACTTAGGTCAATTTAGAGCAACAAGTCTTATTGGTGAAATCGATTGTGTGGGGGATTTAGGACATTCCTATCTCTAAATTTCATAAATTAAACCTTAATCTAGTTGCAAAAATTGAAACTAATCATTAACTATAGAAATGAAATCCTAATTACAATTGCAGAATGAGACCTAATTATGTTGTAGAAATAACAGTTGCAGAATTAGAAATCTGATTATAATTGCAGAAAGGAAATCTATTTACTTTTGCAGCAATGGAAACCTAATTATAGCATGGAAATTAAACCTTGTCAATGCTCTATAACAGAAGGTTGTCAATCTTATGTGCAGGGGTTGACAACAAAACACAAAATGCAAAAAATTATAGAAAACAACAAATTCTAGAAATGATAGTCTACAATAAATTGAAAGCTTTGCTAAAAGTGGAGATTACAAAAAAACCATTAATCATAATATCATATCAATAATAAAATAATCTAAGATTGCAAATGCTATTATTTGTATACAAAGAAATGAAATGAAAAGTTCTACAACTCATTCTGCTGCAGTAAAATCAGAATAAAAACCTGTTGTTAGTCCTCCTCCTAGGTCTAGAAGTGGCCAGCCTCCTTGTCAAGAACAAGGTATGAGTCTCTCTCTCTAGATCTTACTCACACTCATTTACAACAATATGAATAGAAATAGTGCACTTTATTGATTCAAGAACATGATTACAATAATTTTGCTAAAAACCTGTTACAGGACTGTAACAGTCACTTTTCTGATTATTGCCTATTTTCTCCTATACTTACTTCTCTACTCTCTACTTTTCTACCTACCTAGCTCAACCTGAACGGGAGCCATACTTATAGATGTCCTAAGATCTACTTACAAACTAAGAATATCTCAAAATATCTAATCCTATTATGCTGCAACAATTCCTAGGTTTATCCTAGAAGAGGATCAAACTTGATCTTTCCATAAATGGTGGCTTTGGTTGGCAAGGACGGAAAAGTCAGATGGGAGATATTTTCCCTTACCCTTTTCAATATTTCTTTCCCTTTTTCCAGCATCAACAATCGGTCAATAAGTCAAAAAGCACATTCTATTTTCATTTTCATTTTGAACATAAGTGACTCATTCCAAAGAGACTGCAACTCTCATTTCGAAGATCCGCTCATTCCGAAGATACTATGTTTTCTCATTCCGAAGATATCTGTTCATTTCGAAGAGACTTCAGAATGAACAAATGTGTGCTATTTAAATGATTTCCTCTGCATTTCTCAGGTGGTTTATCTCTCAGGATCAGATTTCAATGGTCTTCATCTCTTTCCATATGTGAATTCCATGCCTTGCAATTCATTGGCAGCTGGCTAGAATTTACATGGGAAAAACCAGTTTTTGTTGCATAGTAACAGTTTGCTTGCACTGTTGCCATATTTAGGTAAAATAAATGCTTGAGACATATCAAAACATGATTAGTGAAATGCTGCTATCAACCTAAGCATATCTCATTTAGCAAGTCATAACAAAATAACATAAAACTATGCAAAAAGCTATAAAAATTAGAATATAGTATTTCAGATACATTTATCATGTAAATAGTTAATACACAACATATCTGAATCAACTTAACTAGCATATCAGATTAAACATAAGAGTTTGTAGGCAATTTCAGTGTTCAAAACATGTTATGATTTAGGCATTTCCAGGCCTCATCAAAGTCTACCTCAAACCTACTCACAAATCCTACTTAGAACTGCTCACAAGACTTCTTAAAAGCCCTTCTCAAAATATCTTACAATCCTACTCTAATTTGCTCACTGTCTCTCCTCAACTCTGCTCTAACACATGCTCAAAACTGCTCATAACACATGCTAAAAATACTCATAACACATGCTCAAAACTGCTCATAACACTTGCTTTGATAAAAATACTTCAAACATATTCTACCTAGATTTCTTGTTCAAGAACACATAGAAAATGATATGCACTATAATTTCTCAATATGTTCTTTCCAATATTACTTACCACCAATTGCTCCAAATTCTCCGCTCAATGCATCAAACCAATGCCCAAAAGCTTCACAAATTCATTCAAACAATGAAGCATAATTTTTTTCTCAAACCCTAGCTCAAATAATTCCAACAATGCACATATATAATCCTTATTTCTCCACCTTATGATTCAAAAATATTTGCTCAACCAAACACCTTAAAGAAGGAATAATATCACCATACCTCTTAACTTGCTTTGATGAAGATGTGCCCTCAAAACCTGTCTCAAAAATATTTTCCTTTTCTTTTCCACTTCAAGAGGTTAGCCAATTTTCTTTTCAAAACAATCACATAAACCTTTCCTCAAAAATTATGCACAAAAATATTGCTCTATACTCTTTTTAATTTCTCAAAACAAGGTTTTTTAATCAAAGAAAAAAACCTTTAAACTTTCTTTCACCATGCAGAAATACACACAATTATTAAACCATTTAACACCTTATAACTCCTCACTTTTAAAGCATATTAAAAATACATACTTTTAAAGACTACAAATCTTCTTTTTATTTCTTCTTCTAAAATATTTTCCAATAATAAAAACACTTATTTCACCTTATGACTCCCTAAGTCAAATAGAAAAAATAAATGACAACTCAACCTTATAACTCCCACAAAAAATCAAATTGCAATTGAGAAAATAAATACCTCTTTTATTCTTCCCTCAATGTGACTCGAACCTCTCACCTCGTGAGAGCAAGGTGCCCAACCAAGGGGCCACGACCAGTTGCACTAATGCAGCTCATGAGAACACAAAGGTGCCAATCACCTTTTACTTCCTCCTACCATGAACTCAGCCAAGCCAAACAAAAATGGTCCGCGATGGGTTTCGAACCCAAAACCTCCTCCTCACAACACCTTTGCATCGACTCAGCCACCAGCTGGTCTAGCTGGCTGGATGGGATTTGATGTGCACCAATCCAAACATAAACCTCCATTGTTCACTATAGAAGACTGTGCTCTCCCTTCCTTTCCTTCTCTGTCACGTGCAACGAATTAGATGTCAAGTTAATGCATGCACAAATATTTTGAACCATTTTCAAAATGACTTTAGGCACGGGGTATTAATATGGTTTAATTTCCTCTTCTTCCAACGTCACCGAGTTGGCCACCTTAATTCAAAATTAATTCGAATTACCTTCAATTGCTTGGCGCTCAAATAATATTCTAACTTGAAATATTTATATTATAATAAATATATTATAATATTAATCCTTTTGAACCTTGCCTTCACAATTAATATTATTGCCTACCTCAATAATATTAATATCTTGCCTTCATTTTTAAACCATTGTTCCAAAGAACTCTTAAGCCTTTTGTCCTTCATTATAATATTCAAAAATAAATATTATAATGCTTTTCTCAACAAATTTCCTTTCTCTTGAGATAAACTTGTGCCTTCATTATTGACCTTACTTAGAATAATAATTGTGCCTTGAGAATTATTTTCCTTGACGTCAATGACAACCAATGACATCTTCTCTTTTGACATCAAACTATGACATCAATCCTTTGACATCAATGACAACACAATATGCTCAAAATTTCCAACAATCTCCCCCTTTGTCATTGATGGCAACCCTTTCTAAAAATTTCCTTTTTCAACTACTAGATTCCAAATCTGATCCCCCTGAGAAGTTGCTCCCCCTTACTGAATTCTCTCTCCCTTACTCAAATATCTCCCCCTTTGACATCAATGGCAAAGGGACTCCTTTGGGGCTAAAAATAAGACTCTTAGCTCAGCCCCCTCACCACCTCCTCTCCTTGAGGTGATCAATTTTGGGGTGGGAGTAAGACTACTCCCAACTTTCCTCTAAGATACTCAAAAGTTTCTTTTGGAAGTGGCTTAGTAAATATGTCTGCAATTTGTTCCTTTGTAGTAACATATTCCAATTTGACTTGCTGATCCATCACCTGCTCTCTCAAAAAATGATATTTGATTGGAATGTGCTTGGTCCTTGAATGCATCACTGGATTCTTTGAAATATTTATGGCACTTGTATTATCACAAAGTATGGATATGGGATGATCATGCTCTATTTTAAAATATTTTAAAGTTTGCTTCATCCATAACACTTGTGTACAACAAGAAACTACTACAATGTACTCTACCTCTACCATGGATAAGGATATCAATGCTTATTTCTTGCTTAGCCAAGAGACTAAACAATCTCCAAGAAAGAATGCTCCTCCACTTGTGCTCTTCCTATCATCAATACTGCCTACCCAATCTGCATCTATATATGCTGTGAGAGTGAAGTTGTTACTTCTGGGATACCAAAGTCCAAATTCCATAGTTCCTTTTAAATACCTGAGAATTCTCTTTACTACCAATACATGTGTTTCCTTTGGTGTTGCTTGAAATCTTGCCACTAGTCCCACTACCTGCATTATATCTGGTCTTGTAGCTGTGACATATAGTAAACTTCCAATCATAGATCTATACAATGTCTGATTTGCCTTGGGAGATTCATCATCTTTACTCAACTTGCATCCTGTAACCATGGGGGTACTCACTGGTTTGCAATCCTCCAATCTGAATTTTTTCAACATTTCTTTTATATACTTGGTTTGTGAGAGAAATATACCTTTTTCTAATTGTGAAATCTGTAATCCAAGGAAGAAGGACAACTCACCAAGCATTGACATTTCAAATTCATTTTGCATACACTTTGCAAATTTTTGACACATCTTATCATTACTGCCTCCAAAAATGATATCATCCACATAGACCACCACAATCAATAAGTCATTTCCTTCATTTTTGATGTATAAATTGTTATCAGCTATTCCTTTTATGAAACCCTATTCTTGAAGATACTTATCCAACCTTGAATACCAAGCCCTAGGGGCTTGCTTTAGTCCATAAAGAGCCTTCTTTAATTTGCATACATAATATGGCTTATCAGTCAGGTTGAACCCCTCAAGTTGCTCAATGTAGACCTCTTCTTCTAAGAAACCATTGAGAAAAGCTGATTTTACATCCATTTGATATACTTTGAAGTTTTTGAAACTTGAGAATGCTAAAAATATTCTTATGGCCTCAAGTCATGCAACAGGAGCAAATGTTTCATCAAAATCAATCCCTTCAACCTGTGCATAACCTTTGCATACTAGTCTTGCTTTGTTTCTGACTACTTGACCATCTTCATTTAACTTATTTTTGTAAACCCATTTAGTGCCAATTATATTCTTATCTTTTGGTCATGGGACAAGTTCCCAAGTCTCACTTTTTTCTATTTGATCCAACTCTTCATCCATTGCCTTGACCCAATATTTATCTTCTCTTGCCTCATTGAAATCCTTGGGCTCGATTTTAGATAGCAAAGAAAGATTTGCATGTTCACCTATTCCTATTATCTTCCTCCTTGTTTGTCTTTCATCTGGATTCCCAATAATCAGGTCTCTTGGATGATTCTTTTGCACATACCTGGATGGTGTCTTAGGTGGTGTTCTTTGTGTTTCATCTTCTTCTGATTCTTCACCTACTTCTTCTTGGCAACTCTCTTCTTCTTGATATACAATTTCTTGAATTGGTTCTCTTGACCCTATTTGTTCATCAACTCTTACATTTGTACTTTCCATAATTGTATGTGTCCTTTTATTATAGCATTTATAGGCTTTGCTCTTAGTGGAATAGCCAAGGAAGATACCCTCATCACACCTTGAATCAAACTTACCCAAATTTTTCTCTTCTCATCTAATGTAGCATTTGCTTCCAAAAACTCTAAAATACTTTACAATAGTTGGTCTTCCCTTCCAAAGCTCATATGGGGTTTTGTGATGATTTACTCTTACTTGAGCTCTATTGATGATATAGACAGTTGTATGAACTACCTCCCTCCAAAAACCATTTGAAATCTTAGACTCACTTAGCATAGCTCTGGTCATATTCTCAATAGTTCTATTTTTTCTTTCAACTACTCCATTTTGTTGTGGAGTCCTTGCTGCTGAGTATTCTCTTTTGATTCCATGTTGTTCACAGAATTCTATGAATTCACCTGAAGTGAATTCTCCTCCTCTATCTGATCTTAGACACTTGATATTTTTACCTATTTCATTTTCTACTAAAACCTTGAATGCCTGGAACTTCTCAAAAGCTTCTGAATTTTCTTTTAAGAATGCCACCCAAGTCATTATGGAGAAATCATCTATAAATAGCATGAAGTAACTTTCACCTTGTAAACTCTTTGTCCTTGTAGGACCACATAAATCAGTGTGAACTAGTTTCAATGGTTCGGATGAAGAAAATTCTTTTGACTTGAAACTTGTTCTTGTTTGCTTACCATGCTGACATTGTGCACAAATTGTGCTTTGGGGTCTTTTTATCCTAGGTAAATCTTTGACTGCCTATTTGTTGCTTATTTTCACTATATTTTCAAAGTTCAGATGACCCATTCTTCTATGCCATAACCAACTCTCATCCTCTTGTGATAAAAAATATTTTTCTCCTTTAATTTCACTCAACATGTAGAGATTGTTTGTAGTTCTACTAGCATCTGCAATAAGCTTTCCTGTCTTGGATTTTCTGATCTCACATCTATTTGGGTGAAAGGTGATTGTGTGCCCCTGATCACAAAGTTGACTTACACTTAGTAAATTGTGCTTCAATCCCTTAACATACAATACATTTTATGTCTTTGATTTTCCATTATCTAAACTCAAAGTCCCTTTTCCAACAATTTTTGCTGAAGCATTATCACCAAATTTTACTGATCCTCCATTGATTTCTTTAAGTGAAAGAAATTTACTTTTGTCACCTATCATATGACTTGAACAACCACTATCAACATACCATTGATTTCCCTTATCTTGTGCATGAAGAGTTATTTGTACCAACATTGACTTCTCCTTTTCTTGTTCCTCTTTCCTTTTCTAAACTTTTGAGGTTGTATTCTTTTGAACCTTTTGATCCTCCTTTTTGCTTGATTCAGGAAATATTGTTTTACACCATTTGGCCTTGTGCCCAAAATTATTACATTTGTAACAGATGATATTGTTATCCATGAGAGGTGCAAATGAATTGAAATTTCTATCAACATTATTTCTCACATGGACCATGCAATGTACAACTTTATGACCATATTTGTTACATGAAAAACAATAACCATGGAAGAAATTTTGTAACCTGTTAGATTGCCTTGAATGATATGGTCGCATGATTCTTCCTTTGTTGTTTCTGTAATTGAATTTTGTCCATGATGTTTCTCTATTTTCTTCCTCCTCGATACTTTTGCCTTTCAATATATCAGCATAGGTCATGGGCTCTTCTTTCTTTGATATCTTTGTTCCTTTGGAGCTTGACTCCTCTTTCTGTTTCCCTAACCTTATATTTTGTTGTAACTTATCTTTAGACTTTTCAACTCCCTTTCTTAGAGAGACAATTTCAAGTTCCAATCTTTCACATTCTAACTCTTTTGCCTTTAACTATTCAGTCATACCTTTTTCAATTTTCTTTGCCTCTTCAACCTTCACCTTTAAGTCTGTGAGATTTTGTAGAAGCTTTATCTTTGTTTCCTCATCCTCTTGAATTTGAGCCTTCAAACTTGAATTCTTCTTTCTAACTCTTTCCAAATTTCCAAGAGCAACAATAAGTTCCTCTTTCATGTCAACCATGGTTTCTTTTCCATTTTTTGTGGTCATGTGTGTTCTTGTAGGATCTTCCTTCAAACTGTTAGGCTTTTCATGAAGGAACCCACTTTGATACCAATTGAAGAACACAAGCTTATACTGAGAGGGGGTGAATAGTATAAGATAAAACTTTTTACTTTTCAATCCAAATGATAACAATAATAATATCAAGGTAGTAAATAATGCATAAATCATCACACACATGAGAGACATGGATTTAATGTGGTTCACCCAATGTGGGCTATGTCCATGGAGAAAATATTTCTTATAAATTTTCTCAACAAATCTCTTGGGAACCAAATCCCTATTACAATGTTTATGGACCTTTATCCAAAGGAGACACCAATCCCCTATGCTCAAGTTCGTGGACCTCTATCCATAGGAGAACTCTATCCCCATTACTCTATTTTGTGGACCTCTATCCATAGGAGAACTCTATCCCCTTTGCTCTAGTTGGCTCCAAATCTTACTCTCAACTCTGCTCAACTCTGATCAAATCTTCTCATAATTCTGATCAAATATTCTCAACTACCTATACTGATCTATCTCACACCTGCTCACAAGTCTACCTCAAACCTGCTCACAAATCCTACTTAGAACTGCTCACAAGCCTTCTTAAAAGGCCTCAAAATAACTCACAATCCTGCTCTAATATACTCATTATCTTTGCTCAACTCTGCTCTAACACATGCTCAAACTGCTCATAACACATGCTCAAAACTGCTCATAACACATGCTCAAAATTGCTCATAACACTTGCTTTGATAAAAATACTTCAGACATATTCTACCTAGATTTCTTGTTCAAGAACACATAGAAAATGATATGCAATATAATTTCACAATATGTTCTTTCCAATATCACTCAAGCCCAATGCACAAATTGCTTCACAAATTCATTCAAACAAATGTATGCACATTCAATGTCACTCAAACCAATGCCCAAATGCTTCACAAATTCATTCAAACAATGAAGCACAATTTTTTCTCAAACCCTAGCTCAAATATTTCCAACAATGCACATATATAATCCTTATTTCTCCACCTTAAGATTCAGAAATATTTTCTCAACCAAACACCTTAGAGAAGGAATGATGTCACCATACCTCTTAACTTGCTTTGATGAAGAAGTACCCTCAAAACCTATCTCAAAATAACTTTCCTTTTTGCCACTTCAAAGAGGTTAGCCAATCTTCTTTTCAAAACAATCACAAAAACCTTTCCTCAAAAATTGTGCACAAAAATATTGCTCTATACTCTTTTTACTTTCTCAAAACAAGGCTTTTTAATCAAAGAACAACACCTTTAAACTTTCTTTCACCATGCAGAAATACACACAATTATTAAACCATTTAACACCTTATAACTCCTCACTTTTGCATATTAAAAATAATACTTTTAAATACTACAAATTTTCTTTTTATTTTCTTCTAAAATATTTGCCAAAATAAAAATACTTATTGCCCTTATGACTCCCTAAGTCAAATAGCAAAAATAAATGACAACTCAACCTTATAACTCCCACAAAAATCAAATTACAATTGAGAAAATAAATACCTCTTTTATTTTGCCCTCAATGTGATTCGAACCTCTCACCTCGTGAGAGCAAGGCACCCAACCAAGGGGCCATGACCAGCTACGCTAATGCTTCCCATGAGAACACAAAGGTGCCAATCACCTTTTACTTCCTCCTATCATGAACTCTAGACAAACAAAACAAAAAGGTCCTTGATGGGTTTCGAACCCGAAACCTCCTCCTCACAACACCTTCGTACCGACTCAACCACCAACTGGTCTAGCAGGCTGGATGGGATTTGATGTACACCAATCCAAACTAAAAACCTCTGTCGTTCACTGTTTAAAACTATGTTGTCTCTTCCTTTACTTCCCTACTGTGTGCAATGAATCGAATATCGATTTATTGCTTGCATGAATTTTTGAACCACTCTCAAATGACTTTAGGCATGGGGTATTAATATGTTTTAATTTGGTCTTCATCCAATGTCAATGCCACCTTAATTCAAAATTAATTTGAATTACCTTCAATTTCTTTGGCGCTCAAATAATATTATAATTTGAAATATTTATATTATAATAAAGATATTCTCAGCTATTGCCAAAAATATAATATTAATCCTTTTGAACCTTACCTTCACAATTAATATTATTGCCTTCAATAATATTAATATCTTGCCTTCATTTTTAAACCATTGTTCCAAAGAACTCTTAAGCCTTTTGTCCTTCATTATAATATTCAAAAATAAATATTATAATGCTTTTCTCAATAAATTTCCTTTCTATGAGATAAACCTGTGCCTTCCTTACTTATTGTGCCTTGAGAATTATTTTCCTTGATGTCAATGACAACCAATGACATCTTCTCTTTTGACATCAACCTATGACATCAATCCTTTGACATCAATTACAACACAATATACTCAAAATTTCCAATAGTGAAGGTTTAGAAATTTTTTATGAGGTATCCATGGTGATACAATAGATAAAAAAGGGCAAAATTTTGTGAAACATGGATAAAATTAAGAAAATTTATTTTTTTAAGTTTGGAGTAGTTTGCTCACAATTAGGAGTCAATAGCTTGAAAGTTAGAGTAATTCACTCCTAGTAAGTATTTTACTACTACCTACGAAGGGAAGCAATTCCATTACAATTAGGAGTGATTCACTTGGAATAGGGAGAAATTTGCATGAAAAGGAGAATGATTCACTTTTCTTATGGGATAAGTGATTTTCTTGTGGTTACAAGTGATTCACTCACAACCTTAGGCTTGATAACAGTTGGGTAAGACCTTCCTAGTTTCTTCCTTGAGTGATTTTCTTAACCATCGATAGCAATATCTTATGGGGTTGTGACCCACTCATCATTTGATATATGGAGGGCTTAGGCATGCAACCATCTCACAAATGGAGAGCTCAAAATTTTCTAAGAGCAAAGTGCATAAATGAGGGCCTGTTGGCCCCCTTGGGATATTTATAGATCCCAAGTAGAGTGCACTTAGCCTTCCCCTTACCATTTTTTGTTCATGCCTTGATGAAAGCTACTCGAGTGGGGTGATGGGCTTGTTAAGGGTAAATTTGTCTCACTTTATGTTTGGAATAGGGTCCATATTTAGGGAAAGCATACTACTCACTTTAGTAATAAAATTGCTCATCTTAGTGAGTGATTAACTCATTTAAGCAAGCAAAATGCTCATTTTCTAATTTTAATATCTCCTCGATGGAATTAGTATATTGTCAATTTGGGGAAGAGGAAGATGAAATTTTATAGAAAATAGAAAATAGAAGGGGAGAATTGATAGAAATGGGATAGTGGAAGTGGATATACCTTTTCTAGATATACTTTAATTTGTTCTAAATGCATACATCCTAAATTATTTAGAGAAATATGGGTTAATTAGGATAGGGGCCTTGGCAATGGCATATTTGAACTCTTAGAAGGCCTTCTTCTCTTCTTCAACCCCATATAGGGAGGCATATTTCTTGAGTATCTTGGTTATAGGCCTAAGAATTTGATCATAATTGGTAATGAAATTGGCTACAAACTGGATCTATCGTAATAATTACCTAACCCCCTTGACTAGTGTGGGTAATGGTAGGTCTTGAATGACTTTTATTTGATTGAGATGTATGAATAAACCTCCTTTTCATACTACATGACCTAAAAATTTGTCCTCTTAGACCATGAAGATAGATTTCTTAGGGTCTAGAGAAATATCAAACTCCCTCCACCTCTATAAGGTTGACCCTAAATGTTTGATGTATTTGTTCCTATTTTTGGAAAGGACTATCAAATCATCAAGGTATATGAATATGATCTCCCCCATAAAAATAAATGGTAATAGCTCTCTATAAAGTTACTCCAGTGTTTGATAGACTAAAAGGAATTCATTGGTAGGTGAAGGTTCCCAACTTGGTTGTAAAAGTTATCTTATGTTGGTATTCATCCTTAACCCAAATCTGGTTATACCATAAGAAACCATCCAAGAGTGACAACATTTATGATCTTGACATATTTTGTAATATTTGATCAATGGTGGGAAATGGGTAATGATCCTTTAGTGATGCCTTGTTCAATTTTCTAAATGCATAACCTTGTGTCTCCATTATTCTTGCATACTGGGATGAGCTTGGTGATTGAAATAGAATATTTGATTGGAAATAAATTATGAGCCTATAGAAGTTTTAGAAATTATTTATTCATTATAACCTCTATATTAGGGTTGAATGGTCTCTACTTTTATAAAAAATGATTAGCATTAGGCTTTAAATTTATGGTGTCTTCTATGAAATTACGATCATAGACCTTTAAATCTTCATAGGACTAGGTAATTATATCTCCATATTTATCATAGTGATATTTGAAAATATCCTAGTCTTGTTGAGTATAGTCCTTCCCAAACAATAGAATATTCCTTTTAGCTACCTCAATTCGATGATATGCAGAAGATTCCACCTTAAGATTGTTTTTTGTTAAGGTATCATCTAGGCTAAATAATATTTTAAGTGTAATCATACCTTTGGTAAGCTAATTTAACTTTAGTTATATGATTCAATCCTTGCTTTCACCCCCATCCCTTTCATGTATTAAGCCTCTATAATCAAGAATTATTTGATTTGTTCATCATTATTAAATACTTTCCAATGATAAAATTTATCTAGAATTGTTAGCGTAAAAATAAATTGTATCTGTTTGTTTTATTTCACATGTCATTTACCAAATCAAATCATGCTACAATACTTGCTAACTCACCTACTTTTGCATTAAGCTCTATAGGTATTGATTTGATTTAGGTGTTTATTCTTCATAGTGTACTATAAATTGACCTAATCCACTATTGGTTTAAGTTTCCATATATTCTTAGGTTTTTAATTCCTATATTTTATACCTTTTTAAAGTTGATATAAAGTTCTTAATACTAGGCCATGTTGTTTATGCAATCAAATATTAACCTACATGCATAATGAACATGTGCTCCTTGAGGATAAATTTATTACACCCTAGTCCCTACCCCATTCCTAGTTTTAGTACCATCAAAATATATTTTCCATACCTTTTTAGCATCATGGTTTTTCAAGGTTGGAATCTTTGGATTAGTTTGTGTTATTAGGTAGTTTTCTAATTTTATTTTTCATACTCCACTTCTAGATCCTTTTCATCCTACAACATGTCTATTATCATCTATACCTTTAGGTCTTGGTCACCTTTCTAAATGTAGTGACTTCTCACTACTAGAATTTTGCTTCATAGAACAAAAAATAAGGCAAACTCGTGAGAAGCACAAAAAATTTGATCAGAGACAGTCATGTTTTTATGGAAATCCCAAGTGGAGGAAGCAAGCCAAAGTCTTGAGTGTGCACATGATAAGATCTAAGAGAAAAATATTTAGAAAGGTTTTCGATAATAAAAAGCTTTAAAATATCAATGGAGTAGGAGGGAGAAATGTTCTAAGAAGAAAAATGCTAAGAGATCCTATGAAGATTAAACTTTCCTCCCAAAATGACTCTCGATAGAAAATTTTTTGCAAGTCCTAATAAATGCTGGTAATGGGAATTTTTGACTAGTAGATAGGAGCACATCAATTTATAAAGGGACTAGGACAAAGGGCATGATAAATAATTTAAAGCTATAGCTACCAACTCAGAAGATGAGTCAGATTAAGTAGGAACAATAGTGCATAAGATCCTAGGGATGGTAGGTGAGATGAATAAATGGACCATTTTTACAAAGTAAGGACCACATTTAATGTCATATTAGCTAAATAATAAGAGAGAAAAATAAAGTAGGCACAATGGATTTAATCCTTAATCTAACAATTATTATGAAGGAAGATGTCTCATTCAATTTTCAAAATCCCTAGAAGAGGTAGATGAGATTGTGAAAACAACATGCAAGTCTTGGAAGGAAATCTCCTCTTTATAATATATAAATAGCAATAGTTTAGGCTTTGTACAACATCAAAAATTTTGTAAATATTTTCTTTCATTTCTGTTTGTACAATAGTTTGTAAAATTTTGAGTGGCCTTATGAGCAATCAAACCCTTACTCCAAATTTAATATTTTGTAATACATTTTGCTTGCATATATATATTGGAGGCCATGTGTCTACTTTGAATTCCATCTATAGATCTCAAGACCAAATCCACTTCTCTTATATGTGTGTATTATTCTCATTTATATCAAGGAGAGGACAACATTCATGCCAACACATTGTGTTCAAACCTGTTGTGTAGGGAGATCTTCTTTGATCTTTGGCACATTACCACATTTTTAGCTTAGTTTTTTTTAGTTGATTTTAATTTCTCTCTCTTACCATTTTCACCTCAAGCTATTAGATTAGAAAAGTGTACACTAGAGACCCCATAATATAGAGCTAAAAATCTTAGAGGTCCTCAACTGAGCCTAACCCTACACTCTTAGGATTGGGTATGCTATATCACTTGGCACGAGGTACTATCTACCCCATCCTCCTAGTCCACACTATTTTTTATGATCAAGGTAGTTAGAGATGACAATAATTTAATGGCATACTCGATGGGACCCCAGTGACACATCATTGGTCTCATAATCACAACAACAAGTTAGGCTTAGACCTGATGAGGGTCTCTACCTATTCTTCTTGTTGAAGTGCTTTCTAACTCACTTGGAAAATCCACTCTAGAATAAACATTAGAAGAAGCCATTGTTGAAGGATATTAGATTGAGATCCCAAATAAGGCCTTAGTCCATCTACTTCCAAAGTGTAAGTTGTATTCACCTAGTGACTCCATTCCCAACCAAGGACCTAAAGGTATGTAAACAAAAAATTGTTGTTGAATCTATCATTGCTATATCTACTCCATAAAAGGTGAAAACATGGATACCTATCAAGTTAGATTACAAAACAATTGGAAAAAAGTATGTTATGACCTCCCAAACTGATAGCTATATAGGGGAAGCTTCCAAAATTAGTATTGACAATTTACTAGAGTATATTGGTGAGGGTTTGATCACCCCACTTGAGCACTTACACGACTTTGTATTCATATACCAAATACATAACATCACGGATCAAGATGTCGCCTTGAGATTATTGGTAGCATATCTCAAAGGAGAAACATGTCTAAAAAATGAATCTCTTTCCCTATATTCAATTTTAGACTAGGATCAATTGGTTTCCCCACTCATGGAGGGATTCAAAATAAAGATAAAAGAAAAGGAGGGTAAAACTAGTATCTATATGAGTCTAGAAGAAGAATCACCTCCTATTTTATTTATAAATCAAATTAACCATCCAAAACTAAATACCTAGCATATCTCTTCTCAACTCAGTGTTACCTAGCAACTTATTGCTCATCATAAGGAAAATCTACCACAATAATCCTTTCAAAAAAAATGATAATGATACCTAGAGAGGGTTTCAAAACCCTAGATCAACTCCAAATAATCTAGGGTAATGATGAGATGGACCTTGAATTGGAAAACATAGAGATACCAAGGCAAATCCAATCTAAGACATTTTTCCTTCCTATCAATACTAGTAAACAAGAATACACTATTAAGCAAGAAAAATGGAAACTCCCCAAGGGAAGACATCTTAAATTCAAGCCAAAAAAGTTAAGAAGGTATGATTTGGAAAGAAATATTTAACTAGACCCTTTTAAACAAGAAAAGGTTAACAAATTTGGAGAATTTGGTAACCAAGTATCCACACATCCTAGACAACAAAAAGCATCAATGGGAGATTATATTATGGGATATCAACCCTAATATAAATTTAGGGTTAGAGATATGGTCTAAATAATAGCCATATATCATATAAAAAGTAGGAGCTTGATATGAATGGGATGCAAGAACTTCTCAAGCCAAGATGAGAACTCAAAAATGTGATAATAAAAATTGACACACAAACCAAGGCCAATCAATAAAAGACCATTGGCCAAAATTCATGACCATGATTTTGAGGTATTCCAACAAGGAAAAGGGTCAGCCTAGAAATCTAGTAAGCTACCAACTGTAAGGATAAAAAACAAGGATTTCCTACCAAAAATATCTTGGAAATGTGAATAAAATTTTCATATGCAAGTAGTGTACTTAATTTTGTAACTAACTCCCACTTCAGTTGTATTTAGAAACTGATAGAAATATCATGATAATAAAATGTCTTGAAGAATGTGGACATTTATGAGAGATTTCTTTGTAAAATTAGAGATTGATTGAAAGAATAAACATGCCTCTTATCATGATCTTAGTAAGAAAGAAAGCAATAAATATGTTCTATATGAGGAAAGAAAGGAAAATGTACTAAGCACATAAGTAGAATAATAACTATTTAACTTTGGTACTTTACAAGATTTATAAACCTTTTCAAACTCTCCTAGGTAAAATCCTGCAAAGAGGTAGAACATATAGGAAGCCATAAACTCAAATTTCGTAATATTGTCAAAATGGAGATGAAAAGAACATCCATATATTTAGCAATCTCTAGGTATAGTATACCAAAACCATCAGTTCCTCGTGCATTAAGAACCCAAAAGGTACAAGTACCTAACTATTCCTCCAATAGTAAAATACTAAATGACCTAGTTGAGGATTGCTCAAGCCCAAATATTTCAAGAAGAACCAAGAATATAAGGGTGGGAGCCTTGGATCATTTCAAATTCTATAAACCCACATGCATTAGGGTGAATCTGGACTAGCTTCTTGGCATAATACATAGTATCTAGTATACATTCCTACTATGAGTTAGTGGAAACATGTCATGACCCTCCCTAATGGACCTTGTGACATGAAAAACAATGTATTAATTGATGATGCTTTAATAATCAATTTTGTGCAATTAAGTAGCTATGCGATGTTAGTAGATATTGAAGAGCATGATATTGCTAATAAATTGCCAATGTGTAGGATCATGTACACTCGTAAGTGGAAGAAGTTGGGTCATCCACCAAAGGCGAGGGTACTTGAGGTTGGGGAAATGATGATAAGGCAACTCAAAGGTAACATTGATGGATAGCTTCATATAGGCATGCATTCGATTAGGGATAATCATCAATATCTAGCCACCTTGAGCCCTAGGTTGATAGCCTGGTAGATATCGTAAGTTCTAGAGACTGAGACAAATGACTAAATTGATGGAAAGATTCCCCTCTTTGTTTATTGTATATGTTTGATTGTATTTTACTTTAGCACTAATTGTCTCAATGATTTGGAAAGTATGGATAGATAGGTTGTCTTCATAACTCCTTGTATGTTTAGGCAAATAGTGTGATAAAGTAAATGTTTTATTTTAAATGATAGTAAATTTCATTTAAAATTTATAAATATTTTATTTTAAATGATAGTAAGTTTCATTTAAAATTTATAAATATTTTATTTTAAAATATAGTAAGTTTCATTTAAAATTTATAAATGCTTAATTTTAAATAATAGAAAGGTTCATTTAAAAATTAATGAAGTTTGTATTTTAAATACCAATATATTTCATTTGATAGAGTAGATGATCTAATGTAAATGGTAATATAACTTAAAAAAAAGGAAATATTGAACTATTTAAATGATGAATGAGTTTCATTAAAAATAGAAACTAACCATTATTTTTAGATGATAAAGTAAATTTCATTATTAGTTATTTTATTTCTTTAATAAAATGATAATAAAATATTTATTTACTTTAAACAACAATGTTGATTTTATTTCATGGGAAACTACCCCAACGAACTCATTTTAATATTTTTGAATAAATAAAGAGTTATTATTCGTCTGAGTTGAGTGAAGAACTAGAAAATTTGCATCGCTGATGTTAGGGAGTTTCACAACTACCAAAATATAGGTGAATGGCTTAAAAGAAAGGAGATAATATCTCCCTCCGGTGGGTAAATATTAGACAAGATTTATGTTTGGTATAGGAACACATTGATGAGGCGATGGGAGCATTGAAGGAAACACAGTCCCTTATGGAAGAAGGAGGAAAATCAAAGGAGACTACAAAGTTGTTGGGATATCGCTCTTGCTAGAAAAGAACAAAGGAGTTTTTCATAGTTTGAGTAAGAGACTGGAACTCATATTCATGCAATACAAAGGTCATACCTAATAGGGGAAGAACCTTGCTGAATTTGGAGGATTTCAGGTTGGTGGGTTACATAAACCTTGTTTCTCATGGTTCAAATGAATAAGCCTAGCCGTTGGCTAGGAATCATCTCCTCTTTGTAAGTTGCATGGGCTGGACGTTTGTCCATGCTGGGTCAAGAGAACTTCTTATCCTTATGCACATCTAGTTGATTTACTTATTTTTGTGGAGTAGGTAGGGTTGATTTGAGTTAGTTTTCCAATCCTCCCTCCATGTATAAAGTGGTTTGCCATCTTCCCTAACCATTTTCTAGGGTGTTTTGTTCGACTATGTTTTATGATAGAGTAGAACCATCTATGTTTGTTGATTTCATCGTTGTTAGGGATGATTTCGCATAGTAATTCTTGTAAGTATGTTCATCATTATTAGCAATGATGTCATGTCGTGCTTCTTGTAATAAAGTTCATCGTTGTTAGTGATGAGGTCGCGTAGTTCTTCTTGTAAGCGTGTTACCACTACTAGCGATGATGTCACGTGGGATAGCAATTGTTGGCTAGTGCCAACTATGACCATTTTCCTTGCAAGGTATGTCCATCATGTGCTATGATAGGGCAAACCTCCCATTCATCTTAGGAAGCACTTTCCCCTTCATAGTTGGCTAATGTGTAGTTGGGCCACGATTGATGAGTTTTTCCATACACCCTATGGAATATAGAAGAATGGGTCCTCTATATTCAACCTATGTTGAGGACAGGTGTCTTCTGTAGTATTTATTTATAGAATAATGTAAGCTAAGAAAAAATGATCTTATGATTAATTAAATGGGTTTGTTTTTTAAATTAAGGGTATGAGACTTTAATTTATGATATGAAAAGAAAAGGGTTTATTTATGGATTAAAGTAGTTGGCTTTAATTTAATAAATAAATATGAAATTGGTTTGTTTTATAAATTAAGGGTATGGGACTTTAATTTATAAAATAAAATAAAAAGGGTTTTGTAGTTCCAAAATGGCCACATCCTTAGTAAAATTTTCAAAATTATTTTCTAAGGCACGAAGATGCTCCCAGCCGCTCAAGACAGCCTATTTCAAAGCGACCTAATACAAGATGCTCTCATCCGCCCAACACTTAGTATTATTTTTGTAGTGGTAGAATAAGATGATCCATTCCACTCAATATTTAGTGCATTTTGTAGTGACTCAGCACGGATGTTCCATGCCGCTATTAAATCAAGTCAAAACTGACATCAACATCCTCAAAAGAGCATATTAGTGCACATTGTCCCATACGGTACACTAAGATGACTAAGTATCGAAGATGCTCCATGCCACTGAGTTCCACATCTATTCGATAGTGGCCTAGCGACATGCTCTACATATTTGGTCAAAGAGGTCAAAATACCTAGAGAGAAGTAAAAGGGATCAGAATAGTGTAAAGCAACATTTTACATTGTTTCTTGAGCAGATTGGCAATGTGCTCTATTCCATGGTAAACTTGGATTAAATATCGAGGATCATATTACAACATATTCTTTATCCCATGGATGCAAAAGGAAATAAAGTAGTTTGAATAATTAAGAGAGCGACCTAGTGACATGCTACATTCTGCTAAATACTTAGTGTATTTCTACAAATGCTCCATGCCACTGGCCAAAGAAATCCAAGCTGATGTCAATGTTCTTTTTAGAGTGTATTGGTGACATGTTCTATGATGCTCATTTGTAGAGCTTTTCTAAGGCTTAATTGTAGTCATTCACAAGTGCATCAATGGTTGAGATCATGTTAATATTTTCTTGAGTATACAAAAGCAAATTATTGGCAAACGAGAACTAGTCGATTTGAGGGGGTAGATGAAGCATCCATGGATCCAAGAACCAAGAACTTGGGTAGTTTTAGATCTATGGTACGATGAAGTTATCAAGAAATATGAATGTTTTAGATCTTGTTTCTAACTGTCTGGATCCTAACTGCCATTACAGAACTAGCAAGTTGCAGAGTTGAGTTGCCATGGCATGCGGTATCAAGCATATTTCCTAGACCTTGTAGGTGAATGAAATGATGCCACCATACTATTCTATTAATTTGGCATGGTCTAATCCTTGTAATGCTTCATTTTTTTCTTTCATTGTAAAACTATATATAGAGGTCGAACCCTTGATTTTTAGGGTCGGATCTAGAGTGTTTTCTTGCCCTAATGTGTAACATATTTTGCAAATTAATGGAAGGAGCATTACTCATATTTTTTACTCAAGAACTGTCATATTTGATATATGTATTGAGAGTTCCAAAACCAAAATCAAAATGCAGTTCCAAATCAGCCCTTACAAAAGTATCCTAGCTGGAATAAAACTAGTCCCCTTAGATTGGCACATATGCATGACATCCCTCAGGCTGTGTCTAAGGCCATACCCACCTATTATGGATCTAGTAAAACTGCATATGAACATTGCCAAGATATTCTAAATCTAGAAGTAATCCACAACATAAAAAATGAATATGTTGTTGATAGAATCCTAGCCCTTTCCTTTAGAGGAAATATTTTGTATTGGTTCAGGATCCTAAAGGATAATAACATCACCTCATGGGTAGCATTAGAAGAACCTTTTATGGAATAATTCAATGAGTTCACTAATCCTTTTTCCCTTCTCAATTAATTCATATCCATACAAAAGCATCAGTAATAAACTATTTCAGACTTCAACTTGAGGTTTAGTAGGACTTGGAAGAGGATTCCTCCTAAATCTAGACCTACTTCAACCCTCACTTTCATGTATTATATCAGAGCCCTTTGCAGAGTTAGGTTTGCATACCCAACAAGCTAGAGTATAAACCTTTCCACAGGTCTACAATGCAATTTTCCATGCTAAAAATATTCTCATTAATGTGGGAAGATTACCCCTAAAATTTGTGTTGCTCTATAATTTTCAAACTCCCAATGTCCAAGTTCAGACAACTACATCATCTTATATGGACCCTCCTCCTTTGTCATATCCATTTCTGTAGATGACCCCCATTCCTCACTCAAAAGCATCACCTGTTGTAGTTCCTTTCCCTCCTCTTCCTTATCATATATCCTAGGAATCCTTTGTGATCCTTCATATCCAAAATACTTTGAAAACTCTCAACAACAAGATGAACTCAATGGAGAAAAGAGATATAGAGATATCTCAACAAAGGAGATTTCCTTATGTCAAAAAGTATAAAATACCTGGTCCCAGCAATAACATCGAGGTTAGAGTAAATGTGATGCAAGAAGATCTAGAATATTCTTCAAAAATAAGTCTAGTGAATGTATGGTGTCTGGTGTGCAATGATCCCCATGACTCATAATATTATGTTATGTACCAACACCATGTACAACAAGCTATGGAGAAAGCAAAAATAAATCAAAAAGTAAGAATGAATATGCTTTGGCAACTAGATCATATCACAGTTGGAAAATATCTTGATGAGGATGGGACTATTTCTGTCATGACAATGTCAGGCAAGAAAATACTACAAGTTGATCCACATAAGATGGGTCAATTTTAGATTCCCTCTCAAAAGAATAAGGATACACCTACCCAAAGTGGTGATACATTCCCTATCCCCAGGCCAATGAAAAGAGAGACATGGTCCCTAAAGGTAAATAAAAGGAGGTTAGTATTCCCAAGAGTTTTGACAAAGAAAATAAGGGAGATAGAATGAAATCCAAGAATGAAGCTCAAGAGAGGCTTTGATTTCCTTCCATAACCAAGAGGTAAATAATTGAGGCCACACAACATTATAAGAGAAAGTATGGTGATCCCGAAAGAAGATCTGAGAGACCCACCTCTACAAAGTCATAATATAATATTGTGGAGAAAATAAAGAAAATATCCTCCAAGAATAGCTTATATGATACCCTCTTCATCCCTGGCCAAATAGACTTGCTGAAATATTCTCTAAAAAAATATCCATAAGAAAAGTAGGCCACTATAATCCTTAGCATACCCTCTGGAAAATACAAGATGTATCCTACAACTTTAAATAACAAGCCCCCTTCCTTATACATTCCCTGAGGATGGAGGGATGGATTGTCCACAACAACATGATTGAATCAGGAGCTTCCACCACGGTTATGCCTAAAGTATTATGCAAGGAGATAGGAATAGAATGTTGAGCAAGGTGCAACAACAGTATTGTCATTGTTGTCAACACAGTCAGATAGATCTGTTGTTGCAGTGGACAGGAAGTTCAAAAGCTATTCAGATGCAGAAGACAAGAGTTCAAAGGTTACTCAGAGTATGTACGAGTGAGTTTCCAAGAAGACCGAAGTGGCCCATATGCAAAAGATCAAAGAAAAAGACAAGTAAGAAAAGTGTCGCGATATCGCGACATATACAGCAGGCAAGAAAAACTATCGCGATATCGCGACATGTTGAGCAAGAAAGAAAAACTGTCGCGATATCGCGACATGTTGAGCAAGAAAGAAAAACTGTCACGATATCGTGACATGTTGGAAGAGAGAAGAAGAAGAAGAAAAACTATCACGATTTCGTGACATGTTGGAAGAGAGAGAAGAAGCAAGAAAAACTATCACGATTTCATGACATGTTGGAAGAGAAAAAGGCAAGGAAAAACTGTCATGATTTCACGACATGTTGGAAGAGAAAAAGACAAGTGGAAAAACTATCGCGATTTCGCGACATGTTGGAAGAGAAAAAGGCAAGTGGAAAAAGTGTCATGATTTCGCGACATGTTGGAAGAGAAAAGAAGGGAAAAAGTGTCGCGATTTCACGACATGTTGGAAGAGAAAAAGGCAAGTGGAAAAACTGTCGCGATTTCATGACATGTTGGAAGAGAAAAAGCAAGTGGAAAAACTGTCACGATTTCATGACATGTTGGAAGAAAAAGAGAAGCAGGAAGAAGTGTCACGATTTCGTGACAAGTTGAAGAAAGAGACAAGTTGGAAAAGTGTCGCGATTTCACGACCAAAATAGGAGAGAGAAAGCAAGTTGGAAAAGTGTCACGATTTCATGACATGTCGCATTTTCGTGACTAAAATAGGAGAGAGAAAGTAAGTTGGAAAAGTGTCACGATTTCGTGACATGTCGCATTTTCGCGACTAGAAAAGGGCAGGAAGGAAGAGAAAGAAAAAGTGTCATGATTTCGTGACATGTCGCATTTTCGTGACTCAAAAAGCAGGAAGGAAGAGAAAGAAAAAGTGTCACGATTTCATGACATGTCGCATTTTCATGACTCGAAAAGCGAAGAAGGAAGAGAAAGAAAAAGTGTCACGATTTCATGACATGTCGCATTTTCATGACTCGAAAAGAGTAGGAAGCATATGGAAGAAAAATAAAGTGTCACGATTTCGTGACATGTTCATTTAAAAAAAGAAGGAGAAAAGCAAAAGTGTCACGATATCGTGACATGTCATAGTTTCACGACTCAAGAAGGGTAGGCAGGAAGAATAACAAAAGTGTAGCGATATCGCACAATGTCACATTTTTGGGACAAAGGATTAGAGAAAGCGTACGGAGGTGAAAGTGTCGCGATATCGCGACATGTTGTATTTTTACGGGCCTAAGCTAAGAGAAAGAGCAAGGAGAAAAAGTGTCGTGATATCGCGACATGTAGCTTTTTTGCGGTCCGATGCAAAGAGAAAGAGCAAGGAGAAAAAGTGTCACGATATCGCGACATGTAGCTTTTTTGTGGTCCGATGCAAAGAGAAAGAGCAAGGAGAAAAAGTGTCACGATATCGCGACATGTATCTTTTTCACGGTCCGATGCAAAGAGAAAGAGAGAGAAAGAAAAAGTGTCACGATATCGCGACATTTATTTTTGGGGGCCAAAGCAAGGAGAAAGAGAGAAAGTGAAAGTGTCGTGATATCGCGACATGTTGTATTTTCGCGGTTAAGTTGAAGCCGACGAAGACCGACGAACAACCGACTAATTTTAGGGTTTTTAGTTGTTATGCAAGCCGACTAAGATTAGGGTTTTCATCATGAAAATGTTGTTATAAAAGGAGGGTTGTTTGGAGAATTGAAGTGAAGTTGGAGAAGTCGTCGAATGCGTGTCAAAGTGTGAAATGTGGCCGTAAGAGCGTAGAAAGCGCAGAAGCGACGAGATGATGGTGAAGTGCGCAAAGTGAGTGAAGAGTCATGTCGAATTGTCCTAAGTGCGTCTGTGATTATGCAGAGAAAGCAGAAGGAGCAGAGAGTGCAAAGGGTGAAGACGAACGCAAAGTGGAGCTGTAACGAAGCAGAGTGTGCGAAGTGATTGCGTAGAGAGAGCAGAGTGCATAGAGAGTGCAAAGGTGAAGTAGACCAGTCAGGGTCTTGCAAAAGTGAAGGTATCTTACAAACAAACTTATAGATTCAAATTGAAGTCCAGGTTGTAGCTTGGCATCAGGGGTTGGTGCTCCTTTCTGTTGGTGCAGATAAATCAGGGGTTGGTGCTCCTTCCAGTTGGTGCTGGTAAATTGATTGTAAAGTTGATGCTTTGCAAAGGCTGGATTTGGATGGTAGTCCAAGCAATCATTCTTGAGGAGTAGCCAAATTGGTGAACCTCGTTAAAATCTTGTGTTGTGTGATGTTCTCTTGTGATACTTGCTTTATCTAGTTTTAAGGTTTCTTTATTTTAGTTTTAAGAGCTGTAAATTCAAGTTTAAAGAACTACACTGATTCACCCCCCCTCTCAGTGCCATTGTAAGACTAACAATTGGTATCAGAGCCAAGTTCCCTTCTCAGGCTAAATCAGTCAGGGTTGATCTTGGATTAGTAAGCAATGGGTAAGAAGAATAGATCCTCCTCCAAAAGGGCATCTCAGTCAGTTTCAGTTCCTATGGAAGAGAAAATTGAACCAGAAAAGGTTGAAGACTTCTCATCAAACAAAGCACCTTTGTTTGATGGAACTAATTACGCGATCTGGAGAATCAGGATGTAGGCATATCTTTGTGCTTTGGGATACTACATCGAGGATTCAATAAACAATGAATACACAATTCTCATCACTCCTCCAACCGATGCTACCGATAAGAATCTATTTGAAAATGACTCAAAAGCAAGGAATGCTATCAGGTGTGGATTAGTAGACAGTGAACTAGTAAAGATCAAGAGTTGTAAAATGGCAAAAGAAATATGGGACAAACTGAGGAGTATTCATGAAGGAGACGATGAGATCAAGGAGGTCAAGTTACAAACACATCAAGCTCAGGTCAAAGCTTTAAAGTTGAATAACGATGAGAACATAGAGGCATATATACTGAAAGTTAATGAAGTCCTAGAGGATGATTCTAAAAGAGAAACAAAAAAAGAACAGAAATGTGATGAAGAAGAAATTGATGCAGAAATAAATTTGAAAGAGGAACTAATTGCAGCTATGGATGAATTGAAGATAGAAAGAAAAAGGAATAAGGAAATCTCAAGAAAGCTTGATGATGCAAATGAAATAATAACCAGGTTGAAAGTACAGGTAGAAGAATTCAAAAGGATTGAAGAAACTCTCAGGTCACAGATCAATGAGAAAGAGATTGGTTGTTGCAAACAAGAGGAAGAGACTATTTTATTGAAGAAACAACTAGAAGAGGCCAATACAAATCTCAAATTCGAGAAGAGCACAGAGTTGCTAGATAAAATGATAAACCAACAAAGAAGCTCCACGGATAAGCGTGGTCTTGGATATGAAGTTGAACAACCTTCATCTTCCAACTCTGTAGAGAAGAAGAAGTTCACTGTTGAAGGATCGAAGCAAGAAAAGTTTGAAGCTGAATCTTCAAAAGGAAGAAAATATCAAAGGAGATCTACAACAAAGCAGCCACAACAAAAGAGGTTCTATCACTCTCACTCTATTCATAATAATACTTTTAATGGCTATTGTTTCAGATGCAACCGATATGGTCACAAGGCAACTTATTGTGGATTGAATAATAAATCAAAGAGTTATGTTGGTAGAAATACATCTGCATTTCTGAGTGAACACTATGTACAATGTTTTCAATGTAATGGTCATGGGCACATAGCAAGGTTTTGTCCAAGCACTTTTGTATCTAATCTAAGGCAAAATAGTAGATTTCATCAGACGCAAAGAATGCAACACAGACAGGGAATAAATCATGTACATAAAAGAAAGGAAAATAATCATTCATCAAGGATGCACAAGAGACAACCACACAAGAGAAATGTTCGAGTTCACGAAAAGGTGCAAAACAGGGATGCAGTTGAAAAATCCAAGCCCGAGTTCAAGAAAGTTTGGAGAAATATAGAAGAAAGGAAATCGTGTCTCCTTGGACTGAAGGAGACTACTCCTCTATTGCACTAAGCAACTCCAGGTAGCACATCCTCAGGGGGAGCAATCTTAAAGTTTTATTTTAATGCTCCTATGTATTTGTTTGGGTTTCTGAGGATGAAAGGCAAGTAGTTAGGGGGAGTTGTCGTATAGTTGTCGAAGTGTGTTTTTAGTTCATGTAGTTGTTTGTGGAAGTGCCGTGAAGGGTGGTGATTAAATTGAGAGTTCTCATTATTGGTAGTATTGCTATATGTCATTGTTGTACTGGTGATGGTTCTTACTGCCACTATCCAAAGTTAAGGATTATAACAGTTCAGATAATTTGGTTAGTGAAAGAATGTTGCTCTAGCCGTATATATGTGTTTCGATAAAAGCAATGGGTATTTGAACTACACATTGATGTGAAGATTGTTAGATCTAGTATGACGTTGTGGTGAAAATTATTGAAGTCTGATTATTGATTCATGTTTAGCTCATCAAGATGAGCAACTTTGCTTTATGAATCATACCTATCCGAGGTCCGAAAGTATGAGTTTGAGTAAGGTGCACTATAGTTGGCCGTGAAGTGGTTAACAAAATATTGTCTTCTGATTCGAACAGTTGAAAGTAAGGTGTGACCAGCGGTGACTGTAGAAAACATAGACCAAGTTGAAAATGTAAAAAGGGATTTGGTTGGTGTTGTGGTACTGTGTTTGATGCTTGCATAGAGTTGGTAGTAAAATTGCAGTGTTGGTACAGTGTTGGACAAAAGTTGGTACAAGTGTGAGTCACTTGACAATTTTTTTTAGATGTGAAATTAGCATTTTTTTAATGGGAAGCTTGAAGAAGAGGTTTATATTGAGCAGCCAGATGGTTTCCAGCTTGGTGATGATCCCAACTTGGTTTGTAAGTTGAAGATATATGGCTTGAAATAGGCACCCCGAGCATAGTATGCATGGTAACATGATTTCAGGCTAATCCCAAGGAGACTCATGTGACAAGAGTAAAAAGGATTGATTGTGGTTTCTTTTTCGAAAGTGATTGGTTTTATGCTTCAAGGTTTTTTGGTTTGAAAGTTGTTATTAAACCTTATTTTATAAGCATTGTTGTTGAAGCCATTAGTTGGTTGAAAAACCTGAGTTAGGGTTTGATAAGAACATGAGTATCATTGTTATGTGATATTTGTGGTTGATCATTGTTGAAAACTTTTTGAGTTGGTTGATACATGCTTCGACTAGGGTCTGTGATAAAGGGTTGTTCATTGAGGTGATTGGTTGAGTTGATTTGATTGAGCCTAGTTAAGTTATGTGTGAAGTGATTTTTAAAGTTCTATGAAATAAATTATTCCATCATTCTATGTTGAGTTGAGATTGAGGTTAGAAGATATTAAGTCTCTAACAATTCTCTTTATGCTTCTATGAAGTGGATTTGTTTTGAGACTGTCATTCATTGTTGAGTTCATTTTGAGTACTACTTGAGCATGATTGATTGAGCCTTTGAAGAAGGCCTTTGGGAAATATTTGAGGACAATGCTGGGACAGATTTGAGGACAGTGTTGGGACAGATTTCTAGAGCAGATTTGGGCAAGTTCTTGGTGAGATTGCTAGAGAAGATTTGGGCAAGTTCTTAGTGAGCTTGTTGGAGCAGATTTGGACAGGTTCTGTGTGAGCTTGTTATTCAGCATTGGACAAGTTCTATGTGAGCTTGTTAAATAGGTTCTATGTGAGCTTGTTATTCAGCATTGGACAAGTTCTATGTGAGCTTGTTAAGCAGGTTCTGTGTGAGCCTATTGAGCAGGTTCTTAGTAAGCCCATTAATAGAGCTTTGGAGGTGACAAAGTATAGAGGACAGAGTCTCAATGGATAGAGATCCAGTAGCCAACATAGTTGAAGATAGATCTGAGTGAGGATTCTTCAAGTGGAGAGAGGTCCACCAGTCAGTGCAGTAGAGAGACAGAGTCTTCTATAATATCAAGGGTACTATGGAGTATGGGTTATGGTATCCGAAAGGTAAATAATTCACCCTTACTTCATATTCAGATGCAGATTGGGTAGGATGTGTAGTTGACAGAAAGAGTACCTTCGCAATAAATTGGGAGTGGTCACACTTCCCAAGAATTGACTAGCTATAGGGATCACATTCTTAGGGGGAGCATTTAAGTATTTGATTATCTGTTTGCTCATGTTCATGATTTTTGCTAAGTGTAATAAATTGTGCTTGAGAATGTTGTGCATGGACTCAGGGGGAGTCTGCAATAGCCCTTTGGTATTATTGTCAAAGGGGGAGAAGAGTTATAGGAAAGTGCACATGTGTTGCCAACAATTCCAAAGGGGGAGATTGTTGAGCAAGGTGCAACAACAATATTGTCATTGTTGTCAACACAGTCAGATAGATCTGTTGATGCAGTGGATAGGAAGTTCAAAAGCTATTCAGATGCAGAAGACAAGAGTTCAAAGGTTACTCAGAGTATGTACAGTGAGTTTCCAAGAAGACCGAAGTGGCCCATTTGCAAAAGATCAAAGAAAAAGACAAGTAAGAAAAGTGTCGCGATATCGTGACATATACAGAAGAAAAACTATCGCGATATCACGACATGTTGAGAAGAAAGAAAAACTTCGATATCGTGACATGTTGAGAAGAAAGAAAAACTATCATGATTTCATGACATGTTGCAGAGAAGAAGAAAGAAAAACTGTCACGATTTCATGACATGTTGGAGAGAAAAAAGAAAAACTATCATGATTTCATGACATGTTGGAAGAGAGAGAAGAAGCAGGAAAAACTATCACGATTTCGTGACATGTTGGAAGAGAAAAAGGCAAGTGGAAAAACTATCACGATTTCGTGACATGTTGGAAGAGAAAAAAAGTCATGATTTCATGACATGTTGGAAGAGAAAAGGCAAGTGGAAAAACTGTCACGATTTCGTGACATGTTGGAAGAAAAAGAGCCATTGACATGTGGAAAAAAAGGGAAAAGATTTTCCGACATGTTGGAAGAGAAAAAGCAAGTGGAAAAGTTGTCACGATTTTCGTGACATGTTGGAAGAAAAGTGGAAAAGTTCACGATTTCACGACATGTTGGAAGAAAGAGAACAAGTTGGAAAAGTGTCACGATTTCACGACATGTCGCATTTTCGTGACTAAAATAGGAGAGAGAAAGTAAGTTGGAAAAGTGTCACGATTTCGCGACATGTCGCATTTTCGTGACTAAAATAGGAGAGAGAAAGTGTAATTGAAAAGTGTCACGATTTCGTGACATGTCGCATTTTCGTGACTCGAAAGAGGAAGGAAGAGAAAGAAAAGTGTCATGATTTCGCGACATGTCGCATTTTCACGACTCGAAAAGTGCAGGAAGGAAGAGAAAGAAAAGTGTCACGATTTCATGACATGTCGCATTTTTCGCGACTCGAAAAGCGCAGGAAGGAAGAGAAAGAAAAGTGTCATGATTTCGTGACATGTCGCATTTTCGTGACTCGGAAAGAGAGGAAGTGTACGGAAGAAGAACTGTGTGATTTCGTAACAAAAGCAAAGAAGAAGACTTGAAGGCAGAAGTGTCATGATTTCGTTGACAGAGATGTGAAATATGGAAGCAGAAGTGTCGTATTTCATGACAAAAATAGAGAAGAAGACCTCGAAGGTAGAAGTGTCACGATTTTGTGACAAAAGTTGAAAGCAAGACTTCGGAAGCAGAAGTGTCATGATTTCGCGACATGTCACATTTTTGTGACTCAAAAAAGATAGGAAGGAAAAGCAAAAGTGTCGCGATATCGTGACATGTCGCAGTTTCACGACTCAAGAAGGGAGGTGGAATAACAAAAGTGTAGCGATATCGTGCAATGTCGCATTTTTGGTACAAAGGATTAGAGAAAGCGTACGGAGGTGAAAGTGTCACGATATCGAGACATGTATTTTTGTGGGCCTAAGCTAAGAGAAAGAGCAAGGAGAAAAAGTGTCGTGATATCGCGACATGTAGCTTTTTTGCGGTCCGATGCAAAGAGAAAGAGCAAGGAGAAAAAGTGTCGCGATATCGCGACATGTAGCTTTTTGGCGGTCCGATGCAAAGAGAAAGAGCAAGGAGAAAAAGTGTCGTGATATCGTGACATGTAGCTTTTTTGCGGTCCGATGCAAAGAGAAAGAGAGAGAAAGAAAAAGTGTCGCGATATCGTGACATGTATTTTTAGGGGCCAAAGCAAGGAGAAAGAGAGAGAAAGCGAAAGTGTCGTGATATCGCGACATGTTGTATTTTCGCGGTTAAGTTGAAGCCGACGAAGACCGACGAACAACCGACTAATTTTAGGGTTTTCAGTTGTTATGCAAGCCGACTAAGATTAGGGTTTTCATCATGAAAATGTTGTTATAAAAGGAGGGTTGTTTGGAGAATTGAAGTGAAGTTGAGAAGTCGTCGAATGCGTGTCGAAGTGTGAAATGTGGCCGTAAGAGCGCAGAAAGTGCAGAAGCGGCGAGATGATGGCGAAGTGCGCAAAGTGAGTGAAGAGTCATGTCGAATTGTCCTAAGTGCATCTATGATTGCGTAGAGAAAGCAGAAGGAGTAGAGAGTGCAAAGGGCGAAGACGAACGCAAAGTGGAGCTATAACGAAGCAGAGTGTGCGAAGTGATTGCATAGAGAGAGCAGAGTGCGCAGAGAGCGCAAAGGTGAAGTAGACCAGTCAGGGTCTTGCAAAAGTGAAGGTATCTTACAAACAAACTTATAGATTCAAATTGAAGTCCAGGTTGCTGCTTGGCATCAGGGGTTGGTGCTCCTTTCTATTGGTGCAGATAAATCAGGGGTTGGTGCTCCTTCCAGTTGGTGCTGGTAAATTGATTGTAAAGTTGATGCTTTGCAAAGGCTAGATTTGGATGGTAGTCCAAGCAGTCATTCTTGAGGAGTAGCCAAATTGGTGAACCTCGTTAAAATCTTGTGTTGTGTGATGTTCTCTTGTGATACTTGCTTTATCTGGTTTTAAGGTTTCTTTATTTCAGTTTTAAGAGTTGTAAATTCAAGTTTAAAGAACTACACTGATTCACCCCCCCTCTCAGTGCCATTGTAAGACTAACATGGAATTTACCAGATCCTACCCCAAAGTTCTACAGTTAGATGGAACACTAGTAAATATGGTTGGATTAATAAAATATGTTTTAATGAAGCTACATAGAGCTTCAGAGGTAACCATCGAGCAAGAAATAGTGGTGGTGGATCTAGAGACTTATTTTAGCTTATGCTTTTCAAGGGAATTAACTACAAAATTGGGAGGATGCATGTACATGGATTATTATAGCATGGTGATTACCTTAAAATGGGAGAGGACAAGGATAACACTAGAGAAGCATATATCTTATATTATTGAAAATTTTGAAGAAGACGTGTAATATCACTCCTCTAGATGAATTTTAACTAGTGGATAGTTTTGAAGAACTAGAGATTAAATATGAGTTGCCTTTCAGATAGGATTATAGTCAATTTAGGACAGTTATGGGCACATATATCATTTCCATAGAGACAGATAAAATACTCCCTACTATTTATAATCAGTCCCTAAGAGAAATAGAAACCTGGACCATGCACTTTGATGGTGCAAGATACAAAAATGGTGCTGGTGTTGGTGTACTATTGTAGTACCAATCAAAAGGTACAAATAGTTTTGCGTATATGCTGACATGGTCATGCACTAACAAGTTGTAGAATATGAGGCTTTATACCTTGGGCTGATGTATTTTGAAAGCATGGACATCAATATATTGAATATATATGGCAATTTTGAATTGATTGCAAATCAGGTAAGAGAGAGGCGCAGTAGTAAGCATCATTACCTAAAGGCATATAGGAATAACGTATGGGATTTTATGGAATACTTTAATACACTAAATATTAATCTTGTTCCTATAAGACATAACACTTTGGCTTATTCCTTGGAAGTAAGGGGAGCTAATTTCAACCCTTTTGTAGATATAGAAGTTAAAAAAGACAAAGGGATCAAAATGATTTTTAGGCCTACAATACCAGACAAGCAAATTTTCTAGTAAGTCTTTGAAAGTGATGAACAGATCATTGATTTTTTGGTATGAGAAGCCTATCTATCTACTATTCAAGAGGAAAATCTAGAAGATATAGACCAATAGGATATCATCCAGATTAAGAACAATCGTATACCTAGAGGGTTTGTTACTCTAGAAAGCTTGTTTGACAATGAGGATAGGAAAATGATCAAATCCATGGAAATCAATAAAAATATCTACAAAGAAATTGAAATTGAAAAGGAAAAGAATCTCAAAGATGGAGTTCAATGTTCTCTAGAATAAGAGGATGATATCAAAGCTCTATGTCTAATATACCAAGACATTATAGCTTGGTCATATGAGGATCTTAAATTATATGACAAGAAGGTCATCCAACATATAATTTATCTAGAGCCAAATACAAAACCCTTTAGATAGAAATAGAGGCCTATGAATCCCAGAAGCAAAGCAATAATGAGAGAAGAACTATTGAATTTTTTTAAGGCTAAGATCATATATCCAATCAAACATTCAACCTGGGTAGCTAACTTGGTACCGATAAGGAAGAAGAATGGTGACATCCTCTTGTGTGTATATTTCAAAAACCTCAATCAAGTGTCATTAAAGGACCACTATCCCCTCCCACAGATCAATAAAATCTTGCAAATTTTGGTGGGATCAGAGAGGTTCTCACTATTATACAACTTATCTGGCTACAACCAAATTTGGGTGAAATATGAAGATCAGTTTAAAACAACATTCACCACCAAATGGGGCACTTTTACCTATAAGAGAATACCTTTTGGTCTATCCAATGCAAGAGATATATTCCAAAGAGCAATGGATTATGCTTTTGGAAAGCTAATAAAAAAATTCATTCTAATCTACTTAGATGACATGACTATATTCTCCCATGATAATCAAAACCACCTAGCACATCTAAAGCATGTATTTTAGAAGTGTAGGGAATTTGGCATCTCTCTTAATCCTAAGAAGTCAGTTTTTGCAATCCATGAGGGAAAGTTGTTAGGTCATGTGGTCTCAAAAGAAGGTATGGCCATTGATCTAGATAGAATCAAATCCGTATTTGATCTTCCACTATACATGAATAAGAAAGCCTTGCAGTCCTTCTTTGGTTAGATAAAATTTATCAAAAAATTCATCTCTAATTTTGCTTAGAAGGTGAACCTATCTTAGAACTATTTAAGAAGAATGCAAATTTCAAATGGACTAAAATGAGAAAGCAAGCTTTTGAAATCATCAAGAAATCCATCACCACAGATCTGGTTCTAGTAAATCCTAATTTCAGCAAAGATTTCATTTTGTATGCTGATGGAGCTAAATAGAGTTATGCATCAATTCTCACCTAGAAGAATGATGAAGGGGAAGAACACCCCATATTATTTTTGAGCTAGACCCTCCATGAATATCAGGTTAAGTATAATTTTATTTAGAAACAAGTATTTGTAGTGATGAATTCATTGAAAAATTTAGGCAATATTACGTTCAAAGTAAAACCCTGGTTTATGTGGTTCACCCAGATGTTATAAGTTTCATTTTACAATGTGAAATAGGATATAAAAGAGCTGTTTGGATTACTAAGATCTAAGAATATGATGTGGAAATTCATCCTACCAAGTTGTTCAAAGGCAGAGCATTATGCCAAGGGTTGACAAAATCAATAGTTATACAAGAAATGACAGCCTGCCATTCAACAACAGAAGATCAATATGATGAACTAAAGTCAAGAGAATTAGACTAGGTGGATCAGATGACCAAGTACTTCTAGACTGGAGTGTGTCCTTCTAATATTAATCTATGATAAATAAGAATATATAGGATTTAGGCTTTGAAGTATGTCTTATTACCAGAATTTCTATATAAGAGAAAACTTGATGGAGTCCTCTTAAGATGCTTAAAAGATGATAAAAAATAAAAGGTCATAGAGGAGTTCCATGGAGAATTATCTGGTGGACACTTCTTAGGAAGAGTCACATATTTTAAGATCATTAGGGATGGCTTTTACTAGCCTACCATCTTTGTTGATACCTTCAAGGTTACAAGATCTTATGATGAATACCAATGATATGTGGGAAGAACAAGGAATGCATAATTCTCCCTCAAGCCAATTCAAGTTGAAGAACCCTTTCAGCAATAGGGGTTGGACTTCATAGGGGTTATCAATCCAAATTTCTTAGCTAGGAATAAGTACATTTTGACTACCACAAACTACCTCACCATATGGGTAGATGCCATCCCCAAAAAGAAATCAACCCATGAGGTGGTAATATTCTTCATGGAAAGCATAATCACAAGGTTTGGTGTCCCAAAAGCTTTAGATAGTGACAATGGACCAACATTCATAGGGGCTTAATACATTGATTTTACCAGCAATTATAGCATTACTATAAAATATACCTCTAACTACTACCCCCAAGGGAACGGATTATAAGAATCAATTAACAAAAATATGCTAGGAATATTGAGAAGATCATTGGAGGGTAACAAGAGAAGTTGGCATCTACTGTTAGAACAAGCTCTATGGGAAAATAGGATCACCATAAAAAAATATATCAAGACCTCTCCTTACACCTTGGCATATGGAAAATAAGCAGTGTTACTTGTTCACTTGGAAATTCTAGCCCTCAAGTTGGTGGACACAGAAGATGACTCTTAGTAAAATCTATTTGAAACCAGGTTGAGACATATTTTTCAGCTAAAAGAGAAAATAACTCATGCATATGAGGATTTCTAAAAGCACTCATTTGATAGAAAGGAATGGTTTGATAAAAAGTCTAGGTTTAGAGAATTCAAAGTTGGAGATTCTATCCTTAGGTGGAATGTAGAAAGAGCCAAACTAGGGCACCATTAGAATTTTGATTACTTTTGGGATGGCCCTTCAAAATAGCAGAGGTTAAGGATACCAATGTTTTCCAACTTGAATATCTTGAAGGAAATATAGAACCGATCCCGATCAATGGTTTCCATATTAAATTCTATTTTGATTGAGAGATAAGTTCATTGTAACATATGTACATATTTTGTATTATAATATTCTTTTCCTTTGTTCAAAGTTTTCATTTTTTGTAAGGTGTTATAAAGAAAAAGATAAAATATGTGTTGACTTACCATAATGTTGATGATATAACTATTGTTAGAAAGGGTCAGGGAGAACAAATCAACCAATACTTGGATATATGGGTCTATTTTACATCCCATCGAGGTGGAGATATGACCTCGATGACAAATTCCTAAAGAGGAACATTGCCCTTAACGGAGAGAAGACCCATAAGTTTAAAAATACCTCAAGGTCTCATTTTGAACAGGGGAGGAATAACAAATAAAATACCCCATTGGATTGGGATATTTCCAAAATAGAACAACTTCCCCTGTGGCTAGACTTATATGAGCAGATAGTTGATTTTGATCCAAATAGTAATCAAAGCCATCAGTTGAAGGAGTCTAAGATCAAGGAGCTTGAAAATGAGAAGAAGTGGGGTGAAGGAAAAATCATAGACTGGTGGAGAATGAGAGTAGAAATTGGCACAAATAAATATATATTTGGGCGAGTAAATGATGATGAGTTTTATGAGAGATATGAAAAGAATATTAAAACTTGGAAAGCCAAGGACCCTAAGAATCTGATACTAATTTATAAGAAAACACAAGCAAGGACAAATTATCCTTCCCCACCTTCACAAGAGGAAACTCAAGAGGTAGGGATTGACACTCAATTAGCTACTGTTGAATCTCCTAAAACATTTGAGCCCTCAACAAAACAAATGGAGAAATACCCTATAGGAGCCCATCTAATGAGTAAAATGTATTATTCTGACGATAGGTCAATAAACACAAAAGTCATTCAAATAGTTATTAGCCTCGAGAACCTAGCCCTGGGTGGAGAGCCCCCTGAGGCTAATATAGATTGGAATAAAAATGATGAAAACTTTTTGTTCACACTAGTGAGTTTCACTACCATAGCCACAGCTACACCAAACCATATTATTGAATATGTATTACAGGAGGGGCCATTTGAGGAGGATACAGAGAGTGATAAGCTAGTAGTATTTTGATTTTTTAAGAGAAAATACAAAGATGCACCAAAAGATACCCAAAAGTAGGTTTGCAAGAAATTAAAAATGGATAAGGTGAAGAGTGTTGAGGAAACCCCTATTTTAGTTGTAGAGAGGTTGATACAAAAAATACAACACCAAAGTGCAGAGGTATTTATAAAACATCCTACGTATGTAAGTGAAGGTATGATTACTATCCCTTCTTATCCTTCTCCTCCTCTTTACCCAGAGAAATATCCCTCCCCTTATCAACGAAATATTAAAACAAAGGTGCCCTCTCCCCATCATAATTCACCACCTAACTTAATAGATAATACAGAGGACCAGACCAATCCATAGCCTCCACATTCATCCAAAGTCCCAGTCACATCATCCTCAGTCATACCACCTTTGCCATAACAACCCTGACATCATCTTAAATAGAGATGGTTTCATCCACACCTACTCATATTTCCTTGAGTTCCATTTTAGTTCCCATGTCTTTCCCCATTGCAACCACTATAATAGCCATAAACTCAACTATGGTCACTATCATTCCACTACCATCAGCCATTGAGTCTACCCTTCCATATCTCATAGCTTATCCTCCTCCTACAAGCTACCTTACATTGGCTTCCTTACAGAAGGAAAGAGATGTTTCTCAAAAAATTCAAGATTTTTGGATATAAAAATTGTCTAAGACTTCAAAAATAATGGCTATGAAGATGAGTACAATGTCTGTTGATCCAATCACAAGGTGAAGAGCATCTAGATTTATTATTCCTTTGGTGAGTAAGCCTGAAGTAGAGATGAATGTGCAATATTATAGTCTAGAGGAGTATAGTAAAGACATTGAGCAACTACCTATCGAATATGAGCTGGTCATAGCAAAAGCTCACCTAGAGACTTTCTATGTTAAGATTGATATCTGCAAAGAGAAAGTTGGAAAGCTAGAGTACAAAATAGATAAGTTGGAGAAGACTATCATAAACTAAAAATAGGTAGAAAAGGATATTAGAAATGAAGTGAAAAGTTAACAGAGAAAATATCATAAGGCCATTAAGCTCAAAGATCAAGTTGAGGAGAAAAAAAAAATGAAGAACAGGACAAGGAAATATAGCACTTGAAGCATCAACTTCAGATTAAGAAGGCCAAGTCCTAGGGATTCTCAAAAGTAGGAGTGAAGAAGGTAAGAAAAGAGTTGTGGTCTAAAGTTTTGGAGAAATGCTCTGAGCTACAACCCATAATAGATTATATGAATGATGCCATCCATTTTCTCCAGAATACTCAAGAAGACCTGGATAAGTTCACTCAAGAGCTACAGCCCATGGTTATTTCAACAAAATAAATCTATAAACTATCAAATAAGAAGCTTAGTGAGACTGCTAAATTTATCTCCAACAGGGAATGGAATATTGCTAGGTTGGATACCAGAGTTGTAGTGAAGAATAATATATCGCTTCAGAAGGCTTTGTTACTATATGACAAAGTGGAAAACACAATTCGAGATGTAGTGGACATTGATCGGGAAATGACTCAGTATGGATTTAAAGGACTTTGTCTTAAAAATAATACTCTATTGTTAGAGTATGATATCAAGAAGAGTGTAGCTTCAATCATGCAAGATGAATCTGAGGTAGATGCTTGGAAGGAGCCAATCGATCAAGAACAAGTCTCCAAGATGATAACTTATTTAGCCAGACTCAGATATTTGATGGAGGACCTAGTGAAAAAGGGAGGCTCCGTAATTATGAAGATATTGTTGAATTGAATTTTATTCAAAAGCAACTTAAGGAGACTTCTTACCCTTCTGAAGTATTTTGGAGCCAAGCCTTGCAGAACCTTAAACTGATGATCCAATTCTTTGGGATAGAACCTGAGAAAAGGGATAAGGAGCAAGACTCTCTAGAAGAAGAGCAGGCTAACCAGGACCAGGAAAGCAATGGTGAGGAAAAATCTCGTCAGGAATGGGAGGAACCAGATAGGGTTGTTGAAGACCCTCAAGAGGCACAAGTGTAAAGTTTTTTCATTTTTAACATTTTTGTAGTCATGTAAAAGTGTTGTATTTTTTGTTTTTGATCCTAAAACGGTCAAAGGAAAACAATAAAAGCGTGAGGTAAAATAGTAGAGAATGAAATTTTCATGAAGATATTTTGGTCATTTTGATCAGGATTATAAGGAACAACAATGCTATGTTTTACTTGACATAGAGTAATTTTGAAGGAGCAGTAGATACCGTTGTTTCCATTATGATCTCCATATGAATCGTTATCCTCTAGGTGGTTTCACAAAGTTTTCAGAGGGTAATGGTCATATAGAAATTATTCTATGAAGCATTGCTTGAATATTTGTATTTTTTGACCCCTGATACCTAATGGTTAAGACTCTGAGTTTGTTGTCTTTGCAAACAAATCCACCTAGGATGTGCTAGAATGTAGGTCCAAAATGGCCACATCCTTAGTAAAATTTTTGAAAATATTTTATAAGGCATGAAGATGCTCCCAACCACTTAGGACATAGTGTATTTCAAAGCGGTCCAATGCTATATGCTCTCATCCACCCAATACTTAGTATTATTTTTGTCATGGTAGAGTAAGATGCTCCATTTTTCTCAATATTTAGTGTATTTTATGGTGGCTAAGCATGGATGTTCGATGCTGCTGTCAAACCAAGTCAAAGCTAATGTTATTGTCCTCCAAAGAGTGGATTAGCATACATTACCCCATATCGTGCACTAAGATGACTAAGTTTTAGAGATGCTCCACACTGCTGATTTCCACATCTCTTATAGAGTGTCCTAGCAACATGCTCTACACTGCTAGTCAAATAGGTCAAAATTCCTAGAGAGAAGTACAAGGGAGTGAAATAGCACAACATAAAATTTTACACTATTTCTTGAGTGGATTGGAGACATGCTCTATTCCATGGTCAACTTGGGTTAAATATCAAGGAGAGGATATCGAGGAGAATATTACAACATATGCTCTATACCATGGATGTGAAAGGAAATAAAGCAGATTGAAGAACTAAGAGAGCGGTCTAGCGATATGCTACATTCCACTCAATACTTAGTGTATTTTTGTAGATGCTCCACACTACTAGTCAAAGCAGTCCAAGCTTATGTTAGTGTTCTTTTTAAAGTGGATTGGAAATATGTTCTATGCCACTCATCTATATAGATTTTATAAGGCTTAATTGTAGCCATTCACAAGTGCATCAACGATTGAGATCATGCTAACATTTTCTCGAGTATACAAAAGCAGATTCTTGGCAAACGAGAACCAGTCGATTTGAGAAGTTATATGAAAATTCAATGGAGCTAAGAACCAAGAACCTGGGTAGTTGTAGATATACGGTAGGGATGAAGTCCTCAAGACATACGAATGGTTTAAATCTTGTTTCTAACTTCCTAGAGCCTAGCTGCCATTACAAAACTAGAAAATTATAGAGCTGATATGTCATGGCGTGCAACATCGAACGAATTTACTAGACCTTGCAGGTGAATATAATGATGCCACCATAGCATTCTACTAATATGGCATAGTCTAATACTTGTAATGCTTCATTATTTTTCTTTCATTGTAAAACTATATATAGAGGTCAAACCCTAATTTTTAGGGTTATCTCTAGAGTGTTTGCTTGCCCTACTGTGTAACATCTTTTGTAAATTAATGGAAGGAGCATTACTCAGATTTTTGACTCAAGAGCCATCATCTTTGATATCTGTATTGAGATTTTGATCTATGAATCACATTTTTACTAATGATGTTATGGTTAGTTCATTCCACTAATATTGGATTACTAGTTACAAAGCAATTGAAATATTTTCATAGTTAGATCTATGCTTACAAGAAGTTTATTTTTGTTAAATCGAGATACTAATCTATTCTACTAAATTGGATCGTTAGTATTGTGGATGTTAAAATTACTTCTTGGGGTATATATCTGCTTTGTGTTTATTGTATGAAAATCACTTTATTTTGGGTGCTACTAATATTGAGTGTGGGACACTGGAAATAATTTGTTGAAGGATTTTCCTTTTGGATGCCTATGATGTTAGCTCTATTTGGAAATTATTTTACTCATAACTTATTAACCCTAAACCCTTTTCTAACCCTATATCTTAAAACCATTATTGAACTTAATTGATTCAACATTGTCATTTGACACGGAACCAACCTACTCTAGAGGTTGGGCTAGAGCAATATTTAGTCCATCCAATGTTGACTTCTGAGTTGTGACTAGCGGGTGCAAGCCTAATCAGAAAGCTAGAAGATAGACAGTTGTAGTATCAATTTTACTTGATGTCAATTCGGATCCCAACAGGTTTATTTATGGATTAAAGTAGTTGGCTTTAATTTAATAAATAAATATGAAATTGGTTTTTTTTTGTAAATTAAGGGTATGGGACTTTAATTTATGAAATAAAATAAAAAGGGTTTATTTATGGATTAAAGTAGTTGGATTTAATTTAATAAATAAGAACACATATGATCTTTTTCGATGGATAGTGGGAAAGGTAGCGATCGAGTGGTGGATGGAGAGTGACTGGGAGGATACAATAGAAAGGAGGCAGGACGGTCAGGTGAGTGTCTAGGATGGACCATTCTTGGTGCGGTTGATGGGGCAATGGCTGATGCATCAGGGACGCAGGTGTATGGGTCGGACAGGAGTGGAAAAGACCCTCCTAACAAGGGACAAAAAGCTAGGCTTAACCTAAACCAAAAAGGGTCCTATGCTTAGGTCCTAAGGCCAGGATCATCAACAAAGCAACCCTCCCAAGAATTGCTTCCTTATGGAATAGACCTGGTTATCCCATAAGACCTAATGGATAGCTACATGGAGCTTGAGCGTTTCACTCTAATTGGCAAGTTTGTAGGAGACATGGAGACCATTCATAAATGGGCATTTTCCAAGTGGAAAACCAGTGGAAACATGGAAATCATTGCTCTCTCTCGAGGTTTCTTCACCATCAGACTCAATACTCAAGAGGACTGCCGCAACATCTTAGTTAGGGGACCCTGGTTCCTCGAATATAGGAGCCTATTTATTCGAAAGTGGGGGGATGATTTTAACCCTAAAACTCAAAACATAAACGTAGCTCCTCTATGGGTTCTATTGCCAAACCTCCCTTTCCAATTCTGGCATGAGGATGCCATTCAAGGGATAGCCTGCTCCATGCCCACTTCTGTATCTCTGCTAACTTGGATATAGATCTAATTTCCTTCATCAATTTGTATAAAGGATCCCATATGGTCGGGAGGTAGCCCATCGAGTATGAAAACAAGCCTACCTTTTGTACTCACTATTGCACCCAAGGTCATCTACCGAATCAGTGCCCTAGTTTGAGGACCCAAAACCTAAATGTGACAGGTCCAACCAAGGGCATGCATAGGAACCAGGGTATCCCCCCCTCTCAACAATGAATTGCTGGTAGGCTCGAAATACATCATGCATAATCCTACTCATCGAGCACCTCAGGAGGCTGGCCAGAGTGCCACTGTAGAAAAAGGTAAGCAAACCAATGTGCAATAAGAAGGATCCCTACCAGGCCAAAAGGAGCAGGAGGTGCTCCCAAAATATTTATTTCTCACCAGTCCCATCATAAAGGATCCAATGGCCCAGGTACAGACCCCTCCCAAAATTTTATGTCCAAATTCTCATATGGATGAGTACCTGGTGGTGAGCAACAAAAAATCCCCAAATTGCTCGAATAGGGGAGAGGCACCCCCTTCTCCTTCATATGAAAAAGAAGACCATTCTCTCTCGAGAAGGATCAGCCCCAGGAACACCAGGAGCAGGAAACAAGCAATAGACTATGGCAATGAAAGGAAAAGAGGGAGAGACTCTGACAATGAGAAAATAAACAAGGAAACATCAGAGGATATCACAAATGGGACCTAGTCGATGCTTTTTTCCAATGAGTCTAACAACGATAAGCAAGGAACTAAACCCCCCTTCCAGATGGTGAAGGGAGGCAGGAAAAATCCTAAACCCTTGAGATGAAGGTTCTCTCATGGAACGTGAGGGGCCTAAATGAGGCATCCAAGCAGAGGTTGGTGGCTGACCTAAGGAAAAGGATTAATCCTTCCATATTCATCATGCAAGAAACCAAAATCAATGAATTCTATTCTCAAAAGGCTGCCAAGGCCATTTGGGCTAGTGGAGATTGCCTTATCAATACTGCTCAAGGCACATCGAAGGGGCTTATGTGTCTTTGGGATCCTACCCTGGTTGAAGGAAGGCTTTTGTCATCATCGAATAGGATCCTAAACATATTGTTTCATTCCAAGACCAACAAGCAGTCTTGGATTCTGTCAAATATTTATGCCCCAAACTCACCCAGTGAGTGGGCCGTGATGTGGGAAATAGTAACTCAAATTAGAACCACCTTTAACACCTTTACTTGAATCTTAGCAGGGGACTTCAACAGTCCTTTGCATCCATCTGAAAAGAGAGGAGGCAATGACTCTTTTAGTAGAAGCATGGAGGATTTCAAATGGTTTTTCAATACCAATGAGCTCATGGATGTTCAGCTCAAAGGATCCTCTTTTACTTAGAGCAACAGGAGGATTGATAGCGGAATCATCCATGTCAAGTTGGATAGGTTCCTAATTTATCAAGAATTTATCCCATGGTTTGGTGATACCACTATGCTGGCCTTACCTCGGATTGGATCAGACCACAATCCCATCCTCATTGAATCTGGTAGGCCTCCCTCCTTTAAAAATACTTTCTTTTTTGAAGCCATGTGGACCCAACACAAGGATTTCAAAAATCAAGTGTCCTCTTGGTGGCCTCAAAGTGTCAGAGGGTCTGCCACTTCTCAGTTGGCTCAAAAGTTGAATATGGTCAAAGAAAACCTAAAAATATAGAATAGGGAGGTTTTTGGCAACCTTTTTGCCAATAAGAAAGCTATTACTGAGAAACTTTAGGCGATATAAAGGAGAATCAAAGCAGGATACCACAATAGCCCCACTAGGTTGGAGGAAAGGAACCTCCTAGCAGAATTCCATAATATCTTGGCTAGAGAGGAAACCTTTTGGAGGTAGAATTCAAGAGACCTATGGGTCAAGGAAGGTGATGCCAATACAAGGTTCTTTCATACCTCCACCATGCGGCACAGGGCATCCAACAAGATCAGGGAGATCATGTGCAACAATGGATCATTATCCACTGACATTATGGATATCATGACCGAAGTAGTCTCTTTCTTCCAAAACCTCTTGGGAAGTGCCTCAGAGGATGACAATCAAGCTTAGGATACTCTCCTTGCTAATATTCCCAACATCGTTCCTCATGACTTGAACTCTAGACTGGTGGATCCCTTCACCCATGATGAAGTTAAAGAGGTCTTGTTTTCAATGCAACCCGATAAAGACCCTAGATCGGATGGGTTCTCTCCAAGGTTCTTCCAAACTATGTGGGATGTGGTGGATAATGATGTCTGTAAGGCTATTAGAGAAATTCAAGAAACCAAAGTCATCCCTCGTAGTTTCAATTCCACCTTCTTGGCCCTCATCCCGAAAGTCTCTGCTTGCAAATCCATATCTTATTATAGGCCCATCAACCTATGCAATGTCATCTACAAAGTTTTGACCAAGGTTATGGCCAACAGGCTGAAGGCCATACTTCCCCTCATCATTGACCAATCCCAAGGCAACTCGGTTAAAGGGAGGAACATCCTGGATGAGGTCATATCAATCCATGAAACCCTGCATTCGGCCTCAATGTCTAATAAGGCTGCCATGTTTCTTAATTTGGATATGAAAAAAGCCTTCGATAGGGTTGACAGATGCTTTCTTCAGAAGATCCTTCTCAAGTTCAGCTTCCACCCTTTGTGGTTCGGTCTCATCCAGGGCTACATTTCCTCTCCCTGGTTCTCAATCCTAGTCAATGGCTCTCTCGTTGGGTTCTTTCAAAGCTCAAGAGGTTTACGCTAAGGGGATCCTCTATCCCCCATCCTTTTCATTATCCTTGCAGAAGCTTTGGGAAGAGCTCTCAAGGATGGCCAACATCAAAATAAGGTGACAGGTATCCTCCCTACCTCTAAGGGTGATGCGATCACCCATCAGTAGTTTGTGGATGACACGCTTATGTCCACCATTGCATCAGTAGCTTAAGCTAAATCCATCAAATAAATACTTGGACTCTATGATAAGGCTGTCGAAAAAAAAGTAAATTACATCAAAAGTAAGATCTTTTTCATCAACACCCCAGCCAAGCGTCAAGTTTAGATTGCAAGGATCCTAGGCTACTCTATTGACTACCTTCCCACCACCTATCTTGGCCTCCCTATTTTTTGTGGATGTGCAAAGTAAGGGATATGGAATATGGTGATTGAGAGGATCCACAAAAAATTGGCGTCATGGAAAGGCAAGCTCCTATCCTAAGCTGCCAAGGCAACCCTTACCATGGCTTACATCCAAGGGAGTCTGAATTTCTTCATGTCTATTTTCAGATTTCCTGCCTCAGTTCTTCTCAAGATTGAGTAGGCTCAATAGAATTTTCTTTGGTTAGGTAATGAAGATAAGTCTAGGATCCCTCTAGTAGCCTGGGACAAAGTGTGTAGAAGCAAAAAGCAAGGTGGATTAGATCTCAGAAGAATGGCCATGATGAACCTAGAACTCATTTCCAAGCACACCTGGAGGATCCTAGTTGAAGAACCAGTTGAATGGGTTAGGATTGTTAGGAGGAAATACCTCAACAACACTCCCCTTCTTGAGGGTGGAATTCCCATCGAGGGGTTGGATTTTTGGAAATCCATTGGCCAATCTAGACAGTTGATCCAAAATGGCATCAGGTGGATCCTTGGGGATGGTCAAAGTATAGACTTTTGGAAGGACAGGTGGGCCCTAGAGGATCCTCTATTAGAATAGATCGGGTTGGCTCAACTTAAAATTTTCTTGGATAACAATGTTGGGTAGAAGGTGGCCGATTTCATTGAATGGAGAAATGGCTCCCTGTAGTGGAAATTCATCAATGCAGAAGGGCTAGAGTTAGAGGTTGGCTTCCTATCCTCCATCCTCAAGGACATCATCATACCCACTAGTAGAGGACCGGACAGATTGATATGGAGGGGGACCGATGATGGGGGTTTCTCTATCAAAACTACCTATGGGCTTCAGTGCAAAGGGCTAATTTTGGACTTTCCTTACAACTTGATCTGGAGGAAAGGAGTTATCCCAAAGGTAAATTTCTTTTGTTGGATTGCTTTTCATAACAAAGCCCTCACTATTGAAAATATTCACAAGAGGGGGTTTGCTTTAGCCAATACATGCTACTTATGTGAGTCTGCCTATGAGTCCTCTGACCATATCTTCCTACACTATGGCTACATTGGATCGGTCCTTGGCACCATCCTCTCCACCTTCCAGATCCAATGGGTTTCCCCCAAGACCATCAAGGAGGTTTTATTTCAATGAGGTAATCATTTTAAAAACCCTAAGCTTCGTTTCCTATGGAATGCTTGCCTCCACCACTTTTTTTTGTAGGTATGGTTGGAATGCAATGGTCGGATCTTCAGTCACCCTCCAGGGATCCTCCTTCAGTCGCTCATAGGGCCATCACATTTTCCATTGAGAATGCCAAGCTTATCCCCAACCCTTGGCCAAACATATGTTCGAAGAAGGTTTGTTCAAATCCTTAAAGCTATCCAGGGAGAGTAAGGAGCAGGATAATCCATGGGTTTCCAAAAATAATGTCAGGTGGGTCAGGCCTCCTCATAGGTTGTTGAAGCTAAATTTTGATGGGACATCTCGTGGTAACCCAGGGTCGACCGCTGCGGGTGGGTTAGTTCGAGATCACAATGGAAATCTTGTAATGGATTTTTGTGAAAACTTATGGCATCAAACCAATCATGTCATAGAGGCTAGAGGACTATTGAGAGGACTCAAGCTCATGACGGAGGATCCTCATCCCTTGGTTTTTGAAGGGGACTCTTTGAACATCATCAACTACATGACAACTTCCAAGGATCTAGCGTCGAAGGTTTATAATATCATCACTCAGGCCAAAAGCATCCTACATCAGAGGAACCAAGTTCAATTCAAGCTTACCTATAATGAGGTCAATGGTCTAGCTGACCACTTAGCAAACAAAGGTTTAAAATCCACATGTATTATGGTGTGGCATCATGGTTTCCTAGTGGACATTGATAAGATTGCCAACCAAGATATTATTAATGTCTCCACATAAGTGTGATGTAAGGACCAAGCCTAGGTGGACAGGCTCAAGGAGAGCCACAACATCTACGCCATCGATCCCAATTGGCACACCCATCATGATGGTTTGTCGTAGGTATAACAAGAATGATACTTTCCCAAAGGTCCTCTAAAGTTGGTCCAACAGATCCCCGATCTTGTCCCTCATGCCTGGAAAAGGTCAAATATAGGTGGGTGTTTGTTCATCTCCCTTATAGAGATTTGGACAGTTCTGGCATGCCCAAGCGAAGATCACCATTGGCCCTCTCTCGAGACACCTTGAGAGGATGCTTCGGCCCACATCTCTAGACATAACTACCAAAGGTGCCACTACCTTCGGCAATGTGTGGCACCTTCGGAGATTGCATGTCCACCTCAGCATCAATCTTTGCCACCATCCTGGATCTAATGCTATCTTTGGTAATGATGGCTCTCTCTGCATGCATGCAAGGCTCATCTCCAAAGAAAATCTATTTAATTTAGTGGTATTTTGAGTGAGCCTTATCTTTTGGTCTAAGGTGTCCCTTGGAGTGTGGTGCAGAGTCGTTTGGCTTCCCTCCTGGTGTGTGTTTTTTCTTGAATCCATGGCTTCTCCTTACATCAAGTCGGTTGAACTTTCCCTGTGTGACAAAGCCATGATGTTTATGAAGGCCAAGGGTATGCTCCCTTTCCTCCAAAAATTACAAGGACCCGAATATGATGTCACCCATGCCTTTTTGGACTCCTGGAACCGAGGTGAGGTTGTGGTGAGGGGGCTAAATTTTAAAATCTCCATTGAGCCTACGAGTGAGGTCATTGGGTTGCCGATGGTAGGTTGTAACATTCAGCACGATCATCACAATTGGTAAGAGGAATTGGAGAAATTCCCTAACAAATGATGAAACCTTGTGTGGGATAAGTCGGCCCTCCTTTGCTCTACCCTCTCTAAACCTTGGAATCTTACCATCATCCCTATCCTTCATTATGTTACTTGCAATGATCCCGAAAAGCCTCTGTGCAATTTCCACATCAGTTTTTTAAACCATCTAAGGGATGCCAAGAAGGTCTGTATTCCCGACTATCTTGTCTACTCCCTTGGCCTCACTATCAAAAAGAGCAATAAATCGTCATACCCTCCCATCCACCAAGGGTTAATGAGTGTCATCTTTTGCCATGTTGCTACGAATCATCCTCTACCTAAGGCGGTCCTTCCTATTGATACCCAAGCCTCGGGTAGTCCTAGTTGTGTTCAAGAGGATGGGAATTCCAGCCCTATCCAAAGCAGCCCCTCTAAGGTGGCCAATCCTTCATCCCTCCAAAGATTTTCCCATAGAAATCCATCCAAGAGAGGGCAGACTGATGCCTCGAACCCATACCGATCATCTCTATAGCTTAAGAAGGTGAAGAAGGAGAAAGGGACTCCACCATAGCAAATCAATGTTGACACTGAGAGCGAAGCAGAGGGGTTGTCTCCCTAGTTCCTATTAGACATGATGGCCAACATCCTCTCCTCTACAAATGCAATGGTGAGGATCCTCAAGTGCTTTAAGGGGCGTGAGACCCAGGAGGACCAGGAGGATCCGAACGTGTAAGGAAGTTTCTTGGGACAATTTCCTTTTTGTCGTCTAGTGGCAACTATCTATATAATGTTGTTTTTTTATGGTTTTTTCAGTTGTTTTTTTACCTCCGTTGGGAGTGTTTGATGTAGCCCTCACGAGCATCGCTTGTGTTTTTTTTTGGGAAGTTTTCATATGGTACCTAATGTATTAGCCCAAGGGGATCTCTCTAATGGTAAAGGCTATGGCCTCTCTTGTTATAAGGTTTTGGGATCCTCTTAAAAAAAATGTTTTGTATATAAATTAATCTAGTTACCAAAAAAATAATAATAAATAAATATGAAATTGGTTTGTTTTGTAAATTAAGGGTATGGGACTTTAATTTATGAAATGAAAAGAAAAGGGTTTATTTATGGATTAAAGTAGTTGACTTTAATTTGGTAAATAAATATGAACCTAGATTATTTGGCAATTAAGGGTATGGGACTTTGATTGTTGAATAAGGGTTGAGTCATTTATTGCAAGTAAAGCCTGTGATCTAGATGTATTGTTGAAAGACTCTCATAGGAAGATGAGAGGAGAAATAGAAAGAGTAGTTTCTATGATATCAACTATGCATTAGATAGTTGGATTGCTTGGGTTGATTGTATAGTTGCAATTTGGCAATGAAATGAGTAAATGCATTTAGAAGCATGTCTATCCTAAACTATGAGTGTCCTGATCCCCTACTATCCTCACTTGATCGATGGAAGAGTGGGAGGACCAAAGTTATAGATGGACCAATGCACAAGTTTGCTCTCTACTTTACATCTTGTTTATTTATGCAAATAGATTAGATTTATGGGGAGATTTCCCTGATGAAATTGATGTAATGTATTGTTTAAGGGTATGGAGGTTTTACCATACATACTTATGTAATAAATGATCAATGTGGCAGATGCACCTTTGTATTCTATTTGATTTATTGTGAATGTATTTAAATCCTTTCTATTGCATGTTTATTCTTTAATTATTGTTCCATGTTTCTAGTTATCTTTTGCATGTTTAATGAATTATGTTTTGTTAGATTTAGTATCTAGATCTATCTTTTATTTTCTTGTTTGAATAACTTTTATAAGAATTCAGTAGTAAGTTCTAGGGTGAACTTAGAGGATAACCTAAGGGCTTGAGACCCCCTTAGGGAGAATGGTAACTAGGTTTATAGAAGATCATACCTGAGTTAAGATAGCTTATCAGAGGACAAGATTGATAGCTTAACTCATAGTACACGTAGCATACCTATGCATAATGGCTTGTGTAGAATATGGAGATGCGTGTACACCTTCTAATGATTGAAGGTGATAAGTCTAGCTCATCAAGGATGATGAGATGGATGGACTTATATGCATAACATGAGATATGCCTACGCAGAAGGGACTTGCGTGAGGGGAATCTTGTGTGGTATAGTTCTTGAGAAACTTAGGGGTTTTTTAAACATTAAGTCAATCTAAGGTTGGTTAGGGGTTTATGAATCCCTCTCCTTAGTCAAAAAAAAATTCTTTCTATTTTTGTGTGTTTTCTTATTTCTTGATTTTAGGGTCATTACATTTGGTATCAGAGCTCTAGGTACGAGGGTATAGAGCTTCTTATGTGCTAAAAGAGATTTGGATGTCTCCAATGAAGGCTTGCTTAAGTTTAAGCTAAAATTTGGGATGACCTAGAGTCTCTGCTTATTAGAATCTAATGGAATTGATCCCAAGGGTAGATGAATGTTACGATACCTCAGTATGGGCTTTGGTATTAATGATACATCATAATCTTGGAATATTATCCTAGTTAGATTACTAATGTTTTTGCAAGGAGAACTTTGTATTATGGTTTGAATTAGTGGTTCAATTTAAGATGAAGTTGTAACCTAATTATTTTCTTGGTTGAAACCAGGTCAAGATGCCACCTAAGGCCAGAAGAGAGAGGCCTACACCTAGGCAGACTCGACAAAGTAATGTCGAAGAAGGGATCTAGAATGAGGATCCAAAAACTCCCAATAGGGGAATGGAAGATCTCATTACTATAGTTTCCACCATGCAAGGATAAATAAAGCAGCAAGGGGAACTAATAGACCAATAGAGAGAAAATAAATTAGTGTAAACTGATGAACGAATACTTTTTGGCAAGTCTACCAAAAGAGAGCTAAAACCTCAAAGAAAAAGGGTAAGTGATGGTTTCCTAAAATGGAAACACCAATTTAAGGATTGGGTGATCCAACCAAAACTAGCCATCGATGTTGACCTAAGGAAATGGAAATTGCCTCAACATACCTTCGAGAAAATTCAAAAAAAACCAAGGACACCCCTAGTGGGGCAAATCAGGAGATAGACTCAGAAACCCCATAGGGTTCCTTTTGAAGGTTGTTATGTATGTGGGGGATCACATTATGCAGTCAATTACCCTAGTAGAAAGGCACTAAGCCTCTAGTCCAAGGAGATAAGTCTTGGGGCACAAGTGATAGGAGGGAGCCATCGACGGAATGGGACACCCCTACCATGAATTTGGGAATGTAAGTTTTCTACCTCTCATTGAGTAGCTTAAAAATGGGAAACTTTTAGTAAGGATTGTTTCCTTGTTTATATATATGTAATAATAAAATTAGCCAAAGATATGCCAGAAAGGCCAGGATATTTGGCTCATGGATGGAAGGTCGAGTATGGTTCTGGATAGACCTACTCCATAAACCAGTGTTTTCCTATGATGGAAATTGCTTTAGCTAGTGGAACCATGGAAGGTTGCTTATATGTAGCTCCACTTCATGCCTTCGATGTGATCCTAGGGATGGATTGGTTACAGGCCCATAAAGTCGTAATCAATTTCCAAGATAGATGGATCAAATATTCTGAAGGAGGTAAGGAAAGGCTACGAATTCATAGCGAACAAGGGGCATTCAAACCCCAGATGTTGTCAGCTATGCAGTTGAAGAAAGCCCTCAGGAAAGGAGGGATAGTCTATGTAATTAAGCTAAATGAAGTTGGAGAAGATCAAAAGAAAGAGGTGTTGGAAACACATCCAATTTTACAGGATTTCAAGGATGTATTTCCTGAGGATTTACCTAGGCTCCCTCCTGTGTGGGAATTTGATTTCACTATTGATCTTATGCTAGGAGTGGAACCAATTCATAGATATCCATATAGGATGACACCTATCGAGATGCAAGAATTAAAGGTACAATTGCAAGGGTTATTAGAAAAGGGGTTGATAAAACCAAGTGTGTCACCTTGGGGTGCACCTATTTTATTTGTGAAAAATAAAGATGACTCTTTAAGATTGTGTATTGATTATAGGATGTTGAATAAAGCTACAATCAAGAACCGGTATCCCCTACCTAGAATCAAAGATTTATTCGATCAACTAAGAGATGCCATGATGTTTACTAAGATAGATCTAAGGTCAGGGTATCACCAGTTAAGAATACATGAGGAGGATACTCACAATATGACATTTAAGACTAGGTATGGACATTATGAGTTTATAGTCCTACCCTTTGGACTGACTAATGCCCCAGATACCTTCATGAATTTAATGAACAATGTGTTCAGAAGGCACCTGGACCAGTTTGTCCTTGTATTTCTAGATGATATCCTAATATACTCTCAAAACAAGGAAGAACATGATAAACATCTCAAGATCATGTTAGAGTTACTAAGGGAAAATCAACTCTACGAAAATCTGGCCAAGAGTGATTTCTATGTTTTAGAGGTATGATATTTAGGGCATATCATATCAATAGAAGGAATTGTTGTGGATCCGGAGAAGATTGAAGCCATACTAAATTGGCCACCCCTACTAATATTACTGAAGTAAGAAGCTTCATGGGGTTAACGGGCTATTATAGACGTTATATAAAGGATTTCTCAAAGATTGCTTCGGCAATAACTAACCTTCAGAAGAAAGGGAAGGAATTCAAATGGATGGAAAAGTGTGAAACTGCCTTTGCTTTATTGAAGTAGAAGCTCACTACTGCACCAATATTGAAGATTCCAGATCCTCAAGGAGATTTTTTAGTATGCATTGATGCATCATTGGAAGGGTTAGGAGGAGTACTCATGCAAGAAGAGTTAGTAGTAGCTTATACTTCAAGGAAGCTTAAAAAGCATGAAGTCAATTATGCTACTCATGATTTAGAGCTAGTCATTGTGGTGCATGCTCTAAAGGTCTGGTGCCACTATCTGGTGGGGAGACCTTTCAAGTTAAAATTTGACCATCAAAGTCTAAGGTACATATTTATCCAACCAATACTCAATGCGATACAAAGAAGGTGGATCGAGTTTCTCACTGAGTATGACTTTGAAATTGAGTACATAAAGGGAAAAGAGAATAAGGTTGTTGATGCCTTGAGTAGAAGGAGACACATAGCAACCATAACCAGGAGTCACATAAATCTCATGGACCAAGTGAGGTAGGAGCAATATCAAGATGAATATTACCAAGAAATTCGAGCTAGAATAGATAGAGACCCTAAGGGCAATAAGGAGTTTGGGATGATAGATAACCTTTTGTGCTACAAAGGTAGAATCATCATACCAAAATTAGGTGATTTAAGAAAGCTAATAATGCAAGAAGCCCATAGATCTCCTTATTCAGCTCACCTTGAAGGGGTAAAGATGAGGGAAAACATGAAAAGAACCTTCTTCTAGGTAGGAATGAAGAAGGATATTATCAATTTTGTCGCTCGATGCCTTGAATGTCAGAAGGTTAAGGTGAAATGCAAGCATCCCATAGGATAGTTGTATCCACATAGTATACCTACGTAGAAATGGTAGGTCATATCTATGGATTTTATAGTAGGTTTACCTAAGACCAAGTACCAACATGATGCAATCCTAGTAGTAGTCGACAAATTGACTAAGGTTGCACATTTTATACCTAGGAGCACCAAGGATGATGCTCAGGTGGTGGCTAATAGATTTTCCAAGGAAGTGTTCCGATTGCATGGATTTCTTGAGGTAATCATCTCAGATAGGGATTCCAAGTTCACTTATGAGTTTTGGAAAGCCCTTCATCAAGCAATAGGTACGAAGTTGAACATGAGTTCGACATACCACCCTGAGACAGATGGTCAAACAAAGTAGGTAAACCAAGTACTAGAAGACATGCTCTGCATGTACTGCATGGATCACAAGTCTCATTGGGAAGACTACCTACCTTTGGTAGAGTTCACCTATAATAATGGGTATCACTCATCTCTAGGAATGGCACCTTTCGATGCCTTGTATGGATGAAAGTGTAGAACACCACTATCATGGGATAACCTAGAGGATAGAGTTGTGATTGGACCATAAATGGTTAGAGAAATGGGAGAGCAATTGAAGGTAATCAGGCAAAGACTCAAGGAAGTTGTTGATAGGTAGAAGAGTTATGTTGATTTAAAGAGAACTCCAAGGGAGTACTCGGTAGGAGACAAAGTGTTCCTAAGGGTCAAACCAATGAAAAGTGTGATCAAATCCACAAAATTGGATCCATGATTTGTAGGACCCTTTGAGATCACTGAAAATATTAGTTCGAGTTGCATACCAACTTGCTTTACCTCCTAATCTATCAAAAATCCATGACACTTTCCACATATCTTTGCTTAGAAAATATATTGCTGACCCTGAACATGTGTGGGATGTTTCTAATTTGTAGATGGCAAATCCAGAGGCAATTGAAGTAATACTAGTAAATATTCTCGAGTTCCATTCTAAGACTATGCGAAATCAGACTCTTGAGCAATGTAAGGTCTAGTGGGACTAGTTTCTCTAAAAGAAATGCCACTTGGGAGAAAGTGGCAGATATGCAAAAATATTTTTCCTTTTTGTTTGAAGATCTCTAAAATGTAATAATTTACTTTTTGCTTGTGGTTGTGATTGTGTAAAACTGGAAAACATTGAGATGGTGTTTAGTCCTAGTGGGGGAGGATGTCATGACCCTCCCTAATGGACCTTTTGACATGGAAAATAATGTATTAATTGATGGTGCTTTAATACTCGATTTTGTGCAATTAAGCAGCTATGCGATGTTAGTAGATATTGAAGAGCATGATACTACTAACAAATTGCCAATGTGTAGGATCAGGTACACTCGTAAGTGGAAGAAGTTGAGTCATCCACCAAAGGTGAGGGTACTTGAGGTTGGGAAAATTATGATAAGGCAACTCGAAGGTAACATTGATGGATACCTTCATATAGGCATGCATTCGATTAGGGATAATCATCAATAGCTAGCCACCTTGAGCCCCAGATTGATAGCCTAGTAGCTATCATAAGTTCTAGAGGCTGAGATAGGTGACTAAATTGATGGAAAGATTCCCCTCTTTGTCTATTGCACATGCTTGATTATCTTTTACTTCAACACTATTTGCCTCAATGATTTGGGAAGTATGGATAGATAGGTTGTCTTCATAACTCCTTGTATGTTTAGGAAAATAGAGTGATAAAGTAAATATTTTATTTTAAATGATAGTAAGTTTCATTTAAAATTTATAAATATTTTATTTTAAATGATAGTAAGTTTCATTTAAAATTTATAAATGTTTTATTTTAAAAGATAGTAAGTTTCATTTAAAATTTATAAATGCTTAATTTTAAATGATAGAAAGGTTCATTTAAAAATTAATGAAGTTTGTATTTTAAATACTAATAGATTTCATTTGATAGAGTAGATGCTCTAATGTAAATGATAATATAACTTCAAAAAAGAAATAATGGACTATTTAAATGATGAATGAGTTTCATTATAAATAGAAACTAACCATTATTTTTAGATGATAAAGTAAATATCATTATTAGTTGTTTTATTTCTTTAATAAAATGATAATAAAAGATTTGTTTACTTTAAACAACAATGCTGATTTTATTTCATGGGAAACTACCCAAAAGATCTTGTTTTTAATATTGTTAAATAAAGAAAGAGTTCTTAGTCGGCTGAGTTGAGTGAAGAACTAGAAACTTCGTGCCACCGACGTTAGGGAGTTTCACGCCTACCAAAATGTGGGTGAATGGCTTAAAGGAAAGGAGATAATATCTCCCTATGATGGGTAAATATGAGATAGGAGTTAAGTTTGGTAGAGGAGCGCATTGATGAGGCGATGGGAGCATTGAAGGGAACGTGGTACCTTATGGAAGGAGGAAAAACCAAAGGATACTACAGAGTTGTTGGGAGATCACTCTCACTAGAAAAAGAATAGAAGAGCTCTATGCAGCTTGGAGGAAGAGACTGGAACTCACAGTCACGCAATATGAAGGTCATTCCTAAGAAGGGAAGAACCTTGCCGACTTCGAGGATTTCAGGTTGGTGGGTTACCTAAACCTTGTTTTTCATGGTTCAAATGAATAAGCCTAGTCGTTGGTTGGGAATCACCTCCTCTTTGTAAGTCACGTGGGCTGGACGTTTGTCCATGCTAGGTCAAGAGAACTTCTTATCCCTGTGTGCCTCTAGTTGGTTTATTTCTTTTGGTGGAGTAGATCAAGTTTTTTGAGTTAGTTTGCCAATCCTCCCTCCATGTAGAAAGTGGTTCATCATCTTTCCCAACCATGACCAGTGCCCTTGCAAGGTATGTTCATCATGTGCTATGATAGAGTAAACCCCCCTTCATCTTAGGAAGCAATTTCCCCTTTGTAGTTGGTTGACGTGTATTCGGGCCATGATTGGTAGGTTTATCCATACACCTTGGGGAATATAGAGGAATGGGTCCTTTGTCTTCAACCTGTGTTGAGGATGGGTATCGTCCATTGTGTACTCTTCTTTTGCACCTTGTGCTGAGTAACTTGTGTTCCTTGTGATCTAGCACTGGTTGTTTGGTGATACTGCCCTCTTGTTGCAAATATAGGTGTTGCTTAAGTCGTCGAGCAAATAGTTAATTAAATAATGACTTCATTTTAGAAGACACTGGATTCATATACTCATTGCAATAAAACTTTATAATTAATTTGATATTGAATTGTTTGATTAATGTAAAGAGACTTTATAGTTAATTGGATATTGGATTATTTGATTAATGTAGAGAGACTTTATAATTAATTGGATATTGAAGTATTTGATTAATGTAAAGAGAATTTATGATTAATTAATATAGAATTATTTGGTTAATGGAAAAATTAGACCATATGGCTTTGTAATTAATCGGATAGGGAATTATTTGATTAATGTAAGAGAAGAACATATGACCTTATGATTAATTAAATGGGTTTGTTTTGTAAATTAAGGGTATGAGACTTTAATTTTTTTTTATAAGTGAAATTTCTTAGATACGAGTTTTGAATGGATCCCAAAACCAATTACATAATAGAATAGAAAGAAAGTAGCAGAAAATGAAGCAAACCCACATAGAGGTTAGAGACAACCAAACACACAGGGACTCAAACCATGAAAAACCCACGTAGGGGTTTCAGAACAAAAATAATATTTAAGAAAACTTACAAAATACCCATACCAAATACCCACATAGGGGTTGCCAAAGTGAAAATAACATCTAAGAAAAATAACTAAAAACCCATACCAAGAAGCCCACACATGGGCAATGGAGGAAACCAATATAATCAGACAAAATCCTGTGTAGGGTATCAAGAGACCATAAGAACATAAGAAAAACAAATTGAAAATAGCCATTACACAACATAGTCCTAGGCCTAGGTATTTGTAATATCTTCATTTGCAAAAATATTCTTGATGTAGTTCTTGAGCAATAGTTTAAGGGTGTCGTTCATGGCATTGATAATGTTGATAATGATAGTGATGTGAACATCCTGCTCGGCCCGTTTGAATTTACTAAGAAAAGGGATGACATTGTGGGCTTCCAAGAAAGAGTGGGACAAGGGATCAAGCTATAGTTTTTATGGTTCAATTAGAGCCATGACAACGGTTATGGGGATTTGGAAAGGATAAAACACCAAAAAACCTAGACATAATACTCTCTATAACCTAGGGTACACGAAGATAGGCAAAGCTAGAAGGATGATGAGTTTTGGGCCTGAGTTGAAGATATGGAAATTTTTGGTGCATAAGTCGCTCATCCTGATAGAAACAATTGCATAGGTGACAGGTCAAGTAATAGGTTCAAAACTAGGGGATTCCAACATGGTACTAGGATGAACCAAGAACACAAAATTTAGACTAGGGAAAGAATGTATATGAGAAAAATAAGAGACATAGATAAAAAAAATATTCTCCAAACTTAGAAATATGTAAAATATAGTGGACTTGGGACTTGACACACCTGAATATGGCCACCATAATCCATTTACATAGTAGAGACCAACTTTGGGACTTGACATGCTTAGAAATAACCAAACTAAAACAAAAACAACATAGGAACCAACCTTGGAAATTTATGTATTTCACATGAAGGAGCATAGTGCAACAAATTAAAGAATTGATTGCAAGGAAAGGAGTCACACTAGGAAGTCCAAACCCTTCATTTGGAAAGCTAGCCCACCATAACCTATGAACATAACTTTCAAACCATATCATTAGCAACAACATTTAAAACTTCTTGAGGAAAGTTTTCCCACCAGATGGACAGAGTTTTGTGGATAGCTCCCATGTTGGCAAGGATGTCAGTAGGCTTGTTGGCTTCACGATACACATGATTGACTGAAATATTGCTAAAATTTTGGATAATATTTTTAGCTTCCTGAATGAAAATCCTCACATTCCATGATGGAATCTTGTTATTTTAATAGCATTTGTAATATTCAACGTGTCTCCTTCAACCTGAAGATTTCCTTTGTAGTCCTTGAGAATTTAATCTATGAAATGAAAATAAAATGGTTTATTTATGGATTAAAGTAGTTGGTTTTAATTTAATAAATAAATATGAAATTGGTTTATTTTGTAAATTAAGGGTATGGGACTTTAATTTATGAAATAAAATAAAAAGGGTTTATTTATGGATTAAAGTAGTTGGATTTAATTTAATAAATAAATATGAAATTGGTTTGTTTTGTAAATTAGGGGTATGAGACTTTAATTTATGAAATGAAAGAAAAAGGATTTATTTGTGGATTAAAGTAGGCTTTAATTTAATAAATAAATATGAAATTGGTTTGTTTTATAAATTAAGGGTATGGTACTTCAATTTATGACATGAAAGGAAAAGGGTTTATTTATGGATTAAAGTAGTTGACTTTAATTTGATAAATAAATATGAATCTAGATTATTTGGCAATTAAGGGTATGGGAATTTGATTGTTAAATAAGGGTTGAGTCATTTATTGCAATTAAATCCAGTGATCTGGATGTATTGTTGAAAGACTCTCATAGGATGTTGGGAGGAGAAATAGAAAGAGTAGTTTCTATGATATCAACTATGCATTAGATAGTTGGATTGCTTGGGTTTATTGTATAGTTGCAATTTGGAAATAAAATGAGTAAATGCATTTAGAAGCATGTCTATCCAAAAATATGAGTGTCCTAATCGCCTACTATCCTCACTTGTGAAAGCATGAGATTCCGGAATAAAGAAAACAGTGTTCAGATGTAATAAAAATAGAACCAGATTTATACGTGAAATGACACGGATACAATCAAATTAAAAGAACAGGAGCACAACCCCTTTTATTAATAAGATTCTAGCCCGGTTACAATAAATCTCTTTAATGCAATATTCTCAGTTACACCGGATGAACGGTGATCTCTTTCCGCATGCCCACATGTAAAATGGGCGGGCTGTAGTGTTGCCGCCGCTTGATATTTAATGAGTCTCTGCTTACTGTTGTTCTTCCTATATTCAAAGAAACAATAACAACGTTTAATAGCACCTGTTAAATGAAAGCAGAACGTCTGTCTTTAGGAAGCAATGGAAAATGCATGCGAAGGATTATTGAATGTGTGAACGAAATAACTCTATGAAAACCTGCAATTCTCACGGGGAACAACATACATATTCGAAAACAGCATATGTTATAGAATCATAAACTGTTTTAATCATATTTGAAAATAGCATGTATTCTGAAAGCATAAGACTTAAGCTATGCTTTAATATATTCGAAAGATACATATTTTAAAACATAAACGTGAGCTATTTTAAAACTTCCGTAAACAACATATATTAAATTAACAAAAACATGTGCGGGATGCCCAAGCGGGCCGCTCCCGTTAAATCTTGATCTCGGCACCAATCCACTGGGAATGGGCCCGAAATCTCAAAGGAAAGAGGCGTCGTCGAATTGATGGATTAAGGTAATCCAATGCCGGAAATGCAAGTTCAGATGAATACAGTCGGATATTCAGTTTAACAGCACTTCGTTATGTTTCCAGAAAAATACTTCGTTATCCCCTTTTTTACGTATCGAGCCGGTTTTTTATAGAGGGTTCGGCCTCTGAGAACATTAATGTTCGAAACCCTAAATCCGTAAGGGCCGCTCAGATTTGATCCTTATCGGGCCATTATGGGACATGGCTCGCACTGACAGATCGCAGTTATGAGGCGTGGCCTCGGATCGGATATTTTGAAACCGCTCGTCTAATTAATGTTCGCCGTTGAATCCGCCGTTCTACAGACCCGCGGGGTTTTCTTCGAGAAGGGACACGTAGAGGGTGCCACGTGGCGGTCGTTCCTTAGATAGTTGAATGTATGCCTTTGTCTTTGGTGACGTGTCGGCTCGGGGCCCAAAGTGTCGCGATATCGCGACGCTTTGGGCCGGCTTTGGGTCGGGGCCCAAAGTGTCACGATATCGCACGCTTGGCGGGGCAGCGACACTTTGGGCCCGCTTGAGTCGGGGCCCAAAGTGTCGCGATATCGCGACACTTTGGGCCCGCTTGGGGCCCAAAGTGTCGCGATATCGCGACACTTTGGGCCCGCTTGGTTTTTGACAAAAGGCTTGGCACGGAAGGCTTTGAAGAAGGCTAAGAAGTTTGTTAAAGGCTCTAGAACGACCGACTTTGCTCTGCTCATTTTTCGATCTTTCGAACTGCTGTGCGAGTGGTTAAGACCACTATTTGACCTCTAAAGGCTGCCCTGAAAGCTGTGTATGTGCATGCGATCAGTGTTTGTAGTCACTTAATCGAATGGTGCTATTTTGGTGTCTACAGATGCCCCTTTTTGGGAAGCGCTGCGGGTGACGCAAGGTCTTGAGCAAAAATATACGACCAAAGCACTAATGATTAGGGTTTCTTGGTAACCTAACCAACTTTTAATGCCCCAAGTATGGAAAGGGCATGCATTCTTGAATCCTTGCTTCTGACGAGCTAAGGAATTTGATTTCAAGTGTTAACCTATTTTGGTGAGGTGTGACTTGAGCTTGGACATTGATCAGTCATGATTAGGCAAAGGGCGCAACCTTTTATCCACAGGGGAACCTTGTGTTCATGCTTCAGGAATGCCAAGTATTTGATCGATTTAATGATTGCTTGTTTATCGCCCCAAGCAGGAGCGTGATTGTCTTTGTCAATGATTCTTTGAATGCATGTCATTGCCTTGATTGGGTGTGTGCTTGTTGATTGGTGACTAAGTGTGACTACCCCCTCAAGCGACGAATCGATGAGGGAATGACCTTCGTGAGAAAAGCGACGAGTCGCTTGACCCAAGATGACTTAGGTTAGGGTGGCTTTAGATGTTTTTCCATTTGAGCACGTGCAATTTCCCGACATTTGGACCTATTTTTGGTGGGTGTTAACCCTTTTGGTGATGCCATAATGGGGTGAAATCATCAAAAACCCGTCTTCCCGTGGAGCGGTCCAGCTATGATAGCCTTCTTAGGAAAGTAGGAGGATGAGAATTTGAGCCCCGACATCGATTTTCTATGCCAAGAGGTTGAGTGCAAGAGCACTCGTGTCCGGCAATGCTTATTGCTTCTTTTTGTGTTGCATTTTTGTGATGTTTTTGTTGTTTTGATTTTCTTTCTTTACGTATATGTCATGATTTTATGCACAATGATTGATGTTGATGGGTGCATGCTACTTGATATGGATGGATGCATATGGTATGATAATTACCAATGTTGTATGTTGATTTAGTTTGATGGATGCATGATGAATGCAAATGCATGTGATATGCAGAAATGAAATGGATGTATGGACTTGGTGAGAGTTGGTTATGGCACCATAGACTGTTTAGAACTCCATTATTTTGCTATGTACAAATGTGGTGTTTCTTCTTTTTGTATTTTCTGATGGTATTGCAAGGATGAAAAGTAGCGCAGTTGGTTTAGAAATGTAGCTAAGGTTTTCTGAGACTCAGACAGTTTTAACTCACTAGCCATGACTGTACTTTATCTTACAAGACTTTTGAACAAGGTATGAATCGGACTTGTTTTTAACCAAGTTATTTCACATCCCTGTGTGTGCAATTGAGTTCATTTATGTGGTATTTGTCAGGATACCGCCAATGCCAGATGGGCTTTCAACCGAACCTGTACTGAGGATCACCTAATTAGCTCCACTAACTCCTTTGTTGTATGTAGTTAGATTAATCTGCGGTGTTCTCCAGGATACCATAAGCTAGCTCATCCACATGCAAACATTGATCTGTACACAAGTTAATGTGATAGATATATCGTCATGCGAGAAGTTTACCGCCAGTGACCGATAGGCTATCAACCAAACCGGTACGTGAGGCTTGCCTCATGACCTGTCAGAATGCTGAGAGTTCCAGGGATTCAAGGTCAACTCCCTTCTTTTTTTCAATTGTATTGGGATACTTGCTCGTTATAGTGATAATAATCACTGTTTATTTTGATTTGTTTTTCTTTTCTCTTGAGCAAGGGATATGGAGTGACGATAATCACTATTCTTTGTGCTTTTTGAGATGTGCACTGTAGGGTGTCAAATTTTGAAGTTTTGACATTTTGCAAATTTTTGACGTTTTGCAACTTTGGGATTCTTAGGGAATTGGGTAGGGAGGACGCTTGTCCTTTTGCCAACTCTCAGCATTCTTGGGGTCATTCGCACGGGGGGATGAGCAAGATAACCGTTTCGCTTATGGTAACCTGGATTACCGTGCAGGTTTCATCCTTCGTTCACACAACTCGGGAATTTTTATGTGTTTTAATTTGTGTTGGGATGTTACGTAACAAGGTGTATTGCAAGTGCAACTCTACCTTCGTAAAATCTGTTTGACTTGATACATTTCATTGCTAAAGAGCAAAATGATGACTGAATCACGAAAAACTCTTGATACATTAAGAGACCACTGACTCTGGTGTGGTAAAGTGCATGATGTTTTGCTGTTTTTGTAAAATGGAACAGTGTGGAACAAGATGGACTAGTAGAACCATGACAGCCTATGGTGCCTTTGACCTATACGACCATGAATATGCAATGTATGGATGCAATGCTTGGATGCAGCTATGTATTTTTGTATTTTTGATGGATTGATTTTGGTGAATATGAAGATGAATTGCGAGAAGAACTCTCTATTTGATGAATTTGAATATGCCTAGAAATGAGATGCAAATTTTTGTTGTTTTTGGTGATTTTTGTTGTTTTTGAATTTTCATGATTTTTGACCAAGTGATTATGGAAATCCTTGGAGCGTTTTGGGATTGACCAAGCGATTGCAAGAATCCTTGGAGCCTTTGGGATTGACCAAGCGATTGTGATAATCCTTGGAGCATTTTGGTTTGACCAAGCGATTGCAATAATCCTTGGAGCTTTTGGGGTGACCAAGCGATTGCGATAATCCTTGGAGCTTTTGGGATTGACCAAGCGATTGATAATCCTTGGAGCTTTTGGGTTGACCAAGAGATTGCGATAATCCTTGGAGCTTTTGGGGTGACCAAGCGATTGCGATAATCCTTGGAGCTTTTGGGGTGACCAAGCGATTGCGATAATCCTTGGAGCTTTTGGGGTGACCAAGCGATTGCGATAATCCTTGGAGCTTTTGGGGTGACCAAGAGATTGCGATAATCCTTGGAGCTTTTGGGGTTGACCAAGAGATTGCGATAATCCTTGGAGCTTTTGGGTTTGACCAAAGGGTTTATGGACACCTTTGGAGCATTTGGTGTAATCCACTTGCTCTTCAGGGAATAGAGGTACCCCAGCTTGACAATCTTTGTGCACCGGATCTGGCTCTGTAGGAATTGGCACGAATGGATCGGCCTTATGCACGGATAGGAAGACAGGGGTCCGCCTTCGACACCGATGGTGCTATGATATCTCGCGGGTGGAAGTTGCTCGCGACCTTCCCCAAGGAGTGGGATGGACATGTGATGTCGGTGAGCTGGGTCTATGCGCCACTCATGCCCTAGTATTATGTTTATCATTTGACATGCTTCATCGATATTTATGGGATGTCGATGCTGCCGTATGTGATTGTTGTGGGCTATCTCTGTTTCATCCTCACCTTCGGACAATGTGTATAGCTCATCAGAATCTGGAGATTCTGAGATATGGAGGACTGCATCATCAGGTAGTCCTACAACCAAGGGTTGATCCTCTTCGAAAAGAGCCTCATGTAAGTTGGGCATTGGGAGCTCCAAAATCTTGGTCTCCAGCGACTCTAAGTGCTCCAATGTTTTGCATGTATCAGGGGATTTGAGCTCCTCCTCTTTGGTTTGTTCTTGTTGAGGAACTGGGGACCTATGGAGGGGTAGCTGAATAGCACCCCCCATGTCTTGGTAGGGCAGTTCATCCAGCTCTTCTTCTTGTTCTGATTCCTCAGAAGCTTCGAACAATGTGTATAGCTCATCAGGATCTGGAGATTCTGAGATATGGAGGACTGCATCATCAGTGAGTACAGTTAGAGGTTGATCCTCTTCGAAAAGAGCCTCATGTAAGTTGGGCCTTGGGAGCTCCAAAATCTTGGTCTCCACCAACTCTAAGTGCTCTAGCTCTTTGCATAGATCGGGAGATTTGAGCTCCTCCGCTTTGATTGGTTCGTGTTGAGAACTGGGGACCTATGGAGGGGTAGCTGAATAGCACCCCCCATGTCTTGGTAGGGCAGTTCATCCAGCTCTTCTCTTTGCTCTGATTCCTCAGAGGCTTCTTGGTGACTTTCTAAGGGTGGCCCATAAACCTGAGTGGGTTCCTGAGGAAGGCACTCGTCATTGTTTATAGGAGTAGCCTCCTGCTCATGTCTAGGAGGCATTGGGGGTGATGCTTGATAAGGTCGCAGAGACTCGTCTCGCACCCGGGGGTTGTGCTCCTCATACTTTTGTGCTCTTTGGATGCAAGGGGTTGGCGCCTTCTCAGGTAGTTTATAGCGCAACTTATCCGCTTTGCGCTGCATGTATAAGTTTTCTAACTCCTGGCAACCTTGTTCAACCTGCGTTATTTGAGCTTGGCGGATGACTTTTCTGGCGACTACCGGGTCGATGTGGTCTACCCTATTTTGCTCAAGAGGTTCGGATTTGTGCCTCTCATAATGTTTTGTCTTATGTGTGTGAGGGGTTGGAGTCCTTTCCTGCATAGTGTGTTGGAACAACTCATCCTTCTGGCGCTGAAGGCGTTCTTCGTTAATATGGTACAGTTTCGCTAACGATAGTCGGTCTCGCTCACGTTGCGTGAGTTGCACCCGACGTGCGAAATGCTTGACAGGCTCTAAGATAGTTGGTCTTGTCGCCTCATGTGTAGAAGGCCTAGATGCCTCTCTGACATATCTATCTTGGTCGTAGTGATCCAAGATCTCTAGACGCCATCTCTCTCTGATGGGGGTAGTGGCATTTATCTGAGGTGCAAACATCAGAGTGTGACCATGATATCTAGCAGGTGCGAAGGCGTATTGCTCCCGTGATGTGTATTGTTTTTGAGGAAGGTAGGAATCTTCCTCATGCTCTCTTTCATAAGTGAGCACGATTTGGCGGACGGAGTTGGCTTGGCCTCGCTCGAGGAGCCTTGTGCTCCGAATTTGTCCTTGCAGTCCCGACAACTGGAGGGGTTGAAAGAGGGATAATGTAACCATGTGGTTCCTCTCGTCGAACCCTAGGTTGACTCGGCGCTTCATCGCGCGGTGACCGCTCATAACGAGCATCTAAGGTAGCTCTCCTATGGATGTACCCCTCATGGGAGGATGTGTGTTGAGTGCTATGCTCGAACAGAGTGCTCCTAGAAGGGGTACCCCCATAGTCCTTATCCGTTAAGGTGTGGAGGGGACCGCCTTGTGTGTCGAGCCGCCAAGGTGGTATGACCAAATCCTTGGGGTTAAAGCGAGGGCGACTTGCGCCCTCCCTTTGTGCACCTTCCACAGCTTCCGCCCTTGATTGGGCTTGGCTACGGGTGTACACCATTGTGTTGCTTCTCTACTATCTAAGCAGATTTTATCTCGTTTATGATGATTTGTCCTTTTGTGTACACTAAGCAGAAATGAACACACACATACGCAAAACCGTGATTATCTCTTTTAAGGATTGATAGTGTGTCCTAAACTGGTTTAGTGCATTTTGATGTTTTGTTTTGTTTTTGCAATTTTGGAAGAACGTTTAAATGCATAATGTTGGCTCATATGACTCCCATAAATGGTCGCCCCTTCAATATACCATTGTCGGACCGATATACCAACCTCTCTATATACCCGCCCTTACGTGAGGGAGACTATAGGTACGTGAGAGCAGATGGTACGTGGAACATAGGCGGTACGGAAGGGGAATCGCTCTGTTTATGACACCTACCATAGAAGACTTATCCTCGCGTGCATGGGAATCACCCCGAGCAACACTCGGTCGGCTTTCGTCGGGATTTACGTCTAGCAACGATCGCGATCGAGGTAATGGATGCAATATCTCAAGCCAAAGTGATAATGGAATCCACCTTTGGTCTTGCTCAAGGGTTGGGGTTTTACGACCAACGCCTTGGTTTAAAGTACCACGTGGTGTGTGGGATTCATTTTACTTTGCAAATTTGAAACAGGCAACTGAAAAAGAAATCTTTCCCTATGCCAGACAGATAATACTAACTGAAAACAGCAAGTAAAAATTGCAAAGAAATTTTCTAATTTTTTTTTTTTTAGATGAATAATTACGCAGATAACTACATAATTAAATAAAGCAAGAAAAATCTTTAAGAAAAATTTCTCTACCTTATTTTAATAATTAAAAAGATTTAATTATTAAATGAATAATTACGCAGATAGCTACATAATTAAATAAAGCAAGAAAATTTTTAAGAAAAATTTCTCTACCTTATTTTAATAATTAAAAAGATTTAATTATTAAATGAATAATTACGCAGATAACTACATAATTAAATAAAGCAAGAAAATTTTTTAAGAAAAACTTTTCTACCTTACTGTAATAATTAAAAGAAATTAAAATGTCAGTAAACGAAATAACCCGAAACTTCGCAACAGAAAATGATATGGACGGCTAGAATCGTTACCTCCTTTCTGCCCGAAATTGTTGTTTCTGACCTCCGGTTAAAAAGAAGTACCTGTTAAGCACAAGACACAACAAGTTTAATTAACTTCTGTGATTTTTAAAAATATGGGAACCGGTCCCACCGTGATCGCCACTGAAAGCATGAGATTCCGGAATAAAGAAAACAGTGTTCAGATGTAATAAAAATAGAACCAGATTTATACGTGAAATAACACGGATACAATCAAATTAAAAGAACAGGAGCACAACCCCTTTTATTAATAAGATTCTAGCCCGGTTACAATAAATCTCTTTAATGCAATATTCTCAGTTACACGGATGAACGGTGATCTCTTTCCGCATGCCCACATGTAAAATGGGCGGGTCGTAGTGTTGCCACCGCTTGATGTTTAATGAGTCTCTGCTTATCTTTGTTCTTCCTATATTCAAAGAAACAATAACAACGTTTAATAGCACTCGTTAAATGAAAGAACGTCTGTCTTTAGGAAGCAATGGAAAATGCATGCGAAGGATTATTGAATGTGTGAACGTAAATAACTCTATGAAACCGCAATTCTCACGGGGAACAACATACATATTCGAAAACAGCATATGTTATAGAATCATAAACTGTTTTAATCATATTTGAAAATAGCATGTATTCTGAAAGCATAAGACTTAAGCTATGCTTTAATATATTCGAAAGATACATATTTTAAAACATAAACGTGAGCTATTTTAAAACTTCCGTAAACAACATATATTAAATTAACAAAAACATGTGCGGGATGCCCAAGCGGGCCGCTCCCGTTAAATCCTGATCTCGGCACCAATCCACTGGGAATGGGCCCGAAATCTCAAAGGAAAGAGGCGTCGTCGAATTGATGGATTAAGGTAATCCAATGCCGGAAATGCAAGTTCAGATGAATACAGTCGGATATTCAGTTTAACAGCACTTCGTTATTTTTCAAAAAAATACTTCGTCATTTTTACGTATCGAGCCGGTTTTTTATAGAGGGTTCGGCCTCCGGGAACATTAATGTTCGAAACCCTAAATCCGTAAGGGCCGCTCGAATTTGATCCTTATCGGGCCATTACTGGGACATGGCTCGCACTGACATCGCAAGTTATGAGGCATGGCCTCGGATCGGATATTTTGAAACCGCTCGTCTAATTAATGTTCGCCGTTGAATCCGCCGTTCTACAGACCCGCGGGGTTTTCTTCGAGAAGGGACACGTAGAGGGTGCCACGTGGCGGTCGTTCCTTAGATAGTTGAATGCATGCTTTTGCTTTGGTGACGTGTCGGCTCGGGGCCCAAAGTGTCGCGATATCGCGACGCTTTGGGCCGGCTTGCTCGGGGCCCAAAGTGTCGCGATATCGCGACGCTTTGGGCCGGCTTTAGGTCGGGGCCCAAAGTGTCGCGATATCGCGACGCTTTGGGCCGGATCTGGGTCGGGGCCCAAAGTGTCGCGATATCGCGACGCTTTGGGCCCGCTTAGTCGGGGCCCAAAGTGTCGCGATATCGCGACACTTTGGGCCCGCTTTGGCGGGCCCAAAGTGTCGCGATATCGCGACACTTTGGGCCCGCTTAGTCGGGGCCCAAAGTGTCGCGATATCGCGACACTTTGGGCCCGCTTGGTCGGGGCCCAAAGTGTCGCGATATCGCGACACTTTGGGCCCGCTTAGTCGGGGCCCAAAGTGTCGCGATATCGCGACACTTGGCCCGGGCCCAAAGTGTCGCGATATCGCGACACTTTGGGCCCGCTTTGGGTCGGGGCCCAAAGTGTCGCGATATCGCGACACTTTGGGCCCGCTTGGTTTTTGACAAAAGGCTTGGCTTGAAGAAGGCTTTGAAGAAGGTTAAGAAGTTTAAAGTTTGCTCTAGAACGACCGACTTTGCTCTGCTCATTTTTCGATCTTCCGAACTGTTGTGCGAGTGGTTAAGACCACTATTTGACCTCTAAAGGCTGCCTTAAAAGCTGTGATATCCATGCGATCAGTGTTTGTAGTCACTTAATCGAAATGGTGCTGTTTTGGTGTCTACAACTTGATCGATGGAAGAGCGAGAGGACCAAATTTATAGCTGGACCAATGCACAAGTTTGCTTTCCACTTTACATCTTGTTTATTTATGCAAATAGATTAGATTTATGGGGAGATATCCTCGATGAAATTGATGTAATGTATTTTTTAAGGGTATGGAGGTTTTACCATATACATTTATGTAATAAATGACCCATGTGGCAAATGCACCTTTGTATTTTATTTGATATTGTGAATGTATCTAAATCCTTTCTATTGCATGTTTATTATTTAATTATTGTTCCATATTTCGAGTTATATTTTGCATGTTTAATAAATTTTGTTTTGTTAGATTTAGTATCTAGATCTATCTTTTATTTTCTTGTTTGAATAAATTTTATAAATAATTCAGTAGTAAGTTCTAGGGTGAACTTAGAGGATAACCTAAGGGCTTGAAACTCTCTTAGAGAGAATGGTGTAGCACCCTAAAATTTGTGCAATAAAAACTTAAATAATTACAATTACTCTAGTAATACTTCAAATTCAAATTTTAACCCCAAAAATGCTCCTAAACCGCCGTTTAACCTGTTTCCTCCTTTCCTGCACCATTTTTAGAGTTTTTTTTGACCGTTTGACGATATCGTCGCCGATCAGACAATATCGCCTTAGATCGGACAATTTCTTCTGGGCTACGACGTCCAGACGATCTTGTCCCAAAACTAATTTTTCACAATTAGCCTCTATTCCAACGACGTCTCTAATATGGGCAGAAGCGTGTCTGCGCCATTAGAGACCCTCCCCGTTGGAGATCTCCCAAATTGGGATGATCTCCAACCTCCTAACCTCCCTCCTAAGCCTATTTAAACTTAGGAATCCCCCTTGGCATCCCCCTGGCTGAAATTTCCTGTAACACAAGTTCTACGTGCCTTAGATCATCTTAAATTATTATTTGCCTCCATATTTGTCCAAATTTATTTGCAGGAACCTTAGTATTTTTTAGCCGGAGCAAGCTCAGTTCGTCGTGGATGATCCTGTTCAATTCGAGATGATTTCGCACCAATTCGAGACGATCTCGACTACAGTCTGCATTGGGGGCAATCAGTGCCCAGAGTTTGCATTTCCTCATTATTTTTTGATGCATTATTCTGTATTTAGTTAATCTTATGATTATTCTTTATTATTTTGCATCTTGGAGTTCACCCATGTAGTTTAATTGCATAATAAGGTCATGATTAGCTATTAAAGTGTTGCAAATTATTTGCATTTCTATTCGGGATTATCTGTTAACATCCTTATTGTCATTTTACATCATTATCCTCTATTAGCATTGCTGCATTTTTTGTATTTTGTGTCTATTTCTCTATTTGCAAGTCTCTGACGAATTTGTCAGATCTCAGACGATCCTGCAGGTCGGAGACGATCTCGTCAAATTCCAGACGATCTTGTCTGCTTCAAGAATCAAAACCTCCATCAGACATCCGGATCAGGTATGACTCTTTAATTTAGTTTTTTCTCTCTGTTTCTGCTCAAATCTATTTGTTGTATTTCATTTAGTCTGCATTCTCATAATAGAACAACTTAGATTCATTTGGCCAAACCTAGGACTCGAATGTTTAAAGATAAAACTGAACACATTAAACACATTCCCAACCTAGGCATGGAAAGCGCCATTCAAACGTTTCCTGGTGAACCCACCATCCATTAAAAAATCACCATAATACACCTCCCCCAAGAGGCGGGACCTTCGCAAGGCCTCTCAGTCCGAGGTACCGCGCCATCCTTTTCCCATCCTCCTTCCGGGCACGGATCCTATAGCTTGAAGGTAAGGATGCAAAAAATTTGGAGCTATACATTTTGGTGAACCCGACGTGAATAACATAGGCATCTTTCTAATTCAAAAATATAAAAAACAAAAATATATATATATATATATATATATGTATACAAGAAAAAAAAAAAAATCATCATTTCAAGTTTGTATGTTTTAGATTCAATTCTAAATAATAGATGCTAAATATTACTTTTAGAAGTACTAAAGAAACCATGATTTTTTACTCAAATCAATATGAGCCCATCAGTAATGTTGGAAAAATTCAGCCAAATACATTTGTTGATTATGACCAACCTCATCCCTATTCAACACCACCTCCATCACACTTTTCTCATTTTTCATCCTTACCCCAACAGGACAATCCCTTTGCCAATCCTCTTCATAACGATATTATCTATTCTCCCATATATCCATATTATGTCTATCAATCCACATACAATCCTCCTCCACCCTTTCAATATTCTTCTTTCAATACAACACATCCATTTCAACAAGAAAATACTTATTCTTCCAATTCTACCATGCACTCACCTCATACTTCGCAATATTCCTGTCATCATTCTACCCATAATAAAGAAAGTAGAGGTGAGAAACCATTAGGTCCTTTTATGATGAAATTCCTAAGGCATTTATCAAAAACCTCTCAAAAACCTTCATCACGTAAATTTACTAAGCTCAATCAACCAATGGATATAATTCTCAAGTATTTACTTGACACAAATAAGATTGAACTCCCTTCCATAAGACAACCTGATACCACGATGAGATTGGTTTAAACCTGAGCTACATTGTGAATATCATAGAGTGGATGGACATATGACACAAAAATGTAAAAATTTAAGATGTTCAATTCAAGATTTTATTGATGAGGGTATTTTTAATATAAAGGAATTACAATCTACAACTGATGATAAATCTCCAGTAAACAATCAAACTCCTACACAACAAATACCAATAATCAATCAATACATGGGGATCTCCCAAGAACCCCTACTCAATTATCAACAACAGGAAACCCATCAAATATTGCATGTTAATGTGTCCCATCATGATGATATTACTAATATTGTAACAAAAACTACAAATGAGCAACCTCAAGTTCAATCAACCCAATCTGATATTCAAGAGATGGATTCCTCATTTGACCAACCTTCAAAAATATCTTTGGCTCTAGAGAATGATCCAAAATGGAATGTAAGCATAGAAAGCTCATCTTTAGAATCAAAATCTCAATCCGAAATCCACTTTGATAGCCAACAACAAGTGATTAATCCTAAAGCAAAGATATCCCTTTTAGAAGTATTACAAAGTTCTCATAAGGAAACTTTGTTCAAGATACCTAGCCAACAATTTTTTCCTCATCATATTTTCTCTAAGAACATAATTAATGGTGTAAAACCTCTTGAGGTTAACCATATTTCATTCTATGATGAGGAGATTCCTTCCTCTACTCCACAAGAAGACTCCTATCTTTACATTACAGGTTCTAGTAAAGAAACACCTGTTAAAATTATCATGGTAGATAATGGCTCCTCTCTTAATTTATGCACTTATCAATTATTCCAAAAACTCAAATCAAAGGAAGAATATCTTAATGAATCAAATGTTATTATAAAATCTTTTAACAATGAAATTCAAGAAGCTCAAGGTACTATAATTTTTCCCCTTAATATTGGATCCAAGATCCTGGATACTTTGTTTTATGTAGCATATGGCCCTTCATCTTATAACCTACTTCTCCAAAGTCCTTGGATTCATACGATGTGGGTTGTCCCTTCCACTCTTCACCAATGTTTGAAGTTTGAAATTGCAAATAAAATGGTTACCATACAGGGTGACCCAAAACCATTTGAAGAATATTTAACGGTTGAAACATCAAGTTCTATACATTCTCTATTATCACAATTATCTTCTATCCATCACTTTTCTTTATCCATATATGATCATCCTTGTTTACCAAACAACATCCATGTATATCTTTCACATATGCTCCCTTCATCTTATCAAGACTTGGAATATAGTGATAAGAATGAAGAACTTTCTTATCCTTCTTACATTTTATTTTGTAACATGATCAATTTTACACATATAAAAGTCAAATATTTTGCTATATTATTTTACATTATAACAAAGCTTTGGTTATCGCTACCTTTTATTCATCACCTTCTGTTCTTACCTTCATCACAACCAAATTATCCTTCAAAACCTCCTTTGATTTTGAAGCAACCTTAGACATCATATATTCAAATAACCTTGTATAGTGTATATAGATCATTTGTATATACCACCAATTCAATTCATAAATTAAAATCAAAATATAAAAAAAAAAAAATCAAAATCCTCAAAATATTCAAAAAAAAAAATACTAATGCAACTAAAGACCTTAAAGGTAAATTTGAGCCCAACTGGCTTGGACCATATATTATCACTGCTAAATTTGAATAAGGAGCATACAAATTAGCTACCTTAGATGGTAAATATTTAAAAGAACCTATGAATATTATGCATCTTAGGCGATATTACGCATAAAATTTAGCCATTTCATCATTTGTACATATTTTGCATGTTGTCTTATTTTAAAAATATATCAAACTGTTTACACAAAAACAAAAACAAACAAAAATAATAAAAATAAAAACAGCAATATTCTTGACTCTTTCGAAACCAAAACAAAATAAAGAAGAAAGAAAGAGTCAACATTCTCAAACTTCTCAAAAAGTATTTGTATATATTTCTTCTTACAAATGTTGCAGTTATATATTTCAAATTATTTTGGATAAATTAGCATTTATTTGGAATCCCTCACTTTCACAAACACAAAATAAATATCTTGATTTTTATTTGGCATGATTACTAATCTCTTTTATATCAAAGTCCACAAAATTCAATTAAATGAAGTTTTGAGTATAAAGAACTGATCTTGTTATTTACTTGAACTAAGTATATCTTTTCACATTAAAATTATTTCATTGCAAATTTGATATGATGCTACATAGTAGAACTGGCTTCCTGAGCAAAACGTTTCCCCTGCTATCCTATCATGCACATGGTCTAGAATCTTTGAGAATTGGCAAAAGGACAAGCTCACCCCTACCCAGAATAAAAATCCCTTGCTCTACAGCTAATCCGAGCAAGTATCCCTAGCATAGGAAGAAAAGAAAAGTTCAAGAAAAAGAGAAAAAGAAAAATGTTATTTTATATCATTACAGCAATGTTTCAAGCATTATCTCAAAAATCAAGCAAAAATACAAAAGAAAGCAAAATAAAAGCAAAAGAAAGCAAAAGAAAGCAAAAGCAAAAGCAATAAAATCCCTCTCCCTACCCATTGAAAAGAAAAGAAGGGTTGATGAGCTTGAATCCCTGGAATTCTCAATTATTCAAAAACTGTGAGGTAAGCCCCATAACAGGTGGTTTGTGCCCAACCTGCTTGGCCTTGGGTAACTCCTAGCATGGCGATATGTCTGTCACATTAGCAACATTCTTTTGTACAGACCTATGTCTGCTTATGGATTAGCTAGCTCTTGATAATCCGACTTACATAGTAGTCTGGTATGGTTATATGCATCTAAATCATGGTTAACGGACACTTATTTGGTTCATTCAAATCACTTGTATCATAGTATCTTGCTCAAACTGGTAAATGAACAATGCAATTGCACACACATTTGTATTTGAGAGATTTTGTGTATCATTATGATAAATCAAGATTGGAAATAAACTCACATATGCACATGGGATTCCTTATAAATCTAACTTTTGTCTTCGAGATACTTTGAAATATCTTTGCAAATTGTCTGGAATAATTTCATTTTTCCTTTCTAGCATAAAGACAACTACATGCATAATCAAAAATCAAAATTTCTTTCAAACCATACAATAAAAACACACACACACACACACACACACACACACACTATATATATATATATATATATATATATATATATATATATATATATTGTCGACTTTCGCGACGATGGTATAGTTCCAGAACTTAAATGGGAGTCTTATGCCTAGCGCAAGTCCTCCTCTTCATATTTTCTGTTTATTTTCAACAATTAAAAATCAACCATACAATAAAACTATTATATCAACTTTTTCTTTGGATTTTGCGATGATGGTATAAGTCTATACCTACATATTCTATGCCTAGCGCAAACCATTGTACCAATTTTTATTCCCCATTTATTTAAAATCATAAAAACATGTGACTTGCATCATTATGTTACACAATTATGCTTTACAAACAAACGAACACTTATTCTATTTCATGACATTATGTTCAAATTCAATATTGCAACCATGGTATAAATTCTAAGGAATTGTTCAAAATTTTATCACACTTAGGAATTTATGCCTAGCAAAATCATATTTTTGTATCTCATGCATACTATTTTTTTGGAAAATCTGAAAACAAATCATCAAACCATCATCATTTCTATCATTACAACACAAAGTCTTAAGACTGTCTCTTAAGCACTCTTTTACTTTTAACAATATTTCTATACTGGGGTTAGCTTGACGACCGAGTGAGCGATGACTCCATGAAATGGTCTATAACAATGACAATGTCCTTTGAAATTATTGTTAGAAGTCCCTTTTTATTTCTTTTATCAAATCACACCACCACAACCAATTGTTTACATCAGATTATTTCATTTAAAATCTTATAGCATGACATCAAATTATACTATTTCAAACGACATAATTACATGAATCATCAATCCAATCAACAAACAATTCAAACATTAAAGCATCATAACAACATATGCACAAGTCATATCATCAAAAATATCAGTTCAACAAGAAAAAAATGAATAGTAAAAATGAATTAGGGTTTTACCCTATTTTTTTTAATTTTATTCAAAAACACTTAACAACATTTTAACATTTTGCTTTTCCGCATTTTTACCTCAAACGTTCGATTTGGGTAAAAACACGGAGGGGGCACCATACGATTTGACCTAGAATCATCGCCTAAAAATGGGAATAATTTTTGCTTTCTCGTAGATCGAGAAGAACTAATATTTAATGCATTTTCCTCGAAAAATTTGCTAAAGAGGGGGCAAAATGTAGCACCCTAAAATTGGCACAGTAAAAACTTAAATAATTACAATTACTCTAGTAATAATTCAAATTCAAATTTTAACCCCAAAATCGCTCCTAAACCACCGTTTAACCCGTTTCCTCCTTTCCCGTGCCATTTTTAGAGTTTGTTTTGACCGTTTGATGATATCGTCGCCGATCAGACGACATTGCATCAGATCGAACGATTTCATCTAGGCTAGGACGTCCAGACGATCTTGTCCCAAAACTGATTTTTCATAATTAGCCTCTGTTCCAATGGCATCTCCAATCTGGGTAGAAGCGTGTCTATGCTGTTAGAGACCCTTCCTGTTGGAGATCTCCCAAATTGGGATGATCTCCAACCTCCTAACCTCCCTCCTAAGCCTATTTAAACTTAGGACTCCCCCTTGGCATCCCCCTGGATGAAATTTCCTGTAACACAAGTTCTACGTGCATTAGACCATCTTAAATTATTATTTGCCTCCATATTTGTCCAAATTTATTTGCAGGAACCTTAGTATTTTTCAGCCGGAGCAAGCTCAGTTCGTCGTGGACGATCCTGTTCAATTCGAGATGATTTCGCACCAATTCGAGACGATCTCGACTGCAGTCTGCATTGGGGGCAATCAGTGCCCAGAGTTTGCATTTCCTCATTATTTTTTGATGCATTATTCTGTATTTAGTTAATCTTATGATTATTCTTTATTATTTTGCATCTTGGAGTTCACCCATGTAGTTTAATTGCATAATAAGGTCATGATTAGCTATTAAAGTGTTGCAACTTATTTGCATTTCTATTCGGGATTATCTGTTAACATCCTTATTGTCATTTTACATCATTATCCTCTATTAGCATTGCTGCATTTTTTGTAGTTTGTGTCTATTTCTTTGTTTGTAGGTCTCTGACGAATTCGTCAGATCTCAGACGATCCTGCAGGTCGAAGATGATCCCGTCAAATTCCAGACGATCCTGTCTGCTTCAAGAATCAGAACCTCCATCAGACATCCGGATCAGGTATGGCTCTTTAATTTAGCTTTTTCTCTCTGTTTTTGCTCAAATCTGTTTGTTGTATTTCATTTAGTCTGCATTCTCATAATAGAACAACTTAGATTCATTTGGCCAAACCTAGGACTTGAATTTTTAAAGATAAAACTGAACACATTAAACACATTCCCAACCTAGGCGTGGAAACTACCATTCAAATGTTTCCTAGTGAACCCACCATCCGTAAAAAAATCACCATAATACACCTCCCCCGATAGGTGGAACCTTTGCAAGGCCTCTCAGTCCGAGGTACCGCGCCATCCTTTTCCTATCCTCCTTCCGGGCACGGATCCTATAGCCTGAAGGTAAGGATGCAAAAAAATTGGATCGATACAAATGGAAACTAGGTTTATAGAAGATCGTACCTGAGTTAAGATAGCTTATTAGAGGAGAAGATTGATAGTTTAACTCATAGTACACATAGCATACCTATGCATAATAGATTGCATAGAATATGGAGATGTGTGTACACCTTCTAATGATTGAAGGTGGTAAATCTAGCTCATCGAGGATGATAAGATGGATGGACTTATGTGCATAACATGAGATATACCTACGAATAAGGGACTTGCATGAGGGGAATCTTGTGTGGTATAGTTATTGAGAAAATTAGGGGTTTTCTTAAACATTAAGTCAATCTAAGGTTGGTTAGGGGTTTATGAATATCTCTCCTTGGTAAAAAAAAAATCTATTTTTGTGTGTTTTCTTATTTCTTGTTTTTAGGGTCGTGTTGGAGCTAAAATTGACTCAACATTTGAGACCCCCAATTTAAAATTTTGGCTTCAATAAATTTAGCAAATGTTGTTGGCCTCTGTTGCATTTTCATTTGAGAAGTCGGCTTTCAATGTTTGATTTTAGAACAAAACCTTAGCCATTTATTGGATTGCTTTTATAACCATTATTTAATCCTAAAGGAATCCATAAATGTCAAATTAGATGAATGTACACTAAAAGTGTCAAACCATTAAATACCTCTATTCCTTTAAAATAAGGTTTATGATCCATGAATTTAATACGAGCCCTCATTATAAAATAATCATAACTTTCGGTCCTAAGTCAAATAAATAAACCCCTAAGTCCCAGGGTGTCTAAAGGTGTTATTAAAGCATTTAGACCCAAATTCATCTCTAGCCTAAATAAAATTTTAATAAAATAATTTAAGGGTATGCGCCCCCTTGACTAAAATTCAAGCACTATGGCTAAATCCAAGGGCAACGCCCGAGTCAATCTGAATCGGACGGAAGCACTTACAAAATGAGCCTAGTTGGTTAAGAGCAAAGATGTGTGCCATGATAAAAATACTTATATCATAAGGTATTAAATGGTGATAAATCAAAGTCTAATAAATCTAATTTGAGGGTTACATGCTTCTCTAGAATAAAAATCATGTAAATCTAGTAAATCTAAGGGTAGGCTTCATTAAGATGAAATTGAACGGATACGCTCAATTTTATAAGTTTGAATCTTTAATTGATAATGGTATAGTCAATATTCATATACTTAAGTATCAAACATATGGTTTTAATTAAAAGGAATGCACCCCCTTGATTAAAAATACATACAAATTAAATATATCTAAGGGCAACGCTTCGATTGAAGCGGATCAGACGATCGTTCTCGATCTAAGGATAAAGAGAGTAACAATTGATAAGTGATTAAATCCTTTTGAGTTAATTAAAAGTGTTAATAATGATTAACTAGGGCATTAACACATTTATAATCACTCCCCCTTTTCACTAAATCATAGATTAATAAAATATTAAAAGCATGTGCACCTTATGTTGTTTTCAAGTTTTGTAGGTTATGGAAAATCAACGATCGTGATTCATCATGACTTGATCCAACGGATGCATAGTGTCCAGAGAAGTCAAAGTTGGTCAATAAGGCCTATATTGACTAAATCATCAATAAATCCAAAATATCTAATGGTAGTAATGATTATTTTCCAATCCAATGAACGCGCATTCGCCCAAAGGTACCTCGAGTTAACCATAAATCTTATAAGCATTCATGACTTAATTATGGTGTAGATCTACAATAATCAACAACTGCATTCAAATACAAGTGGATCCAATGGTAGCACTCTTCTGCTCGAAAAGCAAAAGTTGACAAGTCAAAGTGCTTTTCAAAAGGAAATCTATGGTAGCACTTAAACCCCCATGAAATCTAATGGCTATGATTTAATCAAGATCACATAAAGGACATAAGAGCACATTGTAGACAAATCCAACGGTTGCAATTGATCCTGCAAAAAAATTATGGTGGTGTTATTTTCAAATCAACCAAAAGCATAAAGAGCATTGATGATAGCATTTTAATCTACCAAATCAAATGGTGGTGATTCAATAAAATATTTTAAGGAATATAAAACATGCATCAACGGTCGCACCATACCCTCGATCAAATCCAATGGTCATGATCCTGCAAAGTCATTAAGAGTTGAAAAGTCAAAATTTAAGGTTACCAGAGCACGCATTACATGTAATATGATGGTGGTGCTTGAGCCCACTTAGATCTGACGGTCATGCTTTCCCAAAAGTGGTCAACATTTAATAGGGTGGTCACCGATATAGTTGTGGTCAAAGTAAATCCAATGGTGGCACTAGATCTAGCCAGATCCAATGGCAGCGCTTCATTTGAAAGCAATCAAAAGCAAAAGAGCATCAACAATCGTGCTTGGTTCTGATTTGATCTAACGACTACACTTAATCATGGCTATCAAAGGAAAATAAAGCCCAATAAAAGGTGCACAACTCTACCCGATCTGACGACGATGATGGACCCCGACCAGATCCGATGGTAGCGCATGGCCAAGTCACCTGAAGGTTAAGGGATATGGCTTATTTCACTATTAGATAATTAATTAAAATTAAATAAGGGTCTAAACACGTTGATAATGACCCCCTCTCCTCGACAAACTCTGGTGCATGTCTAGATAATCGGACGAACATGCTAGATCATATATTTGATCGGACGGTGAGCTATTAACAAGGTAATCAGGTTATTAAAGGTTGTGTATTAACCAGAGGTTAGTAACTTTCTAATCACTTTGATTAACCTTTAATAAATAAATATTAAATGAAGGTTAAGGCCCTGATTTAATATTAAGTCGATGATTATTATTTGCAAAATATAAGTGTGTAAAATCGACTAACCAATAACTTTTGGGTATCTTCTATAATATGCATGACCACCATTGACATATGTCTACTATATTGTAGGACTAACATTTATGCAGGTCCAAAAGTATCAAATGAAGGTATACGATGCGTATCCCATCCAACGGTCATCATGAGTTGGTGGATCCGATGGGCACACACCTCAATGACCAAATCTGACAATAGATCCCCAAAATGATCACCACCTTGTTAACGGTGTAACTATTCCCAAAACCAAATCTCCTTCAGGGCCAAAGTGGTAGAATGCTTTCTCACAAAAAGCCACCACCACCACGTTCGTATTTCCACGTCAGAGGAAGGATCAGTTCGGTGACCAATAGGAAAGTTGTGAATGATTGCAAGTACACAGACCAAAGTCCTCGTGGACGTGCAGGACGAGGAAAGCCACCTACCATAACTGTCTGACTTTAGAATGTGACACTTTGGCAAGTCTCCATTGGTAAATTTGAAAAGGTAGTTGGTGACACTATATTAATGGTAGTTTGTGTGATGATAGTGAGCCCACTTCTCCATCAAATATTTAAACCCACACTATCGAGTGACATTACCACCCTGGTAATCTTGAGCAAAGGAACTGGTTTGAAGGAGTAGAGAGTAGAGAAAAACTTGGGAGACTTGTTTTAGTGAGCTAGAATAACTACCGTGAGTGAGATGGCAACCTGGGGAAATGCTTTCGTACCCAAGGATACTGAAGAAGCGGTGAAGTTTATCACAGACCAATCACCGTATGTTGAACTCCCTAGTAAAGTTGTGCCTGGGAGCACGATGTATGATTTTGCCTAGCAGAGTGGGGCTGACAAAAAGCTCACTCCCATGCAGCAATATGAAATTGAAAATACTTGCATCCAAAGTTTTGCTCCCACAATGGAGAATGATCAAAGAGCCCCTTGGTTGCTAGCTGATTTATTCCACAAAGCAAGGAGGCTGCAACATAAGGGTTTCCCCAGGAGTAATAGGTGGACCAGTAACCTAGGAAAATTGATATGTCCAAGAGTATACTACTCCTCAGACCTACTGGCCTGGTTAGCTGTAGCGTACGATGAGAAAACCAGAACATTCTGAGACAATAGAGACCGACCAATGTTCAGTGTCATAGCCAAACATATCAAGCAAGTCTTCAAACTAGCACCTTCAAATACTCAGTTGATTCAATAGGTAATTGAAAGGCAATCTCGAAGGTTAACAGATTTAGATGTTTTTAAATCATTATTTGAAGATCATGAGAAAGTAGTTTTTGAGTTTCCCATCAAAAAAACTACTTTCAAACCATGGGTCCGAGATTTTTGTGATATGGCTAATATCATTTTAGGAGTACAAGAACTCAGTGTAGTGGGTAGAAAGGTATTATATCTAGTAGCATAGAGTAACAAGGCAATAAACACCCTAATTTATGCTTAGGAGCAAGAATTGAGTGAACAAATGCACACGCAGTTGATAAAATTAAGAAAGGCTATTTTGGAGCAAAGGCAGGAGATACCTCATTTTTCTCACTACTCCATTCTCATGCACCTACTAGTGGGGCAATTGGGAGAGGAAGCCCAAAAAAGGGTAGGGGTCATTGAGAGTCCCTACGTCCAGACCAGTTTTTGGAGGATACACGAAGGTCGTACTCACCTAGGTTGGTTTTGTGATAATTTTATGTTGGAAATTCATTGGCTCCTAATCGGCTTCCTCCTTGAGAGACTAGGGCCTAGGGTAAGAGCTTTCATTAAGGAAAAGGATATCGGATATTATTTCTTCTCTGAAGGGTTCACCTACATTCGGCTCTATGGAGCTAAAATTCCTCCTAAAATGCTACCTATGTATTGCCCATTATCTCTCGTTGCCCTAGAGCTGTGTAGACAGGTGGTCGAGGAGGCCAAAATGAGGCTAGTGAAGAAGCATGGCAGAGTTCCATGGCTCAGCATCCCCTGTAGATTTGGAAATTATGTATTTATAGGATATCCAAATTTACTCAAAGGGATGTATGATTTGGATCTCATGGATTTTGAAGAAATAACTTGGAGACCTTATGATCTAGATAAAAAGTATGAGAGGTTAATGAAAAATCGTGATTACGCCTGGGTCGAGCATAGGAAAGATGATTATGAAGAAGAATTATTGGATGCCATAGAAAAAGGGAAATATTTGTAGGTCATATGGGATAAGTTCCCCTTTGAAAAAAGGGGCAATTCATAAATTTAGAAACCCTATGATTACCCCCCAAAGTTGGTTGCAATCAGAAGAATCTCAATAGAATATGTAGCCCCTCTCTTACCAAAAGCCACCCAAGCAATCAGAGAAGACCCTATATTGGAGTTGATAGAAGATCAGGGCATTGACCAGATGGAAGTCACTATAAGCACAACAGATATTGTAGAACACCAAGTCCAAGCCCCTGATAATACTCACCTCAGAATAGAGGCAACACCCAACACTTCCCAAGGAATCTTTGAAAGCTCGAGTACAGTAAAGGGAAAAGAAGTTATCACCACACCTACCCAAGAGCTCACTACTTCAAAGTAAGCTATAGTTCCCATTTTTGACCAACTATTAGTAGTAACTAGTGTGAGGAAATTAGCTCCTAGAGCCATTCCTAGCTCTTTGAAAATAAATAACAAGGAGATAAAAATTCCATCAGTAATACAAATGAACATGAGAAGAGCAGGTGGATTTGGAGGTATCTTTAGAGATCACAAAGTTAAAATGCAAACAATTGTATCTATCCTAGAAACAAAGAAGCCTAGGTTGTCTCTACCCTCCACAAAGGTTATGTTGGAGAGAACAGAAGAACAAATAGTTTTTAGTGCTGCCAATGAGCATGAGCTATAGGTAGTAGCAGGAATGGGTGGCATGGGAGACAACTCTTAGCTAGAGTAGGAATAGAGATGTCCAAATCAGATATGGTAGAAGTATACATACCTACCCTACAAGAACCTATTATTCTCAAAGTTGATGAGAAAATAGGAGTTTTAGTACATGGAAAAGAGGGTGATATGGTCAAAGTAGCTAAAGCAGTACAAGAGCAAACTATGGACCAACTACATCAGAAAAATACAGAGTTGAGGAGCCAACTAGAAATGAGTGATAAAGAAAAAGTAGAGATGCAACCTTAATTAATAAACTAAAAAAGAGTTGGTGCAGAAGAACACCCCAATAGCACAACCTCCCTTGGTGATAAAAATAACCAATTATACAGACTATTTGAACAAAATAAAAAGGGAGATGTCATTTAAAATTCAAGACAAGATCAAGGGGATCACAGAGATGTTCAGGCATATTGGGGTGATCCAGGTTACCACTCAAGAAATGGAAAGCTTGATTTATCAAAAAGAAGAAGACTTCGAGACCATTCACCCTACTCTCGACTTAATGTCAAAATATTTTGAGGAGATGCAGAACAAAGAAGTATTATTGAATGATGGTACTGAGATCAAGTGTAATATTGAATTCATGAGAGCAGCTATGTTTGGGTCAAACAAGGAAATATGGCTTAATGATGCTATAGAAATGTTCACTCTATTGGATGACATAACAGAGAAACTAGTAGATATTAGGTTATCATTGGAAGAATTCTTAGAAACTGTCAGTATAGAAGATCTCCTTAAAAATAAAATAGAAGACTTTGATTGTGAACCATATGATGAACAAGAGATGGCTAGATAAACCACCTTTCTAGTAAATACTATGGAAATGCTAATCACCCAGTATGAAAAAAGTAAGAGTTATATCAGCATGCAAAAAAATAGGATCCTACAGGAGATGAATATGTTGAGATTCTCTATAACTTTTAACATTGATGCTTGGAGAATGATTGGGAAACAAATCAGATGGCTGCAATAGGGCAAGAAAGGTAAAGAAATTAAAATATGTAGCTTACAACTAGAAATGAGCTCACCTCCTAGAGATGAAGAGAAAGTTGCTCAGAAAGGGGAAACATCCAAAGTAGAAAGCCAGTCAGATGGCCAAGGAGAAACAATAGAAGGAGAAATAGAAGGAGGAATAGAAGAAGGAGACCCTCCAGGCACTGACATCACCGGTTGAACAAGTTGAAGACTTAAAAATAGAGGAATGTACAGTATGAAAAAAAGGATAGTGGAAGCTAGTTGTACCAATTTTGAAGATCAAACCAGAAGGTGACAAGTGTAAGGCCAAGATCAGGCCAAAAATAATAGATTCAAGAACCAGAAGCTATAAATACACCATGGTCAGAATCTGCATCAAGCATTTAGAGATAGCATTTTTGCTAAGAGGTATACTTGAGTGCCCATTTGAGTTGTGTTGTTGTATTCCCATTGTGTCTATTTTTCTCTATCATCCCTCATTCCTCCCTTTTTATGTAGGTTTTGGTAATACTATGTTTGGAGAGTTGAGAATATTTCTAGTCTTTTTGAGCCTAAAGTCCAGAGATTCTTCTTGCTAATATTTTAGAAGGAGAATTGAAGAAGTCTTGTTACATCATTTGAACAAGGCTTTCTCATTGTATTAAAATATTTTTAAAATAGAGTTTAATGGCATTCTGCCAACTCTGCATGTAATCATCATTGGAGAAATTAATACAATTATGGGTTTCAGTTTTATCATTCTCTTATCTTCAATTCTATGTGTTTCCTCATAATAGGTTATGATTATTTGAACATGTTTTGAGTATTTCTTTCATTGGTTAACCCTTAGACTGATTATGATATTCGAATGAGTCTAATGGCACCAATTCTTCTTTTCTCATTCTTTCTATTCATGTTATGAATGTTGTTAAATTGCTATAACAACCCAATTGAATAAGGCATCGGTCTACATAAGGCATAATAACTATGTTGTTATTGCTTGGTCATTTTTATAATAATAATACAATTAAAATTAGAGTGTGTAATACTTGTAAAATCATAAATTACCACTAGGGTTTCCTTACCCATTCTGTTAAGTTTTCTTTAGCAATATTTTTTTATCAGAATAAAGAGGTAGGTTGACCAGAGCCTATAATAGCTCATTGGTTTCAAATGATTTCTTGTAGCATGACAATTAAATCCTATGGATGCAAGAAATGGTTCCAACAATTTTTGGCACCATTGTCGAGGAAGAATTTTTAAATTCTTAACTTTGTTTAACAACGATTATTATTTTAATCAACGAGTGGCCAATTGGAATAAAGAACCTACGTTTTGATTTTTATGACTTTTATGTTCTTTATTTTATTTTACCGTAGTGTTTTTATGTTTCTTGATTTTCTTGAAATTCCTCCAAGAACCATCCCCTATGAGGTTGAGAGTTAAATATCAAGCAATCTTGATAAGCATATTCTATTCTTTCTGCACCACCATGTTGGCGACTCTATCTGGACAAACCCAAAAATCAAAAATCAAGAAAGAAGGAGCAGAACGTGTTGGTGCACACCAGGAGAAGCGGTAAAGAGCTATTCCCAAAATTTAAAAATCTAGAGGTATTTACCCATAACCAAAAAATCCCAATTCTTAAGAGTATTATTAATGAGAATAAATCTTACTTTAGCAGTAAAAAGTACGTAAAGAAAAATAAAAATCAAAATACTATTGCTATTGATATCACTATAGATGAAAATTTAAATTTTATTATAGAAGATACATGTGATTATTCTCATTGCCCAATTAATAGTAATAATATGGTAGATAATCCATTCAGATTATATTCAGAATACCCAAACCCAAATCCCTATAGGCATTGCTACTATGAATTCAAATCCCATTACACCTACAATAACAATGGCTCAACAAAATCAAAATAATATTCATTTGTGGAGAACCAATAGATACAGGCCATTTGCCTTACCTACAAATTTGAATGCCTTACCTAATAAAGCCCACAAATACCTTCCCAAGTTTATAGGAAATAATGCAGTAACTGGAGAAGACCATATCAAAAGTTTTTTGTATGCAATGGATAGCCTAGAGGTAGAACACGAAGATGTAGTCCTAAGACTATTCCTACAAACTTTAGAAAAATATGCTAGAGAATGGTTCAATTCTCTCCTAGATAATGATATCCTAGATTTTACTAAAATGGAAGTTATTTTCCTAAAGAAATATGGAGAAAGGAAAAATGAACAATCTCTATTAACTGAGTTGGCCACTATGAAGAAAAAGGAAAATGAGGTTGTCAGTGACTTTAATAGAAGGTTCTCAAAAACCAGAAATAAAATCCCTGCTAACCTTAGGCCTAGTGATATTCAGTCCATTTGTTTCTATAAAAATGCTTTTCAAGGAGAGTTTAACTATGAGTTAAGGCAAGAACAAGCCACCACCATTGATGGTTGTATGGAAAAGGCAATGGATATCGAAAGAAACATGCTTGATAGTGGTAAGATGAAGCCTTACTCTCTAGAAGCCAATCTACCTGAGAGAAAGCCCAAAAGGGTAGCATTTGATATACAAAGAAGAACTGAAGTAGATCCAATGGAAAAACTAACTAATCAAATGGTTGAGATGTTTAATACCATGAACAACAGGTTAGCAAGAATTGAAAGAAATAATGGTAATAATGGTGAGACATCACAAATAGAGTGACCACATGTTGATAATCACCCTCCCTTCAAGAAAAACTTCAATAGAAATTGGGGGAACAATAATGGCTCTAAGGAAGGAAACAGGAATAGGAACAATGGAAACAATAATTGGAAAACATAGAGTCTGATAGAGATCAGAATAATGTTCCTAACCCTATACCATCTGCCAACATAGCAGAAGGTTTTCCCTATTTTTTCTCTACCTATGATGCACCTCATAACCTAGATGGATGTGGGATTTACCTAAGTGAACAACACAATGTAGATTTACATGATGATTCAGAAGAAGATATAAGAATTAATGTTTGTTGGTCTCTAGAAGATGAGTTCAGAGAAAGGCTATTTGAAGAGAATATGGACAAGTATGCTTCAAATCATCATCCTCAAATATTAGTAGTTGAAGGAACTAAAATCTTGCAAAAACCACATGAGTCAAGATATGACAAAATGAAGCAAGGGAAATTAATCCCCACTACTAAGGAAGTGGAAGAATTAGAAGCTACCAATACTCTGAATTTAAGAAACAGAACTGTCCCTGATAGAATAAAAAAACTTCTACAAGTGAAACAAGAAAATAGACTTTCACAAATAAAAATATCAGTAAAGAGAAAACTGATAGAACCTCCAAAAATATTATTCCTGAGATAGTAGAATTAGAAGAGGAAACATCCAAAGAAGAAAGCAACAGACCACTAGATATAAAAAAGATAGAATTTGATGTTGGGTCAGAACTCAATAAACAAAAAGTTAACATCACATTTGGAGAGCTTATGAAAGTTCAACAGTACAGAGAACAAGTCTACAGAGCATTTGGATTAGTTGAACAAAAAGAAGACCCAACTTGCCATGCTGCTAGACAAAATCAACATGATACAAGATCACCATCCTCTATCAGACCCTTCTATGTATCATTAAGGTATAATTCAGATGAAGGAGAGAGGTATGTGATTCATAATTGTATGTTGGATAGTGGAGCTTCACATAATATCATGCCCAAAATGATAGCTGACCAAATGGGGTTAATTTATACAAGAGACTCTACCCCTGTTTTAGTAATGGACAGTAGACAAATTCCTTGTGTAGGGGTGATAACTAGATTATTGGTTTTCCTAGACCAATACCCCAAAAAGGGCATAGTAATGGATGTTGTAGTAGTGGATGTTGATCCATTCTTCTCACTATTATTAAGTAGACATTGGGCAGAACAACTAGGAGGCTCAATCCAATTGGATTGGTCTTATGCTACTATCCCAATGTCAGATAAAGAAAATGTAACTCTACGAAGAGAACCATTTAACAAATATTCTATAGAGTTAATTAAAATAGATGAAACCATGATAAACTTAGTGAATTCTATGGAAGAAAAAGGGATGGGAGTTTATTCAATATGGCATAACCCATTCCTAGTAGAAGTGCCAGAGGCAAAGAACATGGATCCAGAAGTTATAAAAATGGTTGATGTTGAATCAGATAGAGTGTTAACTCAAGAAATGTGGACCATGACTTTTGATGGAGCTAAATCCCAATCTGGAGTAGGTGCAGGAGTTAATATGACTGATATAAAAGGAAACTACCTTGGTATTCCTTACAGACTAGAATTCCCTTGCACAAATAATGTAGCTGAATATGAAGCTTTATTGCTAGGATTGAGGAAAGCAAAAGAATTAGGCATTAACTACTTGACTGTAATAGGGGATGCAGAACTAATTATACAACAAATCAAAGGTAAATATCAGACCAAGCATCCTAGGCTAAAATAGTATAAAAATGTAGTATTGGAAGAAATTGAAAAATTCTTAGCTTTCAATATCTCATTTATTCCAAGAGAACAAAATCATGTTGCAGATCTTTTAGTTGTAAATGCCTCAGGCCTAGACCATCCAGAAATAACTACAGAGTATATGGATAGGTTCCCAACTATTTTAGTTTATAAGCCCTCTATGCCAGATAACATAGTTTACCTACAGGTCTTCCAAGATGATGTGGACATTAAATATTTCATGACCTTACAAAATCAATATGCAGATATAATCTATGATGAAAAAGATGAAGAAAAGCTAAAAGATCAAATAGGTGAACCAGTAGAAGTAATCCAACTAAAAACAAATAGAATACCAAAAGGATTAGTTTCTCTAGAGAGTCTATTTGATGATTTTGACAAAGCTTACAAGCCTCTACACAGAGAAGTAATATCTAAAGATGTTAACATTGGTACAATGAGAGAGCCCAAAATAGTGAAGGTAGACATAGCCTTACCAACAAAAGAAAAGGTTGGATACATCAGTTTCTTAAAGAAGAATAAGGAACATTTTTCTTGGACTTATGAGGACCTTAAAACCTTCAAAATAGATGTAATGACACACATAATACCCCTGAAGGAATATTCCAAGCCATTCAGACAAAAATAGAGGAAATATAACCCTACCCTACACCCAATAATGCAAAAGGAGGTACAAAAATTATTAGATTCCAAAATAATCAGAAAGGTAAGATTTTCTTCTTGGATATCCAATTTAGTACCAGTCAAAAAGAAAAATGGTGATATTAGACTCTATGTAGATTTCAAAAATTTAAATAAAAGTTCATTAAAGGACAATTACCCATTGCCCAATATGGAACAACTATTGCAAGCAGTAGTTGGGTCATCAAGGATGTCCCTATTAGATGGATTTTCTGGATACAACCAAATTTAGATTAATCCAGAAGACAGACATAAAACAACATTCACTACACCATGGGGCACATTTGAATATTTAAGAATACCTTTTGGCCTAATGAATGCAGGTGCTACCTTTCAAAGAGCAATGGATTTTACCTTCAAAGGTTTAATGTTCAAAATAGTGGTTGTATATTTGGATGATATCACCATATTTTCTAAAAATCTAGAAGATCACTTAGAACATTTAGCTACAGTCTTTGCTCGGTGCAAAGAATTTGGAATTTCCCTAAATCCCAAGAAGTGCATATTTGGGACTACACAAGGAAAATTATTAGGTCATATAGTTTCAGAAAAGGGGATAAGTATTGACCCAGAAAGAATAGAAGCTATCTCCAAAATTCCTCCTCCCAAAAACTTAAAAGGAGTCAGGTCATTCTTTGGCAAGATAAATTTTGTCAGAATATTTGTTCCAAATTTTGCAGAGATGACCAAACCCATAAATGACATGGTTAAAAATACTGGAGAAATAAAATGGACAATAGAAAACATGGAAGCATTCAATAAGATAAAAGAAGCCATTTCTACTACTCCAGCCCTAAGCTGCCCTGATTATTCTAAAGACTTTAACATTTACTCATATGCATCTGAACACTCCATTGTTGCAGTTCTTTCACAAAAATATGATGAAAATAATGAAAGGCCAATAGCCTTCATGAGTTCAGGTTTGAAAGGAGCACATCTTAAATATACCTTGCTAGAAAAGTATGCTTATGTAGTCATCCAATCTTTAGAACATTTCAAAGGTATATTCGGTTCAAATAAAGTTTATTATTGCATCCTTTTCATAACAATAAAGGATATTTTTACTCAATCTGAGCCATTAGGAAGGCCAACAAGATGGATGGTGAAACTTTTGCAATATGATGCTGAATTCAAAATAGTCAAAACTGTAAGAGGATAGGGTTTGGCCAAATTTTTGGCTAACAAAGAAGGAGAAGACTCTAATAATGTTCTCACAATAGATGAGATATATGACACCAGGAGAATCAATAATGCAGAATGCAAATGGTATGATGAAATTTTAGCATACTTACAAACTCTATCTTTTCCTAGAGATATGTCAACAAATAGAATGAGGTCAGTAAAACTTCAAGCTCAGAAATACCATGTGCAAGATGGTGTGCTTTATTGGAAACACCCTGATGGAGTGTTATTAGTCTGTTTGTATGAAAATGAAGTCCCAAAAATAATTAATGAATTCCATGATGGTTTCTGTGGAGGACATTTTGCTCCAAAAGCCACAACTAATAAAATTATGAGAGCAAGATATTATTGGCCTTCCCTTTTTAAGGATGTATATAAATATGTTAGGAACTATCATAACTACTAAGTTTTTGTAGGAAAGAAGTAGTTAGAAGCCATGCCCCTCAAACCAATGATCATTGAAGCACCATTCACCCAATGGGGCATTGACCTAATTGGAGAGATCAAGCCTAACTCATCAGGCCAGCACAAGTGGATCATAACTGCAATGGATTACTTCACAAAGTGGGTAGAGGTTGCTCCTCTAAGAACCTCCACAACCGCCACCATTATCAAATTCTTGGAAGAAAACATTCTAACCAGGTTTGGAGTTCCTCAAAAATTGGTAACAGATAATGGATAGTATTTTGTTTCATATGAGATGGTAGAATTTTGTGCTAAATATGGAATAGAACTTTCACATTCTGCTAATTATTACCCCCAAGGGAATGGTCTTGCTGAGTCATCAAATAAGAATATAATAACCAGAATAAAAATATCATTGGGTAAGAACAAAAGAGGATGGGACAGTGAACTAAAATTTGCTCTTTGGGCTGATAGGTTGTCTGTCAAAAGAAACACAGGAAGAACCCCCTATGAAATGGTGTATGGGGAAAGAGTTTTGTTACCTCCTAGGATAGAGAAATTAGCATTATCCCTCTTATTGCAAGATCATGAAGACCCCAACCCCTTACAAAGAAGGCTAGACCAAATTGTCCTATTAGAAGAACAAAGAAGAGAAACCCTTAATAGGATGATGGAACAAACTCAAAAAACTATGAAATTGTTTAATAAGAAAGCCAAAGGTACTCCTTTCTCTCAAGGAGATATAGTCATCTATTGGGACCCTAAAAATGATAAGCATGGTGAAAAGGGAAAACTTGAGCCTAAATGGATTGGTCCATACCAGATAGCCCATGTTGTTGGTCAGAATACTTACAAATTGTAGACCTTGCAAGGAGAACCAATGGTTATCCCTATTAATGGCCAACACCTCAAGATGTACAATCCCTATGGTGGGGTCAGGAAAGAGGAAGTGCCCTATTAAAAAAATAATAATAATAAATAAATAGAAAGTCAAAAACCCCAAAAATAGAGTGATGTTTTTTGTTGTTTTGTTTACCAGTTAAGCATTTTTCTTTTGTCTATATTGTTCTAAGTTTTGTTGTTTCACATGGTATTCTTAGTATGATGAGTATTCCTTACTATTGGTTCCTCCAAAAACAAATAAGAAGAAAGGAGATTTATTTTAGACTTTGATGATGTTTACAATTTTTCAAAATATGAATGTTCATGCAATGGTCATATGATATGAGATAAAACAGAGTGAAATCAGAGTTGATTGGGACACCATGTTGAGGCCTCACATTACAAATGATACTTAAAGTGATTTCAAGGTCCAAAGAACAGGGTTATCTTTGGTAAGGTGGTTGAGCTAAAAATCATTACACTCATCCTTTTTAGCCAGAAACTAATCCTCAACTCAGGCATACTCATTGCACAATTTGCTTATATCAGAATATTTCTCAAATGAGAAAGAAAATCAAAATAATGCAGGTTGAGTCACTACTTGAGATATCTTGGAAAACCTCTACCGGGGCTATAGACGCTTGACTGGTAGTAGAGTAAAACCGGATGGGATTAGAAGCAACTCCATCGAGGCTATAGACGCTTGACTAGTAGTGGAGCCCTACAGAATGGTGAACATATTTAAGAGTGAAATCATACACTAAGCTTAACTATTTTCCCAAACATGACAAAGTTCTAGAAGACTTGGGAATCAAAATGAATGCACTAACACACACATGGGCCAAAGCATGATGGAACAAATAGCTTTGACAAATTATGTGTAATCATATCCTATGACCTTGCTAAAACAAACATAACAATATATCCAAAAAGCTCATCTGATTCTAAAATTCTGACCCTTGGTTTCAAATTGAATAAAAGGAATTACAGTTTTTAATACTCTATTGCTTTGATATCATGTTGTTATTACAACTTTCCAGTTTAAAAGTTATTGTGTTTTGTTTTTCAATTTTGCTTATCAGGCTTGATGATTTGTAATTTTGTCCAAATGATTGCAGTAAAACCAGGAGATTCTGGAATTCTCAAGTGCCTCATGTTTTCAGCACATTGTCCCAGTCAGAGCCTATGTTGGAGCCAAAATTGACTCAACATCTGAGACCCCCAATTTTAAATTTTTGGCTTCAATAAATTTAGCAAATGTTGCTGGCCTCTGTTGCATTTTCATCTGAGAAGTTGACTTTCAATGTTTGATTTTAGAACCAAACCTTAGCCATTTATTGGATTGCTTTTATAACCATTGTTTTATCCTAAAGGAATCCATAAAGGTCAAATTAAATGAACATCCACTAAAAGGGTCAAACCATTAAATACCTTGATTCCTTTAAAATAAGGTTTATGATCCACAAATTTAATATGAGCCCTCATTATAAAATAATCATAACTTTAGGCCTAAGTCAAATGAATAAACCCCTAAGTCCCAGGGTGTCTAAAGGTGTTATTAAAGCATTCGGACCCAAGGTCACCTCTAGCCTAAGTAAAATTTTAATAAAATCATTTAAGGGCAAAGATGTGTGCCATGATAAAAAGACTTATATCCAAAGGTATCAAAAGGTGATAAATCAAAGTCTAATAAAGCTAAGTTGAGGGTTACGTGCTTCTCTGGAATAAAAATCATGCAAATCTAGTAAATCTAAGGGCAGCGCTTCATCAAGATGAAATCGAACGGATGCGCTCACTTTGATAAGTCTAAATATTTAATTGATAATGGTATAGTCAAAATTCATATCCTAAAGTCTCAAACATATGGTTTAATTAAAAGGCATGCACCCCCTTGATTATAAAAACATACAAATTAAATAGATCCAAGGGCAGCGCTTCGATTGAAGCAGATTGGACGATCGCGCTCGATCTAAGGATAAATAGAGTAATAGTTGATAAGTGATTAAATACCTTTTTTTTTTTTTTTTTGAATTTACATGGTGGAATCGGTAGCCGCCACGAATCCGGGTAGGCTGTCCGACTTTTATGGCTGCCACAGTATTCTGTGCTGTCCGCCCCATAAGCCACCACATAGATCTTCTTGCAGTCCACCCCTATAACCACCATGCCACAATCATTTTAAACCTTTTACGTCGCTGAAAGCACCAGGAAATGGACAAGCGTTCAGTCCGACGAGGCCCGATATTTGAACCTTGGACCTCCGCCCCCCTTATGGGGTTTGGATGAACCAATTGGTCTACACCTCGGACCTAGTGATTAAATACCTTAGATTTAATTAAAAGTGTTAATAATGATGAACAAGGGTATTAACACATTGATAATCACTCCTACTTTTTGCTAAATCATATATTAATAAAATATTAGAAGCATGTGCACTTATGTTGTTTTCAAGTTTTGCAGGTTATGGAAAATCAATGATCATGATCATGACTTGATCCAACTGACGCATAGTGTCCAAAGAAGTTAAAGTTGATCAATAAGTTCTATATCAAATAAATCATCAGCAAATACAAAATATCTAATGGTAGCAATGATTTATTTCCAATACAATGAATGCGCATTCATCCAAATGTAACCCGAGTTAACCATAAACCTTATAAGCATTCATGGTTTAATTATTGTGTAGATCTAAGATAATCAATGGCTGCATTCAAAGACAAGTGGATCTGACAGTTGGGCTCTTCCACTCAACAAGAAAAAATTGACAAGTCAAAGAGCTCTTCAAAAGGAAATCTATGGTAGTGCTTAAACCTTCATGGCATCTAACGGTTGTGATTTAATTGAGATCACATAAAGGACATAAGAGCACATCATGAAAAAATCCAATGGTTGTGCTTGATATTTCCAAAATCTGATGATGGCACTATTTTCAAATCAACCAAAAGCATAAAGAGCATCTATGGTATCATTTTAATCTACCAAATCGAACAATGGTGCTACAATCAAAGATGTTAAGGAATATAAAATATGCATCAACAGTCGCACCATGCCCTCGATAAAATCCAATGGTCATGATTCTGCAAAGTCATTAAGAGTTGACAAGTCAAAATTTGAGGTTACCAGAGTGTGCATTACATTTAATATGATGGCGATGCTTGAGCCTACTTAGATATGATGGTCGTGCTTTCCCAAAGGTGGTCAACATTTAACAGAGTGGTTGCTGATATAGTTGTGGTCAAAGTAAATCCAACGGTGGTGCTGGAATTGGTCAGATCCAACGATAGCACTTCATTTTGTGTTAGGATCCTATCCTAACACTATTTTGTAACTCTTATTCACTTATGTAATGACCCACTTCCAATGTGGGGGATCCCATTATGACACTATTTTATAATACTTTGTAATGTATGTGGCAAGTAGGATTTCTAGCCAAGTGGCGCCATATCATGTAACCATTTTTATCAAGATTGTAACCAATGGTAGGTAGGATATTCTAGCTCGAGTGGCATTTTGCATGTAAGCCAACTCTTGAGCCTTTAGGTAGGGTTGCATGAAGTTTTTCTTTAAAATATATGAAGCCATGTACGAATTCATCCTTTTGCAAGCTAATGAAATATTGAAGGAGTTTGCCCCATCGAAGAGGCCTACGATTCTGTGTTATTGTGAGATTGTTCCATTTTTGCATTTGATTTCTACATAGTGTTATTGAGTTATTGATGTATTTGAGTTATTTTTCAATATTTTATATGAGTGTGCTTATTTTTAATAGTGAGATCCTAATAAGTGGTATCAAAGCGCTTTCTAGAGCCGAGTTCTACTACAACTGAGACAAATTTTGCCAACCATTCCGCCTGTTAGGTATAAATTTCTGTGTTTTTTTGTTTTTCTTTTTCCTTTCAAAAATATTCAAAAAATACAATCCTTTTTTTTGACCAAAAATCTAGAAAACACAAAAAAAAATAGTCTCTATTTTAGTAGTTGTGTAGGTTAGAAACCCTGTGTTGGAGGTTTTAAAATATCGTAAGGAGCTATCATTATTGGCTAAGCTAAATAGCCCATAAAGCATCTAGTGAAGCGAGGGGCGATCAGGCTCCAATCCCCATGCCTTAGACAACACTCGCACACGGACTTGAGCTCCCACGCATCTTCGGGTGTATTGGAAGACAATCTAGGTTTAAAAAAAAATTATCTACTAGGAAGATTTTTGGTCGTGTATTATCCATAGTCCACGGGATACAACATCCCGGATGATTACCCTCCCATACTTTCAAAGAGGCGGATAGTGTGCTCAAGGGTATGTGTGGAATCCTCCTTGGATAGTGACCTAAAATATTGGTCCGAGCACTATTATTCATCACTGTAGTATAACAGAGGGCCTATGGGTATTACATACTCCCTTACTTAGCATACCCTAGTTTTTTAAAACATAACTTCCACTTGCAAATCAACACCCTCCCTGTTCTGCTAACCTGCATTCACAACCCCAAAAGTGAGCATACAAATAAGGCTTTCCTTATCATAAGAAACAAACTTGCATGCACCAACAGTCAGGATGAATTTTGCAAGTGTTTGCAATAGCCTGTGGTCAAAAATAGAATAGTTAGGATAGTGAAAAAAATAGTTAGGTCAGTAACAGAGATAGTTAGGTCGAGTAACAGCCCTCTGTAATAGTCCAAAATTATAGGCTTCTAGTGTCTGAAATAGTACTGTCAATCTCAGAGAATCCCCAGGATCAATGAAAGGAACTGTATCAGTAACCTCAATACAGGTGATAGAAGAAGAAACATGATAGTGACAGGGTTGTTAGGGTGCACACTGTATGTCAGAGACAGTTGATCCCAGACCCCAACTTTCAAATCGTAACTCCAAATCAAAAATAGACCACCAACAACACAACAGAAAAAAAAGGCAATAATTCTCAATTATCATAAACAAGGATATCTCTTCATAGAGAGCTCAAATTGAATACAAAATTTAGCAGATAATTCTACACTCTATTCCAGAAAAAATTATCCTTGAAAGCCCTTGGTCAAATTTTGCACCAATTTTCCAAAAATAGCAAATTTTTTATTTTTCTTGCCAAGGCCATAAATTTTCAATGGTCAATCAAATTGATCCAAATTTTTGGGGGTAGAATCTACTTGTTATTCTGCACCAAAGAACCTCAATGACTCACTGGTGAAATTTTAATTCCAAGTGGAAGAAATTACCTTGACATTGACTTACAACCAACAAGAGATCACAAAAAGTCAAGAAATTCAGCATATCTCCTCATTGAGTGCTCAGATCAAACAGCCACCGAAGTGGACCCTATTCTAAAATCATTGTTGCAATCCATTTCCCAAATTAAATTTTAGACCCTTACTAAAAATAGTAACTCTTGAAATCCCACATCTATTTTTAGTAACTGAGTAAAAGAGGGCTCACAATGGCAAGCGACAACCGTGGACAAAAGGAGCTAGAAATTACCATAATGTTGGTCGATATGCAAAAATACCTTGACTACTTGACCACTATAAACCACACCATAAGTGAAGATATTAAAGAGCTCTAAACGAATTAGGATACCACTAGAATCCACTTAGAAAAACAACTTACAGTAGTGGAGACACAATTGCAAGGTACTCTCACATCTGAAAACCAAGATGAAAACTCTGAACGAGGTCGAAGAAGGGAAACAAAAGAACGAAGAATGGGAACTAAAGACACTCACTATGACCGTGATCCAACCTTAAAAATTCCTAAATTAGATTTTCCTAATTTTAGTGGAAAGTATTTGATGGGTGGTTATGTCGGGTTGATCAATTATTTAGACTCAACAATGTCCCTATATATCATAGAGTTTAGATGGCTTTCTTCAACTTAGAATCTGAAGCCTTACATTGGTTCCAATGGCTATGAGCCACTACCCATGATCTATCTTGGGAGGACTTTGAGTCCCAAATACTCACCCAATTTGGTCCTAATGACTATGAAGACTTTACAGGAGCACTGACAAAGATGAAACAAACTACCACAGTTCGTGATTACCAGACACAATTCGATAAATTGGCCAATAAAATAAGGAGATTTTTTATGAGTTGTTTTGTGAGTGGGTTGAAATATGATCTACAAGCTAAAATAAAGATGTTTAAACCACAAACCATGATGGAGACTATCAGTTTATCCTGATTGGCTGAATCTAAACTCTCATCTCAATGATGGACACCACGATTTCCTCAAGCTAGACCTCCCTTTCCTCCTCGATTCTAAAATAATACTGATAATAAACCTCCTAATCCTAAGTGACTGACTACAACTAATATGTATGCACATCGCACCCAAGGTCTATGTTATAATTGTGATAAAAACTTATGAGGGGGCATAGATGTGCAAATAAGAGATTGTTCTTAATAGATGAATAGGAACCCGATAGCAGTGACCATAGTGATGAGGAGAGTAACACAATTGAAGCACCAACTCAACAGGAAGAGGAAACCCAAGACCCTCAAGCAGAAATTTCCATCCATGCTCTTGTCGGGGTTACCACTTCACAAACCATGAGAGTTATGGGTTTTTTCAAAGGCCAACGCCTTACTATTATTATTGATTCAGGTAGTACACACAACTTTATTGATCCTCAAGTTTCTAAGAAGACCAATTGCTATATACACACATGCAATTCCTTTGAATTCATGGTGGCAAATTGAGGCACTTTACCTTGTAAAGGTAAATGTCACAATGTTAAAATAAATATGGGGGATTATGAACCCAAAAAATACATGTTTGCCCTTCAATTGGGAGGATGTGACATTGTGTTGGGTTCCCAATGGTTGAGCACCTTCGGCACTATCAACTGGAACTTTGTAGAACTATGGATGCATTTTTCACAACATGGACAAACACACACCCTTTGTGGTGCCAAAATAGGCCCTTCCCAAATTGTTAGTTCCAATCGTATGGAGAAATTATTGAAAAATTCATCCCGCGGGGTCATTGCACAAATATTTTAAATTAAACCAAGCACTTCCACAGTTGATAAAATTCCAATAGAGTTACAACTTGTTCTAAACAAGCATGATGACATTTTTTTAGAATCGACTATCCTACCACCTCGTCGCTCACATGACCATGCTATTCCACTACTACCACATCATGCACCATCCAACATCAGACTGTATCGATATCCTCATGCCCTCAACTCTAAAATTGAGTAGATGGTATAGGAATTACTCAAAGCTGGTGTCATTCGACCGAGTACCAGCCCTTACTCTTCTCCAGTTTTACTAGTTCACAAGAAGGATGGCTCATGGTGATTATGTATAGACTACCGTGAGCTCAAAAAAATTACCATCAAGGATAAATTCCCCATTCTGATAGTGGATGAATTACATGGAGCTATGTACTTCTCCAAGTTAGACCTTCATTATGGCTACCATAAAATCAGGCTCAAGGATGAGGATATCCCCAAAATTGCATTTCATACTCATGAAGGTCACTATGAGTTCTTGGTAATGCCATTTAGTATGACAAATGTTCCTTCCACATTTCAGAGCCTGATGAACATCTTTTTCTCTCTCCTACGAAAGTTCATCCTGGTTTTCTTTGATGGCATCTTGGTTTAGAGTCGCTCATGGGAAGAACACCTTATCCATGTGGATCACACATTACAACTATTGGCACAACATCAAATTTTTGCTAAGCGGTCCAAGTGTTCCTTTGTTCTAAATGAAGTGGAGTATATAGGGCACATTGTCTCCAAATATGGCATCAAGGTCGATCCCAAGAATATTCAGGCAGTTCAGGACTGGTCAAAACCTCGCACTCTCAAGGGGCTTCGAGGATTCTTAGGGCTTATAGGTAATCACCAAAAATTTGTTTGTAATTATGGTAAAATAGTAGCTCCCCTCACATCCATGTTAAATAAGGACTCTTTTACTTGGATGGGCCCACTGACCAAGCCTTCCTCGAATTGAAGCATTCTATGACCACAACACCAGTTTTAGCCATGCCATATTTTTCCAAATATTTTTTCATTGGAATTGATGCTTTCGGTCATGGCATCGGGGTCATGTTGATGTAGGAAGGGAGACCCTTGGCTTTCACTAGTAAGGCACTCTCTGATCATAACTTGGGAAAATATACATATGCCAAGGAGATGTTGGTCATCTTACATGTTGTAACTCATTGGTGACCATATCTCATTAGGCACCATTTCTCCATTAAAACATACCATCAGAGTCTCAAATACTTCTTAGAAAAATAGGTTGCTACCCTAGAACAACAAAAATGGGTTTCTAAACTCATGGGATATGATTATGATATCACCTATAAAAAGGGCAAAGAGAATCTTGTGGCTGATGCTCTCTCTCACCAATTTGAGACCCTCGGTATGTTATGTGCCATTTCCTCACCTGTTCCTCAATGGATAGATTCCTTACGACAAGAGGTACTTCAGGATGCATATTTGAAAGCTTTGGTGGCATCGCTCCGTGATGATCCTACTTCATTTTCGAGATACAATTGGGATGGCCATGACCTACATTATCACCAATACCTTGTTCTTCCTTGCACATCTCCACTTCGTGAGATTTTCATGAAGGAACTACATACTTCTCCCTCTATAGGCCATTCAAGATTTATTAAAACATATGAATGCCTCAGGCACATATTTTTATGGAAAGGTATGAAACAAGACATCCATGATTTTGTAGTAGCTTGTGATACCTGCCCAATGGATGAAAGGTGAAATGGTGCGTTCTCCAGGTACTCTTCAACCCTTGCCCATTCTAGATCAGGTTTATACTGATATTTCCATGAATTTTATAACAGGTTTACCTAAATATGGTGGTAAGTCTGTTATTCTTGTGGTGGTGGATCGCCTTTTGAAGTATGCTCATTTTTATTCCCTTGGCCATCCTTACACAGCCTCTATTATTGCCCAAATATTTTTGGATTCTATATTTTGCCTTCATGGTATGGCCACCTCCATTGTTTTTTATCAAGACCCAACCTTGACTAGTCATTTATGGTAAGAATTGTTTAAGTTGTAGATAACTCAGCTCAAAATGAGTTCAGCCTATCATCTGCAAATGAATGGTCAAACTGAGATTGTCAACAAATGTTTGGAGAACTATCTTCGTTGCTTTGCATCAGATCATCCTAATCAATGGGTGAAGTGGCTTCCTTTGGCCGAATGGTGGTACAACATTTCCTATCATACAACAACCAAAATTACCCCTTTTGAGGCCGTTTATGGGCACCCTCAACTCATGACTTCTTCATACATCCCAGGTAGCTCCAAGGTCTAGGTAGTCGACACCACTCTCAGTCAACATACTGATGTTCTCCGTTAGCTGAAGCCGAATTTAGACATGGCCTAGAATTATATGTGATAACGAGATGACAAACATCATTCTGAGCATAGCTTTGATGTGGGTGACATGGTCTTCCTTTGCTTTAAATCATACAAACAATCATCTCTACAACTCCATCGATGCCAGAAACTTACTACAAAATACTATGGATGCTACCAAATTCTCCAATGGATTGGTTCCACTACTTACAAATTGGCTCTTCTACCCACCTCTAAGATCCATCCTATTTCCCATGTTTCCTCTCTCAAAAAATTTGTGGGCACATAGGTACAGGTTCAGTTAGCATTACCATAATTAGATGAAGGGTCCATATTATTCGAACCTGAACCATTTTTGGATCGTCGAACCCACTCTCTCCACAACCACACCATCACCAAATTTCTTTTTCAGTGGCGTAGGTTCCAACTAGAATATGCTACATGGGAGTCTCTCCATCAACTCCAGCACTAGTTTCCTCATTTTTAGCTTTGAGGACAAAGCTTCTCAAAGGGGAAGGACATGTTAGGATCTTATCCTAACACCATTTTGTAACTCTTATTTACTTATGTAATGACCCACTTCCAACGTGGGGGATCCCATTATGATATTATTTTGTAATACTTTGTAATGTATGTGGCAATTAGGATTTCTAGCCAAGTGGCGCCATCTCATGTAACTGTTTTTATCAATATTGTAATCGATGGTAGGTAGGATATTCTAGCTCGAGTGGCATTTTGCATGTAAGCCAACTCTTAAGCCTTTAGGTAGGGTTGCATGAAGTTTTTATTTAAAATATATGAAGCCATGTATGAATTCATCCTTTTGCAAGCTAATGAAATATTGAAGGAGGTTGCCCCCTCGAAGAGGCCTATGATTCTATGTTATTGTGATATTGTTCCATTTTTGCATTTGATTTCTACATAGTGTTATTGAGTTATTGATGTATTTGAGTTATTTTTCAGTATTTTATGTGAGTGTGCTTATTTTTAATAGTGAGATCCTAACATTTTGAAAGCAATAAAAATAAAAAGAGCATCAACAATCATGCTTGGTTTCGATTTGATCTGACAGCTGTGCTTGATCATGGCTATCAAATAAAAATAAAGCCAAATAAAAGGTGCACAAATCTACTTGATATGATGATGATGACGGACCCCGACTAGATCCTATGGTAGCGCATGACAAAGTCACCTAAAGGTTGAGGGATATGGCTTATTTCATTTTCAGATAATTAATTAAAATTAAATAAGGGTCTAACCACATTGATAATGACCCCCTCTTCTTGAAAAACTTTGGTGCATGTCTAAATAATCGGACGAGCACACTAGATCATATATTTGATTGAACAGTGAGCTATTAACAAGGTAATCGGGTTATAAAAGGTTATGTATTAATGAGAGGTTAGTAACTTTCTAATCACTTTGATTAACCTTTAATAAATAAATATTAGACGAAGGTTAAGGTCCTAATTTAATATCAAGTTGATGATTATTATTTGCAAAATATAACTATATAAAATTGATTAACCAATAACTTTGGGGTATCTTCTTTAATATACATGACCATCATTGACATATGCCTACTATATTGTAGAACTAACATTTATGCAGTTCCAAAAGTATTAAACAGAGGTACAGAATGTGTATTTCATCCAACAGTAATCATGAGTTGGTGGATCCAATGGGCATGCACCTCAATGACCAAATCTGATAGTAGATCCCCAAAATGATCACCACCTTGTTAACGGTGTAACTATTTCCAAAGCCAAATCTCCTTTAGGGCCAAGGTGGTAGAACACTTTCCCATGAAAGGTCACCACCACCATGTTCATAATTCCACATCAGAGGGAGGATTGGTTTGGCAACCAATGGAAAAGTTATGAATGATTTCAAGTACATATACCAAAGTCCTCATAGACATGCAGGCCAAGGAAAGCCACCTACCATAACTATATGACTTTAGAATATGACACTTTGGCAAGTTTCCATTGGCAAATTCGAAAAAGTAATTGGTAACAATGTATTAATGGTAACTTGTGTTATGGTAGTGAGCCCACTTCTCCATAAAATATTTAAACCCCCACTATCAAGTAACACTACCACCCTGGTAATCTTGAGCAAGGAAATGGTTCAAAGGAGTGGAGAGTAAGAGAAAAACTTGGGAGACTTGTTTTAGTGAGCTATAATAACTACTTTGGGTGAAATGGCAACCTATGGTAATGCTTTCGTACCCAAGGATACTAAAGAAGCGGTGAATTTTATCATAGACCAATCGTCCTATGTCAAACTCCCCAACAAAGTTGTTCTTGGGAGCACGATGCATTATTTTGCCTAGCAGTGCAAGGTCAAAAAAAATCTCACTCTCGCACAATAATATGAAATAAAGAACACTTGCACCCATAATGTAGAATTAGCAAAGAGCTCCTTGGTTGCTAGCTGATTTATTTGACAAAGCAAGGAGGCTACAACATAAGGGTTTCCCCAGAAGTAATACATGGACCAGTAACTTGGGAAAATTGATATGTCCCAAAGTATACTACTTCTCAGACCTACTGGCCTGGTTAGCTATAGCTTATGACATGAAAACAAAAACATTATGAGATAATAGAGACTGACCAGTGTTCAGTGTCACAACCAAACATATCAAACAAATATTCAAACTACCACCTTCAAATACCTAGTTGATTCAATAGGTGATTGAAAGGCAATCTCGAATATTAACAAATTTAGATGTTTTTAAGTCATTATTTGAATATCATGAGCCTGTAATTTCTAAGTTTCCCACCAAAAAAACTGCTTTCAAGCCATGGGTCCAATATATTTGTGATATGCCTAATGTCGTTTTAGAATTACAAGAACTCAGTGTTGTGGGTAGGAATGTATTGTATATAGTGGCACAAAGTAACAGGAAAATAAACACCCCACTCTATGCCTAGGAGCAAGAATTGAGAGAATAACTACACACACAGTTGATAGAATTAAGAAATGCTATTTTGGAGCAAAGGTAGTAGATGCCTCATTTTTCTCATTACTTCATTCTCATGCACCTGCTAGAAGTAAAATTGGGAGAGGAAGATAGAAAAAGGGTAGGGATCATTGAGAGTCCCTACGTCTAGTCCAATTTTTGGAGGATACATGAATGTCATACTCACATGGGTTGGTTTTGCGATAATTTCATGTTGGAAATTCACTGGATCCTAATCGGCTTCCTCCTTGAGATACTGGGGCCTGGGGTAATATATTTCATTAAGAAAGAATACATAGGATATTATTTCTTCTCTGAAGGGTTCACATACATTTGGCTCTATGGAGCTAATATTCCTCCTAAAATGTTACCTATGTATTTTCCCTTATCTCTCACTACCCTAGAGCTATGTAGATAGGTAGATGAGGAGGCCAAAATGAGGCTAGTGAAGAAGCATGATAGAGTTCCATGGATCAGAATCCCCTGTATATTTAGAAATTATGTATTTATAGGATATCTAGCTTTTTTCAAGGGGATGTATGATTTGGATCTCATGGATTTTGAATAAATAACTTGGAGACCTTACGATCCAGAAAAAAAGTATGAGAGGTTAATGAAAAATCGTGATTACTCCTGGGTCAAGCATAGGAAATATGATTATGAAGAAGAATTATTGGATGCCATAGAAAAAGAGAAATATTTGCAGACCGTATGGGATAAGTTCCCCTTTGAAAAATGGGTAATTCATAAATTTAGAAACCCTATGATAACCCTCGGAGTTGGTTGTAATTAGAAGAATCTTAGTGGAATATACATTCCCTATCTTACCAAAAGCCTCCTAGGAAATAAGAGAAGACCCTGTATTGGAGTTGATAGAGTATCAGGGCATTGACCAAATGGAAGCCATTGTGATCATAGCATACATTGTAGAACACCAAGTCCAATCCCCTGATAATACTCACCTCAGAATAGAGGTGACACCCAAAACTTCCCAAGAAATCTCTGAAATCTTGAGTATAGTGAAGGGAAAATAAGTTACCACCACACCTACCCAAGAGCTCACTACTTCGAAGTAAGCTATAGTTCCCATTTTTGACCAGCTATTAGCAGTAACTAGTGTGAGGAAATTAGCTCCCAAAGCCATTCCTAGATCTTTGAAAATAAATAACAAGGAGATAAAAATTCCATCAATAATACAAATGAACATGAGGAGAGCAGGTGGATTTGTTGGTATTTTTAGAGATCACAAGGTTAAAATGCAAATAGTTGTATCTATCCCAAAAAAAAAGAAGCCCAGGTTGTCTCTACCCTCAACAAAGGTTATGTTAAAGAGAAAAAAAGAGCAAATAATTTTTAGTGTTTCCAGTGAGCATGAGCTATAGGTAGTAGCAGGAATGGGTGGTATGGGAGACAACTCTATAGTTGGAGTAGGAGTAGAGATGTCAAAATTAGATATGGTAGAAGTATACATACCTACCCCACAAGAACCTTTCATTCTCAAAGTTGAAGATACAATAGGAGGGTTTTTAGTGCATGAAAAAGAGGGTGATATGGTCAAAGTAGCTAAAGCCCTACAAGAGAAAACCATGGACCAGCTACATCAGAAAAATACAAAGTTGAGGATCCAACTAGAAATGAGTGATAAAGAAAAAGTAGAGATACAAGCCTTAATTAATAGGCTGAAATACCCTGATGGCATAGCCTCCTTTGATGGTGAAAATAACCAACTATACAGACTACTTGACCAAAATAAAAATAGAAATGTCATTTAAAATATGAGATAGGATCAAAGGGATCATTGATATGTTCAAGAAAATTGGAGTGATCCATATTATAGCTCAAGAAATTGAAAGTTTAATATATCATAAAGAAAGAGACTTCGAGACCATTCATTCTACTCTCGGCTTAATGTCAGAATATTTTGAGGAGATGCAAAGCAAAGAAGTAATATTGAATGATGGTGTCAAAGTCAGAAATAATATTGAATTTATCAAAGTATCCATGTTTGGGGTAAACAAGGAGAGATGGCATAATGATGCTGTAAAAATATTTTTTTTTGGATGATATAAAGGAGAAGCTCACAGATATTGGGTTATCATTGGAATAATTCTTAGAAACTGCTAGTATAGAGGATATCCTCAAAAATAAAATAGAAGAATTTGATTGTGAGACTGGTGATGAGTAAGAAATGGCCAGACAAACCACATTTCTAGTAAATATTGTGGAAACGCTAATCACCCAGTACAAAAAGAGTAAGAGTTATATTAGCATGCAAAAAAATAGGATCCTCTAGGAAATGAATATGTTGAGATTTTCTATAACTTTTAACGTTGATGCCTAGAGAATGATTGGGAAACAAATGATATGGCTACAGTAGAGCAATAAAGGTAAAGAAATTAAAATGTGTAGTTTATAGTTGGAAATGAGCTCACCCCAAGAGACGAATATAAAGTTTCTCAAGAAGAAGAGATGTCAAAGGTGGAAAGTCAGTCATATAGCCAAGGAGAACAAGAGGAGGGAGAAATAGAAGGAGGAACATAAGGAGACCCACTAGGCACATAAATTACTGATTGAATAGGTTAAGAAGTAAAGAAATATTAGTAGGGTATGAAGTGAAGACAAAAGAGGAGTAGTGGAAAACAACTGTACAATTTTAAAATATCAAACTAAAAAGTGATAAGTGTAAGGCTAGGATTAGGTCAAAAATAATAGATTCAAGAACTAGAAGCTATAAAAAGGAGCATCCAGGTCCAAAATCTACATCAAGCATTTAGAGATAGCATTTTTGCTAATAGGTATACTTGAGTACCCTGTGTTGTTTTGTATTTCAATTGTGTCTATTTTTCTCTTTCATCCCTCATTCTTCCCTTTGTTGTGTAGGTTTTGTTAATACTGTGTTCGAAGAGCTGAGAAAATTTCCAATCTTTCTGAGCATGAAGTCCAGAGATTCTTCTTGTTAATATTTTAGAAGGAGAATTGACGAACTCTTGTTACATCATTTGAACAAGGCTTTCTCATTGTATTAAAATATTGTGACAGAGTTTAATGGATTTATGTCAACTCTACATGTAAAATCATTGAAATATTAATACAATTCTGGGTTTCAATTTTATCATTTCTTGTCTTCAGTTTTGTGTGTTGCCTCATAACAAGTTACATTATTTGAACATGTTTTGAGTGTTTCTTTCGTTGGTTAACCATTAGACTGATTACGATATTCGAATGAGTATAATTTCACCAATTCTTATTTTCTCCTTTATATTCATGTTATGAATGTTGTTAAATTGCTATAACATCCGAAAGAATAAGGCACTAATCTACATAAGGTATAATAATTATTGTTTTCATTGCTTGGTCATTTTTAATAAGTATATAACTAAAATATAGAGTGTGTAATACTTATAAAATCATAAGTTTACCACTGGGGTTTCGTTACCCATTTTGTTATATTTTCTCTAGCAATACTTCATATAATTAGAATAAAGAGGTAGATTGACCAGACCATGTAAGAGCTCGTTGGTTTAAAATGATTTCTTGCAGTGTGACAATTAAAAATTCTATGGATGCAAGAAATGGTTCCAAAAGGTCGTTACAAAATATGTGAAGAGTTTTATGAACCTACCATCCAAGAAATTAGATATTTGAGTGAAGAATTCAAAGTAAATATTGTTACCCCTATTTTTCAAAGTATTTTTCTTTTGTTAGAAGGTGAAATGCATGCCAATGAATAGGAAGAGAAAAAGAGTTTTGAAGCATATACCAAGCTAAAATGGAGTTCTTGAGCTTAGAATGTAAAATAATAGGCTGAAACAACCTAGTTTCATAAGGCCTCTTACCCCTTAATATATTTGGGGAGATCTCAAGAGGTGCTTTGAGAATGATAGACTTTGTCCTTGGAATGAAGCATGACAATAATGTCAACTCAACTCAATTAGGGATTATGCACAAAATGAGGTAGGATTTGAAGACCGTAGATTTTGCTAAGCTAATTATGGAACTAATAAGGGAAGTTTTGAGTCATGTGCAACCACTGTAATATTTAGGTACTCTTCATTCCTATTCTATATAATCCTATATCAAAACCTAGTATATGGATTAATGGGAAAGGGAATTATTTACTAGTCTAATATTGGACAAGAAACTTGGTAAAGAGGTTTTCTTATTATGATTTTGTTAAGTACTTCTCTGCTCTAATCATTGCAATGTCAAAAGACTCTCATATAGAATGTTTATCAAAATACTTTAAGTCTATTGTTGAGGAGTCACTCGATATAGACTAGTATTGTGTTGAAGAAGGAATAATTATTAGGATACATGGTTTTATTTTTCCCATCTACTTACTTCCTAAGTATGTCCTTGATCGATTATTTACCCTAGATGTCTTTCAACAACTTGATATGATAGATTTCAAGTATGAAAGTGGTTAATCAAAATCATCATATTATAGGTAACCACTCAGCCTAGGGGGAGTAACCTTGCATAGAAAGAGAAGGGATTCCATTGTAGAAAAAGTGATAAAATATATGGGGCTTGATCAAATTAAAGACCAATGGGAATATGATCTTGAAAATGAAATTATTGTGTATGTGAAAGACATTAAAGTTCCAAAATTTACACATGAACGAAGGCCTAAAATTAAGAATATTAGGAATCCTATAGATGAAGTAACAAACATGGCCTCTCTGTGTGCTCATCAGACCTATTCCAAGCCTAAAATCATATGATTCTTTCTATGATATAAAGGGTACTGTCAACTCACAAGATAAAATAAGCCAAAATAATGTGGAGGAGCTAAGGAGAATGCATTGGAATATGCCTAAAATAGAATCATGGTGGAATATTATATAATTGATAAAAAAAAAAGAGGATGAACCTAGTTAAATACTTAAGTATTTTATATTTGATGACTTATACAATGAGGAACATCTAGATGTAGAGAGACTAAGGTTTGAGCAAAACAATGTGGAGGAAGTAAGCATTGAGATACTTCACAAACTAAGAGCATATAGAGAAGAGTAGGAAAATTTCAAAAGGATGACTTTAGAACTCCCAGAATAAGGCTCAAATATTTTCTCTTCCTATAGGGTAGAAGCATCATCCCCACCAATGTAGTACACATCCTAGCAATAATTACTAGGATGAGAAATTCAAGAGAGGGAGAAAGTAGGATCTATAGTTAGTCATAATAAATAAAAGACAACCAAAAGGGATACGATATCATTAGAGTAGAAAATTAGGAGAACCTCAATTTTAATCCAAACCTCCCCTTTTGTGACTAACAAAAAGACCTAAAAATCAAGAGGTTAATCTGTTAAATAAAGCCCAAAGTCTCCTTACCATCCATATTATATCATCTTCAAATCACTCGATAACTTTCCTTTGTTGTGAAGTGATGCAAGTGCTACATTCTTCTATGGTAATCCCATTATCTTTACCTCCTACTTCTCTTACACTTTGTATTGTAGCACTTTCATTTTTCAAATTATTACTAGCATTTCTATCACCATCAAGGTAGTAAGAGGACACACAAGAGGACTTGGCAACTTTATCCCCATGGAAAAAAAATTAGAGGATCCAACAACAACTAGCTAAGTATAATCAAGATAGGTAGGACTGATTATTAGTACAATTGGCTACTACTTAGGTAGATTTCCATTTTACTCACAAAAGAGCATTACTATTTTCAAAGAGAGATCCACTAGTGTCAAATATAGAAAAGGAGATGAAAAAGGAAGATTAGAAAGTATCAATTGTTGGATTGGATTTAAGTGATGTAAGGACTTAAGATATAATCAAGCTCACCAAAGAGGCCAATAAGATAGTGGAACATGACTATGAGTCAACGAGCCGAAGGTTGGAAAGAAAAGAAAGGGAGTTGGAAAATCAAGAAAGTCCTAAAGAACTCATAGGCAGAAGTCAAAGCCCTTCAGAGTCAAATAAATACACTAACCAAACACTTGAAGGAGAAAAAATTAGAGGCTATCATAAATAAAAAGGAAGAGCAACTTAAGTATCTTTTAGATAGTCTTTCCAGTTAACAAACCTAATTTAATCAATAAAATTATACTCTACAGAAATAAATGGAGAAATTAAAGCATAAAAGCAAAAAAAAGTACTGGCTAGGGATCAAAAGTCTTATTATATAAACCAAAGATACTTACTAGGATGAAATAAAAAGTGTTGTATTATCATTATTTTAGTTGTTTAAATTTATAGATTTAGTTGCACTTAAGTATCCGAGTGAGCAATAAACTCAAGGAAAACCTCAAAAAAATTAGCAAAATACTACAAAAAGTTAAAATATAGTAGGCTAAATTGGCTATGATGTTGGACTTTAAAGTAGTAATTGTAGGAATCTAGAAGGTAATCCATAGTACAAAGAGTAGTCATAATTTTTTGAAAGGAACAAGGAACAAGATAGTGCATGAACTAGATCAACATCTTATATGTCACCATTAAATGACTCAAAGGGGAGGTAGATTATTTAATTCAAGCAAACCTTTCTTCACCCTAGAAGCAGTCAGGCTAGATTTGCTTAGAAGAAGAATATTTAGAGTTGATCAAGTAGAATGAGGAAGGGTCCTTTGATCTTGAAGAGCAAATGTATTCACCTAGTACAATGGAAATGACCTAAGTTATAGGTCCATTAGTGAAAATGAAAATGTGGGCATATGAGGTGATAGACCAAACAAAGGATCTTTCCTAAGATGAAAATTTGAAGTGCTTGCATTCCATGAACACTTCCAACAAATTAAGTTCCCATCAAAAGAAAAATGGGTAGAAATTGTTGGAAAAATAAAATAACTTCATGTTTATTCTATTGAAAGGACCTTGCTTAAATAGCAAGTGCATACAATATGATCCATTGGATCATAACTAACTGAGTTGATCTCAGCCACACAAATTATCCTAGTAACAACTTAGGATATAATATACTCTAACACCCCCCTTAAGTGGTACTAGGATATCTCTAACACCCCCCTTAAGTGGTACTAGGAGGTAGTGAAAAAAAATAAAACCAAACAAGTGGCATATCCACAAATATGAGTCCTAGCAACAAGGTCTAATAAGGTACTCATGTACAATATGTCCATAAGAAACTCTACTAGAGAGATGATGAAAAAACACTACCATGAGAGAAAGAAGAAGAAGAAGGAATATGTGAAAAGAAGATGGATAGGAATATGTCCTCTTCAACCCCCTTAGGATAAATTCCATCAAGAAGGGCCTGCAAAGGATCCATGAGATGTCTCAAAAAAATAGATAATCCTCATCATCAATCTGAATAAAATCTTACTCCTATACTGGTGCTTGTGACAATGATCAAGGCTGTGAACCATGAAAAAAGGTCACTAAATAAAACCCCTTGAAACCAAAGTGTCTCACAAAAAAGAGAGTGTGAATATAGTGTGGAAAAAGAAGCACCACAATGGCAAGGATAGTCCAAAATTGACCCCACAAGCACATTTATGTGGTGTCCACCTATACGAACACAATGGGATGATAACAAGGTCCAAATTGTGTGGATAAACAACTTAAAATAAGGGAATAAAAAATTAAAGGGCATCAATTTAGTTGTTTAATGTGTCCTTATGGTGGCCTTCTCATCCTACTGGAATGCATGGGTAACCAGCCATTGCATTCGTCAGGTGCTATAGAGAAGGTGACTAGATACTAGGATCACATACAAATGCCTTGGGAGTGTCGGGTTCAACCGAGATTGCACTCCATGATACAACAATATTTGAGCCACAAAAAATTATGGAAAAATAGTTTCAAAACTAAAAATGGACACCACCATTGTGTCTGGCTTGAAAAAAAATTCAATGACTATTAACACCCCTATGATCGGGTGATAATTTTGCCTTCTTTTGTAGGAAAAACAATAATCTTCTCCTTTATCTCACAAGGGAATCTTCTCGAATATCTTGCCTTTGGAATTTAAAAGGTTTCAGTGCCCCATATTATATTAAAATGGTCCACCTTTATTTTTACTCATATTCGAATACAATGAAAAAACTAATGTTTTAATAAAAACATATTATCCTTTGACTATATTGTGCTTGCACCTTTTAATTAGAAAAACATATGAACACAAAAGGTGGCATGCTAAAATTTTCTCCCATTTTTATGTGTAGGGAGAATTGGTTAAGGCAGTAATGTGTCACGGGTCCGCTCCACGTGGCCCGGTTCAACTAGTCAAGTGTATGTCAGGAGCACCAAATAAACACATCACCCGTAGGCACACTTCAGTTTGAGTGAGTACATGCATCAGTAGAAATCTTGTGATTTAGCCCTACAAACTACCCTTCGGTATACACCATGAGAACAACACGATCATAATAGATGTTTTATTTGAATATGATGAATGGCCAAGGAAAATAGCTCTAGTATACCCACAAATAGCGGACACACGATCATGTAGTTTGATGTAGATTTCCTCCTCTAGATCCACAAAAATTTATATGGGCCTCTCCACTCTGGTGCGTAGGTGCAAATATTGGAATCAAGTCCACATTGGAGATGGACATCGAAGTTACTAGTGCATTCCCACAAAATTAACTGCCATTCAGTTGTTGTTTGTCCACATGGATTGTTGTTTTGTTCAACATGACTCCATTGAGAAGAGTTAGTACAACGTCATTGTCCTCCAATAGAAAAAATTAACCAAAATGTTTCCCATGCTATCCATGTTGGAGAACATGAAATATTTGATATTTCAGTAGCTTAAAAACACACCTTCCAAAAACTCCACATGATGAAATACACCCCAATTTTGACTTCCATCTCCCTCATCGGTTTCCACCACCTCGAAAGCCTATAAAAACATCATAGTTTATGCTACAATATTGTCATCACTGGAACCATATCCATGCCAATCCAACTGCCCATCTCCATTAATTTTCATCACTGATGTCATGGAAAACCGTGTAGTGGGAGGCTGAGTCACCAGAGGACCGGCTCCACGATTCGATGGTGCAATGACTTTCTTTTTTAGGTAGATTTATTGGCACTCACGGATGTCCATAGTAAATCTACTCTGAATTCCATAAAAAACAAATTCATCACTTGGTGGATACTACAAATGATGTTCAAGAAGGAGCATGGCACCGTTATAAAATAACTAGAGATCATTTTTAGGAAATCATTATGGATATTGATAGCACCATCAATGGCAGTTTGTTGGCTTGGATCTCATTGAGAAAAAATAGTGGCTTCATTAGTGCCATGCCATAGCTCATCATGCATCAATTGTGCCTTTTTCATTTTCTTGACTTCATACATGAAAGAAGACCTCAGTCTGATCATCAAAATGTAAATGAGCAAGCATCGAAGCCTAAAAAACCACAAAAATAATCTTTCAAAAACACTCCCACCATCGACATGCAATGAATATCCAGCGATGATAGCTTCATTGGTAACATGTCAAAAAAATCTAAGACTAGCAACTTTCAATGTTGATCTAGAACTCCATGATGAAAAAATGCTTTTACTATGGCCAAAAGGATAGATGAAGTCAGTCTGGTTCGGTTTCAGCTCCTTTGGCAAAGGCAATGACGCTTCCCAAATAGTATCAACAACTTTACCTATGATACGATTACCATCAACACCACAAGCACCAATCTAGGTGGAACGTGGATCCTAAATGTGGCATTCGGGTGCAACAACACTTTTAAAATCACCCACCCCAGTGACATTGCCCAAGACCCCATCGAGGATGATGATGATCCATTCACCATAACAGTAGAGGAGGACTTGATATAAAATCAACATTGACAAGGTTCACAAATGTATCTTCATGATTTGACACTGGTAACTCCTACCATTAGTTGTACATCAAGCCTCCCCAACTTTTTTGCTAGTATCATATAGGGGATTTCACAATGACTTTCTCATGTTGGTTCTTCTGTAAATGCATCAAGCGCATCCTGAGCAACAACACCATTTTCAAGCACCCTAACTAGGGATTCTTCGTCTATAACACCACCTCTCACAACATTCACAATGTGAACTCCTTTATTCACCAAAAAATACAAGTATGTCATGCTTACTGACAATTATGATACCATTATGCAAACCCAGATCAATAGTGTAATACTGCAAACCCACAGAAAACTAAAAATCCAAAAAAAAACTAAAAAAAGACCTAAACTATAGATTTTTTTTTCTTTTAACCATCTAGTTTCTGATCCATCAAAATATGGAGAGCATACTCCCTCGGTTTTGGAAAAAAATAATGGGGAGGAAAAAAAAGAGGGGATTTCCATGAGGGAAATCCTCCCATGAGGGAAATCTTCCCTTAGGTTCACAGGGCAGGGAAAGCCCGCTCTAATACCATGTTGGAAAAATAAAATAACTTCATGTTTATTCTATTGAAAGGACCTTGCTTAAATAGCAAGTGCATATAGTATGATCCATTGTATCATAACTAACTGAGTTGATCTCAGCCACACAAATTATCCTAGTAACAATTTAGGATATGTTATACTCTAATATAAATCAAACAAGTGTTGGACAAGTTGTCTACCTTATGACTTTGTATTTTTATTTTCTTTAATCTCTTTTCCTTTTTGTATTTTATTTTGAAAAAATCATACAAAATTTTGACCCCATGCCCAAGGATAAAGACAAAAATTTTGGATTCTCCTTCAAGCAAGCAAGAAGAGCCATGTGAGCCATCAAAGTTGTAATGACTTCTCGCTATTGGAATTTTACTTCATAGAACAAAAACTAAGACAAACCCATGAGAATCATGAAATTTTTGATAAGAGGCAAGTCACTTTTTTGTGGAAGTCTTGAGAAAAGAAAGTAGGCCAAAGTCTCAAGCATGTGCATGATAAGATCTAAGAGTAAAAGGTCAAGAAAGGTTTTAGATAATAAAAAGTTTTAAAATATTGATGAAGTAGGAGGGATAAAAGTTCTTGTTGGAGTATATTACATTATTTTATACATGCTAATGTACCCTCATGGTACCTTCATGGTACATCTTGTAAATATTATATTAGGGAGTGAGTAATATTTTATGTAATGTAATAATGTGCAAGAAATGCACAAGTGTTATGTAAGTGTGTATGTGCAAGAAATGCATGTATGTCATATGAGTAACTGTGCAAGTGTAATGTGAGTTTATGTGCACAAGTGTATTATATGTAAGTGTGTGCAAGTATCATTAGATTAGAGTGTACAAAGTGAAGTCATGTCTAGGTATGCACACAATATATGCAAGTGTCAAGTAGAGAAGCCATGAGTCATGAGACTTGGAATATGGAAAGGAATAATCAAGTAGCCAAAGAGTCATTCTACTATGGCTATATATTACTCCATGGAGGAGTAGGAAATCAATCCAATCCATTCAATCCATCATACAATTATCAAGTGTTGTATTTGTAAGAGAAAGAGGAGTAATAAATTTTGCATACATTTTGAGCAACTAATATTGTAAGTTGTGCTACATGCTTTGTACATGTATGATTCAGGCTATTTACATTCATATTGTTGCTTAATGAATGTTATTTGATATATTATAAGCCTTGATATACATATTAGTTAGCTCATATTATTCTACTTACATAATTATCTTGATCTTACTATATTGTGGCTATCTTATATTTGATCCTATGAAATTTATCTTGTGAGTTTTATATTAATATTAAGGCTTAAAAACCCATCAATGGTATCATAGCTACTGTGAGTAGTTTCTTGCACAAATTGAATTTATTTAGCTATATATAAAATTTATTTTATCCAGCTTGATAAAATTGGTTTAGAGTTTGTCTACTTTAAAGGGAGTTAGACTTGGACTCTATTGTAAGGTCAAAGTAAGTAGAAAATGTAGAGTCTTTCCATGGTTGCAAGAAATACTAGTGAATACTAGGACTCAACTATAGAGTCTTTCCACGGTTGTAGAATAACTAGTGAAGACTAGGACTCATCTATAGGGTATTTCCATGATTATAACCAGTGAAGACAAGGACTCATCTATTGGAGGATGAATCAACTTTAAGATAGTTGATCATTTAGGGAAATAGCCAACTCTTAACATTAGAAGGATTTTAGGACATATATAATCCTTGACATTGATTTCTATCAACTTAGAAGGAAGTTGAAGGATTCGGTACAATCAAATTATCTTGTTTTTTATTGAGGCATCAGAGAAATTCAATTTCACCTTGATATTATTTGGGTTCTTAGGTGCAACATAACATATTGTTGTAGCAAAGATTGATCGTTAGAAGAGTGAGAAGCTTCCTATAATAGATGGAGAAGAATTTCATCTTCTAACACAAGAGTAAGCATAAAAGGAGAAGGATATATCAAGGACTAATATATCTATCTAAATATAAGCTTTCATAAAGTAGAGATTAATCTAAGTTGTAAAATATTGAGGATTCAAGTCTTGAGGATAGACCTTGACATAAAGAAATTTTAGATCTTGAAGTGAGATCTTGACTTAAGATATATTGATGACTCAGGTCATATAGACCCTGACATAAATAGATGAGAAAAAAACTATCAAGGTTACCTATTCTAAAATGATATTTAGAATAGAGGTGGTCTATGGGAACAATATATCTTGAAGAGATACCTTGATAAATTTTTAGAAGAATTAGGTCATTAGATATTGACCTTGACATTGGCAGCCATTTGAAGATTTAGTGAAGAATAAAGTTTAATAGGAGATTAAAGGACCATATAAGTGCATGCAATCAAATGTATAACAGATGGTAGTATCTAGTGCTATAACAACAAGATAAGAAACAATAAGTTGAAGGAAAATAGAGCAACTAGCAAGGAAATCTATGTAAGCATTAGAAATAGCTACATTATAGAACGTGTAAGTCTAACATAAAAACCAAGATAGCACTGTGTGTTAGGTAAATCATAGTTGCACATTGATTGAGTTATTCTTCTCATTACCAAGAAAGACGTCAAGTTTATAGAGAAGTTGTTTCGAGTAATATTAAGGAGCTTGAGAATATTCCAAGCCATCCAAGAGAGTTCAAAAAAATCCCAAGCATACCTAAGAGCTTGAGAATAATATGGGATTTCTATAGAATCATATAAGGAACAACAACACAATGTCCAATATACAATAAGGTGCAGTCAAAGATGCAACACAATTTTTGAGACAAACATTAAGTATACCAAGCATCCAAAAACAAAGTCTAAGTGGAAGCTTGAATGTTGGAGTTATGGTAGGAGAAGATCAAGTAACGCATGACTGGTAATTCATTCACCACACTATTCATTTGCCATTATGAGGAATGAGTAACTTCAATCTTTGAAATATCTCCAAGGCATCTGGAGTAGCACAACTCTCATTAAACCTCAAGGAAATTTTTTTGCTACATGTATGCAATCATTTCACATTCCATTTAAGGAGGATTCACTTGAGGATTGCAATGGTTGGTAGACATGATAAAGCCAGATCACATGAGCAACATTCATTTATTCTTATATCAGTTGATGAGAAGATAAGGCACACATAATTTTCAAAAGGTAACTTCAAAGTGTTTTAGGGTTTACAATATTTTAGGAGTGATAAGGTAGGAATTAGAAGGTTTATTAAAGTATTAAAGTTTGATTTATTAAAGGATCAATAAGGTTTATTTATTTTGGTTAGTTTATATAGTTTACTTGGAGTGATAAGTTTTATCTAGAAGTAATTATTTGAAGTTTAATTTATTTTTTGAGTTATAAAGTTTCTTTAATAGTTTTTTTAATATTTTTTAATTAGAATATTATTGAATATTTGTAAATTAATTTGGGATTCAAAATATTTCAACTTCAAACTTCAAAAAAATCAATTTGCAAAATTCTAGTTTCTACAAACCTAGGGAGATATAAGGTAGTCTACATCAAAAAGAATATATTCTTAACATTGTTTGCATATTATGGAAGAAATTGTTAAAAATGCATTCAATGAGGATGGTGAAGAAATGTTTTACACACTTAAATTTTATTCTCAAAACTTAATAGATAACTTTTATGGAAAGAAACAAATGCCTAATGATTTAAAATAAAATTTGTCTTTGTTTCTCAAGGAGGCAAAAGAAGAAAAATTACAACACTTATAAGTTATATTCATGAAAAACTCTTTAGAACATGGTGGAATTCTCAAAACACTATTATATTGTCTTTAGAATAATTGTTAATGATGTATTTGTCATTAATTAGCTTTGAGTTATTTCAAGGGAAGAAACAAGAAAAATAAAAAGTCACATATAACTTGAATGAAGCTTATGTCAATAAGGAATCATTGAAATCAGAAAAATATTATTGTGATGATTTGTTGACTCATTGCTTAGAAGATATATCATTAGATATTATCTCAAGTAAATATACAGAAATGAATAATAAACAAGAAGAGAAGAAATATCTTCAATAAGGGGAACATAATACCTAAATTCAAATACAAAGAAGAATCTCTTGTCGAAATCTTGGATATTGATCTAAAGGAGGTATAATGAAGACCATGATTGAAGACTAAAGTCTTAAATAACCTAATAATGTAATATATAGGGGTTTTGGAGTATATTACATTATTTGGTACATGCTAATGTGTCCCCATGGTACCTTCATGGTACATCTTGTAAATATTATATTGGGAAGTGAGTAAATATTTTATGTAACGTAATAATGTGCAAGATTTGTACAAATTCATGTGAGTAAATGTGCGAGTGTAATGTGATTTTATGTGCACAAGTGTCCTTATATTAGAGTGTGAAAAGTGAAGATTCATGTCTAGGTGTGCATACAAGATAGATTCATGTGTATGCAAGTGTCAAGTAGAGAAGCCAAGAGTCATGAGACTTGGAATATGGAAAGGAATAATCAAGTAGCCAAAGATTCATTCTACTATGGCTATATATTAATCCATGGAGGAATAGGAAATCCAATCAATTCAATCCATTCAATCCATATTTCAATTATTGAGTGTTGTATTTTTAAGAGAAAGAGGAGTAATAAAGTTTTCATACATTTTGAGCAACTAATATTGTAAGTTGTGCTACATTCTTTGTACATGTATCATTCAGGCTATTTACAATTATATTGTTGCTTAATGAATGTTATTTGATATATATATATATATATATATATATATATATATATATATTAGTTAGCTCATATTATCCTACTTACATCATTATATTGTGGCTATCTTAGATTTGATCCTGTGAAATTTATCCTATGAGTTTTATATTAACATTAAGGCTTTAAAATCCATTACTTCTAAGAAGTAGAATTCTAAGAGAGCCTAGTGTAGATTGAAATTTCCTCCCAAAATAACTCTCGATTACAAAAATTTTGTAAGACTCGACAAAGGCCAACAATAAGAAGTTTCAACCAGTAGAAAAGAACACATAAATATCTAAAGGGACTAGGACTAGGGGCATGCTAAATAATTTAAATATATAGCCATCGACTCATAAGAAGAGTCAAATTAAATGGAAAAAGTGGTGCACAAGATCCCAATGAGGGTAAATGAGATATGTAGGTATGATGGCTTTAATCCGAAGTTTGACAACTATTATGAAGGAAATGTCTCATTCAATTTTTAGAATACCTAGAAGAGGTAGTTGAGATTGTTAGAACAACATACATGTCTTAGAGGGAAATCCTCCTCTTTGTAATATATATATAGTAGTACTTTAAGCTTTGTAAAGCATTAACAAGTTTGTAAATATTTCCTTTCATTTCTCTTTGTACAATAGTTTGTAATCAAACCCCCACTTTAGGCATAATATTTTGTAATACATTTTTCTTGCATATATATATATATATATATATATATATATATATATATATATATATATATTGGAGGCCATGCATCTACTTTGAAGTCCATCTATGGATCTCATGCCTAGACCCACTTCTCTTATGTGTGTGTGTGTTTGCATCTTGTTATTTTTGTGCTCATTTATGTCAATAATATGATATCATTCACTCTAGCACATTGCATTCAACCTATAGTGTAGGGATATCTTATTTGATATTTGGTGCATTGCAATATTTTTAGATTAGATTTTTACTTTTAGTTGCTTTTTATTTCTCTCTCTTACCTTTTTTGCACTAGATATCCTATCTTATAAATGAGTTGGCCTTTGTCAAAATATTGGAGGCCCCTGACTAAGATAAATCCCATGCTCTTGGGACTAACCCTATTGTGTAACTTTGTTTGAGTTGAAATCTACACCATCTACCTATCCACACCACATTCAAACAACCAATATAATTATAGAGGACAACACGAATATTTATCATCATTGGTATATTATAGAAGCTCATTCCAATTTACTATATTTTCATCTTCCAGCTTGTGTATAATATAGTTACAAGGTGGTTTTTTCTTAATCTAATAGATTTTTTATCCCAGGCAACTTCATGGACATATATTCCATTGCTAGATAACCATACCATGACAACTTTCATATCTATTCCTTGGACAACAACATTCCAAAGTATTGGTATGTCTATGACTATCACCTCTTAAACTAACATAAATGCTAGGTATCAAGCTATGGTCATCATTATATTCCATCCTTATGGATAAAGTTTATATATGTCTTAGTGTAACAAAGACCCATCTCTTCATTGATAACATTGGGTATAACTATGACCACTACTCTAGAATACACAATGTAACTCCTGAGGATGTCATTTTTTATCTTGAGTGTCATGTAGAATATAGGAAGATTTAGACTTTTAGGCTTGGGAGCATTCCACACATCATAGGCACTAACCTAAATATCTAATGGTTGTTCTACTATCATATTTTATTGTTATACTACATGAACTACTGTATATTTTGCCTACTTTCCTTTAGCATAACTGTTGACAATTTTGTCAAATTTCTTAAGGGGTAGAAAAAGAAAAAAAAATTTGTACAATATTGTGTAAAGTTTTTTGCTTTGTTTTTATTTTGAAAAGTTGTAGCAATTTTGGCTTCCAATGCCACCCCTTTGTATATAAAATAGGAAAATGAAAAGAGCTTCGCACCCGAAGCATTTCCAGCACTACTTCGGGTAAAATTTTTGCGAAGTAGTTTTCACCAAAGAAAAATACAAGGAAAGAGAATGAAACTACTTCACGCCCGAAGCGTTTCCAGCAGCTACTTCGGGCAAAAATCGAGTGAAGTGATGCGTAGTCATTATACCATCATTAATTCTCAATGAATTTGTCAATCCAGGGCTGTGTACAAGGCTATCTATGGAAGAAGAAGTGAAACAGCTATAACTTAGGTCAATCTAGAGCAACGGGTCTTATTGGTGGAACCGGTTGTGTGGGGGGTTTTTAGGAAATTCCTATCTCTAAATTGCATGAATTAAACCTTAATATAAATTGCAAAATTGGAATCTAATCATTAACTGCAGAAATGAAGTCCTAATTACAATTGCAGAATGAGACCTAATTATATTGCAGAAATAACAGTTGCAGAATTGAAAGTCTGATCCTAATTGTAGAAAGAAAATCTAATTAATTTTGTAGCAATGAAATTCTAAGTCTAATGTGGAAATGAAAACTGTCAAGGCTCTGTAACAGAAGGTTGTCAATCTTCTGTGCAGGGTTTGACAGTAAAACATAAAATGCAAGAAATTAATGAAAACAACAAATTTTAGAAATAATAGTCTGAAATAAAATGGAAGCTTTGCTAAAAGTAGAGATTACAACTAAAACATTAAGCACAAGTTTAATCTAAACATAAATAAACTAATATCACAAATATTGTCAGCTATTTACAAGCAATTGAAATAACAAGTTCTACAACTCATTCTGCTACAGCAAAATCAGAATAAAAACCTGCTTGTTAGTCTTCCTCCTAGGTCTGGAAGTGGCTAGCCTCCTTGTATAGAAGAAGGTATGAGTCTCTCTCTCTCTAGATCTTAATCACACTCATTTACAAGCAATATGAAATAGAACTAGTGCACTTTATTGATTAAAGAACATGATTACAATAATTCTAATAAAAAACTGTAACAGTCAATTTCTACCTATTTTCTGCTTCTTCCTAGCTTCCTTACTTTCTACTTCCTGCTGCTACTACTACTACTAGGCTCAACCTGAACGGGAGCAATATTTATAGATGTCCTATGATCTAATTACAAACTATGAATATCTCAAAAGATCTAATCCTACAATGCTGCAACAAATTCTGGTTTTATCCTAGAAGAAGATTAAAACTTGATCTTTCCCTTAATGATGGCTTTGGTCAGCAATGATGGCAAAGACATATGGAAGATCTTTTCCTTTACCTTTTCCAACATTTATTTCCCTTTTTCCAGCTTCAAAAATTGGTCAATAAGGCAAAAAGCACATTTTGTTTTCATTCCGAAGATAAGTGACTTCATTCTGAAGACAATGCAATTCTCATTCCGAAGATCGCTCATTCCAAAGATACTGCATTCTTCATTTCAAAGATCACTCATTCCAAAGATACTACATTCTTCATTTCGAAGATCCGTTCATTTCGAAGACACTGCATTCTTCATTCCGAAGATCTGCTCATTTCGAAGATACTTTGGAATGAACAAATGTGTGTTTTTCCAATGATTTCTTCTGCATCTCTCAGGTGGGTTATCTCCTAAGATAAAATTCCAATGGTCTTCATCTCTTTCCACATGTGAATTCCATGCCTTGCTATTTATGGACAGCTGGCTGGAATTTACATGAGAAAGACCAGTTTTTGCTGCACAACAATAGTTTGCTTGCACTATTGCCAGATTTAGGTGAAATAAATGCTTGAGACAAATCAAAACATGATTAGTGAAATGCTGCTATTATTCTAAGAATATCTCATTTTAGCAAGTCATAGCAAAAAGAACACAAAACTATGCAAAAAGCTGTAAAAATTAGCATATAATATTCCAAATACATTGATCATGCAAAATGGTTAATATACAGCATATTGAATCAACTTAACTAACATATTAAATAAAACATAAGAGTTTATAGGCATTTTTAGTGTTCAAAACATGTTATGATTGAGGCATTTCCAGGCCTCATCATTTTCCCCCCAACTTATATTAATGCATGCCCTCATGCATTCTGTTGGGCTATGGAATCACATATGTCCATGTTTAGATTCCATGACCTGTAGAATAATTTCTTGCCTATATAAGACCCCTTGTTTTCCTGAATGTTTCTAAGCCAGTCTTCAAACTGTTCATCAGGTTGGGCATATTCCTCAAAATAAAATGGAACTGGAGTAATGATGGTTGGAGGCCTAAACCTAAGACCTATCCAGTTATGTTGCATGATTTCAATCAGCTGGATTACACCTTCTGCTCTTCTTCTGGACCATTCTAAGTTGATGGGGGAGATGGGTTCTCTTTTCTACAAAGACATGGGAAGTTCATCCCATATGTTTCTGCATACTGACAATGCTGGGAAAAAATTATGATCACAGAAATTGTTGAACCTGGCCACATAGTCCCTTAAGTTGTTCAAGTACATCCTCTTTACATCATCCCTGTTCATCATTGAGAAGTGTTGTCTGGTGATAACTGGGTGGTTTGGCTAGATTGCTCTGACTAACAGTTCAACCTTTGTTTCAAGCTCTTTATTCTACATTTTCTCTTGATCCTAGTAAAGGTGATTCTACAAAGTAGACATAAATGCTCGCAACTGAACATCTCCAATGTAGATTTGAGGATGAAATTCTACTTCCTCTGGAATGAAGAAACTGTGTAAAAACAGTTCACACAGGAGATTTTTCTTCTCAAAAGGGCTGTCAAAGTATGCTTCCAAAAAATCTACAGTGGTGTCTAATTTATATGGGAGGTTTGAACTAATCCTCATGACCTGCCATCTGAGGTATTTTTCCTTCAAAATAAAGGTCAGTAAATCTGGCTGGTCATCTAAATTGCACTAAAAATTCAGCAATTTGACATAAGTCAGACACCTTTTCTTTCAATGCCTGAATTTTTGTTTCCTTGGCTTCTAGCTATTTTGCTTCCAATTTGAACTTTTCAGTTTTAGTGGCAAGTTGCTCATATCTAATCATCCAGCTAGCTATGTCTGCATTGTACTGCTCTAGAGACATAGTATTAGGTGGTCTGACTATAGGTGGAATCCTAGGTAGCAGATCAACTTGAACTCATTTTTTTGCCACTTCTACTGGTTGATCATCTATCAATAATTCTACCTGTACCTCCTTATTTGCTATTTCTATGGGGTTGTCATCAGATAGTAATTCTACTTGTACCCTCTTATCTGTTGTTTCTACTGAAAGTGTAACAATTTGAAATGCAAGGACGTCAATAGGAGTACTTACTTGAACATTTTATTGCTGTTGGGATTGTTCCTGTGTTGGTGGCTCATCTTCAACATCCTCTGCTATGCTCTTTACCATTTCTGAAGCATCTTCAGAACAAGAAAGTAATGCTTCAGAATGAGATGGTGCTGCTTCAAATTGAATAGGCACTTCTTTAGAATGAACGCCCATGTATGTCTCAACAGAGTCATCTACCTTTGATAGACCCAAAAGCAATTGAGCTAAATTATCTTCATCAAAGGATACAATTGGCTGTTTTTCAGACTATGAACATTTTTCTCAATTCTTCTACTTCCTGTTGAAGCTCTGCAATTTTTCTTTCCTGTATCTCAATGATGCTTTCTTTCTCCTCAATCCACCTGGTCTGTGTTTTGACAACACTCCTTGCTGCCCTCAGCTACTCTGTGATGTCTTCCACTTCTATTTCTGCTTCAGAATTTTTTCAAGGAATTCTGGAAAATTTTCAGAGGCTGGTTGTATCTCTGTGACATCTGGGCTGCTTTGTCCTTCTTCTTCCTCCATAACCTATTCTGCTATTTCTTTCAAATGGATTCTAGTGGACCTCCTAGTTCCAGATGCAAACTTCTTATTTTTGCTCTATTTTTTGGTGTCAGCAAGGGTTGTGGAGACAGTTTCAGATGCCTCTATTTCCCTTATTATTTGCTGTTTTGTTAAATCAGTAGTCACTCCAAAAAAAATGAACCTTCTTTTGTTTTTCTGCTCTGCTGCCAGTTCCAGATCCTCTTTTTCTTTGTTTCTTGGTTTGTGAAGTTGAGGGTTCAGGAGCAAGGTTTTCTGTTGCTGCTGCTGGGTGTGGTTCTGTAATAGCTTCTATAGCACCTTCTACAGTTTCCTCTGCAACATCTTCTACAACATTTTTTGTAGCAGCTATTTCTTATTTTGTAGCAACATCAGTAGTATCTGGTTCTTCTTCTTCCTCATCTTCATCCTTAAAAATGACATCATTTAGGGTAGAGTAAAACCTATCAAAAATCCTAGGGTTTCCTCTAAAATGATGTTGGCAAACTAGTTTGATAAGACCATGGTGGTGAAGACTTCCTTTGCCCTCCTGATATCTCTTTGCCATGTTTTTTAATTCTTGATACAGATACAGGGGAAGGTTTACCCTAACTTCTGGTTGCTACTCACCATGTCTGAGATGGTTTAAAATTCGTAGATGATGCCCTGACAACAGCACATACTACCCTTCACAGGTTAGGAATTTAATTACCCAGGTGGCTACTTCATCCTAGGGTTCTTGCAGGTTGGCCCTTTTTAACCCTTTGCATGTGTTGTTATGGGTTAAGAACTTTGGATCTTTATCATTTTCTTCTACAAACTGATTAACTACATTTGCCAATGTATTCTTGCCAGATCTAGAAATTGAAATCCCTTCTAATGGCAGCTCAGTAATCTGACTTAAAATTTTAGAGATTACCTCAATAGTCATGTCGTTAACATGTGCTCGATTGTTTTTGAATTTATGGGTGAACATGCCAGCCAAATCTTCAGAAGACCCATTAAACTTATCCAGAAATGGCATAAACCCTCCATCTTCAAAAATCTACAGGACTACCAGATTTTCTCGGAGGTAGGTGGTATCTGCAGGTTTTGTTCTGATCTTTCACCCCATATTTTTTGTTTAAAAACCGTTCACTGCTGCTGCTATTCCTCTGTTGGATCTCTATTTTTTAAGTTGCAGATTTGCAAGGTTTTAGTTCAAAATCTTCACTTGCCTTTTTTCTCGTCTTCTTCGGAATGAACCGTAACCTAAGCACTGTACTTTGCAAACACATCTTCGAAAAGGAAGGTGGCACGCATTTCTACTGTTGCATTGAACACCTATCCGTTAATGATTGCGTGGACGTCCTTACCGTCAGATCCACCTCATTAGTTTTGCAGATTCTCACGTGCATGTTTATTGGGATCAAAAATTGGTGGCATATGGTTGGTCACGTCCTCCGTAATTCTGGTATTTTCCAATGGGTGCAAAAACAAACCATGTGTTGACTGACACGTGTTCCTTTATCATATGCAACTAAAAGAGTTTGATTTTGTCGTACCTTGTCTTCTTGGATGCCACGTGGAAATGCTCTTTCCGAAGATTATAACTTATTACGCAAACAAATCCTCATTCTAAAGATTATAACTTCATTATGAAGACATGTCTTCATTTCGAAGACAAATCCTCTTTACAAATTTAAATCTTCATTCCGAAGATTAATCCTCATTTTGAAGATCAGGCTGTATTGCGAAGGTAAATCGTCATTCGAAGACAAATCTTCATTTCGAAGACAGATCCTCATTCTAAAGACAGATCTTCATTCCGAAGATAGAACTTCATTTCGAAGATAGATCTTCATTCCGAAGATGATGTAGCAAGTCGTCATTCCGAAGACAAAGTTTCATTCCGAAGACAAATTGTCATTCCGAAGACAAAGCTTCTTTCTAAAGACAAAGTGCAACATTCATTCTGCTATCATTCCGAAGACAATTTCAATCCAAATATAATACAGCAGGCACTGTGTTTGACATTCTTGTTTCGAAGATTAGGCAGAAATCAATATTTTCATTTTCAAAACATGTTTTAAGTATGCCAACTCTTATGAATACCTTTTATGCTAATGGTTAATCGTCATATACTATATACCAATCATTTTACAATGAAGAAATGTAAGAAATATATACTTAATAAAAATAGTTAATGCCAGTTTTGAAGAATGATCGCCTTTGTTGATGTTCTCACTGAGATTTTTCTGCAACATTTCAAAACAAGTGCACTTGGTGAATTTGTACAATGATGGTTCAGAAATTTATCAAGGTTATACATGCCAGAAAACTAGTTTTCATGCATACCAACCCAGTAGTGCCTTAAGAAAAGGTTTTCACTGTTGAGTTATTCATTTTTCTCTCTTCTTTTTTTCTTGATTTTCCCCCTTTTTTTTTTTTTTTTTTTTATTTTTATTTTTACCTCTCCTTTTCTCTCTTTTTTTTCTTTTTGTTTTTTTTTTTTATCCTGACTATGCCCACGAAGGAATTTCATGATTTCCCCTGAAACCATGCCCATGAAGGAATTCATACTAAAAATTTATTCATCTTTTTGTTTTCTGTTTTTTTTGTATTTTTTGCTTTTTCTTGAAATCCATGATCATGCTGATTGTTTTGAAGTGGAAGAGGGAATATCTTCCACCTGTTTTGTATCCAAACTATCAATTTACTGCAAGAATTCATCTTTAGTCAGAGGTGTATGGTACACTCTGAGGCGATGTCCGTTTACTACCAACTTCCTTTGTGATCCATCAATAGGAGATAGACGAGCTGCTCCATTGTCAAATTCCTCTTCAATCCAGTAAGGTCCCAACCATCTAGTTCTTAGTTTTCCAGGGAAGTCTTCATAGCGATAATCAAACAGTAAAGCCCGATCTCCTTATTGAAGTTTCCTCTGCTGAATGTGATTGTCATGCCATAGCTTCCTCTATTCCTGAATTACATCAGTTTGGTGCAGAGCATCCAATCTAAGTTCATCCAATGCATTCAGCTGCAGAATCCTGTCGGTATGTGCCTGCGATAATTCAATTCCAATTTCTAGTGCTGTGCACAATGTTAGTAGCTCAATTTCAATAGGTAAGAGGGGATTTTTACCAAAAACTAGTTCATAAGGTGTGAATCCAGTAGTGGACTTCCAAGTAGTATTGTAGGCCCAAAATGCTTCAGGTAATTTATCTAGCCAATTCCTCCTATGAAAAGCTACTATTTTTGTCAAGATGTGTTCTAGTTCCCTGTTTGTTACCTCAACCTGGCCATTTGCTTGTGGGTGGTAAGGTGATGATTTCCTATGTTTGATTTCATAAAATTCTGTAAATGCTTTTATGACTTTGGATGCAAATTGGGGTCCTTGGTCTGTGGTGATAGACCATGGAGATCCAAATCTCTAAAAAATCGAGTATACAAGAAATCGGTGACCTTCTCTTCATGAGCATGTTTGAAAGCATGCACCTCTACCCACTTTGTCGGGTAATCGAGTGCATACTAGAATATGCACCTTTCCTTGAGAAGGTGGATCAATAGGTCCTACAAAATCAAGCCCCCACCTCTCAAATGGTTCTAAAACCATTTGAGACTGCAGTGGCATCTCATTTGTATGAGTGGGTTTCTCCATTCTTTGGCATGCATCACAATGCCTGATGTACTTTTTTACATCCTTGTGAAGAGATGGCCAATAATATCCTATCCCTAATATTTTCCTAACTATGCTTTTTACAAAATAGTGTCCACCTGAGGGTTCATCATGACAAGCTCTAAGGATATCATACACTTCATCCTTTCGGATGCACCTACGTAACACATGGTCAGGACTCCACTTAAAAAGCATACCCTTAATCCATTCAAAAGAAGAACTCTGTTTGATCAATTATTTTTTTTGTTTTGAAGTGAAATGTGGAGGAACTTTCCTTGTGACCAAATAATTGGCTATATCTGCAAACCAAGGTGATTGGACTGATATAGCAAATAGTTTTTCATCAGGAAAAGTGTCATCAACTAATTCCCCTTCATATGTGTTCTGTAATCTAGACAAGAAATCTGCCACAACTTTAGCTTTTCCTAGTTTGTTGATTATAGTGATATCAAATTCTTGTAGCAACAACAACCAACGAATAATTCTTGTACTTACCATAGGTTTATTCATCAAATACTTAATGGTTGTATGATCTGTGTGAATAAATATTTGATAACCTGTGACGTAATGCTTGAATTTGTTGATGACATAAATTACTGCTAAGAATTCCTTCTTAGTTGTATAATTTTTCTCGGCTCCTATCAAGTTCTTGCTAATGTTGTAGATGGTATAGTGTTCACCATTGTCAATTTGTCCTAATGCTGCTCCAATTGTTGTATTGGAGGCATCAGTCTGTATATGAAATGGTAATGTCCAATTAGGTCCTCTGAGAACAGGTGGAGTTATTAATTTCTCTTTCAGAGCTTCAAATGCTTCCTAACACTTTGTAGTCCAGGAGAATTCAGAATCCTTAGTCAATAGGGCAAAAATAGGACTGGCTATTGTACTAAAGTTGGGAATAAACCTATGGTAAAAACCAATGTGTCCTAGGAAGCTTTTGACATTAGTATGAGTTTTAGGAGGAAGGAGATTCTTGATAATTTCCACTTTCTTTGGATCAACTTGGATCCCTTCAGGAGAGATGTGATGACCAAGAACTATCCCTTCCTTCATCATCATGAAGCATTTTTCTGGATTAAAGGATAACCGATATGTTTCACAGTGAGTTAAGACTTTGTCAAGATTTTCCAATGTAAAATCAAAAGTCTGTCCACATACTGTGAAATCAACCATGTATATTTCAACACTTTTGGTGGTTAGATCAGCAAAAATTGCTAGGACTGCTCATTGAAAAGTTTTTGGGGCATTACACAAACCAAAAGGTAAAACCCTATAGGCAAATTTTCCCCAAGGACATGTAAAAGTTGTTTTCTCTTGATCTTCAGGTGCAATCTAAATTTGATTATATCCACTAAATCCATCAAGAAAACAAAAGTATCTTTTTCTAGCAAGAGTATCTAACACCTGATCTATGAAAGGTAATGGAAAATGGTCTTTGTATGTCACCTTATTCAACTCTCTATAGTCTACACATACTCTCATTTTTCCATTTTTCTTAGGAACTATTACCAATGGAGAAACCCATTGGCTATCAGAAATTGGGTAAATGAATCCTACTTCCGAAGTTTTTCAATTTCTTCTTTCACAATATCTCTTAAGGCAGGATTCAATCTTCTTTGGGGTTGTCTAACTGGCTTGACTTCTTCAGTATAGATTCTGTGGGTACATATATCAGTATGGACTCCTGAAATATCTTTGTAGTTCCAAGCAAAAACATGAACATGCTTTTGCAAGACAACTATCAATTTTTCTTCCTCTTCCCTAGCAAGCTGGCTGTAAATGTTCAAAAATTTGCCTGGTTGGACTTCTATTTGTTTTGTATTTAGAAGGACTGAATTCACTCCTTCATACCTGGTGATTAAGGGATTAAGAGGACATTCTTTGAGTTGGGAGAAACAGAGCGATTTGTTTTATTGCTTGCTTGAGGGAAGCATATCTTGTATGGAACAGGTGAGAAGGAAAAATCGGATGATGGTGCCATCCATGTGGTAGTGAAACAGAGTTTCCCTATGATATTACAGATGGTTCATCTTTAGATTTTTGATTCTCCTCATTACTTAACAACTGTTGGATATTTGTTGCTTCTCCTTTTAAACCTTGTTCATGCAGAACATTCATTAGGATTGTTTCATTTTCTAAATTTTATGTGTTACTGAGGTCTTCTATGTGTTCTCTTACGACTAAGGTAGCTAGTGTAGAAATGACCTCTTCTGGTTCTTCATCTGAGTCAGAAAACCATAACCGACCTAAAAATTTGCTAGATGGTTTTGCAGGAGGATATAAAGAAATTTGTTTCAAATCAATACCATTTGAAATAGTCATATTTCCAGATTTGCAGTCTATGAAGGCTGCTGCAGTTGCAAGCCAAGGTCTTCCCAAAATAATGGGATATCCATGTGCTAAATTTCTTGGCTGTAAAACCAAGAAATCTACAAGGAATTCCCAAGAAGAAACTTCTATAGGGACATCTTCAATGATACCTTCAGGTTTTGCAACTGACCTATCACCCATTTCTAAAACTCGTAAATGTGGGACTGAGATGTTTGAGCTGTAATTGTTCCATTGTATCCTTGGTCATGACATTTATTGCAGCTCCTAGATCTACTAAGACATTTGATATTGGTATTGAACCTATGGTGACTGTGATAATTGGGCTTCCTGAATCACTATACTTTGGAGGTACTAGTTTTCCAAATAAGAGATCAGCTATCTTTCCTTCAACCTACACAGTTTTGGGAAATGCCTTATTTTTTCTTCCTGCTCTTTTAATGCATAAATTTTGGATAGTACTGTTAATCTCTGGTATTTTCTTAATGGCTTGCAATAAGGGCAACGATATAGTTAACTTTTTGAGTTCTTTGACCAGTTCTGACTCAGAATTTTCTGGTATTGCATTGAATCTTTCAGGATATGAAATTATCCTTGGTAACTGTTCTGCCTGTGGTTTTGTCTCTTTCTCTATTGTTGGTTGGATTTTCTCTGGTTCCAATTTTTCTTCTGTCTCTATTGTTGGTTGGACTTTCTCTGGTTCCAATGATTCTTGCTCTTCATTTTCTTTAATTTCATTTGAAAGCTGGTTCGGGTACAACTTTTCTCGAACGAAGTTGGATGTTACTACAATCAAGAACATTAATTTCAACATTTTCTTCGACTTCACCCACATAGACGGGGAGGTGTTTGTATCATGCTATTTGGATTAGTGACTGGTTGAGCTGGCAATTGAGGTTGTTTCACTTGCTGTGTTTACTATTGTTTTTCTTGGAAATTTTGATTAGGTGCAGGCAACAAATGCTGAGTTTGACCTTGATTCCTTTACTGCCTTGGATAGGACTGGTATTGCTGACTCCACTGTGGTTGGTTTTGCATCCAATGTGGATTAGTCTAATTTTGATTCCAGGCTGGATTGTTTTGATTCCAGGCTAGATTGTTTTGATTCCAAGATGGGTTGTTTTGATTCCATGAGGGGTTGTTTTGATTCTGATTCCAGGCTGGGTTACTCCAATTTGCTTATGGCCAAGAATTTGTCCATTGAGGATAATTCCAAGGACGTTGGGGTGGTTCTGATTGTCCCCAAGGCATAGTACCAGGATTATGCCCCAAATTTGTAGGAAAATGAGGGGGATTTTGGTATTGAGAGAAATTTCCCCCTTGTTTTGGTCCAATATAGTTGAGTTCCTCGGTCTGATTTTCTAACATAGTTTTGAGTTGTGGTAGCAGGTGGCATTGATCAGTTGAATGCCTTTTTGAACAGATACTACAAATGGCTGAGATAGATGTTTTATTCAAAGGACATTCCTGCAAAGCATGTTTATTTCTACATCTTGGGCAATAAATTGCCAAAGGTTTTGTGTTTTTTGCTTTTGCAGACATTTCCCCTAAAGTAGTGTTTAGGTGCACTAGAATATCAGTTTTGAAATTTACAAGTTCCTCTATCAGGTCCTTCACATCAGTGCCATTTGTGTGGCTTTTTCTTCTTCTCTGCTTAGTGTGAGAGTAATTCCTATAGAGATCCATAATTTCCTCATTACTGAGAGTGGTTACATCCCCTTTTCCCATCAAATCCAGAACTTCTTTGGATTCATCTTGCAATCCTCTCAAAAAGATGGTTTTACATAATTCTAGTTCTACAAGTCCACATCTCCTTTGAACAAAGGAGAACCTATCAAGATAATCTTCCAATGTCTCATCATATTCCTACTTGATTCTGAATAACTCATCTTTTCTATTCCTTACACGGCAATATTCTTGATATTTGTCTAAAAAGACAGTTTCCATTTGATCCCAGGTTCTTATGGAATTAGGCTCTAAGCTCATGAACCAGCGCAATGCTGAATCTTTGAGTGTTGAGGGAAAAACCTTAAGTTTTTTATTGTCATTTATATAATCATAGGTATGACACACTACCTTGAATTCAAACAAAAACTGATCAGGATCTTCAGATACAACACCTCGAAATGTTGGAAGTACTGAAGGTGAAATGGTCTTCATGGGAGAGTTTTGTGTTGGATTCAGATGAATAGGATATTCAAATGTTCTGGAAGGTTGGAACATATCCTGATCATCTCCTTCATTATGGACATAGCCATGTTGGCCATCTATATTGCCTCCTTCTACCATAGTTTCCTATTTGTTGGGAGAAGTTAAAGCTTCCCAAATTGTTCTCTTAAGAGGTCCAAGCCTCTCTGTTGATGATGATTCTGATGAATTGTCTTTCTTAGGATATTCTAATGATGATAAAATTGGTGATTTTCCTTTCTCAAAATGTTCTAATGATAGTGAGACTAGTGATTTTTCTATCAATCTTTCTGGTAGTTCAAACACAGGTGATTCACCCCTTAGGCGTGAATATCTTAATGGAACAAGCCAGGGATCCTTTGGGGTAGTTCTACCTTTTTCATCCCTAGACTTACTCATTCATGTTTATTCCTAAATGACATAAATTAAGTCAATAGTTGTTATCTTCCTCAGCTGTTGTATTCAGATTTTAACCTGAATTTTCATAGCTTAGTCTGATTACAACTATTGGACTATTTGTTTTCTTCTGGAAACACTATTACCCGGCAATAGTTCCAAAATGATGCATAGTCATTATACCATCATTAATTCTCAATGAATTTGTCAATCCAAGGCTGTGTACAAGGCTATCTACGAAAGAAGAAGTGAAACAGCTATAACTTAGGTCAATCTAGAGCAACAGGTCTTATTGGTGGAACCGGTTGTGTGGGGGGTTTTTAGGACATTCCTATCTCTAAATTGCATGAATTAAACCTTAATATAAATTGCAAAATTGGAAACTAATCATTAACTACAGAAATGAAGTCCTAATTACAATTGTAGAATGAGACCTAATTATATTGCAGAAATAACAGTTGCAGAATTGAAAGTCTAATCCTAATTACATAAAGGAAATCTAATTACTTTTGTAGCAATGAAAGTATAAGGCTAATGTGGAAATGAAAACTTTCAAGGCTTTGTAACAAAAAGTTGTCAATCTTCTGTGCAGGGTTTGACAGCAAAACATAAAATGCAAGAAATTGCTGAAAACAACAAATTCTAAAAATAACAGTCTGAAATAAAATGGAAGCTTTGCTAAAAGTAGATATTACAACTAAAACATTAAGCACAAGTTTAATCTAAACATAAATAAACTAAGATCACAAATATTGTCAGCCATTTACAAGCAATTGAAATAACAAGTTCTACAACTCATTCTGCTGCAGCAAAATCAGAATAAAAACTTGCTTGTTAGTCCTCCTCCTAGGTCTGGTAGTGTCCAGCCTCCTTGTACAAAAGAAGGTATGAGTATCTCTCTCTATAGATATTAATCACACTCATTTAAAAGCAATATGAAATAGAACTGGTGCAATTTATTGATTAAAGAACATGATTACAATAATTTTGCTAAAAAACTGTTACAGGACTGTAACAGTCAATTTCTACCTATTTTATGCTTCTTCATAGCTTCCTTACTTTCTACTTCCTGCTGCTACTACTACTACTACTAGGCTCAACCTGAACAAGAGCAATATTTATAGATGTCCTATGATCTAATTACAAACTGTGAATATCTCAAAAGATCTAATCCTACAATGTTGTAACAAATTCTAGTTTTATCCTAGAAGAAGATTAAAACTTGATATTTCCCTTAATGATGGCTTTGGTCGACAATGACGGCAAAGACAGATGGAAGATCTTTTCCTTTACCTTTTCCAACCTTTATTTCCCTTTTTCCAGCTTCAAAAATCGGTCAATAAGTCAAAAAGCACATTCTATTTTCATTTCGAAGATAAGTGACTTCATTCCAAAGACAATGCAATTCTCATTCCGAAGATCGCTCATTCTGAAGATACTACATTCTTCATTCTGAAGATCACTCATTCTGAAGATACTGCATTCTTCATTCTAAAGATCCACTCATTTCGAAGACACTGCATTCTTCATTCCAAAGATCTGCTCATTTCGAAGATATCTGTTCATTCCAAAGATACTTTGGAATGAACAAATGTGTGCTTTTCCAATGATTTCTTTTGCATCTCTTAGGTGGGTTATCTCCTAAGATAAAATTCCAATGGTCTTCATCTCTTTCCACATGTGAATTCCATGCCTTGCTATTTATGGATAGCTGGCTAGAATTTACATGGGAAAGACCGATTTCTTTGCACAACAACAGTTTGCTTGCACTGTTGCCAGATTTAGGTGAAATAAATGCTTGAGACAAATCAAAAAATGATTAGTGAAATGCTGCTCTTATTCTAAGAATATCCCATTTTAGCAAGTCATAGCAAAAAGAACACAAAACTATGCAAAAAGCTATAAAAATCAACATATAATATTCCAAATACATTGATCATGCAAAATGATTAATATACAACATATTGAATCAACTTAACTAACATATCAGATAAAACATAAGAGTTTATGGGCATTTTTAGTGTTCAAAACATGTTATTATTGACGCATTTCTAGGCCTCATCACGAAGCAGCGTTCAAAAGAAAAGAGAACTTCGCACGCGAAGCATTTTCAACACTGCTTTGGGTGGAGTTTTTTGCGAAGTAGTATTGCCGAAGAAGAATACAAAAGCAACGTTCGAAAGAACAACTTCACCAAAAATAAAAGGCAAGAAATATACTTCGGGCCTGAAGCATTTTCAGAAGCTACTTCGGGTAAGATTTTTGCGAAGCGGTGTGCTAAAGAGGAATACAAAGCAAAGGCAAGAAAACTACTTTGCACCTGAAGCATTCCCAGCATTGCTTCAGGAAGAGTTTTTTGCAAAGTAGAACTCAAGGAGCATTAAAAGTACTTCACTAGAAAGTTTTCGAAGTACTCACTTTGGGCCCCTCCATCAGCGAACCATTTTTACTTCGCCAAATTCTCATTGCGAAGCATTTGCTTCAGCTAATTTCATGCGAAGTACTTCTTCCCGAAGTGAAAGGATGCAATGTCTTTTGAAGACAATTACTTCGACCGAAATCTTCCCGAACCACATTTTCAGGAGAGGATCGTAGTGAAGCATTTCTTGAGGGCGTCAATGAGGTAATTTAGTCAGTGAAGCAACAAAGACGAAGAAGCCCATTTTGCAAAGTAAATATGCTTCGGCACTCCCCACCCCCAAAGTAGTTTTGCGAAGCTCAATTTTGCGAAGTACAAACTAAAGAGGAGTTTTTGCTTCGGCCCAGAACCATTGCGAAGTGAAGTTGTGAATAAAAACTTAACAAAGCGCTTCACGGGCACACATTCCAAGCCGGGTATTTTCTCGAGGCGATCAAGTGCCTCATAAATGCATTTTTTCATGCCCGGTAAGCTCGTTGCTCATTTTTGGCAATCAAAAATGAAGTATCAAGCCATGATGGAGAGCCCGAGAGCATGGCGGCCACTCGAGCATCACACCCAGAGACCAAGGACGTCCAGACAGCTCATCAATGCACCTTTCCATGGTTGACCCGATTGTAGTTACCAATTTTGGTAACAGATTTGAAAGCTCGGTCACGAGAGCCCCGGAGAGCCGAATTCTTAGGGCTCGAGGGCGTACTCTTCTTTGCTATATAATTATGACTCAAAGGCCCGGGTCCTTTATAAAAACCCAAGCATTGTAATAGAAAAGACGGGGGGAACTATCTGCTAGAAAGTTGCTATAACTTGATGTCCTGCGATTAATACTAAAGAACCTTGAGCTTAATTCTTCTCTTTTATGCTGCCTTCTATGCTTGATTCTTTTGTCTTTCTTCGTTTGTATGCTAAGATGCTGAACCTTGCGTCCAGAGTATGATCGAGGAATGTACCTTGAAACTCGTTCTGAAGGATACATAGGAGTTGAAATATGTTGTGTTGGCTTTCTTTTATGCTACCTTCTGTGTTTGATTCTTTTGTCTTTCTTCACTTGTATATTGGATGATGAACCCTGCGTCCGATGTGCGATCGGGGAATGTACCCTGAAACTCGCCTGAAGGATACATAGGAAGGTTGATATCGCATTTCTTCCGTTACTCTTGGTGTTCTTTGCTTCTACTTAAGTTGCTAGTTAGTGATCGTGCTTCCTGTTCTTTCCCACCTTAAATCACCAATCTCTCTTCTCTTAACCCTTTTTATTTATTTCTCTAACTCTACTCCTTTTATTTCTTTCCTGCACTCTTATCTTAAAACCCCCAAGTAGTTTAGCATAGGATCCAACATTTCTCTGGAAATTGGCACGAGGGGCATCTCTTCCCTTCGGCCTTTCAATGTTGGTCTAGGTCTAGGGTGCATACATTTACTCAAAATCCTTTCCTGGGAAGATTTGATGACCAACAGTTTTTGGCACACCCGATGGGACCGACTGTGTCTGTCTCAGTAGGATCCATAACCAGTCAAGGTCCCATATTTTAATGCAAAACCCATATTCACCGGGGCCAATAGTTCTAACCAATTCCCGGTGTGACCTGGTCAGTCTCACTTGACTAGTGGTAGTGAGTACCGATGCCATCATTACTGAAAGACTCTTAGCATTTGGCGACTCTATTTACCCAAGAATCTTTAAGTCATAAAGACCAGTACCAAAAGTCTGTGCCTTCATGCAAACAATATGGAGAGTTAAGAATAGAGGAGAGGAAACCGAGTTCTTTGAGCTATATATTGACACCTTCGGGGAACAATCAAGGTTGGTCACCCCCGAGTCACTGTTACAAGGAACATCCTCTGTTGGTAGACAAGGCTCAACTTTTGATAGTACAACATCTAGTTTTCCTCCCAATCCTCCCAACTCTCCGAAGCATCCTAGTCCCTCCATTCCTATTAGTTTCCCTATTAGCAATCAAGGGGGAGCTTCGAGAATTCCTATTTCTCAAAATCTAGGAGCAAGTATGGCACAGCAGCAACAACAACAACAACAACAAATGCAGCAGCCATAGCCACCCAGGTTGTGCCCAGCATGGGATTCCTTTTCACCACTAAATTTAGCAGGACAAGGGCAAGTACTGCCTGCTACCATAAAGAAGATCCCAACATTCGATGGAACTAGGAAGACTGCTCTAGAGCATATCTAGGACATAATATCTCTGGCGGCGATCCATGACATTACAGAAGAACAAATTATGGTAAATATTTTGGTTCTTTCCCTTAGAGGAAAACTCCTCTATTGGTACAGATCTCTACCACCCAATAGCATTACAGGATGGGACCAGTTAGCTGGGAAAATGATGGGAAACTTCAACGAGTATTATGATCCTACTTCTCTTCTGCATTAGTTCACTTCAATCAAGAGATATCCACAAGAAGAGATCATATATTCCAATGTTAGGTTTTCTCAAACCTAGAAAAGAGTACCAGTTGGCCTTCGGCCAATCTATGAAGCTGTAGCACTCTATTTCCTTCGGGCTTTCAATCTCGATATCAGTCTCATGGTAAGATATTCTAACGTTAATACTTTTCCCAAGTTGTATGAGTTAGCCAAGAGAGCGAAGATGGATTTGATAGCTATGGGCAAGCTTCCCCAAAGGATGTCGATGCCCATACTTCTTGAATTCCTTCAATTCCAGTATGCAAGCGCAGCCGCTTCACAAATCTCCACAACCCCTGCACTCTCGATTTCATCTTGGAATCCGAATCTTGTCGTGTCTCAAATCACCGCTCCAAAAATTCATTTCCCTACATTTTCAACTCCACAGCCCACTATCTCTTTGGCATTTCCTGTACTGCCAGCACCACCTCAACATCCCGCCCTGCCTCCAATACCGACGATGGCTCCATTACCACTCGCTCCGAAAGCCGATGATATACAAACCAAAATTCTGCAGGAAATGCAGTCTCTAAACTCTACGATTCAGATGTTGTCTAATGACATGACCATTGTAAAAAAGAAGCAAGTGCAACAGGAGTTCCTACCGAGAAGATCTTATCCTACACCTGCGCTTACCAAAGATCAAGCAGTCCAGCAAGGGAAGGCTTCGGCGAGAAATGTTGCAATTGATGAAGCCCCGAGCACTTCCGATTATGTATATTGGTGCTCTACGTGCAATGATCCGCATGAAGATAATACCTACACCCTACACCAACACTATGTACAAATGCTGGAAAACAATAGTCACAGTGGTCAAGTAATCGTCATTAGGCAGATGAGTTAGAACCCGACAATTGGCGAAGAGGAGCCAGTTGCAGTACTTACCCGAGGAGGAAAAAAGACAATAGAAGTAGATGTTACTTAGCTGACTCCTTCAAAAGAGCAATTTCAACCCAAGAAAGGACAATCATCTACTTTGGCCCTGAGCGAAGCTCCTTCACCTGCTCCAATCAAAGGAAAGTCTCAAAAGGCCTCTGCCGAAATGCCTCGGGTGGAAACTAAGAAACAGGCTAAGGAAAATCTCAAATTTCCTTCACTGACTAAGCGACAAAGAGTGGAAGCTACAGAGTAGTATCGCACAAGATATGAGCCCAGAAAGGAGCTCGAAGTGCTCAAATCCCTGGTGTACAATATTGTAGAGGAATTGAAGAAGATTCCATCCAAGATCAGCCTGTACGATGCACTACAACTACCTGGACAAGTAGACTTGCTACAAGAATCATTGAAGACAATTAAAGTAGGAAATGTGACACCGCATGCTCTTGTGCAGACCCTATCCACATCCATCATGGGGAAGAACAGACCACCTCCATTCTACTTATATCTACAAATGGAAGGGTATATTATGCATAATTGCATGATCGACTCTAGGGCTACTACAACAGTAATGCCGAGAGCAGTCTATGAAGAAATAGGGATGGAATATACGTGAAGTAGCCAAGGTGTACTCCAGTTGGATGGTACTCCAGTGAATACTGTAGGGGTGATCAAGGACATTCCTATCCGACTACATAAGATGCCTCAGATCACGATCATACAAGAGGTAGTGGTAGTCGACTTGGAGCCATGTTTCAGTATGTGCTTATCGAGCGAATTCATGAAAAATTTGGGTGGATATCTGTCTATGGATTACTCCCATCTGGAGATTCCATTCAAAGGAAAGAAGGTGAAGATATACAATGAAAAGCCTTCTTCCTTTCTAGTATAGAAGATGTCTAAAGAAGAAAGTAGCCCAGTGAATGCAATGGTGGAGGAGATAAAGCAGGTAGACCTGGTCGAGGAGTCTCTTGTGCAATTAAGTTATGAAGATGAGTTTTCATTGGCAAACTTCAATGCCATGGTGGAGACCGAGATAGGATGTTATGCGATCGCCAAGCCTAAAAATCACTCCCAACCAGTGAATAGAATAAGTTCCCAAGAAGAACTATGGAAGTTGTTCTTCGACGGTGCTTGATGTAAAAATGGCGTTGGGGTAGGGATTCTTCTAATTTCACCCTTCGAAGAGCAAAAGGAATATTGCTATTGGTTGACATGGAGCTACACTAACAATGCAGCAGAATACAAAGCATTATGCCTAGGACTCAAGAAAGTTGACAAGTTAGGCATAAAGCATCTCCAAATCTTCAGATATTCTGAACTAGTTTGCAACCAGGTCACAAATAAATGTACTTCAAAGAAGCATTATCTAAAATCATACCGCAACAGGGTATGGGACTTGTTTGACCAGTTCGAATCTCTCAATCTGCAGTCAATTCCATGAGAAAATAACCGACATGCTGATGTTCTGGAATCCATCGCAGCCAAGTACTCTCCAACAAAAGACATGGTGCACAAGCCCAAAGCTGTGAGGATGATCTAAAGACCCTCTATCCCAGACAAAGATCTGCATTGGCAAGTGTTTGACAACAACGAGTAGATTATAAATTTCATGATCCAAGAAGCCGCCACATTTGAAGATCGAAGCTCTGATGAAGGAGGATATGAAGGGCTGATTCAATTGAAGAATAACCATGTTCCCAAGGGACTAATCACCCTTGAAAGCCTCTTTGATCGAAATGACCAAGCTCTCTCTCACATGATCAAAGTCAATGAAAAGTAGTATCAGGATTTAGAGCTTGAACTTGGAAAAGCAATAAAGGTTGGGACCGACTGCACTTCAGAGGAGATAGAATAGATACAGAATCTGTGCAGAAAGTTTTTTGATATAATTTATTGGTCTTATCAAGATCTCTGGGGATATAATCGATAGCTGGTTCAACACACAATCGAATTGTAGGAGGGGGTCAAACCCTTTCGACAAAAGCAAAGACTAGTTAATTCCAAGATTGAGGTCCTAATGAAGGCCGAAATCCTGAAGATGCTCGAGGCAAAGATCATATATCCCATCAAGCACTCTTCATGGGTAGCAAACCTGGTCCCAGTTAGGAAAAAGAATAGAGATATCAGGTTATGCATGGACTTTCGCAATCTAAACCAGGCATCCCTCAAGGATCACTATCCTCTCCCACAAATCAACCAAATTTTGCACTTAGTGGTTGGAGCTCAACGCTTCTCTTTGCTCGATGGTTTTTTTGGATACAATTAGATCTAGGTCAGGGATGAAGACCAGCACAAAACAATATTCACCACCAAGTGGGGAACATTTGCCTACCAGTGAATGTCGTTTGGCCTTTCGAATGCTGGGGCCACTTTCTAGAGAGCAATGGATATTTATTTTGGTGAGCTTCTAAATAAGGTCATCGTCATCTATCTGGATGACATGACCATTTTCTCTTGAAGAAGGGAAGATCATCCACTACATATACAACAAGTTTTCAAAAAGTGTTGAGAGTTCGGCATCTCGATCAATCCAAAGAAGTCCATATTCACAGTCAGTGAAGGAAAGTTGTTGGGACATGCGATATCAAAGAAGGGCCTCGCTGTAGATCCTGACAGAGCTGAGGCTCTAATGAAGCTCCCACTTCTCGCAAACAAGAAAGGAATTCAATATTTTTTAGCTAGATTAACTTCGTAAGGAAGTTCGTCCCTGACTTTGCCCAAGTCATCAAGCCAATGTCCCAAATCCTGAAGAAGGGCGTCAAATTTAGCTGGATGGAAGAAAGAAAGGAAGCTTTTGAAGAGATTAAGGCTCGAATCGCTTAGGTGCCAGTCTTGATCAATCCAGATTACAGTTAGGATTTCATCCTATATGCTATAGGGGAACCTGAAAGCTATGCTGCTGTCCTGACACAAAAGGGGGAAGATGGCGAGGAGTTCCCCATCGTGTTTTTGAGCCAGGTGATCAACCCCCATGAAGAAAAATATAATTTCATAGAACGTTAGGTGCATGCAGTAATGAAATCCATCAAAAAATTCAAACAGTTCATCTCTCAAATTTGGGTCATAGTCTTTTTCATTCACCCCGATGTGCACAATTTCATCATCCAAGGAGAATTGGGAAGCAAAAGAGCTAGTTGGGTGAACAATATATAGGAGTTTGACATTGAGATCAAGCCTACAAAATTGGTTCGCGGTCATGCATTGTGTCAAGAATTAGCAAAGAGTGCAGCGGCCAAAGCTATAGAATCTTAGTGGGATGACTTACCAGCTAAAGGATGCTTTGCTAACTAGCCAGAGGATGAGAAAGACTGGGTCAGTGAAATAGTTGAATACTTCAACACTGGCAGTTGTCCTTCGCATCTAAATGCTTCACAGCGAAGGCATTTCAGGATGCGGTCCTCCTGATACACTCTGCGCCCTGAAGGCCTATTTTTCAAAAATATTGATGGGATCCTTCTCAAATGCATCAAAGACGATGATAAAAGAAAAGCCCTAGGAGATTTCCATTCGGGACTATCTAGAGGTCACTTCGTAGGAATAACAACAGCACTAAAGATTATCAAAGCAGGTTATTATTTGCCCACACTCTTCGTTGATGCCTTCTTTGTTTGCCATAGATGCGAGCAGTGTCAAAAGTTCACCGACCAAAGCAAAAATGCTTCGATGCCCCTTCACCCGATATAGGTAGAAACTCCCTTTCAACAATGGGGGTTGGATTTTATAGGGGTCGTATCACCGAACTCCTCTACGGGACATAAGTTCATCCTGACCGCAACTGACTACTTCACTAGGTGGGCCGAAGCGATTCCCACCAAGCATGCAGATCAAGAGACTGTAGTCACCTTCCTAGAAGGATTGATCACCAGGTTTGGCATCCCCAAAGCAATCATCATAGACAATGGCCCTGGCTTCACAGGTGCAAAAATTAATGAATTCTTCTACAGATATGGGATATACCATAAAGTATCCTCTAACTACTATCCACAAGGCAACGGCTTGGCAGAATCCACCAATAAGACTCTTTTGAGGATGCTAAGGAAGCTCATAGAGACGAACAAAAGGACTTGGCACCTCCTTCTAGATCGGGCCTTATGGGCCGATCAAATTTTTATCAAAAGGTCAATCAAAACGTCACCTTATGCCCTGGTCTATGGCAAGGAGGCCATCTTACCCATCCATGTGGAGATCCCTGCACTGCAGCTGTTAGAAGTAGAAGATGGAGTTAGTCCGATGGAAAATAGGTTAGCTCAGCTACTGCGACTAGAGGAAGATCGCGAACGCGAAGAAGCATACCAAAACTTTGCCAAGCATACTCAGGTCACCCAAGACTGGTTCAAGAAAAAGTCATCCGATCGCACATTCAATGTGGGAGATCTGGTATTAAAGTGGGACTCTTGGAAGGCCAAGCCTAGGAATCACGACAAGATGGACGCCTTTTGGGATGGGCCATTCAAAATTATGAAGGTGAACTCGGCCAATTTCATTCATCCTCAAAGATGCAGATGGTCAAGTTCTATCGATCTCTGTCAATGGTCTTCATCTGAAGATTTTTCACCACTAAAGTACAATTTCTCTCTTTTAAAAAAAAAAAAAGAGTGTATATATACTTTTGTATATAGTTTGCATTTGTGTATACATCCTCTTCTAAGATCACAAAATCCAAATACTACACTTCAAAATCTCCTTCGGAGACCATTTACACAAAGGAATAGTTGCAAGGAGGTTCGCCGCGAAGCATGTTACCCGAAAGGAAGCCGAACCAAAATTCGAACAAAGGCACAAAAAGAGCTTCGCACCCAAAGCATTTTTAGCAGACACTTCGGGCAGCAATTTTACAAAGGAGATTTTAAGAGTGTCCTGGTGAGGCAGTTTCCAAAGTAAAATTTGGTGAAGCGGTTTCCAAAAGGGTAAAGCTTCGGTAAGCGACCTTCGCAAGGCCGAACGACATCATGGCAAAGGAAAAGTACTTCGGGCCTGAAGCATCGAAAAGTAGTCTGAACCAAAGGTTCATCGCGAAGCATTTTCAGCATCATGTGCCACTTTGCCGAACCAACCACGCGCAAGGTGGAGAATTCAAAATGTGCCTCGAAGAACATGCCAACAATGGCCTTGAAAAGAGTACAAAGTGGACGAATTTAAGGCAAAAGGGTGGTGGACCACTTCCCGAGATGATCAAGTCAAAAAAAGGGAAAAGAAAAGCTCACACCAAGGTACGAGGTGGCAGTGGGTTGTGCCTCCAGTACAAAAAATTAATCATCGAAGCATGCAGCTATGTGTACCACATCGCTACAGAATTGATTTGAGAATACGACAACCTCTTTCATCCGAAGTACAAATTTAATTTTAGTAGGTGCCATAAATTCAGGTGGTTGCATTTTTAGGCTATAAAAAAAAATACCTGGCAAGAGGGAAGTTATTTGTCCATCAATTAAAGCTAGACTAAGAGCCTTCAGATACTCTGCAACCCTCCCATCCTTCGCATCTGGCCATTCACATTAAAGCCCTCTGTATCAAGAACTCTGTCGCTATCACTAGCAACATGGGAAAGAAAAACTCTAAGGAGAAGGGGAAAGAGCCCGAAGTTGCAGGCCCCAAAAAGACAAAGAAGGGGAAGGAAGAGAAAAAGTGTACTTCGAAGAAGCTAAATCTTCCCCTTCAACCGGAAAAGTAGCCAATGGAAGAGGGGGATGACTCGGAAGAAGAACAGCTTGTGGAGCCACCAATTGATGGGTGGGAAAAGATTCGAGACACACAACTCTCTAAGGGTGTATCCGATCTTCGACGCACCATAGATTTTATGACAAGCAGGCTTACACCAGAAAATAAGATAGCTACCACATATTACTCCCAGATTTACTGGTTTTTAACCCCGCCTACTCACCATTTTCCCAATATGATCTACGCTATCGCAAAGAATTACCAACCTACATCCAGGCAAGTGTTAGATGCTTCGAGACACAAACTATTTTCCATCTTGAAGGAGGATGTACAAGTAGCCTTCACACCATAGCAGGGTCCACCCAAGGGCTATTCTGTTCGCAATGTCATCCTAAGTGAACAAATGGAGAGATTCACCTCCAACAGCTACATATTGAAATTCCTGCATGAGAATCTCAAGAGCGGGCTGCCTTCAAACAAGCTACCCTAGATGCCCTTACCCTTGGAGGCCTTCAAAAACACTGATATTTTCTCCATTATAGCATGGGTGGCGGGCTTGTCAATAGATGCTTTGGTACAGCCTTGGCAGGTGTCTCTGGCCAAATGCATTTCAAGAGGGGAGTTTTATGCCCCTGACGCTTCAAGGCCAAACACCAACCTAGTTTTCTTCGACTGGGCAGAATGGGTGGCCTAAACCCTGCATACAAGGCTCACGAGCATGAATAATTTAGCAACGGGCCTGTAGCACCCTAAAATTGGCGCAGTAAACCTTAGCAAATAATTAAAATTACCTTAGTAATAATTCAAATTCAAATTTTAACCCCAAAACCGCTCCAAAACCGCCTGTTGCCCGTTTCCTCATTTTTCGTGCCATTTTTAGAGTTTGTTTCGTCCGTTGGACGATATCGTCTCCGATCAGACGATATCGCCTCAGATTGGACGATTTCGTCTGGAGCAGAACGTCCAACCGATTTCGTCCCAAAACTAATTTTTCATAATTAGCTTCTGTTTCAACGACGTCTCTAACTGGGGCAAAAGCGTGTCTGCATCGTTAGAGACTTCCCCCATTGGAGATCTCCCAAATTGGGATGATCTCCAACCTCCCAACCTCTTTCCTATGCCTATTTAATCTTAGGCCCTCCCCTTGACATCCCCCTGGCTGAATTTTTCTGCACTTCGAGTTTTACATGCATTAGAATATCCTAGACTATTGTTTGCCTTTGTCCCTTTTCAAATTTTCTTGCAGGAACTTTGTTATTCTTCAGCCGGAGCAAGCTCAGATCGTCGCAGACGATCCTGTCCAATTCGAGACGATTTCGTACCAATCCGAGATGATTTCGATTGCAGTCAACATTGGGGGCAATCAGTGCCCAGAGTTTGCATTTCTTCACTCTTTTTTGTTGCATTATTCTGCATTTAGTTAATCTTATGGTTATTCCTTATTATTCTGCATCTTGGAGTTCACCCATGTAGCTTGTATGCATCATAAAATCATGATTAGTCATTAAATCATTGTAACGCACTCATATTTTTGTCTATAATTATCAGTTTAATATTATTGATATCATTCTACATCATTGCCCTCTGTTGGCATAGCTGCATTTTCTGTAGTTTGTCTCTATTTCTCTGATTGCAGGTCTCTGACGAATTCGTCAGATCTCAGATGATCCTGTCAGATCGGAGATGATTCTATCAAATTCTAGATGATCTTGACTGCTTCAAAAATTAGAACCTCCATCAGACATCCGGATCAGGTATGGCTCTTTAATCTAGCTTATTCTCTCTGTTTTCTGTTCAAATTTGTTTCTTGTATTCATTTAATTTGCATTTTCATAATAGAACAACTTAGATTCATTTGGCCAAACCTAGGACTTGGATGTTTAAAGCTAAAATTGAACACATTAAACTCATTCCCAACCTAGGCGTGGAAACTGCCACTAAACGTTTCCTGGTGAACCCCACCATCCGTCGAAAAATCACCTTAATACCCCTCCCCCGAGAGGCGGGACCGTCAAAGGGCCTCTCAGTCCGAGGTATTGTCCCATCCTTTTCCCATCCTCCTTCCGGGCACGGATCCTATAGCCTGAAGGTAAGGATGCAAAAAATTTGGAGCGATACATTTTGGTGAACCCGACGTGAAACTAAAACCTTTTGAAAAAAAAAAAACAAAAACATAGATGCATTTAAAATCATTAGAAAACTACTAAGTTGCATATCATGTCTAGATGGTAGCTCCTAAGAAAATATTAGTTGTCACTATAAATGTTGAAAACCAATTAGCAGCCATAGAAGTTAATTATGTGCTTAGTGTGCCTGAAACAGATAGAAACCAACTTCTGTGGAAAGAACTTGATAGGAGACTAGGTATCATTTCGTCTAGATCAACCGAACTTAGACAAATCAAGAGGTTTGCCCTAGATAGGATCCTGGATCCTCATCAACTCATTTTTTATCATGAACTTCAGAGAGCCTGCCATAGGTGGTTAGCTTATAGGAGAGCTCTTGTGTCTTCAGAATTGTTCACCTTCGAGGAATACCTCGAGAACGTAGCTGTTATACACCAATTCCTAGGTCATGTAGAAGATCAAGAGGTCATTCTTATGGATAGGGAAATATGGAATAGAGTTCCTAGGGCTATGTTATATCGAGAGTATTGCCATGAGCTTTACTTCTACCAACCAGAATCTGAGACAGATAATATCACTATAGCACTTTTTGTCAAATTCTTGAAAGAAAACTTTCAATTTGAAGAAGAACACTTCATGACTCCTGAAGAACTCGAGCCCATTAATGATATTTATAAATTGTTTATAGAAAACTAGATCATTGCTTTCATTATTATTATTTCTTGCATTTAGTGTGTTGTTTGTTATCTTTATAATATTGTTACAAAAACATAACAAAACCAAAAACATTTTATTTCAAATACTATAGTAGGTATATAATTAAAATATATACCTCTTAAGCTTGTTGCATATATATATATATATATATATATATATATATATATATATATATATATATATTTTCTGAAATCTAAATTTAAGCACAATGCCTAGACTTAGGAATGGTAAACAAACTGAAGAAGAAGAAGAAGATTGGTTAGGAGACAAAACAAAAAACCCAAATGTCCTTCCTGAGGGTTCAATTCCGGAAGGAGAAACTCTAGAACAACCAGAAGATGAGTTGGCTAAAGAAAATGAACAACAAGAAAATCTTAAAGAGGAAGGATCCTCATCCCCTAGAATAGCTCCAGACGGAACTATTGCTTTTGATAACTTAGATCATTTCTGGAAATTTTTCAATAATAACATTGGTGCTCTTAATATGGCAGTTCGTATTGATAGAGGACAAATTAGTGACACTCAAGCAGCCATGGAAGATATGTTTAACATACACACTAATCCCTTGTCCTTTGTTGATCAAGAAAGTGATAAGGCTGGACCATCCAATAGAGATATGGTCACTATGATTCAGAACATGCAAAAACAATAGGTTACCCAACCCCCTAAGGAACCTGTTATTGAGCCTCAAATCATTTCCACACAAAAGAAACCTTCATTCACTGCTTTATTTCGCCAAACTATTGATCAATATGCTTCAAATCGACAAAAATCCAAAACTAAGCCAAACATCAATTTTCAACAATCTGGGATACAACATAATACAACTTCAAAACTTCTTCATAACACCCTTCCTACCAACAATTTACACAATAGCAATATAGCATCTAATCTTCATGTCCCTCCATCATATGCTCACAAATCCCATATTAATGCCCTACCGAACCAATATGGTGGGCAAACCAGTAATCTGGAAGCCATGGTGAAATAGTTAGCTTCACGTATGGACCAGATAGATCCCTACCGTCCCTCGTACAATTATCGAGAGATGTGTAGTCAGCCTTTGGATCCCATAGTTGTAGCACAACCATACCCTAAACACTTTCCCATGCCCGTCCTGCCTATATATAAAGGAACTGAAGATCCCATAGAGCATCTTCGCATGTTTAGGATAGCATGTCATGATATATCACATGATGACTTGCTATTACTAAAAATGTTCCCAAAAAGTTTAGGAGGAATGGCATTAGAGTGGTACTATCAATTGCCCACTCATTCTTTGAGAAACTTTGAAGAAACAACTGAATCTTTTGTCCATCAATTTAGTGCCTACATCGAGAGGCATGTCACCATTAAAGATTTATACAACTTAAAACAAGACAAAGATGAATGTTTTGCTGATTTCTTAGCCAGATGGAGGCAGTTGATAGGAAAACTGCACTTTGTGCTACCTTATAGGGAAATGTTGGATATTTTTATCAATAATTTGCAAGAACAAATATCTTATGAGTTATCAACTGCTACCTTAACCACCTTCGATCAAGCTATAGACTTAGCTCGAAGGGTAGAAGATGCTCTCATTAGAAGAGGTCAGCTCAAAAAGAAAGATGATGAGAAAACATCCAGAAATCAGTATAAAAACAAACAAGTTGTAGGTGACGGAGTCACTGATAGTAGAAACGTTGCTAATATCAATACAATGAAGACAACAAAAAAATTTATATTAAAACCTCCTGATAAACCTCCTCGAGAATTTACTAGATTGAACCAACCTTTATCAACCATTCTACCTCAATTACTAGCACGAGGCTTGATTCAATTACCAGCTATCCGAGAACCTGATCCAACTATACCCGGATACAGAGCTGATTTACATTGTGATTTTCATAGAGGACCTGGACATGCTACAAACTCTTGCAAAATATTGAAACATAAAATACAAGACTTGATTGATAATAATGAAATGGAGGTGCAAGCCTTCCAACCTAAACAAAATGCTCCTAATAACGCTCAAAAGACCATTCCCTAGAATCAGAATCAAAATGCTAATCAATCATTAGACATATTTCAACATCCTTTACCAAACCATGGTAAAGAGGTGGCTAATCAAATCGAACATCATAATGTTCCCCCTCCTACCCGATATGTAGGGACTATTAGCGGACAATTACCTATTCAGGATCCTCAAATATTTGGTACAACTTTATCCATAGTCACGACCAGGCCCCTACATAATATTCAAACTCCGGATCCTAGTGATGTAGAATCGGATACTAAAAGTGAAGTAGACATCACCTCAAACCAATCGAATAGCTCTAAAAATGAATCAGATCCTATTCAACCTATCACAGATGCTATGGTTCCAGAAGAACCATTTCCTAGAAGAGTTACTACTCGACCCTCTTCTAATCAGTTCCTTCCTAATGAACAAGCCATAAACGCTCAACCGAGACCAGTTCAACGTCTTCAATATAACATTGTAGGTACCATCGGAGTTGTTACCAGACAACAGGCTCAAAACTCTCAACAGGATCAAACTCAGAATGATGGATCAGCTCCATTTATTTTGAAAAATCCCAATAAAGGGAATCATATGTCTAATGTTCAACCTAAGCCTCCTTACAATATTAATGAACAATTATCCAATACTACAACCAGAATTTCCCTTTTGGACTTGTTAAGATCTTCTCCTACCCATAGGGATGAGTTAATGCTTACATTAAGCCAAATGATGGTGCCACAAAATATTCAACCCGAAGCCATGTCCAATACTATCATCACTCGAGAAGTCGATTGTATTGATTTCTAGGATAAAGATATCCCGCAACATAGTTTACATAAGGATAACCCCTTATATATTACTGCCCTAATTGGAGATGTAGTTGTTAAAAGAGTCCTGATTGATAATGGTTCATCTTTAAACATATGCACTTTTGACTTCTACCAAATATTTGGCTTTAGAAGTGATGAAATGAAAAAAATGGATATGATTATCAAAGCTTTCAATGACGAGACACAAGAAACGTGTGGAGTCATTACTATACCCTTGCAAGTTGGTCCTAGAACCCTAGATACAACCGTGTTTATTGTACATTGCCCAACATCGTACAATATACTTTTGGGTCGCCCTTGGATCAATGCGATGCGAGCTGTCCCATCAACTTTACACCAGTGTGTTAAATTTGAATTTAAAAATCAGTTGGTCACTATTCATGGTGACCCTAGACCCTTTGATATGTGTGCTTTGGCAGAACCTGTTGGAGTACAATTTTGCCCCGCTCTATCATCCACACATCCTAATTCTTATTTTTCATCTAAACGTGTGAAACACACACCCATAACATCATCTACTCCATCAACTACACCTATACATTTAACTCAACCATCTTTTGAACAAACCACACTAGAACCTCAAAAAGATCTTAGATCTACAACCAATCCTTCATGTTCTATCCCTATAATTTCAAAACCTATAGACCCATTTATTAACACCTCCACATTATCTACATCTATCATACCTTCCACATCTAAAGATATAGGGAATGATCCTTCTACATCGTATGCTCTTTTTGATGAACTTTTATCGGATTTATCTAAAATCTTAATATCAGAAAAAACAAATGCTTTTATGCAAGATTCAATTCTTTTTAATAACTTGCCGCCATCTCCTCGTACTTTGGGCCTCCCACAACCTATGGGAAGTACTTACCAAGTCGGGAGTTGTGCTTTTATTTATAAAGGATATGATTGGGGAAGAATACCCAGAAACATCAAAACTCATCATGAGGGATATGCCCGATGTTATTTTGCTAATGAATATATTAAAGCTAAACCTATAATGCTTAAAATGGGATATAAAGGGAAAGGCTTGGGACCTTTCCAAAATGGTATGAAAGAACCTATCGAGGTAGAACCATGGCCTGCCCGATGTGGTGTAGGCCTGTTTCCTAGTAAGGGTCAACCCTTCCCTTTTGAAGATGATGATCAACTCATATGTTATCAAGATTATCTAGATAAACAAGATTCTTTGTGTCCAAAGAATAATCTCTTTACATGCAATATGCTATCCATAGCTTACCCTGAATTGATTGTTGAATCCGACGATGAGTTGGAAGGAGATATTTTCCATGATGTCTCCGTTGAAGAGTTGTTATACAATGGTTTTTATTTTGATGGTTCTATACCTACTATAGCCCAGCTTGAGGTCACGACTCCTCAAGATGAATTCTCCAAGTTAACCTTAAAAGAATTACAAGAATTGGGCGTTTCACCCGCCCCACCTAATTTTGAAAGAGATCTACACATGGAAGTAGAAAACGTCATTAAAGTTAACATTGGAACTGAGGATAATCCTCACATAATCAATATTGGATCAGAATTAAGTCAAGAAAAACAAAATGAATACATTGCATTTCTTAAAGAATATGAAGATGTCTTCGCTTGGACATATGAAGATATGCCAGTGTCTGGACCCTTCTGTAGTCATGCATCATCTAGTAGTCCATCCGGATGCTAAACCCGTTAAACAGAAACTTAGAAAAATGCATCCCAAAGTGGCCTTGCTAGTCAAAGGGGAGTTAGAAAAACTCCTGAATGTTGTTTTTATACAAGCTATTGATTATGCTGAATGGATCTCAAATGTAGTTCCAGTCACCAAGAAAGAAGCTACCAAAGTTAGGGTTTGCACAGACTTTAGAGATATTAACGCCGCATGCCCTAAAGATGATTTTCCTCTTCCAAACATGGATCAAATCATTGAATTTACTACCGGGAGTGGAATGATGTCCCTAATGGATGGATTTTCTGGCTATAATCAGATCAGGATAGCTCCTGAAGATCAGGCTAAAACAACCTTTATTACCCCTTGGGGTACCTTTTGTTGGAAAGTGATGCCATTTGGTTTAAAGAATGTAGGTGCAACATATCAACGAGCCATGACTTATATCTTTCATGATATGATGCATGATATCCTACATGATTATGTAGATGATATTATAGCTCGCTCTATTAAAGAAGATGATCATTTAGATGATTTGAGAAAAGTATTTAATCGGTTAAGAGAATACCTTATTCGATTAAATCCAACCAAATGCATATTCGGAGTTAAGTCCGGTAAACTATTAGGGGTTTTAGTTTCTTTACGTGGTATCGAAATCGACCCTCTCAAGATTGCGGCTATCACTGATATGCCCGCACCTACCAATATATCTGAGTTACGAAGTTTACAAGGTAAACTTCAAGCCATCCGTCGCTTCATCGATAAGCTGGCAGACAAAACAGGTCCCTTTCTTAAGCTGCTTAAGAAGGATGTCCCTTTTAATTGGGATGACGAATGTAAAGAAGCTTTTGAACTTCTCAAACAATACCTCCTTAACCCACCTATGCTTTCACCGCCTAGACCTGATCGCCCGTTTATCCTGTATATTTCAGCTTCAGATTCTGCCTTAGGAGCTATGTTAGCTCAGCTTGATGATGAGAAGAGAGAGCGTGCTAATTATTATATTAGCCAAACTTTAATCAGTTATGAAACCCGTTACACAACATTAGAAAAACTATGTCTAGCAGTCATATTTTCTACACAAAAATTATGCCATTATATGCTCAGTCAAAAAATGTATGTCATTGCTAAATATGATCCCTTGCGGTATCTTATGAGTCGACCTTATTTATCAGGTCGTACAGCCAAGTGGGTTCTTGCTCTAAGCGAGTTTGAACTCATGTTCATAGGACAGAAGTCTGTTAAGGGTCAAATCATAGCAGATCAATTAGCTGCTGCACCCTTAGAGTCTACTCATCCCCTCATCATTGAGTTTCCTGATGAATGCCTTCAATTAGAGGTAGACCATATTGAACAATGGTCCTTATACTTTGATGGAGCCCGATGCATGAGTGGGGCTGGTGCGGGTATTATTTTAATATCCCCGCAAAAACATCTTATACCTTTGTCCTTCAAATTAACATTTGCTTGCACCAATAACACTGTCGAATATGAAGCTCTAATCCTTGGATTACGAGCTGCCTTGGCGTTAAAAATCAAACATCTGCTAGTTTTTGGTGATTCTCAACTTGTTATAAACCAAATTAATGAAGTTTATCAGACCAGAGATGATAAATTGCGCCCATATAAAGCATATGTTTTGCAATTGTTATCCTTGTTTGATAAAGTCACTTTGGAAGCTATTCCTCGAACTAGCAACCGTGCAGCTGATGCTATGGCCGCAGCTGCATCCCTTCTGCCCTTGGAGTTAGATGACGAATATGCCACCATCATTATTCGTCGACTCCAGGAACCCGCTTCAAATCAGTCATGTTTAGAACCTTTGGATGTGTTTCTAATCAATGAAACTACTCCTGAACCTTGGTATACGAAAATATTTGATTTTCTTCAAAATGGGACTTTCCTTGTCAATTCTAATAGAAACCAACGTCGGTTATTACGTAGACGAGCAAGTCGATTTGTAATAATTGGCAATACTTTATATAGGAGATCTTTTGAAGGTATCCTATTGAGATGTTTGAATCTAGAAGAATCCAAATCAGCTTTAAGTGAAGCCCACGATGGATCTTGTGGAGGACACTTCAGTGGTAGTGTCATTGCTAAAAAACTCCTTAGGATAGGCTACTTTTGGCCTACCATGGAAAATGATGCACATGATTATGTGCGCCATTGCGACAAGTGCCAGAAACATGCTGACCTTGTCCATGCGCCTGCACAAGAGCTGTAGGCTATTTCATCTCCTTGGCCCTTTTCAAAATGGGGCTTAGACATTATTGGCAAAATTAATCCTGTGTCATCTGATGGACACAAATTCATCATAACCGCCATTGAGTATTTCACGAAGTGGGTCGAAGCTATGCCTTTAGCTTCTTGCACTGGAACACAAGTCTCTAAATTTATTTTTAATCAAATCATTTGTAGGTTCGGAATTCCTGCAAATCTCATCTCCGACAATGGAACTTGTTTCAAAAATAAAGATGTTAAGAAATTATGCCAAAAATATAAGATTCAACATCGCTGGTCCACTCCCTATTATCCTCAGGGTAATGGTCAAGCAGAAGCATCTAACAAAACTTTAATCAAAATTCTTAAAATATTGGTCAATAAATCTGGCCGCGACTGGCACATTCAATTATATCCAGCTTTGTGGGCTTATCGAACTAGTGTTCGAACTCCCACAGGTACTTCACCTTTTGTCTTGGTTTATGGCGCTGAAGCTATTTTTCCCTTTGAATTAGAAGTTCCTTCTTTGGCTCTACTACTTCAAGATACCGAAGTAGGAGATGAATATCGAGCTGGCAGACTCAGTCAACTGGAACTCCTAGATGAAAAGTGCATCAATGCTTTGGAGCATCTTCGTGCCTACCAAAACAAGCTTAAAAGATCATATGCCAAGAAAGTTCGTCATCGATCCTTTGAGATCGACGACCTTGTTTTAAAGGAAAATAAAAAAAACACTAATGCAACTAAAGACCTTAAAGGTAAATTTGAGCCCAACTGGCTTGGACCATATATTATCACTGCTAAATTTGAATCGGGAGCATACAAATTAGCTACCTTAGATGGTAAAGATTTAAAAGAACCTATGAATATTATGCATCTTAAGCGATATTACGCATAAAATTTGGTTATTCTATCATTGTATATATTTGTTTTGTATATTATTTCCTTTTTTGTATCTTATATAAACAGTTTCAAAAAAAAAACAATCACATTGTATTTCTTTCAATTCCTCAATTAAGATCAAAATACAAAAACATCAAAATTATCAAATTCCTCAAAAATATTTGTTGTATATATTTCTTCTTAAAGTATTGCAGTTATATTTTCAAGTTATTTTGGATAAATTAGCATTTATTTGGAATCCCTCACTATCACAAACACAAAAATAAATATCTTGATTTTATCTGGCATGATTACTAATCTCTCTCATATCAAAGTCCACAAAATTCAATTAAATAAAGTTTGAGCATAGAGAATTGATCTTGTTATTTACTTAAACCAAGCACATCCTTTCACAATAAAATGATTATATTTGTAATTTCCATGCTACGCTACATAGTAGCAGTGGTTCTTGAGCGAAAAGTTTCCCCTGCTATCCTATCATGCACATGGTCTAGAATCTTTGAGAATTGACAAAAGGACAAGCTCACCCCTACCCGGAATAAAAATCCCTTGCTCTACAGCTAATCCGAGCAAGTATCCCTAGCATAGGAAGAAAAGCAAAGTTCAAGAAAAAGAGAAAAAGAAAAAAGTCATTTTCGCATTATCTCAAATATCAAGCTAAAATACAAAAGTACAAAAAAAAAAAAAAAAGACAGCAAAGAAAGCAAAAGCAAAAGCAATAAAATCCCTTTCCCTACCCATTGAAAAGAAAAGAAGGGTTGATGAGCTTGAATCCTTGGAATTCTCAATTATTCAAAAACTGTGAGGTAAGCCCCATAACAAGTGGTTTGTGCCCAACCCGCTTGGCCTTGGGTAACTCCTAGCGTGGTGATATGTCTGTCACATTAGCGACCTTCTTTTGTACAGACCTCTGTCTGCTTATGGATTAGCTAGCTCTTGATAACCCGACCTACATAGTAGTCTGGTACGGTTATATGCATCTAAGTCATGGTTAATGAACACTTATTTGGTTCATTCAAATCACTTGTATCAAATTATCTTGCTCAAAACTCGTAAATGAACAATGCAATTGCACACACATTTGTATTTGAGAGATTTTGTGTATCATTATGATAAATCAAGATTGGTAATGAACTCACATATGCACATGGGATTCCTTATAAATCTAACTTTTGTCTTTAAGATACTTTGAAATATTTTTGCAAATTGTTTGGAATAAATTCATTTTTTTTCTTTGAAGAACAGTTGTTTAGTATAAAGACAACTACAATCAAAATCATTTTCAAAAACATGCAATAAAGTTACATTTATATATAACTTTTGACTTTCGTGACGATGGTATAGTTCCAAAACCAAAATTGGAATTTTATGCCTAGCGCAAGTCCTCATCTTCATATTTTTTGACTATTTTCAAAAATTAAAGATCAACCATGCAATAAAACTATTATATTATTTTCTTCTTTGGATCTCGCGATGATGGTATAAGTCTATACCTAAATATTCTATGCCTAGCGCAAACCATTGCACTAATTTTATTTCCCATTTATTTAAAAACATCAAAACATATGACTTAAATCATTATGTTACACAATTATGCTTTAAAACAAACAAACACTTATTCTGTTTTATGTCATTATGTCAAAATTCAATGATGGTATAATTCCTAGGGAATTATTCAACAATTTTATCACTCTTAGGAATTTATGCCTAGCAAAAATCATTTTAAAATATTTCATGCATAATATTTTCATGGAAATCTGAAAACAAATCATCATCATCATCATCATCACTTGCATCCTCACAACAAAGTCTTAAGACAATCTCTTAAGCACTCTTTTACTTTTTAACAATATTTCTATACTGGGATTAGCTTGACGACCGAGTGAGCGGCGACTCCATGAAATGGTCTATAATAGCGACAATGTCCTTTGAAATTATTGTTAAAAGTCCCCTTTTATTTTTATCAAATTATCACATCACAAACAACCAATTTGTTTACATCAGATTATTTCATTTAAATTTTAAAAAACATGACATTCAAACCATAATATTTCCAAACGACATAATTACATGAATCATCAAATCAATCACACCAAAACATTAAAGCATCATACAAACGCATAAGACAAGTCATATGATCAAAAATATTATATATATATATAAAAAATATATATATATATATCCAAAATATATGTACATCATATCAAAACTAGATTGGTATGCCACAATCTACATCTTGGCATACTCAATCCTCTCAATCATATATACAGTCTATGCAGTGCAGTAGCCTAGCCTCGAGAACCCCTCGAGCTCTCAGCCTCATCTCCTCCCCCGCCTTGAGGTGGACGAGGTGGCCCCATCGTAGTATGTGTGGTACTACGAGTCCTAGTCATCGATCGGGATGCAGTCCTCGATGACCCAACCCTGATCGGATCCGCAATGTCGCGGTAGCTATACCCTCTGGCCCTCTGGCACCATCTAGAAGTAGATACCTTGATAGAACGTGGTCTGAGCAATCGACCGTGCCAGCTCCTGAGTGCTCGCTCCTCCCTCCATGCTCTGAGGCGTGCAACCTCATCTCTAAGCTATGTAGCCTCAGCTCGATGGCGTGTAGCCTCATCTTGTAAAGTCTGCACCTATGCCTGGAGATGGATAGTCTCCACCCGAAGAGTAGCCATCTCACTACTCTCTCCTGTGTCCACACCCTTGCCCTTATCGAGCGATGGTGGCCTCTCTCTCCATGGAGAAGGGGGTCTATCCTCCCTCCTCTCCCGCTGTCATGGCCTCTGCTGAGCCTGTGGCCTCCTCTGCTCTCTCCCATCGTGACCCTGTGCCACCTCAATAGCCGCCTGGTGCCACCTCCCCATCCGATGCACAACTACATGAATCGGACCCTGAGCCCTCGTCATCCGAGGAGGGTGGATGCCTGTGTACCAGGAATCATATCTGTCGGCTACCCCTACGTCATCCCAATCCATCGGTGGATGGGGGCATCATCTGCGTCTTTGACTCTAGAAGTGCTTTGCATATCTGGAGCCCCGCTAACCGTAGTGTTATCCCGGATGGTCCGAGGAAAACTCGTAGTCTCTAAGAGATGGGATCCCCTGCTATAGACCGAACTGCCTCAAAACTCGGTCGTAGCGGTGGAGCTCCACCTCTCCCCTCTCCATCCTCAGCCAACAGGTTTGCCTAACGTGAGCCGCTCCTGTCCATCCTTGGCCCACCCTGGATGATCTCTCTAAGGCCTCCAGGTGATCCGGTCGGAGACAAGGTCGTCAAGTAGTCTCCGCGACAGTGGCAGATCTATCCGTCGCTGTGACCCTCTCCGGAGCCACCATAGAAAGCTCGAGGCCTCTCCCCATCAATCCCTATCAGTGGGAGCCCTATCGGGCCTTCCGCACCATGATGTGCTCCCAGCACCAAACCTGGAGTAGTGATGTCATAACCAGACATCGGCGGCCCTTGTATACGACCCCATGTAGGATCCTATACAATCGACATAGTACAAAACTCCCCCAAGCAAACCTATACCTGTGGTCTCTCATGTCCGTAGACCACATCTGTCGGGAGCCATGGTACTCTGCATCCACTCCGATGGCATAGCAAGACCACCTACCACCCAGCCAAAACCTATGTCAGTCTAGATGCCCGGCATCCGGCGTAGCGACTCGATGTTCACTCCGCCCTTCTCAGGGGAAGCTCGGATCTCCGCACGAGTCGCATCATCGGGCCCGATTGGCCATGGGAGTAATTAGCCATCCTTGTATGGGGATCCTCAAAATCCTCCATACATCCTCCAATGTGGGAGTCATCTCCCCTATCGATAATCAAAAATAGGAAGAACCCGGATACCACCTCTCCGCTAGGGCTGTCAATAGCCCCATGTCTGTAGACACCTGTGGCATATCTGCCACATGCTGCAAGCCGACTTGAGCCAACCGATCTCGCTCTACCTGAGATAGAGTGGCCAAGTCATCCCTCAGCCCATCGTATTTCCATTCTCTGCTCTTTAGTACTCCTCTCTGCAACATAAACAACAAAACAATAAAAATCATTAATAAAATAGTGATTAAAAATGCAAGTAAAACAAGTTCAATTTCATAAATGATGATATCGTCCACTATTGGACGATATCGTCCAAAATTTGAGCAAATTCATCTCCGATTTTGCAAGCCGAAATCGTCCCTTCTTTGACGAAATCGTCCCCATTTCGTCGATTTCGCCCCTGGACGAAATCGGCGATATCGAGACGATTTCGACAAAATCGAGACGATTTCGTCCCGACGACGTCGACGGCCCAAAAATGGCCGCGATGCTCAAAAATCATTTAAAATTAATCTAAAAAGCATAGAAAATCAAAATTCAAGCATTCTAAACTAAGTTTAGACTCTTACCCGTAGCCCGCGTCGGACCTCTGTCGATCTGTGCGCTGTCTCGACCATCTTGTCTGCAGAGCTCTAGAAACCAGAAAATGAAAATGAATAGTAAAAATGAATTAGGGTTTTTCCCTATTTTTCTTAATTTTATTCAAAAACAATTAACAACATTTTAAAAAATTTTGCTTTTTCGCGTTTTTACCTCAAACGTTCGATTTGGGTAAAAACACGGAGGGGGCACCATAGTAAGTTGTCGTACGATTCGACCAAGAATCGTCGCCTAAAATGGGAATAAATTTTTGCTTTCTCATAGATCGAGAAGAACTCATCTTTAACGCATTTTCCTCGAAAAATTCGCTAAAGAGGGGGCAAAATGTAGCACCCTAAAATTGGCGTAGTAAACCTTAGCAAATAATTAAAATTACCTTAGTAATAATTCAAATTCAAATTTTAACCCCAAAACCGCTCCAAAACCGCCTGCTGCCCGTTTCCTCATTTTTCGTGCCATTTTTAGAGTTTGTTTCATCCGTTGGACGATATCGTCTCCGATCAGACGATATCGCCTCAGATTGGACGATTTCGTCTGGAGCAGAACGTCCAGCCGATTTCGTCCCAAAACTGATTTTTCATAATTAGCTTCTGTTTCAACGGCGTCTCTAACCGGGGCAAAAGCGTGTCTGCACCGTTAGAGACTTCCCCCATTGGAGATCTCCCAAATTGGGATGATCTCCAACCTCCCAACCTCTTTCCTATGCCTATTTAATCTTAGGCCCTCCCCTTGACATCCCCCTGGCTGAATTTTTCTGCACTTCGAGTTTTACATGCATTAGAATATCCTAGACTATTGTTTGCCTTTGTCCCTTTTCGAATTTTCTTGCAGGAACTTTGTTATTCTTCAGCCGGAGCAAGCTCAGATCGTCGCAGACGATCCTGTCCAATTCGAGACGATTTCGTACCAATCCGAGACGATTTCGATTGCAGTCAACATTGGGGGCAATCAGTGCCTAGAGTTTGCATTTCTTCACTCTTTTCTACTGCATTATTCTGCATTTAGTTAATCTTATGGTTATTCCTTATTATTCTGCATCTTGGAGTTCACCCATGTAGCTTGTATGCATCATAAAATCATGATTAGTCATTAAATCATTGTAACGCACTCATATTTTTGTCTATAATTATCAGTTTAATATTATTGATATCATTCTACATCATTGCCCTCTGTTGGCATAGCTGCATTTTCTGTAGTTTGTCTCTATTTCTCTGATTGCAGGTCTCTGACGAATTCGTCAGATCTCAGACGATCCTGTCAGATCGGAGACGATTCTATCAAATTCCAGACGATCTTGACTGCTTCAAAAATTAGAACCTCCATCAGACATCCGGATCAGGTATGGCTCTTTAATCTAGCTTATTCTCTCTATTTTTTGTTCAAATCTGTTTCTTGTATTCATTTAATTTGCATTTTCATAATAGAACAACTTAGATTCATTTGGCCAAACCTAGGACTTGGATGTTTAAAGCTAAAATTGAACACATTAAACTCATTCCCAACCTAGGCGTGGAAACTGCCACTAAACGTTTCCTGGTGAACCCCACCATCCGTCGAAAAATCACCTTAATACCCCTCCCCCGAGAGGCGGGACCATCAAAGGGCCTCTCAGTCCGAGGTATTGTCCCATCCTTTTCCCATCCTCCTTCCGGGCACGGATCCTATAGCCTGAAGGTAAGGATGCAAAAAATTTGGAGCGATACAGGGCCAGTACTTCGCACCCTGTTCTTTTCTTGTCTGGTTGTACTTCTACCAAGTTCATAAGTGGTTTCCCCATATCGCCATATCTCCAAGAGGCAAGGATGGAAGTCCTTTGCCAGTGTATCAATGGACTCCCCTCCTATTGAAGGAAGAGTCCTATTATCCTTTTAATCAACAATTTTTGGGACCCACCATGCATCTGTTGAAAGGTTCTTGTCCTCGGGTACCACTCAGTTTGAGAGATAGAGTGGTGCAAGGAAAAAGGGGGGACATTTTCCAATTGACACAGGGATTGGTAATTCACCTATTTGGATTCATAGGGAAACCCTTCCTGTTACCAGTCTTCCCCTCTGAATATCAATTTGCACTGGAAGTCGCTCGACAGAGCGACTCTACAAATGCAATATACGAGTCACGACCGAAAGTGGGCACATACCTGTGACTTCCCCTTCAGGATGGGGGTAATTGAAGTCTTTGCCCTAAAACAGGGCATGTTCCTGGAAGAAAGGCTTGCCTACTTTGGCCTACTCCAGATTCCACAATAGTGGCTCTATGATCCTTTGGGCGTGATGAGGGATCATTTAAAATTCAAGAACTTCCACATCTGCCCTCACCCCGAGGTTGTGAAACAAAGGAATATTTTAATGGAAAGGATATGGAGTGGCATTTAGAAAGGATGAGGACATTGCCCCCATGGCATGAGTTCTATCCTATGGAGGTCGAGTTTGACCCTGATCAGTATCCCCTCCCGACTCCAAGCTCCACATTTTGGAAGAAAGCAAGGGATGATTTGAAGGAGGAGGTAAAGGACTGGAGCGGGGAAAAGCTTTGGGAATGGTGGATAATGAGATTCCATCATCAAAAAGTGAACTCCTATGGACTCCTAGCATCGGATAAAGACTTCGCAATTCTTTATGACACCAATGTCGAAACCTGGAAGTCTATATCCTTTGTGGATTTTATTCCCCCAGCTACTCGAGGATCAGGCGAAAGCCCAAGTGGTGCTAAGGATGCTTCAGAGGAAGAAAAGGAAGCAAGCGCCGAAGAAGTAGAGCAACCATTGGAGAGAAAGAAAAGGAAAAGGTAGGAGCAAATTCAAGTGCCTATGAGCCACCCGAAGTGCCCTTGCACAAAGCCTACAGGTACTTCTGCTGGATCCCCTGCATCAGGCCCGGTTGAAGCAAACATTGAAAATGCAAGGGCACAAAGTGCTGATACGGTCCCAAAAATAGATATCATTGATGTGGAGGAACTCCTCAAACAAGAGAAAGACCCTAGAGTAGAAGTCATGGAGGTCAGGAGTGTTGAAGCCCAAAAGGGCCAAGATCCAACCATGCAAGATGTCACCACAGTCGCTTTGCCAGGAGGGCACGCAGGTATGCACTCTCTTCCCTTTACCTCGATCTCTGATACATCCATGATAGTCTTGAGTGGAATCCCTCATCAATCTCTCCATCCCCCATAGGGTCAATCCCCCACTCAGAAACTGTCCATTGCCAGTCCAATCCTGCATAGCCCCACTCATCCCAAATCATCTGACCAGGATAAGCCCTTTGAAACCACTTCACCTACCCATGTCGCAGTTCCATCAACCCTAAGTCAAGGTGAAGGTAGTGATCTGACACCAAGCCTCGTAAACCACTCTCCCATAGCTCAAAGCATAGTCCCGCTTGCCGAAGTCCCTGCCACACCAGTCTCCGAGCCGTCAGGGGAATCTTTCCCTGTTAGTTCTTTATATTTGTTCACACCTTTGGCTGGATATTCAACCTTCTCTGAAATAGATTTATCTTCAATAAAGGAGTGCCCCCTAGCTAAAAATATACTCCTAGATTGATAGAATATAGAGAATATGCTAAAGGAGGCAAGAAATAAAAGAGGAAAATCTCTAGCCCGAGTTGAAAAATGTGTGGTTTTCGACTTGAAGGGTGGGAAGTTGCATAAGGTGAGGAAGGTCCCTAAGGTCCAGAAGCCTCTGGATGAAATTACTCTAGCTGAATACGACTACCAAGAGAAGACCAAGGACCTTGAGCATTTAAATATAGATGACGAATCTACATCCATGCATGTCAGAGTTGAAACTTTCCAAGCACATGCAAACATTGCCAACTAGCGCAGGTTTGAAGCAAAAAATGCCAACATCAAGTTGGATGAAGAGCTGGCTAGGATTCGCTCTGAGCTGGAGGATTCATAGAAGCAGTGCAAATTGTTCAAAAGGGAAACACATGCCCTCAAACAAAAAATTCTACAATTGCAGACTTCGACTGAGCAACAAGCACAAAAATAGGCCAAAATGAGCTAAAAGCCAAAGAGCTCGAGAGCAAGATTTTACGGGCCCAGAAGCAATTGTACAAAAAGGAAAACCTGGAGCTATTCGACAAAGGTAGGATTAAGAAGATCTGCTCTCACCTACTCAAAGGTTTCAGATCTCGGGCCTCCAGTGCCCTATCAATTTTAATTTATGTCACCGAAGCTCAGCATGCCATCGCTAAGAAGGGACCAACGGTAGATGAGGTGATCCAAAAAATCAAGAAGCGACTCAAGCTTGCCTTTGAGGTCCAAAGTATTAGATATCAAGACCTGCAGGTCATTGCTATGAGTCAAACAGCTAGGGATTGGTCTACTACCCAAGCCACTGTTTGCACTTTCTTCTCCAAGGTGAAGAAAGCGTAGAAGGCGAAGGACCTCCTAGATATATTTGAGCAAGAGCAGCGCACATCGATGGGTTACTTTGAAGACCTGTCTTCCTTGGTTTTCCTAAGTTTCATAGATGATGATGGGAATATTCTCACCCGGGAAGAACTTAAGTCGGCATGGCTCCATTTCGAAGGGGACGTCCCTAAAATTGATGGGTGGGAAGAGCCAATCACAGAGGGACAAGTCACCGACTTCATCCTAAGACACTACAGAATCGTGGATTTTCTGAATGATCTAAGTGCGAGAATAAAACATGCCGACATAGGGCAGATCGATCGGTTCCATGTTTTGATCAAGGCACTCGAAGATCAAGAACCATTTCAAAAAGGGGTCTGGGCTCATGTTCGCCAAACTATGAAGAGAATCCGTGACCGTCTTGTCCCATCACCACAGCAGGAGGCCACACCAGCAGACAAAGGAGTAGAGGAGGAAGAAGAAGCAGAAGAAGAGGGAGAACAAGAGCTAGCTACAGAAGCACTCCCAGAGGAAGAAGGAGGAGAAGGATCAAGAAAAGACTCTGGCCCAATGGATCAAAGTTAAAGGGTTCTCCCACCGAGACGAGCTCGTTGCCCCGCGAGCCGCCAAGAATGTTGACAATTTTGTCAAATTTCTTAAGGGGTAGAAAAAGAAAACAAATTTTGTATAGTATTGTGTAAAGTTTTTTGCTTTGTTTTTATTTTGAAAAGTTGTAGCAATTTTGGCTTCCAATGCCACCCCTTCGTATATAAAAATGGAAAATGAAAAGAGCTTCGCACCCGAAGCATTTCCAACACTACTTCGGGTAAAAGTTTTGCGAAGTAGTTTTCGTCGAAGAAAAATACAAGGAAAAGAAAATGAAACTACTTCGTGCCCGAAGCGTTTCCAGAAGCTACTTTGGGCGAAAATTGAGCGAAGCGATGTTTAGAAGAAAAGAGAACTTCGCACCCGAAGCATTTTCAACACTACTTCGGGTGGAGTTTTTTGTGAATTAGTATTGCCGAAGAAGAATACAGAAGCAGCGTTCGAAAGAACAACTTCGCCAAAAAGCAAAGGCAAGAAATCTACTTCGGGCCCAAAGAATTTTCAGAAGCTACTTCGGGTAATATTTCTGCAAAGCGATGTGCCAAAGAGGAATACAAAGCAAAGGCAAGAAAACTACTTCGCACCCAAAGCATTCCCAGCATTGCCTCGGGAAGAGTTTTTTGCGAAGCGGAACTCAAGGAGCTTTAAAAGTACTTTGCCAGAAAGTTTCCAAAGTACTCACTTTGGGCCCCTCCATTAGCAAACCATTTTTACTTCACCAAAAGCTCATTGCGAAGCATTTGCTTCAGCTAATTTCATGCAAAGCACTTATGCCCAAAGTGAAAGGATGTAATGTCTTTTGAAGACAATTGCTTCGGCCGAAATCTTCCCGAAACACATTTTCAGAAGGGGATCGTAGCGAAGCATTTCTCGATTGCATCAGTGAGGTAATTTAGTCAGTGAAGTGGCAAAGACGAAGAAGCCCATTTTGTGAAGTAAATATGCTTTGACACTCCCCACCCCCAAAGCAGTTTTGCGAAGCTCAATTTTGTGAAGTACAAACTAAAGAGGAGTTTTTGCTTCGGCCCAGAACCATTGCGAAGCAAAGTTGTGAATAAAAACTTAGCGAAGCACTTCACAGGCATGCGTTCCAAGCCGGGTATTTTCCTGAGGTGATCAAGTGCCTCATAAATGCATTTTTTCTTTCCCGATAATCTCGTTGCTCATTTTTGGCAATCAAAAACGAAGTATCAAGCCATGATGGAGAGCCCGACGAGCATGGCGGCCACTCGAGCACCACACCCGGAGACCAAGGATGTCCAGACGACTCATCAATGCATCTTTTTATGGTTGACCTTGTTGTAGTTGCCAGTTTTGGTAACAGATTTGAAAGCTCGGTCATGAGAGCCTCGGAGAGCCAAATTCTCAGGGCTTGAGGGCGTACTCTTCTTTGCTATGTAATTATGACTCAGAGGCCTGGGTCCTCTATAAAAACCTAGGCATTGTAATAGAAAAGACGGGGGGAACTATCTGCTAGAAAGCTGCTATGACTTGATGTCCTGCGATTAATACTAAAGAACCTTGAGCTTAATTCTTCACTTTTATGCTGCCTTCTATGATTTATTCTTTTGTCTTTCTTCATTTGTATGCTTGAGATGAAGAACACAAGCTTATACTGAGAGGGGGGGTGAACAGTATAAGACCACTTTTTCAATTTGCTTTAAAATCAACTTTCAAAATAGTATAATGCAGTGTATAGATAGCAGTAATAACAATAGTAATCAAAGCAATGCACAACACACCATCCACAAAGCGACACAACAATTTACGTGGTTCACCCAAAGTGGGCTACTCCACGGATAAAACTTTTATCTAAAAGTTATATCACAGTTCTTTGGGAAACCTTCCCAATTACAAAGTTTATGGGCACCAACCCAAAGGAGACACCTTCCCCTAGCTCTGCTATTAGTGGTGATCCTCTAGAGGACCTCTACCTCCTCTGCCCTTAGCAAGTGGAACTCTATCCATAGAAGACACCTGTCTTCCCTGCTCTGGCTGGAGATCTCTGTCCTCAACTCTATCACTGCAAAGCCGTTCCTCAAATTCACACCAAACACAGTCCTTCGGTCTAGCACAAATCTGTCCTCTTCCTCTGTTCTTTTTTGTTATAGCCGCACTTGGTCAAAACCAACTTTTCACTGTCTGCGCAAACATAGCAGCACTCGATCAACTTATGCACTTCTGCCAAAACACAGTAGCGTAGTCTTCGCACATTCAACGCAAACACAGCAGCACAATATTTGCACTCTCTGCTCAAACACTATAGCACAGTTGTCGCACACTCTATGCAAACACAGTAGCATAGTCGTTGCACACTCTGCTCAAACATAGCAGTCGATCAGACTTCCACTTATGCACCTCTACGATCGAACTTCTCCCCGCACTCTATCTACGCAAATCGCACTTCGAACGCACACTTGATCGATGCCAAACTCTTCAAGCAGCCCTCCTTTTATACTCACAATCTCAAGATTAAAACCTTGGTCTTAGTCGGCTGTTTACCCTTCAACCACGTCGGCTGCAAAACCCTACGCTGCGTCGACCCAGATTTAACTCTGTCGGCTTCACTGCCTCCCTGTAGCTTCTGGCATGAAACTTCAACATGTCGTGATATCGTGACACCTTTGCCTGTCGTACACCTTCTATTGCTTGCTGTCATGAAATCGTGACACTTTTTGCCTTTGTCAGCCTTGACTTCATCCTTGTCGCGAAATCGTGACACATCTGACTTTTGCTGACGTCATCTGCAACTCTGTCGCGAAATCGTGACCCTTTTTCCTTTATGGCCTTCTTCTCTGCTTTTGTCATGAAATCGTGACACATCTGCTTTCTCTGACGTCAACTGCAACTCTGTCGTGAAATCGTGACCCTTCTTGCTTCTTCAACCTTTTCTCGGCTTGCACCAGCGAAAATGAAACATGTCGCGAAATCGTGACGCTTTCGCTGCCTTAAGCTCTTTTCTGCCATATGCCCACGAAACTGGAACATGTCATGAAATCACGACGCTTTTGTCTACAAAGCCTTCCTCTCTGCTTCTGTCATGAAATCGTGACACTTCTCCTATAGAAGACCTGCTTCCAGTTTTTGTCATGAAATCGTGACACTTTCTCCAACTGAACGCTGCCAACTCAACCTGTCGTGAAATCGTGACACTTTCTGCATTCGCAAGCTTTCTCTTCAACCTGTCACGAAATCATGACACTTTCTGCAACTTACTACTGCCATCTCAACCTATCGTGAAATCGTGACACTTTCTGCATCCGTACAACTTCTTTGTAGCCTATCGCGAAATCGTGACACTTTTTGTTTCAGACTCTTCCTTTTGCTGCATGTCGCGAAATCGTGACAGTTCTTTCTTCAAGCTTTTCAGCATGTCGTGAAATCGTGACAGTCCTTACTTTGATTTTTGCAGCTTGTCACGAAGTCGCAATAGTCCTCACTTTGTCTTCTACAGCATGTCGCGAAATCGTGACACTTTTCCTTTCGGACTCTCTCTCCTGCAACATGTCGTGAAATCGCGACACTTTCTCGTCCGAACAACTTTCCTGGCAATGTGTCATGAAATCGTGACACTTTTCTTTCTCTGCCTTCCTGCACTTTTCGAGTCACGAAAATGCGACATGTCACGAAATCGTGACACTTTCCAACTTGCTCTCCTTCTCTGCCAACATGTCACGAAATCGTGACAGTTTTTCCCGAACTTTCTCTCTCCTCAAACATGTCACGAAATCGTGACAGTTTTGCTAGCACTTTCTCTCTCCTAAAACATGTCGCGAAATCGTGATAGTTTTTCCAGCTGCCTGCATACTTTTTCTTACTTGTCTTTTTCTTGATCTTTTTGCAACTGGGCTACTCTGATCTTCTTGGAAACTCACTGTCCAAACTGAAACCTTCATCAAAACAATTTCTTTGACATCAAACCAGATTGCTTCAAGACCTTCTTGACATCAATGACAACATCTACACTTAGAGCAAAGGCAATGTACCCAAGGTACCCAAAATTGCCAACAATCTCCCCCTTTGTCATTGATGGCAACCCTTAACTGAAAACATATCTCAAGAGCCAAAACTGAACCCTACTGATCCAACAACTGAGAATCTGCAATTGAAGTTTTTGCTCCCCCTGACTTGAAGCTTTCTTCTTCACTTGAAGCTCTCCCCCTTTCTCATATCTCTCCCCCTTTGTCATCAATGGCAAAGGGTCACCTTTGGGGCTCGGGACTAAGAATGAGCCTCTTAGCTTAGTCCCTCCCCCACCTCCTGATGAGGTGATTTAAAACAGGGTTGGGAGTGACACTCCCATTAGACACTCATCATCATCAGTGTCTACAATTTCCTTGTCGGGCCTTCTCTTGAATTCTTTGTCTGTATTTCTGTTCCTGTCACTGTTCTGATCCTCGGACCTGTTCATACTACTGTTCCTGTTTCTTTTATCATTCCTATTTTTATTCATACCTTGATCCTTGGACCTATTTATATCACTTTTTATGTTCCTGTACCTTGGAAAATCAGCTCTACACTGTCTAGCTGTGTGTCCTTCATTGTTGCACTTATAGCACGTAACAAAGTTATTTCTGTTCGGCATACCTCCTTTTTGAATCCGTCTGTTATGAGTAACCGTGTTCCTATTGTTAGTTTTGTAGAACATTGCCTTATGCCCGAACTGATTACAAGAGTAGCAATATCCTTGAAATAAGTTACGGCCCCTGAAACTATCATTTATCTTCCTTACTTGAGTCATGCAATGCGAAGCCATGTGGCCAAACCTGTGACACGCAAAACATCTGCCATTAAACTTTCCTGTAAATGACCTTCTAGGTCGGGTAAACTTCTTCTTCGCATTCAGAATTCTATTTTCTATTTCTGCGCATTTATCACTCACGGACTCTTGATCTGAAGTACTTTCTACATCAGAACTTTCTTCCTTTTGTAATCTCTTGCTAGATTCCCCAACCTGTTTCTTGTGCGGCTCAACAAACCCGAGACCTATTTTATCTGTTGGTTTTCTTTGACCTTTGATGAGAGATTTAACCCTTTTGGAGCTATCTTGAAACCTGTATAGCTTATCCTTGTAATATTTATTTTCCTCTTTCAAGGCAGCCATTTTCTGTTCTAATTCACTATACTCAAGCATCTTAGATTCTAACTCATTCTTGAGTTCTTGAGTCTTAGCCATAGAGATGTCAAGACTTTCTATGAGTTCATCTCTCTCCATACAACATTCATCTAACTTATCCTTGAGTCTAGCATTCTTCTTTCTTTCCTTTTTCAAAACACTAAGAGCATTAGTAAGTTCACATTCAAGATCCTCTATTTGATTGCATTTTGAATTATCAAGGCCTTTTTCAGATTTCTTATCACTAGAGGTGCTACCCTTTTCAAAAACCATACATACATCTTCCTTATCATTTTCTGAAGCATCCTCATACATACTAGCAACCAATTCATTATTTGTGCAATTATCCTCAAGGTGCCCAAAATTTCCACATCTAAAACATTTCATGACAATGAATTTATGTTTTGGTTCTTCCTCCTTTTCTGAAATGAACAACATCTCATTTTCATTATCACTAGAAGAACTTTCACTATCACTGCTAGAACACTTACTTGCTTTGTCCAGGTAGAGGCTCTTCTTGTTCTTGTGTGAATGCCTCTTTCCTTGATTGTTGTGCTCATCTTTGTTCTTTCTGTAATACCTGTGCTTTTTAGAATCCTTGCTCTTAACATCCTGTATATCTTCATCACTTTCATTCTTTGAAACAGTACAGTCAGTAGCATAATGACCAAACTTTCCACAGTTGAAACACCTTATGTTTTTCTTGCTTTTGTGTTTTCTAGAGAACTTGCCTTTCTTGCTGTAATATGCCTCTTCATCACTAGAAGACTCATCACTCTCTTGAATCTGTTTGCCCTTTGATTTCTTGGTAACTTTGAAAGCTGCCTCTTTCTTGACATCAACTTTCACTTGAGTTCTCAGCTCAAATGCTGCAAGAATACTATGGAGCTCATCCTTTTTCAATTTATCTAAATCTTTAGCTTCCTCAATAGCAGAAATATTTTCACTAAATCTATTAGGAAGGGATCTTAAAATCTTATCACACACATCATTTTCAGCAAGCTCAAGACCTAGGTCTTTCATGGAGTTAACAACCTCATCCATACGAAGCATGTAGTCACTAATATTTTCATCATCATTCATTTTGAGTTGTTCAAACATACCTTTAAAATGTCTCAATTTGGCCTTTCGAACATTTGCATCACCTGTATGAACCACCTGCAATTGTTTCCACATTTCACTAGTTGTCTTGCAATGAATAACTTTGGTGAGATCTGCTTTCTGTAAGCCTCTCAGGATTGCATTCATGGCTTTTGAATTGCTATGAAGCATGAGCCTGTCTTCTTTGGTATAAGGACCATGTTCAGGAATAGTGTATTCGTCTTCAATCACTTCCCATACCTCATTACCAAGTGCCATTAGATAAACTCTCATTCTTGCACTCCACAGACCGAAATCTGATCCATCAAGAATAGGTGTTGCATTGCCACCTAAAAAATCCATTGTGTTCTTAACCAGTTCTTCCTTCCGGCTATTAAACCTTTTCGAAGGAACCCGCTCTGATACCAATTGAAGAACACAAGCTTATACTGAGAGGGGGGGTGAACAATATAAGACCACTTTTTCAATTTGCTTTAAAATCAACTTTCAAAATAGTATAATGCAGTGTATAGATAGCAGTAATAATAACAGTAATCAAAGCAATGCACAACACACCATCCACAAAGCGACACAACAATTTACGTGGTTCACCCAAAGTGGGCTACTCCACGGATAAAACTTTTATCTAAAAGTTATATCACAGTTCTTTGGGAAACCTTCCCAATTACAAAGTTTATGGGCACCAACCCAAAGGAGACACCTTCCCCTAGCTCTGCTATTAGTGGTGATCCTCTAGAGGACCTCTACCTCCTCTGCCCTTAGCAAGTGGAACTCTATCCATAGAAGACACCTGTCTTCCCTGCTCTGGCTGGAGATCTCTGTCCTCAACTCTATCACTGCAAAGTCGTTCCTCAAATTCGCACCAAACACAGTCCTTCGGTCTAGCACAAATCTGTCCTCTTCCTCTGTTCTTTTCTGTTACAGCCACACTTGGTCAAAACCAACTTTTCACTATCTATGCAAACACAGTAGCACTCGATCAACTTATGCACTTCTGCCAAAACATAGTAGCGCAGTCTTCACACATTCAATGCAAACACAGCAACACAATCTTCGCACTCTCTGCTCAAACACTGTAGCACAGTTGTCGCACACTCTGTGCAAACATAGTAGCACAGTCGTTGCACACTCTGCTCAAACATAGCAGTCGATCAGACTTCCACTTATGCACCTCTATGATCGAACTTCTCCCCGCACTCTATCTATGCAAATCGCACTTCGAACGCACACTTGATCGATACCAAACTCTTCAAGCAGCCCTCCTTTTATACTCACAATCTCAAGATTAAAACCTTGGTCTTAGTCGGTTGTTTACCCTTCAACCACGTCGGCTGCAAAACCCTATGCTGCGTCGGCCTAGATTTAACTCTGTCGGCTTCACTGCCTCCCTATAGCTTCTGGCGTGAAACTTCAACATGTCACGATATCGCGACACCTTTGCCTGCCGTACACCTTCTATTGCTTGTTGTCACGAAATCGTGACACTTTTTGCCTTTGTCAGCCTTGACTTCGTCCTTGTCATGAAATCGTGACACATCTGACTTTTGTTGATGTCATCTGCAACTCTATCGCGAAATCGTGACCCTTTTTCCTTTATGGCCTTCTTCTCTGCTTTTGTCATGAAATCATGACACATCTGCTTCTGCTGACGTCAACTGCAACTCTGTCACGAAATCGTGACCCTTCTTGCTTCTTCAACCTTTTCTCGGCTTGCACCAGCGAAAATGGAACATGTCACGAAATCGCGACGCTTTCGCTGCCTTAAGCTCTTTTTTGCCATATGCCCATGAAACTGGAACATGTCGCGAAATCATGATGCTTTTGTCTACAAAGCCTTCCTCTCTGCTTCTATCGTGAAATCGTGACACTTCTCCTATAGAAGACCTGCTTCCAGTTTCTGTCACGAAATCGTGACACTTTCTCCAACTGAACGCTGCCAACTCAACCTGTCGCGAAATCGTGACACTTTCTGCATTCGCAAGCTTTCTCTTCAACCTGTCGCGAAATCGTGACACTTTCTGCAACTTACTGCTGCCATCTCAACCTGTCACGAAATCGTGACACTTTTTGCATCCATACAACTTCTTTGTAGCCTATCGCAAAATCGTGACACTCTTTGTTTCAGACTCTTCCTTTTGCTGCATGTCACGAAATCGTGATAGTTCTTTCTTCAAGCTTTTCAGCATGTCACGAAATCACGACAGTCCTTACTTTGATTTTTGCATCTTGTCACGAAGTCGCAACAGTCCTCACTTTGTCTTCTACAGCATGTCACGAAATCGTGACACTTTTCCTTTCGAATCTCTCTCTTGCAACATGTCATGAAATTGCGACACTTTCTCGTCCGAACAACTTTCCTGGCAATGTGTCGCGAAATCGTGACACTTTTCTTTCTCTGCCTTCCTGCACTTTTCGAGTCGCGAAAATGCGACATGTCACGAAATCGTGACACTTTCCAACTTGCTCTCCTTCTCTGCCAACATGTCGCGAAATCGTGATAGTTTTGCCCGAACTTTCTCTCTCCTCAAACATGTCACGAAATCGCGACAGTTTTGCCAGCACTTTCTCTCTCCTAAAACATGTCGCGAAATCGCGACAGTTTTTCCAGCCGCCTGCATACTTTTTCTTACTTGTCTTTTTCTTGATCTTTTTGCAACTGGGCTACTCTGATCTTCTTGGAAACTCACTGTCCAAACTGAAACCTTCATCAAAACAATTTCTTTGACATCAAACCAGATTGCTTCAAGACCTTCTTGACATCAATGACAACATCTACACTTAGAGCAAAGGCAATGTACCCAAGGTACCCAAAATTGCCAACATGAGATGCTGAACCTTGCGTCCAAAGAATGATCGAGGAATGTACCCTGAAACTCATTCTGAAGGATACATAGGAGTTGAAAGATGCTGTGTTGGCTTTCTTTTATGCTTCCTTCTGTGTTTGATTCTTTTGTCTTTCTTCGCTTGTATGTTGGATGCTGAACCCTGCGTCCGATGTGCGATCGGGGAATGTACCCTGAAACTCGCCTGAAGGATACATAGGAAGGTTGATATCGTGTTTCTTCTATTACTCTTGGTGTTCTTTGCTTCTACTTAAGTTGCTAGTTATTGATCATGCTTCCTGTTCTTTCCCATATTAAATCACCAATCTCTCTTCCCTTAATCCTTTTTATTTATTTCTCTAACTCTACTCCTTTTATTCCTTTCCTACACTCTTATCTTAAAACCCCCAAGTAGTTTAGCATAGGAGCCGGCCTTTCTCCGGAGATTGGCACGAGGGGCATATCTTCCCTTCGGCCTTTCAATTTTGGTCTAGGTCTAGGGCACATACATTTACTCAAAATCCTTTCTTGGGCAAATTTGATGACCGACAATAACCTTGTTCTTGTTCCTTTAGGGATTCTTGTATTAGATCCCTTTGTCTAGGAAAGTCTAATACTTCTATCACACTAAGCTTGGTTAGTGTTCTCTTCATCTCTCCTATAATATTAAACTTGAAAAATAGACCTTCAGTTACTTTATATATATATATATATATATATATATATATATATATATATATATATATATATATATATATATAATTCAAAGAAATAACATTGGGGAAGTCAATCTCTAGAGTGAAAATCCACTTTTTTGCATGTGTCATTTTTCCATATATATTCACTAGAGCTCACCATCTACAAAAATTCCATGTCCTTGGGTTTTTTTTAGAGGAAACAATAATTATATATAAAAATATCTCCTCTCCATTTTGTTTTAAAATAGAGATCTTTTAAGAGGTTTGAAATTTTCCCTTTAAAAACCAAGAGTGAGTGCTTACTTGCTTGATTTAAAATCATAGGTTCTTTGTGTAGGAATTTTGGGGTTTCCTGGGGATGTTGTCTACCCTTCACTTATAAGGGATGGGTATTTCAGTCACCATTGAACTTCTCTTTGAAGTGAATTTTTCATTGTATCACCTTTCTTTTTGGTTGATTTATCAGTTGCTTTCTTGCTTTCATTGTTGGCCATTGGTACTTTACCCTCATTATCTTCTTAACTTTGTCATTTGATGTACACTAATTCCCCCTTGAATGTACAAATATAATTTCATTTTTGGTGTTTTTCTTCATTTGATTTTCCTATTGTACTATGATAGATAGTTTGTATTTTACATGTAAAGGAGGCCTTCTAATTCTAAGGACAATCGTATCCTTTCAATGTTGGTATGCTTATTAGTTGGTTGCTCTATAGTTATTTTCCTTTTCCCTAGTTTCTACACCCTACTAGTTAGAAAAATAGCATCATATTCAAAATTTGACTCTTTCTATTTATATACCATTGAAATTTTTCAATATTGGTAGGTATTGATTGTGTAGCATAAGGCTACTAATACATAGAGGGGTTAACTATGGGATCAACTTGTGTTTTACATGCAAATAACTTCCACTTCTAAGGACTATCATCTGTAAATAACTTGATCAATTTTGGTCTCCTTATTAGTTGATTACTCTATAGTTATCTTTCTTTTCCATCATTTCTACACCCTATTGGTTGGAAAATATAGCATCATCTTAAAAATTTGACTATTTGTCTACTACAACATTAAAATTTACTATTATTACATTATTGGGGTTGGGAAAGGTAGGTATTGATTGTGTATATTTAGGCTACTAATAAATAGTAAGATTAACTATGGGGACAAATTGACTAATTTCAATAGCCTGTTGAACCTAATATTGTTGAGTTTATTGTACACTTTAGGAATACGTGATGGTACTCATGCATTTACTTGGATCATGTCTATGATTGCAAGGAAGGTACCATGTTGACTAAATTTTTGTATTGATGTTAATTATATGACTGTGGACCTTATTTTATCCTTGGTTAGAGCCCTATCAAGGCACCTGATCCTTCATCAAGTATGGGGTTTTTTGGGGCTACCAATTCTATTGTTTTTTTTTTTTGAATTTACATGGTGGAATCGGTAGCCGCCACGAATCCGGGCAGGCTGTCCAACTTTTATGGCCACCATAGTATTTTGTGTTGTCTGCCCTAGAAGCTGCCACATAGATCTTCATGCAGTCCGCCCCTATAACCACCATACCACAATCATTTTAAACCTTTTATGCTGTTGAAAGCACCAGGAAAGGGACAAACGTTCAGTCCGACGAGGCCCGAGATTTGAACCTTGGACCTCCACCCCCCTTATGGGGTTTGGATGAACCAATTGGTCTATACCTCGGACCTCTACCAATTCTATTTTTTCTTCCACTATTGTATTGAAATATTGTTTTGATTCACAAAGGTCTTGACTACCTTCATTATTTTATTTATTGCAAATTTTTTAAGGGGATCATTACCATAGTTGAATGGAGTGATAAGGGCTAGAAATGGTGGTTGTAAGGCTATCATCAATGATATATTTTGGCCAAGATGAATACTAATGTATGGTAAGAGGGAAGAATATATCGACACATTTGGTTGGGAAATTAATATTGGATAAACTTTGGGCATAGGATTTTATGTGGGTGTACCCTAGGAGATTTGGGATGCATAGGCTATTGGTGGGGTAGGAGGTATATTCCCTACTCAAACTAGAACATATTATCCTCTATCCACTTCTTCAAATCCTATAGCTAATATACAATGGATAGCATTACAAACCATTAGCACTAAATCATATTGTAAACCTTTGATGTAGAATGTTAATGCTTGTTATTAATTTGGTCTAAAATTTTAGGGATGATATTTAGAATCCTCAATAATCTAGTATTCAAATCATAAATATTTTCTTGAGGGTTCCTTTACATCGCATTTAACTGAATCAAAATGAAATATCTATTTCCCATGCTACCAAGCCTACACATGAATGGTTTTACTATTGATGTCCAATGAAATACGTATGATAATTCCTTATACCATAAGGTAGTTTATCATAAAGAGATTATATAAGTAAACACACCAATATATCCTCTTGAATGTAATGTATTGACATGAGTGCTAATAGCTCATTGATGTGATCCAACACCATTTTATTTTCCTTTTTTTTGAAAGTATTTAAAGCCTTTATAGCTGCAAAGGAAATGGGAGAGTAGACCAACAAGTTCAAAGGACCTTGATAGGTCCAATTAGGAAGTTGTTTTTGAGAACTAGTAAGTGTGCCTAGATTATTTTACCAAAGAGGAGGTTGATTGTACTATTGATGAGGAGGATAGATTGCATGTCTAGGAGGTAGGTATGGGTGGTATAAGGGTACATATATGAAGGATAATATGTTGTATATTAAGTCTATGGATTTTGATAACCCCACTAGTAATTAGAAGGTAGGTGATTGTTCTATTATGGAGGGTTATAGTTCAACCTTATCGATGGGATCTATTGGTTTTAAGAAGGTTGACCTTGCACTTTTTACTATGCTTGGATGATTTAAGGAAGTGTTAATACCTATATATTTCCATGGGACACCTATGACCCTATTTTTCTTACCACAACTAGCATATTCTAGGTAAGGTTCAAGTTTAAGCATAATAATCCTACCAAAACTAAGGATTGAATTGGAGGAACATTGGAAGTGTTAGATAGACTACATCTAGGCAGGCTCTAGACTAGACGAGTATTAATAAGAGTTATAATTTATGCATTAGAATTTATAATGCAATTATAAATTTTATGTATGAAGAGTGGGTTATTCATAAGGTTGTTTACATCAATTAGTACTTGGTATAAGGGATTGGTGTGAATCAATGTAGGAGATGGATTAGACCAAGTAGCATTCATTAGGGCTATTGAATAGCTCATTTTCCAACTTAGGTAGCTAATTTTTGGTGGCATGAAGCCTTGGATAACTTGATCAACAATGGGACTTTTTCCTTTTTATGATGTAGGATTGGATGCAGGGACTTCTTTGAACTTATCTTATTGATGCACCCACATGACATCATGTTCTTTCCTCTTTCCTTTAGCATTCCTTTAGTGATATGTAATGATGTCTACTATTAATGTTATTTACCCACTTTATTAGTCTTATATCATGTATTTATAGTCTTATACATGCACAAACAATTTGGAGTCAAAATCTAAAAAAATCAAAGATTTCAAATATTTTCCTAATTGAGTGATTTTCTTGCAAATTGGAGCAATTTGCTCATAATTTCAAATGATTCACTAAAATGATATTTTTTTTAAACTATCAATTTGAGTTATTCAATTGTCAATTGGAGAAATTCTCTTGTAATTTTAGGTGATTCACTATCAACACATAGTATTTTAGTAAACTAGAAAATTAAGAAATTCACCTACTTAATCAAGTGATTCACTCATCTATATAGACATAGGAAAATTTTATAAAAAATGGAAAAGAAGGTTGTGCATGTAGATCACTTAGGTAAAATCACCTATAGGATATAAATGGATTGTCTTCCCATGAGGGATGGAGGAAAAAAATTGTCTTTCCTAGAAAATTGCTACCTAGAACTTAATTGAGTCATCACTAGACCTAACTTGGATGTATTTTACCCCTTTTGGAGTGAATCACTTTCTTTATCAAGCGAATCACTTGTTGTTTTGTACTTTTACAAATAATGACTTGAAATTTGCCTTAAGTGCTTTCACCTGGTAGATACACATACAAGGTCAAATTAGAGTTTATGACATCACTTGAATATTATTGGAGTCATCTTGTAAAAAAATTATTTTTCTAAAGTTCATGTTGGATTCACCATTTCAAAAGTACCTACAAAATACAAGCACAAATAACAAAAAATGGAAAAATTTCAAGCAAAACTAGGTTTCAAACTAGAAAAATTTAGGTAAATTACTTGAAATTCAAATATCTCACTTCTAGCAAATTGCTTCAAGTCAAATCAAGTGATTTGCTTTCAAAGTTGAGAAAATATCTCACTTCCATAAAAATTTCAAACTTGTCCAAAATTGATAAAATCCCTTGCTTTTATAAGCGAATCACTTGTAAAATCAGACTTAATAAAAAATTTCTTTGGTTTTGAGCCAATCACTTCATCCATGATGGATGCATTTTTTGGTGTAAAAATCAATGAAGATGTATAAAAATGGGATCTATCCCATTGAGTATGTCAAAAACTATGTTGATCTAAGGAATTGTTCTAACATATTATTTAAGTGTTGCATCCCCATATTCGGGTTTCAAAAAGGTTGGATGGGTTTACCAAATACTTCCCCTAACCTTCAGATTAATGTTGGTTTCGTGCTTTCCTCATTTGGATCTCTAATCTAAACTAACTACTTTTCAAGTGAATAAAATGCATGAAATGAAATACATGAAAATAAAATGTGGAATTAAAATGCATAAAAATAAATTATGGAAAACAAATTATGAATTTTAGAGTATGATAAATGGAAGCAAATTTGGATACTAAACCATATATAATATGGCATGCAATTAGTCAACACATGAGAAATAAATTAATATCAATGTCCACCCAATTGTTTGATTATGAAGTTGATAAGTGAATGACAAGATGGGCTAGAAATGTTGCACCCAACTATCATGCACTTAGCAAACCAAGAAGGCAGTGCCACTGATGGGATGCATAAGGACAAATAAATTTACTTTTGACTTCTTGAGTACAAAGCATAATGTGGGTTTCATAGAGTGTAGATCTAAATACTCATGGGTAAAAGATAGTTACAGTGAGGGCCTTAGGGCTTTATTTATAGCAAAAGCTTACCCTTGAATTACATGGGGTGGAACACAATTACTCCTTGTGAAAGTAAATATTTGGGGGAAAATTTGGCAAAATGTTGCATTTCCAAATGTTACATGCCTCTATTTTTTCCTCTAATAAGCTTAAAAGGATCTAAAAATTTAATGTGCCAAAAAAATCACTTTTTAGAATATTTTCCTCATAATTTGCATTAATTTTTGCTTCTACGTCTTTTCTTAGCTAATCACTTGGTCTTGTTAAGTGATTTGACCACTTTTATAAGTGATTCACTTTCTTTAACAAGAAATCTGACCACCTATATCGAGTGAATCACGTCTTAAGAAAATTGACACCTTTACTAAGTGAATCACTCCTCTAATTCAATTAGTCAATTTTATAGGTGAATTTATACTTTACCAAAAATGAGCAAAATTTTAGAATTTTTGGGTATTTTCTTGCTGTCTAGCCTCCTACCATTACTTGTTGCTTTCAAAATGGACAAAATTTGGCAAATATAGTTCTAAGGTACTACAACAATATTATGGCATGTTGTGACACACTAAGTCATGTTGGAAGCCTTTGAAGCCTGATAGAGGTATAATTAGAGGCATGTAACTTTTGGTGGTGCAACATTTTGCTAAAGATATTTCAAAATATTTACTCAAGGGTAAATTCTCACTATAAATAATATTTACTCAAGGGTAGTAGTTTTTTCTCACCCCAAGTAACTCAAGGGTAAATTCTTACTATAAATAATATCCTAAGGCTCCATTGTATTTATGTTTTGGCCATGAAAAATTAGAGCTACACTCTTTGAAATCCATATTGTGCTTCGACCTCATGAGATTATAAAAATTTGGAAAGTCCTTATACAATCCATTGGTGGCATCACCCTTCTAGTATACTAAGCATGTGGTGATTTTGGCATTGTCCTCTTAGCCCTTATTTTCTTTCACTTATTAATTTCATATTTAATGTATAGGTGGACATTAAAATTATTTGAATTTTATGAGTTGATTGATCACTCTTTCCTCACTATAATTTAAAACCCATATTTATTTTGAATCACTTGCACCCTTAATATTTCATGCATTTTTATTTTTTGTACTATACTTTTTAGGAATTTGTGTAGCTTAGTTTTGCAAGGATAGTATAGAGTTAGCTTAAATCCAATGGTTGGGAGGATCTATTGGCACTCCTTTCCAACTTTGTTGAAACTAGCATTAGAGCATAAACACTAAATTACAAGTCATGATAGTTCCTTGGTTCAACATGGTTTTTTGCATGCCTTATGGGACTAACCCGTATTAACTTGGTTAAAATTATTTAATTTTCACATCAAATATGCATTCAACACAGATGAAACGATTGGCTCAAAATTGAGTAAATGTTTTCTAAGTCTAGTTTTAGGAAGTGATTCCCTCTAAATTTTAGAGTGATATGCTCTATTTGAGTATATTTTCTATAAAACAAATCTAAGACTTATGAGTTATTTTCTCTAAATAATAATCAATTCACTCTATTTTTTAAGAAATTCACTTTAATTTCCTTGCATTTTTAGAGACTAAATCTAGAGATATCCATTCAGTCTAGGTACTTGATTTATTAATACTAGTGTAACGACACACAAACTCAACCCAAAGGAGAGAGCTATTTATTTATAAGGATTAACTCTCAAATAAGACCCAATATTTTCTTTAGCATAAAGGCATAACCACTTTTGAGTTCAATTTCATTGCAGAAAATACTCAAGTGGATAAAAGTGGCCAACTTCTCATAATCATCTGGGGCTCACTTTTCTAATATCATCATTATAAATGATGCCATCAGTGGTCCCCCACGTTTCCTATACACTCACGTATATAGAATAAGTTGATCATGGTGTACGGGTTATCCTTTAAGACCCATAATACTTAAAGGTGACGCTTATTCCCTAACCCTACATAATTCTATCTATGTAGTATTAATTTGGCATAATGCCTTAGTGATTAGTTAGCTTCACCTCACCATGATCTAACTAAGACCATTACCACTCACCTAATAATGATCATGGTCATGCTTACCTCACCATAAGGTACCACCACTATATTACCTTATGAATTATCTGATGAGTTATCACATACCAGTTCATCGTTAAGATTCCTAAGTCTCGACACTAGGAATACATCAAAGTATCACCGCAAATACTTGTCCAAGCCTCACTGCTTTGGGCCATCCAAGCCTCATTTATTAGGGTGTATCATTCATAAATACCTAGTTGATTGCCTCACTGTAACTCAAATAGGATTGGGTACATCTTAACTCAAAGGGATTACTAATATGGATCTAAAATAATGCAAAAAATAACCCCCTTCCAACCAAGTGTCCCAACAATTATAATAATTTCTCAAAAGTAAATAGAGTGCTATATTAAATCATAATTAAATTCAATATAACACATTGCTAAAGACTAGGAATTTAAATACTTCTCCAATCATAACACTAGAATTTAGCATTTCCTTTATTTACAATGAAAGGATGAAATCAACATCTAAATAAATCATAACCATAATCCATCAATTAGATTTTATCATTACCTTCAATAACACATGTGTTCCATTTTGCAAATAACTGACTATTTCCAAGAACTTAACGTAAAATAACAATATTATTAAATATTTCTTTCTTTGAACAATATCAAAATAATATAAAAAGAATATTTACATGATATTTTTTCCTTCATCATAATATTTGCATAGCATATCCATACAAGATGGTTTCCAAGTGTTTCTCATCTTCAATTACAATATTACATTTCAACATAAATGATCCCTAGTTTCATCTTATTTTTCAAGGTCTTCCTCTTGATAGGTCTTCTCCCATGAACTTTGAATAGAATTTTAGGGATCAGGACAACTCTTGAATGCATATGCAATCCTAACATGCACTATGCAAGAAAAACATACAATAACACAAGAATATGCATCATGCAAAGCAAATACCATGCCAGAACGTTGAGAGAATCTCATACTTCTATTAATTATGAATTCTTTAGCTACTCAAGCCTCATCCATCTCTTAGAAAAATCATTATTTAATCCTTCAAATAATAACTTCTCATTTCCTAAAACTAGGATACATTCAATACATTATTCTTTAAATAAAACTGCACCAATACTTATATTATGGAATATTACTTCTTTAATAAACCAATCATAATCATTATTTTCAATAATATAATTTTGATCAATAACAAGATATTATTTCATAAATATTTAAGGACCAAAGCCTTTTATAATAGTTAATTATTACATACGTACTAATTAATTATTTAGCTATCATATTAATATTGGATAATAATCAAACACATTATTAAATCAATAAGGCAATAGTCTTTAATATTAAATATTGATAAAGAAACCGTGAGGGTTTTCTCTGTTAGGGATTTCTCTAGCCTAGTCCTCACCATGGTAGAGAGGGTTTGAGCCTCACCATGGCAGAGAGGGCCTGAGCCTCACCATGGTAGAGAGGACCTGTGAGGGTTTTGTTGTGGGCCAAACAAGGTTAACTTATTTTCTACTTTTGTCACATGCTCGTGCATTTAATTTATCAACCTAGGGAGCTTCGTAAACTTGCGAAGGGTCTTGAACAAGATTTCTTACAATACCACTTGATATGAGTCCGCTAGTTCTACTATTGGGGGTGTTTCAACGGTCATCAATCATTCATACACTCCTCAATAATTTACGTAAAAATAATTAAATCTACAGAAAGGAAATATTCACGCATTCTTGGAAATAAACCTATTGCAATACTAGAAATAACAATGCGATAAACAATATTATAAAAGTGGTAAACTAATCTAGAAAACACAAGAAAAATAGGGGAAGAAATACTAGCTTGGAGTGGGCCCAGGCTCCAGCAGCTTCCTCCCAGCTGAACATGCACTTAGAAACTCTTAGAACTATATTATAATTATCAAAGTATTACAATTCTTCTTTTGTATATCTCTCTACATTTACTATAAAAATATTCTATATATCCTCAGAGAGGTTTGCGTGGTTTATATAGCACACCCACAGATATTTTGTTACAAAGAAGTTATAACAATCGATTCATTCTAGACTAAACTAAGACAGTCTGGTAAATGTGATCGATGTCTGCTAAAACTGTTATTCATTTCTAACGGTGGCATGTGCACTGATTGGTTTGTGCTTCACCTGGCACTGGTAGGACGTTCTCATACGTCGGTGCAATCCCCATTTTAACTCTACATGATGTAGAGTTGGAACTGCACCAGTCTCTATTCTCCACGTCGTGCTTGTCTGGTCAAGGAGCAAAGAACAGGGGTGCCTTCCCTATGAGGAAGGTGCCTAAGTATGTTGGGCACCTTCTCTATGTGAAATGTGCCTTACTACCATTGGTGCCTTCCTGGAAGAGGAAGGTACTTATCTTCTATTGGTGCCTTCCTATGAGAGGAATGTGCTTGCCTTCTAGTGGTGCATTCCTGTTGGTGCCTTTCTGTGAGAGGAAGGCACTTGTCTTCTAGTGGTGCCTTCCTATCGGTGCCTTCCTATGATATGAAGGCACTTATTTTCCTTTGGTGCCTTCCTGGAAGAGTAAGGCACTGGCCTTCTATTAGTACCTTCCTGGGAGAGGAATGCGCTTGTCTTTCCTTGGCGCCTTCCTGGAAGAGTAAGGTGCCTACTTATGCTTGGCGCCTTCCTAGAAGAGGAAGGCTCCTACCCTCTCTACGTTGATTCCAAAAGAAAAAAAGTGCCAAGTCCATGAAAAGACCTCAACTAATCCAAATATAACTAAATCAACTACAATTCCACAAAAACACAAGAATTAGATAACACGCATAATTTCATTAAATAATTATATAATCATTCATAAACATATGCAATCCTTATTATACAGCTGCATAATAATCAATAAAATGTATACAAAATATGAGCATTTTTGATGCTCATAATCCCCCCATGCCTAATATATGACACGCCCTCGTGGCATCAAAACTACAAGTAGCCCTTTTGACCCCTCATCGTTGTCATTTCTTGGTGTATCCGGCTGTACCTACAGCCTATGTATGCCTCTTCTGCACACTAGCATCTGGAGGTGTGGCTCCTATTTTTATACACGGGGTTGCGGGTGCTACTGTTAGCTTTTCTTTCCTCATCCTAGCCGCTATCGAAGGTGATCTAGCCAGTGTCATATCTGCTGCCTAAAATACATCTTCTACATCTTGTCATAGGTCAACATCCAGAGGTCTGACCACTGCAAGAGGGATATCTAAATTATCCATCTTGAGATGAACTACTTAGGCTTTGTAAAATTAGGCTACTTCAGGAGTAAGCCCTACATTCTCCTTTGCAATGGCAACGGCTTCCTCCAAGGCTGAGTCGACCTGATCATTGCTCCTAGAAGCCTCTGCATCTTGTGGGCTTAGTTTTGTCAATTCTTAGAGGTTTTGGGCTACAATTTCGACTTTTGGGTCATTCTCTTCTTCTTATATCAAGAGGAGGAGTCACCACAACTATTTCCTCCTAGGTACTAGTTTTGGTGGCCAAAACTCAGCCTCATTGCTAATAATCGACGCTCCTTCCTCTTCATACTCAGGCACTGGGGAATGCCCTCTTTCCTCTATGCATTCAGTCACTAGGGAATGCCCTCTTTCTTTTGTGAAATCAGGCAATGCCAATTTCTTGATACTTGCCATATCCTCTACAGGGATTCCCTCTTCTTACCCTATTTTGGCAATAACATCCTATTGCCTTTCTTGGCCGCCATCTCCCTTTGCATCGGGGTTATACCTCTACGCTTCTGCATGGCGGACCAGTGCTAATATTAGCCCATGGTGGGCCAAGGCAGACTGTCCTCCCTTCTAGTACCTACTGCTTCTTCCTTCAGGGCATTTTCTAGGTAGAAGGGCACGTTCAACTTCCTTCCATGCACCAGGTGATTCAGAAACTTCACATGGTTAGTGTGCAAATGGGTATACTTCCCAGTGCATGTAAAGAATCGAGCAACCTACTTGAATATCTTCTACAAATTCATGGTAAGGCTAATTTTTGGTAGCCCTTACTTACCTATCTACACATTTTCTCCTAGCAGCAACACTTTGATGTATGGCTTCAGTAGTCCGCCTTTGTATATGCATTCACCTGTGAGGGGCAATCCAGTCGCCTGTGAGATGTATTTGGGGATGACTAGAATTTCTACCCCTCGCACCTAAGCTATGTCATCCCTCAAGGAGGCAGCAAATTCCTTGGCTACCTCCATATCTTGGCCCTGACTGACCAGGTTATAGTATTCGAACCATCCCTCAACCTTGAACTATATTTTTATCGTCCCCTTGATTCCTTTCGTATCACTCGGCTCATTATTTTTCACCGCATGATTCTTCGACCTTCCTCCCATGGTGCCTTCCCTTACTATTGCGCTTCTTTTTTTTGTCCTTACTTCTTCAGGAATGCACCTTCTTATAGGGAAGGTGCCTAACCTTAGCATTTAATTCTAGGGTACACCTTTTGAGCCATATCATTGGCACGTGGTTTCGGCCATGGGGGTATATGATTTTTATGATGGCAATATTTTTTTTGGTACTGCATAATTTATGAATAATTATATAAATATTTGAGTTAGTATGCGCGTACCTTATTTGGTGTTTCATGCATCGTTAAGAGCATTTATTTGTTGATTTGTGACATAGGGGATGGGTATTTCGTTTGTACGGATTATCTTTGGACTTTGGTGCTAAGTTGTTTGATGGTTGGTGCTGAAGACAGACTCCCGATTTGCTCAAAAAATCATTTGTCCATCATCTTTGGAATGTGCACGCTGATCTCACCCCATAATTCTTTGAGATTTTTTTGATTGGGGTGGATTTCCATCACATGGGTGATGGTGGTAATCTGATGTCACTTGTTCATGTGGTGATTTCATTCCAATCGAGGCATCCATGAGACTTAAGTGCTGGCTATACACAGAATGTGATCTTTGGTACCTATGTGGAAGGCGCTTATGTGGTGCCTTCCCGATGTGGAAGGTGCTTATATGGTGCCTTCCCGATGTTATTGATGCTCTTTGAATGGATGCACCTTTTGGTGGTGGAATGCGTCTCTGATTGGATGTGCCTTTCGGTGGTGGAAGGCACCCTTTTGATGATGGCACCTTCCTGCTACAAAAGGTGCTTCTGAATGGGTGTGCCTTCCCGATGTGGAAGGTGCTGCTGAATACCTGTGCCTTCCTGGGGTGGAAGTGTATCATTCCAAATTTTCCGCACCCTTACCTTCAGGCTAAAGGATCCACGCCCGAAATGGGGATGCGGGAAGGATGGGACAATACCTCGGACTGAGAGGCCCTTTGAAGGTCCCGCCTCTCGAGGGAGGTGTATTAAGGTGATTTTTCGACGGATGGTGGGGTTCACCAAGAAACGTTTAGTGGCAGTCTCCACGCCTAGGTTGGGAATGTGTTTAATGTGTTCAATTTTATCTTTAAACATTCAAATCCTAGGTTTGGCCAAATGAATCTAAGTTGTTCTATTATGAAAATGCAAATTAAATGAATACAAAAAATAGAATTAAACATAAAACATAGAGAATATGCTAGATGAGAAAAGCCATACCTAATTTCGGATGTCTGATGGAGATTCTGATTTTTGAAGCAGTCCAGATCGCCTCTGATTTGATAGGATCGTCTGAAATCAGACAAGATCATCTGAGATCTGACGAATTCATCAGACGAATTCGTCAGAGACCTGCAAACAGAGAAATAGATACAAAATACAGAAAATGCAGCTATGATGACAGAGGGAAATGGTGTAAAATGATAATAATGATGTTAATAAGATAATCTCGAATAGAAATGCAAGTAAATTACGATGCTTTAATAGCTAATCATGATTTTATTATGCAATTAAACTACATGGGTGAACTCCAAGATGCAGAATAACAAGAAATAATAATAAAACTAACTAAATGCAGAATAAAATAGCAACAAAGTATAGGAAAAGTGCAAACTCTGGGCACTGATTGCCCCCAATGCAGACTACAGTCGAAATCATCTCGAATTTTGATGGGATCGTCCAAGATTGTACAGGATCGTCTACGACGATCTGAGCTTGCTCCGGCTAAAAATCAATGAGGTCCCTGCAAGAAAACTTGGAAAGTACAAATGCAGATGGTAATCCAGGGTATTCTAATGCACGCAAAGGTCAAGTTACAGGAAAATTCAGCCAGGGGGATGTCAAGGGGGGTCCTAAGGTTTAAGTAGGCTTAGGAGGGAGGTTAGGAGGTTGGAGATCATCCTAATCTGGAAGATCTCCAACGGGGGAGGTCTCTAACGACGCAGACACGCTTCTGCCCAGATTAGAGACGTCGTTGAAACAGAAGCTAATTATGCACAAATCAGTTTGGGACGAGATCGTCTGGACGTTCTGCTCCAGATGAAATCGTCCGATCTGAGGTGATATCGTCTGATCGGAGACGATATCGTCCAACGGTCACAACAAATCCTAAAAATGGCATGAAAAATGGGGAAAGTTGTTTAACAGGCGGTTAACGGGCGGTTCGAGGTTAAAATTGAATTTTGAATTATTACTAAAGTAATTTTAATTATTTGCTAAGGTTTACTGCGCCAATTTTGGGGTGCTACATTTTGCCCCCTCTTTAGCAAATTTTCCAAAGAAAATGCATTAAAGATGAGTTCTTCTCGATCTACGAGAAAGCAAAAATTTACTCCCATTTTTAGGCGACGATTCTAGGTCGAATCGTACGACAACTTACTATGGTGCCCCCTCCATGTTTTTACCCAAATCGAACGTTTGAGGTAAAAACGCGAAAAAGCAAAATTTAAAATGTTTTTAATTGTTTTTGAATAAAATTAAGAAAAATAGGGTAAAACCCTAATTCATTGTTACTGTTCATTTTCATTTTTTGGTTTCTAGAGCTCTGAAGACAAGATGGTCGAGACAGCGCACAGATCGACAGAGGTCCGACACGGGCTACGGGTAAGAGTCTAAACTTAGTTTAGAATGCTTTAATTTTGATTTTCTATGCTTTGTAGATTAATTTTGAATGATTTTTTGAGCATCGCGGCCATTTTTTGGGCCGTCGACGTCGTCGAGATGAAATCGTCTCCATTTCGTCGAAATCATCTCGATATCGTCGATTTTGTCCATAGGCAAAATCGGCAAAATGGGGACGATTTCGTCAAATAAGGGACGATTTCGGCTTGCAAAATCGGAGACAAATTTGCTCAAATTGAACTTGTGTTACTTGCATTTTTAATCACTATTTTATTAATGATTTTTATTGTTTTGTTGTTTATGTTGCAGAGAGGATTACTAAAGAGCAGAGAATGGAAATACGACGGGCTGAGGGATGACTTGGCCGCTCTATCTCGAGTAGAGCGAGATCAGTTGGCTCAAGTCGGCTTGCAGCATGTGGCAGATATGCCACAGGTTTCTATAGATATGGGGCTATTGACAGCCCTAGCAGAGAGGTGGTATCCGGGTTCTTCCTATTTTTGGTTACCGATAGGGGAGATGACTCCCACATTGGAGGATGTATGGAGGATTTTGAGGATCCCCATACAAGGACGGCTAATAACTCCCATGGCCAATCAGGGCCACGCGATGATGTGACTGTGTGGAGATCCGAGCTTCGCCCTAGAGAAGGGCGGAGTGAACATCGAGTCACTACGCCAGATGCCTGGGGCATCTAGACTGACACAGGTTTTGGCTGGGGTGGTAGGTGGTCTGCTGCTATGCCATTAGAGTGGATGTAGAGTACCATGGCTACTGAAAGATGTGGTCTACGACATGAGAGACCACGGGTACAGGTTTTCTTGGGGGAGCTATGTACTATGCCGATTGTATAGGATCCTACATGGGGTCGTATACAAGGGCGATCGATGTCTGGTCATGACATCACTATTGCAGGTTTGGTTTTGGGAGCACATCATGGTGCGGAGGCCGATAGGGCTCCCACTGATAGGGATTGATGGGGAGAGGCCCCGAGCTTTCTACTGGTGGCTCTGAAGAGGGTCACAGTGATGGATAGATCTGCCAATGTCCCGGAGACTACTTGATGACCTTGTCTCCGACCAGATCACCTGGAGGCCTTGGAGAGATCATCCAGGGTGGGCCGAGGATGGACAGGAGCTGGCTCATGTTAGGCGAACCTTTTGGCTGAGGATGGAGAGGGGAGAGGTGGAGCTCCATCGCTATGACCGAGTTTTGAGGCAGTTTGGTCTACAGCAGGGGATCCCATCTCTCAGAGACTACGAGTTTTCCTGAACCATTCGGGATAACACTACAGTTAGCGGGGCTCCAGATATGCAACACTTCTGGAGTCAGGACGCAGATGATGCCCCGATCCAGCCAATGGATGGGGATGATGCTAGGGTAGCCGATGGCTATGATGCCTGGTACACAGGCATCCGCCCTCCTCGAATGACGAGGGCTCAGGGTTTGATTCATGCAGTTGTGCATCGGATGGGGAGGCGATGCTAGGAGGCCATTGAGGTGGCACAGGGTCACAGATGGAGAGAGCAGAGGAGGCTACAGGCTCAGCAGAGGTTGTAGCAGTAGGAGAGGAGGGAGGATAGACCCCCTTCTCCACGGAGAGAGAGGCCACCATCACCCGATAAGGGCAAGGGTGTGGACACAGGAGAGAGTAGTGAGATGGCTACTCTTCGGGTGAAGACTGTCCATCTCCAGGCATAGGTGTAGACTTTATAGGATGAGGCTACATGCCATCGAGCTGAGGCTACACAGCTTAGAGATGAGGTTGCACGCCTCAGAGCACGGAGCGGAGGAGCGAGCACTTAAGAGCTGGCATGGTCGATTGCTTAGACCACATTCTATCAGGGTATCTACTTCTAGCTGGTGCCAGAGGGCCAGAGGGTACAGCTACCAACCGACATTGCGGATCCGATCAGGGTTGGGTCATCGAGGACTTCATCCCGATCGACGACTAGGACTCGCAGTACCACACATACTATGATGGGGCCACCTCGTCCACCTCAAGGTGGGGGAGGAGATGAGGCTGAGAGCTCGAGGGGTTCTCGAGGCTAGGCTACTGTACTGCATAGACTGAATATATGATTGAGAGGATTGAGTATGCCAAGATGTAGATTGTGGCATACCAATCTAGTTTTGATATGATGTACATATATTGTTGAGATATATATATATATATATATATTTATATATTTATTTGATCATATGACTTGTCTTATGTGTTTGTATGATGCTTTAATGTTTTGGTGTGATTGATTTGATGATTCATGTAATTATGCCATTTTGGAAATATTATGGTTTGAATGTCATGCTTTTAAAATTTAAATGAAATAATCTGATGTAAACAATTGGTGGTTGTGATGTGATTTGAAAAAATAAAAGGGACTTCTAACAATAATTTCAAAGGACATTGTCGCTATTATAGACCATTTCATGGAGTCGCCGCTCACTCGGTCGTCAAGCTAATCCCGGTATAGAAATATTGTTAAAAGTAAAAGAGTGCTTAAGAGACTGTCTTAAGACTTTGTTGTGATGATGCAAAATGATGATGATGATGGTGATTTGTTTTCAGATTTCCATGAAAATATTATGCATGAAATATTTTTAAAGATGATTTTTGCTAGGCATAAATTCCTAAGTGTGATAAAATTTTTGAATAATTCCCTAGGAATTATACCATCATTGCAAAATTGAAGTTGACATAATGACATGAAATAGAAACAATGTGCGTTGTTGTTAAAGCATAATTGTGTAACATAATGATTTAAGTCACATGTTTTGATGAATTTAAATAAATGGGAAATAAAATTAGTACAATGGTTTGCGCTAGGCATAGAATATTTAGGTATAGACTTATACCATCATCGCGAAATCCAAAGAAGAAATTGATAGTTTTATTGCATGGTTGATTTTTTAATTTTTGAAAATAAACAGATAATATGAAGATGAGGACTTGCGCTAGGCATAAAATTCCAATTTAAGTTTTGGAACTATACCATCATCGCGAAAGTCAATAATATATATAAATGTAACTTTATTGCATGTTTTTGAAAATGATTTTGATTTTTTGAAAATGTATGTAGTTGTCTTTATACTAAACAACTGTTCTTCAAAGAAGAAAATGAAATTATTCCAAACAATTTGCAAAAATATTTCAAAGTATCTTAAAGACAAAAGTTAGATTTATAAGGAATCCCATGTGCGTATGTGAGTTCATTACCAATCTTGATTTATCATAATGATACACAAAATCTCTCAAATACAAATGTGTGTGCAATTGCATTGTTCATTGACCAGTTTTGAGCAAGATAATTTGATACAAGTGATTTGAATTAACCAAATAAGTGTTCATTAACCATGATTTAGATGCATATAACCATACCAAACTACTATGTAAGTCGGGTTATCAAGAGCTAGCTAATCCATAAGTAGACATAGGTCTATACAAAATAAGGTCGCTAATGTGACAGACATATCACCACGCTAGGAGTTACCCAAGGCCAAGCGGGTTGGGCACAAACCACTTGTTATGGGGCTTACCTCACAGTTTTCGAATAATTGAGAATTCCAGGGATTCAAGCTCATCAACCCTTCTTTTCTTTTCAATGGGTAGGGAAAGGAGTTTATTGCATTTTGATTTTGCTTTTCTCTTTTGCTCTCTTTATTTTTTGTATTTTTTCTTTTTTTTTGTTTTGCTTTGATATTTGAGATAATGCTGAAATAGCTTTTTTCTTTTTCTCGTTTTCTTGAACTTTTCTTTTCTTCCTATGCTAGGGATACTTGCTCGGATTAGCTATAGAGCAAGGGATTTTTATTCTGGGTAGGGGTGAGCTTGTCCTTTTGTCAATTCTCAAAGATTCTAGACCATGTGCATGATAGGATAGCAGGGGAAACTTTTCGCTCAAGAAACCACTTCTACTATGTAGCATAGCATGGACATTACAAATATAATCATTTTATTGTGAAAATATATGCTTGGTTTAAGTAAATAACAAGATCAATTCTCTATGCTCAAACTTTATTTAATTGAATTTTGTGAACTTTGATATAAGAGAGATTAGTAATCATGCCAGATAAAATCAAGATATTTATTTTGTGTTTGTGAAAGTGAGGGATTCCAAATAAATGCTAATTTATCCAAAATAATTTGAAAATATAACTGCAATACTTTAAGAAGAAATATATACAACAAATATTTTTGAGGAGTTTGATGATTTTGACTCTCTCTTTCTTCTCTCTCTTTCTTCTTTATTTTTTTTGGTTTCGAAAGAGTCAATAATATTGTTGTTTTTACTTTTATGTTTGTTTGTTTTTGTTTAAACGGTTATATATATATTTTTAAAATGAGACAACATGCAAAATATATACAAATGATGAAATGACCAAATTTTATGCGTAATATCGCTTAAGATGCATAATATTCATAGGTTCTTTTAAATCTTTACCATCTAAGGTAGCTAATTTGTATGCTCCCGATTCAAATTTAGCAGTGATAATATATGGTCCAAGCTAGTTGGGCTCAAATTTACCTTTAAGGTCTTTAGTTGCATTAGTATTTTTTTTATTTTCTTTTAAAACAAGGTCGCCGACCTCAAAGGATCGATGACGAACTTTCTTAGCATATGATCTTTTAAGCTTTTTTTGGTAGGCACGAAGATGCTCCAAAGCATTGATGCGCTTTTCATCTAGGAGTTCCAGCTGACTGAGTCTTCCAGCTCGATATTCATCTCCTACTTCGGTGTCTTGAAGTAGTAGAGCCAAAGAAGGAACTTCTAATTCAAAGGGAAAAATAGCTTCAGCACCATAAACCAAGACAAAAGGTGAAGTTCCAATGGGAGTACGAACGCTAGTGCGATATGCCCACAAAGCATGATATAATTGAATGTGCCAGTCACGACCAGTTTTATTGACCAATATTTTGAGAATTTTGATTAAGGTTTTGTTAGATGCTTCTGCTTGACCATTACCCTGAGGATAATAGGGAGTGGACCAGCGATGTTGAATCTTATATTTTTGGCATAATTTCTTAACATCTTTATTTTTGAAACAAGTTCCATTGTACTGAGATGAGATTTGCAGGAATTCCGAACCTACAAATAATTTGATTAAAAATAAATTTAGAGACTTGTGTTCTAGTGCAGGAAGCTAAAGGCATAGCTTCAACCCACTTCGTGAAATACTCGATGGCGGTTATGATGAATTTGTGTCCATCAGATGACACAGGATTAATTTTGCCAATAATGTCTAAGCCCCATTTTGAAAAGGGCCAAGGAGATGAAATAGCCTGCAGCTCTTGTGCAGGCGCATGGACAAGGTCAGCATGTTTTTGGCACTTGTCGCAATGGTGCACATAATCATGTGCATCATTCTCCATGGTAGGCCAAAAGTATCCTATCCTAAGGAGCTTTTTAGCAATGACACTACCACTGAAGTGTCCTCCACAAGATCCATCGTGGGCTTCACTTAAAGCTGATTTGGATTCTTCTAGATTCAAACATCTCAATAGGATACCTTCAAAAGATCTCCTATATAAAGTATTTCCAATTATTACAAATCGACTTGCTCGTCTACATAATAACCGATGTTGGTTTCTATTAGAATTGGCAGGGAAAGTCCCATTTTGAAGAAAATCAAATATATCCATATACCAAGGTTCAGGAGTAGTTTCATTGATTAGAAACACATCCAAAGGTTCTAAACATGACTTATTTGAAGCGGGTTCTTGGAGTCGATGAATAATGATGGTGGCATATTCGTCATCTAACTCCAAGGGCAGAAGAGATGCAGCTACGGCCATAGCATCAGCTACACGGTTGCTAGTTCGAGGAATAGCTTCCAAAGTAACTTTATCAAACAAGGATAACAATTGCAAAACATATGCTTTATATGGGCACAATTTATCATCTCTGGTCTGATAAAATTCATTAATTTGGTTTATAACAAGTTGAGAATCACCAAAAACTAGCAGATGTTTGATTTTTAGCGCCAAGGCAGCTTGTAATCCAAGGATTAGAGCCTCATATTCAGTAGTATTATTGGTGCAAGCAAATGTTAATTTAAAGGACAAAGGTATAAGATGTTTTTGTGGGGATATTAAAATAATACCCGCACTAGCCCCACTCATGCATCGGGCTCCATCAAAGTATAAGGACCATTGTTCAACACGGTCTACCTCTAATTGAAGGCATTCATCAGGAAACTCAATGATGAGGGGATGGGTAGACTCTAAGGGTGCAACAACTAATTGATCTGCTATGATTTGACCCTTAATAGACTTATGTCCTATGAATGTGAGTTCAAACTCGCTTAGAGCAAGAACCCACTTCATTGTACGACCCGATAAATAAGGTCGACTCATGAGATACCGCAAGGGATCATATTTAGCAATGACATATGTTTTTTGACTGAGCATATAATGGCATAATTTTTGCGTAGAAAATACGACTGCTAGACATAGTTTTTCTAATGTTGTGTAGCGGGTTTCATAACTGATGAGGGTTCTTCTAATGTAATAATTAGCACGTTCTTTCTTCTCATCATCAAGTTGAGCTAACATAGCTCCTAAGGCAAAATCTGAAGCAAAAATATACAAGATAAACGGGCGATCAGGTCTAGGCGGTGAAAGCACGGGTGGGTTAAGGAGATATTGTTTGAGAAGTTCAAAAGCTTCCTTACATTCGTCATCCCAATTAAAAGGGACATCCTTCTTAAGGAGCTTAAGAAAGGGACTGGTTTTGTTCGCCAGCTTATCGATGAAGCGACGGATGGCTTGAAGCTTACCTTGTAAACTTCGTAACTCAGATATATTGGTAGGTGCGGGCATATCAGTGATAGCCACAATCTTGAGAGGGTCAATTTCGATACCACATAAAGAAACTAAAACCCCTAATAGTTTACCGGACTTAACTTCGAATATGCATTTGGCTGGATTTAATCGAATAAGGTATTCTCTTAACCGATTAAATACTTTTCTCAAATCATCTAAATGATCATCTTCTTTAATAGAGCGAGCTATAATATCATCTACGTAATCATGTAGGATATCATGCATCATATCATGAAAGATATAAGTCATGGCTCGTTGATATGTTGTGCCTGCATTCTTTAAACCAAATGGTATCACTTTCCAACAAAAGGTACCCCAAGGGGTAATAAAGGTTGTTTTAGCCTGATCTTCAGGAGCTATTCTGATATGATTATAGCCAGAAAATCCATCCATTAGGGACATCATTCCACTCCCCACGGTAAATTCAATGATTTGATCCATGTTTGGAAGAGGAAAATCATCTTTAGGGCATGCAACGTTAATATCTCTAAAGTCTGTGCAAACCCTAACTTTGGTAGCTTCTTTCTTGGTGACTGGAACTACATTTGAGATCCATTCAGCATAATCAATAGCTTGTATAAAAACAACATTCGAGAGTTTTTCTAACTCCCCTTTGACTAGCAGGGCCACTTTGGGATGCATTTTTCTAAGTTTTCGTTTAACAGGTTTAGCATCCGGATGGACTACTAGGTGATGCATGACTACAGAAGGGTCTAAACCTAGCATATCTTCATATGTCCAAGCGAAGACATCTTCATATTCTTTAAGGAATGCAATGTATTGCTCTTGTTTTTCTTGACTTAGATCCAATATTGATTATGTGGGGATTATACTCAGTTCCAATGTTAATTTTAATGACGTTTTCTACTTCCATGTGTAGATATATTTCAAAATTAGGTGGGGCGGGTGAGACGCCCAATTCTTGTAATTCTTTTAAGGTTAACTTGGAGAATTCATCTTGAGGAGTCATGGCCTCAAGTTGGGCTATAGTAGGTATAGAACCATCAAAATAAAAACCATTGTGTAACAACTCTTCAATGGAGACATCATGGAAAATATCTCCTTCCAACTCATCATCGGATTCAACAATCAATTCAGGGTAAGCTATGGATAGCATATTGTAGGTAAATGACTGATATTTTAGAGGCAAATCATCATGCCCATCTAAATAATCTTGATAACATATGAGTTGATCATCATATTTAAAAGGGAAGGGTTGACCCTTACTAGGAAATAGGCCCACACCACATCGGGCGGGCCATGGCTCTACCTCAATAGGTTCTTTCATACCATTTTGGAAAGGTCCCAAGCCTTTCCCTTTATATCCCATTTTAAGCATTATGGGTTTAGCTTTGATATATTCATTAGCAAGATAGCATCTAGCATATCCATCACAATGCGTCTTGATGTTTTGGGGTATTCTTCCCCAATCATATCCTTTATAAATAAAAGCACAACTCCCGACTTGGTAAGTACTTCCCATAGGTTTTGGGAGGCCCAAAGTATGAGGAGATGGCGAAAAATTATTTAAAATAAGTGAATCTTGCATAGAAGCATTTATTTTTTCTGATATAAGAATTTTAGATAAATCAGGTAAGAGTTCATCAGAAAGAGCATAAGATGTAGAAGGATCATTCCCTATATCTTTAGATGTGGAAGGTATGATAGATGTAGGTAATGTGGAGGTTTTAATAAATGGGTCTATAGGTTTTGAAATTATAGGGATGGAAAATGAAGGATTGGTTGTAGATCTAAGATCTTTTTAAGGTTCTAGTGTGGTTTTTTCAGAAGATTATTGAGCTATACATGGGGGTGAAATTAATGGAGGAGAAATAGATGAATTTGTAGGTGTGTGTTTCACACTTTTAGATGAAAAATAAGAATTAGGATGTGTGGATGACAGAGTAGGGCAAAACTAAAATCCAAAAGGTTCTGCCAAGGAACACATATCAAAGGGTCTAGGATCACCATGAATAGTGACCAACTGATTTTTAAATTTGAATTTAACACATTGGTGTAAAGTTGATGGGACATCCCGTGATGAGGAAATTTAGACCTAGGGGCTAATTTCTTTCACAGCAAGAAGGGTTTGACGTGATGCGAAACTGCCCGCCAGACCGCTGTAAGCTATCGAAAAACACAGAGGAACACGTCGACGGCGGCGACACTGTCAAAATTGGCAGCCAAAACTGCTTAGCTCAGATCTGAAAATAGATCGAGTCAAAAATCGTCGATAAAAGCGGTTTTTTTTTTTTTTTAAAGGCCCTGTCACGTAGACCTACGATTCATCTGCCCTGCCCTGCCTCGTAGATCGATGATGCAGCAGGGAATAGGAATGCAGATCCGATTACCGAATTTTGCTGCCCTACTCTGTCTCGTAGATCTTTGGAAACCGCTGACCACGGGGGGGTGGAGGCTACAAGAAAACTAGGTGCACAAATGTGAGGACTGGAATCCCCAAAAATGGCAAAGATCGGGTCGAAAATAGAGTTAATGCCCGAAACAGAAGGTCCCCTGGTAAGAATGGGATGTCTACCGTCAGAGTGTGACGTCGGTATGTGCTGTAGCGAAACATTCGACAAATTTGCCAAGGATTGCTTCGAATATCAGTTTGGAAAATATTCTGAGTACGTCGGTGGGCGAGGGCTGAACGAGTATGATGGGAAAAAATGAGCAACAACAATTTCAATATAATTTTTTTTTTTTGTTTGATTGCGCGATTCAATCTTGTGCAGCAGTTTGTTTTCATTTGGAATGCAGCTGGTAATTGAATCAAACCTCTTTCGAGTAATTGGGTTAGAATAGTTGATAATGGTTGATTGAGTCTAGTAAATTCTCGAGGAGGTTTATCAGGAGGTTTCAATATAAATTTTTTTGTTGTCTTCGTTGTATTGATCTTAGCAACATTTTTGCTATCAGTGACTCCGTCACCTACAACTTGTTTATTTTTGTACTGATTTCTGGATGTTTTCTCATCATCTTTCTTCCTAAGTTGGCTCTCCTAATGAGAGCATATTCCACCCTTCGAGTTAAGTATATAGCTTGATCGAAGGTGGTCAAGGTAGCAGTTGATAACTCATAGGATATTTGTTCTTGTAAATTATTGATAAAAATATCCAACATTTCCCTATAAGGTAGCACAAAGTGCGGTTTTCTCATCAATTGCCCCCATCTAGCTAAGAAATCAGCAAAACATTCATATTTGTCTTGTTTTAAGTTGTACAAATCTTTAATGGTCACATGCCTCTCGATGTAGGCACTAAATTGATGGACAAAAGATTCAGTTGTTTCCTCAAAATTTCTCAAAGAATGAGTGGGCAATTGATAGTACCACTCTAATGCCATTCCTCCTAAAATTTTCGGGAACATTTTTAGTAATAACAAGTCATCATGTGATATATCATGACATGCTATCCTAAACATGCGAAGATGCTCTATGGGATCTTCGGTTCCTTTATATATAGGCGGGACGGGCATGGGAAAGTGTTTAGGGTATGGTTGTGCTACAACTATGGGATCCAAAGGCTGACTACACATCTCTCGATAATTGTACGAGGGACGGTAGGGATCTATCTGGTCCATACGCGAAGCTAACTATTTCACCATGGCTTCTAGATTACTAGTTTGCCCACCATATTGGTTTGGTAGGGTATTAATATGGGATTTGTGAGCATATGACGGAGGGACATGAAGATTAGATGCTATATTGCTATTGTGTAAATTGTTGGTAGGAAGGGTGTTATGAAGAAATTTTGAAGTTGTATTATGTTGTATCCCAGATTGTTGAAAATTGGTGTTTGGCTTCATTTTAGGTTTTTGTCGATTTGAAGCATATTGATCAATAGTTTGGCGAAATAAAGCAGTGAATGAAGGTTTATTTTGTGTGGGAATGATTTTAGGCTCAATAAAAGGTTCCTTAGGGGGTTGGGTAACTTGTTGTTTTTGCATGTTCTGAATCATAGTGACCATATCTCTATTGGATGGTCCAGCCTTATCACTTTCTTGATCAACAAAGGACAAGGGATTGGTGTGTATGTTAAACATATCTTCCATGGCTGCTTGAGTGTCACTAATTTTTCCTCTATCAATATGAACTGCCATATTAAGAGCACCAATGTTATTATTGAAAAATTTCAAGAAATGATCTAAGTTATCAAAAGCAATAGTTCCATCTGGAGCCATTCTAGGGGATGAGGATCCTTCCTCTTTAAGATTTTCTTCTTGTTCATCTACAACAAGCTCATCTTCTAGTTGTTCTAGAGTTCCTCCTTCCGGAATTGAATCCTCAAGAAGGACATTTGGGTTTTTTGTTTTGTCTCCTAACCAATCTTCTTCTTCTTCTTCAGTTTGTTTACCATTCCTAAGTCTAGGCATTGTGCTTAAACTTAGATTTCAGCAAATATATATATTTATATATATATATGCAACAAGCTTAAGAGGTATATATTTTAATTATATACCTACTATAGGATTTTAAAATAAAATGTTTTGGTTTTGTTATATTTTGGTTTTTCTTGTTTTTTCTATTTTTTTGTTTTTGTAACAATATTATAAAGATAACAAACAACACACTAAATGCAAGAAATAATAATAATGAAAACAATGATCTAGTTTTCTATAAACAATTTATAAATATCATTAATGGGCTCGAGTTCTTCAGGAGTCATGAAGTGTTCTTCTTCAAATTGAAAAATTTCTTTCAAGAATTTAATGAAATGTGCTATAGCAATACCGTGTATTTCAGATTCTAGTTGATAATAATAATTCTCACGACAATATTCATGATATAACATAGCTCTAGGAACTCTATTCCATATTTCTCTAATCATAAGATCAATTTCTTGGACTTCTATATGAACTAGAAATTGGCATACCACAGCTGCGTTCTTGAGGTATTCCTCGAAGGTGAACAATTCTGAAGACATAAGAGCTCTCCTATAATCTAACCACCTATGGTAGGCTCTCTGAAGTTCATGATAAAAAATGAGTTGATGAGGATCTAGGATCCTATCTAAGGCAAACCTCTTGATTTGTCTAAGTTCTGTTGATCTAGATGAAATGATACCTAGCCTCCTATCAAGTTATTTCCACAAAAGTTGGTTTCTATCTATTTTAGGCACACTAAGCACAGAATTAACTTCTATGGCTGCTAATTGGTTTTCAACATTTATAGTGACAACTAGTCTTTTCTTAGAAGCTACCATCTAGACATAATATGCAACTTAGTAGTTTTCTAATGATTTTAAATGCATCTATGTTTTTATTTTTATTTTTTTTGTTTGTTTTCAAAAGGTTTTAGTTTCACGTCGGGTTCACCAAAATGTATCATTCCAAAATTTTCGCACCCTTACCTTCAGGCTAAAGGATCCACGCCTGGAAGGGGGATGCGGGAAGGATGGTACAATACCTCGTACTGAGAGGCCCTTTGAAGGTCCCGCATCTTAGGGGAGGTGTATTAAGGTGATTTTTTGACGAATGGTGGGGTTCACCAGGAAACGTTTAGTGGAAGTCTCCATGCCTAGGTTGGGAATGTGTTTAATGTGTTCAATTTTATCTTTAAACATTCAAATCCTAGGTTTAGCCAAATGAATCTAAGTTGTTCTATTATGAAAATGCAAATTAAATGAATACAAAAAATAGAATTAAACATAAAACACAAAGAATATGCTAGATGAGAAAAGCCATACCTGATTTCGGATGTCTGATGGAGGTTCTAATTTTTGAAGTAGTCTAGATCACCTCTGATTTGATAGGATCATCTAAAATCAGACAAGATCATCTGAGATCTGACGAATTCATCAAACAAATTCATCAGAGACCTGCAAATAGATAAATAGACACAGAATATAGAAAATACAGCTATGATGACAGAGGGAAATGGTGTAAAATGACAAAATGATGTTAATAAAATAAGCCCGAATAGAAATGCAAGTAAATTACGATGCTTTAATAGCTAATCATGATTTTATTATGCAATTAAACTACATGGGTGAACTCCAAGATGCAGAATAACAAGAAATAATAATAAAACTGACTAAATGCAGAATAAAATAGTAGAAAAGTATAGGAAAAGTGCAAAATCTGGGCACTGATTGCCCCCAATGCAGACTGCAGTCGAAATATTCTCGAATTTTGACGAGATCATCCAAGATTGTACAGGATCATCTGCAACAATCTGAGCTTGCTTCGGCTGAAAATCAATAAGGTCCCTGCAAGAAAACTTAGAAAGTACAAATGCAGATGGTAATCCAGGGTATTCTAATGCACGCAAAGGTGAAGTTATAGGAAAATTCAGCCAGGGGGATGTCAAGGGGGGTCCTAAGGTTTAAGTAGGCTTAGAAGGGAGGTTAGGAGGTTGGAGATCATCCTAATCTGGAAGATCTCCAACAAGGGAGGTCTCTAACGGTGCAGACATGCTTCTGCCCAGATTAGAGACGTCATTGAAATAGAAGCTAATTATGCACAAATCAGTTTGGGATGAGATCATCTGGACATTCTGCTCCAGACAAAATCGTTCGATCTGAGGCGATATCGTCTGATCGGAGATGATATCGTCCAATGATCACAACAAATCCTAAAAATGGTACAAAAAATGAGGAAAGCTGTTTAACAGGAAGTTAACGGGCGATTTGGGGTTAAAATTGAATTTTGAATTATTACTAAAGTAATTTTAATTATTTGCTAAGTTTTACTGTGCCAATTTTTGGGTGCTACAGGAAGGCATCGTTGTATGCCTGTGCCTTCATGTTGTGGAATGCGCCTTGGTATGTATGCGCCTTCCTGATGTGGAAGGCACCTTAGGATCTTTTTTTTTTTTTTTTGTGGCGCCTTCCCGCCATGGAAGGCGCCTATTTTTTTTTATGTGGCACCTTCCCGATGTGGAAGGCGCCTACTTTTTTCTCTTTTTTTTTGTTTGTGTGCGCCTTCTTTATAAGGAAGGTGCATTATTCTTGCGGGGCGCATTCTTCATACGAAAGGTGCCTTCTTCTGGCTGGGCGCCTTCTTTATAAGGAAGGCACCTTATTCTGGCAAGGCGCCTTCTTCATATGGAAGGTGCCTTCTTCATACGAAAGGGGTATTCTTCTAGTTGGGAACCTTCTTTATAAGGAAGGCACCTTATTCTAGTGGGGTGCCTTCTTCATATGAAAGGCACCTTCTTCTGGCTGGGCACCTTCTTTATAAGGAAGGCATCTTATTCTGGCAGGGTGCCTTCTTCATATGAAAGGCACCTTCTTCTGGTTGGGCACCTTCTTTATAAGGAAGGCACCTTCTTCTGCACATTCTCAATGTGGAAGGTACTTTATTATTGGAAATCATGTTGTGATTGACTAGGAAAGGGTGATCAAGCCTTCTTAGTCTTGCTTCACATTGCCTTAGCTTCTACCTATGAGTGTCGATGTCAGAATGCTGAGTCAAATCAGGCCTGGTTTCCCAGATACCTATTCCTCATGTTGTTAGGTATTCCACCTGCAAAAATCAAATGAAAAGAAAGAAAAATAAATGTAGTTAGACGAATTCCGTGCCTGTTAGGCCTTGGATTAAGATACCTACAGCTTGCATGCGGGCATTGTCCCTGCAAAACACACCGTAATAAAAAAACTAAATTAACTGATTAAGGTGAGCACCTCCATGCCCACCATTTTGTTTGTTAATATTTTGGTCTGGATATAACAAGATGGGGTCTCCCCCACATCTATTCTTGATTCCACCTATAAGGTTTTGGATGTGTTATAGGGGCGTAGTTGATGGCCATTGATCGTTAACACAATGTTGCTGTCATCAATTTTTCTAACGTGCACTACCCCATTCTTGATGAGCTCTACCACCTCATACGGTCCCATCCATATTTGCATTAATTTACCTTTTCTTTTATGGAACCGAGAATCATACAATAACACCCATTCTCCTTCTTGGAACTACTTCAGTTTAATGTGGCGATCATGCCACCGCTTTCTTTGCTTTTGTATGATTTTTGTTCTCTGCAAAGCGTCCATTTAGATTTCATCCAGCTGATCTAGCTACCGAATCCTTTCTTTTTGAGCGTCATCCAAGCTCAAGTTCAATTCTAAAGTCATTCTCAATGTATTGATTTCAAATTCAATGGGCAGCATCGCACTCTTCCCATAGACCAGTTGGAAGGGTGTGAAGCCTGTGGTGGATTTCCATGTGGTATTATACACCCAGACTACCTTTGGAAACCGTGTAGCCCAATATTTTCTATGTTGTTGCATGGTCTTTGTCAAGATGTTCTCTATTTATCTGTTCATCACTTCCACTTGCCCATTTTACTATGGATGGTAGGGTGTAGTTTTATTGTGTCAAACTTTGTATTGCTCCATCAACTCCTTGATCAACTTGGAGGTAAATTGAGGCCCTTAGTCTGTTGTTATCTCTCTAGGGACCCCAAATCATGTAAAAATATGGGCAAATAAGAAATCGGTGATTGTTCTTTCTTTTGAATCTCTCAACGCTTGAACTTCAACCCATTTGGTGACGTAATCTATACAGACCAAAATAAACCTCCTCCCTATTGAATGTGGATTAATTGGTTCCACAAATTCCATGCCCCACTTATCGAAGGGTTCCAGGTGTATCTGAGGTTGGAGGGTCATTTCGTCTCGATGGGTTGGTCTACCCATTCTTTGGCATTCATCGAACTTGCTGGCATATGCAACTGCAACCTTGAACAGAGTGGTCCAAAAGTACCCAACCTATAGGATTTTGTAGGCAGTTCATTTCCCTACAAAGTGTCCTCTACATGGTTCATCATGACATGCTTTGAGTACTTCTGAGAACTCCTGTTCTGCTACGCATCTCCTTATAATCTGGTCACATCCTATTTTGAATAGGAGGCCATCAATCCATAGGAACGATGCACTTTTCTCTATGACCGCCTACTTTTCTCAAAAAGAGAGAGCAGGTGAGGTTCTTTCGATGGCCAAGTAATTGGCTATATCTATGTACCACGAGATTTGCTCACTAATTGTGAACAAATGTTCATCTAGAAATTGGTATTCCACTTTTGTATAGTCTGTCGGTATCAATCTAGATAGAAAACCTGCTATGACATTATCTTTGCCAAATTCCTATAGTAACAAGAGCCACCTGATAATTCTTCTTCCAATGGACGGCTTGCTCATCAAGTATCTGATGACCGCATGGTCCGTGTGGATAAATACCTTATATCCAGTGATATAATGGCAGAATTTTTTATGGTGTGCACAACTGCAAGGAACTCCTTCTCTATCATCGTGTAGTTGAGCTCGGCTCCTGCCCAGTTTTTTCTGACATAGTAGATGGTGTAAAATTCTTCGTCATCCTTCTGTTTGAGGATTGCTCCAATCGCATTGTTGGATGCATCATAGTAGATATGGAATGGTATGGCCCAATTTGGTCCTCTTAAAACTGGTGTGGATATCAATTTCTCTTTAAGCAACTGAAACGCTTCTTTGCAGTCTTTCATCCAATTGAACTCCACATATTTAGATAATAGAGTGTGCAGTGGTTTTGCAATTTTTTTGAATTTGATGATAAATCGTCGGTAGTACCTGGCTGAGCCAAGAAAAATCCTCATCTCTCTCTATGTTCTGGGGCTAGGCAAGTCTCTGATGACCTTAATTTTTCTTTTATTAACCTTTATTCCTTCTACGGAGAGGTGGTGTCCCAGTACGATGCCTTATTACATCATCATAAAGCATTTCTCGTTGCTTAGGGACAAATTGTTTTCCTTGCTTCTTTCAAGCACTCTTTCCAATTTCGTCATTGTTTCATCAAAGGTTTCTCCATAGACGGTGAAGTCATCCATGTATACTTCGATCGTGTCTCCCATCATGTTTGAAAATATGCTAAGCATCGCCCTTTGAAAGGTGGTAGGTGTGTTGCATAATCTAAAAGGTAGTACCCAATAGGAAAACCTTCCCCATGGGCAGGTGAACATTGTCTTATCATGATCCTCTTCTCCTATATGTATCTGGTTGTATCCACTGAATCCGTCCAGGAAGGAGAAATATTTCCTCCCAGAGAGTGTATCCAATACTTGATCAATGAACAGGAGCGAGAAGTGGTCCTTCTTGGTCACTTTGTTTAACGCTCTATAGTCCACACAGATTTGCCACTTCCTGTTCTTTTTAGGGACTATCAGTAACGATGATACCCACACGCTGTCAAAAATTAGATAGATGAATTCGGTAGTCAAGAGTTTTTGCAATTCTTCCTTGATAATGTCTTTCATTTCCAGATTCATTCTTCTCTGTGGTTGCCTTCTTGGAGTTGTTTGATCATCGAGGTATATACGATGGGTATAGATCTCTAGGTTGATACCGTTCATATCTAAGTAATACTATGCAAATACCTGTTGGTGTCTAACTAGGAGCTCTTCTACTTTCATCAATTGTGTGGGAGTCAACCCACTGCTAACATTCAATGTTCTTCCTAGCCCGATGTGTATCTGTTGAACATGGTGATCTTGGGCACCAGCAAACGGTGATCTAGGTTGAGATATGGAGGACCCCCCATGGAGGAACTCCATAATAGCGCCATCTTCATCTTCTTCTACCAAGTCATCCATCGTTGTCACTGGCTGGATCATGGATAGCTCTGGATTTTCATTCTCGGTCAACATGGGTTCTCCTAATGAGTCGACGAACTACACTGGGGTGAAATAGTCAGCCTTTTAATGTTTCATCCATCGAAGATGGTCATCAGACCATCTCGGTAGCTAATGTAAGCATCAGCTATTGCCATCCATGGCCTTCCCAATATGAGAGGGTAATCGCCCAACCTAGTTTTAGATTTCAAGACTAAAAATTTGATTGGGTATTCCCATGCGCTGACTGTCACTATTATGTCTTCCAACATTCCTTTGGGTGCCATGATCGATCGATCGGCCAGCTACAACACTGTTGTAGTGGGTTTCAGGTTTGTGAGCTATAGCATCTGCATGGTCTCCTGAGGCATTACATTGATGGCTACTTTGAGATCGACCAACATATTGGACAGGGAATGTCCCTTGATTTTTACAGTCAGCACCGGGCTGCCCGGGTCTGCATACTTAGGATGGCATGTTTTGCCCATCATAAAATCTGCTAGTTTACCCATGACATTGATAGTCTGGATTGCTCTTCATCCTGGCTTCCTTAGACACATCTCTCTTATCGCCTTGGTATATATCAAAATATCTTGGATGGCTTGAAATAATGGAATTGTCACGGTGAGGTTCTTCAAGCTAGACAAGATATTGAACTTCGGCTGCATTACTTTCCTTTGTTCTTGTAGTCGGTTGGGAAATGGAGCCTTTTCTCTCTCAAGTGTTTCTTCTATCACCTCTTCTACAAGAGGTGTTTCTCCTACCTCTCCCTCCTCTTCTACCAGTGGAGGCATTCCTACTCCTAGTTGTCTACCAAACATAAGTTGAATATGGTATATCAGATACATCTCACCCTCCATGTTGTATGTTGGCTGGTTTACCCTGTTATTAGGATTTGTCATTGGTTGTGTGGGTAGCTGCACAGGTCTCACTACTAGAAACACCAGTAAATTCTATTGGGGGTGAGTTGGTGCTACATTCTATGGATCTTGATTCCACGTAGTGTGGCCTCTCCACTACTTCCTAGGATATGGATATGGCATCCATGGTTGCTGGTTTGGGAATGCTATTGAGGGTGCGTTGGACCATGGTGATGGCTCCCACCACCCCATGTTAGGTGGTTGAGGTGGGCCTTGGGTCATGTATGGTCCTCCCCCATATGATGACATTCTAGTTGGCATATTCCCCGCAAGGGGTTATGGCCAAATATTTCAATTTCCTATGAAATAGGCATCCATGCTTTCAACATCCTCCTAATTATTGGGCAGTTGCGGGCACAATCGAGTTCTATGGTTTAGCCTAAAAACTATGCATACTCTAACTTTGTTCTTTGAGCATGCATTCTTTTCATGCTTCCCTCTGCATTTTGGATAGAAATAAGCCAATGTTGCTTCGTTTTCTTACTTCTTTTTCTCTAACAGCAGCGTATCCATATGCAATGCTAGAGATGAGAGCATTTCACTCTTTAAATCTTTCAGCATGTTACCTATTTTTGTCTTCATGACTGAAGTAGTCGCTTTCATAGTTCTAGAAGTGGTCTTGCCTCTCCTTCTTGAGTAGTTCCATCATAGTTTTCGGATGTCTTCTATAGCGTGCTGGTAGACATCACCTCCAAAAATCATGTTAAGAGCCTCCAGTGATTCATTTGTAAGTCCTCTCAAAAATATGCTTTTGAGGGACTTATCAGATAGTTTCATGTGAGGAGATCATTGAAGATTGAAGTTGAATCTCTCCAAATATTCCTTGAGAGACTCATCTTCTTTCTGCATCATGCTCAAGCCCTCTTATCTAGAGTCTCTTACTCTCCTAAAATATTGGTATTGCTCTAAAAAGAGCTTCTTCATTTGATCCCAAGTGGCAATGTGTTTGCCTCCCAGACCGATGAACCATCATAGAGCTACATCATCCAATGTGGTAAATAGTTTTAGCTTCTTCGTATCGGATTTGTAGTCCACAGACTTGCATAAGACATCAAACTTAAATAAAAATAGGTCAGGGTCCTCAGTTGGGTATCCTATGAAGGTCGGAAGGTGAGCAGGGGATATGTTTTTCATTTTGGTATCTCCTACTCCATAAATCGGGAAACTAAAGCCAGATGAGACTTCTTTGTTTTCAGCCATTTTTTTAGGAAATGTGGTCTCTAATGCAGTTTTTATAGCCTTATGATCATTTAAGAATTTTTGAGTCAAGGCTCTAAGGTTGTCTGGTGTTATCATCTGATCTTCTATAGCTTTCCACAATAGGGCTTCCTCTAAGGGTGTCCTATTAAACAGGGGATTTATGATGATTCATTCTTCCCCAAGTTTATGGGATGAGGAGGCACTTTGCACAAAATGCGGATCCTCACTCCAATGGATTGCTGGAGGTGGGTCGGGTGATTCTAATTCAAATTTAAAATGTTTGGCTGACTCAGGTTCTGGTGGATTGGTTTTTATAAACCGATCATCAGGTCCTCTTCTTCTCGAAGAACTCATACAAGGTCATATGGAAGGTTTCTAGGTATTGTAAATAATCTAGTTGAGACACTTCCTCGACAACGATGCCAAAATGTTGCGGGCCAAACAAGGTTAAATTTTTTCCTACTTTTGTCACATGCCCGTGCATTTAATTTATCAACCCAGGGAGCTTCATAAATTTGCGAAGGGTCTTGAACAATATTTCTTACAATACCACTTGAGATGAGTCTGCTAGTTCTACTATTGGGGGGTGTTTCAACGATCGTCAATCATTCATACACTCCTCAATAATTTACGTAAAAACAATTAAATCTACAGAAATGAAATATTCACACATTCCTGGAAATAAACCTATTGCAATACTAGAAATAACAATGCAATAAACAATCTTATAAAAGTGGTAAACTAATCTAGAAAACATAGGAAAAATAGGGGAAGAAATACTGGCTTGGAGTGGGCCCAGGCTCCAACAACTTCCTCCCAGTTGAACATGCACTTAGAAACTCTTAGAACTGTATTATAATTATCAAAGTATTACAATGCTTCTTCTGTATATCTCTCTACATTTACTATCAAAATATTCTATATATCCTTAGAGAGGTCTGTGTGTGTTTATATAGCACACCCACAAATCTTCTGTTACAAAGAAGTTATAACAGTCGATTCATTCCAGACTAAACTAAGACAGTCTAGTAAATGTGATTGACATCTGCTAAAATTGGCATTCATTTCTAACGATGGCATGTTCACTAATTGGTTTGTGCTTTGCCTGGAACTGGTATGGCATTCTCATACATCGGTGTGATCCCCAATTTAACTCTATATGATGTAGAGTTGGATCTACACCAGTATCTGTTGTCCATGTCATGCTTGTCTATTCAATAGGCGAAGAACAGGGGTGTCTTCCCTATGAGGAAGGTGCCTAAGTATGTCGAGTGCCTTCTCTATGTGGAAGGTGCCTTACTGTCGTTGGTGCCTTCCTGGAAGAGGAAGGAACTTATCTTTTGTTGGCGCCTTCCTGTGAGAGGAAGGCGCTTGCCTTCTAGTGGCACCTTCCTGTCGGTGCCTTCCTATGAGAGGAAGGCGCTTGCCTTCTAGTGGTGCCTTCCTGTTGGCACCTTCCTATGAGAGGAAGGCGCTTATTTTCCTTTGGTGCCTTCTTGGAAGAGGAAGGTGTTGGCCTTCTATTGGCACCTTCCTAGGAGAGGAAGGTGCTTGTCTTTCCTTGGTGCCTTCTTGGAAGAGGAAGGTACCTACTTACGCTTGGTGCCTTCCTAGAAGAGGAAGGCGCCTATCTTCTCTACGTTTATTCCAAAAGAAACAAAGTTTCAAGTCCATGAAAAGACCTCGACTGATCCAAATCTGACTAAATCAACTACAATTCCACAAAAACACACTAAAAACACATGAATTAGATAACACGCATAATTTCATAAAATAATTATATAATCATTCATAAACATATGCAATCCTTATTATACAGCCGCATAATAATCAAAAAAATGTATACAAAATATGAGCATTTCTGATGCTCATCAGGTTTCCTTTGTGAGGGCTTCCTCCACGAGGGTTTCACTCCCACTCTAGCTTTGACACTCTAAAAACCTTTGAGTGAGAGGTCTCCTTTCTCCCATTTTGGATTTGGTTGCTATTCATGCTTAGTTTCTCTATTTTGGTTTATGACCAGGATGTTTTGCTTGCTTGGGGTCTTGTTGGTATATTTTTCTCTCTTATGGATTTGACATTATCACTCTTATCTGGGGCAGAGGCCCAAATACTGACCCAAACCTATAGGGGTGATCCTGGCCCATTATAATGCAGTGGAAAATTCTAGCTATAGATCCCTTGGCTAGATCTTGCTTTGTTTGGTGGGTGTGTTGGGTGGCTATATTTCTTGGGTTGTTTGCTAGTTTGAGGACTTGTTTGATTTGTGCAAAATTTATTCTGGATTTCATAGTTTCATATTTTTTGGCTTCCTAGGGATAGGAAAGGATCATATACTGACCCAAACCCATTGGGGTGAGCTTGGTATGGTGTTTGGCTATATAAATATGATGGTGTTCCCTTGGTTGGCTTCAGCTCTGATGGCTTGGCTGCTCTGGTTGGATGGTGCTTGGATGGCTTTGTTGCTAGGGTTCTCTACCAGTAGTGGGTTCATGGCTGGTTTGTGTCGCTTTCTTATGGGTTCGATAATTTCTTGTTGTATCTAGTTGTTTTGGGGAGATAAGGTCAAACACCGACCCAAACTAGTTGGGGGTGAAAGTGGGTTGTTATGTTTGCGATGGTTTTCAGCTTTTGGCCCCATGTCTCTGGTGGGTTTCCTAGCTTTGGCAATCTTTAGAAATATCTTTCTCCAATTCCAGTAGTGGTGTGTTTGATCCTAGGGTTCTAAGGCTTATTTTTTGGTATCTTACCCTTCTCCCTCTCAAGTGTGCTTTAGAATGTTGCTATCTTATTTTCTTATACCTAAGAGTGGTTGTTCTTGAAACTTTTTTGGTTGTCTCTAGTGGGATTTGAGAGTTTCATGGAATTTCTTGTGCAGATATCCTAGATGGTTTTTATGCAGTGGATTTTTTTGGCTGATATTAAACCGACTATTCTCATGAGGGGTTCTCCTGTTATATGCTTTGTTGGATAGATTTTTTGATTGTGATGACAGTATTCCTCTATTCTCCTTTCATGTTAGGCGGTAAATGTTTTGGTTTGGGCAGTTTTTATTTATAATTTTTTTTAACCGGTATCATTTTTATTATTCTAGTATTTTTTTCATTTCTTTAGATTAAGAGCACACGGTGGTTTGACCATGGGACAATCTCTTGTATTTGCTTGATAAAAATTTGCAGCTTATTTTCTAGGAGGTTGTTTCATTGGATTTTTGGATTTGATTCGTGGAATCAAGCTCAGTATTTCTTGATGTCTTATTGCTAGATCTAAGGTTTGGGGGTGCCTTTCAAAACCCTACTTGTAATAGGTTTGGGTACCCTTTTAAAACCCCTTATACTATCAATCAAAAAATAAATATTGATAAATAAACAAGATCATTATTTATTTCAAACTAATAAGGTATACATGAAAGCACGAGATTCTGGACGAAAGAAACACTAATTGCGATGTATTCAAAATCAAACACGCTTAAGTCCTAAAATGTAGAATGCATGAAGTGAAAGAGACGAATTGAACGGAGATACAAGAAAATGGAGAAATCATAGCCCTTTTATTTAACTCTCTTGATCTCGGTTACAAAGACGCCTCCTCCCTTTTCAGGGGCTAGGAGCATTAAATGAATTTGGTTACAATCAAGACTTAATGTTCCTCCTTCCGCGTGCCCACATTTGAAATGGGCAGGCCAAAACATTGCCGTCGCTGGTGTTGATGAGTCCTTAACCTTTGTTGCTCCTCCTGCGATCAAAGAAACAACAAAGATGTTAGTAGAACCTACTGCAAATAAGAAACGTTTGTTCTCTAAAATTAATGAAAGATGCATGTAAAAGATTAGCCAAATCGATAGACAAAATGACTCTAAATGACCTGTAAATTTGACAGAGACCAGAAAACATTACCAGATGGCCACTGCCATCAAAACAGTCGGCCAATTCCCATTAAACTACAATTCATCCCTAGTCAGGATGAATTCGACTGTAATTCGTCCTCGGGTAGGACGAATTAGACTATAATTCGTCCTCGGGTAGGACGAATTCGACTGTGATAAAACACCGAGATAATACCATCCAAATGTCGCGTCTCGAGATCTCCAAATGACCTGCAAACATAGGGGTCAGCTAATTGGGGGCATTTTGGGACGACCCAGATGGTCGGATTCTCCCAATTTGACCTCCATCAGCGAGAATTTGACGTTGCTACCTGCAAGTTAGTGGGCTAACAAAAGTGACGAGAACATGATGAAATATGATCAAAACATTATGAAATCGAACATATGAACTATCTAGACATCATAAAATAAAATGAGAGATGAAAAAATGACAAAAGAACAAATTAGAATGAAACTTAAAAAGTGCGGGGCGCCCAAGTGGGCCGCCCACTATTGGAACTTGATTTTGGCACCAATCCACTTGGGATGGGCCCAAAATCTCTTAGGATGGGGTTGTCAGCAAATTGGTGGATTAAAGTGGTCAAATGTTGGGTTTTTGGGTCCGAATTCATACTTCCAATAGCCACCCAATAACCTCTCTTGCGAAAGAGATTAAGGATGTGGAAAATTTAAATCAAAAGGGTAAAGGCGTGGTATCAAATCGGTAGCACTTTGTTGCTTGAAAATACCTCCTACTTCATTTTGGGTGGGAAAAAACAACCATTTTATAGACCCAGGGGGTCTCTTTGGAGAGGCATGCATAAGCGCCATGTGGTGGTCATAGGTGCCATGTGGCGGTCATGTCTTCTCATGAGAGAGGAAAGTCCTCCATGACTTGGGCTCTCATGATTGCCCTTGTGACAGTCCTCTAACGACCCATCTACCCACCTACACGTGCGTGCGAGGTAGGAGTTATCAATTGATTGTCTTTGGCTGCCACTTGGTGCCATTCTTCTTTTTTTGCCCGTTAAACCTAGAATTCGTCCTGACCAAATACGAATTAAGAATTCATCCCTAGGTGAGACGGATCTCAGTTTGAATTCGTCCCTGGGTGAGACGAATACTGAGCAAAGTGCCTGAATGTGCCAAATTGCCTTTTGACCTTACAAAATTGCTATAAAAGTGGTTAGGACCACTGTTTAACCTCTAAGGGCTGCCCTGGGGGCTATGTGTGTGTCAAAGTGATCAGTGTTTGCAGTCACATAATCGGATTGGTGTTGTTTTGGTGTCTACAGATGCCCCTTTTTGGGATGCGATGTGCATGATGCAGCATCGAGCAAAAATAGATAACCAAAGCACTAATGATTAGGGTTTCTTGGTACCCTAACCAACTTTTGATGCCCCAAGTATGGAAAGGGCATTCATTCTTGAATCCTCGCTTCTAACAAGCTAAGGAATTTGATTTCAAGTGTCAACCTGTTTTGGTGAGGTGTGACTTGAGCTTGGACATTGATCAGTCATGATTAGGCAAAGGGCGCAACCTTTTGTCCATAGGGGAACCTTGTGTTTATGCTTCGAGAATGCCAATTTTTTGATCAATTTGTGATAATTGCTTGTTTACTGCCCCAAGAAGGAGCGTAATTGTCTTTGTCAATGATTCTTTGAATGCATGTCATTTTCCTTAATTGGGTGTGTGCTTGTTGATTGGTGACTAAGTGTGACTACCCCATCAAGCGACGAATCGATGAGGGAATGACCTTCGTGAGAAAAGCGACGAGTCGCTTGACCCAAGATGACTTGTGCAAGGGTGCCTTCGGAGATTTAGCATTAAGCACGTGCAATTTTTTTGACATTTAGACCTATTTTTGGTGGGTGAAAACCCTTTTGGTGATGCCATAATGGGGTGAAAGTTTTCTAACAATGATGGGAGGCAAAGGAGAGATGCCATAGTCACGTTGTCTCTCCTCATGGACACTGTGCCTCTCTAGCACTTCATTGTGCGGTGGCCACTCATATCTAACCTCTAAAGGCGGTCTTCTATTTGCGTTGAGTGTCACACGTAAAGGTTCTTCCTGAAAGGGGCTATTTTGAATGGGCATATCCCCTAGAGAGGTGTCCTTATAATTCCACCTAGACATGGAATGATGTGGATTCTCTTGTAGCCCAGACCGCCAAGGCGGTATGGCCAAGTCTTCAGGGCTAAAGCGAAGGTGACTTGTGCCTGCTCCTTGTGCACCTTGCGGAGCTTACGCCCATGATTGGGCTTGGCTACGGGTGTACACCATTGTGGTACCTTTCTACTAGCTAAGCAGATTTTTATCTTTTCGTTTATGATTTTTGATTTTTTTTTGTTACACTAAGCAGAAATGAACACACACATACACAAATGGTGATTATCTCTTTTAAATATTAATTGTGTGTCCTAGACTGGTTTTAGTGCATTTTGATAATTTTGTTTTGTTTTTGAAAGTTTTGAAGAACGTTTAAATGCAGTATGTTGGCTCATATGACTCCCATAGATGGTCGCCTCTTCAATATACCAACCAAGCCGATATACCAACCTCTCTATATACCCGCCCTTATGAGAGGGAGACTATAGGTATATGAGAGCAGATGGTACGTGGTATGTAGGCGATACGGAAGGGGGATTGTCTTGTTAATGACACCTACCATAGAAGACTTATCATTATGCGCTGGGAATCACCCCGACGACACTCGATCAGCTTTCGTCAGGATTTATGCCTAACAGCAGTGATAATCGGGGAAATGGATGCAAAATCAAGCCAAGGTGGTGATCAAATCCACCGATGGTATTGATAAAGGGTTGGGGTTTTACGACAAGCTCCTTGGTTTAAAAATATTGCGTGAAGTGTGTGTGATTATTTTTATTAAAAAAAAATGAAATAGGCAAAAACAACTTTCCCTAAGAAGGCAAAATTAACAAAAAACAGAAACAAAAAAATAGAAAATAACAGGAACAGTTTTAAAACCCTTACCTTTCTCTGCCTAAACCTGTTGTTTCTGATCCTCGGCTCTGAAAATTCATAGACAGAAATTCATCCCTCTGTGAGACGAATTACAGAACAAAATTCGTCCCTGTTTGAGACGAATTAGAATTCGTCTTAGGGTCAGATGAATTGCAGTAAAGTAATTGCCATAGGAAAAGATGAATAACAGTCAGAACTCGAACAATGGTACCTGTGAGCACAAAAACACAATTTTTTGATCAGTTTCTTGATCTTAAAAAACCAGGGGACAGAGTCCCACCGTGATCGCCACTGAAAGCATGAGATTTCGAACGAAAGAAACACTAATTGTGATGTATTCAAAATCAAACACGCTTAAGTCCTAAAATGTAGAATGCATGAAGTGAAAGAGACGAATTGAACGAAGATACAAGAAAATGGAGAAATCACGGCCCTTTTATTTAACTCTCTTGATCTTGGTTACAAAGACACCTCCTCCCTTTTCAGGGGCTAGGAGCATTAAATGAATTTGGTTACAATCAAGACTTAATGTTCCTCCTTCCGCGTGCCCACATTTGAAATGGGCGGGCCAAAACGTTGTCGCCGCTGGTGTTGATGAGTCCTTAACCTTTGCTGCTCCTCCTGCGATCAAAGAAACAACAAAGATGTTAGTAGCACCTGCTGCAAATAAGAAACTTTTGTTCTCTAAAATTAATGAAATATGCATGTAAAATATTAGCCAAATCGATAGACAAAATGACTCTAAATGACTGTAAATTTGACAGAGACCGAGAAAACATTACCAGAGGGCCACTGCCATCGAAACAGTTGGCCAATTCGCATTAAACTGCAATTCGTCCCTGGTCAGGATGAATTCGACTGTAATTCGTCATCAGGTAGGACGAATTAGACTGCAATTCATCCTCGGGTAGGACGAATTCGACTGTGATAAAATGCAGAGATAATACCATCCAAATGTCACGTCTCGGGATCTCCAAATGACCTGCAAACATAGGGGTTAGCTAATTGGGGGCATTTTGGGACGACCCAGATGGTCGAATTCTCCCAATTTGACCTCCATCAGCGAGAATTTGACGTCGCTACCTGCAAGTTAGTAGGATAATAAAAGCGATGAGAACATGATGAAATCTGATCAAAACATTATGAAATCGAACATATGAACTATCTAGACAGCATAAAATGAAATGAGAGATGAAAAAATGACAAAAGAACAAATTAGAATGAAACTTAAAAAGTGCGGGGCGCCCAAGTGGGCCGCCTACCGTTGGAACTTGATTTTGGCACCAATCCACTTGGGATGGGACCAAAATCTCTTAGGATGGGGTTGTCAACAAATTGGTGGATTAAAGTGGTCAAATGTTGGGTTTTTGGGTTCGAATTCACACTTCCAATAGCCACCCAATAACCTCTCTTGCGAAAGAGATTAAGGATGTGGAAAATGTAAATCAAAAGGGTAAAGGCGTGGTATCAAATCGGTAGCACTTCGTTGCTTGAAAATGCCTCCTACTTCCTTTTGGGTGGGAAAATTCCACCATTTTATAGACCCAGGGGGTCTCTTTGGAGAGGCATGCATAAGCGCCATGTGGTGGTCATAGGTGCCATGTTGCGGTCATGTCTTCTCATGAGAGATGAAAGTCCTCCATGACTTGGGCTCTCATGACTGCCCTTGTGACAGTCCTCTAACAGCCCATCTGCCCACCTACACACGCGTGCGATGTAGGAGTCATCAATTGACTGTCTTTGGCTGCCACTTGGCGCCATTCTTCTTTTTTTGCCCGTTAAAACTAGAATTCGTCCTAACCAAAGATGAATTAAGAATTCTTCCTTGGGTGAGACGGATCTCAGTTTGAATTCGTCCCTTGGTGAGATGAATACTGAGCAAAGTGCCTGAATGTGCCAAATTGCCTTTTGACCTTACAAAATTGCTATAAAAGTGGTTAGGACCACTGTTTAACCTCTGAGGGCTGCCCTGGTATGGAAGGGGGATTGTACGTAGGCGGTACGGAAGGAGGCATTTTCAAGCAACGAAGTGCTATCGATTTGATACCACACCTTTACCCTTTTGATTTACATTTTCCACATCCTTAATCTCTTTCACAAGAGAGGTTATTGGGTGGCTATTGGAAGTGTGAATTCGAACCCAAAAACCTGACATTTGACCACTTTAATCCACCAATTTGCTGACAACCCCATCCTAAAATATTTTGGGCCCATCCCCAAGTGGATTGGTGCCAAAATCAAGTTCCAACGGTGGGCGGCCCACTTGGGCGCCCCACACTTTTTAATTTTCATTCTAATTTTTTCTTTTGTCATTTTTTCATCTCTCATTTCATTTTATGTTGTCTAGATAGTTCATATGTTCGATTTCATAATGTTTTGATCATATTTCATCATGTTCTCGTCGCTTTTGTTATCCCACTAACTTGCAGGTAGCGACGTCAAATTCCCACTGATGGAGGTCAAATTGGGAGAATCCGACCATCTGGGTCGTCCCAAAAGACCCCCAATTAGCTAACCCCTATGTTTGCAGGTCATTTGGAGATCCCGAGACGCGACATTTGGACGGTATTATCTCAGCATTTTATCACAGTCGAATTCGTCCTACCCGAGGACGAATTACAGTCTAATTTGTCCTACTCGAGGATGAATTACAGTCGAATTCGTCCTGACCAGGGACGAATTGTAGTTTAATGTGAATTATCTGACTTTTTCGATGGCAGTGGCCCTCTGGTAATGTTTTCTGGTCTCTGTCAAATTTACGGGTCATTTAGAGTCATTTTGTCTATCGATTTGGCTAATCTTTTACATGCATCTTTCATTAATTTTAGAGAACAAACGTTTCTTATTTGCAGCAGGTGATACTAACATCTTTGTTGTTTCTTTGATCGTAGGAGGAGCGGCAAAGGTTAAGGACTCATCAACACCAGTTACGGCAACGTTTTGGCCCACCCATTTCAAATGTGGGCACGACTGAAAGCACGAGATTCCAGATGAAAGAAACACTAATTGCGATGTATTCAAAATCAAACACGCTTAAGTCCTAAAATGTAGAATGCATGAAGTGAAAGAGACGAATTGAACGGAGATACAATAAAATGGAGAAATCACAGCCCTTTTATTTAACTCTCTTGATCTCGGTTACAAAGACGCCTCCTCCCTTTTCAGGGTCTAGGAGCATTAAATGAATTTGGTTACAATCAAGACTTAATGTTCCTCCTTCATCGTTGGAACTTGATTTTGGCACCAATCCACTTGGGATGGGCCCAAAATCTCTTAGGATGGGGTTGTCGGCAAATTGGTGGATTAAAGTGGTCAAATGTCGGGTTTTTGGGTCCGAATTCACACTTCCAATAGCCACCCAATAACCTCTCTTGCGAAAGAGATTAAGGATGTGGAAAATGTAAATCAAAAGGGTAAAGGCGTGGTATCAAATCGGCAACACTTCATTGCTTGAAAATGCCTCCTCCTTCTTTCTTTTGGGTGGGAAAAGTCCACCATTTTATAGACCCAGGGGGTCTCTTTGGAGAGGCATGCATAAGCGCCATGTGGTGGTCATAGGTGCCATGTGGCGGTCATGTCTTCTCATGAGAGAGGAAAGTCCTCCATGACTTGGGCTTTCATGACTGCCCTTGTGATAGTCCTCTAACGGCCCATCTACCCACCTACACGCGCATGCAAGGCAGGAGTCATCAATTGACTGTCTTTGGCTGCCACTTGGTGCCATTCTTCTTTTTGCCCGTTAAACCTGGAATTCGTCTTGACCAAAGACGAATTAAGAATTCATCCCTGGGTGAGACGGATCCCAGTTTGAATTCGTCCTTGGGTGAGACGAATACTGAGCAAAGTGCCTGAATGTGCCAAATTGCCTTTTGACCTTACAAAATTGCTATAAAAGTGGTTAGGACCATTGTTTAACCTCTGAGGGCTGCCCTGGGGGGCTGTGTGTGTCAAAGCGATCAGTGTTTGCAGTCACATAATCGGATTGGTGTTGTTTTGGTGTCTACAGATGCCCCTTTTTGGGATGCGTTGTGCATGGCATAGCATCGAGCAAAAATAGATAACCAAAGCACTAATGATTAGGGTTTCTTAGTAACCTAACCAACTTTTGATGCCCCAAGTATGGAAAGGGCATGCATTCTTGAATCCTTGCTTCTGACGAGCTAAGGAATTTGATTTCAAGTATTAACCTATTTTGGTGAGGTGTGACTTGAGCTTGGACATTGATCAGTCATGAATAGGCAAAGGGCGCAACCTTTTGTCCACGGGGGAACCTTGTGTTCATGCTTCACGGAATGCCAAGTGATTTGATCAATTTGTGATTGTTGCTTGTTTACTGCCCCAAGCGGGAGCGTAATTGTCTTTGTCAATGATTCTTTGAATGCATGTCATTGCCTTGATTGGGTGTGTGTTTGTTGATTGGTGACTAAGTGTGACTACCCCCTCAAGCGACGAATCGATGAGGGAATGACCTTCATGAGAAAAGCGACGAGTCGCTTGACCCAAGATGACTTGTGCAAGGGTGCCTTCGAAGATTTAGCATTAAGCATGTGCAATTTTTCCGACATTTAGACCTATTTTTGGTGGGTGAAAACCCTTTTGGTGATGCCATAATGGGGTGAAAGTGTCAAAAATCCGTCTTCCCGTGGAGCGGTCCGGCTATGGTAGCCTTCTTAGGGAGTAGGAGAGTGACAATTTGAGCCCCGACATCGATTTTCTATGCCAAGAGGTTAAGTGCAAGAGCACTTGTGTCCGGAAATGCTTATTGCTTTGTTTTGGGTTTTGTGTTGTTTTTTGTTTTTTTGTTTTTGCGACACCATTTGGGGATGAAATTGTCGAAAATCCTCTTCCCCCCATGGAGCGGTCCGGCTATGGTAGCCTTCTTAGGGAGTAGGGATAGTGACAATGTCACACCACCCCGACATCGAGTTTTCTATGCCATTGAATGTCAGGAGCAAAGGTGCCTTTGTTCGTCACTTTTATGTGCTATTGTTTGTGGATATTTGTTGTTTTTGTTGTTTTGATTTTCTTGCTTTTGTGTATATGTCATTATTTTATGTTATGCACAATGATTGATGTTGATGGATGCATGCTTATGGTAATGGATGTATATGGTATGATAAATGCAAATGTTTTTGATTTATATGTGATATGCAAAATGTAATGGATGAAATGAATTTGTGTTGTTTGGTTAGGGCACCATAGACTGTTTAGGACTTTGTTATTTTGTTTTTAGGCGATTGCTGTGGTAGATGACTTTGTATGTATGCATGTGGTTTTTTTTTTGTATTTTTTGATGGTATTGTAAGGATGAAAAGTAGCGCAGTTGGTTTAGAAATGTAGCTAAGGTTTTCTGAGACTCAGACGGTTTTAACTCACTAGCCACGATTGTACTTTATCTTACAAGACTTTTGAACAAGGTATGAATCGGACTTGTTTTTGACCAAGTTATTTCACATCCCTGTGTGTGCAATTGAGTTCATTTATGTGGTATTTGTCAGGATACCGCCAGTGCCGGATGGGCTTTCAACCGAACTCGTACCGAGGATCACCTAATTAGCTCCACTAACTCCTTTATTGTATTTAGTCAGATTAATCTGCGGTGTTTTCTAGGATACCATAAGCTAGCTCATCCACATGCAAACATTGATCTGTACACAAGTTAATGTGACAGATATATCATCATGCGGGAGGTTTACCGCCAGTGACCAATAGGCTGTCAACCAAACCGGTACCGAGGCTTACCTCATGACCTGTCGAAATGCTGAGAGTTCCAGGGATTCAAGTTCGACTCCCTTCTTTTCTTCAATTGTATTGGGATACTTGCTCGATTGTAGTGATAAAAATCACTATTTATTTTTATATATTTTTCTTTTGAGCAAGGGATTTGGATATGGAGTGATGAGAGTCACTATTGTATGTGCTTTTTGATGTGTGCACTGTGGGATGTCAAATTTTGGAGTTTTGACGTTTGCAAATTTTTGATGTTTTGCAACTATAGAGAATTTTGGGATTCTTGGGGAATTGGGTAGGGAGGATGCTTGTCCTTTTGCCAACTCTCAGCATTCTTTGGGTCATTTACACGGGGGATAAGCAAGATAACCGTTTCGCTTATGGTGACCTAGATTACTATGCAGGTTTCATCTTTCGTTCACACAACTTAGGAATTGTTTTATGTGTTTTAGCTTGTGATGGGATGTTACGTAACAAGGCGTATTTCAAGTAGAACTCTACCTTCATAAAATCTCTCTGACTTGGTACAGTACGTGGCTAGAAAGCAAAATGATGACTGAAAGATGAAAACTCTTGATACATTATAAGACCACTGACTCTATTGTGGTAAACAACAGTAAATGGCATTTGTTTGTTTGTTTTGTAAAATGGAAAAGTATGGAACAAGATGGACTAGCAGAATAATTACAGTCTATGGTGCCTTTGACCTGTACGACCACAAATATGCAATGTATGGGTGTGATGCTTAATGCAGCTACATATTTTTGTATTTTTGATGGATTGATTTTTTTGTGAATATGAAGATGAGATGCGAGAAGAGCTTTGTATTGATGAATTTGAGCATGCCTAGAAATGAGATGCAAATTTTTGTTATTTTTGATGATTTTTTTTTTTTTTGGATTCTGAATTTCTGACCAAGCGATTGTGAGAATCCTTGGAGCATTTTGGGGTTGACCAAGCGATTTTAGGAATCCTTGGAGCATTTTTGGATTGACCAAGCGATTTTAGGAATCCTTGGAGCATTTTGGGATTGACCAAGCGATTTCAAGAATCCTTGGAGCATTTTGGGGATTGACCAAATGATTTTAGGAATCCTTGGAGCATTTTGGGATTGACCAAGCGATTTCAGGAATCCTTGGAGCATTTTTGGGATTGACCAAGCGATTTTAGGAATCCTTGGAGCATTTTTGGGATTGACCAAGCGATTTCAGGAATCCTTGGAGCATTTTTGGGATTGACCAAGCGATTTCAAGAATCCTTGGAGCATTTTTGGGATATGGCTCTCTTAGATATAGAATGGTCACAAATGACTGATATTCAAGGGTTCTGTTTCCTTGATTCCGTCAAGAGAGGCTAGCCGGTACGTCTCGGGTCCTATTTTGCTATCAATGACATATGGACCTAACCAATTTGCCATGAACTTGTCCCTTAGGTGGGACGGCAAACTAGAGTTCTGTTGGTTTTCCTTCAAAACCAAATCACCAACCCGAAAGTCCCTTAGGTGAACTTTCATGTTGTAAGCTTTCTTAAGTCGCTCTTGATAGATACGTAAGTGCTCGAGAGCATTAACGCGTCGTTCGTCAAGCAACGTAAGTTGGTCTAACCGGGCCTGCCACGCAGCGTCATCATTGATGAACTCTTGCATTGATATGCGCAGGGAAGGAATTTCCAACTCTAGAGGCATGACTGCCTCGGAGCCATACACGAGCGAAAATGGAGTAGCCCCAGTGGGCGTCCGAATGCTAGTGCGATAAGCCCAAAGGGCAAGTGGAATTTGGATGTGCCAATCCTTATGATTGTCTACGACCATCTTTTTAAGGATGGCAACTAGCATTTTGTTTGACGCCTCTGCTTGCCCATTTGCCTGCGGATAATAGGGTGTCAAAAAACTATGCTGAATTTTGTACTTTGTGGTCAAAGCACGCACGTCTTTGTTCTTGAATGGTGGCCCATTATCCGAGATTATTTTGGATGGAATACCAAAATGACATATGATGTTATGCAAAATGAACTCCACAATGCGGGGTCCTATCGTAGAGGTCAGCGGAATTGCTTCCACCCACTTGGTAAAATACTCTGTGGCCGTTATGATAAACGTGTGATGGCCTGACGACGCAGGGGAGATCTTTCCAATTAGATCGAAGCCCCACTACAAAAATGGCCAAGCAGACTGGACTGTCTGCAAGGCCTGGGAAGGTACGTGCATCAAATTGGCATGATGTTGACACTTCACGCACTTCTTGACATATGCGCAACAATCTCGCTCTAAAGATGGCCAATAATAGCCCATGCGAAGAATGCGCTTTGCGATGGCCATACCACTGAAGTGGCCACCACATGTACCATCGTGCGCTTGGGCGACTGCCCAAGTGGACTCTTGCTGGTCCAAGCAACGAAGGAGGATCCCTTCATAGCTGCGACGATACAAAATGTCTCCTATCAAGACATACTTAGCCGCTTTCTGCTTGAATGTTCGTTTTGCGGCATGCGTCAATCCAAGCGGGAGATTACCTAACTTGAGGTAGTCTCTAATGGGTAAATACCAGTCCTGTTGATCGAAAACCTCGACAGTATGAACAACCAATCCCTCTTGAAGTTCATCCCTAACAAATGTTGAGCGGGATAGAACTTGTAAGAACAACGTTGTGTTGCTATTAATGGGAGTAGGGGAGAACAAGGACCCCTAGTTGGCATGTTTCAGATGATCATGGATTCGAGAGAACTTATCCGAGGATGGTTCAATCTGGATCATGTGGATTCCTGACGTCAAGTCAGAGCTTGCACGCTCCATCATGGATTGCGATAGGGTTTTGACTTGAATGGTTGTCATATCACCGAGAAAGGTCTTGCGGGATTAGTGACCCCAAGGAGGCCATTGTGTCCGCAAAATGATTCGATGACCGAGGGAGTGCCTCGATGTCGTACCATTCAAGTTTTGCCAAGAATTTGTCCACAAGGGCTTTATAAGCCTGTAGAACTGGGCATTTGCATTGGTATACCCCTTTGACTTGATTGACAATTAACAACGAATCACCAAAGATGTTCAGTCATTTGATGTTCATGGCGATTGTTGTCTGAAGACCTATGAGCAAGGCTTCATACTCTGCATTATTGTTGGTGCATGGGAAATTTAATTTAAATGACAGGGGCATTGGAGCGCCCTGCGGTGTGAAGAATACTATTCCCGTGCCACCACCTTGCTCACACTTAGAACCATCAAAAAATAAGGTTATGTCGGCCTGTGACTCAGGCTCATCAGAATCTGGCGATTCTGAGACATGGAAGACCCCATCATCGGGTAGTTCTATGACTAGAGGCTGATCGTCTTCAAGAGGAGCCTCTGCTAGTTGATCGGCTATGACCTGTCCTTTGATAGATTTTTGTCCAATAAACTCTATGTCAAATTCTGTCAACAACATGATCCATTTCGCCGTGCGACTACTATGATAAGTACGACTCATCATGTATCGCAATGGATTCTCCTTAGACACAACATACGTAGTGTTGCTCAGCATGTAGTGGCATAGCTTCTTGGTAGCAAACACCACTGCCAAGCAGAGTTTCTCGACGTATGCATAGTTAAGTTCATAACTGACCAAGGTGCGGCTAAGATAGTAAGTAGCCTGTTCTTTGTGAAGTTCATTCTTCTGGGCCAGCATGGCGCCCAGTGCCACCTCAGTAGCTGAGATGTATAAGTAGAATGGCACTCCTGGTCTAGGTGGTGCCAATACTGGTGGCGAAGCCAAGTATTGTTTGATGTCATCAAAGGCTGACTGGCACTCGTCATCCCAGTGAAATGTAACCCCCTTGTGCAATAATTTGTTCATGGGTCGGCACTTGTCAGATAGCTGCGCTATGAAGCGCTTAATCGACGTGACCTTTCCTTGCAAACTTCTGAGCTGCTTAATAGTAGTTGGGGGAGCCATTTCAAGGATTGCCTTGACTTTCTTTGGGTCCACCTCGATGCCTCACTTTGAGACTATAAAACCCAAGAGTTTTCTAGATGTGACGTCGAATACGCACTTCTTGGGATTCAGTCTGACCTTATGCTCCATGAGGCGATCGAGGATCTTGCTTAAGTCATCGAGATGATCTGAGCACAAAAGAGACTTGGCTAACAAATCATCCATGTAATCTTCCAAAGTTTTATGCATGTAATCATGGAAGATGTACGTCATGGCACGTTGGTAGGTGGCGCCAGCATTTTTAAGGCCAAAAGGCATGACCTTATAACAAAATGTCCCCCAAGGCATTGTGAACGCCATTTTGAGTTGATCCTCAGGATTGATACGAATCTGATTGTATCCCGAGAAACCATCCATGAGGGATAGCATTTCATGACTTGTTGTAGCGTCTACCAACGCGTCGATGCTTGGCAAGGGGAAATCATCCTTAGGACTCACTTTGTTTAGATCTCAAAAATTAGTGCATATGTGAATCCTCCCGTCGAGCTTTTTGATGGGCACCATGTTGGACAGCCATGGCGGATAATCCACGTAGATGACAAACTGTGCATCCAACAGCTTTTGCAATTCATCTTTGACCATCAAGGCCACTGTTGGGTGCATCTTACATAGTTTTTGCTTAACTGGCTTGATTGTCGGGTCAAGCGTTAGATTATGCATGACTAGCTACGGATCTAGCCCCGGCATGTCTCTGTATGACCATGCAAAAACCTCCTTCTTCTCTTTGAGAAGGGCAATGTAGTCGGCTTGCTCTTCAGGGGATAAGCTTACCCCCAACTTGATAATCTATGGATTCATTGGATCTAAGCCGATGTCTACGTCAGTCGTCTCCTCGACTGACATGTGGGATCCATCCTCCAACTGATGTGGAGTCGGGATCAAATGGATATCATTAGCTGAGTTTAAATCTGCGTTTGGAACCTCGGGTCCCTCTTCAGCCTGAAAAATATCTTGAGTTGTCCCTGGGGTAAAATGAGGCATTTTACCGAAAGGCCAATACTCTGATGGGGAGAGCGGTGAATTGACGTGATCCCAGTCGATGGCATCTATGTCTAGATGCAATGACCATGCTGGATCGGCCGGATTGCGGATGGGTGCGGTCAAATCAATGGAGATCATGTGGATGAAATGAATTTGGTCTCCATTACCGTGGGTGTGATAACTCGAACATTCTGGATGCTCCCTATGCTCTGGATCTGGCTCTGTAGGGACGGGCATGAACGGATCGGCCCTATGTGTTGATAGGAAGACAGGGTCTTCCCTCGGCACTGATGTCATTATAGGGTCTCGGGGTGGACGGTGCTCATCGTAAACTTGGAGCCATGGATCCAACACTTGGTCCCACCCTGCTGGGTCTACGTACCATTCATGCCCTAACCTTATGCCTAGTTGTGCCATCAGTTCTTCATGGGTTACAGGGTGATTGTGCCGTCGTGCATGATTAAGATATTCCATCTCAGTTTCATCTTCGTAATCATTGTCGGTGATCCAAAGGCCCTCGTTGGCCCCGACAGCTGTCTACGACATATTATGCTCATCTTGTTCGAGCAAATTAATCTGATCCCATTGCGGTTGTTCCACACTCGGTGGGGGGACCTGATTCTCTTGACATTGCACTGGTTCAATTGGAACCTCTAAAGGGAACAATTTCAAAAAGATATCTGGACACTGTTTATGCTCTCCTTGGAAGTTAGTGTCCGAACTTTCACCTCTCTCTATCAACGGAGAAGGGTTATTGATGTTACCAAGGGTGGTTGTTGACCATGGGAGATAATCTCCCAATGTGTACGTTGTGTTTGGGTTGGCATAAGGATCTGATGCCAATCCACCCTTGTTGCCTATTCCTAGGCCTTGCATGTTTTCCACCAAGATGTCTAAGGGCAGGGGGTGGTTGAACCCTACTCCCGACTTATCATAAGGCATTTGATATCTTGGCTGGCAAAGGACATGCACCCCTTGCTCATACCTGCCTAACCCGTATCCGTGCCAATTGCATTGGCCGAGATATCTCAGAGCGAAGTCCGGGTTCGACAGATAATTGACATTTTTAGCAAAAGGCTCTTCGTCCTCGTCCTTTTGCTTGCATGGTTCGATACCATGATCAAGGCCCCCATACACAAAATTTGTCTGGTTTGGTGGGTAACCTAAAGGAACAACTATCCCTATGGGAAGGCGAGGTCTCCCCATGTCCTGCACTGATTCTAGCATGGGCGTTGCTACAACATTCTGCACTAGATATTCCCCCAGGCCCGTACTGGCTATTTCAATAGTAATTGTTGATGATTGAGAGGGAGGAAATGGAAGGCCTTCCTGAGTCCATTCCATGTTGGGTGGATTAGGAGCCTCAGCTTCCATTGTGCTAGGTATTTCTTCTGTTGAGATAGTTGATATCGTTGGCAACACCTCTTCTAGGGGTTGAGCCTCTTCCAGGATCTATTTTCCTTTGTCCTTCTATTTAGCCATGACAGGTGGCATTGGTAGTGAAGGAGCAGATGATGAAGATGCACCTGGCTGGGGTTTTGATGGATTAGTCACCAGTGGTGCCCGTGGCATCGGACCCTGTCTAGATGGATTTAACTGGAAATCCAAGTGCGTCGATGGGAGGGTCGATTGCGGCATCAATTGTACTGCATTGCAATATTTGAAGGGTTCTAAGTCCATCGGGACTACATGTACTTCTCCTTCAAATGCATACTTCAGACATTGGTGAGCTATCGAAGGGACACACTTCATGTCCCTGATCCATGGTCGCCCTAGCAATATGTTGTATGCCATCTCGCCTTCCAAAATATGGCACAATGTGGGTATCGTCTTTTGTCCTACCTGGATGGGTAGAACAATTGTGCCGACTGTCGAGCATATCGCATCGTTGAATGCTCGCAGTGTGTATGTGGAAGCCATGATATGAGAGGCTAGCAGCTTCAGATGTTTTAATGTTGCAGTGGTAATGATGTTACTGGACGAGCCAGTATCTACCAACACTCTCTTGTACGGGATCCCGTTGACCCGCGCGATAACGTGCAAGGGTGGATCTGCCATGTCATTCGATACTATTTTAACTTCATCCTCTCTGAAGGTAATGACTGGCTCCATACATCATTTTACATGTCCCATGAAGTTATTGAAGGAATTCGCTTCGTGAGGCTGTAACTCGATGGCTTTCAAAATTTCCATGAGAGCTTCTCGATGGGGCGCTGACTGCTGTATAAGCTCATAGATGGAAAGCCTAGCCGATGTAGTCCGCAAACTCTATGTGAGTTTGGTCCGTATCATGACCTCGGGTCTAGGTGGAGGCAACTGCACAGTGTGTTGTTGAGGTTGCGACGTTGAAGGAACTTCTCTTGTAGCTGCCTCAGGGGCAACTCCTGGGTATTTCTTGTTCCTGGTTACTATGCTGATCATTCCCACATACCCTTGCATGGGGAGATTCTATCGCACCTCATTGACCTGAAGAGGTTTTTCCTGTGCCTCGTGGGCAGGCAAAGGGTCCTTGAATACCCCCATCTGCTGATTATTTGGTGCTATGGGGTTGTCCACTGCCAATGTTTGATTATCAATCAAATCTTGTATCAATCCCTTGAATTTCCAACATGCGTTTAGGTCATGTCCCCTTCGCTTGTGGAACCTACAATACAAATCCTCCCTGTATCCCTTAGGCTTGGGAGCGTTAGGATCTATGGTTTGGATTTCTGGAAGGGTGATTAGATTTGCCGCTGACAAGCGGTCAAATAGGGAGTCCCTGGACTCCGTATAAGGGGTGAATTGTCGCTTAGGGTGACACTGCTGATTTTGCTCCTATTTTTTATTTTCTCTTTCATAATTAGGAGGCACTACCTGATAATTAGCCTTTTGAGGCTGTATTTCTTGCACAGGCTTGGGGACATTTATCGCAACTTGATTAACCGTAGCGGGTTTTGGTTGCGTAGTCCCTGTCTTTGTATTTTTGTTCCACTCTTTCTTTTTGGGCTTGGTGATTTTGCCCTCCTGTATTTTGATCTCTTCGATAACTCTGGCTTGCGCCAAAGCTTCTTCTAGGCTGGCGTATTGCTGCAGCTGCAATAGCCTAGAGATCGATCTCAGACAACTCCGTGAAAACATTTGTGTGAGGTCGGACATAGGGGGAAGGTAAGGTAGCTTAGAAAGCAGAGCCCTCCATCGATTCCCGTAAGCCGCCATTGTCTCTTCCTCATATTGCCTGAGGCTGGCCAGATCACTCAATGATGCCTTCTTCTTGGTGTTGAAGGCAAAGCATTCCAGGAACGCATCTACTAATTGATCCAAGTTATTTATGTTGTGCTTCGGCAACTGTGTGAACCAATCCGAGGCAGGACCTACGAATGTGGTTATGAATGTCCTTAGCAACAACGCATCATTATCCTGAATGCCAAAGCATTGGCTCAAGAATCTTGTCACATGCTCTTGAGCATCCTCTTCACCCTTAAAGACTGCCAACTGAGGCAACTTGAAATGTTCGGGATAAAGAGGTGTGGGCACTGACGGATGCACCGGATGACTACGGAGTTGTCGTAACGTGGGCTTTTGGTGCCCAGAAGCTTTAGTCTCTACAGACTCCAAACGCTCTAATAGCGCTTTGTATGCATCGAAAGATTTAATCTCTTCCTCTTTTGTTTGCTCCCGTTGTGAGTTGTGGGAGACTGGAGGCCTATGGGGGGGTGGCCGAATGGCAGCCCTCCCGCCTTGATAGGGCATTTCGGCCCATTCTTCTTCTGGTTCATACTCCTCATAAACTTCCTGAGGAGTCTCTGGGCGAGACCTATGACCCTGAGTGAGTCCCCGCTGAGGGTACCCATCATTGTTTCGGGGAGTGGCCTCCCTCTCAGGTCTATGGGGTCTCGGAGGCAAAGCTTGGCGAGGTCGCGGAGACCTATCCTGCACCAAGGGATTATACCTCTCATATTGTTCTACTTTTTGAGTGTGAGGGGTTGGCACCCTCTCAGGTAATTTATAAAGCAGCTCATCTGCTTCGCGCTGAATGCGCTCTTTGTTAAGGCGGTATAAGCGCTCTAACTGCTGATGATCTTGCTCAAGCCGCGTGATCTGGGCTTGGCGGGTGGCATGTCTGGCGACTGCCAAGTCAATTTGATCTACCATCTTGGGCTTAGGAGGCCTGTATGCCTCTCCTATGTATTTGCCTTGGTCGTGATGATCCAAGATTTCAATGGGTCGCTTCCCTCTATCGAGGTTGGCGGCATTTACTTGAGGCTCTGGCCTTAATGTGTGATCATGATATCTAGCAGGTGCGGAAGCGCAAGGCTCCCACGCTGTATATTGCTCTCGAGGAATGCGATGATCTTCCTCGTACTCCCTTTCATGGGTGTGAAAGGGGCGGGCGGAGTTAGCTCGCCCTGTGTGGAGAGCCCTGCGCTCTGGGTTTTGTCTTTCAGTTCTAACAATGATGGGAGGCAAAGGAGAGATGCCATAGTCACGTTGTCTCTCCTCATGGACACTGTGCCTCTCTAGCGCTTCGTTGCATGGTGGCCACTCATATCTAGCCTCTAAAGGTGGTCTTCTATTTGCGTTGAGTGTCACACGTAAAGGTTCTTCCCGAAAGGGGCTATTCTGAATGGGCGTATCCCCCAGAGGGGTGTCCCTATAATTCCACCTAGACATGGAATGATGTGGATTCTCTTGTGGCCCAGACCGCCAAGGCGGTATGGCCAAGTCTTCAGGGCTAAAGCGAAGGTGACTTGTGCCCGCTCCTTGTGCACCTTTCGGAGCTTTTGCCCTTGATTGGGCTTGGCTACGGGTGTACACCATTGTGGTACCTTTCTACTAGCTAAGCAGATTTTTATCTTTTCGTTTATGATTTTTGATTTTTTTTTGTTACACTAAGCAGAAATGAACACACACATACACAAACGGTGATTATCTCTTTTAAAGATTAATGGTGTGTCCTAGACTGGTTTTAGTGCGTTTTGATGATTTTGTTTTGTTTTTGAAAGTTTTGAAGAACGTTTAAATGCAGTATGTTGGCTCATATGACTCCCATAGATGGTCGCCCCTTCAATATACCAACCAGGCCGATATACCAACCTCTCTATATACCCGCCCTTACGAGAGGGAGACTATAGGTACGTGAGAGCAGATGGTACGTGGTACGTAGGCGGTACGGAAGGGGGATTGTCCTGTTAATGACACCTACCATAGAAGACTTATCCTCGCATGCTGGGAATCACCCCAGTGACACTCGGTCAGCTTTCGTCAGGATTTACGCCTAACAATAGTGACAATCGGGGAAATGGATGCAAAATCAAGCCAAGGTGGTGATGAAATCCACCGATGGTCTTGATCAAGGGCTGGGGTTTTACGACCAGCTCCTTGGTTTAAAAATGTTGCGTGAAGTGTGTGTGATTCTTTTTATTAAAAAAAATGAAACAGGCAGAAACAACTTTCCCTAAGAAGGCAAAATTAACAGAAAACAGAAACAGAAAAATAGAAAATAACAGGAACAGTTTTAAAACCCTTACCTTTCTCTGCCTAAACCTGTTGTTTTTGATCCTCGGCTCTAAAAATTCATAGACAAAAATTCGTCCCTCTGTGAGATGAATTACAGAACAGAATTCGTCCCTGTCTGAGATGAATTAGAATTCGTCTCAGGGTCAGACGAATTGCAGTAAAGTAATCGCCACAGGCAAAGACGAATAACAGTCAAAAATTGAAAAAGGTACCTATAAGCACAAAAACACAAGTTTTAATCAGTTTTTGTGATCTCAAAATTTAGGGGACAGGGTCCCACCGTGATCGCCACTGAAAGCACGAGATTTTGGATGAAAGAAACACTAATTGCGATGTATTCAAAATCAAACACGCTTAAGTCCTAAAATGTAGAATGCATGAAGTGAAAGAGACGAATTGAAAGGAGATACAAGAAAATGGAGAAATCACAGCCCTTTTATTTAACTCTCTTGATCTCGGTTACAAAGATGCCTCCTCCCTTTTCAGGGGCTAGGAGCGTTAAATGAATTTGGTTACAATCAAGACTTAATGTTCCTCCTTCCGCGTGCCCACATTTGAAATGGGCGGGCCAAAACGTTGTCGTCGTTGGTGTTGATGAGTCCTTAACCTTTGCTGCTCCTCCTATGATCAAAGAAACAACAAAGATGTTAGTAGCACCTGCTGCAAATAAGAAACGTTTGTTCTCTAAAATTAATGAAAGATGCATGTAAAAGATTAGCCAAATCGATAGACAAAATGACTCTAAATGACCTGTAAATTTGACAGAGACCAGAAAACATTACCAGAGGGCCACTGCCATCGAAACAGTTGGCCAATTCGCATTAAACTGCAATTCGTCCCTGGTCAGGATGAATTCGACTGTAATTCATCCTCGGGTAGGACGAATTAGACTGTAATTCGTCCTCGGGTAGGACGAATTTGACTGTGATAAAATGCCGAGATAATGCCATCCAAATGTCGCGTCTCGGGATCTCCAAATGACCTGCAAACATAGGGGTTAGCTAATTGGGGGCATTTTGGGATGACCCAGATGGTCGGATTCTCCCAATTTGACCTCCATCAATGGGAATTTGACGTCGCTACCTGCAAGTTAGTGGGACAACAAAAGCGACGAGAACATGATGAAATCTGATCAAAACATTATGAAATCGAACATATGAACTATCTAGACAGCATAAAATGAAATGAAAGATGAACAAATGACAAAAGAACAAATTAGAATGAAACTTAAAAAGTGCGGGGCGCCCAAGTGGGCCGCCCACCGTTGGAACTTGATTTTGGCACCAATCCACTTGGGATGGGCCCAAAATCTCTTAGGATGGGGTTGTCAGCAAATTGGTGGATTAAAGTGGTCAAATGTCGGGTTTTTGGGTCCGAATTCACACTTCCAATAGCCACCCAATAACCTCTCTTGCGAAAGAGATTAAGGATGTGGAAAATGTAAATCAAAAGGGTAAAGGCGTGGTATCAAATCGGCAGCACTTCGTTGCTTGAAAATGCCTCCTACTTGTCCTTTTGGGTGGGAAAAGTCCACCATTTTATAGACCCAGGGGGTCTCTTTGGAGAGGCATGCATAAGCGCCATGTGGTGGTCATAGGTGCCATGTGGCGGTCATGTCTTCTCATGAGAGAGGAAAGTCCTCCATGACTTGGGCTTTCATGACTGCCCTTGTGACAGTCCTCTAACGGCCCATCTGCCCACCTACACGCGCGTGCGAGGCAGGAGTCATCAATTGACTGTCTTTGGCTGCCACTTGGCGCCATTCTTCTTTTTGCCCGTTAAACCTGGAATTCGTCCTGACCAAAGACGAATTAAGAATTCGTCCCTGGGTGAGACGGATCCCAGTTTGAATTCGTCCCTGGGTGAGACGAATACTGAGCAAAGTGCCTGAATGTGCCAAATTGCCTTTTGACCTTACAAAATTGCTATAAAAGTGGTTAGGACCACTGTTTAACCTCTGAGGGCTGCCCTGGGGCTATGTGTGTGTCAAAGCGATCAGTGTTTGCAGTCACATAATCGGATTGGTGTTGTTTTGGTGTCTACAATACGTCTTCAATATTAATAGACAATAGTCTTTAATATCATTCTAAATATTTCACAATTGAGAGAGAAATCATACTTGCTAAAATTATTATCATGGCTTCTTTATGTTTCTCCATTGACTCCACATTTTACTGCATATAATAGATTATCATTGTAATATAATTAATTAAATTATAATGTCTTGTGAAGGATTAAAAGACTTTTCAAATATTCATTAGCATAAGAGAAAACCATACACTAAATAACTTATTTAATATTTGATTAATGGTCAAATTAATATTTTCCAAGATTGAACCCAACCTAAAACTTATCATGCTTCAGAGACCTGATAAAGGTTTTTAGGGTGTTTCCTATTCGAGCACAAGATTAGGTATTTAAATATTTGGTAAATATATAAATATTTCTCATTCAGAATGAAACAACATTTTTAACTGCATAATGTTGAATTAGATGGACTCGAATTTCCAACCATGTACATACTCATACGCAAACCACAATTTTGAATGCCCTCGCAGGCGTAGTTGAAGATCAGAATACATATATTTACACTTCTTTGGATCTAAAATATTATGTACACTCCTTGTTACCAAAAGGGACAAGATACCTAATTCTATTTTGAATTAAACCACTTAATATATACTATGATGGAACAAAAATATGTTACCATCACTCTATAATACAATCAATATTGTATTTATTCATTTTTTCTATCCACTCTCATATAAATATGGCCTAATCAGAGAAGTAACATTCAAGACAAGATTTCTTGGTCCTCAAATCTATTTTATTTTCTAATTTTGAGCATACATTTATCATAAAGGTTTTGTATTCTCTTTTAAAAATATAAAAATTAAAAACTGAATATTTTTTACTCTGAATATTCAACAGGTCTACCAAAGCAATGAGACTCATCTATGGCTAGATCTAATTTAGAAATAACAATTGTTTAATTTATTTATTTTGTAATAATATTCAATCTTAAATCAAATTTTAATGTTGAAGGTTTATTTCTCGTGTACACAATTCCTCCAAGAAATATTTCCTCTACGAGATTGTCTAAATTAAACCAATCTAAAGGTGTGTTTAACAAGACAAATTATATGGAAAATGTAGTCCTAGCACTTCAATGATTGAAAATAAATAGCAACTTATACATGATACCTAATGCAAGGGTGAAATCCAAAGGAGGAAAAATACACAAAATAAAACCAAACTAATACTCAAGAAAAATCAACACAAGCCTATACATGTAAGTATATATTCCAATCAAACCTGAGATGTTCTCTCCACAATAGCAATTCTAAGAATTACTTTCCTCCTCCAATATTTTTCCTTCCATATCTTTCCTCCCACTCGTGATACCAAACTTGGCATCCATGAAGAACAAAATAATGCTTAGGAGGAAGATGTATATCAAGGGTTGAGAGTGGCACATAATGCATGTTTGCCAATCATCCATCCCTCCTCTTTTGCCAACTCATTGCATCTCAATTTACATTAAAATATTTTCAATCATTGCCAACTTTTCCAACATTATTAAAATATTACTTTATTGAATGTGCTCCTCTTTTTGCAAATTAATGCCTACATTAATTTCCTAATGCTCTTAGAACTAGCATTAATAATTAAATCACTTACTCATCTCATTAATTCCATTACTTTCTAATGCTAGTGTTAATTACTAACATTAGGATAATAATAATAAAATTAATTACTCACCTAATTAATTTAATTAATACTGAATGTTAATATTAACCATTAACATTGATATTTAATATTTTAAGTATTAATAATACCAACATTATTATTAATAACCAACTTGATAAAATTATTAACCAAAAAATTTCCATGCAAGTTCTTACAAATCAAAAAATGCGCAAACAATATTTTTTATTAAGTAGGAGGCTTTACAATAATTGCAATGTTATCACCTACCTATGAAGGATCCCCTAAGCATAGGGTAAGGGCTCTTTTGCTTTTATAGCAACCTCCTTGTCCGATGATGCATTTTAATCAAACATATGCAAATGCATCTACATGAGGGTTTTACCCTTGTGGTTATCGATGAGAATTCATCCATCATTTCCCTTTTTTCTCTCAACTCTGGTGGTTGTCCCATACCAATCCACCCATGAGAGTACCTGGTCCTACAACCACAAAATTCATTAGTAGTACCATATTCTAAAAATAGCATAATCCAACTTTAAAAAGCATAAAGTACAACTATCAACTCATCTTGATAGAATAAAATAGGATCATGCATTAAATATCAACACACCAGTACATCAATCAAGCAACAAGGGAAATTCTTGCCAAGGTGGGCCATTACATACTCCCCCTAGGACTAAACACAATCCCTTGTGTTTTTTGAAAACAAAATATTTTTATTCAAACAAAAATAGAAATTGCTTTCTCATTTCCTCAACATCTTCCCAAGTAGCACAATTTTTAGAAAAATGGTCCCACTAGACCTTACATTGATCTAGGGTACATTTTCTCAAGTTTTTAGAATGAAACCCTAGAATCTTGATAGGTCACACCTCAATGGTTGTGGGATCTGCAATTTACAATTTTAACATATTCTAAACATAAGAAGGATCAACAACATACTTCTTAAGTAGATATATGTGGAAAATATCATAGAACTTTGACAAGTTGGGCAGTAAGGCAAGCCTATAGGCTACTAGACTAATATTATCAATGATTTCAAAAGGACCAACAAAATAAGGATCCAACTTAATTGACTTGATGGCACTTTTCTTGGGTTCACCCTTAAGAAGACTTTGTCTCCCATAGAGAATTATATTGGTGATATTTTTAGATCAACATAGCTCTTATAGCAATCAGATGCTTCCTTGAGCCTTTATCAAATCACTCTGAGCTACTTCTCCATCTCCTTGATAGTGTTTGGTTCTATCACCACTCGACCTTCTAGATTATCCCAAGATAGAGGTGTTTTACACCTTCCTCGATACAAGGCCTCAAACAGATCCATTCCCAAGGATGTATGGTATCCATTATTATATTCCAACTCTAATAGATGCAAATAGTCTTCCCACTTAGACTTTTTATCTATGCAATACATGCAAAGCATATCTTCAAGAAATTGGCTAACCCTTTCTATTTGCCCATTTGTTTCTAGATGATAAGAAGAACTGATATTCAATTTAGTGCCCAAAGCATTGTAAAGAGCTTGCTAGAATTCCAATGTAAATCTGGAGTCTCTATCTTACATGATCACCTCAAAAAAACCATGTAGCCTAACTATTTCCTTGGAAAATTTATTTCACACAACTGATGCATCATCCTTGATATTCTCGATATGAAATGTGCAACCTTTGTCAACTTGTCTACCACCACAAGTATTGCATGATGTTGGTACCTTATTTTAGGTAAACCCACAACAAAATCTATGGATATTTCCTTCCACTTCTGAGTAGGTATATCATGTAGGCATAGTTTTCTTGCTAGATGTTGATGTTCTGCCTTTACTTTTTGTCATTCCAAACATCTAGTAATGAAACTATTAACATCTTGTTTCATTTCATGCCAATAAAAGGTATTTTTCATATTCTCTCTCATCTTTGCACCTCTTGGGTGAGTAGAATATGGAGAAAAATGCACCTCCTCCATAATAATTCTCCTTAAATAATCAGTCTTGGGTATAAAAACCTTATCTTTGAAATATAAAAGCCCATATTTTATGTTAAAATCCCTATTTTACTCATTATTTGCCTCAATTTTAGCCTAGATTTCAATGCAATATTGGTCCTATAACTTCATTTACTTGACTTTTTCAATCAATTATATATGACTATGGGTTAATATTGCTATATGTGTTCTCCTACTCAAGGCATCAACAACCTTGTTTTCCTTTCCTTTGATATATTTTATACCAAAGTCGTACTCAGCTAGGAACTCTATCCACCTTCTTTGCCTTTCATTCAACATTAGTTGGATAAATATATACCTTAGGCTTTGTTTATCTATCCTTAGCTCAAAATATTTTTCCAACAAATAGTGCCTCCAAACCATAAGAGCATGGACAACTGATACTAATTCTAGGTCATGCGTAGCATAGTTCAGCTCATGTTATTAATTTTTTTGGACTCATATGCTATTTTCCTTTACTTCATCCCATTTATATTAACTACATACAACATTCCACCTCTTTTGATCATCTTCTTAAGTTGCATGGATGACAATAAATATGGTCAAAAAGACCCTTGCTTTCTTTGGATCCTTAATATTCACTTATCCCTATCAATATAATCCATCCATCTTTATTGGAAACTAATTAGGGCTCCATGGTATTTTAGCCAATCCATCCCTAAAATAATATCAAAGGCATGTAGTGATGCTACATATAAGTTTCAAATATTTGATCCATTGGTAGTGAAATATTAGCAGTGGGTAAGCATTGATACACTGAGTAGGTCTGCCTAGACCCATACTCAAATTTTCACCCTTATGCCAAAAATCTAGGTCTTTCTGGCATATCCCCAATAATACTAGTAGAAATGAAACTATTTGTGGCTCCACAATAAATTAAAATATTTACATTTCTATTTAACAACTTACCATTTAGTATCATGGGAGTTGTTTGACCATATAAGTTCTGACTTCCTATGGTTGCATAGATTCGATGAGGTTTCTCCCTTGCTTTTTGACTCTACTCTACTCATTGGGGACACTTATTTGCATATTGAGGACCTCCATAATTAAAATAATATATCCTGGGTGCATGAGTCCTCTCTTGTCTTCTATCCCATGTATCCTCTTGAGCTAAATCATTCTACTTCTAAGTTCAAGGTTTTGGATTGTCCTTTCTCTAAAAATTCTTTTTGTAAATTTCCTTGTTCCCCTTGTTCCTATTTCCAAACTTTGGGTTTCCTTTACTTTTATTATTATTTTCTTTATCCCATATTGTAAACCCAACATTACTCCTCTTCCTAAGTTCCTATATCTCTCCTTCTATCAACACTTCATAGTTGAAGAAGATTTTCTTGGTATGTTGATTTATCTCCTCCTATCAACCCAAATCATATACTTTTTGTAGGTTTTTGAGCTTAAGTAGGTTGATTAATATCTATATCTTAGGGTCTACTCCTAATATGAACTTTTACACATTCAAATGTTACTTAGTCTCATACTTAGGAACATATTTGAATTGACTCCACAATCAAGGTGCCTTGTTGGAGCATAGAAAATTCCTCAAATTTATCTATGTAGAATTGATTCTTAGGAATATTTTCTTGAATGCCCTTACAAAATCATCCCATTTTAGATCCATTGCTTGGATTCCTCTACCTACCTTGAATGTATTCCACCATTCCAAGGTGGCATCTTGGATATGAAGAGTTACCCACATAGTTTGGGTTTTTGGTGAGTAATTCTTCATGGAAAAGTAAGTTTCTAATTCATTCATGCAAGAATCTATTGCATCACCTCCTTTTCCATAAAATTTGGGTACCTTGATATTCTTTAAGTCCATGGAAATGTTAGCCTCAATATGATATTTACCCTTATGAAATCCTTTGGTAGGGTTTTCTTCCTATCTACCCTTTGAATTCGTGTTATTGGATTCTTGGTTAACTAGTGTTTCCAACATTTTTTGGTGTTGCCCCATCTACTCTTAAAGCAACTTATCTATTGAAGTAAGGTTTTCCACCCTCTCATTTTAGTCCACTATTCTTCAAATTTTCTTCTTGGGAAAAATTGTAGCTTCTTCCTACATAGATGACCCTAAATTCTTAGAAGATCCTCCTCTCAAAATAGGTGTCAACTCCTATCCACAAAAAATGAGTTAGATAAGTTATGATTCCCCCAATGAGAACTTGTACTTTCAATGATTAGCTAGTTTCACATCCCCATGAACTAACTAAGACCATTATCACTCACCTAATAATAATCATGGTCACACTTGCCTACCCGTAAGGTGTCATCCCTTATAAGAAGCTATACTTTCTAGGATTTTTATACATTGGTCTGACTGGTCATGACGACATACAATACCCATAAGGTGCCACCCCTATTAAGAAGCTATACTTTATTTAAAATTAGCACATCAATTCAAGGTTCAACCTAGTTTTTTTTCATGGAATATTTGTGTCCTACGACCTAGGCTCTGATGCCAACTATAATGACCCAAAAAACTTGATCCAAGGGAGAGAGCTAGTTTTTTTGTAAGGATTAACTCTTAAAGAAGACCCAATATTTTCTTCAATATAAAGGCATAATCACTTTTGAATTCAATGTCTTTATATATGACACTCAAGTGGACAAGAGTTTTCAACTTCCCATAATCATATGGGGTTCACTTTTCTAACCTTACCATTAGAAAAAATACCATTAGTAGTCCCCCCACTTTTTCTATACACTCACTTGTATAGGAAAACTTGACCACGACATAGGGATTACCTTTGAAGGCCCATAATACTTAAAGGTGGTACCTATTCCCTAGCTCTACATAATTTTATCTATGTAGGATTAATCAGGCATGATACCTTAGTGATTAATTAGCTTCGCCTCATCGTGAGCCAACTAAGACCATTACTAACCACCTGATAATAATCATGGTCATGCTTATCTCACCACAAGGTGCCACCACTATACTACCTTGTGAATGATCCAATGGATTATCTCATACCAATCCACCATTAATATTCCTAAGCCTCACCACTAGGAATACATCCAAGCCTCACCACTAGGACTTGTCCAAGACTCACCACTAGGACTACCCAAGCCTCGCTACTTTGGGCCACCCAAGCCTCAGTGCTTAGGGTGTATCACTCACAAATACCTAGTTGATTGCCTCACCACAACTCAAACACGATTGGGTACATCTTAACTCAAAGATATTACTAATTAATAATTTCTCAAAATGAAATAGAGTGTTATAATAAATTATAATCAAATTCAACATAACACATTGCTAAAGACTAGGAATTTAAATACTTCTTCAATCATAACACTAGAATTTAGCATTTCCTTTATTTACAATGAAAGGATAAAATCAACATCTAAAGAAATCATAACCATAATCCATCAATTATATTCTATCATTCCCTTCAATAACACATCCTTTCCATTTTGCAAATAACTAACTATTTCCAAGAACTTAACATAAAAGAATAACATTATTTAATCTTTCATTCTTTGAACAATCTCAAAATAATATAACAAGAATATTTACATGACATTTTTTTCTTCATCATAATATTTGCATAGCATATCCATACAAGATACTTTCCATGTGTTTCTCATATTCAATTACAATATTACATTTCAATATAAATGATCCCTAGTTTCATGTTCTTTTTCAAGATCTTCCTCTTGATAGGCCTTCTCCCATGAACTTTAAATATAATTTTGGGGATAAGGAAATCTCTTGAATGTATATGCAATCCTAACATGCACTATGCAATAAAAATATACAATAATGCAAGAACATGCATCATGCAAAGCAAATACCATGCCATGATATTGAGAGAATCTCATACGTCTCTCAATTATGGATATTTTAGCTACTCAAACCTCATCCATCTCTTGTAAAAATCATTATTTAATCCTCCAAATAATAACTTCTTATTTCCTAAAACTATGATACATTCAATACATTGTTCTTTAAATAAAATTGCATCAATACTTATATTAAGGAATATTACTTCTTTAATAAACCAATCATGGTGAGAAAAGGGACAATGAAAAAGTAAATGAGAAAAAATTGGGAGGCAAAATTGATTAGACGTTTTTCGCAGGACTGCCCAAACTGCCGAACTCGTTTCGGTCATATCTCACTCATCCGGACTCGGATTGAGCTGAAATTTTGAGGGTAGATGCCTGAAAAACCCTAGAACATCTCCACAAATTTTCATATCATTTGGAGCAACACAGATCCTAGCACATCCCTATGTGTGAACGACATATTTGGCAAGCGGCTATGCGAGGGTTTCATCTGGGTTGAGTGCAAGCAGCTCCAGAGGTTGGTTTTTAGGGCCTTCGGGCCCTAGCGACCAATATTTTTGTGGTTTATGCTCAATATTTTAGCAAGAAATGTTGTAGGGGATACAAGATGGGTTAGAAATTTGTCTTTCAACAGATCATACTATGAACTTGAGTGACAACGGCTTCCAATTTGCTGCACAAAAGAAAAGTGAAAACCATACCTTTCCACGACGTCTAGGGCAAGGATTAAAGAGATCACGAAACAAGTTTCAAGTAGTTGATCAAAAAATGGCTCATATCTCAAGTGAATCTAGTGCTAAGGTGCACCCACAAAATAATTCTACTATGAAAACCCCTATCAAGGGTAAGAATTTTGAAGACTCAGTCCCAAAAATGAATTTTAGGGATGCCCTTCATGGTGGACAACCTCAACCCAATGCTAATATCAATATTAGGGCTTCCCATAAACCTCTAAGAATGCCTAAGATTGATCCCAGGAAAACGGAGTCGGGATGTCTTAAAGCAGCTGATGGAACTCCTATTGTTAAGCTTGATATGGGTAACATTCAGACCGGCATTGAAGATTTGGAAAAAAGAGGACTAATTTGTCGGTTCGTGGGTTTTCGTTCGAGTCTATCTCGCTTTCAAATTCTGGGCTGCAAAAAGCTGGAAAACTAAAGGTGAGTTACAAATCTCTATTTATCCAAATGGTTATTTTCTTGTTTTATTTGCTAATAATGAAGATAGAGAGAAAACTTTTCAAGGGGGTCCTTGGTTTTTTGGAAGGGCAGGGCTTTTCATGAAGCCCCGGCATACTAAATTTAAATCCGAAGAAGAGATGCCTTCTATAGCTCCCGTGTGGGTTAGACTCTTTGGCCTCCCTATTGAATTTTGGAATCCTACTATTTTTTCTTCAATTGGAAACTCTTTAGGAACTTTTATGATGACTCGTTGATTGTACTCAAAATTTTGAACATATTATTTATGCTCGGATTTGTGTTTTAATGGATTTTGACAAACCCCTACCTAAAAATATCACATTACAATTTGGGGAAGACACTTGGGAGCAAGTAGTGGACTATGAGAACATTCCTTTTCATTGTAGAATTTGCCATGAATATGGTCATTTGGCCAATGCTTGCCCAAATAAAATTCTTGATCAAAAGAAAGAAGATATAAACTCAACAGGTTTCCAAATACCTAAGAAGAAGAACACTAAAAAAAACCAGTTATGAAGGATCAATCAAAGTCATCTGCTAATATGTTTGAAATCCTTTCCACAAATGATGTCCCAAGTGAGGAAGAGGAAATAATGGAAACTGAAATCTTAGAAACACAATTTAAATATGAAGGGAAGAACTCGGAGACAAACCAACAAATCAAAGGTTTTCAACAAAAAAAAAAGGAGAAAATTTACACAAGAAAAACAATATTTCAAATGTCAAAACTTCAAATAATGCAGGTCCCAATATAGACTCCGTTGAACCATCTAGTAAAATTTTGGTCGTGTACGAGCATTCTTCAAGGTTAGAAGCCATCTCAGATTCAATTGGAATAAGTCAAGAAACAGGGAAAAAAAAATTGAAGATGGATTCTAATCAAAAAGTAGGTCGCAAGACCAATCAATATCATATGGTAAAAGAAGGTGAAAAGCTTGTAGAGGAAGGTAAGATTAATGCCCTTCCCAACTTTTTTAGCCCTGGTATTAATGAAGATCATCACTTGGAATATTAGAGGACTCAAAGGGAGTCTTTCAAAACAAAATGAAATTAGAAGAATGATTCAGATAAATCATCCACATCTTGTTTTCCTTCAAGAAACAAAGATGTCAATGGAGGATATGGACTTAATTGCCAATAAAATTTGGCCAGATTGGAAAAGTGGTTTCCCTCAGTTCCCAAGGGACTTCGGGTGGCATTGCTTGTCTTTGGGATCCAAAAGAGGTAGTTATTCACCATATGGTTGGCAGTTGGGGTTTGTTGGCTATAGCTATTCAAAGTAGACATTCCAACCAGATTATGCTCTGCATTACTATTTATGCTCCGACTTCTTTGGAGGAAAAAAGAAGACAGTGGAAGGATATTACTCATATTATCTCTCATTTTCCTAAAGCTTGGATCTTGATCGGAGGAGATTTCAATACCATCCTCTCTCTGGATGAGAAAAGGGGGGGAAATAGAAATTTGGACAAAAGCACTGACCTCATGAGCGAATATATTGCAAACCTCCATCTTGTGGATATCCAACTAGATAATGGCCTTATGACTTGGTCTAACGGAAGGCAAGGCTTAGCTTGTATAATGGAGAGATTGGATAGGTTTTTGCTCTCTAAAAATTTCTTAATCCATGGTCACATTCCTAAAGTGAAGACTCTTAATAATGCTGGTTCGGATCATTGGCCGATCATGGTGGAAATGTGGAAAACCAATGTGAGTTTCTCTCCTTTTCGTTTTCAATTAATGTGGCTTAGAGACATTTCCTTCAGACCTCATGTGCAACAATGGTGGAAGGAAGGTAAACCTAGGCATGGGACTAAGATGTTCTATTTTGCCAAAATATTGCAATACATTAAATCCAAAATCAAGACTTGGAACTGGAAAGAGTTTGGGGATGTTCATAAAAAAAAACATGAAGTTATTGCTCATCTTGAAAATTTGAATAAGAAAATCCATTTAGATGGCCTCACAGAGAAGAGAAGTGTAGATGAAATTAAACTCACAACTCAGTTAGAGGAATGGGAAAAAAGAGAAGAAATCTTATGGAAGCAAAAATCTAGAATTCAATGGCTCAAAGAAGGAGATCGAAACACAAATTTCTTCCACAAATCTCTTCTAGCTCGAAGATCTCACAACTTTATTTCTTCCTTAAAATCAGATTCTGGAGATGTTGTTTATACTTGGGATGGCATGAACTCTATTGTTGTTGATTACTTTTCCAATATTTTTGTTGCTACTCCCCTTGACTCAGCCTTCACAACATAATGTTCTTCAAGCAATCCCTTCTCTTATCACTTCGAGGAGAACTCTATTTTGACTGCTCCTATTACTATCAATGAGCTTCAACAAGTAGTTTTTAAAATGCAAAAAGGGAAAACCCCGAGTCCCGATGGTTTTCCTATTGAGTTCTACCAAGAGTTCTGGGATATCCTTCATGTTGATTTATTAGAGGTGGTGGAAGAAGCCAGGAAAGCCAAAGAAATTTTGAAGGTTATCAATAAAACTTATATTACTCTTGTTCCAAAAGCTCAAGAGGTTGATCATATCTCAGCTTTTAGACCTATTGCTTTATGTAATGTTCTTCTCAAAATCATTACTAAAATCATGGCAGAAAGGTTGAAGCCTCTTTTGCATAAGATTATTTCCCCAGAGCAAGGGGGTTATGTGGAAGGACGTCAAATAGTAGATGAGATAGTTCTTGCTCAGGAAGCCATCCATTCCATGGATATGCAAAATTCTCCTTCCATGTTCATTCGGTTAGACTTATCCAAAGCTTATGACAGAGTGGATTGGCACTTCCTTATCAAAGTTTTGAGGCAATTTGGTTTCTCTAAGGATTGGATGGATTGGATTATGGGATGTATCTCTTCAGTTTCCTACTTAGTTCTTATCAATGGCAGGCCTTCTCAGTCTTTCCTAGCTTCTAGAGGTATTAGGCAAGGTGACCCGCTATCCCCTTATTTATTCATCATTCTTGCTGAATGCTTGGGTAGGACTATAACCAAAAAGAGGGAAAACAAAACCCTTGAGGGAGTTACCATTGCTCATGGAGCTAGACCTATCTCTCATCTTCAATTTGTGGATGACTCTACTCTTTTAGGTAAAGCTACAATTAAGGAAGCTTCTAATATTAAGCAAATCATTAGCTATTTTTCTAAGGCTAATGGGCAGTTGATCAATGAAGACAAATCTAAAGTTATTTTCTTTCACTGCTCTGCTAGACAGGAATCCATGGTCTTGGATAAACTAAGATATAAGAAGACCTCTCTTCCAATCACTTATTTAGGTATTCCCATAAATATTCAAAGGCAAAAAAATAAAGATTGGAATTGGTTGTTGGACAAAGTCAAGAAGAAAATTGGAAAGTGGACCAACAAGTGGCTTTCTTCTGGGGGTAGAATCACCTTGGTAAAATCAGTCCTTCAAGCTATTCCTATTTATGTTTCTTCCATTTTGAATATCCCAAAGGCTGTTCTTCGAGAATTGGATCAAATCAATCATCGTTTCCTTTGGAGTGGTACTAAGGAGAAAAGAAAATGGGCCTTGGTGAAATGGGATACTTTATGTCTTCCTAAGAGTGAAGGGGGGTTAGGATTACGGTCTTCAATTAATAACAACAAAGCTTTAGCTGCTAAATTATATTGGAGGATGTTGCATAACCCCAATGCTCTTTGGGCCAATAATCTTCGTGCTAAATATGCTTGAGAACAAAAGTCCTGAAGACCTTGTTCGCTATCAACTTCCTACCAAAGGTTCTCCCATTTTAGCAGTTCTTAAGACTGGTGAGGATTTGATAAAAAAAAATTATTTTGGATCATTCATAATGGTCAACATGCAAATTTTTGGACAGATTCTTGGGATGGTCACAAGCCTTTGATAACTCAGCTTCCCGATTGGAGGCCTTGGATGGAGGAGCTTCACCGAGCTAATTGGATAAAGGTGGCTAATTATTGTTGGTACCATACTGGTAATTCAAAGGTTGGTAGATATTGGATCCCTATTGAGGACTGGCCTATTCAAATCCCAGAAAGGCAAAGACAAGATATCCAAGGCATCCTTCATATGAGATCCCTCTCTTGGTCCCATGAAAAAGATTGTTTTGGATGGAACAACACTACTAAGGGTGAGTATTCAGTTGCTCAAGGTTATTTGACCTTATGCCATAATAATCCCAACCATTCTTCTGACATATTTTCTTGATTGTGGGCTCAAAAGCTCTGGCCTAAGGTGAGGTTCTTTAATTGGCTTTTATTGCATCGTAGGGTGCTTACTGGTGAGCAACTTATGAAGCGTGGTTTTCATGGCCCTTTTAGATGTGAAATGTGTGAAGAGAATGTAGAAAATATCAACCATATTTTTATTGAGTGTACTTTAGCCTCTGAGCTGTGGAGGAGAATGGCCACTTTACTTGGCTTACAAGTGGTCCAATTTTTTTACTTTTGAACAGCTTTGGAGGGATTGGCCTAATCAAGAGGGTGTTGATCATTTTATTAGGCAGTTAGTTTGGATGGGTTCTACCATTCTTCTTTGGAATATTTGGAATGAAAGGAACAGCCAAATTTTTAATCAAGATAGGAAGGATATTCACTATATTTGGCAAAATACCATAGCCAACTTAGTTGAATCAGTCCATCATCTCCTTAATCACCCCCAAAACTCCCACCAAAGATGGGATCAAGTGATGCAAATATTGAAGATTAAACCTTCTAAGGGCAACCAACTTAAAGGGAATGTGAGTATTAGTAAGATGGATAGGAATAGAAATTGGCAACCTCCTCCTAAGGATTTTGGAAAAGTCAATATTGATGGAGCCTCTAGAGGGAACCCTAGAAAATCCAGTGTGGGAGGAATTGGTAGACTTTCAGATGGCTCCCTGGTTTTTACTTTTGCTGAGAATTTGGGTATTCTTTCCAATAACCTTGCTGAGGGGTATGGTATCCTCAGAGGCCTTCAGGAGGCTACTAAGGTTGGATGGGAAAAGGTGTTAGTTGAGTCTGACTCTCAACTTATGATTAATCTCTTGAAGAATCCTTCTAAGAATCATAAGGTGGATTGGAGAATAAAAATAATTATTGAGAAGATTCAGTTAATCCAGATGGGATTTTTGAAAGTTGATTACAATCATGTGGTCAGAGATCAAAACAAGAGTGTTGATGCTTTAGCTAATTGGGCTTTGGACAAAGGTGATCTTACTTGTTATGGCCACCCTCCTATATGGTGGGCTTCTCAAATTAGGGAAGCTCTTCTTTCTATCATTTCTTTGGATGGCTCCGATTCGAAGGTACCTAGTTTCTTCTTTTTTTTTTTTTTTGCTTCTCTTTGGTTCATTCAGTTTTTTTTAGTTCCCTAGCTCATTCTATTCTTTATTTTGTTTCCTCTATTGATTCTTGCCTTAATAGTCTTCTGGTCTAGATAGGTCATTGTTTTGTTCATTTTTTATTTCTTTTTTCTTTTTTGTTTTTTTTGTTTAGTTTTTTAAGGTGGGTGGGTTTTTTTATTTTGTTTTGTTTTTGTGTTCTTTGTGTTGTTTTTTGTTGTTCTTGTGTTTTTGTTGTTTTTTTTTGTTTTTTTTTATGTTTTTTGTTATTGTTCTTGTGTTTTTTTTCGTTCTTGTTCTTGGGTTTCTCTTTGTTTGTGTTATTTCGTGTTTTTATGTGTGAGTGTTTTCTATGTTTTTTGTTTTTGTTTATTGTCTGTTGTTGGTTGTTTTTTATTTTTATTTTTATTTTATTTTTTAATTTTTTAGGTTTTGGTTGTGTTTATTTTTCATGTTTTTTTTTGGGGTTATTTTTTTTTTTATTGGTTGAAAGGGTGTTGAAAGGTCCCTGAACCTTGTACAAGAGTTTTTTACATGTTTTCCAAACCGACCAAAGAGGCCCATGAGCTAAATATCAAAGAAAAAGCAAAACACCACAAGAAGAAAGGTGTCACAATATCACGACATGTTGCATTTTCGCAGTCCAAAGCATAGGGAAAAAGCAAGGAGGAAAAGGTGTCACGATATCGCGACATGTTGCACCATCATGGCCAAAGGAGGAAAACGTGTCGTGATATCATGACAAGATGCAACATCATGGCTGAAGGAGAGAAAGTGTCATGATATTGCGACATGTTGCAACGTCGCTGCCAAAAGAGAAGAAGTGTCACGATATCGCGACAAGTAGTGTCGTCGCAGCCATAGGAGGAAATTTGTCACGATATCGCGACATGTTGCATTGTCGAGGCCAAAGAAGAAAATATGTCGTGATATCATGACATGTTGCATTGTCATGGCCAAAGGAGAAAAAGTGTCACGATATCGTGACATGTTGCACCATCGCGGCCACAAGAGAAAAAGTGTCACGATATCGCGACATGTTGCATTGTTGCGGCCAAAGGAGGAAAAGTGTCACGATATCATGACATGTTGCAATGTCGTGGCTAGAAGAGAAAAAGTGTCACGATATCGCGACATGTAGTATCATCATGGCCTAAGGAGAAAAAATGTCGCGATGTCGTGACATGTTGCATCATCGTGGCCAGAGGAAAAAAAGTGTCATGATATCGCGACATGTTGCAGTAACGTGGCAAAAGGAGAAAAAGTATCGTGAAATCATGACATGTTGCATCATCTCAGCAAAAAGATAAAAAATTTCACGAAATCATGACATGTTGCATTGCCTCAGCCAAGGAAGGAAAAGGTGTCACGATATCGCGACATGTTGCATCATTGCGGTCAAAGAGAAAAAGTGTCGCGATATCGTGACATGTTGCATCATCACGACCAAAGAAAAAAAGTGTCGCGATATCGTGACATATTGCAACATCATGGCCAAAGGAGAAAATGTGTCATGAAATCATGATATGTTGCATTGTCATGGCCAAAGGAGGAAAAAGTGTCATGAAATCGTGACATGTTGCAACATTGCGGCCAAAGAGAAAAAGTGTCACAATATCATGACATGTTGCATCATCATGACCAAAGAGAAAAAGTGTCACGATATCATGACATGTTGCATCATCGCGGCCAAAGAGAAAAAGTGTCATGAAATCGTGACATGTTGCATCATCGCGGCCAAAGAGAAAAGGTGTCACGATATCGTGACATGTTGCATCATCACGGCCAAAGAGAAAAAGTGTCATGATATCATGACATGTTGCATCATCGCGGCCAAAGAGAAAATGTGTCGCGATATCGCGACATGTTGCAACGTCGTGGCCAAAAGAGAAAAAGTGTCATGATATCATGACATGTTGCATTACCGCGGCCAAAGGAGGAAAAAGTGTCGCGATATCATGACAAGTTGCATCATTGTGGTCAAAGAGAAAAAGTGTCGCGATATCATGACATATAGCATCATCATGACCGAAAGAGAAAGAGTGTCACGATATCGCGACATGATGTAACACAACGACCAAAGGAGAAAAAAATGTCACGATATCACGACATGTTGCAACATCGCGGCCAAAGGAGAAATAAATGTCGTGATATCACGACATGTTGCATTTTTATGGCCAAAAGTGAAAAGTGTCGTGATAACATGACATGTTGCATTTTCGCTGCCAAAGGAGAAGGAAAAAGTGTCGTGATATCGCGACAAGTTTCATCAGCATACCAAACCAATCCCCAGGCAACATCTCACATTGTGCAAACATTGAAACTTGTAGGATCATTCCTTAGGCCAATGGGGAAGGAGTCTCTCTACACCTAAATGTCAGATTCGCTGACTCCCTTATTAGCAAGCCAGTCCACAACTTTGTTTCCTTCCCGGTATTGATGCTTAATGACTAATTCTGGGTAATTGCCAATTAGGGCCTTGCATTCTTGGAAAATCGAAGCAAGGGGCCAGGGAGGCTTAGCGGTACTATTGAGCCAGTTGATACATTGCAATGAGTCTCCTTTGATGATGAGTTTATTGATGGTCAATCCTTCCATGAGGATCAAACTTTGGAATAGAGCCCGCGCCTCTGCTATATTGTTGGATTGAATTCCTAGGTTCTGGGCAAAGGCCAAAATTATTTCTCCTCTATGGTTTCTAAGAATTCCTCCTCTACCAGCCGCTCCTGGGTTGCCTTTATCTGTGCCATTGAAATTGAGCTTGTGCCATGTAGTAGGTGGTAAGACCCACTTGATGACAGACCTGTCAACAGAATTACGGGGCATGACAGAAATGTTAGACAGATTGAAAAGTTTGGTTAGGTCCGATTCTAAGCCAGGAGGGGGGGTTTTGGAGATGAAACAAGAGAGGCATTCTTTGTAGCTAGGGCCAAGATTTTGATAGTGATAATCTTCTTATCATTGGCTTGATTTTTGAAAATTTTGGCTTTTCTCTCGAGCCATATCTACCACAGGTAAAGGTGGAGGCAAGCTTGCCACATGAATTTTAGTTGGTTGCTCTTGAAAGGCCAGGGCCATTGCTTAATAAGGATGGGAATGGAATGTGGGAGGACTGTGGAAATGTCAAAGGTGTTATGAACCTGGTTGAGAACTGCTAACAAAAAGGGACATTCCAAAAAAACATGCAAAGTTGACTCACAGGCATTTTTGCATAGGATACCCAAATTGGGAATGAGTAACCCTCTGATTATCAAGTTGTCAATGGTGAGGATTCTATTTTGAATGGCCAACCAGAAAAAGAATTTGACCTTGGGAATGATCTTGGGAACCCATACCTGATTTGATAAGTCCCAACCATCTATGGGAGTTTCTTGACTGTAGTAAGCTGATTTGACAGTGAAATTTCTAGATTCTTCAAGGTTCCAAACCATGGAATCATCTTTGTGTGAGCTCGGGATGATGCAAGTCCTCAACAAGTTTTTTGGGTTATGTATTTGTAGTGTTATGTTGTTTTTGTCTTGTTTGTGTTTTGTTATGTGGTTCTTGTGTTTTTCTATGTGGTTTGTGTTGTGGTTTCTTTTATCTTATTGTGCGTGTTTGGTTGTGCTTTTGTTTTTGACACACTCAAGGAGCATGTTTTTTATTTTATTTTATTATTTTTGTTGTTATTTACTTATATTTAAATTGGTTTTGTATGTTTGTTTGCTCCTTGAGTATGTCAAAGGTGGTAGGCCAGGTCCGAGTCCTGGGCATTTTTTGCAGAATGGATACCCCTGCCTCCTTGGGTCTTACCCGAAAATGGCATCCCTTTTGGGATGTTTTCCACAAATAAAAAAATAAAAAATAAACCAATCATAATCATTATTTTCAATAAGAACATTTTTATGATGGTGAATGAAACATTAGGTGAGGCAGTCGTAGCAGATGAAACATAGTCCACATCTATCAATCGAACGGGGAGCCATGTGCAATCGTGCGGCGTACCCAACCCTTTCACTATGGCTAACATCACTGAGGACAACCCACGCATCGGGACAGAATGTATTCAAAGTGGGACCATCAAGGGGAAAGACCCCCCTAACAAATTAGACAACAGCAAAGGACATCATGGCCAAACTTCATACGCAGAGCTCCTTAAGGGCAATCCCAATCAAGACTCAGCTATGTAGTGCAATTTTGTAACACAGGGATTAGATGTTTTATGCCCTAAGCAACTGATGGACGGATATGCCACCCGAGACTCCTTTTCCCTGGTAGGGAAATTTATGGGGGGTCACCCGGACATGGACTCCATTCATCGATGGGCGATGGCCAAATGGAAAACCCTAGGTAGCTTGGAGTTATCTGCAATGTCCAGAGGGTTTTTCATGATCCAACTAAACATGCGGGAGGATACAAAGCGCATTTTGTCGGGAGGCCCCTGGTTTTTTGAAAGACGAAGCCTGTTCCTCAAAAAATGGGAACCAAATTTTGACCCAGAATCCCAGAGCATTAACTATGCTCCTATCTGGGTCAGGCTCCCTAATCTCCCTGCTCACTTCTTCTATGAGGACGCGCTCTGAGGGTTATCTCGTGCATTCGGGGAACTAGTCGCCATTGACCCAGCTACCCACGCTAGGACCCGTCTCACCCAAGCACGCATCTGCATCAACGTGAACCTGGAATCACAGCTTCCAGATCACATCAATCTAATCTATGGAGCTTTCAGGCGAAGACAACCTTTGGTGTTCGAGAATAAGCCCACCTTTTGCACGAAATGTCAAATTCAAGGGCACCTCCAGGCCCAATGCCCGAAACATAAAATCTTGAAGGATGAGGCACAAACTATGGTCCACCCAGATTTTCTTGCCAACCAGAAGAGGAACCAAGGCTCGAGATAGACCCTGAACCCCAAGAACAAATAGCAGAATCGACCCCCACCAACTGGAGATACGCAAAAGGCAAGTAGTCTCTTTTCTATCTCTAACAAATTCAATTTTCTCAATGATTCTGTTTCTTTTGAAACGATCGAGGAAGGTGAAATCCCTATCGAAGGTTTCCCTGGCCCCCATTGTGTCCCTCAACAGTGGCTTTTTGCTATCTCTTCCTAGGAGAATTCCTTTCCCCCTCCCCCTCCTCGGCCTTCCCCCCACCAGTATCCTCAACCGAAGTCCACCTCCTGGACCTCCCCTTCCCTCCACACCCCTGTCCACATCACCCCCACCTTCGGAGCATGCTTCCCCTGCTTCCTCGACCAACTCCAATGTCATTGAGTCCGACAGCGAGGAGCCTGCCCAAGATTCCCCTGACCACTAGAGCCCAAAATAGACCCGTAGCTTCAAAAAGTCCTAGATCGATGTAGGAGGAGATAGGAAAAAAGGTAGGCCTTCTGGCGCAGAAAGGAGAACCCGTGACACCATCGAGGACATAGCCAATGGAACGCAGAAAACCTTGTTCCAAGAAATTGGTAACATCAGCAAGGAAGAAAGCAGAAAATCCAAACCCCCCTTGCAACAAGGCAAAGGGGGCAAAAAACCCTCCAAAAGTGCCAAATGAAAGTCCTCTCCTGGAATGCGAGAGGACTGAATGGGGCAGCCAAACAAAGACTGGTTGCCGCCATGAGGAAGGACATTAACCCCTCAATTTTTCTCATCCAAGAAACCAAATTAGATGAACAGTGGTCACCTAGGGTTGCCAAGACCATCTGGAAAAAGTGTGAATTTGTCTACTCTCCAGCTATCGGATCCTCTAGCAGACTCCTCTACCTTTGGAATCCCACCAAAGTGGAAGGCAGATTTATCTCAGGACAAGACAGGTTGTCCAATGTCTTATTTCATGACCACAGCTCCCAGCTTTCCTGGGTCATGACTAACGTCTATGCCCCTAACACTCCACAGGGGAGAATAACTCTGTGGAACACCATTACCCAGATGAGGCGAGTGTTTGTCAACATCCCATGGGTCTTAGCAGGGGACTTCAACTCTCCCTTGCATATTTCAAAAAAAAGAGGAGGAAACGCCATAACCCACAGAACAACCAACGATTTGGGATAGTTTGTAGATTCCAATGCCTTGATGGACGTTCAGCTGTGGGGGTCCCAATACACTTGGAGCAATAGGAGGAAGGGTGTTAACCTCATCCAAGAATGCCTCAACCATTTTTTGTTGTCGTACGAGGCTCTTCCATTCTTTGGTGATGCCAGTTTGCAGGCCCTTCTGAAGATCGGTTCAGATCACAGCCCACTCATTTTTGAAACTTCTAGTAGGCCCCAGTTTAAGACTCCCTTTCGCTTTGAGTCAATGTGAATTCAACACCCCAACCTCAAAAATTAGATCGTCGAATGGTGGAATAAAAAATTCCCTGGGACTGCTATAAATCAGGTTATGCAAAAGCTACGGATGGTCAAGGAAAATTTGAAAATATGGAACAAGGAGACCTTTGGGAATATCTTCGAGAACAAACAGAACATCAAAACTAGGCTTGAGCAGATTGAGGAAATATTTCAGAATGGACAGGGGGATGATAGTCTCAGGGATGAGGAATGAAGACTGCTCTCTGACTACCACAACACCCTTCACAGGGAAGAAATTTACTGGCGTCAAAAGTCAAGATAGTTGTGGCTCAGGGAAGGTGATGCCAACACTAAGTTTTTTCACATTTCCACTCTCAAACATAGGGTAGCTAACAGAATAAAAGGCCTCACTAGGCAATATGGGTCCTTCACATCCAATATTCATCAAATCCGGGATGAAGTTGTCAGCCACTTTGAGAATCTCCTTGCCCCTCCCCCCTCCTCCCATGACCAGGCCATGGAGTCCCTCCTAAAGAACATCCCCAACACCATCTCCCAGACCATGAACAATTTTCTCCTCAACCCCCTGTCCCCCAAGGAAATCCATCAAGCCCTATTTTCTATGTAGCCAGACAAAGCCCCTGGACCCGACGGTTTCTCCCCTAGGTTCTTCCAAACCTACTGGGATATCGTTGGCCCCGACTTGTGTCGTGCTATCATTGAAATGTAGTGTACCAAAAATATTCCCAAAGATGTTAATTCCACTTTCTTAACCCTGATTCCCAAAGGGTTGAATTCCCAGTCCCTGTCTGATTACCGCCCCATTAGTCTCTATAATGTCATTTACAAAATTTTATCCAAAGCTTTGGCCAGCAGGCTCACTGAGATTCTCCCTTCCATTATCGACCCCTGTCAGGGTAGCACGGTCAAAGGGTGGAATATTCTTGATGGTGTCATCACGGTCCATGAGCTTATCCACTCAGCCCACATCTCCAAATCCTCTGCTTTCTTCCTCAAGTTGGACATGAATAAAGCCTTCGATAGGGTTAACTGGGAATTCTTGATCAAAATCCTCCTCAAGTATGGTTTCCATGAAAACTGGGTCAACCTCATTTCAAATTGCATCTCCTCTTCTTGGTTCTCCATCCTCATCAATGGGTCAGCAGCTGAGTATTTCCCAAGCACCAGAGGCCTAAGACAGGGGGACCCCCTCTCCCCCATTATTTTTATCATCTTGGCTGAGAGTCTAGGAAGAGCCATTAAAGATGCATGCTCCAAAAATCTGATCTCTGGCATTAAGGCGACCACTGGCCTCCCGCCTTCCACCCACCAATAGTTTGTGGATGATACTCTTTTGGCCACTACTGTAGCGGTCTCCGAGGCCAAAACCATCAAATCCATCCTCAACCTCTATGAGGAAGCCATCGGGCAGAAGATAAATTTCACCAAGAGTAAACTCTATTTCATCAATACTCCCACCAAGCGGTAGGGCAAAATCATAGGCATTTTGGGTTGTACCATTGTTGACCTCCCGACCACTTACCTGGGCCTCCCAATGTTCAGAGGAAGACCCATTAAGGCCATGTGGAATAGTGTCACAGAAAAAATTCTAAAGAAATTGGTTGGCTGGAAAGGGGCTCTCCTCTCCCAAGTAGGCAAGGCAACTCTGGTTAAGTCGGTTCTTCAGAGCATCCCAGTGTACTTTCTATCCATTTTTAAGATCCCAGCCATGGTGGGAGAAGCTATTGAGAAAGTTCAAAAACACTTCCTGTGGGCAGGGAATGATAACCAGAGAAAGTTTCACTTGGTGGCTTGGGACAAGGTCTGTTCACCTAAACACAAAGGTGGGTTGGGACTACGCCGCATAAGCCTCATGAACCAGGCCCTCCTGGCCAAACAAGCTTGGAAGGTTGCCACCAATGCCAACCTGGAATGGGTTTCCATTGTTAAAATAAAATACATGCAACATCACCCGTTCATGGGCGAAGAAGTCCCCTGTCATGGCTCCCACTTTTGGAACTCCATTATCCAAACAAAGCATCTTCTCAAGCGAGGGGTAAGATGGCTGATGGGCGACGGTTCTGATATAGATTTCTGGAATGACGCGTGGGTAAGAAATGAGCCTCTCATCAAAGATCCTGAGATTGCTGCCATTAAGCACCTTACAGACATCAAGTTTGGACCTACAGTAGCTGACTTCATTACCACAGAGCAGGGGACCCAACGCTGGAAATAGATTCACTTCAGATTGAAAAATGCAGTCATTGATAGAGTCGTGGCTTCCCTCTAGGCTATCTTCAGGGCAATCTTCATCCCCCAATCCTAGACGAAGGACAAGTTGTGCTGGAAAGAATCCAATGATGGGATTTTCACTATCAAAATCGTAGCTCAGATGTTGGACCCCTCCCCAAAGAACCCCAAGATCATTGATAGCAAGACAATGGCCAAGGCTATTTGGCTCAAATAGCTGATCCCCAAAGTGGCACATTTTTGTTGGCTTGTTATCCATAATAGAATTTTGACCATGGATAATTTGATCCAAAGAGGTGTCATAGTTCCCAATAGGTACTACCTGTGCACCCAGGCCTGGGAGTCCACCCAACACATCCTCTTGGAGTGCCCCTACGCTTGGGAGGTGTTCTCATCCCTGATCAATAGATTCTAGGTCAACTGGGTGTGGCCCAAGATGGTTATGGATCTATTCATCCAATGGCCCAGGGTCTTCAAAAATCCTTGCCTTAATTTCCTATGGAAGTCCCTTCCCCACCATGCGACGTGGTAGATTTGGTTGGAGCGCAACAACCACATTTTCAATGAAAGACCAAGAAGCCCGGATGTTGTTGCCACCAGAGCTCTATCCTTTGCTATTGAAAACTATAGCATCATCCCCTATTCTGACATCCCAACCTCTGGGGATGAGTCTCTTTTGTTTGTCTCTCTTGGGATTCCCATAAATTGCACCAAATATCAGAATCCCCTTAAGTCCAGGGCCAAAGTCAAGTGGACCCCACCCCCTTGGGTTGGCTCAAAGCCAACTTCGATGGAGCATCTAAGGGCAACCTAGGTAACGCAGGGGCTGGAGGTGTAATCAGAGACCACTCTAGAAACATCATCCTAGCCTTTGCCAAAAATCTAGGGATCCAAACAAATAATTACGTAGAGGCCCATGCGCTGTGGAGATGCATTGAAGCTAGCAAAACAATAAATAGCCCTATCATTTTCAAAGGAGATTCAGTATTTGTAGTTGGTCATATCACTAACAATAGCCAAGCAGGATGGAACATCCAGAACATCATCCAGGAGTGTCAAGCTTCCCTTGGTCATCACGCCCAAAACACGATCAACCATGTGTTTTGGGAAGCAAACAAGGTAGCCGACCTCTTGGCCAACAAAGCGGTCAACCAATCATCCCTGATCATTTGGGAAGAATATTTCCCATAGGATGTCATCACCACAGCCATCCAAGATGTGGGTAGTAGCCACAATTTGTAGCGTCAGCTACCATGAAGGTTCACGATCATCACCAAAGGTGTTTCTTAACACCAACACTCCTAGGATGAACTCCACCAAAGGTGGTTCTCACCACCATAAAGGTGTTTTATTAACGCCATGGGTGTTCTTCCTCAACACCACAACTCATTGGAAATATACCACCTCCATCATTCTTCGGTGCAATGTCAGTACGGTCTTTAGTGCAGATCGATCGACTCATGCCAGCTCCCCTGGCCAGACCTATGATCTCCCACCTTCGTCATTCACCTGCTCGTGCCTCCTCATTTTCTCCATCCATGCTCCACCCATTCGCCACTCTCCCCCCATTTTCCCTTTGCCCGCTCCTTTTGCCACCCTTTTCACCCATTCCCCCTTTCCATTCCACTCTGGCCCGCTCCTCTCGAGCCACGTCAAAGATACTACCATCGCTCCCTTTTGCCAGCCAGTGAACCCCGTGACCTTCGATTGGTGCTCCCTTAGCCTCTCGAGGTCTTTTTTCCCCCCTCGGTGGTTCTGGAAATCATTCGTCAGAAGCAAAATATTTGTGACATCAAAGGGTGGCCCTCCGGTTCTGTCTTCTCTGGTCTATGCAAAACCATGGTGCATGTCGAGCCAACTAGCTTTTAGGTCGACCCAGGGATGGAGGCCCTTCTTGATGCCAAAATATTTGTCAATTTCTTCAAAATATTTTCGAGGATTGATGAAGAAGTCACCAGGGACTTCATTGAATCATGGGATGAAGGGCAAGTCAAGGTCCGAGGTCTACAATTTGAGGTAAATGTTCTCTCTATCACTCAGGTCTCTAGTATTCCCCCTGCTGGTAGAGTAGTTCATAGGGATAGGCATAACTTTAAAGAAGAAACAGACCAATTCCCCAACAAGGGAAAGGATCTAGTCTAGGAAAACAAAGGTGTTATGTGCTCTTCTCTACCTCGGCCTTGGGACACAACCATTATCCCTATCATCCAATACATTTCTATCGACAACCCCAATAGCCCCCTCTGAGCCTACAACCTCACCTTCATAAACCATCTCCACGATGTTAGACTCATTAACGTCCCTGATTTCCTTTTTCGCTCCATCACCATTTCCATAAATAATTTTAGGGAATACAAATCCTCGAAGCCCCCTCATCACCAGGGTCTCTTCCTGGTGTTGTACCATTACGCCCTCGCCCACCAAGTCAAAGGGGGAATTCATTCCCGATCACCCAGCCCTGAGCTCTCGCCCGACTCCACCCACATCGCTGCTCCTAGCCCTCCCTCGTATTCCAACCCAGTTGACCCCCCTCGGCCTCCAAGCCACCGCCTGGTCCACCATCACCCCCTCCTTCCCAGGACCACGGTGAGAATGATGTCCCCCTTGGCTCCACTCCCAAGGTCGAAGCACCCACTGGCAAGCATCTGAGAGTCAAGCAAAAGTTAGTCAGACCCTCTTTGAAGTGAAGAAAATCCAACAGGTTGAAGCCTCAAAAAATGAGTGAACAATGCCCGTCTCTTGATATCATTAGCGATGAAGAGGAAGACCAGACCGCCAAAGCTGAGGATAAGCTTCGAGCGGTGACCCTCAACCGTGTCAACGAAGTGATTGATCACCTACAATCGATTGCCAACGTCTATTGGGAAGGCAGTACGCTCCTGGATAATGCGATTAATAGTCTGAAGGACCTCCCTTCCCTACTTAATGTCCTCCTACCCCATGACTTGAATGGACAAGATCAACAAGAAGAGAACAAAGAGTCCCAGTAGCCCTGGGAAAGCAACAGCAACACTCCTTGTGACTACAAAGTTTTTTGTCCTAGTTAGTTTTTTGGTAGCCCCGGTCTTGGATGGGCTAGATTGTAAGGGAATCTTTCCCAGTTGGTTTTTCACTATTTGCAACATTTGTGTTTTGTTGGCTTTAAGCCTGCCTACTGTAATAGGGATGGGACCCTTCAACCCGATTAGTAAATAAAAGTTCTTTTACCTATAAAAAAAAATAAGAAAATTTTGATCAATAACAATACAGTATTTAATCAATATTTCAGGACCGAAGCCTTCTATAATAGTTAATAATTCCATACCTACTAATTAATTATTTACCTATCATATTAATATTGAAGAATAATCAAACACATTATTAAATCAATAAGGCAATAGTATTTAATATTAAATATTGATAATAAACAAGCTCATCATTTATTTCAAACTAATAAGGTATAATTCTTCAATATTAATAGACAATAGTCTTTAATATCATTCTAAATATTTCACAACTAAGAAATAAATCATACTTGCTGAAATTATAACCATGGCTTCTTTATGTTTCTCCATTGACTCTACCTTTCCATTACTGCATATAATAGATTATCATTGTAGTCTAATTAATTAAATTATAATGGCTTGCGAAGGATTAAAAAGACTTTCTGAATCTTCATTAGCATAAGAGAAATCCATACACTAAATAACTTCTTTAATATTTGATCAATGGCCAAATTAATATTTTCCAATATTGAACCCAACCTGAAACTTGTCCTACTTTAGAGACCTGCTAAATATTTCTAGCATGTTTTCAATTCTAACAAAAGATTGGGTATTTAAATATTTTGTAAATATATAAATATTTCTTGTTTAGAGTAACATAACATTTGTAATCGCATAATGTTTAATTATATGGAATCAAATGTCCAATTGTGTATGTACTCATACATAGATAACAGTGTTGAATGCCCTTGCAAGCGTAGTTGAAGATCAAACTATGGATATTTGCACTTATTTTGCTCCAAAATATTATATACACTCCCTGTTCCATGTAGGTAAAAAATACCTAATTCTATTTTGAACTAAACCACTTAACATATGCTACGATGGAACAAAAATATGTTACCATCACTCTATAATACAATCAATACTACATTTAGTTATTTATTATATCCACTCTCATATGAATATGGCCTAATCAAAGAAGTTACGTTTAAGAAAATATTTCTTTGTCCTTGAATCTATTTTCTTCTCTAATTTTGAGCATGCATTTATCATAAAAGTTTCACGTTCTCTTTTAAAAACCTAAAAATTAAAATCTGAACATTTTTTACTTTGAATGTTCAATAGGTCTACCAAAGCAATGAGACTCATCTATGGCTGAACTTGATTAAAAAAGAACCACAATTTAATTTTTTGTTTTATTTGTAATAATATTCAATCTTAAGTTAGATCTAAAGGTTGAAGGTTTATATATATCTTCCATACACTTCCTCCAAGAAATATTTCCTCTACAATATTGTTTAAATTAAACCAATTTAAGGGTTTGTTGAACAAGACAAAGTATATGGAAAATATAGTCCTAGAACTTCAATGATTGAAAATAAATACAAACTTATACATGATCCCTAATACAAGAGTAAAATCCAAAGGAGTATGGATACACAAACAAAACCAAACTAATACTCAAGAAAAATCAATACAAGCCTACACAGGTAAGCAAAGATTCCAATCAAACCTGAGATGTTCTCTCCACAACAGCAATTCCAAGAATCTGTTTTCTCCTCCAATATTTTTCCTTCAAGATATTTTCTCTTGCTCACGATACCAAACTTGGCATCCTAGAAGAACAAAATAATACTTGGGAGTAATATAGATATCAAGGGTTTGGAGTGGCTTGCAATGCATGCCTACCACCCATCCATTCCTCCTCTTTCACTAGCCCATTGCATCTCAATTTATAATAAAATATTCCTAATCATTACCAAATTTTCCAACGTTTTCTAATTTTCACTATTATTAAAATATGACTTTATTGAATGTTCTCCTATTTTTGCAAAGTAATGCTTACATTAATTTACTAATGCTCTTAGAACTAGTATTAATAATTAAATCACTTACTTATCTCATTAATTCAATTACTTTCTAATGCTAGTGTTATTTACTAACATTAGGATAATAATAATAAAATTAATTCTTCACCTAATTAATTTAATTAATATATAATTTTAATATTAACCATTAACATCAATATCTAATATTTTGAGCATTAATAATACCAACATTATTATTAATAACCAACTTGATAGAATTATTAACCAAACAATTTCCATGCAACAACACAGGGTTCTTGTAAATAAAAATATGTGCAAACAATATTTTTTCTTAAGTAGGAGGCTTTACAATAACTACAATGTTATCACCCACCTACAAAGGATCCCCTAAGCATAGGGTAAAGTATCTTTTGCTTTTATAGCAACCTCCTTGCCCGATGATGCATTTTAATCAAACATATGCAAATGCATCTACATGAGGGTTTTACCCTTGTGGCTATCGATGAGAATTCATCCATCATTTCCATGTTCTTCTCTAAACTATGGTTGTGTTCCTCGACCAATGCACCCATGAGAGTACCTAGTCCTACAACCAAAAAACTCATCAGTAGTACCATATTCTAAAAATAGCATAATCCAACTTTAGAAAGCATAAATTACAACTATCAACTCATCTTAATAGAATTAAATAGAATCATTCATTAAATGTCAACACACTAATACATCAATCAAGAAATAAGGAAAAGTCCTTCCAGGTTGGGCCATTACACCTAGTCTCAAATTGACTTTATATATTTATCATTTTTTGTTGTTTATGCTCACATTTTATATATAATTTGTAAATAGTAATTGAATTGATAAATTACTACGTAGTTCAAAAGTGAAAGTCTAAGTCACAGACAAGAACATGAGAATATGTTGATCATCAAAGACCAGATATCATGAGCAAGAAATATTTTAAAGTCAAAATATCTTGAGTTAGAGATAAAAGGCAAGAGCAAAATTCCCAATAAATGCACAAGAGGCAAAAAGTATTGAACATTTGAAGATAAGCAATTCCAAGAGATGAAAAATTCCTAAAGAAGATAGCATCAATGCCCTAGAAATCAAACCAACGATGTGCACATTCTTTGAGGAATATTGTCCTTCCTATACAAATATCTTGTATCTTTGATAAAGTTCAATAGTAGCATGGAGCCATAGCATACGTAGCTCAAAGATCTAGAATATTAAATAAAGCAATATTTTACATCCAGGTGATGGGAATTTTCAAAAAATGGGTAGATGGAAATAAAAGTGATAGTTTCTCATCCTAGGGCTTGGGATTAATTGGAATTCATAACTTCAAATCAAGAGTATCTCAAAGGTACAAATAATTAGGCAAGCATGACTCAATATCTAATATGACAACCACCTAGAAATATCTACATGAGTTTTGAAGGGAAACCCCTCCCCTTGTAATCTATAAATAAGAGTAGTCTTAGCTTTGTAAAGGATCAACGATTTTGCATTTGTATACATTTGTAAGCTTTCCTTTCATTTATATCTATAAAAATACTTGTAGTTCCTGAGTGGCTTGTGGGTAATCTCAAACCCCTGTTTCTAGCATAATATATGTAAGATATTTCTTGCATTTATATACATGGGAGCCTATGTCTATTTTTTGGTATTTCCTACAGACCTATTGTTGTGTATGTGTATGTATTTTGTGATATTTTGCATAAAAATTAGGTTTTATTAAGTGTATATGTGAGGGGCCTGTTTCTATTTTCAAATCGAGTCACTTTCTTGGATCTCCTACAAGACCTATATTATTATGCATGCATATAACTAGTAAATCTTGATTGTACTTCACTAGGTGAAGGAGAGGAAGTGTTCACTATTGGCACATAGCATTTAGGTCTACTTTTGTAGGAATATCTCAGTGGATCTCTTGGTGCATCACCCCCATTTTCCTTTTTTGAGTTTGTTTTTATTTTTTACTTTCTTGCACCATATTCCTTTGTTGAGCAACTAGTGCCTTGAAGATCACATCCTAACAAGGAGTTGGCCTTGTAAAAAACTCTTGGAGGCCCTCAATTGAGTCAAACCCCATTCTCTCGATCATGGCCCACTATATCGCTCCACATGAGGTATGATTACCCTGAATGGGGACAATTGAAGATGACAACAATTTAATGGCATGCTTAGTGGGACCCTAATGACACATCAATGGTCCTGAAATTGTAGCAAGGAGTAGAGTTGAGACTTGTTGAGGGTCTTGGTCTATTATTACTTGTTGAAGTGTATCTTTTCTCAATTAGCAACTTTGCTCCAAAATAAACACCAAAATAATTTTGTTGAAGATACCAGACCGAGGTTTGGGTGAATATTTCAGTATATTTACTTTTTAGAAGTAAGAAGTTGTATCCACCTAGCAACTCCACTACAATATGAAGGACACAAAAGAACAATGAAAGCTCCACCATGGATGCAACATGCCAGACCATGAAAATTCTTATACTTGTAAACTTTTTAGCATAGATCAAAAGAATCCCCTTACGACCTCCAATACCACCAAATGTTTGGGATGACTATCTGATGTCTATACTACAAAATTTTCCATATCACAATGGAAAAGAATGGTCAACCCCACAAGATCATATGCAAGATATGGTATACTTCTACAAATTGCACAACATCACAAAGTAGAACATGGCCCTAAGATTTTTGGTAGCTTCTTTCCAAGGAAAGGCTTGTAAGTGGTTTTATTCTCTCTTCCCACACTAAATATAAAATGATATTAGTTTGTTGGCCTCTTTATAAATAGATTCACGGAGATGGAACAATCAACTTTGATTGTCCAAGTTGCTACTCCTCAATCCTTTCTCATTCAATAATTTATTATTCCTCATCATATTATGCCAATCTAGGAATATGAAAAAGATTTTATGGAGGTAGAGACAATAGTTATCATCAATTCCTAGCACCAAAATGAAAATCCATAGGACCATAGTACAATAGATTTCATGGAACCCATTGCCTTATAAATGTTCAAGCAAGCAAGCTTGAACATTTTTGCAAGCCAAAATGAAACCTTCTTCCCCTCCATAAGCACAAAGAAGGCAAAGAATCTAAGCTACAGGAGGAAGAAGCATACTATCAGGGTCAATTCAAAAGGGGAGTTGGCACTGGTATCAGCCTTGTCTCAATAAGAAAACATTTAGGCTTAGGAACTAAGCACTGTGAACTATAGAATTTGCTTAGAAACTTGAGTCTTAGGGTGATGGAAATTATATTCCTCATGAAATTGGAAGAAAATGAAAAATTAATTAAGACTTAGGTAATAAGTGGGGGGACCTTGACTCCATGCCCAATGGATAAAGGCCATTCACTTAAAATTTTGTATATATTACCATAGGTGATCTCAATTTCATAAGATAGTGAAAGTCTTGAACACCTGCAAAATTTCAAAAATATGGCTTAACTACTAGAAACTGTGGGTGAAATTTTACACCCTTCACCCACTATTTCTTTCATAGAATGATACCCTTCTCTTCAAGAGTTTACCAAATTTTAGGAATATTTATGAATAGGAGGAAGAAAAGAATCGATGGTAGCAAGTAGTGAGTGACAACAGTAGTGGACAGTAGAATTAGGGAAGAGAATGGAGTAGGTGAATGATCCCCCCTTTGCCTTGGATGGAACTACCCAAAGGGCCTGTCCATTTGTTGGGTAGGCATTCCAATAGGTTGGCAAGGATGGATATATCGTACAACCCCACCCTCAAGAAATATGGAAGACTCCCACCAATTTTTTGGTGGAGGTCCAGGTACAAGTTGGAAAAAACTTTGGAGGAGAAACCATCCTCCTTTATAATGACTCCACAAGTGGAAGGAAGGACAAATAATGTACCCAACCGACACACAAAGCTCCTACCACTGTTTAAATTTTAAAAATAAGAAGTACTTATTACTGTAGTAGTCCAAGTACCAAGCAGTCGTACATAGAAGTGACTAATTTGAGGTGTGCTACTCCTAAGGTGGTTAATGTTAATCATTCATCACCTAACCAGAGGATCGTTGGCCGAGTAAAAGGATGAGGTAGATGAAAATTAATGAATTAGGTAGAAATATTAATGGTTCCAAGGGCCCAAATCAAACCGAATGCATCTACAGCCTTCTAGAAGATAACCACCATCCTAAGGAGCAGTGTACTAGTTAAGTTTATGTCAACTTCAAGTGTTGTCTTCCAACCTATCGCCATTAATGTTTAAATTTTAAATTTAATGTAAAATGCCTATAAATAGTGGAATTATGGTCATTCCTAAGGGTGAATATTTAGCCTTTAAAATTCATATGTAAGGTTTTCACCACTGTGAAATATAAGCTTAGCATTGTTTGGTCTTTGATTTTGCCTTCATTTCTTTGCATTGAATGTATGAGTGTTTATTTTTGCTTTGGTTAGTTGAGTGGTTTCATATAATTCTACAATATAGCTTTCATGAAATTCATTAGGTGGCTCTAGAATTTGCATTCATAACATTGGGTAGAGGTTTATTTCTATTAAAACCGATTGGATGGGAGTGCTCTAATTTTACTTTTTGAATTTCATGCACCCATTCATTGGTTCTGGAATTCGCTCTCTACCCTCCACTCTAAAGTTTTTAGTGAAGGTATGGTTGGTTGATCTATTAGGTGTTAGTTTTATATTTTCACTCATTGTGCAATGCGTACATGCGTCTTGATGCAGCTATACCCATCCTTGTAAAATTAAGCTACAATCATTTCCCCATTTCTTTCCCCTTTTTCCCTTTTCCTATTTTGCAATGTAGATAGCTAGAACCACCATAGAGGAACCATCCTCCTTCAAATATTGACCATCGATCCTTGCTGAGTGACAATAATTCGATGTTGGTATTTATCAACCCCTATCCTCCATGCAGTGCTGGATTTCTTACCAATATTTTTTGGTGGCTCTTCTGGTGAACTCATTCAGTTTCCATGTTTTAGGAAGTTAGAGTTTTGTGATACTCTTATTTACTTGTATCCTCTCAAAATCACCTGGTGACTTTGACTGTGCATCATTTATAGATCATGATATCAGTTACCTTCTTATTCTAAATATCCAAACATCCTGGAGGACTCAAGGTTTGATGAATAGCCTTGACCTCACCAGTGGAGACTGTATTTTCATCTAGTGATTTTGACTCTAACTTTGACCTTGAAGGGATATTTGAAGACCGGTGCCACCATGAATTTTATGCACTAGAATTATTCTTATCCCATTAGTATTCTTGATCAGTATGATATTCCAGAGGCTAAATTTAATGCCTTAACAAAATATAATAGTGTTAAGGGGACCGTGAAGTAATATCTCAAAAATGTGTCTTCTCTGGCTACCCTTCACAATATTATGCACGAGGATGTAATGATCAGGTTGTTGGTTGCTTCTCTTAAGGGTAGAGAATGTCTTTGATACAAAACCTTATAGCCTAGGAGTATCTCTATATGGCTAGACTTGGTAGAGCATCTCATGGATACATTTGGCAAATTGGAGGACCTCTTCTAGTCTTCTAATCAATTCACATTTATCAAGAGGATCCCTCTTGAGAGTGTGACAGAATTTAACATTTGTTTTGAGAAAATTTGGAGGAGGTTTCCATGACAAATCCTTCCAACCTCCATCCATGTGTATATGTTCTACTTTTGGTCTCTCAACCCTAAGATCATATTCCTTCTATACCAATTTGGGAAAACCAAGTTTCCACAACTATACGAGGAAGCTATCAGAATCGAGTAATTCCTGATGTGGAGGTTTCATCCAACCAATTACTCTTAAGAGCTAGTGCCAGATCATAGAGTAGGCACACATCAGGGTTGAGTGTGCCATGGTGACCACATCCACAAGGATAAAGTGATAGATCAATCCCATACTCAGTCAAGTCTGGGTAAGTATTTGGATGCCCATGAGTGGGAGAAGATCCAAATGATATAGAAGGATCCAGCCACGATATTAGCATAGTGGCCAATCTCGAAAGGGGACATCATGAAAATTTTTCCCTGACAAATCACCACCCAAAAGGTGGAATATAATGGTAAAAATCATTTCCACCCTAGATCTCAAAGGCCTAAGTACCCTGGTGCTTAGGCAAAGCAAGAAGAATTATGATTTTATCATAATTCTAAGCTAGCATGGATGGTTCCAGATGTAATGCAAGTAGTTCCTTAAGTGGAATGTAGTCTGGTCTGGCCACTATAGATTCACAGGATGATTTTCATAAAAATCCTAGCTCAAGTGTGTCTATCATACCATAATTTTGAGGTCAGTAAATAAATGTGTGCACTATATGCAACCAATGTGGGGGTGTCATAATTTTTATCACCAATCACTAGGGCAGTAAAACCCTACAAAACATTTTCACCTGGTAAGGCACCTAAAAACATAATGGAAGGTTCCCCAAGATTTGTCTTGGAAATATAACATTCCTCCTTCGTCTTCATTTTTTCTTCCTAGTTTTGTTCTTTCCTTTTGTTATTATCGTGACCCTGTATCCCAATGGATGCATCTAGAAAATATCAAGCCTTCTTATCTCATCCTAGGGAGCTACAACAAAAAGCCCTGGAACTCGTAGCCATATGCACAAAGTAAGGCAAGCACACTATAAATAGCACCCTACGGGTAGATGCAAATGAGACCAAAAATTATAAACTACAAAGCATGATCAAAATATAATAGCCTCCTAGTGGGTAGTAGTCAATAAAAGAGGATCATTGTTGGATTGCATGAAAAATAAGTTTTAGGATACAAGAAGAAAAAAATAATGGCAATCTATCTACTCTTGGAATGTCTCAGATATTTAGCAGCTACATTTAAAGGGATTCAATCTGAGATAGTGCCTCATGGAAAAGGTTCTATGCCATGTCAGTCTTAATTGATAAGTTTCAAATTACTTTTCCCTTTGTGTCTCCTCATTCCCTCGCCTTGCTCTTTATCCCACATTCTTCTTCCCTTTGTTTCCTACATCTCTTCGAGTTGGTAACAAAGGCTTCTTTGTCTCAATTGTTTCTTGTTGTCCCTTCTTCCCCTTTGTGTCTCTCAACAAGTTTTTTGAGTGTTTGCTTACTATTTCCATTGTTTGTCTTCCTACTACTCTTGTCTACCACTATCCTCTTCATGTTGGTCATTTCTACCCTATTCTTCTGGATTTCTTTTCTTTGGCATTTCATTTTGCTCTCGTTGGTTGTGCCCCTATTCCTTTTCCTCTACGCTACTTTTTATCATGTTAATTATATCGCTTATTCTATAATTTCTTCATGCCCCACATTCCCTTTGCTTTCCTTCCATCTTTATGTCTTCCTTTTCTCTTTTTTCATTCCTTATCTTCTTTGTCTCTCTATTTTTGTTTTTGTATTTTCTAATCCTCCTGGGTTCTTTTTTTCCATAATATGAAAAACCCCTATGAGTCACCAGAAGTGTGGGTGAAATTTTGTACCCTTCACCCACTCTTTATTTTAGATAATGATACCTTTCTCTTCAAGAGTTCACCAAATTTTGGGAATGTTGATGGACAAGTGAAATACAAGAATCAATGATAGCAAGCACTGGGTAACTATAGCAATGGATGGTAGAAGTAGGGTGGATAATGGAGTGGGTGGATGATCTACCCTTTGCCTTGGGTGGAACTAATAAAAGGGCCCACCCGTTTGTTGGGTGGAAATTACAATAGGCTGATAAGGGTAGATATATTATCCCTACCCTCAAGAAGGATGGAAGACTTACACCCATTTTTGGGTGGTCTCAAGTACAATTTGGGTAGAAATTTGGATAAGTAACCACCCTTCTTCCTAACAACTCCATGGGTGGAAGGAAAGGATAAATAGCATACCCACCTGACATGCAAATCTCTTGCCATTGTTAAAATTTAAAATAGGATGAGTACTCATTGCTATAGAAATCTAAGTACCAGGCGATCGTATGCATAAGTGATTGATTTGAGGTGCACTACTCCCAGGGTGGTTAATTCTAGACATTCATCACCTAACTAGAGGATCATTGATCGAGTAAAAGGATGAGGTAGATGAAAATTAATGAATTGGGTAGAAATGTTAGTGGTTCCAAGGACCCAAATCAAATTGGATGCATCTACCTTCTTCTAGAAGATCATAACCATTCTAAGGAGTAGTGTAGTAGTTGATAACCTATCAGCTTCAAGTGTTGTCTTCCTGCCTACCGCCATTAATGTTTGAAGTTTAAATTTAATGTAAAATGCCTATAAATAGTGGAATTCTAGGCATTCCTAATGGTGGCTCTTTATCCATTACAATTCATATGTAATATTTTTATCATTATGTAAATATAAGCTTAGAACTATTTGGTCTCTGATTCTGCCTTAATTCATTTGCATTGAATGTATGATTATTTACTTTTGCTTTGGTTATTTGAATGGTTTCATATAATTTTGCAATTTGGATTTATTGAAATTCATTGGGTGGCTCTATAATTTGCATTCATAACATTGGGTAGGGTTTATTTTTATTAACCTGATCATATGGGAGCACTCTAATTCTAATTTTTGGATTTCATGCACCCACTCACCAGATCTGGAATTCACTCTCCTCCCTCCACTTCAAAGAATTTAGTGAAGGTATGATTGACTAATTTTTTAAGTGTTAGGTTTATGTTTCCGCCTGCGGTGCAATGCTTGCATGTGTCTTGATGCGGCTATACCGATCCTTGTGAGTTTTAGCTATAGCTATTTTCCTATTTCTTTCCTCTTTTCTCTTTTCCTATTTTGTGGCATAGATATTTGGAACCACCATAGAGAAACTAGCCTCCTCCATATATCAACTACCTGGTCCTTGCTAAGCGATGCTCATTCGATGTTGGCACTGATCCACCCTTGCCCTTCGCACGGTGCCAAATTTCTGACCAACAAAAAATTTTAATTTTAGAGGAAATTTTATTGACTCTATGCCCAATGGACTAAGGCACCAATTTATGGTTTCCTTATCTTTAGTAGGCTAAATATCCCCTAATATCAGCCATAACTATAGTGGTAAGTCATTATACCTTTCAAAAGTGAAAGTCTAAGTCATGAACAAGAACATGAGAAAATTTTGATCATCAAAGGCCAGACCTCATGAGTAAGAAATATCCAAAATTCAAAAGTTCTTGAGTCATAGATAAAATGCAAGATAAAAAGTCTTGAAAAAGGTACACAAGGTAAAAATTCCCAAATATTTGAATATAAGTGGTCATAAGAGATAAAGAAAAACTCTCGAAGAAGATAACACTAATGTTCCAAAAGTCAAACCAACAAGGTGCACATTATTCGAGGAATATTATCCTTCCTGTAAAAATATATTGTATCTCCAAGAAAGGATGACAACAACATGGGGCCATAGTAGAAGCAGCTCAAATATCTAGAATATTAACTAAAGTAATATTCTACACATAGGTGATGGGAATTTCCAAAAAAATGATAGATGGAAATAAAATAGTAGGTGGAAACACAAACCTAACATTCATATCTTAAAATCTAAAGGATCTCAAAGGGACAACCACCAAAATTAACAACCACCTAGAAATATCTACATGTGTTTTAGAGGGAAACCCCTCTTCTTGTAATCTATAGATAGGAGTAGTCTTAGCTTTGTAAAATATCGATGAGTTTGTATTTACATACATTTGTAGGTTTTCCTTTCATATCTCTCTATAAAAATAGTTGTGGTTCCTAAGAGGCTTGTGGTAAATCTTGAACTCTTGATTTTGGAACAATATATGCAAGATCTTGCTTGCATTTATATATACATAGGAGCCTATATCTATTTTTTGGTATTTTTTGCAGATCCATTGTTGTGTAAGTGTTTTAATTTATGACCTTTTACCTGAATATTGGATTTTATTAAGTGTATGTGTGTGATATGGACCTACGTATATTTTTAGACCGATTCACTAACTTGGTTCTCTTGTGGGACCCACCTTGTTATGCACGCATATAACTGGTAAATATTGATTATACTTCATTGTGTCGAGGAGAGGAAGTGTTCACCATTGGCACATACCATTTAGACTTATTTTTGTAGGAAGATCTTAGTGGATATCTTTGCACATCACCTCCCTTTTCATTTATTGAGTTTATTTTTATTTTTTACTCTTTTACACCCTTTCTCTTTATTGAGCAACTAGCACCTTGAATATCACATCCTGTAGACACTAAAATCATGTCAATCCGATTAGGCTACCAAAAGCAATGGCTAATTGACACCATATGGCCCCCTTGGGCAACCCTCAGAGGTTTAATAGTGGTCCTAACCACTTTTGGAAGGCTCTACCCCACTTTTGGGAAGTTTTGGGCCACATAGGCATGGTCGTCCCACCCAGGGATGGTCGCAAGTGGCCGTCCCTGGGTGGGACGACCATGGTATTTGACTCCCAAAAAGTCAAAATTTGGACAAATGGCACCCAAAAACTGCCATTTATCCCACCTATTCAAGCATGCAGACCTGAGGGCACAGAATCCTTATGACATGCTGCAGAATGGAGGCCAAAAAGGGAGATTCTCTTCCCCCTCCAATGCATGCCAAGTTTTGGACAAGTGGCGCCTCTTGCCCTGCATGTCCTTGCATGCCCATTTGGCCATAGGCCCCCTTTGGCTATAAAGTGGATCCATTTTCCACCCAAAACATAGAGAGGAGTTTTGTGACATTGCAACGAAGTGCTGCCAAGATTTCCCCTCACCCTTTTGTGCCTTTTTCCCTCGAAATCTCTACCTAGCGAAGGAGGTTCTCGAGTGATTCAAGAGGTGCAATTTGTTTACAAAACCGAACCAATTGAGTGAATTTCACCACCAAATTTTATGACAACACCATTGAGAGAGTTTTTGACCAATTCACAGAGGAATTGGTGGTAAAAAATTAGCAGAACTGGTGGTCGTCCCACCCTAGGATGGTCCCCATTCTGTGATAGTCACCACCATCCCTGCAAGGGATGGTGATATATTGAAGCATTATTTTTCTACTATTTTTAAATAGGCTTATTCTAGGATATATTAGGAACCTACTATCCAAATTTCATGCAATTTGGAGTTATATTGAATGAGTTATCATATTTTTAGTATTTTGTAGGTTTACTTGGCCCATCTGAAGATGCACATGAATATGTGATCAATTTTGCTAATATTTTCACATGGGTCCTCTCTAAATATTATTTTATATATACTTTCCAAGTTTGGTTTGATTTGGAGATGTTTAGGGCCAGAAATTGCTCGTTTTGGGTTTTGTAGGCTTAGTAGGCACACTGCGAATGCGACACGGATTCGGATGCAATTTCTATTCTATTTTCAATTATATCTTTCCAAAATCATATTTTATGCATGCCTCTAAAATTTGGAATCATTTGGAGTTGTTTTAGATGGTCGCATTGCATATTTACACTTTCTAGTCTATAATTGCATATATTGCTTTTGCATGTTTCATAATCTGCACTTGCTATTTAAAAAATCTGGTTTCCTTGTGTGTAGGTGTAGGTATTACAGTGCATGAGGAAGGAGCATAGGATCATAATATCAAATAACAAAGTGGCAGCATCATAGGCCCACCCACCTCAATTGTGGGTACGAGGAAGAACATTGGAAGTGCACCCGAGTTATTGAAAGGATTTGATCCTTGGGCACCCATTTTGTAAACAAGTGTATCAATCTAGAGCCCTCAAGGGGACATTTATGTAACCATGATTTGATCCATCAAATAAATAAATAAAACTTCATTTCTTGCATTTATTTGTCTTATCATGCTTACTTGAATGCTCCTTTTGTAATGCTTAATCAATACTAGAGATAGATGCATCTTATTTAGCATTGTTAGGTGCACCATTTTTCCCATACTTCAGTGGTGATCATGGTGGGACCCTATCCCAATTGATTTGGTTAAATATTTGACCCTATTTTTTCTTTATTCTATTGCAAGAACTGGTCATTCTAGCCTGAAATGGCCTCTAGACTGCTAATCGTCCCACCCAAGGATGACCACACAACCATCCCACCCTAGGATAGCCACCAAACTAGTAGCCATCCCACCCTAGGATGGCCACAAAATAGAGGCTTTTCTGCTCAAAATTCTAGAAATAACAAGTTCTTAGGCTATCAAGGTAAGTGCCTAAACCTTCAGTTTTCTTTTCTACAGTTCAAAATTGCTGAAATTTGGTTTTTCTTGCTTCCCTTGATTGCTTGAAAGGTAGAAAGATAGATTTCACTTTTCTATAATTGCAAAAACAACAAAAAAAGAAGAAAAACTGAAAAGGAACTAAGTAGAAATGCATTTCTATGGTTTGCTTGCTTGTAGCCTACCTAATGGGTAGGTTATCATTTAGGACATGCATTTTGTAGGTTTGCCTTTTATCTAACATTTCTGAAAGTAAAACATCCTTTCTTGCATTTAGTGAAAGCTCATTGAGTGCTCTATTGTTTACTTTCTTTAAGCATAAAAGGAACCACACACACTTGCACGTATCACAATAACATTGGTAAGGTTGGATTTCATCACCAACCTCCAATTCAGACCGGTGACGTTGGATTTCACCTCCTTCCATCGGCTTGCCCCTCAACACCTTAGATAGAATAGGGCACTCTCTTAATATGGAATAGGTCACTAGTGTTCAAACTCCCTCCCACTATTGGAAACACTTGTCGTTTCAGAGTGGAAGAGCTAGGTGAACCCTCCACACATTATGGGTTTTAAGCGGTGTACCCTAGACTCTTTTGAGAACCTCATGTTTGGCACTAGTGTTCCTAGTCACCACTTTGGTTGAGTTCCCTCATTCTAAGTCCAAAACACGAACAAGAAAGCAAGAGCAACAACAAATCTAAACACACAAAACAACTTAGGGATTCACATTTAAAACTTAAAGGAGATAATCACATTGTTTGCTTGTGTGCTTCTTTGATCATTTGATTGTGTGTTTCTAAGATTTAAAAGAGATAATCATATACATATAATCCTTAAAAGAGATAATCATATTGTCTACTTTGTGTGTTTCCTTATTGTTTGGGTAATCAACATAAGATCCTTGATCTAGGACCAAACCCTAATTTTTCAAAAAAAAGCTACTTTTTTATTCTACATCCAATGGATCAAAAATCATGCAAATCAGAGCTATAACAAAAAAGTTATGTTGGTTTTATGATTACTCTATTTTTGAGATTTTCAAGCCAAAAATAGGGAAAAAATACACTAAAATAGTCATAAAAAGCCCTAGACAACCCCAAAAATTGCCAAATTTATTTTGTTGTCTTAGTTAGCTCCTTATACACCTCTCACAAAAATTTTGAGTCCTAACTCTTTATTTCTCAAAATTTCCAAAAATTCCTAAAATTGGGCATTTCCCCATGAGCCCTAGTTGGCCAAATATTCCAAAAATACAAATTTTGACCCAAAAGTCAAATTTTGGAGCCCTAGCCCATTGTGATCAGCTCATCACACTGATCATTTTGGTATATAGCACCCATAACCTTTTTGGAAGTCAAAATTTTCTTTAGTGTGGGTTTCCTTCAAGGTTTGCCTAGTCAACACATCATGACAACTATGCATAGCCGAGCTCAATCATGAGCCAACGAAGCAAAAAACTTTAGGAGAGGCCTTGAGCATCATCATTATAGGTATGAGGATCTCCTCTCCTCATTCCTGCATAGTGCCCTGATAGTAGTCACCTTCACTATTCTCCTGAGGATCTCATCATTCCTACATGATGCCCTAAAATTCATCATGAGGTCAACTCCTCACTCAGAGGACCCGACCACCAAGGTACCTCTACTAGGAGAACACCAATGGGTTATCCACATGATCAAGTGGATTATTCGGTTAGCCAACATCGATTCCAATCCCAAACCAGATATAATCAACCTTCCAAGGGGCCTAGTAGGGAGGTCTACACTCCCTCTACATCATGGTCTTCACCACCTAGAACTCCCATCCAACAAGTGTTAGCAACCCAGAGTAGGCCTGTGCGAAGTTTGCATGCACCATCAACCAATATGACCATGAGCGAGCTTCTACTACAGTCCTCCAAACATTGGGAAACTTTCATGAGGATATTGGATTCCATCGAGGTACAACCTCATGACTCTGATGCTTTCACCAACTTTGTGGGATACATACAAATGCACAAGAATCCTGTTATATCCTTTCAAAATCATGAGGTCAAACCCATGCCTACCAATTCACCAGATCCTGCTTTGCACATCATCATGAGTATCAATAGGCTCCCCTATAAGTGAGTATTGGTTGACACAGGTTCCTCAATAAACATTATTACCATAACTTCACTAAAACATCTCAACCTTCCATCCTCATGCATTGTACCATCCAAGTTCACCTTGCAAGCATTCAACGATGCTTTATCCTCCACTATGGGCACGATAATCCTACTTATTGAAGTTGGACAAAATACTATGCCTACATTGTTCTACATCTTTGAGGGTGCAAGACAGTACAACATACTACTTGGAAGGCCATGGATAAGAGACATGGAATGTGTTCCATCTATAGTGCATCAATGCATTAAATACATTGATGAAGGTAAGGTCCATGTGGTCGATGCCGACCCAGACCCCTTCAAGTATTATAAATAGGTGGATCATCCATAGGAGCCTACTATATCACCCATGCACTTGGACACTAAACCCAATGACCTTATCTAGAGTCCAGATTCAACCCCATGGTTAGTCATGAAGCTACCTTCACCACCGCTAGTACCATCCTCTATTTCTTCGAGCGAGGAAGAGTCAGAAGAGCCAACTATAGAGGCTCCCATAACTATCATCAATACATCTACAGAAGACCTTCCCACTCCTACTAAAAAGGAGGAACCCATAGTTGATACAGATGAATCATATCATATCATGCTTGAGGACACAATTCAATTGACCCACCCAGAACTCGATGAGTGCATAGTACCCAATGTTACATTCATACCTATCATCGAGTCGATCAAGGATCTAGGTCATCCTCCTACCAAGTCACCACCCATTGATAGCATTTTTGATGCACCCCTCAAACATGGGGGCCAAGCAGATCACCTTGGACAAGTTGATGAGGTAGCCATGACTTGTCCAAATGCAAATGCATCTTCTCATGAGTTTGTGGGAATGATCAATGTGATGACAGAGAACCAGAGTCCTCTGAATCCATCTATGCCACTTGTGACTCCATCCAACATTCCATCCATACCACAAGAGATACCATCGATGGATTCGGTCACACCTACTCCATCTCACTCAACATCTCCATAAAATCAAGAACAGGTGTACCCCCTACACCAAAGTGGGGGTAATCCAACTACCATAGTTGAACACTCTGAGTTGGAACATGAGCATGAGCTAAATCAAGAACAAGAACATGTGGATATACTCACTAGCCCCAATCATCATGAAGCATCCACATCTACTCAGACATTGAGGACTTTTGATCCACCTCTACTCAATTGTCTCCTAGCTCCCACACCCAATTCACCTCCACCACATATCAGTTGCCATCCAACTTCCTCAATAGCCATCCAATCATCACCTCCACTATTTTCACAACATATCTTGGATAGGCTAGCCAATATGGAGTTACAAGTGAGTCACCAACACAATGATTTACAATAGATCTTGAATCGACTCACAAGCATTGAGTTACGATTGAGTCATCCAAAACCTCAACCCCTTGATTGTCAGGACCAACCCACTCCTATGTAGTCCAATGTTAAGTCTCAAACAAATCAAGGGCAAAACCAACAACGTCACCCTAAGCGACAATTTACACCCATTATTGAGTCCATGGACTCTTTATTTGAGCACCTCTATGCAGCTAAGGCAATTAATCTACCTGAGAGTCGACCTATCGATCCAAATGCACCAAAGCCCAAAGGATATCATGAAGACCTATACTACAAGTACCATAGGCAAAATGGGCATGATGTGCAGATGTGCTATAAGTTCAAACACCTAGTACAGGATATGATCGATAGGAATGATCTTCAAATCAACAATCAACAAATTGACATATTTCAGGATTTATTACCTACAGATGGGAGTCAAGAAGAGCAACCTAAATAGGTGACTGAGATGCATACAACCCTACGACCTCATAAAATGATTCAACCATGTTCACCTCATTTAAAGCATCAATCTCATACCTAGACTCCATTATCTAAGCCCATGTCAACCATTTTTCACAACCTACAAGAAACAAAGACAATCATCTTGCTAGACATACCCCTATTCAACCCAAATAGGCCCAGACCTAAACAATACAGGGAGGATCATTCTTACCTCTATCACCAAATGAGAGGGCATGACATTAGCAATTGTCATATTTTTAGACACATGGTCCAAGATCTTATTGATAAGGAAGCTTTATCCATAAATGGGGCACTCATTCTACCCCATCGAGACATTGGCATTACCCAAAATTCCCTACCACAATAGGGGAGTCAATCTCTATCACTCCTCCTAGCCAAGCCAATAACATTGCATCAATCATAGTACATACTAGGGGTATCCAAGGTGTCACACCTTCCCCACTATTTACATCACAAGAAATGAAGCAAATTGGGGATCCTAAAGGTATCACACCTTCCTCACTTCCTTTGATCACCACAAATATTGGGGGTACACAAGGTATCACACCTTCCTCCTAAAATCATAAAGTAATCAAAGTTACAAAAAGCTCCAAAGGTATCTATAAACCCTTTGGTCAACCCAAAATACTCCAAAGGTATCTATAAACCCTTTGGTCAACCCAAAATGCTCCAAGGGTATCTACAAACCACTTGGTCAACCCAAAATACTCCAAAGGTGTCTACACTATCTAGGTCACCCCAAAATGCTCCAAGGGTATCTACAAACCACTTGGTCAACCCAAAATGCTCCTAGGTATCTACAACCATCTAGGTCACCCCAAAATGCTCCAAGGGTATCTACAAACCACTTGGTCAACCCAAAATGCTCCTAGGTGTCTACAACCATCTAGGTCACCCCAAAATGCTCCAAGGGTATCTACAAACCACTTGGTCAACCCAAAATACTCCTAGGTAGTCTACGACCATCTAGGTCACCCAAAAATCTCCAAAGGTATCTATAAACCTTTTGCTCACCCTAAAAAGCTCCTAGGTATCTACAACCATCTAGGTCACCCCAAAATACCCCAAAGGCATCTATAAGCCCTTTGGTCACCCAAAAATCCCCAATGGCATCTACTAAGCCCATTGGTCAAATGTATATACATATATATCAATCAAAACTCAAAAACATCATCAAAACATCAAAAATACAAAAATATTGCATTGCATCACATTTCATACCATTGCATTATACAATCAATTGCATTAGGCATACTCATCATTGCACTTTGCATTTTAGAGTTGCTCATACATGTCTAGCACCAAGACTGTACACTAGTCATCATTCAAAATCAATTTTGTTAAAGTCATCATTCACATCATTTCATATTTCACTTATCATTTCCACCTACATTTCCCACTTTTCATATTTGTGTCCATTTCCCTTCACCTAGTCATTTGTTCTAGAATGTCTTTAGGGTTTTTAGTCACTCAACCATCTCTAGTTTTCTTTTCAAATTTTGTAGAAAGCTATCCTAATTTTTAGAAGGTAGAGTCTTGCTTTGATTGTACCTTGTATACATCAAAATCCCAACACATTTTCACACTAATAAATCCAAGTTTTGCACAAGGAAATATGAAACCTACAAAGTGGTCTAGGTTACCTTAAGTGAAAAGTTTATCTTGCTCATCCCCCTATGTAAATGGTTCAAAAATGTTGAGAATTGACAAAAGGACAAGCTCCTCCCTACCCAATTCCCCAAAATAAATAGTGGTTTTCACCACTATCAATAAGCAAAATCCCAAAAAGCAAAAATCAAAAGCAAAATAAATAGTGATTTTCATCACTAAACAAATCCCTTGCTCAAAGAAAACAAAATACAAAATAAATAGTGATTTTCATCACTAAGTATGAGCAAGTATCCCAAATCAAATAAAAGAAAAGAAGGGAGTATTGAACTTGAATCCCTGGAATTCTCAGCATTTGACAAACCATAAGGTGATCCTCATTACAGGTTAGGTGGCATCAAGCCTGCCTAGCAATGGTGGTATCCTTACGCATGATGATATGTCTATCACATTAGCATCTTGCGTGTGTACAGACCAATGTTTGCATGTGGATGAGCTAGCTTTTGGTAGCCTATACTACCTAGTGGTCTAATCCAACTACGTACAAAACCTAGGATCATGATACTCATAGGGTGATCTTCAGTACAGATGGGTTGCATCAATCCTATTTGGCACTGGGGTAACTTTATGTGTATCATAACAATGAACTCACTTGCACACACAGGGATATTGAGTATCTTGGTCATCCTAGAAGATTCATACCTTGTCAAAAAGTCTTGCATGGTTAGTATATAATTTTTGATCAGTTAACTAGAGTGTTTGAGTCTCATGAAAACCTCAAAGACATCCTATAACATCCTATTATTCATTCCATTTTATCACATGTATGTCAGTTTACATTTTCACAAATCCATTACATAGTCTCATGACAACATTACACATGAATCGATGAATTCTATACAGTCTATGGTGCTAACATAGTATGTCATATAGTATTCATATTTCATCATACATATCAACAAATCATCCATCTCATTATGCATACACACATACATATCATCAAATAACATCATAGTACAACACATGCATCCATTAATGCATCCATAAATCATAACACATAATGCACCTAACGGTCCAAAATCTCAAAATTGAAAATCACACAAATATTTTTAAACATCAACTAGGGCATTATTGGTATCATACCTCCCCTAATCAACAATCAAACAGTTAAGCAATCAACCTCCAAAAATCCCCAAAGGTATCCATAAACCCTTTGGTCACCCAAAAAGCCCCAAAGGTATCCATAAACCCTTTGGTCACCCAAAAAGCCCCAAAGGTATCCATAAACCCTTTGGTCACCCAAAAAGCCCCAAAGGTATTCATAAACCCTTTGGTCACCCAAAAATCCCCAAAGGTATCCATAAACCCTTTGGTCACCCAAAAATCCCCAAAGGTATCCATAAACCCTTTGGTCACCCAAAAAGCTCCAAAGGTATCCATAAACCCTTTGGTCACCCAAAAATCCCCAAAGGTATCCATAAACCCTTTGGTCACTCAAAATGCCCCAATGGCATCCAATAATCCCATTGGTCAAATATATATACATATATATTAATCAAAAACCAAAAAACAAAAACAACACAAAAACCAAAGAAAAGGGTCCAAAACCCACCAAAAACAAGTCAAATCTGATGGAATTCACTCAGGATCAATATGGAACCCAAATTCTTCATGGATGCATTGAAAATTTACTACTTCAATCCCTAAGAAGGCCATTGTGGCTGGACCACCCCACGGGAATGAGGTTTTCAACTCCTTTCTTCCATGAAACATCAACAAAATCATCAAAATCCTCTAAAAATGCTCAATTTCACAATGGGTAAAACTGAAGGAACCCTAACCAAGTCATATGGGTCAAGCGACTCATCACTTTTATCACTGGTCATTCCCTCATCGACTCATCACTTGAGGGGGTAGTCATACTTAACAAATTCATAATCAAAATCAACAATCAAACACTCAATCATGCAAATTGTGTTCATCCAACGAATCATTGACAAAGACAATCATGCCCCTGCTTGGGGCAGCAAACAAGCAAAAATTTCAACTAAGAAAATGCTGCATTATAGAACTCATAAACCCAACTTGGTATTCTATAATACCTAATGTAATATCAAGTCCCCCAAGCATACCTGGAAGCTGAAGAGAAACCAAGACCAATTCCTTAGCTCGTCAGAAGCAAGGATTCAAGAACGCATGCTCTTTCCATGATTGGGGCATCTAAAGTTGGTTAGGTTACTGAATAACCTTAATCATTTGACATTTTAGTCATCTATTTTTGCTCAATGTTGTGTTGCACACAATGCATCTCAAAAAGGGGCATCTGTAGACACTAAAATCATGTCAATCTGATTAGACGACCAAGACAAGGTCTAATTGACACCATATGGCCCCCTTGGGCAACCCTCAGAGGTTAAATAGTGGTCCTAACCACTTTTGGGAGGTTCTACCCCACTTTTGGGAAGTTTTGGGCCATATAGGCATGGTCGTCCCACCCTAGGATGGCCATAGTTCATGGTCATCCCACCCAGGGATGGCCACAAGTAGTCATCCCTGGGTGGGATGGCCATGGAATTTGACCCCAAAAAGTCAAAATTTGGACAAATGGCACCCAAAAACTACCATTTATCCTACCTATTCAAGCATGCAGACCTGAGGGCGCATAATCCTTATGACATGCTGCAGAATGGAGGCCAAAAAGGGAGATTCCTTCCCCCTCCAATACATGCCAAGTTTTTGGACAAATGGCGCCTCTTGCCCTGCATGTCCTTGCATGCCCATTTGGCCATAGGCCCCCTTTGGCTATAAAGTGGATCCATTTTCCACCCAAAATATAGAGAGGAGTTTTGAGACATAGCAACGAAGTGCTGCCAAGATTTCCCCTCAACCTTTTGTGCCTTTTTCCCTCGAAATATCTACCTAGAGAAGGAGGTTCTCGAGTGATTCAAGAGGTGCAATTTGTTTACAAAACCGAACCAATTGAGTGAATTTCACCCCCAAATTTGATGACAACACTATTGAGAGAGTTTTTGACCAATTCATAGAGGAATTGGTGGCAGAAAATTAGCAGATCTGGTGGTCGTCCCACCCCAGGATGGTCCCCATTCTATGATAGTCACCACCATCCCTGCAAGGGATGGTCATATATTGAAGCATTATTTTTCTACTATTTTTAAATAGGCATATTCTAGGATAGATCAGGAACCTACTATTCAAATTTCATGCAATTTGGAGTTATATTGAGTGAGTTATCATATTTTTAGTATTTTGTAGGTTTACTTGGCCCATCTGAAGATGCACATGAATATATGATCAATTTTACTAATATTTTTACATGGGTCCTCTCTAAATATTATTTTATATATATTATCCAAATTTGGTTTGATTTGGAGATGTTTAGGACCAGAAATCACTCATTTTGGGTTTTGTAGGCTTAATAGGCACACCATGAATTGGTACGAATTCAGATGCAATTTCTTTATTATTTTCAATTATATCATCCCAAAATCATATTTTATGCATGCCTCTAATATTTGGAATCATTTGGAGTTGTTTTAGATGGTTGCATTGCATATTTCCACTTTCTAGTCTATTATTGCATGTATTGCTTTTGCATGTTTCACAATCCGCACTTGCTATTGACAAAATCTGGTTTCCTTGTGTGTAGGTGCAGGTCTTACAGTGCATGAGGAAGGAGCATAGGATCATAATATCAAAGAACAAAGTGATGGCATCATAGGCCCGCCCACTTCAATCGTGGGTACGAGGAAGAACATTGGAAGTGCACCCGAGTTATTGAAAGGATTTGATCCTTGGGCACCATTTTGTAACGAGTGTATCAATCTAGATCCCTCAAGTGGACATTTATGTAACCATTATTTTATTCATAAAATAATAAATAACTTATTTTTCTTGCATTTATTCATCCTAACATGCTTACTTGAATGTCTTTTTTGTAATGCTTAATCAATACTAGCGATAGATGCATCTCGTTTAGAATTGTTAGGTGCACCATTTTTCCCCTACTTCACATCCTACCAAGGATATGGCCTTGTAAAAAAATCTCAAAGGCCCCTAATTGAGCCAAACTCCATGCTCTCAATTGCAACCCACTATGTCACTCCATGCGAGATGTGATTGTCCCAAGTGGGAAAAATCGAAGATGACAATGATGAATCTAATACAAACTCCAAAAATTTGAAATTTTTACAAGGACAATGATGCAAACAGCATCAAATCATAATCTAACCTCAAATATGATCTCATATATACATCTGTCATAGAAAATATTTAAGACAGATTTTGAACCATTATTACCACAAGATAAATTTACAAGTTATTCACTCAATTTAGTGAGTGATTCACTCCAAAAATATTAAAATTTCTCCAATTCAAATCCAATGAGTAATTTTCTCCAAATATAAGAAGTGAATATCTAATAAATACAAGTTTTTTCCTCTCTCCCTTTGAGGAAGACAATTGCTCTAGTTTCAAAGTGGTTCACTCATAGTGATTTGCTTGGACCCTTTTGCTCTGAAATTTCAAGTTAAAATTTGTGATCAAATCACTTCATTTCATAGGCAAACCTATCCATAAGAAAAATTCAATTTATTAATTACCTAAAATTGTAAGTGGATTTCTTTATTTTGCAAACAAATTGCTTGTCTACACATGAATCACTACATAGGCAAATTTTTAAAACTCATAAAATTTAACCATGAAATTTTTTCTATGCAATTTTATATGTACAAGCTTATGAATACATAATTAAAGTAAAAAATGGGAAAAGAACATCAATCAATGGATATAATTGTATACCATCAAAGAAATGCAAAGGGAAAAGTAAAAAATTAGGCCAATTTGTGGGTGCATCTAGATGACACATTTGAGGAGATTCTAGCATCTAATCTTGTTTCCTCAAAAGGAGAAGATCCCATGGCCAACCTTATCATTAAAATCCTCACAACCCCAAAATTTGGTTACCTAGACCAACAAATAAGTTACTCATTTGCTTTTGTAAACCAAACTTGGGTCAGTATAGATTCAACCTTAACACATACAAATCCCCTCTATGGTGTAGCTATTGATGTAAATAACCTCACAAACAACCCACTTTTTAGAATTTATAATATGCTAGTAATATAAATTCACCACATACCTTTAATGCCCAAAATATATCCCGTATAATAATTTATTTAATGTGGATCCCACTAATATCCAATTTTTCAAATACATCTAATAGTCCCCTCAGTCAGTTGATGGCTTCCAATGTTGGATCTTGTGGGAACAACCAAAACCAAGGTCTTGCTCAAAATGCTCCAATTCCAAGTGGACAATGGGGTTGTATGTGTCATAAGGAAACACCTAGGGACCAACATCACTTCCAACCAATTAAATATAACAAAATATGTAATACTTACCTCCTCTAAATTAGCAAGTCTCATAACAAGATCTACATTACCCTCCAAATCTGTAAGGTACATAGAAAATAGGGTTATGAAATATATTATTATATTTAGTATGGGTCTTATGGATAGTTTTCTTGGGCCACATATAAATCCAAGGTTGAATATAATTTTTATTATATTAGTGAGTGGGACAAGGGTTTAGATGTTGGATTTTTAGCTAGATTAAATCAAAGGTACCAATATCTAGGATAAAGTATAAATCATATAAATTATGTGAAATATAATTCATACAATAGTAACATATAAATGAATATAACATTCATGAAATAAAAATAATATTACTAGATAAACATACTCACAATATTATTGATGAATCAAATATACCGCTTGATATTTGTTCAATGCTTTCTTGATTATGATACGTGGAGATTTATCTCCATAATATAACCTTTGAAGATGAATATTTAATACTTGACTATTGCTCTCCTCACATATCCAATAGATGCATCCTTTCCTATTCTACATATATGACAAACCTCTCATTTCTCTTGAATTTACATATTCACTTGTATACTTGACACATACACGCTTGGCTCTTAAATTACCTATATGACACATTGCACACTCACAAATTACACACTTGCACTCTTTATTATATGACACTTTGTACACTCTCATACTACACACTTGCACACTTTATTACATGACTCATAATACACATTAACACATACTTTAGGGGAAATATAATTCACACTTCCTAGTTTAATAACCCACACCCTAATCTAATATTTACAACTGTACCATCGAGGTACTTTAAGATCTACCAAGTAATGTAATATTCTCCAACACCCCCTATATTACATTATTTGGTTTGAATACTCTAGTCTTCAATCTTTGATTCTCATATTTTTCTGTTGGATCTTGCTGCAGCTGATCTATTAACCTATTTACTATAGTATTGATTAAAATTTCTTTGTGACCATAAAAACATTGTAACACATCAATGATTCTATTCCAATATGTTTTCTTGATTCATCCATATTGCACTTCAATTTTATTTTCATAATCTATTTTTTATTTGGTCTTCTGAAAAAGTATACAATTATTTTTTTTTGGGTAGATAAGATACTATAGCATTAATACCGAGATTTACAGGTTGACCCAAAACCTTTAACAAAAATCAGCCCAGGGCTGTTGATGAACATGTCCTTACTAAGGATCCTATATATGTAAAATCTACATGCTGCTAAAGCCATTACATCCGGTAAGGCACATAGCCTGTTATCAAAAAGAAACTTCCCATACAAAATTTTGGGTATACCTTAAGAAAACACACATGCATCATAATTACAAAAAAGAAACAGACACGGATCCCTTCCTTGAGACAATGGAGAAACAAAAAGTTGTAGACACACATAGCATAGTACTGAAAAAAACTCCCACAAGCTCTGTATTGATAGTTACTCTTAATAATTCTTTGGTAATTGCTTTCTTCCGTATATGACATGCTTTGGTACCACATACTATCTTGGCCAATCAGCCTTGGATAAGTGAACCTACTGGCTATATTTATGGCGATGGCTATCTGGTGGCCCACGTGGCTTTGGTTCGAAGTCTTATATTGTTATTTCTTTCCTTCCCTATGATTATCAACATTAGGAGCCATGTTATCTGACATGTGATTGTCCCCATTAGTCTTTGTGGTATTTCCAAGCAGCATCCATGAAGACTGATAGCTCAGATAATTTTTATTGTGAGTCCAATTCAAAAAAGAGACAAAAATACTCCTAGCCTTTGAAATTATAGTGCCTTCCCTGTTGGTAAATTTGTCTATCATTCTTGGAATTCTTGTTGAATAAGCTCCTCTACTTCACTTGGGAAACCATGTTTCCATCTAAAAAGTTTGTCACCATCGACACCAAAATTGGCCAGCTTATCAGTAATTTTGTTAGCTTCTCGAAAGACATGTTGGGATTTTCTATCCTGCCTTCCCTGGAAAAGGATCCTAGCCTCTTCAACAATTGTTTTAATTCTCCAAGGAGGTGTTTTCCAATTATTGAGGAGATTTATAACATGCATAGAGTCTCCTTCTATGATCAAATTTCCTTCTAAGTCTTGATTCATTTTAAGGCCTCTCCACATAGCTCTAGATTCAGCTTTGTTGTTCGTCCTTGTTCCCAAATATTCAAAAAATGCAAGCATCATATTCCCATTATGATCTCGCACAATGCCACTAGTGCCTACTCTTCCAAGATTGTCCTTAGCTACTCCATCAAAATTAAGCTTAAACCAACCCATAGGAGGTGGATACCACTTAACATTGGCTCTGGGGTTGACTACCCTAGGCACAGACTCATCTAACAAGGTTAAGCTTAAATATTGAGCAATCATGGTCTCCTATAGATGAGGTTTACAGCTATCAAAAGGGATAAGGTTCACATTCTCATTGGAAAAGGATAGGATCCTGGCAATGATAGTTTGATGATCATGGATAGACTCATTAAAGACTCTATGGTTCCTTTCTAACCACACCTGCCAAATATAGTGATTGAGACAAATTTTCCACATGTATCTAAGTATTTGGCTTGAAAATGGGCAAGGACACTAGACAAACAAATCAATTACGGTGGCTGGTTTAACCCATGAAATATTAAAGGCCTAAAAAACCCCACTTAAGATAGTCAAGGAAAAAGGGCACTCAAGGAAAATGTGATAAATGGTCTCCCAATTAGCCCTACACAGATAATAATGATTAGTGATACAAATACCTTTACGCATCATATTATCAATGGTTAGAATTCTTCCTTGGATAACCAACCATGAAAATACTGCAATTTTTAGAATTAAATTTTTTATCCAAACTAAGTCCTTTTGGAGGACAAAATCCTCGTCATCAAGCAGAAGCTTGTAAGTTGATTTAACAGTGAACTGCCCATTTTTGTAGGAGCCCAGGTCACTTGATCTTCCTTGGGTCTCATGGGGATAAACTATTGCCCGAGAATTTTACAAATATCATTTGATTCTGCTTGAAATCCTTGAATTCTTATTTGTTTCCACTTCATTCTACCTCTATCCTCAACCATATAATCAAAGACTTTTTTACCAATGAGTTCTTCTGTGATATCTCTGATTCGGGCTAAGTTAGGATATTGCGTTAGTGGTTCGTCCTTAGCCCACTTGTCATTCCAGTAATTTATCCTCTCACCATTGCCTAAAACCCATCTTAAACCTTTTTTGATGATTTCCTTACAATTAAGAATTACTTTCCAAAAAGCAGAACCTCTGATTGGAACTGAGTCACTTAGAAATTCCATATTTTGAAGATACTTTCACTTGATGATAGTTAACCATTTATTTTCTTCACCAAAAAAGAGACACCATGCCTTCTTAGCTAGTAAAGCTAAATTTATATGAGCAATTATCCTCAGACCTAAGCCCCCATTTTCCCTAGGTCTGCACACTTTGGTCCATCCTACAAGGTGTATTCTTTTTTTCTCCTCTGATCCAGTCTATAAAAATTATTTTTGGAGTTTCTCAATTTTTTGGAAAACCTTCACAGGGGCTTTGAAAATGGAGAGGAAATAGATTGGAATTCTCTGAAGAGAGGCCTTAGTGAGGGTCAACTTTCCTACTTGAGATAGAATATGACCTTTCCATCCAACAAGTTTTTTTTGAATTCTTTCAATAACCTTGTCCCACATTGACTCTCTCGAAGAACCAATGAAAAGAGGGAGACCAAGATACGAAGTGGGGAGGTTTGCTATATCACACCCTAAAATTTTTGCAATCCTTCCTTACCTCTGAATAGGGGTGTTCAATAAATATAACTTGCTTTTACTGAAATTAACTTTCTGACCAGTAGCGTCCTCGTAGAGTTGCAGGATGTATTTAATTATTTTGGTATCAACCATCGATGCCTTAGTCAATATAAGGGTATCATCGATGAATTTTTGGTGAGAAACAACCCTAGTGAGAGATGTTGCCTTGATTCCTGATATTAGCCTTAAACTGCAAGTATTTTTTATGGTTCTTCCTAAAGCTTCTGCCACAATGATGAATAACATGGGGCTGATAGGGTCCCCTTACCGAATTCCTCTGTGACTTTGAAAGTAACCAACAATTGTTCCATTAACTAGAATTGAGAACCATGCTTTAGAAATACATTATTTGATCAAATTAACCCATTGGTGGTGAAAACCAAACTTAAGGAGGACAACAATCAAAAAGTCCCAATTTAGCCTATCAAATACTTTGTTCATATCAAGCTTGAGGGAAAAAATAGACCTGTTAGTCTTATGAGCAGAGTGCAGAGCTTCATGAACTATGATAAATCCATCCAAGATTGACCTGCCCTAGACAGAGCTTCCTTGGCATGAATCTATGATGTAGGGCAGAATATATCTCATTCTATTTGCAATGGTTTTAGTTAGGATCTTGTAAGAAACATTGCACAAACTGATTGGCCTAAAGTTAGCCATAGATTCAAGGGTTTTCTTCATAGGAATTAGAGAAATAAAAGCAAATTTGATACCTTTTGGGATATTATTGTTTGCTTGGAATTTTTTGACCGCAAAAATTACATCCTCACTTACGATGTCCCAAAAATCTTGATAGAAACAAGGGGGAAAGTCATAGGGTCCCAGGGCTTTGTCTGGATCCATGCTAAACAAGGCCTCCTTAATTTCCTCTTCATAAAAGGGATCTAGAAGCTTAAGGTTTATATCCTCATTTATTATGCTAGGAATGGATTGCAAGAGAATATCTTTGGCCTCCTCATTGCATTGTGATTCCTGACAAAGGATAGAATTGAAATAAGTTACTGCCTCCTTTCTTATTTTTGTTAAGTCTTGAGTAATAGAACCATCTACTTTTTTAAAAAAAATTATCTTGTTATTTCTTTTGTTTCTAAATGTGGTGGCGTTAAAAAGCTTGGAATTTGAATCTCCATATTTTAACCAAAGAGCCCTTGATTTTTGCCTCTAATAGATTTCCTCATAGGCTAAAATATTATGAAACTCTGTTAGTTTTGTTTGTCCCTCATGCCTAGTAGTTTCATCAGCATCACCATGTTGGATCCTCTGATCAATTATCTTCAAACTTTCAAAAACCTATTTTTTATTTTCAAAGAGGCTCCCAAAGACCTATTTGTTCCAAGTTTGAAGCTTTTCCTTAACAAACTTTAATTTGCCAGCAAGTTTAAAAGTTGCACTACCCCTGATAGGCTGCTGCCACCACTGACTTAAATTATCTCTGAAACTAGAATGTTTGATCCACATATATTGAAATCTAAAAATTTTCTTGAAGAACAAAGAGTTAGGGATCTCCAACAAAATGGGATTATGATCAGAGGTAATTTTAGGAAGGGATTGCAGGGTAGAATCACCGAAAAAAGTTGTAGCCTTCTTTGATAGAAAAAATGTTTCAATCCTTTCTTGAATGATATGACACCCTATCCACCGATTGCTCCAAGTATAATTCGCTCCTCTAAGTTTTACATCCATCAACATATACAATTATGGAATGATCTAGATTTTAAATTTTTTCTTTCATCTATTTTGTTGTCTTATTTTTAGTCACTTTTATTTCTTCATTTTTAGTGCCATTAGGACTTTGTGAATGATTTTTATTTTCATTTTTCTTCAATGTTGTCTTAATTTGTTATTTTTATAATCCTTGTTGTAAAGGCTCTAATTTCATTCCCTTATTTAGTTTTTGTCTCTTGTATCTATTGAATTTATTAGACTTAATTACCCTTTTCATTCTCTTCTCTTGGTTGTTGTTTACCATGTTGGTACTGAGGTTGTGAAGAGAAATAGTACCCCGATAAACAAATTACAAAAAAAAATAGTAATTACATAATAAAAGGATAAGCAAAGAAGAAGAACACATTACACAAGAATTTATCTTTGGAAACCCTTTCGGTAAAATCCCTAGCAAGAATATTTCCTTATTGTATAAACTTGACCATATTCAATACAATAATATCCTTTCGCTCATTTTTTTCTTGTGATTACATTTCTTGCAAATTCATTACCAAACCCTCATGCAAGTGTTTCTTTATATACCAACAACACAACAAGGGATTTTACAATACCATGGGCACAAAACCATGGGCCGACATTACATTAACCCAAAAACACCTATATGGGTCTAAAAATAGATTAAACTCCCCAAAAAAAATTACCATGGCACCGAACCCCAGCGAGGAAATTTTTACAGTGTAAATTCCTTTCAGAGTTAACCCCTCCTGAATAACATGGAAAATATTCAACATAATTCTAATATTCTCCCACTTGTTGAATTATTTCCATAAGAGCTAATAACTACCATTATCAATTATCAAGGGCAACCATGCCATAGATATTCTACACCAAGAAAATTTCTAAGCAAGTACAACCTTTGTTAATGAATCAACAATATTCTTCTCTGTATCAAATTTTTTCAATATCACCTGGTTATCTTCAACCATATCTCTCACAAAATGGTACTTGATATCAATATGTTTTGATCGATCATGAAAACCAAGATTGTTTACCAAAAATATTACACTCTGATTGTCACTATCAATTCTCACAACCTTCTACTTAATGCCAACTATTGAGCATATCCTCTGTATCCACACTTCTTCTTTACAGGCATGAGTTGCTATAATGTACTTTATTGCTGGTAAGAACCAATGTTCTTAAAAGTTGGATTGAATATGGAGTGAATGAATTAAAATGCAAATGAGTAGAAATAATGAATCCCTATTTGAATAGAATCACATTTTACACTTGAGGCAAGAACCAACCAATGGAATAAATTATATATTTTGTTCTTTCTTGGATGCTTTGAATATACCCATGGAATGCATGTATAAATCTATGTAAAGTTATGATTTTGAAAGGATGCATTGGTCCGTAGTTAAATTAATGGATTAAATAATATGAATAGTTAGGATTAGAGTCCTAACATGCCACCCTCCTTAAAAAGAGCTTTGTCCTCAAAGAGGAAAATGGAAATTGTTGTTGGATATGATGAAGTGTCTCCCATGTAGCATCTTTTGAAGGTAGACCTTTCCATTGAATCAAAAGCTTGATGATAGTGCGATTGAAAAGGTGGTGAGTGCAATGATCTAGGATAGCTTCGGGTTCAACCATGAGTGCTCCATCTTCGGTAAACTTAGGGAGTTGAGTTTGTGTAGTGATGTGTGCACCAACTACTGGTTTAAGGTAGGAGACATGGAACATGGGATGAATTTTGGATGACTCGGGTAACTCAATTTTATAAGCAATTGGACCAATACATTGTAGAAATTTATAAGGTTCATAAAATTTGGGAGTTAACTTTTGATAACCCTTGAGTTTTAGAGAAGTTTGATGATATGGTTGAAGATGAAGGAATACCATATCTCCTTCTTGAAAAACTTACTTGATTTGATGTTGGTCCGCTTGTTGCTTCATACGATGTTGTGCGATGTGTAAATTATCCTTGAGGAGGTGAAGAATATCATCTCAAGTAGAAATTTGCATCTCCATTGTTGGCACATTTGTACTTCTCAAAATATAAGAGGTAAGTGATGGTGGTGTTTGGCCATATAAAGCTTCATATGGAGTCATCTTAATGGCGGTGTGATATGAGGTGTTATACGACCATTCGACTAAAGGAAGCCATTAACCCAGTTAAGGGGTTGAGTATAAATAAAAAAATGGAGGTAGGTTTCTAAACATTTATTAACAACTTCGGTTTGATCATCTTTTTGGGGATGGTAAGTTGAACTCATACAAAGTTGAGTGCCTTGGAGTTTAAAAAATTCTCTCCAAAAATTGCTAGTGAAGGTGGGATCATGATCACTAACTATAGTGGAAGGCATGCCATGTAATTTAAATATATTATCAAGAAACATTTGGTTGATGGTACTAGCTGTATAAAGGTGGGCTACAAGGCAAAAATGAGTGTATTTAGATAAGTGATTTACCAAAACTAGAATGGTAGTTTTACCGGCAGATTTTGGAAGACCTTCAATAAAATCCATGGAAATATCAGCCCATGTTTTAGTTGGAATTGGAAGGGCTTGAAGAAGACCAGGATTACCCACTATCTCTCCTTTGTGTCTTTGGTAGGTCTCACATTCATTCAAAAAAAAATTGATATCATTTTTCATCCCTACCCAATAAAAAATATCTATCCACTTTTTTATAAGTTTTGAGGAATTCATATTTTCCTATAGTGGGTGTAGCATGTAACTCATGGAGAAGTTTTACATGATATGAGGATGTGGGGGATAGGACAATATGCCCTTTGTACCTATCGGTCCAACTTCTATACACACCCTGTGAAGAATGAGCATGAAACTCTGATAACACTTATAAGGGATAAATCCCACTCACTTTAGGATCTTGCTGGTTATCCAAGGTGTGAGTTACAGAGTTGGGTCGAATGTCTATTCACTCTTTTCCACTTCTGGAATAGTTTTCAATATGGACTGTCTGTTACCTTACAATGGGTTCTGAACTTGTTCAATAATGTTTAGAAATTGTTATCTTGTTGACAATCGGATTTAAAATCAGTTCTTTGATCTAGCTCTTATGGGTCAGCAGATTTAAATAAAAGACAAATTTAAAAGAAAATAAAAATGGATCATTTCACGGTAAAACAGAGAGGGTAGGGTAAGGCAGAAAGAGAAGTCTATCAAACTTAGCTATAAAAACAAAACTACCAATTTTATTTATACTATCAGCTTCACAATAGAACAAATCAAAGAAGAAGGTGTCCAGCTTTCTAAGATCACCTTCTACTAAGAGCATAAGACAGAGATGGAACAGATCTGAAAGAAAATCATAAACAGAAGGGAAGTCGGTTAAAATTGGTATCATTCACCAGCAGCATAGCTCACACAGTGAGGACAGAGCAATTAGAACAGACTTGAACCTTAAATCTATGGTTTTCCCTAGCATACAATAAAACAACTGAAGCCCAACAACATATTTAATCTTGATATCACGGATTTACAACATATATTTAATAAACTTTAATGAAACGGATAACAAAAGAAGATGAACTTATCACAATCTGAAAGAGATTAGGCTCCTGGCCATGCTATCACAGAAAACAAAAGTCACATCCACTCCAAGTCCAGAATAAAGCATTTAACAAGATTTGCAAGAAATTGCTTCAATAGCCTTTTTTCTAAGTTTTCGCCTCCTGCGATTACATTTAGAAGAAGTATTTATAGACTCAGGACAGACCCTGATCTTTTCAAAAATATCTTCTTCTCAAAACCCTAAATCTTATCACCTTAAACCCTACTACCTGGGTTTTACAAAATAAAGCCTTTAAAAATAAAGCTTTCGATAAAACTTAACCATCCTGCAAATCAGTGCAGTTACTTGCCATAAATGGAGAAGGCAGAATTCGAATGCCACTTGCATCCACCCGCAACTGTGTGTAAATGTCCTCATTAATTCCCTCGGGAAATTTGGATGAGTCACCACTTCTCTGACATTTCATCTCCGTAGAGCCATCCCTGAGTTGAAAATCTCTGCACGCCATTAATTCTGCCATAAATTTTCATTAAATGCATCCATCGGCAAATTTCGGTAACCGAGTGTAGATATTTTCATTTTTCGGCCAATTCCCGACATACTCCATTAAATGGGCAGCTGCTTAGTCACCGTAAAGTCTCTTTGCGGCCAGATCTATAAAATCTGGATGAAACAACAATTCTCGGCATCTCTCATTTCAATATGACGGTCCTCGATTAATCTGCGCTTAACTTTGTCTTTCTGGCCATTTCTCCCGTTATCATGCAAGTGCCAGATGGCTTTCTGCAAAAAAGACAAAAGATGGATTAGTATTTTAATAATATTAAATCAAAACCTTAAAGTTCAATCAAAACCCTAAAGTTCAATCAAAACCCTAAAGTTCATTATACGTAGGCTTGCTTTGTTTTGACACGTGTCGCAAAAATCGTGACACGTGTCCATTTCTAGCTGTTTTCCATTCTGTGTTGTTTTCCTGCCATGGCCGTGAAAATGCGACATGTCGCGATTTCGCGACATGTCACGAAATCGTGACCTATTTCTGCCTTAGGCGCCTCTTTGCCGTTACTGCCGCGAAAACGCGACATGTCGCGAAATCACGCCCTTTTTCGCCCTGTCAACTCTCTTGCTTCTCCAATTTGTTTCTTCTCCACACAGCCGGGCCTTTACCATTTCTCCACCTTGTCATGATTTCATGACGCAGGGGCGCCTTGCACTGCCTTCTCCCCACCATGTCATGATTTCATGACGCAGTGGGGCCTTCCACTGCTTTTTCAATTTGTGTCATGATTTTGCGACGTCACGAAATTGCGACGTCGCAATTTTGTGACACTTTCCTAACTTACACTTGGCTTCCTTTGCATTGCCTTCCTTTTCTTTGCCTTCCTGCTGTGACCACTAGGCTCCCTTCGTGGATCTTTCTTGTCATGATTTCGCGACGTCCCGAAGGCATCGCGAAATCGTGACACTTTCGAGACTCAAGGCATTCTCCGCCAAACGCGTCGTGATTTCACGACGTCGCGAAATCGCGACGTCGCGATTTCATGACGCACTCTTACTTGCTCAAATTTTGACTTGCCTTTGGTTTTCTTTGACTTTGCCTTGGCTCCTGCCTTGTCGCGATGTCGCGACGTCCCGAAGGCATCGTGATATCGTGACACTTTCGGGACCTCGGGAACTTTCTCGCTTCTTGTCGCGATGTCACGACGTCCTCTTGCCTTAACCACTTTCTCACTCTGGCAGCCGTGACGCTTTTTGCGCTTGCTCTCCTCTCTCCAGACCCGTCGCGATTTCGTGACATTTCCAAAAATGGAAAGTGTCGCGATATCGCGACATTTCCAAAAATGGAAAGTGTCGTGATATCGCGACATTTCCAAAAATGGAAGTGTCGCGATTTCGCTACGTTTTCAGGACTTAGCCGATTTTTCTAAAACCCGTCGCGATTTCGTGACATTTCCAAAAATGGAAAGTGTCGCGATTTCGTGACTTTTCCAAAAACGAAAGGTTTTGGCTTCTAATGAATTTATCTATTTGTATTCTGCATTTTTTTCATATCAGTGAAAGATTTTCTTTACTCATGAATGATTCTAACATGTGAAAAATGAATTCTGAAATAAATCAAAGCCAGATGCAAGCCTACTTGGATATTTTGATATAGGCAAAACTTGAAGAAGGAGGCAAGCAAAAATTTGGAATTTAAAACCTGGAAAACATCAAGAGGGTCCCTACTGCAAAAATGAAAGCTCAAAATTTTCAAAGGATGGAAATTCATTTTTTTAGTGGGGGTGTGTTGCTTCTCAACAAATGGCGATATCTGCGGGTAAAATAGTAGCATTATTTTAGAACCCAGGACTCTAGTTTCAAAACAACATAGACCATGTATCATGCCTTGCCACAGATATTCTTCAAAATAATTTAACTACTAGTTGATAGTTGTCAAAATTTCCCAAGGACATACTAGGCTGAATCATTTAAGGAAGATTTCTGATGTGCAATTATAAGTGTATAAAACTTTCTTCAAGAATGACTGGGCCTTCAAATGTTGAACTCTGGATTGATCAGCTTTTCTAGATTGTAAAAGGGGAAACCGAGTAGAGCTCTGTTTACTAGTTTAGCCTTTTACAGCCCCGACAGAGTTACCCTTTAGATTTACACGACCCAGATTCACAACTGTAAGGTAGAATCTACAACTTGGTAAAAGAAAAACATCTTTTGAAGTCTTGGCTATCTCTTTGATTACATAACTTTTTCTCTTTTTTTTTTTTTTTATATTGGAAATAACAGAGTGCCAGTTTTATGCTGTCTTGCTCAACTTTCATCTTCTCTCTCTCTTCTTTGAAATATACCGAAGTCTGAAAAGCCTTTAAAAGAAGAGCAACAATTTTTCTTTTAATATCTCATCAGTCTGGAACTGCTTCAACTGAGTGCTGATAGCCTCTATGGATACTCAAATAATTTCACGAATCATAGTCCCCTCTTATGACCAACTTTTCTTGGATTCCCTGGGAGTTTCTCCAGCCAAACAATATAGCAGTTTCTTTATAATTAAAATAACTGTGGCAAGCAAGACACAAAATCCAATCATCCTTCTACTGTTGTTCTGAATAACAAAATAAGTCCACTGCTCAGTTTAAGCAGACTATCTTTCAATTAGAATAATGAACATTGGATTTGAAACTCAGGATGAAATAATCTTGGAAGGCTGACTTTTCATTGATGCTCAGGCAAAAACTAAAAGAAAGAACATAATTTTAAAAGCTAAATAAAACTGTACAGACTTCACGGATAAAACAAATAAAATAAAATAAAATAAAACAAACTTAATAAAATAAAATAAAATAAAACAAACTTTGTACAGACCCCAGAGGATAAAACACAGACTTTCAAAATCAAATAAAACTGCACAGACCTCCAAAATAAAATAAAATAACACTGCATAGACCTCAAAGGAAATAAAACACAGAACTGCACAGACCTCAAAGGAAATAAAACATAGAATAAAATAAAATAAAATAAAATAAAATAAAACTTTAAAGCTCATTTACAATGTATACACATGCACAAAGTCCCTTCACACTCAAAAAATGCAGCAGTTGGAAAAGCAGAGAAATAGTGCCTTAAAATTTTTTTGACCATTTGCAGGTAAATTTAGAAAAATTACCTTTCAGGTCCTGTTGACGAAATGCACTCCAGACTATGCTTCCAAAATTTTTTGCTACCTGGGAAAGACTTGTGTTTACCGTCTTCCCTCTCTCCTTTTTTTTATTTTATTTTTTTATGGATCTTGTCCCACTGAAAAACAAATCTGCAACTCTTTCACCCTCCAAATTAATCAAATCATATAATAACATGTTTATGCTTCTACTTGAAGGGTTTGCAGAATTCTTTCAAAGGGACGGAATGTAAAAACCCCCCAGGATCAAATATCTTAAAGCCTTTATAGACCCAGATCATCACATCTTCAGATTTATGTAATAACTCAGAGAGATCATATTTTATTCGTATGTCATGGTTCTTAATAGCTCGAACATTTTGTGGTTGCTCCACTGCTTCAATATCCAAGACTTCAATTTTTATCCCTCTAGCAGAATTTTCATAATTTGCTTTTTCACCTGAGCCTTGCTTAGATTTAACCCCATCAATGTGTAATGTCCAAACATCATTGTTGTAATTGGTCAGAGCTGTAACCCGTCTTACCTTCTCGGTTGGCGAATTATAAACTCCAATATCTGCATCAACACGGTTTACAACTTTTTCTTTGATATTATGTTCAGTAATCAAAGGCTTATACTGAGACTCTTTATCTATTCCAAGTTGGTTGACCACATTCACATTTACTATCTTTTCCTCCTTTTCTTGAAATTCAATAGGTGGTCCAGAGTAAGCTTCAATCAAGTTATCCTTTTGTTCAACAATCTGGGCCAGCTCATGGAGGGTGATGTCAGCTTTAATTTTCTTCATATCCTCAATGATGTTATCCTCCTTCCTAGTTACTTCTGCATAGTGATACTGAATCTTATTTTCATCACCCTTTGGTGAGGGAGGATCATTGGTAGGTTCTGGATTTTCACATCTCAAATTATAACTGTCCCTTTTGAACTGTTGAAAATCTTGCATTTCATCCATAGGAATTTCTACAACATTTTCTGACTCTTCGGGAAAAGAATCTGAAACCCTAGTCGTACTATTTTTGGATGAACCAGAAATATCAATATTTCTTTGATTTTCGGGAAAATTTAACTCACCAGGAAAAACTTCAAATTTGGGTAATGCTAGATTACAAATGTTTACTTCAAGCACTTCCACTTTGAACTTGTCAGAACCTTTCTCTATATTTTGCACATGCTGATTGGATGTCACAGTTAACGGAGTTTCCTTGGGTAGAGCATTATATGTTGGTACCAACTTATGATGTGGAATGGGATCCGAAATAGGCATGTTCTGTGTAACATAGGATATCAAAGGACTGCTCAACATTTGAGGTCCTAACTGTCTTTCAAGAATTAAAGCCTCCTTATAAGCTCCTGCCAGGGTTGTGATATTGATGTCTCTCTTGAGGAAAATAGAGGTCACCGAATCCAATGCATTCTTATAGATTTCTAAGGCCAGATTTGCATTTGGGATGTAATGACCAGTCATTCTACCATAAGCTCTTTGGAACCTCATATTGAAAGACCTGACAGCTTCTCCCGACTCTCTCTTGATGCTGGAAAACTGTTGGTATAACACACTGGGGTCTATCACTTCCCCAAACTGTGACACAAAAACCTTTTCCAAGTCATTCCAACTGGTAATAGAATCGTTAGTGAGATTTAGGAACCAGTCGTAAGCTCCCTCCTGGAGAGTGAACGGGAACAATCTGCAAGCAACATCTTCATGTTGTATATTTAACAATTTTAGAGCATTCTTATATGCCATCAGGTGTTCTTCTGCTGTTCTAGTTCCATCATGCTTGTATCCAGGAAGATATCTCTCAGGATGTCTGGGTAGATCATGGGCTGCACCAGGGATATTTAAGGCAGTGGAACCCAACCAGCTTGCCATTACTACTTGATTAATGACGATATATTTTCAGTTGTAGTTGGAGTAACTACAAGTGGTGATAAAACAATCTTTAACAAACTACTGAACTTTAGGTCCTCTTTTCTGGCAATTTTAAATATTGTACAGACAACTTACAATACTGAACGGAGTTTAGTGGGCCCTCCTTCTAGCGCCATTTTTAAATGTTGGTCCGACTTTTATACACACCCTGTGAAGAATGAGCATGAAACTCTGATAACACTTATAAGGGATAAATCCCACTCACTTTAGGATCTTGTTGGTTATCCAAGGTGTGAGTTACAGAGTTGGGTCGAATGTCTATTCACTCTTTTTCGCTTCTGGAATAGTTTTCAATATGGACTATCTGTTACCTTACAATGGGTTCTGAACTTGTTCAATAATGTTTAGAAATTGTTATCTTGTTGACAATCGGATTTAAAATCAGTTCTTTGATCTAGCTCTTATGGGTCAGCAGATTTAAATAAAAGACAAATTTAAAAGAAAATAAAAATGGATCATTTCACGGTAAAACGGAGAGGGTAGGGTAAGGCAGAAAGAGAAGTCTATCAAACTTAGCTGTAAAAACAAAACTACCAATTTTATTTATACTATCGACTTCACAATAGAACAAATCAAAGAAGAAGGTGTCCAACTTTCTAAGATCACCTTCTACTAAGAGCATAAGATAGAGATGGAACAGATCTGAAAGAAAATCATAAACAAAAGGGAAGTCGGTTAAAATTGGTATCATTCACCAGTAGCATAGCTCACACAGTGAGGACAGAGCAATTAGAACAGACTTGAACCTTAAATCTGTGGTTTTCCCTAGCATACAATAAAACAACTGAAGCCCAACAACATATTTAATCTTGATATCACGGATTTACAGCATATATTTAATAAACTTTAATGAAATGGATAACAAAAGAAGATGAACTTATCACAATCTGAAAGAGATTAGGCTCCTGGCCATGCTATCACAGAAAACAAAAGTCACATCAACTCCAAGTCCAGAATAAAGCATTTAACAAGATTTGCAAGAAATTGCTTCAATAGCCTTTTTTCTAAGTTTTCGCCTCCTACGATTACATTTAGAAGAAGTATTTATAGACTCAGGATAGACCCTGATCTTTTCAAAAATATCTTCTTCTCAAACCCTAAATCTTATCACCTTAAACCCTACTACCCGGGTTTTACAAAATAAAGCCTTTAAAAATAAAGCTTTCGATAAAACTTAACCATCCTGCAAATCAGTGCAGTTACTTGCCATAAATGGAGAAGGCAGAATTCGAATGCCACTTGCATCCACCTGTAACTGTGTGCAAATGTCCTCATTAATTCCCTCGGGAAATTTGGATGAGTCACCACTTCTCTGACATTTCATCTCCGTAGAGCCATCCCTGAGTTGAAAATCTCTGCACGCCATTAATTTTGCCATAAATTTTCATTAAATGCATCCATCGGCAAATTTCGGTAACCGAGTGTAGATATTTTCATTTTTCGGCCAATTCTCGACATACTCCATTAAATGGGCAGCTTCTTAGTCACCGTAAAGTCTCTTTGCGGCCAGATCTGTAAAATCTGGATGAAACAACAATTCTCGGCATCTCTCATTTCAATATGACGGTCCTCGATTAATCTGCGCTTAACTTTGTCTTTCTGGCCATTTCTCCCGTTATCATGCAAGTGCCAGATGGCTTTCTACAAAAAAGACAAAAGATGGATTAGTATTTTAATAATATTAAATCAAAACCTTAAAGTTCAATCAAAACCCTAAAGTTCATTATACGTAGGCTTGCTTTGTTTTGACACGTGTCACAAAAATCGCGACACGTGTCCATTTCCAGCTGTTTTCCATTCTGTGCTATTTTCCTGCCATGGCCGCGAAAATGCGACATGTCACGATTTCGCGACATGTCGCGAAATCGTGACCTGTTTCTGCCCTGGGCGCTTCTTTGCCGTTACTGCCGCGAAAATGCGACATGTCACGATTTCGCGACATGTCATGAAATCGCGCCCTTTTTCGCCCTGGCAACTCTCTTGCTTCTCCAATTTGTTTCTTCTCCACACAGTCGGGCCTTTACCATTTCTCCACCCTGTCACGATTTCGCGATGCAGGGGCGCCTTGCACTGCCTTCTCCCCACCATGTCATGATTTCGTGATGCGGTGGGGCCTTCCACTGCTTTTTCAATTTGTGTCGCGATTTCGCGACGTCATGATTTCGTGACACTTTCCTAACTTACACTTGGCTTCCTTTGCATCGCATTCCTTTGCTTTGCCTTCCTGCTGCGACCACTGGGCTCCCTTCGCGGCTCTTTCTTGTCGCGATTTCACGACGTCCCGAAGGCGTCACGAAATCGTGACACTTTCGGGACTCAAGGCATTCTTTGCCAAATGTGTCGCGATTTCGCGACGTCACGAAATCGCGACGTCGCGATTTTGCGATGCACTCCTAACTTGCTCAACTTTTGACTTGCCTCTGGTTTTCTTTGACTTTGCCTTGGCTCCTGCCTTGTCGCGATGTCGCGACGTCCCGAAGGCGTCGCGATATCGCGACACTTTCGGGACCTTGGGCACTTTCTCGCTTCTTGTCGCGATGTCGCGACGTCCTCTTGCCTTAACCACTTTCTCGCTTTGGCAGCCGCAAAACTGTGACACGTCACGATTTCACGACATGTCACGAAATCGCGACGCTTTCTGTGCTTGCTCTCCTCTCTCCAGACCCGTCGCGATTTCGTGACATTTTCAAAAATGGAAAGTGTCGCGATATCGCGACATTTCCAAAAATGGAAAGTGTCGCGATATCGTGACATTTCCAAAAATGGAAGTGTCGCGATTTCGCTACGTTTTCAGGACTTAGCCGATTTTTCTAAAACCCGTCGCGATTTCGCGACATTTCCAAAAATGGAAAGTGTCGCGATTTCGTGACTTTTCCAAAAACGGAAGGTTTTGGCTTCTAATGAATTTATCTATCTGTATTCTGCATTTTTTTCATATCAGTGAAAGATTTTCTTTACTCAGGAATTATTCTAACATTTGAAAAATGAATTCTGAAATAAATCAAAGCCAGAGATGCAAGCCTACTTGGATACTTTGGTATATGCAAAATTTGAAGGAGGCAATCAAAATTTGGAATTTAAAACCTGAAAAACTCAAGAGGGTCCCTACTGCAAAAATGAAAGCTCAAAATCTTCAAAGGATGGAAATTCATTTTTTTAGTGGGGGTGTGTTGCTTCTCAACAAGTACCTAAGTATGTTATCGCTCCAAGAATAGTGGGGGTTACTAGTGGAGTCTTGTTGAAGTTTTTGAATTCATGTATGTGTGGTAGGATCATTAAACCATTCTTCATTGACTTGGTCTATCCATTTAGGAATAGGAGAGGAAAAAGCATGTAATTGGGGTATTTCTTCAAACTTTCTTGAAATGGCATTGACAACCATGTTATCTTTCCCTTTTTTATATATGATATCATAATCATATCCTAGTAGTTTTGTAACCCACTTTTGTTGCTCTAGAGTGGTTATGTGTTGCTCAAGAAGCTACTTTAGATTATGGTGGTTTGTACGAATAATGAAATGTTGACCAATAATATAAGGTCTCCAATGTTAAATAGCATGAAAAATGGATAACATCTCTTTTTCATATGTGGAGCAGGCCAAATTATTTTTAGAAAATGCATTGCTAGTAAAATCCAAGGGTCTTTCATTTGCATGAGCATTGCTTCTATTCCCACTTTCTTTGACACTGTCTTCTTCTAAAGTTTCTTATTATTCAGAACTTGAGGTTGACTCCTCTTCTTATTTCTTTTGTACTTGTTCAAAATCAAGATCTATTTTGTTTATTGACCGTATTTGTACCTTGATCATCTTATCTACAATCAATGAGCTCTTTCTAAACTTGTGTAACCTATCATTAGACTCTTTTATTTCTTCCCTTAGTAGAGCCACTTCTTGTTCTAACTTTTCACATTCTAATACCTTTGCTCCTAACTTATCCTTGAACTTCTTTGTCTTAGCCATTGACTTATTTAGATCCTCTATAAGCTTTCCTTTCTCTTCATCACATTATTGAAACTGAAGCTTAAGTTGGGATTTTTGCTTTCTTACCTTATTTAATGTGTTAATAGCATAAATAAGCTCTCCCTCAAGATCAAATTCTCCTTTCTTTGATTCTTCCTCTATTTTTTTCCTTTGAAAACATCTTCATTATTTTATGACTTGTCCTCTATAGGATCACCTCCTTCTTCTAGCACCATTAGAATATTCTCTTATGGTCCTTCAAGTGTATCTTCATATTCATCATCATTGAAACTGAAACCATTATTTGTACAACTATCTTCAAGATGTCCAAAGTTACCACATCTAAAACACTTGAGAATTATTGGTGACCTTTTCTTAACTTCTCCTTTTTCTTCTATCAGAAATAGAACTTCATCTTTATCATTATATGAGAAAATATTATCACTATCACTTGAGTACTTAATTGACTTGTCTGCATAGTAATTCCTCTTCTATATTTGAAAGAACTTCTTTCCTTGTTTTCCTTGTCCATATTTGTCTTTCTTTTGGTACCTGCAGTTTTTTGACTCCATGTTCTTATGATCCTATTTTTCTTCATCATTGCTATTTCTAGCTTCTTGAAAATCAATTGCATAGTGACCATACTTTCCACAATTGAAGCATCTAACAGATTTCACATCTTTAAATCTTCTTGTATCCTTATTCCTTCTACCATAATTTACTTCTTCATCATTGGATGACTCATTGCTTGAATCTGAATTCTTACCTTTTGTCTTCTTAGTAGCTTTGAAGGTTGCTTCCTTCCAAATATTAGGTTATTTTGTTCTCATATCAAAAGCTGTAGGAATTCCAAGTAATTCATCTCTTGTCAAAAGATCACCATTTTTTATTCCTCTATATCTAAAATCTTCTCACTAAACCATTTTTTGAGAGATCTTAATATCTTATCACAAACATCATATTATTGAACCTCAAGTCCAAGTATTTACATGGTGTTAACAACCTCGTCTACACGAAGTAGATAAGCACTAATATTTTCCTCATACTTCATTCTTAATTCTTCAAATTATCCTTTGAGATTTTGTATATTTGCCTTTTTGACACTTTTATCTCCTTCATATATGCTTTGCAACTTATCCCAAATTCCTTTTGCTGATTTGCAATGCATAACCTTTATGAACTCTGTTCAATGCAAACCTTTCAAATTGCATTCATTGCTTTTGAATTATAATGATGTAGAAGCTTACCATATTTATCTATAGGTGGAGTAGTTGGAGGTGTGTACCCATTTTCAACTGCTTCCCATATTTCATTACCAAGTTTCATCAAGTGAATCTTCATTCTCATACTCCAAAATATATAATCACTTCTACAAAATACTAGTGTTGAATTATTTGAATCCATTCTTAGAATCCATTGTGTTCTTCTAAGATTTTATTTCAATCTGTTAATCTCTTTTGAATGAATCTGCTCTGATACCAATTGAAGGACACAAGCTTATACTGAGAGAGGGGGTGAACAGTATAAGATCACTTTTTACTTTTATTTCCCAATAAATATTATACAATGTATCAATAACAATATCAACAATAGTAATCAAATCAATGCATAAATCATCACATACAATAGAGACACCAATTTAATGTGGTTCACCCAATGTGGGCTACTCCACGGAGAAAATATTTCACTAATATTTTCTCAATAAATCTCTTGGGAATCCTTTCCCTATTACAATGCTTATGGAACTCTATACAAAGGAGACACCAATACCCTAATCAATTTCATGGATCTCTATCCATAGAATAAATCCTTTCTCATCCACTCTAGCTGGTCATCCTCTAGAAGAACTGTTGCCTCCACTACACTAGCTAATGGATCTCTATTCACTAAATAATCTTGTCCTCACTCAGAAGACCTGTCCTCACTGTCTTGGCTAATGGATCTCTATCCACTGGAGACTGTCATCCTCTATAATTTGTCACCTCCAAATATTTCTCTAAGATCTGTATTAAATATGTACTAAACATAGTCCTTCGATCTAGAACAAAATTTCTCAACCTCTATCTCTAGTCTGACACAAACCTGTCCTTATATATACACCAAAATCTATCCTCAAATCTGCACTAACCACAGTCCTTTGATCTAGCATAAATATATCCTCAATATCATTCCTTAAGCCTTAACACAAAGCTTGACTTAATCTCAAATCAACTCTACTAGATCTACCCCAAACCTTAACTCAAGGTTTGAATAAATCAATCAACCAACTCTGCTCATAAGTCTTCTCAAGGACTTAGCTCAAATATGCCTTGTAAGCTTCCACAAAAGCTCACACTAAACTATCCACAAGTCCTCTCTAGAACTTATCCAATCTTCTCAATAATATCTATCCTCAAATCTGTATTGCAAGCTTCCACAAAATCTCACACCAATCTATCCACAAGTCTTCTCTAAGACTTACCCCAAATATACTCAACAAGTCCTCAATAGAACTTGTGCAATCTCACAGAAACATATAGAGAATTGTTAGAGACTCAATATTCTTCTTACTCACAATAATGCTCAATTACTTTCAATCTCTATTTTTAACACAAAAACATATAGAGAATTTTTAGAGACTCAATATGCTTCACACTCACAAACACTTAATATATTTCTCAAATCAATTCATAATATGGAACAGTTTGTTTCACAGAACTTGAACTATCATTTCAACACTTCCACTTGACTAGGTTCAACCAACTCTACTCAACCAATCACTCAATGAAACAATACTTGCTCACAAACCCTAGTCTAAGCATATGAACACTTACTCAATTATTTCCAAGCAATGTTGATCAAACAATCTCACATAACAATGATACTCATGATCTTTCACAAACCCTAGTTCAAGATATTTCACAACTTCACATAACAATGATACTCATATTCTTTGCACAAAATCTAGTTCAAGCATATGAAAGCTTTACTTAATATTTCCAATAATGATTATCAAACAAGGTTTCTAGAATCAACTTTCATTCCAGAAAAACCAAACTCAACAATGCTTATCAAACAACCATTTTCACTCCAACTTAGCATTCACAATATCCAAAAATTACTCTAGGAAAATGTGCCCATTTTTTTTTTGATGAAGAAGTGCCTTTAAAAATTTATCTCAAACACAATCAACATCTTTGCCAATCTCAAGGGTTAGATAACAAAACTACTCCTCAAAGATATTTTTAATACAAAAATAATAGCACTCAATTACACCTTATAATCTCCAAATTTAATTAACAACCTCCAAAAATAGCATACAAGAAAATTGACCTTAATACACCTTATAACTCCAAAAATTAACTTAACATCCTCCAAAAATTAAACTTTTAAAATAATATTGCCTACCCTTTTATCTCCCTCAAATACTCAATATCAAAATTTATTTAGGCAAAAATAAACTTTATAAACTATCAAAAATATTTTATTTTTCCAACCTTAGCACATCCAAAATAATCAATCAACCAAGGCAATTAACATCAACGCATGCCTTTAACACTAGCCAAAATGCCTCGATGGGTTTTGAATGAGAGGTTTCCTCCTACCGAGCGTCTTATCGATGTGCTAGCTCACCATGTGGGCTACAAGACTCCATGTGAAGGGGAAGGCGCAAGCCTTCCCTTTCTTTCCTTTCGAATGACATGGTTTAAAAAATAGAATATGCTCTTCCCTTGCAAAATGACACTCGACGGGTTTTGAACCTTGTTCTCCCACCTGCCACACACCTTAACACAACCTACCATCACCAACTACGCTACATAGCACTATGCAAAATAAGAGGAGCCTTGCTCCTACTTGTCTTTGTTGCTATCATCGAAACCTCAAAACACATGAAACTCAATCTTCTTCCCTTTTGCATGAATCTAGGAGGCATTAATTAAATCGAATGCATTGGAGGTCTTTGACTTAGGATTTGCCCTCCTTTTTATACACGAAGACCTCATGCCATAAAATGTCGACGCTAAATAGAATTTTGAATTCAATTTTAATTTAAACCTTATAACCCACTTTAGGGTTATTTAACTTAATTTATAATTAAATTAAAATTAAGTTATAATTAACTTAAATAACTTTGGAAGTTAATTAAATTAATTTATAATAAAATTATATTAATTAATTTAAATTTCCCTTTTTAATATTATAATAAAATATTATAATATTATTTGCTTGGGCCTCTTCTTTGCACTTTGGACCATATTTGACCACCTGGAACCGGATCTGACCATCTTGAAGATGACTCTCCTTTTTGCACTGATTGCGGAACTGCTTCTTCTTGCACTACTCACTGAAACTAACTTTTGACATCAATGACAACTCACTCTTGACATCAATGACAACTCAACTACTCAAAATGTCCAACACTTACAATGCAGAATTGAGGTAAGTCTTTGAAAAGACTTGAGAGTAGAGTTTATTGATTGATTTGTTCAAGCCTTGAGTTAAGGTTTGGGGTAGATCTAGCATAGTTGATTTGTGATTGGATCAAGCTTTGTATTAAAGCTTGAGGATAGATTTGAGGATAGATTTTGGTGCAAATTTGAGGATAGGTTTATGCCAAATTAGAGATAGAGATTGAGGAGATTTGTGCTAGACCGAAGGATTGTGTTTAGTGTATATTTGAGATAGATATTGAGCAAATTTGTGCTAGACTGAAGGACTATGTTTAGTGTATATTTGAGACAAAGATTGAGCAGATTTGTGCTAGATCGAAGGACTGTGTTTAGTGTAGATTTGAGATAGATATTGAGCAGATTTGTGCTAGATCAAAGGATTGTGTTTAGTGCAGATTTGAGATAGAGATTGAGCATATTTGTACTAGACCGAAGGACTGTGTTTAGTGCAGATTTGAGATAGAGTTGAGAGTAAGCTTTTTAGGTGATAGAGCAGAGGATAGTAGTATCTAGTGGATATGTGAATGGTGAGTGATTTAGTAAAATAGGAAATATTGCATTCACCTTCAAACTTAGGTTACATAGTTTAAATAGGCGGTAAATAACCTATTCGAGAAAGAAAGGGGGAAAGGAGAAATTGGGGGAAAAGAAGGATGAAGGGAATTCTCTTGCCGCCCAAATTGTTGTCGTCCACTGTCGTCCAGGTAAGGTAAAAGGTAAGTTACCTTTACCCCTAGTAAAATCAAATTTTTAACTTTTACCGATGGTAATTTCCAACATTCTCCCCCTTAAAGTTGAGAGGACTAACTATATAGTCTCTCAGCTTTATAAATTGAGCTTTAGCCATGCCTTTGGTGAAGATGTCTGCTAGATTATCCAAAGTGCTACAATATTGAAGCTCAACTGTCTGCTGTTCCACCATATCTCTTATGAAGTGATACTTCATATCAAAATGTTTTGACCTTTTGTGGTGGATTGGATTATATGCCAACTGTATGGCACTTATATTATCACAATTCAGTTTGGTTGGACCAATTTGTTTTTCGCCAATCTCTTCAAGGATTTTCCTCAACCAGAGGATCTGAGTACTTGCATGAGTGATTGCTATGTACTCGACTTACGTAGATGATAATGCTACAGCAGATTGCTTTTTGGAACTCCAAGTTATTAGTCCTGAACCTAGACTAAAACGGGTTCCCTGATGTAGATTTTTTGTCATCTATATTACTGCCCCAATCGCTGTCACTATAACCAAATAACTTCATAGAGTTAGACTTGTGGTAATGGATTCCAAAATCCAATGTACCTTTTACATATCGTAAAATTCGTTTGGTTGCTTGAAGATGCAGCTCGGATGGGCATGCCATAAATCGTGATACAAGAGAAACAACATCCTGTATATCTGGCCTAGTGTTGGTGAGAAACATTAAACTCCCAACCATGCTTATGTAATTGGTCAAGTCAACATTTGGTGCTCCATCTTCTTTGCTTAGTTGGATTCCATGTCCGGTTGGTGTTTAACTGATTTGCACTTCTTTGCATAGCAAATTTCTTGATCATGTCATGAGCATATTTACGTTGACATATGAAGATCCCATTCTTTGATTGATGTACTTCCATTCCTAGAAAGTATCTCATTAATCCGAGATCCTTCATCTCAAAGCGATTCATCATGGAGTTTTTGAACTCCATATTCATTTTATCATTACTACCCATGAATATTAGATCATCCACATATAAACAAACTATGAGGATATCTACTCCATTTTCAGGTAGTATAGTGTTGGTTCACTCTTGCTTTTTGTGAAACCATATTTGTTGAAATAGCCGTCAATTCGTGAGTACCATGCTCTTGGTGCTTGCTTGAGGCCATATAGTGCTTTTTTCAATTTATAAACAAGGTTCTCTTTTCCTGGTTCTTGGAAACCTTGAGGTTGTTGAACATACACCTCTTATGTCAGGTATCCATTTAAAAATGCACTTTTCACATCCATGTGTTGTATTTTCCATCCTTTATGGGCTGCCAAGGAAAGAACAGTTATGATTGTTTCTTGTCGAGCAACTGGAGCAAAGGTTTCCTCATAATCTATTCCATATTTATGAGTAAAACCTTTGGCTACTAATCTCGCCTTGTGCCTTTCAATGCTTCCATCGAGCATTGAATTTGGTCTTATAGACCCATTTACATCCAACACATTTTTTTCCCTTGGGAAGCTTCACAAGCTCCCAAGTATCATTCTTTTTAATTGAGGATATTTCCTCTTCCATGGCATCTTGCCATATATTTTCAATGCATGCTTTTTCATAGCTAGATGGTTCTAGTCGTGCAGCAACCAACAAAGCATAATTGACTACATCACCCCTTGGTTCATGAGACTCATCATCTCCTGACATTTGAAGATTTTCAAGTCTTGACAAAATGTCATCCATCTCACTAGCTTGACTCCTAGTGTATCTTTGTTGAAAATTCCTATCCAACATTTGAGAAGATGGATGACTCTGTAGTATGCGCTTTCCTCTATTTGTCTCTTTCCTTTGAGAAACTGAATCAATATCCATCGGACTTGGAGCGCTTACAGATCTTTGAAATCATTTTGGAGAATTTGGGGGTGCCAGCAAATTCCTTCTTGGACTTGGTGTACCACTTGATGTACTTGATGAAGTTTCTTGATGTGGAGTTTGTGGAGGAGGAAATTGCTTTTCTTGGGTTGTACCATTATGGGAGGTACTGGTGTGGTATTGTCCGAATTAGAGTCAAAATCAACAAATTTTTTATGACCCCATTCTCCCCCTTCATCAAAAATTACATCCCTGGAGATAATGATTTTATGTGTCGTGGGATTGTACAATCTATATCCTTTGGTTGAATCACAATACCCTACAAAAACACATGCTTGGCTCTTTGGATCAAGCTTCTTTCGCTTCTCTTCAGGGAATGTGTGCATAAGCTAAAGAACCAAATACTCTGAAATGTTTGACATTTGGTTTCTTACCGTACCATCCTTCATAAGGAGTGATACCATCTAAACTAGAAGTCGGACTTCTATTTAGAATATATGCACTTGTTCTCACTGCATCTGCCCAATAGTTGTTTGTGAGATGTTTTGCCTGAAGCATTGTTCGTGCCATTTCAACAAGGGTGCGGTTCTTTCTCTCAGCCACACCGTTCTGCTGTGGGGTGTAGGCAGTAGTGAATTGCCTCTTTATCCCATTTTGCTTACAATAATGAAGAAATTCATTTGAGGAGTACTCTCCTCCTTTATCAGTGCGAAGACATTTGACATAGTAGTCACTTTGCTTTTCTACATTATTTCTGAAGTCTATGAAGCAATCAAATGCTTCATCTTTGTGTTTCAGAAAATACAACCAACACATTCTAGAATAATCATCTATGAATGTTAGAAAATAAGAATTGTTTCCAAGGCTCTTTGTTTGCATTGGACCACAGATGTCCGAATGTACTAGTTGAAGAGGATAACTTGCTCTCCATGCTCGGCCTCTTGGAAACTTCTTTCTGGAGTGCTTTCCCAAAGCACATGCTTCGCATACCTTTTTATGTTCTGGAATTTTTGGTAGTCCTGTCACCATAGCTTGTGATGTTAACATTTTCAAGCTAGCGGAATTGAGGTGACCATATCTCAAGTGCCACAATTCACTTGGATTTGAAATAGCAATGTTTGCAAGTTGAGCTCCCCCTGGCTCACCAAACTTTAGAGGGAACAACCTATTCTTTGTCATAGGTACTTCTGTGATGACCCGGTTACAATTGTTTTTATCAAAGATTGTACATTTTCTTTCATCAAAAACTAATTTGTAATGCTTCTCCATCATTTGGCCAACACTTAACAAATTGTGTTGTAGCTGTGGAGTATAGTATATGTCATTCACATTTTTAAGGCCTTCTTTTGTGGGAACTTCCATAGCTCCTATGCCTTCAACTTGCAAGGATTTATTATCCCCTAACTTAACTTGAGATTTGTAATTTGAATCTAATGTAGCAAAGAGATTTTCTTTGCCACTCATGTGGTTGGAGCAACCAGTATCCAAAATCCATGTATCATTTAGATTTTGATCTGGTTGTCCATAAGAGAGAAAAATATTTGGTGGACCTTCTTCTTCTCAGTAGAATGAGCCATATTGACTACTTTGATCTTTTGAAGATTTTGACCAGCGATCCACGAGCGAAGTGGCCTTGTTTCCCACAATTGAAACAAGGCTGTTTTGGTCTTATTACTTCCTCGTCCTTGATTTCCACGGCCTGCATTGCCGCTTTGGTTCTGATTGGCTCCTCTGTTTTGATTTCCACCTCTGTTTTGATTACCTCCTCTGTAGGAGTTGCTTTGTCTCTTGCCTCTTTGTTGTTGTCCTCTGCCTCTACCTCTTCCTTGTCCTCGTCTTACACTTTCATTCGAAGTGAAGGCTTTATCATCACCTCCATAGCTTGTTGAAGGTGCACCTTGAAGTCGCTCTTCATGTGATGTTAATGATCCAATCAAACTATCAAATGTAAGAGTAGAAAGATCTTTGGATTCTTCAATTATGATTGCAATGTGATTCCACTTAGGAAGAAGAGTTCGCAACACTTTCTTCACAATTGTTTCATTTTTTGTGTCTTCACCTAAAGTTTGCATCATATCAACTACTGCTTTAACACGAACACAATAGTCTCCAACTCTTTCATTGTCCTTCATTCTGAGATTTTCAAAATCTCTTTTCAAGGTCTGAAGCCTGACTTGCTTTACTTTATCACTTCCTTGGAATCCTTCTTTCAAGGCATTCCATGCATCTATAGCAGTTAAATAAGATGCAATTCTTGGAAAGATACTAGGATCTAGTGCTGATTGAAGATGGTATAAGGCAAATGAATTATTTTTCTGTGCATCTTTGTAGATCTTCTTATCATTTGCACTTAAGGTAGTCCAATCTGTTGGAGCAATGTAACCGTCTTCAATAATATCCCATAGTCCTTTTTCGATGAGTAATGTCCTCATCTTGATGGACCAGTACTCATAATTATCCCCTCTGAATTCGGGAATAGGTAGATTATTATGTGAACCCATTTTTTAATCTACTAAAACAAGAAACCTCTCTTTTATAGTCTTATTGGAAAAAGACTTTACAAACTATCAAGCCTTGCTTGATTTACAATAAAAAACAACTCAAATTTGTTCAGAAATTACAAAATTGTCAGCGACTTGTTCATCATCGTCATCTGATCAATATTATTTCAGGAGAAGGAGGTTGTAGGATTTCAAGCTGAATTACTATAATGAGTATATTCGGATCCTTGTGCAGCAATTGCAACTGTGTCAGATTGTTCAAACTTGCTGCCGAAGGAGTTATCCTCTGAATCTGCGTCGTATCCTTGATCAGGATTTCTCTGGTGTGCAATAACCGCGTTTTGCAACTGTGAAAAAAACTGTATTCAGACTTAGTGTTTTCACGTGCCTATCAAAGTCTTCAGGTGTTGTTCTCAGTAACACCTTGCAGAGAGCATGATAACAACCTTCCGATCTTATCATTTAAGAAAATTTCCCAGAAATTTTCTTTTACAAGAATTTCCTCTTAGGAAATAGTAAAAAAAATTAAACTTTCTAAGTTAAAAAAAAATTTAACTTTCTAAGTTTTTTTTTTTAACTTTTACATATATTTCCTCTTAGGAAATTTCAAGCAATAAAAAGCTTTCACATATATTTCCTCTTAGGAAATTTCAAGCAATTAATTTTTTTTTTTATAAAAGCAAAGGAACAGTTAAAAAACTAAAAAAATATATATATATTTTTTAATTTTAAACTTATTCCTTTAGTTTTGCTTTTGATTAAAAAAATTTAATAAAAAAAATTTGATTTTCTATCGACCCCGCCGAGAGTCGATCCTGCGACCTCGCGGGTCACAAAGCTGAGGGTAGCTGTTGTGCTACCCGGGCTGATCCGGGAGCAGCTAGCGCTCCCTGCCCTATAGCCTTCGCAAAATCACGCGAGGCTAAAAAATTTGATCCCGCCGAGGATCGAACATTCGACCTCGCGGGAGTCAAGGCTTAGGGTAGCCGCTATGCTACCGGGCTGATCCGGAAGCTAAGCTGGCGGCTCCCAGCCTTCTAGCTTGCGCGTCGAGCGTGAAGCTTTTAATTGGCTTCGCGCTTCGGCGCGAAGCTTATTTTATTTCTGGGACTTTAGTCCCACATCGCCTGTGAGGCGATGTTAAAGCTTCTTAAAAGAAGCAAAGCACGTATAGTGCTTTGATTGCCTGCGGGCAATCGCCAACTATGCAGATCCTTTTGCCTCGGTTCGCGAGCGCAGGTTGCCACGTCGCTGCACCTCGGGCCGCGTGCCAGTCACTCCACGTCACGCCACGTCACGTCGCAGATCGCCACGTCGCTACACCTCGGGCCGCGTGCCAGTCACTCCACGTCACGCCATAAGTGCCTCGGGCCGCGTGCAGGTCGCCAGCCACATCAGCAGTGCTGCCTCGGGAATCGTGCCAATCTGTTGCTCCTACGGGCCGCCTCGTCCAGCTCCACCAGCGCCTCGGGAGTCACGCCGATCTGCTCCTACGGGCCGCCTCGGGATCCGTGCCGCCTCGGACTGCGGGCCCCATCGCCTCGGGAATCGTGTCGCTCTGATACCAAATGTGAATGGTGAGTGATTTAGTAAAATAGGAAATATTGCATTAACCTTCAAACTTAGGTTACATAGTTTAAATAGGCGGTAAATAACCTATTCGAGAAAGAAAGGGGGAAAGGAGAAATTGGGGGAAAAGAAGGATGAAGGGAATTCTCTTGCCGCCCAAATTGCTGTCGTCCACTGCCGTCCAGGTAAGGTAAAAGGTAAGTTACCTTTACCCCTAGTAAAATCAAATTTTTAACTTTTACTGATGGTAATTTCCAACAGGATAGAGATCCATTAGCTAGGGCAGTGAGGACAAAGGTCTTCTAAGTGAGGATAGGAGTATTTAGTGGAGAGAGATCCATAAGTTAGAGCAGTGGAGGAAATAGTATTCTAGAGGATCACCAACCAAAGCAGAGGAGAAGGAGTTATCCTATGGATAGATATCCACAAACTTGATTAGGGGATTGGTGTCTCCTTTGGATAGAGGTCCATAAACATTGTAATATGGAAGGATTCCTAAGATATTTTTTGAGAAAATTTTAGTGAAATATTTTCTCCGTGGAGTAGCCCACATTATGTGAACCATGTTAAATTGGTGTCTCTATTGTGTGTGATGATTTGTGCATTGCTTTGGTTCCTGCTATTGATATTGCCATTTATGATATTGGATAATATTTTTTGGGAAAGAAAAGAAAAAAGTGGTCTTATATTGTTCACCCCCCTCTTAGTATAAGATTGTGTTCTTCATTCCCTCTGCACTAGGGGAATCCATATGCTCTTTAAAATAAATGGGACTCTCCTTATTCTACTAGGTTAGCTTTAAGTATTATTCTTTTGAGGAAAGTTGGATAGATTGTTTTCAATGTGGAGGAAGACTTGCTTGGACTAAATAATCCTCCTTTACCTTTAGTTTTTTAATGGTGACATATAAGGCATTGATCTTATCCATGCATTGTTTTGTTGTATTATCATAACCCTCTCAAGGAAAACTCATTCATGAGATAGACATACTTGTTCTTTTTGGATGTGTTATTTGATGATGAAATGGTTGACTATTCCATATTTATTAGTTTTGCAACTTGTTTTAATGGAAATAATTTGAAGTGGTTGATAAATTATTTATCCTTGCAGGAATAGGTTTCTCCATGGTAGGAGAAGAGTAACCACTAGAAATGTATAAGTGAAATGTTGTGATGACTTATTATAGACTATCATGTTTTGCTTGGGCAAAGTGCACTAAATCTTAGGTGAAATTTTAGTTGCTAACAACATTTTTCTTCTTGTTGTATACTCAGCTTATGGCCACTTTAAGGAGATTCTTTAAGTCTGAAAGAAGCTTAGAAATGAATAAGTATATTTATGTTTATGAGACAAATGTTGTTGTCTTGTTATTTTATATATATAAGAGAAAAGAAAGAGAAATCATTAATAATAGAGTGTTCTTTAGAACGATGATTTCTTATATATATTAGTGTGTGTATATATATATATATATATATATATATATATATATATACACATGCTCTTTTCTAAGGCCCTCGATGTCAAAGAAGATTATGGTACTTTTTTATTTTAGTTCCCATGAGAACATTATTTGTGTTGAGCGGTTATGCTATCTTGGTCATGGTGGAAAAATGAAGCTACACTCATGCTTAAGTTTGGGGTTATGGAGCTCCCCATTCTAAGAGTTTGTACCCACTCTTGTACATCGAACAAAGGGGGACATGTGAGATAAAATAGTTGCTATATTTGTTGCTTAATGTAAAATTTGGGAAGTGGAGCTTTGAGGTATCGAAGAAAAGAAACCAAAGAAGGTTTGAGTGTTAGGGTGAGAGAGGAAAGAAAGTGGAAGATAATCAAAAGAAGCTAAAGTGAAGAAAGAAAGTAGGAGAAAGGATTTGCAACACTCAAAATTTGTGCAAAGTCCTCACTGTGGAAACCAGGTATGTATTACTGAGGTCTTTTGTTTACGGGAAGGCTTAAGATGCTGAAATATCTTTAGTTGAATTCTAGCTTGGAAAAGAACCCAATGTGATGGTATTATATGTTAAGTATGAATCCTTTTCTCCACCTAAAACCATATCTATAATGATATATGTGCTTCCTATAACTCGGTAAAATATTTCTTATGTTCTTCAGTTTGAAAACTGAGTAACTATGCATACATCATGTTGTTGTTATTATTCTTGAAGTAGAGTAGTTGGGAAACCTCAATAGAAGGAAACTGATAGGAAACAACTTAAATAGATAGTGCAGGAGTTTTGGTAACCTTATGGTGTTGTAAACTTAGTTTCCAATCAAGTAGGAAAAGAAGTTGCTTCATAGCCATAGAGAGATTAAAATATTAGTTGGGTTATTTTCAAGTGTTTCTCCTTTGTATAGATAGTAGCATTACCAGATAGGGTGTTATGCATATAGAGGCCTAGGTTTTTATGATGGGTTTACTAGATGGAACGTTTTACCTTTGATGAAACTAAATAACAAAACAAATTGCCAGTGGATGTTTGAGCAAATATGGATTGATGACCATCATTGTTAGAGTTAGAAACCATTGTTGGAAAGCAAACTATTTTAACCACGTGGTCAAAAATTGCAATTTGTAGAGTATTTTGTTGTTATTTGGGAAACATGTGTGAGTTACCATTGGTACTAATTGCCTTCAAGAAATTACAAAGGATTGAATTTGTATTTACTTTAAATATGCTTAAATGATGGTAGGACTTACAAAGGTTCAATTGGTAAGCTCTAGAATGTTTTGCACTGAATATCATTTGCTTTTAATGACTTCCATAGGTAGACTTGTTTGGTTATGTTTTATGATAAATGTATGTTGAGTGGAAAGTACCATTTTAGCATAAATAAAGAAAGTTATACTTGAAATAAATAAAATATTGTTGTGTGTAATTTTTACTCTTATGAGAAGCCTAGAGCCACCTATTATAGCGACTAGGTAAGGTATTTTAATGAAGGATATTATGAATATTTAAAGGATATGAGATTCACATCCAGTTTCATGTTGTAATGATAATTACTATATAGGAATTCTTGTGTGCAAAATATCTCATGCAGAATGAAATACATGAACTCGAAAGGACGTATGAGAAGGTGATTATGGTTAGATAATATGGAAGGAGATTCTAGATTTCTCTTTTGGGTTTTCATGAGATCCCTTCTGCAACTTTCTCCCAATATCACGTTTAGACTTTAGTTGTTTATCTTCTGCCAAGATTTCAAATCAGATTTCTAGAGGAGAAGATCTACTATGTTTTCTACTTGTTGAGTTTCATGTTAGAAGTGAAACAAACCAGTGTTACTAAGTATAGTCAAAGATGTCTGATCATATTCCTGTAACTTAACGGGAAGGATTGGTTTGATGTGATTCAAAACTAAATTGTGAAACTAATGTGATTATGGAGATATGTTTTTAATGATGAGGGATATGTGCACCTTTTATGCAATATTTATTCTATCTAAAATTTATTTGATTAATTATGCTCTTCCAAAGAAGAAGATATTGTTTGGATTCTTACAAATGTATTTTGGAATTATTTGAGATTGTTTTGTTTGGTTTAGTAGGTGTAATCTCTTTATTAACTGGTTTAAGAAATTTTGAATTTTATTATTGTTTTCTTCATGTAATGAGTTGGAATCATGAGAGACCTTACGGATGGTTTAAAATAAAAAATAAACAAGCTCACTCTTCTATAGAAATAACCTTTTTATAGTGAAATTAGAAAGTGTGGAGTGCTCACTGTATGGTCTTACAGATGATCACTTTGCAGTAGAGATTTAAAAAAAATTAATTTATGTAATCTAAGCACAAAAAATATTAGAGTCTTTTAATAATAGAATTTTAGTTGCCACTCATCATAGAGAGATGAATCTATTATGGAGTAGGGAAAATATTGTTTGGCGTTAGTCTCCTAATGATGGGGATTATAGAATCCAACCAAATGTGGCCCGAGCTCAATAAAATTTTCCAAATGGAAGGTAATTTACAAGCTAACCATCAAGTTAATATAAAGAGTAGGAACCTTGTGGGCTAAGTGTTAATGTTGAAAGAAGAACCATTGGTAGAATGAATTAGATAGCACATAGCTAAGTAAATATGGGATTCCTACCAGAAAATGTATCCCCAAATTCACAATAGGAGAAATGCCTTAGAGAAACTGATCTCTTGAATCTTCATTAGATTATTATATAAGTCAATCATGATGGTTGTGATTAATAAGTTGATACTTACTCTTGGTATTGTGAACTCATCGATGTGATGATGAGGATAGTTGTCTTCCATAGAACTTGGCACCAATGTAAAAGGATCTATGTTGAGTGTAGGAAACGATGAGCTCTTTTTGATAGATAGAGGGGAGTATGGAGCTAACTCATTGGGAGTAATGGGTAGGATAGCTAGGAGTAAGTATAAAACCTAATGTACTTATATTGATGGATATATGTAAGTATATGGATGGGTGAATATCTACAGCTAATGTACTTGCATTGATGGAAAAATGTAAGTATAACGATGGGTGGAACTTATACCTAGTGAACTTGCATTGATTAAAAAATATAAATAGTGATGGTTGAACCTTTTTTAATGAGAGTTAATCGTCATGGCGACATTGTGATGGGTAAACCATAGGAAATCAAATACTCTCCAATAAGGTTAGGAAAATGAGGTTGTGACATGTATGTTCCTTTGAAAAAGGTTGATCACTTTTTGTGTCATGGCTTCCCTATCTTGTATTCTTGTAGTTGTAATATTAGAATCAAGCATCATGGCAAGTTTAGTCCCACATATTTTAACCTCCTCTAGTCTTGTACTAATTTTATTAAGATATTTGATTTTATCATATATATGGATACTTAAGAGTGTAGTTGAATATATAAATTTAAATAGCAAAAATAATACTAGTGTAGCATTATCAATCTTGTCCTAGTAAACATCTCTATTTTGCTTAATAAGATTTTTAATCCCAAGCCACAACTCCTCTTCACTTTTTTACATAAAATTTTATATTTCCTTTAGTAGGGTATCTTTCTCTTGATTAAATTGAGCATGTTGATTGACAAGCTCATTTGAGATATTCTTAAGCTATTTCTCTTTCTCCTTTAGGATAGCCTTAGATTTTTGTTCCTTAAACTATTTGGTCAATACATTTATCTTGTTCCAAAGGGCCTTGACTTCTATCTGATAATCCTTTAGGACTTTATTATTTTTCTCAACTCATTTTCTTTTCTTTCCAGCCTTCAAATAGTTGATTCATAGTCATGTTTGACTATATTACCAGCTTCACTGGAGAGCTTCATTATATCTCGGGACCGCACATCCTTCAAATCTAGCTCGATCAACTTTCCAATATTTCTTTACCATGTCCTTCTCTAGCTTTGACACCAATGGATACCTTTTTGAAAACAATAGTGCTCTCTACGGAGGAGCAATATGGTAATCTATATAAGTAATAACTAGTTCAAATAACTAGGCTTGTCTCTCTTCATTGTATTAAGCTATTTATTGGTAGATTTTCTAAAACTTCTTTCATAAAGTTAAAATTGTCAAGTCCTCTTGTGTCTCTCTTTGTTGTTTTGAGGGTGATGTAAAGGTCAATAATGGATTGAACAATGAAATAACTATAGCATGAGATATTAGATAAGCCAAAGCTAACATTAATGGGGTCACCCTAGAAGAATGCAATATTTTATTCTCTTCTTGATTAGAGAAAGCCATTGAGTGATGAAGATAATGTAATCTGGTTCGTAGGATAATCCTAGGTCTTTTATAGTAGAACAACTTCTCATGATTTTTAATCTTTTTCCTTAGCCATAGAAGAGAAGGATTAGCTTAATATTGAGATTATACTACCACATTCCTCCATTAAAATTATATTCCTTTTAATTTTCTTTGAATTATTAGGGCTAGATGCATATCTTGATTTTCATTTTTTCCCTCTTTGGGTCTCCTATATTGGTGATTCCTATCGAGATAGATATTCTATTACTATGGAATATGTTCATATATCCCAAGGAGTGATAATATTTGAACTCTTCTCTGGTAGGTTAAGAGTCAACCCTTCTATTTCTTCTTGTCTTATCCTAGCCACCCATATCTTATGGAATATTTTGATGTTGACCTCCTCTTCACTGTATTGCTTAGACCTTGATCTTTATACATTTGGGTGATCTTCATTATATAATTCATTGAAAATTGTATCTTCTTGTATTGATCCAAGTTCTTCTTCTTATTTTTTTATCAATTGTCTCATCCTCTACCATACCTCTATTTTAGGTATTTTCTAATACCTTCCTCTCAACTCATCCATATTATATTGATTTATTTTATCCTATGGGTTGAAGCTATATTTTATTTCATATAAATATTCATATGATTTAAAGTTTGGCAGAGGTCTGGTGATCTCATTGATAGGATGCGTTGCTGCTTCATCCTTGTGATTTTTAAACTTCTTAATTTTATGCCTTTATTCATGGGTGAACTTTATCTTCTTAATATCCTTTAGATATGTAGCAAATTTTTTTTTAGGGTCATATTTCCATCAGTATTTAATTTGCTCAAGGACCAAATATTTTAGCTTAATATTCATAATGGAAGCCCCTTTCTTTCTATGCAAGGTCACCATTCCCAAGTTGAGAGTCCACTTGTCGTATGATGCCTTTGACTTTCCACTTCCATATTTAAAATCTATCATATTAATTTGTCTAAAATATTTTATGGCCAAGACTAGTCAGGGATATGTTTAGGTAGAAGGTAAATAGGGAAACTAAAACCATGCATCTTGATAAATTTTCCTTGCTAAAAAAAGTACCAATACCTAGGGACTATTACTTCTAGGAAGGATATAATCTTGTGAGATGTGTCTCACATGAGACTCTCTAATAAATGCAATGGTTGAAGTAGAAAAATTGTCAACAAAAATATAGTAAGAGGAACTTTTAATTAAATCCATTGCCTAGGTATAAATTGGTGTATCATTTCCTTTCCCATATCTCTATTTTAGTTTTAAAGCAACAAACATATATGGATTCTAAAAAAATATTAAATATACCAAAAATGATTAATACCTAAATATTTAGGTTGTGCAAAGCAGATCAGACCATCTCTTATTTGTTCAATAAGTAATTCAACAAAGTCCAAGGTCTTTGGCTCTCACCTCATTCTATACAAAATACCCAGCTAGGTCGTATTGGCATTCTTGTCATGATTCATGCCTAGAAGGAAGACCATCATGCTCAAGGTATCTCTTGAATTATATCCAAACATATTGATGAGAAGGAGACCTTGTGAAACTAGGTCACTTTGGTCTATGCTTTTAAAATCAAACTTAGAAATGCCATCTTTCTCTTTGTCTGGTAGCATTTCAAATTTATATTTTTCTTCTTTTTGATTTATATGTACTTCACCTTCTAGTAGCAATAGGATTCTCCTGATAGTAGGGTCATCAATATTTACTAACAATTCTTTGCTTTGGAAACTAATTTCCTAGGTAATTGATTTGTAAAACTTTGCACATGTTACTAGATCATAGCAAAAATGGACTTCAGATACTATATATTATGCTAAGAAACTACACAATATTCTTACCCCAAAATTTAAAGGTTTTGTAATATTTGAAATGTTCTAGGGTACCAACCCTTAGGTTCTTTGATCTTTTTTAGGTCTTGGGATCCACACAGTCCTTAGCTAAGTTACTTAGTATTTTAAATTTTGAGTAAACTGGTATAGGTACTTCTAGAGATTTTGCGGCATGAGGTCCTTCTGGATTGGTCATAATATATTTAGGATTTTTTGCTTGATTAAATGCCTTTTTATTTTCCATTTATTCGATATCTACAATTTTTTATTTTTTCTCCTCCTATGTTTTTGCCCAAGGAATATTCTATAGAGGGTTAAAATGCTTTTGCACTTTTGGAAAGCATCTAGAATAAATAGTTATAACTTTATTCCTCATCCAACATGCTTTCTATCATTTCTACATGCCATGCATTTATTATCCCTCACTAATTTTATAGAGAATGTCCATACATTATTGATAATGCCCTCATAGATATCCCCATATTTTAAGATTAATTATTTTTAAAATATTCTTATTAGTCCTTGATCATGGATGAAGTGGGCATAAACTTTGCTATTTAATGTGAATCTATATTCATGGTTACTAACTCTTGTTCCCAAGGAACATTTTGGAGGGAATGCTTCACCATCTACCTTTTCCTATATGGCTGTTTATTGGACCTCCCAGTCAGTTTATTATTGGCATCCTCATAACTATGTATTTGAATTTTAGCCATTGCTTATTTATGATTGGTTAGCTTTGGTTTGTGTTTCATGCATGATTTATATTGAGGCCCCCTTACATATTATTATTATTATTTAAAAGAGACACGACTTCTATTCATCCTATGCCTCTAACCCTACATTTTATTTAGGCTAGGATCCCATATTATAACTTGCCATTGATGTTTTTTCTTATCTAAGCTATGGGAACTTCTAGTCACCAGATATTTCAACTTGGTCAATACCTTTTTTCTCACAAGAGCATGATCAAATGTTGTCCTCCAAAATATTTCTTTGTAGTATTTTAGGTTTGGAATCAATTCATCTATCTCTAGAGGGCATTCCTCACTTAATCATATTTTTCATGTATTAGTGATGGCAAGAAGATAAATTTTGATTAGACTTGATTTAGCATCCCCATTATTTTTGCTTGAAGGTTCATTTTATTGTTTCCCCAGATTAGCTAGGATTGGTCTAGGATTATATAGTCTTGTTTAAGTAACCTTTCTTTTATCATTTTATTAGTAGGTTGCTTTGATTAATCTTATTTATGATTGTCAATAGGTCATTATATAACCTCAAATTGAGAAGAGATTAGTTGGGTGCCTGATTTCAATTGGATATTTTGATTTGCATAAGAAATATGATGTACTTCTTATTATTGAGTCAAATCATTATTTATTTTAATCTCTTCCTTCTCTATCTTTGTTTGAAAACCCTCCATGAGTAGGGTAGCTAGTTGATCCCATTCCAAAATTGAATATGGGGGAAGAGACCCATAATTTTGGTGTGCTTCTCCTCCAAAATATGCCACTAATAACCTCAAGGCCACATCTTGTTTTGTGATGTTGTGTCTCTTATATATAAACACCAAATCCTTTAAGTGCTCTAGTGGGGTCATCGAACCTTTCCTAGTATACTCTGGTAATATTCCTAGCATTGATTCTAGGATCTCTCCCCATATAGCTAGTGACCTTAGGGGTGCAATATACTTAGATTATCCCAACTTGAAGGAAGTATGACTAGAGAGATGACCATATTTTGAAATCTTATAAAGCAGGGATAGCAACAAAGGATACGATAATAAGTCTTTCATACATACATTTGGATTCTTTGTTTGAAGTGGAGTCACCAAGTGAACGCAATTTACTTTGAAAGCATATATATTGAGGCCTTCATCATAGCCTTGATATGGTGTCTTTATTTAGCGGTTTATTTTGATGTTTAATATAGAGTAGAGTCACTAAGTGAGTAAAATGTGCTTCAACAAGTAAAAATAGGTAGAGACCCTCACCAATTCCAAGCCTAGCTTATTGTTGTGATTGTAGGACCAAAGATATATCATTGGGATCCCAATGGGAATTCCATTAAATTATTATCCTCTTTGATTGTCCTAGAGAATAAATAATCATACCTCATGTGGAGTGACACAACAAGGCGATTCCTAAGAGTGTAGGGTTTAACTCAATCAGGGGTATCAAGGATGTTTTGACAATGTTGACTCCTTGTTAAGATGTGATCTTTAGGTATACTATCCTAATATAACAACTTGGAGGAAAAAGGGTTAGAGAAATATAGAAAAAATAAATATAGTAGAAAGGAAAAAGAGTCCTAATCTAACAAAGTGGTGATGCACCAAAGATAAAATAAGACCCCCTACATAATAGCTCTAACTATAATATGTCGATGTGAACACTTTTCCTCCTAAATATATATGATCTCATATGAGTATTATAGGTAGACACATGCATAAAAGAGATGGGTTGTTAGCTTTTAATGATTTAAACTTAAAGGAAATGCAACCACAAATATGGAAATAATCATACAATGTTATAACTATGATAATGGCTAACTAATATGCATGAAAATATGATAGAAAACTTGATACAATGCTCAAGAAATTCTCATATAAGAAATCTCACAAAAATATACAATTCTCTTCAATGGAGGTCACTACCTCTCCATTTTGCAAAAATGGATCTACATTGTATCTACTACTACTCAACCTATGCACTCCAAAATCCTCTCACTCTTCTACTCTATGAAGGTCTATTTATACTGAGATGCAACTATTTTCCTTAAATATTCCCATGACACCTCACTATTCTATTTTAAGGACTCATGTACATGTGGATTACATGCACATTTACATCATTGCACATTCTAACACTTTTGCATTTATTACATTGCTTTAATAAAGTACTTAAGTTCTAATAAACTCCTAATATAAATATGTACCCATGATGGTACATTAGTAATGAACCAAATAATATAATATATTCCAACACCCCCCTGTATTACATTATTTGGGTATTGAAGACTTTTAGTCTTCAATATGGATCTTCGTCTCTTGCATATTCTTCAACTTGATGAGGGTCTTTTGTAATGTATTTAATTTACCTTGCACTGTATTCCTCCTCAATTTGATTCTTCTTCTTCTTCTTCTTCCTTCTTGTCCTTAGGTCCAATTTTTGTACTTTCATACATAGTTGTATTATCACTTGATTCATGCATCAGTATTTTCTCTTTGCCTTTGTCTTTTTTATTACTATTCTTGTTGTGTACAAATACTTTTGAACAAACACTCAAGGCATCATGATAAGATTTTGAGTTAGTAGAACTTGAAGTATTAATACTACATGAGGCTTGAAACATTTTCTCTAAGAAGGATTCATCTATATTTATTTTCACTTTGAGTAATTCAATTAATTATTTCTGCTTTGTATTCTCTTCTTTGTAATTTTGAAGTGTTAGTAGAGCCATATATAAAATACTTCCAAATTCTAGTGGAACTGAAACTTCTTTCTTTCCATTATCAATTGCTTCAATGAGTCTAGCATGAAGATAGAATTCAATGGTTGTAAAATTTTCTTCTAGTGTTTCACTATAGATCAATCTTGAAGCAAGATCTAAGTTCTCAGTTTTGTCTAGTAGATTCTTGATTCCAAATTTTATAACACTTGCCTTCTCCTTTCTAATGGTGTTATTCATATCCTTTTTTATTGTATTCTTTGAGGTTGACATATTTATCCCCCTTTTTCTTAGTTTGAGTGGATAGTGCTTGACCTTGTGAAGAATGATTAACCAATGGAGCTCTAGCACTTTAGAGTTTTTGTGAATATTCTTAGTAGATCCTTTGAAGTAGTCTACCTTATAACTCCCTAATAGGATAATTAAATGCTCTTCTTCAACTTTAAAAGAACTTCTCTAAGTTTGTAAAAATATCATTTTATCTCTTAAATGATTGAGTGATCAAAGAACTTTGATAGTATACTTAGCTTTCTAGATTTGCTTTAGGTTGAATTCCTTTTGTCTCCCTAGTAATGTGATGACAAGTTTATAATTTTCAACTCTTATCTCTAAAACAACTTTTTATCTCTCCTTGTAGAAAGCTTAATGATGCAATTTTCAAAAGATAAGAATACAATATCTTTAAGATAGTTAAGTTGGATTTTCTATGTCTCTTTAATTTGAATATGAGACTAAATCAAATTTTCCAACTTTTAAACGAATCTAGAGTTTGAATTACTTCTACCTTTGTATAATTAAGTTTCTAAATTTCTATGAATTCAATTTGGAGTAGGATTCCTTATATCTCCCTAGTTAGAAATTTAGAATAAATATGTATTTGCAAATTAAGTTTCACTAACATTATATCTCCTTGTTAAATATTTGCAAATAGTTGAAGCAATAATAATAAATATTTTAATGCTTCTATTTTCTACTTCCTTCTCAAGATAATAAAAATATTTTCTAGAGATTAACACCTTATTACTCCTATCATTCAATATCTCTAGTACCCCTTGTCTCCCTTTTGTTTCAAAAATATCTCTAAATTAAGTTGATTTTCAACCTTAATAAACTTGCAATATAATTCTTACCTTAACTTCAAACTTGCAAGCTCTCTATAATCAGTTCGATCTCCTATGGCTTAGTGATAGTTGACTTCTTGTCAACTCCAAGATGTTGTGTAAGTATTTCACTTTCTTTTTCATCGATATGTGTGCTTCCTCCAACATCAATATTCAAGCCTACATGCATCTAATCACCTTGATGAACATGCTCTCCTTCAATGTTGATATCTTGACCTTCACACTTCTATTCAAGGTGGCAACTGAGCTCTTCTTCAACATCATTTTGCTTGGCCTTCAAACTTCTATCTCTCCTAGAATATGTATTCTTCTACAATGTCAATTGGCTTGGTCTGCAAGCTTCTAGCTTTTTTTGTGCATGCTAGTCTGGGTACTTTTATTTAGCTAACAAGTTACTTGGTTATTATTCCTCGATCTTTGCACTGCTTCACTTATTTAATACACCTTAAGATATACTATGTGTACCTTTAACTCATGATTCTTATATCTAAGTTGTCTTCACTTAATATGCGCTATATAAGCACTTCCTATTACAAACACCTTGTCTTTGCTATAACATAGTGAAGAGGAAGAGTGCCAAGTGGCACTTGCATTTTCTACCTTCTTTGACAAGATTCTACTACAACCTCCTTCAACACCTATGCCAAGTGGCATTATGGAATTTAACTATTTACTTCAGTCCTGTAATTAATGTTCCTTATGAGCATTATACAACTAATATTGTTACTCGAGTGTTCCCTTATTTGTTTGTTTGTGTTACCTTCTACGTCATGGCACTTCACTTATTGCTTGCATGAAACACTTTCTTTCACATGGAGTGATTCCTTCACCACTTTTCTCTAACTCTCTTAGGATATACAAACACTCTTGCCTTGCTATCTTAATGCTCTTTCACTACAAGTTTTAATAGTTATCTAGTGCTTCTATTGATCTATATTCTCCTAATGCTTACATTGGAAAAAAATGATGGTTATTCTCTCAATGATTCTCTGGCAGAGATGATTATTATTTCAACACTCCTAAAGAGTGTCAACCCAATAAATGCTATCCTTACAATGCTCCTAAAGGGTGTAAACTAGATGTATGTAATGGCTTTAGAGATGGGTAACTCCTCCTTGTATTATTGGTGCAAATGATTGAGTTTGCCTTTCCACCTATAACAATTTTTATGCTATATACCTAAGCTAAATGGGACACTTGATTTGGTGCAGGTTGTGTGGGAAGAATGGATTTTTCCAACATACATTCATGGATAGAATACTATGATGCCTTCTCAGTTGTGATGTGTTGTTTTATAATGATGCTTGGAGGTGGATTTATTGTGATCCATGTGATGCCTTCACCAAAGGCTTCCAACTATCAAGTGTACTCTCCTTTGCCTTAACCAAAGACTATTAAAATGCTAGACATCCTTAGTATATCTAATAGCTTCTCCTAAATTTTTCTCAATGGTCCTAGGATGGATAGATATTATTATAAGTCTAAAAACTAATATCTTACTTCACCTTTTTGTAAATGATTTTTCTTCTTGATTTTCTTGGAAACTATGCAGGTAGATGATGTCTGAGATATCTCCATTTTTCTTGGAGATAATTCACTTTTAGATCACTCTTGAGTGTCTCTAAAGAGATGCTATGTAAACATAGACTGTGATGGTATATACATTTTTCCCCCTATGCTATTAATCCAAATCTTGACTCAATAAAATATTGGCTACAACTTCCTTTGTAGGCTGAGATAAAACTGAATTCAATATTGCCTTCGAACCCTTGGTAATACTTCTCTTGCTTGGTTACTTTCACACTTACTAATCCAATATTTCCAATAACATATTTTGCACTATAGTATATGCAAAACTATTGAGTCTTCCTTTGCTTAGAATGGTCAATAGAATGTTGATATGTTTATTTTTCTCGAAATATATCTAACTTCTATTTTTATGTGTAGGTTTGAACCTTGAAGACAATAACTTCTACACTACCTTGAATACTTTGAATGAACACTATTTATGCAACCTTTTAACCTTGAAACTAGTGATTAATAAACTTAATAAGAAACCAAATATAAAAGTTTAGCTAATGAACCTTTTGCACCTTTGTTGCATACCTTTTCACCTTTGTAGATGATGATGATGATGGTGATTTGAATCACCTAAATTTCTACCTTTTGTAGATGATATTTTAGCTCTTCTAAGATGTTCAAAATATATCTTTGGCTCACCTTTATGCAGGTAAGATATTCCTCTAACTTACTATCCAATATTGTAGTTTGGTGGCTTTAATGCACTTCTAAAATCTGAACCTTAGCAGCTACTAATGCTGCCCAAATTGTTGCTTTCTCGTTGTCCTCAAATATAAATTATTTTAGATTGTAAAGCAGTCAAAACCTTCACTAAAACGTTGTCCTTGAATCTCAAAAATTTGGTAGGAAACTCCTCCAAATCGCAGCTAAGATATTCACTCAAGAACCCTTCAATGATAGTCCCCAAATATCTCAAATTTGGTGGTTTCTCTATCTCTTTTCTCCTTCAATTTATTTGTCAAATTTTGACTTCAATATTGGCCTATCTAATGGCCTTCTTCTCAATATTATGACTATCTTGAGGTCTTTCACTATTCTTCTCTAAAATTTGGCAAGCTTCTTGCCAAATCCTTCTCTCTTGGGCTTGCATTCTCTGAAATTTCTCCAATGAGTTCTTCTAGGAACTCTTCCAATGAGGCTCTCCAAGCCTTCCCTTATTTTCCTTGAGACCTCTTCTAGGGCCTTCAATATTGTAGTTTCTCAAAACTTCTATGAGACCTTCCTTGATCTCTTCAACCTTCAACTATGGAAGTTTTGCAATGAGATCTCCTCCTTGGATCTCCTAAATCTGTTGCTACTAAAATCTGCAATAGGACTTTTTTTAGTCCTTCTCTATCCTCAATCTTCCAAATATGGAAGTTCTTCAATAGGACCTTCTATGGGTCTCTCCTTCAATGTGAAGTTTTCAATCTTCAATGGAGATCACCAATCTCCAATATTCACTAGGACTCTTCTCCTTGAGTCTCTTCTTCCTTAAATGGGGTCTTCTTTCTAGGACCTCCTCCTTGATTTGTAGTCTTCAATGTGGCTTCCTTGGCCACTAGATATCTTCTCAATCTCCAACTTGGAGTATTCAATATGCAATTCTTTTAATGGGACCTTTCTCCTTAGGCCTCCAAATATTCAATCTCTACTTTTCTGCAACAAAGAACTAATCCTTGCACGAGGAAAGCACATAGAATTTCAAGCAACAAAGGTGAAATTATTCTCTATCTATTGTAGGAAGTTTCTCAACTTTTGGGAGTTAATTTTTTACAACAAAATATTAGAAATATAAATTTCTGTAAATCTATAGAAAAAAATCTTCACTAGTTGGATTGCCAATCTAGTGGATTCAATGTTGAGTTCTAGTCTTCACAAGTTTTTTTTGTAACTCTATGGAAAAAATCTAGCCAAAGATAAATTTTAGAAATCTAAAAATGATATTTACAATCTCCTCTCAATATCTCTTGTGGCTCTCTCTATTTCCTATTGATCTACTATGTGCTATGATACCACTGTTAGCTTTTGAAGCTTTAAACTTAAAGGAAATGCAACCACAAGTATGGAAATAAGCATGCAATGTTATAACTATGATAATGGCTAACTAATATGCATGAAAATATGATAGAAAACTTGATACAATTCTCAAGAAATGCTCATATATGAAAGCTCATGAAAATATACAATGCTCTTCAATGGAGGTCACTACCTCTCCATTTTGCAAAAATGGATCTACATTGTATCTACTACTACTCAACCTATGCACTCCAAAATCCTCTCACTCTTCTACTCTATGAAGGCCTATTTATAATGAGATGCAACTCTTTGCCTTAAATATTCCTATGACACCTCACTATTCTATTCTAAGGACTCATGTACATGTGGACTACATGCACATTTACATCATTGCACATTCTAACACTTGTGCATTTATTACATTTCTTTAATAAAGTACTTAAGTCCTAATAAACTCCTAATATAAATATGTACCCATGATGGTATATTAGTAATGAACCAAATAATGTAATATATTCCAACATGGGTTAGGGCATGAGAACCATAAATGGCTACTCAAAATGGATGTATAACCCTCTAGTATACACACACATGCAAATAAAACTCATGAATTAGGTAAAATTACAAACATACATACACATAAAAGAGATGGATCAGAGAATGATAACTATAGCTGGCTATCTAAAATAGACACATAGGTCTCCAATATATATATATATATATATGCAAACAACATTACAAATATTATGCCAAAAGTGGGGGTTTGGTTGCCTGGAAGACCAACCAAAAATACATGTACTACTACATAAGGAGAAATGAAATAAAAGCTTTAAAAACTTACCAATCCCTAACAAATCTAGCGCTACTTCTATTTATAGATACATTAGGGAGATTTTCCCTCTAAAATTTTGCAAGTGACTCTAAAAATTTCAACTACCTCTTCTAAATATCCTCAAAATTGAATGAGGTACCCTTAGCCACAATAGTTGTTAGATGTAGGACTACAATTGCCATACCTAAATTTAATGAATTATTGAGTTGCTCAATTGAGATGAAATTTAGTAGATATTTCTTGTTCCTTCTAAATAAAAGCACATTAATTCACCTCACCTACCCTTCATAGGTTTTGCACTTTTTGGTTCATCCAAGATGTTGGTGATATATTTGAACTCTTTGGAACTCCTTCAATCTCTTCAACATCCAATACATTTTTGTTTGTTGGTTAGAGATTTATGTTATTGGCCTTTGTTGGATCTTGCAAAACCTTTGATATCGAGAGTTATCTGGGAGGAATCTTCCTTCTCTAAGGAATCTTGGACTTATCAAAGCTTTTCTCCCTTCAATTTTATAAACTTTCAGAAGTCTCAATTATCAAGACCTTTTCAATTTCCAACTTTTAAAACATATCATGCTCTTGGGATTTTGGTCTATCTCCTTCATTTGAGACTTCTAAAATCTGAGACCACTTCTAATTATAAATTTCATCCCCCTCAAAATTTTACCTTAAGCACAAATTAGTAGTGATAAGTCACTATAGTTTTATGTATCATCAAATTGCACCAAACTATATTGCATGCCCTCTGCCCCCCAAAAAATTATATTAAATATTATATAATTTAAAATTTGAAAATTTGAATTTTAAGGGAAATATAGTAAATATTTGATATAGGAAAGTATGTACTTAAAGGTATAATTGGAAAAAATGTTGAATTGAGACCCCTCTCAAATTTCACAAAGAACACAAAAAAATGATCGTTTATTTGTATTTATCATGGTTTTCCCTACACAAACTTTTTCTTGAATGTAACCAATCAAACCGTTATCTCATGCCAATGCAAAAAAAAAATTGACAATCCATTTTAGAAACTTTGTCAAATGGCTTGGAGGTCTTTGCCATTATAGAAGTTTTCCCATAAGTTCCTTTTCATATAAAGGCTATCATAAAATGTTCAACTTCTGAATTTCTTCTTTGAAGATCATGTAAATTATCCTCTCATTTGTACTGCACCTAGACAAAAATTTTAGAAGAGAAAAGGAAATGGAGTTTTTTGAAACATTTGTAAAAGAAAAATGAGGTTTTCAAAGAACCTCAAAAAATACAATCTTGTAGTTAGGACATCATCTAGTCAAATAAAATATAAGAGTTTGGATTGATTATTGATAGAGAAAATAGGAGCCTATTGGTGAATATTTCTCCTAGATTAGATCTACTAAAAACAAATGAGATATTTATAATTCAAGTCTTCCTAGGATTTTGAAAATAACCTTTTTAAAAAACTACCATTGACACACTTAATTTCATCTAACCACTCCTAAATAACACCCCCTTAGGAATTGGCATAGAAGATAAGTTGCTAAACATAAGAAATTAAGTAATGGAGATTCACATCCACTCAAATGCCATACTAGATTTCATAATACTTTCCAAAAATATATGGATCAACGTATTACCCATATATACAAATAACTCATAGAAAGGAAATATACAAAGTAAAAGTGTGTACATAGACACTAAAATATCACAATAAACAAAATATAATTATACTCCATTTGATAACACAATGGTTGAAAGGGAGGACTATTTATACCCAATTACAAGATATCTTTAAATTAAGGTTAAAATTTTTATTGTTAAGTTAAATAATAAAATATTCACCTATACAAGATGTATAAGGGACTAAGGTAATTATAAAAAGAGTATAATACAAAAGTAAGTTTTAGCCTCATGGCATATTCAAGCATGATCTAGGTTAAGTTTACCCACAAATTAGAGAAAATATGACATATGTGATCTATAATGTATATGTAAAATTGCCAAATTCTACTAGTAGAAGAGAACAAAACTATTACAACCAATGCAAAGAGCATAACAAATCATACAATTTGAAAAAATAGGCTTAAAATAATTTTATATGTAGAATTTATGGCCTCTGAAAGTTTACCCCTTCATTCACTAACAAAGCCACCAAAATATCGAGTCCAAAAATTTAAGTTAGATTTATGGCCAATGTGAGGGTACCATATATCACAAAACCATCACTTTAAAAAACCACCTACCTCCTGAATCAGCTACTTACTAGCTCGATGATTTGGAATATAATAATGGTATCTTACCATTATCAATTTCTAATTGGATTTGTTATATATGCCAAAAATAAATATGTGAATATGTCTAATCAGTCACCACATCAACATCCATAATTGTGCTCAATGTCAACCACTATATTCAACTTCAAACCAATGACACTTAATCCAAAATAGGAGGGATGGGGGTTTAAACCATGAACCTCGTGTGCACCAAACCATACTACTCATTCAACTAGCCATATGGTGCATGGGTTGCATTGGAACCATTATGCTCCATTACATTTTTTAAATAAAGGGGTAAAAATTTATTGATAAAAAGTTTGGATTATAAAGTACAACTGAGCCCCCAACTAGGACTCAAATAAGCAACAAGACAGGCTAAATCACCAGTTAAGGTCAACTCCCAAAGAAAACCAAAAAGAACAAACCACATTAATTCTGAACATCCTTATGGACCAACTCCCATAGGTGTTGAGAATCCCCAGATAGGAGACTCTCCCAGTTATCAATACTCTGAGTATCCAATAGCTCAGAAGCCCTTTTGGCGTGTAATCAAGAACCCCATTCCATTCCCTTGGAATGTGCACAAAGGATATAAATTCAAACTCTTCACTCATTCTGAGAATCTGAATGGTCACAAAGTCCAACTGCCAATTAACATCCTCCACTCTTTTGCTATTTAAAATATTAACCAAAATTTGAGAGTCAGACTCACAAAGAATCTTGTGCCAGCCAAGAGAAAACCCCCTTTGCAAGGCCTCAAGTATCGCCAGAGCTTCCATAAGATTGTTGGAGTGAACACCTTTATAAATGGAAAAGAAAAAATTGACCACACCAGCAGAATCTCTCCCAACACCACCAATTCCAACATGTCTAGGATTGCCCCTGGACGACCCATCAGTATTAATTTTTAAAACTCCTCTAGGGGGCAGTCTCCATCTACCCTCTCTCCTAACCTTCTTTCTAAGCTGAGGAATCCTACTAGGGCTAGAAGAATTCACACCAACCCCAAACAAACCAAGGGCCTATCGTACCTTATCGTCCCTAGAGTCTAAATGGGGGTCCACATCACATTTACTATGGATAGTTTCTTGAACCATACACAAGATCCTTTGCTAGATCTGTTGAATAGCCAAATGACTTCCCTCAAAAATGCAACGGTTTTGTTCAAGCCAAATTTGCCAGATGATGCAAGAAGGGCCCAAATTCCAAGCCACTTGGAGGAAGGGGGCCTTGGCTGGAGGTCTGCCCAGACTACTCCAAAACTCCGCCAAGGAGAGCACATGAAAACAAGGATGGTTCCAGGCACTCCACCAACAGTGCCAAATGTCTCTGGCAAGGGAGCATTGGATAAATAAATGAGAGAAAAGTCATCCTCATTCTTACCACAAAGGACACATAAAGAGGGACCCTGAAATCCCCTCTTCCTCAAGTTATCCCAAGTGAGGCATTTATTATGAGCTACCAGTCAGAGAAAAAAGTTACATTTTGGCCAAGAAAATCTATTCCACACCTTTTTCCACCATGTGACAGGGAGACTCCCAAACTTTTGCTTATCAAGAACTTGATAACCATAGGCTACAGAGTAGGTTCCCTTGGGATTAGGGCTCCAAGACAGAATGTCTTTATCCCTCAATGAAGAATAGTACCTCCCCCGCAAGAATAAGAGCAAGCACATCTCTATCCTCGGCCAATCCCCCTTGGGGCCATTCCTGCGAATCTTTCCATCTGTACATCTCCATATTTCCAAAATACTAGATTTTTTAAAGTCCTCCACATGAGACCAGCTCGCTTCCAAGAAAAAAATGCTTAGGGAATGTAACCTGGGATATTGAGTCAAGATAGGAGGGTGGCCATCCCAAGAATCCTCCCAAAAAAGAACATCTGATCCCCGATTGCAAATCCAGAACAAACCCTACTTAATTAAATTAGCTCCTCTTTTCAGAGTGTCCCAGATAATAGAACCTTTCCCAACCAAACTGGCTCTAGGGATATCTGCCTCAAAAATGCCTCTCAAGTGTTTATAAGATAATATTTTAGCCCAAATATGATCTTGAGAGGTACACCATCTCCAATAAAGTTTCACAGCCAAAGCCTGCCCAGAAAGAGTTGCCTGTCGTAACCCAAGGCCTCCCTCTTGAACTGGCCTAAAAATGGAATCCCATCTAACCAAACTCCATTTATATTGATCAAGTTTGCTAGACCACAAAAATTGTCTTGACAAAACATCCATGTCCTTGATGAAACGAGAAGGAGTTGTTTGCACAAAACATCTGTAAATGGGTAAAGCTTGAATAACAGATTTTAAAAGCAATACTCTACCTGCAGAGGATAGCCATCTGACAAATCCAGGTGATTTACCTTCCTTCTAAAATTATCAAGTATATACTGCCAAGAAGATCTAGGCAGAGGATGAGATGAAATCGAAATCCCAAGATAAATGAAGGGGGGAGTCCCGATCTGGAATCTTAGAATGCGAGCAATCTTGGCTTGAATAAGAAGGGGGGTATTGAAGAATAAAATAAAGGACTTGTCCTCATTAATCACCTGTCCAGAAGCACCAAGATATATGTCAAGATATTGTCTAATGTTTCCAGCTTCCTTGATAGTGGCAACTCCCAACAAAGCAATATCATCAACAAATTGAAGGTGGGAAAGAGGTGGCAAACTATTATCCCACTTCCACCCCTGAATGAGACCATGTATGACCTGAGACTTGAGTAATCTGCCCAACCCTTCTACCATAATGATAAACAAATAATGAGATAGAGGATCTCCTTGCCTCAATCCCCTTGAGGCCTCAAATAGCTTCGATGTCTCGTTATTAACAAGAACAGAGAATGAGGAAGAAGAAATACAGCTCATCACCCATCTAATCCATTCCTCCTCAAAGCCAAAAGCAGCAAGAACTTTTTGAAGAAAGGACCATCTAACTCTATCATAGGCTTTTGCCATGTCCAACTTAATGAACATAGTTTTCTCCTTAGAATTTTCCATTGAGTGAATAGCTTCTGTAGCAATAACAACCCCATCCATGATTTTTTGGCCAAAAACAAACCCACCTTACTCTTCAGAGATGATTTTGCTCAACCATATCTTCAGCCTCTCAGCAATAATTTTTATGATGATATTATATACAACATTACAGAGAGCAATAGGCCTGAACATATCCAGGTAATTCGCTCCCTCTTTCTTGGGAATAAGCACCACAAAGGTAGCATTTAGGGCCCTTAGCATCTGTTTGTTCTTTTGGGACTCACGGACCACCTCCAAAAGGTCAAATTTTATTAACTCCCAAAACTCTTGATAAAACTCAATCGGGAATCCATCCGGACCCGGGGCTTTCCCCTTTTTCATCTTGAATACAACACTTTTTAGCTCCTCAAGGGAAATTGGACCCATCAAGTGCTCATTCATCTCTCTAGAAACAATCGAGGGAATACAGTTTAGAATAATTTTTTCTTCCTCATCATCTGAGAGGGCATCCTCCTTGAAGAGAGAGGAAAAATACCTCTTAGTCTCTTCTGAAATATCCTTGAAAGAAGAAAGTAGGGCACCCTAAGAATTAACAAGAGAGGTAATCAGGTTACCATTACGACGAGCCTTAATAGAGTTATAAAAGAAGGTTGTGTTCCTATCCCCTTCCTGAAGCCAATCTACTCGAGCTTTTTGTTTCCAAAAAATTTCTTCCCTCAGTTCCCATTCAGCAAGGTCTTTTACAGCCTTAGATTCCTCAACAAGAAGCTCCTCTGTGAGTCCCTGATCTCTAATATTCCTTGAAGCTTCTTCCACCCTCCTAAGAGCTACCAACTTAGCCAAGGAAAGGTTCCCAAAATTTAGTCTATTCCATCTCTTCAATTTATGCTTAACAAATTATAGCCGCTTCATAAAGGAATACATAGCGGTGCCAGGAGGAGGTTTGCCATTAGTCCACCAGCCTCACATGAAATCATGAAGCTTAGGATCTCGCAGCCACATAAGTTGAAACTTAAATGAGGGATTCTTTTTTAGCCCTAAATCTAGAGCAGAGAGTTTGATAGGCCAATGATCAGATCCTCTACCCTCCAGAATCACAGAACTAGCGCTTCTATTATTGCCAATCCAAAAACTAGAGATCAAAAACCTATCCAGTCTCTCTGAAATGGAATATTCCCCACATCTTCTATTATACCAGGTAAATATCCCATTATTCGGCTTGATTTCAACCAAGTTCAAGGCCTGGATATGATAATTGAAGACAGAATAAAAATGCTCAAGACGATCAATCCCACCACGTTTTTCCTCCAGACAAGTGATAGAATTGAAGTCTCTAGCCAAAATCCATGGGTACAGGGGAGCCAGACTTCTCACAAAGCCAATGTCCTCCCATAAATTCACTTTACCATTGTAATCAATATGAGCATACACGTTTGTAAGTAGGATGGTCTCACCAGATTCATTATCATGCCCGATCATCGAAATAGACCACCTGCTGGAAATCCAAGTAAGAGGAGATATCTTAACTGGATCCCATAAACAAGCAAGGCCACCAGCATATCCACATGCACCAATACACTAACATTGCCCCTTTATCCACAACTTGGGAGCAATATTGAACAAACTATCAATAGCTAATTTAGTCTCTTGAATAAAAACCACATCCGAAGAATGAACACGAATCAAATCATGAACAGCTTTTTGTCTGGGGATGCTGTTCAACCCCCTTACATTCCATGAAAGTATAATAATTTTTGGGGGTTATAAAAATGGGAGTCCAATGTTCTCACCAAACCTGACTCTACCAAAGTCTCCCCCATTAACTTAATTTTATCCTGGTCTTTCTTCCGACCCACCTTCATATTCTTATCTGAAGCATTTTTTTAATTATTTTATGCTGCAATCCCAGCATCGTAGGAGTTTTACAGTCCATGGATGACTGCATCGTTGCCGGGTAGGAGAGGGCATATCTAAATCTGTGTCATTTTCTAAGATAACTTCACTTCCAGGGCTAGGGCCAACCATATCACCTATACTCGGAACCAAAGCCTTATGTTCTTCATTTAAACCCCCTATATCTGATTCCCTTGGTTCCACCTCATGAAGATACAATTGATTTGGTCCTGTTATATCTATAACAGGTAGTGATGTTTTAGGTATCTCCACGCACTGATCAAGGTTCTCTAGAATTTCAAAATGGTTGAGCTGAGCATCTGGCTGGTTATCCTTAATGTCTCTTTTTGCCTTTCTTCCTTTGTTTCGAGGTTTTACCATAACAAAGCCTTTATTATCCTGATACCCCTCATTTATCGGGGCTTTTCCTTTATCCATATTTTGTACAGCTCGAGAGGGCCCAGGATTTGAAGCCACGAGCAAGACAAACTTAGGGAATTTTATTTGTAAGTGGCCATATTCATGGCAAATCCAGCAACGAAATGGAAGATCTTCATAGTCAAGTTTTTGAACCCATGTGGTTGATCTGAACTGTATTTCAATAGAATATGGAATAGGATTGTTTAAATCAATTTCAACACAGATAATGGCAATAGAGATTACCTTTTTATCCAGCGTCTGTTGTGACGGTCCAACCGGCTTCCCAAGTAGAAGGGCAATCATATGCAAGATGTCATTTCTCCAAAAATCCAATGGGAGCCACGAAATCCGAACCCACACCGAAACCCATGACGACCACTCCTCTGATGGGTTGAAACCCACATGCCAGGGTTTAAGAAAGAGTCCCGCTTGGTTACAAAAATAGGGACCTCCTTCAAATGCTTTGTTACGATCCGCAAGAGAAGAAAAAACCACCATAAAATAGTTGTTTGCACTCAGCATCACCTCCACATCACCTTCAGGGTTCCAAGTCTTCCTAACCCAAGCCTCCACAAAGGGAAGAGAAATTCGGATGCCCATAAATTTACCAATAAGCGCATGTTTGGTTAAATACTCCACATCTTATGCCATCGAGTCTGGTTGAACCACTAGAACCGGCCTGGCTTTACATTGTTCCAAACATCCATTTTTCTTTAACAAGCTATTCCTGGCATGCAATGGGAAATCCTGTTCCTTCCAATCATTTTTAAATGAAATACCAGCACTAGCATGCATGCTCTATGATGGACCTGATGTCATCACTACATTCCTCCAGTTTTTCATACCTCCTCCAGAAACTGCTGCCATCCTGCAGAGCCCCCCTAAGAAATCCTAAACCTACTCTCAAGGATAACTTTCAATTTGTCCTCATTATGCTCCATTATTTAGCTTATAAGTTTTCAAAAATAACCAAAATGTTAGGAATGGGTTTTGAAACCATAATTTTTTATTGCAATGCACAAATGATCCTCAACTTGATTGTCCTAGTCATAGTTCACATTCAAATAAAAACCTAGCATATTCCATTGGAAGACCAAAACTTGGTGTACCATCCTAATACCCATTCCATTAAACTTGATATAATAGGCTTCTTGTTAGTATCCATTATCAAAAATAGTGAAATGGGTCAAACCCACGATGTCTCTCACATGAACTTTACACAACTCTTATATATAATTGCTCCAACATATAGAATGGTAATGTAATTATATAATAACCTATCATATTCTATGCCTAAGATACCAAGTACTATGTGTACAACTCAACTATCCACAACCATAAGACATTCACAAAGTGTAAGACATGTTGGAAACAAGTCAAACTGATGACATAGCAAGAATCATTTTCTTTAACGCATGCATATTCTTGACCTTGGGTAAGTGAGTCATATTGTAAATGGTTATTAGGGTGAGAAGTGTATGAATGTAACCCCCATGCTATATTTATTTACCTAGTTATATTGTGATTGTGAAAAACAATGCATCATTTGCTCCTTTTATAGTTATCAAAAGTCAAGGAATGCATTACCATGGTGATTCAAACTTGGAACCTCTCTACTACAATCTAAGTGCCTTATAGATATACTATAATTCACAAGCACAAAATATAATTACCTCTTAATAAATATAAATTCATCATGCCTAATAAAGGCAAAAAAAATCACTACAACCTAGGAGGAGCGGAGGTCTCCTGCTTTGGGTGGGAGACCCCATTTTGAATTCCTTGCTTCCTCCCTCAAATATTGTAGATTCCCAACTAGGTAGACCTTACCTAATACATATATAGGACCTATATGGGATACTCCTAGGGCCTTCCAAAATGTGTCTTCCCATTTTTATGTGATTACAGTTGCTTGGCTGGATCAATCCAGAGTTTCTTTCCTTGGTAGCCTTTGATGGTAGCTAGCTTTTGGACGACTAGGCTCAGGAGTTGGAGTTGAAAATATTGTCTTGATATATCTTTTTGTTCTTTGATAGGATATTGTGCATTATCACTATCCATTATAAGGGTTTCCTCTATTCCTCTCTAGAGCTTGGCTTTAGGAAGGGGGCTCCTGCTTTCTTGTTTGCCCTTGATGTTACAGCCTAGGGTTTGCTCACTACATTTTTTTTGGTCTCTAGGGTGGCCTTAGTTTTATCATATAAATTTGAGTGGCTCTTATGGTTGTTGCTAGGATAGGCCTTAAAAAGTAGGTTTGTGATATATTTATCATCATAAGCGGGTTTAGGATTTGCTCACTATATTTTTCTTGGTCTCCAGGGTGGCCATATTTTTTATCGTCCATAGTTGAGTGGATCATATTTGGGATGGGATTTTAGAAGATCTATCTTTTCTATATAGGGTTTTTTATGATACCTTTATCTAATGGTTCTTTTTGGTCTTCAAGATAGGCCCTGTGTTTCCTGTGAAGCTTCGAGTGAAGGTGTCTATGGATCTCATCTTGGATGAACAACTAGTGGTACTGGATGGTGATTTTGCATGGGTGACTCTCTAATGGAAGTCTTATTTAATAGTTGTTTTTGGTCCTAGTATAGGGTAACCTATGCATGTGTGTTTACTATAGAATAAAATATTTTGATGATAGTCCCTATGTGAGATGTTCCCTTCCAACCATAAGGCACATCGGGGGATTGATTCTCCTCTGGGTTTTCATACCTTTCGATTGTGATATCTATATCCTTTACAGTGAGATCTAATGGCCTATGGATATCTTGTGCTATTGAACTATATTCTAGGTAATATTTGTAATGAGATCCCATCGCCTATCAAGATCTCCCCATATCTTATTTTTTAGATGTTTTGTGTTTCATTTGGGGCCCGAGGTCCCCCTATTTTCTTTCTTTGGTGCAAGATATGTTTCGGCTGCATGCTGGTTTTTCCTAGTCTTGGCAGGAAAAAGTTGTTCAAATTTTAGTTTGTTTTGGTTGTGTTCTAGTTTTTCCCAGTATTAGTGGGAAAACCTTTTTCTTTTTTAGTTATATCTATTGTTGGTCTTATGGAGGTTATCTCCCTAGTTTAGATGATATTTTTTTACCTCTTGAAGCTATTCTTATTGAGCTTGTACCTTTTGTTGTTATCTCTTTGTAAAAGGTTTGAGGAGCCTTTCAAAACCCCTTTTTATCGATAAAAAAAACATCACTACAACCTATCATTTCCTACTACAATAGCAATGTTTTATGGAATATTTGTTTTTCTTTATTTCAACATTTGGAGGGAAGCTACCACTTTTTATTGTAAAAATAGGTATCAAAATAAAAAACCATTAAGAGTGCTAAAACTGGTACCCTCCATAAATTTTTAGAAAAAATTAAAAATATTGATGGTTCATATATATCTACCATGATTTACCCAATATAACACTTTTCTAGAACATAACCTATAAAGAAATCCTCTCTCACCAAAGCAACATACAAGCTTGTTGGATCATTTTAACAACCTTGCAAGTGGCTTAGAGGTTTTTACCATGCATTAGATCCTACCCAAGGCTTATCTAGTAATTAGGGGTGATTTATCAATGTTTAAACTCTTCTTCTTAGATTCAAAAGATATGTAGACTATCCTCTCATATGTGTTGCACCAATGTTAAAAAAAAATCTGAGGTAGAGATGAAAATATATTTTTTTATAAAATTTCATAAAATACAAATAGGATTTCTAGAAAACCACTAAAAATCAATCCTCTAGTTTCATCAAAAAACTACTTCATCAAGGCATCACTAGAATAATACATCACGAAATAAGTAATCAAATAAATAGATAAAATATTAAAAGAGAGATATATAATGGACATATCGATGAACATTTCTCCTAATCCAATCATCTACTTCTACATAATAAATCCTCATGATTCAAGTTTCCACTAGGTTCCTTTAGAATAAAACCTTAAATCTATCAAACAAGACCTTCCTCAAAAGTACTTCAAAATAATCTCTTTGTGTAACCAAGTGAAGCTAATACATAACCACCCTAATACCATGTTGGATTTCACAATACTTTCCAAAAATAAAATGAAGCATAACATTCACCATAAGTCATATGCAAGATAATAGAGAAGTGAAATAGAAATATCAAGTAAATAAAATAGAATAATATAGTTATCCAAAATAAGAAGGGGCAGGTGCCTATAGGAACTCCACAATATTACATAGTTTAATGTTAAACTGATATAATGGATCCATGGTTGTGGTGTATTTAAAGTAGACATATAATCCCCAAATTATAATTATAAATACATTAACCTATGTTGACATAAGGTTCAAGGTTAAGTCAAATTACTAAAACTTTAATACAAATTTAGTTAAGGTTAACCATCCAAGTGGTCTAACCAATCCCGTTAGGGATGAATATGTAATACAAGTGGTTTAACCAATCCCATAAGGGATAAAAAAATCAATAATTCCCAAAGGCTTACACAATTTCTTTTAGGCTTACATGAATAATTTTCATAGTCTTACACAAGATTTCCCATAGACTTGTATCATTGTTTACCATCATTCAACACTTAAATAACGTTTTTTCTTTGTTTTTTTATGTTGCTCAGGTTGTCATGGCCTTTTTTTTGGTGGTATTTATGTAGTTGTTCTTATTTTTATATAAGGATATATTATATGTTTTTGCGAGTGATTTCATCATAGTGTTTGTGCATATTGTCCTATTTGGTATGATTTTTGTACTCTAGTCTTGCCTTCAACATTATTGCACTTGTCATTAGATCATTGATTTATAATGGTAGTGATATTTGCACAATGTTTATGCTATAAGTAACATTAAGTATAGGTGCCATCATACCCGTATGAAATTATTTCTATCCCTATAGTCTTATTTGCACAAATGTTATTCTTGAAAAAAGGAGATATTCTACAATAGCGAAGAACATGGACATGTGGCATAATGGGTTATTTTCTATTATCAACTAAAGCATTAAAAATTGAGGTAAAAATTTATTCTCAAGTGCTCTTTTGTATTTTTTTCATGTGTTGTTTTATGAAACACACTCTTGATTCTTGTTAAACATACAAATATTTGGTTGTTATTCTTTATGGGGCTTCTAATATTTTATTCCAATTACAACTGATTACATATCAAGTAATTGTGCCTAGCTTTATTTCATGAATATTTGCAATGATATTTTCCTCTTATTCATTGTTCCTTGTAACACTTATATCTATTAATTTTTTATTAACATTATTATTTCTTGACCTTATGAAGACTTGAACACACCTCCTTTCAATTTATGACATTTTTGAACAAGACTAAACTATGTGGTTGTCCTCAATTATTTTATTCCTTTGGAAAATTATCTTATGCATGTAATAATTTTGTCTTGTTAATTTTTCTACTTGTCATTTACTTTATCCGTTAATTTTTTTACAACATGGCTTTCTACTTGAAAATGCACAAAAATATATATTTTTATCCTAACTATATTGTTAGGGGTATAAATTTGTGCTTGAGACTCCATTTCATTCCATTCAAGAAGCATTAAAAATATTATAGGGATAACAACAATTTTCAAACATAGATTTTCCAATGTATTTATGGAAAAAAATCTCCAAAGGCCCTCAAAAATGTAAAACAAAATACTCACTAAAAATAACAATTTTCCATTTTTATATTTTCATTGCCAAAATGCATCTCTAGCTATATTGACACATCATGAGAAGACAAAACAAAAAAGAACAAGTCATATGTATGTAATTTTTATTTAATATACACTTTTTAACTCATGGAAGGGGATCACCACATTTTTATAAGGGTGATGTTTTAACTCACATAAGGTGAACCACCACATTTACATATGGGTGACCTTCCATATTAAATACAATGGATTTTAAAAACACTAATTATTGTATAAAGAGAGATGCACTCATGACTATAAAAAGCATGAGAAATAGATGAAATATTATAGCCTCACATCTCTTCTCAAATATTGCTTACACGGTTCTCTATTATCTAAAGAATAAAATCATCATGTTATTTTGTTTTCATACTCTTGTGTTCTAGTTTGTTAGACTTTGTTATTTTTTAATTGTATTCAAAATTTAAATTTTAGATTAGTCAATTTTTTTAGTTTTGGATCACACTCTTTGTTGATGTTGGTAGACCTAGGTGGACATTGATGGTAGGATGGTGGCTATAATTTCTAATGACTCAAAGTGTAAGTAATGATGAAAAGACAAGATGAAAAATAAATTAAATTATAATGATTGAAAGCAAAGTTAGTAAGCTAGGATCAAATATTAGAGAACTATAAAATGAAAAAATGACAAAAATTGAAGGGAAAGAGCACAATGCAAGAAAACTTGTAGCTCCAAGGTTCCAAGGTTGATTTCCCCTTATTGAGTAAGCTTGATGAGCTTGCTTGTTGCTTGAATGTGCTTGAAGATTGAGATATTGAGTGCTTGAATGTGCTTGAAGATTGAGATATTGAGTGCTTGAATGCTTGAGATATTGAGTGCTTGAATGTTTTAGAACTTGGGATCTTGAATGTTTGAAATATTGAGAGCTTGAGAGCATGCTTGAATGCTTGAATGATTAAGAGTTTGATATATTTACAAGATCATGATATGATTCTAGCATTAACTTAACATGCTTTAAAAATTGTTTGCTATGAATTTTGATAGAGTTTTTGTTGGACATTTTGAGTAATTGAGTTGTCATTGTGTCAAGATTCAGTTTCAGTGAGCAATGCAAGAAGAAGTGGTTCCTAAATCAGTGCAAAGGAAATTCCACATCAGTTGGTCAGATTGGGTTCCAGGTGGTAAGATGAGGTTCAAAGAGCAATAAAGATACCCAAGAAAAATAATATTAGAATATTTTATTATAATATTAAAAGAGGAGATTTAAATTAACTATAAATTAATTTAAATAATTTCATTATAAATTAATTTAATTAACTTATAAAGTTATTAAGCTAATTAAATATTAATTATAATTTAATTATAAAATTAATTTATGTTAATTAAATAATCCTAAAGTTAGGATTATAAAGCTTATTTCATAATTTGAATTCAAAAATTTAAATTATCCGTCGATGTTTTCAAAGCTTGGACTATGCATATAAAAAGGGGGCAAGACTTTGTCTAAACCCCATCCATCATTCGTATGTGCTATGCTCTCGACTATCATGCGCAAAGGGAAGAGACAATTCACGTTTCAAAGTTTTTGGTGGCAGATAATAAAACAAAGAGGAGCGGAACTCCTTCTCCGTCGTACAACACTTTGTAGTGCAGCTAGAAATTGTAGGAGGTGCTAAGTGTGGTAGAATCATGGTGCAAGGTTTGAAACCCGCTGGCTTCAATTTTTACAAAGTAGGGGTGATAGTTTTGTTATGTGCTACACTATTGAGGAAGACACAAAGGGAAAGCGCTAGCTTTCCTCTTTGTGGGAAGGCACGTAGCCCACATGGTGGGCTAGCACCTTGCTAAGGTGCTTGGTTGGAGAGGTTCCATGTTTGAAACCCACCGAGGCCCTTTTGCATAGTAGAGAGGTATGCGCTCATGATTTGCCAAGGTTAATTGATATTTTGGATTTGCTAAAGGTTGAATAAAAATAAATTTTTTTGAGGGTTATAAAGTTGATTTTTTAAAGGTTGATTATTAAGAATTTGAGGGAGATAAAAGGATATAAATCATTATTTTTGAGGGTTTGATTTTGGAGGTTGTTAATTAAAGATTGGAGATTATAATGAGTAATTAATTTTTGTATGCTTTGATGATTGCTAATTTCAAGGAGTAATAAGATGTATTTGAGTTTGATTATTTTTGTGATTGAGAATATTTTTGAAGAGAGTTAGTGTGATATTTTTGTCATCTAACCATTGAAATTGGTAAAGAAGAAAATTGTGTTTAATATAGGTTTTGAGGTCATTTTCTTCATCAAACAAAAGGTATGGGCACATATTCCTAGTGAGTGATTGTTGAATGTTGTGAATGCTAAGTTGGAGTGAAAATTATCGTTTAACAAACATTGTTGAGTTTGATTATTGAAGGTTTTTTTGAGTGAGAGTTAATGATAAAAACCTTATTTTATAAGCATTGTTGGAAATATTGAGTAAAAATTTCATATGCTTGAACTAGGGTTTGTGCAAAGAACATGAGTATCATTGTTATGTAAAGTGGTGAACTATCTTGAACTAGGGTTTGCAAAGATCATGAGTATCATTGTTATGTGAGGATTACTTGATAAGCATTGTTGTTGAAGTGATTGGTTGAGTGAATAAATTGAACTAGGGTTTGCAAAGATCATGAGTATCATTGTTATGTGAGGATTACTTGATAAGAATTTTTGCTGAAGTGATTAGTTGAGTGGAAGTGATTGAGCTTAGTTGAGTGGATGTGTTGAAGTGATAGTTCAAGTTCTGTGAAATAAATTGTTCCATATTCTGAATTGATTTGAGAAATAGGTTGAGTGTTTGTGAATGTGAAACATATTGAGTCTCTAAAAATTCGCTATAAGTTTCTATGGTAAAGAGAGAGATTGAAAGTGATTGATCATTGTTGTGAATGTGAAGAATATTGAGTCTTTAACAATTATCTATATGTTTCTATGAGATTGAACAAGTTCTAGTGAGGACTTGTTGAGTAGATTTAAGGTAAGTCTCTGAAAAGACTTGTGGATAGTTTAGCGTGAGCTTTTGTGGAACCTTACAATACAAATTTGAGGACATAGATTGTTGAGTATATTGGACAAGTTATAGAGAGTACTTGTGGATAGATTAGAGTGAGATTTTTTGGAAGCTTACAAGACAAATTTGAGATAAGTCTTTGAGAAGACTTGTGATCAGAGTTGATTGATTGATTTGTTCAAACCTTGAGTTAAGGTTTGGGGTAGATCTAGCAGATTTAATTTGTGATTAAGTAAAGATTTGTGTTAAGGCTTGACGATAAATATTGAGGATAAATTTGTGCTAGATCAAAGGATTGTGTTTAGTGTAGATTTGAGATAGAGCTAAGAGCAAGCTTTGGAGGTGACAAAGTATAGAGGACGTCAGTCTCCTATGGATAGAGATCCATTAGCTAGGGTAGTGAGGATAGGTCTTCTAAGTGGGAACATGAGTCTTTAGTGGATAGATATCTATTATCCAGTGTAGTGGAGGTAGCAGTTCTTCTATAAGATCACCAACCAAAGTTGAGGAGAAAGGAGTTCTCCTATGGATAGAGATCCATGAACTTGATTAGGGGATTGGTGTATCCTTTGGACAAAGGTCCATAAAAATTGTAATAGGGAAAGGATTCCCAAGAGATTTATTGAGAAAATATTAGTGAAATATTTTAGTCATGGAGTATCCCGCATTGGGTGAACCACATTAAATTAATGTCTTTATTGTGTGTGGTGATTTGTGCATTAATTTTATTATTATTATTGACATTGCTATTGATACATTGTATAATATTAATTGGGAAAGAAAAGTAAAAAGTGGTCTTATACATTTCACCCCCTCTCAGTATAAGCTTGTGTTCTTCAATTGGTATCAGAGTAGGTTCCTTTGGAAGAGTTTAACAACTTGAAGAAAAAGCTTACAAGAACACAATGGATTCTAATAATGGATCCTCATATAATTCAACACCAGTATTTTATGGAAGCAATTATATATTTTGGAGTATGAGAATGAAGATTCACCTGATGGAACTTGGCAATGAAATATGGGAATCAGTTGAAAATGGATACACACCACCAGCTACTCCACCTACAGATAAATATGGTAAGCTTCTACATCATTATAATTCAAAAGCAATGAATGTAATTTTGAGAGGTTTGAATAGAAAAAAGTTCATAAATGTTATGCATTGCAAATCAGCAAAAGGAATTTGGGATAAGTTGCAAAGCATATATGAAGGAGATAAAAGTGTTAAAAAAGCAAATATATGAAATCTCAAAGGACAATTTGAATAATTAAGAATGATGAGGAAAATATTAGTACTTATCTACATGTAGATGAGGTTGTAAACGCCATGCAAGGACTTGGACTTGAGATTGAAGAATATGATGTTTGTGATAAGATCTTAAGATATCTCCTAAAAAGGTTTAGTGAAAATATCTCTGCTATAGAGGAATAAAAATATGGTGATATTTTAACAAGATATGTATTACTTGGTATTCTTACAACTTTTGAGATGAGAACAAAAGAGGAACCTAATCTCCGAAGGGAAGCAAACTTCAAAGTTACTATGAAGACAAAGGGCAAGAAGTTAGATTCAAGCAATGATTCATCTAGTGATAAAGAAGAAAATTATGGTAGAAGTAATAAGGATCCAAGAAGATTTAAATATGCAAAATGGTAGAACCCTGAAGGTTCTAGCTAATATTTAATAAATGAATAAATAAAATAACATTAAAAAGAATCACTTTTAGGGTTGAATCATTGTTGCACTGGAATGGGGAATCCCTCCAATGGGTTTAAACAAATATATATTCTTATTCTTGGATGATTTGTGTGAATGGCCAACCTAATATATATATCTACCCTAAAGCTATGTTGGTGAAGAGACATGATGGTTCACATTATGAAGAGATGTGATGGTTCACGTTATGAAGAGATGTGATGGTTCACTTTATGAGTTAATAATATAATAATTAAATAATTAATAATACTAACTAATAATTTTAGGATGGAGGATCCTAACATGCCACCCTCATTAAAAAGAGCTTTTTCCTCAAAGCTCAAAGCTCAAAGTGAGGAGCTATATCCTTTGTTTTCCAAGAAGGATTTGCGTAAGCTCTTGGACTCTTTTAATGTCATCCTTCCATAGGTAGGGATATCAAGAAGGATGAAGCGTTAGCAAGGGGTTGCCAAAAATTAGTAAATGTGTGATGATGAGGGAAGGACAACCCTTGGGGTTCTTCAAACACCTTAAAATGATGCATAAAAAGAGGTGGTAAAACTTCTACATTCTCTTGTTGTTCCCTGGGAGAGGCAATGGAGGAGTGTGTAGTCACCTTTCTGCCTTGTTTTTGAATAGGTTTGATCCTATGGTGATAACTCACTATTGGAGAGGAAATTGAGTGTAGTTCTTGTAGAGTGCATGTTTGGCCATAATGAGTCACTTCAGGAATGTCTACCTCATCCTTTCCTGATGCATCGATCACTTCTGGCATATCAATTGTATTGCCTTCATCGTTGTGATCAGGTGCTTTGGGTATTGCTTGCTCATTGTCCTCATTTTCCACATCTTCATTATATTTCTCAGCTTCCTTAGCTTCCTCATCTTCCTTATCTTCCTCATATTCCTCATATTTAGTGCTATCATCAAGTGAATTTGTCACTACTTCTACCTCAATCACAATTTCATCGTTGGGAGAACTACAAGGAATAGTTGCATCCGAAATATATAGTGTAGGTGTAATACATTGATGATTGTGAATAAATTTCTCATCACAATGAAAAAAATGCCCTTTTCTCATCGTGCCTTCATTTCCATGGGGTTAATATGTTTAATGGGTAAAATTTGGGCAAGTTTTTGGGTTGTGCAAGTATTTTGTGATTCCCATATAGGTGGTTTTGTAATTTGGTCCTTCGATCTTATTCCAAGTTGAGAATTTAATTTACTTTCATCTAATAGGGCCAATCCAATGGTCTGCATCATGGTATAGGGTTTGAACTTTGTCACCTCTATTTTAATTTCTTCTTTCAATCCTTTGATGAAGCAATATATGAGAAATGCTTCACCCCACCTTGTGTTGTGTTTGGTGATATCCTTAAATTGAATTTCATACTCATGCATGGTAGTGTTTTGATGAATATCTTTGAGCAATTCCCACATGACTGGGTCCCACATGGCTCTGATACCAAATGGTAGAACCCTGAAGGTTCTAGCTAATATTTAATAAATGAATAAATAAAATAACATTAAAAAGAATCGCTTTTAGGGTTGAATCATTGTTGCACTAGAATGGGGAATCCCTCCAATGGGTTTAAACAAATATATATTCTTATTCTTGGATGATTTGTGTGAATGGCCAACCTAATATATATCTACCCTAAAGATACATTGGTGAAGAGACGTGATGGTTCACGTTATGAAGAGATGTGATGGTTCACTTTATGAGTTAATAATATAATAATTAAATGATTAATAATACTAACTAATACTAACTAATAATGTTAGGATGGAGGATCCTAACACAAAATATGTTAGATGTTTCAACTATGGAAAGTATGGTCACTATGCAATTGATTGTCAAGAAGCTAGAAATAGCAATGATGAAGAAAAATAGGATTATAAGAACATGGAATCATAAATATACAGGTACCAAAATAAAGGTAAGGATGGAAAAGGCAAACAAGGAAAGAAGTTCTTTCAAAGATAGAAGAGGAGTTACTATGCATACAAGGCAAGTAAGTACTCAAGTGATAGTGAAAATAGTTTCTCAGATAATGATAAAGATGAAGTTCTATTTCTAACAGAGGAAAATGAAGAAGTTAAGAAAATGTCACCAATAATTCTCAAGTGTTTTAGATGTGGTAATTTTGGACATCTTGAAGATAGTTGTACAAAGAATAGTTTCAGTTTCAGTGATGATGAATATGCAGATACACTTGAAGGACCGGAAGAGAATATTCTAATGGCACTAGAAGAAGAAGAAGGTGATCCTATAGAAGACAAGTCAAAAGATAATGGAGATGTTTTAAAAGGTAAACAAATAGAGGAAGAATTAGAGAAAGGAGAATTTGATCTTGAGGGAGAGCTTATTTATGCTCTTAACACATTAAATAAGGTAATAAAGTAAAATTCCCAACTTACGCTTCAGTTTCAAGAATGTGATGAAGAAAGGGAAAATATTATAGAGGATATAAATAAGTCAATGGCTAAGACAAATAAGTTCAAGGATAAGTTATAAGCAAAGGTATTAGAATGTGAAATATTAGATCAAGAAGTAGCTCTACTAAGGGAAGAAGTAGATAAGTCTAAGGATAAGATACACAAGTTTGGAAAGAGCTCAAAGATCATAGATAAGATGATTAAGATACATAGATAGTCAACAAACAAAACAGGTCTTGGTTTTGAACATGAAGAAAATAAACAAGAAGATGAGTCAATCTCAAGTTCTGAAGAAGAAGAAGAAATTTTAGAAGAAGACAATGTGAGAGAAAGTGAGACTTCTGAGGATGAGTTGGACAATAGAAATTTCAACAAGAAAAAGAAAAATGCACAAAAGAGAAACATATGGAACAAGAACCAAAACAAAGTAAAAGAGACTAAGATACCAATGAGGTCAAGGCAAGGAAATTTCAATGGATGATGTTTCTCATGTCATAGATTTAGGCACAAGGCTTCACAGTGCAGGACACATGAAAGACAGGAATATGGGAACTTCAAAAATAGGCAGCTTTTTCATAGGTATTGCTACTCATGTAATCAGTTTGATCACAAGGTAATGAATTGTAGGGTCCATGAATGGAATAGATATGGCTTCACTAGAAGAAATCCCAAGCTATTTGCACCTTCAAGGAATAACAATATTAAGTGTTACAAGTGCAATAATGATGGACATACAACAAAGTGGCATAGAGCAAAAATTCCAGAGATAAGAAGAAATAGGAATAGTCAAAGGAATCAAAAGAATAAGATGAGAAGGAAAGTGGACAAAGGTAAAGATCAATGCATTTTAGGAGTAGAAATACTACTACCCCAAAATTAACCACCTCAAGAGGAGGTGGGGGAGGGGCTAAGCTAAGAGACTCATTCTTAGCCCCGAGTCCCAAAGGTGACCCTTTGCCATTGATGTCAAAGGGGGAGAGATTTGAGTAAGGGAGAGATATTTGATTTAAGGCGAGAGCATTGAGTCAAGGGGAGCAATTTCCTAGGGGGAGTAGAATAGAAAAGGTCATGGAAATGGTAAAAGGTAACTGGGTTGCCATCAATGACACATGGGGAGATTGCTAGACATTTTGAGTAATTGAGTTGTCATTGATGTCAAGAGTCGATTTCAGTGAGCAATGCAAGAAGAAGCGGTTTTGAAATTAGTGCAAAGGAAAGTCCACATCCAGTTGGTCAGATCCGGTTCCAGGTGGTTAGATGAGGTTCAAAGAGCAATGAAGAGGCCCAAGCAAAATAATATTATAATATTTTATTATAATATTAAAAGGGGAGATTTAAATTAATTTAAATAATTTCATTATAAATTAATTTATTAATTAATTTAATTAACTTCTAAAATTATTAATTTAATTATAGATTAATTATAATTTAATTATAAAATCAATTTATGTTAATTACATAATCCTAAATTTAGGATTATAAAGCTTATTTCATAATTCGAATTCAAAAATTCGAATTATCCATCGACATTTTCAAAGCTTGGACTATGCATATAAAAAGGGGGTAAGACTTTTTCTAGAACCCATCCATCATTCGTATGTGTTATGCTCTCAACTATCATGCGTAAATGGAAGAGACAATTCATGTTTTCAAAGCTTTTGGTGGCAGATAATAAAACAAAGAGGAGCGAAACTCCTTCTCCATCGCACAACATTGTGTAGCGTAGCTGACAATCATGGGAGGTACTAAGTGTGGCAGGCTTGTGGTGCAAGGTTTGAAACCTTCTGGCTTTAGTTTTTACAAAGTGGGGGTGATGTTTTGTTGTGTGTTGCACCATCGAGGAAGACACAAAGGGAAAGCGCTAGCTTTCCTATTTGTGGGAAGGCACGTAGCCCACATGGTGGGCTAGCACCTTGCTAAGGCGCTCGGATGGAGAGGTTCCATGTTCGAAATCAGTCGAGGCCCTTTTGCATAAGATAGAGGTATGCACTCATGATGTGCCAAAGTTAATTGATATTTTAGATTTGCTAAAGTTTGAATAAAAATAAATGTTTTTGAGGGTTATAAAGTTTATTTTTTAAAGGTTGATTATTAAGAATTTGAGGGAGATAAAAGGATAGGAAGCATTATTTTTGAGGGTTTGATTTTGTAGACACCTAAAATGCATCATGTGTAGGGTAATACTCATATGGGGCATGATAACAAACCATATGAATGATCTTGGACAACTCCAAGGCAAAAGCAGTGGTTTTAACCACTCAATTTGGGCTCCTTGGCCTAATCAGCTCAAACCGTTGTTGACACCTATGGTCTACAATATGAACCACTACTAAAACCCATAGTTCATAGTCTAGGTTGTAGTTGTCACCCATGGTTTAGAACTGAAGTTCAGTTGGCCTTCATCCAAGCCAAATCAGTTTTAACGACCATTTGTTCTAGAAGAGGGTAGTTGAAGGACGAAATATTCCAAAGGCTTCCAATCCAACTGTCCCAATCATCTCTTCTTGATCTTGGCTTCTCCATGAATCCACCCCTATCCCTTGGGTAATCCTATAAATACCCCTTTGAATTAGGGTAAAAATAGGGACATTTTTCATAGCGAAGCACTGTCAAAATAATGAAAGTGAGCATTGGATATTAGAGCAGCGAAGCACTATCAGATTGTAGAAACATTCGAGTACACTGAGAGATCCTAGTTGCCATTCACTTACCAATTCACCAAGAATCATGTCATTTTTTTCCATGGATTCCCTAAGGATCTAGAACACCAAGAAATGATAATTCGAGCAAAAAAAAGCCCAATTGTGTAATTCAATCGCTAACCCAGTCAGAGGACATCAAGGTAACCCTGATCATCAATTGGAAAAGGAGGATCAAGCCCACAACCTTGGATTTGGATGGTAAAGTTATTCAGTTGCTCATTGTGGGTGACATTTATAGTGTATAATGCAGACCACTGATTTGAGCTATGGTTTGTAAACGATGATAGATCTCCTTACTATTTCTTTTATAGTATGTTTCATTAGACTAGATTAAGCATTTTAGTAGTTTGTTTAGTATTTTAGAGACTCTGACTAACCAAATTATGAATTTCATTAGGTTTATTTCATTATGGCAAGTAGGACATAATTAGCTTAATTTCATGTTATAATGCTTCATTTCATGCAATTAATCCACTAGATTGATAGTTGTACTTTCTATTTATATGTTTTAAGCAATCTTTATGAGTTTTTCATAAGTCTAACATGATTTGTTCATTTTCTTGATTTCATTAGTGTTATGGCATTTTCATGTTTATATCCTTTAAAGGGCCTCATCATGAGAGGTTGCCTATGTTATTAATGCTTTTGTGTTGTTTCTTAATTGCAAGAAAGTAGATTTAAAGGAGACTCATCCATCCAATTCCTTCCTCAACACGAATAATAGGGTCAACTCCACCCTAGAGGAGTTCGTGTCACCCCGAATGGCTTGAAACTCACATTCACCCTTGAGAGGGATTTCATATGCTTTTCCTACTATAATAAGAGTATCAAAATGGTATCCCTAAGAGGGACGTATTTGTAACCATAATTGGCTTCTTTAATGGAATAAAAATGTTCTTCTTCTTTCTCATTTGTTGTCAATTTTGCAATGCATTATTTTGTATCTCTTATTTCGTTTATGTAGTAGGAAGCATAGGTGTGAGGCCATTTTGGTGGTCATAGAAGGTGATCACGATGGAACTCCATATTTTTAGCTTCTAATTTTTGACTTCTTTATGTTTTTGGATATAAGGTACAAATCGTGGTTAACAACTACAGTCTCATTGTTGTCCCGTGGCTTCAAGATGCGGTCTACAATAGCAACTGTGCAACAGAGTTGTGGTTTACAATAGATGCATCATACAATAGGAGATCAAAGCTAGATAAGATGAGGACCTAAGGTAGGCCCTTATGACACTCTCTGTCTCTGTATTTTGCCTCTGTGTTTTTTTAGAATAGAGAAATTGAAACCTAAATTGATTAAGGATAAAAAGAACATGAAAATGAAGTAGGTCCTTAGGGTTTCTTTTTTTGTGTTTTAGCTAGGTGCTGCTAGGAACAGTGGAATTATGATTGTAGTCCACCCTAGAATCCAGTGTGCTAGATTAAATTATGTGTTGTTTTGCATGTATAAGGCCTGATTAGTGGACATTTACATCATAAGGTACATTTTCGAAAAGAGCATGTAGTACGTAGCTTGCATTTTTTTAATTTGAAAAGTTCTTTTGCTGCATATCATGCAAGAAATGAGCATGAATGTTGTATGATGCATTTCATTTTCATGCAACAATTAAAATGAACCACACACACCATGTTTCAATTAAACGCTAGTAGCTTGGAAGTGACATCCAACCACTAGTAGGGTTTCAATGATGGTGGAGGTGATTTCCATCCGTTGGCACAAATCCCACGTACCTTATGATTCTAGACCAATATCAGATTCAAGAACGTTTCGTAACCTAGAAAAATTACATATACTCCTCTTCGAAGGGTATGACGCTGACTGGGTGAAAATGGGTGAGGATCTGGGAGGACCTATGCTCCCTGACCGTGTGTGGAATTCATTACCACACATTATAGGTTGGATTACGCGGCCTAGAGTTCATCACCAGGTTGTCGAGTTGCGAGTATACAGGTGAAAGCCTTAAACTATTGAGCATTAAATCAACAATTTCAAACACGATAAGAGTAGTTTAAGTTTTCAACAAATCTCAAATACACTAAACCAGTTTTAGGACACACATCTAATTCTTAAAAGAGAAAATCATAATGTATAATTTGTGTGTTTCATTATTTTGGGGAAATCAACATAAGATCCTTGATCATAGTAAAAATCTACTTTTTTATTCTGCATCCAATGGTTTGAAAATCATGTGAATCAAAGCTATAACAAAAAAGTTATTTTGGTTTTATGATTACTCTATTTTCGAAGCCGAAAATTAAGAAAAACTGCACTAAAATGGTCATAAAATGGTCTAGACAACTCCAAAACTTGCCATGTTTTAGTTTTCCCCTTGTGCATCTCTCACAAAAATTTTGGATCCTAACTCTTCATGGTTCAAAATTTCCCAAAAATTCCAAAAAATGGTCATTTCCCCACGAGCCCCAATTGGCCAATTATTCCAAAAATACTAAATTTTGACCCGAAAATCATATTTGTGAGTTATAGCTCATTGTGATCAGCTCATCGCACTAATCATTTTGATATATAACACTTACAAATTTTTTTTGGAAGTCAAAATTCATAAGGTCATGGTCAATGCATGGGGCCATCCCCGATCTAAGACTGAGGTTGCACCCAATGCACCATAGGGTTTGGATCACCCTAGAGGTAGCACACATGACCAAAATATACTTGAATGCACTTTAGGTAGTCTCAAAGGAGACAACACCACTCATAGTGGATCTCATCAAGGAACCCCGCTCAGGAGAGTTAACAACAGATCTTCTCGTGACCTAAATGAGAATACTTCCAGACCTACCACATCTCATTATACTGAGAGTTCAAATAAGTCCAATAAAGGGTGAGATAGAGATAAGACAACCATTCGTATACCTATTATAATGCCAAATCCTTTCTAATATGGAGGGTGTCATTTGTCTTACCGTAGTGTTCATTTGTCTTACTGTAGTGTTGGCAAGGAAGGTACTCCACTTGAACCCTCACAAGGATTTGCAGAGTCCTAGACCTAGCACAACAAACCAATCAAATCGGGCACATAGGTCAGATGTGATTCAAAGAGAATAAATGCTCCAAGACCAATTGGAGGATTTGCATATTGAACGTGAGTGTTTAGAAAATATAGAACAATAAAGTGCAAAAAAATAGCGGTTGCACCTACAACGGTTATATAACACTGCTTAGAAGAGCAATGCCTCCTCGATTTAAAGGAGCAAGAAAAGTGATCAAATAGATTGGCTCGATCTGAATTACCTCCTTGTAGTGAGTACAAGAAACAACACAATGAGAGGTGTGCTACTTCACACCTTGAGATGCATAATAGGAGAGTAGATGATTATGTTTGTCATACTTCACAACATGCTTCTCAACCATGAGAGTGTTTAAGACCAAACATGCATGCGCACAAGTAGTATGAAAGATCAAAGTCAGATGACCAGGATCAAAAATATCCTGAACCATATTCTGTAGATGTGGCTGATGAGTACAATCAACCACCTCGTACTCAAAGGAAATTACCTCTGCTTGCACCTCGAAGATCCCTTCGGGAGGAAGAGATCATCTCTTCTCAAGCCTACAAGGTGCTTACCGAGAGAGTCAAATCTCTCGAGAAACAAGATGTGGCTGGTCAAAATACCACTTTAAGAAAGATACATAATCAACCATTGTGTCCATCAGTGCCAAGCCGTGCTTATCCTAAGAATTTTTAAATACCTAAATGGGATAAGTTTAAAGGTGATGAAGATGTGCCAGAGCATATAACAAGCTTCATAAATGCATGCTTCCAGCTACAACATGACGATGCCTTAATGTTAAGAACTTTTTTTATGACCCTCGTAGGTGTAGCTAGTGAATGGTTTAATCAATTACCTAGGCACAACATAACCAAATTTAAATAGTTGGTGGATGCTTTCTTTGAGTGCTTCTCTTTTGGCACCAAAAAGAAAGCTAATCTATTTGACTTGGCCAATATATGTCAAAATGATGATGAGTCAGTCATGGATTATGGGGATAGGTAGCAAAAATTAATAGCAGAGTTACCATTCTCTATTCCCACTATTGAACTTACCTGAATTTTTACCAAAATTTGTGCCAAGCACATATCATTGTTGCTCCAGTTGTAACAATATACAACATTTGAAGAGGATTTGGCACAAGCCAAGGTCATTGAAGACATCAAGCTAGAGGAAGGAGATCTAAAGTTCCATAGTGATAAATAATGGAACAAGAGCACAATATATCAACCACAGTAGGCTGAGCCTACACATGTCAACCAGATTGTGTTAAACATTCCAAAAGAAACACAGAGCCAACAACAAAAGAACTATCAAGCTCAAACTCCTCCTACGCATCATAATCAGTGCAACAGGGATCAAGGCAAGGACAAAAAGAGATGTCCACCTCGTAAATATACGCCATTGCCTGAATCTTTGGCATAAATTTTCAATTGCCTTTGCAAGGCTAAGGCCCTAATATTGCCTAAAGTATGCACCCTACATCCTAATTGCCTCAAACCTAAAGGGTATAGAGAAGATCTCTATTGTGTTTATCATTGGCAGAATGGCCATGATATCCATGATTGTGTTGAATTCAATAATTTAGTGCATAATATGTTGGATAAGAACAAATTGCAAATAGATAGCCCTTTATCTATCGATAATCAAAACATCAACATATTCAAAAACCCTCAACACAACCATGAGGTCAACAAAAATCAAGTTGAGCATGTCAATGAAGTGCACATAGCCCCATATGATGAGGGTTTTATCAGTATGATCAATATTACAACACAAAGTAAGAGATGCCTTGATCAGCCCAACATACCAAAAAATTCAACTAAAGTTGATAATCTATCACGGTCCACACCAACAGTGAATTTAATTCACTCACCAAAGGACCCTGTGATTACCTTTTATAGATAGGAGATTAAGCCAATCTCTAAGGATGAACCCGATCCTCTGCTACACATCATAGCAAGCATTAATCAGATCCTGTACAAGAGAGTCTTGATTAACATCGGGTCATCTATCAACATCATCATGGCTGTAGCTTTGAAACATTTAAATTTTTCACCTTTGCATATTAAGGACTCAACATTCACATTTAGAGCCTTCAATGATGCCACATCCCCAACAATCGATACAACAGTCCTACCTATACAGGTTGGGATAAAGACAATTCCTACATTTTGCCATATCCTAGGGGGTGAGAGGTAGTATAAAATATTGCTAGGTAGACCATGGATGAGGGATATGGAATGTGTGCCTTCCATAATACACAAAAACCTAAAATTCACACACCAAGGACAAGTGTATGTGGTCCCCCATGATCCAAATCCATTAAAATATTACAAGAAAGTTGATGAGCTACAAGCAACTCTAGTGGCATGCGAGCCTCAAAATATTCATTTGAATAAAATCATCAAACATGCAACTAGGATTTGCATCAAGAAATCACTACCTTCTCCCATCACCAAAAATCATGGTATCATATTACCTAATGAGGAGAAGAAAACATCAGTTAGTATGACTGATGCATAAGCACCTCGACCAGTTGATGATTTACACACAACTGATCTGAAAGCCAAAGCACCTTATCATGAGTTCGTTGGAATGGTCAACATTCAGATAGAGGATCGAGTGATTCTAAAGTAGATAAAACAACAGGTGGTGCAATAAGATGTTGCTTCCACATCAAAGGGGTCAAAACTCTTGAAATTAGTCACTCCTGACTCATTTTTCATAACACCTTTTCAAGAACAAGAACATGTATGTTCCCTATATCAAATTGGGGGTACTAAAGTTGACACAGTTCAACACAACAAAGTGAAACAAAAAAATGAACTGAGTCATGAACTTGAGCATGTGGATGACACTAACAAAGTGAATCATCAAGAAGCAGCCACATCAGCTCAAAGGAAGGAAATTGGTGATGTGCACTTATCTGGTGGATCTTTAGCAACCACTCTTTCACCTTCTTCAATAGACAAAGGTATTTCGAGTCAATTTTTAGAAATACACATGAATTCCTTGTTGGTCTTGCAATCCATTCTAAGTCGTATAGATAGAATGGAGCATTGAATGGATGAGAAAGATAAGGCATTGCACAATATCATGAATCGGTTTGAAAATATGAAATTACAAAAGCAACCCACATCTAAGGCCAAACCACTTTCTATGCAACCATAGGAAAAGCCTCAACAAAATCAAGAGCCAATTTGGCCAACCCAATCATCGAGTGATCAAAATGAACCAATGTGGGTTAGGCACCCAAGATAATCACAACACATTTGGACTCCTTTAAGCGAGTCTATGTCTGACATTCTTCAAAAGCTGCAAGAGGCTAAGGTCATCACCTTACCTAAAATCAAACCTGTAGATCCAAATAGAGTTAAAACTAAGGGTTACAGGGAGGATCATTATTATCTCTATCATAGAATAGAGGGCCATGGCATTTGCGATTGTTATGGATTCAAGTATGTGGTTCAAAAACTCATAGATAGTGGGTTTTATCCCATAGATGGTTCACCCATAGTGTTTCAACCTACTAAAGTAGAGACCTCATCTTCTCATGTGTGACCCCAAGGTCATTTGTCACCTCATAAGCCTCAACATCCTATTTCTCACCAAGAGCATGACCAACATGTTTGGACACCTTTAATTTTATTGATGTCAACTATCGTTCGTAAGATATGAGAAATGAATACAATCACGTTGTCGGATGTACCCTTGTATAAACCATATAGGGCCAGATCTAAAACTTATATAAGGGAATAAGCTTACCTTTATCACCGAATGAGGGGTCATGATATTAATGATTGTTATATCTTTAAACATGTAGTTCAGGATCTTATCGATGGAAAGATCATATCCATAGATGGATCATTGTTGCTACCCCTTCAGGACATAGGCACCCCGCTGAGGTTTGTGCCTCAATTGGGAGAGTTGATTTTTGTCACTCTTCCTAAGCAAGTTGATTACATTTCATTAGGTAACATGCACACTAGGGGTCTTCAAGGTAGCATACGTTCCCCACCATCCACACAAAATTCAATTAGGCAAAGTGAGGATTATAGAGGTAGCACACGTCCTTCACTTTCATTGAGGGGCACACACACTAGGGGTACCTAAGGTAGCGTATCCTCCACAAAATATCCAAAGGCAATTGTAATGCATTTGGTCACTGCACAAAAGGCTCCAAGGTTTTACCAAAACTATTTGGTCAATCCCAAAAGGTTTCAAGGGTTTCTCAAAACTGCTTGGTCAATCCCAAAAGGCTCTAAGGGTTTTCTCAAAACCGCTTGGTCAATCCCAAAAGGCTCCAAGGATTTTCTCAAAATCGCTTGGTCAATCCCAAAAGGCTCCAAGGGTTTCTCAAAATCACTTGGTCAATCCCAAAATGCTCCAAGGGTTTCTCAAAACTACTTGGTCAATCCCAAAAGGCTCCAAGGGTTTCTCAAAATTGCTTGGTCAATCCCAAAAGGCTCCAAGGATTTCTCAAAACTGCTTGGTCAATCCCAAAAGGCTCCAAGGGTTTCCTCAAAATTGCTTGGTCAACTCCAAAGGCCCCAAAGGCTTCTGTAAATCCTATGGTCATCCCAATAAAAGGCTCCAAAGGTGTCTGTAAGCCCTTTGGTCAATAAGAATTTTAAAATCCATAAAAAAATTAAAAAAATCAATAAAATCCAACAAAATTGGAAAATATCAAAATTCAAAAACATTTGCATTTCATTTGCATCATTGCATTCCACTTTGCACTCACATTTCATTTTGCATTGCATTAGGCATTTCCATCTGTCGCATGTTGCATTAGGATAGTTTGCGTTTGCAATCTTACAAACGGTGCCATGTTTGTGTTTCAATCATGCACCTCTGCATTTATCATCATACATCACCCTTGTGAGTAATTGTGTTTTTCAACACAACCCCTCTTGTTGCTATGAAGAATATACTAGGGTTTTATAGTCATTCAACCATACCTAAAGGTCTTCTCAAGAGTTTATAGAAAGCTTGCTTTGCTTTTGTAGATGAGGTCCAGTTAGTATAGCCCTTAGCATATTAGAATTATATTACTAATCAAAAAATTAAACAATCCTAATAAGGACTAGGGGAAGATGAAATCCATGAAGTAGGACCAGGTATCCTGAGGTGAAAAGAGTTATTATTGCTTATCCCCCTATGCGGACGGTATGGGAAATATTGGCAATTGGAAAAAGGACAAGTTTATTCCCTACCCATAATCCCTTGCTTACGATAAAATGAGCAATATCCCAGAGTGATATTCCACATCAATCCTCAAGATTGATACCCTAGACCGATATCATAGATCGGCATCCCAGATTGATATCCCATTTTGATATCATAAGATCGATATCCTCAATCGATATCCCATAAACAGTTTCCCAAAGTAAAATCCCCAAAGGAAGTTTCTGAAGCAAATTATCAAATGTAAATTCCAAAAAGTCAAGTCAAATGAAGACAAATTGTACAAAGAAATTCAAATCAGTATCAAATCCATTTCTCAAAGAAGAAAGAAAAATTAAAAAAAAAAGAAAAAATAAAGGAAAGAAAATTAAAAAAAGAAAGAAAGAAAATTTGAAAAAAGGGAAACAAAAAAAGAGTATATACAAAATAAATAGTGATTTTTGTCACTACATATGAGCAAGTATGCCGAAATATTGAAGAAAATAAGGGAGAAAAATTGAATCCCTGGAATTGCCAGCACTACTGTACCTTATGCATGATGATATATCTAATACATACGCATTTTTCTTATGTACAGACCAATGTTTGAATGTGGAAGAGCTAGCTTTAGGTATCCTATATCACCTAGTGGTCTAGTCCAACTAAAATCTAAATCTAGGATTGGATAAACATATGCAGACTCCCAATCTTAGAAATGGGCTGAAAGAATCCCACCTAAAATTGGGGAATGCTTATGCTTTATCTTAATATACTCATTTGCACACACAAGGATAATGAACAGTTAGGGCCTATCCTAGCAAAAGCCTTACATTTCAAAAGTCTAGTTTGGTCAGTATACAACTTTTGATAAGTCTACTAGGGTGTTTGAGTCTCATGAAAAACCTCAAAATTTTCTCTAATAGCAACAAAATACCAAAGATCCAAATCATAAAAAATAAAAGTCATTCAATCATCAAATTGTGAAGTATCGAATCCGTGATACATCATTACATTGAGCACAATCAAGATATAGGATAGATATTGGATAGATATCAAAAACAATATTTATACGGTCACTGACTATATTATGCATATCTTTCAAATTTCAAGAGAAATATAGAGTGACATAATATATAATTCGCATCATACCGCTTCATATCATTGCATTTCATATATGGGTGATTAATTGATTAAATTATTGTAATGAGGATTTTCAATTACATTCATGATTTTTACACATTCTGTGGTGTCGTCCATTAGATTGTTAAACACGCATCACATTCATTCCTTATGTTTTAAGTGATTAAAGCATACAAGTTCATTTACATTAGATTACCATGGTTATAAATTAAATGCATACAATAAAGCAAAATCAAATATATGTTTAAAAGTAAACATCGCATCCATATGCATCCATCATAAATAGCACATCTAAGCATCTAGATCACTGCATACCATCATCATCATAAATCATCTAGCTAGTGCATGTCATCCATACATCACATCATATAACATCAAATCAATATAAGTATTGCATCCACGTGCATCTCAAAAATGTAAAAATAACAAAAAAATCAAATAAACTCAAAATCCAAATGTGCCTCGTACCTAGTTATTTACCCTATACACTTGGCGGTTGAAGTGACTTGCGCTCCATGCAATCCGGCAAGATGAGTAAATTACCATAAGGACATTTGGGGCAAATTCATCATCGTGGAATTGATATGCTTCTGTTCAATCCCTAAGAAGGCCCAGACGATCGGACTGCTCCATGGGAACGAAGTGTTCATGTCAATTATTCTATGATCCTCTTAGAAGATCATCGACAATATGATTCAACACATGCCTAATTAGAATTGCTTTCATTTAAATTCCCTAAGAAGGCCTTCATGGCTAGACCGCTCCATGGGATAGAAATAGACAATTACTATTAACAGTTGCAATCATAGCTAATTAGGCCTTGTCAAGAATTTAATTTCTAAATCTTAATTTGTGCAAATATCATTCATAGTGGTCAAGCGACCTCGTTGCTTCATTTAATTGTCATTACCCTCATCGACTCATCGCTTGAGGGGGTAGTCATAATATCAAATCATAAATCAAAGTTAATAGAATATCCCTTGATCTTGTCAAAATTATGTTTGTCTTACAAATCATTACCAAAGAGTATGATAAGCTTACCCTTTGTTAGGGCAAAAGAAAAAATGATGAGTTAAGCCTTTGTCACTCTGTCTATCGTTCCTATCCAATTATACCTAGAAATGCCAAAGCACCAAATGTAAGCCTTCCATCCAGTTGGAAGCAAATGTAAGCCTTCCATTTAGTTGGAAGAAAATTTAAGCCTTTCACCCAGTTGAAAGAAATGATTCTAGGATGCACATATTTTTGCAGGACCTGATGTTGATCAAACTAATGATCATCATGCAACCTACAACATCATTTTAGAAGGTCTATTTTTGGTCACACGTTGTATAAATTCACAACGCATCATAAAAGGGGCATCTTTAGACACCTAAAACATGTCATGTGTAGGGGACTACTCATATGGGGCATGCTAACAAACCATATGAATGATATTGGACAGCTCCAAGGCAAAAGTAGTGGTTTTAACCACTCAATTTGGGCTCCTTGGCCTAATCAACTCAAACTACTACTGACATCTGTAGTCTATAGTCTGAACTACTGCTGACACTCATGGTTCATAGTCTAGGCCACATCTATCAACCATGGTTTATAATTGAAGTTCATTTGGCCTTCATCCGAGCCAAATCGATTTGAATGACCATTTGTTCTAGAAGAGGGTAGTTGAAGGACGGGAGATTCTAGAGGCTTCCAATCCAACTATCCCAACCACCTCTTCTTGATATTGGCTTCTCCATGAAGCTACCCCTAGAACTTGGGTAATCCTATAAATACCCCTTCAAAATAGGGCAAACAGGAGGGCATTTTTGATAGCAAAGTGCTATCAAAATAATGAAAGTGAGCATTGGAGATTAGAGTAGTGAAGCCCTATCGGATTGTAGACTCATTTGAGTACACTAAGAGATCCTAGTTGCCATTCACTTGCCAATTCACCAAGAATCATGTCAATTTGTGCCATGGATGCCCTAAGGAGCTAGAATGCCAAGAAATGATAATTTAGGTAAATGGAGGCCCAATTGTGTAATTCAATCGCCAAACCAGTCAAAGGACATCAAGGCGACCCTTGATCATCAATTGGACAAGGAGGATCAAGCCCACAACCTTGGAGTTGAAGAGTAAAGTTATTAAGTTGCTCATCATGGATAATAGCCACGGTGTACAGTGCAGACCACTCATTTGAGCTACGGTTTACAAACGGTGATAGATCTCCTTACTATTTCTTTTGTAGTATGTTTCATTAGACTAGATTAAGCATTTTAGTAGTTTTTTTAGTATTTTAGAGACCCTGACTAACTGAATTACGAATTTCATTAGGTTTATTTCATTATGGCAAGTAGGACATAATTAGCTTAATTTCATGTTATAATGCTTCATTTCATGCAATTAATCCACTAGATTGATAGTTGTACTTTCTGTTTATATGTTTCAAGCAATATTTATGAGTTTTGCATAAGTCTAACATGATTTGTTCATTTTCTTGATTTCATTAGTGTTATGGCATTTTCATGTTTATATCCTTTAAAGGGCCTCATCATGAGAGGCTGCCTATGCTATTAATACTTTTGTGTTGTTTCTTAACCACAGGAAAGTAGATTTAAAGGAGACTCAACCATCCAATTCCTTACTCAACATGAAGAAGAGGGTCAACTCCACCCTAAAACAGTTCGTGTCACACCGAATGGCTTGAAACTCACATTCACCCTTGAGAGGGATTTCATATGCTTTTCCTACTATAATAAGAGTATCAAAATGGTATCCCTAAGAGGGACGTATTTGTAACTGGAATTGGCTTCTTTAATGGAATAAAAGTGTTCTTATTCTTTCCCATTTGTTGTCAATTTTGTAATGCATTCTTTTGTATCTCTTATTTCGTTTACACAGTAGGAAGCATAGGTGTGAGGCTATTTTGGTGGTCATAGATTTTGGAGGTTGTTAATTAAATATTGGAGATTATAAGGAGTAATTGAGTAATTAATTTTTGTATGCTTTGATGATTGCTAATTTCAAGTAGTAATCAGGTGTATTTGAGTTTGATTATTTTTGTGATTGAGAAATATTTCTGAAGAGAGTTAGTGTGATATTTTTATCATTTAACCATTGAAATTGACAAAGAAGAAAATTATGTTTAAGATAGGTTTTGAGGTCATTTTATTCATCAAACAAAAGTTATGGGCACATATTCCTAGTGAGTGATTGTTGAATGTTGTGAATGCTAAGTTGGAGTGAAAAATATTGTTTAACAAGCATTGTTGAGTTTGATTAGTGAAGGTTTTTCTGAGTGAGAGTTTATGATAAAAACCTTATTTTATAAGAATTGTTGGAAATATTGAGTAAATATTTCATATGCTTGAACTAGGTTTTGTGAAAATAACATGAGTATCATTGTTATGTGAGGATTACTTGATAAGCATTGTTGTTGAAGTGATTGGTTGAGTGAAGAACTTGAACTAGGGTTTGCAAAGATCATGGGTATCATTGTTATGTGAGGATTACTTGATAAGCATTGTTTTTGAAGTGATTAGTTGAGTGGAAGTGATTGAGCTTAGTTGAGTGGATGTGTTGAAGTGATAGTTCAAGTTCTGTGAAACAAATGTTCCATATTCTAAATTGATTTGAGAAAGAGGTTGAGTGTTTGTGAATGTGAAACATAACGAGTCTCTAATAATTCTCTATATGTTTATGTGGTAAATAGAGAGATTAAAAGCGATCGAGCATTGTTGTGAATGTGAAGCATATTGAGTCTCTAACAATTATCTATATGTTTATATGAGATTTAACAAGGTCTAGTGAGGACTTGTTGAGCAGATTTGAGGTTAGTCTTTGAGAAGACTTGTGGACAGTTTGGTGTGAGCTTTTGTGGAAGCTTACAATACAGATTTAAGGATAGATATTATTGAGCATATTGGACAAGTTCTAGAGAGGACTTGTGGATAGATTAGAGTGAGATTTTATGGAAGCTTACAAGATAGATTTGAGATAAGTCTTTGAGAAGACTTGTGAGCAAAGTTGATTGATTTATTTGTTCAAACCTTGAGTTAAGGTTTGGGGTAGATCTAGAAGATTTGATTTGTGATTAAGTCAAGATTTGTGTTAAGGCTTGATGACATATATTGAGGATAGATTTGTGCTAGACCGAAGCACTATTTTTAGTGCAGATTTAAGGACATATTTTGGTCCAAATTTGAGGGCAGGTTTGTGCTAGACTGAAGACAGAGATTGAGCAGATTTGTGGTAGATCAAAGGACTATGTTTAGTATATATTTGAGACAGAGCTAAGAGTAAGCTTTGGAGGTGAAAAGTACAGAGGATGATAGTCTCCAGTGGTAATATATCCATTAGCCAGGGTAGTGAGGATAGGTCTTCTGAGTAGGGATAGGATTCTTTAGTGGATAGAGATCCATTAGCTAGTGCAGTGGAGGCAGTAGTTCTTCTAGAAGATCACCAACCAGAGCTGAGGAGAAAGGAGTTATCCTATGGATAGAGATCCATGAAATTGATTAGGGGATTGGTGTCTCCTTTTTATAGAGGTCCATAAGCATTGTAATAGGGAAAGGATTCCCAAGAGATTTATTGAGAAAATATTAGTGAAATATTTTCTTCGTGGAGTAGCCCACATTGGGTGAACCATGTTAAATTGGTATCTCTATTGTGTGTGGTGATTTGTGCATTGCTTTAATTACTGGTGTTGATATTGCTATTGATACATTGCATAATATTTATTGGGAAAGAAAAGTAAAAAGTGGTCTTATACTATTCACCCCCCCTCTGAGTATATGCTTGTGTTCTTCAGTTTTAATAGCACAAAAGATGTTATAAATTGATCTCCTCAAGTACTATATTTAGAGGAATCCATAGCTCCTTAGGGAAATGGTTGTATTGAAGTTGATAGGATTGGTGAATATAATATTTTAAAATAGGTTTAATATTTAACTGATGGATGGAAGGTTGAAAATAGAAAATTTTGGGCTTTGGATCTCTACTAGGATTGTGGATTAGACTGATGTGATTGGATCTATTTCTGATGGGTGTATTGGAAAGTAACTAACTATCAACTTTTTATTTTTTGGAGTCTTAAAGTTAGTATCACTAGAGGTGATACTCATTATGCTAATGGCCCAATACTTTTTCCAAGATGATTGTTGCCAATCAATTTGGATAAGAAAAGGTCAAACAAGTCAAATTACACAAAGGCACTACCAAGGAGTAAAAGCATCACCAAAAATTTTACTCATGCCTTGGTGATTTTACTCCTAAAGCAATAAATTATCTTATTTTGAGATTGAATATGAATGATTTATTTTGGATACTTCATTGATTGATGAAGATGTTGGTAAGGTTTGAGATTAATGATGTACTCAAAATTGGGTGTCTATATTTGCCCATGTTTGATGCATTTGTTGGATGATAAATGCATCAAAAGATAACATTAATGCCCTAATTTTATGATAGATTTGTTGTTGCATAGGGTTATTAATGCACAATGAAAAATATTTTATATTGTTTGATTAGAGATGATATATTTTTTATTTTGAATAGCCATTAAATATTGTTGCATCCTAATGTGATACCTTGAGTATTAGATGGAAAATCAAGTTTTTCCAAGGAAAATCAACTTGACCATAAATCACACTAGTGGTGTGATTAAAACTTAGGGATAAACAACAAAAAATTGTTGAGAAGGGCAATGGGGGTAAAATGGTTACGGAGAAAAATTCAAACCATTTTTACTATAAAGAAGAGAAAGGAGCTTTGGAGCCCTAATTTCACAACAAATTTTTATGGCTCACCACAGATGACCACTCCATCAAGTAGACTAGGTGTAACCACCCGTGGCTAGAGTGGAACCACATATCTAGGTAAGAACCTAAAAACTAGCTCAGTTTTTTATTTTTTGCCTTGAAAAACATGCCCAAAAAATGGGAAACACTTTTATGCATTGGTAATACTTTTGTGCTAGTGCTTTTACATGTTGATGGAACTTTTATACCTTGATGTTATAGCACTTTCATCATCTAGGTAGTGCTTTCATAATCTTATGGAACTTTTATTGAGGAGTGGAAATTTTTCTTACTCTTAATTTAGCATTTATTTTTAATTTATTTTGCAACCATCAAGGCTAAGTAGTTGACTAGTTTAATTTGTTTGCAGAGAGAGATGATTGCATATTGGAGGCCATCTAAGGATTTTTGGGGTTAATATACTATGAATTGCTAGTATTAGTAGGTATTTACCACATAGCCCTAATTCCAAATGTTGAGTTTGATTGATATTTATTTATGGTCTTCATTGAGATATGGTAATAAAAAATGAATACCTTCTAATTTTTTTTCAAGAAGCTCACTACCACATTGGAGGACATGTGGTAGATACTAAAACATTTAACTAGAGGAGCACTAGAAAAAATCATCCAAGATAAAAGGATGAGCCTATAATTACTGAAAAGGGATGTAGACTTCCCTATGGTTAGGTCTGGCATTGACATCAATTTTAGCTATGTAGGGGTTTGCTTGGAAAGACAAACCATACTTTTTAGCATTCTAGTATAAATAGTTTTAATTGATAATACTAGCATAAGGATAGTCCACTAAGGATGGGGAGGTGATGGATGACATGTTGGAGGATCAAACAAAATTTACCTAGGGCTTGATGGTGCTAGTGTGATTGTACCATTCTTTACATTGGGTTGTATACAGAGGAGGGAGTGGCATCCCTTGATAAACATTGATCTAGGTATGGGCCTAGGAGAACATCACCATCATGAGATGATAAAGGATACTAGGTTAAGTAGTATACCACGAGGATCCAATAGCATACAAATGGGTTCTCCATTTTGAAGAAAGGTAGGGGAGGCTCCATAGGGGTGTTTTGGATATGGCTTGTAGGACCATCAATAACTTGCATTGGGAGCAAGTCATATAATAACCTTACAGGAAACATCCTAGATGGTAGGATGACACCTTCCAAATGGCTTAATTTAGGTGAGTTGGATGACTAGTGGGACCATGGAAATAGCAAGAGCTCTTCCATTTTTACGATGTGGTCTTCTAGTTTGACATGTAATAAGGGATCCTAGAGGACCTGTATGGTATTATAGGACCACATGGGATATGGGGTTCATATTATAACTCTACCTAGACTCCTATATTAAGCTTAATATTAAAGATCTAATGATATTGAATCCTTGCAATGATGATCTTGGGATGAGTAATGATTACAAGGGATGGTAACAGATCATATGTTTATTGAGAGTGACCATTCCTATATTGTAGATAGGAAAGTGGATGAGGCCAAGGTGGAGGTATAGGATATTGTAACAAATAATGCCATCCCTACAAAAATGGTACAAATATTACCATTATTAGAGATAAATGCAAACAACGACAATACCCTCATCATAATTACAAATAATCATGACAACTGAGACAAGATCTAGTAGGTCACATCTATTTTCATTGAAGTAGATATTCACTAGTAGGTAAGATGGCCAAATTGCAATCTACACTAGTACCATAGACAAAAGAGAGGGATAAATTGACATGTTAGGTCATGGTGATGCAATAGGCCATCCAAGGTTTGACTACATAGTGAGATACAAATATGATGAAGGTCATGACAATAGGGGAATGAGCGACAACTAGTTGGTATTAGACTATATGTCTATAGCCTAGGAGAGACATGATAGAATTAGCATAAGTATATGAAGATTTAGAGGTGGAGATTGAGTGAGAGACATACTAGTAGACTACATATTATGTAATATTCCTAGAAAATTGTAATCTATCTTCTCCTATATGGATATTGATATAGATATAGACGCACTCATGACCTCTATTTTCCATGGAGGAAGAGAGAGAGATGCCCTGGTAGGGAAGATGACCAACTTGCAAGCTACACTAGTAGAAAAAATAGAAGAGAGGGACTAGTTTGCATGTTAGGTCATGGTGATGCAACAAGCCATCCAAGGTTTGACTATATAGTTAGATACAACTACAATTAAGGTAATGATATTAGGATAATGAGTGATAGTCAAATGGCATAAAAATTTCTAGACTAGATGGTTATAGCTCAAGAGAGATATAACAGAGTTGGCATAAGTATAGGAAGTTTTGGAGGTGGATATTGAGTGAGATACATACTATCATACTACATATCATGCAATATAAACTATCACCTACCTTATCATTTAGGTATGATGATATAGGTATGGACACACTCTTGCTCCATGAGATGTCAATCAAATAGGTCAATTAGAATATAATCACTAGTTAGATGAGGAGGGGTAACAAGAGAACTAGAAAGAGTATCACTAAGCTAGTTGCCCCTACGAGGGCTAATTTTTATTATTTATTATTGATATTTTTAATATACCATACTATGGATAGTGTATTATATGAGACACACAATGTATATACATATTATGATTTATATATATATATATATATATATATATATACAATGAACTTTAGTGACTTATTGATGAGTTTTTGATGTCATTGAGTTATGTATGTACTATATTTATGCAGTGATTTTATGTTATGTGTTTAAATAATTTATGACTATATGTTATGTTTGATGAGTATAAATGATGAATTGTGATTTGATAATGTTATGATGATTATTATATTGATGAAAATATTTAATAATTATGTTATGATGATTAATTGTTAATTTGAACGAACAATGCATGATTTGGATATGGTTAAAAACTGGACATGATGATTTGGATTAAGGAATTTTTTGATGATTTTAGATGATTAAATTGAGATATATGATGAAAAAATGATGGAAATAGATGCACTATTAAGCTTGAAAAGAGATTTTTCCAAGGGGGATTTGGACAATGCCAAGAGGAATTGCTATTGTACAACTATATACAAAGATTTTCCCAGGGGGACTTTAGTTGATTTGCATAGGGGGACTTTATCTTAGATAAAATATATATACAAATATGTACAACTATATACAAATATTTTCCTAAGGGAAATTTAGTTATATTTGAGATTTTTCTAGGACTTTAATTAGCTTGCACATGGGGTATTTAGTTATCTTTGAGATTTACCTAGGGGGTCTTTAGTTATCTTGCCTACGGGTACTTTAGTTAGCTTTAAGACTTGCTCAAGGGGACTTTAGCTAGATTTTAGATTTTCCTAGGGGGTATTTAGTTAGCTTTTCTAAGGGAAATTTAGTTAGCTTTAAGATTTTACCATGGGGAATTAAGTTAGCTTTTAGATTTTCCCAAGGGGTATTTTTTTAGCTTGCCCAAGGACACTTTAGTTAGCTTTGTGTTTTTCCTAAGGGACTTTAGTTAGCTTTTAGATTCACATAGGGGGACTTTAATTAGCTTTTAGATTCACCTAGGGGGACTTTAGCTAGCTTTTATATTTGCATAGGGGGTATTTAGTTAGATTGCTATGATACAAGTATGTTGAAGTATAAATAAATATGTACAAATAAATACTAAATATTTTCCCCAAAGGATACATTAGCTAAGATACAAAAGATAAATTATTTTTAATACCCCTAGGGAAATTCCTAAGGAGCATTTTTATTATTTATTTAAAGTTTTAAAATATATATACCTTTAAACAAATGTTTAAAGGACTTCCTTTATATAGAGGACTTCTAATTTATATTTGCCCAAAGGAAATATGATTTAGCTTGATAGATTTACCTTTAAACAAATGCTTAAAGGATTTTTAATTTGATTGATTTACCTCATAGAGAAAATGTCATAGAGGACTTTCGATTAGAGTTTGATGCAACAATGGATTATACCCACAATTAGGAGCAAGAATAATTTATCCATATGTTGTCCCCATGCATGGTGATACATGGTATAGACACCCAATTTTGACACACTAGTTGCAACATTCCAAAACTGGTCGCAAACATTCCAAAACTTCCCAAAATCAGTTCCAAACATCACAAAACATCAATTTGACCATTCCCCATTAATTTGGGTATCAAATTTCACCTTTACCAAATTTTCCACCTTGACCAAATTTGCTAGTGGCGAATTTCAAGTTGAGTGGTGAATTTGGCAAAACTACAAAAATCAACTTTTTACACTCAAAATTAGTTTTTACCAAATTTTCCACCCCTATGGTGAATTTGGCTAGTGGTGATTTTGGTAAGTTTAAAAATTTTAAGTTGCTTAGAATATTATTTTATTCCTTATCAAATTCACCTCCCAGAACCAAATTCACCACACCTATGGTGAATTTGGTCAACAATGGAAAATTTGGAAAAACGATCGAGAATATTCCACACGAACCCGTTGGGCATGGATTGGGATCTCTTTCATCTCTACCATTGATTTCACATGATCCATTAAGGTTTTAGATCAGTTTTTTTGAATAATAACTTGTCTTCTTCTCCCTCCAAGTCCCCTCCCAAATCATATTTAAGGAGATCATGGGATAAGCATTAAGCAAGCAAATTTACTATAGCAAATATTTGCAAATATTTCTAAGTGCCTTATAATCTCATAGAATTCCCTATTTTCAAGCCTTCTTCAAGTTCTCCAAGCATATTTCAAGCATTTGGAGTCATATTGCAAACACTTATGGAGGGTAACTATGAAAGTCAAGGTAGCTTGGTGGCAAGGAGATATTCATCCTAGGGAGGGGTCATAGCTAGGTGAAATTTAGCATAGATCTCTCCTTCACTTTCTTGCTACATTTTCTTTTTAGATTCCTAATTTTTAGCTTTGCAAGTTGACTAACTCAATTTACTTGATTTTATTTACATTCCCCTTTGCATATTCATCATTGTTGAGCTCACCCTTGTTTTGTAGGCTCTAGCATCCTTGGTTGTATGTCTGATTTATAGGATTTGTAGTATCTATTACCATATCTAACATATTTTTATAGGCTTATCTTAGTTTTCATTCATATTATCATCACATTTTGTCTATAATCCTTTATTTTGTAGGGTATTAGCATTTCTTTGCATGTTTGATGATAAAATCTTGCTATATCTTTCATCTAAAATTATTTAATATTATCTACAACATTATTTTACTTTCATTTCAAGCATACTAACCATTTCCTTTCACTTCCATGCTATTTTACTTTTATATCTCAAGTATTTTAGCATTCTAGTCTCTCTTTTAAGCATTTTAATAACATTTCTCTTCATTATTCAAGCACCTTATATTGGTTTCCTCATAGGTATTGCAAGGATTAGGATATAGACAAGTTACCTTGCTATATTCCTAATCCCCTTGCATTCTTATATTTTAATTCCCAGCCCTCTGATTGTTCAAAACAATCATTGAGGTATATTCCCTATCCATTTATTTCAAGCATTCACTTAATTCATAAATTAGTAAATGATTTGCATAAATCCCTATTTATTTTACACTCAAATTAGTAGCAAATAATATTGATAACATTCCTAATCCAATACATTATACCTTCTATCTTATCATAGCTCAGGTTGATCAAGTTCATAGTACCTTAGGGCTTTTCATCCTATTTCTCTATCATTCTAATTTCAGTCCTTAAATTCTCTATTTTAAAGGCTTAATCCTCTAATTTTACCACTTATAGATCTTATAAATCATAATAATATCCTTCCCTACAAGTTTAGCCTAAAATACAATCAGAATCCATAAGAATCTACCCTAAAACTCTCAAAAACCCATCCTGGGACCAAATTTTCTACTCCTGTGGTGAATTTGGAAGCCAAAATACACAAACCAAATTCACCACTCAGACAAAATTTTCTAGTGGTGAATTTGGTAGACCCAGTGGAAAATTTGGCAACAAGCCAAATTCCACCCCAAGAGGTAAGAAAAATCATTTTTCATTAACAAGGGGTCTGATAAGCTAGGGAAGATAGTTTTCCCCCTTATTGCACTCAAAAAAACCCCCCAAATTAGACAAATTTAAATTTTTTCAAGTGTTTGTGCATGTTTACCAAATTTACCACCCCTGTGATGAATTTGGCAGTAGTGGCAAATTTTACACTTTTAGTGATTAATTTGGCAAACAAGATCTAAGAGAGGTAATCCAGCCACTTGGACCTTAGCCTTGCAATTTTATTTCTTCTATGTTTTGTTTCTATTTTTCTTTTTGTTTTGCAACTAAAATCACATCTACTTTGGTAAATTAAGGAATTCTAGCTAGAAAACCCTAATCATTTATAAAACACTCTGATTTCTTCACAAAACACTAAAAGAATAATCAACTAAGGAACCTTAGGCTGAAATTTATCCCTTTTATTACTTTCACATACTTAGGAAAATAATTGAAAAGCATATAGTTGCACTAGGATAGATTGTCTTATTGCATTTCTCCTTTTTTTATCCTGAAATCAAAATCTCCTTATTCTAGTGCATCCAAAAGCATTACATCAACTACCTTATAACATAGGATCCTCGTATCCTTAGGATCTCCTTTGGAAAGAATCCTCAAGTGGGGAAGTAGATATTCTAACGAATCTCCCCACGCACACTTGACATTGATTAGTATTAAAGGAAAACTAACACAAGGTTTTCTTACCACCTACATAAATTGGTGAACCTGATGTGAACACTTATTTTTTCCTTAACAAAGATAAAATTTTATTGAAATTAAACAAGATCATCTAATTTTTTTGCCTAGTTTACATCACATTAAATTAAGATAACAAGAACATAATCAATTATTAATCCTATTGGGGGAAGGATAATGACCCCTTGAGTAAACTGATGTACAAATCTTAGGGAATCAATATTATTTGGAAAGTATATTGCAATGGATTAACAAGATTCATAAGGAGGTATTCTTATCTGGGTGACATAAGAATATCAAACATATTCTCTTCTTTGCTATAAGTACTCTAGAAACAAAACTTTAATAAATTTATGTAACGACCCAAAATCAAACAACAAGAAAACACACAAAGATAGAAACAATTTTTTTTTTTAGACTAAGGAGAGGAATTCATAAATCCCTAACCATCCTTATTAGACTAACTTATTGTTTAACAACCCCTAAGTTTCTCAAGAACTATACCACACAAGATTCCCCTCACGCAAGTCCCTTCTACATAGGCATATCTTATGTTATGCACATAATTCCATCCATATAATCAATCTTGATGAGCTAGGCTTACCACCTTTAATAATTAGAAGGTGTACACGTATCTCTATATTCCACACAAGCCATTATGTGTGGATATGCTACGCAACTATGATTTAAGCTATCAATATTATCCTCTGACAAGTTATCTTAACTTTGGTATGATCTTCTAAACCTAGTACCAATATCCCTAAGGGGGTCTCAATACCTTGGGTTAACCTCTAAGTTCACCCTAGAAATTACCACTGAGTTATGTGAAAGTTATTCAAACAAGAATATAAATAATGGGTCTAGATACTAAAACAAGAAAAGATAACTGAAACATAAAGCAACTATTAAAGGATAACATGCAATAGAAAGGATATAAATACAATCACATTCAATACTAAAATACAAAGTGCTAGTCACATTTTTCATTTATCATATAAGTTTGTATGGTAAACCTCATACCTTCAAACAATACTTCACATATTTTTCATCGGAGAAATATCCCCACAAATCTAATCTATTGCATAATTAAGCAAGATGTAAGGTAGAGAGTAAACTTGTGCATTGGTCCATCTTATTAATTTGGTCCTCTCACTCTTCCATCGATCAAGTGAGGATGATAGGGGATCAGGACACTCATGGATCATGATAGACATGCTTCTAAATGCATTTTTTTATTTTATTGCCAAATTGCAACTATACAAATAACCCAAGAAATTCAACTTTCCAATGCATAGTTGACATCATAGAAACTACTCTTTCTATTTCCCCTCTCATCTACTCATGAGATTTATTCAACCATGCATCAAGCCATATGCTCTACTTGCAATAAATGGTCTAACCCTTACTTAACAATTAAAGTCCCATACCCTTAATTGCTAAATAATATAGGTTTACACATATCATTCAATTAAAGCCAACTACTTTAATCTTCAAATAAACCTTTTTCTTCATTTCATAAATTAAAGTCCCATACCCTTAATTTACAAAACAAACCATATTTCATATTCATTATCCAATTAAAACCAACTACTTTATTCTTCAAATAAACCTTTTTCTTCATTTCATAAATTAAAGTCCCATACCCTTAATTTACAAAACAAATCATATTTCACATTCATTATACAATTAAAGCCAACTACTTTAATATTCAAATAAACATTTTTCTTCATTTCATAAATTAAATTCCCATACCCTTAATTTACAAAACAAACCATATTTCACATTCATTATCCAATTAAAGCCAACTACTTTAATCTTCAAATAAAAATTTTCTTCATTTCATAAATTAAAGTTCCATACCCTTAATTTACAAAACAAACCATATTTCACATTCATTATCCAATTAAAGCCAACTACTTTAATCTTCAAATAAACCTTTTTCTTCATTTCATAAATTAAAGTCCCATACCCTTAATTTACAAAACAAACCATATTTCACATTCATTATCCAATTTCTATTTTCTTTTAAATAATGAAATAACAACAAAGGTTCTTCCCTTTCATTACCCATTAAATATTACCATTAAATATAATGAAATAACAACAAAGGTTATGCCCTTTCATTACCCATTAAATATAATGAAATAACATCAATGGTTCTACCCTTTCATTACCCATTAAATATTACCATTAAATATAATGAAATAACATCAATGGTTCTTCCCTTCATTACCCATTAAATATAATGAAATAACAACAAAGGTTCTACCCTTTCATTACCCATTAAATATAATGAAATAACAACAAAGGTTCTACCCTTTCATTACCCATTAAATATAATGAAATAACAACAAAGGTTCTACCAAACCAGGCATGGCTTGATTGCCTTCCTACGTGAAGATTGACCAGTGGCCAATACTCTCACAAAGGAAGAAAAAACATCAAGAAGAGAGTATTCGGCATAGATACGATAATCACTACAGGGATGGCTCACCCCACGATATCCCATATGCAGGTGAAATACTTAGGAGGGAGTTACCCTAGATACTAGTATCAACCATAACATGGATGAATCAATTAACGTTGTCATAGCCAACAACGTTACGTAGTCAGACCTAAAAGTGGCTACCTACGGTGGTTGGGATCCTACTATAAATACATCATGACTATGAACATCAAGGAGGAGGGGTGTCCCTACAATGAGCAGATGACTAACTTGGTGTTATCCTAACCTTAGTGCTATATAAACCCACAACAGGCCATCCATTAGAGTAATGGTCATGATAGTGGGCATGGGATGGCACAATCGTTCGACTACGCATATGGGTACTACCATATACTAGGACTACAACACTGCTATAAACCAAAAGGATACACATAGAGGTGCTACCAAATACCAGTTGAATACATGTGATTAGCAAAATTGTAGAGGTGTGGCACTTAATGCATGGTCGAGGAGGTTAAACATGGCTACTAGCCCTCATGGTTTCATATTGCTAATAGGTGGTAAATAGAGGTTCACCTCTCAAAACTTAGCACTACAAGCTTTAAGGAAGGATCTGCCATAGCTTCTAAAGAAGTTGATGTAAACCAACAAAATTCCACAGCCCGATGATATTTAAAACCAGAGAAAGGAAAACACAATACACCTATTATTTGTTAAATGCTATCGTGAGTCCAACCTAGTATTTTTTATCATTGGCTATCTAGGTTGTTCCAAAAGACATCATCATCCACTTCCTTTGTGCTCTCCCTCCCATAGCCTCCCTTTCAATTGTGTCCTCTCTCCTCTTATCCAATCACATCCTCTCTTAGCTATCATCCCCCACCTACCCATATTAAATCTCCATCAACATACATCAGGTGATAGGGGTGAACATCCTCTCCTCCCTCTACCCAAGGTGTTTGTCATTAAGGAGACATCCCTTCACATAGTTGGTCTGATCGGATCTTTGAAGGTGATCCATCCCATCCTCATAAGGGGTATTATCACATTCAAACCAACAATGACTGGCTATTCGGATTAAGCATGCTCCGCATCAATTTGACTTAATTACAGTCTATAACCATTCACTTTAATAGGGTTCTTCTATTTCTTAGTATAAACAACCAAATTTTTCTGGAATAAATCATATTTTATTTAAGATGAAAGCTTTTATAACCATAATATAAATCACTCATTTGTTTAAAATGAGATCTCTTTACTACTTTAAATAAATTAACTATTTATTTAAAATAATAATTATTTATTTAGAATAATAATATTTTACCATTCCATTTAGATTGACTATTCATTTAAGAATATTTTTTTCTTTATTATTTCAATAAATCACTTATTTATTTGAAATGATATATTTTTGCTAATTAAATAAATCAACTATTTATTTAAAAATGATATCTTTTACTAATTAAATAAATCAACTATTTATTTAAAAATGACATTTTTTTTTATATACTATTTACCAAACATACAAGGAGTTATGAAGACAACCCATTCATTCATAGCTCACAGATTATTAAGGTAAATAGTGTTGAAGTAAAATACAATCATGCACGCACAACAAACAAAAAGGGATTCTTTCCATAAATCTAGTCACCTGTCTCAGCCTCTAGCACTTACCATAGCTACTAGGCCATCAATTTGGGGATTAAGGTGGCTAGCTATTGATGATTATCCCTAATTGAATGCATGCCTATATGAAGGTATCTATCCATGTTACCTTCAAGTTGCCTTGTCATCATTTCCCCAACCTCAAGTACCCTCATCTTCAGTGGATGACTCAACTTCTTACACTTATGAGTGCACATGATCCTACACATTGGAAATTCATTAGTGATATCATACTCTTCAATATCTAATAATATTGCATTGTTGCTTAATTGCACAAAATCAATTATTAAAACATCATCTATTAATACATTATTTTTTTGTATTCCAAGGTCCATCTAGGAGGGTCATGGCAATTTACCCATTTCTAAGCTAAGTCTTCTAGCCATGTATCAACATCGTTATAACACCCAAAACAAGGGTGTACCTATCACTTATTATGAAGGATCATCTTCTCAAGTACAAATTGAACAAGAGGTAAACCCTTGGTCACAACAAGGACCTAGGGTAGGAAGGATCATCTTCTCAAGGATAAATTGAACAAGAGGTAAAACCTTGGTCACAACAAGGACCTAGGTAACAAGAACAAATTGTTGAATAAATATCTTATCAAACTATAGACCATGTTAGAGATTACATAAAAATAAACAAGGAAATCATTTTGGATGTCCTTAAAGATAAAATTAGAGAACAAGCGAAAGTGGAATCCACCATAATGCACAAAAACATAGGATATTCTAATGAACAATCAACCACCACTCAAATCAATGAAATTCAAAACAACTTGGCAAGTCTCAATGTGGCTATGGCACAACCTATCAATTCTACAACTCCTCCTACTTTATCCATGTAAATGCTCACTTCAGGAAATCCTTTATCAATATTTCCTAGTAAAACAAGTAATTCTACAAATCCCTTTTTCACCCTCAACACGGGACCTAGTCAAGTCCCTCCCATCATAACATCAAATAAAAATATGTCAAATTTTACAAGTATGCCTTTTATGACATAAAACTTCACTCAATCACAAACTCCATCAAACGATATTCAAAATATCAATACCAAAATTTCAAACTTAGAAAAGAGAGATGCCAAATTTGAAGAACTTGAATGTCAAATTGCTTCTCTTCAAGGAACATCTAAACTTAAATACTCTTTTGAAGAGTTCTATAATGAACCTTTAGATCCCAAAATTCTTAATCACCCTTTCCAAAGAATTTTGAAACTCCCAATTTTCAAATGTATAATGGAAAACAAGACCTCATCAACCATCTAAGGCTATTTAAAATAGCTTGTAGTGACATCAATTATGATGAAAAACTTATCCTTAGGTTATTACCTAAAAGCCTTAGTGGTTTAGCCTTAGAATGGTACTTCCAAATACCTCACCATTCCATCAAGAAGTTCAAATAACTTATGGAAGCCTTTGTTAAATAATTTTCAATCTACATTGAAGATAAGGTTACCATAGATGACCTTTATCAACTTAAACAGGGTAAGAATGAGAAATTCTTAGAATTCTTGGCCAAATGGAGAGGTCTTGTAGAAAAAACTTCAATATATTCCTCCTCCTAAGGAAATTTTGTATATTTTTATATGAAACCTTAATGAACAATTGTCATACCCCTTGGATATGACAAACTTAACCTCTTTTGAGGAAGTCGTCGACATGGCTAAAAGAGTAGAGGTCATCCTCATAATACGAGGCCAACTCAACTATAACAAGAAAGAGGACAAAAATCCCTCTAACAAGGGGTAATACAAAAACAAACATGTTGTAGGAGACAGTGTAACTGATTCTCAACAAAACAATAATGTAAACAGTGCCCAAAATGCTCCTCAAAAGTTGGTTATCCAAAAGGAGGATAGACCTCAAAGACAATAAACCAACACAAGATAAATTCAAACAACCATGCTAAAAATGCTTCTCAAATATAAACTAATAGAACTTCCACCTATCAAACCTTGGGACTTATCAAAAGGAGCCCCTTTTTGGTATAGATAAGACGAATATTGTGATTTTCACTGAATGAAAGGATATACTACCAACACGTGTAGGAATTTAAAGAATATTATCCAAGACATTATCGAGGAAGTAAAATTAGCAATTAATAAACCACAAAACCCCAACAAGGGCATGGGAATATTTCAATATCCCATACCAACACAATAAAAAATTAGCCAATTTTGTAGATGTCATTCATCTATCAAGATCTTCCCATGCCATAACTTGACAATAAGAAAATAATCAATCTTTGGATCAACCTCCATTGGTTATCTTGAAGGCAAAAATCAATGTTCTTAATAAATCATCTTTGGTGATTATGCCTTCTCAAAATGCCTTGCATACATTAAATATTCATCAACAAGTAGAGGATATACCTGCAAATATTTCCCTCTTAGAACTCCTATAAACAACATCTTCCCATAGGGAAATATTGTTAAAGCTCTTAAGTGAACAAGAAGTCCCACAAGACCTATCTCCAAATGACATCGCTAACATGGTTGGATTTACTAGAATAAACAATGCTATCTTAGCATTCCACGAGGAACATACTCCTTTTGTGATATAGGACTAGAACAACACACAGCAAATTAATGCAATTTTTGACAACAGAGGTCTTTCAATTCAAAAATATAGTAGTTACATTCAAAATGGCCAAGCCCCGAATACAATGCATGCGCGGCCCTTTTATCCCAGACCCCAGCTTCTCCTGACATCATTACACAAAGTGCAGGATTCCCTGTAACCATCCGCACGAATTTTCTCTGGCCATTTACAAGATGCTTCCAGGTGCCCCATATTCTCATGGTCTATAATGGCGAAGTGCACTGTAGCTGCCTGTCAATCCATCCACCAAGTCATCATTCATAGGAATGTGCCAAAGCCACTTGTAGTTTGTTGCCACGTGTCCCTTTTTCAGAGTCCCAGCAATTGCTTCATACTCTAGGGCCGCCTGTAACTTTACGCCATGTGTCCCTCTACAACGGTCTCTGCAACCGTCGACTGGTCAGGCGTTGTGAGCGTTCTATCGCGATATCGTGACGTTCTTGCTCCCATGCCTTCTCTCTCCTCTTTGGCCACGATATCGCGATGTCTTGGCATTAGCTTCTCTTTTCTTCCTTGGGGGCCATGATTTCGTGACACGTCATGAAATCACGACGTCTAAGCCTTCCTTACTCGCTTTTCGCCTTTGGGTCATGAAACCACGACATGTCGCGATTTCATGACCATTTTGTCCCTTGGTGTCTTTGCCCCAAAGGTGTCACGATTTCACGACCACCTTGTGCCTTTAAGCCTTTACTCCAGAAGTGTCGCGATTTCGTGACCATTTCACGCCCTTGAGTCTTCGGCCCGGAAGTGTCACGATTTCGCGACGTCTTTGTGCCTTCAAGTTTTGTTCCCCGAAAGCGTCGTGATTTCACGACGTCTTTGAACCTTAGAGCTTTTCCTTCGAAGGTGTCACGATTTCGTGACGTCTTTGTGCCTTCGAGTCTTTCCTTCGAAAGTGTCACGATTTCACGACCAATTTGTGCCTTGGCCTCCTTGCTGTAAAAAATGTCACGATTTCATGACCATTTGGCGTCTTGGCTTCTTTGCTTCGGAGATGTCGCGATATCGCGACCATTATGCACCCAAGCTACTTTGCTTTGGAACTGTCACGATTTCATGACCATCATGCGACTTAGTCCCTCTTGTCAAAAAGTGTCATGATTTCGTGATAGTTTGGCCCAATGGCGCCCTTCTTCAAAAAGCGTCGCGATATCACGACAGTTTGGCCCAATGGCGCCCTTCTTCAAAAAGCGTCACGATATCGCGACAGTTTGGCCCAATGGCGCCCTTCTTCAAAAAGCATCGCGATATCATGACATTTTGGCCCAATGGCGCCCTTCTTCAAAAAGCGTCACGATATCGCGACAGTTTTGGCACTTAAAGAAAAAACATTTTGGGTGATGCAAGATTGTAGCTTCGCCTCCGGATGCTCCTACATCAGACACCCGGGGTGAGTTTGAGAAGTGACCTTCACTTCTGATTTGTCTGAGGTAGACCCGAGCGATCAACCTCTGCCTTGGATAACCAAGTCGCATCTTCTATAGGCCTGCCCTTCCATTTGACTAAATACTCAGAATAACTCCTGTTTCGAGTACTTTGGCCCTCACGTGTATCCAGAATTTCTTCTATCTCGTCCACAACTGGGATGACAGTTGGAATGCTCCACAAATCTGGGTTGGGTATCTCACTGCTTTCTCCTTCATGATACTCGACCAAATCTAAAATGTTAAACATGGGGGAGATGTTAAGTTCACTTGGTAGCTCCACCTCGTATGCATTACCCGAATCCCATTTGCCAATGATCCTGCATGGCCCAAATTTCTTCATTTTTAGTTTGGTATAGGTCTTGGCAGGAAACCGCTCCTTCCTCAGATGGACCATGATAGAATCTCCTACTTTGAACTCTTTAACTCGGCATTTTTGGTCCACCCTTGTCTTGTACTGAGCATTCATCTTGGCAATGTGTCTCGTCACTTCCTCATGCACTCCCTTCAAGTGTTCGACAAAGTCTTCTGCCTCAGCACTACATTTCTCTCTCGTATCTATCCATCTCAACTCTGATGTGTTTCTTGGGTTGCTCCCATAAATGATCTGGAATGGCGATTTATTAGTACTTCGATTGATCGAGATGTTATATGCGAATTCTGCTTGTGGCAGAACTAGATCCCATCCCTTGGGCTTGTCCCCGACCAAGCATCACAGTAGATTGCCCAAACTCCTATTAACCACCTCTGTTTGGCCATCTGTTTGGGGGTGGTATGCAGAACCGAACTTTAAATCCATCTTCGCGTTTCTTCCACAGGGTCCTCCAGAAGTACCCGAAAAACTTAGTATCCCTGTCCGACACAATGCTTCTTGGCAGCCCATGAAGGCGTACCACTTCCTTAAAGAACAAACCAACTACATGGACCGCATCGCTAGTCTTCTGGCACGGGATAAAGTGAGCCATTTTTGAAAATTGGTCCACTACCACAAATATGGAAAAGTGTCCCCTCTGTGTCCTGGGCAGACCAAGCACAAAATCCATACTAATATCTTCCCACGGTCGTTCAAGTATAGGTAGCGGTTGATACAAGCCAGTAGGCTGCCTCACGCATTTTTCCATCTGGCATATCCTACAACTCTGCACAAACTTTGCCACATCCTATTGCAATTGTGGCCAGTAATAGTTTTCACTAACAAGTGAGGTAGTTTTGTCACGACCAAAATGTCCAGCTAGACCTCCACTGTGCTTTTCCTTGATGAGATTTTCTCTCATTGAGCTCCTCGGAATGCATAATTGGTTCCCCCTGAACAACATCCCCTCTTGAACCAGGTAATTCAACCACCTAGTCCTGTCCAACGTAACAGGCGCCGTGCAGGCTTTCCAAGCTTCTACAAAATTGGGGTCTGCAGGGTATAAGCTCTTGAGCTCAGCAAACCCTACAACCTCCACTTTCATTTCCATCATCAGACATTGTCTCCTACTCAATGCATCTACCACCCTATTGGACCTTCCACTCCGATGCTTCAGCACAAAGGTATAGCTCTGCAGGAACTCTACCCATTTTAGATGCCTTTGATTCAATTTCCCTTGACTGTTAATATACTGCAGCGCCTGATGGTCGGTATACAGAACAAACTCCTTTGGCAACAAATAATGCCTCCATTTCTTAAGTGCTTGAACTATGGCATAGAACTCCTGATCATATACCGAATAATTTCGTCTGGCATCATTGAGCTTCTCGCTAAAATAAGCTACAGGCCTACCCTCTTGGCTCAATACGGCTCCTATGGCACTGCCACTCGCATCGCAGTCTACCTGAAACACCTTATTGAAATCTAGAAGTGCTAAGATGGGTTGCTCAGTGACCTTCTTCTTCAACATAGCAAAGCTTTTGTCTACTCTAACTGTCCACTGGAATTCCTTCTTATTCCCCTTCATTGTCTCCGTAAGAGATGCACAAATACTGCTAAAGTTTCTAATGAACTTTCTATAGAAACTGGCCAGGCCATGAAATGATCTAACCTCGGTCACACTTTTTGGAGCAGGCCATTCCGAAATAGCCCTCACATTTTTGGGGTCCATTTTAAGACCATTTGTTGAGATAACAAATCCTAGGTATGCCAGCTCCTTCTTCATGAAGTTGCACTTCTTTAGATTGATCAGTAACTGCTCCTCTCGCAGTCTCTCAAAAACCCTCCTGATGTGCATCAAGTGCTCCTCTAGGGTCTTGCTAAAAATCAGGATATCATCCAAATAGACAATAACAAATTTGCCCAAAAATTCCTTCAGGACTTCATTCATTAACCACATGAAGGTACTCGGTGCATTGGTTAGCCCAAATGGCATAACCAACCACTCATACAACCCCTATTTGGTTTTAAAGGTTGTCTTCCACTCATCCCCTTCTCTAATGCGGATCTGATGGTAACCACTTTTCAAGTCAATCTTTATGAAGTACTCAGCTCCACTTAAATAGTCCATGATATCATCCATCCTTGGCATTAGGAATCTGTATTTGATGGTGATCTTGTTAATTGCCCAGGAGTCTGTGCACATTCTCCATTCTCCATCCTTCTTGGGTGCTAGTACTGCTAGTACTGCACAGGGGCTAAGACTCTCCCTAATCAGCCCTTTCTTCAACAGATCTTGAACTTGTCGATTTAAATCCTCAGTTTCCACAGGCATCATTCGATGTGTAGCCTTGTTTGGCAAGCTCGATCCAGGCACCAAATCTATGTGGTGACTGATCTTCCTAACAGGAGGTAAACCTTCAAGAACATTATCAAAAATGATATCTGGGAATTCCTCTAGCAGTCCCATGACCTCCACTGGAATCTCCTTGCTTCCTTCTTCCTTAACCCTAGGGATTATGGCATAGCACATATGATCTGACTTCAGGCCTTCCAAAAATATTTTGCCATCAACTAGACAGACTCGGGCACTGCTGCATACTTTCTCATCCGCCTCCTTCAAGGGTTTTAGCTTGTGGCGAACTCCATTCTTTGACAAAGAATATGTGTTGGCTCGACCATCATGTACAACACTTCGGTCAAACTACCACGGTCTCCTAAGTAACAAGTGACATGCATCCATAGGCAAGATGTCACATAAGACCTCATCTCGGTAAGTTCCAACATTGAACTTCACCAGGCATTGCTCACTTACTAGCACCCGATGGTCCTTTTGCAACCATGCGATTCGATAAGGGTGCAAGTGCTTTCTCCTTTCCAACTGTAGCTTGGCAACCATTTCCTTAGAAACCAAATTGTCAGTGCTTCCATTATAGATAATGATGTTTTAGACCTTGCCTGCGCACTTGCATCTTGTTCGAAACAAGCTGTTCCTTTGGTCTGCCCTTTTCTCTTCATTCAACAAGACTCTTCTAATGATCATTGCTTCTCCTCTTTTTGCCTCCTCAAAGTTCTCAGATTCTACACCTTCGTCTGCTACAGCTACTCAGGCCTGACCCTCAGGTCTTCGATTTTGCCTCTCTTGATGTTGCGGGCAGTTGTATGCCCTGTGTCCTTCTTCTTCATAGTTGAAGCAGGTTCCTCGAAAGACACCTCTTCAAAACCCTTGCCCAGGCCTACCTCTTCCTCTTGGGTAGTTGTTGTTCTGATTGCATGGGCTTTGGTCATTCTCCTCCTTCCCTTCTTTCTATTTCTAGCTACTGCTAGCTTCACCAGTTTTACCCAAATCTCTGTACCTTCCTCCATTGGTTCTTCCACCAGCTCTTCCACCCCTGTCCTTTCCTCTCTGCTTTCCATCAAATCTCCTATTCAGTTTATCCTCCACCTTTAATGCAAAATAGTATGCATCCTCCATCGTGCTCATCCTAACTAGCCCCAGCTCTCTTGAATGCTGGTTCGCAATCCGTTGATGTATCGTGTGACTTTCTCCTTATTCACCTCCGAATGGCCGATTTTGATCGAGATTTGATAGAACTCCTCCGTATACTCCTTGACAGATTTGCTTGCCTGTCGAAGACTCTGCATCTTTCTCAAAAAATCCAACTCATAATCTGTAGGTATGAATTGTCTCTTCAATTTCTCCACCATCCTATCCCACCTGGTGATCTTTTCCTTTCCCCTCCTGTTCCTTTCCAGCTGCACTCCTTTCCACCAGATGCTAGCATGCCCTTTCAACTTGGTTTTTGCGAACCTGATCCGAGTTGGGTCTGAGATCTCTTCATACTCAAAATACTCCTCCATGTCATTGATCCAATCTATCAAATCCTCATGGTTGAGGTTCCCAGAGTAAGTAGAGACGTTAAATTTTGGCTTCTTCCTGATTTGGGAGATGTCTCTATACAGCTTAGCCTCTGTTGGATCCAAGGCTTCTTCTTCATCGGATGGGCCCTCTTCTTCCCAGACTTCATCCTCACTGGGTTCCTCCCTTCTTGGCTCAACTCCTCTTCTAATATCCTCCTGCAGGGCTTCAACTTGCCTCTGCAAGGCTCTAAGATCGACCTCTGCTTGTCTGTTCCTCACACCACCATGGTTCCTACGCGGAGGCATCCTGCTTCTTCTTCACAATGTTAGATTTGGAAATGAATAAGTACGCTAACATCCCCCTTTATTACATTATTTGGGTAATGTAATAACTAATAGCTATACTGACATCCCCTTACATTATTTTGCAATACAAAGTGAGCTGCGAAACAATTCAAATTTGACACGTCCAAGTGCCTTAGTGAAAATTTTTGCAACTTGAGCATCGGTGGGAATGTGCTGAAGCTGAATTCGGTGCTTTGGAACTTCATCTCGAATGAAATGACATTGTGTGTCAATGTGCTTTGTTCTTTCATGATGCATTGGATTCTTGACGAGGTTCAGAACACCCTGATTGTTGCAAAACAAGCATATTGGAGATTTTGATGGATGGCCCATACTTGTCAGAATGCGACGTAACCATATCACTTCGCACACAGCTTCACGTGCGGCGTGATATTCTGCCTCTGTTGATGAAATAGCAACCACCTATTGCTTCTTGTTGTGCCAAGAGACAGGACCGGATCCTAGATGAAAAATGTATCCAGAAGTTGACTTGCGATCATCAAATGATCCGGCATAGTCGGAGTCCGTGTATCCTTGCAAGAAGAATTTGTTGTTCCTCTTGTATTCTAGGCCATATTCCATAGTACCACGAACATAGTGAAGAACACATTTTGCTGCTTTCCAATGAGTAGTCTTAGGCTCCTGCATGAACCTCGAAAGATAGTTGACAACAAAAATGAGATCTGGCCTAGTATTGGTCAGATATATGAGACTCCCAATCAACTGTCGATAGAGAGTACCATCTACCTGAGGTGAGTCATCATATCATGATAACTGAAGTCCATTCTCCATTGGAGTTGCCATTGGCTTGCGATCGATCATGCGATATTTTTCCAAGCAATGTCTTGGCATATTTTTTTTGAGACACTTTGATGGAGTGCTCCTTCCGGCTGAATTCCAGGACCAAGACAAGTAATGGAGAATTCCGAGATCTGTCATCTCAAAATATTTGCACAAGTTTCTTTTGACAGTAGAGATCATAGATTCTGAACTCCTTGTAATGAGCAGATCATCCACATAGAGTACAAGCAACACTATCTCAGAACCCTGTTTCTTGAAATAGAGGTTTGCATCTGACGGACATCTCTTAAATCCATGTTGCATAAGGTGATTGTCCATTTTTATATACCAAGCTCGAGGAGCTTGTTTCAGACCATACAAGGATTTGACCAATTTGCAAACTTTCTGATGTTGGCCTTCCACTTCAAATCCTTCAGGATGAGTCATATAGAATTATTCTTAGAGATCACCATTAAGAAAGGCACTTTTGACATCCATCTAGTGAACTTTCCACCCATATTGTGCTGCCATAGCACACATAACCCGAATTATGGTCATCCGAGCAGTAGGTGCAAAAGTTTCTTCATAGTCGATGCCTTCCTTTTGAGCATAGCCCTTTGCAACAAGACGGGCCTTATGCTTATCAATTGTTCCATCTGCCTTGTACTTGACTTTATATACCCATTTGTAGCCAATGGGATTCTTTCCATGCGGCAGATCAACAAGCTTCCAAGTTTTATTCTTCATCAAAGACTCATACTCTGTATCCATAGCGGCCTTCCACTGAGGCTCACTGAGAGCATCTTGCACTGATGCAAGTTCAAGACTATCTATGGTAGACATGAATACCCTGTCATCATCAATATCCATATCCTCAACTTCTGTACTTGGAGTCACAGAAAGTTCCTCAAAATATTGACAAAGATCATCAACCTCACCAGTTTCTTTGGCTTCTTTCTCCTTTTGAGCCATACTGCGTGTACGAGGTCTATCCAAATTCAAATTGGGAGGAGTGGATAAATTTGCATCTCTGATTGTATTTGTACACCATTTAGGATTCTTCTTCGGTGGTGGTGAAGAAGATGTAGAAGGACCTCCTGTCTGTGCTGATGAAGGAATCTTCTCTTCCTTAGTTTCCACAATATCCTGATGTACTGTAGATGTGCTCTGTGATGTGAAAGCTTCATCAAAGACAACATCTTTGCTGATATGAATTTTCTTGGTCAAAGGATCTATCAACCGATATCCTTTAGAGTGCTCAGAATAACCAAGAAAAATACATCTCAGTGTTTTCTCATCTAGCTTTTTCCTTTTCTCTTTCGGTATGTGCATGAAAGCTTGACACCCAAAAATACGTAGATGAGATATGGAGGGTTTTCGACCACTCCATGCTTCCTATGGAGTCATTCCTTTTAGGACCTTTGTGGGTGCCCTATTCAACAGATACACTACAGTGGTGACAGCTTCTACCCAATATTGTTGCCCAAGAGTAGCTCCTGTGAGCATACAACGAACCATTTCCATAATAGAACGGTTCCTTCTCTCAGCAACTCCATTTTGCTGAGGAGTATAGGCAGTTGTTAACTGTCTCTTGATTCCATGCTTATATAGGAATGTAGAAAATTCATTAGAGGTAAACTCTCCCCCTCGATCTGAGCGAAGAGTTTTAATAGAAGCTCCTGACTCCTCAACGGATTTCTTGAACTGCTAGAAGAATGTGAAAGCTTCAGATTTCAGTTGGAGAAAGAAAACCCACATCTTTCGTGAGTAGTCATCTACGAATAACTGAAAATACCTCTTCCCTCCAACACTGTTGGGTGTGAAAGGACCACATATATCGGTGTGAATTAACTCTAGAGGTTTTCTTGCTCTTGTAGAGCTCTTCTCAAATGGTACTCTATGCTGCTTTCCTGCCAAGCGATCGGAGCACATCGGCAATGTGGCGTAAAGGGAAGGAAGACCCTTTACCATCTCATACTTGCCGAGCTCAAGTAAGTAGCCAGAACTAAGATGCCCATATCTCTTGTGCCATAGGGAAGTTGCCTCCTTGGTAGAGACAGTCATGGCAACATGTGGAGTAGAGATAGCATCTAGTGCAAATAAGTCGTGCTTATATGAAGCTGTTGCAATTTGCTTACCCTTTCTGGTAATAGTACAACACTTCTTTCCATTCTCAACATGAAAGTTGACAACCATATTTCTGTCCAGGATTTGTGTCATTGACAACAAATTGTTAGCCAATCCCGAAACATAGAGGACTTTGTCAATCTGACACTTGCCATCAGGAAGAGTGACTGAAATTGTACCCTCTCCCTGAACCCTGTAGGTTTTATCATCGACAATGGTGACAGGTTTGCCCTCTTTGGCCTCAAATGATTCAAACCACGATCTGTCGCCAGTCATATGTTTGCTAGCTCCAGAATCGACATACCAAATAGGATCCCTCTGAGTGGAATCTGTGGTAGTCATGAGCACCTTGTGTGCCCATTCAAAATCTGAGTCAGATTCTTCAACAGCAACATTCACCTGGGGTTGCTTGTTCTTATTTTGTGGTTTGTTTTGGCCTTTCTGCTTGTTCTTATGCCAACACCTGTTGGTGTCATGGTTGTCTTTCTCACAGATCTTGCACCACCTCTTCTTCTATTGAGGTTGTTTGCCTTTTCCTTTTGTATCTTGTTGAGAATTTCCTCCTTTCTGAAAGTTGCCTCCTTTTTGCCCATTACCTTTCTTCCTAGAACCCTGCCTGTTGGTGTATAGGGCTGTATTGGAAGAATCATCCTTGTGAATTTGGCATGCCTCCTGTTGTTGAAGCAGATTGACCAACTCGATGTAGGTAATTTGTCGTTGAGACACCTGGATGGAGGTTATCAACATATCAAATGAAGAAGGTAAAATTCTCATCACAAGTGAAATGAGAAGCTTTTCGTCCACAGTATCTCCCAGAGAACTCAATTTCTCTTTCAACTCAGACACTCTGCACAGAAAGAGTTCAATTGTTTCACCCTGCCTCAAACTCAGGTTATGAAGTTGTTGTTGAATATGAAGAATGGTGGATTCATTCTTCCCCTCATAGATGGTTCTAAGGGCATCCCATGCCTCTTTACCACTTGCTTTGTCGCTATATGAGGTTGCACTTCATCTGAAACAGCAAACAAAATGAGCACCTTTGCTCTACTGTCTTTCTTGTCAAAAGCAATCTGATCTGCTGAAGGACCTGTGGATCCTGCTGTTGGTGAAGTCCTGGTTGCTACTCCAGTAAAAATATCCCACAAATCTTCCATTTGGAGAATTGCCTTCATCTTATGTTTCCATGGTGTATAATTTGGACCTTTCAATAACTGATGCGGATCAGTCATCAACTTTGCAACAACGGCCATAGTGAAGGTTCCTTATATCACCAATTGGTCCCCCTTTCTATATACCTTTTGCTAGGCCAATATACCGTACAAAATACCCGCCCTTACGTGAGGGAAACTATAGGTATTTAGAAATATCAACAAAAAATCACCCGCCCTTACGTGAGGGAGACTATAGGTGAGTTTTAGAGATCATACGATACGTGGAACATAAGCGGTACTGAAAGGGAATCGCCTTGTTGATGGCACCTACCATAGAAGATTATTCTCATGTGTGGGGCGTAACTTCCCCTAAACACTATGAAGAATACTTCGTCAGGATTTACGCCTAAACACAAGTGCGATAAAGGGTAGTGGATGGAGTAAAAAATGTAAAAATGGCGTACTTATTCCTCCCCGATGATTTATAGAGAACAAGCTCAGACATCGTTATAGCAGCTATATTAGGCGGCGGATATAGTAGCCAAATCACGACAGCTTTACCTGTAAGTGCTGGCCAGAGGTATCGCAAATACCGAACGCTGCAGTGCAAATAAATTGCACAGATGGGTTTTTATTTATTTCGGGGACTTAGGGAGTGTTTTGATTTTAATTTTAATGAAGTAGTGCATAGAAATGAAAATGCATCATACATCAAAAAAATGCCCTCAGAATGAAACCCTAAGGTGTCGGACACAGCCGAAAATGCACCTTTTACAATTTGCCAAATTGCTATTTTTCAAAAAATTACTCACTATCCCCCTTTGATTTTTGAAAAAATATCCCCCCTTAAAAAGGCTTTCTTTAACAAAGCATTTTTAATAATTATTATATTTAAAATTAAAATAAATAATTTTAATTTATATAGTTTTAAAACTTATAAAAAATAAATTAAAATTAAAATTTTAATTTATAAAGTTAAAAAACTATTAAAAAAATTAAAATTAAAAATTTTAATTAAAAATTAATAATTAAAAAAAATAACTTAAAAAAATATACCTTGGGGGGGTCGGCGGGATTTGAACCCCCGACCTGTAGGCTCCCTGAGCCTTACCGCACGGCTCACGACCACGTGAGCCAGCGGGCTGATCCGGAAGGATCAGTTGAACCCTCCTTTTTCAACCCCTCCTGCTTCTCCTCCTCGGCCTCGCGCGCGAAAATTCGCGCTCGTCCACCTCGCACAGGGTCGAGTCCGCCTGCTCTTCGTCCCACGCCACCTCGCGCAAGTCGCGCTGCAACGGAAAAGGGTGAGGGGGGGAGGTGCGTCTCTGGTTTTTTTTTTTTTTTTTTTTTTTTTAAAACAGACGCCGGGGGGGTGGTGGGAGGGATTTCAAAAAAAATCCCGCGCTCTCCAATGCGCTGTGCGCAGAGGCTCTGTCATGGGGGGGGGTTTATACCCCCCGATTCCCGTGCGGGAGGGGAATTTCAAAATTCCCCTCGCCCTCCTTTCGCGCCTCTCCGCTCCGCACCAGGACGCGGCTCTGACGCGTCTGTCAGAGCCTGCGCAGGGCTGCACGTGGCTTTGGCAGCTCTGACGCGTCTGTCAGAGCCTGCGCGCCTTGTCAGACCGATGGGGACACGATGGACATCACCGTCCGCGGTGTGCTCCTGCCAGCTCTATCACGTGCAACGACCAACGTCGGTGCTCTCTGCCTGGCGTGACGTGACAGTCTGCCTCCTGTGGATGCGCGCGCGCGTGCAGAGCCTTTGCGGCATAGGGGGGACGTCTGTGTCCTCCCGTATGTGCTCTGTCACTGACGTCGCGGCACTATGTCGCGAAACTCTACTGGTCAGTCGCGCTGGCAGTGCGGACTGTGTGTGCCGTATAAAAAAAAATTTGCCGCTGCAAAAAAAATAAATCCTCTGCCCTAACAAAACTATAGCATTGGCTCTGATGCCATTTTAGATTCAGCGAACTCCTATTTATTGTATTGCAGGCATATAAAAATATTACAAAGTTCCAGGAATAGAACACCGACATAATAGAGAAACATATCTGTTACAACAGAGCCTAAATAATGAATGGAAATGAATAAGTACGCTAACACACAACCCACAACCACAATCCTGGCGCAAACTGCCTCACTATCAGCGATCGGTTTGCACACTCAGAACCTTCTGGCTATGATACCACTTGATATAGGACTAGAACAACACAACAAATTAACGCAATTTTTGACAACAAAGGTCTTTCAATTCGAAAATACAGCAGTTACATTCAAAATGGCCAAGCCCTGAATACAATGCATGCGCGGACCTTTTATCCCAGACCCCAGCTTCTCCCGACATCATTACACAAAGTGCAAGATTCCATATAACCATCTGCACGAATGTTCTCTGGCCATCTGCAAGATGCTGCCAGGTGCCCCGTATTCTCATGGTCTGTAATGGCGGAGTGTGCTGTAGTCGTCTGTCAATCCATCTGCCAAGTCATCATTCATAGGAATGCGCCAAAGCCGCTTGTAGTTTGTTGCCACATGTCCCTTTGTTAGAGTCCCAGCAATCGCTTCATACTCTAGGGCCACCTGTAACTTTATGCCATGTGTCCCTCTGCAACGGTCTCTGCAATCGTCGACTGGTCAGGCATCGTGAGCGTTCTATCACAATATCACGACGTTCTTGCTCCCATGCCTTCTCTCTCCTCTTTGGCTGTGATATCGTGACGTCTTGGCATTGGCTTCTCTTTTCTTCCTTGGGGGCCGCGATTTCGTGACACATCACGAAATCACGACGTCTAAGCCTTCCTTACTCGCTTTTCGCCTTTGGGTCGTGAAACCGTGACATGTCGCGATTTCACGACCATTTTGTCCCTTGGTGTATTTGCCCCAAAGGTGTCACGATTTTGCGACCACCTTGTGCCTTTAAGCCTTTACTCCGGAAGTGTCATGATTTCACGACCATTTCACGCCCTTGAGTCTTTCGCCCGGAAGTGTCGTGATTTCGCGACGTCTTTGCACCTTCAAGTTTTGTTCCCCGAAAGCGTCGTGATTTCGCAACGTCTTTGAACCTTAGAGATTTTCCTCCGAAGGTGTCACGATTTCCTGATGTCTTTGTGCCTTCGAGTCTTTCCTTCGGAAGTGTCATGATTTTGCGACCAATTTGTGCCTTGGCCTCCTTGCTGTAAAAAATGTCGCGATTTCACGACCATTTGGCGTCTTGGCTTCTTTGCTCCGGAGATGTCACGATATCATGACCATTATGTGCCCAAGCTGCTTTGCTTCGGAACTGTCACGATTTTGCGACCATCATGCGACTTAGTCCCTCTTGTCAAAAAGCGTCGCGATTTCGCGACAGTTTGGCCCAATGGCGCCCTTCTTCAAAAAGCGTCGTGATATCGCGACAGTTTGGCCCAATGGCGCCCTTCTTCAAAAAGCGTCGCGATATCGCGATAGTTTGGCCCAATGGCGCCCTTCTTCAAAAAGCGTCACGATATCATGACAGTTTGACCCAATGGCGCCCTTCTTCAAAAAGCGTCGCGATATCGCGACAGTTTTGGCACTTAAAGAAAAAACATTTTGGGTGATGCAAGATTGCAGCTTCGCCTCCGGATGCTCCTGCATCATTTTGAAACCATATCAGGGGATTCCCATCTCTATATAATAACTCAAATAGGTGATAAATATATCAAGAGAGTTCTAGTAGATAACGGGTCAGCCTTGAATATTTTTAATGTCAATTTTTTATGAAATTTTGACTTAATAAAAAATTATTTACAAAAATAAAATCTCATTATTAGAGCCTTCAATAACGAAGAACAAGAGGTGATAGGCACCATTAATTTTCTTATAAAAGTAGGGCCTCATGTCTTAAATACCCTCTTTTATGTCATATCATGTGATGTAACATATAATATACTCCTTGAAAGACCATGAATACATGTTATGAGGGTTGTACCCTCTAACTTACATCAATGCCTTAAATATGAATACCAAAGAAGGGTCATCCATATTCCTAGAGATCTGGAACCTTTCACCATGTGCAACTGTATAGACCTCCAAGAGATTAATATATTCCCTTCTAAACAATCAACTAAGTCAAATTATAAATCAAAAGCAGATAAAGGAAAGGAAATATTAGAGGAACCTCTCATAAACTTAGAGGAAACTCCCCAACCATCCTTTTCCAATGATCAAGTTAACCATATTTGTCAAAAACCAGACCCTTTCGTAGAACTAGTAAGCATGTTCCTTTCTCCTTGAGACATAGGTATGCCTAGTATAAGGGGACTCAAAATCCAAATAGGGTCTTGTACTTTCATCCATGGAGGGACTACCTTCTATGAGAAGATCCAAGAATGCAACCTCATGCCAAGTGAACAAACCTACATTACATGTCATCTTCCTTTCCCATAGTTAAACAAATACTTGTTAATATGGGTTATTGATGTAAGGGCCTAGGCTGCTATGAACAAGGTAATAAAGAACCCTTAGAAGTTATACCTTGGCCAACATGATGTGGGATTGGTTTCATCCCCAACAAAAATGAATCCTCTCCTATATCCAGATAAGAAGACAATGATGACTACTCTATATCAATACATGGCTCTCAATGGGGTGAAGAGAATGAAGAAGAACTATGATCACTTCTCAACCAAACATCCCAAAAAACTATATTCTTTGGAAGCATTAACATGTTAGAATTAGTCCATATGAAAGCAATCACAACTAATGAAGATCTTGAAGAATATTTGGATAATTTTCATATAGAATATCACTTTAATATATCTTCAATTTAAACTCATCCCAACCTCCCGACTTGGAACAAATATCTATAGACCCGCATGAACTTAAATAACTAGGTATTATAGATACCCCTCTCCATTTTGAGGATGAATCTCAAGATTTAATTGAAGAGACAATAGAGGTAAAAATTGGAATAGATCAAGATCATCACCTTATCAAACTAGGGAAAATCCTAACACAAGAAGAACGAACAAAGTACATAAACCTATTAAAATAATTCTCTAATATATTAACTTGGGAATATGATGATATGCTAGGACTTGATCCTTCATTAGTAGTCCACCATCTAGTAGTGCATCCTAAGGCCAAACCTATCAAGCAAAAATTAAGAAAAATACATTTGAGAGTCGCTCTTCTGGTAAAATATGAACTTCAAAAACTATTAGATGTTGGCTTCACAAAAGCCATAGATTATTCAGATTGGATATCCAATATCATCCCTATCACCAATAAGGAAGGATATATTCAAATTAAATAATGCTTATCCTAAAGATGATTTCCCTTTACCAAACATAGACATGATAGTCGACTTCACCATAGGGTCTAAGATGTTATCCTTAATGGATGGATTCTCATGCTACAATCAAATCAAGATCATGGTAGAAGATCAATCTAAAACAACTTTCACCACACCATAGGGGACCATTTGCTATCAAGTCATGCCTTTTGGCCTTAAGAACATAGGGGCCACATCAGAGGACTATGACATACATATTTCATGACCTCATGCATAAAATAGTAGAAGACTATATGGATGACATCATAGGTCGGTCTGAAAAAAGGAAAGATCATACTCAATACCTTAGATGCATCTTCTAAAGACTACAAGACTATAAAGTCAGAATAAAACCGCTAAAAAAATTTTTTGGGGTAAAATCAGGAAATATACTTGGGTTCATCGTATCTCATTATGGGATTGAAATTGATCCCTCTAAGATCACAGCTATAACAAACATGCCACCACCCAAAAACTTGACTGAGTTATGAAGCCTTCAAGGAAAATTATAGGCCATACGTAGGTTCATATCACAACTCACAGATAAGTGTCAACCTTCCTCAAAATTATAGAATAAAGGATCTAGATTCAAATGGTATTAAGGGTGTCAAGAAGCCTTCGAAGCCCTAAAAACTTATCTCTTAACACCACCTGTCTTGGTGCCATAAAATTTAAATCAACCATTATTTCTATACATAGATACTACTGAACATGCCCTAGGAGCTTTATTAGTACAATAATATGAACAACATCGAGAAAGGGAAATCTACAACATTAGTAGAAATCTAGTGAACTACGAAACTCGTTACACCCCACTAGAGAATATTTTCCTAGTAGTGGTCTTCTCATCTCTAAAACTAAGACACTATATGCTTAGCCAAAATACTTACATCTTGGTAAGGGTATATCCACTATGTTACCTCATGTCAAAACCTTAACTATATAGTAGAACTATGAAATGGGTCATAGTACTCAATGAATTCAACATAGAATTCATAAATAAAAAATTACTAAAGGGGCAAGTTATAGCAGATCAACTTGTCGTAACTTCTTTAGATTCATAACACCCTATAAACATATCTTTCCCTGATAAGATGGTCTCATCAATAAAAGTCCAAGAATCTAAAACATGGGTCTTGTACTTTTATGGAACTAGATGCGCAAAATATGTAGGATAGGAATCATCCTGGTCATCCCACAACAACAACTCATTCCACTATCATTTAAGCTTCATTTCTCATGTACCAACAATACAACAGAGTACAAAGTACTTATTCTAGGTCTTAGGTTCGTAACACAAATAAATATCAAGAACATAATAATATACAATGATTCATAATTGGTGATCAAACAAGTAAATAATTCCTATCAAACCAAATATAAAAATTTTAAAGCCATACAAAGATATTGTAGATGTATTGAAAACTCATTTTGATCAAATTACTATAAAAGCCATACTACATTCTAGCAATCACCACACTGATGCTATGGCAACAACTACATCTCTCATACCTTTAGAGTTGGAAGATGAAGAAGCTACCATCACCATAAGGAAAATCTATGAATATTCAACATTCGAATCATGTTTACAACATCTTAGCATATTTAATATAAAAATGTATATACCTCAAGAACCTTGGTATCACGAAATCTTCAATCTCCTCAAGGAAGGAACATTCCCTGAAGGATTCAAATCTCAAAAGCATAGACAATTTAGGCCAAAAGCTTACAAATATGTCATCATTGGATATATCCTATATCAACGCTCCTTTGAAGGTATACTCCTCAAATGTGTAAATGCATATGAAGCCCAAGCTCTCATAAAAGAAGCCCATGATGGATCATGTGGTGGCCATTTTAGTGGGTTAGCTATAGCCACGAAGCTCCTTAGGATGGGCTATTATTGGTCCTCCATGGAAAAGTATACTCACAACTATGTCAAGAAATATGATAAATTTCAATGACATGATAATCTTGTTCATGCTCCATATTAAGAACTTCAACCTATCACATCTCCTTGGCCTTTCTACTCTTGGGGATTGGACATGATAGGTAAAATTAACCCTCAATCATCTGATGGACATAAATTCATTATTAAAACTACATAATATTTCACTAAGTCGGTTGAGGCAATACCTCTATCCTCTACCACAGACATCCACGTAGCAAAATTTATACTAAATCAAATCATTATCCAATATGGTACCCCTTCTACCATAATTACACACAATGGTACCCCATTTTAAAAATAAATAGGTTGCCAAGATGTGCACCAAATACAAAATTTAACATAAATGATATACACCTTACTATATGCAAGGGAATGGATTAGTTAAACCCTCCAAAAAAATGCTAATAAAAATCCTTAAGAAACTAGTCAACAAAAACGGGCGAGACTGGCACTTACAACATTATCCTGCCTTATGGGCATATCGCACAAGTGTGCGTACTGTTACACCCCAATTTGGGGACCCACTTTAAAATTTTATGGTTTATTTGAAGTTTTGTTTGCATCCAATGATTTATCGTTAAGGGTCAAGTGTTAAAGTGTGCCTAAGTTCAAGGTCTTGTAGAAAAGCCTTTCACAAAAAGAAAAGAAGCCAATGTTCAAGCTTTGAAATTTTTGACAAATTCGGCATAGTGTTATACTTTTATTATATGCTGGTATGAAGCTTTTAAATTTATCTCTCATGGTTTGATATTGGTTTGTTATAATATGGATTAATTAATCTTGAATTTATTTTCATTTAAATAATATGGATTAATTAACCTTGAATTTAGCATTTTAAATAATATGGATCAATTAATATTGAATTTATTTCAAAACATTTTAATATTGATTTGATTCATATAAATGACTTTAAATGTTGATTGTCTCCTTAATAATTTAAAAAAGAAAAAAGAAAGTAATAATATATATATATATATATATATATATATATATATATATTGATATATATATCAAAATAAAGCCATCAATGTGTTCTTTTGGAAAATTTAATTTAATTTTACTATTGGTTTTGTTTTAGAATATTTAATTTATGTGTTCTTTATTGCAGGCTACTGTTAAAAAAAGGAAAAGAAAAGAAAAAAAGTGGCAGCACTCAAGAAGAGAAAACATTATGAATCATGCCAATTAAAAGGAAAAAAATCAGCAACACTCAAGAAGAGAAAATATTACGAATCATGCCAATTAAAAGAAAAAAAGTGGCAGCACTCAAGAAGAGAAAATATTATGAATCATGCCAATTAAAAGGAAAAAAATAGTAGCACTCAAGAAGAGAAAGTGTTACAAAATGAAGAAAAGAAAATGTTAGAAAGCCAAGAGTTGGAAAAAGAAACGAATAGCCAATGTTGGAAATTTTAAATATCCAATGGAATGCACAAGAAAAGGGTCAGAGATTTTTGGTAGGTTTGCATGTTGAAAACGGAATTTGCTTTTTGAAGAACTCTCCCCCCAAGTTGTTGGATTTGCACCAATTTCACCATTGGAAGCCATTGGAACTTGGTATTCTGCACATGTATTTCATTTAAAATATTTATTTTGTCAATATATTAGAAATTTAGTGATTTTTATGCATTTTGATGGTAAAATCATATATTTTTTTTTTTGGTAAGTAAGAGAATATTATAATTAACACCGGGTTTTAACTGGTTGACCCAAAACCATTTTACAAAATAGGGTCCACTGACCAACTGGACAAAGGCCAAGCCCTAAAAGTTTAAATTGACAACAAAAATGGCCAAGACCTACTCTTCCATTAGAATACAGCCAAACTAAACTATGGAAGCCTAATATTATGGCCATCGGAAAAGAAAGACGCAAAAAAGAACTAACAAAGACAAAAACTAATCATGCAAGCACCATGCAGAGTAGCTTGTGCCCATATAAAAATAATAGAATATGGTCAAAAAAAAAAAAAAAAAAAAAAAACATCCCATAGAATGGACGACCAAGAGGCCAAGAAGTCTTCCTTGTAGTCCTCATCTAACTTCTTATCATCGTTCTTGCCATCATATTTAGATTTTGCCTTTGACTCCTTGTGCCCCTGGAACTGCTGGCTATAAAACGAAGATTTAAGGAATCACACAAATCAACAACTGCACCGATGAGGCCGGACGGACTCTTCAATCTGGTTGATACTGTTGGAGGCTGATGAAATTGTCATCTTCTCCAAGACTATTATGGTGGGGTCTGGTGCCTCATTGTCAGGGATCTCCAACACTTTGTTATTTCTTGCTAGGGCCTTTTTGCGACATCGAATCCAAACACACCTTGGGAAATACTTGAGGCCAAAGCAGATTTTTCCCATGCATGAATTTGTAGATAAAAAACCTATATCAGTGCCCCACCAGCTGCAAAAAACACTAGTCACATGAACAAAAAAAACAAATATGACAAAATCCATTATAAGGTTCAAATTTTTTTTTTTTTTTTTTTAAAATGCCCCCATTTTCTGTCATTGATCCACTTTGAGCCTTCCAATCTAAAGTTTTTCATTATCTATCACCATTGAGACTGCATGAGGAAGATTTTCAGTCCACGTGATCAAATTTGCTGCTACAATGCCTTCATTTGCGCACCTATCACTGCCATGTTTGCTTCCCGGAAGGTATGCAAAATTATGGCCTCAGGTCGGTCATGAATTAGAGCCCTTGCTTCATGGATGTAGTCATCAAATCTCCAAGGAGCTCTCTTAGTGTTCTTTAGAAGATTTATAATAATAAGAGAATCACCTTCCACCAACAGCTTCCCTGGATAATTCTCTCGCCACCTTGAGGCTCCTCCAAACCGCCCTTGCTTCACCCACATTGTTAGTTTGAGCTCCAAGATGTTCTCGCAAAAGCTACAAGCACCTCACCCTTGTGGTCTCTAAGTAAGCCACCAGCCCCGGCTTCACCTGGGTTGCCCCTAGATGCCCCATCAAAATTTAACTTAATCCACCCTAGGGGGGGTGGGGTCCATGTGATCATGGTTCTAGGACAGACTTGAGGATGATTGAGGCCATCAGTGAGAGGTAAGTTTAATGACTGGCCTAATGAAGCTTCAAAAGGATTTGGAGGTCTAGATGCTGCAGGAACTAAACAAGTATTCTCATTAGCATATGCTAAAATTTTTGACAGGACAGAGGATGACTGAGAAACCTTATCCAAGAAGGCCCGACGATTCCTTTCCAACCATATCTGCCACAAGTAGTGATGAAGGCAGATCTTCCACATATACCTAAGACGCCTATTCAAAAATGGGGAAGGCCACTGGACAAATAAGTCAAAAATGGACTGAGGATGGACCCAATAAATATGAAACACTTGTAACAGACCTAACAAGATTGAGACAGAAAAATTACAATACAGAAACAAATGATCAATAGACTCCCACTCAGACATACAAAGATAACACCTATTAACAACAATCACACCTCTTTTTATTAAGTTATCCATGGTGAGGATCGTATTTTGGATGGCCAGCCATGCAAAAAACCCAACCTTCGGAACAATGCTTTTGGGCCAAACTTCCAAGTGAGGGAAAGTAGGTTCATCATTATCAATAAGCATCAGATAAGCAGTCTTGACAGAAAATTTCCCATTGTCTGAAGCTTCCCAGATAAGCTGGTCCTCAAGAATGCCAGAAGGGAGTAAAGACTGTTTTAATTCATTCTCCAATATTATTGATGCCCCTGGTAGATCATTATTCATTATTGGCTTCCATACCCTTCTATTGTTTGACAAAGTAATAAAATCTGCAACTTTGGTACCAAAAACTTCAATTGTCCAAGCTCTAAGGGTTGAAATGATGGGGTCTGCAGAGAGGGGATAGTCCTTTAACCATTTGTGGTCCCAAAAATCAATGTTTCTTCCATTTCCCAGTTTCCAACGTAGCCCTTTGCTTAGCAAGTTTTTAGTTTGAAGGATTGATTTCCAAAAAATTGATCCCCTCGGAGGAAAGGAATAACTTAAGAATTCAATTTCTTGCAAATACTTTCTTCTGATTATAGTAATCCATTCTAGCATTTGCATTTGTCAAAAGACGCCATGCTTGTTTGGCCAGGAGGGCCATGTTTAAATGTTGTATTCTCCTTAGCCCAATACCTCCAAACTCCCTTGGTTTGCAAACCCTATCCCAGGACACCAAGTGAAAGCGCCGCTTAGATTCAGAACCAGTCCATAGGAACCTCTTCCGGATCTGTTCCAATTTTAGTGTAGACACTTGTAGGAGCTTTAAAAATAGAGAGAAAGTAGACAGGGATGCTTTGAATGGAAAACTTGGTGAGAACCGCCTTGCCGACTTGAGATAACAAATTCCCTTTCCATCCAGACTGACTTCCTCTCGAATTCTTTCAATTACATTAGTCCACATGGAATCGGTAGCTCGCCTATAAATAAAGGAAGGCCTAGGTATGTGGATGGAAGAGTAGACACTCGAGCATCCAAGAATCCTAGCAATCTTAATCGCCTCTGAATGGGAGTGTTAAAGAAATAAATTTTACTCTTTGAAAAATTTACCTTTTGCCCCACAGCATCCTCATATAGCTCTAGAATATGTTTTATGACCTTAGCCTCAAAAACTGATGCAAGAGTTAACAACAAAGTATCATCCACAAACTGTTCATGTGTAATCGCTCGTGTTTGTGATGATGCTTTAATTCCTGAAATAAGACCAATATTACAGGCAGCTTTGATTGTCCTCCCAAGGGCTTCAGCCACAATGATAAACAACATGGGAGAGATAGGGTCACCTTGCCTTAGGCCCCTTTTACTTTGAAAGTATCCAGCAGGAGCACCATTAACAAGGACTGAAAACCAAGGTTTCATAAAACATCCTTCCAAAAGCTTGATCCATTCATGATGAAAACCAAATTTCTGAAGAATGGCAGAGACAAAACTCCAGTTTATGCGGTCATAAGCCTTGTTCATATCCAGCTTGAGAGCAAAAGCAGGTTTTTTAGTCTGGACTACCGAATGGAGGGCTTCATGAACTGTTATGACCCCATCAAGGATGGACCTTCCAGGGACTGAACTGCCTTGACAAACATCAATAAACATAGGAAGGATCTTCCTCATTCTATTTGCAATTGCCTTGGTCAAAATTTTATAAACAACATTACAAAGGCTAATAGGTCTAAAATCCATCATAGATCTAGGAGTAGGAATCTTTGGGATTAAAGCAATAAAAGTGGAGTTAAAACTTCTTGGAATATGCTTTGTGGACTGAAATTCCTTGATAGTAGCACATACATCAAAACCTACAATATCCCAAAAAGCCCAAAAAAACGAGGTGAAAACCCGTCTGGACCTGGAGATTTATCAGGGTTCATTGAGAAGAGGGCCTCTTTGATTTCTTCATCCGTGAAAGGCTTAATTAACTTCCCATTCAAGTCATCAAAAATTAAATGAGGAATATGGTAAAGCATTGATTCTGAAGCTAAGGCAGAACTGAAATGTTCTTCTCCTAAAAGATTCTGAAAATAGGAAACTGCTTCATTTCTGATTTCATTAGGACTAGAAAGGAGTGATCCATCATCTCTAACAAGTTCTTTAATTCTATTGTGGCTTCTGTTCCTTAAGGTAGATGCATGAAAAAATCTTGTATTGGCATCACCTTCTTTTAGCCAGGTAGCTCTAGACTTTTGCCGCCAAAAAGTCTCCTCGCGAGCTAGAACATTATGGTACTCAAGCAAGGGATTTCTTTTCATCTCGCCTCGTAGGGAAGGGTCTGGCAATCCCTCTTCAAGTTTTTTCTCAATGGTTGATAACCTTTCAGAGATGGCTTTCTTGTTTTCAAAAATATTTCCAAAAATTTCCTTATTCCAGATCCTTAGATTTTCTTTCACCACTTTAAGTTTCGTGCTAATCCGAATGAAGGCTCGCCTCGACAAGAATGCTGCCACCACCGAGAAATTCTCGTCTCCGAGATCGGGGTGGTGCATCCACATAGATTCAAACCTAAAAGGCCTTTTGAATTTTGGAGTCTCTTCAATTTCAAGTAAAATCGGGTTGTGGTCAGACCCCCCAAAAGATTGTATTGCTTCCTGTGACAAAAAAAACCTATCAAGCTTTTCCATTATAAGTTGATTTCCAAACCTCCTATTGCTCCAAGTAAATTTAGCATTTTTTAATTTGACATCCAATAAATTGTTGTTGTTGATGAAATCTTGAAAGTCCTCCATACTTCTTGCTGGAATTCCTACTCCCCTTTTTTATCGGAGGGGTAAAGAGGGGTATTAAAGTCCCCCGCCACTATCCATGGGATATCCTGAAAAGCTTCCTTGAAATGATCGAGTAAATTCCATATATCAGCTCTCCCAGATATAGAATTAGGGGCGTACACATTTGTTAATATCCAAGAAAGGTCATTAACCTTATCCTTAAAAATAATGCTCATTACCCTTTCCCCCAATTGAATAACCTTGCCTTCCACCTTCCCCAGATTCCAGATACAAAGAAGACCACCTGAGGTTCCATTGGCTTTGCAAAAAATTGCTTCTCCATTTTTCCAGATATTGAGGGCAATTTTTCTAGACAAAACTTCATCGACTTTAGTTTCTTGCAAAATAAGAATAGTGGGATCAAAATCTCTTCTTAAATATTTGACTAACCGCTGTTTAGGAATTCCATTGAGCCCCCTTACATTCCAGGATATGATCTTCATTTGGAACTTTTAAAGTTTTTTTCCTCTTCCCCGCCTTGGACTTGAGGGGGCTTAAGAATTTTGTTTTCTTCAAAGGGAAGATTTCCAGTTGGTGGAAACAGAGTAGTCTGAATTCCATTAGCTATCTCATCTTGGACCTCTTCTTTCCATTGCTGGGCATTTGACTTTCTTCCCTTTTTTTTCTCACCTCCACAGTCAATCATGGGGGATTTCATTGAGCTTCTAGTCTGTTTCGGGCTAAATTTGGTTTGGGTGACCTGTTGAGCTTGTAAAATCATATATTATTTTGAATATATTGCACCCTTTTCCTTAGAATATTGCACCTCATTAAATGTTGAACTACATGAAGAAGGGTCACATTAATGTTGGTTTAGTGCAGGGTATGTGTGTTTGCAGGTTCGGTGTGGAATTTTAGAGTTACGACAACTTGTCTTTGTTTTATTTTTATTTTTATTTATCTAACCCTAGCCCTTTTACATTTTTTTTATCTCATAAAATAAAATAAAATAAAATATATAAAAAAATTAAATCCCCCCAAAAAAATACGTGAATTCCAAGATTAAGCTTCAAATACTCATTTTACACAATTTCAAATTTTTTTTAAGCAAATTCCAAATTTCATGTAAGTTCTTATTTTTAAAAGGAATTTTGCAATTTTGCAATTTCATATTTTTTAAAGGAAATTCCAAATTTCACATAAGTTCACATTTTAAAAAAGGGGATTTTGCAATTTCAAGTTCCACACAAGCTCACATTTTTTTAAAGAAGTTCTAAATTTCAAACTTTGCACACATTTTCAAACAAGCAAATTAATTTCATTTTATGTAAAAATGGAAATTTCAATAAATTCCAAATTTTCATTAAAATGAACAATTAATCTTCAATCAAAGTTTCAAATTGCAAAGTTAGATTTTAGTCATTTTCTTTCATGCTCAAACAAAGCTTAACAAAAGAAGATAAAATTTGTTAACAATTCAAGATAAAAAATTGGTTAACAATGCAAGATAAAATTGGCTAACAAAAGAAGATAAATTTTTTTAACAATTTGAGATAAAATGAATTAAATCACCATTCTAGGATGGTCATAGAGGACCAATAATGTTACATTTTCTATTTTTCAAATTTCATGAACAATAAAGAGCATAGCAAATCAAAGTAATACCAAACCACAGGCCCCTTGTTAATAGTTACTTGCACCTCTAAGGTATTTCAGCATATTTTACGTATTGGCATAAAAATTCAAGCACACATTAAGCACATAAAAACCTTGGAGAAGTTTTAAATTTATTTGCAAGAGAGGGTTTTCTAACAATATCCTGACTATGATGGTGATTTTGCAATTGGGTAAAATTATCACTCAACATGTAATCCCATTGGGGCAACACCATATGCTTTAGTTTATGGTACCGAAGCAATATTTCCTTTCAAAATTGATATACCCTCTCTAAGAGTCCTCTTACAAGATTATTCGGTAGGAGATGAATATTTCTCATGTTGCTTACAACAACTAGAACTCTTAGAAGAAAAGTGCATCAACACCCTAGAACATCTCATAACATACCATAAAATACTTTGATGTGTCTACAACAAAAATGTGCATCATAGGTCCTTTGAATTCGAGGATTTAGTCCTCAAATAAAATCAAAGGAATACTAATGCTAATATCAAATTTATATGGGAAAATATTATTAAGGGTACTCCTCCTTGCTCGACATACCATTTTTAGTATGCAATCAAGCATAAATCTAATTCTCACACATTGTATATCCAATAAGTCATAGGGATCATAAGGTTCCCTTGATCCAATGATGCTCAGTTTTGAAACTTCCTCACAAATCTCATAAGGCAATGGATCAACATTATCATTACCTTCCTTTTGATTTATTGTATCAACATGCTATCACATTTTTACAAATATCAATGATTACCTTTGATAGTCCATGAGTTTATCGAAGACTTTATCAATCCAATATCTTGTAGATCCATAATCATTTGTGTATCTCACCAAACACTAGATCAATGTTATCCTCGTATCCTCTTGGTTCATGTCATTGACATTATATCAAATAATAATCAAGTCTCTCACAAATTATTGTTCAAATGGATCTATCAGACTATGAGGCCAATGCCTTGTGAACATGCAATCATTTATACGCTTCACTAGATAATGGATCTATATTATCTTCATAGATTCCTAAGCCTTTATAAAAATAGAACATTCACAAATCATACTCTCACCATAAACTATTTATCTAAAAATGCTAATGGATTAACAAAGTTTTGTTTCCAACTAGCTTGTTATACATATATGCAATAAAACATTAAAACTCAAAAAATAGTCACCTATCAAGCTAGATATTATCTATTTGTTTACACAAAATAGATAGAGAACTTCCTTCCTCTTGGTATGTGATAATAAGTTACCACTTCCTATTTTATTCAAAACTAAAATGTCCTGGTTGACTTATAAACTCTTTGAGAATATTAGGATTTGGTAATCAGCACTTCATGTAACCATAATCATTTGTAACTATATCAAGTAGTCGATTATTAGATCCCTATGTCTCATAATGTCCTATAAGCTAGCATGGATGTCATATGTTCATTTATACAAATAATATCCTTCAGACTCAAGGTAATGTTGTCACATGGACCTCCTAGATAAAGGGATTTCTATTTTCCATGCTCTATGCATATACATTCCTTCGTACACATTTTAGGCACGAGAAAAAGACTTCTCCTTCTCTTGGATTGTGCATATGGGAGCATTACCCTCAGTCTGAAATATTTTGTTTACAATACAAAATTTGTAAATATGTCATACACATAAGAGGGGGTGATGAGTATCAAGTTCAATTCCTTGTGTACATGTGAATATTTACATATGTGTTAGGTAACGGACTTGTATACTCTTGTTACCCTTTATCATGTGCTAAGGAATTTAGTAATATCAAATATTTCTTCTTTTAAAAACATTCTACTTTTAAAATTGAAAGAGCAACACAAAAAATAATTATTCTGCAAACATCTCAACATTGTATCTTCCAAATAGCAATCATCATTACATTATAAAACATATGCAAATAATAGGATAACTTGTAATATTCATTACAAGCAACCATGATATTGCATTTGCATGAAAACATCTACTTTGCACAACATGTGCAAAAATCATTATATTTCTTTATAAAACATTTATAAAGATCATTCTTCTTAACTTTGTAAAAACATTTGCAAAGAACATGAAGTTTATCACAAAAGGCATTTCTTCACTTTGAAAAAACATTCACAAAGATCATAAGTTCAATTACCACAAATCATTTCACTACTTTGCAGAAACATTTGCAAATATCATTCCACTACTTTGTAGAAACATTTGCAAAGATCATTCCATTAATATGCAAAAATATTTGCAAAGATCAAAACTACAAAATACTTTATTACTTTGCAAAAGCATTTGCAAAGATCTCTCCACCAATTTGCAAAACATCTGCAAAAATAAAATTACAAAGTATTTTACAATCATTACAAAACACATCTTACAATCAACATAAAAAGCATTCTCAAACTTCATTTCAAAAGTTCTGCTAAAGGTTTGTAGAATAAAAACTTTCATCTACATGGTCAAGTGTTTCATAAAGTATGGCACTTGAACACTAGTGAAAAATAAAACATATCTTATCTACGTTGTAAAATGTTTCATAAATAATGGCATTTGAACATTGATAAGAACCAGATAAAAAACTATTACCTATGCAATCAAGTGTTTCATAGAGAATGGCACTTTAACATTGGTGAAAATCCTAAATCTTATCTATGCAATCAAGTATTTCATAGAGAATGGTACTTGAACATTGATAAGAAGCATAACATCTTCACCTACGTAGTCAAGTGTTTCATAGAGAATGACACTTGAACATTGGTGAAAATCTCATATCTTATCTACGTAGTCAAGTATTTCATAGAGAATGGCACTTGAACATTGATAAGAAGCATAACATCTTCACCTATGCAGTCAAGTGTTTCATAGAGAATGGCACTTAAACATTGGTGAGAATCTTAAATCTTATCTACACAATCAAGTGTTTCATAGAGAATGGCACTTGTAAATTGATAAGAACCATAATATCTTCATCGATGTAGTCAAGTTTTTCATATAGAATGGCACTTGAAAATTGATAAGAACCATAACATATTCATCGATGTAGTCAAGTTTTCATAGAGAATGGCATTTGAACATTGGTGAAAATATTAAATCTTATCTACGCAATCAAGTTTTCATAGAGAATGGTACTTAAACATTGATAATAAGCATAACATTTTTACTATTTCATAGAGAATGGCACTTGAACATTGGTGATAATCTTAAATCTTATCTACGCAGTCAAGTGTTTCATAGAGAATGGCACTTGAACATTGATAAGAAGAAAAATAACTTCATCTACGCAATTAGGTGTTTCATAGAGAATGGCACTTGAACATTGATAAGAAGCAAAATAATTTCATGTACGTAGTTAGATGTTTCATAGAGAATGGTACTTGGACATTTATGAAGAACAAACACCTTATCTACGCAATCAAATGTTTCATATAGAATGGCATTTGAACACTAATAAGGAGCAAACATGCATCATACTATCATTATACATACTATAGATACCTCATCTACACAGTCACATGTTTCATAGAGAATGACATTTGAACATTGATGAGAAGAAAATATAAATATTATACAGGTACCTCATCTATGCAGTCAAGTGTTTCATAGAGAATGGCACTTGAAAATTGATGAGAGGAAAACATATTATATCTCATTGTACATATTACATGTACCTCATCTATCAAGTCAAATATTTCATAGAGAATGGTATTTGAACATTGATGAGAGAAAAATATTATTATGTCTTATGTATATACTACAAGTACCTCATCTATGCAGTTAAGTATTTCATAGAGTATGATACTTAAACATTGATGAGAGGAAAAATATTTTTAAAACAATATACTTCATTGTACATATTACAGGTACCTCATTATGTCTTAAATGCTATCATGAATATGGCATCATCGACCACCATTTAAACATAATGAGATCATATTCCCACCCATGAAAAAATATAAAAGGTAAAAAATTTACCTCTAAAGAACATGACCATTCTCCTATATCATGTCTAGAGACCATTTCTCATAACATACATTTTGGGATGGTCATGTATCATCCAACATACTCAACACATCTCTCAAATGGAGCATATACCCCTTATCTGCATTCGATTATCATCAAGGAATCCTCACCAAGTAGATCAATCAAGACTATAATAACTTAGTCAACCACATCTAAATATATCAAAGCATCATATTTTCAACACTCAACATGATTTCACATCATACAATCTCAAAAATCAATACATCAAAGCAACATCACATAAAAAACATCAACACATAACATATCATTAAGACAATCCACAAGAATCAAAGCATCTCATCATGATCCCAAATATCAAGTATCATCATCATCATATATATATATATGCCTTGCACTATACATACCGATGAAGGTGTATCACAAAAAAGAAAATGATATACTCAACTCACAATAAGAGAGTGTACCATAATCTCAAAATCAGTACACTCACTCCTAAATGCCCCTAAGACCACCTAATAAGAAGATTAATCCTCCCTAGCATCCCTTGGTGGAGAAGGAGGAGATGACTGGAAGTTGGAAGTCCTCTAAGAGGTGTCACTAATTGATGGAGCTCTCGATCGTGATCTCAAAGGATATGGTGCTTGCTGCTCCACAGGGACCACCAAATGATATAGTTAGTGATAATGAGTAGTCCAACTCCACTCCCTCTCACCTTGACCTATCAAACACTACAACTAATCTATAAGATTCGACCTCATAGTCTCCATAATGGCCCTATAAGCCTTTAGCTCTCACTCAAGTGGTCTCATAATTACGACCACCACTACACCATCCAAATATTGCCTAACCTAAGCCTGATTTTTATCTCTCTTTGTCATCACCCACTCCAAATCAAACCTAATACTAGCAATTATCATTTGATCAATGGCTCACTACTTCGTGACTCAATCTAAGATCGATTGGAGCCTAGAAATGGTCTCCCTGCTATTATCCGCACCTGGTCCATCTCATCCCTAATATTAGTCACCTCATCTCTAACCTTGGTGACCTCCTCCACCTACAAAATATTAGAAGTAGCTAACTAGATCCTCAACTCTTCTAAAGTATGATATATAACCCTCAAATCCACCACTGTAGCCTCCTTCACTGTATTCCTAGGACCTAAACCTCCACTAATATTTAGCCCTATCCCATAAAGGTCCAGCCCTACTCCGCTTGGACTAAGCACACCTCCACCAACTGGGGCATATGGGAGTGGAATAGTAGTAAATGGAGCTACATCCAAAGGATCTAATCCCTCCATACTTCATTTGGTCATCATCCTCCACCATCCCTCTCTCCTATAGTGATGCCTAACTACTCTCAAAGAATTTAGTATATCTTGAAACACCTACCTCTAATCCCTCAATGGTAGGCCCGATGTCAATAGATGAGGTCTAAACCATCTATACCAAATACCATAATCTATCGTCACCCTCACTTCATCCAATGCAAGGGTCAAGACCATCGGATCATCATTATCAGTCTCTATAAAAGTGATAATATCCATAGTATCCCAACAACTCTCATGATGCACTCATCATACCCAAATCTCATCCACTACTGGTACCCCCTATACCTATCCAAACTAATGGGTTACACAATCATATCGATATAGATCATAAACCTTATTCCTATCATCCAACCATTGAATCTATCTCACTTTGGCTAGCTCCTTATGATCCTTAGACCACATATATACATCTCTCCATAGTTGCCATGTAACATGTGCTACCCTCAAATCATCAATGAGACGTCGCACCTAGGTTAGAGTAAAATATGAAGGGCAAACACACTTCTCCCATTTATACACCATGGGACTCTTAGTATCAATACCCCATCATCACCATAATGTATCATTGAATGGCTATATGCTTCCATGCCCAAACCTAGAGCAAAGTGTAGCATGTCAGAATATGACCTTGTCTATTGACTACCCTATACAAAGTATGATATAATTTAGCCAACATAGTTGGACCCTAGGCATAAACAATCTAATTATCCCTCAACCATGCTATAATAGGTACCCATACCCATGGCATAAAGCTCCTAATGGTATCACTTATCATCAATCTCGACACCACTACTACTAAGAGTGTAGTCTTCTAATCAATGTGCCCTCCTACATAAGCATCATTGGTCCTCAACCCCTTCTTCATCCTTGAGAATTCACCCCTACTTGATAAGGCTAACTTCCCCACACTAACACTCATCCCCAGGTGTATGGGCATGCCTCAAAATGGCTACTTGAGGATACACCACACTTCCTCTAAAGTAATAAGCATCTCACCCATTAATAGCCTAAAGGTATTGGTGGATGGGTACCACCTCTTTACAAGGATTGTTAATAAGGAGCGATCAAACTCCAAATTAGGCATATAAACAACATGATATAACCCTATCATCGATAGAACCACCACATCACTAAACCTCTGCTCACTCTCTAAGATGCTCCCCAAGCATTTAGGGTGGCAATCCCTTCTCATCAAATTTTATATCACCTTCCAAAAACCATTCAAAATATTGAGTTAGAAAACTCATCAAATCATCTCAAAATTTCACAAAAACACTACCATTGGATAGATCTCGAAAATATATTTTTGACAAGTATAAATATGTATATATTTGTACACATATTAAGTCCAAAAAATGTAAAACCAAACTGGCTATCCTCAACCAAATTCACCACTGGCGCAAAATTTTTCATTGCCAAATTTACCACTCAGACCAAATTCGCTAGTGGCACTTTTACCAAATTCACCACTGACACCAAATTCAACACAAATTTAAAAAAAAAAAAAAAAAAAATGACCAAAATGTAATTTTTTTTACTTTGAACGAAGGCCTACCTCTCGGTATCACTCTGATACATTGACTGTCCCTCAAACCACATCCACATGATGCATCCATTCTCGGATATGAACCATCCTCTCCAACCATTCTATCTCATTCTCTCCAACTTTCTATAATAAGTAAAGATGCAAATGAGGTCACTTTCACCTTTCCTTTTACCTTTTAAACCCCAAACCCATCGCTACTAACCAATTTAAGCATTACGTATCCCAAAAAGTTTCCTTTAAATCTATCACTAAACACATGGTTTTCCAAAAGAGATCATGTTTTTAGGGCAAGAAATTTTCATGGGGTAAAACAACTTTCTCCAAATATCAAGGTATGCAAAATGAGGTATATGTATACAAAATCATCAAAACTAGTAAAATCTCAATCAACTCTTCAAATAAACAAAGCGGTACAACAACAACACATCACGATATCAAAATTAAGTATCACAACTTAACTTTTGATGTAACATCTCAGATATCATGTCAGAATTGGGGTAAAATGTAGACACCCAATTTTGACACACTAGTCACTACATTCCAAAACTAGTTGTAAACATTCTAAAACTTCACAAAATTAGTTCCAAACATCAAAAAACATCAATTTCACCATTCTCCATTATTTTGGACATTAAATTTCACCTTTACCAAATTCACCACCATGACCAAATTCGCCAATGGTGAATTTGACAAAACTGCAAAAATTGACTTTTTACACTAAAAATAGATTACCAAATTCATCACCCTTGTGGTGAATTTGGCTAGTGGTGATTTTTGTAAGTTTTCAAATTTCAAACTGCTCAAAATTATATTTGATTCCTTATCAAATTCTCCATCGCTATGGCAAATTTGGCAAAAACGATCGAGAATCTTCCACACAAACTAGTTGGCCATGGATTGAGCTCTCTTTCATCTCTACCATCGATTTCGTATGCTCCAACAAGGTTTTAGATAATTTTTTTTGAATTAGACCTTATCTTCTTCTCCCTCCAAGTCCCCTCCCAAATCCTATTTAAGGAGGTCATGGGGCAAGCATTAAGCAAGCAATTTGATTGTAGAAAATATCTACCAATATTTTTAAGTGCCCTTTCATCTCATAGCATTCTCTATTTTCAAGCCTTCTTCAAGTTCTCCAAGCCTCTTTCAAGCATTTGGAGTCATTTTACAAGCATTTGTGGAGGGCAACTAGGCAAGGCAAGGGAGCTTGGTGGTAAGGAGATCTTCATCCTAGGGAGGGGCCATAGCTAGGTGAAATCTAGCATAGCTCTCTCCTTAATTTTCTTGTTGCCTTTGCATTTTAGCTTCCTAATTTTTAGCTTTGCAAGTTGACTAACTCCATTTACTTGCTTTCATTTTCATTTCCCTTTGCATATTCATCATTGTTGAGCTCACCCTTGTTTTGTAGGCTCTAACATCCTTGGTTGTAGGTCTGATTTCAAGGATTTGTAGCATCTATTACCATCTCTAACATCTTTTTACAGGCTTATCTTAGTTTGCATTCATCTTATCATTACATTTTGTCTCTAATCCTTCATTTTGTAGGATTTTAGCATATTTCCTTGCATGTTTCATGATAAAATATTGCTATATATTTCATCTATAGTCATTTAATATTATCTATAACATTATTTTACTTTTATTTCAAGCATACTAACCATTTCCTTTCACTTCCATGCTATTTTACTTTTATATCTCAAGTATTTTAGCATTCTAGTCTCTCTTTTTAAGCATTTTAATAACATTTCTCTTCATTATTCAAGCACCTAATATTGATCTTCTCATAGGTATTGCAAGGATTATTATATAGACAAGTTACCTTGCTATATTCCTAACCCCCTTGCATTCTTAGATTTCAATTCCTAGCCCTCTGATTTTTCAAAACAATCATTGAGGCATCTTCCTTGTCCTTTTGTTTCAAGCATTCACTTAATTCATAAATTAGCAAACAATTTGCATAAATCCCTATTTATTTTGCACTCAGATTAGTAACAAATAATATTTATAACATTCCTAATCCAATACATTGTACCTTCTATCTTATCATAGCTCAAGCTGATCAAGTTCATAGTCCCTTGGGGATTTTCATCCTTTTCCTCTATAATTCTAATTTAGTCCCTAAATTCTCTATTTTAGAGGCTTAATTCTTTGATTTTACCACTTAAAAATCTTATAAATCATAGTAAGATCCTTCCCAACAAGTTTTAGCCTAAAATACAGTTGAAATCCATCAAAATCTACCTCAAAACTCTCAAAAATTCATCCTAGGACCAAATTCGTCACCCCTGTGGTGAATTTGGTAGTCAAAATACACAAACCAAGTTCACCACTCAGACCAACTTTGCTAGTGGCAAATTTGGCAGACCTAGTGGCAAATTTAGTAACAGGCTAAATTCCACCCCAAGAAGCAAGAAAATTTATTTTTCATTAACAGGGGGTTTGATCAGCTGGGGAAGATAGTTTACCACCTCACTGCACTTAGAAAAACCCACCAAATAAGATAAATTTAATTTTTTTTTCAGGTTTTTGTGCAGGTTTACCAAATTTACCACCCTTGTGGAAAATTTGGTAGTAGTGGTGAATTTGGCACTTTCAATGGTGAATTTGGTAGATAGGTGTAGACACTAAAATGTGGTCAACCCGATTAACCACCCACAAACAATGATCAAATTGACATCATATGGCCCCTTGGGCAATCCTCAGAAGGCTCAGAGTGGTTCTAGCTACTCTTAAAGGGTTTTTGGAGGCTTCTGGCCCGATTTTGGAAATTTTTGACCCAAAATTCACCACCATCCCACCCTGGGATAGTGGCAGATTCCCACTGTCCCACCTTGGGATGGTGGTGAGCCATCATCCCAGGGTGGGACGATGAGCAGGTTTGACCCAAAAAAAGTCAAATCTAGGACATTTGGTACCCAAAAAATGCTATTTAGCATGCCATATGGAGCATGCAGGTCAAAGGGCACTGCATAATTATGACATACCTCATAATGGAGGTCAAAAATAGAGATTCCCTTCCCCATCCAGTGCATGCCTCACTTTTGACAAATGGCGGCTCCTGCAATGCATGCCCTTGCATGCCTTTTTGAACATAAGACCCTTTGGGCTATAAAATGGATACATGGTCCACACAAAAGAGAGAGAGGAGTTATAGGATATGCAAAAGAATGTTGCCAATATTTCCCATCACACAATTGTGCTCTCTTTCCCTCAGAATCTCCTCTTAGCGAAGGAGATTATCAGGTGACTTCAAGAGGGCATTTTGAGTGTAACTTTTCCATCCGGGTGAATTTCTTCACCAAATTCAATGAAAACACCCCTTATACTATTTAGGATCATTCCCCAGTGGGATTGGTAGCAAAAAGTATGCAAAATTGGTGGGTATCCCATCCTAGGGTGCCCCCCAATTAGTTGCAGTCACCACCGTCCCCCCGAAATGAGGAAAAATACTTGCAAAATTTTATTACCTTTTTTAATTATATTATTCTATACTATCATAGGATTCTACAGTTCAAATTTCATGCAATTTGGAGTTAAATTGGCCGAGATATTGTATTTTAAGTTTTTACAGGTTCGTTGGGCCCATTCGGGCACCCCAGTTGCATGCATGTGGATATGCACCTCATTTTGGAAATATAACCATATGGGTTGTCTTAAAATTATTATTTATGCATTCTGTTCAAATTTCATATATTTTGGATATGTCTAGATGCGAGATTTGCTTGTCTTGGTTTTCACAGGTTGTAGGCGAGCGACGCAAAATTGAGGGGTCTACGGATGCAATTTCCAATATTTTTTCAGTGATATCCCTTCAAAACCTCTTATTCAACATCCCCATAAAGTTTCATAGCATTATGATCTGATTTTATTTAGTTTTAATATATGTGCCATTTTGTGTCTGTTGGGATTGCATGTTTACCTTCACACACCCTTGCTATTTGACCTCTTTTGCTTCCTTTTGTGTAGGTGCAAGTTCTTGAGAGGCATTGGGAAGGAAAATCAGACATCAGAGATTTAAGATACAATCAGCGACAGCATTGGCCCGCCCACCTCGATTGTGGGTACGAGGAAAGGCACTGGATGTGCACCCAAATTTCTTGGAGGATTTGATCCTTGGGCACCCCAAAATTTGTAACAATTGTATCACCTTTGAGCCCTCAAGGGGACTGTTGTATCACCTTTGAGCCCTCAAGGGGACTGTTGTGTAACCTTGTATTTTTATCCACAAAATTAATAATAATATACTCATTTCATTTCATTTCTTATTGTTTGGTATTGCTTCATTTGCACATGCATGCTTCTGTTTGATGCTCATAAACGAGATAGTATAGATAAACATATTTTTATTCATAATTAGGTGCACTGATTTTCCCTACTTCAGTGGTGATCACGGTGGGACCCTTGTACCTTATAATTTGGATGAAAATATGACCTCAATTTTGTAATTTTTGCCCTTTTTGTGTTGCAGATGCTCCCCTCCCCACCCTGGAACGGTGGCAGAGACTTTATCTGGCACACCCTGGGATGGTGGCTTCATCGTACCAACCTGGGATGGTGGTAAGGCTTCTAATTGTCACACCCTAGAGCGGTGGTGAAACAGAGAAATTTTTGCCCAAAAATTCAGAATTTGGAGAGCCCAAAATGGACAAAGTAAGTTCCTAAATCCTCTGTTTTTCTACTACATTTTCAGAGACTTTCAAAAATTAGTTTTCTTACCTCATTTGCTTGCATAGAAAGGTTAAAAGTTACAATTTTTCTTTTCTTATAACATTACATAGCAAAGGAAGAAGAAAAATCAAAGGAAATATAAAGTAGCAATGCATCTTTTGTTGGCAATTTTGGGTTTGAGATCCTAGCTTCTTGTCTATGAGTTGTCATTGATGTCAAAAGGAAATGACATTAATGTTAAGAGGATGTGTTGGCTTCAAAGGTGGAAGATTCCAAGAGAATATTTTTAAGAGAATCCGGAGAGATTCCATTGGCAATGGTTTTTATTAAAACCAATGGAGGTTCTCTTTATTATTTATTTAATTATTATTTAAAACCCTTCAAGGTTTTAATTAATTAATTATTTAATTAATTAAGGGAGAAATTATTTTTAATTTATTAAAAATACTTTAAGGGTTTTTAAACCCTTTAGAAAGCAAATTTCGATTAAATTCGAAATTACTTTTCTTTGCGACCGACGTGTTCTAAAGTCCACGTATGGACTATAAATATGAGAAGGTTCCTAAGGTTAAACCCTCTTGGAAAATCGAAGGCAATTAATTGGTTTGGCTGCGATCGAATGTTCTGTTTATGCTGCGAAAGAGGAGAGCTCGTGGTTTGAAAAGCTTTCGGAAAGCTTGACCGTTTATGTGGAAGGAAGTCCGTCTTGGACTTCGTAAGCCCCTTGTGGGCTAGTGGCAGCGAAGGCTGCGTTTGGGCCTTGCGTAGGCGGAGGTCTGCGTTTCGATCCCCGCGGAGGGAGCTGTGCATGGATTAGTCACGTTTTTATTAAAACGTGTTTTGTGTCGCGAATTTCGGATTCTTCAAGGGCAGCCATTATAAGGTGTGATTATTTTCTTGATATGATTTTTGGCATTGTTTAGCATTGTTTAAAAGACATAGGAGAAATAAGGGGATATTTCTTTGGTTGTATTTTTGAGATTAGTCTTTTGCTATGCTAAATTTAAAAATGGAGATATAAGGTGTAAGTTTTGGTTGTTGTGTTTTTGGCTTCTTTGGTGGTTGTTTTTAAAGAAGAGGAGCTAAAAGGTGTATTAAGGAAAGTTTTTATATATGCTCATTTATCTTGGTTCTAACCCTAACTTGGTTGGAAGTTTGAGGGTTGTGTGTGGTGACAGCTTTAAGGATCAATTTTCTTCTACTCCAAAAAGGTATGGGCACATTTTCCTTATGAGTATGATTGGTGTATGTTTTTCTGAAATAAGGTTGGAGTGAAAAGGTTTTCAACTAGGTTTCCTTTGGTTGGGTGTAAATCCTATTTTCTGGTTTGTTGAAGACTTCTTATGCATTGTTATCCTTGATGAGAGTTTTGGTGAATGCATAATTCTGGTTTGAGGTAGTGGAAGCATTGTGCACTAGGGTTTATGTTTGTGAGTCTTGCTACTTGCTTTGAGTTGGTGAAACCCTTGGTTGGCTGTTTTGAGTTTGATGGTTGAGTTGCTTCCATAGAGGTTGTTTGATCAAGTTATTGCTTTACTTGATTCATGATATTGGGCTTACTCCATTGAGTTGATTTGAGCAAGTTATTCTTTGCATTTGGTGATATTGTGTTGGTGGTCGTTTTGTTCAAATATCTTTGGAGGGAAAAGGATTTCTACTTGTTTCCTTTTCTTGTGATGATTGGTTGAATGCTTCAAGGTTGATGTTGAGTTGAATGGTGTTGGTTGACTAAACCTTGTTTGATGAGCATTGTTGTTGAAACCCTAATTGATGGTGAAAAGAACATGAGTATCATTGTTATGTGATTCTTTGCATAGTTGGCAATTGTTGGGGTTTCATGTTCTTGAAAGAAAACATTCTATCCTATCCATTTCAGATATTGAGTTGAGTTTTCAGATTTGAGATTGAGATTGAGCTGAGTTGATTTGAGTTGAGTTTTGAGATTGGGATTTGAGTATAGAACATATTGAGTCTCTAACAATTCTCTTTATGCTTCTATGAGTTTGACAAATCACATTGGGTCTCTAACAATTCACTTTGTGATTTCCTACTAAGAAAGTTTTTCTTGGTGAGCTTGCTGAGTTTTTGGACAGGTTCCGATGGGGACTTGTGAGCAATTTTGGACAGGTTCCGGTGGGGACTTGTGAGCAGTTTTGGACAAGTTTCGGTGGGGACTTGTGAGCAGATTTGGACGGGTCCTAGCGAGAGGACTTGTGAGCTGAGTTTGATAGTTCTATCGAGAGAACTTGAGGACAGAGGTGCATTGGTTCTATGAGAAGAACCTGAGGACAGTTGGCAAGTCTTTGAGAAGGCTTGTATGTAGAGGATTGATTTGTTCAAGAGTTGGACAGATCCGACGAGAGAGAGGAAGACTTGTACTAGACCGATCGATTATGTTTGGTACAGGTTGCTTGAGCTACTGTGGACGTGATCATAGAAGGCGAAGGTCTCTTAGGCTAAGCATTGAGGACAGGAGGTCTTCGATGGAAAGGAGTTCCACGTGCTGGCAAGAGGTAGAGGCGAGTTGATCTTCCGAGGGATCATTTCCGGAGCGAGGGGAAGGTATCTCCTTTGAGCAGAGGCTCATAAATTTTGATTAGGGGAAGGTATCTCCTTTGAGCAGAGGCTCATAAATTTTGATTGGGGGAAGGTATCTCCTTTGGGCCGAGGCTCATAAACATTGTAATTGGGAAGGATTCCCAAAGAACTTTGAGATAACTTTTAGAGAAAAGTTTTGTGGACGTAGCCTGACCATTCGGGTGAACCACGTTAAAATTGGTGTCACTTTGTGGATGATATTGTGCATTGCTTTGATATTGCTTTGGGTATATTGCTTTACTATTTTGAAGTATAAAGGAAAAAGTAAAAAGAGGTCTTATACTGGTTACCCCCCCTCTCAGTATAAGCTTGTGTTCTTCAATTGGTATCAGAGCAGGTGCCTTCGAAAAGTTTAACGGCTTGAAGGAAAAGCTAGTAAAGAACACAATGGATCATTCAAGTGGCAATGCAGCACCTATTCTTGATGGGTCAGATTTTGGTCTTTGGAGTGCAAGGATGAAGGTTCATCTAATGGCACTTGGGAATGAGGTTTGGGAAGTGATTGAAGATGAGTACACTATTCCTGAACATGGTCCTAATACTAAAGAAGAAAGGCTCCTACATCACAGCAATTCAAAAGCAATGAATGCAATCCTGAAAGGCTTACAGAAAGCAGATCTCACCAAAGTGATTCACTGCAAGACAGCTAGTGAAATGTGGAAACAATTGAAGGTGGTTCATACAGGTGATACAAATGTCAGAAAGGCCAAGTTGAGACACTTCAAAGGTATGTTTGAACAACTCAAGATGAATGATGATGAAAATATTAGTGACTACATGCTTCGTATGGATGAGGTTGTTAACTCCATGAAAGACTTAGGTCTTGAGCTTGCTGAAAATGATGTTTGTGATAAGATTTTAAGATCTCTTCCTAATAGATTTAGTGAAAATATTTCTGCTATTGAGGAAGCTAAAGATTTGGATAAGTTGAAAAAGGATGAGCTCCATAGTATACTTGCAGCATTTGAGTTGAGAACTCAAGTGAAGGTTGATGTCAAGAAAGAGGCGGCTTTCAAGGCTACCAAGAAATCCAAGGGTAAACAGACTTCAAGATAGTGATGAGTCTTCTAGTGATGAAGAGGCATATTACAACAAGAAAGGCAAGTTCTCTAGAAAGCACAAAAGTATGAAAAATATAAGATGTTTCAATTGTGGAAAGTTTGGTCATTATGCTACTGATCGTCTTGTTCCCAAGAATGAAAGTGATGAAGATAAACAAGATTCTAAGAGCAAGGATTCTGAAAAGCACAAGCATCACGGAAAAACAAAGATGAGCACAACAATCAAGGAAAGAGGTATTCTCACAAGCACAAGAAGAGTTTCTACCTAGACAAAGCAAGTAAGTGTTCTAGTAGTGATAGTGAAAGTTCTTCAAGTGATAATGAAAATGAGATGTTGTTCATATCGGAAAAAGAGGAAGAACCGAAACATAGATTCATTATCATGAAATGTCTTAGATGTGGAAATTTTGGTCACCTTGAGGATGATTGCACAAATAATGATTTGGTTTCTAGTATGTATGAGGATGCTTCAGAAAACTATAAGGAAGATGCATGTATGGTTTTTGAAAAGGGTAGCACCTCTAGTGATAAGAAATCTGAAAAAGGCTTTGATGATTCAAAAGGAAATCAAATAAAGGATCTTGAAAGTGAACTTATTAGTGCTCTTAGTGTTTTGGAAAAGGAAAGAAAGAAGAATGCTAGACTCAAGGATAAGTTAGATGAATGTTGTATGGAGAGAGATGATCTTATAGAAAGTCTTGACTTCTCTATAGCTAAGACACAAGAACTCAAGGATGAGTTAGAGTCTAAGGTTCTTGAGTATAATGAGTTAGAACAGAAAATGGCTTCTTTGAAAGAGGAAACTAAAGAGTACAAGGATAAGCTTTAGAGGTTTCAAGATAGCTCCAAAAAGGTTAAGTCACTCATCAAAGGTCAAAGAAAGACAACAGATAAAACAGGCCTTGGTTTTGTTAAGCCACACAAGGAACAAGTTGGAGAGTCTAGTAAGAGACTCCAAAAGGAAGAGAGTTCCGATGAGGAAAGTATTTCAGAAAAGGAGTCCTTGAGTGATAGATGCACAGAAACAGAAAATAGGAAACGAGAAAAAGGGAGAAAGTTTACAGGACCTAGAAGGTCATTTACAAGGAAAGTTTAATGGCCAGATGTTTTGCTTGTCACAAGTTTGGTCACATGGCTTCACATTGCATGACTCAAGTAAGGAAGGTAAATGACAGTTTCAGAGGTGGTAATTTCTTTCAAGGGTATTGCTACTCTTGTAAACAGTTTGGGCATAAGGCAATTTTTTGCAAGGCTAATAATAGGAACAGGGTTAGTCAGAACAGGTGGATTCAAAGAATAGGTATGCCTAAAAGAAATAACATTGTTACTTGTTATAAGTGCAACAATGAAGGTCACACAACTAGACCAGTGTAGAGCTGAACTTCCAAGGTATAGGAACAGGAACAGTGGTATGAACGAGGTCCAAGGATCAAGGCATGGATAAGAACAGGAATGATGAGAACAAGAACAAGAACGAGTGACAGGAACAGGAACAGGAATATGGACAAGGAGAACAAGAGAAGACATGGTAAGGCAGCTATAGACACTGATGATGATCAGTGCCTGTTGGGAGTTTTACTCCCACCCCGAAATTAAACACCTCAATAGGAGGTGGGGGAGGGACTAAGCTAAGAGGCTCATTCTTAGTCCCAAGCCCCAAAGGTGACCCTTTGCCATTGATGACAAAGGGGGAGAGATATGAGTAAGGGGAGAGCCTCAAGACAGGGGGAGTTGTTTATGTTGAGTTTATGTGTTGTTGAGAAGCATGGTTTGCCATCAATGACAAAGGGGGAGATTGTTGGCAATTTTGGGTTTGAGATCCTAGCTTCTTGTCTATGAGTTGTCATTGATGTCAAAAGGAAATGACATTAATGTTAAGAGGATGTGTTGGCTTCAAAGGTGGAAGATTCCAAGAGAATATTTTTAAGAGAATCCGGAGAGATTCCATTGGCAATGGTTTTTATTAAAACCAATGGAGGTTCTCTTTATTATTTATTTAATTATTATTTAAAACCCTTCAAGGTTTTAATTAATTAATTATTTAATTAATTAAGGGAGAAATTATTTTTAATTTATTAAAAATACTTTAAGGGTTTTTAAACCCTTTAGAAAGCAAATTTCGATTAAATTCGAAATTACTTTTCTTTGCAGCCGACGTGTTCTAAAGTCCACGTATGGACTATAAATATGAGAAGGTTCCTAAGGTTAAACCCTCTTGGAAAATCGAAGGCAATTAATTGGTTTGGCTGCGATCGAATGTTCTATTTATGTTGCGAAAGAGGAGAGCTCGTGGTTTGAAAAGCTTTCGGAAAGCTTGACCGTTTATGTGGAAGGAAGTCCGTCTTGGACTTCGTAAGCCCCTTGTGGGCTAGTGGCAGTGAAGGCTGCGTTTGGGCCTTGCGTAGGCGGAGGTCTGCATTTTGATCCCCGTGGAGGGAGCTATGCATGGATTAGTCACGTTTTTATTAAAACGTGTTTTGTGCCGCGAATTTTGGATTCTTCAAGGGCAGCCATTATAAGGTGTGATTATTTTCTTGATATGATTTTTGGCATTGTTTAGCATTGTTTAAAAGACATAGGAGAAATAAGGGGATATTTCTTTGGTTGTATTTTTGAGATTAGTCTTTTGCTATGCTAAATTTAAAAATGGAGATATAAGGTGTAAGTTTTGGTTGTTGTGTTTTTGGCTTCTTTGGTGGTTGTTTTTAAAGAAGAGGAGCTAAAAGGTGTATTAAGGAAAGTTTTTATATATGCTCATTTATCTTGGTTCTAACCCTAACTTGGTTGGAAGTTTGAGGGTTGTGTGTGGTGACAGCTTTAAGGATCAATTTTCTTCTACTCCAAAAAGGTATGGGCACATTTTCCTTATGAGTATGATTGGTGTATGTTTTTCTGAAATAAGGTTGGAGTGAAAAGGTTTTCAACTAGGTTTCCTTTGGTTGGGTGTAAATCCTATTTTCTGGTTTGTTGAAGACTTCTTATGCATTGTTATCCTTGATGAGAGTTTTGGTGAATGCATAATTCTGGTTTGAGGTAGTGGAAGCATTGTGCACTAGGGTTTATGTTTGTGAGTCTTGCTACTTGCTTTGAGTTGGTGAAACCCTTGGTTGGCTATTTTGAGTTTGATGGTTGAGTTGCTTCCATAGAGGTTGTTTGATCAAGTTATTGCTTTACTTGATTCATGATATTGGGCTTACTCCATTGAGTTGATTTGAGCAAGTTATTCTTTGCATTTGGTGATATTGTGTTGGTGGCTATTTTGTTCAAATATCTTTGGAGGGAAAAGGATTTCTACTTGTTTCCTTTTCTTGTGATGATTGGTTGAATGCTTCAAGGTTGATGTTGAGTTGAATGGTGTTGGTTGACTAAACCTTGTTTGATGAGCATTGTTGTTGAAACCCTAATTGATGGTGAAAAGAACATGAGTATCATTGTTATGTGATTCTTTGCATAGTTGGCAATTGTTGGGGTTTCATGTTCTTGAAAGAAAACATTCTATCCTATCCATTTCAGATATTGAGTTGAGTTTTCAGATTTGAGATTGAGATTGAGTTGAGTTGATTTGAGTTGAGTTTTGAGATTGGGATTTGAGTATAGAACATATTGAGTCTCTAACAATTCTCTTTATGCTTCTATGAGTTTGACAAATCACATTGGGTCTCTAACAATTCACTTTGTGATTTCCTACTAAGAAAGTTTTTCTTGGTGAGCTTGCTGAGTTTTTGGACAAGTTTCGATGGGGACTTGTGAGCGATTTTTGGACGAGGTTCCGGTGGGGACTTGTGAGCGATTTTGGACGAGTTTCGATGGGGACTTGTGAGCAGATTTGGACAGGTCCTAGCGAGAGGACTTGTGAGCTGAGTTTGATAGTTCTATCAGAGAACTTGAGGACAGAGGTGCATTGGTTCTATGAGAAGAACCTCGAGGACAGTTGGCAAGTCTTTGAGAAGGCTTGTATGCGAGAGGATTGATTTGTTCAAGAGTTGGACAGATCTGACAGACAGAGGAAGACTTGTACTAGACCGAATGACTGTGTTTGGTACAGGTTGTTGAGCTATTGTGGACGTGATCATAGAAGGCAGAGGTCTCTTAGGCTAAGCATTGAGGACAGGAGGTCTTCGGTGGAAAGGAGTTCCACGTGCTGGCAAGAGGTGGAGGCGAGTTGATCTTCCGAGGGATCATTTCCAGAGCGAGAGGGAAGGTATCTCCTTTGAGGAGAGGCTCATAAATTCTGATTGGGGGAAGGTATCTCCTTTGAGCAGAGGCTCATAAATTCTGATTGGGGGAAGGTATCTCCTTTGGGCCGAGGCTCATAAACATTGTAATTGGGAAGGATTCCCAAAGAACTTTGAGATAACTTTTAGAGAAAAGTTTTGTGGACGTAGCTCGACCATTACGGGTGAACCACGTTAAAATTGGTGTCACTTTGTGGATGATATTGTGCATTGCTTTGATATTTCTTTGGGTATATTGCTTTACTATTTTGAAGTATAAAGGATAAAGTAAAAATAGGTCTTATACTGTTCACCCCCCCCTCTCAGTATAAGCTTGTGTTCTTCATCTTTGTGGCTTTATTGTTTATGGCTTACCCAATGGGTAAGTTAGCATTTAGGGTTTTGTATTTAGAGGTTGCATTTGTAGGTTCTTTATCCTACCTTTTTGAAAGTGAAACACACTTATTTGCATGAATTTAGTGAATGATAATCGAATTCTTATTTTATTACTTTCTTGGGATTAAAAGGAACCCACACACATCATGCTTTATCTTAGCATCGACAGCGTTGGGCTCTCACATCCAACCCATCTATCGAGACCAACACTAAATGTCATTACCACTTGATTGGATCGTGTGAAAGAGTATCATCGGGACCCCTCCATGGCCAAGGCTGATCCAAGATCTTTCCTAACCATGCAAAATAGCATGCACTTCTCTTCGAAGAAGTGTATCACTGCGCACGGGGTGTTAGGTGATGGTTGGTAGTACCTATGCTACCTCGTTGTATATGTATTTCATCACCATATTCAGCTTGTGTGAGTATATAGGTGAAATCCTTTAAACATTTGAGTACATCATCCAACAATATTTCAAATACACGACACAAGGTCATTATTTACAATCAACACATCTGAAACACACGAAACAGTTTAGGGATTCACACTTAAAACTTAAAAGAGATAATCATCTGTCTTATTGAGTGTTTCCTTCTTGTATGCTATTTCATAAAAAAAAAATTGTAAAGAAGATAATCACTTGGGGTATTGATAGAGGATCGCAATGGTGTGCACCTACAACCAAGCCCAAGCATGGGTGAAAGCTATGGAGAATGGATTAGGAGACACGAATCATCTTTGATATAGCCCTAGGGACTTGGTTATACCTCCTTGGCAAGCTTCTACTCCACCTAGCCCCAAGACCGTAGGGCACGAGCCTCATCTCTGAAGGGACCCTCTGTGGGACACCCCGAGGGATTATGAGTATTACATGGGAGAGTGTTCCCGATATGGATATATTTCATAGGCCTTACTTGGTGAAAGGCAACTGCGCATCGAGGTGCTAATATATAGAGTGGTGCCACGCATCCGCGTTCCTATTAGGGATGACACGCCTAATCATAGGCAGGAGCATGACTTCACACTGGATGGAGCAAGTCGATACGACTCTACCTCCACACCACCTTGATAGGATATAACAACTCATGCAAATCTATGGCAATGACACCCATCGGTCGAGGCGAGCCAATTATGCCCTTACTTTCCTTGTCCAAGAGGGAAGACATGAGGAGATCCCAAATTTTACTTAGGAATAATATTATGTGCATGTTCGATGTGCCTCTACACTAGCTGAGTGTAATGAGCATATGTTCTAGCCCAAACCTCGAGTAAATGCGGTGAACCTCGAGAGAGAAAAGCACCCTATGGAGACTACAGAGTATCTTGAATGAGGTTGGGCCTAGGGTGAGATTCCTAGGCTCCATAGGCCTTGCACTATGGATAAAATCAAGCAAGTGGTTGCAAGATATATAGAATGCCAAGCTTAGTTCAAGCAGTTTTGGTAGGATAAAGAGCAACTAGACCGCTTACACCAGCTTGAGAAAGAAAGGATTGAACGACAGACCAATGAGCTATTCTAGAAGACTTTACGAGAAAGGGTTCCTACCCCTAAGACACATAGGTAGGAATTCCACCCAAGGCAACCCATGCTTAGTCAAGAGAGGTCTATGAGACCTTATCAAATATTGCCTCCATGACCTCCTAGGCCAGATCGGGAGATGCCTCCCAGGCCAAACATAGGGCGCCCACTGTGGGTAGATACCCCTATTTATAGAAAGGCTTGAGAGACACCTTACGGGACTTATACTGAGCATGAGCTAGAAGTAGAGTATGTTGAGATACCTTACCAAGGTAGGGGGGTGACTTACCACCACCTTGCCATAGGTTGGAGGATCCTAGACCTCCATTGTAAGATGTGAACAAGGATGAGGAGATCAAGTCCTCAGGCTCGTATAAAGCATTGCTAGAACACCTGGAGTCATTAGAGAATAAGATCTCTGGGTTAGGATCTCAAAAGCCCACTATGTGCCAGTTGCATAGTCAACCCATCCATATGTCAATCCCTGCGCCTCCCTATCTAGAGAAATTTAAGTTACCTCAGTTGGATACCTTTAAGGGAGAAGAGGATGCACAAGAACATGTCACTAGGTTCCTAGGTCAATTCTTTGGCATTCATGATGATGATGCTTTGCTTCTAAGGACATTTGTGACTACCCTCGCTGGCCATGCCTCTGAGTGTTTCTACCAACTCCCTAAGCATAGCATCCATAATTTGGACTAACTTGTGGATGCATTCCTAGAATGCTTTGCATTCAACACCAAGGAAGGCAACACTAACCGATGTAACTGGGTTGAAATAGTATAATTATGAGTCAATAACAAACTATGGCGATAGATGGTGAACCTTGCTCACCAAGTTGCCTTATCTTCTCCCCATGTCAGAGTTGACTCAAATGTTCTCCAAAAGTTTCTTGAAGCCAATATCCTTGTTGTTGCAATTGCAACAATACCCAACTCTTAAAGATGCCTTAGCACATGCTAGGATCATCGAAGAAATCAATATTCAAGAGGGTGAGATTGCGAAGCCTCGCAAGAAGGAATGGAACAAGAATGCTAAGAAAACCCCAACACAACCTAAGTTAGCAGTAGTAAATTAGGTTGCCATTAGTGTCCCAAGGCCAGCACAAGTCATGCCACCTCAAAGGCCTAATTATTAGGCCACTCCCAGGAACTATGCCAAGGACAACCAGAATGGTCAAGGGCAAAATAAATAGTGTCACCCCAAGTGACAATTTATGCCCATTGTAGAATTTATGTACTCGATGTTTGATCGCCTCTTGGAAACCAATGAGATCCATATACTTGCCAGTCAACCTATCGACCCAAATGCACCGAAGCCCAAGGGATACAAAGAAGACCTATATTGCAAATTTCATAGGCAAAATAGGCATGATGGAAAAATGTGTTTCAAGTTCAAACACTTGGTGCAAGACCTAATTTATAGTAACGCCCTCCAGGTAGACAACCCTATCGCACTAAACAACCAATAGATGGAGGTCTTCAAAGACCCCTTGCCTGCCCATGCGGAGTAGGCCAAACTAGTGCCCTGGATGAATGAGGTTCACCATGCCCCTCCTAAGCAAGGATATGTTGGCATGGTTAGTATTGTGACAAGAAATAGGTGGTATCCAAGTCCTACTGCACCACCTACACCTCAGAGTGATGTTCCTTTGACATCGCAGCATATACCGCCTCTTGGGCCGAGCCTCCCACCTAGGCCTATAGTCACCATTAAGAGTAGACTTGCTCAGAGTTTAAGAACAACATCTACCCAACTCTCCATCTATGAGCTCATCCAAAAATTGCAACCTCATAGAGAATCCTTGATGAAGATCCTTAAGGAAATTGAGCTTCATCCCTAGGAGTCTAACTCCTTCAACAACTTTGTGGGAAATATGCGGTAATGCATAGAACCGGTGATTACCTTTTGAGAAGATGAACTTAAACTGATTTCACATGATATGGTGGATCCCCCTTTACACATTATTGCATGTGTGAATGGAACACCATACAATAGAGTATTGATAGATACTAGGTCTTCAAGCAACATCATAACTACAACAGCTCTAAAACACCTAAAGCTCCCAGCATCTCACATTGTCACATCCACCTACACCCTCCGAGCATTCAATGATGCCATATGCTCAACGGTTGGTACAATCATCCTACCTATATAGGTAGGATAAAATATCATCTCGATGATGTGCCACATCCTGGAGGGGGAGATGGTGTACATCTTGTTAGGAAGACCATGGATTAGGGACATGAAGTTTTTCCCTTCCATTGCTCACCAGTACCTCAAGTACACTTACGAAGGGCAAGTTCATGTCATCCCCATGGACCTAGAGCCCTTCAAGTACTGCAAAATGGTGCAGCAATTACCCGAGTCAATCTTACCATCGATATATTTGGATTTTTAGCTGAATAAATCTGGTCGAGGTTCGACCCCATCACTGCCAAATACCATGTCATCCTCATCATTAGCTCTATATGTGAAGCCTAGTACTCTAGTGGATCCTTTGCCTAGGAACCCAAAAAAGTGGCCCATTGATGAGGTCCAACTGACCATATCCACTATCTCTACAAAGGATATACCTAGCCCGGATGATGAAGAGACACCACACGAGGCAAATTATGTGCCAGATCAAGTCTCACTCTCATCCTTCTTCTATTCGTAGCCCCAGGTTACAGTACACATAGATTCTACTGGATTGGGAGAATACATGGTTAGAAATGTTACGACTACTTCTACTTTAGAGTCGATGCAAGACATGGGTAGACCCTGTATTCCTATAGGTACTATCGTGCCTCTTGGTATTCCCACTATTCAAAAGAATTTTTTCTATGGGGGCCTTGACTATGGCATCGAACATTACCAATAATAGGAGGAGGATGAGGAGCCTTTCGAAGAAGAAATTAACTACTTTTCTAACCCTAACTTCACCCTAAAGTACCTTGAACTGTGCAACTGGTATGGTTATGGGTTAGTCTTGTATGAGAAAGGCACAAAAATCCCTTATCAACCATAATATCAAATGCCCTATGATAAGTCGAGAGTGGTATGCAACAATCCCTTGCCTCTAGATGTCCTCATGGATGGCCTAAATCACTTGAATATAGGCTACAAGGATAGGTTGTATTAATATCCTTATGCCAATTCCAATATAGTCTACTCCCTGGAGGACTACTTCCCACTGTTATATGGGAACCCCATGAGCCCCAGTGACATTCCCCCACATTTTGAGAGGGGAAGATTCATGAAGTTGCCCCCATGTTTGTGATGAGTCAGATCAAGGCACCTCATATGAATGGACCTCAGACAATGAGTCAGGTTACGAGGTGGCACCACAAGACCCTTTTGAGTTAGATAGTGATCATTCACAAATTTTTCCCATTAATGACCAATAGGAATGCCTCACATTTTTTCCCTTTCCTTGATCCTGTATGGAAGTAGCTCCTTCCTCCCAAAGATCCAATTTGATCGTAGGAAGCTAGACCTCATGGGGTGGGAGCAGTTAATTTACTTGAGAAGTTGGGTCCTCATGATCCTGAAGCACTACAATATGAGAATGAAGAAATCCTCATCCATGACAATGATTATGAGGAACTAGCATATATAGGACCACACCTACCTGATCGCTCAATCTCAAGGAGTAACAATAATATTCCCATATATGATAGTGATTATGAGGATGAAACAAAGAGGGCGTACCTTGGCCCTCATTACTTGCACCATCATCACAAGCCCATCGACATAGATGAAGTCTATCATTAGTTGCATGTTAGCCCACACTTAAGGGCAAGGCCTATCAATTTAGGCTAGATTCACCATGAGGTCTTCCCTGACCCACCCACACACATGGAGCTCCTTGAGCCTAATGATCCCATATTACAGTATGTTCCTAGATAGGATCCGAAGATCCCATTCCCCAGAACCACATCTAAGGATGGGAGATGATATCAATATACAGTCACATGCATGTGGTCCTAGAGAGTAGATACATTTCATAAATATGATCTCCATTTATTTTACCACACCACTCCACAACCCAGCAAATCCTTCCAAGCCATTCCATCTAGATCTAAATGTGATTGACTAGGATCGCACTGATTCACCCCCATCACCCTCTGAGTATTGGGCTTGCGATAGATTGTTCCATTTATTTGCAAGACCAACTCATGATGTCTTCCATGCTGAGGAGTAACCCGAGGTTCCTATCAAGGATTTAAATCTAGTTGATGACATCCATTTTATCCCTACTCCCCATCAGTTAGAGGAGGGGTTGCAAATGTCAATCGAGCCTATGGTTGACAAAGATATCGGCTCAGATCTTGATAACCCATAATGTATCAATCTAGGGGAAAGCCTATCCCTCGAAGAGCAAGTCGATTACATAGACCTTATCACAGAGAAGAAGGAAGATTTTGCATGGTCTTACAAGGACATACCAGGGCTAGATCCAAATCTGGTCACCCACAATCTAATGCTTGACCCCAAAGTAATTCATGTCAAGCAAAAGTTGAGAAATATGCACCCAACAGTGGCCTTGAGGGTCAAATACGAGCTACAAAAATTTTTGGATGCCAATTTTTTCATTTCTATAGACTATCCACCATGGTTGTCCAACATGGTCCTCATTAAGAAGCCTAACAGGAGGATTCATATTTGCACCGATTTTTTAGACCTGAAAAAAGCGAGTCCTAAGGATGATTTTTATTTTCCAAGCATAGATGCCCTGGTAGATGCCACCGTAGGACACAAAATATTCTCCCTTATGGATGGCTTCTCTAGGTATAATCAAATTCATATCAACCCTGAAGACCATTTCAAAACAACGTTCACAATGCCTTGGGGAACATTTTGTTACAAGGTCATGCCATTTGGCCTTAAGAATGGTGGTGCCACCTAAAAGTGTGCCATGACATATATCTTCCGTGACTACATGCACAAGATTTTGGAAGATTACATGGATGACTTACTGGCTAAATATTTATTATGTCATAAGCACCTAGATGTCTTGCGCAAAGTCCTCAATCACATTATTTAACATAATGTGAGACTGAAACCCAAGAAGTGCGTCTTTGGCATCACATCTAGAAAGCTCTTAGGATTTATAGTTTCCAAACGAGGCATCAAAGTGGACCCTAATAAGGTCAAGGAAATCCTTGAAATTCCTCCCCTGACTAACATCAAGTAGCTTCATAGCTTGCAGGATAGGATTGCATCCATAAAGTGCTTCATAGCACAATTTTCGGACAAGTGTCGACCCATGAACAAACTTTTGCACAAGGGGGTCACATTCCACTGGGACAATGAGTGTTAGGATGCCTTTGATGCAATTAAACAATACCTAGCTTCACCACCAGTGTTAGCTCCACCTAGACCAGGGGTGCCATTCTGATTATATATATCAGCTACTAAGACCGCATTGGGCGCCATGTTAGCCCAAAACAATGAACTACATAAGGAACAAGCCACATACTATCTCAGTCACACCCTGGTGAGCTATGATATCAAGTATGCATACATTGAAAAGTTATGTTTGGCGGTGGTTTTTGTTACCAAGAATCTACGCTACTATATGCTCATCCACACTACATATGTTGTATCTAAAGAGAATCCATTGTAATACATGATGATTTGTACTTATCATAGTAGTCGCACGACGAAATGGATCATGTTGTTGATAGAATTCGACCTGGAATTCATAGGAAAAAATTCAATCAAGGGTCAGGTCATTATTGATCAACTTGCAAAGGCTCCTCTTCAGGATGATCAACCTCTTATCATGGAGCTTCCTGATGATGGAGTCTTCCAAATATCAGAATCACCTAATTCTGATGAGCCTGAGTAACAGGCAGATATGACTATTTTCTTTGATGTCTCCAAATACGAGTAGGGGGTAGCATAGGGATCATGTTTTTCACACCGTATAGGGCTCCCATACCCTTGTCATTTAAACTCGATTTCCCTTGCACCAATAATAATGTTGAGTATGAAGCCTTGCTCATCGGGATTAACATGACTATCACCATGAAAATCACCAAGCTCAACATTTTCAGCGACTCCTTGCTCATTGTCAACCAAGTCAAGGGAATCTTCTAGTGCAAGTGCCTAGTTTTGCAAGCCTACAAAGCCCTTGTGGACAAATCCCTAGAAAAATTTGAATGGTATGACATCGAGGCACTCCCTTGATCATCTAATCATTTTGCATATACAATGGCCTCTTTAGGATCCTTGATCCCACAAGATTCCACAGGGGAAATTACAACCATTCACATCAAGATGCTATCGCAATAAGTGGTTGAGCATGAGAGCATTCAAGCCATGCTAGAGTCCACTTAATTCAGATAGAACCTCATCAAGAGAGATTCTCACACATTCATGAGCACTTGAATCATACCACTTGGAGGACTTTGTTTCCCAAAACCCCTTTTGATAGCAGCACAATGCTATTCTTACAAGTTCTATCCCAATCAACATTTGCTCAAGATGATCTTCATGAGGGATAGGCAATTCATGCAATCGAGGCTTCCACATAGAAAGACTGGTCCACACATATTAGAGAGTACCTAAATCTTGGTAATCTCCCTCCTGGGTTATCACACACTGCCAAAAGGACATTTAAATGGAAGGTAGCCAAATTTATCTTGTTAGGAGACATCTTATACCATCAAAGCTACGAAGGAATCCTCCTTCATTTTTTAGAGTATCAAAAATTGACTTGGGCAATGGCCCAAGCACACGACGGTACTTGTGGTGGCCATTTCAGTGGCATGGCCATCACAAAGCATATTATTCACATGGGCTATTATTGTCCAACTTTAGAGTGAGATTGTTGCGCATATGTGAGAAAGTACGTGAAATGTCAACACCATGCTAACTTGACACATGTACCTTCTCAAGCCTTACAACTGATCCAATCGTCTTGGCCATTTTCATAATGGGGATTAGATTTAATTGGGAAAATCTCCCCTGCATACTCAGGCTATCACACATTTATCATCACGGCTACCAAGTATTTTACAAAGTGGGTGGAAGCAATCCCCCTTACCACTATGGCAGGACCCCGTATAGCGGAGTTCATAGTGCATAATATCATTTGTCATTTTGGTATTCCATACAAGATCATTTTGGATAATGGGACATCATTCAAGAACAAATATGTGCGTGCTTTAATAGGAAAACATAATATCCAATAGAGTTTTTTGACACCTTATTATCCACAAGCAAATGGGTAAGCAGAAGCATAAAACAAAACATTAATTACCATATTGAAGAAAACAATCAGAATCATACTGATTGGCACACGCAAATGCCGCTTTCCCTATGGGCTTACCACACTAGCATTCAGATGCCCACTAGGGCAACTCCATTCTCACTAGTGTATGGAGCCGAGGCAGTCATGCCTCTAGAGCTAGAAATCCCATCAGTGTGCATATCCATGCAAGAGTTTATCGATGATGATACTACATGACAAGCTTGCCTAGATCAAATTATGTTGTTGGATGACCGTTGCATTAATGCACTTGAGCATCTACGTGTGTATCAAGAACGGCTCAAGAGAGCCTACAATATGAAAGTCCATCTTTGAGACTTTCGGGTTGGTGATCTTGTCCTAAAAGAGAACCAAAAAAATTCTAGTTTGCCACCCCACCTGTGGGACAAATTTGTGGTAAACTGGTTAGGTACCTTTGTCATCACTAGTCAAATAGGGCCTGGAACTTATCACCTAGCTTCCCTTGAAGGTTTCGAGGATCCTAAACCCTTGAACATCCTTCACTTGTGGCTATTTCATGCTTAGAGAGCACCCAAAAGGCTCCTAGCGGGTTTCCACCGTCTAAGTCAAGTAAAAATGCTCCTAGACTATCTACAATCGTCTAGGTCAATCCTAAAATCCCCAAAGGCATCCATAAGACCTTTGGTCACAACCAAATGCCCCTAGGCAGTCGTAGACACATTTTAAGTGCCACTGAACGTCTAGGTCACCCAAAAGACTCCTAGCAGGTTTTCACGATCTAGGCCAAGTAAAAACGCTCCTAGACTATCTACTATTGTCTAGGTCAACCTTAAATGCCCCAATGGCCCCCGATAAGCCCGTTGGTCACATGTATATACATATCAATAAAAAACTCAAAAACATCATCAAAACATCAAAATACAAAAATATTGCATCGCATTGCACTTTAATACATATATACCAATCCAAATTTCAAAAAGAAGGGTGTTGTGGTTGATCCACAACACACCCCAAAATTGGGGACCCACCTTTTTGCAGGCTTGCAGAGAAGAATCTCGGTGACCCAGATGCTAAAATTGAAGAAAAGAGAAAAAATGCCTAAGTGTTGAAAGTGTCGCGAAATCGCGACTTGTCGCGCCATCGCTGCCGGAAACAGGAAAGTTGTCACGAAATCACGACATGTAGCTCCATCGCTGCCGAAGAGGAGAGAAAAGAAAAATTGAAAGTTGTCGCGAAATCGCGACATGTCGATGAGAAGAAAAGAAAAGGTGTCGCGAAATCGCGACATGCCGTTGAGAAGAAAAGAAATGGTGTCGCGAAATCGTGACATGCCGTTGAGAAAAAAATGAAAAGTGTCGCGATTTCGCGACGTGTTTTGCCAAAGCGTACGGATGATGAAAAGTGTCGCGATTTCGCGACGTGTTTTGGCAAAGCGTACGGAAGATGAAAAATGGTCGCGATTTCGTGACGTGTTTCGGGAAAGCGTACGAAAAAAGAAAGCGGTAGCGATATCGCGACAGAAAGCGGCATGAAGGTCCGAGGGTGAAAAATGTCGCGATATCGCGACAGGTTTTGCCAAGGCGTACGGAACATAAAAGCGGTAGCGATTTCGTGACGTGTTTCGGGAAAGCGTACGGAAAGAGAAAGCGGTAGCGATATCGCGACAGTTTGTGGCAAGCAGGTTCGGGGATAAAGGCGGTAGCGATATCGCGACGGTTTGTCGAAAGAAGGCAAGAGAGTGATAATGGTCGCGATGTCGCGACGTAAAGTTGCCAAGGAAGCCCGACGGAGAGATGGTAGCGATTTCGCTACAACTTGGTGAGAAGGAAGCCCGACGGAGAAATGGTAGCGATCTCGCTACAGTTTGTGGAAAGAAGGTTCAAAAGCAAAAACGGTCGCGATATCGCGACAAGATGCTGCCGAAGACGTACGGCCGGGAAGAGCGTCGCGATATCGTGACATGTCGCGTTTTCGCGGCCAAGAAGGTGAACAGGCGGCATGCAGTTTTTGTCGGGACTTTCATAGAATGGCGTTACAGAAGGCGCAGAGGGCGTGTGACACGTGGCATGCAGGTGTCAGGTTTGCAGAGGCGTTACATGCAACGGAGGATTTTAGGCGTTTTGGCGTTAAACATGGAATAAAGACAAGGAAAAGGTGGGAATTCGAAAGGTCACATGCAGGAAGGTGAAGCGAAGCGACCAGGGAGAATCGAAGAGCCACGCTAGACGGGATAAATCCAGAAGCGCATATTGAAGGAAGGGTTGGAAATTGCCGATTGCAGAGTTGCAGAGACAAGAGCTTCGTGCTATTTTGGGCCTGCACTTGGGCAATTTCCTTCTTTTTGTTCTGGAATATTTATGCCTGGAACATTCTTTGAATGTAATTGACATATCATTTAATATAAAATACAGAGTATTGGCATCTCATTGATGAGAAAGAAGGAGTCATTTTGTGCATGCATGATTTAATGTTTTATCTTTCATTCCAGATTTCTGAGGCTTTTAGGTGAAGTTTAATGCAAGTGTGCTTGGTTGCTTCATGCGAATGCCTAAGTCTGGAATTACAGTAGAAACCCTAGAAACCAGCACCTAATTTATTTGGATTGTGCGAGTTTGCAGGTTCATTAGATTAGGTTGCATGCATAAAACCTCAGTATCTTCGGTTTCATCGAATTGATGGCAGCATTCTGACTGTAGTTTAGTTTCTTTTTCATTTACTTTTCTTTATTATTCAAACCCTTGCTTTATTTTCTGCAATTTAATTACTGTATCCAAATAAATAACTGAAAATCCATCAAAATCCAAGATTAAAGTAGATTTATTCACTTTGAGTCCATTGTAAATTCAAATTAAATAAACCATCAGTGCCCCTTGTTAACATCCACTTGCAAACCCTAAGATATTCCTGGCATTTCATTTGAACAACATTATTTAAGCATAACAGGAACCTTGGAGAAAGTTATTTTCTTTGCAAGCAGAGGATTTTTGGACTCAGATCCTACCGGAGAGTGTGCTTTCACAATCGGGTGAAAACACCACTCAACAGATTGGCGCTAGAAGGAGGGCCTGAATTGGTTTATCTATTTTGATTTTCATATCTGAATATTTTGTTTTTGATTTAATTTTGAAATCATTTACGGCTAAACTGCAATTCTGTTTTTATTGCAGGTTTTCTTCAAATAGCCGAGGTTTCATTGGCACCCACCACCCAGGCCCAAAAACCGAAACCATCCCCCACCAAGAAAAAACTAAGCAAGTCGTTTTCTTGATGATAATCGAGAGTTTCGTCAAGGAGGGCTGAAGCGGTTTATTTTATTATGATTGCTATGCACTGTTCTTAACGCTTTGATGGTTCATACAGGAATAATATGATTTAATTTGTTTTTTAAATATATATATATATATATATATATATATATATATATATATAATAATAATAAAATAAATAAAATAAAAAAGGAATTTTTTTGCTATTAAAGTTATATTCTTTAACATTCACGAATGGCTATGTTTACACCGTGGATGACAGGTAGCCCATTGAATATACCGGGAATTCAACATTATTTGCCCGTTGGTTTTGAGAGATGTCTTCCTCAATTTTTGTCTAATGGGACAAATACTACAGAAGAACATATTCAAGCATTCAAATTTGTTGTGAATCACTTGACGAGTTGGTATGATGATGTTGCGTGTAAAATGTTCCTTTATACCTTGGACAAAGTGGCATATGATTGGTTTACAAGTCTGCCTTTAGGGTCTATCACTTCTTGGGCTCAGCTAGAGGCAACATTTCTCAATCAATTCAACAAAAAGCAAGTTGACCCAATCCTCATGTACAATCAGTTAGCCTATATTAGAAAAGGACCAAGTGAAAATGTGAAGTCATTTTTTGAGAGATTCTTTGGATTATATGCTCAATTAGTGACATTTTATGCTCTTCAAGAAGAAATGGCTCTCCAAATATACATCAATGCTCTTGACTCACCCATGTCCACATATTTGCGAGGGATGCCTCAAATCACATCTTTGTCACAAGCCTATACTCAAGCAATGGCAATTGAGCAACAATGGAGTTGTCAAAATTATGGTGTGGGTTTTGGATCATGTAATCTTCAATCATTTAATAACTCCTTTACCCACCCAATGATTTATCCATCACAACCAAGTTCAAATGTGAATCAATTTCAGAATCAACAATCATTCCCATGCTTCAATCAAATTCAAAGTCCTCAACCTACTTTGCAAGATCAACCATCTTTCTTAAGTATGAATCAACTTCAAAATACTCATCTTGATTCAAAAGATGTTGCTAAAATCAATTTCAATGATTTTCATAGGAATATGATTTTAGGCAAGGGAGGAATACTAGATCCAACTCGTATGGAAACATGTGATAAATTGGAAACCCTTGACTCACCAAAAGATGAATTCTATGAGGATGAATCTGATTCGGATGACACATTGGATGACATTGTTGAAAGTAATGGCATAGGAAATTCACACCTTCCAAATCATGTTAAACGTGAATCATGGGTTACACATGTGGATTATGATAGCCTTATCAATTTGAATGCAAGCAATAACCCAATTTTGGAAGTAATTGAACCATCTAAGGAAGGAGAAGATAAATTTGATGAGAAACATGTTGATGAATTAAAAGATGATAAAGAAATAGTTGAGCATCACAATTTGATCTTGAAGGATGATTGTTATGATTCTTGGGAAGAGTATGCTCACTCCAAACCTTCTAATGGAGTTTATGTGTCTATTGATATGCGGGATAATACAATTGCCCTTTCATATGAGGATATTACAAGTCCTGCACAATCTGAGAATGTTTTGGAAGAAGCCTTGGAGTCTCATCAAGGGTTGGAGAAGGATAATGATTCTACTACCATGGATGAAGAAGGAGAATCAATTGTTTTTGTTCCCCTTGGGGGGCAAGAAATCAAAAATCTTGATCCACCTATTGTTTCTACAATGTCTATGCCATCTCAAAATGATGAAATTACAAAACCTAAGTGGTGTGGGTTAGATGCTACTGATGATCCTAATGAAAATATGGAGTTTGGGGCAACTCAAGCCATTGATCGGGGAAAGGTGTCACGTGACATATATCTTGAAAAATTAGGCTCTTGTTTTGAAAAATATGGACGCATGTTTGATTGGGTGCCTAACTTTGGTGTTTTTGAACAGGTATTGGATGATGAAGAAGACAAAGAGAAAAAAGAAAAGGCTACTAATACTCATCAAGTTATGATAAATTTTAATCATGATGGGTTGAGTATGGATGACAAGGGGAAATCTGTACCTTTGGTAGTAGCTACAAAAATTTCAAGTGATAGGTCACATGATGTCCCTTTGGATGCTAACATCATTAATGAGGAAATGCCAAACTTTGTTGATGCTTGTCAAGTTTTGAATGATTTTGATTGCTTTAAAATCCTGGAAAATGATTTGAAGTCAAGATTTTTAGAAATAGGCTCTTGTTTGCAACATCTCACATTTGAAAAAGAAAGCCTACTTCTAAATCATGAAGGGAACGATGAAACTTGCACTTTAAAGAATAGACAAGATAAAATTGAATATCAACTATTGTCTAACCAATTTGATTTGAATCTCACCTATGATGTTGGTAATAGAACTAAATCAAAGTGGAATGGTGAGCATGGCAAGTTGAAATTTGTTGCATTGCTCGGTTTGATCTTATTGTTGTTGGATTCCTACAAAATTTGGCATGTGTATTGTGTCATATGTTTTTTGATATATTCTAATCATGTTTGGGATCCAGGAAAGTAATAGTCCAAGCTTGGCATCATCTTGTACAATAGTGTATATAATTTTTGTTTTTTTTGGTGTGGGCTTTCAAGTTTTTGTTTTTGGGATTGTGTTTGGGTTTTGGTTTTCGTTTGTGTTTTTCAAATTTTATTTTTTGGATCCTTAGTTTAATCATGATTTAAGTTGTGTGTTTGATTTCAATTGGCATGCTTTGTTTGTTTTTATAAAAAAATAAAAAATAAAATAAAATTGAGATGTCAACTTATGCTTAAGACTAGGAGAACATGAAATATTGGAATTGTCTTGTAAAAGCTCCACAAGTAACACAAGCAATTTAATTACATCGTTTGAAACTTGTGATGCATGAAAGAGTCAGTTTTGCATGACAAATCATTTCATTTGCAATTCAAGAAATAATGCATTCATGTTCCATCTCACCTTACATACATCTCATCTTAGTTACATATGCATCTTAGGTACAAGCCATTAAAGTATGTCAAATCCTCTTAGGGTTGTGTTATAACATATATGTAAGTAGCTCCTAAGGTTGGAAACTGAGTCTTGAGATATCTAGAACCAAGCACGTCTCATACATTAAAAAGGATCTTGAGCAAAATGATCAAAACCTAACTTGGAGGAAAAGGTTGGGCGAAAGAAGTATTTCATGTCTATCCTATTTATGCAACATGATCCTTAAAACAGTGGTTTTGACCACTTCCATTAAGCTTAAAGCCTAAAATCAGAGTAGTAAGGATAGGGTTAAATCCTCATCAAACTTAGGTTGAGGATCCAATTCCCCAAAGCTTTGATTTGACCCACATGGAGTAGTAAGGATAGGGTATAAATTCTCATCTCGGTTGGTTGAGAATCTGATTCCCCAAAGCTCTTATGTCTCATTTCATAATAAATCTTGGATTGTAAGGATCGTACTATTTGTCCTCTGCAAAGGATGGGTAGTCATCCCCAAGGTCTAAGTAACAAAATTAATATTTTCCATTTACATCTAAAGTTTGGATTGTAAGGATCGTACTACATGTCCCTAACCAGGATGGGTAGTCATCCCCAAGGTCCAAGAAGTAAAAAAAAAAATAAATAAATTTTTCCCATCTCATCTTTATATTGGATTGTAAGGATCGTACTACTTGTCCTCTGCAAGGGATGGGTAGTCATCCCCAAGGTCCAAAGAAATGGAGATAAGTTTTGGATTGTGGGGTTAGATATGCCCATGCATGGCATCATGTCTTGCCTAAAAAACAAGACCACTGATTGTCTAGAGGGTTAGACTAGCATGACCATTTCTTCCATAACTGGTTTAATTATTTTGCTTAAAGTGAGGTAATGAACTCTAAATCAGAATAGTAAGGATAGGGTTAAACTCTCATCTCGGTTGGTTGGGAGTCTGATTCCCCAAAGTTCTGATTTCACATTCACTTGCACATGGGTTCTAGATAGTAGGGACTCATAACCAACTTTGGGATACAATAAGGTAATGAATTAGTGGATCCTAAGAGGGTTTGGCAATCTTGAATGCTTGTACATAGTAATAGAAGAAGGACCATGCCTTTTATGGAAGCAAAATCTCCTTGCACATTCATTAGGGTACACAAATCATTCACCATCCCACATATGCATTCATGCAAAACTGATAATGGAATGTTGATCAATTTCAAACGATAGGGAATGAAAACACATTGCACACACTGAGCTAATACTTGATGATTCTGATGATTCATGTACTTTTGATCTTTGGGCATTTGTTATTTTGCTTATGTGCTAACATATGTTTGCGAGTTTGTGATATGTTTCAGGTTGGGTTCTTACTAAAATGCTCAAGAGCATTTGACAGAAGAGTCGCCATTTGTTGTGGTTGATCCACAACACACCCCAAAATTGGGGACCCACCTTTTTGCAGGCTTGCGAAGAAGAATCTCGGTGACCCAGATGCTAAAATTGAAGAAAAGAGAAAAAATGCCTAAGTGTTGAAAGTGTCACGAAATCGCGACATGTCGAAATCGCAACTTGTCGCGCCATCGCTGCTGGAAACAGGAAAGTTGTCACGAAATCGTGACATGTAGCTCCATCGCTGCCGAAGAGGAGAGAAAAGAAAAATTGAAAGTTGTCGCGAAATCGTGACATGTCGTTGAGAAGAAAAGAAATGGTGTCGCGAAATCGCGACATGTCGTTGAGAAGAAAAGAAATGGTGTCGCGAAATCGCGACATGCCGTTGGAAAAGAATGAAAATGGTCACGATTTCGCGACGTGTTTTGGCAAAGCGTACGGATGATGAAAAGTGTCACGATTTCGCGACGTGTTTTGCAAACTGTACGAAGAGAAAATGGTCGCGATTTCACGACGTGTTTTGGGAGGCGTACGGAAAGAGAAAATGGTAGCGATATCACGACAGAAAGCGGCATGAAGGTCCGAGGGTGAAAAACATCGCGATATCGCGACAGGTTTTGCCAAGGCGTACGGAACATAAAAGTGGTAGCAATTCGCGACATGTTTCGAAAGCGTACGAAAGAGAAAGCGGTAGCGATATCACGACAGTTTGTGGCAAGCAGGTTCGGGGATAAAGGCGGTAGCGATATCGCGACGGTTTGTCGAAAGAAGGCAAGAGAGTGATAATGGTCGCGATGTCACGACGTAAAGTTGCCAAGGAAGCCCGACGGAGAGATGGTAGCGATTTCGCTACAGCTTGGTGAGAAGGAAGCCCGACGGAGAAATGGTAGCGATCTCGCTACAGTTTGTGGAAAGAAGGTTCAAAAGCAAAAACGGTCGCGATATCGCGACAAGATGCTGCCGAAGACGTACGGCCGGGAAGAGCGTCGCGATATCGCGACATGTCACGATTTTCGCGGCCAAGAAGGTGAACAGGCGGCATGCAGTTTTTGTCGGGACTTTCATAGAATGGCGTTACAGAAGGCACAGAGGGCGTGTGACACGTGGCATGCAGGTGTCAGGTTTGCAGAGGCGTTACATGCAACGGAGGATTTTAGGCGTTTCGGCGTTAAACATGGAATAAAGACAAGGAAAAGGTGGGAATTCGAAAGGTCACATGCAGGAAGGTGAAGCGAAGCGACTAGGGAGAATCGAAGAGCTACGCTATACAGTATAAATCCATAAGTGCAGATTGAAGGAAGGGTTGGAAATTGTCGAGTTGCAGAGACAAGAGCTTCGTGCTATTATGGGCCTGCACTTGGGCAATTTCCTTCTTTTTGTTCTGGAATATTTATGCCTGGAACATTCTTTGAATGTAATTGACATATCATTTAATATAAAATACAGAGTATTGGCATCTCATTGATGAGAAAGAAGGAGTCATTTTGTGCATGCATGATTTAATGTTTTATCTTTCATTCCAGATTTATGAGGCTTTTAGGTGAAGTTTAATGCAAGTGTGCTTGGTTGCTTCATGCGAATGCCTAAGTCTGGAATTACAGTAGAAACCCTAGAAACCAGCACCTAATTTATTTGGATTGTGCGAGTTTGCAGGTTCATTAGATTAGGTTGCATGCATAAAACCTCAGTATCTTCGGTTTCATCGAATTGATGGCAGCATTCTGACTGTAGTTTAGTTTCTTTTTCATTTACTTTTCTTTATTATTCAAACCCTTGCTTTATTTTCTGCAATTTAATTACTGTATCCAAATAAATAATTGAAAATCCATCAAAATCCAAGATTAAAGTACATTTATTCACTTTGAGTCCATTGTAAATTCAAATTAAATAAACCATCGGTGCCCCTTGTTAACATCCACTTGCAAACCCTAAGATATTCCTGGCATTTCATTTGAACAGCATTATTTAAGCATAACAGGAACCTTGGAGAAAGTTCTTTTCTTTGCAAGCAGAGGATTTTTGGACTCAGATCCTACCGGAGAGTGTGCTTTCACAACTGGGTGAAAACACCACTCAACAAAGGGCATTATCAAAATTTCAAAATTTCAAAAAAATATTGCATCCTTATCAAGTCGCATACCATTGCATAATCACTTGCATTTAGGCATAATCATCATTTTCACTTTACATTTTAGAGTGGCTCATGCATGGCTAGCATTAAAATAGTACACTAAGTATAATGCACAATCAATGGTGTCAAGGTTATCACTCAACTCATTCCATGTTTCACTTATCATTTCCATCTCCATTTCCTACATTTCCATGGTCATGTCCATTCCCTTCACTTAGCCATTTGTTTTAGAATGCCATTAGGGTTTTCAGTCACTTAGCCATATCTAGTTTCTTCTTAGATTTTGTAGAAGGCTAGTGAGATTTTTACGAGGTAGAGTCTTGCTGAGATTGTGGCTCGTATACATCAAATACAAACACATTTCACACTAATAAATCCAAGTTTTATGAAAGGAAATATGAAACCCACAAAGTGGTCTAGGCTACCTTGAGCAAAAATTTTATCCTGCTCGTCCCCCTGTGTGAATGGTTCAAGGATGCTGAGAATTGGCAAAAGAACAAACTCTTCCTTAACCAATTCCCCAAAATAAATAGTGGTTTTCACCACTATCATAAATCCCAAACACCCTTGATACCTAAACTCGTAAGTATCCATACTACACATCCTTGAGAAGTATGGGTAGTCATCCCCAAGGTCTAAAATATCAATACCATTCAAAAGCAAAATCCCAAAAGTTCACTATCAAAAAAAAAAAATCCCAAACACCCTTGATCCCTAAAGTCATAAGGATTCATACTACACATCCCTAAGAAGGATGGGTAGTCATCCCTAAGGTCTAAAATATAAATACCATTCAAAATCAAAAATCCCACAAGTTCAATTTTGAAATACAAATTCAAAAGAAACAATGGTTATCACCACTCCCCAAATCCCTTGATCAAGGAAAATCAAATACAAAATAAACAGTGATTATCATCACTACATATGATCAAGTATCCCAATAAAATTGAATAAAACAAGGAAGCTTGAGCTTGAATCCCTGGAATTCTCAGCATTTGACAAACCATTTTAGGTGATCCTCATTATAGGTTTGGTGGATAGCCTACTTGTTAATGGCGGTATCCTAAAACGCACGATGATATGTCTACCACATTAGCTTTGCATGTGTGGAGAACAATTTGCATGTGGACGAGCTAGCTTTTGGTCACCTATACTACCTAGTGGTCCAATCCAATTGAGTATAGAACTCCAGATTGTGGCATTCATAGAGTGATACTCATTACAGGTTTTGTGGATAGCCTACTTGTCAATGGTGGTATCTTTATGCATCTCTCAGGAATGAACTCACTTGCACACACAGGGATATTGAGTATCTTGGTCATCCTAACATATTCATATCTTGTCAAAAATTCCTGCATGGATAGTATACAACTTCTTGAGCAATTTAATAGAGTGTTTGAGTTTCGTGAAAACCTCATAGACATCCTATAAACATCATGTCATTCATACCACTTCACCTCATTCATTTCAGTTACACTATTCATAAATCCATTATATAGTCTCATGAAAACATTACATATGAGTTGATGCAATATATATAATCTATAGTGCTAGCATAATATGTCATATAAACAATCAATAAATCATCCATCTCACCATACATCCATACATGTACAAAATCAAATCAAATCACATTACAAACATATGCATATAAGGTAGACATTCATCATCATCGCATAAATCAAATTGCATACATTTGCACACATTTCATAAAAAAATAAACACATGATGATAAACCACATAAAAATCACACATATATATATGTATATGTATGGGATAAAAATATACGTCATGTTGCTCGTAGGCTACAATAAAGTGAGTCCTCAGACTTCACACTGCTAAAATATCCAAATTGGGTCCAAATTTCACATAGATGAAAATGCAACCATGAGGATCCTAGGAGGGATGGAAAAGTTGTTAATTCATGCTCTAAGAAGGCCATCATGGCGGGACCACTCCTTGGGCATGCAGTTTTCAGCTCCTTTCCTCCAGGAAAACTCAACAAAGTCACCAAAATCCTCTTCAAATTGCCCTATTTTTCAAGGGATAAAACTAAAGGTAAGCACAACACAATTAAATTGGGTCAAGTGACTCATTACTTCTTACTGGTCATTCCCTCATCGACTTGTCACTTGAGGGGGTAGTCATACTCAGTCCAAATTAGCAAGCACACACTCAATTATGCAAATTGCGTTCATTCAACGAATCTTCGATAAAGATAATCATGCTCCTGATTGGGGCAGCAAACAAGCACACAATATCACATCATAACACTTGAAATTACTAGCACAATGAATTCATGGGCCCTATCCCTTCATGATATACAATGTTCAAGCATAGGCACGCTCATTTAACGAGTCAGAAACAAGGATTCAAGAACACACGCCCTTGCCATGATTGGGGCATCTAAAGTTGGTTAGGCTATTGAGTAACCTTAATCATTCAACATTTTGGTCATATATTTTTGCTCAGCATTGTGCTTCACACAATGCATCTCAAAAAGGGATATCTGTAGACACTAAAATGTGGTCAACCCGATTAAGCACCCACAAACAATGATCAAATTGACATCATATGGCCCCTTGGGCAGCCCTCAGAAGGCTCACAATGGTTCTAGCCACTCCGAAAGGGTTTTTGGAGGCTTCTGGCCCAATTTTGGGAAGTTTTAGCCCAAAATTCACCATCGTACCACCCTGGGATGGTGTCAGATTCCCACCATCCCACCCTAAGATGGTGGTGAGCCATCATCCCAAGGTGGGACGATGAGCAGGTTTGACCCAAAAAAAGTTAAATTTGGGACATTTGGTGCACAAAAACTGCCATTTAGCATGCCATATGGAGCATGAAGGTCAGAGGTCACTGCATACTTATGATATACCTCATAATGGAGGTCAAAAATGGAGATTCCTTTCCCCATCCAATGCATGCCTCCCTTTTGACAAATGGCGCCTCCTGCCATGCATGCCCTTGCATGCCTTTTTGCACATAAGCCCCTTTGGGATATAAAATGGATACATGGTACACAAAAAAGAGAGAGAGGAGTTATAGGATATGCAATGGAATGCTTCTGAGATTTCTCCTCACACAATTGTGTTCTCTTTCCCTTAGAATCTCCTCTTAGCAAAGGAGGTTACCGGGTGACTTCAAGAGGGCCTTTTGAGCGTAAATTTTACATCCAAGTGAATTTATTCACCACATTTTATTACAACACCCATTAGACTATTTAGGATCATTCCCTAGTGGGATTAGTAGAAAAAAGTATGCATAATTGGTGGGTATACCCTCCCAGGGTGCCCCCAATTAGTTGCAGTCACCACCGTACCCCCCGGGATGAGGAAAAATACTTGCACAATTTTATTACTTTTTTTAATGATATTTTTCTAGACTATCATAGGATGATACAGTTCAAATTTCATGCAATTTGGATTTAAATTGGTCGAGATATTGCATTTTTAAGTTTTTGCAGGTTCGTATGGCCCATCCGGGCACCCCAGTTGCATGCAGGTAGATCTGCACCTTATTTTAGAAATATAACCATATGGTTTGTCTTAAAATTATTATTTATGCATTATATCCAAATTTCATATGTTTTGGATATGTCTAGGTGCAGGATTTGCTTGTCTTGGTTTTCACAAGTTGCAGGCGAGTGACGCATTATTGAGGGGTCTACGGATGCAATTTCTGATATTTTTTAGTGATATCCCCTCCAAAAATATTATTAAACATCCCCATAAATTTTCATAGTATTCTCAGATGATTTGATTTAGTTTTAATATATGTGCCATTTTGTGCCTGTGGGGATTACATGTTTCACTTCACACACCCTTGCTATTTGACCCCTTTTTCTTCCTTGTGTGTAGGTGTAGGTTCTTGAGAGGCATTGGGAAGGAATATCAGACATCAGATATTGAAGATACAATAAGTGGTGTCATTGGCCCGCCCACCTCGATTGTGGGTACAAGGAAAGGCACTAGATGTGCACCCAGATTTCTTGGAGGATTTGATCCTTGGGAACCCCAAGCTTTGTAAAAATTGTATCATATTTGAGACCTGTTGAGTGGTATTTTCACCCAGTTGTGAAAGTACACTCTCCTTTAGGATTTGGATTCCAAATCCCCTCTTGCAAAGAAGTTAAACAAACAACTTCTCCAAGGTCTCCGCTATATTTAGCATTTGCATATGTGTATTAGTAATCTCAAATAAAGATATTCAATTTAAATTCTTGGAACACCTTAGTGATTGCAAGTAACTGTAAACAAGGGGCAATGTTGGTTTATTTTATCATGAAACTTTAGTGATTGTTCATTTAACCAAAATAAAGCAAATGTGAGTTGGCCCTCATATGACCACGATGTAGTACCTTAATTCTTTTTATCTTGAGGGTTTTAAATGTCACTTTAACTTATCCCTCTTAAATGAAATCAAATTTTCATCAAGATGAACAATTAAGTGCTTTGAGGAAAAGACCTTCAATGTAATACTCAAATTACCCCTCTTTCGTAAAATTAGAATTTTTATGAAGAGAGGGTAATTTTAGGCTCAAAATGGAAATTTGTGAAAATGCCATAAAACATAACTCCTTCAATGAAATTGGAATTTTCATGAAGGGAATGTCATCATAGGCTCATGAGTGTAAAACAAAACTGAAAAAATGAAATTTGACCTTAAAATGGAAACTTTCTATTTTCGGGTTTTTAAAATCTGTAACAAAACAACTTCGATGAATTTTAAAAAATACCAAACAACTCCGAAAATGAAATTTCAAAGTGTGTATTGGAAGTCTGAAGTATAACCTACGCAATGGTGAAATTATTTTTGTATTTTGAAATTTTTTAAATGTTTATTTTAATGCCTGAAAAATAAAAAAAAAGGTTAAAATTTTTGGAAAATAAAATGCAGAAAATGAAAATGAAATGCAGAAAATGGAACACAAGATACATTCAGTTTGATGCTATCCTATTCCGACAAAACCGAATATGTGAGGTTTTCATGCATGCAACCTAACCTATTGGACTTGCAAAACAAGCACAATCCGGATAAGCTAAGTGTTGGCTCTTAGGGTTTTAAATGAGGTTTTCAGATTTAAACATTCACATGAAGCAACCAAGAAAACTTGCATAAACTCCATTTACAAGCCTAAAATCTGAAAAGGGGGAAAAATAAACATTTAATCTTGCATGCAAAAAATGACTCCTTCTTTCTTGTCCATAAGATGCAACTTTCTAAAATTTTTTGTATTAAAAATTTATCATTTTACAATAACAGAAATTTTTGGTTTTCCCAAACCAGTCCATGGAAGAAAACGACTCAAACAGGTCCAGAATGGCCCTCTTGCCTTCAAATCTACAACTCTGATCATAGCAGTTTCCAACCTTAGGATATTTTTAATATACGTTATATAATAACCCTAAGAGGATTCGATAGCTTTTCAATGATTGTATTTGAAATTTAGATGCAACTGAGATGAAATGTATATGCAATGTCGAATGTAACATGAGATATGGATGAATGCCTTGCTCTTTTTGAAATGCGGATGGAGTATACCACCTACTTTGCCATAATTTGTAAAACTAACAACTTCATGCATCACAAGTTCCAAACGATATTCTTTAATGTGTTTGTGATACTCGTGGAGATTTCTGCAATACAATTCCGATATTTCATATTCTCTTAGTCATAGTCAAAATTCATAAGGACATAAGTTGACATCTCACTTCTTCTTTTTTCAAGACAAAACAAAAATGTCCAAAGGACCAACACACAAAACTTAAAACCAAAATGAGATCCAATCCAGAACCAAAACACAAAAACCAACAGTATATACAAATGTACAATATAATACAAGATGGTTCAAAGTTTGGATTATCATTTTCTCGGATCCCAATCCTGATTAGAATTATTTAAAAGACATATGACGTGATACGCATACCAAGTTTTGTAGGAATCCAACAAAAACAAGATCAAACCAAAAAAAGAAACAAACTTCCACTTGCCCCTCTCACCATACCAATTTGATTTAGTTTCATTAATAATCCTATGGTGGAGTCTCAAGTTTTCAAATTGATTAGACAATGATTGATATTCAATTCCTTTATGTCTATTCTTTAAGATGTCTATTTCACACTTTGATTCATGGTGTAGAAATAATCTTTCATTTTCATTCAACAAAAGCCATAACAGTAATAATATTTGAATCAAACCATTCATTAGGCAAACCTTCATTCGAATTTTGCATGGTGAAACCAAAAAGGTGAGATTTTACCTTTGGCATGTTTTCATTTGACCTTACTTGAAGAGAATTTGAAAATTCCTCTTTTCTCTCATGACATTCATCATCATGTAGCACTTGTTCTTTCTCCATGATTTGTTTATCAAAGGCACCAAACTTAGGTACCCAATTGAACACATGTCCATCCCTTTCAAACCATAAGTCTTGTCTATCAAGGGGTGGGTTAACTAACACATTTACATGATCAATCACTTGGGTTGTTTTGGGTAACGTGAGATTTTCAATTGGATCATCAACGATATCAAACCCAAATGATTTAGGTTTTGTAATTTTCTCATTTTGAAATGGCATAATCATTGTAGCACAAGTAAGTGGATCAAGATTTTCAATTTCTTTTCCTTCAAAGGAATCTAAAGCAAGTGACTCTCCTTCTTGATTCATGGTTGTAGAATCCTTATCATGTTCCAAAATTTGATGAGATTCGAATTCCTCTTCCAAAACTTTCTCAAATTGTACAGGATTTATAGTATCTTGATGTGAGGAAGCAATTGAGTTATCCTGCATATTAATTGACACAACAAGGTTTTTAGAAGATTTAGATTGATAATATTCTTTCCATTTCTTCCACGAATCATAGTAATCATCTTCCAATTTCAAGTTGTGACGCTCAAGTACTTCTTCTTCATCTTCTGATTCATCAGCATGTTTCTCATCCAATTCATCTTCACCTTCCTTAGATGGTCCAGATTATTTCCAAAAGTGGGTTATCTCTTGAATTCAAATTGGTAAAGCTATCATAATCCAAATTTGTAACCCATGATTCAATTTTATCACAATTTGGAAGGTGTGGATCCTCTTGGTCATCTCTTTCGAGAACATCATCCAAAGTGTCTTTCGAGAACAAGTGGTGAAATTCGATTATGTCTTCAACTTCATTTGTTGATTTTCTTTCAAATTCATTTTCAGCCACTTGTGATGGCTTAGGAGCTTCTATAATGGGATCAATTTTTGAATTCTGTGTCATATAGTTTGCTCCAATCCTTTGCAAGTACATCTGACCAAATCATATCCACATAAGTTCGTTCATCCAAATCCTCCTTTTTGGGTAATGATTCTAGATATTTCTTTTCCAAAACAAGATGGTGATCATTTGATTCCAACTTCTTGTTACCCATCCATAGAATTTCTTCTCCAAAAACTTCATGCTCTTCAAGACTTTTTGAATAGGTATTTACTTCAATGTGAGTCACCTCAAAATCTCTTGTATCGCTTGAAGAAGTATAACATGAAACATCATTAAGATTAGTATTATGAATTTTCTTCCTAGGATGATTTGGATGCATACATTGACGTGCTCGTTTTTGTGGTGGAACATGCCTACATACCTTCTTAACCACTTTCTTTTGCTCTTTTACTTCCGATGCGATCTCTTTGGGTTGAGTGGTAGAAGTAGTAGGATTAGTTGGATTGATACCCATGGACAAAGCTTGAACATTTGTTGCAATGGTTCCATGGGTGACCACATGATTCTCTATTTGAGGCATAGTTGGATGAATGGAAGTACTTGTATAAGCACATGTGGGAGCATAAGTTGGTATGGTAGTGAAAGCACGAGATTTCGGAAACAAAAAGGATAAACTAAAAATGCAATGTAAATGAAACTAAAATAACGCTTAAACCCTATGTTATTGAAAAATGCGTAAAAAGAAAGAACATGAACACAAGATATTAAAGCAATATAAAAATCGGCCCTTTTATTGATATGCTTTTCAAATTTGTGTTACAATGCGTCTCCTTCCTTTTTAGGGGATAGGAGCGTTAAATGTTGGTCTTTTACAACTTGTTTCAGAATTCCTTCTTCCGCGTGCCCACATATAAGATGGGCGAACCAAAACGTTGTCGTCGCTTGCGTTGGTAAAGGTAGATTCCTCGTTGCTCCTCCAATGCTGCAAATCTGCGTTCAAAGAAACAAACAAAGAATCAGTAGCACTTGTGTATGAAAAATAAAAGATGAATCTAACGATGGTTAAAATGAGTCTAAATAAACTGAAAACTTGACAAAAGCATAAACATGAAACTAGCTAAATACTACAAAAGAAATAAAGCGGGGGGTGCCCGAAGGCAAACCACCCACGGGTGAAACTTTGCTTCGACACCAATCCGCTTAGGATGGGTCCGAAACCTGATGTGATGTGTTGTCGGCAAATTGGTAGGATATTGTGGTCAAAAAAATCGGTGTTGGTCCTTGATTCGTGCCTTCAAAAGTCACCCAATAACCTCTCTTTCGATTAAGAGATTATGGATGTTGAAAACACAAATCGCAAGTAAGTGAATTAGCAGCACTTCGTCGCTCAAAATGCTCCTTCTCTATATATCTTTTGGGTGAGGAAACTCACCATTTTATAGACCCAAGGGGTCTCTTTGAATTAACATGCAAAAGTGTTTCTTTGCATGAATGCTTTTTGTGTGAAGAGAAGACTTCTTCTTGATCAAGGGCTTCTTAACTGCCTCTGTGCATGTCTTTGTATGTTTTAGAAAAGCTCACTTGCACTCCCATGCAATGAAGGGATAGCTAAGTGGCAAATCTAAGTTGTCTTAAAAAGCTCACTCTCATTCCCATGCAGTGAAGGGAAAGTCAATTGGCAGATATGAGTTGTCAAAAGAACTCACTCGCACTCCTATGCCATGCAAGAAAAGCTAAGTGGCAGTTCTGAGTTGTCACATGCCGAGATCTGACTTTTTGTCGGTCAAACCTGGCGTTCGTCCCACCCCGAAGCGAGCGCTAGTAATCGTCTCTGGGTGAGACGAGTATTAATCCGCACTCGTCCCTGGGTAGGACGAGTACAAACCGCACTCGTCCCCGGGTGGGACGAATAAGCAATAAAGTGTCTAAAAGGTGCCAAATTGATTCCTGACTTGCAAAACTACTGTGTGAGTGGTTAGAACCACTGTTTAACCTCTGGGGGCTGCCCTGGGGGCTGTGTGTGTTAGTGCGATCAGTGCTTGTTGTCACATAATCGGATTGGTGCTATTTTGGTGTCTACAGATGCCCCTTTTTGGAAAGCGTTGCACGTGGTGTAGTGCTGAGCAAAAATATATAACCAAAGCACTAATGATTAGGGTTTCTCAGTAACCTAACCAACTCTTGATGCCCCAAGTATGGAAAGGGCACGCATTCTTGAATCCTTGCTTCTGACGAGCTAAGGAACTTAAATCAAGCATTAACCTGGTTTGGTGAGGTATTACTTGAACTTAGACATTGATCAGTCATGAATAGGCAAAGGGCGCAACCTTTTGTCTGTGGGAACCTTGAGTTCATGATTCACGAATGCCAAGTATATGATCAGTTTGTGATAATTGCTTGTTTGCTGCCCCAAGCAAGGAGCGCGATTGTCTTTTGCAATGATCCTTTGAATGCGTGTCATTTCCAAGACTGGGTATATTGGTGTTGATTGGCAACTAAGTGTGACTACCCCCTCAAGCGACGAATCGATGAGGGAATGACCGACATGAGAAAAGCGACGAGTCGCTTGACCCAAGATGACTTTAGTGAGGGTGCCTTCAGATGTTATCCGATGCATGCTCGAGCAATTTCTCGATTGTTTTGACCTATTTTTGGTGGGTGTGAACCCATTTTGGGATGCCATTTGGGGTTAACATTGGCAAAAATCCGTCTTCCCGTGGAGCGGTCCGGCTATGGTAGCCTTCTTAGGGAGTAGGATAATGACAAGGTAGACCCCGACATCAGTTTTCTTATGCCAAGAGGTTAAGTGCAAGAGCACTTTTGTCCGGCAATTTTTAGTGGTTTTGTTGGCATTTGTCATTTTTATTTTTTATTTTTTTTGGTATTTTTGATTTTTTTTTTTATTCGTCCTGGGGGGACGAACGCTAGGATGGTACTCGTCCTGGGGTGGGACGAGCGCTCCACGATGGTACTCGTCCTGGGGTGGGACGAGCGCGCAGAAAAGCGCTCGTCCCGGTCAGGGACGATTACCAGCTAGCAAAAAGTATAAATATGCAAAAATGACGGATTTGGCTCATTTGCACTGTTCAACGATTGCGATTTGGAGCTCTGGGGAGGAGGAGGTAGATTTTTTGACGTGAAGCGCTGCCAGATTTTCCAGCCATCATGAGTGCACAGACCGGGTCATCGAGCGGCGGAGCCGAGGTGAGACCAGTAAGTGCACTATCTCCTCGAGTTTGAATTTAAAAAATGCAAATGTGTTTTTATTGTTTGTCGTTTGTTTAAAACATGAAACCCTAATTAATTAAATTAAAAGGTGAATGAATGAAACCAAATGAAACGTGGATGCAAACCGATGGAAACTTAGATGGAAAACCATAGGATAAACCCAAAATGAAACTTAGAGTAACACCTTAGGGTAACCATGGTTAAAAATGTTTTATTTTTGATGTGAATGGTAAAACTTAGGTCGAAACCATAAGTAAACCATGCCCAATTTTTGTGTTATTTTTATGGAATTAAAAATGGAAAATGGATGAATTTTTTTGTTTGAAATGGTAAACTTAGGTCGAAACCGTAGGTAAACCATGTCGATTTTTTGTGCTTTTTGGATGAAATTAAAAAATGAAAAATGGATGAAATTTTTTTTGGTTGAAATGGTAAACTTAGGTCGAAACCGTAGGTAAACCATGTCAAATTTTTTGTTATTTTGATGAAATTAAAAAATGAAAAAATGGATGAATTTTTTTTGTTGAAATGGTAAACTTAGGTCGAAACCATAGGTAAACCATGTCAAATTTTTTTGTTTTTTTTTTTTGATGAAATGTAAGATGAAAACTGAATGAATTTTTTTGTTTTGAAATGGTAAACTTAGGTAAAACCGTAGGTAAACCATGTCAAATTTTTATTGTTTTTGATGAAATGTAAGATGAAAACTGAATGAATTTTTTTGTTTTGAAATGGTAAACTTAGGTAAAACCGTAGGTAAACCATGTCAAATTTTTATTGTTTTTGATGAAATGTAAGATGAAAACTGAATGAATTTTTTTGTTTTGAAATGGTAAACTTAGGTAAAACCGTAGGTAAACCATGTCAAATTTTTATTGTTTTTTATTGTTTTTTTTTTTGTTTGAATGTACATGTGAATGAAAGATGTTACTGTATAGTTATGCATTTTTGTACATGTGATGGTAATTTGATGCATGTTTTTGATGTTTGTTGTTTTCTGTGATGTGCAGGTGGTGAAGAGTCGACATCGGGTGCCGACGATTTTTTCCAATGCCCGCGAGGCGTTGACAGTGGAGGACTGGGATTGGCTTGATGCCCTAGGGCTCAAGCATGTGGCTCGGTTGGATGCAGTTGTGGCGGACCGGGCGTACATCACAGCATTGATCAGCCTATGGGATGTTCGGACGAACACCTTCCATCTTTCGATAGGGGAGATGACAGTCACTTTAGAGGACGTGTATCGGATTCTACGGATTTCGATAGACGGGGTTCCCATTCGGACGACTCCACGAGGCCAGAGGATGGCTGTACTGACCCGATATTTTGGACATGGAGAGGAGGAGGATGGGATGACCTCGTTGGAGAGGGCGGAGTTGGATTGTCAGATTGGGGGGATTTTGGTGCGATGGTGGTACGCTAGGGGAATGTTGGGAGTGAGGCATGCACTACTCATGAGCCTCATTTCCAACATGCTCCTGCCAGACTCGTCAGGAGCGAGGTTCCCATGGAACCTATTGGAGGTGGTGTGGCAGCTAGTGGATTGTCCGGTGACAGAGCCGATGATTATGAGATGGGGCCAGACGCTTTTGGCGCAGTTATATGATGAGTTGTATGAGGTCCGCTGCCGGAGGCGAAAGGGGATCGGCTGCAGTTTCTTGTTGCAGTGCTGGGCATGGCAGCATATAGCCATAGAGCGACCACGAGGGCTACCCTGGACTACACGAGCGGACATGGTTGACAGAGATATTGGGTATGGTGCTCTATGGTATCGATCGGAGGAGCGAGGGCAGAGTCGACGGTTTGCGGGAGACGTGGACCATTACAGAGATGCATTGGCACGACTGACTCCCGTAGATGTGGTATGGAGGCCATATCGGGATTGTCCCGCATGGCCAGAGGTGGATGAGTGGCTTCGATGGGTCCGGAGGGGGAGATGGGTGATTGGCCGACACGGGACGGAGCAGGAGTACTTTCACTACCTCCGAGTGACACGACAGTTTGGGGTACGCCAGGGGTTTCCTGGGGAACCCGTAGTCTATCGACATCGGAGTGATGAGAGGACCCTAGCTGCACCGATCCTCGAGCCATTGGGGGAGGAGTCTGATACAGTATTAGACATTCCGGACGTAGATGACGTCGGAGTGATGGCTGAGTACCAGGAGTGGTGGACGCTACGGCAGTGGCGAGGTGAGGGGCCATTGGGAGGAGATGAGGCAGCGGGGGGCGGAGAGGGTGCAGAGGCACCAGGAGAGGGTTGGGGAGCTCCTGCGGATGTGGATATGGTGGAGGTGGCAGATGCAGGAGAGGAGTTTGGGGATGAGGAGCAGCCGGAGATGCAGGATGCTCCAGAGCAGGCTGGGTCGGAGGAGACAGAGGCGGGGTTACGCGCTGAGGTAGCACGATTGACGGGGTTATTGTAGAGGCGAGATGGAGAGCTTGGGGAGATGACACAGGAGAGGGATCGCCTACGGACATAGTTAGCAGAGCGGGAGAGCGCAGGGGCTGCGTCTCGCCAGTAGGGTGGTGATACGGATGCTACACGGGAGAGGGATCTCCTACGGGTGCAGCTAGCACAGCATGATGAGGCAATCGCATACTATCGTAGGCGAGAGGCAGAGTGGAGGCGACGGGAGGCAGATTGGGGGTGGCATCGATCGAAGATGGAGGGTGAGATTATCCGCCTGGGTGGGCGAATACCAGAGCCTCCGACCAGTGGCTCATCGTATAGGACGAGAGACAGCGGGACGGAGCAGTCGGCATCATCCCGACATAGGCGACGAGATGAGGGAGGTGCGAGTGGGCATGATGCAGGGGCGAGCAGTCACCCTGAGAGGTCTCAGAGGACTGATACTGTAGGGGGTAGTTCTCGTCGCACCGATCCTGCGTGATCATGGTGGCCGATGCCCTAGGCTGGGGGTTTTTGAGATTTTGGATGATGGGAGCGAGGTCCGAGGACCAGTGCACTGTAGCCTACGGGCAATTTTTTGTTATGATATATATACAGATGATTCTTTTTGGTGTTTATACATTTTTCATGCTTTATTTTGATGTACATGTGTTTACATTGATGTATGCATATGCGATTATGAATGCGATGGTTCTAATTTGTATGATGTATGCATATGGAATGAATGCAATGAATTGTTGATGATTTGTCAAGGCACCATAGACTGTACAAGATTTGGATTGGACTTGCTAGAGTAATGGGATAACTTTGTGGAATGCTTGTGCATGTGGAAACTTTGTTTTTGTATTTTGTCTATTTTTTGATGGTGATGTAGGGAATGAAATGTATCGGTTGTTTGAAAATGTAGTTAAGCTTTTCTGAGATGCAGATATTTTAACTAACTAGCCAAGACTGTACATTTATCTCGCAAGACTTCTGAACAAGGTCTAAATCCGACTTGAATTTAACCAAGTTATTTCACATCCCTGTGTGTGCAATTGAGTTCGTTTATGTGTTATTCATCAAGATACCGCCAGTGCCAGATGGGCTTTCAACCGAACCTGTACTGAGGATCACCTAATTAGCTCCACTAACTCCTTTATTGTATTTAGTCAGATTTGTCTGCGATGTTATCTAGGATACCATAAGCTAGCTCATCCACATGCAAACATTGATCTATACACAAGTTAATGTGACAGATATATCGTCATGCGGGAGGTTTACCACCAGTGACCGATAGGCTATCAACCAAACCGATACTGAAGCTTGCCTCATGACCTGTCAAAATGCTGAGAGTTCCAGGGATTCAAGTTTGACTCCCTTCTTTTCTTCAATTGTATTGGGATACTTGCTCTTTTGTAGTGATAAAATCACTGTTTATTTTTGTTTTTATTTGTTTTTTTTTTTTTTGAGCAAGGGATTTGGATATGGAGTGACGAGAATCACTATTGTTTGTGCCTTTTGATGTGTGCACTGTAGGATGTCAAATTTTAGTGTTTTGACGTTTTGCAAATTTTTGATGTTTTGCAACTTTTGAGAACTTGGGATTCATGGGGAATTGGGTAGGGAGGATGCTTGTCCTTTTGCCAACTCTCAGCATTCCTAGGGTCATTCGCACAGGGGGATAAGCAAGATAGCCATTTCGCTTATGGTAACCTGGATTACGGTGCAGGTTTCATCTTTCGTTCACACAACTTAGGAATTTTTATATGTGTTAATTTGTGTTGGGATGCTACGTAACAAGGCGTGATCCAAGTAAAACTTTCCCGTGTAAAATCTGTTTAACTATGTACAGTTTTGGCTAGAAATTTAAAGACATCTGAATGACGAAAACCCTATATACATTAGGAGACAATTGACTATGCTAAAATAAAAAGGGTGATATGTCTGGATGTATGCATTTATGAAAATGGATTTGATGTGGAAATGATGGAATTGCCAAGTAATGACAGCCTATGGTGCTTTTGACTTGTATGACCTATCGAAGTATGCAATGTATGGATGCAATGCTTAATGCAACCTATATTTTTGTATTTTGATTTTTATGAGAATGCATGGAATTGGAATGCAATTGTTTTTGTAATTTTGATTTTTATGAGAATGCATGGAATTGAAATGCAAATGTTTTTGTAATTTTGATTTTTTTTTTTTTTTTGAGTATGCATGGAATTGAAATGCAATTGTTTTTGTGATTTTTGATTTTTGTGTTGTTTTTGTTGATTTTTAAATATTTATGTTGACCAAGCAGTTATGGTAACGCTTGGAGCTTTTGGTGTTGACCAAAGGGTTTATAGATACCTTTGGGGCATTTAGGGATGACCAAGCGATTATGAAAATCCTTGGAGCTTTTGTCTTGACCAAAGGGTTTATAGATACCTTTGGGGCATTTAGGGTTGACCAAGCGATTATGATAATCCTTGGAGCTTTTGGGTTGACCAAGCGATTGTGATAATCCTTGGAGCTTTTGGGTTGACCAAGCGATTATGATAATCCTTGGAGCTTTTGGGTTGACCAAGGATTTGATATCCTTGGCTTTGTTAAGAAATGTATAAATTTTTGGTTGACCAAGATTTGATAATCCTTGGAGCTTTTGGGTTGACCAAGCGATTGTGATAATCCTTGGAGCTTTTGGGTTGACCAAGCGATTGTGATAATCCTTGGAGCTTTTGGGTTGACCAAGCGATTGTGGTAATCCTTGGAGCTTTTGGGTTGACCAAGCGATTGTGGTAATCCTTGGAGCTTTTTGTTGGACTATGGCTCTCTAGATGTGGAATGGCCTCAAATGAATGATGTTCAAGGGTTCTGTTTCCTTGATTCCTTCAAGAGAGGCAAGCCGGTATGTTCCAGGTCCTATTTTACTGTCAATGATGTAAGGACCTAACCAGTTTGCCGTGAACTTGTCCCGTAGATGGGACGGCAAATTAGAATTCTGCTGGTTCTCTTTTAAGACCAAGTCACCAACCTGAAATTCCCTAAGGTGGACTTTCATGTTGTATGCTTTCTTAAGTCGCTCTTGATAGATACGCAAATGCTCGAGAGCATTAACGCGTCGTTCATCGAGCAACGTTAGTTGATCTAACCGGGCTTGCCATGCAGTGTCATCATCGATGAACTCTTGCATTGAAATGCGTAGGGAAGGAATTTCCAACTCAAAAGGCATGACTGCCTCGGAGCCATACACCAACAAAAATGGAGTTGCCCCGGTGGGCGTTCGAATGTTGGTGCGATAAGCCCATAGGGCAAGCGGGATCTGAATGTGCCAGTCCTTATGATTGTCTACAACTATCTTTTTGAGAATGGCGACTAGCATTTTGTTTGACGCCTCTGCTTGCCCATTTGCCTGCGGATAATAGGGTGTTGAAAAGCTATGTTGAATCTTGTACTTTGTGGTCAAAGCACGCACATATTTATTCTTGAATGGTGTCCCATTATCTGACAGGATCTTGGATGGAATACCAAAATGACATATGATGTTATGCAAAATAAACTCCGCAATGCGGGCTCCAGTCGTAGTGGTCAGCAGAATTGCTTCCACCCATTTGGTAAAGTACTCTGTGGCCGTTAAAATAAATGTGTGATGACCAGACGATGCAGGGGAGATCTTTCCAATTAGATCAAAGCCCCACTGCAAAAAAGGCCAAATCGATTGGATCGGTTGCAAGGCCTGAGAAGGTACGTGTGTCAAATTAGCATGGTGTTGACACTTCACGCACTTCTTCACATATGCGCAACAATCTCGCTCTAAAGATGGCCAATAATAACCCATGCGAAGAATGCGCTTTGCGATGGCCATACCGCTGAAGTGGCCACCACATGTACCATCGTGAGCTTGGGTGATCGCCCAAGCGGACTCTTGCTGGTCCAAACAACGAAGGAGGATTCCTTCATAATTTTGACGATACAAAATGTCTCCTAACAAGACATGCTTTGCCGCTTTCTATTTGAATGATCTTTTCACGGCTTGTGTCAATCCAAGTGGGAGATTACCTAGCTTGAGGTAATCCCGAATGGGTGTGTACCAATCTTGCTGATCAGAAACCTCGATAGTATGAATGGCCAATCCCTCTTGAAGTCCATCCCGAACAAAAGCTGAGCAGGAAAGAACTTGTAAAAACAACGTGGTGTTGCTAGTAAGAGGGGTCGGGGAGAACAAGGACCCCCAGTTGGCTTGAGTCAAACAATCTCGAATTCGAGAGAACTTATCCGAAGATGGTTCAATCTGGATCATGTGGATTCCTGGCGTCAGATCAGAGCTTGCACGCTCCATCGCAGATTGCGATAATGTTTTAACTTGAATGGTTGTCATTTCACCAGAAGGGTCTTGCGGGATGAGTGACCCCAAGGAGGCCATAGTATCCGCAAAATGATTTGATGATCGAGGGAGTGCCTCGATGTCATACCATTCAAGTTGTGCCAAGAATTTGTCCACAAGGGCTTTATAGGCCCGCAAAACTGGACATTTACATTGGAATATCCCCTTTACTTGATTGACAATTAATAGCGAATCACCAAAGATGTTCAATCGTTTAATGTTCATGGTGATTGTTGTCTGAAGACCTATGAGCAAGGCTTCGTATTCTGCATTGTTGTTGGTGCACGGGAAGTCTAATTTAAATGACAAGGGCATTGGAGCGCCTTGTGGAGTGAAGAATACAATTCCCGCACCACCCCCTTGCTCACATTTAGAACCATCAAAGAATAGGGTTATGTCAGCCTGTGACTCAGGCTCATCAGAATCTGGCGACTCTGAAACATGGAAGACCCCATCATCAGGTAGTTCAAAAGTCAGAGGTTGATCGTCTTCAAGAGGAGCCTCAGCTAGTTGATCGACGATGACTTGACCTTTTATAGATTTCTGTCCAATGAACTCTATGTCAAACTCCATCAACAACATGATCCATTTCGCCGTGCGGCTACTATGATAAGTACGACTCATCATGTATCGCAATGGATTCTCCTTAGACACAACATACGTCTTATTACTGAGCATGTAGTGGCGTAGCTTTTTGGTAGCAAACACCACTGCCAAGCGAGCTTTTCAACATATGCATAGTTAAGTTCATAACTGACCAGGGTGCGGCTAAGATAGTATGTAGCCTGTTCTTTGTGAAGTTCATTTTTTTGGGATAGCATGGCGCCCAGTGCCACCTCAATGGCTGAGATGTATAAATAGAATGGCACTCCTGGTCTAGGTGGTGCCAATACTGGCGACGAAGCCAAGTACTATTTAATGTCATCAAAGGCAGACTGGCACTCGTCATCCCAATGAAATGTGACCCCCTTATGCAATAATTTATTCATGGGTCGGCATTTGTCAGATAACTGCGCTATGAAGCGCTTGATTGACGCAACCTTTCCCTGCAGACTCCTGAGCTGCTTGATGGTGGTTGGGGGACGCATTTCAAGGATTGCCTTGACTTTGTTTGGATCAACCTCAATTCCTCATTTGGAGACTATGAAACCCAAGAGCTTTCCAGAGGTGATGCCAAAGACGCACTTCTTGGGGTTTAGTCTGACTTTATGCTCAATGAGGCGATCAAGGACCTTGCTCAAGTCACCGATGTGATCTGGGCGCAAAAGAGATTTGGCCAACAAATCATCCATGTAATCTTCCAAAGTTTTGTGCATGTAATCATGAAAGATGTATGTCATGGCACGTTGGTAGGTGGCTCCGACATTTTTAAGGCCAAAAGGCATGACCTTATAGCAAAATGTCCCCCAAGGCATTGTGAATGCCATTTTTAGTTGGTCCTCAGGATTGATACGAATCTGATTGTATCCTGAGAAACCATCCATAAGGGAAAGCATTTCGTGGCCCGCTGTAGCGTCTACCAATGCGTCGATGCTCGGCAAGGGAAAATCATCCTTAGGACTCGCTTTGTTAAGATCTCAAAAATCGGTGCATATGCGAATCCTCCCGTCGGGCTTCTTGACAGGAACCATGTTAGACAACCATGGCGGATAATCCACACAGATGACAAACTGGGCATCCAACAACTTTTGTAACTCATATTTTACCATTAAGGCCACTGTTGGATGCATCTTGCATAGTTTTTGCTTGACTGGCTTGATTGTCGGATCAAGCGTTAAATTGTGCATGACTAGTCGTGGGTCTAGTCCCGGCATATCCTTGTATGACCATGCAAAAACCTCCTTCTTTTCCTTAAGAAGGGCAACATAATCGGCTCGCTCTTCGGGGGAAAGACTTACCCCCAACTTGAGAATCCATGGATTCATTGGATCTGTGCCGATGTCTACATCGATCATTGCTTCAACTGACATATGGGATCCGTCTTCCAACTGGTGTGGAATTGGGATCAGATGGATATCGTTTGCTGAATTAAGATCGTCATTAGGAACGTCAAGTTCCTCTTCAAGCATGGAAGACATCCCGAGTCTGTCCCGGAGTGAAATGAAACATCCCACCGCAAGGCCAATACTCTGATGGAGATGGTGGTGTGCCAACGTGATCCCAATCAATAGCCTCTATGTCTAGATGCAATAATCATGTTGGATTGGCTGGATCATGGATGGGAGCGGTCAAGTCAATGGAGACCATGTTGATGAAATGATTGTAATCTCCATTACCGCAAATGTGACAACTTTGACATTCTGGATGCTCTTGGTGCGTTGGATCTGGCTCTGTAGGCACTGGCACAAAGGGATCAGCCCTATGCGCGGACCTGCAAATAGGGTCTGCCCTAGGCACTGATGGTTTGATAGGGTCTCCAAGCGGAAAATGCTCTCGATATGCCTGGAGTGGCGGGTGTAGTAATTGCTATAACTGCGCCAGGTTGAAATGCCTCCTATGTCTTGGACCTATGTGTAAGTGTTCAAACATGTCATCTATGTCCAAAGGATTTTGTTGTTGTTGAGGTAGCCTATGCTCACTGGGATCATTCAATGGGAACATCATCAGGAAGCTCTCCTGATCGTCATTCATTGGATATTCGTGCGAATGATCGTACTCCGACTCATCTTCGGAAGACCCTTCGTGGTCTTGTCCATCTTCCCCTTGTGGGTGAGTCCATGAGGTTTCTCCTTGTTCGGCCATAGGGAAAGGGTTGTTGAGGTCAACAAGGTTATTTGTTTGTAATGGGAAATAATCCCCCAATGTATAAGTTGTATTTGGATTGGCATATGGATCTGATGCCAACCCATCCTTGTTGCCTATCCCTAGGCCTTGCATGTTTTTGACCAAGATGTCGAGGGGCAAAGGGTGATTAAACCCTACTCCTGACTTATCATAAGGCATTTGGTATCTTGGTTGGCACAAAACATGCATTCCTTGCTCATACCTGCCTAACCCGTATCCATGCCAATTGCATTGGCTAAGATATCGTAATGCGAAGTCTGGGTTAGCCAGATAGTTGACATCTTCCACAAAGGGATCTTCATCTTCCTCTTCTTTTCGGGAAGGTTCAACGCCATGATCCAGGCCCCCAAAAATAAAATTTGTCTGATTAGGTGGGTAGCCTAAAGGAACCACGGAGCCTATGGGGAGTCGAGGTCTTCCCATGTCTTGCATAGACTGAAGTGTGGGCATTGCAACAACATTGCGCACTATATACTCCCCCATGCCTGTGTTAGACATCTCAACAAGTAATCGTTGGCGATTGAGGGGAAGCGAATGGGAGTTCTCCTTGATTCCACTCCATGTGGGGTGAACTAGGCGTCTCAACTTCCATTCTATTAGGCGTCTCTTCCGTAGAGATGTTGGAGACTAGAGGTGGTTCCGCTTCCAGGGGCTTCTTTCCTTTGTCCGTTGGTGTGGCCACCATAGGTGGCATTGTTGTGGGAGGACTGGATGAAGAAGATGAACCTGCCTAAGAATTTGATTGATTTGGTGAATGGAGATTCTTGCTTAGTCGGACCCCTTTAGATGGATTTAACTGGAAATCCACATGCGTTGAAGGGAGGGTCGATTGCGGCATGATTTGCACTGAGTTGCAATACTTAAAAGGTTCCAAATCTATGGGGACCATGTGCACTTGTCCCACCATGATCGCCATTGAAAGCACGAGATTCCGGAAACAAAAAAGATAAACTAAAAATGCAATGTAAATGAAACTAAAATAACGCTTAAATCCTATGTTATTGAAAAATGCATAAAAAGAAAGAACATGAACACAAGATATTAAAGCAATATAAAATCGGCCCTTTTATTGATATGCTTTTCAAATTTGTGTTACAATGCGTCTCCTTCCTTTTTAGGGGATAGGAGCGTTAAATGTTGGTCTTTTACAACTTGTTTCAGAATTCCTTCTTTCGCGTGCCCACATATAAGATGGGCGAACCAAAACGTTGTCGTCGCTTGCGTTGGTAAAGGTAGATTCCTCGCTGCTCCTCCAATGCTGCAAATCTGCGTTCAAAGAAACAAACAAAGAATCAGTAGCACCTGTGTATGAAAAATAAAAGATAAATCTAACGATGGTTAAAATGAGTCTAAATAAAATGAAAACTTGACAAAAGCATAAACATGAAACTAGCTAAATACTACAAAAGAAATAAAGCGGGGGGTGCCCGAAGGCAAACCACCCACGGGTGAAACTTTGCTTTGACACCAATCCGCTTAGGATGGGTCCGAAACCTGATGTGATGTGTTGTCAGAAAATTGGTAGGATATTGTGGTCAAAAAAATTGGTGTTGGTCCTTGATTCGTGCCTTCAAAAGTCACCCAATAACCTCTCTTTCGATTAAGAGATTATGGATGTTGAAAACACAAATCGCAAGTAAGTGAATTAGCAGCACTTCGTCGCTCAAAATGCTCCTTCTCTGTATATCTTTTGGGTGAGGAAACTCACCATTTTATAGACCCAAGGGGTCTCTTTGAATTAACATGCAAAAGTGTTTCTTTGCATGAATGCTTTTTGTGTGAAGAGAAGACTTCTTCTTGATCAAGGGCTTCTTAACCGCCTCTGTGCATGTCTTTGTATGTTTTAGAAAAGCTCACTTGCACTCCCATGCAATGAAGGGATAGCTAAGTGGCAAATCTGAGTTGTCTTGAAAAGCTCACTCTCATTCCCATGTAGTGAAGGGAAAGTCAATTGGCAGATATGAGTTGTCAAAAGAACTCACTCGCACTCCTATGCCATGCAAGAAAAGCTAAGTGGCAGTTCTGAGTTGTCACATGCCGAGATCTAAATTTTTTTCGGTCAAACCTGGCGTTCGTCCCACCCCAAAGCGAGCGCTGATAATCGTCTCTGGGTGAGACGAGTATAAATCTGCACTCGTCCCTGGGTAGAACGAGTGCAAACCGCACTCGTCCCTGGGTGGGACGAATAAGCAATAAAGTGTCTAAAAGGTGCCAAATTGATTTTTGACTTGCAAAACTACTATGTGAGTGGTTAGAACCACTGTTTAACCTCTGGGGGCTGCCCTGGGGGCTGTGTGTGTTAGTGCGATCAGTGCTTGTTGTCACATAATCGGATTGGTGTTGTTTTGGTGTCTATAGGTAGGATAAAGTTGACTGTAGGGAAAAACATTTGATATCAAATTTTGTTGTGCCCACACTTGATTTACCATCGAGGTTTGATTGCAAGCCCCTAGTTGTCCTACCATAGTTGATTGCTCTATTCCATAACCTTGTGGCCTCAATTGTTGATCTACAATCATAGCTTCTGTGTAGGTCGATGCAAGATCAGTAACCAAGGGATCCTAATAAATATGGCACACCATGGATCCAATGCTCGAAAGTATATTTGAAGAGCACCACTTTCCTCAATAGTATATGGAGAAATTAATCTCGCATAAATCTTTCAAAACCTCAAGTTGAAACTTCTCACTGGCTCATTAGGTTCTCTTTTGCAAGAAGTAAATTGTTGATATATCGTGAGAGGATCAATGAGCAACCTAAATTGATTGATAAAATCATCTTTCAATTGAGTCTAATATGTAATAGAACCAGTGGGTAAATTGATGTATCAATCATATGCCACCTCATATAGGGTTCCAGGAAACATTCTACATGCCACATCCTCATGTTCGACATTCCATCTAACTAGGATATCCACATAGGCTTGAATATGTTCCTCGGCTAATGTTGGACCATTGTGCTTAAATTTGGGCAAACATTTTTCTACGTTCTTGGGTAAATCATGAGAATCTCCACTAATGTTCAAAGGATTAGCATGTATCCCATACCACATTCCTATAGTTGTAGCCATTTATTAAACTCAAAGAATAACTTCAACATAAATTTGTTAGTCATGAATAAAATAAGGAACCATGACAAAGCAATGTAAATTAGTTTCTGATTCACCAAATCGCATATGCACAAGTGAAGAGCATACTCCTAGTGTTGTAGGCTTTATGATTCACAAGATCGCATTACACGCAAGTGAAGAGCATAATACCGACAACAACTACATTTTAGACAAAATAATTCCTTACAAATAAGCATGAAATGACTAGCAAATATCAAACATGTAACGTATGAATAATCATGTTAGCATCAACCAAGATATGTATCAATTAAAATCAAATGAAAGTAATTGCATGGAGACAACCTCGTTAGTCAAGACTAAAAAATTTTCAAAATCAAATAAAAACACATTATTCCTATATGAACAATCAAAAGCGTTAGAACAATGCATAGCAATTCATGTCCTCCTTTTAACACTACAAGGTTGTATTGTTAAAATAGGGCTAAATATAATAATCAATAGGGCATGAAATATTCAAAATTTAAATCCCTATAGCATTTAAATCACACTGAAATAAACCAACTCGGGCCCTCCTTCTAGCACCAAAATGTTGAGTGGTATTTTCACCCAATTGTGAAAGTACACTCTCCCTTAGGATTTGGGTTCCAAAGAGGGGATTTGGAACCCAAATCCTAAGGGAGAGTGTACTTTCACAATTGGGTGAAAATACCACTCAAAAAGACCTCAATGGGACTGTTGTTTAACCTTGGATTTTGATCCACTAAATTAATAAGAAGAGACTTGTTTCATTTCATTTCTTATTGTTTGGTATTGCTTCATTTGCACATGCATGCTTTCATTTGATGCTCATAAACGAGATAGGATAGATATACATATTATTATTCATTATTAGGTGCATCACTTTTCCCTACTTCAACAGGCTCTAAAAGAGGTAATCTAGCCACTTGACCCTTCCTTAGCCTTGCAATTTCATTTCTTTTGTGTTCTATTTTTTTATTTTTATTTTTTTGCAACTAAAATCACATCTACTTTAGAAAATTAAGGAATTCTATCTATAAAACCCTGTCATTTACAAAACACTTTGATTTCTTCATAAAAAACTAAATTAATAATCAATTAAGGAACCTTAGGCTAAAATTTACCCCTTTTATTACTTTCAAGTACTTAGCATATAGTTGCACTAGGCTAGATTGTCTTATTGCATTTCTCCTTGTTTTACCCTGAAATCGAAATCTCCTTAGTCTAGTGCATCCAAAACTCATATAGGTTAGCTCTTGTTTACTTGCATTTGTGTGATTTAAAATTAATCATTGCATTTATATGATTCTTGATGATTTAGGTTCAAATAACCGTTAAGGCTCGATAAAGAGTCAAGATTAATAGAGATCCAAAAATCTTAGGTGTTTGTTTTAATTTAACTCATAAACACCGTCTAAACAAGAATTACATCAACTACCTTACGAAAATAAGAAAAATCGTTTGAGCAAGATTCTAGTTGTGTTGAGGATCCTTATATCCTTGGGATCTCCTTTGGAAAGAGATCCTCAAGTGGGGAAGTAGAGATTCTAATGAATCTCCCCCGTGCACACTTGACATTGATTAGAATTAAAGGGAAAAGAACACGATGTTTTCCTACTGCAAACACATGGAATATAAGATATTATAAAATTTATCTTTCCCTTATCACATACAAACCTCATAGTATTCATCACACAACACTTGATTAAGGAGATATAATAATGGAGAGATAAGATTGATCTTGTCATCAACACCTATGAACTTCATAGTATTTATCATGTGGTAAGTTATTGGACATTGGAGAGACAGAGAATAATAGATAAAGATAAAACTTGAGGTAAACCAAAAAATATAGATATTGAAATAGATTATGTTGTGCAAACCATGATTTATTTGAAATATATGACTAGGAGGATCTACTCATACTAGTCACCTAGTAAAATTGTAAATAAACTATTCTACCTAGGATCATCATTTGCATGTCATTGCATATCTTTTACTCCATATGCAATAGGTAATCTGAGTAGTGGTAGTCATGTGCATGTAGCTAGATATGAAGTCAATAAAATACAAGCAAGCAATGACATGTAGCTAAAAGCAAACAAGTAGCTAGCATAGTCTTAGATATAATATCATTTAAGATTCATTATGTTCATTATCTCTTTATATTTTTTTTATCAAGCATGATGAAGCAATAAGCACCTGTTGAGTGGTATTTTCACTCAGTTGTGAAAGTACACTCTCCTTTAGGATTTGGGTTCCAAATCCCCTCTTGCAAAGAAGTTAAACAAACAACTTCTCCAAGGTCTCCGTTGTATTAGCATTTGCATATGTGTATTAGTAATCTCAAATAAAGATATTCAATTTAAATGCTTGGAACACCTTAGTGATTGCAAGTAACTGTAAACAAGGGGCAATGTTGGTTTATTTCACCATGAAACTTTAGTGATTGTTCATTGTTTTTTTGGATTTTGAAAATTTTTAAATGTTTATTTTAATGCCTGAAAATTTAAAATAAGTTAAAATTTCTGGAAAAAATAAAATGCAGAAAATGAAAATGAAATGCAGAAAACTGAAAATAAAATGCATTCAGTATGATGCTATCCTATTTCGACAAAACCGAAGATGTGAGGTTTTCATGCATGCAACCTAACCTATTGGACCTGCAAAACAAGCACAATCCGGATAAGCTAAGTGCTGGCTCCTAGGGTTTTAAATGAGGTTTTTCAGATTTAAACATTCGCATGAAGCAACCAAGAAAACTTGCATAAACTCCATTTACAAGCCTAAAATCTGAAAAGGGGAAAAATAGACATTTAATCTTGCATGCAGAAAATGACTCCTCCTTTCTTGTCCATAAGATGCAACTTTCTGAAATTTTCTGTATTAAAAATTTGTCATTTTACAATAACAAAAATTTTTGGTTTTCCCAAACCAGTCCATGGAAGAAAAACGACTCAAACAGGTCCAGAATGGCCCTCTTGCCTTCAACTCTGCAACTCTGCTCGCAGCAATTTCCAACCCTTTCTAGCCTCTTTGAATGGCGTATTTAAACTTTTGAAAAAAATTGTTTCTCCTTCCATGACTGTTCGTTTCATTTTCCAATGGTTGTTCGTTTCACCTTCCCTAACTGTTTGTTTCATTTTCCAATGGTTGTTCATTTCACCTTCCCCACATGGGCTTGCGTCTGTTTCCTTCGTGTGTAACGACCATCTTAAATGATTTCAAATCATTAAATATTCCTTATGTAACGCTTTGTCTTATTCATTGGATTTTGTCCTTATGTCCACGTCACTATGCAAGTCCATTACCTTGGCGAAAATGGAACATGTCGCGATATCGTGACACTTCTTGCCTCCTTGCTCTCTTTTGTTGCTTTTAGCGAAAATGCAACATGTCGCGATATCGCGACACTTTTTCTTTCTCTTCTCATTTGGCCGCGAAAATGCAACATGTCGCGATATCGCGACACTTTTTCTTTTTTTTGGCCGCAAATGCAACATGTCGCGATATCGCGACACTTTTTCTCTTTTGGCCACGACGATGCAACATGTCGCGATATCGCGACACTTTTTCTCTTTTGGCCGTGAAAATGCAACATGTCACGATATCGTGACACTTTTTCTCTTTTGGCCATGAAAATGCAACATGTCGCGATATCGCGACACTTTTTCTCTTTTGGCCGCGAAAATGCAACATGTCGCGATATCGCGACACTTTTTCTCTTTTGGCCACGACGATGCAACATGTCACGATATCGCGACACTTTTTCTCTTTTGGCCGCGAAGATGCAACATGTCGCGATATCGCGACACTTTTTCTCTTTTGGTCGTGACGATGCAACATGTCGCGATATCGCGACACTTTTTCTTCCTTTGGCCGCGACGATGCAACATGTCGCGATATCGCGACACTTTTTCTCTTTTGGCCGTGACGATGCAACATGTCGCGATATCGTGACACTTTTTCTCTTTTGGCCGTGACGATGCAACATGTCGCGATATCGCGACACTTTTTCTCTTTGCTCTCTCCCTTTGCTTTGGACCGTGAAAATGCAACATGTCGCGATATCGCGACACTTTTTCTCCTTGTGGTGTTTTGCTTTTTCTTTGATCTTTAGCATATGGGCCACTTCGGTCTTCTTGGAAAACATGCAAAAAAGGTGGGTCCCCAATTTTGGGGTACGTTGTGGAGCAGCCACAACAAATGGTGACTCTGCTGGGAAATGCTCCTGAGCATTTCGATGAGAACTCAACCTGAAAACACATAGACTCAAATACAAGCGTCAACAAATATCCCAAGAATGAAACTAGATGAGAAATACATGAAGCATTAGAATTATTAAGCATCAGCTCGGTGTGTGCAATGTGCTTCATTCCCTATCGTTTGAAACTCGTTCAACTTTCCATTGTCAGTTTCACTTATGATTCGTATGCAAGGCTATGAATGATTTGTGCAGGATTTGATGTATGACAACTATGTTAGAGATATAACAACCCTGCTTTGCAAAGGCTCAGACTTTCTAGTATCATGAACAAACATATTAAAACTGTCAAACCCTCTTAGGACCAAATATATGTATATTGAATTAATTTACTAGATCCCAAAGTTGGTTATGTGCCCCTACCATCTTGAACCCATGTGCAAGTGTAAGTGAAATCAGAGCTTTGGGGAATAGGATTCCCAACCTAAGCGAGATGGGAATTTAACCCTATCCTTACTACTCGGATCTGGAGTTCATTACCTCATCTTGAACAAAATGATTTAACCTGTTATGGATGAAACTGTCAGAGCTAGCCTGTCCGTTTGAGCAGTCAGTGGTCTTGCTTTTAGACAAGACGTGTTGCCACGCATGAGCATACTCCACTGCCAGTCAGGCGTCTATAGCCCCGGTGGAGATTAACCCCATAATCCATGATTTGGCTCTACTTTTGATTTCTTGGACCTTGGGGATGACTACCCATCCTTGCAAGGGACATGTAGTACGATCCTTCCAATCCAATATTAATAAAGAAATGAAAAAAGAATGAAAAATATTTTCTTTGGAATTTCAAGTTCTTGAGTGGGCAAAATAGAAGCTTTGGGGAATCGGATTCTCAACCTAAGCGAGATGAGAATTAGACCCTATCCTTACTACTCCATGAAGGTCAAATCAGAGCTTTGGGGAGTTGGATCCTCAACCTAAGTTCGATGGGGATTTAACCCTATCCTTACTACTCTGATTTTAGGCTTTAAGCACTATGGGAGTGGTAAAAACCACTTGTTTTAAGGATTATGTTGCATAATAGGACAGACACGAAATACTCCTTTCGCCTCACCTTTTCTTCCAAGTATGGTTTTGACCATTTTGCTCAAGATCCTCTTTAATATGTGTAGAACGTGCTTGGTTCAAGATAGTTCGGGCATCAGTTCCCAACCTTAGGATCCTTTTAATATATGTTATGTAATAACCCTAAGAGGATTCGACACCTTTTCAATGATTGTATATGAAATGAAGATGCAACTGAGATGAAATGTATATGCAATGTGGAATGTACATGAGATATGAATGCATTGCTCCTTTTGAAATGCGGATGGAGTATACCACCTACTTTGCCATAATTTATAAAACTGACAACTTCATGCATCACAAGTTCCAAACGATATTCTTTAATGTGTTTGCGATATTCGTGGAGCTTTCTGCAATACAATTCCGATGTTTCATATTCTCCTAGTCTTAGTCAACATTCATAAGGACCTAAGTTGACATCTTGCTTCTTTTTTTTTTTTTTTTCAAACCAAAAGTGTCCAAAGGACCAACACACAAAACTTAAAACCAAAGTGAGATCCAATCCAAAACCAAAACACGAAAACCAAAAGTATATACAAATGTACAATATAATGCAAGATGGTGCAAAAGTTTGGATTATCATTTTCCCGGATCCCAAACCTGATTGGAATTCTTTAAAAGACGTATGACGTGATACGCATACCAAGTTTTGTAGGAATCCAACAAAAACAAGATCAAACCAAACAAAGAAACAAACTTCCACTTGCCCCTCTCACCATACCAATTTGATTTAGTTTCATTAATAATCCTATGGTGGAGTTTCAAGTTTTCAAATTGATTAGACAATGATTGATATTCAATTCCTTTATGTCTATTCTTTAAGATGTCCATTCCGCACTTTGATTCATGGTGTAGAAATAAGCTTTCATTTTCATTCAATAAAGCCATAACATTAATAATATTTGAATCAAACCATTCATTAGGCAAATCTTCATTCGAATTTTGCATGGTGAAACCAAAAAGGTGAGATTTTACCTTTGGCATGTTTTCATTTGACCTTACTTGAAGAGGATTTGAAAATTCCTCTTTTCTCTCATGACATTCATCATCATGTAGCACTTGTTCTTTCTCCATGACTCGTTTATCAAAGGCACCAAACTTAGGTACCCAATTGAAAATATGTCCATCCCTTTCAAACCATAAGTCTTGTCTATCTAGGGGTGGGTTAACTAACACATTTCCATGATCAATCACTTGGGTTGTTTTGGGTAACGTGAGATTTTCAATTGGATCATCAATGATATCAAACCCAAATGATTTAGGTTTTGTAATTTTCTCATTTTGAAATGGCATAATCATTGTAGCACAAGTAAGTGGATCAAGATTTTCAATTTCTTTTCCTTCAAAGGAATCTAAAGCAAATGACTCTCTTTCTTGATTCATGGTTGTAGAATCCTTATCATGTTCCAAAATTTGATGAGATTCGAATTCCTCTTCCAAAACTTTCTCAAATTGTACAGGATTTATAGTATCCTCATGTGAGGAAGCAATTGAGTTATCCTGCATATTAATTGACACAACAAGTTTATTAGAAGATTTAGATTGATAATATTCTTCCCATTTCTTCCATGAATCATAGTAATCATCCTCCAAGTTCAAGTTGTGATGCTCAAGTACTTCTTCTTCATCTTCTGATTCATCAACATGTTTCTCACCCCATTCATCTTCACCTTCCTCATTCTCACTCTCTTGACGATATAGAGTTTCCACCACCAAAATGTTGTCCTCTCCTTGTTGATGTTGGGGTGGACCCTCATTTGGCACAAGTTCCAAATCATCCACTTGAGCTTGGAGACAATGGGTATACCTAGCAATTTTGGGACAATTCCTTTCATTATGCTCCTTTGTATTATGCAATCTACACCCCTTTTCCCACGCAAAATCAGAAATATTAAGAATGGAACTAGAGTGACTTGGTCCTGCGAAGTATCTATCCGATTAGCAATAGGGGAAGGCACACCCCCATTGTTTGGCTTCGTATTCCATTGTCTCCCTCTATTGTTGAAATTTTGATTTGGGTGAGGGGCATGGGATTCATACTTCTATTTTTGAACCAAATCATTACTCAATTTGTGAACTATCTTTTTGAGTTCTTCAACCTCTGAATAAATCTCTTTTGGTTGAGCTATGTTATTGCTAGTTCCAATAGGATTTGCGTAATTGGTGAGATCTTGACTTAACATTTGAGTTGGATTTTGAGCCACTTGATTTGCGTAGGGATTCACACTTTGAATCGGAATTGGATTGGGGAAAGGAACTATAGCCTTAGAATTAACCAGACTAGCTCCTTGCATAGTCTTGACTATTTTGCAAAAATGAAGGAATGGGGGAATGGATGTGATTGGTTGAATTGGAATGGGTGCGTAAGCGGGTGTTGATGAATATGGTTGTTGATAAGGCAAAGCATTTATGCCTGATATTTGTGGTGCCATGATTCGATTCATCATAGGAGCTTGACCATATGGACCATATTGTCCTACCATAGGCATCTGGGAAAACCCATAACCCTGTGGTGTCATTTGTTGTTCAATGGTCATAGCTTCATTGTAGGCTAGAGCAAGCGTGGTAACTTGAGGATTTTGCCTTGCAAACATTGCCGTCATAGGATCCAATGCCCCAAAATATATTTGCAAAGCTACTGCGGGATCAATGGCAAAATGTCGAATTGCTCTATTATAGCACTTCTGAAATCTCTGATTAAAAGTTTGGATTGGCTCACCCTGGCCTCTTTTGCATGTAATGAACTGATTATAGATGATTGTGGGATCTAATGGTGACCTGAATTGGTTGACAAAAGCATCCTCCATTTGCGTCCATGACGTAATGGAACCAATAGGTAAGCAAATATACCATTCGTAAGCCACTTGGTCTAGGCTCATGGGGAAGAGTCTACAAGCCACATCTTCATGTTGAACTTGCAATCTTATCAAAACATCCCTATAGGCCTGAATATGTTCTTCTGCGGTCCTTGGGCCATCCGGTTTGTATTCGGGCAAAAATCTCTCTATATTCTTAGGGATCTCATGAATATCCCCTGCAATATTCAAAGGAATGTTATGGGCTCCGTACCAAGGAGGTGGTGGAGGTTGGGCCATTTGATTCAAAATCGATGATGATAACCCTACAAGAACCATGGAAATGGTACTGATAATTGGTACACTAGTGGCAAATGACACCACCGGTGCAAGTCCGCTAGATGCGCCTGAAACAGAAGGATCTTCTGTAACAAGAATATCTGGTGGGACCACAATTTGCTCGATTTTATTCCTTGGATTCCTATGAGTGAGTGAGAGGCTTTGGAATATGGTTTCCTCGGTTGTTTTGGACCTAGTTGCGATGCGATGCGGTGGGTCCAGATTGTAAATGAAACTACCCTACAAAACCTGACAAAACTCTCAATACCTCAAAGAAAACCTGCGACACACAGAAAATCCTGCAATTAATGAAATTCAAAGAATAACTTCAAAATCAATTTGTTAGTCATGAATGAAAGAAGGAACCATGACAAAGCAGTATTCTAAAAATGTAAGTTTCTGATTCACCAGATCGCATATGCGCAAGTGAAGAGCATACTCCTAGTGTTGTAGGCTTTATGATTCACAAGATCGCATTACACGCAAGTGAAGAGCATAATACCGACAACAAATACATTTTAGACAAAAAATAATTCCTTACAAATAAGCATGAAATTGACTAGAAAATATCAAACATGTAACGTATTAATAATCATGTTAGCATCAACCAAGAGATGTATCCATTAAAATCAAATGAAAGTAATTGCATGGAGACAACCTCGTTAGTCAAGACCAAAAATTTTCAAAATCAAATCAAAACACATTATTCTTGTATGAACAATCAAAAGCGTTAGAACAATGCATAGCAATTCATGTCCTCCTTTTAACACTACAAGGTTGTATTGTTAAAAGAGGGCTAAAGATAATAATCAATAGGGCATGAAATATTCAAAATTTAAATCCCTATAGCATTTAAATCACACTCGAAATAAAACAATTCAGGCCCTCCTTCTAGCGCCAATCTGTTGAGTGGTATTTTCACCCGGTTGTGAAAGTACACTCTCCTTTAGGATTTGGGTTCCAAATCCCCTCTTGCAAAGAAGTTAAATAAACAACTTCTCCAAGGTCTCCGTTGTATTAGCATTTGCATATGTGTATTAGTAATCTCAAATAAAGATATTCAATTTAAATGCTTGGAACACCTTAGTGATTGCAAGTAACTGTAAACAAGGGGCAATGTTGGTTTATTTCACCATGAAACTTTAGTGATTGTTCATTGTTTTTTTGGATTTTGAAATTTTTTAAATGTTTATTTTAATGCCTGAAAATTTAAAATAAGTTAAAATTTCTAGAAAAAATAAAATGCAGAAAAATGAAAATGAAATGCAGAAAACTGAAAATAAAATGCATTCAATATGATGCTATCCTATTTCGACAAAACCGAAGATGTGAGGTTTTCATGCATGCAACCTAACCTATTGGACCTGCAAAACAAGCACAATCCGGATAAGCTAAGTGTTGGCTCCTAGGGTTTTAAATGAGGTTTTTCAGATTTAAACATTCGCATGAAGCAACCAAGAAAACTTGCATAAACTCCATTTACAAGCCTAAAATCTGAAAAGGGGAAAAATAGACATTTAATCTTGCATGCAGAAAATGACTCCTCCTTTCTTGTCCATAAGATGCAACTTTCTGAAATTTTCTGTATTAAAAATTTGTCATTTTACAATAACAAAAATTTTTGGTTTTCCCAAACCAGTCCATGGAAGAAAAATGACTCAAACAGGTCCAGAATGGCCCTCTTGCCTTCAACTCTGCAACTCTGCTCGCAACAATTTCCAACCCCTTTCTGGCCTCTTTGAATGGCGTATTTAAACTTCTAAAAAAAATTGTTTCTCCTTCCATGACTGTTCGTTTCATTTTCCAATGGTTGTTCGTTTCACCTTCCCTGACTGTTCATTTCATTTTCCAATGGTTGTTCGTTTCACCTTCCCCACATGGGCTTGCATCCGTTTCCTTCGTGTGTAACGACCGTCTTAAATGATTTCAAATCATTAAAGATTCCTTATGTAATGCTTGTCTTATTCATTGGATTTTGTCCTTATGTCCACGTCACTATGAGTCCATTACCTTGGCAAAATCGAACATGTCGCGATATCGCGACACTTTTTCTTGCTCTCTTTTTTGCTTTTACCAAAATGCAACATGTCACGATATCGCGACACTTTTTTTTTTTGCCGAAAATGCAACATGTCGCGATATCGCGACACTTTTTCTTTTTGGCCGTGACAATGCAACATGTCGCGATATCGCGACACTTTTTCTCTTTTGGCCATGACAATGCAACATGTCGCGATATCGCGACACTTTTTCTCTTTTGGCCGCGACGATGCAACATGTCGCGATATCGCGACACTTTTTCTCTTTTGGCCGTGAAAATGCAACATGTCGCGATATCGCGACACTTTTTCTCTTTTGGCCGCGAAGATGCAACATGTCGCGATATCGTGACACTTTTTCTCTTTTGGCCGTGACAATGCAACATGTCGCGATATCGCGACACTTTTTCTCTTTTGGCCGTGATGATGCAACATGTCGCGATATCGCGACACTTTTTCTCTTTTGGCCGCGACGATGCAACATGTCGCGATATCGCGACACTTTTTCTTCCTTTGGCCGTGACGATGCAACATGTCGCGATATCGCGACACTTTTTCTCTTTTGGTCGTGACGATGCAACATGTCGCGATATCGTGACACTTTTTCTCTTTTGGCCGTGATGATGCAACATGTCGCGATATCGTGACACTTTTTCCTCCTTGCTCTCTCCCTTTGCTTTGGACCGCGAAAATGCAACATGTCGCGATATCGCGACACTTTTTCTCCTTGTGGTGTTTTGCTTTTTCTTTGATCTTTAGCATATGGGCCACTTCGGTCTTCTTGGAAAACATGCAAAAAAGGTGGGTCCCCAATTTTGGGGTACGTTGTGGAGCAGCCACAACAAGCACCTAGTCAATTAGGCTCAAATTTTCCTTTAAAATCAGTTTTGTCATTAGTGTCTTTATGATTCTCTTTGAGAACCATATCACCAACTTTAAAGGAGCAAAATAGTACCTTCTTGCTATAGGAACATTAAAGCTATTGTTAGTAGATCCTTAGATTTTTTAATGTGTGGAACTACTTTTCATCAAGCATTTCCAATTGGCTAAGATAGGGGAGATGATATTCATCTCCTATAGAGGTATCCTACAACAGAATTCATAAGTAAGGAATCTCTAGCTCAAAGGGGAATATTGCATCCATTCTATAGAAAAAAGCATAGTGTATTACACTATGGAAGTTCTGACACTAGTGTGATATGCCCATGAGACTGATATATTAGGTACCAAGATAGGTACTTAATAATTAATAATTTAATATTGTATAATGGTATGAGCCATAAATTAATTATTGAAGTAAGGAATGCCACATATCAAATTAGAAATATGTATGCCATAGAATCCAATTTGTAACCATTGGGGGAATATTATCATATGTAACCACAAGGAATATTGTCATACACTTCGTAACTCATGGAAGGTGAACCACCACATGGGTGATCTTGTAACTCATGGAAGTTGAACCATCACACTCTTGTATAAAGAGAGATGTACCCTCATTGTAAAAGGATCTATGATGTATTCTTGGAGAAGTCTTGGCTTGTGGAGCTAGAGATCTTGTGGAGTGGCTTCCTTCCAAAAGGAGCATTGTATGGTGTTCCCCTACCTCAAGGGTATAATCAATCTCTATTTTATTGAGCAATTTATTGTGCAATTAATTTATTTATGGATACATGTTGAGTATTTTGATATATTGGTGAATGATTTATGGAGTGAGAAAAGAGGTTCTCAACATTTGGTATCAGAGCAGCAATTTGGGCAAAGTGGGTTTATTTTTGTAGATCTAGAGCATGTTTTTCATAAAATTATCACATTTTGTAGAGGGCATATTATTTATTTCAGTAGTCATTTTCAGAAGGTTTTTGCTCCATTATGTAGATCTTTTTTAGTACTACAAAAATGACTACTTGTTTAATTCTGATAAGTAATGAGGGAGTTATATTTGTTGCAAGTTGGCAATTAGTGTTGTTTTGGGGGTTGCTAATAAAAAAGGGGAAAAAGTCATAACTTTCAATTCGGGTAAGACAATCAGTTGTTGTTTGTTTTATTTTGAAGATAAAAGTGCAGATTTAATTGTTGAAGACAAAAATAGATGAGATTTCAAAATTTTTAATTTTTTGGTTATTTCAAACCCTAGCTACTTAAAAAAATATGGAGTTACCGAAAATAAATGGAAGTACTGATAGTAATGCCATGGATTGGTTGAAGGAGTATAAAAAAATTATTTTAACTATTTCTAAGTCATGGTGGAAACATAGCCTTCATTTTTCCTTGAAATAAGAAGCTTGGTTTCATGACATTTTGTATGATTGTAAAAATAAATATACAATAGAAGAATTTGAAGTTGTATTTTTAAGAAAATGGGCATCAAAAGAAAAGGATAATAATGTGTAGGCTAAGGAAAATACACCTTGTGTGTTAGGACCAATCAGTGGTCAAAAAGAAGAATTTCAAGTTGCATTTTTAGGCAAAAGGGCATCAAAAGAAAATTATAATAATGTGCAGACTAAGGAAACTACACCTTGTGTGTCAGGGTCAATCAGTGATCAAAAAGATTTGTTTGAATGTAAGAATTCTATTTTGCAAGTTTATGGTTGCATTAAAAATCAAAAAATGATTATTTCCATTAACCCTAGCAGCCAATATAATTTTTTCAACATGTATTTGACTAAGAGATTGCAATTTCAAGCAAATAAAATCAAAGACATACACCTTGAAGGTCACAATGTTCAAATTTTTAAATATTTGAAAATCACCATGGATAAATATGTCTTACATTTAGATTTTCATGTTATTCTGATGAATGATGTAGATATTTTCCTTGGTTATCCTTGGTTGCATTCTTTGGGTACTATTAATATTAATTTGCAAAATCAATTCATGAAGTTATGGTACAAGAAGATAATATTTCAGGATAATTCTCAGTGTAAGGACAAATAGGTAGCTATTGTAGGGGGACAAAGTGAAGAGCAAACATCAAAACCTAAAGCATAATCTTAGAAGGTAGTAGCAAAACTCAAGGAAGTAAAAGTAAGAGAATAATCAATGAAAGGGAGTAAGAGAGGAGCAAAAACAAGTTGAACATTAGGCTAAGGTTGGAGTATATCACTATCCACACCACCATGAGAGGAAAAAATCATGGAGATAGGGCTTGAGAGAGCATAAGAATAATGAGGAACATACAAGGAACCAAAGGAGCCAACCCTTTGGATATGCTAAAAATAATAAATACAAGCAGGTATGGATGAAAAAAATGAAATTCTAAAATATTGCATTGGCATCAATGAACACCACCACCAATCATAGTTTTTGACCAACCGTATCTTGTTTTTCAAGAGATTTGATTCTCTCTATAAGAACTTTGGAATCCAACTGTATCTTGTTTTTCAAGATATTTGATTCTCTCTATAAGCACTTTGAAAGCCTAAGAAGAGATTTTTTCTTCCTCCTGAAGGGATCTTCGGGGAGTAGGGGGTGGTAGGTTCCTTTGAATTCAAGATGGTCAATTGTATTCATCATCCACTTCTATAGAGGAGGATTCAGGATACTACTGGTCATGATCATCTCATTCTAACTCTTCATATTGACTACGCTCAGGCGAATTTGGTGTTTGGCGTTGTTGTTTCTTGGAAGAAAGTTGTGATGTGTGGTGAGTATTATGGTCTACTTGTCTAGCATGCATCTCAAGGTGAGAAATAAAACATCTCTCATTATGTTGCTGCTTGTACTCACTATAGGGAAAGGTATTCACTTTGATTACTCTTCACATTCTTTTTTATCAAAGATGCATTGTTCTTTTTAGCAGTTTTCATGTAAACACTGGTGAAGTAGCTTTTGTTTTTCTATGTCTTCCCATTCTAACTCCTCTAAGCACTCACATTCCACATGCAAATTCTCCAATTTATCTTGAAATATATTTTCTCTCTAAATTGTGTGAGACCTATGTGACCAATTTTATCGGTCTGTCGTATAATGTCTATGGCTTTGCAACTCTATGCGAGGGGTTTTATTTACCTCAAATCATGCAACAAGGTTGGCAAATATCTTCTCTTGATTAATCAAGGTTATATTGACATTAATATCTTCCCTAGGGGTACGACCCTCATGTAAGGATGTTACAGGGGTGCCATGTTTTCACTTGGAAAACTCATCGTGGGTAAATATAGTATGCCACCGAGTTTCAATTCCTTCTTCCATGATGTATTCCTCAATGGACCCAGTGGATACGCATGGAGTATGATCATGATATATTATTCCATGCTCAAATATCCTATATTTTGATCTTCCATCACCTTGATCTAAGAAATCAAGGTGATGGGTCTTCCATAGTTGGGCAATAGGTGTACTTATTTCACCAATACTATGGTATGATAGGTGACATCCTCCATGCTCAAATGGATTTGGAATTATGATGGGCATGTGAATGGTCATGATCCCTCTACTTCACCCCTTATTTGCTATATTTGACCTCTCGATGTGATGAGATGAAGTAGGTCTAAAAATGCTCTCATCTGGATCACGAGCAAATCTAGTTTTAGTTCTCCTAGGTGGGGTTTCTAGGTGAGATCTGTTGTGAGTGGTGTTTTCTCCATGAGACTACCTGAATGTATTGTAGGTATTTCATGGGTAGGTGTATTTCATCTAGGGAAGTCTAGGCCCTTTGGTGCATTGGGTGCCACCTCAATTGTAGACTGAGTGCAGCCCCGTGTGGTAACCATAACCTTATGAATTATCTCTTGTGTAAATTTTAAGAAATAGATAAAGTATACAAGGTGATTATCTCATTTAAATTTCTTTGTATTTTATAAAACTTATTTTGTGTGTTATGGTTTATTGGAAATCAAATATTTCTCTTATTGTGTTTGCAAATTTGTTAATGATACTCTTGATTGTTTAAGGTTTTCACCTATATACTCATAGAGATAAACTCGATAATGATATCTAGGTTTTTTACCCACCAAGATATGGAGATGAAACCCATATCCATTTAGGGATCATAGGTACTACCAATCCTCACCCAGTACACCATGTTCAGTAATACACCCTTTGAAGAGGAGTGTATGCTATTTTCCATGGATAGGACAGTTCTTGGATCAGCCTTAGCCATAGACGAGTGCAAAAACTCAATATACAAGCCAACCAAGTGGTAATTACTTTCATCATTGGTCTTGATTAGTTGGTTGGATGTGAGAACCCAACACAACTGATGTTTACACTTGAAATATGGTGTGTGATTATTCTTTTTATTTCAAGCATAAATTAAAATGCATCAACAAGCATACGATGACCTTTCAACTACATGCGAATAAAAGTATATTTTATATTTAGAAATGCAGTATGAAAATATGTTTCAATTTTAGAAAGATGAAATGTAGCTAAAATGATATAGCCTTTGAGCAGGATTTAGATTCAACAAACCTATAGAAGAGGGGGAAAACTGCCCTACCACGTACAATTCCCAAACAAAAGGTTGGTTCTGCAAGGAGAGAACCTTTTGTGGGGTGAAACACGAGGGTATGTTTTTCTCTAAACTCAGTGCTTAAAGGAGGGAAGGGTTCACCAAGAATAGTTTAGGGACTCACTACAAGTCCTTAGGATATTCAGGAATGTTTGGCCTTTCTAGTTCTAAACTAGGAAAGATAAAGGATAATGTAGAATATAACATAGTAGAGAACACAATGCAGGCATACACGAGCTAACCTAATATGATTCTTTATTTTTAATGCTCACTAACCTAGGGTTTATTTCAAAAAATATTTAAAGCAAAAAACATACAAAATAAATGCATAGAAGTTATCCCTAGATGCAAACTAAATGATTTTCACTTTCGGATGCCTAAGAATCAATAATTATATCATATATTCAACCAATAAAATGATTAGAGCACTTATCTAGACTAGTGGTAAATTTTGCTTTTTCTACCTCTTATCCAATGATATCAAAAATACCTATTTCTACAAAATAACTCATAAAACACTTTGAAAATAGGATTAGCATTAGGGGGCCTTCTTAGGCCACTGTGTAACAGTCCTCTAAGGTGCAACAGTCAAGTCCCCTAGGTCCTTTTTATTGATATTTTAAAGCAAAAGTAGAAATTAACCTTTAGATGATTAATCATAAAACAAAAATACAGTAACAAAAAATAGAATGTAGTAGTATGATATAGATGCCAAATGGAATGCAACAGTAAAAACATAATATTGAAATTGCCCTCGGTGTGCTCTCGGGCAAAGTCGTGCCTCGCCTGGAGTGGGTGTAATAATGCAGCAACAAAGTCGTGCCCTACCTAGATGAGGTAGGATTTTGCTTTTGTGGATTGGTTTACCCTAATCTGGGCAAGCGAAGTCACACCTCGCTAATGTCAGGCGTGATATCACTGTAGACTAAAAATAAATAAAAAGTGAATGCAAAAGATGAAAATAAATCCCAGAAACAAAGTAAGAAAACCCTGATGGATGTCGTAGAAGCGGGCAGAGAAAATTGAAGTATCCAAGCGAGCACTCTATCTCTCTGAACCACACCATGAATCCACCAAGTCACACAACAATCCAATCCAATCCACACAATAGAAGATAAAATCCAAAATTTGTACTTTAGGATTATCTTGTAATAGAAGAAAGCAAAGGAAGAAGAGTGAGATATCATCAAAATTTTGAGCTTAATAAATAATCAAAATTTTACATTAGTATCACATATCACTTGTATATATCTTAAGCAAGAACATCCTTCCTTTTATAGATGAAATCAGAGGGAAAAGGTGGGAAAAATAAACCCAAAGCGGATGCCAAAACATGCTAAGAGGGTTTAGACCTAGGTTTAAGCAAGACAATGAATAAAAATAAAAGTTAAATTAAAAACAATGAAATCACACCCCGTGATGACGGAGCACGATATCGCTCTGGCAAAGTTGTGATTGGCGATAACGGAGCACAATTTTGCCAAAGGCACTAAAACAAGTAAGGCTAAGGGAGGAGAGGCCTATCCTTGCCTTAGGCAAGGGTTAAGAACCTCTTAGGGGCTCTAAGGAAGATTTCCCACTAAAATTGGGTCAATTTATATAATCATAGTTACCTCTGTGAATAGCAATGCACATTCATAGACTCTATACAAAAGAGCAGATAAAATTTGTAGTTACTAGCTTCCAAAGTGGCTAACAGTCACAGTCATTATTCCTAGTAGCAACTAACAATAAGACACAAGAATCTTAATAAATTTATCTTCTAAATTTGTCTATGTGGTTTAATTAACTCCTAGATTGTTGCATACAAGAAACAAAGATACGCAAGAAATAGAAAAAAATGGAGAGGGTCACTTACAGGTCAATCCTCATCCAATTAAGAATGTTGCAAGTTGGTTTTCTCTATGTTTTCTACTAGCCATTGATGATCAAGGTGGCTATGGTGTTGGATGCTATCGCTTAGAGTAGTTATGACTATTAGCTATTGTCACTCAAAGTGGTTGTGCTTGAAATAAGAAAAATACAAAGAAACACAGTTAGCAGTCGAAAAATGAGCTAGGCCCACTATGATTGCCACTAAAGGAAGTTAAAAATCTAACACCTATGCAATATGTAATCAAATAAGCATGTAATCCAAGTGCAAAGAAAGAAAGGTAAAAGAAATGTGCCCATCTTTATTGATATTTATGAAATCCTCTTTACAACAAGGTTACAAAAACATCCCTCTTAGGGATTGACCATTGTGATACATATTACAATCCACAATTCTTGTGGTAGATGTCTTCAATAGACTTTAGGATCCTCAAAACTTGATTATAGGAGGGATTATCTTGAGAACCTCTATTTCTTGATGTCAAGAAGATGGATCTTGATGATCTTTGACCTTGAAATTGCTATATGACCTGCACACATGAAACTACAAATATAGTTAGTAGCATATGAGGCCTCTCAAAATGAGGCTTGACTCTTGAATAATGTAAACCATAAAGCAAATGCATGACAATATGAAAAGATACATGAAATAATAGAAATAATGCTTGAAATACTGAATGTAGAGAATGTAAATGCTGCTACACTAGGTTAGAAATCTGAATAAAGAATTGCTAATCTAAAATATATGGCTAAAAAAAGTAAAACATCATTCAAAGCATAGCTACTGATGCTTAGAGTAGCTAACTCTGTTAACCTCTATCAACATTAGTGGTTACACATGCAGGCCACTGTAAAAAATAGTGGTCATGAGATGAGGGTTCTGCTCTCTAAAACCTAGCCTGGTGATGATCAATTCCAAGGGTGAATTGATGTTCAAGGGTTGCTTTTGTCTTGGTACACAATTTTATGGTGAAATTGGATTCTGTTGAGAAGCAACACACCCCCACTAAAAAATGAAATTCCATCCCTTTGAAAATATTTAATTTTCATTTTTCCGCAGGGACCCTCTTGAGTTTTTCGAGTTTTAATTCCAAATTTTGCTTGCACCCTTTTTCAAGCTTCGCCTACATCAAAGTGTCCAAATATACTTGCATATGGCATTGATTTCAATTTAGAAATAGCAGTTTCCATTTCTGGCCTAGCAAATTTCTAAATGCATATTCTCTTAATCCATGATGAATTTTAAAGTTTCGTTTGCAAATTGGGATACCCTTTGGGATTTTATAGATACTTGTAAAGTTTCATCAAATTCTGAGCACTTTGAATTTTCATCATTTTTTCTACACCATGTGAAGTGATCATTCTCGAGCAATTTAGAATTCATTTTTCAAATGTTAGAATCATTTTCGAGTAAAGAAGATCTTTCACTTAATATGTAAAAATGCAGAATACAGATGAATAAATTCATTGGAGTCAACCTACAATTTCTGGAAAATTTGCTAAGTGGAAGTAACTTGAGAAAACGTCGCGATATCGCGACATATTCCATTTTTGGAAACGTCGCGATTTCGCGACATATTCCATTTTTAGAAACATCGCGATATCTGACAACATATTGATTAGAAGAATAGCTTAAAGAAAACGTCGCGATTTCACTACGTGTTTTGGTAGAAAGAGCCAAGTGATGAAAACGTCACGATATCACGACATATTTGGATAGAAAGCAAGTGATGAAAACGTCACGATATCGTGACATTCAGAAAACATCACGATATCGCGACAGATTTGGATTGGAAGCATAGCTTAAAGAAAACGTCACGATTTCGCGACATGTTTTGGTAGAAAGAGCCAAGTGATGAAAATGTCACGATTTCACGACGTGTTTTGGTAGAAAGAGCCAAGTGATGAAAACGTCACGATATCGCGATAGATTTGGATCGAAAGAGCCAAGTGAAGAAAACGTCACGATATCGCGACATATTTTAAGAAAAACTCATGATATCGCGACACATTTGGATTAGAAGCCAAACTTGAAGAAAACGTCGCGATATCATGATAGGTTTTGGAAGAAAGAGCCAAGTGAAGAAAACGTCACGATTTCGTGACATGTTTTAGTAGAAAGCAGCTGATGGAAAACGTCACGATATCACGACATATTTTGATAGAAGGAAACCTCAAGAGAAAACGTCGTGATTTCACGACACATTTTAATAGGAAGCAAAGTGATGAAAACGTCACGATTTCGTGACATGTTTTGGAAGAAAAGGCCAAGTGATGGAAACGTCACGATATCGCGACATGTTTTATGAAAAATAGAAAAAAATAAGAAAATGTCATGATTTCGTGACAAAGAAGCCAAGAAGTGAACTAAGGGAAACGTCACGATTTCACGACATATTTTGATTGCAAGAAAAGTGATGAAAACGTCGCGATATCGCGACAAGTTTTAATTGGAAGCACAACTTGAAGAAAACGTCGCGATATCGTGACATGTTTAATTGGAAGCAAAACTAAAAACGTCATGATATCGCGACAAGTTTTAGTCGAAAGCAAAGTGAGGAAAACGTCGCGATATCGCGACATGTTTGAAAAGAAAAGAAAACGTCACGATTCCGCGGTCTTAAAAAAACGTCACGATATCGCGACATTTAAAAAAGAAAACGTCACGATATCGCGACAGAAGAAAAACGTAGAATAAGCTTGAAAGAAAAAAAGAAATCGCGATATTTTATAAAAAAAGAGAAACGTCGACGATATCGCGACATTGTCCCATTTTCGGACCTGTCTCATTATCGGAGGGCAAGAAGGAAAAGAATCGATATCGAGTTTGGAAGAAGGAAATCAAGCCGACAATGTAATGAACATTAGGGTTTAATTTAATAATATTAAAATGCTAATCCTTGTTTTTCTTTTGCAGAAAGTGATCTGACAGTTGCATAATAGCAGAAGTAATGGCGAAAAAGACAAAGATAAGCGCAGATCAAGCGAGGGCCATCAGATGGAAATGGGAGATGCCAAGAATTTTTGGTCCATCTAGATTTTACAGATCTAGCCACAAAGACTTTAATAGTGTGACTAAGTATTGCCTCATTTAATGAAATATGTCGAATTGGCGAAAAATGAAAATATCCATACACAGTCACCAAAATTTGCCGATGGATGCAATTAACGGGAAAATTTATGGTGAAAGTAATGGCGTGCAGAGAATTTCAACTCAACCAGAAGGCTCTACGAAGATAAAATGCCGAGAAGTCAGTGACTCATCCAAATTTCTCAGAGGAATTAATGAGATGCTCCTGATGACTTACCTGAAAGATGAAGATACATTTACGCGCGGTATCCATTTGATGAAGATGAAGTTAAATATCATCTTCTCCATTTATGGCAAGATCCGCATGAAGATTTTCAGAGTAATTAGGGTTTATCGAAACTCTATATAAAAATGCCTTATATTGTAAAACCTAGGCAATAGGGTTTTGATGATAAGATTTAGGGTTTGGGAAGAAGATATTTTTGAAAAGATCAGGGTTTGTCCTGAGTCTATATATACTTCCTCTGAATGTAAAATCAAGAGGTGAAAACTTAGAATAAAAAGCTATTGGAGCAATTTCCTGCAAATCTTGTTGAATGCTTTGTTCTGGACTTGGAGTTGGTGTGATTTTCATTTTCTGTGATAGCGTGGCCAGGAGCCTAATCTCTTTCGGATTGCGATAAGTTCATCTTCTTTTGTTTTTCATCTCATTAAGGTTTATTTAATTTATGTTGTAGATCTGTGTTATCAAGATTGGATATGCTACTAGGCTTCATTCTTTTTATTGTATGCTAGGGAAAATTACAGATTTAAGGTTCAGGCCTATTCTAATTGCTCTGTCCTCACTGTGCGAGCTAGGCTGCTGGTGAGAGATACCAATTTCAACCGACTTCCCTTCTGTTTATGATTTTCTTTCAGATCTGTTTCATCTCTGTCTTATGCTCTTAGTAGAAGGTGATCTTAGAAAGTTGGACACTTTCCTCTTTGATTTGTTCTATTGTGAAGCTAAATAGTATAACTAAAATTGGTAGTTTTGGTTTTGCAGCTAAGTTAGATAAACTTCTCTTCTCGCCCTACCCTACTCTCTCTGTTCCACCGATTGAATGATCCATTTTTATCTTCTTTAAAATTTGTCTTTTATTTAAATCTGCTAAAGCATAAAGAGCTAGATCAAAGAACTGATTGTAAATCCGAGTGTCCACAAAGATAACCAACTCCAAAAAACATTACTGAACTAAAGTCCCGAACCCGTTGTAAGGTAACAGACAGTCCACTTGAAACTATTCCAGAAGAGAAAAAGAGTGAATAGACATTCGACCCAACTCTGTAACTCACACCTTGGATATCCAAAAAGATCCTAAAGTGAGTGGGATTTATCCCTTATAAGTGTTATCGGTATTTCATGCTCATTCTTCATAGGGTGTGTATAAAATTCGAACCAACATTTAAAATTGGCGCTAGAAGGAGGGCCTGAAACTTCGTTCAGTAGTTTGTTAAGGATTGTAAGGTTGTAAGTTGCTTGTGAAAAGCTGGATTCTACTTACAGAGTAACAAGGTCCCACTCCAGAGCTGGAGAGCTCCTTGTGCCTGAGTTAGAAACCCCAAGAAGAAGCAGCCTCAGAAGGGCCAAGTCCTTGTCTAAAATAGTTTTATCACCACTTGTAGTTACTCCAACTACAACTAAAAATATCATCGTCAATCAAGTAGTAATGGCAAACTGGTTGGGTTCCACTGCCTTAAATATCCCTGGTGTAGCCCATGATCTGCCCAGAAATCCTGAGAGGTATCTTCCTAGATACAAGCATGATGGAACTAGAACAACAGAAGAACACCTAGTAGCATTCAAGAATGCTCTAAAATTGTTAAATGTACAGCATGAAGATGTGGCTTGCAGGTTGTTCCCGTTCACTCTCCAGGAGGGAGCATACGACTAGTTTTTGAATCTCACTAACGATTCTATTACTAGTTGGAATGACCTGGAAAAGGTTTTTGTATCGCAATTTGGTGAAGTGATAGATCCCAGTGTATTATATCAACAATTTTTTGGTATTAAAAGAGAAATAAATGAATCTGTCAGATCTTACAATATCAGATTTCAAAAGGCTTATGGTAGACTGACGGGTTATTATGTGCCAAATGCAGATCTGGCATTAGAAATTTTTAGGAATTCTCTAGATCCAATGACTTCTATTTTCTTGAAAAGAGATGCCTCTATTACCAATCTAACAGAGGCTTATAAAGAAGCTTTGGTTCTGGAAAGACAATTGGGACCTCAACCTTTAAGTGCTCATCAAATTCCTTTGGTCACACAAGGTACCCCTGTCTTCAATCCCATACCACATCAGATGATGTTGCCAACATATCAAACCCCACCGATAAGCAATCCATTGACTCTAACACCTGCTGAAAGTGTACAGAATCCAGATAAAGAAACTGATAACACAAGAGTCGAGGAAGTGTCAAAAATGGTCCAAAAGTTGGCAAATGACTTTTTAAGTTTTAAAAGGCAAGTTTCTACTAGGGAAAACTCAAACAGGTTTTCCTATCAGCAGAATAGATTCACTCGGCCCCCATACGAACCCAATAAGGATTATAAAGGTAAAGGGCATGATGTGAATATTTGTGACTTGGCTTTGCCTAACTGGTGCAGGATACATGCCACATCTCAGCATGGGGAATTGGATTGTTTGGAATTTTGTAACGCCTTTGAAGCTTTATCTGGTGAGTTGATTTCTCCTGAACATCAAAGAAATGCGGATGGCCCAAGTTCATCCAGCCATAGTGCAGCTATGGTCTTAGATTCTTTCACTTTTCTAGGTGAGTCTGAGAATGTAGTGGAGATGCCTATGGATGAGGTGCAAGCTTTTCAACAATATAGGAGGGACAACTACAACCTCAGAAACAGAAATCCGGAGCCCAACACTACATCTACCCCTCCGGACAACTCCCACAATGTTCCTCCGGATCCATCTTCAAGTAATAACCCATCTCCACCCAAGGGAGGAGATCCAAGAGTCCCATATGGATCTATCGCTCCACTCAATAAAGGGTACAATATAGTGGAGGACATGAAGAAGATCAAGGCTAACATCACTCTCCATGAGTTAGCTCAAATTTCAAAACAAAGGGATAACTTGATTAAAACATACTCTGGGCCTACTACCAAACCTTTGGAAAAGGGAAAGAAGATGGCAAATGCAAATGTGGCCATGTATAAAGAGAAGACTGAAGTTTCGCCTTTCCTACTGACTGTTCGTATATTTGGGAAAAACTTACACAACTGTCTGGTAGATTCGGGTGCTTCAGCCAATGTTATGCCTTTGGCCATTTGTCAACAGTTGGGTTTAACCCCAATGAAGTCTGAAAGAAGAGTTGTCCAATTGGATAAATCTGAGGTTAAAGTAGTAGGTGAACTTCAAAATATTCATATTCAGCTAGCATCTGAGCCAAGGGCACAACACAAAATTGAAATTCAGGTGGTAGATATTCCTGTGGGATACGGGATGCTTCTGAGCAGAGATTGGTCAAAATATTTGAATGGATACTTGGCGACTGATTTTTCACATATGTGGTTGCCATGGAAAGGTGTTGCAAACCAATTAAGGATTGAAAGAGAACCTAGGTACAAACATATGATCACTGAATATAATGCAGAAAATGAGACTGTAAATATTGTTGATGTAGATATTGGGGTTTATAATTTAACAACGGGACAAAATGAGAAACTTAGTAAAGCTCATCTTGTTCATAATAATGAAGTTTGGACGCTTCATGTGGATGGGGCTAAATCTAAACAAGGTTCTGGTACGGGGGCAGTTCTTAAAGGACCTGAGAGTCAGACATATTTTATGTCTTATCGCCTACAGTTCCCTTGCACAAATAATTTAGCAGAGTATGAAGCACTGGTGCTAGGATTGAAATTTGCTTTAGACAGAGGTGTAAGAAATATCCAAGTTTTTACAGACTTAGAGTTGGTGGCCAATCAAGTTAAAGGTAAATTTTAGTGCAAAGCATCCTACTTAAAAGGATACAAATACCGAGCGTGGGATCTCATGGAGGATTTTGATGCTTTTAATTTAACGCACATACCTAGAGAGCAGAATTCACTTGCAGATGTCTTAGCTTCATCAGCCGCAAGTCTGAAGCCACTGGAAGAGTTCAAATGGAACAAATTTTTGATCGAGTTAGTCCCTTGTCCTTCGGTCCCAAATAATGTAGATAATTTTTAGGTTTTCTCTGATGACCAGCAGATTATAAACTTTTTACAGAGTACCAATGCGTTTGAAAATGCTATAATCGATGATGGTCAAAGGGATACTCTGCTGGAATAGTTAGACGATGAAAGGGGAATAATAAGGTTGAAAGATAATAGAATTTTGAAAGGGATGGTGGAACTGGAGCGACTGTTTGATGTTGACCAAATTAAGCAAAAGGTGAGTTCTAGGGATTCTATTGGTGTAGCAAACAGTGAGACTGAGAACCTGAATGTCGGGACTGAAGAAGATCCCAGGCACCTTAAGTTGGCTAAAACTTGTGACCCTGAAATAAAAAGAAATATGATTGAATTTCTTCACGAGTCCAAGGATGTTATGGCCTGGTCTTATAAAGACTTAAAGGTTTTTGATCCAAAAGTTTACACCCATATAATACCCTTAAAAGAGTTCTGCAAACCTTTTCGACAGAAACAGAGGCATGTCAACGCTTTGCTAGAGCCCCTCATCAAGAAGGAGGTGGAAAAATTATTGAGTGCTGCCATTATATTTCCCATTAGGCATTCTACTTGGGTAGCCAATTTGGTGCCGGTAAAAAAGAAAAATGGAGAGATCCGCTTGTGCATGGATTTTAGAAACTTGAACAAGGCATCTAAGAAAGATAATTATCCTTTGCCTTCCATGGATGAGGTGCTACAAATTGTGAATGGTTCGGAAATGATGTCTTTCTTAGATGGATTCTCAGGGTATAATCAGATACTAGTTGAAAAGGAAGACAGGATGAAAACTGCCTTCACAACCAAGTGGGGAACTTTTGCCTACAAAAGAATGCCATTTGGATTGACTAATGTCGGAGCTACCTTTCAGCGTGCAATGGATCATGCCTTCAAAGGTCTTATGGGTAAATGCATAGTTGTCTACATGGATGACTTGACAGTTTTTTCCAAATCTCGGTTTGACCACGTGAAGCACTTGGAATCTATTTTCGACAAATGCAGGGAGTTCGGCATTTCTTTGAACCCGAAGAAGTGTGTTTTTGGTGTAACTGAAGGAAAACTCCTTGGACACTTGATCACCAAAGATGGCATTTCCATGGATCCTGATAGAGTTGAAGCCATATCAGGGATACCCTTTCCCAACTCTAAGAAAGAGTTAAGATCCTTTTTTGGGAAAATTAATTTTGTCAAAAAATTCATCTTCGGCTTTGCAGAAATAGTCAAGCCACTGAATGACATGCTGAAGGAAACTGCTAAGATCGCTTGGACAACAGAAGCCAAAACAACATTCCAAGAGATCAAATCTGCCATCCAACAAGCTCCAGTTGGTGAGCCCAGACTTCAATACAGATTTTTATTTGTACTCTTTTTCTTCTGAACACACACTTGCTACGGTTTTGACCCAACGAAGAGAAACAGGGGAGCATCCGATTGCCTTCAAAAGTACCAACTTAAAGGGGGCTGAGCTAAAATACTCTCGCTTGGATAAGCAAGCCTATGCCTTAGTAAGAGCAGTTAAGCAATTCAGGCACTACATACTAAGAAGCAAAGTCCATGCTATAGTTCCTGATCCAGCTGTCAAATACTTATTAAGCCAGGACGAATTGGGTGAGCTAAGAGGTAATTGGGTTACGAGACTACAGGAATACGACTTAGAAATTTGGCCTACAAAATTAATCAGAGGACTTGGTTTGTCTCGACATATTGCTGAAATACCTGTACAGGGAGAAATTAATCAGCTGGATTCTGGATTCGATGATTGGTATGGAGATATCATTCATCTACTGCGATTTGGGATTTGTCCATCTCACCTGAATAGAACCCAAAGAAGAGCACTAAAGCTGAAATCTGCTCATTTTTTGCTCAAAGGAGGCAACTTGTATAGAGAAAACTATGTTGGCATATTCTTAAGATGCATTTCTCAGAATGAAGTCAATGAGGTGATGTCCAGTTTTCATGAGAAGTTAGGGGAGGGCATTCCTTAGGTTCTGCTACTGCGCACAAGATATTGAGAGTAGGCTATTACTGGCCTACATTGTTTAAAGATGCACATCAACATGTGAGAACTTGCCATCAGTGTCAGACTTTTGCATCCAAAGAGGCTAATCGAGCTCTACCATTGCAACCTATTGTAATAAACAAACCTTTTATGCAATGGGGACTTGACTTTGTGGGTGTGATAAACCCAAATTCATCAGTAGGGCATAAGTATGTTCTAACAGCCACTGATTATTGCACAAGATGGGTTGAAGCAGCAGCCACCATGAGGAGTACAACCCATGAGGTGATCGAATTTCTAGAGTCAAATGTCATAACCAGGTTTGGAGTTCCTTTGAATTTGGTGTGCGACAACGGGCCAGCCTTTCAATCATTAGAGTTTGCAGAGTGGGCATACCAGATGGGGATAGTCATCAGATTTTCATCCAACTATTACCCCCAAGGTAATGGACTAGCTGAGTCCACAAATAAGAATTTGATGAATGCCATTAAGAAGTCTGTTATAGACAAACCCGGACAATGGCACACATTATTGAAATATGCACTTTGGGCTGATAGGATAAGACATAAAGTAGCTCTTAAGACTTCCCCATTTGCTTTGTTGTATGGTATTCAGCCCATCGTTCCTATCTCTTTGAAATTGCCCACTTATCAATTTGTTTTAGACTATTTTGAGGATCAAGCAGATGCAGAGGCTCGTGTTTTGGATTTAACTAATTTGCAGGACGAACGACTTCAAGCCCTGGAACATTTCAGTCGGCACCAAGAAACAGTCAAGCGCTGGTTTGACAAAAGAGCCAGAGTGAAGGCCTTCAGACTTGCAGACCTGGTGCTTCTATGGGACAAAGCCCATGAAAAGAAAGGTAAACACACAAAGTTGCAACCGCTATGGATAGGGCCATACCAGATTGTTGAGATCCTAGGTAATAATGCATTTCATCTACAGGACCTCGAGGGTAATTTTTTGAACCTTCCTGTTAATGGTCAATACCTAAAGCATTATTTCTCAGTTGTTCCATCCAATACATCATTTGAATAAATCACAAAGACATTGTAAAATATGTATATGTTATAAATAAAGTGTGAAGTAGTGTGTTTTTGTTTTGTTTTATTTAAAAGTTTGAAGTTCTGTGTTTTGTCTTTGTAGGTCTATGCAATTTTGTCTTTTAACTAGTGGCCTTTTTCCTTCCCTTTTAACTCTTTAATCCTGTTTGTTTGAGTTTGCCTAAACAAAGAAAACACAAATCAACATTGAAAATTGGCCTAGTGTGTTTTCATTTTGTCTCATTCTATTTTAAGAGATAGTCTGCTAGGATTAAAAAGTGGGACTACTTGTTATCTAGAACAACAGTAGAAAGATAATTGGATTTTGTATTTTGCTTGCCACAATTATTTTTATTATGAAGAAATTACTATACTGTTTGGTTGAAGAACTCCCAGGGAATCCAAGAAAAGTTGGTCATGAGAGGGGAATCCGATTCACAAAATTACATCAAAGCGTCCAAGGAGGTTGTTGGTACCTGAGCTGAAACAGTTAGTTGATCAATTGCTCGATGAATATTAAAAAAAAAAAGAGAAGAAGCAGCAAGGCACTCCAGTAATCGGTATCTTTCAAAAGAAAAGAGAGAGATGGTGAAAGTTGGACAAGCCAATATAAAATTGGCACTCTTTCCTGCACATAGCCAGGGCTCCCGAAGGATACATCTCAAACATGTTCACCAAGCTATAGATGCCACCTCATAGTTGTGATCAGGGTCATGAAAATCTAAAGAGTAACTCTGTCGGGGCTGTAAAAGGCTAAACTAGTAAACAGAGCTCTACTCGGTTTCCCCTACACAATCTAAATAGTTGTTCGATCCATAGCAAGCATTTGAAGCCCCGGTCATCCTTGGAAGAAGGTTTATACACTTGTAATCGCACATCAGAATCTTCCTTAAGTGGTTCAACCTAGTATGTCCTTGGGAAACTTTAACAACTAGTAGATAGTAGTTGAGTCATTTTAGAAAATATTTGTGGCAAAGCATGGTACATGGTCTAAATTGTTTTGAAACTAGAGTTCTGGATTCTAAATAGTGCTACTATTTTCCCCTGCAGATATCGCCATTTGTTGAGAAGCAACACACCCCCACTAAAAAAATGAAATTCCATCCCTTTGAAAATATTTAGTTTTCATTTTTTCGCAAGGACCCTCTTGATGTTTTTCAAGTTTTAATTCCAAATTTTGCTTGCCTCCTTCTTCAAGTTTTGCATATATCAAAGTATCCAAGTAGGCTTGCATATGGCTTTGATTTCAATTTAGAATTCATTTTTCAAATGTTAGAATCATTCTGAGTAAAGAAGATCTTTCACTAAATATGTAAAAATGCAGAATACAGATGAATAAATTCATTAGAGTCAACCTACAATTTCTGGAAAATTTGCTAAGTGGAAGTAACTTGAGAAAACGTCGCGATATCGCGACATTTTCCATTTTTGGAAACGTCACGATTTCATGACATATTCCATTTTTGAATCACATATTGAAAATAAGAAAACGTCACGATCATCCACATTTTTGGTAGAAAGAGCCAAGTGATGAAAATCATCACGATTCGACAGGTTTTGAGAAAAGGAAAATATGAAGAGTAAAGAAAACGTCACGATTTCGCGACATGTTTTGGAAGAAAGAGCCAAGTGATGAAAATGTCACGATTTCATGACATGTTTTGGTAGAAAGAGCCAAGTGATGAAAACGTCACGATTATCACGACATATTTGGTAGAAAGATCCAAGTGATGAAAACGTCGCGATATCACGACATATTTGAGAAGCAATGATAAAACGTCACGATATCGCGACATATTTTGGTTGAAAGACCAAGTAAGAAAACGTCATGATATCATACAAGTTTAGAAAGAGAAAGAAAACGTCACGATTTCACGACATATTTGAAGAAGAAAAGAAAACGTCAGAATTAAAAGAAGAAAATATAATTAAATAAACTAGATTTCGATATAAAAAAGCATATAAAAGAGAAAACGATTCACGATTCAAAAAGTCAGAAAAGAAGAAAACGAAAAAAGTCACGATATCATTACAAATTTTGAAGCAAAGTAAGGAAAACGTCACGATATCGCGACAGGTTTTAGTCGAAAGAGCCAAGTGAGGAAAACGTCGCGATATCGCGACATTTTAATTAAAGCAATCTTAGAAAACGTCATGATATCCTGACATTTTATGAAGATAAGAAATCATTCATGACATTCATGACATAAGCTTAAAAGAAATAACAAAAACGTCGCGATATCGTGACATATTTTGTTTCATGAAGGAATAGGAGAAACATCGCGATATCGTGACATGTCCCATTTTTGGACCTGTCTCATTATCGCGAGGAAGAAGGTGAGAAATCATTCGCGACGTTTTAAAGAATATGAGCTTGGAAGAAGGAAATCAAGCCGACATGTAATGAACATTAGGGTTTAATTTAATAATATTAAAATGCTAATCCTTGCTTTTCTTTTGTAGAAAGTGATCCGACAGTTGCATAATAGCAGAAGTAATGGCAAGAAAGACAAAGATAAGCGCAGATCAAGCGAGGACCGTCAGATGGAAATGGGAGATGCCAAGAATTTCTGGTCCATCCAAATTTTACAGATCTGGCCGCAAAGAGACTTTACGGTGTGACTAAGCAGCTGCCTCATTTAATGAAATATGTCGACGATTGGCCAAAAAATGAAAATATCTACACACAGTCACCAGAATTTGCCGATGGATGCATTTAACAGAAAATTTATGGTGAAAGTAATGGCGTGCAGAGAATTTCAACTCAAAGCAAAGAAGGCTCTGCGAAGATAAAATGCCAGAGAAGTCGGTGACTCATCCAAATTTCTCAGAGGAATTAATGAGATGTTCTCACGATGACTACCGAAAGATAAAGATACATTTACGCGTGGTATCCATTTGATAAAGATAAAGTCAAATCTTATCTTCTCCATTTATGGCAAGATCCCCACGAAGATTTTTAGAGTAATTAGGGTTTATCGAAACTCTATATAAAAATGCCTTATATTGTAAAACCTAGGCGGTGGGGTTTTGATGATAAGATTTAGGGTTTGGGAAGAAGATATTTTTGAAAAGATCAGGGTTTGTCCTGAGTCTATATATACTTCCTCTGAATGTAAGATCAAGAGGCGAAAACTTAGAATAAAAAGCTATTGGAGCAATTTCCTGCAAATCTTGTTGAATGCTTTGTTCTGGACTTGGAGTTGGTGTGATTTTCATTTTCTGTGATAGCGTGGCCAGGAGCCTAATCTCTTTCGGATTGCGATAAGTTCATCTTCTTTTGTTTTTCATCTCGTAAGGTTTATTTAATTTATGTTGTAGATCTGTGTTATCAAGATTGGATATGCTACTAGGCTTCATTCTTTTTATTGTATGCTAGGGAAAATTATAGATTTAAGGTTCAAGCCTGTTCTAATTGCTCTGTCCTCACTGTGCGAGCTAGGTCGCTGGTGAGAGATACCAATTTCAACCGACTTCCCTTCTGTTTATGATTTTCTTTCAGATCTATTTCATCTCTGTCTTATGCTCTTAGTAGAAGGTGATCTTAGAAATCTGGACACTTTCCTCTTTGATTTGTTCTATTGTGAAGCTAAATAGTATAACTAAAATTGGTAGTTTTGGTTTTGCAACTAAGTTAGATAAACTTCTCTTTCTGCCCTACCCTACTCTCTCTGTTCCACCGATTGAATGATCCATTTTTATCTTCTTTAAAATTTGTCTTTTATTTAAATCTGCTAAAGCATAAAGAGCTAGATCAAAGAACTGATTGTAAATCTGAGTGTCCACAAAGATAACCAACTCCAAAAACATTACCGAACTAAAGTCCCAAACCCATTGTAAGGTAATAGACAGTCCACTTGAAACTATTCCAGAAGCAAAAAAGAGTGAATAGACATTCGACCCAACTCTGTAACTCACACCTTGGATATCCAGCAAGATCCTAAAGTGAGTGGGATTTATCCCTTATAAGTGTTATCGGTATTTCATGCTCATTCTTCACAGGGTGTGTATAAAAGTCGAACCAACAGATTCAATCCATCGTGATTAGGCACTTAAAAAGCTAGTTTAATCTTCAATATAGGGTAGTCTTCATTGATGGACACACATGTGTCATTCTACAATTAGATAGGGCTTCGTTGCACCTCAAAGGGATGTTGATTCACTTGTCAATCCAGCAAGACTCCACTATGCATATGCTCATCAATTTATCTAGGGTTTTCTATTAAAATTTGGGGTCTTATATAGACACCCAATCCCCTTGTCTTAGCTTCACAGGGAAGCCAAGATCAAGAAGCAGTTACATTCAGGCAGTTGAGAAGATGCATCCAAAAGCTTCAATCTCCCAACCATCCAAGAAGTCATTAGGCACAATGAATTTCACTCAGATTTGGTAGCCCAAGTTAGTTACAGAGTTAGTTGTTATCAACCAGCGTAGCTAGGGGTAAGTAACCCTTAGCCATTGCAGATAGGCATGGCTAGATCCTAGCTGCTCTAATCATTGGTGACTATGATCACATATGTTATTGATGTTATCTTCTAGAGCTGCATAGAACTAGACTACCCTAAATGAGTGGTTAGAACCATTGTTGGGTCTTGGAAAGGTCCAAGATCAGTCATATGGTCTACAAAGGTGTCCATATGAGTAGCCTCCTAAACATGACGTGTTTTAGGTGTCTACAAATACCCATTTTTGAGATGTGTTGTGGGAAAACACAACACTGAGCAAAAAAAACAACCTAAAGCCATATTATAGGTTAATTTGTGTTCATTGATCTGATCAATGTTAGATACCCCAATCATGAGAAGGGTGCACATCTCAAAATCATTACTTCCAATGGTATGGAAGGCTTAAATTTTGTAAAACTTAGGCATATCCAGGTATAATCATGTAGCATTGGGGCTATAATATGTCTGATAAATAGGTTTCTAGAAGTTTTAAATTAGCTATTTGCTTTTACCCTAGCAAAATGGTAAGCTTTTGATAGCTATTAGCAATATTTTGTAAGACGAATGTAACTTACATGTTTGAGTGTTCAATTATTTATTTTGATTATGAATGTTGTTATTATGACTACCCCCTCAAGCTACGAGTTGATGAGGAAAATGGCAAGTGATGAAAGTGATGAGTCGCTTGACCAAGATGACTGATTTGGATAGTTCAATATGATTAAAATTGTTGTAAGGCAGGTCCTATTATAGTTGTGATTTCAACCATTAATAGTAATTGTACATCTCTATCCCGTAGAATAGTCTAGCCACAATGGCCTTCTTAGGGAATCAAGATGATAGCAATTCAATTTAAGCATGTGATGAATCACTATGTTCGATGATTTGATGAAATTTCATAGAGGAAAGGAAATGAATACCTCATTCTCATGGAGCAATTCGATCACAATGGCCTTCTTGGGGATTGAAGTGAAGACATTTCAATTCATCGATGAATAATTTGGTTCAAATGGCCTTATGGTAATTTACTCATCTTTTTAGATTGCATGGAGTGCAAGTCGCTGCAACCACCAAGTGTATAGGGTAAATAACTGGATACGAGGCATATTTGAAATTTTATTGTTATTTGATTTTTTTGTTGATTTTATGATTTTTGAAAATTATGGACTGGTAGATATGCTTAAATGTCCATTTTGAAGCTCCCTACGATGAGAAATTGAGGGCATTTATTATTGTTTCTTAGCCATTGTCGAAGTTGACGAAGGAAAACTACAAATTTCGTAGCCGCTATCGATGTCAATGACTGGGGTTGCCCTAATCTGTGCCCGCTATCAAAGTGAGTGGCTGCTAAAAATGCAAAATATAAATAGGAAAATTAGGGTTTTGCAAATTCATTATTTCTAGCTAGTAGTTGAGGAATAATGAGCTCTAAGGGAGGAGAAGTATATTTTGATATGAAACGCTACCAAAACCGACCGAGACCATGATGGCCGATCAGCCAGAAGCATCCACGAGTGGCAGAGCCAGAGCTCCTAAGGTACCTCTCCATCTCATTCTCATGATTTATGCAATAAAATGAACCTCATTAAGTAATGGGTTAAATGAACCACATTAAAATATTAGTAATTAACCTCACCCCTTAGTTAGGTTTAGCTTAGGTTAGCTTAGGTGGGTTTAGAGGGGGTTAAATTTTTAATTTTTGGGCATGCTTGGGTAGGAAATGACCTCACATGGGGTCAATCCCATAGCCGCTATCAACGTGGGTGGCTCCCAATTTAGAAATTGGGGGCTATCGTCACTATGGATGGCTAGGTTCAAACCCAAATGGTCAAAAATTTAACCATTGGTGGTAGCCACTGATGATGTCGATGATGGCCATGGTGGCTGCTATCGACGTGAGTGACTAAGGAACCTTAGGAATATTTTTTATTTTTGCTTGATTTTTTTATTTTTTTTGAAGTGATTGGATGATTGATTATGCTTTTGAATTATCCTTTATTGCACCTTAGACTCTAACAGCTCGAGGGTGAGAGCCCAATTACTTCTCGAGTTGCTACCCCATTTAGATGATGTAAACTGGGAGTGGTTTGGGGTGATTGGCCTCAACTATATTGTTCGATTGCTGATAGTTATGTTGGATCAAGCCTACCTCACAGCCCTAGCCCATCGATGGGATTGTAGGACTAATACTTTCCATCTCTCAACTAGCGAGATGATGGTGATGTTTGAGGACGTCTACCATATCTTTAGGATCCTGATTTATGGTTGGGCTATTGTCTCTTTTTTGACTAGCTAGGGATGCAATTTTTGCTCAAGTATTTTGAGATAGAGCAGTTGAGGCATTGGGTGACATTGAGCATGGTGGGATACCTATTGAGCGTTGGTACAGGGTAGATGTCTAATCTCATCACTAGGTAGTTTTGATGCACATTATATGTAATGTGCTATTACCAGATACTTCAAGCATGAGGTTCCCTTGGAACCTCCTAGACATGGTGTAGGACCTCCTAGAGTGCACCACACAATAGTCACTGATTATGGCATGGGGGAGTGCACTATTGGTCTAGCTCTATGATGAGATATATCATATTATGTAGTAGGGGTGAGTTGGAGTGGGATGCAACCTACTACTCAAGATATGGGGGTGGAAGCACATCCAGATAGATAGACATGGTGGATTACCTCTAGGTATAGCGACACTAGAAGTAGATGATTAGTGTTATGCTGCACGATGGCCACGAGAGGTAGAGACGCATTGGAGTTGATCTCATGTTGGGGATATAGATCATTATATGAGGTCACTAATAGGATTATAGGCCATCCAAGTTATATGGAGACCTTATTTAGACTATCTTGCATGGGAGGAGGTAGACAGGTATCTATCTCAAGTTAGGCATGATAGATGGGTCATTGGGTACCACAAGAGGGTGAGGGAGTTCTTTCACTACTCACGAGTGACTAGGTAGTTTGGGATTGCATAGGATGTACCTAAGGAGCCAGTCCTCTATCACCATCGATAGGTAGAGATATAATTCCCATTGCCCTAGGTCACAACACTGATAGAGGAGGTAGATCCTACTATAGATGATATAGGTGTAGTAGATCCTAGGACTATTGTAGAGTATGATACTTGGTGGACCACTCAGTTATGGTAGGGTGGTGGTAGCCTAGGTAGATCTAGGGATGAGGTGGTTATTGAGGGTGGTGATGATGATCCTCATGGGTGATGAGTGCATCGTAGGATAGAGGGTGAGTGGGGCTAGGCTATAGGGTAGGTGGAGGAGCCACATGATGAGGAGGGGGAGGAGGATGCCCCAAATGATGAGGTATCCCAAATACAAGCTCAGGTGCATAGCCTACAAGCACAACTACAAATGGCATAGAGATAGATTATGGAGTGAGATACATCTCTCGCTATAGTGTAGAGCCAGTTGAGTGTAGGGCAATAGTAGTGGTGGGGCTATGCAGAGGAGAGGACCACTCTATAGGCTTAGGTAGATTCAACATAGACCAAGATAGATCAGGTTATGGTAGAGAGGGATCTCCTACGATCATAGATGATGAGGGATGCCTTGATAGATGCCAAGACTACTAAGAGGGATGCTCTTAGGACACAACTAGGGGTTTCCCCTATTGCACAGATGACTCCAACTACTCCTATTTCTTAGGGATCGATAGGCTTAGGTAGGATATGTAAGAGATCAAGAGGCTATAGGGTCTCTTAGTAGATGATGCAAGGTGATAGGCCTCAGATGTGGCTCACATAGCTCTCCTAGAGGCTGAGGTTAGGATACGTGGTGGCATTGTGCTAGCTAGATCCATGATAGGAGGGGGATCTCAGTGGAGTAGGAGGAGTGAGTCTGGGTAGTCTTCAGTGCGGCCCAATCACAAATCTAGTGCATGATCTGAGAGATCGATAGGTGGTAGCTTCAGAGAGCCATGCAAGGATAGAGTCGAGAGTGGAGGTGACTCAGGGGGTGCAGGCCCTATGTGATAGACATGATGTCTATATATTTTTGAGTGTAAGGTTTGAGGACCTACACATTTGTAGCCTACGGGTAGTTTTGTACCTCATGTACTTTTGACATATATACATATATATATGATACTTTATTTATTGCTCACTATGTGTTATATCTTTGCTTTATTGTTCATGTGATGTAGTTATGAATGCAATGCTTATATGATGATGTGATTATGCTACATGTATGCAATGTATTGATGACATGCACTAGCTAGATGATAGATGTATGAGTAGATGTTGTGATCTAAATGTGTAGGTGCACTATTATGTATGCTTATATGGATGCAATGGTGAATGTTAAATGCATGTTTAATTTTTTTTCATTGTTTATGCATTTAATCTATGTTTATGATATGATAGATGAAATGTAATGTAATGCATTAATTACATGAGAATGATCTAAGGTAAATGAACCTGTATGCTTTAATCACTTAAAACATAAGGAATGCATCTAATATGTGTTTAACAAACTACTGGATGACACCACAGAATGTATGAAAATCATGAATGAAAATGATAAATCTTATCATAAGAAATAATCATTTAAGCATCCATATGTGAGATGAAATGATATGAGATGTATGGGTTTTTCTCTATAAGCTTTTGTAAATTAAAATATATACACAAAATAGTCAGTGGTCGTCTAAATATCATTGCTGATATCCATTCGGTATCTATCCTATTTTATGAACACCCCTTAATAAACAAAATCTCATAAGGAAAATGGTGATTGATTGATGAGATGATTTGTTGCTATAGGGGATTTTTGAGGTTTTCCATGAGACTCAAACACCCTAGTTGATTAATCAAAATATGTATAATGACTACACAAGACTTCTAAAAGATAAAAATTTTGTTAGGAAGACCAAGATATTCATTATCCTTGTGTGTGCAAATGAATATATTAGATGAAGCATAAGACTACCTCATTGCTAGGAAGGATTCATTCAACCCATTGTTGTAATGAGGATCACCATATGTTCATCATGATCCTAGGTTTGGATGTAGTTGGATTAGACTACTAGGTAATACAAGCCACCTAAAGCTAGCTCATCTATAAATTGCTTAGACCTACCCCATTTCCAAGTGGGATTCATTCAGCCCATTGCTGTAATGGGGATCACTCAATGGCTTTCAAATACTGACCATTCCAAGGATTCAAGCTCTTCACCCCCTTATTTTATTTTCATTTATTGGGATACTTGCTCATGCTTAGTGATGACAATCACTATTTATTTTACATTTTTTTTCTTTTGAGCAAGGGATTTGCTTAGTGATGAAAATCATTGTTTATTTTGATTTGCTTTGTTTTGAAAATTTTCTTATTTTGTATGAAAGCAAGGGATTTCTTTGGGTAGGGGGGAGCTTGTCCTTTTGCCAATAATCAGCATTCTAGACCATGCGCATCACAGGATGAGTAAGGGAAAACCTTTCACTTAAGGTGACTAGGACCACTTTGTAATGTCATCCTTCCTTGTTCAAACTAGGATTGTTAATGTTTAAATTGTGATAGGATTTTGATATATGCTAGGTGCTATCAAAACTAGACCTCATATTCGAAAGCCAAGATAGCTTTCTACAAAATCTGAAAAGATCACTAGGTATGGCTGAATGACCGAAAACCCTAGTATATACCTCATAGCAACTAATGGGTTGTGTTGAAAAACACAATTACTCATAGGGGATGATGGATGATGATGATTTAAAGATGCATGATTGGCATACAAACATGGTGTCATTTGTAAGATTGTAAACACAACCTATCCTAATGCGAATGCAATGGATGAAAATGCCTAATGCAATGCAATTATTTGAATGCATATGCAAAATGTAAATGCAAATTTTTTTGTGTTTTTGATGTTTTGAATTGTTTTTGAATTTTTAATGATTTTATGATTTTTTTTGTATTTTGATTATTAGGGGGAAGGTACGCTACCTTAGGTACCCCTAGTGTGTGTGCCACTCAATGAAAGTGAGGAAGGTGCGATACCTTTAGAGTTCTCACTTTGCTTCATTGATCATGATGTGGATGGTGGGGAAGGTGTGTTACCTTGAGGACCCCCATTGCGCATGTCATTCACTATAATGTAATCGGCTTGCTTAGTAAGAGTGATAGAAATCAACTCTCCCTGTTGGGGTATGGACCTTTGTGAAGTATCATTGTTCTAACAAGAAAAAATGAGTGAACCATCTACGTGGAGCTCATTGCATTCTACCATATCTTCGACCACATTCTTGAATGAATAGCAGCCATGGATGTCATGCCCATGTATACGATGAAAGATACAATAAAGGATTTCATCCTGTGACCCAAGTTTAGGTGTTCTAGGTTTGATCTCTGGTAATGTGAGTGCATTCACCTTGTATAACTTCTGAAATAGGGTCGCAGTAGTCATTGAAAATGTGACTACTCGATGAGGTGGCTTGTTAGGCTTACGAGGATGTGGCTAACCTTGGGGTCACAAATGGGATAATGTGGTCTACATTGTGGTAGGCTGAGGTACTATGGGTGAACCATCTATGGGTAAAGCCTTACTATCAATAAGGTCTTGAACCACATTTTTGAATCCATAACAATTGTGAATGTTATGGCCCTTTATTCGATGATAAAGGCAAAAGTGATCCTCCCTATAACCTTTAGGTTTAGCTCTATCTGGGTCTAAAGGGTTTATATTAGGTAAGGTGATGACCTTAGATTCTTGCAGCTTCTAAAAGATGACTAACATGGACTCGTTTAATGGAGTCCAAATACGTTGCTGGTGTTTTGGGCATGTAGCATGCACTAGCTTAGTTTGATGAAAGGGTTGAGCCATAGGTATGTCAATTGTTTGCTTAGGGGGCTCTTCTTGCTTTTTTGATGCAAGGGATGGATTACTGACTATGCTTATTTATTGGTTAACAAACCAAAGTTGATTCCTTTCGAGCATGTTGTATATCATGGCTCTAAAATCGCAACATGAGTGAATGTCATGTCTGTTTTGTCTATGATATAGAAAATACTCCTCCTCCTCATATCCTTGGGGTTTTGGATGATTCAGATCTAAAGGTCGGACCTCAGGCAAGGTGATGGTGTTTGCGGCACATAATCGATTGAAAATCGATATCGCAGGCTCGAGTAATGGTGGATATGTGGGAGGTTGTTGGCATGGTCGAATTGGTGCTTGCTCTTGCTGAGGCTTTTCCTGTGGTTGCACAAGAGGTGATTCAACCTCGGAAGTGGGTTGCTTTTGTAGTTCTTGGCTCTCGAGTTGGTACATGATAAATTGCAACACCTCATTTTTTTGCTCCATATATGCCTCTATATTATTTAGGCGATCTTGTATGTATTGCAAGACTGATAAGGCTCTCATGTGTATTGCTAGTGATGGGTTTGAATCACCATCATCAATTGAAGGAGGTGAAAGAGTGGGTGCTAAAGATCTACTAGGTAAATGCAAATCATCAGTATCCCTCATTTGAGATGATGTGGATGCTTCTTGATGATCCACTTTGATAGTGGCACCCACATGCTCATGTTTGTGACTCAGTTCATATTTTTGTTTCACTCTATAGTGTTGAACTGTGCTAGCTTGAGTACCCCCAGTTTGACATGGGGGAGATACCTGTTCTTGCTCTTTTGAAGGTGCTACAAGAAATGAGTTAGGTGTAACTAATTTCAAAGGTGGTAGCACTTTTGATGTGGTAACACTGTTTGATGGTATTACCCATTGTTTTTGATTGCTTTAGAGAAACTTGGTTCTCTATTTTGATGTTGACCATTCCCACAAACTCGTGAGAAGATGTTTTGACTTTTAGACAAGTTGTGGATGGATCTTCAACTTGTCGAGGTGATTCTATCTCAGTTATGTCAACTAAGGTTTTCTTTTCCTCATCAGGTAAGGTGATACTATGAATTTTGTTGATGGGAGTAGGTAGCGATTGCTTAATGCACACTTTGTTTGAATGTTTCTTTGTTTCATCTGAATGAATGTTCTGAGACTCGCATGTTGTAGGAGGCTCATGTGGTTCATCAATATTTTTATAATACTTAAAAGGATCGTGATCATTGTGAACCACGTATACTTACCCTTGGTGCACGAATTTAAGGTGTTGATGGACAATGGATGGCACACATTCCATGTCCCTCATCCAAGGTCTACCTAATAATATGTTGTACTGCCACTCACCTTCTAAGATGTGACACAATGTAGGTATGGTCTTTATCCCAACCTGGATAGGTAGGATTATTGTACCGACTATAGGGGAAGTGGCATCATTAAAGGCTCTTAATGTGAAAGTTGAGTCTTTAATGTGTGAAGGTGGTAGATTCAGATGTTTCAAAGCCACAATAGTGATGATGTTGATGGATGAACCAGTGTCAATCAGAACTCACTTGTATGGGATCTGATTGATGCTTGCTATGATATGCAGAGGTGGATCAGGTTCATCTCTAGGGATTTGCTTAATCTCTTGCTTGTGAAAGGTAATCATAGGATCCTTATATGATTGAATTAAATTCAATGTTTGTAAGGATTGTGACACATGATCAACTTTGTTCAGGAATTTTTGATGATATGGACTGATCAAGGTATTTCTTGTGCCCCATTGTGATGTTTATCATGCCTATAAAACCCTCATTGGGTGGGGCAATGTCTACCTCATTTACGTGCTCAACTTGCTCATTTTGGACCTCATGCTTGGGTAGAGGGCCTTTGAATATGTTAGTGTTTTGATTATCGATAGCCAAGGGGCTATCTATTTGTAAATCATTTTTATCTAACATATTATGCACCACATTTTTGAATGCGATGCAATCCTGGATATCATGGCCATTTTACCGATGATATACATAGTACAAATCTTCCATGTACCCCTTAGGTTTGGGGTGGTTAGGATCTAGGGCAGATCTCAGGCAAAGTTAGGGCCTTAGCCTCACATAGGTGATTGAAAAGAGATGCCAAAGGTTCAAGCAATGGTGTGTAGTTGTGAGGTGGTCGACATTGTTGTTTTTGTGCTTGATTTTTATTGCGTTGTTTGTAGTGCGCTAGGGGAGGTTGAGCCTGATAATTCTATGGTTGTTGGCTTCTCTTCACTTTAGGAATATTTAACATGACCTGGTTGATAGGTGCAGGTTTGGCTTGATATGGTTGATTTCATGTGTTCTTGTTATTCCATTCTTTTTTGTATGGAGCTTTAGATCTCCTTCTTGGATTTTTATATCTTCAATCACTTTGGCTTGTGCCAAAGCCTCCTCGAATGTTGTATATTATTGTAGTTGTAGAAGAAACGATATATTTTTCGCACAAATTTTTGTAAACATTCGAGTAAGTTCTATTGTGGGAATGGAGAATGGTAGTTTTACCATTAGTTTTCTCCATCTATTCCCATAATCCATCACTGGCTCATCATCGTATTATCATAAATTAGCCAAGTCAGATAGATTAGTCTTCTTCTTGATGCCAAATGAAAAGTGTTCAAGAAAAGCATTCACCAGTTGTTCAAATTTGGTGATGTTATGCCTTGGTAATTGATTATACCATTCAATGGTTGTGCTTGAAAGGGTAATCATGAATGTTCTTAATAGCAAGGCATCATCATTTTGTAGTTGGAAACACGAATTCATAAAGCTTGTTACGTGTTCCTGTGCATCTTCATCACCCTTGAACTTATCCAATATAGGTATTTCAAAATGTTTAGGATAAGCTAGACTTGGTATTGATGGACACAAGGGTTGATTGTGGATCTTGCTTAAGGTGGGCTTTTGACCAACCGTATCTTGTTTTTCAAGAGATTTGATTCTCTCTATAAGCACTTTGTAAGCCTGAGAAGAGATGATCTCTTCCTCCTGAAGGGATCTTCGAGGAGAAGGGGGTGGTAGGTTCCTTTGAATTCAAGATGGTCGATTGTATTCATCGACCACGTCTACAGAGGAGGGTTTAGGATACTGATGGTCCTGATCATCTCATTCTGAATCTTCATATTGACTACACTCAAGCAAATTTGGCACTTGGCACTTGGAAGCATGGTGTGATGTGTGGTGAGTATTATGGTCTACTTGTCTAGCATGTAGCTCAGGGTGAGAGATAACACATATCTCATTATATTGTTGCTTGTACTCACTACGAGGAGGTAATTTAGCTCGAGCTAATCAATTTGATCACTCTTTGTACTCCTTTTGATCAAGGATGCATTGTTCTCTTTGGTGGTGTTCACGTAAATGATGGTGAAGTAGCCTTTGTTATTTTACGTATTCTCATTCTAACTCCTCTAAGCACTCACGCTCCACATGTAAATCCTCCAATTGATCTTAGAGTATTTTTTCTCTCTAAAGTGTGTGAGACCTATGTGATTGATTTGATCGGTCTACCGTATAAGGTCTATGGCTTTGCAAATCTATGTGAGGGGTTTTATTTACCTCAAATTATGCAACAAGGTTGGCAACTCTCTTCCCTCAATTAATCGAGGTTGTATTGACATTAAGCTCTTCCCTAGGGGTATGATCCTCATGTAAGGATGTTGCAGGGGTGTCATGTGTTCACCTAGAACACTCATCGTGGGTAAATATAGGATGAAACCAGGATTTAGTTCCTTCTTCCATGATGTATTCCTTAGCGGACCCAGTGGATTCCAAGAGGAGTATGATCATGATATATGCTTCCATGCTCAAATATCCTATGTTTTGATCTTCCAGTACCTTGATCTAAGAAATCAAGGTGATGGGTCTTCCACGGTTGGGCAAGAGGTGTACCTCTTTCACCAATACTATGGTATGATAGGTGACATCCTCCATGCTCAGAAGGATTTGGTATTATGATGGGTATGCAAATGGTCACAATCCCTCTACCTCACCCCTTATTGGGTGGATTTGGCCTCTCGATGTGATGAGATGAAGTAGGTCTAGAAATATTCTCATCTAGATCATGAGAAGATCTAGTGTTAGTTCTCCTAGGTGGGATTTCTTGGTGAGATCCATCATGAGTGGTGTTGTCTCCTCTGAGACTACCCAAATGTCTTTCAGGTATGTTATGGGTAGGTGTATTACCTCTAGGGTGGTCTGGGCCCTTTGGTGCATTGGGTGTCACCTCAGTCGTGGATCGAGTGTGGCCCCGTGTAGTGACCATAACCTTATGAATTATCTCTTGTGTAAATTTTAAGAAACAGATAAAGTATACAAGGTGATTATCTCATTTAAATTTTCTTTGTGTTTCCTAAAACTCATTTTGTGTGTTATGGTTTGTTGGAAATTAGATATTTCTCTTATCGTGTTTGCAAATTTGTTGATGATACTCTTGATTTTTTAAGGTTTTCACCTATATACTCGTAGTGACAAACCCGATAATGACATCCAGGTTGTCTACCCACCAATATATGGAGATGAAACCCATATCCGATCAGGGAGCATAGGTACTACCGATCCTCACCCAACACACCGTGGTCAACGATACACCCTCTAAAGAGGAGTGCATGCTATTTTCCATGGATAGGACAATTCTTGGATCGGCCTTGGCCATAGAAAGGTGCAAAAAACTCAATATACAAGCCAACCAAGTGGTAATGACTTCCACCATTGGTCTTGATCAGTTGGTTGGATGTGAGAGCCCAATGCAACTGATGTTTACACTTGAAATGTGGTGTGTGATTGTTCATTTTATTTCAAGCATAAAGTAAAATGCATCAACAAGCATACGATGATCTTTCAACTACATGCAAATAAAAGTACATTTTATATTCAAAAATGCAGTATGAAAAGATGTTTCAGGTTCAAAAATATGCAATGTAGCTAAAATGATACAACCTTTGAGCAGGCTTCAGATCAGGTAAACCTACAAACAATTTTAACAATAGCCACCTGTATGAATACCAGTGCACAGTCATAGCCACTATACACAGGAGCAACTAATATTCATAGCTACTGGCTTCTAGGGTGGCTAACATTCATAGTAATTTTTCCTAGCAGTAGCTAATAGCAAGACATAGCAAGCTTAATAAATTTGCCTTCTAAATTTGTCAATATGGTCTAATTAAATCCTAGATTGCTTCATATAGGAAACATAGACACAGGAAATAGAAAAAAATGGAGAGGGTCACTTACAGGTCAATCCTCATCCGATGAAGAATACTGTAATTTGGTTTTCTCTATGTTTTTTGCTAGTCACTAATGATTAGGGAAGTTATGGTGCTAGTTGCTATCACTCAAAGTGGCTACAATTGTTAGCTATTGTCACTCAGAGCGGTTGTACCTGAAATAAGAAAAACATAAAGAAACATAGTTAGAAGCTACAAAATGGGCTAGGCCCACCATGATCGCCACTGAAGGAAGCTAAAAATTTAACACCTATGCAATATGTAATCAAATAAGCATGATAAAGCATGTAATCCAAGTGCAAATAAATAAAGGTAAAAGAAATGTGCCCATATTTATTGATATATATGAAATCCTCTTTACAACAAGGTTACAAAAACATCCCTCTTAGGGATTGACAATTGTGATACATATTACAATCCACAATTCTTGTGGTAGATATCTTCAATAGACTTTAGGATCCTCAAAACTTGATTATAGGAGGGATTATATTGAGAACCTCTACTTCTTGATGTCAAGAAGATAGATCTTGATGATATTTGACCTTGAAATTGCTATATGACCTGCACACATGAAACTACAAATATAGTTAGTAGCATATGAGGCCTCTCGAAATGAGGCTTGACTCTTGAATAGTGTAAACCATAAAGCAAATGCATGAAAATATGAAAAGATACATGAAATACTAGAAAGAATGCTTGAAATACTAAATGTAGAGAATGTAAATACTGCTACACTAGGATAGAAATCTAAATAAAATACTGCTAATCTAAAATCTATGGCTAAAACAATAAAAAAAATTATTCAAACCATAGCCACTCATGATCAGAGCATCCAACTCTATTAGCTTCTATCAACATATATGGTTGTTTCTATGGGCAACTATCAAAAATAGTGACTACGAGATGAGGGTTATGCTCTCTGAATTCTAGCCTAGTGATGATCAATTCCAAGGGTGAATTGATGTTCAAGGATTGCTTGTGTCTTGGCACATGGTTTTACAGTGAAATTGGCTTTAATCCATCGTGATTAGATACTCGAATAGCTAGGTTAATATTCAAGATAGGGTAGTCTCCATTTATGGAAAAGCATGTGTCATTCTGCAATTGGACAGGGCTCCACTACACCTCAAAGGGATGTTGATTCACTCGTCAATCCAGTAGGGCTCCACTATGGCATATGCTCATCAATTTCTCAAAGGTTTGCTATTAAAATTTGGGGTCTTAAATAGACACCCAATCCCCTTGTCTTAGCTTCACAAGGAAGCCAATATCAAGAAGTAGTTATGTTTAGGCAGTTGATAATATGTATCGAGAAGCTTCGATCTTCCAACCATACAATAAGTCGTTAGATGCAATGGATTTCACCTGATTTTGGTAGCCCGAGTTAGTTATAAAGTTAGTTGCTATTGACTAGTGTGGCTAGAGGTAAGTAGCCCTTAGCCATTATATATAGGTATGACTAGCTCCTAGTCGCTCTGATCATCAGTGGATACGATCGTAGCTACTGTTGAAGTCAATGGCTAGAGCTGCATAGGACTAGGCTACCCTAAATAAGTGGTTAGAACCACTATTGGTTCTTGGAAAGGTCGAAGATCAATCATATTATCTATGAAGGCATCCATATGAGTAGCCTCCTAAACGTGACATGTTTTAGGTGTCTACACACACTATTGTATAAAGAGATATGTACCCCCATTGTAAAAATATCTATGATGTATTCTTAGAGAAGTCTTGGCTTGTGGAGCTAGAAATCTTGTGGAGTGGCTTTCTTCCAAAAGGAGCATTGTATGGTGTTCCCCTACCTCAAGAGTATAAATAGTCTATATTTTATTGAGCAATTTATTATGAAATTAATTTATTTATGGATGCATGTTGAATATTTTGATATATTAGTAAATGACTTATGGAATGAGAAAAGAGGTTCTCAATAGGATACAACTAAAGATGCCAATTTCTATTGATTTTACTAAAAAATTTGTTAATAAATTTTGAGCCTCCTGCTCTGATTTATTAATGGTTGCACCAATTTCAAAATTTTAGTAATATGTGATGCATAAGTTCATGTTTGCAACTGATGGAGTTGAGCGGTACATGTAGATGGTTCTTGATTCCCATTGAAAATTTGGTGCCTGATTCCCATTCAGAATATGGTGCCTACTTCCCATTGAAAATCTGGTGCCTGCTTTCCATTCAAAATCTGGGGCCTACTTGTCATTGAAAATTTTGCACCTGCTTCCCATTCATAATTTAGCGCTTGCTTCCCATTCAAAATATGGTGCCTATTTCCCATTTAGAATCTGGTGTTTGCTTTTCTTTGAAAATATGGTACTTGCTTCCCATTAAAAATTTGGTGCCTGCTTCCCATTCAAAATCTGGTGTCTGCTTTCCATTCAAAATCTGGTACCTACTTCCCATTAAAAATTTTGGCACTCGCTTCCCGTTGAAATTTTTTTTGACTATTTTCAGTTTTGACCGATGCAGTTATTTAATTTTTCCTATTCATGCACTGTCCACTTTTTCAAAGTGTAACTATTTTGCACTCCACTTGGGTAGCCAACTTTGTACCAGTTAGAAATAAAAATGGAGAAATTAGACTGTGTGTGGAATTTTGAGTTTTGAATCGTGTCTCCCTTAAAGACCATTATCCACTACCCTCAATGGATCATATTTTGTAAAATATGGTAGGAAATGAAATATTTTCTATGTTGGATGGTTTTTCAAGTTTTAATCAGGTAGTGATTAAGGAAGAAGACCAACATAAAACTACATTTACCACCAAATGGGACACATTTGCATATCACAAAATACCTTTTGATATTTCTAATGCAGGTGCCACTTTTCAAAGGGCTATGGACCTAGCTTTCAAAGGGTTAATAAATAAACCAATTCTAGTTTATTTAGATGGCATTACAGTATTTTCCAGGAATGTTGATGATCATATGCAACATCTGGAAGCAGTTTTTCAAATATGTAGAGAGTTTGGGGTTTCTTTAAACCCAAAGAAATGTATTTTTGTTGTAGAAGAGGGTAAACTATTGGAACATGTTATGTTCAAGGAGGGTCTTTCCATTGATCCAAAATGTGTTGAAGCTATTTAGACCTTGTCCCTGCCTACTCACAAGAAGGCTTTGCAGTCATTCTTGGGTAAGATCAATTTTGTGAGGAAGTTTATATCCGACTTTGTTGACATAATAAAACCAATTACCATAATGTTGAAGAAGGATCGGTCCTTTAGATGGATCGAGGAAGGTAAGCAAAGTTTTCAGAAAATCAAGGATGCTATTTTTGAAGCCCCTGTTTTAATTAATCCCAATTTTGAAAGAGATTTCATTTTGTATGCTTTTGGGGGAGAATATAGTATTTTTGTTGTTCTTACACAAAAAAATGATGAGAAAGTGGAGCATCCCATTGCCTTCATGAGCCATACCCTTAAGGAGTATGAAGAGAGGTATGATTTTTTGGAAAAACAAATTTTTGCACTCCTTAGAGCATTAAAAAATTTCAAGCATTTGGTGGCTCAAAATATAATAATAGTATTTGTGGTTCACCTCAACATTAAATAATTTTTGTTAGGTCGTGATGTTCCTGATAAAAGGGCTAGTTGGGTGACAAAAATTATGAATTTTGATGTTGAGATTAAAGTGACACAACTAGTACGGGGAAGAGCCCTATGTCAACACCTTGCAGAAGATTTAAATACTGAGGAAGCATTTTTTAATGCCCAACCAATAGAAGAAGAGTTAAATTGGTTTCATGTAATGATGGATTATTTAAAATTTGGAACCTACCCAGTGGTATACAACAGAATCTAAAGAAGAAATATGATATTAAAAGCATTATCTTTTGAAGTGATTGATGAGATTATTTTTAAAAGAATTCAGGAAGGTGTCTTCCTAAGGTGTATTAAACTAGAAAATACTAAAAGGTTGCTGGAGGAATTCCATCAAGGTTTTTTAGGAGGTCATTTCTCATCATCGATTACAGAAGCTAAAATAATGAGAGATGGTTATTTTTGGCCAACTCTATTTGCTGATACAGTTCAATGGGTCTAAAAACGTAAGGAATGTTTATTCTTCTTAGGAAGAAATAAGAGGACTCCCTTTTCCTTACAACAAATTATTATAGACTAGCCATTCACACAGTGGGGATTAGACTTTATAGGTGTGACTAATCCACCTTCAAGTGATGGCCATAAGTTTATATTGACAACCACATATTATTTCACAAGATGGAATGAGGTTGTATTAAAATAAGCTACTAGAGGGGCCATTGCTAAGTTTCTAGAATGTATTATTACAAGTTTTGGAGCACCTAATATAGTCATTGCTGATAATGCTAAAGCATTCATAGGTGTTGCAGTCACATATTTTTGTATAAAATATGATATATGCATGAAGACATCTTCCAACTATTACCCTCAAAGGGAATGGAATAGCTGAGTCCACAAATAAAAACTTGATCAGGATCATTAAAATAACAGTGGAGGAGAATCAATGGATATGGTATACCAAACTGAAAGCTACCTTATGGCCAGATAGAATTACACCAAAGCAGGCTACAGGCCAGTTTCCCTTCAGACTTGTGTATGGCAAGGAAGTCAGGTTCCCTATTTTCCTAGAGCTTCCTACCTTGGAGCTGGTTCATCAAATGAATTTAGAGCATTGTGATCCTATGAAGCTCAGGTTTGCAGAGTTAATGCAGTTGGAGGAAACAAGAGACCAAACTAGGAAAAACTTCAATAAAATCAGCTGTTAATGAAGAAGTATTTTGATAAGAGGGCTACCTCACAAAGCCTTTAAGAAGGAGATATGGATCTAAAATGGGATGCAGATAGAGCAAAGTATATAAAACATATAAAATTTGACCCTATCTAGAGTGGGCCATACATTATTATAGGATGTAGAGGTAACAATGCTTTTGAGCTCTCAAGGATTAATGGGGAAACACTATAGATCCCAGTAAATGGGATTTATCTCAAAGCTTATCATTAATTTTTTTAAGCCATAGGTTGTAGTTTTAGTTTCATTTTTGTTGTGTTACCTAAGTGTCCCAAGACACCTCTTGCTTCCTGTGATGCATATTTTATTTTACTGTTTTTTAAGATGATTTTTTTCAGTATTGTGCAATTTTCTATTTTGTTTAGTTTTGTGCAGTTTTCCACTCCATTGCAAGGATTATTTCTAGTAGTTATACCTTACAAAGCAAGTGTGTAATTTAGTTCTTATGAAAATCTAAAGATGATAAATGACTCTGTACCCAATGGATGCTAAGGCTACCTGGTCTTTTGTGTTCTTTGCACATTGCAGGCATGAGTCCCCTGTGAGACACCAAACTGTTAATAAATTTTGAGCATATTGCTCTAATTTATTAATAGTTGCACCAATTTTAAAATTTTGGTGATATCTGATGCATAATTTCATGTTTGCAGTTGATGGAGTTGAGCGGTACACGCAGATGTTGCCTAATTCCCATTAAAAATCTAGCACCTTCTTCCCATTCATAATCTAGTGCCTACTTCCCATTGAAAATTTGGTGCCTGCTTCCCATTTAGAATTTGGCACCTGCTTCTCGTTGAAAATTTGGTGCCTACTTCCCATTCTGAATCTGGCACCTACTTCCTGTTCAAAATCTGGTGCCTGCTTCCCATTCGAAATCTGGTGCCTATTTCCCATTGAAAATTTGGTGCCTACTTCCCATTCAAAATCTAGTGCCTGCTTCTCATTCAAAATATGACACCTACTTACCATTCAAAATATGGTGCTTGCTTCCCATTCAAAAACTGGCACCTAATTTTCATTGAAAATTTTGGTGCCCGCTTCCCATTGAAAAGTACGTTTTATATTTAGAAATGTAGTATGAAAAATGTTTTAGGTTCAAAAAAATGTAATTTAGCTAAAATGATACAACCTTTGAGCATGCTTCATATTAGGAAAAACTACAAACAATTATAACAATATTCACCTATATAAATAGCGATGCACAATCATAGTTGTTATACATAGGAGCAACTAAGATTTGTAGTTGCTATCTTATAGGGTGGCTAACAGTCACAGTCATTGTTCCTAGTAGTAGCTAATAGCAAGACATATCAAGCTTAATAAATTTACCTTCTAAATTTGTCTATGTGGTCTAATTAACTCCTAGATTGCTGTATACAGGAAAAAAAGACACACACGAAATAGAAAAAAATGGAGAGGGTCACTTATAGGTCAATCCTCGTCCGATGAAGAATGTTGCAAGTTGGTTTTCTCTATGTTTTCTGCTGGCCACTAATGATCAGGGAAGCTATGGTGTTGTTTTCTATCACTTAGAGTGGCTATGACTATTAGTTATTGTCACTCTGAGCGGTTGTTCCTGAAATAATAAAATATAAAGAAACACAATTAGAAGCTACAAAATGGGCTAGGCCCACCATGATCGCTACTGAAGGAAGCTAAAAATATAACACCTATGCAATATGTAATCAAATAAGCATGATAAAGCATGTAATCCAAGTGCAAAGAAATAAAGGTAAAATAAATATGCCCATATTTATTGATATTTATGAAATCCTCTTTACAACAAGGTTACAAAAACATCCCTCTTAGGGATTGACCATTGTGATACATATTACAATCCATAATTCTTGTGGTAGATGTCTTCAATAGACTTTAGGATCCTCAAAACTTGATTATAGGAGGGATTATATTGAGAACCTCTAATTTTTTATGTTAAGAAGATAGATATTTATGATATTTGACCTTGAAATTATTATATGACTTGCACACATGAAACTACAAAGATATTCAGTAGCATATGAGGCCTCTAGAAATGAGGCTTGACTCTTGAATAATGTAAACCATAAAGCAAATGCATGAAAATATGAAAAGATACATGAAATAATAGAAAGAATGCTTGAAAGACTAAATGTAGAGAATGTAAATACTGCTACACTAGGTTAGAAATCTGAATAAAATACTGCTAATCTAAAATCTATGGCTAAAACAATAAAAAAAATTATTCAAACCATAGCCACTTATGATCAAAGAAACCAACTCTATTAGTTGTTATCAACATCGATGGTTGTGCCTACAGTCCACTGTCGAAAATAGTGACTACAAGATGAGGATTTTGCTCTCTAAATTCTAGCTTGGTGATGATCAATTCCAAGGGTGAATTGTTGTTCAAGGGTTGCTTGTGTCTTGGCACATGGTTTTATGGTGAAATTGGCTTCAATCCATCATGATTAGGCACTTGAATAGCTAGGTTAATATTCAAGCTAGGGTATTCTCCATTAATGGATAAGTATGTATCATTCTACAATTGGACATGGCTCCACTACACCTCAAAGGGATTTTGATTCACTTGTTAATCCAGTAGGGCTCATCTATGGTATATTCTCATCAATTTCTCCAAGATTTGCTATTAAAAGTTAGGGTCTTAAATAGACACCCAATCCCCTTGTCTTGGCTTAACAAGGAAGCCAATATCAAGAAGCAGTTACATTCATGTAGTTGAGAATATACATCCAGAAACTTCGATCTCCCAACCATCCAATAAGTTGTTAGGTGCAACAGATTTCACTCGACTTTGGTAGTCCAAGTTAGTTATAGATTTAGTTTCTATTGACCAGTGTGGTTATAGGTAAGTAGCCCTTAGCCATTATCTATAGGTATGGCTAGCTCCTAGTCACTTTGATCATCGATGGCTACGATCATAGTTGTTATTGAATTCAGTGGCTAGAGCTGCATAGGACTTGGCTACCCTAAATGAGTGGTTAGAACCACTATTGGGTCTTGGAAAGGTCCAAGGTCAATCATATTATCTGTGAAGGAATCCATATGAGTAGCCTCCTAAACATGACATGTTTTAGGTGTCTACACACACTCTTGTATAAAGAGAGATGTACCCCCATTGTAAAAGGATCTATGATGTATTCTTAGAGAAGTCTTGGCTTGTAGAGCTAGAGATATTGTGGAGTGGCTTCCTTCCAAAAGAAGCATTGTATGGTGTTTCCCTACCTCAAGGGTATAATTAGTCTCTATTTTATTGAGCAATATACTATGTAATTAATTTATTTATGGATGCATTTTGAATATTTTGATATATTGGTGAATGACTTATGGAATGAGAAAAGAGGCTCTCAATAGGATACAACTAAAGATGTCAATATCTATTGATTTTACTAATATTTTTGTTAATAAATTTTGAGCTTCCTACTCTAATTTATTAACGGTTGCACCAATTTCAAAAGTCTAGCGATATGGTGATGCACACGTTCATGTTTACAGCTGATGGAGTTGAGCGGTACATGCATATAGTGCCTGATTACTGTTGAAAATCTAGTTTTGGCTTCCCATTTAGAATCTGGTGCTTACTTCCCATTGAAAATCTGGTGCCTACTTCCCATTCAAAATCTGGTGCTTACTTCTCATTGAAAATCTGGTGCTTATTTCCCATTCAGAATCTGGCACCTGCTTCCCATTAAAAATCTAGTGCATGTTTCCCATTCAAAATATATCACCTGCTTCCCATTCAAAATCTGGCGCCTGCTTCCCATTCAAAATCTGACACCTGCTTCCCATTCAAAATTTTGGCACCTGCTTCCCATTGAAAAATTTTTTTTGACTATTTTTAGTTTTGACCGGTGCAGTTATTTAATTTTTCCTATCCATGCACTATCCACTTTTTCAAAGTGTAACTATTTTAGACATGTAAGTGAAATACATTACGCAGCCTTGTAAACCTGGGTGCAGATATAAATGTAAGTGCAGTAAATATTGTAACCATTGTGTGCAATTTTGGTTGTAAATGCAGTAAAGTTTGTTGTTGTGTGCAGTTTTAGCTGTAACTGTTGTTTCCAATTTTAGTTGAACTATTATTTCCAGTTTTAGCTGTAACTACTGTGTACAGTAAATATTATAACTGTTATATGTAGTTTTGGATGTAACTGTTGTGTGTAGTTTTAGCTATAAATGTAGTAAAGTCTGTAACTTGTTGTATGCAGTTTTGGTTGTAATTGTTGTTTCTAGTTTTAGCTATAACTATTATTTCTAGTTTTAGCTGTAACTGCTATGTGCAGTAAATGTTGTAATTGTTGTGTGTAGTTTTGGCTGTAACTGTTGTGTGCAGTTTTGGTTGTAAATGTAGTAAAGTCTATAACTACTAGAAAGGCAGTAAAGGTTGTAAAGAGATGAAATATTTCTTACTATAAAAGATATTTTTCAGATCTTTCAAAGGGTTGATTCATTTTGTCACTTGCTAACCTCTGTAACATTACAGGAAATAATACAAAAAAACTTGTTTGAGCTGCATGTTGTGTATCTTCAGTTTGGTTGGATTGCATGTGGCATTGGCCCTTGGTTCACACCAACCTTACCTCTTGCAGTTGATGCATATTTATTTATGTCTCATATTTGTTATACCGTTTCTTTTATGGAGTTTTACGTGGATCAATAAACCTAGTTTTTATATTGGCGTATTGCCCATTTCTATTTTTATTGTTCATCTGTTGTGATATTTTTTTATTTTTCTATCATCCCTCTATTTTTTCCCAGTGTAGTTTTAGTGCATTTTTGTGGTAGTTTTAATTTTATTTCCCAGTCCATGTTATAGTTTTTATATTCTAAGTTTATTTTTCTATTGTTATCTTTTATTTTTCCTTCCCCTATTTTCCAGCAAGATAATCCAGTTCAGTTTAGTTTGTTATTTTTAAGGATATTCATATCTTCCCAGAGGTATTTTACTCTCAGGTAGTCCACATGAGATGGGGATTCCCATGTTGGTGTTGTACATGGGTGCAGTGTAAGTATACATTTTCAGACATCAACAAGCTTCTTGAATATTTTAACAATATTTTTATTGGAATCTTTAACCTAGTCATTGCCTTAAGGATGGTAAGGCATAGACCATTTGTGCTAAATATTATATTTAGTATTATTTTTTTGGACATCCTTGTTCTTAAAGAGTGTTCCATTATTAATATTAGTACAAAAGAGATGTCATAACAACTAAGGATATAATTGAGGATGAATTTAGAGGATTGGAATCTAGTTTGAGTCTAAAGACATAAACTTGAATCATTGGGTCATTATCTATAGCCAATATAATAAATTTATATCCATCATATAACACTATGTTTATATTTCCAATGATGTCCAATCCCCAAATGGATAAAGGTCATGGAGAAATTAAATACTAGAGAGATTTCTATGGGGTATGGATAAGGTTTTCATGCTTTTAGCACTTATCACACTTCTTTACATAGTCATAAGAATCATTTTTCATGGATAGTTAATAATAACCCATCCATAGGAGTTTCTTTGTGATGGAAAAATCACTAAAGTACCTAGTACATGATCCATCATAGGACTCTTTAATGACTACTTAAGCCTCACTTGAGTCTAAAAATATAAGAAAAATACCATCAAGGGTATGATGATATAAAATATTTCCAATGATGACATGGATATAGGCTTGTTTCCTAATGTTCTTGCACTCATTGTAGTTCAAATAATTAGGTAAAGTGATATCCTTAAGGTATGCAAAGACATTCTTGTAACAAGGATCAAGGGATGAAGTTGCTTCTATGGAAAATAGTTCTAGAGGAATTTGGATAGATTCTAGGGTTGAAGGTTACTTAATTTTCTTAATAAATATCATGGCTTATTTTTCATCTAGATTTAAGGTAATAAGGGATATAGTCGAGGCTATAGCATTGGCATTGTGATTAGTAGATATAAGGATGATGTGAATGGTAATTTTATCAAACATTGCCATTAGTTTATCAAAAATATATTATTATAGCTTGGGATTATCATATTTAGTTTAATATACACCATTGACTTGGTTGACTACTAGTTGAGAGTCTCTAAATATAGAAAGGATTCTAACCTAGAGAGATAGTGTTGCATGTATTCCAAGGATAAGGGCTTTTACATGATGGTATTGTTGATCAAAGAAAACTTAATATTGAAGTACAAATATATTATCTATTATTGAGGAGTGATAAAGATGAATCTTGCTCCCGCTCCTTTGGTACATCTAGTACCATAAAATTATTGAGTCTAAGAGTCAGGTTGATCTGATCTAGGTTTAATATTACTCATAACGAAAATCTACCACTAAGGGATCACTAAATTCTAAAGGTATGATTTCTAAATAATCATTAATGACCTAACCTTTCATAATATTTTGGTTGAAAAACTCAAGATTGAATTGACTAAATGTAATTAACCACTCAATAGTTCATCCAAGAGATGAGGTTTGGACATGAGATAGTATAATGGATTGACCCTTGCAATGACAAAGGTCTTATGGATAAGCATACAATGTCTAATATTATAATAGGAAAAGACTATGGATAGGAAAATATTCTCTAGGAGTGTGTATAAAACTTCATAACTGGCCTAAATATTGTTGATGTAGAAAATATCCCTTTCTCTATTTTGGTCATCAAACTATGCCAACATATCTCCTAAGGCAGGGTCGTTGGATACTATGTATGGCAAAAAAGGACTATTGGGATTGGGTGGGATAAGGATAGGTGGGAATGAGAGGTAGGATTTAATGTCATCAAAGGTTGATTGACAATTAATGTCCTATTTTAATACTACATCCTTCCTTAATAGCTTAATGAAGGGTTTACACTTGTTGGATAGCTAGAAGATGAATCTTTGGATGGTCTAGATTTTTCCTTGGAGACTCATAAGCTAGGTTAGAGTTTAAGGGGGTGGCATATCAACTATAGCCAATATTTTATTGGGATAAAATTTGATGCCATGTTGAGACATAGTTAATCTCAATAGTTTTCTTATTGTTACCCCAAAGATACATTTTTTACGCTTTGGGTATACTCCATACTCATACAACTGCTTGGAGATGTATCTTAGGTCTTAAACATCATCTTCCTAATTTATATAATGACCAATAATATGTCATGCATAATGTCATAAAATATGTATATCATGGCTCTCTAGTAGGCACCCCCTGTATTCTTCAACCCAAAGGGCATAACTTGATAGCAAAAGGTTCCCCATGGGGTAGTGAAAGTTATTTTGGATTAGTCCTTAGGGGTAATATTGATCTAGTTAAAGCCTAATAATCCATCCATTAAAGATAACATTCCATATCTTGTAATAAAATCAACAATCATATTGATGTTGGATAGAAGGAAGTCATCTTTGGGACATGCCTTATTGATGCCCCAAAATTCGGTGCATACCCTGATGTTGTCTATTTTCTTAGCAATGGGAACAACATTGGAATCTAGTTAGAATAGTCAATTGCTTTGATTAATCTAACATCAAGGAGTTTTTTGGAGCTCCAATTAACTAGCAATTCAACTTTTGTATGCATTTTACTTAATTTCCATTTTATCAGTTTTACACTAGGAGTGATGACTAGATGGTGGATGTTAGCTTTTGATGATATATATTAAAGGAAATGCAACCGCAAGATCTAAAATGAGCAAGCAATGTTAACTATATGATTTTGGTAATATAATATGCAATAAAAATATATGAGAAACTTTTGCAATAACCTAGAAAATAGCCACTAATGAAAGCTCACAAAAATAGTATAATGTAATATAATGGACATCTTAAACACTCCAAAAATTCTTGCATGATATACATTGTATTCACCATATCTTAATATCACTATGATCTACTATTCTATATGCTCCTCTCTTACGTTCTATATTTTGCTTCACTCTATCAAAGGCCTATATATAGAGATATATGAACCTTGGCCTTTCACCTACCTATGACTCTTCATATTCCTATTCTATGACTCATGTACATGTGGACTACATGCACATTTACATCATTGCACATTCTAACACTTGTGCATTTATTACATTGCATAAAATAAATACTCAAACCAATCTAAGACAAACTCCTAATCTAAAGATGTACCCAACGTGATACATTGGCATATACCAAATAATGTAATATATTCCAACACCCCCCTGTATTGCATTATTTGGGTATTGAAGACTTTAGTCTTTAATATGGTCTTCATCCTGGTTTTGGAATTGAAACTCTTCATTTCTACTTTCTTCATTTTTCTCCCTGTCTGTATCTTGATCAAGTAAATAATTAGTATCTTCATTTTGTTCCTTTGGTTCACTTTGAACTACATTCAGCTTGAAAGTATTTTCTTTCATCTTTTCTTTTCTATCATGCTTCCTCTTCTTTCTTCTTCTTCTTCTTCTTCATTTTTGCATTTTTCCTAGTGATATATCTTCATCATGATGAGTTAGTATATCATCACAATAGTATTAACTAGGATTACTATTTTGTTTCATGTTTTGAAATAATTCAAAAATAATTAATGATAAATATATCATCAAACATTCTTCTGATGTAAATATAACCATATTTTGAGTGTTCCACCAAGCTCTGAAAAGTACTTCATGTATATAACCAATTAGTGTCATAAAATTTCTTTCCTTTGCTTCATTGAGGAACAACGTGAATCTTTCCTTTTTACTAGTGGACAAATATTTGTATCCATCAAAGGCATCTATTAAGTTTTGAGAAAAAAAATTTAACTCATGGGATAGTTCCTCATTATTGAATGCATTTATCACTATTTCATCCATGCTTCTTCTACTTTGATATTTAAGGTGTAATTCCTTATAGCTCCCTAGTATTGTATATTGAGATTATCTTTTAAAACCTTTGAAGTTGTCTACCTTATGACTTCCTAGTTTTGTATATGATCAAATACTACCTTTCAATTCTTCAACCTTTTGAGTTATTTTTTGTAATTTCTTATTTATAGTCTTTCAAATTTCTAGATAGTATTCCTTTTAGATCCATAGTATTTTGAGTGTATTATATTTTTGATAAAGTGCTTAGCTTTCTTTATATTTCTTTTGAGTTGAGTCCCTAATGTTCAATTTCTATTTTTCACCTTATTTCTCCCTATTTGTGAAAGCTATAAATAATTTTAATGCTCTTTCATTTTGATAAAGTTCTCTATTTTTCAAGATCCTATAATTGGATTCCTTTTGTCCCTTCAATTTGTACAAGATACTAATATAAACAATTTCAAGCAATTCTAGTTTTGCTTCCTTTACCCTATAATTCTCAATGGTTTAGTTTTCTAAATTTCAATTATCTAAATTTTGATGTAGTACTCCTTATATCTCCCATTTGGAAATTTAGAAAATGATAATATTTGTAAAATAATGCTTCAATTTTTAAGGTATAAAATCTTATACCTCCTAGTGTAATAATTTGCAAATACTTCGTTATTTGAATCTCAAATAATGAAATTTTAAATAGCTCGTAAGGATATAATCTCCTTGCTTTAATTGCTTTCTAAATCATCAATAATTAATCTAATGTTGTAATTTCCTTATATCTCCATGCAATAATTAGCTAAACTTAAGCTTATAAATAATGCACCTTATATCTCCTTGCACTTGATGGAAAGCAAATATTAATTCAATGTAAATATACCTCTCTTTGATGTGATGCACTACATGCTGATTGGTTTTTCCTTTGACTGCACTTTCAAATTATTTGAACACTGTATTCTCCTCAATATTTAAGGTATGAAACTATTAATTAATTGCACTATATTCTATGGTGCACTTATTTATTTTAGATTGTTCTCTTCTTCGCTTCAATGCTCTCTAAACTTGGAAGCTTGATACACATGCTCTTCTCAAGTAGGGCTATTAATACTTACTTATCTCCATTTGGAATGCATACCACATGGTATTCACATTGCTCTTGAATGTAGATCTCCTTATTAGGTGGTGAAAAGACTTTACAGTCTTTAGAATATGTTGATGTAGGTGACACATGCGTTATCTCTCCTTATGGACATTGAAGTAATGATGTTTTATTCTTTTCTTTTCTTGAATGGAGTGTTACTTCAGACTTGGATGCTCTTCTCCTTACGTAGGTGTTATATTTCTAAGATGTTACTAAGAAATTGTAGGCGCTCTTCTCCTTTGTGCCAAATGGCACAATATTCCTTTGTTTTGTGTGGCAAGTTGAGGATTCTTCCCTTGAATTTAACCAAGCACTCAATGTCCCAACTCCTTAACACTCTTGCCAACTCCTTGCAAGTTTTTTGGCTTCTCTTGCAATAGTAGTGTGCTTTCTCCAACATATGGTGGCTCCTATACAATAAAGGTGGCTCCTCCTATGCTCTCTTCCAGGTGGTTGTTCATCCAAGCTTCTCTCCTATTTCACTTGGGTAACACTTATTGCCACTTGTATCTTTGTTACGCTATTCTCCTTGTGTTCTTCTCCTTACAACTTGCATCTTAGTTGTGTTATGTTGTCCTTAGTCTCCTTTCTTGTTGCAAGTTCATTTTGCACTGTGAGTGCTACCTTCATGGGACTATGGAATTGTATTTGGTGTCTTTAGACACCTTGAATAAGATAATTTTGAGCCCTTAGTTGGCTCTTTTTCCTTTGCTTCATAGATTCTTCCTTGGACTGGATAATACTACTACTTAATGACTACAACTTTATGCTACTTTGGTGTCTTCAAACACTTCAATTTTTATCTTCCTTATACTTCTTTGGAAAAGACAAATATGGTGCTATTATGGACTACAAAAAAATATGTTATAAAATAAGATAGAATACCTTAGTTGCACCTAAATTTTGAGAGTTTCTTAGTCTCTTTATGTAGCTTTCTTCCTTGTCTTTAGTAAGGTGGAACCTTATCTATTCCTTGGTGGTTGTAGTGCTCCTTTGGTGGCTTCTCTTCACCAAGACTTGCTATAGTTTTACCTGTGCTCAATGGTATCTTTTGACACTCCAACTCAACTTTGTTTTGTGCACTAATATTCCTTTCTTGCTTAATACTTAATGCACTTTTAATAGCTCTTAGAAATAACTTGTATTATGCACTATCAATTCCTCCTTATTACTCCTTTTAATCAAATTTATAACACTAACTTGTGTTAATATATTTTGTAGGTTTCAAGATAATAATGCTACCTCCTTACTCAACTTGAAAATATTTAAACTCAACCTCCTTATTGCTATTTTTAATAACTCTTAAAATGGTGTTTTAAAGGAACTTAAATAATACGAAATAAGAAACTTTAATAACATCAACTATCAAACCTTATTTTGACCTCCTTGTAGCAATATTGCTTGGTGATTTGGTTCACCTAATTGTTGCTTTGAGTTTGATAAATTTGTAGCTTCAATTTGTATTACTTTGCTGCTTTAAACTATGGTTTTGTGGCTTCAACTCTCCTCCAAGAAGCATTCTTGAATTTTGAAAATTAGAAAATATTAATGCTACCTTCTAATTGTCCTTGAACTCTAAAATTTTTAGGTTCTTATGCAACCTATTTCTCCTTCAATATGCTATCCTAGAATCTCTCAAATTTGGTAGAAAACTCCTCCAAATTGCAGCTAAAACTTAGCTTCTATAAACCTTAAATTTTCTACTGTAAAAATCAGAAAACTCCTTTCAAATCAGCCTTCAAACCTTCAATGGCAATATTTAAATCTCTTAGATTTGGTGGCTTCTTATAGCTCCTTTATCCTTCAACCTCCTTGTCAAATTCTAACTTCAATATTGGATTATTTACTAGCCTTCTTCTCAAGAATCTGAATGTCTTGAGGTCTTTAGAAATCCTTTCTAGAATTTGGTACTTCTTGCCAAATCTTTCTTTCTTTTGGTTTTGTTGTCGAATGGCAATAATTGTCCCAAATTATTTACTATCAGGTACTCTTCCTTGCTAGCAATATTCTCAAATGGACTTCTCCAAGTCTCCTTAAATGAGGCTATCCTAGCCTTCTCCTTATTTCTCTTTTCAAGTTAGCTTGAGGCCTTCTCCTTGGGTCTTCAAATCCTACAGCTTCTCTAGTCTCATCAAAACTCCAATGAGACCTTCCTTGATCTCTCAAATATTCAACTATGGAAGTTTTGCAATGAGATATCTTTCTTGGATATTTAAAATCTACTATTTTTAAAATCTAGAATAGGACCTTTGCTAGTCCTTATCTATCTTCAATATTCCAAATTTGGAAGTTCTTCAATGAGACCTTTCTCTTGGGTCTCCTCCTTCTAGATCTGCTTTCTTCTTTCTTCACTCTAAATTCTTCAATATTCATATTTCTATGAGGACCTCCTTGGTTCTCCTCAATATTCAATATACAATGGGGCCTTCTTGTTAGAGAATATATTACATTATTGGGTACATATCAATGTACCACCTTTGGTACATTACTAGAGTAGGAGTTTACTTTAGAGTAAAGTTAAGTAGTTACTTCAGCATGTAATAAATGCACAAGTGTTAGAATGTGCAATGATGTAAATGTGCATGTAGTCCACATGTACATGAGTCATAGGATAGAGTCAAAGGTAGAGTAAGGGCCAAGGAACCTATCTTCCTATATAAAGGCCTTATAGTGAGTGAAATAGAGAGGAGAGAATATAGAGTGTGCATAGTATAGATTAGTAGTGTGGTACAATGTAGTTCCTTTAAAAATAGTTTATGGAGTGTTCATGTCCTCCATTATACTGCATTGTACTATTTTCGTGAGCTTTCATTAATGGCATATTTCTGAGTTATTGTAGAAGTTTATCTCTTTATTTTCCTGCATATTATAGTGCCATTATCATATAGATATCATAGCTTGCTTATCTTGCATCTTGTGGTTGCATTTCCTATATCATATACTCATCAAAAGCTAACAGTGGTATCAGAGCACATGGTAGATCGATAGGAAATAGGGAGAGCCACAAGTGAGATTGAGAGAAATCTAAAAATATCATTTACAAAATTTTTGAGATTGCATTTGGCTAGAGTCTTTCCATAGGGTTGCAAAAAAACTCATGAAGACTAGGACTCAACATAAATTCCACTAGATTGACAAATCAACTAGTGAAGATTGATTATCTCTAGATTTAGAATTTCTTCCATTACAGTCCTAATACTTTGTTGCAGGAAAAAGGAGATTCAAAGAAAGTTGGGAAGCTTCCTACAAAAGAGCTAGGAAGAATATCTTCTTTAGAATCAATCCAGCACTAGAAGCAACAAACGGAAGAACAAATATTTGGAGGCTTGAAGAAAAGGTCCCATTGCTAGAGATTGTAGACCTACAGAGTGCAGAAGAAGAAAAGGCCATAGGAGCCTTGTTGTAGATTCAAGGAAGAGACTCCAGAGAAGAGTCCAAGAGAAGATTGGATATTGGTGATCTCCATTGAAGACTACAAATAGCAGATTGAAGAGACTCCAGAGAAGAGTCCTGGTGAAGATAGGAGATTGGTGATCTCCATTGAAGATTGAAGAAATCAGCCTAAGAAGCTGAAGAGACCTACAAGAGGTCCTATTGAAGAACTTCCAGTTTTGGAAGAGAAAGAGAAGGACTAGCAAAAGTCCTATTTCTGAAGCAACAGATTTTAGAGATCCAAGAGGGAGATCTCATTGCCAAACTTCCATAGTAGAATATTGAAGAAAAGGTCTCATTGAGAAGACCAGAGAAGCTGCGAGAGTGAAGACCCTAAAGAAGAGGTCTCAAGGAGAAAAGAAGGAGAAGGCTTGGTGAGCCTCATTGAAGGAGATTCGGAGAAGGCCATTGAAGGAGTTCCTAGGAGAACTCATTGGAGAAATTTACCACCAAGGAGAAGTTCCTAATAAAGGAAGAACTTGGGACAATTGTCGCCATCCGACAACAAGCCCAAGGGAGAAGGATTTGGCAAGAAGTTTGCCAAATTTTGGAGGAGATTGGTGAAGACCTCAAGACTTTCAGATTCTTGAGAAGAAGGCCTAGATTGAAGTCAAAATTTGACAAGGAGACTGAAGGAGAAAGGAGCCAAACATTACTACCAAACCTGAAAGGTTTGAAGATTTCCTTTGAAGGCTAGAAGGCTCATTCGGAGATAAGGGTTTGCTGAATCTACAGCAGAATACTAAAGGGTTCTTGAAGGAAAATCTCAACTGCGATTTGGAGGAGTTCCCTACCAAATTTTTGAGATTCAAGGACAACATTTCAGTGAAGAGATTGACTGCTTTGCAATCTAAAATTTTCAGATTTGAGGATAGCAAGAAAGCAGCAACTTAGGCAGCATCAATAGCTGCTAAGTGTCAGATTTCCAAGATACATCTTGAAGGTTGGAGCCACCAAACTATAGTATCAGGCAACAAGATATAAGAAGGTACAAAGCTGCAAATTGGTGTGTTGAGAAGCTGTTTTAGACAGCAAAAGAAGAGCTGCAAGTTCATCCAGTAAAAGGCAGCAATAAGGTGAATCTAATCACCTTGAAATCCTTCATCTACAGAGTTCGTTAAGGTAAGCAACTTGGGTGCAAATAGGTTCATTAGTTGAACTTTAATTTAATTCATTATCAAGTTCCATTAAGCACCATATTAGAGTTTTAAGAAGTTGCAAAGAGAAGGTTGCATATTATAGTCTTCAAGAGAGTGCAGAAGGAAGTTTCTTTTAAGGTTTATACCTGCACATTAAAATAGGAGTTAGATATATTTCGACAGAAAGAAAAATATCATCTTCCTATTGTTTAAGTTGAAGTAGAGAAGACTACATTAAGTTTGCAGAGATTATAGTGCATTTAAGAGTTATTATTGATACATCTTACTTTGAGAGTTCTTTTACAGGAGTGATAAGGTGAGATCAATATTGCACTATACTAATTGTTCTTAAGAGTTTTTAAGGTGCACTAAGTATTTTAGTTGCAGTGAAAATTAGTGCAAAGTTAAACCTCTAAAATAGCATATTAGTTGCATGATTAAGAGCTTGGATTCATTGTTACTAAGTTATCCAAGAAAAGAAGTTAGAGGTTAGTGTTGTCTAGTAAGGAAGGCAACAATACATTACTACTTGCTCTCAAGGATTAGAGTAGAGAGCTACCATATCTAAGAAGCAAGGAATAGCTTCAAAAGGAGACGTATAACTTTAGTGCAAAATAAGGGACTTAATCCTATCTATTGCAAAGGTGTTTGCATTACATTGGCACCTGGTTTTGTCCTTTCAAATACAACAAATAAGGACAAAATAAAGAGTGTCTTAAAGATACTATTGCAAGCAACAAGACACGATCTCCAAGTGGCCACATCACTGAAGTTTGAGGAGCAAACTTCAAGCAAGGTAGAGAGCCAACAAAGGGCTCACAAAGCTGGGTTTTTGGGTGTCTAAAGACACCACTTTCAGCACCTTATCCAGCACCATCAACCTTCAGCACAAGGACCTACGTAAAGGAGCTATCATAGCACAAGAAAATCTACACCTACAGGTCATGGTATATACATAGAAGATAGCATAGAGTATCTACATAAAAAGGCTATCAATATCTACATAAAAGATAGAGCAAGGACAATGTATAGCAAGCAAGATACAAGGGAGAAAATGAAGGTGCAATACCCAATACGCCAACCGAGTGGAAGCACCATAATCTACCATTAGAGCTCCATAGAACCTCCACTCCAATGCTCTTGGATCATCACAACTAGAGCCAACCTTGAAAGAAATCATCATCCTCAAATAGAACAACTTGCAAGGAGGAAATTGTTCGCTATCAAAGGAGCCAAACAAGCTTGCAAATGGTTGGAATGAATAGGCATTGAGAAAGCCTTAAGGTTATCTTTTGGTACATTGAAGAGTGTGCATGCAAAGGAGATATCAACATTTATCTTGAAGGAGGAAGGAATATTGTGCCACTTGGCACAAAGGGCATCTTCACCCTTTTTATCTCCAACGCTCAAGAGAAAGGTGTTCAACTTAGTAACGCCTTCCATCATAGCCATAATGCTAGCACTCAGAGATAGGCACTCATCAGAGTAATGCTCATCCTAGAGAGCACCAACCATTAGAGTAACACTCATCCAAGAGAGCACCAGCCATTGGAGTAACGCTCATCCAAAGAGGAGAGCACCTATGATTGGAGTAACGTCTCATTTACCTAAGCGCCACTCAAGGAGGAGACTAAAGGATCTTAGTAACACCTCATGCCACTTGGCACACGCATCAATAAGGTAGAAGCATATTTGTAGCCACCATAAAAAGGAGCACTCATAGAGGAAAGCGCATCGACAGCCAGTATCAAAGTGAAAGCACACAACGAAGCATCACGATCGGAGTCAAAGTGCAGCAAGAGACTACCATATACCAGCACCGATCGAAGAGAGCATTGAATGCTCGAGTTGTAAGGTGAAGACCAACACCATTTGAAAAGAAGTAGAGCATTGAATGCTCGGGTTGTGAGGAGAAGACCAGCACCATTCAAAAGAGAGCATTGAATGCTCATTTCCCATAATAAATATCAGCGCCTGAACTTAGAAGCCTCACCATAGGCCAATCAGCTCGCTCACTATACGTTGAAGGGAGGTAAAATACATACTTACTTTCCTTTAATTTAGAAGTCAAAGGTGCATTAAAGACTATCATAAGAGGATGTCCACCAAGTCTATCATAAACCAGCAAGGAGATACAACACATTTCAAGGAGTTTGAAGTCAAGCATAGCGCCCATCAACTTTATAAAGGTATTATTTCATATTTGCTTTCATATAAGGGATAGTATAAGGTTGAAATTATTATTATCATTTGCATTTGAAGTTATATGCAAATCAACCTTAATAGATTTGAAAGTAAACCAAAGGAGTTCATATTCTTATCCTTAAATAGTATTTCATTTCAAATCACTCTAGTTGAAATACAATATTTGCAATTAATATCATAGGAGGTATAAGGTTTTCTACTTGGAAATAAATTATTATTGCAAATATCATTGTTTTCTAAAATTCTAAAATTAGGGAGATATAAGGAGTGCTACATCAAACTTTAATTAATTGGAATTTAGAAAATTAAACCTTTGAAAAATTTAAGGATAGAGGAGGAAAATTATTGCTTGGATAATTGAGTTGGAATTTATTGTACATTCTTGTCTCATAGTCACATTAAAGAGACAAAAGAAATCCAACCATAGAGAACTCCATCAAATTGATAAGTGCATAGTTCATAGGAGAAATAAGGTGAAATAGGAGTTGATAATTATCATTCCCAAATCAACTCAAAAGGTGAACTATTACTTCCTAAAGCACTTTACCAAGATTAGAGTATATTCTAATCACTAGGGAGACATAAGGATCCTACAAAACCTAAGCCTTAGAAAGGTTTTATCAAAATAATTCACATACTCTAAACTAGGGAGTTATAAGGTAGTCTACTACAAAGGATCTATCAAAAGTGTTATTAAAATATAAATAGATAAAACTAAGGAAGATGTCTACCTCAAAGAATACAATAAACAATGATATGAACAAAACTATTAGAAAGGAAAGAGCAAGTGTCATAAAAATTGGAATCAAGAATTTACTTATAAATTTTGAAGGAGACTTAGACCTTACTTCAAAAAATATTCATAGTGAAGCTTTAAAAGATAACTTTGAAACCATGGAATATTATCTACATGCTCAACTCACTAAAGCAATTTATAATGGAAAGAGTGACATTCAAATTCCTTTAACATTTTGTAGCATATTATATATGGCATTACTTACATTCAAAGGTTACAAAGATGAGAATGTAGAACAAAAAGGAGTGATAGAATTACTTAAAATTAAAATAGAAATGGATGAATCATACCTAGAGAAGATAAGTCAATCCTCATACATTATTGATACTTCAATTTCTATTAACACAAAATCTTATCATGATGCATTAAGTGTTTGTTTAGAAGATTCTATACAAAACTTGGAAAATGATAAAAAGGACAAAGGCAAAGAGAATATACTTTTGCAAGAATCAGGTAATAGTATGTCCACCTATAAAAGTGTAGTTACTTACTCCAAAGACAAGAATAAATAAGAAGAAGAAGAGGAAATGGATCAAGGAGGCATACAGTGCAAGGTGAATTAAATATAATACAAAAGACTAGATTAAGTTAAATAACATCTAAAGATGAAGATCCATATTAAATACTAAAGTCTTCAATACCAAAATAATGTAATACAAGGGGTGTTAGAGAATATATTACATTATTATGTACATATCAATGTACCACCTTTGGTACATTTCTAGAGTGGGAGTTTACTTTAGAGTAAAGTTAAGTAGTTACTTTAGCATGTTATAAATGCACAAGTGTTAGAATGTGCAATGATGTAAATGTGCATGTAGTCCACATGTACATAATTCATAGGATAGATTCAAAGGTAGAGTAAGGGCCAAGGAACCTATCTTCCTATATATAGGCCTTATAGTAAGTGAAATGAGATGAGAGTATACAGAGTGTGCATAGTATAGATTAGTAGTATGGTACAATGTAGTTCCTTTAAAAATAGTTTATGGAATGTTCATGTCCTCTATTATACTGCATTGTACTATTTTTGTGAGCTTTCATTAATGTCATATTTTTGAGTTATTACAGAAGTTTATATCTTTATTTTCTTGTATATTATAGTTTTATTATCATATAGATAGCATATCTTACTTATCTTACATCTTGTGGTTGCATTTCCTATATCATATACTCATCAAAATCTAACACTTCTTTCTTGAACATCCTCCTTGATTTGCAGTCTTCAATGTGGCTTCTTTGGTATTTTCCTCTCTTCTCAATATTTTACTTAGAATATTTAATTTGTAAATATTGCAATGGGACCTTTTTATTAGACCTCCAAATATTCAATCTCCAACTTGTTACTTCAAGTACTAGATTGATTCTAAAGAAGATATTATTCCTAGCTCTTGTAGGAATATTCTCAACTTTATTTGAATATCCTCTTTTCTACAACAAAGTATTACAAAATGATAGTAGTAATTTCTTTAAATCTAAAGAAAATTAACTTCACTAGTTGATTTGTCAATGTAGTGGAATCAATTTTGAGTCCTAGTCTTCACAAGTTTTTCTTAAACTCTATGGAAACACTCTAGCCAAATGCAATTTCAAAAATTCTAAAAATGATATTTCCTATCTTCTCTTGATCTCTTATGGCTCTCTCTATTTCCTATCAATCTACATTGTGCTATGGTACCACTGTTACATTTTGATGATATATATTAAAGGAAATGCAACCACAAGATCTAAAATGAGCAAACAATGTTAACTATATGATAATAGTAATATAATATGTAGAAAAACTATATGAGAAACTTCTACAATAACTCAAAAAATAGCCATTAATTAAATCTCATGAAAATAGTACAATGTAATATAATGGATATCTTAGAAACTTCAAAAATTCTTGCATGATTGACATTGTATCTACCTTCTCTTCTCATCATTATGCCCTACTATTCTATATACTCCTCTCTTGCATTATATATGTTTCTTCACTCTATCAAAGGCATATATAGATAGAGATATAAACCTTGTCCTTTCACCTACCTATGACTCTTCATCTTCCTAATCTATGACTCATGTACATGTGGAATACATGTACATTTACATCATTGCACATTCTAACACTTGTGCATTTATTACATTTCATAAATTAAATACTCAAACCTTAATCTAAGAGAAGCTCCTAATCTAAATATGTACCCAAGGTGGTACATTGGCATGTACCAAATAATATAATATATTACAACAGTGGACAACAAGGAAGGGATCAAGGCCAAGCATGTTAGCATAGGGCCAAACAAAGTTGTATATAAAATCCATAAAGATATTGGTGTATTCATCATGCTTATTCATAGTCAAGACCTTGTCAAGCTTAAGGATCTTAGGACTATTTGGTGGTCCCAATATTGATGTCCATGGTTTCTTGAATTAGAATACAAGATTTACCTTATAATTGTGGGGGACCTGGTAGCACTCCTAGGCTCTCTAGATCTATAGGGTCTAAGGTTGGAAAACTATTATTAATTTATTATGAGATAGAAACATTGGTAATTTGGGAAAATATCCACAAAAACAAAATTGTTTTGTGCTAGATACTCCAAGGAATCATCTTGGGGAGAATAGTTTGGGGTATCCTTTGATTTTATCTTCATCATTAATCAACTAATGATAGGATCAGTTTAGAATATTTACCTCAACATATTAGATAATTTAGGAGGAGGTATGATCTATGAGGAGTGAAAATCCATCATCATTGTTCTTTTCAAAATCTAATTTCTTCAAAGAAATAATGTTGTCATAAGAAAACCTACTAATATAACTAATTCTTCAAAATAATAAGAAGAAGAAATCAAACGCTCACTATGGCTAGGGATATAACCTATCCCACAACATCCCAACTAGGCTTTAGTATGTGATGGATATTTGATAACCTACTCATATAGGCCTAGTCCTTTACACTAATATCCCATATTGGAAAATATTTACTTAGAGATGGGATATGAGTTTGACAAGAAGTATGAAGCATATTGTCATTGAACTAGATAAGAGTTAGTACCAAGGATTTTCTCCTAATCGATAATACCAATATAAATGAAGTATGAACTTGATATTTGCATTATTTTACCATTATTGCTAGATGGTAAGCCTAAGGTTTGGGAATATGGAGTGGGCTTGACTAGGTGTCACAGCCCAGGTCTACTACTCATTGTATAAATGTTTGAGCTTTGGAACCAACGTAACTATGCTAGTACTCGATCATTGGCCTTTATCTAAGGTGTGATCAGGGTCCACCATCGCATGCTCACCAGACTAGATATCTCAGACTCAGCTACGGATGATGGTATTACTGCCCATACCAACTACCATAGGACTTTCTGATCTTATGGTCTAGCTCTCTGGCCATAAGTTTCTCTTAGCAATTCCACATTTGAAGTGGGTTTGTGAGCATCCTTACGTACTAGTCATGTACTTTCCTAGGACAACGTCCCATACCGCCACCCTTTACTTTCAATAGTGTAGGACCATTGTCCCCATACTATAGCTGGAGAATAGAAAGTACCGAGTTACAATAGTCAGATCTACGACCATTGCAGTTGGGTGTAGTCCACGTCCTACTTGACACCTTTGGACAACTCCAGGTCCGCATCCTACTCGATGCCTCTGGACCAATTTAAAAAAAATTCTTTCATATATAGTTTATTCTAGTGTGGTATTTGGATACTATCATTATTCATTTCTATTTCACACATATATAAATTTATTGAATATAAATTTTTTAAGAATAATTATAAATGTGAAAATTGATATAATATTGTGGTAGGGTTTTTGTTTCCTTATTTTCCTATACTATATAATTCATCTAAGTTTTAAGAAGAACTCATAGAAAATTTTGAATAATTTTTGTCTTAATGTAAAACATATAGCATTAGACAACTAATCTATCATATAATATAATATTAAACCACTCAATATTTAAAATTCCTTTAATTCATCATACTTAAATTAACACCATATCCAAAAAGCTTTCATTTGATTTAATAATTAACCATGAAAAATGAAAATACAAATTATACTAAGGTCTCCTTACCTACTTCCTCCATTTATCACGCTTTACTCTCCAACTAACATGATAATCTTTATATTATTAATTTTATTTAAAGGAATAAGAAAGTAGATATCCTATCGATCAATAAATTTTTCTATATCATTTTTAAATATGACATCAACTCATATTCAAGTTTAAATGTGACATTACAAAGTCCCTAAATTCATATACAACAGCTCATATCCAATCCTTAATTATATTTAGTGATCTAAATTATGTTTATACACTATTTTACTTTCCACTATTGTAATGTTGTTGGCTGACGCTATACATGTTAAAGCCAATTTCTCTTCAAGTTACTAAGTGATTTTTCCCCAATTAGCCAACATACGCTTCCAGTTAATCGTTTCTAGTTGCTCTCTCTCTATCTCTCTCTCTTTTTTATATATATATATATATATATATATATATATATATATATATATATATATTCCTCATTGGAATGTATATGAGCTCACACTCTTTTTAGGATAGCCATCAACATTTAATCCCTTCTATTTATATATGAGGCCTCCCAAGGTTTACTCTCTGTTGATAATACATAAAGCCCCCTCCCAATTGTTTAAGCACCTTTGTATTCTCAGGCACGCCTAACTAGCCTTTATGGCATACTACGAGAAAGTGAAAATTATTTTTTGGGCTTTTTAAAAAGGCTTACCATCTACTTATAAAAATAAAATCTTTTCAAAGTGCATCAATAAAATTATTTCAACATATCGTCAACCTATAAATTTTAAAAACAATATATAAATTAATTGGAGGTCTTTAGGGTAGCGTTAAATAGAACACTGGTAACTGTTCAATTATTTTCTAAGCATAATAACTTGAAAAGATACTCTTAAAGAAAGCACGCACAATGAAACCATGTCGTTCTATATTACTAGCTAAAACCGTTAGATCCCTTCCAAGTAAAGGCTCTATAGCAATATAAATCTGACTCATTCCTATTTATAATGAAATCAAATGACGTGTTCATATGCCAAGCTTTAAAAATATGAAATAAAGGTTTCTTAATTGCTATATAAGTCCTTTGTACCCTTTCCCAAATAATAGCCATACAACAGTATATACTTGCAAAAGGGTTTCGCTTCCACGTCTTTTTGTAATACAGCATATATCAATTAATTTGTCAATCATGTAATTGTTACAATGAGTAGTGATTCAACAATCTGTTCTACCATATTGAGAACACAACTATCTGGTTTTTGCAACAGCTTTCCATGGCTCCTTCAACATTTTTTGTGAACCCACCCGACAACCAGAGACTTTATGTTTGAAAGGTGTTTATGGGTCAGCTTGGCCTCTTAAATGCATCTATATGCCTTAGGCAATCATGTAGAAAACACTAGCTACTTAAGAATTTTATATAGACTCTAGGGAAGACAAATCAAATTCAAGATAACTCCTCTCATTGTTGTCTATAATGCGAACCAAGTAACATAGAAACACACTTCTCAATATTTTAAAATATGCAACCTAATTTATGTGAAGAACGTTTCAAATTATTCTAATAATTTATGATGCAAAATAAATGAAGCTATCAATGAATTCACCATTACAAATTAATTTTTTTAATACAATTTTCTTATTAGACAGATGTTAAGTATGATAACGCAATTAGTCTTTGTTAACTATTCTATTATTACTATCTTTAAGAATGCTGAGGATGCTAACCTGGTAAAAATACGTGGCTATACTTTATGTCAGGCTCTAAAGCTATGAACGCACAGATGAATTAGATAAAGACCTTCAGAGTTATCTGAAGACATACATAACAATATATCTTCCTTCCCTACTACTCTTATAAGGAGAATCATATTTCTATAGGGTGACACCTTATATTTTGTTGGAAATAAAGCTAGTAAAAAGACCAAAAAGGAGTAAAAAAGGTGTAAAAAAATTTTTCAACTATAAGCTTTGGATCTTACCCCTTTTACCTCCTTGGATGACAGTTGACTGGATAGGTAAGTTTAGCTTGGATGACAACTGACTGGGTAGGATTGGATGGCAAGGGCATCAAGGTGAACCAACTCAATTTCCTTTTTCCCTTTCCTCCCTATTTCTTCTATTTCCCTAACTTCCCTATATTCCCTAAGTTAGGTTAATACTACGAGTATATCTTCCAATGTAACTGAGGTTTCCGAAGGTTGAATATAAAATTGATTATCTAATTTTTTCTCCTAACTTCTCTCAAATCACATCTGGTATCATAGCCGAAGGTGAGGGAGGCCCAAGGATCGAGAGCCGAAGCCAAATATAGTACGAGGATCGAGGCAAAGGAAGCCCAAGGATCGAAGCAAGAGAAACCCGTAAAGCATAGCTTGTAGCTAGACCAAGGTAGGGCCCACAGCTCGAAGCTCAAGGCCAGAGAAGCCTGAAGGCACGTGGATCGATGCAAATGCTAGAGCAGGCCAACACAGTAGCTAGTGAAGATAGAAGCGACACAGAAGGACCGATCACAGAGCGACACGTGGCAACAGGAGGACAAGTCAGGAGCTGACATGGACAGAAAATGAGGCACAAGGAGCTGACATGAACAAGCATGCGGCACGTGAAGGGAGGAGCAACATGGCGAACAAAGGTGGGCGAACAGAAGGCAAAAGGGGCGATTGAGCAATTTACTGAAGGTAATCGAGAATCATACTGCTTCTCTATGCTTTTAAAGCACAAAATCCCCTCCGCATAGCGGATGTGGGATTATTATTTTTTTTAAAGTTGTTTGCACGGTCGACAAGATAAAGGAGGCAAGCCTCCTTTGGATTCCTGTTGGGCCACGCAGCTTGATTGGCTTGAGGAGCTAGCCATAAGTTGCCTGACCCCCTACACGTCGTGGGTTAGAAACTCAACGATAGTGAAATTCTTTTTTATTTGAAATTGCCACAAAACTCCATAATAAATATATGACCTTCCTCCTCCATACCCAGCCATGGGTGTAGCTCGATCGGTGAAGGTGGATTTTTTGTGAATTGCATGTCTCGGGTTTGAATCCTACGAGGACAAGTTTTATTAGTTTTTCTTTTTTAAAAAAGCTAAAAAGGGTTTGAATTAGGCTTTATAAGGAAGTTGGAATTCCTTAGCTCACAGCAACTGAGCTACTGTCATGGCAAACACACATGTTGTAAGGCCCAAGGCCATCATATGTCAAGGGTTCGAAACCCTTTGCCCTCATTTCTATAGTTGAACTTTTTTTAAATTATTATATTAAAAATATTTATATTATATTTAATAAATTAAAACTTAATTGTTTTTAAAAAAAAAATTAAAAGCAATTATTTTATTTTTATTAAATAAGAAATATAAATTTTTTTATTATAAAAAAAAGGGGACATTGCCAAGGAGGCAATTCATTGTAAAAGCAATTTTTTTTATTCAGGTAATCATAAAGAGTGTGTAATAAGCCTAAGAGGCTTAGTTTTTTTTTTGTAAAAGAGACAAAGGATCAAATTGTAAAATTGTAACAAGGCATTGATGATAAGACCAAATGGTTGTTATCATGCCTTATGTGTAATTTTAGCACGAGAAGGTGCAAAGAGTTTTGATAACAAATTTAGAGGTTATGGACTCAACATTGTGTTTAGTCAACTTCAAAATGTAGTGATAACACATCAAAGGCATCCTAACTCAGCGTACGAGGCAGAATTTGAAGATAACTCATTCAGGAGTGAATTTGAACAATCAGAATCAGTACAAGCTGAAGCACAAGAATCAGAGTATACACACTACAGTAATTTAGTAGAAATCCTAGAACCAGAATCACCGAAAATCATATAGATAAGTGACAAAGAAGAAGAAGTGGTAGATAACTTTATAACTCAAGAGATCACATCCCCACATCAAGAGGACCAAACAGTCCATGATAGACTAGAACAAGTCAAATTTGACTTAAATTTGTAATCTCTTCCTTCTTCCTTCTTCTTCTTTCCTTCTTTCAGCAAAAATACTTTATTGTAACCGTCAAATAAGGAGAGTTTTTTGGTAACTATGGCCTCACACAATAGCTTACCTATACTAGAATTTAACGGTTATGACTATGAATATTGGTACATAAAGATGAAGACCTTGCTCATAGGTAAAGGTTTGTGGGACATCATAGAATAGGGCTACACAGGACCTTCATACTGGATAACACTAAGTGCCGCAGACAAGAAAACATGAAAAGAAGAACAAAAGAGCAACTCTTCTGCTCTTTCTCATCTCCAAGCTGCATTGGAGAAAAGCATATTTTCTAGAATTACTGCCTGTACGAATGCACAAGCTACATGGAAAGCATTGAGTGATGGATTCCAAGGTAGTAATCAAGTGAAGCAGGTAAGGCTTCAAACATTGAAGCGAGATTTTGAAAATCTCCGAATGAAAGATAATGAAAAAGTCGATGATTATTGTGTTAGAGTAAAAGCAATTGTAGATAAAATGGTTACACTAGGCGAAGAAATCAAGCCTGAGATAATTGTAACAAAAGTGTTGAGAAAACTTACACAAAAATGGAACCATATTGCCATAATAATAGAAGAATCCAAAGATCTTTCCATTTCAACCAGCTATGAAGGTGATGATAAGGCCTTCACTTCCAATGAAAATATTGGAAGAGGACAGGGAAGAGGTCAAGGTTGAGGTAAGCAAAGAGGTAGATGTAGAGGCACCTACAGAGGAGGCAACCAAAACATAGGAGGCAACTCATACATAGGAGGAAACTCATATATAGGAGGCAACCAACAAAGAGGTGGAAATCAAAATTGAGGTACAAATCAAGGACAAAGTGGCAATCAAGGGCGAGGAAGTGACAAGTCCAAATCAGTTTGTTTCAACTATGGCAAGCCAGGTCACTTCGCTCGTGACTGCTAGTCAAAATATTCACAAGACAACATCAATAACTATGGAAATTATGGAGAAGAAGATGATGCTTCTAATATTTTTCTATCATATGGACAATCAGATCATAATTTAAATGACACATGGATTCTAGATACTGGTTGCTCAAACCATATGAGTGGCAAAGAAAACTATGTGCTACTCTAGATTCCACTTATAAATCCCAAATCAAATTAGGAGATAACAAAGCATTGCAAGTAGAGAGAATTGGAGCCATGGCGATTCCAACCAAAGAAGGACTAAAGAAAGTGAGTGACATCTATTACACTCCAAAGCTCCAACATAATTTGCTCAGCATTGGACAAATGATAGAGAACAATTACAAGCTTGTCTTTGATGAAGGACAATGTATTATTTTTTATAAAAATAATTGTAATCGTGTCATCACCCAAGTCCCCATGACCAAGAAAAGGTTATTCCCTCTCAAATTTGGTGAGACAGGGGGAGATCAACTTGCAAATGTAGCAATTAAAAATCCAAGTGTACTGTGGCACTTGCGATATGGTCACCTTAATTCTGCTAGCTTGAAATTTCTCACTTCTCAAGCTATGGTGATAGGACTTCCAAAAATCAATGATCAATAGGAGTTTTGTGAAGGATGTGCTTTGGGAAAGCACTCCAGATCAAAGTTTCTGAGACGACAAGCATGGAGAGCCAGCTATCCACTTCAGTTAGTACATTTGAACATCTATGGTAAGATGCAAACATAGAGTCTCAAAAACAATTATTATTTTCTCACTTTCATAGATGACTTCTCTAGGATGTGCTGGATTTATTTCTTAAAGCACAAATATGAAGCATTTGATTGCTTCATAGATTTCAGAAACAATGTAGAGAATCAAAGTGGGAATTATGTAAAATGTCTTCGGACAGATCAAGGAGGTGAATACTCCTCAAAATAATTTTTAAACTATTGTAAAGCAAGTGGGATCAAAAGGCAATTCACCACATCCTATACCCCACAATAGAATGGTGTGGTTGAAATAAAGAACCACACCCTAGTTGAGATGGTGAGATTGATGCTTCAGATAAAGCATCTCACTAATATGTACTGGGTTGATGCTGTAAAAACAAGTGTATATATTCTAAATAGAAGTCCAACTTCTAGTTTAGATGGCATCACTCCTTATGAGGCGTGGTATGCAAAGAAACCAAATGTAAAGCACTTCAAAAAATTTGGTTCTTTAGCATATGCCCACATTCCTAATGAGAAAAGGAGGAAGCTTGATCCAAAAAGTCAAGCTTGTATATTTATCGGGTATTGTGAGTCTACAAAAGCATATAGGCTCTACAATCCCAAGACTCATAAAATTGTACTCTCCAGGGATGTAATTTTTGATGAAGTGGTAGAATGGGGTCATCAAAGAATTTTTGTTGATGATGAGTCCCAAGATGTAAATTCTTCATAGGTACAATAGGTGTCTCCAAAGAACAAGAAAGGTACACCACCCCCTCCAAGATCAAGCAGTTTAAGGACTTCAACCACCACTCCAAGTACTTCTCCATGGAGATTAGTAAGTTCTTCACCAATGGACATTGACTCTCCATCAAGAGGCAGAAGAGCTTTACAACATCATCCATCCTTTCAGATGCTGGATCAAAATTTCTAGAGAAGATTCACTAGAAGCCAAGATAGTGAAATGAATACAGTTTTGCAACAACTTGAAAATTTGCAATTGTATGGGGATGATGACTCCAAAGAACCTAGAGGAGATGAATTCAATTATGCTTTATTGACTAATGCACAGCTAGATCTAGCTAGCTATTAGAATGCATGTACTCAAAATATATGGCAAGAAGACATGAAAGAGGAAATAACCTCTATAAAAAATAATGATACATGGGAGCTAGTAAAGCTACCCACAGGTAAAAAATGTGTTGGATGTAAATGGGTCTACAAGACCAAGTACAATGCTGATGGAAGCATTAAGAGGCATAAGGTGAGACTAGTAGCAAAAGTTTTTACTCAAAAATATGGCATTGACTATGAGGAAACCTTTGCTCCTGTTGTAAGACAAGAGAAAATCAGATCATTTCTTTCTTTAGCATCCCATAAAGGATGGAATGTTCAACACATGGATGTAAAGACTGCTTTTCTAAATGGATACTTGATAGAAGAGGTGTATGTTCAAAAACCTCAAGGTTTCCAAGAACAGGGAAAATAGAACCTTGTTTACAAATTGAAGAAAGCACTTTATGGCCTCAAGCAAGCACCAAGAGCTTAGTACTCACGCATTTATGGCTATTTCAACGAGTATGGATTCACAAGAAGCAAAATGGAACCAAATCTATACTACCTTAAGCATGGAGTAGACATTCTCATAGGTTGTTTGTATGTGGATGATCTAATACTTACAGGTAGTAACAATAAAATGAATACGGAGTTCAAAAACTCAATGATGAAGCAGTTCGAGATGAAAGATATTGGTCTAATGCAATACTTCATAGACATGGAAATGCATCAATTAAACAAAGGGATCTTCATATGTCAACACAAGTATGCTCGAGACATGATCAAGAAATTTGCCATGGAGCAGTGCAAATCAGTTGTAACTCCAACTAGACATGGGATCCAATTGAGCAAGGATGACGGAGCATCAAAGGTTGACATGACCACTTACAGAAGCATGGTTGGGAGTCTAATGTTTCTCACCAAACAAGGCCCAATATTCAATATGTTGTTTCTCTAGTCTCAAGGTTTATGGCTAGTCCTTCTAAGTTGCATCTACAAGCAACTAAAAGAATATTGAGATATAAAAGGTACATTGGATTTTGGAATCCATTACCAAAAATGTAAGTCTGTAAAATTAGTTGGCTTCAGTGACAGTGATTGGGGTAGCAGTATAGATGATAGGAAATCTACATCAGGGAATTGTTTTAGTCTAGGATCAGGACTAATTACATGGAGTTCCAAGAAACAAACTATTGTAGCATTGTCATCAACTGAGGCTGAGTATATAGCCATCACACATGCTAGTACTCAAGCCCTATGGTTGATAAAAGTTCTTGAAGATATTGGAGAAAGTAAAAGTTGTCCAACTCGACTGTATTGTGATAACATAAGTGTCATTCAGTTGGCATACAATCCAGTCCACCATAGCAGATCAAAGCATTTCGATATGAAGTATCACTTCATTCGAGATATGGTGGAACAAAAAATAATTGAGCTTCAACATTGTAACACTTTAGATAATATTGCAGACATCTTCACCAAAGGTATAGCTAAAGCTCAATATATAAATCTGAGAGACTATATAGTCAGTCCTCTCAACTTTAAGGGGGAGAATGTTGGAAATAAAGCTAGTAAAAAGACCAAAAAGGAGTAAAAAATGTGTAAAAATTTGTTTCAACTATAAGCTTTGGATCTTACCCCTTTTACCTCCTTGGACGGCAGTTGACTAGACAGGTAAGTTTAGCTTCGACGGTAGCTGACTGGGCAGGATTGGATGGCAAGGGCATCAAGACGAACCAACTCAATTTCATTTTTCCCTTTCCTCCCTATTTCTTCTATTTTCCTAACTTCCCTATATTACCTAAGTTCGGTTAATACTACAAGTATATATTCCAATGTAACTAAGGTTTACGAAGGTTGAATATAATATTGATTATCTAATTTTCGCTCCTAACTTCTCTCAAATCACATATTTACCATGCAAGGTAATTACTCTTAATTTCGGCCAAGTGGTGAAGACTTTATTCATCCGGGTGGTGGTAATTTATCTTAAATTAATATTTTTATTTATTAAGTATCATAGTTACTTAGGTATATTTTCCTTCGTTGTTATGTATTTACATATGCTTTTGTTATGTAAAACAACTATTTTTATATTAAAAGCATATACATATACTTTAATGATTCTCCACCATGGCTATTAATTATTAATTGTATACATATATTTATATTTATTTTTTATTTTTTATTTTTATTTATTTCTTTTTATTAATTATTTTTATAAAAGGAAATACATAATTGCCTAAGTAAACTAAGACAGTGAGTTATTTTGTACCATTAAAAGTATTTTTATGTGTTCTATACCATTTTTTTTTAATTATTGGCACCAATATTAGCAACAAATAGAGCATAAGCAAAACAATAGCAATCATTCACAAAATGTAGTGACTCACAGACACAAAATGCAATAACAGGAAAAATTATTTATATGCAAATTCCTACGATGGGATTTCATGTACCCACGGGCCAAGGTGCATGAGGCATGACATAATATCCCACCTTACCTGATGCTTCCAACCTTTGTCTCAGTCAAGGGGTGGGTGTTCTCTTCCACTCCCGCACATAAACCTACACCTGCATAACAAAACTTAACGCAGAATCATATTATTTCAAATAAGATGGTAACAAGTGGTGGGGATGTTACATACTCCCCCACTAGGAATTAACACAGTCCCTATGTTAGCTAAAGAATATAAATGCACGTTTCCATAATATTTGATCATATATACATAAATAATATAATATTACACATAGTAATATCTATTGTATCAAATCCCAATATGTCAAACATATACCAAAATTATATTCCAAAAATAAATACAATAATATTCAAATTATATTTTGGTCATAAGTTTTCAAATAAGTAAACAAATTGGTTTCTCATGACAACAACATCTTCCCAAGTGGTATTTTTCTTAGAGTAGTGATCCCACTGGATCCTACACTGCTCCACTATAATTTTTCTCAAATTTTTTGTTCTAAAACCTAAAATTTTAGCTAGTTGAACCTCAATGAGTTGTGGGTCCAACATCTGCAAATAAAACATGTTGAGGGGTCATTTTCTCCAATCACAAAAACCACTCGACAACTAAGAATTTGAATTCTATCTTGCAAAGAAAGTTATGTTTATTCAAGGTTCTCACTTAATATGTTATGTATCGTGTTTGTGTGTTAATAAGTGCTTGAAAAACTCTCTGTGGTTTGCAAATTACTGTTAACAAGGGGCCTGGGAAATTAGGTAAATGATTTCATATACATCACAAATAATATACCCTCCATATCAATTTAGTCCAATGTTGAAGTAAAATTTGTTTTATAACATTAGAGTACATGAAGTTTATTTCATCTATATACTCCCACCGTCAAAAAAATACCTTTAAATGAGTGTATCTTGAAAAGGAATTTAGTATTTCTATAAATTAAATTTCAATTTACTTCTAAAATCAAAATTTAATGAAACTTGGATGAAATTGATAAACCTTTGAATATAATAATATATTATAAACTCAATTCTAAAGGTCAATTAGATAAAGGAAATCATTTGTTCAAACCTTTTATAAAGTTATATATAAAACATAAAAAAGTGAACAAACTGTTCCAATGTCTTGCCCAACTTATAAGGTTTCAAACCTTATGAATGATGAAATTTAGGGCTTAATTTAGAATAAATATGTAAACTTTGATTTTATGAGAAAATAAAGTTTACAAATCAAATTCTTTTATTTAACTTTTGAAATATTTATGAATTCAAATATTTCAATGGTAAACATAGTCTCAATGAGACATTTGGATTTTCAAATAAATAGCCATCACATTAAATTGAAATCCAAATCTATATTGCTGAAAGATATCAGTTTCTATTCTCAAACCTTATGAACCAAGGTAGAGAACTAGAAACAGTCATTTATCTCAATCAAATTATTATTCAAGTATAAATGAATTTAATACTTGAAATAATGAATTGATAAATTCATAATCTAGCTACAATGGTTTAAGAACGAAGAAAATAAAACTAGGCTTTTCTTACAATATTTATAATATAAATAAATGTAAAAGATCTAAGAGTCATAATATGATGCTTTCTCGGATGTACAGTCACTACAGTTGTAGAACAGAGACATCAAACCAAACTTGCTATTTATCAAATGCCTACAATATAACAAGGGCAATCTCTGAAGAATTTTTATTAAAAATAATTATCTTGCAACACTTTTTTAATATATGAACACAGTATGACACATATTCATATTCTAAATGTTGCCAAATAACCTGTAAATTTTGCAATGCGTTCCTGATCTCTGAGTTGTTTCAATCCCCTGTAGTGCTCCTTCTTTTCCTCTATTGGTTCAAGTATCTTCTTTCTTCTTTGTACAGCAAAAGTCTGACCTCCTTCTTGAATTCTATTCTCCATTTATAAATTTGGGAAATATTGCATCATTTTGTTTTAAAATCAATTGAAGAAAACAAACTTTGAAGTCATATTAGCAACAAACATTTGCTCTCCTGATGTTCTTGCATCTTTACAATTTGGATAATAAATTTCACATTATCCTTCTTTGTTTAATTTAAATTATTGATAATATTTCATCTTATGATATATCATTATGCATGCCATTATTCAACATAATAGTTTTATTCGTATGATCCCCTTTTAACTCCTATGTGACTTCTTTTGTAGCCATATTAAACATTCTTACCAAAATTTACATCTGTCAATCCATCTCCTGCACTAGACTGCACTATGTCAGTGTCCATATTTTAATTCACTACTTCTGTTGATTTACCTTCAAACTTCGGTGATACACAACACTAAGAAACCATTCTAACAAATTATCTTTGCATCATATTGACATAATGACTTCTCCACATCATTGTTCAATATGAATTCTTCCTACCTTTGAATGTGAAATGAGGTTGAGAAGATCATGCTTTCAAAGCTGATGAAAAAATATGTCCCCTATGTTTTTCTATTGCATGTATTTTGAATGGTGCATATGCAAACTGTACTATAATCTCTATGAACTTTGGATATCAATTTAAAACTATCACTCATATTTTTTCATACCTTTTTTGGTTGGCTGAATTCAAAACTTCACATTCGCCATATCAACTACTGTCCAACATACTTTAAACATATTCGTTGTTGAAGACGATCATAAATTATTTGCATGTGATTGCCATACTTAAACATGTTTGAATCATCACCCATATATATGACCAATTATGTAAAACAAGTATTATCCTTGGTAATATTTCAAGTTCTACTGGTTTTGTATTATATTCCACATATTTCATTATATGGAATCGATGCGATTTAAGAGAGAGGTTTGTTCTAAATTTAAATAAAAGTTCAATTCACACCAAGATCCATAGTATTTTCACCTATCTTCTCCATGCAATTCACCTAAAGTCCATCTTTGGTTGTCCACCCTACTCAACTACGTTTCATTATGAGACATAACCTTTCCATTGTGCTACAAAGTACATTTTGTAAACCTATGAAACATGGCACCAATGTATCATTACCAGCGATATTCACAACCCAACCCTTATTTAGTCCATTATAAAACTATACGATTAAATTATTCAAAATTGCATATACATTTGCACTGTCGTGTATGATTATTCTCATGCTTGTTAATCAAAATTCTACGATGAATTTTGTTCCACTTCAATACCTCTTCTAATCCAAATATTGGTGTTGCATTTTCCCTAAAATTATGCTTATGTATTTACATTACCGTGATTTGCAATGATACTATCATTGTGCATAGTGTAACCATTTACCATTGTCAACGAACACCTTGAAGTATGTACACTGTTTCCATATAACTGATACCTCCATGTGGTTTTGACATACTAACAATATCATCTTGAATATCACCTATGTAGCATCACTAAACACATCAAAAATATCACCCCAGATGTCATGTTGCTCACTCAATTTAACATGAGCCAACCCACAATATCAATCCATGTCAATTAATAATTTTCTTTAGGGCAACTATGATAACTCTGATATATTTTATATCATTAATAAAAATAATGTATCTCATTTCTTAATCATGCTGCTCTACAGTGGAATTCAATGAAGACCTGATTAATGTTGTTCCAGCCACTATTATTCTTATTCAAATTCGAATAAAAATTTGTGAAGTATATATGGACACAATCAAAGACTCCATTAAGTGCCATTTTGAAACATGTCTTCACACCCATCACCACTACTGTCAAATTACCAATATCAAAACCTTCCCAAAATATTTTGCTACTTTTTCACCATATTACAAACCAAAATCCCTGCATAATATTCGAACATCTTGTGTTGTTTCCTGGTAGAGCTCTAAAACTAATACATCAAATGTGAATTGTCTTGCCAAAAATATCCGTCCATGCCTTTGTCTGCATATATTATTTGAACCCTAATTCTGCCATGTGGAAACTCATGTTGGCAAATATTTTTTGAATATTTTCCTCATGCATTCTCCTTTGAGCCTCATAGGTGGAGTCCATTGTAGCAGAACGCGTAAGTTTCCAAACTGACATCAACTCCTTTTGATTGCGGGTCTCACCTGACGTGTCCTCTTATATTTGTGATACATAATTGATGCGCCCACCTTGAATCGTGGTCCTCACATACATATAATAACATATCCTTTAATTTTTATGTGACCCATATTATCACAACGATCATGAGACTATCCTTGCATACTATAGGTCCCACATATAACACATGTTCCTCTGAGGTCATGAGACCTGTCTCATTAAGGATTATAAAACTTGCACCATAACATATAACAGTTAGTCAACAATAAAAAGAATGAAAACAAAACCACATAATATAATATATATCATACAACATAAAACATTTACTCAACAAACTAAACAAAACAATAATAAAAGATAACCTTACAAAATACATTATATAAAAACACAAAATAATATAAACCTACATAATACAAACAAAACATGTAAGAAACAAAAAAAAATTAAACACACACTATAAATTATATAATCATAACAAACATATAACATAACAAAGAACATAACATTCATTACAAATATATGAGAACAAACTATAAATCAATAAGTTAATCACTTAAAGGTAAAGTGACCATACAAGCACTACTCAAGATATTCAAAATACAAGATGTAATTTTGACATTAAACCCCTTGATAAGACCACTCGTGACGAAGTTGAAACCTCTTAATGTTCAACTTGTGATAAAAAAAACTCATAAGATCAAACAGTGATTTAGAATAATTTGTCAAATTTCAAGTGGGTCTCCAATTTTGGGTTCGTTATGAAGGACATCACAACAAGACACATCCAGAACATGAGATGGGTCAGCTCCATATTTGCGGAGGAGGGACACATGGAAAACACTATGGATTTTGGATAATTTTGGTGGTAATGCAAGCTGATAGGCAACATGATGGGGACTCAAAAATCGCTCACCCCAAACTCACAAAACTCACAAATGAGCCAAATTTGCTCAGACCAAAATTCTCAAAATCCTCATTCATTAAACTTGGAAAATTTACAACAATGGCAGCAGTCTGCCAAATAAACTCCTTTATCCTGAAATGCAGTTTATATTTTCTTTTCTCTTACATTACAGCATCTTCCCCAGGAAGAATTTTCTAATACATTACAGCATCTCAACTCTGGAAGAAAAACACAGCCTTCACAGGTTCAGATAGGCCCTCTTGCCTTCTCGTCTATAACTCTGTCTCTGTCGTTTTTTGACCCTATCACCTTACTGTAATTCCAACTCTGGAAGGAAACAGCCTCAACAGGTCCAGAATGGCACTCTTGCCTTCACGTCTGCAACTCTGTCTCAGCCCGTTTCCCACCCTTGGTGCATGCCATCACTTCTCCTTTTAAAGTCTCTGGCGTGACTCTTCGTCTCCCTTTTTTGATGCTTCATTTCATTTCCCGTGCCTCTGCATTGGCTTTGCTTTCGAAACGTCTTTCTTTTTTACTCTTGATCTTCGTCTACTTTCACTGCACCTTGGTGCCAAGTGCTTGTCTAGTGCTGCCATTGTAGACTCTATCCGCATTTCAACCCATGATGACGTTCGGTATACCTACCGCTCGACAGTTTTCTCTGTAATGGCTCCTTTAACCGCCTGCGCTTTCATTTTTTTTGTTGGTCATGAAAATGCGACATGTCACGATATCACGACACTTTTAGCTTCCTTGCCTTCCTGCTCTCTTCGAGTCATGAAAATGTGACATGTCGCGATATCGTGACACTTTCGACTTCCCTGCCTTCCTGTTCTCTTCGAGTCACGAAAATGCGACATGTCGCGATATCGTGACACTTTCGGCTTCCCTGCCTTCCTGTCTTCTTCGAGTCACGAAAATGCGACATGTCGCAATATCGCGACACCTTTGGCTTCTTTGCCTTCCTATCTTGTTCGAGTCATGAAAATGCAACATGTCGTGATTTAGCTACACTTTAGCCTTTCGGCCTTCCTGCCTTTCTCGAGTCGCAAAAATGCAACACTTTTCTCTCTTGCACCTCCCATCATCTTCTGGTCATGAAAATGTGACATGTCACGATATTGCGACACTTCTTCTCCTTGGCACCTTCTCTAGTCTTCTGGTCGCGAAAATGCGACATGTCGGGATATCGCAACACTTATCTTCCCTTGCGCCTTCTTTCGTCCTTTTGTCATGAAAATGCGACATGTCGCGATATCGCGACACTTTTTCTCCTTAGCGCCTTCCTTCGTCCTTGGGTCATGAAAATGCGACATGTCGCGATATCGTGACACTTTTTCTCCTTTGCGTCTTCTCTCGTCCATGGGTCACGAAAATGCGACATGTCGCGATATCGCGACACTTTTTCCCCTTTGCGCTTTATCTCGTCCTTTGGTCATGATAATGCGACATGTCACGATATCATGACATCTTTCCTTTCTGGCTCTTCTTCCTCCTTTTTGGTCATGAAATTGTGACATGTCACGATATCGCGACATCTTTCCTTTCTGCCTCCTCCTCGCCTCTTGGGTCGCGAAATCGTGACATGTCGCGATATCGCGACAGCTTTGCTCTGCTTTCTCTCGCTCTGTTTTGGGTCGTGAAAATGCGACATGTCACGATATCATGACATCTTTCCGTTCTACCTTCTCCTTGCCTCTAGGGTCACAAAATCACGACATTTTCCTTCCCTGCCTCCTTTCTACTTCTTCGATCGCGATTTTGTGACATGTCATGAAATCACGACATTTTCCTTCCTTGTCTCCTTTCTGATTCTTCGGTCGTGATTTCACGACATGTGAAATCATGACATTTTCCTTCATGCCTTCTCCTGTCTTCTTTCGGTCGTGAAATCGTGACATTTTCCTTCCCTACCTCCTTTCTGCTTCTTCGATCGTGATTTTGCGACATGTCACGAAATCATGACATTTTCCTTCATGCCTTCTCCTGTCTTCTTTCGATCATGATTTCGTGACATGTCACAAAATTGTGACATTTCTGCTTCATGCCTTCTCTCTCCTTCCTGAGTCATGAAAATGCAACATGTCACGATATCACGATGGTTTTCTCTGTCGCGATATCGTGACATCCAGGCGAACACTTAGAAAAATTTTGTCGATGCAAGATTGCTCTGCTGCCACCGGATGCTCCTACATCAGACAACCGGGGTGGATTGAGAAGTGACCTTTACTTCTGTACTGTTCTGTCACCTTCTTTCTCAATATCTCAAATCTTGCAAAATCTTCAACCTCAGCCTGGCTCTTTTCTCCTTGGCTCAATCCCTCTTCGCAACTCCTCTTGCAGGGCTTGTACTTGCCTCTGTAAAGCTCTAAAATCTTCTTCAGGTACCACATTTCTCCCACCACCATGGTTTCTTCATTGAGGCATTCTTCCTTGCTCTCTTTGCACAATATTTTAACAAATTTTGGTGTAAACTGCCTCATGTCCAGTGATCTGTTTACACACTCAAGAACCCTATGCTCATCCACAGATCCTAGTGCAAACTACCTCACATTTGGTGATCTTTTTACACACTCAGGAACTCCTACTCTGATACCACCTAATGGGGACTCAAAAATTGCTCACCCCAAACTCACAAATGAGCCAAATTTGCTTAGACCAAAATTCTCAAAATCCTCATTCATTAAACTTAGAAATTGATTTATAACAATGGCAGCAGTCTGCCAAATAAACTCCTTTATCCTGAAAGGCAGTTTATATTTTCTTTTCTCTTACATTACAACATCTTCCCCAGGAAGAATTTTCTAATACATTACAACATCTCAACTCTGGAAGAAAAACACAGCCTTCACAGGTTCAGATAGGCCCTCTTGCCTTCTCGTCTGCAACTCTGTCTCTGTCGTTTTTCGACCCTATCACCTTACTGTAATTCCAACTCTAGATGAAAACAGCCTCAACAGGTCTAGAATGGCACTCTTGCCTTCATGTCTACAACTCTGTCTCAGCCGTTTCCAACCCCTGGTGCATGCCATCGCTTCTCCTTTTAAAGTCTCTGGCGTGACTCTCTGTCTCCCTTTTTTGATGCTTCGTTTCATTTCCCGTGCCTCTGCGTTGGCTTTGCTTTCAAAACATCTTTCTTTCTAACTCTTGATCTTCATCTTCTTTCACTGCACCTTGGTGCCATGTGCTTTTCCAGTGTTGCCACTGTAGACTATCCGCCTGTCAACCCATGATGACGTTCGGTATACCTACCGCTCGACAGTTTCCTCTATAATGGCTCCTGTAATCGCCTACGCTTTTGTTTCTTTCGTTGGTCACAAAAATGTGACATGTCACGATATCGTGACACTTTCAGCTTCCTTGCCTTCCTAATCTCTTCGAGTCACAAAAATGTGACATGTCACGATATCGCGACACTTTTGGCTTCCCTGCCTTCTTGTTCTCTTCGAGTTGCGAAAATGTGACATGTCATGATATCGTGACACTTTCAGCTTCCCTGCCTTCCTGTCTTCTTCGAGTCGTGAAAATGTGACATGTCGCGATATCGCAACACCTTTGGCTTCTTTGCCTTCCTGTCCTGTTCGAGTCGCAAAAATGCGACATGTCACGATTTTGTGACACTTTTGCCTTTTGGCATTCCTGCCTTTCTCGAGCCACAAAAATGTGACACTTTTCTCTCTTGCGCCTCCCATCGTCTTCTGGTCGTGAAAATGTGACATGTCGTGATATCGCGACAATTCTTCTCCTTGACGCCTTCTCTAGTCTTTTGGTCATGAAAATGTGACATGTCGCGATATCGCGACACTTCTCTTCCCTTGTGCCTTCTTCCATCCTTTTGTCACGAAAATGCGACATGTCACGATATCACGACACTTTTTCTCCTTAGCGCCTTCCTTCGTCCTTGGGTCACAAAAATACGACATGTCGCGATATCGCGATACTTTTTCTCCTTTGCATCTTCTCTTGTCCATGGGTCGTGAAAATGCGACATGTCGCGATAACGCGACACTTTTTCCCCTTTGCGCTTTCTCTCGTCCTTTGGTCGTGATAATGTGACATGTCGCGATATCGTGACACTTTTTCCCCTTTGCACTTTCTCCCGTCCTTTGGTCGTGATAATGCGACATGTCGCGATATCGTGACATCTTTCCTTTCTGGCTCTTCTTCCTCATTTTTGGTCGCGAAATCGTGACATGTCATAATATCGTGACATCTTTCCTTTCTGCCTCCTCCTCACCTCTTGGGTCATGAAATTGTGACATGTCACGATATCGCAACAACTTTGCTCTGCTTTCTCTCGCTCTGTTTTGGGTCGTAAAAATGCGACATGTCGCGATATCATGACATTTTTCTTCCTTTCTTTCTTTCTTCTCCTTTGGTCGCAAAAATGCGACATGTCGCGATATCATGACATCTTTCCCTTCTGCCTTCTCCTTGCCTCTAGGGTCATGAAATCGTGACATTTTCCTTCCCTGCCTCCTTTCTGCTTCTTCGGTCGTGATTTCGTGACATGTCACGAAATCGTGACATTTTCCTTCCTTGCCTCCTTTCTGCTTCTTTGGTCGCGATTTCGCGATCATGACATTTTCCTTCATGCCTTCTCCTGTCTTCTTTCGATCATGAAATCGCGACATTTTCCTTCCCTGCCTCCTTTCTGCTTCTTCGGTCGCGATTTCGTGACATGTCGCGAAATCGCGACATTTTCCTTCATGCCTTCTGTCTTCTTTCGGTCGCGATTTTGCGACATGTCATGAAATCATGACATTTTTGCTCCGTGCCTTCTCTCTCCTTCTTGAGTCACAAAAATGCGACATGTCGCGATATCGCGATGGTTTTCTCTATCACGATATCATGACATCCAGGCGAACACTTAGAAAAAATTTGTCGATGCAAGATTGCTCTACTGCCATCAGATGCTCCTGCATCACAACAAGACTATTTTTGGCTACAATATCAAAAGGACCAACATATCTAGGGCTTAATTTGGTAGACTTAATGGAGCATTTGGTTGGCTTGACTCTAAGGAAAACTTTGTCATAAATGGTAAATTCTCAAGGGATCAGTTTCAGGTCAACATAACTCTTCTAACAATCAAAAGCTTCACGAAATTGTTGACGGATCTCTTTTAGTTGGACCTCCATTTTATTAACAACTTCAGTACTGATCACTTCTCGATCATCCAAATTATCCCATATTAATGGTGTCCTGCACCTACGCCAGTATAGGGCCTCAAAAGGGGCGATATACAATGTGGTATGATAGATGTTATTATAAGAAAATTCCACTAGGAAGATATAATATTCTCATTTACTCTAATGGTCCATACAATACATGTGTAGCATATCTTCTACCACCTAGTTGACCCTCTCGGTCTACCCGTTCATCTCAGGATGATAGACAATGCTAATATTGAGATTTTTACCCCAAGCTCGGTGTAAAGCTTACCAAAACTTGAAAGTGAATCTCGAATATCAATCTGATATGATTATTTTGAGAAAACCATGCAACCTCACGATTTATCATGTAAAATTTTATGCTATAGCAGGTGCATCATCTTGAATATTATTTGGTATAAAATACGCCACCTTGGTCAACTTATCCACAATCACAAAAATTGCATCATGTTGAAACCATGTCTTGGGAAGGCCAACTATAAAATCCATAGAAATTACTTGCCATTTCTATTTTGGCACATCAAACAGATGTAGTTGTCCTCCTTGATTTTGATGCTCTACCTTGACCTTCTGACATTCTAGGCATCTTGCAACAAATTGAACCACATACTTTTTCATCTTGGGCCAAAAATAAAAATTTTCAAAGTTTCCCTCATCTTAATTACCCTTGGATGGGTAGAATATGGTGCATAATGAGCTTCCTATAGGATAGTTATTTTAAGCTCCTCATCATTAAGTACTATTATTTTATTTTGAAAATACACCAGATCCTACTTGATATTATAATCTGCATGTCAACCCAATTCCCGCTCAACCTTGTTATGACATTGATTGTAAAACTCATCATTTTTCTACATTTCCTTGATCTGCTCCTTTAGACCATACTAATATTTTGTAAGTGTTGTTATATGTCTTCTTCTACTAAGGGTGTCTACCAGTTTATTTTCTTTCCCTTTGATATATTCAATACCAAAGTCATATTCAACTAGGAACTCCATCTCTCTTTGTTGTCTGGCATTTCGAAGAGGTTAAGTAAAAATATATCTTAAACTCTAATGATCAATTTTAAGCTCAAAGGTCTTTCCTAACAGATAGTGCCTCCAAATCTTAAGGGTATGGACTACTACATCCAACTCTAAATCATGTGTAGCATAGTTTATTTCATGTTTCTTGAGCTTTCTGGACTCATATGCTACCATGGCCTCATCTTGCATCAAGATGCCACCTAGTCCCTCTAGTGAGGCATCAATACACACTGTAAATGATTTTTTGGGATCAAGTATCCTTAGTATGGGTGTGGTTGTCAACTTTTATTTAAGAATTTTGAAGGCTTCTTCACATTGTGTTGTCCACTTAAATTTTTTTCCTTTTCTTTGCAGGTTGGTAATAGGAAATGCAACCTTTGAAAATCCCTTAACAAATCATCGATAATATCCAACCATCCCCATAAAACTTCTTACCTTAGATACATTGGTGGGGGTTGGCCAATCTATTATGGCTTCAATATTTTTAGGGTCTATCACTATTCCTTCAACTAAAATAATGTGTCCCAAATACTGAACTTGTGGTGTATAGAACTCACACTTGGACAATTTACCATATAATTAATTTTTCCTGAGGACTTCCAGTACTATCCTCATGTGTTGATCATGTTCTTCCTTATTTTGGGAGTAGATTAAAATATCATCTAGGAATATCAGCACAAATCTATCTAGCTGCTCACAAAACATGCTATTCATTAAATTCATAAATGCAGCTGGTACATTTGTTAACCCAAATGGTAATATCATGAACTCATAATATCCATAGTGAGTTCTAAAAGTAGTCTTGTATGTATCTTCTTCCCTGATTCTTAACTGATGGTAACCTAACCTAAGGTCGATCTTGGAAAATATTGTAGCCCCTCTCAACTGATCAAATAGATCATCAATTCTAGGTAAGGGATACTTGTTCTTAACTATCATTTTTTTAAGCATCCTATAATCAATGCACAGTATTAGAGATCCATATTTATTTTTAACAAAAAGTATCGGTGCACCCCAAGGTGACACACTTAGTTTGATGTGTCCTTTTTCTAGCAAGTCTTGCAACTGACTCTTTAGTTCTTGTATTTCAAGCATACAATAAGAGGTTTTGACTACTGGAGTGGATCCTGGCATAACCTCAATTGAGAAATAAAACTCCCTTTTTGGGGGTAATCCATGCAGATATTTATGAAATACATCTCTAAACTTGTTTAATACCAGATATTGTTGAAATAGTGCAAACCTTGACTTAGTTTCTTTTTTGTTTAATTTGATCACATACAATTTACATCCTTTTCTCAAGGCTCTACAATTTCCTCTTACAGGTCAACACTGGTCCTCTGTGAGGTACCTGCCATACATGGCGTCAAAAGATAGTTAGATTAGAAACTCATGCTTATTAGCCATAGGTTTTTCAACCTCGGTTCTGCTACCAACTGTCACAACCTAGGTCTACTCACCTGGTTGTCAAAACACAAGTTCAAAATTTTTACCAAACACAACATAAATGACACACTTTTCCATTGGTTCACCCAACTTATTGTTAGTACTTTGGCATAGATAAACTGCACTTCAAGTTTCTCCACCACTACAACTGGTGACTTAAGTGCCCGTAATTGGCCAACATCCTGCATAATTACCATTTTAAGATCTCCACCCCCTTGCCTAGGGTTTTCTGATGATCTTGGCATGGGGTTGCCCTTCCAGGGGACATAAATCCTGGAAGGGTGGATGCAATAATTCCCCTATTCCATCAATAATATTTTCTATATCATGCTTAAATATGACATAAGATCATATTCAAGTTTAAATGTGACATTACAAAGTCCCTAAATTCATATACAACAACTCATATCCAATCCTTAATTATATTCAGTGATCTAAATTATGTTTATACACTATTTTACTTTCCACTATTGTAATGTTGTTGGCTGATGCTATACAGGTTAAAGCCAATTTCTCTTCAAGTTACTAAGTGATTTTTCCCCCAATTATCCAACACACGCTTCTAGTTAATCATTTTTTGTTTATATATATATATATATATATATATATATATATATATATATATATATATATATATATATTTGTTCCTCATTGGAATGTATATGAGCTCACGCTCTTTTTAGGACAATCATCAAGATTTACTTCCTTTTGTTTATATATGAGGCCTCCCAAGATTTAATCTCTTTTGATAATACATAAATCCCCCCAATGGTTTAAGCACCTTGGTATTCTCGGGCACACCTAACTAGCCTTTACGACATGCTACAAGAAAGTAACAATCATTTTTTGGGCTTTTTAAAAAGGCTTACCATCTAATTATAATAATAAAATCTTTTCAAAGTGCATCAATAAAATTATTTCAACATATCGTCAACCTATAAATTTTAAAAACAACATATAAATTAATTGGATATCTTTAGGGTAGAGTTAAATAGAACACTGGTAACTATTCAATTATTTTCCAAGTATAATAACTTAAAAAGAGACTCTTTAGGGAAGCGCACAATAAAATCATGCAGTACTATATTATTAGCTAAAACTATCAGATCCCTTCCAAGTAAAGGCTCTATAGCAATATAAATCCTACTCATTCCTATTTATAATGCAATCAAATAACGCGTTCAGATGCCAAGCTTTGAAAATATGAAATAAAGGTTTCCTAATTTCTATATAAGTCCTCTATACCCTTTCCCAAAGAATAGCCATACAACAGTATATACTTGCGAAAAGGTTTTGCTTCCACATATTTTTTTAATACAACATATATCAATTAATTTGCCAATCATGTAACTATTACAATGAGTAGTGATTCAACAATATGTTCTACCATATTGAATACACAACTATCTAGTTTTTACAGTGACTTTCCATGGCTCCTTCATTGTCTTTCGTGAACCCACCCAGCAACCAGAGACTTTAGGTTTGAAAGGTATTTATGGGTTAGCTTGGCCCCTTAAATACATCTATATGTCTTATGCAATCATGCAGAAAACACTAGATACTTAAGCATTTCATATAGACTCTAGGGAAGATAAATCAAATTCAAGATAACTCCTCTCATTGCTATCTATAATGTGAACCAAGTAATAGAGAAACACACTTCTCAATTTTTTTAAATATGCAACCTAATTTATGTGAAGAACATTTCAAATTGTTCTAAGAATTTGTGACAAAAATAAATAAAGCTATCAACGAGTTCACCATTACAAATTAATTGTTTTTAGATAGTTTTCTTATTAAATATATGTCAAGTATGATAACACAATCAGTATTTGTTAACTATTATATTCTTACTATCTTCAAGAATAAGGAGGATGCTAACCTGGTAACAAGACGTGGCTATAATTTATGTCAGGCTCCAAAGCTCGAAATGCGCAGATGAATTAGAGAAAGACCTTCAAAATTATTCAAATGCATACACAACCATATGTCTTCCCTCATTTCCCTACTGTTCTTATAAGGAGAATCGTATACCTATAGGGTGACACTGTATATTTACCATGCAAGGTAATTGCTCTTAATTTCAACCAGGTGGTGAAGACTTTCTTCATTCGGGTGGTGGTAATTTATCTTAAATTAATGTTTTTATTTATTAAGTATCATAGTTACTCAGGTATATTTTCCTTCATTGTTATGTATTTACATATGCTTTTGTTATTTAAAACAACTATTTTTATATTACAAGCATATATGTATACTTTAATGATTCTCCACCATGGCTATTAATTATTAATTGTATACATATATTTATATTTATTTATTATTTTTTTTTTCTTTTTATTTATTATTTTTATAAAAGGAAATACATAATTGCCTAAGTAAACTAAGACAATGAGCTATTTTGTACCATTAAAAGTGCTTTTATGTGTTCTATACCTTTTTTTTTAACTGGCACCAAGATTAGCAACAAATAGAGCACACACAAAATAGTAGTTGTAGACACCTAAATCATGTCACGCTTAGGGGAGCTACTTACATAGACACACTCATAAGATCATAAGACATAATATTGGACTTTCCAAGCACCAACAATGGTTCTCACCACTCGTTTGGGGCCTTTTCAAGCCATCCAAGCTTGGACGCTCAAGCCAAGAGCAACCAGATTCTAGCCGCTCAAGCGTAGGGCAGCCAGACCTTAGCCACTGTAGATGATAGTGGCCAGACCTTAGCCACTGTAGATGACAGCGGCTAGATCATAGCTACTGCATATTACAATGGCTAAGCCATAAGAAGCGGTTTGTCGATAAATAGGCCCAATATCGGGTGGAAGTGGCAGTCTGCATGCAATGAAGATGAGTGGGATTGACTTTGCATTCCTTTTCATGACAAATTCACATAGGAGACTTGAGTTTGCATTTAGACTTAAGTTAACTCACCTTCAAGCATAAACAAAGGACAAAATCTTCTCATGCTAACGAATAGTTCACATAGAAGAATCAAGTGGGAAGTTAGATTTTAGTTAACTGGCCTTCAAATATAGACAATAGACAAGGGCTTCTCATGCTAACTTGCACTATGCACTAGGGTTTTAAACTATAAAAGGTACAAGCCTAAGAGCACAAAAGGAGACACATGATCGATATATGACATATAGAGACCCGAATCACATACAGGAGATCATTTCAGAGAGAGAGTTCTCTTTGGGATCACGTGTGCGATGGATCTTTGACAAATCAAAGGGCACAACACCTACTTTCTTCAATATTAGATCATAGTATTTTACCCATAACTTTGGGGCAAGGATAGCAAGGTTTACTTTAGTGGTCATTGTCTTGGACAGTGGCCCGCAGGCTTAGCTTAGATAGACATAGCATCTTTTATCTTGTTTTCTTATATCATTAGCTTAGATTTACATGATTTCATGGCATTGTTTTATCATAGTTTAGTTACATTCTTTGATTACTAACAACCTTATCCGGGGAGGCAATCTCGGACAGCTAAATGTGTATTGTTGTTTGAATTGCATACAAGGCCACAAGTTCACGAGACATAATCCATGACATACGAGAGCAAGAGGATCCATCCGGGAGACATACCTGGAGAAGGAGGTATCTGTAAGCCCTCAAACATTTCCGTGTGCGGAACTAGGAAGCATTTTAGAGTGTGCCATCCTTTTGCAAAATGGGACATCTCTTCATCCACTTGTAAATCATTGTATCAAGATGGGTATCCCTAAGAGGGATCGACATGTAACCGGGGTTCAATATTAATAAAAGATTCATTCTTTGTCATTTCTATGTTATATGTTTTCTCGTAATATTTTAGCTTCATTTTTGGTATAGTAATAACATCACAAGTAGAGTTAAGAGCGGTGTGTGTGCCCCGGGGTCACTACATATGGCGATCATGGTGGGAATACCACTAATTTTTCAATTTTTGCTAGAAAACTAACTTAATTTTATGTGCAGGTCTAGCCGCTCTAAGATACAATGGCCAGAAACTAGTCGCTCTAATCTACAACGCCCAAAAACTAGTTGCTCTGAGCTACAACGGCCAAGAACCAGTTGCTCTAGTCAACAACGGCCAGGACTGGAGTGCAGCAGAGGTCAAAAAATTGACTCTCTGAGCTATATCAAAGGTTGGTATAGCTTTTCTGATATTTTACAGCTTTTTTTCTACTTTTGTGTGTTCAAAATAGAGAACTTAAAGCACATTTATGTTTGGAAATTGAAATAATAAAGAAGAAATAATTAAGCATTTCGTATATCTTAGATCTTCTTTTAAATTTTCCACTAGGCGTTGCTAGGAACAATGGCTTATGCCTAAAAATTTCACCCTAGAATCCAACATGCTAGATATTGTATGTTGTTTGCTTGCTTTGATGCCTTGCTAGAGGCCATAGTTGCACGAGATAAAGTGCGCTCATAAAAATCATAGTAGGTCATGCATATTTTTGAATATTGAAATGTATTTTTGCACTTAGGCATATAGGAAAGACTCATTGTTGCTATATTATGCACTTTATGTTACGCAATCTTAAAATGAACACCACACACGCACGTCTCATTTAAACATTGGAGAGTTGGATTTCATCACCAACCTTCAATTCAATCCAGTGACGTTGGAATTCATCTCCTTCCACTAGTTTTCCCCCTAGAGCTTCCTAGAAACGGATTGGGAAACTCACTTATAGTGACACTAAGTTACTTGTGTTCAAACTATCTCCCACTATTGGAACAATCATTGGTTTAGAGTGGATGAGCTAGACGAACCCCCCATTGGGTCTTCAGTGGTGTACCCTAGCTTCTTTTGAGAAAATAAAGTTTGGCACGAGTGTACTTGATTTTCACTATGGATGAGTCTTCTCATTCTTAATCCAAGAACGGGAGTAAATAAATCAAGAGAACAACACATCAAAACACAACAACTAATTTAGGGTACACTTAAATTGGTAATCAAGGTAAACATTTATTTGGAATTGTGTGGTCATTCCTAAATAGAAAACTCAAAATATCAAATCATAAAACAACATGGTCAAAACAAGAAGTAAACACCCTTGGTATTATGTCGAGGGAGAGACATAGTAATTTTGAACGACCTACCCATAATATCAGGAGACGTAGCTCCATGAAACTAAGGGGTGATAACTTAACTCTTGGAGGATCTCCTCGAGAAACCCCAAGTAAGGAACCACATCATGGAACAAAATCACATAAACAAAAAGAGGCTTCACAGCCATCCTCATCAAGGAGACATGAGGAGACCTCAAGGGCCTCCTCTAAACACATAGAAACATCTCAAAGACATGAGGAAAATTCAAAGGCTTCCTCCTCACATAGACATAGAGAAGGTTCTAAGACTCATTCTTCACATAGGGATGACGAGACTACCACATCTCCATCCACATGGAGAAAACATATCACCACCAAGCCCTCTTCATCAAGAAGGCAAACAAGAATTGTAACACCTCAAGACTCATAAGAAATATATGAAATAGGTCTGCCCACTAAAGGGCAGAAAACTAGAGCTACATCTAGTCATGGGAATCATATAGAAGAAACCCTTCACACAAAGATAAATATTCCCATAGACTATGACCTCATAGGAGTAAATGGCACCCCACAGGACCAGCCATGGAGAACAAGACAACTAGACAGGTTGGATCAATTTTCTACTCAACCAAATCAAAGAACTATAGCTACTGAGAACTATGCATCTGGAATCTCATGAACTATGACTTCTAAACATACCTTCCAATCTAGGGTACCTCAGAGCAACCCCATAGAAGACACATGAAGTCTAATCATAGGGATATTCAATAGTACACTTAACAAGTCACATTAACTAGCAAGAGTACAGATACAACAAAAACCCCCTCAAGGAATTTATGAGTCAAGACAATAAGAATAGAGTTAGATAAACATAAATATTCTATGATAACACAAACTAACCAAATGATGCGGTTACAAAATGCATTATGCAAAGAGTGAGAGCTAGTGGAATCTCTTGAACAAGAGAAACAAAGAGAAAGACTCTTGCGCCAAAATGAGCAGCATTTAAGAGAGCAATTTGAGTAGCTAGCTCTTAAAAATTTATAGATAAATGGTGGTGACCACCAAAGAACAAGATACGCTAACTCACCTAAGGAGAGGCACACTAGACAAGATAGCCCACAACAAAAACCCCACCAAATCATGAACAAAATCCAACTAATGGGGGGAGGAAAAACATAACAAATCAAGATCACAATCATGATTCCCCTTGTAGGAGGAATGAAAATGAAACAAATCAAATGAATAGATATTTACCTCCATTGCCAATGGGAATAGGCTTGCATGAAGAGGAAATAAATACATCAAATGTGTTTCAAGAGCTTTTTGAAAAGATGAAAACCTTTGAGAAACAAGAGGTAGCTGGGAACTCACCAACATTGAGCAAGATACACAATCAACCATTGTTCCCATAAATCCCTAGCCCTCCATATCCTAAGCACTTTGATATGCCTAGGTTAGAGAAGTTTAAAGGTGAAGAGGATGCATAAGAGCATGTCACCAATTTTATCAGCGCTTGTTTTCATCTTGAAGACAATGACGCTGTCATGCTAAGAACATTCATAATGATATTTTCAAGTGTTGCCACTCAATGGTTCAACCAACTACCTAAGCATAGCATAACCAACTTTGAACAACTAGTAAATGCATTCTTTAAGCATTTCTCCTTTGGTTCTAAGAAGAAGGTGAACCTTTCAGACCTGGAAACCTGAAACAGTATGATGATGAGCCAGTAATGGATTATGGGAATAGGTGGAGAAAAATCATGGCAAAATTATCATTCTATGTTCCCACAAAAGAGATCATTCATATGTTTGCCAAAAGTTGTTCTAAACATATCTCCTTCTTGCTAAAACTTCAATAGTATCCTTCATTTGAGAAATATTTGGCACAAGCCAAGCTCATTGAAGATATAAAATTAGATGATGGAACCATTAAGCTCTGAAACAAAAAGGAATGGAACAAGAATGAAAATAATGACAAGTAAAAGAAGAAGCAAGACAACCCTACTCCAGTAAATCAAGTCATATTGGCTACACCCAAGGATGGGGGTGCACAACAACCACATAACTATCAAGCACATCCCCCACCAGCCAAATACGATCAAAAGAACAATCAAGGAAGAAACCGAGAATGCAAGCCACCTCATTATTTCATGTATCTAAGAGAATCAATGCAATCAATCTTTAATCAGTTGAGTGAGGCTAGGAGGATCAGATTTCTTGATATACCTCTTGTATATCCCAACCATCCTAAGCCAAAAGGATATAGGGAAGATCAATTTTATCCTTATCATAGGACACTGGGGCATGACATTGAAGCTTGCATCGGTTTTAAGAATCAAGTGCAAAATATGATTGAGGCAAGAGAGATCAAAGTTGAAAACCCACTAGCTCCCGATAATAGAGACATGGGCATATACAGAAACCCATTTCCCAATCATGAAGCCCCTCGAGATCAAGGGGCCCAATTCAATCAGGTTCAAGCTGACATACCTACCCACGAATGCATTGGTATGGTTGATATTGTTAACATAACAACAAGGACTAGGTGGTATGTTCAACCACAACTACCTGCAGCTCCCATGAACATCCCAGTCACTCCTAGGAAAATGCAAGAAAACATTCCAGGTCCACCAACAAGACCTGTGGAAACTAGTCAGAGTAGATTGGAGAAAAACTTACAGACAACTCCAGGTAATTTATCCATCTATGAGCTCATACAATAGTCCCCAAAGCATAGGGAGACTCTAATGGATATTTTGAGAACAATTGAGCTTCAACCGCAAGATGCGAATGCATTCACTCATTTTGTGGGATAAGTTCAAGAATACCAAGAACCTATAATACAATTCTATGATCATGAGATTAAGATAGTTTCTGCTACCTTACCAGATCCTCTGCTAAACATTGTAGTGGCCATCAATGACTTATGTTTCAAGAGGGTTTTGGTCGATACAGGTTCATCGATAAACATCATCACAACAACTGCAATAGAGCACCTCAAGATACCCAAGACCAATATCATTCCAAGAACTTACACATTGAGAGCTTTTAATGATGCTTTATGCAATACTATAGGAACGATAGTCCTACCCATCAATATGGGGCACAAGACCATCCCCATGATGTGTCATGTCTTGGAAGGTGCTATGTAGTACAACATCCTCTTAGGACATCCTTGGATAAGGGCCATGAAGTTTATGCCTTCGATCTTGCACTAGTGTGACAAGTATGTGCACAAAAGCAAAGTCTATGTGGTTTTGGCTGATGAAGAGCCTTTTAAATACCTTAATCAGGTGGATATTATGGGAGAATTTGTGATCCCTTATACTCACTTATACGTGGAACCTTCATCCCCAGCCACACAAGTTGATAACAAAGACAAAGGGGTAAGAAAAGACCCAGGCACATCAACACCTCCTGGTGCACTCAAGATAATCAATGCTTCTAAAGTACCATCAACATCAAAACCAAAATACAATCAGAAGCTAAAGGCCCCCTTAGTTAAGGAAGAGAGGCCCAAAGAAGTGCCAACTGTAGCCATTGCTAAAATTCCAATTCCTATGGAAGAGGAATATCCTCAAGATCAAGATGAAGATAGTGATTATCACCCTACTTCACCAGTATCATCCATGGGGTCATCCACGTCGCATGCATCAATACACTTAGAAAGTATAGGCATAGGGGAATAGCTTATGCAGAACATCACCTTTACGCCTATCATTGATATTGCATAAGACATAGGGAGGCCTAAATACTTGAGGCCGCCATTAGGAATAGTGGTTCCACTCGAAATCCCTCCCAATCAAACCAAATTTGTCTATGCCGACCTGGATTATGCTCATAAGTATTTAGATATAGAAGTATATGGTGATGAATTATTCACATTCAATGTTTGTTACCTCTCTAATCCTGAGTTTGCTATAATCTACTTTGAGAATTGCCATTGGCATGGCTATGGCCTTAGTGTATATGATCAGGGGTGCAGGAGGTCTTACAAGCCACTATATCAGCTTCCTTCCAATAGATTTGTCTTAGGCTATTATAGCGAAGGTCGAGATGACTCACTTACAGTGGCATTAAAAATATTAAGCATAGGGTTGGGAGAATACATTTATTTCATTCCTTATCACCCCTTGAGAATAATAAATTTGAGCAATAGACAAGTGGCCACGGTAAACATACCACCCCTAGAAACTTATCATCCAAACACCTCAATTTATTCCACCCCAATAGGGTACAACTCATGGGATGAGGATAATGGATATAAAGCAAGTGATTATGAGGCACAACTTGGCTTAGCCTATCAAGGGCCTCACTATTTACAAAGGTTCACATGGTCCATCCATGATGATATTGAATATACATCAAATGAAAGAGACTATGAATCAGAAGACTCGACAAAAAGAGCTTACTTAGGCCTAAGCCATCAACCCCTAAATTTGGGGTGAGAAACAAATACAAATGGGTTCTTCATAAGTGATGAAGAATATGAAGATGAAACAGAGATGACCTACTTGGGGCCAAGACATTATCCCCTTATCGTAGGGCTGCATACCAATGCTAACAATTTCTAGATAAGTGATCACGACTTTGAGGATGAGACTGAGATGGCTTATCTTGGACCTCACCACTTGCGACAAGTCAACAAGCTAGTAGAGGGAGGTGACACTTCATGCCATAAACCCTTAAATCCAATTTTTTGGAAGACCTATTGACCTAGATGCCATTCATCGAATGGTTAATCCCCCTCCACCTACATTCAGAGAGTAGTTAGATCCTAATGATCCTATTATTCACCCTACTCATGGGCCAAATCCAAAAATTCCCATTCCTCTAGAACCTCATCGTAAGTATGGAAGGGAAACCCCTGAGACAAGATTGCACCCATGTGGTCCTGGAGATTTCATCCCATCCATCAACATGATCTCCATTGATTTGACCACTCCACTTCATAATCCAATAGATCCTACCAAATCATTGCATCTTGATATAGACTCTATTGATTGGTATCATGCTAGTTCACCCATAGAGCCAGAAGACCTCTTCCCCAATGAAGATATGCTATGACCATTCCATTTTGCATCAAGTTATGCATATGATTTCTTCCATGTTAGTTTAGAACCTGAGTCAATAGGTCCTGTGAATCCCACTGATGATATTCATTTGACACCCACGCCTCATAAGCTATAGGATGGGTTACATATGGCTACAAAAGTGACTTTCGAGGTGGACATCAGTGATGATCCTACCCAACCAAGGAAAGTCAAGTTTGGAGAAAGTCTATCGCCATAGGAACAAGCCATCTTGAATCCTCTCCTCAAGGAGAGGCCAAACATTTTTTCTTGGACTTACAAAGACATGCCAGGAATATATCCAAAGTTAGTCATTCACAACATTTCATTGGATCCCATGAAGAAGCTAGTCAAGAAAAAACTGAGGAAAATGCATCCAACCGTCGCTTTGATGGTAAAGAATGAATTGCAAAAACTACTAGATGCAGTATTCATAGTTCCTATTGACTACCTTGAGTGGGTGTCAAACATGGTACCCATAGGGAAACCTGACGGAAGAGTCCGTATCTGCACGGATTTTAGATATTTGAACAGGTCAACACCAAAGGATTCATTCTCATTTCCAAACATAGATGCTCTTGTAGATGCAACCATAGGTCATGAAATTCTCTCCTTAATGGATGGGTTTTTTGGATACAACCAAATCCAGATTAAGCTCGAAGATCAACATAAAACTACTTTCATTACTCCATAGGGAACATTTTGTTACAAAGTAATGCCATTTGGTCTCAAAAATGTTGGTGCCACATATCAGTGAGCCATGACATACATATTCCATGACTATATGCATAAGATCTTGGAAGATTACATTGATGACTTACTAGCTAAGTCACTATTGTGGCAAGAGCATGTCGAACTCCTTAGACAAGTCTTCGATCGCCTCATATAACACAATGTCCGATTGAATCCTAAGAAGTGCATATTTAGCGTAACTTCTGGAAAGATTTTAGGATTCATCGTATCCAATAGAGGCATCGAAGTTGATCTTGTAAAGGTAAAGGCTTTACTGGAAATTGCTACCCCTACAAACATTAGGGAGTTGAGGAGCCTACAAGGTAAGATAGCATCCATAAAAATATTCATCGTACAATTATTAGACAAATGCAGACCTATAAATAAGTTGCTATGCAAGGAATTCCACTTTCATTGGGACAAAGAATGCCATCAAGCCTTTGCAGATATCAAGACTTATCTGGAAATGTCACCAGTATTGGCTCCACCAAGGCCAGACATACCATTTTTACTATATATCGACTACTAATTTTGCATTGGGCACCATGTTAGCCCAAAATAATTCACAAGATAAAGAGCAAACCATATATTACATTAGTCGCACCTTGTTGAGCTATGAGCTAGGATATGCGTATGTCAAAAAATTGTGTTTAGAAATGGTCTTTGCAACTCGAAAGTTGCAACACTACATGTTGAGCCATACAAACTACATGATGATCAAGACATATCACAATACGCGTATCGAAAAGTGGATCATGCTATTGACATAATTTGATCTAGAGTTCATAAGCCAAAATTCCATCAAGGGACAAGTCATAGCAGATCAATTAGCAGAGGCGCCTCTTTAGGATAACAAGCCTCTCACCATAGAGTTTCCTGATGATGCGGTCTTTGTATTATCAGATCTTCCAGAACTCGAAGAACCTAAGAGAGGAAAATACATGTCATTGTTCTTCGATGTTTCAAAGTTTGAACAAGGAGGCAGAGTAGGGATTGTCTTTATCACACCACAGGGCGCTCCATTGCCCTTATCATTCAAACTAGACTTCCTGTGCACAAACAACAATACAGAATATGAAGCATTGATCCTGGGACTCCAAATAGTCGTAGTGATGGGAATTAAGAGATTGAATATCTTTGGTGACTCCTAGATCATAGTAAACTAGGTCAAAGGGCTCTTCTAATGTAGGTGCCCACTCCTGAAGACTTACAAGGAACTTGTTGACAATTACTTAGCTCGACTAGAATGGTATGACATCGAGGCAATAACTTATATGTCGAATAGATTTGTAGACACTATGGCCTCTTTGTGATCCTTTATCCCTCAAAATCCATCTGTTGATTTTACAATTGTTCATGTGAAAGTGCTTTCGCACTCAGCAATATGCCGTGAAGCTTTTGACAATCAAGAATCAGTCAACATGATCAACATAAAACCAAATTAGGATTGGTCCTTCGTAGCCAAAATTTTCTTACAAACAGCACCTTGGGGTTTGTTGATCTCCCAAGGACCCATAGAGTGTGATGAGACCATATACCATAGAGTTGTTCCTCAATCTATGTTCACTATCTCAGAAATGCAATAAGAGAAAGCTATCTATTCTATAGAGGTTGTGGCCTATAATTATTGGCTTTTCCAACTACGGGACTTCCTGAAGCTCAGAATAATACCTCAAGTTTTATTGCATATTGAAAGGCAAACATTTAAATAGAGAGCAACAAGATACAATTTGCTACGAGAAATCCCCTATAGATGAGGATATGATGGACTATTGCTCCGTTGTCTTGAACCTCAGGAAACAACTTGGGTAGTTTCACAAGCTCACAACGTGGATGCCATTTCAGTGGCATAGCCATCATTAAGCACATATTGATAATGGGTAACTATTTGCCCACAATGGAAAAGTACTGTTGCGAGTATGTCAAGAAATGTAGTAAGTGCCAACATCATGCAAATCTAACGCACTTACCATCACAAGATTTGCAGCCCATCTAGGTAGCATGGCCATTCTTGTAATGGGGACTAGACTTGATTGGGAAGATCTCACCCCCGTCCTCATGTCGACATACATTCATCATAACGACCATAGAATACTTCACTAAATGGGTAGAAGCGATCCCCTTAACATCAACAACTGGACCAAGGATTACGGAGTTTATACTCCACAATATCATAAGTCATTTTGGGGTCCCTTCTAAGATAATATAGGATAATGGACCATCTTTTAAGAACAAAAATATGCATGCTTTAATGAAAAAATATCATACTCAGCATAGTTTTTAAACGCCTTATTATCTGTAAGTAAAGGGCAAGCAGAAGCCTTAAACAAAATAATAGTCTCCATTTTGAGGAAGACAGTGTAATAAAATCACAAGGATTGGCACATGCAATTACCTCTTGCACTATGGGCATATAGGACTAGTATATGGACACCCACTAGGGCAACACCATTTTCACTAGTATATGGCATTGAAGCCATCATGCCTCTAGAGTTGGAAATCTCGACTCTACGCATAGCACTAAAAGACTTCATAGATGATGAAGCTGCATAGAAAGGCTGCCTTGATAAATTGATGCTTCTTGATGAACGTTGAGTCAATGCTTTAGAGCATCTCCATGTTTACCAAGACCACCTTGCGTGAGCTTACAATAGTAAAGTCCACCTAAGGGAATTCAATGTTGGAGATCTAGTGCTCAAAGAAAACCAGCATAATTCAAATCTGCCACCGCATCTACGAGATAAGTTCATGGTAAACTAGATAGGTCCATACATGATTTCATAGAGAGTTGGGCTTGGATCATATCGCCTTATATAATTAGATGGTTTTGAAGAACCTGAACCTCTCAATATTATTCACCTAAAGGTATTTTACACATAAAAACACAAAAACATTCAAATATGTCAAAAACACAAAAACATTCAAATATGTCAAAAATAAAAAACATTCAAATATGTCAAAAACACAAAAACATTCAAATATGTCAAAAATAAAAAACATTCAAATATGTCAAAAATAAAAAACATTCAAATATGTTAAAAAAACAAAAATATTCAAATATGTCAAAAACACAAAAACATTCAAGTATGTCAAAAATAAAAAAACATTCAATATGTCAAAAACACAAACAAATCAATAAATAAAATAGCGGGGAGGGAAGAAAGTAGAGAGGGGAGGGCTCTGGTCCCTCCCCTGCTCCCCCTCCCATGGCTCCTAGTTCCTGCCCAGTCCCTGGCTCAACCTAGGTCATCCCTCCCAGGGAGTGGTTGTTTGCAGATGATCTCCTGGAGGGAGATCCTTCTCCACTATCCGCGCCCCTCCCAGTCGGCTAGGGTTTCCTTGGTTGTTTTTTCAGACTGGTGCTTCCCAGGGATCCCTGTTTGGTTGGGGATCCCTTCCCTTTTTCCCTCGGGCTTCCCCACGGGGTTTTTGCAGAGTTATTCGCGTGGATCTGGTCCCCTGTGTTTCTCGGTGCGGTGGAGGTGATGGTTTAGTGTTTGGACAGCTTCCCACTGTTTTGGTTCCTAAGGATCCCATCCCTGTGACTGGTTCCTCTTCCCGCTCGAGATTCCTAGTCCCTAGATCCCTGGTCCCTTAACCTGCTGTTTCTTTTTGTTTTTTCGGGACGGGATCCTCTTATTTTTTCCAGGGGCAGGTTCATTGTGGTGCAGCTCTCTGGTCGCTTCCCGATGTGCTGGATTCTCTTTGTGCTGGCTGTCAACTTCCTGTAGGATGGCTCTCACTGAACGATATGTTTTCTCGATGGGCGGGATCCGCCAAATCCATCGATTTTCCCATGAGGCGGGATCCTTTCTTTTCTGTTGGTTTCCCGGATGGCGGGATTTCCCTGTTGCTTCCCGCTAGGCGGGACTGTTTGTGGTGGTTTTTACTGCTTCTCGCGAGGCGGGATTTTATTGTAACGATTTTTCTTTGCTTCCTGTTGGGCGGGATCTTCTCGATGGTGGTTTTTGGCTACTCCCGCTGGGCGGGATCTCCAAAACTACTTTCTTACTTATTTGTTTGTTTCCCGCTGAGAGGGATTGTTTCATGCTTACTTATTCTGCCAGGCGGGATTTCTATTTTGGTGTTCAGTTTCAAGGGATTGATGCCCTAGGCCCATTGCTTATGTAATCAGGTTTTGGGATCCTTGTTAAAACCCACTGTAAATACAAACACTACTTACCAAAAAAAAAAACAAATCATAAAAACACAAAATTCAAAAATTCAAATCAAAGGCTCCAAGGGTAATTCAAGCCACTTGGTCAAAAATCAAATCAAAGGCTCCAAGGGTAATTCATACCGCTTGGTCAAAAATCAAACCAAAGGCTCCAAGGGTAATTCAAACCACTTGGTCAAAACCAAAATCATCAAAGGCTCCAAGGGTAATTCATACCTCTTGGTCAAACAATCAAATCAAAGGCTCCAAGGGTAATTCACATTGCTTGGTCAAACATCAATTCAAAAGGCTCCAAGGGTAATTCATGTCGCTTGGTCAAAAATCAATTCAAAAAGGCTCCAAGGGTAATTCACGCCGCTTGGTCAAAAATCAAATAAAAAAGGCTCCAAGGGTAATTCAAACCGCTTGGTCAAAATCAATAACAAAAGCCCCAAAGGTATAATAAGCCCTTTGGTCAAAATAATAAAAAATACAAAAACAACATAAAATCAAAAATACAAAAACAATTGCACTTCACATTTTGCATCCACATAATTGCATTGCATTTTCACATACATTACAAGATATGTCATGAAATTCTTAAAAGTGATACCACAGTTTGTCGCACAAGTCATTCATATCCATACCTCCATCCACATGTGTGTAATTGTGTTTTTCAACACAACCATCATTTGTTGCTATACATAATTACTAAGGCTTTTTAGTTAGTCAACCAAATCTAGTAATCTTATCAACTTTTGAGGAAAACAACTTTGATTAGTAGAAGGTAAGGCCTAGTTGTGTAGCCTTGGATATTCACGATCCCGTCACTAATTGAAACACTAAAATCCTAGCTGGTACAAGGAAAATATGAAAGTTGCAAAGTGGTCTAGGTTACCTTAAGTGAAAAGGACTATCCTTGCTTATCACCCTGTGCAACCAGTTTAAATGTGCTAAGAATTGGCAAAAGGACAAGCTTTACCCTATCAAAATACCTTTCTTAAATCAAAATAAGAAAAATACCAAAGCAAAAGTACAAATTCAAAATGCCAAAGCATACAGTCCAGATTTCAAAAGCAAAAATTTGATAGACAAATCGTATATTCAAAAAACAAAATAAAATCAAGCTCAAGAAAAAATAAAAAATAAACAGTGATTATCATCACTACAAAAAAATCGTCGCTAAAAGAAAAAAAATCAAAATCAAAATAAACAGTGATTTTTATCACTACATATGAGCAAATATCCAAAGCCAAAAAGAATCCAAAAAGAAGGGAATAAAGCTTGAATCCCTGGAATTCTCAGCATTGTACAAAACTAGAAGGAGAAATCCTTATGCATGATGATATGTCTATTACAATTGCTTCATGCATTTGTGTAGACCAATGTTTGAATGTGGATGAGCTAGCTTAGGTAACCAAATATTGCCTAGTGGTATAGTCCAACTAAATCCAACATAAGAATGAGATGAACACCTGAGGATCCTTGATCTTAGCAATGGGCTGAAAGAATCCTACCTGACATCAAAGGAAATTCTTGAGTTCTACCTCAAAATATACAATCACATGCACACACAGAGATCATGAAAAACCAGGTCCATGGTAAAAGCATAAATTTTCAAAAGTTTAAGTGGTAAGTAGACAACTATTGATAGGGTAACTAGAGTGTTTGAATCTTCGAAAAGCCCCAAATTTTTTTTACATAGCAACAAATAATAACATCAATCACACCATCATATTCCTTATAAGATTCTATAAATTAGGGGGTATCAACATAGTAGGACATATATCACATATATATTAGAAATAGTATATAGACGGCCATTGACTACTTTATATATTTTAATTTACAGAAACTTATTAAAAAGATACATTACACACCATTACATCTCATATATGAATACTTAATCAATTATTATGATAGAAGTGATTATTTAAATTCATGATCATTTTAAATTTTTTGTGGTATCACCCATTAATATTGTCAATGTCATATGCATTCCGTATGTTTAAGTGATTAGAGCATACAGGTTCATTTATACCATTCCATCACATAAGTTAGATGCATATAATTAAAGCAAAAATTAGACATGCATTTAACAATAACATTTGCATCCGCAAAAACAAGTCATTAATAATCCATAAAGCACATCATAAAACATATAGGAAATATCCATTTGCATATCATAAATTCATCATTCATCATCAAAATACATTGCATCATATCATCAAATCATATAAGCATTTACACATCCATCTAAGCATCTTCAAATATCATCTATCATCTAACATATCCATCAAATCATCATAATATCATCATCGCATCATATCATAAAACAAAATAACAACAAAAATATAAGCAATAAATGATACACATAATGAGTCACAAAAGGCAAATCTATCATAAAAATATGTGTGTCAAGTCCAATGGATATACAAAAATATTCATGGGCTATAGTCATGTAGGTCAGTCGACCTCAAAAATGGATCAAGAACCAAGTAGAACATAAATATAGTGTCGATCCTGAGCCCCCTACATCACCTCCTCTTGTTCCACCTCCCCCTATGGCGGTGTCACGAGTCAAATGATGTGAGCCTATAGGTCTCTTTGTTCGAGTCTGGATCCACTAGCTAGGACAGGTGGAAGATTATCCTAAGGTAGAGCGCCCGTTGACCTGCAAACAACCTGCATCTATTGGATCCTTAGGGATAATACCGTACCTCTTGAGTTGCATCTGAAGGAGGGTAACATGATCTGTAAGACCCCAGATCAGAGCCTCATGCTCATCCAACAAGGAATGAAGTCATCTCACATTTTCACTTGAGCCTGCTATTGGAACCTCTTGTGGTGTAGAAGCAGGAACAACAAACTACATCCTAACATTGCCACCCCTGATAGTAGCCTTCATAGCCTGTATTTATGTTGTGAGCTGCTCAATCGTAGCATCTCGCCACTGTACCTAGATATTAGTATCCTAGAGCTCAGCCTCGACCTCGTGCAACCGTGCTATTAGAGGAGAGTCTCTCTCCTCAAGCTCTAACTCCTCCTCCTTAGGAACATCAGGATCCTCTACTACCACCTGATCTACCGGTTGGCCCCATACCTCGGTCCTAGCTCAAACCCTACGTCCTACCAAATCTACACCATCACCCTCGCCATCATCCTCATGCCCTAGGCTACCAATGCCATGCCACATATGATCACCCCACCATTGAGAGTAGACCTCCATAACTACCCTAGCCACTATAGGGTCTACGATTGGTGCATCCTCCTCATCTGCAAGATTTGTGACCTATCATGGAGGTAGGTACATCTCTAATATGAGGCGTCTATACAATAATGGTATCAAGGGCACATCTTGTTGTAATTCGTACTGACAAAGAACTTGAGAGTAGAAGAAATACTCCCAAATGATATTATTACAGCCAATGAGCCATCACTCGCATTGTGTCATAGCAGTAAAACTAGTTGGATCATCCCAAACTGGGCACTCATAGTATGACCATCACATGACATATCTGGCCAACAGTCTGGTAAAAGCATCAGTGTAGTGGGACAACTCCCCTACAAAAGTACGACTCTTACAATCCTCATGCTCCTGAGCCCATCTGGCAGCATAGCACTATGTTGGAGCCTTAAAAGATGTAATCTTAGCTAGGAGCCCCTTAGGGTGATCTACCTTAATGTGCTCCCATCCCCAAACCTGTAAGAGCAAATTGCAAGCAATGTTGATGCATCCCCACCGATGGATGTATAAATCATCATAGCACTGAGCCAATAGCAATCTACCCCATGCATAGATGATAGGCTTCTCGCTATCTAGTAGGTCTTGCACCATCGCTAAGAGGTTCCAAGGGAACCTCAAACTCGAGTAGTCCAATATAAGAATGTTGCTGATCACCATCAGCAACATAGCATGCCTCACTATGAAAACATGAGCATCATACCAAGTCTTGATAGATACTCCCCCAAACCTAGTCTCCCGGAGAGCCTGTGTAGAACGTGCCCCAAATACCCTATCATAGATGGCAACCTGATCATTAATGGCTGACGAAACAATGGGAACCCCATCGAACGGGATTCGAAAGATCCTGTACACGTCCTTCGACATGATAGTCATCTCATTGGGTGGAAGGTGTTGGTCCGTGGGTCCCAATGGTGGGCTAAAGTCATAAGATAAGCTTGGCCATCCATAATGTGGGGCACCTGATAACATACTATAGCACACGGGCCTTAAACCACTCCCATTCAGTGTCATCAAATCCAAGAAACAAGTCCAGCAGGAGCTTCGGGTCCCAAGCCTGAGCAATGAGGATCTAAACAAAGCAGAAGAAAATAAAACATAACTACAATGCATCTAAGGCATAATTCACAATAAACATGAAAATGGTGAAAAAGAGTATGAGTTGCTCTAAATCTAAGCAAAAGAAGCATAAATTTCACCTAAGCAAAGCAAAAATTCAAAAAAAAAATCATAAAATCAATATATAAAATGCAAAAACAAGGCTCAAGCTTTAGCCATTATCGCCTATAGCGGCCAAAACCTTGTCGTTGGAGGCAGCAGCAGCATAGGCCCAATGATCAATTTTTTAACCGTTGGGATTCAAGCTTGGCTACTCTGAGTGACAGCGGCTCAGATCCGATCGCTCTGAGCGACAATGGCCAAGGGGCGGCATGGCAAACCCATGAACCCTTGGCCAAAAAATCAAAAAAAATTAATTACAATTGATAAAATAACTTAAGCAAAGCAACAAAATGGAGGGAAAGCAAACAAATTGGAAAACAAATCCCCTACCCAAGCATCGAAACTAAGCTAAGTTTGAGAATGCCCAAAATAACGGTAAAAAGTGAATAATGGAAAATTTTCAAAAACCCTAGGCTAAAGCCACTGATAGATTCCAAATTTAGGGACCAACCCATCGTGGTAAAAAGGAACCTAAGCCTAATTACGGAGTTTGTTCATTTCCAGCAGGTTTAGTGATGTTCATTTTTCTCATTTCTTAGTGGAGTTCAATTTTACTTAAGCAAAGAAAAGAGAGCTAGGGTTTTGAATAGAAATACCTAAGAAGATTTGGCTCCTCCAGTAGTTGATGTCTCACCTTGTGCAGCCATGTCCTCAGCACCAGCAAGTTTTGAAGTCGCAACTGTCACCGTTGCACCAGAGCTCTAAAAATAGAATCTTCAACAAGTAAAAATGACAAGTCAAAACACTAGAATTACAAGTTTTATATTTCCTTAATTATGCCTTGGCCGCTGCTGATGTCAGTGGCCCAAGCTTCTTGGCCTCTCAAGGCGACAGTGGCCACAGGCAGTAAATCGAAGGTCGTTGGACCTGATAGCGGCCAAGCCCATAGGTTAAAATTAAGTAGTTCCTTCAATAAGGGAATAACAAAAATAGTAAATAATCACACTTTGATGGTTTAGGATCATCAGAATGTTCAAAAAAACAAAAAAAATTCACATAAAATCATAATCTCAAGCAGGCCTCATATCCAGTTACCTACTCTATCCACTCGGTGATTGCAGCGATTTGCACTCCATGTATTTTGTTGAGATGAGTAGGCAACCATAAGGCCACTTGGGGCAAAAGCAACTCATTTTGGAATTACGATAGGTCACCCTTCAAACCCAAATAATATCAATATGATCGAACTGCTCCACAGGTGGGAAGGGTCATTCTAATTCCCCTATGACATCAAAAAAATTAAGTCAAAGTGATACAATCTAAACATAAACAAAATCACTCATCCTAACTCCCTAAGAAGGCTATTAATAGCCGAACCACTCCTCGAGATAGGGATGGATGATTATCATAAGCAATTGGAGTCACACTTGGATGTGGGATTGCCCATTAAAAGCAGCAAATGCTAGAAAGGAACCATATTAGTCATATTGGTCAAGCGACTTGTCGCTTCATTCATTGTCATTTCTTCACCAATTCATTGTGTGAAGAAGCAGTTCAAAACTTCAACTTAATCATAATCAAAATCAACAAAAGATCACTTGATCATATAAAAATCATGTTCATCCTTCGAATCATTACATACAACAATCACAAATTTCCCTTGTTTGTTGGGAACATAAGCAAACATGACATATTCAATTGTAGCTCTCCTATCGGTCGAAATTGTTGTAGCAGCTGAAGCTACCCGATTGAGTTTGAGGAATGAGTGAAATTTAACATGCAAAAGCCACTAGGCTAAGTCCTTCAAACATTGAGGCAATGATTCAAGGGATGCATGCCATCTTGCATGATTGGGCCATCCGATGTTGATCAGACCATTGATCATCATACACCCTACAAACGGACCAATCTATGTTTTTTCTCAGCATTGTATTTTCCACACAACGCATCGTAAAAAGGGGCATCTGTAGACACCTAAATCATGTCATGCTTAGGGGATCTACTTACATAGACACACTCATAAGATCATAAGACATAATCTTGGACTTTCCAAGCACCAACACTGGTTCTCACCACTCATTTGGGGCCTTTTCAAGCCATCCAAACTTGGTCGCTCAAGCCAAGAGCAACCATATTCTAGCCGCTCAAGCCTAGAGTGGCCAGAACTTAGCCACTATAGATGACAGTGGCTAGATCATAGCTACTATAGACGACAGTGGCTAAGCCATAAGAAGTAGTTTACAAAAAAATAGGTCTAATCTCGGGTGGAAGTGGTAGTCTGCATGCAAAAAAGGTGAGTGGGAGTGACTTTGCATTCCTTTTCATGATCAGTTCACATAGAAGACTTGAGTTTACATTTAGACTTAAGTTAACTGATCTTCAAGGATAAACAAAAGATAAAAGCTTCTCATGCTAAAGAATAGTTCACATAGAAGACTCAAGTGGGAAGTTAGATTTCAGTTAACTGGCCTTCAAATATAGACAATAGACAAGGGCTTCTCATGCTAACCTACACTACGCATGAGAAATTCATTTCTAGGGCTTGGACATAGACCTAGGGTTTCACACTATAAAATGTGCAAGCCTAAGAGCACCAAAGGAGACACATGATCGATATATGACATATAGAGACCCGAATCACATACAGGAGATCATTTCAGAGAGAGAGTTCTCTTTGGGATCACATGTGCGACGGAGCTTTGACAAATCAAAGGGCACAACACCTACTTTCTTCAATATCAGATCATAGTATTTGACCCATAGCTTTGGGGTAAGGAGAGCAAGGTTTACTTTAGTGGTCGATGTCTTGGAAAGTGGCCCGCAGGCTTAGCTTAGATAGATATAGCATCTTTTATCTTGTTTTATTATATCATTAGCTTAGATTTACATGATTTCATGGCATTGTTTTATCATAGTTTTGTTACATTCTTTGATTACTAACAACCTTATCCGGGGAGGCAATCTTAGACAACTAAACGTGTATTGTTGTTTGAATTGCATACAAGGCCATAGGTTCATGAGACATAATCCACGACATACGAGAGCAAGAGGATCCATTCGGGAGATATACCTAGAGAAGGAGGCATTTGTAAGCCCTAAAACATTTCTGTGTATGAAATCGAGAAGCATTTTAGAGCGTGCCACCCTTTTGCAAAATGGGACATCTCTTCATCCACTTGTAAATCATTGTATCAAGATGGGTATACCTAAGAGGTACCGACATGTAATTGGGGTTCAATATTAATGAAAGATCCATTCTTTTTCATTTTCGTGTTATATGTTTGTTAGAGTAAATATTCCATCATTTGGATATTTTACCCTTTCCCTACATTAGGTAGATTTTATTTATTGCATGGTAAAAATTAGCTTGTTACTTTTTACCACTAGTAGTTACTTTTACTAGTTACCTAGGTTAGTGACTTACCTTACCGTCATTTCCCTATGGTATGGATGGCAGGTTAGTCGATAGGTTAGTTTTCGTAATCAATTTGATTACATTTACTATTCCTATTTAACCTTTGATTATTAATAATATTTGTTAATGCTTCAGCTCCTAACATTGGCATTAGAGTGGGCATTTCCCTTGTGCTCCGATTGCATAGGCAGTGGACCTGGACAAGGCGAAAGTAAGCCGTTCCAGTTGGTCTAGGGGCCCAAATCCTGACACATGAGACCCATTTTGACAAGCACGCTTCCTGAAGCAACATCCTTGGTATGTTTTTTGAGCCTCATTTTTTCTTGCAATCTGCTACTCGAACAACACTGCGAGCTTTTATATCCTGCAGGTGCTGTCGAATCTGATGCACAATAAGGAGGCCTGTCAGATCTGATATCCACCTATAGCTTTTAGACCTGACAAGCCCATGTGGGGCAGCCCACATAATCTGGGTGGCCCTTCGACAGGTGACTGGAGAGGAGTCTCTGACACCCTCTGGACAGGTGGTCCTCCAATCAAAGGTGATCGAAGAGGAGTCTCTGGCTATCGACTCAAATGCAGACGCAACCTAGACCAAACCTGACACGTGGCAAACAGCCATAGATTGTACCAGACCTGAAATGACATGTGGCAAACATCCATAGACTGGACACGTGATACAGCCAACAAGACCGACTCAAACCTGAGGGCTGACATGGCAGGATTGGGAGAGGGCTGATGTGGACCGACTCGAACCTGAGGGCTAACTTGGCAAGCTTTGGAGAGTGCTGATGTGGCAGGCTAAGGGCTGACGTGGTAGGCTTAGGCGTTGACATGGCAAGCTTAAAATTTACCATGTGGCAGTGGTCCATTCATCCACGTGGTGCATAGGGCAACCGTCGGCTTGAGTGCGCAAAAGGAAGCAAGTCAATTGCCCAAGGGCAATCGACTAAGGAGGGGGGATTTCACTATTTTAAACAGTGAAAAGGCCATCGGTGCCCTCCATGTGGGATAAATAATCCCAAAAACAAGGCCTTTGAAGGCCTTGTTTGCTCTTCGCGCGAAACACGCGCTGAAGAGCAAGACAAAGGGAAGGTTTTACCCTTCCCTTTTGTCTCAAAGTGGCAGCCGGGACGGTAAGCTGGCTGCCGCCAAGGCGCTCGATTGCTCCAGGTGATGGGATCGAGTCCCGTCGAGGCATATTTTTTGCCCTAGGCGCCCTTTAAGATACATATTTTTTTTTAAGTTTATTTATTTTTTAATTAATTAAGTTTTTAATTTATTAAATAATCTAATATTATTTTATCTAAAGTTATTTTTTTTAAATAAAAAATGATTTTACAAATAAAATAGTTTTTATTATTTATAGATTATACTTCAATTAATTAGAGAAATACAATACACTTCAAATTAAAAAGGTTATTTTTTTTGCAAATCCAAATTTAAAAGGAGCTTTTGTTTTTCTCCAAGAGGGAATATAAGACATAGAAGAGCACTTATTTTTCTTGCAAATTAGAAAGCCATAAAAACTCTTCTCAACCTTGTTATTTAGCATACAAGAACATATCAACCTTGAATTCTTTTTGCAAATTAAACAACAAGGAGACTCAAAATTTTTTGTAAAAATTCAAAAGGCAAAGTGTGCATTTGTTTTCTTCGAGGGGGGATATAAGACATAAAATTGCACATTCTTTTTTTGCAAACTTGAGAAGAAATTGTAAGCTTGGGCCCATAAAAACTAAGTCATGTGTCGACTAGTTCTGGAAGCCTTTCAAACGCAGGTCGTGTTTCGACTTGTCTTGGAAGGAGTGCTCGATTTGTTAATTTTGCAAAATAAAGGGGGGAAGACAACATTGTAATTCTTTTGCAAAATTGTAAAACAAAGTAGGAGACATAAAAATATCATTTTTTGCACAACACAAAACACACATTTTGATGCAAAAATTAAAAGGTGCATTTTCGATTTTACTCAACACCTTCATTGGAAAATTAGGTGCATTTTCGGTTGCATCCGACACCTAGGTGATAATAATTTTGAGGCCATTTCTTGTTTGATTGTTGCATCATTTTTTTTGCAACTATAAGTCATATAATCAAGAACATCCAAAACCTCAAAATTTCACATATTTGTGTACATCCATGCACAAATTTAAAGCCAATTTCACTTGATATTCTCTCCTAAATCAACAAAACCCCTAATTCACTCTTATTTGTTTGGCTTAATTTCCTCCAACTTCTCATCCTTCTTGAAGGGTGTTAAGGCAGGTGCCATTAAATATTTGTTTGAGTGAATTATATTTTGGTACTCTTTTAGGGTAATAAAAAGAAAGAACAAGTTTTTGAAAATAAGGAACATTAAAAAGTAGCAATCCTTTGCACTAAGGGGGATAATTCCTTTTTTCCTTCAAAACACAGATCTTTGACAAAAGGGAAATAAAACTTGTAAAGGCAATCATAAAAGTAGAAGTAATCAAAATCATACATTTTCTTTTAGACTTCATAATAGCAACCATGCTTGAAGTTCTTGCAATAAGGAAGGATGTTTGGTGAACTTTTTGATAAAATTGCCTAGAAAGCATAGTTTTGCACAAATTGTAAAAATGACAACCATGACACCATTCAGTGTTGGTTTCAAAACAATAAAAACTCAAATGGCAAAGGCACATCACAGAAGCCATATTTCTAGTGAAGTTTCTCATTCGAATTCTGATTCTGGTTCAGAGAAAGCACATAGAGTGCTAATTGCTAGAACAGTTTTGTAGAGGGAAAACACGTGTCACCTTGGGCAAAAGCACAATTTTCTCTCTCTCCTCTTTTTGGCTTCATAAATAGCATAAGTATTTTGTTTGAATACGTTGTAATAAGGGGTGCTTGTACCTCTTTTAGGCTTCATAAATAGAAAATTCTAGGTGTTTGAAGCACTTGTAACAAGAGGAGCAATTTTTTTTGTGATGTAAAATTGTCTAGGAGGTAATATTTTTAAAATCCTTCACAACACTCTTGCATTGCACACTTTTTGCAATTGAGGGGGGATATAAATTTATTTTCTTCACAATTTTTGTAAATAGGGAATAAGGCTTATAAGGGTGCATTTTCGGCTTTGACCGACACCTTAGTCACACTTCCTTCAAAAATTGAATACACTATGTTTTCCAACGAGAAGGGGGTAACTTATAAGGGTGCATTTTTGACAGAGATCGACACCTTAGCTACCTTATCTTTTGAAAATTCATATTGTAAATGAATGAACCTTGTATGAAGTGATCTATTCTACTACACCTAGCAATTACAATGACTGGTTACCCATGCAATTCGGTTGGATGATGTGATTACCATAAGGAAATTCGTTGGCGTGAAGACAAAAGTGAGGAATGACCCACTTATTTCTTAATAGCAGCCATAGTACTGTGACAGAGCAAAGAACCAGCAGATCAACATCTTCTTCACTGTATTGGGGTAGTTATATACTTTACCCAAATATTGTTGTATTAGAGGATATGTATGTATTACCCAAATAATGTAATAAGGGGGATGTTAGAGTAAATATTCCATCATTTGGATATTTTACCCTTTCCCTACATTAGGTAAATTTTATTTACTGCATGGTAAAAAGTAGCTTGTTACTTTTTATCACTAGTAGTTACTTTTACTAGTTACCTAGGTTAGTGACTTACCTTACCGTCATTTCCCTATGGATGACAGATATTATGGATGGCAGGTTATTTGGTAGGTTAGTTGCCGTAATCAATTTTATTACGTTTATTATTCCTATTTAACCTTTGATTATTAATAATATTTGTTAATGCTTCAGCTCCTAACAATGTTTTCTCGTAATATTTTAGCTTCATTTTTGGTATAGTGATAACATCGCAAGTAGAGTGAAGAGCGGTGCATGCGCCCTGGGGTCGCTACAGTAGAAATCATGCACAAAATGTAGCAACTCACAGGCACAAAATACAATAATAGGCAAAATGATTTATATACAAATTCCTACAGTCGGCTTCCATGTATGCACGGTCCAAGGTGCATGAGGTATGACATCATATCCCATATTACCTGATGATTCCAACCTTTGTCTCTATTAGGGGGTGGGTGTTCTCTTTTACTCCTGCACATAAACTTACACCTGCATCACAAAACTTAACGCAAAATCATATTATTCCAAATAAGATGGTAACAAGTTGCAGGGATGTTACACTAGGTCCAAGACAAGTTGACTATTGTTTTATTTATCATTATTACTATTGGTTAGTGCTTTGAACTTTAAATTAACTATAATATGAAATACTTAAGGTGAGATACCTTAATGCATAAGTGATAGGAGACTGGGAAGAATTTGGTTCAAGAGATGAATTGAGATAAGAGAAAAGATAAGCTTTAGGATTCTTGACCTTGATTACTTGATAGTAAGTGAAATTTTTAAGATAATCTAGAATGTGATAAATCTTGTCCTTGTATTAAAATTTAAGGAATTGATGAATATTTGAAGGGATGGCCCATATTTTGTGGATCTAGGGCCTCCCAAGAATAATGGTATAGTTAGATCATAGGACATGACATAGAAAAAAATGTTGAGAGTGTGGATTCTAAATTTGAGGGATAAAGCTATAGTACCACTAGCCTCACATTTCCCGTTGTTCAAATCCCTTATGATAGGATTATATTTCTCTAAATCTTATTTGGTAAACTTGAAATGATTGATGAAATTTAGGCTACAAACATTGACATCAAAACCATTATTGACTAAGATTCATTTGATGAACTTATTTTTTTTTATCGGTAAAAATTTCATTAAAAGTGGGTTTTGAAAGGGGCCCCAAAACCTTAATATAAAATTTCAACAAACCATCCAAAATTCCAAAGGTTAGGCCTTATGAAAATCCCGCCCGAAGCAAGAAATTTGAAAATAAACCTAAAAATCTTGCCCAAAGCAAAAAAATTGAAATTAAACATGAAAATCTCATCCAAAGCAAGAAATTTGAAAACAAACATGAAAATCCCACCCAAGGCAAGAAATGCAGGAAAATAAAAAAATATTAAAAATCTCGCTCAAGGTAGGAAATTTAAAAATCCCTAGGATGGTCCATCCTCCCCAAGTAGGGCTGAGATTAACACGTGCAAACAAGAAAAACTGGAATCCCACTCAAAAAACCAAAAACCACTTTAGGAAGTGGGAAACTAGGATCCCGTCCAGGGATGTCTTGGGATGGCATTCCAAGATGCAGCATCTCGTACAGGGCCTAAAAAATGAATCAACAAGTTGAAAATCCTACCTAAGAGGAAAACTAAAAACTAGAAACCAACTAAGGAGAAACCAAAAGTCAAAGCCACCTAGAAATAAAATCCACCTCGAGAAGGTAGATGAACCAGAGAAACTTGCCAGTCAAACTTGAATGAGCCATCCCACCCAAGTAGGGTTGGGACTAACACAAGCATGCAAAAAAATTAGAATCCTACCCAGAAAAACTGAAAACTACTATAGGAGAATGAGAATAGTAGAAAGTTGAAGATCTTATATAGGATCCTGCCTAGGGATGGCTCGAGAAGGTAGTCTAGGAAGCAGCATCCTGCACAGAACCTAGAAAATGGATCAAAAATTTTGATTATCTCCATAGGCCATGAGATCACCTTGCACATGAGGTTGAGCTGGAAGGAAGCTAAAAGAAACCAAAGGATCCGACACCAAGTAGAAAACTTGCAAACAAATCATAGAAAGACCTAAGAGCAACCAGGAAAGGATTTTGAAAGCTCAGTAGGAAACCCAAGAGAGAACCCAAGGATACCCCAAGTCAAAGGCATAGGAATAAAACCCTCAAGTAGATTGGGTAAGGAGTAGACAAGTGGATCAAGGACCTCCCACCCAGAGGATATCATCTACAACAAAAACAAGCCTAGAGAGAAGGGCCTAGTAAATGTTAGGAAATTGGGGTAGAACCAAGGGAAGGGAGGTAGGAAAGCAGAGTGGGACATCCCGTGGGATATCTTGCCTCCCCATGCATTTGATTAACATATTATTAATATGGCTTGTGATGTATAATGGGAGTTTCCATTAAGGGATATCATCCTCATGGAATTATATAGTTGCATGATTAACCCTAATGGATCCTACTATGTAAGTAAAGTCATTTGGGCTCAAGTGTTGAGTAATAACTTGTTCATCCAAAATTTGATGCAAGATGTCTCTATGAGAAATAGAATACCTGAGATGTTTGACATGTAAGATTTAAGATAGGGTGCTCTTAAGTTACCACAACAAATTAAAGGCATCCTTAGCCTTGGTTTTTGATTGAATGATTAGAGGAAGTCCTTTGGGTGGAAAATTTATTTTCATACGAAGAACCAAAGGAGGTGTTAAAGGTTCATCAGTAGATAGTTTTTTGTGTTGTTGCCTAGTTATAACAAAAATGTGAGAGATTATTGGAAGAATGGAATGACCTAAACATCCTTTTATTTTCAGGTGGGACATTCCTATAGTGAATGTTATTTTTTGCATTTTGGTTTTGATTGTGCTTAGGTAATAGATTTTGGAATATTTCCAAATATTGATTCGAATAATATTGATAGTCAAAGCCATGGAAAATAATATAGCCATTGTCAATTAGATCTTAGATCACATTCTTAAGGCTCACACCTCTATTACTCATATGACCATTCATGTAGTAGAAGGCATATTACTCATTAGGAAAAATCCAAGCAGCTTTTTTTCTTCCAGGTTCAATATGTTTAACAAGTAAAAGCTCTATTATTTTAGTTTTTACGAGTTATTCTAGAATGGATAAAAGTGGTTCATCTAGTCAGGAGTACATCTTCCTAGGTTTTCATTGTTGGGGTTTCCTTTAGGTAAGATTTTGAAGGTTTACAATAACACTAACATTGTTGGCCTAGCATAAGTTTGTGACTCCATCTTTTGCAATGTGTTTATTCTTGTATTATCCCTTTGGATTAGAGGAGGATATAACTTTCTCTTTGTAGGACTATCTTTAGTTTCCCTCTCTTAACAAGGGTAGTACAATCAAAGCTAAAATAAGAAGTTTCATGCATAAGGTAAATTTGTTTAGCTACATAATCAGTATTGTCTAGATTGATGAAATTGGTTTAGATTGTGTCTACTTTAAAGGGAGATAGACCTGGACTCTATTGTAATATCAAAGGAAGCAAAAAGGCTAGAGTCTTTCCACAGTTGTAGGAATAGCTAGTGAAGACTAGGACTTAGCTATAGAGTCTTTCCACTAGGTTGAAGGATAACCAATCAAGACGAGGACTCATATTGGAGGTAAATCAACTTGAGTATAATTTATTATTCAAGAAAATAGCCAACCTTTACTTTGATAGGAAATTTTCAAGGACAATGATAAATTTTTTATAACTGATTTCTATCAACACTCAAAATAAAAGTTGAAGAATTTAGTACAATCAAGCTATCTTGAATGGAGCATCAAGGAAAACTGTCACCTTGACATTGAAGGATTGAGTTCTTAGGTGTGACCTAAGACATTGCTATAGTAGATATTGATCATCAAAAGTGTGAGAAGATTCCTACAACAGATAGAGAAGACTTTCATATTCAAGTGCAAGAAAAAGGTAGAAAGCTTTCATCATGTAGGGATTAATTTAAATTGTAGACTACTATTAATTTAGGTCTTTGAGAGAGACCTTGACACAAATTAAGTTTTATGTCACAAATAAATTGACCTTGACAAAGAAGATTTTAGATATTGAAGGCATACCTTGACATAGTGATTTTAGGTCTTGAAGGTAGAACTTGATAGAGAAGGATTTAGGTCTTGAAGGTAGAATTTGACAGAGAAAGTTTAAGGTCTTGAAGATAGACCTTGACATTGATATAGGACACAAGTCTTCAGAAAGGCCTTGATAAAAGTTTTAGGAGATACAAGTCACATTGACCTTGACATTGGTTTGAGAAACCAATATAGAAGTTATAGACCCAAGAGGTCAAGGAAGAGACGCTTTGAGAAAAGAGGTCCATATATAAGTTAAATAATAGGTCATTATATTAAGAAAAGAAATGAGTATTGAATATAGATAAAGGATATGTAGGTTTCAAATAAATCAATATAAATGATATAGGCCTGAGAGGCCAATATTAAAGAAAGACTTTTATAAGAGAAAATAGTTATTAGGGTAAATGCTCTCATAAGGAAATAAAGAAGCTAATATTATGAAAGGTGGAAGCTCTATTTGGTTAGCTACAAAAGAAAGTGAATGAAAGTATGAAGCATAATTGAAAAATTCTTATCACAGGTAAAAAATATATTCAGTGAGCAAGTAAGAGAAGGAGACCTCTATTCGACCAATGAATAGGAATAGATATTTTACCAGTGACTAGCACAAACATCATTGTATCAGAAGATAGTTGAACAGTATTGAATGCCATATGAAAAGTGCTTTGGAATAACTACTTAAGAGGCAGCTAGGAACATTGTTGGGAATAGTGAAGGTTTCAGAAGATTTCAGTGCTAGAGAAGCTAAATACATAAGTGTTAGAAATGTGCAACCCTTCGTGAGAATATAGTGCAACTTGTAGGTGTTATTTTTCATGTAAAATATATTTGAACTCAATAGAAGAGTAGTGTGCTATCTATAAATGAAATAATGTATTAAATCTAAGTGCATATACAATAAATAATATTTGAACAATAATGAAAATTATATATATTTGTTTAATATTAAGGGCATATATTTAGTGAGCTACAAAAATATCTACTAGAGAGTGCACATTCAACTATATAGTACATATCTAGTGACTACTAGGTGAAGAACACGTCGAGCAAACCATTAAAAGAGACTTGGAATGTCACTCATGGAGGCATAAAGCATAATACTTAAAGGCAAAGTACAAAATGCCACCTAAGAACAGAGAGAAAGAAAAATGAAGTGGTACTTGGATTTTTTCATTAACATATTCATTCATTAGTGTGAAGAGATACATTGAGCTATGTTGAGCAAAATGATGTCAAATAAATGTTACATCTTAATGTAACATAGCATTTTCCATTGTAATGGTTTAGAACACGTCTCAAGAGCGCATATTGGAAAGTGAATAGTCAAATGCCACCTTACAATGTAAGAAGTTACAAGAGTGAATTATTAGAATTTAGAACATTACATTGCATTGGAGTAAGTAATTTAGATGGTCTATTCAACTTGCTTCAATGACAATCAAAACTTTGTAGCAGAGCCAAAAAGATTTGGCACGTATGAAAAGTGGAGGTAAACCTAAATTTAAATTAGGTTTTATTTAAGTTTTAATTTTTGGAGAAATAAGGTTTAATAAAGTATTTTTAATTTAGGAGAGATAATATTAAGGTTAATTAGTTATAAGTTTATATTTATTAAGGAGTGATAAGTAATTAATGGTTGGATAAATAAGTAGAGTTTTTTAGTTTCTTAATATTTTTTCAAGTTTGATTTGATTTGTTGAAATAATAGATTATTAAGTTTTACAAATTAATTAAGTTGGGAGGCAAAAGGTTTACAACTTCAAAGTTAGGAAATTAAATTTACAAAATTCTTATTTTCTTAGTTTCTAAATATTTGGAAGAAATAAGGAATTCTACTTCATAGGATTTTCTAATTTAGAAACTTTGATTTATTTAAAACCTAGGGAGACATAATATAGATAACATCAAAGGTTATATGAGTTCTACTATGTCAAAAAACAAGTTATTTCTTTTTGAATCTCAACTTTTGAAAGGACCAAATTATTCTTCATGGAAAAACAAGGTGAAATCAATTTTAATAGTAGAAAAACTTTGGGAAATAGTTAGTGGAGCAAAAATGAAACATACTGAAGATGTTAGAGAAATTCAAAATTATGAAGATAGTGAAGAAAAGGCACTTATGATAATAACGTTTACAGTCATTGATGAAATACAATAATATATAAGTTTAGTAGAAACTTCTACAGAATCCTAGAATACTTTAGCTAAAATATTTGAAGGAAAATATAAAGATACTATCTTCAATCTTCAATCTCAATTATATTCCTTAAAATTTAATAGTGATGAAAGTATGGAACTATTTCTCCAAAAGATAGCAGATATCAAAGAAAATATATTAACTCTAGGTGAAAAAGTAGATTAGAAAATTCTTTTTCAAGTAACATTGAGAGCTCTTCTAGAAAACTACAAGCATCTAGTTACATCTTTGAAAGTTCTAAGCAAAGATACTTAATTTGATGAGTTAGTCAAAATTCTACAAGAATATGAAGTAGGAAATACTACTAAAGATGAAATTACTAACAATTATTTAGTATCAAAATAAAATGCACAAGGTAATATTTCTTCAACTTCAAGATATGGATACAAATGTAATAATAGATACTATCCAAGGAATCAGTCTCAAGTAAATCAGGTGAATCTAAGTAGTCAAACAAATAGATCAGTACAACAAAGACAATATCAAACTCAATACAATATAAAATGATATCAATTTCAATATCAATATCCTTCTCAGTATCAGTATAGTCAACCTCAGCTGCAATATAGAGAGGGAAATCAAAAAGGACATATAGCCCAAGAAATTTATGAGATTCAATAGTTAGAAGAAACTACTAAAGAAAATGAAATCAAAGTTCTTCAGCAAAATTGGTAATTAATGAAGATGAATTTCTCTCACTGAATTTAAAATATACTAATATTTTATTTGATCAAGATATAGAAAGGTAGCAGAAAGCAAAAGAGAACAAATAAAGTGTGAGCCAGAATTAGTCTAAACTGATTAATTCATGATAATCCATTACAATATATAGCTTGGGAATGTAACTGACAAATCTCCCAAGTTAGTAAAATACAAAATGAATCTTCCAAGTGGGTAAAGAAAACAAATATATGACAATCAAATTTTCTCAACATCACACCAAACCACCTAAATATTACCTATTATAACTGGAGATATTCATAGGGAATATTGCCCCATGAAAATAGAAAAACACACTAATAATAGAAATCAATTAAACTCCAACATACTCCCCCTTGAAGTTGAGGGGACTGACAAGGAAGTTCCTCAGCTTCAAAAATTGAGCTTTGACAACTCCCTTGGTGAAAAAATCTGCAATGTTGTCTTCAGTGTTGCAATGATGCAATTCAATCACCTTCTTCTCGACCATGTCTCGGATGAAGTGATAATTCATATAAAAATGCTTTGACCTGCTATGATGAACTGGATTATATGCTACCTAAATAGCACTCATGTTATCACAATACAATGTAGTAGGACCATATTGTTGTTCTCCAATTTCTTCAAGGAATTTCCTCAACCACAATGCTTGAGCACTAGCACTTGTGATTGCAATGTATTCTACTTTGGTGGAAGAGAGAGCAACTGTAGTTTGTTTCTTTGAGCTCCAAGTGATTAAACCAGACCCAAGGCTGAAACAATTACCTGATGTAGACTTCCTATCATCTATATTACTCCCCCAATCTGAATCACTAAAACCAAACAATTTTACATCTTCATTTTTACAATAATGGATGCCAAAATCCATTGTACCTTTTACATATCTCAATATTCTTTTTGTAGCTTTCATGTGTAATTCAGAAGGGTCACTCATATACCTTGATACAAATGATACAACACATGCAATTTCTGGTCTAGTGTTGGTGAGAAACATCAAAATCCCAACCATACTTTTATATGTGGTCACATCAACTTTTTTAGTTCCATCATCCTTACTCAACAACTCACCATGAGCTATTGGTGTTGCAACAAGTTTACAATTTTCCATCCCAAATTTTTTTAACATATCATTGGCATATTTGTTTTGACAAATGAAAATTTCACTATCACTTTGATACACCTCCATACCAAGAAAATAGTGCATCAAGTCTAGATCTTTCATCTCAAATTCATGCATAATGGCATTCTTGAAGTTACCGTTCAACTTAGGATTACTACCTAATTAAATCAAGTCATCCACATATAAAAAAACAAGGAGAATGTAATTACCTTGTTTCTTATAGTATAAGGTTGGCTCACTCTTGCTTCTCACAAAACCATATTGGTGGAAGTACCCATCAAATCTTGAATACCAAGCTCTTGGAGCTTGCTTAAGACCATACAAGGCCTTCTTCAACCTGTACACAAGATTATCCTTACCTTGAACTAAAAATCCTTGAGGTTGTTGCACATAAACCTCCTCATCCAAGAATCCATTCAAAAAAGTACTTTTTACATCCAAGTGATGTACATTCTAGCTTTTATGAGCAGCAATAGAAAGAACCATCCTCACTGTTTCTTGTCTTGCAACTGGAGAAAAAGTCTCCTCATAATAAATATCATACCTTTGTGTGAACCCCTTGGCCACAAGTCTTGCTTTGTGTCTCTCCACACTTCCATTAGAATTATACTTTGTTTTGTAGACCCATTTAGAGCCCACAACTTTCTTGCCTTTTGGAAGCTCAACTAGCTCCCAAGTATCATTCTTCTTGATGGAGTTCATTTCTTCTTTCATTACCTTCATCCATACATCATTAGTACATGCTTATTCATAACAAGATGGTTCTAAATCAACAAGAGACATTAATGCATAATTCACAACATCACCTTTGGGCTTACCATCATTTTCATCACCATACATATGCAAGTTTTCAAGTCTTTTCACCACTTGATCTACCTCTTGTGCTTGACTTCTTGTAACTCTTCTTTGAAAATTTGTATCTAACATTTGAGATGATGGATGGTTTTGTTGGATATTTTTATTTTTCAACACATTACTTGGAGAATCTTCACTCAATAGTGTGAAATCTTCATTTGTTTGAATAGTACTCCTTCGATAAATGTCACTTAAGCTTCTTACCTTCCTTGGTGGACTTGAACTTGCACTTGAAACTGAATAACTAGATGAGGGGCCGCTTGGTGGAGAACTAGATGAAGGGCTTCTTGTTGGAGAGCTATATGAGGGGTTGCTTGATGGATTAGTAGCACTTGGAACTAAAACATTAGTGGGCTGCTCATCATCATCAATAATACCACCAGTCAAAACACATTTTGACTTCTCAATATGGCCTTTTTGATGACCATAAACTCCCCCTTCATCAAAAATCACATCTTGAGACACGACAACCTTGTGTGTCTTTGGATTAAAGAGCCTATATGCTTTGGTATTTTCACAATACCCAAGGAATATGCATGCTTCACTTTTGGGATCTAACTTCTTCCTTTTTTCATCAGGAACATGTGCATAAGCCAAGAAACCAAAAACTTTGAAATGACTTACAGTTTGTTTCCTTCCATACCATGCCTCATATGGAGTGATTCCATCCAAGCTAGAAGTAGGACACCTATTTAAAATATAAATGTAAGTCCTTACTGCATCATCCCAATACAAATTAGTTAACCTCTTTGTTTGTAGCATGCTTATTGCCATATTTACCAATGTTCTATTTTTACGCTAAGCCACACCATTTTGTTGTGGTGTGTAAGCAGTTGTGAGTTGCCTTCTAACACCACAATATTTACAAAATTGAATAAATTCATTTGAACAAAATTCTCCTCCCCTATCAGTCCTTAAACATTTTACATAGTGCCCACTTTGATTTTCAACATGATTTTTAAAATATTTAAAACAATCAAATGCCTCATCCTTTGTATTCAAAAGATAAACCCAACACATTCTTGAAAAATCATCTATGAAGGTGATAAAGTATGAATTCTTACCAATACTTTGAGTCTGCATTGGCCCACAAATATCAGAGTGCACCAATTGAAGGGGATAAGTGGCTCTCCATGCTTTGCCTTTTGGAAAATTCATCCTTGAGTGCTTGCCCAAAGCACATCCATCACACACACCTTTTTGATCATCAATTTTAGGTAGCCCATATACCATCTCTTGAGAAACCATTTTCCTCAAACTAGAAAATTTACATGGCTAAATCTTAAGTGCCATAGCCAACTTTTGCTATCAATGGCTGCACATGCAAAATCATTCTTTTCTTCTCCAAATTTTAGAGGAAACAATCTATTCTTGGTCATGGGAATGGTAGTGACGTGCCTATGCCCATGATTCTTATCAAAAATCTCACACTTATTGTTTTCAAACACAAGCTTAAAATTCTTTTCCATTATTTTCCCAACACTCAACAAACTATGTTTTAAATTTGGAATGTAATAAATATAAGTTACTTTATGTCCTATGTGTTGGCAATTTTTGGTTTGAGATCCTAGCTTCTTGTCTATGAGTTATCATTGACGTCAAAAGGAAATGGCATTAATGTTAAGAGGATGTGTTGGCTTCAAAGGTGGAAGATTCCAAGAGAATATTTTTAAGAGAATCCGGAGAGATTCCATTGGCAAGGGTTTTTCATTAAAACCAAACCGGTTTTTAAATAAACCAAGTTGGATAGGGTTTTTATTAAAACCAAGTTAAATGGTTTTTATTAAAACCAATGGAGGTTCTCTTTATTATTTATTTAATTATTATTTAAAACCCTTCAAGGTTTTAATTAATTAATTATTTAATTAATTAAGGGAGAAATTATTTTTAATTTATTAAAAATACTTAAAGGTTTTTAAACCTTTTTTTATTCTTAATCTATTAAAATTATTTAAGGGTTTTTAAACCCTTTTTGAAAAGACTTTTGATTAATTTCGAAATGGTCTTTATTTTCGCCGACGTCAAGGTGTCTTCTAAGAGACTATTTATTCTCCAAATCCTAAGGTTGGAAGGCTAATGAATTTGAAATTCCCCGAATGCAATTTGCGGTGTTTGTGCTCTGTATTCGCTGCAATTGAAGGAAGACTTAGAAGCACGTGCGGTTGAAAAGTCTTCAAGAGTTTTTTTTTAGGGTGAAGTGGAGGGAAGTTCACTTGTGAACTTCGTAGCCCGCGTGGGCTAGTGGCAGCGAAGGCTGCTGTTGGGCGCTGCATTGGCGGAGGTTGCCGTTTCGAGTCTCACGGGGGTGCTTTGCTAGAGTAACACATGTTTTTATTAAAACGTCTTTATGCCGCGAAATTCGGAGTTTCTTGGACAGCTATTTATAATGTGTGATTAAATTTTATGAGTTTTGGCTTTTGTGATTAGAATTGAATAAAATCTTAGGAGAAATAAGGGCATATTTCTTTGGATGTATTTTTAAGATTATTCTTTACTATGCTAAAATTAAAAATGGAGGTATAAGGTGTGAGTCTGTGATTGTTGATTTATTGGCATGTTATGGTGGTTTTGTTTAAAGAAGTGGAGCTAAAAGGTGTAATAAAGGAAGTTTATATTATTACTCATTTCTTTTTATTCTAACCCTAACTTGGTTGGAAGTTTGAGAGTTGTGTGTGGTGACAACTTGAAGGTTCAATTATCTTCTACTCCAATAAGGTATGGGCACATTCTTCTTATGAGTATGATTGGTGTATGTTTTTTGAAATAAGGTTGGAGTGAAGAGGTATTCTACTAGGTATCCTTTGGCTAGGTGTAAATCTTATTTCTGGTTTGTTGAAGACTACTTATGCATTGTTATCCTTAAGGAGAGTTTTTGGTGAATGCATAATTTTTGGTTTGAGATAGTGGAAGCTTTGTGCACTAGGGATTATATTTGTGAGTCTAGCTACTTGCATTGAGTTGGTGGAACCCTTGGTTGGTTGTTTTGAGTTTGATGGTTGAGTTGCTTCCATAGAGGTTGTTTGATCGAGTTATTGCTTTACTTGATTCATGATATTGGGATTACTCCATTGAGTTGATTTGAGCAAGTTATTCTTTGCATTTGGTGATATTGTGTTGGTGGCTCTTTTGTTTAAATATCTTTGGAAGAAAAAGGATTTCTACTTGTTTCCTTTTCTTGTGATGATTGGTTGAATGCTTCAAGGTTGATGTTGAGTTGAATGGTGTTGGTTGACTAAACCTTGTTTGATGAGCATTGTTGTTGAAACCCTAATTGATGGTGAAAAAAACATGAGTATCATTGTTATGTGATTCTTTGCATAGTTGGCAATTGTTGGGGTTTCATGTTCTTGAAAGAAAACATTCTATCCTATCCATTTTAAATATTGAGTTGAGTTTTCAAATTTGAGATTGAGATTGAGCTGAGTTGATTTGAGTTGAGTTTTGAGAATGGGATTTGAGTATAGAACATATTGAGTCTAACAATTCTCTTTATGCTTCTATGAGTTTGACAAATCACATTGGGTCTCTAAAAATTCACTTTGTGATTTCCTACTAAGAAAGTTTTTCTTGTGAGAAGTTTTTGGACAGGTTCCAGTGGGGACTTGTGAGCAGTTTTTGGACAGGTTCTGGTGGGGATTTGTGAGCAATTTTTGGACAGGTTCCGGTGGGGACTTGTGATCGGATTTGGACAGGTCCTAGTAGAGGACTTGTGAGCTGAGTTTGATAGTACTAGCAGAGAACTCGAGGATAGAGGTGCATTGGTTCTATGAGAAGAACCTGAGGACAGTTGGCAAGTCTTTGAGAAGGCTTGTATGCAGAGGATTTATTTGTTCAAGAGTTGGACAGATCTGACAGACAGAGGAATACTTGTACTAGACTGACTGACTGTGTTTGGTACAGGTTGCTAAGATGCTATAGACGTGATCATAGAAGGCAGAGGTCTCTTAGGCTAAGCATTGAGGACAGGAGGTATTCGGTGGAAAGGAGTTCCACGTGCTGGCAAGAGGTAGATGCAGTTGATCTTTTGAGGGATCATTTCCAGAGTAGAGAGGAAGGTATCTCCTTTGAGCAGAGGCTCATAAATTCTGATTGGTGGAAGGTATCTCCTTTGAGCAGAGGCTCATAAATTCTGATTGGGGGAAGGTATCTCCTTTGGGCCGAGGCTCATAAACATTGTAATTGGGAAGGATTCCCAAAGAACTTTGAGATAACTTTTAGAGAAAAGTTTTGTGGACGTAGCCCAACCATTCTGGGTGAACCACGTTAAAATTTGTGTCACTTTGTGGATGATATTGTGCATTGCTTTGATATTGCTTTGGGTATATTGCTTTAGTATTTTGAAGTATAAAGGAAAAAGTAAAAAGAGGTCTTATACTGTTCACCCCCCTCTCAAGTATAATCTTGTGTTCTTCAATTGGTATCAGAGCCAGTGCCTTCAAAAATTTTAACGACTTGAAGGAAAATCTAGTAAAGAACACAATGGATCATTCAAGTGGCAATGCAAGGACCTATTTTTGATGGGTCGGATTTTGGTCTTTGGAGTGCAAGGATGAAGGTTCATCTAATGGCACTTGGGAATGAGGTTTGGGAAGTGATTGAAGATGAGTACACTATTCCTGAACATGGTCCTAATACTAAAGAAGAAAGACTTCTACATCATAGCAATGAATGCAATCCTGAAAGGCTTATAGAAAGCAGATCTCACCAAAGTTATTTACTGCAAGACAGCTAGTGAAATGTGGAAACAGTTGAAGGTGGTTCATACAGGTGATACAAATGTCAGAAAGGCCAAGTTGAGACACTTCAAAGTTATTTTTGAACAACTCAAGATGAATGATGATGAAAATATTAGTGACTACATGCTTCGTATGGATGAGGTTGTTAACTCTATGAAAGACTTAGGTCTTGAGCTTGCTGAAAATGATGTTTGTGATAAGATTTTAAGATCTCTTCCTAATAGATTTAGTGAAAAATTTTCTGCTATTGAGGAAGCTAAAGATTTGGATAAGTTGAAAAAGGATGAGCTCCATAGTATACTTGCAGAATTTTAGTTGAGAACTCAAGTGAAGGTTGATGTCAAGAAAGAGGCAGCTTTCAAGGCTACCAAGAATTCCAAGGGTAAACAGCTTCAAGATAGTGATGAGTCTTCTAGTGATGAAGAGGCATATTACAGCAAGAAAGGCAAGTTCTCTAGAAAGCACAAAAGTATGAAAAATATAATATGTTTCAATTGTGGAAATTTTGGTCATTATGCTACTAACTGTACTGTTTCCAAGAATGAAAGTGATGAAGATAAACAGGATTCTAAGAGCAAGGATTCCAAAAGCACAAGCATCACAGAAAAACAAAGTGAGCACAAGGAATCAAGGAAAGAGGTATTCTCACAAGCACAAGAAGAGTTTCTACCTAGACAAAGCAAGTAAGTGTTCTAGTAGTGATAGTGAAAGTTCTTCAAGTGATAATGAAAATGAGATGTTGTTCATATCAGAAAAAGAGGAAGAACCGAAACATAGATTCATTATCATGAAATGTCTTAGATGTGGAAAATTTGGTCACCTTGAGGATGATTGCACAAATAATGATTTGGTTTCTAGTATGTATGAGGATGCTTCAGAAAACTATAAGGAAGATGCATGTATGGTTTTTGAAAAGGGTAGCACCTCTAGTGATAAGAAATCTAAAAAAGGCTTTCATGATTCAAAAAGCAAACAAATAGAGGAAGATATAGAGGAAGGTGAAGTAGATCTTGAAGGTGAACTTATTAGTGCTCTTAGAGCTTTGAAAAAGGAAAGAAATAATAATGCTAGACTCAAGGATAAGTTAGATGAATGTTGTATGGAGAGAGATGATCTTATAGAAAGTCTTGACTTCTCTATGGCTAAGACACAAGAACTCGAGGATGAGTTAGAGTCTAAGGTTCTTGAGTATAGTGAGTTAGAACAGAAAATGGCTTCTTTGAAAGAGGAAACTAAAGAGTACAAGGATAAGCTTTACAGGTTTCAAGATATCTCCAAAAATGTTAAGTCACTCATCAAAGGTCAAAGAAAGACAATAGATAAAACAGGCCTTGGTTTTGTTAAGCCACACAAGGAACAAGTTGGAGAGTCTAGTAAGAGACTCCAAAAGGAGGAGAGTTCACTTCAAATAAATTTGTGGAATACTATGAGCAACAAGGAATCAAAAGATAATATTTAGCAGCAAGAACTCCTCAACAAAATGGAGTAGTTGAAAGGAAAAATAGAACTATTGAAAATATGGCTAGAGCTATGTTAAATGAGTCAAAACTTTTAGATGGTTTTTGGAAAGAGGCAGTCAGTACGGCAGTCTACATTATCACCAGGGCCCAACTTAGAGTCAATCATCATAAAACTCCTTATGAGTTGTGGAAAGGAAGACCAACTACGATAGAAATACTTCAAAGTGTTTGGGAGTAAGTGCTTCATCGAAAGGGAAGATCAGAATTTGGGTAAGTTTGATCCTAGGTGTGATGAGGGAATCTTTCTTGGATATTCTAGCAAAAGCAAGGCCTACAGATGCTTCAACAAAAGAACTCATACAGTTGTAGAGAGCATAAATGTAAAAGTTGATGAAAAGACAGGGATAAGAGAACCAGTCAAGGAACTCAGTGATGAAATTTGTCAAGAAGAATTCAGAGAGGTTTCAGATGAAGAAGAGGAAAGACAACAACTACTTCCCAAAACTCCTTCACGATATGTTCAGAAACATCATCCCAAATATTTGATCATTGGTGATCCAAATAGCAGGAAAAAAATAAGAAGAGTCATTCCTTCACATGATTCTACAAATGTTTCATTATTATATCAAATTAAGCCAAAAGATTTTAGTGAAGCATGTGCAGATAAGTTTTGGGTAAAAGCAATGGATGAAGAGCTAAATCAAATAGAGAAAAGTGAAACTTGGGAATTGGTTCCAAGACCTAAGGACAAGAATGTCATTGGCACAAAATGGATATTCAGAAATAAACTCAATGAGGATGGAAATATTGTCAGAAACAAAGCTAGGTTAGTCTGCAAAGGTTATGCTCAAGTAGAAGGTGTTGATTTCGAAGAGACCTTTGCTCCTATTGCTCGTCTTGAACCTATCAAAATATTTTTGGCCCTTTCAAGCTTCAAATAATTCAAGGTATATCAAATGGATGTAAATTCAGCTTTTCTAAATGGTGTGTTGGTAGAAGAAGTCTACATAGAACAGCCAGAAGGAGTGTCTCTCTCGGAACAGTCAGACTATGTGTGTAAACTAAAAAAGGCCTTATATGGGTTAAAGCAAGCACCTAGGGCTTGGTACTCAAGACTTGACGAGTATCTTCATGAGCAAGGCTTCAGGAAAGGCGTGGCAGATAGCAATTTGTATATTAAGAATGAAAATGATGATATGTTGATTATGGTTGTCTATGTTGATGATATTATTTTTGGGAGAAATAATACTCAGATGTGCAAAGTTTTTTCTAACACCATGCAGAAGGAATTTGAGATGTCTATGATTAGAGAGCTGTCATTCTTTTTAGGTCTTCAGATTTCTCAATAAAAGGATGGTATATTTCTCTCTCAAGGAAAGTATATCAAAGAAATGTTGAAGAAATTTGGGATGATGGACAGCAAACCAATGTGTACTCCAATGATTACAGGGTGCAATATGAGTAAATATGATGAATCTCCAGCGGTAGATCAGAGGTTGTACAGATCTATGATTGGCAGTTTATTATATATTACAACTACCAGACTAGATATCATGCAGGCAGTTGGGTTAGTAGCAAGATTTCAGGCAGCTCCAAAAGATTCTCATGTTATAGCAATTAAGAGGATATTCAGATATCTGAAGGGCACTATGGACTTTGGGATTTGGTATCCCAAAGGTGATGATTTCACCCTCACAACTTATACAGATGCAGATTGGGTAGGCAGTATTGATGACAGGAAAAGCACTGGTGGTGGAGCATTCTTTCTGGGAAAGAGTTTGGTTTCTTTGCTAAGTAAGAAACAACCTTCGGCTTCCTTATCTACAAGCAGAGGCTGAATACATAACAGTAGTGGATGCGTGTACACAGGTTTTATGGATGAAAACCACCTTGGAGGATTTCAAAGTCAATCATGAACAACCCATATCCATACTTTGTGATAATACAAGTGCCATAAGTATTTCCAAAAATCCGGTAATGCACTCAAGGACAAAGCATATTTCCATCAAGTATCACTTTCTAAGGGAGAAAGTGCAAGACAAGCAAGTCAAGGTAGAGTATGTGTCTACTAAAGAGTAGATTGTAGATATCTTCACCAAACCTCTTCCAAGAGATACGTTTGAGTATCTAAGGGAGAAATTGGGAGTTGTACTCCCACCCCGAATTAATCACCTCATCAGGAAGTGGGGGAGGGACTAAGCTAAGAGGCTCATTCTTAGTCCCGAGCCCCAAAGGTGACCCTTTGCCATTGATGACAAAGGGGGAGAGATATGAGTAAGGGGGAGAGATTCAAAGTGAAGAGGAAAGCCTCAAGATAGGGGGAGCTTTTTATGTTGAGTTTCTGTGTTGTTGAGAAGCATGGTTTGCCATCAATGACAAAGGGGGAGATTGTTGGCAATTTTGGGTTTGAGATACTAGCTTCTTGTCTATGAGTTGTCATTGATGTCAAAAGGAAATGGCATTAATGTTAAGAGGATGTGTTGGCTTCAAAGGTGGAAGATTCCAAGAGAATATTTTTAAGAGAATCCGGAGAGATTCCATTGACAAGGGTTTTTCATTAAAACCAAACCGGTTTTTATTAAAACCAAGTTGGATAGGGTTTTTATTAAAACCAAGTTAAATGGTTTTTATTAAAACCAATGGAGGTTCTCTTTATTATTTATTTAATTATTATTTAAAACCCTTCAAGGTTTTAATTAATTAATTATTTAATTAATTAAGGGAGAAATTATTTTTAATTTATTAAAAATACTTAAAGGTTTTTAAACCTTTTTTTATTCTTAATTTATTAAAATTATTTAAGGGTTTTTAAACCCTTTTTGAAAAGACTTTTGATTAATTTCGAAATGGTCTTTATTTTCACCAACGTCAAGGTGTCTTCGAAGAGACTATTTATTCTCCAACTCCTAAGGTTGGAAGGCTAATGAATTCGAAATTCCTCGAATGCAATTTGCGGTGTTTGTGCTCTATATTCGCTACGATCGAAGGAAGAATTAGAAGCACGTGCAGTTTAAAAGTCTTTGGGAGTTTTTTTTTAGGGTGAAGTGGAGGGAAGTTCACTTGTGAACTTCATAGCCCGCGTGGGCTAGTGGCAGCAAAGGCTGCTGTTGTGTGCTGCATTGGCGGAGGTCACCGTTTCGAGTCTCGCGGGGGTGCTTTGCTAGAGTAACACACGTTTTTATTAAAACGTCTTTATGCCGTGAAATTTGGAGTTTCTTGGACAGTGATTTATAAGGTGTGATTAAATTTTATGAGTTTTGGCTTTTGTGATTAGCATTGAATAAAATCTTAGGAGAAATAAGGGCATATTTCTTTGGATGTATTTTTAAGATTATTCTTTGCTATGCTAAAATTAAAAATGGAGGTATAAGGTGTGAGTCTGTGATTGTTGATTTATTGGTATGTTATGGTGGTTGTGTTTAAAGAAGTGGAGCTAAAAGGTGTAATAAAGGAAGTTTATATTATTACTCATTTCTTTTTATTCTAACCCTAACTTGGTTGGAAGTTTGAGAGTTGTGTGTGGTGACAACTTGAAGGTTCAATTATCTTCTACTCCAATAAGGTATGGGCACATTCTTCTTATGAGTATGATTGGTGTATGTTTTCTGAAATAAGGTTGGAGTGAAAAGGTATTCTACTAGGTATCCTTTGGCTAGGTGTAAATCCTATTTTCTTGTTTCTTGAAGACTACTTATGCATTGTTATCCTTAAGGAGAGTTTTTTGTGAATGCATAATTTCTGGTTTGAGATAGTGGAAGCTTTGTGCACTAGGGTTTATAGTGGAATGAGGTTTGGGAAGTGATTGAAGATGAGTACACTATTCCTGAACATGGTCCTAATACTAAAGAAGAAAGGCTTCTACATCATAGCAATGAATGCAATCCTAAAAGTCTTATAGAAAGCAGATCTCACCAAAGTGATTTACTGCAAGACAGCTAGTGAAATGTGGAAACAGTTGAAGGTGGTTCATATAGGTGATACAAATGTCAGAAAGGCCAAGTTGAGACACTTCAAAGTTATTTTTGAACAACTCAAGATGAATGATGATGAAAATATTAGTGACTACATGCTTCGTATGGATGAGGTTGTTAACTCTATGAAAGACTTAGGTCTTGAGCTTGCTGAAAATGATGTTTGTGATAAGATTTTAAGATCTCTTCCAAATATATTTAGTGAAAATATTTCTGCTATTGAGGAAGCTAAAGATTTGGATAAGTTTAAAAAGGATGAGCTCCATAGTATACTTGCAGCATTTGAGTTGAGAACTCAAGTGCAGGTTGATGTCAAGAAAGAGGCAACTTTCAAGGTTACCAAGAATTCCTAGGGTAAACAGCTTCAAGATAGTGATGAGTCTTCTAGTGATGAAGAGGCATATTACAAGCAAGAAAGGCAAGTTCTCTAGAAAGCACAAAATTATGAAAAATATAAGATGTTTCAATTGTGGAAATTTTGGTCATTATGCTACTGATCGCATCTGTTCCCAAGAATGAAAGTGATGAAGATAAACAGGATTCTATGAGCAAGGATTCTGAAAAGCACAAGCATCACAGGAAAAACAAAGTGAGCACAACAATCAAGGAAAGAGGTATTCTAACAAGCACAAGAAGAGTTTCTACCTAGACAAAGCAAGTAAGTGTTCTAGTAGTGATAGTGAAAGTTCTTCAAGTGATAATGAAAATGAGATGTTGTTCATATCAGAAAAAGAGGAAGAATCGAAACATAGATTCATTATCATGAAATGTCTTAGATGTGGAAATTTTGGTCACCTTGAGGATGATTGCACAACTAATGATTTGGTTTCTAGTATGTATGAGGATGCTTCAAAAAACTATAAGGAAGATGCATGTATGGTTTTTGAAAAGGGTAGCACCTCTAGTGATAAGAAATCTGAAAAAGGCTTTGATGATTCAAAAAGCAAACAAATAGAGGAAGATATAGAGGAAGGTGAAGTAGATCTTGAAGGTGAACTTATTAGTGCTCTTAGTGCTTTGAAAAAGGAAATAAATAATAATGCTAGACTCAAGGATAAGTTAGATGAATGTTGTATGGAGAGAGATGATCTTATAGAAAGTCTTGACTTCTCTATGGCTAAGACACAAGAACTCAAGGATGAGTTAGAGTCTAAGGTTCTTGAGTATAGTGAGTTAGAACAGAAAATGTCTTCTTTGAAAGAGGAAACTAAAGAGTACAAGGATAAGCTTTACAAGTTTCAAGATAGCTCCAAAAAGGTTAAGTCACTCATCAAAGGTCAAAGAAAGACAACAGATAAAACAGGCCTTGGTTTTTTTAAGCCACACAAGGAACAAGTTGGAGAGTCTTGTAAGAGACTCCAAAACAAGGAGAGTTCACTTCAAATGAATTTGTGGAATACTGTGAGCAACAAGGAATCAAAAGAGAATATTCAGCAGCAAGAACTCCTCAACAAAATGGAGTAGTTGAAAGGAAAAATAGAACTATTGAAAATATGGCTAGAGCTATGTTAAATGAGTCAAAACTTTCATATGGTTTTTGGAAAGAGGTAGTCAAGTACGGCAGTCTACATTATCACCAGGGCCCAACTTAGAGTCAATCATCATAAAACTTATTATGAGTTGTGGAAAGGAAGAACAGCTACAGTAAAATACTTAAAAGTGTTTGGGAGTAAGTGCTTCATCGAAAGGGAAGATCAAAATTTGGGTAAGTTTGATCCTAGGTGTGATGAGGGAATCTTTCTTGGATATTCCAGCAGAAGCAAGGCCTACGGATGCTTCAACAAAATAACTCATACAGTTGTAGAGAGCATAAATGTAACAGTTGATGAAAAGACAAGGATAAGAGAACCAGTCAAGGAACTCAGTGATGAAATTTTTCAAGAAGAATTTAGAGAGGTTTCAGATGAAGAAGAGGAAAGACAACAACTGCTTCCCAAAACTCCTTCACGATATGTTTAGAAACATCATCACAAATATTTGATCATTGGTGATCCAAATAGCAGGCAAACAAGAAGAAGATTCATTCCTTCACATGATTCTACAAATGTTTCATTATTATCTCAGATTGAGCCAAAATATTTTAGTGAAGCATGTGCAGATAAGTTTTGGGTAAAAGCAATGGATGAAGAGCTAAATCAAATAGAGAAAAGTGAAACTTGGGAATTAGTTCCAAGACCTAAGGACAAGAATGTCATTGGCACAAAATGGATATTCAGAAATAAACTCAATGAGGATGGAAATATTGTCAAAAACAAAGCTAGGTTAGTCTACAAAGGTTATGCTCAAGTAGAAGGTGTTGATTTCGAAGAGACGTTTGCTCCTGTTGCTCGTCTTGAACCTATCAGAATATTTTTGGCCCTTTCAAGCTTCAAATAATTCAAGGTATATCAAATGGATGTAAAGTCAGCTTTTCTAAATGGGGTGTTGGTAGAAGAAGTCTACATAGAACAGCCGGAAGGAGTGTCTCTCTCGGAACAATCAGACTATGTGTGTAAACTAAAAAAGGCCTTATATGGGTTAAAGCAAGCACCTAGGGCTTGGTACTCAAGACTTGACAGGTATCTTCATGAGCAAGGCTTCAGGAAAGGCGTGGCAGATAGCAATTTGTATATTAAGAATGAAAATGATGATATGTTGATTATGGTTGTCTATGTTGATGATATTATTTTTGGGAGAAATAATACTCAGATGTGCAAAGTTTTTGCTAACACCATGCAAAAGGAATTTGAGATGTCTATGATTAGAGAACTGTCATTCTTTTTAGGTCTTTAGATTGCTCAATCAAAGGATGGTATATTTCTCTCTCAAGGAAAGTATATCAAAGAAATGTTGAAGAAATTTGGGATGATGGACAGCGAACCAGTGTGTACTCCAATGATTACAGGGTGCAATATGAGTAAAGATGATGAATCTCCAGCGGTAGATCAGAGGTTGTACAGATCTATGATTTGTAGTTTATTATATATTACAGCTACCAGACTAGATATCATGCAGGCAGTTGGGTTAGTAGCAAGATTTCAGGCAGCTCCAAAAGATTCTCATGTTATAGCAGTTAAGAGGATATTCAGATATCCGAAGGGCACTATGGACTTTGGGATTTGGTATCCCAAAGGTGATGATTTCACCCTCACAGACTTATACGAGATGTAGATTGGGTAGGCAGTATTGATGACGGGAAAAGCACTGGTGGTGAAGCATTCTTTCTGGGGAAGAGTTTGGTTTCTTGGCTAAGTAAGAAACAACCTTCGGTTTCCTTATCTACAAGCAGAGGTTGAATACATAGCGATGAGTGGTTGGGTATACACAAGTTTTATGGATGAAAACCACCTTGGAGGATTTCAAATTCAAGCATGAACAACCCATCTCCATACTTTGTGATAATACAAGTGCCATAAGTATTTCCAAAAATTTGGTAATGCACTCAAGGACAAAGCATATTTCCATCAAGTATCACTTTCTAAGGGAGAAAGTGCAAGACAAGCAGGTCAAGGTAGAGTATGTGTCTACTAAAGAGTAGATTGCAGATATCTTCACCAAACATCTTCCAAGAGATACGTTTGAGTATCTAAGGGAGAAATTGGGAGTTGTACTCCCACCCCAGAATTAATCACCTCATCAGGAGGTGGGAGAGGGACTAAGCTAAGAGGCTCATTCTTAGTCCCGAGCCCCAAAGGTGACCCTTTGCCATTGATGACAAAGGGGGAGATATATGAGTAATGGGGAGAGCTTCAAAGTGAAGAGGAAAGCCTCAAGACAGGGGGAGCTGTTTATGTTGAGTTTTTGTGTTGTTGAGAAGCATGGTTTGCCATCAATGACAAAGGGGGAGATTGTTGGCAATTTTGGGTTTGAGATCCTAGCTTCTTGTCTATGAGTTGTCATTGATGTCAAAATGAAATGGCATTAATGTTAAGAGGATGTGTTGGCTTCAAAGGTGGAATATTCCAAGAGAATATTTTTAAGAGAATCCGGAGAGATTCCATTGGCAAGGGTTTTTCATTAAAACCAAACCGGTTTTTATTAAAACCAAGTTGGATAGGGTTTTTATTAAAACCAAGTTAAATGGTTTTTATTAAAACCAATGGAGGTTCTCTTTATTATTTATTTAATTATTATTTAAAACCATTCAAAGTTTTAATTAATTAATTATTTAATTAATTAAGGGAGAAATTATTTTTAATTTATTAAAAATACTTAAAGGTTTTTAAACCTTTTTTATTCTTAATTTATTAAAATTATTTAAGGGTTTTTAAACCCTTTTTGAAAAGACTTTTGATTAATTTTGAAATGGTCTTTATTTTTTCCGATGTCAAGGTGTCTTCGAAGAGACTATTTATTCTCCAACTCCTAAGGTTGGAAGGCTAATGAATTCGAAATTCCTCGAATGCAATTTGCCGTGTTTGTGCTCTGTATTCATTGCGATCGAAGGAAGACTTAGAAGCACGTGCGATTGAAAAGTCTTCGGGAGTTTTTTTTTAGGGTGAAGTGGAGGGAAGTTCACTTGTGAACTTCGTAGCCCGCGTGGGCTAGTGGCAGCGAAGGCTGCTGTTGGGCACTGCATTGGCGGAGGTCACCATTTCGAGTCTCGTGGGGATGCTTTGCTAGAGAAACACATGTTTTTATTAAAACATCTTTATGCCATGAAATTCAGAGTTTCTTGGACAGTGATTTATAAGGTGTGATTAAATTTTATGAGTTTTGGCTTTTGTGATTAGCATTGAATAAAAGCTTAGGAGAAATAATGGCATATTTCTTTGGATGTATTTTTAAGATTATTCTTTGCTATGCTAAAATTAAAAATGGAGGTATAAGGTGTGAGTCTGTGATTGTTGATTTATTGGCATGTTATGGTGGTTTTGTTTAAAGAAGTGGAGCTAAAAGGTGTAATAAAGGAAGTTTATATTATTACTCATTTCTTTTTATTCTAACCCTAACTTGGTTGGAAGTTTGAGAGTTGTGTGTGGTGACAGATTGAAGGTTCAATTATCTTCTACTCCAATAAGGTATGGGCACATTCTTCTTATGAGTATGATTGGTGTATGTTTTCTGAAATAAGGTTGGAGTGAAAAGGTATTCTACTAGGTATCCTTTGGCTAGGTGTAAATCCTATTTTCTTGTTTCTTGAAGACTACTTATGCATTGTTATCCTTAAGGAGAGTTTTTGGTGAATGCATAATTTCTGGTTTGAGATAGTGGAAGCTTTGTGCACTAGGGTTTATATTTGTGAGTCTAGCTACTTGCATTGAGTTGGTGGAACCCTTGGTTGGCTGTTTTGAGTTTGATGGTTGAGTTGCTTCCATAGAGGTTGTTTGATCAAGTTATTGCTTTACTTGATTCATGATATTGGGCTTACTCCATTGAGTTGATTTGAGCATGTTATTATTTGCATTTGGTGATATTGTGTTTGTGGTTGTTTTGTTCAAATATCTTTGGAGGGAAAAGGATTTCTACTTGTTTCCTTTTCTTGTGATGATTGGTTGAATGCTTCAAGGTTGATGTTGAGTTGAATGGTGTTGGTTGACTAAACCTTGTTTGATGAGCATTGTTGTTGAAACCCTAATTGATGGTGAAAAAAACATGAGTATCATTGTTATGTGATTCTTTGCATAGTTGGCAATTGTTGGGGTTTCATGTTCTTGAAAGAAAACATTCTATCCTATCCATTTCAAATATTGAGTTGAGTTTTCAGATTTGAGATTGAGATTGAGCTGAGTTGATCTGAGTTGAGTTTTGAGATTGGTATTTGAGTATAGAACATATTGAGTCTCTAAAAATTCTCTTTATGCTTCTATGAGTTTGACAAATCACATTGGGTCTCTAACAATTCACTTTGTGATTTCCTACTAAGAAAGTTTTTCTTGTGAGCAGTTTTTGGACAGGTTCCAGTGGGGACTTGTGAGCAGTTTTTGGACAGGTTTCGATGGGGACTTGTGAGCAATTTTTGGACAGGTTACAATGGGGACTTGTGAGCAGATTTGGACAGGTCCTAGTAGAGGACTTGTGAGCTGAGTTTGATAGTTCTAGCAGAGAACTTGAGGACAGAGGTGCATTGGTTCTATGAGAAGAACCTGAGGACAGTTGGCACGTCTTTGAGAAGGCTTGTATGCGAGAGGATTTATTTGTTCAAGAGTTGGACGGATCCGACGAGATAGAGGAAGACTTGTACTAGACCGATCGATCGTGTTTGGTACGGGTTGTTGAGCTGTGGTGGATGTGATCATAGAAGGCAGAGGTCTCTTAGGCTAAGCATTGAGGACAGGAGGTCTTTGGTTGAAAGGAGTTCCACGTGCTGGCAAGAGGCAGAGGCAGTTGATCTTCTGAGGGATCATTTCCAGAGTAAAGGGGAAGGTATCTCCTTTAAGCAGAGGCTCATAAATTCTGATTGGGGGAAGGTATCTCCTCTGAGCAGAGGCTCATAAATTCTGATTGGGGGAAGGTATCTCCTTTGGTCCGAGGCTCATAAACATTGTAATTGGGAAGGATTCCCAAAGAACTTTGAGATAACTTTGAGATAACTTTTAGAGAAAAGTTTTGTGGACGTAGCCCAGCCATTCTAGATGAACCACGTTAAAATTGGTGTCACTTTGTAGATGATATTGTGCATTGTTTTGGGTATATTGCTTTACTGTTTTGAAGTATAAAGGAAAAATTAAAAAGAGGTCTTATACTGTTCACCCCCCCCTCTCAGTATAAGCTTGTGTTCTTCAAATTTTAGAGGAAACAATCTATTCTTGGTCATTGGAATGGTAGTGACGTGCCTATGCCCATGATTCTTATCAAAAATCTCACACTTATTGTTTTCAAGCATAAGCTTAAAATTCTTTTCCATTATTTTCCCAACACTCAACAAACTATGTTTTAAATTTGGAGTGTAATAAATATAAGTTACTTTATTCTTACCTTCATTAGTGTATACTTCCATGGTTCATTTACCTTCAACTTGCAATGCTTTTTCATCTCCAAGCTTGATCTTGGACTTGTAGGAATTGTCAATTGTATATAGCAACTCCTTGTCGGTCATGTGATTGGAACATCCGATATCAAGAATACATGTCTCATTCATATTTTGATCATATTTACCATATGACAAAAACAAAATTGATGAGTCCTCCTCATCACCATAGTGTGCATTATTGCTTCTTCCTCCATGTGATGCTTTCAATCTATAATATTTTTCAAATTTTCCATACTTGTTACAATAGTAACATTGCTTGTTACTTCTTCCTTGATAGCCATTTCTTCCTCTTTCATGAGAGCCACCTCTTCCTCTTTCTTGGAAGCCACCTCTTCCTATTTCTTGTAAGCCACCTCTTCCTCCTCTTGGATAAAAACTACCTATACCTCTTGAAGAAGATCTACCTCTTCCTCTCCATTGGCCTCTTCCTTGGCCTCTTCCTCTTGAACTAGATTCACCTTCTTTGGATGAAAATGCTTTTTCTTCCATTCCCCCAACATTTGGAGTTGAAGAAAATCTCTCCTCATGGGACATTAAGGAACCCATGAGCTGATCATATGTGAGAGTACTCAAGTCCTTACTCTCCTCAATTACAATGGATACTTGGCTCCATTTGGGTAAAATTATCCTCAACACTTTCTTTACAATGACTTCATTATTCACTTCTTCACCAAGAGTCTTCATTTTGTCAACACACGCTTTGGCTCTCATGTAATAGTCTCCAACCTTTTCATTTTCCTTCATCATGAGATTTTCAAACTCCATTTTTAGAGTTTGCAATCTCACTTGCTTTACTTAAGTGTTTCCTTCATAGCTCTCTTTTAGAGCTTGTCATGCATCTTTGGTTGATGCACAACTTGCAATCCTTGGAAAAATACTCTCATCCAAGGCTGTTTGCAAGTAGAATATTGCAATACTATTATTTATTTGTGCCTCTCTTGTTTCTTGTCTATCGGTAGCTGGAATAGTATTCCAATCGGTTGGCTCTGTGTAGCCATCCTCCACAATATCCCAAGAACCTTTGCTAATGAGCAAGTGCTTCATTCGAATGGACCAGTAGTCATAATTCTCTCCTTTGAATTCTGGGACTGGGACATTAATGTTGCCATTTGCCATTTTTACAAATCAATGGTGCAAATCCTTCCTTACTCACTAGTGGACTTTCAATCCCAATGATTGTTCTTCAAATGCAGAAGACAACGTTGAATTCCAATAATCATAGAAACACGTGCTGATGTGCACATCAGTTTTTTTTACATATAAAGAAACATATGATTGATTGATCCCTTATTTTCCATGCTCTATATAAACTGTACCTTATTGTTGCAAACTAAAAACAACTTGTTAAGTTGACTGAAACAATCCAATGCAATATAGAACTCCCTATGCTGACAAAGACAAGTCACTATGAAAACTAAAACACAACTTAACATATAAAAATGTACAACATAGACCAATGTGAAGAGTAGACTGAGACACCAACCCTAAACGTAAATAACTCTAACCTGACACTAACTCTTTTTCACTAGTCATTGGATGGCAACGGGACTACGAACAACGTGCTTTCCACCGCGGATACATTTCCATGTTGTGTGTCCAAACTCTGGGCCAATGGATTGATGGTGGTCGTAGGCGTCCTGGTGCTCTCAATGTAGGCTTTGATTTTCTGCCCACTCCAAAAACTTACATTGGTTTCCAGAATATCAGTGTGTAAAAGGACATTGTCTCCAGCTCCGTAAAGTTTTTTGTTGGCCACGAACATTCCCTTTTCGCTGGCCTCTTTCACAGTCAAGGTCCTAATCAAAGTCCCAAAAGAGAGTTTTTGCTTTTTCCTATGATCCAGAATTGGAGGGACGCCCAACTTTGGAAGAGGAGGAGGCGTCGTTGCCATCCTGAAATAGCACAAAAAAATTCTTAAAAAAAATAGCAAGATTTCTCTCAAACCTAAATCTGATACCACATGTGAGCCATAATTAGTCTAAAATGATTAATTCATGATAATCCATTACAATATATAGCTTAGGAATGTAACTGATGAATCTCCCAAGTTAGTAAAATACAAAACGAATCTTCCAAGTGGGTAAAGAAAACAAATATATGAGAATCAAATGTTTTCAACATCACACCAAACCACATAAATATTACCTATTACAATTGGAGATATTCATAGGTAATATTGCCCCATGAAAATGGAAAAATACACTAATAATAGAAATCAATTAAACTCCAACAGAAAGCATAGGTTCCAGGATCACATGAATATGAAGACTATGATTGAAGACTAAATTCTTCAATAACCAAATAATGTAATATAAGGGGTCTCGAAGAATATTACATTATCTGGTACATGCTAATGTGCTCCCATGGTACCTTCATGCTACACCTTGTAAATATTATACTAGGGTCAAGTCTTATATTAGAGTGTGAGTAAATATTTTTGTATAATGTAATAATATACAAGAAATGAACATGTTTCATGTGAGAAAGTATACAAGTGTTATGTGTGTATATGTGCTCAAGTGTCTTATATGTAAGTGAGCACGTGTTATTAGATTAGGGTGTGCTAATTGAAGAGTCATGTCCAAGTGTGCATACAAGATAGATTCATGTGTATGCAAGTGTCAAGTAGAGAAGCCAAGAGTCATGAGACTTGGCATAAGGAAAGGAAGAGTCAATTAACCAAAGAGTCATCCTAAAATGGTTATATATTACTTCATAGTGAACATAGCCTACATTTTCTACATACATGGTGAGAATAGAAAGCATTGTTATTATATGAGAATTTTATGATACATTTGTAATAGAAAGAGGAGTAATAAGATTGCATATATTTCAGCAACTAATATTGTAAGTTGTGCCACATGCTTTGTACATGTATGATTCAAGATATTACATTCATGATTGTTACTTATTAATAAATGTTAGTTGATTTATTAGTAGCCTTGATTTACATATTAGTTGACTCATATTATTTTGTTTATATCATATTCTTCATCTTACTATATTGTGGCTATCATATATATGATCTTATGAATTTTATCCTATGATTTTTACATTAAGGCTTCAAAATCCATCATAGACTATTTTAGTTGGTATACATAAATAACGGTGATATTTTCCTCATTGTAGATATAAAATTTCTTAACAAATATTTTGACAAGGTCCCTAAAGTTTTCCAAGGAATGAATTCATTTTTTGTGGTACCATTCTAAGGTAGGACCACTAAGGCTCTTAGGTAGGATTTTAAGTAGTAATATTTCATCATAATAAAAAACACTATAAGCCAATATAAATAGCCTAAGGTGGTTGATGGAATCCTCCTTCCCTTTGTACATCTGAAACTGAGGGGTTTCAAATTTAGGAGGAAAAGGGTGACTAGCTACAAAAGGATCTAAGGGTTGGTTGTTCAAGTCATGAAATGAGTACTTGTGACTAGATGAAGATCCTTGGATGATAACCATTTGTTGTTTCAATTGCTCTATTTGAGAATTTAAATCTTGAAGTTTAGGAGAAAATAAATTTGATGGCATAAAATATGTGTGTTGAGAGATAGAAAGGATTTATTAATGATTAACATAAGGAGGTTGGTACACATGGTCATAGATGTTGAAGTTGATATTGTATGGTTTAATCCCAGGGTACCTTAGTTAAAAGGATTAGAAGATAAAGGATGAGAGATTGTAGGATTAGGGTTTTGTGTGAATCCCATACCTATACTTCTAAGATTAGAATAAGAATTACAAAATAAATTGGTATGAGGATTAAAGGTTGGAACATTTGATTGTATACTATAATTGGGAGTGTATCTCATGCCTACTTAGTGATATATAAGGCAATTAGCATGACCTTGTGATAATTACCCAAGAAAAAAAGATATGAGTGATCTTCTACTAGAGGAGTTAGGGCTTATCTCCCAATATCCATGGGTTTCATGGCAATAGAAGGATTTGAATCAATGAAATGAGATTTTTATGAATTATGATTTTCACTTATAGATCCAAAGGATGGTTCCAATTGATTTAATGGCAAAGTTTTTAAATTATATTGTTATGGATGGTCCAAGAGTGGATCCTCTCCTACAAAAATGCTTAGGGTTTGATGACCTTTCCCTAAGGAAGAAATTTATAGTTTCTTTATGCTTATGCAATAAAATGGACATATGAGCTATGGATTGTAATACTAGACTTTTATCCTCATCATGTGTAGGGCTTAGAGAACCTAAAAGTGTATAAAACCCATCTTCTTGATTGAAGGTAGGGATATCAAAAGAAATTTGGTCATCATAACCCTTGGTAGGAGGATCATGATTAATGGCCAACTAGTAAGAAACACTATGAGTTAAGTAGCATTTATTAGGCATAGGTTTAGGAGAATAGAAGGTTATAGAGTTGATTAAAGAAGAAGGAGAAGATGTTTTAGCAACCTTGTATCTCCTTCTCTCAATATATCCAATCCAACCTATATATCTTAGGGACCTCCCTATAAATCAAAGGTCCTAATATACCTAACTTCTCTCTATATACTAATTGGTAGATGAGATCAAGATAATGCATGGGATGCCAATAGTATGTGGAAGTGACCTCCTACATACATGGCCAAGATGGTATGTGAGGGGTAATAGTATGTCTTCTTATGACTCTCACTAGCCCATTGTAATATACTCCTTACTAGGCATAAGTACACATGAGACCCTATATGGATGGTTGGTGGCCTAGGCTTGCTATATACCCAATATAGCCTAGTAGCTCATATTATAATTACTCAAAAGATTATAAAGATCCTTACTAGCACTAGCAATTGGTTATGTTCTTGTTATCTAGATTTAATATGAAATAATTTAAACAAGCAAGATTAGTGGTCTTGATTAAATTTGATAAATATTAATTTTATTAAGGTTTATCTTGGTCAAGGAAATCTTAGGACCCATTATGGTGTTGAAATCGGGTTTACCAAAATATCAGAAGAGGAATATGAAAAGTACCATGAAGTGCTTCTTCACAATGCTTCCCTCTCCTTCCCTACCTCAAGGATATGGATAGTTTGTGAGCTTAATACCTAGAGTTTAGTGTATTAGTTAGAGAACACCTATTTTTCTCTTAAAATTTATCTTTGATAAAGCCTAAGCTTAATCTAGTCCTAGTTAACTATAAATGCATCACATAATTCAACAAACAAGACCTAATAACTAGAATACCAATAATTTTGATGATAAATGAACTATGGTTTTTTTTAAGAGCAAGGGTTCAAGAAGGATTATATAGAAAATAAACCTAATGCAATTATATGGATCTTGCTTTTATGATCTATAGGATTAAATATGACCCCCTAATGATTAATGGTAACTAGTTTCCTTTCTTTCCCTTTTATTATTAACAAATAATTATAAATACAAAAACAAAAACAAACTAATTATAGACAAGAGATAATCCTATGATACAAATTGAAAGTGAACAGATTGTATTAGAAAAAACTTATTTTTTTCTTACACAAAAGCATAAGCACTATTGTTTGTGTAAGCATTGTTTATGCTATTGCTTTCTGATGGTGCTTTCATTTCTTCTACAAAGCAAATTGAAAATATATGAATTAGCAGTAAAGGGGTCTTCCTAAGCTAGAGAAGAGCATGTGGCTCCATTGACTAGCATAAGAAACCCATTTAGATAGGATATTAAAATGTTGAAATTATAAAATAAGAATTGTGTGTTCAATAGTAAAAGTACCACTAAGTGAGCAATAACACTATCAATGCTTCTATTGACTAGCAATAATTTTGGTTTTTGTGAATGTGATTAAAATTGAGAGCAATAGAATTATCTAACCTATAATTTGGCAACACTTTTATTTAATTATGTAATATAATGATACTTTTATGATGAGTTGATGAGTTTTGTAAATGATGCAATGAGGGTCCTCAACCAAGACATGCAGGTTCCTTGATGGATGTAGTAGGACAAAAATATTACTTGTGCAAAATGTAAGCTAGTAATGATGAATAGATAAGATGATAATTAAATGCAATTATGATGATCAAAGGTAAATTTGGTAAGCTAGGATCAAATATTAGAGAACTACAAAATGAAGATGATGAAAAACATTAGAGGAAAGAAAACAACCAAAATAAAATTGTGGTTCCAAGGTCCCAAGGTTGATTTCCCTTTTTGAGGAAGCTTGATGAGCTTTCCTATTGCTTAAGGGTGCTTGAGATATTGAATGCTTGAGAACTTCAGATTTTGAGTATTTTAATGATTGAGAGCTTGAGAGCTTGGGTTATTGAATGCTTAAAATAATTGAGAGTTTGAGAGATTGGGTGTTTGAGAGTTTTTACAAGATCATGAAATTATTTTAGCATGACCTTGCCATGTTTTGAAGATATATTGCTATGAATTTTAATAGAGTTTTGTTAGAAAAAAATATGCTATGAATTGATCTCTTCAAATGTTGACTTTATAAGAAGTTGTGGCTCCTTAGGGGGATGGTATTGAAGGTGATAATATTGGTGAAGGTAAGATTTTGAAATGGGTTTAAGATGAAATTAATAGATGGAGGATACCCATGAAGAATATCATAGTGGTATCTCTTTCAATTTTCATCCAAGAGATCCAAATTCAAATTATAGTACGAGGGGATCGATACCCCTCATAAAAACCTATGTAAACTCAGATTTTATCAAATGAAATTAGCTCAACTGGTTAGATTCCTCAATATTCAAGGAGGAGACCAAGGTTCAAATATTTCCAAGCAATACATGGATAATATCCAAGCTTTGTTGTAATACCACTATGTGGTGATGATGTAATATGGGTGGGGCCCATTTCAATCTCATATAACCAATTGAAAAAATATTATAAAGAGGATTGAAAATGACAAATCTTGGGATTAAGATATCTGTTGGGATTACAAATTAGACTGATGTGATTGGATCCATTTTTTGTATGAGACTTGGAAGGTACTAACTATCAACTTTGTCAAATTTTGGGTTTGATAGTTAGTAGCACCAGAGACAATAGCACTGGTGATGTTAATGCCCTAGCACTTTTGTCAAGATGACCATTGTTAGTCAATTTGGACACAAAAAGGTCTAAAAAGGTAAGTTGTACAAAAGCAATACATACCCTAGTGCTTTTGTTTTTGGAGCAATAAATGCTCTTGTTTCAAGCTTTAATATTATTGATTTAGTTTTTATGCTTGATTGGCTGATTGATGAATATTTTGGTAAGTTTAGAGATTAACGATGCATTAAAATTATGTTATTATATATAACAACTTGGAAACATGGTAATTATGAATGTGTTGTTTAGAAAGATTCAAACTTGAGTCTCCTCATTGATTGCCATTTAATAAGACAAACAATTTTTTAACCAAATATTTAAATTATATTCTTTTTAAAGTACCAATTATTATTTTTATTAGGGTAAAAATAATATTTTGAAAGGGCCCGATCATTTTACAAGAGTAAAAATATAGATATAAAACTCCTTACTGAAGGTGACAAAGTTCTATTAATACCTCCTAGTAGACACGCCCAAGGAGTTCTAGCTCACCCAAAAAACCTAGACATGCCATGGCTCTGATTCTTTTGGAGAAACAAACACAAAAATCTTGTCTCAAATTCCAATGAAGAAAAAACCCTAAAACCTTGAATCCAATTCCTGTAGAGAAGCAAAATCAAAAAACCCGAGCTCCAACTCCCATGAAGAAACAAACCTAGAAATGTGGAGAAACAGACCTAAAAAACCTTGGCTCCAATTTTTGTGGAGAAGCAAATTCAAAAAGTCCTGACTCTAATTCTTGTGAAGTAGGCCCAAAAAAGCCTTGGCTCTAATTCCAATGGAGAAATAAACCCATAAAAACTTGGTTCCAATTCCCATATTTTTAGATGAAATGCAATTGTTGCCTATGGATGACCACCAACAAATCCACAAGATCATTTTCTATAAATTGTCTTCCCTTTGCTTCAATTTCTATGGAGAAAAAAACCTAGAAAACAAATGTTATAATTATTATGGAGAAGCAAACTCTTAAAAACCTTGGCTCTAGCTACTAGCTTTATAAATGTAATAAAACAACTGCCTATGGCTAACCACCAACAAATCCACGAGATCATACTCTATAAATTGTCATCCTTTTGCTTCAGTCCCTATGGAAAAACTAACCTCAAGTAATATGTATTGTCCAAAAGCTGCTTTTCTTGAACCTATTGGGAATATCTCCCATGGAGGTATCCACATTTTATCCTCCTCTCATAGTGCTCCCTTATTGGCTAAAAATTCTAATACCATATTGCCTTCCCTATATATATGGACTACTTCCACCTCAACAAAGGTTTGGAGAGCATTCCTAAAATCTTGAAAAATGTTACTTATTTACCAATTTGTCTTTGATTCTTGCTTAAGATAACTAATTATATTTAGAGAATCCCCTTCCACTATTAAATTTATAACTCCCAAGTCTCTTGCTAGTTCTACCCTTATCAATAGAGCTTGAGCTTTTTCTTGGTGTCTTGTAGTGATTTTCATATATTCACATACTACATATTTTATCCTCCTTTGTTCATCTCAAACAATAGCACATGCCACTACCTTTCATGGGTTTTTCTTTGAGGCCCCATAAAATTTCATCTTCATCCATCATTCTTGAGGTGGTAACCATTTAGTCTCATCCCTTGATTGATTTTGAGTACCATCCAAGCTACCAATTGGGTCTAAGTTCTAGGTTTTTCTTAGTCTAGCCTCATCTCCTATTTTAGGTTTGGTTGAAAATTTTATTATCTTCTTATTTTTTCAATTGCTTGTACAATAATCTGCACATTTGTAACAACCCTCCAAAACTCTATTCTCCTATACGCCTAATTTATCTACAAGGATGAGATACTGCTAATAAATTTATGGTTGTAGGAGACAGGTTTCGTTACTGGTAAGAAAATGCAAAGGAAAGTGGTCTCCTCAATAGGGCAAAAGGATTATTCTGGTGTAAGGTAAGTCAAGGGAGATGATGAGCAATGGTGTATTTTCTAGTTGATAGGGGCAAGGAACCCTATGGGCAATGCATTCGCCAACAGTCCATGTAGTATGCATATCATGTAGCTACATTTATAGGAGTGTTTGATTTCTAATATTTTTTGAAATTTTGATGATGAATGGCAATGAAAATGCTTAATGCATGGGAGCCATAGTAAAAAATTAATGAAACAAATGGAATAGGATTAAAAGTATTTTGAGGTTTAAAGGAAAAAATATTTCTTTTAAGGAATGGATTTATTTAAAATTTAATTTTATATATATATATATATATATATATATATATATATATATATATATATATATTAAAATACAAATAATAGTATAAACACCAATATATATAAGTATAATAAAAACAAATAATAATATTTGTTCTATGGATGCTTTGGAGGCAAGGTAATATAGGACTTTACGCAAATGTTATATTAAAATAAATAAATAAATGAAATGAAATGAAATGAAATGAATATAATAATAATTCAAATATCAAAGAGTACTGCTTGGTCATTCTTTGCAAAAGACAATTAGGGACTTGTCAGCATATCTACGAAGGTTAAGATGGTTGTTAAAAAATGGAGTAGTGGAGACCACCTAGCAATTTTTTATATTAGACAAGCTATAAACTACCATCGATTTTTACGTACAAAGGATGGTGGGGAAAAACCATCATCTAGATGGTAGTGGTTGTGGTGGTGAGGTATGGTTTCCAGTGAAGGGAAAAGTGAACCGTGGAAGAAAGGAAAAGGGAATAGAGTACAGAAAAAGAAGAAAAAGAGTGGGAGGTGAGGAAAAAATAGTAAGTGCTCTTGATAATAAAATTTAAAAGAAAATTGAAGAGATGATGGCAACCTCAACAACTCTAGCAATTTCAAGCGAGAAGATCCAAACCCTAGCAAAGGATTTGAAGCAATGGGATATTCCCTCCTCTGATGCAATGGATGATCCCATGGGCCTAGACCTAGACCCTGGTGGAAATGATAGGTTGGAGAGACCATGGGTGGAAGGTTTTGTTCCTCCCTTCCCCCATATCAAAACCTCTTCTCAGGACACAGCTCTGATTTTCTACTATGTGAAGGTGACAGGATCTCTTGGGCCCTGGTCTTCCAGGTCTGAGACCCTCCCCCCTTCAGTCACCTCTAGAAAAACTTGGTTATCTCTCTTTCTCGCATGAAATATAATCTCTCCATCAAATACCTATCCTTGGTGGGAAAATTTGTAGGAGGCAGACCCAAAATGGAGTCCATAAGAAGGTGGGATGGTTACAAATGGCGAACAACAGGAAGCTTTCAGCTGGTGGCCCTATCTAGAGGATTTTTCCTAATCTAGTTAAATAACCAAAATTACTATGCCCGAATCCTCATAGGAGGGCCCTAGTTCTTTGGTAGAAAGAGCTTATTCCTTATAAAATGGGATCAAGATTTCAATCCCCAAACCCAAGACATTAACATTACCCCATTTGGGTTCGACTTTTGAATCTCCCCATCCAGTTCGTCCATGAAGACATCCTACGTGATATTGGTGGATACATTGGGGAACTCATGTCTTTGGATCCTATAATTAAAGCTCGTACTCACATGGCCCATACCATAATCTATGTTTTTTCTAATCTGACCTCCCAGCTGCCAACCCGCATCAACCTCATCTACGAGGATTTCCAGTGGTGCTAGACAATCGAATATGAAAACAAGTCAACATTTTGCATTGAATGTTAATCACAAGGGCATATCAAATACCAATGCCCTTCTATGAGACCCTCGAAGGAAGTTCCAAGCTCCAATAATCCTCCTCCTCTAATTAGAATACCTAACAGGGAATGCTCAATGAAAGACCCAAATCCCACTTAGCTTCTATGCGAGAAAAAAAAAATAAAGGCAAGCAAGTCTCCTACCAGGATCCCCTCATCATCCAACCTTCCTTAGATTCAAATTAGGTATGTTCTATGTTTGCTTTCCCTAATATATTTGGACCTCTATATCTCTCCAATGATGAAGTTCTTTTCCCTAAAGCTGCTAATTCCCCCCCTCTCCCGGGTCATCTCCTTCTCCACCCCTCCCCCTCTGTCTCTGGACCATTCAACCTTCTAGAGGCACCCCTCCTCCCCCTATTCCACCTCAGAACCCCATCCTAACCCTCCCCCTTTCTTCCTTTTACTGATCCCCTTTCCCCAGTCCATTCCTAGTTTGATCCCATTGAGGAGGCTATTAGCCCCACCCACAAAACAAACTCTAGCTCCATCATTACCAGAAGAAAAAAAGGCCTCGTCAACATAAGAGGAAAAAAGAAAAGAGGCAAAACCACTATTTATGATCATACCAAAAATGACACTAATTTTTAAGTCACCAACAGTGTGCAAACAACCCTTTTCCTAAACTTATTCAACCAGTCTGTAGACGATTCAAAGAATCCCAAACCTCCCCCATTACCAAGCAAGGGACGTAAGAAACCAACCAAATTTTCTATATGAAGATCCTCTCATGGAATATCAGAGGACTTAATAGTTTGAGCAAACAAATATTAGCTCAAACCATCAAGAAGGACCACAAACCTACCATTCTCATGTTACAAGAAACAAAAGTTGATGCTGCTAGAACTCACAACATCGCCTAGTCAATCTGAAAAAACTTTCAATGGGTCTCCTCCCCTGTTGAGGGATCTTCTAGAGGACTTTTATGTCTATGGGACATAGAACAAGTCAAATTCAGGGTGATCTCTTCTTCCAATAGAACTTTGAATATGGTTTTTCATTGTAAATTTAATCAGTTTACTTGGGTGCTATCCAACGTTTATGCCCCCAAAAATCCCCTCGAAAAATGTATGCTTTGGAGATCTCTATCCCTCATGAAGGATATATTTCCAACCTCTCCTAGATGCTTGCAGGTGATTTTAATTTCCCCCTCTTTCCTTCTGATAAGAAATGTGGCATCTCTACCCCCTCCAAAAGCATCCTCGATTTCCAGGACTTTTTCATGGAGAACAAGCTAATGGACATCCAGAACAAAGACTGCCAGTTTATTTGGAGAAACAAATGTGCAGGCCCAAATCACATCCAGGTTAAGCTAGATTAGTTCTTTCTATATCATCAAGCTATCCCAATATTTGGAGATACCTCTCTCACCTCTCTCCCCAGAATTGGGTCTGACCATTCCCCTCTTCTCCTTGAATCCAACAGGGCCCCATCCTTCAAAACTCCCTTCAAATTCAAAAATATGTGGATCCAACACCCTGATCTAAAGAAAATAATTTTTAAATGGTGGAGGGTCCCCTACTTGGGATCTGCAATATCTCGGGTATATCAAAAGCTTAAATCAATCAAGAAAAGCCTCAAAACCTAGAACAAGGAAGTGTTTAGAAATATCTTTGAGAACAAAGAGCAGACTTTGTGCAAACTTAAATCCCTGGAACAACAGACCCAACATGATCAAGGGACTCCACAGTTATGAGAAGAGGAGAGTCAACTCTTATCTGAGTACCATAACATTATGGTCAAAGAAGAAACTTACTGGTACCAAAAATCTTGAGCCCTCTGGCTTAAGTATGGTGATGCTAACACTAGTTTCTTCCATGCTTCCACCCTACACAATAGAATTTCAAAAAAAATCAGAGAGCTTACCCTTTCGGATGGTTCATTATCTCGAGATATCTTCAAGATCATATATGAAGTATCCTCTTATTTCAAAAACATGATGGGAATGTCCCCCCCATTCATTGGGAATCCCAAGAAGCCCTTCTACAGAATATCCCCCACATGGTCACCCCTGAGATGAATTCTTCTCTGATTCAACCCATATCCGAGAAATAAATCAAAGCTTCCCTGTTCTCCATGAAATCAGACATAGTCCCTGGGCCAGATGGGTTCCCCCCTTGGTCTTTTAAACCTTCTAGGATATTGTGGGGGAATATATTTGTAATGCTATCATCGAGCTCCAATGCACTAAATTTATCCTAAAAGGAAATAATTCCACTTTCATTGCCTTGATTCTTAAAATCCCTTAGTGTAGATCTATGATAGATTTCAGACCAACAAGCTTATGCAACATCATATACAATATTCTAACCAAATCCCTAGCTCTCAGGCTAAAACAAATCCTTCCTATCATCATAGATCCCTACCAAGGCAGTTCAGTGGAGGGCAGATCCATCATAGATAGCATTATATCACTTCATGAAACCCTTCATTCTACCCAGTGCAACAAAAAGGTAGCCATGTTCCTAAAGTTAGATATTAGAAAAGCTTTCGAAATGGTTGATAGAGATTTTCTCTTAAAAGTGTTGTCCAAGTTTGGGTTTTATAATAACTAGATTTATCTCATCAAGGGATGCATCACATCACACTGGTTTTCTATTATAGTTAATGGATCTACTACAGGGTATTTTCCAAGCCACAGAGGCATTAGACAGGGATATCCCCTATCCCCTTTCCTCTCCATCATCCTTGTTGAGTCCCTGGATAGAGTTTTCAAAAATACCTGTGCCTCTGGGTGTGTGTCTGGGATTAAAGCATCATCTACTTCCCCTCCCCTATCCCACTAGCAATTTTTGGATGATACTATTATCGTTACCCTTGCTTTTGTTCTTCAAGCTAAATTAATAAAGGGTATTTTGGATACCTACACCTTAGCATCTAGGCAGGAAATCAATTATCTCAAAATCAAATATTTCTTTCTCAACACCCTCGACAAAAGATAGTATAAGATCGCTCACATCCTACAATGCAACATAGCTGATCTTCCCACCTCCTACCTAGGTCTCCCTCTATTCACCAAGAGCCCAAAAGAATCCATGTGGGATAATTTCATCGACAGAATCAAGCGCAAGCTCACAGGGTGGAAGGGTGATCTCCTCTCTCAAGAAGCTAAGGCAACCCTCACGATTATCATCCTTTAGAGCATCCCAGTCTATTTCATGTCATTCTTTAAGGCTCCTACTTCCATTCACTCCAAGATCAAACAGATCCATAAGAACTTCCTGTGGTCAGGACCGGAGGAAAAAAAATATTTCACCTTTTTAGTTGGGACAAAGTGTGCCAACCAAAATTCCAAGGAGGCCTTGGACTAAGAACGTCAATCAACATGAACCTTGCTCTTATTTCCAAGTAGGCATGGAAGCTCTTCTCCAACTATAAGGCAGACTAGGTATCCATCGTCCAGAGAAAATATCTCCAACACCTATCTCTGATGAATGAAAAAATCCCTGCCAATGGATCTGTCTTCTGGCAGGCCATAATATAAGCCAAATCTATTATCAACATAGGCATCTTATGGCAACTAAGAATGGGTACAATGATCAATTTTTGGGATGACACATGGTTGAAAGACAAACCTATTGCAATAATCCCAAAAATCTCCACCCTAAGATCGGTTCTTGAACCAAGATGGGGATACAAGGTTAAGGACTACATGGATAAAAAATGCAACTAGAAATATCTCCCTATCGACAATGGAAAGGATCCCTAGCCAGAGCAAGAATTTCTTTATCTCAACTTTGGAGAACCACCATCATTCCCACCATTTCCACCCCAGGCTTCCTGATCTGGATAGGGACCAACAGCGGGAAATTCTCAGTTAAGTCAGCCTATTGCCTCTTGCTCAAACCCCAAATTCTAAATATTCCCTTCAATTTGGTGTGGTTCAAATGTCTAATCCCTAAGATAAGTTTATTTTCATGGGCTGCTATCCAAAATAAAGTCCTCACCACCAAAAATCTCATGAAGAGAGGAATCCAGGTCCCTAATAGGTGTTACTTCTGCCTTTCTAACGGGGAATCGGTTACCCACATTTTAGTGGATTGCAATTTTACCAAAGAAGGGATAAGCCACATGATTTTTATTTTCTAGATTTAGTGGTCCCACTCAAATCCCTTCTGGACCTCTTTATCCAATGGCCTACCCCTTTCAAAAATCCCAAGATCACCTTTCTTTGGAATATTTTCCTTCACCACCTTTTGTGGTAAATTTGGTTAGAGCGTAATCGCAGAATCTTATCTACCACCTCAGATGACCCTATCTCCATAGTCTTCAAGGTTATTACCTACACTGTCAAGAATTCCCAACTCCTCCTATGGTCTAATTCCCCTCTCTGCAAAGTTGAAGTCGAGATTCTTCTCCCTAAACATCCCAATTATTGTCCCATCCCATCTCATCCCCCACCCCAGGAGTAAATCCCATTGGAATCCCCCTACATATGGATGGTTGAAGCTCAATTTTTATGATGCGTCCAAAGGTAATCCCGATCTGGCAGGAGCTAGCAAAGTTCTCAGGAACCACAAAGGTGAGATTAGTCTTGCATTTGTTGAAAACCTTAACCACTAAACTAACAACATTGCAGAGGAGTGGGCATTGTGGTAGAGTTTGAAACTTATTAAAGACTCCCAGAACAACCTCCATATTGAAGGGTATTCCCTCAATATTATAAGATACATAAATTCAAACAAGAATCCCCCATGGAACATCAGAACTCTTATTTTGGAAAGCAGGGAAATCATCAGTCAGCAATACTAGGTGGCAGCTACCCATGTGTACTGAGAAGCCAATTGACTTGCTGACAAGCTAGCCAACATGGGAATTGGTTAGACTCATCTTACGATGTGGCACAACTCCATCCCACCATGTGTCTCCCAGATTATGGTTGTGGACAAGCAATCCAGGTGCTTTTACTCCCTCCCACTCTAACCTATGTTTTTTTCAAGGTGACACAAGTTTTGAAGCATAATACCTCCTGTGCGAGTATTTTGTTTCGTACGCTCCCTGACCACCTCATGATTGGTCTTGCTACTGGATTTGTCAACCATGATGCTCCTGAGTGGTCATTTGTTCATCACAACACTGGATTTCTGAGCTCCAATCGTAATCCCAAAGCCACGTATGCTGCTAGTTCAAGCATGTTTATCCACCGATTCCAACTGTCTCCAAGTGCCTCATGTCTTTTAATTTGATCCATGTGTATATTACTTCAAGGCCCCTCACCAATCCCCAACATCTCCATCCTATCCACCTCTTGTCCACCTATCACCATTCCATGACAATCGGTATGTCCTTTGAGCTTACCTCACCCTATTTATATCACCCTCGATGCTTCTACCATATCGATGTTATCCTTTTACACCACCCCAACCCCTGGTCAAGCCTCCCCATCACCTTACTCTATTCCCCTACTCCTTCCACCATGGCCTACATCGAACCCAGTAGCCTCCAACTTGACACTCTATCAGCCTCCCATTTGCAAGCCTGTAGAATGTTTTCCTTTGTGTCCAAATTTAAAGGCTCTGAAGTGGATATTACTAATGATTTTATCATAACGTGGTCTAACGGCCATGTCATTATCAAAACCTCCATTTCAAAGTCACTCTGGCTCTTATATCTAAATTTTTTGGTTTACCCCTCTCTAGTCATATGGTTCAACACAATAAGCACAATTGGGAACCAAAATTAGAGGGTTTTCCAAGTTACAGTGATTTCAAATGGATAGGCATGTACCTGGAGAGAAAATCCCTCTCTTTACCTTGGCCCATAGTCGTTATCCCCCTCATATAGTACCTAGCCTATGACGACTTGATGAAACCTGTGTCTAGCTTCCACTTGGCTCTGGTTAATCACGTTCGTGGCTTCAAACCCATGAACCTCCCTACCTTTCTCCATCGCTCTATTTGCCTGTCTGGTGCTCACAAAAAGCATACAATGCCTACTCACCAAGGCCTTTTTGCCATTATTTACCACCATATCATAGCCAACCCACCAATTATGACCACCCCTCTAAGGTCCACCCCCCATTCCCCCTCCCATCCATAGTCCTGCTCACTCCTTCAAGTGAGCCCTTGAGCGATGGAGCCTTCCAAATCCCTATCACCAAAAAATGCTCCCCATCCGTAGCCACTCCCTCCAAGTCTCTCCCCACCAGTAGCAATAAGGTGACTTTGGGTAGGTGCAAAGCTAAGGTTAAAGAGATGGTTCCCCCAATTCGCAGATCTTCTAGAACCAAGAAAGCTAAAGTTGAGTCTAGCCAGAATTCCCTCGTTGACTTGTCTGATGACATTAGCGGTAATTCTGACCCCAACTCAGGCATATCTAATAAGATGACCAGGATGTTCTTGAAGTGCTTCATCGTGGCCTTTGAAAATACCACCACTACCATGAAGCAATACATGAAGCATAATGTTGCCAGTGCTAAAGAAGATTCTCCAGAGGAAACCTTAAGCGTGCTTCTCGGACTAGGTTTCTAATTTTATTTTTTGTTGTCTTTGGGTCAAGTTTTTAGTTGCTATTGTGTGTCCTTTTTTGCCTATCTATTCTATCGTTGATCATTTTATGGCATCTACGTGGGTTATGGCTGGTTTTTCCAAAGATGTTTTTAGCATGGTCTTTTGCTACTCCTGCGTGAGCAAGTACTATATTCATCTCGGTGTTATTTTCCCCTGTGTGGGATTTTTGTGGTTACATTCCCCTGGATGGGATCAGTTAATTTTTTCATCACTACCCCCTACGTGGTATTATGTAGAAGCGGCTCCTATCAACCTGTTAATTTTTTTGTACATCTGGGGTTGGGACCCAGTTAAAACCCAACTAATAGACACACCAATTACCAAAAAAAAAATTAATGGAAAAATTTAGCTATATTTGAATTAAAAATTCAGGATACGCAATAAGAAAAAATCAATCATTTTGTGTGATGTTTGTAATGCATGTGTTCTTGAAGATTTACTGCATTCTTTTTTTTATGTGTTGGTGAATGGCTATAAGCTTGATTGGTTGAAGACTAAAACCAAATTAATTCTTCTTCAATTACTTTTGATACATGCTATGATGATTTAAGCAATGACAAGTTGTTGTGTGAATGATTAGATGGGATCCAAGAACAGTTTTCCTCATCTAAAATATATATTGAGGCTGCATGTTGTGTAGATGTTGTCGTGAAGTGTATATAGTGTTGAATGAATATTAAAACTATTGCATGTTGATTTGTATTTTGAAAACGATGGATGCATGTAGAATTAGATGCATTGCATGGTAGAATGACCATTCTTACCCTTGAATTCATTGGGTAATTTGGAGAGGAGAAAAATTTATGTGGAACATTGCAAAATATTGTGCATGTTGTTTCTTTTAAGACTTCTTCAGCATTCAGGTGTCAAGATTCGTGTACAAAGAGGTGAGAGTAATGATGTGTTATTTCTTTTGGGTATCTGGAAATTCCACTTAGGCGAAGATTGACGTCTGAGTCATATAGGGTTGTAGATAATTTTGTTTCATGCATTAGTATTGGAAAATGTGGCTCTTGGATGAAAAATAGAGCAAACTTTGTAGATTTTGTATTGATATTGAACATATAGTCCAAAAATAAGTGCATGGTTGGACTTAGAAACATGATGTAAAAACATTATACTCTCAGATGTAAATTTTGTTTTATTTTTAAACATAAATATTATTAAAGAGAAGAGCAATCCGTGTTTCTATAAGACCTAGTGCAGTGTGTTTCATTCTTCAATTGCAATGTTGAGCTTGTATACATCAGTGTTGTGTGTAGTTGTTTAGATTTGTAATATTTTAAATTATAATATGGTCAAATGTTATGAAAACTTGATGCAAGTACATGATTCTTAAAACATAATTTGTAGTTTAGATATAAAAGTCTCTATCAATGGGAAAAAACTCATGTTTTTAGATCTGATGCTTAGTATAGTCTTGGAAACTTAATTTAGTACACATTAAATGATGTCTATTTCTCTTTCCTCATCTGAGATGTAACATGTCTGGAATTTGCGGTAGTATACTTGGTTTTAGCTTACACTAGTTCAAATTGTAAATGAATTCATCTAGTTTTTAAAGCACCCTAAATAGTCCTTAATATTCTACGATGGATTGAGAAAATGAGTAAAACTTTGGATGCGCAGAACAGGTTTAGTTTTGAAATTTTAATTATAATTTTACCACATTTTTATTTGAAAACCTTATAACCAGATTAAAGTATGGGTTAAAGCATAGGAATCGCTGAAATTATTAGTAGGGAAGCTTTAACATAGTAAATCATGAAATCTTCATTCCTTGTAGAAGAATATCCAATTCAAACAAAGGTTGGGTATAAGAGTTTATAGGAAAATCTTTTCAGATTGAAACCAAGCATAAGATAAATAGAGACAATAGATGGATATCTTAGTGTGAAAATTGTTGATCATTGATATTTTGGCCAACACAACAAAGGATAATGAATGGAGTCGAGCAAGATTCACGTATGATGTTATTTTTCTTAATTTAAACAATAGAAATGAGATTTCCTTAAAAATGCTCTTTCAGATCATTCATTATGGAGATTTTACCCAATACTTAGTTCGTTGAGAGCAAACCGCTTAATCACTTATTTGTGTAGCGCAAGTGTTATAGAACCATAAGAGAAGAGAAGATGTATTTCTTTCTATTAATTTTAGAGGTAGTTTATATTAGTTAAAGAAAATAATTAAATAGTAATATTGAAATAAAATAGTAATGTAGATTTGGGATTTCTTAATTTATTTACTATACTTTCATGGTCTTTTAATTTATGATCAGCCTTAGTTGCATTAGAGAAAGTTGGAAACTAGAAAACTTATGGTTGCTTATTGAGTTTCAAGCCAATAGATAGAGGTGATTATTAAACCTTTAAATAGTCAAACCTTTATAGAAAATTTCAACTATAGCTAAATTTATGAAAAGTGAATTTTAGAATTATGGATTAAATAAAATTTAAACACAACCTAAGGTTGTGTGTAGGACAACCTTGATAAAAATCAAGATTGCAAGGAGGACAATCTTGTGAATATAAATTAAATGGTGTTACGGGTATTCAATCACCATGAAAATCAAGTTTTAAATGGTGTTGTGGGTAGGCAATCACCATGGAAAACAAGTTTTAATGATGAAACAGGTAGGGATTCATCATGGATCAGGGCACTAACCATACTTTTGATAGAAAAAGGTCATAATGGGAGGTAACGAAGGGTTGTATGGGCATCTCTTCTAGGTTATCCCTACTAGTGATTAGTGGTGAATTGTGTTAGACTAGGTGAATCCAACCACATGATGGTATGGAATATTGTGTTAGTTAATCTACACAAGATATCAGGTGCTTATCGAGCATTTGTAAGACCTTAGTCGATGCTCCAAAAATAATGGATGATCATCTAGCTCGAGCATGTATGCTCTGTCATACATGATGTAAAAATACAAGTTCATAAATTCATGTTAAGACACAAGAAAGTTATATGTCACACCTCTAGGTGTTATGGGCCCTAGAGGAAAAGAAACCCACTGCCTAAAATTGGAATATCGAGAGGAGAGTGAAGTTCAAAAGAGGTAACTCTACGAGATTTGGCCAATCTTGGTCTCACGAGTATTTCGACTACAGTGGAATGACACTCATGAAGATGAAATAACATGCTCATACTAGAAAATGATATAATATTTCAAAATATAAAAAAAGTAGAGAACTTTTATCAAAATTGAAACCTCTAAAGTTGGACATTCAAGTGGGCAGGCTTAGGGTGAATGGGCAACCAAGTGGGCAGACTTGGGGTGTTACATTTGGTATCAGAGCCAAGGTTTTGAATATTTTAAATAACAATTTTTTTTAAAACCCATGTCAAATCTAATTTGATATTATCAATATGTTCACCTAAGACTTGATAAGTTTACAAGGCTCTTATTTTTTTTGGGCAGGAAATGTCATCCAGACAAAAATCTAGTTCCTAAAAAATAATTACGATGGTTCAATGGGAAGGGCTGACCGAGAACCCTAGAAGGGTCATTCAAAAATTTATGTGGATTGGGGCATCAGAAGAAGTCGTAGAACATCCTTGAGAAAAGAGGAAGTAAAAAGAACAGGTTAGGAAGAAAAAAACCGGTTAATAAGGAGGATAAAATATTTTGGATGATACAAATATTGTGGGAGAAAATGAGCCAATAGAAATAACAAGTGGAGCAACAAAATTCTCAAATGGCTGAACACATGGCACAACAAAATGCTCAAATGATAGAGCATATGGAGCAGCAAAAATCTCAGCTGACTCAGCAGCAAGAAATGATATCCCATCAATAGAAAATAATAGAAAATTTGTCCAAAGGAAAAGAAACGGTAATAGTTGAGGATGAGACAACTATTGACCTAGGAAGAAAACAAGTAGGTTCAAAATTGGACAAGGATATGCGAAGAATTGATATAGCAAAATTTGATGGCAAAGGTGATGGGGAAGAATCTGAAAGGTGGTTGAATAGTGTGGAAGCATACTTTGCGGTTAGGACCCTTTCTTCTAAATCAAAAACCTCGTGGACAGTATTTTTATTGATTTTAGTTGTCATTGACTGGTGGGATACATATAGAAAAACTCATAATGTAGAGGCTATAGATGTACATTGGATACATTTGTATTGGTATTTACGGATAGGTTCCTAACACAAAAATTTTACCTTGAAATGACTCCAAAATTTTCAATGTTAACATAGGGTATTATATCCGTAATTGACTACTACCAGTGATTTGTGCAATTGCTCAAATACATGCCTGAATATGAGCAGAGGAATGATATTAAAATTCAGAAATTTCTCCTAGGGTTACATCCAAAAATTGGGAACTTGATTCTTATGTTAAAACCTGCTACCCTAACTGTTGCTTGTGACTTGGCTCGACAACAAGAAGATAATTTTAAGTCCAAGAAAGCTTATTATCAATAATATTCAGAAAAGGAAGAACCGCAAAAAAAGAAAAACATAGGTCCAACCAAAGAAGATAGGGGTTGGAATAAGAATTGTGGAAATGGGAATAGAAATAGTTTTGATAAAAATAAGAATAGATACCAAGGAAACAGGGGAAATCAAAATTATTGGGGTGGCCATAGAAATTTCAAGGATGGGTATGAGCAAATATTTAATGCACCAAAATCTGGTACACACGAAGATAATGAGGGAAATATGAAAAAGAGGGCACCACGGACAAGTTGTTGGATTTGTAAAGAAGCTCATTTTGCTGATAAATATCCTTTGTGAGCGGATAAGAAGAAAGAACCTGTGGAACCTGCACAGAAGATACATGCAGCAATAGGTAACTCTAAACTCAATGACCAAACAACACCTTTCTTATTGAAGAACAAAATTTATAAGAGAAATGTTTGTATTTTGGTTGATTCCGGAGCAACTGATAGTTTTGTTTCACCAAATATTTTGAGGATCATACCGGAAACACCTGTATTTATGGCTAATGGATGGAAATTCGAGTATTGGTCTGGCAAACCTATACCATTAACCAATGTCTATTTGATCCTAAAATAATTTTACCTCAGGGACAAACCTGATGGCATTTATATGTAGCTCCTTTACATGTCTTTGATATAATTTTAGGTATGGATTGACTCAAGGCACATAAAGCATTGTTAAATTTTGAATAAATATGGATGGAATTCTCTAATGACACTAAGCAAAGGATTCGGGTATACTGTGGACGTGAATCAGTGGAACCACATCTTATGACTGCAATGCAAGCTAAAAGAGCTATGAAAAAGGGTAGTAGAGTCTTTGTGGTTAAACTTAATAAAAATGAGGAAAATAAATTTGGAGTGAGTCTATTCCAAACATATCCAGTATTAAATGAATTTCATGATGTTTTTCCTAAAGAATTACCTGGTCTTCTGCCCCATAAGGAGTTTGATTTTACTATATAACTTTTGCCATGAGCGACGACAGTAGCTCGAGCACCTTATAGGATGACCACAATAGAACTGCAAGAACTTAAAACTCAGCTTCAGAAACTTCTAGAAAAAGGATATATTAAACCTAGTATTTCATCATGGGGTGCACCAGTGTTGTTTGTGAAAAAGAAATATGGGACATTAAGGTTATGTATTGATTACATAATGTTAAACAAAATGACTATAAGAATAAGTACTCTCTACCTAGAATAGATTATTTGTTTGATCAACTGAAAGGAGCCACGGTTTATTCCAAAATTGATCTTAGATATGGTTATCATAAATTGAGGATCTGGGAAGAAGATACTCATAAAACTGCTTTTCAAACTAGATATGGTCATTATGAATTCATCGTGTTACATTTTGGTTTAACTAATACTCCAGTAGCTTTTATGAATTTGATTAATAGTGTGTTTTGAGAACAATTAGATCGGTTTTTGTTGGTATTCCTGGATGACATACTGATCTACTCTAGAAGTAAAGAATAACATGACCATCATATGAGAACTATTCTCAAAATACTTATGAGGAATCAATTATATGGAAAGATGTCTAAGTGTGAGTTTTATGCGACTTAGGTACAGTATTTAGGTCATATAATTTCTATGGAAGGTGTGTCTGTTGATCCAAAGAAAATTTAGGCTATTATTGATTGGATTGCTCCCACAAATATTTCTGAAATACGAAGTTTTATGGGGATGGCTGGATACTATCGCCTCTTTATCCAAAAATTTTCTAAAATAGCCTATCCAATAACCAACCTCAAAAAGAAATGAAAATATTTTAAATGGATAGGACAATGTGAAGAAGCTTTCAAAATACTTAAATAAAAGTTGACATCAACACCTATTCTCAAAATAGCTAATCCTAAGCAACCATTTGTTGTATGTACTGATGCTTCTTTGGAGGTATTATGTGGGGTTCTCATGCAAGAGGACAACATTATTGCCTATGAGTCCCAAAAACTTAAGAAACATGAATTAAATTATGCCACACATGACTTAGAATTGGTTGTGGTTGTGCATGCTTTGAAAATATGGTGACATTATCTACTTGGTAAACCTTTTTATCTTAGAATAGATCATCAAAGCCTAAGATATATTTTTACTCAATCAATTCTTAATGCTAGACAAAGGCACTAGATGAAATTTTTGGCAAAATATGATTTTGGCATAGAATATATTAATGGAAAAGAGAATAAATTAGCAGATGCTTTAAGTAGAAGAAAGCATATCAATGTTGTCACATTATCAATCTATTATAACTGATCAAATTAGGAAATTACATATTCAAGATGAATATTCTCAGAATTATCGATAATTGGTTAAGCAAAATTTTGATAAGGCAAAGGGATTTAGAATCTGGGAAGATACGTTACTCTTTAAAACAGGGTGGTGGTACCAAGTGAAAAAAACCTGAGAGATACAATAATGTACAAGGCACATAGGGCACCATATTCTGCTCACCTAGGTTATGTGAAGATGTATGAAAATCTGAAAAAAAAAAAAAGAGTATTATTGGCCAGGAATGAAAAAGGACATTGTTGAATTTATGGCTAAATATTTAAAATGTCAAGAGGTGAAAGCAGAAAATTTACATCTAGTTGGATGCTTATTTTCACATGACATTCCACAATACAAATGGCAAGTGGTAACTATGGATTTTATAGTCGAACTGCCTAAAAATCATTTTTAGCATGATGTCATTCTGGTAGTAGTAGACAAACTGACTAAAGTGGCATATTTTTTGCCAGGAAATATAAAATATGGAGCTCCTACTATAGCCCTAAAGTTTGCCAGGGAAGTGGTACTGCTACATGGATTCCCTAAAACAATTATATCAGATAGATATTCTTGTTTCACGTCTAAATTTTGGTAGATATTACACTAGGCTTAGGGAACAAAACTCAATATTAGTATTGCCTATCACCTGGAAACAAATGGATAAACTGAAAGGGTGAATCAAGTCTTAGAGGATATGATCCGCATGTATTGTATGGACCATCAGACGAAGTGGAAAGATTATCTTTTTCTAGTTGAGTTTACCTATAATAATAGTTATCATGCTTCTTTAGGTATGTCTTCATTTGAGGCTCTCTACGGGAAGAGGTGTAGAATTCTATTTTCATGGAGTAATCTGGAGGATCGGGTGATGATCAAGCTGGATATGGTTAGAAAAATGGAAAATCAACTCAATGAAATTCGTCAAAGGGTTAAGGAAGCATTAGATCAACAAAAGAGTCATGTGGACCTGAAAAGAACACCAAGAGAATTCTTTGTGGGAGACAGAGTATTCCTAAGATTAAAACCTACTAAAATTTCTATCAAATCCTCTAAGCTTAGTCCAGGATTTGCAGGGCCTTTTGAAATTATTAAAAATTTGAACCCAGTTGCCTACAAATTAGACTTGCCACCCAATTTGTCAAAAACTCATGATACATTCCATGTGTCCCTTCTTAAAAAATATGTTCATGATCCCTCACATGTTTGAAATATTGATCAATTGCATATGGACGATCCCCTGCGCATTGAGGTACGACTAGTTAGGATCCTTGTATATCGTACCAAACAATTGAGAAAGAGAAACATCGAGTACTGTAGGGTTCAATAGGACCATTTTTCTAAAAATAGTGCCACGTGGGAAGATGTGGCTATCATGAAGAGACAATTTTAGTTCTTGTTTGAGTAGTATTTGAACATTATGATCATCATGACATAGCTTTATTTTTATTAAGCAGTAATAGTATCATATCTTGGTTTGTGAAGTATGATACATATATTTAGGTATTCGTGCATATTACATGACCTAGTTTTATATTGAATATTATCATATCTTGGGTTGTGAAAAATAATACATGTATGTAGTATTTATGCATGTTTTGATAATGAATGATGAATCACATTAGGAATAATATAAATTTGATGAGGCGGTGGATTGATTTTACATGATCATGGCATTAATTTCATCTTTATTTATGTTTATAATGGTGAATGCAAACATAGAGACTGTTTTTAATATTAGGGGGGATTATGTAACAACCCTCCAAAACTCTATTCTCCTATATGCCTAATTTGTCTGCAAGGATGAGATACTGCTAATAAACCTATGGTTGCAGGAGACAGGTTTCGTTACCAAGACAATGCAAAGGAAAATGGTCTCCTCAACAGGGCAAAAGGATTATTTCGATGTAAGGTAAGTCAAGGGAGATGATGAGCGGTGGTGTATTTGCCAATTGATAGGGGCAAGGAACCCTATGGGCAATGCATTCACCAGTGGTCCATGTAGTATGCATATCATGTAGCTGCATTTATAGAAGTGTTTGATGTTTGATATTTTTGTGAAATTGTGATGATGAATGGAAATGAAAATATTTAATGCATGGGATCCATAGTTAAAAAGTAATGAAACAAATGGAATAGGATTAAAAGTGTTTTGAGGTTCAAAGGAAAAAATATGTGTGTTCTTTTAAGGAATGGATTTATTTAAAATTTAATTATATATATATATATTAAAATACAACTAATAGTATAAACACCAATATATATATAAGTATAATAAAAAATAATAATAATATTTATTCTATGGATGCTTTGGAGGTAAGGTAATATAGGACTTTAAGCAAATGTTATATTAAAATAAATAAAAAATGAAATGAAATGAAATGAAATGAAATAAATATAATAATAATTCAAATATCAAATAGTACTTCTTGGGCATTCTTTGCAAAAGATAATCAGGTACTTGTCGGCATATCTACGAAGGTTAAGATGGTTGTTAAAAAATGGAGTAGTGGATACCACCTAGCAATGTTTAGATTAGACAAGCTATAAACTACCACCAATTTTTATGTACGAAAGATGGTGGGGAAAAAAATCATCTAGATGGAAGATAAAGGAGGAGAAAGTGTGGTGGTGGTGGTGAGGTATGGTTTCCATCGAAGGGCGAACTGAACCGTGGAAGAAAGGAGAAGGGAATAGAGTACAGGAAAAGAAAAAAAAGTGGGAGGCGAGGAAAAAATAATAAGTGCTCTTGATAATAAAATTTAAAAGAAAATTTAATGGAAAAATTCAGCTATGTTTGAATTAAAAATTCAAGATATGCAATAAGGAAAATCAATCAATCTGGTGTGATGTATGTAATGCATGTGTTCTTGAAGATTTACTACATTATTTTTTTTGTGTTGGTGAATGGCTATAAGCCTGATTGGTTGAAAATTAAAACCAAATTAATTCTTCTTGAATTAATATTGCTATATGTTGTGATGACTTAAGCAACGAAAAGTTGTGTGAATGATTGGATGGGAACCAAGAACGTTTTTCCTTCTCTAAAATATATATTAAGACTACATGCTATGTAGATATTTTCGTGAAGTGTATATAGTGCTAAATGAATATTAAAACTATTGCATGTTGATTTGTGTTTTGAAAACGATGGATGCATGTAGAATTAGATGCATTTCATGGTAGAATGACCATTTTGACCCTTGAATCCATCGGGTAATTGGGAGAGGAGAAACATTTATGTGGAATATTGCAAAATATTGTGCATGTTGTTTCTTTTAAGACTTATTTAGCATTTGGGTGTCAAGATTCATGTACAAAGAGGCAAGAGTAATGTTGTGTTATTCCTTTTGGGTATCTGGAAATTCCACTCAGGGGAAGATTGACGTCTGAGTCATATAGGGTTGTAGATAATCTCGTTTCATATATTAGTATTGGAAAATATGGCTCTTGGGTGAAAAACAAAGCAGAGGTTATATATTATGTATTGATATTGAACATATAGTTTGGAAATAAGTGCATGGTTGGACTCAAAAACATGATGTTAAAACATTATACTCTCATATGTTTATTTTGTTTTATTTTTAAACATAAATATTGTTGAATAGAAGAGCAATTCGTGTTTCTATAAGACAAAGTGCAGTGTATTTCATTCTTCAATTGCAATGTTGAGCTTGTATACATCAGTGTTGTGTGTAGTTGTTTAGATTTGTATTATTTTTAATTATAATATGATCAAATGTTATGAAGACTTGATTCTTAAAACACAATTTGTAGTTTAGAGATAAAAGTCTCTATCAATGGGAAAAACCTCTTGTTTTTAGATCAGATGCTTAATATAGTCTTGGAAACTTAATTTAGTACATAGTAAACGATGTCTATTTCTCTTTCCTCATTCGAGACGTAACATGTCTGGAATCCATGATAATATACTTGGTTATAGCTTACACCAGATCAATTTGTAAATGAATTGATCTAGTTTTTAAAGCACCCTAAATAGTCCTTAATATTCTATGATGGATTGAGAAAATGAGTAAAACTTTGGGTGCACATAATAGGTTTAGTTTTGACATTTGAATTACATTTTTACCATGTTTTTATTTGAAAACCTTATAACCAGATTAAAGTATGGGTTAAAGCATAGGAATTGTTGAAATAATTAGTACGGAAGCTTCAACATAGTAAATCATGAAAGATTTATTCCTTGTAGAAGGATATCCAATTCAAACAAAGATCGGGTATAAGAGTTTATAGGAAAATATTTTCAGATTGAAACCAAGCATAAGCTAAATAGAGACAATAGACAAATACCTTAGTGTGAAAATTGTTGATCATTGATATTTCAGCGAATAAAGCAAAGGATAGTGAATGGAGTCTAGCAAGATTCACGTATGGTGTTAGTTTTCTTAATTTAAACAATAGAAATGAGATTTCCTTAAAAATGCTCTTTCAGATCATTCATTATGGAGCTTTTACCCAATACTTAGTCCATTGAGAGCAAACCACTTAATCACTTATTTGTGTAGCGCAAGTGTTATAGAACCATAAGAGAAGAGAAGATGTATTTCTTTCTATTAATTTTAGAGGTAGTTTATATTAGTTAAAGAAAATAATTAAATAGTAATATTGAAATAAAATAGTAATGTGGATTTGGGATTGCTTAACTTATTTACTATACTTTCATGGTCTTTTAATTTATGATCAGCCTTAGCTACATTAGAGAAAGTTGGAAACTAGAAAACATATGGCTGCTTATTGAGTTTCAAACCAATAAATAGAGGTGATTATTAAACCTTTAATAGTCAAACCTTTATATACAATTCCAACTATAACTGAATTTATGAAAAGTGAATTTCAAAATTGTGGATTAAATAAACTTTAAACGCAACCTAGGACAACCATGATAAAAATTAATATTACAAGGAGGAAAATCTTGTGAAGATGAATTAAATGGTGTTGCAGGTATGCAATCACCATGGAATTCAAGTTTTAAATGATGTTGTGGGTAGGAAATCACCATAGAAAACAAGTTTTAATGATGAAGCGGGTAGGTATTCATCATGGATCAGGGCACTAACCGTACTTTTGATGGAAAAATGTCAGAATGGGAGGTAACAAAGGGTTGTATGGGCATTTCTTCTAGGTTATCCCTATTAGTGATGAGTGGTAAATTGTGTTAGACTAGGTGAATCCGACAACTTGATGGTATGGGATATCATGTTGGTTAATCTACACAATACGTCGGGTGCTTATCGGGTATTGGTAAGACCTTATTTGATGCTCCAAAAAGAATGGATGATCATCTAGCTCGAGCATGTATGCACTAAGTCTTACATGATGTAAAAATACAAGTTCATAAATTTATGTTAAGACACGAGAAAGTTATGCATCACACCTCTAGGTGTTATGGGCCCTAGAGGAAAAGAAACCCACTGCCTAAACATGGAATCTCGGGAGGAGAGTAAAGTTCAAAAGAGGCAACTCTATGAGATTTGGCTGATCCTAATCTCATGAGTATTTCAACTACAACGGAATGACACTCATGAAGATGAAATAACATGCTCATACTAGAAAATGATATAATATTTCAAAAAAAAAAAAGTAGAAAATTTTTATCAAAATTGAAACCTCTGAAGTTGGACATCCAAGTGGGTAGACTTGGGGCGAATGGACAACCAAGTGGATATACTTGGGGTGTTAAAACATTTCTACTTATTTTTTTGTTCTCCTCCTTATTCCTTTCTATCCATATAAGCATAGTGTAAAGGAATTAAACTCCAAATTCCATTTAGGCTAGGACTGGTGAAAGGCTTCTCCCATTGCTCTAACCAAGCTAACATGGTATTTAATAAATCCCACACTACCCCCACCTTATTTATTAGTGTTTGAAGTATCTTCAATGATTAGTCACATTATATGAAGATATCTCTCTCTGCACACAAGGGCAACATCTGTTTGTGTATTGAATTCCTCTCTTCTTCAATTCATCTATAGTCAATATCTTATTTTGTGTAGAAAACCATAAGAATACCCCTTGTTTAGAAATTAATTTCTTCTCCCATATTCTCTTCCATGGAAAACCATATTCTATAGCTAGGTTAATAAATTAATGAGCTGATTTAACATTAAAACCACCATCTTAGGTGGATCCCCAATGAATCTTGATGCATCTGTGAACTAATAGAATATGATTTAAGTTTTATCTTCAACTTACTCAATGCTTCACTGTTATCTTGGTTCATGTTTAGCTTTTTTTATCTTAGCCAACCTCCTACCATCACTGTATAGTCACTTACTAACCTACCACATCTTACTTCCAGATTATCCCAAAGGCTATGCATCTCCTCATCCATGGTTAGTGATCTACTATCTAACCATGCATCCTCCCAAAAACTAATGGATCTACTATCCCCTACTTTCCATTGAACTCCCTTTCATAATAACTTCCTTGCCTTCATAATGTGATTCCATAATGAAGACCACCGACATGGATCCTATATAGTAAACAATCTAACATCTTCCATATTGTCTAAATATTTTTCCTTCAATATTTTATCCCATATTGACTGTCCCTCCTTCATAACTCTCCACCCTGCCTTTGCAACCAGTTCTAGGTTGATATTTCTAACTTTTCAAATGCCCAATACTCCAAGTTAGCATATTTTCTCCCATGATATTAGACATACTCTACTCCTATTTATTTTGAATCGGTTCATAGAACTAATTTTTGGATTCTTTCCACAATATTAACCTCTTTGAAATATATTTTAAAAACTAATATTTGATATATTGGGATGGCTTGCAATGTATTCTTCACCAATTGTATTTTTCCAGCTTGGATAAGTAAAATCCCTTTCCATATTTTCATCTTCTAAAATTGATCTATTACTCCATTCCATAATGGTTATTAAAAGTCTCCTATAAACATTGCCTAAATAAGTAGAAGGTAGGGTTGAAATTTAGAAACCAATATCTCTAGCTACTATTCTATATTTGTCTATTGTAGTGTTTATGAAGAAAATCTTACTCTTTTTCGTATTTTTTTTTCTGGGATGCCTAATCATACAGATCCAGTATCCTTCTAAACTCTCTAGCTTCTACCATTTTTGGTTTTCCTATTAAAATTATGTCATCCACAAATTATTGGTGGGATAGACCTTCTAGGTTCTATGTTGGCTTCAATCCGTGAAGTGTTCCTAAAGCCTTCATTGCTCCTATAAATCTTCCCAAAGCCTCAGCCATTATTATGAATAAATACGATGATATGGGATCCCCTTGCCTTAAGCCCCTACTACTTCCAAAAATTCCAACTCAAGAATTATTTACAAGTACTGAGAATTTTACTCCTTTGTAACAGTTGCCTACATATCTTCTCCATTTCCTACTAAACCCAAACTTGAATAAGACCCTATCTAGGAAACTCCAAGACACTCTATCATAGGCCTTATTCATATCAAGTTTAACTATCATTCCTTTCTTGTCACTAGACTTTACAGAATTTAAATTTTCATGGAGAGTTGTTACTCCATCCAAAGCATGCCTGTGTTTTACAAAACTCCCTTGTTGTTCTAAGATAATAGTTGGGAGTATAAGCTTAAACCTCAAGGCTATCACTTTTGATATTATTTTTTAGATTGCATTACAAAGTCTTACAGTTTTACAATCCTTAAAACCTTTTAACCTTGGCTTATTTGATATTAAGGCTAAGAATATATTATTATACTCCTTCAATACTTGCCCTATATGATGTGACTCCTTGATTGCCTCGATAACATCCTTCTTAATAATGTCCCAAAATATTTGGAAGAAATGTGCTTAGAAATCGTCAAGACCTGGTACTTTGTCCTTACCAAGGGAGAAAAGTACTCTCACTTCATCACTAATATCCTTAGTCAGTTCATTTATTCCATTGTGATCAACCTTGGTATATGCTGAAGTATATCATCAATTATAGATTGATCTTCTACCATATCTTCTAACAAAAGTGTTTGGAAAAATCTATTGCCTCTTGTCTAATTTCTATTTCTTCCCTAATGATTTGGTCATCTTTCTGTGTCTTCATTATTCTATATAAGCTCTTCTGTTTAAAATTTAATACATGAAAGAACTTTTTGTTTCGATCACCTTCTTCCAGCCATTGGTTTCTTGATTTTTATCACCAATAGGCCTCCTCTCTTGCCATAATGGTGTGCAACTCTAAATTTAGTTCATTTTCCTTTAATAATTGAGCTTTAATCCATTCCACTCCTATTGATATCTTCTTCTAACTTACTTAGTTCTCTTCTAATAAGTTCATTTTTTTCTGAAATGTATTTCCAAAGACCTCTTTTTTCCACCTCCTTACATTTTTCACAGTCTTCAGTGTACTTGTCACAATATGCATTTTAGATCCATGTACTGGAATATCCCACCACTTTTAAAAGGGGTATAATTTATATTAATTTCTAGGTTGCACCATAAAATAAGGGGGTTATGGTTTGAATCCTTTTGTGGTAAGGATATTAGTTTATACTCACAATTTCCTTGAAACCAATCCTTTGATAGAAGAACCCTATCTAATTGAACCTGAATCAAGCTATCTCTAATCCTTATGTTTGACCAAGTAAATCTGTTGCCACTTATATCTACATCTAAAATGTTTATTTCAGCTATAAACTTACCTAGCTCCTCCATACTATTTGTGTACTCTTATGTACCTCCTTTATTTTTTGCAGGTGTGAGAGGAGTGTTAAAATCATGAGCCATTATCCATTTCACTCGTCTAAGTTGTTGACCTATTTTCTCCACATCACTTCATAATTCCTTTTGGGCCTTATTGGTGTTAGGGGCATAGATATTGGTGATCACAAAAGCTAACTTAAAATTTTTTGTTGCAATTAGAGTTGTTAATTGATCCATACTTTGTGCTAGGATTTCACCTTCATAGAATTCAGAATTCCACATTGTAATTATACCTCCTAACGCCCCTTGGGATTCTTCCTGGCAGCCTTCTCCATTCCATATTTCTTCTTGTATCTTACTTCGGTTTGTTTTATTAAGTTTTGTTTCTTGCAAGAGTATAATATTTGGTTGGTGGTTCTTAATTAGATCTTTAACCACCCTTTGCTTGTTAGGGGTATTCATACCCCTAACATTCCAACTAAGTAATTTCATCTCCCTCATGTTGTAGGTTTCTAAGAACTATCTATAATCGTTTCCTTCAAGATCTGTTGTTTCCCATAAGATTTATCCTCCTCTATTTCTTTGATCCTATTTTATTTCAATGATAATCTTCCTACTTTTTTGGATTCCTCTCTTCCCAAGTTAGGAACTTTTTGGGAGCTTCTAATGACCCACACATTAGGTGTTGATGTTACCTTACTAGATGTATCCTTATTCCCATATCTTATTTTTGTTTCCACTATATCACACCCCTTCATGGGATGCACTTCTACCTCATCCTCATCTCTTTATCTCATCCCCACTTCTATATGTGTAGGTTGACATACCTCATGACCTAAATCATCATGCTTCATCTCCTCTACTATTGGGATATATGGGATAGTAGATAGAACAAATTCTTGAGTATTGGTATTGGGCTCAGCCTATATATATTGGTCATCCATCACACCACTTTCTATAATCCTCTTTATTGGCTCTTTCAATGCCCAATATGTTTCTTGTAAAACTTGTATTCTAGATTCTTCCCTCATGTCTTCATTCACTTTTTCTATTTCTTTCCCACTTGGGCTCCGTGCTTGGGTATTTGATACTTGCTCTTGCCTGGATCTTTGATTATTACCTATCCTGCTTGAAATATTTAAAGGATATTTGACAATATTTATTGTCTTAGCTTGATCCTCCAACCTAGAGTCTTTTGGTTCATCTCCCTCCATTTTCTTCTTTGTACTTTTCAAGTTTATTTCCATCTAGGGTTTTTTCTCTAGATGTTGTTGGGTTGTATCCACCACATCTTGTTTGTCATATTTGTGCTCCTCTTGGTTCTTTTTATCCTCTTATGGACCATGATTCTCCTCTATGCTATATTGATCCTCTACTTTTTCTATTTTGAGATCAATATTTTTCCCTCTCCATTCCATCGATCATGAGTTTTTTTCTCCATTTTTGCTCTTGGGATGTTTTCATTCATGTTTTCTTATTTGGGCAGTTTCTAGCCAAGTGTCCTATTTTTGAAAAATTATAGCAATTATAAGGTTTATTCTCATATTCAATCATCTCCTTCCAAATTCTAAACTTGGATAGTAATTTAATGGAGGATGGTAGCTCCTTTCCCATATCTGCATCCATATAAATTTGAGCAAATGTGGTTCTTCTCTTATGCTTAGTTGTTGAATCAAAGGTAAGGAAGTGTTCCACTAGCCTTGTTATTCCTCTTAAGACATGATCATCCCAAAAATCCTAAAAAAAACTTGGATTTTTATCCAAAGAGGTACCACGTTAATTTTGTTTTTAGTAGGGTTGAAGCCTAGTCTCCATTTTCTCATGAAAAGTCCAATTTTTCCTGTGAACCATGGGTCATCTAGTAGAGTTTTGATGCAATCTTCCGTAGATGAGAAGGAAACCAAAAAGAATATTTTAGATAGAGTATATATTTCTAAGCTACTATTTAGTTTTCATCTAGACATAGCACATTTTCTAATAGTCATAATGCTTGGTCTGGCTCCAAGGAATTTTCCAATAATTAGATATTTGTTCATTCTCAACACAGATCTTTCCACCAACTTATTCAAAATCTTCAAAACCAACCCCTCTATCGTTTGTTATGGAGTTATCAAAATTTTCTCTTTCAACTCTTCTCCTTTATCTCCTCTCACTATATCAGACCATCAAGTTTGCTTTGGTGTCAGTTGGACCTCTTTTTCATTTTCTTCGAACTGAGAGGAACACCCTTAGAATATGAGCCCTGAGAGTCCTCCTAAGCAATCCATTTTTTGTCCTCCCATGAACCTTCCTCTATTCCAAGATTTCCAATTTAAATTTCTTTCCCACTCCTCTAATCCTTCTCTATCCTTTTAAAGTTTCATACTCACCCTCCACCTCTGTTTGAAACTATTTGCCTTGTTGAAGTTGTTGATGGCCGAAAGACACTTCTATGGAAAAATAGAAAAATTGAGCCTCAGACTATGACTTCCTAGAGGCTTAAGGTAAATCTCACTGAACACAAAGATTTTCTAAGTGAGAACCACTCTCTAATTACCAACAATATACCACTAAGGAATAATTGCTGAAAAAGCATGCACAAGTTTACATCTAAATGATAATTCTTTTTATACTCTCTCAAGGTAACAAACTACTAACAAGGTGTGGGGTCATTGATCCTTTTCAGTGACGACACACTCAAATTAGTTACTTTGGGGTTCTTGGGGTACTCACAATGAGTTTTAGGAAAAATATTATCATAAGTACTTCCCCCAATTAAGCGATTGAAACTTACACTCGATCCTACAAAAATTTATTAGCCTGCGGAATAATGCTAAAAAAAACCCTTGGTGAGATTTTGACCTTTGAAACTTCACCCACTGAACTTTGAAAAATTCCCTTGCTACCCCACTATTCATGCACTGTTCCAAAAATGTTAGAGTAAAGTATGCCCTTGTTCACACACATGGTTCACACCACTATTCAAAAAAATATTAAGGTAAAGCACGCCCCTATTCATACCACTTTTCAAAAAATATTAGGGTAAAGCATGTCCCTGTTTATACCACTATGCATGCCACTGTTCACGCACTGTTCATGCCACTGTTCAAATATTATAAATCAACCCTGCTCATGCCAATGTTTATGCCACTATTCATGCCACTGTTCAAATATTATAAGTCAACATTGTTTATGCCACTGTTCATGCACTATTCACAAAGTACTAGTTCAAAAAATATTAGGGTAAAGCATGTCCCTGTTTATACTACTATTCATGTCATTGTTCACATCACTTTTCACGCACTGTTTATGACATTGTTCAAATATTATAAGTCAACCTTGTTTATGCCACTGTTCAAATATTATAAGTCAACCATGTTCATACCAATGTTTATGCCACTGTTCATGTCACTATTCAAAAAGTACTAATTATTAAGGTTATAAGCTACAATGAAAATATTATTGTTCAAAATTTTTAATTTTTTTCATCGATTTTACACGGGTTTTTATGAGGGTTCTAGTCCCCTCATATTGAGTGGGGTTTGAACTTTGGACCTCTCAAAAAGAAGCTAAAACTCTTACCACCATTACAACAAATTTGCAGCTTTCAAAATTCTTAATTTTATTAATATAATAATTTAATAATTATACATATAGCTTAAAATTTTAACTTATAAAATTCTTGACATAAAATATTTTTATTATTTATTTAAAATACAAGTGCATTAAAATAAAATAAATAAATAAGTTTATACAAAAATAATAAAAAACCAAAACTATATTTTATATTCTTTAACTAAAAAAATCCTACATAAATATTACAAATTATAAAAATATAACTTCAAATTATTTTTATAATTTAAAATTTTTAAATTTATCTACATAATTTTTATAAGAACGCTCTAGACTAACGTCAAATAAACTCTAAATCACGAGAAGATAACCCCTGTTTCTCTAGTTATACTTTCTAACCTACTTTAAAAAAAAATTAAAAATAATAATCTAAAGAACTATTACAAATTTCAAAGAATACAACTTTAAATTATTTTTTTTTATTTTAATTTTTAAACTAGTTTATAGGGAAATAGAAAACAAAACATTGTTAAAAAATACATTCTAAGCGACAAAAGTTTAAAATAAAAATAAAAATCACTGAACCCCAATAGTGCTTTTTGGTATGTGCGATGTTAATTTCAATAGTCTTAAGCTTCTTTCACTCAACACTAAGCTTTTAGGTGCGGCAGAAATGCATTTTAGGTTGCACTGCCCTCGATTCCATCCAAGAACTTAGCTTCCATTTTTTTTTTCCTATCATTTATCTTCTATTTTATAATAATTTGAGTGTGATCATAGAAACACTATTGGGATGGGTGATTTTATTATTATTATTATTCTAAGTTGTAATTTTTTAATCAAAGTATAAATGGGTTAAAGTGGAGATTATAAGTCTTTTAAGATAGAGCAAAGATTTTAGAACTTTTAATAAAGGTTTAAAGTTTTTTTTTTTTGATTAGATGGACAAAGGAGTTTTGAAAGGGTCTCCAAACCTTTTAATAATGCAGAGCAGTCATCGAAAAGGTAACAAAACACTTCAACCAAAGATCAAGATGCCAACCAAAGAGCTATTAGGCGACAATTACATCAGCTAGAAAAGTTTAAAATTTGAAAACAAAATGCTGCTCATCCAAGAAGGAATCCAACACAAATCTTGAAACCAAAAAGCATTTAAACAGGCCAGGCCAAGAATAGACAAATAAAATTTAAACTGCCACCCAAACATAAAAGATCAAAACCACCACAGAAAACTACACCGATTTGACACCCAAACAATTGTCACTCAACACAGAGACTAAATCCATCCCCTTCCTGATGAAGCAATTTGGATCTCTACTAGGGGCGGGACACCCACCAATCTGCATAGAAGCATTATTTGAATCCTTTTGGCTGAGACAACTAGACCTCTACTGAAAGCTGGAAATCAAAAACCATAACTTCAACTTCTACTCAAAACTTAAACTAATTTTGTATTTCACTAGTCAAAGGTAAAATATTCAATTACGAGATTTGATACAAGAGTTGGGATTACACATTGATTTAGTAATCGAAATATGGTTGAATAACCATATATTAAATAAATAATATAATAAATAATCCTTAAAAACTATTTTATCCTTTACACTTTGATGATATATTGTTACCATATTTTAATAATTTTATATTTGATTTTTTTCTTTGAATGAAAATACCTTATATTAATTAAGATTAATCATACAAAAAAGGGTGGGTGGAATTAGCACACCCCATAAACCATAAAAGTTGTTAGGTGGAGGAAATCACACCTCCCCGTAAAAAATAGAGTCCAAAAAATATTACTACACACCACCGCCAACAATCATTACACAGACATCCCAAGACATAATCATTAAACAAAGATCAAGGAGTCGATACGGAAGTTATCTGCCTCGCTGACATACTGCCAACCTCCATCCGAAGAGACTGGGGCATTCCATCCTTCTTCTGCATTACCGCCAACCAAAGTTTGTTGAGGAGCGGCAGGTGCATCGGTATGACGAACAACAACCGAAGTAGTAGCAGTGTCACCCCACCCAACAACTGGCTCAAAAGTTGTGGGCCGAACATCCCACTCGGAGTTCTGGTGGGAGGAAGGACCAACTCCATCATCCAAGTGTCTGCGGTATTGAGAGGGTTGAGACCAATGTCTATCTATTGGAGAATGGGTGAAGCGTTTGGAACCTCAATGGGATCGAGAACGAGACCTGGAGGAGCTTCTCAAGGAATTGAAAGGGACACAGCTAATCGTGCATGGGGTATTACCCCAATGATCCATTAGAGCACGAAGGTGTTGCAGCTCAACATTCACCTTGTCCACCTATACAGAAATCTGCATCCAATAGTCATAAAAATAGCATACTTATCGACAAAAGAAAATGTTAGAGTGGAGTCAAGTTGTGTAAAAATTGCCTTGCTCCTGGTTTTCCACAAATGGAAGAGAGTATTGATACGAAAAACATTCCACACTGGTTCAAGATTATCAAAAAAATAAATGGGGTCCCCCAAAAGAGCATGAGGCCATAAGAAGGGACTCCGCATGAAAGGTTGAAAGAATTCCAGGAGCCATTTCCAAGCAAGAGAAGCCCGTTGATATTACCAAAAAACATGCAACACATCCTCAGGTTCACCACAAAAAGGACAGGTAGGGTTCTGAACACCTAGTTGCTTAAGTCTATTTCCTAGAGGAAGTCCTTGGTGAATAAGACTCCAAACAAAAAAACTTTTTTAGGCTCAATATATGAAGCCTAAACTTGGCTAAAACGTAAACTCCACCTTGAGGATGAGGAGACTAAATCCCACTTAACATTCAGCCTATGTGACATGGGGACTTGAGGAGTAAGCCAGTTATACCCAAGTTGGGCTTTGTACTGAATTAGAGGGACCTTCTTAGGCTAACACCAATTGGACCACCAAGGCTTTTGGAACCTCTTATGTAACTTGCTCCAAAGGGAGAAAGGAATATTATCTATGACAACATCATAGGTTTGTTAATCCTCATTTCTGAGACTGTAATTATGTCTAAAAATGTCCTAGGGTATCCAACTCCTGGTTTGACATGAGAAAAAATACTTCAGAGATGAAATTCCTTTCCTATAAAAATGTTGAGCTCTGACCCATTGAACTTGAGCCAATAACATACCTTTCCATGAAATAATAGGAGACCACTTGACATTCATGTCTTGAAGAGAGGCCCCTAAATTTTGATACTTTCCTTTCCAGTATAGCCAGGGTTTAAGCGCCTCCAACGCTTTCCAAATACTCTTGATAACAAAGGAACCCTAATTTTTTTATAGGAACTAGGGCAGTAAGAATATTCAAAGGCTCAATTCCTTCCAAATTTTTTTACCATAGGGTAATCCATAAGACAAACAATGTCGAATGAGAATTTTCTAGGGCTCATTACCTATGAGGGATCGACGAATCCATTTAGCACATAAAGTAAAACCTTATATTTGGCAATAAAAAAGGCCCATACCTCCATAGCATTTGGGTAGGCAACACACCTCACATGCCACCCTATGAAAGCCTCTTTTCATAACATATTTTTCCCTCAAGAAGTCTCGTAAGAGCTTATCTATTTTCTTATAACAAGCCTTGGAGGGCACCCAACAGGAAGAATATAAACATGAGTGGTAGCCAAAACCTTAGAATAAATTTAAAATTTTTGCCAAAGTTTTTTTGATGACCAGTAGGCTACCTTCTTCTCAACATTTTTAGTAACATGTTGCCAAAGATGTGCAGAAGAGCCAAGAAAAGCAAAAGGGATCCCCAAAATTTTAAATACTTCACTTGGCTATATCCATCCCCATTGATAATGGCCAAGCCAATCAAGTATCAGATCAATGGGAGATCTATAGCAGAATTTTTTCCTCCATTGAATGCTAGAACTAGAGGCCTTACAAAATACTTTCAAACAGTAAATGGTTGAGGACAAGGACTGGTCATCTTCTTGAATAGTCAAAAAGGAATCATCGGCAAAGTGACCATTAACCAGCTGAAGGTTGGAATTGGGGAGTGAGATGCCTCTAAGGCTCCCTTGAGAAACCTTATGTGCCAAAAGGTAGCCAAAAGCTTTAGTAGAAAGAATATAAAGTGAGGGGGCGAGAGGAGAACCTTGTTGAACAAACTGACCTAGTTGAATGGATTCCAATTGAAAATTGTTCAAGGTAAGAGTAGCAGAGACATATTGAAAAAGCATGTGAATTGTGCTAATGAAAAATGGAACAACTCCCAATGCTTGGAGCATAGAGGTAGTGAAATACCATTTCATTTTGTCTTTTTAAAAATCAGTTTTAATAAATAGAGCATTTTGTTCTAAGGAGTAGACGCATTCCATACCTTCCCAAACTACAAGCACATTATCTAAACTATATCTTCCTTGAACAAACCCAGTTTTTTCAGGTCTAACTATTAGAGGCAGAAGATGTTAAAGCTTATGAACAATATATTTAGCAATAATCTTGTATCTCACATTCAAAAGGGTGATAGGCCTCCAACTGGTAAATGGTTCAGGAACACCATATCTAGGAATGAACTTAACATTCCCTTTGTTTATGATGGCTCCTAGAGTTCCACATTGTATGGCTTCCAAGTAAACTTTGTGCAAATCTGCACCTAGCATGTCCCAAAATTCCTTGTATAATTTGTAAGGAAATCCATCTAATCCAGAAGCTTTATCATTGACCATGAGGTATAAATATTCCTTAAGATCCTCTAAGGATAGAGATGTATCACACAACTCCACTTGAGCGGAAGAAAGCTTACATAGAACAACATAACAACATTCATCTAATGCCTATTGATGCTCATCATTAAGAGGTTAAGAAGCAAAAACTCCTTGATAATGATGAACAAAAGCCTTAATGATATCTGGAAGTGTAGTGAACCTCCCTGCTTCCATTTGAATGGCATGGAATTGAGAATGTTGAGCAAGAGGTCGAAGCCTTTTGAAGAATTCCTTAGAGACTCTATCTCCAATTTGAAGCCAATGTAGGCAAGCTCGAAGCTAAGCTCCCTTAGCTTCATTTAGTTCCTCTTTCTTAAGTTCATGCCTCAAGGCTACAAATTGAGACTGCAAATTTATATTATATGAAGAATTATCAAGCTTGAGACAAGCTTTATGGAGCTCTTCTTTCAAAGCTGAATTAGCTTGTCTTCTACGTTTTGCAATGTCCACCCCTAAAATACGCAACATTTTGGTGGTGTTTTTGATAGCAGAGTTCCACGAATTAATCCAGCCCAGAGAGCCCTACAATCGAGGGATTAAGTTCTAGATTCAAAAGATATGGGCCTTCATGGCCGGACTGTGAAAAAAGGAAACATTAAAGTAGAACTGAGAGGAGTGAACTTTGGGTTGTGTATGAAGCATGCCAATAACAAACAAAATGGGGGTGTGATCTAAAAGAGTAGTTCCAAGAAATGCTGCGACAAAAGAGACTGAGGGCTTGAAATGAGAAAAACAAAAGGAATCACTTTTAGAGACCATCGCCCAATTTAACCTCTCGAGTATCCTGGCTGACTCGGCTTGGAAGTTCGACCATGTAAACCATATCTCTCGAGGAAAATCAGAGGACGTAAAGTAGGAGTTCGAAACCAAGACGCTGGTGCTCTGGCTTGGTTTATGAAAAAAAATTTATTTTATTTGGAGCAACAAACTTGCGCATACAGACCTTAGTCTCACTTATATAGAATTTGATTTATATCCATTCTATATAGATGATATTTCAACCATGTGAATGTCATCGTATATGGCTAGACATAATTCTTTCTTTATTTATTTTTTAAGTAGTGAGAAGAACAACGGGTGGCATAATTGGGGTCACACTCCCATAGAACATAGCAATATTGGGCCTCCCTTACCTTATTCAAATTAAGATCATCAAGATGAAATGTCAACGACATACTATTCGGGTGTCATCGTAGAAACACTAGACATAATTTGTTTATCATAGAAAAATATATTTTTTAAATCATAACAAAAGATGAATTTAATATCACATCAAGAAAAAAATATACATAAAAAGTGGGGGTTAATAATAAAAATAAATTTACAATTTAATTTTTTTTAAAGAAAAAATAAATTTGTATTAAGGTGAGACTAATAATTATAAAATGTGTATATATATCTATATTAGACATAGCCAAGGTTTAGGTAATTAATTATTTTAGATCATGTTTTTTCTTACACTGATAGATTTTTCTTTCTTTGTTTCCCTATAGTTTCTTTTTTGTATGTTTGTTTGATACACATTTACTGTATGTGTTGATTGTTCTACTTGTATTGCATGTGGCTCTATGTTTTGTTAGTGCTTAATGTTCAAAAGTCGTGTATCTAGTCGACGTTGCATAATCTACTATCACTTCATATTTATCAGGCACTACTCATTCATCTGGTACTACATATTCCACTAGCACTATATATTCACTTGTCATTTCATATTCACTTGGTGCTATCTGTGTTGTTAATGCTATAAATTCAATTGGTGTTGTCTACCCTACTAAGACTACGTGCTCTTCTATCGCAACAAATTTATTTGGTGTTGGGTGTTCAGTTGAAGCTACACATATTTTTGGCAATAAATATTCACATGCTGCTATATTTTTTGCTTGTTGTTGGTTCTCGTTCGGTAGATCGTTTGGTTGACATATCTTCAGTATCTTTCTCTGAATCAGAATTCTTTATTGGCTAACTGATCTACTCTTCTATTTAGATTCCTAAGGATGTGTTCAAATTGGATAGGATAAAAAATAAGACCAATTTTCTTCACTTTCTAATACTCTTTGGATCCAAATAGATTTTGACTTAGCTTTGTTGTTCAAGTTGTTAATAACCAATTGAGAGTCCCCTCGCACTGTAAGTTGTTTGATTTATTTTTCTACTACTAGCTCCATTCTTGTCTTGAGGATATAAAATTTTGTAAAATTGTTAGTATTATGATAAATAAATTGAAAGTAAAACCAAACATCCTTGTAATATTTATTAAGGATTGTTTCCCTTATGCCAGAAATGTTGGAATTGCCTTTGGAGGCCCCGATAAACTTTAGAAAGTATTTTGTGTCTATGTTTTCTTAAGGAAGTGGTTTTGAGTTTTTTTTAAATATTGCATGGATAGGCTTTGATAATATCCCTAATGAGACATTGGATTTTGACCATGGTTCTATCTATATTGGGAGCTTCTTTGAAAATTTTCTTGTTCCTACTGTTTCATATTCCCCAAAGATAATATCTGGGAATGATTTTCCAAGTTTGGAGCATGGATTTATCATTTTTTATTTCTACAGGTAGGAAATAATTTCTAGGAGAAACGAACTCGAGTATTGAAGATAGCATGGGGGCTTCACCCCGACCAAGAACACCTTCATGAAGCCCATATTTCTCTAGAGAAAGGGTATGCCAACACTAGATGAGCTATACTTTCTTCCTAATTATAGCATAAGGGGAAGATAGACGAACCAAAAAATCCTCTTTTTTTAGGTTATTCTAAGTAATATGACGATTGTGGCAAGTAGTCTAAGGAAAGAAGTTGACCTTTGGTATTTAATAACAAGTCCAAATCAAATTCCAAGTAATGTTACCTACAAAACTAGGATTGACTATGGAATTGTAATCCCCATATGATTAAATTTTTATTTTCAGCATAAGATGACAATATTTCAATCAATTGAGATTTAACCATCTACTAGTGAGGTTGTAAATTATAGAAGGCCAAGTTGCTCTTCATTTTTCAACTTCTGATTGTGCATGATGGAATTGAGAGTTTTAAAATTATTGTCATTTAGCTACTCCTTTAGTGAAGGCTCTATTTGAAGTCTAAAAAATCCTAGAATATCATGAGAGAGAAAGTCTTCTTTACCATAGGTGGATTCCAAAATAATTATTCTATAATAATTTCTTTGACCTCTTGAATTTCTTTTCATATTTTGGATGTTTTTAGAGATTTTTATTGACAAAGGTCTTTAGCCTAGTTTTTCCATTGCAATATTTGTGCATTAATGCTTGTGCCCACCATTTTGAGGGTTGAGTAATTATTTTCCAAACCAATATTGCTTTTAATATCAAACTTAGCTTGCTTATTGCTTTAAATATCCAATCCTCCTTATCAACCGAGTGATTATATCCCACTTGATTAGATTGTATTTCCTTTTGTCATATTATTTACCCCATGTCCATAAAAATCTTCTAATGATTTTTTCTAAACTCATTAAGAAATAACTTTAAGGCATGGATAATAAAGCATTGTAGATAGATAAAGCATTGATGAGAACCTTGATTAGGGTCATTCTTCCATAGTCTATGAGCCAAACATTAGACCATCCTTCAATTCTCTTTTTTATTTTTTTAATATTTTCATTCTATTGGTTACTCTTAATCTTGTTGAAGCCGGTAGGTATTCCTAAATATTTGAAAGTGATAATAATCTTGCTTTGACAGCCCAATATATCTATTTGACTTCTCTAATATCTTTTCTAGAGAAATTTATTGTAGACTTATTGTAGTTTATCTTATTTTTTATTTACTTCCTAATATGTTTTGATAACCTTTTTATTCTTATGGATGTCGATGTTGTGGCTTTACTCAATAAGATAAGATAATCTACAAACTGAGTGTTATTGATTCTTTAAACCTTCTAATGTATTATAAGTCTTGGAAGTTTTTTTAAACCCGTTTATCATTCTAGTAATTGAGATAGGCCTTATGTTACAAGAATGAATAAATATAGGGAGAGAGGATAGCCCTGTCTTAACTTCTGTAGAAACCTGGAAGAAGGGAGTGGGTCTACTATTAAGCAAATGAGCTATCTAGGGTCTTGAAATTCATGTTGCTATCTATTTTCTAAATTGTTCGTGGAATACAACTTTTCTTAGAATTTTTAGGATCATATTGTGATCAATTCTATCAAAAGCATTTTTCATATCTACTTTGAGAGCCATATCATTGGATTTGTTATCCCTGCCAAAGTGAATTGCTTCTTGAAGTAGTATTATTCCTTTATGAATCCTTTGTTCTTTCATGAACCCAGTTCCGTTGGGGAGATAATTGTATCCAGCAATGGAAGCATTTTTTTATGATTTTGAATATTATTTTGTATGATGTGCTACAAAATGATATTGGCCTGAATATTTATAGCAAATGGGCATGTTTATATTTTGGTATCAAATTCAAAAAGTTGGAGTTGATTCCCCCATGTATTTGTTGTTTGTTCTTGCTTTCTTCAACCATCCCTAGAATATTTTTCTTGATGATGTTCCAAAATTCCTAATAAAATTTTACATTGAATCCATTGAGCTCTACTGCTTTATAACATTGCACAAAAAATACTTCTTTGATCTCCTCCATGGTGACAAGTTGAGTTAGTTGTTCATTTTCCTCTTGCTTCAAAAAGTAGGGAATTAGATTTAAAATTTCTTGCTAGTTGGTTGCATTGATTTCTCCATCTTTGCTCAACAAATATTTTAAGTAATCAAAAAATTATTTTCTATTTGTTTTATATCACTTGATAATGTTCCATATTTCATTTTTAGCTTTTTCATGGCATTGTACATATTCCTTTGTTGCACTACCTTGTTAAAGAATTTGGTGTTTTTTTCACCTTCCTTAAGCCATATCATTCTAGATTTTATATGTCATTTATTTTGTTCTTCCCTTTTCAATTTCAATATTTGGGTTATGAGATCTTGTTGTTCTTGTATTAAAATCTCCTCTCCTCCTTTATTTTCCATTGTTATTTAAAGTTAATTTAGTTTTACTTTTAGTATGAAGTAGGGAGGTGTGTCCTTGGTTTTATTTTTCATCCAAATTCTGATCTATTGCTTTAATATTTGTATCTTTTTGACCCACCTTTGGGCATAACTTTAATTTTTCCTATTATCTTCCCATGCTTTGTGAACTAGTTCTTCAAATTCAGCCTTTGTAGACCAAATACAGTTATATTTGAAAGGGAGGGATCTCAATTTACCTTGATTTTAGAACCTAGAATAACTAGTATATGGTTAGGATGACCATTAGATAGTATTTCTTAAGGGGTTTTTCTTCTATGAGCTAATAGACTATAACCAATGAGAAATTGGTCTAATATTTTTGCAATATAGTTGGATCCAACTATATTATTAGTCCAAGTACATTTGTCCCTTGTCAGTTGTAAATCTATTAAGTTGTGTTGATGCATGAGATCTTCTATTAGCTCTTTATTTGGGTCTCTTATGTAGACCCCCCCCCCCCTTGTTTTTTTATGGATTTCAAAACTAGATTGATATTTCCTACTCTTACCCAATTTTTCTACTTGAAGTTTGAATATACATTAATCAACGCCTTTCAAAACCTGTTCTTTTTAGCCAAGCTATTAGAAGCATAAATATCGGTGATAGTGTAAAATTGACCAGTAGGGGATTTGAGCACTATTGTTAGCTAGTTTTTTGTGGCCTCTACCGAAATAAACTCCCACTTAGTTTTTAAAGTTGTTAAAACCCCTCTAGAAATCCCCTTGGTTGATATGGTTAAATGTTTGCATGAGGGCCAACAAAAGCCCATTATTGTATCGACTCTTTCTAGATCCAGGTTTGTTCCTAGACCAAAAGTACATCTAGTTTCTTTTGGATGACCAAGTTATTTAATCTTGTTTTCTTATTTTCTTTTCTTAACCCTCTAATATTCTAGGTAATAAATTTCATCATTGATGATATAGATAGAAGAAGAATCAAATTATTCTACCTATTTTGGAACTTTTCTTTGTTGTCTTCTTCAATGTGTTTTTTATTGTGGTTCGGTTCTCTTTTGCTATACTTTTTCAAGCTTCTCTATTTGAGATATGTGTGTAGAACACATCCTACTCTAGTTTTTATTTTTTCCATTGGAGAAGATATGTCCTTATTTTCTTGGATATGTGGTTCTTGTTCTAGCCTTGGGATTTTTTACTCTTTCTTACTTGTCTTCCCCTTCTTCTAATTTGGAGTGCATTGATTTCTATTCACCTTGCTCTTCTTCTAGGACTGCCATGTTTAGCATAGGGTCTCGTTTGAAGGCTTCTTCTTGATGTTCAAGAAAAATTGTTGTTGTTTCCTTCAAATATTCTTCCAACATACTAAACTTATTTTGAATTTGCATTTTCTCTTTACAATTTTATTTTTTAGGGATATAGACATTCTTTCCTCTTTTCCTTTGGACTTTTGTAAAGTCTTCTTGTTGTTGAACTTGAGTCACAGGCTTTGCAAGGTAATATTTTTGGAAGTACCCATATTCATGACATCTAGAACTCTTGAAAGGTATCTGGTCATAATCTAGATTTTGGATATGTTGCAATCCCTTAAATGACAGTGTGATAGCTTCTAGAAGCCCCTCTGCCAACTATAATTCAAAACATATTCGAGCTACTGTGTAATTTTGATCTTTTGGATCTATTTTCATTTTGTAGATTTTGATCTTATTTCCAATGGTCTTTAATATTTCTTCCTTCTAAAAATGCAATGGGAGGAAAAAAGATAAACTCATATTGGGACTTTGGAAGGAGTCTCTTCCAAGGGGTCAAAGTGAGGATTCCACAAACTCATGTATTGACCATAAGGACCCATAAACCATGGACCAAATCAAATTTATAATTTTAATTGTTAAATAGAATAGCTGACACAAGAAAATCAAATGGTATTAACTTAATTGGTCAGATTTATTAAAGGTAAAGGTAAAGTAGTTTCTCATGTTCACAACGCCATAGGTCATATGCTAAGATCCTCATGGATGATGTTGTTTACCCAATATAATATCATTCAATATTTTTTTAGTTACAAGGTACAACCTTACCATTGACACGATTTGAATTTTTGACCTTCTATTTAGATTTCTAAAGTATTTGACTAGAAGTGATTTTTTTAATGTTTAAATCTATATTATACAATTAGTAGTAAATATATTGTATAATAATTTTAAATTTAAATTTGTAATATTATATTGAAAATTAGTTTTAAAAAATTAATAATTTATATGTGGTTTCTATTGGGGACCACTCCCATCAAAATACCAAAATATTACATTTGTTGTTATGTCAATTAAACCATATTCAACATACATACATTTTTATCACATTTTTTTCATTTCTTTTTTTATTAAATATATTTTTCAACTTTCTCAAAGTTTTATATTTCCACAATCAACTCCTTGATAACATTTTGATTAAGAGATAAAATCTCACTTGGCCAGTTGCTTTCTAAAATTTGAATTTCACCAAGATAAAGATCAACATCGTAATTGGCTAAACTATTTGCTACCCAATTTCCTTCTCTATAAATTTTCACACACTTTAAAAAGATTACCTCTAGTAATAGGTTATGAAAATCAGAAATAATATTATTTTTATCCAATCTCCACATCTACTTTTGTTAATACATTGATGATAATTTGTGAATCCCCCTCAATTGAAATATATTTCCATCATTTTTCTATTACAATTTTAATCCCTATAAAAGTACCTTGGCCTCTACATAGTTGTTAGTTGAAGTTCCATATGATTCTGAGTAAGTGAATGGAATTTTTCCTTCACTATTTCTAAAAACACCACCTCCATTGGCTTTTCCCAAATTTCCTCTAAAAGCACCATCAAAATTAATTTTTATAAACCCAATTTTTGGACATTTTTATTTTACCCTAGATTGAAATAGGTCCTTTGTATTAATTTCATTATTTCAGATGACTCTACCATATATGTCCAATCTTGTAGCCAATTTTTTAGCACCTCTTTTTCTGCAATTGAGACTTCTCATGATGAGCACCATATTTTTAGATATTCTGCAAGAGAGGCAATAATATGGTTCCAAACTTGGGCATGATTTTGAGATATATTTTTAAAAATTCTATTATTCCTTTCAAGCCATAAATTCCAACAAATAATGGCAAGGCCAATCCTCCAAACAATACATAATGCATTAGCTTTGAAATAATTAATCCAATATTTCATCAACTCCTTCAATGTTGATGGAGCTACCCAATATAATTTTATATTTTTAAAAAAGTAACCCCAAATGGTGTGAGCAAAGGGATAATGAAGAATTAATGGGAAAATCCTTCTCATAGAAGGGATATCTAAAAGGTCCATAATATTCTTCTTTGTAGAATATCTCTTGTAAGAATCTTACTTTGAACTACTAACCAAAGGAATTTTGGGGCCTTAGGGAGAGCCTCTAATGACCAAACACTCTTCCAAGGAAAATATTTGGGAGAAGAAAATATTGATTGTTCTAAATCCTCATATCTCAACTTGGCTGAGTATCCACTATCATTTGATAAATTTCAAACCAACTCATCCTTTAGTATAAAAATCGACAAATAAAACTCTTAAAGCATATTTTAAAGTTCATTTATAATTTGTTTGAGTTCCACTCCTTCAACCAAGATACTAAAATAAATCCATGATCTAGAGTTGTGCTCATAATAATATAGTCTTTGACCTTTGGACCTTTACATGCTAGGCATGATTGAGCCAATTGTTGCCATTTTGAGTTAGATATAAGAGGATAAGAGTTCAACCATGCATAAAACAAAAAAAACATAACTTCCCTTAGTTACTAACCATATAATATGTTTCTTTATCAATTGCAAAAAAATCGATATAAAGTTCCATGTTAACAATCCTTTGGTTAGAATTATTTTCTTAAATAATTGCATTGCATCAAGAGAACCTATATATTTTTGAAGTAATATTTGTACCCAATTCTTTCCTTGATCTCTAAATAATCTCCACCCAGGCTTTGCTCCTAATGCCAAAGCTATAAGTCTACAATTTTGCAAGCCTGCTCCTCTAATATTCTTTCCTTTGCAAACCCTATCCCACTTACAAAGAGAAAAACTAAATTTTTCCTCACAAACTTTTTATAGAAATTCTATTTGAATTTTATCAATTTTTGATGTTATACCTAATGGGAATATTGAAAGTGACATCATATAAATAGGGATGGATTGCAATGTATCTTTATGAGTTGTAGCAATCTTGCCATGGTTAAGAACTTACCTTTCCAACTTGCCAAGCAAGCTTTCCTTCTATCCAAAAAAGATATCCAAAGCTCATTTTTATTCCCTTTAATAGAAAAAGGAATACCTAAGTATGTTTATGGGATTTTTCTAATTTTGAAGCCTAAAATATTCACAATAATTTGTTGTGATCCTAGGGTAGTATTAATAAAAAATCATGGATTTTATAGTATTAACCAACTATCCAATAGCCTTCTCATAGCATGATGATATTGATTTTAAATCTATGGCCACATTGACTAAGGGATAGCCCAAAAGAAAATTACCATCAACAAATTGGAGATGAGATTCAGAGGGACCACTTTTGGTAAATTGAGTACCTTTAGTTTGTCCTTCCATTTTTACCTTTGAAAAAGCTCTCCCTAATGCTTTTGTAAGAATAATGAATAGATAAGGAGAAAGTGGATCACCTTGACGAAGTCCACAAGATGACTTGAAGTATTCAACAGGAGAACCATCAATCAAAATAGAAAATTTTGAAGTGTTATAACAACATTTAATCCATTCACACCAACTATAAATCAAAGCCAAACTTTCTAAGAATAGCATGTAGAAAACTCTAGGAAACCTTGTCATATGCTTTGTTCATGTCTAATTTATAAGCATACCTAGTTTTTTTCATGGAATGAGAGTATTATACCATTAATAATTTTTTTACCATGAACAAAGCCACCTTGTTCCTTTGAGATAAAACAGCCTAGAATGACCTTCAACCTGTTTGCCATAATTTTTGAAATGATCTTATAAATCATATTACAAGGCTTATTGGATAAAAAATATCAAAATATTTTGTCTCACCTTTCTTGGCAACCAACGTAATAAAAGTTGTATTGATCTCACTTATTATAACCTTCCTCTTTTGGGTCTCTTCAACCACAACTAACATATCACTCTTCAATAAATCTTAATTTTTTTAAATAAAATTGTAGGAAATATATTGGGTTAGGTGCCTTGTTAGGATGGAAAGAGATAACTACTTCATGAAACTCTTCCATAGATATCTTCTTCATCAAAATTTCATTTTGTCCCTCTATGATAATTGATGGAATATTTTACAAAATTTTATCTCGTGCCTCCTCATCTTGCCTAGTATCCAACAAAATATTTTTGAAATAATTAATTGCTTCCTTCCTTACATCTTCTTCATTCTCAATACTTCTTCCATATGGAGTTAAAATATTTTTGATGTGACGAAAACAGAAAATTATTTTTGTTGTAGCATGAATTGTTTTTGTATTTCTATATCCTTCCTTGAGTCATTTTTCTCTAGAATTTTGGAATCCATATGAGTTCTTTTTAATGCATTTTTATAATAAAAAATGAAACATCTTTCTTTCACATAAGAATATTGATCCATTCCATTAATTTGTACTATCTCTTGTAAATTTTTGAGCTTAGATTCAATTTATTTCTTCTTTTTTTCAATGTCACAAAAATATTCAATGTTTCAATTCTTCATTTGCTCCTTTAAACATTTCAGCTTTTGAAAAAACCTATACATACATGATCCTTCAAATTTTGATACATCCCACTATAACATAACCATATAGAAAAAAAAATAAGGTCTTGGAGCCACATACACTAGAAGCGAAATGGTTTTGGATAACCATTATTAGGTAAATCACAAGTCAAAAGAATGGGTTGGTGATCTAATATTACTCATAATAAAATATCTAAAGATATTGTATAATTTATTTGCAACCATTTATTAGATAACAAGAATCTATCCAATATTTTTACTATATGATTTTACCCAATGCATCTATTATCCCATGTATATTGAAAACTTGAAGGACTAACATCTCAAAGATCATTTCAATTGAAAAATAAAGCAAAATATTGCATTGATTTAGACCATCCTGGAATACCAACCTTATTTTCCAATGAAGATATAGCAATGCTAAAATCACCCCCAAGAATACATAGATCACAACGAATCATCATTGTATTTAACAAAAAATATGCAAGTTCGCCAAGTTCTTTCCAACAACTTTCAAAAGGAGTAACTGTATTTGGAGCATATACATTTATAACCCTAAATTTGATGTTTCTCTCTTTTCTACAAAATAATCTAGCAACCCAATTAATTTTTGCTTCTAATAGTTGTCCATCCCATTTGCATTTGTCCCATATTATTGCAATACCGCCTGAAGCTCTTATAGAAGAAACTACTAAACAATCACCTATCTTCCAAATATTCTTAAAAGCATCCTTACATTCCTCACTGCTTAATTTTATTTCTTGTATTAAAATAAACTCAAGACTATAACAACCTATTAATTTCTTAATAACTATTTTTTAGGGGTTTTATTCATACCCCTAATATTTCATGATATCATTTTCATCATCAACACTTTTTATTTGTATTAATGGGCTTATTCCCACTTCTTGTTAACACTTATGATATTTTTATTTGGCTTCCCAAATCAATATACTTTTGTGTTTCTTTTTCTCTTTGTTCCTGCTTTGATGGTCTTCCTCTCCTTTTCCCAATCTCATCAACAATCTCATCTTCATCAACCTTCTATTTTTTCTATTTTTTCATATTGTTCATAATGAGGCTTATCTTCTAAATATTTATGTTGCTCTAAAGAATTGAAAGTGCAAGGAATAGCCTCATTAGCATTTTCTTCTTTATGTTGCCCTAAAAACTCTAAAGTGCATATATAATCCTTTGTGGTCATTACTTTCTTATATTGACCTAAAAACCCTAATTTTCCTTGGATATCCTCCATATGATTTTCTTTATTGTACTACTCTTGAAACCCTGAAGTGCAATGAATACGCTTTGTACTACTTTCCTTTTATTGTAAGGAGAATATTTTATGCTACTTGAGAAAAATAATGATGATTTACCTGGATTAATCTTGACCTCCTTCACCTCACTTGCTTTAAAATTTACCTCTCCGTCTTCCTTTGCTTTAAAATATGCCTTCCCCTCTTCCTTTGCACCTTTGGATCCTTTTATATTTTAACTTGTGCATTGCACTTCCTCATCCCTCATATCAATTTTTTCTTCTAGTGTTTGATTGGAGTGAACTATAATAGCCTTTGCCATCTATGATGTAGAAGGGTTTTTCTTGCCACTTTCTTAGGAGTAAAAAATCCTTTATTTGATCTAGCTTCTCCTATGATATGATCTTGTTTCATATTGAAGCTACCATCATGCCAAAAAATTTGTTGCAAGTGTGAACAGGGGTTCACCTAAAGAGGCTTAGAAAAATCCCTTTCCTAAAGTCTTAGTGTGAACACTCCCTCCTATGGTTGTCGGCAATTTCTTTGTCGGCAATGTTCCTCTAACTCCCTCCTATATTCCCTCTCCTTTTTCCTCCACGTTTCCTAACTCCCTTATCCCTCCATCTCATATTCGCCCCCTTATTCCTCCACGTCCTATCTTCCTTATCTCTCCCACCACCACCGCCCATGCTTTCCCTTATCACTCCAAGCTTCCACCCACTCATTCCTTAATTCCCTCCACTTCTTCAACAATATATTATTATATAATGCAATATATTGTTTAGGTTGAAAAGTTGACGGCACCTCGATTAAATAAAATTTTGATATTTTCTACGTCTGTGTATTTTGTCGCTTGTTGTATTTCTCTGTGCATTTGACCTGCGCTCGAACCTATATCTGGTATCAGAGCCAACGCGATGCCAGTTTGAGCACGGTTCTCGAGGCATGTGATAGAAACGCTGACTGATGGGCACGATTTATGAGGCAGGTGCAGCAGTCGATGAGGATCGGATCAGCTCAGATCCTGAGGCAGATCGCTGATCGAGGTGACACGTGGTGGTGCGAGGATGCGACACGTGGTGACAGCAGAGCAGACAGGCAGTGCGCGGATCGAGGCGACTGGCAGCAACATGGCAGCGGGTGGTTGGCTAAAATTTCACCATGCGACAGAAGGCAATTGGCCCACGTGGCAAGTAGTGATTTGTCGAGGTCGGTGGCAAAATTACGATTGAGGATCGACTGCCCGAAGGTAGTCGAAAGACATTGCGAGGGTTTCAAGTTAAAAACCCTCGCGCGCCTGCTTCCTGGCGCATGTGGGATAAAACCCACTATTTTTTTTTTTTTTAAAAACGTTTGCCACCGGTGATTATAAAGGGGACCGCTCTCCCTCTTTCCTCACGTCCGGGGGATGTGGTGCAACGGACGGGCTGTTCGCTAGTAGGAGGCCGGACACGGGGTCAAATCCCGCCAGCCCCACGCGAAACAAATATATATATATATATATATATATATATATATATATATATATATATATATATATATATATATTTTTTTTTTTTTTTTTTTTTAAATTTTCCGCCTGGAAGGGTTAAAAGGCGGATCGTGCGCCTTTGGTTCAAGGCAGCCTTGTGGCGGATCGGTTGGAGTGCTCGCCTGTATCCGCGAGGTCGCGCGTTCGATTCGCGCCGAGGATAAAAAGGTAAAAAAAAAAATTAATTTTTTGTTTTTTTTTAAAGGTTTTAAAATTTATTTAATAATTTTTATATTATTTTTTAAAATTATCTTTTTTAAATAAGTTTTTTTTTTAAAAAGGTGATTTAAAAATAATAAAAAGTTATTAAATTTATTTAAAAAAAAACCTTTATAAAAATTTGCAAACCTTGAAGAGTTTTTTGTGGCCAATTAAAACTCGCCCAAGGGGGCTTGAAAATTTGCATATTGTGAACCTGGAAAAGTGACGGGAAGTCTTCCGGAGCACCCGTTTAGCACCTCCAAAATTTTTTGGACTCCCCGTCTCGTGACGGGGGTGGCACGCAGGGCGCTGCCCCTTGGAACCCCGTTTAAGGGTTCAATATTGAAGTGGAGCTAGAGCCAACAGAGCCAAAGCCAGTAAATCCAGAGCTAGTAGAGCCAGAGCCAGCGGAGTTAGAGCCAGTGGAGCCAGAGCAGAGCCAGAGCTAGAGCTAGAGCCAGTATTGGGAGTCTCACAATAAGCAATCAGTAAGAGAATTACTTTGCTTTGTAATTGCTTATTTCAGTGAAATCAAAGTTTGTTTTTTGAAATGGCTGCAAGTACTAGTCTACCAATCCCTGAATTTAATGGTAGCGACTATGATTACTGGTCTATAAAAATGAAGACCTTGTTGATAGGAAAAGGTCTCTGGGATGTTGTAGAAGAAGGTTATGATGAACCTATCATCACCGAATGGGCAACTTTTACAACTGCTGATAGAAAGGCTAAAAAGGAAGCCCAGAAAAATAACTCATTTGCCCTTTATCATATTCATGTTGCCTTAGATAGAAGTATCTTCCCTAGAATAGCCTCATATGTAAATGCACAAGATGCATGGAATGCCCTAAAAGAAAGCTATAGAGGTAGTGACCAAGTGAAGCAGGTAAAACTGCAAACTTTGAAACGAGATTTTGAGAATCTCAAGATGCAAGAGAATGAAAGAGTCGGAGATTACTGCGTGCGAGTGAAAGCCGTAGTCGACAAAATGGTCACACTAGGGGAGGATATTAAGCCAGAGATGATGGTGAAGAAAGTGTTGAGAACACTTCTTCCTAAATGGAATTCTGTTGCAATAATTATTGAAGAATCCAAAGACTTAACCACATTGTCTTTTGATGCATTAATTGGTTCACTTCTCTCACATGAAGAGAGGTTACAGGAAACTCCTACCACCAGCTATGGAGGAGATGAGAAAGCTTTTGCCACACATGAAGGAAGAGGTAGAGGCCGTGGCAGAGGTCAACAAAGAGGCAGAGGCAGGAATAATCAAAGAGGGGGAACTCCTAACAGAGGAGGATCATCCAACAGAGGTGGAAATCAGAATAGAGGAGGACAATAGCAATATAGAGGGAAACAATCTGGCAAAGGAAAAGGAGGAGACAAATCAAAACAAGTTTGCTACAATTGTGGCAAACCTGGTCATTATGCTCGAGATTGTTGGTCAAAGACTTCGCAAGGAAGCAAGCAGACAACCGAGAGCAGATCGATTTGGGAATTTTGGAGAAGAGGAAGAGTCCTCAAATATCTTTCTTTCTTATGGCCAGACAGAGCAAAATATGAATGATACATGGATTTTGGACACTGGGTGTTCAAATCACATGAGTGGCAAAGAAGAACTCTTTGCTAAGTTAGACTCCTCATACAAATCCAAAGATCCGATTGGGAGATGACAAGTCATTGGCAGTAGAAGGCATTGGAGCCATGGAGGTTCCAACGAAAGAAGGCATCAAGCAAGTAAGTGATATCTATTACACACCTCATCTTCAACACAATCTCTTAAGTGTTGGTCAAATGCTTGAAAAGAATTATAAGTTGATTTTTGATGAGGGTAAATGCACCATTTTTGACAAGAACAATAGTAATAGAATCATTACACAAGTGCCAATGTCGAAGAATAGATTATTCCCTTTGAAGTTTGGCCAGCCAGGAGGAAATAAGTTAGCAAATGTAGCTATTACCAATCCAAGTGTCCTATGGCACTTGAGATATGGTCATTTGAATTCAGAAAGTTTGAAAATGCTAACTTCACAAGCAATGGTGACTGGACTTCCCAAAATTCAAGATAGTAAGGAAGTCTGTGAAGGGTGTGCCTTGGGCAAGCATGCCAGATCGAAATTTCCTCATGGACAAGCATGGAGGGCCAGCTATCCTCTTCGCTTAGTACATTCAGACATCTGTGGTCCGATGCAGACCAAGAGTCTAGGTAATCACTCTTACTTCCTACTTTTCATTGATGATTGCACAAGAATGTGTTGGATATATTTTTTGAAGCATAAGGATGAAGCATTTGCATGCTTTGTTGATTTTAAAGCAAAAGTTGAAAGTGAGAGTGGATATTCTATAAAATGTCTTAGATCAGATAGAGGAGGAGAATACTCCTCTAATCAGTTTTTGAATTTTTGTAAACATCATGGCATCAAGAGGCGCTTCACAACCGCCTACACTCCACAAAAAATGGTGTAGCAGAAAGAAAGAATCGCACCATTGTGGAGATGGCAAGATCAATGCTTCAGACAAAGCATTTGAGTAATGCATATTGGGGAGATGCAACAAGGACTAGTGTTCACATCTTGAACAGGAGTCCTACTTCAAGTTTGAAAGGGAAGACACCTTACCAAGCCTGGTATGGTAAGAAACCAAATGTGAAGTATTTCAGAGTATTTGGTTCATTGGCATATGCTCACATTCCTGATGAGCCGAGAAAGAAGCTGGATCCAAAGAGTCGAGCATGCATTTTTGTAGGATATTGTGAAAACACAAAGGGTTATAGACTCTACAATCCTACGACTCGAAAGATAGTGGTTTCAAGGGATGTGATTTTTGATGAAGGGGGAGAGTGGGGTAAGCCCCAAATATACAGTGATGTTGAGTCACATGATTCAAGTTCTCAGCAGGTGCAACAACAGATACCACAGAAAGGCAAGAAATCTCCACCTTCAAGCCCAAGTTCTTCTAGTTCATCTTCCTCACCAAGTCCTTCTCCACAGAGACCTACAAGTTCCTCACCAATGGACATTGATGTTCCATCCAAAGGTAAGAGAACTTTACAGTATCATCCATCATCTCAGATGTTGGATAAAAAATTTTCAAGAAGATATACTAGGAGTCAAGCTAGTGAAATGGAATCTGTTTTACACAGATTAGAAAGTATGCACTTGTATGGTGATGATGAATCCCAAGCAGAACCTAGGGGAGATCAAGTTAACTATGCTTTGTTAACTAGTGCACAACTTGAACCTTCTAGTTATGAGAAGGCATGTACTCAGAAGATTTGGCAAGATGCCATGAAAGAGGAGATAACCTCTATAAAAAACAATGACACTTGGGAGCTCGTGAAGCTTCCAAAAGGAAAGAAGTGTGTTGGCTGTAAATGGATCTTCAAAACCAAGTTTAATGCCGATGGAAGCATTGAGAAGCATAAGGCAAGATTAGTGGCAAAGGGTTTTACTCAGAAATATGGAATAGATTATGAAGAGACTTTTGCTCCTCGTAGCCGACAGAGACTATCGTAACAGCTTCTTGCCTTAGCCGCACACAAAGGATGGAAAGTCCAACACATGGATGTCAAGAGTGCATTTCTCAATGGTTACTTGACCGAAGAAGTGTACGTTGAGCAACCACAGGGATTTGAAGTGCAAGGTAAGGAACACCTTGTTTACAGATTGAAGAAGGCACTCTATGGTCTTAAACAGGCACCAAGAGCTTGGTACTCACGCATTGATGGGTACTTCAAAGATTATGGGTTCACCGGGAGCAAAAATGAACCCACACTCTACTACCTAAAGCAAGGTAATGACATCCTCATAGTTTGTTTGTATGTGGATGATCTTATTTTTATGGGTAGTAATGAGAAAATGAATATGGAGTTCAAACACTCCATGATGATGCAGCTTTGAGATGAAGGATCTTGGCTTAATGCACTACTACCTTGGAATGGAGGTTCATCGATCGGATAAAGGGATCTTCATCTCTCAACATAAGTATGCTCGGGATATGATCAAGAAGTTTGCTATGGAGCATTGCAAACCAGTTGCAACTCCAGCTGGACATGGGATCCAATTAAGCAAAGATGATGGAGCACCAAAAGTTGATGTGACCACTTTCGAAGCATGGTTGGGAGTTTGATGTTTCTCGCCAACACCGGACCGGATATTCAAGATGTCGTATCTCTTGTTTCTAGATTTATGTCTAACCCCTCGGAGCTGCATTTGTAGGCAGCTAAAAGAATTTTGAGATATGTGAAAGGTACATTGGATTTTGGAATCCAGTACCATAAATGTAACACTATCAAGCTTGTAGGCTTCAGTGATAGTGATTGGGGTAGCAATATTGATGACAAGAAGTCAACATCAGGAAACTGTTTTAGTCTTGGATCAGGACTAATAACTTGGAGTTCAAAAAGCAGACAGTAGTAGCGCTATCTTCAACATAAGCAGAGTATATAGCGGTTACTTATGCAAGTACTCAAGCCTTGTGGCTAAGGAAAGTACTAGAAGAGATTGGAGAACAAAGAAAGTGGTCCGACCTGTAATCTATCGCGACAACATCAGTGCCATTCAGTTGGCATATAATCCTGTCCACCATAGTAGAACGAAACATTTTGATATGAAGTATCACTTCATCAGAGATATGGTGGAACATGAAATTGTTGAGCTTCAATACTGTCACACTTTGGAAAACGTTGCGGACATCTTCACCAAGGCGATGACAAAAGCTCAATTTGTAAAGCTGAGAGACTGTGTAGTCAGTCCTCTCAACTTTAAGGGGGAGAATGTTGCAAGTGTGAACAGGGTTTCACCTAAAGAGGCTTAGAAAAATCCCTTTCCTAAAGCCTTAGTGTGAACACTCCCTCCTATGGTTGTCGGCAATTTCTTTGTCGACAATGTTCCTCTAACTCCCTCCTATATTCCCTCTCCTTTTTCCTCCACGTTTCCTAACTCCCTTATCCCTCCATCTCATATTCGCCCCCTTATTCCTCCACGTCCTATCTTCCTTATCTCTCCCACCATCGCCGCCCACGCTTTCCCTTATCACTCCAAGCTTCCACCCACTCATTCCTTAATTCCCTCCACTTCTTCAACAATATATTATTATATAATGCAATATATTGTTTAGGTTGAAAAGTTGACGGCACCTCGATTAAATAAAATTTTGATATTTTCTACGTCTGTGTATTTTCTCGCTTGTTGTATTTCTCTGTGCATTTGACCTGCGCTCGAACATATAAAATTTACATATCTTTCTCCATAATTTTCACTTTACGGTCTCTTATCGTATGCCTGATTTCATGACACTTGCAACATAAAAATACAATATTTTCATAATCTACTTGTTGATATCATTATCTTAATTCAAAATTAATCCTAATGGACTGCATTAAAGGTTTTGAAATTTCCATGGCAACACATATTCAATTGTATACTACATGTCTTATGTCCTTATTAGTTGGTCCCTCGTGGATGAATTCACCTAAAATTTTACCAATATTCTTCAAAATCTCCTTATTGATGAGTTGATAAGGAAGTCCAAAAAGCCTAATCCATATTTAAAGCCTATTAATGGTTTATGTCTCCACAAAAAAACATCTCACTCCAAGTTCTTAAATATAATGCATCTTTACCCCTAAACTAAGGGCCTCCATCCATTAATTTATCCCTTATTTATGAACTAGAGAAAATAATGAGGAAAAATCCTTTTGAAATAAAAGTCATGAAGTAATTTGAATTCAATCTCCACTTCCACTTGATCCAATTTTGAATCTCAAAAAATCCTAGCTAGTATCCATGGAACTTATATATTAACCCTCTAGTTTTAAGAACCATTATATCATGCTCAATCATCTCATCCTTGATAATCACTTTTTATGTAGTATTTGCTATCTAGACAAGATTTGCCATAGATTCATTCTTCCTCTTATCTCTAGTTGGGGCATCCATACTTCCAACTAAGGCATCCTTAATTTCAATTATGCCATCCTTAATTTTAGTATGGAATCTCAAAAATGACTTTCTTGCCATGCTACCTATATTTTCTTCACATGAATCTTTTAAAGTCTCCTAAGATCTAGAACAAGAAGTGGCACTTGTTCCTTGATCACACTTTGCTTTCTACTTCCCTGATTTATGCTCATGCTTCCTCCTCCTATGAATCTTTTAAAGTCTCCTAAGATCTAGAACAAGAAGTGGCACTTGTTCCTTGATCACACTTTGCTTTCTACTTCCTAATTTCTGCTCATGCTTTCTCCTACTTTCTTCTCGCTCACACTTGCTCCCAAAACTTATTAATTTTTTTTTAAATTGATTATATGGTATTAATAACCACATAGTGGTATTACAACAAAGCTTAATTGTTATCCATGTATCGTTTGGCAAGACTTGAACCTTGGTCCCCTCCTTAAATGTTGAGGAATATAACCAATTGAGCTAATGCCACTTGATACACAAAACTTATTAATTGTTATTATAAATTATATAAATGCTTTATTGGTTTAAGACTTTAATTTCCATTCAACTTACTAAATTTTTTCAATTTTATTAATAAAAGTTATAATTTTAATTGTTAAATAAAATATTAAACTACAAGCTTATTGTAGTGGTAAGGTCTTTGGATTATCTTTGAGAGGTCCAAGTTTCAAACCCCAGTTAGTATGAGGGGACCAGGACCCCTCATAAAAACCTATGTAAACTTATTGAAAAAAATTAAATAAAATATTTAACACAAGTATTAGCTTAATTGGTTAAATTTTAAGAAGAGCAAGGGTTCAATCTAACAAAGTCATACACGCATAATTGAAGGTAAAGGTAAATTGTTTTTTAATATTCACAATGCCTTAGGTCATATGCAAATATCCTCGTGGAGGATGGCGTTTACCTAATATAGGATTATTCAACCATATTTTAGTTGTTGTGTACAACCCTACCATTAACATGTTTTAAATTTTTGACCTTATATTTACAGTTCTAAAGCCTTTGATTTTATGCCCACTAAGGTTATAAAAAACTATCTGATATCTATGATTTTTTAATACCACTATGTGGTCGTGATGTAAGGACCAATCAACATTTTTGTGCTAGCTTCAACCATTACATTTCACTTGTTTTATAAATATTTCTAGATTTCTTGTATTATTTTATAATTTAATAAAATATTTTAAAAAAACAAATATTATGATTTCTAGATTTCTTGTATTATTTTATAATTTAGTTGGAGTAAAAGCTAGATTATATTGTCATCAATAAAAATATTACAAAAATATAATAACATTATCCACCAATAAAAAAGCAAATGGATATAGAGTAAAGCATCCATAATTGAGTTCACATAAGAATAGAAGCTAATAACAACAAGTTGGTATGGGTATTATTGATCGTCTTACCCAAAGAAAATATTTGGCTATGAAATGGGTTGCTAGAGCCATTAATGAAGATAAAATTAGAAATAGTTGTTCTAGTATAGAATCTCCCAATCTACTCACAAAGGTAAATGGAAATAAACCCCATGGGAGGATAAGGTCCTTAATGTACCATACTGATCTATTCCTCTTACCTATAATTGAAAAGCTTGACAATTAGTTTCTTATTTATTGCCTTGAAATTCTAACTCCTTATGTCATGGTTTAAGAATCGGTATAAATAGTCTTTGGTGGAGTAAAATTATCCTCCATAATGATAAAACTTTAGATTTGTGCAGTGCTTTTGAGGATTGACATTTTTGAAGAAAGGTATAAATATAATACTGGATATTTGAGTTCTGAGTAGTTGCTCAATTATCACTTGTACCTAGATCTGCAATTATTGTTCCCTTTCCTCTTTTTTCAAGGAGTCTTATGGCCTTGTTGTGGCTTCCATTCCATGTGAGGTACTTGTAAATTTGGGAACAACTACCTAAAATATATGGACTGACTGGAGATGGCTTAATGACCATATAATCTCTTCCGTTAAATTCAATTGGATCTACAATATTTTGCATTTTTTACCATTGGACTCTAAGATCAATGTCAAGTGGTAAATGAATTTTACCATTGCCTACTGGAAGTCTCTTGTTGCTCAAATTTGGAAGGTTCCTATTGAATCCAAAACTCAACTTCTTAGAAAACTTTCAATGAAACCAATTTTACATATTTTTCCTTAATGCAAATTTTGTAATGCTTTAGAAGCTCTTGTTTTGGTTCTATGGCATAGCTAAATAATTTTGGGATGGTTTCTACACTTTTTAATTCTCCTCCTTCACTAGATCTTGGAAGCTTTCTCTATTTGGTTTTTCCCCATAGGATCATCATCCCAAACTTAAGGATATTTTATCAAACATATTTGGAAGTTCAAATGAAAAAAAGATATTTGTTGGCTCCACTCCTCCATGGGGTATTATTTTAGTAGAGTTAACCTTTGATCTTTTGTTATATTTAGGACTCATTCATTTCCATGTTGGAGCTTCCAGTACACTAGGAGATGTTGCCAATAGGCTTCATTAAATATTTCACATGATCCAAGATCTTTAAAAGTTATAGTAGGAAAAAAGACAATAAATAGTGATGAAACATGGTATTACAATAAAGCTTGGATTATCCATGTATAACTTGGCAAGATTTGAACAAGGTTTTCCTCCTTGAATGTTGAGGAATCTCGCGATTGATCTAATGCTATTTGATTTTAAATTTTAGGGTAAAGCACAGGTTTTTGAAAGGGCCCCGATTCCATTGTACTAGGGTTTGAACTTGGATCTTTTGGATGAAAACCCAAATACATACCACTAGAGTATCCCTCACATGACAAATAACATTTTAGGGTAAAGCATGGGGTTTTGAAAGTGATCTTGATCCCCTTACATAGGGATTTGAACTTGGATTTTTTGAATGAAAATTCAAAGACATACTACTACTATATCTCTTATGGGATTAAATTTTAGGGTAAAACATGGATTTTTGAAAAGGGTCTTATTCCCCTTGTACCAAGGTTTGAACTTGGGTCTATGATGAAAACCCACAAACATAACACTATAGTAATCCTCATGGGACAAACTTCATAGTTTAATTTTTTTCTATTGAAAAATACTTCATATTAAATAATAATAAAAAATACAGCATCGTAGCAACAACATTACAATAGTTTGTGAATGAGCAACAAACAATAAAATCTAACAATTTTATCAATTCTAATACAGTATTGAATAATCCTAGACCTGAACACCTTAAGTTGACTAGAAACAAGCTCAAAAACTTTGTTAACAGTAACAACAACAGACACCTCCTCATTTTTAAAAATCAGACTACATCTATCTTTCCAAATACTGAACAAGAGAGAGAGTCTGATAATATGCCAAAATATCCTTCTATGGCTCACACAGTCAATGGAGTCTCCAAATAACATTGCCTTCCACCTTAGATACCCCTGAACAACATTGTCATACAGTCAGACTGCCTTTCTCCATACCTTTCTCATTCTCAGACATTACCAAAAAATATGCTTAATTGTTTTACTTTTTCCACAACTAGAAAAAGCATCTAACACAAGCATCCATTTTTCTAGATGATACTTACTATGAAGCATAATAACTAACCATGTAAACACATTCAACTACATAGAAACCCAGAACGTCCACACCCCAGCGAGACGCTTCTTCCATTTTTTGCAAGAACAACTCAAACCCCATCTGATGTTTAGAATGTCACCAAATGATATTCCAGGAACCATCAACTAATAAATATTAGAGGCTTTAAAATACCAAATTGGTTTTCCATATTTCCACCTCCAATCCTTCCAGATAGGACCTACAAGACCATTGGAAAGCCTATACAGTTGCTCTTTCGCATTTGCTACACTGCATATCAGAGGGCTTTAGTTTAAATTTAACAACCAACTACTGCCACTGAGTCCAATTACCAATTTTTCCATCCCAAATATCTGCCCCTTGAAAATTCCCTTCTTACCAAGTCTCTTGCACTGCAAGGTAGACATATCAGCTGCATACGTTCCATTTTCTTTCCAAAGGCAAATTGCTTTGGAGTAAAGAGTCCACCCCCATATATCATCCAAAAAGTCCCATTTAACCAAGTCGACTACATCTTTCCAAGCCTCCCATATTATTTTAATTAGGATGCAGCCTCTAATTTTAAATTTCCTGGGATGACCAACAATATCTTCAAAACTAAAATTTCCCTTGACTCCATCAATATTCACATAGTTCTTAATCTGGTGACGCAACAACCTTTTCCAGCCAAAATCACCCTCCAAACACCTAATGACCCACTTAGAAGCAAGGACCTTACCTTGAACCTAGATGTTGAGCAACCCAAGGCCACCCTCCTTCTTAGGAACAATACAATACTTCCATGCAATTAGGAGAACCCGCTTGGAACCATACATAGCCCATAAAAAATTAATGATACAAGTCTCTAGTCTTCTATATTGAGTAGGGTTTAGAAGCAAACAAGAGGAAAAGTACATGTGGCATGTATGAATAATATTACTTACCACAGTAAGTTTCCCTATAAAGGAGATCATCTTACTTTTCCAAATTTGAATTTTCTCTTAAATCTTCTCATACACCAATCCCACATAGATTTAAGGGAAACCCTTTTGCCAAATGGGATGCCCAAATATCTAATAATATCTCCATCCCCAAATTTTCACCAACTTGTATGAATTCCTTCAGGCAAGGACTCAGCTCCTACCAACCAGTAGTCAGATTTAGTCTCACTAACCACAACACCAGAAGCAAGACAAAATTGACTGAGACAATCCTGTAGGCTAAAAATCGAGTCCTTTTCTATCTTAATAGTAAAGAATGAATCATTTGTAAAGTGTTTGTTCATAATATGACCATCAGGAATAGCAATTCCTCTAATTTGATTGGCCAGCCTCCTTTGTTCCAACATATAACCCAAAGCATTGACAGAAAGAACAAAAATAAGAGGAGCCATTGGGAAGTCCTGTCTGATAGATCTGAAAAACTGAATGTCTTCTGATATTTTACCATTAAACACAACTTTATCCAAGGCTTAAGAGAAAAGCATTTGTATTTTATGAACTATTGTCCTATTAAATCCAAGCTATTACAACATATTAAAAATAAAGGTCCAATCCATTCTATCATAAGCTTTATCAAAATTAATTTTTAAGAACAAAGCCTATTGATTCAACTCCTCTACCCATTCCATAGCTTACCAAAATGAAAACACCGTATCTAGAATGAATCTACCTTTAACAAACCTAGTTTTTTCCTCTCGAACAATTCTAGCAGCAATGTCTCACAACCAAAGGGCTAAAGCTTTAGCCACTATTTTGTAAGAGACATTTAAAAGGGTAATCGGCATCCAACCCCCAATTTTGTCTTTATTACTCCCTTTAGGAATTAACTTGATCACCCCTTGATTCATACAAGGAGAAAAGGCAACTCCATAAAATACTTCCTGAACCATTCTTACATAATCATCTCCAATATAGTCCCACATATACTTACAATATTCAGCTGGGAGACCATCAAGCTCGGGAGACTTACCATTCTTCATCCTTGATAAAGCATAAAATATCCCTTCCTTGGAAAAATCAGCTACCATCCTATCATTTTCAAAACTAACGATCTTTTTGGGCACACATTCTTTGAACAGATCTCTAGCTTGCTGGACCGACAAAGAGTTCTCATAGACATCAAAAATCTGCTTAAAATGATTTTCAAACAAATTATGTATTTCAGTCTTATCCTCAGTATGAGTGGAATCCTCCTTTTGCAGAGTTAGAATATTTTTTGTAGCATTTTTCCTACAAATGTAATTAAAGAAAAATTGTGTAGGTGCATCCCCTTATTTTAGCCAGTGAAGCATGCTCCTAATCTGAGCCTCCTTTCCAATGTAATCTTCTAATTTTCTGATTTATCCTTCCTGGAGAGCAACCTTTTATTAGAAGAGAAGAGTTGAAGGGGTCAATTTCAATCTTCTTTCTATTAACTTCTAAATTTTGTCGAAGAGACTTCATTTTCCTTCACCGCCATTTAGCCAACAATATTCTCCATCCTCTTAAAAATTTGACCATCCTTTCCATCAAGCAATCCACCCCTGCCTAGAAGGTCTTGGCTCCAAATTCTAAACATACCTGATCAACTCCCTACAGTCAGTGAAATCCAGGTGCAAGATATTCAATTTATATGGAAAATTCCTCTTCTCTACAAGCATGGCCCTAATATGCACACAAGTATGGATGGGCGCATGCTCAGAACCCCTAACTCCAAGATCCACATCCATAGATCTCTTCCCTTTGCCTTCACAAGTTAAAATAGGATCAGCATAGAATCTATCAATCCTTGCAAACACCCTATCCATTTCAGCCCTCGTGTTAGACCAAGTAAACCACCCGCTAGAGTCATAATGCTTTTGTTTAAAATTAACATCAAAAACTTGTAGAGCCGCTTTCATTTTGGTCGAAGACTTTTTTTTAGCTCGAGCAAGACAACTACCCAAACCACCTTCTCTATCTCCATCTCATTCCACCATGTTGAAATCCCCACCAAGGAACCAACATGCCTCTGGAATATTATATTGCATCCAATCCCACAAGCGGACCCTATCACAAGCAATATTAGGTCCATAAATAGAACACACACCAATCACCTGCCCAACTATAGCAAAAGTAGCCCAAATAATACGACCTTCCAAATCTTCATCCCTGTTAAGAAGAAGTGAAGCAAGCCACTGTCTAACCGCAAGAACAACTCCTCCAGACCCCTAATGGTGAGATGAGCTCCACCAAGTTCCCTTTCAATAACTATTCAAGAAACTGTGCAACTCAAAACCATCAACATTAATTTCCTGAAGGCATACAACATCAGCAAAATTAGACTTCAAAAAACCATTGACCATCCTTTCACAAGTTTAGATAGTCATCCCTCTCACATTCCAAGATGTAATGTTGAACTTAGGGTTATCCGTAAGGGGTTGGACTCAAAATGTACTTGTAAAAAAATGGCAAATCTAAATCGAAATCAAGGTGAATCATGGACAATTATAAGAAAATCAAATCGAGCATCTTCACACCAAAATTTGGGGTATTTGAAGCCCTAAAATGTAAGGTCATATTTGGAGCTACTTTTCACCTATTAAATCATATTATAACTTCATAAAAATACCACCATTATATCAGGCTTGAAAAGAGCTTTCCAACGAGTACAAATATGCCTATGTTTGGATATATATTATGGCAAATTTACCCTAAGAAAAAAATGATCTTGAAAATTTTAGGCGAATGGGTCGACATCGAGGGTCCTCATATTCACCAATTTCCAATTTTGGAAATCCTAATATTAGCCCAATTGGTGAATATTCACCACTATGCATAACCCTGGTTGAACTTCATGAAGAACTTAAGGAACCAAGGGCCTGAAACTGATTCCCATCAATACCAATACCTCCATTCCTTCCCCGCAAAGGAAAAACCTATGAAGAGCCTCCTTGATCAACAACAACAACCTTCTTACCTTCATCTTCAATCTCAGACATTGACGAGTGATTTTTCTAAGTGGGATTTACATCATGCCCTAAAACTGAATCTTTTTGGGTTTTACTAGGCTTAGAATGGGTGTCACAACCATCCCTTCTCTTCTGAACCACCTTCCATTCCTACTACATAATGGAAGAATTGGCAAGTTGATCTCGTGTTTGAGATCTTTCATCAAACTCCATTTCCTCTTTACCCTCTTGCTCTAAAACTATCTCTTCCTCTTCTTTCTTATTGTATTTTCCGATCTCCTTAGCTTTTTAAACTTTTTTAAAAGGGCAATCCCTTACCATATGATCTAAATATTGACAACCAAAATAAGCATTAGGGAGATTTAGATACCTTACCTCTTGCTGCATCAAACCCTTGGGTGTGATAATATTAAGATGTTGAGGGAGTTTCCTGCTCAAATCCACCTCCACACACACCCGTGGACTAAATCTAAGAGATTTATTCCCTGTCGGATCCAGCAAAACTTTCCCAAAGTGCTACGCCATAGAACTTAACATGCACCTGAGTTTCAACTTCATGGTGATAAATTCAATCCACAAGGGGTAATAAACCTAAGAACCATTGTTGGGATCAAAATTTGGATGCCAGGTTTGCACAAAGGCCGTGGAGCCAGCAATGTTCCAAGTCCCAAATTGTAGCATATGTGTCACAATATTTTTTCATTAAAAAAAACTGACACATATCTCCCTCCCAAGCCCCAAAATGAATTCACATGCAACCCCTTGGACTCCTAGTTCAACTGGATCTAATTTTGAAAGTCTACCTCTGATGAAACCTTACGCAAGAAAAATAAAATAATCCCTTTAGCTTCCAATTCCCTTCTTGTGTTCCTGTATTCTTCAAAATCCGTAGCACAAAATGTGAACTCATCCTCTGCATTAGCCAAAATTGAATCCATGTGATCCAGTTTTAAATCCAGGTCTTCATCCGGGTCTCCAGCAAATGTAATATTATCCCCACCCAAGTTATAAACTTTGGAATCCATACATTTCATCAATAAATCACCTCTCGTATCCTTATTTAAGGTGGTCGCAAAGGTTTTAGACTCAATAGCTCCATGAAAAACCTCAATCGATTCATTATTAATCGAGGGTTTTTTTGGGGATGTCTAAAGGTAATTCTTCCCTGGCGAAGTGTTCTCGGCTCTAGGAGTTACATTCGTTATGGCAATCACGGTTTGCACTTCCTACAAACCCTCATTCATTGTGGAGTCTCCCCCATTGCAATGGTGGTAATTTTTTATTCAAATCTCCATTGTCCTTAATAACAAGTGAAATCTTAGCATTAAATTTACCCGCAACTGCATCTGCATTCTTCTTGTTAAAGGAACTATCTAAAAAAATAGGGTTTTCAAACCTCATAACCATTGTGTTATCTTTCTCCATCCGCATGAGGCCTTCAAAGGAACGGTCACGCAATAACCTTCGAAGCACACTACCCATCTCCTTAGACTTCCCTTCACGTTGAAGCTGAAGCAAACTCACGTCGCCCTCCTAATCAAGGAAAAAATCGTCGCATATGCCATAATACCCTCACGGTCCTCTGTTGGTAAATATCAATGCCCTTCCTCGCCCTCGAGCTCCACATCCTCTTAACATCCTTCCTCCCCCAGGTTTGTTTCACTTCATAGTTTAATTTATAGCATTCATTTTTAAAACTTTATCCTAATGTTTCATAATAATTATTTTATAAGCAATTTATAGTTTTCATGTATTATTTTATAGTTTTATAAAATAGTGAACTTTTAAAAATAAAATAAATATTTTTATTTTTATAAAATCCTAACAACTTCAACTTAAAATTTTATAGTTTAATTAATTCAATTCATTAAAAAAAAGTATTAACTTCTCTTCTTACATTTTATATATATAAAGGTTTTCCTTTCCTTTTACATCAACTTTATCACATCAAGCTATATAACCTATTTTGTATTGTAGGATTTAAACCTTAGTGCGAGCTAAGTCACTTATATGTCTCAACCATTGAACTATAGCCTTATTGACAGTTTCACTATTATTAGAACCATAGCCTTATTGATAATTCCACTATAATTAGGTTATATAATTATAGAATATATTATTATATATTCAAGTTAAAATAAGATTTGAGATTATATTAAAATTAAAATGATAGAATTAAATATAATAAAATAAGGTTTAAGAATATATTAATATTAAAAATGATAGAATTTGATATAATAATAAAAGGTAAAAATAAAGTAGTTTCTAACCCATATACCCAATGATATGATTATCTAACTATAAGCATAGTTTACAATCTATCTCCCACATGATTGGAACCTTGGATCTTTTCTTTAAAGTTCTAAAATTTTCACCGTTAGACCCACTATACAACATGTCTCACCTTTAATATGCATCTAATTATCTTTAATTTGACAATCTTAAAAATTACTTTAGAAATTTAGGATATTCAAGTTTATTTTTCAAACTCATTATTAGTTATTGAAGATTTCATAGTATAGAATAAATAAATTTTATTAGGTCTTATGTCTTAGTTTACCCTTATAATATATATTTGTATGTATTTATTTATTTATTATAAGGGTAAATGGTTTGGGATTTGGATCTTCTTTGGAAGATACAAGGTTCAAACCATAGTTTGGGTGGGTGTGAGGAGGTGGATGTGTATGATTGTACATAACAAAAATATATATTTTATTTATTCAATTCAATTAATTGTATATTTTTGTCTTTTTTTTTTACAGATATATTTTTGAGTCAATTGTTAACAATATAAAGGTGATATTTCCTTCCACTATGAAATCTACTTTTAAACATACAACACTATATCATTGTTGTATAAAACCTAAAAATATTGAACAAAAAATCAAAGCAAAGTATATAGACGAAGAATTTCCAGAAGCGATCCCTCGTTTTGTTGCAACCACCATCTAGGGGAAATCCATAGCATATGATATTGTCCTTATCTAAAGCCCAATTAGCTAATGAATTTGCTACCCAGTTATGTTCTCGGGGGATGTGTCAACTCCACTATCTAAAATTTGGTCAACTATGATCTTATAGTATCTCTTTCAAGTCTTTAATCCTTATTTTTCTTAGTCTATGGATTCTTTAATTTTTTGATCAACATATGTGAGTCCAATTCTATTTGTACTCTAGTCCAGTATACCTTTAGGGCATTTTGGATTCCTTTAATCAAAGCAAGTCCTTCAGCTAGGTTTTTTCAATGAGTTTACACATGTTTTTATGATGGATCTCAATCCCCAACCCTTACCACTATAGTAAGCTTGTAGCTTCTTCAGATAGGTTATTAGGAATGATTCCTAAATTTTTGGTAAAAGAAAAGGTAGGGGTTTCACAAAATAATCCTCCTATCCCCCTTCCATTAGTTTTACCTAGATTCCATCTTGATGCTTCACCAGTATTATCCTTACCCACCCATTCCATCTGGTGGGAGGACTCAATTTTTGAGGTAAGGAGTGTCAATATTACTTTTAGTTAGATCTATATTATATTTAGTAAGGACCTAGGAACTAAAGAGTCTTGAGTGTGTGTTGGATGGATTCTACCAAATTAGTTATTGTTTTGTTCTTCAAATGTTATGTTGAAAGTTAAATTTTATATTATTTGTATTAGAAATATTTTTTCTTGAAAATATTTAAATAGTTTTTTTTATTTGTTGAATTGAATACATTTTACTTTTGATTTGGTGATAATGTGAAAGTTATAGCTCTACTTGGGTCTTGTACTTTTGACAAATCATAACTCTTTCTTTTAAAGCTCTAAGAGTTTAAAGACATATTCAATTATCATATCAATTGATTTGTTATAATAAATACTTACAATTATTTTCATAATACGTCTGAATTTTTTATTTTCATTTTTTTGTAACTTCTTCAATTTTCTTTGTAAATACAAATATTTCAAAATATAACATCCTTATTGACTTTTTTCAATAGCAGCCTTCACAATACCAAAACTCCACCTCTGCTATCTACTCATTACATTTCAGTAGAATAATATTTTTAAAATTTTATGCTATCATAACCAACTTTACCATATTTGAACTATTACTTTACAACTTGAAGTATAAGTGCAACAAAAAAAACTGTAATAAATAATTTATATGAAACAAATTAATGATAAATAGTTTATATGAAACAAATTAATGTTATAAAATATTATATATATATATAAGAGAATTGGTACCGAATCATTATTAATGTATAAAATATACAGACAAGCACTTGACCGCTACATATCCCTTTCTATCTATCTATATATAAATAAAAGAGAATTGGTGCCAAATCATCATAAATGTATAAAATATACAGGCAAAGCACTTGACCGCTACATATCCTTTTTAATAATATAAAAATTTATTTTAATAAACCTTATTGTTGAACTTTTTCATTTTACTTTTAATTTAAGTAGATCCTTTATGTATATTCAAATCATGTAAAATAAGAGGTTAGCAGCTATTCTTTTGGAATTAGGACTTTTCATGATGAACACTATATATGTGAACATTTAACAATATAAATAATAATACGGTATTAATAATAGCTTTATGTAAATAGGGATTGGGACCCTTTAACCTAGCAATATTAATAAATTTTTTTACCTATCAAAAAATAATAATAATAAACTTGAACATGATTTTAATTTTTTTTTTTAAATTTTGTTAATACTTTCAAGTCATAAATTTTTAAAGCACCTATTATATATATATATATATATATATATATATATATATATATATATATATATAAAGTGAAAAACCCCTTGCGGAGCCGCCTTGGTCTGAGAGACCATGAACAGGGGGTTCTACACCATCAAAGTCACTCGGGAGTCGCACCCGACCCTGCCCGCACCAACATTATCAATTGGATTTTGGATACCCAATTCCACTTTTTGGTAGGGTGGAGATTTGAACCTGGTACCTCCCTTGGAGGATTGCCCTCTCCTCTCAAACTCACCTACAACACCTGGATAAAACTAATTTATAGTGGAAAACACCCCTTTCGAGGTGCCACTTTCAACAGGTTGGGCATAGGAGGAATGGAGCCTTGTCGGCCTCTACCAAAGACATAGGACATTCCTAACTATACCATATATCTGTAGGATGGATACAAGGGGAATGGAACCTGGGTCGGCCTCTACCAACACCCAGGGCATTTACCACTACACCACAACAAGCAGATCACCTATTATATTTATATATATATATATATAATAAATGATTGCACTTGTGTCCCTACCCTTTACAAATTACATCTTTCTTTGTTAGATCTTGAGAGTTTACAAATAGATACATTTTTCATCTCAATTGAGATGTTATAGCTAGAAACCTAAATTATTTTACATTGAATAACTGAATTCTTGATTTTCATTTTTTGGATCTTTTCAAATTTTTGTATGAATACAATTAATCTGGAATTTATCAACTTTCTAAACATTTTTCTATAGAAACCTTAACAATAACAAAATTTCACCTCTACTATCTATGCCTTGCATCTTAGTAGAGTAATATTTCCAAAACATCGCACTATCATAGTTCGCTTTACCAAATTTGGATTTCTAGTTTCTTTCCTGAAACACAAGTGCAACCACAAAAATTATAATAAATATTCTAAAAGAAAACACATTATTGATACAAAATAAAGCAGATAATACCAATGGAAAATATTGAATTAAATCTTAATCATAAATTGATTCAAGCAATCAACATATTTTGTCAGATTCAACTAAACTTTCTACTTCCTCTAACCATGGAAAGGAGAATTTAAATTCACAATCCCCAATCAAAACCCTTATATTGGCTATCTTATCTGCACATTTATTTTCTTCCCTTAATATATGTGTAAACCTGATTTCTTCAAACTCTTTAGCAAGATCTTAAATTTCCACAATTATCTCTTGTATGTTCCATGGAGCCTTTGCTTTCCTAAAAATTACATTAATTACTATGAGAGAATCACCTTCCATCCATACTCTATTTCATTTCATTTGTTTACATATTTTGACTCTTCTAAAGCTGCCAAGATTTAACCTCATTATTTATCTTAAATCCACTATTGAAATAATAATGAGATAAAATCTCTCCTCTATTATTTCTAATTATTTCTCCTCCTCCTACTGGTCTTGGATTTCCTTTAGATGCTCCATAAAAATTTATTTTTACCCACTCCATATCTGGTGGTTTCCACTTTATATTATTTGCCTTTTTTTTTCTTATCTTGTACCCAACATCATAATTCCATTTAATGACTTGATTCCATCTATCAAGGCTCTCTGCTTCCAAATTAGGGATTGGGTGAGTTTATAGGGTTGGTTTAGACTCCTCTATGAATAAACATATCTTCTTTTTCATTACCTCTAAACTGCTTTCCTTTCTTTTAAATATTCTTCTATTCCTTTCTAGCCATATAGTCCAAAGTATTGTATCTTTTGATTTATACCATATTTTATGTAAAGCCTCACTTTTATAAGTGCTCTGCCACTACTTTAACCAGTATTAAATTTTTCTATTCATAACCATGCATTTACCAAACATATTAAGAATCCATTTCCATAGATTCCAAATTATTGAGCAATTTCCAAGATATGTTCTATAATCTCCTCCTCCTTATTACAGAAAACACATTGAGAGGGGCCATGAAAACCCCTTTTCATATGGTTATCCCAGGATAAAATTCTTCTATAAACTACTAGCCAAATAAACATTTTAACTTTAGGAATGCTTGGGATATCCCAAACATCTCTCCATATTCTAGTGACATTATTATTTTGTTGGTGTTGAAAATTATATCCACTTATTTTTGTGTATTCTTTTGAGCTATTCAACTTCCAAATCAATTTATCCTTGGTTCCCCCTCAAAAAAATCACAATTTTTATCTTTCTACTCAATTGTATTATAGAATCAATGTCTTGTATACTTGTAAAAAAATCTTCTTTCCATTTGTATCTTCCTTCTCGATTGATGAGAAGTGCGGTGTATGCCCATCTATTGTTATTGCTTTTACTGAGTCTTCTAAAGAATTTGTATCACTTTGGACTGAAGGCTCTATAAATGTTGAACAAAATATTTGGACTTGTCTTGCTCCTTCTGAATTTGTAAGATAGATGGTGAGGGTAAAGACAAATGCCACTCGTATGGATCCAACGGTTGGAATCCAAAACATACCTCATATGGAGAGTGCTCAGTGGAACTGTGGATGGCTCTATTGTAGCCATGCTCAATGTGAGTGAGGCTCAAATTCCACTTGGCAAGAGTGGAATGATGGTGGATCCTCAAAATCTATACAAGAGTACAATTAACTACCTTTGTCTACCCATAAAACTGAAGGTGATAAGTAGTAGAGAAATTAAGGGATACTCCCAAGATCTTCCAAAGATATCTCCAAAAGTGACCCACAAAGTGCGAGTCACAATAAAAAATAATGTTGGTTGGAAGACCAAATGATCACCATATAGTCTCAAAGAAGAGCTGGGCAAAATCCTGTGCAAAACTCATCTTACAACATGGAATGAATTTAGCCATATTACTAAATCTGTCCATAATCACAAAGACATAATCATGTTGTCTGAATTTCATTGGAAAACTGCTCAATAGGTCCATGGAAATGCTCTCCCAAGGATGAGAAGGAATGGGTAAAGGCATGATCAAACCTAATTTATTGTTCATGGATTTGGAACAGTTACACACAACACATTGTCGTAAGAATTGAAGAATATCTCACTACATATGAGGCCAGAAGAACCGCTGAAGGTGATGAAGAGTTTTTTGCTTGCCAAAATATCCTTCATAAAGTGTAGAATGAGACTCTTTCAACAGAGACTTCCTGTGCTCATGAGGAACACAAATTTTATCCATTTTGTACAACATGCCATCCTTGATGTGAAAGTCTTGAAGAGCTCTCAAAATTAGAGGAAGACGAATGTAATAGTTGCTCAAAAACTTTTCCAAAATCAAGATCCAAAGGATACTGTGTGGGCCAAGTTTGGAATTCAATATGGGATGTTGTCACAACAATCAAAGCAAGGGTTGACCGAGGATGACTCAAACAATATGTCACTACATTATTCTATCATTTCTTGGACTTGACTACCAAATGGAAGTGTTGCAATTACGATACCCATTTCATGTGTCAAGCCTCTTCAATTTTTGTTTGAGATTGAATAAACTTAAGTGGCATATGATCGATGTGGACTATTGTTTCTTTTCCCAGAAGATAGTGCCTCCAATACTTGATGGTCTGAACTAAAACATATAACTCCTTATCATAGGTAGAATATTTTTTCTTGGCCTCAAAAAATATTTCTAAATGATAGGACACTGGATGGCATTATGCTTTAGCACTACTCCAAGTGCAAACTATGAAGCATTCATTTCAATCTCAAATGGTTGATTAATTTTGGCAGAAAAAGAACAGGTGTAGTAAAAAATTTACATTTCAATGTGTCAAAGGTCTTTTGTTGATCCTTTGTCCACTAAAACTCAATTTTGATCTTCATAAAATGATGAAAATGAGTGGAAATCATGGAATATCTTGCAATGAACTTGTGATAGAAGTTAGAAAATCCAATAAAACTCCTTAACTTTGTGATAGTAGTAAGAGTTGGTCATTTGAGAATAACTTTAATTTTAGCAGGATCCACTTAAACACATTTCTAACTGATTACAAAACCAATATAGGCAATGGAATTTTACCCAAAAGAACACTTAGGAAGATTGGCCTATAATTGGTTCCTCTAAAGAATTTTAAGAATAGATTCTAAGTGCTCTAAATGACTTCTCCATGTAGGAGAGAATATAAGGATGTCATCAAGATAGATGATTACAAATTTATCCAAACAGTCTCTTAATACTTCATTCATTAGTCACTTGAATGTGGTAGGAGCATTCGTGAGACCAAAGGGCATGACAAGCCACTCAAAGAGCCCCATTTTGGTCTTGAATGTTGTTTTCCAAGTGTCCTCAGCCTGAATTTTGACCTTATAATGGCCACTTTTGAGATCAATATTGGAGAAAAATTTAGCTCCTTGAAGATGATCCAAGAGATTGTTAATTTGTGGAAGTGAATATCTATTTTTTACTATTATTTTGTTAAGTGCCCTGAAATCAATGCATAATCTCCATGTACCATCTTTCTTCAACACAAGCAAGATAGGTGAAGCACAAGGATAAGTGCTAGGTTTTATGAAACCTTTAGCCAACAAATCATGAATTTATCTTTTAATTTCTTCCATTTGCACTATTGATTGTCTATACATTGAAGTATTGGGAAGAGGGGTAGTAGGAACAATCTCAATGCTATGATTAATTTATCGTTCAGGTGGAAGGCTTGAAGGTTCTTTGAAAACACTAGAATATGATTGAAGCAATGAATCAACTGAATAATTCCTATTATATGAATGCTTAGGTGCTTGATTTTATTCTTTGATTGATCTAATCAAGATGAGTGCTAGTTACTTAGCTTGATTAATGGCTTTACATGCTTGTCTGCAACTTAACATCAAATTTTGTGGTGTTTATTGTGTACTTCTGATTATGTAAGACTTATTATCTTTGTGCAAAGTGTAGGTGTTGTTATACCCATCATGTATAGACATCCTATCATATTGATAAGGTCTTCCAAGCAACAAGCCATAAAAATCCATTGGAGTTACATCGCACACAACTATTTCCATAAAAGTAGGACTGAAAGCAAAATTTTATTAGCAATTTGAGTTATTTTGTGTTTTCATTGATGTCACATGGATCACATTGAGTTTTGGCGGCAAAAGTACTTCATAAATAATCATTTATGATATTTTGGAGAGCATGGATATATGCAGGGTTTTGTGGCAAAAGAGGCATATAATATTTATTTTTTAAATATTATATTAATGGTTTTATTAAAACCAATGGTAAAGGTTTTTATTAAAACCAATGACAAGGGTTTTTATTAAAACCAATGGTAAAGGTTTTTATTTAAACCAATGGAAAGGGTTTTTATTAAAACCATTGGAAAGGGTTTTTCATTAAAACCACTATGCTAAGACTTCTCCAAATAATGATGGATGAAAATGTTTTTTAAATAAAACCTAGGTGCAAAAAATTTCATGGCAAAATTCAAAAGAATGAAGGAGATATCCCAATTCAAAGTTAAGAGGTGAATTATTAAATTATTTAATAATTCTAAGGTCTAAAATTGAATTTTATTATTCGTCGACGTGCAATGGTTGGGGAGATTAATAAAATCCGTTGACATCATTCAAAGGCACGGAGGTGCATATAAATAAAAGGTAAAAATCTTTGTTTATAATAGATCGGGAATATTGTGCATGAGTGAGAATAGTCAGAAGGGGAACAACGAAGAAATAAAGAAAAATAATTTGTGTTTGAGAGCAAGGTCAAGGAGACAGTGCGGGAAAGTAACGTCATGCAGGAGCCTATAGCACAGTTGGTAGCGTACAAACTTTTCACAAGGCAGGTTCGTTGTTCGATTACCGTTAGGGGCAAAGTGTTTTGCTAAGGAAGGCAATTTGATTTTTTTAGATTTGAGCATAGGAAAATTTAGGTGTTTGGAATTAAATCCCAATGTGGGTTGACGCCCATGTGGTAACCGCTTCACAGTGCTAAGTGAGAGGAATAGAGTTCGACTCTTGCAAAGGTGTGAAGGCACATTGTTTTTTGGCAAGGCATTAACGATTTCGAGGATGGTGAAGGCACATTAATTTTTGGCAAGGCATTAACGATTTTTTTTTTAAGTGAAAAACCCCTTGTAGGACACCTTGGTCTAAGAGACCATGAACAGGGGGTTCTACATCGTCAAAGTCACCCGAGAGTTGCACCCGACCCTGCCCGCACCAACATAATCAATTGTATTTTGGGTACCCAATTCAACTTTTTGGTAGGGTGGAGATTCGAACCCGGGACCTCCCTTAGAGGATTGTCCTCTCCTCTCCAACTCACCTGCAACACCTGGGTAAGGCATTAATGATTTCAAATATGGTGAAGGCACATTAATTTTGGCAAAGGTATTTCGTAAAAAAGTATTTATCTCTAGCGCATGGTAATATTTGATATTGCCAAAGTTTTGGTGCATTGAAAATCATTTCTATTATAACTATGGAGTTATAAGGTATTTAGTAAACATAAATGATTGTTTTATGTGCTTAGGGAGTTATAAGATTTGAAGTTAAATATTTGTGATTGTTGTATGTGGAGTTATAAGGTGTGAAATTAAAAATAAAAAGCAGAGGTGTTTGATGTATGTATTAATAAAATTAGGGAGTCATAAGGTTAAAAGTATTGAACTTGTTATATGTTCTAGTGCATGATTTAATTATGAAATTAAACTAGGAAATTGAGACCTAGTTAATTGCTACCTTGAATTAAAAGACATGCACATGAGTTAGGGTTTGAATTTGAAGACAAATTGCTTGATTATGTGCCTTGGCTATTAAGAAGAAGTGGATGGATTAAAAAATCAATTTTGTGGATAAAATTGATGCTTGAGTTTATTACTGCTTTAGTGGAGTTCATTGAGAGTATTTCCATTATTGAGGAGGTTTTTGCCATTGCTTGAGGATATTATTGTTGGTTACTTGTTGAGTACATTGCCACTATTTGAGACCATTAAGGAGATCATTTTTGTTGGGACTAAACAAAAGGCATTACATATTTACAAGTTATCTTACAATATATAAGCATCAAGCTTAGGAGGGAGATATGACAAGTGTCATAAGCTCCACTCCAAGTGTCTTTCAGAAGACACCACTCCAACTCAAACTGAAGACAGGGACAAGTGGCAGAAGACAAATGTCAACCTGTCAATCATAGGCATAGTGCACATTATAATAATATTCTAACATTCCCCCTTAATGTGCACTATCCTAAAAGATAAGTCAACATTAGATAACATTCCCCCTTAATGTTGACTTCGTTTACATAGATATAGCAAATTGCTAAACTGAGAAAACTTGTCTTTCCCAAGTGACTTGGTGAAGATGTCTCGCTACTTGATATTGAGTTGGTACATACTTCATGTGTATAATATCTTCTTGGACCATTTCTCTAATGAAGTGATGATGGATCTCAATGTGCTTTGTTCTAGCATGGAAAACTGGATTCTTGGTCATCTTGATGGTACTTTGATTGTCACAATATATATATGTTGGACCATGTATGAATAGCCCAATATCCTGAATTAATTGCCTCAACCATATTGCCTCCTTAGTTGCCTCAACTGCTGCTCTATATTCTGCTTTCGCTGAAGATAGTGAAACCGTGTGCTGCTTCTTTGTGCTCCATGAAATAGAACCTTGGCCTAATTGAAAGCAATAACCTGATGTAGATCTTCTGGTTTCAGGACAACTGGCCCAATCTGAGTCTGTGTATCCAATCAAAGAAAAATTATCACTTGATTTATACATAAGCCCATGATGAGGTGTGGCCTTTAGGAATCTCACAATCCTCTTAGCTGCTATCCAATGGCTCTTCTTAGGATCCTGCATGAATCTGGAAATAAGGCCAACTGAATAGCAAATATCTGGTCTAGTTGAAGTTAAGTAGATTAAACTTCCAACTAGTTGCTTGTAAAGTGTACCATCAACCCTTTCTTCTTCATCATTATTTAGCAATTTCAATCTAGTTTCCATGGGAGTTAGAGAGGGCTTACACTCCTCCATGTGAAACCTCTCCAAAATAGATTGAATGTATTTATCCTGTGAGATAAAAATCTTACCATGTTGCCATACCTCTATTCCTAAGCAATAGTGGAGGAGGCCTAAATCGTCATCTCAAAATTCTTGCATAAGTCCTCCTTGAGCAACCTTATTCCTTCTATATCATCACCTGTAATGAGAAGATCATCCACATACAATGTAACCAAAATGATGCGGTTTCTCCAATGTTTCACATAGAGAGTAGATTCGCTGTAGATCTAGTGAAACCAAGGTTGAGAAAATAGGAGTCAATCTTTGCATACCAAGCTTGGGGTGCTTGCTTCAACCCATATAGAGCTTTCTTTAATCTGAGGACTTTGTTGTTTTGGCCTTCAACTGTGTATCCCGGTGGTTGTTTCACATACACTTCCTCCTTCAAATGACCATTTAGAAATGCACTTTTGACATCCATTTGATATATTGGCCAATGTTTTTGAGCTGCTAGAGCAATAATTGTCCCGATTGTAGTCATCTTAGCCACAGGAGCAAAGGTCTCCTCATAATCAATTCCCTCTTGTTGCTTATAGCCTTGAGCTACTAGGCGAGCCTTGTAGCGATCTAGTGAGCCATCTGCTTTATATTTTGCCTTGTATACCCATTTTGTGCCTATGGTATATTTTCCTTTGGGTAAATCAACTAACTCCCAAGTGTGATTCCTTTCAATGGAATCCAATTCTTGATCCATGGCATGAACCCATTTAGGATCACCAAGTGCTTCTTTTACATTAGAAGGTTCAGAGTTGGCTAAGGACTTTTGCCATTAGGGCATAATTCACTTGGTGTCTTAGGGTTGAAGGCCTTTTACCCTGTATAGGTGGGTAAATGATTTTGGGCTTCATCTATTGTGGCTTGAACCCACTTGGGTAAAGGATTGGATGATGTTACTTGATCATTAGGAGGATGAGATGGAGGACACGGATCATTTGTAGGAAGTTCTTCTTGTGGATGAATTTCTTGATTTATGAGTGAAGGAGAAGAACTAGATGATATTGTATGCATGAATGGAGCAACTATTTCATTAGTTATTTCTAAAGTGGGGGCTTTAGGAGGATTAGATGGGGGATACTCATGAAAGGTAACATCCCTAGATAAAATGATTTTCTTGGAAATAGGCTCATATAATTTATATGCATTGGCACTATCACTATAGCCAACAAAGATGCATTTTTGGCTCTTATCATCAAACTTCTTCCTTTTCTTATGAGGAATATGAGCATAGGCATCACATCCAAATATTCTCAAATGGCCCACATAGGGCGTTCTTCCACTCCATGCTTCTTCAGGTGTTCTTTCATGTAAGGCCTTTGTGTATGACCTATTAGTCAAGTATGCAGCAGTAAGAACAGCTTCTCCCCAAAATGAGTTAGGTAATAGAGCAGCATGTAACATTGATTTTGCCCTATTTGTGATTGTTTGATTCATCCTCTCAGCAACTCCATTTTGTTGCGGGGTATAAGGGGTTGTGAATTGCCTTCTTATCCCATGATACTTACAAAAATTAAAGAATTCATTGGAGACATATTCTCCACCATTATCTCGATCTTAAGGTGGAGATTTGATAGCCACTTTCTCTTTCAACAAGTGCGATGAATTCTTTGAACTTATCAAGGGCTTGCCACTTATATTGAATTAGGTAGATCCATACCTTTATACTTGTAATCATCAATGAAAGTGATGTAGTATTTTGCCTCTGTATAAGATTGAACAGACATTGGCCCACAAATGTCTGAATGAATCAATTGCAAAGGTCTATTAGCCCTCCATGCCTTTCCTATTTCAAATGGTTGCCTATGGTGTTTGGCTATTACACATGGCTCACAAAAACATTTTGACTCCTTAAGATGTGGAAGTCCTTTAACTAATCCTTTTGTAGCCATCATTTGAAGATTATTAAAATTTAAATGTCCCAATCTTTCATGCCACATGTACTCCAAAGAGAAAGTTGTTGTTGTATGCAAAGATGTTTGTGTTACTGATTTTGTAAGGAGGTAGTAAACACCATCCTTTTTCACTCCCATGGCCTTGACATTGCCATTGGGTTCCTTAATGTAGCATTTTTCTTTTTCAAAATAGACATTATAGCCCTTATCGATAAGTTGTCCAATAGAAAGAAGACTCCTTTTAAGACCAGGCACATACAAAACATCTGTTGCAGGAACATTATTACCATCATGCAAAGTAAGTGGTGCCTCCCCAACACCTTCAATGGGTAGAGCACTTTCATCACCAAAAGTAATGAATTGATTTGATGTGGGCTGAACCTTGGTCAACCAATCTTGCCTTCCCGTCATGTGCTTTGCTGCTCCGAAATCAATATACCAACATTCTTTATCTTCAATATTAACTTGGTTGGTTGCATACAATGTGTTCATATTATTATTTTGTGGTTCTCCCCGTTCTCTTTGCCTTTGATAGCAATTAGCAATATTATGATTCCATTTTCCACAATATTCACACCCTTGTTGATTGTTGTTTTGACCCCCTTGAGGTCTTGTTTGCCATCTTTGCTGTTGTTGGTACTCTTGCTGACGTGGTTGCTGATGGTACTGTTGATTTGGCTGGTGCTGGTATTGTGTGTATCTCTGGTTTTGTCTACCCCTTTGATTCTGATTATGCTGATTTTGACCCTTGTTTTGTTTAGGCTATAGAGTTGCCTTGGTGGCAAAAGCTGCTGATGTGGCTTCAATTTCTTCATCTTTGATTAGGGCTTGCTCATGCTTCTTAAGTAGGATCTCAATATCCTCAAGTGTTGAATTCATTGTTTTACCACTCAAGTCTAACATGGTAGCATAGGAGTGAAACTTTGAAGGAAGACCATGCAACATTATTGGAATTAATTCATTATCATCTAGGGTTTTACCAAGTAGCTAAGAAATCATTTTTAATAGACTTCACTTCCATAAGATAATCGGTAAGTGAGCCTTTCATACATAGATTGTGCAATTTTTGTTTGAGATACAAAATATTATCTTGACTTGGCCTATCAAACAATCTATTGAGAGCATCCCATGCTTGTTTAGGTGTTTTTGCAGACCATACAGTTTCTCTGCATTGAATTCTTGTAGCTAGCTTGATTAAACTTAAAGCTATGTTGGAATTCTTCTCAAATTGTGCTTTTTCTTTAGGGTCTATAGGTGCAATGAGTGGGTCTTCATTAGCCTGCCTATCTCTCACAAAGTCCCACATGTCATTCATCATTAATATTGACTCCATCTCATACTTCCAATTTGCAAAAGTCTGTGCTCCTTCAAGTTTCTTTGTAAGTCCACTTAATAGATTTGTAGTAGCCATGATTTAGAAAAGGATCAAAAGAAAAAGGGAGCTCAACAAAGGATGAAGTAAGTACGACAAATGCCAAATTAGAGCCCTCAAAAAAATCTAGGGTACACCGTTAAAGATCCAGAGGAGGGTTCGCCTAGTTTTTCCACTCTGAATCTTCAAGAGTTTCCAACAATGGGAGGGTTAAGTTGAACATAAGTGCCTTTTTCTATCCAAAGAGAGTAAGAATTAGAATTTTACCAGACCTTTATACCAAACTTCTCAATATACCCGCCCTTACGTGAGGGAGACTGTAAGTATTTGAGCAGTTGATACGTGGAACATAGGCAATTCTGAAAGGGAATAACCTGCCAGACCTTTATACCAAACTACTCAATATACCCGCCCTTACGTGAGGGAGACTATAAGTATTTGAGCAGTTGATACGTGGAACATAGGCGGTTATAAAAGTGTGATGCTTGCTTTTTGTAGAATTATTACAATAAATGTGCCAATGTATTATTGCTTGATAAGAATATGCCTGTATGTGTTTGCTTGCTTGTATATGGCTTAGTGTCAAGTGTGTATGAAATGGAACTACACTTGATTACAATTATAAAACCCAAAGTCATGCAAGGGTAATAACAAGCATAAAATGTAGACAAAGCCCAAAATAGAAGATGCAAGCAACAAACACCTAGTGGCCAAGAGAGTGCCACAAAATGAATCCACCGACAAGGGACAAGGGGTCCTAAATCACCCCTTAAGTTGATGATTTGTATTGAAAACTTGGCTAAAAAACAAATTAGCCCCAAATGTGCCTCCAAAAGATGAGACAATATCAATGCCTCCTTTTACAAGATTGCCTTCAAGCTTGCCAAATTCAATGAATGACTTGGCATAATGTCCTCCCCAAAGACTTAGAATTGTGCCTCTTACAAGCTTGTCAAACTTATCAACCAAGAGTGTCGGATGCAACCGAAAATGCACTCTTTTTACAATCTCATTTTGACTTAAAATTCAGTTGAGTAAATGATCTCAAAACTGAAAAATAATTTCACCAATGGATCCCCCTCGAAATTCTCTTTCCAACGACTATATACAAGCCTATAGTCGGATACAAATTGATGCTTCAACAAAGCAAATTAAAAAAAACAATGACTTTAAAAAAAAAATGTGCAACTCCGGGACATTCCCAAATGGTCACCCCTCCGAGTTATGCTCTGGAGGAAAAATGCTTGACTTGGGAGTTTCAATGAAATTTGCTGCCACTATGTCAACTATCTTTATGAGGACGTGAGAACTTTCAAATATCTCATATAAAGTCAAAAGAAATATTTTAAGAAAAATATTCCCCCCTTTATGAAAAAAACAAATTAAAAAACAACTCAGTCCGCAATGAACGTGCAATCATCGTGCTGTCAAAGCCCGATCCAAGGTTTGTCGTCCGCCAAGCATCTTCATGAACAGTTCATGGCTCAGATAACTGCAGAATCACAAGTCTTCTCACAGAAATCAATTACAGGTCACAGTTGGAACATTCGTCGTTCATGATCGAGCTGCATGCCATGCAAGACAGGGCAACATCGCATCTTCGAGCAGAACTAGCACTCCCCCTCACTGTGCCCTCACTGTGATATTTTACAGCAAATCGTAATCTACCGGTATTCAACAATGATGTGACTGCCTCTCGATGCTCTAGTCAGTGACGTAGAAGGTACAACTCATGATTTCACAGCAGGTAAATTTCACCATGATTTCACAGCAGGTAATTTTCGTCAATGGTCTTTCATCATGAAGAAGCGAATATATGTCGGGAAACAGTTCAGTTCTTCTTGTTGTCCCGTGCAGCATTCACAGCTAGGTAAAGAAACTCTGCGGCCAAATACTCCAAAACAACGGCCAAATAAATGGGAGCACCGACACCAACACGCTCAGCAAAATGGCCCCCCTGCGTCGGTGCAACCTCCAACCCAGAACGGACGAAGATCAAGGACGAAATAGCAGTAAGGTAAGCCGAGCTCTATGTGGAAAGAGTCCAGGACTCAGATCCGGCGCTGCTAAATGGGAAATGAATGAATGTGAAACAATACATCGTCATTTTCACATCTAAACTCTGAAAAGCAGTTGTCACTCCCAAAGAGTTGACACAACCACCTACCAAAGCCTTTTAAGAAGTAATCGCTGCTCTGGAGCCCAACCTACAGAATGCATGAAAAACAAACACCACGTAAAATACAAATAAGCATAATCACATAAGAAAGGTGACGCCTCCGAGGATGGCAGCTCCTAAAACACCCATCTGCTGATCACCGATGATGGAGCCGTCGGAGGAGCCGTCCTCTATCGGAGAAGAAGACGGACTGTCTCCTCCACCAGAAACACCGGATTTCATCAAAGGCCCGGAGGCAGGGCTACTCGAGGTGGCGCCAAAATCTGCCAAGGGACCGGAGGCAGGCGGTGAAGTGGCTGCAGCTAGCGACACGCTGGGTGAAAGAGATTCGCCAACTGAAAGAGGTATAAATGGACTTGAGATTATGTAAAAGATGCAATGTTTCTTCAATTTCTCACATATCCAAGTGTGGATCATTGACAAATTTCATGGAGGAGCAAAGTGTATAATAAAAAAAATTATCTGCACTCATATGATTGAGGCATGTCCTCGGATGGCGAGGATTGTCCCCTTCCCTAAAAAAATAGAAAATTTTTAGCAATACAAATTTAAAAAAATGGAGTTTCTGGTTTCTGATCCACTCAATGAGTGGAGAGCATACTCCCTGACTCCATACTCAAACCAAAAAAAAACCCCACAGGCGGATCTCACCGCTCTGATACCAGATGATGGGACTGAACAAAAGGCATTACATATTTACAAGTTATCTTACAATATATAAGCATCAAGCTTAGGAGAGAGATATGACAAGTGTCATAAGCTCCACTCCAAGTGTCTTTCAAAAGACACCACTCCAACTCAAACTGAAGACAGGGACAAGTGGCAGAAGACAAATGTCAACTTGTCAATCTTAGGCATAGTGCACATTATAATAATATTCTAACAATTTTCTAATCACTTGTGGACACATTTGTCTTTCATTTGAGGAGATCATTGTTGGCTATTTAAGAGGTCTTTTCTTGAGGGAGTTGTGCTTGTTTTTTGAGAGCTTATTGGCATTGCATGAGGAAGATATTATTAAGAACCTATTGCTATCACTTGTGGAGATTGTCCTTGGTTGGTTAAAGTCCTCATTGTTATTTCTTGGAGAGGTTTTCATTAGAGAGCTCATTTGTCATATATTTATCATTCATTGTTGAGCATTATTATAATCCATTTGAGAGAGTATTTATCATACATGGTTGAGTTTATTTTTGAGCATTTTTATCATCCATTTGAAAGAGTATTTGTCATACATGGTTGAGTTCATTGTTGAGCATTGTTATCATCCATTTGAGAGAGTATTTTTCATACATTGTTGAGATCATTGTGGATCATTGTTGTCATTCATTTAAGAGTACATTGTCATTCATTTGTTGAGTTCAAAATTGAGCTTTGCCTTCATTGATTTGTGGATGAGAATTGAGTGCTACTTGAGCATGATTGATTGATCCTTTGAGAAGGCTTTTGGGATAGAATTTCTGGACAGATTTGAGGCAGCTTTTGTGCATGATTGAGTGAGCCTTTGAGAAGACTTTTGGGACAGATTTGTGGATGAGATTTGAGTGCTACTTGAGCATGATTGATTGAGCCTTTGAGAAGGCTTTTGGGATAGAATTTTTGGACAGATTTGAGGCAGCTTTTGTGCATGATTGAGTGAGCCTTTGATAAGGCTTTTGGGATAGATTTGGGACAGCATTTGAGCAGGATTGTTTGAGCCTTTTTGTGAAGGCCTTGAGTACAGATTTGGGACAACATTTGAGCAAGATTGTTTGAGCCTTTTTGTGAAGGCCTTGAGTACATATTTGGGATATTATTTGAGCAGGATTGTTTGAGATTTGTGATAAGGCATTGAGGAAGATTTATGAGCAGTGAAAGAGATATAACATAAACAAAAAAACATACCAACACCAATTGCCTAGCTGAGCAGATCAGTGAAGAGCCCACCTGAGTAGATCAAGATTGCCTAGCTGAGTAGATCAGTGGATTGCCTAGTTGATCAGATCAATGAATAGCCTAACTGAGTAGATCATTGGATTGCCTAGTTGAGAAAATCAATGAATAGCCTAGCTAAGCAGATCAGTGGATAGCCTAGCTAAGCAGATCAATGAAGCCCACCTAAGTATATCAAGATAACCTCGCTTTGAGCATATTAAAGTAATCATTTGTATTAGGATAAGGATTCATATTTCTTTATGAAATATTATAAGGAGATTATCTTGTGGACTACTCCACATTGGGGGAACCACGTTAAATATTGTATCTCAATAGTATGTGGTTATTTGTGTACTTGCTTACTATTGTTATCTATGTCATTAATGCACACTGCTATATTTGGTTATTTCAATTAAGGACACTAATTGATATTGGTTTGGAAATAAAGTAAAAAGTAGATGATATATTGTTTACCCCCCTCTTAGTATAATCTTGTGTTCTTCAATTAGTATTAGAGCAGGTTCCTTCTGAAAGGCTAATAACTTGAGGGCAGATTCTACAAGAACACATATGGCTTCACAAAATGGATCATCTACAAGTAAGGATCCACTGTTTAACGATCACAATTATGCTTTATGGAGCATGAGAATGAAGAACTAATTGATATCACAAGAATATGATGTATGGCAGATGGTTGCAAAAGAGTTTAAGGTTGAAGGTGATCCTGAGATAGATAAGACTATCAGGAAATTGGTTGAGATTAATGCAAAGGTAATAAATTGTATTCTGAGTGGGCTATGTGAGACATATTCTACAAAAGTCATGGTATGTAATTTAGCTAATGAAATGTGGACCAAGTTGCAAAATACCTATGAATAATATTCCAAGGTAAATTTAGCAAAACTACAAACTCATAGAAAAATATTCGAGGAATTGAAAATGGAAGATTCTGAAGATATTGCAAAGTTTTTATTTCGATTTGATGATATTGCTAACACCATGAGAGATCTAGGATTTGAGATGAAAGAATTAGATGTTACTCAAAAGGTTTTAAGATCACTTCCCATGAAGTATGATGCAAATATTTTAGCAATAGAAGAAACAATGGATATCGACAAGCTAACAATCGAAGAACTACAAGGAACTCTCATAGCTTATGATATGAGGACAAGTAAGCACCAGGTTTCAATAAAAGAAATTGCATTTAAGGCTTTAGAGAAAAATAAAGAGAAATTTTCAGAGAAAGATAGAGATTCAGATAATGATGAGGAAGCTAACTTCATCAAAAAGAAAAAGGACTTAAGAAATTACAAGGATATGAAGAAAGTCAAATACTACAAGTGTGGTGATTATGGTCACTATGAAAACATGTGTCCACATGACGAAAATAGTTATGATGAAAAACAAGGTCACAAAAGAAAATAATATGGAAAGCATAAGCGTGACAAAGATGACAGGTATAATCAAAGCAAGTATGAGAAGAAGAAAAGTTTTCGTAAGACAAAGAAAACTTTCTACATTGAAGAAGCAAGTGATAGCTCAGATCACAATGATAGAGACAAGTCATATGATGAAAAGGAAGAACATTTATTCCTAGGAATAGAAGGTGAAAGAGAACAATGCTTTGTGTCTGGTCAAAGAGATCACAGATCAGGATATTGCAATGGATTCAGTGATAGTGAATATGAGATGACACATCAAGGAAATAGGCATGGTCAAAGAAATCATGAGAGGTTGTTTGCTATAAAAGATGATAATGATCTCAGTGATAGTGAATATGAAGAAGTATCACTTTTGGTAATAGAAAAAGAAGAGGATGAGCCAAGAAAAAAAATATTAGAAGTCAAAAGGCTAAAAGAAGAAATCAGGAATCTTGAAAACAAGATTCGAACAGATGTCAAAATTAGAGAAGAACAATTTTAGACAATCGGTGATATAAGAGATGAGCTTCAAGATGCAAAAAAGATAAAGGAAATGATTAATGAATAACTAAGGGTAATAATAGTAAGACATGACATATTATATGAAAAGGTTCAAAAAGGAGTGGAAACATATTTTAAGGTTGTATCTTATTTCCAAGAAAAGTCACACTCAAAAGGAAAGGAAGTTCTAAAAGATGAAAGTAAGGAAGCACATAAGATTCATGAAGAAAGATCCAAAGTTCCTATGGCTCCAAAAATCTAGTTTGGATCTTGATATAAGATAGGTGAATCAAGTTCAAGAGGAAAGTAAATTCTTGGAAAGGAAAACAAGGAAAAAATTAAGGAAGTGGATTTAGATACTACAAAGAAGGATCAAGGATACAATGCACAAGTCAAATATGATCACAAGGATAATGGTCAATAAAGATATAAGGACCCAAGGCATGAACAAAGGGATTTTCAAGGACATTATTTTTCTTGTAATGGATTTGGATATAGGGCTATACACTGTAGGGTCTATGGATCAAAGAAGTTTGATTTTTCTAGAAGGAACTTCAAAGGAAGAAGGTATGGTTTTCAAGTACATTGCTTCTTATGCAAAATGATTGATCATATAGCTTTTCAGTGCAAATAAAATAAGCAACATGGTTTTGGTTTTAGAGCTACACAATTCAGAAGTCATGGTCATAATGATTATGAAAACAGAACTTCACAATACAAGGTTCAGGAAAGGAATGGATATGGAAATTATTTTAAGAAAGAATTCAGGATATGGGCATCATACAAAGGCTACAATATCAAGTTTTTTAATTGCAATAATTTTGGAGATATTGCAAAATGGTGTAGGACTCAATTCCAAACAGGTTCAAGACAAGAAGATCAAGTAACTCATCAAGAAAAGGTATCAGAAAGATGTGGAAGTAAGTTGACAAAGGAAAGAAACAATGTAAGATGGTATTAAATGTACTCCCACCCCAAAATTAATCACCTCAAGAGAGAAGTTGGTGGGGGGCTAAGCTTAAGAGTCATATATTTTAGCCCCATAGGTGTCCCTTTTGCCATTAATGTCTAAGGGTGAGAGATTTGAGTAAGGGAGAGAGCATTGAGTTAGGGGGAGCAGCCTCCAAAGAGAGAATTTAGATAGGAGGAGCATCCTCCATAGAGAGTATTGAGTCAGGGGGAGCACCTTTGATTCTCATAGATGGTTTTTGCAGTGATTGTGGTAATTTACATTAGAGGTGTTGCCATCAATGACAAAGGGGGATATTGTTGGCAATTTGAGTTATTTTGTGTTTTCATTGATGTCACATGGATCATTGATGTCACATGGATCACATTGAGTTTTGGTAGCAAAAGCACTTCATAAATAATCATTTATGATATTTTGGAGAGCATGGATATATGCAGGGTTTTTTGGCACAAGAGGCATAGAATATATAATTTTTTGAATATTATATTAATGGTTTTTATTAAAACCAATGGTAAAGGTTTTTATTAAAACCAATGGCAAGGGTTTTTATTAAAACCAATGGTAAAGTTTTTTATTTAAACCAATGGAAAGGGTTTTAATTAAAACCATTGGAAAGGGTTTTTCATTAAAACCACTATGCTAAGATTTCTCCAAATAATGATGTATGAAAAGGTTTTTAAATAAAACCTAGGTGTAAAAATTTTCATGGCAAAATTCAAAAGAATGAAGGAGATATCCCAATTCAAAGTTAAGAGGTGAATCATTAAATTATTTAATAATTCTAATGTCTAAAATTGAATTTTATTATTCGTCGATGTGCAATGGTTGGGGAGATTAATAAAATCCACCGACATCATTCGAATGCATGGAGGTGCATATAAATAAAAGGTAAAAACCTTTGTTTATAAGAGATCGGGAATATTGTGCATGAGTGAGAATAGTCGGAAGGGGAGCAACGAAGAAATAAAGAAAAATAATTTTTGTTTGAGAGAAAGGTCAAGGAGACAGCACGGGAAAGTGACGGCATGCAGGAGCCTATAGCACAGTTGGTAGTGCATGAACTTTTCGCAAGCCAGGTTCGTTGTTCGAATCCTGCCAGGGGCAAAGTGTTTTGCTAAGGAAGGCAATTTAAGTTTTTCTGATTTGAGCATAGGTAAATTTGGGTGTTTGGGATTAAATCCCAATGTGGGCTGACACCCATGTGGTAAGCGCTTCACAGTGCTAAGTGAGAGGAACATATTTCGACTTCCACAAAGGTGTGAAGGCACATTTTTTTTGGCAAGGTATTAATGATTTCAAATATGGTGAAGGCACATTAATTTTTGGCAAGGCATTAACGATTTCGAAGATGGTGAAGGCACATTAATTTTGGCAAAGGCATTTCGTAAAAAGGTATTTATCTCTAGCGAATGGTAATATTTGATATTGCCAAAGTTTTGGTGCATTGAAAATCATTTTTATTATAACTAGGGAGTTATAAGGTATTTAGTAAACATAAATTATTGTTGTATATGCTTAGGGAGTTATAAGGTTTGAAGTTAAATATTTGTGATTGCTCTATGTAGAGTTATAAGGTGTGAAATTAAAAATAAAAAGCATAGGTGTTTGATGTATGTATTAATAAAATTAGGGAGTCATAAGGTTAAAAGTGTTGAACTTGTTATATGTTCTAGTGCATGATTTAATTATGAAATTAAACTAGGAACTTGAGACCTAGTTAATTGCTACCTTGAATTAGAAGACATGCACATGAGTTAGGGTTTGAAGTTGAAGACAAATTGCTTGATTATGTGCCTTGGATATTAAGAAGAAGTGGATGGATTAGAAAATCAATTTTATGGATAAAATTGATTCTTGAGTTCATTATTGCTTTAGTGGAGTTCATTGAGAGTATTGCCATTATTGAGGAGGTTTTTACCATTGCTTGAGGATATTATTGTTGGTTGCTTGTTGAGTACATTGCCACTATTTGAGACCATTAAGGAGATCATTTTCTAGTCACTTGTGTATAAATTTATCTTTAATTTGAGGAGATCATTGTTGGCTATTTGAGAGCTCTTTGCTTGAGGGTGTTGTGCTTATTTCTTGAGAGCTTATTGGAATTGCATGAGGAAGATATTATTAAGAACCTATTGCTATAACTTGTGGAGATTGTCCTTGGTTGGTTAAAGTCCTCATCATTATTTCTTGGAGAGGTTTTCATTAGAGATCTCATTTGCCATATATTTGTTATTCATTGTTGAGCATTGTTATCATCCATTTGAGAGACTATTTTTCATACATGGGTGAGTTCATTGTTGAGCATTGTTATCATGCATTTGAGAAAGTATTTGTCATACATGGTTGAGTTCATTGTTGAGCATTTTTATCATCCATTTGAGAGAGTATTTTTCATACATTTTTGAGATCATTGTGGATTATTGTTGTCATCCATTGAAGAGTACATTGCCATTCATATTTTAGTTCATCATTGAGCCTTGCCTTCATTGATTTGTGGATGAGATTTGAGTGCTACGTGAGCATGATTGATTGAGCCTTTGAGAAGGCTTTTGGGATAGAATTTCTTGACATATTTGAGGTAGTTTTTATGCATGATTGAGTGAGCCTTTGAGAAGGCTTTTGGGACAGATTTGTGGATGATATTTGAGTGCTACTTGAGCATGATTGATTGAGCCTTTGAGAAGGCTTTTGGGATAGAATTTCTAGACAGATTTGAGGTAGCTTTTGTGCATGATTGAGTGAGACTTTGAGAAGGCTTTTGGGATATATTTGTGGATAGATTTGGGACAACATCTGAGTAGGATTTTTTAATCCTTTTTGTGAAGACCTTGAGTACAGATTTGGGATAGCATTTGAGCAGGATTGTTTGAGCCTTATGAGAATGCATTGAGACAGATTTATGAGCAGTGAAAGAGATAGAACAAAAATAGAAAAACATACCACCACCAGTTACCTAGTTGAGCAGATCAGTGAAGAGCCCACCTGAGTAGATCAAGATTGCCTAGCTGAGCATATCAGTGGATTTCCTAGCTAAGCAGATCAATGGATAGCCTAGTTGAGCAGATCAGTGGATTGCCTAGTTGATTAGATCAATGGATAGCCTAGCTGAGTAGATCAGTGGATATCCTAGCTGAGCAGATCAGTGGAGCCCACCTAAGAAAATTAGAATAGCCTAGCTTTGAGTAGATCAAAGTAATCATTTGTATTGGGATAAGGATCCCTATTTCTTTGTGAAATATTATAAGGATATTATCTTGTGGACTACCCCACATTGGGGGAACCACATTAAATCTTGTGTCTTAATTGTGTGTGGTGATTTGTACACTTGCTTACTATTACTATCTATATCATTAATACACACCGCTATATTTGGTTATTGCAATTAAGGACACTAATTGATATTGGTTTGAAAAGAAATTAAAAAGTAGGCACTATATTGTTCACCCCCTCTCAGTATAAGCTTGTGTTCTTCAAATTCATCGTGCATGTGTGTGTGATTTTAGATGAAATACCATTATACTTCCATCCTAAAGGATATGGATGAGGATGGGGATTCATCAATAGCTTCAGTTTATCAACAATGAACCTTGCAATTAGATTTTTTTGAGAGCCACTATCAATTATACAATCAACCATGAAGGTGTCACTTAGGTGAACCGAGGTCACAAACAAGTTCTCACAATCACCTTGAGAAGTATTCATAAAGGTCACTTTGTTCAACCCTGCTAATTCCTTGTATGCCTTTTGTTCCCCTGTAGCCTCAATAGGACCCTCTTGGGGTTCCTCACTGGAAGGCTTTACAACTAGGGTTTTCTTCTTCAAATTTTACAATTTTCAACATTGATTCTTTTGATGATCCTTCTTCTTACAAAAGCTACATTCCACTGGAATTTTAGAAGAAGCTTTTTGAGAAGAAAAAGAAGAAGAGGAAGAAGATGGATAAGGAGTAGAAGAAGAGGAAGAAGACTTAGGTGCCTTGGATTGATAATGATAAGACTTCAGATTTCAACCTGATGATGAAGAACGATACCCTCGTAATGACTCTCGCAACTCCTCCTCAGTAAGAATGGCTTGATTGAAAGCCATATCAATGCTCACAATAGTTTTATATTTCAACTTCTTGAAAAGCGGTTCTTGTAAATCACTTTTAAATTTGGTCACAAGTTGAATGGCGAAATCCTGCACTTAATTCAAAATTTTCAATTTGTTAAATTGCAACACATAATCATGAACACTCATATGAGAGGTTTTGTGAAGATGAAGTCACCTAATATCAAGGTCTTAAACATAGTTTGAAGTGTAAACACTACTCTTCAAAATCCATTATAATTCATCCCATGAATCAATAGGATTTTAAGTCCGTTGGTGATCAGTGATGAGGATCTTAGCAATGCCAAACAATTTGAGCTTTGCAAAAGCAATTTATTGATCCTTCAACAATTTTTTGTAATTGAACCAACTACTCATGTCTAGAATCCAATTGTTGAGCACCTTAGGATCCCGAGAGCCATCGTAAAGAGGAACATCACATTGTGGTTGCATATCTTGGTACGTGACCTTTTCGGCCAACACACTCATAATTTGTGTAAGTTGGGCCATTTTGTCAGTCAACTCGATGGCCATTTGACCTCGAGTATGCACCAACAAGAAAATGGGATACCAAAAATTACAATTAGCACAAGTTAACCCAAAATTTGCAAACCAATGGAATAGGTTAGCAAAAATACAATATTGAAAAGGACAAATTATAGCAACAAATAAAACACACCCCTTACAAGAAAAGTATTACCTCATGTAAAAATAAAAATTTATTTAGCACGTATTCAATATAGGGAAATTCCTCCATTAATGTAAACAACTACCACCAAGGTATTAGAAAAAATAAAGTTCATGATCGGTACTTAAATAAAAATTACTAACATCACATGTCAGCACATGCTAAGCCCCAGCATGGAAAAGTTGGACGTCGTCCGCACTGCCACCATGTGGTGCACAAAATACCACATAAAATTTCAAACACCCCAACTACATAATTGATCAAATTGTCAGATCTGATGAAGCATCGCTTGTGAGTGGGCATAGAAGGTAGAGCTGTTAGAATTCATGTACGACAGAAGGAGAAGCACTAAGCGTTGTTAGATATTCATAGGATGGCAAGAAAATGTAGAAATAGTTAGACTGGAAGTGACACAAATTTCATCAAAATCAGTGTTAGTGGAATCTGAGGACCTCCTATTTGTCAATCATTATGAACACAGCAGATCAAGACAACGATTGGGCAAAGATACAATATCACATGTGCTACATGAAATTTAAGAGTAAATTATGTAGATCAAAGGTAGAATAAATTATGTTTGGTAGATCATGTGGCTAGCAGGTGCATCAATCATCACTACTATGCGTAGCAAATTGTCTTTGAGAGTTGTGTGCCAAGTTGGATAGAGGATCGGTAGTAATGTTAGATCATGGTGGTGGTAGTACTTCAATCAGGTAATGTCGAGATGATCAAGTTTTGGCCTAATTTGTGTGAGCCCAAAAGGGCCTTCTCATGTCGATGGCCAGGACAACGACCTCTTATCATCGGTGACTATTGGCCAATCAGTAGCTTGGTGCCAGAAGCCAAGCTTAGCATGGGCATCAAGGTTGGAATCCTTTGCCCTACTATAGTGACCAAGGGTGCACGTGTAGCCTGGAACTGGTTTTCAAACCCACAATTTTTTTTTGCAACACAAAGATCAATTTGTGCAACAAAAAATTTAGTCAACAATTTTGTCATCAGCAATAATATGCAGTAGGAATTTGTGAAAACAACAATTCTACAGGTAGCAAAACCTAATGGCAAATTGAGCCAAGACAATGACCACCATGAAAATTGAATTTAATCAATCAAATAAATTGTATACTAATTCCAAAGGGCAAAAAAAAACCAAAAGTCTACCCTAAGAGCTTCAAATAGGACAAAAATTGGTCAAAAATAACCCAAATCAAATGAGGTCAAAAATGACCCAAAACCTCACAAATTATCCTGCTCTGATACCAAATTGATATGTCAAACTAAGATAAATGTAAATTAATCAACAAAGGACTTAAATAAGTACAAATTACAAATCGTAACCCGAATATTACATGATGAGTCTTACTCCAGAAAACAAGTGATAAGGAGCAAACCATTTATTCTACGAGAGACAAGACACCTGGACCAAGACCAAAACAAACATGCGATAAAAGTGATGCACATAAATAAGGCAGATAACACACTTTATGACTAAGTCCTAAAGACACAAACCTAGGAAACCTAAGGTTTATGAAAAATAAAAATTAAGCCTCATCATTGATCCTTGTACAAAATGTTTGAAACCCTATCACCATATTTGTCTTAAAGCAATATCATCCAAGGTTTCAAAATTGGATCTAAATAGATTTTTTTTTTATCACACCAAGTATCCATCCAAATAGAAATTTTTTCTCCAATTTCCACCACCCATATTAAACCTTTAATCATAAGATCGATAGATTTTTTTAAACCATTCCAAAGAGGATAACCATTTGGTAGAGAGAATGCAATAAATATTAAACTTGGGTCATTGGGATCAATGTACTTATAAGAATTCTTGCCTATTGTCTATGCCTCTCTTTGTATAATCTCTAGATAACTTTTTTCCTAAGAACTAAGTTTGCATCTATAAGAACTCTTAAACCAATACCTCCCGTAGTTTTATCATCATACAACTTGCTTCATTTAACCAAAGGAAATTTTCTTTTATCATGTAAACCTGACCGTAAAAAGGATTGCATAACATAGATTAAACTTTTTTCAACTAATTTTGGCATAGAATACAATGGCATATAATAAGTTGGAATGGCTTGTAATACTGCACTCTTCCTTCTAATGATAACCATATACCTTTCCAAGCTGGAAGTTTGTTCTAAACTTTACTAATAACTGGATTCCATAAATCTACCCTTATTTTCCCCTAAAATAATTTTTTCCCAAGATAAGTTGTTGATAAATTTACCTCCTCCATTTGAAGCAACCTACAAATGATTTCTTTGATATTAGCAGGATTGTTAAGGAAGTAAATTTTGGATTTAGTCATATTAACTTTTTCCCTAAAGCTCTTTCATACTCTTTTAAAAATTTACTCAAAGCTCTAGCCTCATTAATCCTTTCCCTTCCAAAAATGCTTGTATCATCTACAAATTATTTATGGGTGATGTTATCAATGTTATTACTAACCTTATATCCACTTATAAGCCCATATTTGTAAGTTTTCTTTAATTTTGTACTTAAAACTTCTGCTATAATAATGAATAAATAAAGAGATAGAGAATATCCTTGTCTAAGGCCTCTCTTGGCTTAAAAATATTTTTTCACTAACCCATTGAACAACAATGAATAAGAAATTGTAGAGACACAAGATTTAATCCATCTAACCCATTTCTTCCCAAAACTAAACTTATCTAAAACTACAAAAATAAAATCCCATTTAACCCTATCATAGGCTTTACTCATATCAAGTTTTAAGATCATTGCTTTCTCTTTTTTGAAGCAGTTGAATGTATAACATCATGAGCTACTATGATCCGATCCATAATTTGTCTTCCTTTCACAAATCCTCCTTGCTCTTCTGAAATTATTTTTTTTAACAATGGCCTTAATCTATTTGCCATCATATGTCATATTACATAGGCTTATGGGTCTAAAAGAATCAAACAATTCAACATCCTTCTTTTTTGTAATTAGGGTAAGATATGTTACATTTATTTTATAAGGTATGAATTGTTTTACCCTAGACTATTCCACTGCCACCAATAAATAATCCTTCACTATATCCCAATTATATTGGTAAAAATATATATATAGCCCATCTGAACCTAGGGATTTATCCTTATTAAAAGATAAAAGAGCTAAATGAACTTCTTCTAGAGTAATAGGCTCCATCAGTTTCCTATTTTCTTCATTAGTTATAACTGAAGGAACATCTTGAAGAATTTTATCATTAAGAACTATGGTCTCCTCTGAACCTAGAATATTATGATAAAATGACTTTACCTATTTTCTAATTTCACTCTGATCTTCAATCCAAACCTCTTCTATTGATTTAATTCTACTAATTCTGGAAGTTGATCTATGAACTATAGCCATCGTATGAAAAAACTTTGTATTGTTATAACCTTATTTTAACCAAGTTTATCTTGATTTTAATCTCTAGAATTTCTCTTCCTTACTCAAAATATTATGATATTCACTAAGAAACTTCCTTTCCTCTGAGCTTGGATTATTATCATCACCTTTTTGGAATTTTGAAATTTTATCTTTTAGTTCTTTTTTCTCAAAAAATTTTCCTAAGGTGTTCTTGTTCCATTCTTTTCATCTATATGTCATAGCTTTAATTTGGTTTGGAAGAGCATACAACTCACCATTACCTAAAGAATTCCACATTTGAGCTATCATATCAACAAATTGAGGATGGTCTTCCCATATTTTCTAATATTTAAAATAAGATATTTTTTGAACCACCATTTTAACTCTTATTGGCCAGTGATCTGAACTAATCATTGTTAAGGTATTAATTTTAGCACAAGCTCCTTCATCTAGCTATTTATTTGAGAGAATGCATCTGTCTAATTTTTTTGCTATTAGGTTTTGGCCTCTCTTGTTGTTGGTCCAAGTATAGTTATCTGCTTCAAACTCAACTTCCCATAGATTATTGTTTTGACTAAAAGCTGAGAAATCTTTCATACTTTGGTTCAATTTCCTAATTCCCCCAAATTTTTCATCCAACTTGTTTATGGCATTAAAATTTCCAATGATCATGAAATAGGTTTCTTGGTCTTTAATTCTCATAAAGTTTTTAATCTCACTCCAAAATTATAATCTACTTGACTGGGTTATAGGTCCATAGACATTGATAAGGATGAAACGAAAATCTGCAAAGTAGCAAGTGACTAAAGAGGCTATCCAATACCTAGTTTTATGAATGGTTACACAAGAGATTCTAGAAGGATTCCAATAAGTTATAATTCCTCTTGTCACTCCTTCAAAATCCATAGCATCCCATTCACATCTTTCCCATACTACTTTCATAGTTTTTAAAACTTTTTATTTTGTCATTTTAGTTTTTTGGATACAAAGAATATCAAGTTTATTGCTTAAATGTAGGTCCCTAATACATGTCTGTGTTGAGGGGTTATTAGCACCCCTTATATTCCATGAGATGATAATCATGTCTCATTAGGGGCTTTTGGCCCCTCCTGCGTATTACCAATATCATTTTATTTTTTGGTAAAGAGAAGCTTAACCAACTTAGCTTGTGTTTCTTTTTCTATGTTTGCTCTTGTTTCCCTGAATCTTGCTTGATAATTTGAGAGTTTTCCTCTTTTTACCTTACCTATATCAAGAGTAGGTCTTATTATTCTATTCCTAAAAATTCTTTCACTTTTTTTCATCATATTTATCCTCTCTTGGATCTATTATGGAATCTTTGGACTTGTCCTGCTCATTTTCTGGTATTTCCTTATTAATGGCCAAGGTATTAACTTCTAAAACTGCATTTTCTTTACCAACTATTTTCTCTTGAATGGTGCATGGTACTTCAAGATATTATTAAAAATATGATGAGACACATTCCTTAGTTTCATCAAGAATGTTCTTCCTTAAATTAGGATCATCTAGAATAAATGATTCCTTGTTAATATTTTGAAATTGTTGTGTTGTGTCCTCTAAGTTTTGATCTATGTTTTCTTCATAGACTAAAGCCTCAAAAGAGTTGGTATTTCTTCCAATATACTTTCTTATTGGTCTCCACTATTTATTTTCATTTATTTTTCTAGATCTATTTTTTGGAACTTGAAAACCATCTTCATCCATAACCATTTGTAAGTTTCTCTTGCAATTTTCTACAAATGATTATGTTGGGCTCTTCTTAGGGCATGATCTCTAAATATACCCCACCTTATGACATCTTCTACATCTAAAAGATATATTTTCATAATCTATAGTTTGGATCCACATCTTATCCCCATACTTAATCTACATATAAAAGATATTTTTTCATAATCTATAGTTTGGATCCACATCTTATCCCCATAATTAAGAATTATTAATTCTGGTAAAGCTTTACTTATATCAATTATGATCAATATTTGAGCATAAATAGCCAAAAATCCATCTTTTATCGTATCTAAAATCTCAAGGAATTCTCCTAGAGTGTTTCCTATTGCCTTGAAGGTATCTATTTCCAAAAATTCAATGGATAACCCAAACATCCTAACCCAGACTGGTACTAGGGATAGATTTAAATGTTTAGGTTAAAATCCTTCATACCAATGGGTAAGGAAGAGTCATGATCTTTCCCCTTTTAGGATTCTTTTATTTCTTTCCTAGAACAAAACGTGGCTAGGAATAAAAATTTGGAAAGAATGATAGAATCACTCCTAGAGACTTCCAACTCCTACCAATCCATTTTCCTAAGGCAAAAAACTCTAGTCAATACCCATTAAATTTACCAAAAACTGCTCTATCTTGGAGCAAAAAATATCTCTCTAAGGTGCACTCACTAACCTCTACCACTAGATATGATTCTAAGGATTTAACTATAAATCGATCCATGAAAGGAAACAAAAAATCAAAATATATTGAAATTTATCTGAATTTCCTATAGCAAATATAATATTTGATAAATTATAAATTTTTTATGCACAATTTCTAAGATAAAGAAAGGGAAAAAAAACTTAGTTGAAAATTTATTTTTCCAGATAGAATGTCTTACCTCTTTGAAATCCTAGCCTTTTATTGCTCCTCCCATCGTTCGAAAATATTTGCAGTTTCATTTTTTGCAAATATTATATATTATAAATTGCAAATATTTTCTAGCTATTTTGAAAATATTTACAATTTCATTTTTTGCGACTTGAAAATTTATCACTGTTTTGGTCACAAATCTGCCACAGGAAAAGATTTTGTACATATATGTGCCCTAGACTTGGCCAACATTGAAAGGCCGAGAGAAAGAGAAGTCTCCCGGGCCAATCTCCAGAGAGGGTTGGCTCCCAAACTAATCTAAACTGGTTTTGGAGATAAGGATGTAGGAAAGAAATGGGAAAATGCTGAAAGAGAGGGAAATAACATAAAGGAATGGAAATAACAAGAAAGATATGGAAATATGGCCACAGGCCGAAGTGTATGATTTGGGGTAGACTAACAGCAGGAATTACACCAAGTTGTATAACAGCATCTAATAAAGGAAAAGCAGCAGAATTAAATTCACACCTTTGCAGAGATAATCCCTAGATCGCATTCCAAAATCTACTCACTAACTAGCAATGTTCGAATTCAACATGCAAAATTCAAAACCTAACAGCAAGAGCATGAGCATGAACAAAAATGACTTGTAAAACAGAGGGACATCACACACATAAGAATGCTTGCAAATTTTAGAATCCAAATCTCTTCTATTGATGCAGAGAACTTAGAGAGTTTTCTTGTAAAAATGTCTAACCTTTTTTTCTTTAGATATACATGAATATTTATAGAGGTCTTCCCTCTCTCTTTTGCATCACAACATTTAAAACATACAATAGATTTCGAAGAGGTGATCCGCAAAATGTGCACTTGAAAGGAGAAACAATCCCCTTAATCTACCTCAGAGAAATGACACATTAAATGACCATTATTAGAGCAAGCCAAAAGTTGTTAGGAGACCACGAACAGAACTTTTAATGCTGGAGGCATCTTTAATTTTGGTGGCGTTGAAAACTGCCTCATGTTCTTCTATCTTGCGCAGCAACATTTAATCTTGGAGACTCCTTGACCACGATCACAAAATCAGTTGGAGAGCTTTTATTTGATCCTTATCTTCTCCTCATGTTTTCCTATGCAATTAGAACTGTATCGAGCCTTTGTTTTGCTTCTGTCGCGAAAATGAGACAAGTCGCAAAAATGCGACATGTCACGAAATCATGACACTTTGACCTTACTGTCTTCTGTTTTGCCTCCAAGTCACGAAAATGCGACATGTCGCGATATCGCGACGTCTTCTCTTCTTTTAGCTTTCCTTCCATGACATGTCATGAAATCGTGACATTTTCCTTTGCCTACCTTCTTTGCTACTCCAAGTCGCAAAAACTCACCATGTCGTGAAATCACGACATCTTCTTCCTTCTGTGTCCTTTTCTTTTGTATACCTGCAAAACTGCAACATGTCACGAAATCGTGACATCTTTCTCTTCCTTGGCTTCATCTTCCTACAAGTAGCAAAAATAGGACATGTCACGAAATCGCAACGTCCGTACCATTTTTCTCTGTTCGCGCTTTCACATCGTGAAAACAAGACATGTCGCGAAATCGTGACATGTTTCTGTCTTCTTGCTTCTTCCTGTTTTATCATCGTGAAAGTGAGACAAGTCATGAAATCATGACACTTTTCTCCTGCCTGTCTCTGTTTCCAAAAATGTCATGAAATCGTGACATTTCGTACTATCTGGCTTCCTCCTCGTGAAAACGTGACATGTCATGATATCGCGACAATTCTTTGCGCTTTGCTCTTCTGCCCTGACATGTTGCGAAATCGTGACATTTCTTGTGTTCTCCTTTGTTGTAGCTTCCTATCATGATATCATGATGTCTTCCTCTTGCTTGACTTTATCTCCAAAAATTTCATGATATCGCGACGTTTTTCATCTGCCTTGTGTTTATCTTCAGCCCTTTCGCGATAATGCAACATGTCGCGATATCGCGACAATTTTCTTAGGACTTGCCTTTTTCTGCCTACTACCCACAAAAACATGACAGGTCATGATATCATGACATGTTTCCTTGGTGCTCTTTCTTGCTGCTTTATGTCACGATATCGTGACATTTTTCATCACTCTGCTTCGTGGCCACCGTAAGTCGTGAAAATGTGACAGGTCATGAAAACGTGACATCTTTTCCTTTTGATGCTCCTTTACTGCAACAAATCACGAAACTCTAACATGTCACGATATCACGATAGTTTGACCTCCTTGCTGCCTTTGACTGCGTTGATCACGAAAACATGATAGGTCGTGAAAACACGACATGTCGCGATATCGCGACATTTTCTTGACTTAGCTTTTTTCAGGTACGGACGTCGCGAAAACGTGACATGTCATGATTTCACGACATCTTTGCTTTGTCACTTACAAATAGAGGAATGAGTATTTTTTACAATCTGAGCATTCTTTTACTTAAACAGCAACAACAAAAACAATGTGGCAAAAATGCCAACATTCTTGGCGGCTCGCGGGGTATACAGTTCCACTGTATGCACGAACCTTAGGCCTTTATCCATTGGGCAACAGAGTCAAGAAATAGGAGAGACAGAAGAAGTGAATGTTGAGTGATGCTGGACGTCTCTGCAGGCTATTGCAATAAACTCTTGCTGGTACTCAGCACTTAAAAATAGGACCTACAACAAAAAATTTATAGAAGAGCAGAACTCCCTTATTTCTTTAGAACTACTGCACTTTGCCTAGCTCGGTTGAGCCAGGTAATCACCAGGTGTTATGAAAGGATCTTCATGGAAGTAGATAAAAGCACCTCAACTACAAAAATGGAAATGAATGCAGTGATGACCCACGGATTTGCAGGTTGTGGAATGGGAATGGGGAATGATGGAATGGTGGAAGGTGGCAGAGCAGAAGTGGTAGATACAGAAACAGGGTGCTACTGTGCTACCAGCTGCTGTGAAATAGATAATGAAATGAAAGTGGATGGAATGGATATGGTAGTAGGAACTGTGGTTGTGACAAAATACTCACAAGACAAAGGACTAGAATAAAGGGAAAGTAGAAATGGGAACATCAGAGAGGGGAAGAGAAACAACAACAGTGGCTTGATTATGTACAGAAGAACAAGGAATAGGAATTGCAGAAGGAGTAGGAGAGGAAGGGAATGCATATGCAAAAGTGGAAAATATGTAGAAGAAAGCCACTAACTGCTGGGAAGGAAAAGGAAAAAGAGAAAGAAAAGAAACATACATGCGGGCTCGTGTGCAAAAGGAGCCAAAGTTAAAAAAAAAAAAAAATTGTTCTTTTTTGTTTTTTTTTTTTTTTTTTTTAGCTATGTACACAGTAACCCCAAAATTTAGCTATGAAATTTTAGGAGATACCCTTACCAGAGCATGGCTCTATGCTCTCCTGGATCCCAGACCTTTGATAGACACTCATGGGTCTCCTGATTGGTAATCAGATTAGAGTCATCAAAGAGTTGCAATCGTCGCGCTCCAAGTGTCTCAACCTTTGTGAGACCTAGGCATAAAACCTCATACTCTGTTGTATTAGTCGTGTAGCTCGAGGTCAACTGGTATGAAGAATATTGTTGAATTCCATAAGGTAATACTCGAATAGTCCCAGCTTTAGCGTCATTTCTGTATTGTGCTCCATCAAAATAGAACTGATCTTGCACAGGATCTTGACCAACTTGATCAGGAGATAACTCTACTTCAACCCCTTTAGGCTTTGTGATAGAGTAACAACCAATTTCAGTTTCCACCATGGCATTAAAATTGAGCATTGAAATTTCATCCTCTAAGCAAGGCTCATCCAGGACTTCATCCATCAAATTAGAATTGTTCAATTCTTCAGTGATTAGGTTGACAGAATGTTTGGAATTTTCTTCTTCTCCCATCTTCTCAATATGAAAAGTAGAAGGCTTCTAATTGTAAATACAGATTCTTCTCCATTTGAAAGGAATATCCAAGTGAGAATAATCCAGAGAAAGGTAGCCCCCTAGCTTGGCAGTAAATTCTCTCGACAAATACATATTGAAAAATGGTTCCAAATCAACCACAACTATCTCCTGAATTACTGTAATCTGAGGCATATTATGCAGAGCAATAGGAACATCCTTGATTACACCCACTGTTTTCACTGGAGTCTCGTCCAACTGCAAGATACCAGGGCTACTTCTTGTATATTCCATTCCCATGACTTCACAAACTGCCTTTGGCATGACATTTTTCGCAGCACCAGAATCAACCAGGCAGTTGTGTACTATCCAACCCTCCATCCTGAGTGACAGATAAAATGGGGGTGGTCTGTTCTTTCCGGTGACTGAAGAGGTCAGAGTTTGAGACATAACTACCTGGGCTAGAGCTTTCCCATTACTTTGTATGGTCTTCAAGGATTTTTGTAAGAGATTTACCTGTCCAGGCAGCTGCAAGGTGTCATATAGACTTACCTTAGCTGGTATCCATTTGAGTTCTTCAACAATATTGTACTCCATGGAGATCTACTCTTTTCCTCCACTAGCAGATTCAAATTTGCTTTTATATTGTTGGGTAGCCTCCACTCGTTACCGTTTGGTCAATCATGGATATCGCAACGTCTTTGTAGCTTGTTCCTTTGTTTTCGCATACAGCTAAGAGATAGAAGTTTGTTCCTTCTCTTTTGCTTGTGGTGGAAGCGGATCCTTTGCAAAATAGGTGGTTGTTGTGGAACTGGAGGATCATGAGCCTTTTCTGGTATTTGCTATTTTGTTGCTTGTACAGGAGGCACTTTCAATAGCTCCATCTTGGCCAAATCTACCAGCATTGGTTTCTTGTCGTTGCGTGTCAAGATTGTTGTGTTCCTCAAGAGACTCCACAAAATTAATATCCAGCTCTCGAATCATGTTTACACGACTCCTTGCAAGAACTTGCAAATAATTTTGGTGGACCATGCAAGTGGACTCATCATGTGGGTCATTGCAGGAAGAACACCAGTAAGATGGCTCATGTGAAACTTCAGAAGGGCCAGCCTCCTCACTTACCAGGATCGCTGAGTTCCTTTCAGGTACTTTCTCCATAACCTTGCTAGGAGCAAGTTGTTCTCTAGTTACTACCAGCATAAATATTTATGGCTAATAGTTCCTCTCTGCCTCTCTCTGCTCAATAGATGTCACCTTGTTAGTGAGAGATCTCATGGCCAATTGAATTTCTTGCAAATAGCCAATTGAGGATCTGGGTTTCAGGACACAGGCAGTTTTGGTAAAGGTAATAGAACCGGTGGGGAAGGTAATGCAGGAATTGGAAGTGGAGAGGTTAACTGTGGAATGGGAATCATAGGTACTGTAGTTGTGGGAGGATTCCATGAAGATGAAGGATACATGGATGGAGCAGTGTAAGATGTGGGGGTTGTACCTGTATGCTGGTATTACAAAATGCTTATTGCAGGCAACTGTGGAATAGTTGGAGCAGGGAGCTAGGGAACTAGAATGGGTGCGATCTGAGGTTCACTTGAGCTCCATGATGGAATAGGATACATGGAAAGCATAGGCTATGAAAATAAACTAGAATACAAATGCTCAGGAAGATCAGGTATGATAGGCATTGTTACCTTTGGAGGAAGCCTACCTATGGCAATCAAATCAGCTTTCGCATTTTGCGCTTGTTTGAACAGTTCTATAAATGTAGTCACATTAGATTGTTGGATATCCAAGCTGATGTCTGTGTTGAAAGCTCTCAGATAATAGAATGCAGCTAGTTCATGAGCAGGCCGAAGACCATCAGGAATTCTTTACTAGATTCTAGTAAATCTAACATTGAAGTCAGCTATCTCCTCCTGCGAGTGCCTTTGGATCACATTAAATTGATGCAACAAGGAGTATGGATCAGCTTGTTCATGAAAATTTTTGACTAACAGTTCTCCTAATTGATCCCAGGATCCAATGGTGCCTGGTTGCAACGTTCGGTACCAATACAGCAATTTTCCTCTCAATGATAACACCAACAACTTTACCATCACATCCTCATCTGTTATGTCATGGATAACCGCCAAAGAGGCTACATCATTAATATGCTCATAAGCAGTCTTACCAGTACCATCATAGGTTGGAAAAGCTTTCAAAGCAGCTTGAGGGACTTGATTCTGCATCGATAGATTCAAGGCACCTGAATCATTCCATGCTGAGAACTTCCTTGGTGGAGGCTACTGGGCCATTTGGAATGGTGCATATGGCTGTAGAGGTGGAAAACTAGTAGCAGTACTAGATGAATTTGAAGGAACAGAGAACACACAAGCAATTTGTGAGGATGTTGCAGAGGATATAAGTGGTGGGGAGACCAACTTAGGATATTCGCTTAATCTTTGGTTGTCAAGTTCAAAAAACTCGATGGCATTTTCAGATTTTTTGGCCTTCGATCTTGTGATCATGAAGTACAAAAGAAGTGGGATCCTCTTCACAATATTTAGGTGGATGTATATCATGGAACGTATGAAACACATGAAGAATTGAGGTAAGGGGGTAAATATGGCCAGGCCAATGACTTATTAAAAAATAAAAAGAAATTTCTTGTCGAGATAACACATTAATAAATGTTGTGGGATTACATTGTGAAGATCAAGTTCAAATTATCATGTCTTTGTTATACTCCAACGATTTACTTTGATCACTAAAAGTATCTTAAAAAATAAATAAATAAAAGAAAAGAAGTTCAAAGCATGTCAAGTTTAATAAAAGCAATCATCTTTACAAATTGTTACCATTTATTTAATGAAAGATATTGCAGTGATATATCTTTAGTTTTTCATTTAAGAAATCCAACTTCAAATTTTAGTACGAGGGAATCAAGATTCCTCTTAAAAACCTATATTTTTAACTTAAAATTTACCAATAAGTCATAGTTCAATGGTTAAGACATATAAATAATATAACTCATAACAACGTTTAAAAGACAAAGAAAAAGACAACTCTTTCAAAACCCTACTTTTTAAATTAAAAAATATTAGAAATAAATATATTGTTAATATTTAATTGTTAAAAACAAATACATCGCCTCTCAAGATTCTTATAGTAAACATGAGCTAATAAATATACGTTGTCCTAAAAGGGTATAACATTTTTTTACATTCTCCAAAGGTATGCTTCTATTACAAATATAGTCCAAAGGTATGAAATGTTTCAAAAAAAACAAAACACAAGAAACTTTGGAATGTGTCCACTATAAATACAAACATAATTAATAGGCAAAAAGAAGAGAGAAAACCATTTTTTTTTAAATAATTCTGCATTGGGTAAAATAAATTCCAGAGAACTTTTGAATTCATGTTTAAGAAAAAGTGAAAAGTCATCAATTTTTTATGGATCAAATGCATGAAAAAGTGAAAAAGTGTGAATGACAGTATCTTGTGGAAATTTTGTACTTAATTTAAGGCTTTAGGAGGTCTGGGTATTATTGATCCTCTTATCAAAAGAAAAATTTTAACTACAAAATGGGTTGCTAGAACCATCAGTCGTGATAAAAATTGAAAACACCTATTTCATTACAAAAACTTTCTAGCTACTTACAAATATAAATGGAAAGAAACCTTATGGGAGAATAAGGTTCTTAATACACCTTACTTTACAATTGAAGGATTTATTTCAGTTACCCATAACTGGAAAGCTTGACAATCAGTTTCTCATTTATTGGCTTGGAAGTCTAACTCCTTCAGACATGGTCTGAGCATCGATCTAAATAGTCTTTTATGGAATAAACTTATCCTCCATACTAATAAACCTTTAGCTTTATGCAATGATATTCAAGATCTAGCATTTTTGAAGAAAGGTGTTAATAGAATAAGAGATATCTGGGATCCGGGTAGCTTCTTGTAGCACCCTAAAATTGGCATAGTTAAACCTTAGTAAAAAGATAAAAATTTGAATTTTAAACCCAAACCGCCCGTTAACCACCCGTTACCCACTTTCCTCATTTTTTGCGCCATTTTTAGGATTTGTTTTGACCGTTGGACGATATCGTCGACGATCAGACGAAATCGTCCCAGATCTGACGAATTCATCTGGAACAGAACGTCCAGACGATTTCATCCCAAAACCAAATTTTCATAATTAGCTTCTATTTCAATAGCTTCTCTAACTTGGGCAGAAAGCGTGTCTGCATAGTTAGAGTCTCCCCCGTTGGAGATCTCCCAAATTGGGATGATCTCCAACCTCCTAACCTCTCCCTAATCCTATATAAACTGGGATTTTCTCAGTTTATCCCCCTGAACCCCCTAGCTGATGGATTTCCCTACAAATTTGGTTCCTTATGCCTTAGAACACCTTCATACTTTTGTTTGCATTGCATATTTCGAGTTTTCTTGCAGGAATCTTACTGTTCTTCAGCTGGAGCAAGCTTGGATCGTCGTAGGCGATTCCAGATGATTTCGGACGATCCTGTTGCAGATCGGTGATGATCTAGTACGATCAGAGGTGATCTCGACTGTAGTCCATATTGGGGGCAATCAGAGCCCAGAGTTTGCATTTCCTTATTGTTCTTCTGCATTTCTTTGTGCATTATCTTAGTTATTGTATTTATGCATCTTGGCGTTCACCTCATTTAGCATAGATATATGATGAAGTTAAAATAAATTGTCAAATTGATGCATTTCCTTTTAATTGCTATTTAGATCTACCATTTAGGCAAATTCATCATTATTCCTATCATTTCCCCTTGCTTTTGCAGTTGCATTTTTGGTATTTTGTATCTATTTTTGTGATTGCAGGTTTTTGACGAATTCGTCAGATTGTCGATGATCCTATCTGATTTCAGATGACCGGTTGAGATCTGAGATGATCCTGTGCAATTTCAGATGATTCTGTATGATTCGAGATGATTTGGACTTCTACAAGACTCAGAATCTCCATCAGACATCAGGAATCAGGTATGTTCTATCCTATTTAGTACATTCTCTATGTTCAACATTTATTCATGTTTTTTGCAGCCATAAAAATCAGCATTGGCATATAGAATAGTTTAGATTCATCTTGGCCAAACCTAGGAATTGAATGATTAAAGCACAAAATGAACACATCAAACCTATTATCAACCTAGGCATGGAAACTGCCATTCAAAAGTTTCCTGGTGAACCCACCATCCGTCAAAAATTCACCTTTATACCCCTCCCCCGAGAGGCGGGACCTTAAAAGGGCCTCTCAGTCCGAGGTATTGTCCCATCCTTCTCGCATCCCCCTTTCGGGCATGGATCCTATAGCCTGAAGGTAAGGATGCAAAAAATTTGGAGCGATACATTTTGGTGAACCCGACGTGAACAACTAAAACCTTTTGAAAATAATCCAAAAAAAAAAATAACAAAAACATAAATGCATTTAGAGTCAAAGATTGCATATCATATTTAGATGGTAGATTATAATAAAAGATGAGTTGTCACCATTAATATTGAGAATCAATTAGCAGCTATAGAGATTACTTCTATACTTAGAGTACCTCAAACAAATAGGGTTCAACCCTTATGGGACGAACTTAATAGGAGATTGAATATCATTGAGTCTAGATCAACCGAACTTAGGCAAATCAAGAGGTTTGTTCTAGATAGAATCCTGGATCCTGATCAAGTGACCTTATATCATGAGCTTCAGAGAGCTTGCCATAGGTGGTTAGCAGATAAAAGAGCCCTTGTGTCTTCTGAATTGTACACCTTTGAGGAATACCTCGACAATGCAGTTGTAGTACATAAATTTCTATCTCGTATAGAGGATCAAGAGGTCATTCTTACGGATAGAAAGAGATGGAGTAGAGTTCCTAGAGCTGTGTTATACCGAGAGTATTGCCATGAGCTCTATTTTTACAAGACAGAGTCAGAAGTAGATAACATCACCATAGCACACTTTGTTAAGTTCCTGAAAAACCATTTCCAATTTGAAGAAGAGCATTTCATGACTCCTGATGAACTTGATCCTATCAATGACATCTATAAACTATTTATAGAAAACTAAGCCATTCTTTTATTATTATTATTTCTTGCATTTAGTGTGTTGTTTGTTATCTTTATAATCATAAAAACAAAACAAAAACATAAAAATAAAAACAAGACAAAATCATAACAAAAATAAAAAACATTTTCTTTTAAAAGTATTATAGTAGGTATATAATTAAAATATATACCTCCCAAATTTGTTGCAAATATATTAATATATATTTGCTAAAATCTAAATTTAAACAAATGACTAGACTCAGGAATGGAAAACAAGTTGAAGTAGAAGAAGATTGGTTAGGAAAAATAGTAAATAAACCAGATGTCCTCCCTGAAGACCCAATTCAGGAAGAAGGAACCCTAGACCAACAAGAAGAAGATTTTGTTGACGCAAATGAACAAAGAGAAATTGTTAGAGAGGAAGGATCCTCATCTCCTAAAATATCTCCGGAAGGAGCTATTACTTTTGAGAACATGGAACATTTCTGGAAGTTCCTCAATACTAATATTGGCACTCTTAATAGAGCAGTCCATATGGACAAGGATCAAATTAGTGACACTCAAGCAACCCTAGAAGACATATATCACACACGCACTAATCCCTTGTCCTTCGTTGATCAAGAAAGTGATCAAGCTGGACCATCCAATTTGGATATGGCCGCTATAATCCAGAACATGCAACAACAACAGGTTACCCAACCATCTAGAGTGCCTGTTACCAAGCCTAGGGTTATTCCCACACAAAAGAAACCATCATTCACTGCTCTATTTCGCCAAGTTATTGATCAACATACCTCAAATCAACAAAAGCCTAAAACAAAACCAAACACCAATTTCCAACAATCTGGGGTACAACATAATGCTACAACAAATCTTCTTCATAATACTCTTCCTACCAACCATTTGCATAACAACAATATAGCATCTAATCCTTACGTCACGCCATCCTACGCTTACAAATCCCATACTCATGTACCACCAAACCAATATGGTGGACAAACTAGTAATTTGGAAGCCATGGTGAAACAATTAGTCTCCCGCATGGACCAGATAGATCCCTACCATCCCTCGTACAATTATCGAGAGATGTGTAGCCAGCCTCTAGATCCTATAGTTGTAGCACAACCATATCCTAAACACTTTCCTATGCCTGTCCTACCTATATACAAAGGAACTGAAGATCCCATAGAGCATCTTCGTATGTTTAGGATAGCGTGTCATGATATATCCCATGATGATTTGTTATTACTAAAAATGTTCCCAAAAAGTTTAGGAGGGATGGCATTAGAATGGTATTATCAATTACCCACTCATTCTTTGAGAAATTTCGAAGAAACCGTCGAGTCTTTTGTGCATCAATTTAGTGCCTACATTGAAAGGCATGTAACTATTAAAGATTTGTACAACCTAAAACAAGACAAAGATGAATGTTTTGCTGATTTCCTAGCTCGATGGAGATAGTTGATAGGAAAATTGCACTTTGTGTTACCTTATCGAGAAATGCTGGATATCTTTATCAATAATTTACAAGAACAATTATCCTATGAGTTATCAACTGCTACCTTGACCACCTTCGATCAAGCTATAGATTTAGCTCGAAGAGTGGAAGATGCTCTTGTTAGGAGAGGTCAACTTAAAAGGAAAGATGATGAGAAAACATCCAGAAATCAATATAAAAATAAACAAGTTGTGGGCGATGGAGTCACTGATAGTAGAAATATCGCTACTATTAATGTTGCAAAAACAATAGAGAAATTTATATTGAAACCTCCTGATAAACCACCCCAAGAATTTACGAGGTTAAATCAACCTTTATCAACCATTCTCTCGTAATTACTAGCACGAGGATTGATCCAATTACCAAATATCCGGGAACCTGATCCAACTATACCTGGATACAGAGCTGATTTACACTGTGATTTCCATAGAGGACCTGGACACGCTACCAACTCTTGTAAAAGGTTAAAACATAAAATACAAGATTTAATTGATAACAATGAGATGGAGGTGCAAGCCTTTCAACCTAAACAAAATCCTCCTAATAATGCTCAAAAGAACATCCCCCAAAATCAGAATCAGAATGCCAATCAATCATTGGACATATTTCAACATCCTTTACCAAAGCATGGTAAAGAGGTGGCTAATCAAATTGAGCATCATAATGTTCCCCCTCCTACCCGATATGTAGGAACTATTAGTGGACATTTACCCGTTCACGATCCGCAAAACTTTGACACAACTTTATCCATGGTTACGGCCAGACCTCTATATAATATTCGGACACCTGCTCTTAGTGACACCGAATATGAGACTGAAAGTGACATGGAAATCACCTCAAATCAATCGAATAGTTTTGAAGATGAATCAGATGTTGTTCAACCCATCACAAATGCTATGGTTCTGGAAGAACCATTTCCTAGAAGAATCACTACTCGACCATCTTCTCACCAATTACTTTCTAATGAACAAGCCATAAACGCTAGACCAAGACCCATTCATCATCCACAAAATAATATTGTAGGTACCATCGGAGTTGTTACTCGACAACAAGCTCAAAATTCTCAACAGGATCAAACTCAAAACGATGGATCAGCTCCATTTGTTTTGAAAAATCCCAATAAAGGGAATCATGCGCCTAATGTTCAACCTAAACCTCCTTATAATATTAATGAACAATTATCAAATACTACAGCTAGAATTTCCCTTTTGGACCTTTTAAGATCTTCTCCTACACATAGGGATGAATTAATGCTCACATTAAGCCAAATGATGGTACCACAAAATATTCAACCTCAAGCCATGTCCAATACTATCATAACTCGAGAAGTCGATTGTATTGACTTTCGGGATAGAGATATACCGCAACATAGTTTACATAAGGATAACCCCTTATATATTACTGCCCTAATTGGAGATGTAGCAGTTAAACGAGTCTTGATTGATAATGGTTCATCTTTAAACATATGCACTTTTGACTTCTACCAAATATTTGGGTTTAGAAGTGACGAAATGAAAAGAACTGATATGATTATAAAAGCATTCAATGACGAAACACAAGAAACATGTGGAGTTATTACTATTCCATTGCAAGTTGGTCCTAGAACCTTAGACATGACCGTGTTTATTGTACATTGCCCTGCATCGTACAATATACTCTTGGGTCACCCTTGGATCAACGCGATGCGAGTCTGTTCCCTCAACTTTACATCAGTGTGTTAAATTCGAATTTAAAAATCAGTTGGTTACCATTCATGGTGATCCTAGACCCTTTGATATGTGTGCTTTGGCAGAACCTGTTGGAGTTCAATTTTGCCCTGCTCTGTCATCCACACATCCTAATTCTAATCATCCATCTAAACGTGCGAAACACACACCCATAACATCATCTACCTTTTCTCCATCCATCACACCTCTACATATAGTTCAACCATCCTCTGAACAAACCACATTAAGACCTCAAAAAGATCCTAAACCCACAACCAATGCTTCTTGTTTTACTCCTATAACTTCCATACCTTTAGACCCATCCATCGACATCTCTACAATGTCTACGCCTATCAAAGGCATGTTTCCCGCATCTGAAAACATAGGAAATGATCCTTCTACTTCTTACGCTCTTACTGATGAGCTCTTACCAGATTTATCTAAAATTCTTATATCAGAGAAAATAAACGCTGCTATGCAAGATTCCCATATTTTAAATAAATTGCCACCCTCTCCTCGTACCTTGGGCCTCCCACAACCTATGGGAAGTATCTACCAAGTCGGGAGTTGTGCTTTTATTTATAAGGGATATGACTGGGGAAGAATACCTAGAAACATCAAGACTCATTATGATGGGTATGCTCGCTGTTATTTTGCTAATGAATATATTAAAGCTAAGCCTATAATGCTTAAATTGGGATATAAAGGGAAAGGTTTGGGACCTTCCCAAAATGGTATGAAAGAACCTTTTGAGGTAGAACCATGGCTTGCTCGATGTGGTGTGGGCCTATTTCCTAGTAAATGTCAGCCCTTCCCATTTGAGGATGATGACCATCTTATATGTTACCAAGATTATTTGGATAAATGTGATGCTTTGCGTTTAAGGGATAATCCATTTACATGTAATATGCTATCTATAGCTTACCCTGAGATGATTGTTGAATCCGACGATGAGTTGGAGGGGATATCTTCCATGATGTCTCCATTGAGGAATTGTTACATAACGAATTTTATTTCGATGGCTCTATACCTAGTATAGCCCAGCTTGAGGCCACGACTCCTCAAGATGAATTATCCAAGCTAACCTTGGAAGAATTACAAGAATTAGGCGTTTCACCCGCCCCATCTAATTTTGAGAGAGATCTACATATGGAAGTTGAAAACGTTATAAAAATTAACATTGGAACCGAAGATAACCCTCACATCATCAACATTGGATCAGAATTGAGTCAAGAAAAACAAGATAAATACATTTCATTCCTAAAAGAATATGAAGACGTTTTTGCTTGGACATATGAAGATATGCCAGGATTAGACCCCTCTGTAGTTATGCATCACCTAGTAGTCCATCCGGATGCTAAACCTGTTAAACAGAAACTTAGAAAAATGCATCCTAAAGTGGCCTTACTAGTCAAAGGAGAATTAGAAAAACTCTTGAAGGTTATTTTTATACAAGCTATTGATTATGCTGAATGGATCTCAAATGTAGTTCAAGTAACTAAGAAAGAAGCTACCAAAATTAGGGTTTGCATAGACTTTAGAGATATTAATGTTGCATGCCCTAAAGATGATTTTCCTCTTCCCAACATGGATCAGATCATTGATTTTACTATTAGGAGAGGAATGATATCCCTAATGGATGGATTCTCTAGTTATAATCAGATCAAGATAGCTCCTGAAGATCAGGCTAAAATAGCCTTTATTACCCCTTGGGGAACCTTTTGTTGGAAAGTGATGCCATTCGGTTTAAAGAATGCAGGTGCAACATATCAACGAGCCATGACTTATATCTTTCACGATATGATGCATGATATTCTACATGATTATGTAGATGATATTATAGCTCGTTCCATCAAAGAAGATGATCATTTAGATGACTTGAGAAAAGTATTTGATCGGTTAAGGGAATATCTTATCCGACTAAATCCAGCCAAATGTATATTCGAAGTTAAGTCCGATAAATTATTGGGGGTTATCATTTCTTTACGTGGCATTGAAATTGACCCTCTCAAGATCGTGGCTATCACTGATATGCCCGCACCCACAAATATATCTGAATTACGAAGTTTACAAGGTAAGCTCCAAGCTATTCGTCGCTTCATCGATAAGTTGGCGGATAGAACTGGACCCTTTCTTAAGCTTCTTAAGAAAGATGCCTCTTTTCATTGGGACGATGAATTCCAGGAAGCATTTGAACTCCTTAAGCAATATCTCCTTAAACCATCGGTGCTTTCCCCACCTAGATCTGATCGTCCATTTATCTTGTACATTTTTGCTTCAGATTTTGCCTTAGGAGCTATGCTAGCTCAACTTGACGATGAGAAGAAAGAACGTGCTAATTATTACCTCAGCAGAGCCTTAATCAGTTATGAAACTCGTTATACAGTATTAGAGAAGTTATGTCTCGCAGTCATATTTTCTACACAGAAACTATGCCATTATATGCTCAGTCAAAAAATGTATGTTATTGCTAAATTCGATCCTTTGCGGTATCTCATGAGTCGACCGTACTTATCTGGTCGCACAACCAAGTGGGTTCTTGCGCTAAGCGAGTTTGAACTCACGTTTATAGGACAAAAGTTTGTTAAAGGTCAAATCATAGCAGATCAATTAGCTGCTACGCCCTTAGAGTCTACCCATCCCCTCATCATTGAGTTTCTTGATGAATGCCTTAAATTAGAGGCAGACCATCCTGAGCAATGGTCCCTACACTTCGACGGAGCCCGATGCATGAGTGGGGCTGGTGCAGGTATTATTTTAATATCTCCACAGAAACATCTTATACCTCTATCTTTCAAACTAACATTTGCTTGCACCAATAATACTGCTGAATATGAGGCTCTAATCCTTGGATTACGAGCTGCCTTGGCGCTAAAAATTAAAAATCTATTGGTTTTCGGTGATTCTCAACTTGTCATAAATCAAATCAATAATGTTTATCAGACCAGAGATGATAAATTACGCCCATATAAAACATATGTCTTGCAATTATTATCTTTATTTGATCAAGTTACCTTGGAAGCTATTCCTCGAACTAGCAACCGTGCGGCTGATGCTATGGCTGCAACTGCATCTCTTTTGCCCTTGGAGTTAGATGATGAATATGCTACCATCATTATTCATCGACTCTAGGAACCCGCTTCAAACAAATCATGCTTAGAACCTTTGGATGTGTTTCTAATCAACGAAACTACTCCCGAACCATGGTACACTGATTTATTTAATTTTTTGCAAAATGGGACCTTCCCTGAAGGTTATAATAGCAACCAACATCGGTTATTACGTAGACGAGCAAGTCGCTTCGTAATTATTGGTAATACCTTGTATAGGAGATCTTTTGAAGGCATCTTATTGAGATGTTTGAATCTAGCAGAATCTAGATCAGCTTTGAGTGAAGCCCACAATGGATCTTGTGGGGGGCATTTTAGTGGTAGCGCCATTGCTAAGAAGCTCCTTAGGATAGGATATTTTTGGCCTACCATGGAAAATGATGCACATGATTATGTGCGCCATTGCGACAAGTGCCAGAAACATGTTGACCTTGTCCATGCGCCTGCACAAGAACTGCAGGCTATTTCATCTCCTTGGCCCTTCTCAAAATGGGGCTTAGACATCATTGGAAAAATCAACCCTGTGTCATCTGATGGACACAAATTCATCATAACAACCACTGAGTATTTCATGAAATGGGTTGAAGCTATGCCCTTAGCTTCTTGCACTGGAACCCAAGTCTCCAAGTTTATTTTTAATCAAATTATTTGTAGGTTCGGAATTCCTGCAAATCTCATCTCAAATAATGGAACTTGTTTCAAAAATAAAGATGTCAAAAAATTATGTCAAAAATATAAAATTCAACATCGTTGGTCCACTCCCTATTATCCTCAGGGTAATGGCCAAGCAGAAGCATCTAATAAAACATTAATCAAAATCCTCAAAATACTGGTCAATAAGTCTGGTCGAGATTGGCACATCCAATTATATCCTGCTTTGTGGGCTTATCGAACTAGCGTTCGTACCCCCACAGGCACTTCACCTTTTGTTTTGGTTTATGGCGCTGAAGCAGTTTTTCCCTTTGAATTAGAAGTTCCTTCTTTAGCTCTACTACTTCAAGATACTGAAGTAGGAGATGAATATCGTGCTGGCAGATTTAGTCAGCTAGAACTCCTAGATGAAAAGTGCATCAATGCTTTGGAACATCTTCGTGCCTACCAAAACAAGCTTAAGAGAGCATACCTCAAGAAAGTTCATCATCGATCCTTTGAGATCGGTGACCTTGTCTTAAGAGAAAATCAAAAAAATACTAATGCAACTAAAGACCTTAAAGGTAAATTTGAGCCCAACTGGCTTGGACCATATGTCATCACTACTAAATTTGGATCGGGAGCATATCGATTAGCTACCTTAGATGGTAAAGATCTTAAAGAACCTATGAACATTATGCATCTTAAGCGTTATTATGCATAACATTGGGTCATTTCATCATTTGTATATATTGTATTTTGCATATTGTTTCATTTTAGCCATCCATGTAAATATTTTTCAAAAATAGTAACAGTATTTATTCTTTCAATTCATCACTCAAAATCAAACTATAAAAACTTCAAAATCATCAAAATCTTCAAAAACATTCTTTATTTTCGTACCTGTCAATTCTTGAAGTATTGCAGTTATATTTTCAATTATTTTGGATAAATTAGCATTTATTTGGAATCCCGCACTTTCACACTCACAAGCATAAATATTTTGATTTTATTTGGTATGATTATTAATCTCTCTTATATCAAAGTCCACAGTTGAATTAAATAAAGTTTTGAGCATAGAGAACTGATCTTGTTATTTACTTGAACCAAACATATCTTTTCACATTAAAATGATTTCATTGCAAATTCAATCTGATGCTACATAGTAGAAGTGGTTTCTTGAGCAAAAAGTTTCCCCTGCTATCCTATCATGCACATGGTCTAGAATCTTTGAGAATTGACAAAAGGACAAGCTCACCCCTACCCAGAATAAAAATCCCTTGCTCCACAGCCAATCCGAGCAAGTATCCCTAGTATAGGAAGCAAAAGAAAAAGTCAAAGCAAAAGAGAAAAAGAAAAATATTATTTTGTACCATCACAACAATATTTCAGCATTATCTCAGTTCCAAGCAAAAATACAAAAAAAAAGAAAAAGAGAAAAGCAAAAGCAAAAGCAATAAAATCCCTCCCCTACCCTTTGAAAAGAAAAGAAGGGTGAATGAGCTTGAATCCCTGGAATTCTCAATTATTCAAAAACTGTGAGGTAAGCCCCATAACAGGTGGTTTGTGCCCAACCCGCTTGGCCTTGGGTAATTCCTAGCGTGGTGATATGTCTGTCACATTAGCGACCTTCTTTTGTACAGACCTATGTCGGCTTATGGATTAGCTAGCTCTTGATAACCCGACTTACATAGTAGTCTAGTATGGTTACATGCATATAAATCATGGTCAATGAACCCTCATTTGGTTAAGTCAAATTACTTGTATCAAATTCTCTTGCTCAAAATTGGTGAATGAACAATACAATTGCACACACATTTGTATTTGAGAGATTTTGTATCATTATGATAAAGCAAGATCGGTAATGAACTCACATTTGCACATGAGGGTTCCTTATAAATCTACATTTGTCTTTGAGATAATGTAACATATTTTTGCAACTCTTTTTGGAATAATTTTATCTTCTTATTTTTTGTTTAGTATAAAAACTATTGTATACATTGTTTTCAGAAATCACAAAATGCTTCCAAACCACATATGACACACATATAATCAATAAAAGTCATGTTCCTATTATTATTATTTTTTTGTCTATCCAAAGTCAAAAAATCAATCATGCAATAAAACTAAAATATCAATTTTTTTCTTTGGATTTCGCGATGATGGTATAAGTCTATACCCATAATTCTATGCCTAGCGCAAACCATTGTTCTCATTTTATTTCCCCTTCATTTTAATTCATAAAAACATATGACTTACATCATTATGTTACACAATTGAGCTTTAAAAAGAACGAACACTTTTTTTCTATTTTCATGTCATTATGTCAAAACATTCAATTTTGCAATGATGGTATAGTTCCTAGGGACTTATTCAAAAAATTTATCACACTTAGGAATTTATGCCTAGCAAAAATCATATTTCTTTAAATATGTCATGCATAATATTTTTTATGAAAATCTGAAAACAAATCATCACCATCATCATTTTCATCATCACAACACAAAAGTCTTAAGACAGTCTCTTAAGCACTCTTTTACTTTTAACAATATTTCTATCCTGGGATTAGCTTGACGACCTAGTGAGCGATGACTCCATGAAATGGTCTATAACAACGACAATGTCCTTTGAAATTATTGTTAGAAGTCCCTTTTATTTTTCATCAAATCACACCACAAAACAACCAATTTATGCACATCAGATTATTTCATTTACAATTTTATGCCATGACATAAAAATTATAATTATTTCCAATGACATAATTACATGAATCATCAATCAAACAATTCCAAAATTAAAGCACCATCCAACATACACAAGTCATATCATCAAAAATATAATCTATATATCATCAATCAAATATGTACATCATCTGGATTGGTATGCCACAATCAAAACCCTGGCATACTCAATCCCCTCAAAAAATATATAATAATACAGTCTACACTCTGCAATAGCTAGCCTCGAGAAGCCCTCGAGCTCTCAGCCTCATCTCCTCCCCCACCCTGAGGTGGAGGAGGTGGTCCCATAGAGGTCCGAACTGTGTCCCAGGTCCTCACCATCGATCGTGAGGATGTCCTCGATGATCCCACCCTGATAGGCTCTGCAATGCCGGATGGCAGCTGCAACCTCTGACCCTCCTGGCACCAACTGGAAGTATACGCTCTGGTAGAACGCAGTCTAGGCCATAGATCGCACCAAATCCTCGCCTCCATCCCTCCAAGCCCTAGAGCCAGTGTAGCCTCATCCTTGTAATGTCTGCACCTAAGCTCAGAGGTGGGCAACCTCAGCTCGGAGAGCCATCGTCTCGCTGCTCTCCCCTACCTCAACACCCTTGCCCTTATCGGGCGATGGTGGTCTCTCCCCCTACTACGAAGGGACTCCCCTCTCCCTCCGCCCTGTCTCCTATGCTCTCTATGGAGCCTGACCCATCCTTGGGCATCTCTCCTATGGAGACCATTGTTGCTCTCTCCCGTCGCATCCTCGTGCTGCCTCAATAGTAGCCTGGCATCGCCTCCCCATCCGTCGCACCATGGCATGCACTAGACCCTGCGCCCTCGTCATCCGAGGAGGGTGGATGCCTGTGTACCAAGCATCATAGCCATCTGCAACCCTAGTATCATCACCATCCACTAGCTGGATGGGGGCATCATCCATGTCCTGACTCTAGAACCGCTGCATGTCTGGAGCCCCGCTCAGCGTAGTACTATCCCAGACAGTCTGAGAGTACTCATAATCCTTGAGAGAAGGGATCCCCTGCTATAGACCGAACTACCACAAAACTTGGTCGTAGCGATGGAGCTCTACCTCTCCCCGCTCCATCCTCAGCCAACAGACTCGCCTGATGCGAGCCAGCTCCTGCCCATCCTCTGCCCACCCGGGGTGCTCTCGCCATGGCCTCCAGGTGATCTGGTCTAGGATGAGGTCATCCAACAACCTCCGTGACATCGACAGATCTATCCACCATTGTGACCCCCTCTGTAACCACCAGTAGAAAACCCGGGGCCTCTCCCGGTCAACCCCTGTCAGTGGGAGCCCTATCGGTCTCTGCACCGCAATGTGCTCCCAGCACCAAACCTATAGTAATGATGTCAAGACCAGACATCGGCCTCCCTTGTATACGACCCCATGTAGGATCCTATACAAGCGGCATAGTACAAAGCTGCCCCATGAGTACCTGTAGCCGTGGTCTCTCATATCATAGACCACATCTGAGAGGAGCCACGGTAGTCTACACCCGCTCTGGTGGCACAACAGTAAGCCACCTACTACCCCGGCCAAAACTCAAGTCAGCCTAGATGCCCCAGGCATCTGCCTTAGAGACTCGATGTTCACTCTGCCCTTCTCCAGGGTGAAGCTCGGGTCTCCGATCAATCTCATCATCGCCTGGCCCTGATTGGCCATAGGCATCATCAACCATCCCTGTATGGGGATCCTCATGATCCTCCATACGTCCTCTAATGTGGGAGCCATCTCCCCTATCGATAACTAGAAGTAGGATGACCTCGGGTACCATCTCTCTGCTAGGGCTGTCAGTAGCCCCATGTCTGTCGATACTTGTGGCATCTCTGCCACATGCTGCAAACCGACCTGAGCTAGTCGGTCGTGCTCTGCCTGATCAAGAGCGGCCAAGTCATCTCTCAATCCCTCGTATTTCCACTCTCGACTCTTTAGTAATCCCTTCTGCAAAACAAACAATCAAACAACACAATTCATTAATAAATCCATCATTAAAATCAAATTACATACATTTTAATCAAGATTAATTTCTTAAAAATAATGATATCGTCCACCATTGGATGATATCGTCCCAAATTGGGCAAAATCATCCTTTGTAGGATGAAATCATCTACGATTTCATAAATTGGGGATCGCCCCTTGTTGGACGGGATCGCCCCTATATCGTCGATTTCGCCCTCCGACGAAATCGATGATCTAGGGATGATTCCGATGAAATCGGGATGATTTTGTCACGACGGCGTCGATGGCCTAAAAACGGCCGCGATGCCCCAAAACAATCAAAATTTCAAACAAAAAATTGCACACATTAAATTCAAACCTAATCTACTAGGATTAGATCCTTACCCGTAGCCCGCGCTGGACCTCTATCGATCTGTGCGCTGTCTCCACCATTTTTCTCTAGAAGCTCTAAAAATAGTGAAAATGAACAGTAAAAATGAATTAGGGTTTTACCCTATTTTCTTAATTTTATTTAAAAATCAACATTTTTTTTAATTTTGCTTTTTCGTGCTTTTACCTCAAACGTTCGATTTGGGTAAAAACACGGAGGGGGCACCATAGTAAGCAGTCGCACGATTCGACCTAGAATCGTCGTCTAAAAAATGGAGTAAATTTTTTGCTTTCTCGTAAAATGGGAAAAACTCGTCTTTAACGCATTTTCTTTGGAAAATTCGCTAAAGAGGGGGCAAAATGTAGCACCCTAAAATTGGTGCAGTTAAACCTTAGTAAAAAGATAAAAATTTGAATTTTAAACCCAAACCGCCCGTTAACCGCCCGTTACCCGCTTTCCTCATTTTTCATGCCATTTTTAGGATTTGTTTTGACCGTTGGACGATATCATCGACGATCAGACGAAATCATCCCAGATCTGATGAATTCATCTGGAACAGAACGTCCAGACGATTTCGTCCCAAAACCAAATTTTCATAATTAGCTTCTGTTTCAACAACTTCTCTAACTTGGGCAGAAAGCGTGTCTGCGCAGTTAGAGTCTCCCCCGTTGGAGATCTCCCAAATTGGGATGATCTCCAACCTCCTAACCTCTCCCTAATCCTATATAAACTGGGATTTTCTCAGTTTATCCCCCTGAACCCCCTAGCTGACGGATTTCCCTACAAATTTGGTTCCTTATGCCTTAGAACACCTTCATACTTTTGTTTGCATTGCATATTTCGAGTTTTCTTGCAGGAATCTTACTGTTCTTCAGCTGGAGCAAGCTTGGATCATCGCAGGCGATTCCAGACGATTTCGGATGATCCTATTGCAGATCGGCGATGATCTAGTACGATCAGAGGTGATCTCGACTGTAGTCCATATTGGGGGCAATCAGAGCCCAGTTTGCATTTCCTTATTGTTCTTCTGCATTTCTTTGTGCATTATCTTAGTTATTGTATTTATGCATCTTGGCGTTCACCTCATTTAGCATAGATATATGATGAAGTTAAAATAAATTGTCAAATTGATGCATTTCCTTTTAATTGCTATTTAGATCTACCATTTAGGCAAATTCATCGTTATTCCTATCATTTCCCCTTGCTTTTGTAGTTGCATTTTTGGTATTTTGTATCTATTTTTGTGATTGTAGGTTTTGACAAATTCGTCTGATGAATTCGTTAGATTGTCGATGATCCTGTCTGATCTCAGATGACCGATTGAGATCTGAGATGATCCTGCGCAATTTCAGATGATTTTGTATGATTCGAGATGATTTGGACTTCTACAAGACTCAGAATCTCCATCAGACATCAAGAATCAGGTATGTTCTATCCTATTTAGTACATTCTCTGTGTTCAACATTTATTCATGTTTTCTGTAGCCATAAAAATCAGCATTGGCATATAGAATAGTTTAGATTCATCTTGGCCAAACCTAGGAATTGAATGATTAAAGCACAAAATGAACACATCAAACCTATTATCAACCTAGGCATGGAAACTGCCATTCAAAATTTTCCTGGTGAACCCACCATCCGTCAAAAATTCACCTTTATACCCCTCCCCCGAGAGGCGAGACCTTAAAAGGGCCTCTCAGTCCGAGGTATTGTCCCATCCTTCTCGCATCCCCCTTTCGGGCGTGGATCCTATAGCCTGAAGGTAAGGATGCAAAAAATTTGGAGCGATACACTTCTCAATTTTTACATGGAACCAAATATGCAATTATTGCTCCCTTCCTTCTAGGTTCAAATATTCTTATGGCTTAGTCATGGCTTCCATCCCTTGCAAGGTCCTTATAAAGTTGGAAACTACTACCCATAATATATAGAATGATTGGAGATGGATTAATGGTCATAGAATCTCTTCCATTACTTCTTGTTGGATATACAAAAATCTTTTGTGTCCTCCTTCTTTAGACTCTAAGCTCAATGTCAAGTGGCAAGTAAATTTTACCAATACCCAATGGTAGTATTTTGCTGCTCAAATTTGGAAAGTTCCTGTTGAATCCAAAACTTGACTTCTTAGATGTTGGATTTTGCATCAAAAATTTCTAACTTTTGAAATTTTAGCTTTGATTTTACATATTTCCCCTCAATTCAATTTTTGTAATTGATGCAGAAGCATCCAATGGTGTAAGGGCAATCTTGCATCACCAAAAATAAATATATATATATATATATATATATATATATATATATATATATATATATATATATATATATATATATATATATATATTTAGACCTATATGTTTAGACCCATATGTTTAAACCCATATGTTGAAAATTCAAGTTTCAAGTGAATATTTTCCTGGGCGGGAAAATAAAAATGAAAATTTCAAATGAATATTTTCCTGGTGGGAAAATGAAAGGTGGGAAACTTAAAAATTATGTAAAAGAGGGGGAAAATAGGATTTGAAAAGGGGGATTTTGGATCTGAAAAAAAGGGCTTCGGTTGGGCTCCAAGAGGGTATGATCTGGCATTGTAATTTCTGCCCCTTCTAGCTGGCATTAATCAAATAATTTTTTTTTATTAAAATTTAACTCCTTGGATGGTTTTGTTCGTGTTTGTTCTTCCTCATCAAGTGGTATTAGAGTGGAAGTTACTAAGTGTGTAAGAAAATCGCCGAATGTGAGGTAGTTTACACCAGGATTTGTGGTTCAGGTTTGGAGAAGCCGAAGCAATATGCCCCCATGAAGGAACCGAGGTTTTACTAGTAATTTTGTAGTGCTAGAAGAGGATTTTTAAGCTTTGCAAAGGCAATTCCAGGCATTACAAGAAGATCTGCATAGAGGGTTTGACCCAAGAAGAGAGGAAAAGAGTGAAGATGAAGCCAAAGAAGAGGAAGACAAGTTTGAGGAAGAAGAAGAGGTAGTAGATCCTACCCAAGCGAGGTTGTACAGAGCCATATCCTATATTGGGAAGAGGCCAAAGATGGAGGTTTCCACATACTCGAGAAATCTTAACCCGGAGGAGTTGATTGACTGGATCAATGACCTAGAAGAATATTTTGAATATGAAGAGGTGGAAGATCCTGATCGGGTCAAGTTTGCTAAGACCAAACTAAAGGGTCATGCTAGAATCTGGTGGAAAGGAGTACAACTTGAAATAAATAGAAGGGGAAAATAGAGGATCACTAGATGGGAATGAATGGTAGAAAAATTGAAGAGGCAGTTTATTCCAGTAGATTATGAGTTGGATCTGCTAAAGAAGATGCAAAGTTTGAGACAATCGGGAAAGTCTTTCAAATAATACACTGATGAGTTCTACAAGATCTTGATCTAAACCAGCCATTCTAAGTCTAACAAGGAGAAGGTAGCTCATTACATCCATGGGTTGAGAACCAGTATTCAAGAAGAGCTAATTCTGGTTAGGATGAGAACCATTGAGGATGCTTACTAGTTTGCTCTAAAAGTTGAAGAGAAGTTGAACAGAAGGTTTGAGGGTAAGCATAAAGGAAGATGTCATGGAGAAAGAACTGGTGGAAGAAAATATGGAGGATGAGGTGAGAAGAAATAATAAGCTAGTAGCAGTTAGTACAAAAAGGGAGATAATGCTTATAGATCCCGTGGTCAAAACAACAACTACCCAAGAGGAATAGGTAGATCTGATCGAGGAAATGGGGGAAGAGGGTTTCATGGAACCTACTTCAACTATGGAGAAGAAGGACATCGAGCATATGAGTATCCACAACACCAAGAGAAGCTAAATAGGAGGCCAAAAGGTAATGCCATAGCTACTATTGTAAATGAAGGAGCTGAATTAGAGCACTCTAAGGAGGCAAAGAGAGGAGAAGTTATGGTCATAAGGAGAACCTTGTTGAATGAGGAGAAGGAATCAGGCCAAAGAAAGAGCCTATTTTGCACAAGGTGCAAATATTCAGGTAAGGTCTGTAATTTTATTATAGATAATGGTAGTACTGATAACTTGGTCTATAAAAAAATGGTTACTAAGTTACAGCTAGAGAGGAGAAGACACCCGCATCCATACCATATTACGTGGTTGCAGAAGGACCATAGAGCTTTGGTCAATGAATAATGTTTAGTGAAGTTCAATATTGGGGGTTACCATGATGAGGTACTATGTGACATCATGCCTATGGATGCTTGTCATATGCTATTGGGGAGTCCATGGCAATTTGATTGACGTGCAGTACATGATGGATATGCCAAAACTTATTTTCTAACAAAGGATGGAGTTCTCCACAAAATGAAGCCCCTGAAGGAGGTGGATGAAAATGTATGTAGCAGTGCCAAAATTTGTTTATTTTATGGTAGAAATTTTTTGAATGGTATGAAGCATGAACATATGTGCTATGTATTGATTCCTAGAGTTAATAAGGAAAAATGTGAAGATATACCAGTAGAAGCCTTATATCTATTGGGAGAATTCCAAGATATTGTATTAGATAATGTACTTGAAGGTTTACCACCAGTGAGGGAGATTAGTCACCAAATGGATTTGATGACAAGATTCAATGTACCAAATAAAATGATTCATGTAGAGAATGAGTTGAGAAGACAATTTCAAGAGCTATTAAAGTTGAAGATAGATTTGAAGTTTAGTTTTGTACACCATCCACAGATTGATAGACAAACAGAGGTGGTGAATAGGAGTTTGGGAAACCTGATGAGATGCTTAGTAGGAGATAAGCCCAAGGGATGGGATTGGATTTTACCATAGGCAAAAATTTCTTACAATAATTCTGTCAATAGGAGTATTGGTAAATCTCCATTCTTGATTGTATATGGAAGCAGCCCAAGGAATGCCTATGAATTGAGGAAGATGGACAAAGGAGAAAATATTATGAACAAAAGTACAAGAAACAAGCAGTATGAAGAATATCTGGTTAAATGGAAAGGAAGACCTGTTGAAGATTCATCATGGTTGTCTAAGGCAAAGGTTGACCATCTTGGTTTTCCTCCAACAACAAAGAAGAGAGGTCACTTTTCAAACTTACCCTTAGTGTTTGATGCAGGAGCATCCAATGGTCTAAGGGCAATCTTGCATCACCAAAAAAAATATAATTTATATATATATATATATATATATGTTTAGACCCATGTGTTTAGACCCATATATGCTTAGACCTATGTGTTTAGACCCATATGTTGGAAATTGAAGTTTCAAGTGAATATTTTCCTGGTGGGAAAATGAAAGGTGGAAAACTTAAAAATGATGTAAAAAGGGGGGAAAATAGGATTTGAAAAGGGGGATTTTGGATCTGAAAAAAATGGCTTCAGTTGGGCTCCAAGAGGGTACGATTTGGCATTGTAATTTTTACCCCTTCTGGTTGGCATTAATAAAATAATTATTTTCTATTGTGATTTAACTCCTTGGATGGTTTTTTTCATGTTTGTTCTTCCTCATAATTAATGCTTTAGAAACTCTTATTCACTTTCTTTTTGTTTTGTGACATGGCTAAATAGTTTTGGGATGTCTTCTACACTTTTATTTTTCCCTCTTTCACTAGACCTTGGAAGCTTTCTCTGCTAGGTTTTTATCAGTTGGATCAAAGCCTCAAACTGTGGGATGTTTGTAGACTCATCATTCTCAAGCACATTTGGAAGTGTAGATGCAAAAAGGTGTTTCCTGGTTCTACTCCATGGGATATAGTTTTAGTAGACTTGGACTTTGATCTTTTGTTACATATGGTATGCATTCATTCCCAAGTCTATGGAACTTCCAACACACCACGAGATGTTATTGATAAACTTCATCAACTTTTTCATATGGTTCAGGATCTTCAAAAGGTCCAACAAGAAACTAAAAAGAAGGTAAATAACAATGATGAGCAAGTTCAATATTTGATTACTTCTATTAATTCTTTGAAGACTTCAGAAGATATCATAGAAGACATTTCCAAAATTTACCTATATAACAGGCTCTCCCATAGATGAATGTTGATATTTGGTGTATTGCAACAAGATATAGCTATAATTTTTTGTTGTTATTAGCTTCTATTCTTATGTATATTCAGTTATGGATGCTTTACTCCTTATCCACCTCATTTTATTTTTTAGTTGGTGGATAGTGTTAGCACCATAATATTGTAATGTTCTCGGTTAATGAATTAATATAATCTTAGCTTTTTCTAAAAAAACATAAAGGTTAAGAAATAAAAATAAAAGATACATAAAAGTTTTTAAAACTAAATAAATGAAATGAAAGTGTTTTTAAAATTCATTTTTATTGATATTTTATTTTTAATATAATAAAAGAAGTATGTTTGTCAAGAGTTTGTGAGTAAGAAAAAGAGTGAGTAAAAAGTAAAAGCATAAAAATATAAAATATTAGTGTGATAAAAATTTAGATAACATAGTAGGAAAGTCATATTTTAAAGTGCTTATTAGAAGTAAGGATGTCTTAGTTATCCATAAGAAAAAGTGAATTTGTAGAAAAGCATATCCAGGTAGTAGATATTACACCAAAAGTGATTATCAAGAATGAGATGATCGAGCATGATATAATGGTTCTTAAAACCAAAGGGTTAATATGTAAGTTCCATGGATATTGGATAGGTTTTTTTGAGATTCCAAATTGGATCAAGTGAAAGTGAGGATTGAATTCAAAATACTCCATGACTTTTCTTCCAAAATACTTTTTCCTCATTATCTTCTCCAGTTTAGAAATAAGGAATAAAACAATGAATGGTGGTCTTGGGTTTAGAGACTAAGATGCATTATATTTAATATCATGGAGTGAGAATTTTCATGGAGATAGAGATTATTAAAAGGCTTCCAGTGTGGGTTAGGCTTTTTGGACTTTCTTATCAATTCATCAATGAGGAGGTTTTAAAAAATATTGGCAATTCTCTATGGGAGTTCATCTAGGAGGGACCAACTATTATGGAGAGAAGGCATGTTGTATACACTCGAATATTTTTTGCTATAAAAATTTTAAAACCTTTACCACATTCCATTAGGATTAAATTTGAATAAAGATAATAGGATCAAAAATTGGATGAGTACATTGTGTATGATGTTGCAAATATCATGAAACTAAACACATGGAAAGAGATTGCTAAGCAAAATTGATGCAAAAAAGGATGAATTTTTTAGGTGTGAGATAAAACTCGATATGAAATAAGGAGATTAATCATTGAGGAAGCTAGGTCAAATTAAGCATTTTCTACTCCTAATAAAGTGGTAAGAAAAAATCATTTTTATTATCAAATAGAAAAGGCCATTATAGTTCACTTGAACCAAATATTAGACAAATGATACAAGGGATGAGGAAGTACAATAAAAAAGTTACACATAAGGAGTTAAAGGTATAAATAAATATGGGGAGGCAAATTTTAAAGTGAATTATGTGAAGGAGGTCAAGTTTAATCTAGGTAAATCGTCTTCATTTTCTTCAAGTAGCATAAAATCTTCTCCTTTCAATAAAAATGAAAATAGTACAGAGCATAGTGTATCTGTTGCACTTTAGGGTTTCAAGAGCAACATAATAAAGAAATGCATATGGAGGATATTCATGGAAATTTAGGGTTTTCAAGGTAGCATAAGAAAGTAATTACTATGGAGAATCATTCTTGCACTTTTGGGTCTCTGGGGCAACATAAAATGGAAGTGTTTATGAGGCTATTCTTCATATTTTAGATTCTTTAGGACAACATAAATATTTAAAAGATAAGTCTCATTATGAAAAATGAAAAAATAGAAGAGATTTATGAAGATGAAAGTGTTTATGGGAATGGAAAAAAGGAGAGTAAGGTCATCAAAGCATCAACAAAGAGAAAAAAAAAATCAAAGGGATATCGATTTGGGAAGCCAAATAAAAATACCACAATTGTTGACAAGAAGTGAATCTAAGCCCACAAATAAAAATTAAAAATGATGATGAAAATGATATCATGGAACATTAGGGTACGAATAAGACCCAAAAAAAAAAAGAGTTACTAATTAATTAATTGGTCATTATAGTCCTAAGTTTATTTTAATACAAGAAATAAAATTAAGTAGTGAGGAATGTAAGGATGCTTTTAGAAATATTTGGAAGATGGGTGATTGTCTAGCAGTTTCTTCTATAGAAGATTCAAATGGTATTGCAAAAATATGGGACAAATACAAATGGGATGGACAATTGTTAAAAGAAAAAATTAATTGGGTTATTGGACTATTTTGCAAGAAAGAGGAAAACATCAAAGTTGAGACTATAAATGTATATGCTCCAGCTCTAGTTGTGAAAAATATTGGAAGGACCTTGTTTAAGTTTTCTCCAACATTAAATATTTTTATAGAATCTTGGCTTTGTTAGTATAAATTTAATCTTTAATGAAAATAAGTAAGAGAATTGTCAATCTAAGGACACATTAACTTAACAAAAATTATTTTTCTTGTGTTTTTATAAGTTATATCATGTTAACATTTGAAAACAATGTGAAATGATTTTAAGTGGCTAAATATTTTGACCTTCAAGAAGAGTATTAGGATCAAATCTTGCCAAACGATAAATACATTTGCCACAAATTTTATAGTACATCACTTGATGTTTTGTTGAACTATATTTATAATGGGATCATAATTTTTTACATATAAGGCTTAATTCCACATAATCAACTTTTTTTCGTAAAAACAATTACATGTTTTTTTTTTATTTGTGGAAAACATCCCAAAAGGGATGCCACTTTCGGATAAGACCCAAGGAGGTAGGGGTATCCATTCCACCAAAAATACCCAGGACTCGGACCTGGCCTACCACCTTTGACATACTCAAGGAGCAAACAAACACACAAAACCAATTTAAAAATAAGTAAATAACAACAAAAATAATAAAATAAAATAAAAAACATGCTCCTTGAGTGTGTCAAAAACAAAAGCACAACCAAACACGCACAATAAGATAAAATAAACCACAACACAAACCACATACAAAAACACAAGAACCACATAACAAAACACAAACAAGACAAAAACAACAAAACACTACAAAGACATAACCCAAAAAAAACATGAAAAATAAACACAACCAAAACCTAAAAAATAAAAAATAAAAAAATAAAAATAAAAATAAAAAACAACCAACAACAGACAATAAACAAAAACAAAAAACATAGAAAACACTCACACATAAAAACACAAAATAACACAAACAAAGAGAAACCCAAGAACAAGAATGAAAAAAACACAAGAACAATAACAAAAAACATAAAAAACAAAAACAAACAACAAAAACACAAGAACAACAAAAAACAACACAAAGAACACAAAAACAAAACAAAACAAAAGAACCCACCCACCTTAAAAAACTAAAAAAAAAACAAAAAAAAAGAAAAGAAAAAAAATGAACAAAACAATGACCTATCTAGACCAGAAGACTATTAAGGCAAGAATCAACAGAGGAAACAAAATAAATAATAGAATGAGCTAGGGAACTAAAAAAAACTCAATGAACCAAAGAGAAGCAAAAAAAAAAACAAGAAGAAACTAGGTACCTTCAGAACTAGAGCCATCCAAAGAAATGATAGAAAGAAGAGCTTCCCTAATTTGAGAAGCCCACCATATAGGAGGGTGGACATAACAAGTAAGATCACCTTTGTCCAAAGCCCAATTAGCTAAAGCATCAGCACTCTTGTTTTGATCTCTGACCACATGATTGTAATCAACTTTCAAAAATCCCATCTAGATTAACTGAATCTTCTCAATAATTCTTTTTATTCTCCAATCCACCTTATGATTCTTAGAAGGAGTCTTCGAGAGATTAATCATAAGTTGAGAGTCAGACTCAACTAACACCTTTTCCCATCCAACCTTAGTAGCCTCCTGAAGGCCTCTAAGGATACCATACCCCTCAGCAAGGTTATTGGAAATAATACCCAAATTCTCAGCAAAAGTAAAAACCAGGGAGCCATCTGAAAGTCTACCAATTCCTCCCACACTGGCTTTTCCAGGGTTCCCTCTAGAGGCTCCATCAGTATTGACTTTTCCAAAATCCTTAGGAGGAGGTTGTCAATTTCTAGTCCTATCCATCTTACTAATACTCACATTCCCTTTAAGTTGGTTGCCCTTAGAAGGTTTAATATTCAATCTTTGCATCACTTGATCCCATATTTGGTGGGAGTTTTGGGGGTGATTAAGGAGTTGATGGACTGATTCAACTAAGTTGGCTATGGTCTTTTGACAAATATAGTGAATATCCTTCCTATCTTGATTAAAAATTTGGTTGTTCCTTTCATTCCAAATATTCCAAAGAAGAATGGTAGAACCCATCCAAACTAACTGCCTAATAAAATGATCAACACCCTCTTGATTAGGCCAATCCCTCCAAAGTTGTTCAAAAGTAAAAAAATTGGACCACTTGTAAGCCAAGTAAAGTGGCCATTCTCCTCCATAGCTCAGAGGCTAAAGTACACTCAATAAAAATATGGTTGATATTTTCTACATTCTCTTCACACATTTCACATCTAAAAGGGCCATGAAAACCATGCTTCATAAGTTGCTCACCAGTAAGCACCCTATGATGCAATAAAATCCAATTAAAGAACCTCACCTTAGGCCAGATCTTTTGAGCCCACAATCGAGAAAATATTTTAGAAGAATGGTTGGGATTATTATGGCATAAGGTCAAATAACCTTGAGCAACTAAATACTCACCCTTAGTAGTGTTGTTCCATCCAAAATAATCTTTTTCATGGGACCAAGAGAGGGATCTCATATGAAGGATGCCTTGGATATCTTGTCTTTGCCTTTCTGGGATTTGAATAGGCCAGTCCTCAATTAGGGATCCAATATCTACCAACCTTTGAATTACCAGTATGGTACCGATAGTAATTAGCCACCTTTATCCAATTAGCTCGGTGAAGCTCCTCCATCCAAGGCCTCCAATCGGAAACTGAGTTATCAAAGGCTTGTGACCATCCCAAGAATCTGTCCAAAAATTTGCATGTTGACCATTATGAATGATCCAAAATAATTTTTTCTTTATCAAATCCTCACCAGTCTTAAGAAGCTGCTAAAATGGGAGAGCCTTTGGTAGGAAGTTGATAGCGAACAAGGTCTTCAGGACTTTTGTTCTCAGCATATTTAGCACGGAGATTATTGGCCCAAAGAGCATTGGGGTTATGCAACATCCTCCAATATAATTTAGCATCTAAAGCTTTATTGTTATTAATTGAAGACCATAATCCTAACCCCCATTCACTCTTAGGAAGACATAAAGTATCCCATTTCACCAAGGCCCATTTTCTTTTCTCCTTAGTACCACTCCAAAGGAAACGATGACTGATTTGATCCAATTCTCGAAGAACGACCTTTGGGATATTCAAAATGGAAGAAACATAAATAGGAATAGCTTGAAGGACTGATTTTACCAAGGTGATTCTACCCCCGGAAGAAAGCCACTTGTTGGTCCACTTTCCAATTTTCTTCTTGACTTTGTCCAACAACCAATTCCAATCTTTATTTTTCTGCCTTTGAATATTTATGGGAATACCTAAATAAGTGATTGGAAGAGAGGTCTTCTTATATCTTAATTTATCCAAGACCATGGATTCCTTTCTAGCAGAGTAGTGAAAGAAAATAACTTTAGATTTGTCTTCATTGATCAAGCGCCTGATAGCCTTAGAAAAACAACTAATGATTTGCTTAATATTAGAAGCTTCCTTAACTATAGCTTTACCTAAAAGAGTAGAGTCATCCACAAATTGAAGATGAGAGATAGGTCTAGCTCCATGAGCAATGGTAACTCCCTCAAGGGTTTTGTTTTCCCTCTTTTTGGTTATAGTCCTACCCAAGCATTCAACAAGAATGATGAATAAATAAGGGGATAGCGGATCACCTTGCCTAATACCTCTGGAAGTTGGGAATGACTGAGAAGGCCTGCCATTGATAAGAACTAAGTAGAAAACTAAAGAGATACATCCCATAATCCAATCCATCCAATCCTTAGAGAAACCAAATTGCCTCAAAACTTTGATAAGGAAGTGCCAATCCACTTTGTCATAAGTTGGATAAGTCTAACCGAATGAACATGGAAGGAGAATTTTGAATATCCATGGAATGGATGGCTTCCTAAGAAAGAACTATCTCATCTACTATTTGACGTCCTTCCACATAACCCCCTTACTCTGGGGAAATAATATTATGCAAAAGAGGCTTCAACCTTTCTACCATGATTTTAGTAATGATTTTGAGAAGAACATTACATAAAGCAATAGGTCTAAAAGCTGAGATATGATCAACCTCTTGAGCTTTTGGAACAAGAGTAATATAAATTTTATTGATAACCTTCAGAATTTCTTTGGCTTTCCTGGCTTCTTCCACCACCTCTAATAAATCAACATGGAGGATATCCCAGAACTCTTGGTAGAACTCAATGGGAAAACCATCAGGACTTGGGGTTTTCCCTTTTTGCATTTTAAAAACTACTTGATGAAGCTCATTAATAGTAACACGAGCAGTCAAAATAGAGTTCTCCTCAGAAGTGATAAGAAAAGGGATTGCTTGAAGAACATTTTGTTGTGAAGCTGAGTCAAGAGGAGTAGCAACAAAAAGATTGGAAAAGTAATCAACAACAATAGAGTTCATGCCATCCCAAGTATAAACAACATCTCCAGAATCTGATTTTAAGGAAGAAATAAAGTTGTGAGATCTTTGAGCTAGAAGAGATTTGTGGAAGAAATTTGTGTTTTGATCTCCTTCTTTGAGCCATTGAATTCTAGATTTTTGCTTCCATAATATTTCTTCTCTTTTTTCCCATTCCTCTAACTGAGTTGTGAGTTTAATTTCATCTTCACTTCTCTTCTCTATGAGGCCATCTAAACGGATTTTCTTATTCAAATTTTCAATATGAGCAATAACTTCATGTTTTTTTATGAACATCCCCAAACTCTTTCTAATTCTAAGTCTTGATTTTGGATTTAATGTATTGCAATATTTTGGCAAAACATAACATCTTAGTCCCATGCCTAGGTTTACCTTCCTTCCACCATTTTTGCACATGAGGTCTGAACGAAATGTCTCTAAGCCACATTAATTGAAAATGAAAAGGAGAGAAACTCACATTGGTTTTCCACATTTCCACCATGACTAGCCAATGATCCGAACCAGCATTATTAAGAGTCTTCACTTTAGGAATGTGACCATGGATTAAGAAATTTTCAGAGAGCAAAAACCTATCCAATCTCTCCATTATACAAGATAAGCCTTGCCTTCTATTAGACCAAGTCATAAGGCCATTATCTGGTTGGATATCCACAAGATGGAGGTTTTCAATATATTCGCTCATGAGGTCAGTGCTTTTGTCCAAATTTCTATTTCCTCCCATTTTCTCATCCAGAGAGAGGATGGTATTGAAATCTCCTCCGATCAAGATCCAAGATTTAGGAAAATAAGAGATAATATGAGTAATATCCTTCCACTATCTTCTTTTTTCCTCCAAATAAGTCAGAGCATAAACAGTAATGCAAAGCATATAGCCAACAAACCCCAACTGCCAACCATATGGTGAATAACTACCTCTTTTGGGTCCCAAAGACAAGCAATGCCACCCGAAGGCCCTTGGGAATTGAGGGAAACCACTTTTCCAGCTGGCCAAATTTTACTAGCAATTGAGTCCATATCCTCCATTGACATATTTGTTTCTTGAAGGAAAACAAGATGTGGATGATTTATCTGAATCATTCTTCTAATTTCATTTTGTTTTGAAAGACTCCCTTTGAGTCCTCTAATATTCCAATTCATATTCAATTTTTTTTTATTAGAGGACTCAAAGGGAGTCTTTCAAAACAAAATGAAATTAGAAGAATGATTCAGATAAATCATCTAATGAAGATCATCACTTGGAATATTAGAGGACTCTAATATTCCAATCCATCTTCAATTGTTTTTATTAGAGGACTCAAGATGTAGATGATTTATCTGAATCATTCTTCTAATTTTCACTTTATTTTACCATATGATATTGATTGGTCTTGCGACCTACTTTTTTATTATAATCCATCTTCAATTTTTTTTCCCTGTTTCTTAACTTATTCCAATTGAATCTGAGATGGCTTCTAACCTTGAAGAATGCTCGTACACAGCCAAAATTTTACTAGATGGTTCAATAGAGTCTATATTGGGACCTACATTATTTGAAGTTTTGACATTTGAAAGATTGTTTTTCTTGTGTAAATTTTCTCTCTTATTTTCTGTTGAAAACCTTTGATTTGTTGGTTTGTCTCTGAGTTCTTCCCTTCATATTTAAATTTTGTTTCCAAGATTTTAGTTTCCATTATTTCCTCTTACTCACTTGGGACATCATTTGTGGAAAGGATTTCAAACATATTAGCAGATGACTTTGATTGATCCTTCATAACTGGTTTTTTTTTAGTGTTCTTATTCTTAGGTATTTGGAAACCTGTTGATTTTATATCTTCTTTCTTTTGATCAGGAATTTTATTTGGGCAAGCACTGGCCAAATGACCATATTCATGGAAAATTCTGCAACAAAAAGGAATGTTCTCATAGTCCACTACTTGCTCCCAAGTGTCTTCCCCAAATTGTAATGTGATATTTTTAGGCAGGGGTTTGTCAAAATCCATTAAAACACAAATCCAAGCATAAATAATATGTTCAAAATTTTGAGTATAATCAGCAGTCATCATAAAAGTTCCTAAAGAGTTTCCAATTGAAGAAAAAATAGTAGTGTTGTGGCTACTCCACAATGTACCCCAAAATTGGGGACCCACCTTTTTGCATATTTTCCAAGAAGACCGAAGTGGCCCATATTCTAAAGATCAAAGAAAAAGCAAAACACCGCAAGGAGAAAAAAGTGTCGTGATATCGCGACATGTTGCATTTTTGCGGTCCAAAGCAAAGAGAAAAAGCAAGGAGGAAAAAGTGACGTGATATCGCGACATGTTGCATTTTCTGAAGAACACAAGCTTATACTGAGAGGGGGGTGAACTGTATAAGACCTCTTATTACTTTTTCCATTATACTTCAAAACAATAAAGCAATATATCTAAAGCAATATCAAAGCAATGCATAATATCATCCACAAAGTGACACCAATTTTAACGTGGTTCACCCAGAATGGCTGGGCTACGTCCACAAAAATTTTCTCTAAAAGTTATCTCAAAGTTCTTTGGGAATCCTTCCCAATTACAATGTTTATGAGCCTCGGCACAAAGGAGATACCTTCCCCCAATCAGAATTTATAAGCCTCTACTCAAAGGATATACCTTCCCCCAATCAAAATTTATGAGCCTCTGCTCAAAGGAGATACCTTCCCCTCTGCTCTAGAAATGATCCCTCAGAAGATCAACTACCTCTACCTCTTGCCAGCATGTGGAACTCCTTTCCACCGAAGACCTCCTGTCCTCAATGCTTAGCCTAAGAGACCTCTGCCTTCTATGATCATGTCCACAGCAGCTTAGCAACCTATACCAAACACAGTCAGTCGGTCTAGTACAAGTCTTCCTCTGTCTGTCAAATCTGTCCAACTCTTGAACAAATAAATCCTTTGCATACAAGCCTTCTCAAAGACTTGCCAAATATGTCCTCAGGTTCTTCTCCTAGAACCAATGCACCTCTATCCTCAAGTTCTTTGATAGAACTATCAAACTTAGCTCACAAGTCCTCTGCTAGGACCTGTCCAAATTTGCTCACAAGTCCCCACCGAAACTTGTCCAAAACCTACTCACAAGTCCCCACCAAAACCTGTCCAAAAACTGCTCACAAGTCCCCACCGGAACCTGTCCAAAAATTTCTCACAAGTCCCCACCGGAACCTGTCCAAAAACTGCTCACAAGTCCCCACCGAAACCTGTCCAAAAACTACTCACAAGTCCCCACCGAAACCTGTCCAAAAACTCAGCAACCTCACCAAGAAAACTTTCTTAGTAGGAAATCACAAAGTGAATTGTTAGAGACCCAATGTGATTTGTCAAACTCATATAAGCATAAAGAGGATTGTTAGAGACTCAATATGTTCTATACTCAACTCCCAATCTCAAAACTCAACTCAAATCAACTCAGCTCAAACTCAATCTCAAATCTGAAAATTCAACTCAATATCTGAAATGGATAGGATAGAATGCTTTCTTTCAAGAACATGAAACCCCAACAATTGCCAACTATGCAAAGAATCACATAACAATGATACTCATGTTCTTTTCACCATCAATTAGGGCTTCAACAACAATGCTTATCAACCAAGGTTCAATCAACACCATTTAACTCAAAACATAACCTTGAAACATTTCACAATCAACAATAGAAAAGGAAACAAGTAGAACTCCTTTTCTCTCCAACATTATTTGAACAAAAAACATCCACCAACTCAAATCACAAAGCACAAAACTACTTTTCAAATCATCAACAAAGAAGTAAGCCCAACACTTTAACCAAGTAAAGAATAGCTTTATTATAACCAATTTAATGAAAGCTAATGTCAATCTCAAAGCTGCCCACTTAAGGTTTCACACTTTCACACAAGAAGCAATTCTAACCTTAAAACATCATGCTTTCATTTCCATAATCAATCAAAAGCACTATCAACATTACAAGAAATATTTATCCCTTATACACCTTATTTCTCCCTTATAGTCTTATCAACAATAAACTTTATCTCTCATAAGAATGCAATAAGATAATGCAAACAACACCTTAAAAAGAATCTTTTATCAAAATAAAGCAAGCTTCAAACTCCTTATAACTCCTAAGCTATTTTTCTCTCTAATAAACTTCCTCCATCCGCAAAATACACTAGCAAAAATTAATTTCGAAAATACCTTGGCCAACACCAAAAATCGCATTATGGAGAAATTGTGCATGAAATCTAACACCACCCGCTGTGTCCACTTCAACGAAGAAAAACCCTTTCGCGTTATTCGAACGTGAAACCTCCCGTTCGGGTAGCGCACCAATAGCCTAGCCGCTATCGGTGTGCCAAAGGCATCCGATGAGGTTTAAACCTCACTTTGTTTCCCTTGTACCTTCTACGCCAGGGCTAAAATAAACAATAGGCCTCCCTGTCTTCTGACGTGAACGACGACGATGAAACCTTACAGCGGATACAACAAATGAACGGCGGATATCCAAACAACGGATCACGAAATCTCAGCGAAGAAGAAATCGAACATCAGATCGCGAAATCACAGCGAGCAACACTTTTTGAAAATGCGGATGGGATAATCTTTGATCTTCATCATGGGAGATTTATATGCATATTTCCCATAAACTCTTGACGTCGGTGAGGAGTTTAACACGTCGACGGAGGAGTTTAACACGTCGGCGGAGGTCTTGGCTAGCGCCCACAATCTTAGAACATAGCGCCATCAAAGTTAAGACATTTGCGCCATGGGTTAGGAGAACCCAATGAAAACAATAAATTAATATTTATTTAAAAATAATTAAAAGAAACCTTAACAAGGTTTTTTAATTATTTAAATAAATACTTCCTCCTGGACCCAAATGCATTAAACTAATGCATCCACCTGTAATCTTTAAACCTGCCAACTTGGGGTTTACAAAAGACCTTTGAAACTGTCATGTTGTAACCTTCATCAAAATAAATTGTTTGACATCAAATCAAATTCCTTCAAGAGCTTCTTGACATCAATGACAACTTATATACTTGAGCTAAGGCAATGTACCCAAAGTACCCAAAATTGCCAACATTTTCGCGGCCAAAAGAGAAGAGAAAGAACAAGAAATAAAAAGTGTCACGATATCACGACATGTTGCAATGTGATATTTTTAGGTAGGGGTTTTTCAAAATCCATTAAAACACAAATCTAAGCATAAATAATATGTTCAAAATTTTGAGTATAATCAACAATCATAAAAGTTCCTAAAGAGTTTCCAATTGACGAAAAAATAGTAGTGTTGTGGTTGCTCCACAACGTACCCCAAAATTGGGGACCCACGTTTTTGCATATTTTCCAAGAAGACCGAAGTGGACCATATGCTAAAGATCAAAGAAAAAGCAAAACACCGCAAGGAGAAAAAAGTGTCGCGATATCGCGACATGTTGCATTTTCGCGGTCCAAAGCAAAGAGAAAAAGCAAGGAGGAAAAAGTGTCGCGATATCGCGACATGTTGCATTTTCGCGGTCCAAAGCAAAGAGAAAAAGCAAGGAGGAAAAAGTGTCACGATATCGCGACATGTTGCATTTTCGCAGCCAAAAGAGAAGAGAAAGAACAAGAAAGAAAAATTGTCGCGATATCGCGACATGTTGCATTTTCGTGGCCAAAAGAGAAGAGAAAGAACAAGAAAGAAAAAGTGTCGCGATATCGTGACATGTTGCATTTTCGCGACCAAAAGAGAAGAGAAAGAACAAGAAAGAAAAAGTGTCATGATATCGCGACATGTTGCATTTTCATGGCCAAGAGCAACAGAAGGGGGCAAAAGTGTCGCGATATCGCGACATGTTGCATTTTTGCGATCCAAAGCAAAGAGAAAGAGCAAGGAGGAAAAAGTGTCGTGATATCGTGACATGTTGCATTTTCGCGGTCCAAAGAAAAGAAAAAGTGTTGCGATATCATGACATGTTGCATTTTCACGACTCAAAAAGGGTAGGCAGGCAGAGAAACAAAAGTTTTGCGATATCGTGACATGTTGCATTTTTGCGACTCAAAAGGGGCAAGCAGGCAGAGAAACAAAAGTGTCGTGATATCGCGACATGTTGCATTTTCACGACTCAAAAGGGGCAGGCAGGAAGAGAGACAAGAGTGTCACGATTTCGCGACATGTCCGATTTTTGCCAAGGGAACAAAGTAGTGGACAATGCATCCGATATTAGTGATGAACACCAGGATAGTGAAATTGAAGACTGCATAATGACGTGGACCTATAAGGAATAAATCGAAGGTTGAATAAGGTAATTTGTCACATAAGAACAAAATCCAATGAATAAGACAAAACGTTACATAAGGAATCTTTAATGATTTGAAATCATTTAAGATGGTCGTTACACATGGAAGGAAGCGGATGCATGCCCATGTGGAGAAAAGGAAACGTTTTTTTGAAATCAAACGAAAAGTGAAGAAAACCAAACAGAGGAATCCAAAGCATGGGAATGAAATGAAGGGCCACAAAATAGAAACGAAAAGCCTTTTTGGAAACCAAAACACATGCATGCACAAGGGAAGGTGAAACGAACAGCCATTGGAAAATGAAATGAAAAGCTTCCTGAAAATTTTAAATACGCCAGACAAGGATGTTTTGAGGGGTTGGGGAACTGCTGCGAGTAGAGTTGTAGATTTGAAGGCAAGAGGGCCATTTTGGACCTGTTTGAGTCATTTTCTTCCATGGACTGGTTTGGGAAAACCAAAAAAATTTGTTATTGTAAAATGACAAATTTTTAATACAGAAAATTTTAGAAAGTTGCATCTTATGGACAAGAAAGGAGTCATTTTTTGCATGCAATATTAAATGTCTATTTTTCCCCTTTTCAGATTTTAGGCTTGTAAATGGAGTTTATACAAGTTTCTTGTTTGCTTCATGCGAATGTTTAAATCTGAAAACCTCATTTAAAACCCTAGGAGCCAGCACTTAGCTTACCCGGATTGTGTTTGTTTTGCAAGTCCAATAAGTTAGGTTGCATTCATGAAAACCTCACATATTCAGTTTTGTCGAAATAGGATAGCATCATACTTAATGTATTTTATTTTCAGTTTTCTGCATTTTCTTTCAACTTTTTCTACATTTTATTTTCCTAAAAAAAATTATTTTTTTTATTTTTCAGGCATTAAAATAAACATTTAAAAAATATAAAAATCCAAAAATAATTTCACCATTGCGTAGCTTATATTTCATACTTCCGATACGCACTTTGAAATTTTATTTTCGGATTTGTTTAGTATTTTTTAAAAATTCATTGAAGTTGTTGTTTTATTACAGATTTTGAAAATTTCGAAAATAGAAAATTTCCATTTTTGGGCTGAATTTCATTTTTTCAGTTTCATGTTTCATTCATGAGCCTATGATGACATTCCCTTCATGAAAATTCCAATTTCATTGAAGGTTTTATGTTTTATGGCATTTTACAAATTTCCATTTTTGGAGCCTAAAATTGCCCTCTTCATAAAAATTCTGATTTTACGAAAGAAGGGTAATTTGAGCATTATATTGAAGGTCTTTTCTTCAAAGCACTTAATTGTTCGTATTTATGAAAATTTGATTTCATTTAAGAGGGATAAGTTGAGGTGACATTTAAAGCCCTTACTTTAAGGCCATAAATTATTGCTTCTTTGTGAAAACCAATTTCACCAAAGAGGGATAGTTTATTGATCACATTGAAGGCTATCTTCATCCTCATGATAAGAAGCCATATTTGGATTTAATAAAGAAGATAAAATCTACCTTAAAACTCTCAAGATAAAAGGAATTAAGGCACTACATCGTGGTCATATGAGGGCCAACTCACATTTGCTTTATTTTGGTTCAATGAACAATCACTAAAGTTTCATGGTAAAATAAACTAATATTGCCCCTTGTTTACAGTTACTTGCAATCACTAAGGTGTTCCAAGCATTCAAATTGAATATCTTTATTTGAGATTACTAATACACATATGCAAATGCTAATACAGTGAAGACCTTGGAGAAGTTGTTTGTTTAACTTCTTTGCAAGAGGGGATTTGGAACCCAAATCCTAAAGGAGAGTGTACTTTCACAACTAGGTGAAAATACCACTCAACAAGTCGGATTCCAAAATTCAATAGGGAGGCCAAAGAGTCTAACCCACACGTGAGCTATAGAAGGCATCTCTTCTTCAACTTTAAATTTAGTATGTCAGGGCTTCATGAAAAGCCCTGCCCTTCCAAAAAACCAAGGACCCCTTTGAAAATTTTTCTCTCTATCTTCATTATTAGCAAATAAAACAAGAAAATAACCATTTGGATAAATAGAGATTTGTAACTCACCTTTAGTTTTCCGACTTTTTGCAGCCCGGACTTTGAAAGCGAGATAGACTCGGACGAAAACCCATGAACCGATAAATTAGTCCTCTTTTTTTTAAATCTTCAATGTCGGTCTGAATGTTACCCATATCAAGCTTAACAATAGGAGTTCCATCAGCTGCTTTAAGACATCCTGACTCCATTTTCCTGGGATCAATATTAGGCATTCTTAGAGGTTTATGGGAAGCCCTAAGATTTATATTAGCATTGGCTTGAGGTTGTTCACCATGAAGGGCACCCTAAAATTCATTTTTGGGACCGAGTCTTGAAATTCTTACCCTTGACAGGGGTTTTCACGATGAGAATTATTTTGTGGGTGCACCTTAGCACCAGATTCACTTGAGATATGAGCTAGTTTTTGATCAACTGCTTGAAACTTGTTTCGTGATCTCTTTAATCCTTGCCCTAGACACCGTGGAAAGGTATGGTTTTCACTTTTCTTTTGTGCAGCAAATTGGAAGCCATTGTCACTCAAGTTCACAGTATGATCTATTGAAAGACAAATTTCTAACCCATATTGGATCCTCTACAACATTTCTTGCTAAAATATTGAGTATAAACCACAAAAATATTGGTCGCTAGGGCCCGAAGGCCCTAAAAATCAACCTCTGGAGCTGCTTGCACTCAACCCAAATGAAACCCTCACATAGCCGCTTGTCAAATATCTCATTCACACATAGGGATGTGCTAGGATCTGTGTTGCTCCAAATGATATGAAAATTGGTGGATATTTTATAGGGTTTTTTAGACATCTACCCTCAAAATTTTAGCTCAATTCAAGTTCGGATGAGTGAGATATGGTCGAAACAGTAGCTAGAAACCTACATCATTTTACATAAATTGTCTGAATTCTTGATTTTCATATTCTAGATCTTTTTATTTTTTATATGAATACAAATATTCCAAAATTCAGCATCTTGTTGGGATCTGAATTGACATCAAGGAAATCTCAAAATTGTGACTATTATCTTCAGCATTTTTTATTAGGCGTGCACCTGCTAATCACAGTCTAAACCCCAACATTGGATGGATTAAAGATTGCTTTAACCCAACCTCCAAAGTAGGCTGGTATACCTTGTCAACTAACTTGGGTGTTGACTCATTTAAGATCAGTTAAATATTTAAGAGATAGGGATATAAATGAGTTTAGGGTTAGAAAGGTAATGATTAAACAATGATCAGATAAAGATAACAACCTGGGAATCTACATGAAAACCATTACCAATCAATTTCTAGTGTCCCACACTTGTGATCAACAATACTCAAAACAGGTAATATTCATCAATTTAAAAATCAGAGATATGCCTCAAGAAATTATTTCAAGCATCTAACATACTAATAATCCAAATAGCAGAATTAGATCAGTACTTAGACTAATAGAAAAATAATTCCTTTCAAGCATATATTTAACTATGAAAGCTTTCAAGATGCTCTAAGTTAGCAATCCAATATCAATAGAATAAAGTAACCTTAGCAGTAGTAGTAGAAATGCATTCACAGTTTAAATCTCCAAAGATACAAAAGACACCAACCTGAGGCAAACATCCAAGTAATGTTCCTTCTATTGATTTACAAAAAGTATTTACATAGTAGGGCAAGCAAACACTTTAGATCCGACCCAAAAAAATGAAGGTTTGACCTCTATTTATAGTTTTACATGCTTGAAAGACAAAAAAAAATGGAACATTACAAGGAATGAAATGCTAGACAACCAGATGCTAAGGTGGTAGTCTATTATTTGTTTTTGAAGGAAGAAGAAATCATATGATCTTGCACTCCTCTACAACTCGGCCTCTGCAAGTTGTTTGGATTTCATGGCATTCGAATCCAAACTGCGCCAAACCATCATCAAACCGTTTGTTGTTCTTGTAGACAATAACCAGCCATAGGTCTGCAACTATCTTCACTTCTTGGTTCTTGATCCATTTACCGCTTCATCTTCTAGTTCACCATCGACCTTCAATCAACCCGATCATGTTAACCAAATGTCTTGCTTTTGTATGTTTTGAAAACATTAGAATAAAGCAAACCATCGATCTTCCCAAGAATGACTGAGATTAATCCAGGCTTGATATGCTCACTTTACAAACACCTAGCAATGTAAAACCATTTCATAGCCCATGCTTCTAAAATTTTATTTAAATAAGTTGTCCACTTTGATCGTTGGCTGGAGCAAAGAATGCTTCATTGTAAAAAATGTTCTGAGCCATGCGGGGTAGAACCATGTCATGGCCCACTCCTCGTATTCTTTGGATCAAATTCTTCTTGTTTTGAGTCGCGACGTAGAACATCTTAGCCATGTCATAGCTTGTACCTTGAAATTTCTATGTGCAAGTTTGATCGACGCTAATCGCGGGGTAGAGCATTATGTTGAGTCGCATAGTGTAGAACCTTGTTATAGCCTACGCGGGGTAGAACCTTGAGCTGGCCTGTGCCTTGGAATGTTCACATGTAAACTTTGATCCCTTTGATCGTGGGCTGGAGCACTGCGCTGAGCCACGCGATATAGAACACACTATAACTTGCATGGGGTAGAGCGGTGTTGTGAACTAAGATTCCGAGAATGATTACATCAAGTTTGACTAGGTTGATTGCGGGTTGGAACATCATTTTGTACTGTGTAATATGGAATATTATTGCAAACCGCTATGTCTTAATTGTGTTGTGGCCCGCGATATTTAAAATTGTTAAGTACAAAGTTGACTGCTTTGATCGCAGGGTAGAGCATCATGCGCTACATCGCTACCGCGGGGTGAAACAACCTTCTTCATGGCTTAGAAATTTTTTGCAAAAGTTTTCTAAGGATGTGGCCACTTTGGGCCTACACATCCTTCTTGACATTTTCTATAGCAACCTTCATAATACCAAAACTTCACCTCTACTATCTATGCATTAAATCTTAGTAGAGTAATATTTCCAAAACATCGCATTACCATAGTCTACTTTAAAAAAATTGGATTGCTATTTTTCTTTTTGAAATACAAGTGCAACCACAAAAATTATAATAAATAGTTTATATGAAAAAATATTATTGTTATAAAATATAGTATATATTACCAATGGAAAATATTAAAGTAAATCTTAATCATTAATTGATATAAACAATCAATATTTTCTTGTTAGCTTCAACTAATCTTACTACTTCCTCTAACCATGGAAAGGAGAATTCAACTTCATGATCCTCAATCAAAACCCCTCTCTCGACTAGCTTATATTCACATTTGTTTTCTTCTCTTAATGTATGTGTAAACCTAATTTCTTCAAACTCTTTAGCAAGATCTTTAATTTCCACATTTTTCTTTTGTATGTTCCATGTAGCCTTAGCTTTTCTCAAAATTTCATTTATTACTGTGAGAGAATCACCTTCCATCCATATTCTATTCCATTTAATTTATTTGCATATTTTTACCCTTCAAAATCCGCCCAAGCTTAAACTTCATTATTTGTCTTAAATCCACTATTGAAAGCGTAATGAGACAAAATATCTCCTCTATTATTTCTAATTATTCCTCCTCCTGTTGGTCTTGGATTTCCTTTAGATGCTTCATCAAAATTCAATTTAACCCACTCCACATTTGGTGGTTTCCACTTTTTATTCTTCACCTTCTTTTTGCTTCTCTTGTACCCAACATCATAATTCCATTTAATGACTTGACTCCATCTATCAAGGCTCTCTACTTCTAAATTAGGGATTGGGTGAGTTTATAGGATTGGTTTAGACTCCTCTATAGCTAAACATATCTTCCTTTTCATTACCTCTAAACTGCTTTCCTTTCCTTAAAAGACTATAAATATAATCTATTTTTTCTTATCCATTTAATTTTTTGGTGTATGTTTTTATGTTGTGTTTTATTTTTCTATTTGTTTATGTATTAATTTTTAAGTTGTTTTTTTTTTACATTAATTGACAACCCTTCTATGGCTTTATGCATCATCTTATTTTCAATATCTCTATATATAGATATACATAATCCAATTTCTCTAATTCTTATTTTTACTAATTCATAAAAAAAATCTTCTTAGGATTGTAAGATCACGTCCCTAAACACGCTTCTTAAGCCCAAAAAATAATTATAATCCATATATAGTTTACAACGCTCATCGATATTAGAGAGCAACCCCAGGAAAAAAAAATTCTTCGGACTAAACAGACGAATTTCAGACAAGTCCGTCGAGATCCTTGAAAGAGTAGAAGACCCAAGAAACACGGAGATTCTCTATTTTATTTATTTATTTTACTTTATATATTTTTCTTCTTTTCGTTTTAGACAGTGCATAAATTTTAGGGAAGAGCATCGCAGCGCATTCTGACACGTGGAAACGAGTATCATGTGAATGGACCAGAAATCTCGATCTGATCCGATCTAATGCGCGCCTCCCATTGGCCGATGCAGTATTTCGTGTTATTTGCCGAGCATTTGCATTTCATTTGGTTGGTCCCGAATTAATATTTTATATTGATTTTGTAAAATCGCGTGGAGGAGAGGGTTTTAGAGCCGCTCGACGACACGCGAATCAATTATTTGCCTCGGACTGGGAGAGCGTGGTGGGTGAGTGGACGGCCTATGCCCTACGCCCTTCTACATCGGATGGCGATCGAAGTCGCAGTTGCAGTCGTGTGGGGAATTTATTATTTTATTTTTCTTTTTTGAAAATTAAGGGATTGCACTATGGGCTCCACCTTTACTACTAAGAATATTGGTCATTTGGTTTTTCTTCTTTACCTGTTACTTTTGAAGCTTCGGGTTAGGTATTCTCATCCCATCATGATTTTTTATAGGAGAGAAGCTAAACTTATCAATAGGAAATTTAACACATAACTATACACACGCATTCTCTCACATATTAGTTCATACCAAAATTTGAACCTTGGACCTCTTGAAGAAGAGCCAAAGCTCGAACCGTTGTGTTGTTCCCTTGGGATAATAGTTTAAGGTTATTATTACATAATATAATAATTCAATATTTTAATAACATGTTTTTTGATAAATAAATGATTATTGAATATTTTTTTGTGTGGGTTGTGTGTTTTATCTTTGTGTGGTATCGATGGATTGTGGACTATGTGATACAGAAGGGTAGTGGACCAAATTTGAATGTCTTCTACTCTTTGGTGTTGGGAGTGCTTGGAGAAGACGTGCATGGAGAGCACGGTTTAAGTTGTGTCTACTCTTGTGTACAAGGTGTGCATGGAGAGGGTAAGTAGGTTGAGTGTGAGTACTTTATCTTTATGTGGTGGGTGTATTATGTTGGAAGGGACAGGGAATATTATGCATGGGTCCCTTGGTTCAGCGATGGATTGATAAAGACCTCCTCTAGGGCAGGTGCAATGAAATTTTTATTGGTGCAGAGTGCGTTGTCGATTTTAAGTGGGGCAATTTATGATGGATGAGTGACTTAACACCCCTCACATCGCCTAGGGCTTGTGATGTGGTAATGGTTAGTGAGTAATTGGCCTTGAGGTTCTAATGTTGTGAGTGGGCAGGTGACAAGACTAGAGAGGCATATTGATATTGGAGAGGGGTGTGTGTCTCAAGCCTCCTCAACAACACTAATGACTTTCTATGCGATGGAAAAGCTAGTGAGTGGTTTGCGATGTTGTGGTGGTGAACCAACATTTGCCTTAAGGTTCCAATGTCTTGAGTGAGTATAAGGCAAGAATAACAAGGTGTACTAGAAGAGAGGAATGCTTTCCACATTTGTACGATGATGTGTTGTGTTTTAAGGGGCAACGAGCATAGTTGATGCTTTGTTCCTATGTTGTGTTGAGGGCAAAAGGTTGGCTTGGAAGTCATAGGATGGTTCAAGGGTGGTCAATCCTAAGGTGCTTGAATAGCAAGAAAGGAACTATGTGGGCACTATGTATAAATGTGCTTTGCTCTTGTGTGGTAAGTGTGTCGTGAGAAGGGCAATGAACGTTGCGATAGCTTTTGTGTGTTGGAAGTGCAAGGAGAGGTCGATGGGCTGAACTTGAATGTTATTTATTTGTTGGTATGGGGAGTGCTGGAGCAGGCAATTGGCATTGTGGCTTCTCTAGTGTGTGAGGAGTTCGAATTGTGTTGCTCTTACATATGGGAGGTGTGCACAAAGAGGGAAGCAAGTCCTGATTGAAGGTTCTATATTCTTGTGTGATGAGATGTGGTGTTGAAGGGGCAAAGGATCTTGAGTATGGAAATTCTATTGGGCTCGGGGTCTACGTGCCTAGTTAAGTCCTGAGTTGGAATTATGAGTTGAGTTTTGGGGAGGGATTATCCATGTCATCGTCAAGTACTCATCGAGCATTGTTAGAAAAGTCTGACTCAACATGGGTGTTTTTGGGCCTAGGGATGGGTATGTTGTAATGCATTGTACTTGGTGGTTATAAAGTGTATTGGATGGCCAAAGGTTTGCTTAGTGTAATATATGACTGTTGTTCCCTATGAATGTAATAAATATGCTTGTTTCCCCAAATGTGTACCCCGTAATGATGTGTGGAGGCTCTTGTTGGTTAGAGTAGGTTTATTTTTATTACAAGTATATGTTTTGCTTCTGCTAACCTACTATAAAATGCAAAACCATACCATGTGTGTGTTTTCATGTGCAGGAGAACCTTAGAAGGCATAACCCATGGCTCTTGGTGAGGCTAGTCTGAAGAGCTAGACTCAAAGGGAGTGTACAATGTCAAACATTTTGTTAAGTCAATGCAAGTGGAACATGCCTTAGGCTGTAAAGTTGCCTTGGTGGCAAAAGCTATTGATGTGGCTTCAATTTCTTCATCTTTGATTAGGGCTTGCTCATGTTTCTTAAGTAGGATCTCAATATCCTCAAGTGTGGAATTCATTGTTTTACCACTCAAGTCTAACATGGTAGCATAGGAGTGAAACTTTGAAGGAAGACCATGCAACATTATTGGAATTAACTCATTATAATCTAGGGTTTTACCAGCAGCTAAGAAATCATTCTTAATAGACTTGACTTCCATAAGATAATCGGTAAGTGAGAGTTTCATACATAGATTGTGCAATTTTTGTTTGAGATACAAAATATTATCTTGACTTGGCCTATCAAACAATCTATTGAGAGCATCCCATGCTTGTTTAGGTGTTTTTGCAGCCCTTACAGTTTCTCTACATTGAATTCCTGTAGCTAGTTTGATTAGACTTAAAGCTATATTGGAATTCTTCTCAAATTGTGCTTTTTTTTTAGGGTCTGTAGGTGCAGTGAGTGGGTCTTCATTATCCTACCTATCTTTCACAAAGTCCCACATGTCATTCATCATTAATATTGATTCCATATCATACTTTCAATTTGCAAAAGTTTGTGCTCCTTCAAGTTTCTTTGTAAGTCCACTTAATAGATTTGTAGTAGCCATGATTTAGAAAATGATCAAAATAAAAGGGAGCTCAAAAAAGGATGAAGTAAGAACGACAAATGCCAAATTAGAGTCCTCAAAAAAATCTAGGGTACATCGTTGAAGATCCAAAGGAGGGTTCGCCTAGTTTTTCCACTCTGAATCTTCAAGTGATTACAATAGTGGGAGGGTTAAGTTGAACATAAGTGCCTTTTTCTATCCAAAGAGAGTAAGAATTAGAATTTTGCCAGACCTTTATACCAAACTTCTCAATATGCCCACCCTTACATGAGGGAAACTATAAGCATTTGAGTAGTTGATACGTGGAACATAGGCGATTCTGAAAGAGAATAACCTGCCAGACCTTTATACCAAACTACTCAATATACCCGCCCTTACGTGAGGGAGACTATAAGTATTTGAGCAGTTGATACGTGGAACATAGGCGGTTATAAAAATGTGATGTTTGCTTTTTGTAGAATTGTTACAATAGATGTGCCAATGTATTATTGCTTTATAAGAATTTACCTGTATGTGTTTTATTGCTTGTATATGGCTTAGTGTCAAGTGTGTATGAAATGGAACTACACTTGATTACAATTATAAAACCCAAAGTCATGCAAGGGTAATATCAAGCATAAAATGTAGACAAAGCCCAAATAGAAGATGCAAGCAACAAAACACCTAGTGGCCAAGAGAGTGCCACAAAATGAATCCACCAACAAGGGACAAGGGGCCCTAAATCACCCCTTAAGTTGATGATTTGTATTTGGCTAAAACCAAATTAGCCCCAAATGTGCCTCCAAAATATGAGACAATATCAATGCCTCCTTTTACAAGATTTCCTTCAAACTTGCCAAATTCAATGAATGACTTGGCATAATGTCCCCCCCAAAGACTTAGAAAATTGAGCCTTTCACAATTTTGCCAAACTTTTGTTCAAGAGTGTCGGATGCAACCGAAAATGCACTCTGATCTACAATATCAACTTTGAGTTAAATTTTAGTTGAGTAAATGATCTCAAAACTGAAAACTAATTTCACCAATGGATCCCCTTCGAAATTCTCTTTCCAATGACTATAAATAAGCCTATAGTCGGATACAATTTGATGCTTTTAGAAGGCAAAAAACAAAGACCCTCTATAAATGTGTGCAACTCCGGGTCATTCCCAAATGGTCACCCATCCGAGTGCTTCTCTCCAAAAAAATGCTTAACTTGGGAGTTTTTACAAAATTTTGCTACTAGCAAAGCAGGCTTCAAAGTTAAAATTAAAATATCGAAGAAGATATTTTTAAATGTTTTGTACTTTTTGACATTAAAGCAATATGCAAAGTTGAATTTATATAATTGAAATTTTAAATACTATCCCCTTTATCTTTTTTTAAGCATAATATTTCAACATAATATTGCAACTGAGATGCACTCATAAATTAAATAAAGTAAGTATGCAAAGTGTCGAGAAACTTCCTAGTCATCAACCAAGATTTCACTGTGGAGCATCCACGTCTTGTTCTTTTTAAGCTGGCGTCAAACCCGAAGATGGAGAGAAATCAATTGGAAGTTCTAAAGATGGAGACAAATAGAGAACCTGCAACACACACCACTGCAAATTGGGTTTACGCTCCATCAGATTTAGTGAAGAAGGAAAATAATCTGACGGAGACAGAGGTGAAGGAACACGGAGACAGAGGTAAAGGGACCAAAATTGGAGGCAGAGTCAGATCTGAATTAAAATTGGAGGAGGTTCGCTCCAACATCGAAACGGTGGCAGTAACAGCAAGGCCTTTGTAGAACTCGACAAATGATGGTTTAGGAGGTTGAGAGGGTTGCTAGCACTCTGGCTGAATGCAACCACGTAAGACTACCTATCTACGCTATGATCCATGCAATATCACCTTGACCTCCTTGCCCAACAACATCCCATGGATCACCAGATCGAATCTTGTCAAAATACCATGCGAAGACGGAATTTAAAAACAAATAAGAATGGCAGCACAATATGTTAGATGGCTCTTTCCCCCAGCACGCCAAGCCGACACTGAATCCCAAAGCAGAGGCCAAGCCTTCGAGGTTCTATACCCCAAATGATGTGCCAAAGCCACTCATTAATCGGAGGAAGCACAAGCCTACTAAGCTCAGGCCCAACATTACGGAGGATATTGTTTTAATCCTTTTGGCTGTAAAAATAAAAAAAAATTGCTCTTCAAAGAAGATCTTTAAAACAAGCTCAAAACTCAGACTGAGCCAACCTCCAATAGAAAAAAAACAGCCTTCAAGCTCCCTAAACAAAATCTCACAGGGGGGCAGCATTCAGCTATTGCAAACTTCCTAAAAAAAAAATTCCATTTCTCATTCACAAGATCAACTTAGCAAGTGAAGAGGATACTCTGGAGAAAAAATTCAGACCTAAAAAAATCAAACCCTAAAGTCTCTCAAGCGGATCTCACCACTCTGATACCAAATGATGGGACTGAAAAATAAGGCACACTTTATTTACAAGTTATCTTACAATATATAAGCATCAAGCTTAGGAGGGAGATATGACAAGTGTCATAAGCTCCACTCCAAGTGTCTTTCAGAAGACACCACTCCAACTCAAATTGAAGACAGGGACAAGTGGCAGAAGATAAATGTCAACCTTTCAATTATAGGCATAGTGTACATTATAACAATAATATTATTCTAACAATATTGATATCTTGGGTTTGGGGATTGAAATCTTGCTTCCATTTTATCACAAATAGACTTTTCCTCTCATAAAACCAAGGCCCTCGGTGAGGATTCAGGCATAGTCATTCTGATTGTTTAAGCATATCAAGAAAAAACCTCGCAAGAGGGCCACAATCTGAAGGTTCCTTGTTGTGTGCCATTTGAATTTGACCCATCTTCTTATGGATTCCATGTCAGGTCTCCCTCCCACAAACTTGTCGACTAAGGAGAGGGATTCTGAAGAGAGTTTGTCTGCCATGAGAGAGACTGGAAGGACCATATTTTCCCCATTGGTGATCACGGGGGGATGGTTAGGGTTACCAGAGGGGTCGGGTTTAGCCATCCCTAATACCTTCTCCAGGTAAGTTGTCCCGCCTAGGTCCTAGTCGGGGTTTGTTGGAGCATCCTCTGGGGGAGGGATATCACCTTGCTCTAGATACCCAGAAGGGGCCTGTGGAATCCCGCTCGCAGTTGCAGATGGATCTATGGACGCCATATTTTCTCTATCATGCTAAGTTTTATCCTTAGACACCTTCCCAATTTATCAAACAATATCCTTTAAATCATTAACTTTTGAGGTTTTTAAAAAAGTTGTTTTATATGTGCTTGCTTTAACTAGAATGTATTAATCCCCCAAAATAGATATTTGGACTAGTTGCAGTGCATTGCCCTCATTGAATTCTTGTACTAAGCACGTACTTGGATCAATTTTAAGTACCTTCTTTGAGATTTCATTTGCCTCCCTATTTAGTTCTTTATAAATATGCCAAAAAGTAAAAGTTTCACTTTGATCCATAGCTTCTTTTATTTGAGAGAATATGGGTTGTAGAATCATGTTTTCCATCCCAAAAACATAAAGCATCTAGTTTATTACCACCTGTGAGTCTCCGTAAATTTGATTTTTTTGTATTCCTTTTGATTCTGCCAATTGAACCAGTAATTTGAGGGTCATAATTTCAGCAAAATTATTAGAACCTTCTTCCAATCCAACCTTGAATTTTAAATAATGAGAGTAAAAATATATAGTAATCCTCTTGCTCCACAAACTCCAGAAACCCCCTATCTAGCCCCATAAAAAAAGCTATAAGTCCCTCATTTATCAATCTTTATAGGGATGATTTTTTTGTTTACCTTTGTTGTTGCCAAAACCTTATAGTTACTAAAACTTCCAATGATTTAGGAGGAGAGCTGCCAAGTAGGCTTCTCCTAGTCCTGAAAAATTGTTGCATTCCTAGATAATCATACTCCCAAGACACAAACAATGGGAGAGATATAAAATATTTGAAATACCTATTTTCAAACCAAGATTTTAAACATTATTCTAAGGAATATTTTTGCCATCCTATAGGAAGCTTTAACTATGCTATAACCTCCCTCCAAACCTGTCTAGTAAAGGATCAAACAACTAGTAAATGATCAATTGTTTCATTGTTTGACTTACATAAATGACATATTCCTGGACCATTCCAATTCTTCTTCTATAATACCTCCCATGTCAAAATCTTATTTTTCATGGAAATCCATAGGAAACAATCTTGTCTTCAACAGGGCTTTTTGCTTCTAGAGTGTCTTCCACCACCATGCTAGATTGTCATTGTTATCTTCCAATAGAGTCTTATATCCCAACTTTGGAGTGTACTTTCTCATAGATTCATTCTTTGTCTAGACCAATTGATCAGCTTCCTCTTGCAACTTGATATATCTAGATTTAAGTCTCCCCGCATATTCTTTCCATCGATATGCCTCTTAGACTTGAAGCCCTAACATTATTGATTCCTTCCATCTCAGACTCCAGTTTGTAGAAGATTCTGCATCAACTGCTTGGGCAAGATTTCTAATCCCCTAAGCTATTAGGGTTTGAGTTACATTATTTAGTAGTCTGTGCATATCACCATAACAAATCCAAGGGTCTAATCCTAGTCTTATTCTTGAACCATCCCCTATTTTCCATCTAAGACAATCACCTGCAATATATAAATCATGAATCATTACCTTCCAACAGATTGAAATTCTTAGATTTTTATGTTATATATTTAAGGAAAGCAACCATAAGAACTAAAATGAGCATGCAATATTAAATCTATGATAATGGCAATATACTAAGCATGTAAAACTAATGAGAAAATTTTGAAATAACTCATAAAACTACCATTAATGAAAGCTCACAAAAATAGGAACTTCATACAAAATGTGGAGATCTCAAATGCTCCATGCTTCATATAAGTTCTACATTGTATCTACTCTAGTCTATCTTATGCTACTATCTTCTCTCTATCACTCTATCAAAGGCCTATATATAAAGAGATATGTCTCTTGGTCTTTCACCTACATATGACTCTTCATATGCCTATTCTATGACTCATGTACAAATGGACAATATGCACATTTACATCATTGCACATTCTGAAATATTCAAAAACCAGTGCACAATAACTTGAAAATGTATGATTACAATAAATGAACACTAGAGCATGCAATGTAACAAACTATGATAAAATAAGTAACTGATAAATCAGGTCCTTTATATTAATAAAACTTATTTTGATCAAAATGGGTTGCAAATACATCCCCTTTAGGGAGTCCAATAATGTGATACAATAAGTACACAATTCAAGAGGCTTAACCCTCTATGAAATAGTTCGGTGCACTATATGGCCTTCTTGCACCCACAAACCATCCTACAAAGGGTTTCTTGGTGACCTCGATAAGCGGTGATGATGTTAAATTCTTGTGCTCCTCTTCCCCTGTAGAAAATATGTGATCTACACATAAGGAAACATAAAAATCGTTAATAACATGTGCGGATAGAAATATAAGCAAAAGCGATAAATTACTGAAAACATGATAAGCAAATGCATTAAACAATATATAACTATACTTTTTAGAAAATTAGAATGTTTGCTTGATTATTCTATGAGATCAGCTATGCATAAATAATAAAGTTGATCTCCAGTGAGCCGTTGGATTACAACAACCTAATAGATCTAATCTAATCATAACTAGGAGTTTATCAATCTTAATAAAAGTGATAACTCAAACAAAATATCCTAGTAGAACTTAAAAGATACTCTAACACCCCCCTTAAGTGATACTAGGGGTAAGTGAAAAAATGAATAAACAAGATGTGGCATACCCATAGAAAATGAGTCCCAACAACAAGGCCTGATAAGGTACTCATGTACAATAGAGATGGTATAGCCACAAAAATGAGTCCCGACAGCAAGGCCTGATAAGGTACTCATGTACAATATGTGGTCAAAAAGTCCTTGCTAAAAGATGATGAAAAACCACAAGTGTCTAAAAAAAAGAGAGTGAATATAGGATGGAGAAAGAACCACAAAAAATGCAAGGGTAGTCCAAAATGACTCCATAAGCTGTGTGAATATAGAATAGGAGAACGCATCTATTTTTTTTCTACTCATGCAGTGATCCGAGGGATAAAAATGAAAATGGCCTCCTTCCTACAGCAAAATCTCCATTGTGCCTTGCACAAGAGATAGGTTGTCTGTGCAGTTTACAGCCAGCATACTGAGTAATATTGGAGACAAACTTGTGTAATGGAGTAGTGTGTTGTGATAAATATCAATAGAAAAATCAAAAGTGCTCTGATACCATGTTAGAAAAGTAGAATGCTTGATTGATAATTCTATGAGATCAGCTATGCATAAATAACAAAGCTGATCTCCAGTGAGTCGGATTACAACAACCTAATAAATATGATCTAATAATAACTAGGAGTTTATCGATCTTAAAAAGAGTGATAAGTCAAACAGAATGTCCTAGTAGAACTTAAGAGATACTCTAACAATGCTAAAATGATGAAGAATACAAACAAATTCAAAGGTTTGTGGTTTGATTCTAGCAACACTTCGTTACTGTAGCTCTAAAATTTTCTCACTCTTTTTCTTTAGGCTAATGGATACGCACCTCGAAGAGGAATCTACACCTTAGAGGAGAGGCACTTGAGGTTATGCCCTCTTTGGTGATTTTTCGACAAATTGGGTGGGTTCACCAGGAAACATTTGCTATGGTAGTTTCCATGCCTAGGTTGGGGGTTTTTTTGATGTGTTCTTTTTATTTTTCTCATAATCACCTAGTTTTGGCAAAATGCAACTAATCTAATATATTAGGTTAGGTAAAATTCTATTGTATGTTTCTTTTAAAGGAAACAATATGAATATGAACTATGATATGCAAATAACATAATTGAATGCAATGATGGTGAACTCCAAGTATGATAAACAATGATTTCTATATTAAATGTGATGTTAAATGATAAATATGATACTAGAAATGCAGATCCAAGATTAAAGAATACAAACCAAAGTCTTAAGGTTCTCCCAAGCAACCTGTAGACAATATCGGGTGTTACAGAGCAAGATCAAACTTATTTCGATTATATTGAACATCTTATCTTATACCGTATCGTCCGATGCGCAGCTACCATACTTCCAAACCTGCAAGTGCTTATAAAAACAACAGGAAATAATAATGCAAAGAGCATGAAAGTGATTACTAATCATCTAGGAAGTCAAGAGGAATTCAGGGGGAGGATGTCTGATTAAATAGGCTAGGTAGGTTGGAGGGGTTGGGCCAAAAAAATAGGAGTTGCAACTTCTTCCAATTTGGGTGTTATCAGCAAACCCAATCTCGTAACCTCCACGCTATTAGGCAGATAAGGACAAAATAAGTTGCAACAATTTTTTTAATTTGTTTTTGTGGGCCTTTTCTATTTTTGAACGAGATCATACATCCAATCTCACACATTTAGGTTTGATATCGAATCGAACTTTTGATATCAATCAAATAGATCCGATAACATCAAGAGGGCATGAAAATGAAGGCAAAATGTTAGGAAGTTGTTTTGATTACTTTTTTGAATATTTTTGACTTAGGTTGAATTGACATGGGTCAATTTTAGGCTGTTACTTTACCCCCCCTTTAGCGCATTTTTTTTTAAATGTGTTAAAGAAGAAGATGGTACGCTTTACGAGAAAGCAAAAATTTATTGCAAAATTTATTAAGGTTTGAAGTTTTACTGTAAATTGCATTAGGTGTGATACCCACTTCTATTTTTTACATTGAACTTTATGTTTTATGGAAAACTCAAAAGTTTTGAATTGAGGGTAAAATGAATAAAATAGAAAAATTATATGCAAAACCTAATTCATTTGCTTTTCACTATTTTCTGGTTTGGTGCTCTGAGGAGAAAAACATGGCAGAGGCTATACATCACGTGGATGAAGTCCGAGCGAGGATCAAGAGCGAAAGGGTAAGCATCTTACACCTCTTTAGCTTAGGAATTTCATGTTTTTACATTTAATTTGATTTAAATTTGGATTTTTAGGGCACGACTATCATCACGTAGCCACACCGACAATATTAGATCGATTCGACAATATCAGATCAATTTTGGCAATATCAGACTAGTCAATATTATCAAAATGGGTCCAATATTTGTTAATAACGATCTCATTTTGGCAATATCAAAGATTATGATTTGTCAAAATAGATCTGATATTGACCAATTGTGTACAATATTGTGAATTTATTTTTGATCTTGAAATTTTAAGTCTGATTACTAACTTAAAATTTTGTTGCTTTATTTGTTAACAGGAACCTGCTATGAAAATAGGGAGTGGAGGTATGGAAGTCTCCAGGTAGACTTGGGTGCTCTTTCAGATGGAGAGAGGACCACTCTAGAGGTAGTTGGACTAAGACATGTGGTAGAGATGCCACAAATTCTAGTAGACTTGAGACTACTTACAACATTGGCTGAGAGATGGTATCCGGGATCATATTGCTTTTGGCTATCGATAGGGGAGATGACCCCACATTAGAGGATGTCTGGAGGATCCTCAAGGTGCCTATCAGAGGTATGTTTATAGCTCCATCTAGAAATAATGGGTAGATTATGTAGAGGTTGACTGGAGATTCGAGTTTCTTACTAAAGAAGGTTAGGATCGACATTGAGAAGCTTGGATAGACAGATGGGGTATCTCAGTTGATAGTGGTTTTGAGTGGTATAGTGGTAGGAATTTTACTATGCCATCTCAATGGTCGCAACTTACCATGGAATTTGGTAGAGGTCATCTACGACATGAGGAACCAAAGTGTATAGTTTGCCTGGGTTCCATATATTCTGTACAGGTTATACAAGATGTTGCACAGGGTTGTCTACAAAGGGGGTAATGCATTAGTACTTACCTCCTTCCTACAGGTATGGTGTTGTGAGCACATGGTCATTAGGAGACCTATAGGGATACCTTTGACATGGACAAATGATGGGATACCAGAGTTGGAGGATGGGAGGCTAGGGTGTTCTATTGCCATTTGGGTAGAGAGCACCATGGGCGACTCAGCCTCGATATAGCGAGAAGGCTTTTTGATGAGCTGATAGTAGAGGACATCCGATGGATACCCTAAAGAGAGCTATAGGTATGGGGAGAGGATGGTTATGAGCTGGCTCATGTGAGGCAAGTCATTTGGATGTGGATGGAGCAGGGAGAGGTAGAGCTACACCGAATGGATCAGATGCTATACCAGTTTGAACAATAGTAAGACATTCCTAGGACTAGGGATGTCACATTTTCTAGGGTTACTTAGGATAGCACAACATTTAGTGGTGCTCCCAATATGGCTTAATTTATGGACCCTCAGTCGAACGACGATGTGGTAGCCATGATAGAGGGACACTATACTGGGTTGACTGATAGGTACTGATAGTGGTATGCTAGCATCTGACCTATAGAGCTGATCAGACCAAGAAGTGTAGTGCAGTAGGTAGTTGAGTGGGTTCGATGATAACAACGCACTACTGGTGAGCAGCAGCAGTTGAGGATATAGGTACACCCCAGGAGAGAGGGGCCTCATACCAAGGGAGGATACCAGAGTTGTCTAAGGTGGTATAGGGCACCTGAGACTAAACAAGGATCTAGGGGAGGAAGGAAGGAGAGAAGAGCATCTCCTCAGTAGGAGAGGAGACCTTACTCACCCATGAAGGGCATCATGATAGAGGAGGGAGAGAGTAGCGAGATGGCAGCTCTATGGGTGGAGAATGCAAGTTTGAAGACATGTATTTAGACTCTAGAGGCAGAGGATGTGATTTTGAAGACCAAGATTCAGACTCTAGAGATAGAGCTTGCATAGGCACGGGCTCAGATGGCTCAAGGAGCGATGGTTCCTGCTCTAACATCTTTCCAGTCGACTCAATCTAGGAGTGGCTCTGGGGATGAGCTACTTCAGGATGTCAGGTGGGTAGCTTTCTATTAGGTATTATGCTTTGCAGTGATGCTTGTAAATTAGATATAGCCATTGCCTATGGTGTATGAGCCTTCCAATCGCTCGAGATCAGTGTCTTGCTCGACCACTAGGATAGCTACTACTACTAGGGCAACAAAGTTTCAACCACCATGACCCCCTGGTGGGGATGACGATGCTCAGAGCTCTAGGGTTTCTAGAGGGTGATATATGTATATAGTTTCTTGTATTATATCCCTTAGTGACTGAGTATGCCGATTTTTTAGATTGTTGCATACCATTCCGACCTCATTTTGTACACAAATTTTGAGATATATATATATATATATATATTGATATTTGTTATCTATGTGACTTGTTATGACTTTATTGGATGATTTATTGCATTTAATGGTTTAAACTTCTTGTAATCATGCTTTGAATATTTTGATCATGATTAACATAAAAGATTTTATTTTTGTAAAGTGTGTTTTTGAAAAAAATATGTTTTTGTGCGATAATAAAATTGATGGATTAGAAATGAACCTCAAAGGATGTTGTGTTGTTATATGACCGTTGGTGGATATAAATGCTCACTAGGTCATGAAGCAGATCATGTTGTGAGGAAGTTTTGTATTTCTAATAATAAGAAAGTTTGTAGGGCTCAAGAATGACCTTGAGACTCATGACGATGAAAGAATATGTCGATTTTTAAAAGAAGTTGATTTTTAAAAAATAGGTTGATAAAGATTGTATTTGTGAGTGATATAAAATGATTTAAGCATGAAATATTGGGAAGAATGACTTATGCTAGGAATAGAATTCCTAGTGTGAAATTTAAAAAAAATTACTATGAATTATACCATCATTGCAAAGTCAAAATGCAATGCATGATTATATATATATGATTTTGAAAATTCAAGTTGTATTTTAAAAATAAACCATTGTGTCGCATATTAGAAAATTTTGAAGATAATATATATATTTTTAGTGCTAAAATGAAGTGATTTGTGGGGATTAATGCAAATAATTACAAACTGATATTTTCTAGAAAAAAATCACAAAAATATTTTAAATTATTTCAAGGACAAAGTCAAATTTATCAAGAACCAATGTGTGATGTGTGAGTTCATTATCCATCTTGATTTGTCATAATGATACAAAATATCTCAAGGATCAAATGTGTGTGCTTGTGAAATTGATTTACCAATTTTGAGTAAGGTAATGATACAGGCCAACTTTTATGAACCAATTTGTTTTTGGGTTGTTTTGATAATTTTATGAATATATGACAGTTGCAAACTGAATTATGAAGAAGTTATTTACAACTATATACAAAAATGGAACTTTTGCTTTATGCATAATATCTTTTGATATGCATGATATTCATTGGCTCTTTGAGATCTTTTCCATCCAAAGTAGCCAAGCGATATGCACCAAATCCAAATTTAGCAGTAATGACAAATGGTCCAAGCCAATTAGGTTGAAATTTACCTTTAAGATATTTTCTAGCATTAGTATTTTTTTGGTTTTCTTTAAGTACTAAATCACCAACTTCAAAAGATCAACTATGAATTTTCTTTGCATATGATCTTTTGAGTTTATCTTGGTAAGAGTGAAGATGTTCTAAAGCATGAATACGCTTCTCATCTAGAAGCTCCAACTGACTTAGTCTTCCAGCATGATATTCATCCCCTACTTGGACATATTGAAGTAGAAGAGCTAAAGAAGGAAATTCTAGCTAGGAAATTCCAGCTCAAATGGAAAAATTGCTTTAGCACCATAGACCAAGACAAAAGGTGAAGTGCCCATAGGAGTACGAACATTGGTTTGATAGACCCACAAGGCGGGATATAATTGCATATGCCAATCACGACCTGATTTATTAACTAATCCTTTAAAATATTAATTAAGGTTTTATTAGAAGCTTCAGCTTGGCCATTTCCTTGTGGATAGTATGGAGTGGACCATCGATGTTGAATTTTATATTTTTGACAAAGTTTTTTAATGTCTTTGTTCTTAAAGCATGTTCCATTATCAGAGATGAGATTCGATGGAATACCAAATCTACAAATAATTTGATTAAAAATAAATTTGGATACTTGGACTCCTATGCAAGAAGCTAATGGTATAACTTCTACCCATTTTGTAAAATAATTTGTTGTTATTATGATGAATTTATGGCCATCTGAAGGTATAGGATTAATTTTACCAGTGATGTCTAGGCCCCATTTGGAAAAGGGCCAAGGAGAAGATATAGCTTAAAGTTCCTGAGCAGGAGCATGAACAAGATCTGCATGTCTTTGACACTTGTCACAATTACGCACATAATAATTGGCATATTTTTCCATGGAAGGCCAAAAGTACCCCATTTTTAGGATTTTTTTAGCAATGGCACCTCCACTAAAATGGCCACCACAAGATCCATCATGGACTTCACTTAATGCTTTCTTAGACTCTTCTAAATTGAGGTATCTCAAAAGGATGCATTCAAAAGACCTTTTATATAGGATATTACCAATAATTACGAAGCAAATAGCTTGCTTACATAATAACCTACCTTGGTTTCTATCTAATCATTTTGGAAAGGTCCCTTTTTGGATAAAATTAAAGATGTCTATGTACCAAGGTTCTGGAGTTATCTCATTAATTAAAAACACATCCAATGGTTCTAGAAAAGACTTAAATGAGGTTGGTTCTTAAATTTTGCAAATAATGAATGTAGCATATTCATCATCCAATTCCAAAGGTAACAAAGAGGCAGCATCATCCATGGCATCGACAGCACGGTTTCTAGTGCGAGGGATGGCCTCCAAAGTTACTTTCTCAAATAAGGATATAATATTAAGAACATATTCTTTATAGGGATGAATTTTCTCATCTCGTGTTTGATATACTTCATTAATTTGATTTATCACAAGCTAAGAATATTTGAAGACTAATAAAACTTTAATTTTTAAGGCTAAAGTTGCTCATAACCCAAGGATTAGAGCCTCATATTCTATAGTATTATTAGTACAAGCAAATTGAAGTTTAAATGACAAAGGAATAAGGTGCTTTAATGGAGATATTAATATAATAATCTTACCTGCACCACTCATACACCTAGCTCCATCAAAATACAAGGACCAAGATTCAAAAAGGTCCTCTTCTAAGTTAATACATTCATCAAGAAGTTCAATGATTATAGGATGAGTAGATTCAAGAGGTGCAACAGCAAGTTGATCAGCTATAATTTGGGCTTTGATATATTTTTGGCCAATAAATGTGAGTTCAAACTCACTTAGAGAAAGAACCCATTTAGCTGTGTAGCCTGATAAATAAGGCCTACTCATCAAATACCTTAATGGATTAGATTTAGCAATAACAAATGTCTTTTTACTGAGCATATAGTGGCATAATTTTTGTGTAGAAAACACAACCACAAAACAAAGCTTCTCTATAGGTGTATAGCGGGTTTCATAACTTATTAATGTTTTAATTATATAATATGTGGCTCGTTCTTTCTTATCATCATCAATTTGAGCTAACATTGCTCCAAGTGCCAGTTCAAAAGTAGAAATATACAAAATAAAAGGATAATTCTGGTTTAGGAGGAACAAGCATTGGAGGGGTAAGCAGATAGTGCTTAAGGGATTCAAATGCTTCTTAGAATTCATTATCCCATTGAAATTGGATGTTTTTCTTAAGTAGCTTAAGAAAAGGTCAGGTTTTATCTACCAATTTATCAATGAAGCAATGAATAGACTGAAGTTTACCTTGTAAACTCCTTAATTCTGATATATTTTTGGATGGAATTATATCAAGGATAGCCTTAATTTTAATGGGATCTATCTCAATTCAATGCATAGAAATAAAAACCCCTAACAACTTTCTAGATTTGACTCCAAATACACATTTATTTGGATTTAGGCTAATATTATTTTCCTTTAGTCTATCAAACACTTTTCTTAGGTTAATGATATGATCTTCTTATGTAGTTGAGCGAGCTATAATATCATCTACATAATCATACAGAATATCATACATCATATCATGAAATATGTATGTCATAGCCCTTTGATAGGTTGCTCCTTCATTATTTAAACCAAAGGACATTACTACCCCAAGGTGTAATGAAATCAGTCTTGGGTTGGTCTTCAGGAGCTATTCGTATTTGGTTGTATTTTGAAAAACCATCCATAAGGTATAACATCCCACTCCCAACCATAAAATCTATAATTTGATCCATATTTGGGAGAGGAAAATCATCCTTAGGGCATGCAACATTAATGTCTCTAAAATTAGTACACACTCTAATTTTAGTGGTATCTTTCTTGGTTACTGGAACAAAATTTGATATCCAATCAACATAATCAATGGCTTGAATAAAGTCAACATCCAAAAGTTTTTGTAATTCATATTTGACTAATAATGCTACTTTTGGATGCATTTTTCTAAGCTTTTGTTTAATAGGTTTTGCATTTGTACACACCACTAAATAGTGCATTACCACATAAGAGTCTAAGCCTGCCATATCTGCATATGTCCAAGCAAAAACATCAACATATTTTGTGAGAAATACAATATATTTTTTTGTCTCTCTTCACTTAATTTAGCTCCAATTTTAACCAAGTGAGGGTTGGTTTCAGTCCCAATGTTGACTTGTAGTACATCTACTATAATGTTGGAAAAGCGGGTGAAACACACATTTCTTGTAATTCTTCTAAGGTTAACTTAGCTAATTCTTCTTGTGGGGTTATTTTTTGGACATGGGCTATGCATGGTATAGACCCATCAAATAAAAATCCATTTCTCAAAATTTCTTCAACAGAAATATCGTGAAAAACATCTCCTTCTAAAAATTCATCCGAGGAAGCAATCATTTCCATAAATGCTATTGATAACATGTTACAAGAATGTATCCTTTTACTTGTTTTAAAATATTCTTGATGTGCTAAGTACTCTTGATATGTTATTAGTTGGTCATCATCCTCAAATGGGAATGGTTGAGTTTTGGTAGGGATATAACCAATACCACATCGGGCAGGCCATTCCTCTATTTCTAAAGGTTCATGTATACCATTTTTGAGAGGTCCTAAACCTCTAATTTTATAACCCATGTTGCACATAATTTGTTTTGACTTTACATATCCATTAGAAAAATAATATCTAGAAAATCCATTTTGATCAAGAGTAAAGCTCATTTTAATATTAATCTTGCCAAGATCATATCCTGCATAGATAAAGGTATAAGTCCCTATATGATAAATGATTCTCAAATTTCATGGCAAGCATATCGTTCTAGGGGATGGCGATAATTGGGATAAAATAATGGAATCTTGGGTAGCAAAATTAGTATGTTCTGAAGTTGTGAGTATTGAAGATAAATCTAGTAAAACTTCATTCGAAAGAGGATATGAAGTAAAATATTTATCTATTTTAGTTGTGGTACCAAATTATGTGGGTTTGGTTTATGAAAAAGGATTTGTAGGAGGAATAGGTTTTGTTGAATACATGGTAGGATAAAATGGAACTCATATTGGTTCTGCCATAGCACACATGTCAAATGGTCTAGAATCACCATGGATAGTGACTAATTTATTTTTAAACTTAAACTTAACACATTGATCTAGTGTAGAAGGTATTGCTCTCATTGCATTGATCCAAGGTCTACCTAGAAGGATATTGTATGATGTGGGGTAGGATACAACAAACACGGTCATATCCAATATTCTTGGACCAACTTACAATGGGATTGACAATACTCCACATGTTTCTTGAGTTTCATCATTAAATGTTTTGATAATCATTTTAGTTCTTTTTAAATCATCATTTCTAAACCCAAACCTTTGAAAAAATCATATGTGCATATGTTTAGTGATTATCCATTATCGATTAAGACTCTTTTTACTCCTACATCCCCAATTAATGATGTAATGTATAGAGGATTATCTCTATACATGCTTTAAGGAGGAATGTTCTTATCTTGAAAGTCTATATAATTTGTCCCATGAGAAATTACAGCATTAACCACAACATCGGGTTCTATATTTTGAGGTACCATAATTTTGCATAAGGTACTCATTAATTCCTCTATATGTATAAATGAAGTTCTTAGAAGATCCAAAAAAGAAATTCTAGCTGTGATATTTGCTAATTGTTCATTAATGTCATGCGGATATTTTTGTTGTGGATTTGATACATTATTTTTTTTGTAGGTGCTTTTAATACAAATGGGGGTGATTTTGATGTAAAATGAACGAGAATTAGATTAGGAAATAATCAATCGAACATTAGGATTTGCCATTAACTTCAAAGTATAAATAGGTTACAAAATAGATTATTTAATGACTTAGCATTAGAAGCGCTAACGTCGTTTAATAATAGATTATTCTAACAAACTAACTAAATATCATAAGATATTTAGTTATTAACCATAGTAACTAGAAAGTAATTCGTAGCATAGTAACTATCTCCTATGGTAGAAAAGTAAATGTAATAACCTATGTAGTATAATGCAATATACTACCTATTTTACCCTAACATCCCCCCTTTATTACATTACTTTGATATACAAAGTTTATTTCGAAACAGTTCAAATTTGACACGTCCAAGTGCCTTTGTGAAGATGTCAGCAACCTGTTCATCGGTGGGAATGTATTGGAGCTTGATGTTGTGTTTAGGAACTTCATCACGAATGAAATGACAATCTGTGTCAATATGCTTTGTGCGTTCATGATGGACTGGATTCTTGACCAAGCTCAAAACACCTGAGTTGTCGCAAAACATGTGAATAGGAAGTTTCTTTGGTAGGCCCATGGTAGCCAAGATGCGACTTAACCATATCGCTTCACACACAGCTCCACGTGCAGCGTGATACTCTGCCTCTATTGAAGATAAAGCAACCACCTGTTGCTTTTTACTATGCCATGAGACAGGACCAGATCCAAGATGAAATACATACCCTGATGTTGATTTTCTATCATCTATGGATCCAACGTAATCAGAGTCAGTGTAACTCTGTAAGAAGAATGAATTATTCTTCTTATACTCTAGACCATAATCTGCACTACCCACAATGTAGCGAAGAACCCTCTTAGCTGCTTTCCAATGAGAGACCTTTGGTTCTTGCATGAACCGTGAAAGATAGTTTACAGCATAAGTAATATCTGGTCTAGTATTAGTCAGATAGATGAGGCTTCCAATCATCTATCTATATAGTGTGCCATCTACCTGTGATGAGTCATCATATCATGATAACTGAAGCCCTGATTCCATCGGTGTTGCTTTGGGCTTACAATCAGTCATACGATATTTTTCTACTAAAGTCTTGGCATACTTTTTTTGAGTCACCCTAAGATGATTCTTCTTCTGTTCTATCTCAAGGCCAAGACAGTAGTGGAGAAGTCCTAGATCTGTCATATCAAATGACTCTTTCAAGTCATATTTCATGGCTTTAATCAATTTCTCTGAATTGCCAGTAATGATCAGATCATCTACATATAACACAAGAATCACTATTTCAGAACCTGTGTTCTTGATATAGAGATTTGCGTCAGATGGACTTCTCTTAAATCCATGTTGCAGTAGGTGACTATCCATTTTTATGTACCATGCTCTTGGGGCTTGTTTTAGCCCGTATAATGATTTGACCAACTTGCAAACTTGTTGCTCATGGCCTTCCTCAACAAATCCAGGAGGTTGAGTCATGTACACTTCTTCTTTTAAGTCACCATTTAGAAAGGCACTTTTTACATCCATCTGATGTAATTTCCATCCGAACTGTGCTGCCATAGCACAAAGAACTCGAATGGTGGTCATCCTTGCTGTAGGAGCAAAGGTTTCCTCATAGTCAAGGCCTTCCTTTTGAGCATAGCCCTTCACCACAAGATGGGCCTTATGCTTGTCTATGGTACCATCTGCCTTATATTTGACTTTGTAAACCCATTTGCAGCCTATGGGTTTCTTTCCTTTAGGCAAATCTACCAGCTTCCATGTTTTATTCTTGATGAGGGAGTTATGTTCTGCATCCATAGTTGCCTTCCACTGAGGCAGTCTAAGTGCTTCATCAACTGTAGAAGGTTCATTTTCATCAAATGATGACAAGTAAACCCTCTCCTCATCTATTTCCATATCATCTTCCCTTGCTAACTCTCTATCAACAGAAAGGTCTTGAAAATCTGCACAAAGATCATCAACTGAAGTGGATGCTTCAGTATTTTCTTGTTGAGTCATGCTTCGTGTCTTTGGATGATTGAGAGTAAGATCAGGTGGGGAAGTGAGTTTGGAATCTTTCATTGTGCTCGTATACCATTTGGGAGGCTTTTTCTGTTGTGGAGAAGGAAGTGGTTGTTGCTCCTCATCATCTAGGTATACTGATGTAGTGTTGGGTGTGAAAGCTTCATCAAACACTACATCTCTACTGACATGTATTTTCTTGGTAAATGGGTCTATCAATCGATAGCCTTTTGAGAATTCATCATATCCAAGAAAAACACATGGTAGGGACTTCTCATCTAATTTCTTTCTTTTCTCCTTGGGTATATGCATAAAAGCCTTACACCCAAATACCCGTAGATGAGATATGGAGGGTTTCCTTCCACTCCATGCTTCCTGAGGAGTCATACCTTCAAGAGCCCTTGTGGGTGCTCTATTTAGAAGATATACTACAGTTTGAACAACTTCAACCCAGTAAATTTGCTCAAGATTGGCTCCCTTAAGCATACATCGAACCATTTCCATAATGGACCGATTTCTTCTCTCAACAACTCCATTTGACTGAGGAGAATAGGTTGTGGTCAACTATATTTTTATCCCATGTGTCTATAAAAATGAGGAAAATTCCTTTGATGTGTATTCCCCCCTCGATCTGAACGGAGGGTCTTGATGAAACATCCTGATTCTTTCTCAACTAGCTTTTTGAACTGTTGAAAATAGGTAAATGCTTCAGACTTCAACTGCAAGAAGAAGACCCACATCTTGCATGAGTGATCATCTACAAACAATTGAAAATACCATTTTCCTCCACAACTAGTAGACATGGGACCACACAAATCTGTGTGAACCAACTCCAAAGGTACCTTAGCTCGAAAGGAGCTAGGTTCAAAGGGTACTCTGTGTTGCTTGCCTGACAAGCAATCTGAGCACACTGGCAAAGTAGATGAAAGAGTAGGCAGTCCTTTCACCATTTGATATTTACTGAGTTCTAGTAAATATCCTGAACTTAAATGCCCAAATATCTTATGCCATAGAGATGTGGCCTCTTTTGTGGTTACTTCCATTGTAGTATGTGTTGAGGTAATTGCATCTAAGACAAACAAACCATGTTTGTATGAACCTATTGCTATCTGTTTTCCTTTCTTAGTGATAAAGCAACGTTTCTTTTCTTTGTCCACCTTGAAATTGACATTCATGTGATTGTCCAAGATTTGTGGAACTGACAAGAGATTATTTTTCAATCCTGGTACATAAAGAACTTTTTGAATTTTACATTCTCCATCTGGAAGGGAGACAGAAACACTTCCTTCTCCCTGAACTCGATAGGTTTGATCATCAGCAATGGTGACCGGTCTACCTTCTCGAGCCTCAAATGTCTCAAACCAGGACTTATCGCCAGTCATATGCTTACTAGCACCTGAATCTATGTACCACATAGTGTCCTTGTGAGGGGAATCTGTATGTGTCATGAGCACCTTGTGTGCTCATTCAGAGTTCGAACTAGAATCTTCAGTTGCAATGTGTCCCTGTTGTTGTTTATTCTTGTTCTTTGGTTTACCTTTGCCCTTCTTGTTTCCTTGTTCATTGGGCGGTTTGTTCTTAAACCAACATCTTTTGGTTTCATGAGTGTCCTTGTCATAAATCTTACAATACTGCTTCTTCTTCTGAGTCTCTTTGCCTTTACCCTTGTCTTTATTAGAAGAAGAACCTTTCTGTTGATTCCACTTTTTCTTACCACCTTGTCTGTTTGAGAAAAGAGCATTGTTGGATGCCTCATCTCTTTGGAGTTGATTAGCTTCTTCTGTTTGAAGCATATTTACCAACTCGACAAAAGTCACTGTCCTTCCAGAGACTTGTAATGAAGTGATCAACATTCTGTAGGAGTCGGGAAGAGCCCTCAAAATGATAGAGGTCAAGACTTGGTCTTCCACTTTTTCTCCTAAGGATTGCAGTTTTGTTTTCAATTCTGCCACTCTGCAGAGGAATAGCTCTACTGTTTCTCCTGATTTCATATGAAGAGTATGAAGTTATGTTTGGAGGTGAAGAATCATTGATTGATTCTTCCCCACAAATATGGTTGTTAAGGCATCCCATGCCTCCTTACCATTCTTAGCTTCACTGATATGAGGTTGGATATCATCAATAATAGCTAGCAAGATCATTAAGGATAGTTTTCTATCATTTTTATCAAATGTTGTTTGATCTGCTCCTACTGATTGAGGTCTAGTTTCACTTCCATCCACTATAGACCATAGATCCTCTACAGTTAAGATAGCTTTCATCTTAGTCTTCCATGCAGAATAATTTGAACCTTTGAGCAGTTGGCTCTCAGTGAGATACTTGTGCATCATGGCCATGGTGAAGGTTTCAAATTTGATAGGACTAAGATGGTTGTATCTTGCACTATACCCTCAAAAGAGTATATGGAAGATGTTTAATTTGCTTCTATAAGATATTTAATGGCACCTGCCTTAACACCCTTAACAAGGGATGAAAAGTTTGAGGATTTTAAGCCAAACAAATAGAGCAAATTAAAGGGGTAGGTTTTGAAAGACTTCTGATTGTGCTCTCTAGGATATTTAATGGCACCTGCCTTAACACCCTTCAAGAAGGATGGAAATTTTGAGGAAATTAAGCCAAACAAAGAGAGTTAATCAAGGTGTTTTGAATTTTGACTTTTGATGGGGAATAAAATTGACTTTGTTTTAACCTGTGCAAGGTGTAGCACGATTTGGAGTGAAGTTTGGGTTTTGTGAAATGCTCCTTCAATGTTCTATCTGATTGTTTAATTGCACACAAAAAACATGATTGTTAGTGCAATAATAAAAAACAAGAGAGCAACCCAAATTATTATCACTCTAGGTGTCGGATGCAACCGAAAATGCACCTAGTATAGTCAATTTTTAAGAGAAGGTGTCGAGTACAATCGAGAATGCACCTTTCTTGCTTTGAAATATCCCCCCTTTCTCTTTACAATTTTGCAAAAAAATAGAATCACAAGATATGACTTCTATCCCCCCTTAATTTTTACAAAATTGAAAAATTAGAGCACTCCTTTCAAGACAAGTCGACACACGACCCGCGTTTGAAAGGCTTCCAGACCAGTCGACACACGACTTTGGTTTTTGTCTTCCACACTCAAGCATGAGGAGCAAAAAAAATAGGATTGAATAGATCTCAAGTTTACAACAAAAAATTGCTATTTTATGTTTTATGTCTCCTTTCTTGAAGGAGAGAACAAAAGCAAAGTTTGAAGGTTTGTGGAAAATGAGATAACCTTTATGCTTCCTCAATCATGGCATGCTATGTGTTTTGCAATAGAATTGTTGAGTTTCTATGTCTTATATCTCCAAAAATGAATGAAGAAAACTATAGAACTTCTGTGGAGTTTATTGCAAAAAAATGTTGAAGCAGGTTTTTAAAATTTGCCAAAAAGAGGTTCCTATGTTTCTTTTGTCTCCAATTGAGAGAAAACACTATTTGATTTTTGGAACATTTAAGGCAAAATTTTTGTTTGGATTTCAAGTTCTCTAAGTTTGATAAAGCAAAAAAAATATGTATTTAAGATGAAATTTCTATAATTTAGGAAAAATTTGGAAAAAAATGGTCCAATTTGATTAAAAATTGAATATTTTATGCCAATTTGAAAATAAATTATAAAAAAAATCAAAAAATAATATTTTTAATGCTGAAAAAACTGTAGAAAATTAAAAAATTTTGAAAAAAATTTATGAAATCGATTAAAAACCTTTGTATTTGGAGGCGTTGGGAATCGAACTGGTGCCTCCACGGATGCTAGGCGGCCGCGCTAGCCAACCGAGCCACCGCCTAGTTGGAAATGTCTCTGACGTGGCTGCAACTTAAGGTGGTCGCGACGGTGATGAGCCTTTGTGGGATTTATCCCACATACATCCCAAAATGGGATGCATAAGGCTTTATAAGCCGTGACACTCCCATCCAACGTCGATTGCCTATGGGCAATCGATGAGTCTCGCCCACCCTTTTTGGATGTCGCCACGTGGCGCCAGGGGTGGGCCTAGTCGAGTCCAAGTCAGTCTTGTCGTCCAATGGTTGTCCGCCACGTGTCGAGTCCGAGTCAGTCCTTCGGTCCAGTCAGCGTCCAGGTGGCATGGTCGTTGTGCCACGTGTCACCTAGTCAGTGTCCAGGTGGTGCGTGGTCGTGGTGCCATGTGTCACCTAGTCAATGGTCCAGGTTGTGCCTTGGGGTGCATGTAGTCCAGAGATCATTAGATCTCACCACTTATCGCATCATGATTGGTCGGGTTCAAGGATCGGAGGGCCTCCTACCCTCATGGATCTCGAGGTGGTCGAGGATCGAAGGGCGCTGCTGCCCTCTCGGATCTCGAGGTCATGGCCCATGTGTGCGTCCAGCTGGGAGGCGAGGGTGCTCCTGCCCTCTCGGCCCTCCCAGATCTATGGAGGCCACGTGGGTCTACGGGTAGGCCTATGGGCCTGCACGACATGTGCGGGCCTGGAGGGCCTACGTGTCACCTACGGGGCCAGTAGGCTATTGTAGGGGGTCCAGTGGGCCTGCATGATGCGTGTGGGCCTGGTGAGCCTGCACGTCGCGTGCGGGTCCTGGAGGGCCTACGCGTCGCCTACGTGGGGGCCAGTAGGGCTGCTCCTACGATCTGGACCTACGGGCCTACAAGCCTCGTGGAGAGTGGTGGAGATCCAAAAACCGCTTGGGAATCCGTGCGAGGAGACAACAGGCCTGACGGTGCAGAAGAGTCAGTAGGGAGGAGGCAACACAGATGCCAGGTAACCAGGTGGAACGAGCGATGCTCGTGTTATCCACCCCAGCGAGGATACCAATGATGTAAAATGAACGAGAATTAGATTAGGAAATAATCAATCGAACATTAGGATTTGCCATTAACTTCAAAGTATAAATAGGTTACAAAATAGATTATTTAACGACTTAGCATTAGAAGCGCTAACGTCGTTTAATAATAGATTATTCTAACAAACTAACTAAATATCATAAGATATTTAGTTATTAACCATAGTAACTAGAAAGTAATTCGTAGCATAGTAACTATCTCCTATGGTAGAAAAGTAAATGTAATAACCTATGTAGTATAATGCAATATACTACCTATTTTACCCTAACATATTTCTCATTTTGAGTTTGAGTTTGTGATTGAGAATTTTTATTTTGGGCTTGTTGTCTAGTGATGGCTCCAATAGTGCCCACAATGTTATTATTTTATAAGTAACCAAAGTGGGGTCTAGCATTTACTGCTTGTTCATTTGAAAGTGTTTGTTGAGATGAGGGTTGAGTGGTCATTCTTCTAGGGAATGGTTCCTCTGGAACTAATAAATCCATGACAGGAAGAATTGGATCTGATTCATCTTCATAACTATTTGAATTATTTGAAGTAATACCCATTTCACTTTTTGTGTCACTTCTTGCATCTTCTGAAGATGAAGATTGAAAATATTGTATGGTCCTAATTGTACTTGCAGATTGAGTAGGTACATATGAAGTTTACAAATTTTGATGGGGTAATAAATTACTAATTGTTCCCACATATCGAGTTGGAGGAGGAACATTATGATGTTCTAGTTGATTTACAGCCTCTTTACCATGCTTGGGTAAAGGATGTTGGAAAATATCTAAAGTTTGAGTTGTATTTTGAGTTGGTTGTTTTTGGGTATTGTTTTGAGGATTATTATTTGAAGGAAAATTTTCTACTTCATGTTGGAATTTAATTATAGCACTTCTCCATAGCTTATTAGTGTTAGGGTAAAATAAGGTAGTGTATTGCATTACACTACGTGGGGTTATTACATTTACTTTTCTATGTAATTACCATGAGATATTTTGCTTTATGGTTAAACTAGGTAAGTACCTAAATCTCCTATGTCAGATATTTAGGTTAGTGTTATGGTTAGAACTCTCTACCTAGGTTAGTAGCTAGCTACACATCTCTCCTACCATGTTGGTTGGCGAGATAGACGTTAGTTAGTTAATTATTTTTTATAAATACTTTGTGCATACTATTGCTAAAGCTAATGTTCATTTGATTATTTATCTAAATAATATTGCTCGCTCCTGACTCACATTGGTATCATCCACTGGGGTGGACAATGCGAGCGAGCTGCTCGCTCCACCTGGACCTAACGAATCTCGATCCTGATGGATCCCGAGGTGTAATTCTTTCTAATGAATAACTTGGAGCTAGTACATTAGGTGGTTCTACATCTAACCCATCTGACTCATTCTTTCGGTTGCTCGATGCTCCTCTGGCCCACATTTTGGCCAACTACGGCTGGAGCTTATTTCGGCAGTCATCAAAGATCGATCACGATGTCGACCAGAGCTGAGATGGTTGGTCTTTTGAGATTGATCGCATTGTTGAAGAGCGGCGATCGATCGACCATGATGTCGGAGAGATAATGTGGTAGCCACACGATCTGACGAAGTAGCAATCAGCATCTAACATGGCAATCACCGATTCATCCACTTCGTCTAATGAGGCTACAAACCATATCTGACGTAGCATCTCTGGACTCTGATGTGGTACTATTTTGTTTGAAACTCTAGCATCTGATGTGGCAATCCTTCATTGGATGCTCAAGAAAAATAGTAGTCTGATCGACTGCCCGAAGGCTGTCGACCATCCCTCCGTGGCCTGGTGTTAATAAACACCATATCCATCGCTCACAAGAGCGATGTGGGACTAAAGTCCATGAACACTCCTTGTTTGTTGTGCAACGGGCTAAATTGCTTGTGCTCCTACCTCACACTCATCCCGCAGTCTAGCTGGACTGGTTGTGGACGGGCGCTCACTCCACGGAGACCGCGGGTCAAATCCCGCCTAGATTGCTGCCCTTTGCTATGCTTGTGTTCATTTTTTTTTTTGATCGATTTCAGGTAGAAGGAAGTGTTTCTGTCTCCCTTCCAGATGGAGAATGTAATATTCAAAAAGTTTTTTATGTACCAGGATTGAAAAATAATCTCTTGTCAGTTCCACAAATCCTAGAAAATAACATGAATGTCAAATTCATAGTGGACAAAGAAAAGAAACGTTGTTTTATCACTAAGAAGGGCAAACAGATAGCAACAGGTTCATACAAACATGGTTTGTTTGTCTTAGATTCAATTACCTCTACCCATACTGCCATGGCAGTAACCACAAAGGAGGCCACTTCTCTTTGGCATAAGAGATTTGGGCATTTGAGTTCAGGATATTTACTAGAATTAAGTAAATATCAAATGGTGAAAGGACTGCCTACTCTTTCATCTACTTTGCTAGTGTGCTCTGATTGCTTATTAGGAAAGCAACATAGAGTACATTTTGAACCTAGCTCTTTTCGAGCTAAGGTACCTTTGGAGTTGGTTCACACAGATTTGTGTGGTCCCATGTCTACAAGTTGTGGAGGAAAAATGTATTTTCAATTGTTTGTCGATGATCACTCACGAAAAATGTGGGTCTTCTTCTTACAGTTGAAGTCTGAAGCATTTTCCTATTTTCAACAATTCAAAAATCTTGTTGAGAAGGAATCGGGATGCTTTATTAAGACCCTCTGTTCATATCGAGGGGGGGAATACACATCAAAATAATTTTCCTCATTTTTATAGACACATGGGATAAAGAGACAGTTAACAACAGCCTATACTCCTCAATCCAATGGGGTTGCTGAGAGAAGAAATTGGTCCATAATGGAAATGGTTCGATGTATGCTTAAGGGGGCCAACCTTGAGCAAACTTATTGGGCTGAAGCTGTTCAAACTGCAGTATATCTTTTGAATAGGGCTCCCACAAGGGCTCTTGAAGGTATGACTCCTCAAGAATCATGGAGTGGTAAGAAACCCTCCATAAATCATCTACGGGTATTTGGGTGTAAGGCATTTATACATATACCCAAGGAGAAAAGAAATAAATTAGATGAGAAGTCTCTACCTTGTGTATTTCTTGGATATGATGAATTTTCAAAAGGCTATTGGTTGATAGACCCATTTACCAAGAAGATACATGTCAGTAGAGATGTAGTGTTTGATGAAGCTTTCACACCCAACACTACATCAATATACCTAGATGATGAGGAGGAACATCAACTTCCTTCTTCACAACAAAAAAAGCCACCCAAATGGTATACAAGCATAGTGAAAGACTCTAAACTCACTTCCCCACTTGATCTTACTCTCAATCGTCCAAAGACAAGAAGCATGACACAGAAAGAAAATAATGAAGCATCCACTTCAGTTGATGATATTTGTGCAGATTTTCAAGATCTTTCTATTGATAGAGAGTTACCAAGGGAATATGAGATGGAAATAGATGAGGAGAGGGTTTACTTGTCAGCATGTGATGAGAATGAACCTTCTACAATTGATGAAGCACTTAGACTACCTCAGTGGAAGGCAACTATGGATGCAGAATATAACTCCCTCATAAAGAATAAAACATGGAAGCTAGTGGATTTGCCTAAAGGAAAGAAACCCATAGGCTGCAAATGGGTTTACAAAGTAAAATATAAGGCATAAGGCACTATAGAGAAGCATAAGGCATGACTTGTGGCGAAGGGCTATGCTCAAAAGGAAGGATTTGACTATGAGGAAACCTTTGCTCCTACAACAAGGATTACCACCATTCGAGTGCTTTGTGCTATGGAAGCACAGTTCGGATGGAAATTACATCAGATGGATGTAAAGAACGCCTTTCTTAATGGTGACTTAAAAGAAGTGTACATGACTCAACCTCCTAGATTTGCAGAGGTAGGCCATGAGCAACATGTTTGCAAATTGGTCAAATCATTATACGAGCTAAAACAAGCCCCAAGAGCATGGTACATAAAAATGGATAGTCACCTACTATAGCATGGATTTAAGAGAAGTCCATCTAACGCAAATCTCTATATCAAGAACACAGGTTCTGAGATAGTTATTCTTGTGTTATATGTCGATGATCTGATCATCACTGGAAATTTAGAGAACTTGATTAACACCATGAAAGATGACTTGAAAGAGTCGTTTGATATGACAGATCTAGGACTTATCCACTACTGTCTTGGCCTTGAGATAGAACAAAAAAAAAAATCATCTTAGGGTGACTCAAGAAAAGTATGCCAAGACTTTAGTAGAAAAATATCGTATGACTGATTGTAAGCCCAAAGCAACACCGATGGAATCAGGGCTACACTTATCATGATATGAAGACTCACCACAGGTAGATGGCACACTTTATAGACAGATGATTGGAAGCCTCATATATCTGACTAATACTAGACCAGATATTACTTATGTTGTAAACTATCTCTCATGGTTCATGCAAGAACCAAAGGTCTCCCATTGGAAAGCAGCTAAGAGAGTCCTACACTACATTTAGGGTAGTGTTGATTATGGTCTAGAGTATAAGAAGAATAACTCATTCTTCTTACAGAGTTACACTGACTCTGATTATGCTGGATCCATAGATGACAAAAAATCAATATCAGGCTATGTGTTTCATCTTGGATCTGGTCCTGTCTCATGATATAGTAAAAAGCAACAAGTGGTTGCTTTATCTTCAACTGAGGTAGAATATCGTGCTGCATGTGGAGCTGTGTGTGAAGAGATATGGCTAAGTCGCATCTTGGCTACCATGGGCCTACCAAAGAAACTTTCCATTCACATGTTTTGTGACAACTCAATTGTTCTGAACTTGGTTAAGAATACAGTGCATCATGAACGAACTAAGCATATTGATACAGATTGTCATTGCATTCGTGATGAAGTTCTTAAGCACATAATCAAGCTCCAACACATTCCCACCGACGAAAAGGTTGTAGATATTTTTACAAATGCACTTGGATGTGTCAAATTTCAACTGTTTTGGAGTAAACTTTGTATATCAAAGTAATGTAATAAAGGGGAAATGTTAGGGCAAAATAAGGTAGTGTATTGCATTACACTATGTGGGGTTATTACATTTACTTTTCTATGTAATTACCATGAGATATTTTACCTCATGGTTAAACTAGGTAAGTACCTAAATATCCTATGTCAGATATTTAGGTTAGTTTTATGGTTAGAACTCTCTACCTAGGTTAGTAGTTAGCTACACGTCTCACCTACCATGTTGGTTAGAGAGATAGACGTTAGTTAGTTGATTATTATTTGTTATAAATACTTTGTGCATACTATTTCCAAAGCTAATGTTCATTTGATTATTTATCTGAATAATATTTCTCGCTCCTCACTCACAATTAGATAGAATAAGTTAGAGCAAAATTAGGATTATGTTAGCATCTTCTAAGTTAGGAAGAAGTTACGTTAAAATTGCAAATCGTCTATTCTAAGCTTTGGTCTATTAGTGTTTAGCACTATAAAATGTAACCTTGACAAGCATATTATTAATCTAATGAGTTTGATTCATTATATTTTACTTTTATCAATCAGATCTTGTATCATATGTTTTAATCGTTTACAAGAATTGGTTGAGTATCCATCTACTTGATGAAAATTACAATGTAAATTAGTCCTATATCCAGCTGCATTGGTATCTAGTTGTCAAATTTTTGGCAATCGTATTAAACCTTGTTCTAATAATTGAGGTAAAATCAATGTTAAGGGCTAATTCAATCTTGTAAATTCTCTTGGAGGTTTATCAGTGATATTTAACACAAATTTCTTTATAGCTTCAATGGTATTGATGTTTGAGGTGTTTTTTAATCAGTAACACCATCACGTACTACTTGTTTATTTTTATATTGGTTTTTAGAATATTTATCCTCATCCTTTTTCTTGAATTGCCCTCTTCTAATAAGAGTATCTTCTACTCTTCTTGCTAAGTCTATAGCTTGATCAAAAGATGTTACTGTAGCTGTAGCAAGTTCATAATATAGTTGTTCTTGTAAATTACCAATGAAAATTTCTAACATCTCTTAGTGAGGTAAAGAAAAATGCAATTTTCCTAGAAGTTGCCTCCATTTGGCTAGGAATTCAGAAAATATCTCATCTTTCCCTTATTTCAAATTATAGAAATCCTTAATAATGACATGTATTTCTATGTAGGCACTAAATTGATGCACAAACATTTATGTTGTCTCTTCAAATTTTCTTAAAGAATTTGTTGGCAATTGATAATACCATTCTAAGGCCATGCCTTCGAGACTTTTAGGGAATATTTTTAGTAACAACAAGTCATCATATGAAATATCATGACAGACTGTCCTAAACATGCAAAGATGCTCAATAGGATCTTCAGTTCCTTTATATATCGGGAGGACCGACATAGGGAAATGTTTGGGGTAATGCTGATCAACAACAATAGGATAGAGAGGTTGACTACACATCTCTATATAACTATATGAGGGATGGTAAGGATCTATCTAATCTAGACGTGAAGCTAAGTGTTTGACTATAGCTTCAAGCCCTTGTGGTTGCTCACCAAATTGATTTTGTGTTGTCATACTATTGTGCATTTGATGATATGGTTGTGTTGTCATATAAGGATTTCCAATAGAAATGTTATTATGTAAAGTGTTTGTGGGAACAGTGTTATGAAGCTTATATGGAACTGTATTTTATTGGATTTTCTATTGATGATGATTGGCATTTTGTATTTTCTTAGCCTTTTGTGATGTAGCTATTTGTTGATTAGGAGCTTGAGAGGAAGAAGAATATTGTTTTTGTTTGGAATTTGATTGTGTTGCTGGTTTTTTATTGTTCAAATCTATGTTTTGATTTATGTTTTGAGATGGACCAGCTTGATCTTTATTTGTTCTATTTATGTATGTTATTGGATTCACATTCAATCGTAGACCAGCTTCTATAGCGGCCTCTCTTGAGTAATCTCCCATTGGAAGTAAATGCTCTATTTCCAACACATGATTGATTTGACCTATATTAATTTTTAAAAACTCAAAAAAATGTTGAACATATATAAAACTAACATTACCTTGAGAATCTACCAAAGGTTTGTTAGGATCTTCTTCTTATTCTCCATAATCATCCTCACCTTGTTCTGTGAGTTTATCATCTTCAATAATTGCCCTATCATCAAGGTTTTCTTGATCTTGTTCATCATATTCTATTTTTTTGCCAGTTCTCAAGATTCTAGGTTTTTTTTTTTAGGGTGTTTATATATATATATTATATTTAATTTTTGGGTATATATGTTGTATATATACCTATATAAAATATTGCGATATATATATATATATATATATATATATATATATATATATATATATATATATATATATATATATATATATATATATATATATATATAATTTTTGTTTTGGTTTTTGTGTTTTATGTTTGAAAAGAAAGCAGAGATAATAATTATAATATTCTAGATAATATACTTAATCTTACTAAAAGAGTTTATAAATATCGTTGATAGGCTCAAGTTTTTCAAGTGACATGTAATGCTCTTCTTCAAATTGAAAGTTTACTTTTAATAATTTGATAAAATGAGCTATGGTAATACTATCAATTTCAAAGTCTTGAGCATAAAAATATATTTCATGACAATACTCACAAAAATGGACTGCCCTAGGAGTTTTGTGATATCTTCTTTTGTTTTCCAAGACTATCTCCTGATCCTCTATGTGTGCTATAAATATGTGTATTGTTATAGCATTTTTAAATAATATTCAAAAGTGTACACAGCTAAAGAAATACTTGCTCTCTTATCATTTAACCACCTCTCACATGACCTTTGAATATCAAAGTAGTTATAAGAGTTATCGGGCTCCAAGATTCTAGCTATGTCAAACACCTTAATTTGGCTAAGTCTTGGTGTGTTGACCTTTATAATATTAATTTTCTTTCAAATTTCAGTCCACTATTCGTGAGATGGAATACTAGAAATTTCAACTACTAGGGATATTTCCTGTGTAGATAATAATGTTCTAAAATCTATGATTGTAGCTCTTCCTATGTTGAAATCTAACATCTAAGAAATTAATATAGAATGTGCAAGTTTGGCTAATGATATTTTTGTTTTGTTTTATATATTTTTATTTTATTTTTTTTTATGAATCATAAAGATGCCTATGTTATTCACGTCGAGTTCACCAAAGAATGTAGCTCTAAAATTTTCTCACTCCTTTCCTTTAGGCTAATGGATTCATGCCTCGAAGGGGAATGGGAAAATGCTAGGTCTACACCTCAAAGGAGAGGCACTTGAGGTCGTGCCCTCTTTGGTGATTTTTCGACGAATTGGGTGGGTTCACTAGAAAACATTTGCTATGGCAGTTTCCACACCTAGGTTGGGAGTTTTTTTGATGTGTTATTTTTATTTTTCTCACAATCACCTAGTTTTGGCCAAATGCAACTAATCTATACTAAATGCAGTTTCTTTTCAAATGAATACAACATACAATAAATCATAGAAGATAAATCAATGCAGTGCTCAATTATAAAATATATTTGACACTCTTACTCAATATGGATGTCTGATGTAGAGTCTGTTTGCTTGTTTTAGTCCAGATCGAATGTTACAGGGTGATATCAAACATTTGATCTGCTATCGATAGGTCCGATTTGATATTGTCAGACCCGATCTGATCAAAAACCTATAGTTTCACAAGTAGACAACAAAACAGGGATTTGCAACACAATATGGATCTTTGTTAAGCATGTATTAGGTTAGGTAAAAGTCTATTGTATGCTACTTTTAAAGGAAACAATATGAATATGAACTATGATATGCAAATAACATAATTGAATGCAATGATGGTGAACTCCAAGTATGATAAACAATTATTTCTATATTAAATGTGATGTTAAATGATAAATATTATATTAGAAATGCAGATCCAAGATTAAAGAATGTAAACCAAAGTTTTAAGGTGCCCCTAAGAAACCTACAGACAAGATCAGGTGTTGCAGAGCAAGATCAGACTTATTTCAATGATATCGGATATCTAATCTTGTATCGTATCATCTGATGTGCAACTATCATACTTTCAAAACTGCAAGTGCTTTTAAAAACAATAATAAATAATAATTTAAATAGCATGAAAGTGATTACTAATCAGCTAGGAAGTCAGGAGGAATTCAGGGGGAGGATGTCTAATTAAATAGGCTAGGTAGGTTGGAGGGGTTGGGCCAAAAAAATAGGAGTTGCAACTTCTTCCAATCTTGGTGTTACCAGCAAACCTGATCTTATAACCTCCACATTATTAGTTATATAAGGACAAAATAAGTTACAAAAAATTTATCATTTTGTTTTTTGGGCCTTTTTTATTTTTGAACGAGATCGAACATCTAATATCGCACATTTAGGTTCGATATCGAATCGGACTTCCTATATCATTCAAATAGAGCCGATATCATCAAGAGGGTATGAAAATTGAGGCAAAAGGTTAGGAAGTTGTTTTGATTAATTTTTTTAATATTTTTGACTTAGGTTGAATTGACATGGGTCAATTTTAGGCTATTGCAGTTACTTGCAAACTCTAAAAACATTAGGATTTTCAAATGAGGGTGAATGCCAATTTATAGATCCCTCGACAGGAATCTATTATTGGCAAAGAATCTTTGTATAGGAGGGGTGGCCAACATGCTCTTTCCAAAATCCCATGAAATACCACTTGGCTCTCCCAACCTACACAATACTATTCTAGGGTAAGTGTGCACGCTAAACTGGTCTCAAACATGCACAAAATTGGCACCACCAGCCCATGCGTGGATTCTCTTTTTTTGTTCCACTTTGAGTGCGGCCACTTCAGGGTATAACGGTCATGATTGGGGGCCACTATGGGGTACAACGACCACGATTGGGGGTTTCTATGGGGTACAACAACCATGGTTGGGGGTCACTATGGGGTACAATAGCCATGGTTGGGGGTTGCTATGGGGTACAACAATCGTGATTGCAAAGGAAAATTACCCTATTTGAGTGGTGAAGACTAATTTCTAAGCCCTGGGGCCATCCAAGGTGGGTCACATGGTCTTCAGGTAGTCCAAATAAGTAGCCTCCTCAACATGACATGTTTTAGGTGTCTACAGATGCCCCTTTTTGGGATGCATTGTGTGAAAACACAATGCAGAGCAAAAATAGATGACCTATAGTCAAATTGAGGGTTAATTATGCTCACTAATCTAATCAATGTTGGATGTCCCAATCATGGAAGGAACATTGCATTTTTAATCATTGCTTTTGACAAGTTGAGGAACTTGATTTTAATAAACCTTTCAGCCAAGGGTGGACCTTTGTCTAGTCCACAAGGCCATGACCTTAGGCATACCAAATAGGTAGAGGTTCATCTATCCTATAATGTGTTTTAATTTAAGTTTTTGCTTGTTATCTACCCCAAGCAAGAAGGGCATGATTATCTTTGGCAATAATTCTTGAATGAATACAACTTGCATGATTAATTATTTGATTATTGATTTTATTATAAATTTTGTGATGTATGACTACCCTCTCAAGCGATGAGTCGATGAGAAAATGATAAAATGATGAAAGTGATGAGTCGCTTGACCAAGATGATTTGATTTGGGTTTGCTAGGACCATTGAAAAATTTTATAGGGTGCATGTGTTGGAAAATTACCATTAGTAAAAGGTTAAAAATTTATTTTACCTTGGGTAAAGGTAACTTACCTTTTACCTTACCTGGACGGCAGTGGACGGCAGCATTTGGTCGGCAAGAGAATTCACGTTAACCTTCTTTTCCCCCAATTTCTCCTTTCCCCCCTTTTTCTCTCAAATGGTTATTTGAATGTTTATTTAATCAATGTAACCTTATTATTATTGTTAGAATGCAATTTATCTTTTTATCTCCACACTTACCTCTCACATTTGGTATCAGAGCGGAGAGCCGAGACCGACCCGAATCTCGAGGTGGCCTGTAGGAGCAGATCGATGTGATTCTCGAGGCGTTGGTGGAGCTGGACGAGGCAACCCGCAGGAGCAACAGATCGATGCGATTCTCGAGGCACTGTTGATGTGGCTGGCATCCTACATGTAGCTCGAGGTGCTGGTGACGTGGCATGGTGACAAGTGACCTGCACGTGGCCCGAGGCTAGTTGACATGGCGTGGCATGGCGCGGTGACGTGTGACCTGACGCGTGACTCGAGGCGTGTCGACGTGTGACCTGGCGCGCGACCCGAGGCATGGCGACGTGGTGATCTGAGGCAAAAAGTGTTCTACATTGTAAGCGATTGCTCGCAGGCAATCAAAGCACTATACGTGCTTTGCTCTTTTTAAAGAGCAATAACATCGCCTCACGGGCGATGTGGGACTAAAGTCCCAAGAAATTAAAAGCTTCGTGTCGAAGCGCGAAGCCAATACTAGCTTCGTGCTCGATGCGAAGGCTATAGGCTAGGGAGCCCGCATAGCTCCCGGATCAGCCCGGTAGCATAGCGGCTACCCTTAGCCTTGACTCCCGCGAGGTCGAACGTTCGATCCTCGGCGGGGTCAATTTTTTTTTAGCCTCGCATGATTTAGTGAAGGCCATAGGGCAGGGAGCTCGCTTAGCTCCCGGATCTGCCCGGTAGCACAACGGCTACCTACTGTCTTGACGCCCGCGAGGTCGCAGGATCGATCCTCGGCGGGGTCAATAGTTATAAAAAAAATTAAAAAAAACTATAAGGAAATAGTTTAAATTTAAAAAAAAAAATTGTAATTTCCTAAGAGGAAATATCTGTACAAGTTAAAAAAAAAATTTCAAAGTTGATAATAGAAATTTCCTAAGAGGAAATAATTGTAAAAAAAAAATTTTAAAAAAACTTTGAAAGTTAAATTTTTTTCATTATTATTTCCTAAGAGGAAATCTTTGTAAAAGAAAATTTTTGGGAAATTTTCTTAAATGATAAGATCGGAAGGATGTTATCATGCCCTCTGCAAGTTGTTACTGAGAATGCAATTTATCATTTTATCTCCACACTTACATCTCACATTTGGTATCAGAGCAGGATCGATCCTCGGCGGGGTCAATAGTTATAAATTTTTTTTTTTTAAAACTATAAGGAAATAGTTTAAATTAAAAAAAAAAAAATTGTAATTTCCTAAGAGGAAATATCTGTACAAGTTAAAATTACCATTAGAACAAACGCTGAAAACTTTGATAGGCATGTGAAAACACTAGGACTTAATATAGTTTTTTCACAGTTGCAAAACGTTGTTATTGCACACCAGAGAAATCCTGATCTAGGATACGAAGCAGATTCAGAAGATAACTCCTTTGGCAGCAGGTTTGAACAATCCGACACAGTGGCAATTGCTCCACAAGGATCAGAATATACTCATTATAGTAATTCAGTTGAAATCCTACAAACTCCTTCTCCTGAAATAATATTGATCAGTGACGATGATGAACAAGTCGTTGACAATTTTGTAATTGTTGAACAACAAGAGTGAGTTGTTTATGATTGTAAATCAAGCAAGGCTTGATAGTTTGTAAAGTCTTTTTTGAAATAAGACTATATAAGAGAGGTTTCTTATTTTAGTAGATAATAATGGGATCACATAATAATCTACCAATTCCCGAATTCAGTGGGGATAATTATGAGTACTGGTCCATCAAGATGAGGACATTACTCATCGGAAAAGGACTATGGGATATTATTGAAGATGGTTACATTGCTCCAACAGATTGGACTACTTTAAATGCAAATGATAAGAAGATATACAAAGATGCACAAAAAAATAATTCTTTTGCCTTATACCATCTTCAATCAGCATTAGATCCAAATATCTTTCCTAGAATTGCATCTTACTTAACTGCTATAGATGCATGGAATGCCTTGAAAGAAGGATTCCAAGGAAGTGATAAAGTAAAGCAAGTCAGGCTTCAGACCTTGAAAAGAGATTTTGAAAATCTTAGAATGAAGGAAAATGAAGAGTCGGAGACTACTGTGTACGAGTCAAAGCAGTAGTTGATATGATGCAAACTTTAGGTGATGACACAAAAAATGAAATAATTGTGAAGAAAGTGTTGCGAACACTTCTTCCGAAGTGGAATCACATTGCAATCATAATTGAAGAATCCAAAGACCTTTCTACTCTTACATTTGATAGTTTGATTGGATCATTAACATCACATGAAGAGCGACTTCAAGGACCACCTTCAACAAGCTATGGAGGTGATGACAAAGCTTTCACTTCGAATGAAACTGCAAGACGAGGACAAGGACAAGGTTGAGGCAGAGGACAACAACAAAGAGGCAAAAGACAAAGCAACTCCTACAGAGGAGGAAATCAACACAGAGGTGGAAATCAAAACAGAGGAGCCAATCAGAACCAAAGCGGCAATGCAGGTCGTGGAAATCAAGGACGAGGAAGTAACAAGACTAAAACAACTTGTTTCAATTGTGGGAAACAAGGCCACTTCGCTCGTGACTGTTGGTCAAAGACTTCAAAAGATCAAAGCAGTCAATATGGCTCATTCTATGGAGAAGAAGAAGGTCCACCAAACCTTTTTCTCTCTTATGGACAGCCAAATCAAAATTTAAATGATACATGGATTTTAGATACTGGTTGCTCCAACCACATGAGTGGCAAAGAAAATCTCTTTGCTACATTAGATTCAAATTACAAATCTCATGTTAAGTTAGGGGATAATAAATCCTTGCAAGTTGAAGGCATAGGAGCTATGAAAGTTCCAACAAAAGAAGGCCTTAAAAATGTGAATGACATATACTATACTCCACAGCTACAACACAATTTTTTGAGTGTTGGCCAAATGATGGAGAAGCATTACAAATTAGTTTTTGATGAAAGAAAATGTACAATCTTTGATAAAAACAATTGTAACCGGGTCATCACAGAAGTACCTATGACAAAGAATAGGTTTTTCCCTCTAAAATTTGGTGAGCCAGGGGGAGCTCAACTTGCCAACCTTGCTATTACAAATTCGAGTGAATTGTGGCACTTGAGATATGGTCACCTCAATTTCGCTAGCTTGAAAATGTTAACATCACAAGCTATGGTGATAGGACTACCAAAAATTCCATAACATAAGAAGGTATGCGAAGCATGTGCTTTGGGAAAGCACTCCAGAATGAAGTTTCCAAGAGGTCGAGCGTGGAGAGCAAGCTATCCTCTTCAGCTAGTACATTCGGACATCTGTGGTCCAATGCAAACAAAAAGCCTTGGAAACAATTCTTATTTTCTAACATTCATAGATGATTATTCTAGAATGTGTTGGCTCTATTTTCTGAAACACAAAGATGAAGCATTTGATTACTTCATAGACTTCAAAAATAATGTAGAAAAGCAAAGTGACTACTATGTCAAATGTCTTCACATCGATAAAGGAGGAGAATACTCCTCAAATGAATTTTTACATTATTGTAAGCAAAATGGGATAAAAAGGCAGTTCACCACTGCCTATACCCCACAGCAGAACGGTGTGGCCGAGAGAAAGAACCGCACCCTTGTTGAAATGGCACGCACAATGCTTCAGGCAAAGCATCTCACAAACAGCTATTGGGCAGATGCAGTGAGAACTAGTGCATATATTCTAAATAGAAGTTCGACTTCTAGTTTAGATGGTATCACTCCTTATGAAGGATGGTACGGTAAGAAACCCAATGTCAAACATTTCAGAGTATTTGGTTCTTTAGCTTATGCACACATTCCTGAGGAAAAGAGAAAGAAGCTTGATCCAAAGAGTCAAGCATGTGTTTTTGTAGGGTATTGTGATTCAACCAAAGGGTATAGATTGTACAATCCCACGACACATAAAATCATTATCTCCAGGGATGTAATTTTTGATGAAGGGGGAGAATTGGGTCATAAAAATTTTGTTGATTTTGACTCCAATTCAGACAGTTCCACATTAGTACCTCCCACATTGGTACAACCTAAGAAAAGCAGTGGAAAAAGTCCTCCACAAATTCCACATCAGGAAACTTCATCAAGTACATCAAGTGGTACACCAAGTCCAAGAAGGACTTCTTTGTTGGCACCCCCAAATTCTCCAAAACGATTTCATAGATCTATAAGCGCTCCAAGTCCGATGGAGATAGATCCAGTTTCTCAAAGGAAAGAGACAAATAGAGGAAAGCGCATACTACAGAGTCATCCATCTTCTCAAATGTTGGATAGGAATTTCCAACAAAGATACACTAGGAGTCAAGCTAGTGAGATGGACGACATTTTGTCAAGACTTGAAAATCTTCAAATGTCGGGAGATGATGAGTCTCATGAACCAAGGGGTGATGTAGTCAATTATGCTTTGTTGGCTGCTGCATAGCTAGAACCATCTAGCTATGAAAAAGCTTGTACTGAAAGTATATGGCAAGATGCCATGGAAGAGGAAATATCCTCAATTAAAAAGAATGATACTTGGGAGCTTGTGAAGCTTCCCAAGGGAAAAAAATGTGTTGGATGTAAATGGGTCTATAAGACCAAATTCAATGCTGATGGAAGCATTGAAAGACACAAGGCAAGATTAGTAGCAAAGGGTTTTACTCAGAAATATGGAATAGATTATGATGAAACCTTTGCTCCAATTGCTCGACAAGAAACAATCAGAACTGTTCTTTCCTTGGCAGCCCATAAAGGATGGAAAATTCAACACATGGATGTGAAAAGTGCATTTTTAAATGGATACCTGACAGAAGAGATGTATGTTCAACAACCTCAAGGTTTCCAAGAACCAGGAAAAGAGAATCTTGTTTATAAATTGAAAAAAGCACTTTATGGCCTCAAGCAAGCACCACGAGCATGGTACTCATGAATTGACAGCTATTTCAGCAAATATGGTTTCACAAAAAGCAAGAGTGAACCAACGCTATACTACCTAAAGAATGGAGTAGATATCCTCATAGTTTGTTTATATGTGGATGATCTAATATTTATGGGTAGTAATAATAAAATGAATATGGAGTTCAAAAACTCCATGATGAATCGATTTGAGATGAAGGATCTCGAATTAATGAGATACTTCCTAGGAATGGAAGTACATCAATCAAAGAATGAGATCTTCATATGTCAACAGAAATATGCTCCTGACATGATCAAGAAATTTGCTATGCAGTAGTGCAAATCAGCTGCAACACCAACCGAACATGGAATCCAGCTAAGCAAAGAAGATGGAGCACCAAAAGTTGACTTGACCAATTTCAGAAGCATGGTTGGGAGTTTAATGTTTCTCACCAACACTAGGCCAGATTTACAGTATGTTGTTTCTCTTGTATCACGGTTTATGGCATGCCCATCCGAGCTGCATCTTCAAGCAACCAAACAAATTTTACGATATGTAAAAGGTACATTGGATTTTGGAATCCATTACCACAAGTCTAACTCTGTGAAGTTAATTGGTTATAGTGACAGCGATTGGGGCAGTAATATAGATGACAAAAAATCTACATCAGGGAACTGTTTTAGTCTAGGTTTAGGACTAATAACTTGGAGTTCCAAGAAGCAATCTATTGTAGCATTATCATCTACAGAAGCTGAGTATATAGCCATTACTCATGCTAGTACTCAAATCCTCTGGTTGAGGAAAATCCTTGAAGATATTGGCAAAAAACAAATTGGTCCAACCAAACTGAATTGTGATAATATCAATGCCATACAGTTGGCATATAATCCGATCCACCACAAAAGGTCAAAACATTTTGATATGAAGTATCACTTCATAAGAGATATGGTGGAACAATAGACAGTTGAGCTTCAATATTGTTGCACTTTGGATAATCTAGCAGACATCTTCACCAAAGGCATGGCTAAAGCTCAATTTATAAAGCTGAGAGACTATATAGTCAGTCCTCTCAACTTTAAGGGGGAGAATGTTGGAAAATTACCATTAGTAAAAGGTTAAAAATTTATTTTACCTTGGGTAAAGGTAACTTACCTTTTACCTTACCTGGACGGCAGTGGACGGCAACATTTGGGCGGCAAGAGAATTCACGTTAACCTTCTTTTCCCCCAATTTCTCCTTTCCCCCATTTTTCTCTCAAATGGTTATTTGAATGTTTATTTAATCAATGTAACCTTATGATTATTGTTAGAATGCAATTTATCATTTTATCTCCACACTTACCTCTCACAAGCATGCCCCAGTACAACCTTGATTTGACCCATTTATTAGTGTTTTTGGTGAGTGATCTTATGGTAATTCACTCATCCTACCAAATTGCATGGACAACTAATCGCTGCAACCGCCAGGTTTATAGAGTAAATTACTAGATACGAGATTCACTCAAATTTTTTAGATTTTATGTGACCAAAGGGGTTAGGTGCCTTTGGAGCCTTTTGATTGTGACCAAAATAATGTGAGTACCTTTGGAGCTTTTTGATGTTGACCAAAGGGCTTAAGTGCCTTTGGGGCTTTTTGATGGTGAATTTTGACCAAAGGGCTTAAGTGCCTTTGGGGCTTTTTGATATGGTGATTGATATGTATGCAAGGCAAAGTATGAAACCTTTGACAAAAAGGATGTAACCTTTTGAACCTAGTAATTGATGTGTTGATTGATATGTATGCAAGGCAAAGGGAGCAACCTTTGACAAAAAGGATGTAACCTTTTGAACCTAGCAATTGATTTGATGTGTATTTGGATTTGGGGAAGGTGTGATACCTTGATTTCCCCAAGTTGTTGAAGATGAAGATGCATGTATGTGAGATTGTAAGATGCAAAACAACCTAAATGTAAGCACCATAGGATGTATAAAAGTCATCAATCAAAATGTTAACCTTTTCAACAAAGTCATACATTTGAAAGCCAACCATATGTAAGATGATGAAAATGTAGATGATGGATGGATGACCAGCAAGATGTTATAAGGGAACAACATGGTTTTCATGAGACTCAAACACCCTAGTTAACCAGTCAAAAGATGCATACTGACTATACAAGATTTTGAAAGATAAAATTCTGCTAGGAAGACCAAGATATTCAATATCCCTATGTGTGCATGTGATGTTCATTAAGATGATGCATAAGACTACCCCATTTCTAGGCGGGTTTCATTCAACCCATTGCTGTAATGAGGATCACCCTATGGTCATTATTATCCTGATGTTGGATGCAGTTGGACTTGACTACTAGGCAATACAAGCCACCAAAAGCTAGCTCATCCATAAGCTGACATTGGTCTGTACAAAAGAAGGTCGCTAATGTGACAGACATATCACCATGCGTAAGACTACCCCATTGCCAGGCGGGTTTCATTCAACCCATTGTTGTAATGGAGATCATCCCATGGTTTTTGAATAACTGAGGATTCTAGGGATTCAAGCTCATTACCCCCTTCTTTTATTTTGATTTCTTTGATTGGGGATTCTTGCTCATTTTTGGTGAGGAGCAAGGGGATTTTTTTAGTGGTGAAAACCACTATTTCTTTTTTTTGTGGGATACTTGCTCATTTTTGTGGAGCAAGGGATTTTATTGCTTTGGGTAGGGGGGAGCTTGTCCTTTTGTCAATTCTCAACATCCTAGACCATGCGCATAATAGGATGAGCAAGGGAAACATTTCGCTTAAGGTGGCAAGGACTACATTGTAGGTTCATCCTTCCTTGTTCAAAATTAGATTTTAATGTGTGATTTTGTGTTGGGATTTTGAGATATGCAAGGTATGAACAAAGCAAGACCCTACCTTCAAAAATCAAGATAACTTTCTACACAATCTGAAAGGAAAACTAGGAATGGCTGAATGACCAAAAACCCTAGTGAACACCCCATAACAACTTATTGGTTGTGTTGAAAAACATAATTACTCACAAAGGGGAATGTGGATGATATGATGTTTGTGATGTGGGGGTTTTCCCTATAATATCTTGTAAACTAAAAGGTGTTCATAAAATAGTCAGTGGTCATATAAACATCATTGTTGATGTTCATCTAGTATCTACCCTATCTTACGAAGACCCCTTAATAAGCAAGAGCTCATAAGAAAAACTGCAAATGATGATGGTGGATAAGGTTGATTAAGACTTATGACAATCATACAAGTGTGGTGCTTATTTGTGGAAATGCAAGAATGACATATCCTAATGGAAAAGTAATGAATATGCCTAATGCAACTAGTAGATCAATGTAATGATGAGAAATGCATGATGAAATGCAATGCGATTGATGATGCAATGTTTTTGTGTTTTGCAATTTTTTGATGTTTTTGGTTGTTTTTATTGATTTTTTATGTTTTTGTTTTCTTAGTTGACCAAAGGGCTTAAGTGCCTTTGGAGATTTTTGAGTTGGGCCTTACGCATGAAATGCCCATAGGTGAAGTATGTTGAGAGGTTCAGGCTCCGCAACACCTTCAAGAGATGCTAACCTATACGTCCCAGGCCCTATCTTTTATGTGATGATAAATGGGCCTAACCAGTTTACCATGAATTTGTCTCGCATGTGCGGTGGCAAGTTGGAGTTTTGCTGATTTTATTTAAGCACAAGGTCTCCAACTTTAAAGTCCCTAAGATGGACTTTCATATCATAAGCTCGCTTAAGGTGATCTTGATAAACGTGAAGGTGCTCGAGAGCATTAACGCGACATTCATCAAGAAGGGTCAACTGATCAAGGTGAGCTTGTTGCATAGTATCATCATCGATGAACTCTTGGAGTGATATGTGCAATGAAGGAATTTCTAACTCCAAGGGCATAATGGCCTCTACACCATATACCAACGAAAAAGGAGTTGCCCTAGTGGGAGTCCTGATGCTAGTTCTGTAAGCCCATAATGCGAGAGGCAATTGAAGATGCCAATATTTATGATTATCTTTGATAATTTTCTTAAGAATGGTAATAATTATTTTGTTTGAAGCCTCTGCTTACCCATTGGCTTATAGATAGTAGGGCATAGAAAAGCTATGTTGAATGTTGTACTTTGTAGTCAAAGCTCACATATATTTATTCTTGAATGAAGGCCCATTATCCAAAATAATCTTGGATGGAATACCAAAATGACATATGATATTATGGAGTATGAACTCCACAATTCTTGGTCCAGTCATAGTGGTAAGAGGGATTGCTTCCACCCATTTGGTAAAATACTCTATGGCCATTAAGATAAATGTGTGATGGCTAGAATATGGGGGTGATATTTTCCCAATTAAATCAAAACCCCACTACGAAAAAGGCCACACCGAATGAATCGATTGCAAGGCCTGAGAAGGTACATGTGAAATATTAGCATGATGCTGATATTTCATGCACTTCTTGACATAGGTGCAACAATATTTCTCCATAGTAGGCCAATAATAGCCCATTCGAAGGATGCACTTGGTGATAGCCATGCCACTAAAATGGCCACCACAAGTACCATCATGAGCTTGCAAAACTACCCAAGCAGATTCATGGAGCTCTAGGCAATGAAGGAGAAGACCATCATAGCCTCGATGATACAAAATATCTCCCAGCAAGACATACTTTGTTGCTTTTTACTTGAATGTTCATTTGGTGGCATGTGACAATCCCAGAGGGATAGTACCAAGCTTCAAGAAATCTTTGATTTGGGTGAACCAATCTTGATATTGTTGAGTCTCGACTAAATGAACTGCTTGCTCCTTTTGAGGGTCATCCCGTACGAATGTTGATTGGGACACAACCTTAAGATGAATCATTGTGTTGTTCTCAAAAGGATTATTGGGGATCAAGGACCCCCAGGAAGCATGTGTCAAAAAGTTATGTATGTGAGAGAACCGGTCATGGTGTGGTTCAATCTGAATCATGTGGACAACTTCATCATCTTTGGAAGCTTCATGCAAAATTATTGATTGCAAAAGTATTTTGACATGAATGGTTGTAATGTCATCTGAAGGGTTCTACAAAATTAAATATCCCAAAGAGGCCATGGTATCCACAAAATGATTAGATGTACGAGGGACTACCTCGATGTTATACCATTCAAGTTTAGCTAAAAGCTTATCCACAAGGGCTTTATAAGACTACAATATTGGACACCTACATTGATAGATCTCTTTAACTTGGTTGACAATGAGCAAGGAATCACCAAAGATATTTAGCTTCTTGATTTTCATGGTGATAGTTGTTTGAAGGTCCAAAAGGAGGGCCTCGTATTCAGCATTATTATTGGTGCATGGGAAATTGAGTTTAAATGATAGGGGTAGAGGAGCCCCTTGTGGTGTGAAGAACATGATTCCTGCGCCACCCCCTTGCTCACATTTGGAACCATCGAAGAACAACATCATATCAGCTTGATTTTTTGGTTCTTCTAGTTCAGTTGAGTTGGATAATGCAAAAACTGCATCATCAAGCAACTCGATGGTAAGAGGTTGATTGTCCTGAAGAGGAGCCTCTGCTAATTGATCAACAATTACTTGACCTTTGATAGATTTTTGACTTATGAATTCAAGGTCAAATTCTATCAATAGCATGATCCACTTCATGGTACGACTATTATGATATGTCTGACTCATCATGTACCGTAAAGGGTTTTCTTTAGATATGACATACATGGTTTGATTGAGCATGTAATGGTGTAGCTTCTTAGTGGTAAATACCACTGCTAGGCAAAGCTTCTCAACGTATGCATATTTAAGCTCGTAGCTCACCAGGGTGTGACTGATGTAATAGATAGCTTGTTCCTTATGTGCTTCATTCTTTTGGGCTAGCATGGTCCCTAAAGCAAAATTTGTAGTTGTTATGTATAGTAAAAATGACACACCCGAGTGAGATAGAGCTAAAATTGGTGGAGATGCCAGATATTGCTTAATCTCATCAAAGGCCTTTTGACACTCATCATCCCATTTGAATGGGACCCCCTTGTGTAAGAGTCGATTCATGGGTCGACATTTATCCGATAATTATGCTATAAAGTATTTGATGGATGTGACCTTTCCTTGTAAGCTGTGAAGCTCCTTAAGGTTTGTAGGGGGAAGCATTTTGAGTATCACCTTGACTTTGGTGGGATCAACCTCGATGCCTCATTTTGAGACTATGAAACCCAAGAGTTTTCTAGATGTAACTCCAAAGACACACTTCTTGGGATTAAGTCTAACATTGTGTTCGATGAGGTGATCGAAGACCTTCCTAAGAACATCTACGTGCTCGTGATGCAATAGAGATTTAGCAATTAGATCATCTATGTAATCCTCAAGGATTTTATGCATGTAGTCATGAAAGATGTATGTCATGGCCCATTGATATGTGGCACCAACATTTTTGAGACCAAAAGGCATGACTTTGTAGCAGAATGTCCCCCAAGGTGTGGTAAAGGTTATTTTGGGTTGATCTTCGAGATTGACCCGAATCTGATTGTAGCTTGAAAAACCATCCATGAGGGATAACATTTCATGTCCTACAGTTGCATCGACTAGAGCATCGATGTTAGGAAGTGGGAATTCATCCTTAGGAGTCACTTTATTGAGATCTCAAAAATTTGTGCATATGCAAATATTCCCATTGGGTTTCTTGATGGGTACCATGTTGGAGATCCAAGGAGGATAATCGATGGGTTGGATGAATTCGACATTCAACAATTTTTGAAGTTCATATTTTACCATTAATGCAATTGTTGGATGCATATTTCTTAGATTTTGCTTGAATGGTTTAACTTTTGGATCGAGTGTCAGATTGTGCATGACCAAACTTGGGTCAAGACCTGGCATGTCCTTATACGACCAAGCAAAGGCTTCTCTCTTTTCTTTTAGGAGAGCTATGATATCAACTTATTCCTCTAGGGATAGACTGAGTCCCAACTTGAAATTTTTAGGAATGGTGGGATCGATACCGATATCTACATCAATTATTTCCTCAATTGACATGTGGGATCCCTCCTCGAGATGATGAGGCATAGGGATCAAATGGATGTCATCAGCTAGATTTGGAGAATCGATCTCTTCATCAAGTTGGACCTCAGCTTGACACACATCTTTAGATGATCCTTGGGAGAAATGAAATGGTTGTAACATCTCTTCACAAGGGAAGAACTCTATGGGTGATGGGGGAATTATGATGCGATCAAAATCAATGGCCTCATGGTTGAGGTGCAATGGTTTTGAAGGGTCACTAGGATTATGAAGTGGCATGGTTAGGTCAATGGAAATCATATTGATGGATGGTGGATGATTTCCATTCGTAGGTGGATGGAGCCTATCAAAAATGGGTGGCCTCAAATGCATCGAAGGTGGTTGAGGTGGAAGTGGAATGACTGGATGAGGCCTAGGAGGAGCTAAGATGATTGGATCTTGTGATGGTAGTAGCTATTACAAAATGGGCATCCCCATAGGGAACAGATGAAGGTAGAATTCCTTAAGATCATTGATAGGAGCAATAACTAGTTGTTGCACCCTCTGAGCTATCTGAAGCAATGGATATTGCATCAGACTCATGGTAAGAGGAATAAATGGATATGTCATCCTGATATTGAGTGGATCCACTACCCTCTTCAAGCCAATCAGTCTTAGGGTCATTGGTTGAGCCATGCCCTTCATGCTTACTGGTCTCTTCTTCTATATTAGGGATCCAACTATTGATGTATTCTCGATTAGAGGACAAACAAGAATTCATGCGAATTTTCTCACCAATCCATCGCATGTGGGTAGGGCCTAAATAGGCTAATTCCATCTCATCCTCAAATTCTTTAGATACCTCACTAATAAAATTAAGAGGCTATCGACTATGGTGAGGATCGAGGTATGCAAGTTCTATCTCATCCTCATACTCTTCTAGTGTATCATTGAGGGAATCAAGAAGTTGGATAGAAACTATTGTAATAGGGATATGGTCTCCTAATAGATGAAAATAGCCTAGGTCAATATAATCATTCTCATCGATATCTTCCTCAAAGCCTAAGGTTAGGCACTAGAGGGAATCTATAAGGAGTTCATCTGGCATACGCACGGAGTACCCTAGGCCAAATTTATCTATAGGGAGTTGATACTATGGTTGGTAAGGCATCCGAAGACCCTATTCAAACCGACCAAGACCATTCCCATGCCAATGGTAGTGATGAAAGTATCACAGGGTAAAATCTAGGTTTGAAAGATAAGTGACATTCCCAAAAAATGGCTCAGCATTATCTACCACCATAGGTGATAGACTTGTGGATTCAACAAGGCCCCCATAGATAAAATTTATCTGATTCGAGGGGACCCCCAAGGGTACAATGGTACCAATGGGTAGTGATGGCAAGTGAGGCCTACCCATGTCTTGCATGGACTCAATGAGTGGAGTGAATATAACATTTTGTACCAAATACTCAATGAGTCTAGGATTGGCCAAATGAATCATGACCTGCAATGGGGTGGATGATGATGATGGATGTATGGCTTGATCCAACTCATCGATAGTAGCAAGTGATTTTTTTACATCCATAGGAGTTGGAGCATCTTCTACTAGGATGGTGGAAATGGAGGGAGGAATCTCCTCGATTGGTCCCTTCAACTTTTGCTTGCTCGAAGGATTCGAGGAGGAAGAAGGGATATCGGGAGAAACCGATGGCGATGGTAGGGATGGAGATGTTTTAATGGTGGAATGTGGCACCAGATCTAGACTCTTGATGGGATCATTTGGTTTGATGTCCAGATGTATGGATGGCAAGGTAGACTCTTGTGGGTGATGGACCACATTACAATACTTGAAGGGCTCAATATCGGCATGAACCACATGGACTTGCCCCTCATGTATGTATTTGAGACATTGATGCAAAATGGATGGGATGCATTTCATGTCTCACATCCAAGGCCTTCCCAACAATATATTATACTGCATTGCACCCTCCAAGACATGGCATAATGTCGGAATAGTCTTTAGCCCAACCTGAATAGGAAGGACTATTGTGCCAATGGTGGAGCATAAAGCATCATTAAATGCTCGAAGGGTGAATGTAGATGCTATGATATGTGAGGTTGGGAGGCTAAGGTGCTCTAGTGCATCAGTTGTTATGATATTGATTGAGGAACCTGTGTCGATCAACACCCACTTGTAGGGAATTTAATTCACACTAGCAATGATGTGTAGTGGGGGATCGAGCCCATTAGTGGGAGTTGCCTTGATCTCATGATCATGAAATGTAATGATAGGCTCTCTACAATGTTGAATATGCCCCACAAAATTAATAAATGAGTTGGGATCCTAGGTTTGCAATTCAAATGACTTCAAAATCTCCATTAGAGCTTCATGATGTGGTTGCGACTATTGTATTAGCTCATACATGGAAAGTATGGTTGATGCGGTTCGTAGGCTCTGAGTAAGCCTACTTCTAATAGTTACCATTGGATGAGGTGGTGGACCTAGGGTAGGATTTGTTGATGGCACAGGCTATGATATGGAAGGGATGTTTATTGGAGTTGTAGGTGGTGTAGCTTGAGTTGGATATCTCCTATTCCATGTCACAATATTGATCATCCCTACAAAATCATGCATGGGTGGGGTTGTATGGATTTCATTTACCTATGGGATTTGACCTATGGGTACCTCATGTGTAGGCAATGGATCCTTAAATATGCCCATATATTGATTGTTGGTGGTGAGAGGATTGGTGATTTGGAGTTCATCCTTGTCGAGCATATCCTGTACTATATTCTTGAATGTGATACATGATTGAATGTCATGTCCATTTACTTGATGATAAGGATAGTATTGATCCTCTTGATACCACTTTGGTTTGGGCTTATTAGGATCTAAGGGGTGGATCTCTAGCAAGTTGATAGCCTTGGCCTCGCATAATCGATTAAAGAGTGATGCCAAAGACTCAGGTAATGGCGTATAATTGTGAGGTTGATGACATTGTTGCCTTTGCCCCTGATTCTATTGGGGTTGATTATACTACGCAGGAGGGGGTTGGGCCTGATAATTGTCTTGTTGTGGTGGATTAGGCTTTGTGGGCCCTAGAACATTTAAGACAACTTGATTAACCATTGTAGGTTTCTATTGAGCTTGGTTGCCTTTCGGATTTTTGTTCCATTCCTTCTTTCTAAGTTTAAGTTCCCCTTCCTGAATCTTGATATCCTCTATGACCTTAGCCTGAGCCAAAGCTTCCTCGAAGGTCTGATATTGTTGGAGTTGTAATAGCAATGAGATCTATTTTGAACAACTCTTTGTGAATAAACGAGTGAGCTCAGTTATAGGTAAGGCAAATGGTAATTTGGACATGATCGCTCACCACCTATTTCCATAATCCAAGACTGGTTCATCATCAAATTATCGAAGATAATACAAATCAGTCAAGGTAGCTTTCTTCTTAACATTGAATGCAAAGCATTCCAGGAATGCATTGGCAAGTTATTCAAAGTTATGAATGTTGTGCCTTGGAAGGTGATTGAACCACTCCAGGGCTAGGCCCGAGAGCATTATCAAGAAGGTTCTTAGCAACAAGGCATCATTATCCTGAAGTTGAAAGCATAGGTTCATAAAACTAGTGACATGTTCTTATGCATCATCATCCCCTTTAAACTTGTCTAACTTGGGCATTTCAAAATGCATCAGATATGGGGGATATGGGATAGAAGGATGTAGTGGTTTGTTGCATAGTTGACTTAGTGTGGGTTTCTTGTAACCCATTCCCAAAGCTTATTTTTCTAGTGATTGAATACGCTCAGTGAGCACCTTGTAAGCTTCAGAGGAAAAAACTCATCTTCGTGCCTTTGCCCTCGAGGAGGGGGAGGTGGAAGATGCCTAGTGGAGTGAGGTGGTTGATCATGGTCATCTACCATATCCTCATAATGTGACTTGGGGTACCCATGATCTTGGTAATCTGACCCTAAGTCCTCATAGGCTACATGCTCCGGTGGAGCATTATTGATTTGATATTGTAGAGGCCTATGTTGTTGAGGGGGGCACAAGGAGGATGGTTCTGATTAGGTCTAGGTGGTAGGTTTTTCTTATGCACCATGCATTGTTGTTGTATCTACTGCCTATGTGTACGTGGTGTAGGAACCACCTCTTGCATGGATTTTTGTAATTTTTCTTGGTATATTGCTTCTTGGTACACCCTATTTTCTTGTAGTCTCTATTGGCTTAGCTGATACTATTCATCCAAGCATTGTTTATCCAACCGTAGTTGGTTCAATATTACTTGTTTGTCAGCATTCTTTCTAAGGGCTTGCTCTAGTTGGTCAATAGTATGGGGCCGATTGCCCTTTGTGTTGATATGAAGGACTTTAGCCTGATCTGTAGCTCCAAAATGGTTGGCTATCTATTTCCCATGATCGAGGGAAGCTATGTTGACTTGGTGCCTAGGCTTATAGGTAAGCTCGACATACTCAAGGGGTGTAGAGGCACAATGTGCTTGCATGGAATACTCTTCTTGAGGAGTTGGGGGATGATCAAAATCCCTTTCTTCCTCAGTGATTAGGACTGGGTGAGCTGACATGGGTGTTCGAGCAGGATGGTGAGTGCCATACCTATCTGAAAAGGCATATTGTCGACTCATCCATGGATGGTCAAAAGGAGTGGCATGATCATCCAACCTTATCCATGGTGTATACTCTTGATCATTCTCTACTTGGTATATAGGGTGAGTCAGAATGTGGATTCATGGCACCACCCTACTAGGACCTTCTCCATGTTGTAAGGTTTGTCTATGGTGAGCATGAAAAGTATCTTGACTATGGAAGTCATCATTGTGATCATACCGAGGATCAGTAGATGCATTTGGGATGGGGACTTCCTCTAGGATAGGCTCTATGTAAAAACCAGGATGCCAAGCAGGAATGACCAAATATTTAGGACTGAAGTGGAGGCATTCCATGCCTCCTTGGAAATCATCTATGACACTAGCCCTTGAGCGGGCTTGGCCACGTGTAGTTACCATGTGATTATCTCCTTTAAATTTTAGAAACACACAATCAAACAATCAAAGAAAACACACAATCAAACAATGTGATTATCTCTTTTAAGTTTTAGATGTGAATCCCTAAGCTATTTGGTGTGTTTTGATTTGTTGTAAATCTGAATTTCACTCTTATCATGTTTGAAAATGGTTGATGTAACTCTCAATTTGTTTAAAGGATTTCACCTGTATACTCATAGTGACTAAACCTGGTGATGAAGTCCAAGCAGCCATACCCACCAAAATATGGAGATGAAACCCATATCCGATCAAGGAGCACAGGTCCTACCAGTCCTCACCCATATTGACCATGGGCAGTGATACACCCTTCGAAGAGGAATGCATGCTATTTTCCATGGCTAAGATGGTTCTTGGAGCCGGCCTTGGCCAAAAATAGGGTTTGAAGATCCACAATGCAAGCCAAACTAGTGGTAATGACATCCATTGTTGGTCTTGATGTTGGCAATTTAAGTTATTTTATGTTGTCGTTGATGTCATATGGATCATTGATGTCACATGGATCATTGATATCACATGGATGAGTTGATGATTTAATTGATGTTTATGAAAATTATTGTATTGAGAATTAAAATTTAGGAGAAATAAGGAGTTGATATAAATTAATTTTTGAGATTTACTTTGAGGCTTATTGATTATTATTTTTTATAAGGGTTTTCATTAAAAGGACTTTGGTGGTTGTGAAAATTAAAGTTGGAGTAAAAAGGTGTATTAAATTTATATTTTTGCATTGTGATTATTATTTGAAGTCCACTAACCCTTATTAAAAGTTGAAAAATAAAGTTTTTTAAGTGTGGCAGATTTAGTGGACAACTAATAAGGCATCAAAAAGGTATGAGCAATATTCTCCATTGACTTTGTTTATGGTGGTTGATTTCTAAAATATCATTGGAGAGAAAAGGATTGATTGTGGTTTCCTTTTGAAAGTGGTTGGTTGAATGCTTCAAGGTTTTCGGTTTCATATTTGTGATTAAACCTTGTTTTATAAGCATTGTTGTTGAAGCCCATTGCTTGTACAAAGAACTTGAACTTGAGTTAGAGGAGAACATGAGTATCATTGTTATGTGAGATTTGTGGTTGAGCATTGTTGGAAATATTTTGAGTTGATTGATTCATGCTTGAACTAGGGTTTGTGAGAAAAATTTGTTCCTTGTGATGATTAATTGAGTAGATTTGTTTGAGCCTAGTCAAGTGATTGTGTGAAGTGGTTGTTCAAATTCCATGAAACAAACTATTCTATATTCAGACTTGAGTTGAGTTTGAGTTGAGAAATAAATTGAGTTTGTGAATAGAACATATTGAGTTTTTAAAAATTCTCTTTATGCTTCTATAAGATTGAGTTGAGTTGAGATTGATTTGATTTGAGTTGAGTTGAGATTGATTTGAGTTGAGATCATTGTGGATCATTGTTTTCATCCATTGAAGAGTGCATTGCCATTCATTGTGAGTTCATCATTGAGCCTTGCTTTCATAGATTTTTCGATAGATTTGAGGCAGATTTTGTGCATGATTGATTGAGCCTTTGAGAAGGCTTTTGGGACATATTTCTAGATGGATTTGAGCAAGTTCTTTTTTAGCTTGCTAAACATATTTTGAGCAAGTTCTTGGTGAGCTTGCTAAAGCAGATTTGAGCAAGTTCTTGGTGAGCTTGAGCATATTTGAGCAAGTTCTTGGTGAGCTTGTTGAGCAAATTTGAGCAAGTTCTTGGTGAGCTTGCTAAAGCAAATTTGAGAAAGTTCTTGGTGAGCTTGCTGAGCATATTTGAGCAAGTTCTTGGTGAGCTTGCTGGAGCATATTTGAGCAAGTTCTTGGTGAGCTTGTGGAGAATATTTGAGCAAGTTCTTGGTGAGCTTGCTGGAGCAGATTTTGAGCAGGTTCTAGGTGAGCTTGATGAAGCAGATCAACGGATTACCTAGCTGAGAAGATCAGTGGATTGCCTTGTTGAGTAGATCAATGGATTGCCTACCTACGCAGATCAGGATTGTCTAGTTTAGCAGATTAGTGGATTACCTAGCTGAGCATATCAGTGGATTACCTTGCTGAGCAGATAAGTGGATTGCCCACCTGAGAAGATCAGTGGATAGCCTAGCTTTGAGTAGATCAAAGTAATCATTTGTATTGGGATAAGGATCCCTATTTATTTATGAAATATTATAAGGAGATTATCTTGTGTACTACCCCACATTGTGGGAACCACGTTAAATCTTGCGTCTCAATTGTGCATGGTGATTTGTACTCTTGCTTACTATTGTTATCTATGTCATTAATGCATACTACTATATTTGGTTATTGCAATTAAGGACACTAATTGATATTTGTTTGGAAAGAAAGTAAAAGGTGGGTGCTATACTGTTCACCTCCCCTATCAGTATAAGCTTGTGTTCTTCACTTGATTAGGTGTTGGGTATGAAGTCCAACTCCTTGATGTTTAAAGTAGGACATGGTGTGGGGTTCATTTTATGCAAGAAAAAATAAAACATAGAGAAAGCGATGAATTTTTCACTAATGCATGTAAAATAACATTTAAAATTTGAGATCCTAAAAAATAACGTTTTAATTTCAAACAAGTAAGATGCACCCTACATGAGTAGTCACAAGCAGCAAAAACACATACGTTGTGAAAAGAAATTTTAAAATTTTTTGAATTTTTTTTTTAGAAAATGAGAAAATGAAAAATAAGGATAGATACACTTACTTTGATAGCCTATGTTTGACGAAGATCCTATTTGTTACCATTTTTTTCCTTTTGATTTGAGGTGGGTGGTCATGCACTAGTCGTAACAGTGAGCATCTGCACAGGGGGTCACAGGGGCTTCAAATCGGGGCCACCTCATAATCAAGTGGCCATAGAACTAGGCTGCTCCAAGGTTAAACGGCCATAGAACCAGGCCATTGTAGGGTCAAGTGGTCATAGAACCAGGCCACTAGAGGGTCAAGCAGCCACAAAACTAGGTCGTTATAGGCTTAATTGGTCGTGTCTACTAACCATCCCTGTAAGAAGCGATGGTACATGTAACTCAAAAATAGCAAAAATGACAATAATTAGTAATATTTATGAAAAATAGGGACTAGGTCCCATCGTGATCGCCATTGAAATTCTCAAAAACTAGTGCATAATAACTTAAAAATGTATGATTGCAATAAATGAACACTAGAGCATGCAATGTAACAAACTATGATAAAACAAGTAAATGACAAATCGGGTCCTTTATATTAATAAAACTTGTTTTGATCAAAATGGGTTACAAATACATCCCCTTTAGGGAGTCCAATAATGCAATACAATAAGTACACAATCTGAGAGGTTTAACCCTCTCTGAAATAGTTGTGTGCACTATATGGCCTTCTTGCATCCACAAACCATCCTGCAAAGGATTTCTTCATGACCTCGATAAGCGGTGATGATGTTAAACTCTTGCGCTCCTCTCCCCTGTAGAAAATTTGTGATCTACACACAAGGAAACACAAAAATCATTAATAGCATGTGCGGATAGAAAGATAAACAAAAGTGATAAATGACTGAAAACATAATAAGCAAATGCATGAAACAAAATATAACTATGCTAAAATTTTAAGATCCATGGTTTGATTCCAGCAGGACTTTGTTACTTGCAAACTCTAAAAACTTTAGGATTTTCAAATGAGGGTGAATGCCAATTTATAGATCACTCGACAGAAAACTATTATTGGCAAAGAATCTTTGCATAGGAGGGATGGCCAACATGCTCTTCCCAAAATACCATGCAATGCCACTTGGCTCTCCTAACCTACGCAGCACTATTCTGGGGTAAGTGTGCGTGCTAAACTGGGCTCAAGCGTGCACAAAATTGGCATCATTAGCCCATGCATGGATTCTCTTTTTTTGTTCCACTTCGAGTGCTTGGTGACCACTATTGGGTGCAGAGGTTACAGTTGGGGGTCTCTATAGGGTACAAGAACTGTAGTTGGGGGTCGCTATGGGGTACAACGATCACGATTACAAAGGAAAATAACCCCATTTGAGTGGTGAAGACCACTTTCTAAGCCCTAGGGCCATCTGAGGTGGGTCACATGGTCTTTAGGTAGTCCAAATAAGTAGCCTCCTCAACATGACATGTTTTAGGTGTCTACACATTCTAATAATACTTATGCATTTATTACATTGCATAAAAATTCCTAATCTAAGACACTCTCTTAATCTAAAGATGTACCCAAGATGATACATTAGCATGTACTAAATAATGTAATATATTCCAACATATCCCTATATTACATTATTTGGTTATTAAAGACTTTAGTCTTCAATATGGTCTTCGTCCTAGTTTTGGAATTTGAGCTCTTATTTTTTGCTTTCTTTATTTTGTTCCCTATTTGTATCCTAATCAAGTAAATAATTAGTATCTTCATCTTGTTCCTTTAGTTCACTTTGATCTGTATTCAGCTTGAAAGTATTTTCTTTCATCTTCATCTTTTATTTTTTGTCATGCTTCCTCTTTCTTCTTCTTCTTCTTCTTCTTCATTTCTACATTTTTACTAGTGATATATCTTATTCATGTTGAGTTAGTATATCATCACAATAGTATTGGCTAGGATTCAGTATTTCATTGCTTGTATGTTCATTTTGTTTCATATTTTGAAAGAATTCAAAAATAATTAATGATAGATATATCATCAAACATTCTTCTGATGTAAATATAACTATGTTTTGAGTATTCCACCAAGCTTTAAAAAGTACTTCATGAAGATAACCAATTAATGTCATAAAATTTTCTTCTTTTGCTTCCTTGAGAAACAACAAGAATCTTTCTTTTTTACTAGTAGAAAAATACTTGTATCTATCAAAAGTATCTATTAAGTTTTGTGAATAAAATTTCAATTTACGAAATAGTTCATTATTGAATGCATTCCTCACTATTTCATCCATGCTTATTCTAATTTAATCTTTGAAGTAGAATTCCTTATAGCTCCCTAGTGTTATGTATTGAGAATAGTTTTGATAGAATATTTTATATTTCAAAGCCTTTGAAGTTGTCTACCTTATGACTCCCTAGTTTAGAGATCAAAATGAACTCTTTTCAATTCTCAAATTTGTAGGATACCTCAAAAATTCTAATTTTCAGTAAATGATTTTGAAAAGGGTTTAATTTATCAAATATCAAGGTAGAATTTCTTTCAAATCCCAAATATCTTGAGTATAAGATAAAATTTGATAAGATTTTTTCAATTCTCAAGTTTTATAGAATACTTTGTATCTACAAAATGTTTTGAATATGGATTTGATAGTATGGTTAGATTTCTAAGTTTTCTTTGAGTTGAATCTCTTTTGTCTCCCTAATGTTCAACTACAACACAAGCACTTTAATTCTCCCTATAGAAATCTAGAAATTATTTTAATGCACTTTCAATTTTGATAAGGTTCTCTATTTTCAAGACCTTTAAGTTGGATTCCTTATGTCTCATTAATTTGAGCAAGAGACTAATTCCAATGTAGTTTTCCAACTTTTCAATAGCTCTATGTTTTATTTCTTGTATCTTTCAATTCTCAATAGTATAGTTCTAAATTTCAATAATCAGTATTGGTGTTGAACTCTTTATATCTCCTTAATTAGAAATTTAGAAAATATGAATATTTCCAAACTAATGTTTCAATTTCTATGTAGAATTCCTTTTTCCTCCAAATTAGGTTATTTGTAATTATTTCTTATTCTTAAATAAAGTAATTCTAAATGCTTTCCAATTATATCTTTCTTGCTTCAAAAAGACTTTCAATTCTTTCAATAATGCATCTAAGGTAATAGTATATCAATGCAATTTCTTATACCTTCATTTATCTAATTAATATCAAGCATAAAAGGTTAACTTTGTTTAACCTTAGCATTAATGTTTTTTATTTCTCCTTTACCTTTATAAATTTTCAAGTTAATTTAAATCATTTCAAATACCTTCTTGACTATGGTGCGCACTGTGTATGAGATCTACTTCTCCTTGACTTCTCTACAACTTGCACTTTGCACTCGAATTAAGGTGTTGTTTGCTTCTCTATCTTCAATGCAATATGATGCTTCTCTTACAACATTCAATGCTCTCCCTTTTTGGTGCCTTCTATGATGTTGACTAACTTCCTCGTATTGTTGGTTTTTTTCACCTTCGACTGTGCTACACTGCCTTCACTTACATTACCTTCTTATTGAACAAATGGTTTGTGAGACTTATCACTCATGCAAAGAAAAGGTTTCCTCCTCCCTTGGAATTATCTTTTGCACTGTGATACTTGTTAGTGTAACTCTTCACCTCCTTGTCCTTCCAAGTGGTGGTGATTCTCTTTTCTATAACGTTTCTTCACTCCTCTTTTCTTGGTAATGCATTGTCTCTCTTCTATGTGGCATTATTATTTTCTTTGTAACACTCCTATGTGGAACTATCCTTTGTAACACTCCTTCTACGTAGTGCAATCCTTTGTAACGCTCCTTCATGTATTATCTCTTCTCTATGTGATGTTATCCTTTACTTTGTAATTCTCTCTCACATGATGTCTCTTCTCGACGTGGCTCATTTGTTCTAATTTAGTTTACAAGCTCCTCTATAATGTTAGTTCGCTTTTCTTCACTTAGTAACGCTCGATGTTGCACTTGACTTCCTTTTCTATGAATGAAACCTCAGCTTTACGTTAATTGATGTTGTTGGTTGGCATTTTAAATATGGCACTGCATTTTCCAACCTCCAATGGCTGAATAACCTTGGCTTTTGTAAATGGCACTTTGGTGATTTTGACCTTGTTGTTTCATGGCTCTTTGTTGTATCATGATGCTTGATGGTTGTTGTACATAGCTCTAGGGAAACACAAGTGCATGTCTTTCAATTGCTTTCCCCCCTATACTTTTAATTATCACCCTTGATTTTTTGAAATGATGGTTTTCCTCTTGAATGCGGTGGTGGTGCCTCTCCTTTTTACTACCCCTATGGTGGCTCCTCTTTACCAAGATGTGGTAATGGTGGTTTCTCTTCCATGTCACCTTTTCCTCATTGGCTACTCTTCTACTACGGATCCTCCTTGGCTCAATGCTTGGTGGTTTCTTCTAATATGACTCCAAGCTCCTAAGTCATGTCAAAACTTTTGTCTTTTGGATAGTTTATTGTATCCAATCTTTGCTATATAGTATTGTCTTATTTATTTTCCAATAGATAGTAGGGAGTTGATATTTAATTTTCATTGTACTATATCTAACTTCTCCTTTATTTTGTGCAAATTTTAATCCCTTGCAATATTTTCTTCTCCAACTTTGGAGACATAAACTTGAGACCTTTTCTCTTGCTACTTTAAAACCTCAAATGTGGTGCTTTTAAAGACTTAATAATAAGCTAAATAATAAACTTTTATTGCACCAATATTGCATATTTTTTATCTCCTTTTGTAGCTAGATTTCTTGGTGATTTGACTCACCTATTTGCTGCCCCGAGATTGTAAAATTTGTAGCTCCAATTCCTTATGCTTTTGCTACCCTAAACTTGTCTATCTTACAGCTCTATCTTGCTTTTCAAGAAGCTTCAATTTTTTGAATACTTATCCTTATCTTGTTGTCCAATTATATATAATTTTATAGCTCTCATTTCTACTTAATTGTTTTCTCGAACTTATCACTTTTACAACTCTAATTGCTACCCAAATTGTTGCCTTCTTGTTGTCCTAAAATCTGTAATTTTCAGGTTCTAATGCAGCCAATTCCTCCTTCGTTTTACTGTCCTTAACTCTTTTAATTTGTATTTTTCTTTTCTCCTTCTAATGCTACCCAATATTCTTGATTTGTTGCTTTATTTTTTTTCCAAATCTTCCTTCAATTTGTTGTCCTATGACTCTTTAACTTATGGTATAAAAAACAGCACTCTTCTCCTTTGTAAATCAATATTCAAGCCTTTAATGGCATTCTTCAAATTTCTCAAATCTGGTGGCATCTTCTAGCTTCTTTCTCCTCCAATATCCTTATCAAATTTTGACTTCAAACTTGGTGAATTTGGTAACCTCTTTCTCAAGAATCTAAATGTTTTAAGGTCTTATATAATCCTTTCCAAAATTTAGCAAACATCTTACCAAATCCTTTTTTCTTTTGGGCTTGTTGTCATATGGTGATAATTGTCCCAAATTCTTCTTTTCAGGAGCTACTCCTCTTCCTTATTCTTTCTTGATATTTCTTCAAATCTTCTCCATTGGCCACTTCCTCAATAGGACTTCTATAGACTTCATCTTCTTTCTCCTTACAACTTTTCTTGAGACCTCTTCTTGGGTATTCTCCTCAATATTCAATCAAGATGCTTTCTACTTTATTTAATATATAGTCCCCAGTCTTTCATCTTCTATTGGAACCTTCTTATTAAGTCTTCTCAATATTCAATCTTAAATAGGTATCCTTTGGCCTCTTTGTCTCTTATCAATATTCAATCTAAGATCTTAAATATTTAAGCTTCTATGGAGGTTTTCTTCTTGGTTCTCCTCAATATTCAATGTCTACTTTTTTTGCAATAAAGAACTAATCCTTGCATGAGGAAAGCACATAGACTTTTAGGCAATCAAAGATGAAATTCTTCTCTATCCTTTGTAGGAAGATTCTCAACTTCTAAGAAATAATTTTTTGCAACAAAAACTTAGATAGTAGCAATTATATCTAAGAAAATGTCTAAATATCTATAAGTAAATAAACATCACTAGTTATCCTTCAATCTAGTGAAAAAATATCTATGTTGAGTCCTAGTCTTCATGAGTTGTTTCAACCCTGTGGAAAGACTCTAGCCAAATAGTAATTTTAAAAATTCTTAAAATTCTTAAAATGATATCTCCTATATCCTCTCAATCTCTTGTGGCTCTCCCTATCTCCTATCAATATTCCTTTTGGCTTTGATACCACTATTAGCTTTTGATGTTATATATTTAAGGAAATGCAACCACAAGAACTAAAATGAATGTGCAATATTAAATCTATGATAATGGAAATATACTAAGCATGTAAAACTAATGAGAAACTTCTTAAATAACTCATAAAACTACCATTAATGAAATCTCATGAAAATAGTAACTTCATACAAAATGTGGAGATCTCAAACACTCCATGCTTCATACATGTTCTACATTGTATCTACTCTAGTATATCTTATGCTACTCTCTCCTCTATATCACTCTATCAAAGGCCTATATATAAAGAGATATGTCTCTTGACCTTTCACCTACCTATGACTCTTCATCTTCCTATTCTATGACTCATGTACATGTGGACAACATGCACATTTATATCATTGCACATTCTAATAATACTTGTGCATTTATTACATTGCATAAAGTAAATACTCAAGTCCTAATCTAAGACACTCTCCTAATCTAAAGATGTACCCAAGATGGTACATTAGCATGTACCAAATAATTTAATATATTCCAACGAAAACATTATGGGTTTGCTTCATTGGGGCCTTTATCCACTCCTCAACTGTGAGTGCCTTTAAATGCTTTTAATGTATGATCTTATTCCATAAACCTTCCTTTTATATTATCTTCCAAACACAATTTTTTGCTAGAGCCTTGCTAAATAGGAAGATGTTCTTAAGTCCTCATCCTCATTTTCCTTGTGCTTTGCTAAGGATTTTCATTTAACCAAGGAAATGCCTTCCCTTTAGCTTGTCCCTATCCATATGAACCTATAACTTAACTATTTATTTTTTCCAAAACCCCTTTTGGTATATGAGCCAAATATTTCCAACATAGAAAAGGACAAAATTCAAACCTATTCTAATTCCCTTTACTATTTCTTCTCTCTTGGCTTCTATAATACATCTACTTAATCCCTTAGCTACCAAAAGAAATAATAGTGGTGACAAGGGGTAACCTTGTCTAATCCCCCGAGAAGCTTTGAAGAATTGGGAGGATGACTGATTAATCAAAATTACAAAATAAATAGAACAAATATATCCCATAATCCAGTTCACCATTTGCACACAAAACCAATACAAGTATCATTCTTAAATATAGCCAATTTACTCTGTCAAAAGCCTTGGAGAGATCCAACTTCATTACCATTGTTGATAGTTTCATTGATTTTATGGTATGAATACGTTCCTGAGTAATGAAAATTGCTTCATGAATTTGTCTACCATGAAGGAAACTAAATTGCTCAATAGATATAGAAGCATAGAAGAACCTTTTAATTCTTCATACAATTATTTTTGCTATGAATTTATACACACAATTACACAAATAAATGGACCTGAAATCATCAAAGGAAGAAGTATTGTCCTTTTTTGGAATAAGAGAAATGAAGGTATAGTTGAAGACTATATTTATCCTTCCTTTTAGCCTAGACTCCTCCACAACCTTGAGTAGGTTAGAATCCAAAAGGTCATAGAGCCCAAGAAAGAATTTCATAGTCCACCCATCAGGTCTTGGACTCTTATCTTTCTAGAAGGAGGTTTTTAGGTCTTGGACTCTTATATTTTTTGAAGGAGGTTAAAACAACATTGAGCTCCTCCTTTGAAACTTCCTTAATCAACTCATAATTGGCTTCCTCATCTATAAATCTGGGAAAAAGAGAAGTTATTTTAACTATTTCAGCTATATTAACTTGACTAGGATCCTTTTATATTTGACTAAAATGCCTTACACCCATGTTAGCTATTCCTTTAAAGGAGAAGACTTTACTTCCATCTTGTTCATGTAGCTCCCAAATTGTATTTTTTTTTTTTTTATGATTTGCAAAGCTATGCAGAAATTTAGTGTTCGCATCCCCACTTGCAATCCATAGTGTTCTACTTTTGAGCCTCCATCATGCTTTTCTCTCTTCCAACAATCTTCTCTTATCTTGTTCTAGATTTTTATACTTAAGCCTTATTTCCTCATATTTCAAAGTCATCTTCTAGAAACACTACAAGCTTCTCCTCAGTCTCCCTCAATTTTTGCTCATCCATCAGTTTTGAATTATATTATTATTATAGAGTAGTATTTTAATAATTTAGCTATTATGCATACACCTTTTGACAAGATTTGAAGTTGAATCTATTTTTTTTAATCAAAGAATTTAATTAGTTAAACTTAATGAATGTATAAATTTGTTATTGATATCAATTTTTTTTAAATAGTTATAAAATTTTATGTGATGTTTTGGTATAGTATTTATTCTAATTTGATATTTATATGGTTTTAACTCTTTTACCAATGCATATAGTAAATTAATATTTTTAATTTGTATACAAAATTGAAGGTATTTATAATATTGAAAATTAAGAATTTTTTCTAATATCATTATATTAATCACATGAAATAAATTTTGGAATAACTTTAAGGAGTTAAAGTGTTATGTTTTTTTAAATAAAAAACTTTGATGGAGAAGTCAATCTTAACACAAATTGAAGTTCCAATAAATTATGATCCGACCAAAGTTTTGCAAGTTTTGTATTGAAATTGACCTACGAAGATTCAAATTGAACCATTCATGATATTAAATAAATCTAAAAGTTTCAATTTGATACCGTATGGAAGAATGGTACTATTTAAAGGTTGGTCCATTAGAATTTTTAATTAGTTTGACAATGATGAACCTCACATTTGAAAATGAAGTATCAACATCAAAAACAAGAGCTATAAATTCTCATAAAGTATTGGTTGTATTGAACAATACTATGAATTTTGAGGTTTTTGATATTGATTCAAATGATATATAAAAGCTATGTGTGGAGTCTATTGGAGTTCATTTAGACTTAATATAAATGGATTGTGGTAGAGGTTTTGAAATATCCACATCAAAAAATATCCAAGTATATATAACATATTTTTGCTCCTTATTAGTTGGTCCCTCTTGGATGAATTCACCTAGGGTATTGCCAATGTTCTTCAAAACATCCTTATTGATAAGTTGATATGGGGACCTAAATTAGAAGTTTTTTAATAGTTTTTCATTATAAAAAAATTCTTGCTCCATGGTCTTAAACATAAGGTATATCTCCCCTAAACCATGGGCCATCACTAATTATTTTATCCTTGATCTTTGAACTAAAAGGGATGGGAAAAAATCTCTAGGAGGAAAAGTAAATAAGTAATTTGTATTCAATCCCCACTAACACTTGCGTTAGCTTTTGATGCTTAATACTTAAAGTAAAATAACCACAAGATCTAAAATAAAGTTGCTATAAGAAATATAAGTTAATGGAAATATTCTAAACATATAAAACTCATAAATAACTTATGCAACAACTCATAAAAATTCCATTAACAAATGCTCACGAAAAATAGTATCTTGATAGAATAAAGATCTCTAATACACCATACTTCCACACACTCTCACTCTAGATTATTTCTCACACACATAAATACATATATAATGGAATGTAACTCTTCATATGGAGTACTCTTGGTCTTAACTCTTCTTGAGACTCTTTGATTTCCTACTCTATGGACTCATGTGCACATGGACTATTATGCACATTTACATGATTGAATACTTTTCACATCTTAACAATACTTGTGCATTTATTACATTGCATAAATTAAATTCTCACACTCTAATCTAAGACACTCTCCTAATCTAAATATGTACCCAAGTTGGTACATTAGCATGTACCAAATAATGTAATATTCTCCAACACCCCCTGTATTACATTATTTGGTTATTAAAGACTTTAGTCTTCAATATGATCTTCATCATGTTCCTATATCTCGTACAATATTCTCTTGCTTTCTTCAATTTGCTTCTTGTTTGTATCCTGATCATGTAGATGATTAGTATTCTCATGATGTTTGTATCCTTTCTAAGTAAGGGAATCACTTCTAGATATCTGACTCTGAAACACTACTTCTGTATTATCAAATGTTTGATCATACTTGATTTCCTTTTGTAAAAATCATACAACATTTATTTTACCTTGTGCCACTTTATCCAATCATAATTTATTCTAATTTTATAGTTTTCTAACATGACTCCTAATCCTTTGTTGCTTGTTTGTTCTGTATATTCATAATCTTCACCTTTAGGTCTTATTTCTGGTACACTAGCCTTTATCATTTTATATTCTCCCAAGCTTGTATTTTTGTATCCCATCTTAATCAATGACTTTGAACCAATTCCTTTAACAAGCTTTCCAAAATAACCAAAAATATTACATCCCTAAACATTTTTGTTACTATCAACATTTGAATCAATTCTAACAATATAAGTTTTTTTTAACCAGTCACAAGTTATATTTAGATCACTTGTATCGTTTGCAACATCCTTTTTTTTTTTAAATAATCTTCTACCTTTGTCATGAGTGTTAAATAACTAGTGTTATTGATTGCATCAATCATTAATGGATTTAAGTTATTTGTACCACAAGAAGCAACTTTCATCAATTATTTACTTCCTAATTATTTAACCTTCTCTTGTTTTCTAATCTTACCTTTGAAAACTTCATTAGAAAGTAATGTTATATTTATCATCATTCCTATGTCATTAGGTAATATGAAAACACCTTTAGATTCTTCAATTGCTTCTTCAACCTTTGAACTTATATAACTCCTAAGTACTGAAATTTTTTCATCTTGAGCTTCTTTCAAGATTGATTGTAGAGTTTTCTTTTCCTCTACTGATATTTCTCTCTATTTTTCAAGCTTTGGTATCATATATTTAATACAACATTTTAGGTTTTGCAACACCTCATTAGTTTCTTCTAATAAGTTGTCCTTACTATTTATTTGTTCTTCTTGATAACACAAATTTTCTTTCTCAATTGTTTTTGACAATTCACGTGTTGTTGAGTTTCGTTTCACTTGTTTCTTCTTTGCCATATTCCTTTGAAGTTGAACACTTTTATCTCTCAAATTTCAAAAATATAATTTCTTAATTCTAAATTTCACAAACCTATGTTGGTGTTGAATTCCTTATAACTCCCCAATTAGAAATTTAGAAAACAAAGGTATTTGCAAATTTAATATTCCTATTTCGATGTAGAAATCCTTATTCCTCCAAGTTAAACTATTTGCAAATATTTCTATTCAACTTGAATTTCAAAATAGAATATAGTAGGGGATGTGAGGGAGAAGTGGGGTGGTCTCCTACTCAAGTCAGGAGGATCCCATTTTAGCTTCCCTGCAATCCCCTCCTCCAGTCCTATGAATCCCCTGCTGGGATGATCCTCCTGGGATCTCCCTGCTGCTTTCTAGGACCTGCACTGGATTATTCATGGGTTTCTCAGGATGTTTTTTCCTATTTTTTACATGTTTTTTGTGGCTTGGTGATTAGTCCCAAAGTTTCTTTCCATGGCTATATTTGGTGGTTGTTTATTTTCATTTGGCTTGGCTTGTGAGCGGGATCCTTTAATCCTTTCTGGGTAGGACTTTCTAGTCTTTGGGGGAACCCTGTGCTTTTTTGCTTTCTGCTGGGAAGGTTTCCTCCTTTCTGCTTTAGTGCTAGGCTCACAAAAGAGATCTCCCACTATTTTGGCTTTCTATCTTGTTTGTAGCCTGGGGTCTTTTTTTGTATCCTTTCTGATCTTGGGATGGGACCACGAATTTATCATCTACAGATTGGAAGATCTTGCAATTGTTTCAAGATGCGCTTTTAGAGCAGGTTCAAGGTTTTTCTATCTTTCTAATAAGATCCTTTCATTGTCTATTTCAGGGATCACCATTGGAATCGTTCTTTGCAGCTCATTTTTGGTTTGGGGTGGGCCTGCGCTTTCACGTGTAGTTGTAGTTGAATGGTGTCTTTTGGTTTCTCCCTAGTTGGATAGTCAGTGGTACTGGTGGTAATATATTATGGGTGGCTTCTTGATGATATTTTTGTAGTTTCTTGGTCTTGGAGGGGTACCCTGTGCATACTTGCCTATTGCAAACATTTATTTGTCATGGTTGTCCCTATATGTGATTGTCTCATCTTGTCTCAAGGTGCCATGGTGGATAGATTCTTCTTGGGGCTTTCCTATCATTTGGCTATACAACACATCTCCTTTGGAGTGAGATCTCTTTTTCTATGGTGATCAATTTATGCTATTGATCCATCTCACAGGTTGGCTCTTTCTATTTTGGTTTATCCCAATTGAGTGGTTGCTTTCCCGAGTTGTGATGGGAAGCCCTTTTTCATTTTTCTCTACATGGGTATGTTTCCAAGTGAGAAATTGCATCCTTGTACCTTATTCTATGTGGGTTTATATGATGTTTTGCATCCCTATCACTCATTTTAGATGGGATTCTAGGTTGTTATGCATCCATGTTCCTCATTCTAGGGTGGGATTATGGGTTGTTCAACATTCCTGTTTCTCCAAGGTAGGAAATAATTTTTTGATTTTGTTCCTACTAGTTTTCTATGCAAGAATAGTTTTCTTGCTGAGTGGTTTCAATTGTAGTGGGTTTCTAGGTTCCCGTGCCCCTTTAGGTAAGATCCCATAATTCATTTTTTCTGCCAACTTTCTCGTCCTAGGTCTCCTAGGCAGGATTCTCCTTTTTTAATTTTTACCACCTATTTTTGACTTCCTGGGCCCTTTTGGGCGGTTTTTATCTTTTTAATTGATTTTTTGTTTTTCCTGTTCCACTCGAGATTATCCCTCATCCCATTTTTTTTGGGTTAGAAGATAGTCTCGTCGAGATTATCTTCTTGTGCACTTTTTCTTCTTGAAGGTTTCCTCCCTATTGTAAAATGTTTGGGGTTCCTTTCAAAACCCCACTATAAATAAGGTTTTGGGGCCCTTGCAAAACCCTTCCACCAAAAATAGAATAGAGTAATTTCAAAACCTTTCAAATTAAATACTTATTACTTCAACAATATTCCAAATCATTCAATAAATCTTCTAAGGTTATAATTCATCAATTCATTACCTTATTTCTTCATTCAATCAATTAATATCAAGTATAATAGATTAACTAACCTTAACCTTAATAATATTATTCCTTATACCTCCTTAATATTTGCAAAGGATTAAATCAATTCAAATATTCTATACCTCCTTGTATATGGCATGCTAAATTTGGGTCTTCAAATATTTGACCTCCTTTTGCATATTCGTTGGCCTCTCTGTCTTCCAATATTGGGTCTTCAAGTCTTTGACCTTCTTTTGCATATTCATTGACCTCTCTATCCTCCAATATCTCTCCTTTATGATGCACTCCATATTCTTAAAGAAGTTTGAAATATCTCTATCTATTGTGTTTTACTTACTAAACTTCGCTCTCATGCATTAATGGTGCACAAGAAACATTTTGATTCTCCTTAGTGATGGTTGGTGCTTTTTTTTGAGAAACAAAAAGTGTCACTCAAACTATCGGTATGCATTAAGTATGTTACATCTTCCTTTGGTTCTCCTCCTTTAAAATGGCTATTCTTCCTTAATTTTTCCTCAATGGCACGTGACTTAGTAACATCTCTTCTTCAATGTTTCCCTTGGCTTTCTCCTTAACACTCAGTTTTCTTAATAACGTTGGTTTTCTCCTCACTATGTGGCTATTGTAAACTTATATGTTTAACCTCCTTTATGGATCTTCATATATGTTTCTTAGATTCCTTCCAATATCCCTTCAACTCCTTTCAAGAAGTGCTTAGTCTTGGCTCAAATGCTAACGTAAATGACAATTCAACTCCTATCAATTCTTATGTTTCCTCCTCCTTGCTTAGTGGCTTTTCTCTCTTGCATGGTGGATCTCCTCCTTTGCATGGTGTCTCTTCCTAGGAAAATTTTTAATGCTTACCCCCTTATGCTACAACTATTCATCTTTGTTCTAATAGCACCTTGGCTTCTCTCCTATGGTGCTCAAACTTCACTTTCTGGTGGCCCTTCCTTCAATATGGTGGTGCCTCCACTTGTGCTTGGTGGTTCTACCACTCCTTTGGTGACTTTTATTCACCAATATTTTTTACAACTTTTACCTGTACTTTATGGTGTCTTTGGACACTCTAACTCTGCCTTGCACTATTCGATCTCTTTCTTTTATTCAATAAGACTTATAAAAAAATTTGCACTTTCTTGGATTATAAAAACAACATATATATTAATTTTTCCTTCTCCTTATTACTCCCTTTCAAGCAATCTTTAACTTCACTTTTTGTTGTTGTGTTTTATAGATTCTAGGATGATAATGATGTCTCCTTCCTTGTCTTAGAGACACTTAGCTTAGACTATCTTTTGTTGGCTATAATAACTCTAATATGGTGCTTTCAAAAAACTTTATAATAAGCTAATTTGAATGCTTGAATAATAAACTTTTATAGCACCAATATTACAAACCTATTTTACCTCCTTTTGTAGCTAATATCCTTGGTGATTTGATTCACCTTTTTGCTATCTCAAATTTTTACAGATTTTGTAACTTCACTTCCTTTTAATTTGTTGTCCCAAAAAAACTTCTTCCTCCAATAATGTTAAGAATTCTATAATTTTCAGCTCCCAATGCTACCCAAACCTTCCTTCACTTTTTTGTCCAAAGATCTCCCAAATATTCTCCAAAAAACTTATTTCTCTTCCTATATCTTGCTATCCAAAAATAGTCTCTAACTCCTCTAATCTACTACCTTAGTTTACTATTAAATTCTCCTTCAATTGCTGCTCAAGGGCACTACAAAATCTGCCCAAATTTTCTCCAATTTGTAGCTCTATGTCACCTTCAATTTTCTATCTTGTGACCCTTCAAATTCTACCTTGAAAATCAACAAACTTCTTCTTTACAAATCAGCCTTCAAAATCTTAATGGTTGTCTTCAAACTTCTCAATTTGGTGGCCTCTTCTATCCTCTTTCTCCTCAGCTCTCACTAAATTCTATCTTTGAATTTGGCCTCTTTGCTAGCCTCTTCTTCAATAATCTAAATGTCTTGAAGTCTTCAAAAATACTTTCTCAAATTTGGCAAACTTCTTGCCAAAAATCTTCTCCTTGAATCAGTTTCACAAATCCTTTTGGGCTTGTTGTTGAATGACAATAATTTTTCCAAATTTTATGTGATTACCTCTTTTTAGGAGTTTCTTCTTCTTGCAATATTCTACCTCAAACTTTCTTCAAATCTTATCCAATGACCACTTATTCAACTTTCTCAATAGGGCTTCTCTAGCCTCCTTCTTACTCCTTCCAAATTTGCTTGAAACCTCTTCTCTTGGGTTTCCAAACTCTTCAATCTTCTATCTCCTTTCTCAAATCTACAATGGGGACCTCTTTCTTGAGTCTCCTATTTATTCAATCTTCAATAGATATTCTTTGACCTCTTTCTCTCTTTCTTCCTTCAATCTACTATGGGGACCTATTTCTTGGGTATCCTCAATCTTCAATCTGTAGTCTTCAATTTGTAGTATTCAATATTCAATGGGAAACTCTTTCTTGGGTCTCCTCAATCTTCAATATTTAATCTTCAATGGAACCTCTTTCTTGTACCTCCTTAATCTTCAATGTCTACTTTTTTGCTACAACTCAAAACTAATTCCTTCATAATAAAAGCACATAGACTTTCAAGCAATCGAAGGTGAAATTCTTCTTTATCTATTGTAGGAAGCTTCTCAACTTTTGAGAACTAATTTTTTACAACAAAAACTTAGACAATAGCAACCAAATACATCCAAATCTCCAGAATTCTGAAATAAATAATCTTCACTAGTTATCCTTCAATCTAGTGGAAAGAAATCTATGATGAGTCCTAGTCTTCACGAGTTTTTCTATAACCCTATGGAAAGACTCTAGCCAAACTGCAACTTTTAAATTATGTAAATGAAATATTCCTATCTCCTCTCAATCTCTCTTGTGGCTCTCCCTATCTCCTATTAATCTCCCTTGTGGCTATGATACCACTATTAGCTTTTAATGCTTAATACTTAAAGCAAAATAACCACAAGATCTAAAATAAAGTTGCTATAAGAAATATAAATTAATGGAAATATTCAAACATATAAAACTCATAAATAACTTTTGCAACAACTCATAAAATTTCCATTAACAAATGCTCATGAAAATAGTATCTTGATAGAATAAATATCTCCAATACACCATACTTCCACACACTCTCACTCTACATTATTTCTCTCTCACACACACACATAGACACATATATAATGGAATATGACTCTTCATATGGAGTACTCTTGGACTTAACTCTTCTTGAGACTCTTCACTTTTCTACTCTATCGACTCATGTGCACATGGTTATGCACATTTACATTATTGAATACTTTGCACATCTTAATAATACTAATGCATTAATTACATTGCATAAATTAAATACTCACACTCTAATATAAGACACTCTCTTAATCTAAATTTGTACTCAAGGTGGTACATTAGCATGTACCAAATGATGTAATATTCTCCAACAACTTGATCTTAGTTTAAGTCTTTGAAAACCCTAACCAGTATCCATGGAACTTACATATTATCCCTCTACTTTTAAGAACCATTATATCATGCTTGATCATCTCATACTTTATAATAAATTCTAGTGTAACATTTGCTCCCTAGATCAGACTTATCATATATTCACTCTTCCTCTTATTTCTAACTTGGGCATTCTTACTTCTAATTAGGGATTTCAAATATAGTTTTCCTTCAATGCTACTTAGCTTTTCCTTATATGAACTATTTATTTTTGAAATCCCTTAAAGATCTAGAGTAAGAAATTATTACCATGCTTGATCATCTCGTTCTTAATAACCAATTCTGGTGTAACATTTGCTCTATGGATAATACATAGAAAGGTGATGTTCACTCCTTAGTGCTCCATGGACCAAACTTAGAAATGTAGGATCCTTATTTGCTTCCTATATGTACTATCTCCCCCTACCCTGTCCTTAAGAGCTAAAACAAGAAAGGCAACAAAAGGTGAGGCTTACTCCAATTTCACCTAAAATATTAAGGCTTACTAATGAGATTTGAACCTTGGTTTAGGATGTCAAACTTTTTGCTTCCAACCAATTGCATCAAATCTTATAAATAATTCAAAAGATAATATTATATGAAGAATACTCAGGAAATTAATTCTTACATAAGTATCAAGGTTATTTATTCATAAATCACAATATATTTGTATATTAAAATACTAATTATATGAATAATTAAAAATTATTAAGTAACGATGAGGAATTTTTTGAAATTAGCTTATGACATTTACTTCTCATGAAGTTTTCTCTAACAGTTAGTATTTTATCTTTAATATAATTTAGGCTTTGTTAGCATAAGTTTAATCTCTCATTCAAATAAAGGACTAAGAGAAACATCAATATGAGCTCACATCATCTTAATAAATACTTTATATCAAATGGTTAAATTCTTCAACTTTCACTATGATGGGATCCATTTCAATTCCTTATTACGAATTAAAAACTTAACAAATAAATTTTAATTCATATGAAAAATATATGGATTATATATCAAATGATACTAAATAAAGGACTTATAAGTAAGAGAAACGTCAATATGAGCTCACATTATCTAAATAAATACTTTATATCAAATGGTATTAGTTCAAATGGTTAAATTCTTCAACTTTCACTATGATGGGACCCATTTCAATTTGTTTTTTACAAATTCAAAAACTTAACAAATAAATTTTAATTCATATGATAAATATATGGATTAAATATCAAATGATACTAGCTTAAAATATTAAATTTATCAACTTTCATGGAGGATAACTAAGAGATACATGTATAATTACCTATTTTTTGGTCACAATGTATTACGGATAGGACTTGTAATTGCATATTTGTTCATCAGGATGCTCTTTTATCGTATATTTTTCATGATTTTTTCCCAATCGGTTATATGGGATTGAAACGAGCCCCACCCGTATTACATCATCACCACATAGTGGTATTACAACAAAGCTTGGATATTATCTATATATTGTTTGGCAAGATTTGAACCTTGGTCTCCTCCTTAAATGTTGAGGAATCTAACTAGTTGAGCTAATATCCTTGATTTCATGAATTTTTTTCAATATTAACATTTGAAAATTCTATAAAATGAATTCAAGTATTTAAATATTTTAACTTGTAAGGGAGTCTTAAGTACTTACAATCTAATAAATGCAAAGCCTACTTCAATTCCAAATAACCAATACATAGTTCAATATATTTACTTAATTTTAAAATTAATAATATTAATACTAATTAATTAATTAAATTAAATATAATCTAATCTAAATGATATATTTTAAAAATATTACTTGTATAAGTTAAGTATAGATTTTGATTCTCCACACAAAACCTTGAACCCTTTAGGTACTAATACATGCAAAGCCTACTTCAATTCTATATAACCAATACATATTTTAGTATATTTACTTCTTTTTTAAGCTTTTGTATTGAAAAGAAATAAAGAGCCCCAATAAACTAAAACTAGAAAAGCAGTAATTGCAGAATCAAAGGAAGAAGATAGCAGATTCACACATTACACAATATTTATCCTGGAAACCCTCAACTGGGAAAACCAGCACAGTATTATCTTATTATTGCATTAACTTGACCGTCTCCAATACAATAATATTCTCCTTTTGTCTCTCTTCAAACCCTAATGCAAGTGTGATATATATAACAAAGGCACATGCACGGATTTTACAATATCATGGGCGAAAAAGCAAGGGTTCAAATATAGTAACCCTAAAAGCCCATATGGGTCTAAAAATAACTTAAAACCCTAAAAATTTGGCCCCACCCCAACCCGAACCCCGACGAGTATATCGTACACAACGTCCAGTACCTTTTAGTGTTAACCCCACCAGAATAACATGGAAAATATTCAACATATTTCCAACATTCTCCCACTTGTTGAATACTTTCCATAGGGGCTAACAACTGCCATTGTCAACTATCAAGGGCAACCATGCCCATAGATCTTCTACACCAAGAAAATTTTTGAGCAGGTACAACCTTTGTTAACGAATCAACAATATTCTTCTTTGTATCAACTTTCTCCAATATCACTCGGTTCTCTTCAACCATATCTCTCACAAAATGGTACTTTATATCAATATGTTTTGATCGATCATGAAAACCAAGATTATTTGCCAAAAATATTGCACTTTGACTATCATTATTAATTCTCACAACCTTCTATTTAATACCAACTGTTGAACACAACCTTTGTAGCCACACTACTTCTTTACTGGCATGAGTTGTTGCAATGTACTCTGCTTCTGTAGTGGATAAAGCAACAACTGATTGCTTTTTACTCATCCAACTTACTGCCCCTCCAAACAGCCTGAACACATAAGCACCTATGGATCTTCTCTTGTCAAGATCTCCAGCCCAATCAACATCCACAAACCCTTGTAGATTTACAATATTATTACCTTCAAAATTTCCTCCATAACAGATAGCATAATTTGTAGTTCCACGCAAGTATCTGAAGATCCTTTTTACAATAGTCCAATGTTCCTTTCCTGGATTTGACATATATCTGCTAACTACTCCCACTGCATGTGCAATATCAGGTCTAGTACAGACCATTGCATACATCAAACTGCCCACAACACTAGCATAAGGAACATGATGCATTTCTTCAATTTCCTCATCTATTTTGGGACACTGTTCAGCAGATAACTTTTGACCAACCGGATATGGAGTACATACTGGTTTACAATCATGCATTCTAAACTTTTGTAATATCAAATCAACATATTTCCTTTGATTTAACCATAACTTTCTATTTGCATGATCCCTTATTATTTCCATACCCAAAATAAATTTTGTAGCACCCAAATCCTTCATGTCAAATTTAGAAGATAACTGAGATTTGAGTAACTTTATCATCTCCTTATTGTTACCAATTAACAACATGTCATCCACATACAATACAATGATAACAAAATTTTCACCTTCCTTTTTGAAATATACACATGGATCTGCTTTGCTTTTTCCAAGCCCAAGTGTCAAGACAAACCTATCAAATTTTTGGTTCCACATCCTTGGAGACTGCTTCAACCCATAAAGAGACTTCTTCAGCTTGCATACCAAGTCCTCCTTACCTTTTACCTTAAAGCATTCTAGTTGTGACATATATATATCTTCATCAAGTTCACCATGTAGAAAAGTTATCTTTACATCCATCTATTCTATTTCAAAATCAAAAGCAGCAGAAATAGCCAACAAAAATCTGATTGAAGTTAGTTTAGCCACAGGAGAAAAAATCTCACCAAAGTCAATTCCCTCAACCTGAGAAAATCCTTTTGCTACCAAGCGAGCCTTGTACTTCTCCAACTTTCCTTCTACATTGTACTTCTTCTTGAATAACCACTTACAACCAACAGGTTTTCTACCAGGAGGTAATTTCACCAAGTCCCATGTCTTATTTTTATCCAAGGACTCCATTTCTTCTTCCATAGCCCTTTTCCAAGACTTATTCTCACTTGACTGAAGTGCCTCCTTTACAATCTTGGGTTCTTCATCAATAATTGATAAATTAAATGCAGAATAAAAATTTGAAGGACTATACCTATCTGGAAGTCTTCTCTCTCGATCTGATCTCCTCAAAATTGGAGTTCTAGGTTCTGCATCTTCAGCTTCCTCCTCACCTTCTTCCTCTGAATATTCCTCTTCAGACTCTCTCTGTAATTCAGGTTCTACCACTGGTTCTTCCTCCTGTTCCAATTTTACCTGCACTATTTCTGGTTATTTGCTTGGTTGCATTTCCTATTTTAAAACCCCTTTTGTTTCTCTAAAGATCACATTACGACTGTAAACAACCTTCTATGTTTTTGGGTTCCACAACTTATATCCTTTAACACTAGTACTATAACCCATAAATATGTATTTTTCAGATTTATAGTCTAGCTTAGTCCTTTTCTCTTTTGGGACATACATATAAGCATCACAACCAAAAACCCTTATATGTCTGAGAGAGGGTTTCTTACCAGTCCATACTTCCTGTGGAGTCTTGTCCACCAAAGCTGAGGTAGGAGATCTATTGATGAGATAACAAGTTGTTAACACAACTTCTACCCAGAACTTCTTTTCTAACCCTGCACCACTTAGCATGCTTCTAGCCTTATCCATCAATGTCTTGTTCATCCATTCTGCAACCCCATTCTATTGTGGAGTATACGGAGTTGTTCTCTACCTTTCTATTCCATAGTCCTTGCAAAACTGCTCAAATTCATTAGAGCAATACTCACCACCATTATCACTTCTCAAAACCTTTATCTTTTTCTCTATCTGATTTTCTACAAGAGCCTTAAACTCTTTAAATTTATTAAAAACCTCAGATTTGTTTCGTAGAAAATATACCCATGTCTTTCTTGAGAAGTCATCTATAAATGTAACAAAATAGATAGATTTACCTAATGATGGTACTTTTGTTGGTCCAAACACATCACTGTGAACTAGATGTAGAATTCCTTCAGACCTTGTAGCACTACTTGGAAACTTGACTCTAGTTTGTTTCCCAAAAACACAATGCTCACAAAAATCAAAATTTAATGGGCAATCAGAAAGTCCTTCAACCATACCTTTCATTTTCAATGTTCGAAGTCCTTTCTCACCAATATGCCCCATGCGTTGATGCCACAACATTGTCTTCACTGTAGGAATACTCGAAGCCATTTCAACCATATTATTTTCTTGTACAACTGAAGAGTTATTGCAATTAATACTTACAGTGCTAGCCTCAAGTCTAAACAAAGTTCCTATGTGAACTCCTCTTGCCAACACCAAGGATCCATAGACCATCTTGCAACTATCCTTATTGAATACCACATTCACACCTGCATCATTCATCTTACTCATAGATATCAGATTCCTTGCCAAACCTGGAATATGCAACACATCAGGAAGGGTTTTAATTCTTCCATATTTTAGCATCAACTTGACTCTTCCTTGACCTATTATTTTATATGTCGAATTGTCTCCCAAGAAGACTTTACCTCCATCTATCTTTTCATATTCACAGAACCCCTCCCTATGAGGAGTCATATGAAAAGAAGCACCTGAGTCAATCAACCATGAGTCATCGCATTCACTTGAGCATGTTGCAGCTAAGAATAAGTCCCCTAAATCTTCATTTGTGGTCTTCATTTCTATAGAAGTTCCTTCATCAGATGATCGATTATTATCAACCTTTTTAGATCTGCAATCTCTTTTATAATGCCCTGCTTTACCATAATTCCAACATTTCCTCTTTTTGGGGCAACAGATTTACCCCTAGATTTTGATTTCTTTTCTTTTGATTTATTTTTGCTTCTTTCTTGAGAACGACCTCTCACAAACAAGGCTTCCTTTTGATGATAATCCTCAGAATATTTTTGTCTCATCTCCTCAGACAGCAAAGTTCCTACTATATCCTCTACTTTCAATGTAGATGTAGTATTGGTGATAGCCATAACAAGGTTATCCCATGAATCAGGTAATGAACAAAGTAAAGTAATACATTTTTCCTCTTCATCCATTTTTACTTCTACAGAGGTTAGTTGACTTACCATAGTGTTAAAAGCATTCAGATGTTCAGCCATAGAGTCACCATCATTCATCCGAAGTGAATACAACTTCTTTCGAAGAAAGAGTTTATTTACCAGTGACTTTGTCTGATACAATGTTCCCAACTTCTCCCATAACAGATTTGTTGTGGTCTCTGTAGATACATTCAATAATACCGAGTCAGATAAGCACAATCTGATAGAGCTCCTTGCCTTCCTATCAATTTTTAGCCAATCCTCATCTATCATCGATGTTGGTTTTGTTCTCGAGACCGCAATCCACTGATCTCTATCAACCAACAGATCCTCCATCTTGAGTTTCCACAACTCAAAATTTTATCCATTAAATTTCTCAATCTCTATCCGTGTGCTTCCCATATTTCTCCTTTGCCTGGATCCTTTCGCGTACGGCTCCCACTCAAGAATTAATTTATCACAGGGTTGAAACCCTTACTCCTCGAACAAAGCTAAAACCTAGCTCTGATACCAAATGAAGAGAAATAAAGAGCCCCAATAAACTAAAACTAGAAAAGCAGTAATTGCAAAATCAAAGGAAGAAGATAGCAGATTCACACATTACACAATATTTATCCTGGAAACCCTCAACCGGGAAAACCAACATAGTATTATCTTATTATTGCATTAACTTGACCGTCTCCAATACAATAATATTCTCCTTCTGTCTCTCTTCAAACCCTAATGCAAGTGCGATATATATAACAAAGGCACATGCATGGATTTTACAATATCATGGGCAAAAAAGCAAGGGTTCAAATATAGTAACCCTAAAAGCCCATATGGGTCTAAAAATAACTTAAAACCCTAAAAATTTGGTCGGGGGCTGCCACCCCCGGACCCTTTTCGGAGGGCTATCGCCTCGAACCCTGGTGAGTATATCGTACACAACGTCCAGTACCTTTTAGTGTTAACCCCACCAGAATAACATGGAAAATATTCAACATATTTCCAACATTTATTGTTTATAAATAAATAAGAAAGCTACATCATCTGCATTGCCATGCAAGTAGGGATTTCATCCAAAATTTTACAGAAGAGCAACAATTATGTCTTTAACACATCCTACTAATACAAGGACAAAGAAATCTATTACTTTCTTTTGCCTAGTTACTAGCATCAATATGTAGTATACAGTATAGATCTTGCCTAGTTTTTTGCATCCACTATCATGGAGGATATCCATAATAAGTTAGATCTCTGCAATCTAAAGCCTAATTTGCCATAGCATTTGCAATCTTATTTTGTTCTCGAGGAGCATGAAGAAACTCTACTATTCTGAATCTAGATTGAAGTGCATGTATCTTGTCAATCACCCTTTGTAACCTCCAATCCTAAGAGGAGGTTTTGGTGGATGCCTTCAATTGATTAATGGTTACTTGTGAATCTGATTCTACCAATATTAGTAGCTTCTTGAAGGCCACGAAGGATAGCACATGATTTTGCTAGATTATTAGAGAGGATGCCAATATTCTCTACAAAAATAAAAGCATGAGTACCATTTGAGAATCTTCTTATGCCTCATATACTTGCTCTTCATGGATTACCTCTTGATGTTGTTGGATTTTAAGCCAAACTATCTCAAGTCCCGGTATAATTAAGCCATAATATATTAGGTCTTAATATAAATAATCAAGAGTAGAATTATATATGAGCAATTAAAATATAAATTGGCCAATATAAATTATAATAACATTCACTATAACTTCAAATATGAATGTAAATGGCCCAAAATCAATCATGTAATAAAATGAAAATACTTACAATAAAATTGCTCAAAACCTGTATACAAGCTTCAATATTAACAATGCTTGTTGGTGATCAGCTTTGTCTCCATAATATAGACATAGAAATGTGACTCTTCAATACTTGACTATTGCACTCCTCACACATCCAAGAGTTGCAACCTTTCCTATTATTTACATAATATAAGACTCTCATGTCCTTTGGCTTCTCATCTTGCCACTTGTATACAAGACTCTTCCCTCTCTACTTACATGCACACTTACCTACATTACACTTGTGCACTTTCTTTCATTACACACTTGCACTCTTACATGACATGACACTTGTGCATAATTTGAGCATAGACACTTACATAACACTTCTGCATATCCTACACATAGAAACTTACATGACACTTGTGCATATCCTACACATGAACACTTACATAAATATAAATCCCTCACCTAAAATATAGACTCAAACCTTTATCTATTACATATGTACCATAAAGGTACCATGGGGGTACATTTGCATGTACCAAATAATGTAATATTCTCTAACACTCCTTTATAGTACATTATTTGGTTATTGAAGGCTTTGGTCTTCAATCTTCAATTAGGTGAATTTGCATTGATTATGATATTCTGCTGCTCTAGATTCTTCTTCATCTTCTTTCTTTGGTTCTTTAGTATTTTCTTCTTTTCTATCTTGTTTTTGAACTACTTGAGCTTCTTCATGTTCTTGATTTTTGGTTCATGTAGATTTACATCTTTGTTGTTCACTTCTGATTGATATTCATGAATGACTTCTTCTTCTTTGACCTCTGGATCATGTGTTTCTTTTATTTTGCATACTTGCAATCTTGATGTTGTCATACAGTCATTTTTTATGTTTTATTTGTAAGATAAGTTTGAACAATACTTGATCCATTTCACTATTTCTTGTTTTTTCTAAAAAATCAAGCACTTTATTATTAATTTGGTCCTTAGACAAAATAATATTGAAAAATTTTCTTTGATTTGATTTTTTTCAATTGTGTCTTGTATCTCTAAAATATAACATTCTGCTCTATTAAAAGTTGCTTTAGAAATGAATTTTTGAAGAAAATTATCTAATTTGAACTATAGTATTTTTTCAAATTTCTCATAATATTTTTCTCTATACCAACAGAATGCTAGAGAATGAGTATTTTTTCCATAAAATTTACATGGATAAAGATTACAGTAATTAGTTTACTCATGCCCAATTCTATTGCAATAATTACACTTCAACTGATTGAGATATCCTTTCTTATGCTTCCATGCTAATACTTTATGATCATCTGTATTCTTAAGAAAACAACACAACCATCGATGCAATATTAAAGTCATTCTTCCTTTATTTTCTTTATAAATAAGTTGCATATTTTCTAATGATGTATTGTTTTCTTCTTGAATATTTATTATATCCATAAAGAGCAATATTACTTCAAGATTTGTAATTCAATGATTCAATTATTTTGAAATCCTTTTTCCTCCAAGGTGCAATTAATTGCAACTTCAAAAATAAATTTTGTAAATTTTCAAATTTTTAAATGCTTTAAAGTAGCAAACCTTTTATCTCCCTACTAAATTAAATTTGCAAATTTAAAAAACTTCAATTTTTCTAAAAATTTTTAATTTTCAAAAGTTCAAAATTTCAAAAAGCTTTAAATCTACTACCTCTTCAAATTTCAAAAACTAAATCTTAAATTCAAAAAACTTAAATTCTATTTGAAGTATAAAACCTTATCACTCATTAATTAATTTCTTTTATAACTCAAAAATTAAAAATTTGAAATATCAATTTCAAATTATAGTAGAAGTCCTTATAACTCCCACCTAATAATTACTTCATTAAAAAGTAGTATTCCTTTTAACTCCCACTTAATAATTAAAGTTCCTAAGATTAAAACTTTAAATAATCTTCTTGCTTAGGACTAAATGTAATCGGTAATGTTACTTACCTTAGTCTCTGCCTATCTAAATATTTCAACTTGTTGAAGAAATGCTTCCACTTAGTTAATGCCTCTAATGATAGATATTATGACTGTAGCATGTTGTAAGAGTTACTATTATAGCCAATGGATAGAAAATATTCTTTTCTATGCTTTCAATAATCTCTAACACTTTTTGAAAGACATTTGAATAACGTTTGAATAGGCATTTGGATAGGCGTTTGGATAGGTGCCTCTACGGAACACAAGACTATTTGACTTCAAATTTCTATGGTAGACATTGGCCTCTCTCTGTAATAGCTTCTCTGAAAGCCCGAGTTGATCATTTTGTTAGTCTATTTTGGTAGTCGTATTCTTTGTAATAGATTCTTTGGAAGCTTAAATTTAACACTTTACTCTTCTAGTTTAACACAAACTCGGTTGTGCTCACTTTGTTGATTGTGCCTGCACTGTTAGCTAAATGTTGGCCTTCTTGGTCATGTTGTCTTCCATCTGCCCTTAGCTTTTGATTGTAATGTCCTCTTAGGTCAACTCAACTTCAATCCCTATAGTCGCTTTGGTCTTCTTAATGATGTAACTAGGTTGATCAATCTTCTATAACCAAATATGGTTATTTTGCTAGATTTCTTGGGTGCATCTTGAGCATGACTTCCTTACAATTCTTCCACTAGATTAACATGAGCACTCTCTAGATAACTAAAGCGCTACTTGGACACTTCTACAATGAACTCTTTGCTATAGTGCTTCTTGAGTGCTTTCATTGTGCGCTCAGGTGCATCCTAACCACTACATTGCACACTCTTTGCTTAGGAGCTTTTTGAGTGCTTCCACTTCACCCTCTATACTTGAGCACTACCTGGGAACTTTTGCTTTACTCTAATTTATCTTGACTGACTGTAATTTGCTTAAACATTTACTTTGAATGTTATTCCTACTTTGAATAGACTTAGTTGCACAATAATATTTCAATAATAGTATAAAGTTTCAATTATATTCTTTCTACTATACTCTGGATTTTATCTGAGTTATCTTTTATCCTTTTGATCTATAGTTTATGAGTGTGATTTATATTTCCTCTTATGCGCGTGTCTAAGTGCAGGATGTGCACAAGTGTCATGTAATTATGTCTGCAAGTGTGTGCACAAGTGTCATGTAATTATGTGTGTAAGTGTGTGCACAAGTGTCATGTTGTAAAATGTGAAGTATTATAAAATAGAGTGTGCAAGAGTAAATAAAGAGTCAAAAGTCATGTGTACAAGCGGCAATATGATAATCCAAGAAGCGTGAGAGGTTTGTCTTATGCATGAAATAGGAAAGGTTGCTTCTTTTGTATATGTGAGGAGAGCAATAGTCAAATATACCAAGAGTCGCCTTTCTAAGGTTAAATTACAAAGACAGAGCTCTATGTCTTGTATAAGAATATTGAATCAAGAATATATGATCATTAAAAGTATCACTAAATATTGAAGCTTGAACAATTCTATTGTAAGATTTATTCATGTTATTATGTGAATGATATTGGTCATTTTATATTTTATTATTATTATTTTACATGAATGTTATATTCATTGATATTGACCATTTATATTAAATTGCTCTAATATTTGAAACTACTCAAGATCCTGGAAACTGGGACCTGTGATAATCTAGCTAAAAAGATAACACCAACTACATTTTATTTTTAACAATTATTTATCCCTTTTGCATATGTCCCATATTGTTGCAATACCTCCTAAATCTCCTTTAACAAAACCATTAGACAATCCCCCATCTTCCAAATATTTTTGAACATATCCTTACATTCCTCATTGCTTTTTTTATTTCTTGTGTTATAACAAACTCATGACTATAACAATCTACTCATTTCCCACTAATTATTTTTTTGACTCTCTTATTCATACCCCTAATATTCCAAGATACCATTTTCATTGTCATTTTTTATTCTTATTTATGGTCTTAGCCCCACTTCTTATTAACACTTGTGATATTTGTTTTTAGTTTCATATACTCGTATATTTTTGGGTATTCTCTTCTTTGTTCTTATTTTGAGGTTCTTCCTCTTCGTTTTCCATTCCCATCAATGCTTTCATCTTTATCAACCTCTTTGATTTTTTTATATTATTCATAATGAGACTTATCATCTATAGGTTTATGTTGCCTTGGAGAACTTGAAATGCAAGGAATAACCTTAATTTTTTTCTTTATAATGTTCTAAAAAATCCAAGTGCAAGGGTCAGTCTCCATAAGACTTACTTTCTAATGCTACCTCATAAACCTTAAATTTTAATGGATATAATACTTAATTTGTTATTATGCTATTTTTTAAACCGTAAAATGCAACTATAACAAAACTTGGGTTTATGTCACCTTAAGAGAATTTGAAGTGCAAGGAATAGCCTCACAAGCACTTTTTTTTTGTGTTGCCTTAGAAACCCTGAAGTGCAACAACGATTTTCCATAGTATTTATTTTCTTATGCTACCCTAAAAACCCTAAATTTCTATAGATTTCCTCTAAATTATTTTCCTCATCATGCTATTTTTAAGACCCTTAAGTGCAAGGGATGAGTTCTACACTGCTTCCATTCTTATTGCAAGGATAGGATTTAATACTACATGAGGAAATGAAGATCATTTACCTTGATTAAACTTGACTTCTTTTACCTTATTTGCTTTAAAATTTATCTCTACATCTTCCTTCACACCTTTAAGTCCTTTTGAATTTAAACTTGTGCATTTTACTTCCTTGTCCCTTGTGTTCTTTATTTCTTCTAATGTTTGATTTGAATAAACCATAATGACCTTTTTCCATTTGATAATGTAGAGGCAATTTCTTTGTCACTTTATTGGGAGTGGAAAATCCTTGATTAAATCTAACTTCTACTTCAGTATGACCTCCTTGCCTCGTCTTGAAGTTTATCTTATGCCTACAAATTTTGATCTCTTTCTCGATTGTTTTCACTTTGCAATCTTGCCATGTGTCCAATCTCATAACATTTACGACATTAGAATATAATATTTTCATAATCCACTTGTCGAGCAGATTCTTTTGATTTAGATTTAATTTTATTTACTATGACAAAGGTTTTGAAATATCCATCGCAACACATATCCTGGTATAAACAACATGTCTTCGCTTTTGGGTAGTTGGTTTCTTTTGGATGAACTCTGCTAGGGTAATACCAATATTAGTCAAACCTCCTTATCGATAAGTTTTTATGGAAGTCCAAAAATACTAGCCCTACTATAAGTTTTATAATAGTTTTGGTCTCCATAAGAAATTTCTTACTCCGTGGTCTTAAATATAATACATCTCTCCCTTAAAACATAGACCACAATCCATTATTTTACCCCTTATTTTAGAACTAGAGAAGATGATGAGGAAAACAATTAGGAAGAAAAGTCATGGAGTAATTTGAATTCAATCCCAACTTCTATTTGATTTTATTTAGAATCTTAAAAAAACCTAGTTAGTATGAGTGGAACTCATATGTTTACCCTATACTTTTAAGAATCATTATGTCATGCTCAAAAATCTCATCCTTAATAATCACTTCTAGTGTAACCACTACTACCTGATAGGTTTTGCCATATATGGACTCTTTCTCTTGTCCCCGACAAGGGCATCCATACTTTCAATTAGGACTTAAAAAAAGACTTTCCTGCCATGCTACGTAGCTTTTTCTCACAAGAATCCTTATATATATATGAAGATATTATACACACAAACGGGACCTTGAGACCATGAGTGGCACTATCAAGTGTTGAGAGGACTTGAACCCTTATCCCTAATTAAGTCTTCCATACTTATAGTTAGGACTTTCAAATATAACTTTCATGCCATGTTACCTAACTTTTCCTGACAAAAACCCCTTATACTTTGAAAAATGAGGAAGGCTTGCTCCATGTTCACACTTGATTTTTGGTTGCACTCTAACATTCATTTTCTATTTTTTTCCAAATATTTAAAATAAGAAAAGACAAGGCATGTTCCACTTGCATTGACTTAACAAAATGTTTGACATTGTACACTCCCTTTGAGTCTAGCTCTTCAGACTAGCCTCACCAAGAGCCATGGGTTATGCCTTCTAAGGTTCTCCTGCACATGACAACACACACATGGTATGGTTTTGCATTTTATAGTAGGTTAGCAGAAGAAAAACATATACTTGTAATGAAAATAAACCTACTCTAACCAACAAGAGCCTCCACACATCATTACGGGGTACACATTTGGGGAAACAAGCATATTTATTACATTCATAGGGAACAACAGTCATATATTACACTAAGCAAACCTTTGGCCATCCAATACACTTTACAACCACCAAGTACGATGCATTACAACATACCCATCCCTAGGCCCAAACACACCCATGTTGAGTCAGGCTTTGCTAAAAATGCTCGATGAGTACTTGACGATGACATGGATAATCCCTCCCCAAAACTCAACTCATAATTCCAACTCAGGACTCAACTAGGCACGTAGGCCCCGAGCCCAATAGAATATCCATACTCAAGATCCTTTGCCCCTCCAACACCACATCTCATCACACAAGAATAGAGAACCTTCAATCGGGACTTGCTTTCCTCTTTGTGCACACCTCCCATATGTAAGAGCAACACAATTCGAACTCCTCACACACTAGAGAAGCCACAATGCCAACTGCCTGCTCCAGCACTCCCCATACCAACAAATAAATAACATTCAAGTTCAGCCCATCGACCTCTCCTTGCACTTCCAACACACCAAATCTATCGCAATGTTCATTGCCCTTCTCACGACACACTTACCACACGAGCAAATCACATTTATACATAGTGCCCACATAGTTCCTTTCTTGCTATTCAAGCACCTTAGGACTGACAACCCTTGAACCATCCTATGACTTCCAAGCCAACCTTTTGCCCTCAACACAGCATAGGAACAAAGCATCAACTATGCTCGTTGCCCCTTACAACACAACACATCATCGCACAAATGTGGAAAGCATTCCTCTCTTCTAGTACACCTTGTTAGTCTTGCCTTATACTCACTCAAGACATTGGAACCTTAAGGCAAATGTTGGTTTACCACCACATCGCAAACCACTCACTAGACTTTCCATCGCATAGAAAGTCATTAGTGTTGTTGAGGAGGCTTGAGACACACACCCCTCTCCAATATCAATATGCCTCTCTAGTCTTGTCACATGCCCACTCACAACATTAGAACCTCAAGGCCAATTACTCACTAACCATTACCACATCACAAGCCCTAGGCGATGTGAGGGGTGTTAAGACACTCATCCATCGTAAATTACCCCACTTAAAATCGACAACACACTCTGCACCAATAAAACTTTCATTGCACCTGCCCTAGAGGAGGTCTTTATCAATCCATCACTGAACCAAGGGACCCGTGCATAATATTCTCTGTCCCTTCCAACATAATACACCCACCACATAAAGACAAAGTACTCACACTCAACCTACTTACCCTCTCCATGCACACCCTGTACACAAGAGTAGACACAACTTAAACTATGCTCCCCATGCACGTCTTCTCCAAGCACTCCCAACACCAAAGAGTAGAAGACATTCAAATTTGGTCCACTACCCTTCTGTACCACATAGTCCACAATCCATTGATACCACACAAAGATAAAACACACAACCCACACAAAAAAAATATTCAATAATCAATATGTTATTAAAATATTGAATTATTATATTATGTAATAATAACCTTAAACTATTATCCAAGGGAACAACACAATGGTTCGAGCTTTGGCTCTTCTTCAAGAGGTCCAAGGTTCAAATTTTGGTATGAACTAATATGTGAGAGAATGGGTGTGTATAGTTGTGTGTTAAATTTCCTATTAATAAGCTTAGCTTCTCTCCTATAAAAAATCATGATGGGATGAGAATACCTAACCCGAAGCTTCAATCGTAACGGTTAAAGAAGAAAAACCAGACGACCAATATTCTTAGTAGTAAAGGTGGAGCCCATAGTGCGATCCCTTAATTTTCAAAAAAGAAAAATAAAATAATAAATTCCCCACACGAATGCAACTGCGACTTCGATCGCCGTCCGATGTAGAAGGGCGTAGGGCATAGGCCGTCCACTCACCCACCAGCTCTCCCAGTCCGAGGCAAATAATTGATTCGCGTGTCGTCGAGCGGCTCTAAAACCCTCTCCTCCACGCGATTTTACAAAATCAATATAAAATATTAATTCGGGACCAACCAAATGAAATGCAAATGCTCGGCAAATAACACGAAATACTGCATCGGCCAATGGGAGGCGCGCATTAGATCGGATCAGATCGAGATTTCTGGTCCATTCACATGATACTCGTTTCCACGTGTCAGAATGCGCTGCGATGCTCTTCCCTAAAATTTATGCACTGTCTAAAACGAAAAGAAGAAAAATATATAAAGTAAAATAAATAAATAAAATAGAGAATCTCCGTGTTTCTTGGGTCTTCTACTCTTTCAAGGATCTCGACGGACTTGTCTGAAATTCGTCTGTTTAGTCCGAAGAATTTTTTTTTCCTGGGGTTGCTCTCTAATATCGATGAGCGTTGTAAACTATATATGGATTATAATTATTTTTTGGGCTTAAGAAGCGTGTTTAGGGACGTGATCTTACAATCCTAAGAAGATTTTTTTTATGAATTAGTAAAAATAAGAATTAGAGAAATTGGATTATGTATATCTATATATAGAGATATTGAAAATAAGATGATGCATAAAGCCATAGAAGGGTTGTCAATTAATGTAAAAAAAAAACAACTTAAAAATTAATACATAAACAAATAGAAAAATAAAACACAACATAAAAACATACACCAAAAAATTAAATGGATAAGAAAAATAGATTATATTTATAGTCTTTTAAGGAAAGGAAAGCAGTTTAGAGATAATGAAAAGGAAGATATGTTTAGCTATAGAGGAGTCTAAACCAACCCTATAAACTCACCCAATCCCTAATTTAGAAGTAGAGAGCCTTGATAGATGGAGTCAAGTCATTAAATGGAATTATGATGTTGGGTACAAGAGAAGCAAAAAGAAGGTAAAGAATATAAAGTGGAAACCACCAAATGTGGAGTGGGTTAAATTGAATTTTGTTGAAGCATCTAAAGGAAATCCAAGACCACCAAGAGGAGGAGGAATAATTAGAAATAATAGAGGAGATATTTTGTCTCATTATGCTTTCAATAGTGGATTTAAGACAAATAATCAAGTTGAAGCTTGGGTGGATTTAGAAGGGTAAAAATTTGCAAATAAATTAAATGGAATAGAATATGGATGGAAGGTGATTCTCTCACAGTAATAAATGAAATTTTGAGAAAAGCTAAGGCTACATGGAACATACAAGAGATAAATGTGGAAATTAAAGATCTTGCTAAAGAGTTTGAAGAAATTAGGTTTACACATACATTAAGGGAAGAAAACAAATGTGAAGATAAGCTAGCCGATAGAGGGGTTTTGATTGAGGATCATGAAGTTAAATTCTCCTTTCCATGGTTAGAGGAAGTAGTAAGTTTAGTTGAAGCTAACAAGAAAATATTGATTGTTTAAATCAATTAATGATTAAGATTTACTTTAATATTTTCCATTGGTAATATATACTATATTTTATAACAATAATATTTTTCATATAAACAATTTATTATAATTTTTGTGGTTGCACTTGTATTTCAAAAAGAAAAATAGCAATCCATATTTTTTAAAGCAGACTATGGTAATGCGATGTTTTCGAAATATCACTCTACAAAGATTTAATGCATAGATAGTAGAGGTGAAGTTTTGGTATTATGAAGGTTGTTATAGAAAATGTCAAGAAGGATGTGTAGGCCCAAAATGGCCACATCTTTAGAAAAATTTTGCAAAAAAATTATAATCCATGAAGAAGGTTGTTTTACTCCGCGGTAGCGGCGTAGCGCATGATGCTTTACCCTGTGATCAAAGCAGTCAACTTTGTACTTAACAATTTTAAATATCACGGGCCACAAAACAGTTAAGACATAGCGGTCTGCAATAATGTTCCATATTGCACGGTACAAAATGATGTTCCAGCCCACAATCAACCTAGTCAAACTTGATGTAATCGCTCTCAGAATCTTAGTTCACAACACCGCTCTATTCATGCAAGTTATAGTGTGTTCTATATCGTGTGGCTCAGCGCAGTGCTCCAGCCCACGATCAAAGGGATCAAAGTTTACATGTGAACATTTCAAGGCACAGGCCAACTCAAGGTTCTACCCCGCATAGGCCATAACAAGGTTCTACACTACGCGACTCAGCACAATGCTCTATCCCGCGATTAGCGTCGATCAAACTTGCACATAGAAATTTCAAGGTACGAACTATGACATGGTTAAGATGTTGTTCTACATCGTGGCTCAAAACAAGAAAAAGTTTATCCATAGACTACAAGGAGCGAGCCATGACATGGTTCTACCCCGCGTGGCTTAGAATATTTTTTACAATGAAACATTCTTTTCTCCAGCCCGCGATCAAAGTGGACAACTTATTTGAATAAAATTTTAGAAGCACAGACTATGAAATGGTTTTACATTGCTAGGTGTTAGTAAAGTGAGCATATCAAGCCTGGATTAATCTCAGCCATTCTTGGGAAGATCGATGATTTGCTTTATTCTAATGTTCTCAAAACATACAAAAGCAAGACATCTGGTTAACATGATCGGGTTGATTGAAGGTTGATGGTGAACTGGAAGATGAAGCGGTAAATGGATCAAGAACCAAGAAGTGAAGACAGTTGCAGATCTATGGCTGGTTATTGTCTACAAGAACAGCGAACGGTTTGTTTTTGGTTTGGCACAGTTTGGATTCGAATGCCATTAAAGTCAAACAACTTGTAGAGGCCGAGTTGTAGAGGAGTGCAAGATCATATGATTTCTTCTTCCTTCAAAAACAAATAATAGACTACCACCTTAGCATATGGTTTTCTAGTGTTTCATTCCTTGTAATGTTCCATTTTTTTGTCTTTCAAACATGTAAAACTATAAATAGAGGTCGAACCTTCATTTTTTGGGATCGGCTCTAAAGTGTTTGCTTGCCCTATTGTGTAAATACTTTTTGCAAATCAATAAAATGAACATTACTTGGATGTTTGTCTCAGGTTGGTGTCTTTTGTATCTTTGGAGATTTAAACTATGAATGCATTTCTATTACTACTGCTAAGGTTAGTTTATTATATTGATACTGGATTGCTAACTTAGAGCACCTTGAAAGCTTTCATGGTTAAATATATGCTTGAAAGAAATTCTTTTTCTATTAGTCTAAGTACTGATCTAATTATGCTATTTGGATTATTAGTATGTTAGATGCTTGAAATAATTTATTGAGGCATATCTCTGGTTTTTAAATTGATGAATATTACCTGTTTTGAGTGTTGTTAATCACAAGTGTGGGACACTGGAAATTGATTGGTAATGATTTTCATGTAGATTCCCATGTTGTTAGCTTTATCCGATCACAGTTTAATCATTATAACCCTAAACTCATTTCTATCCCTATCTCTTAAATATTTAACTAAGCTTAAATGAGTCAAAACCCAAGTTAGTTGACAAGGTATACCAGCCTACTTTGGAGGTTGGGTTAAAGCAATCTTTAATCCATCCAATGTTGGGGTTTAGACTGTGATTAGCGGGTGCACGCCTAATCAAAAATACTGAAGATAATAGTCACAATTTCGAGATTTCCTTGATGTCAATTCAGATCACAACAGGATGCTGAATTTTGGAATATTTGTATTCATATAGAAAATAAAAAGATCTAGAATATGAAAATCAAGAATTCAGACAAATTATGTAAAATGATGTAGGTTTCTAGCTAGCGTTTCGGCCATATCTCATTCATCCGGAATCGGATTGAGCTAAAATTTTATGGGTAGATTCCTGAAAAACCTTAGAACATCTCCACCCATTTTTATATTATTTGGAGCAACACATATCCTAGTGCATCCCTATGTGTGAACAAGATATTTGGCAAGCGGCTATGTGAGGGTTTCATTTGGGTTGAGTGCAATCAGCTCTAGAGGTTGATTTTTAGGGCCTTCGGGCCCTAGCGGCCAATATTTTTGTGGTTTATGCTCAATATTTTAGCAGGAAATGTTGTAGGGGATCCAAGATGGGTTAGAAATTTATCTTTCAATAGATCATACTATGAACTTGAGTGACAACGGCTTCTAATTTGTTGCACAAAAGAAAAGTGAAAACCATACCTTTCCACGACGTCTAGGGAAAGGATTAAAGAGATCACGAAACAAGTTTCAAGCAGTTGATCAAAAAATTGCTCATATCTCAAGTGAATCTGGTGCTAAGGTGCACCCACAAAATAATTCTACTGTGAAAACCCCTGTCAAGGGTAAGAATTTCGAAGACTCAGTCCCAAAAATGAATTTTAGGGATGCCCTTCATGGTGGATAGCCTCAACCCAATGCTAATATCAATCTTAGGGCTTCCCATAAACCTCTAAGAATGCCTAAGATTGATCCCAAGAAAATGGAGTCAGGATGTCTTAAAGCAACTGATGGAACTCCTATTGTTAATCTTGATATGGGTAACATTCAGACTGGCATTGAAGATTTGGAAAAAAGAGGACTAATTTGTCGGTTCGTGGGTTTTCGTCCAAGTCTATCTGCTTTCAAATTCTGGGCTGCAAAAAGCTAGAAAACTAAAGGTGAGTTATAAATCTCTATTTATCCAAACGGTTATTTTCTTGTTTTATTTGCTAATAATGAAGATAGAGAGAAAAATTTTCAAGGGGGTCCTTGGTTTTTTGGAAGGGCAGGGCTTTTCATGAAGCCCCGGCATACTAAATTTAAATTCGAAGAAGAGATGCCTTCTATAGCTCCCGTGTGGGTTAGACTCTTTGGCCTCCCTATTGAATTTTGGAATCCTACTATTTTTTCTTCAATTGGAAACTCTTTAGGAACTTTTATGATGACTCTTGATTGTACTCAAAATTTTGAACATATTATTTATGCTCGAATTTGTGTTTTAATGGATTTTGACAAACCCCTACCTAAAAATATCACATTACAATTTGGGGAAGACACTTGGGAGCAAGTAGTGGACTATGAGAACATTCCTTTTCGTTGTAGAATTTTCCATGAATATGGTCATTTGGCCAATGCTTGCCCAAATAAAATTCCTTATCAAAATAAAGAAGATATAAACTCAATAGGTTTCCAAATACCTAAGAAGAAGAACACTCGAAAAAACCAGTTATGAAGGATCAATCAAAGTCATCTACTAATATGTTTGAAATCCTTTCCACAAATGATGTCCCAAGTGAGGAAGAGGAAATAATGGAAACTGAAATCTTAGAAACACAATTTAAATATGAAGGGAAGAACTCAGAGACAAACCAACAAATCAAAGGTTTTCAACAAAAAAAAAAAGGAGAAAATTTACACAAGAAAAACAATCTTTCAAATGTCAAAACTTCAAATAATGCAAGTCCCAATATAGACTTCGTTGAACCATCTAGTAAAATTTTGGTTGTGTACGAGCATTCTTCAAGGTTAGAAGCCATCTCAGATTCAATTGGAATAAGTCAAGAAACAGGGAAAAAAAATTGAAGATGGATTCTAATAAAAAAGGAGGTCGCAAGACCAATCAATATCATATGGTAAAAGAAGGTGAAAAGCTTGTAGAGGAAGGTAAGATTAATGCCCTTCCCAACTTTTTTAGCCCTGGTATTAATGAAGATCATCCCTTGGAATATTAGAGGACTCAAAGGGAGTCTTTCAAAACAAAATGAAATTAGAAGAATGATTCAGATAAATCATCCACATCTTGTTTTCCTTCAAGAAACAAAGATGTCAATGGAGGATATGGACTCAATTGCCAGTAAAATTTGGCCATTTGGAAAAGTGGTTTCCCTCAATTCCCAAGGGACTTCGGGTGGCATTGCTTGTCTTTGGGACCCAAAAGAGGTAGTTATTCACCATATGGTTGGCAGTTGGGGTTTGTTGGCTATAGCTATTCAAAGTAGACATTCCAACCAGATTATGCTCTGCATTACTGTTTATGCTCCGACTTCTTTGGAGGAAAAAAGAAGACAGTGGAAGGATATTACTCATATTATCTCTCATTTTCCTAAATCTTGGATCTTGATCGGAGGAGATTTCAATACCATCCTCTCTCTGGATGAGAAAAGGGGGGAAATAGAAATTTGGACAAAAGCATTGACCTCATGAGCGAATATATTTCAAACCTCCATCTTGTGGATATCCAACCAGATAATGGCCTTATGACTTGGTCTAACAGAAGGCAAGGCTTAGCTTGTATAATGGAGAGATTGGATAGGTTTTTGCTCTCTAAAAATTTCTTAATCCATGGTCACATTCCTAAAGTGAAGACTCTTAATAATGTTGGTCCGGATCATTGGCCAGTCATGGTGGAAATGTGGAAAACCAATGTGAGTTTCTCTCCTTTTCATTTTCAATTAATGTGGCTTAGAGACATTTCCTTCAGACCTCGTGTGCAAAAATGGTGGAAGGAAGGTAAACCTAGGCATGGGACTAAGATGTTCTGTTTTGCCAAAATACTGCAATACATTAAATCCAAAATCAAGACTTAGAACTGGAAAGAGTTTGGGGATGTTCATAAAAAAAACATGAAGTTATTGCTCATCTTGAAAATTTGAATAAGAAAATCCGTTTAGATGGCCTCACAGAGAAGAGAAGTGCAGATGAAATTAAACTCACAACTCAGTTAGAGGAATGGGAAAAAAGAGAAGAAATATTATGGAAGCAAAAATCTAGAATTCAATGGCTCAAAGAAGGAGATTGAAACACAAATTTCTTCCACAAATCTCTTCTAGCTCGAAGATCTCACAACTTTATTTCTTCCTTAAAATCATATTCTAGAGATGTTGTTTATACTTGGGATGGCATGAACTCTATTGTTGTTGATTACTTTTCCAATATTTTTGTTGCTACTCCTCTTGACTCAGCTTCACAACAAAATGTTCTTCAAGCAATCCCTTCTCTTATCACTTTTGAGGAGAACTCTATTTTGACTACTCCTGTTACTATCAATGAGCTTCAACAAGTAGTTTTTAAAATGCAAAAATGGAAAACCCCAGGTCCTGATGGTTTTCCCATTGAGTTCTACCAAGAGTTCTGGGATATCCTCCATGTTGATTTATTAGAGGTGGTGGAAGAAGCCAGGAAAGCCAAAGAAATTTTGAAGGTTATCAATAAAACTTATATTACTCTTGTTCCAAAAGCTCAAGAGGTTGATCATATCTCAGCTTTTAGACCTATTGCTTTATGTAATGTTCTTCTCAAAATCATTACTAAAATCATGGCAGAAAGGTTGAAGCCTCTTTTGCATAAGATTATTTCCCCAGAGCAAGGGGGTTATGTGGAAGGACGTCAAATAGTAGATGAGATAGTTCTTGCTCAAGAAGCCATCCATTCCATGGATATGCAAAATTCTCCTTCCATGTTCATTCGGTTAGACTTATCCAAAGCTTATGACAGAGTGGATTGGCACTTCCTTATCAAATTTTTGAGGCAATTTGGTTTCTCTAAGGATTGGATGGATTGGATTATGGGATGTATCTCTTCAGTTTCCTACTTAGTTCTTATCAATGGCAGGCCTTCTCAGTCATTCCCAACTTCTAGAGGTATTAGGCAAGGTGACCCGCTATCCCCTTATTTATTCATCATTCTTGTTGAATGCTTGGGTAGGACTATAACCAAAAAGAGGGAAAACAAAACCCTTGAGGGAGTTACCATTGCTCATGGAGCTAGACCTATCTCTCATCTTCAATTTGTGGATGACTCTACTCTTTTAGGTAAAGCTAGAGTTAAGGAAGCTTCTAATATTAAGCAAATCATTAGTTGTTTTTCTAAGGCTACTCGGGCAGCTTGATCAATGAAGATAAATCTAAAGTTATTTTCTTTCATTGCTCTGCTAGACAGGAATCCATGGTCTTGGATAAATTAAGATATAAGAAGACCTCTCTTCCAATCACTTATTTAGGTATTCCCATAAATATTCAAAGGCAAAAAAATAAATATTGGAATTGGTTGTTGGACAAAGTCAAGAAGAAAATTGGAAAGTGGACCAACAAGTGGCTTTCTTGTGGGGGTAGAATCACCTTGGTAAAATCAGTCCTTCAAGCTATTCCTATTTATGTTTCTTCCGTTTTGAATATCCCAAAGGTTGTTCTTCGAGAATTGGATCAAATCATTCATCGTTTCCTTTGGAGTGGTACTAAGGAGAAAAGAAAATGGGCCTTGGTGAAATGGGATACTTTATGTCTTCCTAAGAGTGAAGGGGGTTAGGATTTCGGTCTTCTATTAATAACAACAAAGCTTTAGCTGCTAAATTATATTGGAGGATGTTGCATAACCCCAATGCTCTTTGGGCCAATAATCTTTGTGCTAAATATGATGAGAACAAAAGTCCTGAAGACCTTGTTCGCTATCAACTTCCTACCAAAGGTTCTCCCATTTTAGCAGTTCTTAAGATTGGTGAGGATTTGATAAAGAAAAAATTATTTTGGATCATTCATAATGGTCAACGAGCAAATTTTTGGACATATTCTTGGGATGGTCACAAGCCTTTGATAACTCAGTTTCCTGATTGGAGGCCTTGGATGGAGGAGCTTCACCGAGATAATTGGATAAAGGTGGCTAATTATTGTCGGTACCATATTGGTAATTCAAAGGTTGGTAGATATTGGATCCCTATTTAGGACTGGCCTATTCAAATCCCAGAAAGGCAAAGACAAGATATCCAAGGCATCCTTCATATGAGATCCCTCTCTTGGTCCCATGAAAAATATTGTTTTGGATGGAACAACACTACTAAGGGTGAGTATTCAGTTGCTCAAGGTTATTTGACCTTATGCCATAATAATCCCAACCATTCTTCTGACATCTTTTCTCGATTGTGGGCTCAAAAGCTCTGGCCTAAGGTGAGGTTCTTTAATTGGATTTTATTGCATTGTAGGGTGCTTACTGGTGAGCAACTTATGAAGCATGGTTTTCATGGCCATTTTAGATGTGAAATGTGTGAAGAGAATGTAGAAAATATCAACCATATTTTTATTGAGTGTACTTTAGCCTCTGAGCTATGGAGGAGAATGGCCACTTTACTTGGCTTACAGTGGTCCAATTTTTTTTACTTTTGAACAACTTTGGAGGGATTGGCCTAATCAAGAGGGTGTTGATCATTTTATTAGGCAGTTAGTTTGGATGGGTTCTACCATTCTTCTTTGGAATATTTGGAATGAAAGGAACAACCAAATTTTTAATCAAGATAGGAAGGATATTCACTATATTTGGCAAAAGACCATAGCCAACTTAGTTGAATCAGTCCATCAACTCCTTAATCACCCCCAAAACTCCCACCAAATATGGGATCAAGTGATGCAAAGATTGAATATTAAATCTTCTAAGGGCAACCAACTTAAAGGGAATGTGAGTATTAGTAAGATGGATAGGACTAGAAATTGGCAACCTCCTCCTAAGGATTTTGGAAAATTCAATACTGATGGAGCCTCTAGAGGGAACCCTGAAAAAGCTAGTGTGGGAGGAATTGGTAGACTTTCAGATGGGTCCTTGGTTATCCCTAGGTTTTATTTTTGCTGAGAATTTGGGTATTCTTTCCAATAACCTTGCTGAGGGGTATGGTATCCTCAGAGGCCTTCACGAGGCTACTAAGGTTGGATGGGAAAAGGTGTTAGTTGAGTCTGACTCTCAACTTATGATTAATCTCTTGAAGACTCCTTCTAAGAATCATAAGGTGGATTGGAGAATAAAAAGAATTATTGAGAAGATTCAATTAATCCAGATGGGATTTTTGAAAGTTGATTACAATCATGTGGTCAAAGATCAAAACAAGAGTGTTGATGCTTTAGCTAATTGGGCTTTGGACAAAGGTGATCTTACTTGTTATGGCCACCCTCCTATATGGTGGGCTTCTCAAATTAGGGAAGCTCTTCTTTCTATCATTTCTTTGGATGGCTCCAATTCTGAAGGTACCTAGTTTCTTCTTGTTTTTTTTTTTTGCTTCTCTTTGGTTCATTCAATTTTTTTAGTTCCCTAGCTCATTCTATTCTTTATTTTGTTTCCTTTGTTGATTCTTGCCTTAATAGTCTTCTAGTCTAGATAGGTCATTGTTATGTTCAATTTTTTTTTCTTTTTCTTTTTTCTTTTTTCTTTTTTTTTGTTTAGTTTTTTAAGGTGGGTGGGTTCTTTTGTTTTGTTTTGTTTTTGTGTTCTTTGTGTTGTTTTTTGTTGTTCATGTGTTTTTGTTGTTTTGTGTTTTTTTTTTATGTTTTTTGTTATTGTTCTTGTGTTTTTTTCGTTCTTGTTCTTGGGTTTCTCTTTGTTTGTGTTATTTTGTGTTTTTATGTGTGAGTGTTTTCTATGTTTTTTGTTTTTGTTTATTGTTTGTTGTTGGTTGTTTTTTATTTTTATTTTTATTTTTATTTTTAGGTTTTGGTTGTGTTTATTTTTCATGTTTTTTTTGGGTTATGTCTTTGTAGTGTTCTGTTGTTTTTGTCTTGTTTGTGTTTTTTTATGTGGTTCTTGTGTTTTTCTATGTGGTTTGTGTTGTGGTTTCTTTTATCTTATTGTGCATGTTTGGTTGTGCTTTTGTTTTTGACACACTCAAGGAGCATGTTTTTTATTTTATTTTATTATTTTTTTTGTTATTTACTTATTTTTAAATTGGTTTTGTGTGTTTGTTTGCTCCTTGAGTATGTCAAAGGTGGTAGGCCAGGTCCGAGTCCTGGGCGTTTTTGGCGGAATGGATACCCCTACCTCCTTGGGTCTTACCCGAAAGTGGCATCCCTTTTGGGATGTTTTCCACAAAAAATATATGTAGGTTTCTAGCTGTAGCACCCTAAAATTGGCACAATTAAACCTTAGTAAAAATATAAAAATTTGAATTTTAACCCAAACCGCCCGTTACCCGCTTTCCTTGTTTTTTGCACTATTTTTAGGATTTTTTTTTACCGTTGGAATAAAAATCCCTTGCTCTACAACCAATCCGAGCAAGTATCCCTAGTATAGGAAGCAAAAGAAAAAGTCAAAAGCAAATGAGAAAAAGAAAAATATTATTTTGTATCATCGCAACAATATTTCAGCATTATCTCAGTATCAAACAAAAATACAAAAAAAAAAAAAAGAAAGAGAAGAGAAGAGCAAAAGCACAAAAGCAATAAAATCCTTTTCCCTACCCTTTGAAAAGAAAATAAGGGTGAATGAGCTTGAATCCCTGGAATTCTCAATTATTCGAAAACTATGAGGTAAGCCCCATAACAGGTGGTTTGTGCCCAACCCGCTTGGCCTTGGGTAATTTCTAGCGTGGTGATATGTCTGTCACATTAGCGACCTTCTTTTGTATAGACCTATGTCGGCTTTTGGATTAGCTAGTTCTTGATGACCTGAATTACATAGTAGTCTGGTATGGTTACATGCATATAAATCATGGTCAATGAACCCTTATTTGGATAAGTCAAATTACTTGTATCAAATTCTCTTGCTCAAAATTGGTGAATGAACAATACAATTGCACACACATTTGTATTTGAGAGATTTTGTATCATTATGATAAATCAATATCGGTAATGAACTCACATTTGCACATGAGGGTCCCTTATAAATCTATATTTTGTCTTTGAGATAATTTAAAATATCTCTGCAATTATTTTTGAATAATTTCATCTTCTTATTTACAAGAACATCTGTTTAGTATAAAACCAATTACATACATATTTCTTTCAAAAATCCAAAACTTCTTCCACAAACATGCAATATAGTCACATTTCTTTATATCTTCGACTTTCGCAACGATGGTATAGTTCCAAAACCTAAACTATAATTTTATGCCTAGCGCAAGTCCTTATTTTATATTTTGTTTATCTCAAAATCAAAAATCAATCATGCAATAAAACTCAAATATCAAATTCTTTTTGGATTTCGCGATGATGGTATAAGTCTATACCTATAATTCTATGCCTAGCGCAAACCATTGTTCTCATTTTATTTTCCCTTTATTTTAAAATCATAAAAACATATGGCTTACATCATTATGTTACCCAATTGTGCTTTAAAAAAAACACAGATTTTTCTATTTTATGTCATTATATCAAACATTTAATTTTGCAATGATGGTATAGTTCCTAAGAACTTATTCAAAAATTCTATCACACTTAGGAATTTATGCCTAGCAAAAATCATATTTCTTTCATATGTCATGCATAATATTTTTTATGAAAATCTGAAAACAAATCATCACCATCATCGTTTTCATCATCACAACACAAAAGTCTTAAGACAGTCTCTTAAGCACCCTTTTAATTTTAGCAATATTTCTATACTGGGATTAGCTTGACGACCAAGCGAACGACGACTCCATGAAATAGTCTATAACAGCGATAATGTCCTTTGAAATTATTGTTAGAAGTCCCTTTTATTTTTTTCATTAAATCGCACCACAAAACAACCAATTTTTTCACATCAGATTATTTCATTTACAATTTTATAGCATGACATAAACATTATAATTTATTTCCAACAACATAATTACATGAATAATCAATCAAAAAAAATTCAAAATTAAAGCATCCTACAACATATACACAAGTCATATCATCAAAAAGACAATCTATATATATCATCAATCAAATTATATACATCATTTGGATTGGTATGCCACAATCAATACCCTAGCATACTCAATACCCTCAAAAAACTAGTAATAATACAATCTGCAATCTGCAGCAGCTAGCCTCGAGAAGCCCTCGAGCTCTCAGCCTCATCTCCTCCCCCACCCTGAGGTGGAGGAGGTGGTCCCATAGAGGTCCTAACTGTGTCCTAGGTCCTCGTCGTCGATCGTGAGGATGTCCTCGATGATCCCATCATGACCGGCTCTGCAATAGGGACTAGCAATGGTATCCTATGTCCCTATGGGACCACGTGATAGTATAACCCCTGATAGAACGCAATCTGAGCAATAGACCATGCCAGATCCTGAGTGCTCGCCCCTCTACTCTGAGCCCTGAGCCGTGTAGCCTCATCCTGAAGTGTCTGCACCTAAGCCTGAAGGCGGGCAATCTTAGCCGTCTTGCTGCTCTCCCCTACCTCGACACCCTTGTCCTTATCGAGCGATGGTGGTTTCTCCCCCTGTTGCAAAGTGAGTCTCTCCTCCCTCCGCCCTCTCTACTGTGGCCTTTGTGGAGCCTGTGCCATCCTCTGGCGTCTCTCCTGCGGAGACCATCGCTGCTCTCTCCCACCGTGACCTCGCGCTGCCTCAATAGTAGCCTGACGCTGCCTCCCCATACATCGCACCACGACGTGCATCGGACCCTATGCCCTCGTCATTCGAGGAGGGTGTATGTCTGCGTACCAGGCATTGTATCCATCCGCAACCCCAATGTCGTCACCATCCACTGGTTGGATGGGGGCATCATCTATGTCTTGACTCTAGAACCATTGCATGTTTGGAGCTTCGCTCAACGTGGTACTATCCCAAACAGTCTGGGAGTAATCATAATCCCTGAGAGAAGGGATCCCCTGCTATAGACCGAACTGTCAAAATCATAGCGATGGAGCTCTACCTCTCCCTACTCCATCCTCAGCCAACAGACTCGCCTGATGCAAGCCAGCTCCTGCCCATCCTCTGCCCACCCTGGGTGCTCTCACCATGACCTCCAGATGATCTGGTCCGAGATGAGGTCGTCCAGCAACCTACGTGACATCGACAAATCTATCTACCGCTATGACCCCCTCTACAACCACCAGTAGAAAACTCGGGGCCTCTCCTGATCAACCCCTGTCAGTGGAAGCCCTACTGGCCTTCGCATCATGATGTGCTCCCAGCACCAAACCTGTAGCAGTGATTTCACAACCAGACATCGGCCTCCCTTGTATACGACCCCGTGTAGGATCCTATACAAGCGGCATAGTAAAAAGCTATCCCAAGAAAATTTGTAGTCGTGGTCTCTCATGTCACAGACCACATCTGAGAGGAGCCAGGGTAATCTGCACCCGCTCTGGTGGCACAGCAGTAAGCCACCCACTACCCCGACCAACACCTGAGTCAACCTAGATGCCCCAGGCATCTGCCTTAGTGCCTCAATGTTCACTCCACCCTTCTCCAGGGTGAATCTCGGATCCCTGGTCAACCTCATCATAGCTTGGCCCTGATTGGCCATAGGAGTCATCAACCATCCTTGTATGGGGATCCTCAAAATCCTCCATACGTCCTCTAGTGTGGGAGCCATCTCCCCTATCGGTAACCGAAAGCAGGATGAACCTCAGATACCACCTCTCTGCTAGGGTTGTCAATAGCCCCATGTATGTCGATACTTGTGGCATCTCTGTCACATGCTGTAATCTGACCTGTGTCTGTCGGTCTCACTCCGCATGATCGAGCGTGGCCAAGTCATCTCTCAGTCCCCCGTATTTCCACTCCTAACTCTTTAGTAATCCCTTCTGCAAAACAAACAATCAAACAACAAAATTCATTAATAAATCCATCATTAAAATCAAATTAAATACATTTTAAACAAGCTTAATTTCATAGCAATGATGATATCGTCCACCATTGGATGATATCGTCCCAAATTGGGCAAAATCATCCTTTGTAGGACGAAATCATCTCCTATTTCACAATCTTGGGGATCGCCCCTTGTTGGACGGGATCGTCCCTAGTTCGCCGATTTCACCCTAAGACGAAATCGACGATTTAGGGACGATTTCGATGAAATAGGGATGATTTCATCCCGACATCGTCGACGGCCTAAAAACGGCCGCGATGCCCCAAAACAATCAAAATTTAAAACAAAAAATTGCACAAAACAAATTCAAACATAATTCACTAGGATTAGATCCTTACCCGTAGCCCGCGTCGGACCTTTGTCGATCGGTGTGCTGTCTCCACCATTTTTTTCTCTGCAGAGCTCTAAACCAGTAAAAATGAACAGTAAAAATGAATTAGGGTTTTACCCTATTTTCTTAATTTTATTTAAAATCAACATTTTTTTAATTTTGCTTTTTTGCACTTTTACCTCAAACGTTCGATTTGGGTAAAAACACGGAGGGGGCACCATAGTCAACAGTCGTACGATTCAACCTAGAATCGTCGTCTAAAAAATGGAGTAAATTTTTGCTTTCTCGTAAAACGGGAAAAACTCGTCTTTAACGCATTTTCTTCGAAAAATTCGCTAAAGAGGGGGCAAAATGTAGCACCCTAAAATTGGTGCAGTTAAACCTTAGTAAAAAGATAAAAATTTGAATTTTAACCCAAACCGCCCGTTAACCGCCCGTTACCCGCTTTCCTTGTTTTTCGTGCCATTTTTAGGATTTGTTTTGACCGTTGGACGATATCGTCGACGATCAGACGAAATCATCCCAGATCTGACGAATTCGTCTAGAACAGAACGTCCAGACGATTTCGTCCCAAAACCAAATTTTCATAATTAGCTTCTGTTTCAACAGCTTCTCTAACTTGGGCAGAAAGCGTGTCTGCGTAGTTAGAGTCTTCCCCATTGGAGATCTCCCAAATTGGGATGATCTCCAACCTCCTAACCTCTCCCTAATCCTATATAAACTGGGATTTTCTCAGTTTATCCCCCTGAACCCCCTGGATGACTGATTTCTTTGCAACTTTAACTTTTCATGCATTAGAATACCTTCGCACCTTCGTTTGCATTGCGTATTTCAAGTTTTCTTGCAGGGATTTTACTATTTTTCAGTCGGAGCAAGCTCGGATCGTCGCAGGTGATTCCAGACGATTTTGGATGATCCTGTCGTAGATCGGTGATGATCTCGTACGATCAGAGGTGATCTCGACTGTAGTCCAGATTGGGGGCAATCAGAACCTGGAGTTTGTATTTCTTTGTCTTCTCTCTTCATTTCTTTCTGCATTAACTTGGTTTATTCTATTCTTGCATCCTGGAGTTCACCTCATTTAGCATAGATGCATGATAAAGTTAAAACAAATTATTAAACTAATGCATTTCTTTTAATTGCTATCTGGATTTATCATCTAGGCAAATTTACTATCATTTCTATCATTTCCTTTTACTTTTGCAGTTGCATCTTTGGTTTTTGGTATCTATTTTTGTGACTGTAGGTTTCTGACGAATTCGTCAGATCGATGATGATCTCGTCTGATCTCAGATGATCGACTGAGATCTGAGATGATCCTGTGCAATTCCAGATGATTACGTATGATTTGAGATGATTTAGACTTCTACAAACCTCAGAATCTTCATCAGACATCCGAAATCAGGTATATTCTATCCTATTTAGCATATTCTCTATGTTTAGCACTTATTCATGTTTTCTATATTCATATAAATCAGCATTGGCATATAGAATAGCTTAGATTCATCTTGGCCAAACCTAGGAATTGAATGATTAAAGTATAAAATGAACACATCAAACCTACTCTCAACCTAGGTGTGGAAACTGCCACTCAAAAGTTTCCTGGTGAACCCACCATCCATCAAAAATTCACCCTTATACCCCTCCCCCGAGAGGCACGACCTTCAAAGGGCCTCTCAGTCCGAGGTATTGTCCCATCCTTCTCGCATCCCCCTTTCGGGCGCGGATCCTATAGCCTGAAGGTAAGGATGCAAAAAATTTGGAGCGATACATTTTGGTGAACCCGACGTGAAAACTAAAAACCTTTTGAAAACAATCCTAATAAAAAAAAAAAAAAAACATAAATGCATTTAGAGTCAAAAGGCAAACAATTTAAAGTTGCATATCATATTTAGATGGTAGATTATAATAAAAGATGAGTTGTCACCATTAATGTTGAGAATCAATTAGCAGCTATAGAGATTACTTCTTTGCTTAGAGTATCTCAAACATATAGAGTCCCACCTTTATGGGACGAACTTAATAGGAGATTGAATCTTATTTCATCTAGGTCAACAGAACTTAGGCAAATCAAGAGGTTTGTCCTAGATAGAATCCTGGATCCTGATCAAGTGACCTTATATCATGAGCTTCAGAGAGCTTGCCATAGGTGGTTAGCAGATAAAAGAGCCCTTGTGTCTTCTGAATTGTACACCTTTGAGGAATACCTCGACAATGCAATTGTAGTACATAAATTTCTATCTCGTATAGAGGATCAAGAGGTCGTTCTTACGGATAGAAAGAGATGGAATAGAGTTCCTAGAGCTGTGTTATATCGAGAGTATTGCCATGAGCTCTATTTTTACAAGTCAGAGTTAGAAGTAGATAACATCACCATAGCACACTTTGTCAAATTCTTGAAAAACCATTTCCAATTTGAAGAGGAGCATTTCATGACTCCTGATGAACTTGATCCCATCAATGACATCTATAAACTATTTATAGAAAACTAAGCCATTCTTTTATTATTATTATTTCTTGCATTTAGTATGCTCTTTGTTCTCTTTATAATATTATCATAAAAACAAAAACAAAACAAAATATAACAAAAATCAAAACATTTTCTTTTAAGTATTATAGTAGGTATATAATTAAAATATATACCTCCCAAATTTGTTGCAAAATATATATATATATATATATATATATATATATCAATATATATTTGCTAAAATCTAAATTTAAGCATAATGACTAGACTCAGGAATGGAAAACAAATTGAAGTAGAAGAAGATTGGTTAGGAAAACCAGTAAATAAACCAGATGTCCTTCCTGAAGACCCAATTCAGGAAGAAGGAACCCTAGACCAACAAGAAGAAGAATTTGCTGAAGGAAATGAACAAAGAGAAACTGTTAGAGAGGAAGGATCCTCATCTCCTAAAATGTCTCCGGAAGGAGCAGTTACTTTTGAGAATATGGAACATTTTTGGAAGTTCCTCAATACTAATATTGGCGCCCTTAATAGAGCAGTCCATATGGACAAGGATCAAATTAGTGACACTCAAGCAACCCTAGAAGAAATATATCACACACGCACTAATCCCTTGTCCTTCGTTGATCAAGAAAGTGATCAAGCTGGACCATCCAATTTGGATATGGCCGCTATAATCCAGAACATGCAACAACAACAGGTTACCCAACCATCTAGAGTGCCTGTTACCAAGCCTAGGGTTATTCCCACACAAAAGAAACCGTCATTCACTCGCTCTATTTTGCCAAGTTATTGATCAACATACCTCAAATCAACAAAAGCCTAAAACAAAACCAAACACCAATTTCCAACAATCTGGGATACAACATAATGCTACAACAAATCTTCTTCATAATACTCTTCCTACCAACCATTTGCATAACAACAATATAGCATCTAATCCTTACGTCACGCCATCCTACGCTCACAAATCCCATACTCATGTACCACCGAACCAATATGGTGGACAAACCGGTAATCTGGAAGCCATGGTGAAACAGTTAGTCTCCCGCATGGACCAGATAGATCCCTACCGTCCCTCGTACAATTATCGAGAGATGTGTAGTCAGCCTCTAGATCCTATAGTTGTAGCACAACCATATCCTAAACACTTTCCTATGCCTGTCCTACCTATATACAAAGGAACTGAAGATCCCATAGAGCATCTTCGTATGTTTAGGATAGCGTGTCATGATATATCACATGATGATTTGTTATTACTAAAAATGTTCCCAAAAAGTTTAGGAGGAATGGCATTAGAGTGGTATTATCAATTACCCACTCATTCTTTGAGGAATTTCGAAGAGACAACCGAGTCTTTTGTGCATCAATTTAGTGCCTACATTGAAAGGCATGTAACCATTAAAGATTTGTACAACCTAAAACAAGACAAAGATGAATGTTTTGCTGATTTCCTAGCTCGATGGAGACAGTTGATAGGAAGATTGCACTTTGTGTTACCTTATCGAGAAATGCTGGATATCTTTATCAATAATTTACAAGAACAACTATCCTATGAGTTATCAACTGCTACCTTGACCACCTTCGATCAAGCTATAGATTTAGCTCGAAGAGTGGAAGATGCTCTCATTAGGAGAGGTCAGCTTAAAAAGAAAGATGATGAGAAAACATCCAGAAATCAATATAAAAATAAACAAGTTGTGGGTGATGGAGTCACTGATAGTAGAAATATCGCTACTATTAATGCTATGAAAACAACAGAGAAATTTATACTGAAACCTCCTGATAAACCACCCCGAGAATTTACTAGGTTAAATCAACCTTTATCAACCATTCTCCCACAATTATTAGAACGAGGTTTGATCCAATTACCAAATATCCGGGAACCTGATCCAACTATACCCGGGTACAGAGCTGATTTACACTGTGATTTCCATAGAGGACCTGGACATGCTACCAACTCTTGTAAAATATTAAAACATAAAATACAAGATTTAATTGATAACAATGAGATGGAGGTGCAAGCCTTCCAACCTAAACAAAATCCTCCTAATAATGCTCAAAAGAACATCCCCCAAATTCAGAATCAGAATGCCAATCAATCATTGGACATATTTCAACATCCTTTACCAAAGCATGGTAAAGAGGTGGCTAATCAAATTGAGCATCATAATGTTCCCCCTCCTACCCGATATGTAGGGACTATTAGTGGACATTTACCTGTTCATGATCCGTAAATATTTGACACAACTTTATCTATGGTTACGACCAGACCTCTATATAATATTCGGACACCTGATCTTAGTGATACAGAATACGAGACTGAAAGTAGCATGGAAATCACCTCAAATCAATCGAATAGTTCTGAAGATGAATCAGATGCTATTCAACCCATCACAAATTCTATGGTTTCGGAAGAACCATTTCCTAGAAGAGTCACTACTAGACCATCTTCTCACCAATTACTTTCTAATGAACAAGCCATAAACGCTAGACCAAGACCCATTCATCATCCGCAAAATAATATTGTAGGTACCATCGGAGTCGTTACTCGACAACAAGGCTCAAAATTCTCAACAAGATCAAACTCAAAACGATGATGGCTCAACTCCATTTGTTTTGAAAATTCCTAATAAAGGGAATCACGCGCCTAATGTTCAACCTAAACCTCCTTATAATATTAATGAACAATTATCAAATACTACAGCTAGAATTTCCCTTTTGGACCTTTTAAGATCTTCTCCTACACATAGGGATGAATTAATGCTCACATTAAGCCAAATGATGGTACCACAAAATATTCAACCTCAAGCCATGTCCAATACTATCATAACTCGAGAAGTCGATTGTATTGACTTTCGGGATAGAGATATACCACAACATAGTTTACATAAGGATAACCCCTTATATATTACTGCCCTAATTGGAGATGTAGCAGTTAAACGAGTCTTGATTGATAATGGTTCATCTTTAAACATTTGCACTTTTGACTTCTACCAAATATTTGGGTTTAGAAGTGATGAAATGAAAAGAACTGATATGATTATAAAAGCCTTCAATGACGAAACACAAGAAACGTGTGGAGTTATTACTATTCCATTGCAAGTTGGTCCTAGAACCTTAGACACGACCGTGTTTATTGTACATTGCCCTGCATCGTACAATATACTCCTGGGTCACCCTTGGATCAACGCGATGCGAGCTGTTCCCTCAACTTTACATCAGTGTGTTAAATTCGAATTTAAGAATCAATTGGTTACCATTCATGGTGATCCCAGACCCTTTGATATGTGTGCTTTGGTAGAACCTGTTGGAGTTCAATTTTGCCCTGCTCTGTCATCCACACATCCTGATTCTAATCATCCGCCTAAACGTGTGAAACACACACTCATAACATCATCTACTTTTTCCCCACCAACTACACCTCTACATGTAGTTCAACCATCTTTCGAACAAACCACATTAGGACCTCAAAAAGATCCTAAACCCACAACCAATGCTTCTTGTTTTACTCCTATAACTTCCATACCTATAGATCCATCCAAAGACATCTCTACAACATCTACACCTACCAGAGGCATATTTTCCGCATCCAAAAATATAGGAAATGTTCCTTCTACCTCTTACGCTCTTACTGATGAGCTCTTACCCGATTTATCTAAAATTCTTATATCAAAGAAAACAAATGTTGCTATGCAAGATTCCCTTATTTTAAATAAATTGCCACCCTCTCCTCGTACCTTGGGCCTCCCACAACCTATGGGAAGTATCTACCAAGTCGGGAGCTGTGCTTTTATTTATAAGGGATATGACTGGGGAAGAATACCTAGAAACATCAAGACACATTATGATGGATATGCTCGATGTTATTTTGCTAATGAGTATATTAAAGCTAAGTCTATAATGCTTAAATTGGGATATAAAGGGAAAGGTTTGGGACCTTTTCAGAATGGTATGAAAGAACCTTTCGAGGTAGAACCATGGCCTTCCCGATGTGGTGTGGGCCTATTTCCTAGTAAAGGTCAGCCCTTCCCATTTGAGGATGATGACCATCTCATATGTTACCAAGATTATTTGGATAAACGCGATGCTTTGCATTTAAGGAATAACCCATTTACATGTAATATGCTATCCATAGCTTACCCTGAGATGATTGTTGAATCCGACGATGAGTTGGAGGGAGATATCTTCCATGATGTCTCCATTGAGGAATTGTTACATAACGGATTTTATTTCGATGGCTCTATACCTAGTATAGCCCAGCTTGAGGCCACGACTCCTCAAGACGAATTATCCAAGCTAACCGTAGAAGAATTACAAGAATTGGGCGTTTCACCCGCCCCACCTAATTTTGAGAGAGATCTACACATGGAAGTAGAAAACGTCATAAAAATTAACATTGGAACCGAAGATAACCCTCACATAATCAACATTGGATCAGAATTGAGTCAAGAAAAACAAGATAAATACATTGCATTCCTTAAAGAATATGAAGATGTTTTTGCTTGGACATATGAAGATATGCCAGGATTAGACCCTTCTGTAGTTATGCATCACCTAGTAGTCCATCCGGATGCTAAACCTGTTAAACAAAAACTTAGAAAAATGCATCCCAAAGTGGCTTTACTAGTCAAAGGGGAATTAGAAAAACTCTTGAAGGTCATTTTTATACAAGCCATTGATTATGCTGAATGGATCTCGAATGTAGTTCCAGTAACTAAGAAAGAAGCTACCAAAGTTAGGGTTTGCACAGACTTTAGAGATATTAATGTTGCATGCCCTAAAGATGATTTTCCTCTTCCCAACATGGATCAGATCATTGATTTTACTCGTTGGGAGTGGAATGATATCCCTAATGGATGGATTCTCTGGTTATAATCAGATCAGGATAGCTCCTGAAGATCAGGCTAAAACAACCTTTATTACCCCTTGGGGAACCTTTTGTTGGAAAGTGATGCCATTCGGTTTGAAGAATGCGGGTGCAACATATCAACGAGCCATGACTTATATCTTTCACGATATGATGCATGATATTCTACATGATTATGTAGATGATATTATAGCTCGTTCCATCAAGGAAGATGATCATTTAGATGACTTGAGAAAAGTATTTGATCGGTTAAGGGAATATCTTATCCGATTAAATCCAGCCAAATGTATATTCGGAGTTAAGTCCGATAAATTATTGGGGGTTATAGTTTCTTTACGTGGCATTGAAATTGACCCTCTCAAGATCACGGCTATCACTGATATGCCCGCACCCACAAATATATCCGAATTACGAAGTTTACAAGGTAAGCTTCAAGCTATTCGTCGCTTCATCGATAAGTTGGCGGATAAAACAGGACCCTTTCTTAAGCTTCTTAAGAAAGATGTCTCTTTTCATTGGGACGATGAATGTCAAGAAGCATTTGAACTCCTCAAACAATATCTCCTTAAACCACCGATGCTTTCACCACCTAGATCTGATCGTCCATTTATCTTGTACATTTTTGCTTTAGATTTTGCCTTAGGAGCTATGTTAGCTCAACTTGACGATGAGAAGAAAGAACGTGCTAATTATTACATTAGCAGAACCTTAATCAGTTATGAAACTCGCTATACAGTATTAGAGAAGTTATGTCTCACCATCGTATTTTCTACATAAAAATTATGCCATTATATGCTCAGTCAAAAAACGTATGTTATTGCTAAATTCGACCCTTTGCGATATCTCATGAGTCGACCTTATTTATCTGGTCGCACAACAAAGTGGGTTCTTGCGCTAAGCGAGTTTGAACTCATGTTTATAGGACAGAAGTCTATTAAAGGTCAAATCATAGCAGATCAATTAGTTGATGCACCTTTAGAGTCTACCCATCCCCTCATCATTGAGTTTCCTGATGAATGCCTTAAACTAGAGGCAGACCATCCAGAGCAATGGTCCCTATACTTTGACGGAGCCCGATGCATGAGTGGGGCTGGTGCAGGTATTATTTTAATATCTTCGTAGAAACATCTTATACCTCTGTCCTTTAAATTAACGTTTGCTTGCACTAATAATACTGCTGAATATGAGGCTCTCATCCTTGGATTACGAGCTGCCTTGGCACTAAAAATTAAAAATCTATTGGTTTTCGATGATTCTCAACTTGTCATAAATCAAATCAATGATGTTTATCAGACCAGAGATGATAAATTACATCCATATAAAGCATATGTCTTACAATTATTATCTCTATTTGATCAAGTTACCTTGGAAGCTATTCCTCGAACTAGCAACCGTGCGGCTGACGCTATGGCTGCAACTGCATCTCTTTTGCCCTTGGAGTTAGATGACGAATATGCTACCATCATTATTCATCGACTCCAAGAACCCGCTTCAAATAAATCATGCTTAGAACCTTTGGATGTGTTTCTAATCAACGAAACTACTCCTGAACCATGGTACACTGATATATTTAATTTTCTTCAAAATGGGACCTTTCCGAAGGTTGTAATAGCAACCACCATCGGTTATTACGTAGACGAGCAAGTCGCTTCATGATTATTGGTAATACCTTGTATAGGAGATCTTTTGAAGGCATCTTACTGAGATGTTTGAATCTCGAAGAATCTAGATCAGCTTTAAGTGAAGCCCACAATGGATCTTGTGGGGGACATTTTAGTGGTAGCGCCATTGCTAAGAAGCTCCTTAGGATAGGATATTTTTGGCCTACCATGGAGAATGATGCACATGATTATGTGCGCCATTGCGACAAGTGCTAGAAACACGCTGACCTTGTCCATGCGCCTGCACAAGAACTGCAGGCTATTTCATCTCCTTGGCCCTTTTCAAAATGGGGCTTAGACATCATTGGAAAAATCAACCCTGTGTCATCTGATGGACACAAATTTATCATTACCGCCACTGAGTATTTCACGAAGTGGGTTGAAGCTATGCCCTTAGCTTCTTGCACTGGAACCCAAGTTTCCAAGTTTATTTTTAATCAAATTATTTGTAGGTTCGGAATTCCTGCAAATCTCATCTCAGATAATGGAACTTGTTTCAAAAATAAAGATGTCAAAAAATTATGTCAAAAATATAAAATTCAACATCGTTGGTCCACTCCCTATTATCCTTAGGGTAATGGCCAAGCCGAAGCATCTAATAAAACATTAATCAAAATCCTCAAAATACTGGTCAATAAATCTGGTCGAGATTGGCACATCCAATTATATCCTGCTTTGTGGGCTTATCGAACTAGCGTTCGCACCCCCATAGGTACTTCACCTTTTGTTTTGGTTTATGGCACTGAAGCTGTTTTTCCCTTTGAATTAGAAGTTCCTTCTTTGGCTCTACTACTTCAAGATACCGAAGTAGGAGATGAATATCGTGTTGGCAGATTTAGTCAGCTGGAACTCCTAGATGAGAAGTGCATCAATGCTTTGGAGCATCTTCGTGCCTACCAAAACAAGCTCAAGCGAGCATACCTCAAGAAAGTTCATCATCGATCCTTTGAGATCGGCGACCTTGTCTTAAAAGAAAATCAAAAAAATACTAATGCAACTAAAGACCTTAAAGGTAAATTTGAGCCCAACTGGCTTGGACCGTATATCATCACTGCTAAATTTGGATCGGGAGCATACCAATTAGCTACCTTAGATGGTAAAGATCTTAAAGAACCTATGAACATTATGCATCTTAAGCGTTATTATGCATAACATTTGGTCATTTCATCATTTGTATATATTGTTATTTTGCATATTGTTTCATTTTCGTCATTCATATAAAAATTTTCAAAAACAGTAACAATATTTATTCTTTCAATTCATCAATCAAAATCAAAATATAAAAACTTCAAAATCATCAAAATCTTCAAAACATTCTTTATTTTTCGTACCTATCAATTCTTGAAGTATTGCAGTTATATTTTCAATTATTTTGGATAAATTAGCATTTATTTGGAATCCCGCACTTTCACACTCACATGCATAAATATCTTGATTTTATTTGGTATGATTATTAATCTCTCTTATATCAAAGTCCACAGTTGAATTAAATAAAGTTTTGAGCATAGAAGAACTGATCTTGTTATTTACTTGAACCAAGTACATCTCTTCACATTAAAATGATTTCATTGCAAATTCGATATGATGCTACATAGTAGAAGTGGTTTCTTGAGCGAAAAGTTTCCCCTGCTATCCTATCATGCACATGGTCTAGAATCTTTGAGAATTGACAAAAGGACAAGCTCACCCCTACCCAGAATAAAAATCCCTTGCTCTACAACCAATCCGAGCAAGTATCCCTAGTATAGGAAGCAAAAGAAAAAGTCAAAGCAAATGAGAAAAAGAAAAATATTATTTTGTATCATCGCAGCAATATTTCAGCATTATCTCAGTATCAAGCAAAAATACAAAAAAAAAAAAAAGAAGAGAAAAGCAAAAGCAAAAAGCAATAAAATCCTTTTCCCTACCCATTGAAAAGAAAAGAAGGGTGAATGAGCTTGAATCCTTGGAATTCTCAATTATTCGAAAACTGTGAGGTAAGCCCCATAACAGGTGGTTTGTGCCCAACCCGCTTGGCCTTGGGTAATTCCTAGCGTGGTGATATGTCTGTCACATTAGCGACCTTCTTTTGTACAGACCTATGTCGGCTTATGGATTAGCTAGCTCTTGATGACCTGACTTACATAGTAGTCTGGTATGGTTACATGCATATAAATCATGGTCAATGAACCCTTATTTGGTTAAGTCAAATTACTTGTATCAAATTCTCTTGCTCAAAATTGGTGAATGAACAATACAATTGCACACACATTTGTATTTGAGAGATTTTGTATCATTATGATAAATCAAGATCGGTAATGAACTCACATTTGCACATGAGGGTTCCTTATAAATCTACATTTTGTCTTTGAGATAATTTAAAATATCTCTGCAATTCTTTTCGAATAATTTCATCTTCTTATTTAAAAGAACATCTGTTTAGTATAAAACCAATTACATACATATTTCTTTCCAAAATCCAAAACTTCTTTCAAAAACATGCAATAAAGTCACATTTCTTTATATCTTCGACTTTCGCAATGATGGTATAGTTCCAAAACCTAAACTGGAATTTTATGCCTAGCGCAAGTCCTTATTTTATATTTTGTTTATCTCAAAATCAAAAATCAATCATGCAATAAAACTAAAATATCAAATTCTTTTTGGATTTCGTGATGATGGTATAAGTCTATACCTATAATTCTATGCCTAGCGCAAACCATTGTTCTCATTTTATTTCCCATTCATTTTAAAATCATAAAAACATATGGCTTACATCATTATGTTACCCAATTGTGCTTTAAAAAGAACGCAAAATTCTTCTATTTTATGTCATTATGTCAAACATTCCATTTTGCAATGATGGTATAGTTCCTAGGGACTTATTCAAAAAATTTATCACACTTAGGAATTTATGCCTAGCAAAAATCATATTTCTTTTAATATCTCATGCATAATATTTTTTATGAAAATCTGAAAACAAATCATCACCATCATCATTTTTCATCATCACAACACAAAAGTCTTAAGACAGTCTCTTAAGCACCCTTTTACTTTTAGCAATATTTCTATACTGGGATTAGCTTGACGACCTAGCGAGCGGCGACTCCATGAAATGGTCTATAACAACGACAATGTCCTTTGAAATTATTGTTAGAAGTCCCTTTTATTTTTCATCAAATCACACCACAAAACAACCAATTTATTCACATCAGATTATTTCATTTACAATTTTATAGCATGGCATAAACATTATAATTTATTTCCAATGACATAATTACATGAATAATCAATCAAACAAAATTCAAAATTAAAGCATCCTACAACATATACACAAGTCATATCATCAAAAAGACAATCTATATATCAATCAATTATATACATCATCTGGATTGGTATGCCACAATCAATACCCTGGCATACTCAATCCCCTCAAAAAATAATAATAATACAGTCTGCAATCTGCAGTAGCTAGCCTCGAGAAGCCCTCGAGCTCTCAGCCTCATCTCCTCCCCCGCCCTGAGGTGGAGGAGGTGGTCCCATAGAGGTCCGGACTGTGTCCCGGGTCCTCACCATCGATCGTGAGGATGTCCTCGATGATCCCATCATGACCGACTCTGCAATAGGGGCTGGCAATGGTATCCTCTATCCCTCTAGGACCACATGATAGTATAACCCCTGATAGAACGTGGTCTGAGCAATAGACCATGCCAGATCCTGAGTGCTCGCCCCTCCGCTCTGAGCCCTGAGCCGTGTAGCCTCATCCTGTAGTGTCTGCACCTGAGCCCGGAGGTGGGCAACCTCAGCTCGAAGAGCCACCATCTCGCTGCTCTCCCCTACCTCGACACCCTTGCCCTTATCGAGCGATGGTGGCCTCTCCCCCTGCTAAGAAGGGAGTCTCTCCTCCCTCCTCCCTCTCTACTGTGGCCTCTGTGGAGCCTGTGCCATCCTCTGGCATCTCTCCTATGGAGACCATCGTTGCTCTCTCCCACCATGACCCCACGCTGCCTCAATAGTAGCCTGACGTCGCCTCCCCATCCATCGCACCATGGCATGCATCGGACCCTATGCCCTCATCATCCGAGGAGGGTGGATGCCTACGTACCAGGCATCGTATCCATCCGCAACCCCAACATCGTCACCATCCACTGGCTGGATGGGGGCATCATCTACGTCCTGACTCCAGAACCGTTGCATGTCTGGAGCCCCGCTCAATGTGGTACTATCCCAAATAGTTCGAGAGTACTCATAATCCCTGAGAGAAGGGATCCCTTACTGTAGACCGAACTACCACAAAACTTGGTCATAGCGATGGAGCTCTACCTCTCCCTACTCCATCCTCAGCAGTAGACTCACCTGATGTGAGCCAGCTCCTGCCCATCCTCTGCCCACCTTGGATGCTCTCGCCATGGCCTCTAGGTGATCTGGTCTAGGATGAGGTCATCCAACAACCTCCGTGACATCGATAGATCTATCCACCGTTGTGACCCCCTCTGTAACCACCAGTAGAAAACCTGAGGCCTCTCCCGATCAACCCTTATCAGTGGGAGCCCTATCGGCCTCCGCATCATGATGTGCTCCCAACACCAAACCTATAGTAGTGATGTCACAACCAGACATCGACCTCCCTTGTATACGACCCCATGTAGGATCCTATACAAGCGGCATAGCACAAAGCTGCCCCATGAGTATCTGTATCCATGGTCTCTCATGTCACAGACCACATCTGAGAGGAGCCAGGGTAATCTACATCCGCTTTGGTGGCACAACAGTAAGCCACCCACTACCCCGACCAACACCCGAGTCAACCTAGATGCCCCAGGCATCTGCCTCAGTGCCTCGATGTTCACTTCGCCCTTCTCCAGGGTGAAGCTCGGATCCCCGGTCAACCTCATCATCGCCTGGCCTTGATTGGTCGTAGGAGTCATCAACCATCCCTGTATGGGGATCCTCAAGATCCTCCATACATCCTCTAGTGTGGGAGCCATCTCCCCTATCGATAACCGAAAGCAGGATGACCCCGGATACCATCTCTCTGCTAGGGCTGTCAGTAGCCCCATGTCCGTCGGTACTTGTGGCATCTCTGCCACATGTTGTAATCCGACCTGTGCTAGTCGGTCTCGCTTCGCCTGATCGAGCATGGCTAAGTCATCTCTCAGTCCCTCGTATTTCCACTCTCGACTCTTTAGTAATCCCTTCTGCAAAACAAACAATCAAACAACAAAATTCATTAATAAACCAATCATTAAAATCAAATTAAATACATTTTAAACAAGCTTAATTTCATAAAAATGATGATATCGTCCACCATTGGATGATATCGTCCCAAATTGGGCAAAATCATCCTTTGTAGGATGAAATCGTCTCCTATTTCGCAATTTTGGGGATCGCCCCTTGTTGGACGGGATCGCCCCTAGTTCGCCGATTTCACCCTCAGACGAAATCGATGCTCTAGGGACGATTTCGACGAAATAGGGACGATTTCATCCCGACGTCGTCGACGGCCTAAAAACGGCCGCGATGCCCCAAAACAATCAAAATTTAAAACAAAAAATTGCACAAAACAAATTCAAACCTAATTCACTAGGATTAGATCCTTACCCGTAGCCCGCGTCGGACCTCTGTCGATCGGTGTGCTGTCTCCACCATTTTTTTCTCTGTAGAGCTCTAAACCAGTAAAAATGAACAGTAAAAATGAATTAGGGTTTTACCCTATTTTCTTAATTTTATTTAAAATCAACAACATTTTTTTTTAATTTTGCTTTTTCGTGCTTTTACCTCAAACGTTCGATTTGGGTAAAAACACGGAGGGGGCACCATAGTCAGCGATCGTACGATTCGACCTAGAATCGTCGTCTAAAAAATGGAGTAAATTTTTGCTTTCTCGTAAAACGGGAAAAACTCGTCTTTAACGCATTTTCTTCGAAAAATTCGCTAAAGAGGGGGCAAAATGTAGCACCCTAAAATTGGCGCAGTTAAACCTTAGTAAAAAGATAAAAATTTGAATTTTAACCCAAACCGCCCGTTAACCGCCCGTTACCCACTTTCCTTGTTTTTCATGCCATTTTTAGGATTTGTTTTGACCGTTGGACGATATCGTCGACGATCAGACGAAATCATCCCAGATCTGACGAATTCATCTAGAACAGAACGTCCAGACGATTTCATCCCAAAACCAAATTTTCATAATTAGCTTCTGTTTCAACAGCTTCTCTAACTTGGGTAGAAAGCGTGTCTATGCACAGTTAGAGTCTCCCCCGTTGGAGATCTCCCAAATTGGGATGATCTCCAACCTCCTAACCTCTCCCTAATCCTATATAAACTGGGATTTTCTTAGTTTATCCCCCTGAACCCCCTGGCTGACTGATTTCTTTGCAACTTTAACTTTTCATGCATTAGAATACCTTCGCACCTTCGTTTGCATTGCGTATTTCAAGTTTTCTTGCAGGGATTTTACTGTTTTTCAGTCGGAGCAAGCTCGGATCGTCGTAGGCGATTCCAGATGATTTCGGATGATCCTATCGTAGATCGGCGATGATCTCGTATGATCAGAGGTGATCTCGACTGTAGTCCATATTGGGGGCAATCAGAACCTGGAGTTTGTATTTCTTTGTCTTCTCTCTTCATTTCTTTCTGCATTAACTTGGTTTATTCTATTCTTGCATCCTGGAGTTCACCTCATTTAGCATAGATGCATGATAAAGTTAAAACAAATTATTAAACTAATGCATTTCTTTTAATTGCTATCTGGATTTATCATCTAGGCAAATTTACTATCATTTCTATCATTTCCCTTTACTTTTGCAGTTGCATCTTTGGTTTTTGGTATCTATTTTTGTGATTGCAGGGTTCTGACGAATTATCGACGATGATCTCGTCTGATCTCAGATGACCGACTGAGATCTGAGATGATTCTGTGCAATTCCAGATGATTACGTATGATTTGAGATGATTTAGACTTCTACAAACCTCAGAATCTTCATCAGACATCCGAAATCAGGTATATTCTATCCTATTTAGCATATTCTCTTGTGTTTAGCACTTATTCATGTTTTCTATATTCATATAAATCAGCATTGGCATATAGAATAGCTTAGATTCATCTTGGCCAAACCTAGGAATTGAATGATTAAAGTATAAAATGAACACATCAAACCTACTCTCAACCTAGGTGTGGAAACCGCCACTCAAAAGTTTCCTGGTGAACCCACCATCCATCAAAAATTCACCCTTATACCCCTCCCCCGAGAGGCACGACCTTCAAAGGGCCTCTCAGTCCGAGGTATTGTCCCATCCTTCTCGCATCCCCCTTCCGGGCGCGGATCCTATAGCCTGAAGGTAAGGATGCAAAAAATTTGGAGCGATACACTAGCTATAGCATCTCAATTGATATGAGAAGTGCATCTATGGAAATCACTCACAAGCTGTAAAGAAGAGAGATAATTTGTCAAGGGTGGGGGACCCAAGTACAACCCCTTATTATCCAACCAAAATAATAATAACAATAATTTGGCTATTATGCTTACACCTTTTGACAAGATTTAAACTTGAATCTCTTTTTTTTTAAATCAAAGAATTTAATCAATTAAACTTAATGAATGTATACAAATTTTATTGATATCATTTTATTAAAATAATTATAAAATTGTGTGTGATGTTTTAGTAATGTATCTATTTTAATTTGATATTTATATGGTTTTAACTCTTTACTAATGTATATAGTAAATTAATATTTCTAATTTGTATACGAAATTGAAGGTATTTATACTATTAAAACTTAAGAAAATTTTCTTATATCATTATATTAATCACATGAAAGAAATTTTGGAATAACTTTTAGGAGTTAAAGTTTGATGTTTTTTTTAATAACAAAAATTCGATAAAGAAGTCAATCTTAACACAATTTGAAGTTCCAATCAATTATGATACGACCAAAGCTTTACAAGTTTTGTATTCAAATTGACCATCAAAGATTCAAATTGAACCATTCATGATATTAAATAAATTTAGGAGTTTTAATTTAATATTATATGGAAGAATGGTACTATTTAAAGGTCGGTCCATTAGAATGATATTGATTTTTAATTAGTTTGACATGGATGAACCTCATGTTTGAAAGTGAAGTATCAACATCAAACACAAGAGCTATCAATTCTCATAAAGTATTGGTTATATTGAACAATAATATGAATTTTGAGGTCTTTTATATTGATTCAAATTATTTATAAAAGCTACGTGTGGAGAGTCTATTGGAGTTTATTTAGACTTTATATAAATGGACTGTGGTAAAGGTTTTGAAATATCCACAACAACAAATATTCAAGTATATATATAACATGTTTTTGTTGCTTATTAGTTGGTCCTTCTTGGATGAACTCACCTAGGATATTGCCAATGTTCTTCAAAACATACTTATTGATAAGCCTATATGGAGACCCAAACTAGAAGCTTTTTAATAGTTATTCATAATATAAAAATTCTCTCCATGGTATTAAACATAAGGTATCTCTCCCCCAAACCATGGGTCATCCTTAATTGTAGAATAAAAAATTAAATTGGAATAGAATCATGGATATGTTGAAATGTTTTATGGTCAAAATGAAAATCTAATGAATACTGCAGGAAATGGGTCAACAAATTATCATCAAATTTTTGAGCAATACAAAAATCAGAATAGAAGAACAAGTGCAATAATCATAGATTGAAGACTAAATTCTTCAATAACCAAATAATGTAATATAGGGGGTGTTGCAAAATATTACATTATTTGGTAAATGCTATTGTACTCCCATGGTACCTTATGGTACAATTGTAAATATTATAATAGGATTTGAGTCTATAGTTAAGGAGTGTGATTTATATTTCCTCTTATGTGTGTGTCTGTGTGCATGATATGCACAAGTGTCATGTTGTAATGTGTGCAAGTGTCATAGAATAGATTGTGCAAGAGTAAATAGAGAGTCAAGAGTAATGTGTACAAGTGGTAAGATGAGAAGCCAAGAGGCATGAGAGGTTTATCTTATGCATAAAATAGGAAAGGTTACATCTCCCGGATATGTGATGAGAGCATTAATCAAGAAGACCAAGAGTCATCTTTCTAAGGTTATATTATGGAGACAAAGCTCCATGTATTGTATCATAATATTGAATCAAAAATGTATGGTCATTAAAGTATAATTGAATATTGAAGCTTGTATACAATTTGAGCAATTCTATTGTAATTATTGCATGAATGATATTTCTATTTTATATCTTATTATTGTTATTTTACACGAATATTATATTCATTGATATTGAACATTTATATTAAATTTCTCTAATATTTGAGACTACTCAAGATCCTGGATATTGGCACCTGTGATAATATGGCTAAAAAGCCAACACCAACTGCATTTTATTTCTAACAACTGTTAATCCCATTTGCATTTGTCCCATTTTGTTGCAGTACCTCGTAAATATTCTATAACAAAACCATTAGACAATCCCTCATCTTCCAAATATTTTTAACATATCCTTACATTCTTCATTTATTTTTTTTGTTTCTTCTTTTATAACAAACTCAAGACTATAATAACTTATTAATTTCCCACTAATTCTTTTTTAACCGTCTTATTGATACCCCTAATATTCCAAGATGCCATTTTCATTGTCATTTTTTATTCTTATTTATGGGCTTAGCCCCACTTCTTGGTAACACTTGTGATATTTGTTTTTAGTTTCACATACTCATATCTTTTTGGGTTTCCTTATTTCTTTGTTCTTACTTTGAGGTTCTTCCTCTTCATTTTCCATTACCACCAACGCTTTCATATTTATCAACCTCTTTGATTTTTCTAGACTATTCATAATGAAACTTATCATATATAGGTTTATGTTGCTTTGGAGAACTTGAATTGCAAGGAATAACCTTAAAATTATTTGTTCTCTATATTGTTATAAAAACTTAAATGCAAGGGTTAGTCTCCATAATACTTACTTTCTAATGCTACCTTAGAAACCTTAAATTTTAATGGATATCACACTTATTTTGTTATTATGCTATTTTTTAAACCATAAAGTGCAATTGTAATGAAACTTGGGTTTATGTCACCTTGGAGAATTTGAAGTACAAGGAATAGCCTCACAAACACTTTCTTCTTTATATTGCCTTGGAAACCCTAGAGTGCAACAATGATTCTCCATAGTATTTATTCTCTTATGCTACCCTAAAACCTTATATTTCTATAGATATCCTCTACATTAATTTTCTTATTATGCTATTTTTGAGACCCTTAAGTGCAAGGGATGAGCTTTACACTACTTCCATTCTTATTGCAATGAGAGGATTTCATACTATGTAGGGAAATGAATATGATTTATCTCGATTAAACTTTACTTCTTTTACCTCCTTTGCTTTAAAATTTATCTTCACACCTTTAAGTCCTTTTGAAATTAAACTTGTGCATTGTACTTCCTTGTCCCTTCTGTTCTTTATTTCTTCTAATGGTTGATTTGAATAAACCATAATGACCTTTTCCATTTGATAATGCATAGGCAATTTCTTTACCACTTTATTGGAAGTGGAAAATCCCTAATTTAATCTAGCTTCTATTTTAGTATGACCTCCTTGCTTCATCTTGCAGTTTATCTTATGCCTAGAAATTTTGATCTATTTTCCCATTATTTTCACTTTGTAATCTTGCCATGTGTCCAATGTCATAACATTTGTGGCATTAGAATATAATATTTTCATAATCCACTTTTTGACGAGATTCATTTGGTTTGGCTTTAATTTATTTATTATGATAAAGATTTTGAAATATCCATGGCAACACATATCCTAGTATAAACATCATGCCTTTACTCCTTGGTAGTTGGTTTCTTTTGGATGAGCTCAGCTAGGGTAATACCAATATTATTCAAGCCTCCTTATTGATAATTTTTTACCAAAAATCCTAACCCTATTATAATATTTTTAATAGTTTTGGTCTCCACAAAAAAAATCTTACTCCATGGTCTTAAATATAATACATCTCTTCCTTAAACATGGGCCACAACCCATTATTTTACCTCTTATTTTAGAACTAGAGAAGATGTTGAGAAAAAAATATTTAGGAATAAAATTCATTTGAGTAATTTGAATTCAATCCTCACTTCTATTCTAATTTATTTAGAATCTTCGAAAAACCTAGCCAATATAAGTGGAATTCATATGGTTACCTTGTGCTTTTAAGAATCATTATGTCATGCTCAATGATCTCATCCTTAATAATCACTTATGGTGTAATAAAAACTACTACTTGGATAGGTTTTACCATAGATGCATTCTTTCTCTTGTTTGCGACAAGGGCATCCATACTTTCGATTAGGACTTAAAAAAATGGCTTTCCTACCATGCTAGCTAGCTTTTCCTCACAATAATCCTTATATATATGTGGAGATATTATACACACAAACGAGGACCTGAGACCATGAGTGACACTATAAAGTGTTGAGAGGACTTGAACCCTTATCCCTAACTAACTCTTCCATACTTCGAGTTAGGACTGCCAATTATAACTTTCATGCCATGCTACCTAGCTTTTCGTGACAAGAATCATTTATACTTTGAAAAATGGAGAAGGCTTGCTCCATGCTCACACTTTGATTTTTGGTTGCACTTTAACACTCATTTCTTAACAAAATAAGGCTTGTTCCACTTGCATTGACTTAATAAAATGTTTGGCACTGTGCACTCCCTTTGAGTCTACCTCTTTGGACTAGCTTTCCAATAGGTACATGTTATACCTTATAGTATTCTCCTACACATGACAACACATACACATGGTATGGATTTACATTTTATGATGGGTTAGCAAAAGCAACATATGCACTTACAACAAAAATATACCTACTCTAACCAACAAGATCCTCCACACATCATTACAAGGTATACATTTAGGAAAACAAGTGTATTTATTACATTCATATGGACCAATGGTTGTATATGACAATAAGTAGACCCTTGGCCACCAAATACACTTTACAACCACCAAGAACGATGCATTACAACATGCCCATCCCTAGTCCCAAACACACCCATGTTGATTCAAGCTCCGTTGATAATGCTCGATGAGTACTTAATGATAACATGGAAAATCCCTCCCCAGGATTCAACTCACAATCCCAACTCAATACTTAGCTAGGCACATAGGCCTTGAGCCTAATAGAATATCCATACTCAATATCTTTTGCCCCTCCAATACAACACCCCATCGTACAAGAATAGAGAATCTTCAATCATGGTTTGTTGTCTTCTTTGTGCACACCTCCTGTACATAAGAACAACACAACTCAAAATCCTCACACACCAAATAACCTACAATGCCAACCACCCACTCTAGGCACTCCTCATACCAACAAAAAATAACATTCAAGTTCAGCCCACTGACCTCTCCTTGCACTTACAACACACAAAAGCTAGCATAATGTCCATTGCCCCTCTCACAACACACTTGCCACACAAGAGGAGAGTACCTCTATACATAGTGCCCACACTATCTCTTTCTTGCTACTCAAGCACCTTATGACTCACAACCCTTGAACCATCCCACAACTCTCAAGTCAACCTTTAACCTTAACACAACCTAGGAACAAAGCATCAACTATGCTCGTTGCTCGTTACAACACAACACATCATTGCACAAAGGTGGAAAGCATTCCTCCATCTTAGTACACCTTGTTAGTCTCACCCTATACTCATTCAAGACATTGAAACCTCAAGGTAAATGTAGGTTCATCACCATGACACCACAAACCACTTGCTAGCTTTTCCTTCACATAGGAAGTCATGAGTATTTTTGAGGAGGCTTGAGACACGCACCCCTATCCAGTCTCAATTGGCCTTTCTAGTCTTATCATGCGCCAAGTCACAACATTAGAACCTCAAGGCCAATCACTCGCTAACCATTACTGCATCACAAGCCTTAGGTGGTGTGAGGGATGTTAAGACAATCATTTGTCATAAACTGCCCCACTTAACATTGATAATTCCCTTGACGTCGGTGAAACCTTTACCGCAGTTGTCATGAAAGAGGTATTTACTGATTCATCATTGAACCAAGAGACTCATGCATAACATTCCCTATCCCTTCCAACATAACACACCCACCACATAAGGACATAAAGTACTCACACTCGACCTGCTTGCCCTCTCCATTCACACCCTATACACAAGAGTAAACACAACTTAGATTGCCCTCTCCATGCATGCACTCTCTAGGCACTCCCAGCACCAAAGAGTAGAAGGCATTCAAGTTTAACTCGCTACTCCTCTGTACCACACAAGTCACAGTTTGTCAACACCACACAAAGATTAGGCACACACGACCCACACCAAATTTTTATTCAATAATCATTTAATTATTAAGGCGCACACAACCCATACAAAATTTTTATTCAACAATCATTTAATTATTATCTTATCTAATAATAATATTAAACTATTATTGTATAAATAAAAGAAAAAAAAAAAGAAAATTTTTACCAATACTCTTAATAGCAAGGGTGCGGGATCCGAGTACAACCTCTTGTTAGTGTGAGAGACCCTACAGTTAATGCTTCGGGTTGAGCATTCCCATCCCAACCATGATCCCTCGTAAGACTAAGAACTAAACACAATCTCACACACGCAACAATTTTGAACCTTGGACCTCTCGATGAAGAGCCAAACTCTTAATCGTTGCTTTGCGCCCGACCATATGAAACACGTAATCATCTATTTTTTTTCCATCCTTATTTAAAATATAAAACCCAACTAAATCCCTTTCTAAAAAAAATAAATAGCCCTAACTAATGTATGAAATAAAAATAAAATCAAAGGAGTTTTTAATATCCTCACGACTATAGGCCATATGAAACATATAATTTATTTATTTAGTTAGAAATTCCCGACATTTAGGGCCGAGCATTCTCATCTTGACCATGATCCCTCGTAAGACGAAAAGCTAAATTTATTAATAAAGGATTAACACATTACTCCGCATACACGGTAGTTTAAATCTTGAATCTCCTGAATAAAAAACCAAACCTTAGACTACATGGATAGAACTATATGAAACACATAATCATCTAATTATTTATCCATCCCTATTTATAATGATATAAAACCTAAAACTTCTATTCATAATTCCACAATCTTAGCCCCTACATTGTACACGCACTCTACATGCATTTTGCCGATTAATGCACACGCCTAGTTTTTACGGGGACAAAGCTCAGGCAATGGAAAATCGAAAACGAATAAATAAATACATATATATATTTCTAACATCACGAAGAACTTAGCTTCACGCGTGGAGACGGAGAGGTAAAATAATGTTACGCACCTCAGCCTCACGTCAGAGACTTACAATGAATTAAGGTAAGGGGGTGCGTGTGGTGGCCCACAAATAAAAACAAAATAATAATTTCACCACACGGCTTCGACTGCGACTTCGATGGCTGTCTATTCACCCACCACGCTGTTCCATTTCATTTCATTTTTCCCAGTCCAAGGCAAATAATTGATTCGCGTGTCGTCAAGCGGCTCTAAAACCCTCTCCACCATGCGATTTTACAAAATCAATATAAAATATTAATTGGGGGCCAACCAAATGAAATGCAAATGCTCGGTAAATGACACGAAATGCAGCCACGGCCAATGGGAGGCGCGCATTAGATCCGATCAGATCGAGATTTCTGGTCCATTCACTTGATACTCGTTTCCACGTGTCAGAATGCGCTGCGACGCTCTCCCCTAAAATATATGCGTTGTCTAAAACGAAAAGAAGACAAATACATTAAATAAAATAGAGAATCCCCGTGTTTCTAGGATCTCGACGGACTTGTCTGAAATTCGTCTGTTTAGTCCGAAATTTTTCTGCTGTCCTCTAGTTTGTGTGGGTTGCTCTCTAATATCGATGATCGCTGTAAACAATATAGGGATTATAATTATTTGTCGGGCTTACGCAGCGTGTTTAGGGACGTGATGTTACACTCTTGGGGAGAATTGTTTTAATGAATTAGAGAAAATAGGATTATGTATATATATATATACATATTGAAAATAGGATGATGTATTATTTGAATAGTGAAAAGACGTAGAAGTACATTGAAAAGGTTTGTGAAATATTTTAATTAAAAAAAACACAATAATAATTAAAAAATAATAATATAAAAATATATACATCAAAAAATTAAATCGATGGAAAAAATAAACTAGCTTAGATATATAGGATATATATTTAAAAACGAAAGATATATATTTAAAAACGTTGAGAGTTATCAATCTCGAGGCGCCTATCTCATTTCTTGGAGGTGTGATCTCCAAGATAGACGCCTCGGGATTGATAACTCTCGACGTTTTTAGATATATATCCTTTATATCTAAGCTAGTTTATTAAACAGTTGCAACGGTTAGTTAGTCGGTTGTTTTAGTTTAAATATTTTAAATGTTTGCAACGGTTTGTTAGTTGGTTGTTTTAGTTTAAATATTTTAAATGTTTTTGTTAATGTCTGTTTTTTTAATAAAAAAAAATTGTTTACGACGTGACATGTATGACCTCTTTGCCTCCCTCTCCCCTGTCTGCCATTATAGGAACGCCTCTCGGCGTATTTACATCTTTGGTTTTTTTTGAGTCAACGTACCTTTCAACCAAGAATCAACACAAGAAACATAAGAATGGATTTTTTGATCAAGACCTGAAATATCCTAACTAAACCAAAGAGAGGCTAATACAAAGAAAAAGGAACTAAGTACCTCTAGTACTGGAGCTCCAGAGAAATGATAGAAAAAAGAACATCCCTGATATGCAAAGCCCACCATCTAGGAGGATGGCCATAGCAAGTAAGATCACCTTTATCCAACACCCAATTAGCTAAAGCATCAACAATCCTATTATATAATGTGACTATATGATTGTATTCAACATTCAAAAAACCCATCTGGATTAATCAAATCTTCTCAACAATTCTTTTTATTCTCCAATCAACCTTATGATTCTTAGGAGTCTTCAACATATTAATCATGACTTAAGAATTAGATTCAGCCAACACCTTTTGCCATCCAACCTTAGTAGTCTCTCAAATGCCTTTGAGGATGCCATACCCCTTAACAAGGTTATTGGAAACGATACCCAAATTCTCAACAAAAGTGAAAACCAAGGAACCATCTGAAAGTCTACCAATTCCTCCCACACTAGCTTTTCCAAGGTTCCCCCTAAAGGCTCCATCCATATTGACTTTTTCAAAATTCTTTGGAGACGGTTGTCAATTCCTTGTTCTATTCATCTTTTGATTACTCACATTCCCTTTAAGATGGTTGCCAATAGTAGAGTGAATCTTCAATCTTTGCATAACTTGATCCCATCATTTATGGGAGTCTTGGGGATGATTAAGGATTTGTTGGACTGATTCAACTAAGTTGGCAATGGTATTTTGCCAAATATAGTGAATATCCTTCCTTTCTTGTTTGAAAATCTAGTTGTTTCTTTCCTTCCATATATTCCAAGGTAGGATGGTAGTTCCCATCCAAACTAATTGTCTAACAAAATGATCAACAACCTCCTATTTAGGTCAATCCCTCCAAATTTGTTCAAGAGTACAAAAATTGGACCATTGTAAACCGAGTAAGGTAGCCATTCTCCTCCACAACTCAAAGGCTAAGGGACACTCAATAAAAATATGGCTAAGAGTTTCCACATTCTTTCCACACATCTCACATCTAAACGGGCCATGAAAGCCATGTTTCATAAGTTGCTCACCAGTGAGCACCCTTCGATGTAATAAAAGCCAAATAAAAAACCTCACCTTAGGCCAAAGCTTCTGAGCCCATAGCTATGTAAATATGTCATAGGACTGGTTGGGATTATTGTGGCATAAGGCCAAATAACCTTGAGCAACAGTATACTCACCCATAGTAGTGTTGTTCCATCCAAAATAGTCCTTATCATGGGACCAAGAGAGATCTCATATGAAGGATGCATTGGATATATTTCCTTTACCTTTTTAGAATTTGAATAGGCCAATCCTCAATAAGGATCCAATATCTACCAACCTCTAAATTACCAGTCTAGTATTGATAGTAATTAGCTACCTTTATCCAGTTAGCTTGGTGAAGCTTCTCCATCCAGGGCCTCCAATCAGGGAACTGAGTTATCAAAGGTTGGTGACCATCCCAAGAATCTATCCAAAAATTAGCTTGTTGACCATTATGAATGATCCAAAATAACTTATTCTTTATCAAATCCTCACTAGTCCTAAGAACCGCCAAAATGGGAGAACCTCTGGTAGGAAGTTGATAGCGAACAAGGTCTTTAGGACTTTTGTTTTTAGCATATTTAGCACGAAGATTATTGGCCCATAGGGCATTGGGGTTATTCAAAATCCTCCAATACAACTTTGCAGCTAAAGCCTTATTGTTTTTTATAGCAGACCAGAATCCTAACCCCCCTTCATGCTTGGGAAGGCATAAGGTATCCCATTTCACCAAGGCATGTTTTCTTTTCTCCTTAGTACCACTCCAGAGGAACCGTTGATTGATTTGATCAAGTTCTCGAAGAACTACCTTTGGGATATTCAACACAACAGAAACATAAATAGGTATAGCTTGAAGGACTGATTTTACCAAGGTAATTCTACCCCCAAATGAAAGCCACCTATTGGTCCACTTTCCAATTTTCTCCTTTACTCTATCCAACAACCAATTCCATTTTTTTTGTCTCTAGATGTTGATAGGAATGCCTAAATAAGTGATTGAAAGGGAGGCCTTCTTATATCTTAATTTATCTAGAACCATGGATTCTTTTCTGGGAGAGCAGTGAAAGAAGATGACTTTCGATTTGTCTTCATTGATCAATTGCCCCGTAGCATTAGAGAAACAATGAATGATTTGATTAATCATAGAGGCTTCCTTAACCGTAGCTTTACCTAACAGAGTAGAGTCATCAACAAACTGAAGATGAGAGATAGGCATGGCTCCATGAGCAATGGTAACTCCCTCAAGGGTTTTGTTTTCTCTATTTTTGGTCATAGACCTGCCCAAGCATTCAACAAGAATGATGAATAAATAAGGGGAGATGGGGTTTCCCTACCTAATACCTCTAGAAGTTGGGAACACCTATGAAGGGAAACCATTGATAAGAACTAAGTAGGACACCGAAGAGATACATCCCATAATCCAATCTGTCCAATCTTGAGAGAAGCCAAATTGCCTCATAACTTTGACAAGGAAGTGCCAATCCACTCTGTCATAAGCTTTGGATAGGTCTAAATGGATGAACATAGAAGGATATTTCTATGCTTCCATGGAATGGATGGCTTCCTAAGCAAGAAATATCTCATCCACAATCTAACGCCCTTCCACATAACCTCCTTGTTTAGGAGAAATAATCTTATGCAAAAGAGGTTTCAGCCTCTCCACCATGATCTTGGTAATGATTTTGAGAAGAACATTACATAAAGCTATTGGTCTAAAATTTGAGATATGTTTTGCATCTTGAGCCTTTGGGACTAGAGCTATATAAGTTTTATTGATAACCTTCAAAATATCTTTGGCCTTCCTGGCTTCTTCCACCACCCCTAATAAATCAACATGAAGAATATCCCAGAATTCTTGGTAAAATTCGATGGGAAAACCATCAAGCCCTGGGGTCTTCCATTTTTACATTTTAAAAACCACTTGTTGAAGCTCATTGATAGTAACTGGAGAAGTCAAAACAGAGTTCTCCTCATAAGTGATAAGAGTTGGGATCACTTGAAGGATATTCTATTGAGAAGCTAAGTCAAGACATGCAACAATGAACAATTTGGAAAAGTATTTGATAGTGATAGACTTCATGCCATCCCAAGTGTGGACAGAGTCTCTAAAATCTGAATTCAAGAAAGAAATAAAGTTGTGGGATCTGCGGGCTAGAAGAGATTCATGGAAGAATTCCATGTTTTTTTATCTCCTTCTTTGAGCCATTGGATCCTAAATTTTTGCTTCCATAAGAGCTCTTATCTTTTTTCCCATTCCTCCAACTGCATTGTGAGTCTAATTTCATTAATACTTCTACTCTCAATGAGGCCATCTAAATAGATTTGATCATTCAACTCTTCAAGTTGAGCAATCACTTCTTGTTTCTTTTGCCTGACATCTCCAAACTCCTTCCAATTCCAAATCTTGATTTTGGATTTGATGTATTACAACCTTTTGGTGAAATAAAACATCTTAGTTCCATACCTTGGTTTACCTTCCTACCACCATTGCCACACTTAGGATTTGAAGGAACTATCTCTAAGCCACATTAACTAAAATTGGAAGGGTGAGAAACTAACCTTGGTTTTCCACATTTCAACCATGATTGGCCAATGATTTGAACCAACATTGTTAAGAGTTTTCACCTTAGGAATGTGACCATGGATTAAGAAATTTTTAGAGAACAAGAACCTATCCAATATTTCCATGATACAAGTAGAGCCTTACCTTCTGTTAGACCAATTCATGAGGCCATTATTTGGCTAGATGTCCACAAGGTGAAGGTTTGCAATATATTCACTCATGAGGTTTCTAGATTCCTATTTCCCCCTCTTCTCTTCCAAAGAGAGGATGGTATTGAAGTCTCCTCCGATCAAGACCTAAGATTTAGGAAAATGGAATATAATATAAGTTATATCCTTCCATTGTCTCTACTTTTCCTCTAAAGTAATTGGAGCATAAAAAATCAAGTAGAGCATAATTTGGTTAGATTATCTACTTTGTGTAGCCACAACCAAGAGATCCCAACTACCAACCATATGGTGAATAATGATCTCTTTTGGGTCCTAGATGCAAGAAATGCCACTAGAAGCCCCATGGGAGCTGAGTGAAACCACTTTTCCTATCATCCATATTTTACTTGCAATAGACTCCATTTCCCCTATAGACATATTTGTTTCCTAAAGGAAAACCAGATGTGGTTGGTTTGTCTGAATCATTCTTCTAATTTTGTTTTGTTTTGAAAGACTCCCTTTGAGCCCTCTAATATTCCAAGTGATGATATTCATTAATAATGGGGCTAAATATTTTGGTAAGGACATTAATCTTACCTTCCTCTACAAGATTTTCACCTTCTTTTATCATATGATGTTGATTAGTCTTATGGTCTACCTTTTGGTTAGTGTCCATCTTCATTTTTTTCATATTTCCTGCCTTACCCCAATTGAATTTGGGATCGATTCTAACCATGAAGTATGTGTATATGCAACCAACCAAAGCACTATTGGAAGGTTCAACAAAGTTTGTCTTGGGGTCTAAATTATTTGAAGTTTTAGCATTTAAAATATTGTTCTTCTTGTCTATGTTTTCTCCCTTATTTTTTTGTTGAAAACCTTTGATTTTATGGTTTGTCTTTGAGTCCTTCCCTACATATTTAAATTGTGTTTCTAATATTTATGTCTCCATTATGTCATTTTCCTTACCAGTGAGGTTATTTTTGGAAAGAATTCCAAACATATTTGTTGACAACATCACTTGATCATTCACAACTAGTTTTTTTAAGTGTTCTTATTCTTAGGCATTTGGAAACCTTCTAAGTTTGTGTCCTCTTTCTTTTGATCTGGAATCTTATTTGGATAGACACTAGCCAAATGACCATATTCATGGTATATTCTACAACGAAAAGGAATGTTCTCATAGTCCACCACTTGCTCCCAAGTGTCCTCCCCAAATTTTAATGAGATATTTTGTGGAAGGGATTTGTTGAAATCCATTAAGACACAAATTCGAGCATAAATAATGTGTTCAAATTTGTGTGTACAATTAGCAGTCATAATGAAAGTTCCAAGGGAGTTTTCAATTGTAGAAAATACAATTGAATTCCAAAATTCAATTGGGAGGCCAAAGAGTCTAACCCACACAGGTCTTGTAGAAGGTATCTCTTCTTCGACTTTAAATTTAGTGTGTCAAGGCTTCATGAAAATCCCTGCCCTTCTAAAGAACCAGGGACCCCATTGAAATATTTTCTCTCTATCTTCATCATTAGAAAAAATAACAAGAAAATAACCATTGGGATAAATAGATATTTGTAACTCACCTTGTGTTTTCCAATATTTTGTAGCCCACACTTTGAAAGCAGATAGGCTCGAATGAAAACCCAAGAAATGACAAATTAGTCCTCTTCTTTCTAGATCTTCTATGCCATCTTGAATGTCACCCATTTTTAGCTTAACAATTGGGGTTCCATCAACTACTCTTAGACATCCCGACTCAATTTTTTTGGGATCAATATTAGGCATTCTTAGAGGTCTACGAGGTGACTTAAGATTAATATTAGCATTAGTCTAGGACTGTCCACCATGAAGGTCATTCCTAAAATATACTTTTGGCATCGAATCCCTAAAAATGCTTACCCTTGAAATGGGTTTCCATAGTGGATTTGTTTTGGGGGCTTTCCTTAGTAGTGAGATTGCTTGAGTTTTGAACCATTCTTTTCCTAAGGAGACTTCTCTTATTTGATTTGCAACTTGAAACTTGTTTTTTGGTCTCTTTAATTCATGCCTCAAATGTCGAGGAAAGGTGTGATTTATATTTTTTTCTTGGGCAACAAATTGGAAGCAGTTTTCAATCAAGTTTGTAGCATGAAGATTTGTTGAATGAAGAATTCCTAACCCATCACGGGTCTCCTGCAACATATCCTATGTTTATTTTAGGCAAAACAACAAAAAAATAGATTGGCTACTAGGGCCCATAGTCCCCAAAAAATAACCTCTTTCGTCGCTTGCACTCGACCCACAGACAAAACGCTCACACAACCACCTTTGAAACTCTCATCCCTTTCCCAATATTTTTTTTCTCAATCAACCCATTACTTAATTTATCATAACTTCAAAATAATTTTTAATATTCACTCTTAATTAATGTGATTTAAAAATTTTAATTTTTGAAAATTTTAAAATTAGGGAGTTAAAAGGAATTCTATATTTGATAGAATTTGTTTATTTCAAAAATTTTGATTTTTGAAAAAATAAAATTTCTAAAGTTTGGAGAGATAAGGAATTATGCCAATGGTTCATTGGTTCAACGATTGTGACAAATAGTTGAGGTAGCCCATGCCAAGATTCAAATCTAGGTGGCACCAAATAGCTCAAGGTGACTAACTCGATGTAAAAGGGAAAGGGAAACCCTTTCAAAATCCTACTTAAAAAAAAAAGATAAGGAAGTCTACTCCAAAATGAATTTATTATTAAAATGAGTTCCATTATGTCAAATAGCAAAATTTTATTTTTGAATCACAACTTTTGAAAGGACCTAATTTTACATCATGGAAAAACAAAATAAGATCAATTCTCATTGTTGAAAAACTTTGAAAAATAGTTAATGGAACAAAGGATAAACCAAAATATGAAAATGGAAAACAAAAATTTGAAGAAGATGATGCAAAAGCCTCTATGTTGATTACAATTTGGGATGATTGATGAGATTCAACCATATATAAGTGATGCAAAGACTTCTAAAGTTGCTTGGAAAAAGTTATGTGATATATTTGAAGGAAAGAACAAAGCCACTATATTGCATTTGCAATCTTAGTTATATTCATTAAAGATTAATAATGAAGAGAGTATAGAACTCTTTCTTAGAAGAATATCTGTTTTGAAAGCTAAACTATTGAATCTGGGAGAAAAAGTAGAAGATAAATTTCTTGTCCAAGTTACATTAAGAGCACTTCCAAAAAATTATAAACATTTAGTCACTTCACTTCAAGTGCTAAATAAGGAAACAACCTTTGATGAATTAGTTAATATTATTCAAGAGTATGAAGTGGGTAATTTAGTCAAAGATGAAATGACTAATAATGCTTTGAAATTAAAATAAAATATACCAAATAACCCTACAACATCATCACAGCCTTAGCCTATATGTAAACAAAGATATTATCACATATGCAGGAAAAAGGGTCATTCTACAAATTTTTGTAGATATAATTCTTTGAATCAAAGAAATAAAATGAATAAACCATTTTAAATTGTTCAACGAAGGCAATATCAACATCAATATCAATATGGGAAACAAAAATAATTACAATCTGGGGAAGATAGTCAAAAGGGTAATTTGGTTCAAGAAATTCAAGAGATAGAAGAATCTATAGAAGGAAATAAAATTAGAGCCCTTACAACAAGGATCATAGTTGAAGATCAAGATAATTATGAAGAGAATAAAAAGGAAATTCTTCCAAAACTTCCTATTGGCACTAATGATAAGAGGAATAAATTAAAAGCAGAATATGAGGCTATAAAAATAAATAAAAACTCTAAGATAACACTTAGAACATCTCAGAGTTGTAGACTTTGTGAGAAGACCAAACCAAGGATAGATTATGAAAGAAAAACTGAGGTTCACTATGGATGGATAAGATAATCAAATTGGAATAAAATCATAGATATGTTGAAATGTTTTACAGTCACAATGAAAATCTAATGAATATTGCAGAAAATAGGTCAACAAATTATCATCAAAAATTTGAGCAATGCCATAATTAGAATATAAGAACAAGTGCAAGAATAATAGATTGAAGACTAAATTCTTCAATAACAAAATAATGTAATATAGGGGGGTGTTGGAAAATATTACATTATTTGGTACATGCTATTGTACTCCCACGGTACCTTATGGTACAATTGTAAATATTAGAATAGGGTTTGAGTCTATAGCTTATGAGTGCAATTTATATTTCCTCTTACACATGTGTCTATGTGCATGATATGCACAAGTGTCATGTAATTATGTGTGTACAAGTGTCATGTTGTAATGTGTGCAAGTGTCATAGAATAAATTGTGCAAGAGTAAATAGAGAGTCAAGAGTCATGTGTACAAGTGGCAATATGAGAAGCCAAGAGGCATGAGAGGTTTATCTTATGCATAGAATAGGAAAGGTTGCATCTCCTAGATATGTGAGAAGAGCAATAGTCAAAGAGTCCAAGAGTCACCTTTCTAAGGTTATATTATGGAGACAAAGCTCCATGTATTGTATCATAATATTGACTCAAGAATGTATGGTCATTGAAGTATCACTGACTATTGAAGCTTATATACAGTTTGAGAAATTCTATTGTAACTTTTCTTCATGTTATTGCATGAATGATGAATCCATTTTATATCTTATTATTGTTATTCTACGCGAATATTATATTCATTGATATTGGACATTTATATTAAATTTCTCTAATATTTGAGACTACTCAAGATCCTAGATATTGGTACTTGTGATAATATGGCTAAAAAGCCAACACCAAGTACATTTTATTTCTAACATTTTTTTATCCCATTTGCATTTGTCCCATTTTGTTGCAATACCTCGTAAATCTTCTATAACAAAACCATTAGACAATCCCCAATCTTCCAAATCTTTTTTAACATATCCTTACATTCTTTGTATCTTTTATTATAGCAAACTCAAGACTATAATAACCTATTAATGTCCCACTAATTCTTGTTTTAAATGTCTTATTGATACCCCTAATATTCCAAGATACCATTTTTATTATCATTTTTTATTCTTATTTATAGGCTTAGCCCTACTTTTTGTTAACACTTGTAATATTTATTTTTAGTTTCACATACTCATATCTTTATGGGTTTCCTTTTCTCTTTGTTCTTACTTTGAGGTTCTTCCTCTTCATTTTCCATTCCCACCAATGCTTTCATCTTTATCAACCTCTTTGATTTTTCTAGACTATTCATAATGAGACTTATCATCTATAGGTTTATGTTGCCTTGGAGAACTTGAATTGCAAGGAATAACCTTAAATTTATTTTTTCTCTATATTGTTCTAAAAACCCTAAAGTCAAGGGTTAGTCTCCATAATCCTTACTTTCTAATGCTACCTTAGAAACCTTAAATTTTAATGGATATCACACTTATTTTGTTATTATGTTGTTTTTAAGTGCAATCATAATGAAACTTGGGTTTTTATCACCTTGAAGAATTTGAAGTACAAGGAATAGTCTCACAAACAATTTCTTCTTTGTGTTGCCTTAGAAACCCTAAAGTGCAACAATGATTCTCCATAGTATTTATTCTCTTATACTACCCTAAAAACCCTAAATTTCTATAGATACCCTCCACATTCTTTTCCTTATTATGCTATTTTTTAGACCCTTAAGTGCAAGCGTTGAGATTTACGCTACTTCCATTCTTATTGCAAGGAGAGGATTTAATACAATGTGAGGAAATGCAGATGATTTACCTCGATTAAACTTTACTTCTTTTACCTCCTTTGATTTAAAATTTGTCTTCACACCTTTAAGTCCTTTTGAATTGAAACTTGTGCATTGTACTTCTTTGTCCCTTGTGTTATTTATTTATTCTAATGGTTGATTTGAATAAACCATAATGACCTTTTCCATTTGATAATGTAGAGGCAATTTCTTTACCACTTTATTGAAAGTGGAAAATCCCTAATTAATCTAGCTTCTATTTTGGTATGACCTCCTTGCTTCAACTTGATATTATCTTATGCTTAGAAATATTGATCTCTTTCTTCATTGTTTTCACTTTGCAATATCGCCATGTGTCCAATGTCATAACAATTGTGATATTAGAATATAATATTTTCATAATCCACTTGTTGATCAAATTTGCTTATTTGGCTTTAATTTTATTTATTATGACAAAGGTTTTGAAATATCTATGGCAACACATATCCTAGTATAAACATCATGCCTTTGCTCTTGGGTAGTTGGTTTCTTTTGGATGAGCTCTGCTAGGGTAATACCAATATTATTCAAACCTCCTTATTGATAAGTTTTTATGGAAGTCCAAAAATCCTAACCCTATTATAAGTTTTTTAATAGTTTTTGTCTCCACAAAAAAATCTTACTCCATGGTCTTAAATATAATACATCTCTCCCTTAAAACATGGGCCACAATCCATTAATTTTACCCCTTCTTTTAGAACTAGATAAGATAATGAGAAAAAATTCTTTAGGAAGAAAAGTCATGGAGTAATTTGAATTCAGTCCTCACTTCTATTTGATTTACTTTAGAATCTTCGAAAAACCTAGCTAGTATGAGTGGAACTCATATGTTTACCCTGTGCTTTTAAGAATCATTATGTCATGTCCAATCATCTCATCCTTAATAATCACTTTTAGTGTAACAACTACTACCTAGATAGGTTTTACCATAGATTCATTTTTCCTTTTGTCCCTGACAAGAGCATATATACTTTCAATTAGGACTTTAAAAAATGACTTTCCTACCATGCTACCTAGCTTTTCCTCATAAGAATCCTTATATATATATGGAGATATTGTACGCACAAACATGGATTTGAGACCATGAGTTGCTCTATCAAGTGTTGAGAGAACTTGAACCCTTATCCCTAACTAACTCTTCCAAACTTCTAGTTAGGACTTCCAAATATAACTTTCATGCCATGCTACCTAAGTTTTCATGACAAGAATCCTTTATACTTTGAAGAAGGCTTACTCCATGTTCACACTTGATTTTTTATTGCACTTTAACACTCATTTCTTATTTTTTCCAAATATCTAAAATAAGAAAAGATAAGGCTTGTTCCACTTGCAATGACTTAACAAAAAGGTTGGCATTGTGAACTCCCTTTGAGTCTACCTTTTTAAACTAGCTTGACAAGAGGTACATGTTATGCCTTCTAGTGTTCTCCTGCACATGACAACACACACATGGCATGGTTTTACATTTTACAATGGGTTAGCAGAAGCAACACATGCACTTGCAACGAAAATAAACCTACTCTAACCAACAAGAGCCTCAACACATCATTATCAGGTACACATTTAGGAAAATAAACGTATTTATTACATTCATAGGGACCAATGGTCATATATTACACTAAGCAAACCCTTGGCCACCCAATACACTTTACAACCACCAAGTATGATGCATTACAACAAGCCCATCCCTAGGGCCCAACACACCCAAGTTGATTTAGGCTTCGCTAACAATGCTCGATGAGTACTCGATGATAACATAGATAAAACCTCCCTAGGAATCAACTCACAATCCCAACTCAAGACTTAGCTAGGCATGTAGGCCTCGTGCATAATAAAATGTCCATACTCAAGATCCTTTACCCCTCCAACACATACCCCATCACATAATAATAGAGGACCTTCAATCACGACTTATTGCCCTCTCCATGCACACCTCCCATACGTAAGAGCAACACAACTTAGACTCCTCACACACCAGAGAAGCCCCAATGTCAACTGCCCACTCCATGCACTTCCCATACCAACAAATAAATAACATTTGAGTTCAACCCACTAACCTCTCCTTGCACTTACAATACACAAAAGCTATCACAATATCTATTTCCCCTCTCATAACACACTCACTACACAAGAGCAGAGTACATTTAAACATAGTGCTCACACAATCCCTTTCTTGCTACTCAAGCACCTTAGGACTCATTGCCCCTGAACCATCCCACCACTTCCAAGTCAACCTTTTAACCTCAAAACAATATAGGAATAAATCATCAACTATGCTCGTTGCCCCTTACAACACAACACATCATTGCATAGAGGTGGAGAGCATTCCTCCATCTCACTACACCTTGCCAGTCTCGCCTTGTACTTGTTCAAGACACTGAAACCTCAAAGTAAATGTAGGTTCGTCACCATGACAACACAAACCACTCGCTAGCTTTTCCTTCACATAGGAAGTCATGAGTGTTGTTGAGGAGGCTTGAGACACACAACCCTCTCCAATATCAATTCACCTTTCTAGTCTTGTTGTGCATCCACTCACAACATTAGAACCTCAAGGCCAATCACTCGCTAGACATTACTGCATCACAAGCCCTAGGCGATGTGAGGGATGTTGAGACACTTATCTATCATAAAACACCCCACTTAAAATTGACAATGCCCTCGACATCGATGAAGCCTTTGCTGCAATTGTTGTTGAGGAGGTCTTTGCTGATCCATCATTGAACCAAGGTGCCTATGCATAACATTCCCTACCTCTAGCATCAAACCCGACCTACTTGCCCTCTCCGTGCACACCCTATACACAAGAGCACCTTGTACACAAGAGCAAACACAACTTAGACTGCACTTTCCATGCACACACTCTCTAGGCACTCCCAACACCAAAGAGTAGAAGTCATTCAAGTTCAGCTCACTACCCCTTAGTACCACACAAGTCACAGTTCGTCAACACCACACAAAGATAAGGCACATACAACCCACATGAATTGTTTTTCAATAATCATTTAATTATCAAAACAACTATTATTAAAATATTTAATTATTATCTTATGTAATAATAACCTCAAATTATTATTGTATAAATAAAAGAAAAAAGGAAAAAAATATCATATTCTTAATAGTGAGGGTGGAGGACCCGGGTTAAAACCTCTAGTTATTGTGAGAAACCCCTACAACCGATGCTTAGGGCTGAGCATTCCCATATCAACCATGATTCTTCGTATGGCTAAGAGCTAAACACAGTCCCATACACACCAAAGTTTGAACCTTAAACCTCCCAATGAAGAGCCAAATATTGAACCGTTGCGTTTTCCCCCACCATATGAAATACATAAACCCCATACATACACCATAGTTTGAACCTTGAACCTTCCAATGAAGAGCCAAACCTCTAATTGTTGTGCCCCCTCCCCCTCCCCCTCCTCCTCCTTATGAAATACATAATCATCTAATTGTTTATCCATCCCTATTTAAAATATAAAACCCAACTAAACCCATTTTTCTTTAAAAAAAAATTAATAGTTCTAATTAATATTTGAAATAAAAATAAAATTAAATAGGTTTTAATATATATATACTTATTTTTTAAGCGAAAAACCCCTTGCGGAGCCACCTTAGTCTGAGAGACCACGAACAGGGGGTTCTACACCGTCAAAGTCACCCGGGGTCGCACCCGACCTTGCCCGCACCAACATTATCAATTGGATTTTAGATACCCAATTCAGCTTTATGGTAGGGTGGAGATTTGAACCTGGGACCTCCCTTGGAGGATTGCCCTCTCCTCTCCAACTCACCTACAACACCTGGGTTAAAGTAGGTTTTAATATCGGTTAATATGAGAAAGAAATTCTACTACCAACGCTTATAATTGAGTATTTTTGTCTCACCCACACAATCTTACACACCACAGTTTAAACATTAAATCCCCCTATAAAAATCAAACTCCAAACTGTTGGAATACTCCTCTAAACTATAGGAAACATGTAATCATCAAGTTGTTTATCCATCCTCATTTAAAATGATATAGAATCCAACTAAACCTAAGACTACTATTCATAATCCCAAAATCTTTGCCCCTCGTATCGACTCACATTGTACGCGCACTCTACACGCCTTTTGCCGATTAATGCACACGCCTAGTTTTAATAGGGATAAAGGGGAAAATCGAAAACGAATAAACAAACAGATATATATATATATTTCTGACATCACGAAGAACGTAGCTTCACGCGTGGTGACGGAGACGTAAAATAATGTTACGCACCTCAGCCGCACGTTAGAGGCTTACACAGGTTTAGGTAAAAATAAAGGTTCTACTCACCTAGCGCCTTACCCTCACAATGAATTAAGGTAAGGGGATGCGTGTGGTGGCCCACAAATAAAAATAAAATAATAATTTCCCCACACGACTTCGACTGCGACTTCGATGGCCGTCCGATGTAGAAGGGCGTAGGGCATAGGCCGTCCACTCACCCACCACGCTCTCCCAGTCCGAGGCAAATAATTGATTCGCGTGTCGTCGAGCGGCTCTAGAACCCTCTCTCCACGCGATTTTACAAAATCAATATAAAATATTAATTCGGGGCCAACCAAATGAAATGCAAATGCTCAGCAAATGACACGAAATGCTGCGAGGGCCAATGGGAGGCGTGCATTAGATCGGATCAGATCGACATTTCTGGTCCATTCACTTGATACTTGTTTCCACGTGTCAGAACGCGCTGCGACGCTCTCTCCTAAAATATATGCGCTGTCTAAAAACGAAAAGAAGAATAATACATAAAAAAAACTGAGACAGTACTGCGATCAACGTTTACATGAGAACAGAGAAGGAGAAAGAAAAATAAATAAATGAAATGGAGAATCTCCTTGTTTCTAGGGTCTTCTTCTCTTTAATGGATCTCGACGGACTTGTCTGAAATTCGTCTGTTTAGTCTGAAGAAATTTTTTTTCTGTAGCTGAGCGAATTTTCTTTTTAGTTTTGACGTCGGAAGTTCGACATCTGCGGATTTTCTGTTTAATTTTTCGGTTGATTTTGCGAGGATTCGCGTGGGGTGGACGTGGGAGCGGATTCGAACTGTGGACCTCCGAGTTGTTGTTGTAGTTGTTGTCGGCGTCCACAGAGAATTTAGCGCCGCGCTAAAGTTTGCGAAGATGAGGAGTAATGCGAAATGAAGCATCAATTTAGAGGGATTTACGGATGGGAACTGATAATCTGGAGCGACGCTGCAGTTTGAGGCCTTTACAGTGCTGATTGAGCCATGTCAGATTGGGGCTTATATGAGGTTAGAAATGTTCAGCGAAAAACTCTTTTTATTTGTATGGAATTTTTATGCCAAAAAATAGGTGTTATGATATTTAAAGGAACGTACGTCTCGTGAAGAGTAGTGCTTGTGGTTGGAAGGGTTGGTTTATTCTTTGTTTTGTACATGTATTTTTTTTCTTTTTCCAGAGTAGGGTTGCTGTTGTAACGAAAAGATATGCAAATATGAGTTCACGTGGGGTTTTGAGCTTTTGTTTTTGGAGTCTTTGTGTAGGTACCAAATGAGGTCTATGAAAGTCTTGCTTTGAAGATGAGTGTAGATTTCACAGCAGAAAAGTTGATTGTAAGACTTCTGGATTCCGGGTTTAATGGTTTTTGCAGGATGTTTTGAGTCTAAATTGTGGACCCATTCTAATGAAAAATATGTTTGGCAATTTGGTCCCTGTTGTTTTCCCTTCTCTGGTATGACCCTTTTTTTAAGTGATTTTTCTGATACAATGTTTTCTTTAGTTATCTCCTTTGGAGCTTTTCCCTTGTGTTGATGCAAAAGTACGCATGCTTAAATTTAGTATGGTACATTTTTTGGGTGGTAGATAAATGAATAAGCACACTGCTACTACATTTACATGTCTTAATTTGAAACGAAGTTAGAGCAAAAATATTTTACTATTTTTTGAAAAGCAGGATTGTATAATTTATAGCATTTTTCTGAAATGTTAGCCAAACTTTTTATGAAATATACATGTGTACACACATAAATTTTTATATCAATTAGTATACATCTTTTGACTGAAATAATGGGTTTTACAAAATTGGTTGGATGCATTTGATGATGGAGACGTTTTGAAAGTCCATTACCTCTGCACTTAAACTAGACTGGGGAGATCTCAACCACTAGCCTGCGGCCAAAGGCAGAAAATTTTACTTACCTTTCCTTATATAAGTTTCAAAATGACAACGTATATAATTTTATATATAATATTATAATATATATCATTTTATTTTAATTATTTTATTAAAATTTTTATATTATTAAATAATTTTATATATAATATTATAATTATAATATCGTATACAGTGCAATGGAAAACATTTTTAACTCTTTCATACTCCTACAACCTTTTTGGTTGTGAAAAATTTCTCTAATTTAGAAGACCTAAGATATAGAAATTTAGATGAACAATAATATTATGTCTAATCATCTAATACTACAGTCTTGAAAGTCTTTTAATATGTGTTTTATGAGAATAAGAGTAGTAGGATGCCCTGCTATTTGTTTGGTGGTGTCCTTCCTAGGAGGGAAATTTATTCATTGACAAAGACCTTATGAAGTTGTTGACTCAATTTTTCAACAATGCATGGATTTTTTTTCTTTTTTAAAAAAGCATCTAAGTTGTTCAAAGCAAAGGTGTATTACCATCATCGGCCAAATTATAATCTTAAGAAATTGAAGATATTAGTATTTTTTTTAATGTCAATAGAAGGAATTCTGTTTTGCAAATAGTTGGAAGAAGACAAATATCTCAATAGGGATGATTTATTCATTCATTATATTCTTCCTGAGGTCTTTTGCATAGAAAGACATGCCTTCATTCTATTTTCCTTGAGATTTTTTTTGACAAAGAGGCACATTCTTCGACAATGTGGACTTGTTGGAAATCACGTGTCATTTGGCATTTGAACTTGGTTCTCCTCTTTGGAAACCAGCACAGTTAACCACTTCAATTCATGCCATTTTGACGTTGAACCAACAATTAAAATAGTTCAAACTGAAACTAATGCTTCATTTAAAATAGTTCTAAAGGGTAAAGGTGAGTCGCATAATATTTATTAACCCAACAGAATCCATGGGACATGATAGAAAATAAAAAAAATCACATAAATAAGGAGGGAGAAAGAGAGAATTTTTTCATTGAACGAGAATTTTTTTTATTGAAAGTTGGATCAAACTTTCGTGAAGAGGTGTCCAAAACAGTTGACCTGCCATTCCCAAGATATGGATCCATTTGATACCTCTTGACATATGTCATATCCAACTTAAGATGGACCTGTGCTATTTATATTTACATCTCATATTTTATATTTGCTTGTTAGGAATATATTCATGATAGGATATATAATTGATTTTTTATGTTCTTGGTATAGGAGACCATTGCTTGACTTGTAAGTAAAAAATGAACTACAAATGCTTGTGATAGATGCTTATAAAGTTTGATGATTCTCTGTCTCTTGACTTTGTTGTTATTTATTACAATTTGGGGCTGAAATATTTTGAGCTAGTGTATTATATTGAGCTTTAAAGTTTCTTTTTGAAATCTCTTACTAACATCACAAAACTTACAATTTCAAGTGGGAGGGATCTTTATTTCCCTTTATTTTTGGTTGGAAAGAAGTAGTTGCCCAACTTTCTTAATAGCCTTGTGTTTTTATTAAATTGTAGAGTGTTGTCTAAATTAGAATTTGTCTAATTAGATTTTGATGACAAACATATGATGTAGTGACAAATGGTAACGAAGCAACTTGAAGAAAAATGTTTTCATATCTAAAGCTAATGTCTTCTTTTGCATGAGCTGGCCTTCATAAATATGTTTTGAAATTAATTTTGTTGGACTTTAAGTCCTTCCTTGTTTTTATGGTCTCGGGAAACCAAGGACAAAGGTATGCTTTTGTCACTGGAGGAAATTTTAGTAACTACATCACACCTTCATAGAACATAAAAACCACCAGCCGCTATGGAAGGAATGACTTAGGTTGTTACATGAGGCAAGATTGAACCAAATGATAATTATTGGCTTAAAAATCATAAGACTAATGTCCTTTATAAAGAACCTCACATGCATTTGCTCCTTAAGTGATTGTCCATCCTAAAAAATAGAATATGTTGGATCCTAAATAGTAGTTAGAAATTAGTGTCTGCTTAGTTAACTTTTATGTTTACACTAAAGTATTAACATGATAATAAAGTATGAAATTTGATATGAACACTTAGCATTTGATGATATGATGAGCATGAATTATTCCTTACATCAAATCTTGGACTAAAGTGTACATCATTTCTTTTCTTTCTTAGAAGCCATTTTTTCTAATTTTTAATATAGATAGGAAAAATGTAATCTGAAAGTGGCTTGGAAGATCCTCTTGATATGTGAAATTCAGATGTCAAATGAATGGAAATCTTAACTTAGGAACAACATACAAGTTTCCTATGATGGTTATCTTTAGATGTCAAGTTTCAAGCCTAGTTGAAACTCATAATGAAGTCTAAAAGTCAAATGTTTAGTAGACATAGAAGGTGGTGAATATTATGGACATATTTGTCCGACTCTTGGCATATTTTTTGATAGATGCAAAGTACATGGGGGGTCTTGCAATTTTATCTTGATCGTTAGATTTGCCATGAAAGGACATAGAAAAATTCAGTTCACAACAAAATACTTCATATATGGTTGATAGAAACGAGAGTTTTATGGGCTACTTTTCCAATTGGATGATTTGCAATTGCTTTTTTAAGAAACGACTTTGCCTTGTTCTTACATTTAAAAAAAAATGATTAGCTATTTTTACATATTAACAAATATTACATCTAGATCTATCATATCCAATAAAAAGTACAATATTATGCATAATTTCTAGAATGTATATTCTAATAATTAGAAAGATTCTTACACTTAACATATGCTTTTCCTTAAAATTCCATGGCCGAGGTTGGGCTATAGAACCAGTGTCTCTCTTAGAAATAATTGCAATTAGGATTTAAAAAAAAAGTTTGTAAATTCACATGTGGCTTCTTCTAAAGGTTTATTTGACAATTCATATAAATATTTATTAATTTTTATGTTCCTTTCTTACAACAATATCTATTGGATATGTAATAGCCATAATTGCTTTGATGGGTTACACACTTGTAGCTAAATACTTGTAGAATATGTTTGTGTACATGTTAATTCATGATTGTGGTTGTCCTTAAGGAGGCATACATCTTTGGAAATATTGTTGATTCACAAGTGGCTTCTTCCAAAGGTTTATTTGACAGTTCATACAAATATTCATTAGTTATTATGAAAGTTTTTTATTACGACAAAATCTATTGAATAGGTACTAGCTATTGGTGATATACTTGTAGCTAAATCCTTGCTACTATCATAGGTAACATTTGCAAAGTTTATATCGTTATTTTTTTCTGAAGAACAAGGGGTTGTACTTGGGCCTCCCACCCTTGACAAATCACAACTCTCTCCTTTTGAGCTTGAAATTTTACAAACAGATTCAATTTTCATCGACACTTTATCCTCAATAGAGGAACCCCTTGCTTGTATGCTTGTTGTGGTCTTCCTTGAAAAATACGAAATAAATGAGCCATCAATAGACTTTGATTGACTATGAAGATCTTCATCTATTGAGCCCCACTTTAAATGTAAATCTAGTCTTCTTCCTTTTTGTCTTCTCCACATAGCTAGAAAGATGGGCTTGCATGTGTGATCTCAGGATCCATAGTGTTGTGATCTTCCTTGTTTGCAAGTACATATCCTCATGCTTTAAGTGGATGGTTGTTGGCTTTAGAGACCAAAAAAAGCATAGCAATCTTCATGGTGGTAATTCCATGACAATCTTGGACAAGATGTGGGCCACAAAGTGCTAGATCCATTTGTAAAAGTTTTTGATCGAGATTGTGAGTTAAGTTGAAACATTTTTTTGGTAAAAAGGATTAATAAATTAAATTAGTTGAAAATCAGATTACATCTCCTGCCTTTCTAGGATTGAAGGCTTTTAAGCCAAGTTTTAATAGAGGATGTGGGACTATTCTCCCTCACATCTAATCTACTACAACTATCTATGCAAAAAAGAGTAACCATGTAAAGCAAGGATATATAAATCTAGATACAACAAGCAGTACTATCATCAATGGTAAGAATGGAAAAAAGAGCTTCCCTGGTCCATTGAGGCCACCATCTGGGAGGATATCCATAGCAAGTGAAGTCTCCTCGATCAAGAGCCCAGTTAGCCATCGCATCTGCCACCCTGTTCTGATCTCTAAAGATGTGTATGAACTCCACTGTCTCAAAGCGTTGTTGGGTCATCTGTATTTGCTCAAGTATTCTCTTGTATTCTCCACATTTTGCTTGCTTGGTCCTTTTAAGTGGTTAATCATAATTTGGGAGTCTGATTCCACCTAAATTTTCCTCCACCCCACCTTCAGAGCCTCCTGTAATCCCCTTAAGATGGCATATCCCTCTGCCAGGTTATTGGATAAGATACCTAGGTTTTTTGCGAAGATAAAAGCAGGGGCGCCATTCGAAAGGCGGCCTATTCCCCCATACTCGCTCTTCCTGGATTTCCCCTTGAGGCTCCATCCATATTAATCTTACCTAGTCCCTCTGGAGGAGGTTTCCAATTCCTAGTTCTGATTACTTGTGCATGATTTGGGGTTACCCTTTTTGATGTGACCACCATTGGAGACACTTGTAATCTAGATATTATCTGAATCCACTTTTGGTTAGGATTTTGGGGCTCTTTTAACAGGTATTGGATTGACTCCCTCATATTGGTTATGATCCTTTGCTAGACAAAGTGGTTGTCTCTATACTCTTAGTTGAAGATACAATTATTTCTCTCCTTCCACAAATTCCACAAAAGGAGAGTCATCCCCACCCAAAAATCTGTTGAGTGGGTTGGTCCATTTCCTCCCATTTAGGCCACTCCCTCCAAAGTTGTTCTATAGAAGATATCTCAGACCAACGGATGCCTAGCAAAGTTGCCATCTATTTCCATAGTTTGATTGTGATGGGGCATTCTATAAAAAGGTGAGAGATCGTTTCCTCATTCTCCCAACACATCTCACATCTGAAAGGCCCATGCATCCCTCTTTTCATCAATTGTTCCCTTGTTAGCACCCTTCTATGAAGTAGAAGCCAAATGAAGAATCTAACTTTGGGCCAAAGGTTCTATGCCCACAACTGCATGAATATATCACTTAATAGGCTTGAGGTACTCTAGCAGAGGGCTAAGTATCCAGAGGCAACTGTATATTCACTCTGATTTTTCTTGCCCCATCCAAGAGTATCCTCCTCTTGAGACCATGAGAGTGATCTCATCTAGATGGTCCTATAGATTTCTTTTCTTTGATCCTCTAGGATTTGGATTGGCCACTCCTCTATTGGGATCCATTGCCTTCCTACCTCCCAGCTACTGCTTTGAGGCTTACAATATTTGGCTACCTTAACCCAATTGTTTCTATGTAGATTCTCCATCAACGGTCTCCAAGTCGAGAATTGAGTTATTAGAGGAGGATGACCATCCCACGAATCTGTCCAAAAGTTAGCCTTCTGTCCATTATGGATAATCTAGAACAATCTTTCCTTGATCATATCCTCTCCTATTCTAAGTCCCATTAAGATGGGAGATCCTCTACTAGGAAGCGAAAATCGGATAAGCTCTATCAGGGTTTTATTCTCTGCATATTTGGCCCTCAAAATTTGAGCCCATAATTCCTCAGGGGATTTTAGCAATCTCCAATATAACTTAGCCGCTAATGCCTTGTTATTCTTGACAACTGATCTGATTCCTAGTCCTCCCTCCTTTTTTAAGGCATAAAGTATCCCATTTCACCAATGCCCATTTTTATTCTTCCTTGACTCCATTCCAGAGGAATCTATAACTTATTTGATCCAATTCTTTAAGAACTGCCTTAGGGATAGCTAGCACTAAGGAGACATAAATAGGTATGGCATTGAGGACTATTTTTATCAAGGTCATCCATCCTCCTATAGAAAGCCACCTATTAGTCCATTTTCCCAATTTGGCTTTCACTCTCTTTGATAACCAAGTCCATTCCTCCTTTTTTTGCCTCCCAACTATAAGTGGAATTCCTAGGTAGGTGATTGGAAGAGATGTCTTCTTGTATCTCAATTTATCCAACAACATTATCTCCTGCCTAGGTGAGCAATGGAAAAAGATGACCTTGGACTTTTCTTCATTTATAAGTTGTCCAGTCGCTTTTGTAAACCGTCCTAGAATCATTTTAAATCTGGAGGCCTCCCTTGCTGTTGCTTTTCCTAATAATGTAGAGTCATCAACAAATTGTAGGTGAGTAATTGGTTTAGCTCTAGTTGCTATTATTATTCCCTCCAAAGCTCTGGTTTCCCTATCCTTAGCTAATGTTTTGCCCAAACATTCAACCAATATGATGAACAAGTATGGGGATAAGGGGTCTCCTTGCCTGATACCTCTGGAAGTTGTAAATAGCTAGGTAGGAGCTCCATTTACTAGAACCGAATAGGATACCAAGGAAATACATCCCTTGATCCATTCTACCCAATCCCTCGAGAATCCAAATTGTCTCATCACCTTTAGGAGGAAGTGCCAGTCAACTCTATCATATGCTTTGGATAGGTCTAACCTAATAAACATGGAGGGTATTTTTTGTACCTGCATAGAGTGGATGGCCTCCTGAGCTAAGACTATCTCATCCAAGATCTATCTTCCTTCCACAAAACCACCTTATTCTAGAGAAATAATTTTGTGAAGAAGAGGTTTGACCCTTTCTGCCATGATCTTAGTGATAATTTTATATAGGACATTACAAAGGGCTATTGGTCGGTAGCCAGAGATGTGTTCAGACTCCTAGGTTTTCGGAACCAAAGCTATATATGTCTTGTTCACCTCTTTGAGCACCACTTTGGCTATCCTAGCCTCTTCTACCACTTCCAATAATTCTTCCTTAAGGATATCCCAGAATTCTTGGTAGAATTCTATGGGAAATCCATCTAGGCCTAGAGTTTTGCCTTTTTACATCTTGAAAACTACTTGTTATAGTTCTTTGGTAGTAATTGGGGTAGTCAAAGTTACATTATCTTCCTCTATGATGAGAGAAGGAATCTCTTGGAGTACTTCCTATTGTACCTCCTAATTCAATGGTTTTGCCTTAAAGAGTTGGGCAAAGTATTCTCTTGCTATATCTTTCATCCCATCCCATGTGTGTATTGAATCACCCGCAACTGTTTTTAGGGAAGAGATGAAATTGTGTGACCGCCTTGCTAGGAGAGATTTATGGAAGAAGCTAGTGTTCCTATCTCCCTCCTAGAGCCATTGGATCCTAGATTTCTATTTCCATAGGATCTCTTCTCTTTTGTCCCATTCCTCTAGCTGAGCAGTAAGCCTAGCCTCCTCCTTGCTTTGGATCTCAGTAGTGCCATCCATTCGTATTTGCTCATTTAGGTCCTCAAGTTTGGTTAAGATATGTCGTTTCTTTTCCTTTATGTCACCAAACTCCTCCTAATTCCATGTTCTCAATTTGGACTTGAGGTATTGAAGCCTCCTAACAAAATTGTACATCTTTGTACCATGCCTAGGTTTACCCTCCTGCCACCATTGTTGAACCTTATCTCGAAAACTACTATCTCGAAACCACATTAGCTAGAATCTAAAAGGAGCACGACTAGGTCTGGTCTTCCACACTTCCACCAACACCGGCCAATGATCTGATCCTGCATTATTCAACATTTGTGCTCTTGGAATATATCCATTGCTCAAAAACTCCTCTGATAACAGAAACTTGTCTAGTCTTTCTAGAATGCATGTTGGGCCTTGCCTTTTATTAGACCAAGTCATCATACCATTGTCTGGTTTGATATCTACCAGATGAAGAGATCTAATATGCTCCGTCATGAGGTCAATACTACTATCTAGAGTGTGATTTCCCCCTATCTTCTCTTCCAATGAGAGGATGGTGTTGAAATCTCCACCTACAAGTGGCCAAGCTCTAGGGAAATGATCGATAATATAAGCTACATTCCTCCATTATTGTCGTTTTTCATCCAGGCTGATAGGAGAGTATACATTGAGACATAACCAATGCTGAGGAGAATGTCTACTCTAGGCCAGTAAAGCCAGAATCCCCCAACTTCCCATTGTTTGGTGTATCACTATCTCTTTCGGATCCCAAAGACAAGCCACTCCTCCAGAAGCTCCTTGGGAGCTTAGGGATTCCACCCTACACGTAGGCCAAATATTTTGGCAAAAATCTACATCTCTTCTTCGACACTTTCGTTTCTTGGATGAAAACCATTTGTGGATGATGTTGTTGAATCATTCATTTTACTTCATTATGCTTTACCAAGCTACCCTTAAGCCCTCAAATATTCTAGGTGATGCACTTCATCAAGCATAAGGACTAAAAATATGGGTAAGATCCTTGACCTTACCCATTGCTATCAACTTTGCACCTTCTTTCCCTATTTGATGTTGAGTAGTCTTCCTACCTGCTCTTTGGTATGTATCTAGCTTCATCTTTTTAGTAGACTCTTGACTCACTCCTGTTGGTTCTAGGATGGACTCCAAACCTGGCGTAGGTGAGAATACCACCATGGCCCTATCAGAAGATTCTTAGGTGTCACCTCCACTATCTATTCCTTTATGAGTTCCTCCATTTGATTGGTTAGAGTCATTGTCTTTCTCTTGGCTTCTATTTTTCCTTTGGGATCTCTTCAACTTTTGGGGTGGGTTCTCTTGTGGGCTACTTAGTAGATCTAGAATTGGCTCAATGTTGTGATTTATTTCTTCAACTATTGGTTCCTTTCTTAGGGCTTGAAGAGGAGTTTCTAGGATCTCCATCTCCATGATGTTCTCCTCATCATCCATTGGGAGGTTAGCAAACTTATTGGTGGAGATGACTACCTGCTCTTTAGATGTTTGTTTTCTCTGTATGTTCTTTTATTTAGGCAGTTCGAAACCTCTAAGGGTCATTTCCTCTTGTGCTACTTCTGGGATCCAATATTTGCAATCCCTAGCTAGGTGACCATATTCATGACAAATCCTGCACCTGAAGGGGATGTTCTCATAGTCCACATCTTGTTCCCAGGTATCCTCCCCAAACTGCAGAGTAATATTTTTCGGCAAGGGCTTGTCAAGGTCGATGAGAACACAAATTTTGGCATAGATAATTTGTTCAAATCGGCTTGTACTATCTGTTGTCATCATATAAGATCCTAGAGTATTGCCTATTGCCATGAAGACAACTTGGTTCCAAAACTCTATTGGCAACCCAAAAAGTCTCACCCAGACTGGGGCTACTGAGGGCATTTCCTCTTCTGCCTTGAACTTGGTATGCCAGGGCTTCATGAAAAGCCTTTCCCTACCTAAAAACCAAGGACCCCCTTGGAAAACTTGTTCTCTATCCTCCTCATTAGCAAAAAGAACTAAGAAATAACCATGGTTCCACAAGGTTGGGGGACGGGTTTTGGGGAAGGTGGGGGACGGCAAGCCGATTTTAGGAAACGATTGTGGGACGACAAATATAATAGTATTAAATTTTTTTAGAAATTTAGAATAATTTACACAACAAAAATGAAAAATACTAAATACTAGTAGTTTACAACAAAAATATTTAGAATTTAGAAGCCATTAAAATTATTTAAAATTTTACAAAAAATGTAAAAAATACTAATTCTTATTACAACATAAAGAGTTTACAACAAAAATAGTCTCTTTGTGCAGGAACTTCTGTTGGGCTATCACTATCATTATCTGTATCTGATGAGCTGCCCTCATTATTTGAGTGAAGAGCCTCCAATGGAACTCCAACCAACCTCTCCTGATCTTGACCTCATCAATCTGTCCCGCATCTTTTGGATCAACATCCCATCGTGTAGCTAGAGATTGCATGTACTCTAGCTTAACTCTCTCACGAAGGCAAAGAGAGATAGCACTGCTACTAGCTTCTTCGCTCTGCGAGAGGTAAGCTTGTTCCTCCTCACATTGTGGATAAAGTTGTATGTGGACCAATTCCTCTCAACAGCAGAGGAACTAACAACTTGTGAAAGAAGCCTAATTGCAAAATGTTGCAAGTTAGGTGTATCATTCCCATAGAGCTGCCGCCATCTATTGGGATCTGATTGGGAAATGGTCACCCTATCCTCTCTACACTCTGGTTGGTTGAAGCAAGGGCCCCTAAGATTCACAAATTTGAGCCACTCATCTCTAAGTTTTGAGCCCTCTTCCTTTGCATACATCTTTTTAAGAGCATTCAAAAACCCTTGTCTCACCTTTGGATCTTTATAGGGTGGCACTCTCCCAGGCCTAGGCTCATACCACTTTGTGTTTACCGCATATGCTGCCATATGAAGGGGGATGTTCATCCTATCCCACCTCCTCTGTATAATAGGTTTAATGTGGGCCTTTTAGAATAATAATGATGGATGTCTAGCACAAATGATTCTTTTCATCTCATCTAGCATGTTGTTAAAAGTCTCATAGATCCTTTCCTAGATTAGGAGCATCTGTATTAGCATATTTGATGACTGCAACAATTGGGGCAACGAAAGACACAATGTACCTATAAGAAATTAAAAAAAAAATTAAAAAACTTAGACTATATGAGCAATCCAATTTGAAACTAAAAATGAAAAATCATAAATGATAAATCAATGAATCATAAACAAAAAAAAAAAACATGAACCAAATCTTAACTTCAACTTTTCTTACTGGGCTTGAGTCCACCAACCATCATGCAATACTTGGTCTCTGATATTCTTTCCCTTCTCCGTCTTTGATTCCGGCCAACTCTTCCACTCCATGCATACTACCATGGTCTGTAAAGCATCTTGCATCTCGATCATCCTCTCCAATAAAATGAAGTAGGTGGCGTATCTAGCATCTCTTGGTTCAATGAACTATTTCTTTGAGAAGGACCGAAAGAGGGCTAAGGAAGTGTTATGGTTGCAAATGAACATTTGCAAGTCTTTGGCTTCTGCAACCATAGCCCTCACTCAATCTATCCTCCCAATGTCCTTCAATGCATTGTTCAATGCATGAACACATCACGAGGTCCAAAAATTATGTCTATATGACTGCTCTATCATTTGCTCTGCACTCTAGCAAACAGGGGTTGCATATGTAATTACTTGTAGTTTACAAAAATATTTTGAATAATTTACACAACAAAAATAGTCTCATTTACACAACCATATAGATTTTCATAAGAAAAACGAAAATTGATTACCTGTACAACATTGGAGGGTCCAACCTCCTCAATAATCTCCTTCAACAGGAGGTACTTGTGCTCAACGCCCTTTCTCTTTCCATGCAATCAACGACTTGAAGAAAATAGGGACTTGTTGAACATATGACAATAATATTGATGAGCGGATGCTGACGAATTCCAGTCCACCCATCCATGATGATAGAACATCCACTCGTCAACCATGTGTCCCTCATCTGCTCCATAACCAAACTGCATTTGGAATATTGTTTGTCCAAGAGAGAGGTACGAAGCCTAGTTTCTCCATGCACTGCATATGAAGGCCCTGCCTTGGCTGCTTTTTTGAATGCTTCCTTGAAATAGGGGGAATGTACAATATGGAAAGGAAGCCCATGTGCAAAAAACAATTGTGCTATAGCATCATTTGCCTCCTCTCTTGCTTGTACATTAGGCATCTCATTTATAGTTCCTTTTTTCTTTGAGGGCAGCTGTGGCATACTAGAGGTTTGGGTTAATTCTTGTGGCTGTCTTGAGGAGGCTCCAAAGTCACTTCTAGATGATTGGCCAGGTTTAGGGAAAGGCATGCCTAAACCTCTAAGTTTGGCCTCTTGCACAAGCCTATTGGCAAAGCCACTTGTAGCCGGTTCATTTTTTTGCAAGGCCTAACCCCTGTTCCTGCTTCATCAGTGAGATGAGATTCAACCCTAGTATAGCTGCCCTTAAACTCAGTTTGACAAAAATTGCACAACCATGTTCTTGAGCCCTCAATTTTTTTTTCCCTTGGTCACAGTTGGTTACAAATTGCAGAAGAGGTTTTTTTAATATTAAATGGACCCTTGGCATATTCTTTTAACAGTGGTGATGGACAATCAAAACTAGAAGTAGTGCTGTCCTCTTTGAAAGTTTTGGGTTGGATAGTAGAGGCAGAATCCTTAGCAATATGAATGTTTTGATTTTCCTTTTGGTTTTCCGGTTCCCCCTCCATTGGAATGTCAAATGGGTCTGATTCATATCCTCACTCCTGCTGATGTTGAAACTTGAAAGAAAAATATGAAAATAGACTTGGATGAGATAATGAAAATAGGAAAACAAACTTGGATCTCTTGCTGCTCCTTTGCTGCTATCCTGTTGTTGTTTTCATTGTTGTTCCTGCTGCTCTCCTGTTGTTGTCTTCATTGCTGTTGTTGCTCTTCTTCATTGCTGTTCTGCTGTTGCTGCTGCTCTTCTTTACTGCTGTTCTGCTTATGTTGCTGCTCTTCTTCACTGCTGTTCTGCTTATGTTGCTGCTCTTCTTCTTGCTGTTGTTGCCTGCTCTTCTTCTTCATTGCTGCTTTTGAATGATTGTGTTTTAAACTTAAAAACTTTTTCTTTTTAACTTAGTCTCTTTTTAGGGTTTGGGGGGTGGAGACTTTCGCGGGTTCCACCCCCCATACTTTTTTTTTTTTAAAATTGAGTGAGAGATGCCCGGTTGTGGGGGACGACTGGGCGTCTTCAGGAATGTCCCCTCATAGGAGACGTCTTGGGGATGGCCCCTTGTAGGTGCCTAAAATCTTGAGGATGGCCCCTTGCAGGCCCTTGGCATCTCGAAGACGATCCCCCGCCGTCCCCCAAAGGGGGATGGCAAGGAAATGTCCCTAGGGTGCCAGGGGCCCGTAGGGGGCCGTCCCTGGGATGGCATTGGGGAAACGTCCTTGATGCCGTCCCCTTGTGCTGTGGATGGAGGGGACAAGGGGATGCGTCCTTGTTGAACACTGAAAATAACCATTGGGGTAAGCAAAAATATTTAACTCACCTCTAGTTCTCCATGCCCACATCTTGAAAGTAGGGAGGCCTGGACGAAGACCTAGAAATTGGTAGATTAATCCTCTATGTTCCATAGCGTCGATCCTAGTCTGTATGTCTGACATCTGAAGTTGGACCATGGGAGAGCCATCCATTGCTTTCATATACCCCGAGACTATTTTCCTAGGGTTTGTTTTGGGCATTCTCAAAGGTTTGCAAGAAGTACAAGTGTTATTTTACTACAATTGTTTGTGGCTGTCCTCCTCTCAAGGCATCCCAGAAGGTCATACTTGGCAAATTTTCACTAGAATCTCTTACCATACTAGGGATTGACTCATTTTCCTTGCTATGATCAGCAACATTGACCCCTGCTTGATTACTTTTCAACCATCTAAGGTTGTTCCCCTTTTGAGACATTTCCACTTGTTGCAATATAACTCAAGCTTATTGTTTTAAAGTCGGTCCTTTGCCTCTTGTGTGTTTGTGCCCTTGGTTCTGTCCTTGTTTGGGATTGGTTGCTGTGAACTCAAATAAATCTTCAAATTTCTCTTGTTGGAATGGGATTTGATCATTGGCTTGTATTATTTGTTCCACTTGCATGTGCTCATGGTTATTTTGGCCCTTCTTGGAGTCCACATCCTTTGGCTTATTTTGCATATTGGTCTTGTTCCCATGGAATCCTCCTTCTTCCACCATCCAAGGCTTTACCATTTTGTTATCCACTAATCTCTATAAACCCTTAGCCAAGGGTCTTTGAAAACCCTTAGCTAGGGATCTCTGTAAACCCCCTATCGATGTTTCTGGATTTCGTTCTATACTTGTATTGCCCCTGTTGGAAGACATTTTGAAGTGGAAGTTGAAGATATTTGCGCTTATTTCTTCATTCAACCAATTTTGGTGCCGCAATTTTCACTTCCAATCGAAACGTCTTTTTCATTGGCATTCAAAAGTAGTCATTATATGAGGACTTGTTACAGTTCATTTTACCACTAGAAATTGGTGAATAGACATTCAATTAAGGGCATTGACAAGCTCTTTAAGCTTCAACATATGGCTAAAATATTGTATGAAGTTAATTTTGTTGGGGAATGACATCACCAGCCTTGACCTGGGCCTGATCTTGTCTTGTATGAAGTTTGCTTGAAGTTGAGTGACAAATAGGCTAGAGGATTCTTTTTCTCTTGCAAAATCAGGTCTATTCTTGCCTTTGTAGACACTTGCAAGCATTTTCCGCCTTCATAATTATTGTTTTCCTTGCCTACATAAGATAGGGAAGACCTTAACCATAAGGCCCACGACAACTCCTAAATTTGTGTGTGCACTATGTGAGCTCCATATAGGATGACATTAATCTTGTCGTTTGATCCCATACCAGATGCATTTTCCTATCATTCATCCAAGTGCGTCTACTAAAGAAAACATTGAACTATGACTTTGCATTATAATATTGAGGATGCAATTCAATCAATTCCCATCCGATCATGTGTCTAAAAAATAGATTCATTGGAGGAGAAACTACGTTCATTATGTCTTCAAAGGATGACACTTCAAATCCCTAATTGCATTTAAAAGTTACGCCATTGACATGGACTTCTGGATCATACTTGATTGCCATTTATTGTTCATGATGTGCTACAAATGCATTGATACAACTCATCTTGATTGGAATGCATTTGTCCTATCTTGGAGCCATGATTTGAATTTATCATCACCCTACAACCATGTTACTGTGAATCTCCCTGTGTTTGCAATTCAATTTGAGCAGATCTTGATGCATCAAGGCATTATTGCCACAATCTAGTGGATACAAAAGAATATCAATGGTGTTAATCCCAAGTGCATTGATATTTCATTGAAGTTAAAAAATGCACATCTTTATAGATTGCATCCAATTTGGCAGATCGTCTGTGCTCTTCCCATATTTGTGGTTTATAGTCTCATGTTAGAGACATCGATGTTAGTTTTCTATTGAATCAAGAAATAGGATGGCGAAATATTGGGGTAGCATCGACATATTGAGCTCAGAGCTTTGTTTGACCATGTTGTTGTCTGCCTTGTTTCCATTTTAGAATGCCATCAACAACAATGTGGATTATATGGTGTCAAAACCAACATCTTCTTCAAAAGCAGGGAACTCCTCTTAGTCTTTTGTTGTTTTAAAAAAAAAGGATTATATGGGATTAAAACAAGTCCCACCCATATTACATCATGACCATATAATGGTATTTTCACAACTTGGCAGTTATACATGTATCATTTGGGAAGATCTGAACTTGGTCTTCTCCTTGAAATTTGAGAAATCCAACCAGTTGAGCTAATGCCATTTGATTAGATGTTAAGGTTCACCCATGAGATTTAAACCTTAGTTTACTTTGTGAAACTTTTTACTCCAAACCCAATTGCTCTAAACCCCATGGGCTTTTTGTCTTTTGCTATTATTGCTGCTGCTTATTCGCATTCTTCTACACCTTATAATACCATTAAAATAACAAGTTTTTCTACTATTATAAGAATTACAACAAAAATTTGAAGAAGTCCTTGCTTGTAACATCTTATGATAAGGAAGCCAATGATGCTGCCATCAAGATTGGTTATTATGGTAAGACTTATCATGAGTTGTGTGGTCAATTATTTAAAGTCACCTTGATGCAACATCATAACTTTCAGTGGAGTCGTGATAGGCTGCTTGCCACATATGCTCACCTTACACATGACATTTTTGTGGATTTTATTATTGATGATGGCTCACAGACAAATCTCATTGCAAGATCAATTGTCAACAAGTTGTATGTGCCAATGGACCCACATCTTGTCCTTAGGAAAATGAGTGGACGAATGCAAGTTCTACCACATCTGTCACATGCGAATGCATGATGTGTTTTGATTTCTGTCCTAAATTTGTGGACATCACTTGTGATGTGACCTCTCTAGATTGTTGTAGGTTGTTGCTTGGTAAACCCTATTATTATGACAGGGAAGTTCACTAGCATGCATTCAACAACACCTACACAATGCAAAAACTTAATAAAATGTACCTAATGCACAACACAACACTACAACAAAGACAAACTGGTACTCACATATGAGCAAAGCAGAAATGACAATTAATCAAGCCACCGATTTTTTATTAGTCTTTATTTTGTCAACAATCAAACTTCAAGCCAACAAACATCAGATTTTCCACATAATATGCAAATCTTGATCAATTCCTACAATCTTATGCAAATGTGTTTTAGGAACCCAAGACACTCCCTCAAAACAAGGCAATTAATCGCATTATTGATTTTCTTCTAGATGTCACTTTTCCAAATGCCCCATTGTATCACAATTCAATCTTATATAGTGATGAAATCACATGGCAAATTCAGGATCTCCTAGCCAAAGGTTTTCTCAAGCCAAGTATCTCCACTTGTGCATCACCCATCTTGCTTGGCGAAAGGAAGGATGGTATATGCGATTTTGTATGATTTTTTGGCATCGAACAAAGTCACAATAAAATTTCGATATCCAATTCTAGGCATTGGAGACTTGCTAGATCATCCTCAAGGTGTCAAATTCTTCTCTAAGATTGATCTTAAAAGTGGATATAACTAGGTTAGAGTTTAAGTGGAGGACTCATGGAAAACCAACTTCAAGAATAGAATGGGCCTTTTAAACTAGTTGGTTATGCCTTTTGGGATTATAAATGTACCAGCTACCTTTATTATTTGATTAATAATGTTTTGTGTGATTGCCTAGATGATTTTGTTATTATCTACTTCTATGATATTCTTATATACTTTAGAACATGGAAGGCACATCTCAAACACTCGGTATAAGTTCTTGGTACTTTGCAGCAACACCAATTGTGTGGTAATTTATCTAAGCGTTCCTTTGCAAAGACATCCATTGCATACTTGGTTTTTGCCATTGGTGCACAAAGTGTGGGTAGATCTTGATAAGGTGGAAGTTTTCTTAAATGGCCAACTACTTGCACACGTTGAGCTGTGGAGTTTCCTTGGTCTTGCAAACCACTATTACAAATTCATCCTTGGCTTTTTTGATATTGCCTTCCCTATGCATTAACCAAATCAAAATGATTTTGCTTTTCATTGGACCAAAGTTCGTTCATATACATTCAAAACATTGAAACACAAATTGTGTATGCATTGCTTAATGTCTCATAGTTCTCTCCTTCTAAAGGGAACTAATATGCATATGATAAAAAGTTGTACATGCTTGTATAGACAATGAAGTACTGGAGACACCACTTGTTGGGGAAGAAAACCATTGTGCACAATGAGCATTTGCATTTGCAATTTCTTCAATCATAAAACAAAATTGAAGATGATATTCTCATGAATGGGCTTCTTGCTTGCAATAGTTTCACTTGGTCATAAAGTAAAAGTAGGGGAAAACAAACACCATTTCAGATTGTTTGACCTGTCTTCCTTCAACACATGCTTTGACTGCTGTCACCTCTTTGCACCTTGGTTTTTAGACTTGGGCTTCTTAAATGTTGATGATTTTAAATTTGGACAAAGCCTACAAGAGTATTCAGCATCTGACATCTTCAAAGTTGGATCCCTTTAAGGATTTTCATTTCAAAGAAAGGATGTACAAGTTTGATAAGTTGTGTGTGCTTTGTGACAATTGCAATATTCTTCTCAAAGAAACCCATTCTACTCTCTATGGAGTTCACTTCAACAATTAGAAGACTCGTCACCATTTATAACGTTTCTCCAACTGACGTTAGATGCATTTTGATGTTCTTTGCTTTTTTTTGGCATCGTGCAATTTGTTGTTGTTCTAAACTAGCTGATAGGAAGTTAGATCTAATTTGTATTTTTCCTATCCCCACTCCTTGGGAAAGCATTTCCATGGACTTCGTTAGTGATTTTCATATGACTGTTCACCACCATGATTGCATCCTGGTAGTTGTTGAATAATTTAGTAAAATGGCTAATTTCGTACACCCTTTGTCGTGTAATTGTTAATGTTCTAGACCATTTGATTGAATTTGTGCTTGCACTTTCGCACCAACAGATGGAGGAGGGGAGGTTTAAGTTCCCTCGACCTTTGGATTAGGGTTAACTTCCCACTAGTCTACACTAATCTAAACTAACCTAAGCGGAGGAAAACAAATTCAGTGAAGGCAAGGGTGGGAGAGATGAAAGCAAAATGCATGAAAGTGAATACGACCAAAACCATAGCGAGGCTAGCGCGTGTGATCAATCAAATACTTTGAGGTGACCAAATAAAGACAATGCGATCAAACATCAATGCAATGCAAGTCAATGGAAAAGGGGACTAACAAGAGGTAAGAAGGCAATGCCACAAACACCATTTACTTATCCACCAAGAGGTCAAACGATATAGTTGACACACAAGTACCATGCACAAAATTCCATTAATAATAAAAAATATTACGTGTGATTGTAGAGCATAGCTCAAGTCTTTGTCAAAATGGCCAAAATATTCTTACAAATGAGCCTATGGCTCCTATTTATAGTAGGGGTTCTACCACACTTTTCCCCCAAGTAAAACTAGTTAACCTTTTACATTCTTTGCTAGAAGAAAAAAATGTCACTTTCCAAGCGGTTCCCTAGAAAATTGTGCCTCAAATTCCATGCCCATGACTCCCTATTCATTTTCACTTGATTTGTTGACGAAATAGGAGCTCGGTTGATGAATTGGGAGCTTCCATACTTAAGCCATTTTAGAAAATTTGGATAATGTCATGCTAATATTGAAATGGAAGTTGACGGATTGGGAGTTTGTCGGTGAGTCACCAATTCCCATACTTGGCCATTTTTTGGGGAAAACTTTCCAAAATTTTCAGTGCACATTGTTGCTTCTATTGCTACAAATCGTTCTTCTTTGTCATCCATGGGCTAACTACTTACAAGAATTTGAAGGTAGTAGCCAAGCTGCTACAATAACCATTTCTACTAGTGACTTGGCTCAATTCTTTTGATTTAGTTTGTTGATAATTTGGTCTTCCCACAAGTATTGTATCTAATTGTGATTCCTGTTTTCTTGTTATTTCTTTGGAAACTCGTAAGTGTCCCTAGTCCTTCCACTACTTTTCATCCACAAACTAATGGTCAAATCAAAACCATTAATCATACCTTAGTCTAAGTGTTTGCGTTTGTCATGACAGTTCTTTTGCCAACTAACATTTGAGCCTTATCCAGATTGACATGCTTGTAACTGAGTAGTCCAGTCCTCCACAAATCATTCCTATTTTGAGGTTTGTCTTGGTTTTTAGCCTTTGGCTCCTTATGAGTAGCCTCTATCTTTGTGTTTACCTATTGCCACACATCTCCAAAAAGAGCAAGATAAGGCACAATCCTTTGTCCAACATCTATAGTTTCTCTAATTCAAAGTGGTATTGATCCTTTAGAAGACTCAAAAGAAGTAGAAACAACTCTTGGATTGATGCTGTGTTCTTCACCATTTATTGGTTGGCATCAAGTTTTGGTTGTATTTGGAACAGTGTTAATTCAAGGACAAAGGTCACAATAAGGTCTAGTCGCTTTGGTATGGATCTTACACCATCATTCAATAGGTGTCCGAGAGCACTTTTCATCTTGATCGTTTAGAACACTTGGACATCCACAATGTTGATATTGATTTGCTCAAGCCTTATTTTGAGTCAACTTTGGAGAGAGACATTCTAGTCTAGCCATCCATCCAAAATGAGAAAAAAAAACAAATTTATAACGTTTCCTCTACCCATGCGGTTGTAGGTGATTTTTCGCCATGGGAATAAAAAATTCAGGATTCCCAAATATTTTGGAAAAAATCACAAAAATTGCCGATTTTTTCAAAAGTGCGATTTTCAGTGCTGATTTAATCAACAACCCCCCTGAATTGCAAAAAATCGTATCGGATCATTGATTTAATTAGAATTTTTTTAAATGTGCATTGACAAGTAGTTCATGTGGTTCCTATGTTCTTGGAAACACATAAATCTCTAACTCTTGATCAATGTTTCTCTCGTCTAATTTACTTCCAGATAGCTACGAGGAATTGTGGTGCTTCTTCCCAAATACAGTCTCATGTAAAGGAATTCAAATCTAAGAAGACAAAAAGCTAGGGGTGCAAGGGCCAATCTAAGTCTTCAAGGAAGACGAAGACCATTTGCGGATACTATGAGAAGGAAAAACATCCAACCAAGATCTGTCTGTTGAAGTTACAAAGGATTGAAGCAAAAATAAGATGGGTGGTCATCTTCCAGATGATGAGGGGGATTAACTGAGCCTTCCTCAAATACAAAGGACCACTAGAGCACACATTATTTGGGGAGGGGGGATGTTATTGTCACTAATGTCTTCTCTCCTTAACTCCTCAATTCAAATTATGAGGGGGTGTTGACGGTTGTAATATGACATTATTGGCCAAGATTGACATTGTATGATATAATAATGTGTAAGCCTATGGGCAATCCTTATGCAATGTAATTATTTATTATTTATGTATAGCCTTACGGGTCCACGATTAATCTTGTCATGGTTAAACCCTAACTTGCAATTAACCTAAAGCCTTTATGTCGGCTTAGGTTAATATGCTTATGTAATTATTGTTGTTGAGGTTTAGGTATCGGTATAAATACTCCCCAAACACCTGATCCATTGCATCAGAGTGTTGTGACTCTTATCTATGAATATTAAGGTGATTATTGGTGGTCAAGGGAACCAATACGATTGTGTCAATCAACTTTTTTCTTTCGCTCTTTTCCTTCATGTATAAGATTTGAGCAAATGGATTACTTTTGTTTGTTTCTTGAAACTGGTGTGAGATTCAACAAGGAGGTTGATGGGCTTGTGTTCTTTGCTGTATCAATTGGCTAGCCCTTGGAGGAACTAGTGAATGCCCCTTTAAATGTACAAAAGTCCAAATCCTCTCCAGAAGAGTCAAACAAGTTCATTGGTTTCCAGATAGAGGTGTTGATTTGTCGTTGAAGTGGTAGCGTTGCCAATCGAGACATATTCATGGTGTTGGTGGGGCATGTTCGAATAAGAATTTTCCCAAGTATTAACTTGCTTGCAAGAGTGCTGACCTAGGGGAAATTGGTCACAAATAGGCTCTTAGGTTGGGTTAAGAGGATACTATCAAAATGTTGATGATGGAGAAAATTCAGACTAGAAAGTGAAGGAATTTGCGATTGGATTGAACAAATGCCCTGCATCACAAGAGGGAGCGTGCAAAGAGCACTACCTCTCAACATTGTATTGGGCATTGCCTCTTTGACCCTACAAGGGGGCTCTTGCCCACTTGACCCTTAAAACAGGTGGCAACGAACATCCATTGAACTTGTAACGTAGCTAATTGCATGAAGTGGAGCAAGCAATTGGATAATATCCTCGTGTTATCAGAGAATTGTAGATACTATTTTGGTCAAAGAAGTATGGAATAGGAAGAAGTATAAGCGTGACAAGTGAATCAAGTTTTGCATTCAATCCTTCTGCCACAATTGAATACATTGGTTTGTCAGTGGGAACATCAACATGTCTAAATAAGGGGGTAGATGTAGATAGATGACTTGGTGCATGAACAAACGTTACGCCAGCATGAGTGCATGAATGCATGCATCGTGTCGCATGAACATATATAGTTATATCATAGAGGTTGTCGTCACATAATGTTTTTGCATTTGTATGTGGTGACATGTATGTTTGTAATAAATATTGTAATGTATTATCGGATGTATTTTTATGTTTCATATATATGGGTAGTTTATTAGTAATTGGGCAGTTGCCAATTGCCTACTGATGTAGTACCTATATGTATACATTTACCTCGGTTAAGGCAGTAATGGGAGGAAGCTGATAGAGATGATGGAGGTATGTTCTCAGTCTATATTTGTAGCTTATGTGGTCTATGTGTTGTATACTCGACCATACAAAATGTATTATAGATAATTGGTTTGTGAAAGATACATGCTATGCATGTAGTATATTTACACGTCTTTGTAAGTACTTCCCATTGTGCATATTTATTTATATAATGGGATTATATTACAGTGTGTTACATTCTATTTCTTTATGCAAGAGATCTATTTTTGGGGGCTCTTTTGGTCCTCATCATGGATGGTACTCAGAAGTTATTTCTCTTCTTCAATCAGTTGGCATCTCCATAGATCAATTATCTTCATTCAATACTCTTTAAATGCTTCTCCCCACCTTATCCTTGATAAGAAGGTAATTAATTTGTTAGAGATGATGTTTATCGATGATATATTTAGATCACTTGGGTTGCTCCATCTCAATCTCTTAGTCCTAAGTTGGCCTTCTATGCTAAATCTTCTTGAGGATTGAGAATGGCATTATTACTCGTCCTAAGTATATCGAGTGACAATGGACACACAACCTTAGGATTCCTCTTGGTTAGCTCAGAGTATGCTCACATCAGCTGCGGGTGGAGACGGACAACCATATTCCTCAAGAGGATAGGGTATGATGTCTTTGCTCTATTTGGGAGGTGGAGATTGGAGAGCATTTCATCTTTAGGTGTCCTGTTTATTATGGCATTCAAGCGAGGTACTTTTGCTTATATAGCCACTCGGGTGGATTGCATGCCACTTTTTTCAGCTATCTTGACCAAAGATGCTTGGCTCTTTACCTCGGGGAAGCTATCACCTCATTCTTTCACTCTATCTTTGCAATTGAGGGTATTTGAAGTTACAACTATTCAAAATGTTAATGACATATTTGTGCATCCTTGTCCGCATACAAGAGTGGCTACCAAGGCTTTAGTTCTTTTTTCTTACTTGCGACAGGACAAGATTGCAGTTCTTTGGTGTTGGGTTTTGATCACCCCTCACATGTCGAGAAATTGTAGATAGACACAACTGACTAGTTTCTTGTCCTCTTCTATACGTTCCACAACCATGGATGCTAGAAGAGTCTTAAGGGGTTGAACTCCATGTCCTCCCAGGATTATCCAACTAGACCCTCTTAGTCCTGACCATTCTCTTGGAAGCATCATTAGATCCTATGTTGGCCCGTCTGGTATAGTTGGTGATGACAATGACTTTGCTTATACTTTACATCCCCCTAGAGATTAATGTTAGCACTTGGATCCATTGAAGCTTCTATCTCTGTTGTACCTCGACTTCTAGCTCTCTCTTAATCATTACTTTTAGCATTTGAGGATTTATTCAATTTGGGTAAAACCCTCGAGGCTATAATTTTATGCCATATAGTTGACTCTAGATTCTTTACTCTAGTTTAGCATATTATTTTTGTAGTACTTGTTGGTTACTACTTTGCCCTACTCTGGTCATTTGTGGACATTAATAGCATTATCATATCTTACCTACATTTAAGGATGACAACTGTTAGAAAATCATCAGTTAAATTGCCGACTTTCCTAAGCTTACTTGGAAAAATGACTTCTTATGGTTCAAAGATAGCATTTACACCAACTTCTAATTCTAAGTTCAAAATTCAGGTCCTAAAGGAGAGACATGATTCTTTGGCAATGGGTCATGTGGGATTCTTTAAGACTTGTAACAATGCAAAACAACTATTTTATTGGAAAATACTGGGAAAAGATGTATAAAATATTTTTCTAAATGTGGTATGTCAGAGATGTAAGAGTCAAACTGCCCCCTATATTGGATTATGGCAACCATTACATGTTCCTCAACAAAAATGGGAAGAAAAATCTATGGATTTCATAAATGGTCTTCCATTATCTGATGGATATAGTTGAGTATACCTTGTGGTTGATTGTTTGACTTAGTATATTGATTTAGTTGGAATAAAGAAGATTGATAAGTATCAAAACAAAAGTTTAATTTGATCATTTATACAATTTACATGGACTTGTAGAAGCAATTGTAAGCGATTGTGATCATCTGTTTACAAGAAACTCTTAGAAAGAGTTGTGCAAACAAGTTGGGGTTTCCATGGCCATGAACTCTTCCTGTCATCCCTAATGGCCAAGTGAAAGTTTTGAATAAGAGTTTAGAAGGTTAACTTTGTTTCACTTTTGACAAACAAAAACATTGGCATAATCTTGTAGAATGATGGTACAAGATGACACATACATGTCTACTAAGATGATACCCTTCATTCCTTTGTGTTGTGATGGACCTCCAAATTTGAAGGATTACAGTGGCACTATTGCTAATTTTTCAATAGTTAGTAAACTTCTTGATGAAACACGAGCTTGTGTGCAATCACATGAAGCAACTTGCTGGCCACTATATAGCAAAACATGAATTTCAAGAAGGGATATTGGGTTTTTGTTCATATTCAATCCTACAAGTAGACTTAATTAAAGAATAGTGGGAACAACTTGAAACTATTACCAAACTTCTACTGGCCCTTAAAAAACCAAAAAAATAAAGTCTTGTAGCCTATGCATTAAGGTTGCTACAAAGATCTTGTGTTCATAATGTCTTTCATGTTTCCTATCTGAAGCAGAAGTCGGGTTCATGTTGGTTACGAATCTGCCATGAGGAAAGGATTTTGGGTTAATGCGTCCAGATTCGCCCACCAGCATGAAAGGCCGGAAGGAAGAGATGCCTTCCGTGCCAATCTCCGGAGAAGGCCGGCTCCTTTTGGGGGGGTTTATGTTCAAGTTAAAAGTGCAGGAAAGAGATAAATGAACAGAAAGGAATATACAAATATACTTGGAATTGGTGGGGGGGAACTAACAGTACGGCAACCAGCAATCACCAATACTTACTGCATTATAAATACAAAGCATGACTGAGAACTGCAAAATCTATGTGTACTTTCGATACCTAAGCAATGTACGCACAGCTACAATGGTCCCCTAGCAAACATTCTCCCTACAAGGAGAACTAACAGCACGGCAACGCATCAATCACCACTGCGGACACTAACATAAGTAGAAAGCAACCTAGAGATATCAGAGCCAGGTATATGTGTTATGCAGAGAATTTAACCGCACAGCTACAATGGTCCCCTAGCAAACATTCTCCCTAGACCGGTCTGCCCTCTGGCGGCCCTGGCGTCTTTTGTGCCTGAGGAATCACCTCGGGCGTTGCCTTGACTAATTTTTTCGCCTTCTCAGGCGCCGCCTTGGAAGCCACGGGCTGCATTGGATCCACCTGGATGTCTGCTGGGCCCGCGCTGGCAGTTGCCGAAGTGTACAACTGTTGGGAGGAAGACCCTCCTTTATAATCCTCAAAGGGTCCTCGGGGAACGTAACCTTGATATGCGAACGGCCGCCAGCTGTCATGATGCTGGTCATAGAGAACCGAAAAGTCGTCATCTACGGCCAGATTTCTCCTCGTGGATTTGTCGTGCTGTGTGCGGCATCTCATCTTCCAGCATTCAATAATCTTTTCTTTTGGCCAGTTAAGGCCAGCTATCTTGGATAGGAATTTTTTAAACCCTGGAGATGAGAAGTGGTGGTCCGGGTTTCGCTTGGGGTCATATGTCACCTCCTCGCAGTAAAAATCCTGCCAGGGAGGAGAGGCTTCCATCAATTCAATTTCCCAGTCAAGGTCCACATGGACCACATCGCATCTATCCTCGGTTATATCCGCCCGGGGGCAGAGATGTGTGAACTTTCCCCTTATCCCGTATGGGTCGTACTTCCAGCGCTGCGGCAACAGAACCAGGCCAATACGGGAAAACTCTTGCTCGAGGTAGACATGCTGTCCTACCTCAGTAATCTCAACGTTTGCCCAGGAAAGAGGATATTGAAAAATCTGTCCTCTTTTCTTTCCTAGGCCGAACTCTTCCTCAACATAGTCCATCTGCCGGGCAACCTCCATCCCAAACAGATGCTCCGTGCACCAGTAGGGCAGCAAATGGGGTTTGCCCTTGAATCCGTAGATTCTGACCACAATTCCCTGCGTCAGTCTAAAAACGTCCCCGAGCTTCTGATTCAGCAAAGAGTTCGTCATTTCTCTCGGGGGGCGGGGGATTTCGCTTTCGCTGAAGACTGACATGACTAATCCCAGAAAGTTGAAGTTAAACTTGTAGTAGGACCCTTTCCGGTATAAGTCATCCGTCCAGGCATAGACGGGCTGTGGCTCTCCCTTCTCGGTGACCTTCAGGTTCGGGATCGGCATCCGGGAGTGCAAATGGTACAAACAAAGCCAAGCTAAAACAGAACTGAACCGAAATTCGGTGGAATGCTTCTTCTGGATCTTCACCAGACTGGAATGAATGGCGTATGCCAGGCAGTCCGCCCAGTCGAAAAAGATGGGACGCTTTCCACTTCTCTGCGCTGTTGGTTCGTAGGATTCTCCACACAGGAGACATTCGCACGGCGCTAGTCTGGTATGGCTGTACCGACTCATCGTAGTCGCAGCCGAGAATCCATGCCAAAATGGTGTACAAATATTTGCTCTGAAACCTCGCCAAGGGCATGGGGCCGGTTGGCCACTGTCCAGCTGCAAGCAGGGCGTTCAGCTCTGAATTGAGGAAATCCCTCATCCGTTTTGTTTGCGTAAAACGTCCCGCTTGCTCGCCCAGATTTATCTTCCTGACAATTGTGCTGGAGTCATACTCCAACCCTGGGGCGAAAGCTGGCTGGACAATCTCCCTGCGCAGCGCGAACAAGGGTTTACCACTGGAGCTGAAAATCTGCCGGGTAACTGGTCTGTAGTGTTTGACAATGATGTCTACCAGCTCCGGGCATTGATGGATAGGAGGGCACAAGAATCTAAAAAGGTTGGACTTGTATGCTGCTCCGAAATGGTGGGAGGGCGAAACCTTGTCAGCCCAGCTCTCCACATTTGTCCGCAGCTTAGTCAAGCTCATAGAAAACGAGCCGTCCACATATCCCGCCAGGTAATTTACCGGAGGTGGTGGGGCTTGCCCACGCTGTACTTTTTTAGGCCGGGACTTGACTTTCGCTCCGGCGGTGTTTCACTTCTGAAAACACCCGGCCGTGGTAAATCCTTGTGCTCGCTACTTTCGCTGGATTGCGCTGACATTGGCATCTTTCCTCTCGTCCATCTCTCCGAATCAGCAATAATTACAAGTTCGGGCGTCTGCAGAAGATTTCATTGTCACGGGAATAATCGCACGAGTTCAAGGAATAATCTGCGCAGTCTGGCTTGTCTGGATGCATCTGACCCCCTTTTCTAGACAACGACAGCGTCATTAATGCCGCGCAGAAGGGGGTAGGTCGGCTGGAGTTAAGTTTCTTGGGTGGCTGCGCAGGAGAAGCTTGAAAAAAGGTATCCCGACTGCCGTGCCATGCTCTTTTTATTGCACTTTTCCTTGAGGACTGTGCAATCATTAACTTTTCTTTGAACGCTGCGCCATGGCTGACGTCACTGCCGCAATCTGGGCACACTGCTCAAGACAGAACCCTTGGTGCGGAAACCCACTTTGAAACGGTCACAATGCGCCTTGGGCCCAGCTTGGAACCTTTTGAATATTTTATTCATTTTTTAAACCATTGCCCAAACTGGCCCAGAAAACGAGGCACAGTCGGACTTCGCCCGAAGTTGGGCGCGATCCGAATTCGCCGGCGAAGTCGGACTTCGCTCGAATTTCGGGCGAAGTTCGAACTTCGCGCGAAGTTCACATTGAGACTGTTCCTGCCTTTTCTTTTTTTTTGGCTGCGCACAAGGGTTGAGCGCAGTCCGGTCCCTTACAACCTTCGGAGGAGGCGAACACTTAGCATTTTAACTGCCTCCTTTTGGACCGGACTGTTCGAACTGCGCTTTGAAAATGCAGCGCGTTCGGACTTCGCCCGAAGTTCGGGCGAAGTTCGAACTTCGCGCGGAGGTTGTGCGCAGTTCGAACTTCGCGCGCAAGCCGGCCGAAGTCGGACTTCGCGCGCGAAGTCGGACTTCGCTCAAAACTGAGCGCAGTCCGTTCTTCTTTGTGCCTTGCAGTCTTTCCCTTCATTCAAGCTTCGCATTTCGGCTGGCGCGCAGCCCGACTTCGCTGCGAAGTCGGGCTTCGGCCAACACTTAGCCATTTTTTTGCCTTTTTCATTTTTCTTCACTTAACCAAGCAGCCCGAACTTCGCCCCTTCTGAGGGGCGACGACAGACTTCGCTGCGAAGTCTGTCTTTTCTCCCATGTCGCAGTTAAGCTCAACGAAATTAAAAAAACTGAAAGCTGGAAACTGTACATGCTGGAAAACAAAAATGCATAAGGGAAATTTTTACAAAGAAGGGCCACTCGGGCACCTTTAGCAGCGGTAAATTTTTAAGTGGAACCCGTTAACAGGGATAGGCAGGAGCTGACCAAGAAGGGCCACTCGGGCACCTTCAGCAGCGGTAAATTTTTAAGTGGAACCCGTTAACAGGGATAGGCAGGAGCTGACCCTCCATATCCCGAAGTACATAGGCATTAAACTGGTTTACCCGGGCAATCTGATAAGGGCCCTCCCAGAGGGCATCAAACTTCCCGTGATTGCCCGGCTTTGCCTTATATGAGTCCCACTTCAGCACCAGATCCCCGATTTCGAAAACTCGGGCAGTGGTGCCTTTGGCAAACCAGCCTTGAGTGGCTGCAATATGATCGGTGAAGGCCTGGTATGCAATTTCTCTGTCTTCTTCCAACTGCAGGAGTTGGCACAGTCTGTCATCCACCGGGTCTCCGCTGCTCCTGTCTTCGTCCAACATCCATAGGGCAGGGATCTCGATGTGGGATGGCATGACAACTTCTTTGCCATAGACGAGCGCATAGGGGGACGTTCTAATGGATTTCTTGAACGCAACTCTGTTTGCCCACAACGCCCGGTTCAGGAGTAAGTGCCAAGTCCGCTTGTTTCTGTCAATGGTCCTCCGGATGATTTTCAGGAGGTTCTTGTTAGTAGACTCGGCAAGGCCATTCCCCTGCGGGTAGTAATTAGAAGACATCTTGTGATAGATGCCAAGTCTGCGCAGTGTACTCCGTGAGTACGGCGCACTGCGAATCCCGGACCGTTGTCTGTCACAATCGACTCTGGAACCCCGAAGCGGGTAATCAGGATCTCAATGAACCTGATGACCGTTTCTTGGTCTGCGTTCTTGGTCGGTATTGCCTTTGCCCACCGTGTGAAATAATCGGTGGCTGTAAGAATAAACTTGTGTCCAACAGAGGAATTAGGCGAAATCACCCCAATAAGGTCTAGACCCCATTCTTTGGAACGGAGTCTCGGCCTGAATCGGTTGAAGGGGCAGGGGTGCTTTTCTGTTTCTACCAGCAAACCTCTGGCATTGATCACATTTTGAACGGACCGCATGAGCGTCCGTAAATAGAGAGGGCCAATAGTACCCAGCTCTAATTATTTTTAAGGCCGTTGGCCTTGAAGAATGGTGACCCCCAGGCATCCCGGAATGAAAATCTCCGAGGACCCTAGGCTGGTCCGATTTTCTGACGCACCGCAACAGGATGCCGTCGATGTTTTTGAAGTAAAGCCCCTCGGGGCGAAGAGTGTACTTAAGTGCACCTAGCCGAAATCTCCTTCGTTGTGAGGCGTTCAGGTGATCGGGACATCTTTCGGTGCAGAAAAATCTCACCAGTTCATCTGTCCAATCACTCCCCTCTGATAAGGAGTCGGCTAGGTAGATGCGTGTCGCTGTGTCCTCCCACTTACAGGCGGAGATGCCGGCTACAGCGCTTCGGGCCAATTCCTGACACAAGGCTCGGCCTCTGATAAGCTTGGTGGGCCGCACTTCGATGTCGAACTCCTGGATTTTTGCAATCCATCCCGCTCTCTTGTGACCCGGTTCTCCTTGTAAGATGAAGCTTCGAACGTCCGGGTGAATCACAAAGACAGTAGTTTTGCTCTGGGAGACAAAATGCCTGAACTTTCGAAGGGATTTCATAACAGCGTGAACCTGCCGCTCTATAAAGTTGTACTTTTCTTCATGCGGCAGAATCACCTGGCTCAGGAACGCTATGGGGCGCTCCTCACCATCGTCTCCCTTCTGAGTCAGGACTGCAGCGTAGCTTTCGGGTGCTCCCACTGCATACAGGATGAAGTCCCGGGAATAGTCCGGGTTTGTCAACACCGGAGCTTGCGCAATTCTAGACTTGATTTCCTCGAAGGCTTGCTCTCTCTCATCAGTCCATTCGTAATTTGTATCTTTTTTCAGCAGTTCGGCCATAGGCTTGATCACCTGTGCGAAGTCCGGAATGAACTTCCGCACGAAGTTAATCTGACCGAAGAAGGACTGCAGCCCTTTTTTATCGATGGGGGCTGGCAAGCGAACGAGGGCTTCTGCTCTGTCAGGGTCAATGGCGAGACCTTCTTCGGAGATGACATGTCCCAGCAGCTTTCCTTCCTTTACCGTGAAGACAGACTTATTCGAGTTTATAGAAATGCCGAATTCTCGACACCTCCCGAATATTTGCCGTAGGTGCGAGACATGATCTCCTCGTTGGTGAGAGAAAACAGTCATGTCATCAAGGTAGATGACAATGATTTTATTGAGCAGCTCTCGGAAGGCCAGGTCCATGGCCCTTTGGAACGTGGCACCAGCATTGGATAAGCCAAACGGCATGCGCTGATAGGCGAACGTCCCCCACTTGGTGGTAAACGCCGTCTTATGCTGGTCCTCGTCTTTGACCCAAATCTGGTTGTAGCCGAAAAATCCATCTAAAAGTGAAAATCTCTGGGCTCCAGCAACGATATGTAGAATCTGGTCGATTTGGGGAAGCGGATAGTGGTCCCCGAGGGAAGCCTGATTTAGGTTTCTGAAGTCGACACAGAGACGAATGTTGCCATTCTTTTTCCTCACGGACACCAAATTCGCGACCCAGGATGAATGTTTGATGGGGTAGATGATCTTGGCCTCCAGCATCTTCAAGAGCTCGGCCTTCATCATGGCCTCAATCTTCGGATTCACGGCCCTCTGCTTCTGTCGGAATGGCTTGGCGCCATCCTCTAGCTCAATGGTATGTTGGATGACAGTTCTGTCATACCCCTTCAAATCCTCGTAGCACCAGGCCACGATGTCGGGGAACTCCTGGCACAGTGATCTGATCTGCTCAAGTTCCTCCGACGTGCAGTCTGTTCCGACCTTGATATTTTTACCAGGTTCAAGTTCCAGGTCAGCATACTGCCTCGGGTCTACTTTGATTCTGTGAGATATTGCTCTGTCATTCTGATCAAAGAGACTCTCCAATGTAATCAGTCCTTTTGGGACATGATTATTCCTTAACTGTATCAACCCCTCATATTGCTCGTCATCAGGGTCTCTACCTTCGATTACACACACTTCGTTAACCAGGAATGTGACGATCTCCTCGTCACAACTGAACACCTGCCAGTGGGTGTCCTTATCAGGCACAGAAGGCCTGTAGATAGTGCGAACCGGCTTCGGTTTCTGGACAACGTCGTCGGCCGGAACGTGCACTGGCTCCAACGAGACGCCAGAATATCAGCGTGTTTGTTTTTCTCACGCGATATTGCCTTGACATTCAATGAGTCGAATGACTCCATCAGGTCCCACACCCGGTTGCGGTATGCTCTAAGATAGTGCTGTTTGGATGCGCACTTCTTCGTAACTTGGTGACACACCAGCTCTGAATCTCCAAAAATCTGCAGGTGTTTGATTCCGAGCCTTTCCGCCTTTCGCAAACCCAAGCACAGGGCTTCGTATTCCGACGAGTTGTTAGTGCAGCTCCAGGCCAACCTGTAGGTATAGTCCTTCTGGATTCCGGTCGGAGAAACCAGAAGTACCCCTGCATTGGCGCCATTCTTGCATCGCGCGCCGTCAAAGAAAAGCTTCCACAGCTTCTCGGTGCGGGTCCTACTTCTTTTGCAGCTGACATGTCAAGCCTCTCGGGCTGTACAATGGAGTAACGACCCTGCTCTGTCCCAATTACGGCATTGAAGTCCCGCAACGAGAACTCATCTTCAAGCTGTAGCACTTCGAAGGCTTGCTCAGTCAGCTCTACTGTCACTAGCTCCTCCTCTGACAACTGGACCATGCAGTCCAACTCTCCTCCGGGTATCTTCTCTACGAGGAAGGTGGAAGGCTTCTCATTGAAAATTTTCAGTCTCCTTCCTTTGAAGGGCACTTCCATGTGTGAGTAGTCTAGAGACAGGTACCCGCCCAACTTCGCTGTGAACTCCCGAGAGAGACACATGCCGAAGTAAGGTTCCAGGTCAACAACCACGACCTCTTGGATGACCACGATGTCGAGAGCCTTGTGCGACCGGATAGGGATGTCCTTTATGACACCAAGTGTCTTGACAGGGGTGCCGTCTAATTGCGGCACGCCTTGGCTGCTCCGTGTGTATTCCATCCCGATATCATCGCGAGACGGCCTTCGGCATCACGGTCGAGGAAGCACCAGAATCCACCATGCAGTTGTGAACTATGTGCCCTTGCATCCGTAAAGACAGATAAAAGGGTGGCGGTCTGTTCTTCCCAATGGTCGAGGCTGTCAAAGGTTGAACCGGGACAGCGGGCTGTATCCGCTTGCCGCTCTTCATGTTCTTCGGTGATTCTTGCGACGAGATCCACCGGCCACGGGAGCAGAAGAGCATCGTACATGCTGATTCTAGCAGGTGTTCTTTTCGACTCGTCTACAATGCTGTAGCCCGAGGTACTAGCTCCTTCTGCTTGTTTTGCCGGCTCATACTTTGTCCGGTACTGCTGGGTAGCCTCAACTCGCTGTCTCTTGGTCAGAGACGGGTACTTCAGCTTCTCCTGGGCTTGTTCTTTGGTTTCGGCTGGAGGGCGAGGTACGGGAGCTTTAGCCGGAGTTGGGGCTCTTCTTTGGGGGTTTGGCTGGAACAGGGGCAGCCTTTGCCGGAGAAGGCTTGGCTGGAGCTTTATCTTTGGATGCCTTCTCTTGGGCTGTGTAAGGCCACAGCCGCTTGTACGGTGGCAGCCCACCGGGTTGCGGTTTTTCTCTTCTTGCATAGACTTGCAAAGGCTTGGCCGCATCCGCAGCTTTCTTTTCTTCCTTGGCGGGCGGCACTAGATTCTCTTATGGGAGGGCAAAGTTGGCTTCGCCGTCCAAGATCATGTACAGTTCGTCGTCCTCTATGGCGCTGTCGGCCAAGGTCTGGATGTAGTACTGGTGCAAAGTGCAGTCTTCCTCCGAATGTGGGTCATTGCACGTAGTGCACCAGTTAACCTGGTCGGGAGGACCAGGCGGGTCTTCTATAGCAGCATTTCTCGGAGGCGGACGCCTCTGCGGCTGATTTTCCGGGGGCTTGTATTTTGTTAGCGTCGGGGGCGCATATGACCTCCTAGGAGCAAGGTCCATCTAGGCCTGCTTCTTCTTCAGAGCGGTCATGTCATTGGACATGGCATGGTATCCCGAGGCCAAAGCCCGCACCTCCTGGAGAATTGTGTTCTGAATGCTACTGTCAGGAGGCGGCAACTGTGCCGGTGAAGGCAATGCGGCTAATGGAGGAGGGTTAGAATAAGGTGCGTACTGTGGGGGAGCAGGAAGTGCTGGAAAATGCGGAGCAGGAGGAGGCGGGTGAGGGTAATGTAATTGAGGCGGGCCGTAAGGAGTTACGACCGGCGCTGGATTCCACTGCTGCTGGGGTTGCTGCCCTGATGTGGACGGCGCACCACCAGAAGCAGGAGGATACTGGGATCTGGGGAAGTCGGGATGAATGGGTTCCTGCACCCTGGACGGGAGTCTGCCGATGGAAATAATGTCAGCTTCAGCTTGCTGGGCAGCCTCGTACAGCGCAGAAACTCGTCAATTCTGCGATCTTCAGCGGCGAGGCATATGTCCGAGTTGAAGGATCTCGGATAGTAGTGAGCAGCCATGCCGGTGAAGGTCGAAGTTCGCGAGGTACCCGTTTCCGGGATCTCGCAAACTCGATGTTAAAATCGGACACCTCCTCTTGAGGATGTCTCCGGATAGATTGGAACCGATGCGGTAGAGAAGTAGGGTCAGCGGACTCGTTGCATCCTTTTACGAGCCTTCCCGGCAAGGCGGGGCCACCCCGTGATGGATCCCTCTGGCAGCGATCTCCACCGATAGAGAAGCTTTCCCCTCAGGGAAAGGGCCAGCAGACGGGTCTTCACACTCTCATCGGTAATGGTATGCAATGCGGCCAGGGCAAGGATGTCCTGGATGTGCTCGTACGCCGTCTTACCGTAGCCGTCGTATGTGGGAATAGACTTTAAAGCAGCAGGGGGCACAACTTGCTGTCCGACCAGGGCCAAGGGCCCCGTAGAGTCCACCGTCGGGAAGAGATCATCGTCATTCTGCTGTTGAGCAGCCATTTCTTCTTCTCCTCCGTCGGTTGTGTACTCAGTGTCTGTACTTTCCGAGGATGCAGGTGCTTCTTCTTCCTCGGCCTCTTCTATTTCGTACTCAGCTCCGCCAACTTCAGCTTCGGCTTCTTCTTGAATTTCAGCCTCGGCTTCGTCAACACGAGCTCGCGGATCAGCCAGCCTGGGAACTTCGCCTCGAGCGTTGATGTCCAGTTCGTAAAAGTCAGGCGGGCTTCTTGGATCCCTTGCTTGCCACCTTCTTGTGTGCATGAAGGTGCTGGGACCGGTCTTTCGGACTCAGAAGATTTGTTCGTGCAGAGTCGCCAGGTGTTCAGATTTAGAACAACAATGAAGCGAACACCGGTGCTTCAATTCTGTCGGGGGTGAGAAACTTCCTTGTCTCACCAAGTGCTCAGAAACCACTGTCAGCGCCAGGTGGAGACTGATCAGAAAATCTCTCTTCAAGTGTGGGACCCGTGTCCCACCGGGCGTGCCAGAGAAGCTGTTGGTTACGAATCTGCCATGAGGAAAGGATTTTGGGTTAATGCGCCCAGATTCGCCCACCAACATGAAAGGCCGGAAGGAAGAGATGCCTTCCGTGCCAATCTCCGGAGAAGGCCGGCTCCTTTTGGGGGGGTTTATGTTCAAGTTAAAAGTGCAGGAAAGAGATAAATGAACAGAAAGGAATATACAAATATACTTGGAATTGGTGGGGGGGAACTAACAGTACGGCAACCAGCAATCACCAATACTTATTGCATTATAAATACAAAGCATGACCGAGAAGCCGCAAAATCTATGTGTACTTTCGATACCTAAGCAGTGTACGCACGACTACAATGGTCCCCTGGCAAACATTCTCCCTACAAGGAGAACTAACAGCACGACAACGCATCAATCACCACTGCGGACACTAACATAAGTAGAAAGCAACCTAGAGATATCAGAGCCAGGTATATGTGTTATGCAGAGAATTTAACCGCACAGCTACAATGGTCCCCTAGCAAACATTCTCCCTACAAGGAGAACTAACAGCACGACAACGCATCAATCACCACTACGGACAGCAACGTAACACACAACTGATGGAACTGCTACCACATCTAGTCTATGAAGTACAGAAGTGTTTAACCATCAAATGCTAAAATTAACAAGCCATGGCACAAACAATGCTAAAGGCGCCTGATCATCAAATGCTGAAACGAATCAACGAGCCATGACACAGGGAAGCGTAAAGCATAAAGCGTAAAGAAATAAAAGCAGTAGAACAGAACCAGGCATACAAATTATATTTATAAGCAGAAGCACGGTTACATTGGTTCCCTAACAGACATTCCCCTTCCACCCTTTACAATGAATTCAAGGTGGGTTTTTATAGCCCGAGTCCCTCCCGTTACATTAATGGGCACAAGGTCCCAGTCAAACAATAGCTGACAAAAGCGGCGAAAGAGCTGCAAATGCTGACCTTTTGTCGGACCGGACTGTACCCGCAGCATGGTCTTCCTGGAAATTGGACAGCTACGTGGCAGTGTGTTGGGCAGAACTTCTTCTTGGCAGGGATGCGGGTAGCTGGAGCAGGTAGAACCTCCAATCGGCTTTAAATGAGGTCACTAGCACAGGTAATGCAGCCCATGCTCGTTCTTTTGCTCGGCACGTCTCGGCTCAAATCTCGAAGCTGGACACTTGTCAGATGATGGATGATGCCGTGTGACACGTGTCTGCCTCGAAAGGCAGTTTGTCCAACTTCGCTTGGGATCAGAGCGTCTCGGGTTGCGCGGGCAGAGAACAGCGCAATCGAGAAGGCCTTCATGCCTTAGATGTATTTTCGGGTTTATTTCCCTACTGCGCACTTGTCAAGGGCTTACTCTGGCTTCGCTGTGAAGTCGGACTGCGCACAGGTGAAAACTGGTGTCTGCCGCCGTACGGACTTTGCCCTAGCACTTAACACTCTTTTGTCAGCCTGCCAGCCTGCCAGTTACTCGTTGCGCCCAGAAGAGGGGCGAAGTCGGACTTCGCACCAAAACTGGGCGAAGTACGCACTTCGCACCAAAACTGGGCGAAGTGCGAACTTCGCACCAACACTTAGCCATTTTTCAGGTAACTTGTTGGAAAGTTTAAAATTCAACTGAGGGGCTCCAAGAAAGGGGGGAAGAAAGAGAATGTGGGAAAGGAGGAGGAAGGGAGAGCAGAAGAAAGGAAAATAGAGGAAGAGGGAAAAAGAAGAGCAGCACTGTTTCAAAATTGAAAACATTGCACCCCGTGCAAAATGTGACAACAGTTCACATTCAAATTTTCAAACAGAATTGTCAGCTTTTGAGGAAGAAAGTCCAGCTTGTGTTAGAACTTGAAGAAATTTTAGCAACACACACGAAAGACTTTTATTCTTAATGAATAACAAAATATCTCATCAAGTGGAAACCCTTATATTTGGAAGAAGCATCATGATAAAGTTAGCCCTTTGTTGATGACAATTTTGCTTTCCCTATGCTTTTAGGGCTGTGCATTTTAAGATGAAATGACTTATGTACCTAATCCTATCTTAGCTATTGTTATGAAGGGGCATTTTCCCTACCTTGTCTATTCGTGGGTCTCTATAAATGTTACCCTCTCTCATTGTACATATCATATAACTATGTTCAAATATAAACTTAACATGCATATTGCTCTAAATATCCCATTGTTTGGTAGTATCTCACCTAGTTCTATATATTTGGAGATCTGGCATTTAATATTAACATTAAAAGGATATTCGGGCTGATTGGAGACACATTGGCATATCAATTTCTAGTTGAAGACATAAATAACATTAGTTTTTCCTCATATATATGCATCATTCGACCACTCTCATATCTTTGAACTTGCATTGACATAGTAGGGAAAGAAGGGGAAGTACATTGATTAACTCTTGGGAAAGAAGGGGAAGTACATTGATTAACTCTTTTGTTCAAAGAGGACAAGCATGATTTTGTTGACTATTATATAACTTGCATTAACTGTTAATCCTATTGTGTTTATTAGAATATTCTACTTTTGACTGAATCAGATAAATGTTATTCAATAATTCACCAAGGCATTTTGACTACTTTGATCATTTCTACCTTTGTTAGACTTATTGATGAGTATAGTAATTTATTCAAGGTATGTTGGCTATTTTGATCTTTTTTTTTCAATAATAACTTTTGTTAGACTTATTGATAAGTGAGAATTGTTTTGAATGTAATATGACAAAAATTTAAATTGCTATGAATGAGGGTTTGTGGCGCAAATGCAATTGTACTTGAAAATGAATTCATTGCTTTTGTTCTTGTCTCTATAGGGACCTATATATGGTTTATTTTCTCATCATTAGATGAGGGTGAAGATCTACAAGCAGACCTAGTTTTAATATTTTTGCAAATGAAAGCTGATTTTGTTTGGTTCAACTACTATGATTATACGGCCCCCAATATTTTAGGAGTTGTTTCTTTTTTCCATGTATAACGGTATGTCTTTATCATAATGTTGATGATAACTTCCAGAGATTCAAGTTGTTCTCATGGTCAAATGAGAGGCTTGTGCACACACAATGAGAATGTGCACGGGGGAGAGAGGGAGGGATACATTAGGATTCCAATTTAGACATGAAGTTTTCTTTCTAATACTTGTATTAGAATGTTTAGTATTATAAGGAGAAGCAATTGCTCCACCCAATTAATTGAAGGGGATGGAAATGTTTGCCTAATTTGTCATTAGAATTTCTTCAATAATTTGCCTAAGATCCTTTTGGACCAGAAAATATGAATGATTACATTAATTCTTTCCAAAATTTAAAGCCTTCGACTTATCTCTTTAAACACATGAACATCATTTTGTTGCAACAAGGGATAATAAATCCACTTAGGATAAGTTAGAATTCAATGATGTCATTGCTAGGTTGTCATTAGGGGTAAAGGTATGTTAAATAACTCATGCTTTGGTGTTAAGAACATTGCTTTTTGATAGAAGAGGTTGGTAATTGTGTAGGTTCTTTCCCTTCATTTTCATCTTCCATGTCAATGAGATTGACATTTTTGAAGGCATATTCCTTCATCTTCTTTGCCTGTGCCTGAGTATTGCAAGGACATCTGTCATCCCCATGCATCGTTCTTCACGTCAATGAGATTGACATTTTGGTTGGTTTTGCCCTTCTTGGGGCAATTTGCTTTTGTGTGATTATCGGGTCAACATTTGGCTGCTAGTTTTAGCAACATTGGTGCAATTTCATGCAAAGTGTGACCACTTTTGACACTTGCAACACTATATGATAGGCCTCCTTGCAATATTATAATAAATTCGTCCTTTGTTCCTCACACTATGCTGGTTGTTCTCTCTTCTCCCATGACAATTATTCTTGTAATGGCAACCTGTGGCACTGCCACTACTCTTCAAAGCAGTTGGCTTCTCTTTTGCTTCTTTTTGGACTGCTAATGTTTGATGCTTCTTGCTCTTGAGAATAATTAGACACTGCCATTGAGTGACTATGAACCTCGTAGATATTGTAGTAACTTCATTTTGGATAGTTTGCGCTTATATGTGCCTTCGTTTGATATTTTGAATGCCAAATGTCACACTTCTTGTCTTCTTTGACTTTGTATACGTCACAGATCATGCACATCACTTCTTTCTAAAGTGCTCTTATCAATGACCCTGTCTCCTCATGAACACTACCACTGGTGGAGTCACTCTTATTCGAACCATATCCACCATTCATTGTCTTCATTTCACTTTCCAAGTTGAGAGCTTTGTCGACCACCTCTTGGTACAATGTCAGTTGGACCACCTTCGTCTTCTTCCACAACTTTGGAAGTATGCCATCCAAGAACCATCACTTCAACCCATTTGTCGATTGAACTACCATCTCGGTGATCTATTCTTTCAAGCGATGGTTATAGGACTTGATGTACCGAGGAGTTGTAGACAGATGCAACTTACCAGTTTTCTATCCTCTTCTATTGGTTCCATGGTCATGGATGCTAGAAAAGTCTGGAGGGGTCAAACTCCATGTCGTTCCAAAATTATCCAACCAAGCCTCTTAGTCCAAGCTATTCTCTTGGGAGCATCATTAAATCTTGTGTTGGCCTTTTGAGATGGTGATGATGACAACTGTGCTTCTCCTTTACATCCCACTACAGATTAGTGTTGGTGCTTGGGTCCACTATAGCTCCTTTCTATCTCTATTTAATCTTGACTTCTAACTCTCTCTTCATCATTAATCTTCGCATGTTAGGGTTCATCATGTCAGATAACCCTCAAGGCTGTAATTTTATGCCTTATAGGTGTTCCACTTCAGTGTAGTTTACGCTAGATTCTTCGCTCTACATTAGCTTATTTTTGTAGTACTTTTTGGTTTCTACAGTTCATTGTAACGACTCTTTTCAATTTTGTCTCTCTTTATCATCACTTTTAGCATGTTAGGGTTTATCATTTTGGATAACCCTAGAGGCTGTAATTTTATGCCTTACGGTTGTTCCACTTCAATGTAGTTTACATTAGATTCTTTGTTCTATTTTAGCTTATTTTCATAGTACATTTTGGTTACTACAGTACATTATAACAACTCTTTTCAGTGAGCCCCATTGGCCTCCTTTGGCCATCTGGGGATATTAAGAGAATTATCTTATCTTTCTTCTATTTGGTATTTTAAACTTCGGCAATAATCTTAGTATCATTGCGTAATAGGTGAAATTCTTTTTGAAAAACTTCTTTTAACTCTTCCCAAGGGTCATACGGACTTGCCAATTTGCAAATTCCAATCCATCATCACACTTTTCAAGGTTGTGGGAAGTAGTTGTATCCCATTGCCATTAAATTTTGGACACTTTTACTTGCCCATTGAAGTAGCCATGACTGTTGGCTGTTTTGTTGTAGGCTGACTTGATGTTGGCTGACTTGTTGTCGACCAGCTTGCTCTATCCAATGATGTTGAAGGCTCTTTTGTGTCGACCTCTTCATCTTCAATTGTTCTTCGTTGTGCTTATGGTTTGTGATTGTATTTGTGAATAAATATTTTTAGGTTCTAGTCGACTCCCAAAATTCCACTCACTCACAACACACTCTTTTGTGGAAGTCTTGGTGATAAACTCCCGTCTTGTGTACCTCCAAAATCTCCCTTGTACGCTTGTGCTTGTATTTGTGTCTCTTGCCTATCTCCTACTTTGTTGTCTTAATGAACGTCATTGTCGTCATAATTTCCCTTAGCACCTCTCTCGCCAACACTACATCATGAAGTTTGTCGTTTTCTACACCTTCATCAACACCTTCATTGATAGCACCTCCTTTGATGTCATGACCTTCTTCATCTCCAACACTTTCATTGCCAACCCTTTTGTCGTCAATAATCTCTCCATTTGCATGACCTTTATTGTCTCTATTTTCTTCAACCATTAGGAACATTGTCTCCAACAAATTCTCACTTCCCTCCTCTTGAGAGGGCCACACACATTGACTCTTTGGGGCTTCGACTCCTTTTGCCATCCAAAGAGTATCCAACTGTCTTTGTCTAGGAGAGGTGGGCCACAAGCTACACAGTTGAACTACAGGTCCAAGCTTTAGGTAGAAATCTGAAGTGTGGCTTTGGCACAACATTACGCATGGCCACATATAGGTTATACTTATGAGGTGGCAATATTTGTCATGAAATTGTGAGGAGATAATGTTGTTTTCCTCCCATATATAAATGGAAATTAAGAGACATTATGGTGGGGTACGTATGATGGACTGGACACATCCCTATACCATGACAATTAATAATAAGTAGTTCTTTAAGGTATATATCAAAAGTTGACAAAGAAGAAAAACTAGGTAAATTTATCTTAATACGGATTTACGTTAGAGCCCAAACATTGCAAATGCCAATTTTGTTTACTAAGGATTCATGCCATATTATAAAGTTCCTAGCCTAGCATTCACAACATGTTAGTGTAGAGATCAAATCTCTGCACAATGAGATTTGCTTCCACTTGAGGCTTGCAACCAATTCTGACAGATAAAAAACTGTCTCTTGCTTTGTTGTGTTGTAAGCTCAGCCTTATGCATATTTCTTTATATTTAATGCGACTCTTTTAATGCCCCTAGTTCTCTTGTTGTCTTGCAAACTGAGTTTTTTCATTGTTCTCGTGTTTTAAGCATGCATAACATTCTCTTACAACCTTGAACCTTCTTGGAATAAAATGCCCCCTCATGCAGACACTTGTGTATGGATCAATTCGTATTGAAGCAGACATGTTGAGGAATTCATGTGTTAATCCATCCCTATAATGTTGGAATATAGAAATCCACCACTAGACACACCCTGAATGTATAAGAAAATTAATGGCTAGGAAAGACAAACATTAGATTTAATTTTAAAGTCAAAATCGACACTGGGTTTTGTAGCCATCATGTAAGAAGCACTGCAGAAGCGAGTAAGATATATATGAACAGTCCTTAAGTTGATGCAGAAGCAAATCTCACCCTAAGCCTCAACCATAATATTCATGCCACCTGATTGGAGGACATAATCCTCTTTAAAGTCTTATTCAATCTGGGACGTCCACCTTCCAAAAGGCGCACAGAGGGCAGGGGGGACTTTGCAGATACCTTGAAAAATTGGTTGCATCATATAGAGTTTTATTTTATTGCTAACCATTTTGCAAACAAAGCAAAATCATATTTGTGGCCTTAAAGTTCTTTCAAAACATCTTTAAGCTGGCGAGAATCAACATCTGAAAGGTGTAAGAAAGGAGGAACTCCTTACAAATTGATTAAATTTAAAGAGATCTTCAGCTAGGCCTTCTGTCCTGTTGAGTACTTGAATGACAGGTATATGTAATGGAAACACCTTATATTTAAAAAATTCATATGTAGTTTGAGGTAGATGAGCAGGATTTGCTCTCTGATGGTTTATCTTAATGTTCATGATCACAGACAGATGGACTTAAATACAAGGGTGGGCTTTAGGACTATATTCAATAAAAAAGAAGAAGAGCAAAACGATGGCAAAGGGAAAAAGAGAGGGAATCAAATCCAAAGTCATTGGAAAAAGTTAAGTCTTATGCTTTGATTCTAAACATTTAAACAGTGATTTCTTAACAATGGAAAGATGCCTTTTGATTTGCAAAAAAAAATTGAAGAAAAGTTCCTAAGGAGAGTTAATCAACAAAAGGGGACCTTAATTACTGTGCACAAGGACAACTCCACTGCTATACTTACACTTAGAAAACAAGAGGCAATAGTGTAAATAAGGGAAATGCATCCTTTGATCGATATGGAACACTCCATAATGGGCCTTTAATTACATCAACAAATACTTTGCCTAGAAAATAGGTGTTTTGTCACAGATTGTCCAATCTGTATGTAAGTAGATCATAGCTGAACTTAGGGCTCAAAGTACAATCCTTCCTGTCTGGTGTGAGATGGAGTTATTGTAGAAGAACAAGTTGGACAACTCCATTGTAAACTTTGGAAGTTTGGATTAATAGAACTTTATTACACATCATTTATTATACTCGCAGCTAATGTTTTTTCTAGCACAATTTCTAAAAGTTTCTAATTTTCTCTATTTCATCTTGCATGGCAAAGAGATATTTCACAAGATATGATCAAATGAAATTGTTTATTATCTGGATATAAATGACAGATTCATTAGTTAGGGCCTAGGACAAAGGGCATTACTAGAATCCTTGATGCCTATCTAATACAGTAATTACTATTATTAATTATTTTTAACCTTTACAGATGTCTAAAGCCTGCATGCATCGTATTCTTAGCTAAATAAAAGGAGTGATAATATTGGTACATTAATTTATTTAGATGAATATCTTCTCTATGACTGTTTTATTTCAATCATCACCAGTGGCTAACATCTCAATTTATGGTGAAGAAACATATTGACAGCTTTTTCCCTTGCAGTAATAAGTGACCTTTGGTACTTGTGGTTCCATGAGGCTTTTTAGCTCTATCCATATCTATCTATCTACGTTGTAGTTGGCATTTTCTTAATGCTTGTCAGTTCCATCAACTTCTTATGTATCTACTCCATTTAATTAGAAATCTTATGCATATTAACTTTTGCAAATTTGCTCTTCGTTTATGTAGATTTTCTTGTCTTTGAAATTCCACAATGTTCTTCAATTTCCATGTTAATTTGAACAATTTCCTTGTATGCTTTTTATTTGGTACAGGACTGAAGCGAATACGTAACAGTCCTATGTTGGTGAAGATTTATTTAAGAAACTCTTTTGTTATTTTCTTAGATTGATGATGCAGTCTGGGGTGGAAATGGGGAGAGTGATGACCACATTGTGCCTGATCCTGAAGATGCACGAGAAGGTACATGCATAGTGAAAGGGAAACACAAGAAAAAATTCCATGAAGTCATTAATGCTGTGTCTAAAAGTGCAGAGCACAAACGTGTAGAGAATAAAAATGATTTGTTCACTCAGAAAGAAGGATTTCCGTCATGTTCAAGTACCAAGGAGGAATCATCGTCTCAGATACTGGATATGGATCCATGGTGTGATTTACAATGTGAAAAGCAGGCTGCTTCTTACAACTTAATGCATGGTGAAGGTGGAATGGGGAATAAACCTGTGGACAGCGATTGTTACAAAGATGTAAAACTAGAGTCAGCTGAAAATGACTTGATTATAGGAATGTGCGAGGAGGATCCTATACTTGAGAATGGAGATTCTATACTTGGGGAGAGGGATGAAACGCTAGTGAATAATTCTTGCCATTTCTCCCTCACTGATATTTGTCCAACAGAAGGTGATCTTGAATTTTTTGGAGATGAGCATGAACATAAAGAGAGTTGCACCCTCCTGGATTACGGATGGGCAAAATATTGGGAACTTTGAAGATGTGGACAGGCTTCTTAGGTAAATATAAATTTTATGTGTGTAGATTCTTTTTCCTTGCAGCAAGTGGTCATTGAAAGGATACATTGCTTTATCTTTTCTGTAATGAGCATGTAAGGTTTAATATAAAGCCTATGCAATGTATCTATAGATAGGTATTCTGGTTTATCAAGAGGATATTATAATTTTGCCGCTTAATCAGTCTTCCATGCAGTATCTATCATCTCATGCATTTTAATATCTGTGCCATGTCTGCTTTATGGTTTCTTGACATGTATCTTCCTGACATGTACCTTGTTTCTAGATTTAGTTCGGATTATCTAAAGTAATTTGTTTCTTAATGTCAATTGAAATATAAAGTAATCTGTTGCTTATGAGTGATGCTTGTTCCAGAAACTGTGACTCTACTTTTGGACATAGAGCGAATAGCAGCGTGGATGAATTACTATGGCCTTCGTCTTCCTCTGCTTGTGTTGATAATAGCCCACAAGGGAATATTCAACAGGGAAGGGCTTCATCCAGCCCAGAATCAAGAGCACTTAAAGGGAAATCGCAACAGAATGAATTAAAAATGGAATTTATGCCATGTGATTATCCTTCTCTACTGACCACATGTCAGAGAGATGATTCAAAGGCCCGGGATTGTCAGCAAAATGATAGTATCAAAAACAAGCCTCTGAAGCAAGAGTCATCTGGGCATATCCAGGAATTGCAGGGAAATGCAGTAAATGAGAACAAGTACTCATGGCGGGAACAGGTGTGTGGAGTATCTACCTAGTAATTTAGTACATGTAGGCTAGGCTGCATTTCAAAGTGAGTTATTAAATATCTTGTCATATTTTATAGGGAGTAGATATGTATGAGTGGTTTGAAATAGTAACGCACAACTTTGCAGTAGCATTTCATTTCAGAATATTTTCAAATCTTGAAGTATCCTGGTCTCTAAGCAACATCCGGGTTATGAAATTTCTTAATTTTTTTTTAAATAATACTGATTGGCAGCAGGTGGGGCATAATCAGAGATCAGAAGGAACACCCATATCTGAAAAAGAGGACACCGACATTTCTCAGGATATTGACAAGGTAATCTGCTTTAGGCCTTTGTCTTACTAGTTGCTGTAGTTATATTGAATAAGATGTTTCATAGGATATGGCTTATTTTGGGTAAATTATTTACATTCTTCTGTCTTATTTCTGAAACTTACTAGAAAGTAGACTGTTATTTCAGGGAAGGATAAACACAGTATATAGATTTTGAAAAAAGGGAATGAATTAGAAAGTTATGATGTTGTAAGCATATATAAGGGGCTTAATTTACCGGGTGAATAGGTTAGTTCTTGCAAGATATTGTAGAACTAGATTGCCCTTATGGGTCACAACTTGGTCTGGGATAATTGAGATTTACCATTTATGGACAACTTAGGAGCTTCTGCATTTATCTTTTTTGGCTGAAGATCAAAATAAAATCTTGTAATATTTTGAATTTCTGCTGCTGAAAGTAGGTATTTCAGGTGTTGCTTATGGTTGTGATACTTTAACCATTTGACAAGATAATGATATAGAAAAGCAAGCAAAATCTGATAATTTTCCATGATAGTTTTTCAGACCTACTTACACAACAAAGAGTTTGTTTAAGGCATAGAAGTTCAGGATAAGTTGTTGATTTTTTGAAAATGACTGGTTTATGTTATCTTACTGTCACTATTGACAGGTTAATTCATACGGAAAACAGACAGTGGGTCACAAGCAACCTGAAAAGAAGCATAAAAAGCATCTCACTGATAAAAGGTTTATGCAGAATATGCCACCTATCATCTCCTATTCCACAGGTTTTCAAGCACAGCAGCCCCTTTCCCTGAAATTGCAGACTTCAGCATCATCAGCTCTTCAGATATTCCCCTCTCCAGTGCATACCTCGCAGAAGCACTTGGTTGAAACTGGTTCCTCAAGGCAGGTCTATCCTCAGTTTCCATACATTCATGCAGGCTATGGATATCCGCTGCATCATGTGCCTATAATGCCTTCTTTATCAACTCTTAGACCTCAAGCAGACCAAGCTCAACCGCTATTTGTTGGTTACCAGCTTCCGCCAGATGTTTCGAGTCAACCAAATCATATAAGGAAGCCTTTGGAGATTCCCTTGAGGCCTCCTGGTATGACACCACAGGAAAAGATAGAGAAGCTACGATGGCGTCAGCAGATGCAGGCAAAACTTGCTGTTGAACATCAGCAGCAGCAATTTGGTGGTCAGAATTCTTCTATGAACAATTCTCTTGTTCAGAGGCAACCACGGGATGGTCAGCATCAACGGCCAGGTGTTAGTCCAAAGGGAGGCCCCAGCAAATTTTTGCAGTCATCAAGTGTGGAATCAGATTCGTTCACACCAAGGGAAAATTCCAGTCCAGGTTCTGGACTTACCTATTCGGATGATGATGGCTGTTTGGAGGCAAATGTACTTCATCAGCTTAAGAGTGGCATTGCACGGGTAAAAGTTAAAACAATATTGGATCTTGTCCGCTTATGTTCTGTATGGATTGTGCTGCACAGTATTTATTTCTTATTAAATTGCAACATTGTTCTTGCAAAAAATTGTTTCTTCTTGCAGCTAGATATGAAAATGCGGTTGTGTATTCGGGATTCATTGTATCGTCTTGCTAGAAGTGCAATGCAAAGACACTATATTGGTAATGACAAAAGCAACAGTGAAAATAGTGAACACATTGAAGCAGTTGGCATGTGTATATCTATTGATGCTGACCAAACTCATGTTAATAGGTTTGCTTCTCTTCCAAGACTCTATGCGGTATGATGTTCTGTTGTATGACTATTTAACAATGGACTTAAAAGGTTCTCAGATAGCAATTGAAGGCATAATTCTTTTCTTCTTATGTATCGATGTGTCAATGATGGAATAACAGAAGTAATCATGTTAAAAAGAAATCTAACTTTAAGGATTGTTAGACCTTAATAATTTCTCAAAATATTCAAGAAATTGGTATAAATGAAAGAAGTGCTGTAAGTCTTCAAGAAGGAAATGTTAGGAGGAGCAGAATTTCTTGGGAAATACTACTAGTGCTTTGACACAACCTGGTTTTGTGTTTCTGTTTGTATATGTTTAGTATTATCATGGCTGCAATTTTTAGTTTCACTAGTTCTTGTTTTTTGATATATGTGTGTGAATTTATTTCGTTTTGCGGGGGGAGGGAGGGGGGTTGTAGGGGTGTGAGTGGGGGACATAACACCCAGGGTTTAATTGTCAAGGTGCAGCATACAATTTGGGGTAAACTTAATTTTGGTCCATGGTTTCTAGGATTTTAAAATATATTTATAAAATTCAAAACACAATATCACAATCGAATATATTACATCTTGTTTCAAGAATACCCAAATAGGAAGCTACTGAGCAGTAGATATAACTTAATACTGTCTGCATATAGACTCTGAATGAGACATGTATCATGTAACCCTTACTAGTGACGTATGAGATATTGGTTATTATTAAGATTCAAGCAGTCTAGGCTTCTATTACACTCAACCATTCTACAGAATGCAAGAAGGGCGGGTCTGTTTACATGAAGACCATTCTTTGCAATGGAGATTCTCTTCAAATACAATATAGTATCCAACTTTACAACTAATGATGACCTGGGTTTCGGGAAGCTGTGGTGTGGGTGTCTTTTGCAATTGACTAGAAATATAGATAGACCTTGGTTTTCCCTCATCAATCACCTCTTATAAGACGATATCCTTACCCCACTTGAAGACGATAAGGGAGGGGGGGCAGCATGGATCCCCAAATTGAAGAACCAGGGATGAATATTAGATTTGAAGTCTCTGAAATTTGCTTGATATGATTCATTATATATGGAATAACTGGTTTTAAGCTTTTGAAATCTTTAATATGCATTATTATATATCATTATATAAGGTAAAGGTGACTTTTTACATGCCAGCCTACCTAGCATGTTTTCCGGGCAGGGCACAAAAATAGCCAGGTCTAGGTGCAGCATACAATTTGGATGTAGATTTGGGATAAACTTACAAAATTTTGGTTCATGGTCTCCAGGATTTTAAAATATACTTCTAAAATTGAAAATGCACAATATCACAATCGAATATATTACACCGTGATTTAATGAATACCCATATAGGAAGCTATTGAGCGGTAAATAGGACTTAATATTGTATTTTTTATTTCGTCCATGAGGCCACAGGCTATATGGAATGATGTGTGTATCTGCCAAAACCAGGGTATGGTGTACAACCCTACTCCCTTTTGGATTCAAACTCTAGACCTCCTATTTGGAGAATTATTATAATAATAATTGTTTCTCATTTTGTTCGCCTAAGTGACCAAATGGGCAGACAGAAAAAGGGGCATCTAGAAGACACTCCCAATGCCCAAAGGGAATGTAGAGGAGGCAACTATATAAAATGTTAAGAAATACAGAAATTATAAGAAAAAATATTCAAGAAATACAAATTTGAGGTAATTAATGAATTTCTTATCATTAATGAAAAGAAATTGAAATTGCAACGCTACAATGAAACAAGAAGTCCATGAAATGGGGAATTTGTAGCTGCAACTGAAGTTGACTTGGATTCAACATATTCTGAATCTAATAAATCTGAGAACCCCATGCCACTACATATGCAGTCTGGAATTGCGGAACAAAGAGGGAAGTTTAGTGTTTATGACAAAAAGTCATCATATTATGGCATTATTAAAAGTTTATTCTTTGGAGGAATCTTAGTTTAGTTTCTCTGACTATCTATCATTGTCATGTTTACATGCCAATAGTACTTTCTCTCGTTATTTATTTTCAACAGTGATGGGATTGAAAAGGCCCTACCCGTGTTACATCATGACCACATAATTGTATCACAACAGCTTTGCAATTATGCATGATGCCATTTGGGAAAATTCGAACCTGGGCCTGAAAATTGAGGAGTGTAACCAATTGAGCTCATGCCATTTGATTAAATGTTAAAGGTTCACCCATGGGAATGAAACCTTGGTTTAAGATGTGAAAGGAGACAGCTACATAAAAAGTTAAGAAATAGAGAAAATGTAAGAAACAAAAAAATATAAATTGAAAAAGTAAACAAAGTTGAGGTAATTAATGAATTTCTTATATTAATGATTAAAAAATGAAAATATAATGCTACAGTGGAACAGGAAGACCATTCAATAGGAAGATTTTGTAGTTGCAACTGAAATTTACTTGGATTCAATATAATCTTGATTGAATAAAACTTAAAACACCATGCCACTATGCATGCGGTCCATAATTTCAGAATGAAGAGGGAACACAAAAGGGGAATGAGAAGGTGCTCCCAGGCCAAAATGGACAGTAAAGGAGATAGCTACATTAAAAGTTCTGGAATACAGAAAATGTAAGCCAAAAAAAAAAAAAACAGAAATTTCAAAGTAAACAAATTTGAGGTAATTAAAGAATTTCTTATATTAATTGTAAGAGAATGAAAATATAGAACCTATTCTAAAAAAAAAGAATGAAAATATAATGCCACAGTAGAACAGGAACACCATGCAATATGAAGAGTTTGTAGTTGCAACTGAAATTTACTCGAATTCAATATTAATCTGGACTGAATAAAACTTAAAACACCATGGCACTACACATACAGTCCATAATTTTAGAATAAAAAGGGAAGATTAGAATGTAGAGGGAACACAAAAGGGGAATGAGAAGGCACTCCCAGACCAAAATGGACATTAAAGGAGATCGCTACATAAAAATTTCAGAAATACAGAAAATGTAAGAAACAAAAAATATGATAAATTGAAAAAGTAAACAAATCTGAGGTAGTTAAAGAATTTCTTATATTAATGATATAATATTGAATATATAATGCTACAGTGGAACAGGAACATCATGCAACAGAAAGAATTTGTAGTTGCAAAAAAAATTACTTGAATTCATTATTAATTTGGATTGAATAAAACTTAAAACACCATGCCACTACGCATGCAGTCTGGAATTTCAGAATGAGAGGGAAGGTTATTTTGTATCTCAAAAGGTGATTTTTGGCAGGTCTCTTAAGCTCTGAGCTTCATGGTAGGGAAAAGGGCCCAAAAGGGTCAAATTGTCATACTAATCAATGTAGTACAAGAATATGACATAATGAACATACAAAATACATCAAATGATGAACAAAAAGCACTCCAATTAGCGTAGTCTAATTGGCTTCTGGCCCTTAAACACGTGATGCTCATTCTATGCCCAATACAACATAATTGTTACACTATTTTTTTATTTTTGCTGGAGAACAAGGGTTTGTACTCAGGTCTCCCACCCTTGACAAATCACAACCCTCTCCTTTAGAGCTTTAGAGTCTACAAACAGATTCAATTCTCATCTCAATTGAGTTGCTATAGCTTGGTACCTACATCATTTTTCATAAAAAGTCTGAATTCTTGATTTTCATTTTTTGGATCTTCTTCAATTTTCTGTGTGAATACAAATATTCCAAAATTCAGCATCCTTTTTTTGACATTTTCTTGCAGTAGCCTTCAAAATACCAAAACTCCACCTCTACTATCTATGCATTGCATCTTAGTAGAGTAATATAATCAAATTTTCGCACTATCATAGTCCTCCTTACCAGATCTGGATTGCTACTTCCTTCCCGAAACATAAGTGCAACCACAAGAATTGTAATAAATATTTTATATGAAAACACATTAATGTTATAAAATAAACTAAATATTACCAATTGAAAACATTAAAGTAAATCTTAATCATTATTTGATTCAGACGATCAACATTTTCTTGTCAGCTTCAGCTAAACTTAACTTCACGATTCTCAATTAAAACGCCTCTATTGGCTAGCCTATCTGAACATTTGTTTCCATCCCTTAACGTATGTGTAAACCTGATTTCTTCAAACTCTGTAGCAAGGTCTTGTATTTCCACAATTATCTCTTGTATGTTCCATGGATCCTTTGCTTTCCTCAAAATTGCATTTATTATTATTAGTGAATCACCTTCCATCCATACTTTGTTCCATTTCATTTGTCTGCATATTTTTAATTCCAGAGCCGCCCAAGCTTCAACTTCATTATTTGTCTTAAATCCACTATTGAAAGCGTAATGAGACTAAATCTCTCCCCTGTTATTTCTAATTATTCCTCCTCCTGCTGGTCCTGGAATTCCTTTAGATGCTCCATCAAAATTCAATTTAATCAATTCCACTTCTAGTGGTCTCCACTTGACTTGACTCCATCTATCAAGGCTCTCTGCTTCAAGATTAGGGATTGGGTGAGTTGAGAGGGTTGGTTTAGTCCTCTATGGCTAAACAAATCTTCCTTTTCATTACCTCTAAATTGCTTTCCTTCCCTTTAAATATTCTTCTATTCCTTTCCAGCCATACAGTCCAAAGTATTGTATCTTTTGATATATCCTAGATTGTCTATAAAGCCTCATTTTTAAAAGTGTTTTGCCATTGCTTTAACCATTCTTCAATTCATCACAATGCATTTACGAAACATATTAAGAATCCATTGCCATAGCTTTCAGACTATTGAGCAGTGTCCCAAGAGATGATCTATACTCTCCTCTTCCTTTTTACATAGAACACATAATTGTTGCACTTTTAGTCATACGAAAAATCAAAATTTAAATGCTCCAACAGGACAAGGAGTCTTCATGACATCCTTTGGATCAACATTCCAACCTGCAGCTAGACTTTGTTGATTCCCAGGAGTCTAATGATGCTTAGGAATCTGTCAATCTGGAAGTCGTAAGATACTCTGTATTGCAATTATCTTCTTCACTTGTCTACATATAAGTCTGTACCTTGTAATGGGATGAAGATATATGGGGAGCAGTTCCTCTTTGTACAACTGGATGTAGCGGCTTACAAAGGGAAGCCAATGTTAGCTTTGGTGCTCCCTTTTTATCCAACATCCACCATCTATTGGAGTCTCTCTAAGAAATGGTGGCTATCCTCCTCAGCTTCCTGTCTATTGAAGCTTGGACCCCAAAGATTGACAAGCACAATCTGTCATTCTTGAAACTTAGAGGCCCCTCCTTGGATGAACATCTTTTGAAGGGCCTTCATGAACCCACCCTTCACCGTATCATCAGCACAATTATGCAGTCTCTTGGAGGCAGGTAAACTGACATGTCTGTGTAATTAGTGAATAAGTTTTGTCATTTTGTGTTATTTTGTAGTTCGTACGCAAAGTGTTTGATGAAATGTGTGTATGTATAATTAATAAAGTTATAAAGTGGTGATGTAATATTTCATGCAATAATGTGTAATGTTAAGTGAAGTATTAGTATGAATGAGTCATAAGTTATTAGTTTGTCTTGTAGTTGGAAATGAAATGTAAATGTAGTATAAATGCATGTCAAATATAAATGATGAGGTGCCAGGTAGTAAGTAAGTTGGAGGATGCAACTACCTCCTTAGTTGTATAAATATGACCCTTCCCTCATTCATTTGCGTTGTTGGGATTGTTGGTTTGGTTGGTGTGGTTGGCATTATTGGCATGGAAGGAGATATTTTGCACATGATTTGGTACTGTGTATGTAAGATAATGCTGTACGCAGTTAACCATACAGGCTATTGTTAATGCAATATCTGTTCATATTCATCATCTGTTACTGCCTTTATATGTTCATTGCATGTGTGTATTGTCATTAATGATTGTTGCAATAGTTTAGTTTCAATCTGTTAGTTGTATTCTTTCCAAGTATGTTGCACAACATCATACAGTGAATTGCAGTACAACAAATGCAGTATAGTGCATTGCCAAATGCCGTACAACAAAGTCGTGTCGTACATTGGAGAGTTCATGTCGTACAGTGAATGTTAGCGGTCTGGAAAAGGTCCTATTCCAGATTGGGCTGTCTGAAGCAATGAACAAGACAGTCTGATGTGCACAGTGTATGAATTGTAATTGTAAGTTATTGTTGGATGTGTTGTATCCTTTGCAGTAAAAGAATGTACACCTTAGCACAATGTGCGGGGTCGGGGGCTCCTTATTTTTGGGCTCATTATTTTTCGGGGCGGTGTTTTTAATTATTGGGTATGGGTGGTTTTAGCCCATGGTCTTATACCCATTGTATTCTAATACCACTTGGTGGTTTAGGGTAGTTCAATGCTGTGAAAAACCTATACATATATATTGTAACTGCTTTGTTAAAACTGTATAATTATATAAAGAAAGAGGTGCAGTTTTGAGTTTTTGTTGGTTTTCTCGGTCAAGGGTTTCCAGGATAAATATTTGTGTTTATTGTGAATGCATTTTTTCCTTCTATTTTACAATTATGTTTGCATTAATATCTCTATAATAGGTTTATCAAACTCTTAATTTGGTATTAGAGCGTGGTTATTGGCTTTAGGGGGACACCTTTGTTGCTAGGGTCTAGCTCGGTTTGAGAAGAGCACGAGTATCTTGGGTAAAAAATAAACCTATTTTTTGAGTGGGAGTTTTGTGTAGGTGAATCCAGTGTGAAGGAAAATGCCTAGCAATTCAAGGATTGAGATCAAAAAGTTTAACGACAAGAGCTTTGAGTTATGGAAGCTAAAGATGGATGATTTGCTTGTGGATAAGAGGTCTATGGGTTGTTGTGTCAGGAAAAAAAACCTGTGGATATGTCGCAAGAAGATTGGGAGAAGTTGTATAGGAAGTTGAAGAATACTATTTGGCTGTGCCTTCCTGACTTGGTGTTAATCAATGTCTCTAGAGAAATCAGTGCTAAGGAGCTATGGGATAAGTTAGGGGCTTTATATCGGTCAGAGTCCCTAGTAAACAAATTGTTCTTTCGAAAGAAGTTGTATCTCCTTCTGATGAATGATGGGTATTTTGTGGTAGAACATCTCAATGCGTTTAACACCGTGGTAAGTAAGTTAGCCTCTATTGATATTAAAATTACTGAAGAAGATAAGTGTATTAGTTTGTTATGTTCTTTGCAAGATTCATGGGATAATATGGTTGTGGCCATTGAGAGTACTATTACAACTACTTTAAGGTTTGCAAATGTGGTTGTATCCTTGTTATCAGAAATAATGAGGAGGAAATCCATGGAGGGTTCATCTAGGGATGCCTTGTTTGTAAGGGCTCGTTCCTAAGATAAAAATAAGCATAACTCTGGGGATAGGTTGAAGTTAGGAGGGATATATAAATCTCTTGGAAAATTTATACGAAAATGTTGGAAATGTGGTAAAGCTAGGCATTTGAAGAAAGACTGTAGATCCAAAAAAGGGATTTGATAATTCTTCCATAGAAGCAAAGACCTCCATAGGAGGAGGGGATATATACTTGGCATATTCAAATACACATTCAGATCGTGATGCATAGTTGATCGACTCAAGGGATTCTTTTCATACAATTCCTCATAGAGAATGGTTTTGTGAATATGAAAAGTATAACGGAGGTGATGTCCTCCTAGGAGATGACTCTACAACCAGAATCATAGGATGTGGAATGGTCAAATTGTTGTTGAAATATGGAAGGGTTAATTTCCTCCCTGGTGTTTTGCATATTCTAGGGTTGGCTAAAAACTTAATATCTGTGAGTAGAGTGAGTGATGCAGGTGTGCATACAATATTTGAAAAGGATACCTATAGGATGGTTTGAGAAGCAATGGTGTTGGCAAGAGGTGTTCATATTGGAAAACTGTACAAGCTATTGGGCAACACTGTGACTGATGGGTGTAATAGTTCTGTTGTTCCTAAAAATGAAACAGACAAAACCCCTACTCTTCCTATAGAGAAGACAATGCTTTGGCATCAAAGAATGGAACATATTGGAGAAAAGGGTCTTCGAGCTTTGCAAACTAAAGGTATGGGTCTTCGAGCTTTGCAAACTAAATGTATGGTTGAAGGAATTTCTAACCTTTCCTTAGATTTTGATTTTTGTGAACATTGTGTATATGGTAAACAAAATTGGGTAAATTTACCATCTGGTGTTGCAAGAGCAAAAGGGATTTTGGAGCTGATACATAATGATTTGTTTGGACCTGTGCCTATTCCATCACTTGGAAAATCATTGTACTATGTTTCATTTATAGATGATTTCTCAAGGTATGCATGGATATATTTTATTTTTAAAAAATTTGAGGTCTTTGCAAAATTCAAAGAGTTTAAGGCTCTTGTAGAAAACTAGACTGAGAAGAAGATAAAGGTGTTGTGGACATATAATGGAGGAGAGTTTTGCAACAATGAATTTGAGGAGTTCTGTAAGCAGTGCGGAATAACAAAGCAAAAGACAACTCCATACACTCCTCAATAGAATGGAATTGTGGAAAGAATGAATAGGACATTGATGGAAAAAGCAAGGAGTATGCTCAGTGGTGCAGGGGTAGCACAAGAATTCTGGGCAAAGGCTGTGGACACTACATGTTACTAGGCAAATCGATCATCAACATCAGCATTGGTTGATAAAACTTCGTATGAGGTATGGATTGGTAAGAAACACTCTCTTGAACATCTTAGAGTTTTTGGTTGTTATGCTTGTGTGCATGTTCCAAAGGAAAAAATGAGTAAGGTAGATAATAAAGCAGAGAAGTGTATCTTTATTGGTTATAAGGATGGTGTAAAAGGTTACAAACTTTGGAACCCAAAAAATAGAATAGTTTTTTTTTTTCGTTTGTGGAAAACATCCCAGAAGGAATGCCACTTTTGGGTAAGCCCCAAGGAGGCAGGGGTATCTCGTCCGCAAAAAACGCCCAAGGCTCGCAGTTGGCCTACCACCTTTGACACATGCAAGGAACATGCCTGAAACAACACAAAACAAGAACACACAAAAAGCTAAAACAAATAAAGCATACTCCTTGAGTGTGTCGACAAGAAAAAGCACAACCAAACACATGCACAAAAAGATTACACACACAAAAAAAAAAAAAAAAAAAAAACGAACGACAAAAATAAACAACACCAAAACACAAAACACGCAAAAAAAACCACAAACACAGCATAACAAAACACTACCATAACAAAAAAAACAAAAAGAAACAAATACACCACAAACAAAAAACCACAAAAATAACATAACAAAACAAATCCAAAACAGAAACAATAAAATGAATCAAAAACACCACAAACGAAATCAGGAAAAACAAATACAACAAAAACTAAGCCAAAGGAGCTAATGACAAATCAAACAAAATACGGTAACACTAAAAATAAACAAAAGCTTAACAAATTACCAAAATATCAGAAATTGCTTAGCAAAATAGCCAAATCTTCCAACATTGCCATAAAGAGACTGACTATAAACCTTAGGATTATGGCATCCTTATCCTTTTATTCGTATCTTGCTTCATTCCAGTTGGGACTATAAGCTGGTTACTTGAAACCACGACACTACTATTAAAAAAAAAAAAATAGGATAGTTGTTTATAGCTAAGATGTAATCTTTAGAGAGTTTAAAAATGCTCCCTAGCAGGAACAACAACCAAGAGAGGAAGAACAAAAAATGGTGCAGTTTGAGTTTATGGATGAAAAATTAGACTCAACAGAAGATAATGAACCAGATCCTCAAACTCTAGTCTTGAGGAGATCGACTCAAGAAAGAAGGCAACCGGAAAGGTACAATCCACTTGATTTTCGTTCTAATTTTGTTTTATTTGTTACTGATGATGATCCTAGAATTGTTAAGAGGCAATTAATGCAAAGGATGATAAATTTTGGATGAAGGCCATGGTTGATGAGATGAAATCTTGGTGAAGTTGCTTGCTGGAAGAAAACCAATTAGTAGCAAATGGGTATTCAAGAAGAAGTTTATGCATAAGTTAAAGTCGAGAAGTACAAAGCTCGCCTGGTAGCAAAGGGATATTCCCACGTACAAGAAATTGATTTTGGTGAGGTTTTCTCCCCTGTTGCTAAACTAACTTCTATTAGATTTTTTTTGTCTATTGATGTTGCATTTGACATAGAAGTAGAGCAAAAGGATGTGAAGACAACATTCCTACATGGGGATCTAAAAGAAGAAGTCTGTCTCAACCAAAAGGTTTTATAGTAAAAGGAAAAGAGGACTTGGTATGTAGGTTGAAGATATCTTTGTATGGTTTGAAACAATCACCTAGGATGTTGTATCAAAAGTTTGATACTTATGTATTGGGACTTGGTTTTTCATGAAGCAAAGCCGATCACTGTGTGTACATCATAAAGGTTGATGATCGCTTTATTATTGTGGCATTGTATGTTGATGATATGTTGTTAATTGGAAATGACAGGGAAATCATCAAGAATTTTAAGTCTCAATTGTCATCTTAGTTTGATATGAAGGATCTTGGTCCTACAAATTTCATCTTGGGCATGCAAATTAAGAGGGAACGGTCAAATAAGAGACTTTAGTTGAATCAAAGAAAATATATTGAGACAATATTAAAGAGATTTAATATGCATGATTGTAAACCAGTCAAGACTCCCATTCCTTTGGGTGTAAAGCTATTTGTAGAACAATGTCCAAAGACACAAGAAGAGGAAGAGGAAATGTCTTGTGTGCAAGTGTTGTTGGGAGTCTAATGGATGCCATGATATTTACCAAACGAGACATTGCCCATGCAGTGGGAGTTATGAGCAGATATATGTCAAAACCAGAGAAAGAACATTGGATTGTTGTAAAGTGAGTTTTTAGATACTTGCGTGGCACAATAGATTATGCAATTTGCTATCAAGGAAGGCCTAAACCAAACAAGGTATTGAGTGGTCAAGGTTTTGTTGATGCAAATTGGGTTAAAGATCTTGATCGTTGAAGATCCACAAGTGGTTATGTATTTCGCTTGTTTGGTGGAACAGTTAGCTAGATGAGCAAGAGGCAAGCTGTAATAGCACTTTTAACTATAGAAGCTGAGTACATGGCAACCACTCATGCAAGTAAGAAAGCAATATGGTTACAAAGACTGTGTTGATGTTGGGTTCTTACAGGGAGCTATAAGGATAAATTGTGATAGTCAAAGTGCAATCTATCTAGCAAAGAACCTTGCTTATCATTCTAAGACAAAGCATATTGTAGTACAATACAATTTTATTAGAGACATGATTGAAGACAAGGTGTCACTGGAAAAAACTCTTTTTTAAAAAAAAAAAAAGCGAAAAACCCCTTGTGGGGCCGCCTTGGTCTGAGAGACCACGAACAGGGGGTTCTACACCGTCAAAGTCACTCGGGAGTCGCACCCGACCTTGCCCGCACCAACATTATCAATTGGATTTTGGATACCCAATTTAGCTTTTTGGTAGGGTGGAGATTTGAACCTGGGACCTCCCTTGGAGGATTGCCCTCTCCTCTCCAACTCACCTACAACACCTGGGTGTCACTGGACAAAACTCATACTTTGAAAAATGTTGCAGATTCATTAACTAAGCTTGTGAGTACTGAGAAGTTTTCTTGGTGTATGGTGACAATGGCCTTAGTTGCCCCAAGTAGCTGAATTTGTGATTTGTATAGGCCCCACTACAAAGTATTCAACAAGTGGGAGATTGTTGGATGTGTTGTATCCTTTGCAGTAAAAGACTATACACCTTAGCACAATGTGTGGGGTCCGGGTGTTCTTTTTTTTCGGGGCGTCTCCCTAATTATTGGGTATGGGTGGTTTTAGCTCATGGTTTTATACCCATTGTAGTCTAATACCACTTGGTGGTTTAGGGCAGTTCGATGTTTTGGAATATCTATATATATTGTAACTGCATTGTTAAAAGTGTATAATAATATAAAGAAAGATGTGTGGCTTTGAGTTATTGCTGGTTTTTCCGGTCAAGGGTTTCCAGGATAAATATGTGTTTATTGTGAATGCATGTTATTTTTCCGAAAATTTTACAATTCAGTTTGCAATAATATCTTTAGAGTCGGTTTATCAAACTCTTTAATTCACACTGTATATTTTGTTCATTTAAGTGGAAATGGAGTTGTGTTACATTATGCTGTATTCCACTTCTACATCTCTTAGCCCTTGGCACATGCTACTCTAGGTTCGAATTTTATGCCGCCATATGGTGTAGTGTTGTCATTATCTCTCACCTGTTGACAATGGGCCCAACTGGCTCACAAAACATCAAACTTGGTTCACATACTTGCAATAAGATGTGATAGGATTATTGCCATGGGGTGAGATTATTTGCAAACCAAAATGCTCAGAATCTAAGTGCTGAAGACATAGCTCATCCTCTACAAGATCACATATAAGTGTCTACTAGGTTGTATTGGATTAGTTGGGAAAGGGTGATGAAGTTGGGGGAGAATCAAATTGCAATGAAGATATCTTGAAGAGGAGGTAGGCCTCTCCAAGCCTGAATCTGAATGTATTCATAATTCACATTAGAAGCTGTCAATGAAATGTTGGATTGGAAGTAATATGAATGAGACAAGCCATCCCTACACCCATAGTTGAGAAAATTGGAATCGGATCGGAATCGGCTTGGAAAAAATCGGCAAAAAATCGCCCAAAAAAAAACCGAAGAAAATGCAATTTTTTTTTTATTTTTTTTCATGCATATCACAATGAATTAACACTATGCAAATCAAATATTAATACTGTAAGTGATACAAGCTTAAACTACACATGAAAATGGCAAGTGCTACAAGCTTAAAGCCAAAGTATTAAAGTTTTAAACTACTACACACGAAAGTGACAAAACACATCTTGTATTGCTTATAATATATAACAGTACAAAATTACAAATTACAAAATGTGTCATGAGTCATGACAAATGTTAAGTACAATGCCTCAATCAATGTCTTAGAATGCCTTTGCCCTTTGACCTAGTAGAAGCTCTAGTCTCTCTTTGTTGCTTTGGTTGTGCCTCTTCTTGTGCCTTTGTTGCCATCTCCTCCGCTAGGTTTTCTAAGTTTTCAAATTCATCCATGCTGAAGAGAACATCTTGTTGTTGCTCCTCCTGTGCCTTTGTGATCCAATCATTAGATGGATCAATCTTGTCTAGGTCAAAGGCCTCGGTACTTGTTCTTGTAATTTTCTTATGGCGGAGGCGAAGGTTGTAATGAACAAACACAAGATCATTCAACTTTTCTTGTGTAAGCCTATTGCACTTCTTGGAGTGTATGTGCTCAAACATACTCCAATTGCGCTCACAACCTGAAGTGCTACATGGTTGAGACAAAACTCTAATGGCGAAGCGCTGTAGTTGAGATTATTTTTTAAAACAAAATCAAAAGAAAAAATAAACAATAATTCAATGAGGGTTACTTGGCCTCATAGTTGACCTTGATCGAATGCACATTGGCGACGGGAAAAGGATGCCCTCACATTTCTTATAAGAATGCATCTTAGTCTGTATCTTAGCACTTATTTCTTCATTAGGGTACATGCGGTCAACACATAATCGAAGGCCCGCCATCACCTCATAGTTAGCATGGAATGTGCTGGAGTAAAAAATTTTGGGGTTGAGGTAGTACCTCGTTGCATGAAGAGGGCTATGGAGCTTAGATGTCCATCGCCTGTCAATAATATCCCAAATGGGACCATATTTGGATTGGACATGTCTATAAATTGAGGCAATTGCCTCTTTTGCCCTATCCATAGCCTCATATATATATGCCATTGGTGATTCTTCTCCATCAACAAGACGGAGAACCTTCACCAAAGGCTCTGTCACCTGAAAAAAAGAAAAAATAATTTAAATAAAATTTATAAAAATATTTTAAAATACAAGATTTGCAAAAAGAAAATATTTTAAATTAAAAAAATAAATAATAAAATAAATTAAAAACTTAGTCTTGTACCTTGATGGCCTCATCCATGGCTTGCCAGAAGGGCTCCTCAAACACATATTCATATATCTTCTCCCCCTCACTGGAGAATCGGTATCTAACAACTTGCTCAGAATTCCACTCATCGCTCACAAACATTTGCTTTAGTGACCCTCTTGCATTATAGATGCTTTGCAATGTCACGAAGTTTGTTGCAAAGCGTGTAACTCCAAGCCGCACTAGCTCCCTCCCACCGGTAAAATGCCTCATGAGGTTGAGGACCCAAGAATGGTTGTAGATAAATTTTGTAATTGCCCTAGACTTTTGTACAACCTCGGACACCCAAGGTAATTTCCCAATGTCTTTGAGGAGCAAATCGAGACAATGGGCTGCACATGGGGACCAAAAAATGGTGGGAAATCTCTCCTCCAACAGCTTGCCAACTGCTACATATGTTGCTGCGTTGTCCGTGATGACTTGGACAACATTCTCCACCCCGACCTCGATCACAACCTCCCCCAACAACCCTGCGAGCATTTCGACACTCTTAACTTGCGCCGATGCATCCACTGACTTGAGGAATGCCACTCCTCCTGCAAAAGAAACCAAAAAATTAATTAAGGTTCTTCCCCTGCCATTGGTCCACCCATCAGACATGATAGTGCAACCGTTAGTGCTCCACACCCTGCACTGCTCCTCAAGAATAACCTCAATGTCATCCATGCATTCACGAAGGAGAGGGCCCCTAATGTCATCATAAGTTGGCGGCCTAAATCCTGTGCCACAACCTGCGATGGCATCCACCATGCCTCGCCAGTATGGAGACCTTGCCACATTGAAGGGAAGGTCAGAAAAATACCAAAAATTGCCAATGGCCTTCCTGGCTGCCCTATGCCTCTCCTGGTTCCACGTGGCCATACCATCAAGTGTGGCTTGTGTCCCTGCCCCAAAATTGGACTCATCCATCCCACTCCTTGGTTGTGCCTGTGTCTGTGCAATTGATGGACTCGAATTTTCATGCTGAAATCGACTAAAGATGTTGGTCCCACTAGTAGTTGTATGAGGCTGAGAAGAGGGGGTTGAAATGGCTTCAAATGTTCTTTTCTTTATCTCTTTTTTCTCCACTTTTCCAGTGATAACTGCCATGCATTCTCTCTCAATGTCAATTGGCACTTTTGGGCATAATCTAACATTCTCACCTGCTTTCCTTGCCAAATGAAATTTGAAGCGATATACTCCTCCATGTATAGAAGTATTACAAAAATTGCAAAGAATTTCTCCTTTCTTTTCCAGTTCTACTCCATACTTCCATGCTATATCTTTTTTATCTTTTTTCCCTGACATTTTCCTGTGGCTGCACATAATAACAAATAACAACAAACAATTACTTTAAAAAAAAAAAACCCTACACCCTAGTTTGAACTTTGAACTTGAGGTTTAAAATTGTAGTGCAACGCTGAAAAGATGGACTTGCATACATATTTTCGGCAGCAAGTAACAATAAACAATCTCTTTAAAAAAAAAAAAAACTAAACCCTAAACCCTAGTTTGAAACTTTAAAGTTTAAACATTGGCAGCCGAAAACATGCACTTGCATACAAATTTTAGACAGCAAATATCAAGCAAACAATTACTTAATTAAAAAAAAATTAAAAAAAAAAAAAAAACCTAAACCCTAGTTTGAAGTCTAAGACTCTAAACTTTAAACATTGAAAGCTAAAAATATAGACTTGCATACATGTTTCAGGCAACAAATAACAACAAATAATTACTTTAAAAAAAAAACCAAAACTGTAAACCCTAGTTTGTTGCATTTGGTTTTAGACTTGGAAAAAAAATGCTTGAAAATTTGGAATAAGATTCAATAGAATAAAAGAAAAAGAAAAAAAATCAGTTTGCTTACCTCAAATGAATCCTTTGGGTAGATTCCTAGATGTTGGTGGTTGTTGGTAGCTGTCGGGATCCTTCAAACTCCAAAACAATCCGCTGTTTGGTGGCTGTTGGTGACTACCGGATTCCTTCAAACTTCCAAAAATCCGTTGTTTGGATGCGTTTTAGGGTTTTCTTTGGTGTGGTAGCAGGTAGGCAGACCTCTCTCTCAAGCTTGGAGGAAGAAAAATGAGAGAAAAAAAAACACTATTTATGCCTTTTCCTCTATGCGTGCAGCCACGGGCAATTTTTTGAAAAAATTGCGATTCTGATTTTTTTTCGAAAAAATCGGCGATTTTTTCGTAAATGCCGATTCTGATCCGATTTTAATTGGATTTTATCAGAATCGTGTTTTTCCAATTCGAATAGCGATTCTGATCCGATTTCATAATAGAGCCCACACCAATCCGTGAACATCATTCTGTCCACTAGTGTCGCCATTAAAAGTTGAGACCCAATATTAACCTATAAAGGGAGGAGAGGTTGATTTAGACTTTTGTGGGATTTCTCTATTCTTTATTTTTGTCACCACTTCACACACATATTGAATTCATGCTTAAGGGCTTCCAAGAACAAAACAGATTCTTAGCATTCATATTAAGTGGCTGCTTAAAATACGGCAAAATCTATAAATACATACAAAGTGGCTACCCAAAACAAAGCAGTCTCAACAGTGGCATTCAGTGGTGTGAAATGAGGCAGAGTTTCAGAGTTAATTTAGTGGTTGCCCAAAATAAGGAGGAACTCAGTGCTATGCTCAGTGGTCATTCAGACTTGAATCTGGTCGTAATCGTGAGGATGCAGTGGATGCAAAAAGCCTCCACAAATGACAAGGGCAAACCAAGAAGGGTGGAAACACAAATGATTGAAGAAAGTCTACCTAAAACAGTTTCACTAAAGATATGCACTACCTTGACCAAGGAGGAAAATACGAATTTAATTAATATTCATTCCCAAAGTCAAACTCATATTCTTCATATATATGTTAGCCTGGATCACATATATAAAGTGAGTACAAATAAAAGAATCTTAAAGACAAGTTGGGTAGGTACTTAGCCTCTAATTCTATCATAGGAATTTAGTATGCCAGGCTTACTCCACAGATTTCAAACAACAGAGCTGAATGAAGGAATGGGAGACTAGGGACAATGAAGCGAAATGCAAAAGGCAAGTGAAACACAAGCAAAATGGCCTGTTTTATTCTTCTTGATAACCTTTATTCACTTATTGCAGTTCCTATTAGGGCTCAAGATGATTCAATCTTTTCTAAAGTGGTACCTGTGTGGAATTTGTTGGTGATTGCAACTGCTGACTGCTTCTGTTTGGTGATTCTGGTTGGCAGAACAAGGCAGGATTCTTCTCACCTCACCGACCTATACATCTTGGGATAGCCATCATAACTCTCGTTTTCCTTTATCTTACACATTTGGAGCACTTAAAATAACATGGAAAATAACAAAATGCTTCCCATAAGCCACGTTGATATTAACACTGTAGACAGCAGTTCCAGACAACAGAAATGAGGAACTGACTGTGAAAATGTCCCAAGCAATTTTGAATGTATATAGCAAATGTTGATTATGCTATTTTGTAATGCCATTTTGTATAAGGCATAATGTTTGTATAGTTCAATCAGCCAATCAGAAGAGAGAAGGATTAAATGCACAAAAAGACAAAATGGTCGTCATGTGGTTTAAGGCTAGTTAAGGCAGACGTCTAGTTAGTGTAGACGTCTGGCCAGTTAGACGTCTAAACTGTTAGTTAGACGTCTAACTAGTTGGTTGGGCAAACGGTTGGGCGGTTGGCGCAGGTAGTTGGGGAACCGCTCCTGCAGCCTTTAAATACCCCCTTACTTTTGCATTGTAATCTGTAACCTTCTGGAGATAATAAGACAACGCTTGATCATATTGGTGTATGCTTGGTGTTATGCTGTGTATTGCAGATCGTGCTTGAGTGTTATTGCAGGTTGTGTTGCTGATGTTATGCAGGTTGAAGACTCTTCTTGGCGGGTTGTTTGCAGGTATTCGGGAGCAGTAGCCATGGCAGCAGTAGTCTGACGTCTAGACGTTTGCACCCCAGACGTCCAGCCCCAGACATCCAGCCCCTAGACGTCTAAGTCCCAGACGTCTAGCTCCCAGACGTCCAGTCCCTAGACGTCTAGTCCCAGACGTCTAGCCACCTGACGTCTCCCTTCCAGACGTCTCACCCCCTGACGTCTAGTCCAAGACGTCTAGCCTCCTGACGTCCCAGCCCCAGACGTCTAGTACCCAGACGTCTGGTTCCAGCCGACTGACAGATAGACTAGTCTGACGTCTGAGTTACCTTGTACCTCTGAGACCCCATGCTGATTCCTTGTCTCGTCTGTTCGATCAGTTCACCTCTCGTATCGGGAACATACTCACCCTTGTCTACATTTGGCGTCGTTGCCTAAAAATCGAACTCTGAGTCTAAGAGGCATAAGTGACAAAGCTAATAGGTGAATGACTGATCGCAGGTTACAAGAAAGTACACAGGTACTGGTGCGAAGAAGTGCACGGCTGGCGAATTTAAGATCACGGGAGGCGACGGAGATCTCCCACCCGGACGTAGAGAGAGTCTGGAATCCTGAGGAGGAAGAGAGTACGAACATAGGAATACTATCGGTGACTGCAGAAGACGAAGAGCAAATAGCGGAAGAAGTGCCCATTATTGAGGAAAGGACGGTGACACCCGAACCAGCGGGAGACGGTTGGCAAGAGGATACTGAAGGAGAAGACCTTGTATCTGAGCAACCACGCGAGGGTTCGTGGGGAGGGCGACCGGAACCAAGATTGGTATATTCGCGAAGGAGATCGCGGAATAGAGACCAATTGGAGTTGGGCAGAACGTTATTTGGATATAACTTTGCACCATCAACAGTAGACAGACAACCAAATCGAACAACACAACCATCAACATCGAGTAATCCGGGACAAAATACAAATCAAATGGCAAGTATTGGTAGTAAGACAGTACAACAGAAGTGCCCGCCTTTTTCAGGCGAGGGAAAAGAAGACCCGTCAAGGCACGTGGGAACTTGCATAACCATTTGGGGAGCAAATGGAGTCACGCAGGATACAGAATGGCTGCAACTGTTTCCAGCCACACTGCGTGGCATGGCGATTGACTGGTATTTGAAAAAGCAGAGTACACAGGCCTTTGTGCAATGGGAAGACTTGAGAAAAGCATTCATAGAAGAATTCCGACCATTAAGAGACGATACGGACATCATCACGGAACTATGCATAACAAAACAGAAACCCGATGAGGATGTCAAGAGTTACAATAGACGACTGAAGCAACTAACTGATAAAATGGAAATGCCACCTGCCGACGACATGGTGAAACGCTGGTTTCTGGATGGATTACTGGCAAAATACAGGAAAAAGATGAAGGCAGTACCTTCCTCAACATATGAAGAAGCACTGGAGAAAGCAAAGAATTTCGAAAGCGAGAGTAAGCAGACGACTGCGGGGATTGGAGCACATATGAAGCATAATGAAGATTCAGACAGTGATGAAGAAGACAAAGTACAGAGCACAATCCACTCCTTTAAAAGGGAATTTGATAAAATTCTGAAAGAAGTCAAAGGAGATACTCGCAAAGACCGAAAAGAAATCTGGTGCTCGGACTGCAAGACGGAAGGACACACAAACGTCAACTGCCCGAAGACGGCATATTGTAACATCTGTGATATTGCAGGACATTCCATCGCAGACTGTCCATTCAACCTGAAAAGTAAACGACATCAGACTATGACCATACAACAAGAAGAGCAGCCGAATGTAACAAGGAATGGACAAGGAGCTACAAGCGGGGGCTACCGAAATAATCGTAGAGGCGGCAGACAAGGAGGTCAGAGTCGACTGCAGTATGACTCTGACGGTCGACCTATCATCCAATGTCGGAATTGTCAGGAATGGGGACATTTTGCGAAGAACTGTTCAAAACCCCAGAATGCAAAAAGTAACAATACCAGTAACACCACACAAATGTGTAAGTGGTGTGGGCCAGGAAACCATACGGAGGCGAATTGCCCGAACAAAGCAAGTTCCAGTGGGACTCAGAATGTCAATTTGATTGGCATTGGGGAAGTGAGCCCAGTAACGGAGGAAAAGAAGGAGGTGTTGGCTGTGACAAGGGCACAAGCCAAAAAGATAGAGCAATACCCAAATCCTGCCCAAGAGAAGGAGCGGTGGCAGGAAGCCCAGGAGTTGATTCAGACAGAACTAGAGAAAGAGAAGCAGAATCGACTAGTTCTGGAGAAAGTGTTGAAGAGGCCGGAGACAAGTAAGAAGGCATCGGTCGAAGGTTTGGTAGCGCAGGTACTGAACACAACGGTGGAGGTGAAGGTTGCGAACCTGCTCACCATAGTACCTGAGTTGTATGCTACGATCGGCGAAGTCATCAAGAAGAAGGATGAACCGCGACAGGTAGCAACAATCAAACAAGAGCAATTCATAGACCCCACAATTCTAATGATAGAAGCAGGAAGGAGACCTGCTATGGTCCATATGGAGATTTTGGACCATAAACTGAGTCAAGTAATTGTGGACGGAGGGTCTAGCGTGAACGTGATGCCGGAAAAGACATGGCGGACTATTGGGCAACCCGCCTTAAGATCTCCGAATTTCAAGTTGTATGGTGCTGATCAATACGACATCGAAACAATTGGCGTTCTGATGAACCAAAAAATACGCATAGCAGAGCAGGACTTTGTCCTTGATTTTGTAATTATAGCTATGCAGAAGCCCGCATATGATGCATTGCTAGGACGCGGATGGTTGAGAACGGCGAAAGTCAACCATAACTGGGAGAAAGAGCGTCTATCCTTTAAACAGGGGCAGCACAAGTATGTGATTAATCTGAAGAATCAGACAGTGAGCCAGGACATCGCGACTTCAGATGACTCAGAATCTTCGTTATCCGAAGGCGAAACGGGGTATGAACCGGATGAGAGGAGTGCTGCACTTGGAGGAATGCACAGAGGATGAGCAAGACCAGGATAAGGGTCTACTCCATTGGCAGATGGAGGATTACGAGGTATTCGCTCCTCAATGCCTATGCATCACTACGGAAGGTGAAACGCGGGAAGATAAGAAGAGAGAACCCGAAGAGGAAAACAGTAACAAGAGACAGACATCAGCAGAAAAGGATAAAGAGAGAGAGAAGTGGGTGTTTCCCAAAAACTTTGCAGAATATACAATGGGGGAAGCAGCTATTGATGATAAGCCAACCCACCCCATTGAGGTATTAAAAGCCGAGAGGGACCCTGAATCGATCAAGTACGAAGGACCAAAAATGATTCAGGTGAACCTAGGAGAGGAAGATGAGAATAAGATGATTAAGTGCGGAGATGATTGGGATCCAGTGCTGAAGGCGGCAACAATTAAGATCTTTATGAAGTATAAAGATGTTTTTGCCTGGACATATAAGGACCTAAAGGGAGTTCCACCCGAACTATGTGTACACAAGATTACGCTGATTGATGGAGCTCAACCTGTTAGGAGGCGACCATACAGGATGAACCCCAAGTACGCAGCTCGGGTGAACGCGGAGATTGCGAAGATGCTGGATGCAGGCATAATTTTTAAAGTTACGACAAGCGAATGGGTGTCTCCCATCGTAATCACGCTCAAACGGGAAGCAGACAAAATCCGAATCTGCGTGGATTTCAGAAGTTTGAACGCCGTAACTATTAAGGACCCCTTTCCAATCCCATTCACAGACTCCATTCTGGAAGAGGTAGCAGGCCACGAGATATATTCATTTTTGGATGGATTCTCGGGGTACAACCAAATCAGCATTGCGGAGGAAGATAAGCTGAAGACAACCTTTGTGGTGGAGAACGGGATATACGCTTACAACCGAATGCCGTTTGGACTGTGCAATGCACCAGCCACCTTCCAGAGAATCATCTTATACATCTTCGACAAGATGGCTACAGGCAACTTCAAAGCCTTTTTGGATGACTGGTCACTCTATGGCCGGACGCAAGAACACTTAAAGGCATTAGAAGAGTGTATGGGACTATGCAGGAACGCCCGCATATCGCTGAATCCAGATAAGTGCGTCCTGATGGTGCCTTACGGGAAACTGCTAGGGCATATAGTGTGCCAACAGGGTTTGAAACCCGACCCGGACAAAATTCGGGTAGTACTGCTGATGGAGGAGCCACATGATGTGAGCTCAGTAAAGACCTTTTTGGGAACAGTGGGGTACTACAGGAGGTTCATCCGGAACTATGCCCTCATGTCACACCCACTGGATGCTCTTACACGGAAGGGTGTCCCGTTTAGATGGACAGAAGAACACCAAGAAGCATTTGAGGGGTTGAAAGGACATTTGGTGAAGGCACCAATCCTAGTTTTTCCAGACTGGGAGAGGGAGTTTCATGTACATGTCGACGCCTCAAACTTTGCAATAGGATGTGCCTTGGCTCAGGAGGGCCAATTTGGGTTAGATCAGCCCATATATTTCGCAAGTCGGCTACTGTCAAGAGCCGAGAAAAATTACAGTACAACAGAGAGGGAAGCATTGGGAATGGTGTATGCAGTGCAAAAGTTTAGACACTATTTGTTGGCTAACCCATTTGCTTTCTATGTGGATCATCAGGCTCTGTTATACTTGATAAACAAGCCAACAATATACGGACGAGTAAGTCGATGGCTCGTCACCTTGCAGGAGTTCGTGTTTCGGATAGTCGTCAGACCAGGAAAGAAGCACGTAATAGCCGATCAGTTATCAAGGATACACTCCGGTGAACCTGCAAAAGGAGGAATACCTGATGAATTCCCCGATGCGCAATTATTTGCGATCAGTGCCATACCGGCATGGTACAAACACATAGGGGAATACCTATCGACAGGAGAGCTGCCGAAAGAAATGACGACGACAGAACAAAGAAAAGTGATTGCAAAGTCAGCACCCTTCACCTTGATTGCAGGATTGCTTTACAAGATGGGGGAGGATCAGATTCTGCGAAGATGCATAATGGAGGACGAGGTTCAACAGACCCTGAAGGAGACACATGAGGGATTGGCGAGGAGGACACATGGGACCAGATGCAACAACAAGGAAAGTGTTGTTGGCAGGTCTATGGTGGCCCACCCTCTATCACGATGCGACAACTTTTGTCAAGGCATGTGATACGTGTCAGAGAACGGGGAAGCCATTGAAGAGGGACTTCATGCCTTTGCATCCGACACAACCTCAGGAACTCTTCGAGAGATGGGGGTTGGATTTTGTAGGTCCATTACGGACAAGTCGCAGAAGAAAATGCAGATATATTGTAGTCGCTACAGAATACCTCACGAAATGGGTGGAAGCTAGAGCCCTACCTGACAATTCGGCAAGAAGCACGACTCGTTTCTTGTACGAACAAGTGATCACCAGATTTGGGATACCCCTTCATCTGACAAGTGACAGAGGAGGCCATTTCGTGAACGAGATTATTCAGAACTTAACGAAGGAATTCAAGATTTTTCATTCCTTGTCAAGTCCGTATTACCCAAGGGCGAACGGGCAAGCAGAGGCAACTAACAAAATCTTGGTTTCTATCATGTACAAGACATGCGGCGTGGAAGGAGCCGACTGGGAGGAACGATTACCAGCAATACTGTGGGCGTACAGGACTACTTTCAAACCAACAACGAACCATACACCCTTTCAGCTAATGTACGGGCAAGAAGCAGTGGTACCGGTAGAGTTTTTGGTACCAAGCCTGAGGGTAGCAGTCGACAACCGACTAAGTGAAGAAGAGAGCGTCGGGGAGCGGCTGACAGCATTGGTTCGACTAGGGGAGAAAAGGGTCATGGCACAGTGGGCAACGGAGATATCGCAGAAAAGGAGAAAATTTTGGCATGACAAGCATCTTCGGAAGATGGACCTAAAGGCTGGTGAATTGGTCCTCAAGTATAATGGAAAAAGAGAGATCAAGCCTGGGAAATTGAAAACCTTATGGCTTGGACCCTTCCAAGTGGAAGAGGTATTGGAGAACGGGGCAGTCAGACTGAGGAAACTGGACGGAACAGTCTGCCCCGAAGCAATAAACGGTTCTAAACTGAAACTATACAGGCCCCATGTTCAGATAAACATGATCGGTTTAGAACAATCAGAGGGAAATCCCGGAACCAGGAGAGATGAATCAAATCCAGGTACTCAAACTCCAGACAATGACGAGCAGAGTGATGTTGTTCGGGAGGAGGGAAGTCATAACCTGGAATGGCTATTTGGAACCGAAGAAGGATCGGTAACTGGAAGAGGTGAACAACAACAGTTACAACAACCCGCTCCGAATAGCGAAGAGGAACAACTTCAGGTACCAGCAGAAGTTGTCCTACAAATTCCGGGAGAAGGACAGAACGAAGAGGGGGCGAGAATTCTGCAACAAATGCAGTTGGAAACTCAGAGATTGCACGAAGAGTATGAAACTCTGAGACAGTACAATAGCCAGTTGCGAGAGCAAGTCATCCAGGAGTTGGAGACCACTATGGAGAGAATTGAAGAACGTCAGGAGGTACGCAGAGATGAATGGGCGGAACAGGAGGATGAAGAACGAAGGACTGAATCGGGCAACTCACCAGCAAGCAGTCTATTTTCCTTACCCAATGCAGACCAAGGGGAGAGGGTAAGAGAGAAGGCAGTAGCATCAGACGACCAGTCCATGAGTTCATCCTCAGCCACATTAAGGATAAGACTGAACTCGGAAGATTCAGCAAACTCAGACGAAGCACAAGTCGCAAGATCTGAAGAACAAGTGGAATCACCTGAAAGACCGAGGGTCTGGGAAGCAGGACAGAGTTCAACTGCCAATTACAGAATAACAAGAGAAGAGATGGCAGCAATCAATTGGAGGGATGTCCAGGTAGCAACAGAGGGAACAAGAAAAAGAGGTTGGCAGGATAAATCAAGTAGTGATGAAAATCAACCTGATCCCGACATTCCCCAAGTAAGTCCCCAGAGAAGCCCACGACACCTGACTCATGATCAACAGACAAGAGTACGGTTTGCAGATGAAACACAGGTGATCGGGAGTGGAAGTTCTTCAGAAGAAGAGATGCCGAGACTGAACATTGCTGAAACAAGTACAGATGAAGTAGCAGAATTGTCAGTACCTCGACGATTCAGAACTCCATATACCACAGCCATGCAACATCCTACTGAACGCGAAGAAGTAGCCAGATACAGGCTAGCAGAATTGGACCTCAGGCGACACAGAAGGGAAGTGAGAAGGCTGGAACGTCGAGTCCATGCAACTTCCAACTGGCCCATATCTGCATATGAAAACGCGAACAATTCAAGTACTGACTCAGAATTTTTAGAACAATATCAGGTAGCCTTAGCACAATGTGCACCTCAGCGGCGCTTCGAGGAAGCTAGGTGGCGAAGGAGATTGCTAAGAGCGGACCGAAGGTTGCGAATTCTGCATAACGTAACCCCAGAAAACCAACGCCAAGAAGGGAGTTCTCGGGCCGAACTCATTAATCAGGGCCGAAATAGAGGTATTTTGCGGAATCCGGAGGGTTCGTCAGAGCCACTCGGTGACCAAGACTTACCTGACCAAGGGAGGAGCGTGGTTAACCTCCGTCCCGGTAACCAGAGTGGGAGAAATTCACCTCTGGATACCCCTAGGTCGACCAGACCACTTGCTGAACCGCAAGGTCCAGCAGTGGGTATGGCCACAGTTAACCCATCACTACGTGCTCCTGAGGTTAGTCCTATGGGCCAACCTCAGCGAGCTCGTAGGAACCGAAGACGTCGTCAAGAACGACCGAGGGACCGACCGAATCTCGGGCAGTTGGGAGTACGACAGCCCTACAATAGGGAGATTCGATCGGAAAGAGGCCGAGGCCACAGGAACCAGGTTCGAGGGAGGAGAGGAACCTGGAATGGGAATATTAATCCGGAACGAAGAAATCAAGTAAGAGCTGTTGAGCAACCGCGGAATGGCGAAATCCGAGGAAGAGGCAGAAGAGCCAGAAGAAATAACCGAAATCGGAGACAGCCGAGACCCCAACAGCCTGACTACAACATACTTGATCGACCAGAACATAGAGGGGAAATGTTCCATTACTTGGATGATTGTGTAATCATCCGGCGCCATGACGGAAGCACGGAACGGATTCCATGGCACATCAGAACCTTGTGAGTAGACCCTTGGAGGATGTAATTGAAGAATTTGATCCAAATACCGACAGTCCAAACGAAAGAGAAATCCGTCTGGTAGAGGATTGGATGGAGCAAATACGGGTGGCGGCAGAAAGAAGCCGGCAGAACACGGGACGTCAAGGAAGTAGGCACCAGTTGCCAGAACAAGGAGCCAGACAACAACCGGAAGCAGAGCAGCCGGACTGGCGAATTGTACCAAGGAACAGAGTAAGACGTCCAGAGCAACCTCAGCCCGAAACTCGCCATAGACGAAGTAATCGCCGGAGACGACAAGAGTCGGATGAAGCAGAAACAGGGGATGATGACGGTTTTAGCAGTTTCGACAGTCGAAGCCGTCATCGCAGGAATGAGATGCCAGATATCTTCGAAGTCCGCGTCGGCATGGCTGTGCGGTTTAGTCGGAGATATTAAATGATCAAAAAAAAAGGGAAAAGACAAAATAGCACCCTAGACGTCTAAATTCCAGACGTCTAGCTAGGTGGCGCGCATGGAGGAGACGGTTGCTAGGTGGCGGTTGTAGAAACCGTTATGGCATGCATGAGAGGCTATAAAAGGAGGTTAAACATTCATTTTTCACCATTCCAACAGTTTGCAGGTAGAAGAGAAGGCAAGGAGCGCGGTTGGCAAGAGAGGAAGCAGCCGAGAAGGGTGGTGAAGACGACGCGCGCCACAACAGACGTCTAGGGCGGAGCAGACGTCCAGGCCAGGAGGGCTGACGTCTGGTAGACAGCCACGCAGACGTCTGGGCAGGAAGTGTTGACGTCCGAGTAGACGTCCGGATCAGGCGTCTGGCAGACAACCACGCAGACGTCTGGAAAGGGAGTGTTGACGTCCGAATAGACGTCCAGATAGACGTCTGGATCAGGAAGCAGACGCCCAAGTTGAAATTGCAGACGTCTGGCATCCTAGTAAGGCAGACGTCTAGCAAATTACTTCAGACGTCTAGCCTGGCGGCTAGCGGACGGTTAGCCTGGAGAAGGCAGACGGCTAGGGAGGCAGCCGAGAAAATATACTGAACACTGAGCAGTTGGAGCAGGAAAGATGAGTCACAGATCTGGCAAGGCTCCAAGTCAGGCAAAACAGAGTCCGTGTTGGCAAAGAGGCTGCGACATCACCAGGAGCACGAGGTACACGGACAAGTGGAGAACCCAGGGCAGACGAGAATGCGGAGGGAGGCAGCGGAATTGGCTAGCAAAAAGAGCAAGGAAGTCCAGCAAGGTGGAAAAGCACCAATTCCCGCCACAGAGATTACATGGACTTGTCCGACGGGTGATTTTTGCCGGCAATGGTGGGCGGAGTCAACTTCTGATAACCCTGTCAAGGGAAGACTTAAGGAGGCAGGAGTACATTTTATACTACAAGTCCCGAACTTTGATAAAGAGTTCTTTAAGGGTTATCTGATTCAAATGCTGGAGAACTACGATGAGGACAACTGCAGGAGCTATGTGCGCATAGGAGATAAGGTGGTGACAGTGGACTTCTCTCCCGAGTCATTTCAGCGCACATTCGGACTACCCAAGAAGGGTAAGCCAGTGGTGAACGAAAGGGTAGACCCCAAGAAGACGCCAGAATTGATTATGAGCGTCACTACTCTGGCCAGGGCAGAAGTTGATACGATGCTCAACACCCATGGTGGAAGGGGCATCAAACAGCCGCAGTTGAGACATACTGGGCTAGAAGTGATAATGAACGTTATTATGGCCAGATTATCAGGGGAACAGAGGAGTTCGGATTTACCCATATGGCTGATTCCGTACTTACAGGGCATAGATAAAGGAGTTGCTTATGATTGGGCACAACATCTGTCGCTCCGCATCCAGGCGTTCCTGTCAAGAGTAACGAAGAATTTCTCCATGGCATTTCATGCCATTGGGCTGATTTTGGACGCAGCCACGAGAGCGGGAGTACGGATTCCTGACTTTGGACCAGAGAAGAAAATTCTGGAACTAGCCCCAAGTGTCTTGCGGTGGATTGATGCACAACCACTGGCAAAGGGGACTACATCAACGAAGAAGGTGAAAGTGAAGCAGATATGTCATAAACCACCACGGTAGGAGAAGACGGTGACTGCTTCAGAAGGGGAGGATACCCAATGGTCAGGAAAGCAAACAACCACAGAACGGACAGTTGCCCAGTCACCGGAACAAGTACAAAGGAAGAAGAAGAAGGGACGGTTTGATGAGCCACCAGCAACTCTCTCTAAAGATGCATTGCAAACCATCCAACGGAATTTAGAGACAGCTCGCTCAATCCAAAGACAGTTAGAAACTCATCAGGAGGTGGAGATGGATCTCAACATCCCTTCAGCCCTTCACAATCCGGCAGCAGGATCCAGTACAGCTGTCCACATCGGACCCATAGAGTATTTTGCAGAAGCGGCATTCCAGGTTGGTGCCAGCTCACCGAAGCCAGTTGGGGACTCACTGGTTAGACCAACTGCATTTGCGGCAACATTAGGGGCAGTATCAATTGACGAGCTATTTGCCGCAAATGAAGAAACACAATTAGGTAATCCGGGAGAGATTACCACACCTGCAGTGGAGGGAAGCAGAATTCCGGAGGAAGCAAGAACTGCAGGACACTCACGGGAAGACCCTATCCAGGTGGAAGAAAGAGAAATCTCACAAGGAGAGGTGGCTGAGATAGGGGGAGAGCAGCCTCCACCTAGGACCGATTCAGAGAACAGGGCAGAGCCGCAGATGAGCAGTCATAAGTCGGCAGCATCCAAGGGAAAAGAGGCGGTACAAGAGAAAGAGCAGGAGGAGGAACAGAAGGACCTATGGTCTGAAGTGTTTCAGGTACGGGTACCGAATTTTATGGACCCATCAGACAACATGGATCAGCAAGCGGTTGACTGTTTTTTACAGTTAACAGAGATTATGGACAATATACGCTTGCAGTTTGAAGCAGCTTGCATGGGCCAATGGAAGCAATGGCAAGGAATGATAGAGGGAGAGATGGAGCAACTGGTCAGTTGGGCAGCACAAGGACCATGGCGGAAGGGCATCTCAGAGATATATCAGGACACACCATGGACTTTGTCCATTTTTGGCTTGACCACAATGGAGGGGATTGCACAATTGCCAGAGAAGACACCTACTCTCTATCTGGAGCCAGCACGAGTGTATAAGTGTGGCCATAGCAACAGGAATCCTCAGCAACCTGCTGTACCAGGAGCACAGGTGGGAGTAGCTCCTGAACTATTACCGGTGTATGCACAAATGAATTTCATTGCCCATCTATTGTGTTGGTTGGGGGAAGGTTTGAAGTGCGTACACGCAGCTAAGAAAGCAGTTGATGAAGAACTGCAAACTGCTCTGGAGACAATACAGCAGAAGGAAACGCTCCTAGAGGAAGGTATGAACAGGATGGACGGAATGAGAGGGGAACTCGATAAGCTACAGAAGACCATGGAGTACCTTGGCACGCAACTGGAAGAAAAAACTCAACAGATCTGCCAGTTGGAGGCAGATAATTCCCAGTTGACAAAGGCTAAAGAGTTACTGGTTAAGAAGACAGCGGACTTAGCAGCACAGAAAAATCAGTCCGAGCTCGCATGGCAGAAGAAGGAAGAAGTTTGGCAAAAGAAGCAGGCAAGCTTGAAGGAGGAACTGCAGCAGGCACGCCAAAGGGAGGCAACCCTACAGCAGCAGTTAGCACAGAGAGCACCTTCGTCTTCTGGCTCAATATCTGAACAACGGATGAAGGAGATCTTCAAGAGGAGGGAGACTGAGTTGTTGGATGCTCTCAAACAGACAGAAGATCGTGCTAACAACCTTGGGGTAGAATGTGCTAAGTTTTATAACTATGCCAAACAACTCAAGGAGGAGAGGGAGCTGTTAAAGATGCAGATGAAGGAATATGAAGCTGTTATAGAGGCTGCCAACATTGAGAACCCAGTTCCACCTGAAGCAGAGACAGAGACCCCACAGACCGAGCGGAGAAAGTCGCTGAGGACATCGACTTCTTCGAAGGGGAGGATAGATGTAGACAGCAGTTCCAGACAACAAAAATGAGGAACTGACTGTGAAAATGTCCCAAGCAATTTTGAATGTATATAGCAAATGTTGATTATGCTATTTTGTAATGCCATTTTGTATAAGGCATAATGTTTGTATAGTTCAATCAGCCAATTAGAAGAGAGAAGGATTAAATGCACAAAAAGACAAAATGGCCGTCATGTGGTTTAAGGCTAGTTAAGGCAGACGTCTAGTTAGTGTAGACGTCTGGCCAGTTAGACATCTAAACTGTTAGTTAGACGTCTAACTAGTTGGTTGGGCAAACGGTTGGGCGGTTGGCGCAGGTAGTTGGGGAACCGCTCCTGCAGCCTTTAAATACCCCCTTACTTTTGCATTGTAATCTGTAACCTTCTGGAGATAATAAGACAACGCTTGATCATATTGGTGTATGCTTGGTGTTATGTTGTGTATTGCAGATCGTGCTTGAGTGTTATTGCAGGTTGTGTTGTTGATGTTATGCAGGTTGAAGACTCTTCCTGGCGGGTTGTTTGCAGGTATTCGGGAGCAGTAGCCATGGCAGCAGCAGTCTGACGTCTAGACGTCTGCACCCCAGACGTCCAGCCCCAGACATCCAGCCCCTAGACGTCTAAGTCCCAGACGTCTAGCTCCCAGACGTCCAGTCCCTAGACGTCTAGTCCCAGACGTCTAGCCACCTGACGTCTCCCTTCCAGACGTCTCACCCCCTGACGTCTAGTCCAAGACGTCTAGCCTCCTGACGTCCCAGCCCCAGACGTCTGGTTCCAGCCGACTGACAGATAGACTAGTCTGACGTCTGAGTTACCTTGTACCTCTGAGACCCCATGCTGATTCCTTGTCTCGTCTGTTCGATCAGTTCACCTCTCGTATCGGGAACATACTCACCCTTGTCTACAAACACACATTTGTTGTTTTGGTCATTGGGGAATTCTGCTGTTTGGTGTACCCATTAAGCTATAATCAAACAAGAATATGTACCTATAGCTATTGAAACATCTTTCTTGTTGACCACTGAACAAGATAAGATGGAAAGCAAGTAGTTTGAGTTGAAATGCAAGAGGGAAAGAATGGACAAATGACATCCCATTCAACTTCTAAGGTGACAACAAATTTTTACGGTAAGTGTCCCTTATAGCGGGGACTCATTTTTTTCAATGAGTTTACACAGGTTTGGTTTTTATTGGGGTCCTGGTCCCCTCATACTGAGTGGGGTTTGAACCTTTGGACCTCTCAAAGAGAGACCAAAGTCCTTGTAATCTTGCAGCTATATCGGGGACTCATTAAATCTGCCCAGAAGAAGACTATTCTTGCATTCAACTATATTAAGTTTATAATTCATTTGGACTACTATACGTGACAGGTGTGGTGACTAGTAGGTGCAGTTAAAATTTTTAATCCATCCACAGAAAAAATATTAGGCCTGTTTTTATTAAGGTTAATGAAAAACAATCAAATCTACAAATCTCTTGTTTATTAACTACTTTCATATATTAATATCGACCAAATTATGTTTGTTTCTTGCTTATTAACTACTTTCATATTCTTACTACTAATATCAACCAAATTATGTTTGCTTTAATGTATGTAGAATGTGGTAGTACTGTGGATGATAGCAAAGATGCTAAAAAAGGATCAAGGTTTGCAAAGGCAAACGCAATCGGTTAATTCGAATAAATGGTTCTGTTTGTCGTTCATTTTCAATGTACACTATTTGCATTTGCTTCAATGATCTTATAGAGAATTTGAATTCTCAAATGGAGTTGGCTTGGAGAACTTCTTGTTTGTTTTTCATAACCTTCACTTGATTGATTCTAATTGATTTGTTCGTGAGAGACCATGAACTCTATATGGATAAATCTTAGATAAAGGTCTTATCTCCAGGAAAAGAATTGCATTTCATACCAAAGCACATCCAGTTTTAGTGACCAAGTATTGTGCAATTGCAAACTGAATTTTTGTCATTGACTGAAATTTAAAATGATTTTATCAGTGTTGTGATCTGGACCAATTACAATCATGGAAATAACAAACAACTAATTGGAATATATCTGAGGCATGTAATAGTGCATAGCTTGTATTTTTAAGTTTCAGTTGGCCAATTTTTTGGTCTACTTTATATACCCAAGGGTGTGAATCTTATGGCACACCACCTCCAAGCCATGAATTATACAGGGTATGTACTGCACAGATTGTTTTAACTTCTTGTGATCCATTATTGCAAAATAAAATTACTGGGCAGTGGTGCTGCACATTAGGATGTCACTCATGCAAAAAATATACTTACATAGCTTTTGTTATCCTTAAGTTTGGCTTTACCTAAATGTTTTTATTTTTATTTTTTGGATAGTGACAATTATAAGGGGTTAATCTTTGGCAATGTATTCTGCTTTGCTTGCAGTTGTGCAGGACTGAATGACATGGAAACAGAGACAAATGCCATTGATCGCATGATTGCTCATTTCCTTTTTCATAAACATTCAATGTCATCTGCAGGGCCTGTAAGTGTGGCTGCAGAATCTAGTAATTCAACTTTCTCCATGAATCCTCAATCTTTTTCTGCAGCACCAAATCTCTGGTTTTTTCGACCTCCGGCATTTGAGTCACCAACGGAGGTGCGCATAGACCCAACAAACAACCTTCAGTTCACTATACCAGGTCAATCACCTGTATCCATAGCAAAGAATGGAATAGGGTGTGGTCCTCAGAACATGAATAATATGAAAGGTTCTTCAGGTGGTTCGTGCAGTGCTTCTGATGTCCTTTTTGATCCTCAGTTATGTGGTACTTCAAGCTCTATGGATCTCCAAAGCACTGAAGGTATTTTGGTTTCAAAGCACCAAGGTGGAACTCAAAACAAGGATTCAATGTGCCCTAGTGTCAAGGCCAACAGATTAAGTGAAAGGGAAACCATCATAGAGAATAGTGAATGTTTAACTGAACTAAGATGCCTGAACTTACCTGAACATCGAGGAGACAGTAAGGTTTTACCACCGAACAGTCAAAATATGGTGAAACCAGAACCATCAGAAAGCATGGAGGTTGATATGTTGAACACAGATTCTGATTTAGTTGATGTGTAGAATACAAATTCTGATGTTCCAACATCAAAACAGTTTTCAGAAGTTGGAGGTACAAAGAGATGTCATCTTGGTCAATAATAAGATTTTACCGGCAGCAGAATTTTCAAGCATGCTGTAACATATCACCAGCACATAAATCGTAAAGCTGAAACAAGATTTAATGGAGGATGAAGCTGTTTCCACAGGCAGCAGTCCTTTTTAATTTTTCATAGGCTGAAACAGGAAGTGACAATTCTATTTCATATTGCTCAAGACCTGGTGCATGTAAAAATGCCCTTGGATCTTCCCCCTAGATTTTAAACATGCTAAACTCCTTACATACATCCTTTTATGTTTGAGTACAAAACTCCTTACGGACACCTTATGGAAAATTCTTGGAATTCTCCCTAGTAAATAAGAGAGTGAAAATGACAAAAATGAATGAAAAGGGAAAACAATGTATATAACAACTGCTGTAATTTATTGAATGGAAATGCTTTTATGTCTCAATAGTGTAACTTAAACAGCACACTTTAAAGGATAGAAGGATCCCAATGTAGACACACTTGGGAGCTGTTCCATGTAGATGATCTTCATTGCACCACAAGCTCAGCTCTTACCTGAGTATTTACAAGAATATAATATAGGCTCTATTAAAAACACATAGCACATAAATATGAAGTAGTTCTGACATTTCTATTTGCCTGCTGCTATCTGGCATGGAGTTCACATATATGAAGTAGCACCATTATTTTTTCATATATTGTGGTTTACCTAACAAGGAAAGGAAAACATTTACCAAGGACCTTTTGCGACTAGTTTATAGAGTGCATCTTTGGACAACTGACTGATGATATCTTTAGTGTTTCACAGGTGCTTGATTTTTCTATGCTAGGACGGTAGAGGGTGAAGTTCATATTTTTGACAAGGAGCTCCATTCATTCTTGTTGTATGATAATTATAGGCTTAAGTTTGATCCATTTTTTCTTAAATAAATTCTATGTATTTTGTTTTCCCTAATTTTGATAATACAGACTGCATATATATTTCTCCTTTTGATTTTTGTATGGTGAATTGCATTTATTTTTGGTTGAGGGCAGTCATCTTAATGATGTCTGTGATGTATTTGAGATATTGTTAATTTCATTTGGCAAATTTACTTCTTGTATGTTGTATTACTCTCTTTAAAAAAAATAGTTTTATAAGAGGTTTATGTAGAAAGACACTGGTTTTATTCCAGCTAAAATAAGGAATGAAGTGGAAACCCAGAATGAAGCGGAAATTCATTGTAATGCTCATGTTTTGTTATATTTTGATGGTATTTTTGTATTTTGATAGTAATATTTTACAGAGATGGACTATCATAAAAGCTTATTGAACATGTTAAACTGTTAAGTATGCATAAGCTTTCCTTCAACTAAAGACACCATTTTCATCATGCTCCAAATGCAAAAATTTGCATCACAATATGGAGATTTTATTGGCAACTCAGCAAAACTTGACAATAGAAACATTGGAGAACATTATTTAATTAAAAAATATAATTTAAAACAGCTAGGAAGTTGATTTTCTATTAGATTTTGATAAGAGTTCAATTACAATTTATGACCATGAATTATCATAAAAAACTAACAAAGTACAACATACTCAACTACTCTAGCAACAACTAATAATGTTCATACACCACTTAAAAAAGTTCTTTTGATTGGATATTCAAAATACTAGTCAACCACATTAAAAATTATTATTATTTTTAACCTGTTTGCATAATTTTCTTAACTAAATATCTTATACACCTTTTTTTTCATACAATTCTAAGATGCTAATTTTTTCATATTTATATTCAAGATATTGTGAAGGATGGTAACAATGCTACTCTCCTCTGATGTGACCGTGACATGGAAGACCTGCTCTGTTTCTTATGTGACTGTGCACTGTTACAAAAGCAAGGTTTAACAGACTTTTTCTTTTTAATTCTCATGGTTCTCACCTTGGACCAACAAACCAGGTTCTGTGCTGAATCTCAACCACAATTTTCTGCAAATCGTTAATCAGATTGGAAAAAGATTGTAAAAATCTTTGTCCCCTTTTCATTTCCATTGATTTGAGCTCTTTTATGTTCAATTTGGTGCAAAATTTCTGCAATTGAAGCAAATTTTTATTTTCCCCAATTTTTCTTAATCTATAAGATCACAATTTTTGTAAAGAAATTAGTGCATTTTTTTTTTGGCAATTTTCGTAGTGCGTTTTTTTTTTTTGGCAATTTTCTCTTCAATTTCTTGTGCTGAGTAAATGGCCCTCTTTTCTTGTCAGATTTCTGAGTTCTCATGAATTCTCTGCGAATTTTCTTACCACGCTCCAACCCTGTATTAGATAATCCATCAATTTTGGTATCATAGGACATTTTGGACTTTTTAAAAATGAATGTTTCATATTAATACAAATTGAACAAAATGCAGTACTGTTTATGGCCTGTAATAGCACAATGCTCTTATACCAAATGCCTCGGATGTGATAGAGAAATAATCAGAGCTCTTTTGCTTAAGATTTTAACAGCTTCCATTGAAATGGACATCAACTTTACAAATGTTGTCATTTACATATTGGAGTAACTCAAGGTTCTCCCCTAATTCCTAAATCATGCAGTGTACAGAACATAATTGAAATTTCAATAGGCATTAACATAAAGTTGTAACAAATGGCACATGGGCAACTAGGTAGATGTTTATTCTTTTTAATTTTAAAATTGAAAGTATTATTGCTAAATTTAGTTTTACAACAGGTTAATGTTAGAAAATTTTCAGACTTTATACCTGCGAGTAGAAAACACAATAACAGAGAACAAAACAACACGAGTAACACAGAGATTTTACGTGGAAACTTGCAATGTGCAGGAAAACCAGGGGGCAATGGCAACTTGTTTTATTAATTTTAGCAAACTTTACATTCACGCGACTTCAACATATGCAAGGGATCATTCCCCTTTTATAGAGCAGAGAAGGAAGACTCCGAAACTGTTTGTTTCCTCTCCCAAAGGAAGCCTCCGAAAAACTGTTCGTTTCCACTCCCAAGGAAAAGCGCTTGAACCTATTTGTCTTCCGCATCTAGACGTCTGGCCTAGACGTTTGCTGCCTAGACGTCTGGCCTAGACGTCTAATAGTCCAGATGTCTGCTGCCTAGACGTCTGGCAGCCGTCTGTGCTACCTCAACTTTGATGACTAAAACTTCTGTATAGTGACTTCACCTCCTAACATTCTCCCACTTGAAGACATTATACATAAATACTTTTACCAATGTTTTTCATCCAGTGCCTATTGCCCAATGCTGCCCTTGTTACGTTTTCAACAAGCCCAGAGAAGTTTTGCACCACTCAAACTTCTCTACCTTGATCGACTTTGTAAGCATATGCAAGATTCACTCCAATGTTGATTTTCTGCAATAGAATCGTACCTTCTTCCATCACATTTCTTATAAAGTGGTACTTGACATCAATGTGTTTCGTGCGATCATGGAATGTTGGGTTCTTCACTAGCTGAATAACACTTTGGCTATCACAATGCAACACAATTTTCTCCTGTATTACCTTGAAGTCACCCAAGAGTCGCTCTAGCCAAATTGCCTCTTTGTTGGCATGAGTTGTTGCAATATATTTTGCTTCTATAGTTGATAAAGCCACCACATACTGCAACTTAGAAGCCCAACTCACCGCTCCACCAACAAGAGTGAAGGTATATCCTCTCGTGGACTTTTTCCCATCTCTATCTCCACCATAATCAGAATCCACAAAACCTTTAACTTGCAAAATTTCTGATCCATTGTAAATAGTAGCATCTGAAGTGGCTTTTAAGTATCTAAATATCCACTTCACTGCATTCCAATGCTCCTTTCCAGGATTTGCCATGTATCGGCTAACTACTCCCAGTGCTTGGGCAATATGCGGTCTGGTGCTCACCATGGCATACATGAGGCTTTCTACTACTGATAAATACGATACATATGACATGCTTGTATTCTTTACTTATGTTCTAGGACACTGGTTGGAAGACAATTTTAAGTGTGAAAGAAGTGGGGTACTAATTGGTTTTGCATTATGCATATTGAAGCGCTGCAGAATCTTCTCTATATATGACTTTTAACTTAACCAGATCTTTCTTTCTTTTCTGTCCCTGTGTATCTTCATCCCTAAAATTTTGTTTGCTGCTCCTAAATCCTTCATATCAAATGGCCTAGCCAACTGAGCCTTAAGATCAATGTTTTTTTTCATGATGGGGCCTACAACCAACATATCATCAACAAACAACAAAATAATAAAACTGTCATCATCAAACCTCTTATAGTATCCACAATGGTCAGCTTCACTCCTGCTGAAACCTTGGCTCTTCATGAAGGTGTCAAATTTCCTGTACCACATCCTTGGCGCATGTTTCGACCTGTACAATGATTTCTTCAATCTACAAACCAAATTCTCTTTGTCTCTTTCTTCATAGCCCTCAGGTTGATCCATATAATTCTCTTCCTCGAGATCACCATGCAGAAAAGCAGTCTTTACATCAAGCTGCTCCAGTTCTAAATCTTGTGCTGCTATAAGTGCAAGTAAAACTCTAATAGTAGTCATCTTCACAATTGGAGAGAAAATTTCATTAAAGTCTATACCTGACTTTTGCACAGTCTTTTGCCACCAAGCGAGCTTTATAGCGTTCCAACAACCCATCATTGTTCTTCTTTACTTTGTAAACCCACTTGTTTCCAACAACCTTTCTTCCAGGTGGAAGATCCACAAGTTACCACGTTTTAATCTTGTGAAGTGCCTTGCAATGTGCAAGAAAACCACATGGCAATGACAACTTCTTTTATTAATTTCAACAAACTTTACATTCACGCCACTTCTGCATATGCAAGGGATAATTCCCCTTTTATAGAGCAGAAAAGGAAGACTTCGAAACTTTTCGTTTCCTCTCTCAAAGGAAGCCTCCAAAAAATTATTCGTTTCCACTCCCAAGAAAAAGTGCATGAACCTGTTCGTCTTTTGCATATAAACGTATTCTGCCTAGACGTTTGGCCTAGATGTCTAGCTGCCCAAACGATTGGCCTAGACGTCTAGCAACCCAAACGTCTGGCCTAGACATCTAACAACCCATATGTTTGTCTTAGACGCCTGCTGCCTAGACGTCTAACAGTCGTCTGTGCTATCTCAACTTTGCTGACTAAAACTTCTATATAGTGACTTCACCTCCTAACAGCTAAATTGCTTAAAATTACGATAAATGCAATTTAATCAGTTTGCATTAACTTAATTGATTTAATTTTTTAATTAGTTTAAATACTAAGAAGTTATCAAATATCATTAACTTAATCGGTTTAATTCCTTAAAAGAAGATCCCATAACCCCATATTTAATTAAAAAGTTATCCAAAGCATTATCTAGTAAATAAATGAGGCACATATCCATCTAGACAACACAATGTTAAGGGCTTTGTGCTCTCTTTAGGGAGATCAAAGTTGAAAACACAACGTACCTAGAAGAGGATAGGTCGGTTGGTAGCGACCAAGTGTTTGTCGGTTGGTTGTCCCAATTCAAGTCCTTAGAGGATCAGGGTCCCATATTAGGGTTTATAGTGGCGACATCCAAGTTTGAAGTCTTGCCTCATAATAGGCAAAGGCAAAGGCTGCCTTGGTTTGAGTTCCTAAAGTGTTGGGGTCCTGTTGACTTTGTCTTACCTAGCAAGCTAGGGTTTATAGTCGCGTTGTCCAAGTTTGATCCGAAGTTCTATCCCATATCCCCATATTGGACACAAGTTGCCTTGGTTCAAGTTCCTAGGGGGTTGGGGTCCCGTTGACTTTGTCTTATCTAGTAGGCTAGGGTTTATAGTGGTGAAGTCCTGCATCATATTGGGTAAAGGCAAAGGCTGCTTTGCTTCGAGTTCCTAGAGTTTTGGGGTCCCATTGACTTTGTCTTACCTAGCAAGCTAGGGTTTATAGTGGTGATATCCAAGTTTAATCCGAAGTTCTACCCCGTATCCTCATTGGGAAAAAGTTGCCTTGGTTAAACTTCCTAGGGGGTTGGAGTCCCATTGACTTTGTCTTATCCAATAGACTAGGGTTTATAGTGGCGGTGTCCAAGTTTAATATAAAGTCCTACATCGTACTAGATAAAAGGTTGCTCCGATTCAGAGTCCTTGGTTCGAGTTCCTAGAAGGTTGAGGTCCTACTGACTTTGTCTTATCCAGCAGGCTAGGGTTTATAGTGGTAGCGTTCAAGTTTGATCCAAAGTCCTACCCTGTATCGAGCAAAGGCTGTCCCAATGTAAATCCCTAAAAGATTGGGGTCGTGTTGACTTTTTCTTACTCAATGAACTAGGGCTTATAATGGTAGGAGTTCTATCTCTTCCCTAGTGCAAATCCCTAGAAGATTGGGGTCTTGTTGACTTTGTCTTACTCAATGGGCTAGGGTTTATAATGGAAGGATTCTTGCCCCGTATTAGACAAAAGATTTCCCTATGTAAAAAAAAAAACACATGTAAAAATATGACAAGTTTAATTTAATATATTTTTTTAACAAGCTCACTTACCATTTATCTAAAAATGCTAAGAAATTAATTTAATAGGTTTAATTCCGAAGAACCCAATATTCAATTAAAAAGTTGTTCAAAGCATCGTCTAATAAAAATAAATGAGGCACTTTTATAAAAATTTGATAGGTTTAATTATTATTTTTAATAAGTTTATAAACTTTATTACCGTTTGAACTTAAAAAACCATTAAAAAAAAACTTTTTCTAATCATAATTTACTTTTTATTTATTTCTTCTTTAAATTCAATGGCATTTATTTCTACTTTAAATTCAATAGCAGTATACAAACCAACCTTTTGAATATTTAAATTTGTAATCTAGTTAAAGTTATGTTTGAAATAGAAATACACTTATTTCAATATCCTATTTAGTGCGACTCTTAAGGTAAGTATTATCATTCAATATGAGCTATAATTGTGCAATAGAAGATGATTTACAAATCAAATCTAATAAGACATTGGTCACTAACTAGAATAGAGTAAGAGAAGAAAATAAAAAATTAAGGATTACCATGTCAAACATGAAGAACAACTTAGATGTATTTTTATTAAATATTTATTTGATTTTGAAATATTGGATTTTAGAGTTGTTATATTACCAGTTATTTTTTATTAGTTAAGGAAATATTTAAATTTATATTGATGAATGAATATACAATATAAAAGTTTTTAAATAATTAAATTTATTTTTAAGTCTGGAGACTCTGAGCTCATCACTAATTGGAAGTCGATCACCCCACTTAATGTGAGCTATAAGATTATTGCTAAAGCCCTTGCGCTTAAGCTTAAATCTTTCCTGCCTTTGATTGTCAGACCTGAACAAATTGGCTTTGTTTAGGGAAGATACATTCTTGATAATGTTCTTGCTGTTTGGGAAGGTATGGAGTGGGCAAGAAATTCTTAACAAGATGCTTTATTCATTAAGATTGAATTTGAGAAAGCCTATGATAAGATGGAGTGGTACTTCATCACTGCCATGCTTCAGGCTTTGGGCCAGTGTTTGTGAGCACCGTTCTTATGTTATTTCAAGATGCTTCATCTGTTCTTACTTTTAGTGATAGTCAATCTCAGTCAATTTCTCTTGGTCGTTCTGTAATATAGGGGTGCCCTATTGCTCCATCTCTTTTCATTCTTGCTGTAGAGGCTTTTGGCTATTTTTTGGCCCATAAGGTGGATCAAGGATTAATCAGGGGTATTGCTTATTGCTTTCCCCAATTTTGACTGTCAGTTGGTCAATGGTCATTTTGCTAATGATTATTTTTAACACTTCGAGAAGATGAACAATCCCTTTCCTCAGATATTAGTTGCTTAGAGGTGTTTTGTTTAGCCTCTGGTTCTTCTATTCAATGGAAAAAAACCTCTTGTTTGTGGCAATCTCAATCCTAGCTGCCATGCTGGCTGCATCAATTCCAATGGATTTGGATTCAGCTGGGTGAGGTGTTTAAATTTCTTAAAATTTCTTTTGCGTTTCATGGTTCCTCTGCTCAGTTGTGGCAGTATGTTATTGATAAAGTGGACAAGAAGCTTTCTTACTGGATTGGTAAGAAAATTTCTCTGGTAGGAAAATTTCAGATTTTTTCTAAGGTTTTAGCCACTACCCATGTCTATTATTCGTCTTGCTGGGTTCCATTCAAATCTTGTTATAAAAAGCAGGATGAGCTTCTAAGAGATTTCTTGTGGGCCAAAGACTATCAAACGAGGTTTTCATCGGGTAGCCTGGGAAATTTTCTATTTGCCCAAGGACTGTGGAGGCATGGGTTTGTTTGATTGTCACCAACAAGGTTTTTCCCTTTGTGCTAAATGGATCACCCAATATTTAATTGGGGATGAATATTGGAAAGTGTTGGTCAGGAATTGCATTTCTTCTGGTTTGCTTCAAGGGAAGAAAATTTGGAAAGGTGTGGGATTGCAATCCATTCTTACTACCCTTGTCCTTGTTAAAGTTAAAGGTTCTTTTGTCATTAAAAGTATTTGGAAAGCCTGGAAGGCCTTCAAACCTTGGCCCAGTTGGAAAGGGAGTTTCCGCAAAGCAGGTGCCTCTTTGCTTTCCATGAATATTTGGTGGTCTCCTTTTATCACTTGGCAGGGCTATCCCTTGGCTCTAGTGCAGTAGGTCAAAGCGCAGAGGTTCTATAAGCGTGGTATTGCTTCCATTTTTTATTTATTCTCCCGACATACCAGGAGTTGGATACCCTCGAAAAGTTTTCATGAAATTCACAATTTAAATCCTGGTGATAGAGATACTTTTGAGGTGGTTATTGATAGTATTCTATTTTCTATTTGGTGTAAACTGCATAAGCATTTTCAAAAACCCTGGTGGTGAGATTGGTGTTGGCCTAGGGAGCTTCCTGCTTTGCAATATAAAGCTCATCTAGGTTACAAATGGCTTACCCCACAAGTTCCAATGGTTGATAAGCTCACTATGAGATGGGACTTAGTCTCTCTTCCCTCCCAATGGAATAAGGTTTCAGATTGCTTGGGCTACTTATGAGATGGGACTTAGTCTCTCTTCCCTCCCAATGGAATAAGGTTTTAGATTGATTGATTGCTTGGGACTTAGTCTCTCTTCCCTCTTCCCTCCCATTTTCTTGGTTTGCGGACATGCAAAATATTTACTGCATGTTTTTTGGTTTTGTGATCGGGCTCAGTCGACCTGGGAGTGGCTTCTTGAAATTTTTAGACCTTTTATGCAAGAGGATTTTACCTAGGTGCATGCTATTTTGGGTGACCCTATTTTTTTTTCCTTCAACTTGGGTGTTGTTTGGAATATTTTTAAAATTGGTACCATGTTTTATCTTTGTAATTCCCAGAATAGAGCTGCTTTTTCTCAGTAAGATGGCGTGTCTTCTCTATTGTTGATAAATATACTATATTCTTTGATTGTTGGTTACAGATTCAAGTACAAGTTGAAAAAGTACATGTGGAGCTATAGTACTTATGTACCCTCATGGAGCATTGGGGGAATGCACCCTACGTTATGAGTCGTGTGCCTCTTACTTCCCCTTCCAAGTCTCGGTTGTCGACTCACCGGAAGACTCGTCACCGACCACAACCCTCTACTATCGGGTACTAGTCCCACCCCCCGTAATGCAAATATGAAGAATCTGGAGCTGGAGGTCCATCTCGCCCAACCTCTGGTTGGGATGTTTGGCCTCCTGAGCAAGATGATGCGCCTAGTTGGGGTGAAATTGTACCAAATGCACAGACTTGTACTGTTAGTGGTACTACTGCTAATGGTTTGGGGGCTTTGGTTTCTTCAACCGTTGGATGGACTTATGACCTTATGGAGGAAAACTTCAAGCCTTCCACCTAGCAGTGATTTCTCAGCTCTTTTCTTTCTGAATGCATATTTGGCATTGTTTTGGCAATTCTTATCAGGCTTTTTGTGGACTGTTTTTGACATTCTTGTGTACTCCTAACCACGGTGTTTAGTGTGTTGGTTTACGGGGTGTGATAATCCCTCCCGCATTTTTTTTGTATGATTAGAAATTATTTTATTAATATAATGGCTTTTTCATAAAAAAAAACTTTATAAATAACTAATAAATTAAATGTAAAATTATTTTCAATTTAGATTTTAAAATTGTGTTGGTCTATATATATATATAAAGTATGGTTATGAAAGGGTTGTTCTTTTCCTTTTACATAGTTATATTGTCTTTGTCTATTTGGTGCCACTTAGTTTTGAACCTTGGTGTGGGCTATATCATCTATATGTCTCAAACATTATACCAAGGAATCACTGGTATAACCATGAATCTTAGGCTAGAATAAATAAATGTGTGTTTTGTTTTGTTTTTATAACAAGTTTAAATTAGTTAAAGTAAAAAAAATATTATTATAATTAATTTTATTTAAAAGATATAAAATATTAATTTTTTTGAATAAGCTATGTGTGACTTCTATTGGAGCCACTCCCATTACAAAAATAAAATATTACATTGCTCTCATTACATTTTTATGAAATTAATTATATCATTTCTAACTTGCCTTTCTATCAAAAATATTCTTCATTTGCCTTTCTTATCAATTATACTTGGACTAATAAGAGGAGGGAGCCACGTAGTAAGAAGGTGAAGTTACACCATTTTTTGGTTTCAGAGGAGGCATTTGTGAAATGGAATATAAAATTTCATATTTTGGAGGGTCCAATTTCGGATCACTTCCCTATTTCATTGGAAGGGGGGATAAAAAATGGCAACATCGCAAACCATTCTGATTTGAAATTTTTTTGGTTACAAAAAGAGGAACTTCCAAAGAAAATCCCACAATGGTGGAAAGAGGGACACTCGAAATATGAAACAACAATATTTAGATCCCACAAACAACTTCATTATGTCAAGGATCAACTGAAACAATGGAGGCGAGATAACAAGACAAACTTCTAGGTACAAAGAACTCCATTGGTGGCTGGATGGGATGAGATGCAAAAATAATTCAAAGAAGGAAAAATTACAAAGAAAATTAAAGAAGAGAGTGATGAATTGCATAAAGCGGTTGAGGACATTAACAACCAAGAGTAGATCTACTGGAAACAGAGAGCAAGAACCAATTGGTTATTGGAAGATGATAGAAACACCAATTTTTTTTTATCGAGCTGCTTGTGCTGGGAGACAAATGAACAAGATGGAAGCTCTTTAGGATGAGAATGGGTACTTCTTTGATACAATCCCAATGCATTTCCATTCAATATATTATTTTTATAAATTGTTTAAGGAAATTATGGTGCAAGACGAAGAGGCTCAGAAAGTTCTTTTTGTCATACCCTCTATTGTATTTGAAGAAGAAAATCAAGCCTTACTTAAACCCATTGATAAAGAGGAACTGAAGAAGGTAGTATTTGGAACGAGTACGAGAAAAACGCCAGGTCCAAATGGCTTTCTAATTGATTTTTTAGACCTTCTGGGACAATGTAGAGGATGATGTAATGGCTATTATAGAGGATTCCAAAGGTAGTAAAAAATGATTAAAGCATCAAATCATACATTCATTGCCTTAATTTGAAAATGGGAGGAGGGGGTGCATATTTTAGATTATAGACCTATTGCCTTATGCAATGTCATATATAAAATAATCATGAAGGTAATGGTTGAGCGACTAAAACCTCTCCTAGATAACATTATCTCCTTAGAGCAATGGGTTTTTATAGAGGGCAGATAGATCTTGGATGATGTGGTTCTAGCTCAGGATGCAATCCACTCAATGCAAAACTCTGACAATAGAGGAATATTCATAAAGTTGGATATGTCAAAGGCTTATGATAGGGTGGGGTGGAGCTTCTTGTCAAGGATGATGACAAACTTTTTTTTTTCTCTCAAGATTGGATAGAGTGGGTCATGAGTTGTGTTTTTACTTCAACATACTTAGTGTTAATCAAAGGCCTTCCCTTGCAATCATTTGGAGTCACTTGAGGCCTTTGTTAGGGAGATATATTTTTATCATATTGGTTAAAAGCTTGGATAGAATCATCTTAAGGAGAATAAAATAGGTTTTGCTAATAGGTATCAAGGTGGATGAGGAGGTTTTGAATCACCTATAGTTTGTAGATGACATAAGATTGGTGGGAGTGACCAATTTTAAGAAAACAAGAATGATTAGAGATACTCTTAATGTTTACCTTAGGGAAACAAACCAAGTAATCAATGATAATAAATACAATGTGATCTTCTTCAATCTTGATCGAAGGTTTTATGATAAAATTTTAGAGATCTTGGGATTCATGAGGACTTTTATCCTAGTAGTATATTTGGGGGTCCCTTTGCATTTTAAAAAATTAAATATAGCTATTTGGAGGAATATTTTAGATCGTATCAAAAAAATAATTAACCATTGGTATCACAAATGGTTAACCTTGTTAGCTTTTGAGGTAGATCACAATGGGAGATGTCAATTACAATATGCAAAAATATGAGAGAAATTAAATTTATGAGATTGGAAAAAGATGCTATAAATAGAAATGATGGAAATAAATACAATGTTGCTATGGAGGAAATGGACACTCCATGCAAGAAGCTACATGACTACATTGTACTCCATAACTAATGGAGTTACACAATAATTCTACTACTACCTACTGTCTCTCCAATCTCTTACAATGAGGCCCTTTTATAATGGAAGATAGATTCCTTGGCCAACACTCTACCTAGTTGTACAAGGGACACCTTGTAAATTTAAAGTAACTAGATAACTTCCCCCTAAAGTAATCTAATGTCATGAGTATGTACCTAGAAAGGTATTTTTACATGACCCAAATGATGTAATAGAATCTAACTCTAACACTCCCCTGTATTACATTATTTAGGTATTGAAGACTTTAGTATTCAATATGGATCTTCTTCCTCATCTGATGTTCTTTGACTTGTTTAGGTTCATCATATTATTCTATCCATTCTCATGTATTGTTTTCTCTGTAAGTATCTTCATTTGGTTCAACTTCTTCTTCTGATTGTTGATGGCTAAGTAGAGCATGGTGTAATTATCCTCTCATATTTTTGATTTTGATTCTTCTATGCTTTACCTTTATGACTTATTCGTTCTTAATTTTCTCCAACCTATTATTTTAGAAATATGTTAGCATCATTTTGAAATATAACAATGTCTTGTGAGATTTCCATTGAGTCTAGGATATATGTGTTTCCATGGATTGATCCTATTGCTTCTATCTCACCTTGATTTATGATAAGACATGTATTGATGCCATTCATATATCTGAAGTAGACCATATAGTTATTTTCCACCAACTTGCTTAATGAAATGAGATTGAATGTTAATCCAAAAAATACAATACTTTTTGTAGCATAAGATTTGGAAAATATTTACTTGGTGTTACACATCCATATCCATGAATAGGATAAATTTGGCTATCTGCAATTCTTAGTCTGTAGCCTCTCGATAACTTCAAGGCAGTCAAACCATTGTATATTTCCTATCATATGATGACTTGCACCTAAGTCAATGTACCAAGTGTTTTCATGCTTTGTGGAGTGATTCTTGTTAGAGCAAAATTTGCACTTATTGTATGATGTTCCTTTTTCCATTTGAAGAAGTAGAAGAAGAAAAAAAAGAATTTTAGTAGTATACCTTATAGCTCCCAATATTAAGGTATATGTAACCCTTAGAATATATAAGCTTGATTTGATAAAAACTTTGTTAACCCTTAGGTTTTGTAGACTTCCTTATATCTTCCTAATGTGATATTTCACAAACCTAATAAGTTTTTTTTAGGTTTTCTAGAAAGCTTACATCTATCCAATGAATTTAGAGCTTACTAATTTTTGATGGATGCTAATAATACCAAGTTTTGTAGAATGCCTTATGAATCCCTAGGATGTTTTGGATAGGATATATGATCAATATAGTGCTTTTTGTAAATTGTAGTTCAATTTTGGGTTGATTTTGTGAAATTTTGTAAACACCAAAATCAACTTTTCTCTCCTTATTACTCCTATTGAAAAAGTACTATTTCAAATTTTGAAGAAGTTTGATGTTGGATTTATTTTACCTCCTTTAAGTGTTTTTGAGACAACACTATTATAAAAATTCCAACCTTTGAAAACCTTTAATAAACCTCTTTAAATAACCCCTTTTGGTTGATTTTTAATGTTTTCTAATTTTCAATTCCTAATTTGATGTTGTATTCCTTATAACTCCCAAATTTGGAAAGATTAGAAAATAATATTTGCAAATAATTTAAGTTTTAGTAATAACCCTTATTTCTCCTTGGTTACATTTTGCAAATATTAATAATTCTGAAATAGGCTTGCTTAATAAATCAATAATGCTGAATATTATCATGCACCCTTATAACTCCAAAAAACTCAAGAAAATAATAAAATAAACCTTTATCTTAATAATCCTTCAATGTTGTGTGGTGGCCAATTTTTTGCTTTGTGGAGAGTAGCGCTCATGGGCAACAAAGCCCTCTTTGACCAGCATTGGTTGGCACTCCTCTTTCGCAGATGATGCAAAAAAACTACTTGAAATACGCTTTGCTTATGACAAATCTTCTCCAAATGCAAGTGTTGGTTTTTTGGTTTTATGAAAACATCCTATATTATTCATTACACCTTTGAATATTAAGTTTTGAAGGCTCCAAATGAATATTTGAAGGCCAAAACAGAGCACCAATGTTCAACAATAGAGCATTGTAGTCACAATATGAAGGTCCAAATAAGATAAAAATGAGGTAATTGATATATGGATAGAAATTTTTTTCTGAGATATTTCCAACGGTGTAAAGAACATGCAAAACAGAGTTGTGAGTCAAAAGTTATGAGCTCTGCAAGGTAGTTGTACAGGGTCTGCCCAGGGCCTGGAAAAAGTGGACAAAATGTGATTTTTAAAGGTGAAAGTAAGAATGAATACTGAATGAAATATGGAGTATGATATATTTTTGGAAATATCTTGGAAAGGGATTTACAACGGTGTATTACTTACAAAAAATGGATAAATGTAGAAGAAGTTATACACCTCCAAATTAGGCAGTTCAGGCTTTTCTGTAAAATCTGGACTGCAACATACAAGAAAATGCAACAGGTTGAAAAATAGATTTTTCACCTTTAATTCATGTTTTATCACACATAAAAATTGTACAATGCAATAGTAATAATCTTAATCTATATTGTAACTAAAAACTAAAGAATCTATGACAATTACAAACAAGGTAACAGTTCAAGACTGTTACAACTGCAATATTCCTACACCTACACTTGTACAAAACTGTTACGAAGTGGTTACATATTCTCTTGTGACTTCTAATATAAAAATGCACACATGTCAGCATAATTTTCCAATATTCTCCCCCTTGATGCTGAAAGGGATCACAAGACTATTTCTCAGTTTAAGAAATTGAGCCTTAGCAACACCTTTAGTGAAAACATCAACCAACTGATCATGGGTGCTGAAATACCTCAAATCAACTAATTTATTTTCCACCATATCACGGATGAAATGGTACTTCATGTCAAAATTCTTATATTTCCTATGGTGGACAGGGTTCTTTGCCAACTGTATGACACTCATATTGTCATAAAAAATTGTAGTAGGACCACTTGGTTTCTCACCTATATCCTCCAACACTTTCCTTAGCCATAAGTCCTGAGCACTGGCTGAAGTACCAATAATATATTCAGCCTCCTTTGAAGAGAGTGCTAATGATCCTTGATTCCTTGAGCTCAAAGTGATCATCCCAGATCCAATAGAAAAATAATTATCGAATGTAGACTTTCGGTCATCCAAGTTTCTGCCCCAATTTGAGTCACTGAAACCAACTAGCTCCATCTCTTCAATAGGATAGTAATGTATTCCAAAGTCAACAAAATCTTTAACATACATTAAAATTTGCTTTGCAGCCTTCAAATGCAAGAGAGATGGCTCACTCATATGCCTAGAAACAAGTGAGACAACATATGCAATATCTGGTCTGGTATTTATGAGAAACATCAAGCTCCCAACAATGCTCCTATAATTGATCACATTCACCTTTTCAGCCCCATCATCTTTGTATAGCAATTCACCATGAGCAATGGGAGTAGGGAATGGTTTAAAACTATCCATGTCATACTTTTCAGTATATCCTTGGCATATTTAGTTTGACAAATGAATATTTTATCCTTACTTTGATGCACCTCCACGCTAAGAAAATAGTGCATCACTACTAAATTTTTCATTTCAAACTCACTCATCATGGCAGCCTTAAATTCATCTTTCAACTTGGAACTACTACCCATATAAATCAAATCATCAACATACAAACAAAAAAGTAAAATATCATTACCTTCTTTATTGAAGTATAGGGTAGGTTTACTTTTGCTTCTCTTGAAGCCACTTTGCTAAAAGTATCCATCAATCCTAGAGTACTATATTGTAGGTTATTTTTTAATGCCATACAATACCTTATTCAACTTGTGGACATGCTATTCTTTACCTTTCACCTCAAATACTTTAGGTTGTTTTACATACACTTCCTCATATAAGTAACCATTCAAGAAGGCACTTTTTACATCTAAGTTATGTATAGTCCACTGCTTTTGGGTAGCCAAAGCAAGTACCATATTTACCTGTTTCTTGTCTAGCTATAAGAGAAAAATTTTCTTCATAGTTAATTACATACCTTTGTGTGAAGCCTTTAGACACAAGTCTAGCCTTGTGTCTTTCAATCCTGCCATAATTATTATACTTAGTCTTATAGACCTACTTAGAACCCACACATTTCTTTCCCTTCGATAGTTCTACAAGCTCCCAAGTGTTATTATTCTCAATGAAATTTATCTCCTCTTGCATTACTTGCATCCAAACACCATTAGTACAAGCTTCTTCATAAAAAGAAGGTTCAAAATCAGCAGCAACTATCAAATCATAATTAACATCTCCTTTTGGCTCACCTTCATATTCATCACCATACATGTGCATATTCTCAAGCCTTTGAACAACTTGGTCAATTTATTGAGCTTGGCTATCCAAAACCTGAGCAGGAGGATGAATTTGAAGTGCCTTTTCCCCATTTTTTATCTTCATAGCATCTGAAAATATGTTTGGAGAATCATCACTTGAAGAGGGACTAGAACTGCTTTATTTGGGACTATTTGAAGATTTGGTTGGTGGACTTGGTGGGATTGCTTTTAAACTAGGCTGCACATTAGAAGAACTGGTCTACACATTAAAATAACTTCCACCACTGCTACCATCATAAACATAAAGTTTTTGATGATCATATACTCCTCCTTCATCAAAGACCACATCTCTAGACACCAAGACTTTGTGAGTTTTTGGGTTATAAAGCCTATAGGCCTTAGTATTTTAACAGTAGCCAATAAATATACATGCTTAACTCTTAGGACCAAGCTTCTTCCTAAGTTCATTAGCCACATAAGCATAAGACAAGCAACCAAAAACTTTGAAGTGGTTAATATTGGGCCTCTTTTCATACCATACCTCATAAGGAGTCATATTCTCCAATGAGCTAGTGGGACTCCTATTTAGTATGTAGACTGCTGTACAGACTACATCAACCCAATACATATTGGTAAGTATCTTAGTTTACATCATACTTCTTGCTATATCAACAAATATCCTATTTTTCCTTTTTGCCACTCCATTCTGGTGTGGAGTATAGGAAGTTGTGGATTACCTTTTAATGCCAACATTCTTGTAAAATTGTTTAAACTCATTAAAATAAAATTCACCACCATTATCTATCCTTAAAAATTTAATGTTGCAGCCACTCTAATTCTCAATAAAATATTTAAAATATTTGAAATAAGAAAATGCTTCATCCTTATGCTTCAAAAAATACACCCAACACATTCCAAAAAAATCATCAATAAAGGTAAGAAATTAAGAGTTGTTACCCAAGATTTTGGTTTGCATAGGCCCACAAATATCGGAATGGACCAGTTGGAGTGTGTATGAGGCCATCCATGCTTTCCCTTTAGGAAAATTCTATCTTGCATGCTTGCCCAATGCACACCCTCACAAACACCTTTATGCTCCTCTACCTTTGGCAAACCATAAACCATCTCTTGAGAAGTTAGCAACCTCAAACTTACAAAATTAAAATGACCATACCTGAGATGCCACAACCAAATATTATTTTCAATAGCAACATTAGCAAGGCTGCTCCCTTGTCCTCCAAAATTCAAAGGAAATAATATTTTGCTGGTCATAGAAATTGTAGTAATTGTTGGTCACCAAATCTGCCTAGGTAAGGGTTTTGGGTAAATGTATGCGCCCTAGACCTGGACCAAAATTGAAAGGCCGATGGGAAGAGATGCCCCTCGTGCCAATCTCCGGAGAAGGCCGGCTCCTATGCTAGTCTACTTGGCTTTTTGAAGATAAGAGTGCAGGAAAGATATAAAGGAGTTAGGGTTAGAGAAATAAAATAAAAGGGGTAAGGGAAGAGAGATTGATGATTTCAGGTGGGAGAGAACAGGAAGCATGATCACTAACTAACAACTAGAATGGAAGCAATGAACACCAAGAATAAACAAAAGAAACATAGTATTAACCTTCCTATGTATCCTCCCGAATGAGTTTTAGGGTACTGTCCCCGATCGCACACCAGACGCAAAGTTTAGCATCTCAGTCTACAAATGAAGAGAGACAAAAGAATCAAGCGAGGCAGGCAGCATAAAAGAAAGTCAATATGATGCTTTTTCACTCCTATGTATCCTTCAGAATGAGTTTTAGGACACAATCCCCAATCACACATCGGACGCAGGATTCAGCATCCAACATACAAACGAGGAGAGATAGAAGAAACAAGCACAGAAGGCAGCATAAAAGAGAGAAATGAAGCTCAAGGCTCTTTAGTATTGATCGCAGGACATCAAGTTATAGTAGCTTTCTAGCAGATAGTTCCCCCCTCTTTTCCATTACAATGCCTGGGTTTTTATAGAGGACCCGGGCCTCTGAATCATAATTACATAGCAAAGAAGAGTACACCCTCGAGCTTTGAGAATTCGGCCTTCCTCGGCTCTCGTGACTGAGCTTTCAAATCTGTTACCAAAATTGGTAACTATGATCGGGTCAACCATGGAAAGGTGCATTGATGAGCCGTCTGGACGTCCTTGGTCTTCGGGTGCAGTGCTTGAGTGGCCGCCATGCTTGTCGGGCTCTCCATCATGGCGTGATACTTTGTTTTGGATTGCCAAAAATGATCAGCGAGCTTGCTGGGCATGAAAAATTGCATTTATGAGGCACTTGATCACCTTGGGAAAATACTTGACTTGAAGCGCGTGCCCATGAAGTGCTTCGCTAAGTTTTCATTCACCACTTCACTTCGCAATGGTTCTGGGCCGAAGCAAAACTCCTCCTTGGATTATACTTCGCAAAACTGAGCTTCGTAAAACTGTTTCGAGGATGGTTTGTGCCGAAGCATATCTCCTTCGCAAAATGGTATTCTTCATCCTTGCTGCTTCGCTAACAAAACTGCTTCACTAATGCCTTGGAGAAATGCTTCACTGCGATCTTCTTTCAAAATTGTGGTTCGGAGAGATTTCGGTCGAAACACATTCCTGCCTTCAAAATGCTTTGCTTCTCTTGGCTGCCAGAACTTTGATAAAAAATGCTTCAGGTGAAAACTTGCCGAAGTGAATGCTTTGCTAGATTTTTTGCCGAAGTAGAAATGGATCAGGCGTGAAGAGGCCCGAAGTAGCTGTTTTGATAATTTTTTGGCAAAGGATTCTTCAATGCTTCTTCGGGTTTTGCTTCGCTAGTCCTCTAGCCGAAGTAGTTGTTGGAAATGCTTCGGGCCCGAAGTCCTTTTACCTTGGTCAAACTTGAATCGTGGCCTAGAATTTTCTCCTTCGACAAAGTTGCTCTCCTGAATGCCACTTCAGATGATTTCGACCCGAAGCAGTGTTTTGAAATGTTTCGAGCCCGAAGCCCTTTTCGTCGGTCCTCTTGCATTTTTCTTTGGCAAAACTACTTCGCAACAAATCCTACCCGAAGCAATGCTGGAAGCGCTTTGGGTGCGAAGCTCTTTCTTCGGCAAAACTACTTCGCAAAATTTTCACCCGAAGTAGCGCTAGAAATACTTCGGGTGCGAAGCGGTTTCATTTTTTTTGGCGAAGCTCTTTTCTCTAGCTTGTTCGGTAGCGAAGCTTTTTCTCTTTCTACTTTTTATACAAAGGGGTGGCATTGAAAGCCAAAATTGCTGCGACACTTACAAATACTTTCGAAGCAACAAACAAAACACTCTACAAAGAGAATTTTTTGATTTTTATCTACCCCTTGTGCAATGTGACAAAATTGTCAACAAGTAACAATCCTATTGATATTGTTCATCATAGATGATGCATTTCTTATCATCAAATACTACCTTGTAGTTATTTTCACATAGATACCCTACACTTAACAAATTATATTTCAAATTTGGTGTGTAATAGATATCATGAACATGTTTCTTACCTTATTTTGTGTTCACTTCCATTACACCTTTGGAAGCCACCTCCAAAGCCTTGTCATCTCCAAGTTTGATCTTGGACTTGAAGGACTCATCCATGGAAGCAAGAAGCTCCCCATTTCCTATCATATAATTTGAGCAACCAAAATCAAGTATCCAAGTGTCTTGAAGGTTTTGATCAACCTTGTTGTAGATCAAGAAAAAGTTACTTGCAGTAGCCTCATTCTCATCAACATAGTTGGCCCTCTTGCTTTCATTTACTACCTTCAACCTACACTCCTCATAATGTCCATACTTTTTGCAATGATAGCATTGTATGTTTCTTTTATCAAATTTACCTCTTCCTCTACCTACTACTCCTCTTCTACCACCTCTTCCTCTTGAATAATTCTGATTTTAGCCTCTTCCTTGGCCATTTTCATGTCCACTAGAGCTTGATCCATCACCATTTGAAATTGTAGCTTTAGAAGCAAATGCCTTCTCATCAACTAAAATAATAGTTTCCTTTAGCCTCTCCTCATGAGACATAAGAGATCCTATCAAATTATCAAACTCAAGAGTAGATAAATATTTACTCCCCTCAATAATAATGGTTACATGATTCCACTTTGGGGTGAGAGTCCTCAAAACCTTCTTCACAATGACATTTTTTTCTGTCTTAACTCCAAGAGTTGCCATTTTATTGACAACTACCTTCACCCTCACACAATAGCCACCAACATTCTCAGTTTCTTGCATTTTGAGATTCTCAAAATCTCTCCTTAGAGTTTGCAATTTGATATCTTTAACCTTATCACTGCCTTGGTAGTATTTTTTTAAATACTTCTATGCATCTTCAACTATCTTACAGTCAACTATCCTTGGGAACAAACTATTGTCCAAGGCTGATTGTATGTGGTAAAGAGTTGAGTTTTTCATCTGTGCATCCTTCTTTGCTATTTTATCTATTTTTGCAAGTGTGGTCTAATATGCTGGTTCTATGTACCCATATTATACAATATCCTACAAACATTTTCCCATCATCAAGATCTTCATCTTGATGCTTCAATATTCATAGTCATCTCCATTAAACTCAGGGATTAGCAATGAGTTAGTATTGTTGGCCATTACACCCACACAACCATGAACCCATAATAAACCTCAAAAAATAACTTAATTTTTTTTTATAAAGACCACATATAATTCTAACCCTCAAACCAAACAAATATTTGATACCAAATAAATTTTTGAAGGCTCCAATTGAAGATTTTAAGGCTAAAACAGAGTACCAAAGTTCAACAATAGAGAACTACAATCACAATATGAAGGTCCAAATGAGATCAAAATGAGGCAAATGATATATGGATAGAAATATTATTATGAGAGATTTCCAACGGTGTAAAGAAAATGCAAAACAAAGTTATGAGTCAAATGTTATGAGATTTGCAAGGTAGCTGTACAAGGTTTGCCTAGGGCCTAGAAAAAGTGGACAAAAAGTGTTTTTCAGAGGTGAAAGTCAGAATGAATACTGAATGAAATATGGAGTGTGATATATTATTGGAAAGCTCTTGTAAAGGTATTTCCAATGGTGTATTACGTGTAAAAAATGGATAAATGCAATAAAATTTATACACCTCCAAATTAGGCAGTTTAGGCTTTTCTGTAAAATCTTGACTGCAACATACAAGAAAATATAGCAGGCTAAAAAAATAGATTTTTCACCTTTAATTCATGTTTTCTCACACACCAAAATTGTACAATGCAATAGTAATCATCTTAATCTATCTTGGAACTAAAACCTAAAGAATCTATGGTAGTTACAAACAAGGTAACAATTCAAGACTGTTACAACTACAATATTCCTACACCTACACTTGTACAAAACTATTACAAAGTGGTTACATATTATCTTATACCTTATAATCTAAAAATGTACACATGTCAGCATCATTTTCCAATAAAATGGTTGACGAGCCATGATTTTTATTTTTTTAGACCTTAGGATTTCCTAGGTTTGTGCATTTTAGGACTTATTCTTATGTTTTTAGCTGCCTTGTACATGTGAGTCACTTTTATCGCTCATGTTGGTTTGGTCTAGGTCTAGGTATCTTTTGCTTTATAAAATAATAAGGTTTTTCCTTATCGATTGTTTTGGATTAAGCCTTTTGTGCGTAATCCTTGGATCTACTACTGCTTTCCAAGGTTACGGTTTGTATTTTGGATTTATTTAAGTCCTCGTTGATTAATTTATTTCTCATATTCATTTTGCCATAACATTTTGGTATCAAAGCAAGGATTTGTGGAGGTTTTGGGTTATTGCAAACCTCATGCTGATTGATTTGTTTATGTCCAATCAACATTATCCTATTTTTGAAGATCTTAATATGGTTGCAAATATCGTTGATGATTTTTGCAAAAGTTACTCCTTTTCTGCAAAATTTGCTGATCAAATTTTTATTGTCGATAATTTTTGTTGATATTTTGTTAGTAACAATTTTTGTTTCGATTGTTTGTCTGATTTTTGGTGCTCGTGCTTCGGATTTATGCACTAGTCAGGAATTTGTGTACGTTTAGTTTTAGACGCCAAGACTGTTCCTTGCACACCTATGCAACTAAAATTGTTAGAGCTATATGATGCATTCTACGTGCCAACCGAAGCTCTAACGCATCTCTAAAAATTCCTATTTTGGTCCCTGCTACGACTCCTTGCACTGCGTTTCAGTCGTAATTGGTGATTGGAGGAACGAAAGAAGTGTCTGCCTCATGCACTGACTAATCTAACAAAATCTACCATAAGGAATTTTTTGCTGATAGTTCTGCCTCGGCATGACTGCCTGCTCCAAATTCTAAGCATTGTATCCAACGCTGCTATTGTCCAAAAGTTTGCATTTGGTGCTCTCATCAGTGTTGACACATGCTGCCTTGGTATACTAGTGAGCACTGGCTAATAGAGCTTTCTAATGCATTCTATCTAACATATTTTGTTAGATCTACACCTTCCTCTTCAGATTTTGAAAGTTGCTTTCTTGATGTCATTGACAATGCTGTTTTGCTGACGTCCTGACACTGCTGTCATGTGCTGAACTCAAATTATTCACTTTTGCTCATATAGAGACTGCTAAGAAGTCATTTTGGTATACAATATCTATCAGTAGTATCTGACAGGAGGATTGTTGACACTTGCAAAGGAAACCGGATTGGAGGAAAGTCTTGGACATAGATTCCAATTTAGCCACTTTACTGAAACCTAATCGTGATCCATAAATTAGTGCTATCGACACGAAATTTAGTATAAATTTGTCTACTCACACATGAACCGTGCAGTTGATTACAAATGAGATTTGGTGATAAAAATTTCGATCGCGACCTCAAATTTTAGGATGGTTAATCATCCTATGCCAAGTGGCAGGGCAAATAAAGGTGTGATTTTATAAGGCAGTGATGCAAGACTCCCCAAATTTAAATACTCCCTATTCGCATGAGTATATTAAGCCAATATCCAACATAGAGCGAGTGATAGGTATTTTTGATATTTATTTGGCCGTTCGCTCACTATAGAGAATAGCCAGATTTTAGCTAGCTAACTCTATTTCGTGTGGCAAATATTGGTTAACTTTTTGGCAGTTGACAAGGTGAACATTAACCACATTGAACTTTATGCGGGTCTTGCCTGCGTAGTTGCTATTCAAACAAATTGTTGCACCTTTGTGCCAAAATATTTTGGGGAGAAAACGTTTTACCATCCAAGTTTACAAAATTGGTCAAAATTTTTGGCACTTCATTGTAGCACATGAGGTGATTTAATTTTGCAAGGGGAACCAACTAAGTGCACTTTTGCTTTGCCTTATTCAAATTTTGTAAACTTGCTTTTTGCAATTATTTAGGTATTTTTGCACTTTTTGTAATCATTTTGTAACCCTTTTTGTTGCTGGCACATACTCAGGGTCAAATGGTTGTCGAATTGGCCAAAAAAATGGCCCAAATTATACAACATGTGAGTTTTTTGGTCGACACAATGTGATGTTCCCCTCTATGATGGCTCGCGGGATCTTGAATTTCTTAAAAACTAGATTTTAGACATGGATAGTTGGTTTGAATACACCAAATTGGAGAAGGCTCAAAAAGTTGCTTTTGCCAAGCTCAAGCTCTCTGGCCTCGCTAAGATCCTTGTCACTGATTGACAAAGGGCACAAAATCCTATTGATTCATGGGATGAGTTGCAATGAGTTTTGAATATTAGTTTTTATCCTTCAAACTACGCCAAAGACCTTGAGATAAGGTGGCTTCGTCTTCACAAAACTTCTCACATGAGTGTTCATGATTATGTGTTGCAATTTAACAAATTGAGAATTTTGAATTTAGTGCAGGATTTCACCATACAACTTGTGACCAAATTCAAAAGTGGGTTGCAAGAATCATTTTAAAAGAAATTTAAGTACAAAACCATTGTGAGCATTGACATGGCTTTCAATCAAGCCATTCTTGCAGAGGAGGAGTTGCGAGAGTCATCGCGTGGGTCTCTCTCTTCATCATCTGGAGGAAATTTGAAGGCTTCCAATCAGCAATCCAAGGCAAAAAAGTCTTCTTCTTCTTCTCATTCTCCCTCTTCTTCCTCTTCCTCTTATTTTTCTTCTCAAAAATATTCTTCTAAAGTTCCAATGGGATGTAGTTTTTGTAAGAGGAAGGGTCATCAAAAGCATCAATGTTTTAAATTAAAAAATTTGAAGAAGAAATCCCTAGTTGTAAAGCCTTCACAAGAGGGTCCAAAAGATGGTCCTATTGAGGCTACAAAGGAACTAAATAAATATAAAAAATTATCAAGGTTGAACAAAGTAACCCTTATCAACACTTCTCAAGGTGATCATGAGAACTTATTTGTAACCATAGTTCACCTAAGTGACACCTTCATGGTTGATTGTATAATCGATAATGGCTCACAAAAAAATCTAATTGCGAGGTCCATTGTTGATAAAATGAAGTTGCAAATGGATTCCCATCCACATCCCTATCCTTTAGGATGGAAGGATAATGGGATTTCATCCGACATCACACACACATGCACGATGAATTTTTCTTTTAGTCCTACTTTTGTGGACATAGTTGTGTGCGATATAACTCCAATGGATTGTTGTGGCTTGTTGCTTGGTAGACCCTATCAATATGATAGGAGGTCTATACATGATGGGTATAACAACACATACACTTTGCACAAATATAATAAGGCTTACATAATCAAAAGTACACAACAAACACCACAAAATCTAATGTTAAGTTGTAAATAAGCACGTAAAACCATTAATCAAGCAAAGGAACTAGCACTCATATTTATTAGACCAATCAAAGAAGAAAATCAAGAACCTAAGCATTTAGATAACATGAATTATTCAATTAATTTATTGCTTCAATCATATTATAGTTTTTTCAAAGAACCTTCAAGCCTTCCACCTGAAAGACAGATTAATCATAACATTGAGATTGTTCCTGCTATCCCTCTTCCCAATACTTCAATGTATAGAAAATCGATAGTACAAATGGAAAAAAATAAAAGACAAATTCATGATTTGTTGGCTAAATATTTCTTAAAACCTAGCACTTCTCCTTGTGCTTCACCTATCTTTCTTGTGATGAAAAAATATGGTACATGGAGGACATGCATTGATTTCATGGCACTTAACAAAATAACAATAAAAAACAGATATTCACTTCCACGAATTGACGATCTCTTGGATCATCTCCATGGAGCTAAATTATTCTCCAAGATATATCTCAAAAGTGGATATCATCAGGTCAGAAATTAGGTTGAGGATACGTGGAAAACATCATTCAAGACAAAAATGGGGATCTTTGAGTGGCTTGTCATGCCCTTTGGTATTACGAATACTCCTGCCACATTCATGCGGCTAATGAATGAAGTGTTCAAAGATTTTTTGGATAGATTTGTGATCATCTATTTGGATGACATCCTTGTATTTTATTCCTCTTGGAAAATTCATCTAGAGCACTTGGAATCAGTTCTTCAAATTCTTCAGAAGAACCAATTGTATGCCAATCTTCCCAAGTGTTCTTTTGGGTAAACTTCCATTGCCTATCTTGGTTTTGTAATCAGTGAGAAAGGAATTCAAGTTGATTCTCCTAAGATTTAAGTCATTCTCAATTGGCCTACTCCTAATTTTATCACATAGTTAAGGAGTTTTCTTGGACTTGCTAACTTCTATCGCAAGTTCATGGCAGGATATTCCACTATTGCCGCTCCTTTGCATCATTTGAAAAGGGTTAAAAATTTAGTTTTAGTGGACAAAGACTTAGAAAAAGGCCTTTGACACATTGAAACATAAATTGTGTAGTGCACCTATTATTTTTTTGCCAAATATTGCTCAACCATTTGAAATAGAGACAAATGCTTCACAATTTGCACTTGGAGCCGTGCTTAAGCAGAATGGCCATCCAGTGGCCTATAATTATGAAAAATTTTCTAAGGTCAAGAAAAACTATTCCACCTATGATAAATGTAGACACTAAAATGTGGTAAACCCGATTAAGCACCCACAAACAATGATCAAATTGACATCATATGGCCCCTTGGGCAGCCCTCAGGAGGCTCACAGTGGTTCTAGCCACTCCGAAAAGGTTTTTGGAGGCTACCGGCCCAATTTTGGGAGGTTTTGGCCCAAAATTCACCACCGTCCCACCCTGGGATGGTGGTAGATTCCCATCATCCCACCCTGGGATGGTGGTGAGCCATCATCCCAGGGTGGGACGGTGAGCAAGTTTGACCCAGAAAAAGTCAAATCTGGGCCAAATGGCACCCAAAAACTGCCATTTAGCACGCCATATGGAGCATGCAGGTCAGAGGGAACTGAATCCTTATGACACACTTCTTAATGGAGGCCCAAAATGGATATTCTCTTCCCCATCCATTGCATGCCTCCTTTTTGACAAGTGGCACCTCCTGCCATGCATGCCCTTGCATGCCTTTTTGCACATGAGCCCCTTTGGGCTATAAAATGGGTTCAATTTCCACAAAAAAATATAGAGAGGAGTTCTAGGATATGCAATGGAGTGCTTCCAATATTTCCCCTCACCTTATTGCACCTTTTTGCCCTCGAAATCTCCCTTTTGCCAAGGAGGTTACCGGGTGACTTCAAGAAGGTAATCCGAGCATAACTTTTCCATCCGGGTGAATTTCTTCACAAAATTCGATGACAACACACCTTAGGTTGTTTAGGAACATCTTCTAGTGATTTGGTAGCAAAAAGTGGCCGGATTTGGTGGGTATCCCCTCCTAGGGTGCCCCCAAATAGTTGTAGTCACCATCGCCCCCCGGGACGAGGGTAAATTATTAAAAAATTTCATTACTTTTTTTAATTGTTAATTTTCTATATTTTATCATGATTCTACAGTTCAAATTTCAAGTGATTTGGAGTTAAAATGAAAGAGTTATAGCATTTTTAAGTTTTTGCAGGCTCGTAGGGCCCATCCGGGAACCCCAGTTTGATGCAGGTGGATCCGGGATCCAATTTGAAAATATGATCATATGGGTTGTCTTGAAATGTCAATTTATGCATACTGACCAAATTTCATGAGTTTTGGATAAGTTTAGGTTCGAGATTTTGTTGTCTTCCTTTTCGTAGGTTGTAGGCGGGCGACGCTAAATCGAGGGGTCTACGGATGCAATTTCTGATATTTTTTGGGTGATATCCTCCAAAAACATCCTATTTAACATCTCTAAAAATTTTCAAGTCATTTGGATATCTTTTGATATATTTTTAATTCATATGCCATTTTGCCCCTGTGGGGATTGCATGTTTTCACCATACACCCTTGCTATTTGACCCTTTTTGCTTCCTTGTGTGCAGGTGCAGGTCCTTAGAAGGATTTGGGAAGCAATATCAGACATCATAGAACCTAGATACAAGCAGCGGTGGCATTGGCTCACCCACCTCGATTGTGGGTACGCGGAGAAACATTGGATGTGCACCCGGATTTCGTGAAAGACTTGGTCTTTGGGCACCCAATATTGTAAAAATTGTATCACATTTTGAGCCCTCAAGGGGACTGCTGTGTAACCTTGGATCTGATCCAACAAATTAATGAGAAGAGACTTGCTTTAATTCATTTCCTTTTGTTTGGTATTCTTTCCTTTTCACATGCATGCTTCCTTTTTGATGCTCATGAGCGATATGGGGTAGATACACATATTTTTTTACATAATTTGGTGCACATTTTTTCCCTAATTCAGTGGTGATCATGGTGGGACCCTTGTCCCTTTTGATTTGGGTGAAAATTTGACCTCTTTCTTGCATTTTTGCCCTTTTTGTGTTGCAGGTGCTCCCCTCCCCACCCTGGAACGGTGGCAGAGGCTTTATCTGGCACACCCTGGGATGGTGGCTTCACCATCCCACCCTGGGATGGTGGTGAGGCTTCTACTCACCCCACCCTGGAGCGGTGGTGAAACAGAGAGATTTCTGCCCAAAAATTCAGAATTTGGAGAGCTCAAAATGGACAAGGTAAGTGCCTAAAACCTCTGTTTTTTTGCTACATTTTTAGAGACTATCAAAAATTAGTTTTCTTGCTTCATTTGCTTGCATAGAAAGGTTAAAATTTACATTTTTTCTTTTCTTATAACATCACATAGCAAAAGGAAGAAGAAAAATCAAAAGAAATTTGAAGTAGCAATGCATCTTTATGGCTTGATTGCTTGTGGCTTACCCAATGGGTAGGTTAGCATTTAGGGCTTGCATCTATAAGTGACATTTGTAGGTTCCTTTTATCCTAGATTTTTGAAATTAAAACACACCTATTGCATGCATTTAGTGAATGATCATTGAATGCTTCTTTGCTTACTTTCTTTGGATTAAAAGGAACCACACACACTTGCACGTTCCACTATAACATTGGTAAGGTTGGATTTCATCACCAACCCCCAATTCAGACTGGTGACGTTGGATTTCACCTCCTTCCACCAGCTTGCCCATATATATCTTAGATAGAATAGGGCACTCTCTCAATATGGAATAGGTCACTAATGTTCAAACTGCCTCCCACTGTTGGAAACATTGTTTCAGAGTGGAAGAGCTAGGCGAACCCCCCATTGGGATTTAAGCGGTGTACCCTAGACTCTTTTGAGAAATCATGTTTGGCACTAGTGTCCCTAGTCACCACTTTGGTTGAGTTCCCTCATTCTAATTCCACAACAAGAGAAAAGAACAACAACAAATCTAAACACACTGAAACCAGTTTAGGACACACATTTAATCAGTAAAAAGATAATCATATTGTCTGCTTTGTGTGTTTCTTTGTTATTTGGGACAAAACCCTAACCCTAATTTTTCAAAAAATAGGGTTTCAAAAAAAAATCTACTTTTTTATTCTGCATCCAATGCTTCAAGAATCGTGCAAAACGGAGCTATAACGAAAAAGTTATTTTGGTTTTATTTTTACTCTATTTTTGACCCCGAAAATAGCGAAAAACTGCACTAAAACAATCATAGAGTGGGCTAGACAACTCCAAAACTTGCCAAATTTGTTTTTTTGTCTTAGTTAGCCCCTAGGGCACCTCTCCTAGAAATTTTGAGTCCTAAATCTTCACGGTTCAAAATTTCCCAAAAATCCTAAAAGTGGGCATTTCCCCACAGGCCCCGGTTGGCCAAATATTCCAAAAATACAAATTTTTGACCCAAAAATCAAATTTTGGAGACCTAGCCCATTATGATCAGCTCGTCGCACTGATCATTTTGATATATAACACTTATAGCCTTTTTTGGAAGTCAAAATTTTCTTTAGTGTGGGTTTCCTTCAAGGTTTGCCTAGTCAACACATTATGACAACTATGCATGGCCGAGCTCGATCACGAGCTAGTGAAGTAGAAAAATTTAGGAGAGGCCTTGAGCACCATCATTATAGGTATGAGGATCTCCTCACTCCTACATGGAGCCCTGATAGTAGTCACCTTTGCTATTCTCCTGAGGATCTCATCATTCCTGCACGACACCTTGAAAGTCATCGTGAGGTCCACTCCTCACATAGAAGACCCGACCACCAAAGTACCTCTACCAAGAGAACATCAATGGGTTACCCACATGATCAAGTGGATTATTCGGTTAGCCAACACCGATTCCAATCACAAACCAGATATAATCAGCCTTCCAAAGGGCCTAGCAGGGAGGTCTACACTCCCTCTACATCGTGGTCTTCACCACCTAGAACTCCCATCCAACAAGTGTTAGCAACCCAGAGTAGGCCTGTGCAAAGTTCGCATGCACCATCAACAAAAGTGACCATGAGCGAGCTTCTACTACAGTCCTCCAAATATTGGGAACCTTTCATGAGGGTCTTGGATTCCATTGAGGTACAACATCATGACTCTGATGCTTTCACCAACTTTATGGAATACATACAAATGTACAAGAAGCCTGCTATATCCTTTCAAAATCATGAGGTCAAACCCGTGCCTACCAATTCACCAGATCCTACTTTGCATATCATCGCGAGTATCAATAGGGTCCCCTATAAGCGAGTATTGGTTGACACAGGTTCCTCGATAAACATTATTACCACAACTTCACTAAAGCATCTCAACCTTCCATCCTCGCGCATTGCACCTTCCAAGTTCACATTACAAGCATTTAATGATGCTTTATCCTCCACTGTGGGTACAATAATCCTACTTGTTGAAGTTGGACAAAATACTGTGCCTACGTTGTTCTACATCTTGGAGGGTGAAAGACAGTACAACATACTGCTTGGAAGACCATGGATAAGAGATATGGAATGTGTTCCATCTATAGTGCATCAATGCATTAAATACATTGATGAAGGTAAGGTACATGTGATCAATGCTGACCCAGACCCCTTCAAGTATTATAAGCAGGTGGATCATCCACAAAGGCCTACAGTGTCACCCAAGCATTTGGATATTAAACCCAATGACTTTATCCAAAGTCCAGATGCAACCCCACGGTTAGTCGTGAAGTTACCTTCACCACCACCGCTAGTACCATCCTCTATCTTTTCAAGCAAGGAAGGATCAGAAGAGCCAACTGTAGAAGCTCCCATAGCTGTCATCAATACACCTATAGAAGATCTTATCACTCCTACCAAAAAGGAGGAAGAACCCCCTGTTGATACGGATGAATCAAATCATATCATACCATATTCACCCACCATAGTTGAGGACACAATTCAATTGACCTACCTAGAACTCGATGAGTGCATAGTACCCAATGTTGCATTCACACCTATCATCGAGTCGATCAAAAATCTAGGTAGTCCCCCTACCAAGTTTCCACCCATTGATAGCATTCCTGATGCGCCCTCCGAACATGGAGGCCAAGTAGATCATCTTGGACAAGTTGATGAGGCAACCATAACTTGTTCAAATGCAAATGCATCTTCTCATGAGTTTGTGGGAATGATCAATGTGATGATAGAGAACCAAAGTCCTCTGAATCCATCTATGCAACTTGCGACTCCACCCAAAATCCCATCCACACCATAGGAGATACCATTGATGGATTCGGTCACACCTACTCCATCTCACTCAACATCTCCACAAGATCAAGAGCCGATGTACCCCCTAGACCAAAGTGGGGGTAACCCAACTACCATAGTTGAAAACTCTGAGTTGGAACATGAGCATGAGCCAAATCAAGAACAAGAACATGTGGATATAATCGCCAGCTCCAATCATCATGAAGCATCCACATCTGCTCAGACATTAGGGACTTTTTATCCACCCTCGATCAACTATCTCCCAGCTCCCACACCTAGTTCACCTCCACCAACTATCAGTTGCCATCCAGGTTCTTCAATAGTCATCCAGTCATCACCCCCGCCAGTTCCACAACATATCTTGGATAGGCTAGCCAATGTGGAGTTACACATGAATCAACAACACAATGATTTACAATAGATCTTGAGTCAACTCACAAGCATTGAGGTACAATTGAGTAATCTTAAATCTCAACCCCTTGAGTATCTGGACCAACCAACTCCTATGCAATCCAATATTAAGTCTCAAACAAATCAAGGGCTAAACCGACAACGTCACCCTAAGCGACAATTTACGTCCATTGTCGAGTCCATGGACTCTTTGTTTGAGCGCCTCTTAGTAGCTAATGTGATCAACCTACCTGAGTGTCGACCTATCAATCGAAATGCACCAAAGCCCAAAACATATCGCAAAGACCTATATTGCAAGTACCATAGGCAAAATGGGCATGACATCCATAGGTGCTTCATGTTCAAACACCTAGTACAGGATATAATCGATAGGAATGATCCTCAGGTCCAAGATCTCATTGATGAGGGAGCTTTATCCATGAGTGGAGAACTCATTTCACCCCATCAAAACATGGGCATTACCCAAAATCCCCTAGCACAATCGGGGGGGTCAATTTCTATTGCTCCTTCTAGCCAAGACAATAACATTGCACCAATCATAGTACATACTAGGGGTATCCAAGGTGTAACACCTTCCCCACTATTTACATCACAAGCAATGAAGCAAACTAGGGATTCTAAAGGTATCACACCTTCCTCGCTTCCTTTGATCACCACAAATGTTGGGGGTATACAAGGTATTGCACCTTCCTCCTAAGAACACAAAGTAAGCAAAGTTACAAAAGGCTCCAAGGGTATCTACATACCACTTGGTCAACCCATAGCACCCCTAGGTAGTCTATAACTATCTAGGTGACCCCAAAAGGCTCCAAGGGTATCTACATACCGCTTGGTCAACCCATAACATCCCTAGGTGGTCTATAACTGTCTAGGTGACCCCAAAAGGCTCCTAGCAGGTTTTCACCATCTAGGTCAAGTAAAAATCTCCTAGACTATCTACAATCATCTAGGTCAACCCTAAAAGCCCCAAAGGCATCCATAAGCCCTTTGGTCATACCAAATCCCCTAGGCAATCATAGACACTTTTTAAGTCACCATCTAGGTCACCCAAAAGGCTCCTAGTAGGTTCTCACCATCTAGGTCAAGTAAAAATGCTCCTGGACTATCTACGATCATCTAGGTCAACCCTAAAAGCCCCAAAGGCATCCATAAGCCCTTTGGTCATAGCCAAATACCCCTAGGTAGTCGTAGACACTTTTTAAGTGCCACCACACGTCTAGGTCACCCAAAAGGCTCCTAGTGGGTTCTCACCATCTAGGTCAAGTAAAAATGCTCCTAGACTATCTACGATCATCTAGGTCAACCCTAAAATCCCCAAAGGCATCCATAAGCCCTTTGGTCATAGCCAAATACCCCTAGGTAGTCATAGACACTTTTTAAGTGCCACCGCACGTCTAGGTCACCCAAAAGGCTCCTAGCAGGTTCTCACCATCTAGGTCAAGTAAAAATGCTCCTAGACTATCTACGATCATCTAGGTCAACCCTAAAAGCCCCAAAGGCATCCATAAGCCCTTTGGTCATAGCCAAATACCCCTAGGTAGTCGTAGACACTTTTTAAGTGTCGTCGCACGTCTAGGTCACCCAAAAGGCTCCTAGCGGGTTCTCACCATCTAGGTCAAGTAAAAATGCTCCTAGACTATCTACGATCATCTAGGTCAACCCTAAAAGCCCCAAAGGCATCCATAAGCCCTTTGGTCACAACCAAATACCCCTAGGTAGTCGTAGACACTTTTTAAGTGTCATTGAATGTCTAGGTCACCCAAAAGGCTCCTAGCGGGTTCTCACCATCTAGGTCAAGTAAAAATGCTCCTAGACTATCTATGATCATCTAGGTCAACCCTAAAATCCCCAAAGGCATCCATAAGCCCTTTGGTCACAACAAAATGCCCCTAGGTAGTCGTAGACACTTTCTAAGTGTCATTAAACGCCTAGGTCACCCAAAAGGCTCCTAGTGGGTTCTCACCATCTAGGTCAAGTAAAAATGCTCCTAGGCTACCTACGATCATCTAGGTCAAACCTAAATGCCCCAATGGCCCCCAAATAAGCCCGTTGGTCACATGTATATACATATCAATCAAAAATTCAAAAACATCATCAAAACATCAAAATACAAAAACATTGCATCGCATTGCACTTTCATACATATATATCAATCAAAATTTCAAAAAGAGAAAAAAACATCATCAAAATTTCAAAAAAATATTGCATTCCCATCAAGTTGCATACCATTGCATTATCATTTGCATTTGGCATAATCATCATTAGCACTTTATATTTTTAAAGTGGCTCATACATGTCTAGCATTAAAATAGTACACTAAGTATAATGCACAATCAATGTTGTCAAGGTTATCACTCAACTCATTCCATAGTTACTTATCATTTCCATCTACATTTCATACATTTCCATGGTCATGTCCATTCCCTTCACTTAGTCATTTGTTTTTAGAATGTCATTAAGGTTTTCGGTCACTTAGCCATATCTAGTTTCTTCTCAGATTTTGTAGAAGGCTAGTGAGATTTTTAGGAGGTAGAGTCTTGCTGAGATTGTGCCTCGTATACATCAAATCCCAACACATTTCACACTAATAAATCCAATTTTATGAAAGGAAAGATGAAACCCACAAAGTGGTCTAGGGTACCTTGAGAGAAAATTTTATCCTGCTCATCCCCCTGTGCGAATGGTTCAAGAATGCTAAGAATTGGCAAAAGGACAAGCTCTTCCCCACCCAATTCCTCAAAATAAATAGTGGTTTTCACCACTATCAAAATTTCCAAACACCCTTGATCCCTAAAGTCGTAAGGATTCGTACTACACATCCCTAAGAAGGATGGGTAGTCATCCCCAAGGCCTAAAAGATCAACACCATTCCAAAGAAAAATCCCAAAAGCTTCCCATCAACATTTCCAAACACCTTTGATCCCTAAAGTCATAAGGATTCATACTACACACCCCTGAGAAGGATGGGTAGTCATCCCCAAGGCCTAAAGGATCAATGCCATCCACAAGCCAAAAATCCCACAAGCTCAACTTTGAAATCAAAATCCTCAAAAAGCAACAATAAAAAATAACAGTGGTTATCACCACTACTCAAACCCCTTGCTCAAGAGAAAAAAAAAAACTCAAAATAAACAGTGATTTTCATCACTATATATGAGAGCAAGTAATCCCAATCAATTGAATAACCAAAAGACACCTGAGCTTGAATCCCTAGAATTCTCAGCATTTGAAAAACCATTTAGGTGATCCTCATTACGGGTTTGGTGGATAGCCTACCCGTCAATGGTGGTATCCTAAACGCATGACGATATGTCTACCACATTAGCTTTGCGTGTGTGTAGACCAATGTTTGCATGTGGACGAGCTAGCTTTTGGTCACCTATACTACCTAGTGGTCTAATCCAACTGAGTACAAAACTTTGGATTGTGGCATTCATAGAGTGATCCTCATTACAGGTTTTGTGGATAGCCTACTTGTCAATGGCGGTATCTTTATGCATCTCGCAGGAATGAACTCACTTGCACACACAAGGATATTGAGTATCTTGGTCATCCTAACAGATTCATACCTTGTCAAAAAGTCTTGCATGGTTAGTATACAACTTTTGATCAGTTGACTAGAGTGTTTGAGTCTCATGAAAACCTCATAGGCCTTCTAGAACATTCATTTTATTCATTCCATTTTATCACATGTATGTCAGTTTCCATTTGCACAAATCCATTACATAGTCTCATGACAATATTCCACATGAATTGATGAATTCTATACAGTCTATGGTGCTAACATAGTATGTCATATAGTGTTCATATTCCATCAATACACATCAATAGATCATCCATTTCATTATGCATACACACATTGCATATCATCAAATAACATCATAGTACAACACATGCATCCATAGATCATAACACATAATGCATCTAACGCTCCAAATTATCATAATTGCAAATCAAGAAAACATTTTTGTAACATCAACTAGGGCATTATTGGTATCATACCTCCCCTAATCAGCAATCAAATAGTTAAGCAATCAACCTCAAAAAGCCCCAAAGGTATCCATAAACCCTTTGGTCACCCAAAAGCTCCAAAGGTATCCATAAACCCTTTGGTCACCCCAAATGCCCCAATGGCATCCACTAAGTCCATTGGTCATAATAACAACATGTTTAATCCAAATCAACAATGGATAACTTAATCAAGTTAATCATGTTCATCTTGTGAATCATTGCCAAAGACAGTCATGCACCCCTTTGCTTGGGGCAAATAAGCAAAAGATCAAAAGCAAATTCAAGCAAACTAGTAAGCTTATCTCCTATTGCCATCAAGGCTAGGATTTGATTTAAGCTTATCTCCTATTGCCATCAAGGCTAGGATTTGATTTAAGCTTATCTCCTATTGCCATCAAGGCTAGGATTTTATTTAAGCTTATCTCCTATCGCCATCAAGGCTAGGATTTATTTAAGATTATCTCCTAATTGCCATCAAGGCTAGGCTAAAGCATAGACTTGAGCTCATCTTCCAACTACCATGAAGGCTAGGATTAGACTTAAGCTTGTTTGCCAATATGCCAAAGAACACCAAAATCAAGTTCCTTAACTTGTCAAAGGCATTAATTCTGAGAGGCATACCCTTTCCATGGTTGGGGCATCCAATGTTGACGAGGTATTATTCTATGAAATCTCATCAAAAATCCAAAATTCAAAAAAATTAAAACAATTAAAACACAAAAAAAACAACACAAAAGGCTAAAGAAAAGATCCAAAACCCACCAAAATTAAGTCAAATATGGGTCAAGCGACTCGTCGCTTTTCTCACTAGGTCATTCCCTCATCGACTCATCGCTTGAGGGGGTAGTCATGCTTAACAAATTCATAATAAAAAATCAACAATTAAACACTCAATCATGCAAGTTGCATTCATCCAATGAATCTTTGACAAAGACAATCATGCCCCTGCTTGGGGTAGAAAACAAGCAAATATCTCAATTAAGCACATAACAGTGCAGATGAACCTGCCTGTTGGTAACCTCAAAAGTTACCAAAATACTTGGTTTTCTCTAACACCTAGGGTTATAAGTCCCCTGAGCATACCTGGAAGCTGAAGAGAAACCAAGACCAATGTCTTTACTGAGTTAGAAGCAAGGATTCAAGAACACATGCCCTTTCCATGATTGGGGCATCTAAAGTTGGTTAGGTTATCGAGTAACCTTAATCATTCAACATTTTGGTCATCTATTTTTGCTCAGTGCTGTGCTGCACACAATGCATCTCAAAAAGGGGCATCTATAGACACTAAAATGTGGTAAACCCGATTAAGCATCCACAAACAATGATCAAATTGACATCATATGGCCCCTTGGGCAGCCCTCAGGAGGCTCACAGTGGTTCTAGCCACTCGAAAAGGTTTTTGGAGGCTACCGACCCAATTTTGGGAGGTTTTGGCCCAAAATTCACCACCGTCCCACCCTGGGATGGTGGTAGATTCCCACCATCCCACCCTAGGATGGTGGTGAGCCATCATCCCAAGGTGGGACGGTGAGCAAGTTTGACCCAAAAAAAGTCAAATTTGGGCCAAATGGCACCCAGAAACTGCCATTTAGCATGCCATATGGAGCATGCAGGTCAGAGGGCACTGAATCCTTATGACACACTTCATAATGGAGGCCCAAAATGGAGATTCTCTTCCCCATCCAGTGCATGCCTCCATTTTGACAAGTGGCACCTCCTGCCATGCATGCCCTTGCATGCCTTTTTGCACATGAGCCCCTTTGGGCTATAAAATGGATACAATGTCCACACAAAACACACATATAATATAGAGAGGAGTTCTAGGATATGCAATGGAGTGCTTCCAAGATTTCCCCTCACCTTATTGCACCTTTTTGCCCTCGAAATATCCCTTTTGCCAAGGAGGTTACCGGGTGACTTCAAGAAGGTAATCCGAGCATAACTTTTCCATCCGGGTGAATTTCTTCACAAAATTTGATGAAAACACACCTTAGGTTGTTTAGGAACATCTTCTAGTGGTTTGGTAACAAAAAGTGGTCGGATTTGGTGGGTATCCCCTCCTAGGGTGCCCCCAAATAGTTGCAATCACCATCGCCCCCGGGACGAGGGTAAATTATTAAACAATTTCATTACTATTTTTAATTTGTAATTTTATATATTGTCCCATGATGCTACAGTTCAAATTTCAAGTTATTTGGAGTTAAAATGAAAGAGTTATAGCATTTTTAAGTTTTCGCAGGCTCGTAGGGCCCATCCGGGCACCCTAGTTTGATGCAGGTGGATCCGGGATCCAATTTGAAAATATGATCATATGGGTTGTCTTGAAATGTCAATTTATGCATACTAACAAAATTTCATGAGTTTTGGATGAGTGCAGGTTTGATATTTTGTTGTCTTCCTTTTCACAGGTTGCAGGCGAGTAACGCTAAATCGAGGGGTCTACGGATGCAATTTCTGATATTTTTTGGGTGATATCCTCCCAAAACCTCCTCTTTAACATCTCTAAAAATTTTCAAGTCATTTGGATATCATTTGATGTATTTTTAATTCATATGCCATTTTGCCCCTGTGGGGATTGCATGTTTTCACCATACACCCTTGCTATTTGACCCCTTTTTGCTTCCTTGTGTGCAGGTGCAGGTCCTCATAAGGCTTTGGGAAGAAATATCAGACATCATAGAACCTAGATACAAGTAGCAGCAGCATTGGCTCACCCACCTCGATTGTGGGTATGCGGAGAAACATTGGATGTGCACCTGGATTCCGTGAAAGACTTGGTCTTTGGGCACCAAATATTGTAACAATTGTATCAAATTTTGAGCCCTCAAGGGGAATGCTATGTAACCTTGGATCTGATCCAACAAATTAATGAGAAGAGACTTGCTTTAATTCTGTAGACACCAAAACAGCACCAATCCGATTATGTGACTACAAACACTGATCACATTAACACACACAGCCCCCAGGGTAGCCCCCAGAGGTTAAACAATGGTTCTAACCACTTAAATAGCAGTTTTACAAGTCAAAAATCAGTTTTGCACCTTTTAGACACTTTATTTCTTATTCGTCCCACCCAGGGACGAGTGCGAATTTGTACTCGTCCTACCCAAGGACGAGTATGGATTTGTACTCGTTTCACCCAGGGACGATTACTAGCGCTCGCTTCTGGGTGGGACGAATGCCAGGTTTGACCAGCAAAAAGTCAGACCTCAGCGCATGACAACTCAGAACTACCACTCAGCTTTTCATGCATGACATAGGAGTGCAAGTGAGTTTTTCTAAAACACACAAAGACATGCACAGAGGCAGTTAAGAAGCCCTTGATCAAGAAGAAGTCTTCTCTTCACAAACAAAAGCATTCATGCAAAGAAACACTTTTGCAAGTTAATTCAAAAAGACCCCTTGGGTCTATAAAAACGGTGAGTTTCCTCACCCAAAAGAAATATACAGAGAAGGAGCATTTTGAGCGACGAAGTGCTGCTAGTTCACTTACTGGCGATTTGTGCTTTCATAATCGTGGTATTTCTTTTAGTTTCAGGTTTATGCTTTTGTCAAGTTTTTCATTTCATTTAGATTCACTTCAACCATCGTTAGATTCATATTTTATTTTTCATACACAGGTTCTACTGACTTTCTTGTTTGTTTCTTTGAGTGCGAGTTGCGGCATTAGAGGAGCGGCGAGGAGTCTACCTTACCAACGTAGCGGCGGCAACATTTGGCCCGCCCATTCCAAACGTGGGCATGCGGAAGAGGAATTCTGAAGCAAATTGTAGAGATCAATATCTAACGCTCCTATCCCCTAAAAAGGAAGGAGACGTATTGTAACACGAATTGAAAAGAATATCAATAAAAAGGGCTTTAGTTTATATTGCTTTTATATCTTGTGTTCATTCATTTGTGTTCTTTCCTTTTAATGCAATTTTGTTTAGTTTTCCTTTTACTTCCGGAATCTCGTGCTTTCAAATTCATTTCCTTTTTTTTGGTATTATTTCCTTTTCACATGCATGCTTCCTTTTTAACACCCATGAGCGAGATGGGGTAGATACACATATTGTTTTACATAATTTGGTTCACCATTTTTCCCTACTTTAATAAGGATTTATATACTTTGGTTCAAGCTATAAATTATTGGAGGCATTATCTTCTGGGTAAAGAAACAATAGTTCACACAGATCATATGCCACTTAAGTTTCTTCAATCTCAAACCTAAAAGTAAGATGTTAGACACATGAAATGGGCATCGTACTTGCAAAAATTCCATTTGGTAATAAAGTACAAGAAAGGACAAAATAATGCAATGGAATATTGTTTGAGTCATCCTCCATCAGCCCTTGCTTTGAATCTTGTGACAACATCCCATATTGGCTTCCATACTTCGCCCACACAGTATCCTTTGGATCATGATTTTGGTAAAATTGTTCAGCAACTTTCACATCCTTCTTCTTACAATTTGAGAGCTCTTCAATAATTTCACGTCAAGGATGGTATGTTGTACAAAATGGATAATATTTTTGCTCCTTGTGAGCAGAGGGAGTCTCTCTTGAAAGAGGCCCATTCTACACTTTACACAGGATATTTTGGCAATCAGAAAACTATTCATCATCTTTAATAGTTTTTCTTTTGGCCTCACATGCAACAAGATGTTCTTCAATTATTATGATAATGTGCTGTATATAACCATTCCAAATACACTAACAGGAAATTGGGTTTGAGCATGCCTTTACCCATTCCTTCTTGTCCTTGGGAGAGCATTTACATGGACCTATTGAGTTGTTTTCCAATGATATTCAGACAACACAATTGTGTCTTCACAATTGTGGACAGATTTAGTAATATGACCAAGTTCATTCCATGTTGCAAGATGAGTTATACATAGGATTTGGCCCAACTCTTCTTTGAAACTGTGTCACTTTTGGAGATCTCTTTGGAATATCTTGGGAGTATCCCTTAACTTATCTACTGCTTATCACCCTCAGTTCGATGGGAAGACATAGGTAGTTAATCATACTCTTATACAAAGTTTGATGATCTACCACCGTTCCACTCCTACCAAGTGGGATTTGAGCCTCACTCACATCGAGAAAACCTACAATATAGATATTCGTAGTTCCATTGGGCACTCTCCATTTGAGGTATGTTTTGGATTTTAGCCTTTGGATCCATATGAGTTGCCTTTATCTTTGCCCTCACTAGCTACCATGCACATTCATAAGAAGAAAGAAAATGCCACATATTTTGTTTAGCATTTGTAGAACCTTTAGTCCAAAGTGGTTCAGATTCTTTAGAAGACAACAAAAGCAAAAATAGCAGATGGACAAACACCACACTCCTCATCACTTTTAGGTTGGTGACAAGGTATGGTTTTATCTGGATAAATGATATTTTGTGGATAAGGCACATAGAAATATCAAACCTCTTCATTATGGGACATATACCATTGTTCAACATATTTATGAGAATACCTTTCACTTGGGTCTTTCAGCTCATATTGGCTTTCATGAAATCATTAATATGGATATCTGGAAGCCATACTATGATTCCACCTTGGAATCTACTCTAGCTATCAGTAATATTATTTATGTAGTTCTTGATGCACAACTTTCGATTGATGCCGATACACTCTTTGATACGAAAACTTGATAGACTCGCTAGGGTAATACTACTTCATATCTTGTGGCCCTTCGTGGCTAATTTCCACATCAGGTCCACTGGTTCTCTGCTCACCAAATATCCCAAGATTTTCCCTCTTTGTTAAAAGCATTGGAGTCCAATGCTTCTTTTTTTGGGATGAATGATGAGGTATGATTTTTATTTTTTTAGACCTTACAATTTCCTAGGTTTGTGGTTTTTAGGACTTAGTCTTATATTTTTAGCTGCCTTGTACATGTGAGTCGCTTTTGTCACTCATGTTGGTTTGGTCTAGGTCTAGGTGTCTTTTGCTTCATAAAATAATAAGGCTTTTCCTTATCGCTTGTTTTGGATTAAGCCTTATGTGCGTAATCCTTGGATCTACTGCTACTTTCTAGGGTTACAATTTGTATTTTGGACTTATTTAAGTCCTCATTGATTAATTTATTTCTTAGCTTCATTTTGCCATAACAATGGTGTATGCTTTGAATTAGCTTGTTCCTCTAAGTGATATTCAATGCATAAATTCTTGACTTCGTTTGAATTTATTTTATCTCCTTTTTAACGGATAGGTGCCTTAAATAGGATGGACTTCTTGCAAGTCATGACAAGTATCACTTGAAATGTTACAAGGTAGGTGTCTTCAACGTACCTTTAGCAATGATGAGGTTGGCAATAACATCCAAAGATTCTAAAATCCCTTCAAACGTATGTAACTCCATTTTAGGTGAGCGCTTGGGTCTTCATGAACGTTGGGATGCTTAGAGAATTTGTGCCAAGTGGCACTCAAGGCTTGTGCATGTAAGCCTTATTTCTAATGCTTCAAAGATGAGCTTGCAACCCTAATTCTTCCTTTATATTTGCATCCTATGTGAGCTTGCTATATTTCTTGAGATGCTAGCTTAATTTTGCATGCTAGCTTGGTTAGGATGATGGATAGATAAATATGGATTAATCCATGGTTCTATGGCACACTTTTGAGCTCATTTTTGGTGGAAATTTATAGCAATCACGAATATTAGAAGCACTTAGATTATTAACCAGAATTGCATTCATCTTAATTGAAAGATTACAAAGCTTAAATAGGAGAATTACTAACAATAACCTAGAAAGCTTAGGAAGAATAATAGGGAAGAAGGAAAATAGGGAGGAAAGGAAAAATGAAGTTAGGAGTCAAACTCCCTGCCGTCCATGCCGTCCAATCCTGCTGACTCACTTGCCGTCCAAGGAGGTAAAAGGGTAAGGTCCAAAGCTTACAGTGGTAAAACAAAAATTTTACCTTTTTTACCCTTTTAACTTCCAACATTCTCCCCCTTAAAGTTGAGAGGCCTGACTATACAGTCTCTCAGCTTTATATATTGAGCTTTAGCCATGCCTTTGGTGAAGATATCTGCAATGTTATCCAAAGTGCTGCAATATTTAAGCTCAACTATCTGCTGCTCCACCATGTCTCGAATGAAGTGATACTTCATATCGAAATGCTTTGATCTGCTATGGTGGACTGGATTGTATGCCAACTGAATGGCACTTATGTTATCACAATACAGTCGAGTTGGACCACTTTGACTTTTGCCAATCTCTTCAAGGATTTTTCTCAACCATAAGGCTTGAGTACTAGCATGTGTGATGGCTATATACTCAGCCTCAGTAGATGACAATGCTACAACAGTTTGTTTCTTAGAACTCCAAGTTATTAGTCCTGACCCTAGACTAAAACAGTTCCCTGATGTAGATTTCCTATCATCTACATTGCTGCCCCAATCACTATCACTGAAGCCAACTAATTTCACAGAATTACACTTGTGGTAATGGATTCCAAAATCCAATGTACCTTTTACATATCTTAAGATTCTTTTAGTTGCTTGTAGATGCAGCTCAGATGGACTTGCCATAAACCTTGAAACTAGAGAAACAACATATTGAATATCGGGCCTTGTGTTGGTGAGAAACATCAGACTCCCAACCATGCTCCTGTAAGTGGTCATGTCAACCTTTGGTGCTCCGTCGTCCTTGCTCAATTGGATTCCATGTCCAGTTGGAGTTGCAACTGATTTGCACTGCTCCATGGCAAATTTCTTGATCATGTCTCGAGCATACTTATGTTGACATAAGAAGATCCCCTTATTTGATTGATGCACTTCCATGCCTAGGAAGTATCGCATTAAACCGAGATCTTTCATCTCAAACTGTTTCATCATGGAGTTTTTGAACTCCATATTCATTTTATTGTTACTACCCATAAATATTAGATCATCCACATACAAACAAACTATGAGAATGTCTACTCCATGCTTTAGGTAGTACAGAGTTGGTTCACTTTTGCTTCTCGTGAATCCATACTTGCTGAAATAGTCATCAATGCGTGAGTACCAAGCTCTTGGTGCTTGCTTGAGGCCATAGAGTGCTTTTTTCAATTTATAAACAAGGTTCTCCTTTCCTTGTTCTTGAAAGCCTTGAGGTTGTTGAACATAAACCTCCTCAGTCAGGTATCCATTCAGAAAAGCACTTTTCACATCCATGTGTTGAATGTTCCATCCTTTATGGGCAGCTAAGGAAAGAACTGATCTGATTGTCTCTTGTCGTGCAACAGGGGCAAAGGTTTCCTCATAGTCAATGCCAAATTTTTGAGTAAAACCTTTTGCTACTAGTCTCGCCTTGTGCCTCTCAATGCTTCCATCAGCATTGTATTTGGTCTTGTAGACCCATTTACATCCAACACATTTTTTTCCTTTTGGAAGCTTTACTAGCTCCCATGTATCATTATTTTTTATAGAGGTTATTTCCTCTTTCATGGCTTCTTGCCATACATTTTGAGTACAAGCCTTCTCGTAGCTAGATGGTTCTAGCTGTGCACTAGTTAATAAAGCATAATTAACTACATCTCCCTTAGGATCTTGGGAGTCATCATCCCCATACATATGCAGATTTTCAAGTTTTTGCAAAACTGAATTCATTTCACTAGCTTGGCTTCTAGTGTATCTTTTCTGGTAATTTTGATCCAACATTTGAAAATATGGATGATGTTGTAATGTTATTTTACCTCTTGATGGAGAGTCAATGTCCATCGGTGAAGAACTTACAGATCTCTGTGGAGAAGGACTTGGAGTGGCGTCAGATGTACTCGAAGTACTCTTGCTTGGGCTTGGAGGGGGTGTGCCTTTGTTTTTCTTGGGAGACACCTGTTGTACCTGTGAAGAATTTACATCTTGGGATCCATCATCAACAAAAATTCTTTGATGACCCCATTCTCCCCCTTCATCAAAAATTACATCCCTTGAGAGAATAATCTTATGAGATTTGGGATTGTAGAGTCTATATGCTTTCGTAGACTCACAATACCCTACAAAAATGCAAGCTTGACTTTTGGGATCAAGCTTCTTCCTCTTCTCATCAGGAATGTGTGCATATGCTAAAGAACCAAAAACTTTGAAATGCTTTACATTTGGTTTCTTTCCGTACCACCCCTCATAAGGAGTGACACCATCTAAACTAGAAGTTGGACTTCTATTTAGAATATATACACTGGTTCTTACAACATCAACCCAGTACATATTAGTTAGATGCTTAGTCTGAAGCATCGTTCTTGCCATCTCAACTATGGTGCGGTTCTTTCTCTCGGCCACACCATTCTGTTGTGGGGTATAGGCAGTGGTGAATTGCCTTTTGATCCCACTTGATTTACAATATTTCAAGAATGCATTGGAGGAGTACTCGCCTCCTCGATCTGTCCTAAGACATTTTACATAATTCCCACTTTGTTTCTCTACATTGTTTCTGAAATCTATGAAGCAATCAAAAGCTTCATCTTTATGTTTCAAGAAATAAATCCAGCACATGCGAGAGAAATCATCTATGAATGTGAGAAAATAAGAATTGTTTTCGATACTCTTTGTCTGCATTGGACCACAGATATCCGAATGCACTAACTGAAGTGGATAGCTGGCTCTCCACGCTTGTCCTTTTGGAAACTTCGACCTTGAGTGCTTTCCCAAAGCACATCCTTCGTAGATCTCCTTTTGTTCGTTGATTTTGGGAAGTCCTGTCACCATAGCTTGAGAAGTTAACAGTTTCAAGCTAGCGAAATTAAGGTGACCATATCGCAAGTGCCAAAGCACACTTGGATTAGTTATAGCTACATTTGCAAGTTGAGCTCCCCCTGGCTCACCAAATTTGAGAGGGAATAACCGATTCTTGGTCATTGGGACCTGTGTGATGACACGATTACAATTGTTTTTATCAAGAATGATACATTTTCCTTCATCAAAAACAAGTTTGTAATTATTCTCCATCATTTTCCCAATGCTTAGCAGATTGTGTTGGAGCTTTGGAGTGTAGTAGATGTCATTCACTTTCTTTAGTCCTTCTTTTGTTGGAACCTCCATGGCTCCAATGCCTTCGACTTGCAAAGCTTTATCATCCCCTAACTTGATTTGGGATTTATAAGTGGAATCTAGAGTAGCAAATAGATATTCTTTGCCACTCATATGGTTTGAGCAACCAGTATCCAGAATCCATGTGTCATTTAGATTCTGTTTTGATTGTCCATATGATAGAAAAATATTAGAGGTATCATCTTCTTCTCCATAATTTCCATATTGACTATTGTTGCTTTGAGAAGTTTTTGACCAGCAGTCACGAGCAAAGTGACCTAGCTTGCCACAGTTAAAACAAGTTGTTTTGGACTTGTCACTTCCTCATCCTTGATTTCCACTTCGTCCTGGATTTCCTCCTCGACTTTGGTTTCCACCTCTGTTCTGATTGCCTCCTCTGTTGAAATTGCCTCCTCTATTCTGATTGCCACCTTTGTAGTTGCCTCTGCCTCTACCTCTTCTCTGGCCTCTGCCTTGATCTCTTCCATGTCCTCTACCAACATTTTCATTAGATGTGAAGGCTTTATCATCGCCTCCATAGCTGATTGAAGGAGATTCTTGTAACCTCTCTTCATGAGACATTAATGACCCTATTAATGCATCAAATGTTAAAGTGGAAAGATCTTTTGACTCTTCTATGATTATGGCTATGTGATTCCATATTTGAATAAGTGTTTGTAACACTTTCTTTACAATTGTTTCAGGCTTAATTTCTTCGCCAAGAGTAACCATTTTATCAACTACTGCCTTGACTCTGACACAGTAGTCACCAAATTTTTTGTCTTCTTTCATTTTGAGATTTTCAAAATCTCGTTTCAGTGTTTGAAGCCTTACTTGCTTCACTTGATCACTTCCCTGGAATCCATCTTTCAAAGCTTTCCACGCATCTTGTGCAGTTATACAAGTGGCTATTCTAGGGAATATACTTTTCTCCAATGCTGCTTGGAGATGATAAAGAGCAAAAGAGTTGCTCTTTTGTGCTTCTTTCTTTGTTTTCTTATCTGTGGCACTTAATGTTGTCCAGTCTACGGGTTCAGTGTAACCCTCTTCAATTATGTCCCATAATCCTTTTCCTATGAGCAAAGTCTTCATTTTGATAGACCAATACTCGTAGTCATACCCGTTGAACTCTGGAATTGGTAGATTGTTATGTGAGGCCATAATTACTAAAACACTCTTTTTATTTCTCGATTACAATAAAGCACTCTGCTTTTTCAAAGAAGGAAGAAGGAAGAAGGAAGAAAGAAGAAGAAAGAAGAGATTACAAATTTAAGTCAAATCTGACTTGATTCACTCTATCACTGATGGCTTGTTCCTCTTGTTGTGGTGCTGCTATTTCTTGAGTCACGAAATTGTCTGCTACTTCTTCTTCATCGTCACTGATCAATATTATCTCTGGTGATTCTGGTTCTAGGATTTCCACTGAATTACTATAATGAGTATATTCAGATTCTTGAGGTGCAATTTCTATGGATTCAGATTGCTCAAATCTACTCCCAAACGAATTGTCTTCAGAGTCTGCCTCGTACCCTGAATCTGGATGTCTCTGATGTGAGATTACTGCATTTTGCAACTGACTAAACATAGTATGAAGCCCATAAGTTCTCACTTTTTCATCAAAGTTTTCAGCATTCTCTCTTACTAAAAGTGCACAAAGTGCATGATAACATCCTGTGGAGCGAATCATGAATTTTGCCCTTCAATATGTCTCTTTTACAAAATTCTAGTCCTCAAAGTTTTGCCTCTCTCAGACTTTTAGAAAGAAATATCTAAAGCCCTTTAGGTCTTTTACACAATCTTCTATCACCTTTTAAGCCTCTTAGTCACAATTTTGCAATTTTGATTCTGCTTACATAAATTGCCTCTTAGGCAATGTCCTTTTTTTTTAAATATATTATAAAAAATATATCTATATTTGTATTTAATAAAAAATATATAATTGCTTTAAAAAATAAAATTTTAAAAAAACAATTATTATTTAATTTTTTATTAAATATAAAGATATATATTTTTTAATATAATATAATAATAAACTTTATATAAAAAAAGAACAAATTAATAAAAAAAATTAGACTCCGCAGGAGTCGAACCCACGACTCCTATCTGCCAAGCGAAGCCTCCTAGCCAACTCGGCTACAACTGCAGATGGAACCTAAGCAGCATACACTGCTATTTCAAGATAATCGGGCAGATTTCATACAAAAAAAAAAAATTAACTTGCAAAACCATCGAGTTTCGAACCCGCGACCTCCTGGAGGGCATGCGGCTTAAGGCTGGTTCCTCGAGCCAGTCGAGCTGCATGGCCCGACGGGGAGGCAAGGGAGGCTTGCCTTCTTTATCTCGTCGTGGCCATGCACAATGAAAAAAAATGTTCGGGGACTTTAGTCCCACATGCGTTGTGCAAAACAGTGCGAGGCTTTTAAAAGCCTCAACACGCCCCTACTCAGTCGATTGCCTTTGGGCAATCAGTGACCGCCCTTTTTCCTCCTACTCGAGCCTATCACTATGTGCCACGTCATCATTGCCCTTTGTCCGCCATGTCACCTGCCACGTAGCCTATCTGCCACGTCACCTGTCTGCTCTAGTCCGCGTGTCCGCCTTCGTCCACTTGCCACGTGTCACCTTCTAGTTAGCTCCTCGATTCGTGTGCTCTCTATGGGCCTTTCTCGACCTCACCTCGGTTCGTGTGCCTTCTGTGGGCCCTCTTCGACCTCACCTCGGTTCACGTGTTATGGGCCTCTCGACCTCAATCTACGGGCTCCTCGACCTCCTCGAGATCCGTGCCTCACCTATGGGCTTCCTAGACCACCTCGGGATCCGTGTTCGCCTGTCGATCTCCTCGGGCTCTGTGCCTCGCCAGCCTCTCGACCTCAGCTCTAGCTCTGATACCAGATATAGCAATCACGAATATTAGAAGCACTTAGATTATTAACCAGAATTGCATTCATCTTAATTGAAAGATTACAAAGCTTAAATAGGAGAATTACTAACAATAACCTAGAAAGCTTAGGAAGAATAATAGGGAAGAAGGAAAATAGGGAGGAAAGGAAAAATGAAGTTAGGAGTCAAACTCCCTACCGTCCATGCCGTCCAATCCTGCTGACTCACTTGTCGTCCAAGGAGGTAAAAGGGTAAGGTCCAAAGCTTACAGTGGTAAAACAAAAATTTTACCTTTTTTACCCTTTTAACTTCCAACAACATTTGCTTCAATAGACACCTTAGGTATAACTCCTTTCTCTTCACCTATTTGCAGGTTTCTTAGCTTGTTCTAATACCGATTTGTGCCCTTCTTTAGTGCTTTAAAGATAGTGTTATCTATAACAACCAATAGGTAGCCCTTTTGCTTGGCATTTTACATAGATAACCTATCACTAAATGCTACCTTTTTTCTACGTAAATACAAGTGATAATACCTTCTTTCAATGGCTCCACTATTGCAGGTGACGTGCTACTTATAGGGTTAGATTTGATGAAGGAAAATGGTGTTTTTAAACACCTCGATTCATGGACGTGTGAGCTCTTCAATGGTTCCTTCCTCTTACCAAAAATCTATTGGATATAACATCCTTACTGCCCCCTATAAATAGTAATACTTTTGTCCTTTCAAAGGAAAAAAATAGGTGCTTTTGTAATAGATAGATATTGCACCAAAATGAAGATTTTTTTTTGTATAATCCTTCGTGCTTCTTCTTCTTTGGATGATAATCAATCCAAGCTAATTAAAATGCTATTTTTTTTAAGGATTCCTACACTCTGTACTGAAATGAAACCCTTATATTCTTCTTGAATCTTGAGACTTCCAAGGTCTCAATTTGAGGCTTCCTTCAAGGACTTCAATGGTGGATGTTTTATCTACCTTTTTGCTTATAATGGTGGCTTTTTTGGCCATGAAAGTGCTAAAGATTTTTTGCTAGATTTTGTGCTTTTAACAACATAAAATAATTGAGAATAACTAGTTAAAAAATTAACTAGTATGGTGCTTAATAGATGCACTTTTAATGGCAACAATAATCTCACCTTATTGCTCCACTAATTTCTCAAACATGCACTTAATAATTCCACTGCAACCTTTAAAGCATAATCTGGAATGAACTACTAAAAATATAGTTGTAGGATCTAGTATTTTTTCTCTTCAAAGTATGAGATAGGTAGTTAATAGATAATTGTAAATTTGAAATCAAATCAACTTCTAATGTGCAAATGATCCTTAAAATAATTTTTTTCTCTTTTTGTAATTTTGAATACTATAATTTAATTTGCAACTTTGATCCAATATAAGGTGATTTAACAAATTTGATAAGTAATCCAATTAATGGATCTACTTGCACCAATAGTTGCTTACATTTTTGAAAGCTCTTCGTAGAGTATGTAGATAAATCTTGTTGCTTTAGATTTCTACAACTTTTGTTAGCTTTTCCAAAAAGCTCCTTCTTCACCAAAAGTGATCTCAAACTTTCTTTCACGAGTCTGGGATTTGGTGGCTTGTTCTTCTCTAGTAATATTCTCCTTTCTATTGTAGATTTGAAGAAATATTTATACCTTCTTGTTGTGAAAGATAATATTCAAATATCTCAGATGTTGCGAGCTTCTTCTATCTTCAAGTCTTCTTATCGAATTCTGATTTCAAGCAAGATCTTCTTCTCAAGACTCTAAATGTATGAGGTCTTCTGTATCTTCTTTGACACTCCTTGCCAATTCTTCTTCTCCTTGATAAAGAATTTCTCCAATGAGTTCTTCTAGGAACTCTTTTGATGATCTTACTTTAGTAACAAGGCTCTCCAATCATTTTTCCTTGAGACCTCTCATAGGTTTTTGATTATACAGTTTCTTTGGTATTCCTTGAGCCCTTCTTCAAATTATGGAATTGATATTTCCTTTCTGGATCTCTTAATTTTTCTACTTCTAGATTGGAACAAGAATCTACTAGTCCTTATCATTCTTCCAATAATGGAAGTTTCTTCAATGAGATCTTCACTTGATCTCTTCACCTTCAAGTTTGCTTCAGGTACTGGATTGATTCTAAAGAAGATACTCTTCCTAATTTTCTTGTAGGAAGTTTCCAAAATCACTGAATCTTCTTTCCCTGCAACAAGTTATTAGTACTAAAATATGAATCTACTTCTGAATCAAGTACTCTCTTCTGGAATCTTCTTCAGGATCAAGGCTTCTGTGGCCTTTTTTTAGATAAAGGCTTTTGTGGCCTTTTTCAGGATCAAGGCTTTTGTTGCCTTTTCTAGATCAAGGCTTTTGTGGCATTTTCTACTGTAAAGTTGAATCTATCAATGAAGATATTCAATCTCCAGAATTCACCATGAATATTTCTTCTAAAGTCTCTTCTGTAGTATTCTTCTCTTGCAACAACTAATATCTAAAATATGAAGTCACTCCGACCTTCAGGAAAAAAAATTTAAATCTCCTAGATTTTTATTGTAGGAGGTGTCCTAATCATCTAAGAATTAGTTCTCTACAATAAAAGAAATTTTAGGCAATAGTAAAATTTTCAGATTTCTTAGATGAGCTTCACTAGTTTATTCATCAAACTAGTGAATATAATGCTGAGTCCTTATCTTCACAAGTTTTCTTGAAAATCTATGGGAAGAATCTAAGCCAAATGAATCTCACAATATCTCTTTCCAATATATTCTACCAAATAATCCTAAGGTAATAAAATTTACATGCAATGGGTCTAAAGGTACATTTGATTTGAAAAAATTGAAGCTATGGTGACTGGCCCAATTTTTAACAATAGTACTTTCTCAAATATCTACCTACAACCTTGAATCTTCTAAATATTTTTGCAAGAGCCTATGCACTATGGTGAATCATGTTCACAAAAATTTAGGCTCAATAATAATGGTGGTTCTCTTCTCAATCTATAGTAGCTAGATCTACTGTGACTAGATCTACCATGGCTCTGATACCACTATTATATTTTGAGATAGATCACAATGGGATATGGCAATCACAAGATGCAAGAAATTGAGAGAAAGTAAATTTACAAGATTGCAAAAATATGTTATAAATAAAAATTATGGAAATGAATACAATGTTGATATGGAGGAAATTGACACTCCCTGCAAGAAGCTATAGGACTATGTTATACTCCATCACTAATGGAGTTACATAGTAATTCTACTACTACCTACTATCTCTCCAATCTCTTATAATGAGACCCTTTTATAATGGAAGATAGATTCCTTGACCAACACTCTACCTAGCTGTACAAGGGACACCTTGCACATTTGCAACTTGCACATTAACACTTGTGCATTTATTACATTACATAAAGTAGCTAGATAACTTCCCCCTAAAGTAATCTAATGTCCTAAGTATGTACCTAGAAAGGTACATTTACATGATCCAAATGATGTAATAGAATATAACTCTAAAAAACCTTTGGGGGTAGATAAATTGATAGGGAATCATGTATTACCATCATTTATTTTTAAGTTGTTAGTTGCTATAATGATTAAGTTTGTATTGTCATTAATACAACCTTATCCATAACTTATGCTTTGTAATGACTATTTATAGACATCTCATGGTAATAAAATGTAGTTTTCATTCATGCAAACCTTTGATTGTTTTTTTTTGTAATTATGTGTTCCTTATCATTGGTATCAAAGCCAAAGCACTGGGTAGACAAGTATCTTCTTCATCTAAGCCATTTTGGGTTCAAACAAGAAAATGATAAAACCTCCCATGGATCTTGGTTTGGTGGTTTTATCCACCTTGTGAACACTTTTACATTTTGTTATAGATATTTGGAAGCTTTTAGCTTGGTTTGCACTTTGTTGGATTTGAAATATCTATTTAATTATTTTTATTTTGTTCTTATTTAACTCATGATATGGTGCCATTGTGCCATCATCGTTCGTTTCCACCATATATTTTCATATCTGATGGTATGATGTTGAGTTAGACCGTTTCGCTCAATGAGGTCTCTGACAAACTTCTCAACCTCTTTGCGAAACTTCAACAAATCCATGCAAAAATAATTTAGCAAATGCAAGATGAATTCACTACCATTGTTGATAAATATATTTTTGATGATGAAATTGATCTCGAACTAGTTCCAGACACTGAATATTTTGTAGTAACACCTAGAATCAAACTAGGGTCTCTGGGCAACATGTCCAATGTCTTACCACTAGACAATGTTGCTCATGTTGATATTGAAGATGTTTCTCATGTAGATCTGAGCTCATTTGAAGCTCATATTGCTATTGCCATTGAAGAACAAGCTACTCTCTCTACCATTATCACTATGCCTGCTACACTTTGTGGCCTACCAAATCATCCATAATTTCTCCATTACAATCTTCTTGCTCGATGGTTCTTCTCTCGAATGCTGGTTTCCTGTTCTCGATCGTAATCACACAAATTTCTAGTGAATCTCACCATTTTTTAGAGTTTTCCATCACTTTCTTACATCAACAATCACTGGTACCACACCCGTTCATGCAATCCTCATCGTAGCTACAGATCATGACCACTCTTACTCACATACGATCATGATCCATATGTTTCACTCTCGATCTCTTCGTAGCCTTGGAGTTTTGTGCTCTTGTTTCTAAGCATTGATCTATTTTTGTATTACTTTATGCCTCTAGGATTGCTTGCATCATTTTATGCACCATGGATATGTGCATTTCATGGCCTACTCTACTATTTTCAGGATACCTCAGCTATTTTTTGATAAAAATATGCACTTTCATGCAAATACAATGTGATTTACAAATGCGGGTATCTCTTTGCTATTTTATATCACTTTTTCATTTCTTCCAGTATAGATCTCACCTTCCACAGATTATCAGTGACACCTGGACATTTTAAGTGACCTTCTATATTTTTTGGTTAATTTTTGGCTTATAAACGCCATCACCATCGCTTCCATTGTTTGGTTGATCTCCCTCATGTGCCTCCATGGCCACTACCTCTAGTGTTGTTTTCGTTCTCGCCACTCGATTCCCCATATTAGAGATCCGCCATGACCTCCACCATTCAATAAATTAAATTAAATTAATTTTTACATACCCATTTCCTCCATTTCCAACAATAAATTAAATTAAATTATTTTTAATTTAATTTAATTTTTTTATTTTTCACCGTTGCCATTGTCATTAAATCCATGCCATCATTAATGCATGTGTCCATCATTAAAACATGCCCACCACCTAATGTGTATTTTCCTTTTAATGTGCACATTTTTATTTTAATTTTCACGCGTGGCTCACCATTAAATGCAAATTTAATAATAAATTAAATTAAATTAAATTATTTTTTAATTTAATTGTTTTCCCACTACTGTTCAATAATTTTTTTTTTAATGCATTTCCATGCCGTTGCTTTCATTGAATCCATTTCCATGCCGTTTCTTTCATTAAATGCATTTCCATGCCATTGCATTCATCAATGTCCCTCACCTTCATTAATGCACATTAAATAGTTATACTTAATTCATGCGCACATTTCCTTAATGCTCGTGGTCCACAATTAAAACCAAAATTTAATGCATCCATATTTCCACCTGGCATATTTTGGCACATATTTCAAGGAATATTCTTCAACATATTTATTGTACCACTGATGTTGCTTTCTTCTACCGCTTTGAGGGAACCATCCAGTTGTCCATCGGTATAGCAGTGTTTACAGTCATTGGAGAGCATTTTCCAAGCCTGATTTAGTGCCACTATTAGTTTTTTATTTTTTGAAGACCTGCTCACTTTCTTCATTTTGGTCTTCTTCTTTTGTAATAGGAGTACATTTTTGGTTGTACTCAATACTCTTGACTCTTTTCCTCTTTCTCTTCCACCCTTGTACGCATTGGGGACCAATGCTTTCTCAGTGGGGAGGAATGATAGGGAATCATGTATTACCATCATTTATTTTTAATAAGTTGTTAGTTGTTGTAATGGTTAAGGTTGTACCATCATTAATACAACCTTATTTGTAACTTATGCTTTGTAATACCTATTTATAGGCATCTTATGGTAATATAATGCAGTTTTCATTTGTGCAAACCTTTGGTTATCTGTTTGTAATTGTGTGTTCCTTATCATTTAGGCCATGCCAATTTATAATTTTTCTATCATTGTTGCCCCACATACCATATAAAAAGAGTTAGACAAGATGGTTATAAAATGTTTATGGAGAGGATTAAAAGGAGAGAGAAAATGAGACTTAGTAGGTTGGGAGAAAGTAAATCAACCTAAGGTAAAAGGAGGTTTGGGACTGAGGGGATCTGAGTTAAATAATAACTCTTTGGTTGGAAATATTTACTAGAGATGAATATCCCAACCAAATTCTTTATTCAGTAGAGTTTTAACTAGTAAATATTTGAGATAAGTGAACACGAATGAGGTGAGTCATTTTTCTTTGGATGTTAATGGGTCCTTAGTGTGGTAAGCTCTATATTTAGGATCTTAGGCAATGAAAGATAGATTATTTTAGAAAGTGGGAAGAGAGGAGAAGACACAATTTTAGATAGATTCATGGGATCATTACCCACCTATCATGGATGAATTTATAGAACTCCAACGAGTAAAAACAACCATGGAAAGCAAGGGTTGGATCCCATAGCTCCAAGGAAAGTAAGGGTTGGATCCCTAATTCATTCATAGGTAGATATGAGGAGGATGAATTAGTTTGGAGCTATGGGATCCTTCCAAACTATGGGATCCTTTGAGTCTACATAGTGAAGGATGGATATGATAATATCCTTATAGAACCTCCTCCTCATGCATATCAGTGTGAGGATTGGAGAAATATTTGGTAGGCAAAGGGTTGACCGAAAGTAAACTTCTTTGCATGGTAGTTCATGCATAATGAAATTATTACTTTTAATAATTTGAGATGTAGGGAAATTGTTGGTCCATACCAATGTGTTTTATGCTACAAAAGTGAGGAAAAATTTGACCACTTGATGTTTGAGTGCCCGTTCATGCACTAGATATAGGAGTGATGGTTTTTAGCTTATAAAATTTGAGCCAATGATGATTTGAATTGGATTAATATTTGGGAAATATGAAAGAGGGGTAGATTTAAATCTGAAGCTCTTCATATCAGGTGGAAGCTTGGATTAAATTTTCTTTGGTGGCAAGTATGGTTGGAGAGAAATGGAAAATTTTTTAGAGAAACATTTTCATCCTTGGATGGCATTTGGCAGGTCATTTGGAGCAAAGTCAAAGAAATTTTTGTAATGTATGATAAGGAGGAAACTTATACTAATATAGGTATGATGAAGAAGAAAGTCAAAGGGCAAGAGGGGAAATATAGAGCTAGTTGGAAAACACCCCTAGAAGGTTGGATTAAAATTAATACTATTGGAGCTGCAAAAGGCAGTATAGGTAGAGCTAGAATTGGAGTGGTCTGTAGAAATCATGTTGGAACAATGCTCTATTGGGAATTGTAGGGCTTGTGTAGGGCCATAAACAATGAAGCAGAAGTCTTAGCTATCAAATTTGCTTATATCTAGGCATAAGATAATGTTATAGGAGGATAATCATAAAATCAAATTCTCAAATATTGGTAGGAGCTCTAGATTATATGAGGAACTTTGATTTGGAGACATGGAGGTTGAGGATTCTTGTCGTCTAAATTAAAGAATTATAGAGTGAATTAGATGATGTGATTTTAATTTATGTGGGTAGATATTTGAATAAAGTTGCAAACTTCCTGGCTAATATGGGTACTGAGAAGGAGGTAGGGGTTTAATGACATAGTGGAATGGCTATTGAGGATGAGAGGTATAGGTAGGTTGGTGAGCAAATCCAGTGTTTAGCTAATTTGGATAGCTATTCTAGACATATAGTTTAGGATATTTGGCTCCAATGAAGATCTCATTTTACTATTGTAAACATGTGTTCTTGTCGGTTGAGGCTGGGAGGAGTCTCATCCCAACTTGTAAATAATCTTTATTTCAATATAAAATTTTCAAATTCTTTAAAAAAAAATATTTGCCATATTCCTCACTGCTAAGTTTTCGCAATCAACTCCTTTTTATCATTTCATACAAATGCCTTTCGAAATTGAAATTTTGTCAAGATAAAATTCAACACCATGAATGGCTAAAATATTTGTTTCCTATTTTTCATATCTATGAATATAAATTTATTGTCGATAACAATATGAGAGTTTCTTAATATATTTTTTTAGGGTTCTTATTCATACCCCTAATATTCCAATATATTATTTTTAATGTTATTTTTTGTTTTTATTGTGGGCTTAGCCCCACTTCTTGTTAACACTTGAGATATTTGCTTTGTTTTTCCATATTAATATCCCTTTGGGTTTATATTTCTCTATATTTTTACTTCTTGGGTCTTCCTCAATTTTTTTCATTTCCACCAATACTTTCACCTTCATCCATATCTTCAATCTTCTCACACTTCTCAAAGTAAGACTTATCATCTATAGGTTTGTATTGTTGTGCAAGATTTGTAGAGCAAGGAATAACCTTAAAAGCACATTCTTCTTTATATTGCCCTGGAAACTCTAAAGTGCAAGGATTCTCTTATAAAATAATTACCTTCTTATTCTTCCCTAAAAACCCTAAAATGTTACAGGCTTCCTCATTTCTTTATTATGCTGCTCCTGAAATCCTAAAGTGCAAGGGATAACCTTTGTACCACTTTTACTTTTATTACCAAGAGAGGATTCTATACTAGAGAAAAATGAAGATGATTTACCTAGAAATATCTTGACCTCTTCTATCATCTTTGTGTTTGGATTTTCCTCCACATTTACCTTTGCACCTTTAATTCCTTTTGAATTTAAACTTGCATATTGTACTTTTTCATCACTTATATCCTTCTTTGTTTCTTCTAATTTTTGATCCAAGTGAGTTATGGTGGCCTTTTCTATAAGATGTTGTAGATAGGCTTTCTTTGCCCCTTCTTTAGGAGTGGAATATTCTTGATTTGATCTACCTTTTATTAATGTATGATTTCCTTGCTTCGTCTTGAATATTTTCTTATGATCAATTTATTTTCTCTTTGTTCATAGTTTTCACTTTGTAAACTCTTGCCAAGTGGTTAGTCTCATAAAAAATGTAGCAAGAAAATGTGATGTTTTCATAATAAACTTGTTGATCCCATTCTCTTGATTCAAATTTAATATTAATGAATTATGGCAAAGGTTTTAAAATATCCATAACAACACATATTTTGGTATACATAGAATATTTTTGCTCCTTAATAGTTAGTCCTTCCTTGATGAATTCTCCTAGGATATTTCTAATATTATTATTATTATTATTTTTTTAAAGCGAAAAACGCTTTGCGGGGCCACCTTGGTCTGAGAGACCACGAACAGGGGGTTCTACATCATCAAAGTCACCCGGGGTCGCACCCGAACCTGCCCGCACCAACATTATCAATTGGATTTTGGATACCCAATTCAAAATTTTGGTAGGGTGGATAATTGAACCTAGGAACTCCCTTGGAGGATTTCCCTCTCCTCTCCAACTCACCTACAACACCTGGGTAAACTAATTTATAGTGGAAAACACCCCTTTCGAGGTGCCACTTTCAACAAGTTGGGCATAGGAGGAATGGAGCCTTGTCGGCCTCTACCAGCACATAGGACATTCCTAACTATACCATATATCTGTAGGATGGAGACAAGGGGAATGGAACCTGGGTCGGCCTCTACCAACACCCAGGGCATTTACCACTACACCACAACAAGCAAATTATTTTTAATATTATTTAAAACATCCTTATTGATAAGCTGATATGGAAATCCAAAAAGCCTAACCCAAATCAAAAGCTTCTTAATAGTTTATGTCTCAATAGAAAATTTTCATTCCATGGTATTAAATAAAGGGTTTCTCTCCTTCTAAACCATGGGCCACCACTCAATATTTTATCCCTAATTTATGTATTAGAAAATATGACAAGAAAAAAATATTTAGGAAGAAAGCTCAGAGTAATTTGAATTCAATCCCTACTTCTACTTGATCCAATCTTGAATCTCCACAAAAATTTGCTAGGATCTATAGAATTTGTATATTAAATCCTTATTTTTCAAAACCATTATATCATGCTCAATAATCTCATCCTTGATGGTCACTTCTAGTGCAACATATGCTACTTGGATCGAACTTTCCATATATTTTCTCTTCCACTTATCTTCAACTTGGGAATCCATACTTCCAACTAGGGTATCCTCACTTCCCATTAGGTATTTCAAATATGACTTTAATTCCAAACTAACTAGTGGGGTTGGGGTTTGGGATCACTCTTGGCTTGGACCCCCTCATGAATCTCACTCCCTCTTAGCTCACACTCATTATTGTCTTACACTTCCTCCTAGCTTGCACTCCCTCCCAAATTGGACTATCTCTTGGCTCACACTTGCTCTTATCTCTTCTTTCTCCTACCGTTCCTTTGCTTCAATTTATTTTTGAAATAACATGGTAAGCATTTGAAGCATTTATATACTCTGAATGAATCTGCTACTCTTTTACCATATCTAAATATCTCAATATTAAAAATATTAAAAATTATCCAAAATCTAATTTCTATTTTCTAGTAAGTTTTTTTCAGTTGATTTTTCTATAACAAGCTATATATATGTCTATTCACAATTCATAATAAATTTTAAATAATTTTTTATATAATAAAATTTAAAAAAACCTAAAAGAAAAGTACATAATTGTTCTTTACATAAAATTAAAGAGAATTTTATGATTTTATTTTATCTTGAATGAAGTTGTAATGAAATTTTACACATTCAATTTATACTTTAGTTTGATTAGTCCTTAATAGAATTGTAGGATTTCCTGACTAGTGATAATATTATATACTCTTCAATCCTACCTATAGCCTATAGTGTACACACACACACACGTATTTAACATACATTTATTTTTAAATATGATATATGGGATTGAAATTAGTTCTATCCATATTATGTCACCATCATGTTATGATGGTATTTCAACTAGCCATTGATGAGTGTCATAAATCACATCATTTAATCTTTAAGTTTTGTCAATCCAGGGTGGTGTCCAAGGCTATATACGATAGCAGAAATAGGCAGCTAAAAATCAGCTCATTCAAGAAAATAGGCTTTATTGGTGGGACAAGTTAGCTTTGGGGGTTTTTGGTGTCACTTCTAATCCTATGAACTGAATTTGAATTCTAATTACACTTGCAGAAGTAAAATTACAGAAATGGAAAGTTTGCAGAAAATGAAACCTGATTACTCTTGCAGAATTGAAATGACAGGAATGAAAATATTGCAAACAATGAAACCTAATTACATTTGCAGAATTGGAATGACAGGAATGAAAATATTGTAGAATTGAAATACACAAGCTGATAATCATTCAACAAAATGGAAATGCCAAGAAGCTGGGAACAACTGCTAAAAAATAGGGGAAAACCATAAATGTTGTAAATTCCAAATCTATGCTATTGGGTCAGCTGACAAACACACACATCTATTATGAAAATACAAACTACAAATACTAGTAAACACAGGTTAGTAAACAAGAAATAGAAACTGCCAAGTTTTCTGCTAATCTGCTGCAGCAAAAGTTCATAGAAAAACCTATCAGCAATTAGTCCTCCTTCTAGGCCTGGAAGTGGCCCTTGCTCCCTGATCCAGAAGAAGGTGAAAGGTTGCTGCTAACTACTCAATGCTCACATATTCTCTCAGAACAACAAATGGATGGAAAGACTGCACTTTTATTGACTGTTACACAACATTACAACATTGCAGGAAAATCCTGCTAAATTGTTGTTCTGCTACAACTTAACAACTATCTGCTCTAGGTCTATTCTACCTTCTATCTCTATATGCTCAACCAACATAGGAGCCTATTATTTATAATAATCTATGACATGTGATATGCCTACAATCCATTCTGTTGCTATTTTTCAGTGATTCAACAACTGTTCTGAAGTTGTCTTCCTCAAATTCAGGAAACTGTTATGCTGCAACATCTTCATTATCCCTTGTTGTGCATCCTCCATTGGTGGAAATGAGTGGAAGAGATGAGAAAACATCTCATACAACTGTATCCACTCCTAAATTTCCATTCCCCACCTTTTTGGGCATTCTGTTTACCTTTTTGACCAGAATTGGTCCTTCTCCGCTCATTCTGGAGCTGCTCTAGAATATCAGGTAGTGCAATTAACTTGACGCTTATCCACATGCCAGATGCTCAAGAAAGTGGGTTTGACCAGCTAGGAAGTCCCCCTAAGTCCTTAGAAGACCACTTCTATAGGTTTTACATGCTGGAGTTGACAAATTCCAAGCCATGCTATTTATGGACAGCTGGCTGGAATTTGTATGGTCAAAATTCTATATTTCAGATTTTCTGCATAGTCACAGTAGTTTGGCACCTTTTTGCAATTTAAACCAGTTAGGAAGCAAGGAAAGTAATTAAAATGCCACTAGAATAGGATACACATCAGTACACATCACTACTTATTTCAAATATACTTTTATTTGCTAAGTAAATCAACTGAAATAGTGCAAATAAATGCAAAAAATGGTCAAAATAGAGTATTATGCTCCTAAACATTTAAACATGTAAATATTAATATATAATGCATTCAATCATCAAAATTAGCATAAAAACATAGCATAAGGTTTATAAAGGAGTTTATGAAATATCCAAAATAGTCCATGAATGAGGTAATTCCTGGCCTCATCATTTTCCCCCCAACCTATTCTAATGCATGTCCTCATGCATTTTGCAAGGCCACAGAAGCACATAGATCTATGTTCAAATTTCTTTCTTGATAACTCCATAATTTCCCTTTATAGTATCCTCTAGTTTCCTGTAGTTGCTTGAGCCAATCTTGAAACTGCTCATCTGGTTGAGGATCATTATCAAAGAAATAAGGAACAAGGGTTATAACAGTAGGCATTATGTACCTCAAACCTATCCAATGATATTTCACTTCTAGGATGGTCTGTATTATACCTTCTACTCTTCTTCTAGACCATAATAGATTGTTGGGTGAGATGGGTTCTCTTTTCTGTAGTGATATTGGTAATTCTCCCCATCTAACCTGGCAAGCTGATAAAGCATTTGCAAAATGTTTGGCACAAGAGGTTTGAAAATTGGACATACAATCATTAAGATTGTTTAGATAAACCAACCTGATCTTTTGTTCTCTCATCATGGTAAAATGTTGATTGGTGGAAGTCCTATGATTGGGATGGACTAGTCTTAGCAGCAACTCAACTTTTAATTCAACTTCTTTACTTGCCCTTTTCTCTTGATCCCAATACAATTGATTTCATAGGGTGGACATAAAAGCTCTCAACTGAATATCCCCTATAAAAATATGTGGTAAAAATAACACATTTTTTGGCATGAGAAATTGGTGCAAGAATAATTCACACATCAAATTTTTCTGTTCTTCTAGGCTATGCAAATAGGCTTCCAAAAACTCCTTAGCAGTGTCCATTTGATAAGGGATATTGGAACAAATCCTCATCACTTGCCAGCAGAGGTACTTCTCTTTCAAGATCAAGCTATAAAATCTAGTTGGTCTTCTAAACTAGACTAGGTATTCTACAACCTGGCAAAGATACTGTACCTATCCCTACAACTTATTTATTTCTACACTTTGGGCATCAAGCTTCTATTCCAAAGGTTTCAAAGATGAAATTTGTGCTTCCATCCTTTGACACTTCAACACCCAATGTGCTATATCTTCATTATACTTTGTCAGTGTAACTATCTATGGAGGTCTGATTATCTACTACACTTTTGGAAGTAAATCTACTTGCACCCCAATTTCTATTGTTTCAACTTGAGGTGAATCATATGGAATCATTGCAATAAAAAATTGATGGGAATGCACATTTACCTGATCCTTCACTCCCCTTTTATCACTGACATCTACTACTTCTTATGGTGTTTGTGCCTCTTGTTGTTGCAAGTTATCAGAGTGTACAAATTCAGAATATTCTATAGAAGCTCCTGAAACATCATGTTCTAGCATAATTACATCCTGCTAGTAGATCTATGTTTCTACCACATCTATTTCAACCCTTATGATGGGTGATCCTTCCTCAGGTATGGTAGCTTCTCTATTCTATTCTACTAACTCCAACAAAATTCTTACCAACTCATCTTCAGAATCAGATTCTATAGGTTGGGGCTCAAGATTTGATAACTTAGCCTTGAGCTCATCTACCTCCTACTAAAATCAACAATTTGTTTATCTTTTTCTTTTATAGAGGCCTCATTTTGTTCAATCCATCCCATATGTGTCTTAATGACACTTCTAGCAGCACGTAACTATTCTTGTATATCCTCCTCTTCTTCTGCTATGGACTCTACTTTAGAATCAGAAGAATAAGTAGGTGGGTTATCCATTGTAGGTATTTATGTATCTATACATGTATCCTCTATACCTACATCTACAAATATTTCCCCCTATTGTGTGTCTTCAGCAGATGTATCAAGGTGTTCCCTTTGATCTTCATCCATTTGCTGATGTAGTTTTCTAGGGATTTTTCATCATGGTGATAATGCTTCCACATCCACTACCTCCTCAATTATTTCATCCTTGTGAAGTCGAGAGGACCTTCACAACCCAAGGGTAGACTACTTCCTTTTGTTTTTTCTAGTGGATTCTAGAGTAGATTCTACTCTGGATGGAGATGTCACCTCCTTAGTATGTGTTTTCCTACTTGAGCTCCCTAGCTATTCAATGGTCTGTACCAAAAAATAGTCACATCTTCAGAGAATGTTACTTTCCTCCTCTTTTCTATAGGACTAGTTTTAGATTTTCTTTCTCTTTGTTTCCTAGTCCTAGCAGATGGAGGTCCTTGTGGTGAAGAGGGAATTTCATCTTTAGAAGCTTCATCCCTTGCCTCTTCTTCATTATTTTTAGTTTTCAGAGCTTTCATATTCTTCATTATTTTTAGGGCTTTCATCCCCTATTTCCTCTTCATTTTCTCTATCAACTAGTTCATTCCAAGAGGAGAAAAACCTATCAAAACTCCTAGGGTTTCCCCTAAAATGGTGTTTACAGATAAGTTTAATTAGCCCATGATGTTTAGGGGTTCCTTTCCCTTCTTGGTAGCATTTAGCCATACTCTATAATTCTTGGTGCAGATATAGGGGAAAGTTTACCCTAAATTCAGGTTTTTGGCTACCATGCCTTAAATGATTCAAAATTTTAATATGGTGGCCAGACAACACAACAAATTGCCCTTCACAAGTGAAAAATCTGATTACCCATACAACTACTTCCTCCCAAGGGTGTTGTAAACTAGTTCATTTTACCCCTTTGCAAATATTATTATTCATTTGAAATTCAATTGGTTTATCCCCTTCTTCTCTAAACTGATTAACTATTTATGTTAGGGTATTTTTACCAGCTTTTAAAATTTGTAACCCTTGCAAAGGTAATTCAGTGATTTGGCTTAAGATTTTAGGTGTTACCTAGATTGCCATGCCACTGATGTTAGCCTGGTTGTTCCTAAAATTTCATGCAAACTCTACCGCCAATCCTTCGGAATACCCATCAAACTTGTTCAGAAATGGCATCAACCCTCCTTCTATAAAAATTTATAATGACTCAGGATCCCTCTATAGATAACTAGCATTTTTTGGCTCAATTTTATTCTTTTTCCCCATATTCAGATTTCCCTCTATTTTGAATTTTTCTATAGCAATTCATTCTCTAGTTTGAAATCGATATTTTTTTTAGAGGGCTACGATAATTTGCAATGATTCTTAGATATGGTAATTAATTGTTTGAGCACAGAACCAACTTCGAACGTGTCGAGATTACAAAAACCAAATCAATTTTACTAGGACGTGGTAGATGATAATTCCACATAGAAAATCAAATTATCCATTATTTTAATTATCTATTAATTAATTACGACTCATTGAGTTGGCAGTTAGTCATTGGCCATAACATGCATGATTTGTAGGGTTTACATTTGTCGAAGTGCTTTGTTGCATGTGCCAAAGATTATGCAAAAACCAAAGCATAGTGGTTCCAAATACATCCTTCCCATTGTAACTTTGAAACCTATGCCTTGACTTTGTTTCCACATTCGAACGACAGAATTAAAATAACCCTATGCTACGTGGCATTCCAAGTTTACTTCATCAAATTTATTTTTCATTCAAAGTATGAACACTACTTTATTTCAAAGGTCAAACCCTTCCTCATTCTGAAGTGCAAACCTTTTTCATTCTGAAGCTGCTTTCTATTTTAAACAACATTCTTATTTCAGAGCTTAATATCATTTTGAAGCTCTGCACACCTTCCTCCCGAATAAGCTTTACTAACTGCAATTTTTCAATTCTTCTATTTCTTTCATCCCCTTAAAACAACATGGAATTTTTTCTCTGCCTTCCTTTGACTAGATGGATTACTTTTGGATTTTTTTCAAACCTTATGAATATTTTATACTAACTAGTGATTTTTATACACTACATACTAAATATCTACAATGATTAAAATGCAAAGGGCACATACCTGATTTAACCACTTATCTACATTTGTACAGATGTCTGTTCCTGCTGACTACCAGCTTAGCTCTTCTACGAAATAAGATAGGTGCAGTCTTGAGAAAGGATGGAATAGTGATTGTGGGACCAACAAGGCAAACATGCCAGAAAACTGGTTTTCATGCAAGCCAATTCAGAAGTGCCTCCTAGGAGGTTTTCACTTTCTAAATTATTTATTTATTTTTAATTAATTTTTTTATCATTCTACTGAATCTGTTGTGGAAGAGGTAGTTCCTTCCATCATGTATACATCCAATTGCTCCACTTGCTTCAGAAATTCATCCTTAGTCAGTGGTGCATGGTATATCCGGAGATGATGTCCATTAACCACTAACTTCCTTCATGAATCATCAATGGGTGAAAGATGAACAACTCCATTTCAAAATACTTCTTCAATCAGATAAGGTCCAAGCCACCTAGTTTGTAACTTCCCAAGAAAATATTCATAGCGAGAATCAAACAACAAAGCCCAATCACCTTGCTAAAATTCCCATTGCTGAATGTGACTATCATGCCACAACTTCCATTGTGCTTGAATCATCTCAGTTTGATGCAATGCCTCCATTCGTAGTTCATCCAATGCATTGAGCTGCAAAATCCTGTCTGTTTGTGCCTGTGACAAGTCAATACCAACTTCCAAAGCAGTTCGAAGTGTTAGTAATTCAAATTCAATAGGCAAAAGAGGCTTTTTACCATAAACCAATTCATAAGGTGTAAATCCTGTGGTGGATTTCCATGTAGTGTTATAAGCCCAAACTGCTTCAGGTAGTTTATCCATCCAATTCCTCCTATGGGAAGCTACTATTTTGGTTAAGATTCTTTCTAATTCTCGATTTGTTACTTCAACTTGACCATTTGCTTGAGGGTGATAAGGTGAAGACTTTCTGTGCTTGATTTCATATAGTTTAGTAAAGGCTTCAATAACCTTTGATGTAAATTGAGGTCCCTGATCTGTAGTGATAGAATGTGGGGCTCCAAAATGTAGAAAAAATTGTGTATACAGGAAATCAACAACCTTTTCTTCACGAGCATGCTTAAAAGCACGTACTTCTACCCATTTAGTCACATAATCAGTACATACCAAAATATGCACCTTTCCTTGAGAAGGTGGGTCAATAGGTCCTACAAAATCTAGCCCCCACCTTTCAAATGGTTCTAAATCTACTTGAGGTTGCAATGGCATTTCATTTGTATAGGTAGGTTTTCCCATTCTTTGGCATGCATCACAATGTCTGACATACTTTTTTACATCCTTATGCAGAGATGGCCAATAATAACCAGTACCTAAGATTTTCTGAATTGTACTCTTTACTGAGTAATGTCCTCCTGATGGTTCATCATGGCATGCATGAAGAATGTCATATACTTCATCCTTGCGGATGCACCTACGTAAGACATGGTCAGGACTGCATTTAAAAAGTAGACCCCCTATCCATTTGAAAGAAGAGCTTTGCTTGATTAACTATTTCTTTTGTTTAGAAGTGAAGTGAGGAGGAACTTTCCCTGTAGCCAAGTAATTAGCTATATCTGCAAACCATGGAGATTGCACAGAAATAGCAAATAGTTTTTCATCAAGAAAAGCATCTTCAACCAATTCCCCTGTGTCTGTGTTTGGCAATCTTGATAGAAAATCTACCACTACATTGGCTTTCCCTGGTTTATTAACTATGGTGATATCAAATTCCTGCAATAGTATTAACCAACGAATAATTCTTGCACTAACCATAGGTTTATTCATCAAGTACTTAATAGCAGCATGATCTGTATGGATGAACACTTGATACCCTATGATATAGTGTCAGAATTTATTGATAGCATATACCACAACTAAGAATTCCTTCTCAGTAGTGGTGTAGTTCTTTTCTGCTCCTATCAAGTTTTTACTAATGTAATAAATGGCATAATGTTCTCCATTTTCAATCTGACCTAATGCAGCTCCAATTGCAGTATTGGAAGCATCAGTATGAATATGGAATGGCAGTTCCCAATTAGGACCTCTCAACACCGAGGGAGTTGTTAACTTCTCTTTCAATGCTTCAAAAGACTTTTGACATTCTGTAGACCAGGTAAATTCAGAATCCTTAGTCAATAATGCAAACATTGGATTGGCTATGGTGCTAAAATTTGCAATAAATCTATGGTAGAAACCAATATGTCCCAAGAAACTCCTAACATCAGTTTGAGTTTTTGGAGGAGGAAGGTTTTTGATGACTTCCACCTTCTTGGGGTCAACCTTGATCCCATGAGAGGAAATGTGATGACCAAGAACAATCCCTTCCTCCATCATCAGAAAGCATTTTTCAGGGTTTAAAGACAAATGGTATGTTTCACAACGTGTTAAAACTTTTTCAAGATGTTCCAAGGTATAATCAAAAGTGTCTCCACATACTGTGAAATCATCCATGTAGATTTCCACACTTTCATTTGTTAAATCAGAGAATATTGCCAAAACAACTCATTGAAAAGTTGTTGGAGCATTACATAAACCAAAAGGTAAAACCCTATAAGCAAATGTTCCCCAAGGGCATGTGAAAGTAGTTTTCTCCTGGTCTTCTGGTGCAACCTGTATCTGATTATATCCACTAAAACCATCAAGAAAATAGAAGAATTTCTTGCCAGCAAGGGTGTCTAACACTTGGTCTATGAATGGTAATGGAAAATGGTCCTTATGTGTGACCTTGTTTAACTCTCTGTAATCTACACACACTCTCATTTTCCCATTTTTCTTTGGAACAATAACCAATGGGGAAACCCATCGACTATCTAAAATTGGATAAATGAACCCTACATCTAAAAGTTTTTCAATTTCTTCCTTGACAATATCTTTTAGAGCAGGATTCAAACGTCTTTGAGGTTGTCTCACAGGTTTAACATCTTCAGTATATATCCTATGTGTACATACATCAGGGTGAATTCCTGACATATCCTTATAACTCCAAGCAAAGGCCTGAACATGTTTTTGTAGGACAACAAATAATTTTGCTTCTTGTTCATTAGTCAACCAACTATTAATATTCAAAACTTTACCTGGTTGTACTTCAATTTGTTTTATCCCTAGATGAACAGAATTGACTGCTCCATACTTGTTGATTAAAGAATTTAATGGACAATGGTGTGGTTGAAGAGTATGAAATACTCTTGATTCTATTTCAAAAGTAATTCCTGATGGAATCAATTCTTGCATAGGACATGTGAAAGAGGTAAGAAGATGATGATGCCATCCATGTGGTAGTGTGAAAGAGCTTTCCTGTATTGGAATGGATGAAAGGTGTTCTGAGGTTTGTTCCTCATATTTCCATAGCAAATGATGAACAATGATTTGATCATATTTAAGCCCTTGTTCTTGTAATGTCTCTACTAGGACAGTTTCATCCTCAAATATTTCTCTTTCTTGTGAATTTATTTCCTCAATGTGTTCCTTCACTATTATTGTAGCCAAGGTGGAAACAGTTTCTTCCTGTTCTTCATCAGATTCAGGAAACCATATCTGTCCAAAAAATTTTGTTGAAGGTTGGGCAGGAGGATAAAGGGAAATATTTTTAAGATCAATGCCATTTGAAATAGTCATTTCCCAGATCTGTAGTCTATAAAAGCAGTTGCAGTGGCAAGCCAAGGTCATCCTAGAATGATGGGATAGCCATTGGCTGAATTTCTAGGCTGCAATACCAGGAAATCTATAGGATATTCCCAAGAAGAGACTTCTATGGAAATGTCTTCCAGTATCCCCTCTGGTTTTGCAACTGACCTATCAACCATCTCTAACACTGTAGTTGTAGGATTGAGATTATTGAGCTACAATTTTTGCATTGTGTCTTTAGTCATTACATTAATTGCAGCTCCAAGATCAATCAACACATTTGGAATTTGCACTAGCCCAATAGTGATTGTGACAACTGGACTTCCTGGATCACTATACTTTGGAGGAACAAGTTTTCCAGATAGCAGGTCAACTAACTTCCCTTCTACTTGCACAGTTTTAGGAAAGGACTTCTTCTTTCTGCCAGGTCTTTTGATACATAACTCCTGAACTATTTTATTGATTAATGGCACATCCTTTATTGCTTGCAACAAAGGAAGGGATATAGTCATTTTATTAAGCTCTGTGACTAATTTTGATTCAGGGATAGTTACAGTATTATCAAATATTTCAGGATATGGTACTACTCCTGAAGGAGGTACATTTTTCACCTGCACATTTTTTGGTTTTTCTTTTTCCTTTTCCAAAGTTGTTTGCAATTGTTCTGGATTTGGAGATTCTTGTTTTCCATCAATTTCTTCAATGGTGGGTGGAACAGGGTCAGGTAAGACCTTTCCTGAATGTAATTGGATATTACTACAGTCAAGTACATGAACTGCAATAGTTTCTTTAGATTCAGCTCCATAGACAGGGGTTGCCTATCTTGTATTATTTGGGTTAGCCACAGGTTGAGCTGGAAGTGGAGGTTGTTTTACCGGTTGTGCTTGTTGTGGTTGCATTCTTCCTTGAAAGTTTTGATTAGGAGCAGGCAACAAGTTTTGAGTTTGTCCTTGATACCTTTGTTGCCCTTGATATGATGGGTACTGTTGCCCCCATATTTGCCCATGTTGTTGATTATGTGTCCAAGGTGGATTAATCCAACCAGAGTGTGACCAGTCTTGAGGAGCTATCCAAGAGGATTGATTCCAAGGTTGTGAGGGTGGTTCTACATATCCCCATGGCATATTCCAAGGATTTTATCCCCAACCCATGGGAAAATGAGGAGCATTTTGATATTGTGAAAAGTTGCCTCCTTGCCTTTGCCCAATAACATTAAGTTCTTCAGTCTGGGTTTCCAAAATATTTTTGAGTTGAGGCAGCAGATGGCATTTATCAGTCATATGCTCCTTTGAACAAATGCCACAAATAGTTGAGATAGAAGTTCTATTTAAGGGACAATCTTGTAAAGCATGCTTGTTTCTGCATCTTGGGCAATAGATAGCCAAGGGTGGTGTAGAGTTGGATTTTGCATTTCTCTCCCCTAATGCAGAATTTAATTGGACAAGAATATCAGTTTTCATGTTAGCCATTTCTTCCATCAATTCTTTTATATCATTGTTATTAGAATTCTGCTTCTTTCTTCTTTGCCTAGTGTGAGAATAATTTCTGCATAATCCTACGATTTCATCAATCTCAAGGGTGTTCACATCTCCTTTTCCCATTAAGTCTAATACTTCCCTAGAGTCATCCTGTAAACCTCTCAAAAATATGGTTTTTAACAAGTCTGGTTCTACAGGACCACATCTCTTTTGAATAAAGGTAAACCTATCAAGATAGTCCTCCAAATTCTCATCTTCTTCTTGTTTAATCTGAAACAATTCATCCTTTCTATTTCGCACTCTACAATACTCCTGATACTTATCCAAGAATGTAGTTTCCATTTGATCCCAAGTGTGGATTGAATCAGGTTCAAGACTCATAAACCAACGTAAAGCTGCATCTTTGAGTGTAGAGGGAAACAATTTCAGTTTTTGGTTGTCATTTACATAATCATAAGTCTGACACAGAACCTTAAATTCAAACAAGAATTGGTCAGGATCCTCAGAGACAATTCCCCTAAAGGTTGGCAATACTGAAGGTGAAATTGTTTTCATAGGAGCATTCTGAGTAGGATTCAACCGAATAGGGTATTCAAAAGTCCTAGTAGGATTTTCAGCTTGGACTATAACATCCCTATCATGTTCTTCTGCCATAGTTTCTCCCTCACTTTTGACTTTTGCAACCTGTTCGGATGGACCAGACCCAGGGGTATGTCTAGAAGTAAGTGCTTCTAAGAGTTCCTCTTCTAGAGGTCCCAAAATTTTGGTTGATGAAGAAGATGATTCTCGTTTAAGTCTTTCAAGGATTTCATACACAGGCAAGTCTTCTCCTGATCATGAAGAATGCCTTTCTAGGAAAGATCTGGTTTTGATAAACCTTCCTCTTTCATCTCTTGGCCTATGCATTCATGCTCATTTGCTAAATGAACTGAAGTTCAATTTTCAAGAACTGTTACTTGTACCAAGATAACAATTCTTGGGCTGTTTTACTTCTCCTAACAACACCTAGTTTCCCTAAAAATGGTACCAAAAATGATGAGTGTCATAAATCACATCATTTAATCTTTAAGTTTTGTCAATCCAGGGTGGTGTCCAAGGCTATATACGATAGCAGAAATAGGTAGCTAAAAATCAGCTCATTCAAGAAATAGGCTTTATTGGTGGGACAAGTTAGCTTTGGGGGTTTTTGGTGTCACTTCTAATCCTATGAACTAAATTTGAATTCTAATTACACTTGCAGAAGTAAAATTACAGAAATGGAAAGTTTGCAGAAAATGAAACCTGATTACTCTTGCAGAATTGAAATGATAGGAATGAAAATATTGTAAAAATGAAACCTAATTACATTTGTAGAATTGGAATGATAGGAATGAAAATATTACAGAATTGAAATACACAAGCTGATAATCATTCAACAAAATGGAAATGCTAAGAAGCTAGGAACAACTACTAAAAAATAAGGGAAAACCACAAATGTTGTAAATTCCAAATTTATGCTATTGAGTCACTAACACACATCATATCATCTAAATACTAACACATAGTTAGTAAACAAGAAATAGAAACTACCAAGTTTTTTGCTAATCTGCTACAACAAAAGTTCACAAAAAAACCTGTCAGCAATTAATCCTCCTTCTAGGCCTAGAAGTGGCCCTTGCTCCTTGATCCAGAAGAAGGTGAAATAATACTAACTACTCAATGCTCACATATTCACTCAGAACAACAAATGGATGGAAAGACTGCACTTTTATTGAATGTCACACAACATTACAACATTGTAGGAAAATCCTGCTAAATTGTTGTTCTGCTACAACTTAACAACTATCTGCTCTAGGTCTATTCTACCTTCTATCTCTATATGCTCAACCAACATAGGAGCATATTATTTATAATAATCTATTACATGTGCTATGCCTACAATCCATTCTGTTGCTATTTTTTAGTGATTCAACAACTGTTCTAAAGTTGTCTTCCTCAAATTCAGCAAATTGTTATGTTGCAACATCTTCATTATCCCTTGTTGTGCATCCTCCATTGGTGGAAATGAGTGGAAGAGATGAGAAAACATCTCATACATCTGTATCCACTCCCAAATTTCCATTTCCCACCTTTCTGGGCATTTTGTTTACCTTTTTGACCAGAACTGGTCCTTCTCCGCTCATTCTGGAGCTGCTCCGGAATATCAGGCAGTGCAATTAACTTGACACTTATCCACACGCCAGATGCTCAGGAAAGTGGGTTTGACCAGCTAGGAAGTCCCCCTAAGTCCTTAGAAGACCAATTCAATAGGTTTTACATGTTGTAGTTGACAAATTCCAAGCCATGCTATTTATGGACAACTGGCTGGAATTTGTATGGTCAAAATTTTGTGTTTCAGATTTTCTGCATAGTCACAGTAGTTTGGCACCTTTTTGCAATTTAAACCGGTTAGGAAGCAAGGAAAGTAATTGAAATGCCACTAGAATAGGATACACATCAGCACACATTACTATATATTTCAAATACACTTTTATTTACTAAGTAAATCAACTGAAATAGTGCAAATAAATGCAAAAAATGGTCAAAATAGAGTATTATGCTCCTAAACATTTAAGCATGTAAATATTAATATATAATGCATTCAATCATCAAAATTAGCATAAAAACATAGCATAAGGTTTATAAAGTAGTTTATGAAATATCCAAAATAGTCCATGAATGAGGCAATTCCTGGCCTCATCAACCATATAGTCTAAAATTAGTCATATGCGGTTAAATTATGTCTTTTCATTAGAGGCTCATATTTTAAACCAATTGAAATAATGCATTGTAATAATCCTAGCTATAAGATATTATTTGTGTATTTTTTTACAAATTTTAATTTCTTTTTGCTTTTCTTTAACACCAAGTTTGGTTTGTTCAACCCTTATTAGTTCTTATGTTGTTATTTCAAAGTTTCTCCCTAGTTTTGATTTCTTTGGCACCTACTAGCTTATCTTTGTTAAATAATCCATTATTACAAAGTATCACATAATAATTAAAGATTTTAGGAAAGAAAGGTATATTCAACAGTTTCATAAATTTTACAAAAGACAACTACAAATCTTGGAGATTAACTTGATCATTACATTGATCAAATAAGATACCTATCTATATGCTCTAGATAGTGAGGTATTAGTTAGACTCAACCATGCATTAGAAAATAATTATAAAATATTCTAATGGAAAAAAATAAGGCTATTATAAAATAGGTCAAAGGAGTCAGCAAGTGTGTTTACATTATAAGTACCCCGCTTAAACCTAACTTGGAGGGGTAAAAAGTGGTATTACACCTTCCACCTTACTCAAGTGTCCCTTTTTGACTCTAGACTCCTATGTTGTTTATCTAAAAATAACTAGAGGAACACAATTCATTCCATTGAACATGATATTGCACAAAGTATTCATAATTGAAATAATCCATAACTAGAACAAACAAGCTCATCATCATCATTGCCATTAAAAACAAAAGCATTTATTAGGAAACTACTCAAAAAAATCAATCAAGGGAATATTTCTACATAAATACACACTTTGAGGATAATTTTCCTAGCATTATAGGACTATGGAAGTTGATATCTACTATATAATATATAAAATGAGTCTCAAACTATGAATGACTACAATGGATTATCTACATATGTAAGGCCTCATATGGTGGTGTGGAGGACAACTCTCTCTTTCATCTAGTGTATCTAAATGAATTTTCCTTCAAAATTGTGCATCAAAATATAACAATAGAACTTTATCATACAACATTATGTTCAATAGAAAAAAAAATAACAAAGAAGGGTTTGTGGTCATGAAATGTAGTAAAATCCATCTATCTATATATATGAATAATATAGTACAAGGCCTAATGAATCCTAGTTGGTTATAGTACAAACTTTAAGTTAAAGGAAAGTGTACAAGGTTGATGTTATGTGCACACCTGCTAGAAACTATATCTATATCTAACTATGAAGAATTTGAAGTATGTAGAAAGAGAAAAAGAAGCCATCTATTTTTAATAAATACCCTATATATAAAATATATAATAGCAATTAAAGGAATGTCAAGAAAGATAAAATACATTATCTTCACTCATTTATAGAAAAGAGGTTTATATGGTTAATGAACTTGCATCTCTTAATCTTATTGTGGTGTCAATATTTGGCATCTATGGACAACTGTGGTTTATAACTGCTACTCAATGATGGATACTAGTGCTTAACATTGGTGATTTGTGTTGACAATGTTTGGGTCTAAGACTACATTTTTATTAGAGGTAATATTGTTATTATGTGGACTCAAATTTTTATATAGTATTGTTGACTAGCCTAAAGCATCTACAACTTGGATAAACATAAGCACCTTCTTCTTTATCCTCTTAATATGCCCTAGTTATGCTTGGTTTGTTTGTTCCTTTCCTTAAAGAAGCAATGCTTTTTTTTTGTGCCCAATCATAATTGATGAAATTGGCACTTAAGTTGGTCAATTGTATATCACTCGGTTTGAGTGGTAAACTAACTAGTATTCATAACTATGTATAGAGTGTTGATACCTTGGTTGGTTTGCTTCATGGGAAAATTAATGACTTAATATTTTGATGTTGGATATAAACTACTCAAAATTCATTTTTTTAGGGTGTTGAACTATTAAAAGTCTAAGTAAGAAAAATAATATGTATTGAGAATCTCAATGTTGAAGTTAGATGCATTTTCAAGTACGATGAAAAAACGAGAGCAAATACTTTCTATCATGCTAGACATATTATGACATATGGACCATAGCAAAGGGGCTTGATATTTTCATAAGGCCTCATGAAGCATTTTTTCTAAAGTTGAATCCAAACTTGATATTCAATTTGGTAGTTGTAAAGATAATGATGTTGATCATGGCATTCATTGTAATTCTAAGTGCACATAAATATATTTTTCATTTAAAATTTTGGATTGATTTAGATTTGCAAATAAGCATTTAAAGGGACATGCCTAGGTGTATACTAAGACCCTAGACAAGTTTTTAGGGCTTGACCTATGGAATTGTGCAAGGATATGTTATATATGTGCTAGATGTAAGGGGAATTGTTATCCCATATGTATAAATGACCATGGTTCTACATTCATAGCAAGTGTAGTTTAACGTTGAGAACCTCGATTTATCCATTAGTTTATGGATGAAAATAATAGAGTGATATGTATGTTGAGTGAACTTTACAAATATTGCTAGAATAATGATAAAATTGTATTCATTATTTGGTACAATAAAATTTGGGTTTGTTGTAATAAACCCACAAAATATAAAAATCACAATTGAGTTTTAATAATATTTATACTTGTCCCTGCGGGGACACCCCAATGGTATGTAGTTGGATTTTTATCTTGGTGACCCGAGTTTGACTTAAGGGGAGGGAGACCCCTATTGATATGCCTCCCAAGAGTGTGGCCTCCAGTTGTGCCACTTGTTGTACTTCACATTACTTAAAAAATTAAAATAATATTTATACCTTTCTTGGAATCCATCACAATAATTATGTTTGAGAATTTATTGACTATGAGAAAGATATACTTATTTTGTCAATTATTGGTATGAAAAACAAAAAGCAAATGCAATCTAATGGATTAATAGGATATGGATGAAATTGGTAGAGGCAAAAATAACCTAAGGTTATTGGTCAATAGATTGATAAAATTGTAAGGAATATAGGACTTAATATGAGATTCTATATCTCATCATGTGTGGCTAGTAAAAGCAATTGTTGTCTTGTTGACATTGAAGTGTTTGGTTGTCTTTTGAGTAGTATGTATTACAAAATTTGTAAGTAGTTTGGGGTAGTTACAAGGTTGGTTACATCTATTTCATAATTAATAACTACTTTATTCATGTGTGAAATTTTTATTCAAGATTAAATTATCACAACCATTTTGCATTCATAACATTTGGTATCAAAGAAGTTTCAAGAAATTCTAGGATATTTTGGAAGTGGGGTTGTTGGAGCTGAAGACCTGATAATTATAGTTTAAGATTTTCCCATTTGAAGAAGGATAATGTTTTTATTGTGTGAGAAAGGACCTTATTAGTTCAAATATTGTGATCATGTGGATTTAAGAGTGTATCAACATCATTGTTTGTGGACATGAGAAGAGAAGAGAAGAGAAGAGGATGTCCAATGTACAACATGCGCATCTAAATTTTTCTTTTATTTATATTTTTGATAGAGTATCAAGAATAAATAAAGATAATATTGTCTATGCAGACTAGTCCAACAGTATCTTAGACATTTTTCTTAAACATTGTGTTGTGATGAGATCATAAACTTTGAATGTTTTCTTAATCTAAAATTTAGAATTTTGACTAACTCAAATCAAAATTTTGAGTTAAGGAAGATCAAGAAAGAATGCAATTAAGAAATTATAGAGTATAACAAACCAAAGCACAAGAATATATAAATAAAATAACATAATAACATTATTGCTCATAAAACAAACTACAATGAAAGCAATCTTTGAGAAGAGATGTGAGTCTATAACATTGTATCCATTACTCATGCCTTTACAATCACGGGTGTAACTCTTTATAAAATATTTTTGGTATATTAAAAATCCACAATATTATATATGGAAGGTCACCCACATGGAAATATGGTGGTTCACCCTCAATTATTTTAGAAGGTCACCTATATGAAAATGTGACAATTCATCTTCCATGAGTTAGTGCATTTAATTGAAAATTACATACATATAGGTTTTTATTTTATGTTTTGTCTTCGACTAATATGTTAACTTGGCTAGAGATGCATTTTGGCTACAAAAATCTAAAAAAAAATAAGTAATATTTTTAATAAAAATTTTGTTTTACATTTTTGAGGGCCTTTGGAGCATTTTTCTATGTAGTTGGTCCAAGAAATCTATGCCAATAATCAAAGTTTTAGATCAAAACTAAGCTTTTCAATAAATTTTGAATAGATCAAAATGGAGTCCCAAACAAAAAGTTATGACCATTACAGTATGGATAGAATATAAAATATACGTTTCTAGGGATTATTGAGCATTTTTGGACATAAATCCATTCCCCAAAGTTGTAAATATTCCTTTAAACATTCCAATGTATTTTAAAAATATCAAAATAGAGTTCCGAGCATAAATTTTTACCCCAAAAAGGTCATATGTTTGGAGCATTATTGAAACAAACAAAGATGAATATATTAGATTTATTTTTAAATATGATATATGGGATTGAAATGAGTTCCATCCATATTACATCACCATCATATTGTGATGGTATTTCAACTATCCATATAGTCAAAAATTAGTTATATGGTATTAAAATGTGTCTCATTAAAAGCTCACATTTTAAACCAATTGATATAATACAACGTAATAATCCTAACTATAAGATATTATTTGTGTATGATTTTAATTTTTTTATTTTATTTTGCACTAGGTTTAATTTTTTCAATCCTTACTAATTCTTATGGTGTCATTTCAAAATTTCTCCTTAGTTTTTGTTTTCTTTGGCACCTACTAGTTTATCTTTATTAAAAATTCAGTTTTTCGAAAGTGTTAAAGCATTCACATAATAATTCAAGATGTTATGGAAGAAAGGTAAATCAAGGGTTCTATAATTTTAGATAAAACAACTTTCAATCTAGGATATTAACTTGATCATTACAATGAAAAATTGGGATACCTTTCTATATGCTCTAGGTGGTGGGGCATACAACAGTCAACCTCAACCATGCATTAGAAAATACTAATAAAATATTTTAATGGCAATAAATAAGGCTATTATAAAATAGATCAAAGGAGTCAACATATGCATTTACATGTTTCAATACCCATCTTGAATCTAACTTGGAGTAATATAAAGTGACATTACACCTTCCACCTTGCTCTAGTGTCTCTCTTTGACTCTAGGCTCTTATGTTGTTTATTCAAAAAATAAAAACAAGAGGAACATAATTCATTAAATTGAACATGATAGTGCATAAATTATTTGTAATGAAAGAATCCACAACTAGAATAGAGAAGCTCATTATCATCATTAACATTAAAAATAAAATTATTAATTAGAAAACTACTTAAATAATCAATTAAGGGGAAATTTCTACACAAATACTCAAATGTAGAAAATCAATAAGTATGAAAAGTAAATGTGTGTATATATCTCTCTATATATATGAATAACATAACATTAGGCCTTATAAATCCAAGTTGGTTGTAGTAGCAAAACTTAGGTTAAAGGCAAAAATCATGAAGCCTTGTGTTGAATTTGTAATCTGATTCATATCCAAGAGCCATAATTGTGCGATGTATTGGATAGGCCTAAGGGCATCTCATTGTGTAATGTATTTAATATTTATGTAAGCCCAATGGGCCATGGTTAACCTTGTTATGGTTAAAACTTATTTAATATTTGTAATTAACATAAAATCCACTTGTTATGTCAACTTAGGTTAAACTTTATGATGTAATTAGGGGTTTTGGTATTGCTATAAATACATCCTTCACATTCCTCATTTCTCATTAGAGTGTTGTACAATATAATATATGAACAATGATTATTGATGATGCCTATCAACATCCATCATATCTATATTTTTCTTTCATCCTTTTATGCTTTCTATATAAGATTTGAGGGGATAATTTGTTTCTATTTATTTCTAGAAATATGATGAATTCCAACATGGTATTAGATTGGGTATGGAGAAACACTAGGTGATGTGGAAATTCTTCTTAGTACCTCCAATTTTTATTTTGAGTTTTAGGGCCATCTCTTCAGAACTTCATAAGCATTTTTAGCATAAGGAGTAAAGAAGTTTTTATCTTCCATATTTTATGATCCATAATTCTTCCCCTTTTTGAAGATTCATCCCTTCATCCCTTTTCTTTCTATTGTTTTAGAAGATTTGATCATTTGAATTTAATTTTGATCTAGGTCTTGTCCTTTTGAATAACTGTCACTTGAAAGGCAACATTAGTGATGATTTTATAATTTATAAATTTAAATTTTACACATACATGAGGTTTTTGTCACTTGTGCATTGTTCTATAGACTTGGTGGTAGTTTTTGACCATGCACGATCGCATACATGGGAAGTGCCAACCCAACTATCATGGTATGCATTAAGGCATAGGAGGAAAGAGATTATGGGTTCAAATCGGTCATGCATATTTTTTCTTCTTTGGAAGTAGACCCTAGGAGAAATAGTCACATATAATCCTTTTGAATCATTGGCAAAGTTGATCAATTGGATAGTTGAGTTGTGTATAGATTGAGCTAGAGAAGGTGTCATGTTTCATTTCCACAAAAATCATTTTTGGCCTAATCACTTGGCTTAGCTAACTGCCTTCACAGAGACATTGTTGACCTTGGCACTACCAATGGGGTAGCCTGATAGGTTAGTAGATGATTATTACACCTAAGAGAGCATGCGTTAAAATACCCATTGCTTACCTTTTTTTCTAGATACAAGGAGAAGTCTTGTTCAAAAAGGAAACATACCCTTTTTTGCTCAAAGTCAATAGAGGTATGTGTTGGAAATATGTTGAATATTTTCCATGTTATTTTGGCAAGTTAATATATGTTTAGACCCATATGGGCTATTTTTGGGTTAATATATTTTAACCCATGTTTTAATATATTAAACCCATTTTTTATCATCCACATTGAAATATTTGATCATTTGAATTTAATTTTGCTCTAAGTCCTTGTCCCTTTGAATGCTGTCACTTGAAAGGCAACATTGGTGATGATTTTAAAATTTATAAATTTAAATTTTTACACATATATGAGGTTTTTGTCACTTGTGCACTGTTCTACAAACTTTGTGGTAGTTTTTGACCATGCACGATCCCATCCATGGGAAGTGCTAGCCCAACTATCATGGTATGCATTAAGGCATAGGAGGAAAGAGGTTATGGGTTCAAATCGGCCATGCATATTTTTTCTTCTTTGGAAGTAGACCCTAGGATAAATGGTCACCTATCATCCTTTTGAATCATTGGTAAAGTTTCTCAACTGGATTGTGAGTTGTGTTTATGTATTGAGCTAGAGAAGATGTCATGTTTTATTCCCACAAACATCATTTTTGGCCTAATATTTTGGCTTAACTAACCGCCTTCATAGAGACATTGTTGACCTTGGCACTACCAATGGGGTAGCCTGATAGGTTAGTAGATAATTATTACACATAAGAGAGCATGTGTTAAAATCCCCATTTCTTACCTATTTTTATAGATACAAGGAGAAGTCTTGTTAAAAAATGAAATATGCCATTTTTTGCTCAAAGTCAATGGAGGTATGTGTTGGAAATATGTTGAATATTTTCCATGATATTTTGGCAAGTTAATATATGTTTAGACCCATATGGGCTATTTTTGGTTTAATATATTGAACCCATGTTTTAATATATTAAATCCATGTTTTAATATATTTGGGTTAATATATTTGAACCCATGGTTTTGCACCCATGGTATTGTAAAACCCCTTCCTATGTTGTTGGTATATAAAACAACACTTGCATGAGGGTTTGTGGAAAAGAGGAATGTTCAAACACTCCCCAACAGGGGAACACAATATGCAAGAAATGTAGTCCCAAGCGGTAGAGCAAGCAGGAGAGAATAATCACAAGCGAAAAGCTAGTGAAAGGATATTATTGTATTGGAGATGATCAAGTTTATACAATAAAAAAAATATTCTTGCTGGGTTTTTTCCCAAAAGGGTTGTCCAAGATAAATTCTTGTGTAATGTGTTCTTCTTCTCTATTTTTCCTTTGATTATGTAATTACTACTTTTTTATATTTTTGTTTCTCAGAGTATTATTTCTCTTCAATTGGTATCAAATATAGGTTTTAGTTTTGTCCAAGGAATAAGGGTTTCAACCCTGGGATAAATTGATTCTTGAGTGGAAGCAATGTGTAGAATAATATGGGTAAAGAAAAAATTATGGGAAGCACATGGGTAGAGATCAAAAAAATTAATGAATATAATTTTGAGTTATGGAAACACAATATAGAAGATCTATTGGTGGATATATATCAATGGGTTGCAATATCAGGAGTAAAACCAATAGGAACAATAGATGAGGAATGGATAAAGATCGATAGGAAGTCAAGGAGCTCTATCAAATTATGCTTATCCGATTCAATATTGCTGAATGTATTGATAGAGGCCATGACAAAATTATTATGGAAAAAGTTGGAAGTAGTGTATCATACATCATTAGGCCTGACATATGTAATGCCATCATTGAAATTCAACAAACTAAATCTATGCCCAGAAGTATCAAATCCACTTTCATTACCTTGATTCCCAAAGGGTCTATTTACAAATCTATGTCATATTTTAGATCCATTAGTCTATGCAATGTTCTTTAAAAAAATCTTATTAAAGCCATAGATACAAGACTCAAGGGGATCCTTCCTCAGATCATAGACCTTTGTCAAGGTAGCTCTATCAAAGAAAGAAATATTATTGATGGTGTTATGACGTTACATGAAGTCCTTCATTCTGCCAACCTTAATAAAAAAGCTGCCATGTTTTTCAAAATTAATATGAATAAGGTGTTTGATAGAGGTAATGGAGATTTTCTGATTTCTATCCTTCTCAACTTTAGATTTCATAGGGAATGGGTTGATATTGTTCATAATTGCATCTCTAATCCTTAGTTTTAGTCCTGGTAAATGGTTATGTAGCAGGGTTTTTCCCTAGTGACAGGGGCCTCAAACAGGGAGATCCTCTCTCCCCCATCCTTTTTATTATTCTTTTTGAATCCTTGGGTAGAGTGCTCAAAAATACCTATGACATAATTTTAGGCATTAAGGTTGCATCCAATTTAAGAGCCCTGTCTCACCAACAGTTCATTGATGATACCATAATTACTACTCATGCTTCTGTGTGGGAGAAAAAACTATTAGGAGTATTCTTGATTCATATGAGGAGGCTATAGGTCAAAAAATAAATTATATTTAAAGAAAAATCTATTTCATTAACACTCCCCAAGAGAGACAAGCAAAGATTGCACACATTTTTTAATGTGTTATATCTTAGTTACCTACTAAATATTTGGGCCTCCCTATTTTCACCAGTGCTTCAAAGGAATCCATGTGGAGTAATGTTATTAAGAGGATTAACAAAAAACTTGCAGGTTGAAAAGAGACCCTCCTCTCTCAAGCAGCCAAAGCCACCCTAAAAATGGCTTGTCTCCAAAGTGTTCCTATTTATTTCATGTCCATCTTCAAATTTCTTGCTATTGTCTGCATGAAAATTGAGCAAATATAGAAAATATTTTTGTGGCTAGGTTCCGAGGATAGGAAAATATTTCATCTGGTTAGTTGGGACAGGGTGTGCTCCCTGAAAATTTAGGGGGGGTTGGGAATTTGAAGAGTTTATAATATGAACATAGCCTTGTTAGCCAAGCAAGCATGGAAGGTTTTCACCAATAGCAACCTTGAATGGATCTCAATTGTCAACAAAAAATATCTTCAAAATCATTATTTCTTGAATGATGATATTCCCAGATATGGGTCCACTTTCTAGAAATAAATTACCCAAACCAGATCTATAATTCAGAAGGGAATAAGGTGGCAACTAGGCACAGTGAAAAAAATTAATTTTTGGACTGACATGTGGATTTCTAATCAATCACTTTTAGAGAATAATGAAATTGCTATCTTACAACCTTTCCTAGACACATTAAATGACAACAAGGTTGAATATTTCATTGGATTCCAAGTGTTGAAAATATTTACATATTCCATGTGCTAATGGTCAAATATTTGTTACCTCAGGATTCTCCAAAATAATCCTTAATGCAACAATCATCCCCACTGGTAATTCCCCCAACTCTCCTTTTTGGAAAGAAACTGATTCTGGGTTGTTCACTGTTAAATTTTCTCATGATCTGACTATTAATTATCAAGTGGTCCATATCCCTTATGATCGAGTGTGGATTAAATACCTCATACTAAAAGTTGCTCATTTCAGCTAGTTGGCCATTCAAAATAAGATTATAACGATTGATAATATTATAAAAAGGGGTATGTATGTCCACAACAGATGCTATTTGTGTATGAATGCTTGGGAATATGCCAAAAAACTCCTTATGGAGTTCCCTTTCTCCAATATAGCTTTGGATCACCTTATGTCCACTATTCATATCTCTTGGGTTCCTCCTAATTCATTGAGTCACCTTTTCACCCAATGACTTGCTCCATTCAAAAATCTTAGATTATCTTATTTATGGAAAGTGAGCCTTCATCATATCTTATGGTAATTGTGGCTTGAAAGAAATAACAAGTTTTTTTTCTTCCTCCTCTACGAATCCCGTATCTGTTGCCAATAAAGCTATTTCCTTTGCTGTCGAGAATTCCAAACTATTCCCTTGTACCAAACCACTTGATTCTATATTGGAGTCTATTCTCTTCTCTTATTTAAATATTTCTTGCAACTCCAGTTCTAGTTTACCAGCCCCCATCCCAGAGTGGGTGCCCATTGGATTCCTCCCCCAAGTGAGTGGCTAAAACCTAACTTTAATGGTACCTCCAAAGGAAACTTAGGGGATGCTGGTGTAGGTGGACTAGTTAGAGATAGTAGTGGACAAGTTAATATGGCTTATGTTGAGTATATGTGGGTGCAAAACTAATAATTTTGCTAAAGGTTGTGCACTGTGGAGAGGGCTAGATCTTCTCAAGTATTATAGAGGGAACCTTTTTATTGAGGGAGATTATTTAAACATTATAAATGATATTAAAAACAATAGAGTGTCCTCTTGGAATGTAATAACTATTATTAAGGAAGCTAAGAAGTTGTCCCAAAATTTCAATGATATCTCTATCAACCATGTATACCATGAAGCTAACAGACTTGCAAATATTCTTGCCACTTGGGGAATTATCCATAAATATCTCTCTATTTGGAAATAAATCTTTTCCCAAGATGTTTTAAATGCTACTAATAATAATTTGGTTTGAAATATGTGGTCACAAGTTTTGGCGGGTCAACTTCTCCAATGTTGACTCTACCCTTTTCAGCATGATGTGTTTCTTTGGTTCCAGTTCTTATGACAATTTGTTTTTGATTAGTGTGACTCTCTATCTTGCTATTAGTGTTGGATTTTAATTCTCCCATTTCCATTCCATGAAGTATATAATGTACCAAGATAGGCCCTATCAGTGGGTTTACCTCGTGGTTGTCTTTTCTAAGCATGTCAAATCCTTGAGTAGGTTTAGGCTATGCAATTGAAACGTTATCTAACAATGTCAATATGTGTTAATTATCGAGATGCTTAATTTTATGTATTATGAATTTTGAGATTAATTTTTTCAATCATTTGGCACTCCCAATCCTTTACCAGCCCTATCATGTGTGAAGTTTGTCCAATGCCATGCCTATTTTTTGATGCTGATTCCCTAAGGAGAATTATTATGTGGTTTACCAATCACACCAACACAACTTTTAGAAAGAGCGTATATGGTGCCAAAAATTTTTATATTTACATCCCTGGTCTGTGTTAGTCCATCACCGTATGGTTTTTTTCATTGTTGTGTGTCCTAGGAAGTAAGAAGCTTCTATGGTATTCCTTTCTCCTAAGTCTTGCCAACATGGTCTTGCTTGAGCCATCTACCCTCAACTTGATTCCCTAGCTCACACCTTTATAAAATCTCATGGGATCATTCCATTTCTAAGAAAGTTCAAAGGAGCTGAGCAATATATCATTGAAGCCTTCACCCATATCAATTTAGGAGGTCAACCTGGCTTAAGAAATCAAGGGTTGATACCATTCAGAGCTCCCCTTACCATATTTTGGATAAATATAGTGACGATCCTTGCATTACTACTCATAACACAATCCATGTTACCATCATTAGTAGCATTATCAACGCCATGGATAAGATCAATGAGACTCTTAAGGTGCTACTCTCAAACCATCCTAGATATGCTCTTACAAATAAAGATGTTATAGAGGTCTAGGTTCAGGTCTATTGAGTACTCAGTTTGTTATCATGCTGGATCTCTCTATTTTTGGTCTTTTTATCCCCTAAGTGGGATTTTAATTATTGTCTATAGTGCCCATGCGTGGGTCTTTTTGAGCACTATATTTATTTCTGTACAGGTGTCTATTATAGTTTTTATGGATCTTCTACGAGCTTCCCCTATGCAGGTTTTTGTCTTAGCTCCTTTACAGGTTTTTTAGGTAGTTACTTCTATTAAGAAACCCCTATGTGGGTATTGCTTGGACTGTATTTTTGTTTATCTGATGTTAATGTTCCATCCAAACTTCTCTACTACTGTTTGGACCTTTTTGTTTAGGTTGTTGCTGGCCAATATGTAGGCTTGTGTTATATTATGCTATTGGTTTAGCTACCAGTTTATGTACTTGGGTTTGGGATCCATTTAAACCCCACACTTAATAATTTTTACCTATAAAAAAAAGTCATTGGTAAATAAACTTTCTTTGAAAGAAGTTGTATTCTCTTCAGATGAATGATGTTGACTCTGTGGATGAACATCTAAATATTTTTAATATTATGGTAAGTCAATTAAAATCTATAGATGTAAAAATAGATGAAGAGAAAAAGTGTATTACTTTACTTTGTTCATTACTTGACTCCTAGGATAACCTAGTTATGACTATCACCAATACTACTTCTAAATTGAATTAGAGGATATAGTAGGAATATTGCTATATGAGGAAATAATATGAAAATATTATGAGGATTATCATCAGAAGGATGACATGGTTGTAAGAGGTCATTATCAAGAAAGAAGTAAAAATAAATCAAGAGAAAGGAAATCAAAATCTAAGGGAAAATTTGTTGTTCTTGACAAAAGGAAATGCTGGAGGTGTGGTAAAATAGGGCATTATAAAACATATTGTAGATATAAAATTTTTGATGAAGGAATATCTATAGAAATAAAGAGCACAAATTAAGATTCAGGGACTTGTTTGTAGTTGCAACATGCTCAAGTGAACACCATGACTCATGGTTGATTGACTTATGTGCTTGTTTTTATATGAATCCTCATAGGGAGGGGTTTTGTGAATATGAAAATATAAATGGAGGTGAATTCTTCTTGGAAGATAATTTGATACAAAAAATATTAGATCAAGGAAGAGTCAAATTAAGGTTAAAATATGGAAGAGTTAAAACCCTTTTCGGTGTGCTGTTTATTCTAGGTTTGGCAAGGAATATAATATCCATTAGTAAGATGAATGATGCGGGTGTGACTATGGAATTCAATAAGGATAGCTACAATATGATTTGTGGATGCTTAGTATTAGAAAGGGGAGTTCGTATAGGAACTTTGTTCAAACTTGAGGCTAGCATTGTAAGTATTGATTGCAATAACTCTTCAGTTATAGAGAAAATTAATATGATAGAAGAAGCTCCAAGTATTCCTATAGCAAAGATATGTTGTGGCATCAACACATGGGGCACATTGGTGAGAAAGGCCTTTGAAAATTAAAAATGAAAGGTATGGTTGAAGGAATTTTTGATTGCCCATTAAATTTTGATTTTTGTGAGCATTGTGTTTTTGGAAAACAAACCAGAGTTAAGTTTCCAATTAGTGTTACAAAATATAAAAGAATTTTGCATCTAGTTCATAGTGATGTATTTGGAACTGCAAAAGTACCATCATTAGGTAAATTTATCTATTTTGTTATATTTATATATGACTTCTCAAGAAATACATGGGTATACTTTTTATGGTATAAATCTAATGTTTTCAATAAATTTAAAGAGTTCAAGGCTCTTGTAGAAAATCACATAGAGAAAAAGATAAAGGTTTTGGGAAGTGATAATGATGGTGATAATTTCTCTAATGAATTTGAGCATTTTTACAAGGACTGTGGAATAGAAAGGCATAAAATAACTCCATATACTCCACAACAGAATGGATTTGGAGAACATATGAACAACACATTGATGGATAAGGCTAGAAGCATGCTAAGCAATGCAGGTTTAGAAAATAAATTCTAGGTAGAATATGTGTTAACTACTTGCTACCTCATTAATAGATCTCCTACCTCAAATTTTGTGGACAAAAATCCATGGGAAAGTGTGGACTGGTAAGAAACCCTCTCTCAGTAATATAATATTTTTTGGTTGCAAAGCTTATATGTATGTCCCAAAATAGAAAAGGACTAAGACTATAAATATGAGAAATGCATATTTCTAGGTTATAGTACTGGTGTGAAAGGATATAAGTTGTGGAATACAAAAACATAGAAGATTACTTACAATCCAAATGTGATATTTAGAGAAAAAAAGGAGTTCCAAAATAGGAAATGCAACCAAGCAAAGAACCAAAAATAGTTAAGGTAGAAATGGAATAGGAGAAAAAATTTGTGGTATAACTTGAATTACAGAGATAGTGTGAAGAGAAATATTCAGAGGAAGAAGGTAAGGAGGAAGATGAAGATGAAGAACCTAGAACTCCAATTTTGAGGATATCATATTGGGTGAGAAGACTCTCGGAAAGGAATAGCCCTTAAAATTTTTGTTTCGTGTTTAATTTATCCGTTACTAATGAAGAACCCAAGACTGTGAAGGAGACACTTCAATCAAGTGAGAATAAGTCTTAGAAAAGGGCTATGGAAGAAGAAATAGAGTCACTGGATAAAAATAAGACATGGGACTTGGTGAAATTACCCCTTGGTAGAAAACTTGTTGGTTGTAAGTGGTTATTCAAGAAAAAGTACAATATAGAAGGAAAGTTGGAGAAGTACAAAGCTCGCCTGGTAGAAAAATAATTTTCTCAAATTGAGGGAATTGACTTTGGTGAGATTTTTTCTCCTATGGCTAAACTAACATCAATTAGAGTTTTGTTGGCTATTTCTATTGCTTTTGATTTTGAAATAGAACAGATGGATGTAAAGACAACTTTTCTACATGGTGAATTTTATGAAGACATATATATTTCACATAAAGAATGCTTTAGGGTAAAAGGTAAGGAGGAATTGGTATGCAAGTTGAAGAAGTATCTTTATAGGTTGAAGCAGTCTCCAAGAATGTGGGACCAAAATTTTGACAGGTTTGTTTTGACACTTGGGCTTAGAAAAAGCAAAGCAGATTCATGTGTATATTTCAAAAAGGAAGGTGAAAAATTTGTTATCATTGTATTGTATGTGGATGACATGTTGTTAATTGGTAACAATAAGGAGATGATAAAGTTACTAAAATCTCAGTTATCTTTTGAATTTGACATGAAATATTTGGGTGTTGCAAAATTTATTTTGGGTATGGAAATAATAAGGGATTGTACAAATAGAAAGTTGTGGTTAAATCAAAGGAAATATGTTGATTTGATACTATAGAGGTTTAGGATGCATGATTGTAAACCAATTTGTACTCCATATCCGTTTGGTCAAAAGTTATCTGCTAAATAGTGTCCTAAAATAGATGAGGAAATTGAAGAAATGCATCATGTTCCTTATGCTAGTGATGTGGGCAGTATGATGTATGCAATGGTCTGTAGTAGACCTGATATTACACATGTAGTGGGAGTAGTTAGAAAATATATGTCCAATATAGGAAAGGAACATTAGACTGCTGTGAATAGGATCTTTAAATACTTGTGTGGAACTACAGATTATGCTATCTATTATGAAGGAAAATCTAGAGATAATGGTATTAAAAATCTACAAGGGTTTTTGTATGTTGAATGGACTAAAGATCTTGAGAAGATAATATCCATGAGTACTTATTTGTTCAGGCTGTTTGGAGGGGCTGTAAGTTGGATGAGTAAAAAGCAATCATTTTTTTATTTATCCACAACATAAGTAGAGTACATTGTATCAAATCATACCTATAAAGAAGTAATGTGGCTATAGAGGTTGTGTTCAATAGTTGGCATTAAGTAGAAGGCTATGAGAATTGATAGTGATAGTCAGAGTGCAATATTTTTGGCAAACAATCCTAGTTTTCATGATTGATCAAAACATATTGATATCAAGTACCATTTTGTGAGAGAGATGGTTGAAGAGAACTGGGTGATATTGGAGAAATTTGATACAGAGAAGAATATTGTTGATTAATTAACAAAGGCTATACCTAATCAAAAATTTTCTTGGTGTAGAAGTTCTATGGGCATGGTTGCCCTTGAAAGCTGCCAATGGCAATTATTATCCCCTATGGAAAGTATTCAAAAAGTGGGATAGTATTAGAATTATGTTGAATATTTTCTATGTTATTTAGGAAGGGTCAACTCTGAAAGGACTTTACACTTTGTAAACATTTCCTCAAGAAAATGTTTTTGGGGGTTTAAGCTAATTTTAGACCCATATGGACATTTTTGGGTTAATGTAATGTTGACCCATGGTTCTAATCCCATGGTATTGTAAAACCCCTTCTTGTGTTGTTGGTATATAAAGAAACAATTGCATAAGGGTTTGGTGATGAATTTGCAAGAAATGTAATCGCAAGTGAAAAGCGAGCAAAAGGATATTATTGTATTGGAGATGGTTAAATTTATACAATAAGGAGATATTATTGTTGGGTTTTTCCGAAAGGGTTTCCTACAATAAATTCTTGTGTAATGTGTTCTTCTTCTTTGTTTTTTCTTTGATTATGCAATACTAATTTTCTATATTTTTGTTTATCAGGGTATTATTTCTCTTTAGTATGGTGGTTAGAACATGTGCTTTTATATTCAAGTCAATCTAAGTTCAAGTTACACCTTTTAAATAAAATGGAAAAAATGATGACTTTATTGCCAATGTGGTGGCCTTGGCACCTTAGGGCGCCACATCAACTTATTTTTTCCCTATTTAAAGCTATTCAATCAATCAAACTAAAACAAGTAGTAATGATATAGCAACTCAAAAGAGTTGAGGTGACAAAAGTAGATTGGAGAATATAGCGAATTAGAGCTTGCAAAATGGAAGGTCAAAATTGGCTCCAAATTTTCTAAGGTTAGAGGATTTAATTTTTAATTTTTTGGGATCAATTAGGAAAAACCTTTTAGAAACCATAAAATTTATATTTATAAGTATTTTGAGCCTATTTTTTCAAACCTTATGTTTTTAAAGATCTATACATTGGTGGCATTAGTTCATGGACCTAGTATAGTGTTAGGGTTCAGATTGTGTAAGATGCACCACAAAGCCCTAGTTACTCATATTAATGGGGTAAATTATAATATTTGGTCAACCCAAATGATAAAATTGCTATGAAGTAAGAACCTATGGTGTATCTTTCAATAGGATAAAGTAGTGGTTCTTTATGACAAAGCTCAATACTAAAAGGTAGAAGAGGATCCACATTTGTTTTCCTTGTTGATTGAACTGGAGTTGCTTTTCCATATCAACTAAGAGAGTGACCATATCAAGGTATGGTCAAAGCTACATGAAATTTTTGGAAAGGTTAATAATACTAAAATCACTTGGAATTAAGAGATATATTACGATATTCAAGACATTAAGGGTAGATATTGCATCTTCTAGAGGCAAAAAGAAAGTGCATAATGTGTTAAGATTGTCCTTACTAATATATTTCTCTCATTTCAAATATTGAACCTAATAGTTCATACAATTCTTATGTTCTTGAAATTCCAAATGACTTTTACTCTTGATCAACTTTTCTCTCTTCTAATTCACTTTTAGGTTGCAATGCAAAATTATGGTGGTAGAACTCCTCACATATAGGCTAATGCAAGGGAATTCTAATCTAAGGAGACTAAGACTTAGGGGAAGATAAAAAAGGATAAGTATTCAAAGAACATGAAGACCACTTGTAGTTATTATTAAAGGTATAAACATCCTATGAAGAATTGCTTGCTAAAGTTGTAGAAGATTGAATCTAAGTTCTTGAAGCAAGGTGGACGCATTTCAGATAATGAGGGAGATTTAGAAGGATATTCCTCAATTGCAGAAACACATTAGAGAATATTTTATGGGGGAAGATATTACTATCAATAATTTATTCTCTCCTTGAACCCTCAGTTTAGATTATGAGGGTGTTGAATTTGTAATCTGATTTATGGCTAAGATCCAACATTATGCAATGTATTGGACAAGACTAAGGGCATATCATTGTGCAATGTATTTAATATTTTGTAATATTTTATTATATAAGGCCCATAGTCCATGATTAATATTGTTATGAAACCTTATTTAATATTTGTAATTAGCCTAAATATGAATAACACAAGCTTATACTGAGAGGCGGGGTGAATAGTATAAGACCACTTTTTACTTTCTTTCCAAACCAATATCAATTAATGTCCTTAATTGCAATAAACAAATATAGTAGTGTGCATTAATAACTCAGATAACAGTAGTAATCAAGAGCAAAATTCACCACACAATTGACATGGTTCACCCAATGTGGGCTACTCCACGGAGAAAATATTTTACTAAAACTTTCTCAATCAATCTCTTTGGGAATCACTCCCAATTACAATGTTTATGGATCTTTGTCCAAAGGAGAACTCTTTCCCCTTCTACTCTGGCTATGTGATCTTCTAGAAGACTCTGTCTCTCTACTGCACTGACTGGTGGACCTCTCTCCACTTGAAGACTCCTCACTCAGATCTATCTTCAACTGTGCTGGCTACTGGATCTCTATCCACTGAGACTCTATCCTCTATACTCTATCACCTCCAAAGCTCTATCAATAGGCTCACTAAGAACCTTCTCAATAGGCTCACATAGAACCTGATTAACAAGCTCACACAGAACTTGTCCAATTCTGAATAACAAGCTCACATAGAACTTGTCCAATGCTGAATAACAAGCTCACACAGAACTTGTCCAATGCTAAATAACAAGCTCACACAAAACTTGTCCAATGCTTCTCCAACAAGCTCACCAAGAACTTGTCCAAATATGCTCTAGCAAGCTCACCAAGAACTTGCCCAAAATCTATCCCAAAACTATCCACAAAGCTATCCTCAAAACTGTCCACAAAGCTGTCCCAAAACTATCCACAAAGGCCTTCTCAAAGGCTCAATCAATCATGCACAAGTAGCACTCAAATCTCATCCACAAATCTATCAAGGCAAAGCTTCAAAGATGAACTCAACAATGAATGGCAATGTACTCTTCAATGAATGACAACAATGATCCACAATGATCTCAACTCAAATCAACTCATAGAAGCATAAGGAGAATTGTTAGAGACTCAATATGTTCTAATCTCACTATCAACCCAAATCAATCTCAACTCAACTCAATTCAACTCATAGAAGCATAAAGAGAATTGTTAGAGACTCAATATGTTCTAATCTCACTCTCAACCCAAATCAATCTCAACTCAACTCAAGTATTATAGAACCATAAAGAGAATTGTTAGAGACTCAATATGTTCTAAACTCAATCACCACAAGGGACAACTCTCTCTCACACAACCCTAGTCCAAGTATGTATCAACCAACTCAAATATTTCCAACAATGCTCAACCACAAATCTCACATAACAATGATACTCATGTTATTTTCTAACTCAATTTATTTCACAACCAATGGGCTTCAACAACTATGCTTATAAAACAAGGTTTAAACACAACTCTCAATTCAGAAAACCTTGAAGCATTCAACCAACCACTTTTGAAAAGGAAACCACAAACAATCCTTTTCCCTCCAATGATATTTCAGAAATCAACCACCATAAACAATCAATAGGAGAATGTGCCCATACCTTTTATGAAGATGAAGAAACCCCTTTGGAAATCTGCCACACTCAACACACTTTGAAAAGAACAAAACAACCTTCACTTGAACCCCTTTACAAAAATAGAAATATCTCTTTATGTACACCTTATTTCTCCTTCTAAATAGAATAATCAAATAGCCCTCAAAATAAGATTTCCAACGATATATAATATGATATACTTCTAAAAGGAAAATCACCAAAAATATTTCCTTTTCACAACATGCATTTCAAACCTTATCTCTCCTAGGCAACCTTAGAAAAATAAAATATTATTAAAAATTAAAACTTGCCTTTTAACCTCAGCGGGATTCGATCCCCTATCGCTGCCCCTGCACAACTCAAACGACGGTGCCAACAACCACGTGAGCCACCGCTCACACAACACCAAGAGCGCAAGACTTCCTTCTTGCCTCCTATGAACTTGCCCTCAAAAATCACATGCGCAAAAAGGTTCTCCCTTTTCCTTGCAAAAACCAGCATCGACGGGTTTCGAACTCGGATCTACTGGCGCTTCAACACCCTACGCACTTTCCTCTTGCTGCTAGGCCACAAGCACCTATGGCACTTGGTAAGGGACTTCTCTTACCCTTCTTCCTCCTCTCTTCGATGGACTCGAATGAATTCTTCCCCCTTTCGTTGCCTTAGCAAATCGAAAGCTTTGCACTCTCCACACCACGCTGTACCTTGGCAAATCGATCGCAAATTAAATGTCGAGTCCTTAGACTTTTGAAAAACATTTGATGGCATATTAATATATGCCTCCCTTCAAAATTTTTGACGTCAGCTATAGATATTATGTGCCTCCTCCTTTTGACGTCGAAAATAAATAAAATATTAATTTTTAATTTTAATTTTAAATTTAAATTTTAATTAATTAAAATTTAAACTTAAATATTTAAAATTAAATATCTCCATCACCGGGACACATTTTTCGATGAAACGAAAGCCCAAACCAGGTTTTAAGAAAAACCCATTTCAAATATACCATCCATGGTTTTAAATAAAACCTTTTATTTTTCCTGCCTTGGTTTTCACAAAAACCTTATAAATTTCCATGCTTTCCAAAATGTCATAAATGCTTATATATGAAATACTTTGGCCACCAAAACCAAATGTGATCCATGTGACATCAATGATCCATGTGACATCAATGACAACATAAAATACCTCAAATTGCCAACAATCTCCCCCTTTGTCATTGATGGCAACACCTCTAATGCAAACACCACAATCACTCCAAAAACCATCTCTGAGAATCAAAGTTGCTCCCCCTGACTTAATGCTCTCTTTGGAGGCTGCTCCCCCTAACTCAATGCTCTCTTTGGAGGCTGCTCCCCTAACTCAAATCTCTCTTTGCTCTCCCCCTTACTCAAATCTCTCCCCCTTTGACATCAATGGCAAAAGGGACACCTATGGGGCTAAAATATGTGACTCTTAAGTTTAGCCCCCTCACCCCCTTCTCTTTTGAGGTGATTAATTTTGGGGTGGGAGTACTTTTACTCCCATCTCACTTTGTTTCTTTCCTCTATCAACTTCCTTCCATGTTTTTTTGATATCCTTCTCTTGATGAATTACTTGATCTTCTTGTCTAGAACCTGTTTGACCTTCTTGCCTTGAACCTGTTTGGAATTGAGTCCTACACCATCTTGCAATATGCCCAAAGTTATTGCAATTAAAACACTTGATATTGTAGCCTTTGGATGGTGCCCATATCCTGAAATCTTTCTTGAAATAATTTCCATATCCATTCCTTTCTTGAACCCTGTATTGTGAAGCTCTGTTTTCATGACCATTATGACCATGACTTCTGAATTGTGTAGCTCTAAAACCAAAGCCATATTGCTCATTTCCTTTGCACCTAGAAGCTCTATGACCAATCCTGTTGCATGAGAAGCAATGTCCCTGAAAATCATACCTTCTTCCTTTGAAGTTTCTTCTAGCAAAATCAAACTTCTTTGATCCATAGACCCTGCAATGTATAGCCCTGTGTCCAAATCCATTACAAGAAAAACAATGTCCTTGAAAAGCCCTTTGTTCATGCCTTGGTTCCTCATACCTTTCTTGACCATTATCCCTATGATCATCTTCAACTTGTGCATTGCATTCTTGAACCTTCTTTGTAGCATCTAAAACCTCTTCTTTAGTTTCTTCCTTGCTTTTCTCTTCAAGAATTTCTTTTCCTTTTGAACTTGATTCACCTATCTCAAAACAAGATCCAAACTGAATATTTGGAGCCATAGGAACTTTGGAACTTTCCTCACAAATCTTAGGTGCTTCCTTGCTTTCATCTTTTAGAACTTCCTTTCCTTTTGAGTGTGACTTTTCTTGGAAGTAAGATACAACCTTAAAATAAGTTTCCACTCCTTTTTGAACCTTTTCATCTAATGTATCATGTCTTGCCATGGTTACCCTTAGTTCTTCATTCATCCTTTCTTCTAACCTTTTTGCATTTTGAAGCTCTTATCTGAGATCACTGATTGTTTGAAGTAGTTCTTCTCTGATTTTGACATCTGTTCGAATCTTGTTTTCAAGATTCTTGTATTCTTCTTTTAGCATTTTGATTTCTGATTTTTGTTTACTTAGCTCATCCTCTTCCTTTTCTATTACCAAAAGTGAGACTTCTTTATTTTCACTATCATTGAGATTATCACTAGAACTTCTTTCTATTTCAAATGAACTTTCCTTGTTGCAATTGTTTTAGTATGTGCAATCATCATCTATATTCCCAAAATATCTGCATATGAAACATTTTAGTATCCTTAGACCCTTCTTGTACCTATTTACTTGCTCAATGGCTATGGCAAGCTCTTCATGTCTTTCTTCAATAGATCTATCCTATTATTTAACTTCAATAACTAGGAATAGGTGTTCTTGCCTTTCTTCACTTATTCCAAAAAATGTACTTTCTTCATCATCTAATTTGTCTCTATCACTATGATCTGAGCTATCACTTGCTTCTACAATGTAGTAAGATTTCTTTGCCTTACAAAAAAATTTCTTCTTCTCATACCTATTTTGCTTGTATCTATCATCTTTGTCATGCTTATGCTTTCCATCTTCTTTTCTTCTATGACCCTATTTTTCATCATCACTATTTTCTTCATGTGGACACTTGTATGCATAGTGACCAAGATCACCACACTTGTAGCATCTGACTTTCCTTATATCCCTGAAATTCCTTGAGTCCTTATTCCTTTTGATGAAGTTAGCTTCCTCATCATTTTCTAAAACTCTATCTATTTTTGAAACTTTTCCTTTCTCTTTTTCTGAAGCCTTGAATGCAATCTCTTTTATTGGAGCTTGATGCTTACTTACCCTCATCTCATAAGTTGTGAGAGTACCTTGCAATTCTTCCATTGTTAGCTTGTTGATATCCATTGTCTCTTCTATTGCTGAAACCTTAGAATCATATTTCATGGGAAGTGATCTCAAAACCTTTTGAGTAACTTTTGATTCTTTCATCTCAAAACCTAGGCCTCTCATGGTGTTAGTAATCTCATCAACTCAAAGTAAAAACTTTGCAATATCTTCAGAATCTTCCATTTTCAATTCCTCAAATATTTTTCTATGAGTTTGTAGTTTTGCCAACTTTACCTTGGAATCTCCTTCATAAGTATTCCACAACTTGGTCCACATCTCATTAGCTGAAGTACATACCATGACCTTTGCAAAATCTATCTCACGTAGCCCACTCAAAATACAATTCATTGCTCTTGCATTTATCTCAACCAATTTCTTGGTAGTCTTATCTTCCTCGGGATCACCTTCAACCCTATACTCTTTTTCAACCATCTGCCATACCTCATATCCTTGTGATATCAAGTAGTTCTTCATCCTCATGCTCTAGAAAGCATAATTGTTACCATCAAATAATGGAGCCTTATTTGTAGATAATCCATTCTATGAAGCCATCTGTGTTCTTGTAGAATCTGCCCTCAAGCTGTTAGCCTTTTCGAAGGAACCCTCTATGATACCAATTGAAGAACACAAGCTTATACTGAGAGGGGGGTGAACAGTATAAGACCACTTTTTACTTTCTTTCCAAACCAATATCAATTAATGTCCTTAATTGCAATAACCAAATATAGCAGTGTGCATTAATAACTCAGATAGAAGTAGTAAGCAAGAGCACAAGTCACCACACAATTGAGACACAACAATTTACATGGTTCACCCAATGTGGGCTACTCCACAAGAAAATATTTTACTAAAACTTTCTAAATACAATATCTTTGGAAATCTACTCCCAATTACAATGTTCTATGGATCTCTATCCAAAGAGAAATATTTCAACTTCACTCTGACTATATAAGCTTCTACAAGACTATATATATCAACTCTAAATGTGAAACTATCTCCACTTGAAGACTCTCACTATCTATCTTCAATGATGGATCTCTATCCACTGAGACTATCCTATATATCACCTCCAAATCTCTGTCAATAGGCTCACTAAGAACCTGATCAATGGGCTCTCATAGAACCTACTTAACAAGCTCACATAGAACTTGTCCAATGCTAAATAACAAGCTCACACAAAACTTATCCAATGATGAATAACAAGCTCACACAGAACTTGTCCAATCTTAATAACAAGCTCACACAGAACTTCTCCAAATATTCTTCAACAAGCTCACCAAGAACTTGTCCAAATATGCTCTAGCAAGCTCACCAAGAACTTGTCCAAAATCTTCACCAAGAACTTGTCCACAAATCTATCCCAAAACTATCCACAAATCTATCCTCAAAACTATCCACAAAGCTATCCCAAAACTGTCCACAAAGGCCTTCTCAAAGGCTCAATCAATCATGCACAAGTAGCACTCAAATCTCATCCACAAATCTATCAAGGCAAAGCTTCAAATATGAACTCAACAATGAATGGCAATGTACTCTTCAATGAATGACAACAATGATCCACAATGATCTCAACTCAAATCAACTTCATAGAAGCATAAAGAGAATTGTTAGAGACTCAATATGTTCTAATCTCAATCTCAACTCAAATCAATCTCAACTCAACTCAATTCAACTCATAGAAGCATAAAGAGAATTGTTAGAGACTCAATATGTTCTAATCTCACTCTCAACCCAAATCAATCTCAACTCAACTCAAGTCTTATAGAACCATAAAGAGAATTGTTAGAGACTCAATATGTTCTAAACTCAATCACCACAAGGGACAACTCTCTCTCACACAACCCTAGTCCAAGTATGTATCAACCAACTCAAATGTTTCCAACAATGCTCAACCACAAATCTCACATAACAATGATACTCATGTTCTTTTCTAACTCATGTTCTTTCACAACCAATGGGCTTCAACAACTATGCTTATAAAACAAGGTTTAAACACAACTCTCAATTTAGAAAACCTTGAAGCATTCAACCAACCACTTTCGAAAAGGAAACCACAAACAATCCTTTTCCCTCCAATGATATTTCAGAAATCAACCACCATAAACAATCAATAGGAGAATGTGCCCATACCTTTTATGAAGATGAAGAAACCCCTTTGGAAATCTGCCACACTCAACACACTTTGAAAAGAACAAAACAACCTTCACTTGAACCCTTTTACAAAAATAGAAATATCTCTTTATGTACACCTTATTTCTCCTTCTAAATAGAATAATCAAATAGCCCTCGAAATAAGCTTTCCAATGATATATAATATGATATACTTCTAAAAGGAAAATCACCAGAAATATTTCCTTTTCACAACATGCATTTCAAACCTTATCTCTCCTAGGCAACCTTAGAAAAATAAAATATTATTAAAAATTAAAACTTGCCTTTTAACCTCAGCGGGATTCGATCCCCTGTCGCTGCCCCTGCACAACTCAAACGGTGGTGCCAACAACCACGTGAGCCACCGCTCACACAACACCAAGAGCGCAAGACTTCCTTCTTGCCTCCTATGAACTTGCCCTCAAAAATCACATGCGCAAAAAGGTTCTCCCTTTTCCTTGCAAAAACCAGCGTCGATGGGTTTCGAACTCGGATCTGCTGGCGCTTCAACACCCTACGCACTTTCCTCTTGCCGCTAGGCCACAAGTGCCTATGGCGCTTGGTAAGGGACTTCCCTTACCCTTCTTCCTCCTCTCTTCGATGGACTCGAATGAATTCTTCCCCCTTTCGCTGCCTTAGTGAATCGAAAGCTTTGCACTCTCCACACCACGTTGTACCTTGGCAAATCGATCGCAAATTAAATGTCGAGTCCTTAGCTTTTGAAAAACATTTGATGGCATATTAATATATGCCTCCCTTCAAAAATTTTGACGTCGGCTATAGATATTATGTGCCTCCTCCTTTTGACGTCGAAAATAAATAAAATATTAATTTTTAATTTTAATTTTAATTAATTAAAATTTAAACTTAAATATTTAAAATTAAATATCTCCATCACCGGGACACCTTTTTTGATGAAACGAAAGCCCAAACCGGGTTTTAAGAAAAACCCATTTCAAATCTGCCATCCATGGTTTTAAATAAAACCTTTTATTTTTCCTGCCTTGGTTTTCACAAAAACCTTATAAATTTCCATGCTTTCCAAAATGTCATAAATGCTTATATATGAAATAATTTGGCCACCAAAACCAAAATGACATCAATGATCCATGTGACATCAATGACAACATAAAATACCTCAAATTGCCAACAATCTCCCCCTTTGTCATTGATGGCAACACCTCTAATGCAAACACCACAATCACTCCAAAAACCATCTCTGAGAATCAAAGCTGCTCCCCTGACTTAATGCTCTCTTTGGAGGCTGCTCCCCCTAACTCAATGCTCTCTTTGGAGGCTGCTCCCCCTAACTCAAATATCTCTTTGGAGGCTGCTCCCCCTAACTCAAATCTCTCCCCATTTGACATCAATGGCAAAAGGGACACCTATGGGGCTAAAATATATGACTCTTAAGCTTAGCCCCCTCACCACCTTCTCTCTTGAGGTGATTAATTTTGGGGTGGGAGTACCTTTACTCCCATATTACATTGATTCTTTCCTCTATCAACTTCCTTCCATGTTTTTTTGATATCCTTCTCTTGATGAATTACTTGATCTTCTTGTCTAGAACATGTTTGACCTTCTTGCCTTGAACCTATTTGGAATTGAGTCCTACACCATCTTGCAATATGCCCAAAGTTATTGCAATTAAAACACTTGATATTGTAGCCTTTGGATGGTGCCCATGTCCTGAAATCTTTCTTGAAATAATTTCCATATCCATTCCTTTCCTGAAACCTATATTGTGAAGCTCTGTTTTCATGACCATTATGACCATGACTTCTGAATTGTGTAGCTCTAAAACCAAAACCATGTTGCTCATTTCCTTTGCACTGAAAAGCTTTATGACCAATCCTGTTACATGAGAAGCAATGTCCCTGAAAATCATACCTTCTTCCTTTGAAGTTTCTTCTAGCAAAATCAAACTTCTTTGATCCATAGACCACTGCAATGTATAGCCCTGTGTCCAAATCCATTACAAGAAAAACAATGTCCTTGAAAAGCCCTTTGTTCATGCCTTGGTTCCTCATACCTTTCTTGACCATTATCCCTATGATCATCTTCAACTTGTGCATTGCATTCTTGAACCTTCTTTGTAGTATCTAAATCCTCTTCCTTAATTTCTTCCTTGCCTTTCTCTTCAAGAATTTCTTTTCCCTTTGAAATTGATTCACCTATCTCAAAACAAGATCCAAACTGAATATTTGGAGCCATAGGAACTTTGGAACTTTCCTCACAAATCTTAGGTGCTTCCTTGCTTTCATCTTTTAGAACTTCCTTTCCTTTTGAGTGTGACTTTTCTTGGAAGTAAGATACAACCTTAAAATAAGTTTCCACTCCTTTTTGAACCTTTTCATCTAATGTATCATGTCTTTCCATGGTTACCCTTAGTTCTTCATTCATCCTTTATTCTAACATTTTTGCATTTTGAAGCTCTTCTCTGAGATCACTGATTGTTTGAAGTAGTTATTCTCTGATTTTGACATCTGTTCGAATCTTGTTTTCAAGATTCCTGTATTCTTCTTTTAGCATTTTGATTTCTGATTTTTGTTTACTTAGCTCATCCTCTTCATTTTCTATTACCAAAAGTGAGACTTCTTTATTTTCACTATCATTGAGATTTCATTATAATTCTTTCTATATCAAATAAACTTTCCTATTTGCAATTGTTGTAGTATGTGCAATCATCATCTATATGCCCAAAATCTCCCATATGAACATTTTACTATCCTTAGACCCTTCTTGAACCTATTTTATATATCAATGGCTATGTCAATCTCTTCATGTCTTTCTACAATAGAACTATCCTCTTCTTTAACTTCAATTCCTAGGAATAGATGTTCTTGCCTTTCTTACTTATCAAACTTTCTTCTTCATCTGATTTATCTCTATCACTATGATCTGAGCTATCACTTGCTTCTACAATGTAGTAAGATTTCTTTGCCTTACGAAAAATTTTCTTCTTCTCATACCTATTTTGCTTGAATCTATCATCTTTGTCATGCTTATGCTTTCCATATTCTTTTCTTCTATGATCCTATTTTTCATCATCACTATTTTCTTCATGTGGACACTTGTATGCATAGTGACCAAGATCACCACACTTGTAGCATCTGAATTTCCTTATATCTCTGAAATTCCTTGAGTCCTTATTCCTTTTGATGAAGTTAGCTTCCTCATCATTTTCTAAAACTCTATCTATTTCTGAAACTTTTCCTTTCTCTTTTTCTGAAGCCTTGAATGCAATCTCTTTTATTGGAGCTTGATGCTTACTTACCCTCATCTCATAAGCTGTGAGAGTACCTTGCAATTCTTCCATTGTTAGATTGTTGATATCCATTGTTTCTTCTATTGCTAAAACCTTAGAATCATATTTCATGGGAAGTGATCTCAAAACCTTTTGAGTAAATTTTGATTCTTTCATCTCAAAACCTAGGCCTCTCATGGTGTTAGTAATCTCATCAACTCGAAGTAAAAACTTTGCAATATCTTCAGAATCTTCCATTTTCAATTCCTCAAATATTTTTCTATGAGTTTGTAGTTTTGCCAACTTTACCTTGGAATCTCCTTCATAAGTATTCCACAACTTGGTCCACATCTCATTAGCTGAAGTACATACCATGACCTTTGCAAAATCTATCTCACGTAGCCCACTCAAAATACAATTCATTGCTCTTGCATTTATCTCAACCAATTTCCTGGTAATCTTATCTTCCTCGGGATCACCTTCAACCCTATACTCTTTTTCAACCATCTCGCCATACCTCATATCCTTGTGATATCAAGTAGTTCTTCATCCTCATGTTCCCTGGAAAGCATAATTATTACCATCAAACAATGGAGCCTTATTTGTAGATAATCCATTCTGTGAAGCCATCTATGTTCTTGTAGAATCTACCCTCAAGTTGTTAGCCTTTCCTAAGGAACCCGCTCTAATACCAATTGAAGAACACAAGCTTATACTGAGAGGGAGGGGTGAATAGTATAAGACCAATTTTTACTTTCTTTCCAAACCAATATCAATTAATGTCCTTAATTGCAATAACCAAATATAGCAATGTGCATTAATAACTCAGATAGTAGTAGTAAGCAAGAGCACAAGTCACCACACAATTGAGACACAACAATTTACGTGGTTCACCCAATGTGGGCTACTCCACGGAGAAAATATTTTACTAAAACTTTCTCAATCAATATCTTTGGGAATCACTCCCAATTACAATGTTTATGGATCTTTGTCCAAAGAGGATAACTCTTTCCCATTGTGCTCTGGATATGTGATCTTCTAGAAGACTTTATCTCTCTACTACACTGATTGGTGGACCTCTCTCCACTTGAAGACTCCTCACTCAGATCTGTCTTCAACTGTGTTGCTACTAGATCTCTATCCACTGAGACTTGTCCTCTATAATCTATCACCTCCAAAGCTCTATCAATAGGCTCACTAAGAACCTACTCAATAGGCTCACACAAAACCTACTTAACAAGCTCACATAGAACTTGTCCAATGCTGAATAACAAGCTCACATAGAACTTGTCCAATGCTAAATAACAAGCTCACACAGAACCTGTCCAATTTGAATAACAAGCTCACATAGAACCTGTCCAATGCTGAATAACAAGCTCACCAAGAACTTGTCCAAATATGCTCTAGCAAGCTCACCAAGAACTTGCCCAAAATCTATCCCAAAAATGTCCACAAAGCTATCCTCAAAACTATCCACAAAGATGTCCCAAAACTATCCACAAAGGCCTTCTCAAAGGCTCAATCAATCATGCACAAGTAGCACTCAAATCTCATCCACAAATCTATCAAGGCAAAGCTTCAAAGATGAACTCAACAATGAATGGCAATGTACTCTTCAATGAATGACAACAATGATCCACAATGATCTCAACTCAAATCAACTTCATAGAAGCATAAAGAGAATTGTTAGAGACTCAATATGTTCTAATCTCAATCTCAACTCAAATCAATCTCAACTCAACTCAATTCAACTCATAGAAGCATAAAGAGAATTGTTAGAGACTCAATATGTTCTAATCTCACTCTCAACCCAAATCAATCTCAACTCAACTCAAGTCTTATAGAACCATAAAGAGAATTGTTAGAGACTCAATATGTTCTAAACTCAATCACCACAAGGGACAACTCTCTCTCACACAACCCTAGTCCAAGTATGTATCAACCAACTCAAATGTTTCCAACAATGCTCAACCACAAATCTCACATAACAATGATACTCATGTTCTTTTCTAACTCATGTTATTTCACAACCAATGGGCTTCAACAACTATGCTTATAAAACAAGGTTTAAACACAACTCTCAATTCAGAAAACCTTGAAGCATTCAACCAACCACTTTCGAAAAGGAAACCACAAACAATCCTTTTCCCTCCAATGATATTTCAAAAATCAACCACCATAAACAATCAATAGGAGAATGTGCCCATACCTTTTATGAAGATGAAGAAACCCCTTTGGAAATATGCCACACTCAACACACTTTGAAAAGAACAAAACAACCTTCACTTGAACCCTTTTACAAAAATAGAAATATCTCTTTATGTACACCTTATTTCTCCTTCTAAATAGAATAATCAAATAGCCCTCGAAATAAGCTTTCCAATGATATATAATATGATATACTTCTAAAAGGAAAATCACCATAAATATTTCCTTTTCACAACATGCATTTCAAACCTTATCTCTCCTAGGCAACCTTAGAAAAATAAAATATTATTAAAAATTAAAACTTGCCTTTTAACCTCAACGGGATTCGATCCCCTATCGCTGCCCCTGCACAACTCAAACGATGGTGCCAACAACCACGTGAGCCACCGCTCACACAACACCAAGAGCGCAAGACTTCCTTCTTGCCTCCTACGAACTTGCCCTCAAAAAATCACATGCGCAAAAAGGTTCTCCCTTTTCCTTGCAAAAACCAGCGCCGACGGGTTTCGAACTCGGATCTGCTGGCGCTTCAACACCCTACGCACTTTCCTCTTGTCGCTAGGCCACAAGCGCCTATGGCGCTTGGTAAGGGACTTCCCTTACCCTTCTTCCTCCTCTCTTCGATGGACTCGAATGAATTCTTCCCCCTTTCGCTGCCTTAGTGAATCGAAAGCTTTGCACTCTCCACACCACGTTGTACCTTGGCAAATCGATCGCAAATTAAATGTCGAGTCCTTAAATTTTGAAAAATATTTGATGGCATATTAATATATGCCTCCCTTCAAAAATTTTGATGTCAGCTATAGATATTATGTGCCTCCTCCTTTTGACGTCGGAAATAAATAAAATATTAATTTTTAATTTTAATTTTAAATTTAAATTTAAATTAATTAAAATTTAAACTTAAATCTTTAAAATTAAATATCTCCATCACCGAGACACCTTTTTCGATGAAACGAAAGCCCAAACCGTGTTTTAAGAAAAACCCATTTCAAATCTACCATCCATGGTTTTAAATAAAACCTTTTATTTTTCCTGCCTTGGTTTTCACAAAAACCTTATAAATTTCCATGCTTTCCAAAATGTCATAAATGCTTATATATGAAATACTTTGGCCACCAAAACCAAATGTGATCCATGTGACATCAATGACAACATAAAATACCTCAAATTGCCAACAAAATCCCACTTGCTATGTCAACTTGGGTTTAAAATTTATAATGTAATTAAGGGTTTTGATATTGCTATAAATGCCCCCATCACACTCACTTATCATAACAGTGGTATACAATATAATCTATAGATAGTGATTACTTATGGTTTTAGATACCTAAAAATATCACATTATCCCTTGTGCAGTGCTAATCGTTGATTAATTTGAAAAGCCCTCAAAATTTGCATAATTTACCTAAAAAACTATTCACCCTGCTTAGGTCCCTTTGGCCACTTAAGTCCCTTCCTAAACATAGCCCCTAGTCAACATGCAACCTCCCCTTTAGCCTAGCATAGGCTACATCACCCTAGTCAATCCTTTGACTAGCCTAGCCTCCATATCACCTAGCTTAACCCAAGACCCTAGTCAACCATAATTCTTGCTCCCCTCATCCCCATGTGCATTCAATATCATAAATATCATGAATAATTTCTTGCACATATGCGTTGAAGACATTGATGAGTCATATTCCACATGCCATAAATACCATGAAGAATTTCCTCCACCAATGTATGTATGAGACATGGTGCACCCATGCCCATTTATTTATTTTTTAATAAGCACATCCATGTTCATTTATTGCATGTGTGGATGAGGACTTTCCTCCACCCTAACCTTCGCCAATTATATAAATAGAAGGCCATTTCTCACACTTAATGAGATAATTACATACCCAAACTCTTCCAAAATTACTTCAGAATCCTTTTGTGCTCAAACCCCGTTTACCATCAACCACCATGAATGCTTGTATGTGCCTCTTGTTGATACTTTTGGTATTGTAAATTGCTCACAAGTTCAAGTTCATATGGTGACCAAACTAGGACAAAAGCTCCAACAGGATCAACTAAACTATCTCTCTGAAGGAATTCTCTATCTAAGAAAACCAATACCAACCACAATGAGGCTTATGACTGATAGTCCCCATCACAATTCGAGTTGTGATTCCTGTAGGGAACATATTTTAGATAAGCACAATCTAACAACTTAGCAACTCAGGTGACTTTTGCTATTTTCTCTCTTTTGCACTCATTTTAGCACTTTTATTATGCAGTAGACTAGATTTCCTTTTCTTTTATCTTTTATCAACAAGGATTTGATTGTGATAGGACCACATGTACTATTAACACTTTGAATTTTGTTGTGCAAGTTTGGAGGACCTATGCAGCTAGCAGTGGCCTACGTGCAGTAAGCCCACTCCCCTTGAGGTGCTCACATAAAACATTCGGTGCCATACTTGTTCACTAAAAGAGGGATTCCACCTTGGAAGACCCATAATATAGCTCATGGGGAAAATTGTGTAAAAGGAAACATTCTGTAACATGGTGGGAACCTTAACCCTCCTTTTATGTTTTTATTAGCATTTTTTCTATTTAACTCACAATTGTTTTTCTGTGTTACATGTACTAAGAAACCAACACAAACCTCATAAAACCTTGATACTTCAAATCAGGTCCAAATCAAAAGCTTTTATGGTCTACAATATAGAATCACAAGGAGGACTATAACCCCCTTCTAGAATCACAAGGGCCCTTGTGATTTATATAAAACTCAAAAATTGGACCCAAACAAGTAAGGTACCAACTATTTTACAGAGTTTGTGCCTTGTACTACTACAATTACAGGTAAGTAGGAGATTGCTATCTCCACTTAATCGGGGGATTGCATGCATGTATTCTTATATTTTCCATAATATAAGATAAATAATTCATATAAGGTTTGAAGAAAACCTCTAATTTCTTCGTATTTACGAGCTAAGACAAATTTTGATTTGTCTCATACATAAATCTCTAAAAAGATAATTGGTCATAACTATAATAGGTGTATCTTGACCAGTGTAGATAGATTTATGAACAAGCAAATATTAGCATTAATATTTCTCCAATTGAGCAATATTTTTGTTTCATATTCTTAGCATAGAGCTTTGCTTACAAATTAGTAATGTTTATTGCTTGTTTAGTGTAGATTTTTATCTTCAAAAAGCACTTTACTTTCCAAAAGTAAAAAATATTTCATTGCTTTCATAGCATAGTTTCTTTTGCACATTATTTCCTAGAGCAAAACAATCTCACACACTTTCACATATTACACATTGGAAAAGTTAGATTTCATCACCAACCACAAATTGAGATTGATGACGTTGGATTTCATCTCCTATTATTGACTCTCCCCCCTAAACACCACAATAGCCATTCAAGTAGTTTTCTAGACTTCATCACTAGAAAGCTTGCTACCCTTGGGATTCTCCCAAGGTAGTTTAGGATAGACACCCCTACTCAGAGGGCTATACATAATTAGTGAGTGTGTAACTATCATTATTTACTGAGCTCGAATAAGGGTAAATCAAAATTTTATTGGGCCACTGCAGGTCTTAGACAATGCTATCTCTTGCATAAGAGGTTTCTTTTATTCCTTTTGGTTACCCTGAGCCATTCTCATATTAGGAAGCCATTTCTTGTTCATGTATTTTCTCTCTTTACATACATTTTGGCATAGTGGATGAGAATGCATCGACATAATCCTCATAGATTTCATCCCTTCATTCCTTTTACTTAGTTTTTAGAGGTATTCATATTTGAAATCACATCAAAACATCATAAAACAAAATTAAAACATAGAAAAACAAATTACACCAACAAAAAAACATCATAAAAAGACTAGCTATTTGATCAACTCCAAAACACAACACAAAGTCACCCCCACAACACACTTATTTGAAATTTACTTATTGTTTGCCAAGATATTTGTTTGATTAACTAGAATTTTTATTGCACACTATTCCAAAAATAAAATCAGACCCTAAAACAACAAGAAAACATTTTATTTCTACTTTTCCCACCAAACCACTTTTTGTACTCTATCTCTCACTGAATTTGCAAGGACACTTGCAATTTTAGACAAAAATTATGGAGTTTCCTGCAATTGAAGCCAGGATCACAGATACACTTGTGGTTGTATCCAAGATCATACTAGGTTGCAATCCTTTTCTACCAATTCTTTTTATCATATCCCATCACCTCCTCATTCCACCATCATTCTTACCTAAAGCCAAGATTGCAAGAAAGAATGATTATCCATGGATGCTTCTAGGGTAACCTCCCCTTCTTCAACCAACTCATTAGGGTGCTTATATGAAACCACCTCCATCCATTCCTAGATTTAGTGTACCCCTTATTATTATCCATCCCCACATGTCATGCTACAACATGGATCATTTTCCTATTATCAATATCTAATGCATCAAGAAACCCACTTTGTTCCACCTGAGATCCCTAGTAAGGGGACTACTTTGTCCTCCTTGTGTCGATTTGTACCCTATAATCCACCCCTTCCTCAAGTGCCTTATCCCCCACCTCTTATTTCATCACCCCATTTCCCATCCCAAATGGCCCAACCAGTTTGCATTTCATAGTCTCCCCACCCATATTTCCCACCTCCTCCACCTTATCCATATTGATATCCTTATCCCTATCAACCCATACATTCCCTTGCTATCATTTATGTCAAACCTAGTATGACAATTCCAACACCTCCTCTAATAGACATGCAATATTTTCTAGATCTTCTTAAAAGCCTTGAGCTACAATTAAGAAATTATGGGTGTTAAAATATCACCCATGCTTTGGTTATGATAAGTAATATAGTAACTCCACCCCACTAATTTCTTCAACCTAAACGGTAGGGTTATCCACAACCTAGGTAGATAGTTCTCCCATCATAATCTATCCAATCTTGCATGAAACCTTAGCATCCTTGTCGTCCACTTTGTACCTCTACTTTCTGTTCTAAAGTGTTAGACAATCTCTTCCAAAAGTTGCATAACATAAAATACATCACTCTTCCTAAGGTTATACTAGACAATCCAAATTGCCCAAAACCCAAATGGTACAATGAGCATCAATTTTATGTCTACCATCACTAGCAAGGGTATGACATTAATGACTATCGCTCCTTTAGGCATCTGGTCCACAATCTAATGGATGAAGAGGATATACAATTTGCTAATCCCATATCCTCTTCCAATTCAAACCTTGGTGTATTTAAAAATCCATTACCCTAGCCTCTGATGCAACAACCACAAGCCTCAACATTTCAATATAAGCCTCGATAAATTAAGCACATAAATAGTGTCCCTTCCCATTAAGGTTTTGTTGGTATTATCAACCTTGCTGTCAACAATCATCAACATTTGGGAAAATATTTTCCAATAGCATAACCCTTTTTGCTTCCTCCCAAAAATCATATATTCTCACTAAATCCACTTTAGTTGCTCCTTCTTCCTCATATCCAAACCTCCTCCTCCTCTCTCTTTCATTAGTACTTTCTATGTCATTGTTGTACAATCATGCATGAGTGGCTACGTACCTATGGCTGATACTTTTTCTCTTATTTCTATTTCTACCCTTCTCTTCCTGCTTTTATCCCTCCCATTTATTTTCATCATAATTTATACATCTTCTTCAAATCAATTTTATTACTAGAGGATTTAACCTTATTTCAAACCTCCTTTTTATCTAAGGGAGTTCCTACTCCTCCAAATCGATTTCAATACTGGGGGAGTTCACCTCCTTTCAAACAACTTTTCATGATTAGGGGAGTTCACTCCCTCCAAAATATTTTTCATCACCATGGAAGTCCACCCTTGTTCCAATCAATTTTTAAGTTTGGTACATTGACCCTCCCGCATTCAATTCTCTCACTTATCATATAATCATGTTAATGCTATAAAACATCACCATCAAATATCAATTGTCAAGTTACAAGGTTGTGTAGTATACCTTGCCATCAAAAATCAATTGCCAGGCTACAAGGTTGCATCCTGTATCTCATCATACAAAATCAATTGCTAGTTTATAAAGCTACATCCTATAACTCACCATAAAATATCAATTTCTAGGCATATGGTTGCACCCTTTGCATCGCCATAAAATAGTCAATTGCTAGGCATATAGTTGCACTCTTTGCCTCACCACCAAAAATTAATTACCAAGACTATGGTTGTGCCCTTTACCTCATCATAAAAATCTAATTTCCAAGCATATGGTTGCACCCATTCACATACCCTTTATCCCCAAATGGCCCTTTGATAAAAATAAAAATTTCAAAATACAAAATAAAAACAATCAATTAACTCAAACACATCACAACAATCACACACCAACACATGCACACACATTGAAATACATGCACAAACACAAAAAAAAAAAAAAAAGTACAAGCAAACCACACGATCAAGAAATCCAACATTTCATTTATCATTTCATCCATCCTATGCTACCCTATTTTTCTATGGTTTATTTTTTATATAAAAGGGCCTTAGGGTTCATTTTATTACAAAACTAAAAAATGAGAATTTACGGATAAAAATCAACTAACCGATCCTACATTCCCTCCTTTTCTTGGTCCCACCATGGTATCATCCATATTTTCTTACGTCTCATCAATATGGTAGCACTTCACATCTCAAAATCTTAATATCACCTCTCTTTTCTCTCAATTTTGTAATCATGTATCACACAAATGGGCTCTTGCACGCTGCATTGACCCTTTTAAACCAAGCACCCCTGAGCTACAACTTGCAATCCCTAACTGCAGGGCCCCTTGTGGTTCCCAACTATGGGATCCCTTGTGATTCCCATATTTATCCATTTACCCAATTTTTCTACAATTAAACCAAACCTCTTCTCCTTTTCTTCATTTTCTTTCTCCTTTTCCTCATTTATTTCATTTTCTTAATTGCCCAAATGATATTTTTTGTCAATCACTTTGCTACTATGTTTTTATTCTTCACCCATCAACACACCACTTGAGGAGGTAGATATTACCCATTAAATTCCACCTTGAGAATGATCAATATCATACACTCAATATTGTAATTGCATGTGTCCAAGAACTTTGCCTGAGACTTTCTCAAGCCCTTATTTGCTAGGGAAAACAAAAATAAAATTTCTCTTCTTAATCAAAATCTAGAATTTCTCTTCTTAATCAAACTCCAATATAATCCAAATTTGGTATGTCCCATGCCTATGACTATATGGTTACTCATGAATTTACTTCGTCGAGGTTGCAAGGATAAGACCACTTGCGATTGAAGCATTATGATGATACCTAAAAATTGATGGATGACTTATGTTAGGACCCTCATAACATAAGACATTTATCATTATATTAATATATTAACTTACAAGGGGTCACACCCTTTCACAAGCACACACTTCTTGGTTGGGTATATTAACCCAATCACTTTTTATTTTTAAGACATCGAAGAATATACATTATTAATATATAAGGAGTTTACCTTCTATTTTCCAACTACGATTCCTAATATTTCTTGTGATTCTATTTAAGTCAGAGTCTTCCACTTGGTATCTTACCATCTGGATCAGAGCCATTTCTCACCCACCACTCCATTGCAACAAACGACCACCTCCCACCACCCATAAGACGTAGCACAATGATCAAAATCGGCTTTGAGAAAGAAAGAACGTGACCTCTCTATTATAACATTACACTCATGGTGACACGATCTACATCAACCCACCGATATCCTTGTTTGTACCAGCATTTAGTGCCCCTGCCTAAGGCCTTCATGAAGCAAACGAACATCTCAAATTTTTGGCGTAGGTGACATCCGAGAAAATCAGCAGCAAAGACAGAGTTTTTGTCTCTGTGCATTTTTTGGCAAAGACAGAGTTAACAGCGAAGACAAGTCAAAAATATTATATCCCGACGGTAGATCGATCATTAGGTGAGCAAAACAAACGTGGATCAGGTGAAATCCCAATTCGACCCAAAAAACAATAGCAAATTTCCCCTCCAAATCATGTAGAGCCATTTTTCGGTGATACCTTGCACTTCCCGACGAACGAAAATAAAAATTAAAGTAAAGGCTAAGGTTTTTAAAAAATCAACGACCTCCGACGGTAACCTTTTCGTGTCGGAGACAAAGCAAGGAAAAAGTTCAAAAAGTTTAAAAAATCTATTATCCCACATTTGTGAGAAAGGAGGGTGGACGAAGGTTTAATATCGAACGAAGACAAATTAGGCTTTGTGACTTCGGTCACGCCTTGCTTTCCTATCTATGCGATCGAAGCCTTACCTTCCTCGCTATTTGCATTGCCTTTCCCTCCTATCCACTCAGCTCCTCTACCACCTCATTTTCCTCCCAACCGTCCTTTCCCACCTTGCGTTGTCTGCCATCTACCATTCCTTATGTCTCCTGCCCCCACAAATTATTTTCCTGCTCCTCGTGTTTCCTGCCTGCCACCCCTATGCCTATGTCATGCTCTATCAGTCCACCTCCCCACCTGCTACCCCTGCACCTCTGTCGTGCTCTATCAGTCTACCTCCCTGCCTGTCACCCTTTTTTGCTTGCTCCTTGTGTTTCTCGCTTGCCACCCTACCGACCACCGTATGCTCTCGATCCTGATGCTTCTGCCATTACCCACCTGCCGTGCGCTCTCGACCCTGATGCCTCTACTGTGTTGTGCTCTGTATTCTATGCCGATTCAATATTAATCTATAAAAACTACTGTTAATTAATAGAGAGCACCAAATTTAAAAGTTGATAGGGCATTGCCCACAAAATTTTTATAAAAGGAGGCAACATATATTTTTTTTAATTCTTGCTAAACCTTGGAAAACAAAGTTGCCAATTGTAATCTTTTGGAAAAATTTGCATAGACAACTTTTGTAAAAGTTGCTAAAACAACTTGAAAAGTTGTTAAAACAAATTTTATACTTGCTCACCTTGTACCAAGTTATATTGATTGTTATCTACACCAACCGCAATGGTTGAGGGACGACGATCACTGGATTCCATTCATGAGAAACATGAGAGGCTCACTAAAGAAGTTAAACAGGAAAGAGAGGAGAATGCCCGTAACACAAGAGAACTCTTCGAGAAAATATTTGCAATGGATGTTAAACTTGATGCTATTAGTCAAAATCAGGTAACAACACATTCAAATTCAACCAACAACGGGTCATCAAACCAAGCAATGTTAGGAGGTCCACAAACTTCCATTTTACCATGGACGACCAAATTAGACTTCCCAAAATTTGAAGGAGGAGACCCTACAAATTAGATCTACCAAGCAGAGTAATATTTATCACTAAATCAAATTTCGGAAATGCAAAAAGTGCATATCACCTCCTTCCACTTGGAAAATGATGCCATCCAATGGTACCAATGGTTTGAAAAAACTAACGACACTCCGACATGGTCAACATTTACACAGAATCTATTAGTGCGATTCAGCCCTAGCAAGTTTCAATGCTTTACAAGGCCCATCACTAAATTATGTCAAACCACTTCGATAAGCGAATACCAAGAAAAATTTGAAAGGCTAGCTAATCGAACATATGGATTAGACGCTGCCTTATTTCAAGAATGTTTTTTTAGTGGATTAGAAGAAGAAATTCGAATTGAGGTGCAAATGTATAACCCTACAAACATGTTAGAGACCATTGGCTTGGTGAAATTAGTGGAAGACAAAATCAAGGCACAAAATAGTTTCACAAAACCAACCTTGGGGAAACCATCAAACACTTATACCAACCCCAAACCAATGCAAAATGGAAGAACCCAAAACTCCTACACAACCCCCAAAATTAACCCCACTCTACCAATTAAGCATATGAGTTTCAAGGAAATGAAGGAAAGACAAGCTAAGGGTCTTTGCTACCATTGCGATGAGAAATTTGACAGAAATCATAAATGTGCCTCATGAAAATTATATATTCTAGATGCCACAGATGGGGGGAATTCTACCGAAGAGGAACCTGAACTTGAAGTAGAGGTATTATCCAACACACTTGAAAGTGACGAAGAAAATGCACCAAAGGTTTCCTTCAACGCCCTTGCTGGATTTTTTTCCCTTAAACAATGCGAGTTAAAGGGTAATTTAAGAAAAAAAACCTTACTGTGCTCCTAGATTCTGGTAGCACACACAATTTTATCAATCCAAAGGTGGATAAGAAAGCAAATTGTTTTATATACCCTTGTAATAACTTCGAAGTGATGATTGGAAACGGCGAAAAAATTGCATGCAAAGGAAAATGCAAAAATATAAAACTAACTATGGGGGTTTATAACATGAAAGGCGACATGTACGTCCTACCCATAGGTGGTTGCAACATTGTACTAGGTGTATAATGGTTATGAACCTTGGGCATATTCCAATGGGAATTTGATGAACTATGGATGAAGTTCACAACAAAGAACCAAACCTATATTATCAAAGGCCTAAAATTAGGACCTTCCCAAATCGTAAGCTCGCATAGAATGGAGAAAATTATCCAAAAAGGAAACAAAGGAATGGTCGCCCAATTATTTTCAATTCAACCTAGTCATAAAGAAGAAGAGACACTAGAGTTACAAAATATTTTAGACCACCATAAGGCGGTATTCAATGAACCAAAAGGACTACCTCCACAATGAAGTCATGATCACACTATTCCACTACTTCTAGGGCATCAACCTCCTAATATTAGACCTTATTGTTATCCATACCTCCAAAATATTGAAATAGAGAAATTAGTACAAGATCTTCTTAAGGCAGGAGTCATTAGACCTAGCAAAAGCCCTTACTCCTCTCCCATTATTTTAGTTAGAAAGAAGGATGGACCGTGGCATTTATGTGTCGATTTTCGAGCGCTTAATAAAATGACCATCAAGGATAAATTTCCTATTATGGTCATAGACGAGCTATTAGATGAACTCCATGGGGCATCCAAGTTAGAATTACGGTTGGGCTACCACCAAATACGAGTCAGCGAAAAGGATATTCCTAAGACGGCCTTTCGCACTCACGAAGGGCACTATGAATTCTTGGTGATGCCATTAGGCCTTACCAACACTCCTTCTACCTTTCAAAGTGTTGCATTCCAAACATAGCCTGCATCGGCTATGTTTTCCAAGCGTTAATATTTAGTATATATATTGTTTCACAAATGTTAATTGAGGATTATCATCATTTTTCTATTTTTCACTGGCGTTAATCGCAACTGCCTATACGGCGAGGGTGTGCCCACCTTGAGTGGCATTGATTTTATTTTATTCATCCGTTGCATTTTCTTATTCAATATTTGCATCAGTCATTCCGTTTCGGTATTATATTCATCTCTGTGATTTTGTGGAGCAGAAGGATAGAAATATCCTTTCAAGTGGTATCAGTCTGGGAACGATCGAGCGGTTTCCTGTGCATACGGTCACATTCGCACGCAAGCGCAGTAATTCGTTTACCAAGCGCAAACAGCACACTCGCTGAAATCGCTGTCGGAGATTCCGTATTTACCCTGCTGGACATACTCGCGGCCGGAAGTTCGTCGGAATCGCCGTATTCAGTCTCGCGACTGGAATCTCGTGCAGGCTCGCGGTTGGGAGTTCACGTAGGCTCGCGGCCGGAAGTTCGTCGGAATCACCGTATTCAGCAGTCTCGCGGCTGGAATCTCGCGCAGGCTCGCGGTTGGGAGTTCGCGCAGGCTCGCTGCTACTTCAAATATATCACTTACGCGACCTGGCTGGCATAGAGGGTTGTAATCCCCTGAAACAGCTTCTAATCCTCGCCAAAGATCAGCAAACATCACCGCATAACTGTTAATTGCCGTCCACCAATCACAAGGCGAGAAAACCAAAAAATTTGCGCTCATCCTAAGGTTTGCGACGCATTTAAAATTTTTTAATTTTTTAACCGGGAACTATTCTCCCACATACGCTGTGTTGCGTATGCAAAGCAATTTATAACGTCGTCGTCGCAATAAATAGAGTGTGACTTCGGTCACACGGCCTCCTCTCTATCCTCGCGCGAGGGTCCTTCCTCCTTCGTGTCATTCGCCTGTCCGTCGTTCGTAGTGTTCGGTGGGTCCTGTCCGTTCCTGGTCGTATCAAGCGTCCGTTATTCTTCGTGTCAATTATTCGTGGGTCGTGTCATTCTGTCCGAGTCGTGTCAATCGTCGTGTCCTTTCCGTTCGTGTTGTGGCAATTGGTGGGTCTATTTCGTTGTTCGGTCTCCGTTCGCATCGTGTCACCTCGTCCTTAGTTCGTTCCGTTCACGTTGTGGCAAGTGGTGGGTCTGTTTCGTTGTCCGGTCTCCGTTCGCATCGTGTCACCTCGTCCTTAGTTCGACGTGTCCGGTTCGTTCACGTGCCAAACATCGTCATTAATAGTTGTGTCAATTGTTGGTCTGTCCAAAGTTGCTATTAATAGTTGTGTCAATTGTTGGTCTGTCCAAAGTTGTTGTTAAAGAGGTGAGCCAGCAACCAATTCAAATTCGAGGTGAGCCAGCAACAAATTCAAATCCGCGTCGCAGTTGGAGCGACAGTTGAAGCGGAATCCACATTTTTTTTTTGCTAAATTCAACCAAATTTTGTGATAGTTGAAGCGGAATCCCAAGCAGGTTATGTTAACAAGTGCATGAGCAAACAGTGGACAAAAGGTGCTGACGGTCGATTATCAAGCTCGAAAACGACCAATAACAACACAAGAAGACCTAATCGAAGCCCAGGTACAAAAAATTCTCTTTCTCCTTTTAAAATTGGTAGTTATAATCCACATCATCCACTAGTAGATCCTATGGCTACTAATCCTTCCCCAACTCACGAAAACATCACACAAGGAAACTCAAGTAACTCAACCATTTTCGATAGTGATTCTCTTCGACTCTTACTAGATGGTATGAATGAAATTGGTGTCCTCCTAAAAGACCTTGTGAAAGCACAAAACCAGCCTAATCCCAATACTAATCCCCAAAATCACTCCCATGCCCAAAGGAATGAAGACAATGTCGATCAAAATGACGATTGGGAACAACAAATAGGCACTTCGGATAATTCCAGGGATCGCTATCAAAGACAACGGTATAACCAAAATCAAGAAAGGGACACGGGTTATCACCAACCGAGAGGTCCTAATAATAATAATTTTCCACGAATTGATATGCCCACTTTTGAAGGTCATGATCCTCGTGGTTGGATAGCCAAAATGGAAGGCATTCTTGACTTATATCAAATTAAGGAAATTGACAAAGTCCCTTTCGCTGCATCAAAACTAGGCACTGAGGCCTACCAATGGTTTGTATGGCTTAAACGAGAGAAAGGAGCTACTATTAATTGGAGAAAATTCACTACCTCTTTTTTAGAAAGATTTGATGAAGGAGCTACATCATCATACACAGTAAGACTATTATCTCTTAAACAAGAAGGGTCAGTTAGTGAATTCGTTTCGGAGTTTACCAGTTTACTACCATACACTTTAGACCTCAGTCCCGACACAGTGGTAGGAGCCTTTCGCAATGGTTTGAAAGAAAATATTCGAGTGGAGGTAGACATGCACGATCCAACCTTGCTAAACAATTGTATAAGAATAGCCAAGTTGGCCGAGAAGAGACATCAGTTGTCTGCACGGCGTGAAACTTATAGTCGTCCCTCATATCGCAACAATTCCTTTCGTAGAAATGATCAACCATCAAGATATTTTTGCTATAAATGTCGCACTCATCACCCCAGGGAACAAGCATGTGCCCAAAAACAAAACTTTCATATTGAAGGTGATCAATGTGAAGGAGAAGAGGATGAACCTTACCAATCAGAAGAACCTATGCCAGAAGACCTACCATGTACTATAGAAGAAAAAGAAGAGGATACAATGGCGATTTCCGTGCATGCTCTCATGGGTTTAACCGCCCACCATACCATCAAGGTACCAGGATTTCTCCGCCAGAAAAAGGTGAATGTGCTAATTGATTCTGGTAGTACCCACAATTTTATCGACATCAAAACCGCAAAAGCTTTGAATTTATTCATTAACTCTTCCAACAAAGACAAATTCCAGGTTCTAGTGGCCAACGGGGTGAACGCACAATGTGTTGGTCGCACATCTCAAGTTTCCATAAAAATGGGAACTTATACTTGGCTTGGATCCCTTTTCGTCATGAATTTGGGGAACTCGGATGTCATTTTGGGAGTTGAATGGTTGGAAACATTAGACACGGTTAGCTTCAACTTCAAAAAATTATTTGTGGAATGGAAGGAAAACGGACGAGTCATTCGCTTACAAGGCATTACTACTCCTCCATCACAAATGGTGAGCTCTCATAGTATGGAGAAGATGTTAAAAAAGGGTGGATATGGGTTTATAGCTCAAATTAATTGTTTGGAAAAACAATCTCCAACGAACTTCGGATATTATTGCCCCAGAGTTACAAGACATCATAACACATTACGAAGAGGTTTTCCAAGAACCTCAAGGATTACCACCTAAACGATCTCATGACCATGCCATCCATTTGATTCCAGGGAGTGTTCCTCCTAACAATCGTCCTTATCGCTATCCTCAACCACAAAAGACAGAAATCGAACAGATCGTTCAGGATTTGTTGGATCATGGAGTCATTCGTCACAACACTAGTCCTTATTCCTCACCTGTAGTCCTGGCTAGACGAAAAGATAACTCTTGGCGTATGTGTCCTGACTTTCGTTCTCTCAATAAACTCACTATCAAGGACAAATTTCCTATCCCTGTCATAGATGACCTATTAGATGAGTTGCATGGTGCAAAATTTTTTACAAAATTAGACCTTCGCTCTGGCTTTCACCAAATCCGTGTTAGAGAAGAAGATATTCCCAAAACGGCCTTTCGTACTCATGAAGGTCATTACGAATTTTTGGTCATGCCTTTTGGTCTCACTAATGCACCATCCACATTCCAAAGCCTCATGAACCAAGTGTTTCGTCCACTCCTCCGTAAGTTTGTGTTAGTTTTTTTTGATGATATTCTCATATACAACAAAACATGGACGGACCATTTACATCATGTGGATAAAGCCCTTCACATTTTACACAAAGAAAAATTATTTGTTAAACGTTCCAAATGTTCATTTGGTGTTCAAGAAGTCGAGTATCTTGGTCATATAGTTTCACATGAGGGCGTCAAAGTGGATCCCAATAAGATTAAGGCAATTCAAGAGTGGCCTTTACCTAAAACCATCAAGAAACTTCGTGGTTTTTTGGGTCTCACAGGCTACTATCGCAAGTTTGTACAAAATTATGGTAAGATTGCAGCACCTCTCACCGCACTCACAAAGAAGGATGCTTTTCGTTGGTCAACAGAGGCCTCTCAAGCCTTCGAAGCTCTTAAGAAGGCCATGTGCACAACTCCAGTATTAGCAACTCCCAATTTTCACAAACCATTTATTATCGAATGTGATGCATCAGGAACAGGAATTGGGGCCATACTCATGCAAGAAGGTCATCCATTGGCATTTGAAAGTAAACAACTTTTCGAGAAAAATTTGGGAAGATCAACATACGAAAAAGAAATGTTGGCTATCCTTCACGCAGTAGAAAAATGGAGACACTACCTAATCAGTAGCCGCTTCATTATAAAAACAGATCATAGTAGCCTCAAACATTTTCTTGAGCAAAGGTTTTCATATCCGGAACAAAATAAGTGGTTAACCAAACTGTTGGGCTATGATTTTGTTATCGAATACAAGAAAGGGAAGGAAAATATAGCCGTCGATGCACTGTCCAGGAAATATGAAGATGAAGTAGTCATTAACGCTATTTCAGGTCCTTGCTCCCAATGGGTGAATCAATTACAAGATGAATGGTTGTCCAATAGTGAAACTGCTCAGATAATTCAAGAATTATCTATAGGGTCCTCTAAACACCCTTTGTTCTCTTATGAAGATAAAATCCTCCGGAAGAAGAACCGCATTTACATTCCACACAATTCAGAACTCAAATCAAAGATCCTCGACGAATCACACGCTTCTCCATCATTAGGACATTCAAGATTTTTGAAGACATATTTAAGGGTCAAACAATCATTTTGTTGGAAAGGATTAAAAGCAGAAGTCAAACAATGGGTAGCAGAATGTGAAGTTTGCCAACGCAATAAAGGAGAAACAGTCAAATCACCAGGATTGTTACAACCATTACCCATCCCTGAACGACAATGGGAACATATATCCATGGATTTTATTGAAGGTCTTCCAAAGTCAGAAGGCAGGACAATAATCTTCGTTGTCGTAGACCGGTTATCCAAATACGCTCACTTTCAGGCTTTACAACATCCATTTTCCGCAAGCAAGGTGGCAAAGGTATTTATGGATTCAATTTTCAAATTACATGGTATGCCAAAAAATATTGTAAGTGATAGAGATCCCATCTTCACTAGTAACTTTTGGCGGGAATTATTTCGACTTAGTGGTACCAAATTGAACATGTCTTCACCTACCATCCACAAACAGATGGTCAAACAGAAGTAGTTAACAAATGTTTGGGTACGTACTTAAGATGTTTTGCTCAAGATAAACAATACCAATGGAGCCATTGGTTAGCATTGGCAGAATGGTGGTACAACACTTCTTACCATTACTCAATTAAGATGTCTCCATTTGAAGCATTGTATGGCACCAAACCTCCAACAGTAGCAGATTACGTACATGGATCATCCAAAGTAGCCAAAGTGGATGATTGGTTCCAACAAAGGCAATCTACACTCACCATCCTCAAAGAAAATTTAGTCCAAGCACAGAATCGTATGAAACAACAACAAGACTTGCACCGATCAGAGAGAACTTTTAATATGGGTGATTGGGTGTTCCTCAAGTTGCAACCCTACAAACAATCCTCGTTAAAGATAAAGTCCAGCCAAAAGTTGGCCCCACGATTCTATGGTCCCTACAAAATTGTGCGCCGCATTGGAGAAGTAGCCTATCAATTAGAGCTACCTACATCATCACGAATACACCCGGTATTTCATGTTTCATGTCTCAAAAAAGTAATTGGCCAAAAAGTACAAAGTCAATCAGACCTACCAGTGCTCGATGAGGAAGGACGCATACATCTCCAACCTGAAGATATATTACAACATAGAATCCGAAGACTGAGATCACGTCAGATTCAAGAATTTCTCATTAAATGGCAAGATTTACCAGAGGAGGATGCCACATGGGAACCTGAAAGTATCTTCCAGACATTTCCAGCTTTGAGGACAAAGCTTTCCGAGGAGGGGAGTCATGTTACACTCCAAACATAGTCTACGTCGGCTATGTTTTCCAAGCGTGTAAAATTTAGTATATATATTGATTCACAAATGTTAAATTGAAGGATCATCTTATCTTTTTATATTTTTCATCTGCGTTTCGCATTTAGCCTATACGGCGAGGGTGTGCCCACCTTGAGTGGCATTGATTTTATTTTATTCATCCGTGGCAATTTCTTATTCAATATTTGCATTAGTCTTTCCGTTTCGGTATTATATTCATCTCTTGTGATTTTGTGGAGCAGAAGGATAGAAATATCCTTTCACAAAGTCTAATGAATAAGGTATTTCACCCTTTACTTCGTAAATTTATATTAGTTTTCTTTGATGACATTTTGATTTATAGCAAAACATGGGAAGAACATTTGGACCATGTTAGACAAGCATTACAAATATTGAAGGAAAATCAACTTTATGCAAAAATATCAAAGTGTTCCTTTGGAAAACAAGAAATTGAATACTTAGGGCATATTGTCTCAAAGGAAGGAGTTATGGTAGATCCTTGCAAAATTGAGGAGGTAAAAAATTGGCCTATTCCAAAAACCTTAAAAGCTCTACGTGGGTTTCTTGGACTAACGGGATATTATAGAAAATTTGTCCAAAATTATGGTAAAATCGTTGTCCCTCTAACAACATTACTTAAGAAAAATGCTTTCAAATGGTCATCTAAAGCGGATGAGGCCTTTATCACCTTGAAAACTACAATGTGTACCACCCCTATTCTAGCCATGCCCAACTTTTCTAAACCATTCGTCATTGAAAGTGATGCTTCGAGAATAGGAATGGGAGACGTACTCATGCAGGATGAAAGACCTCTAGATTTTATAAGCAAAGCATTTTCTCCTAAGAATCTAGCTTGCTCTACGTATGAAAAAGAGATGTTGATGATTGTCCATGCTATTCAACATTGGAGGCCTTACCTTATTGGCCAACATTTCATTATATGCACTGACCATCATAGCTTGAAGTATTTTTTGGAACAAAGGACTAATTCCTTGGAACAACAAAAGTGGGTTATTAAACTTCTTGGCTATGATTATGAAATTACATATAAAAAGGGAAAGGACAACATGGCAGCTGATGCACTTTATAGAAAATTTAAATATATGCCTCAAGTCCATGCTCTTTCCTCCCTTATTCCTAAATGGGTAGATGATGTGCATGAAGAATGGATAAAGGATCCTACTATCCATGCCTTAATTCAACAACTTCAACATAATCCTAGTAGCAAACCTCCATATACTTGGAAGGACAATATATTAAGATACAAAGGAAGGATGGTCCTCACCCCCAATTCAACTTATTGTGAAAAAATTCTTCATGAGTTACATACCTCACCCACTACAAGCCACTTTGGTGTCTTAAAAACCTATAAAAGAGCCACTACCTCCTTCTATTGGGTAGGAATGAAAAATTACATCAAAATTTTTGTAAAAGAATGTGAAGTTTGCCAAAGACAAAAGGGGGAGACCCTTGCTATTCCAGGATTACTTCAACCTCTTCCTAAACCCACAAAAACATGGGTAGATATTTCTATGGACTTTATTGAAGGATTAACAAAATCAAGAGGAAAAACAACCATTTTCGTAGTCGTTGATCGCTTATATAAATATGCCCATTTTTGTCTCGTGGCTCATCCTTATACCGCTAGAACTATAGCCCACATCTTCCTAGATAACATATTTAAATTACATGGTATGCCCTCTGTTGATAAGCAACACACCCCCACTGAAAAATGAGATTCCATCCTTAGAAAATTATGAACTTCCATTTTTTGCAGCAGGGACCCTCTTGATCATTTTCAGTTTTAAATCCATATTTTGCTTGCCTCCTTTTTAAAGTTGTGCTTTTTCTTGCATTCTAGCTGTGTTATCCAAGAATTCACTTTTTACATGCTAGAATCATTCATGCACAAGCAAAATCTTGCACCGGTACCGAGAAAATCCAGAAAACGAGTTGCATAAATTCAACGAAAAATCAAACTTTCCATTTTTGGTAGTGTCGCGATATCGCGACACTTCCATTTCGGAAATGTCGCGATATCGCGACGGGTAAGTCAAAATGCGGCTAAGTGGCAGAAAGGTCGCGATTTCGCGACATGTCGCGAAATCGCGACAGTTTTTGGGAGAGAGACGCAAGCCGTACGGAGGGCGCGATTTTGCGACATGTCGCGAAATCGCGACATGTCGCATTTTCGCGAGCAGGAGAGAGAAAATGGGCTGCAGGATGAAAAATCGGTTAAGTCAGAAACATGTTCCAAAATCGCGGTCAACGCGGTCAACGCGGTCAACGCATGCGGGTAAGGGAACTGTCGCGATATCGCGACGTGTTCTAAAATCGCGGCTGAAAATCAAGAAAGTTGCCGATGCGCTGGAAGGGTCGCGATTTCGCGACATGTCGCGAAATCGCGACATGTCGCGTTTTCGCGGCCGACGAGGGAGGAAGTTGCCGATGCTCTGGCAGGGTCGCGATTTCGCGACATGTCGCGAAATCGCGACATGTCGCGAGAATCGCGGACGGGAGAGAGAAAGTCATAGTTGACATGAAAGTGCATTCCGGCGGGAAGCGGAGAAGGCTTCCGGGGTAGCGACACGTGTCAAAGCGTGAATGGGACAAAAAGAAGCCGACATGCAAGCTTATTTTGCGGATTTAATCTGTTTTTAATGTTTTAAGCTTCGATTTAATTAAAATGCTAATCTAATGCATCTTTTTGTATTTCATGCGGGATTCCACCGGCACTTACGGGACAACCGGGAAAGACCATAAAGGCAAAGATAAAGTGCGGATTTAGTCAAGGACCGCCATGCTAGGAGAGAAGCTGCCGGTGAGAGCATTCAACGACAAATTTATTGCAGACTTGATAGCATGGAGACCATTTCAACTCAGAGATGGATTTGCGGAGATCAAATTGATGGAGAAGTGGTGACTCATCCGGCTCACCAGCAGAATTAACGGAAGCATTTATTTGCAGCTGCGGATGAATGCAAATTGCATTTTATTTTATCTTCTCCATTTATGGCAGCTGACTGCACAGTTTTGCCGAAGGGTTAAGTTCTATCCGGACTTTGATTTTTAAATGGATTTTTATTGTAAAACCGGGGTCCTAGGGTTTAAGTGCGATAAGATTTAGGGTTTGAGCAAGATATTTTGGAAAAGATCGGGGTCTGTCCCGAGTCTATAAATACAAATTCTAAATGTAATCGCGAGGAGGCGGAGACTTAGAAATAAAGGCTTATAAGCAATTTCTTGCAAATTTTGTGAAATCCTTTGTTTCCGGACTTGGAGTTGATGTGCTTTAGCTTTTACGTGATAGCATGGCCGGGAGCCTAATCTTTTGCGAGTGTGATAAGTGTATTTTCTTTTGTTATCCGTTCCATTTAAAGTTTGTTAGATATATCTTTGTAAATCTGCCATTGTCAAGATTAAATATCTTTGTTAGGCTTCGGTTGTTCTATTGTACTGCTAGGGGAAATTACAGATTTCGGGTGTAAGTTTGTTCTAATTGCTCTGTCTTCCTTTGTGCGAGCTAAGGTTGCCGGTGAAAGATACCGATTTTAACCATTGCCCCTTGGATTTATAATTTTCTCGCTAGATCCGTTTCACTCTGCCTTGTGCTCTTAGTTGAAAGTGATCTTAGGTGATTGGACACTTTCTTCTGGGATTTGTTCTGTTGTGAAGCTGATAGCATAGATAAGATTGATAGTTTAGAGTTTTACGGTTTAAAGTCTGATAAACTTCTCTTTTCTGCCTTACCCTACCCTCTCTTTTCTTACCGTTAATGATCCATTTTTATTTTCTTTATTTGCCTTCTATTTAAATCTGCTGACCCATGAGAGCTAGATCTAGAATTCAAGTTAAATCTGATTGTCAACAACTTTTGCAACTACTGAACAAGTTCGGGGAACCCCTCGTAAGGTAACGGGAGCGATCCATATCGAAATCTATTCCGAAGTGGAAAAGAGTGAATTGCCATTCGACCCAACTCCGTAACTCGCACCTTGGATAACCTGCTAGATCCTAAAGATGAGTGGGATCCGTCCCGTGGGTGTCTCCGGAGCTTTCCTTGCCTTCATCCTTTTTCCCGGGGTGTGCATGAAAGCCGGACCAACACCTAATTGGCGCTAGAAGGAGGGCCACAGAACATCTGTTCTTAGTGCACTTGAGTTGAGAAATCCAACTGTATGTGGAGCTGTAAAACTGTATTTTATCCAAAGTCTGGTAGCCAATTTTCCCCTCCTCCTCAGCCAACACCTAATTGGCGCTAGAAGGAGGGCCGAACTCAGTTCAAGTGTTGTAAGGGCATAACAGCAACATTTGAAGGACCCACAGTGAACTCCGGACAGTTTTTTATAAATTGTCAGTACAGTTTTATAAATTGTCAGTACAGTGTTTTAAATTTCCAAATGCAGAACCTGTTAAGAACTGTAAAGTTGTATGTACTGTATTTTATCCAGTTCGGCATTTTAACATTTAAAAGTGGCTCGATTTTTAAAAAAGGTGCAGTTTTTAAATTGTCAGTGCAGTTTTTAAATTGTCAGTGCAGTTTTGAAATTGTCAGTGCGAGTTTTAAAAGTTGTCAGTGCAGTTTTTGAAATTGCCAGAGAAGGCCTTAAGTTCAGTGGTTTGTTAAGAACAGTTCTATCATCACTTGCAGTTATCCAATTACAAATCAGAACATCAACTTGTCGACCAAGTAATAATGGCAAATTGGTTGGGCCCCACCGCTTTGAACATTCCGGGTATAGCCCATGACACGCCGAGAAGTCCGGAAAGGTATCTCCCTAGGTACAAACATGATGGGACAAGAAGCTGAGAAGAACATCTCGCTAGCTTTTAAAAATGCTTTAAGATTATTGAATATACAGCATGAAGATGTTGCCTGCAGATTGTTCCCGTTCACTCTCCAGGAGGGAGCTTATGACTGGTTTTTAAACCTCACCAGCAATTCCATTACTAGTTGGGATGATCTAGAGAAAGCTTTTATATCACAGTTCGGTGAAGTGATAGATCCCAACATTTTATATCAGCAATTTTCCAGCATCAAGAGAGAATCGGGAGAAACCCGTCAGGTCTTTCAATATGAGGTTCCAAAGAGCTTACGGTAGAATGACTGGCCATTACATCCCAAATGCAAATCTGGCCTTAGAAATCTACAAGAATGCATTGGATTCGGTGACCTCTATTTTCCTCAAGAGAGACATTAATATCACAACCCTGGCAGGGGCTTATAAAGAAGCCTTAATTCTTGAAAGACAGTTAGGGCCTCAAATTCTGAGCAGTCCTTTGATATCCTATGTTACACAGAACATGCCTGTTCCAGACCCCATTCCACATCATGAGTTAATGCCAACATGTCATGCTCTACCCAAGGAGACTCCGTTAGTCGTGACATCCACTCAGCATGTGCAAAATACAGAGAAGAGTTTTGACAAATTCAAAGTGCAGGTGCTTGAACTGAACAATTGTGATCTGGCACCACCCAAATCTGAAGTTTTTTCTGGTGAGTTAAATTTTCCTAGAGATCAAAGAAATATTGATATTTCTAGTTCACCCAAAAATAGTACAACCGAGGGTTTCAGATTCTCGTCACTTTTCCCGAAGAGACAGAAAGTCTTATCTGGACCTTGTGGATGAAATGCAAGATTTTCAACGAGTTCAAAATGGACGGTTATGACTTGAAATGTGAGAGTCCAGAACTTAACAATGATCCTTCCTCATCGGAGGATGATGAAAGTGAGATTCAATCTCACTATGCGAGAAATGGCGAGGAGGATAGCATCATTGAGGATATGAGGGAACTTAAAGCTGACATCACCCTCTATGAGCGCCTCGGATTGTTGGACAAAACATTAACTTGATTGAGGCTTACTTTGGACCACATGTTGAATTTCAAGAAAAGGAGGAAAAGGTAGTAAATATGAATGTGGTCGGCCAACTTGGAATTGATGAAGCTGTCTCAACATAAGCCTGCAACTTCGAACATAATGTCAAAGAGGAGGCTATAAAGCGTGTTGATGCGAGATATTGGAGTTTATGATTTGGCAACCGAAAAGGTGGGAACGATTCTGGCTCTAATCAATCACAACAATGATGTTTGGACATTGCACATTGATGAGGTTAAGTCTAAGCAAGGCTCAGGTGAAAAGGAAAATTGTAAGCATTCTGCTAGAGGGATAAAAATTGAAGTCCTGGATATTGAAGCAGTGCAGCAACCACAAAATGTTCAAGTTGTTAAGAACCGGGGCATACGAGATAAAACATGATTTCTTTCGGTTGTCACATCAATTTGAAAATGTGGTGGTGCAGGTCCGTCAAGGTTTTAAAGTATTTGATCCTGGGGGTTTTTTTACATTCGAGTCCTTTTGAAAGAACTACGCAAACCCTTTAATTAGAAGCATAAACATGTTATCATATGATTTGTTATTATATGATTTGTTTAATTTGAAGGAGTTGCAGATTTGTTTTTCAAATGGGACGGGGGAAGACGATAAACCCAAGTCTTTCCCGGATAGCAAATTTTTGAAGCACGATCCGGAGTGCATTTCGTCAACGGGACTCGAAAGGTAATTTTTTTTAAATTACTTGCATGGTCAAAATTTTTTAAAGCACCATTTCTCTGCTTTCCCAACTGCTGCATTTTTTGAGTATGAAGGGAAGTTGTAACATATGTATGCATTGTAAATAAGCTTTGAAGTTTTTCAGTTTATTTCTTTGTCAGTGCAGTTTATTTCCTTTATTTGTCTTTTTATTTTAGCTTGCTTTTATTTTAGTCTGTACAGTCTTTTCTTTATTGCATTTCTTTTTCTTTGTTTGTCTGTACGATTTCGATTTACATTCATTTATTTATTTCAGCTGCAGTTTTTTATTTGCTTTAGTTCTTTCAGTTTATTTGTTTTTTCCCTTGCCTGTACAGTTCTGTGCTTTAGTCTGTACAGTTTTATTTTGTTTTTGCTTTAGAAGCCTGTGCCTGTCCTTGGAAGCCTGTACAAAGTCCTTTGGCTTCTAAAATTCTATTTTTTAACCTCTGCCTGAGCAATCAATGAAAAGTCAGCCTGCTGAAAATTGTTTTATTCCTAGCTGATAAATCCTCAATCCAGTGCCTCCCCATTCTGCTCATTATTCTAATTGAGATAGTCTGCTTGCACTAAACTGTGGAACTATTTTGTTATCCAGGATGAAGGTAGAGAGATGATTGGATCTTGTGTCTTACTTGCCACAGTTGTTTTAATGATAGAAAAACTGTTATGCTGTTTAGTTGGAGGAACTCCCGGGGAATCCAAGAAAAGCTGGTTATAAGAGGGGACTATGGTTCATGCAATTATTTGGGTGTCACCAGAGGCTATCAATGCCTAGATTGAAACAGTTCCAGATTGATCAAATATTAAAAGAAAATTGTAATTTCTCTAAGGTCTTCCAGATAGTGATATATTTCAAAAAGAAGAGAGATAAAAAAAAAAGAGATAAGAAAAAAAAGAAAAAAAAGAAAAAAAAAAAAGAGTTATATGATTAAAAGAGGCAGCCAATATTAGATTCTGCCCTACAGTTGTAAATTGGGTCGTGTAAATCTAAAGGGTAACTCTGTCTAAAGTTTGTAAAAAGCTAAACTAGTAAACGGAGCTCTACTCGGTTTCCCCATTTACAATCTAGAAAAGTTGATTAATCCAAGTTTATCATTCAATTCGGTCATCCTTGAAGAAAGTTCTATACCTTTGTAATTGCACATCAGAAATCTTCCTTGAAGTAATCCAGCCTAGTATGTCCTTGGAAAATTTTAACGAGTTGCGAGTTAGCGGTCAATTTATTGTGAAGAATGTCTGTGGCAAGGCATGATGCATGGTCTTTTTGTTTTGAAACCGGAGTCTTGGGTTCTAAAATAGTGCTACTATTTTACCCTCAGATATCGCCATTTGTTGATAAGCAACACACCCCCACCTGAAAAATGAGATTCCATCCTTAGAAAATTATGAACTTTCATTTTTGCAGCAGGGACCCTCTTGATCATTTTCAGTTTTAAATCCATATTTTGCTTGCCTCCTTTTTAAAGTTGTGCTTTTTCTTGCATTCTAGTCTGTGTTATCCAAGAATTCACTTTTTACATGCTAGAATCATTCATGCACAAGCAAAATCTTGCACCGTTACCGAGAAAATCCAGAAAACAGTTGCATAAATTCACTGAAAAATCAAACTTTCCATTTTTGGTAGTGTCGCGATATCGCGACACTTCCATTTTCGGAAATGTCGCGATATCGCGACAGGTAAGTCAAAATGCGGCTAAGTGGCAGAAAGGTCGCGATTTCGCGACATGTCGCGAAATCGCGACAGTTTTTGGGAGAGAGACGCAAGCTGTACGGAGGGCGCGATTTTGCGACATGTCGCGAAATCGCGACATGTCGCATTTTCGCGGCGGGAGAGAGAAAATGGGCTGCAGGATGAAAAATCGGTTAAGTCAGAAACATGTTCCAAAATCGCGGTCAACGCGGTCAACGCATGCAGGTAGAGGAACTGTCGCGATATCGCGACGTGTTCTAAAATCGCGGCTGAAAATCAAGAAGCGTACGGAGGCGCGGGAAGGGTCGCGATTTCGCGACATGTCGCGAAATCGCGACATGTCGCGTTTTCGCGGCCGACGAGGGAGGAAGTTGCCGATGCGCTGGCAGGGTCGCGATTTCGCGACATGTCGCGAAATCGCGACATGTCGCAGAATCGCGGCAGGAGAGAGAAAGTCATAGTTGACCTGAAAGTGCATTCCGGCGGGAAACAGAAGGCTTCCTGGGGTAGCGACACGTGTCAAAGCGTGAATGGGACAAAAAGAAGCCGACATGCAAGCTTATTTTGCGGATTTAATCTGTTTTTAATGTTTTAAGCTTCTGATTTAATTAAAATGCTAATCTAATGCATCTTTTTGTATTTCATGCAGGATTCCACCTGGCACTTACGGGACAACCGGGAAAGACCATAAAGGCAAAGATAAAGTGCGGATTTAGTCAAGGACCGCCATGCTAGGAGAGAAGCTGCCGGTGAGAGCATTCAACGACAAATTTATTGCAGACTTGATAGCATGAAGACCATTTCAACTCAGAGATGGATTTACGGAGATCAAATTGATGGAGAAGTGGTGACTCATCCGGCTCACCAGCAGAATTAACGGAAGCATTTATTTGCAGCTGCGGATGAATGCAAATTGCATTTTATTTTATCTTCTCCATTTATGGCAGCTGACTGCACAGATTTGCCGAAGGGTTAAGTTCTATCCGGACTTTGATTTTTAAATGGATTTTTATTGTAAAACCCGGGTCCTAGGGTTTAAGTGCGATAAGATTTAGGGTTTGAGCAAGATATTTTGGAAAAGATCAGGATGTCATCACGAGTCTATAAATACAAATTCTAAATGTAATCGCGAGGAGGCGGAGACTTAGAAATAAAGGCTTATAAGCAATTTCTTGCAAATTTTGTGAAATCCTTTGTTTATGGACTTGGAGTTGATGTGCTTTAGCTTTTATGTGATAGCATGGCCAGGAGCCTAATCTTTTGCAGAGTGTGATAAGTGTATTTTCTTTTGTTATCCGTTCCATTTAAAGTTTGTTAGATATATCTTTGTAAATCTGCCATTGTCAAGATTAAATATCCTTGTTAGGCTTCGGTTGTTCTATTGTGCGCTAGGGGAAATTACTGATTTCAGGTGTAAGTTTGTTCTAATTGCTCTGTCTTCCTTTGTGCGAGCTAGGGTGCCGGTGAAAGATACCGATTTTAACCAGTTGCCCCTTGGATTTATAATTTTCTGCTAGATCCGTTTCACTCTGCCTTGTGCTCTTAGTTGAAAGTGATCTTAGACTGACTGGACACTTTCTTCTGGGATTTGTTCTGTTGTGAAGCTGATAGCATAGATAAGATTGATAGTTTAGAGTTTTACAGTTTAAAGTCTGATAAACTTCTCTTTTCTGCCTTACCCTACCCTCTCTTTTCTTACCGTTAATGATCCATTTTTATTTTCTTTATTTGCCTTCTATTTAAATCTGCTGACCCATGAGAGCTAGATCTAGAATTCAAGTTAAATCTGATTGTCAACAACTTTTGCAACTCCCGAACAAGTTCAGGAACCCCCTGTAAGGTAACAGAGCAGTCCATATCGAAATCTATTCCAGAAGTGGAAAAGAGTGAATTGCCATTCGACCCAACTCTGTAACTCGCACCTTGGATAACCAGCTAGATCCTAAAGATGAGTGGGATCAGTCCCGTGGGTGTCTCCGGAGCTTTTCTTTGCCTTCATCCTTTTTCCCGGGGTGTGCATGAAAGCCGGACCAACACCCTCCACATTTTTTAGTTACCGTGACCCAACTTTCACTAGCACTTTTTGGAAGGAATTGTTCAAATTACAAGGTACTCAACTTCGTATGAGCTCCGCTTACCATCCTCAAACCGATGGCCAAACAGAAGTTGTAAATAAATGCTTGGAAACATACCTTCGATGTTTTGTTTCTACTCAACCACTCCATTGGGTAAAGTGGATTTCACTAGTGGAATGGTGGTATAACACTTCATACCATACGCCCATCAAAATGACTCCTTATGAAGCATTATATGGCCAAACACCACCATCCCTCACTTCCTATTTTCCAGGGACTACAAAAGTCCATGCGATGGAAACGAAACTCACTACTCGAGATGACATACTACGGATCCTAAAAGATAACCTACACACCACCCAGCATCGCATGAAGCAACAAGCCGATCAACATAGAAGCGAACCTAGTTTCCACAAGGGTGATATGGTTTTCTTACGTCTCCAACCTTACCGTCAATCCTCTCTTAAACAAAAAGGTTCTCAAAAGTTAGCACCCAAATTTTACGGGTGGTATAAAGTTCTCCAACGTATTAGGACCATTGCTTACAAACTTGAGCTTCCTACCTCTTCCAAACTTCACCCCGTATTTCATGTATCTTGCCTTAAGCTCGTAGTTGGAGCCCATATCATGACACAAACCACTCTCCCTGAATTTTCTGATGAAGGAGTACTTCTAGTAGAACCAGAAGCTATCTTTGATCGCCGCTCTCATCACCTTCGTACTCAAGATATCATGGAAGTTTTAATCCATTGGAAAGGTCTACCTTTAGAAGACGCGACATGGGAAACTCTTCATGATATCCAACAACAATTTCCAAATTTCCAGCTTTGAGGACAAAGCTCTTTTAAGGGGGGTGGCATGTTAGGACCCTCCTAACATAAGACAATTATCATTATATTAATATATTAACTTACAAGGGGTCACACCCTTTCACAAGCACACACTCCTTGGTTGGGTATATTAACCCAATCACTTTTTATTTTTAAGACATCGAAGAATATACATTATTAATATATAAGGAGTTTACCTTCTGTTTTCCAACTGTGATTCCTAATATTTCTTGCGATTCTATTTAAGTCAGAGTCTTCCACTTGGTATCTTACCAACTTATCAAATCAAACCAAGCTCAAAAATATATCAAAGGTAAATTTTCAAGGATATTTGTCCCTTTCATAATTGAGGCATCTTATGTTGTTCATGACCCAAGACAATATTGCATCTCCTCCCACAATAATCATTACGGTGTGTCAAAAGCCATGATCAATCATAATCAACCATAATAATTCATCATCAATTCATCCCTTTTATAATAAGCCACCAACATTGTGTTATATATCTTTTATTGCATCGTGTTTTCACATAATGTAGTACAAAAGAGGAAAATGTAGACACCTAAAAATGTCACATTATCTCTTGTGTAGTGGTAACGACTAATTAATTTGAAAAACCCTCAAAATTTACATTATTTGTCTAGAAACACTATTCACATTGCTTAAGACCCTTTGGCTACTTAAGCCCCTTGCTACGCTTAGTCCCTGGTCACCATGTGACCACCCCTTTAGCCTAGCATAGGGCCACCTCACCCTAGTCAACCCTTTGACTAGCCTAGCCTCCACCTCACCCTAGCTTAACCTAGGACCCTAGTCAACCTTAACTCTTGCTCCCCTCATCCCCATGTGCATTCAATGTCGTAAATACCATGACAACTTTCTTGCACATATGCATTGAAGGTATTGATGAGTCATCTTCTACATGCCATAAATACCATGAAGACTTTCCTCCACCCATGCGTTTATGAGGCATGGTGCAACCATAACCATTTATTACATATGGGTGTATGAGTACTTTCCTCCATCAAAAGCCAATTATGAGGTATAATGCACCATACCACCTCATGGGACACCTCAACCCCCATAACCTTGGCCAAGTCTATAAATAGAAGGCCATTTCTCACATTTCAAAAAATAAGACAATTACATACCCAAACTCTACTAAAATTACTTCAGACTCCTTTTGCACTCAAACCCCCTTTACCATCAACCACCATGAATGTTGCATGTGCTTCTTGTTGCTCCTTTTGGTATTGTAAACTACTCATAGGTGCAAGTTAAAGCAATGACCATACTAGGATAGAATCTCTAATAGGACTAGCTAAACCATCTCTCTAAAGGAATTCTCTATCTGAGTAAACTAATGCCAATTGTAAGGAGGCTTGTGACTGATAGTTCCTAACTGCAACTTGGGTTGCGGTTCCTGCAAGAAACTTGTTTCCTCTATTTTGCACTTATTTTTAGCACTTTTATCATGCACTAGATTCAATTTCCTTTTATTTTACCTTTCATCAATAAGGGTATGATCGTGATAGGCCCACAGGTGCTATTAACACTTTGAATTAGGTTATACAGGTTTAGAGGACCTATGTAGCTAGTAGTGGCCCATGTGTAGAAAGCCCACTCCTCTTGAGGTGCTCACAAAAAGACTTTGGTGCCATACTTGTTCACTGAAAGAGGGCTTCCACCTTGGAAGACCCATATTGTAGTCCATGGGGCAAATTGTGTAAAAAAATATATTTTATAACACCTTTTTATCATTAATCAAATGACATGCTTTTTCTAAGTGAAAAACATAATCTTATACTGATAGGGGGGTGAACAGTATAACATAAAACTTTTTACTTTTCAATCCAAATGATAAAAACAATAATACCAAAGTAGTAAATAATGCATACATCATCACACACATGAGACATGATTTAATGTGGTTCACCCAATGTGGGTTACGTCCACGAAGAAAATATTTCTTATAAATTTTCTCAATGAATCTTTTGGGAACCAAATCCCTATTAAAATATTTATGGACCTTTGTACAAATGAGACACCAATCCCCTATGCTCAAGTTTGTGGATCTCTATCCACAGGAGAACTCTATCCCCATTGCTCTAATTTATGGATCTCTTTCCACAAAAAGAACTCTATCTCCTCTGCTCTGATTTATGGATCTCTTTCCACAAGAGAAATCTATCCCTTCTAATCTAGTTTATGGATATATTTCCATAAGAGAAATCTGATTAAATATGCTCACAACTATAATCCAATATGCTCACAAATCTGCTCACAATATGCTCACAACTCTGCTCACAATTGTCTATATTGATCTATCTTATACCTTCTCACAAGTCTGCCTCAATCCTACTCACAAGACTACCTCAATCTGCTTACAAGTCTACCTCAAACCTGCTCACAATTCTGCTCTAGTCTGCTCACTGTCTCTGCTCTATTATGCTCCAATACATGCTCAAATATGCCTTCAAGCCTTCTCAAAAGACTTGCTCAAATCTGCCTTCAAGCCTTCTCAAAAGACTTTCTCAAATCACATTCAATACATTCAAACCAATGCTTACAAGGATTACAAATTCATTCAAACAATGAAATTTGTTTCACAAATCCTAACTCAAATATTTCCAACAATACACACTAATCAACCCTTTTATCTCCACCTTATAATTCTAAAATATTTCAACCAAACCCCTTAAAGAAAGAATGATATAATTATACCTCTTTTATGAAGAAGCTCTCTCAAAAACCTATCTCAAGATATTATATCTTTCTTATGCCACTTTCAAGGGTTAGTTAGCATAATACTTTTCAAACCAACCATAACATATTTCCTCAAAATTTGCTCATAAAAATATTTAATATCAAGACAAAGTTTGACAATAATCAAGCTCTCTTAATATTTCCTTTTATCAAAAATTACACACACAAATTAAACCATAATCATACCTTATCACTCCTACTTATAAAAGCCACTTATAATTCAATATCACAATTTAATATCCCTAAGTGCATGCCATACATCAATTTTATTTTCAAGCACCTTATTGCTCCTTTCTTTCAAAAATATATTTCAACTATATAAATTCACAACCAGATTCTAACATATCATTATGTTCTCAAAAATATTAAATCTCAAATCATTGCCCTTATATCTCCCTATACTATGTAATATGCACTTATAATAACAAAAAATTAAACCTTATGCCTCCCTTTTTCAAGCACAAATCATACCTCAATTTTAAATAAAAATTTATGACCTTACCCGCGTCTGTCACTGCTGCCATCGAGATTCGAGCATGAAATATTACGGTGCCCAAGCTCTAGCATGAGCTAGAGTGCCAGCTGGACTGGCCCCACTTATTGGAATAAGTCATGCACCAAAAAGTCTTTATGCTTTCCTCTTTTCCCAATCGTGATTCACAAAAAGAAACTATCATGGGGATTCAAAACTGAGACCTATACACTACCATGCCTTATGCAGGACCCGCCTACCAACTAGACTAGCATTCTTAATTGAAACTAAGTCACGTGCATCCATTTATAATTTTTTTCACTTGCTAGAACACGTGATCCGTCTTGTCTCTTCACTTCAACGAATGACGCTTCAATTTCCTTGCTCTGCGCTCCACGAAAATCGATTAATTCATGTGCAATATCTTAACCTTTAAAAAATGATTTATGCTCCTCCTTTAATATGCATTCGATGTTTTTGCTATGACGTCGGCTCAACCCTTTATTGCCTCCTTTTTAAATTTAAATTTTGGCGCCTTTGAGAATTCAAATTTAATTTTTATTTTTAACATAATATTTAACCTTGTGTTAAATATTATTTATTATATTATTTAACCTTGGTATTAAATAATATTTTTTCTTGTAGTCCTTTGTCAAGTTAATTTCTTTTTGAGACCTTTGTCCAATGCACTTTCAATCCTCCTTTTAATAAGTAATTTTGGCTTAAATATTATAATATTAAAATATTATAATATTATCCGAAGAACACAAGCTTATACTGAGAGGGGGGGTGAACAGTATAAGACCACTTTATACTTTTTCCTTCAACTTTACTTTTAATACAATATTATGCAGTGTATAGAAAGCGGTATCAAGCAGTAATCAAAGCAATGCACAAAACACCATCCACAATAGAGACACAACAATTTACGTGGTTCACCCAAGGTGGGCTACTCCACGGATAAAATTTTCACTAAAATTTTATCAACCAAATCTGGGAAAACCTTTCCCGATTACAATGTTTATGGGTACCAACCCAAAGGAGACACCAATCCCCTAACTCTGCTCTGGCTGGTGATCCTCTAGAAGACCTCTGCCTCTGCTGCCCTTAGCAAGTGGAACTCTATCCACAGAAGACACCTGTCTTCCCTGCTCTGGCTGGAGACCTCTGTCCTCAACTCTATCACCTCAAAGCTGGTCCTCGAAAATGCACTAAACACAGTCCTTCGGTCTAGCACAAATGTCCTCTATATTTTTCTCTGATCTGCACCAAACACAGTCCTTCGATCTGGCACAAGTATGTCCTCAAATTCCACTCTCTACGCAATCACACAGCACTCGATCAAACATCAACTTATGCACCTCTGCAATCACAACAACATGATCTTCTGCACCGCTTCTTGCAATCTCTCACTTAGAAGACTCGATCGAACATCACTTATGCACCTCTCACAATCAAATTTGCACTCTGCTTCTCGACGATCGAACTTCTCCCCGCACTCTATCTACGAATATCGCACTTCGAACGCACACTTCGATCGATACCAAATCTCTTCAAACAACCCTCCTTTTATACTAACATAATCAAGATCTAAACCTTGGTCTTAGTTGGCTGTTATGCAAATGCAAACCCTAACTCCGTCGGTTGCACGCCCTAATCTTCGTCGGCCCAATTTTAACTCTATCGGCTTCAACCGCCTCTGTGGTTTAGTAGCTTCTACCACGAAACCACAACATGTCATGATATCATGACATTTTTGCAGCCGTACACTTTCGTTTGGCTATTGTCATGATATCGTGACACTTTTGCTTTTGTCTGCCTTGACTACGTTCTTGTCACGAAATCACGACACTTTTGTCTTTGTTGACGTCATCTTCACTCTGTCATGAAATCGTGACACTTTAGTCTTCATGGTCTTCTTCTAGGCTTGCACTAGCAAAATGAACATGTCACGAAATCGTGACGCTTTCTCCTTCGAGCTCTTCCTTCTTGAATTCATCGTGAAATCATGACGCTTCTTCTGTTGAAGACTTGCTAACTATTTCTATCATGAAATCGTGACACTTTCTCCAACTCAAGCTGCCATCTCAACCTGTCACAAAATCATGACACTTTCTACATTCGCAAGCTTTCTCTTCAACCTGTCGAAATCGTGACACTTTCGCATCCGTACAACTTCTTTGTAGCCTATCACGAAATCGTGACGCTTCTCATTTCAGACTCTTCCTTTTGCTGCATGTCACGAAATCATGACAGTTCTCACTTCGAGCTTTTCAGCATGTCGCACAAATCTATCCCTTTTTCAGATACTTTATCTCTCTTCGAACTTGTCGTGAAATCATGACAGTTCACACTGTGGACTCTCCCTTCTGCATCATGTCACGAAATCGTGACACTTTTTCATCCATACAACCTTCCTTGCATTATGTCACGAAATCGTGACACTTTTCCTTCTTTGCCTTCCTGCACTTTTCGAGTCGCGAAAATGCGACATGTCGTGAAATCGTGACACTTTCCACCTTGCTCTCTTTCTCTGCCAACATGTCGCGAAATCACGACATTTTTCAAAAAGCTTTCTCTCTCTCCATCAAATGCGACATGTCACGAATATCGTGACACTTTTTCAAAAAGCTTTCTCTCTCCTGCCTAAGTCGCGAAAATGTGACATGTCGCGATATCGCGACATTTTTCCAACTTACTTTCTTTCGAACCTGTCAAGCCGAACCTTCAACAAAACACATTATTTTTACATCAAATCAAATTCTTTCAAAAGCTTCTTGACATCAATGACAACTTATTCACTTGAGCAAATGCAATGTACTCAAGGTACCCAAAATTGCCAACAATCTCCCCCTTTGTCATTGATGGCAACCCTTTACTAAAAACACGTCTCAGGAGCAAAAACTGAAACCAACTGTGCTAACAGCTGAGAATCTCCTTTTAAAGTTTTGCTCCCCCTGACTTGAAGCTTTCCTCTTCACATTGAAGCTCTCCCCCTTACTCATATCTCTCCCCCTTACTCAAATCTCTCCCCCTTTGTCATCAATGGCAAAGGGTCACCTTTGGGGCTCGGGACTAAGAATGAGCTTCTTAGCTTAGTCCCTCCCCCACCTCCTCGATGAGGTGATTAATTCTGGGGTGGGAGTACAACTCCCAATTTCTCCCTTAGATACTCAAACGTATCTCTTGGAAGAGGTTTTGTGAAGATATCTGCAATCTGCTCTTTAGTAGACACATATTCTACCTTGACCTGCTTGTCTTGCACTTTCTCCCTTAGAAAGTGATACTTGATGGAAATATGCTTTGTCCTTGAGTGCATTACCGGATTTTTGGAAATACTTATGGCACTTGTATTATCACAAAATATGGAGATGGGTTGTTCATGCTTGACTTTGAAATCCTCCAAGGTGGTTTTCATCCATAAAACCTGTGTACACCCAGCCACTGCTGCTATGTATTCAGCCTCTACCGTAGATAAGGAAACTGAAGGTTGTTTCTTACTTAGCCAAGAAACCAAACTCTTCCCCAGAAAGAATGCTCCACCACTGGTGCTTTTCCTGTCATCATTACTGCCTGCCCAATCTGCATCTGTATAGGCTGTGAGAGTGAAATCATCACCTTTGGGATACCAAAGCCCAAAGTCCATAGTGCCCTTCAGATATCTGAATATTCTTTTAACTGCTATAACATGAGAATCTTTAGGAGCTGCCTGAAATCTGGCTACTAACCCAACAGCCTGCATGATATCTGGTCTGGTAGCTGTAACATATAATAAACTGCCAATCATTGATCTGTACAACCTCTGATCTGCCATTGGAGATTCATCATCTTTACTCATCTTGCACCCTGTAGTCATTGGAGTACATACAGGTTTGTTGTCCATCATCCCAAATTTTTTCAACATTTCTTTGATATACTTTCCTTGAGAGAGAAATATACCATCTTTTGATTGAGCAATCTGAAGACCTAAAAAGAATGACAGCTCTCCAATCATAGACATCTCAAATTCCTTCTGCATGGTGTTAGCAAAATCTTTGCACATCTGAGTATTATTTCCCCCAAAAATGATATCATCAACATAGACAACTACAATCAGCATATCATCACCTTCATCCTTAATATACAAATTGCTATCTGCCACACCTTTCCTGAAGCCTTGCTCATGAAGGTACCTGTCAAGTCTTGAGTACCAAGCCCTAGGTGCTTGCTTTAACCCATACAAGGCCTTTTTCAGTTTACACACATAGTCTGATTGATCTGAGAGAGACACGCCTTCTGGCTGTTCTATGTAGACTTCTTCATCCAACACTCCATTTAAAAAAGCTGACTTTACATCCATTTGATACACCTTGAATGCTTTGAAGCTTGAAAGGGCCAAAAACATTCTGATAGCTTCGAGACGAGCAACAGGAGCGAACGTCTCTTCGAAATCCACACCTTCTACTTGAGCATAACCTTTGCAAACCAACCTAGCTTTGTTTCTGACAATATTTCCATCCTCATTGAGTTTATTTCTGAATATCCATTTTGTGCCAATGACATTCTTGTCCTTAGGTCTTGGAACCAAATCCCAAGTTTCACTTTTCTCTATTTGATTTAGCTCTTCATCCATTGCTTTTACCCAAAATTTATCTGCACATGCTTCACTGAAATCTTTTGGCTCAATCTGAGATAATAATGAAACATTTGTAGAATCGTGTGAAGGAATGACTCTTCTTCTAGTTTGCCTATTGTTTGGATCACCAATGATCAAATATTTGGGATGATGTTTCTGAACATATCGTGAAGGAGTTTTGGGAAGCAGTTGTTGTCTTTCCTCTTCTTCATCTGAAACCTCTCTGAATTCTTCTTGACAAATTTCATCACTAATTTCCTTGATAGGTTCTCTTATCCTTGTCTTTTCATCAACTGTTACATTTATGCTCTCTACGACTGTATGCGTTCTTTTGTTGAAGCATCTGTAAGCCTTGCTTCTGTTGGAATAACCAAGAAAAATTCCCTCATCACACCTAGGATCAAACTTACCCAAATTCTGATCTTCCCTTTTGATGAAGCACTTACTCCCAAACACTTTGAAATGTTTTACTGTAGCTGGTCTTCCTTTCCACAACTCATAAGGAGTTTTATGATGATTGACTCTAAGTTGGGCCCTGGTGATAATGTAGACTGTTGTACTGACTGCCTCTTTCCAGAAACCATCTGAAAGTTTTGACTCATTTAACATAGCTCTAGCCATATTTTCAATAGTTCTATTTTTTCTTTCAACTACTCCATTTTGTTGAGGAGTCCTTGTTGCTGAATATTCTCTTTTGATTCCTTGTTGCTCACAGTATTCCACAAATTCATTAGAAGTGAATTCTCCTCCTCTGTCCGATCTTAAGCATTTGATTCTCTTGTCGATCTCATTTTCAATCATTTCTTTGAAAGCTTTAAATTTTTCAAAAGCTTCAGATTTTTCTTTGAGAAAAGTAACCCAAGTCATTCTAGAATAATCATCTATAAACAACATGAAGTAGCTTTCTCCCTGAATGCTCTGAGTTCTGGTGGGGCCACATAAATCAGTATGAATAAGATCTAATGGTTTTGAAGAAGTATACCCTTTTGATTTAAAACTGGTTCTGGTCTATTTTCCATGTTGACAAGGACCGCAAATGGTGTTATGGGGCCTTTTTATTTTGGGCAAGTCTCTAACTGCTTCCTTGTTACTAATATTGACAAGATTATCAAAGCTCAAATGCCCCAATATTTTATGCCATAACCAACTCTCATCTTCTTGAGTTAGAAAACACTTTTCCCTTTTTATCTCACTTAGCATGTAAAGATTGTTTGGAGTCCTTGTAGCACTAGCAATGAGTTTTCCATTTTTTTCTTTACGTATCTCACATCTATCTGAAAAGAAAGATACTATGTGTCCTTGATCACAAAGTTGACTCACACTTAGAAGATTATGTCTTAGGCCTTCTACATAAAGCACATTTTCTATTTTGGATTTCCCATCCAAACTAAGAGTCCCTTTACCACAGATTTTAGTTGACCTGTTATCTCCAAAACTAACTGTTCCTTTGTTTGTGTTTTTTAAGACCAAAAACTTTTCCTTTTCACCAGTCATATGTTTTGAGCAACCACTATCAAGATACCATTTCTCTACTTTGTCTTGAGCATGAAAAGCAGTTTGAACTATCATTGACTTAGATTTGATCTCATTTCTCTTTTTAGTGAACTCAATGCTAGATCTATCCAAACTGCACATCCTTGCTATATGCCCAAAATTCTTGCACTTGTAACACATGACATTTTTATCCATAAGAGGTGCAAAAGAGTTAACATTTTCCTTACTATGGCTATTCATGGATTTATTGCAATGCATAGCTTTGTGACCAAATTCCTTGCAAGAAAAACAGTAGCCATGGAAAGTATTATGTAACCTGTTTTGATGCCTTGGATGATTGTTCTTCTTGTGACCAACTGGAATCCATCGTTCTTCAGGATGAAGATTGATCTTGCTGTCTCTTCTTCCTGTCATGATGCTTGAGAACAGAACTCTCTTCCCTAAAATTTTCTTAAAGCCCAGAAGAATTCACTTTTGAGATCGAACTTAACCTCTTCATCCTTTTCTGAATCTGTATGTTCTTCTGATAGATCCTTCTCCAAGCTGTTAGGCTTTTTCTGGAGAGACCCGCTCTGATACCAATTGAAGAACACAAGCTTATACTGAGAGGGGGGGTGAACAGTATAAGACCACTTTATACTTTTTCCTTCAACTTAACTTTTAATACAATATTATGCAGTGTATAGAAAGCAGTATCAAATAGAAATCAAAGCAATACAGAAAACACCATCCACAATAGAGACACAACAATTTACGTGGTTCACCCAAGGTGGGCTACTCCACGGATAAAATTTTCACTAAAATTTTATCAACTCAAATTTTGGGAAACCTTTCCCGATTACAAAGTTTATGGGTACCAACCCAAAGGAGACACCAATCCCCTAACTCTGCTCTGGCTGGTGATCCTCTAGAAGACCTCTCGCCTCTGCTGCCCTTAGCAAGTGGAACTCTATCCACAGAAGACACCTGTCTTCCCTGCTCTGGCTGGAGACCTTTGTCCTCAACTCTATCACCTCCAAAGCTAGTCCTCGAATATGCACTAAACACAGTCCTTCGGTCTAGCACAAATTTCCTCTATCTTTTTCTCTGATCTGCACCAAACATAGTCCTTCGGTCTAGCACAAGTATGTCCTCAAAATTCCACCTTCTACGTCAATCACAACAACACTCGATAAAATATCAACTTATGCACCTCTTACGCAATCACAACAACATGATCTTCGTGCACTCTACTTCCTTGCAATCTCTCTCACTTAGAAGATTCGATGGAATGCACTTTGTACACTACAATCAAATTTGCACTCTGCTTCTCGACGATCGAACTTCTCCCCCGCACTCTATCTACGAATATCGCACTTCGAACGCACACTTCGATCGATGCCAAATCTCTTCAAACAACCCTCCTTTTATACTAACATAATCAAGATCTAAACCTTGGTCTTAGTCGGTTGTTATGCAAATGCAAACCCTAACTCCGTCGATTGCACGCCCTAATCTTCGTCGGCCCAATTTTAACTCTATCGGCTTCAACCGCCTCTGTGGTTCAGTAGCTTCTACCGTGAAACCACAACATGTCATGATATCATGACATTTTTGCAGCCGTACACTTTCGTTTGGCTATTGTCGCGATATCGTGACACTTTTGCTTTTGTCTGCCTTGACTACGTTCTTGTCATGATATCGTGACACTTCTATCTTTGCTGACGTCATCTTCACTCCTATCATGAAATCGTGACACTTTAGTCTTCTTGGTCTTCTTCTAGGCTTGCACTAGCGAAAATAGAACATGTCACGAAATCGTGAAATTGGAACATGTCACGAAATCGTGATGCTTTTCGCCTTCGAGCTCTTCCTTCTTCAATTCATCATGAAATCATGACGCTTCTTCTGTTGAAGACTTGCTAACTATTTCTATCATGAAATCATGACACTTTCTCCAACTAACTGCCATCTCAACCTGTCGCAAAATCGTGACACTTTCTGCATTCGCAAGCTTTCTCTTCAACCTATCACGAAATCGTGACACTTTTTGCATCCGTACAACTTCTTTGTAGCCTATCGTGAAATCATGATGCTTCTCATTTCAGACTCTTCCTTTTGTTGCATGTCACGAAATCATGACAGTTCTCACTTGAGCTTTTCAACATGTCACAAAATCGTGACACTTTTTGAGATACTTTATCTCTCTTCGAACTTGTCGCGAAATCGTGACAGTTCACACTCGGACTCTCCCTTCTGCATCATGTCATGAAATCGTGACACTTTTTCATCCATACAACCTTCCTTGCATTATGTCACGAAATCATGACACTTTTCCTTCTTTGCCTTCCTGCACTTTTCGAGTCACGAAAATGCGACATGTCACGAAATCGTGACACTTTCCACCTTGCTCTCTTTCTCTGCCAACATGTCGCGAAATCGTGACAGTTTTTCAAAAACTTTCTCTCTCTTCCGACATGTCGCGAAATCGCGACACTTTTTCAAAAAGCTTTCTCTCTCCTGCCTAAGTCGCGAAAATGCGACATGTCGCGATATCGCGACACTTTTCCAACTTACTTTCTTTCGAACCTGTCAAGCCGAACCTTCAACAAAACACATTATTTTTACATCAAATCAAATTCTTTCAAAAGCTTCTTGACATCAATGACAACTTATTCACTTGAGCAAATGCAATGTACTCAAGGTACCCAAAATTGCCAACATTATCTCTTTTCTTTTAAACCATGGGCTTAAACTTGGGCCTTCAACCATTTAACCAACCACTTAAAACTTTATCCAAAATCTCTTTGGCTTATAATATACAATATTATAACCTCTTCCTTTTTATCAGTTTCCTTACATCAAGATGAACTTTACCTTACATTTTATAAACCTTATCTTATTGCCATACCAAACTATTTTGGCATCAATGACAATTAATGATATCAACCTTTGCCATAAATCCTTTGACATCAATGTCAACATAATAACTCAAAATTTCCAAAACTAAGTACAATGGTGCATATGGGTGCCCATCATATCTACATATTTCTTTCATCCTTTTAAAATTTTTGTATAATATTTGAGTGGACGATTTGCTTTTGCTCATTTTTAGAAAATATTTTGAATTCCAACACCTTGAGCATCTACACCTTGGATCAACACAAGCACCACATTCCTTATCCTCTTAAGATAATCTTGTTATGATTGTATTGTTTTTTACTTTCCTTAAAAAAGTAATGGCCTATTTTTGTGTTCAATTCTAATTGATGAAATTGGCACTTAAGTTGTTCAAGTGTATATCACTGAGCTTGAGTGGTAAACTAACTAAAAATCATAACTATTAATAGTTTTGGTACCTTGGTAGGTTTGATTCATAGGAAAACTAATGGTTTAATATTTTGACATTTGGGATAGACTACTCAAAATTCACCTTTTGAGGGCATTGAACTATTGCAAGTGTGAGGATTAAGAATACATATTTACAAGCTCAATGCAAAAGTCAGATGGATTTTAAAGAAATGTAAGAAGTCAACAAGTAATTTCTATCATGCTAGGTATATTATGGTATATAGACCCATACATGTTAGTCTCATAATGACACTGAGAGGGGGGGGTGAATCAGTGTGGCTCTTTAAAACTTAAAAACTTCAACTCTTAAAACTCAAACAATGAAAGCTTAAAACCACATAAAGCAAATATAACAAAAGAGCATCACAAAACACAAGATGTACCGAGGTTCACCAGTTTTGGCTACTCCTCGAAAATTGACTATTTGGACTCCCATCCAAATCTAGCCTTTGCAAAATATCAATTTTACAATCAATTTACCAGCACCCACTGGAAGGAGCACCAACCCCTAATTTATCTGCACCAACAGAAAGGAGCACCAACCCCCAATTTATCTGCACCAATAGAAAGGAGCACCAACCCCTAATTTATCTGCACCAACAGAAAGGAGCACCAACCCATGATTTATCTGCACCAATAGAAAGGAGCACCAACCCCTAATTCCAAGCACCAACTTGGACTGCAATTTTGAAACTATAAGATTGACATAAAAATACCTCTGCTTTATACAAGACCCTGACTGGTCTATTTCTAACCCAACCTATCTCACTATTCACCAAAACATCACACACACTTCAGGCTCTACTTACTGCACTTTTATAGCCCTCTTACTGCCCTCTTGCAGCGCTTCTTACTACATTATTACAACTCTCACGGCTCTACCTAATGCTCTATTACAACACTCTTCCAACCCTCTTTTTGCAACACTTTCACCCTTTTTCTGCAGCACTTTAATTCTCCACGCATAACTCCTTTTATAACAAAATTCTGATTCTATTTTTAACTTCCATATTTTCACATGCAGCTTATTAATAGAAACTTCTATATGTAACTTCATTTATCTCACAGTATTCTTTCATGCATCCTATTAATAGTTATGGCTCAAGTTTGATCTTCGACTAATGACTTTCAGTTTAACCGTCGATCGATGATTACACTCCGTAACTGGCCTTGTAACTATCGTTCTGACTTTAGTTCACTGTTCTTATTTTAGCTGCATGATTTTTCTCTATAACTTCACCTATAACTGACATACGAACTTTAGTTAACTCTTCTTATTTTAGCTGCATGATTTTCTTCTGCAACTACACCTGTAACTATCGTATAACTTCAGTTAACTCTTCTTATTTTAGCTGCATGTTTTTCTTCTTGCAACAACCCCTGTAACTGCCATAGAACTTCAGTTAACTGTCACATATCTTATTTTTGCTGGGTTCTCTTCTTAGTTCGTGCCAAAGTGACCTGTCATGAAATCATGACACTTCTGCCTCTTTGTCCTCTTCTCGACTTTCGCCCGCAAAAACACATGTCGTGATATCGTGACACTTTCACCTCCTTGCTACTCTTCTTGGCTTCAACCCATGAAAATACAACATGTCGGGATATCGTGACACTTTCACTTCCTTGCTACTCTTCTTGGCTTTAACCTGCGAAAACACAACATGTCGCAATATCGCGACACTTTTGCCTCCTTGCTACTCTTCTTGGCTTCAACCCGTGAAAACACAACATGTCGCGATATCGTGACACTTTCACCTCCTTGCTACTCTTCTTGGCTTCAACCCGTGAAAACACATGTCACGATATCGTGACACTTTCGCCTCCTTGCTACTCTTCTTGGCTTCAACCCACGAAAACACAACATGTCACGATATCGTGACACTTTCACCTCCGTACTCTTCTTCTTTACTTTTGTCGTGATATCGTGACACTTCTGCCTTCTTACTTTCTCTCTCCTCCTTAAGTCGTGAAAATGCGACATGTTGTGAAATCGTGACACTTTCTCTCCTTTGCTCTTTCTCTTGCCTTCGGTTTGCGAAAACCCGACATGTCATGATATCGTGACACTTTTTCTCCTTAGCTCTTTCTCTTGCCTTCGGGTCACGAAAACCTGACATGTCGCGATATCACGACACTTTTTCTCCTTAGCTCTTTCTCTTGCCTTCGGGTCATGAAAACTCGACATGTCGCGATATCACGACACTTTTTCTCCTTTGCACTTTCTCTTGTCATATGTCGTGAAATCGTGACACTTTTTCTTTCGGACTCTCTCTCCTGCAACATGTTGCGAAATCGTGACACTTTTTCTTTCGGACTCTCTCTTGCAACATGTCGCGAAATCATGACATTTTTTCTCCTAGACTCTATCTCTTGCAATATGTCACAAAATCGTGACACTTTTTCTTTCGGACTCTCTCCTGCAACATGTCATGAAATCGCGACAATTTTTCTTTTGAACTCTCTCTCCTGCAACATGTCATGAAATCGCGACACTTTTTCGTCCGTACAAATTTCCTTGCAATATGTCACGAAATCGTGACACTTTTTCATCCGTACAACCTTCCTTGCAATATGTCACGAAATCTCGACACTTTTTTGTCCATACAACCTTCCTTGCAATATGTCAAAATCGTGACACTTTTTCGTCTGTACAACCTTCCTTGCAATATGTCACGAAATCGTGACACTTTTTCGTCTGTACAATCTCTCTTGCAATATGTCACAAAATCGTGACACTTTTTCTACTTGCCTTTCTCTCTTCCAACATGTCATGAAATCACGACAGTTTTGCTTGCTTGCGCTTTCTCTCCAAACATGTCACGAAATCGTGACAGTTTTGCTTGCTTGCGCTTTCTCTCCGAACATGTCGTGAAATCATGACAGTTTTGCTTGCTTGCACTTTCTCTCCAAACATGTCACGAAATCACGACAGTTTTGCTTTCTTCTCAACATGTTGTGATATCGTGACAATTTTTCTTTCTTCTCAACATGTCGCGATATCGCGACAGTTTTTATTTCTTGCCAACATGTCGCGATATCGGGACAGTTTTTCTTTCTTGCCAACATGTCGCGAAATCGCAACAGTTTTTCTTTCTTGCTCAACATGTCGTGATATCGCGATAGTTTTCTTCCTTGTGATTTTGTTTTGATTTTTAGCATATGGGCCACTTCTATCTTTTGAAAAACCACTGTACATACTCTGAAGAACCTCTTAACTCCTGTCCACTGCATCAACCGATCTGTCTGATTGTGTTGACAATAATGACAATATTGTTGCTGCACCTTGCTCATCAATCTCCCCCTTTGGAATTGTTGGCAACACACATGCAATTTCTTGTAATTCTTCTCCCCCTTTGACAATAATACCAAAGGGCTGATGCAGACTCCCCCTGATTCCATGCACAACATTCTTAGGCACACGTTATGACAATTAGAAAAAATTATAAATATGAGCAAAGAGATAATCAAATACACAAATGCTCCCCCTGAGAATGTGATCCTGATAGCTAGTCAATTTTTATATTATAGAAGACTCTGTCTCTCTGCTGCACTGACTGGTGGACCTCTCTCCACTTGAAGAATCCTCACTCAGATATATCTTCAACTATGTTGGCTACTGGATCTCTATCCATTGGGACTCTGTCCTCTATACTATGTCAATAGGCTCACACAGAACCTGCTTAACAAGCTCACATAGAACTTGTCCAATGCTGAATAACAAGCTCACACAGAACTTGTCCAATGTTAAATAACAAGCTCATACAAAACCTATCCAAATATGCTCCAACAAGCTCACTAAGAACTTATCCAAATCTACTTTAGAAATTTGTCCCAACACTGTCCTCAAATATTTACCAAAGGCCTTCTCAATGGATCAATCAATCAACCAACTCAAATATTTCCAACAATGCTCAACCACAAATATCACATAACACTGATACTCATGTTCTTTTCTAACTCAAGTTCTTTCACAACTAATGGGCTTCAACCACTATGCTTATAACTCATTCCCTACCTTCATCATCTTTAACATCGATAATCTCCACAATTTTCTTTAGCCTCTTGATTGCCACCTCCTCCGTGACTAACGACTTTGCCTCACATCCATTGTGTAGCTCAATGTCTCTGGTTTCTAATGGATGTTATGAATGTTTTCATCATCTGCACAGGTATTGACAGTGGACCGTTATATCTAGCGTTGGAACCTTAATCTACACGCAGTCATCAACACTCGGTATTCTGCTTCTTGCTAGGGCATATGTCAGGGCTACTCAATGTCTTTGCCTTGCATGTGCCAATTTGCACTCTTGACCAATTGGGTGCTAGTGCCACTATTTTCTTTGACTTTGGCATCTCTTTGACAACTGCTACTTCTTTAGAGAAAATTAATGCTCTCTTATACCAAACGATGTGTTGTATTTTTGGTTAAGAAACACACGCCTTCCCATTCACAACATAGATTATATTTTATCTGCAGATTGGGAATGTTATAGGCTTCAAAACAAGAACCTACCAGTTTATGCTTCCATGACACATCGACCTGTTGTTGCGTTTTCTATCTCAGATAGCACCTATCAGCTGCTGCATCAAAAACCTAGCTGTACACCATGTTGTTTTGCTGAAGCACATCAGTTTGATACTATCTCCACAAACATCTACATGAACTGAAACACATTTTGACAACTATACGACAACTCCCTAACTACTTTCCTTTCATCCTCAGATATCCACACAATACATAGGAGCATTAAAATAAAACTTTAACATTGCTCCCCCTGAGGATGTGCTACCTGTATCTGCTTAGTGCAATAGAGGAGTAATCTCCTTCAATCCAAGGAGACACGATATCCTCTCTTCTTTCTTTCTCCAATCTATATTGAACTTAGGCTGAAGGTTTTCAACTACATCCCTATTTTGACTCTTTTCGTGAACTTGAACATTGCTCTTGGGTGGTTGTCTCTTGTACATCCTTGATGGATGATTATTTTCCTTTATTTGATGCACATGATTTCTTCCCTGTCTGTGTTGCATTCTTTGCGTCTGATGAAATCTATTGTCTTGCCTTAGATTAGATACAAAAGTTCTTGTATAAGACCTTGCTATGTGCCCATGACCATTACATTTAAAAAATTGCACATGGTGTTCAACTGGAATAACAGATGTATTTCTACTAGCATAACTCTTTGATCTATTATTCAATCCACAATAAATTGCCTTGTGACCATAATGGTTGCATTTAAAACAATAGCCATTAAAAGCATTATTATGAATAAAGTGAAAGTGATAGAACCTCTTTTGTTGTGGTTGCTTTGTTGTAGATCTCCTTTGAGATTTTCTTCCTTTTGAGGATTCAGCTTCAAGCTTTTCTTGCTTTGATCCTTTAGCAGTGGATTTCTTCTTCTCTGCAGCTTTAGAAGATGAAGGTTGTTCAGATTCACATCCAAGACCAAGCTTACACATGGGGCTTATTTGTTGCCTTATCATTTTATATAGTAGCTCTGTGCTCTTCTCAAATTTGAGATTTGTATTGGCCTCTTCTAGTTGTTTCCTCAATAACATAATCTCCTCTTCTTGTTTGCAGCAAACAATATCTTTCTCATTAATCTGTGACTTCAATGCTTCTTCTAGTTTCTTGGCTTTATGAATTTGTAAGAATAGATCTTCAATATTACCCTCATATTCTTTCAACTTATTGGACAATCTTTTGTTATTTTTATTTTCTAAACCCAACTCTTCAAGTGCAGCGATCAACTCACCTTCTAGATCTACTTCAACCTCTAGGTTTTCATTCCATACTTGTTCTTTTTCTATTTTTTCTTCTTTGAGTGCCATATAAAGAACTTCACCTGTTTCCTCTTCAGAATCCTCACTGTAGCTGTCTTCTGATGAACTGAAATTCTTGGAGATGAAAATTTTATTCTTGAAGTTGCCTTTTCTAAAATTTGTTTTGTTCTTCCAGTCACTTCTTTCTTGGTGCGTTCCTTCATCACTTATGTTATTCTTATTAAGTGGACATTTAGTTGCAAGATGCCCAATGCCTCCACAATTGAAACATTTAAACGGTAACTTACCTCTGTATTTTTTTTCCCATTTTTAGTTTTTGAACAAAGTTTGCTTCCATTTCATCTAATGTCTCTTCTTCCTCAGATTCTTGTTTTGCTTTTATATTTTTATGTGCTTTAAAAGTAGCTTCTCTGTCTGTGGGTTTAGTTTTTCCTATTCTCATCTCATATGCAGTCAAAGAACCATGCATCTCATCCATACTGAAAGTATTTAGATCTTTAGATTCTTCTATTGCTAAAACTTTAGAATCAAATCTTTGGGGAAGAGATCTTAGTACCTTTTTCATGATGACAACATCTTCCATTTCCTCTCTGAGTCCTCTAATCGCATTAATGATTCCATTAACTCTCAGCATGTATGCCTCTATGTTCTCATCGTCATTCATATTTAATGCTTCAAACTGAGCTCGATGCATTTGTAACTTGGCCTCCTTGATCTTGTCGTCTTCTTCATGAATGCTCTTTAGTTTGTCCCATATGTCTTTTGCCATTTTACAACTCATAATATTTATCAGTTCGCTATCCATTAAACCGCACATGATAGCATTCTTTACTTTAGATTTATTCTCAAATAGTTTCTTACCAGCAGCATCGGTTGGAGGAGTGGTGGGTATTGTGTATCCACTGTCTACTGAATCCCAAATGTCATATCCCAAAGCACAAAGATATGTTTGCATCCTAAGTTTCCAAAATGTGTAATTAGTTCCGTCCAATAATGGTGCTTTGTTTGATGAGAAGCCTTCACCACCTACCATTGCGTACTAATCCAAGATCACCCTAGCTGGTTAAGCTTTGTTTAGGAACTTGGCTCTGATACCAATTGTTAGTCTCACAATGACACTGAGAGGGGGGGTGAATCAATGTGGCTCTTTAAAACTTAAAAACTTCAACTCTTAAATCCAAAACAATGAAATCTTAAAACCACATAAAGCAAATATAACAAGAGAGCATCACACAACACAAGATGTACCGAGGTTCACCAGTTTTGGCTACTCCTCAAAAATTGACTGTTTGGACTCCCATCCAAATACAACCTTTGCAAAATATCAATTTTACAATCAATTTACCAGCACCCAATGGAAGGAGCACCAACCCCTGATTTATCTGCACCAATAGAAAGGAGCACTAACCCCTAATTTATCTACACCAACATAAAGGAGCACCAACCCCTAATTTATCTGCACCAATAGAAAGGAGCACCAACCCCTGATTTATCTACACCAATAGAAAGGAGCACCAAACCCTAATTCCAAGCACCAACTTGGACTGCAATTTTGAAACTATAAGATTGAAATAAAAATGCCTCTGCTTTATACAAGACCCTGATTGGTATATTGCTAACCCAATCTCTCTCACTACTCACCAAAACATCACACACACTTCAGGCTCTGCTTACTACATTTTCATAGCCCTCTTACTGCCCTCTTACTGTGCTTCTTATTGCATTCTTATGGCTCTCATGGCTCTGCCTAATGCTCTCTTATGACACTCTTCCAACCCTCATTTTGTAGCACTTTCATGCTTTTTCCGCAGCACTTTAATTCTCCACGCAGACCTCCTTTTATAACAAAATTTTGATTCTATTTTTAACTTCCATATTTTCACATGCAGCTTATTAATAGAAAATTCTATATGTAACTTCCTTTATCTCACAGTATTCTTTCATGCATCCTATTAATAGTTATGGCTCAAGTTTGATCTTCGACTGATGACTTTCAGTTTAACCGTCGCTCGATGATTACACTCCGTAATGCGGCCTTGTAACTGTCGTTTTGACTTCAGTTCACTGTTCTTATTTTAGCTGCATGATTTTTCTCTGTAACTTCACCTGTAACTGACGTACGGACTTCAGTTAACTTTTCTTATATTAGCTGCATGACTTTCTTCTAAAACTGTACCTGTAACTACCATATAACTTCAGTTAACTCTTCTTATTTTAGCTGCATGTTTTTCTTCTACAACGGCCCCTGTAACTACCATAGAACTTTAGTTAACTGTCACATATCTTATTTTGGCTAGGTTCTCTTCTTAGCTCGCACCAAAGTGACCTGTCATGAAATCGTGACACTTCTACCTCTTTGTCCTCTTCTTGACTTTCACCCACGAAAACACATGTCGTGATATCGCGACACTTTTGCCTCCTTACTACTCTTCTTGGCTTCAACCCGTGAGAACACAACATGTCACAATATCATGATCCTTTCGCTTCCTTGCTACTCTTCGTGGCTTCAACCCATGAAAACACAACATGTCATGATATCGTGACACTTTTGCCTCCTTGCTACTCTTCTTGGCTTCAACCCACAAAAACACAACATGTCACGATATCGTGACACTTTTGCCTCCTTGCTACTCTTCTTGGCTTCAACCCACGAAAACACATGTCGCGATATCGCAACACTTTCACCTCCTTGCTACTCTTCTTGGCTTCAACCCATGAAAACACAACATGTTGCGATATCGTGACACTTTCGCCTCCATGCTCTCCTTCTTTACTTTTGTCATGATATCGTGACACTTCTGCCTTCTTACTTTCTCTCTCCTCCTTAAGTCATGAAAATGTGACATGTCGCGAAATCGTGACACTTTCTCTCCTTTGCTCTTTCTCTTGCCTTCGGTTCATGAAAACCCGACATGTCACGATATTGTGACACTTTTTCTCCTTAGCTCTTTCTCTTGCCTTCGGGTCGTGAAAACCCGACATGTCACGATATCACGACACTTTTTCTCCTTAGCTCTTTCTCTTGCCTTCGGGTCGCGAAAACCCAACATGTCATGATATCATGACACTTTTTCTCCTTTGTACTTTCTCTTGTCATATGTCACAAAATCGTGACACTTTTTCTTTCGGACTCTCTCTCCTGCAACATGTTGCAAAATTGCGACACTTTCTTTTAGACTCTCTCTCCTACAACATGTCGCGAAATCGTGACACTTTTTCTCTTGGAATCTCTCTTGCAATATGTCACAAAATCGTGAAACTTTTTCTTTCGGACTCTCTCTCCTGCAACATGTCACGAAATTGTGACACTTTTTCTTTCGGACTCTCTCTCCTACAACATGTCGCGAAATTACGACACTTTTTCATCCGTACAAACTTCCTTGCAATATGTCACGAAATCGTGACACTTTTTCGTCCGTACAACCTTCCTTGCAATATGTCATGAAATCGTGACACTTTTTCGTCTGTACAACCTTCCTTGCAATATGTCGTGAAATCGTGACACTTTTTCGTCCGTACAACCTTCCTTGCAATATGTCATGAAATCGTGACACTTTTTTGTCCGTACAATCTCTCTTGCAATATGTCACGAAATCGTGACACTTTTTCTACTTGCCTTTCTCTCTTCCAACATGTCGCGAAATCACGATAGTTTTGCTTTCTTGCGCTTTCTCTCCGAACATGTCACAAAATCATGATAGTTTTGCTTGCTTGCTCTTTCTCTCCGAACATGTCACGAAATCGCGACAATTTTGCTTGCTTGCGCTTTCTCTCCGAACATGTCACGAAATCGCAACAGTTTTGCTTTCTTCTCAACATGTCACGATATCACGAAAATTTTTCTTTCTTCTCAACATGTCGCAATATCCTGACATTTTTTCTTTCTTGCCAACATGTGATATCGTGACAGCTTTTCTTTCTTGCCAACATGTCGCGAAATCGCGACAGTTTTTTGTTCTTGCTCAACATGTCACGATATCGCGACAATTTTCTTCCTTGTGATTTTCTTTTGATTTTTAGCATAAGGGCCACTTCTATCTTTTGGAAAACCACTGTACATACTCTAAAGAACCTCTTAACTCCTATCCATTGCATCAACCGATCTGTCTGACTATGTTGACAACAATGACAATATTGTTGCTGCACCTTGCTCATCAATACATACATGATTAATTTTAATGAGGCTTTGTAAAACATTATTTCTAAAGTTAAAGCTAAAATTTATATATAATTTAGAAGTTGTAAAGATAATGATGTTTATCATGGAACTCATTATACTTCTAAAGGCACATAAATATATTTTCATTCACTTTTTTGGTTTGATTTGGCTTTACAAAGTAATCACTTAAAGGGGCATGTCTAGGTGCATACTAAGATAAAACCTTAGACAAGTTTGAAAGGGGTTGACCTATGGAATTGTGCAAGGATATTTTGTATATGTGCTAGATATAAGGAGAATTTTGATTTCACATGTATGGATGATCATGGTTATACATTCATAACAAGTATACTAGATTGTGATTGATCATCTTGATTCATACATCAACTTGTGGATGGAAACAATAGAGTGATATGTATGTTGAGTAAAATTTACAAATATTGCTAGAATAATATGATAAACTTAAATTTATTATTTGATACAATAAATTTTGGGGTGTTGTAATAAACCAACAAATATAAAAATCATACTTCAATTTCAACAACATTGATGTCTATCTTGCAATCCATCACCATAACTATTATTGATAATTTATTGACTATGACAAATATTTACTCACTCTATCAATTATTGATAGGTCAAATAAAGAGCAAATGCATGCTAATGGATTCATAGGATATGGATGAAAGTGGTAGAGGCAAAAATAACCTGAGCTTCTTAGTCACTAATTTGAAAATCTTGCAAGAATACAATAATTAATGTGGGCTTCTATGTATCATCATACGTGGCTAGTAAAATTAGTTGTTGTCTTGTTGATATTGGAGTGTTTTTATCTTTTGAGTAGTATGTGTTATAGAATTTGCAAGTAGTTTTGGTTAATTACAAGGTTGGTTAAATCTATTTCATAATTTATAACTACTTTATGCATGTGCAAAGTTGTTATTACATCAATGATAAATTATCACAACCAATTTGTATTTATAATGTTGGGTATCAAATTAGTTTTAAGAAATTCTAGGTAATTCTAGAAGTGAGGTTGCTAGAGCCAATGACTCATTTGTTATGGGTGAATACTTCTATAGTCAAATATCACTACACTAGGTAAATCTTGCTGGTGATAGAAATTTTGAGCTAAATTGTTACCTAGTGCTAAACAAGATGAGAGGACCTAAAGATCCATCAATCCTTCAAGTTCTTGATGCTATAAAATATCAAATATGCTTACAATGGATGTCCTTAAAAGAAAGCTACAAGAAATTTTGAAACTTCCTATGCCATAAGGCTCTACTGAACCACTATATCAAAAGGATAATGACTTCTAAAGTTTTTAGTGGTAGCTAAGAAAAACCTTACCATAGGTAGGAACCACAAAGCCAATTTTATGGTAGCTATAAGGAGTATGCCACTGGAAATATTTGTATTTATTCTATAGTTGTGAGCACATACTATAATATGAGGAGTGGGCTAGCAGATGAAGCCACCCTCTTTTGGTAATTGGGTTTATGGTACATTAGAAAGAAGCACTAGTAATATTACAAGGAAGCAAAACCCAAGAATAATGGAGGGAGAAAATAATTGGGATAGGTGAATGAAGTAAGTATGTAGTATGATGAACTTGGCTTATTGGTCCATCTAAGAAACATCCCAATATTCATGGAATCTTCAAAATCACCAAAGAGTAAGCAGAGAATAAATCATAATCAAAAAACACTAAGAAGAGAATAAATATTCAAGATTGAAGGATTTTTTCAAAGAAAAAATTCTTGAAAACATATTATTACAAAAGTCAAAGCAAGCAATTCTAAACTCAAAAATGTTCAAAGCAGGCTTAATCTTGGAATGTGAAATATTTTGAGTGGACTAGCTTGCCATAGTGTTGGCAATTTTGGGCACTTTGGGTACATTGCCTTTGCTCAAATGTATAAGTTGTCATTGATGTCAAAAGGCATTTTTGTGTTGATATCAAAAGAGTGTGATGTCAAGAATATCTTGAGAAGCTTCTTTATGTTAAAGGGTTTTTATTAAAACCATGGTGACAAGGCTAAAGGTTTTTCTTAAAACCATTTGGACTCATTAAGGGTTTTTATTAAAACCAAGCTTAACTTAATGCAAAGGTCCATGTTTATTATTAATAATTAAATTAACTCAAACCTTTGTCAAAGGTCCAAGTTTAATTTATTATTAATAAAATAATAATAATTATTTTAATTATTATTAAAGGGTCTTTCAACCCTTAAGCGACGGAAGAAAAAAGAATTCTTTCGTCGATATGTTGCCATCGTTGGAGGAGCGCCGACGTCAAACAGTTAAGGAAGAATGGCTATATAAGTGGGGATGATTTTCTAAAGTGAGCACCTCCGATTATTATTGATATCTGCGATTTGTGGTTACTCTCGTATTTTTTGATTTGCGCTTGGCATCTACGATTTGCACTTGCTCTGTTTCGTTTGATTTGCGCTGCGTCTGATTTCTTCGATTTTTGATTGATTTGCACTTGCTCTATTTCGTTCGATTTGCGCTTGGCGTCTGCGATTTGCATTTGCTCCTTACCTTTCGAACAACGCTTGGTGTCTTCGAGTTGAGCTTGCTCTGTGTCTTTGAATCTTCGATTGACGTCTTTGAAACCATGCTTGGCATACTCGGATTTGAGCTTGGGCTGCATCCTTACTTTTTGTGTGATGGCAATGGATTGATTTTTTAATATAATTATTGTTTGCATGTGGTTTGTGGAAGACGTTTACGTTTTCCAGATTCTTGGTGTCAAAGGAAGATAAAAGAGAGGGCAGCGGTGTATTATTTCATTGGGCACTTGTGACCCAACGGCGGTGGCGTTTAAGTGAAAGCGCTAGAAGGCAGAGGTGCCGAGTTCGATTCTCTTCATTGGATTTTTCTTTTGGTCACGGTGTGCAAAGGATAGTGGTTGTGAATGCGTGGGAGGTATAAGGTTAAGGTATCATATTTGTTTTGACATTGTTTTATTGATGTTTAATGTTTATGTGGAGTAATAAGGTGTAAAGAGGTTTTACTTTGTATATATATTGTACTTTGGTGGTTTTTACTAAGTTGGAGAAATAAGGTGTTATTTTGGATCTTTATTATTGTGTATTATTGTATAGTTGCTAACTCTAATTAGTGGCAAATTGAGAGTTAGTGTTGTGACAGATTTTGAGTTCTCCTTCTTCATCAAAGTAAAGGTATGGGCAACATCTTCCATGTATGTTGTTTATGGTATATTTTCTGAAATTGAGTTTGGAGTGAAAAGGTTGTCTACTAGGTATTCTTTGGTGTGAATCTTATTTTCTGGATATTGAAGATTGTTTATGCATTAAAGTTATTGTTGAATTTTTGGGTGAATGCATAATTTTGGTTGAGGAAGAGGAAGCATTTTTGCAATAGGGTTTATGTTAGTAAGTCTTGCTACTTGCTTTGAGATGATGAAACCCTAGTTGTTGGTGAAAAGAATATAAGTATCATTGTTATATGAGATATTGCATGGTTGGCAATTGTTGGGTTGTGTTTCATATTCTTGAGAAAAGCATACTACATCTATCTTATTCTTTTGAGTTTGAGATTGAGTTGAGATTGAGATTGGGAGTTAAGTATAGAACATATTGGGTCTCTAACAATTCTCTTTATGTTTCTATGAGATTTGAGATTGAGATTGGGAGTTAAGTATAGAACATATTGGGTCTCTAACAATTCTCTTTATGTTTCTATGAGATTTGAGATTGAGATTGGGAGTTAAGTATAGAACATATTGAGTCTCTAACAATTCTCTTTATGCTTCTATGAGATTTATGAATCACATTGGGTCTCTAACAATTCTCTTTGTGGGTTCATGCTAAGCAAGTTTTTCTTGGTGAGCTTGCTGAGGTTTTGGACAGGTTCGTGGGGACTTGTGAGCAGGTTTTGGACAGGTTCCAGTGGGGACTTGTGAGCAGATTTGGACAGGTCCTAGCAGAGGACTTGTGAGCTGAGTTTTGAGAGTTCTATCAGAGAACTTGAGGACAGAGGTGCATTGGTTCTTTGAGAAGAACCTGAGGATAGATTTGGCAAGTCTTTGAGAAGGCTTGTGTGTAGAGGATTGATTTGTTCAAAGAGTTGGATAGATCTGACAGACAGAGGAAGACTTGTACTAGACCGACTGACTGTGTTTGGTACAGGTAGCTGAGCTGCTGTGGACGTGATCATAGAAGGCAGAGGTCTCTTAGGCTAAGCATTGAGGACAGGAGGTCTTCGATGGAAAGGAGTTCCACGTGCTGGCAAGAGGTAGAGGCGGTTGATCTTCGAGGGATCATTTCCAGAGCAGAGGGGAAGGTATCTCCTTTGAGCAGAGGCTCATAAATTTAGATTGGGGGAAGGTGTCTCCTTTGAGCCGAGGCTCATAAACATTGTAATTGGGAAGGTTTCCCAAAGAACTTTGAGATAACTTTTAGAGAAAAGTTTTGTGGACGTAGCCCAGGCATTCTAGGTGAACCACGTTAAAATTGGTGTCACTTTGTGGATGATATTGTGCATTGTTTTGATATTGCTTTGGGTATATTGCTTTACTATTTTGAAGTATAAAGGAATAAGTAAAAAGAGGTCTTATACTGTTCACCCCCCTCTCAGTATAAGCTTGTGTTCTTCAATTGGTATCAGAGCGGGTGCCTTCGAAAAGTTTAACGACTTGAAGGAAAAGCTAGTAAAGAACACAATGGATCATTCAAGTGGCAATGCAGCACCTATTCTTGATGGGTCAGATTTTGGTCTTTGGAGTGCAAGGATGAAGGTTCATCTAATGGCACTTGGGAATGAGGTTTGGGAAGTGATTGAAGATGAGTACACTATTCCTGAACATGGTCCTAATACTAAAGAAGAAAGGCTCCTACATCACAACAATTCAAAAGCAATGAATGCAATCCTGAAAGGCTTACAGAAAGCAGATCTCACCAAAGTGATTCACTGCAAGACAACTAGTGAAATGTGGAATCGGTTGAAGGTGGTTCATACAGGTGATACAAATGTCAGAAAGGCCAAGTTGAGACACTTCAAAGGTATGTTTGAACAACTCAAGATGAATGATGATGAAAATATTAGTGACTACATGCTTCGTATGGATGAGGTTGTTAACTCCATGAAAGACTTAGGTCTTGAGCTTGCTGAAAATGATGTTTGTGATAAGATTTTAAGATCTCTTCCTAATAGATTTAGTGAAAATATTTTTGCTATTGAGGAAGCTAAAGATTTGGATAAGTTGAAAAAGGATGAGCTCCATAGTATACTTGTAGCATTTGAGTTGAGAACTCAAGTGAAGGTTGATGTCAAGAAGGAGGCAGCTTTCAAGGCTACCAAGAAATCCAAAGGTAAACAACTTCAAGAGAGTGATGAGTCTTCTAGTGATGAAGAGGCATATTACAACAAGAAAGGCAAGTTCTCTAGAAAGCACAAAAATATGAAAAATGTAAGATGTTTCAATTGTGGAAAGTTTGGTCATTATGCTACTGATTGTACTGTTGCCAAGGATGAAAGTGATGATGATAAACGAGGATTGTAAGAGCAAGGATTCTGAAAAGCACAAGCATCATAGGAAAAACAAAGATGAGCACAACAATCAAGGAAAGAGGTATTCTCACAAACACAAGAAGAGTTTCTACCTAGACAAAGCAAGTAAGTGTTCTAGTAGTGATAGTGAAAGTTCTTCAAGTGATAATGAAAATGAGATGTTGTTCATATCAGAAAAAGAGGAAGAACCAAAACATAGATTCATTATCATGAAATGTCTTAGATGTGGAAATTTTGGTCACCTTGAGGATGATTGCACAAATAATGATTTGATTTCTAGTATGTATGAGGATGCTTCAGAAAACTATAAGGAAGATGCATGTATGGTTTTTGAAAAGGGTAGCACCTCTAGTGATAAGAAATCTGAAAAAGGCTTTGATGATTCTAAAAGCAAACATATAGAGGAAGGTGAAGTAGATCTTAAAGGTGAACTTATTAGTGCTCTTAGTGCTTTGAAAAAGGAAAGAAAGAAGAATGCTAGACTCAAGGATAAGTTGGATGAATGTTGTATGGAGAGAGATGATCTTATAGAAAGTCTTGACTTCTCTATAGCTAAGACACAAGAACTCAAGGATGAGTTAGAGTCTAAGGTTCTTGAGTATAGTGAGTTAGAACAGAAAATGGCTTCTTTGAAAGAGGAAACTAAAGGGTACAAGGATAAGCTTCACAGGTTTCAAGATAGCTCCAAAAAGGTTAAGTCTCTCATCAAAGGTCAAAGAAAGACAACAGATAAAACAGGCCTTGGTTTTGTTAAGCATCACAAGGAACAAGTTGGAGAGTCTAGTAAGAGACTCCAAAAGGAAGAGAGTTCTGATGAGGAAAGTATTTCAGATCATGAGTCCTTGAATGATAGATGCACAGAAATAGAAACCAGAATTCAGAATGAGAAGAAGAAGTTTTCAGAACCTAAGAGGTCAAATAAAGGAAAGTTTCAAGGCAGATGTTTTGCTTGTCACAGGTTTGGTCACATAGCTTCACATTGCATGGCTCAAGTGAAGAAGGTAAATGACAGTTTCGAGAGGTGGTAATTTCTTTCAAGGGTATTGCTACTCTTGTCAACAGTTTGGGCACAAGGCAGTTTATTGCAAGGCAAATATCAGGAACAGGTTTGATCAGAACAGGTTTGGTCAGAACAAGTTTGGTCAGAATAGGTTTGGTCAAAATAGGTTTGGTCAGAACAGGTTTGGTCAGAACTGGTGGATTCAAAGAACAGGTATGCCTAAAAGAAATAACATTGTTACTTGTTATAAGTGCAACAATGAAGGTCACACAGTCAGACAGTGTAGAGCTGAAATTCTAGAATACAAGAACGGGAACAGTGGCATGATCAGGTCCAAGGATCAAGGCATGGATAAAAATAGGGATGAGAACAAGAACAAGAACAGTGACAGGAACAGGAATATGGACAAAGAATTCAAGAGAAGGCCCGACAAGGAAGTTATAGACGTTGATGATGATCAGTGCCTAATGGGAGTTTTACTCCCACCCTAGAATTAATCACCTCATCAGGAGGTGGGGGAGGGACTAAGCTAAGAGGCTAATTCTTAGTCCCGAGCCCCAAAGGTGGCCCTTTGCCATTGATGACAAAGGGGGAGAGATATGAGTAAGGGGGAGAGCTTCAAAGTGAAGAGGAAAGCTTCAAGTCAGGGGGAGCAAAACTTCAAAGGAAGATTCTCAGTTGTTAGCACAGTTGGTTTCAGTTGGTTTCAGTTTTGGCTCTTGAGAAGTGTTTTCAGTAAAGGTTTGCCATCAATGACAAAGGGGGAGATTGTTGGCAATTTTGGGCACTTTGGGTACATTGCCTTTGCTCAAATGTATAAGTTGTCATTGATGTCAAAAGGCATTTTTGTGTTGATATCAAAAGAGTGTGATGTCAAGAATATCTTGAGAAGCTTCTTTATGTTAAAGGGTTTTTATTAAAACCATGGTGACAAGGCTAAAGGTTTTTCTTAAAACCATTTGGACTCATTAAGGGTTTTTATTAAAACCAAGCTTAACTTAATGCAAAGGTCCATGTTTATTATTAATAATTAAATTAACTCAAACCTTTGTCAAAGGTCCAAGTTTAATTTATTATTAATAAAATAATAATAATTATTTTAATTATTATTAAAGGGTCTTTCAACCCTTAAGCGATGGAAGAAAAAAGAATTCTTTCATCGATATGTTGCCATCGTTGGAGGAGCGCCGACGTCAAACAGTTAAGGAAGAATGGCTATATAAGTGGGGATGATTTTCTAAAGTGAGTACCTCCGATTATTATTGATATCTACGATTTGTGGTTACTCTGTATTTTTTGATTTGCGCTTGGCATCTACGATTTGCACTTGCTCTGTTTCGTTTGATTTCGCTTGCGCGATTTGCAATTTGATTTCGCTGGCATCTCAATTTGCACTTGCTCTATTTCGTTCGATTTGCGCTTGGCGTCTATGATTTGCATTTGCTCCTTACCTTTCGAACAGTGCTTGGTGTCTTCGAGTTGAGCTTGCTCTGTGTCTTCGAATCTTCGATTGACGTCTTTGAAACCGTGCTTGGCATACTCGGATTTGAGCTTGGGCTGCATCCTTACTTTTTGTGTGATGGTAGTGGATTGGCAATTACTCCTGAACTACATTTTTTAGACTATGCTATGAGATGACTAATGCAAGCATTCAATGACTTACGTCTTGGACAACGCTCACCAGTTTGCATGTGGTTTGTGGAAGACGTTTACGTTTTCCAGATTCTTGGCGTCAAAGGAAGATAAAAGAGAGGGCAGCGCTGTATTATTTCATTGGGCACTTGTGACCCAACGGCGGTGGCGTTTAAGCGAAAGCGCTAGAAGGCAGAGGTGCCGAGTTCGATTCTCTTCATTGGATTTTTCTTTTGGTCGCGGTGTGCAAAGGATAGTGGTTGTGAATGCGCGGGAGGTATAAGGTTAAGGTATCATATTTGTTTTGACATTGTTTTATTGATGTTTAATGTTTATGTGGAGTAATAAGGTGTAAAGAGGTTTTACTTTGTATATATATTGTACTTTGGTGGTTTTTACTAAGTTGGAGAAATAAGGTGTTATTTTGGATCTTTATTATTGTGTATTATTGTATAGTTGCTAACTCTAATTAGTGGCAAATTGAGAGTTAGTGTTGTGACAGATTTTGAGTTCTCCTTCTTCATCAAAGTAAAGGTATGGGCAACTTCTTCCATGTATGTTGTTTATGGTATATTTTCTGAAATTGAGTTTGGAGTGAAAAGGTTGTCTACTAGGTATTCTTTGGTGTGAATCTTATTTTCTGGATATTGAAGATTGTTTATGCATTAAAGTTATTGTTGAATTTTTGGGTGAATGCATAATTCTGGTTGAGGAAGAGGAAGCATTTTTGCAATAGGGTTTATGTTAGTAAGTCTTGCTACTTGCTTTGAGATGATGAAACCCTAGTTGTTGGTGAAAAGAATATAAGTATCATTGTTATATGAGATATTGCATGGTTGGCAATTGTTGGGTTGTGTTTCATATTCTTGAGAAAAGCATACTACATCTATCTTATTCTTTTGAGTTTGAGATTGAGTTGAGATTGAGATTGGGAGTTAAGTATAGAACATATTGGGTCTCTAACAATTCTCTTTATGTTTCTATGAGATTTGAGATTGAGATTGGGAGTTAAGTATAGAACATATTGGGTCTCTAACAATTCTCTTTATGTTTCTATGAGATTTGAGATTGAGATTGGGAGTTAAGTATAGAACATATTGAGTCTCTAACAATTCTCTTTATGCTTCTATGAGATTTATGAATCACATTGGGTCTCTAACAATTCTCTTTGTGGGTTCATGCTAAGCAAGTTTTTCTTGGTGAGCTTGTTGAGGTTTTGGACAGGTTCCGGTGGGGACTTGTGAGAGGTTTTGGACAGGTTCCGGTGGGGACTTGTGAGCAGATTTGGACAGGTCCTAGCAGAGGACTTGTGAGCTGAGTTTTGAGAGTTCTATCAGAGAACTTGAGGACAGAGGTGCATTGGTTCTTTGAGAAGAACCTGAGGACAGATTTGGCAAGTCTTTGAGAAGGCTTGTGTGCAGAGGATTGATTTGTTCAAAGAGTTGGACAGATCTGACAGACAGAGGAAGACTTGTACTAGACCGATTGACTGTGTTTGGTACAGGTAGCTGAGCTACTGTGGACGTGATCATAGAAGGCAGAGGTCTCTTAGGCTAAGCATTGAGGACAGGAGGTCTTCGGTGGAAAGGAGTTCCACGTCGTTGGCAAGAGGTAGAGGCGAGTTGATCTTCTGAGGGATCATTTCCGGAGCGAGAGGGGAAGGTATCTCCTTTGAGCGAGAGGCTCATAAATTTAGATTGGGGGAAGGTGTCTCCTTTGAGCCGAGGCTCATAAACATTGTAATTGGGAAGGTTTCCCAAAGAACTTTGAGATAACTTTTAGAGAAAAGTTTTGTGGACGTAGCCCAGGATTTTTGGGTGAACCACGTTAAAATTGGTGTCACTTTGTGGATGATATTGTGCATTGTTTTGATATTGCTTTGGGTATATTGCTTTACTATTTTGAAGTATAAAGGAATAAGTAAAAGAGGTCTTATACTGTTCACCCTCCCTCTTAGTATAAGCTTGTGTTCTTCAATTGGTATCAGAGCGGGTGCCTTCGAAAAGTTTAACAACTTGAAGGAAAAGCTAGTAAAGAACACAATGGATCATTCAAGTGGCAATGCAACACCTATTCTTGATGGGTCAGATTTTGGTCTTTGGAGTGCAAGGATGAAGGTTCATCTAATGGCACTTGGGAATGAGGTTTGGGAAGTGATTGAAGATGAGTACACTATTCCTGAACATGGTCCTAATACTAAAGAAGAAAGGCTCCTACATCACAACAATTCAAAAGCAATGAATGCAATCCTGAAAGGCTTACAGAAAGCAGATCTCACCAAAGTGATTCACTGCAAGACAGCTAGTGAAATGTGGAATCGGTTGAAGGTGGTTCATACGAGGTGATACAAATGTCGGAAAGGCCAAGTTGAGACACTTCAAAGGTATGTTTGAACAACTCAAGATGAATGATGATGAAAATATTAGTGACTACATGCTTCGTATGGATGAGGTTGTTAACTCCATGAAAGACTTAGGTCTTGAGCTTGCTGAAAATGATGTTTGTGATAAGATTTTAAGATCTCTTCCTAATAGATTTAGTGAAAATATTTCTGCTATTGAGGAAGCTAAAGATTTGGATAAGTTGAAAAAGGATGAGCTCCATAGTATACTTGCAGCATTTGAGTTGAGAACTCAAGTGAAGGTTGATGTCAAGAAGGAGGCAGCTTTCAAGGCTACCAAGAAATCCAAAGGTAAACAACTTCAAGAGAGTGATGAGTCTTCTAGTGATGAAGAGGCATATTACAACAAGAAAGGCAAGTTCTCTAGAAAGCACAAAAATATGAAAAATGTAAGATGTTTCAATTGTGGAAAGTTTGGTCATTATGCTACTGACTGTATTGTTGCCAAGGATGAAAGTGATGAAGATAAACAGGACTGTAAGAGCAAGGATTCTGAAAAGCACAAGCATCATAGGAAAAACAAAGATGAGCACAACAATCAAGGAAAGAGGTATTCTCACAAACACAAGAAGAGTTTCTACCTAGACAAAGCAAGTAAGTGTTCTAGTAGTGATAGTGAAAGTTCTTCAAGTGATAATGAAAATGAGATGTTGTTCATATCAAGAAAAGAGGAAGAACCAAAACATAGATTCATTATCATGAAATGTCTTAGATGTGGAAATTTTGGTCACCTTGAGGATGATTGCACAAATAATGATTTGATTTCTAGTATGTATGAGGATGCTTCAGAAAACTATAAGGAAGATGCATGTATGGTTTTTGAAAAGGGTAGCACCTCTAGTGATAAGAAATCTGAAAAAGGCTTTGATGATTCTAAAAGCAAACATATAGAGGAAGGTGAAGTAGATCTTAAAGGTGAACTTATTAGTGCTCTTAGTGCTTTGAAAAAGGAAAGAAAGAAGAATGCTAGACTCAAGGATAAGTTGGATGAATGTTGTATGGAGAGAGATGATCTTATAGAAAGTCTTGACTTCTCTATAGCTAAGACACAAGAACTCAAGGATGAGTTAGAGTCTAAGGTTCTTGAGTATAGTGAGTTAGAACAGAAAATGGCTTCTTTGAAAGAGGAAACTAAAGGGTACAAGGATAAGCTTCACGGGTTTCAAGATAGCTCCAAAAAGGTTAAGTCTCTCATCAAAGGTCAAAGAAAGACAACGAGATAAAACAGGCCTTGGTTTTGTTAAGCATCACAAGGAACAAGTTGGAGAGTCTAGTAAGAGACTCCAAAAGGAAGAGAGTTCTGATGAGGAAAGTATTTCAGATCATGAGTCCTTGAATGATAGATGCACAGAAATAGAAACCAGAATTCAGAATGAGAAGAAGAAGTTTTCAGAACCTAAGAGGTCAAATAAAGGAAAGTTTCAAGGCGAGATGTTTTGCTTGTCACAGGTTTGGTCACATAGCTTCACATTGCATGGCTCAAGTGAAGAAGGTAAATGACAGTTTCAGAGGTGGTAATTTCTTTCAAGGGTATTGCTACTCTTGTCAACAGTTTGGGCACAAGGCAGTTTATTGCAAGGCAAATATCAGGAACAGGTTTGATCAGAACAGGTTTGGTCAGAACAGGTTTGGTCAAAACAAGTTTGGTCAGAATAGGTTTGGTCAGAATAGGTTTGGTCAGAATAGGTTTGGTCAGAACTGGTGGATTCAAAGAACAGGTATGCCTAAAAGAAATAACATTGTTACTTGTTATAAGTGCAACAATGAAGGTCACACAGTCAGACAGTGTAGAGCTAAAATTCTAGAATACAGGAACAGGAACAGTGGCATGATCAGGTCCAAGGATCAAGGCATGGATAAAAATAGGGATGAGAACAAGAACAAGAACAGTGACGAGGAACAGGAATATGGACAAAGAATTCAAGAGAAGGCCCGACAAGGAAGTTATAGACGCTGATGATGATCAGTGCCTAATGGGAGTTTTACTCCCACCCCAGAATTAATCACCTCATCAGGAGGTGGGGGAGGGACTAAGCTAAGAGGCTAATTCTTAGTCCCGAGCCCCAAAGGTGGCCCTTTGCCATTGATGACAAAGGGGGAGAGATATGAGTAAGGGGGAGAGCTTCAAAGTGAAGAGGAAAGCTTCAAGTCAGGGGGAGCAAAACTTCAAAGGAAGATTCTCAGTTGTTAGCACAGTTGGTTTCAGTTGGTTTTAGTTTTGGCTCTTGAGAAGTGTTTTCAGTAAAGGTTTGCCATCAATGACAAAGGGGGAGATTGTTGGCAATTTTGGGTACTTTGGGTACATTGCCTTTGCTCAAATGTATAAGTTGTCATTGATGTCAAAAGGCATTTTTGTGTTGATATCAAAAGAGTGTGATGTCAAGAATATCTTGAGAAGCTTCTTTATGTTAAAGGGTTTTTATTAAAACCATGGTGACAAGGCTAAAGGTTTTTCTTAAAACCATTTGGACTCATTAAGGGTTTTTATTAAAACCAAGCTTAACTTAATGCAAAGGTCCATGTTTATTATTAATAATTAAATTAACTCAAACCTTTGTCAAAGGTCCAAGTTTAATTTATTATTAATAAAATAATAATATATTATTTTAATTATTATTAAAGGGTCTTTCAACCCTTAAGCGAGGAAAAAAAAGAATTCTTTCGCCGATATGTTGCCATCGTTGGAGGAGCGCCGACGTCAAACAGTTAAGGAAGAATGGCTATATAAGTGGGGATGATTTTCTAAAGTGAGCACCTCCGATTATTATTGATATCTATGATTTGTGGTTACTCTGTATTTTTTGATTTGCGCTTGGCATCTACGATTTGCACTTGCTCTGTTTCGTTTGATTTGCGCTTGGCATCTACGATTTGCACTTGCTCTATTTCATTTAATTTGCACTTGCTCTATTTCGTTCGATTTGCGCTTGGCGTCTGCGATTTGCATTTGCTCCTTACCTTTCGAACAACGCTTGGTGTCTTCGAGTTGAGCTTGCTCTGTGTCTTCGAATCTCCGATTGACGTCTTTGAAACCGTGCTTGGCATACTCGGATTTGAGCTTGGGCTGCATCCTTACTTTTTGTGTGACGACAGTGGATTGGAATTTTTTTTTTTTTCTTACTTTTTCACAGTTTGCATGTGGTTTGTGGAAGACGTTTACATTTTCAGATTCTTGGCGTCAAAGGAAGATAAAAGAGAGGGCAGCGCTGTATTATTTCATTGGGCACTTGTGACCCAACGACGGTGGCGTTTAAGCGAAAGCGCTAGAAGGCAGAGGTGCCGAGTTCGATTCTCTTCATTGGATTTTTCTTTTGGTCGCGGTGTGCAAAGGATAGTGGCTGTGAATGCGCGGGAGGTATAAGGTTAAGGTATCATATTTGTTTTGACATTGTTTTATTGATGTTTAATGTTTATGTGGAGTAATAAGGTGTAAAGAGGTTTTACTTTGTATATATATTGTACTTTGGTGGTTTTTACTAAGTTGGAGAAATAAGGTGTTATTTTGGATCTTTATTATTGTGTATTATTGTATAGTTGCTAACTCTAATTAGTGGCAAATTGAGAGTTAGTGTTGTGATAGATTTTGAGTTCTCCTTCTTCATCAAAGTAAAGGTATGGGCAACTTCTTCCATGTATGTTGTTTATGGTATATTTTCTGAAATTGAGTTTGGAGTGAAAAGGTTGTCTACTAGGTATTCTTTGGTGTGAATCTTATTTTCTGGATATTGAAGATTGTTTATGCATTAAAGTTATTGTTGAATTTTTGGGTGAATGCATAATTCTGGTTGAGGAAGAGGAAGCATTTTTGCAATAGGGTTTATGTTAGTAAGTCTTGCTACTTGCTTTGAGATGATGAAACCCTAGTTGTTGGTGAAAAGAATATAAGTATCATTGTTATATGAGATATTGCATGGTTGGCAATTGTTGGGTTGTGTTTCATATTCTTGAGAAAAGCATACTACATCTATCTTATTCTTTTGAGTTTGAGATTGAGTTGAGATTGAGATTGGGAGTTAAGTATAGAACATATTGGGTCTCTAACAATTCTCTTTATGTTTCTATGAGATTTGAGATTGAGATTGGGAGTTAAGTATAGAACATATTGGGTCTCTAACAATTCTCTTTATGTTTCTATGAGATTTGAGATTGAGATTGGGAGTTAAGTATAGAACATATTGAGTCTCTAACAATTCTCTTTATGCTTCTATGAGGTTTATGAATCACATTGGGTCTCTAACAATTCTCTTTGTGGGTTCATGCTAAGCAAGTTTTTCTTGGTGAGCTTGCTGAGGTTTTGGACAGGTTTCGGTGGGGACTTGTGAGCGAGTTTTTGGACAGGTTCCGGTGGGGACTTGTGAGCAGATTTGGACAGGTCCTAGCAGAGGACTTGTGAGCTGAGTTTTTGAGAGTTCTATCAGAGAACTTGAGGACAGAGGTGCATTGGTTCTTTGAGAAGAACCCGAGGACAGATTTGGCAAGTCTTTGAGAAGGCTTGTGTGCGGAGGATTGATTTGTTCAAAGAGTTGGACAGATCTGATAGACAGAGGAAGACTTGTACTAGACCGACTGACTGTGTTTGGTACAGGTAGCTGAGCTACTGTGGACGTGATCATAGAAGGCAGAGGTCTCTTAGGCTAAGCATTGAGGACAGGAGGTCTTCGGTGGAAAGGAGTTCCACGTGCTTGGCAAGAGGTAGAGGCGGTTGATCTTCTGAGGGATCATTTCCAGAGCGAGAGGGGAAGGTATCTCCTTTGAGCGAGAGGCTCATAAATTCAGATTGGGGGAAGGTGTCTCCTTTGAGCCGAGGCTCATAAACATTGTAATTGGGAAGGTTTCCCAAAGAACTTTGAGATAACTTTTAGAGAAAAGTTTTGTGGACGTAGCCCAAGCTTTCTGGGTGAACCACGTTAAAATTGGTGTCACTTTGTGGATGATATTGTGCATTGTTTTGATATTGCTTTGGGTATATTGCTTTACTATTTTGAAGTATAAAGGAATAAGTAAAAAGAGGTCTTATACTGTTCACCCCCCCTCTCAGTATAAGCTTGTGTTCTTCACATAGAACATGCAAAGAAAGCAAGTTGGAACTATGTTATGCTATCCAACAAAGTGAGAAGCACAAAGTAAAAAGTTTAAAAGACTAAGTGCTCTAGAATATAACCTCTTTCTTGTATGAGTCTATAAACAAAGCTAAAGGGAGCATACCATAACTTTTTTATCACTTCAAAATTTTGGCACAATGCTAGCAACACACAAGGAAATCCAAAGGGTAAAGTGAAGCAAAACAAAGGTCTAGATCACTCAATTCAACTTCTAAAGGGTCCTACATACTTGTATTAATAAAAGAGGGAGACTAAATATAAAATATGCAACATCCCAAACTCAAGGATCTTAGCAAGGACACTTGGCACTCAAAAAATGGGTAGTTACACCACACATTTTTTAGAGCTATAAAGTAGGAAACACCTCCATGAATCATGAAAAGCATCTCAAGAATCATAACCATATGATAGAAGACATATAAAGTAAGCTAAAGAGGTCGAGTGGTGCAAGCTCAACCTAGGATTGCGCCTTATCAATTTTGGCTAGTAATTGTCTATAGTAATAAACTTTATTTTAGCATAGAAAAAACTATAAAAGGAGAAATGCTCCTAATTTGTAAGGGATGAAAAATTTAGTGTTTTCCTATTGTAGGATGTATGTTTATGCTACTCAAATGTATTACAAAATTGTTTGATTTACCCCAATTGTAGTATGAATAATTGCTAATTCTTGTAATATTTATATTTTCTGCATTTTTAATCACGTTGTGATAAGAGTAAATTATGTTAGGCTTCATGCTATTTGGCTTATTTCAATTCTAGTTGAAGTAAATTTTGTTAGGCTTAAATTTGTTTGGATTATTTTTATCAGAGTGCATGAAATGTTGGATGTTGTAATACTTTTAGTAGTGGTCTGGTTATGCTATGATTGGAGTAATTTCTAATAGGCTTTAAGCTATTTGGATCATTTCATTTAATAGTTAAAATTGGAATAATTTTTTTTAGGCTTAGGATTATTTGGCTTCTTTTAATCAGAGTATCCAGGGATTGATGTAGCATCCATTCTTATGCGGGTCTCTTCATAGCTTCAATTATATAGTCTATTAGATTTTGGTTTGTACCAAGTAACCTATGCTCATAAAGCTAAAAGTAACACTATTAGCTAAAAACCATCTGATTTTAATCTTGTTTCTACCCCTTTCTCCCTTGTTTATATTTCCTTTTTATTTTTACTTTTAAAGTATTTCCAAGGATATAACCTTCTCTAGAGGTTGATCTAAAAGAAATTTTAGATCATCCAATATTTACTATGGTTTGAGGTGCAGATCTCATACCTATGCTAATCAATAGATTAAGAGTTTTGACATACCTTATGGGATCCAAATCATAAAAATTGCCTGATTATAAGTCAAATCCATAGTATGCATAAGAGTATTTGGCATGCTCGCATTTATGGATGATCAAGTTTTAGTGAATATCTTGGTCTCACAAAGTGGATAAAATTAATTCACTTGGTGAATCCAATTTTGAAGGAACCTGAGACCGGTGACTCCACTAGAAGAAAGTAGATCTAGAATTGCATGATCATTAGATAAAAATTCAAGAAATTGAAAGAACCTATGTAGTTTTTGGAACTACCAACTATCTGAACACTTAGAAAAGGTAAGTCACTTTCACCTATCCATATTTTCTTAATAAAAATATCTATATCTATATAATCACATGCTATATTCCTACCAGAAGCTATGAATGGATTGCATATTCCCTAACTAGAATAGTGCCAAACCCTTAAATCTCCTAAATCTCCATGACATTCCTTAATCTACCCTAAAAACGTTTCCCTCCTATGATGGTATTGAGAAGACAACCTATGAACATTGCTAAGATATAACTACTTTAGCTACTATTAATAATAATATCCATGAATATGTTGTGAACCTCTCTTCTCATACCATACATATTTCAATAATTTGCATAAATATCAACATGCATCCATAAAATAATTAATTCTACTATAAATTGCTCAATAAAATAGACATTTATTATACCCTTAAGGTAGGGCAACACCATACAATACTCCTTTGGGAAGGATACCACTCCACAATATCTCTAGCTCCACGAGCCAAGACTTCTCCAAGAATACATCATAGATACCTTTTACAATGGGGGTACATATCTCTTTATACAAGAGTGTGATGGTTCACCTTCCATGAGTTACAAGATCATCCATGTGGTGGTTCACCTTCCATGAGTTACAAAGTGCATAATCATATGACAATATTCCTTGTGGTTACTTATGCCAATATTCCCCAACGGTTACAAATATGATTATATGACATACATATTTCTATTTTGACATGAGGCCTTCCTTACTCAATAATTAATTTATGGCTCATACCATTATACAATACAATATTAAATTATTAATAGCTATATTGGGCACCTAACATTCCACCCCCTTACAAAATATTTCATCCTTGAAATATTAGAAGAGGTTAAATAATAAGATCTTCTTATTCATGCTGAATATTGGTACCAATCTCGATTATCCATCTAGCCCAATAAAACCATGATTGGTGGTGGTCTTCGTTGATGCCAATGCAATGTGTTGGAAGCATAAATTTCATCTTTTTTCATCCATACTTGTTTGTATTTATGACTTGTAACATATCCAAAGGGTTGGCTCCTTTGGTTCCTTGTATGTTCCTCATTGTTCTTATGCTACCTCAAGCCCTATATCCATGATTTTTGCCTCTCATGGTGGTGTGGATGTCGATATACTCCAACCTTAGCCTGATGTTCAACCTATTTTTGCTCTTCTCTCTTACTCCCTTTCATTGATTCTTCTCTTACTTTTGCTTCCTTGATTTTTGCTACTACCTCTTGAGATTCTATTTTAGGTTATGTTGTTTGCTATTCACTCTATTCCCCTGCAATAACTACCTTTTTATCCTTATACTAAGAAATATATTGTAATGTTATCTTTTTCTTCTTGTACCATAAATTCATAAATTTTTTTTGCACATTAAAATTAATAGTACCCAAAGAATACATCCAAGGATAACCAAGGACAATATCTACATCATTCATCTCAATAGCATGATAAGACATATTTATCCATGGTGATTTTCAAATCTTCAAAAATTTGAACATGTTTACTCTCAAGATATAGGCCTTTGGTTTTCTTTGCTTGAACTTGCAACCTCTTAGTCAAAGACATATTAATAAAATTATATTACTGCTAGGGCTAATGGAAACAATATATTTTTTTATTTTGAAAGCAACCTTAAACTTGCAAAAGAGAATTTTTATATTCAAACAAATATTTTTGACCATTGTTTGGCTTTGAATAAAAAAGTGTAGTTTCCTTAGCCTACATATTATTATCCATTTATTTTGATCCCCATTTGCTTAAAAATGAAACTTCAAATTCATCCTTTGTATATTTATATTTATGATCACGAGCAAAGTCTGCATACCAAGTAAGAGCTTTCTCTTGGAAAGCATAATAAAGCTTCATTTTTCCATGTGAGAGATAAAGTTTTAGAAACAATTTTCCACTTTCTCAACCATTCCCTAGCATCACTATCATCCCTTCCATTGAATATTGGCAACTCCATGTTTTTTTTTTCAAAGTAGCTAGGGTTTGAAATAACCAAAATTTCTCAAAAATTAAAATTTTTGATATCTTATATATTTCTTTCTTCAAACAATTAAACTTGCAAATTTTATTCAAAATAAAACAAACTGCAACTGATTTGCTTACCCAGATGGAGAGTTAAGATTTTTTTCTCTTTTTCGTGCAACCCACAATACTTATCAACTTGCAACAGTTGTAATTCCCTCAATACTTATCAAAATTTAACAAGTGAATAGTCATTTGTGTAGTAGTCAAAATAACCAACAAGCTGATGTAAATATTCTGCAAATGATTGCTAAAAAATTTAATACAATTATTTTTGTTTTGAAAAAAATATGTAGCCCAAAAACTGCCTCAACAACCCAACTTCAAACAATTGTAACTCTCTCAATACTTAATAGAATTTCACAAATGAGTAATAATTTTTGTAGTAAAAATAATATACATACTAGTGCAAAAAGATTATGAAAATGACTGCCAGAAATTTAATACGAGTTTTTTCTTTTTGAAAAAAATTGTGCAGCCAAAAAACATTATCAACAACTCAACTTCAAACAGTTTTAACTCTTTCAATATGTATTAGAATTTCACAAGTGATCAGTCATTTTTATAGCACTCAGAATAATATACATGCTGGTGCAAACATTTTATGAAAATGACTGCTAAAATATTTCATACTAATTTTTTTTATTTTGAAAAAACATTCATGTGGCCAAAAAACAACACAAATAACCTAACTTCAAACAACCATAACTTTCTCAATACTGGTCAAAATTTAACAAATGAGTAGTCAATTTTATAAGACTCAAAAATATTTAGACAATGGTATAAAACCATCTGAAAAATGATTGCTGAAATAAAAATTATGGCCTTTACAAAATGTGATGTTTTTCTAAAAAATGTGTCTTAGCTTTGCAAAAACAAACCCACTTTATCAAAATCACTTCTCTAATACCAAATGTAACAAATCGTGACACCAAAACCTTGAGATAGAAGTGAAAATTTGAATACACTAGGATCATAACATCCCACCACTCTTCAAAGATCGAACTTTGGACGATAGACCTGAATTTCCACTCGGTTCACGTGGGACTCTAGGCGGTAGGACTAACTTCCTACCCGCTATGTGACTCAAACTTGGGCGGTTGCTCTGATTTCAAATGTAACTAACCCTTACATAAAAACCCTGAGATAGAAGTAAAAATTTGAATGCACTAGGATCCTAACATCCCACCACTCTTCAAAGATCAAAATCTAGATGGTAGACCCACATTTTTGCTCGCTCCACAAAAGACTCTAGGCAGTATGCCTAACTTCCAACTTGATATGTGACTCAAACCTAGGTGGTTGCTATAATACCAAATGTGTGAATCTCTCTTCTCATACCATAGATATTTCAACAATTTGCATAAATATCAACATGCATCCATAAATAAATTAATTGCACAATAAATTGCTCAATAAAATAGATATTTATTATACCCTTGATGTAGGAAAATACCATACAATTCTCCTTTGGGAAGGAAGCTACTCCGTAAGATCTCTAGCTCCATGAGCCAATACTTCTCCAAGAATACATCATAGATGCCTTTTACAATGGGGGTACATCTCTCTTTATACAAGAGTGTTGTGGTTCACCTTCCATGAGTTACAAGATCACCCATGTGGTGGTTCACCTTCCATGAGTTACAAAGTGCATAATCATATGGATATATTCCTTGTAGTTACATATGAAAATATTTCCCAATGGTTACAAATATGATTCTATGATATACCTATTTCTATCTTAACATGAGGCCTTCCTTACTCAATAATTAATTTATGGCTCATACCATTATACAATACAATATTAAATTATTAAGTAACTATCTTGGGTACCTAATAGTATATGTACCTTTCTTATGCATGCTTCAAAATATGAATACATATATGCTATATTGAAAAGTGTTTACTTTCCTAGCATGGGTGGCTCATGTGTCCACTAATACCATCAATGCATGAAGGATTTTTACTCTTGGTGCATCGCTACCTTTAGTTTAATCTAGATAGGATTTACCACTTTATTTTATTGGTTTTCTCTCTAACCCTTTTTCCACATAAAACCCAAAATACTAGGCTAGAATATGAAGGAGTTCACAAATAAGACATCTAGAAAAGGATATAGACTTTGTAAAAACCCCTAAGGTTGTACCTAGAGCTGCATCCCATGCTCCCTTGACTTCTTAAACTATAAAATCCATGTGAGGTGCAAGCACCAGATGCACTTGACAACCGTAGTAGGTGGTCACTATGTTAGAGCATGGACTAGAGCATATTCGGTTCCCAATAACTTCTTATATTGTAGTTGACATATATCTAGTTAAACTTTTAATTTGATACTTGTGAATAGGATTGCATGAATTTAAGATTATAAAGAGGAAAAGGGATTTGATTTGGTTAAGAAATCAATGGTTTTAGACTAAGAAAATAATATCTAAGTTTTTATTGAAATTTCTATATCATAAGCACAAATTAGATAAAATTGCTTAGCTAAAATATTATATATTAACTTGATTTCTAATGAGGAGAAATGTAGGATTGTTTTGTCATTATTTTACAAATATTTTCAAGACCCCAAAGTTTAAACTAACTCAAAATTTATGAATATTCATACCTCTATTTCTTGGATATTTCAAGAAGATTTTTAGAGGTATCTTGAATGTCTAATTTGCTTCAAATATATCAAGAATTCCTTACTTACAATGGATTTTGAGAAGGCCAAAATGATGGATGATTTATCATGTGATAATTATAAAGAGGTATAATATCCCACTTTATCTTGAATAATTTCCTCCTTGGCTTCCTATTGCTTGAAAGTAAATTATTCATGGTAAGACCTCTAGGTATTTAGATATTTTTTGTTAGGAACCTTGCAATAAAATAAAAGCACATCCACATGACATTGCAATAATAATAGAAAATAATCTTGAAATTAACAATATTGCAATATGAAATAGAAATACAATAGTGTATCGTTCCAAATTTTTCGCACCCTTACCTTCAGGCTAAAGGATCCGTGCCCGAAAGGGGGATGGGAAAAGGATGGGACAGTACCTCGGACTGAGAGGCCCTTTGAAGGTCCCGCCTCTCGGGGGAGGGGTATTAAGGTGATTTTTCGACGGATGGTGGGGTTCACCAAGAAACGTTTAGTGGCAGTTTCCACGCCTAGGTTGGGAATGTGTTTAATGTGTTCAGTTTTATCTTTAAACATCCAAGTCCTAGGTTTGGCCAGATGAATCTAAGTTGTTCTATTATGAAAATGCAAATTAAATGAATACAGAAAATAGATTTGAACAGAAAACAGAGAGAATAAGCTAGATTAAAGAGCCATACCTGATCCGGATGTCTGATGGAGGTTCTGATTTTTGAAGCAGTCAAGATCGTCTGGAATTTGACAGGATCATCTGAGATCTGACGAGATCGTCTGAGATCCATGAATTCGTCGACGAATTCGTCAGAGACCTGCAATCAGAGAAATAGATACAAAATACCAGAAATGCAACTATTCTAACAGAGGAAAATGATGTAAAATGGCAACATAGATGCTAAGGTGATAATCACAAATAAAAATTCAAGTAGATTATGATGTTCTAATGACAAATTATGACTTCATTATGCACTTAAGCTATATGGGTGAACTCCAAGATGCAGAACAATAAGGAATAATAATAAATTTAACTAAATGCAGGATAAATCAACAAACAAAGTGAGAAAATGCAAACCTTGGGCATTGATTGCCCCCAATGTTGACTGCAATCGAAATCATCTCGGATTGGTACGAAATCGTCTCGAATTGGACAGGATCGTCTGCGACGATCTGAGCTTGCTCCGGCTGAAAAACAATGAAGTTCCTGCAAACAAACTTGGAAAAATACAAATGCAAATGGTGGTTTAAGATGGTCTAATGCATGTAGAACTCGTGTTACAGGGAATTTCAGCCAGGGGGAATGCCAAGAGGGGGTCCTAAGGTTTAAATAGGCTTAGGAGGGAGGTTAGGAGGTTGGAGATCATCCTAATTTGGAAGATCTCCAATGGGGGAGGTCTCTAACGGCGTAGACACGCTTCTGCCCGGATTAGAGACGTCGTTGAAACAGAAGCTAACTATGCACAAATCAGTTTGGGACGAGATCGTCTGGACGTTCTTCTCCAGACGAAATCGTCCGATCTGAGGCGATATCGTCTGATCGGCGACGATATCATCCAACGGACAAAACAAACTCTAAAAATGGCACGAAAAATGAGGAAACGGGAAGCAAGCGGTTTGGGAGCGATTTTGGGGTTAAAATTTGAATTTGAATTATTACTAATGTAATTTTAATTATTTGCTAAGGTTTACTGTGCCAATTTTAGGGTGCTACATTTTGCCCCCTCTTTAGAGAATTTTCTGAGGAAAATGCGTTAAAGATGAGTTCTTCTCGATCTACGAGAAAGCAAAATTTATTCCCATTTTTAGGCGACGATTCTTGGTCGAATCGTACGACAGCTTACTATGATGCCCCCTCCGTGTTTTTACCCAAATCGAACGTTTGAGGTAAAAATGCGAAAAAGCAAATTTTTTTAAAATGTTGTTAATTGTTTTTGAATAAAATTAAGAAAAATAGGGAAAAACCCTAATTCATTTTTACTATTCATTTTCATTTTCTGGTTTCTAGAGCTCTGCAAACAAGATGGTCGAGACAGCGCACAGATCGACAGAGGTCCGGCGCGGGCTACGGGTAAGGGTCTAAACTTAGTTTAGAAGGCTTGAATTTTGAATTTCATGCTTTTTAGATTAAATTTTGATGATTTTTGAGCATCGCGGCCATTTTTGGGCCGTCGACGTCGTCGAGACGAAATCGTCTCGATTTCGTCGAAATCGTCTCGATATCGTCGATTTCGTCCAGGGGCGAAATCGGTGAAATGGGGACGATTTCGTCAAAAAGGGACGATTTCGGCTTGCAAAATCGGAGACGAATTTGCTCAAATTTGGGACGATATCATCCAATAGTGGACGATATCATCATTTATGAAATTGAACTTGTTTTACTTGCATTTTTAATCATTATTTTATTAATGATTTTTATTGTTTTGTTGTTTATGTTGCAGAGAGGATTACTAAAGAGCAGAGAATGGAAATACGATGGGTTGAGGGATGACTTGGCCGCTCTATCTCAGGAAGAGCGAGATCAGTTGGCTCAAGTCGGCTTGCAGCATGTGGCAGAGATGCCACAGGTTTCTACAGATATGGGGCTATTGACAGCCCTAGCAGAGAGGTGGTATCCGGGTTCTTCCTATTTTCGGTTACCGACAGGGGAGATGACTCCCACACTAGAGGATGTATGGAGGATTTTGAGGATCCCCATACAAGGATGGCTAATCACTCCCATGGCCAATCAGGGCCACGTGATGATGCGACTATGCGGAGATCCGAGCTTCACCCTGGAGAAGGGCGGAGTGAACATCGAGTCGCTACGCCAGATGCCTGGGGCATCTAGACTGACACAGGTTTTGGTTGGGGTTGTAGGTGGTCTCATTGCTATGCCATCAGAGTGGATGCAGAGTACCATGGCTACTGACAGATGTGGTCTACGACATGAGAGACCATGGATACAGGTTTGCTTGGGGGAGCTTTGTACTATGCCGATTGTATAGGATCCTGCATGGGGTCGTATACAAGGGCGGTCGATGTCTGGTTATGACATCTCTACTACAGGTTTGGTGCTGGGAGCACATCATGGTGCGGAGGCCGGTAGGGCTCCCACTGATAGGGATTGATGGGGAGAGGCCCCGAGCTTTCTACTGGTGGCTCCAGAGAGGGTCACAATGACGGATAGATCTGCCAATGTCCCGGAGACTACTTGACGACCTTGTCTCCGACCAGATCACCTGGAGGCCTTGGAGAGATCATCCAGGGTGGGCCGAGGATGGACAGGAGCTGGCTCACATTAGGCGAACCTGTTGGCTAAGGATGGAGAGGGGAGAGGTGGAGCTCCATCGCTATGACCGAGTTTTGAGGTAGTTCGGTCTACAGTAGGGGATCCCATCTCTCAGAGACTACGAGTTTTCTCGGACCGTCCGGGATAACACTACAGTTAGCGGGGCTCCAGATATGCAGCGCTTCTAGAGTCCAGACATAGATGATGCCCCCATTCAGCCGATGGATGGGGATGACATTGGGGTAGCTGACGGCTATGATGCCTGGTACATAGGCATCCGCCCTCCTCGGATGATGAGGGCTCAGGGTCCGATTCACATAGTTGTGCGTCGGATGGGGAGGCGGTGCTAGGCGGCCATTGAGGTGGCATAGGGTCATGATGGGAGAGAGCAGAGGAGACCACAGGCTCAGCAGAGGCCACGATAGTGGGAGAGGAGGGAGGAGAGACCCCCTTCTCCATGGAGAGAGAGGCCACCATCGCTCGATAAGGGCAAGGGTGTGGACACAGGAGAGAGTAGTGAGATGGCTACTCTTCGGGCAGAGACTGTCCGTCTCTAGGCAGAGGTGCAGACTCTACAGGATGAGGCTGCATGACATCGAGAGGAGGCCACATAGCTCAGAGATGAGGTAGCATGCCTCAAAGCATGGAGCGGAGGGGCGAGCACTCGGGATCTAGCATGGGCTATTGCCCAGGTCACATTCTATCAGACACTATACCACCATATGGTGCCAGAGGGGCAGAGGTTACCGCTGTCGGCCCATATTGTGGAGCCTATCGGGATGAGGTCATCGAGGACATCATCACGATCAGAGTCCAGGACTCATAGCACCACACGGACTATGATGGGGCCACCTCGTCCACCTCAGGGTGGGGGAGGAGATGAGGCTGAGAGCTCGAGGGGTTCTCGAGGCTAGCTGCTATAGATTGCACTGCACAGATTGATACATAGTGCTTATTATTATTTTTGATAGGGGATTGAGTATGCCGAGGTATAGATTGTGGCATACCAATCTAGTTTTGAGATGATGTACATATATTGTTGAGATATATATAGATGAGATATTTTTTGATCATATGACTTGTCTTATGTATTTGTATGATGCTTTAATGTTTTGATTGATTGATTTGATGATTCATGTAATTATGTCATTTGGAAATATTATGGTTTGAATGTCATGCTTTTTAAAATTTAAATGAAATAATCTGATGTAAACAAATTGGTTGTTTGTGATGTGATAATTTGATAAAAATAAAAGGGACTTTTAACAATAATTTCAAAGGACATTGTCGCTATTATAGACCATTTCATGGAGTCGCCGCTCACTCGGTCGTCAAGCTAATCCTAGTATAGAAATATTGCTAAAAGTAAAAGAGTGCTTAAGAGACTGTCTTAAGACTTTGTTGTGATGATGCAAATGATGATGATGATGATGATTTGTTTTTCAGATTTCCATGAAAATATTATGCATGAAATATTTTAAAATGACTTTTGCTAGGCATAAATTCCTAAGTGTGATAAAATTTTTGGATAATTCCCTAGGAATTATACCATCATTGCAAAATTGAAGTTTGACATAATGACATGAAATAGAATAAGTGTTTGTTTGTTTTAAAGCATAATTGTGTAACATAATGATTTAAGTCATATGTTTTTATGATTTTAAATAAATGGAAAATAAAATTGGTACAATGGTTTGCGCTAGGCATAGAATATTTAGGTATAGACTTATACCATCATCGCGAAATCCAAAGAAGAAAATAATAGTTTTATTGCATGGTTGATTTTTAATTTTTGAAATAGTCAGAAAATATGAAGATGAGGACTTGCGCTAGGCATAAAATTCCAATTTTGGTTTTGGAACTATACCATCGTCGCGAAAGTCAAAAGTTATATATAAATGTAACTTGATTGCATGTTTTTGAAAATGATTTTGATTTTTTGAGAATGCATGTAGTTGTCTTTATACTAAACAACTGTTCTTCAAAGAAGAAAATGAATTTATTCCAAACAATTTGCAAAAATATTTCAAAGTATCTTAAAGACAAAAGTTAGATTTATAAGGAATCCCATGTGCGTATGTGAGTTCATTACCAATCTTGATTTATCATAATGATACACAAAATCTCTCAAATACAAATGTGTGTGCAATTGCATTGTTCATTTACCAAGTTTTGAGCAAGATAATTTGATACAAGTGATTTGAATGAACCAAATAAGTGTTCATTAACCATGATTTAGATGCATATAACCATACCGAGACTACTATGTAGGTCGGGTTATCAAGAGCTAGCTAATCCATAAGCGGACATAGGTCTATACAAAAGAAGGTCGCTAATGTGACAGACATATCACCACGCTAGGAGTTACCCAAGGCCAAGCGGGTTGGGCACAAACCACCTGTTATGGGGCTTACCTCACAGTTTTCGAATAATTGAGAATTCCAGGGATTCAAGCTCATCAACCCTTCTTTTCTTTTCAATGGGTAGGGAAAGGGATTTTATTGCTTTTGCTTTTGCTTTTTCTTTTTCTTTCTTTTCTTTTTCTTTTTTTCTTTTTTTTTTTTTGTATTTTTGTATTTTGGCTTGATATTTGAGATAATGCTGAAATAACTTGTTTCTTTTTCTCTTTTCTTTTGAACTTTTCTTTTCTTCCTATGCTAGGGATACTTGCTCGGATTAGTTGTAGAGCAAGGGATTTTTATTCCGGGTAGGGGTGAGCTTGTCCTTTTGCCAATTCTCAAAGATTCTAGACCATGTGCATGATAGGATAGCAGGGGAAACTTTTCGCTCAAGAAACCACTTCTACTATGTAGCATAGCATGGAAATTACAAATATAATCATTTTATTGTGAAAAGATATGCTTGGTTTAAGTAAATAACAAGATCAATTCTCTATGCTCAAACTTTATTTAATTCAATTTTGTGGACTTTGATATAAGAGAGATTAGTAATCATGCCAGATAAAATCAAGATATTTATTTTTGTGTTTGTGAAAGTGCGGGATTCCAAATAAATGCTAATTTATCCAAAATAATTTGAAAATATAACTGCAATACTTCACAAATTGAGAGGTACAAAAATAAAATATGTTTTTGAAGATTTTGATGATTTTGATGTTTTTATATTTTGATTTTAATTGATGAATTGAAAGAAACACAATGTGATTTTTTTTTTTTTTATATGAATTTTTAGATGATGGAATTGGTGGTATATACAAGATGATCTATATACACTATACAAGGTTATTTGAGTATAGCATGTCTAAGGTTGCTTCAAAATCAAAGGAGGTTTTGAAGGATAATTTGGTTGTGTTGAAGGTAAGAACAAAAGGTGATGAATAAAAGGTAGTGATAACAAAAGCTTTGTTATAATGTAGAATAATGTAGCAAAAGATTTTACTTTTATATGTGTAAAATTGATCATGTTACAAAATAAAATGTCAGAAGGATAAGAAGGTTCTTCATTCTTATCACTATATTCCAAGTCTTGATAAGATGGAGAAAGTATATGTGAAAGATATGCATGAGTGTTATTTGGTAAACAAGGATGATCATATATGGATGAAGAAAAGTGATGGATAGAAGGTAATTGTGACAATGGAGAATGTATAGAACTTGATGTTTCTTGAATTTCATTGTTAAAAGATTTTATAATAACATTTGATTCATTAAGATCTTCTTCCTTTAATTTGAGTTTTTGGAATAATTGATAAGTGCATAAATTAAGAGAGGAGCCATTATCTACCATGATAGTTTTAACAAGTATTTCTTTACTAGATCCTGTAATGTAAAGATAGGAGTCTTCTTGTGGAGTAGAGGAAGGAATCTCCTCATCATAGAATGAAATATGGTTAACCTCAAGAGGGTTTACACCATTAATTATGTTCTTAGAGAAAATATGATGAGGAACAAATTGTTGGCTAGGTATCTTGAACAAAGTTTCCTTATGAGAACTTTGTAATACTTCTAAAAGGGATATCTTTGCTTGAGGATTAATCACTTGTTGTTGGCTATCAAAGTGGATTTCAGATTGAGATTTTGATTCTAAAGATGAGCTTTCTATGCTTACATTCCATTTTGGATCATTCTCTAGAGCCAAAGATAGTTTTGAAGGTTGGTCAAATGAGGAATCCATATCTTGAATATCAGATTGAGTTGATTGAACTTGAGGTTGCTCATTTGTAGTTTTTGTTACAATATTAATAATATCATCATGATGGGACACATTAACATGCAATATTTGATTGGTTTCTTGTTGTTGATAATTGAATAGGGGTTCTTGGGAGATCCCCATGTCTTGATTGATTATTGGTATTTGTTGTGTAGGAGTTTGATTGTTTACTGGAGATTTATAATCAGTTGTAGATTGTAATTCCTTTATATTAAAAAGACCCTCATCAATCAAATCTTGAATTGCACATCTTAAATCTTTACATTTTTGTGTCATATGTCCATCTACTCTATGATATTCACAATGTAGCTCAGGTTTAAACCAATCTGCTGTGGTATCGAAGTTGTCTTATGGAAGGGAGTTCAATCCTATTTGTGTCAAGTAAATACTTGAGAATTATATCCATTGGTTGATTGAGCTTAGTAAATTTACGTGATGAAGGTTTTCGAGAGGTTTTTGATACGTGCCTTAGGAATTCAGTCATAAAAGGGCCTAATGGTTTCTCACCTCTACTTTCTTTATTATGGGTAGAATGATGACAGGAAGATTGCGAAGTAGGAGGTGAGTGCATGGTAGAATTGGAAGAATAAGTATTTTCTTGTTGAAATGGATGTGTTGTATTGAAAGAAGAATATTGAAAGGGTGGAGGAGGATTGTATGTGGATCGATAGACATAATATGGATATATGGGAGAATAGATAATATCGTTATGAAGAGGATTGGCAAAGGGATTGTCCTGTTGGGGTAAGGATGAAAAATGAGAAAAGTGTGATGGAGGTGGTGTTGAATAGGGATGAGGTTGGTCATAATCAACAAATGTATTTAGCTGAATTCTTCCAACATTACTGATGGGCTCATATTGATTTGAGTAAAAACTCATGGTTTCTTTAGTACTTCTAAAAGTAATATTTAGTATCTACTATTTAGAATTGAATCTAAAACATACAAACTTGAAATGATGATTTTGTTACTTATTTTTTTTGTATACATATATATATATATATATATATATATATATATATATTTTTTTTTATTTTTGAATCAGAAAAGATGCCTATGTTATTCACGTCGGGTTCACCAAAATGTATCGTTCCAAATTTTTTGCACCCTTACCTTCAGAGCTAAAGGATCCGTGCCCGGAAGGGGGATGGGAAAAGGATGGGACAATACCTCGGACTGAGAGGCCCTTTGAAGGTCCCGCCTCTCGGGGGAGGGGTATTAAGGTGATTTTTCGACGGATGGTGGGGTTCACCGAGAAACGTTTAGTGGCGGTTTCCACGCCTAGGTTGGGAATGTGTTTAATGTGTTCAGTTTTATCTTTAAACATCCAAGTCCTAGGTTTGGCCAGATGAATCTAAGTTGTTCTATTATGAAAATGCAAATTAAATGAATACAAAAAATAGATTTGGACAGAAAACAGAGAGAATAAGCTAGATTAAAGAACCATACCTGATCCGGATGTCTGATGGAGGTTCTAATTTTTGAAGCAGTCCAAGATCGTCTGGAATTTGACAGGATCGTCTGAGATCTGACGAGATCGTCTGAGATCTGACTAGATCGTCTGAGACCTGCAATCAGAGAAATAGATACAAAATACCGAAAATGCAGCTATTCTAACAGAGGAAAATGATGTAAAATGATAATATAGGCACTAAGATGATAATTATAAATAAAAATTCAAGTAAATTATGATGTTCTAATGACAAATTATGACTTTATTATGCACTTAAGCTATATGGGTGAACTCCAAGATGCAGAATAATAAGGAATAATAATAAATTTAACTAAATGCAGGATAAATCAACAAACAAAGTGAGAAAATGCAAACCCTGGGCACTGATTGCCCCCAATGTTGACTGTAGTCGAAATCATCTCGGATTGGTACGAAATCGTCTCGAATTGAACAAGATCGTCTACGACGATCTGAGCTTGCTTCGGCTGAAAAACAATGAAGTTCCTGCAAACAAACTTGGAAAAATACAAATGCAAATGGTGGTTTAAGATAGTCTAATGCATGTAGAATTCGTGTTACAGGGAATTTCAGCCAGGGGGAATGCCAAGAGGGGGTCCTAAGGTTAAATAGGCTTAGGAGGGAGGTTAGGAGGTTGGAGATCATCCTAATTTGGAAGATCTCCAATGGGGGAGGTCTCTAACGATGCAGACACGCTTCGCCCGGATTAGAGACGTCGTTGAAACAGAAGCTAACAATGCACAAATCGTTTTGGGACGAGATCGTCTGGACGTTCTTCTCCAGACGAAATCATCCGATCTGAGGTGATATCGTCTGATCGGCGACGATATCATCAAACGGACAAAACAAACTCTAAAAATGGCATGAAAAATGAGGAAACGGGCAGCAGGCGGTTTGGGAGCGGTTTTGGGGGTTGAATTTGAATTTGAATTATTACTAATGTAATTTTAATTATTTGCTAAGGTTTACTGCGCCAATTTTAGGGTGCTACAAATATATTATATTGTATAAAACAAGAACACATTACAAAATTACAAGCCTCTTTGAGGATGCAAATTCCTTAGACGTAGAGCTTCTATACAATAAAAGATAATATACCTCTTCTCTTACCCCTTTGGTTCTTTTATAGACTTCAACTACCCTAACACTAATGTTCAAGGGTTTCCATCCATATGCAAGTGGGGCCCTGAGCTAGTAACTTCTAAAGAATAATTGTTGCATCTTCAAATAATCTCTTTTTATAATACATAACGATTATATCATATGGGTCCATAAGCCTAGGCATCTGAAGTACCACATGACTAGATAATTATTAATAATATTCTAATATTATTTTTGGGATTAATATATCCACCAAGGATATGTGTACTAGTTTCTTTTAAATTTTTATAGGAATCTTGATAATTGAAAAATAAAGTACCTTTCCAAAGCTTCATATGTGGGATATTTTGGAAGTTCATGCATTTGACTCCTTATGTGGGTTATTTCTAAGGAAACATTATTGGATTTTGTAGTAGTTTCCAAAAATAAATAAAATAAAACATTATTTAGTATTGTTTAACAAAGAAATTTAAAAAATAACACAAAATATGATGGGGTATCCATGGACACCAAATAATTTCACTAAATGGAAATAAAATTACAATTCAACCAATGAGAAAAATGGTTGGTATAAAGGGGTATTTATACCCAATTACAAGTTACCTTTAGGTCAAGGTTGTTAGACTGACATTTAGGAATATAATATTACAAAAAAATTATAAAATCACCATTTTCAAAGTTTACATGGGCCCAAAGGGTAAATATGATCAATACACATAAAAAGATAGTTGTGGCCTCAAGAGAAACTTAATCACCATATATTTCAACATATTATTTAATCTAAATTATGGACATGGAGATAAACCCTTAATTATCATCCCCCTTAAGGGACACTGTCCAACTCCAAGAATCTCCCACATATACACAAAAGTGATCTTGGGTATGACCTTAGTCAAAATATTCACTATCTACTCTAATGAAGGTAAAAAAACTAAATAAAGCATCCCACCTACATGAATCCATTAGAAAAAGTGCATTCATATATCTATGTGCTTTTTCCACTAATAGAACATAAGATTATAGATAAACTAGATGGTGATTTGATTATCACATTAAAGGATGATAGGAAAACTATGAGGAATGCTAATATCCTTCAAAATCATGAGCATCCACCTAATATTTTTAGCTAATTCATTGGTAGCATAGTATTCAACCTCTATGGAGGACTAAGAAATAATTGATTAGAATCTAGAACACTAAGAAATTAAGATATATCTCAAATATAACACAAAGCCTATGGTGGACTGTTGCTCATCCATGTCAGCTATCCATTCATCATCTAAAAAACCTATCAAAATTAGAGATCTAATAGAGTAGTGAATATCCATTTGATAAGTCCCTCTAGTGTATCTAAGAATCCTCTTAGTTGTTGTCCAATGAATTTCTTAGGGTGCTTGCATATATCCAAAATAATAACTAATTTTTTTTTTATATCACATCTATTGTGAGTAAGATAGAGAAGTCCTCTCATAAGAGATTGATATAATGTGGTAGTTACCAAATGCATGGTGTAATTAGCCTTAATTTTAGGCCTAAGGTAAAAGGACTCAAAGTGGGATTGAAATCCTCCATACTAAAATATTAAAGAAGATTTAAAGTATACTTGGGTTGAGAAATAGTGATGTTGGAGTGTGTTTTATCAATATGAATCACCAATAAATAATGGAGAATTCCAAATATATCATATCAAAAGTAAAACAAAGTCATGGCTTCATGTATTGGATTAGAGTAGATGAGATGTTAGTGATAAAAATATTGGATAATATTACATTATTTGGTACATGTTAATGTACACCCATGGTACCTTTATGGTACAAATATAAATATGTAATAAATTAGGATTTGAGTCTATAGTTTAGAAGAGTGATTTATATTTCCCCTTTTTGTAAGTTTCTATATGAAAGATATGCACACGTGTCATGGAATTAAATGTGCAAATATGTAATGTGATGATGAGTACAAGTGTCATGTATTAGGTATTCATGTAGAAGTGTAAGTGTCATATAGAAGAGTGCAAGTGTCATAGAGTTAAGTATGCATGTAAGTAGAGAGTCAAGAATCATGTATACAAGTGACAAGATGAGAAGCCAAAGGACATGAGAACTGTCATATGGAGAGAAATAGTTAAGTACTTGAAGATTCATATTGTATGGTTATATTATGGAGATAAAACTCCATGTATTGTATCAAGAAAGTAATGAAGAATATCATATTCAAGCATTAATAATATTGTAGCTTGTATGCATATTTTGAGCAATTATATTGTAAGTGTTCTTCATGTTATTGCATGAATGATTTTGGCTATTTTACATTCATATTTGATATTATATTGAATGTTATTATAATTTATATTGGCCAACTTATATTTTGATTGCTATTATATTTGAGTCTACTCTAGATCAAGAATATTGGGACTTAATATAATCTGGCTTAAAATCAAAAAGTGGTATCAGAGCTACTTCGAGTAGACTCTAATGCTATATTTAAAGGAAGTATTCAATGTGAATTTGTATTTAGAGTCACGTGAAGAAAAATAGACTTATATTTATTGATATATTGATATTTGATTAGGTTCCAATTATTATATTCTAAAGTCTTTCCACTCAAAAATGAAGGGAATACTAGGACTCATCTTGAATATTGAGGGGACAGATTAAAAGGCATCCTAATTTTTGGATTCTCTCTAAAGATAAGAGAATCACATATTGAGTGGTAAAAAAAATCCACCTAAGAAGTTATTGAAGAACTCAAACAAGTACCTAAGAAGATATTGAATAACCTAGGTAAGTACTTGAGAAGAAATTAAAGAACCCAAACAAGTACCTAAGAAGATATTGAAGAACTCAAGCAAGATCTTGAGAAGATGATTGTTCTTAGGTTAGACCTAAAAAAAACAAAAAGGAAGAAGATATATCTCGGGAAAGAACCTAATAAGATTATTGTACTCAGTTTAAACCTGAGATAAATAAAAAATAGAGAATATATATCTCAGGCAAGCACTTAAGAAGGTAGTACTCAGGTTTGACCAAAGAAAAAATCAAAAGGAAGGAAGATATATCTCAAGTAAGCATTTGAGAAGATTATTGCATTCTAGTTAGAATTGAGACATCAACAACAATAAGAAAAAAATAGAAAAATTAAAAAAAGAAAAATCCTAAAGATAAAAGATTGAAAGAGAAGCATTCTAAAGAAGAAGATAGTTACATTATCAAAGCAGTATTCAAGAAATAAATCACATAACCCAAACATCATTCAGTAAATCTATTCACAATGTGCAAGTGCCATTCAGGAAAGTTATTTGCAAGGTGCATTCAAGAAGTCCAATCACCATTCAAAGGAGTTATTCACTACGTGCATTTGGGAAGATCAAGTGCTATACAAAGAATCTATCCACTATGTGCATTTAGTAATATAGAAGAGCCATTGATAAAGCTATCAAAAATAGACAAAGCAGTTCTAGTCTAAGTGTAATTTGGGAAATAGATCCAGCCTAACTAGAATCTATTTGCATGATGAGAAAGACTAAAAAACATGGTAAAATAAAAAAGGTCTAAGAACCATTTAGTATAGGAGAGCTTGATTAAGCTGCACCAATAGGAGTATGATTTAAATTTTTGTAGAAACACCAAAGAAGTAACCAATTGAAGCATTGTCATGAAAGAGAAGAATAGGTCAGATAAGGTAATTTTAAGAATAAGTTTTGTATGGTTTAATGTTACAAGATGTAACATTTCATTATTATATTGTAGCATAGAAGAGCATGATTATTACTTGGTGAAATTTTCAAGTTATAAAGCTTTAATTACCTTACATGTTGCAATTAGCAATTTTAGCGAAGGAAAGTAAGGAGTGTTACTTTTTCTTTTGATATTTAATGTTTATAAAGTCCCAAGTTAAAGTTTAAAATTAAAGGAATCATATAACTTAGGAATTTTATTTAAGTTGGAGCTAAAAGGAATTCAACATTATGAATGTTGGCAATTTTGGGTATGTTGCCTAGCTTCATGGTTGTGAGTTGTCATCGATGTCAAAAGGAGTTTGTGTTGATATCAAAAGGAATTTGTGCTTATGTCAAAAGAGTTTTGTGCCAAAAAGATCTTGAAAGTTCCATGATGTTTGTTTAAGGGTTTTTAATTAAAACCATGGTGACAAGGTTAAAGATTTTTCTTAAAACCATATGGACTCATTAAGTGTTTTTATTAAAACCATCTTGGCTTAATGAAAAGGTTTTTGCTCCTTGAAAAAACCTTAAAAGTCCATTTAGATTATTAATAAATAAATTAACTCAAACCTTTGAAAAGGTTTTAAGTTAAGTTTATTATTAATAAAATAATAATTATTAATTTAATAATTATTATTGAAAGGGTTTCTAAACCCTTAGCGATGCCAATGTAGAAGACTTACCTCGTCGACGTCGTTTGTTTGGAAGAAGCGCCAATGTCAACTTGCATGGGATGTAAAAGACTATTAAAGGGCATTAATTCCTAAGGTTCAATACACCTCTGATTTGTGCGATTACCTTCAAATTCATATTGCTCTATGACCTTCGATTTTGGATTGCTATGTGATTTTCGAGTTTCGTATTGCTCTGTGTTTAAGTTTTGATTTCGTATGCCTGTGAGGAAGAAAAATATGTTTGTCTTTAATCTCTGCGAGCAAAGGGAAGGTAAAATGATGAGTGGCACTTGAGAGTTTTTTTGGGCACTTGTGCTCCAATGGTGGAGGTAGTGGAGCAAATGCGCTCGCTAGGTAGAGGTGTCGAGATCGATTCACGTCGGACATGTTTTGTTTTTGGTCATGGATTATTGTTCACGTGGTACAATAGTTGCTTTGGACCATGAGTTTGGAGGAGGAAGCCCTTTGGAACTTATGTTGATGTCTCCACACTTCTCCTAAGGTTGGAGAATTTATTTTTGGCCAAGGTAAATCTTTTGTTGATAATGTGGAATATTTGATTTGACTTGGCAAATTATTGTTGGTAATTAGATGGAGGTATAAGGTAAAATAGAAATATTGCTTTGACATTGTTATTATTGATGCTTAATGTTTATGTGGTAAATGTATTTAGAAGTAAATATATTTTAGGAGTTATAAGGGTTTAAGGAATAATTGTGTTTAATGTCATATTGGGGTTAGAAAGCCTTTGGAGTTATTGAGTGGATATTCTCTTGTAATTATTTTTGAGGTTGAATTTATTTTGTGATATATTAAGTAGGAGTTATAAGGTGTAAAGGAATATTGTTGATATGTATATTTGTGAGTTTTTATTATTTATGAGTTGGAGTGATAAGGTGTTATTAGGACTCTTATCATTGTGCATTATTCCATTGTTGCTAACTCTAATTTGTGGCAAATTGAGAGTTAGTGTTGTGACAGATTTTGAGTTCTCCTTATTCATTAAAGTAAAGGTATGGGCACATTCTTCCATGGTTATTATAGATTGATGGTTTTCTAAAAATAAGTTTGGAGTGAAAAGGATTAAATTAAGTTTCCTTATTTGGAGTGGATCTTATTTTTTGAAAGTAGAAGTATTGATTATGCATTATGAGATCATGATGAGTTTATGAGTTATTGCATAATTCTAGTTTATGAGAGTGGAAGCATTTGAAGTTTGTTTTAGGGTTTTTTAATGAGAAGCTTATGCCATTGCTATAAGTTGTTGAAACCCTAATTGAGTTGTTTGGTTGTTGAGAGTTGAAGGATAGAACATATTGAATCTCTAACAATTATCTTTATGCTTCTATGAGATTGATTTAAGTTGAGATTGAAAGTTGAAGGATAGAACATATTGAGTCTCTAACAATTCTCTTTATGCTTCTATGAGATTGATTTGAGTTGAGATTGAAATTTTAAGGATAGAACATATTGAGTCTCTAAAAATTATCTTTATGCTTCTATGATATTGATTTGATATGATTGGATGAAACACATTGGGTCTCTAAAAATTATCTTTGTGTGTTCATATTGGGCAAGTTTCTTGGTAAACTTGCTTGAGCTGATTTGGGAAAGTTCTTGGTGAGCTTGCTAGGACTGATTTGGATAGGTTATTTTTGAATAACTTGTGGACAGATTTGATGAAGTCTTGGTGAAGACTTGTGAGTAGTTGTGATTGATTTGTTCAACCTTTTGGATTAAGCTTGGGATAGCTCTAATATATATTTGAGAGTAGATTTGTGCTGGACCAGAGGATTGAGTTTGGTGCATATTTATGAAAAATTTTGAGAGGACTTGTGCTGGACCAACTGACTGTGTTTAGTATAGGTTTTTATGAACAACTGTGGAGGTGATCAGTGAGAACAAAAATCTCTAGATCCAGAGCAAGGAGGACATGATGTCTTATGTAGAAAGGAGTTCCACCTGCTAGCGACAGAAGAGGCAATGATATTCTGAAGTATCATTTCCAAATATTTGGGGGATAGGACATCTCCTTTGGGTAGGAGGCTCATAAATACTTGTTGAGGGGAAGGATTTTCCTTTGTGTATGAGACTCATAAATATTTGTTGAGGGGAAGGATTCTCCTTTGGATAGGAAATTCATAAAATTTGTAATAGGGAAAGGATTCCCAAAGAACTTGATTGAGAAAGATTTTAGTGAAAATATTTATGTGGATGTAGCCCATATTGGGTGAACCATGTTAAAATGGCTCTTCTTTGTGTGTTGATTTCTTTTATGGTTAATGTTATGGTGATGCCACTGCTATCTAAAGTAAAGTTTTTTAAATGGTTTCATCTTATACTATTCACCCCCCCTCTTAGTATAAGTCTATGTTCTTCAATTGGTATAAGAGCAGATATCTCCAAGAAGAGCCTAATAGCTTGGAGAAGGATACCTCAGAAGATCATATGAGTATGGAAAGTGATGAAGATATTGAATTTGATTTGAAAGGGGAATTCTTTTTGGCCCTAAGAAATCTAGAAAAAGTGGGAAGATAATTTTATTTTAAAACAACAAAATCAAGAAGATATGGCCAAAATAGAACTATCTCAAAATCTCACAGACTTCAAGATCCTAGCTAAAGAAGGAAAGAAAGTTGAGTAGGTTTTGACAAAGGTTTTGAAAGGGAAGGAAGCTGAATGTGAGAGACTTGAAGAAGAGGTGGTTTCTCTAAGAGTTAGACTTGAACATATGAGTCTTAAACAAAATATTTTTCTTGGAAAGCAAAGGGAAGAAGATCTCCATATCCAAGAAGCAAGAACATACAACAAAAATAAAGTCAAATTGCAAAAACCAAAGGATACCAGAAAAGAAGAAAATAAAGGAGAGAAATGGACAAGAGTTGATCACAAAATAAGGAACACTCATCAAAGGCTTCCAAATAGGTTACATAATACTTTCCATGGCTATTGTTTTTCTTACAATAAATATGGTCATAGGTCTATCCATTGTACTAGGATTGTGAATGATAATGTTAATAAAAATGTTAATTCTTTTGCACCACTCATGGATGATAGTATTATGTGTTACAAATGCAATAATTTTGGGCATATAGCTAGAATGTGTAAATTGGAAAGATCTAGTGAAGTGAATGTTAAGAAAACAAATGGAAATAAAACTAGATCTATGATAGTTCAAACTGCTCTTCATGCTCAAGATAAGGAAGAAAATTGGTACCTTGATAGTGGATTTTCTAGGCACATGATTGGAGAAAAAGAAAAGTTTATAGTCCTCAAAGAAACTAGTAGAGGGTCAGTTAGCTTTGGAGATAACATATCAGCTAAAATTTGTGGAAAGGGTTTTATAAGTTTAGATGGAAAAACCAGAACTGAAAATGTGCTTTATGTAGAAGGATTGAGACATAATATTTTGAGTGGTAGCCAAATTTGTGATCAGGGTCATATGGTGACTTTCTATTATGATAGATGTGAGATAAGGAAAGTAGATAATGGAAAAATTATTGCTAATGCAATACAAACTCCTAACAACATCTACATGCTAAGTGAGATAAAAAGGGAAAAGTGTTTTTTGTCTCAAGAGGATGAAAGTTGGCTATGACATAAAAGAATGGGATATTTGAGCTTTGATAATATTATCAATATTAGCCATAAGAAAGCAGTCAAAGACTTACCTAAATTGAAAAGACCCCAAAATACTATTTGTGGTCCTTGTCAACATGGAAATCAAACTAGAACCAACTTTAAGGCTAAAGGGTACATGTCATACAAACCTTTAGATCTTATTCATAATGATTTGTGTGGTCCCACCAGAACTCAGAGTATACAGGGAGAGAGTTACTTCATGCTTTTCATAGATGATTTATCTAGAATGAATTGGGTTACCTTTATGAAAGAAAAATATTAAGCCCTTGACAAGTTTAAAGCCTTCAAAGAAATGATAGAGAATGAAATAGAAAAAAAAATAAAATGCTTAATATCATATAGAAGAGGAGAATTCACTTCAAATGAATTTGTGGATTATTGTGAGCAACAAGGGATTAAGAGGGAATTTTTAGCAGCAAGAACTCCTCAAAAAAATGGAGTAGTTGAAAGAAAAAATAGAACTATTGAAAATATGGCTAGAGCTATGTTGAATGAGTCAAAGCTTCCTGATGGTTTTTGGAAAGAGGCAGTTAGTACAATAGTGTATATTATCACCAGAGCTTAGTTAAGAGTCAATCATCACAAAACTCCCTATGAGCTATGGAAAGGAAGACCAACCACGAGTAAAACATTTCAAAGTTTTTGGTAGTAAATGTTACATCAGAAGGGAAGATCATAATTTAGGGAAGTTTGATCCTAGATGTGATGAGGACATTTTTCTTGGGTACTCCAGCAAGAGCAAAGCCTATAGATGCTACAAAAAAAGAACTTGTACTATTTTGGAAAGCATAAATGTTACAGTGGATGAGAAAATAGGGATAAGAGAACCAGTTCAAGAAATTGATGATGAAGATTGCCAAGAAGAATTCAGGGAGGATTCAGATAAAGAAGAAGAGGAAAGACAACAACTCCTTCCTAAAACTCCATCCAGATATGTTTAGAAAAACCATCCAAAGGATCAAATCATTGGTAATACAAAATTCAGATAGAAAAGGAGAAGAATCATATCTTCAAATTCCCATACAGATGTTTCGTTGTTATCTCATATTGAGCCAAAATATCTCAGTGAAGCCTGTGAAAATAAGTTTTGGATAAATGCTATGAATGAAGAATTGTAACAGATAGAGAAGAGTGAGACTTGGGAACTTTTTCCAAGACCTAAAGATAAAATTTCATTGGCACTAAGTGGGTCTTCAGAAACAAGCTAAATGAAGATGGCTGGGTAGTCAGAAATAAAGCAAGGTTAGTTTGCAAAGGTTATGCCTAAGTAGAAGAAATTGATTTTGAAGAAACTTTTTCTCAATTTGCTTGTATTGAGGCTATCAAAATGTTTTTAGCTTTTTCAAGTTTTAAAAACTTCAAGGTCTATCAAATGGATGTCAAATCAACTTTTCTAAATGGTGTGTTAGAAGAAGTCTACATTGAACAACCAGAAGGGTTCTTACTTTCAAAAAATTCAGATTTTGTGTGTAGATTGAAAAAGGCATTGTATGGTTTGAAATAAGCTCATAGGGCTTGGTATTCGAGGCTTGATAGGTATCTTCAGAAACAAGGTTTTAGAAAAGTTATGGCAGATAGCAATTTGTATATCAAAAATGATGGAAATAATATCTTAATTATGGTTGTTTATGTTGATGATATCATTTTTTGAGGTAATAACACCAAAATGTGTAAATATTTTGCTAATAATATGCAGAGTGAATTTGAGATGTCCATGATTGGGGAATTTTCCTTCTTCTTAGGACTTCAGATTTCCTAATCAGAAGAAGGAATATTTCTCTCACAAGGCAAGTACATAAGAGAGATGCTAAAATTTTTTGGTATGGAGGATAACAAACCTGTTAGTACTCCAATGATTATAGGGTGTAAGTTGAGCAAGGATGATGAATCTCTAGAGGCAGATAAAAGGTTGTACAGATCCATGATTGGCAGTTTGCTTTATGTTACAGCTACTAGACCAGACATCATACAGGCAATGGGACTAGTTGTAAGGTTTTAGGATACACCAAAAGAAACTCATGTTATGGTAGTAAAAATTATTCTCAGATATCTAAAATGCACTACGGATCTTGGGCTTTGGTATCCCAAGAGCTATAATTTCACTCTCACATATTTTACAGATGCAGATTAGGCTGGCAATATTGATGACATAAAAAGCACCAGTGGTGGAGATTTCTTTTTGGGAAATTATTTAGTTGCTTGGTTAAGCAAGAAACAACCTTTAGTTTCCTTGTCTACAACAGAGGAAAAATACATAGCAGTAGTAGCTTATTGTACATAAGTTTTATGGATGAAGACTACCTTGTAGAATTTAAAAATAAAGCATGATCAAACCATTTCCATATTGTGTGATAATACAAGTGCCATAAGTATCTCCAAGAATATAGTAATGCACTCAAGAACAAAGCATATTCCCATCAAATATCACTTTTTGAGAGAGCAAGTTCAGGACAAGTAGGTTAAGCTGGAATATGTGCCTAGTAAGGAACAAATTGTTGATATTTTCACCAAACCTCTTCCAAGAGAGAATTTTGAGTATTTAAGGAAGAAGTTGGGAGTAGTTTTACTCCCACCCCAGAATTAATCACCTCAATAAGAGGTGGAGGAGGGGCTAAGCTAAGAGGCTCATTCTTAGCCCTAAGCCCCAAAGGTGACCCTTTGCCATTGATGACAAAGGGGGAGAGATTTGAGTAAGGGGGAGAGCCTTGAGTTAGGGGGAGCAAAGCTTCAGAGGATGGTTTTTAGTTGGTTTCAATTTTGATAGTTGGTAGTGGTTTCAGTAGTGGTTTGCCATCAATGACAAAGGGGGATATTGTTGGCAATTTTGGGTATGTTGCCTAGCTTCATGGTTGTGAGTTATCATTGATGTCAAAAGGATTTTGTGTTGATATCAAAAGGAATTTGTGCTGATGTCAAAAAGAGTTTGGTGCCAAAAATATCTTGAAAGTTCCATGATTTTTGTTTAAGGGTTTTTAATTAAAACCATGGTGACAAGGTTAATAGGTTTTTCTTAAAACCATCTGGACTCATTAAGGGTTGTTATTAAAACCATCTTGGCTTAATGAAAAGGTTTTTGCTCCTTGAAAAAACCTTAAAAGTCCATTTTGATTATTAATAAATAAATTACCTCAAACCTTTGAAAAGGTTTTAAGTTAAATTTATTATTAATAAAATAATAATAATTAATTTAATAATTATTATTGAAAGGGTTTCTAAACCCTTACGACACCAATGTAGAAGACTTACCTCGGTGACATTGTTTGTTTGGAAGGAGCGCTGATGTCAACTTGCATGGGATGCAAAAGACTATTAAAGGGCATTAATTCCTAAGGTTCAATACACCTCTGATTTGTGTGATTACCTTTGAATTCGTATTGCTCTATGACCTTCGATTTTGTATTGCTCTATGACCTTCGATTTCGGATTGCTCTATGATTTTTGAGTTTTATATTGCTCTATGTTTAAGTTCCAATTTCGTATGCCTATGAGGAAGACAAATATGTTTTTCTTTAATCTCTGCGAGAAAAGGGAAGGTAAAACGACGAGTGGCGCTTGAGAATTTTGTTGGGAAATTGTGCTCCAATGATGAAGGTAGTGGAGCGAAGGCACTCGCTAGGCAGAGGTATCGAGATTGATTCGCATCGAGCGTCTTTCATTTTTGGTTGCAGATTATTGTGCACGTGGTACAATAGTTGCTTTGGACCACAATTTTGGAGGAAGTGCTTTGGCGCTTATGTTGGTGTCTCCACACTTTTCCTAAGGTTGGAGAATTAATTTTTGGCCAAGGTAAATCTTTTGTTGATAATGTGGAATATTTTATTTGACTTGGCAAATTATTGTTGGTAATTGGATGGAGGTATAAGGTTAAATAGAAATATTGCTTTGACATTGTTATTATTGATGCTTAATGTTTATGTGGTAAATGCATTTAGAAGTAAATGTATTTTAGGAGTTATAAGGTTTTAAGGAATAATTGTGCTTAATGTCATATTGGGGTTAGAAAGCCTTTGGAGTTATTGAGTGGATATTCTCTTGTAATTATTTTTGAGGTTGAAGTTATTTTGTGATATATTAAGTAAAATTTATAAGGTGTAAAGGAATATTGTTGATATGTATATTTGTGAGTTTTGATTATTGATGAGTTGGAGTGATAAGGTGTTATTAGGAATATTATCATTGTGCATTATTCCATTGTTGCTAACTCTAATTTGTGGCAAATTAAGATTTAGTGTTGTGATAGATTTTGAGTTCTCATTCTTCATCAAAGTAAAGGTATGGGCACATTCTTCCATGGTTATTATTGATTGATGGTTTTTTGAAAATAATTTTGGAGTGAAAAGGATTAAATTAAGTTTCCTTATTTGGAGTGGATCTTATTTTATGAAAGTGGAATTATTGATTATGCATTATGAGATCATGATGAGTTTATGAGTTATTGCATAATTTTGGTTTATGAGAGTGGAAGCATTTGAAGTTTGCTTTAGGGTTTTTGAGTGAGAAGCTTATGCCATTGTTATAAGTTGTTGAAACCCTAATTGAGTTGTTTGGTTGTTGAGAGTTGAAGGATATAACATATTGAGTCTCTAAAAATTCTCTTTATGCTTCTATGAGATTGATTTGAGCTGATATTGAAAGTTGAAGGATAGAACATATCGAGTCTCTAACATTTCTCTTTATGCTTCTATGAGATTGATTTGAGTTGAGATTGAGAGTTGAAGGATAGAAAATATTGAGTCTCTAAAATTTCTCTTTATGCTTCTATGATATTGATTTGATATGATTGGATGAAACACATTGGGTCTCTAACAATTCTCTTTGTGTGTTCACATTGGGCAAGTTTCTTGGTAAACTTGCTTGAGCTGATTTGGGCAAGTTCTTGGTGAGCTTGCTAGGACTGATTTGGACAGGTTCTTGTTGAATAACTTGTGGACATATTTGATGAAGTCTTGGTGAAGACTTGTGAGTAGTTGTGATTGATTTTTTCAAGTTTTTGGCTTAATATTGGTATAGATCTGACAGAGATTTGAGAGCATATTTGTGCTGGACTAGAGGACTGAGTTTGGTGCAGATTTGTGATAGAGTTTGAGAGGACTTGTGCTTGGACCGACTGACTGTGTTCAGTACAGGTTTTGATGAACAGTTGTGGAGGTGATCAGTGAGGATAGAAGTCTCTAGAGCTAGAGCAAGGAGGATAGGATGTCTTCTTTGGAAAGGAGTTCCACCTGCTAGTGGCAAAAGAGGTAGTGATCTTCTGAAGTATAATTTCTAAAGATTTGGGGGATAGGACATCTCCTTTGGGTAGGAGGCTCATAAATACTTGTTGATGGGAAGGATTCTTATTTGGATAGGAAGTTCATAAAATTTGTAATAGGGAAAGGATTTCCCAAAGAACTTGATTGATAAAGCTTTTAGTGAAAATATTTTTGTGGATGTAGCCCATCTTGGGTGAACCACATTAAAATGGCTCTTCTTTGTGTGTTGCTTTCTATGATGGTTAATGTTATGGTGATGCCACTGCTATCTAAAGTAATTTTTTTTAAATGGTTGCATATTATACTATTCACCCCCCTCTCAGTATAAGTCTATGTTCTTCAATGAAAAATTTAGTATTAAGGTGGGAGTTATAAGGACTTCATATTTATTTTTGAAATATTGAAAAGTATTTAATTTTTTTTTGGCTATTAAAAAAAGGGGTTTTAACAGGGTCCCCCACCATTTTACATAAAAGTGAGCTAGAAACTGAAAGAGTCTTAGGATAGCAACACTTACTAAAGGCCAAAAAAATTGAAGTCCTATTAAGCTTATGCCTAGATTGTGCATTTATACTTGATAGTTAAGCTCTGAGAACTGTGCATGGAACTCGAAATAGAAGTAAGAGCTCTAGAGAAAAGTCCCTAGAATATGCATTCTATTGCCAAGGTGAACAAATGACTACCTTGTTGGGGATGGTTTACATAAACAACCAATTATACCATTTGTGAGAGGGATTTTAGCAAAACAGTACCAATATTTTAAATTTATTATTTGTAATTAGTTATTGGAATATATTTCAAAAATTCAATTTTTGAAAATTTTTAATACTTCTTTGATTTTGGAGAGATAAGTCTTTCTACTCTAGAAGGATATTTAAAAAATATTTTGGAGTTTAAAAAGTATTTTGAAATTTCAAGATATAAAAAAAATTGCAAATATAATGTAGGGAGATAAAACATTTACTACTTCAAAGAATTTGAAAAGTTCGAAAATTTTTTAATTTGCAAATTTATTTTTAGTCTTGAAAAAGGTAATTTGACATTTTTAAAATTTCAATTATTAAAATTTTGAGTAAAAGTAATTCAAATAAATGGTTAAATGACAAAGGAGAATAAGTGCATCACACTATAGGATGAATATTCAAAATACATATGAAGAGCCATATTCTATGATAGGAAGATTTCAAAATAATTTTTTTATCAAAAACATTTTTTTTGAAATCAAAGGGACTCATCATAGAAGAAGTTTTCAAGATTCTTATCGAAGATGTGAAATAATATCACTTGAATCTTGTTATATTTTGGAGCCTTAAACTTAAAGGAAATGCGATCACAAGTGTTGAAATAAGCATGCAACATTATAACTATGATAAAGGAACCTTAACATGCATGAAAATATGATAGAAAACTTGATACAAAGCTCTAGAAATGTTCATATAAGAAAGCTCACGAAAATTACAATGCTCTACTAATGGAGTTTACAACTCCTCCATGATAACAAAATGGAGCTATATTGTGACCACTACTACACTAATATATGCACTCCACAACTCTTATCTTACAATGAGGTCTTTATATAGAAATATAGATTCCTTGCCTCTTACTCAACCCTAAGACTCATGTACATATGGACTACATGCACATTTACATCATTGCACATTCTAAAACTTGTGCATTTATTAAATTAATCTAATAAAATATTTATCTCCTAATATAATCTTAATCTAAATATGTACCCATGAAGGTACATTAGTAAAGAACCAAATGATGTAATATATTCCAACACCCCCTTGTATTACATTATTTGGTTTTTGAAGACTTTAGTCTTCAATATGGATATTTGACTTTTGTGTAGTCTTCATATGGATGAGGTTCTTTCTGTGGTGTTTTTAAATTACCTTATATACCTCTTCTTCTTTTTCTTTCTTATCTTTGGTTCTTGTTATTGTACTTTCATATGTGGTCATACTATTACCTGATTCTTGTAATAGTATTTTACTTTTGCCTTTATCCTTTTTGCTACTATCCTTATTGTGTACAGAAAATTCTAAACAAGCATCGTGATAAAATTTTGAGTTAGTAGATGTTGAAGTATTAGTACCACATGATGATTGAAATACTTTCTCTAGAAATGATTCATCTATATTTGTTTTTACTTTGAGTAGTTCAATTAATTATTTTTGCTTTACAACCACTTATTTATGAGTTTTAAGTGAAATTAATGCCATGTATATAATTATTCCAAACTCCAAAGGAAATGGAATATCTTTATTTTTATTATCAAATGCTTAAATAATCCTAGCATGAAGATAAAATTCAATAGTAGTGAAATCTTCTTTTAGCACCTTACTATAGATCAATATTGAACCAAGATCCAAGTTCTCGATTTTATTTAGTAGATTATTGATTCTTGATTTAATAACAATAATTTTTTCCCTTATAATGAGGTTGTTTATATCATTGTTTAATTCACTCTTTGAGGTTGACATATTTATCTTCTTTTTTGGTTTGGGTCTTGTAGTATTAACCTTTGTAGTAGACTTACTTATAACTACTTAGTAATGAGATATGCTATAAATATTATTCACCTCTATTACTTACAACCAACTATTTGTAGAAAGTATTTTAGAAATGAAATTTTAAAGATAAGAGTTCAATATCTTTAGTTGGATTGTCTCTGTCCTTCTATCTCAATTCTCCAACTATAATTTTGATGTAAGCAATATCCTCAACTAAGAATCAATGCAATGATAGATTTATAAACTTCTAGAAATTCAATGGAAGTAGGATTCCTTATATATCCCTAATTAGAAGTTTTATAAATACTAAGTATTGAAAAATGAAGTTTTACTAATCATTATATCTCCTTGTGTTTTACAATTTGCAAATATTTTGAAGCAATAGAAATAGTTTATATGCTTCTAGTTTTAACTCTTTCCCAATATGCTCTCTAGAGATTCTTTTTAACACCTTATTACTCCTAGTACTAATATCTCTAGAATATATAATGCACTTGATATCAAACTTGCAATATGACTATGAATAATTCTCACCTTCTTGACTCTTGATTATGGTATGCAAGTTGCTTGGAATGTATATTGTTTGGTTGATAACTGTTGTTACTCTTTACCTTGCTTGTGCACTTTCTCCTTATTGTAGATAAGCTGGTTTGTCTTTATTTATCCAACCAAATGCTCTTTATCCTTTACTATTATGTGTGCTATATGTTCCTTGAACTCACTTCAAAACCGGTATTCCTTCGATGATTAGTCGTGTCTCTTTTTCTGGTTTTCCTGTCTCTCTATGTACTCTTCAAAATAACAACTTTCTACTCACATTCAATGGTATTTTACTCTTCCAATGGCTACGTAAATGGGTGCCTTATTAACCTTGACGTATTATGGAATGGAAGTTCCAAGTGGCACTTGTCTTTTCCTATCTTCTTGAATATGGTTTTTATTGCACCTCCCTCAACGCCTATGACATGTGGTGCTTTATTCCTTCTATTTTAGTGATTGCTCCTTGTTATCAACACTTCTACCTTATTTCTCCATGCTAGGTGCTCAATTATGGAGTGTTATCAATGGTGTTTTATCTCTTTCTCTTATGTTGAGCACTCTAGTTGTCTTATCTTTGTTGGGTGCTCAAATATGAAGTGTTATAATATGATGCCTCACTTACTTCTTATTGTTGGGTATTCAAAATTGCTCTTCAATGTGGCACTCTTCCTCTTATGTGCATGCAATGATTCTTTCCACATGGTAAGATATTCCAATATTATTTTCAACTCCCTTGGACTTGTCCAATGTTCTTTCCAGTGCTTTTCCAATTCTCACTTCTTAGTGGTAATCATTGTTGTCTACATATTCTTCTTGGATAGAACACTTAGGCTATATTAAATTGCACTATTGGACTTGAATACCTATCATTTTTAAGCTTGCTTTGATGATGGTGGCTCCTCCTTGGTGATGATAAATGACTTACACTATGACCTCTGCTCTATCCTTGTATTCTTTTACTTGTATTGGCTCTATGTAGGTATAACTTTATTATTTGTGTAGGTGGTAACTCCGGTTGCTATGGAACTTTGTTCGGTGTATTTAGAAATATTAGATGGATAAATTTTGACCCCTTTGGATGGCTCTTCCTATTACTTATCAAGGATCTCTTTTAGAGCTTTGTAGAATGCCCTCTTAGAGTTTTTGATACGTCTCCTTCTTGCCATATAACTTGATTTTTGAGAGTGCTTGTAGAGTCCTTTGGATGACTCTTATATGTAGACTATGATTGCCCCCTTGTGCTTGTAAACTGAGCCTTTATCTTAATTGAAATATAGGATTCAATTGGTTTATATTGCTATTCAATTTCTTTGTTTGATATTGCTTTCAAAACCTATCTTTACTCCTCTTCAAACCTATCCAAAAATGCTTTTGGAAATATGGCCTTTGATTACACCTTAGACTTGGACTTTCTTCTCCCTTTCAAGCTCTTCTATTGGTGACTTTCTTCTCCAACCTTTAGAGGTAATATTAACCTTTTTTGGTGGTTACTCCTATTGGAAATTTGAGCATGTTGTGTTGTCATTGATGTCAAAAGGTTTGATGTCCTAAGTTGATGGAAATATTTGTGAGAATATTCTTCAAAGGGCACATGAGGCATGAGGTAGCAAGAAGAAATAAAAGCCTTCTCCATGATTTTATTGAAAAAATAAAAGGGTCAAGTTGATTTATCATGGTGGTATTTGAAAAATAAAAAGATTTATCTGATTTACCTTGGTGGTAATTTTGAAAAAGAAAAAATTTAAGTTGACTAATTATGGTGGAAAAAATTTTAACCTAAGAAAAGGCCCTAAGAGAAATTATAATATTTAAATCCCTTGGATTTAATTTATTATAATTAAAAAATATATATTTTATTGGTGCCAAAGGTTTGCAAATTTTAGCGTCGACATCAAAGGTAATGCCAACCATTGCATATAAATATTGCATGCTAATATGGTCAATAAAGGGTGTTCGTATGTTGAGAAATTCTTGCACCCAAAAGATTGTCGTTCGATCCACGATGGAGAGGAAGAAGACATTATTTTTTTGGAAATTGATGTAGAGTAAAGGGCAAGGAGTAGGGGTTCCAAATTTCTATTCCATCCAAGCAGGTAGCCCAGACGATAGCATCCATGGTGCTAGGACGTGGAAGTAGATAGGTCTTGTGTTTGAGATGCGATGGAGGCAGGTGATAAGGTTTTGTTTGAAGTTTTTCATTTTGCACCAATGGTAGAGGATAAGAAGGAGCACATATTCCTTGGGCTTGTGTGTGTGGCTATACCATGTGGTGTTTGCCCTTGTGCTAGGGTGTGAAGGCCATCGAGGTCGCATGTTCGAGCAGCGATGATAACGCTTGCAGGTAAAATTAATTTTTTAATAAAGGTATGCATGTTGTGCTTGGTTAAGGAGTTATAAGGGTTAGTCAATTAGAAGAATTATGTAATATGCCAAGAATTAACATTCCTCTTCTCATTGATAACAATATATATAAAGATTACAGTGCAGTTGATTAACCACCAAGTTGGTTAATCAACTGAATCAGAGAGCGCTGCTAATAATGTAATAAATGTAATATTAATGCTAACATCCCCCCTTATTACATTATTGGCAAATTCCAATAGTATCTCGAAATTTTTCATATTTGATACGTCCAAGTGCTTTGGTGAAGATATCTGCAACTTGCGCATCAGTAGGAATGTAGTGAAGTTGTATATGGTGCTTTGGAACTTCATCTCGAATAAAATGACATCTGGTATCAACATGTTTGGTACGTTCATGAAAAATTGGATTTTTGACAAGATTCAAAACACCTTGATTGTCGCAAAACAAATGAAGAGGAAGATTCTTTGGAAGGCCCATGTTTGTAAGAATGCGACTTAACCACATTATTTCGCAAACTGCTTCACTGGCTGCACGATATTCTACTTCTGTAGAAGATAAAGCAACCACATGTTGTTTCTTACTGTGCCATGAGATAGGTCCAGATCCTAGATGAAAAACATACCCAGAAGTGGATTTACGATCATCAATAGATCCAGCATAATCTGAGTCTATGTATCCCAGTAAGAAAAAATTATTATTCTTTTGATATTCCAGACCATAATTTGTACTACCATGAACATAATGAAGAACTCTTTTTGCTGCTTTCCAGTGACTCATCTTAGGCTCTTGCATGAACCGTGAAAGATATCCGACAGCAAAACTGAGATCTGGTCTGGTATTTGTCAGATATAGGAGACTCCCAATCAACTGGCGATAGAGAGTTCCATCTACCTGAGGTGACTTATCATATCGAGATAACTTAAGTCCTTGCTCCATTGGGGTTGCTTTGGACTTACAGTTAGTCATCCGATATTTTTCTACTAAAGTCTTGGCATATTTCTTTTGTGTTACTCGAATATGAAATTTTTTCTGAGTAAATTCTAAACCAAGACAATAGAAGTCCTAGATCTGTCATTTCAAATGATTGCTTCAAGTCATTTTTCACTAAGTCAATCATACTTTCTGAGCTTCCTGTGATGATCAGATCGTCTACGTAAAGTACAAGAATCACTATATCAGAACCATTTTTCTTGATATAGAGATTTGCATCTGAAGGACTTCTTTCGAATCCATGCTGCACAAGGTGACTGTCTATCTTGATATACCAAGCTCGAGGAGCTTGTTTTAGCCCATACAAGGATTTGATCAATTTGCATACTTTTTGTTCTTCCCCCTTGACCACAAATCCTTCTGGTTGAGTCATGTATACTTCTTCTTGTAAGTCACCATTCAAGAAGGCACTTTTAACATCCATCTGATGTAATTTCCACCCAAACTGAGCTCCCATGGCACAAAGTACACGAATGGTAGTCATTTTTGCAGTAGGGGCAAAAGTCTCTTCATAATCTATGCCTTCTTTCTGAGCATATCCCTTTGCAACAAGCCGGGATTTATGCTTATCAATAGACCCATCTGCCTTATACTTCACTTTGAACACCCATTTGCAGCCTATGGGTTTCTTCCCTGTTGGCAGATCGACTAACTTCCAAGTATTATTTTTAAGGAGAGATTGATGTTCTACATCCATGGCCTCTTTCCATTGTGGTTTATCAAGTGCAGATTGAACCGTTGTGGGTTCGTTTGTATTCAATGTAGACATATAAATTTTTTCTCCATCCTTATCTTCCTCTCTATCATTTTCTGTACCCACTGACAAATCATCAAAGTGTTGACAAAGTTCGTCAACCTCTGAAGTAGATTCTTCTGCTCTCATCTGTTGAGTCATACTGCGAGTACATGGTCTATCAAGAGATAGATCTAGAAGGGATTTCAACTTAGCATCTCTCAATGTGCTAGTATACCATTTTGGAACTTTCTGTTTTTGTTGTGGAAGTTGAACCTCCTTCTTAGGCTCTTCTTCATCTAGGTATACTAGTTGTGGATGTGTCTTTTGATGTGAGAGCTTCATCAAATATAACATCTCTACTTACATGTGTCTTCTTGGTCTTAGGATCAATCAATCGATAACCTTTTGAGTACTCATCATAGCCAAGAAAGATACACTGCAGGGTTTTCTCATCCAGATTCCTCCTTTTCTATTTTGGAATGTGCATGAATGCTTTACATCCAAACACCTTCAGATGAGCAATGGAAGGTTTCTTACCACTCCATGCTCCTTGTGGAGTCTTCCCTTGTAGAGCTCTAGTGGGTGCTCTATTTAGGAGGTATGATGTTGTGTTTACTGCTTCACCCAATATTGATCCTCAAGATGTGCTCCTTTTAGCATACATCGAACCATTTCCATAATGGAACGATTTCTTCTTTTTGCAACTCCATTCTGTTGAGGTGTATAGGTTGTAGTCAGTTGTATTTTGATCCCATGTTTCTTAAGAAACTCTGAAAACTCTTCAGAGGTGTATTCCCCCCCTCGATCTGAGCGGAGGGTTTTGATCAAACATCCCGACTCCTTCTCAACAAATTTCTTGAACTGTTGAAAGTAGAGAAACGCTTCTGATTTCAACTGAAGAAAGAAAACCCACATCTTCCATGAGTAATCATCAACGAATAGTTGAAAATACTTTTTCCCACCATAGTTGGTTGGCATAGGACCACACAGATCGGTATGTACCAGCTCTAAAGGTTTTGTAGCTCGAGAGGAGCTTGCTTCAAAAGGCACTCGATGTTGCTTCCTTGCTAAGCAATCCGAGAAAACTGGTAAGATAGATGAGAGGGGTGGAAGACCTTTCACCATCCCATATTTGTGTAATTCAAGCAAATATCCAGAACTGAGATGCCCATAACGTCGATGCCAGAGAGAGGTGGCCTCCTTTGTAGTTGCAGCCAAAGCAACATGTGGAGTGGAAATAGCATCGAGAATAAACAAGCCATGTTTGTAAGAGCCGGTTGCAACATGTTTACCACTGTGTGTGATAAAACATCTCTTCTTGCCATTGACAACACGAAACATGACTTCCATGTTTCTATCCAACATTTGTGTGACTGATAGCAGATTATTGGCTAAGCCTAGAACATAGAGAACCTTTTCAATTTGACAATTACCATCAGGAAGAGACACAAAAATATCCCCTTCTCCTTTTACTTGATATACCTGATTGTCAACAATTATGACTGGCTTACCCTCTTTCGCCACAAAAGTATCAAACCAGGATTTATCCCCAGTCATGTGTTTGCTAGCTCCTGAATCAATATACCATACAACATCTATCTGGGAAGACGAAGTATGAGTCATGAGCACCTTGTGTGCTCTTTCAGAGTCAGAATCTGAATCGGACTCAGGAGAATTTGAGTCTGAGTTGGATTCAGCATAAGCAACATGGCCTTTAGATTGCTTATGCTTATTGTATTTTTTCTTGTTCTTGCCCTTCTTGTGTGGACCTCTGTCATTTGGTTGCTTGTTTTTGAACCAACACCTGTTGGTGTCATGGTTATTCATGTCACAAATCTTGCAATATTTTGTATCTTTTTGCTGAGATTGCTTCCCTTTTCCTTTGGAAGAAGCACCTCCTTTTTGAAACTGGCCTTGCTTTTTACCACTTTGTTGTGTGGAGAGAGCATTATCTGGCATATCATATTTCTGGACCTGAGTTGCCTCCTCAGTCTGAAGCAAGTTTACCAGTTCCACAAATGAGACTTGTCTACCAGAAACATTGAGAGAAGTGATCAACATCTTGTAGGAACTTGGTAATGCTCTCAAGATAACAGAATTCAAGACATCATCATCCACAGGTTTTCCCATAGCATTCAATTTTGCTTTCAAGTCTGCCACTCTGCAAAGGAATATGTCAACTGTTTCTCCAGAACTCATACTGAGATTATGTAGTTGAGTTTGAAGATGAAGAATAGAGGATTGATTTTTGCCTTCATATACTGTGATCAAGGCATCCCAGGCTATCTTACTAGTTTTTGCATCACAAATATGAGGTTGCACCTCATCTGTAGTAGCAAGCAAGATAAATACGAGACTCTTCTTGTCTTTCTTATCCCAAGCATCTTGATCTGGTCCTATTGTCTGAGGACGTTTTGCAGTGCTAGTCACTACCTCCCATAAATCTTCCAACTGAAGTATGGCTTTCATCTTTGTCTTCCATGGAACAAAGTTAGGACCTTTCAACAATTGTGAATCTGAGAGATACTTATGAATTGTGGCCATTATGAAGGTTCCTTATATCACCAATTGGTCTCCCTTTCTATATACCTCCAGATCTTTATACTGTAACCATTCAATATACACCCGCCCTTACGTGAGGGAAACTATAGGTATATATGAATAGTATACTACTCAATATGTACTCGCCCTTACGTGAGGGAGACTATAAGTACAAATGAGAAGCACAATATATTGAACATAGGCGATATCGAAAGGGCATCGTGTTGTTAATGACACCTACCATAGAAAGTTTTATTCCGCATGCGTGGGGCGTAACTTCCCCTAAACACTTTGGAAAAAACTCTCGTCAGGATTTACGCCTAACAACAATCACGATGTGGGTATGAAATGGAATGAATAATAGAACTGGTTTGCCTTATTTCTCCCCGACGATTGATAGAGAACAAGCTCAGACGTCATTGTTGCAGCTATATTAGGTGGTGGATACAGTAGTCCAAAGCACGACAGCATTACCTGTAAGTGTGGACCAGAGGTATCTCAAATACCGAACGCTACTGTGCAATAAATTGCACAAATTGGGTATAAATTTGGGGTCTTATTTTGCTGTAATTTATGATTGTTAATGCAAGAAAATAGGAAAACAATCACAAATGCCCACAAATTTAACTACTTCTAGGTGTCGGTGTCCACCGAAAATGCACCTATTACAAATCCAACAATTATGTATTCACTTCCAAATACTTTGATTTCCCCCCTTTATCTTATAATTTTGCAAATGAACAATGTGAAGACTTTTCCCCCCTTCGAATTGCAAAAAAAAAGAAAAAAAGTACCTGAACCCCCCTTAAACAATGTGGTTGAAGCCTTCAAGGCATCAAAATTGCTTGCAGAGGCGTCAAAGGGCGATCTGGGCGTCAACAGGCACTACAGGGCGTCAACAGAACTCGACGGGGCGTCACAAAAGACCACCAGCCGTCACAGCGCATGTGGGGCATCAAAATCATGCATTGCGGAGAGAAACGAAAAAATTTCCAGACCATCCCGAGATTCGAACCGGTGACCGCGGCTGGAACACGCAGCGGACAAACCAGCCAAGCTGCAGAGCGGGCTGTGAAGAACAAAAAAACTAAGGCAATCTTAAAGCATCGGAGGGTTTGTTTTTGTAAAAAACAAAATTGGGATAATCCCACATGCATCATGGAGATGCAGTTGTTCGGTTTAAAAATCGAAAGCCATCACTATTGTAGTGACTACCGTCGAGCAGCAGGCCTCCGCTGTCATTTTGCCTCTCGTCGGAAAATTAGAATCCACCACGTCTCATCGACAAATGAGAATCTACCATGTCTTGGCAAGATTCTGGTTGTGGTCTATGTGCTGTTGTCTGGTCTGCGTCGTTTGTCTGTGTAGCATCTGTGTCACGTCCATATTGGTCTGTCGTTGTCTATGTCACGTCTGTTGTCTGTGTCGCGTCTTTCCCATTTGGGTCTATGTCATGTCTGTGTCACGTTCGTCTTGTCTTGGTGTCTGTGTCGCTGTCTGCTGTATGGTCTGCGTGCAGTGGAACAGTTAAAAAAAATAACTGTCTTCTCCAAGCCGCATCCGCCAACTGCATTTGCCAACCTCTCCAAGATCCTGGCTCTAGTACCAAGAAGAAATATGTAATATGCCAAATGTTAACATTATCTTCTCATTGATAATAAAATATATAAGGATTACAGTGCAGTTGATTAACCACCAAGTTGGTTAATCAACTGAATCAGAGAGCGCTGCCAAGAATGTAATAAATGTAATATTAATGCTAACACAATTTTATCATTGTGATGTGAAATAGTTAGGGAGCCATAAGGTTAGTAAATTTATTTAATTTTATTTTAGAAAGTGATGAAAGGTGAAATTTTAGATTGCTAGTGCTTTGTTGATGTATGATATAAAGTGATAATTTCTTTGGTATTATTGAAAATTGAAGTGCATTATTTTTATTTTTATAAGGAGGTATAAGATGTAAATGTGAAATTCATGTGTGTAATTTATGGTTATTTTTTTGAGCATTATTTTACATAAAAGAATAGGAGTAATAAGGTGTAAAAGTGGTTTGATATTTTATTGTAATTTTTGTATGGTGAAATATCTTTTGAGAAGAAAATTCATATGGATGTATTGAGAGAATATTTTGATATCTAACTCTTGAAGTGGCACTAGAAATATCAATTGTTTGTGAGATATATTTTTGAAGATATATCTCCACAAGAGCAATTAAGAGGTATGGGCACATCATCCCTTGTTTAAAGTGTTTGTTGGAATGAAAGTTTTGGAACATAAGGTGGAGTGAAAAGGATTGTTTGATAAGCTTTGTTGGAAATATTTGAGTGACATTTTTGTGCTTAATTATTGAATTTTTTGGAAGCATTTGGAATAGAATTTGAGAACAATATGTGATTCTATTGTTGAAAGGGTTTGAGATATTTATGCTAAATATTGTGAACTACTTGTGCTAGGTTTGAAGATACATATTTTGCATCTTTGAGAAATATTTTTGAGCATGTGTTATAAACAATTACGAGCATATCTTAGAGAAAAATTGAGAAAACTTATGAGCAAGTTAGAGGTAGACTTGTGAGCAGGTTAGAGGTAGACTTGTGAGCAGGTTTGATGCAGATTTTGATTAGGTTTGAGGAAGACTTGTGAGTAGGTTAGAGGTAAACTTGTGAGCAGGTTTAAAATAGTGTTGTGAGTAAATTTATGAGCATATTTGATCAAATTTGAGTATAGCAGAGGGGATAGAGTTCTCCCATGGAAATATATCCACAAACTAGAGCATAGGGGATATATTTATCCTATGGAGAGAAATACACAAATTAGAGTAGTGGGGACATATGTCTCCTGTGGAGAGAGATCCACAAATAAAAGCATAGGGGATTGGTGTTTCCTTTGGATATAAGTCCATAAACATTGTAATAGGGATTGCATTCCAAAATATTAATTGAGAAAAGTTTATCAGAAATATTTTCTCCATGGAGTATCCCACATTGGGTGAACCACGTTAAATAATATCTCTCATGTGTGTGATGATGTGTGCATTATTTTCTACTTTGATATTATTGTTGTTATCATTTGGATTGAAAAGTAAAAAGTTTTATCTTATACTGTTCACCCCCTCTCAGTATAATCTTATGTTCTTCAACTCCTTGCCACAAAATTCTGCAAGTAATCTGCCTTTTTGTTCTTCAAAAGAGCTCTTGTGAGATCTACCTTTAACTACCTAATTTGTCTAAAATAAAATTGATGATATTATTACCTTTAATACTTGGCAATACCTTACTTGGCTATTCTTTCTCTTTCAAATCCAAGCTTCTTAATGAAATATTTGCACTATAGATTTATACAAAAAATAGTCTTCTTTTCTTAGAATAAGCAATAGAATGTTAATACATTTATTTTTCTCGAAATATACCTAATTTATATTTTCTTCTATATGTAGGTTTGAACTTTGTAGACTATAACTTCTACACTACCTTTGAAGACTTGAAATTAAACTTTTGTAACTGGTGCTTTATAACTTTAATAGAAATCCAAATATAAAACCTCAACTAATGAAATTTTGCACCTTTTTGTTGCATACCTTTTTCATTGTAGATGATGATTATGATAGTGACTTTGGTCACTTAAATTTACTATCTTTTTTAGATGTTATTGCAGCTCTTATAGGCTGTCCAAAATAGCTCACTTGCTCACCTTTTCGCAGCTTCAATACTTGACTAATATGCTTCCCAATACTGTAACTTGGTGGCTTAAATGCTCCTTCAAAATGTACCTCTAAAATATGATCTTTAGAAGTCACTAGCACTTCCCAAATTTCTACCTTTTTATGTCCTCAAATATAAAATATTTCAGATTGTAAAGTAGTCAATACCTTCACTAAAAATCGTTCCTTGAATCCCAAAAATTTGGTAGGATCCTCCTCCAAATCACAACTAAGATGTTCACTCAAGAACCCTTCAATGATGGCCCCCAAATATCTCAGATTTAGTGGTTTTTTATCTCCTTTATCTTGCCAAATTATGACTTCAACCTAGATCTCCTACTCAAATAATCTATAAATATTGAGATCTATACCAAACTACCTTGTGATTTGAAAATATTCTTGCCAAACCTTCTCCTTTGGGCTTATTGTCGGATGGCGATAATTTTACCAATTTCTTAGTTATCTCAAGCTTCTCTCTTGGTAGTAATTTCTCCAATGAGTTCTTCTGGAAACTCCTTCAATTAGGCTCACCAAGTCTTCTTCTTGTTTCTCCTTGAGACCTCTCCAAGGTCCTCAAACTTGTAGCTTCAAAATATTCAATGAGACCTTCCTTGGCCTCTTCAATATTCAAATATGGAAGTTACATGGTGAGCTATTCTTCTAGGATCTCCTGAATATCCTGCTACTGAAATCTATAATAGAAAATTTTGTTAGTTCTTATCAATACTCAATATTCCACTATGTAAGTTCTTCAATAGGGCCTTCAATGGACCTCTTCTTCAATGTGAAGTTTTCAGTTTTCAATGGAGATCACCAATCTCCAATATTTTCTAGGACTCTTCTCCTTGAGTCTCTTCAATATTCAATTAGATCTTCTATCTAGGACCTCCTTCTTAGATTTACAATCTTCAATGTGTCTTCCTTGGCCACTATATCTCTCCTCAATCTACAAATATCTTAATGTGACCTTTCTCTTTAGGCCTTCAAATCTTATCCTTATTTTTTTGCAACAAATAATTAATCTTTGCATGAGGAAAATAACGCCAAAATTTAGACAATAAAGATGAAGTTCTTCTATATCTATTGTAGGAAGCCTCCCATATTCTAAGAGTTAATTTTATGCAACAAGAAAAAAATAGATGATAGTAACCCAATGGTTTTCTTAAAAAATTATTTTCTCTCTTGCAATGAAATATTAGAGATAATAAAAATTTGTATGACTCTATAGAAAATGATCTTCACTAGTTGGATTGCCAATCTAGTGGATGTAATGTTGAGTTCTAGTCTTCACAAGTTTTTTGCAACTCTGTGGAAAAACTCTAGCCAAATCAATCATGTGGCTTTCTCTACTTTCTATTCTTCTATCTAGAGATACTTCTATCAAAAATCTATTGTGATGGTATTTACATGCAACGGTGCACAATGGTAGATCCGGTTTGTAAATACTCAACAATAGCAATGGTGATCACTTTGTGATTTCCTTTGATCCACTGTGGCTATGATACCACTGTTATATTTTGAAGCCTTAAAATTAAAGGAAATGTGATCACAAGTATTGAAATAAACATTCAATATTATAACTCTAACAAAGGAAACTTAACATGCATGAAAATATGATAGAAAACTAAGACAATGCTATAGAAATGCTCATATAAGAAAGCTCATGAAAATTACAATGCTCCACTCATGGATTTTACAACTTCTCCATGATAATAAAATGGAGCTACATTGTGACTACTACTACATTAATCTATGCACTCCACAACTCCTCTCTTACAATTATGTCTTTATATATAAATATATATTCCTTACCTCTTACTCAACCCTAAGACTCATGCACATATGGAATACATGCACATTTACATCATTATACATTCTAACACTTGTGCATTTATTAAATTATTCTAATAAACTATTTATCTTCTAATATAATCCTAATCTAAATATGTACCCATGAAGGTACATTAGTAAAGAACCAAATGATGTAATATATTCCAAAAAATCTCATAAAAACATACAAAGATAAAAATATGCTTGGTATATAGATTCAAGTGCTAATCATCATATGACAAGAAATTTAAACTGGTTTGAATCTTTGGACATGAAAAATAATATTCCACTAAAAATTGCAGATGATAAGATTTATCATGTTCAAGGAGCTGGAAAAGTAATACCTAGCATACCATTTTTAGATTTTGTGCTAGAAAATATTTTATATGTTCCTAGATTATCAAATAATCTTATCTCAGTTGCTCAATTATTAAATTTTAAAGAACAGTGAAATTCAAATATACAAATGGACATAGAAAATGTATTATCTGATAACTTTTTATGGTATATACTTAGTGAGAAATAAACCACAAGATATAAAATAATCATGCAATATTAAATATATGATAATGACAATATACTAAGCATGTAAAACTCATAAGAAACTTATGTAACTACTCATAAAACTGTCATTAATGAAGGCTCACAAAAATAGTACAATGATATAAAATGGAGGTCTCATACTCTCCATATTTTTTACATGCTCTACATTGTATCTAGCATATCATCTACTACTCCTCTACCTTATGATATCTACCTTCTCATCTATCTTACCTATCAAAGGCCTATATATAATGAGATGTAAATCTTGACCTTCCACCTACCTATGACTCCTCATATTCCTATTCTACAGACTCATGTACACATGGAAAACATGCACATTTACATCATAAAGTACTTTGTACATTCTAAAAATACTTGTGCATTTATTAAATTATATAAAGTAAATACTCAAACCCTAATCTAATACACACTCCTAATATAAATATGTACCCAAGATGGTACATTAGAATATACCAAATAATGTAATATATTCCAATATTATCAATAATCAGAACCAAATTTAAGCTACATGTTCCATCAAGAATGAATATTTGCTTTAGACATGATGGAATTCTCTCAAACAATTATAGAGCATATTTTACCTCAACATCAAATTAATGATAAATTGTTTGGTTTATCAAAAAGGCAAGAAATAGAGAGGTGGATCAGGCATGGTCCAAGATTATCTTGTAGTGACAATAGACAAAGGTAGTGGATGAACACAATATCCAAGATGAGGAGAGTGATTGAAGGCTAAAGTATTCAATAATAAAATAATGTAATAAAGGGGGTGTTAGAGAATTTTACATTATTTGGTACATTCTAATGTACACTCATGGTACCTTTATGGTACAAATATAAATATGTAATAGATTAGGGTTTGAGTCTATATTTTAGAAGAGTTATTTATATTTCCCCTTTATGTAAGTTTCTATATGAAAGATATGCACACGTGTCATGGAATTAAATGTGCAAATATGTAATGTGAGGATGAATATAAGTGTCATGTATTAGGTATTCATGTAGAAGTGTAAGTGTCATATAGAAGAGTGCAAGTGTCATAGAGTTAAGTATGCATGTAAGTAGAGAGTCAAGAGTCATGTATACAAGTGAAAATATGAGAAGCCAAAGGACATGAGAACTGTCATATGGAGAGAAATAGTCAAGTTCTTGAAGAGTCATCTTGTATGGTTATATTATAGAGATAAAGCTCCATGTATTGTATCAAGAAAGTAATGAAGAAGATCATATTCAAGCATTAATAATATTGTAGCTTGTATGCATATTTTGAGCAATTATATTGTAAGTGTTCTTCATGTTATTGCATGAATTATTTTGGTCATTTTACATTCATATTTGATATTATTTTGAATGTTATTATAATTTATATTGGCCAAATTATATTTTGATTGCTCTTATATTTGAGTCTACTATAGATCAAGAATATTGAGACCTAATATAATATGGATTAAAATCCAACAAAAAATATTATCAATATACAACACAATCACCAAATTTTTCATATCTTGATGTTTGATATAAGCATTATGTTCAACGTTAAATCACTAAAACCCACAACTAAGGAAAAAAATATCTTCTCATATCATGCATGAGAAGCTTGCTTAAGTCCATTGAAGGACATAGTTAAACAACAAACCAATGGAGTGGGTCCCTTAAGATAAAAAATGGATGGCTATTGCATGTAAATTTTCTCTAAAATACCCCATGTATAAAGACACTTCACATCCATCTCATGTACCTTCCACCCATATGAAGTAGTAATGGAGACAATCATCCTGCTTGAATTCATTATGGTCACTAGTGCAAATATCTTAGAATAGTCCACTCCCTCCTATTGAGATAATCCATTAGAAATAGGGTATGCCTTGTGCTTTTCTATTTAGCCATCTCAAGTGTATTTGGTCCTATAGACCCATTTGTAGCCAATAATATTATTTCCTTCTAGAAGAGGAATTGACTAAGTTCTAGTCTTCATAAATATCTCATACTCTACAAACATAGTATATTCCCATTTTAGCCTTCTCTTAGCCTAAGAATTTGTGAGAGGATCCTAAGATTGTGCCACACTCAAAAGAAATAATTAGGAAGGAGCATTCTTATGTCACTCAAGAGACAAAATAGGTTGAGCCTATTTTAAAAGTATCTTAACCCACTTGAGTTTTAAATAAATTGAGTAAGAGTAGCTTAACATTAAAAGCTAAAAATTCTAACTTATCACCACTCACCTCATCTTGTAATGATGAGACATTCTAAACTAATGTGTCTTGCTCATAATGCCCTAAATTTTGAGAAGATAACGATACTTATGGTGCTACCCATGAAGGGGTCAAATCAATAAGAAAATGAATACCACTCAAATATGAATATGAATAAGGAAAATATGAAGATACTCTACTAGGAATAGATGCAACTAAAATATTGAAATAAAAATAATTGAATAAAATATGATCAAATATTCACAAGAGTCAATTTATAAAAGCTTAGATGATGGGGTGGAAGTACCTGGAAGAACCTCATCAAAGATGATATCTCTCCAAATAAAAACCTTAGGTCTTGGAGAATCATAAAGGTGATATGCATCACCTTGAGGATCATACATTATGCCATCTCCATGATCACCCTATTTTTTCTTCTCATCAACAACATTCTATATATAAGTATAATTAATAGCTCTCTAATATGAAATCCCATGAGAAGCTAAAATATCATGAAAATCATAGCTAACATATTCACCACCTTAAGTTATTATTAGACATTTGATTCCCCTATTCAGTTGATTCTCAATTAATGCCTTGAAATTCTTAAACCTCTCACAAAAACTCATCCTTAGTGCAAATGGTATACAATCACATATATCTAGAGAAATCATAAATAAAAGGTAATTGTTTCTTGAGAGATATGGTGTACCCATAGATACATTAATGTCACTATGTATGATCTTAAAGGAATGAGATATTTTCCATACCCATTTTTGGAAAATGTATCCCTATGATGCTTTCCTAGAATACACCCCTCAAATGCACCACTTAGAGGGGATATGTGTGGAATCCCAATGGCCATTTTATGCTAACTCATGTATCTCAAAAATTTATCACTAATATTCCCAAGCCTATATGCCACTTTTGACTTTCATTATCTTCATGTGCAACCATAGTAACAATATTTTTCTTCCTACAAGGAAGAGAATAAGAGATATGTGTTTTCCCACTTTATACATGTGAATTATGGTTACATGGTGGTTGGTTTTGATTTAACTGCATCACTGAATTACCACATTGTACTATAAATTGAACACATGATGAATAAAGTAATTAATTCTCATTTTGCCAATATGGTATCAGAGCAAAGTTTATTTAGGTGTAGCAAAGGTAGGGAGAAGGACATGGTTTTTGTATGTTTCTCTAGATAATGTCAAGATACAACTCTCGAGCACGATACCCCTGAACTGAATGCTTTTGCCTGCAGATCGAGATAAAAGCCACACGCAGACCAATGAATATCTACACACACATGGATAAAGGAATATTTGCATGTAGACCAAGATGGTAGGTTGATGTGGCATCCAACTATGTAGGGTGGCTGACATGGCAGATGACAGACTGATGTGGCATCCAATTGTGTAGGGTAGTTGATGTGGGATACGATAGGCTATTGTGGCATCCAACTATGTAGGGTGACTAACATGGTAGATGGTAGGGTGATGATGTGGCATCCATTTGGTGGATGATGTGAAATCCATCATGTGTACATGGAATTTATTCATTTGTTGTAATAAAGCAGCAAAATTTTGATGAAGGGACTTGATTTCTCAAAGGTAATCGATAAGCTATCTACACCAAATAGTTTTAAACCATCCCACAACACTCACACAGTGCATGTGGGACAAATAGTCCCACAAATTTTTTTCTTATCCTTCGATACTGACAAGGATAATATGAAGGGTTTGTAATTTCCTTAACATCAAGAACTATAGCTTGACTAGCTAGCAGACCCATGATAGAGTGCTACCTGGGATGTTGCAAGGTCGAATCCTACACAGGGACAAAAAGTAACAAAGTTTTTTTTGTTTTCCAGGTGCTCCACATTATTTTTAATACAAAATTTTAACCCTTTGTTCTTGTTCAATGGTGTAGTCAAGATGGTTGTGTGCTTTGTGGAAAGGCACTAGGTCCTTGGTCGGGGGTCCAAACCTCCTCAAGATAAAATGTTTTGCTCATTGCTCCAAAAATGCGGTGTAAAGGTATTGTTTTAATACCTTTGTTTTTTATTTGCAAATCTCAAATTTTTTTGTAACTATCACCAAACAAAAGAAGCTAGGGGCTTTTTTTGCCACATTTCACAAACAAGAACAAGTGCATTTTTTTTTGCCATGGAGGGATAAGTCAATATTTGCACTTAGATTTTTTTTTATAACTGAAAGGGCACACATATTTTTCATCCTTGTTTATTTTGCAATTCCAAAAGGGGGTGATAAAAGCATTCTTTCTCTTGCAAAATTCTAATACAAAAGGGGGGGAAAATGTAGACAAAAGGGGGGAAAATTGTAGAATTGAATATAATTTTTTTGCAAACCAAAACCTCTCATATTTTTCAAAAATAATTTTAATAAAGATGCATTTTCGGTGGAAACCGACATCTTAAACAGAACTGGTATTGTAAATAGGTGCATTTTCGGTGGAAACCGACAACTATAGTTAAAATTTGTAGGCACTTGTGATTGGTTTTGAATTTAATTTTTTTTGTTTTTGCATTTCAATCATAAGTTAAAATTAAAAAGCAAGCAAAGAAAAAATGCCAAATTTTACACCTATTTGTGCAATTTATTGCACCACAGTGTTCAGTATAAATGGTACCTCTGGACCATACTTATAGATAATGTCGTCGTGCTTTGGGCTATTGTATCTAATTCTTAACATAGCTGCAACAATGACATCTAAGCTATTGTTCTCTATAAATCATCGGGGAGAAATAAGAAAAGTTAGTTTTTGATATTCACTCCATTTTATACCCTAATTCATTCTTATTGTTTGGCTTAAGCTCCAACTCATCATAATTTTTTGGAAAGGTTTTGAGGAAGGTACCATCAATTTTATTGAATTACATTTCATGCACTCTTTGTAAGTATAAAGAAAGGGGGACCATTTGGTGATATAAGGAACCTTCATAATGGCCATTGTTCACAAATATCTATTAGATTCACAATTGCTCAAAGGTTCTAATTTTACACCATGGAAAACAAATATGAGAGCTATCCTTCAGGTTGAATATTTGTGGGATGTAGTGACTAGCACTACAAAATGTCCTACTTCACCAGGGCCAAATCAAGAGGCATTTGATAAGAAGGACAAAAGGTCTCTCATTTTTATTCTACTTGCTACTACAGATGAGGTACAACCTCATATTTGTGATGCTACAACTGGTAAACAAGCTTGGGATGCTTTAATCACCATCTATGAAGGGAAGAATTAGTCCACTATTCTTAACCTTCAATCTCAACTTCATACACTCAGTATGAAATATGGTGAATCAGTTGAACTATTCCTATGTAGAGTGGTAGAATTGAAAGTCAAATTGAATGCTATGGGAGAAGTAGTAGAAGATACTCTCTTGACTTCACTCATTTTGAGAGCTTTGCCAGAATCTGACAAGATGTTGATCACATATCTTCAAGTGTCTAGTAGACAAGTTAATTTTATGGAGTTGGTAAATTTGCTTCAAACTGAGGAGGAAAATCAACTTAAAAGATATGAAGTGATAAATAATGCACTCTACTTACAACAAAGGGGAAAGAAGTAAGGTAACTCCTAGAAGGGAGTATATTCAACCAAAGGAAAAGGGAAAAAACCTCAATAGAAAAAGAACAAGTATTACAAAACTTGTGATATGGATAACCATGACACTAATAGATGTTGGTTCAATAATAAACAACCCAATGACCAAGATCACAAGAAGAAGGGAAATGGGAAATGCAAACCATAGAAAAAGAATAAGCAACCCAAGGGCTATGTTGCTTATGAGGAATCAGACTCAGATTTTGAGAGAGCATACAAAGTGATCATGATCCACATATATTATCAGCCAAAGGATCCTGTGTGGTATATTTATTTTGGTTCCAATAAACACATGACTAGTGTTAGATCGTGGTTTGAGACTTTTGAGACAAAGGAAGGTAAACCAGTGATAATTTTTGATGATAATACCTATCGAGTCCAAGGTGAAGGAGATGTTTTAGTCACTCTTCCATATGGAAATTTTTAGATTGAGAAAGTTCTCTATTCTCCTAAATTGACAAACAAATTATTGTCAGTCCCTCAGATATTGGATAAAAATATGGATATTGTTTTCAGAGTTGAGGATGGCAGGAAGTGATGCTTCATCACAAGAAAGGGAAAGCATGTAGTAACAGGTTCATACAAGCATGGCTTGTTTATCTTAGATGCCATTTCTACACCTCATGTTGCCATGGTGGCAAACAAAAAGGAGGACACTTCTCTTTGGCACAAGAGATATGGGCATCTAAGTTTAGGATATTTGCTCAAGTTGAGTAAATATGAGATGGTGAAAGGTCTTTCCAACCTTTCATCCACTTTTCCAATTTTCTTGGATTGCTTAGTAGGGAAGAAACACCGAGTACCATTTGAGGTGAGCTCTTCATGAGATAAGAAACCTTTGGAGTTGGTACACACTGATATGTGTGGTCCTATGCCCAATAGTTATGGTGGAAAAATGTATTTTTAGTTGTTTTTTGATGATTACTCATGAAAGATATGGATTTTCTTTTTACAATTGAAATCAAAGGTATTTATGTACTTTTATCAGTTCAATAAGAGTGTTGAGAAGGAGTTAGGATGTTCCATCAAGATCCTCCACTCATATCGAGGGGGTAATATACCTCCAAATAATTTTCATCATTTTTAAATTCACATGGTAGTAAGAGATATCTGACAACAACCTATACTCCACAACAAAATAGGATTGCTAAGAGGAGGAATTGTTCCATCATGGAAATGGTTTGTTGTATGCTTAAGGGGGCACATCTTGAAAAATAGTATTAGGCAGAAGCAGTGAATACAACAATGTATCTCCTAAATAGAGCACCCATAAAATCTCTACAAGGCATGACTCCACAAGAAGAATGGAGTGGTAGGAAACCCTCCATTTCTCATCTAAGGATTTTTGGGTGTAAGGCATTCATGTACATTCTAAAATAGAAGAGAAACAAGTTAGATAAGAAAACCTTACAGTGTATTTTTCTTGGTTATGATGAGCATTCAAAGGGATAATGGTTGATAGATCCGAAAATGAAGAAAACTCACTTAAGTAGAGATGTTGTATTTGATGAAGCCTTCACATCAGATTATACATCTATAGTTGTATACCTAGATGAAAATGAGCCTAAGAAAGAGAAAGAGGCTCCAACCCCATAGAAAAAGGTTCCAAAATGGTATACTAGCACATTGAGAGATTCAAAGTTGACTTCACTTCCAGATCTAACTCTAGATTGACCTTGCACATGCAACATGACTCAGTAGATGAGAGCAAAACCATCAACCTCAGAGGTTGATGAGATTTTCCAAACAATTTTATGAACTATTTGTAGATGCAAAGGAATATAGAGAAGCATATATGGATGATAAAAGGGTTTATATATCTGCATTGGATGTGAATGAACCTACAACAGTTCAATATGCACTTAGTGAACCTCAGTGGAAGGCTACTATGGATGCTGAACATACATATCTCATGAAAAATAACACATGGAATTTAGTTGATTTGCCTTCTAGAAAGAATCCCCTTGGTTGCAAATGGGTGTTCAAAGTGAAGTATAAGGTAGATGGAACTATTGATAAGCATAAGGTCCATCTTGTTACAAAGGGCTATGCTCAAAAAGAAGAAATTAATTATGAAGAGAATTTTGCACCCATGACAAGAATGACTACCATTCGAGTACTTTGTGCCATGGTTGCTTAGTTTGGGTGGAAGTTACATTAGATGTATGTCAAAAGTGCCTTCTTGAATGGTGACTTGCAAGAAGAGGTGTATATGACCCAACCAGAAGGATTTGTGGTTGAAGGCCAAGAGTAGAAAGTTTACAAGTTGGTTAAATCCTTGTATGGGTTAAAATAAGCTCCATGAGTTTGGTACATCAAAATGGACAATCACCTATTCTATCATGGATTTAAAAGAAGTCATTTAGATGCTAATATCTATATCAAGAATGATGGTTCTGACATAGTGATTCTAGTAATCTACATGGATGAACTGATCATCACTAGCAGTTCAGAGAACATGATAGATGCAGTGAAAGATGACTTAAAATAATATTTTGAGATAAAAAATCTAGGACTTCTCCATTATTGTCTTGGTTTAGAAGTAGCATAGAAAAAGAATCATATTAGAGTGACATAGAAGAAGTATGCCAAGATATTGATTAAAAAATATCACGATTGATTGTAAGCTTAAAGTAAATCTAATGGAACCAGGGCTTAAGTTATCATGATATGATACTTCTTCATAGGTATATGGTACTCTCTATCACCAACTGATTAGGAGTCTCATATATCTAATCAACACTAGGCCAAATATCAGTTTTATTGTAAGTTATCTTTCCAGGTTCATGCAGGAACCTAAGGTGAGTCATTGGAAAGTAGCAAAAAGTGTTCTTCATTATGTTTGTGGTAGTACAGACTATGGCCTAGAGTACAAGAAGAATGATAATTTATTCTTACAGGGATACACAAACTCAAACTATGCTGAATTCATTGATGATAAAAAATCAACTTCTAGATACATTTTCCATATTGTATTTGGACCTGTCTCTTGGTACAGTAAGAACCATTAGGTGGTTTCTTTATCTTTTACAGAGGTAGAATATCATGCAACACATGGAGCAGTCTACTAGGTGATATGGTTAAGTTGCATTCTTTCAAGTATGGGTCTACCAAAGAATCTTCTACTTCACTTGTTTTGTAACAACCAAGGTGTTTTGGAGCTTGTAAAGAATCCAGTATTTCATGAATGCACCAAACACATTGATACTCAATGTCATTTCATTCGATATAAGGTTCCAAAACATAACATACAACTCTAGTACATTCCCATTGATGAACAAGTTGCAGATATTTTCACTAAGGTACTTGCAAATGTCAAATTTGAATTGTTTCGTACTAGTCTTTGTATTTCAAAATAATGTAATAAGGGGGGTTATTAGAATAGGTAGCATATTATTACATTATTTTATATGACTATAATAAGCACATTTTTCTTCATAGCGCTTATTTAGTGGTTAGGGCATATTATGGTTACAATGGTGGTTGGTTCTGTTTCAACTGCATCACCAAATTACCACATTGTATTATAAATTGAACACATGATGAATAAAGTTGTTAATGCTCATTCTACCAGTACTCATTGTCTATATCCTTGATTACCTATCTATTAGTCCAAAAATCCACCTTCTTATTTGTATGAATAACGTGATAAATAAAAAATACTAGGGACAACATTAGGAACATGAAGTACCTCATAAAATGATAAAGATCCAATGTTATGTCTTTATACCCTACAACCTACAATGAAGAACCATATCCAATCACAACACATCCCCTTTCATATAACTTGTTGCAGCCTTGTAGGATATGTTTGTGCTTCAACATGTGCCTAGTCACCCATAAATATGTTGTCCACTTATTTGAATAAGTGGATGCCCAATATGAAAAATGAACTACTACATGTGATTTTGAGGTTTCTCCATCAAAATTATTTCTCACCTTGTGCATAGAAGATAGCAAAATTGACATTGATTTTATTACTACTTCCTCAAGTTTCTTGATTTAAATACTATAAATTTTTATCGTGTGCCCTTCATTTTTGCAAAAATCATAAGTAATATTTTTGAAAGACTTCTTGGATTCTTTCATTATAATTTAAATTTTGTCATTCTAATTTGGAATTTTATCATTTTTTACTTTAGCAACAACTTCCTTTTGATGAGCCTGATTGAAAATAGAATTTACCTTATGCCTAATTTTCTATCTTAATGGTGCGAAAAGTACTTAAATACCTCATCAATAGGTGGTGTAGGATAATTTGGGAAGTACATCCAAAACATATAAAAAACAATAGTAACTATTTCATATATTTTAGACACAATTTTAAATATAATGTTGGGCAATTTAGCATAAATTTCCATCTCTATTGATTTTTATCCTTATCTTCTCTCCTTGGGAATTTATTTTTTAATTTAAATATCCTCTTTTAGTTTCTTGAATTGAGTAATATACTCATCAATAATACCAAATGAGTCTGTGGACAAGCTTGCAATATCAACATCCAATCTATTCATTTATGTCAAATCAATTTAATCACATAACCCCTAAAATTTCTCAAATAACACTTTAGGACTTATGGTGCTATTGGCATAAGTATCATATACATTTTAAACATGAAGAGAAATGACACCATCAACCTCATCCTTATTATTCCTATAGAGATATTTCACTTCTTCATAATCAGTATCACAAGGCTCTTCATTCATATGCTTGAGTAACCCTTTACTTCAAATTAAAGCTTCAATATTTATATTATAGGTACCATAATTATGACCACTCAAAGAGAACACATGGAGATCCATATGTATTATACCAAAATATAAAAAACTACATATAGTTGTGACAAAAACAACACCACTAGTATAAATATTTCAAAAAACGTGTGATCCAGAAAAAACGTAATGAGGTCAAAAGTCTTTTGTATGCTAAAGTTATGGATTCCAAATTTTTTTCTCTAGAATCACCAAAAATAAAATATTTAGTACCTTCAACAAATTATAGGTTACCATGTGTCTTCACAGAGTGACTAAGAGGATGCCAAGCATGCATTGACTATATGGATGAATTACCTAATGCCACTTGTCACAAACTCATTTGATATCGAATCTATGAACCACACTACACAACTTGTTGCATATTGATTCACTCTCAAATTCATGCATTGCCAAGTCTACTATTGATTGTGTGAGTTGTTTTTCAAGTTTAATGAGTTAGAAAAATATGATTGGCCAAACCTGTATTTACACACATATAGTGGCATATGACCTACCACATTGGCCACTGCATGACCTACCACTTTGGCCATTTTACCACATATTTAAATACATGCACATTGGTTATAACCATAGTATAAGTTTATAATAGATAGTTTAAAATTAATATAGTATGTCAACCATAAATATTGGTTATAACAAATATTTCAACTTCATAACTATTACAGTTGCTTGTAATAATTTATACTAATAAAAATACATTAATGTCAAGAATATAAAAACTACCTAACACCCCCCCATATTACATTATTTGGTATACAAAGAGTGTTGGCTTTTTAAGACTTACTACCACATAATATCATAGGTTCCAATATAAAATAAGCACAATATTAAATGTTAAAAATATCAATATTGAAGATACCAATGTATATAGATCAATAATATTAAAATATACTTACAATATTATTTATAAAAATAGAAAGTACAATATTCATATAATATCTATACTTGAAACAATTTATGGAGATTTGTCTCCATAATATAGCTATACAAGATAACTCTTCAAATTATTGATTATGACCTTTGGATTCTTATCTTACCACTTGCATAAAAATGATGGCTTTTGAAGCCATACTATTAATGTAAACTCATAGGATAATTATTCACAAGATCAAATATATGATAGCTGCAATATAAAGGAATCAAATATTAATGTAACAAAGATAATATGAGACAACTAATATGCATATATCAAGTTTTAACAATATATCAAATAACATTAATTAATAATCTACAATTATGAATGTAATAGCCTGAATCATACAATATAACAAGACTTACAATATTAGTTTCTCAAATGTATGCAATCTGTATTACTCCTCTTTATGTTATAAATGTATATTAATACAATGATAATATCAATACTCACTATGTAGACAATGTAAATAATATGGGTGATACTTTCTATGCCTCTCTATGGAGTAATATATAGCCATTGTAGGATGACTCTTTGGTTACTTGACTCTTCCTTTCCATATTCCAAGTCTCATGACTCTTGGCTTCTCTACTTGACACTTGCATACACATGACACTATCTTATATTCACACATGGAAATGAATCTTCACATAATTCCTCATAATATAAGAACACATGTGCACACTTTCATATGTGCACATTTACACTCATAACACTCACACACTTATTTACATGACACTTGTGCATTTACTACACATAATTACATTAAATAAAATATTTACTCACACACTAATCTAAGACATAACCCTAATCTAATATTTACAAGGATTTACCATGGTGGTACATTGGCATGTACCAAATAATGTAATATTCCTCAACACCCCTTGTATTACATTATTTGGTTATTGAAGACTTTAGTATTCAATATGGTCTTCATCCTTCATGTGACTTTGCAATGGATTTGATCTTGACTTGGTTCCTCTTCTTCTTGTTTGTATTCATCTTTAATTTTAGCTTCACGTTCTTTAGTCTTTGTACTTTCTTAAACTTTATCATTGCCATTAGATTCTTGTTTAAGAATGTTTCCTTTACCTTTTTCCTTCACATCATATATATCTTTGTTTTCCTATATAAAGACTTTTGAGCATCATGATAAATTTCTAAGTTAGATGAACTTGGAATCTCAATACTACAAGAAGAATAAAATATTATCTCAAATACTAATTCACTTGTTTTCAGTTTCTCTTTGAGAGATTCTATCAAATCCTTTTGTTTTATATTTACTTTATAAATGAGTGTAAGCAATGCCATATATATTATGCTACCAATATATAAAGGTATCAAGATACGATCCTTTCCATTATCAATACCTTCAACAATTCTTGCATGTATATAGTATTCCAATGTTTCAAAATTTTTATCAATTACCTCACTATAGATCAAGTTTGTGACTAGATCTATTTTTCCTTTATATTTTTCAATCAAAACTTTGATTCCTACTTTTACTACATTTTCTCTTATTTTCTAATCATAGTTTTCATATCCATTGAATTCGTTAAATCCTTTGAAGTAGCCATTCTTTATGTCTCCCTAGGTTTTAAATAAATTGGAAGTTTCTAAATTTACAAACTATTGAAGTAGAACTCCTTATGTCTCCCTAATATTTAGAAACTACGAATAAAGTGTTTACAATTTTTTTTCCTAGGTTGATGTAGTAAACCTTCTTTCTCTAAAATTTAATTTGCAAATCTTGAATAAAATAATTAAGTTTCAAATCTAAGAAATAATTAAAAACTATAACTTAGACCTTATTTCTCCAACTTAATTAAATATCAATTTGCATATAAATCCAAAGCTTAAAATAACCTTATCACTACAATTTAATAAATAAGTTTTATAAAGAAAAATATTAATCTCAATACCTTATTACTCCTTATGTAATAAAAACCCTAAAATTTGATTACCTCCCTAATAAGCATGCTTGGGAATTTCGTGAATACCTTTGGCTTATCTTCAACATTTAAAATTACATTCAAATTTGCACTCCAAGTTGCTTCATGTTGGTCACAAATTTGTCTAAGTACAAGATTTCATCACTTGTGCGCCCTAGACTTGGCCAACATTGAAAGACCGAGGGAAAAGGAAAATTCCTTCGAATCGATCTCCAGAGAGGGCTGGCTCCCTTACTAAATTCTACACTATTTGAAGACTAGGGATGCAGGAAAGAAATTGAAAAATAACTGAAAGAAAGGGAAATATAGCCATAGGCCAAAGTGTAGAATTTGGGGCAGACTAACAGCAAAAATTCCACCAAATTTTATAACAGCATATAATAAAAGGAAAGCAACATAATTTAACTCACACCTTTATAGAGATAACCCCCATATCGCATTTCAAAATCTACTCACTAACCAGCAACGTTCGAATTTAGAATGCAGAATTCAAAACTTAACAGCAAGAGCATGAGCATAAATAGAAATGATTTTTTTTTTTAAATAAGGAAATCACACACATAAGAATGCTTGCAAATTTTAGAAGCCAAGTCTCTTCTATTGATGCAGAGAACTTAGAGAGTTTTCTTGCAAAATATCTAACCTCCCTTTACAATAAGAATTTGATTAGTATTTATAGAGGTTTTCACCTCTTTCATTAAATACATGTGGAGGCAAAGTGTTGGCAACTCAGCCACCAATAGCAACAACTTTCTCATAGACCACAACAATGAACCAATGAGCAAATTCCAAATAAAATAACTGCTGATTTTATCACATCGCATATCAAGCTTCAGCACAAATCATCGGTCTAGTTTCAATCTCCATGGTGGCGCCTTGGAAATGCATGCCCACGAAGTGGTTGATGCCTCGAAAATGAACAATATTGCACTGGAATCAAGAGCACATGCTTAAAATTGGTAGCTTCAGTGATCATATCACCTCAAGAATTATATTTATCAATATTAATCTCTTTTCAAGGAAGATTTGCACCAAACTTCACCCAAAATTACATCCATAGGAAAAAGTGTTCAATGTGTGAAAACACTTAAAAAGAAAAAACACTTTTCAATGTGGCACCAATGATTACAACGAAATGTCAATGTGGAACACTACAACAAAATTCCAATGTGGTAAAAATGCCAACATTTTTGGTCGCTCACGGGGTATTCAGATCGCCTGAATGTAATTGATTCTAGGCCTTTATTCATTGGGTATAGAGTTCCCACTTGCAACTGCATCTGATGGTTAGCTACTTGTACCAACTTCGTCTTGCTTTTTGAGATGTGCTGCGGTGGATTCATATATCGCAACTGCTTCAGCCCATCCATCTATGGTAATCACCTCTCGAGATTTGATAGTACCCACAAGATATTGAAAAGTCTCAACATTTTCTATATCAAGATGTTTGGCCCTTTGACTGAGCTCCAATAATCCAGATTCAATGTGAATGAACTTTCTCATTAATGGTAACACATGTTCTTCAGTGATGGGCTCCTCCAAATTATCAATATCTAAAGTATCAGAAATGAAAATAGCCCATAATGTATCTAGGTCTTTCTTTGCCAGAATATTTCCTTGATCATCAACAAAACTAGGAAAACCATTATCTATAAGTGTTTCAAAATAAACCAATGAAATACGTCTTTCATGCTCAAAGGTCTCTTGCAATTGACGAGCTTCTTTAATCAGATTCATATTAGAGAAATAATTGCGTAATGTGATTTTAGCACTCACCCAAGCATGGGATATATCCCTCATTGGATGCATCTTGAGATTTATTTGAGTCATTGCTTGGATCTTCATGGCCATTTCCAATTTTGGCTCCAAATCTTGCTCCATGCTGTCTATTATAGGTCCACCATATGAAATAGCTGCCTGAACATCCTGAAGGAACAAGAGCACTAATGTAGCCTTGGTTTCCATTTTCTTACAATTAGTCAACATCTGACTGTGAGCTTCCTTAATCTTGTCCTTGGTGAGGGACACAGAGTGCATTGATTTTGCTGCCAATTGATTCTGCAAGTTCTGAAGCTAATCTTGCAGAGCTTTAATTTTTAGTTGAGCTTCCTGCTCGATTGTCTGAAACTGTGTAGCTGTCTGCTTGCTCTCTGCTATATCACTTTCCAAATGCATCACCTGTTGCTGCCACTGTTGAGATTCAAATTGTGCTGCATCAAATTTAGCTTGTTGTTACTCTAAGGCTTCCTCAATATTTTTGATTTTCTCTTTAGCCTGAATGAGAAGATCTTTGTAATGTTCTGCCTGTAGATACATGGAACTTGATGCCTCCTGTATGGTGCCCATGTGCTCAATTGGATGCTTCTTTGTGAGGTCCTCGATGATGACTTGGTATGAATAGTCATTAGATGTCATTTCTCTTTGAGGTTTTTGAACCCGAGGAATCATGGTCACCGTGTGCTTCTCCATTGCTATGGGATCAAAAGTCACTTTCTTTACCTGGTTGTGCCATGGCTAGTGAATCCTTTCTCTTACGATTCTTCCACCACCTAGATGAACTTTGTTGTGCCTTGCTGAGTTTTTCTGCTATTGAACGCTCAGGTAGCAACTCTATCTCAGAGACTAGTGGCTCCTCCATGGCAAAAATTGGGGAAGAGAGAAAAATAGCTTGTCAAGGATTGGATTCAACCATAGGAATGGAAGTGGAGGGGATCTCAGCTACACTTACTCGAAGAGGTGCTTGCGTGCTTATGGAAGAATGTGAAGGTATGGAAAATGAAATAGAGGGTAATGGAAGGGAAAATGGATTTGGGGTAGATGCAAATGAACTGAAGGCAAGAGAAAAGGATGGAATGGGTGAAACTGAAGAAGCACTAGTGACCTGTGACTATGGGACAAAAGTGGGAATGGGAGAGGTGGATGTGACGGGAGGTGAAGTAGACATAGGAATTGTGAATGAAAAATAATGGTCACCAAATGCTTATTAATGAGAGAAGAAGAAGGAAAATACATACCTATGGGCTCCTCTCCTTTTGTGCTTATGATCATTTGAGCCGATGGTAAACATTGTTGTATCACAATATTTTATTCTCCTTTATATTTTTCCTTCCCCATGTTCAGATCAACCGATGTCACCATTGAATCAGAGTGTGTTGGCACAATTACTTGTGATGAAGACTATTTTATGCTCAGCGCAGAATTTTCTCCACTCTTAGGCTTCTTCGCTATGTGAGGGAAAGGAATTTCCATGGCTGTACTCCTTTTATTTTGTAGAAATTGCTCTTGCTCTTTCTATTCAATAACAATCCTCTCTTTTTCCAATACCTCCACTTGCCCGATCATTTCTTGTTCTTTACCTAGACTACTAATACTTTTAGGCACCAAATCAGCAAAGGATAGGGGCTGATACTTCTCATAATTATAATCATAAATATTTGAAAAATAATCATCTATAGCCATCGAATATTTTTTTTTGAGCTTATTTTGATGAACTCTCATGATCCACCAATTGGCAATATTTTCATCAGACCAATCAGGCAATTTGGTCTTCATTTGCTCAAACAAACCTTCAGGAGGAACCTATTCTGAGTGATTGGCAGGATCATATTCAACCTCCATTTCATAAAAATCATGCCAAGGAGGAAGTGACATCAGCTTCTCTATATTCCATTCAATGTCATGTCCTTTAGGATTGTTCCTTTGTCGCACAATATCTTCTCTGGGGCAACAATGAAATGTTTTTGCCTTGATGAAACTATAAAAAATACCCAAAGGATCATACTTCCATTGTTGTAGGAGCTCAACCAATCCATGATCATAGAGTGTCTCAGCAATCAGTTCATTCTACCCACACTGAGTAACTGTGATATCACCAAACTTGAAAGGTATAACACATGTATTTTTTTTTTCTACTACCAGACCCATAGGTATCATTTATAAAATCACTTTGTCGGGCTACTTCCAAGGCAAAAATATGTTTAGTTGTAAAATATGGTAGCAAAAAAGGTTTACCAATAAAACCATACACTTTAACTACCATGCATTGGGTTAGTAAGAAAACATCACATTTTTCTGATCAACCACTTCTGCTTGTAGGGCCCGAGGCAATCTGTTGCATACTCCATACATTATCTCCAAAGCAAGTCCTAAAAAAATTCTATTTAAGTTATAATAGGACTCGTTCTTGGACAAAATCTGAGTCCATGAGTATACTGGTAATGCTTTTCTTTCTTCATCTGTCTTTTTTATTATTACAAAAGAAAAACGAGAGTGCATATGGTAGAAAAAATACCATGTCAAGAGGGAACAATGCCTAAAGGTAAGATATTCTCCATTTTGTACCTTTCTCAATTGTGAATGTATCCTCATTTCTAAGAAACTTGCCCAATCAAAGAAAATTGAATTTGGAGTTGTTGTCGCGACAGTTTGAGCATAAAACCCTGGCTATGAAATGAATTGCACCAACGATGCTTGCCACTTTTGTACTGCAAAATTTGAAGATAATCCTATTAGCCATGCTATCATTGAATACAAATCTAGGCTCTTGAAACTTTTCAATGGTTTCGACATTTTTGGCAACTCTCCCAATTGTGGGGTCTTTAATAACTGGCTCTCCATGAACTGTCGGATCTAAATGGTAGGTTGATACCTCTCCTCCTCCTCCTTAAAATTAATTTTTTTTAATGTAGCAGAAGATGAAAGTTGTGCACCGCAAGCAAACGCATCCTGTATGGAACTAGCCGAGATACTAAACAATACTTCTCCATGGGCATTTTGGACAGTTCTTGCAGCAGTATTGTAGCATTGTGCGATTGCCCAGATCAGCTCAGGATATGGATGCACAGGTGTACACAAGTACCAGGAGAGATAAGAATGAAATGCTATAGTACGGGGACTCTCAGTAGACATATGTTGAGCAGCAAACTTAGCATCTAGATGCAGTCTTTCTACTCCCTTGTTGGTGATATTGCAATCTTTAATCTGTCCCAAGCGATCATCATAAGGTTTCAGTTCCATATCTTCAAATTTTTCTTCTCGAGCTCTTCGCGGCTTCTTCGCAATCTCAAGCCTTTTTTGTACATTCACCTTCTTGGCCTCTATAGATTTCCTCCCCATCTTCAGCTTCCTTTGAATATGCAGCAACGAACAACAATCCTAGGAGCAAAAGGGATTTGCAAGACTTCGATATAGGAACCTTGCAAATGCTTTGATTGAAAACAAAAGGATGGGCCTCCTTTTAATAAATTTCCATACACATCTGTTGGAAAGCTTTATAATTTCATGGGCACCGCATGCATTCCAATGATGCTTTTATTTTTTTTATTTTTATGCTTCTTACCACTTCTTGAATGCGAGAAGTGGTAGTTTTTTTTTTAGAAAGTGTAATGAGCGAGCGGAGTGAGAAATGCTAATGAGCAGAATTTACGGATAGTGCAACATGGAGATGGGGGATGCATGGGAAAAAGGATGAGCGAAAGGAATTAAATGCATAATGGTTTTCCTTATTTTAGTATCATTGTTTTTTTTTTTAAATGGCCGAAATGGTTTATTCGGGGGACGAAATGGGAATTTTGGGACCCGAAATTGTGTATTCGGGAATTCAAAATGAGTATTTCGGAAGGATAACGAAGACTGCGGATGGTGAATGGTGGAAGAAATGTATATTGGTGGGTCCGAAAGGGCTTTTCCGGGACCCAAAATTGTGTTTTCGGAGACCCGAAAAGGCTATTTCGGGGGGAATATGAAGGAATTTCGGGCATGCAAATTTTTTTTAAATGTTTTTTTTTTATAATTGAAGGAGGACCTGAAAAGGGTATTTTGGGGACCCGAAATGGCTATTTCAGGGGGAAGATGAAGAAATTTCGGGAAGCATGCAATTTGTTTTTATTAATATTTGTTTTTTTTTTTTTGGTTGACTAGTCAAAGGGCGAAAGGGAAGGGCTTCGGGATCCCGAGAACACTATTTCGGGATCCAAAAAGGGTGTTTCAAGCATGAAGGAATGAGAGGGACGGAAGGAAGTTTTTATAATATTTTATTTGAAGTCCGAAATCGGTATTTTGGAGGCCCAAAAAAGGAATTTCGGGTTATGCCTTTTCTTACTTTTTAAAAAAAGGGTTTGGGAGGGAAATTCAAATTTCAGAATTTGAATTTCGAATTGAGCATGGAGGGAGTGGAGTTTTTTTTTTAATTTCTTGCATGGGGGGAGTTGGGAAAAAAAAAACACAGAAAAAATCCAAAAAACAAGGGTTCCAAGGTAAGGCCATGTTTTAGAGCGGAAAGCGGGGAAAATGCAAGCCTTTCTTTTCTTTTCTTTTTTTCTTTTTTTTTTTACACCTCCAGAACCTTGGACCCCCTAAACACCTCATCCAACTTGATTTTTTGGTTTTCAAGTTTTTAAAGAACTCCCTAGTTAAGCATAACCTTCCTAGAGTAGTACTCGGATGGGTGACCTCCTGGGAAGTCCCGAGCTCTGCACACTTTTTCATTTTTTTTTGTTTTTTTTTCTCTTCTTTTTCAAATCAAAGCCTAGAAGAAACGTAAAATGACAATATGTACATATTTACATCAATAATTTCTTTTTTTTTTTACTGATAATAGGCCTTCAAATGAAGACCATTAACTGGAATTAACAGTGCATGACCATCCATATCTTGCAAATAAAAAGAATTAACTTGATTGGCACCTGTGATTTGAAATTGACCTTCCCATATTGCCTTGAACTTGTGATGTTTGCCAGGCTTTGATTTCTTTTCATTCCACTTCAATACAAGATCGTCAACCTTAAAAGTCCTTTTAGAGACCTTTTTACCGAATCATTTCTTTGTCATCTCAGCATGTTCTATAAAATCCTGGTATGATTTCTCCCGTTCTTCTTCCAACTGTAAAAGTTGAGCTAATCTCATGTTCATAGAATCAGATTCATCATCCTCATCATAAATCAAATGCCAAGTATGGAGGGCCGGTAATTCAATATGAATTGGCAAAACCGCTTCTTTGTTGTATACCAATGAATAAAGGGATGTCTTGATAGATTTTTTCACCGAGATGTGATCAGCCCACAATGCTTGATTCAAAAGTAGGTTCCAGCTCCGCTTATTGTCGCCAAGGGTCCTCTTCAAAATTCAAAGCAAATTCTTGTTTGTAGATTCGGCCAAGCCATTCCCCTACGGATAATAATTAGATGAAGTTTTCAAATAAATTCCATACTTACCCGCAAATTCACTAATTTTGGCACCTATGAAAGGAGTTCCATTATCTGTTATAATCGCATCTAGGATACCAAAGCGAGTGATCAACCCCTCAAGAAAAGTGATAATCGTGGCTTGATCCACCTTTTTGGTTGGAATTGCTTTAGTCCATCTAATGAAATAGTCGGTTGCAGTCAAGATGTACTTGTGACCAACAAATGAGTTAGGATCAATGACCCCGATAAAGTCTAGGCCCCATTGCTGAAATGGTACTTCTACTTGAATCGGGTGAAGAGGTAATGATGCATTCTTGGTTCTACCGATGTATCTTTGGCACTTATCACATTTTTGACTAACTTTGAAGGTGTATACAAAAAGAGGAGGCCAAAAATAGCTTGCTCAAATAATATTTAATGCCATGGGTCTACCTGCATAATGACCTCTTGATAATCCATAATGGAATTCTTCTAAAATTTTCTCCTTCTCTGATTCTTTGACACATCTAAGAAGAACCCCATCAATATTCTTATGAAACAAGCCATTTGGCAGCAAGACATACTTGAGGGCTTGCAGTCTAAATATTCTTCTCTATGAGGCATTCAGATGTGAAGGACATTTCCCAGAATAAAAATATTTAATCAGCTCCTCTGTCCAATCTTGATCCACTATAGAATGATTGTCAAAATTACAATTATCTACTACATCCTCATACTCATGAATTGTGGATCCAGAGGAAGCATTCTTTGCAAGCTCTTGGCACAATTCTCGACCTCGAACAAGTTTGGTTGGTCGGATCTCAACATCAAATTCTTGAATTTTAGAAACCCAACCAGCTCTCCTATCTCCAAGTTCTCCTTGTATAATAAAATTTCAGACATCTGGATGAACAACATAAACTATTGTTTTACTCTATGAAACAAAGTGCTGAAACTTCTTCAGAGATTTCATTACTGCATACACTTGTTTCTCAATGAAGTTATACTCTCTTGATGTGGTTGGATGACTTGGCTTAGGAAAGCAATCAGACGTTCATTTTCATCATCTCCATTTTGTGTAAGCACCACTGCATAAGATTCTTGTTCACCAACAGCATAAAGGATAAAATCCTTGGAATAATCAGGTTTCACCAGGACCGGAGCTTGAGTGATCCTTTCTTTGATCTCCTAAAATGATTGCTTCCTCTACTCGGTCCATTTAAATTCAGCATTTTTCTTTAAAAGCTCTGTCATTGGCCTTATTACTTAAGCGAAATCTGCAACAAAATTTCAAAAGAAATTAATTTACCCAAAAAAATATTGCAAATCCTTCTTATTAGCTGGAAATGGAAGCTTCAAAAGAGCTTGGGCCCTAGTTGGATCAATAGCTAGGCCATTTTATGAAATTACATGTCCTAGGAGCTTTCCCTCCTTTATAAAAAAAATTGACTTTTTTGGATTAATAGATATGCCAAATTCTCGAAATTTTTCAAATACTTGCCTTAAATGAGATCCGTGCTCCTCCCTATTGTGAGAAAAAATAATCATATCATCCAAATAAATCACAATAATGTGATTTAACAACTCACCAAAAGCCACATCCATTGCCCTTTGAAAAGTTGTGCCAGCATTTGAGAGTCCAAATGACATTCGTTGGTAAGCAAAGGTTCCCCATTTTGTGGTGAACGTTGTTTTATGTTGGTCCTCATCCCTGACCCAAATTTGGTTATACCTAGAGAATCCATCCAACAAAGATAATATCTGAGCTCCCACAACCACATGAAGAATCTGGTCAATCTTAGGTAGAGGATAATGATCTTTTAGAGAGGCTTGATTCAAATTTCAAAAATCAACACATAGGCAAATATCTCCATTCTTTTTCCGTACTGGGACCAGATTTGCTACCCAAGTTGAATGCTTGATGGGGTAAATGATTTTAGAATCCAACATTTTAAGAAGCTCCGCCTTCATTAGTACTTCAATATTGGGATTAACTGGTCTCTGCTTTTGTCTGAAGGGTTTCACCCCATCATGCAACTCAATAGTATGTTGTATTACATCTTTGTTATATCCCTTCAAATCATGGTAACTCCAAGCAACCGTGTCAGGAAATTCATGACATAAATCTCTGATTTGTTCTAACTCCTCGGGAGTACAATCCATCTCGATATTTATCGATTTTTAGGGACCCAACTCCAGTTCAGTATACTCCTTCTCATCTACTGTGATCCTATTCTTCTCTGCCCTATCATTTTGATCAAAAAGGCTTTCAAGTGTAATCAATCCTTTTGGGATATGATTATTCCTTAGTTGAATAAGCCCTTTGGCTTCCTCCTCATCAAGTGTTCTCTCTTCCACAGTACTCACTTCTCTTATCAAAAAATTTACAATCTGCTCATCACTTTCGAATACTTGCCAATACATGTTCTTGTCCGGGATCGAAGGTCTGTAAACTAACCTTACGGTCTTAGGTTTCCTCACTACATGCTCAATCGGAGAGAAGTTTGCTCCAAGAGATGTTAGAAGATCAGCATGCTTATTCAACTCTCATGAAATGGATTGAATATTCAATGCTATGAAAGCCTCAAACAGGTCCTAAACTTTGTTGCGGTATGCCTTGAGATAATGCTGCTTGGAGATGCACTTGTTCGTTACTTGATTCACAATCAATTCAGAGTCACCAAAAATCTGCAATTGTTCAATCCCCAATTTTTTTACCTTCTTCAAACCTAGGCACAACGCTTCATACTCAGTAGCATTTTTAGTACAACTCCAAGTCAATCGATATGAATATGTTTTCTGTAGGCCAGAGGGAGAAATAAGAACAATCCCTGCTCCCGCACCATTTTTACATATTGCTCCATCAAAATACAACTTCCATAATTGATCGGGCGCAGAGTCTTGATCATCTTGATCAAGAGGCATATTTATTTCAACCTCTTCAGGCTTTGTAATGGAGTAACAACCAATTTCAGTTTCCATCATGGCATTAAAATTGAACATTGAAAACTCATCCTCTAAGTGAAGCTCATCCAGGACTTCATCCATCAAATTATGATTTTCCAATTCTTCAGTTATCATGTTGACAGAATGTGTGGACTTTTCTTCTTCTTCCATATTCTCTATATGAAAAGTAGAAGGCTTCTCATTGTAGATCCGGATTCTTCTTCCTTTGAAAGGAATATCCAAGTGAGAATAATCCAAAGAAAGGTAGCCTCCCAGCTTGGCATTGAATTCTCTCGACAAACACATACTGAAATATGGTTCCAAATCAACCACAACTACCTCCTGAATTACTGTAATTTGAGGCATACTATGTAGAACAATAGGAATATCCCTGATTACACCCACTATTTTCATGGGAGTCCCATCCAAATGCAAGACACCAGGGCTACTTCTTGTATACTCCACACCCATGACTTCACAAACTACCTTTGGCATGACAGTCATCATAGCACCAGAATCAATCATGCAGTTGTGCACTATCCAACCCTCCATCCTAAGTGACAAATAAAATGGGGGTGGTCTATTTTTTCCAGTGGCTAAAGTAGTTAATGTTTGAGCAAAAATAATCTGGGTAGGATTCTTCTCATTATCTTTCATAGACTTCAATGATTCTTGTAATAAATCAACCTGCCCAGGTAATTGTAATGCATCATAGAGACTAACCTTGGCTGGAATCTTCTTCAATTCTTCAACAATATTGTATGTAGATGCACCAGACTTCCTCTTTTCAATAGTGGGTTCATATTTGCTCCGATATTGCTGAGTGGCTTCTACCCTCAGTATTTTGTTCAAATATGGGTACTTGATCTTTTCTCTGGCTTGTTCCTCTGTTTTAGCTCTTGCCTGTGAAGCAGAGACTTTTTATTGCAATATTTCCTTTGCTTGTGGTGGCAAAAGATATTTTAATAGAACAGGTGAATCTAGCTTTGGTATTGAAGGAGGAGCTTTCATTTGTACTTGTTTCTTCTCATTTTGTAGTATCATTAATGGTTCCATATTTGCTGGATCTATCGTGATTGGCTTATTCCCAGTTCTCGTGAGAACTAAGACTTGTTCTTCAGATGGAACCATAAAATTATGATCTACCTCAGTAATCGTGTTAACTTGTCCTCCAGAAGAGCTTGCGACCAATGTTTGTACATAGTTCAAATGAACCATACAAGTCTCCTCACCGTGTGGATCATTACATGTAGAGCACCAATATGTTCTTTCTACAGGGCCAACTTCCTCATTCGTCAACATAGTCGGGTTCTTCTCAGGCACTTTTCTTGTTGAAGCCGCTTGTTCTCTAGTGATCGGCAGAGATTGAAATCTCCTGGGTTGGAAATCTCTCTCGGCCTGCTTTCTTTAAATAACTGTGATTTTATTTCTCATTGCTCTTATAGTTGAATTAGCAGATTTTACCTCTTGTAATAGCGTTGTGTAAGGATCAGGATTTGAGGGCGCAGGAGGTGCTGGTATAGGTAGATGTGCTGGCGGTGTAAGAAATGCTGGGAATGAAGTGGGAGCTAGTAATTACGAAATTCTTGGTGCAGGCAATTGTGGAATAGTTGGAGCAGGGAGCTGGGGAATTGGGATAGGTGCGATCTGAGGTGCACTTGAGCTCCATGATGGAATAGGATACATGGAAGGCATAGGCTATGAAAATGAACTAGAATACAAATGCTGAGGAAGATCAGGTAAGATAGGCATTGTTACCTTTGGGTGAAGCCTACCTATGGCAATAAAGTCTACTTTTGTCTTTTGCGCTTGTTCGAACAACTCTAGGAATGTAGTCACGTTGGACTGTTGGATAGCCAAACCAATGTATGTGTTAAAATCTCTGAGATAATAGAATGCAGCTTGCTCATGAGTGGGCTGAAGACCTTCAGGAACTCTCTGCCAGCTTCTGGTAAATCTGACATTGAAGTCCGCTATCTCCTCTTACGGATGCCTTTGAATTGCATTAAATTGATGTAACAAGGAAAATGGATCGGCTTGTTCATGAAAGTTTTTTATTAACAACTTTCCTAATTGATCCCATGATGCAATAGTGCCTGGTTGCAACAATCGGTACCAATACAACAATTTCCCTCTCAGTGACAACACCAACAACTTTATCATTATGTCTTCGTCCATTATGTCATGGATGGTCGCCAAAGAGGCTACATCTTGAATATGCTCAAGTATTTTTACCAGTACCATCATAGGTCGGCAAGGCTTTCAAAGCAACTTGAGGGACTGGATTTTGTGCCTATAAATTCAAGTCTCCTAAACTATTCCATGCCGAGAACTACCATGGTGGAGGATTCTAGGCCATTTGGACTGGTGTGTGTGGCTGAGGAGGTGGAAAACTAGTAGCAGTACTAGATGAACTTGAAGGAATAGAAAATACACTAGCAATTTGTGAGGATGTTGCAGAGGACGTAAGTGGTGGGGAGACCAACTTAGGGTGTCCACTTAATTTTTGGTTGTCAAGTTCAAAAAACTCAATGGGATTTTCAAAATTTTTGGCCTTCGATCTTGTGATCATGAAGTACAACTCTCACTGTCTCCACATTCAGAGGCTTCTAGGTAGTGCTGAGTCACCAATTGTTCTAATTGTATAGCATGAAGGCAAACATTAAACCTCAATACTATTGAAAGTGAAAATTTTAGGGTCCCACCAGGCGTGCCAAAAACTATTGGTCACAAATCTGCCTAAGTACAAGATTTCATCACTTGTGTGCCCTAGACTCGGCCAACATTGAAAGGCCGAGGGAAAAAGAAAATTCCTTCGAACCGATCTCCAGAGAGGGCTTGCTCCCTTACTAGCTTCTACACTGTTTAAAGACTAGGGATGCAGGAAAGAAATTGAAAAATAACTGAAAGAAATGGAAATATAGCCACAGGCCGAAGTGTAGAATTTGGGGTAGACTAACAGCAAAAATTCCACCAAGTTTTATAATAGCATATAATAAAAGAAAAGCAGCATAATTTAACTCACACCTTTGTAGAGATAACCCCCAGATCGCATTTCAAAATCTACTCACTAACCAACAACGTTTGAATTTAGAATGCAGAATTCAAAACTTAATAGCAAGAGCATGAGCATAAACATAAATGATTTTTTAAAAAAAATAAGGAAATCACACACATAAGAATACTTGCAAATTTTAGAAGCCAAGTCTCTTCTATTGATGCAGAGAACTTAGAGAGTTTTCTTGCAAAATATCTAACCTCCCTTTACAATAAGAATTTGATTAGTATTTATAGATGTTTTCACCTCTTTCATTAAATACATGTGGAGGCAAAGTGTCGGCCACTCAGCCACCAATAACAACAACTTTCTCCTCGACCACAACAATGAACCAATGAGCAAATGCCAAATAAAATAACTGCTGATTTTATCACATGGCATATCAAGCTTCAACACAAATCATCGGTCCAGTTTCAATCTCCATGGTGGTGCCTTGGAAATGCATGCCCACGAAGTGGTTGATGCCTCGAAAATGAATAATATTGCACTGGAATCAAGAGCACATGCTTAAACTTGGTAGCTTCAATGATCATATCACCTCAAGAATTATCTTTATCAATATTAATTTCTTTTCAAGGAATATTTGCATCAAACTTCACCCAAAATTACATCCATAGGAAAAAGTTTTCAATGTGTGAAAACACTTAAAAAAGAAAAAACACTTTTCAATGTGGCACCAATGATTACAACAAAATGTCAATGTGGCACACTACAACAAAATTCCAATGTGGCAAAAATGCCAAAACTTCACTTCCTTTGTGTGAATGTATTTATGAGATGCTTCGATGGGTGTTCCATTTTAGACTTCCATTGGACGTTTGGTATTCTCCATGTTGGAGGAACGTTACACTACCTTCTTTAGAATTATCTACTATGAATACTTGCACTCTCCAGCTAGCGAATGAATGTTTCTAATTGCTCATTCATTTAAATTTATTCCTACATTTGATTTCTTATCATTTTTGAACATTTGAGTGTTCCATGATGCTCTGTTACTGCTAGTGCTCTATTTGCGTTTGGTGTTTCATTTCTTCTCATGGAAATACCAATGTTTCCACTTTACCCTAGATTTTGATGTCGCATCTTCTTTGTACACTATGCTAAGTGCAACTTATTTCGTTTGCAATGTGCACCTTGATCCGTGCACCCTAATTTGGTTTGCTATGTATATCTTGGTGTGCCCTATTTCACTTTACTATGTGTGTTCTAGTGCGCCCTGGTTCACTTTACTTTGTTATGTGCTTTTAGGTTTACGTTCGCTTTGTGCTCTAAGACCTGGTCACTTAGATGTGAGTGCTTGGTTTACCTTGCAATGTGCACCTTTATTTACTTGGTGTAATTGTGCACTTTGGATGATGTTGATGCAGTTTTGTACCTTAGGTTACTTAGACAATGTTAGTGCAACCTTGGTTAATTTATCGATGCTGGTGTAATAATTTACCTTGTTTCAATTAGACATTGTTGATGTAACAGTTTGGGAATTTGATTCCCCTTCTTACTACCTTGGCCAATGTAAAATTTGGATGGATTATATTGATTTAGGTGACTGAGTTGGATATGCCTTCCTTTGCTTTGATATTTTGAGTGCTTGCTGGTTTCTTTGTTGTACTCAACCTTTCTTTATTGTGATTTGAATTCTTGATCTCTTAATATTTCTTCTCACTGTACTCAACTTTTCTTTGTCTCTTGGTATTTCTTCTCACTAAAATTGGCATTGTACTTAAATGATGTTTGGTTTTTTCTAGTGTTGTGTTAATATTTCCCTTTTTTTCATTTGATTTGCATATAGGTTCTACAAATTTGATGCTTTGCTGGCTATCCTGATGCTACTTAATGAGCACTTCTCTAAGTGCTGCTTCAATGTTTGACATGGGCTTCTATGGAATCCCTACATTTAATATTCCTTTGCCTTTGCACTTGCTATTATGTGGACTTTATTTAATCTTGTTGTATTATAATTTTATAGAGGAGACTATCAAAGTCTTTCTTAATTGCTCCTATCCTTAACTTTGAGGCTTTGACCTTCCTTTCCTTATGCTGATAGCCATATGATTATTTTAATGTAGAATACACTTATCTATTTACTGGTTGAATAGACAGCTCTCTGCTTACTTGAATAGAAGTTATCCTTTTTTCAATCAATTTTGACTATTTGGCTTTCGTAGTCTTCTTATCTTTGGAGTCTTTAAATATTCTATCTCTTGTTCACTAAAAAATTTCAATTTTTTTTATCAAGTTTATTTTCTTTTCTTTAATAAGAAGCATGGTTATGCATAAAGGGTAGTACCAAAAAAATATTTATCAAATTGGGGTGAATCAACGTGAAAATTGTATAAATTGTGGGGCGAATTTTTCAAAATTTTGAAGAATTTTTTTCAAAACATGGCAATTTTTTTTCAACTACAAGTATCAAAAAAACTATCAAAAGGCGACTAGCAGAAGGCGACTGGCAGAAGGCGACTGGTAGAAGGCGGCTGACATAAGGTGACTGGTAGAAGACAACTGATAGAAGGTGACTAACACAATGCGACTGGTAGAAGGCAACTGGCAGAATATGACTAGCAGAAGGCGACTGACATAAGGCAACTAGCAGAAGGCAACTGACATAAGGCAACTGGCAGAAGGCAACTAGCATAAGGCAACTAGTACAAGGTGACTAATAGAAGGCAACTGGTAGAAGGTGACTGGTAGAAGGTGACTGACACAAGGCAACTGGCAGAAGGTGACTGGAAGAAGGTGATTGGCAAAAGGCAACTGACACAAGGTGACTGTCATAAGGCAACTGGCACAAAGGCAACTGGCAGAAGGCATATGACACAAGGGGACTACCACAAGGCGACTGGCAGAAGGTTACTGGTATAAGGCAACTGGAAAAAGGTGACTGGTAGAAGGTGACTAACATAAGGTGTTTGGCATAAGGTAACTAGCAGAAGGTGACTGGAACATGGTAATCAACAAATGGCAAGTGACACATGTCGACTAGTAGATGGCAAGTGGAAAAAGGTGAGTGGTAATAGGTGACTGGTAGAAGGTGAGTGGCACATGGTGACTGATAGATGGTGAGTGGTATAAGGCAACTAACAGATGGCAAGTGGCACAAGGTGAATGACAGATGGTGATTGGCATAAGGCGACTGGCAGATGGTGATTAACAAGGCGATCGCCCTAACCATAAATAATATGGTGCCACATGTCCTCCCTTCTGCCATGTGTCATTCATGCATTAACTCTTGCCATGCATAAAATCTATAAATTCATTTGTAGGGTCATTTGCAGCTCTTCCCAGAGCAACTTTAAAACCTTTTTCTAGCATTTTTAGGGTGTTTTCCACAACGGTTTTAGAGCATTTTTAAAGTGTTTCCAAGCAATTTTAGTACATTTTGGCAGCATTTTTAGAGCATTTTGGTAGCATTTTGGCAACATTTTTAGAGCATTTTGGCATCATTTTTATAAGATTTTACCAGCATTTTACTGCTTTTCAGAGATGGTTAGTTGTTCCTCCCCTATTCCATCCAAAGTTCATTTCAAATACACATTTTGCCCCAATCTCAAGAGCATTTTCAACACTCATGATAGAGATTCCTAGTGGATTTACATTGCTGGACTTGTTGGTGTGTTGAAGATGCCTTAGTTGTACATTAACGTTCAGTTGATGCAACATATCATTTCTTGTTACAACCATGACGTGTGCACTAATTTGATCCATGTGGATAACAACAAAATTGTTTCTTTGGTTAAACCCTTCAATGTGCAACGACTAACAGGGCTATCATTTTTGGATGGTGTACTGGTGAACAACCAGTACGCCTTAACCAACGATGATAAATCCACCCTAGAAAACCTTTACGTTGTTCATCTTGACAATCTGAAAGGTATAATTTGAAAATTTATTTTTTATTTAACATTAAATATTGTTCTTCTATAGTTTCATTTCTCTAAAAATGTTCTCCTTGTTTTATTTTTTGTTTTCTAATAATGTTCTCTTTTTCAGTCAATTCTTCTAAGTCCAAAAGGGGCTTAAACATTTCGAATGTTGGAGACAAATTTCTAAATGCTTGCATTGAATTTTTTCATGCAATGCTTATTTTGCAGGGGCGACCTATAGAAATGCCTTTTTGGGCACTTTCTTTATTGCTTCATTGTATTGATGGCGGTAAATTTAACTAGTGCACACACATTTCCAATCGCCTAAAGCACAACCTTTTGAGTGCCTAGAAAATTCAAGCATCTGCTTACACAGTGACTACCATCAATTTTATTCTTTATTTATTTCAAGAGCTTATTTCAACCTTCAACAGAGCATTCCTTCCACTGCATTGCACCCTAGTTTGTTGTCTATTGGCATATCTGATGGTGAGATACAGGTAAAAATATTTTTTGAAATATATTTATTTCTTTTTTTAATTTTATATTTTTATTCTCTAATTTTTTTTTGAAAATAGAAAAGAGCATCTCAGTATTCAAGTAAGATGGATGTCACATTTAGGATTATGGGAGTATCTGCTGATTCTAACACGCAATTGTAGTCATCACCAATGACTCCCAACAAACGTGTGAGGTCTGATGATGGTCGAATTCAGCATACAACTGTGACATCTTTTATTGGAGAAACAGTTACAGTCGACGTAGAAGAGGTTACCTCCAACCCATAAGGTAACCTTACTCTAAATTGTTCAAAAATGCTTTTTTAAATGATTTATTTTTTTGATTTAAAATTATATTTTTTTATGTGTTTTATGTATTTTTTAGACAAAGGGAAAATGGTTGAAACATCAATGGCTGCAGATTCTGAGTCAGGTATGTATATTTTGAATAAATCCTTTTTAATGCTATTGTTATTTACAAATTATTTATTTTATGTTCTTGTGTGAAATTTAACAGAGGATCCTCGTAGATTCAAAATGCTGAAAAAAAGGATGGATCCACCATATGACCCTCTACAACCACAGCCACAACCACAACCACAGCCACAACCATAACCATAGCCACAACCATAGCCATAACCACAACCACAACAGGTTCAGGTCCAACCAAAGCAAGTTCAGGTCCATCCACTTCAGGTTCCACCTACAAGGAACCATTCACACATGCATGGTAAAAAATTCCTCACACCGCCACCTCACAATGTAATAAGTGCTATAGAGATACAAAATGTGTCATCATCTAATATTTTTGTTGTACCGATATTAACCTTGGATATTTTTTCAAATGTTGAGAATGCATCTCAAATACCCTCGAGAACTCTTGATTGTGACTTTCTTTATCAGGGTATGAATCCTAAAAATTTCCCTTTAAAGGCAAGTGATATTCTTGAGGATGAAGAGGACATTTATGGAGAAGAAAATGATGTCAATGTATATGTCGTTGAATTTTCCCCCTCTGCCACACAACAAGTCATCGCCCGTACTGTTATAGAAGATGATATCCTAAACGTTTTTGAAAATGTGTTATTAGTCGATGCATGTAAAGTTGTAGTTCATAATACTCTTCTTTCGGATATTGATAAATTGAAGGAATGGGAATATCGGGCCAAGTTTTTTATTAAAGCCATCAATGGTCGATATAAGAATTTTTCAAAAAGAAAAGAGTTATTTCTCAAGATGGAGAATGAACCCCAAAATCTTGATGACTTGCTACATAAAGTTGAATCTGGCACTATGGAGGTCGAGTCTACATACAAAGATGAAATTCTTGCCGTTTTTATGAATCATTTGGAAAACCTCAATGTAGATGCCCAAGCATATTTCAATGAATGGGCACTTGATCAGAATAAAGTAGCATTTGCAGAAATAACATGACTTAAAGCTGATGTAAGTTCTACATCTAACTAAAAAATATATTCTTTTGTTAAATATGTTTTGTTTATAAATATTAACCTTTTTTATTTCTATTTTTTAGTCTAATTTCTAGCACTTGAAGCAAAAAGTCAGTGCCATAAAATTTTTGATAAAGACTGCCAAAATTAGCATTAATAATGCTATTGAATTGAAGAAGAGGTTACAATAGACGATTAGAGAAAATAATTACCTAAAGAAGGTTCTCAAAGATGGGGGCCTAGATGTTGAGGCTAAACTAAAAGAAAAGGAGGAGCTGAATGCACCTTTCAAAGAAGATCCAGCGGAGGAAGAGAGTGCCTTGTTATCAGGGATCAACACTACAACATAAATTTTGTTTAGGGCTGGGGCATTAGAAGAAAAATATATTGAGGTAAATGTGGGTGGACCTTCAAGAAACATTGAAAAACAATATATCTTTTTTGTGTTGGGTTTCAAGTGAAACAAAAACTCTTTATATCTTTATATTTTTATAAATATTTAAGACTGGTATTTTTTTGAAAATTGAAATCAATGTTAGAGGCAATTTCTAAAAAATTCATATTATCATTTTGAAGTTTTATTTTTAATTATTGTTATGTTTTAATTTGAAGCGGAATAAATAATGTTTGATATGTTTGATATCCTTTTTGAGAATTGAAATCAATGAATGAGACTATTGTCAAAAATCAATGAATGAGACTATTGTCAAAAAATGTTTTATCTATTGGAAATTTTGTTTTCAATGTTGTTATGTTAAGATTATATGTGTTGATGTATTAAGTAATTTAAAGTGGAAGAAATAATTTTTGATATGTTTTGTAAATTGCAAATGAATGGTATCATTTTTTAGAATTGAAACAATGAATGAGACTATTTCTAAAAAATATGTTATCTATTTGAAATTTTGTTTTGAATGTTGCTATGTTATGATTATGTGTTGATGCATTAAGTAATTTTAAGTGGAATAAATATTGTTTGATATGTTTTGTAAATTGCAAATGAATGGTATCATTTTTGAGAATTGAAACAAGGAATGTGACTATTTTCGAAAAATGTGTTATCTATTGGAAATTTTGTTTTGAATGTTGTTATGTTAGGATTATATGTGTTGATGTATTAAGTAATTTGAACCGAAAGAAATAATGTTTGATATATATTGTAAATTGTAAATGAATAGTATCCTTTTTGAGAATTGAAACAATGAATGACTATTTTTGAAAAATATGTTATCTATTGGAAATTTTAAGTGGAAGAAATAATGTTTGATATGTATTGTAAATAACGAATGAATGGTATCTTCTTTAAATATTGAATTCAATGAAAGAGAGTATGTTTTGATTATTTATGATGATGTAAAAGTTTTTTGTTCTTAATTTGAAGTGGAAGAAATAATGTTTGATATGTGTTATCTTTTTAAGTTTTGAATGTTGTTATGTTTTGATTGTTTGTGTTGATATATTAAGTAATATTGAATTATGTGAATGCAGTAAGATATTATTTTATGTTATATAAATTAATTTGAAATGTCAGAAAATACGGCATAGGCAATTACTTTCACGAATAACAAATATTACAAGAAAAATAATGTAACATGTGAAATCAAATCAAATGATAACATCCTTTCATTCAGATATATGAAATCAAATAAAATAATAACATGTGAAATCAAATTAAATAAAATGAAAACATCATTTCATTCTAATATCTGAAATCAAATCAAATGATAATATGTGAAATAAAATCAAATAATAACATGTGAACTCAAATCAAAACAAATGATAACTGGAACGATCAAACGTATCGTTTATTTAAATTGCTAACTCAACTCTCAATTGCAAATTATCAAGAAATAGTAACGAAACGGCAACAGTAATAAAATAATCAAATTGGATAAACTCGCCACTCTGGGAGGGCACGTCCCCGTCGTGAAGGCCAAAGTGCGTATTCGCAGTGAAAGAATAAAAGATAAGATAATGCTTATAATGAAAAATCTAATCTAATAAATATGAATTTTGTACACTTGGAGAACCTAGCCGACGGCTAGGTTTGCTAGGTTTGGTATGTAGCATGACTCCCCTCCTCGGAAAGCTTTGTCCTCAAAGCTGGAAATGTCTAGAAAATACTTTCAGGTTCCCATGTAGCATCCTCCTCTGGTAGGTCTTGCCATTTGATGAGAAATTCTTGAATCTGGCGCGACCTTAGTCTTCGTATTCTGTGTTGTAGGATTTCTTCAGGTTGGAGATGTATGCGTCCTTCCTCATCGAGCACTGGTAATTCTGATTGACTTTGTACTTTCTGACCAATTACTTTTTTGAGACACGAAACATGAAATACTGGGTGTATTCGTGATGATGAGGGTAGCTCTAACTGATAGGCTACTTCTCCAATGCGGCGCACAATTTTGTAAGGACCATAGAATCTTGGGGCCAACTTTTGACTGGTCTTTATCCTTAACGATGATTGTTTGTAGGGTTGCAACCTTAGGAAAACCTTGTCACCTACATTAAAAGTTCGCTCTGACCGGTGCAAGTCTTGTTGTTGTTTCATGCGATTTTGTGCTTGGAATAAATTCTCTTTGAGGATGGTGAGTGTAGACTGCCTTTGTTGAAACCAATCATCCACTTTGGCTACCTTGGATGAACCTGGTACGTAATCTGCTACTATTGGAGGCTTGGTACCATACAATGCTTCAAAAGGAGACATTTTAATTGAGTAATGGTAAGAAGTATTGTACCACCATTCTGCCAATGCTAGCCATTGGCTCCATTGATATTGTTTATCTTGAACGAAACATCGTAAGTACGTACCCAAACATTTGTTAACTACTTCGGTTTGACCATCTGTCTGTGGGTGGTAAGCTGAAGACATGTTCAATTTGGTACCACTAAGTCGAAATAATTCCCGCCAAAAGTTACTAGTGAAGATGGGATCTCTATCACTTACAATATTTTTGGGCATACCATGTAATTTGAAGATTGAATCCATAAATACCTTTGCCACCTTGCTTGCGGAAAAAGGATGTTGTAAAGCCTGAAAATGAGCGTATTTGGATAACCGATCTACGACTACGAAGATTACTGTCCTGCCTTCTGATTTAGGAAGACCTTCAATAAAATCCATGGATATATGTTCCCACTGACGCTCCGGGATGGGTAATGGTTGTAACAACCCTGGTGATTTAACTGTTTCTCCTTTATTGCGCTGGCAAACTTCGCATTCGGCTACCCATTGTTTGACTTCTGCTTTTAATCCTTTCCAACAAAATGATTGTTTGACCCTTAAATATGTCTTCAAAAATCCTGAATGTCCTGCTGATGGAGAAGCGTGTGATTCATCGAGGATCTTTGATTTGAGTTCTGAATTGTGTGGAATGTAAATGCGGTTCTTTTTTCGGAGGATTTTATCTTCATAAGAGAACAAAGGGTGTTTAGAGGACCCTATAGATAATTCTTGAATTATCTGAGCAGTTTCGCTATTGGACAACCATTCATCTTGTAATTGAGTCACCCATTGGGAGCAGGGACCTGAAATAGCGTTAATGATTACTTCGTCTTCATATTTCCTGGATAGCGCATCGACGGCTACATTTTCCTTCCCCTTCTTGTATTCGATAACAAAATCATAACCCAATAGTTTGGTTAACCACTTATTTTGTTTCGGATAGGAAAACCTTTGCTCAAGAAAATGTTTGAGACTACTATGATCTATTTTTATAATGAAGCGGCTATTGATTAGGTAGTGTCTCCATTTTTCTACTGCGTGAAGAATAGCCAACATTTCTTTTTCGTATGTTGATCTTCCCAAATTTTTCTCGGAGAGTTGTTTACTTTCAAATGCCAACGGATGACCTTCTTGCATTAATATAGCCCCAATTCCTGTTCTTGACGCATCACATTCGATAATAAATGGTTTGTGAAAATTGGGAGTTGCTAAAACTGGAGTTGTACACATGGCCTCCTTAAGAGCTTCGAAGGCTTGAGTAGCCTCTTCCGACCAACGAAAAGCATCCTTCTTTGTGAGTGCTGTGAGAGGTGCTGCAATCTTACCATAATTTTGTACAAACTTGCGATAGTAGCCCGTGAGACCCAAAAAACCATGAAGTTTCTTGATGGTTTTAGGTAACGGCCATTCTTGAATTGCCTTAATCTTATTGGGATCGACTTTGACGCCCTCGTGTGAAACTATATGACCAAGATACTCGACTTCTTGGACACCAAATGAACATTTGGAACGTTTGACAAATAACTTTTCTTTGTGTAAAATGTGAAGGGCTTTATCCACATGATGTAAATGATCCTTCCATGTTTTGCTATATATGAGAATGTCATCAAAAAAAACTAACACAAACTTACGGAGGAGTGGACGAAACACTTGGTTCATGAGACTTTGGAATGTGGATGGTGCATTGGTGAGACCAAAAGGCATGACCAAAAATTCGTAATGACCTTCATGAGTACGAAAAGCAGTTTTGGGAATATCTTCTTCTCTGACACGGATTTGGTGAAATCCTGAGCGAAGGTCTAATTTTGTAAAAAATTTTGCACCATGCAACTCATCTAGTAGGTCATCTATGACAGGGATAGGAAATTTGTCCTTGATAGTGAGTTTATTGAGAGAACAAAAATCAGGACACATACGCCAAGAGTTATCTTTTCGTCGAGCCAGAACTACAGGTGAGGAATAAGGGCTAGTGCTATGACGAATGACTCCATGATCTAGCAGATCCTGAATGATCTGTTCGATTTCTATCTTTTGTGGTTGAGGATAGCGGTAAGGACGACTGTTAGGTGGGACACTCCCTGGAATCAAATGGATGGCATGGTCATGAGATCGTTTAGGTGGTAATCCTTTAGGTTCTTGGAAAACCTCTTCGTAATTTGTTACGATGTCTCGTAAATCCGGAGCAGTAATATCCGAAGTTGCTCGAGATTGTTTTTCCAAACAATTAATTTGAGCTATAAATCCATATCCACCCTTTTTTAATATCTTCTCCATACTATGAGAGCTCACCATTTGTGATGGAGGAGTAGTAATGCCTTGTAAGCGAATGACTCGTCCAGTTTTCCTTCCATTCCACAAATAATTTTTTGAAATTGAAGCTAACCGTGTCTAATGTTTCCAACCATTCAACTCCCAAAATGACATCAGAGTTCCCTAAATTCATGACGAAAAGGGATCCAAACCATGTATAAGTTCCCATTTTTATGGAAACTTGAGACGTTCGACCAACACATTGCGCGTTCACCCCGTTGGCTACTAGAACCTGGAATTTGTCTTTGTTGGAAGAGTTAATGAATAAATTCAAAGCTTTTGCTGTTTTGATGTCGATAAAATTGTGGGTACTGCCGGAATCAATTAGCACATTCACCTTTTTCTGGCAGAGAAATCCTGGTACCTTGATGGTATGGTGGGCGGTTAACCCCATGAGGGCATGCACGGAGATCGCCATTGTATCCTCTTCCTTCTCTTCTAGAGTACTTGGTAGTTCTTCTTGCATAGGTTCTTCTTGGTGGTAAGTTTCTTCCTCTTCTCCTTCATATTGATCGCATTCAATATGAAAGTTTTGTTTTTGGGCACATGCTTGTTCCCCGGGATGATGAGTGCGACATTTATAGCAAAAGTATCTTGATGGTTGATCATTTCTACGAAAGGAATTGTTGCGATATGAAGGACGACTATAAGTTTCACGTCGTGCATACAACTGAATTCTCTTCTCAGCCAGCTTGGCTATTCTTATACAATCGTTCAACGAGGTTGGATTTTGAATGTCCACCTCCACCCTAATATTTTCTTTCAATCCATTGCAAAAAGCTCCTACCACTGTGTCGGGACTGAGGTCTAATGTATATGGTAGTAAACTGGTGAATTTCGAAACGAACTCGCTAACCGATCCTTCTTGTTTAAGAGATAACAGTCTTACTGTGTATGACGATGTAGCTCCTTCATCAAATCTTTCTAAAAAATAGGTAGTGAATTTTTTCCAGTTAATAGTAGCTCCTTTCTCTCGCTTAAGCCATACGAACCATTGGTAGGCCTCGGTGCCTAATTTTGATGCAGCGAAAGGGACTTTATCAAAATCCTTAATTTGGTATAAGTCGAGAATGCCTTCCATTTTGGCTATCCAACCACGAGGATCATGACCCTCAAAAGTGGGCATATCAATGCGTGGAAAATTATTAGGGCCTCTCGGTTGGTGATAACCCATATCCCTTTCCTGATCTTGGTTATACCGCTGTCTATGATAGCGATCCCTATAATTATCTGGATTGCCTCTTTGCTGCTCCCAATCGTCATCCTGGTCGTCATTTTCTTCATTCCTTTGTGCATGGGAGTGATTTTGGGGATTAGTATTGGGATTAAGTCGGTTTTGTGCGCTCACTAGGTCTTTTAGGTTGACACTAATTTCGTGCATACCATCTAGTAAGAGTCGAAGAGTTTCATCCGTGGTAATGGCCGAGTTACTTGAGTCTCCTTGTGTGATGTTTTCGTGAGTTGGGGGAGGGTTAGTAGCCATAGGGTCTACCAGTGGATGATGTGGATTATAACTACCAATTTTGAAAGGAGAAGGAGAATTTTTTGTACCTGGGCTTCGATGAGGTCTTCGTGCATTGTTATTGGTTGTCTCCGAGCTTGATAGTCGACCGTCAGATCCTTTGGTCCAACTTCTACTCATGCACTTTTCAAAATTTCCTGCTTAGTAATCCTTGAGCTTCGATTTCTATGACAATTCGGTTGAATTTGGCAAAAATTTTGTGTTCCGCTTCAACTGTCGCTCCCACTGCGACGCGGATTTGAATTTTGTTGGCTCACCTCCTTAACAGCCACTTTTGACAACTTTCAGCAATTTTGACAATGTTGGACAGCTTTCAGCAATTTTGACAACTTCTTGACAAGTTCTTGATGACTTGGGACAACTTTAGCAAGTTTGGAAAATTGCTAAGACACGACAGCGACTAGACCAAGACACGACACGACACGAGAGAACACCACACTGCGACTGACACGACAGGACACCGAACGACATGTGGGACACAGATGGAAGCGAGGAAAGCTGGAAGATACGAGAACGAGACAAGGAAGACTGAAGGACGACCGACGGATAAGACGTAGATGATAGGACGAGATGATAGCTACAGCGATAATGATAGTCGGACTACGGACAAGACTCGATAGCAACAGCGACAACCAGACTACTGGCGACGGGACAGAACAGTGACAGCGAAAGCGACGGGACGCGTGCGCAAGGAGACGAGCGGGTGTGACCAAGTCACAATGACCTTAGTGCACCCTGTGAGTTATAAACCCCCTCCTGTGTTTCCCTTAGCTCGTGTGGGATAAATATTTAAGCCCAACGAACTTTAAAAATTTTATCTGACGTCAGCCAAAAGAAATGAAACGAACTGCCTTAGCTTTTGACGATTAATAATTTTATTTCCTGCAATCCTATTGGTCGGCAACGCTTGTGTTTGTGTGCTGGTTGGTTTTGCGTGATTCTGCAGCAATGTTTCGATGAATCATGGGCGAGTTAGAACGCGGATGGGGTGACCGAAGGGTTTACTGCAGTATGGTGCAGCAGATCCCTGTAGCGTCGGTTACGACTGCGTACGTCTCCTGGTTTTTGTTGCTCGAGAACAATGGATAACAATGGTGTTACTTTGTAGCTGTTTAAAGTGAACGGTCTACTCCCCAGGCATGTTGGATCTTGCTAACCTGATACCACTTGGAACGATCAAACGTATCATTTATTTAAATTGCTAACTCAACTCTCAATTGCAAATTATCAAGAAATAGTAACGAAACGACAACAGTAATAAAATAATCAAATTGGATAAACTCGCCACTCTGGGAGGGCACGTCCCCGTCGTGAAGGCCAAAGTGCGTATTCGCAGTGAAAGAATAAAAGATAAGATAATGCTTATAATGAAAAATCTAATCTAATAAATATGAATTTTGTACACTTGGAGAACCTAGCCGACGGCTAGGTTTGCTAGGTTTGGTATGTAGCAATAACATCCTTTCATTTGGATATGTGAAATCAAAATAAATGATAGCATCCTTTCATTATGATATGTGAAATCAAATCAAATGATAACATCCTTTCATTTAGATATGTGAAATCAAATCAAATAATAACATGTGAACTCAAATTAAATCAAATGAAAACATCCTTTCATTATGATATGTGAAATCAAATCAAATGATAGCTTCCTCTCATTCTGATATGTGAAATCAAATCAAATGATAATATGTGAAATAAAATCAAATGAATGCATCCTTGCATCATAATGCTGGAAGCTAGAACAAACTCTTTTTAGATTGTACAAAATGTTCGCACTCATTCCCAAAATTTTTGTCATCACAATCTGACCAGTGTTACCATCATCCTCATCATTATCAATATTAGTTACACCTCTTCTCTCTGCCAAAGAACTCCAATGTGACAATGCTATTTCATAAGGAAACTCCTCCACCTCATAGGTCAACACATATACTCTCAAGCAATTATCCAAATTTTTGTCCAACCTATTTCAAACTTTAGATTTTATATATGAAAATGCACTGAAAACCCTTTCATCTTCCATGGATCCCAAAATCATCGTTTGACATAATTCATATAAATGAAAATATTCACTCATAGTATGTTTTAAGATATTACTTAGTTGTAATATTCTCCACAAACATGAAATAGAACCTGCTTCATGACGGTTAAAGAGCTGTGAAACTTGAGCAAACATTGTTGTTCCAAAACAATTGGATTGTTTTGTCAAAATATATTTGTTCAGAATGCCATTGATTTCAATTCCATTGACTACAACACTTTGACTAAAATGGCCAACAAGTCTTCCCATGTATTTGAGTAACAAAGAATTTATAATTTGGTATTCATTGCAAGGATCCCAAAACATTGGATTACCACACCCATAGCCTCTAGCAATTCATCTCTTTGAAAACAGTCTCTGATTTCTTTTGACAATGATTTTTATATTTGTTTTAGTTTAAGTTTTGTATCATCCACAACCACATGAAATATATTGTAGGTTATGGGCATTTGCTCAACTTCATTTGTAGCTATATCCAATCACACACCATAACAATATAAAGGTATTTTATTTCTGTGCATATTAATACATAGATGATCGTTAATATTGAACTTCAAAAAGCTCCGAGGACTATTCACACTTGTTAATGCTATCCAACTCTCAAACAAGGGATCCATAAAATATTGACCAGATGCATACATCATATCAATATGCATGCAAATTTTTATTCTCGCCCTGATGAAATCCACAATATAAATCAATCTTTCTTGTGCAATTTTGATCAAAGTATTTTTTTTTCCAACATTGGAAGAATTCCACACAATGTGAGAAGAGTTTAAAAGTCACTCATTCAAAAAATTAAATCTTTAGCCTTATCAACCACCCTATGATTTGCATACATAAACCCTATCAAGGATTGATATTCTTTGAAAACTCTTAATGTCGGTAGATACATCGAAATCCACCTAGTATCCACATATTTCAACAATTTTTTACCTTCAGTAACTCCTAGTGCAAACTGTTGAAACTCTAAAAATATTTTTGGACTACGTGAAAAATATTCATGAATTTCATGGACAAGCTCTTCCACTCTAGAAACATTTATAAATGTATCCACAATTTTGTATGCAAGATTCATTTTGTGAGCCATGCAATGAATAGGGATCAAATATGGGGCAACCGATGTTTGTAGTCTAACGCAAAGACCATTCCTGTGTCCTTGCATTGTAGCAGCACCATAAGATTCTACACATATTAACTTAGTGGCTATTTCAATTTCATTCATTCCTACTTCTTCTTTTAAACTAGTTACAACAACATTGTAAATGTTTTCTGCATTACAATTTTCCACCATTTTTCGTATTCCTAGTAAATGAGGTTGCCTTGAATGATTTTCCAATGTGTAAACATGCATGCAAATCCAATATGTATTGTCAACTATAGTCACCTCATCAATTGAAAGTGAAATGAATTTTACCTTTTTTACTTTCTCTCTGAGGTCATTCTGCTCAACCAATGACATACATTTTGCCATTTCCCAACCACTTCGATCTGACCAATGAGCGTTGGGTAAGTTTTGCACATTAGCTAGTCGAAATAGAGATTTATAATCTATGAAATAAGACATAGGTCTACCCTTCTTAAGAATATAAAATACAACAAAAAACTGTAAACTTTTTGAAGCTAAAGTTAACTTATTCATTTTTTGAAATTGGGCTTGAATCGTTGCACCTTTCTCAACCAATGTTTGCTTTCATTTCATTTCTTTATCATATTCTTCCACATATCTCATATGTGCACACTATGATGCATCCTTCCACCTATAAGTTTTTTGTGTTGCTCAATCACCTTCTTTTGTTTTGATATAAACCTTTCCACAATATTTTTCTACTGTATCTTTCTTAAGTTGCAATCTATGCTCCTTTCCATGTTTCCAACTACAAATTACGCATCTTAATTTTGTTATATCATCACTACTATTCTCTGGTAGCACTGGCTCAATAAATGGAAATTTTGATATCCAATCAGGCTGAAATGATCTATTAATTGTCCACCTAGATAACCTTGCACGTTTATTTTTTTTAGATGAAGATTCTATGGAAGTAGGTACTGCATAAGAACTATTAGTTTATTTTCCACTTGGCATGTTAGATTCAGGAATATCTTCATGTTGTTGTTCTATTTGATTGAGATTATCTTCATGTGTGGATTGTTGATTATCGTGGATATGTGGAAGTGGAGGAATGCCAGGGTTAACATTTTTTTCTGTAGAGATAATTCTAGTGTCAATAGTAGATTCATTATCACTATGGCATTTAAAAGCATACTAGTGTTTTCTACAGATAAAAGTGAACAAAGCCATCAACCAAAAAACACACTTTTTTATGAATTGAGGACATTATATTTAAAATTAACAAAGTAAAAAAATTAATTGGTGAGTAAAGATGTTCATACCTTTAGTTTGTGTAGATGTTGATGGCAGACTGGATTTTGAAATATTAGGAAAGTATTTGAGGATAATCCTTTTATTGGAAGACTCTCCTCCCTTCTTTCCTTTCCACTGCCTGCAGTTGACATTTTTACCTGTATGAATAGAAGAATAACATGAACAAAGAACATCATTTTTAAATATGAAAATAATAGGTATAAAAGAAAACTACTGCTAGAGACAACAAAATCAGTGACTATCCCATGAATATTGTTCATTGGCAGAATAAACCTCCTTATTGAGTGTCCATTAATAAAATGAAAAAGGAAATTTAATGGTAAAAGAAGCATACAAATAAATTGAGTCACCTTCTGCCAGTCGCCTTCTGCCAGTCGCCTTCTGCCAGTCGCCTTCTATCGGTCACCTTCTTCTAGTCACCTTCTTCTAGTCACCTTCTACCAATTGCCTACTATCAGTCACCTTTTATAAGTTGCCTTCTACTAGTCACCTTCTATTAGTCACCTTCTATCAGTTGCCTTCTGCGAGTCGCCTTCTATCAGTCACCTTCATCCATTCACCTTCTCCTAGTCACCTTTTATTAGTCACCTTCTATTAGTCACCTTCTGTTAGTCACCTTATGGAAGTCACCTTCTATTAGTCACCTTTAGTCAGTCACCTTCTGCAAGTCACCTTCTACTAGTTACCTTCTTCCAGTTGCCTTCTATCAGTCACCTTCTGCAAGTCACCTTCTTTTAGTCATCTTCTGCTAGTTGCCTTCTGCCAGTCACCTTCTATGGTCACCTTCTGCCAGTCACCTTCTGTTAGTCACATTCTGCCAGTCACCTTCTGTCAGTCACCTTCCGCCAGTCACCTTCTATCAGTCACCTTTTGTCAGTCACCTTCTACCAGTCGCCTTATTCCAGTCACCTTCTAGCCATCGTGGACTCTGTTTTTGTCAGTACTCTACTTTGTATCGCTCAATATCCAAGAAAAATGTTGTAATTGTATGGGAGTCGTTTTCAGGGTTAGCTATATATAATGGGGTACAAGGGGTGATTTGGGTGAGATATTTCTTATTTTAAATAAATTTAGGGTAAAAATTGGGCGGGAAACCTTATGACAACGGGGAAAATTTACCCTTAAAAAAATTAGATCCCAAAATTTTTGGATGAACGGGTCGACATCTATGGTCCCAAATATCACAAAATTAACATTTTGAAAATCCAAAAATTTGTGCTAAATTGTGAAATTTGCCACTAAGCAAAACCATGATAAGAAGCTTAAATATTGATTTTTCTCTTTACTAATAAGAGCCACTATCTATACTTTATGATGGACCTCTTTCAACAGGTCTCATTCCTTATACTTCTTCATTGAGACCTCTTTCAATAGGTCTCTTCTCTCTTGCTTTGAATCTGCAAGCCTTGCTAGTTTTTTCTTTCTTCTAAAACTTTTCTCCTTATAACTCCTTATTCTCAATCAAATATGGCCTCCTTTTTTTATATAATAAAGACCACAAATTTGCATACGAACCTCTTTATATGGTTCTTTAAACTATAGAATCCTATCTCTAAAGAGTCTTTATCCTTTAATGTTGGCCTCTTCACTTGGACCAATTTTCAAGGTCTATATGACCTGAAACACATTAATATCAAGGTCTATCTTCAAGACCTAAAATTCTTATAGACCACTTTCTATTATGAATAGAAACTTAGAATAAGTAAAATCAATTTATTTTTTGTCAAGGTCTATTCTTATTGACCTAAATATTTTATCAAGGTCTATCTTTAAGACCTAAAACTATAATAGACTACAACTTGAATTTATCCCTACTTGAGGAAAGATTTCTTCCTTCTTGCACTTGAAGATGAAATTCTTCTCTATCTGATGTAGGAAGCTTCTCAATTCTAAATATCAATTTTACTATAGTAATATCTTAGGTTGTTCCTAATAATCCAATATCAAGGTGACAATAAACTTTCCTGATACTCCAAACAAGTCAACTTGATTTGTACCAACTTCTTCAACCTTATTTTGAATGTTGATAGAAACTAGTTGCTAGGAATTTATCTTTGTCCCTACAATTATTAATGTAAGGATGGCTATCTCCTGAATGATCAAATTTATCCTAAGTTGGTTCTACCTCAATTTTTAATCAATAATTATTATCTTTCCTTGAGATAATAACAATGTCAAGTGATTTATGTCCCTAAAACTTTCCTATTAATGTCAAGGTTGGTTATTCCCTAAATAATCATCTATCTTCAAGTTGATTCACCCAAATATGAATCCTAGTCTTCACTAGTTATCCTTCAACCTAGTGGAAATATTCTATAGTCGAGTCTTAGTCTTCAATGGTTATCCTTTAGCCCAGTTGAAAGACCCTAGATTTTTCTTACTTTCCTTATTGTTGAGTCATAGTCTTCACTAGATGTTCCTACAACTATGGAAAGACTCTAGACTTATGCTCTATTCAATAGAGTCATATCTAACTCCCTTTAAAGTAGATAGAATCTAACCAATTTTGTCACACTAGACATAAATTGATTTTGTAACTTAACAATTCCTATGCAAGCAACTTCTTGTTGTAGCTCTAATACCATTGATGAATTTTGAAGCCTTACTGTTGGTGTAAAATCATAGGATTATTATTCATAGGATAAAATATATTATAGTCGTAATATAAAGGAATCATATATTAATGTAACAGAGATAATATGAGACAAATAATATGTATATATCAAGGCTTAACAATATATCAAATAACATTCATTAATAAGCCACAATTATGAATGTAATAGCTTGAATCATACAATATAACAAGACTTACAATATTAGTTGCTCAAATGTATACAATTTGTATTACTCCTCTTTATGTTATAAATGTATCATATACAATGATAATATCAATACTCACTACGTAGACAACTCTCTATGTAGACAATATAGATAATGGGGATGATACTTTCGATGCCTCTCTATGGAGTAATATATAACCATTATAGGATGACTCTTTGGTTACTTGATTCTTCCTTTCCATATACCAAGTCTCATGACTCTTGGCTTATCTACTTAACACTTGCATACACATGACACTATCTTAAATGCACACTTGGACATGACTCTTCACATAACTCTTACTAATATAAGAATACTTGTGCACACTTACATATGAGACACTTGTGCATATTTACACTCATAACACATGCACACTTATTTATATGACACTTATGCATTTTCTAAACATTATTACATTATATAAAATAATTACTTACACACTAATTTAAGACACAACCCTAATCTAATATTTACAAGGATGTACCATGGTGGTACATTGGCATGTACCAAATAATGTAATATTCTCCAAAAAAAAATCTCTTAGTATTCTAGCATGACATGTATATATCCTACACATCAATATATAAAATAATATAATATTCTCTAACACCTCCTTGTATTACATTATTTTATATGAATTTATCTTGATCTGCATAGATGGTTCTAGAATATCTAAAATATGTTTTGACCAAGTACTTTTGTAAAAATATTTGTAATTTGATCTTTTTAGTAGAAATATTTTTCAATTGGATATGATAATTTTGAACATGATCCTTGATAAAATGACATTGAGCTTCAATGTGTTTTGTTCTTTCATGAATAATTATATTTTTGATTAGATTAAGTACTCCTTGATTATCATTATTCATTATTGTAGGAGTTCTTTTGATTCCCATGTCTGATAATATGTACTGCAACCATAGTGCTTCACAAATTGCATATTTTTATGTAAAATATTGTACTTTTGTAGATGAAAGTGCTATTACATGTTTTTTACTATACCAATAAAGAGATCCTAAACCAAGATATAAAATATAGCCTGATGTAGACTTTCTATCATCTACAGATCTTACATAATTAGAATTTGAATATCACTTTAGAAAAAAATTATCATCATCCTTTTTATATGTTAGTCCATATTCTGTAGTCTTTTTAATATACTGTAGTATTTTTTTTAGCTTTCCAATAACTTTCTCTAGGTTCTTGCATAAACCTTGAAATATAATTTACAACAAAAACTATATCTAGTTTGGTATTTTTTAAATATAGAAGACTTCCAATTAATTGATGATAGATAGTGGTTGAGACTAGAGGTGTCTCATCATATCTTGACAATTGCAATCCTTGCTCCATGGGAGTATCTTTCAATATACAATTGGTCATCCCATATTTTTTAAGCAATTATTTGCATATTTTTTTTGTATAATTGTGATATTATTTTCATTTTGATAGATTTCCAAACCAAGACAATAATGAAGAATACCCAAATCAGTCATTTCAAAATATTTTTATAAATATTTTTTTGACTTTATCTATCAAAATTTTTGAGCTTCCTATAATTACCACATCATCAACATATACTATAAGTATTATTCTATAATGTCTAATATTTTTTGTATAAAATTTTGGATCTGATAAACTTATTTTAAAATTATGTTGTAATAAATGATTATTAATATTTATATACCATGCTATTCATGTTTTCTTTAGGACATATCAAAATTTATTTATCTTGAAAACCTTTTTTTCCTATTATTTAATCATAAATCCTTCTGGTTGTGACATATATACCTCTTCTTCAATATCACACAGAGAAATGCACTTTTTAAATCCATTTGATAAAGTTTCCATCCATGATGTGTTACTAAAGTACAAACTATTCTCATGGTAGTCATTCTGATTGTTGGTGTAAATGTTTCTTCATAATATATCCCTTTTGTTTGAGTATATCATTTTGCAACCAATCAGGATTTGTATATATCAAGATAATAATCTACTTTGTATTTTATCGTGTAGACCACTTACAACCTACTATTTTATTTCCTTATGGTAGATCAACCAAATTCCATGGTTTACTTTTCATTAATGTTGCAAATTCTAATTCCATGGCTACTTTCCATTCTGGTTGATTTAAAGTATTTGAAGTAGTTACCAAAATTTTGGTGCCCAAGTAATGCATACCTTTGTATTTTACCCAAAAAGGGTTTCGACGTGATTCGAACTGTCATCTCCTCAAGCGCAAAACACCTTAGCGCTTTGGTGCCCACTACATAGGCTATAAACACCCATGAGAAGGAAAAGAAACTTCCTTCCTCTTGGTGCCTTCGATCATCATCGATGCCTTCAAAATAAAACACTCTGCCATGTATTTAAACCTCCACCACGCACTACCACAACGCCTTGCCTTTGCCAAAGTTGCCAACTGTGCTACCTATGCTTGATGACCAATATGCATTCTAAGGTAGGTAATAAATCCTTGACTACCACTTGGTCCTTTAAACACCAATTAAATCCTTCTCTATCTCACCGAATGATTTGCACAATTCGCAATTGCTTGGAGATTAAATCGAATGCATAAAATCTATCTTGGCTAAGGTGTTGGAGTCCCCTTTATACATGTTGATTAATTTTCTCCCCACGTTGATGCTCGATGGTTGAATTTAAATTTCAAATTTTGACAAAATAACCCACCTTAGGGTTATTTAAAATTAACATAAATTAATATATAATTAATATTAAAGTTAATTAATAATTAATTTAAATAACATAAAGTTAAGTAAATTAATTAATAAATTAATTTAATCTTCCTTGTATAATATTATAAAGAATTATTATAATATTATTTTCTTGGGCTTATTCTCTGCACTTTGGACCTCATATGACTACCTGAAACTGGGTCTTGACCAACTAAAAATGGACTTCTCCTTTTGAACTAATTGGAGAACCTAAAATTGATGCTGCCCACTAAAACTGCCACTCACTGGTGCTGCAAGCTTGACATCAATGACCACTCAACTCTTGACATCAATGACAACTCATCTACTCAAAATTTCCAACAATCTCCCCCTTTGTCATTGATGGTAACCCAAATTCCTTTTACCAAAACTTGACATTTTTCCTATTTTGCTCCCCCTGGAAAATTTCTCCCCCTGACTCAATGCTCTCTCCTTAAACCAAATCTCTCCCCCTTACTCAAATATCTCCCCCTTTGAAATCAATGGCAAATTATCACCTTTGGGGCTTGGGGCTAATAATGAGTCTCTTATCTTAGCCCTTCCCCCATATCCTATTCAGGTGGTTATTTCTGGGGTGGGAGTATTTTGACTGCCAACATGCACTGATATTTACCTTTGTCCTCTTTCCTTCTCATCCTATTATTTTGATTTCTTTGACTATTCCTGTTCATGTCCATGTTCCTATTTCTATTCATATCCATATTATTGTTCCTGTTCCTATTTATGCTTGGTTCTAGAATGTCTGCTCTACACCACTTTGATGTATATCAATTATTATTGCACTTATAACACTTAATGTTATTATTATTTGGAGGTGCACATGTCTTGGGATTTCTCCTGGTGAAGCCATATCTATTCCTATCATGGACCCTATAATTCTTTGCCTTGTGACCAAACTGATTACATGGTCAACAATATCCATGAAAAGGTTGTCTGCTTCTGAAGTTCCCATATTCCTATATTTCATGTGTCCTACATTTTGAAGCCATGTGCCCAAATATGTGACATGAAAATAATCATCCATTGAAGTTTTCTTGCCTTGACCTCATTGGTCTCTTAGTCTCTCTTACCCTATGTTGATTCTTGTTCCATCTATTCCTATTTTGTGCATTATTTATTTCTTTGTTGAAATTTTTGTTGTCCAAATCATCTTCAAAAGTCTCTTTCACATTCTAATACCTTTGTTTCTAACTTATCCTTGAACTTCTTTATCTTAGCCATTGACTTTTTTATATCCTCTATAAGCTTTCCTTTCTCTTCATCATATTATTGAAATTGAAGCTCAAGTTGGGAGTTTTGCTTTCTTACCTTATTTAAAGTTTTAAGAGCATAAATAAGCTCTCCCTCAAGATCAAATTCTTCTTTTTCTGATTCTTCCTCTATTTTTTTACCTTTGAGAACATCTTCATTCTTTTCTGACTTGTCTTCTATAGGATCACCTCCTTCTTATTCTAGTGCCATTAGAATATTCTCTTTTGGTCCTTCAAGTGTATCCTCATATTCATCATCACTGAAACTGAAACCATTATTTGTACAACTATCTTCAAGATGTCCAAAATTACCACATCTAAAACACTTGAGAATTATTGGTGATATTTTCTTAACTTCTTATTTTTATTCTATCAAAAATAGGACTTCATATTTATTATTATCTGAGAGACTATTATCACTATCACTTGAGTACTTACTTGCCTTATCTGCATAGTAGCTCCTCTTTTGTATTTAAAAGAACTTCTTTCCTTGTTTGCCTTATCCATCCTTGCCTTTATTTTGGTACCTGTATTTTTTTGATTCCTTGTTCTTATGATCCTATTTTTCTTCATCATTGCTATTTTTGGCTTCTTGAAAATTAGTTGCATAGTGACCGTACTTTCCAAAATTGAAATATATATCAAATTTTGCATCTTTAAATATTCTTTAATCCTTATTCCTTCTACCATAATTTGCTTCTTCATCACTGGATGACTCATTGCTTGAATCTGAATTTTTACCCTTTGTCTTCTTAGTAGCTTTGAAGGTAGCTTTGTCTTCTTAGATTAGGTTCCTATTTTTTTCTTAACTCAAAAGTTGTAATAATACCAAGTAACATATCTCTTGTCAAAATATCACCATATTTTGATTCCTCTATAGTAGATATATTTTCACTAAACATTTTTGGAAGAGATCTTAAGATCTTATCACAAACATCAGATTCTTCAATATCAAGTCCAAGTCCTTGCATGGCATTAACAACCTCATATACCCAAAGTAGATAAGTACTAATGTTTTTCTCATCCTTCATTTTTAAATCTTCAAATTATCCTTTGAGATTTTGTATCTTTGCCTTTTTGACACTTTTATCTCCTTCATATATGCTTTGTAACTTATCCCAAATTGCTTTTGCTGATTTGCAATGCATAACTTTTATCTCCTTCAAATTTTGAATTTTGACTTAATAACTCACCTTAGGATTATTTAAAATTAACATAAATTAATATATAATTAATATTAAAATTAATTAATAATTAATTTAAATAACATAAAATTAAGTAAATTAATTAATAAATTAATTTAATAAAATTATATTAATTAATTTATAATTAATTTAATATTCCTTGTATAATATTATAAAGAATTATTATAATATTATTTTCTTGGGCTTCTTCTTTGCACTTTGGACCTCATATGACTACTTGAAACCAGGTCTTGACCAACTGAAAATAGACTTCTCCTTTTGCACTGATTGGAGAACCTGAAACTGATGCTGCCCATTGAAACTGCTACTCACTGGTGCTGTAAGCTTGACATCAATGACCACTCAACTCTTGACATCAATGACAACTCATCTACTCAAAATGTCCAACATTTTCTTTATTGTAGGATCAATTATTTTGTATCCTATTGAATCATTATCATAACCAAGAAATATTCCACACATAGTTTTGTCATCCAATTTAGTTCTTCTTTGCTTTGGAATATGCATGTATGCCTTACATCCAAAGATTCTTATATGTTCTATTGTTGTATTTTGTCCTGACCATACTTCTTTAGGAGTAACATTTTTAAGTATCCTTATAGGTGATCTATTTTATAGGTATACAACTATTTTAACTCCTACCTAATATTAATGATCAAGGTGCATTTATTTTAGCATACAATAAACCATTTCCATAATTGATCTATCTCTTATTTCTGTAATACCATTTTGCTATGGTGAATATGTTGTGGTAAGTTGTCTTTTTGTTCCATTGGCTTATAGAAATAAGTTAAATTCTTTTGAAAAAAAATCACCTCCTCTATCTAAACGAAGATTCTTGATTACTTTTCTTTACTCTTTTTCACCTAGAAGTTTGAATTGTTTAAAACAACTGAATGCTTCAGATTTGAATTTCATAAAATACACCCATATTTTCTTGGAGTAATCATCAACAAATAGCTGAAAATATTTGTCCTTCAATACTAGTAATATTCATTAGACCACATAAATATGAATATATAAATTCCAATGGTTCTTGAGTTTTATTCTAATGAAGTTCAAAAGGTATTCTATGTTGTTTTCCTGCTAGACATATCGTAGATTCACATGAAATTTTAGGTAAACCTTTAGCCATTTGATTTTTACTCATCTCATTTAATGAAGATGCAATTATGTATCCTAGTCTTTTATGCCAAAGCTCTCTTATTTTAAAAATCCTTGTTTACAAAGCCATATTTGACACTGTATCTAGAGTAAACAAACTATTGTTAGAAGAGCCAAAAGCTACGACTTTTTCTTGTTTGATAATAAGACGTGTTTTCTAGTCTTTAATTGTTTTGAATTCAATTGTTATATTCTGATGCATCAATTGAGATACTAAAAGAAGATTAGTAGTCAATCTAGGTACATATAGTACATTATTAATTATTCCTTTTTCATTTGATATATTAATTAAGACATCTCATATTCCTTTGACCTCATAAGTCATACTATTTGCCATAACAATTGGTTTCTCATATTTTCTTGAAAGGTATTAAACAATTATTTATTTCCAATCATGTTCCTACTTGCTCTAGAATCAATATACCAATAATCCATAGTGAATTTCTTTGAAATAGTAAACCTTATATCTCCAATATTTAATATGCACTAAAAAACAAATTTGCAAATTCTAAATTTTCTAAACCTTTGATGTAGAAAACCTTTTAACTCCCAAATATTTTAAATTTGCAAAATTTCAAAAACTTCTAATATATTTCAATTTTAATTTAAGAACTTCAAATATCTTTTAATACTTGAAAAAACTTTAAATAGTCAAATAAACTAATTAAAGTGGAAATATTTATCATGCCACACTTTAAAAAATTAAAAAATCTTAAATTTCTAACTAAACCTTATAACTCCAACTAATTAAGCTATAATCATCTTCTAAACTTATAATCACTTTATAACTCCTTTAATTAAAAAATAAAACATTTAAAAACCTTTAATTACAACTAACCTTAGTCAACTTGCACTTTGATTCTTATTTCACTTGCTTATTAGATGTGAAAAATAGCTCTATGGTCCAAACTTAAGTAGCTCTCACTTAGACGTGCCGAGCTTAACCCTAAATTCACATGTATTTTGCATGCTAATCAATCATCAATGATGTTACATTAGCTTTCAGCCATAACATGTCTTCTTTTTATTCACTTCTAGAATATATTACTTTGACAAACTAATGTAAGCAATAATGTGTATTTGTTTCCTAAATATGTTACTCCTATAAGCTATTGTAAGCAATAATACTTTGTGTATTCATTTATTAAATACATTACTCCTACAAAAAATGTTTCTATTCTTAGGTGGTATGCAAATGTTGAATGGCTTCACTTAACTTTCATGCTAGTTCCTCATCTTTTCATCTTCTACAATATCTGGTATCTTACATATTGGTCTCCTTATCTACTAGTCTCCTCTTCTCTTTGTTTTATATTCTAATGGTCTCTTCACTTCCTTATCTCCTTGTCTCCATTGGTCCAGTCAATGATTTCATCCTTGATTTGATGTTATTCCTCACATTGGTGCTATTAATTCTCAGGTCTATCGTTGGTGGTTAGATCTTGTGCTAGTGATCAGGTCCTTCACTGGTGGTCATGTGATGACCACTCAATGCTCTTAAATCCTTTTCTAGTGGCCATGTGATGTCAAATACATGCTCTTATCCTATGAGTGAGTGTTCCAGATGTTCACATGATCTTTTATTCTTCATTATTTTTACTAAGAGTGATTCACTCCACTAAAATTTGATTGCACCTAATGTGATTGCTCCTTCTATGAGGTTTCTTCTTTTCTCTTTTGCTCCTATAATTATTACCTGGCTAGTAGCCATATGTTGCTCAAACTGGTAATCTTAGTGCTTCTTTATTTTCACTTAGCACTAACTCCATTATTTTTTAGGTACTCGATATTTCTTTTTCTATCCAAAAGCTTACTTATATATGTCTTCTAGTTTTTTTACTGAACACAAACATCAAACCTACACTTGACTTGTAAATAAAAATTGTAACGACCCTCCTTGGTATGACTTTATCTTGATACTTGTTTATGTATTGGTGTGTGGATATTTAATGTATATCATCATTATATGTTATCAAGATGTTTCAATTAATGCCTTTTTTGCTTTGATTATACTACTTTTAGAATATGGTACTACTAATATAAATTATGGTTGCAGGACCAGGTACTCTCACTGGTGGATTGGTATGGAACAACCACCAAAGTTGATAGAAATGGGAAATTATGGATGACATTCTCATCGACAACTCAAGGGTAAAAATAAACCCTTCATATAGGTGCATTGCATACATGTATGTTTGTTTGAATGCACCATTAGGAAAGGAGGTTTTTATCTAAGCAAAGGAGGCATACTTAGTAGGAAGGTGGTAACATCACAGTTATCATAAAATATTCTACTCAAGGAAAAACTTGGTTGTGCATAATTATTGATTTTATCCTAGTTGGTTATGCTGGTTGATATCAATGCTAATGATTGATATTAGCATTCAATAGTAATTAATTTAATCACAGGTATAATTAAATTAATTTTTAATTTTTATAGCATTAAGAGGAAATGTATTAATAAAGAAAATGATTTGATTATTAGTCCAAATAACATTAGTATTGAAAAATGTTAATGTTTATAAATAATTCTTTAGGGAATGGTTTAATTTTTAAATATTTGGCTTTGTTGTAATAAGCTAATATTAATTAATAATATAAGCCTTTGTATAAAAAAAAATTGAATTAAAAGAGTGATTAGTAAGGTGTTGACTTTTGGAAATATTAACGTTCTTAGAAAATATTACTTACACTTTGGAATGGCTCACCATGGTAGTGGGTTGCTAGCATGTCTAGAAGAAGTGGAAGGGGCTACCACTCTATCTTAGGGGAGGCCTCCATGGAAGCTAAATGTAGCCTTGAAGTTATAAATTTTTGGATTGCTAGCAAGAGTTGGAAAAGAGTAAGCTTTGGAATCAAAGAAAGAAGGTACAAACAAAATGTATGAAGGCCTGGTAGTAAAGTATTCAACGGAGAAGGTATACCTACATAACTTGGATGTGCTTGTTTACCTTCCTTGTTTCTTCAAATTTTTCTTAAGAAATTGTATGGAATGCATTGGTTACCTTGTTGTAACTATGTTGTTGGTTTTTAATTTTAATTTTAAAAGTTTTGCATATGCTTTGTGTGGTGCCTCTGTGATGTAGTTGTGAAGCCAATGTAGTGGTAGTTGCATAACATTTTTAGGGCCTAGTTTTGCTATGATTCCTTGCTAGTCATAGACATCTTTCTTATTAGATCCTTGGTCTAGTTTGGATCAGTTTTATGTTGCCCAATTGTAAGTTAAGTCAGTTGTGGACGTCTTATTTTGGTTATCCTTTTTATTTTATCCTTACTTTTATTTTAGCTAGCCAATCCAAGTTGGATATGGAAGTTAGTTCTAGATGTGCCCGATTTTCACTTTATGGGTAGGTGTTGTGAGCTTGGTTGTGTACCTTGAGCTACTCGAATCTTTAGTTAGAGTTCCTTTTTAGGGTTGATATATTTCCTTTTTTATGTAGTTAAGATAGGCTCAGGCACCTTGTGGACTGATATAAATGTTTTAGTTTATTGGCCATAGTGTCTGGAGTAATATTTATTGTATTACATGTTGTTATACTTTGAGTCAGAGAAGAAGCATGCTTTTGATTTTATGTTCTTATTGTTTACGCTCTAGAAAATTTAATATTGTATTGGAAGCTTTCAATTTGTAAATTTAATATATGTCTACTTGGTTCAAGTAAGATATTAGAGTTAATATCATTTGATATAATTTTGAAAGTAGAGTTATGCTTTTGGATGAAGCTTAGATATGTTGTGTTTTATATATATGGATTCAATACTATTTTATTAGGAAATTTAGTTAATATTGAAGTACATCCATGAATTTTGTAATTATAATTCAAGGGTTATATTTGTGTAAAGATGAATATTATTATAAGAGAGTTATTTGGTTTAATGAATTCTTAAGTCTTGAGTAGATAAAGGGATTCATTATGGGGTTCTCTCCTTGTTTGCATAATTTTTTTTTTGTATACATGCATGGTGAGTGAATGCATGGAATTATTACTTGATGCATATTAGCCATGCATTGCATATCACAAGCTATACTAATCCATATATTTCTTATCAAATTCATGGGCAAGATCTTCTAGAGGAGGACCTTGAAAAAGAAAGAGTATCACTGGACCATTGGTTTTGTTCATAACATTGTTGTTGAGAAAGAGCTCATATTTGGTAAATGATGTATTGTAATTTTGTAATAGAGGAATTATGTTGTAGATAATCTTGTTTTAATAAATGAAGAAAGAGTGTATGTCCTTTCATTAAGATCTTGGAATAGAGTTTATTTTTAAATGAAAAATTAAATGTTGTACTTATTTATGAAAAGTAATTGGAAGGCTTATGAAGGAATGTGTTAGAATTTAACTATGTTTTTGGATTATGATGCCTTAGATGATGTTCATTATTTCTTTGAAATCTAAGTACTAGTGTTAAATGGAAAATTTTAAGCTCTATTTTTAGCAATCTTGTTTAATTAAGCATGTTAAGCATAACACTTTATTGCTTTATGGGAGAGATGTTAAGGTTTAATTATTTTATGATTCTTGGGTTTTTGGGAGGGCTTGGGTGAGACTTAAATCCATATTAGAACCCTTGAGTCAATAAGATAACCCAATCATATTAGGATTTGTGGTGATGCAATAACCATATGTATGTCAATCCTAGGAGGATTTGTAGGGATGCAATAACTAGGTGTATGTTAATTTGGGAGGATTTGTGATGATGCAATACCCAGATAATTGTGAATAGTACACCTTGAATGGTGAGGATCGGGTTTTTCCAAAATGGTGAGGTCTTGGGAAATAAATCACAAGTTAGTATAGTAGTGGTACCTTAAATATGTGGATCGAGTGATCATGCTTATTACCAAGTGAGTGGCAATGGCCCGTAGAGATGTGGTAACTAAGGACTAAAGCATTATACCAAAATATTTTTACATAGATGAACATATATAAGATTAGGGAATATACATATCCCTTTAAGTGTTATGGGCCTTAAAGGATAATCCCTATGTCATGTTCAAGTTGTGCTATATTGGTGAGGATATGGAAAATGTGGAGGGGCCATTATTAACATCCTTTCTAAATGGTGAGGTTTAGAAAGGTGAACCCCAAAAATATGGGATGTTGGCTAATCATATTGACTTGAGTTTCATCTGCAGTGATATTGAATCAAAATGTGGTTATGCCTTATAAATATTGGAGTATATTAGGACTTCTTTGTGAAACTTGTTAAAAATAATCTCTCTCTTTTTCTTTGGTTTGGTGGGTTGCTATAGCAATTAACTGTATATTAGCACTCTAAAATTAGTTGGTGCTTACCTTAGATATAGTGCTATGCTCTTAGATAGGTTTCTTCTATTATTTCACTAATGTAGTGAATGTCTTCTTTACTTTAAATAGCTTTAGAAAAGTTACAATTTGTGCTTTGCCTAACTTCTGCTATAGAAGCTTTGTATTTCTTGTTTTTATCAGAGCTCTAATATTCTATGGAAGCTTTAATTCTCTTCAAAAACTTAGAAGCCAAAATTCTTCTCTATATTCTATAGGAAGCTTCTCAACCTTCTAAGATAAAATCTTCAATGTCTTAGGTCACACCTAAGAACAAAATATAATTTTCATTTTTTAGAGAACTCAATATCAATGTCAAGGTGACTATGAATGTACTCAAATGACCAGTTTTTATTTTGAGTTGGTTCTTTATTCAATAATGATTCTCCTAGTTTCTAGAGAATCCAAAATATTATTAGGGTAACTTTGTATGCCCTCAAATATCCAACTATTTTTTGATTTGGTTTTCAATATAAAATGCCCAATTTTCTCCTAATTTGGCCCTTTCTATCAATATAGATGAGTCCTAGTCTTCATTGGTTTCCTTCAACCAAGTGGAAAGACCCTAGCATTCAAATTAGGGTGATTAATCCTTGTCCTCCCAATATTCTACTCAATAAGACCTTTAAAAATAGAGTCCAAATCTTCACTACATTTAGAGTGGATATACTCTATACTAATTTTATGAAAAGTGGACAAAGCTAGCTATTGATAATGGTGGATAATAAAATTAACTCTATTAAAATGGACAGAGTCAAGTGGTAGCTTTGATACCACTGTTGGATTTTTAAGCCTTACCAACACAAAATATCACAGGTCCCAATATAAAATAGCCATAATTTTAAAGATTAAGAATATCAATAATGAATATACCAATTTATATAGATCAATAAATATACTTACAATATTATTCATAAAAGTATAAAGTACAATCTTTAGATAATATCTATACTTGATACAAGTTATGGAGCTTTGTCTCCATAATATAGCTATACGAGATAACTCTTCAAATTCTTGATTTTGCTTTTTGTATTCTTATCTTGCCACTTGCATAAAAAAGTATTAGCATTCTAACATGACACATGTATATATCCTACACATCAATATATAAAATAATGCAATATTCTCTAGAAAAGAGAACAATGAAATAATTCAAATTTTACATGTGCAAGTACCTTTGTAAAAATATCCACAAGTTGTCTTTAGGGGGAATGTATCGTATCTAAATCTGGTTATTCTAAACTTGTTCTCAAATGAATTGACATTGGACTTCAATGGGATTTGTTCTTTCATGAAAAACTAAATTTTTAACCAACTTTATAATACCTTGGTTGTCACAATGCAATACTATCAATTGATATTTAGAAACACCTATATCTAATAATATGTGATATAATTGTATCTCTTTGCACATAGTTCCTTATGTAGAATTATACTTTGCATCTATGGATGATACTGCAATTGTATGATATTGGTATTTTGTGCCCTAAGATAGGTCTAAATACTATATGAAACACATATTAATATGTTGACCTCTTATCATCTATAGATCTAGCATAATCTGATAAAAAATTATCATTCTTATTATATTCCAGACCATACTCCACTATACCATAGACATAATAAAAATTTCTCTTTACTGCCTTCAAATGACTCTCCTTAGGTTCCTACATTAACTTTGAAATATAACTTATAAAAAATTTGATATCAAACTAGTATTTATTAGGTATATGAGTCTACAAATTAGTTGAGATAAAGAGTACCAGGCATCTGTAGTCAGTTATCATATCAATGTTGTAAACCTTACTCCATTGGTGTTCCCTTTGATTTATAGTTTGTCAACTGATATTTTTCAAGCAATGCCTTGGAATACTTTTTTTGTGATACCACAATATGATTCTACCTTTTCCATACCTCTAATCCAAGATAATACTGCAAAAGTCCTAGATTTATCATGTTAAATGACTTTTTCAATTCATTCTTCACACCATTCACAAAATTATTAAAACTTTTAGTGATGATCATATCATCAACATACAACACAAATATCACTATCTTAGAGCCAAATTTCTTAATATAGAGATTTATATAAGAGGGAATTTCAGTGAAACTACACTACAATAGGCTATCATCAATTTCTATGTACTAGGCTCTAGGAGCCTATTTCAATACATACAATGACTTGATCAACTTATAGATATTTTGATGTTGTCCATTGACAAAAAATCCTTAAGGTTGTATCATGTACACCTCTTCTTTTATATCACCATAAATGGACTCTTGATATCCATCTATCAAATTTTCTAACCAAAACTATGTTGCCAATGCATAAATTATAAGAATGGTCTTAATATTCACCAAAGGATAAAATATCCCTTCATAATGTATTCCTTCCTTCTATGCAAATCCCTTTGCAATCAGTAATGTCTTATGCTTTTCGATGGATACATCTACCTTGTATTTGATTTTGAAGACCCACTAGCATCCTATGGGTTTCTTTTATTTTGAAATATCGACAAGTTAGTATGTTTTATTCATCATGTATTTCTTGGAATTAATTAGTTTTTTTAATTATTTAGCATAACTCCCCTACCTACTTTATATTAATAATTTAATTTAATTTAATTATTAATAGAGAGAGCAAGCATCCCTTTTCATTTGTCTTTTTGTTCTTCTATGTATTTTTCAAAATTAATTAGGGTTGTTTTTTTAATTATTTGGTACAACTCCTTACTTTATATTAATAATTAAATTAAATAAAATTTAATTTAATTATTAATAGAGATAAAGCATCTACATTGTATTTATATTGTATTTTCCTCTTCTCTGCATCTCCACCATCTCAAATTTCATTATTTTAAATTATTAAACATCCACCCCTGGTTTTCACATTTATTATTTTTCAAATATTGAACATCCCCTAGCTTTCACATTTCTTTGTTTAAATTATTAAATACCCACCCCCACTTTCACTTCACATTTAATTTTAAATTATTGAACACTCCCCTAAATTTCACATTTCTTTTTATTTAATTATTAAACCCCCCTAGCTTTTACATTTTTTTAGATTATAAAATACCCACCCTTGATTTCACTTCACTTTTTATGTTATTAAATTATTAAACATCTGCCCCTGCTTTCACTTTTAATTTTTAAATTATTAAACATCCCCCCTCATTTTTTCAAACTATTACTTTTTTGGCAAGGCTTTTCCCCCACCCAACACATCTAGTTCTTCTTCTTGTACTCCCACTATCCCTACCCCCACTACCCCTCTAAGTCATATTCCTATTCCTGGTAATATTGATCCTAGTTTGCATCAATATCTTTCACAACAAGAACAAAAGGTTGATAAAGTTATCAACATATTGAACTAAAATTAAGAAATAATAGTTTCATCCACTACTATATCTCCTATTATCCAAGGGTTACAACAAAATATTAGACCCCAACATTTGACCATTCATCAAACACCAAATACTCATGTTCGTCCACAACAACCACCTAGTAATAATCCTCTAGATTTTAGGTCTTATGACCTAGGCTTTGCATTTGATATAGACTCCTTAACAGATGATGTTTCCAATTTCTTAGAATGATGTCATGATGTTAAGGTTTCTCACATCGACATTCCCATATTTGAAGGTATCGATCCTTGAGGATGGTTGGCTAAAATGGAAGACCTTATATATTTGTACCATATTCCATAAATAGGTCATGTCACATTAGCAACTTCTAAATTGGGTATCCAAGCTTATCAATGGTTGTTATGGCAACTTCATCAACATGGTGGTCCTCTTTTATGGCTTCAACTCATGGAATTTTTTTTTGAAGTTTTGATAGGGGATCTTCCACATCATATGTGGTATATCTTATGAAAACTTAAGCAAACATAAATAGTGGAAGACTATTGCTCTAAATTCACATGTCACCTCACCTATACTAAGCAATTGAGTATAGTAGTGGTGATATTTGCCTTTCACTATGGCCTTAAGGATAAAATTTGGAAGGAAGACAACATGCATTATCCTTATTGGTCTAAAATCTACTTGAGTGGATGAGTTGCACCCTCAAGGCCTCAACCAAGATTGGATACCTTAGAAAAAGGGGTCTGTGAGTCAACCTTCGGAGAAGGTTGGATCCTATGATCCTATCTAATCTAACTAAAATAAGGTTTTAGAATAAATTAAGGAACGTGAAGGGTTAGAAGCTAAGCTAAAAGTGGTGCAGATTTAGCAACATCAAGAGATTGTACAAGAGTCTCACAATATGAATTTAAACTAAATTGCCTAATAGACCAACTTACTTTTATTATGATACAATAATTAATCATAATAAAATCTGAGCATTATTAAGTCCTAGAAATAGAATAGTAAATCCATGAAAAAATATAGAAAGTAAAATAACTGTAACAAAATTATTCATTCATAGTTTTAATATAAATACTTAATGACTTTGTTAGAAATACATGTTTTGCATAAGAATTGAGAAAGAGGTCAAACAACAATCCAATATTCATTTAAAAGTATTATAGCCTCAATTATACAACTATGTAATTATAAACACTAAAGGACCAACCATTAGAATGGCTTACATTCAAGTATATATAGATTTACAATGTTGTTTAGTTATTTAATCATGATTGTCTATAGAGCTTATTGTAGACCTATCAGAATAGGTGTGGGATGTGGTTGTTGCATTCAAGCCAACTATACTTAATTACTTCAAGTATGCTTTGTTGACATGTGTGATGTAGATTTTAAAGTGAGGATAGCCTATGTGCTGCATCATTGGATTATAACCATATGATCATAGTCCACTCCTTTTTGTTATGCTTATCTAGTCAAGCAGGGGAAAATGTGTGATGGAGGAATATTTGGCTATTGATATATTCTGACAACTATGATATGTAGTGGATGATAAGCACATGCACTCCTACTGATTAAGATGATTTTAAATTATTTATGTAGAGTTTGGTGGCATAAAAGCATGTTGCTTATTGTTGGGTGGTTTGTCTTGATTGAGTATTACTTCCTTTGTCCTTTCTTCATATCGGGTGCTAGAGGTTCTTTTGTATTCTAATGAAATAGTTGTTTAAAGAGTCTAGAATTTGTGTTTACCTATGTTATATGCTAGCTATTGGGTTTTATTTTTTGATCCTCAATGCTTCATTGTCATATCCCTTGTCTTAAATTTACTTTACATCTAGTATTGATTTTGGCTTGTCAAGCATTTAAGATCTTTTTGATGATGTTATTACCTCCTAAATTTTGGCACCTTTGAAAGCTTTGTAGATCATGATGTTGTATTCCATATACAATGCCTTAGAATATTTATTGCTTATTACTATATACTATGCCAAATATTTTATACTATCTTGCTAACATCATCATTATTATTTTTTTGACCATATATATTCTTTTGTTCTTTGCCTCATTGTCAGATGCTGGATGATGGAGCCTTCACATATTTTGCTCTTGATACTTCTGCTAGATGTTGGATCTTATTGTCCTTCTATTGACACCAAATTCTCATATATTTGGCCAACTTTTTTAGTTAGCCAAATTTCATGTTTCTTGCTTTGGGTTGCTAGGTTCAATTACCTTGAGAGTTTTTACTGTCTAGCAAGCTTTTTCTTATTGCTTTCCTACCTAGCTTGCCCTAATTTGAATTTGGTCATATATTTCTACTCTCTACATTTCTCTGCAACCTTTTGACCTGCTTTGTATTATATTTCATATTTGAATCTACCATAGAAACTTCATCCAAAGTTATCAAGGTTGTATTCTTGAGCTATTGCATGCCCTTTGCTACACTATTACCTTTGTAAAAGAACTACATGGCTTGGATCAGACCATATTATGGATGTAGGTAATAACATTTATGTAAATTATTGGCAAATTTTAGGGATTTTTTTTTGTAAAATTGAGAACCTAGTAATCCTTATAGGATAATAAAGCTTTGAGAGACAATGGATCTAGAAGATAAGATGATCAAGTACAAGAAAATGTATGGAGACAAAAATTGGAGTTATGGACAACAAAACAATTTTAGATAAAAGGATTTATGGGGATAAGATGGAGATAAATGGAGGTTGATGGCTTCTATAGCTACATCAGGGCTTCTAAAACACACATTAGAATAGGTCTCGATGCAATTTTAATCCCATTTACCTACAAAATGTGATGTGTATTAAAACATATAGAGAAATAAAAGTACTATAGGTAAGGTTGAGGTTTATGAATACCTCAAAAGGTAAAGATATGACTAGAGGGATGAAGGGTTATGGAAAATTGGAAGCAAATGACAAGAGGTAAGAAAAGGATAATAGTAGAAAATGGAGGGGTTGATGTTGGTGGTGAGATATACAGGAAAACAAGATGAAGATTCATGAAGGCAAGTGAACATAGGTAAGATAAAACAAAGAAGAGGAAGTGGAGATACATATATGCAAGCACCTCCAACAAAACTAAAAATCTCATGAGCATATTTCACTATAGCTGAATGTTGCTTTAGATCCAAAGCAATATATTTAGGTTAATATTCACTCATGCAGATTGCATTAGGCAAATATTCCAGTGCTTCAAAATTTTTTCTCTTTCTCTACTTTTTTCTTTGCAAAATTACGTAGGTAGGCCTCCTTTGTGTTTTTGGACTTCATTTGACTCTTCACTGCTTCAAAAAAATGCATGGATACTTATAATGGTCACAAAACCATATGTATTAAATGACCTTATATTACTTTATAGACACTTTGAATTTGGTGATAATTGTATCCTTAATTGAACTAGATTTTGTCAATGCTAGCACTAATTTCTCGAATCTCATCATCCATGTGACCACTCTAGTTTCTTTATTTCTTATTTTATTTAGCCAATCAGAGCTATGTGCCATGGTATTATCATTAATTAAATATGTGATTGCTTTCATCACCTTGGTACTACATCATATGGATCTTAACTCGATATGATATTTACCTTTTCAGACTTTGTTGCCAAGCATCATATGTATTCAGCCTACACATGCCAATGTGCTTTGTGACATCATTGTGATGACCTTTGATACTTGCTTGCATTATGAGGTATTAAGAGAATTTATTCTAGGCCTTGCTCTTTCAACACCATTGAGGTGTTCTTGAGAAAGGATGAAATCCAAAGACCAAAAGGTTGTGGCTACCTCTACTAAAACCCTTCATAAGCCAAGAAGAGAGTAGGTATTATCAAAAGAGGATCAGTCCTAGCAAAAATTAATATAACATTAGCTAACACCAGGAATGTTTTATCTAACATCAAGATGGTTCTTGGAATACCATCAATCAACATGCCAGATTCAGCTAACATCGAGAAGGCAAAGATTGATGATTTTCTTTTGATGTTGTTTTACATATTTTGGACTTAAGGAATTTTAGAATTGACTGCATCTTTTTCCAATAAGTATTTATCATTCTTGTTCTTTTACTAATTCATATCCAAAATAGACCCTTGATACGAAAATCTTCCTCAAGAGTGAGTGGCTACTGGCAAGGATATCCCCTTTTATAGGTCTTTTTATTTGAAGGTTTCTTCATTCTAGCTCATATTGCCAATTTTGATTGTATCAATTTCCAAGAAGCAATGTCTCCTAAACTTTGTTCAAAGCATGTGATATGACTTGCATATTTCCAAAATTTCTTTGTTATCCCTCCTAACTACTTAACTTGTTCTTCAAGTTGATATACAAATTTTATTTACTCATCGACCTATTTACACAAAATTGTGGTGTATCTCTATATGCTAGCTATGCCTAGTTCTTTAGATTTTGTATATGAATCTACAATGATTGACCAGATAGTATCAAATTTGTGCTTTTCCCTTTAATATTTTCCTCAGGAGTCATAACTGATTTTGATAAGGTTCTTCCACCAATTAACTTTGGACCTATGCTAACTTCCTAGAATGCTTAAAAGGTGGTATTTCCAATCAACACCAATGCATTTTCTTTATCAATTGAATGACCAATTATCTTCTCAATGTACATTGGTCTGTGTAGCACATCTCAAATTAGTTGTAAATATTCAAGTTAGAGACTAGTTACTACTCTTGGATACAATCTAGAACACCCTTAAGCAGAGTGTCCTCTCTCTTGTGGTTATCTTGTAATCTTTAGATTTGGTTATTGGAACATGTGGCTAGCCAAATGATGCATCAAATCATAATTTGTTCTCTGAATTATACCAATTTCCTATGTGTGACAACCAAGATACATTAGAGCCACTCAAGATAGACTCATTATTGTTTGGTTCTTGCTCATTTTTTGGTAAATAAATTATTTCTATTTCAGCCATATATATGTTCTTTTCTTCTTGAAAATTCCCAATGTGATAGGGCCAAAGCTTTTCAAGTTGAATCCAAACCAAATTTTTAATACAAGGAATAATAATTTGATCTTGTGCTAGATGTATTCCAATTTTTCTAAGAAATCCATGGATAAGCTTATCCCAAATATTGGTGGCAAGTCAACGACCACCACATGTACATTTTGAATTGTTGCTAAGTCTAGCAACTTATGTAGCAAAATTTGGACTTCTTTAATAACTCCTACCTTTTCGATTACTAATCATTTGATATGTATCATTTTAAAATCAATCCTATTGTATTGTATACCCATAGCATCATAGATTGCTTGAGTTATAATGGAAACATAACCTGTCAGGTCAACTATACAATTATGCAACACTCATCCTTCCAAGCATACTAACATGTAAAAATACATAGAATTAAGTGTGCCCATGCTAAAAGGTTGCTTATTGTGTACTAATTTGGGACTTAAGTCAACATTTGGGCCACATAAAGTTGTTTCAACTTGATAACAAAGCTTCTCCCAGCTCTCTGGCTTCCATAATAGCACTACCTTGGGATATAGCTTTTGGCTGGACCACCCTTTTGGCTATTTCTCCATAAAATTGTACCATATCCCTTCTTTGACCTCTTGCTATGGTTGGATAGTATAATTTTTGGTAAGCTTGTTTGATTTGGCAATACATGCATAATGCTTCCAAACTACATTGCTTTGGATATATCCTTGGCATTTCCCCTTTTTAATCTAAATTGGATTCCTTCTACTCAATTTCATGCTTTACACTCTTTATGTCTTGAGCATAAGGTTGCCTATCATGAAAATCCATTCTCATACCCAGGCAATTCGAATCTATTATAGAGAATTTTTCTACTATGGGTGAATAGTCCAGATTCATTATGAGAGCCATAACTTCCTTTGAGTTTTGATTTATCCCTATAATAAAATTCAACTAATAGTTGTTGTTACAATCTTCATATATTGAACCCTTGAGTTTACCCAGATTGAAATCTCCCTCTTGTTATTCACTATTTTTGCATTCAAATTTTCTCATACATATTTCATCTATACATTTAACTTGATTTTTAGAGTAATTTTTTTTTAGCATCCTTATGGTATTTGACTTCATAATTTTGATGCTTGATTTTTGCTAGTTATTTTGTAAGTTGTCAGATGACCTTCATTGTTTCTTGAGCTATTCGAGTTGTTGATAAAATATTTGTATGCATTTTATTCTATGAATAATAACATAAATACAATGCATATATATGAGTTAGCTATTGTGGTTACCATGGGCTCATTAGAGGGGTTTGTAGTTCTACCTAGTATGGCAATGGGGTATCTGAATCATTAGCTCTAGGAGGAAGTTTCCCTATAGTTATTAACATATTCTCAAATTCAATGGCAACCTTAAAAATTTGGGAAAATCTTCTCTCATTGTATTACTCAATTTGTAGGCTCAAATATGGGTTTAGGACTTGAATATAGTACATATAATCCTATGCTTGAGATAGTCTTACCTCCCTAGGAAGGTTGTCCCATAATTATTTAAATTTGGTTTTGAAATCCATAAGCCTTTCTAGAGGATGTCTAATGATGTATGAAACCAATGTTATCAATCCAAAGACATCGCCTAGATCATCAAATACTAATATTAGAGGTTCAACTAGGTCTACCCAAGACTTAACACTGTTATCTTCCAAATATTTGTACCACTGTAATGCTTTATCCTAGAGAGATTGAGCTAGAAGTTTGAACATTACATATTCAAAGGTAATATTATAGATAATAGCCAAATCTCCCACATCTTGGCAATAATCGTATGTAGTATTCCATTGTCATCATAAATAGGTAAAATTTTCAATGCATCACTTGTAATTTCATGAAAACTTGGAAGGTCGAGTGGTTTGGCATTATTATAGGCTGGAAAAACTTGTCCAACCATAGCTCCTAAAATTTTTCTAATGTAGTGGTAGATTCATCTAGTATGTGCTTAGTGAACTATCCAATATTTTCAATATTATTGGCATTTTATTCAATACATCACCTATAATTTCATGAAAAATTGGGAGGTCAAGTGGTTTGGTATTATTATAGGCTGGAAAAACTTGTCCAAAAATAGCTCCTAAATTTTACTAATATAGTGGTAGATTCATCTAATATGTGCATAGTGAACTATCCAAGTTTTTCAACATTATTGCTATTTTATTTTGGGTTTCCTTGCTAGTGGAATCACCAACTTCTTTTGAGTTCTTAGATCAATAGAGTTGCCAGGTGAATATACAATCTCTACATGTGAGGTCAAGACTATTCACCAAAATATTAAGTCCTTCAAGTGATTAAAATATAGATATATGAAATCCAGGTGACTATGAAATGATTTATTGGAGTAAAATGTCACCACACTTCTACTCAATCAGGCGATTGTGGGACTTGTTTCCCACAAAGCATGCCAAAAAACTCTTGGTAGCACGGTGGATAGATGTGTTTTCAAGTGGGACAATCATATCCCATTGGGAATGCCAAAAACATCTTGGTCCAAAATATGCCTAAGTGGATAAGTTGCACCCTCAATAACTCGACCAAGATTATATGCCTTAGAAACAGGGATTTTGAGTCAACCTTTGGAGAAGGTTGGCTCCTATGATCCTAGATAATCTAACTAAAATGGGTTTCTAGATTAAATTCAGGAATACAAAGGGTTAAAATCTAAGCTAAAAGTGGTGGGGATTTAGCAACATCAAGAGACATAGTGCACAAGAGTCTTACAATCTAAATTTAAACTAAACTGCATAAAAAGCTAGCTTATTTTCCTTATGATAAAATAATTATCATAATAAACTCTAAGTATTATTAAGTCAATCCAAAACTAGAATAGTAAATCCAAGGAAAAATCTAAAAAGTAGAATATCTATAATAAAACTATCCATTCATAGCTTTAACAAAAATTCTTAATAACTTAGTAAGACATACATACATGTTTTGCAAAATAATTGAGCAAGAGGCCAAACAACAATCCAATATTCATTTAAAATACGTATATCCTAAATCATATAGCTATGCAATTGTAAACACTAAATGTATAACCATTATAATGGATTACATTCAAGTTTATATATATTTATAATGTTTGGTTATTTAAACATGATTGCCTACAAAGCATATTGGAGGCCTGCCAGAACAAGCGTAGGATGTGGATGTCACACTCAAAAAAACTATGCTTAAATGCTTTGAGCATGTTTTTTGATGTATGTGATGCAAATTTTTTAGTGGGTTGACATGTGTGTTGCATCATTATATTCTAACCATTTGATGGTAGTCCACTCTTTTTTGTTACGCTTAGCCAGTCAGGAAAGGGTAGATGTGTGATGGAGGAAGTTTTGGTCATTGAGATATTTTGATAGCAATGATACCTAGTGGTTGATTGACATGCATTCTCCTATTTTTTAGGATGATTACAAATCATTTATGTAGAGTTTAATGGTATGAAAGCATGTTGCTTATTGTTGGGTAGTTTGTCTTGGTTGAGTATTAATTCCTTTATCATTTCTTCATGTTGGGTGTTTGAGGTATTTTTATATTTTGATGATATCCTTTTTTGAAGAATCCAACAACTATGTTTACCTATGCCATATGTCAAATATTAGGTTTCTTTGTTTGATCCCTAATGCTTCATTATCAGACCCTTTGTCTTAGATTTATTTTGCATCTAGTATTAATTTTGGCTTATCGGGCATTTAATATCTTTTTGATGATGTCATTGCCTCTTGAAGTTCAATGCCTTTGAAATCCTTGTAGATCATGATGTTGGATGTTGGATTCAATGCCTTAGAAATTTTATTGCTTATTGCTTTATACTATGTCAAACATTTTATGCTATTGTGTTGACATCATCATTATTATCCATCTAACCATATATATTCTTTTGTTCTTTACCTCATTTTCAGATGCTAAATATCAGAGCCATTACATGATTTACTATTTCTCCTTCTACTAAACACCAAATATTATTATCCTTATATTGACATCAGCTTCTCAAATATCAGACCAACTTCTTTACTTAGCTAAATTTCATGTTTCTTGCTTTGGGTTGTTGGGTTCAATTGCCTTGATAATTTTTACTGTCTAACAAGATTTTGCTTATTTATTTGCTACTTGCCTTGCCCTAATTTGAATTTGGCCGTATATTTTTTCTCTTCACATTTATCTTCAACATTTCGACCTACTTTATACCATCTTTCATATTTGAATCTACCATAGAAATTTCATCTAGAGTTGTCAAGGTTGCATTTTGAGTTTTTTATAACCTTTGCTACACTATCACATCTACAAAGTAATTGCATGGCTTGGACCAAACCATATTGTGGATGTAGGTAATAAAATTTACGTACAATCCTTATACTCTTGATGATGCACAATGTATAGCTCTGGCAACATAACAAAAGCTCCAAGATTCTAATCCTTCTTGTAGATGTGATTTCAACTCTCATCATAATATTGATCATTCCTAGGGATTATTTTATTTCAAATATCATTCTCATCATCCTCAAGATTAAGCCTATGAAAAAATTATAACTTTCTATTGGAAGGTAAAGATACAACAATATGTGAAGATGTAGATTCATTGTAGCAGGAGCAACCAACAAAAGTAGATGAAGCAAAACAAGAGAATGATACCATGGTTCTCTTGGCTCACACACTTATGGGGCTTCAAGCTCACCATACTATCATGATACAAGGATTTATTAAAGGATAATTAGTCAATGTGTTGATTGATTTAGGTAGCACTCACAATTTCATAGATAATAAGATAGCCAAGTCCTTGGGCTTGTATATCAATACTTCAAATAAAAAAAATATTCAAGTATTAAGTGAAAATGGGAGTGCTACTCAATGTTGGGGTCAAAAAACTAAATTTAACTTCCAAATGGGAGATTATACTTGGGTGGACAATATCTTTGCCATGAACCTAGGAATTTTAGATGTCATTTTCATAGCACAATGGTTATCCCAACTTGATGATGTTACTATTAATATGCAAAAATTATATGTCAAGTGGATAGATAAGGGAAGGGTCATTTGAATTCAAGGAATCCAACCCCCTCCCTCCAAGGTTACCAGCTCACATTGCATGGAATTCCTTGCCCAAGTCAATTGCATGGAGATTCAGTCCTTAGATCTACCTCTCTCATTACTCAATAAGGAAGGTGGAATCACTCTTCATACTAAAGCAATATTGTGGTCTAAAGTTCCTCACCTTCAGTCTCACCAAATTTAGGAGCTTCTCATAAAGTGGCAAGACCTTCCAAAATAATATGGTAAGTGGAAGTCTTAACCTATTTTCCAATCTTTTCTAGGTTTGAGGACAAAGCTTTTTGAAGAGGGCAGCCATGTAACGACCCAATTAGGGTTAGGTTATTATTGATTTCATCTATAAATAAGAAGATTATTTTTTTAATTTGGATCATCGAATAATTTGTATTTAAGTCACCTTAGTGCACATAAGAGACTTTGCCCTCTCAAAGTGGCTATGAGACTTTACCCTCTTCAAGTGGTTGTGGATTTGCTATTGCATTAATTTATTTTTGGATTTGATATTTGAATATTGTTCATGGAATTTAAATATAAATTATTATTGTTTGCATGTTCTTAATAATAATTCAATATTGAAGTATTGTTGTGGATATTAAATATTTATGTGATATTGTAACACCATAGATTCCTTCCACTATGCTGAGCTAAGTGCTTCCTTCAATGATTTTGTTTATAAATTATCCATCACTAAAGTCACCAAGGATATATTTAATTCTTAATATATATAACTTTGAGTACATGGTTGTGTGGAAGTGATGTCAAGAATTGCATCAAGTTTAGCATCTCTAATGGTACTAGTGATCCATTTTGGAGTCTCTATCCATTGTAATGGACTTGTAGGTACAACATCTTCTTGTTCACTAATCATTATAGGTGCATCAACAAATTCCTTAAATTCTTCATAAACTACCTCATCTAAGTTTATATCATCACTTATGCTGACAAATAGAGATGTGATATCTTTAGAATCCTCAAAATCCTTAATACTTTACTTAGTTTCATAATCTTCATCAAACACCACATCTCTTATTATATGTAATTTCTTGGTAGATCGATTTGTTAGTGTTGGAGATGATTACATTATTTAGCATATGCTAAAGTACCCCCATGGTACAAATGAAAATATATAATATATTAGAGTTTGTATTATAGTTTGGATAAGTGGTTTATATTTCTCCTTTATGTAAGTGTCTATGTGTAGGATATACACAAGTGTCATGTAAGAGTGTAATGTGCAAGAAATGAACAAGTGTCATGTAAGTAAGAGTGCAAGTGTGTATTGAGAGAATGTGCACAAGTGTCATGTATGTAAGTGTAGAAATATGTAATGTGAGGATGTGCATAAGTGTCTTGTATTAGGAGTGCATGTAGGCAAGTAAGAGTCATGTAGAAGTGTGCAAGTGTCATAGAGTCAAGTATGCATGTAAGAAGAGAGTGAAGACTCTAGTATATAAGTGGCAATATGAGAAGATATGTGAGGAGAGCAATAGATAAGTATTGGAAAGTTACATTACTATGGCTATATTATGGAGATAAATATCCATACAATATAAGGGAAAATAGTTTATAGAGATCACCACATAACAAGCATTGACAATAAATCTTGTATACATATTTTGAGGAATTTATATTGTACGTTTTTCTTCATGCATGTACATGAATTATTTTGGTCATTTTACATTCATATTTGATATTATAAGTGAATATTATTTTCATTATTATATTGGCCTAGATATATATTTTATTTCTCACATATATAATTCTAATCTTGATTATTAATATTTCAACCTATAATATTGTGGCTTCTTTATATTGAGACTTAAAATCTAACAATGGTATTAGAGTTACCACTTAATTTTATCTATTTTTTATAGAGTTATATTTAATTAGCCACCATTATATTGGATTTTATCCACTTTGAAATTATTGAAGATAGACTCTATTTTTGAAGGTTGGATTGAGTAGATATTGAGGGGATATGTAAAAGTCACCCTGATTTGGATGCTAGGGTCTTTCCACTTGGTTCAAGGAAAACTAGTGAAGCTAAGACTTAGCTTGAATAGATTGAGGGTCAACTCAAAAGGAAGTTCGATGTGCAGGAACATTCATAGTCAGATTGATATTAATTTTGGATTCTCTAGAAAAGAGGAGAATCATTTTGTTCTTAGGTGTAACCTAAGACATTGGAGAAATATTTCAAACATTGGAGATAGATTCTAGAATATTGAGAAGCATCAAAGCTTCTAGGATATTGAGGAGAATCAAAGCTTCTAATGATAGAGAGGCATCTAAGCTTCCTAATATTGAAAAATAATATAATATTATTGATAATAGATAAGATTAGTACTAAGAAGTGCATAGAAGAAGCCTCTATACATAAGTTATATAGATGCATAGAGAAAATTTTATGTTAATAAAAAAAAAAAGATAAGGATAATTTGTTTGGTTAATCAGATAACCAAAAATATAAGACTGATTGAAAATCATACATATATTTTAGTCTTGGCCTTAGAATAAATATTCTTGAAGGTATAAAAAGAAGACTTTTAGATATTAAAATATTTATTTTGGAAAACAAGTAAGAGAATGATTAGAGCTATCAAGAAGCACTATCATTCTAAGGCGAGAACGAATCTAAGAGGCATACTATAATTCTAGAGTCACCAAGAGATAATTGATTAAATATTTGAGTGCCATCTAGAGCGCTATTCATAGTAAGAACTAGATAGAGATTTGAGTTCTATTTATAGCATAGAACTAGACAAGTATTTAGGCTCCACTTAGAGCATTATTCATAGTGAGAACTAGATAGGGACTTGAGCATTACCTAGAGTGATACTCATAATACAAGCACCATTCGAGCACTACTTACAACAATATTTGGGTGAAGACTTGAGTGTTATCCAAAATTCTACATCAAGATAGTTATCTAGAACCGAGAACGCTATCACTTGAATATTTTCACTAGAACAATTATATTTAAACATGGACCTAAGACAAACATTCAAACGTCAACCTAAGACGAGAATTTGAACATGGATCTAAGATTGGATATTTGTATATGGATCTAAGATAAACATTCAGACGTGCACTAGAGATGAGCATTCAATCATGCATTATATATAAGCATTTGGATGTACATTTGAGATGAGCATTCGGATAAGCATTGGATGAGCAAGCATTACATAATAACATTCAAATTTGCATGCAATAGGAAGTCACTTGAGAGCGGATGCAAAACAAAATGGATAAATAAGCACAACAAATAGAATACTAAGCATTGGTACTCTAAGAATTCGAGGAATAAGGTGGTAATTGGCACTCTAATTAACACTTAGAATTCATAGTAATTAATGAGGTTCTAATTAAGTCGACTATAATAGGTAATGTTAATACATTATATTTTTAGACTTGGTGCATTATCTAAGTTTTTTAAGGGAAAACAAATTTAATTTGTTTTTTTTTTTTAAATTATAGGTGGACTTATAAGTTTTTCCACTTTAATATTTATTTATGCACCTTGGTTAAGTCTTCAAAAGTAGTTTTGAAAGTTCAAATTTATATTTTGAGTTATCAAGTGATAATGATTACTACTAGGATTTAATTTTTTATAAGGTTTAAAATTATAATAGTTCTTTTGAGTTTTAAAGCCTTGAAGATTTAAGATTTGAATTTTGAGTGTTTTTAGATTTTTAAAGTTTGAAGATTTAGTTTTTAAGATTTAACGAGTTAAAAAGAGTTAATATTTGAGTTTAGTTTTCAAATATTTTTTAAAATTTGGAGAAATATGGTTTGAAGCTATTTGAAGTTTTTAAAAGTTTTGCGAATATTTGAAAAAATTAAAATCTTTGAAATTTGAAAATTTTGCAAATTTAGTAGGGATTTAAAAGGATTTCTACTTCAAAGATTTATAAATTTTAAAAAGTTACAAATTTCTTATTTGAGTGGATATTTGAAAAGTTTTTGGAATTACAAGTTATTATCAACTTTGGAGTTATAAGGATTACAACTTCAAAGGAATTGAATTGCATACTTTAATTATTATGGAAGAAAATATGGAGTTCATAATTAGAAATAAAATATTAAAAGTTATAAAATCTCACATTGGTAAATTAATTGAAAAATATGAAGGTAAACTAGATATGACAATACAATTTATCTATAGAGAATAAATAAATAAAAATTTTAAGACATTTGAATATTATTTATATTCAAAGCTTGTTGAAGCAATTGATAATTCAAAGGATGATATTATGATACCTATTGATATATGTAGTATAATGTATATGGCATTTATTTCACTTGAACTTCATAAATATGAAAATTTAAAACAAAAAGAGTTGATTGAAACTCTAAAAATAAAAGTAGATATTGATACAAGTGAATCATCTCTAAAAACAATGTTTCATTCTTCATGCAATATTGATATTCCAAGCTCATATAATTCAGGAAATTATTATGATGCTTTAAGTGAATGTTCAAAATTAGAAGATAATATCAAGATTATAGGAAAATAGAAAAGCAAGAAGTACATGAACTAGAGACCAAAGAAAAAGTTTAAGCTATTCATGAACAAGAATCAAGAGCACATAAATCAAATATCAAAGTAGAAACTCAATAGTTAGATAATGAAGATACAAATTTAGAAGAACCAAAGAATGAATATTAAGGAGAACTTAGAGTAGAACACAATGATGAAGATGAAGACAAATCTCAAACAAAGGTTCATAAAAGTGCAAGGTCACATGAAGATTGAAGACAAATATTGAAGATAAAATATGAATATTGAATACTAAAGTATTCAATAACCAAATAATGTAATACAGGGGGGGTTTTGGAGAATATTACATTATTTGGTACATGCTAATGTACTCCCATGGTAACTTCATGGTACAAATGTAAATATGTAATAGATTAGGGTTTGTATCTATAGTTTATATGAGTGATTTATATTTCCCCTTATGTAACTTTCTATCCGCAGGATATGCACAAGTATCATGTAAGAGTGTAATATGCAGGAAATGCACAAGTGTCATGTAAGTAAGAGTGCAAGTGTGCATTGAGAGAATGTGCACAAGTGTCATGTATGTAAGTGTGCAAATATGTAATGTAAGAATGTGCACAAGTATCTTGTATTAGGAGTGCATGTAGGAGAGTAAGATTCATGTAGAAGTATGCAAGTGTCATAGAGTCAAGTATGCATGTAAGAAGAGAGTGAAGAGTCTAGTATACAAGTGGTAAGATAAGAAGCCAAAGGTCAAGAATAGGAAACAATGCATCTCTTGGATATGTGAGGAGAGAAATAGACAAGTATTGAAGAGTGATATTACTATGACTATATTATGGAGATAAAGCTTCATACAATGTAAGGAAAAATGGTTTGTAGTGATCACCACATAGCAAGTATTGATAATAAAGCTTGTATACAAATTTTGAGTAATTCATATCGTAAGTTTTTCTTCATGCATGTACATGAATTATTTTGGCCATTTTACATTAATATTTGATGTTATAAGTGAATGTTGTTTTAATTATTATATTATCCTAGATATATATTTTATTGCTCACATATATAATTCTATTTTTGATTATTAATATTTTGACCTATAATATTATGGCTTCTTTATATTGGGACTTGTGATATTTTGAGGTAGTAAGGCTCAAAAGCCAATAGTTAGTTGATAATATTTTGACTCATCATCATACCCAAGAAATATGCATGATAGGATCTTAGCATCCAACTTGGTTCTTTATATCTTTGGCACATGTATCTATGCCTTGCTTTCAAATACTCTAAAATACACAATTGAAGGATTCCTCCTAGACCAAAATTCTCCAAGTGTAACTCCTTATAGTTTCTCTGTGGGTGATATATTTAGAAGATACATAGTAGTGGTAACAACTTCGTCTAAATATTTCTACTCCAAATTTATTCCTATGAGCATGCAATAAACCATTTCCATGATGGAATGAATGCTCCTTTCGGCAATACCATTTTGCTATAGAGTGTAGGCTATAATGAGCTATCACTTAATCCTATTTTATATTTTTAACTATGTAAAGTTATTGAATGCATATTACCCCTTAATTGGAGTTGAGAACATGAATAGAATACCTAGATTCTATTTATATATGCTTATTTAAGTGCTTGAAATACTTGATATGTCTGACTTCAATGTCAATAAATACACATATCTTCCATGAGTAGTCATCCAAAAATAATAAAAAGTACTTATAGCCACCAAAAATAGTAGTCATGGATCTACATAGATCACCTTGAATCACATCCAACTATCCTTTTGCTCTATGAGTGCTCAACTCAAAAGGCATTTGATGTTGCTTCCCTACAAAATAACCTAATCATACTAGCTATGTTAGTGAAAGGTTAGGTAAACTTAACATTATTTGATGCTTACTCAATTATAGTTAGTATCCTAAACTTTGATGAACCTATATCCTATGCTCTAGAGAGGTAGCATCTATCATTACAATTTATAGTATGATATTAGGAGATGATATGACATTAAGCTCAAACAAGTCATTCTTATAGAAACAATTACCACAATTTGGTTAAGGGCTACTCCACCCAACACACACACAATACTCAAATCACATAAAAATTAGAACACAACATCTGATATTTCAATGAAATGGAAATTACAGAAGGAGAAGTTACAATGTTGTGAATTACAGAATCAAAGTTACAATACTATGACCACAAGGCCTATTTTATCTCAAATAAAATTGATTCAAAATCTGCAAGCTAGAGCCACAATATGTCTTCTTCGGACTACCTCTTGGTGATCCCCCTTCTCCCTTTTTTATAAATACCAAAGAGCATTTTGGAAATTGTACCTCCACTTTTCCCACTCAAGAAGATATTCATCTAGAATTTGAATTTTCATTTTCCCACCCAAAAAGATATTCAAATTTGAATTTCGGTGGCACAACTTTCTGGACCCGTAAATTTTTACTCAAGTGTCCGATTGGCTATTATAATATATCGTTGTAAATCTTGTGAAGGGATATACAACAAGAAGATCATATAAAGATTATTTTTTCAAATTACCAACCTTATTTGGGGCCTATAAGGTTATCAAATGTTATTTTTAAACATTATTGGTGAGATTTCTTGGGACAAAAACTTTAATATCTCTCAAATAGTTCAAGATATTGGGGTGATTATTTCACCATCGAATAGATTTTTCAATTCCACTTCTTGGCGTAAATTTTAAAATCCATATGTGCCTATTTAGTTTGACTTACTAAAAATAGCCTGTGACTATTTTTTATCTTTTTAGACTTCTGACTGACTTACACCTCCCTAGTGTCATCATGGACTCCAAAAAAACTGAAGAAACTTACAACCGAAAGAGAAAATGAAATTTATTTATTTTTTAGTGATGCAATATTGCCCTTACACCATTGGATGCTCCTACATGATAATTTTTCCATTCCTCTTAATAAAAAACCTTTTGTTGCCATCAACTATGTATAATTTCATCACCATCTTTGGATTCATAACTTGTGGTATTAACAATATCTGCTAGTCCATGTTGGAGTATATTACATTATTTAGTACATGCTAATGTACTCCCATGGTACATTCATGGTACATATTGTAAATATTAGAGTAGGATTGAATCTTAGATTAGAGTGTGAGTAATATTTTATGTAATGTAATAATATGCAGAAAATGCACAAGTGTGTATGTGCAAGAAATACACAAGTGTCTTTATATTAGAGTGTGCTAAGTGAAGAGTCATATCTAGGTGTGCATACAATATAGAATCATGTGTATGCAAGTGTCAAGTAGAGAAGCCAAGAGTCATGATATTTGAAATAAAAAAAGGAATAGTCAAGTATCCGAAGAGTAATTCTACAATGGCTACATATTACTCCATGGAGGATCATTAGATATATAAGAGTAATTATCAATATAATCATCAATATTCAAGTAAATTAAGTGCCTCTCTTGGAATGTTAGGGACCTGAATGGGCTTTCTAAACAATGGGTGGTCGCTTCCCTGTGTAAAGAAATTTTATCTGGTATTTTTATCTTGCAAGAAACTAAGTTGGATGGTAAGGATATAGAAGTTATTAGAAGAAGGATTTGGAAAGAATCCCATTTTACTGCAAGCCCAACCAATGGTTCCTTTGGGGGACTCCTTTGTATCTAGGATACCAACAAGTTTGAGGGCTCTATAATTTCTTCCTCGGATAGGATTATTAATATTCTCTTCTACAATAGAGAAAGTAATAAAAGGTGGGTTATGACTAACATGTATGCACCAAAATTTAGGTCTAGTAGAAACCTGTTGTGGAAAACTCTAAGTTACATGAGAAGGATTTTTTTAAAATAATCCTAGTGCCTAACAGGGGATTTTAATACCCCTCTATTGTTTTAGATAAAAAAGGAGGAAACTCCCCAATATTGAAAGCATGGAAGAGTTTGCAGATTTTGTGAATGGCAATGAGCTATTGGATGTTGAGTTGAAGGGTTCAAGGTATACTTGGAGTAATAGGAGAGTGGGTAACCAACTCATCCAAATCAGGTTGGACAAGGTTCTTGTCTCCAAGGAGTGCCTTTCACTATTTGGGAATCTATCTCTCTATTCTCTACCCAAAATTGGCTTCGACCATAACCCCTTATGTTTTGAAGTGGCCTAGGAAGAAACCAAATTTCCTAGGCCATTCAAGTTTGAGGCAATGTGGTGCCTTCATCCTCAGTTGGAAGCTAAAATAAAAATTGGTGGTTGACAAGGGTCCAAGGCTCCGACCTTTCCAAAATTGTGGTAAAGCTTAGAGTTGTTAAAAGCGACCTTAAAGAATGGAATAAAAGGGTTTTTGGGAATATTTTGCAAAAGAAGAAAGACCTAAAAAATTAACTAAAAGCTATTGAATCTAAGATAGAACTTGGAAATCAATCTCAAGATATCAGATACAAAGAAAAGGAGGTGTTGGCCAAATTTCATAACACTATTGCCAAGGAGGAAATTTTGTGGAAACAGAAGTCTAGGGCACTTTGGCTAAAAGAGGGAGATAAAAATTCTAAGTTTTTTCACATCACAGCCTTGAAGCATAGAAGCACCAATAGGATTAGAGAAATTTAAAAAGCTAATGGATCCAATGCTACTCACATTAAGGATATAAGAGTTGAGGTTGTGGATTTTTTCAAAAATCTCATCAAGGTGGAAGAGGTTTGTAATGAGGAAGCCCAAAATAAGATGCTTGGTAGAATCCCCAACATTTTCATGGTTGAAAAGGAACTAATCCCTTTTCTCTCCCTTTAGCAATGAGGAATTTAAAGTTGCTATCTTTTTGATGGAAGGAATGAAGGCTTTGGGTCTTGATGGTTTCCCCCCCTCTTTTTCTAGAAGTATTGGAATATTGTGGGGAAGGATATTATTGATGCCCTTCAAGAGGTCCAAACCACCAATCATATCCCATTTGAAGTGAATTCTACTTTTTAACTCTGATCCCCAATATTGTTGGTGCAAAGGACTTTGGTGCCTTTAGACCCATAAGCTTATGCAATATTGTTTATAAAATTTTGACAAAGGCCCTTGTTAATAGATTAAAACCTTTTCTTCCAGCCTTGATTGATTCAACCCAAAGTGGATTCATGCTAGGGAGACAAATCTTGGACAATATCATAGCTATCCATGAAATTCTTCATTCAACTGATAAAAGTGGTAGAGCTGGTCTCCTCAAATTAGACATGAACAAGGCTTATGACAGGGTTTCATGGGAGTTTTTGTTAAAGGTTTTGGGAAAATTTGGTTTTTTCTAAAGTTGGATAAAACTTGTCCATGCTTGTATCTCTTCTGCCAAGTTTTTGGTCTTAATAAATGGGTCCCCAACAGGTTATTTTTCAAGTTTGAGAGGCATTTGCCAAGGGGACCCCTTGTCCCCTTACCTCTATATCTTAGTGGTAGAAGCCCTAGGTAGGGCTATCAAGTTAGAACTCTTTGTGGAAGGTATCAAGCCTGCTTTGCCAGTGGATCCTATTTCTCATCACCAATTTGTAGATGATGTTCTACTCTCCCTCCTTGCTTCAATTCCCCAAGTAAAGGTGCTAAAAGGAATCTTGGAGGTATTTGAAAATGCAACTGGGCAAAAGATAAATTATATAAAAAGCAAAATCTTCTTTTTGAATACCCCCTTAGTGAGGTAGAGGATAATTGCTCGCATCTTGGGTTGTGAGGTGGCTATCCTCCCATATCTTTACCTTGGAATACCTTTGTTTAAAGGTAGGATCTAGGATTCGCTTTGGGAACTTATGGTGGAAATATTGCAGAGGAAGTTGGTCAGGTGGAAAGGATCCCTCCTTAGTCAAGCCAGAAAGGCTACCCTGGTAAAGTCTACTCTTCAAAGTATTCCAACCTTCTTCTTATCTATGTTTAGAATTCCTAACAAGATTTTATCGAAGATTGAACATATTCAAAAGTCATTTCTTTGGTCTAGGTCTGATGAGAAGAAAAAATTTACTTAGTTGGTTGGGAGCAAGTCTACAAACCTAAAAAGGATGGTGGCTTAGGTCTCTATAACATTAGGTAGATGAATAAGGCTCTGGTTGCAAAATAGGTATGGAAGTTGGCAAATCAAACTAAAACTAGTTGGGTCAACATTGTGTTAGCCAAATACTTGAGATAGGAGAATTTTTTGCTTGTTGATCCTCCACTAAATTTTGGTTTAGCCTTTTGGTTGAGTTTGTAAAATTTGAGGGTGCTAGTCTCCAAAGGTTGTAGGTGGAGGTTGGGTGATGGACTCAAGATTGATTTTTGGAAAGATATTTGGCTGATGGACCAACCCCTTGTGCAAATTCTAAATCTGGTGTGTTTGGAGCCTAGGACCAAATTGGTATTTGGGTCTAAGGTGGTTGAATTTATCAAGGTGGTCAATGGGCTGAAGGTTTGGAACTCATTAGACCAGTATATTCTCAACAATGCTAAGATTGAAGATTTTATTCTAATTGCTAATAAGTTGAAGTTTTAAGTCATTAAACAACAAATTGAAGAGTATGAGATCTTCTAGGCAAGGGAAAATAACAGATACTTTTCAATCAACTCTTCCTACATCCTGTTGTCTATCAAGACTCCTTTATGGGTCCCACATTTCAAATTATGGCTTAAGGGTTTAGCGCCAAAGGTAAATATCTTTTTTTGGTTGGCTACCCAGAATAAGATTTTGACCATTAAATTTTTTTAAAAAAGAGGTTGGTAAATATCCAAAAGATGTCAATCTCTATAGTGCTAATGATGAATAGATAAGCCATATATTCTTTCAATGCTCATTCTCTATGGATGTTCTTAACTCTATTTTTAATTTTTTGAGACTCAGTTTAGTGGTGCTGAGTTTGCTTGTTGATGTTTGCACTCAATGATCATCTCCTTTTTACTCTCCAAGGCTGAATTATTTTTAGAAATTCTATTTGCCACATATTTTTTGGTGGGTGTGGAAGGAGAGGAATGGTAGAATTTTTAAAAACTTCAAAAGAGATCCTACTTATGTTTGTTCTAGAGCCTTGGCCTCCACCCTAGAGAATGTGTCCTCTCTGAATTTGTAGGAGGATAGATTTGAGGAGGTTGAGATTGAAAGGAGAATTGTCTTTCAACAAAGTAATAGAGTTGTTGGTCTTCCTATTCCAAATCACCGAGCCCTTGTGAGGTGGTAATCTTCTTCTTTGGGTTGTGTTAAATTGAACTTCGATGGAGCTTCAAAGGGTAATCCTAGTAATGTTGGTGTTGATGGGGTTCTTAGGGATGATAAATATGGGCTTTTGTTGCTATATGCCAAATTCTTAGATATCCAGACTTGCCATGTTGTAGAGACCAGATCCCTTTACTAAGATTTCATGCTTGTGGAGAATATGGGGTACCAAAAAGTTTGCATTGAAGGAGACTCACTTAATTTTATAAACTTGGTCAAAGATGATTCAGTCCTCGATTGGAATATTGAGGTTATTATTATGGAATCCAGGTAAATTCTTCAGACTAGAGAGGATATGGAGATAAAGCATATATTTAGAGAAAAAAATTTCCATGTTGAATTTATGGTAAACCTAGGTATAAGTCTCAATGGTCTGTTTGTTTGGAGAGACAATTTTCCTAAAATCCTTCTTCAATTGGATTTAGTGATGTATACTTCTTAATGCTATGTAAGCTTTTACTGTTTATGAAGAAAAATTTTATGCACAATCATGTAGGAGTGTTGTTCTAATTTTTTATCTTGTATCAAGTTGTAGTTGGTTCACTTGGTGATGGATGGCCAATTGTTACGCTTTATAGTTATTCTTGTCCTTGTATTGTTGGTCTTAAGTGAATTTTTGTGTGGCTTCTCCTATTGTAAAAGGTTTGAGGACCCTTTCAAAACGTCTTCTATATCTAATCAAAAAAGTACTATATTTTTAAGAGAAAGAGGATTAATAAAGATTGCATATATTTTGAGCAACTAATATTGAGCATATTTTTTGGTGAGTGTGGAATGAGTATGAATATGAGTGTCATAATATTTCTTAGTTCTCCTCTGTATTTTTCCTTCATGGTCTCATATTGTAATATAGTAGTAGGGGTCTTTTTGTGGTCTTTGATGTGCTTATTTTTGGCGTTGGGTGCCTTACGTGGCCTTGTGAATGCACCCATGTTTGCTTTATCCCTACTAGAGGAAATTATATTATGGTTTCGATGTTGTTAGGTGTTTATGCCTTGATGTCGGCACCTAGACTATGGTTTACCTTTATATTTTATTTGTTCCCTTAATATTTTGGCTAATATGAATTTGGTAGAAATTTCAATAAAAAACAATATTGTAAGTTGTGCTACATGCTTTATACATGTATGATTTAGGCTATTTACATGTATGATGTATGATACTAATGAATGTTATTTGATATATTATAAGCCTAGATTTACATATTAATTATCTCATATTATTCTACTTACATCATCATCTTGATCTTACTGTATCATGACTATATCATGTGAAATTTATCCTATGAGTTTCATATTGATATTAAGGCTAAAAAATTATCAATACAAGTACATATAGCACCTATTGGATTGAGAAAATACCTTCAAGAAGATTGAAAGAAACATCTACACTCATTTAACTTGATATGTTTTATATTCATCAATGGTCATTGGTTTCCCTTTTTCTTTGGCTTGTAATGAGTTCAACCATGCTTTATCTTCAATTTTGTGCTTTCCAACACCTGAATCAATATACCAAACTTTATATTTTAATATTTTTATCTCCTTGGAAATTATCACCTTGTGTACCTATTTAGTTTTTTAATCTAATTATTAATGCACAACATACTCTTATTGTTGCTTCTACTTAGGTTTGTATTATCTTATTTTGAGTAGGTTTGCAGACTTGATCTCCTTGAGTCATGGGGATATATAAATAACTCTTCATGTCATGTTCATGTTTATCATAGTTTATTTTTGAGGTTGTTTCTATGAAGATGATGATGGTAAATGACCCTTTTATGGATTATTTTTCCTATACTTCTTAGAAACAAGTGCATTATTTATCAACTAATCCCTCATATTATTGGTTGTCTCTCCCATTGAAGCATATTCACTAACTCATCAAATGATACCTTCCTATTTGAAATTGACAAGGAAGTGATCAACACTTAGAATGAATCTAGTAGAGCTCTAAGTATGATAGGTACCTGTAGACACCAAAACATCACCAATCTGATTATGTGACAACAAGCACTGATCGCACTAACACACACAGCCCCCAAGGCAGCCCCCAGAGGTTAAACAGTGGTTCTAACCACTCACACAGTAGTTTTACAAGTCAGGGATCAATTTGGCACCTTTTAGACACTTTATTACTTATTCTCTCCACCCAAGGACGAGTGCGGATTAGTACTCGTCTCACCCAGGGACGAGTGTGGATTGATACTCGTCTCACCCAGAGACGATTACCAGCGCTCGCTTCGGGGTGGGACGAACGCCAAGTTTGACCGACAAAAAGTCAGATCTCGGTGCATGACAACTCGGAACTGCCACTTAGCTTTTCTTGCATGGCATAGGAGTGCGAGTGAGTTCTTTTGACAACTCATATCTGCCAATTGACTCTCCCTTCACTGCATGGGAATGAGAGTGAGCTTTTTAAGACAACTCAGATTTGCCACTTAGCTATCCCTTCATTGCATGGGAGTGCGAGTGAGTTTTTCTAAACATACAAAGACATGCACAGAGGCAGTTAAGAAGCCCTTGATCAAGAAGAAGTCTTCTCTTCACAAAAAAAGCATTCATGCAAAGAAACACTTTTGCATGTTAATTCAAAGAGACCCCTTGGGTCTATAAAATGGTGAGCTTCCTCACCCAAAAGATATACGAGAGAAGGAGCATTTTGAGCGACGAAGTGCTGCTAATTCACTTACTTGCGATTTGTGCTTTCAACATCCATAATCTCTTAATCGAAAGAGAGGTTATTGGGTGACTTTTGAAGGCACGAATCAAGAACCAACCCTGATTTTTCTGACCACAATATCCTACCAATTTGCCGACAACACATCACATCAGGTTTCGGACCCATCCCAAGCGGATTGGTGTCGAAGCAAAGTTTCACCCGCGGGTGGTTTGCCTTCGGGCACCCCCGGCTTTATTGCTTTTGGTGACTATTTCTTTTGTAGTATTTAGCTAGTTTCATGTTTATGCTTTTGTCAAGTTTTCAGTTTATTTAGACTCATTTTAACCATCGTTAGATTTATCTTTTATTTTTCATACACAAGTGCTACTGATTCTTTGTTTGTTTCTTTGAACGCAGATTTGCAGCATTAGAGGAGCAGCGAGGAATCTACCTTTACCAACGCAAGCGGCGACAACGTTTTGGTTCGCCCATCTTATATGTGGGCACGCGGAAGAAGGAATTCTGAAACAAGTTGTAAAAGACCAACATTTAACGCTCCTATCCCCTAAAAAGGAAGGAGACGCATTGTAACACGAATTTGTAAAGCATATCAATAAAAGGGCCGTTCTTTTTATATTGCTTTGATATCTTGTGTTCATGTTCTTTCTTTTTACGCATTTTTCAATAACATAGGGTTTAAGCGTTATTTTAGTTTCGTTTACATTGCATTTTTAGTTTATCCTTTTTGTTTTCGGAATCTCGTGTTTTCAATGGCGATCACGGTGGGACCTCTGTCCTCTATTTTTTTTAGGTTAAATTACTGATCTGAAATTGCTTGTTTTGATTACAGGTACCTATTTTCAATCATCGAACTGTTATTCGTTTCTGTAAGTGACGATTACAGAATTGGTATTCGTTTCACCCCGGGATGAATATACTATTCGTCTCACCCTGGAACGATTACTGTTCTGATATTCGCCTCACCCCGGGACGAGTATAGTTCTGTGCATTTTTTAGAGCAAATCAGAAACATCCTGTTGGGCAGAGAAGAGGTAGGGGTTTTTAAAGCTTCTGTCAAATTTTTGTTTTTTTGTTTTCTGGTTTTCAGTTTTGTATGGCTTAGGGAAAGATTTCTTTTTCGTTTGCCTGTTTCAATTTTTGCAAATTAAAATGAACCCCACACACCACGTGGTATTTTAAACACAAGGCGTTGGTCGTAAAACCCCAACCCTTGAGCAAGACCAAAGGTGGATTCCATTATCACTTTGGCTTGAGATATTGCATCCATTACCTCGATCGCGACTGTTGCTAGACGTAAATCCTGACGAAAGCTGACCGAGTGTAGCTAGGGTGATTCCTAGCGCATGAGGATAAGTCTTCTATGGTAGGTGTCATAAATAGAGTGATTCCCCTTTCGTACCACCTATGTTCCACGTATCATCTGCTCTCACGTACCTATAGTCTCCCTCACGTAAGGGCGGGTATATAGAGAGGTTGGTATATCGGTCCGACAATGGTATATTGAAGGGGCGACCATTTTGGGAGTCATAAGAGCCTTCATAATTGCATTTAAACGTTTCACAAAAATTTTCAAAAACACAAAAACAAACAACAAAAACACACTAAACCAGATTTAGGGCACACTATTAATCTTTAAAAGAGATAATCATTGCTTGTGTGTGTATGCTATTTTTTGTTTAGACAAAAAAATCATAAAAAGAAAATCATAAAAAGAATTTCTGCATCTTTAGGTTAGCATTACCATGGTGTTTACTCGTAGCCAAGCCCAATCACGGGCAGAAGCTGTAGAAAATGCACCAAGAGAGACAAATCGTCTCCGATATAGCCCTGAAGACTTGGCCATCCCGCCTCGGCGGTAGGGTACACCAGTTAGTTCACACCATGCAGAACATGGCTCTAGAGGCACCTCCTTGAGGGGCACTCCAACCCATGCAGTCATAGAACATGGCTCTAGAGGCACCTCCTTGAGGGGCACTCCAACTCATGCCATCAATAGACAAGACTATAGAACCCCCTCCCTAAGGGGAACTCCTAAGCAACAAGAATATTTTCAAGAAAATAACCAATATGTAGCACTTGGTCTAAGTACGAGGCCTCCTTTGGAAGTTCATTTTGGGTGGCCTAGTGATGAAGCACTGTGTATTGCTCTAGAACAACAAAGGGTCCAAAAGGAGGAACCATATGATTTTGTTGCTCCTAATTTACCCCTGATTAATGTCGGACACAGTAGACCATATCCAGAACATCAGGTTCTCCCGACAGGGCAAGACAATTCTGCCCGCACTTTTTATGCATATCACAGAGAGAGTGAGGAGGATCACTACGTTCCTCAAGAATAGTACTCAGTGCAGAAACGATGCACGTCTGCACCTGCTTTATATCCAGATCGCTCATTGAGACCAGAGCTTCAAGTTAATGCTGCCAACCTCGACAGAGGGAAGCAACATATAGGGGTCTCAGAGCACCATGATCGAAACAGATATGTAGGGGAGACATCTAGGCCTCTTAAACAAGAGACGATGGAACAAAATGACTTGGCATTTGCCCAACTAGCCGCCCGCCAAGCGCAAATCATGCGGCTTAGGCAAGACCAACAGAAATTAGAACATTTGTGTCGCCTTAATCAAGAGCGCATTCAGCGTCAGACAGCTGAATTGCTTCACAACAATGCGCTTGAGAAGGCCCCAGTTCCTCGCGCACAACAATCTGAGATGTATGTGAGGCACAACCCCTTAGTGCGAGACAGGTCTCCATGACGTCAGCAAGCACTGCCTCCAAGACCTCCTAGACCTGAGCGGGAGGCCACTCCTCGCAACCGTGATGGGCATCCTCCGCGGGCACCCATCCATGTTTACAGGCCTAGGCCAAACACTCCTCAAGAAGATTATGAGGATTATGACCAAGAAGAAGAGCGGGCTGAAATGCCCTATCAAGGCAGAAGGGATGCTACCCATTTATCCATCCAAAGGCCTCAAGTTCCCCGCAACCCACAGCGGGAACAAACCAAGGAGGAGGAGATTACGTCCTCCGATGCATACAAAGTGTTGTTAGAACGCTTAGAGACTATGGAACTCAAGATTGCTGGGCCCCAAAAGCCTACCTTACGCCAACTCCGTAGTCATCCGGTGCATCCATCAGTGCCAGCACCTCCATACCCCGAACATTTCAAGCTGCCCTAGTTGGCACTCTTTAAAGGGGATGAAGATGCTCAAGAGCATGTGACTCAATTTTTGAGCCAATGCTTTGGTATACAAGACAATGATGCATTGCTATTGAGAACATTCATAACCACATTCGCAGGATCTACCTCGGATTGGTTTACCCATCTATCGAAGCATAGCATCTACAACTTGGATCAACTAGTGGACGCATTCCTAGAACGTTTTGCTTTCAATACAAAGAAAAAGGCGTCACTCAGTGATCTAGCTAGCCTCAAACAGTATGAGGAGGAATCTATGGTGGCATATGGGAATCGATGGAGGACGGTGCTTTCAAAGTTGTCCTACCTCCCTCCTATGTCCGACCTAACTCAAATGTTCGCAAAGAGCTATTTGCGAAAGATCTCTGTGCTATTGCAGCTGCAGCAATACGCCACTTTAGAAGAAGCTCTGGCGCAAGCTAGAGTTATCGAAGAGATCAAGATACAGGATGGCAAAATTGCCAAGCCTAAGAAAAAAGAGTGGAATAAGAGCACCAAAATAGGGAATACGCAACAGACACCCATCGTGGTCAATCAAGTTGCTATCAATGCCCCTACGCCTGCCCAAGCAACACAGCCTCCAAAGGCTAATTATCAGGCGGTGCCTCACAATAACTATGAGAAAGATAATAAAAAATAGGATCAAAATCAGTAGCGTCGCCCTAGGCGGCAATTTACACCATACACTGAGTCTAGGGACTCCTTGTTTGACCGTTTGTCAAGCGGCAAACTTGATTAATCTGCCAGAGATTCCAACAATCGATCCTAATGCGCCAAAGCCTAAGGGCTATAGAGAGGATATTTTCTGTAGATTCCACAGAAGGAAAGGGCATGACCTTAATGTCTGTTGGACGTTTAAAGGTTTAGTGCAAGACCTCATTGATAATAACACATTGGTAGTGGATAACCCCATCGCACCCAACAACCAACAAATGGGTGTTTTCAAAGATCCTTTACCCACACATGATGCACAAGCAAAACCTCTTCATGTCAATGAAGTGCAACAGAGTTGCCCCATGGAGGGGTATGTTGGGATGATTAGCATTGTGACAAGAAACAAGAGACACCCAGGAGTTGCCCCCGCGACAACCACCAGGGAAGTTCCATCCACGTCACAACCTCAACCGAATCCTACACAGTTGCCCCCGCCTAGACCAGTGGCCACGATTCGAACTAGACTTACTCAAAGTCTATGGACCACATCGGCTAGGCTCTCCATTTATGAGCTTATTCAACAATCGATGCCCCATCGGGAAGCTCTTATGGAGATATTAAAGGCAATTGAATTGCAACCCCACGAAGCGGATTCGTTCAACAATTTTGTGGGGCATGTCAAACAGTGTACTGAACCAGTCATTACCTTCAGGGAAGATGAGCTAAAAATGGTGACTGGAGATGTAGCGGATCCACCCCTGCACGTTATTGCGTGGGTCAACGGGACTCCGTACAAGCGGGTGTTGGTAGACACTGGTTCGTCCAGTAACATTATTACAACCGCTGCACTGAAACATTTGAAAGCTGCCGACCTCTCACATTGCACCTTCCACTTATACCCTTCGAGCATTTAATGATGCGATATGCTCGATAGTTGGCACAATTGTCCTACCCATACAAGTGGGACAAAAGACCATTCATACGTTGTGCCACATTTTAGAAGGTGAGATGGCTTACAATATCTTGCTTGGGCGGCCTTGGATCCGGGATATGAAGTGTGTCCCTTCAATTGCTCATCAATGTTTGAAGTATACATTTGAAGGACAAGTGCACGTGGTCCCCGTAGATTTGGAACCTTTTAAATATTGCAACTCAGTGCAAATCATGCCGCAATCGACCCTCCCTTCAACGCACGTGGATTTCCAGTTAAATCCATCTAAGAGGGGTCCGACTAAGCAAGAATCTCCATTACCAAATCAATCAAATTCCCAGGCGGGTTCATCTTCTTCATCCAGTCCTCCCACAACGATGCCACCTACGGTGGCCACACCAATGGACAAAGGAAAGAAGCCCCTGGAAGCGGAACCACCTCTAGTCTCCAACATCTCTATAGAAGAGACGCCTAATAGAATGGAAGTTGAGATGCCTAGTTCACCCCACATGGAGTGGACTCAAGGAGAACTCCCATTCGCTTCCTCTCAATCGCCAACGATTACTGTTGAGATGTCTAACACAGGCATGGGGGAGTATATAGTGTGCAATGTTGTTGCAACGCCCACACTTCAATCTATGCAAGACATGGGAAGACCTCGACTCCCCATAGGCTCCGTGGTTCCTTTAGGCTACCCACCTAATCAGACAAACTTTATTTTTGGGGGCCTGGATCATGGCGTTGAACCTTCCCGACAAGAAGAGGAAGATGAAGATCCCTTTGTGGAAGATGTCAATTATTTGGCTAACCCTGACTTCGCATTACGATATCTTAGCCAATGCAATTGGCATGGATACGAGTTAGGCGGTATGAACAAGGAATGCGTGTTTTGTGCCAACCAAGATACCAAATGCCTTATGACAAGTCGGGAGTAGGGTTTAATCACCCTTTGCCCCTCGACATCTTGGTCAAAAACATGCAAAGCCTAGGGATAGGCAACAAGGATGGGTTGGCATCGGATCCATATGCCAATCCAAATACAACTTATACATTGGGGGATTATTTCCCATTACAAACAAATAACCTTGTTGACCTCAACAACCCTTTCCCTATGGCCGAACAAGGAGAAACCTCATGGACTCACCCACAAGGGGAAGATGGACAAGACCACGAAGGGTCTTCGAAAGATGAGTCGGAGTACGATCATTTGCATGAATATCCAATGAATGACGATCAGGAAAGCTTCCTGATGATGTTCCCATTGAATGATCCCAGTGAGCATAGGCTACCTCAACAACAACAATATCCTTTGGACATAGATGACATGTTTGAACACTTACACATAGGTCCAAGACATAGGTGGCATTTCAACCTGGCGCAGTTATAGCAATTACTGCACCCGCCACTCCAGGAATATAGAGAGCATCTTCCGCTTGGAGACCCTATCAAACCATCAGTGCCTAGGGTAGACCCTATTTGCAGGTCCACGCATAGGGCTGATCCCTTTGTGCCAGTGCCTATAGAGCCAGATCCAATGCACCAAGAGCATCCAGAATGTTAGAGTTGTCACATTTGCGGTAATGGAGATTACAATCATTTCATCAACATGGTCTCCATTGACTTGACCACCCCCATCCATGATCCAGCCAATCCAACATGATCATTGCATCTAGACATAGAAGCTATAGATTGGGATCGCGTTGACACACCACCATCTCCATCAGAGTATTGGCCTTGCGGTGGGATGTTTCATTTCACTCCAGGACAGACTCAGGATGTCTTCCATGCTAAAGAGGAACTTGACGTTCCTAATGATGATCTTAATTCAGCAAACGATATCCATCCGATCCCAATTCCACACCAGTTGGAAGACGGATCCCATATGTCGGTCGAAGCAACGACTGATGTAGACATCGGCACAGATCCAATGAATCCATGGATTCTCAAGTCAGGGGTAAGTCTTTCCCCCGAAGAGCGAGCCGATTATGTTGCCCTTCTTAAGGAAAAGAAGGAGGTTTTTGCATGGTCATACAAGGATATGCCGGGACTAGACCCACAACTAGTCACGCATAATTTAACGCTTGATCCGACAATCAAGCCAGTCAAGCAAAAACTATGCAAGATGCACCCAACGGTGGCCTTAATGGTAAAATATGAGTTACAAAAGTTGTTGGATGCCCAGTTTGTCATCCGTGTGGATTATCCTCCATGGTTGTCTAACATGGTTCCTGTCAAGAAGCCCGACGGGAGGATTCGCATATGCACCGATTTTTGAGATCTTAACAAAGCGAGTCCTAAGGATGATTTTCCCTTGCCAAGCATCGACGCGTTGGTAGACGCCACGGTGGGCCACGAAATGCTTTCCCTTATGGATGGTTTCTCGGGATACAATCAGATTCGTATCAATCCCGAGGACCAACTAAAAAGGGCATTCACAACGCCTTGGGGGACATTTTGCTATAAGGTCATGCCTTTTGGCCTTAAAAATGCCGGAGCCACCTACCAACGTGCCATGACGTACATCTTTCATGATTACATGCACAAAACTTTGGAAGATTACATGGATGATTTGTTGGCCAAATCTCTTTTGCGCCCAGATCACATCGGTGACTTGAGCAAGGTCCTTGATCGCCTCATTGAACATAAAGTCAGACTAAACCCCAAGAAGTGCGTCTTTGGCATCACCTCTGGAAAGCTCTTGGGTTTCATAGTCTCCAAACGAGGAATTGAGGTCGACCCAAACAAAGTCAAGGCAATCCTTGAAATGCGTCCCCCAACCACCATCAAGCAGCTCGAGAGTCTGCAGGGAAAGGTTGCGTCGATCAAGCGCTTCATAGCGCAGTTATCTGACAAATGCCGACCCATGAATAAATTATTGCATAAGGGGGTCACATTTCATTGGGATGACGAGTGCCAGTCCGCCTTTGATGACATTAAATAGTACTTGGCTTCGCCGCCAGTATTGGCACCACCTAGACCAGGAGTGCCATTCTATTTATACATATCAGCCATTGAGGTGGCACTAGGTGCCATGCTATTTTAGAAAAATAAACTTCACAAAGAACAGGCTACATACTATCTTAGCCGCACCTTGGTCAATTATGAACTTAACTATGCATACGTTGAAAAGCTCCGCTTGGCGGTGGTGTTCGCTACCAAAAAGCTACGCCACTACATGCTCGAGTAATAAGACGTATGTTGTGTCTAAGGAGAATCCATTGCGATACATGATGAGTCGTACTTATCATAGTAGCCGCACGACGAAATGGATCATGTTGTTGATGGAGTTTGACATAGAGTTCATTGGACAAAAATCCATAAAAGGTCAAGTCATCGCCGATCAACTAGCTGAGGCTCCTCTTGAAGACGATCAGCCTCTGACTTTTGAACTACCTGATGATGGGGTCTTCCATGTTTCAGAGTCGCCAGATTCTGATGAGCCTGAGTCACAGGCTGACATAACCCTATTCTTCGATGGTTCTAAATGTGAGCAAGGGGGTGGCACGGGAATTGTATTCTTCACTCCACAAGGTGCTCCAATGCCCTTGTCATTTAAATTAGACTTCTCGTGCACCAACAACAATGCAGAATACGAAGCCTTGCTCATAGGTCTTTAGACAGCAATCACCATGAACATTAAACGATTGAACATCTTTGGTGATTCGTTGTTAATTGTCAATCAAGTAAAGGGGATATTCCAATGTAAATGTCCAGTTTTGCAGGCCTATAAAGCCCTTGTGGACAAATTCCTGGCACAACTTGAATGGTATGACATCGAGGCACTCCCTCGATCATCAAATCATTTTGCGGATACTATGGCCTCCTTGGGGTCACTCATCCCGCAAGACCCTTCTGGTGAAATGACAACCATTCAGGTTAAAACATTATCGCAATCTACGATGGAGCGTGCAAGCTCTGATCTGATGCCAGGAATCCACATGATCCAGATTGAACCATCTTCGGATAAGTTCTCTCGAATTCAAGATTGTTTGACTCAAGCCAACTGGGGGTCCTTGTTCTCCCCAACCCCTCTTACTAGCAACACCACGTTGTTTTTACAAGTTCTCTCCTGCTCAGCTTTTGTTCGGGATGGACTTCAAGAGGGATTGGCCATTCATACTATCAAGGTTTTTGATCAGCAAGATTGGTACACACCCATTCGGGATTACCTCAAGCTAGGTACTCTCCCACTTGGATTGACACAAGCCGCGAAAAGATCATTCAAATAGAAAGCGGCAAAGCATGTCTTGTTAGGAGACATTTTGTATCATCAAAATTATGAAGGAATCCTCCTTCGTTGTTTGGACCAACAAGAGTCCGCTTGGGCGATCACCCAAGCTCACGATGGTACATGTGGTGGCCACTTCAGCGGTATGGCCATCGCAAAGCGCATTCTTCGCATGGGTTATTATTGGCCATCTTTAGAGCGAGATTGTTGCGCATATGTGAAGAAGTGCGTGAAGTGTCGGCACCATGCTAATTTGACACACGTACCTTCTCAGGCCTTGCAGCTGATTCAATCGGTTTGGCATTTTTCGTAGTGGGGCTTTGATCTAATTGGAAAGATCTCCCATGCATCGTCTGGTCATCACACGTTTATTTTAACGGCCACAGAGTACTTTACCAAGTGGGTGGAAGCAATTTCGCTAACCACTACGACTGGATCCCGCATTGCGGAGTTTATTTTGCATAACATCATATGTCATTTTGGTATTCCATCCAAGATCCTGTCAGATAATGGGACACCATTCAAGAATAAATATGTGCGTGCTTTGACCACAAAGTACAAGATTCAGAACAGCTTTTCAACACCCTATTATCCGTAGGCAAATGGGCAAGCAGAGGCGTCCAACAAAATGCTAGTCGCCATTCTCAAAAAGACAGTTGCAGACAATCATAAAGATTGGCACATTCAGATCCCGCTTGCCCTATGGGCTTATCGCACCAGCATTCGGACGCCCACTAGGGCAACTCCATTTTTGCTGGTGTATGGCTCCGAGGCAGTCATGCCTTTTGAGTTGGAAATTCCTTCCCTACGCATTTCAATGCAAGAGTTCATCGATGATGACACTGCACGATAGGCCCGATTAGATCAACTGACGTTGCTCGATGAATGACACGTTAATGCTCTCGAGCATTTGCGTATCTATAAAGAGCGACTTAAGAAAGCATACAACATGAAAGTCCACCTTAGAGAATTTTAGGTTGGTGACTTGGTCTTAAAAGAGAACCAACAGAATTCTAATTTGTCGTCCCATCTACGGGATAAGTTTGCGGAAAACTGGTTAGGTCCTTACATCATTGATAGTAAAATAGGACCTGGAACATACCGGCTTGCCTCTCTTGAAGGAATCAAGGAAACAGAACCCTTGAATATCATTCATTTGAGGCCATTCCACATCTAGAGAGCCATAGTTCAACACAAAAAGCTCCAAGGATTACCACAATCGCTTGGTCAACCCAAAAAGCTCCAAGGATTACCCAAATCGCTTGGTCAACCCAAAAAGCTCCAAGGATTACCGCAATCGCTTGGTCAACCCAAAAGCTCCAAGGATTACCGTAATCGCTTGGTCAACCCAAAAGCTCCAAGGATTATCATAATCGCTTGGTCAACCCTAAATGCCCCAAAGGTATCTATAAACCCTTTGGTCAAGACAAAATCTCCAAGGATTATCATATTCGCTTGGTCAACCCTAAATGCCCCAAAGGTATTGACATAAGACTCAGGAATCTTAACGCAAGATTCAGATAACACACAAAAAATTCACCCAAATTCATTAACAGAGATCAAAAATCAAAAAATACAGCAGTCATATTCTAATGGCCAAGAACCCCCCCTTTACAATGCGTATGCGGCCCTCTTATCCCCCCAGCCGACCTTCGTCGGACATCATTACATAGAATGCGGGATTCCCTGTAACCACCCGCACGAGTGTTCTGCCACTGTCTGCAAGATGTTGCCAGTCACCCCGAACCATCATGGCTTGTAATGGTGGAGTGCGCTGCAGCCGCCTGTCCATTCCCCTTCGAGTCATCATTCATAGGAATGCGCCACAGTCCTCAGTAATCTGTACCACGTGTCCTCTTGCAAGGGTCCCTGTAACCGCTTAGTGCTCTATGGCCGCCTGTAATTCGATGCCACGTGCCCTGCTGTAACGGCCTCTGCAACCGCCGGCTGGTCTGGAGTCGTGAGCGTTCTGTCGTGATATCGCGACGTCTTTGCTCTCTGACTTTCTCTCTCCTCTTTGGTCGCGATATCGCGACGTTCCGGTGTTTGGCTTCTCTTTTCTCCTTGGGGCCACGATTTCGTGACACGTCGCGAAATCGCGACGCCTAAGCCTTCCGTGCTCGCTTTTCGCCTCCGGGCCGCGAAACCGTGACATGTCACGATTTCACGACGTCTTTGCCCTTCGCACTCAGCTTCTTCCTACGGGCCGCGAAACCGCTACATGTCACGATTTCGTGACATCTTTGCCTTCCGTACTCGGCTTCTTCATTCGGGCCGCGAAACCGTGACATGTCACGATTTCGCGACGTCTTTGCGCCTTCAAGTCTTGCCCCCGGAAGTGTCACGATTTCATGACGTCTTTGAGCCTTAGAGCTTTGCCTCCGAAGGTGTCATGATTTCATGACCATTTTGCGCCCTCCAGTCTTGCCCTCGAAAGTGTCACGATTTCACGACCATTTTGTGCCTTAACTCCATCGCTTCAAAAATGTCACGATTTCGTGACCATTTTGTGCCTTGGCCTCCTTGCTGTGAAAATGTCACGATTTCGTGACCATTTGGCGTCTTGGCTTCTTTGCTCCGAAAATGTCATGATTTCGCGACCATTTGGCGCCCAAGCTGCTTTGCTTCGAAAATGTCATGATTTCACGACCATTTGGCGCCCAAGCTGCTTTGCTTCGAAAATGTCATGATTTCGTGACCATTTGGCGCCCAAGCTGCTTTGCTTCAAAAATGTCACGATTTCATGACCGTTTTGCGCCTTGGCCCCATTTGTCAAAAAGTGTCACGATATCGCGACAGTTTGGCCCTTTAGTGCCCTTCGTCAAAAAGCGTCGCGATATCGCGACAGTTTGGCCCTTTGGCGCTCTTCCTCAAAAACTGTCGCGATATCGCGACAGTTTTGGCACATAGAGAAAAAAACATTTTTGGCTGATGCAAGATTGCTGCTTCGCCTCCGGATGCTCCTGCATCAGACACCCGGGGTGAGTTTGAGAAGTGACCCTCACTTCTGATCTGTCTGAGGTAGACCCAGGCGATCAACCTCTGCCTTTGATAACCAAGTCGCATCTTCCATGGGCCTGCCTTTCCATTTGACTAAATACTCAGAATAGCTCCTGTTTCGAGTACTGCGGCCCTCACGCGTATCCAGGACTTCTTCGATCTCGTCTGCGACTGGGATGGCTGCTGGAATGCTCCACAAATCTGGGCTGGGTATCTCACTGCTTTCTCCTTCATGATACTCGACCAAATCTGAAATGTTAAACATGGGGGAGATGTTAAGTTCACTTGGTAACTCCACCTCGTATGCATTACCCGAATCCCGTTTGCCAATGATCCTGCATGGCCCAAATTTCTTCATTTTTAGTTTGTTATAGGTCTTGGCAGGAAACCGCTCCTTCCTCAGATGGACCATGATAGAATCTCCTACTTTAAACTCCTTAGCTCGGCATTTTTGGTCCGCCCTTGTCTTGTATTGAGCATTCATCTTGGCAATGTGTCTTGTCACTTCCTCATGCACTCCCTTCAGGTGTTCGGCAAAGTCTTCTGCCTCAGCACTGCATTTCTCTCTCGTATCTATTCTTCTCAACTCTGAAGCGTTTCTTGGGCTGCTCCCATAGATGATCTGGAATGGCGATTTATTGGTACTTCTATTGACAGAGCTGTTGTAAGCGAATTCTGCCTACGACAGAACTAAATCCCATCCCTTGGGCTTGTCCCCTACCAAGCATCGCAGTAGATTGCCCAAGCTCCTGTTGACCACCTCTGTTTGGCCATCTGTTTGGGGGTGGTATGCAGAACTGAATTTTAAATCCGTTTTTAGTTTCTTCCACAGGGTTCTCCAGAAATACCCTACAAACTTGGTATCCCTGTCCGACACAATGCTCCTTGGCAGCCCATGAAGGCGTACCACTTCCTTAAAGAATAAACCAGCCACATGGACCGCATCGCTAGTCTTCTGGCATGGGATAAAGTGCACCATTTTTGAGAACCTGTCCACTACCACAAATATGGAGTCGTGTCCCCTTTGCGTCCTGGGCAAACCAAGCACAAAATCCATACTAATATCCTCCCATGGCCTCTCAGGTATAGGTAGCGGTTGATATAAACCAGTAGGCTGCCTCACACCTTTTGCCATCTGGCATATCCTACAACTCTGCACAAATTTTGCCACATCTTGTTGCAATTGTGGCCAGTAGTAGTTCTCACTGACAAGGGAGATGGTCTTGTCACGACCAAAGTGTCCAGCTAAACCTCCACTGTGTTTTTCCTTGATGAGATTCTCTCTCATTGAGCCCCTCGAAATGCATAATTGGTTCCCCCTAAACAACATTCCATCTTGAATTAGATAATTCAACCACTTAGTCCTGTCCAACATAACAGGCGCAGTGCAGGCTTTCCAAGCTTCTACGAAATCGGGGTCTACAGGGTATAAACCCTTGAGCTCAGCAAACCCTACAACCTCCACTTTCATTTCCATCATCAGACATTGCCTCCTACTCAAGGCATCTGCCACCCTATTGGACCTTCCGCTCCGATGCTTCAGCACAAAGGTATAGCTCTGCAGGAACTCTACCCATTTTAGGTGCCTCTGATTCAATTTTCCCTGACTGTTTATATACTGCAGCGCCTGATGGTCGGTATAAAGAACAAACTCCTTTGGCAACAAATAGTGCCTCCATTTCTTAAGTGCTTGAACTATGGCGTAGAACTCCTGATCATATACCGAATACTTCCTTCTGGCATCATTGAGCTTCTCGCTAAAATAAGCTACAGGCCTACCCTCTTGGCTCAATACGGCCCCTATGGCACTGCCACTCGCATCGCAGTCTACCTGAAACACCTTATTGAAATCTGGAAGTGCTAAGACAGGTTGCTCAGTGACCTTCTTCTTCAGCATAGCAAAGCTTTTGTCTGCTCCAACTGTCCACTTGAATTCCTTCTTGCTCCCCTTCATTGTCTCTGTAAGAGATGCGCAAATACTGCTGAAGTTTCTAATGAACTTTCTGTAAAAACTGGCCAGACCATGAAATGATCTAACCTCGGTCACACTTCTTGGAGCAGGCCATTCGAGGATAGCCTTCACCTTTTTGGGGTCCATTTTGAGACCATCTACTGAGATAACAAATCCCAGGTACACTAGTTCCTTCTTCACAAAGTTACACTTCTTCAGATTGATCAGTAACTGCTCCTCCCGCAGTTTTTCAAAAACCCTCCTGATGTGCATCAGGTGCTCCTCTAGGGTTCTGCTAAAAATCAGGATATCATCTAAGTAGACAATAACAAATTTGCCTAGAAATTCCTTGAGGACTTCATTCATTAACCGCATGAAGGTACTCGGTGCATTGGTTAGCCCAAATGGCATAACCAACCACTCATACAGCCCCTCTCTGGTTTTAAAGGTTGTCTTCCACTCATCCCCTTCTCTAATACGGATCTGATGGTAACCGCTTTTCAAGTCAATCTTTGTGAAGTACTCAGCTCCACTTAAGCAGTCCATGATATCATCCATCCTTGGTAGTGGGAATCTGTATTTGATGGTGATCTTGTTAATTGCCCGAGAGTCTGTGCACATCCTCCATTCTCCATCCTTCTTGGGTGCTAGTACTGCTGGTACTGCACATGGACTAAGACTCTCCCTAATCAACCCTTTCTTCAACAGATCTTGAACTTGCCGATTTAACTCCTCAGTTTCCACAGGCGTCATTCGGTGTGCAGCCTTGTTTGGCAAGCTCGATCCAGGCACCAAATCTATGTGGTGACTGATCTTCCTAACAGGCGGTAAACCTTCAGGAACATTATCAGAAATGATATCTGGGAACTCCTCTAACAGTCCCATGACTTCCACTGGAGTTTCCTTGCATTCTTCTTCCCTAACCCTAGGGATTATTGCATAGCACATATGATCTGGCTTCAGGCCTTCCAAAAATCTTCTGCCATCAACTAGACAGACTCGGGCACTACTGCATACCTTCTCATCCGCCTCCTTCAAGGGTTTCAACTTGTGGCGAACTCCATTCTTCGACAAAGAATATGTGTTGGCTCGACCATCATGCACAACACTTCGATCAAACTGCCATGGTCTCCCAAGCAACAGGTGACATGCATCCATAGGCAAGATGTCACATAAGACCTCATCTCGGTAAGTTCCTATATTGAACTTCACCAGGCATTGCTCACTCACTAGCGCCCGATGGTCCTTTTGCAACCATGCAATTCGATAAGGGTGCGGGTGTTTTCTCCTCTCCAACTGTAGCTTGGCAACCATTTCCTCAGAAACCAAATTGTCAGTGCTTCCATTATCGATGATGATGTTGCAGACCTTGCCTGCGCACTTGCATCTTGTTCGAAATAGGTTGTTCCTTTGGTCTCCCTTTTTCTCTTCATTCAACAGGACTCTTCTGATGGTCATTGCTTCCCCTCTTTTTGCCTCCTCCGAGTGCTCAGATTCTACACCTTCGTCTGCTACAGCAGCTCGGGCCTGACCCTCAGGTCTCCGATTTGGCCTTTCTTGATGTTGCGGGTAGTTGTATGCCCTATGCCCTTCTTCTTCGTAGTTGAAGCAGGTTCCTCGAAAGACACCTCTTCCAAACCCTCGCCCAGACCTACCTCTTCCCCTCGGGTAGTTGTTGTTCTGATTGCGTGGGCATTGAGTATTATCCTCTTTCTCTTCTTTCTGGTTCTGACTACTGCTTGATTCACCAGTCTTCTTCAAATCTCTGTATCTTCCCCCATTGGTCCTTCCACCAGCTCTTCCACCCCTGTCCTTTCCTCTCTGCTTACCATCAAATCTCCTATTCAGTTTCTCCTCCACTTTTAATGCAAACTGGTATGCATCCTCCACCGTGCTCATCCTAACCAGCCCCAGCTCTTCTTGAATGCTGGTTCGCAATCCATTGATGTACCGTGCGACTTTCTCCTTATTCGCCTCCGAACGGCCGGTTCTAATCGAGATTTGATAGAACTCCTCCGTATACTCCTTGACAGATTTACTTGCCTGTCGAAGACTCTGCATCTTTCTCAACAAATCCAACTCATAATCTGTAGGGATGAACTGTCTCTTCAATTTCTCCACCATCCTATCCCACCTGGTGATCTTTTCCTTCCCCCTCCTATTTCTTTCCAGCTGCACCCCTTTCCACCAGATGCTAGCATGTCCCTTCAGCTTGGTTTTCGTGAACCGGATCCGATTTGGATCTGAGATTTCTTCGTACTTGAAATACTCCTCCATGTCGTTGATCCAGTCTATCAACTCCTCAGGGTTGAGGTTCCCAGAGTAAGTAGAGACGTCAAATTTTGGCTTCTTCCCGATCTGGGATATGGCTCTATACAACCTAGCCTCTCGCTGGATCCAATGCTTCTTCCTCATCAGATGGACCCTCTTCTTCCCAAACTTCATCCTCACTGGGTTCCTCCCTTCTTGGCTCAACTCCTCTTCTGATTTCCTCCTGCAGGGCTTCAACTTGCCTCTGCAAGGCTCTAAGATCGACCTCTGCTTGTCTGTTCCTCACACCACCACGGTTCCTACGCGGAGGCATCCTGCTTCTTCTTCACAACCCACAACCTCAATCCTGGCGCAAACTGCCTCACTGCCGGTGATCGGTTTGCACACTCAGAACCTTCGGGCTCTGATACCACTTGACGCAAGACTCAGATATCTTAACGCAAGATTCAGATAACACACAGAAAATTCACCCAATTTCATTAACAGAGATCAAAAATCAAAAAATACAGCAGTCATATTCTAATGGCCAAGAACCCCCTTTACAATGCGTATGCGGCCCTCTTATCCCCCCAGCTGACCTTCGTCGGACATCATTACATAGAATGCGGGATTCCCTGTAACCACCCGCACGAGTGTTCTGCCACTGTCTGCAAGATGCTGCCAGGCACCCCGAACCATCATGGCTTGTAATGGTGGAGTGCGCTGCAGCCGCCTGTCCATTCCCCTTCGAGTCATCATTCATAGGAATGCGCCACAGTCCTCAGTAATCTGTACCACGTGTCCTCCTGCAAGGGTCCCTGTAACCGCTTAGTGCTCTATGGCCGCCTGTAATTCGATGCCACGTGCCCTGCTGTAACGGCCTCTGCAACCGCCGGCTGGTCTGGAGTCGTGAGCGTTCTGTCGCGATATCGCGACGTCTTTGCTCTCTGACTTTCTCTCTCCTCTTTGGTCGCGATATCGCGACGTTCCGGTGTTTGGCTTCTCTTTTCTCCTTGGGGCCGCGATTTCGTGACACGTCGCGAAATCGCGACGCCTAAGCCTTCCGTGCTCGCTTTCTGCCTCCGGGCCGCGAAACCGTGACATGTCACGATTTCGCGACGTCTTTGCCCTTCGCACTCAGTTTCTTCCTTCGGGCCGTGAAACCGCTACATGTCACGATTTCGTGACATCTTTGCCTTCCGTACTCGGCTTCTTCATTCGGGCTGCGAAACCGTGACATGTCACGATTTCGCGACGTCTTTGCGCCTTCAAGTCTTGCCCCCCGAAAGTGTCACGATTTCGCGACGTCTTTGAGCCTTAGAGCTTTGCCTCCGAAGGTGTCGCGATTTTGCGACCATTTTGTGCCTTAACTCCATCGCTTCAAAAATGTCACGATTTCGTGACCATTTTGTGCCTTGGCCTCCTTGCTGTGAAAATGTCACGATTTCGCGACCATTTGGCGTCTTGGCTTCTTTGCTCCGAAAATGTCACGATTTCGCGACCATTTGGCGCCCAAGCTGCTTTGCTTCGAAAATGTCACGATTTCGCGACCATTTGGCGCCCAAGCTGCTTTGCTTCGGAAATGTCGCGATTTCGCGACCGTTTTGCGCCTTGGCCCCGTTTGTCAAAAAGTGTCGCGATATCGCGACAGTTTGGCCCTTTAGTGCCCTTCGTCAAAAAGCGTCGCGATATCGCGACAGTTTGGCCCTTTGGCGCTCTTCCTCAAAAACGTCACGACAGGTTATCCTTAGCCTGTCATGAAAGGCTTTCTTTTTGTCTTTCCTTTGGATTTTGGTGTCCTTTTATGTGGCCTTGGGGCCTTGCTTATAGTCTTATGAATTTTTGTAATCAGGTTTTGGGATCCTTGATAAAAAACCATTTTTAATTTAATTTAACTGACCAAATTTTGTTTTACAAATTTAAAGCAAATTTTATAAATTTTAAGGTTTTGGTTGTAGCAAAAAATGCACCTTCAATTTTTCTTCTACCACCCCATAAATTTGCAATATATCCACTACAGTTATTTTGTCAATTAATTTCCTATTAAAGCTATAATAAATTACAAAAATTAAAAATTATCTCCTAGGTAGTTTAAAAAATTGTTTCCTTTTAAAACTATAGACAAAATTGACCTCTTGTTGCTACTAGCCAATTACCCTATAATTTGCTTGATATATTCCAAAATGAATTTGAAAGGTTTACAACCCCTTTTATAATATATGTAATGTTAAAAATCATGAAATATATGGGCTATTATTCAACTGTCATCAAATACCTCAAGTTCATGTTCAAAAGCTCATGAGCATTCATTCATACCCTCCTTGTTGCTATGTCCTTGACATGTTTCCTAGAAACTTTTGTTGCTTTAGTAGCTACTAGTGTATCATTGCACTACTTCTAGAGAAGGAATTTTACTATAGTCTTGTTTCTTGTATGGAAATAAGTTTTTCAAAACAATCCCATAATCCCTTGGCCATTTGCAGTCTTTGATCCACCTCCCCTCAAGAATTTTGGTAATGGAGATTTTTTTTTGTTTTATAACAACAATCACTTGGGTAGATGTGTTGATACATCCTTATTCAATTTTAGAAATCTAGCCAAGTTAGGAAAATGTCAAAATCCATGACCATACCTCCTCTAGCCAAGCTCTACCAAAAAGTGATAGTCGATAAATTTCAAATAGGCTTTGCGATATTCATGTTGGCTTATAATGCAAGGAACACATATATTTTTCAATGGAATTGATGCACATACATTGTGTTGCAATTTTAACAACTATGGATTTAATCTCTTCAAGTTTTCTACGTCAAATCCTATGAATTTATTATGCAAAATCAATCATCGTAGGCACCTTGATAATTGAAATAATTTCTGTAGAAGTCCTCATGATTTTATTTTTGACCATTTTGTTAGCTATAAGTTTTTTTCTCTAAGTATAGATGGTTGATGGCTAAAAAACTTGTACTTATACAATGCTTCATATTTTTGAATGTTAATTAATGAAATTTTTCTTATCACATAAGGATTGTTTGGCTTCAAATATCTAGACATTGGTTTTTTAATATTTATTTTGAGTTGTTGAACATATTTGACCTATGTTGTCATATGCTTGTTAAACTTCTCTATTTCTTTACCATTTGTTAACAAGACATTTTTTAGACTTCATTATATTTTGCAGTCTATTTTTGTTAGCAAATTAATGATATTATCATAGGTTATATAAAACCCAGGATCAACGAATCAAATCATATATCATCAACATCAATATCAATATAAAAATAGTATATCAAAATCATCAATATTCATTTATCAATATTACATAAAATATCACTATAAATCTTATTACCAAAATCAAGCAATACACAAAGCAAATATTATTTGAGTTACCTTTTACAAAGCTTTAACTCCAATATAAAGATACATGAGACCTTTCACATTACATTGCTCTTGGCTTTTGCTTTCCTCAAACTCATGGGAGAACTTGACTCTTCACATTTCTTTCTTTACAATAAGTCTCACATATTACATAAAGATAAAGTATCTCATGATTACATATAACTCCTACTTCTAAACTAGACACATCACTCAAAGACTCTTCACTTCCTAACTAGACACCTTACACACTTAACTACATGGCACTTGCACACTCCTACAAAATTGACACATAATTTAAACATAAAATCAAAATCAAAACCTAAAGTAAATATTTACAATGGGATCCTATAATGTAATACCTCCAACACCCCCCCATATTACATTATTTGGTAAGAAGACTTTTAGTCTTCAATCTATTAGTCTCTTCATCCTCCAATTCTAGCTTGGCTTGTAATGCTAGTTCTGCTCCATTGGCTTGTGCCCTGTTCTTTCAAAGCAATTATATTATATTTCCATAAACACTTTATGTTCAATATAATATCTCTTCTAATTTTTTTATTATGGCAAAAATTGATTTAAATTTTTTTATTATATTCCTATCACATCTAATGAAAATATCCCAGTCCTATGGGATCCTATGGCTTCAACTGTATTTTATATTTTAATGAGACATTTCTTATTTCCATTAATATACTTGAACTCCACAATTATTTCCTTACTAAGCAATTGATAAATGATATGAGATTATTTGCAATACGAGGAACATATAATACATCTTATATACCTTTAGAATATGGTAAGTTGAGAATGAAATTTCTAAATTATTCAACATGATAAACCTTATAATATGTTGTCTTTATTGGTATGTGTGACCACCAAAATGGCCTCACACCTATGCTTCCCAATATGTAATTGAAATAAAAGATTCAAACGAAATGCATGCGTAATTTACAACAAATAAAAGAGAATAAGAAAAATTTTATTCCATTAAACAAGCCAATCCTGATTACAAATATGTCCCTCTTAGGGATACCATTTTGATACTCTTATTATAGTAGGAAAAGCATATGAAATCCCTCTCAAGGGTAAATGTGAGTTTCAAGCCATTCGGGGTGACACGAACTGCTCTAGGGTGGAGTTGACCCTCTTCTTCACGTTGAGGAAGGAATTGGATGGTTGAATCTCCTTCGAATCTGCTTTCCTGCGGTCAAGAAACAACACAAAAGTATTAAAAGCATAGGCAACCTCTCATGATGAGGCCCTTTAAAGGATTTAAACATGAAAATGCCATAATACTAATGAAATCAAGAAAGTTAATAAAACATGTTAGACATATTCAATACTCATAAAGATTGCTTGGAACATAGAAACAATGAGTATAGCTATCAATCTAATGGATCAATTGCATGAAATGAAGCATTAGAGCATGAAATTAAGCTAATTATGTCCTACTTGCCATAATGAAGTAAACCTAATAAAAACCCTAATTCTATCGGTCAGAGTCTCTACAAATGCTAACTAAACTACTAAAATGCTTAATCTAGTCTAATAAAGCACAATGCAAATGAAATAGTAAGGAGAGTTGTCACCGGTTGCAAACCATAGCTCTAATGAGTGGTCTACACTGTACACCACAAATTTTAGCTGTGGTGAGCAATCAAGTGGTTTTGCCCTCCAAATTAAGGGTTGTGGGCTTGATCCTCCTTGTCAAATTGATGATCAAGGGTCACCTTGGTGTCCTCTGACTGGATTGGCGATTGAATTGCGCAGTTGGGCCTCCGTTTGCCCGAATTCATGTTTCTTGGCATTCTAGCTCCTTAGGGCATCCATGGCATGAATTTTCATGATGCTTGATTAGTTAACAAGTGGATAGCAATCAAACTCCCTCTCAATGCACTCAAGTGAGTCCACAATTCGATAGGGCTTCACTGCTCAAATGTAATATCTCTCTCTCCTTATTTACCCTAATTCTAAGGGGTACTTATAGGACTACCCAAGGGCTAGGGGTGGCTTCATGGAGAAGCCAAGATCAAGAAGAGGTAGTTGGGACAGTTGGATTGGAAGCCTCTGGAATCTTTCATCCTTCAACTACCTTCTTCTAGAACAAATGGTCGTTCCAACCGATTTGGCTTGGATGAAGGCCAACTGAACTTCAGTTTAGACCATAGGTCATAGCTGTGGCCTAGGCTATGAACCACAGGTGTCAATAGTGGTTCAGACTGTAGACCGTAGGTCTCAACTGTGGTTCAGACTGATTAGGCCAAGGAGCCCAAATTGAGTGGTTAGAACCACTGCTCTATCTTGGAGTCTATCCAAGATCTTCCATATGGTCTTGTAGCATGTCCCATATGAGTAGTCACCTTCGACATGACATGTTTTAGGTGTCTATAGATGCCCCTTTTGAGATGCATTGTGAGATCAAACAATGCTGAGCAAAAATAGACCTCCTAAAATGATGTCGAAGGTTACATGATGATCATTAGTCGGATCAACATTAGATGCCCCAGGTCCTGCAAAAGGATGCACATCCTAGAATCATTGCTTCCAACTGGGTGAAAGGCTTAAATTTGAAAGAGTTTGCACTCATCATCAGACATTCGAATAGCATCAATTCCAAGTAGGCTTTCATGCCTATCAATCTGAAAGGATGAGAGTTACAAACTAACTATCATATATGCTATTTTCCCCAAGCAAAGGGGTAAGCTTATGATAGTTGTTGACAATGATTCGCAAGGATGAATGCAATTTGACAAGATCAAGGGATCTACGATTTCAGGGATCTTCTTTTGATTTTGATTATGATTATGATATTATGACTACCCCCTCAAGCGACGAGTCGATGAGGGTAATGACAATGAATGAAGTGACGAGGTCACTTGACCATTATGAATGATCTAAAAAAACTTAGAATTTTAGCATTTAATTACTTGGCTAGGCCTAGTTCAGCTTATGATTACAACTATTAATAGTAATTGCACATTTCTATCCCATGGAGCAGTTGGGCTGCAATAGCCTTCTTAGGGAATCAAAATGATACAAGTCCAATTAGATTTATGTTGAATCAATTTTTTGATGATCTGCTGAAAATATGTCATAGGAGAAATGACATGAAATGCCTCATTCCCATGGAGCGGTCCAGCCTTGAAGGCCTTCTTCGAGATTGAAAAGAAGCATATCAAATCAACGATGACAATTTTACCCCAAATGTCCTTATGGTTATTTACTCATCTCGTCGGATTGCATGGAGCGTCAGTCACTGCAACCACCAAGTGTCTAGGGTAAATAACTGAATACGAGGTGCATTTGGCTTTTGACTTGTTTAATAATTTTTTTGTTTTGAATTTTTAAATTTTTAATTGATCTTGGTGCTTGAACATCACCAAATTTGATAAAATGATTGCTCTTATTGATATTTTGATCCATTAGGAATCATTAATTTACCATTTAAGACCTTCCCACGGTGGTATTTTAATGCATTTAATGCTAGTTGCAAACTGCATGTACGGCCTATGGTTGGAAATTTCAAATTTGGGAACCGTAGCTCAGACCTATGGTCACAAAACCCTAATTCTGGGACCATGATTGTCAGCTACGATTCGATGAAATTAGAAAAAAGTATATAAATTTTCCCATTTGAAAATTTCATTATTATTCCTTGAAAGTGATTTGCAACTAGAGAGCTCTGAGAGGTGAGGAAGCATTACTGACATGAAATGCTGCCAAAACCACTACCTACCACCTCACACATATCCCGATGGTGGACCCTTCATAGCCTTCATCCAACAGAGGGATCGGTGCGGGAAAGGTAACTCTAAACCGAGTCCTCGCACTCCTTACCAGTTTAAAATGAACCTCATTAAGAAATGGGCTAAATTTACCTCATTAAACTATTGGCAAAGAACCTCACACTAGTTAGGCTAGATTTGGTTTACTTTTCTGGGCTGCCAGGCTAGGAAGTGGCCCTAAAAAGATCATGTTCCTAGAATTCAATTGGAAGATGCGTTCCCAATTGACATATTGGGAACCATAGTTGTCAGCCATGTTGGGATTCAAATTCCAACGGTCAAATTTTGATTGCATGCATGCCACAGGTTTGACCCGCGGTTCTGCACCTGTTGAAAATTTTTTCAAAATTTTTGATTTTTTTGAAATTTTTAGCAACTTTTTTTTAGATTTTTTTGATATTTTAAGGTTGATTTTATCTGTTTCTAGTTTTTTCTTAGTCATAATTGTCCTTATACCTTTCTACTCTATAGAAATTGACCTCTAGATCTAGGGAGCCAGATATCCTCTGCACCCTCCGTGATCAGCTCACTGACCAAGAGCGGGAGTGGTTTGGTGCGGTTGGCTTCGACTATGTGCTTGATCTGCCCATGATCCGGGTAGACCAAGCATACATGACTATATTAGGCCGGTATTGGAATGCATGGACCAACACATTTCACCTACCCATAGGTGAAATGACTATGACATTGGAGGATGTCTATCGGATCTTCAGGATCCCGATCGATGGGGAGCGCATCACCTCCACTCCTTTCACCAGCAAGGAGGACATTTTTGATGATATTTTTGGTGACCTGAGTGAGGATGCCCAGGGTAGGACTGATCATGGGGGCATCCACATTGGATACTGGTAGGGCAAGGGCATCTTCTCAATTTGAGAGGCCATCTTTATGCATCTAGTCATCCAGATTGTGCTTCCAGACTCCTCGGGCGCGAGGATCCCTTGGAACCTCCTGGCCATTATCAGGAGAGTTACGCAGAGTTCGACATGGTGGCCACTACTCTTAGCCTGGGGGAGCACCTTATTGGTGTAGTTGTACCATGAGCTATATCAGATTACCCATAGGAGTCGGGTAGGTATCAGCTGTAGCTTACTACTTCAGATCTAGGGATGGAAGCACATCCAGATCGAGCGGTCGACAGACCTGCCTCTCATCATCACCACTATTCCTGATGCTCGCTAGTGCTATGTGACATGTTAGCCCCATGAGGAGGAGGGGTTCTAGAGTAGGACTCATGCTGGAGACCTGGACCATTATATCCTTAGATTTGCATAGCTCCGGGCGGATGACATAGAGTGGCACCCGTACATGGATTGCCCCACATGGGAGGAGGCTGACGAGCGACTTCATCAAGTGAGGAGGGATAGGTGGTTACTCGATCGTAAGGCTGAGATTCATGAGTATCAGTTCTTCTCACATGTCCAACGGTAGTTTGGTATGGTACAAGATATTTTGGAGCTGCCTATGATCTATAGGCACCTAGTTCTAGAGAGGGATCTATAGTGGATTGAGCCGACACCACTGGGGGATGAGGCTGATGACTTCTAGGAGTCAGGCGTGGCTAGGGATGGCACCACCCCAGCATATGATACTTGGTGGTCCCTTCTACAGTGGCATGGAGAGGGGCCCCTCGATTGGATGGATGACGATGTCGAGGCTGATCCAGATGGGCGCAATGTGCGCTAGTAGACCGAGGGTGGATGGGGTGCAGAGGCCATAGTAGGGGATGCTCCATAGGTTGAGGCTGAGGAGGACATATCAGAGGAGGGTGAGGTGCCTCCTAATAGTGAGGTGGGGTAGTTACTGGCTCAGATTGCTGATCTTTAGAGTTAGGTTGGTACACTGTAGACCTAGTTGCGACATAGGGATACCTCACTCGCCATGACAGAGGTGAAGCTTGTGCATGGATAGAGCTAGTGGTGCATCTATGAGGAGGAGAGGCCTCTCCTCAAGGTACAACTCACTATAGTAGAGACAGAGATCATGAGGCTCACTAGCGAGCGAGACCTAGCATGGGCATAGTTGGATACCATGACCACTGAGTGGGATCTATTGAGGGCATCGATGGGACATCCTTCATCTACACAGGTTGTTATGGTGCCTCCCACCACACCATCATATTCATTACTAGGAGGTCGCGACCCCATGGTCGAGATCAGATGGCTCACTTCCCTCATTGAGGAGGGTAATACTATTTAGAATGTGAGGGTAGCTCACATCTCTCAGTTGGAGGGCCACATCAGGCTGATAGGTGGGGAGGTTCTAGAGGACATTTATTCTACAGGGACCCACAAGAGCAGCTCTAGGACCAAGACCAGGGAGATAGGATAGTCTACCACCAGCTCGAGCCACAGGACACACAAGATTGAGAGGACTCATAGGTCTTCGAGTACTCAGGGTGCTAGCTCGCGGAGGACTCACAGGGATGGCAGAGGTGACGGAGGTGCCTCACAGACTAGGGGTATAGGCCACACTTAGTACAGATCTCAGAGATATTTTGGTGTACTATTTTTTAGTGTAAGGTCGAGGACCTACATAGTTGTAGCCTACGGGTATTTTTGATGTACCCCTGATGTACTCATTTTTGGACACACACACACACACATATATATATATATGAGATTGATCATTTTGGCTCATTATGTGTACTTGTGTATTTTTAATTTTATGTTTTGTTATGCACATGGATGCAGATGTTTATATTGATGCTATGCTTATATGATGTGATGTATGGATGACATGCACTAGATAGCTATTTTAATTTATGATGTTGATGGTATGTAGTGATCTAGATGATTAGATGTGCTATTTATGATGGATGCATATGGATGTGATGTTTACTTTTAAACGCATATTTAATTTTGCTTTATTGCATGCATTTAATTTATGACGATGTCATGATATGTTGGTGCAATGTATGTAATGCATTATTTACATGATGGTAATCTAATGTAAATGAACCTGTATGCTTTAATCACTTAAAACATAAGGAATGAATGTGATATGTGTTTAACAATCTAATGGACGACACCACAGAATGTGTAAAAATCATGAATGTAATTGAAAATCCTCATTACAAGAATTTAATCAATTAATCACCCATATATGAAATGCAATGATGTGAATCGGTATGATGCGAATGGTGTAATATGTCACTCGATATTCCTTTTGCAATTTGAAATATATGCACAATATAGTTAGTGGTCGTCTAGATATCATTTCTGATATCCATCCGATATCTATCCTATATCATGAAAACTTTGTGCTCAATGTAAATGATGTATCACGGATTCGATACTTTGCAGTTTGATGATTGAAATGACTTTATTTTATATGGTTTGTGATATTTGGTATTTTGTTGCTATTAGAGAATTTTTTGAGGTTTTCCATGAGACTCAAACACCCTAGTAGACTTATCAAAAGTTGTATACTGACCAAACTAGACTTCTAAAATGTAAGGCTTTTGCTAGGATAGGCCCTAACTATTCATTATCCCTATGTGTGCACATGAGTATATTAAGATAAGGCATAAGCATACCCTAATGTCAGGTGGGATTCTTTCAGCCCATTGCTAATATTGGGGGTCCGCATATGTTTATCCAATCCTAGGTTTAGATTTTAGTTGGACTAAGCCACTAGGTCATACAAGACACCTGAAAGCTAGCTCTTCCACATTCAAACATTGGTTTGTACATAAGTGAGGTGCTAATGCATTAGACATATCATCATGTGTAAGGTACAATAGTGCTAGACAATTCCATGGATTCAAGTTCACTCCCTTCTTTTCTTCAATTTTTTGGGATACTTGCTCATATATAGTTGTGCAAGGGATTTGATTCCACTTTGACTTTGAAATTTCTTTGGATCTTCATTTGAACTTGCTTTTTGATCTTCATTTGAACTTTGATTTTTGATCTTCATTTGATCTTCTTTTGGAATTTACATTTGATAATTTTCTTCAAAAACTTCCCTTTGGGGATTTTACTTTGAGGAAACTATTTTTGGGATATCGATTGAGGATATCAATATGGGATATCAATATGGGATATCGATCTATGATATCGATCTAGGGTATCAATATTGAGGATTGATGTGGGATATCACTCTGGGATATTGCTCATTTTATCGTAAGCAAGGGATTCTGGGTAGGGAATGAACTTGTCCTTTTGCCAATTACCAATATTTCCCATACCGTTTGCATAGGGGGATAAGCAAGAATAACTCTTTTCACCTTAGGATACCTGGTCCTACTTCGTGGCTTTCATCTTCCCCTAGTCCTTATTAGGATTGTTTAATTTGTTGATTAGTGATAGGATTATGATATGCTAAGGGCTATACTAACTAGACCTCAACTACAAAAGCAAAGCAAGCTTTCTATCAACTCTTGAGAAGACCTCTAGGTATGGTTGAATGACTGGAAAACCCTAGTATATTCCTCATAGCAACATTATGGGTTGTGTTGAAAAACACAATTACTCACATGAATGATGGATTATGATAAATGCAGAGATGCATGATTGAAACACAAACGTGGCATCATTTGTAAGACTGAAAAACACAATCCATCCTACTATGGAATGCAACGGATGAAGAATACCTATATGCAATGCAATGATGAAATGAATGCATGTGTAAATGCAAATGAAAAATGCATAATGCAAATGCAAATGTTTTTGGATTTTATGCTTTACCAATTTTTTGGATTTTATTGATTTTTAAATTTTTATTGATTTTGAGCCTTTATATCTGACCAAATGGTGAGTACATGCCTTTGGAGCCTTTAGGAGTGACCAAATGACGAGGAAATATCATTGGAGCCTTTAGGAGTGACCAAGTAATTTTTCAAAAAATCCTTGGAGATTTTTAGGATGACCGAGCGGTTTTAAGCAAAACCTTCAGAGCCTTTTGGGGTTGACCAAAGGTTTAAAATACCTTTGGAGCTTTTTGATTGACAAAACTACTCACAAGAGATCTTGGAGCCTTTTAGGATGTGTAGCACCCTAAAATTGTCGCAATTAAACCCTTAGTAAAAAGATAAAAATTTGAATTTTAACCCCAAAACCGCTCGTTAACCGCTCCCCCCATTTTTTATGCCATTTTTAGGATTTTTTTTAACCATTGGACGATATCGTTGCTGATCAGACAAAATCATCCCAGATCAGATGAATTCGTATGGAACAGAATGCCCAAATGATTTCGTCCCAAAACTCAATTTTCATAATTAGCTTCTGTTTCAATAGCCTCTCCAACTTGGGCAGAAGCACGTCTACGCAGTTGGAGATTCCTCCATTGGAGATCTCCTAGATTGGGATGATCCCCAACTTCCTAACCTCCCCCTAATCCTATATAAACTAGTATTTTCTTAGTTTATCCCCCTGACTCCCTGGATCCCCTGCTTGGCTCTCCTCCTAACTCTTTCCCTGGTTGATTTTCCCTACCATTTAAGCTTTGCATTCGTAGTTTTAAGTTTTCATTACAGGTTTTCACTATGCTTCAGCTGGAGGAAGCTTGGATCGTCGCAGGCGATTCCAAACATTTTTGGATGATCTTGTCATAGATCGATGATGATTTCATATGATTGGAGGTGATCTCAACTACAGTTCAGATTGGGGGCAATCAGAGCCCTGAGTTTGCATTTCTCATCTTCCTTCCTTATTTTTATTATGCATTAGCTTGATCATTTTCATTCTGCATCCTGGAGTTCACCTCATTTAGCATAAATGCATTATAAAGTTAAAATAAGTTATTAAAACAATGCATTTCCTTTAATATGCTATCCAAATTTATCAGTTATGCATTTATACTGTCATTTCTATCATTTTGCATTATTCTTGCAGTTGCATTTTTGGTTTTTGGTGTCTGTTTCTATGATTGTAGGTTTCTGATGAATTCGTCTGACGAATTCATCAGATTGACGATGATATTGTCTGATCTTAGATGATCGCCTATAATATAGGATGATTCTATACAATTTTAGATGATCCTATCATATTCGGGATGATCTGGAATCCTACAAGCTTCAGAATCTTCATCAGGCAACCGAAATCAGGTGCATTCTTTCTTATTTAGTATATTCCTGGTATTCAGGATTCATTCATGTTTTTTTTGTATTCATATAAATTGGCATTTTCATATAGAATAACTTAGATTCATTCTGGCCAACCTAGGATTATGAATGATCGAATATAAAATGAACACATCAAAACCATTCTCAACCTAGGCATGGAAACTGCCACTCAAAGTTTCCTAGTGAACCCCACCATCCATAAAAAATTCACCCTTATACCCCTCCTCGAGAGGCACGACCTTCAAAGGGCCTCTCAGTCCGAGGTATTGTTCCATCCTTCTCGCATCCCCCTTTTGGGCATGGATCCTTTAGCCTGAAGGTAAGGGTGTGAAAAATTTGGGTCAGTACATTTTGGTGAACCCGACATGAAACTAAAAACCTTTTGAAAACAATCCAAAAAAAAAATTATTATTAAAAACATCTAGAATCATTAGACAAACAATTAAAGTTGCATATCATATTTAGATGGTAGATTATAATAAAAGATGAGTTGTCACCATAAATGTTGAAAATCAATTAACGACCATAGATATTACTTTTGTACTTAGAGTACCTCAAACAAATAGGGTCCAACCTTTGTGGGATGAACTTGATAGGAGATTGGGTATCATTGAATCCAGATCTACAGAACTTAGGCAAATTAAGAGGTTTGTCCTAGATAGAATCCTGGATCCTGATCAGGTGACTTTGTACCATGAACTTCAAAGAGCTTGCCATAGGTGGTTAGTCGATAGAAGAGCACTTGTGTCTTCAGAATTCTACACCTTTGAGGAATACCTTGAGAATGCAGTTGTAGTACATAAGTTTCTATCTCGTATAGAGGATCAATAAGTCGTTATTACGGATAGAAAAATATGGAATAGAGTTCCTAGAGCTGTGTTGTATCGAGAGTATTACCATGAACTTTATTTCTATAGGTCAGAATCCGAGACAGATCATATTACTATAGCACACTTTGTCAAATTCTTGAAAAACCATTTCCAATTTGAAGAGGAGCATTTCATGACTCCTGATGAACTTGATCCTATTAATGATATCCATAAACTATTTATAGAAAACTAAGTCATTCCTTTTTACTATTGTTATTCTTTTTGCAACTAGAATGCTATTTGTTATCTTTATAATAATATTATAAAACACAAAAACAAAAAAATCAAAACAAAACAAAAAATCAAAAAATATATATATTTTTTATAGTAGGTATATAATTAAAATATATACCTCTCAAACCTATCACATATATATATATAATTATATATATTTTCTAAAATCTAAGTTTAAGCACAATGCATAGACTTAGGAATGGAAAACAAACTGAAGAAGAAGAAGATTTGTTAGGAAAACCATTAAATAACCCAGATATCCTTCCTGAAGACCAAGTCCAGGAAGAAGAAATCCTAGACCAGCAAAAATAAGAGCTTGCTGTAAGAAATGAACAAGAAGAAAATGTTAGAGAGGAAGGATCCTCATCCCCTAAAATGTCTTCGGGAGGAGCTGTTACTTTTGAAAACATAGAACAATTATGGAAGTTCATTAATACTAATATTGGTGTTCTTAATAGAGCAGTCCATATGGACAAGGATCAAATTAGTGACACTCAAGCAACTCTAGAAGACGTATTTCACACACGCACTAATCCCTTGTCCTTTATTGATCAAGAGAGTGATCAAGCTGGACCATCCAATTTGGATATGGCCGCTATAATCTAGAACATGCAACAACAACAGGTTACCCAACCATATAAAGTGCCTGCTAGCAAGCCTAGGGTTATTCCTACACAAAAGAAAACATCATTTACTGCTCTATTTCACCAAGCTATTGAGCAATATACCTCAAATCAGCAAAAACCCAAAAAAAACCCAAACATCAATTACCAACAATTTGGGATACAACATAATACTATTACAAATCCTCTTCATAATACTCTTCCTACCAACGCTTTGCATAATAGCAATATAGCGTCTAATCCTTATGTCACACCGTCATACACTCATAAATACCATGCCTATGTCCCACCGAACCAACATGGTGGACAAACTAGTAATCTTGAAACCGTGGTGAAATAGTTAGTTTCCCGCATGGACCAGATAGATCCCTATCGTCCCTCGTAAAATTATTGAGAGATGTGTAGTCAGCCTTTAGATCCTATAGTTGTAGCACAACCATATCCTAAACATTTTCCTATGCATGTCTTGCCCATATATAAAGGAACCGAAGATCCCATAGAGCATCTTCGTATGTTTAGGATAGCATGTCATGATATATCACATGATGACTTGTTATTACTAAAAATGTTCTCAAAAAGTTTAGGAGGAATGGCATTAGAGTGGTATTATCAATTACCCACTAATTCTTTAAGGAATTTCAAAGAAACTGCTGAGTCTTTTGTTCATCAGTTTAGTGCCTACATCGAAATACATGTGACCATTAAAGACTTGTACAACTTAAAACAAGACAAAGATGAATGTTTTGCTGATTTCCTAGCTAGGTGGAGACAATTGATAGGAAAATTGCACTTTGTGTTGCCTTATAGGGAGATGTTGGACATCCTTATTAATAATTTACAAGAACAACTATCCTACGAATTATCAACTGCTACCTTGACCACCTTCGATTAGGCTATAGACCTAGCCAGACGAGTGGAATATGCTCTCATTCGGAGAGGACAGGTTAAAAAGAAAGACGATGATAAAACATCCAAAAATCAATATAAAAATAAACAAGTTGTGGGTGATGGAGTCACCGATAGTAGAAATATTGCTAATGTTAATGCTACGAAGACAACGGAGAAGTTTATACTAAAACCTCCTGATAAACCTCCTCGAGAATTTACTAGGTTAAATCAACCTTTATCAACCATTCTCCCACAATTATTAGAATGAGATTTGATTCAATTACCAACTATCTTGGAACCTGATCCAACTATACCCGGATATAGAGCTGATTTACACTGTGACTTCCATAGAGGACCTGGACACACTACCAACTCTTGTAAAAGATTAAAACATAAAATACAGGACCTGATTGATAACAATGAGATTGAGGTACAAGCCTTTCAACCTAAGTAAAATCCTCCTAATAATTCTCAAAAGAACATCCCCCAAAACTAGAATCAGAATGCCAATCAGTCATTGGTAATATTTCAACATACTTTACCAAAACATGGCAAGGAAGTGGCTAATCAAATTGAACATCATAATGTTCCCCCTCCTACCCGATATGTAGGAACTATTAGTGGGCATTTACCTGCTCATGAGCCAAAAATATTTGACACTACCTTATCCGTGGTTACAACTAGGCCTCTATACAATATCCAGACACCTGATCTTAGTGATACAAAATACGAGACTGAGAGTGATATGGAAATCACATCAAATCAATCGAATAGCTCTAAATATGAATCAGATCCTATTCTCCCCATCACAAGTTATATGGTTCCAGAAGAACCATTTCCAAGAAGAGTCACTACTAGACCATCGTCTCACCAATTAATTTATAATGAGCAAGCCATAAATGCTATGCCAAGACCCATTCATCATCCATAGAATAATATTGTGGGTACCATCAGAGCTGTTACTAGACAACAGGCTCAAAACTCTCAACAAGATCAAATGCAGAACAATGGATCAGCTCCATTTGTTTTGAAAGTTCCTAATAAAGGGAATCAAACACCTAATGTTCAACCTAAACCTCCTTATAATATTAATGAGCAACTATCAAATATTATAGCTATAATTTCTCTTTTGGACCTTTTAAGATCTTCTCCTACCCATAGAGATGAATTAATGCTCACATTAAGCCATATGATAATACCACAATACATTCAACCTAAAGCTATGGCTAATACTATAATAACTCATGAAGTTGATTGTATTGACTTTCGAGATAGAGACATACCTCAACATAGTTTACATAAGGATAACCCCTTATATATTACTGCCTTAATTGCAGATGTAGTAGTTAAACGAGTCTTGATTGATAATGGTTCATATTTAAACATCTGCACTTTTGACTTCTACCAAAGATTTGGGTTTAGAAGTGATGAAATGAAAAGAACTGATATGATCATAAAAGCCTTCAATGACGAAACACGAGAAATGTGTGGAGTTATTACCATCCCATTGTAAGTTGGTCTGAGAACCTTGGATATGACCGTGTTTATTGTACATTGCCCTGTATCATACAATATACTCTTGGGTTGCCCTTGGATAAATGCAATGCAAGCCATTCCCTCAACTTTACATCAATGTGTTAAATTCGAATTTAAGAATCAGTTGGTTACCATTCATGGTGATCCTAGACCCTTTGATATGTGTGCTTTGGTAGAAACTGTTGGAGTTCAATTTTGCCCTACTATATCATCCACACATCCTAATTATCATTATCCATTTAAACATGTGAAACACACACCCACAACGCCATCTACTTCTTCTCCATCAATTCCACCCCTACATACAGCTCAACCATACTCTAAACAAACCACATTAGGACCTCAAAAATATCCTAATCCCATAGCCAATGCCTCTTGTTCTACTCCTATAACTTCTATACCTATAAAAGACTCATCCATCAACATATCTACAACATCTACATCCACAAAAGGCATAGTTTTCGCATTAGAAGATGTAGGAAATGTTCCTTCTACCTCTTATGCTCTTAGTGACGATCTTTTGCCCGATTTATCTAAAATTCTTATATCAAATAAAATGAATGCTGCTATGCAATATTCCCTTATTTTAAATAATTTGCCACTATCTCCTTGTACCTTGGGCCTCCCACATCCTATGGGAAGTACTTACCAAGTCGGGAGCTGTGCTTTTATTTATAAGGGATATGACTAGGGTAGAATACCCAGAAACATCAAGACTCATTATGATGGATATGCTCGATGTTAATTTACTAATGAGTATATTAAAGCCAAATCTATAATGCTTAAATTAGGATATAAAGGGAAAGGTTTGGGATCTTTCCAAAATGGTATGAAAGAACCTTTTGAGGTAGAACCGTGGCCTGCCCGATGTGGTGTGGGCCTATTCCCTAGTAAGGGTTAGCCCTTCCCATTTAAGGATTATGACCATCTCATATGTTACCAAGATTATTTGGATAAACGTGATGCTTTGTGTTTAATGAATAAGCCATTTACATGTAATATGCTATCTATAGCCTACCCTGAGATGATCGCTGAATCCGACGATGAGTTGGAGGGAGATATCTTCCATGATGTCTCCGTTGAGGAATTATTACATCATGAATTTTATTTTGATGGCTATATACCTAGTATAGCCTAGATTGAGGCCATGACTCCTCAAGACAAATTATCCAAGCTAACCTTGGAAGAGCTACAAGAATTGGGCATTTCACCTACCCACCTAATTTTTAGAAAAATCTACACATGGAAGTAGAAAATGTCATAAAAGTTAACATTGGAACCGAGGATAATCCTCACATAATCAACATTGGATCAGAATTGAGTCAAGAAAAATAGGATAAATACATTGCATTTCTTAAATAATATGAATATGTATTTTCTTGGACATATGAATATATGCCAGGATTAGACCCTTCTTTCGTTATGCATCACCTAGTAGTCCATCCGGATGCTAAACCTGTTAAACAAAAACTTAGAAAAATGCATCCTAAAGTGGCCTTACTGGTCAAAGGGGAGTTAGAAAAATTCTTAAATGTTATTTTTATACAAGCCATTGATTATGCTGAATAGATCTCGAACGTAGTTCCAGTAACTAAGAAAGAAGCTACTAAGGTTAGGGTTTGCACAGACTTTAGAGATATTAATGTTGCATGCCCTAAAGACGATTTTCCTCTTCCCAATATGGATCAGATCATTTATTTTACTACTAGGAGTGGCATGATATCCTTAATGGATGGATTTTTTGGTTATAATAAGATCAGGATAGCTCCTGAAGATTAGGCTAAAACAACCTTTATTACCCCTTGGGGAACCTTTTGTTGGAAAGTAATGCCATTCGGTTTGAAGAATGCGAGTACAACATATCAACGAGCCATGACTTATATCTTTCATGATATGATGCATGATATACTACATGATTATGTAGATGACATTATAGCTCGTTATACTGAAGAAGATGACCATTTAGATGATTTGAGAAAAGTATTTAATCGGTTAAGGGAATATCTTATCCAATTGAATCCAGCTAAATGTATATTCGAAGTTAAGTCCGGTAAATTATTGGGGGTTATAGTTTCTTTATGTGGCATTGAAATTGAACCTCTCAAGATTGCGGCTATCATTGATATACCCGCACCCACAAACATATCTGAATTAAAGAGTTTATAAGGTAAGCTTCAAGTTATCCATCGCTTCATCGATAAGCTGGCAGATAAAACCGGACCCTTTCTTAAGATTCTTAAGAAGGATGTCTTTTTCCATTGGGACAACGAATTTCAGGAAGCATTTGAACTCCTCAAACAATATCTTATTAACCCACCTATGCTTTCGCCACCTTGACCTGATCACCCATTTAACTTGTATATTTTTGCTTCATATTTTGCTTTAGGAGCTATGTTAGCTCAACTTTATGATGAGAAGAGAGAGCGTGATAATTATTATATTAGTAGAACATTAATTAGTTATGAAACCCGCTACACAGCATTAGAGAAGTTATGTCTAACAGTCATATTTTTTACATAAAAATTACGCCATTATATGCTTAGTCAGAAAACGTATGTTATTGCTAAATCCGATCCTTTACGATATCTCATGAGTCGACCTTATTTATTTGGTCGCACAACAAAGTGGGTTCTTGCGCTAAGTGAGTTTGAACTCACATTTATAGGACAAAATTTTGTTAAGGGTCAAATCATAGCAGATCAATTAGCACGTTTGAGTTTCTTGATGAATTCCTTAAACTAGAGGCAGACCATCCAGAGCAATGGTCCTTATACTTTGATGGAGCCCGATGCATGAGTGGGGCTGGTGCAGGTATTATTTTAATATCTCCACAGAAACATCTTATCCCTCTATCATTTAAATTAACATTTGCTTGTACTAATAATACTATTGAGTATGAAGCTCTAATACTTGGCCTACGAGCAACCTTGACATTAAAAATTAGAAATCTATTAGTTTTTGGTGATTCTCAACTTGTTATAAATAAAATTAATGATGTTTATCAGACAAGAGATGATAAATTGCGTCCATATAAAGCATATGTATTACAATTAATATCTTTATTTGATCAAGTTACCTTGGAAGCTATTCCTCAAACTAGCAATCGTGCGGCTGACGCTATGGTTGCAGCTGCATCTCTTTTACCCTTGGAGTTATATGACAAATATGCTACCATCATTATTCATCGACTCCAGGAACCCGCTTCAAATAAATCATGCTTAGAACCTTTGGACGTGTTTTTAATCAACGAAACTACTCCTAAACTTTGGTACACTAATATATTCAATTTTCTTCAAAATGGGACCTTCCCTGAAGGTTTTAACAGAAACCAGCATCGGTTATTACGTAGACGAGCAATTCGCTTCATAATAATTGGAAATACGTTATATAGGAGATATTTTGAAGGTATCCTACTGAGATGTTTGAATCTAGAAGAATCTAGATCAGCTTTGAGTGAAGCCCACGATGGATCTTGTGGGGGACACTTTAGTGGTAGCGCCATTGCTAAGAAGATCCTTAGGATAGGATATTTTTGGCCTACTATGGAGAAGGATGCACATGATTACGTGCACCTTTGTGAAAAGTTCCAGAAACATGCTGACCTTGTCCATGCACCTGCACAAGAACTACAGGCTATTTCATCTCCTTGGCCCTTTTCAAATTGGGGCTTAGACATCATTGGAAAAATCAATCCTGTGTCATATGATGGATACAAATTCATCATAACCGCCATTGTGTATTTCACAAAGTGGGTTGAAGCTATGCCCTTAGCTTCTTGCACTAGAACCCAAGTTTCCAAATTTATTTTTAATCAAATTATTTGTAGGTTTAGAATTCCTGCAAATCTCATCTCGGATAATGGAACTTGTTTCAAAAATAAATATGTCAAGAAATTATGTCAAAAATATAAAATTCAACATCGTTGGTCCACTCTCTATTATCCTCAAAGTAATGGCCAGGAAGAAGCATCTAATAAAAAATTAATTAAAATCCTCAAAATACTGGTCAATAAATCTGGCCGAGATTGGCACATTCAATTATATCCTGCTTTGTGGGCTTATCATACTAGCGTTCGTACTCCCATGGGAACTTCACCTTTTTTTTTGGTTTATGACGTCGAGGCAGTTTTTTCCCTTTGAATTAGAAGTTCCTTTGTTGGCTCTACTACTTCAAGATACTGAAGTAGGAGATGAATATCGTGCTAGCAAATTTAGTCAGCTGGAACATCTTTGAGCCTATCAGAACAAGCTTAAACGAGCATGCCTCAAGAAAGTTCATCATCGATCCTTTGAGATTGGTGACCTTGTCTTAAAAGAAAATCAAAAAAATACTAATGCAACTAAATATCTTAAAGGTAAATTCGAGCCCAATTGGCTTGGACCATATATTATCACTGCCAAATTCAGCTCGGGAGCATACAGATTAGCTACCTTAGATGGTAAATATCTTAAAGAACCTATGAACATTATGCATCTTAAACACTATTATGCATAAATCTGGTCATTTCATCATTGTATATATTGTTGTTTTGCATATTGGTTCATTTTAGTCATCCATATAAAAATTTCAAAAAAAACAATAATATTTTAATATAAAAAAAATCAAAATCATCAAAATCTTCAAAAAACATTTTTTATTTTTGCACCCGTCAATTCTTGAAGTATTGCAGTCATATTTTCAATTATTTTGGATAAATTAGCATTTATTTGGAATCCCTCACTTTCACATTCACATGAATAAATATCTTGATTTTATTTGGTATGATTATTAATCTCTCTTATATCAAAGTCCACAATTGAATTAAATAAAGTTTTGAGCATAGAGAATTGATCTTGTTATTTACTTGAACCACGTATATTTTTTCACATTAAAATTATTTCACTGCAAATTCAATATGATGCTACATAGTAGAAGTGGTTTCTTGAGCGAAAAGTTTCCCCTACTATCCTATCATGCACATGGTCTAGAATCTTTGAGAATTGACAAAATAACAAGCTCACACCTGCCCAGAATAAAAATCCCTTGCTCTACAGCAAATATGAGAAAGTATCCCTAGTATAGGAAGAAAAGGAAAAGTCAAAAAAAATGAGAAAAATAAAAATATCATTTTGTACCATCGCAACAATATTTCAACATTATCTCAAGTTCCAAGAAAAAATACAAAAAAAAAAAGAAGAAAATAAGAGAAAAAGAAAAAGCAAAAGCAAAATGCAATAAATCCCTTTCCCTACCCCTTGAAAATAAAATAAGGGTGAATGAGCTTGAATCCTTGGAATTATCAATTATTCAAAAACTGTGAGGTAAGCCCCATAACAGGTGGTTTGTGCCCAACCCGCTTGGCCTTGGGTAACTCCTAACATGGTGATATGTATGTCACATTAGCAACCTTCTTTTGTATAGACCTATGTCTGCTTCTGGATCAGCTAGCTCTTGATGACCGTACTTACATAGTAGTCTGGTACGGTTACATGCATATAAATCATGGTCAACGAACACTTATTTGGTTAATTCAAATTACTTGTATCAAATTATCTTGCTCAAAATTGGTAAATGAATAATACAATTGCACACACATTTGTATTTGAGAGATTTTGTATCATTATGATAAATCAAGATCGGCAATGAACTCACATATGCACATGAGGGTTCCTTATAAATCTACATATTGTCTTTGAGATAATTTAAAGTATTTCTGCAACTCTTTTTGGAATAATTTCATCTTCTTATTTAAAAGAGCATCTATTTCGTATAAAAACAATTACATACATTTTTTTTCAAAAAATCCAAAATTTCTTTCAAACAACATATTCAAAATCTAGCAATAAAGTCACATTTATATATTTTTTCTATTTATCTCAAAATCAAAAATCAATTATGCAATACAATTATATTTTGGATTTCGCGATGATGGTATAAGTCTATACCTATAATTCTATGCCTAGCGCAAACCATTGTTCTCATTTTATTTCCCATTTATTTAATTCATAAAAACATATGGCTTACATCATTATGTTACACAATTGTGCTTTAAAAAAAAAAGAATGAACACTTTTTTTCTACTTCATTTCATTATGTCAAACATTCAATTTTGCAACGATGGTATAATTCCTAAGGAATTGTTCAAAATATTATCACACTTAGGAATTTTATGCCTAGCAAAAATCATATTTCTAATATTTCATGCATAATATTTATCACCATCATCATTTTTTTCATCATCACAACACAAAGTCTTAAGACAGTCTCTTAAGCACTCTTTTACTTTTAGCAATATTTCTATACTGGGATTAGCTTGATGACCTAGCGAGCGGTGACTCCATGAAATGGTCATATAACAACGATAATGTCCTTTGAAATTATTGTTAGAAGTCCCTTTATTTTTTATTAAATCACACCACAAACAACCAATTTGTTTACATCAGATTATTTCATTTAAATTTTATGGCATGACATAAAATTATACTATTTCCAACGACATAATTATATGAATAATCAATCAACAATTCAAAACTTAAAGCATCATAAAACATATGGACAAGTCATATCACAAAAATATCATATATATATATATATATCAAAAATATATGTACATCATATCAAAACTGGATTGGTATGCTAGTCTCGAATATAAGCCAAAGAGTAGCTAGTCTCGAGAAGCCCTCGAGCTCTCAACCTCATATCCTCTCCCACCCTGAGGTGGAGGAGGTGGTCCCATCGAGGTCCATGTTGTATCGCGGGTCCTCGACGTCAATTGTGAGGATGTCCTCGATGATCCCATCATGATCGGCTCTAAAATGCTAGCTGGCAGCAGTATCCTCTACCCCTCTAGAACCACATGATAGTATAATCCCTGGTAGAACATGGTATGAGCAATAGACCACACCAGATCCTGAGTGCTTTCCCCTTGACTCTGAGCCCTAAGTCGTGTAGCCTCACCCTGTAGTGTTTGCACCTAATCCTGGAGGCAAGCATTCTCTGCTCGAAGAGCCACCATCTTGCTGATATCCCCCACCTCGATACCCTTGCCCTTATTAGGTGATGGTGGCCTCTCCCTCTATTGAGAAGAGAGCCCCTCCTCCCTCCTCTCTGGCTACTACAATCTCCTTGGAGCTTATGGCACTCTTTGGCATCTCTCCTGAGGAGACCATTGCTGCTCCCTCCCTCTGTGACCCCTCACTGTATCGATGGTAGCCTGGTGCTACTTCCTCATCCATAGTACCATGGCATGCATCGGACCCTATGCCCTCATCATCTGAGGAGGGCGGATGCCTACATACCAGACATCATATCCATTTGTAACCCCAGTGTCGTCCCCATCCACTGGCTGAATGGGGGCATCATCCACATCTTGACTCTAGAATCACTGCATATCTAGAGCCCCACTCAGTGTAGTACTATCCCAGATAGTTTGGGAGTACTCATAGTCTCTAAGGGAAGGGATCCCCTACTGTAGATCGAACTGCCTCAAAACTCGATCATAGCGGTGGAGCTCTACCTCTCCCCACTCCATCCTTAGCCAGAAGACTCGCTTGATGTGACCCAACTCCTGTCCATCCTCTCCCCACCCTAGGTGCTCTCTCCATGTCCTCCAGGTGATCTGGTTAGGGATGAGGTCGTCTAGCAACCTTTGGGACATCGACAGATCTATCCATCATTGTGACCCTCTCTGGAGCCACCAATAGAAAACTCGGGGTCTCTCTCGGTCAACGCCTATTAGTGGAAGCCCTACCAGCCTCTGCATCACAATGTGCTCCCAGCACCAAACCTGTAGTAGCGATGTCAAAACCAGACATCAACCTCCCTTGTATACGACCCCGTGTAGGATCCTATACAAGCGACATAGCACAAAGCTGCCCCAAGTAAATCTATAGCTATGGTCTCTCATATCGTAGACCACATCTAAGAGCAGCCATGGTAACATACACCCGCTCTGGTGGCATAGTAGTAGGCAACCCACTACCCCTGCCAAAACTTGAGTCAATCGAGATGCCCCAGGCATCTATCACAATGTCTCGATGTTCACTTCGCCCTTTTCCAGGGTGAAGCTAGGGTCTTCGCACAATCACATCATGGCATGGCCCTGATTGGCCATAGGAGTCATCAATCGTCCATGTATGGGGATCATCAAAATCCTCCATACATCCTGTAGAGTGGGAGCCATCTCTCTTGTCAATAGCCAAAAATAGGACGACCCTGGATACCACCTCTCTGCTAGGGCTATCAGTAGCCCCATGTCTGTAGGTATTTGTGGCATCTCTACCGCATGTTGTAGCCCAACCTCTGATAGTCGATCTTGCTTCGCCTGATCGAGCATGGCTACATCGTCTCTTAGCCCCTCGTATTTCCACTCCCAAATTTTTAGTAATCCCCTCTGCAAAATAAAAAATAAAACAACAAAAATCATTAATAGATAATCATTAAAATCAGTTAAATAAATTTCATCTTATAAAAAATGATATCATCCACTATTGGACGATATCATACTAAATTGAGTCAAATCGTCCTTGGTAGGACAAAATCATCTTCAATTTCTCAACTTGGGGATCGCCCCTTGTTGGATGGGATCGCCCCTATTTCATCAATTTCACCCCTAGACGAAATCGATGAAATTGGGACGATTTTGTCCCGACGTCGTCGACGGCCCAAAAACGGCCACGATGCCCTAAAAATAGTCAAAATTTAAATTACAAATCACACAACTCAAATTAAAAACATAATTCATCAAGTTTAGATCCTTACCCGCAATCCGCATCGGACCTCTGTCGATTTGTGCTCTATTTCCACAATTTTGCCTACAGAGCTCTAAAACAGCAAAAATGAATTAGGGTTTTACCCTATTTTTTTTAATTTTATTTTAAAAAAATAAAAAAACAACTTTTTATTTTTAAAATTTTGCTTTTCCACGCTTTTACCTCAAATGTTCGATTTGGGTAAAAACACGGAGGGGGCACCATAGGAAACAATTGTACGATTCGACCTAGAATCGTTGTCTAAAAAATTGAGTAAATTTTCAATTTCTCGTAAAGCATGTAGAACTCGTCTTGAACGTATTTTCTTCAAAAAAATCATTAAATAGGGGGTAAAATGTAGCACCCTAAAATAGGCGCAGTTAAACCCTTAGTAAAAAGATAAAAATTTGAATTTTGACCTTGAAACCGCCCGTTAACCTCTCCCCCAGTTTTTCGCACCATTTTTAGGAGTTGTTTTGACCGTTGGACGATATCATCACCGATCAGACAAAATCATCCCAGTTCAGATGAATTCGTCTGGAACAGAATGTCCAGACGATTTTGTATCAAAATCAAATTTTCATAATTAGCTTCTATTTCAACAACCTCTCCAACTTGGGCAAAAGCGTGTCTGTGTAGTTGGAGATTCCCCCATTGGAGATCTCCCAGATTGGGATGATCCCCAACTTCCTAACCTCCCCCTAATCCTATATAAACTAGGATTTTCTTAGTTTATCCCCCTGAATCCATGGATCCCCTACCTGGCTCTCCTCCTAAATCTTTCCCTGGTTAATTTTCCCTACCATTTAAGCTTTGCATTCATAGTTTTAAGTTTTCATTGTAGGTTTTCACTGTGCTTCAGTTGGAGGAAGCTCGGATCATCGCAGGCGATTCCAGATGATTTCGGAGGATCTTGTCGTAGATCAGCGATGATCTCGTAGGATTGGAGGTGATATCGATTGTATTTTAGGTTAGGGGTAATCAGAGCCCTGAGTTTGCATTTCTCATCTTCCTTCCTTATTTTTATTATGCATTAGCTTGATCATTTTCATTCTGCATCCTGGATTTCACCTCATTTAGTATAAATGCATGATAAAGATAAAATAAGTTATTAAAAAAATGCATTTACTTTAATCTGCTATCTAGATTTATCAGTTGGCATTTATACTATCATTTCTATCATTTTGCATTATTCTTGCAGTTGCATTTTTGGTTTTTGGTGTCTGTTTCTATGATTGCAGGTTTCTAACGAATTCGTCTGATGAATTCATTAGATCGACGATGATCTTGTCTGATCTCAAATGATTGCCTATAATCTAGGATGATTTTGTACAATTGCAGATGATCCTATCATATTCGGGATGACCTGGACTCCTACAAGCTTCAGAATCTTCATCAAGCATCTGAAATCAGGTGCATTCTTTCTTATTTAGTATATTCCTAGTATTCAGGATTCATTCATGTTTTTTTTGTATTCATATAAATCGGCATTTTCATATAGAATATCTTAGATTCATTCTGGCCAACCTAGGATTATGAATGATCGAATATAAAATGAACACATCAAAACCATTCTCAACCTAGGCATGGAAACTGCCACTCAAAGTTTCCTGGTGAACCCCACCATCCGTCGAAAATTCACCCTTATACCCCTCCCCTGAGCGACGTGACCTTCAAAGGGCCTCTCAATCTGAGGTATTGTTCCATCCTTCTCGCATCCCCCTTCCAGGCATGAATCCTTTAGCCTGAAGTTAAGGGCATGAAAAATTTGGGTTAGTATAGGATGACCGAGCAATTTTAAGCAAACCCTCGAGGCCTTTGGGTTGACCAAGCGGTTTCTTAGAAACCCTTGGTGCCTTTTTGGGATGACCGAGCGGTTATAAGCAAACCCTTGGGGCCTTTAACTGACATGACCAAGCAGTTTTAGGAACCCTTGGATCCTTTTGCTATACTTTTAAGCATATAATGCATTAATATGGATGATGTTGAGAGGTTCAGGCTCTTCAACACCCCCTAGCGACGTTAGGCGATAGGTACCTGGACCAATATTTTTAGATATGATATAAGGTCCTAGACAATTATCCATGAATTTGTCTCACATATCAGGTGAAAAATTAGAGTTTTTTTTGTTCTATTTGAGCACAAGATCCCCAAATTCAAAGTATCTCTGGTGGACTTTGATATTATAAGCTCATTTTAGTTGCTCCTAATAAACATGGAGATGCTCAAGGGCATTTGTGCGATGTTCATCAAGTAGTGTCAGTTGATCCAGGTGAGCTTGTCGTGCGGTGTCATCATCGATGAAATATTTCAATGTGACGAGTAGCATTGGTATTTCCAACTCTAAGGGCATAATGGCCTTAGCAACATATACTAATGAAAACATAGTTACCCCAGTAGGCATCCGAATGCTAGTCCTGTAAGCCCATAATGCAAGGGGTAGTTGGATATGCTAGCATTTATGGTGTTCTTGTACCGTATTTTTCAATATGGCAACCACTATATTATTTGAGGCCCCAGCTTTCCCGTTTGCCTATGAATAATAAGGATTTACAAAACTATGTTTGATTCTATACTTAGACATTAAAGCTCTAACAATTTTTTTCTTAAATGATGTTCCATTATCTAAAATTATCTTGGATGGAATCCCAAAATGACATATGATATGCTCAAGTATAAACTCTACTATGCAAGCTCCAGTTAAGGGTATTGCTTCCACCCACTTGGTAAAGTACTCAGTAGTCATGATAATAAAAGTATGTCGACCCAATGATGGAGGAGAGATCTTACCAATAAGATCTAATCCCCACTAAGCAAATGGCCAAGCCGCTTGAATGGACTGTAAGGCCTATGATGGCAAGTGCGTAATATTAGCATGATGATGATATTTAACTCATTTTTTAACATACACATTACACTCCTCCATAGTGGGCCAATAGTAACACATTTGAAGGATGCGCTTGATTATGGCCATGTCGATGAAATGGCCATCGCACGTACCGTCATGAGCTTGTGAAATTGACCAAGATGCCTCTTAGGGCTCTAGAAAATGAAGGATAACTCCATCGTAGCCTCATTGGTACAAAATGTCTCCTAGAAAGACATATTTAGTCACTTTATACTTGAATGTGCATTTTGTGGCATGCAACAATCCCTTTGGGATCAGACCAAGTTTTAATAAGTCTTGGATTTGTGACATCCAACTTTGGTAAGCCTTAGCTTCGAATGCCAAGATGAATTTCTCCCCTTACATATCTACATGTGCAAATACAAAATAGGAAACAAACCTGTGGTGAATGGTAGTACCACTCCTCGTTGGACTCTAAGAGGTTAATGACTCCCAGGGTGCCTTCTTTAGAAATTCTTTAGCTCTGCAGAATCATTCAACTTTTGGCTCCACGCTAATCATGTTGATTGAAATTTTATTATCAAAGGCTTCACATTCCACTGCAAGATGTAAGAGCATTTTAACATGGATGGTAGTAAAATTGACAGATGGATTATGAGGGATTAAGGATCCCAAATATGCCATGGTTTTTTCAAACCTATTCGATGAACGAGGGATTGCATCGATGTCATACCATTCCAATTTAGCTAAATATGTAATAACAAGATATTTATAAGCCTTCAACACCAGACATCGATAATGAAATAGCCCCTTAACTTGGTTGACTATGAGCAAGGAGTCACAAAAAATGTTTAATATTTTAATGTTCATGGTGATAGCTATATGGAGGCCCAGCACTAGGGCTTTATATTCAGTGTTGTTGTTGGTGCAAGGAAAGTCTAGTTTGAATGACAAGGGAATTGGAGCTCCTTGCAGTGTGACAAACACTATTCCTATATCACCCCCTTGCTCACACTTCGAATGGTCAAAGAACAATGTCATATCAACATTATTTTTTAGTTATTTGGGTTTTGGAACTTTAGATACGATGAAGACTGTGTCATTCAAAAAATCAATGGTCAGAGGCCTATTATTTGATAGCGATGCCTCAGCCAGCTGATTAGCTATGACTTATCCCTTAATGGACTTTTAGCTTATGAATTCTAGATCAAATTCTATCAGTAGCATGATCCACTTTGCAGTACGGGTGTTATGATATGTCTTGCTCATCATGTGCTGCAAAGGATTTTGTTTTGATATTACATATGTTGTATGACTTAGCATATAGTACTATAATTTCTTGGTAGCGAACACTACTGCTAAACACAATTTCTCCACATATGCGTATCCGAGCTCATAGCTCACCAAGGTTTGGCTAATATAATATATGGTCTATTATTTGCCTTACATGTTATTTTTGGCCAAAATGGTCCATAATGCAAAGTCAGTTGCCAATATATATAGTAGAAATGGCACATCTAATCTTGGTGGAGCTAGCACTGGCTGCGTTACAAGGTATTGCTTTATTTTGGAAAAGGTTGCTCGATAGTCCTTGTCCCAGTTGAATGGGACCCCCTTGTGTAGAAGTCAATTCATGAATCGATATTTATCTGATAATTAGGTGATAAATCACTTTATTGATGCTACTTTGCCCTGTAGGCTTCTTAATTATTTTATGTTTGAGGGAGGACGCATCTCTAGAATAGCCTTGACCTTTGCTAGATCGACTTTGATGCCTCGCTTTGAAATTATGAACCCTAAGAGCTTTCCTAAATTTACACCAAACACACACTTCTTAGGGTTCAACTTGACATTGTGCTCTATTAGGTGATCGAAGACCTTTCTTAAGATCTCTGCATGCTCAAAACACAATAATGACTTTGCCAACAAGTCATCAATGTAATATTCTAATATTTTATGCATATAATCATGAAATATATGTCATGGCATGTTGGTATGTGGCACCAACATTTTTAAGGCCAAATAGCATAACTTTATAGCAGAATGTCCCCCATGGAATTATAAACACAGTTTTATACTGGTATTCAGGATTAATCTAAATTTGATTGTATCCAAAAAAACCATCCATCAAGGAGAGCATCTCATGACTTGCAATTGTGTCTACAAGAGCATCAATATTCATAAATAGAAATGAATCATTTGGTGTTGCCTTGTTTAGGTCTCTAAAATCCATACAGATATGGATCTGTCCATCAGGTTTTCCTACAAGCACCATATTGGATACCCATTTCAGATAGTCAATGGATATTACAAACTCTACATCCAACAATTTTTGCAATTCATCCTTCACCATTAAGGCTACTTTTGGATGCATCTTTCTAAGCTTCTACTTTATTGGCTTCTTTGATAGGTATAGCGAAATGTTGTGGGTAACCAAATTCGGGTCTAGACCTGGCATATCTTTGTAAGTCCAAGAAAAAATATTAGGTCTCTATTTCAGTAGAGGGACGAGGGTGGAACGTTCATCGAGAGTGAGACTCTCTCCAAATTTGACCTTCCTTGGATTTGTGGGGTCATGAATGATATCCACATCGAAGGTTTCCTCTACTGACATGTGCGATCCCTCCTCAAGCTGATGAGGTTTAGGGATCAAATGGATGTTATCAACTGGGTTGATAGGTTCCACATCGAAAGTATTCTTAGCATGATAAATATCATAAGGATAGCCTGGTGCAAAATGAAATGGTTGCAATATTTATTTTTTAGGGAAGAAATATTTAGGCTCAACAAGTGAGTCAGCGCGATCCCATTCGATAACATCTACATTAAGATACAATAGTCTATATGGATTGGCTATATTGCGGAGTGGAGTGGTCAAATCAATGGAGACCATGTTGATGAAATGGAATTGGTCTCTAGGACCACACGGATAAACCTCTACATCATCGATGTAGCTCCTATACCCGAGATCTGGCTCTAACGACACATGCACAAATGGATCATCTTTATGCACACTACAAATGATTGGATCCTCTCTATGCTCTGATTGCAGTATTGGATCATTTGGCTCAATGATATCCCTATAGGTAGGTGGGTCAGGAAATAACATGTGATAGATTGCATTAAATTTTTATGGTATTCCCCTAAGGTGAGGGTTGAGATTGATTTCTTATTGTATTTCCTTAGTCGTGTAAGGTGCATTACAGTGATGCAGGTAAGGAGGTCCTAGGTAGGCTCTCTCTATTTCATCTTATTCATCGCTATCATAATACAAGCCCTCATTTTCCCCCACTAGAATGGGACATTCTGGAAAATGTGGCCCCATATAGGCTATCTCCTGATCACTATCATTGTTTTCAGGTAAAATCGGGTACAAGTGCCATAAATATAATACTGCCTCATAAACCAGCTCAGCATCACCCCTGATTGATTATCAAATAAAGACTCACTATCTATCGAGGTATTCTCATGATACATCTTGGGTGGTGTTATGGTGATGTAATACACCATCCAGTTATCCCTCTAGAATGCAGAAGGATTAGGGTGATATGGGTTGAAATCCACATCATCCCCTAGACTAAGGTACAAGCGATCTAAATATACAGCAAGTAAATCATCCTATCCTCGTATTTGCAACCTTAGATCAAACCTATTAGTTGCCAACTTATAAGGCAGCTCAAGTGGAGTTCTATGTCCTTGCTCAAAAATTCCAAGGCCATACCCATGCCAATGATATAATTCAAAAATGCACATGGAATATTCAGGGTTGGATAGGTAACAAACATTCACTATGAACTATTCGCCATCATCCTCATCCATGGGTGTTCGAGTAGGAAGCTGATCCAGCCTAGCATAGACAAAGTTCATTTGATTGGCTGGCTCTCCCAATGGCACTATTTATCCAACTAGAAAATGATGAGCATGTGATCGGCCCATATCTTGTGCAATCTCTAGAATTGGTCCAAAGATGACATTCTACATAATATACTCACTTAAACCTGTGTTGGCTAGATGAATAGTCACCCACGGTGTGGATGATCCTGTTGATGATGTAGGCAAGGTAGGTTGAGGTACCTCCTTGACTTTATCCTAGGCTTCTTCCACTTCCATAGAGTGGGAACCTCTTTGGTGACTAGTTTGGGCACCTGCTTCTTTTACTTTTTACCCATTTTCACCTTTAACTTCCTTTCTTACCAAAGCATCATTGATGCAATAAGTTTCAATGAAGTTGATGTAGTGTGATTGGATCTGATTGATACAGATGTCAATGGATGAGCACACACTTGTTGTTTACCTCCTATATTTTTAATCGATGATGTTGGCCGAACATCCAAGTGCGTTGATAGGAGTATGAAAACCCCAGACAAATCAGCTAGGTTCACAAATTTGAAGGGCTCTTTGTCTGATGACACCACATGAACCTGTCCCTCATGAATGTACTTTACACATTGATGTAATATGGAGGAAATGAAATGTATTTCTTGAATCCAAGGTCTTCCCAATAGGATTTTATATAGCATGGTGTCTTTGATCACATAACACATCATGGGGATGGTATTTAGACCCACATAAATAGTTAGTATGATCGTGCCAACCATTGAACATAGCGCATCATTAAATGCTCTCAATGTGAATGCGGTGGGCACAATATGTGACTTGAACAGCTTTAAAGGACATAACACCTTGGTCATTACAATATTGATCGATGAACCAGTGTCAATCAAAACCCTCTTGAATGGCACGTGATTGACACATGCGATGATATGTGATGACGAGTCAGCCATATCTACAAGAACCATCTTGCTTTCATGATCATAAAATTGGATCATAGGTTCTTGGCACTGCTGTACATGTCCCATAAAATTAGTGAATGTTTGAGCATCCTAGGACTATACCTTTATGGACATAAGGATTTCCATGAGATTCTCCTTGTGCTTGGGGGACTGCTATATCATCTCATAAATAGACAACTTCATAGGAGTTATTTGCAGGTTTTGGACCAACCTACTTCGTATGGTCACCACCGATCTAGTTGGTGGGCCTGGAATATTCTAAGCTGGTTGCTGATTTGGCGTAGCTTGTATCCTGATGGAAGCACGAGGTTGATTTGGCTTCTCATACCTCCCATTTTTGGTAACAACATTAACCATGCCTATGAACCCCTGGGTAGGTGGTTCGACATGCACTTGATTGACATGGTCGATGTTGTTATGCGGTGCCTCATGGTTTGGCAATGGATTTTTATAAATCCCCATGTTTTGGTTGTCGAGTGCTAGCAGATTATTTGGCACTCTAAGATCATCTTTATCGATCATATTCTACACTATATGTTTAAAGGACCAACACACTTTGATGTCATGGCCCTTCATGTTATGGAAGATGCAAAATATAACATCCTGATACCCCTTTGAATTGGGCTGATTAGGATCGACTAGCTTAATATTGGGCAACCTGATTGCCTTAGCCTCGCATAATTGATGGAATATTGAGGTCAATGATTCCATCAAAGGTGTGAATTGGTGAGGTGGGTGTTGCTCCTTATTTTTTCCCTTGTAATTATTCTTGCACTATTCGTATTGCATAGGAGGTTGGGCTTGATAATTCTACTTTTGTTGCCCCTTATCCTCTCCTTGGAGGTTTAAACTCACCTGATTGACATGGGCTTGCTTGCCCTAATGTTTCATAGAACTTTTCTTGTGCCCCTCATTCTTGTTCTTGAGCTTCAAGTTGCCCTCTTGCAACTTGATATCCTCAATTACTTTGGCTTGCACCAAAGCTTCCTTGAACGTCTGGTACTATTGCAGTTGCAAAAATAATGATATGTGCTTGGCACAACTCTTCATGAACATTCGGGTTAGTTCTGTAGTAGAAATAGGGAATGTCAACTTTACTATTAATATCCTCCACCTCTCTCCGTATTCTAGGGTTGGCTCATCATCGCGCTGAGCTAGCACATATAGATCAAAAAGGTTAGCTTGCTTTTTGGTGCCAAAAGAAAAGTGTTCTAGATGTGCTTCTTCAGCTGATTGAACCACTCTGGGCTAGTCCTGAGAGGGTTGTGATGAATGTATGTAAAATCAAGGTATTGTTGCTTGCAATATGGAAGTATACGTCCAAAAATCTTGTGATATGCTCTTGTGCATCTTCGTCACCTTTAAATTTATCTAACATGGGCATGAAAAATGCGTAGGGTATGCTGGAGTAGGCACCGAGGAGTCCAAAGGCCTGTTATGAATCTTTCTCAATTTTAGATTTTGAAAAGTCGCACCTTGCCTCTCTATTGCTTTCACCTTCTCTACTAGAACCTTATAGGCCTACGAGGAAATAAATTCCTTTTCCCTAAGCTAACATGAGGATGGTATTGGAGGTACATTCTTCCTCTATCAAGGTGGAGGATGTTGCTCTTCCTCATCCTCAACATGGGAACTTTTAGGATATCCATGATCGGCTCTGTCTCCCTCTTTTTCATCATATTTTCATTGCCTCTGATCTTCGAATGGTGGTGGATGTTCTCTCTATTGGGCACTGACATGAGTATGAGTGTATCTGTGCTCCTGATGCACGTCGGCTTGTGAAAAATCCCTCCTATGAATGTGCTCTTCATGCTCGATGTGAGTGTATAAACTAGCCTTGGCTAGCCTATCCTCTTCTTCTACATGCTCCTTTTGGGCAAGGATGCATTCCTCACACATACGCTACTCATATAATATTTGTCTAATGATCCTTTGTGACTAAATATTCTTATCTTTAATGCACTACCTCTCTGTATGAGCATCCTCTAATTGATATTGAAGGAGTTGTCATCTCTACTCGGATACCATTCTATGTGATCTATCAATGTGATTGACCGTAAGAGGCATCTGGTATGTGTGCTCTATATGAGTGACCTTATGGGTTTTGTACCCATATGACAGATTTTTTATACCTTTGCCTTTGTCCATGAAGATGACATCGGTTTCATACTAAGTTTTGTGTTGTGTGCCACCATACACGGATGGTGGATGCGAGCCATGAGGACACTTGGAAGCCTCCCCATGTTCTTTGGTAGCCCTAATAATGCTCCTGATATGCTCACTCAAAGCACAAGTAGGCAGAGCTGAAGGCTTATAGCCTAACTACTCGAGGATGCCACCTAAACCATCCAACTTTTTGGATCACCATAGCTCATGTGGTGGTGTACCATTGGCTCCCACCTTCAATATGCCGATAGTGATCTTGTGAGGTTCACTATGCATGGTAGTGTGAATAGAATTACGCTCAAAAGTGGGCCTATCAGAATACCCCTAAATGGGTGGATCTCAATCTCTTCTATACTCTAAATTTGGAGGTATGGAACCTCTTGCAGACTTATTATGTAGGGGTACCAACTTGGCTCCCTGGATGACATACTCATAGGCCGATCCCGTGGATGCACGTGCACTACAATCTCGATAATGGATTTTGAGTGGAACACCCTCATATTGTGAGGCTCCATGCTTTATCCTACATCTAGAAGAGTGTATAGGAGCTCCTCTATTAGGGGTACGCTCAATGGGGTCCCCTCATGTTGAATTGTCTCCTCAGATGCTCACCGAATGATGTTCGAGAAGCGCATGTGAATGAGGGTTCGACACATTTTATTGTGAATTTGGTGGGGCTTGGTCATTGGCATCAAAATTAAGCCTCTGTCGACCTCCTCGTGTCTCCACCATGGTGCACCTAGTGTCTAGATTTATCTTTTATTATGCAAATAAGGTATACAATGGTGATTATCTCTTTTTAAATTTAAAATGAGCCCTAAACTGTTTAATGTGTTTTCAATTTGTTGTATGAGTATTAGAAACTCTTATCATGTTTGAAAGCTTGTTGGATGATAATATTAGTTTAATTGGCTTTCACCTGTATACTCACAGCTCAAAAACTTGGCTATAAACTTCAAGTCATGTAATCCAACCTATAATGTGCGGTAATGAAGCCCACACACGGTCAAGGAGCACAGGTCCTCCCAGATCCTCACCCGTTTTTCCCCAGTCAACGTTATACCCTCCAAAGAGAATACATGTAAATTTTCTAGGGTATGAAAGGTTCTTAGATTTGGTATTGGTCTAGTATCCAAGGGTACGTAGGATTTGGGCCAATGGATGGAAATCACCCCCACCGTAATTGAACCCTACTAGTGGTTGGATGTCACTCCCAACTCACTAGCGTTTAATTGAAATGTGGTGTGTGTGGTTCTTTTTAATATTTTCATAGAAAGGAAAATGCATAATACAACATGAATTATTATTTCCTACATGACATGTAAAATGAAACGTTTCATTTTTATAGAATGCATACTATATCCAATATGACTTTTTGACAATGCAAATTACGATTATATAGCCTCGAGTTGGGCCTCAAGAATGCAAACCAAAACACAATTTAAACCTATCATGATGGATTCTATGGAAGACTAAACTCATAGGTCTGTTGTTCCTAGTAGTGCCTAGCTAAAATTCAGAAAAATAAACCCTAAGGACCTAATTCATTTCATGTTCATTTCATCCTTAATTATCTAGGTTTCAAATTGTCTATTCTAGAAAAATACAGAGAAGAAAAATAGAGACAGAGAGTTTCAGAAGGGCCTACCTCAGGTCCTATATAATTTAGCTTTTGAATCCTGCTATCTACTATGTTTGCTATGAATCGTAGGTTTGATGTACATTTTAGACTGCAGAACGCATTTTGAAGTTGCGGGCCAAAAATGAGACCACAGTTGTAACCTACAGTTTGCACATGATGTCAGAAAACATAAATAAGTCAGAGATCAAATGCAATAAATATATATTTCCACCATGATCACCATCTATGACCACCAAAATGGCCTCACACCTATGCTTCCTACTACGTAATTGAAATAAAATATACAAACGAAATACATGCGTAATTGACAACAAATGAAAGAGAATAAGAACACTTTTATTCCGTTAAACAAGCCAATCCTAATTATAAATGCGTCCCTCTTAGTTATACCATTTTGATACTCTTATTATAGTAGGAAAATCATATGAAATCCCTCTCAAGGGAAAATGTGAGTTTCAAGCCATTCAAGGTGACACAAACTGTTCTAGGGTAGAGTTGGCCCTTTTCTTCGCATTGAGGAAGGAATTGGATGGTTGAATATCCTTCAAATATGTTTTCCTATGGTCAAGAAACAACACAAAAGTATTAAAATCATAGGTAGCCTCTCATTATGAGGCACTTTAAAGGATTTAAACATGAAAATGCCATAATACTAATGAAATCAAGAAAGTTAATAAAACGTGTTAGGCATATTCAATACTCATAAAGATTGTTTGGAACATAGAAACAATGAGTACAGCTATAAATCTAATGGATCAATTGCATGAAATGAAGCACTAGAGCATGAAATTAAGCTAATTATGTCCTACCTACCATAATGAAGTAAACCTAATAAAAACCCTAATTTTGTTGGTCAGATTCTCTACAAATGCTAACTAAACTACTAAAATGCTTAATCTAGTCTAATAAAGCACAATGCAAATGAAATACTAAGTAGAGTTATCACCAATTGTAAACCATAGCTATGATGAGCAGTCTGCACTATACATCATGGCTTTTAGCCATGGTGAGCAATCAAGTGGTTTTGTCCTCCAAATTAAGGGTTGTGGGCTTGATCCTCCTTGTCAAATTGATGATCAAGGGTCGCCTTGGTGTCCTCTGACTGGATTGGTGATTGAATTGCATAGTGGGGTCTCCATTTTCTCAAATTCATGTTTCTTGGCATTCTATGTCCTTAGGGTATCCATGGTATGAATTGTCATGATGCTTGATTAGTTAACAAGTGGATAGCAATCAAATTATCTCTCAATGCACTCAAGTGAGCCAAGATCAATAAGATGTAATTGGAACAGTTGGATTGGAAGCCTCTAGAATCTTCTGTCCTTCAACTACTTTCTTCTAGAAAAAATGGCCATTCCAACCGATTTGGATTGGATGAAGGCCAACTAAAATCCAGTTTAGACCATATGTCACAACTATGGCCTAGGCTATGAACTGTAGGTGTTAGCAAAAATTTAGACTATAGACCGCAAGTCTCAACTATGGTTCAGAATTATTAGGCCAAGAATCCCAAATTGAGTGGTTAGAACCATTGCTCTATCTTGGAGTCTGTCCAAGATCTTCCATATGGTCTTGTAGCATGTCCCATATGAGTAGTCGCCTTTGACATGACGTGTTTTAGGTGTCTACAGTATGTTTGTTTTAACTTGAATTGAATTGAACCAATAAAAATTTCCTATCATGTGATGGCTTACCCATAAATATATGTACCATGAATCATCTCCATATTCTATATTTGGTTTTGATTGTATTTTTTGTGGCTTATTATATCTTGCTACATGTTTATGACAATATTTGTCTTTGCAAATTTCTTTTAATGAAGCCTGGTACTTTGAATCTTTATGATCACAATGTACTCATTTTTTAACAAATTTAATTACTTCAATGTAGGGCACCTTATTGCTCCCAAATTCATTTTTTTTAATTTCAACATTTCTCAATCAATGTTTTATAATCTTATTCTTCTTTAATCAATTTCTTCATCAATCAATTTTTTCAATTAATCATTTTTTTTTTCTTATATCTCCCAATTAATCAATCAAATAAAATCAATTTGTTTCTTCAATTAATTCAATCAATCAATAATCCATATTCATCAATAAATTCTCTCAATTTTAATAATACATTAATTCAATTTTTTCCTTTCAATTATAAATTTCATCAATCAATCATTAATTCAATAAAATTATTCTTATATCTCCAATAATTTAATTAATTCTTCTCCCTTTCAATTATCAATCAATCATGAACTTAAATTTCCTTTATCAAATTAATTTCTCCAATCAATTCATCAAATAATTAATTCATTTAGTTATTCAAATTTCAATTAATTCTCCTTATCACTCCACATTAATCAAATTAATGATCAAATTATCCTTCTTATAACTCTCGAAATAAATTAAATTATTATTGACTCCCAAAATCAATCAAATTATTATCCTTCTTACAACTACCAAAAACTAAATAAATTCAAATCAATTGGCATTTGATTAAATGAATAGCATGAAGGTTATTAAATTACATTTATCTTAGATGCTTATTCCATGCACTTCAATGCTTTGTTAGCTATTATTCCACTTCAATTTTTACTCTCAAGTTTCTAGAAATATCTGCACCTTGAAGAACTTCTACATCTTCAAATTTTAGAATTATTATTCTACATGACACTCGCTCTATCAAATATTTCTAGCATGCTCTTCATCAAAACTATAGACGTTCCTCTTTCCAATATTTTAGGATAGCATTTAAAGTATGGTAATTTCCTCACAATCTTATATTCCTTTTTGTTCATTGTTTTTGGCTTATGATGTTCAACATAGCAACAATATCTCCTCAAATGTTATGGTACTTTTAAATTCATATGCACTTATTCATGAGACTTTATGTCTACATTATCACATTTGGATTATTGTAGTGATTGTGCTCTTCTTTTATTTTAAATTCTTTAATGTGTGTGTTCTTCTCTCCTTCTCCTATCAATGCACATCTCGTCCAATATCCTCCAAGCTTAAATATTTTGAATCTTCCTCTAAAATCTAATCTCCAAATCACTTTAATATTCACTCCTTCAATATTACAATATTTTTAAAATTGCTTACTATCACTATAGGACTAGCAAGATACTCTCTCAATGTGACTTCCTCCAATTAGCTTTAAATTTGTGTTCTTCTTCTCCTTAAAAATATAACAAAATGTGGATTTGATAGCATTGTTAGCAATTTAACGATATTATTATAGGTTACATAAAGTATAGGATCAATGAATTAATCATATATCATTAATATCAATATCAATCTCAAATCAATATATAAAATCATCAATATCACATAAAATCTCATTGTAAATATTATTAAGAAAACTCAAGCAGTGCATAAAGAAAAGCTTATTTAAGCTACCTTTTACAAATATTTGTCTCCAATAGAAATATACATGAGACATTTCACATTACTTGAATCTTGGATTTTTCTCTCCTAAAACTCATGGGAGAACTTGACTCTTAACATTCCTTTCTTTAAAATAAGTTCCACATATTACATAAAGATAAAGTATCTCATTATTGCATATAACTCCTATTTCTAAACTAGACACATCACTCAATTAATTTTAAATTTCTAACTAGACACCTCGCACACTTAACTACATGACACTTACACACTCCTAAAAAATTGACACACACTTTATTATAACCATAAATATTAGTTATAACAAATATTCTAAAATTTAAACAACTACACCCAGTTGTATTGATTCCTAGTAAGAAAAATATATTAATGTTGATAATGTAATAACTACTTAATAGTGTCATTCCTACATCACCTACCATGCATCATCTCAAGAATTTTACCATATTAGTAGTAGTGCCTCTATTAGCTACCACATATCATGCTATATCACCTATATGGATTGCCACAACATCTGTATAGACTAACACATATTAACTTGAGATTTATGCATTGGTTGCAAAGTCAGTTGTATACAAGACTATCATGTTAAGTGACATATGTCACCTCAAGATTCATGCACCTACCACCAAGTCACTTATACAACCTTCCATTTTAGCCATATAGACTACCACATGTTGCCTTGAAATTCATGTATTGATTGTCAAATTAGCCATACATACCACCATATAAACTATATAGACTACCACATGTCATCTATATAGCTCTACCATATCATCACAATTATACAAAGGGATTATGTTATCCAATGCCATGTCATCACAATATTCCACATCATAATAATTTTCCACTTCATGCATGTTGACATCATCAATTTGTTTCAAAAGGATTTAATATGGTATGGATTCAAAGTTGAGATATACCATAGCCCAATGTCTTAGAGGGCTTTGGCTTGCCAACCCTCTAAGTGCCATGCTTCATAGGGAAAAAGCTATAAATATATTTCAACAAAAATATGCTATAATTATTACCCCTTTTGATACTGTGTGCCATAGGCCTATATCACATTGATGTAGGCATGTATGCAAGCACCCAAGCTTTGCTACCATTCCAAGGAATATTCCCTAGAAAATCCCTTTTTAAAATTTAAAAACTCAAGTTTTGGAAAAAAATAACAATAATTTTTTGAACACAAATTTGGAGTACCTAGAGACAAAAGGAGTGAAAGTGCTAAACTTGTACCTCCCAAAACTTTGTAAAGAATCCATAATGTTGAATTTTATTCCTATTTGTCACGGTTTTCCCTACACAAACCTTTTGTTAAACACAAACTATCAAGAAATCCTCTCACGCCTATGTAGCAAAAAAATTGTTGAACTGCTTTTGTAACTTTATCAAGTGACTTATAGGTCTTTAATAAGCATAAAATCTCTCCCATTAATTCTCTAGTGTAGACACCCAAACCTAAAATAATAAATATTAATTAATTAAACATGATTAATTAATATATTTAATATTAATTAAAGCTAATTAATATTAAATAAACACCCATCACCTAAGTATTGTTTAATTAATTAATTAATTAGTGCTTAGGTTGCACAACCATACACCCCTCCCCATGGGAGCATCCACACATCCATCACCTATGGCCACATCATCCACTTAATTGGCAGCTCCACCTCCCATCGTTCGGACCGATCACATGCAAAGAAAACCCTTATCCACAAGTGAACTCAAGTCACTAGCAGTTGCACCTCCAAGCCACAAAGGAATATTAATCATGCACTCAGTTAACTAAATCAGTTAACTCAACATGCACAATATGCACACAATCAACAAAATCAGTTAAAAATATATACAAAATCAATATATCCATGCACATTCAATTAACTGACCATGCACATTGAATAAAAAAATTAAAAGAATGTGCATTACAAATTTGCACATAAAAGATCAATTATTGATAATTATGAGGTAATCTTATCTGCATGCACTCCCCATGATAAAAACAATGCAAGGAGAAAAATCCTAATTATAGTAGTTAACTAGTGGAGCCACCTCCTTATCCTTTCTCAAAAAATTCTATAAATTAAACCTCTCCTTCTTTCTGGAACATGAGGATGGAAATAGTATTGAAGAGCTGACAAGACTCTAAGCATTTAATTGCCTAAATATTATCACTCCATCATCATTATATCATACAAAACCTCGTTCGTGCCTTTTTGTAGGTCCAAATCTACTCCAAGATAACTTTTGGGTGCCACATATCGTGATCATTCCACTCTTTATGGTATCGGTTCGTGATTGTTATACCCTGAATGGTTAGCTCCTACCCTGCGTAGAAGCCTATCGATGCAACACGGTTCAACCATGATAGTAGAAATATTTAGAATGAAACCCAAATACACTAATGACAATAATAGGGGTACACAAGAAAGGCAAAAATGTGTCTATTTCACTTCCTTTCACATGTTCTTGTTTTTTACTACTTGCATAGGTTTTTTTATATTCATTGAATACAAGCCTCACTTTGGGAGGCTCAACATATATTACTGACCTATTGCATGTTCACTTGTGTGCAGGTTTCTAGGTATAAACCAGAGCAAACATAGATCTAGACAGTGGCCTGAAGCCACCCGAGCTTGTAGACAAGATTTCCTATGGTCGCAGTATCCCACACAACACGACCATCGAACACTAGACGATCACCAATCGTGACCATTCGACTCTAGATGACCACCATATAGACTATAGTAAATCCTTGATCCAACATGCACAAGCCCACATATCAACACAAAAGTGTCATACACGACACTAGATGCATCCTAAAAAGTGATTATCACTAGAAACTCCACCCAAATACTTGTTGTAACTATAAGAGTATCAAGACACCATCTTCTTTTGCAAAAGGAAATTTCTTCCTTATATTATTAAACACCCCTACATGGGTAGTGTAGAAACCTAAAATACATCATTTTTAGGAGACTACTCTTATGGGCACATTTTTAGACCATATGAATGATCTTGGACCTTTCCAAGACCCAATAGTGGTTTTAACCACTCATTTAGGGTAGTATAGTCCTTTTTAACTCTAGTTGTTGATGTCAACAATATCTAGGATGTTAGCCACTGATGATTAGAGTGTCTATGAGCTAGCCACTAATGGTGATAGCAGCTAGTTCCCCAGTCATGCCTATTAATAGTAGCTAAGAGCAACTTACCCCTAGCCGTGTTGAGTGAGAGCAGCTAACCCTGAAACTAACTCAGGCTCCCTAAGCCGAGAAAAATCAATTGCATTTAACCAATTTGCAATGGTTCTTGGGAAGTTTGGTTTGTGAATCTTCCAAAAGCTTCTCACTAACTACTCCATGCCAATATATTCTTGATCTTGGATTCCTTGAGAAGCCAAGGTGAGGATTTGGGAAGTCTATTTATAGGCCTCCCAAAGAGAGCTATTGATCCTGAATTCATTGCAGTGAAGCCCTATTAGATTGGAGAGTGACTTTGCATCCCTTGAGGAGTAGTGAGGTGTTGTCCAATTAGAGTATGATAACTATCCATGCATCAATGGAGATTCCAAAGGCTTTAGGAGAAAAACTTACCATTCTTTACCAATTCATTGCAAATCTAAGATAATTCACCACAAATTTGTGTGCTAAGACACATGCGACCATTGAACAACAAGTCAATAGATAAATTGAGCATCATCAAGTTGAAATTCAAGAAGTATATTAATTTCCCTGTGTTCACTATTTTCAATAGTGACCCACAGGCTTAGCCATCTAATTTGATAATGGCTATCAGAGCCAGCTACTCTGTGTGATAGCGGCTAGGGTTTGAGATGTTGTTTTCTTTGTTTTAGCCTTAGATTTACCATTCTTTGTACCTATTTTGCTTTATCTAGCATATATTAGCTATCTTTACTACATTTGCATGGTTCATTTCTAGTTTTATAAGCATCTTTGCATTATTTTATGTATTTTCATGCATCCTTTCCTTATTTGCATATTTCATGAAATTAGCCTCATTTCGAGAGGCATACAATGCTATTGATCAATTTTAGTGTCTTTGTATTCATGTGATAGGGAAATTCAAGGATAAAAGCACCATTGAAGATCACACTTCTTGATATCAAAGAAGGAGGTAGCTAATAAGCCCTCTTATAAGTAAAGTAGTGGAGGAGTGAAAATCATTGCAATGCATCTCTCCATTTTAAAGGGCCACAACATTTGTATTAATTATATCAAATTGAGGGATTACCTAAGAGGGAAATATTGTAATCAAGATTCATTATGATTAATAAAGAGAACCCCATTTTGATCATGTTATATCTTGCTATAGTTACATGATTTCATATTATCAATTTTTTATATGCTTGTAAATAGTTTAGATGCATAATTTTTACTGCTTACAAGTGGCGATCATAGTGAAAACACCCTATTTTTACGTTGTTTACTAATTTTTTTGTATTTTTTCTTAAAATCAGGTGCAATTACTATGAGCAATAGTAGCTAGTAGATCCATTCACCATCAACTTCAGCATCTAGCATCACAACCACCCTAATCAAAAACATCTAGGAGAAAAGTCAGCAAAAATAGTCAGCAACCTATTTCTTCATCAAATGTGAATTAACCTGTAAGTGGTTATATTCCATTTCTCTGTTTCCTACTTCTAATATTAAACATCTTTTCCAGACTGCATTTTTGAAATTAAAATGTATTTTACATAAATGTAGTGAAAATAGCATTGTATGTTGTTTGAATATGGGTACGGGGTAAAGATATTAGCATAATATTAATGCAACCTATACAGATAGAGGGAATATTATAGTGGATCCCTTTGCTAGAACTCATACCAATAATACTCCTCGCAAAGAGTTGTGAAGCCAAAGACCCTACACATCAGATCACTTAGATCAAATATGTAGGATTTTTTTAGATCAAATACAGTGAATACTCCAAGACCAATTGGAGGATTTGTGCATAGAGCATGAGTGGTTGGAACAAGAATATACACAATGAAAAATGTTGCTTTGAAAATATTTGTATGAAAACCCCTTACAAGAACAATGCATCCTTGACCAAAAGGAGTGAGAAGAGAGAGATAACAGGTTAGCTCGGGCTAACCTACCTCCCAATAGTAAGTATAGAGAGTAGCACAACATAAGACATGCTACATCACACCCATAGCTACATACTAGGCAAGGAGAGCACGATGCTCATCGTACTTACCATCACACATCCAGGAAACAATAACATCAACTGCTAAATTAACTTGAGTAAAGTTAGTATGAAGAGTCAGAGAGGGATTATTAGGATCAATAGTATCCTGAACCATCCTCAATAGATGTCGATGATGAACAAAATTGACCATCTTGGTCTCAAAGGAATTTACCTCCACATGCACCCCAAAGGTAACTTAGGGAAGAATAAATCATATCTTCTCAAGATTACAAGGTCCTTATTGAGAGAATCAAATCTCTCAAGAAATAGGGCACAATTTACCAAAAGCCTATCCTAAGTAAAATTCAAAATCAACCTTTGTGTCCCTCGATCCCAAGTCTGACATATTCCAATCATTTTGAGATGCTGAAGGTAGACAAGTTTTGAGGTGATGATGACACACAATAGTACGTAATCAGTTTCATGAATCTATGCTTTTAGATAAAAAGCAATGATGCCTTGCTATTAAGGAATTTTGTGATCACCCTTTTAGGCATAGCTCTGGAATGGTATAACCAGCTACTGAGGCATAGCATCACCAACTTTAAGCAGTTGGTGAATGCTTTTATTGAACACTTTTTATTTGGCATCAAGAAAAAAACTAATCTATCTGATATGGCTGCCTTACGATAGTATGATGACAAATTGATCACAAATTATGGGAATAGATGGAGATAACTAATGATAAAATTACCATTCTCCATTTTCACCATAAAACTCACTCAAATTTTTGTGAAAAGTTGCATAAAACATATATCACTATTGCTCCAACTATAGCAATATATGACATTTGAGGAGTCTTTGGTGTAAGCCAAAGTAACTAAAGATATTAAATTACAAGGAGAACTAAAGCTATGAACCAAGAAATATTGAAATAACAAGAACATGCGAAATCAAAAAAATTAGGCCAAACCTATGACTATCAACCAAGTTGTATTAAATATTACTAAATTGGATAAGAGCCAACAACAACAAAACTATCAGGCTCAATTGTCCCCTATGCAATATAATCAGTGCAACAAAAATCAAGGCAAGGATAAGCAACGTCACCCACCTTGCCATTTTATTAATATTTGGCATCCATATTTAACCAATTGAGTGAGGCTAAGGTGCTTTGCTTGCCAGAGGTTCAGTTTCTAGACCCTAACTTCCCTAAGCCCACGAGGTATAGGGAAGATCACTATTTCCCATATCATAGATAAAAGGGGTATGATATCGAAGTGTACCATAGGTTCAAACACATGGTGCAAAACATGATCAACAAGTATCAACTACAAATAGAAAATCCCTTGGTGCTCGATAACCAAAACATGGTAATATTCAAATATCCCTTACCAAATCATGAGCCACAAAGGAACCATGCAGGTCAAGTCAACCAAGTTCAGGTAAATCCTCCTGCACAAGGATTTATCGATATGGTTAATGTGGTTACTAGGAACATGAGATATAATCAATTGGAGCTGCCTGTAACTCCCATTCATATCCCAGCTATGCCTCAGTAGAGGCCAATGCAAAATCCATTTCCAAGCCCACCAACAAGACCGATGGTTACAATCAGGAATAAACTCACTTAGAGTCTTCAAATAGCCTCAACAAAGCTATCAATATATGAGCTTATACAACAGTCTCCTAGGCATAGGAAGATGTTAATGGATATTTTAAGATCCATAGAACTTCAACCCTAAAATATTGAAGCTTTTAATAATTTTGTGGGGCATGTGCAGCAGTTTCAGAGCCCATGATCAAATTCTATGATCATGAAATTAAAACGGTATCCACTACCATAGTGGATCCACCACTGCATATCATTGCATGTGTTAACCACACTTATTTCAAGTGGGTATTTATTGATACAGGCTCATCAATCAATATAATATCCACCAAGGCCTTAAGACATTTAAATCTCCCTATGTCACATATTGTCACCTAAAATTTTATGCTGCAAGCATTCAACAATGCATTGTGCTCTATAGTAGGCACAATAGTCCTTCCTATTTATGTGGGGATAAAAACCATCCTAGTGATATGTCATATTTTAGAAAATGCTATGCAGTACAACATCCTTATAGGTCATCCGTGGATTAGGGACATGAGTTACATCCCTTCAAATTTACACCAATGCATCAAGTATGTGCATGAGGGGTAGGTGCATGTGGTTCCTTCACATGAAGATTCATTTAAATATGTGAATCAGGTTGACTTGTGGGAAGACTTTGTCCTCCCATATACTCACTTGGATATTCAACCTACATCTCCTATTAGACATCCAAAGAGTAAATCAAAGTCAGTGCGGGCTGATCCTTCTATGTCAGCATTGCAACCAACCCCTAGGACAACAACTACTTCTAAAAAGCCTATAACATCATCAAAACTAAAGGATGATTAGAAGCTAGAAGGTACTTTTAGGTGAAAATTAACCTAGGGTGATCCCAAATATAGCAACCACAAAAATTCCAAATCTTATGGAGGATAAAAATTTACACAATGTAGTCAAGGAGGTACCTCAACCTACCTTGCCTATGTCATAAACCACATCATATACACCATAGGTGATGATTCACTTAGTTAATCCTAGGTTAGCTGAGTACCTTGTGTAGAATGTAAATTTCACACCTATTATTGAGTCTACACAAGACATGGGGAGGCCTCAAGCTCCCCATTTTACTATTGGGATGGTGGTACCACTGAGGGTGCCACCAAATCAAGATAATTTCATTTATGGGGGCTTGGATCAAGTGAAAAATTGCTTACCCATGGAATATGATGATGATGAACCATTTGCTAATAACGTTCATTATCTATCCAACCATGAGTTCATCCTTAGGTATTTTGAACATCACCATTGGCATGGTTATGGGCTAGGCTTATTTGAGCAAGGGTGCAAAACTCTGTATCAACCATAGTACCAACTACTGACTGATAGGTTTGGTATGGGATACCATATTTGAGTTCAAGATGAATTAGACACCATATATTTAGATCATCTAAATCTAGACTTGGGGAAGGAAATTTACTGGAATCCCTATCATCCCAACCCTTCACATTCACGGAGGGGTAACTGGCCTATGACCATGGTTACCATAGAACCACCACTAGTCTATCATGAGAACATATCTGTAGAGGTTAACTCAAAAATCATCCCAATGGTCGATTGGGTTATTAGGAATAATGATAATGCTGATGATATTGGAATTGAACCTCATAGGTCTAGCATAAATGAAGAGTTCGATTCAGAATCCATTTTTGAAGAAGACAAATTAGGGTACAATTTTGAAGAAAATGATAGTGAGTACTTCTATGATGATGAGTAATATGAGGATGAGACAGAGATGACCTACCTAGGGCCTTGCCATCTACATCATCCTAGGGAACCTATGGATATGAAGGAAGTGTATCATATAGTATTCCCAGGTCCTTCCATTCTGAGGCAACCAGTAAACTTAGAGGAGATTTATAACATGGTCTTCCTTTGTCCTCTAAAATTAATACAGTTGCTTCCCTTAGAAGATCCAAATGTCTTTTTTATCCCTAGAGTAGACCTGATTATCTCCATACCACCTGAGCAACATCTAGAGTATGGGTATCAACCCAAAAGTAGTGAATTTCATCCATGTGGTCCTATAGATTTCTTTTATTCATCAACATGATCTCTATTGATCTGACCACTCCATTCTAAAATCCATCCAACCCTTTGAAGCCATTGCACCTCAATCCTAAGGCCATTGATTTTGATCACATCAATTCACCCCTAGAACCTAAAGATTTCTTCTTTAACGAAGAAATGCTACAACCATTCCATTTTATGCCAGGCTATGCACATGATGTTTATCATGCTGAGGTCGATCCTAATTTGGTGGAACCTATAGATCTAGTAGATGATATCCATATGATACCTATGCCTCATCAGCTTGAGGAGAGATTGCATATTTCAATAGAGGAAATTTTTGAAGTGGATATCAGTGAAGATCCTACAAATCCAAATAATAAATTCAAAGAAATATTATCTTTGAAGGAGTGCACCAGCCTCATTCCTCTATTGAAATAGAGACCTAAAATATTTGCTTTAAATTATAAGTACGTGTCGGGTCTGGATCCAAAATTGGTTGTCCACAACCTTGCCATGGACCCCACTAAAAATCTAGTCAAGAAAAAACTCAGGAAAATGCATCCAATCGTCGCATTGATGGTTAAATATGAACTGCACAAGTTGTATGTAGAGCTCATTATTCCCATTAACTATCTAGAATGGGTATCAAACATGGTACCCATAGGAAAACCTAATGGAATAATCTACATATGCACAGATTTTAGGGACCTCAACAAGGCAACACCTAAGGATTCATTTATGTTGCCTAATATTGATGCTCTTATAGATACAACTGCAGGTCACAAAATGCTCTCACTCATGGATGTTTTTTCTAGTTACAATCAAATTTGAATTAAACATGAAGATCAACATAAAACTACTTTTACCACTCCATGGGGGATATTTTGCTATAAAGTTATGCCATTTGGCCTTAAAAATATTGATACCACATATCAACAGGCTATGACATACATCTTTCATGACTATATGCACAAGATATTACAGGATCATATTGATGAATTACTAGCCAAGTAATTATTGTGTGAAGAGCATACCGAGGTCCTTAGGAAAGTCTTTGATCGCCTGATTGAGTACAATGTTAGGTTGAATCCCAAGAAATGTATCTTTGGTGTAACTTAAAAAAAACTCTTGGGATTCATCATTTCTAAACGAGGGATTGAAGTAGATATAATGAAGGAAAAGGCTATATTGGAAATGGGCCCTCCCACAAATATCAAAGAATTAAGAAGCCTATAGGGTAAGGTAGCATCCATAAAGTGCTTCATCATGCAGTTATCGGATAAATTTTGACCCATGAATTAACTTCTACACAAGGGGATACCATTTAACTAGGATGAATACTACCAAAAATTATTCACTGAGATAAAGCAATACCTAGCCATGCTTCTAGTACTAGCTCTGCCAAGACCATACGTGTCATTATTATTGTATATATCCACCACTAACTTTTCACTGGGAACCATGTTAGCCTAGAAGAACATGCAAGACAAAGAACATGCGATATATTACATAAGTCGCACCTTGGTTAGCTATGATATAGTATATGCATACATAGAAAAACTATGTTTAGCAATGATTTTTGAAACTAAGAAGTTGTGCAACTATATGTTGAGTCATACAATGTATGCAATATCAAAACAAAATCCTTTGCAACACATGATGAGCAGGACATATCATAATACACGTATCGCAAAGTGGATCATGCTATTGATAAAATTTGATCTAGAATTCATCAATAAAAAGTCAATCAAAGGATAAGTCATAACTAATCAATTGGTAGAGGTACCTCTTCAAGATCATAAGCCTCTTGTCATAGAACTTCTCGTTGATGCAGTCTTTACATTATTGGAGTCATCAAAACCTGAAGAACTGGATAATAAAGCTAATATGTTTTTTTCTTCGATGATTCCAAATGCAAGCAAGGGGGTGGTGCAGGGAATGTGTTTTTCATGCCACAAGGTGCTCCAATACCCTTGTCATTTAAACTCAACTTTCCTTGCACCAATAACAATGCTAAATACGAGGCCCTAATATTGGGTCTCCAAATAGTTCTTACCATGAAGATCAGAAAGCTGAATATCTTTTATGATTCCCTTCTCATGGTTAACCAAGTTAAGGTAATTTATCAATGCAGGTGTCCTATACTGAAAGCATATAAGGAACTTGTGGAAACTTAATTAGCCCAACTAGAGTGGTATGATAGATGAAATACCTTGAACATAAAATAGATTCATAGACACCATGGCATATTTGGGATCCTTAATCCCTTAAAACTCATCTACTGACTTTACTACCATCCATGTGAAGGTGCTCTCACAATCTGTGATGCTGCATGAGGATCAAGATAATCAAGAATCATTCCACATGATTCATATAGAACCAAACCATGAGTGGTTCTATAAACTAAATACTTTCTAAAGAAGGAACCCTAGGGATCCTTGATCTCCTAGGATCTTGTGGATAATGGTACTACCATGCACCATAGGGTTATCTCTCAATATACATTCATACACATCAAATCATAGTGGGAATGAGTCATCTTATCAGTCGAAGTTGTTGCTTATCAAGATTGGTTAACCCAATTACATGATTTCCTTAATCTTGGAATAATCCCACGAATTATCGCATGCCACAAAAAGAGAATTCAAATAAAAAGTGACCAAATATATCTTGATAGGAGATATCTTGTATAATTTTAGCTATGATGGAATTCTTCTTCATTACCTTGAGTCCCAAGAATTAGCTTGGGAAATTTCACAAGATTATAATGGTACATGTGGTGGCTATTTCAACGACATGGCCATCATCAAGCACATCCTTTTGTTGGGCTATTATTGTCCCACCATGGAGAAGGATTTCTGCATGCATGTTAGGAAATGCATTAAATATTAGCACCATGCTAATATTATGCACCTGCCATCGTAGGAATTATAGCCCATCCAAGTAGCTTGGCCATTTTCTTAGTGGGGTTTTGATCTAATTGGTAAGGTCTCCCCCCATCATCAATATGACACACATTTATCATAATGGCCATTGAGTATTTTACCAAGTGGGTGGAAGAAATCCCCATAACTTATATGACTGAAGCACATATTGTGAAGTTCATACTTCACAATATTATCTATCATTTTGGGATCCCATCCAAAATAATCTTGGATAATGGAACTTCATTTAAAAACAAAATTGTAAGGGATTTAACGTCCAAGTATAATATTCAACAAAATTTTACAACTCCTTATTATCCGTAGGCTAATGGGTAAGCAAAGGCATCAAATAAAACATTGGTAGTCATCTTAAAGAAAATTGTAAAAGAAAGTCATAAATATTGGCATATTCAACTACCTCTTGCATTATGGGCTTACAGAACTAGCATATGGATGCCCACTGGGGTAACCCCATTTTTGTTGGTATATGGCACTAAGGCCATTATGCCCTTGGAATTATAAATTCCAACTCTACACGTTGCATTGAAAGAGTTCTGTTGAGGGAATATTTTGCCCTATAGCAAAATGATCACCACAACTAGAGTATCAAACAAGAAACTCTCTCTTGCAAAGAAATTAAGTAACATTATTTATTTCTCCAAGGTTCTTGTGAACAAACATTCATGTGCATGTAATCAGTCAAGACTAAAGCAAATAAATGAATGTATACCATAATAACCTAAACCATGCAAGTAACAGTTAACAAGGGGCCTTTAATGATTCAAAAAAGTACTTTGCAACCAAAATCTATTAAATCAACCAAATGCGAAGATAGCTTCTTTTAATGTTCCTGAGATTAAAGTGATCTATCCAAAACCCAGTTAGTAACCTATTTTATCTTCAACTTAAAAATATTCTAAATGAGAAAGTGTGTGGTATAAACCACTTCATTTTAAGCTCCGTGCCTTTAACATGAGGTTCATTTTTAGAGTTAGCAAATTCGTTTTATCTTCATTTAAAAGTGTTCCACTATCCCTATGTTAGCATTTGGTGTTAGTAAAGTTAGCAATGTTAGCATTAAATGTTAGCAAAAATTAGTAAGTTAGAAAGTTAGGATTCATTCACTTAATTTGACTTAATGTGCATTTGGAATTAGTAGCCCTCCTAAACCCATATTTTATCTAAAAATTAGATGAAGGTGTTTGGAGATGCAAGAATGAAAATCTAAATTAAATAAGTGGATCTAGAAGCGGAATTCTCTTCTCCACTATTAATCCCTAGTTTTCTTTGGGAAACACTAGATTTGTAAACAAACCCTCCAATTTTTGGTGCGAGCATATCACTTTCTCAAATGTAGACACAGAGCATACTCTTGGCAGGTTTATTTACCTTCTTTATAGCTTAGATTATTCATGGCAATAAAAGAACTATTTATGAACATAAATTTTGGAATGGACCAGAATCAAGGAACAATTAGCAAAAATTTTGGAATGGACCAGAATAGAATGAACACAAATGCAAAAATTCTAGAATGGACCAGAATCAGAAAAGTAGATTTTAAGGTAAGATTAATCTAAATATCAAAGAAATAAAATAGAAACATTATTTACAAAAGTTAGCTAGAAAAACCAAAATAGAACATTAATTTGGTTAGCAATCTCCTCCCTGCAAAACCCCAAGTTATGAGATGAAATTCTAAAACAACCTAACCTAATAGACCTACAACATAAACACAATCAGATTATATCAGATGCAAGACTCTAAGGAAACACATGATTACATCATTCTATCATTCACCTATTGTAACCCACTTTATGACATAAATGAATAGATACAAGAAGCAATAATGCAAAGGAAAGATTACAAAAATAGCAACAATCTTAGTTTTAGTCTCCTTTTGATTTCACACACAAAAGTTGCTCTTGCCAAATAAAAGCTCCTTTATCCTGAAATATGGTATTTTTTCTACAATTTCCAGCCTTAGATCACTTTTCACCGAAGGGCTCGATGTCCGTGTCACTAACTCGAAGTCCACGTAAACTGCTTTTCGTTGTTAATTACTCGTCAATCCACTCGTGAATTTGCATGTTATTGGACCAACTCAGAAACCTCACGCCTAGATTCTACGGATGCTGGTCATTTTCTCCTAACCACTACTATTTTATTTTGATTGCTATAGATATATTTTGTTGCTCCCAGTGCTTGATTGCTATCACGCATGACTCCTGATGGCTACCGCAAACTAAGGCCTCTGCCACATTGTACCATTGTAAAACTTCATACTCGAAGTCTTTCTCACTATTATTATCGGCTCCAAAGGGTGCCTATGACAAATGATTCTATCGTGTAAGCCTCATCTAATCCCCACATCTACACTTTTGTCAACGTAGATTTCAACCATAATGCTACGTTGCTATCTTCAAAATCTGCTGAGCCTGATGTTCATCCACTCGACCCATTTACTCTCACTAGGGTCCATTAAATTTTGGCCATCCCACATCATCATCTTTCCACTGGGCCATTCATATTCGAAACCCTATCTACAAATCACCATTCACCATATCAACCAAGGTGTCAGTGTTGTTGTGTAAGCCTGTGGGATCTGGTCTTCCACCATGGTAGGGATTATTGTTGTAAGCTGAGAGGAGACCTAGATTCCAATCCCATGGACGTGTCCATGCATAGCTAGTAGCCTGATCATTGCATTTCATGTGATTCATGCCTTGATGTCGCTAAGTCTTTCCTTATCACTTAGTCCGTATGAGGTCTCCTTCTACCTACAAAGACCAAATTAACATATTAGAAATCAACACCATGACCACCATTAAACTAAAGCTTAAATGACGAAAAATCCTCTAATTTATTTATTTTAAATTTTAAATTTATATATATAGAATATATATATACAAACTTATTTTTATTATATATTTTTTATTGTTTTCATTATCTGAACCACCCATGACAAGAAACACCAACACTCGACAATAAACTTGCTAAAAACAAAAAAAATTGATGACAAAGTTGTCATAAACAAAAATGATGATAAAAATTGTCGACAACAAAAATGATGACAAAAATTTGTCGACAACAATAAAGAAAAACATCGACAATAAAATATTATCGACAAGAAAATATCGTCGACAAGAAAATTTGTTGACAATTAAAATATCGTCGACAAGAAAATGATGACAAAAGTCATCGACAAGAAAATGACGACAAAAGTCGTCAACAAGAAAAAGTCATCGACAATAAAATATCATCGACAAGAAAAAGTCATCGACAATAAAAAATCATTGACAATAAAATATTGTCGACAAGAACCGACAACAATTGCAAAACCCACGACAAAACGAAGGCATAGACCCTTAAAACAAACTGCAAACAACGAACTTTCAAAACAAAAAGGTGGGTCCCCAATTTTTTGGGGCTCGTTGTGGAGCAGCCACAACAAATGGCGACTCTACTAGGGAAATGCTCCTGAGCATTTCGGTGAGAACCCAACCTGAAAACCTACAACTCAACTGCAAGCATTAGCAAATATCCAAAGAATGTAAATAGACCAAAAATACATGAAACATTAGAATCATTTAGCATCAACTCAATTTGTGCAAGGTGATTCATTCTTTATCGTTTGAAATAGTTCCACATTCTATTGCCAATTTCACATGAATGCATATAATGAATCATGGAGGGTCTATGCAAGATTGAATGTATTGCCAAAATAATAAACTATGACTGACCTGCTTTGCAAGGACTCGTAACTTTTAGTAGCATGAGCACGTGTCTCCTTTTTATTCACATAAATACCATGATTGTTACCCTTATTATTTTTAGACATCATTTCTATTATAAGAGTCTACATTCTATTTCGTGACCTCATTCTTTCCATCCAACACAGGGTTCACCAGATCTGAAAGCTGTGTGATAAAGACTACTACAGTCATATCAGCAAGGAATATGCAAACTATCGCAAGCAGACCCAACAGTTTCAAGTATGATATTTTTTTGTTATTCGGAGAGTGTAAAATCAATCTGGGCATTGATTACTAGATTTTGAGCATGTTTATACTAGATCACATAGATCACTGTCACAAGTTGCTGAGCAATCACAAATTATGTCAAGTATAGTTTAAGGATAAGCCCACGTAGTATATCTTTGCTACTGGATAGGTACTTGGATGAACTAAGAGGAATCATTGTGTACGTATAATGGGCATAAAGTGTTAAAATACAGCAACTGGTAAGCTAGTTATGTTTTTCTTGTTCTACTGTTCATACTTTGGTAACATAACTTTTGACATTGAGTATATTTGTAATTGAATTTGTGATGTATTTGTGTATTTTTTTACAGGCACTAAGGAAATTTAAATGTCGCATCTGGGGAAAATCTTTCAGGCTTGGGACACAAAAGTGTGTTGTTTTATTTCAAGTAATCAATTGGTTAAATAATAATAATAAAATTTTGTTTGACTCCTTTTGTCCTGGTGAACCAAGGATTCTCCTCGTGGTGGGCTACGGGATCTTTGGCCATTGATAGAAGCTCATTCAGGTCCATGAATCTTGATGAAGACTGCCCATTGATATGCAAAATTGGAGAATCTAAATACTGAGTAGGAGTAAAAGAAGTAATAATTTTGGCAAATTAAGCACTAGTCGATGGTACATTAGCAACCATCTGTGAAGCCCTAGCACTAGGTACCATCGGTTGTGTGGTATGCTGCTCCGTCACCATACCATGCCCAGATGTCACAAAAGACACAAGAGGTTGAGGCGAGTTGCTAGGAGTAGTCATAGGGTTTATATTTTTCCCATTGTTACCCTTATTTTGGACTACCTTCCATTCATATTGCTTCCATTTGGAAGCAAGGACAAATCTAGTAGTAACAAGAGCCACAGTCATCTCCTTAACTTTAATCTTGTTCACCATTAAAGGATACTCTTTTATCTTATGGGCAGCTGATTGAAAACGATAACATGTGTTACGTAGGTTTATATAGATAACACATTTCTTGAACCTATAATCACCAACTTGGATATCAACAGTCTTCTTGAGGTCTTTACAAAGATCGACTTTGACACAAAATGCTTTTGAGGGCATGAGGCATACAATTTATCTGTTTCACAATAGATAAATTCACCAATGGTGGCCACAAGGTTTTTATAATAAGGTCAAAGCGGTAGAGGAAGACCAAGGAATTCAACCCAAATTGAAACTCGTAAGGAAACATCATTAGTGATCAAAAAATTCTTGTTCCAGGGTTCAAAAATCAACAAGGAGCTACGAACAGACCAAGGTCCATGAATGAGGACCGTTTTGGCCTGAGCAGGGTCAGAAAAATGAAATAAAAAACCTTTGGTGAGGTTCTATATGCCATCAACCTTGACACCATGGCAAGCTATTTGGACCCAGTTCCAAAGGAGGGTCTCGCTAGGGATACGACCTAGAAAATACCCTACCAGCGTATGGCTTTCCACTCAATGGGATAACAACATTTGGAGGAGAAATTTTACCTCATGATAAACTTTGGGAATGAACTTCCTTGGTTGCTTGTTCACCTTTAGCGCCATTGCTCCCTTATGCAGCTTCAACAGAAGTTGGAGTTGTTAACTGAGCTCCGTCCATAAAAAAAAGGTTCAATATACCAAACAACAGATTAAAATTTGGTGAAAGCAGCAAAAAAATGCCCTAAGAGGCATCCCACACACACTCTAGAGTGGAGAGGTAGTATGGCACCAAGAACTTGAAACCCTAATGCATGAAAATTTTTAATAAAGTTTTTTAATGTAAATCTCATGAAACAAACGAAAAAGAACATAATAAATAGAATAACAATAATTTTCTTTCTTTTTTCTTGTGGAAAACATCCCAAATGGGATGTCACTTTTGGGTAAGTCCTAAGGATTTATAGGTATATATTTTGTCAAAAACACCCAGGGCTCGCACCTGGCCTGCCCCCTTGGCACACTCAACGAGCATGCCAAAAACAACAAAAACAATAACAAACAAACACAAAAATACAAACAAACACAAAAAACACAATAAAATCAAAAAGCAAAGAAAAACAAACAAAAAAACCATAAAACAAGCAAAAACAACATAAAAGCATAAAAACTAAAAAAAAAACTAAAAAATAAATAAAAATAAAATAAAATAAAAATAGCAAAAAAACACAAAACACATAAGAAAACCATAAAAACAATAAAACAACACACAAACACTTACAAAAAAACCAAAAACATAAAACACAAAAAATAAAAACATGAAAAATAACAAAAACACAAAAAAAAAGAAAAACACAAAAACATAAAAAAAAAACTAAAACAACACAAAAATAAAATAGTACAAAACACACACACCCATCAAAAAACTAAAAAAAGAAAAGAAAAAAAGAACAAAACACAACTATGACCTTTCTAGGCCAAAAGAATTTTAAGGCAAGATTCAATAAAGGAAACATAAGAAAAATATTTCTAAGCTAGGGAACTAAAATACCCTGACAGAACCAAAGAGAAGTAAAAATAAAGAAAAAATAAACTAGGTACCTCTAGTACTAGATCCATCCAAAGAAAGGATCAAAAGCAGAGCTTCCCTTATTTGTGAAGCCCATCATCTGGAAGGGTGCTCGTAGCAAGTAAGATCACCTTTGTCCAATGCCCAATTAGCTAAAGCATTAACACTTATGTTCTGTTCTCTGACCACATGATTGTAATCCACTTTCAAAAAGCTCATCTGGATTAATTGAATCTTCTCAACAATTCCTTTTATTCTCCAATCAACCTTATGATTCTTAGGAGTCTTCAAAAGATTAATCATGAGTTGGGAGTCAGATTCAACCAACACCTTTTCCCATCCAACCTTAGCAACCTCTTGAAGGCCTATGAGGATACCATACCCCTCAGTAAGGTTATTGGAAAGGATACCCAAATTCTCAGCAAAAGTGAAAACCAAGGAGCCATTTGAAAGTCTACCAATTCCTCTTGCACTAGCTTTTCTAGGGTTCCCCTTAGAGGCTCCATCGATATTGACTTTTCCATAATCCTTCGGAGGAGGCTGCCAATTCCTTGTTCTTTCCATCTTGCAATTACTCACATTCCCTTTAAGTTAGTTGCCCTTAGAATATTTAATCTTCAATATTTGCATCACTTGATCCCATCTTTGGTGGGATTTTTGGGGGTGATTAAGGAGTTGTTGGACTGATTCAACTAAGTTGGCAATGGTATTTTTCCAGATATAGTGAATATCCTTTCTTTCTTGATTTAAAATATGGCTATTCCTTTTATTCCAGATATTCCAAGGTAGAATGGTAGAACCCATCCAAACTAACTGCCTAATGAAATGATCAACACCCTCCTGTTTAGGCCAATCCCTCCAAAGTTGCTCAAAAGTAGAAAAAATGGACCACTATAAGCCAAGTAATATGGCTATTATCCTCCATAGCTCAGAGACTAAGCTACACTCAATAAAAATATTGCTAATATTTTCCACATTCTCTACACACATTTCATATTTAAAAGGGCCATGAAACCATGTTTCATAAGTTGTTCACCAATTAGCACCCTACGATGCAATAAAATCCAAGTAAACAACCTCACCTTAGGCCAAATATTTTGAGCCTACAACTGAGAAAATATATCATAAAATTGGTTGGGATCATTATGGCATAAGGTCAAATAACCTTGATCAACTGAATAGTCACCCTTAGTAGTGTTTTTCCATACAAAATAATCTTTATCATGCGACCAAGAGAGAGATATCATATGCAGGATGTATTGTCTTTGAAATTTTGGAATTTGAATAGGCCAATCCTCAATAGGGATCCAATATCTACCAACCTCTGAATTACTAGTATGGTATCGATAGTAATTAGCCACCTTGATCCAATTAACTTGGTGAAGCTCCTCCGTCCAAGGCCTCCAATTGGGAAACTGAGTAATCAAATGTTGGTGACCATCCCAAGAATCTATCCAAAAGTTTACCTGCTGACCATTATGAATGATTCAAAATAACTTTTTCTTAATCAAATCCTTACCAATATTAAGAACCACTAAAATAGGAGAACCTTTGGTAGGCAATTAATAGTGAACAAGGTCTTCAAGACTTTTGTTCTCAACATATTTAGCATAGAGATTATTGACCCAAATGGCATTGGGGTTATGTAAAATCCTCCAATACAATTTAGCAACTAAAGCTTTGTTGTTATTAATAGCAGACCGGAATCCTAACCCACCTTCATTCTTATGAAGACATAAAGTATCCCATTTCATCAAGGCCCATTTTATTTTATCCTTAGTACCAATCCATAGAAACCAATGATTAATTTGATTCAATTCTCGAAGAACAACCTTTGGCATATTCAACACGGTAAAAACATAAATAGGTATAACTTGAAGGAAAATTTTTACCAACGTAATTATACCCCCAAAATAAAGCCACCTATTGGTCCACTCTTCAATTTTCTTCTTAACTTTGTCCAACAACCAATTCCAGTATTTATTTTTCTATATTTGAGTATTGATAGGGATGCCTAAATAAGTGATCGGAAGGGAAGTCTTCTTATATCTTAATTTATCCAATGCCATGGATTCCTATATGGTAGAGCAGTGAAAGAAAATAACTTTAGATTTGTCTTTATTGATCAATTTCTTGATAGCCTTAGAAAAATAGCTAATGATTTGCTTAATTTTAGAAGCTTCCTTAATTGTAGCTTTACCTAATAGAGTAGAGTCATCAAAAAATTGAATATGAGAGATAGGCCTAGCTCCATGAGAAATGGTATCTCGCTTAAGGGTTTTCTTGTCTCTATTTTTGGTTATAGTCCTACCCAAGCATTCAGCAAGAATGATGAATAAATAAGGGGAGAGGGGGTCACCTTGCCTAATACCTCTAGAAGCTAGGAATAGTTGTGAAGGTCTACCATTGATAAGAACTGAGTAGGATACTAAAGAGATACAACCCATAATCTAGTCCATCCAATATTGAGAGAAACCAAATTGCCTCAAAACTTTTATAAGGAAGTGTCAATCCACTCTTTAATAAGCTTTGGATAAGTCTAAACGAATGAACATAAAAGGCATTTTTTGTATTTCCATGGAATGGATGGCTTCTTGAGCAAGAAATATCTTCACCACTATTTGACACCCTTCCACATAACCTTCTTATTCAAGGAAAATAATCTTATGCAAAATAGGCTTCAACCTTTCTACCATGATCTTAGTAATGATTTTGAGAAGAACATTACATAAATCAATAGGTCTAAAAGCTAAGATATGATAAGCCTCTTGAGCTTTAGGGACAAGAGTTATATAAGTTTTATTGATAACCTTCAAAATTTCTTTGGCTTTCCTGGCTTCTTCCACCACCTCTAATAAATCAGCATGAAGGATATCCTAGAACTCTTGGTAGAACTCAATGGGAATGGGGTTTTCCCTTATTGCATTTTAAAAACCACTTGTTGAAGCTCATTAATAGTAATAGGAGTAGTCAAAATAGAGTTCTCCTCATAAGTGATAAGAGAAGGGATCGCTTGAAGAACATTTTGTTGAGAAGTCGAGTCAAGAGGAGTAGCAACAAAAAGATTGGAAAAGTAATTCACAACAATAGAGTTCATTCCATCCCAAGTGTAGACAACCTCTCCAAAATCTGAATTTAAGGAAGAAATAAAATTGTGAGATCTTCGAGCTAGAAGAGATTTGTGGAAGAAATTTGTGTTTCGATCTCCTTCTTTGAGCCATTGAATTCTAGATTTTTCCTTCCATAAGAGTTCTTCTCTTTTTTCCTATTTCTCTAATTGAGTTGTGAGTCTAATTTCATTTGTACTTTTGCTCTCTATGAGGCCATATAAATGGATTTTCTTATTCAAATTTTCAAGTTGAGCAGTAAATTCATGGTTTTTAGGGTGAACATCCCCAAAATCCTTCCATTTCCAAGTCTTGATTTTGGATTTAATATATTGCAACCTTTTGGTAAAATAGAACATCTTAGTCCCATATCTTGGTTTACCTTCCTTCCACCATTGTTGCACTCAAGGTCTGAAGGAACTATCTCTAAGCCACATTAACTAAAATAAAAAATGACATAAACTCACATTATTTTTCCAAATTTCCACCATGACTGGCCAATGATCTGAACCAACATTTTTAAGAGTCTTCACTTTAGGAATGTGACCATAGATTAAGAAATGATCAAAGAGTAGGAACCTATACAATCTCTCCATGATAAAAGCTAAGCCTTACCTTCTATTAGACCAAGTCATAAGGTCATTATCTTGCTGGATGTCCACAAGATGAAGGTTTATAATATATTCATTCATGAGGTCAATGCTCCTGTCCAAATTTCTATTTGCCCCTATTTTCTCATCCAAAGTGAGGATGGTATTGAAATATCCTCCTATCAAGATCCAAGATTCAATAAAATGAAATATAATATAAGTTATATCCTTCCACTGTCTTCTCTTTTCCTCCAAATAAGTCACAACATAAACAGTTATGCAAAGCATAATTTGGTTGGAATGTCTACTTTGAATAGCTATAGTCAAAAGACCCCAAATACCAACCATATGGTGAATAACTACCTCTTTTGGGTCCTAAAGGTAAGCAATGCCACCAGAAGTCCCCTAGGAACTGAGGGAAACAACTTTTCCAGTTGGCCAGATTTTACTAGCAATTAAATCCATTTCCTTTATTGACATCTTCATTTCTTGAAGGAAAAAATATGAGGATGGTTTATATGAATCATTATTCTAATTTAATTTTGCTTTGAAAGACTCCCTTTGAGTCCTCTAATATTCCAAGTAATGATATTCATTAATACCAAGGCTAAAATAGTTGGTAAGAGAATTAATATTACCTTTCTCTATAATATTTTCAACTTATTTTACCATATAATGTTGATTGGTCTTGCGACCTACCTTTTGATTAGAATCCATCTTCAGTTTTTTTCCTGTTTCTTGACTTACTCCAATTGAATCTGACATGTCTTCTAACCTTGAATAATGCATGTGCAAAGCCAAACTTTTGTTGATAGGCTCAACAAAGTATATATTGGGACCTGCATTATTTGAAGTCTCAACATTTAAAAGATTGTTTTTCTTGTGTGTATTTTCTCCCTTTTTTTTGTTGAAAATTTTTGATTTGTCGGCTTGTCTCTAAGTTATTTCTTTCATATCTAAATTGTGTTTCTAAGATTTTTGTTTCCATTATTTCCTCTTTCTCACCTAGGGCATCATTTGTGGAAAAAATTTCAAACATATTAGTTGATAAATTTGATTGATCCTTTACAACTGGTTTTTCCTGAGTGTTCTTCTTCTTAGGCATTTGGAAACCTGTTGAATTTGTATCTTCTTTCTTTTGATCCAGAATTTTATTTGGGCAAACACTAGCCAAATAACCATATTCATGGCAAATTCTATAATGAAAATAAATGTTCTCATAGTCCACTACTTGCTCCCAAGTGTTGCAATTCGATATTTTTAGGCAGGGTTTGTCAAAATACATTAAAACACAAATTTGAGCATAAATAATATGTTCAAGTTTTTGAGTACAATTATTAGTCATCATAAAATTTCCCAAAGAGTTTCCAATTGAAGAAAATACAACTGAATTCTAAAATTCAATTGGGATGCCAAAGAGTCTAATCCACATGGGACCTGTAGAAGGCATCTCTTCTTTGGATTTAAATTTAGTATGTCATGGCTTCATAAAAAGCTTTGCCCTTCCAAAGAACCAAGTACTCCCTTGAAATGTTTTCTCTGAATCTTCATTATTGGCAAATAAAATAATAAAATAACCATTTGGATAATAGATATTTGTAACTCACCTTTAGTTTTCTAGCTTTTTGCAGTGCAGAATTTGAAAGTAGATAGGCTCGAACAAAAACTCAAGAAACGATAAATTAGTCCTCTTTTTTCTAAATATTCAATGCTAGTTTGAATGTCGTCCATATCAAGCTTAACAATAGGAGTTTCATCAGCTGCTCTAAGACATCCTGACTTAGTTTTCCTCAAATCAATATTATGCATTTTTAGAGGTTTACAGGAAGCCCTAAGATTAATGTTAGCATTAGGCTGAGGTTGTCCACCATGAATGACATCCCTAAAATTTATTTTTAGGGCCGAGTCTTGGAAATACTTGCCCTTGAAAGGAGTTTCCATTGTGGATTTATTTTTGGGGTGCACCTTAGCACCATAATCGCTTGAGATCTAAACCATTTTTGATCAGTTGCTTGAAACTTGTTTTATGATCTCTTTAATCAATGCCCTAGACGTCGAGGAAAGGTATGTTTTCCACTTTTGTTTTGTGCAGCAAATTGGAAGCCATTTTCAATCAAGTTCATCGTATGATCTGTTGAAAGATAAATTTCTAACCCATCTTGGATCCCCTACAATATATCCTACTAAAATCTTGAGCAAAAACCATAAAAAAGTTGGCCACTAGGGCCCAAAGACCCCAAAAAATAACCTCTGGAGCTACTAGCACTCAACCCAGATGAAACCCTCGCACAGTCGCTTGCCAAAAATCTCGTTCACACATAAGTATGCACTAGGATTTTTGTTGCTCCAAATGATTTAAAATTGGTGAAAACGTTCAAGGTTTGTCAGGCATCTACCCTCAAAATTTTAGCTCAATTCGATTCTGGATGAATGAAATATGATCAAAAAAAATTTCAAAAGTTTGGACAATCCTACGTAAAACATCCTTCCCTTTTCATCAAATATTTCCTAGCTAAACCCAATATATTTTAACTCGCCTAGTTTTGCAGAGTATTTTTACCAAGTCTGAGTTGTACGAGAATAACTTTTACAAGTCTAAGTTGTACCACAATAACTTTATTATTGCAATGAGTATATAAGTAAGAAAAAATGATTGCGATAGTTCCAAATTTTCAAATCCATCCTTATATTTTTTTTCTTTAGAGAAAAAGCTTTCTCTTTATAAGCTCACGAAGCTAAATAATAAATTTATTTTAGAGATTTGATTTATAGATATTAATTATGAATTTAAATCCAATTAAAAATTATAGTTAAAGTTTTAATTTTAAATATATTAATTGAATACAATTATAATTAAATAATATATGTATTTAGTTTGTTTATTTAGGCAAGATTTGTAATGTGTAAAAAAAATAGTGTCTTAAAACTACTTTGGAGGAGTTATATGTTTTGATTAATATATATTTTTTAAATTTATTTAAAACTAATTTTGAATTTTGTATATGTGTTTAGTTTCTTTTAAATATAAGCTAAAAACTTTAAATTGATAACATTAACATTTTTTTCCTTGTACAGTCAAGAGTTATAACATTTGATCCTTTATGTGGATGATGAAAAAAATTCACAATGTCAAAGGTAAAGATAACCCTTTGAAATAAAATATATTGAAACCTTCAAATTTGATCTTAAAAAAATAACTTTATCGGTTACCATTTGCATTGAGAAGAAAATGTCTTTATCATTATTATAAAAAATAAATTTGGTATTTCATTTTTATGGATGATAAAGTTATTTTAAGATTGGTTAAATATTCATTTTATTTATATTGAAAAATATAAAGAAAAGTTATATTACATTTAATAATATCATTAAACAATAGCAAACTACATTATCATGTAAAAAAAAATGACTCTAGCAACAAGAAATAAACCCAACTACAATTTGTACAAATAGAAAGAAGTCTAATAAAACATAACACAATTTAAGACCAACAGATGAATTTATCCTAGAACATTAAACCTAAACATCATTAACAAAAAAAAATGTAAAAATGTAATAAAGAGGTTAGAGCTATTTAATAGGATCCTTACTACTTATAGTAAACATAGCTCCTAATCTTATATTATCAACAAATTTTTATTTACTTATTTTGATTGGTTATATGGGATTGAAACAACCCCCACCCATATTATTGTTATATGTATCATTTGAAAAGATTTGAACATGGGTTTCCTCCTTGAAATTTGATGAGTTTAATCGATTAAGCTAATGGTATTTTATCAAATGTTGAGGTTCACCCATTAGAATTGAACCTTGGTTTAAGATGTGAAACTCTTCATTCCCAACCAATTGCTCTAAACCATATGGGCATATTATCAATAATTTTAGAGATAAAGTTGATGAATGATTTATATACACTAACAATATCTTGTTCATTGACCTAGTTTAACTCAAACTCAACCACATTATTTAGGAAATCAAATTTATTTTCAAGTTTAGCAACTTGGTGTTTTAGATCCCATTGATTCTTTGCCAAACTATTCTATTATGAAACAACTTCAAGAAATATAGCAATAGTAGTAACAATCCAATAATGCACAAATAACAATATCCAATGATATCAAAATTTTAGATCCAACTGCAAAAAAAATCAAATATGCAATAATCAAATCTCTTATTTAAATCAATGTGAATCCTTAACCACTTAGAGAGGGAAAAGTCTAATAAGTTCAATAGACACTATTAATATTTGAATATGGAATATGATTCCAACTACCACTGATGCAGGAGCATCCAACGAAAAGCAAAATACCGCAAAGAAGAAAAAGTGTTGCGATATCGCAACATGTTGGCGAAGAAGAAAAAGAGTGTCATGATATCGTGACATGTTGACAAAGGAGAAAAAGTATCACGATATCACGACATGTCGCATTATCGTGACCAAAAGACGAGAGAATGCGCAAGGGCGAAAAGTGTCGCGATATCGCGACATGTCACATTATCACGACCAAAAGATGAGAGAAGGCGCAAGGGAGAAAAAGTGTCACGATATCGCAACATGTCGCATTTTCGCGACCAAAAGACAAGAGAAGGCGCAGAGAGAAAAAGTTTCACGATATCGCGACATGTCACATTTTCAGAACCAAAAGACAAGAGAAGGCACAAGAGAGAAAAAGTGTCGCGATATCGCGACAAGTCGCATTATCGCGACATGTCTCATTATCGTGACCAAAAGACAAGAGAAGGCGCAGAGAGAAAAAGTGTCACGATATCGCGACATGTCTCATTTTTAAGACCAAAATACAAGAGAAGGTGCAAGAGAGAAAAAGTGTCACGATATCGCGACATGTCGCATTATCATGACCAAAAGACAAGAGAAGGCACAGAGAGAAAAAGTGTCGCGATATCGTGACATGTCGCATTTTCACGACCAAAAGAGAAGAGAAAGACCAAGAGGGAAAAGTGTCGCGATATCGTGACATGTCGCATTTTTGTGACCAAAAGAGAAGAGAAAGAGCAAGAGGGAAAAAGTGTCACGATATTGTGACATGTCGACAAAGAAGAAAAAGTGTCGCGATATCGCGACATGTCGCATTTTTGTGACTTAATTAAAAACAAAAAGGCAGGCAGTTACAGGTGCTGTTACAAAGGAAATTATCAAACGATGGGTATACCGAACATCATCATTGGTTGACATGTGGACAGAGTCTACAGTGGCAGCACTAAACAACATGTGGCACCAAGGTGCAATGAAAGCAGACGAAGACCAAGAGTCGGAAAGAAAAACATTTCAAAATCCAAGACAACGAAGAGGCACGGGAAATAAAAAAAATGGCTAGAAAATGGAAACAGAGAGTCATGCCAAAAAATTTTAAAAGGGGAAGCAAAGGCATGCACAAGGGTCAGAAACTACGAATACAGAGTTGTAGATTTGAAGGTAAGAGGGTCATTCTGGACCTGTTTGGGTTGTTTTTCTTCCAGGGTAGGAAATGCTATAAGAAAAAAAAAACTATCTTTCAGAATAAAGGAGTTTTTGAATGAGAATTGTCATGAGAAATTTTGGCTCTCCATCAAGTGGTATCAGAGCTTAGGGTTCTTGAGTGTGTGAGCAGATCGCCGAAAGTGAGGCAGTTTGCACCAAGATCTATGGAAGAGCTTAGGGTTCCTGAGTGTGTGAGCAGATCACCGAAAGTGAGGTAGTTTGCACCAGGATCTGTGGAAGGGTTGTGAGAAGAGAGCGAGGAAGAATGCCTCAATGAAGAAACCATGGTGGTGGGAGAAATGTGGTACCGGAAGGATATTTTAGAGTTTTACAGAGGCAAGTGCAAGCCCTACAAGAAGAGTTATGAAGAGGGGTTGAGCCAAGGATAGAAGACCATAGTGAATATGAAGCTTGGGAGGTTGATGATCCATCAGATGAAGAAGAAGCAATGGATCCTATAGAAGCTATATTATTTAGGGCCATATCTCGGATCGGGAAGAAGCCAAAGTTTGATGTCTCCATGTATTTTGAGAATCTCAATCTAGAGGAGTTGATTGATTGGATCAATGATATGGAGGAATATTTTGAGTATGAGGAGGTTGTAGATCCAGATCGGATCAAGTTTGTAAAAACAAAGTTGAAAGGCCATGCTAGCATATGGTGGAAATAAGTGTAGCTAGAAAGAAATAGTAGCAAAAAGAAAAAGATAACCAGATGGGATCGAATGGTAGAGAAGTTAAAGAGATAGTTTATTCCTACATATTATGAATTGGATCTATTGAGAAAAATGCAAAGTTTGAGACAGTCAAGCAAATCTGTCAAAGAATATACATAGGAGTTTTACAAGATCTTAATAATAACTGGCCATTCAGAGGATAATAAGGAGAAGGTATCCCATTACATCAATGGATTGAGAACTAGTATTCAAGAAGAGTTGAGTCTGGTTAGGATGAGCACCATTGAGGATGCTTACCAGTTTGCTCTAAAAGTTGAAGAGAAGCTAAACAGAAGGTTTGAGGGTAAGCAGAAAGGAAGAGGTCATGGAGAAAGAACTGGTGGAAGAATAGATAGAGGATGAGATGAGAAGAAAGAAGAAGCTAGCAGCAGTCAGGATCAGAAGGGAGATAATGATTATAGATCCCGTGGTCAGAACAATGGTTACCAAAGAGGAAGAGGTAGATCTGGACGTGGGTATGGAAGAGGAGGATTTCGTGGAACCTGTTTCCATTGTGGGGAAGAGGGACATCGGGCATATGAGTGTCCCCAACACCAAGAGAGGACGAATAAGAGACCTGAGGGTCATTCCAGAGTTGCAATAGCAGATGAAGGTGTTGAATCAAAACATTCTGAGGAGGTAAAGAGAGGAGAAGTTATGGTCACAAGGAGAACCTTGTTGAATGAGAAGAAAGAACCAGACCAGAGGAGAAGCCTATTATGCACAAGGTGCAAATGTTCAGGTAAGGTCTGTAATGTTATTATAGATAATGGTAGTACTGATAACTTGGTCTCTAAAGAAATGGTTACTAAGTTACAGCTAGAGAGGAGGAGACACCCGCATCCATATCGGATTGCATGGTTGTGGAAGGACCATAAGGAATTGGTCAGTGAACAGTCCTTAGTCAAGTTTAATATTGGGAGATACCAGGATGAGGTCCCATGTGATATCCTTCCTATGGATGCTTTCCATATGCTATTAGGAAGACCATGGCAGTTTGATCACTGTGTATTCCATGATGGACATGCCAACACTTACTCCCTAACAAATGAAGGAGTGTGCCATAAACTAAAGCCACTGAAGGATATGGATGAAAAGAGTTTGCTGACAATAATGAGAGTGGAAGTTGTGGGGTTTGAAGAACTTAAGGGTTTGTACCCTGAAGACCCAAATTTTGTTGAATCTTGGAGAGCTTGTACAACCCCAGTTACTCTGGATAGGACTGTCAACAGGAGTACTAGTAAATCACCATTCCAGATTGTATGTGGGAATAGTCCAAGGAATGCTTCTAAGTTGAGAATGATGGATAAAGGAGAAAAGAGCAGTGCTGAGGCTAAATATTTTGTAGAGCACATAAAGAGTTTACATGAAGAGGTACAACAACATATCAGTAAGATGAATACTCAGTACAAGGTAAAAATAGATTAGAAGAAGCGTTTCAAGGAGTTTAAGTGGACTACAAAGGCAGGTGCAAGTTTTGATATGTTGAAGAAGAAGGTGACAAAACAATATAGAAGTGAAGGTCACTTCTCAATCCACCCCGGGTGTCTGATGCAGGAGCATCCAACAAAAAGCAAAATACCGCAAAGAAGAAAAAGTGTCGCGATATCGCGACATGTTGGCAAAGAAGAAAAAGTGTCGCGATATCGCGACATGTCGGCAAAGGAGAAAAAGTGTCACGATATCGTGACATGTCGCATTATCATGACCAAAATATGAGAGAATGCGCAAGGGAGAAAAGTGCCGTGATATCATGACATGTCGCATTATTGCGACCAAAAGATGAGAGAAGGTGCAAGGAAGAAAAAGTGTTGCGATATCGCGACACGTCGCATTTTCATGACCAAAAGACAAGAGAAGGCACAGAGAGAAAAAGTGTCACGATATCACGACATGTTGCATTTTTGCAACCAAAAGACAAGAGAAGGCGCAAGAGAGAAAAAGTGTCACGATATCGCGACATGTTGCATTATCATGACCAAAAGACAAGAGAAGGCGCAGAGAGAAAAAGTGTCGCGATATCGTGACATGTCGCATTTTCGTGACCAAAATACAAGAGAAGGTGTAATAGAGAAAAAGTGTTGCGATATCACGACATGTCGCATTATCATGACCAAAATACAAGAGAAGGCGCAGAGAGAAAAAGTGTCGCGATATCGCGACATGTCGCATTTTCATGACCAAAAGAGAAGAGAAATACCAAGAGGGAAAAGTGTCACGATATCACGACATGTCACATTTTCACGACCAAAAGAAAAGAGAAAGAGCAAGAGGGAAAAAGTGTCGCGATATCGCGACATGTCGACAAAGAAGAAAAAGTGTCACGATATCGCGACATGTCGCATTTTCATGACTTAATTAAAAACAAAAATGCAGGCGGTTACAGGGGCCGTTACAAAGGAAATTATCAAATGGTGGGTATACCGAACGTCATCATTGGTTGATAGGCGGACAAAGTCTACAGTGGCAGCACTGAACAACACGTGGCACCAAGGTGCAATGAAAGCAGACGAAGACCAAGATTCAAAAAGAAAAACGTTTCGAAAGCCAAGACAATGAAGAGGCACGGGAAATGAAACTAAGGGCCAGAAAAGGGAAATAGAGAGTCACGCTAGAAATTTTTAAAAGGGGAAGCAAAGGCATGCACAAGGGTCAGAAACTATGAAGACAGAGTTGTAGATTTGAAGGCAAGAGGGCCATTCTGGACCTATTTGGGCTGTTTTTCTTCCAGGGCGAGAAATGTTGTAAGAAAAGAAAAATAAACTATCTTTCAAAATAAAGGAGTTTATTTGGAAGATTGATGTCATTTTTGTAAATCTTTCCAAGTTTTTGAATTAGAATTGTCATGAGCAATTTTGGCTCTCCATAAACCACCTAAATCATTCTTTTTATAGACTAAATCAACTATTAAACCTAACCCTAATTCTCAAGGACTGACTATCTAAACCTAGGGCCCAATCTAATAAAAATAAATATAGTCGGTGTGGCTATATTAGATCTATTACATTGATCTCCCTCAAAAATATTTGTCCCCACAGTTGAAAAATACTAGAAAATGCTCTTATACTCTCATGTGATATCTTCTTGTGGAAGGTCCTACCACTTGATGAAGAACTCCTAAATTTTTTGAGATCAAATATGACACTACTTCAAGCTAGAGAGTGATTCAACCCTCTTCATTGAGTTCTAAAATATTTGTCTAGAATTTTGTCTTCTGGTCAATAATATATTTGAGATAAGATACATGAAATACATGATGGATGCAAGAATATGGTGGAATCTCCAATTGATATTCCACTTCTCCAATTCAACGAACCACCTTGTAGGACCTATAAAATCAAGGAGTCAACTTTTGACTAAACTTGGTCTTCAAGAATAATTTCTAATAGGGTTGAAGGCACAAAAATACCATATCCCCTATGGAAAATTGTTATTCAAAATGATGTGAATCTTACTACTATTTCATGTAGTTCTAGGCTTAGGTCAAATTATCTTTAAGAAGTTAAATCACAAGCCATAATTGTTATAAAAATTCATCTACTAACCTTGGTGGGTCCTGGAACATGGTCTATCATTGATGGAGGTTTTTGATAGCATAATGATTTAAATGGGGACATCATGAGGGTTAAATGGTAATAAATGTTATACCACCATTCAAATAATGAGAGCCAATGAACCTAGTGATATTTCTCATTTGGAGAACAACAGAGGTATGTATCCCAAATATTTATCTATAATATCTATCTAGACATATGATTAAGGGGGATAAGAAGAGAACATACTCACTTTAGTGCCACTAAGGTAAAATAATTATTTCTAAACGTTACAAGTGAATACAAGGTCATAGTCACTCACAATGGACTTGGCCATACAATTAAAAAATAAAATAAATATATACCTTGGCCACTTTATTTTTTGAATAGGGACTTTGTAATGCATAGAAATCAACAAACTTGGAAATAAAATTTATTACCACAAAGATCACTATTTTTACCTCAAATTTGGGAAGTACCTAAATGAAATCCATGGAAATATGCTCCCATTGGTGGTCAGGTATAGACAAGGGTTGCAACAATCTAGGAGATTTAACTATTTCCCCCTTGTTATGCTAACACGTCTCAATCTCATCCATAAAAGTCTTGACATCTAATTTTAATCCTTTCTAATAAAAATATTGGTTTACTTGTTGATATGTTTTCAAGAATCTTAAATGTCCCTCGAAAGGAGATGGATACAATTATTGAAGGACACTTTTATTAATAGCTAAGGACTAAGAAAGATAAATGTGATAATTTTGTAAAGAACTCCATAATTATATGAGAAAAAATAGTGCAATGATGAACCAACCTCTATTTCTTGAATGATTGAATAATATTTGGGTAAGAAAGCCAATCCTCTGTAAGTTGAAAAATCCATTGTAAAAGTGGACTAGAGATGGCATTGACAACAACAACATCCTTATATTTACAAGAAAATGTATTAACCACCACATTATCCTTTCCTTTCTTGTATTCAATAAGAAATTCATATCCCAAGATCTTGACCATCCATTTATTCTATTTGGGGCATTAGAGATGTTGCTTTAAGAAATTATGAAGGCCACTATGATCGATATTCGTGATGAAGCGATTCCCCAATAAATAAGGCCTTTATTTCTTTACAACATGTAAAATAACTAATATTTCCTTCTCATAAGTGAATAATCCCATATTATTACCCAAAGGTTGCTTATTTTCAAAGGCTAATGGGTGTCCATATTGCATCAAGATAGCTCCTAGGATCATCACACTCAAATATAAAAAGCTTGCTAAGTCAAGAGTGGCCAAAACAAGAGTGGTATTCATAGCCTCTTTTAGGGCTTGGAAGGGAAGTAACTTTAGACTAAAAAAATACATCCTTCTTAGTGAGATAAAGGAGGAGAAACAATGTTGCCATAGTTGTAGATAAATTTCTTGTAATAGCATGTGATTCCTAAAAACCCACATAATTTTTTAAGATTTTTGGACAAGTGCCAATCTTGCATAGGTTTGATATTTTTAGGATCTACCTTGACTCCTTATTAAGTTACTATATATCCCAATTATTTACCTCTTGGACCCCAAAGGAACATTTGGATCTTTTGAAAAATAATATTTTCCTTTGTAATAGATGAATAACCTTGCCCACGTGAGCTATATGATCCTCCAAAGACTTGTTATAAATTAAGATATCATAAAAGAAAACTAGAATAAATTTACAAAGAAATGGATGAAATACAAAGTTCTTAAGACTTTGGAAAGTGCAAAAAACATTAGTAATACAAAAAGGTATGACTAGGAATTCATCATGATCCTCATGTGTATGAAAAGTGGTCTTAGGGACATCATCTTATCTAAACCTAATTTGATGAAACTCAAAACAAAAGTCTAGTTTTGTAAAGTATCTAACACCATGCAATTCATCAAACAAATAATATATAATAGGGATATGAAACTTATTTTGATAGTAATCTTGTTTAGAGGATCAAAATCAGGACACATATGCTAAATTATCCTTGTATCATAACATCACTATTAGAGAGAAGTATGGACTGATGCTTGATGGATGATTTCTTGCTCCAATATTTCTTGAACCATATTTCCAATTTTAGACTTTTGGGGCTAGGGTTAGCGGTAATGATGCACATTAGGAGGTTGAATTCTTGGAATAAGGTGGATGGTATGATCATGTGTGTGCTTATGAGTAAAATCCATGGGCTCAGTAAATACATCATCATAGCAATCCATAATTTTCTATAAATCCAAAGAAAGAGCTAGAAGAAGTGGCTTTCAAGACTGAACCTCCATGCAATTGACTTGGGAAAAAAAATCAATGAACACCTTTATTTAATATATTTTTCATGCTATGTAAACTAATAACTTTGGAGGAAAGGGTTGGATTCATTGAAGATAAATGACTTTCCCCTTCTCCGTACACTTGACATATAATATTTAAAAATTAATAATATCACTAAGCTTAGATAGCCATTGTGCTCCTAAGATGACAACTGCACTACATAGGTTCATGGAAAAGAGATTTCTTGACCAAGTATAATCCCCATTTTGGATGTTAGCTCTAGCTATTTAACCCACACATTGAGTGGTACCCAAGTATAATACCCCTTTTGGATGTACATTCATACACTAGGGACAGCTACAAAACTCAAAAATAATTGGAATGCTACAGAAAAAATATGAAAAATACCTCTTACTTTGATCACTTTGAAGATACAATCACAAAGATAGATGTCTCTCGTAAGAGTTCTAACACACTTACCTTCCACAAATTTTTATTGAAAATACCCCCCTTTTTATGAGGTTTAGGAAAATAAAGCAACAACAACAAACTCACAATATTTTAGATATAACTACATTGGAAGATGGACCAAAACAAATTATGAAAAATTACCAAGAAATAGGTAGCAATAATATTCAATGGAGGTTCTTAAATGGTTTGTGTGCACTTATTATACATATTCACACCCCATAGGGATATGATATTGAAGCTTTAAACTATATGTTTTCAAACAACTTCAAGAAACATAGCAATAGCGATAACAGTCCAATATTACATAAATAGCAATACCTAAGGGTAACAATAGTTTAGATCCAACTGACAGAAAACTAGATATGGAATATTCAAATTCTAGATTTAAATCACTGTAAATCCTTTGCTATTTAGGTAGGGTCAAGTCTCATATGCATATCATACACTATTAATATTTAAATATGAATGATGATTCCAACTACCACCTAACACTTTCTATTTATAGACTAAATCAATCATTAACCTAACCCTAATGCTTAAGGGTTTACTATCTAAAACTACGGTCCAATCTAGTAAAAGTAATGATAGCTAGCGTGGCTATATTGGAGTCATTACATATTCACTAGGATATTTTTTTATGATTGATTAAAAAGGAGTTTTGAAAGGATCCCTAAACCTTTTACAAAGGAGCAACACAAAAGAGATCATTTCCTAAAGATGAACTCCAGGAGACAAAAAAGGAACTAAAATAGGGGGATGATCTCAGCAAGGAGACGATATTTGAAGGACCAACAACAAATTGATAAAAATTGAAACACGAGAGCTTCTTGACCGAAATTGGAACACAATTTGAAATAAATTGAAACACACTTTTCACTCAAAAATGAAATAGGATTCCCCACCAAGAGGAACAAATTCACCAAGGAATGACTAAAGTAGGGAGATGATCTCCACAAGGAGATGATATTCGAAGGACCAACTACAAAATCATTCAAATTTGAAACATGGGAGTTTCCCACTTGAAATTGGAGCACAATTTGAAACACCTCTTCCCACTTGAAATTGAAATAGTATTATCCATCAGGAAGAGCAACTCCACCAAGGAAAGCTTGCCCAAGGAAACCACTACCATCAGGTAGATTCAAAGAAAAAAATAGCTGCAACTTAAAATATTTAAAAAAGTTTTCCCATCCATGGGAACCTTCACAAACAAGTTGAATTTGGGAAACAACACTAACAGTTTGAAATTTTGAAAAGGGGTTTCCCACCTAGGGAATTCTTAACTAGTAAGAAGTAGAAAAAGGCCTAGAAAATAGATCTACAACAACCAAATATCTCAAAATGCCACAAGATCTTGCTACAAAAGAAACATAATGTGCAATTTGAATGTGGGAAATTCTAGAGAAGATACTGACTGCCATGGTGACCCACGACTGAAGTGAAAACTAGACATAGAGACTGCCTTTAGGAGCCTAATTTCTGTAGCAAGCATGAATGCACGAAGTCCCCCTACCATCTACCACAACTGCATGTGAAAGCAGAAGCTCATGGCCTAGGACCAAAAAAATAGACTATAGAGATAGGTTATGCTGGAAAATCCTAAAGTGAACAAACACTAGATCTTCAATAATATCCTAGAAATCCTGAAGCGAACATATTCACTTGGATCTTAGTTTCAACTAACTAGTGGTTATTTTTGTCTTGTGCATCCCTTTTTATTGAGATGTTGATTCAAAGTTTCATTATAGGTAAATACTATAGTTTTTTCCTCTCTATCAAGTTAAAAAAAAGATTTATTAAATCAAGAGTGGAATCAAATAAATGAAATATGTATAGGCAAGAGTTGACTAAATTTTTTATCAATGAAATAAACTTTATAATAATACCCAAGTAAAGAAAACTTCCATGATATCTTAACTAAAAATATATGAAATATTCCATAATGAAATTCTAATAGTGCTTAACATATTCACATAGCTAAGTGATCTGACTCAAAGGTTTTGACCTACCACAAGTACTAAAATGGGACCCATGATACAAGACATGGATAATCATAGATTTAAAGATAGTTTAAGATGATAATTATCCAATTAAAAAGCTAGAAATAATATTCCACTTTGGAATGTCAAATCTAAAATTCTTCCTTCATAAGGTCTCTTTGAACTTACCCTCTTATCTTTCATCAAGTCAAAGAAATAGCAAAATTATATGAAAGTAAGGATTTTTATATAATTTGGATTAAAAACATATCCAACACATGTCCATTAGGCCACCTCTAGTCCTTCATGAAATTGCAAACTATAGAAAAAAAATTAATGAAGATATTGTCATCAAGTTGTAATCTAAGTCCACAATAGACTTAATAACCTCTCTCAAATATATTTATCTATGTAGAATTGACCATTATTTCTAATTCTTCTTATTGATATCCCAAAATCCTCTAAATAAATGAATATTCCTTTTAAATAATGATTGAACGTTAAAATCAATAGAGGGTAGAAGAGGACTACATTTACTTTTTATAAGCTCATTCTACCAAATAGACAAAATTTATTTTAAGTCCTTCGATAAAGACTTGATGCATCCCATCTTAGCTTAGAAAAGAGTATTTACCAAGATTTCCAAATACTTTGTATAGATACTAAACCTTTTACTTCAAAATAAAATGTATTTAACAATATATCATTGATATTGATCCCCTCCCAAGCTCTTGCTACTTGAGCTTGCAATTCTATAGAAAAATAATTTTATAAAGGGTTATATCCTAATAGAGATCTTGTCATCCTACTTAAAAGAATGGAAAATGTCTTGGTGGTCCATGGATATAACTATCCCATTTGATTTGAAAAGAATACATAAAATCTAAGGAATAGATAAAAGGGTATGGAAATTATTTCAATTGGACCATAGAAATATCCTTATGATTTTAGTAAATTGAAGATAATTGTGTTAGAATATGTGGTGATTAAACTTATCTTAAGACCATGATTGACTTTTGAACTTAAATTGATCATATTTTCCCTTTGGGCCCATGTAAACCTTGAATATATATATATATATATATATATATATATATATATATATATATATATATATATATATATATATATATATTATATACATATATATTCCTATAGGTTGATCTAACAACCTTGACCTAAAGCCAGCTTGTAATTGGGTACAAATACCCCTTCATACCAACCATTTTTTTATTAGTTGGAGTGTAATTTTATTTCTATTTAGTATGATTATTTGGTGTCCATGGACACCCAATCATATTCTATGTTTTTTTTGTTTTGTGTATTCCTATGTTAAGTAATATTGGGTAATATTTTATTCTATTTATTTTAGAAACTACTATGAAATCCAACATGGTATCAAAGCGGGTGTGAATATCCATTACTTGATTGCTTCCATAAATAGGTGGTTTCTTCTAGCTTTTCTCAAGAACAACATTTATTAGAGAAAGCTAAGAATATTTTCTGACACAATCAAAAGAAGAGTTTTATAATAAAACTATATCTAGGTGGGCTTGGATTGGAGGATTTCACTAGGATTAGCAAATTTGTTCTAGGAGAAACATTCACTAAAAAGTTCCTTTTTCCTCTCATTAGCACTCAATATTATTTTATTTTTAAATTTATGAGCAAATGGATGTCCTAGTTTCAATATTGGGTTTTTTGAGGTTTTCTAAAAATATCATTTGTCTTTTATGGATTTTTCAAAAAACTTAATTTCCTTTTCTCTTTCAAAGTTTTCTATATAATAAAAATAAATATGAGAGGGTAGTATGCTTGGCCACCATAAAAGAAGAAAATAAGAGGCTATTTTTAATATAGACCCTTGGATCTAGATGTAGATGAAAAAAGTAGTTACCATGTATACAACAAATGAATAAAAGTAGTAAATTAATATTAATTTTTGAAATATGCCTTTGTGTCCTTTCTGTTATAACATCTACCCATGTAGAGGTATACAATAATATAAGGGAGTGATTCCATTTTGCAAAAAAATATGGTGCCTTGATACTCTTGTAGCTACAACAAGTGTTCGAGCGGAGTTTCTGGTGACCACCGCTTCATAGGATGCATCTAAGTCTGTGTATGGTGATTCTATGTCAATATGTGGGCCTATGCGTGTTAGATCAAGGATATACTACAATATGGGTGATGACCATATGGAGTTGGATGATCATGGTTGGTGACCACCTGGTGTCAGACAGTCACCCTATATAGGCTGCTACGACCACAAAAAATCTGGTTTAAGGGCTTGGATGACTTTAGGCCATTGTCTAGCTCTGTGTCTACTATAGTTGGTACCTTGAAACCTACACACAAGCAAACATGCAATAGGCAAGTAATATATGTCGAGCCTCCTGAAGTGAGACCTGTATTCACTGAATATAAAAACCTATGCAAGTAGTAAAAATCAAGGACACATGAAAGGAAGTGAAATAGACTCATATTTTTACCTTTCTTGTGTCCCTATTGTTGTTGGTGGTGTCACTGTGTTTCATTATAAATATTGCTACTATCATGGTTGAACCGTGTTGCATAAGAAGGCTTCTATGTAGGCTAGGAGCTGACTATCTAGGGGTCTAATGACCATAGACCGATACCGTTCGGGGTGGTATGGTCACAACCTGTAGAACCTAAAAGTTGTTTGGGAGCGAATTCGAGCCTGCAAAAAGGTACGATCGAGTTTCTACATGGGACGGGGATGGCAGAGTGATAACACTTAGATGATTGGATGCTCAAATTATCAATGCTCTAGAAATATGAAGAGGTTTAATTTATAGACTTTTTTTGGGAGAAGGGATAAGGAGGTGGCTCCACCAGTTAACTACTGTAACCAAGAGTTTTATCCTTGTATTGTTTTTATCATGGGAAGTGCATGCAGATAAGATTACCTCATAATTATAAATAATTGATCTTGTACATGCAAATTCATGATGTGTATTATTTTAATTTTTTTATTCAATGTGCACGGTTAGTTAACTAAATATGCATGGATAGATTTATTGTGCATATCTTTTTAACTAATTTTGTTGATTGTGTGCATATTGTGCATGTTGAGTTAACTGACTTAGTTAACTAAGTGTATGATTAATATTTCTTTGTGGCATGGAGGTGCAACTACTAATGACTTGATTTCACCTATGGATAGGGGTTTTCTTTGCATGTGATCAATCTGAATTATGGGAGGTGGATCTGCCAGTTAAGTGGATGACGTGGCCATGGATGATGGATGTGTGGATGCTCCTATAGGGAGGGGTGTATGGTTGTGCAACCTAAGCACTAATTAATTAATTAATTAATCAATACTTAGGTGATGGTTTTTTATTTAAAATTTATTAGCTTTGATTAATATGTATTATGCTAGGTTTGGGTGTCTACAGATGACCCTTTTTGTATTATATTGTGTGAAAACAAATGTGATGCAAAATAAATGACACCTATGGATGATGAATGAATGTTGTGCTACCTCTTGTGCCTTGAAGAGGTTTGATGTTTAATTACCCCAATTTGAGATCAATGTGGGATGCCCCAATGATGGAGGTGATGAATGTCCTTGAATCTTGTCTTTAACAACTTGATGAGTGCTTTGGTTTTGGCAAACAGACTAGTCATTTGGCAAGTGTTCTCACAATGCCATAATCACTTTATCTTGTGGATGATGTATTTTCCACCATGATTATAACATAAGGCATGTAAACCCTTACTAACCTTGATCTAGCACATTACCATTTGGATTTGATTAGTGTTTGCATTTATACCCAACAAAATAGGGTGTATGATTAGTCGTAGACAAGATTCTTGGACAAATATTGAGTCCAAAAATGAGTGTTTGCATATTGATATTATTTGAGATGAAATATTAGTATTATCTAACCTCTCAAGCAGCAATTTGGTGGAAGATAACATGAATGATGGTGATGAGGTGATTGATCTTATAAAATTGATGAATTTATGTCTTTGATTTGGATGGTTTGTTTTTGTCTATTTTTTAATTTGTTTGTTTGTGGTTTTTTTGTTTTTTAAATAATGTGATCGTTTGGGATGGTCACAAAAATACAACCATCTTTGATGGTCACACATCATAGGATATAAATAGCCAATTGCGATATGAGTTGTTCATTGTGACTATAACATATGGGAAATGAGTGGAGAGGGCAGTGTGTAGTAGAAAATTTGACTTGGAGGGCTTGTAAATTTGCACATGGAGGGATGATGATGGCCACGGTCAATGGATTAGCTGGTAGTGTGAGATTGGTAAGTAGAAAATACCCTTTAACCTTTTCAATTGGATATAATGAACTATTGTACTTTGCTCTTAGCTTATTGAATTTTTTCGCATGCTATTTTTTTGTTGTTGCATGTATGTATTTTGACCTTTTTTGGGACCGTCCATGGCCAAAAAATCAAGAACTGTGACCGTCCAACTACTGGATGGTGAGCCATCATATTTTTTTAAGGTATGGATGGTCAGAATATGTTTGGATTTTTTTTATAATTATGGTAATGATGCATTTTATAAATATGTTATGCTTTTTTAGTGATACCATTATGCTAAATATTCATTTTGATGCTTTTGTTTTTGTAATGAAAATTAGTGAGATCAAGGCATCGATTCAAAAATTTGTTCTACAAGGCTTGATGTAGACTATCAACTATGGATTGGATATGGCTTAAGGATATTGGGTTGTGGCATGTGGCCAAGCTGGAGAAGATGCACGTTGACCATACCTACTTGGAATCTTTGGTGGATAGGTGGGATCCAGATACATGCACCTTCCACCTTGTTGGTCCGAATTTTATACACACCCTGTGAAGAATGAGCATGAAACTCTGATAACACTTATACGGGATAAATCCCACTCACTTTAGGATCTAGCTGGTTATCCAAGGTGCGAGTTACAGAGTTGGGTCAAATGTCTATTCACTCTTTTCCGCTTCGGAATAGTTTTCAATATGGACTGTCTCGTTACCTTACAACGGGCTCTTGAACTTGTTCAAGAATGTTTAGAAGTTGTCACTTGTTGACAATCAGATTTAAAATTAGTTCTTTGATCTAGCTCTTATGGGTCAAAGATTTAAATAAAAGACAAATTTAAAAGAAAATAAAAATGGATCATTTCACGGTAAAACAAAGAGAGTAGGGTAGGGCGTAAAGAGAAGTTTATCAAACTTAGTCTGTAAAACAAAACTACCAATTTTATTTATACTATCAGCTTCACAACAGAACAAATCAAAGAAGAAAGTGTCCAGCTTTCTAAGATCACTTTCTACTAAGAGCATAAGGCAGAGATGGAACAGATCTGAAAGAAAATCATAAACAGAAGGGAAGTCCGTTAAAATTGGTATTTCTCACCAGCAGCATAGCTCACACAGTGAGGACAAGAGCAATTAGAACAAACTTGAACCTTAAATCCATGATTTTCCCTAGCATACAATAGAACAAATGAAGCCCAACAACATATTTAATCTTGATAACACAGATTTACAAAGATATATTTAATAAACTTTAAAGAAACGGATAACAAAAGAAGATGAACTTATCACAATCTGCAAAAGATTAGGCTCCCTGGCCATGCTATCACGGAGAACAAAAGCACATCAACTCCAAGTCCAGAAATAAAGTATTTAACAAGATTTGCAAGAAATTGCTTCAATAGCCTTTTATTTCTAAGTCTCCGCCCTCTGCGATTACATTGAGAAGAAGTATTTATAGACTCAGGACAGACCCTGATCTTTTCAGAAATATCTTCTTCTCAAACCCTAAATCTTATCATCTTAAACCCTAGTACCCGGGTTTTACAATATAAGCCCTTTTAAAACAAAGTTCTGATAAAACTTAACCATTCTGCAACTCAGTGCAGTCACTTGCCATAAATGGAGAAGGCATAGAATTCGAATGCCACTTGCATTCACCCGCAACTGTGAATAAATGTCTTCATTAATGCCCTCGGGTAATTTGGATGAATCACCACTTCTCCGACATTTCATCTCCGCAGAGCCATCCCCGAGTTGAAAATGCTCGCAAGCCATTAATTCTGCCATAAATTTTCATTAAATGCATCCATCGGCAAATTTCGGTAACTGAGTGTAGATATTTTCATTTTTCGGCCAATTCCCGACATACTCCATTAAATGGGCAGCTGCTTAGTCACCGTAAAGTCTCTTTGCGGCCAGATCTGTAAAATTTGGATGAAACAAGAATTCTCGGCATCTCTCATTTCAATATGGTTGTCTTCGATTAATTTGCACTTAACTTTGTCTTTATGGCCATTTCTCCGTTATCATGTAAGTGCCAGATGGCTTCCTGCATGAAAGACAAACAAGGATTAGCATTTTAAAATTATTAAATCAAAACCTTAAATATTAAAATGAAACCCTAAAGTATATTTGCATGTCGGCTCTACTTTGACACGTGTCGCAAAATCGTGACACGTGTCCGTTTCCAGCTATCTTTTCATTTTGTGTTGTCTTCTTATCAAGGCCGCGAAAATGCGACATGTCGCGATTTCATGACATGTCGCGAAATCGTGACCATTTCTCCCCTTCGGCACTTTCTTCCTTTCACACAGCAAAACGTGACATGTCACGATTTCGTGACATGTCACGAAATCGCGACCTATTTCTCCCCTTCGGCACTTTCTTCCTTGCAGGCCGCAAAAATGCGACATGTCACGATTTCGTGACATTCCAATCGCACTTCTTTCCTTTCTCTTCTTGTCACGATTTCGCGACTTCAATTGACTTCTTCTTTCTTCTTCACGATTTCACACACTTCCTTCCTTTCTGTCCTGATTTCACACTCCAATCCGACGTCACGATTTCGTGACACTCTTCCTTCTTTTCTTCTTTTTTTTTCCCTTCTCTGATTCACTTCCGATCACACTACCCTGCTTCTCTTAAACTCGATTTCCACTCGATCACATTCAAAATCGATCCTACTTACTCTGATTCGGACTACATCATTTCTGACATTATCCGATTTCGCACTTTTTCAATTCACATTTCCCTTTCTCTTCATCGATTTCCCTTTATCCTTAGACTTTTCTTCTCTCTTGCAGCCGCGAAAATGCGACATGTCACGATTTCACGACATGTCACGAAATAATGCCGTGTTTTGCCTTAGCTTCCTTTTGCCTCCTACAGCAGTGAAAATGCGACATGTCGTGATTTCGTGACATGTCGCGAAATCGCGCCATTCCATACACTCTAGATTTCTCTCTCCACTCGCGATTCACATTTTAGCGATTGACATTTCCAAAAATGGAAAGTGTCGCGATATCGGGACATTTCCAAAAATGGAAGTGTCGCGATTTCGCTACGTTTTTCTGACTTGGCGGATTTTCCAAAACCCGTCGCGATATCGCGACATTTCCAAAAATGGAAGTGTCGCGATATCGCGACATTTCCAAAAATGGAAAGTTTTGGTTTCTAATGAATTTATCTATCTGTTCTCTGCATTTTCTCATATCAGTGAAAGATTTTCTTTAATCAGCAATGATTCTAACATGTGAAAAATGAATTCTGAAATAAATCAAAGTCAGATGCAAATAAAAGCACAACTTTAAAAAGGAGGCAAGCAAATTTGGAATTAAAACCTGAAAAACATCAAGAGGGTCCCTACTGCAAAAATGAAAGCTCAAAATTTTCAAAGGGTGGAAATTCATTTTTCAGTGGGGGTGTGTTGCTTCTCAACAAATGGCGATATCTGCGGGTAAAATAGTAGCATTATTTTAGAACCCAGGACTCTAGTTTCAAAACAACATAGACCATGCATCAAGCCTTGCCACATATATTCTTCAAAATAAATTGACTACTAACTGATAGTTGTTAAAATTTCCCAAGGACATACTAGGCTGAATCATTTAAGGAAGATTTCTGATGTGCAATTACAAGCGTATAAAACTTTCTTCAAGAATGACTGGGCCTTCGAATGTTGAACTCTGGATTGATCAGCTTTTCAAGATTGTAAAAAGGGGAAACCGAGTAGAGCTCTGTTTACTAGTTTAGCCTTTTACAGACTCCGACAGAGTTACCCTTTAGATTTACACGACCCAAATTCACAACTGTAAGGTAGAATCTACAACTTGGTAGAAGAAAAATATCTTTTGAAGTCTTGGTTGCCTCTTTGATTATATAACTCTTTTTCTTTTTTTTTTTTCTTTTTTTTTTATATATATATTGGAAATAACAGAGTGCCAATTTCATGTTGTCTTGCTCAACTTTCATCTTCTCTCTCTCTTGAAATATATCAACATCTGAAAAGCCTTAGAAAGAATAACAATTTTCTTTTAATATTTCATCAATCTGGAACTGCTTCAGCTCAGGCAACCGATAGCCTCTCGTGGATACTCAAATAATTACATGAATCATAGTCCCCTCTTATAACCAACTTTTCTTGGATTCCCTAGGAGTTTCTCCACCCAAACAAAGATAGCAGCTTTCTTTATAATTAAAACAACTCGTGGCAAGCAAGACACAAAATCCAATCATCCTTCCACTGTTGTTCTGACTAAAAAAATAGTTCCACTGTTCAGTTAAAGCAGACTATCTCACAATTATGATAATGAACACTGGATTCTGGACTCAGAATAAAACAATTTTTAGAAGGCTGACTTTTTCATTGATGCTCAGGCAAAAGTTAAAGAATAGAATTTTAAAAATAAAATAAACTGTACAGACTTCCAAGGATAAACACAGACCTTTAAAAACAAAATAAAATAAAACTGCACAGACTTCAAAATAAAACAAAATCAAATAAAATAAAATAAAACTATACAGGCACCAAAGGAAATAAAATAAAACTGTACAGACACCAAAAAATAAAATAAAACTGTACAGACACCAAAGGAAATAAAATAAAACTGTACAGACAACAAAGAAAATAAAATAAAGACATTAAAGCTTATTTACAATGTATACACATGTTACAACTTCTTTGTGATTCACTCAAAAAATGTACCAGATGGAAAAGCAGAGAAATAGTGCCTTAAAAAATTTTGACCATTTGCAAGTAAATTTAGAAAAATTACCTTTCAGGTCCTGTTGACGAAATGCACTCCAGACTATGCTTCCAAAAATTTTTTGCTACCTGGGAAAAACTTGTGTTTACCGTCTTCCCTCTCTCTTTTTTTTTATTTTATTTTTTTATGGATCTTGTCCCACTGAAAAACAAATCTGCAACTCTTTCAAATTAAACAAATCATATAATAACAAATCATATGATAACATGTTTATGCTTCTACTTGAAGGGTTTGCAGAATTCTTTCAAAAGGACGGAATGTAAAAACCCCCAGGATCAAATACCTTAAAGCCTTTATAGACCCAGACCATCACATCTTCAGATTTATGTGACAACTCAAAGAGATCATAGTTTATCCGTATGTCCTGGTTCTTAACAACTTGAACATTTTGTGGTTGCTGTACTGCTTCAATATCCAAGACTTCAATTTTTATCCCTCTAGCAGAATTTTCATAATTTGCTTTTTCACCTGAGCCTTGCTTAGATTTAACCCCATCAATGTGTAATGTCCAAACATCATTGTTGTAATTGAGTAGAGTCGTAACCTGTCTCACCTTCTTGGTTGCCAAATTATAAACTCCAATATCTACATCAACATGATTTGCAACCTTTTCTTTGATATTATGTTCAGTAATCAAAGGCTTATATTGAGACTCTTTATCTATTCCAAGTTGGTTGACCACATTCACATTTACTATCTTTTCCTCCTTTTCTTGAAATTCAATAGGTGGTCCAGAGTAAGCTTCAATCAAGTTATCCTTTTGTTCAACAATCTGGGCCAGCTCATGGAGGGTGATGTCAGCTTTACTTTCCTTCATATCCTCAATGATGTTATCCTCCTTCCCAGTTACTTCTGCATAGTGATATTGAATCTCATTTTCATCATCCTCTGGTGAGGAAGGATCATTATTAGGTTCTGGACTCACACATCTCAAATTATAACTGTCCCTTTTGAACTGTTGAAAATCCTGTACTTCATCCATAGGAATCTCTACAAGATTTTCTGACTCTACGAGAAAAGTGAAAGAATCTGAAACCCTGGTTGTACTATTTTTGGATGAACTAGAAATATCAATATTTCTTTGATTTCTAGGGAAATTTAACTCACCAGGAAAAACTTCAAATTTGGGTAATGCTAGATCACAAGTGTTTACTTCAAGCACTTCCACTTTGAACTTGTCAGAACCTTTCTCTATATTTTGCACATGCTGAGTGGATGTCACAGTTAACGGAGTTTCCTTGGATAGAGCATGACATGTTGGCACTAACTCATGATGTGGAATGGGATCCAAAATAGGCATGTTCTGTGTAACATAGGATATCAAAGGACTCGCTCAAAATTTGAGGTCCTAACTGTCTTTCAAGAATTAAAGCTTCTTTATAAGCTCCTCGCCAGGGTTGTGATATTGATGTCTCTCTTGAGGAAAATAGAGGTCACCGAATCCAATGCATTCTTATAGATTTCTAAGGCCAGATTTGCATTTGGGATGTAATGACCAGTCATTCTACCATAAGCTCTTTGGAACCTCATATTGAAAGACCTGATAGCTTCTCCCGACTCTCTCTTGATGCTGGAAAATTGTTGGTATAACACACTGGGGTCTATCACTTCCCCAAATTGTGATATAAAAACTTTCTCTAGGTCATTCCAACTGGTAATAGAATTGCTAGTGAGGTTTAGAAACCAGTCATAAGCTCCCTCCTGGAGAGTGAACGGGAACAATCTGCAAGCAACATCTTCATGCTGTATATTTAACAATTTTAGAGCATTCTTGAATGCTACCAGATGTTCCTCTCGCTGTCCTAGTCCCGTCATGTTGGTATCTGGGGAGATATCTCTCAGGATGTCTGGGCAGATCATGGGCTATACCCGAAATGTTTAAAGCAGTGGAACCCAACCAATTTGCCATTACTACTTGATTGACGGTGATATTCTGAGTTGTAGTTGGAGTAACTACCAATGGTGATAAAACAATCCTTAACAGACTACTGAACTTCAGGTCCCCTTTTCTGGCAATTTTAAATATTGTACTGACAACTTACAATACTGACCGGAGTTCAGTGGGCCTTTTAAATGTTGGTGTTAAGTTCCGCTGTTCAGGCAAAAATTCAAACAACAAAATTTTAAAGGCAGAGGAGGAGGGAAAATTGGCTACCAGACTTTGGATAAAATACAGCATTTGTCAAGTACCACATACAATCAGATTTCTCAACTCAAGCGCACTAAGAACGTAAGTTCGGCCCTCCTTCTAGCGCCATTTTTAAATGTTGGTCCGACTTTTATACACACCCTGCGAAGAATGAGCATGAAACTCTGATAACACTTATACGGGATAAATCCCACTCACTTTAGGATCTAGCTGGTTATCCAAGGTGTGAGTTACAGAGTTGGGTCGAATGTCTATTCACTCTTTTCCGCTTCTGGAATAGTTTTCAATATGGACTGTCTGTTACCTTACAACGGGCTCTTGAACTTGTTCAGTAATGTTTAGAAGTTGTCACTTGTTGACAATCAGATTTAAAATTAATTCTTTGATCTAGCTCTTATGGGTCAGCAGATTTAAATAAAAGACAAATTTAAAAGAAAATAAAAATGGATCATTTCACGGTAAAACAAAGAGAGTAGGGTAGGGCAGAAAGAGAAGTTTATCAAACTTAGCTGTAAAACAAAACTACCAATTTTATTTATACTATCAGCTTCACAATAGAACAAATCAAAGAAGAAAGTGTCCAGCTTTCTAAGATCACTTTCTACTAAGAGCATAAGGCAGAGATGGAACAGATCTGAAAGAAAATCATAAACAAAAGGGAAGTCCATTAAAATTGGTATTTCTCACCAGCAGCATAGCTCACACAGTGAGGACAGAGCAATTAGAACAAACTTGAACCTTAAATCTATGATTTTCCCTAGCATACAATAGAACAAATGAAGCCCAACAACATATTTAATCTTGATAACACAGATTTACAGCATATATTTAATAAACTTTAAAGAAACGGATAACAAAAGAAGATGAACTTATCACAATCTGCAAAATATTAGGCTCCTGGCCATGCTATCACAGAAAACAAAAGCACATCAACTCCAAGTCCAGAAATAAAGTATTTAACAAGATTTGCAAGAAATTGCTTCAATAGCCTTTTATTTCTAAGTCTCCGCCTCCTGCGATTACATTGAGAAGAAGTATTTATAGACTCAGGACAGACCCTGATCTTTTCAGAAATATCTTCTTCTCAAACCCTAAATCTTATCATCTTAAACCCTAGTACCCGGGTTTTACAATATAAGCCCTTTTAAAACAAAGTCTTGATAAAACTTAACCATTCTGCAACTCAGTGCAGTCACTTGCCATAAATGGAGAAGACAGAATTCGAATGCCACTTGCATTCACCCGCAACTGTGAGTAAATGTCTTCATTAATGCCCTCGGGTAATTTGGATGAATCACCACTTCTCTGACATTTCATCTCCGCAGAGCCATCCCTGAGTTGAAAATGCCTGCAAGCCATTAATTCTGCCATAAATTTTCATTAAATGCATCCATCGGCAAATTCCGGTAACTGAGTGTAGATATTTTCATTTTTCGGCCAATTCCCGACATACTCCATTAAATGGGCAGCTGCTTAGTCACCGTAAAGTCTCTTTGCGGCCAGATCTGTAAAATTTGGATGAAACAGCAATTTCTGGCATCTCTCATTTCAATATGGCTGTCTTCGATTAATTTGCACTTAACTTTGTCTTTATGGCCATTTCTCCGTTATCATGTAAGTGCCAGATGGCTTCCTGCATGAAAGACAAACAAGGATTAGCATTTTAAAATTATTAAATCAAAACCTTAAATATTAAAATGAAACCCTAAAGTATATTTGCATGTCGGCTCTACTTTGACACGTGTCACAAAATCGTGACACATGTCCGTTTCCAGCTGTCTTTTCATGTTGTGCTGTCTTCCTGTCAAGGCCGCGAAAACGTGACATGTCACGATTTCGCGACATGTCGCGAAATCGCGACCTATTTCTCCCCTTCGGCACTTTCTTCCTTGCAAGCCGTGAAAACGTGACATGTCGCGATTTCGCGACATGTCACGAAATCGTGACCTATTTCTCCCCTTCGGCACTTTCTTCCTTGCAGGCAGCGAAAATGTGACATGTCACGAAATCGTGCACTGTTTTGGCCTTCGGCGTCTTCTGCTCATCATGGCCGCGAAAATGCGACATGTCACGATTTCGCGACATGTCACGAAATCGCGACCCTTCTCTGACTTGCCCCTGGCTCTTCTTCACTTGTCGCGATTTCGCGACACCTTCTGGCCTTTGCCCCTTTTTTCTCGGCTGTGTCGCGATTTCGCGACACTCTTTTGCCTTGCTCTTTTTTTTGGACTTTGCTTTGACTGCACTTTGTTCTTTCATTGCTTCCTTTGCTGGCTCAGCTTCTCTCTTCTTGGTTGGACCCGTCGCGATTTCGTGACATCCGTACGCCTTTGGCAACTTCTCTTAAAAATGTCACGATTTCGCGACATGTCACGAAATCGCGCCCTCTTTCATGCCTTAGCCATTTTTTGCTCGTTCCTTAGCCACTTTCTTTTGCATTTGATTCCTCTTCGGCACTTCTTTCTTCGGCTGTCGCGATTTCGTGACACCTCTACCTTGGGCCTCTTTTCTCTAAGCGCGTCGTGATTTCGTGACCTTTTATCACTTGCTGCCAGCTCCCCTTCACCTGTCGCGATTTCGTGACGTATCCGGGCCTTGGGCGTTTTCTTGATTTTTCGCAATTTGCGACTAAATCGGTCACATTTCACACCCCTTCCGACGTCGCGATTTCATGACAATTTTATGCCTTAGACTTTTCTTCTCTCTTGCAGCCGAAAATGCGACATGTCGCGATTTCGCGACATGGCGCCGTGTTTTGCCTTAGCTTCCTTTTGCCTCCTGCAGCAGCGAAAATGTGACATGTCATGATTTTGTGACATGTCATGAAATCGCGTCGTTCCGTACACTTTGGCTTTCTCTCTCCAGACCCGTCGCGATTTCGTGACATTTCCAAAAATGGAAGTGTCACGATATCGTGACATTTCCAAAAATGGAAGTGTCGCGATTTCGCTACGTTTTTCTGACTTGGCGGATTTTCCAAAACCCGTCGCGATATCGCGACATTTCCAAAAATGGAAGTGTCGCGATATCGCGACACTTCCAAAAATGGAAAGTTTTGGTTTCTAATGAATTTATCTGTCTGTTCTCTGCATTTTCTCATATCAGTGAAAGATTTTCTTTACTCAGCAATGATCCTAACATCTGAAAAATGAATTCTGAACTAAATCAAAGTCAGATGCAAATAAAAGCACAACTTTAAAAAGGAGGCAAGCAAATTTGGAATTAAAACCTGAAAAACATCAAGAGGGTCCCAACTGCAAAAATGAAAGTTCAAAATTTTCAAAGGGTGGAAATTTATTTTTCAGTGGGGGTGTGTTGCTTCTCAACACACCTACCTATGGGAGAGATCACTATCACTCTCGAGGATGTGCGGTGGATCTTTTAGATTCTAGTGAAGGGTGATAGGATTATGACCATATCCAAAAACTAGATGGAGGCCCTATTATAGTGGGCATATAGGCAAAACTAGTGATCAATGATTGTGGATAGTGGCGATGTGGACATAGACAACCATATTTGTCTTAGGTGGATCTCAACAAGGCATGCCATCCAAATGGTGTAGACACCTAAAACACGTCATGCTTAGGAGACTAATCATATGGGCATCTTTACAGACCATATGAATGATCTTAGACCTTTCCAAGGCAAAGCAGTGGTTTTAACCACTCAATTTTGGCATCCTGGGCCTATTCAACATTAGTCATGGGTGACACCCGCAACTAATATATTAGCCACAATTGACACCTGTAGCTAGGGTCCTAGATGCATTTAAGAGCCATGGCTAGATTTGTAACTATCTTGGCCTACCGATATGAGCCAAATTGGTTGTTACAACTACATTTCCAACCAATTCAAGTGATTTTGAGTGAAGAATATTATGGATTCTTCCTTCCAACTGCTCCAACCTATCAATTCTTGATATTGGCTTCTCAAGGAAGCTAGGATGAGGAGTTTGATAGGCTATAAGACCCCCATCCAAATTGGATAGAAATAAAATAAGTTTCCAAGTTTAATGTAGTGAAGCCCTATCAAATTGGAGAGCCAATTGCACCTTGTGAAGAGCAACAAGATGCTACCAAAACCAATTTGATCACAAACCTTGCAACAATAGATATCTTAAGAGCTTGAGGGGAAGCTTGACAATTGAAACACATCCATTTCAAATTCAAACAAATTACACCACCAATTTATTCTAGAACATCAAGGTGACCCTTGATAATCAATTCCTTGGAGGAATTAGGAGTTTCAAGCCCTAGTTTCAAGAGAAAGAGGAGTTCTCCCTCAGTCATGGCTGTCAGCTATAGCTAACAGAGCCAATTGCTTCAAGCATCCACGACTAGGGTTTGATGCTCATTTCCTTCTATTTTAGTTGTAGATTTTCATTTCTAGTCTTGCAAATAGTTTAATATAGCATATATTAGCACTGTAGAAGACATTTGACTGGTTAATTTACAATATTAGAGGTAGCTTTACCTTCATTAGGTCATATTTGCTAGTTTTCAATAATATTCTTCCATTAGCTCTATTTCATGTTTTTATTACAAATTACATGGTAGAATAGCTAGATCTACTGGTTTTCAATCATGCTTTATAGTAATTTAGCTATCTTGTGAGCATATTTGCATATCTTTATGTTTTCTTTCAATATTAGCCATACTTCTTGCAATTTCTTGATAAAAGCCTCATCATGAGAGGCCTCATATGCTTTTAATTATGCTTTTTTGTTTCATGAATGTAGGTTACCAGATCTTGTAGGCTTCAAGGCATCATCAACATCAAGTTCCTCTTGGAAAATAGAGAAGAAGGCATCCTTATAAGCCCTTAAGCATTTTGATGGAGATATGAAGACCAATTGAAACACATCTTCCCCCATTTTGGGGTTATTTATTAATTGTAAAAATTGTATCAATATTTTGATATTCTTAAGAGGGATACATCTGTAATAAGACTCATTTTACTAATAAAGAGAGCTTCCCTTTGTTATTTCCTTCTTTTTTTCAAATGTATTCTTGGATTACATGTGTTCTTTCTTTATATTGCAATATCAATAGATGTGTGGTTTTTGTAGCCTTTGATAGTGGCGATCACAAAAACACACCCACAAAATTTGTTGTCATTTACTAATTTTCCTCTGTTTTTGTGTTGTAGGTATTATCCACACTTGATAGTCATGGTGCACAGTGTCATCTATGCTTAACACATGCGACTAGCATCTCAACCATGCTTAACAGTCATGGCTAGAAGAAAGTAAAATAAAAATATAGTAAGCAGCCTGTCTCATCATTAAATGATGGATTACAAGTAAGTATTCATGTTTTGAGTTTTTGTTATTTTCTATTTTTCCTATCAGTAGGATTAATTAGCACACCTAGCCAAATTTTAGAAGGAAAATCATGAAAATTGCTTTATCTATTGTTAGCTATGGTTGACAACAACAACTAGCACTATTAGTTGTAGTTGTCACCCGCAACTAAGATCTTAGTTGTCTATTTCCTGTGGTACAAAACAACATATAACATTTATACTGTGTGTTAGGGTGTTGGACATTTTGAGTCAAAGTTTTCATTGATGTCAAGGAACGAAGTTGGCATTAATTTCAAGGAATAAGCTACCGTTGATATCAAAAGGTTTTTCATAAAAACCCAAGGAAGCTTTTAAATTCATGCTAAAAAGCCCAAGGAAGTTTTAATATTTATTTTTAAATTCAAATTGAATTTAAATTTTATAAATAAATATTATTTATACAAGTGGTAAAACCTAAGAAGGCTTTAATCCTTAATAAAGCCAAAAGGATTTAAAATATTAATTTATAATATTTAAATTCTAAAGAATTTAAATAATTTATAAATTAATTATTTAAGGCGTCGACGTCTAAGAGAAAAAGGTATCCACCGACGTTTAAAAGTATGATGGCATATTGGTATAAAACCATATGACAAAGTGGCAAATGATTATCCCTTACTCAATTTAATAAGGACTACGAGTCGTGTGTTTCGTACGATTTCGTGCAAGGTAGAAGACAAAAGTTTTTGTCTTAAAGTGTGCCAGTGAATAAATAAGACGAAAAAAGCCCTAACCCTTATAATCATCCAGCGTGGTGGTCTAGTAGCAAGTTTGAGTGAGCTAAGGTTCTTGTGAGTGGGAGGACCCGTGCTCGAATCGCGACAAGCAACATTTTGCATGAATTTGGTTAAGCACCAAAGGAAGTGACGTAAATCATTTTGGGTGAGGTGCTAAGAGAGAGAATATAGATCACATGGTGCTCTTCCCTCACAAGGTGAGCACCTAACTCACATGACAGTTGGAGCCACGACTAGGGCGTTGGTAGAGACGACGTCGTGAGTTCGAATCTCACCAATCCAAAGGTAATAAATTTTTTAATATATTCTGTGATGCCTAAGATTTTGACATGAGGTCCTAGGGAGTAAAAAGGGGTAGATAAAAAGTATTTTTAATTAATCATTATTCTGGTTAATTGGATGAATAAGGAGTTAGCTTTATTTTTTAAATAAATTATTTATGACATATTGGTTATTGAAGATTAAAGTGTTGGTTAAATTTTGAAGTGGACTTCTTGCCATTGAGTTATTTTGAGAAGGTGATTTTATTGACATTATTTCTGGTATTGGAAATTATATTAATTGGGATATTATAAGGTGTATTTGGTCAATTATTTTTGTATATGTTGATGAATTCTTTTCTAAATATGGAGGGATATGGTGTATGTATATTTCAATATTTACATTGTATTTTTGAGAGAGTTTATCATCTTATAACTTCTTTGAATTTGGAAAAGAAGTGTTTGTGGTTGTGGTATATTTTTGAGGTTCCTTAATCATCAAGAAAAAGGCATGGACACATTATTCCATAGTTGAGTTGATTGGTTGATTTTCTGGAAAACAAGTTTGGAGTGAAAAAGGACTTAATTAGGTTTCCTTATTGAATGTGTTGAATTAATGCTTCAAGGTTTTTTGGAATAAATATTTGTTGTTAAAACCTTGTTTGATAAGCATTGTTGTTGAAGCCATTGGTTAAGTGAAGAACTTGAACTAGGTTTTGAGAAGAACATGAGTATAATTGTTATATGAGATTGATTGATAAGCATTGTTGGAAATATTTTGAGTGAGGGTTTATATGCTTGGACTAGTGTTTGTAAGCAAGGATTGTTTCATTGAGTGATTTGTTGAGTAGATTTGGTTGAGCCTAGTCAAGTGGATGTGTGAATTGATTGTTCAAGTTCTATAAAATAAAATATTCTATATTGTGAATTAATTTGATAAAGTGATTGAGAATTGATGGAAATGTGAAGCATATTGAGTCTCTAACAATTCTCTGTATGTTTCTAAAAGAGTGATTGAGCATTGTGATGAGAATAGAGCATATTGAGTCTCTAATAATTATCTTTATGTTTCTATGAGTTTGGAAAAGTTCTAGTCTGGACTTGTTGATCATATTTGAGGTAAGTCTTTGAGAAGACTTGTGGACATATTTGGGTAAGATTTTATGGAAGCTTACGATACATATTGAGAGTAGATTTGGATAAGTTCTTGTGAGAAATTATTGAGTAGATTTGGATAAGTTCTAGAGAGGACTCATGGACAGATTAGTGTGAGATTTTGTGGAAGCTTGCAAGGCATATTTGAGATAAGTCTTTAAGAAGACTTGAGAACAGAATTGATTGATTTGTTCAAACCTTGAGTTAAGTTTTGGGACAGATCCAATAGAGTTGATTTGAGATTGAGTCAAGCTTTGAGTTAAAGCTTGAGGAAATAGATTGAGAAAATTTTTGCTAGACCAAAGGACTGCATTTAGTATAGATTCAAGGACAAAGTTTGGTGCATATTTTAGGAGAGTTTAGTACCAAACCAGAGATAGATATTGAGTAGATTTATGCTAGACTGAAGGACTAAGTTTAGTATAGATTTGAGACAGAGCTTTGGAGGTGACAGAGTACAAAAAAAAATAGTCTCCAGTGGATAGAGGTCCATTAGCCAAGGCAGTGGGGATAGGTCTTCTGAATGAGGGTAGGAGTATTCAGTGGATAGATATCCATAAGCAAGTGTAGTGGAGGGAACAATTTTTCTAGAAGATCACCAGCCAGAGCAAGAGGATAAAGGAGTTCTCCTATAGATAGAGATCCATGAGCTTGATTAAGGGGATTGGTGTCTCCTTTGGACAGAGATCCATAAGCATTGTAATAGGCAAAGGATTCCCAAGAGATTGATTAAGAAAGTTTTTAAGAAAAATATTTTCTCTGTGGAGTAGCCCACATTGGGTGAACCACATAAATTTGGTGTCTCTATTGTGTGTGGTGATTTATGCATTGCTTTGATTATTGCTATTGATATTGATATATATACATTGCATAATATTGATTGGGAAAGAAAAGTAAAAAATGGTCTTATATTGTTCACCCCCTCTCTCAGTATAAGCTTGTGTTCTTCAATTTGTATCAGAGCGGGTTCCTTCAAAATATTTTAACAACTTGAAGGAGAAGCCTATAAGAACACAATGGATTCTAAGAATGGTTCATCAAATAATTCAACACCAGTATTTTATGGAAGTGATTATATATATTGGAGTATAAAAATTAAGATTTAACTGATGGCACGTAGTAATAAAATTTGGGAAGTAGTTGAAAATGGATACGACAGTTGATCCACCTATAGATAAGGAATGTAAACTTCTAAAAAATTACAATTCAAAAGCAATCAATGCAATTTTGAGAGGTTTGCATAGAAAAAAGTCCATAAAAGTTATGCATTATCAATATGCAAAAGGAATGTGGGATAAGTTTAAAAGTATATATGAAGGAGATAAAGGTGTCAAGAAAGCAAAGATATAAAATATCAAAGGACAACTTGAAGAGTTAGGAATAAAGGATGAGGAAAACATTAGTACTTTTCTACTTCGAGTTGATGAGGTTGTTAATGCTATGCAAGGACTTGGACTTAAAGTTGAATAATCAGATGTTTGTGATAATATCTTAAGATGTCTTCCAAAAATATTTATTGAAAAGGATTCTTCCATAGAAGAATCAAAGGATGATTATTCTTTTACAAGAGATATGTTTCTTGGTATTCTTACAACTTTTGAGTTAAGAACAAAAGAACCTAATCCCCAAAAGGAAGCAGCCTTCAAAGCAATCAAGAAGACAAAGGGTAAGAATTCATAATCAAGCAATGAGTTATCCAGTGATGAAGAAGCAAATTATGGTAGAAGGAATAAGGATTCAAGAATATTTAAAGATGCAAAATCTATTAAATATTTCAATTGTGGAAAGTATGGTCACTATGCAATTGATTGTCAAGAAGCTAAAAATAACAATGATGAAGAGAAGGATCACAGGAGCAGGGAATTAGAAATATATCGACACCAAAATAAAAACAAGGATGGACAAAGCAGACAAGGAAATAAGTTCTTTCAAAAGCAAAAGAGGGGCTACTATGCAAATAAGGCAAGTAAGTACTCAAGTGACAGTGATAATAGTTTCTCATAAAATGATAAATATGAAGTCCTATTTATGATTGAAGAAAAAGAGGTCAAGAAAAGGTCACCAACAATTCTCAAGTGTTTTAGATGTGGTAACTTTGTGGCTTGAGCTCAGGATTGACTTCGATTCAATATCATAAGCTGGGAAATGGATGGGATGTAGCTATGAAGGCTTGGTGGTGATAGTGTGGTTTTTTATAAACCTCTTTTTCTATTATTTTCTGTTTTCTCTTTATCTATCCACACAAAAAAACAAAGCAAACAATGATTTTGATTTTATTTTTTTTTAATGTGCCACTGTTTAATTTGGTGTGTTTGTGAGATCATTGAAACTGGTTTTTTCTTTATTTTATGTGTTTTTGAATTTTTTTTTAATTTTGAAATATTTTTTATTTTTTATATTTTTGTGTGTTTTGATGTAAATTACCCTAAAATTATTGATGGTATGATGAAATACAAACTAATTGGGTGTATTAATGTCCACCTCTCTAACGAGGAGTGGTGCAAAAATGGTTGAAAATGTCTTCCTAAATAGATAGATATAGCTAATGGTAACCTAGGGGGACAAAATACCCCTAAAAGGGATCATGTTGTCTATTGCCATACTACTAGCCCATTTGGGCTTTCACTTCACCCTCATGTGAGCTTGGGCATAAATGATAGTTACAATTCCATAAATTATTAAGTGCCAAGAATGAAGGGCATCTAACCTATCCTACTTATGGATGCACCCAAAAGTAGGGGGATTTTCAATGATGAAATCTAAAAAGCCACTCGTGGGGGCCACTACGATTGCTAGGGTGTGAGCCAATATATGGAGATGAATGCCACCATCGCTGGTCTCGATCGTTGGTTGGTGATGAAATACAACTCAACAATGTTTACAAAAATTGTGCAGTGTGTGGTTCTTTTTATTTTTCTTAGGTTTTTTTTACCCCTTAAATGTGATCTCACTTTAAATACCTAATGCAACTATATTAATGCAAAAGTAACTCTAGAATGATTTTCTTTGGTTCTTTCATGCAAATGCAACTATACTATTGCATACAAAAGCTATCCTAGCATGCTATGCATTCCTAGAGAAAAATAAAAATAGCTATCTAACCTAATAAAAAATAAAAAATTTCAACTAAACTAGCTATAACTACTGCAAATTTTAACTCAAAATAGAAAGAATAAATCCTCCTACCTATGATCTTGCATTGTGTTGAAGACGAGAGGTAGGCAGTGACTGTGTAGTGTGACCATTTGGGATTATATGGTTTTTGTATGAGACCATACCTATGTAGATGGTTGTAGTATGATATCATTTGAGGTCGGATGATCTTGCTTCTGTGTATCCTGCAACCTGTATAAAATCTAGAAATAGCAATTTGTTAGAAACCCAAAAACAGTAAGTAGAAATAGAAACTATAATAAACATAAAATCAATAGCAACTTGAATGATTGCACAAATCAAAGCATATGGTAAAGCCCCACCGTGATCACCATCTTGTATATGATAAAAGTATGCACCATGTATATAATAAATGAATAAAAGCAACAAATTGATATTAACTTTCAAAATATGTCTTTATGTCCTTTCTATTACAATATCTACCTGTAAGCAGTAAAAATCATGCATCTAAACTATTTGCAAGCATATAACAAATTGAAAATATGAAATCATGTAACTATAGCAAGATAAAAGATTATCAAAATGGGGTGCTCTTTATTAATCATAATGAATCTTGATTATAATATTTACCTCTTAGGGAATCCCTCAATTTGATACAATTAATACAAATTTTATGGCCCTGTAAAAGGTAGAGATGCATTGCAATTATTTTCACTCCTCCACTACTTTGCTTATAAGAGGGCTTATTAGTTGCCTCCTTTGATATCAAGAAGTGTGATATTCAATGATGCTTTTGCCCTTGAATGTCCCTGTCACCTACATACAAAGACATTAAAATTTATCAATAGCATTGTATGCCTCTCGAAATGAGGTTAATTTCATGAAATATACAAATAAGGAAACATAAAAATACATAAAATAATGCAAATATGCTTACAAAACTAGAAATGAACCATGCAAATGCAATAAAGATAGTTAATCTATGCTAGATAAAGCAAAATAGGTGCAAAAAATGGTAAATATAAGGTTTAAAAAAAGAAAACATCTCAAACCCTAGCTACTATCACATAGAGTATCTAGCTTTGCTAGCCGCTATCAGATAAGTAGTTAAGCCTACAGGCCACTATTGAAAATAGTGGTCATGAGGAAAGTAATATGCTCCTTGAATTTAGGCTTGATGATGCTCAATTTCTCTACTAAATTGATTTTCAATGGTCACCTATGTCTCAGCACACATATTTATGGTAGATTATCTCAGATTCATGGTGAATTGGTGAAGAATGGTAAGTTTTGCTCATCAAGCCTTTGGAAACTCCATTGATGTATGGATAGTTATCATACTCCAATTGGACAACACCTCATTACTACTCAAGGAATGCAAATTCACTCTCCAATTTGATAGGGCTTCGTTGCAATGAATTCGGGATCAATAGCTCTCTTTGGAAGGCCTATAAATAGACTTCCCAAATCCTCACCTTGGCTTCTCAAGTAAGACAAGATCAAGAATATATTGTTATGAAGTATTTAGGGAGAAGCTTCTAGAATATTTGCAAACCAAACCACCTAAGAACCATTGCAAACTAGTTAAATGTAATTAATTTTGCTTGGCTTGAGGAGCCCGAGTTAGTTTTAGGGCTAGTCGCTCTCACTCAGTGTGGCTAGGGGTAAGTTTCCCTTAGCCACTATCAACAGATATAGTTGGGGAACTAGTCACTATCCCTATTAGTGGCTAGCTTGTAGCCACTCTAATCATCGATGACCAGGATCCTAGATATTTTTGACATCAGCTGCAAAATACTAGACTACCCTAAAGTGGTTAAAACCACTTCTAGGTCTTATAAAGGTCCAAGCTCATTCATATGGTCTACAAAGGTGCCCATATGAGTAGTCCCCTAAACATGATGTGTTTTAGGTGTCTATAGATGTCCATTTTAGGATGCATTGTGGTAAAACACAATGCTGAGAAAAAATAGACAACCTAAAGCCATATTATAGGTTAATTAGTGTTCATTGATATGGTCAACATTAGATGCCCCAATCATGCATAGGGTGCACATCTTAGAATTGCTTCCAATAGCATGGAAGGCTTAAATTTGAGTAAATATTTGGTCAGGATGTAAAAGTGATCGATTCATATTGTTCAAATGATAATGACCAATGGATCAGATTGCCAAAGATTTAGTTCATCATATTTGCTTTTTGCCCCTACAAATGGAAATCTTATGATAGTTGTTAGCAATAATTCATAAGATGAACACAATTCACATGATTAAGTGTTCAAGTGTTGATTTTGATTATGAATTCTTGATTATGACTACCCTCTCAAGTGACAAGTCAATGAGGAAAATGGCAAGTGATGAAAGCGACAAGTGTCTTGACCAAGATGACTTATTTGGATAGTGCAAGATGATTAAAGTTGTTGTAAGGCAAGTCCTATTACAGTTGTGATTTCAACCATTAATAGTAATTGTACATCTCTATCCTATGGGGCAATCCAACCACAATGGCCTTCTTAGGAAAACAATATAATAGCAATTCAACTTTAGCATGTTATGAATTACTATGTTCAATGATTATCTAAAATTTCATAGAAAAAAGGAAATGAATACCTCATTCTCATGGAGTAGTCTGGTCGCAATGGCCTTCTTGGGGATTGAAGTGAAGGAATTTTGATTTATCGATGAATAAGTTGGTTCAAATAGATTTATGGTAATTTACTCATCATTTTAGATTGCATGGAATGCAAGTCACTTCAACCACCAAGTGTGTAGGGTAAATAATTGGATACGAGGCATACTTGAAATTTGTTAGTATTTTATTTTTTTATGATTTTGATGATGTTTAAAAATTCTAGACTGATAGATTTTCTTAAAAGTCCATTATGGAACTCTTCACAATGAGAAATTTAGAGCATTTATTACTTCCTACTAGTCACTATCGAAATCCACATCTAGAATTTATAAATATTGTAGCCATTATCGATGTCAACGGTCAGGGTTGCCCTGATCTGTGCCTACAGTCAACATGGGTGGTTGGAAAAATTGCAAAATATATATAGAATTTTGGCAATTTTCAATTTATTATTTCTAGATGGCTTGAGATAAAGTGAGAGCTCTAAGGAAGAGAAGGAGAAACTTAATACGAAACACTTGTAAACTTACCATTCACCACTATGGTGAATCAACCTAAGGCATCTATGAGTGGTAGAGCTAGAGCTCCTAAGGTAGGTTCTCCATCTCTCTCTAGTGAATTATGCATTATAAAATGAACCTCACTAAGTAATGGGATAAATGAACCTCATTAAATTATGGATAATTAATCTCACCCTAGTTATATTTAGCATTAGGCTAGCTTATATGGGTGGGATTTAAGTTTTTAAGCATTTTTGGGGTAGGAAATGACCTCATGTAGGGCCAGTCCCATAGAAACTATCAATGATGGTGAATCCCAATCTATCAAAGGGGGTTTCTATCATTGTAGACAGCTAGGTTCAAACCCCAACGGTTAAAAAATAACCATTGGTAGTTAGCCATTGACAACGTCAGTGGCAACCATGGCGAATTCTATCGACATGGGTGACTAGAAAACCTTAGAAAAAAATTAATTTTTTGATTTATTTTTTATTTTTTTTAGAATTTTGAGGTTGATTATACTTTTGGATTTTCACATTAGATCTTGACAATGCATGCACGAGAGCCTGATATACTAATCGAGCTGCTACCCCAACTAGATGATGTGTACTAGGGGTGGTTTGGGGTGATTGGCATTAGTTATATCATTTGGTTACTAATGATTATGTTGAACCAGGCCTACCTGACAGCCCTAGCCCATCGATGGGATTTTAGGACTAATACCTTCCACCTTCCCATGGGTGAGATTATGATGTTAGTGGAGGATGTATACCATATATTTAGGATCCCAATCAATGATTGAGCCATCACCTCTTCACCAACTACACCAAGGGATGTAGTTTTCACTCGAGTGTTATGGGATAGGGTAGTGGTGACACTACTAGACATTGAGCATGGCAGAGTACTTATTGAGCACTAGTATAGAGTGGATGTTTTCTCCTAATTCCAGGTAGTACTCATGCACATTATCTATAATGTGCTTCTACTAGATACTTCAGATGCGAGGTTCCCATGGAACATCTTGGATATGCTATAGGACTTGCTAGAGAGCACCATAGAGTAGCCATTGATCATAGCATGGAGGAGTGCATTGTTGTCTCAGCTCTACAATGAGTTGTATCAGATTACTTAGCAAGGACGATTAGGCATTGGGTGCAACCTAATTCTATATATCTAGGGGTGGGAGCACATATAGATAGATAGACCTAGTGGATTGCCCCTAGGGATCATAGTAGTAGCAATAGTTACCCAATATTATGTTGCTCGATGGTTGCATGAGGTAGAGACATGATAGAGCATATATTATGCTAGGGTCCTATAGAATTATGTGAGGTCATTGATATAGTTTTAGGTGGGGTAGGTTATATGAAGACCTTATCTAGAGTGCCCTGCATGGGAGGAGGTAGATAGGTACTTGGATTTGGTTAGGCACAAGAGATGGCTATTAGGCATTGTAGGAGGATTAGGAAGTTCTTCCATTTTCTAGGTTGACTAGGCAGTTTGGCATAAAGTAGGATGTGTGAGAGGTGCTATTATTCTATCATCACCTATAGGTAGAGACAAAAATTCCTATGCCATAGGTGATATCCTTATCTGAGGATGTGGATCCTGTGATAGAGGACACAAATGTGGTGGACATTGGTACCATAGGAGAGTATGACATCTGGTGGACTATACAATTATGGTAGAGTGGCAACATCTTGGAATAAGCTAGGGATGAGGCCATAGTAGAGGTAGGCAGATATGATAGGATATGAGTGTGTCGTAGCATGGATGAGGCATGGGGTCAGACTATAGAGGAAGTGGATGAGTTGTAGGATGATGAGAAGGGGGAGGAGGATGTCCCAGATGATAATGTATCCCAGATGCAGGTATAGGTACATATTCTATAGGTACAACTTCAGATAATCCAAAGGTAGATCATGGAGTGGGATACATCTCTCACTACTACATAGAGCTAGCTCAATGCAGGGTAGAGGTAGTGGTGAGGTTTCACATAGGAGAGGACCAATCTATAGGTGCAGGCGGATTCAACTCAGACCCTTATAGATAAGGTCACTACACAAAGGGGTCTTCTACAGGCATAGTTGGATGCCAAGACTACTGAGAGAGATGCTATCAGGATACAGCTAGGGGCTACTCCTATTATGTTAGGATAGGCTATAGTAGGTACACCTAGGATAGTATATGTAGTAGCATTGCAAGCTTAGGTGGCTAGACTACATGGTCTAATCAGTTAGTAAGATGTTGGGCACCAGTCAGATGGTACATATATCATGCAACTAGAGGGGGAGGTGGCCATGCTTGGTGGTAATATACCTACTTGGTATACTATAGGAGGATATCACAAGATTCAATGGAGTGAGTCTAGACAGTCCTCAATACACCCTAGTCATTGGACAGGTGCCCGATATGAGAGATCGGTGGGTACCAGCTCTAGAAATCTTCACAGAGAGGGAGCTGAGGGAGGAGGTGACTTAGGGGGTGCAGGGGCTACATGATATGACATGATATCTTGTATTATTTTTGAGTCTAAGGTCTAAGGACCTACACTATTGTAGCTTGCAAGCATTTTTGTACCTCTATGTACATTTTGACACACACACACAAACACACACACACACATACACACACATATATATGATACTTTCCTTATTGTTCATTATGTGTATTATGTATTTTATTTATGAATATGTGATACAGTTATGGATGCAATTCTTATATGATGCTTTGATTTGATTATGTTACATGTATGTGATGTACTAATGGCATGCACTAGATAAATGATAGATTTATGATTAGATGTTGTGATCTAGATATGCAAATGCACTATGATGTATGTTTATATGGATGTAATAATGAATGTTAAATACACATTTAATTTGTTTCAATTATTTATGCATTTAATCTATGTGATATGACAGGATAGATGATATGTATGGAATGCATTAATTACATGATGATGATCTAATGTAAATAAAATTGTATGCTTTAATCGATTAAAACATAACGAATGAATCTAATATGTGTTTAACAAACTACTGGATGACACCACAAAATATATGACAATCATGAATGAAAATTGTAAATCTTATTGTAGACACCAAAACCTAGCCACTTGTCATCCATCTATGCTTTCCCACCATTTCCACCCTTTATTTACATATATTTATTTTATATATATTTAATATTAATATTTATATTATATTTTAAATATATATTTATATAAGTGAATTAATCCCAGCCATCCGATTTCACTTAATCCTATCCATCCATTTACATCAATCCATGCCACACCCTAGATTTAATATCCACCCTTCGATATGCTTTTATCTCAGCCACATGATTAGTGTCATTGAAACCCTAGCATGCCCTAGGTTGGATTATTAATAGGAGCCATTTTGATGGCTCAACCCCTAAGAATTTTACCTTGAATCCTAAGAACCTAGGTATGAATATTTCTCAAGTCTTCCTTGAGTTCCTTGGAGCATCCGAGCACTCTCACCTTCCATCCTCACCTACCATAGCCCTTGCATCCATCTCGCCTCCCTCGCTCAACCAAATCTACTTCTACAGACTTTCCCTCAGACATCGAATACCTTCGAGTGCTTCCTATCATTCCTAAGCACCTCTAGGACTTCCTTCCCCACCAAGCACCTCTAGGTGCCTCACCATTTCCCAACACCCATAGGCATTTCCTATAGTCATCAAGACCATGGCATTTTACACTAGATATTTAAGCCTCCCTAGCCTTCGGATGATGCTAGGGCATCACCACACCAATCCACTACAACAAACTTCATCAGATTAGAGAACAACAAATAAGTAAGGTAAATCTATTATTTATTATTTCATTTATGCACTTTCAAATTCTATTCATGTTATTTACAATAGATAGTTAGGGTTTTTATTACTTTAGAGGGCCTCACATTATGGAGCCCTCATAGTTGCTACTAACTCATTTGCTATTTTATTGTGTGTATATCTGGAAGTGTGACATTAGCATTGGATAGCTGCTTAAGCTAGAGTGGCCCAACATCGGATAACTAGAAGCCCACTCACTTCTATTGGGAGCAAGGACATGTTTGAAGACACCACCAACATTGTTTGCTAGGGTTTCAGAGAACCCTAGCTATTGTAAAATCTGTATCAAAGGATTCAAATATCCTTATTGTAACAATGGAGTTTTGAGGCTCCCCTATTAATATAAAATCATTCATTGTGCAATATTGTGTTCTTTGAGTTCAATTTTATATCATATTATTTGGTGTTGCATTTTTGTCTCTTCAAATGGTGATCATGGTGGGACCCCTAAGGGTTTCTTTTTATGATTTGCCTTACTAATTTATTTTTTGTTTTCTATCATCTTGCAAGATTTTTAGAAGGCATATTTCATAGTTTTTGCTAGATCTAGGATTTTTGGAAGTTGCAGAAGGTGTGCGAATGCCGATGATGCTCGAGGGCTATCCAAAAATGCCTAGGTGCATTTTAGAAATACCCAGAGGTATTTTACAGAGAGTTGGAGTAAACGTAGGCTATTTTGTAAGTCTACTATTAAAACCCTAGTTGGTAATATTACATTTTTTCATATTTTTAAGCTAAAAAGAACATCATTAATTAATCTAGAAAAACATTCATATTAGCTTGCATCTTAGGTTTCAGATTAATCATTTGCATCCATCCACACTTTCTATTTGAAGTTTTTGGTTTTTGTTGTATTCATAAATTAAAAATATTGCATTCTGATTTCATGTGAATTGAAATTGCATAATTAGTTTGCATTATAGGGTTAGGGATTCCTATTTTTGTAGGTCTAAGTAGGAACATTATTCATATACCAAAAGTATCCCCATACTTGGGTGATTCCATACGGAGGAGTAGATGAACCCCCAACTGTCTAGAGTGGGTCTTAAGTGGTGTACTCTACATCCTTTGGAAAAATTGGTATTGTGAGTAGTGGCTTCTGATTTAGACTATCAAAAGTAGTTATCTTTCTAACATTGTATGAACACAATAGAAAATCAGAAATTTTAAAAATAATCACACACTGCATGATTCACATTTAATAGTAGTGGCTGGATTTCATCACCAACCATTGCTTGAGATTTGGTGATGGTGGCTTTCATCTCCATCCACCAATATCTACCCTTAGAAACCCTAGGTCACCCCCAAGCAAACTTGCTAGATTTCATCACCAACAAGAATCTCGTTGCCCCAGCTTAGCCATAGTTTTTACCTTTCTTTGGATTAATTCAGATTAGCACATTTGAAACACACAAGATTGAAACCTAAGAAAATGAACTCACATTAAAAGGAGATAATCAATGAATGAGGTAAGACACACGTGTTAAACAAACTTAGCATTGATTATTTATTTTTCTTGTGAAATTTAAATTTTGTGTTTCATTTTACTACATAATCTGTATTTTGGTTTATTTGCTTTATGGTCTTAACAAGAAAACAAAAGAAAGCATTAAATCAAGATAATCCAATGGAACCTTCATCCACCTTCCCCACCACTTATATGGTAGATTCCCTAAATGTGACACAGGCAGATTTATCTATAGGTCCCTCACATTCCTTACCATCCACAACCTTTCATATGGCTATGCCCCAAGAAGAGTCAACCTCACCAACCATTGATCACCACATTACCCACATAGACATGGCACGAGTAGAAGCTCTCATGAAGTCTTCTAACTATGTCTTAGAGTCAGTCCCCAACTCACCTAGATAGGATCCTACTTTACAATAGGAACTTATTTATTCCCAACCACCATCCAACTTTACCCAGGTGTACACTAACCCTCTTTTTGAGGCATCAGTTGCACCTTCCTCCCATATGTCCATTCCCCAACCCTCATGTGCTCCTAGCACTTCATACACATCCACATACACTAACCCCTTGTATGAAGCACATGTAAATGTTGCTTCACAAGTTTCAGCCTCACAAGTTACCATACCAAGTGTAACTTGTCCCCCAACCACATCTTCCATACCATCTACTTCCATACCCTCCAATTTTGATAGAGATATTAATGAGGCATGGGAACACTTGAAAAAATTGCTTAGACAGCATCAAAATGCTCAACAACAAGTACAAGTGAACCCTAAGCCTTTACCAAACTCTACTCAGACTATCCTCATTAACCAGGGTCCATCATGGACACCACAGTCTTCTATGGTTTCTATCCCTATTCCTCCACCAAGTCATACCAATACCCATCCTATTCCCATTGGCCAACCTAGCCATAACCCTCATACATCAACCTCATTCTAAAATTCTCCATATTTTCATCATCAATCTCCCATTCATCAATTTCCATCAAATTCACCTAGTCATCATTACCAATATCATCATCATTTAGTCACTCCACAACATTTTTCCACCCCACCTCAAAATCATCAGGTAATTCAGGGCTTCCACATTCCTGAAGAAGACCCTCGAATTAAGGCCATGCAAAAATAGATAGATCAATTGATACAATATACTCCTAGTTTGACAAACCAGAAGCCAACCTTACATCAATTGATCAATCAACCCATTCATCCTTCGGTACCATCACCACCATATCCGATAGATTTCATGGTGCCTAAGTTTGACAAATTCAAGGGAACTGAGGATCCCAAAGAGCATGTGAGCACATTTGTACATGCATGTTTTAGAATTCAAAATGACAATGCTCTCATGCTCAGAACATTTCCTCAAACATTAGGAGGAGATGCCATAGAGTGGTATAATCAATTACCCAGTCATAGTATTTATACTTTTGAGCAATTGATTGACCAATTATTTGAGCATTTTATCCTAAATGTTAGAAAGAAAGTCTCATTATCTGATGTCTATGCTTTAAGACAACATGATGATGAGTCTATCTATGATTTTGGAAACCATTGGAGGGTTGTCATTACCAAGTTGCCATTCACCCTACCAATGGATGAGCTAATCAAATTATTCACCAAGAGTTGTTTAAAACCTATCTCTTGGATGCTTCAACTACAAACTTATCATTCATTTGAAGAAGCTTTAGCTCAGGCTAGTGTCATCGAGGAAATAAAAATCCAAGAAGGCATACTTAAGCCTAAGAAGAAAGAATGGCAAAATAAGGGCCAATATAAAAGCAACTATTCTGGCCAACCAAAATCAACACAAGCTACCCCAACCAATCAGCCCAATCAAGTTAATCAAGTGGTCATGAGCCAATCGGTAATGGCTCAACAATAATCAGTGCAACAATCACCACAACAAATTGCTTATCATATGGTACCCTCGACAACTCAAGCCATGCAAAACATAGTGCCAGCTATAGAAAACCATCCTCGATGATAGTCTATCTAACAAAATTACCAATACACCCCCTTAGTTGAGTCATATGCTTCCCTTTTTCGAAGGTTGTATGACATAAACAAACTTGCTTTACCCAAAATTAGACCAGATGATCCCACTAAACATAGTAAACACTATCAAGAACATCTATTTTATCCTTATCATAGGCAAAATGGGTATGATATTAACAATTGCCATACATTCAAAGACATAGTGCAAGACCTTATTGACTTGGGGGCAATCAAGCTTGACAACCCCCTTGCTCAACAAAATCAAAACCTTGGTATTTTTCAAACACCACTTCCTCATCATGAGGAGGTGCAACCAAATATAGGAGGGGCTAACACCAAAACTCCTCCTAATCAAGTCAATCATGTCCAACAATACCAAGGGTTTGTAGGGGCCATCCATGTGGTCACTAGAGGTCAAAGAAATAATCAACAAAATGCAAGGCAACAACCTCAAGCAAGTGTGTCACAACCTCCTACATCGCCACCCATTCAAATTTCCCCCAATCCTTCATCACCAATCCATATCCCTAGCCAATAAAATCCTCCAAATCCACCCATCAATCATCCACCATGACCAATCATCTCATTGAGTAGCCGGTTAACCACAAGTCTAAAGATGGCTTCCACCAAATTATCAATTTATGAGTTAATTCAACAATCTCCCCCACATCGTGAGGCATTAATGGATATTCTCAAATCCATTGAACTACAATCTCAAGATTCTAATGCCTTCAACAACTTTGTAGGGAGCATCCAAACATGCATGGAGCCTTCCATCACATTCTATGACTTTGAGATTAAGCCAATCTCATCGGAATCAGTAGACCCTCCATTGCATATCATGGCTCTAATTGACAAGAAGTCATTTAAAAGAGTGCTAATTGATATCGATTCCTCTATCAATATCATCACCACATCTACCCTTCATCATTTGAACCTTCCTCCATCTCATATCACCAAGTCATCATTCACCCTAAAAGCATTCAATGATGCTTTATGTTCCATAGTTGGCACTATTGTTTTACCCATTGAAGTAGGGGTCAAAATGTTGCACACTATGTTTCACATCTTGGAAGGATCCATGGCATACAATGTACTCCTTGGAAGACCTTGGATGAGGGAAATGAGATGTGTCCCTTCAATTTTACATCAATGTTTGAAATATGTTCATGAGGGACAAGTACATTGCATACCGATGGATGTCGAGTCATTTAAGTATTGCAATTTCATTTCAAATCCTTATGAGTCCATGCTTCCTTCCACCCACCTTTTCCTATCACCATCAGCCAATCCATCTACCACTTCACCAATTTCTTCATCAAAATATCCCATTCCTGAGGAGCTCCCTATCACCAATCCCCATCAAGCTTCCATGCCCCCATCATCTTCATCATTGACTACATGCACATGTGGTCAAAATCAATCCACATCATCAACATCATTGCCATCCACTTCATCATCATCATCCATTCAACAACCTTCCCAATCCAATCCATCACCATCACCTAATGTTTCACAAGTCAAGTTGATGGATTGTGAGACATCTCCATCTTCACCATTCCTCGAGCCATCATCCAACCATAGTCCTTCCATATCATCCCAAGTTGAGGTCCACCTCACTAATCCTGGTATTGGTGAATATGTGGTCCAAGACATCACCATCATGCCCCTCACCATTCCTAAGGCTAAGGATTTTGGTCACCCATGTGACCCACCTTTAGCCATAGGAGCAGTATATAACATGGGTTCAACTCCAAATAGCATAAATTTTGTATATGGGGGGATTGATTCTTCATCAAATCTAGCACCCCTAGAGGAACCCAAAGAACCAACACTTGCCAACATTCCAAACATGATGGGATTTCCATCTCACTATTTTCACATAGTTAATTGGCAAGGTCATGGCCTAGGATTGCATGAATAGGGAGTGCATCAACCTATTGATGTTCCATATCAAGAAGTGCATGACCGTTCAGGTCTAGGTTACCACCCACTTTCCACCACCTCTTCTCTTGAACAAGCCTTCCAAAGGCTTAATCTAAATTTAGGAGAAGAAGCCCTCCATCCCAATGATTTTGATGATGAAATCTATGAAGAATTTGAACTTATGTCGATAATTTTGGATGAATCTGAAGAAGAATCGGAGCCCATTATTCCCCATACCGAACAAGATGAGTTTTATCTCAACATGTTCCCCATCCATGAGCCCATATTTCACTTGCTTCTTCCACAAGAGTGAGCCGCCCCTACTGGTGAACCACCACCTCCATTCCATTAAGCCATTTCATAAGCCAACTTGTAACATATGTACATAACACAAAAATAATGGTTTTCACCACTACCAAAAAAAAAAAATCAAAAATCAAAAAATTTTTCTTTTAGCATTGCATGTATATATCATTTAGTTAAATGCATTTATTTGTGTTGCTTACTGCTATCCAAGTTTACCAAGCTCCTAGCACCGGTTCTTAGGTTCCATCCATTCCATCCGACCTTATCCACCTTGCCCATAAGTCAACATGAATCCTATTGATTTATTCACCCCACTCCATATCCCTTCCTACCTCCAAATATACCCTTTTAATAGCATTCCCCCCCCCCCCATTTTTTTTTTTTTTTCTCTGTCCCCCCATTCCTCCATCCCCTCCACCTTTACCTTCACCTTCACCTTTGAATCCCAAGGTTTTCAACATAGATGAGGATAAGCAAAAAAAGTTTGATGACATCTTAGATGACATTCATATGATCCCTACACCCCATCAACTTGAGGAAGGTTCCCACATGTCCATTGAAGATACCATCGATGTGGACCTTAGTTAAAATATAATCCCAAATTATCAGCTTGGTAAAACCTTATCACCCAATGAACAAGAGCAATTAATTGCTCTCCTCAAGAGAAAAAGGGTATATTTACGGAGATGCCTCGCCCAACTAACTTAAAGGAATTGCATAGTTTACAAGGAAATATCCAATCGAACCATCATTTCATTGCACAAATTTTTAACAAATGTAGGCCATTTAATCACCTACTACAAAAGGGGTGCCATTTTCTTGGATAGATGAGTGTCAAAAAGCCTTTGATGACATTAAGCAATACCTAGCTTCTCTGCCAGTCTTAGCTCCTCCTCGTTCGAGGGTCCCATTCTATATTTATATTTCAGCAATAGACTTTGCATTAGGGACAATGCTTGCACAAAAGAATGAAGAAAATTGAGAGCAAGTTGTCTATTACATTAGTCAAACATTGGTAAGCTATGAAACTAGATACGCTTATGTAGAAAAATTGTGCTTAGCAGTGGTTTTTTCCACTAAGAAACTTCGACATTACATGCTTAGTCACACAACATATGTCATAGCTAGAGAAAATCCTCTGCGTTATATGATGTCTCGCACTTACAATAACACCCGCACCGCTAAATGGATAATGCTCCTTACTGAATTTGACTTTGAATTCATTAGCCAAAAATCCATTAAAGGTCAGGTAATAGTCGATCAACTTGTGGAAGCTCCACTACCTAGTGATCATCCTTTGATTATTGAGCTCCCAGATGATTCAGTATTTGCTATCACTGAACAAGAAGAAGATGTCATTCTGGAGGAAGACGTCGATATCACACTATTCTTTGATGGCTCTAAGTGCATGAAAGGTCAAGGTGTTGGAGTCATGTTTCATACACCCTAGGGGGTACCTATCCCCTTATCATTCAAACTTGACTTCCAATGCACAAACAACATTGCAGAGTATGAAGCCTTAATCTTAGGTCTTCAATCAACTATAGCTATGAGCATTAAGTGTATCAAGATATTTGGTGATTCTCAACTTGTTGTCAAGCAAATCAATGGAGAATACCAATGCAAAGAACCTACCATTAAGCTTTATCATGAAGTAGCAATGAAATTGCTCTCTAAGTTTGATTGGTATGAAATCAATAGTTTGCCACGTTTGACTAATAGATTTGCAGATGCGATGGCCTCCCTTGGATCATTGATTCCAAAAGACTCCTTTGGAGAGGTACAACCCCTTATCATTTCAACGGTCTCTAAATCTGCAATTGTTCGTGCTGAATCTAAAGATGAAAAGGATGTTTGCTTTATCCAGTTGGATCCATATGAGCCTTGGTCAAGCCAAATAGTAGCCTTTCTCAAGTTTGGAACACTCCCATCTGACATGTCTCGAACTGCCAAATGCACATTCAAGCAAAAGGTAGCTCGTTTCATTCTCTTGGGGGACGTGTTGTATAAACATGGTTATGATGGAGTCCTCCTTCATTGTCTCGAGTCTAGTGAGGCACAAAGAGCCATAGCTGAAGCCCATGATGGTACTTGTGGTGGTCATTTTAGTGGAATGGCCATTGCAAAGTGTATTTTATGCATGGGTTATTATTGGCCCATAATGGAACGTGATTGTTGCACTTATGTTAAACATTGCAAGAAGTATCAAGAACATGCTAATTTAACTCATGTACCATCACAAGCTTTACAACCTATTCAAAGCCTTTGGCCCTTTTCACAATGGGGTCTAGATCTAATTGGTAAAATTTTACCTCCTTCCTTGGGACAACATACATTCATCATCATAGCCACTGAATACTTCACAAAGTGGGTTGAGGTAATTCCTCTAACCAATATGATAGGACCTAGAATTGTGGAGTTTATACTTCACCACATCATTTATCATTTTGGTATACCCTCAAAAATCATCTTTGACAATGGTAAGTCTTTCAAGAACAAGGATGTTCGAGCACTTTGCGAGAAATATAACATTCAACATAGTTTCTCGACTCCTTATTACCCACAAGCAAATGGACAAGGTGAAGCTTCCAACAAGACCTTAATTGCTATTCTCAAGAAACTTGTCAAAGAAAATCATAGAGATTGGCATACACAAATTCCCTTGGCATTATGGGCTTATCGAACAAGCATCCACACGCCTATAGGGGCAACACCATTTTCATTGGTCTATGGAGCCGAAGCAATCATGCCTCTTGAGCTTGAGATCCCCTCCTTGCGAATTTCTTTGTAGGAATTCATAGATGACGACACTGCTAGACAAGCACGTCTTGACCAACTCACACTTCTTGATGAGAGGTGAGTCAATGCTTTAGAGCATTTATGAGTTTATCAAGACCACCTAAAGCATGCTTACAACACCAAAGTTCATCTACATGAATTCCAAGTAGGAGATCTTATCCTTAAAGAGAACCAACAAAACACCAATGCATTACCACATCTTCATGATAAATTTATGGCTAATTGGTTAGGTCCATACATTGTTACTCAAAGAGTGGGTAACGGTACTTATAGGCTTGCCAATCTAGAGGGAGAGGAAGAACCCGAACCACTTAATGTTATACACTTGAGAGCATTCTATGCATGATTTTATTTCTATATATGTATATATACATGGCTAATACACAAAAATATTTGCATACATTTCATTCATAACATTGCATTTCACTTGCATATACACTTCATTTCAAAAACAATGCATTCACACACATTTCATATTGCATTTCATAAATTTCATGTCATTTACATTGCATTCACATCCACATTTCACATTTCATATTAGGGATCATTTATTAAGTTCAAGGTCTTAATTGGTCCAACAAAAGTCATGTTGCCTTAATTAGGGGCACCTTCACAACATCATCCACACAATTCCACCAAGTCAAATTGCCATTCACACAAACCACATTTTCATAAAATCCTAGGTGTTTTCGGTCACTCATCCACTCCTAGTGTTTTAAGCAAACTCTAAAATACATGTCGAGTTCCTTTTAGGACCATCACACATATACACTAAGAAAATCTTGAGTTCTGGGAATTGACTCCAAAACACTCTTGAACCAAACATAATTTCACATCTTAAAAACATCTTGTGTCAAAGAGGGATAACACCATACTTGGTATGAACCTCGAAGTGAAAAGGGTCATCCTTGCTAGTCCCATCATGCAACATAGTCCATAAAAATAGTGGTTTTCACCACTATCACAATTCCAAAAATAAAAGAAAGAGTAGGGAAAAATCCCTAACAAAAACTCTAAATATTTTACATCACACACCACTGATCATTGGGTCGTAAGTGATGGACATTTGAGGTAATATGAGGCATTTTATGTTTTCATTGATGTCACATGGATCATTGATGTCACATGTATCACATTTGGTTTTGGTGGCCAAAATATTTCATAAATAAGCATTTATGATATTTTGGAAAGCATGGCTATTTATAGGGTTTTTATGAAAACCAAGGTAGGCAAAATAAAAGGTTTTATTTAAAACCATGGTGGGCTTATGTGGAAAGAGCTTTTCTTAAAAGCCAAGGTGGAATTTTGTTTCATCGAAAAAGGACCTCCGGTGATGAAGATATTAAAGTTTAAAGTTTAAGTTTAAATTAATGGAGGGCCGACCTATGTGCAATTAATGGAGGTTGGCATATATATGTAAAGGTTTCAATTTATTTTGGAAAGGGGGCATATTATATATCTTCGGAAAGCTTGGGATATTTGAATAACTTATTTAGAAGGATAAATAAGGTGTGTGTAAAGAGATATTTCTTATTTTTCAAAGGGGTTCCAAAAGTGAAGTTTGCCTTGTTCTTTTTCAAGAGGATTAATTATTTCATGAGGTGACAAGATATGCAATATTGTGATTTATTTTATTTTATGGTATAAGTGGTTTTGGGAGTGAAAATATTATGCAATGTTTTGATTTATTTTATTTTATGGTACAAGTGGTTTTAGAAGAGATAAGGAATTTGTGCAATTAAAGGCCTTGGTGATGATTATTGAAAAGTGGAGTAATGTTGATTATTTTGTGATCTACTAACCCTTGTGAAGATTGGCAAAATAATTTTGTGATTGTGGCATATTTACAAAGAGATTTTTTCATCTTCATAAAAGGTATGGGCACATTCTCCTATTGACTATTTATGGTGGTTGATTTCTGAAATATCATTGGAGAGAAACGAATTGATTGTGGTTTCATTTTCGAAAGTGGTTGATTTAATGCTTCAAGGTTTTCTAGTTTGAGAGTTGAGGTTAAATATTGTTTTATAAAAATTGTTATTGAATCCCATTGGTTGTGAAATAAATTTAGTTATAAAATAACATGAGTATCATTGTTATGTGATATTTGTGGTTGAGCATTGTTGGAAACATTTGAGTTGGTTGATACATACTTGGACTAGGGTTGTGTGAGAAAGAGTTATCCCTTGTGATGATTGGTTGAGTTGAGTTGATTGAGACTAGTCAAATGATGTGTGAAGTGATTGTTCAAGTTCTATGAAATAAACTATTCCATCTATTGTGGCTAATCCACAACACACCCCAAAATTGGGGACCCACCTTTTTGCATGCTTTCAAAGAAGACTGCAGTGGCCCAGATGCTAAAAAATCAAAGGAAGAGCAAAATACAGCAAGAAAAAGAAGTGTCACGATATCGCGACATGTCACTCCGTCGCTGCTTAGAAATGAAAGTTGTCACGATTTTGCGACGTGTTGCGCTGTCGCTGCTCAAAAATGAAAGTTGTCATGATTTCGTGACATGTCGCTTTGTCGCTGCTCAGAAATAAAAGTTGTCATGATTTCGTGACGTGTTGCACTGTCGCTGCTCAGAAATGAAGGTTGTCACAATTTCACGACTTGTTGCACTGTCGCTGCTCGGTGAAAGCATGAGATTCCGAAATAAAAGAAACACTATGCATGAAACAAAGAACAGAGATAAATAAAAGAAAAACGCATTTAAAACACAACCCTCTTTATTTTGATTTCTTATCTTCGGTTACATGGATGTCTCCTCCCTTTTTAGGGGCTAGGAGCATTAAATATATCTCTGTTACAAGTGTACATAGCCTTCTTCTTTCCACATGCCCACATGCAAAATGGGCGGGCCAAAATTTTGCCATCGCTAGTTGCTGATGAATCCTTACTTGCTACTGTTTTTCTATGTTCAACTGCTTATCCTGCGTTCAGAGAAACCATAAATAGTTTAGTAGCACCTGCAGTAAGAAGTCAAAACATTTGTCCTTATGAAACAATGAGTAATGTATGCAAACGATTGATTAAATGCATAAGTCAAATAACTCTACGTAACCTGCTACTTTTACGTGAAACAGAAACTTTGCTAACAGGCCGCTGCTGTTAAAACAGTCGGCTGATTTACACTCGAATGAGACGTTGCTACCTGTACGTTAACGCGATCTCGAAAGCCATGAGAGCATAATAGCATTCGATACATATATTAAACATACATTGCAGAATAAACCCTAGTGCAGGATAAAAGCGCAAGAATAGAATGTATCAAAGCGAAAACAGCAAGAAGGTATGGGGTGCCCAAGCGGGCCGCCACCATTAAAATTTAATAACGACACCAATCCAATAAGGAAGGTCCCAAAATCTTTTATATTGAGTTGTCGTTGAATTAGTGGGATATGATGATCCACTGTTAGGAATGAAAGTCGGATTCACGCTTCTGAGAACAACCCACCAACGTCTATTTTGCAAGAGATTCTGGATGTGGAGAAGGTGAACTCAAACTAGTGCAATCGGGTCTCTGGATGAGCAGCACTTCGTTGTGTTTTTAGAATACTTCGTCGTCTTTTTTTACATTGTATTAAGCTAGTTTTTATAGAGGAATTTTGCCTCTGAAACATTAATGTCAAACCCTAAGTCTGCAGGCGCCGCTGAGATTTGACCGTTGTCAGATGATTATGAGGCATGGCTCGCCCTGAGATTGTTGCTAGGAACTCACATCCGTAATTATGAAGCATGGCCTCAGGCCGAATTTGTTGTTGAGATTGCTCGTCTCATTACTGCAGTTGGTGAAGTCCGTCGTTCTTTGAAAATGGCATGTAGTGATGCCACGTGGCGGTCGTACCTTACTAGGAAGTAAAAAAAAAGTCTTCTATGATTTGGGCTGCCACCTGTCATTAAGTTGTTCTTCTTTTAATGCCTTCGATTGGTCGACGCCTTTTGACGCTGAAGTGTCGCGATATCGCGACACTTTGGCCAGGTCTTGGCTTGCGATCGAAACTGTCACGATATCGCGACACTTCGGCCTGAGGAAGGCTTACGGTCGGAAGTGTCGCGATATCGTGACACTTCGGCCTGGCGAAGGCTTGCGGCCGAAAGTGTTGCGATATCGTGACACTTCGGCGAGGAAGGCTTGCGATCGAAAGTGTCGCGATATCGCGACACTTCGGCCTGAGGAAGGCTTGCGACCGGAAGTGTCGCGATATCGTGACACTTCGGCCTAGCGAAGGCTTGCGGCTGAAAGTGTCGCGATATCGTGACACTTCGGCCTGGTGAAGGCTTGCGGTCGGAAGTGTCACGATATCGTGACACTTCGGCCTGGCGAGGCTTGCGGCCGAAAGTGTCACGATATCGCGACACTTCGGCCTGGCGAAGGCTTGCGGCCGGAAGTGTCACGATATCGTGACACTTTGGCCTGGCGAAGGCTTGCGACCGAAAGTGTCGCGATATCTCGACACTTCGGCCCGAGGAAGGCTTGTGGCCGGAAGTGTCACGATATCGTGACACTTTGGCCTGGCGAAGGCTTGCGGCCGGAAGTGTCGCGATATCGCAACACTTCGGCCCGAGGAAGTCTTGCGGCCGGAAGTGTCGCGATATCGCGACACTTCGGCCTGGCGAAGGCTTGCGATCGGAAGTGTCGCGATATTGCGACACTTCGGCCTGAGGAAGGCTTGCGGCCAGAAGTGTCGTGATATCATGACACTTCGGCCTAGCGAAGGCTTGCGGCCGGAAGTGTCGCGATATCGCGACACTTCGGCCGGGTGAAGGCTTTTGGCCGGAAGTGTCGCGATATCGTGACACTTCGATCGGGTGTTGGTTTTTGGATAAAGGCTTTGCTTTTGATGAAGGTTTGGCTTTGGATAAAGGCTTGAAGTTTTGAAGTTTGTTAAAGGCTTTGATAAAATGACCAACTTTGCTCACTCATTTTCCGACCTTCTAAACTGTTGTGCAAGTGGCTAGGACCACTGTTTGACCTCTAAGGGCTGCCCTGAAAGCTGTGTATGTCAATGTGATCAATGTTTGTAGTCACTTAATCGAATTGGTGTTGTTTTGGTGTCTACAAATGCCCCTTTTTGGGAAGCATCGCGGGTGATGTAGTGCTGAGAAAAAATAGAGAACCAAAGCACTAATGATTAGGGTTTCTTGGTAACCTAACCAAATTTTGATGCCCCAAGTATGAAAAGGGCATGCATTCTTGAATCCTTGCTTCTGAAGAGCTAAGGAATTTGATTTCAAGTGTTAACCTATTTTGGTGAGGTGCGACTTGAGCTTGGACATTGATCAGTCATGATTAGGCAAAGGGCGTAACCTTTTGTCCACAGGGGAAACCTTGTGTTCATGCTTTAGGAATGCCAAGTGTTTGATCAATTTAATGATTGCTTGTTTACTGCCCCAAGCAGGAGCGTGATTGTCTTTGTCAATGATTCTTTGAATGCATGTCATTGCCTTGATTGGGTGTGTGCTTGTTGATTGGTGACTAAGTGTGACTACCCCCTCAAGCGATGAATCGATGAGGGAATGACCTTCGTGAGAAAAGCGACGAGTCGCTTGACCCAAGATGACTTAGGTTAGGGTGCCTTTAGATGTTTTACCATTTAAGCATGTGCAGTTTCTCGACATTTGGACCTATTTTTGGTGGGCGCTAACCCTTTTGGTGATTCCATAATGAGGTGAAACCATCAAAAACTCTTCCCGTGGAGCGGTCTAGCTATGGTAGCCTTCTTGGGGAAGTGAGAAAGTGACAATTTGAGCCCCGACGTCGATTTTCTTTATGCCGAGAGGTTAAGTGCAAGAGCACTTGTGTCCGGCAATGCTTTATTGCTATAGTTTTTGTGTTGCATTTTTGTGATGTTTTTGTTGCTTTGATTTTCTTTGTTTGTGTATATGTCATGATTTTATGCATAATGATTGATGTTGATGGATGCATGCTACGCTATTTTGATGGATGGTGTGATGAATGCACATGTATGTAAGGATGAAAATAGCGTAGTTGGTTTAGAAATGTAGTTAGGGTTTTCTGAGACTCAGACGGTTTTAACTTACTAGCCATGACTGTACTTTATCTTACAAGAATTTTGAACAAGGTATGAATCGGACTTGTTTTTGACCAAGTTATTTCACATCCCTGTGTGTGTAATTGAGTTCATTTATGTGGTATTTATCAGGACACCGCCAGTGCCAGATGGGCTTTCAACCGAACCTGTACTGAGGATCACCTAATTAGATCCACTAACTCCTTTGTTGTATTTAGTTAGATTAATCTGCAGTGTTATCCAAGATACCATAAGCTAGATCATCCTTATGCGAACATTGGTCTGTACGCTCGCAAAGCGAATGTGGCAGACATATCGTCATGCAGGTAGGATACCACCATTGCCAGATAGGCTATCAACCAAACCTGTAATGAGGATCACCTAGATGGTTTTTCGAATGCTAAGAATTTCAGGGATTCAAGTTCAGGATGTTTGTGGGCTGAATGATTTAGGGAGTTGCTCGTCTATATAGTGATGAAAATCACTGTTTATTTGTCTATTAATTCTTTTTGAGCAAGGATTTTGAATAGTGGTGATAACCATTGTTATTTGATTTTGTATTTGTAGTATTGTGAATGGCTTTGATCCTTGTGGTCTTGGGGATGACTACCCATCCTGGTTAGGGGCGGATAGTACGAATCCTTACAACTTTGGGAACCAAGGGGATGATGGAGGTGATGGAGTAAGGGCATTGATCTGTTAGGCCTTGGGGATGACTATCCATCCTAGTTAGGGGCGGATAGTATGAATCCTTACAACTTGGAGACCAAAGGTGAATGGAAAATTTTGGGATGATGATTTTTTGGAATTTTGTTTGTGAATGGTGTTGATTCCTTTAGGTTTTGGGGATGACTACCCATCCTTGGCAGGGATGTGTAGTACAAATCCTTACAACTTTGGGAGCCAACTATGATTGGGATTTGGGAGTGGTGAAAACCATTGTACATGGAGGGGGATGAATAGGAAAGAGCTTGTCCTTTTGTCAATTCTCAGCATTCTAGAACCATTCGCACGGGGGGATGAGCAAGATGACCGTTTTGCTTATGATGACCTGGATTACTGTGCAGGTTTCATCTTTCGTTCACACAACTTGGGAATTTTTATGTGTTTTAATTTGTGTTGGGATGTTACGTAACAAGGTGTATTTCAAGTATGACTCTACCTTTGTAAAATCTGTCTGACTTGATACATTACATGGCTAAAGAGCAAAATGATGACTGAATCACGAAAACTCTTGATACATTAAAAGACCATTGACTCTAGTGTGGAAAAAGAAATGCATGGTGGTTTTGTTGTTTTTGTAAAATGGAACAATGTGGAACAATATGGACTAGCAAAGCAATTACAGCCTATGGTGCCTTTGACCTATACAACCACAAATATGCAATGTATGATGCCTAGAAATAAGATGCGAATCTTTTTGTTGTTTTTGATGATTTTTGTTGTTTTTGAATTTTCTTGATTTTTGACCAAGTGATTGCGGAAATCCTTGGAGCATTTCAGGATTGACCAAGCAATTGTGAGAATCCTTGGAGCCTTTTTGGGATTTGACCAAGCGATTACACGAATCCTTGGAGCATTTTGGGATTTGACCAAGCGATTGCAAGAATCCTTGGAGCATTTTGGGATTTGACCAAGCGATTTTGACAATCCTTGGAGCATTTTGGGATTTGACCAAGTGATTGCAAGAATCCTTGGAGCCTTTTGGGATTGACCAAGCGATTTTGACAATCCTTGGAGCATTTTGGGATTGACCAAGCGATTTTGACAATCCTTGGAGCATTTTGGGATTTGACCAAGTGATTGCAAGAATCCTTGGAGCCTTCTGGGATTGACCAAGTGATTTTGACAATCCTTGGAGCATTTTGGGATTTGACCAAGCGATTTTGACAATCCTTGGAGCATTTTGGGATTTGACCAAGCGATTTTGACAATCCTTGGAGCATTTTGGGGATATGGCTCTTAGATGTGGAATGGTCGCAAATGACTGATATTCAAGGGTTCTGTTTCCTTGATACCATCAAGAGAAACTAGCCGGTATGTCCCGGGTCCTATTTTGCTATCAATGACATATGGACCTAACCAATTTTCCTCAAACTTGTCCCTTAGGTGGGATGGCAAACTGGAATTTTGTTGGTTTTCCTTCAAAACCAAATCACCAACCCGAAAGTCCCTGAGGTGAACTTTCATGTTGTAAGCTTTCTTAAGTCGCTCTTGATAAATACGTAAATGCTCGAGAGCATTAACGTGTCATTCTTCAAGCAACATAAGCTGGTCTAACCGGGCCTGCCGCGCAGAATCATCATCTATGAACTCCTGCATTAATATGCGTAGGGAAGGAATCTCCAACTCTAGAGGCATGAATGCCTCGGAGCCATACACAAGCGAAAATGGAGTGGCCCCAGTGGGTGTCCGAATGCTAGTGCGATAGGCCCAAAGGGCAAGTGGGATTTGAATGTGCCAATATTTATGACTATCTGTGATGGTATTTTTAAGGATGGCAACTAGCGTTTTGTTTGACGCCTCTGCTTGCCCATTTGCCTGCGGATAATAGGGAGTCAAAAATCTGTGCTAAATCTTGTACTTTGTGGTCAAAGCACGCACGTCTTTGTTCTTGAAAGGCGTCCCATTATCCGAGACTATTTTGGATGGAATACCAAAATGACATATGATGTTATGCAAAATGAACTCCATAATGCGGGGTCCTGTCGTAGAGGTAAGCGGAATTGCTTCCACCCACTTGGTAAAATACTCTGTGGCCGTTATGATAAACGTGTGACGGCCTGACGATGTAGGGGAGATCTTTCCAATTAGATCGAAGCCCCACTACGAGAACGGCCAATCAGACTGGACTGTCTGCAAGGCCTGAGAAGGTACGTGCATTAAATTGGCATGATGTTGACACTTCATGCACTTCTTGACATAGGTGCAACAATCTCGCTCTAAAGATGGCCAATAATAGCCCATGCGAAGAATGCGCTTTGCAATGGCCATACCACTAAAGTGGCCACCACATGTACCGTCGTGCGCTTGGGCGACTGCCCAAGTGGACTCTTGCTGGTCCAAGCAACGAAGGAGGATTCCTTCATAGCTGCGATGATACAAAATGTCTCCTATCAAGACATACTTAGCCGCTTTCTGCTTGAGTGCTCATTTTGCGGCATGAGTCAATCCAAGTGGGAGATTACCTAACTTGAGGTAGTCTTTGATGGGTAAATACCAGTCTTTTTGATCAAAAACCTCAATAGTATGAACAGCCAATCCTTCTTGAAGTTCCTCCATAGCAAACATTGAATGGGATAGAACCTGTAAAGAACAGCGTTGTGTTGCTATTAATGGGAGTAGGGGAGAACAAGGACCCCCAGTTGGCGCATTTTAGATGATATCGGATTCGAAAGAACTTCTCCGAGGGTGGTTCAATCTGGATCATGTGGATTCTTGGTGTTAAGTCTGAGCTTGCACGCTCCATCGCGGATTGCGATAAGGTTTTGACTTGAATGGTTGTCATACCACCGGAAAGGTCTTGTGGAATTAGTGACCCCAAGGAGGCCATTGTATCCACAAAATGATTCGATGACCGAGGGAGTGCCTCGATGTCATACCACTCAAGTTTTTCCAGGAATTTGTCCACAAGGACTTTATAATCCCTCAGAACTGGGCATTTGCATTGATATACCCCTTTGACTTGATTGAATATTAACAGCGAATCACCAAAGATATTCAGTCGTTTGATGTTCATGGTGATTGTTGTCTGAAGACCTAGGAGCAAGGCTTCATACTCTGTGTTATTGTTGGTGCATGGGAAGTTTAATTTAAATGACAGGGGCATTGGGGCACCCTGCGGTGTGAAGAATACAATTCCCGTGCCACCACCTTGCTCACATTTAGAACCATCGAAGAATAGGGTTATGTCGGCCTGTGACTCGGGCTCATCGGAATCTGGCGATTCCGAGACATGGAAGACCCCATCATCGGGTAGTTCTATGACTAGAGGCTGATCATCTTCAAGAGAAGCCTCTGCTAGTTGATCGGCTATGACTTGTCCTTTGATAGATTTTTGTCCAATAAACTCTGTCAAATTCCGTCAACAACATGATCCATTTCGTCGTGCGACTACTATGATAAGTACGACTCATCATGTATCGCAATGGATTCTCCTTAGACACAACATACGTAGTGTTGCTGAGCATGTAGTGGCATAGCTTTTTGGTAGCAAACACCACCGCCAAGCGAGTTTCTCAACGTATGCATAGTTAAGTTCATAACCGACCGTGGTGCGGTTAAGATAGTAAGTAGCCTGTTCCTTGTGAAGTTCATTCTTCCGGGCTAGCATGGCGCCCAGTGCTACCTCAGTAGCTAAGATGTATAAGTAGAACGGCACTCCTGGTCTAGGTGGTGCCAATACTGGCAACGAAGCCAGGTATTGTTTGATCTCGTCAAAGGTCGATCGGCACTCGTCATCCCAATGAAATGTAACCCCCTTGTGCAATAATTTGTTCATGGGTCGGCACTTGTCAGATAATTGCACTATAAAGCGTTTAATCGATGCGACCTTTCCCTGCAGACTTCTGAGCTACTTGATTGTATTTGGGGGAACCATTTCAAGGATTGCCTTGACTTTCTTTGGGTCCACCTCGATTCCTCGCTTTGATACTATGAAACCCAAGAGTTTTCTAGATGTGACGCCAAAGACGCACTTCTTGGGGTTTAGTATAACTTTATGCTCCATGAGGCGATCGAGGATCTGGCTTAAGTTAGCGATATGATTTGAGCACAAAAGAGATTTGGCTAACAAATCATCCATGTAATCTTCCAAAGTTTTATGCATGTAATCGTGGAAGATATATGTCATGGCACGTTGGTAGGTGGCACCAGCATTTTTAAGGCCAAAAGGCATGACCTTATAACAAAATTTCCCCCAAGGCGTTGTGAACGCCATTTTTAGTTGGTCTTCAGGATTGATACGAATCTGATTGTATCCCGAGAAACCATCCATTAGGGAGAGCATTTCGTGACCTGCTGTAGTGTCTACCAACACGTCGATGCTCGACAAGGGGAAATAATCCTTAGGACTTGCTTTGTTTAGATCTCTAAAATAAGTGCATATGCGAATCCTCCCGTCGAGCTTCTTGACGGGAACCATGTTGGATAGCCATGGAGGATAATCCACGCAGATGACAAACTGTGCATCCAACAGCTTTTGTAATTTGTCTTTGACCATTAAGGCCACTGTTGGGTGCATCTTACGTAGTTTTTGCTTTACAGGCTTGATTGTCGGATCAAGCGTTAAATTATGTGTGACTAGCTATGGGTCTAGTCCTGGCATATCCTTGTATGACCATGCAAAAACCTCCTTCTTCTCTTTGAGAAGGGCAATGTAGTCGGCTTGCTCTTCGGGGGAAAGACTTACTCCCAGCTTGAGAATCTGTGGATTCATTGGATCTGTGCCGATATCTACATCAGTCGTTTCCTCGACTGACATGTGGGATCCGTCCTCCAACTGATGTGGAGTCGGGATCAAATGGATATCATCAGCTGAATTTAGATCTGCATTGGGAACCTCGGGTTCCTCTTCAGCCTAAAAAATATCCTGAGTTGTCCCGGGGGTAAAATGATGCATTTCACCGAAAGGCCAGTACTCTGACGATGACAAAGGTGAATTGACGCGATCCCAATCAATGGCATCTATGTCTAGATGTAATGACCATGCTGGATCGGTCGGATTGCGGATGGGTGCGGTCAAATCAATGGAGATCATGTGGATGGAATGAATTTGGTCTCCATTACCACGGGTGCAATAACTTGAATCTTCTAAATGCTCCCTATACTCTAGATCTGGCTCTAGGGGAACGGGTATGAACGGATCGGCCCTATGTGCGAATAGGAGGATAGGGTCTTCCTGCGACACTGTTGTCATGACAGGGTCTCGAGGTGGACGGTGTTCATCATGGATTTGGAGCCATGGATCCAACACTTGGTCCCACCTGGCTGGGTCGACCCATCATTCATGTCCTAACCTTATGCCCATCTGTCCCATTAGATCTTCATGAGTTAAAGGGCGATAATTCCGTCGTGCATGTCTAAGATAGATCATCTCAGTCTCATCTTCTGAATCACTTTTAGAGATCCAAACATGTTCATTTTCTTCAGCAACTGTTACTTGCGACGTTGAGGGTTCTCCTTGTTCCATTAAATTGATCTGGTCCCATTGCAGTTGTTCCACTTTTGGTGGAGGGACCTGATTCTCTTGACACTATGTGGATTCAACTGGGACTTCTAAAGGGAACAGCTTTAAAAAGATGTCCGAACACCGTTGATGTTTGCATTGGGGATTAATGTCCGAGCCTTCACCTCTCTCTAGCAGAGGAGAGGGATTACTACGGTTGCCAAGGGTGTTGGTTGACCATGGGAGGTAATCTCCCAATGTATATTCTGTATTTGGGTTGGCATAAAGATCTGGTGCCAATCCCCCCTTGTTGCCTATTTCTAGGCCTTGCATATTTTCTACCAAGATGTCTAAGGGTAGGGGGTGGTGGAACCCTACTCCTGACTTATCATATGGAATCTGATATCTTGGTTGGCAAAGGACCCGCATCCCTTGCTCATATCTGCCTAGCCCATATCCATGCCAATTGCATTGGCCGAGATATTTTAGGGCAAAGTCCGGGTTTGACAGATAGTTGATGTTTTCAACGAAAGGCTCGTTGTCTGCTTCCTTTTGTTTGCATGGTTCAAGACCATGATCAAGGCCCCCATACACAAAATTTGTCTGATTGGGTGGGTGACCTAGAGGAACAACTGTTCCTATGGGAAGGTGAGGTCTCCCCATATCCTGTACTGATTCTATTGTAGGTGTTGCCACAACATTCTGCACTAAGTACTCCCCCAGGCCTGTACTGGCCATTTCAATGGTGATTTTTGATGCTTCGGAGGGAGGGAACGGGAGTCCTTCCTGAGTCCATTCCATGTTTTGTGGTTTAGGAATCTCAGTTTCAGTAGTGCTAGGTGTTTCCTCTGTTGATACCGTTGAAATTTTTGGCAAACCCTCTTCTAGGGGCGGAGCCTCGTCCATGATCTGTTTTCCCTTGTCCTTCTGTTTAGCCATTACCGGTGGCATTGGTAATGAAGGAGCAGATGATGAGGATTCATCTAGCTAGGATTTTGGTGATTTGGTCACCAGTGGTGCCTGCGGTATTGGACCTGGTTTAGATGGATTTAGCTGGAAATCCAAATGTTTTGAAGGGAGGGTCGATTGAGGCATTAGTTGTACCACGTTGCAATACTTGAAGGGTTCCAAGTCCATCGAGACTACATTTATTTCTCCTTCAAAAGCATACTTTAAGCACTGGTGAGCGATGGAAGGGACACACTTCATGTCCCTAATCCAAGTCCGCCCTAGCAGTATATTGTAAGCCATCTCGCCTTCCAACACATGGCACAATGTTGGTATTGTTTTTTGTCCTACCTAGATAGGTAGAACAACTGTGCCGACTGTCGAGCATATTGCATCGTTGAAAGCTCGCAATGTGTACGTGGAGGCTGTGATGTGAGAGGCTGGCAGCTTTAAATGTTTTAGTGCTACAGTGGTGATGATGTTACTGGATGAGCCAGTATCTACCAACACTCTCTTATACGGGATCCCGTTGACCTGCGCGATAACGTGCAAGGGTGGATCTGCCATGTCATTCGATATTGCTTTGACTTCATCTTCTCTGAAGGTGATGACCGGCTCCGTACATCACTTCACATGTCCCATGAAGTTGTTGAAAGAGTTTGCTTCGTGAGGCTGTAATTCGATGGCTTTTAATATTTCCATAAGAGCTTCTCTATGAGGTGTTGACTGTTGAATAAGCTCGTAAATGGAAAGCCTAGCCGATGTGGTCCGCAAACTCTGCGTGAGTTTGGTCTGTATCGTGACCTCGATTCTAGGCGGAGGTACTTGCATAGGGCATTACTGAGGTTGTGACATCGTTGTAACTTCCCTCGTAGCTACCTCGGGGGGCAGCTGCTGGGTACTTTTTGTTCCTTGTCATTATGCTGATCATTCCCACAAATCCTTGCATGAGAATATTTTGTCGCACCTCATTAATCTGGAGAGGTTTTGCCTGTTCCTCATGGGTAGGCAAAGGGTCCTTGAATACCCCCATTTGTTGGTTATTTGGTGCTATGGGGTTGTCCACGGCCAATGTTTTATTGTCGATTAAATCTTGGATTAATCCTTTGAATTTCTAGCATCCGTTTAAATCATGTCCCCTTCTCCTATGGAATCTACAATACAATTCCTCTTTGTATCCCTTAGGCTTGGGAGCATTAGGGTCTATAGTTTGGATTTCCGGAAGGGTGACTAGATTTGCCGCTGATAAGCGGTCAAATAGGGAGTCCCTGGACTCCGTGTAAGGGGTGAATTTCTGCCTAGGGCGATGCTGTTGATTCTGCTCCTGTTTCTTATTATCGTTTTCATAACTAGGAGGCACCGCCTGGTAATTAGCCTTTGGGGGTTGCATTTCTTGCACAGGCTTGGGAACATTTATCGTAACTTGATTAACCGCAGCGGGTTGTGATTGCGTATTCTCGGTTTTAGTGGTTTTATTCCACTCTTTCTTTTTAGGCTTAGCGATTGCACCTTCGCCTATCTTGATCTCTTCTATAACTCTGGCTTGCGCCAAAGCTTCTTCTAAGCTTTCGTATTGCTATAGTAGCAATGACCAGAGATTGATTTTAAGCAACTTTTTGTGAACATCTACGTAAGATCAGACATAGGGGGACGGTAAGGTAACCTAGAAAGTAGAGCCCTCCAGCGATTCCCGTATGCTGTCATTGTTTCTTCCTCATATTGCCTGAGGCTGGCCAGATCACTCAGTGATGCCTTCTTCTTTGTGTTGAAAGCAAAGCGTTCAAGAAACGCATCTACTAATTGATCGATATTGTTTATGCTATGTTTGGGTAATTGTGTGAACCAATCCGAGGCAAGGCCTGTGAATGTGGTTATGAAAGTTTGAAGCAACAATGCATCATTATCTTGGATGCCGAAGCATTGACTTAGGAACCTTGTGACATGTTCTTGTGCATCTTCTTCACCTTTAAAAACTGCCAATTGAGGCAACTTGAAGTGTTCGAGGTAAAGAGGTGTGGGCACTGAGGGATGCACTGGGTGACTACGAAGTTGACGTAATGTGGGCTTTTGATGCCCAGAAGCTTTTGTCTCCATAGGCTCCAAACGCTCTAATAGCGCTTTATATGCATCGAAATATTTTATTTCTTCCTCTTTTGTTTGCTCCCGTTGTGAGTTATGGGAGATTGGAGGCCTATGTGGGGGTGGCCGATTGGCAGCCCTCCCACCTTGATGGGGTGTTTCAGCCCGTTCTATTTCTGGTTCATACTCCTCATAAAGTTCTTGAGGAGTCTCTGGGTGATACCTATGACCTTGATTGAGTCCTCGCTGAGGGTACCCATCATTGTTTCGGGGAGTGGCCTCCCTCTCGGGTCTATAAGGTCTCGAAGTCAAAGCTTGACGAGGTCACAGAGACCTGTCCTGGACCAAAGGATTGTGTCTTTCATATTGTTCTTCTCTGTGGGTGCGATGGGTTGGCACCCTCTCAGGTAGTTTATATCGCAACTCATCCGCTTCACGTTGCATGCGCTCTTTATTCAAGCGGTATAAGTATTCTAACTCCTGATGACCTTGCTCAAGCTGCGTGATTCGAGCTTGGCGGGCAGCATGTCTGGCAACTGCCGGGTCAACTTGGTCTGCCCTTTTTTGCTGAGGAGGCTTGAACATTTTTCCTATGTGTTTGCCTCGATCTTGATGATCTGAAATTTCAATGGGTTGCTTCCCTCTATCGAGGTAGGTGGCAGTTACTTGAGGCTCTAGCCTCGATGTGTAATCATGATATCTAGCAGGTGCGGAAAGGGGCACCAACATGAGCAATGTTTCTGGTGTAGAAAGGGGCACCAACATGATATCTAACAGTTGTTGCACCAACATGAGCAATGTTTAAGAGAGCACATCGAGTAGTTAGCTCGAAGTGACCAAAAAAAAAATGGAAATTATCGTCAAAGATATCAATGTGCTAAATCACCAAGAGAGGAGCACACTAGACAAGAAGGAAACCCACACCAAAATCACCCTCCAAATCGTGAGTGGAATCCAATTGGGGAGAAATGGTAGACTTAATAAATCAGGATCAGGCGTATCCTGGATCCCCTCGTAGGAGGGAATAAAATGGAGCAAGTCAAATGGATAGAGTGTTACCTCCACCACCACCGTGGTGGGATCTACAAGAGGAAGAGGTCCTCACCTAAAAGGCTTTCCAAGAAATCGCTAAAATTATGGGGTCCTTTGAAAATAAGAGACGGTTGGTAGCCAACAGACATTGAGCAAAATACAAAATCAACCATTATGTCTATCCATCCCTAGCCCCACATACCCTATGCATTTTGAGATGCCTAGGTTAGAAATTTTTAAGGGTGAAGAGGATGTGCAAGAGCATGTTACTAATTTCATCAATGCATATTTTCATCTGAAGACAATGATGCTCTCATTCTTAGGAAATTCATTATGACATTTGCAAGCGCTACCACCCAATGGTTCAACCATTTGCCCAAGCATAGCATAGCCAATTTCAAACAACTAGTGAACACTTTCCTAAAGAATTTCTCTTTTTTTTCTAAGAGGAAAGTGAACCTTTCAGACTTAGTCAATCTGAAACATTATGATGATGATCCAATAATGGATTATGGGAATATATGGAGGAGAGTCATGGAAAAATTATCATTTTTTGTCCCCACATAAGAGATCGTTTGGATTTTCACCAAGAGTTATTCCAAATGCATTTCTCTCTTGCTAAAACTCAAACAGTACCCCTCATTTGGATCTTCCTTGTATTCCCTTTCATGGGTGTGAAAGGGGTGGGCGGAGTGAGCTTGCCCTGTGTAAAGAGCCCTGCGCTCTGGATTTTGTCTTTCTGTTCGAATGTGAGGCAAAGAAGAGGTAGCGTAGTCACGCTGTCTCTCCTCATGGGCACTATGCCACTCTAGCGCTTCATCGCGCTGCGGCCACTCAGATCTAGCCTCCAGAGGTGGTTGTCTACTTACATTGAGATCTACATGTAGAGCATCTTCCCGAAAGGGACTATGTTGAATGGGCATACCCCAATGAGGGGGGTCCCAATAGTTCCCTTTTGAAGTGGGCTGTTGTGGACTTTCTTGTAGGCCAGACCGCCAAGGTGGTATGGCCAAATCCTCAGGGCTAAAGTGAATGCGACTAGTGCCCTCTCTTTGTGCACCTTTCGCAGCGTTCGCCCTTGATCGGGCTTGGCTACAGGTGTACACCATTGTAGTGCTTCTCTAAGCAGATTTTATCTTGTTTATGATGATTTGTCTCTTTGTCTACACTAAGCAGAAATGAACACACACATACACAAACTGTGATTATCTCTTTTACGGATTAAATAGTGTGTCCTAAACTGGTTTAGTGCATTTTTATGTTCTGTGTTGTTTTTACAATTTTGAAGAACATTTAAATGCATTATAAAGGCTCATATAACTCCCAAAATGGTCGCCCCTTCAATATACCAGATGGACCGATATACCAACCTCTCTATATACCCGCCCTTACGAGAGGGAAACTATAGGTACGTGAGAGCAGATGGTACATGGAACATAGGCGGTACGGAAGGGGGATTGTCCTGTTAATGACACCTACCATAGAAGACTTATCCTCGCGTGCATGGGAATCACCCCAGCAACACTCGGTCAGCTTTCATCAGGATTTACGTCTAACAACAGTGACAATCGAGGAAATGGATGCAAAGCTAAGCCAAGGTGGTGATGAACCCACCGTTGGTCTTGCTCAAGGGCTGGGGTTTTACGACCAGCTCCTTGGTTTAGTTTACCACGTGAAGTGTGTGTGGTTCATTTTATGTAATAAAAATGAAACAAGGAGCAAAAAGAAAGAAACTTTCCCTATGCCATACAAACACTACAAACTGGAAAACGAGTTTAAAAATTTGAGAAAAATTTTTTTTTTTTTCTTTTTTTAAGCAAGAAAAATTTCTCTACCTTTCTTTAATAATAATAAAAAAAATTAAAGTAGAAAAACAGAAATATTATAGCAATATTACAGCAGAAATATTACAATTAAAAAGAAATTAAATAAATACAATAAACAGAAATATTACAACAGAAAATGAAATAAACAGTTGGAACCGTTACCTCTTCTCTGCCCGGATTTGCTGTTTCTGACTTTCGGTTTTTTAAAAAAAAAAGAGTACCTGTTAAAACACAACAAATCTGATTAATTTCTGTGATTGAAAAATCTGGGAACGGTCCCACCGTGATCACCACTGAAAGCATGAGATTCCGAAATAAAAGAAACACTATGCATGAAACAAAGAACAGAGATAAATAAAAGAAAAACACATTTAAAACACAGCCCTCTTTATTTTGATTTCTTATCTTCGGTTACATGGATGTCTCCTCCCTTTTTAGGGGCTAGGAGCGTTAAATATATCTCTGTTACAAGTGTACACAGCCTTCTTCTTTCCGCATGCCCACATGCAAAATGGGCGGGCCAAAATGTTGCCGCCGCTAGTTTCTGATGAATCCTTACTTGCTGCTGTTTTTCTATGTTCAACTGCTTATCCTGCGTTCAGAGAAACCATAAATAGTTTAGTAGCACCTGCAGTAAGAAGTCAGAACGTTTGTCCTTATGAAACAATGAGTAATGTATGCAAACGATTGATTAAATGCATAAGTCAAATAACTCTACGTAACCTGCTACTTTTACGTGAAACAGAAACTTTGCTAATAGGCCGCTGTTGTTAAAACAGTCGACTGATTTACACTCGAATGAGACGTTGCTACCTGTACGTTAACGCGATCTCAAAAGGCATGAGAGCATAATAGCATTCGATACATATATTAAACATACATTGCAAAATAAACCCTAGTGTAGGATAAAAGCGCAAGAACAGAATGTATCAAATCGAAAACAGCAAGGTATGGGGTGCCCAAGCGGGCCACCACCGTTAAAATTTAATAATGGTGCCAATCCAATAAGGAAGGGCCCAAAATATTTTATATTGAGTTGTCGTCGAATTAGTGGGATATGATGATCCACTGTCGGGAATGAAAGTCGGATTCACGCTTCTGAGAACCACCCACCAACCTCTATTTTGCAAGAGATTCTGGATGTGGAGAAGGTGAACTCAAACTGGTGCAATCGGGTCTCTGGATGAGCAGCACTTCGTTGTGTTTTTAGAATACTTCGTCATCTTTTTTTACATTGTATTAAGCTAGTTTTTATAGAGGAATTTTGCCTCTGAAACATTAATGTCAAACCCTAAGTCCGCAGGCGCCGTCGAGATTTGACCGTTGTCAGATGATTATGAGGCATGGCTCGCCCTGAGATTGTCGCTAGGAACTCACATCCATAATTATGAAGCATGGCCTCGGGCCGGATTTGTTGTTGAGATTGCTCATCTCATTACTGCAGTTGGTGAAGTCTATCGTTCGTTGAAAATGGCATGCAGTGATGCCACGTGGCGGTCGTACCTTACTAGGAAGTAAAAAAAAAGTCTTCTACGATTTGGGCTGCCACCTATCATTAAGTCGTTCTTCTTTTAATGCCTTCGATTGGTCGATGCCTTTTGACGTCGAAGTGTCACGATATCATGACACTTCGGCCAGGTCTTGGCTTGCGGTCGGAAGTGTCGCGATATCGTGACACTTCGGCCTGGCGAAGGCTTGCGATCGAAAGTGTCGCGATATCGTGACACTTCGGCCTGAGGAAGGCTTGCGACCGGAAGTGTCGTGATATCGCGACACTTCGGCCTGGCAAAGGCTTGCGGCCGAAAGTGTCATGATATCGTGACACTTTGGCCTGAGGAAGACTTACGACCGGAAGTGTCGTGATATCGCAACACTTCAGCCTGGCGAAGGCTTGCGATCGAAAGTGTCGCGATATCGCGACACTTCGACCTGAGGAAGGCTTACGGCCGAAAGTGTCATGATATCGCAACACTTCGGCCTGGCGAAGGCTTGCGGCCTGAAGTGTCGCGATATCACGACACTTCGGCCCGAGGAAGGCTTGCGGCCGAAAGTGTTGCGATATCGCGACACTTCGGCTGGAGGAAGGCTTTTGGCTGAAAGTGTCGTGATATCACGACACTTCGGCCGGGTGTTGGTTTTTGGATAAAGGCTTTGCTTTTGATGAAGGTTTGGCTTTGGATAAAGGCTTGAAGTTTTGAAGTTTTTTAAAGGCTTTGATAAAATGACCAGCTCTGCTCACTCATTTTTCGACCTTCTAAACTGCTATGCAAGTGGCTAGGACCACTGTTTGACCTCTAAGGGTTGCCTTGAAAGCTATGTATGTCAATGCGATCAATGCTTGTAGTCACTCAATCGAATTGGTGCTATTTTGGTGTCCCACCGTGATCGTAGATATCGTGACACTTTCGGCCACGAATGAGATTCCGAAATAAAAGAAACACTATGCATGAAACAAAGAACAGAGATAAATAAAAGAAAAACGCATTTAAAACACAGCCCTCTTTATTTTGATTTCTTATCTTCGGTTACATGGATGTCTCCTCCCTTTTTAGGGGCTAGGAGCGTTAAATATATCTCTGTTACAAGTGTACACAGCCTTCTTCTTTCCGCATGCCCACATGCAAAATGGGCGGGCCAAAATGTTGCCACCGCTAGTTGCTGATGAATCCTTACTTGCTGCTATTTTTCTACGTTCAACTGCTTATCCTGCATTCAGAGAAACCATAAATATTTTAGTAGCACCTGCAGTAAGAAGTTAGAACGTTTGTCCTTATGAAACAATGAGTAATGTATGCAAACGATTGATTAAATGCATAAGTCAAATAACTCTACGTAACCTGCTACTTTTACGTGAAACAGAAACTTTGCTAACAGGCCGCTGCTGTTAAAACAGTCAGCCGATTTACACTCGAATGAGACGTTGCTACCTGTACGTTAACGCGATCTTGAAAGCCATGAGAGCATAATAGCATTCGATACATATATTAAACATACATTGCAGAATAAACCCTAGTGCAGGATAAAAATGCAAGAACAGAATGTATCAAAGCGAAAACAGCAAGAAGGTATGGGGTGCCCAAGCGGGCTGCCACCGTTAAAATTTAATAACAATGCCAATCCAATAAGGAAGGGCCCAAAATATTTTATATTGAGTTGTCGTCGAATTAGTGGGATATGATGATCCACTGTCGGGAATGAAAGTCGGATTCACGCTTCTGAGAACCACCCACCAACCTCTATTTTGCAAGAGATTCTGGATGTGGAGAAGGTGAACTCAAACTGGTGCAATCGGGTCTCTAGATGAGCAGCACTTCGTTGTGTTTTTAGAATACTTCGTCATATTTTTTTACATTGTATTAAGCTAGTTTTTATAGAGGAATTTTGCCTCTGAAACATTAATGTCAAACCCTAAGTCTGCAGGCACCGTTGAGATTTGACCGTTGTCAGATGATTATGAGGCATGGCTCGCCCTGAGATTGTCGCTAGGAACTCACATCTATAATTATGAAGCATGGCCTCGGGCTAGATTTGTTGTTGAGATTGCTCGTCTCATTATTGCAGTTGGTGAAGTCCGCCGTTCTTTAAAAATGGCATGCAGTGATGCCACGTGGCGGTCGTACCTTACTAGGAAGTAAAAAAAAAGTCTTCTACGATTTGGGCTACCACCTGTCATTAAGTCGTTCTTCTTTTAATGCCTCCGATTGGTCGACACCTTTTAACGCCGAAGTGTCATGATATCGTGACACTTCGGCCAGGTCTTGGCTTACGATCGGAAGTGTCGCGATATCGCGACACTGGCTTGCGACCGGAAGTGTCGCGATATCGCGACACTTCGGCCTGGTGAAGGCTTGCGATCGGAAGTGTCGCGATATCGCGACACTTCGGCCTGAGGAAGGCTTGCGGCCGAAAGTGTCACGATATCTCGACACTTCGGCCTGAGGAAGGCTTACGGCCGAAAGTGTCACGATATCGTGACACTTCAGCCTGGTGAAGGTTTGCGGCCGAAAGTGTCACGATATCGCGACACTATGCATGAGACGTTGCTACCTGTACGTTAACGCGATCTCGAAAGCCATGAGAGCATAATAGCATTCGATACATATATTAAACATACATTGCAGAATAAACCCTAGTGCAGGATAAAAGCGCAAGAACAGAATGTATCAAAGCGAAAACAGCAAGAAGGTATGGGGTGCCCAAGCGGGCCGCCACCGTTAAAATTTAATAACGATGCCAATCCAATAAGGAAGGGCCCAAAATATTTTATATTGAGTTGTCACCAAATTAGTGGGATATGATGATCCACTGTTAGGAATGAAAGTCAGATTCACGCTTCTGATAACCACCCACCAACCTCTATTTTGCAAGAGATTCTGGATGTGGAGAAGGTGAACTCAAACTAGTGCAATCGGGTCTCTGGATGAGCAGCACTTCATTATGTTTTTAGAATACTTCGTCGTCTTTTTTTACATTGTATTAAGCTAGTTTTTATAGAGGAATTTTGCCTCTGAAACATTAATGTCAAACCCTAAGTCTGCAAGCGCCGCTGAGATTTGACCATTGTCAGATGATTATGAGGCATGGCTCGCCCTGAGATTGTCGCTAGGAACTCACATCCGTAATTATGAAGCATGGCCTCGGGCCGGATTTGTTGTTGAGATTGCTCGTCTCATTACTGCAGTTGCTGAAGTCCGTCATTCTTTGAAAATGGCATGCAGTGATGCCACGTGGCGATCGTACCTTACTAGGAAGTAAAAAAAAAGTCTTCTACGATTTGGGCTGCCACCTGTCATTAAGTCGTTCTTCTTTTAATGCCTCCAATTGGTCGAAGCCTTTTGATGTCGAAGTGTCGCGATATCGTGACACTTCGGCCGAGTCTTGGCTTGCGGTCGAAAGTGTCACAATATCGCGACACTTCGGCCTGAGGAAGGCTTGCGACCGGAAGTGTCACGATATCACGACACTTCGGCCTGGCAAAGGCTTACGGCCGAAGTGTCGTGATATCGTGACACTTCGGACCGAGGAAGGCTTGCGGCCGAAAGTGTCGCGATATCATGACACTTCGGCCTGAGGAAGGCTTGCGGCCGGAAGTGTCGCGATATCGCGACACTTCGGCCTGGCGAAGGCTTGCGGCTGGAAGTGTCGCGATATCACGACACTTCGGCCTGAGGAAGGCTTGCGGCCGAAAGTGTCACGATATCATGACACTTCGGCCCGGCGAAGGCTTGCGGCCGGAAGTGTCGCGATATCGCGACACTTCGACCTGAGGAAGGCTTGCAACCGAAAGTGTCGTGATATCACAACACTTTGGCCTGGCGAAGGCTTGCGGTCGGAAGTGTCGCGATATCGTGACACTTCGACCGGGTGAAGGCTTTTGGCCGGAAGTGTCGCGATATCACGACACTTCGGTCGGGTGTTGGTTTTTGGATAAAGGCTTTGCTTTTGATGAAGGTTTGGCTTTGGATAAAGGCTTGAAGTTTTGAAGTTTGTTAAAGGCTTTGATAAAACGACCAACTCTGCTCACTCATTTTTCAACCTTCTAAACTGCTGTGCAAGTGGCTAGGACCACTGTTTGACCTCTAAGGGCTGCCCTGAAAGCTGTGTATGTCAATGTGATCAATGCTTGTAGTCACTCAATCGAATTGGTGCTGTTTTGGTGTCTACACTCAGAAATGAAAGTTGTCACGATTTCATGACGTGTTGCTCTGTCGCGGCTCAGACAAGTAAAGTGCAGTGGAATGAAAAGGTGTCGCGATATCGCGACATGTCACATTTTCACGGCTAGGAGCAGCAGAATGCATCATGAAGAGAAAATGTCGCGATATCGCGACGTGTTGTGAAATCGCGATGCAAGACAAAGAACCAAGTTGAAGACCCAAAATGTCGCGATATCGCGACATGTCGTGAAATCGCGGTTCATATAGGAGAGAGAAAGACAAAATGAAAAATGTCACGATATCGCGACGTGTTATGAAATCGCGGTCGAAGGCGGCAAGAGAAGAGTCAAGGCAGAAGATGTCGCGATATCGTGACATGTCGGAGTTTCGTGACCTGGAGCAGCCAAAATGAACGTAGAGGAAAAAACGTCGCGATATCGCGACAGGTCACATTTTCGCGGCTCCAAGCAGCCAAAGTGTACGAAATGAAAAGTTGTCGCGATATCGCGACATGCTATTTTTGGTCACGATTTACAAGGGGCAGTTACGAAACACGTAGAGAAGCATGGAACACGTGGCATAAAGGTGTAAGGGCTATAGAGGCGTTACAGTTCACAGAGAAGATCAAACGTTTAGACATCGAACAGAAAGTCAAAGACAACGATGAGACGAGGAATACGAAATGATGCAATCTGGGAAATGAAATGAAGCACCGTAGGGCGAAGTAGAGAGCATTGCTAGAAAGTATAAAAGTAGAGGCACAGATTGGTACAGGGGTCGAAAACCGCTACGAACAGTGTTGCAGAGCTGAAGTGATAGGCTATTCTGGACCTGCTTTTGGAGCGTTTTCCTCCACTTGTTCTGGTTTTGATAAACTGGAAGTTCTGTTGATGTAACTGATATATTTTTAATACAAAAATTACAGAGAGTTGCATTTCATTGGCAAGAAGAAGGAGTTATTTTCTGCATGCTAGATTTAATGTTCATTTTTCCCTTTTCGGATTTTTAGGCTTGTGGGTGAAGTTTAATACAAGTTTTCTTGGTTGCTTCATGCAAATGTCTTAATCTGAAAATCACAGTTAAAACCCCAGAAACCAGCACTTAGCTTATCTGGATTATGCATGTTTGCAGGTTCAATAGGTTAGGTTGTATGCAGAAAACCTCATATCTTCGGTCTTGTTGAATAGGATTGCAGCCTTCTAAATAGACTTTAGTTTTAGTTTTTATGCGTTTTATTTTCATTTTCTTAGATTCTCTGCATTTTTATTTTCCAGAGAGATTAGTCTTAGTTTAATTTCTTGTTATTAAAATAAAACACTTGAAAATCTACCGAAATTGAAGTTCACATTGAATTCATGAACAATCATTCAATCTCAGAATAAAATAAACCACAGTGCCCCTTGTTAACAGTTACTTGCAATCACTAAGGTATTCCAAGCATTCAAATTGAACAGTATGTGTACAAAATGCTAACATAGCGGAGACCTTGGAGAAATTACTTATTGAATTTCTTTGCAAGAGGGGATTTGGAGCTCAAATCCTATTGGAGAGTGTGTTTTCACAATCGGGTGAAAATACCACTCAACAGATTGGCGCTAGAAGGAGGGCTTGATTTTGGTTTACTTTATTTTGATTTTCATACAGAAGTAATGTGTTTTTTGGTTCGATTTCTTAAATCTTATTAAAGGCTAAACTGCAGCATTGTTTTCGTGTTGCAGGTTTTCTTGGAGATATCGAGAGTTTCGTCAGGCAGGCTGGACCCACCGTGCCGTATCGCGACTAGGTCCCAAACAACTAGGGAAACCATATTCCACGACCTGACACTCACTGGTACTCCCAAGAATAAAACCAAGCAAGCTGTAAACCTACCAGTCACAAAAGATCTTTTTGCTTCAGGAGCATCAAGCGGACCTACACCGGTGGTATCGATTGCCACTAGCATACCTATCGTTAGTACCATTTCCACTGCTCTTGTAGGGTTGTCCTCATCAATTTTGAGTCAAATGGCCCAACCTCCAGCAGCTCCTTGGTACGGAGCTAATAATATTCCTTTGAATATTGCAGGGGATATCCATGAAATCCCTAAAAACATAGAAATATTCTTGCCCAAATATAAACCTGATGGTCCAAGGACCGCAGAGGAGCATATCCAGGCCTATAGGGACGTTCTGATAAGATTGCAAGTCCAGCATGAAGATGTGGCTTGCAGACTCTTTCCCATGAGCCTAGACCCAGTGGCCTATGAATGGTATATTTGCCTACCTACGGGTTCAATCACTTCATGGACACAAATGGAGAACGCTTTTGTCAATCAGTTTAGGTCACCTTTGGATCCCGCAACCATTTACAATCAATTCATTACATGCAAAAGGGGCCAGGGTGAACCAATCAGAACCTTTAATCAGAAATTCCAAAAATGTTATAATAGAGCGGTTCGGCATTTTGCCATAGATCCCGTAGTGGCCTTGCAAATATATTTTGGGGCATTGGATCCCATGACAACAATGTTTGCAAGACGAAATCCTCAGGTCACCACGCTCGCCTTAGCCTATAATGAAGCCATGACCATCGAGCAGCAAATGACACCACAGGGCTATGGGTTTCCCCAGATGCCTATGATGGGACAATATGCTCCATATGGTCAAGCTCCCATGGCAAATCAGATCATGGCACCACAAATGCCAAGCATGAATGCTTTCCCATATCAACAACCATATCCACCAGCACCTGCCTATGCGCCCATTCCCATCCAACCGATCACATCCATTCCACCCATTCCCGCATTTTTGCAAAATAGTCAATCGACTATGCAAGGAACCAGCCAAGTTAATTCTCAGGCTATAGTTCCTTTCCCAAATCCAACTCCGATCCAAAGTGTAAATCCATACATGAATCAAATTCCTCAAAATCTGACTCAAATGTTAAATCAAGACCCCACCAATTATGCGAACCCAACGGGAACCAATAACAATGTAGCTCCACCGAAGGAGATTTATTCGGATGTTGAAGAGCTCAAGAAGATAGTTCATAAACTGAGCAATGACATGGTTCAAAAATAGAAGTATGAGTCCCATCCCCCTCACTCAAATCAAAATTTTAACAATAGAGGGAGACATTGGAACACAAAGCCAAACAATGGAGGAGTACCTGCCCCCATTGCCAATCAACTAGATACTTCTACAGGACCTAGTCAATCCAGTTCCCTTTTGAATATTTCTGATTTGGCATGGGAAAAGGGGTGTAGATTACACAATACAAAAGAGCACAATGAGAGGAATTGTCCTGAAATCGCTAGATACACTCATTGTCTCCAAGCCCAAGTAGATGACTTGGAACTGGTGCCAAATGAGGGTCCATCTCAATATCAAGATGATAACATTATGGTGGTGGAAACCTTATACCGTCAAGAAGGTGAGAGTGAGGAAGAAGAAGATGAAATTTTGGAACAGGAGGTGCAAGCTTTTCGAGAGTTTAGAAAGGGGAATCATGGATATTATTTGAGAAATAAATCTAAAGCCCCTAAAACATCATCAACACCACCGAATAACTCTATCCTTCCTCCGGATACTAAGGCAGATAATAATCCTCCGCCTCCACTTGGAAGAGAAATGTCTAATGACGCACAGAAGACAGTCAAATTCGAAAAACCAAACTATGACATAGTGGAGGATCTAAAAAAGTCCAGATCAAGCCTCTCGTTCTTAGATGCGGCCAGATTACCTGGCCAAAAAGAAGCATTGATAAAGGCTCTGAACTCACCTGATCAAGTGTGGAAGGGAAAGGAAGTTGAGTCCCATTTGATTTTACGAAAGGAGAGACGGGATGTCCCGCCATTCCTATTGACTCTGAGAATTGCTGGTAAAAATTTGCATAATTGTTTGGTGGACACGGGTGCCACGAGCAATCTCATGCCTTCAGAGATATGTCAAATGCTAGGCCTACAACCTGTTTCATCCAAATGCAAGGTTTTGCAATTGGACCGATCTGAGGTAAATGTGATAGGGACCCTATATGATGTCAAAATTCAATTAAATTCTGAACCCAGGGTCCAACAAGTGGTCGACATTTTGGTCGTTAATATCCCAAGTAGATATGGAATGCTACTTGCAAGGGATTGGATGAAAACTTTGAACGGCTATTTTTCAACCGATTGCTCACATATGTGGTTACCCTGGAAAGGAATTGCAAATCAAATCAGAGTGGAAAATGAACCGAGGCTTAAAGAAATTGTAACAGAATATAATAAGCCAAATGAAGTTCAGTTTTCTGAGCCATATTTGGGGGTTTATGCATTTGATATTGAGGAGGCTACTGAAGAACCTAAAGGGGAAACATTTCACGGTAGTTCTCTTGAGGAAAATGATGACATATGGTTGCTTAGGTTTGATGGATCCAAATCTAGACAGGGAGCAGGAGCCGGAGTCGAGCTCACTCGTCCAGGAGGTAAACCTTTACTTGCTGCCTATAGGTTACAGTTTCCTTGCACGAATAACGTGGCAGAGTATGAAGCACTGATTTTTGGTTTACAACTGGCGTTGAGCAAAGGGGTTAAATGCTTGAAAGTATTGGGAGACTCTCAACTGGTAGTCAAGCAGATTAAAGGACAATATACATGCCGCGACAAGAGACTGAGCCTTTATAGAACTAGGGTAAGAGACCTCATTGAGGAATTCGACGCTTTCAATATTGCCCTTATTTCTAGAAAAGGAAATCGCATAGCAGACTCTCTTGCAGTCGTCGTAGGTATGTTAAATCCAGTTGATATAAAGAGGTGTAAAAAGTTCTCCATTGAATTGGTTCCCTGCCCATCGATACCTGATAATGTCGAGAATTTCCAAGTTTTTGAAAATGACAGACACATATTTAAATTTGTCACGAACTCAGGTGTTTTTGAAAACCAGGTGATTGATGAGGAGCAAAGATGGCAAGAAGAAGAAGCAGAAAACGAAAGTAAAACTACGTATCGATCCAACAAAATACCAAAAGACATAGTTTCATTGGAGAAAATGTTCGATACGGGATACAAGGCTAGAAAAGAAAGAAAGGTTCCACTCCCCAAAGATGCATGTGATCTGATCAATTTAGGGAGTGCAGACAATCCACGGGAAGTGTATATTGCAAAGGCATGTACAGCTGAAGAAAGAGAAAATATAATACATGCACTAAAACACTACGTGGATTGCATTGCTTGGAATTATAACGAATTGAAAACATACAACCAAAACGTCATTACACATACCATCCCTCTAAAGCCGGACTCCAAACCTTTCAGGCAAAGACAACGAGTTGTTAACCCGCTATTGGAGCCCTTGATAGAAAAGGAGGTCAAGAGATTATTGGAAGCAAAGATTATTTTTCCTGTTAGGCACTCGACCTGGGTTGCTAACCTCGTTCCAAAAAGAAAGAAGAGCGGAGAGATTAGGCTATGTATAGATTTTCGAAATCTTAACAAGGCCTCTCAAAAGGATAACTATCCATTGCCATCCATTGATGAAATTTTACAAACAGTGAATGGATCTGAAATGATGTCTTTTCTTGATGGATATTCTGGATATAATCAAATTCTCATTCATCCCAATGACAGGATGAAAACAGCCTTCACAACCAAATGGGGGACATTTGCCTTCAGAAGAATGTCGTTTGGGCTATTAAATGCTGGTGCAACATTTCAACGCGCCATGGACTACTCATTCAAAGGGCTTATAGGCAAGTGTATCATTGTGTATGTGGATGATATTCCAATATTTTCAAAGAAAAGAGAAGACCATGTCAAGGATTTGAAAAAGGTTCTTCAAAGATGCAGAGAGCATGGAATTTCTTTGAATCCAAAAAATGCATCTTTGGAGTAACAGAAGGAAGATTACTCGGTCACATCATTTCAAAAGAAGGCATATCCATTGACCCAGAAAGGATAGAGGCTATCCAAAACTTACCTCTCCCGGGTAGTAAAAAGGAGTTGAGATCTTTCTTTGGGCAAATTAATTTTGTGAGGAAGTTTATTTCAAGCTTCGCTGAGATAGCCAAACCGTTGAACCAGATGCTCAAGAAGGATGTAGATGTCAAATGGAACGAGGAAAGGAAGGTGGCCTTTCAGCACATTAAGGATGCCATTTCCAGAGCCCCTGCCCTCATAAGTCCAAACTATGCTAAACCTTTCTATATTTATGCTTTCGCATCGGAACACTCTTTTGCGAGTGTCTTGACCCGTAAAGGTGAGGATAGTGCAGAAAATCCCATAGCATTTTTAAGTGCTCCTTTAAAAGATGCTCAATTGAGGTATTCCATCCTCGATAAGCAGATGTACGCACTCTTTAAAACGGTAAAAAAATTTCGACATTACATTGTGCACAACAGAGTTTTTGCCATTGTGCCTGACCCTGCTATCAAAACCATGTTTTTACAGAACGAGCTAGGTGAGAAAAGAGGTAAATGGATTTCTACTATCCAAGAATTTGATCTTGAAATCCAACCCATGAAACTAGTTCGAGGACAGGGACTTGTGAAGACGATTGCTGAGAATAATCCACAAACGACATGTCAATATTCGAATGCAGTGTATATTTCTAAAGATGACTGGTATGTTGACATTGTGCATTTTCTATTAAATGGTAAGTGCCCATCCAATTTGAATTCCACTCAAAGAAGGGCTTTAAGACTTAAATCTGCTAATTATCTGATTAGATCTGGTGTTTTGTACAGGAAAAATCATGAGGGGATCTACCTGAGATGCCTGAATAAAGGAGAAGCTGCCAAGGTTCTGCAAGAATTTCATGGGAAATATGGAACTGGCCACGGTGCGGCAAATGCTACAGACGCATCAAATCCTGAGAGCAGGATACTATTGGCCTCACATTTTTAAAGATGCACACGCTCATGTACGATCTTGCCACATTTGTCAAGTAGCGGCCAACAGAGAAAGAAATGCAGCCATGCCATTACAACCTGTAGTTGAGATAAGACCATTTGCACAGTGGGGATTAGATTTCATTGGGGTTATTAACCCAAATTCTTCTGATTCCCATAAATTCATACTAACAGCTACAGATTATTGTACAAGGTGGATAGAAGCAGTTCCTACAAAACATGCCACTACAGATGTTGTAATAAGATTTCTTGAGGATCACATCATAACAAGATTTGGAATGCCCGATTCTATCGTTAGTGATAATGGTAAAGCTTTTATTTCTACACAATTTGTAGATTGGGCATATGACAATAAAGTGAGTTTAAAATTTGCATCTAATTATTACCCTCAAGGAAATGGTTTGGCCGAATCCTCAAACAAAAATTTGTTGAATATCATTAAGAAATTACTGGAAAAGAACCCTCGGGATTGGCACAGCCAGTTAAAGTTTGCTCTTTGGGCAGATAGGACCAGAGTAAAAGAATCAATAGGGAATACCCCCTATCATTTGGTCTATGGACAAGACCCGATATTTCCTGCAAACTTGAAGTCGCAAACCTTGCATTTCATGCAAGAATACTTGGGGACGGATAACCAAGTTGAAGCCAGATTAAGTCATTTACTGCACCTTGATGAAAAAAGGGAGGAAGCCATGATTCACATGAATAAACACCAAGAGGTTGTTAAAATATGGTTTGACAGAAGAGCTAAAATCAAGTCCTTCAGGATTTCAGATTTAGTCTTATTGTGGGATAAAAGACATGAAGAAAAGGGGAATCATCAAAAATTTGATTGTCTTTGGTTAGGCCCTTATCAGATTTCAGAAATTCTAGGGAAAAATACCTTCAGGCTGAGAACTTTAGAAGGGAAGGATCTGATGTTACCAGTTAATGGGCATGTTCTAAAGCATTATTTTAGCCCTTAAGCCATAAGAGATTGATATTATACTTTTCGGTTTTGGTATGGATTTTCAAATTTTGTTTTGGTTTGTTTTAGGATTGCTAGTCTAGTTAGGATTTAAGTTGTGTGTTTTGATTTCATTTGGCATGTTTTGGTTTGTTTATATACAAAATAAAAAAAAAAGAAAAAAAATTGAGATGTCAACTTATGCCTAAGACTAGGAGAATATGAAACATTGGAATTATGTTGTAGAAGCTCCACAAGTAACACAAACATCTTAAATAATATCGTTTGAATCTTGTGATGCATGAAGTTGTTAGTTTCACACATTATGGTAAAATAGATGATGTATTCCCTCCATTTTTTCAGTTCAAAAGAAGCAGTGCATTCATATCTCATGCCACATTCCACATTGCATATACATGTCATCTTAGTTACATTTTCATTTCATGTGCAATCATTGAGAAGGTGTCGAATCCTCTTAGGATTATTACATAACATATATTAAAAGGATCCTAAGGTTGGGAACTATTGCCCAAGCTATCTTGAACCAAGCACATTCCATGCACATTAAAAAAGAATCTTGAGCAAAATGGTCAAAACCATACTTGGATGAAAAGGTGAGGTGAAAAGAATATTTCATGTCTGTCCTATCATGCAACATAATCCTTAAAACAATGGTTTTTACCACTTCCATCAAGCTTAATGTCTAAAACCAGAGTAGTAAGGATAGGATTAAATCCTCATCGTACTTAGGTTGAGGATCCAATTCCCCAAAGCTCTGATTTGACCCACATGGAGTAGTAAGGATAGGGCATAATTCTCATCTCGCCTAGGTTGAGAATCTGATTCCCCAAAACTCCTATGTCTTATTTCATCATAAATCTTGGATTGGAAGGATCGTACTACATGTCCTCTGCAAAGGATGGGTAGTCATCCCAAAGGTCCAAGAAATAAAATTAATATATCCCATTTTCATCTCAATATTGGATTGGAAGGATCGTACTACATGTCCCTAGCAAGGATGGGTAGTCATCCCCAAGGTCCAAGAAGTAAAAAATTAATATTTCCCATTTCATCTCAAATTTGGATTGGAAGGATCGTACTACATGTCCCTAGCAAGGATGGGTAGTCATCCCAAAGGTCCAAGAAATAAAATAAAAAGAATGAATGAAGCCAAACCAAGGGATTATGGGGTTAAGTATGCTCATGCGTGGCAACATGTCTTGTCTAAAAGCAAGACCACTGATTGCTCATATGGATAGACTAGCCTGACCATCTCATCCATAACAAAGTTAAATTATTTTGTTCAAGATGAGGTAATGAACTCCAAATCAGAATAGTAAGGATAGGGTTAGATTCCCATCTCGCTTAGGTTGGGAATCCTATTCCCCAAAGTTCTGATTTCACTTACACTTGCACATGGGTTCAAGATGGTAGTGACACATAACCAACTTTGGGATCTAGTAAATTAATTTAGTAGACATATATTTGGTCCTAAGAGGGTTTGACATCTTTAATATGTTTTTCCATGATATTAGAAGGTTTGAGCCTTTATAAAGCAGGTTGTTACATCTCTAGCATCTTCATCATGCATCAAATCCTCCACAAATCATTCATAGCCTTGCATACAAATCATAAGTGAAACTGACAATGGAATGTTGATCAAGTTCAAATGATAGGGAATGAAACACATTGCACACACCGAGCTGATACTTAATGATTCTGATGTTTCATGTATTTCTGATCTATGGGCATTTGTTTATATTTCTCATGTGCTAATGCGGGTTTCCAAGTTTGTATACTTCCAGGTTGGGTTCTCACCAAAATGCTCGGGAGCATTTGACAATAGAGTCGCCATTTGTTGTGGCTGATCCACAACACACCCCAAAATTGGGGACCCACCTTTTTGCATGCTTTCAAAGAAGACTGCAGTGGCCCAGATGCTAAAAAATCAAAGGAAGAGCAAAATACAGCAAGAAAAAGAAGTGTCGTGATATCGCGACATGTCGCTCCATCGCGGCCAAAAGTGAAAAGTTGTCACGATTTCATGATGTGTTGCGCTATCGCTGCTCAGAAATGAAAGTTGTCATGATTTTGTGATGTTTTGCTCTGTCGCTGCTCAAAAATGAAAGTTGTCACGATTTCATGACGTGTTGCTCTATCGCTACTCAGAAATGAAAGTTGTCACGATTTCATGACGTGTTGCATTGTCATTGCTCAAAAATGAAAGTTGTCATGATTTCATGACGTGTTGCTCTGTCGCGGCTCAGACAAGTAAAGTGCAGTGGAATGAAAAGGTGTCACGATATCGCGACATGTCACGTTTTCGTGGCTAGGAGCAGCAGAATGCATCATGAAGAGAAAATGTCATGATATCATGACGTGTTGTGAAATCATGGTGCAAGACAAAGAACCAAGTTGAAGACCCAAAATGTCACGATATCGTGACATGTCGTGAAATCGTGGTTCATATAGGAGAGAGAAAGACAAAATGAAAAATGTCACGATATCACGACGTGTTATGAAATCATGGTCGAAGGCGGCAAGAGAAGAGTCAAGGTAGAAGATGTCACGATATCATGACATGTCGGAGTTTCGTGACCTAGAGCAGCCAAAATGAACGTAGAGAAAAACGTCGTGATATCGTGACAAGTCACATTTTCACGGCTCCAAGCAGCCAAAGTGTATGGAATGAAAAGTTGTCGCGATATCGTGACATGCTATTTTTGGTCATGATTTACAGGGGGCAGTTACGGAACACGCAGAGAAACGCGGAACACGTGGCATAAAGGTGTAAGGGCTACAGAGGCGTTACAGTTCACAGAGAAGATCAAACGTTTAGACATCGAACAGAAAGTCAAAGACAACGATGAGACGGGGAATACGAAACGATGCAATCTGGGAAATGAAATGAAGCGCCGCAGGGCGAAGTAGAGAGCATTGCCAGAAAGTATAAAAGTAGAGGCACAGATTGGTACAGGGGTCGAAAACCGCTACGAACAGAGTTGCAGAGCTGAAGTGATAGGCTATTCTGGACCTGCTTTTGGAGCATTTTCCTCCACTTGTTCTGGTTTTGATAAACTGGAAGTTCTGTTGATGTAACTGATATATTTTTAATACAAAAATTACAGAGAGTTGCATTTCATTGGCAAGAAAGAAGGAGTTATTTTTTGCATGCTAGATTTAATGTTCATTTTTCCCTTTTCGGATTTTTAGGCTTGTGGGTGAAGTTTAATACAAGTTTTCTTGGTTGCTTCATGCAAATGTCTTAATCTGAAAATCATAGTTAAAACCCCAGAAACCAGCACTTAGCTTATCTGGATTATGCATGTTTGCAGGTTCAATAGGTTAGGTTGTATGCAAGAAAACCTCATATCTTCGGTCTTGTTGAATAGGATTGCAGCCTTCTAAATAGACTTTAGTTTTAGTTTTTATGCGTTTTATTTTCATTTTCTTAGATTCTCTGCATTTTTATTTTCCAGAGAGATTAGCCTTAGTTTAATTTCTTGTTATTAAAATAAAACACTTGAAAATCTACCGAAATTGAAGTTCACATTGAATTCATGAACAATCATTCAATCTCAGAATAAAATAAACCACAGTGCCCCTTGTTAACAGTTACTTGCAATCACTAAGGTATTCCAAGCATTCAAATTGAACAGTATGTGTACAAAATGCTAACATAGCGGAGACCTTGGAGAAATTACTTATTGAATTTCTTTGCAAGAGGGGATTTGGAGCTCAAATCCTATTGGAGAGTGTGTTTTCACAATCGGGTGAAAATACCACTCAACACCATCATTCTATGTTGAGTTGAGATTGAGGTTAGAACATATCGAGTCTCTAACAATTCTCTTTATGATTCTATAAGATTGGAGTTGAGTTGAGGTTGACTTGAATTGAGTTAAAGTTGATTTGAGTTGAGAGTGAGATTCGAACATATTGAGTCTCTAACAATTCTCTTTATACTTCTATGAGTTGATTTGAGTTGAGTTTCTATTGATTTGGGTTGAGAGTGAGATTAGAACATATTTTGTCTCTAAAAATTCTCTTTATGCTTCTATGAAGTTGATTTGAGTTGAGATTGCCATTCATTTTTGAGTCATTTTGAGTACTACTTGAGCATGATTGATTGAGCCTTTGAGAAGGCCTTCAGGATAAATTTAAGGATAGTTTTGGAACAGATTTGTGGATAGTTTTGGGCAAGTTCTTAGTGATATTGCTAGAGCAGATTTTGGCAAGTTCTTGGTGAGCTTGCTAGAGCATATTTGGGCAAGTTCTTGGTGAGCTTGCTAGAGCATATTTGGACAAGTTCTTGGTGAGCTTGCTAGAGCATATTTGGAAAAGTTTTGTGTGAGCTTGTTATTCAACATTGGATAGGTTCTGTGTGAGCTTGTTATTCAGCATTAGACAAGTTCTATGTGAGCTTATTATTTAGTTTTGGACAAGTTCTGTGTGAGCTTGTTAAGCAGGTTCTATGTGAACCTATTGAGTAGGTTCTTAGTGAGCCTATTAATAGATCTTTGCATGTGATAGATTACAGAGGATAGAGTCTCAATGGATAGAGATCCAGTAGCCAGTACAGTTGAAGACATATTTGAGTAAGGAGTTTTCAAGTGGAGAGAGGTCCACCAGTCAGTGCAGTAGAGAGACAGAGTCTTCTAGAAGATCACATAGCCAGAGCAGAAGGGGAAATAGTTCTCCTGTGGAAGATATCCATGAACTTGAGATTATGGGATCAGCATCTCCTTTGGATAGAGATCCATAAAAATTATAATTGGGAGTGATTCCCAAAGATATTGATTGAGAAAGTTTTAGTAAAATATTTTCTTCATGGAGTAGCCCACATTGGGTGAACCACGTAAATTGTGGTGTCTCTATTGTGTATGGTTTTTGTGCATTGCTTTGATTATTGCTATTGATACTACTATATTTACACAACATAATATTGAATTGGAAGAAAAAATTAAAAAGTGGTCTTATACTATTCACCCCCCTCTCAGTATAATCTTGTGTTCTTCAATTGGTATCAGAGCGGGTTCCTTCAAAAATTCTAACAGCTTGAGGGTATATTCTACAAAGAACACATATGGATTCACATAAAGGATTATCTTCAAATAAGGATCCATTATTTTATGGTAATAATTATGCTTTCTAGAGCATGATAATGTAGAACTACTTGATATCACAAGGATATGAGGTATGGTAGATGGTTGAAAAAGAGTATAAGGTTGAAGGTGATCACGAGGAAGATAATACTACCAGGAAATTGGTTGAGATCAATGCAAGAGCAATGAATTGTATTTTGAGTGGGCTACGTGAGACAAATTTTGCAAATGTCATGGTATGTACTTCAGCTAATGAGATGTGGACCAAGTTGAGGAATAATTATGAAGGATATTCCAAGGTAAAGTTGGCAAAACTACAAACTCAGAAAAATATTTGAGGAATTGAAAATGAAATATTTTGAATATATTGCAATGTTCTTACTTCGAGTTGATGAGATTATTAAAACTATGAGAGGCCTAGGTTTTGATATGAAAGAATTAAAAGTTACTCAAAATATTTTGAGATCACTTCCCATGAAATATGATGCAAAGGTTTTAGCAATAGAAGAAACAATGGATATCAACAAGTTAACAATGGAAGAATTACAAGGTAATCTCACAACTTATGAGATGAGGGTAAGTAAGCATCAAGCTCCAATAAAAGATATTGCATTCAAGGCTTCAAAAAAATATAAAGGGAAAGTTTCAAAAATATATAGAGTTTTAGAAAATTATGAGGAAGCTAACTTCATCAAAAGGAATAAGGACTCAAGGAATTTTAGAGATATAAGGAAAGTCAGGTGATACAAGACTGGTGATCTTGGTCACTATGCATACAAGTTTCCACATGAATAAATTAGTGATGATTAAAAATAGGGTCATAGAAGAAAAGAATATAGAAATCATAAGCATGAAAAAGATGACAGATTCAAGCAAAACAGGTATGAGAAGAAGAAAAATTTTCGTAAGGTAAAGAAATCTTACTACATTGTAGAAGCAAGTGATAGCTCGGATCATAGTGATAGAGACAATTCAGATGATGAAAAGGAAGAGCATTTATTCCTAGGAATAGAAGGTGAAAGAGAACAATGTTTTGTGTGTGGTCAAAGATATCATAGATCAGGGTATTGCAATTGTTTCAGTGATAGTGAAGATGAGATGACACATCAAGAAAATAGACATGGTCAAAGAAATCTTGAGATTTTGTTTGCTATAGATGATTATAATGATCTTAGTGACAGTGAAGATGAAGAAGGGTTTTTATATGGAATAAAAGAAGTAGAAGAAGAACATTCACTCCAAACAGAAGAATTTAAACAAGAGGATAATTTCTCAGTTGATCTAAAGGAATACTTCAATGTTATCCATGAGCAACTACAAGAGGTTAAGGAGAATCTAAAATAATTGAGATGTTCCCTACATGAGAAGTTTGATCCATCACATGACTCAAAAGGTCAAGATATTTGTACTAAGAAGGAAATATGTATTTCAGAGACTATAGAGATGGATTCCAAGTTGCTACTTGACACAAATGAAGAGAAAGAAGAGGAAGATTCCAAAGCACCAAAGGTCCCATATTTCAAGTTTGGGGAATCACGCTTAAAAGGAAAGGAAGTTATAAAAGATGAAAGCAAAGAAATACCTAATATTTGTGAGGAAAGTTCCTATGGCTCCAAATATTCAGTTTGGTTCTTGTTTTGAGACAGGTGAATCAAGATCAAAGGGAAAATAAATTTTTGAAGAGAAAGGCAAGGAAGAAACTAAGGAAGAGGTTTTATATGATACAAATAAGATTCAAGAATACAATGCACAAGTTGAAGATGATCATAAGGATAATGGTCAAGAAAGGTATGAGGAACCAAGGCATGAACAAAAAGCTTTTCAAGGACATTTTTTTTCTTGTAATGGATTTGGACACAGGGTTATACATTGCAGAATCCATGGATCAAAGAAGTTTGATTTTTCTAGAAGGAACTTCAAAGGAAGAAGGTATGATTTTCAGGGATATTGCTTCTCATGTAATAGTATTGGTCATAAATATTTTCAAATGCAAAGGAAATGAGCAACATGATTTTGGTTTTAGAGCTACAAATTTTAGAAGGCATGGTCATAATGGTCATGAAAATAGAGCTTCACAATACAGGGTTTAGGAAAGGAATGAATATGAAAATTACTTCAAGAAATAATTTAGGACATGGGCACCAACCAAATATCAAATGTTTTAATTGCAATAACTTTGGGCATATTGCAAAATGGTGTAGGACTCAATTCCAAACAGGTTCTAGACAAGAAGATCAAGTAATTCATCGAGAAAAGGATATCAGAAATATGTGGAAGGAAGTTGATAGAGGAAATAAACAAAGTGATATGGGAGTAAAAGTAATCCCACCCCAAAATTAATCACCTCAAGAGAGAAGGTGGTGAGGGAGCTAAGCTTAAGAGTCATATCTTTTAGCCTCATAGGTGTCCCTTTTGCCATTGATGTCAAAGGGGGAGATATTTGAGTAAGGGGGATAGCATTGAGTTAGGGGGAGTAGCCTCCAAAGAGAGCATTTAGTTAGGGAGAGCAACCTCCAAAGAGAGCAATGAGTTAGGGGGAGCAGCCTCCATAGAGAGTATTGAGTCAGGGGGAGCAGCTTTGATTCTCAGAGATGGTTTTTATAGTGATTGTGGTGTTTGCATTAGAGGTGTTGCCATCAATGACAAAAGGGGATATTGTTGGATATTTGAGGTAATTTGAGAAATTTTAATTTTTCATTGATGTCACATGGATCATTTATGTCACATGGATAACATTTGGTTTTGGTGGCCAAAATATTTCTTAAATAAGCATTTATGATATTTTGAAAAGCATGGCTATTTACAGGGTTTTTATGAAAACCAAGGTAGGCAAAATAAAAGGTTTTATTTAAAAACATGTTGGGCTTATGTGGAAAGAGCTTTTCTTAAAATCTAAGGTGGAATTTTTTTTCATTGAAAAAGGACCTCCGGTGATGAAGATATTAAAGTTTAAAGTTTAAGTTTAAATTAATGGAGGGCCGACCTATGTGCAATTAATGGAGGTTGGCATATATATGTAAAGGTTTCAATTTATTTCAGAAAGGGGGCATATTATATATCATCGGAAAGCTTATTTTGGGGGCTATTTTAATAACTTATTTAGAAGGATAAATATGGTGTGTTTAAAGAGATATTTCTAATTTTGCAAAGGGGTTCCAAAATTGAAGTTTGCCTTGTTATTTTTGAAGAGGATTAATTCTTTCATGAGGTGACAAGGTATGCAATATTGTGATTTATTTTATTTTATGGTATAAGTGGTTTTGGGAGTGAAAAGGTTATGCAATGTTTTGATTTATTTTATTTTATGGTACAAGTGGTTTTAGGAGAGATAAGGAAGTTGTGCAATTAAAGGCCTTGGTGATGATTATTGAAAAGTGGAGTAATGTTGATTATTTTGTGATCTACTAACCCTTGTGAAGATTGGCAAAAGAATTTTGTGATTGTGGTATATTTACAAAGAGGTTTTTTCATCTTCATAAAAGGTATGGGCACATTATCCTATTGACTATTTATGGTGGTTGATTTCTGAAATATCATTGGAGAGAAAAGGATTGATTGTGGTTTCCTTTTCAAAAGTGATTGGTTTAATGCTTCAAGGTTTTCTAGTTTGAGAGTTGAGGTTAAATCTTGTTTTATAAGCATTGTTATTGAAGCCCATTGGTTGTGAAAGAACTTGAGTTAGAAAATAACATGAGTATAATTGTTATATGATATTTGTGGTTGAGCATTGTTGGAAACATTTGAGTTGGTAGATACATACGTGGACTAGGGTTTTGTGAGAAAGAGTTGTCCCTTGTGATGATTGGTTGAGTTGAGTTGATTGAGCCTAGTCAAGTGATGTGTGAAGTGATTATTCAAGTTCTATGAAATAAACTATTCCATAATTCTATGTTGAGTTGATATTGAGGTTAGAACATATTGAGTCTCTAACAATTCTCTTTATGGTTCTATAATACTTGAGTTGAGTTAAGGTTGACTTGAATTGATTTGAGGTTGATTTGAGTTGAGAGTGAGATTAGAACATATTGAGTCTCTAACAATTCTCTTTATGCTTCTATGAGTTTATTTGAGTTGAGTTTAGATTGATTTGGATTGAGAGTGAGATTAGAACATATTGAGTCTCTAACAATTCTCTTTATGCTTCTATGAAGTTGATTTGAGTTGAGATTACCATTCATTGTTGAGTTCATTTTTTGTACTAATTGAACATGATTGATTGAGCCTTTGAGAAGGCCTTTGGTACAGATTTGAGGACAGTGTTGGGATAGATTTGTGGACAGTTTTGGGCAAGTTATTGGTGATATTGCTAGAGAAAATTTGGGGATCAACATCTCCTTTGTACAGAGATCCATAAAAATTGGTAATTGGGAGTGATTCCCAAAGAGATTGACTGAGAAAGTTTTAGTAAAATATTTTCTTCATGGAGTAGCCCACATTGGGTGAACCACGTAAATTGTGGTGTCTCTATTGTGTATGGTTTCTATGCATTGATTTGATTATTGCTATTGATACTACTATCTTTACACAACTTAACATTTAATTGGAAGAAAAAGTAAAAATTGGTCTTATACTGTTCACCCCCCCTCTCAGTATAAGCTTGTGTTCTTTAGTATGGATCATGCTATATTTCTAGTCAGATCATTAGGTAGTCATCCCCAAAACTTAAGATATCAAAAATACAAATAATGGACTATGGATTTAGCCTCCACCAGAGCTATAGATGCTTGACTAGTAGTGGAGTACTCTCATGTGTGGTGAAATATCTCTATCAAAAAGATCTCTTATCGCACATACAGACAAGCTAGTTTCTTGGTTTCATCCATAACAATTTTACCCAATTTACTCAAGATGAGTTAATGAAATCACTTACACACACATTGGTTCTCGATTACCTTGATTCATTACCATACTCTTTATTCGATAAATGAATTCACTACACACACATTTTTTCCTAGGGGGATTAGGCTATTTTTAGTGAGTTTGTTTGATACCACTAGTATGTCTGAGTTTGCAAAATAGGTAGTTTTCTATATCAACATCCATATCTTATTCCATATCAACATCCATATCTTATTCCAAGTCAACATCCATGTTAGTTCATGAATATTTCACCCCACATCTTACCAAGTCTTGTGCCCCTGATTAAACAAAAATGTTAGAAAAATGGAAAAAACAATATCTAAACTATAAATGATCATTAGTATATATGCATATTCCATACCTTGAATTAATCATCCATAACATATCATATGCATTCATAATCCATATAAACATGCATTCTATAAAAAGCATTCACAAAAATATATCTAACATAAAAGGTAAAAGTCATGCATATATATATATATATATATGTGTGTGTGTGTGTGTATAAATATTGCATGTACAATGAGTGTCGAAATGCTACATACAATGGAGCACCAAGGCTCATATACAAAAAGTGCATCTAAGCACTAGCTACGCCCTCCAAGAGGACCCCTATGACCTAGTAGGAGCCCTAGACCTAGAGCTATGCCTAGACTCACTATGCCTAGCACCCCTAGAGATAGTTGAGGTTGGAGGATCTAGAAGTAGAATATGATGTTCCATCAACCTATCCTCCAATACCTTGATATATCTATACCGAGAGTGAAGATGTGCTATATCAATATTATGCCAATTCTTCCTCTCTACTAGCTCTTCTTGGAGCCTCATGATCCTCACATCCCACTCTACCACCTACTACTCCAACTATGCCCAATCCTCTTTGCTTTGATTTGAAGACCCACCCAAAGCCTCCTCCACATCCTCGACATCTACATCCTCTCCATCACTCTCAAGAGCCTACCTATTTTCACCCTTAGCCCTCCTCCTTTGACTATATGATTGAAGGCATCGCTATCACTTGAGGTTCTCTTTTATCCCCTCATACCTAGCCTCATAACCATCCCCATCAGCTACTACTCAAGGATGTGCCCATGCTAGCTGTGTAGCAAACCATACCTTATACTCCACTATAGTCCTTGCATCATTTGCATTTGGGAGGTCCATATCCTCATCATCCTCATAGACCATCCTCCACCACTCTACACATGATAGCCCTATATCCTCCCTATACCTCCTATACTACACCAACTCATTCAGAACATCCTATCTCAAGCCAAACTATTAGAGTACTAGTGAGAACTAAAAGTACTTAGTATCACTCCGATGTCACCCAACCACCCACCTAACCTACTGCATTCATCGTAAGTACTCTCCATCTATGTTCCACTTGTAAGCCTGCCATGGCCTCCATATCACTTGGGTGGATTTCAATCTAGCCCACAAATCTCAATTCCACTAACTCATCCACATTGGTCGTCTCAACTATATCTCCTTAGCCACTACCCATCTCCTAGCATAGGGTTACTTCCTACCCAAGCCTGTTACCGATAAGCCCTTCGATCGATCCATACTGAAGTTCTCCCATACCCAACACTACAGTAGCAAGCTACACACCAATAGTTTCCTCCTTTACCTCATCATATTATAAATCTCATAGTATACCTATACTAATAAAAAATTAGAGCCCATGAGTATAGTTGTCACCTAGTGAGCATATCACTCACTACTTCGATCAGGTTCCAAGGGAACCTACACCTAATGTTGTTCAGGGCCATGATGTTGGTCAACACAAAAATTACCAAGACATGGAGGGCATCCAACTCCTTGTCCAAATACATGGAATAGTAAGGTATACCTCCACTCTCCACCTGCACACCCTGCTAGCCATCACCAAACATCTTCATCATCTCCATATTTTGACCATGCTCAACCTCTTGGGTCCCCTCATCCCTAACCCCTCATCAGCCCTCACCACATCAACTCGGGCTACTTTCTCTAGCCCCACATCCTCCAATAGCACCCACTCCTCATCCAATACCACCTTCCTAATTCTAGGAATGAGAGACAAGAACCGATGTTGAGCCTCCAAAATCCTAGGCTACAACACAACACAAAAACACTTGTCATTTAAAAAAAAAATCACAAAAACACAAAAAAATTACACAATACACAAAAAAGGGTATTACCTTAGCATCCCATACTCTAGCATAAATTCCAACCTCTGCACCTTCTCCTTTCACCACCATAGCTTCCGCACTCAAATCACTTCACCTCACTTCACTACACTCTCCCAGATGCAACTTCTCAAACTCTCAAATGCAAAAATAAGCTTGGTTTCTCATCCTAGTAGCTATTTATAGCTGCTTCAAGCACCTTGAGATGCCTGTGGGTGTTTCTTGGCACACTAAAGCACCCATGGGCATTTGCAGAATGCTCAAACACCAACGGACATTTGTGCAGGTCAAAAGTGCCAATGGATATTTGGTGCCAAATTCAACAAAATATCAAATTTTAACAAAAAATGGTTTATCCCAACCAAATAATTCTAAATTGCATCCATGCATATCTACTCTCATTTTAATAGGTTTTGTAAAAATTCCAACTGATTTGGATTCATAATTTTCATTTACGACCACAATTTGCAAATTCGCCTAGCAAGTTACAAAAGCACTCCAAAATGGTCCAAATATTCACAAAACAACCACAATCATCAATAGCATCAATCATACGTCATCATAAAAATAATTCCATATCATCATTTGTATATTTTCCAAGTCTAAACAACATGTGAGTCTTGTATCTAGTGGGTTTTTCTATATACTTGGCGATCGCAACAATTTGCATCCATGCAATTTGGTAAGATGAAGAGACTACCATAAGGAAACTTGGTCATTTTCATCATTCCATATCTCTTTTTTAAATCATATTCATATTGGGTACTTCACATTTTTAGTGAAATATTGATAAGAAAAATTTGCACAAGAGTTGTCATTGATGGCCTAGTTTGTGGGGCTTAAAAACTTGGAAAAAACCAAACTTCATCATTACACATTTCCTTGACAGTCATCATGGCGACTGGATTTAGCTAGGATGATTTGTTCTAGTCATAGGAATTATCTTATACTCACTAGTTGACCCTCTAAAGTTGACTATTTTTATCTTTGCATTTTTCATCTTTGCATATCAATGATGCTAGAAGGCATATTCTTCAACAACATCGAATCACCCCAAATTTGGGGCAACCACATTTGGTTTTGACTTTCCCACAATGGGATACATTTTACATGATCATGACATCTACACTTGGAAAAAATACCTTCATATGTTGGGATAAAAATAGATACATTTTCCATCCCACATTTCACCAAAACCCTTCATCTTTTGGGGAAAAAATAGACACATCATTTCATATTTTTCACCAACCCCTTCCCACCTTTGGGGAAAAAACGGTATCATATTTGCATCATTCATTTGCACAATTTTTTTTCAATTGGCTTGTGAGATAAATTCACAAACTCATTCACCAATTTATGGGGTAAGCTATACAAAATTCAAATTATTTCATTCTTTTATCTCCAAGCTCGTGTTCCACATCCCAAGAGAAGCTACTTTTGCACCTAGCTAAAATAGGTGTCTTATGTTTTTGCACTTCATTGTATTTTCATGCAACGTAGTACAAAAAGGGGCATCTGTAGACACCAAAACCTAGCCACTTGTCCTCCATCTATGCTTTCCTACCATTTCCACCCTTTATTTACATATATTTTTATATATTTATTTTATATATATTTAATATTAATATTTTATATATTATATTTTATATATATTTATAAAAGTGAATTAATCCCAGCCATCCGATTAAATTTAATTCTATCCATCCATTTACATCAATCCATGTCACACCCTAGATTTAATATCAACCCTCTAAGTATGCCCTATGTTGGATTAGTGTCATTGAAACCCTAAGTATGCCCTAGGTTGTATTATTAATAGGAGCCATTCTAATGGCTCAACGCCTAAGCAATTTTGTACCTTGAATCCAGAGAACCTGAGTCTGAATCTTGCTCGAGTCTTCCTTGAGTTATTTTGAGTATCTGAGCATCCTCATATTTCATCCACATCTACCATAACCCCTACATCCATTGTCGCCTCCCTTGCTCAGCTAGATCTGGGTGCTTCCTTACCTACCACCAAGTGTCTTTGGGTGCCTTCCACCATAACTGAGCACCCACAGGTATTTCTTACAGTCACCAAGCACCTATGGGTATTTTACACCAGAGATTCTGAAGTCCCCCTAGCCTTCAGGTGATGCTAGGGCATCATCGCACCGATTCACTACAAAAAATGTCAAATCAGATTAGAGAACAACAAATATATAAGGTAAATCCATTATTTTTTATTTTATTTATGCACTTTTAGATTCTATTCATTTATTCATATTGCATAGCTAGGATTTTTATCTACTTTTTGAGGGCCTCACATTGTGGAGCCCTCATAGTTGCTACTAACTCATTTGCTATTTTATTGTGTGTAGATATGAAAGTGTGACATCAGTATTGGATAGTTGATTAAGCTGGAGTGGCATGGCACTGGATAACTAAAAGCCCACTCACTTATATTGGGAGAAAGGATGCATTTGAAGACACCACCAACATTGTTTTGCTAGGGTTTTGGAGAACCCTAGCCACTGTAAAATCTGTATAAAAAAGGATTCAAAAATCCTCATTGTAACAATAGAGTTTTTAGGCTTCCCCCAATTATATAAGATCATTCATTGTGCAATTTTGTGTTCTTTTATTTCTATTTTCTGGTTCATATTATTTGGTGTTGCATTTTTTTCTCTTCACTTATCATAAGAATTAATCATTTAAGCATCCATATGTGAAATGAGATGATGTGAAAAGTATGGTTTTTTACTATAAGCTTCTGTAAATATGCATAAAATAGTTAGTGGCCATCTAAATATCATTGTTGATATCTATTCGGTATCTATCCTATTTCATAAACATCCCTTAATAAACAAAACCTCATAATAAAAATTATGATTGATTGATAAGATGATTTGTTGCTATAAGGGATTTTTGAGGTTTTCCATGAGACTCAAACACCCTAGTTGATTAATCAAAATTTGTATGATGAATACACAAAACTCCTTAAAGATAAAATATTTTAATGAAGACCAAGATATTTATTATCCATGTGTGTGCAAATGAATATATTACATGAAACATAAGACAACCTCATTGTCAGGCAGGATTCATTCATCTCATTGTTGTAATGAGGATCACCAAATGTTAATTATGATCCTAGTTTTGGATGCAGTTGGATTAGAATACTAGGTAATACGATCCACCTAAAGCTAGCTCATTTATAAATTGCTTAGAACTACCCCATTTCCAAGTGGGATTCATTCAACCCATTGCTATAATGGGGATCACTCAATGGCTTTGAATATTGACCATTCCATGGATTCAAGATCTTCACCCCCTTATTTTATTTTCATTTATTGGGATACTTGCTCATGCTTAGTGATGACAATCACTATTTATTTTTCATTTTGTTTTCTTTTAGAACAAGCGGTTTTCTTAGTGTTGAAAATCATTGTTTATTTTGGTTTGATTTGATTCTAGATTTTCTCATTTTTTATGAAAGCAAGGGATTTGTTTGGGTAGAGGAGAGCTTGTCCTTTTTCCAATGATCAGAACCCTAGACCATGCACATCACAAGATGATCAAGTAAAACCTTTCGCTTAAGGTAACTACGACCACTTTGTAGTGCTCATATTTCCTTGTTCAAACTAGGATTATTAATGTTTAAAATTGTGATAGAATTTTGATATATGCAAGGTGCTATAAAAACTAGACATCTTCTTCAAAAGCAAAGATATCTTTCTACAAAATATGAGAAGATCACTAGGTATGGCTAAATTACTGGAAACCCCTAGTATATTCCTTATAGCAACTGATGGGGTTGTGTTGAAAAACATAATTACTCATAAAGGATGATGGATGATGATGATTTTAAATATGCATGATTGACATACAAACGTGGTATCATTTGTAATATTGTAAACACAACCTATCCTAATGTAAGTGTAATGGATGAAAATGCCTAATGCAATGCAATTAATGAATGGATGTGATGCAATGCAAAATGTAAAATGCAAATGTTTTTGTGTTTTTTATGTTTTAAGTTATTTTTGAATTTTTGACTTTCAATTGTTTTTGTATTTTTAATGGTTTTATGATTTTTTTGGATTTTATGTATGAAACACCTTTAAGTGAAGGATGTTGAGAGGCTTAGGCTCTTCAACACCTTCTAGCAATGTTAGGCGATAGGTCCCAGGTCCAATATTTTTTGAAATAATGAATGGACCTAACCAATTGGCCATAAATTTGTCTCGTAGATGCGGTAGCAAGTTTGAGTTCTGTTGGTTTTCTTTTAGCACAAGATCCCTAAATTTAAAGTCTCACAGGTGGACTTTGTTATTATAAGCCCTTTTCAAGTGATCTTGGTAAACATGGAGATGCTCAAGAGCATTCACACGATGTACATCAAGAAGCATCAGTTGATCTAGGTGAGCTTACCATGCAGTGTCATCATTGATGAACTTGTTGTGGCTGCTCCACAACGAGCCCCAAAAAATTGGGGACCCACCTTTTTGTTTTGAAAGTTCGATGTTTGCAGTTTGTTTTAAGGGTCTATGCCTTCGTTTTGTCGTGGGTTTTGCAATTGTTGTCGGTTCTTGTCGACAATATTTTATTGTCGATGATTTTTTATTGTCGACGATTTTTTCTTGTCGACGATATTTTATTGTCGACAACTTTTTCTTGTTGACGACTTTTGTCATCATTTTCTTGTCGATGACTTTTGTCATCATTTTCTTGTCGACGATATTTTAATTGTCAACGAATTTTCTTATCGATGATATTTTCTTGTCGACGATATTTTCTTGTCGACAATATTTTATTGTCGACATTTTTTTTTATTGTTGTCGATGACTTTTTGTCATCATTTTTGTTGTCAACAACTTTTATCGTCATTTTTGTTTATGACAACTTTGTCGTCAATTTTTTTTGTTTTTAGCAAGTTTATTGTCGAGTGTTGGTGTTTCTTGTCATGGGTGGTTCAGATAATGAAAATATATATATATATATATATATATATATATATAATAATAATTTTGTATATTTATATTCTATATATATAAATTTAAAATTTAAAATAAATAAATTAGAGGATTTTTCATCATTTAAGCTTCAGTTTAATGGTGGTCATGGTGTTGATTTCTAATATGTTAATTTGGTCTTTGCAGGTAGAAGGAGACCCCATATGAACTAAGTGACAAGGAAAGACTCAGCGATAGCAAGGCATGAATCACATGAAACACAATGATCGGGCTACTGGCTATGCATGGACACGTCCATGGGATTGGAACCTAGGTCTCCTCTCGACTTACGGCAATAATACCTACCATGGTGGAAGACCAGATCCCACATGCTTACACAACAACAGTGACACCTTGGTTGATATGGTGAATGGCGATTTGTAGATAGGGTTTCGAAGATGAATGGCCCAGTGGAAATATGATGATGTGGGATGGCCAAACTTTAATGGACCCTAGCGAGAGTAAATGGGTCGAGTGGATGAACATCAGGCCTGGTAGATTTTGAAGATAGCAACATGACATTATGGTTGAAATCTACGTTGATGAAAGTATAGATGTGGGGATTAGATGAGGCTTACACTGTAGAAGCATTGGTCATAGGTACCATTTGGAGTCGATAATAACAATGAGAAAGACATCGGGTATGAATTTTGACAATGGTACAACGTGGTAGAGGCCTTAGTTTGCAGTAGCCATCAAGAGTCATGTGTGACAGCAATAGAGCACTATGAGCAACAAAATCTATCTATGGCAACCAAAATAAAATAGTAGTGGTTAGGAGAAAACATCCAGCATTCGTAGAATCTAGGTGTGAGGTTGCTGAGTTGGTCCAATAGCATGCAGATTCACGAGTGGATTGATGAGTAATTAACAGTGAAAAGCAGTTTACGTGGACTTCGAGTTAGTGACACGGACATCGAGCCCTTCGGTGAAAAGCGATCTAAGGCTGGAAATTGTAGAAAAAAATACTATATTTTGGTATAAAGGAGCTTTTATTTGGCAAGAGCAACTTTTGTGTGTGAAATCAAAAGGATACTGAAACTAAGACTGCTTCTATTTTTGTAAATATTTCCTTTGCATTATTGCTTCTTGTATCTATTCGTTTATGCCATAAAGTGGGTTACGATAGGTGAATGATAGAATGATGCAATCATGTGTTTCCTCAGAGTCTTGCATCTGATCTAATCTGACTGTGTTTATGTTGCAAGTCCGTTAGGTCAGGTTGTTTTAGAATTTCATCTCATAACTTGGGGTTTTGCAGGGAGGAGATTGCTAACCAAATTAATGTTTTGTTTTGGTTTTTCCAGCTAACTTTTGTAAATAATTTTTCTGTTTTATTTCTCTGATATTTAGATTAATCTTACCTTAAAATCTACTTTTTTGATTCTGGTCCATTCCAAAAAATTTGCATTTGTGTTCATTCTATTCTGGTCCATTCCAGAATTTTTGCTAATTGTTCCTTGATTTTGGTCCATTCCAGAATTTATGTTCATAAATAGTTCTTTTATTGCCATGAATAATCTAAGCTATAAAGAAGGTAAATAAATCTGCCAAGAGTATGCTCTACGTCTGCACTTGAGAAAGTGATCTGCTCGCACCAAAAATTGGAGGGTTTGTTTACAGATCTAGTGTTTCCCAAAGAAAACCAAGGATTAATAGTGGAGAAGAGAAAGTCGCTTCTAGATCCACTTCTTTAATTTAGATTTTCATTCTTGCATATCCAAACACCTTCATCTAATTTTCAAATAAAATATGGGTTTAGGAGGGCTACTAATTCCAAATGCACATTAAGTCAGATTAAGTGAATGAATCCTAAATTTCTAACTTACTAATTTTTGCTAACATTTAATGCTAACATTGCTAACTTTACTAACACCAAATGCTAACATAGGGATAGTGGAACACTTTTAAATGAAGATAAAATGAATCCCCTAACTCTAAAAATTAACCTCATGTTAAAGGCATGCAGCTTAAAATGAAGTGGTTTATACCACACACTTTCTCATTTGGAATATTTTTAAGCTGAAGATAAAAGAGGTTACTAACTAGGTTTTAGGTAGATCACTTTAATCTCAGGAACATTAAAAGAAGCTATCTTCATATTTGGTTGATTTAATGGATTATGGTTGCAAAGTACTTGTTCGAATCATTAAAGGCCCCTTGTTAACTGTTACTTGCATGGTTTAGGTTATTCTGGTATACATTCATTTATTTGCTTTAGTCTTGATTGATTACATGCACATGAATTTTTGTTCACAAGAACCTTGGAGAAATGAATAATGCTACTTAATTTCTTTGCAAGAGAGAGTTTCTTGTTTGATACTCTAGTTGTGGTGATCATTTTGCTATAGGGCAAAATATTCACTCAACATTTTGGTGCTAGGAAGGCCTTATTTATTACTTTGTGATTACGATCTGTTCTAATGATTAATGTGGGTAGTTTTTTTTCCACCTATTGTGCTTACAGGTATAACATTTATTTGTTTTATTTTGCAAGTGAGTTGAGAGAAGTCTTTTAGAATTCTAGAGCTTCAAGCTGATCCAACCTGAGTACATAGCTACTAGGTCCAAAACCACAGGGGAAACTATTTTCCAAAGCCTTTATCCCACTGCTAGGAAGCTGAGAAACAAAACATTAGAGATCAAAATACCACCCAGTATACTTGAGTCAGGAGCTTCTTTAGACTCAAGTACATCTAGTGGGCTTGAGCCCCCACTTTCAAATGTGATAGCTACTCCAAGTGTGTTTGTCCCCATCATTACAAGTGTTTCCTTTGTTCCTATAGGGTCAATACCCTTGAATAACATGGCCCAACAACAACAACAACAACAGCCACCTGCCCTTTGGTATGGTGTGCAAAGTTCTCCCTTAGATATCCCTAGGGTAGACCATGACTTGCCTAGAAATATTGAAAGGGGATTTCCTAAATTCGTGCATGATGATCCCATAACAACCAAATAACATGTCTAGATTTAAAAGGATTACATGTTTAGACAAGGATTTGCCCATGAATATATCGCTTGTCAAATTTTCCCTGCTAGTCTAGATAGTACGACCAATGAATGGTACAGGAATCTTCTAGCAGGGCCCATTACTTCATGGGCTCAATTAGAAGCTGCCTTTATTATCCAATTTTGAATGTTGTTGGATCCTTCCATAATTTATAATTTATTTGTATCATGCAAAAGGTTACCCAATGATCCCATAATAACATTCAATCAGAGGTTCCAAAAACTATATACAAATTTGACTCGCCACTTTGCAGTAGATCCTGCGGTGGCCCTGCAACTATACTTTGGAGCTTTAGATCCATTAACATCTTTGTTGACTAGAAGGAATCCTTAGGTTATGATGCTTTCGTTAGCTTATGCGGAGACAATGACCCTTGAACAACAAATGAATTTACCAGGAGTAGGGTTTTCTCAATTGATTGGGATGGGACAATACGGTCCATATAGTCAATTTGCCATAATGAATCAATTAATGGCACCACAAGTTCCAACAATGAACAATTTCCAACAACCATATCAAGTCGCATCATTTCCCACTTATCCTAATGCCTCTATTCCAACATAGACATTGATTCCAAATAACCCGATGACCTTGCCTGGGTTCAGTATGGGCAATAACTTGTTGACTATACCTGGGTTTACTTCGATTAGTATGCCAAGTCCAATGACTTAACCAACAATCACTTCTATTCAAATTGTGAATCCATGATGGAATCAAAGTGCCCAGACCCAAGCCATTGTACCTGTTCTAGAGGTGGCTAATGCAATAAATACAACTGGGCCCAGAATTACAGTGCCCCAACCACAAGGGCCTGAATCCGTGATAGAAAACATGAAGGAAACATTTGCCAAAGTTTTAGTTACTGTGGGAAATGTTAATAAAAAATTTGACCAAGTCATTGGTCATAACCGACCTCATAACAATAGAGGAAAAGTAAAATACAACACACATCCTAATAATGGATGATTACCCAATCTCGTAGCCAATCAGGCAGATGTCTCGAAATATTTTGGAGAGTTAGGATCTTGTGATAATGATTGCCTGCTCTGTTGCTATGGAAAGCAGGAGTCTATATTGACTAAAGTTATACATCCCCAAGAAAGTGAAGAAGAGGAGGATGTTGAGTTTTTTGGAAAAGAAGATGAAGAAGCATGGGAATTTCATGCCAATAAACATTTTGGGAAAGGGAATCACAAGTATTACACAAGGAGTTCTAAGGATCCCAAAACTTCCTCTACCCCTCCAAACAACCCATTACTTCCTCCTAATTTCAAAGGATATGTCAATCCACCTCCTCCATCAATGGTGGAGAAGTCTAAGTTGGTGCAAAACATGTCAAATTCGAAAAAACCCACTTATGACTTGATAGAAGACATGAAGAAAACTAAGGCCAATGTCTCAATGTATGATATCTCCCAACTTTTAGGCCAAGAAGTAAGTCCACCAAAAGGTTTGGATCCACCTACCCAAGTTCATGAAGCTAAGGGTGTTGAGTCCTAATTGGTTTGAAAAGGGAAAAATGAGATGTACCCCCCTTTCTTATAACCATTAGAATTGCTGGTAGAAATATACACAATTGTCTAATAGATTCAGGGGCCTCTACTAGCATTATGCCCCTATAAATCTGTCAAAAATTGGGACTTACACCAAAACCTTCTAAAAGCAAGGTGGTGCAACTGGATAGATCGGCCATGGAGGCAATGGGAGAATTAAGTGATATTATTATTCAGGTCAACTCAAAACCTAGGGTTCAACATCACATAGATATATTGGTACTTAACATTCCTATCAAATATGGCATGGTGTTGGGAAGATATTGGAGCAAGAACCTAAATGGATACGTAGTAACAGACTCTTCACATATGTGGTTGCCTTGGAGAGGAGTGGCCAACCAAATTTGAATTAATAGTGAACCTAGGCTCAAGGAAATGATAACAGAATACAACAAACCTAATGAGATTCAATACATTGAAACTGAATTAGGAGCCTATTGCTTGGACGTAGAAATTCTTAAGAATTCTCAAAATTGAAGTATTGGATGCAATGATTTTGAAGAACACCACAAGGTTTGGACTCTAATATTTTATGGATCCAAGTCCAAAAAAGGGGCGGGAGCTGGTATTGAACTTTTGTGTCTAGACAGAAAACCTATGTTGGTTGCCTATAGATTACAGTTCCCAGCCACCAACAATGTGGCAGAATATGAGGCCTTGATTTTTAGACTCCAATTGGCCCTTCGGAAGAAAATCAAATGTATCAAGGTCTTAGGTGATTTTGAATTGGTCATAAAACAAGTTAAAGGACAATATGCATTTAAGAACAAGCGGCTCAGCCTTTATCAAACCAGAGTTAGAGATTTAATAAACGAATTTTATGCTTTTAACATATCTCTAAGACCCCGGATCTTGGATTTTTTTTTTCGAGCTCTGGTGATTTGGCGGGAAATCTCCTGAACTGTCGAAGGCCGAAGCTCTTGGATTCTGGCTCGCGGCTTCTTCCTGGGTCTCTGTTGGTTTGACATCGTTCCCCTCTGAAGGCTCGTCCGTTTCCCCGAGAGGGCCCTATGGGGTCTCCTCCAGGTTCTCTTGATGGGAAGAAGAGCTCTTATGCCGAGATTCTAAAAGAAAATTTTGCGTCTTCTTCTGATGAAGCCCAGCGGGGTGCTTACCAAGCGCTTCTCAAGAATGTTGGCAAGGGTTCTTCTGCAAACAGAGTTAATGGATGCCTCCCGCAATCGGATTCCAGACCTAAGATAGTCATAGAACCAAAGATGGTTGAGGATACGATCACCTACCGTGCTAACCATGACTTGATCTCGCAAATTCATGGGAATCCGACCCACTCTACACTTTCTGCACACCTGGGTTAGACAGAACTGGGAACCTATCGGTGAGTACTCCTTATGGCCTATAAGCAACGGGTATTTCATTATTAGTTTCTCTTCTTCGATAGATAGAAACAGAGCTTTTGAATCAGAGAAGAGGACCCATGGCCCGACAGGGTTATTTGTCCAACCATGGAGAGTGGGTTTCGATCCTCGCATTGAGCCCACGGCTGTTCCAGTGTGGATCCGGCTGTACGCTCTCCCGATGGAGTTTTGGGGCGAGCAGATTCTTGAGATGATTGGTAACTCTCTAGGTAGATTTATGGGAGTTTCCAAAGATACCATAGAGGGAAACACTGCTGTTTTTGCTAGAATCTGCGTTGAAATGGATATCAGTCAGCCACTACCAGCTGAGGTGGAACTGGAGTTAGCAGGACAATCCTGGATACAACAGTTAGATTACGAAGCCCTACCTTTTAGATGCAGGGTCTGCCATAAGCATGGCCATTTGGCTAGGTTCTGTCCGAATACCTTGAGCACAAAAGCGGATGCCCCGCTAGGAATCTCAAATCGACCCAGAGAGGGTAAGTTCACCCCGGTCAAAGAATCACAAAACACCCCCAAGGTTCGAAGCCCGTAAAGATGGCTTTGAACAGCGAGAAACGAAGAAGAAACAAAAAGAGAAATGGCAAGGACCAAGCTTCACTCAAGCCAACCAACCGGTATGAAATCTTTAAATCCCTGGTGGATCAGGAAGACCAAGTTATGGATGGAGTGGATGGGAACACTGAGGATTTTAACATCCACTCTCATGTTTCTCCCTCTTCAACTCCTGCCCGCGAGCAGGTGCTTAAACCCACTGATTTTTTATAGCCAGAGAACCCAGGGGCATTGGTTATCCATTCCTCAGCACAGCCAGTTATTCAGGATGTCATCATGGGAAGTGCCGAAAAGAATAGAGAAAGGCCAGCCCTGGGATTACCTAGGTGGAAAAACGGTCCAAGAATAACATTTCTCAAGGTGCAGGCAGGAAGTCTAATAAGGACCTAATAGCATCGCAAGGAGACAAGTTGGTCACTGATGGATCGGTGAGAACAATTGACTCTTACTGTTCTCAAGGTTTCCAATGATTATTCAATCTTGGAATGTTAGGGGTTTAAACAATGAGAACCCATCAATCTGCTGTTCAAAGACTCATAAAGAAGGGTAAAACAGACTTTTTGCTCCTCCAGGAGACAAAAATGTCTTTAGATCTTATGTGTAGAACAGTTGGTAAAATATGGAGGGGAGCTGGATATATGGATGTGGCAGCTCAGGGGGCCTCAGGAGGAATTGTTACTTTTTGGAACCCCCTGGAATGGTCTGCTTTAGAACATATAGCTTGGAGGGGTGTTCTCACATCTCTTTTTAGGAATAATATCACAGCTGAGCAAGTTTTAATTACAAATTTTTATGGGGCTCAAAGCCATGATGGCCAGAGGCTTCAATGGAAAGCAGTTCACAACATGAGGTCCTCAAGACAAGCTTTTGACTGGATCATTGCTGGAGATTTTAATGCCAAATTATCTGTTCGGGATCAGGAAGGTGGTTCCCCTATTTTGGACCTGGGGGATCGGCTTCTGATTGCCCAGGTTCAAGCTTTTCACTTAGTTGATGTCCAAGGTCCTGGAACTTTTTTCACTTGGACTAACAAACGGAGGGATCCACACTGTTGTAAGGTAAAGCTGGATCGCTTTCTGGTCTCAGAGGAGGCTTTTGTTAAGTGGAATGTGCAATTACAGATTTTGGACGGTCCTATTTTTGATCACTCTCCCATCATGCTGAAGGGTGGGACTCTGACAGGGCAGTTCCATAAACCGTTTAGATTTGAGAATTTTTGGCTTCAGAAGGAGGACCTTCATGAGGTAATTCCGCAATGGTGGGAAGAAGGTCGCCCACCTTTTGGGACAGCAATGTTTAAATTTCACAAACAGCTCCTTTTTGTCAAATTTAAATTGAAACAGTGGAGGCACGCCAATAAATCGGATTTCTCGCTGCAAAGAGCCCCCTTGTTGGCCCGCTGGGAGGAGGTGCAGAAACAATTTAGGGAAGGTTTAATTTTTGAACAGCTTAAAACTGAAGATGATGCCTTGCGCAAAGCTGTTGAGGACATTGATAACCACGAGGAAATTTACTGGAAGCAGCGGGCTAGAAATTCTTGGCTTTTGGAAGGAGATAGAAATACAAAAATTTTTCATCGTTCAACATGTGCTAGAAGACAGATGAATAATATGGCAGTTTTAAAAGATGAGAATGGTCACTCCTTTGATACTCTTCCAGGTATGCACTCCCACTCGTGGATTACTTCTCCAAGCTTTTTGCAGAAAACAGGGACCAAGATGTGGGGGCTCAAAATGAAGTTCTTGATGTTATTCCCCCTATTATCACTCCAGCAGAAAATCAGGCTCTCCTCAGACCTATTGATCGAGATGAATTGAAAAATGTGGTCTTTGGAATGAGCACAGGCAAATCTCCCGGTCCAGATGGTTTTCCTATTGAGTTTTTTCAGGCCTTTTGGGACACCTTGGAGGAAGATGTTTTGGCTGTAATTGAGGAGTCCAGATCTAATAAGAGAATGCTCAAGGCTCTAAATCATACCTTTATCACGTTAATTCCAAAGGGGGAGGAAGGAGTTCATATCTCTGACTTCAGACCTATTGCTTTATGTAATGTGATTTACAAAATTATCACAAAAATTATAGCTGAACGTCTTAAACCTCTCCTTCATTACATCATTTCTTCAGAACAGGGGGGATTTGTTGAGGGTAGACAGATCTTGGATGGAGTGATTCTTGCTCAGGAGGCTATTCATTCAATGCAAAACTCTGGTAACAAAGGAATGTTCATCAAACTGGATATGTCTAAGGCTTACGATCGGGTTGAGTGGGGTTTCCTTCAAGGATGTTGGCCGCCTTTGGCTTTTCCCGAGAATGGATTGACTGGGTTATGAGTTGTGTTTCCACGCCTTCTTATTCGGTTCTCATCAAGGGGATTCCCTCGCCTCCCTTTGGAGCCTCTCGTGGCCTCCGACAAGGGGACCCTTGCTCGCCCTATTTATTCCTTATCTTAGCTGAAGGATTAGGCCGACTCTTCTTGAGAAGAAGACTTCAAGGCCTGATAATAGGTATTAAGGTCGGGGATGAAGTCTTGACTCATTTACAATTTGTGGATGACACTGGCTTGGTTGGAGTGGCTAGTCTCAGGGAAGCTAGGGGAATCAGAGACTCTCTTTCTGTTTACCTTAGGGCCTCCAATCAAGTTATCAATGACAACAAATCTAAAGTTGTCTTTTTCAATCTTGCCCAACGGATGCAGGACAAAATCTTAGAGATTTTGGGCTTCTCTAGTTCATCTCTTCCTATACTCTATCTGGGGGTTCCTTTGCACTTCAAGAAATTGAAAAATGACATTTGGAAAGATCTTCTGGATGGCATCAAAGATAGAATGAACCACTGGTCTCACAAATGGTTAAGCTACGGTGGCCGTTTAACTTTCTTACAGTCAGTTATTCAGGCCATGCCTATCTATAAATTTTCAATCTTGGCTGCTCCTCTTTCTATTTGGAAAGAGTTGGACAAACTGGCTAGGCGATTCTTATGGGAAGGAGCAAAAGGTGGGAAGAAATGGGCCTTGGTTGGTTGGGACAAAGTTACTCAGCCCAAAGAAAAAGGAGGGTTGGGTTTGAGAAGCTCTAATCTCAACAACAAAGCCCCGGCAGTAAATTGTATTGGAGATGGATCTCCCAACCATCATCTTTATTCAAAGAGAATCTTGACCAGCAAATATTTGGGTAACATCCACCCCTCTGAAGTTTGCCGTTTCCCTCTGGATGGTAATGGTTCCCTAGTTTGGCAAGCTCTCAAGTTGGGCTCTCAAGTAATTAAAAATCAATTGTTCTGGAAAGTGGGAAGGGGGGAGAAAGCACGTTTCTGACCGATTCATGGGACCAGCTTTCCATCCATCATTGCGGAGTATCCCGAACTTCTTCCAATTAAAACTGCCATAGAATCCAAGGGTGGGTCACTATTGAGAACTATTTCTTCACTAGTCAATTGGGTGAGTATAAATTCAAGAAATTTAAGCGACTTGAGGAGTGGCCTGTCACTATCCCTCCGGAGCTGGCAACCACTCTGACCAACATCTTGTCTGCAATATTTCTCACGGGCAGAGATGAAGAAGACGAGTTAGCTTGGGGTCATGGGAATCTTGGAATTTACACTGTGAAGGCTGGTTATGATCAGCTTCTCCCAGAGCCTCCCCCGCATTTATTTCCGGTTCATGACTGGAAGAAAATCTGGCATTCCAAGTGCTGGCCGAAAGTGAACTTCTTTGTCTGGCAGTTTATGCATAATGGCATCCTCACCTACGATAACCTCAGAAGCAGAGGAATTATTGGTCCTTCTCAATGTATTTTGTGTCGTAAGCATGAAGAGACTGCTGACCATTTGATGTTCGAATGTTCCTTCACAGGGCAGATCTGGAATCGATGGTTCTCTCTTTTTAATCTCCAGGGTAATGGTGCTCTGACTCGGAATAATATCTGGCAAAGATGGAAGAAAGCTAGATTTAAATCAAAAGCCCTTCGATTGGGGTGGGAGCTTGGTCTCTTCTTCATCTGGTGGCAAGTGTGGCTGGAAAGGAACGCTCAAATTTTCAGAGAGACCTTCTCCTCTCTTGATGGAATTTGGCAGGTTATCTGGAGCAAAGTCACTGAGACGGTTGCCTTACATGCTGAAGAAGATATTCTGGTTGAGCTGGGTCCACAGGAAGAGAGAGTTGCTGCTCACGTTAGAGAAAACATGGTTAGTTGGAAACCCCCCCCGGTTGGCTGGATCAAAATTAACACGGACGAAGCTGCAAAGGGCAATCCGGGCAACGCTGGAATCGGTGTTGTGTGTCGTGATCATACTGGATCTATTCTTTATTGGGAACTCCAAGGTATGGGAAGAGCCACCAATAACGAAGCCGAAGCTTTTGCCATCAAAGTTGCTTCTTTCTGGGCTGTCACTCAGGGATACAAAAAGATAATCCTTGAGACTGATTCTCAAATTTTGGTTGGCGCTCTTGATTGTATGAGAAATTTTGCTTTGAAAGCGTGGAGGATTCAGATCTTAGTCTCTCAAATCAAGGTCCTTTGGAGGGAACTTGAGGATGTGATCCCTATCCATGTGAATCGGGATTCAAATTCGACGGCCGATTTCCTTGCCAAGTTGGGTGCGGATAAGGAGGTTGGAGTTCAGCTGCACAGTAACATGCCTGTGGAAAATGTTGTGATTAGACAAGGTCTTGCAAAATTTCTGAGCAAATGATTAATTCTGTCTTGGGAGTTTTTCGTCGTGTTTTCGCGACCTGCTGTGTTATCGCGACCCTCGGTGGCAACCTGTCGCGATATCGCGACAGGTTTTGTCGCCACGGCCTTTGGAGACTTCCTGTCGCGATATCGCGACACTTCTGGCGCATTGGTGGCATTTGGAATTTGCGTAGCGATATCGTGACAATTCTGAGGACTGTTTGCTTTGTGATGTTTTCGTCGCGATATCGTGACATCTTTTGTGGTCGGGAGCAGCTGGTCTTGGTCGTCGCGATTTTGCGACATGTCGCGAAATCGCGACACTTTTGGTGCAAAGGTGGCAACTGGAAAATGCGTCGTGATATCGCGACAATTCTGAGGATTGACTGCTTGGTGATGTTTCTGTCACGATATCGCGACATCTTTCGTGGTCGGGGGCTGCTGGCTTTGGCCGTCGCGATTTTGCGACATGTCGCGATTTCGTGACATGTCGCCAAATCGTGACACTTCTGGCGCATTGGTGGTATTTGGTTGATTCGTCGTGATATCGCGACAATTCTGTGGACTGACTGCTTTGTGTTGGTTCGGTCGCGATTTCGTGACATTTTTTGCTGTCGGGGGCTGCTGGCTTTGGCTGTCGCGAATTCGCGACATGTCACGATTTCGTGACATGTCACATTTTCGCGGCCGGTTGTGCAGTTGTGACCTCGGTCGGCTTGACATGTCGTGATATCGCGACATGTCACAATTTCGCGACATGTCATGATTTCGTGACATGTCACGATTTCGTGACATGTCGCGATTTCGCGCCTTGTTTGTCTCTAGTGCTTAGTGTTGGTTTGTGCTGCCCTCTCGCTCTCTGCTGAGGTCTTGTGTCTCTGGGTTCTTGGTTGGGATGTTCTTGCTCCCTCTTGTACTTGCTCTTTGTTTTAATACAAGATTTTCAATTTTTTTCAAAAAAAACATATCTCTAATCTCTAAAAAAGGCAATCATTTGGCAGATTCTTTAGCCGTAGCTGCTAGCATGCTTAAACTTGTGGATCACAAGAAGTTAAAGAAATTTTCCATAGAATTAGTCCCTTGCCCCTCGATACCTAATAACATCATGAATTTCCAAGTCTTTGATAGTGACAGACATATATTCAATTTTGTCACTAATTCTGGTATCTTTGAAAAACAGGTTATTGATGAAGACGAGAGGGGGCAAGAAGAGGCAGATTTAAAAATGGAAGCTACTGGAAAATGGAATGAGATGCCAAATGAGATGGCCTCATTAGATAAAATTTTTAATATTGGATACCAACCGAAAGGAGGAAGAAAATTTCCACCTCCCAAAGAGGCTTATGACTCAGTCAATATTGGAAGTGCAGAAAACCCTCACGAAATATACATTGCAAAGGCATGTACCGAACATGAAAAATATTCCATTGCCAATGCATTGAAGGAATACATAGATTGCATAGCTTGGAGCTATAAGGAGTTGAGAACTTATGATCAGAATGTTATAATGCATACAATTCCTTTGAATCCAGACTCTAAACCCTTTAGGCAAAGACAGAGGCCAGTCAATCCGTTACTAGAGCCCTTGATAGAGAAAGAGGTAAAGCCACTATTAGAAGCTAAAATCATCTTTCCTGTTAGGCATTCCACATGGGTTGCTAACTTGGTCCCTGTGAGGAAAAAGAGTGGAGAGATAAGGCTATGTATTGATTTTATAAATCTGAATAAGGCCTCACAAAAGGACAATTACCCTATACCTACCATTGATGAAATCCCTCAAAAGGTAAATGGGTCGGAAATGATGTCATTCCTAGATGTCTATTCAGGATATAATAAAGTCCTCATCCATCCTAATGATAGGATGAAAACTGCCTTCACCACAAAATGAGGCACTCTTGCATATAGGAGAATGCCTTTTGGATTATTGAATGCAAGTGCTACATTCCAACAAGCCATGGACTTTGCCTTTAAGGGGCTCATCGGTAAGTGCATTATTGTCTATGTAGATGACATTCCTGTCTTTTCTAAGAATAGGGAAAACCATGTCAATGATCTAAGGAAAGTTCTCCAATGGTGTAGGGAACATGGCATTTCACTTAACCCAAAGAAGTGTATTTTCGGGGTAACGAATGGAAAATTATTGGGACATGTAATATCCAAATATGGAATTTCCATTGATCCTGAAAGAATAGATGCCATACAACAGATTTCTTTTCCCAATAGCAAAAAAGAATTGAGATCATTTTTTGGGAAGATTAATTTTGTTAGAAAATTTATTTCAGGTTTTTCAGAAATTGTAAAACCCTTGAACGATATGTTGAAGAAAGAGGCCCAAATCAAATGAACAAATGAAAATAGGGATTATTTCAAAAGAATCAAGGATGCGATTTCTAGAGCCCTAGTTTTAGTGAGTCCTAATTATGCGAAGCCTTTCTACATTTACACATTTGCTTCAGACCATTCCTTTGCGAGTGTTCTAACTCAGAAGAGTGAATGCAACATTGAAAATCCTATTGCCTTCCTTAGTACTCCTCTCAAAGATATAAAATTGAGATATTCCATCTTGGAAAAGCAAATGTATGCCCTATTTAAGACTGTTAAAAAATTCAGACATCATATTGTCCACAGTAGGGTGTTTGCTATAGTCCCAGATCCTGCAGTTAAAGCCATGTTTATACAGAATGAACTGGGTGAAATACAAGGTAAGTGGATCTCAACTCTTCAATAATTTGATCTTGAAATTCAACCTATGAAGATAGTGCGGGGACAAGGGTTGGTTAAGGCCATAGCAGAAAATGATCCCTTAGTTTCATGTCGGCATTATGAAATAGCAGATATAACTGAAGATGAGTGGTACGTAGATGTTGTGTATTTTTTACTAAATGGTGAGTGTCCACCATATTTAAATTCTACCCAACGAAGAGCCTTGCATCTAAAATTTGCTAATTTTCTAATCAGATCCGGTGCATTATACAATAAAAACCACGAAGGAATTTACCTTCATTGCGTTGATCGAAAAGAGGCAGCACAAATACTCGAGGAATTCCATGGTAAGTATGGGACAAGACATGGGTCTGCTAATGCCATAACCCATCAAATCCTTAGAGTTGGTTACTATTAGCCTCAATTGTTCAAATATGCTCATGCTCATGTGAGGTCATGTCATACTTGTCAAATTGTAGCAAATAGAGAAAGGGGTGCTTCTATGACATTACAATCTGTAATTGAGTCTAGACCTTTTGCACAATGGGGTTTAGATTTTGTGGGGATCATCAGTCCCAATTCATCCGATTCCCATAAATACATTCTCACAACTACATATTATTGCACAAGATGGACAAAAGCTATCCCCACTAAAAATACCACTTCAAAAGTTATTAAATTCTTAGAGGATAACATTGTCACTCGATTTGGAATGCCTAACTCCATTGTAAGTGATAACGGTTCCGCTTTCTCCTCTCTATAATTTGCAAATTGGGAATTCGACAACATGGTGAGTTTGAAGTTTTCTTCCAATTACTATCCACAAGGTAATGGCTTGGTTGATTCTTCTAATAAGAATTTGTTATGTGTCATTAAAAAGTTACTTGAAAGAAATCCTAGAGATTGGCATAACAAACTTAAGTTGACTCTCTGGGCTAATAGAATCATAATCAAGGAATCATTAGGAACATCTCCTTACCACTTAGTTTATGGACAAGATCCTATTTTTCCCACAAATCTTAAGTTACAAATATTACATTTCATGAAATATTACCTTGGAACTGATAATAAACTGGAAACTAGACTAACACAATTGATGCATCTGGATGAAAAGAGGGATGAGGCTATGCTTCACTTTAGAAAACACCAAGATGTAGTAAAAAGGTGGTTTGATAAAAGGTTTAGAGTCAAAACATTTAAAGTTTCAGATTTAGTGTTGTTGTGGGATAAGAGACATGAGAGGAAAGGAGATCATGATAAATTTGATTACTTATGGTTGGGTCCTTACCAAATTTTAGAAGTCCTAGGTGAAAATAGCTTTAGATTAAAAATCTTGGACAAAAACGATTTGGCTTTACCCATCAATGGCTTGCATTTAAAACACTATTTCCAGGCCTGAAATGGCAAGACCTTGTATTATATGTAAATATGTCATGCTTTGTTTTTGTGTGTGCAGATTTGATTATTTTGGTGTGTTCTAGGCTTTTGCCTTCAACCTTTATTTTAGCATGATGAGGTTGTTCTGAACAAGGTTTTGAGGCATTTTGATTGCATTGTTCTTTTCTTAGCTTGGTGTGTTGGTCATTGGACCAGTTTTGGGCTTGATATAAAAAAAAAGAAAAAAGAGAAGGGGATAGCAAAGATGTTAGTTTGTATCCTTATCAATGTTTTAAGACTAGAAGTATATGAAACAACAGAATTATATTACAGAAAGCTCCAAGAGTACTACAAACACATTAAAGAATATCGTTTGAAATTTGGGATACATGAAAGTTGTCAATTTTGCAAGATAGGGTGAAGCATTTTGTATAATCCATATTACTCATTTGTTTTCAAGATATATGGCATAATAAATTTGAGTCTCATTCCATTCCATATTTCAAATACAACCACCAAAAGCATGTCAGACCCTCTTAGGATCATTGTACAATAAACATTAAGAAAGGTCTTGAGATTGGAAACTGATGCCGCATTATCTTGAATTAGACACGTTCTGCACATATAAAGAACATCTTGGGAAAAATGGTTGAAACCATACTTGGAATAAAAAGTGAGGCAAAAATATTTTTTTCTTGTCTATCCCATCATGCAAAACATAGTCCATGAAACAGTGGTTTTCACCACTCCCACAATACTTGAAACCCATTTGGATTGGAAGGATCGTACTACATGTCCCTCATAAGGATGAGTAGTCATCCCTAAGATTCAAGGAATCCATCATTACTCCACCTCCATCATATCATTAACTATTGGAATGGAAGGATAGTACTACATGTCCCTTGCAAGGATGGGTAGTCATCCCTAAGGTTCAAGGAAGCCATTACTACTCCACCTCCATCACATCATTTGAGTTGGAAGGATCGTACTACGTGTCCCTCACAAGGATGGGTAGTCATCCCTAAAATTAAAGAAATCCAAAGCCAAAGCCTAGACTATGGGGTTGATCTCCATCGGGGCTATAAACGCCTGAATGGCAGTGGAGTAGGCTCATGCGTGGTGACATGTCTCATTTAAAATCAAGACCTATGATCACTCACATGGACAGGCTAGCTTGGAAGTTTTATCCATAACAGGTTTAATCATTTTTCTTAAGATGAGGTAATAAACTCAAATCATAGTAGTAAGGATAGGGCTAAATTCTCATCACGCTTAGGTTGAGAATCTAATTTCCCAAAGCTATGCTTTCACTTACACATGCACATTGATTCAATATGGTAGTGGTGCATAACCAACCTTGAGATTGGGTATATGAACTCTATTCATGCATGATTGGTCCTAAGAGGGTTTGATAGTTTTAATGTTTCTGCTCATGCTACTAAAAGTTATGAGTCCTTGCAAAGCAGGTCAGTCATAGTTTATTATTCTAGAAATACATTCAATCTTGCATAGACCCTCCATGATTCATTATATGCATTCATGTGAAACTGGCAATAGAATGTGGAACTATTTCAAACGATAAAGAATGAATCACTATGCACACATTGAGTTGATGTTGAATGATTCTAATGTTTCATGTATTTCTGGTCTATTTACATTCTTTGGATATTTGCTAACACTTGTAGTTGAGTTGTAGGTTTTCAGGTTGGGTTCTCACCGAAATGCTCAGGAGCATTTCCCAGCAGAGTCGCCATTTGTTGTGGCTGCTCCACAACGAGCCCTAAAAAATTGGGGACCCACCTTTTTGTTTTGAAAGTTCGATGTTTGCAGTTTGTTTTAAGGGTCTATGCCTTCGTTTTGTCGTGGGTTTTGTAATTTTTGTCGGTTCTTGTCGACAATATTTTATTGTCGATGATTTTTTATTGTCGATGACTTTTTCTTGTCGACGATATTTTATTGTCGACAACTTTTTCTTGTTGATGACTTTTGTCGTCATTTTCTTGTCGACGACTTTTGTCATCATTTTCTTGTCGATGATATTTTAATTGTCAACGAATTTTCTTGTCAACGATATTTTCTTGTCGACAATATTTTATTGTCGACGTTTTTTTTTATTGTTGTCGACGACTTTTTTTCATCATTTTTGTTGTCGATAATTTTTATCATCATTTTTGTTTATGACAACTTTGTCATCAATTTTTTTGTTTTTAGCAATTTTATTGTCGAGTGTTGGTGTTTCTTGTCATGGGTGGTTCAGATAATGAAAAAAAATATATATATATAATAAAAATAAGTTTGTATATATATATATTCTATATATATAAATTTAAAATTTAAAATAAATAAATTAGAGGATTTTTTGTCATTTAGGCTTCAGTTTAATGGTGGTTGATGCGTTGTCATTATACACATCATTAATTCTCAATGAATTTGTCAATCCAGGGCTGTGTAAAAGGTTATCTACGAAAGAAGGGGTGAACAGGGTTATAACTTAGGTCAATTTAGAGCAACAGGTCTTATTGGTGAAACCAATTGTGTGGGGGGATTTATGACATTCCTATCTCTAAATTGCATGAATTAAATCTTAATCTAAGTTGTAGAATTGGAAACTAATCATTAACTACGGAAATGAAGTCCTAATTATAATTGCAAAATGAGACCTAATTATGTTGTAGAAATAACAGTTGTTGAATTGAAAGTCTGATTGTAATTGCAAAAAGGAAATCTATTTACTTTTGCAGTAATGAAAATCTATTTCTAACATGTAAATGAAACTGTCAAGGCTTTGTAATAGAAGGTTGTCAATATTCTATGCAGGGGTTGACAACAAAACATAAAAATGCAGGAAATTACAGAAAACAATAAATTTTGGAAATGACAGTCTACAATAAATTGAAAGCTTTGCTGAAAGTGGGGATTACAACCAAATAATTAATAACAAAACATAAAATAAGCTAAGATTGCAAATATAATTAGTTGTTTACAAAGGAATGAAATGATAAGTTCTATAACTCATTATGCTATAGAAAAATCAGAATAAAAACCTCTTTGTTAGTCCTCCTCCTAGGTCTGGAAGTGGCCAGCCTCTTTGTCCAAAAGAAGGTATGAGTCTCTCTCTCTATATCTTAATCACACTCATTTACAAGAAATATGAAATATAAACAGTATACTTTTATTGATTCAAGAACATGATTACAATAATGCTGCTGAAAAATTGTTACAGGACTATAACAGTCACTTTCTGATTATCACCTATTATTATCGGATTTCTCTATCTTCTACTCCCCTTACTCTCTCTACTTTCTAGCTCAACCTGAATGGGAGCCATATTTATAGATATCCTAATATTTACTAACAAGCTGAGAATATCTCAAAAAGATCTACTCCTATTATGCTGCAACAATTCCTGGTTTTATCCTATAAGAAGATCACACTTTGATCTTTCCATAAATGGTGGCTTTGGTCGAAAAGGACGGCAAAGTCAGATCTGAGATATTTCCCTTTACCATTTTCAATATTTATTTCCCTTTTTCCATCGTCAGAATTCAGTCAACAAGTCAAAAAGCACATTCTATTTTCATTTCGAAGATAAGTGGCTCATTCCGAAGATACTGCAATTCTCATTCCGAAGATCTACTAATTTCGAAGATCCTATAGTTCTCATTCTAAAAATTCGCTCATTCTAAAGACACTACAGTTCTCATTTTGAAGATCCACTCATTCTGAATATACTACAGTTCTCATTCTGAAGATCCACTCATTTCGAAGACACTATGTTTTCTCATTCCGAAGATAACTGTTCATTCCGAAGAGACTTCGAAATGAACAAATGTGGGCTCCTTAAATTATTTCTTCTACATTTCTATGTGGGTTACTTCTCTGGATTAGATTCCAATGGTCTTCATCTCTTTTCACATGTGAATTCCATGCCTTGCTATTCATTGGCAGCTAGCTGGAATTTACATGGAAAAACCCAGTTTTTGCTGCACAATAACAGTTTTCTTGAACTGTTGCCATATTTAGGTAAAATGAATGCTTGAGATATATCAAAACATGATTAGTGAAATGCTGCTATTAATCTAAGCATATCTCATTTTAGCAAGTCATAACAAAACAACATAAAACTTATACAAACAGTTGTAAAAATCAGAATATAGTATTTCAGATACATTCATCATGCAAATAGTTAATACACAGCATATTGAATTAACTTAACTAGCATATTAGATTAAACATAAGAGTTTATAAGCAATTTCAGTGTTCAAAACATGTTATGATTTAGGCATTTCCAGGCCTCATAATTTTCCCTCCAACTTATATTGATGCATGTCCTCATGCATTCTATTGGGCTATGGAATCACATATGTCCATGGTCAAATTCCATGACCTATAGAACAACTTCTTGCCTATATAAAATCCCCTATTCTTCTGAAGGTCCCTGAGCCATTCTTCAAATTGTTCGTCAGGTTGGGTATCTTCTTCAAAGTAGAATGGTACTGGAGTGATGATGGTTGGAGGTCTAAATATGAGACCTATCCAATTATGTTGCATGAGTTCAATCAACTGTATTACTCCTTCTGCCCTTCTTTTGGACCATTCTAAGTTGATAGGGGAAATGGGTTCTCTTTTCTGCAAAGACATGGAAAGTTCAGCCCATCTATTTCTACAAACTGATAATGCTGACACAAAATTATTATTACAAAAATTATGGAATCTGTTCACACAGTCCCTCAAGTTTTTCAAGTACATTCGCTTCACATCATCCTTGTTCATCATGGTGAAGTGTTGTCTTGTGATAATGGGGTGATTTGGCTGAATTGCTTGACTAACAATTCAGCTCTTGTTTCAATCTCCTTATTCTGCCTATTTTCTTGGTCCCAATAAAACCGATTCTGCAAGGTGGACATGAATGCCCTCAATTGAACATCTCCAATGTAGATCTATGAATGAAACTCTACTTCTTCTGGAATAAAAAAACTATGTAAAAATAGTTCACACAGGATATTTTTCTGCTCAAAAGGGTTGTCAAAGTATGCTTCTAGAAAATATACAGTGGTGTCCAATTTATATGGAAGATCTAAACTAATCCTCATGACCTGCCATCTAAGGTATTTCTCCTTCAGAATAAGACTATAAAATCTAGTTGGTCGTCTGAATTGGACTAAAAATTCAGCAATTTGACATAAATCAGACACCTTTTCTTTCAATGCCTGAATTTTTGTTTCCTTGCCCTCTAGCTGTTTTGCTTCTAATTTGAATTTTTTAGTCTTAGTGGCAAGCTTCTCATACCTAATAATCCAGCTGGCTATGTTTGTATTGTATTGTTCTAAGGACACAGTATTAGGTGGTCTGACTACAGGTGGAATTCTAGGTAGCAAATCTATCTGAATGCCTTTTTCTACCACTTCAATTGGTTGTTCATCTGTCAATAATTCTACCCTCACCCCCTTATCTGCTACTTCTACTGATGGTGTAACAGTTTGAAATACAAGGACATCAATAGGAGTACTTACTTGATCTATTTCATGCTACTGCTTGGACTGTTCCTATGCTGGTGACTTATCTCCAATTTTTTTTGCTGTTCTTTTTTCCAATTTTGAAGCATCTTCAAAATGAAAGGGTGCTTCTGAATGAGAAGGCACATCTTCAGAATGAAAAGGTGCTTCTTCAGAATGAGCTTCTATGTTTGCCTCAGTAGAGTCATCTGCCCTAGATAAATCCACAAGTAGTTTAGCCAAATCATCTTCATCAATGGATACAATTGGTTGTTTTTCAAACTATGACAACTTCTCTCTCAGTTCTACCACTTCCTGTTGTAACTCTGAAATTTTTCTTTCCTACATCTCAATGATGTTTCTTTTTTTGAAATCCATCTGGTTTGTGTCTTGACAACACTCCTTGCTACTCTCAGCTACTCTGTAATATCTTCCTCCTCTGTTTCTGCTTCAGAATCAGATGTAGACAAGTCAGCTTCAGCAGGTTGCTCAATAGTTGGTTCTTCCTCTGTAACATCTGTTTGCTCCTATTCAGGAGGCTATATAAAATTGTATATAATTGCATCTACTATTTATGTGGCTTGTTGAACTGTAGCCACCTCCAAATTATCCTGCCTAGCCTCTTCCTCAATTATCTGTTCAGGGAATTCTAGGAAGTTTTTAAGGGCAAGTTGTATCTCTGTGACATCTGGACTGCTTTGTCCATATACTTGTTCTATGACTTGGTCCGCCATTTCCCTCAAGTGGAGTCTTGTAGACCTCCTAGTTCCAGATGCAAACTTCTTCTTTTTGCTCTATTTTCGAGTGACATCAGGGGTTGTGGAGTTAGTTTCAGATGCTTCTGTTTCTCTTGTTGTTTTTTCCCCTATTGGGCTACGTGCTTCATTTCTTTGTTTTGAAAAATCAGTTGCTACTTTAGAAAAACATACCTTCTTCTATTTTTTTTTTCTGCTTCTAGTTCTAGATCCTCTTTTCTTTTGCCTTTTTTCTTGTGAAGTTGAAGGTTCTGGAGCAAGGTGTTTTGCTGCTGCTGTTGGGTGTGTTTCTTTTTCTACAACAGCTTTTGTAGCATCTTCTGCAACATCTTCTGCAGTAGTTGTTTCTTTTTCTATAGAAACATTAGCAGTATATGTTTCTTCCTCTTCATCCTCATCTCCAAAAATTACATCATTTAAGGTGGAGTAAAACCTCTCAAATCTCCTAGGGTTTCCTCTAAAATGGTGCTGGCAAACTAGTTTGATAAGACCATGGTGGTGAAGACTCCCTTTTCCTTCTCGATATCTTTTTGCCATGTTTTTTAATTCCTGATGCAGGTATAGGGGAAGATTTACCCAAACCTCTGGTTGTTACCTACCATGTCTGAGATGATTTAAAATTTTTATGTGATGCCCTGAAAATAGTACATACTGCCCTTCACAGGTTAGAAATTTGATTACCCATGTGGCTACTTCATCCTAGGGTTCCTGTAGGTTGGCCCTTTTTACCCCTTTGCATGTGTTATTATGTGTTAAATACTCAGGTGCCCTATCATTTTCTTCCAGAAATTGATTAACTGTGTTTACCAATGTATTTTTGCCAGACCTAGAAATTGGAAGACCTTCTAATGGCAGCTCAATAATTTGACTCAAAACTTCAGGGGTTACCTCAATAGTCATGTCATTAACATGTACCCGGTTGTTTCTGAACATGTGGGTGAACATGCCGGCCAAGTCTTTAGAGGACCCATTAAATTTATCCAAAAATGGCATAAGCCCTCCATCTTCAAAAATCTGCACCACTTCTAGATTTTCTCGGAGATGGGTGGTATCTGCTGGTTCCATTCTTGTTTTTTGCCCCATTTTCCTGTCTTGGTTCATCACAAACTGCTCTCTTCTATCGCTATTTCTCTGCTAGATCTCTGGTTTTTGGTGTTTACAACTTTTGCAGGGTTTGGTTCCAGTTTTCAATTTTCTTTTTTTTGTTCTTCGAAATGAACCATAATCTGAGCACTGTACCTCATAGTCATTTTGCGTTAGCAAATATGTCTTCAGAAAGAAGAGTGGCACACGTTTCTATTTTTTCTTTGAACACATGTCCATCAATGATTGCGCAGATGCCCTTGTCGTCAGATCCACCTTACTCGTTTTTAGTTTTTCTATTTTTTTTTGCAGACTCTCACGTGCATGTTTATTAGCATCAAAAATTGGTGGCATATGGTTGGTCACGTCCTCCATGATTCTGGTATTTTCCAAATGGGTGTAAAAAAAAACCACATTCTGACTGACATGTGTTCCTTTATCGTATGTTGTCAAAAGAATTTTCACTTGATTGTATTTATTTCCTTCCTTGGATGCCACGTGGAGATATTACATTGAATGTTCTTTTCGAAGATTATAATTTATTGCGAAAACAAAACTTCATTCTGAAGATTATGACTTCATTCCGAATATTATGACTTCATTCCGAAGATTATAACTTCATTCCGAAGATGAGTCTTCATTTCGAAGATCATGCTTCTTTGTGATGTCAAATCCTCATTTCGAAGATAAATCCTCATTTCGAAGATAAATCTTCTTTTCGAAGACAAATCCTCTTTTCGAAGATAAATCCTGCTGCATTCTGAAGACAAATCCTACTTCATTCCGAAGACAAAGCTTCATTCCGAAGATGAGGCTTCATTCCAAAGACAAATCGTCATTCCGAAGACAAAGCTTCATTTCAAAGACAAAGCTTCATTTTGAAGACAAATTGTCATTCCGAAGATAAAGTGCAACAATTTGTTGTCATTCCGAAGACAATTTCAATCCAAAGACAACACAGCAATTAGTCTGAAGAAGATAGCAGACACTGTTTTTGGCATTCTTGTTTCGAATATTAGGCAAAAATCAATATTCTCATTCTCAAAACATGTTTAAGTATGCCAACTCTTATGGATATCTTTTATGCTAATGGTTAATTGTTATATACTATATACCAATCATTTACAATGAAGAAATGTAAGAAATATATACCTAATTAAAACAAGTTAATGCAAGTTTTTGAAATATGACTGCTTCTGTTGATGTTCTACTGAGAATTTCTACAACATTTCAAAACAAGTGCAGTTGGTGAATTTGTACAATGATGGTTCAAAAAATTTTAAGGTTATGCATGCCAGAAAACTAGTTTTCATGCATACCAACCCAGTAGTGCCTTGAAAAAGGTTTTCACTGCTGAGTTATTCATTTTTCTCTTCTTTTTTTTTTCTTTTAGCTCTCCTTTTATCTCTCTTTTTTTCTTTTTTTTCTTGATTCTGACTATGCCCATGAAGGAATTTCATGATTTCCCTGAAATCATGCCCATGAAGGAATTCATAATCAAAATTTATTCATCTTTTTGTTTTCTATTTTTCTAATTTTTTTGTCTTTTCTTGAAATCCATGATCATGTTGATTATTTTGAAGTGGAAGAGGAAATTTCTTCCACCTATTGTGTATCCAAACTATCAAGCTACTGCAATAATTCTTCTTTAGTCAGAGGTATATGGTATACCCTGAGGCGATGTCCATTCACTACCAACTTTCTCTATGACCCATCAATAGGATATAAACGTACTGCTCCATTGTCAAATACCTCCTCAATTTGGTAAGGTCCAAGCCATCTAGTTCTCAGCTTTCCAGGGAAGTATTCATAGCAAGAATCAAACAGTAAAGCTCAATCTCCTTGTTGAAGTTTCCTTTGTTGAATGTGACTGTCATGTCACAATTTCCTCTATTCCTGAATTACTTCAGTTTGGTGCAGAGCATCCAACCTAAGTTCATCCAATGCATTCAGCTGTAGAATCATGTCTGTTTGTGCCTGTGACAATTCAATTCCAATTTCCAATGTTGTGCATAGTGTTAGTAGCTCAAATTCAATAGGTAAGAGGGGCTTTTTACCAAAGACTAGTTCATAAGGTGTGAATCCAGTAGTGGATTTCCAAGTAGTATTGTAAGCCCATACTACTTCAAGTAATTTATCTAGCCAGTTCTTCCTATGAAAAGCTACTATTTTTGTTAAAATTCATTCTAGTTCCCTGTTTGTTACCTCAACCTAGACATTTGCTTGTGGGTGATAAGGTGATGATTTTCTATGTTTGATTTCATATAATTCTATAAATGCCTCAATGACTTTAGATGCAAATTGGGGTCCTTGGTCTGTGGTGATAGACCGGGGAGCTCCAAATCTCTAAAAAATCTGAGTATACAAGAAATCAGTGACCTTCTCTTCATGAGCATGTTTGAAAGCACGCACCTCTACCCACTTTTTCAAGTAATCAGTGCATACTATAATATGCACATTTCCTTGAGAAGGTGGATCAATAGGTCCTACAAAATCAAGCCTCACATCTCAAATGGCTCTAAAACCAATTGAGGCTACAGTGGAATTTCATTTGTATGAGTGGGTTTCCCCATTCTTTGGCATGCATCACAATGCTTGATGTACTTTTTCACATCCTTGTGAAGAGATAGCCAATAATATCCTGTCCCTGAGATTTTCCTAATTGTGCTTTTTACAGAGTAGTGTCCACCTGAGGTTTCATCATGACAATCCCTAAGGATATCATACACCTCATCCTTTCGGATGCCCTTACGTAACACATGGTCAGGACTGCACTTAAAAAGTATACCCTTGATCCATTCAAAAGAAGAACTCTGTTTGATCAATTGTATTTTCTGTTTTGAAGTGAAATGTGGAGGAACTTTCCCTGTGACCAAGTAATTGGCTATATCTCGCAAACCAAGGTGATTGGACTGATATAGCAAATAATTTTTCATCAGGAAAGGTGTCTTCAACTAATTCCCCTTCATTTGTGTTCTGTAATCTGGACAAGAAATCTGCTACAACATTAGCTTTTCCTGGTTTGTTTATTATAGTGATATCAAATTCTTGTAGCAACAATAACCAACGAATAATTATTGCACTTACCATAGGCTTATTCATCAAATATTTAATGGTTGTGTGATCTGTGTGAATAAATATTTGATAACATGTGATGTAATGCCTAAATTTGTTGATGGCATAAATTACCGCCAAGAATTCTTTCTCAGTTGTGGTATAATTTTTCTCAGCTCCTATCAAATTCTTGCTAATGTAGTAGATGGCATAGTGTTCACCATTGTCAATTTGTCCTAATGTTGCTCCAATTGCAGTATTGGAAGCATCAGCCTGTATGTGAAATGGTAATGTCCAATTAGGGCCTCTTAACACAGGTGGAGTTACTAATTTTTCTTTCAGAGCTTCAAATGGTTCCTGACATCTTGTAGTCCAGGAAAATTCAGAATCTTTAGTCAATAGGGCAAACATGGGATTGGCTATTGTGCTAAAGCTGGGAATAAATCTACGGTAAAAACCAATATGTCCTAGGAAGCTTCTGACATCAGTCTGAGTTTTAGAAGGAAGGAGGTTCTTGATAATTTCCACTTGCTTTGGATGAACCTGGATCCCTTGAAGAGAGATGTGATGACCAAGAACTATTCCTTCCTTCATCATCATAAAACATTTTTTTGGATTCAAGGATAACTGGTATGTTTCATAGCGAGTTAAAACTTTGTCAAGATTTTCTAATGTAAAGTCAAAAGTCTGTCCACATACTGTGAAATCATCCATGTATATTTCAACATTGTTGGTAGTCAGATCAGAAAAAATTGCTAAAACTACTCGCTGAAATATTGATGGGCATTACACAAACCAAAAGGTAAAACCCTATAGGCAAATGTTCCCCATGGACAGGTAAAGGTTGTTTTCTCTTGATCTTCAGGTGCAATCTGAATTTGATTATATCCACTAAATCCATCAAGAAAACAAAAGTATCTTTTTCCAGCAAGGGTATCTAACACCTGATCTATGAAAGGTAATGGAAAATGGTCTTTGTATGTCACTTTATTCAGTTCTCTGTAGTCTACACATACTCTCATTTTTCCATTTTTCTTAGGAACTATAACCAATGGAGAGACCCACTGGCTATCAGAAATTGGGTAAATGAATCCTACCTCTAGAAGTTTTTCAATTTCTTCCTTGACAATATCCCTTAGGGCAAGATTCAGTCTTCTCTAGGGTTGTCTTACTGGCTTGACTTCTTCAGTATAAATTTTGTGGGTACATATATCAGGGTGAACTCCTGAAATATCTTTATAGTCCCAAGCAAAAGCATGAACATGCTTCTGCAAGACAACTATCAATTTGTCTTCCTCTTCCCTAGTAAGCCAGCTGTAAATGTTCAAAAATTTCCTGGCTGGACTTCTATTTGTTTTGTATTTGGAAGAAATGAACTTACTTCTTCATATTTGGTGGTTAGGGAGTTAAGAGGACATTGCTGATATGGAAGAAATAAGAAATTTTTGTTTTATTATTTTTTGATGGAAGCATATCTTGTATGGAACAGTGAGAAGGAAAAATCAAGTGATGGTGCCACCCATGTGGTAGTGAAACAGAGTTTTCCTGTGATAGTACAGATGGTTCACCTTCAGATTTTTGGTTTTCCTCATTTCTTAACAATTCTTTGGATATTTACTGCTTCCTCTTCTAACCCTTGTTCATGCAGAATATTCATTAGGATAGTTTCATTTTCTGAGTTTTCTGTGTTATGGAGGTATTATGTGTGTTCCCTTACTACCAAGGTGGCTAGTGTGGAAACAACCTCCTTTGATTCTTCATCTGAATCAAGAAACCATAACTGACTTGAAAAATTGTTGGAGGATCTTGCAGGAGGATACAGAGAGATTTATTTTAGAACAATACCATTTGAAATAGTCATTTTTCCAGATCTGCAGTCTATGAAGGCTGTTGTAGTTGCAAGCCAAGGTCTTCCCAAAATGATGGGATATCCATGTGTTGAATTTCTTGGTTGTAAAACCAAAAAATCTGCACAGAATTCCCATGAAGAAACTTCTATAGAAACATCTTCAATGATACCTTCAGGTTTTGCAACTGACCTATCAGCCATTTCTAAAACTGTAAATATGGGGTTGAGATGTTTGAGCTGTAATTGTTTCATTATATCCTTGGTCATGACATTTATTGCAGCTACTAGATCTACTAAGACATTTGATATTGGTGCTGAACCTATAGTAACTATGATAACTGGACTTCCTGGGTCACTATACTTTGGAGGTATACATTTTTTCTAGATAAGAGATCAGCTATCTTTCCTTCAATCTGAACAGTCTTGGGAAATGCTTTCTTTTTTCTTCCTGCTCTTCTAATGCACAAATCTTGGATAGTACTTTTAATCACTGGTATATCCTTAATGGATTGCAATAAGGGCAATGATATAGTTTGTTGGAAATTTTCGGTTTGAGATCCTAGCTTCTTGTCTATGAGTTGTCATTGATGTCAAAAGGAAATGGCATTAATGTTAAGAGGATGTGTTGGCTTCAAAGGTGGAATATTCCAAGAGAATCCGGAGAGATTCCATTGGCAAGGGTTTTTCATTAAAACCAAGTTAAATGGTTTTTATTAAAACCAATGGAGGTTCTCTTTATTATTTATTTAATTATTATTTAAAACCCTTCAAGGTTTTAATTATTTAATTATTTAATTAATTAAGGGAGAAATTATTTTTAATTTATATTAAGGGTTTTTAAACCCTTTAGAAAGCAATTTCGATTAAATTCAAAATTACTTTTCGAATTCAGCCGACGTGTTTGGAAATGCATCAAAGTGCATATAAAATGAGGCAAATGAATTCATTTATGTTTGGCAAAGAGTTCGACATTAATCCCTGAGCATTTCAATTTCGACATCGAATCCCCTACACCAGTGAAGGAGGAAGACAAGCGTTGCGTGGTCAAAGGTGTGACGGGTTGGTCTTGGTGCCAAGGAGGAGGCGCACGCGGTGATAAGAACAGAGAATTCCCTTCTCCCTCACGTGGGCTCTCCTAGCCCATGCGGCATGGCCAAAGGACTTAGTAGCATGGTGATCGGCGGTTCGAATCACCGAAGACCCTTTTGAGGGTAGTGTATGCACTCCGAAATTCGTGGGATATTTACCAAAGGTATGCGCTCCAATTTTTGCAAAAAGAGTGGCAATTAAATTTTAATATTTTTCTTGCTAAGGTTTTATAAAGTTAGCTTTAGGAGGTATAAGGAATGCAAGCTTAATATTGTTGCTATAGTCAGATTGAAAATTAAAGGGGAAATAATTGCCATGGTGGTTGAGTTATTTTGACATGCCAATGTTGGGTTAATAATTTTTAGGGAAGATCAAAATTATTAATTGTGGTAGATTTTCAAGGGCTTATTCATCTTCAAAAAGGGTATGGGCACATTTTTCTTATGAGTATGATTGGTGTATGTTTTTCTGAAATAAATTTGGAGTGAAAAGGTTTTCAACTAGGTTTCCTTTGGTTGGGTGTAAATCCTATTTTCTGGTTTGTTGAAGACTACTTATGCATTGTTATCCTTAAGGAGAGTTTTGGTGAATGCATAATTTTTGGTTTGAGATAGTGGAAGCTTTGTGCACTAGGGTTTATATTTGTGAGTCTAGCTACTTGCATTGAGTTGGTGGAACCCTTGGTTGGCTATTTTGAGTTTGATGGTTGAGTTGCTTCCATAGAGGTTGTTTGATCAAGTTATTGCTTTACTTGATTCATGATATTGGGCTTACTCCATTGAGTTGATTTGAGCAAGTTATTCTTTGCATTTGGTGATATTGTGTTGGTGGCTATTTTGTTCAAATATATTTGGAGGGAAAAGGATTTCTACTTGTTTCCTTTTCTTGTGATGATTGGTTGAATGCTTCAAGGTTGATGTTGAGTTGAATGGTGTTGGTTGACTAAACCTTGTTTGATGAGCATTGTTGTTGAAACCCTAATTGATGGTGAAAAGAACATGAGTATCATTGTTATGTGATTCTTTGCATAGTTGGCAATTGTTGGGGTTTCATGTTCTTGAAAGAAAACATTCTATCCTATCCATTTTAGATGTTGAGTTGAGTTTTTAGATTTGAGATTGAGATTGAGCTGAGTTGATTTGAGTTGAGTTTTGAGATTGGGATTTGAGTATAGAACATATTGAGTCTCTAACAATTCTCTTTATGCTTCTATGAGTTTGACAAATCACATTGGGTCTCTAACAATTCACTTTGTGATTTCCTACTAAGAAAGTTTTTCTTGGTGAGCTTGCTGAGTTTTTGGACAGGTTCCAATGGGGACTTGTGAGCAGTTTTTGGACAGGTTTCGATGGGGACTTGTGAGCATATTTGGACAGGTCCTAGTAGAGGACTTGTGAGATGAGTTTGATAGTTCTATCAGAGAACCTGAGGATAGAGGTGCATTGGTTCTATGAGAAGAACCTGAGGATAGATTTGGCAAGTCTTTGAGAAGGCTTGTATGCAGAGGATTGATTTGTTCAAGAGTTGGACAGATCTGACAGACAGAGGAAGACTTGTACTAGATTGACTGACTGTGTTTGGTACAAGTTGCTGAGCTACTATGGACGTGATCATAGAAGGCAGAGGTCTCTTAGGCTAAGCATTGAGGACAGGAGGTCTTCGGTGGAAAGGAGTTCCACATGTTGGCAAGAGGTAGAGGCAGTTGATCTTCTGAGGGATCATTTCCAGAGCAGAGGGGAAGGTATCTCCTTTGAGCAGAGGCTCATAAATTCTGATTGGGGGAAGGTATCTCCTTTGGGTCGAGGCTCATAAACATTGTAATTGGGAAGGATTCCCAAAGAACTTTGAGATAACTTTTAGAGAAAATTTTTGTGGACGTAGCTCAACCATTCTGGGTGAACCACGTTAAAATTGGTGTCACTTTGTGGATGATATTGTGCATTGCTTTGATATTGCTTTGGGTATATTTCTTTACTATTTTGAAGTATAAAGGAAAAAGTAAAAAGAGGTCTTATACTGTTCACCCCCCCCTCTCAGTATAAGCTTGTGTTCTTCAATTGGTATCAGAGCAGGTGCCTTCAAAAAGTTTAATAGCTTGAAGGAAGAGCTGGTTAAGAACACAATGGATTATTCAAGCGACAATGCAACACCTATTCTTGATGGGTCAGATTTTGGTCTTTGGAGTGCAAGGATGAAGGTTCATCTAATGGCACTTGGTAATGAGGTATGGGAAGTAATTGAAGATGAGTACACTATTCCTGTACATGGTCCAAATACTAAAGAAGAAAGGCTCCTACATCACAGCAATTCAAAAGCAATGAATGCAATCCTGAAAGGCTTACAGAAAGCAGATCTCACCAAAGTAATTCACTGCAAAATAGCTAGTGAAATGTGGAAACAATTGCAGGTGGTTCATACAGGTGATTCAAATGTCAGAAAGGCCAAGTTGAGACACTTCAAAGGTATGTTTGAACAACTCAAGATGAATTATGATGAAAATATTAGTGACTACATGCTTCGTATGGATGAGGTTGTTAACTCCATGAAAGACTTAGGTCTTGAGCTTGCTGAAAATGATGTTTGTGATAAAATTTTAAGATCTCTTCCGAATAGATTTAGTGAAAATATTTCTGCTATTGAGGAAGCTAAAGATTTGGATAAATTGAAAAAGGATGAGCTCCATAGTATACTTGCAGCATTTGAGTTGAGAACTCAAGTGAAGGTTGATGTCAAGAAAGAGGCAGCTTTCAAGGCTACCAAGAAATCCAAAGGTAAACAGCTTCAAGAGAGTGATGAGTCTTCTAGTGATGAAGAGGCATATTACAGTAAGAAAGGCAAGTTCTCTAGAAAGCACAAAAGCATGAAAAATATAAGATGTTTCAATTGTGGAAAGTTTGGTCATTATGCTACAGACTGTACAGTTCCCAAGGATGAAAGTGATGAAGATAAACAGGATTCTAAATGCAAGGATTCTAAAAAGCACAAGCATCACAGGAAAAACAAAGATGAGCACAGCAATCAAGGAAAGAGGTATTCTCACAAGCACAAGAAGAGTTTCTACCTAGACAAAGCAAGTAAGTGTTCTAGTAGTGATAGTGAAAGTTCTTCAAGTGATAATGAAAATGAGATGTTGTTCATATCATAAAAAGAGGAAGAACCGAAACATAGATTCATTATCATGAAATGTCTTAGATGTGGAAATTTTGGTCACCTTGAGGATAATTGCACAAATAATGATTTGGTTTCTAGTATGTATGAGGATGCTTCAGAAAACTATAAGGAAGATGCTTGTATGGTTTTTGAAAAAGGTAGCACCTCTAGTGATAAGAAATCTGAAAAAGGCTTTGATGATTCAGAAAGCAAACAAATAAAGGATCTTGAAAGTGAACTTACTAATGCTCTTAGTGTTTTGAAAAAGGAAAGAAAGAAGAATGCTAGACTCAAGGATAAGTTAGATGAATGTTGTATGGAGAGAGATGATCTTATAGAAAGTCTTGACTTCTCTATGGCTAAGATACAAGAACTCAAGGATGAGTTAGAGTCTAAGGTTCTTGAGTATAGTGAGTTAGAACATAAAATGGCTTCTTTGAAAGAGGAAACTAAAGAGTACAAGGATAAGCTTTACAGGTTTCAAGATAGCTCCAAAAATGTTAAGTCACTCATCAAAGGTCAAAGAAAGACAACGGATAAAACAGGCCTTGGTTTTGTCAAGGAACAAGCTGGAGAGTCTAGTAAGAGACTCCAAAAGGAAGAGAGTTCTGATGAGGAAAGTATTTCAGATCATGAGTCCTTGAATGATAGATGCGCAGAAACAAAAAACAAAATTCAGAATGAGAAGAAGAAGTTTTCAGAACCTAAGAGGTCAATTAAAGGAAAGTTTCAAGGTAGATGTTTTGCTTGTCACAGGTTTGGTCACATGGCTTCACATTGCATGGCTCAAGTGAAGGAGGTAAATGACAGTTTTAGAAGTGCTAGTTACTTTCAAGGGTATTGCTACTCTTGTCAACAGTTTGGGCACAAGGCAGTTCATTGCAAGGCAAATAACAGGAACATGTTTGGTCAGAACAGGTTTGGCCAGAACAGGTTTGGCCATAATAGGGTTAGTCATAATAGGTGGATTAAAAGAACAGGTATGCCTCAAAGAAATAACATTGTTACTTGTTATAAGTGCAACAATGAAGGTCACATAGCTAGACAGTGTAGAGCTGAACTTCCAAGGTATAAGAACAGAAAAAGTGGTATGAACAGGTCCAAGGATCAAGGCATGGTTAAGAACAGGAACAGGAATATGGACAAAGAGTACAAGAGAAGGCCCGAAAAGGAAGTTATAGACACTGATGATGATCAGTGCCTAATGGGAGTTTTACTCCCACCCTAGAATTAATCACCTCATCAGGAGGTGGGGGAGGGACTAAGCTAAGAGGCTAATTCTTAGTCCAAGCCCCAAAGGTGGCCCTTTGCCATTGATGACAAAGGGGGAGAGATATGAGTAAGGGGGAGAGATTCAAGTGAAGAGGAAAGCCTCAAGACAGGGGGAGCTGTTTATGTTGAGTTTCTGTGTTGTTGAGAAGCATGGTTTGCCATCAATGACAAAGGGGGAGATTGTTGGCAATTTTGGGTTTGAGATCCTAGCTTCTTTTCTATGAGTTGTCATTGATGTCAAAAGGAAATGGCATTAATGTTAAGAGGATGTGTTGGCTTCAAAGGTGGAAGATTCCAAGAGAATTCGGAGAGATTCCATTGGCAAGGGTTTTTCATTAAAACCAAGTTAAATGGTTTTTATTAAAACCAATGGAGGTTCTCTTTATTATTTATTTAATTATTATTTAAAACCCTTCAAGGTTTTAATTATTTAATTATTTAATTAATTAAGGGAGAAATTATTTTTAATTTATATTAAGGGTTTTTAAACCCTTTAGAAAGCAATTTCGATTAAATTCGAAATTACTTTTTGAATTCAACCGACGTGTTTGGAAATGCATCAAAGTGCATATAAAATGAGGCAAATGAATTCATTTATGTTTGGCCAAGAGTTCAACATTAATCCCTGAGCATTTTGATTTCGACATTGAAGCCCCTGCGCCAGCGAAGGAGGAAGACAAGCGTTGCATGGTCAAAGGTGTGACGGGTTGGTCTTGGCGCCAAGGAGGAGGTGCACACGGTGATAAGAACGGAGAATTCCCTTCTCCCTCACATGGGCTCTCCTAGCCCATGCGGCGTGGCCAAAGGACTTAGTAGCATGGTGATCGATAGTTCGAATCACCGAAGACCCTTTTGAGGGTAGTGTATGCACTCCAAAATTCATGGGATATTTACCAAAGGTATGCGCTCCAATTTTTGCAAAAAGAGTGGCAATTAAATTTTAATATTTTGCTTGCTAAGGTTTTATAAAGTTAGCTTTAGGAGGTATAAGGAATGCAAGCTTAATATTTTTGCTATAGTCGGATTGAAAATTAAAGGGGAAATAATTGCCATGGTGGTTGAGTTATTTTGACATGCCAATGTTGGGTTAATAATTTTTAGGGAAGATCAAAATTATTAATTGTGGTAGATTTTCAAGGGCTTATTCATCTTCAAAAAGGGTATGGGCACATTTTTCTTATGAGTATGATTGGTGTATGTTTTTCTGAAATAAAGTTGGAGTGAAAAGGTTTTCAACTAGGTTTCCTTTGGTTGGGTGTAAATCCTATTTTCTGGTTTGTTGAAGACTACTTATGCATTGTTATCCTTAAGGAGAGTTTTGGTGAATGCATAATTTTTGGTTTGAGATAGTGGAAGCTTTGTGCACTAGGGTTTATATTTGTGAGTCTAGCTACTTGCATTGAGTTGGTGGAACCCTTGGTTGGTTGTTTTGAGTTTGATGGTTGAGTTGCTTCCATAGAGGTTGTTTGATCAAGTTATTGCTTTACTTGATTCATGATATTGGGCTTACTCCATTGAGTTGATTTGAGCAAGTTATTCTTTGCATTTGGTGATATTGTGTTGGTGGCTGTTTTGTTCAAATATCTTTGGAGGGAAAAGGATTTCTACTTGTTTCCTTTTCTTGTGATGATTGGTTGAATGCTTCAAGGTTGATGTTGAGTTGAATGGTGTTGGTTGACTAAACCTTGTTTGATGAGCATTATTGTTGAAACCCTAATTGATGGTGAAAAGAACATGAGTATCATTGTTATGTGATTCTTTGCATAGTTGGCAATTGTTGGGGTTTCATGTTCTTGAAAGAAAACATTCTATCCTATCCATTTTAGATGTTGAGTTGAGTTTTCAGATTTGAGATTGAGATTGAGCTGAGTTGATTTGAGTTGAGTTTTGAGATTGGGATTTGAGTATAGAACATATTGAGTCTCTAACAATTCTCTTTATGCTTCTATGAGTTTGAAAAATCACATTGGGTCTCTAAAAATTCACTTTGTGATTTCCTACTAAGAAAGTTTTTCTTGGTGAGCTTGTTGAGTTTTTGGACAAGTTCAAGTGGGGACTTGTGAGCAATTTTTGGACAGGTTTCGGTGGGGACTTGTGAGCAGATTTGGACAGGTCCTAGTAGAGGACTTGTGAGCTGAGTTTGATAGTTCTATCAGAGAACCTGAGGACATAGGTGCATTGGTTCTATGAGAAGAACCTGAGGACAAATTTGGCAAGTCTTTGAGAAGGCTTGTATGCAGAGGATTGATTTGTTCAAGAGTTGGACAGATCTGACAGACAGAGGAAGACTTGTACTAGACCGACTGACTGTATTTGGTACAGGTTGCTGAGCTGCTGTGGACGTGATCATAGAAGGCAGAGGTCTCTTAGGCTAAGCATTGAGGATAGGAGGTCTTCGGTGGAAAGGAGTTCAACGTGCTGGCAAGAGGTAGAGGCAATTGATCTTCCGAGGGATGATTTCCAGAGCAGAGGGAAGGTATCTCCTTTGAGCAGAGGCTCATAAATTCTGATTGGGGGAAGGTATCTCCTTTGGTCCGAGGCTCATAAACATTGTAATTGGGAAGGATTCCCAAAGAACTTTGAGATAACTTTTAGAGAAAAGTTTTGTGGACGTAGCCTAGCCATTCTGGGTGAACCATGTTAAAATTGGTGTCACTTTGTGGATGATATTGTGCATTGCTTTGATATTGCTTTGGGTATATTGCTTTACTGTTTTGAAGTATAAAGGAAAAATTAAAAAGAGGTCTTATACTGTTCACCCCCCCTCTCAGTATAAGCTTGTGTTCTTCATAGTTAACTTTTTAAGTTCCTTAACCAGGTCTGATTCAGAATTTTCTACTGTGGTATTGAATCTTTCAGGATATGGAATTATCCTTGATGAAGGTAATTGTTCTGCTTGTGGTTCTATTTTTTCTTCTTCTTTCTCTATTGTTGGTTCCAATATAACTGGTTCCAAAGGTTCTTGCTCTTCATTTTCTTTGCTTTTATTGGAAATAGGTTCAGGTACAACTTTTCCGGAACGAAGTTGGATGTTACTACAATCAATAACATTGATTTCAACATTTTCTTCAGCTTCAGCCACATAGACAGGGGATGCCTGTCTCATGCTATTTGGATTAGTGACTGATTGAGCTGGAAGTTGAGTTTGTTTCACTTGTTGTGTTTATTGTGGTTGGTTCTATTTTTCTTGAAAGTTTTGATTAGGTGCAGGCAGCAAATGCTGATTTTGACCTTGATTTTGTTGTTGCCTTGGATAGGACTGGTATTGTTGATTCCACTATGGTTGATTTTGCATCCAATGTGGATTAGTCTGATTCTGATTCCAGGGTGGATTGTTTTTATTCCATGATGGATTTTTTTGACTCCATTATGGGTTGTTTTGATTCCATGATGGGTTGTTTTGATTCTGATTCTAGGCTGAATTACTCCAATTTGTTTGTGGCCATTCCTGGGAATTTGTCCATTGAGGATAATTCCAAGGACGTTGGGGTGGTTCTTATTGTCCCCAAGGCATAGTGCCAGGATTATGCCCCCAATTTGTAGGAAAATGAGGGGTATTTTGGTATTGAGAGAAATTTCCCCCTTTTTTTGGTCCAATATAGTTGAGTTCCTTAGTCTGACTTTCTAACACAGTTTTGAGTTATGGTAGCAGGTGGCATTGATCAGTTGAATGCCTCTTTGAATAGATACTACAAATGGCTGAGATAGATGTTTTATTCAAAGGAAATTCCTACAAAGCATGTTTATTTCTACATCTTGGGCAATAAATTGCCAAAGGTTCTGTGTTTTTGCTTTTGCAGATATTTCCCCCAAAGTTGTGTTTAATTGCACTAGAATATCAGTTTTAAAATTTGCAAGTTCCTCTATTATTTCCTTCACATCAGTGCCATTTGTATTTTTTTTCCTTCTTCCTTGCTTATTGCGATAGTAATTCCTACAGAGATCCATAATTTCCTCATTACTGAGAGTATTTACATCCCCTCTTCCCATCAAATCCAATACGTCTCTGGATTCATCTTGCAATCCTCTCAAAAAGATGGTTTTGCATAATTCTGGTTCTACAAGTCCACATATCCTTTGAAAAAAGGAGAACCTATCAAGATAGTCTTCTAATGTTTCATCATCTTCTTTTTTAATCCTAAATAACTCATATTTCTTGTTCCTTACATGGCAATACTCCTGATATTTGTCTAAAAACACAATTTCCATTTGATCCCAATTTCGGATGGAATTTGGCTCTAAAATCATGAACTAGCATAATGCTGAGTCCTTGAGTGTTGAGGGAAAGACCTTAAGTTTCTAATTGGCATTTACATAGTCATAGGTTTGACATACTACTTTGAATTCAAACAAAAACTGATCAGGATCTTCAGATACAACACCTTGAAAGGTTGGAAGTACTAAAGGTGAAATGGTTTTCATAGGAGAATTTTGTGTTGGGTTCAAACGGATAGGATATTCAAATGTTCTGGAAGGTTGGGGCATATCCTGATCATCTCCTTCATTATGGACATAGCCATGTTGGCCATCTCTATCCAAATTTTTTGCCATAGTTTCCTGTTCTCTGGGAATAGTTAACCCTATCCAAATTTCACTCTCAAGAGGTCCAAGACCCTCTGTTGATGATGAGTCTGATGATTCTTCTTTCTTAGTATGTTCTAATGATGGTGAAACTGATGATTTTCCTTTCTCAGAATGTTCTAATGATGGTGAGACTGGTGATTTTTCTTTCAATATTTTTGGTAATTCAAACACGGGTGATTCACCCCTTAGGCGTGAAGATCTCCTTAATGGAACAAGCCAGGGATCCTTTTGGGTAATTCTACATTTTTCATCCCTAGACTTACTCATTCATGTTTACTCTAAAATGACATAAATTATAGGTCAATAGTTGTTATTTTAACCAGCTGTTCTATTCAAATTTTAACCTGAATCTTCACAGTCTAGTCTAATTAACAACTATTGGACTGTTGTTACCTTCTAACAACACAATTCCCTGAAAACGGTGCCAAAATGATGCATTGTCGTTATACACATCATTAATTCTCAATGAATTTGTCAATCCAATGCTATGTACAAGGCTATCTACGAAAAAGGGGTGAACAGGGTTATAACTTAGGTCAATCTAGAGCAACAGGTCTTATTGGTGAAACCGATTGTGTAGGGGGATTTAGGACATTCCTATATCTAAATTGCATGAATTAAACCTTAATCTAAGTTGCAGAATTGGAAACTAATCATTAACTACAGAAATGAAGTCCTTATTACAATTGCAAAATGAGACCTAATTATGTTGCAGAAATAACAGTTGCTGAATTGAAAGTCTGATTGTAATTGCAGAAAGGAAATCTATTTACTTTTGTAGCAATGAAAATCTACTTCTAACATGTAAATGAAACTTTCAAGGCTCTGTAACGGAAGGTTGTCAATCTTCTATGCAGGGGTTGACAACAAAACATAAAAATGTAGGAAATTATAGAAAACAGTAAATTTTGGAAATGACAGTCTGCAATAAATTGAAAGCTTTGCTGAAAGTGGGGATTACAACCAAATAATTAATCACAAAACATAAAATAAGCTAATATTGCAAATATCATTAGTTGTTTACAAAGGAATGAAATGACAAGTTCTATAACTCATTCTGCTGCAGCAAAAATAGAATAAAAACCTGTTGTTAGTCCTCCTCCTAGGTCTGGAAGTGGCCAGCCTCTTTGTCCAAAAGAATGTATGAGTCTCTCTCTCTCTAGATTTTAATCACACTAATTTATAAGCAATATGAAATATAAATAGTATACTTTTATTGATTCAAGAACATGATTACAATAATGTTGCTGAAAAACTATTACAGGACTGTAACAGTCACTTTCTGATTATCACCTATTATTCTTTGATTTCTCTATCTTCTACTCCCCTTACTCTCTCTACTTTCTAGCTCAACCTGAATGGGAGCCATATTTATAGATGTCCTAAGATTTACTAACAAGCTGAGAATATCTCAAAAATATCTAATCCTATTATGCTGCAACAATTCCTGGTTTTATCCTAGAAGATCACACTTTGATCTTTCCATAAATGGTGGCTTTGGTCGGCAAGGACGGCAAAGTTAGATCTGAGATATTTTCCTTTACCCTTTTCAATATTTATTTCCCTTTTTCCATCGTCAAAATTTGGTCAACAAGTCAAAAATCACATTTTGTTTTCATTCCGAAGATAAGTGGCTCATTCCGAAGATACTACAATTCTCATTCCGAAGATCCGCTCATTCTGAAGATACTACAGTTCTCATTCTGAAGATCTGCTCATTCTGAAGACACTACAGTTCTCATTCTGAAGATCCACTCATTCCAAAGATACTACAGTTCTCATTTCGAATATCCGCTCATTTCGAAGACACTATGTTTTCTCATTCCAAAGATATATGTTCATTCCGAAGAGACTTCGGAATAAAAAAATGTGGGCTCCTTAAATGATTTCTTCTGCATTTCTCATGTGGGTTACTTCTTAGGATCAAATTCCAATGGTCTTCATCTCTTTTCACATGTGAATTCCATGCCTTGCCATTCATTGGCAGCTGGCCGGAATTTACATGAGAAAACCCAGTTTTTGCTGCATAGTAACAGTTTTCTTGAATCATTTGCGGATTTAGGTAAAATGAATGCTTGAGACATATCAAAACATGATTAGTGAAATGCTACTATTAATCTAAGCATATCTTATTTTAGAAAGTCATAACAAAACAACATAAAACTTATACAAAAAGCTGTAAAAATCATAATATAGTATTTCAGATACATTCATCATGCAAATAGTTAATACACAACATATTGAATTAACTTAACTAGCATATTAGATTAAACATAAGAGTTTATAGGCAATTTCAGTGTTCAAAACATGTTATGATTGAGGCATTTCTAGGCCTCATCGGTGGTCATGGTGTTGATTTCTAATATGTTAATTTTGTCTTTGCAGGTAGAAGGAGACCCCATACGGACTAAGTGACAAGGAAAGACTCAGCGACAGCAAGGCATGAATCACATGAATGCAATGATCGGGCTACTGGCTATGCATGGACACGTCCATGGGATTGGAACCTAGGTCTCCTCTCGGCTTACGATAATAATCCCTACCATGGTGGAAGACCAGATCCCACATGCTTACACAACAACAGTGACACCTTGGTTGATATGGTGAATGGCGATTTGTAGATAGGGTTTCAAAGATGAATGGCCCAGTGGAAAGATGATGATATGGGATGGCCAAAATTTAATGGACCCTAGTGAGAGTAAATGGGTTGAGTGGATGAACATTAGGCTCAGCAGATTTTGAAGATAGTAATGCAGCATTATGGTTGAAATCTACGTTGATAAAAGTGCAGATGTGGGGATTAGATGAGGCTTACACGGCAGAAGCATTGATCATAGGCACCATTTGGATTCGATAATAATAGCAAGAAAGACATCGGGTATGAAGTTTGACAATGGTACAATGTGGTAGAGGCCTTAGTTTGCAGTAGCCATCAGGAGTCATGCGTGACAGCAATCGAGCACTACGAGCAACACAATCTATCTATGGCAATCGAAATAAAATAGTAGTGGTTAGGAGAAAATGACCAGCATCGGTAGAATCTAGGCGTGAGGTTGCTGAGTTGGTCCAATAACATGCAGATTCATGAGTGTATTGATGAGTAATTAACAGCGAAAAGGAGTTTACGTGGACTTCGAGTTAATGACATGAACACCGAGTCCTTCGATGAAAAGTGATCTAAGGCTAGAAATTGTAGAAAAAAAGACTATCTTTCGGAATAAAGGAGCTTTTATTTGGCAAGAGCAACTTTTGTGTGTGAAATCAAAAGGAGACTGAAACTAAGACTATTGTTATTTCTGTAAATCTTTCCTTTGCATTATTGCTTCTTGTATCTATTCGTTTATGCCATAAAGTGGGTTACGATAGGTGAATGATAGAATGATGCAATTATTTGTTTCCTTAGAGTCTTGCATCTGATCTAATCTGACTGTGTTTATGTTGCAGGTCTGTTAGGTCAGGTTGTTTTAGAATTTCATCTCATAACTTGGGGTTTTGCAGGGAGGAGATTGCTAACCAAATTAATGTTCTGTTTTGGTTTTTCCAGCTAACTTTTGTAAATAATGTTTCTGTTTTATTTTTCTGATATTTAGATTAATCTTACCTTAAAATCTACTTTTTTGATTCTGGTCCATTCCAAAATTTTTGCATTTGTTTTCATTCTATTCTGGTCCATTCCAAAATTTTGCTAATTGTTCCTTGATTCTGGTCCATTCTAGAATTTATGTTCATAAATAGTTCATTTATTGCCATGAATAATCTAAGTTATAAAGAAGGTAAATAAATCTGCCAAGAGTATGCTCTGTGTCTACGCTTGAGAAAGTGATCTGCTCGCACCAAAAATTGGAGGGTTTGTTTACAGATCTAGTGTTTCCCAAAGAAAACCAGGGATTAATAGCGGAGAAGAGAAAGCCGCTTCTAGATCCACTTCTTTAATTTAGATTTTCATTCTTGCATCTCCAAACACCTTCATCTAATTTTTAGACAAAATATGGGTTTAGGAGGGCTACTAATTCCAAATGCACATTAAGTCAGATCAAGTGAATGAATCCTAACTTTCTAACTTACTAATTTTTGCTAACATTTAATGCTAACATTGCTAACTTTACTAACACCAAATGCTAACATAGGGATAGTGGAACACTTTTAAATGAAGATAAAATGAATCCGCTAACTCTAAAAATGAACCTCATGTTAAAGGCACGGAGCTTAAAATGAAGTGGCTTATACCACACACTTTCTCATTTGGAATATTTTTAAGCTGAAGATAAAAGAGGTTACTAACTGGGTTTCGGGTAGATCACTTTAATCTCAAGAACATTAAAAGAAGCTATCTTCACATTTGGTTGATTTAATGGATTATGGTTGCAAAGTACTTGTTCGAATCATTAAAGGCCCCTTGTTAACTGTTACTTGCATGGTTTAAGTTATTCTGGTATACATTCATTTATTTGCTTTAGTCTTGATTGATTACATGCACATGAATGTTTGTTCACAAGAACCTTGGAGAAATGAATAATGCTACTTAATTTCTTTGCAAGAGAGAGTTTCTTGTTTGATACTCTAGTTGTGGTGATCATTTTGCTATAGGGAAAAATATTCACTCAACATTTTGGCGCTAGAAGGAGGGCCTTCTTTATTGCTTTGTGATTGCGATCTGTTCTAACGATTAACGTGGGTAGTTTTGTTTCCACCTATTGTGCTTGCAGGTATAACATTTATTTGTTTTCTTTTGCAAGTGAGTTGAGAGAAGTCTTTTAGAATTCTAGAGTTTTCAAGCTGGCCCAACCTGAGTACATAGCTACTAGGTCCAAAACCACAGGGGAAACTATTTTCCAAAGCCTTTCTCCCACTGCTAGGAAGCCGAGAAACAAAACATTAGAGATCGAAATACCACCCAGTATACTTGAGTCAGGAGCTTCTTTAGACTCAAGTACGTCTAGTGGGCCTGAGCCCCCACTTTCAAATGTGATAGCTACACCAAGTGTGTCTGTCCCCATCATTACAAGTGTTGCCATTGTTCCTATAGGGTCGATACCCTTGAATAACATGGCCCAACAACAACAACAACAACCACCTGCCCTTTGGTATGGTGTGCAAAGTTCTCCCTTGGATATCCCTGGGGTAGTCCATGACTTGCCTAGAAATATTGAAAGGGGATTGCCTAAATTCATGCATGATGGTCCCATAACAACCGAAGAACATGTCCAAATTTACAAGGATTACATGTTTAGACAAGGAGTTACCCATGAAGATATCGCTTGTCAAATTTTCCCTGCTAGTCTAGACAGTACGACCAATGAATGGTACAGGAATCTTCCAGCAGGGTCCATTACTTCATGGGCCCAATTAGAAACTGCCTTTATTAGCCAATTTTGAATGTTGTTGGATCCTTCCATAATTTATAATTTATTCGTATCATGCAAAAGGTTACCCAATGAGCCCATAAGAACATTCAATCAGAGGTTCCAAAAATTGTATACAAATTTGACTCGCCACTTTGTAGTAGATCCTGCGGTGGCCCTGCAACTATACTTTGGAGCTTTAGATCCATTAACATCTTTGTTGACTAGAAGGAATCCTCAGGTTACGACACTTTCGTTAGCTTATGCGGAGACAATGACCCTTGAACAACAAATGAATTTACCAGGAGTAGGGTTGTCTCAATTGACTGGGATGGGACAATACGGTCCATACAATCAATTCGCCATGATGAATCAATTAATGGCACCACAAGTTCCAACAATGAACAATTTCCAACAACCATCTCAAGTCGCATCATTTCCCACTTATCCTAATGCCTCTGTTCCAACACAGGCATTGATTCCAAATAACCCGATGACCTTGCCTGGGTTCAGTATGGGCAATAACTTGTTGACTATACCTAGGTTTACTTCGATTAGTACGCCAAGTCCAATGACTTATCCAACAATCACTCCTATTCAAAGTGTGAATCCAGGATGGAATCAAAGTGCCCAGACCCAAGCCATTGTACCTGTTCTAGAGGTGGCTAATGCAGCAAATACAACTGGGCCCAGAATTACAGTGCCCCAACCACAAGGGCCTGAATCCATGATAGAAAACATGAAGGAAACATTGGCCAAAGTTTTGGTTACTGTGGGAAATGTTAATAAAAAAGTTGACCAAGTCATTGGTCATAACCGACCTCATAACCATAGAGGAAAAGGAACATACAACACACATCCTAATAATGGATGAGTACCCAATCCCGTAGCCAATCAGGCAGATGTCTCGAAAGATTTTGGAGAGTTAGGATCTTGTGATAATGATTGCCCGCACTATTGCCATGGAAAGTAGGAGTCTATATTGACTGAAGTTATACATCCCCAAGAAAGTGAAGAAGAGGAGGATGTTGAGGTTTTTGGAAAAGAAGATGAAGAAACATTGGAAGTTCATGCCAATAAACGTTTTGGGAAAGGGAATCACAAGTATTACACAAGGAGTTCTAAGGATCCCAAAACTTCCTCTACCCCTCCAAACAACCCATTACTTCCTCCTGATTTCAAAGGAGATGTCAATCCACCTCCTCCATCAATGGTGGAGAAGTCTAAGTTGGTGCAAAACATGTCAAATTCAGAAAAACCCACTTATGACTTGATAGAAGACATGAAGAAAACTAAGGCCAATGTCTCAATGTATGATATGTCCCAACTTTTAGGCCAAGAAGTAAGTCCACCAAAAGGTTTGGATCCACCTACCCAAGTTCATGAAGCTAAGGGTGTTGAGTCCCAATTGGTTTTGAAAAGGGAAAAATGAGATGTACCCCCCTTTCTTATAACCATTAGAATTGCTGGTAGAAATCTACACAATTGTCTAATAGATTCAGGGGCCTCTACTAGCATTATGCCCCTAGAAATCTGTCAAAAATTGGGACTTACACCAAAACCTTCTAAAAGCAAGGTGGTGCAACTGGATAGATCGGCCATGGAGGCAGTGGGAGAATTAAGTGATATTCTTATTCAGGTCAACTCAGAACCTAGGGTTCAACATCACATAGATATATTGGTACTTAACATTCCTATCAAATATGGCATGGTGTTGGGAAGAGATTGGAGCAAGAACCTAAATGGATACATTGTAACAGACTCTTCACATATGTGGTTGCCTTGGAGAGGAGTGGCCAACCAAATTCGAATTGATAGTGAACCTAGGCTCAAGGAAATGATAACAGAATACAACAAACCTAATGAGATTCAATACATTGAAACCGAATTAGGAGCCTATTGCTTGGACGTAGAAATTCCTGAGAATTCTCAAAATGGAAGTATTGGATGCAATGATTCTGAAGAACACCATAAGGTTTGGACTCTAAGATTTGATGGATCCAAGTCCAAACAAGGGGCGGGAGCTGGTATTGAACTTTCATGTCTAGACAGAAAACCTATGTTGGCTGCCTATAGATTACAGTTCCCAACCACCAACAATGTGGCAGAATATGAGGCCTTGATTTTTGGACTCCAATTGGCCCTTCGAAAGAAAATCAAATGTATCAAGGTCTTAGGTGATTCTGAATTGGTGGTAAAACAAGTTAAAGGACAATATGCATGTAAGAACAAGCGGCTCAACCTTTATCAAACTAGAGTTAGAGATTTAATAAATGAATTTGATGCTTTTAACATATCTCTAATCTCTAGAAAAGGCAATCGTTTGGCAGATTCTTTAGCCGTAGCTGCTAGCATGCTTAAACCAGTGGATCACAAGAAGTGCAAGAAATTTTCCATAGAATTAGTCCCTTGCCCCTCGATACCTGATAACGTCATGAATTTCCAAGTCTTTGATAGTGACAGACATATATTCAATTTTGTCACTAATTCTGGTATCTTTGAAAATCAGGTTATTGATGAAGACGAGAGGGGGCAAGAAGAGGCAGATTTGAAAATGGAAGCTACTGGAAAATGGAATGAGATGCCAAATGGGATGGCCTCATTAGAGAAAATGTTTGATATTGGATACCAACCGAAAGGAGGGAGAAAAGTTCCACCTCCCAAAGAGGCTTGTGACTCAGTCAATATTGGAAGTGCAGAAAACCCTCACGAAATATTCATTGCAAAGGCATGTACCGAACATGAAAAGAATTCCATTGCCAATGCATTGAAGGAATACATAGATTGCATAGCTTGGAGCTATAAGGAGTTGAGAACTTATGATCAGAATGTTATAATGCATACAATTCCTTTGAAGCCAGACTCCAAACCCTTTAGGCAAAGACAGAGGCCAGTCAATCCATTACTAGAGCCCTTGATAGAGAAAGAGGTAAAGTGACTATTAGAAGCTAAAATCATCTTTCCTGTTAGGCATTCCACATGGGTTGCTAACTTGGTCCCTGTGAGGAAAAAGAGTGGAGAGATAAGGCTATGTATTGATTTTAGAAATCTGAATAAGGCCTCACAAAAGGACAATTACCCTCTACCTACCATTGACGAAATCCTTCAAAAGGTAAATGGGTCAGAAATGATGTCATTCCTAGATGGCTATTCGGGATACAATCAAGTCCTCATCCATCCTAATGATAGGATGAAAACCGCCTTCACCACAAAATGGGGCACTTTTGCATATAGGAGAATGCCTTTTGGATTGTTGAATGCAGGTGCCACATTCCAACGAGCCATGGACTTTGCCTTTAAGGGGCTCATCGGTAAGTGCATTATTGTCTATGTAGATGACATTCCTGTCTTTTCTAAGAATAGGGAAAACCATGTCAAGGATCTAAGGAAAGTTCTCCAAAGGTGTAGGGAACATGGCATTTCACTCAACCCAAAGAAGTGCATTTTCGGGGTAACGAAAGGAAAATTATTGGGACATGTAATATCCAAAGATGGAATTTCCATTGATCCTGAAAGAATAGATGCCATACAACAGATTTCTTTTCCCAATAGCAAAAAAGAATTGAGATCATTTTTTGGGAAGATTAATTTTGTTAGAAAATTTATTTCAGGTTTTTCAGAAATTGCAAAACCCTTGAACGATATGTTGAAGAAAGAGGCCCAAATCAAATGGACAAATGAAAATAGGGATGCTTTCAAAAGAATCAAGGATGCGATTTCTAGAGCCCTAGTTTTAGTGAGTCCTGATTATGCGAAGCCTTTCTACATTTACACATTTGCTTCAGACCATTCCTTTGCGAGTGTTCTAACTCAGAAGAGTGAACGCAACATTGAAAATCCTATTGCCTTCCTTAGTACTCCTCTCAAAGATGCGAAATTGAGATATTCCATCTTGGACAAGCAAATGTATGCCCTATTTAAGACTGTTAAAAAATTTAGACATTATATAGTCCACAGTAGGGTGTTTGCTATAGTCCCAGATCCTGCAGTTAAAGCCATGTTTATACAGAATGAACTGGGTGAAAGACGAGGTAAGTGGATCTCAACTCTTCAAGAATTTGATCTTGAAATTCAACCTATGAAGATAGTGCGGGGACAAGGGTTGGTTAAGGCCATAGCAGAAAATGATCCCTTAGTTTCATGTCAACATTATGAAATAGCAGATATAACTGAAGATGAGTGGTACGTAGATGTTGTGTATTTTTTACTAAATGGTAAGTGTCCACCACATTTAAATTCTACTCAACGAAGAGCCTTGCATCTAAAATCTGCTAATTTTCTAATCAGATCCGGTGCATTATACAAGAAAAACCATGAAGGAATTTACCTTCGTTGCGTTGATCGAAAAGAGGCAGCACAAATACTCGAGGAATTCCATGGTAAGTATGGGACAGGACATGGGTCTGCTAATGCCACAACCCATCAAATCCTTAGAGCTGGTTACTATTGGCCTCAATTGTTCAAAGATGCTCATGCTCATGTGAGGTCATGTCATACTTGTCAAATTGCGGCAAATAGAGAAAGGGGTGCTTCTATGCCATTACAATCTGTAATTGAGTCTAGACCTTTTGCACAATGGGGTTTGGATTTTGTTGGGATCATCAGTCCCAATTCATCCGATTCCCATAAATACATTCTCACAGCTACAGATTATTGCACAAGGTGGACGGAAGCTATCCCCACTAAAAATGCCACTTCAGAAGTTGTTATTAAATTCTTAGAGGATAACATTGTCACTCGATTCGGAATGCCTAACTCCATTGTAAGTGATAACGGTTCCGCTTTCTCCTCTCTGGAATTTGCAAATTGGGCATTCGACAACATGGTGAGTTTGAAGTTTTCTTCCAATTACTATCCACAAGGTAATGGCTTGGCTGAGTCTTCTAATAAGAATTTGTTATGTGTCATTAAAAAGTTGCTTGAAAGAAATCCTAGAGATTGGCATAACAAACTTAAGTTGGCTCTTTGGGCTGATAGAATCAGAATCAAGGAATCATTAGGAACATCTCCTTACCACTTAGTTTATGGACAAGATCCTATTTTTCCCACAAATCTTAAGTTACAAACATTACATTTCATGAAATATTACCTTGGAACTGATAATAAACTTGAAACTAGACTAACACAATTGATGCATCTGGATGAAAAGAGGGATGAGGCTATGCTTCACTTTAGTAAACACCAAGATGTAGTAAAAAGGTGGTTTGATAAAAGGTCTAGAGTCAAAACATTTAAAGTTTCAGATTTAGTGTTGTTGTGGGATAAGAGACATGAGAGGAAAGGAGATCATGATAAATTTGATTACTTATGGTTGGGTCCTTACCAAATTTTAGAAGTCCTAGGTGAAAACAACTTTAGATTAAAAACCTTGGACGAAAAATATTTGGCTTTACCCGTCAATGGGCTGCATTTAAAACACTATTTCCAGGCCTGAAATGGCAAGGCCTTGTATTATATGTAAATATGTCATGCTTTGTTTTTGTGTGTGCAGATTTGATTTTTTTGGTGTGTTTTAGGCTTTTGCCTTCAACCTTTATTTTAGCATGATGAGGTTGTTCTGAATAAGGTTTTGAGGCATTTTGATTGCATTGTTCTTTTTCTTAGCTTGGTGTGTTGGTCATTGGACCAGTTTTGGGCTTGATATAAAAAAAAAAAGAGAAGGGGATAGCAAAGATGTTAGTTTGTATCCTTATCAATGTTTTAAGACTAGAAGTATATGAAACAACAGAATTGTATTACAGAAAGCTCCACGAGTACTGCAAACACATTAAAGAATATCGTTTGAAATTTGGGATACATGAAAGTTGTCAATTTTGCAAGATAGGGTGAAGCATTTTGTATAATCCATCTTACTCATTTGTTTTCAGGATACATTGCATAATAACTTTGAGTCTCATTCCATTCCATATTTCAAAGACAACCACCAAAAGCATGTCAGACCCTCTTAGGATCATTGCACAATAAACATTAAGTAAGGTCTTGAGATTGGAAACTGATGCCGCATTGTCTTGAATTAGACATGTTCTGCACATATAAAGAACATCTTGGGCAAAATGGTTGAAACCATACTTGGAAGAAAAAGTGAGGCGAAAAGAATTTTTCTTGTCTGTCCCATCATGCAAAACATAGTCCATGAAACAGTGGTTTTCACCACTCCCACAATACTTGAAACCCATTTGGATTGGAAGGATCGTACTACATGTCCCTCATAAGGATGAGTAGTCATCCCTAAGATTCAAGGAATCCATCATTACTCCACCTCCATCATATCATTAACCATTGGAATGGAAGGATAGTACTACATGTCCCTTGCAAGGATGGGTAGTCATCCCTAAGGTTCAAGGAAGCCATTACTACTCCACCTCCATCACATCATTTGAGTTGGAAGGATCGTACTACGTGTCCCTCACAAGGATGGGTAGTCATCCCTAAAATTCAAGAAAGCCAAAGCCAAAGCCTGGACTATGGGGTTGATCTCCACCGGGGCTATAGATGCCTGACTGGCAGTGGAGTAGGCTCATGCGTGGCGACATGTCTCATTTAAAAGCAAGACCTCTGACCGCTCACACGGATAGGCTAGCTTGGCAGTTTTATCCATAACAGGTTTAATCATTTTGCTTAAGATGAGGTAATAAACTCAAATCAGAGTAGTAAGGATAGGGTTAAATTCTCATCACGCTTAGGTTGAGAATCTGATTCCCCAAAGCTCTGATTTCACTTACACATGCACATTGATTCAATATGGTAGTGGCGCATAACCAACCTTGAGATTGGGTATATGAACTCAATTCATGCATGATTGGTCCTAAGAGGGTTTGATAGTTTGGCATCACTTTGGACAACAAGTGGTTTGAGTCCATGACCGATGTCCAATAAGAACTAGATGTTGTGCAGAGATTGTAATACTAGCTCAATAAAGCAATGAAATAGATAATACGTTCAACATGGCACAATCTAACAAATGTAAAACAAGAAAAAACAACTTACTGGCCTCATATGGGTGATAAAGTCCCTGCTATATGGTTGGCAAGAGCAATTGCTCCACACATGTGAGCTATTAAACATACCAAGAGTGGATTTTAGAAAAAAAAAAGACCTGGAGGCTCAGAAGATCCATCCTTTACACTTGGTTCAACATTATGTGATGAAGAAACATTTGCGAGTGGAAATGTGACCAGATTCATAATCCGAAGTCTAACACCTAATATGTTCACCCAATATGTGGTTTATGACCACCATGATACCATTAAACCTCATGTCATGTTATTTTTCTTGGGGAACATCTCGCCACAGCTTGAGCTCGACATCAGCATGTGTGGAGGACAAATAATTCAAAGACAGTTGGGCACGAAAGTGGAAACCAAAACAAGGATGATCTATTCCAAAACAGCCAAAGGAGAGCATGATAAGCTAGTGAAGTATTTATTAGAGGAATATGTTGATCTCGCCTCTAATCTAAATAACGATGGTGAATCGGTATTGTTTTTAAGCTACCAAGGAAAGTATTATAACACCCCTTGAAAATATTGTTAGAAGTCACATATTCTAAGGATATGTACTACAAGTGTTCCAATGACCAAACACTTTTGCATCTTGTCGTATCCAAATGCTAAAAATTCATGATGTATGCAACTTGGTGGGGGTGATGAAGAATGTTGGCATCAACCTTTATGAAAATTAAATTGGTTGGTTTTGGCTAGAGTATCACATTTAACAAGTGATACAAGGCATACGAAGCTCTTCCGACAAGGCCTTATACATGGTGATTATAAAAGAAATAGGGTTTCAGCTTTGAGGACAAAGCTATTTTCAAGAGGGGTGGAATGTTAGGATCCTATCCTAACATTAATTAATAATCTTAATAATAATAATATAATATATCCTATGGTCATAATAATAAATAATATAATAATTAATTATATTATTTATTATATTATTATAAGATTAGGGTTAGGAAGCATTGCAACCTTTCACCTATAACCCTAGAGGGGTATTAAACATTGTAAGAACTTATCATTCAATCATTCATGAATATAAAATATAATATAATTTATTGAAGGGACTTCCCGACAATATCAAAAGGTGATTCTTTTATATTTAGGTTATTTATTATTTATTTATCATTTTATGTGGTAGGAACCCTAGGTTCCTACCACATTCTTGCTATGCTCAAAGCTTTAGGATTCGGGCCAATTCTCATTCGACTATTGTTATGTTATTCAGAGATGCTTCGACTATTCTCAATCTGAACAATTCACAGTCTGAAGTAGTGGGCATGTTTAGATCTGTTTGGCAAGGGTGTCCTATTGCTCCTTATTTATATGTACTTACTGCTAAAGCCTTCGGCTATCTTTTAGCTACTCAAGCTTCTATAGGTCTTATTAAAGGAATTGCTCTTCCGAATGATCAGGGATAACTTATTAATGGTCACTTTGTTGATGACTCCTTTCTTACTATAAGGGAAGAGGAGCAATCTATTTCTAATGCTTTATTTTGTCTGAACACCTTTTGCACAACCTCTGGTTCTAGCATACAATGGAGGAAGACCTCCTGCTTCAGACAATCTCCCTTGCCTATGTTGCCTTGGCTTCAAGGGTATCATTGGAATTGGATCCCTCCTAGAGAAGTTTTTAATTTTCTTGGTATTCCTTTTGCCTTTCAAGGCTCCCCTACTCAACTTTGGAATTATGTGCTTCAAAGAGTTGAAAAGAAACTTGATTTTTGGCTTACTAAGAAGTTGTCATTAGCAGGTAAATTTCATATTTACTCTAAATTTTTAGTTGCAACTCATGTTTATTATTCCTCTTACTGGTTCCTTCATAGGCTTGCTATAAAAATCTTGATAAACTCCTTCGAGATTTTATTTGGAATAATTCTTCTGAAATAAAAGAATTTCATAGAGTTACCTAGGATATTTGCTATCTTCCCAGAGAATCTTGTGGAATGGGTCTGCTATACTGTAGATGGTAAGGTATTGCTTTGTGTGCTAAGTGGGTGATTAGGGCTCTGAGGGGAGCTAAAGCTTAGAAAGTCCTGGTTCGATATTTCATTTCCTCTGGTCTTCCCTTAAATCGTAGAGCATGGAGAGGGTTGAATTTTCTCTCTCATTGTTGCTCCGATTTTTGTTAATATTTTTGGCTCCTTTGTTATTAAAAGTATATGGAAAGCCTGGCAGCAGCTCACTCCTTGGATTTGTTGGATAGAATATGGCTTCCATAAAATATTATCCATCAATTCTATGAATATTTGGTTGTCCCCTTAGTTTCTTCATCAAGGTTATCCCTTAGCTCGGGTGCAATGGATTCATGCTCTATGAATTTTCAAAAATGCTATTGTTACAATAGCTAATTTATTTTCTCGCCAAACCAAGGATTGGATCCCATGGAATGGGTTCAAACGCACCTTCAGGCTGAATGGTGCAGACAAAGATACATATGATGTTGTTATTGCTCTCATCCCTTTTTCTATGTTGCATAAGATTGGTGTGTGCACGTAGTGTCCTTGGTAGTCAGACTGGAGATGGCATGTTGACACTCTGCTTAATTATAAGGCTCATTTGGGGTATAAATGGTTATCTCCTCATCTTCCTTTAGTGCCTAAGCTCAATCAACAATGAGACTTATTTTCTACAAGGACTAGATGGAATTCTAGATTTCAGAATGTTTGGGCTACTTATGTTGAGCCCAAGCAATCTTTTTTGCGTGGATCTTGTTGTGTCAAGGCCTTCCCTTGGGGGAACGTTTGAAGCACCTTGAAATTCATGATTCTAAATTTCCTTTTTGTGGTGTTCCCAAGTCTTGTATTCACCTCTTTTGGAATTGTAGAAGATCTAGGCAAGCTTGAGAATGGGTTCTTTCTTTTTTTTTTCTATTTACAGCTGTAAGAGTTTCTTGGCCCCAAGCTCTTCTTGGGGACTCTTTTACTTTGTCTCTCTCGCTTTTTGAAGTGTGGCAAGTTTTCAGGATTAGCCTACTCTTTCATATTTGGAAGGTCCATAACAAAATTATTTTTAAACAGTGTACACCTTTTGTCACATTTACTCATGCTAACAAATTAGAAGTTTTTAATGACATGTGGCTACATATATGTACTCAATCCAACAAAGTTGCTATGTATTTGGATCATCTGCATGTTCTTCTAGCGCATTGGGCCAATGCTCTATGTACAGTCAACTGGATCCTCATAGAGCGCTCTTCTCAAGAGCATTTTTAATCCCGCTCTCACCTCTGCCTCCACCATATGCAAGAAGTGCTCTTGCAGACAGGCACTGGTCTCAACCCTCTCTAGTCATGAAGCATCCTAATGTTGACATTGCTTGTTCGTCCCGCTAGGATGGGGGGTGGGATGATGTTCAACCAGTTTCTCCTGGGCCAGTTGTTGGTTGGAGCGATGCGAGTACTGAAGGCCTTAATCATGATGTAGAGGGGTGGATTCTCATCCCATAATCACTAGAATTTTTTGCATGACAACACGCTAGGGCACATTACTCCATATGATATGTTTTCTTTGATGTAATGATCATCAATGATCATGATTGGTAAACTTATGTTTTGTTGGCGGCTTTGTTTACTAACCCTTGTCAATGAAAATTAGTTTGATTCCCCATGGGATGTGTTAACCCACCCATTTTTTTTATTGTAAAAATTGTTATCTTAAATTAATATAAATTTACTTTTTTCAAAAACATAAAAATAAAATAAAACTATCCTATATTAATTTATCTCTTGAATTTCAATTTTATATATTTTAAAATTTTATTTTAATATAAATTAATATATAACAATTAAATGTTTTAAAATATTTTTAAATTTTAAATTAAAAATTTATTTAAATTTTAAATTTATTAAAATGCTTATATAAATTTTAAATTTTAAATCCATTTATATATATATATATATATAATATTAGAACCACACTCGTGATTTTCCACAATATAAGTGCAAAACGTTTACTAATGCACTGTCCCTGATATTTAACATTGTTTTTTTTAATTTCCTAATTTTATAAATTTATCTTTTCAAATAAAAAATATTTATTTATTATTTTTTTGAAGTAATATTTTTTATATACATTTGTTGTGAGGATTAAACTTGAATTACATCATCAATAATGTCTTTACCAGTAAACCACGTACACATATATAAAAATATTAATTTTAAACTGACTCACTTTTAAACTAATTTTTTTTTTCAAGCTCGTTACTCTTATTTTAACTCTTCCATGACAGCTAATTTGATGGGCATTGACGGCTTCAAATTTGATCCCTCCAACTTCTTGTCTGCAAACGCACATGTAAATCTCAATAATATAGTTTGCAGATGTAAATCTCAATAATATATTTACAAAAGGTTTCGGGGATAATATAATTGTTTGGATTTTGGTTTTATTTAGAAAGGTTCAAAGATTAAACCACTGTATATTTAACTGTGTTAAATTCTACTCTTCCTTATAAAAAAGTTGTCAACAAAATATATCCCTAAAAATATTCAACCTCTAAAAATTTCTTATACTAATCAAATAAAAAATACATCCCCAAACAAAAAAAACTTATAAAAAAAATTTAAAATATTTTTAAAAAGACATAACAGCTATTTTCACCTGGGTTCGAACTTACTAAACCTTAACTAAAAAAACATATTTAAAGAAAAGACTCACAAAAATAAAAAATCTAAGATATTTTAGAAAAGACATAACAGCTATTTTTCACGTGGGTCCGGATCAACTCACTAAACTTCATATATTAAGTAGAACTCAACAGGGAATAGCTTGTAATCTACAATTATAGAATCCATGTAGTAGGTTTTTGGTTAGGTATTAAAATCATTTTTTTTTAAATTAGGATAAGTTTAAATTAAAATTATTAATTTATTTAAATTATATATACTTTTACTTCGTTAACAATTTACTTAAACATATTATATACTATAAAATAAATTATTTTATGTTGATACAATATAAAATATTATGTAATACAGAATATTTGTAAGAATATTAAAGGTGATATGTAATACAAATTAATGCAGTTAGACCTCATCGTACTCAACAAATTAAATGGAATCCACGTGGAATAATACGTACTCTTACTTCCAAGGTGCTACAACTTGAACTAGCATTACGCCGACCTTAGCCGACCTTCCTGGAAAAAGTTTAACTTACGATTGCGTGTTAGCCAAAAAGTGTAATTTGTAAAGCAAAGCAACTCTCCTACAATCCTTGCCATTCACGTGACCATAGCCTGCATTTGCATTCTTCAATTTCAACCACACACAACACGTTTCCACTTTCGGGGCATTGGAGCTGTGGCAGGTTCGCCCACTATAAATAGGATCAACTTAACTTCTTCTCCATCTCCACCTCAATCTCAGTTCCCATCTTCTTAGCATAGAAAAATCGAGTCTCGGGAAACAAAGATGGGCGTTGCTGTTGCTGCTTCTACCTGTACTGTGATTGTAGTTGGCGCTGGCATTTCAGGTATAATTGTAGGGGCAAAGAGGAGCAAATTGTTCTACAATTGCAATTGTTTCTGCTCGTTTATGTATTTGTTGGTGATTGATCAGGGATAACGGCGGCTAAGGTTCTAGCGGAGAAGGGGATCCAAGATTTTGTGATATTGGAGGCAGCAGATCGGATCGGGGGGAGGATTGTGAAGCAGGACTTGGATGGGGTGGCAGTGGATACAGGTGCCGGCTGGATTGCTGGTGTTGGAGGGAATCACATCAATCCCATCTGGGAACTCGCCAACAAACACCGCCTTCACACTTGCTATTCCGATTACATCAATGTTCGATATAACATTTACGACAACAGGTAGACAAAATAACCTCTCTACTTAAGTAAGTAAGCAATTTTGTTTATGAAATTCATATGGTAATGCTACAGAGTACAGACAACGTTGATTGATATATTTTGTGTGTATACCACAGTGGAAATCTAGTGTCTAGATCTACCGCGGGGGCTTCCTATGAAATAGCAGTAAATGCAGCCAACCGTGCTTTGGACATTACTGCTTCTGGATCTCAATTGTAAGTATACCAATTTCCGACCTTTCTCCCTTCCCGTCATCTTTATTTTTTGAATGAATTTGCACACGCTGACAAAATTCCTTTGCAATTGTTTTTATTTCTCCAGCGTTCCATCAACGCCCTTGGAGCTGGCAATAGACTACATGTTGCATGACTTTGAGATGGCAGGTCCGGAACTCCGCCCCCGCACTTTAAAAATTTCAAATTTCAGATGGGAATCCAGAAAAAACATGTTATTAAAACCAATTTCATGTTATGTTTGGGATGCAGAGGTAGAGCCAATTCCCACTTACACGGAATTTGGGCCCAAGGAGTTCTTGGTTGCGGATGAACGGGGCTACGAGCATATCGTTCATAAATTGGCCCAAGAATTCCTCCAATTTCGGAATGGCCGTGTTGTTGACAACCGTCTTAAGTTGAACAAGGCATGTATTATATAATTAATACTGTCTCATCTCTGATGATTCGATGGAGAGCAGTAAAGCTAATAATGAATTAAGCATTTTTTTCTGAAATATCAATCTCTTTTTTTATTCAGGTGGTTCGAGAAATACAATATACAAGCAATGGAGTAGTTGTCGAAACTGAAGAAGGCTCTGTTTACAAAGCAAAGCACTGCATTCTTTCAGTCAGCCTTGGAGTCCTTCGAAGCGATCTTATCAAATTTAAGCCTGACTTGCCTGTAAGAGATCTCTTTCTTCTACTTCCATGTTCTTGACGCTCTTGTTATTTATTCTTACTGTGTTTTCAACATAATTTACAGCGGAAGAAAATAGAGTCATTCATGAATTGTGACATTAGAGTTTACACCAAGATATTCTTAAAATTTGCCCGAAAGTTTTGGCCCACCGGGGACGGTACAGAGTTCTTTCTCTACGCTAATGAAAAACGCGGGTATTATACCTTCTGGCAGGTAATTGGTATAACTAAACATGTTTACGTAATTTTTAAGTATCAAAACCCTCGAAGGTAGAACTAACTTAGTATGTTTTGCAGCACATGGAGAATGCGTTTCCAGGATCGAACATTCTTGTGGTAACTGTGACAGACGAGGAATCCAAGAGAATAGAGAATCAGAGTGATGACAAGACTAAGGCAGAAGCAATGTCAGTATTGAGAAAAATATTTGGCAGTGAGATTCCAGAACCAAAACAAATTCTGGTTCCTAGGTGGTGGAATAATAGGTTTCAACTTGGAAGTTACTCTAATTATCCAAATTTTGTCAACAAGGACCATTTCCGAGACATACAGGTAAAATCCCCTTAAATCAGTAAAATTGCATACAACCAGCTTTAGCTTAGGTTTCCTGAAAACATATCATGGAAATTTTGTGGTGTTACAGACACCAGTTGGCCCCATTTTCTTCACGGGAGAACATACTTCCGAAAAATTCAATGGATATGTGCATGGTGCTTACCTTTCAGGTAAACAAGCTTGATTTACTTTAGAACTCAATGCACATTGTGTAATCATATAAAAAAATTTAAGCATAAATCGGATTTGTGTTTGTAGGTATTGATACAGCTAACATGATAGTGGAAAGAATCGAGAAGCAGAAGCGACAGCAACAGCAACAGCAACAGCTATCTATATCACATACTTGTCCTCCTCGGCTTGCACAACGTTCAAAGGTGCATGCGATTGTAAGCAATTGCTCTTCCAGTACACAAATTAAAAAGGTAAGTTGAACCTTCAACTAGTTGGTTTAACCAGCGTGTTAAAGGAAAAGAGGGAGAGAGATTTGTTGTCCTTTACATCTGCGAGAAGATTACGCTGATTTCTTCTATTAATTTCTTTTTGTAGATTGGGAGACATGGTGTGAGCAACAAGATCTGGCTTAGGAGTAATCTGGCCCAACCGGGTTCTCGCTGTTCATGTTCTGTTCCTGTTCCACAGTAGGTTCGATATGAAATGTTTATATATGCCCACCATCCATCGAATGTGTCAGATCCAGCACCGCCCTTCTTCGGAATGTCTATATATTATTATTACTTTGTCCCCAAATTTAGCCTATACAATTTTTTATTTTTATTTTTAATTAAAAAGTCAAACGGATAGTATAAATTAAGAAAATTTATAGGTAACACTCGCAGTCGTAAAAATAAACTCATTCACATAAATATCGTAGTTAAAACAAAAATCCATGATGCAAAATTAAAGTAATTACACATGAAATGCAAAATTAAAGTAATTACACAAAATAACAAAAAAATAGTAGGCCTTTTGAGAGGTAACCTTTGCTACTTTCATTATTTGTAAAAAAATACATTAAAACTATATTTCATGCAACCTTAATTTAATTCTCAAGAGTTAATTTACATGTAAACTGTCATTAACCAGAATGTTCTACCAATGATTGCATTTTTATAAGATTACGTGAAATAGCTTCACTTGTCTAGGCACCTTACCTGCTACATACTATAACAAAGTATTACAAAATAACATTATAAAAGGGTCTCCACATTGGAAGGGGATCATGTGACAATTACAAAAGTAGTGTTAGGATTGATCTAGGTAAAGTTTTGTTAAAAGATGAAATATTAAAAGGGCAAATGAAAATTTAGAGTAACAAATATATTGGTAACATATTTAAAACAAAAGATGAAATTAAATCCAATTTTAATGATTTACAAAGGATAATAAAAATAAATTGAATGAAATAAGATAGTTATTTATAGCAAAAATTAATTACATTTTAATTATTTTAATTATCATAATATATTGAAGAAAGGAAAAGTCATATTGATCCCAAAAATTAGATAGAGATGGCTTAAGAATGGAAAAATACCAAAATAGATTTGTCTTTTAATCAAATAAATAATATCTTAACTCTAGATGAAAAAATATAAAAGAATGTTTCGTCACTCGAGGCCCTCCCTAATGCCTCAACATTCTTTTGGTTAGTAGTTCAAAAGAATATTAGGTGAGTATCCGCATATAAGAGGATACCTTGGACTTTTTGGATGTGTCTTGTGTAAGAAGGAACTAGAAACATCACGTTATTTACTTTAGTATTGTCCCTTTTCTTATATCATATAGTGCTATTTTTAAAAAAGTACGAAAATATATTGGGTAACTCCATCAACATTAAGAGAGTTGATGAAATGCTAGATTAATTATTTCAAAGCTAAAGCATTATGCATTTTATGGAGGATTTATGGAGGATTTATTTGTAGGAATTTATGGTTTGAAAGGAATAATATAATTTTTAAAAATAAATCACACAATTATATCCAAGTTTGAAATTGTATTATTTAATATATTGTAAAATATTTATAAACTTGGTGCTTAGCATGGAGAGTCTCAAGTGAGGAAAAATGAGGTTCTACCATCTTTTTTAAATAGAATTTGAAGACACATGAAAATATTATCTATGACAATGGAGTTAACATAAAGGATCTAGTTTGATCTATGGTAAAATTAAAATATCCAAAAGTTAGGTCTATAAAAGTTAATTTTGATGGTCATTTGAAAGAAATTTTGAAAAAAGTTGGTTGAGGTGGTGGTTTCCAAAATAATGAAGGAAATTCAACCACCAACTATGGATAGTCTAGGTAACCTCTCAAAGGATAAAATTTCCAATGAAAAATGATGAAAATATATTTAATTCAGTTGGATTTTTTTTTTTTTTTTACATCCACCATGGGGATTGAACTCGGGTCACATCAGGGATAATTGTCTTTCTCAATATTTTTTACTAATGAACACATTCTCAATATTTTTTAATAATGAACACACACCCACCTCCTCACACACTCACCCACGCCATGTTTTGAAACTTAGACTTCTCGAAAAAGAACCAAAGCCCAAACCATTGCACTATCCCCTTGGGACATTCAGGTGGATTTACAAATTATGATATAAAATATGGATACGGAGACTTATATTAAAAATAAAATCATTTGTGATGTTCATCAACTATTATTGGAGGTAGTATTTTGGAAATACCATTATATCTATAAAGAAAAAATCATGTAGCAAATTACTTTACCAATTGTAGTGTTGATTTTCATCTAGACAAAATTTAAATTTTAAAAGTCAATTGGTTGGATGAAATGTTAATTTTAAAAAACACAGTATTTGAGGAAGATGAGTAATATCTTTGACAAGAAGGCAAACAAAGAATATATTTGATAAAAACTGAACATACGTATAGTTTAGTTGACCTAACAATAATATAATATATTGTTATTTTGATGGGAGTGGACCCAAATAAAAGCCACATAGATTATCAAAAAATAATTATAATAATATATACAGGCTTCCATTTTGAACACCCAAGTTCAAATATTGTTAGATATTGTATGCATAATTACCGATTATAATACCATTATGTGACTTGTTGAGATATCTTGATATTATAATACTATTATTTCAATGTGTTATTGTCATTCCACTAAGCATGTACAAATTTATAAATACATGAGATTTAGATTTGCAATTATAAGAATTAGTTGTTACTTGGATTTTATTTGAATATTAGTTTGTGCATTTTGATATATTAATTTTATTGTTTTATCGTAAAAACTATTCAAATTATTTGACAAAACCTTGTACCACTAAAATTTAATATATCATCCTTTACATCAACCAATTTGTGCTCAATTGTGAAAGGGGAGAGTTGTTTGCCTAATTTTCTTTTTTCTTTTTTCTTAAAAATTATCTAGACCTTAAAATAATGGAGAAACTGAAAACAAGAGTCAACAAGAAGATCCAATGAAATCAATTCTTCTTTGTCTTCGTTATTATTAGAGCATTTATGATTTTTCTCCCTAACTGAAAAATCATTCCATTTCCACATAACTTGAGTAGTAATACAAAACCTTTTGCTTTATCATAGTTGGAATGGAATCTCAGGAGAAGGATCTTGTATTCAATTAGAACCTAGAAGGTGATGGTCTTGAAAAATCACATTAGGAACATCAAAAACTATCTTATGCACTTCACCCATAGGCACCACTCAGGTATGTACAACAACAATCTTGCCACAACCCATACCAATTTGTCTCCATGCCTTTAATGCATCCATTAAGCTCGTATAATGAGAACTTATAAAATTACTAGTTTGATTTGATCCTAAAATCATTGAGTTACATAAGGATTGCTAATGTTATTTTCTTGAACATTATAAAAAGTAAAGGACAGTTATTTTATTAAGAATCATCTATACATCTATTTAGCTTTTTTACATCATTAATGTTTTCTATTGATATATCGTTAAGGCATTTTGAGGAGGAAAAAGTAAAAACCGCATTGGTTGAAATCCATTATGAGCTCTAAATACGTTTGCAATAACCTTGGGGGAGGGATATATCTAAAATCCCATCCACAAGTTATGTTACCTATGCCTCTAGACCTTTGCTTCTCATAGGTAATAAGTCCCCAAGATCTTGCTCTTTAACATGCAATTAAAGTGGAATTTATACAATAATGAATAACTTGTGACATCCTAGTGGAATTCAATAAGGAACCTATTCTTACCATTAAATACATTCATTTTTATTTTACTTCCAAGTATACTCCTCCATCTAACTAAACATAGATATATAATATACATATTTGCAACTAATAATTTCAAAATGTCAGATATCATCCCAAGTCACTCCTATTTGTTAATTTCAACCAACTAGGTAAGAAAATATTCTATACTAATTGGGGGTAATAACAAAAAAGAAAAAAAAGTTTCAAGTTCCACTTCCCTAGACAATAAACATATTTTTCCATCTATACTACACTAGACTAACATAGAAGCAACCACCTTGTCCACAATAAAACCAACTAAAATAAGTTTTTAAAATGATTAATAAAGGCTGCCCAAAAATTTGGAACCTATTAATCTAATTTTTATGTGTTCTAAGTGAAGCGATAGCTTGTTTATATCACAACCAAATGGAAATTCCCATGTAATAGATTTAATTATATAAAAAAGAAATGCAAAGTCATTAATCCATTTCAAACTATTCAACACTTCTTCATCCCACTCTAGAGCAAGATAAGAGTCAATAGATTCTATCAATTTTCTAAAAATGATGTAGTCTCTCTTATCACAGATGAGAGTTGAAACTTTCCCTTGAAGATATCCCAAGAAAGTTAATTTTCTCTAGGTATTTGTCAATATGTACTTATTCCCATTTTAACCCAAACCAAATATGAACATCCTCTAGTTTGATCTTTCTTAGGACCTAATGATAAGGTGCACCATGGAAATCCAAAAGCTTGACATTTAATTTTTCCAACTAATATAGTGAATAACCATTTTATATTTTAATATGTTAAAAGTGTAGTCTCACTTATGACCAAGGCCAACATTGCATGATATAATCTTGTACAGGTTTATGAGAAATAATTGTACAATTTTAATTTTTTAAGCCCTATGGATCATGGTTAGTCTTCTTATTATTAAAACCACCTTATAACATGTAATTAAACTTAAACCCTCTTGTTATGTTGGCTAAACATATTTATGTAATTGGGGTTGTGGTATTGGTACAAATACCCTCCATCCTATCCTTGTATTGGAGTGTTGTGATTCTTTTTTTGGGTAAATTGATTGTATTAACAGTGGGTTTTTATAGAGGATCCCAAAACCTTATGTACAAAAACAAGGTTGAGCCCATTCTGTCCTTACAGGCCTCAAGGGCTAGGATCAAACAGACTTGCAAAATCTAACTAAACCCGATTCAAAATTTCCTACAAGGCTTACAAAGGGGCCTCTCAGTGAGAGGATCAATAGACAAAAACCAATTTGAAGAAAACTAAAACGAAAGCAATAGAAAACCATGGGAAAAACAAGAAAAAACCACAAGGAAGGCATCCCCAGATCTTCTGCTACTCCAGATCCTCCTGGTCATCCTTAACGTTCTGCTCCTTGAACCTAGTCAGCATCTTGATCAGAGAATTGGTGGCCGAGAGGATGTGCCACCTTCGAGCACCTTCCCTTTATGCTTATGTGTCTTCATGAGGAAACTTTGATCTGGCCATCTTCTCCACCTCATCCGAAAATGATGACCTCCATACTACCAACACAGAGGTCAAAAGACCTTTATTAGCCATGTAATCTGCTAGCCTGTTACCCTCCCGATAGATGTGATTGATTTGGGCATCGATCCGTCTAGATAGGAGGATCCTTGCCTCAAAGACAATATTGAAAACTTTCCATGAAGGATCTTTGTCATTCGATAGATACCTTACGATATTCAGAGAGTCACCTTTGATGACCAAAGGGCGAGGATCCTCTGAGAGGAGTTGAAGCCCTCTGAGGACACCCTTGGCCTCTGCACTGTGATTAGATTGGATGCCCAGGTTCTCACAGAAGGTGAGGATAATCCTCCCCATGTGATCTCTAACCACCCCTCCTGCAGTTGTTGGCCCCGGGTTGCCACGAGCAGCGCCATCAAAGTTCAACTTAAGCCAACCCTCCGGGGGGTTTCTCCATTTGACCTTGAGCCTGGGAAAAAAGATGTTAGGGTGGTCTAGATCCTCCTTGAGGTTCATCCTTTTGAACACAGTTTCCTCCGATCGGATCCTAGGGAGGGGACTAGGAGTGAATTTTGAATTTTCTACTGCAAAGGCAAGAGCTCTGAAGGCTATGGAAGGGGGGTCTCTTGGAGGATTACCAAAGACTCTTCCATTCCTCTCCAGACAAATCTACCAAAGGATGTGATGGAAGGACGCATCGAAAAGGAACCAGAGCTTAGGATTTATGAACGGGTTTGGCCATTGAGCAAAGGCTTCCTTGATTGTCCTGGGAGGGCTCTAGGGGACCTGAAAGGAGGAGAGGATCACATCGAACATCATGGTGGTGAACAGGCAGTGAAGGAAGAGATGATAAGTAGATTCACAATCTTCCATGCACAAATAACACCTACTGGGGAAGGCAAACCCTCTTTTGTGGAGGTTGTCCATGGTGAGAGCTTCATTCTAAAAAATCATCCAAGCAAAGAAATTTACCTTTGGTATCACTCCTTTCTGCCAGACTATTTGACATGGGAAATCCCCCTCAGCCTCCTTGGAAAGGATCTCGTAGGTTGTCCTAACCGAGAAGATGCCAGTGTCAATGCCCGTCCAGATCATGAGTGTTGTGATTCTTATCTATAGATAATATAGTGATTATTTATGGTGCCTATGGATGTCTACTATATCATTATTTCTTTTTTCCTTTTTTACACTTTTTGTAAAATATTTGAATGGATGGATTGCTTTTGTTTGTTTATGAAATTAGGGTGAATTCCAACATGGTATGAGAGTAGGTATGGAGCTTCATCCCTTGGTCATACATAAATTTTATTTGAAGCCTCAAATATTTCTTCTAACTTGTAGGACATATTACTTCTCAAAGCTTCATAAGCACTTTTGACAAAATAATCAAAGGGAAGATCTGATTTTTTCACAATTATTGTGATTTTTGTAGAGAATCTATGCATACTCCAAGTTATGTTTCCTTGCAAAAAACTTAGAAGGATTTTTTTTTTAAATGATGTTTTTCACAAACATCACTCTAGGGCTATTTTGGAGGTGAAATTTCCAAAGGCCACAATGTTTGCATACATAATCATTTTGAGCCCTTTTTTCTAATTGAATAATTTTTTAGTTCTTTGCATTGGTGATATTTATTCAAGGATATACTATAAGTGTAGGGGTATCTATGTTGGAGTATATTACATTATTTGGTACAATATATTGTACCCCCATGGTGCCTTCATGGTATATTTGTAAATAATATATTAGGTTTGAGTCATAGTTTAGAGTGTGAGTTATATTTCCCCTTTATGTAAGTGTGAATGTGTAGGAAATGCATGTGCCAAGAAAGTTAGAGTGCAAGTGTAGGTTGAGTATATGTGCACAAGTGTCTTGTATGAAAAAGTACAAATATATAATGTAAATATGTGTACAAGTGTCTTATATTAGAGAGTGCAAGTAGAAGTGTAAGAGTCATGTATAGGTGTGCATATGTTATAGATTCAAGTGTTCAAGTATGCAAGTGACAAGTAGATAAGCCAAGAGTCATGAGACTTGGCATATGGAGAGCAATAGTCAAGTAGCTAAAGAGTCACATTACTATGGCTATATTATGGAGATAATGCTCCATAAAAAAAATATAGATCAAATGTAATTCATTCAAGAGTCAAGTATTATGGGTTCAAGTTGTAGTAGAGAAGGAGCAATAAAGCCTTTATACAATCTGAATGATTAATATCGTAAGTTGTTCTTCATGCATAGTACATGAATGATTAAGGATATTTATATTCATATTTGAGTATATAAATTAATATTATTTGATTTATTATAAGACTTGATATGCATATTAATTTGCTCATATTATTCTATTCATCATATTATTATCTTGACCTTTATTATTGTGGCTATTTTATATTGGGATCTATGTGATATAACCTATGATATTTTGGGATAGTATAAGGCTTAAAAATCCATCAATGGTATTAGAGATACCACCATATTTTGTCTAGATATATAGAGTTCATTTTTAGCCATTATTATAAATTAATTTTATCGATATTTCACAAAGTTGATTAAGAGTCTATCCACTTTGAATGCAGTGATACTTTGATTCTATTCTAAAGGTCATATTGAGTAGAAGAGGCTAGGATCTTTCCAAAAACTTTGAAGGAAAACCATTGAAGACTAGGACTTGATAAAATTAATAGATAGACGAACCATTGGTTATTCAAGGATATAACCAACCCTGACATTGATTTGAAGCATTGAAGATTTGAAGGTTGAGGTAAAATCAACTCACAATATAATTTATCATTCAAGGACAATCATTTCCATCTTGACATAGTTTTGTAGGTTCTCTAATAAGGAGGAGAATCATATTGGGTTCTTAGGTGTGACCTAAGACATTATTTTTTGAAGATAGAGTTGTAGCAGATATTAAGATTCAAAAGTGTGAGAAGCTTCCTACAAAAGCTACATAAGTGTTTCAACTTCTAAGTGTAGAATACAAAGAAGAAGAAGATAGAGTTGTAGCAAATATTAAGTTGCATAAGTGTGAGAAGCTTTCTATATAATATAGAGAAGAGTTTCAACTTCTAAGTGTAGAAGTAGAAGAAGAAGAAAATAGAGTTATAATACAGATAAGATAGATATAGTTCAATAATATATCAATATTGAAGAGGGATAAAGAAGCATATGGAGCTTACTTTATATAGCTTCAAGCGTTCTATTAGAAATAGTAGAAGAATCAGGCCATAGAGATATTTGATCTTAAAACAAGCAGTAGAATAATCAAATCATAGAGATATTTGACCTTGACATAAGCAGCATAAGAATCAGGTCATAAAGATATTGACCTTGACATAAGCAGTTAAAGAAGTTTTATGTCATATATACCTTGACATAAGCCTAAGAGGCTATTATAAGAGTTAAGAGAAAAATATATTTAGGTCATATAGACCTTGACATTGGCTAAAGAAGCCAATACAGTGAAAGAGATCTTATAAAAATTTAGATAAAGAATCCAAGAAGAGGCAATAAGGTAAAGAAGCAAAAAGAGTTCAATAGAGAGTATTGTAGAAAGAAAGAAAAAAAAATATATATATTTAGTCTAAAGAAGCACACATGAGAAGAGCCACACGTTAAGCGGTCTAAGAGATATGTAAATGTCTAAGTTTTTATCACCAATAATATTTCATATTTATTTGGACTACACACTTGTGTGTTAATAGAAAAGTACAAGAAAACCTTAATAGAAGGTTAAAGGAGTTTAAAGTGCTAGTTAAGCCTTACAATAGTTTAGTTGAACCTAATAGTGACCAAGCAGTATCTAACACTAGACTAGAGGAATCTAATAATGGCAAAGTAGAATCTAGAAATAGGCTAGAGGAGTCTAACATTGGCCAAGTGGAGTCTAAAAATGACCAAGTGAAGTCTAGCAATAGGTTAGAGGAGTCTAACAAAGTACAAGCCAATTCTAACAGTGGAAGCTAGCAGCAATGGAAGATAGCACAAGCTAAGGAGAGCACAACAATCAAGATACCCAAGGAGAAGCACCAGTTTCTCAAGAGTCAAGAAATACCAAGAGATAAGGAACAAAAACTATCCATGATTGGGAGAAACATACAAATCAAGAGAGTAATAGAAGCTCCAAGGAGTAACGTACATGCTTGAAAAAATGAACATGTTAGAACCTAAGCATCTAGAGGAAGCCTAAGTGAGTGAAGCACAAAATTCATAAGAGTAATGCTTTAGAATTTTGTAACGTTTGACAATGAGCATCTTATAGACATACGGTGCAGTTATGAGCAAAAAAGTATCATATTTGAGAAGCATTAATAGTAGCACCCAAGGAGGAGTTAAAAAGAGTGAATGTTGAATGTTCCACTCAAAGAGGAGTCTAAGAGCAAGTGTTGATCAAATCACCTACGAAGGAGTTTAAAATTGCATCAACTTAAAGCGATTAAGGTGGAGATAAAGATAAGAAATGTTATTGCTTTTATTTATTTATTAGGATTCATAAGGATGTAGTATATAAGGTATATTTTAATGTTTTTGAAAATTTAATAGGAGGTATAAGAAATTAAAGTTTTTTATTTTGAAAAGTTTGGAGTGATAAGGAATTCTACTTTAGTTTGTTTGATTAGTTTTTTTTGAAGTTATATTTTTTTATGTATTTTCAATTTTTGAGGAAAATTGAAATTGGAAAAATGTATTAAAAGTTTTTTCAAAAATTAATTTTTTTTATATTTTTGCAAATTTAAAATTTTGGGAGTTGAAATATTTTCTACATCAAAGGTTAGGAAAATAAAAAAATTTCAAATTAGGGAGACATAATATTTTCTACCTCAAAGGATTTCAATTTGAAAGTACAAAAATGAATAAATGACAAAGAGAAACTTTCCAACATAGGATACGTTATCAAAATGTGAAACCATATTTTATGAAAGGAAAAGTTAAAAAAGGAAATCCATATCAAATGTGATCTTTTGATCTCAATGCGCAACATCATAAAAGCGTTCTTCAAAATTATGATCAAAGATGAAAGATAATTGTTGGAAATTTTGAGTCCTCTAAGTCAAAGTTGTCATTGATGTCACCTGATAGAGTTATCACTCTTATCAAAGAATTCAGCAAGAAATAAAGTCATTCAAGGTTGTCATATTCATCCAAGAAAAAGCTTTGTCGGTACAAAAGTGAAAGGAAAAAGGCTCCATAATATTTTAATATTAATGGGAGCACAGGTTAAGTGATTGGTCCATAAAAACCCAAGATGGGTTATTGCAAAAGTTAAAAAGGAGGTTTAATAATTATTTATTCACAAGGAATTTAAATTTTATAAATAATATTTGATTTCGCAAAGGTTGTGCATTAAGACAAGGCTCCAAGGTTTATTTAAACTAAAACCTAAGGTTGGTTTTTTTAATTTATATTATTTAAATTTTAATTTTAATTTTAATATATTATAAATTAAAACCATGTCGATGTCGAATTTATTCAAAGTACCAACGTGATTGCATAAGAAGACAAGGGCATTATATATAATGTTATCAAAGACATTGATCACTTACCCTTGCATTTTCGTTGAGCGCATGCGAAAAGGCTTGTGATTCTTAAAGGCTTGACGATTTATGAAAAGTGGAAGCATAGAACGTACGGAGTTGTTGAGCACATAGGCCAGTGTGGCTTAGTGGTGTGTTGGCTTGGCAAGAGAGAGGAGATTCTGCGGTCGATTCGCTTCAGGTTTGCTTGCAAGGACAAAGCACTCGAAGCGCATTTTGATTATTTTGGAAAGCGTTGGTTTGTGAGGTATTTGATGTTGGTCGTGCCTTTTTAGGTACGTGAGGGCACATGGCCCAACAATGGCTTGGCTGCGACTAAGGCATTGGGAAGGAGGACGTCGGGGGATCAAATCCCTCCGAGAGGCAAAGGCAAGTTAATTTTTTATGTTTTAATTTTTGTTAAATAGCCTTAAGGATAAATAAGAGTTATGCTATGCCCTAGAAAATTGGAAAATTTCTTATGGTTTTATTTTTGGAAGTGTGGCATATTATATATCGTTGGAAATCATTTTTCAAGGGCTATTTGATTAACTTTCTTAGAAGGAGAAATAAAGTGTGTGTAAAGATATTATTTTGTTTTTGTAAAAGAGGTTCAAAAGTGAGTTTGATTTATTCTTTTTCAAAGGGGATTATTTCTTTCATGAGAGGACATGGTGAATTTTATTGAGTAGGAGTAATAAGGTGTTATTGGGATATTATTTTTATTGTTGTAATATTACTCAAGTCCTCTAAACTCCTTGTGGTTGATAAGGAAATATTTGAAAGTGTGTTGAGTTTGACAGATTTTGTGGACAACTACGTGGCATCAAAAAGGTATGGGTAATATTCTCCATTGACTTGATTGGGTGATTGATTTCTGAAAATATCATTGGAGAGAAAAGGATTGATTATGGTTTCCTTTTCAAAAGTGGTTGGTTTAATGCTTCAAGGTTTTTTGGATTAATATTTGTGATTAAACCTTATTTTATAAGCATTTTTTTTAAGCCAATTGGTTATGCAAATAACTTGAACTTGAGTTAGAAAAGAACATGAGTATCATTGTTATGTGAGATTTGTGGTTGAGAATTCTTGGAAATATTTTGAGTTGGTTGATACATGCTCGGACTAGGGTTTGTGAGAAATGGTTATTCCTTGAGGTGATTGGTTGAGTAGAGTTGATTGAGCCTAGTCAATTGTTTGTGTGAAGTGGTTGTTCAAGTTCCATGAAACAAAATTTTCTATATTCTTATTTGAGTTGATATTGAGTATAGAACATATTGAGTCTCTAAAATTTTTCTCTATGCTTCTATGAGATTGATTTGAGTTGAGATTGGGATTTAAGTATAGAATATTGAGTCTCTAACAATTCTCTCTATGCTTCTATGAGATTGATTTGAGTTGAGATTAGGATTTGAGTATATAACATATTGAGTCTCTAACAATTCTCTTTATGCTTCTATGAGATTGATTTGAGTTGAGATTGAGCTTTGAGTATAGAACATATTGAGTCTCTAACAATTCTCTTTATGATTCTATGAGATTTAACAAGTTCTATGTGGACTTGTTAAGCATATTTGAGGTAATTCTTTGAGAAGGCTAAATAACACAAGCTTATACTGAGAGGGGGGGTGAACAGTATAAGACCACTTTTTATTTTTCTTTCCCAAATAGTATTAATCAATGGCAATATCAATAGCAATAACAAAAGCAATGCACCAATCATCACACACAATAGAGACACCATAATTTACGTGGTTCACCCAATGCAAGCTACTCCACAGAGAAAATATTTTACTAAAACTTTTTCAATCAATATCTTTGGGAATCCTTCCCAATTAAATGTTTATGGACCTATGTCCAAAGGAGATGTTGATTCCCTAATATCAAGTTTGTGGATATCTTCCATAGGATAATTCTTTCCCCTTCTACTCTGGCTAGTGATCTTCTAGAAGACTTTGTCTCTCTACTACACTGACTTGTGGATCTCTCTCCACTTGAAGACTCCTCACTCATATTTGTCTTCAATTGTCCTGGTTGCTGGATCTCTATCCACTGAGACTCTATCCTCTATACTCTATCACCTCCAAATATTTGTCTCAATATTGTACCAAACATAGTTCAGTCGTTCTAGCACAGTTCTGCTCAATCTCTTGCACTAAACATAGTATAGTCGGTCTAGTACAATTCTGCTTAATAGGTTCACTTAGAACCTGCTCAAATATGCTCAATAGGTTCACACAAAACCTGTCCAAATCTGCTCAATAGGTTTAGGAAGGAATTACTTAGCAATTATGTTGGCATTTTTACTCTACCAACTGAATGCCAATGATACATTTTCCTTCCTCACCTAACAACCTCTTTGTCTTCCTTACTAGGTAATCCAACTTCTTACTGTCAAAGAGCACTTGGTATTCTTTATGGCCTATTTATCATAGGACAGAGAGCTTCAATTGGTTTTGCTCTTCATTTCTATGTGTTTTTCATCGATCACATATTAGCATCGTTCAATGTATAGTTCATGTTATTCAGTGCTGCTTAAATATTGGCATTACTCAAACATTCTCAGGGTATCATTAGGGTGCTGCTCTTGCTTAGATTATTATTTGCTAATTCATTTACATCTTATTTTAGAACTCTAACCTCTATTTTCCCCTTGTTGTATGTTGGTATTATGTAGAATATATGGCTCTAGCTACTCTTAGTACTGCATTCTAGTTTTAACTCCTTAATTTTAATATGTAATCCTTCTCTGCTTCCCCTTGAGTCGAATGACTTTTTTTTCCTTTTACATTTTTTGACCTTGGATCTCTACCTTGGATTTTAGACTTCTAAACACAAACCCTAAACTTCTGCTTTTCATATTCTTCTTTATAATGGTTTCTTGAATTTCTATAATGTTGTAATATAGATATATATTTCTTTCACTTAGACTTTTCTTTATGGCTACTATATCTAGAGTCTTCTTTTTAATATTGTTGTTGTATCTTGTTCTTTATATGGATACCTCTATCAAGCCTTCAAGAACCTTTGTCAAGGTCAATATCTAATGACCTAAACTTTCTTGAATTTTTTATCTCTATCTTCTTATTGACTGCCTTTGTTTTGGATAAATCTTTCAAAGTAGGTAACCTTGATCTTCTATTACTATTGTTGTAACTATTTCTCTATATTTATCTTCTTGTTGTCAATGTCTAGGTTTGATTTATCTAAAGCTTGCTTTCTCTTATTTCAAAGTCTATCTTCAAGACTTGAATCTATCTATTTATATCAAGGTCTATCTCCAAGACCTAAATCCTCAATATTTTGCAAATTTTATTAATCTTCTATAGAAAGCTTCTCACACTTCTAATGATTAATCTTTGTTGCAACTCTTTCTCAATAATATCTTAGATCACACCTAAGAATCCACAAATAATATCAAGATTAACTCTATCTCTGATGTCAAGATGACCTCAATATCCCTGATGCTTCTATATCTGATGTCTAGGGATATCTATGTCCCTGATTGATCAATTATCTCAAAGTTTATTTTGCCTTCCAATATAGCTAAGTCTTGGTCTTCACTGGTTATTCTCCAACCATGGAAATACTCTATCCTTCTACTCAATATGATATTACTATAGAGTTTGATAATTCCCACCCTTAAAATAGATAAACTCAATCAATTTATGGATAAAATTGATTTTTGTAAGTGGCTAATAAACTCTATCAATCTAGATAGATTCTAGCAGTAGCTCTAATACCATTGATAGTTTTTTAAGCCTTAATACTACCACAAATCTCACAAGTTTAAATATCACAAGAGAAAATATAATCTAGTCACAATATAGTAATATCAAGATAATGATATGAACTTGCAATATAGAAATGTTGGAGTATATTACATTATTTAGTACATGTTAATGTACCCCCATGGTACTTTCATGGTACACCTTGTAAATATTAGACTAGAGTTGAGTCTTAGTTTAGAGTGTGAGTAATATTTTATGTAATGTAATAATGCACAAGAAATGCACAAGTGTCATGTGAGAAAGTGTACAACTGTAATGTGAGTCTATGTGCACACGTGTCTTATATGTAAGTGTGCACGAGTGTCTTTATATTAGAGTGTGCTAAGAGAAGAGTCATTTCTAGGTGTGCATACAAGATAGAGTCATGTGTATGCAAATGTCAAGTAGAGAAGCCACAAGTCATGAGACTTGGTATTATGAATAGTCAAGTATCCAAAGAGTTATTCTACAATGGCTATATTTACTCCTTGAAGGATAATTAGAGATATAGAAGAAGTTGTCAATATCATCAAGTGTAGAGAGAAAAGTGTTATATTTGTAACATAAAGAGGAGTAATAAAGTTTGCATACATTTGAGAAACTAATATTGTAAGTTGTGCTACATGCTTTGTACATGTATGATTCAGGCTATTTACATTCATATTTTTGCATGTCAATGAATGTTATTTGATATATTATTATCCTTCATATACATATTATTTTGCTTACATCATTATCTTTATCTTACTATATTGTGGCTATATAATATTTGATCTTGTGAGTTTATATTAATATTAAGGCTTCAAATTCCATCAAGAAAGAAACTTACAATAACAATCTAAACTAATGTAATACAAAATAATTCATCATTTGAATATCTATCACAAACTATGGAGTTTTAACTCCATAAAATAGATTTACAAAATGAACTTTGAACTTTTATCATTCCACTTATCTAAGAGACTTTTGATCCTCACTTAGGACACATATCAAATAAACTAATATACTCTAATAGCCTTGTTAGAATGAAAAGAGAAAATGAATTAATGTAGCTCCTCCATAGATATCTTCTTCATCAAGCATTCACTTTATCCAGGTGTGATAAGTAATGGAATATTTTGCAAAAGCTTTTCTTGTGTCTCCTTATATTGCCTAGTATCTAACAAAATATTTTTGAAATAATTAATTGCTTCCTTCCTTATATCTTCTTCGTCCTCAATATTTCTTCTATATGGAGTTAAAATATTTTTGATGTGACAAAAAGAAAATTTTATTTTTGTTGTAGCTTGCAAAAAATTGTATCTATATTTCCTTGATCCATTTTTCCCTATATTTTTGGAACCAATATGACTCCTTTTTCAATGCATTATGATAATAAGAAATTAATTGTTTTTCTTTTTGTAAAGCGAAAAAATATGAACACCAATAAAATCAATAAATCAAAGCAGATAATAATGCACACATAAAATGAAATATCTCATATAATATAAAATCGGGGAGCCTTGATCTCCACTCTATACATAGATGTGCCCCAAATTAGGGGTTATAGAGCAATATTTTCTTTGATACAATGATTTACAATGAGAGGGGTGAAACCCTCGATCACTCAATGGTGGTGTCTTCGGATCTTCTTCACTCCAAACAAGGGTGAGTGGGCTTGTGTATCCCTACGGGGCCACTTGAGCTGCAATAACCATCAATGAAAGTATCTCCTACACCTGCATACAAATCACAACACAAAATGGATCAGTAGCATATGCGAGGGCTCCACTGTGTGAGGCCCTCTTCAAAAAGTAGATCTACTAAAACCCTAAGTGCAGTGTTGATGAAATGTAAACTAAATACAGGAAACATAAGTTAGAAAGCAAATAATAACCTTGTCAATACCTGAGTCCTTGATCTACGCTTCTGTTGGTTTGATTTGATATCACGTGGATACCCTAAAGCATCAGGGTCTAGATAGACGTGGTGTCTTGGATGCTCAAGATTTGAGAGATGTGAGGTGAGTTTTGAAGCATCTATAGTATGGAAATGTTGGTAGGGTCAAATAGTTGCAAGGGTTGTAGAGGATGAATGATGGATATGGCGATGATGAGGGTTTGTGTGAGTGCAAGGAGGGAATGTGGTAACAGAATGCTAGGGCTCATGAGATGATGGATGATCCGACCTTCTGATTTCTCTCTCCTCATTCACAAAAAATGAATGATCTTTTATGATTCCCCTTAATACATGTTAGGGTTTCGATGACACCAATGAGCGGTCGAGATTAAAACATGATGAAGGGTTGTGATTGTGATTTGATAAGTGACATGGATCATGTTAAATGAGTGGCCAGGATTAAGACGTGATGGGTGGCTGAGATTTATTCATATATATATTTATATATATATATAAATATATAAAATATATATATATATATATATAAATAAATGATGAATGGCTATGATTTGATGATGAGTGGATGACAAGTGGCTAGGATTTGGTGTCTACAAATACCTCTTTTTGTATCATGTTGCATGAAAACACAATGTGGTGCAAAAACAAGAGACACCTAGTTTGGTGGAATGGATTCTTTCCTCGGGTGTGCAAGAAGACTCTGAAAACAAAAATTATGGTTGTAGCTTACCCCCTCAATTGGTGAATGAGTGAAGAATGAATCTCATGAGCCAATTGATAGAAATGTGGATGATGCGATGAATGTGAATAATGCAATGAATGTGAATGGTGCAATGATTGATTATACTTTTTCCCCAATAAAAAAGGGTTTTTGATTGGATGATGCAATGAATGTGTATGATAAAATGGTTTATTCTACTTTTGCCCCAACAGAAAAGGGGGTTTTTGATTGGATGATGTAATGAATATGTGTGATGCAATGATTGATTTTTCTTTTACCCCAACAAAAAGAGGTTTTTTTATTGAATGAAGCAATGGATGTGTATGATGTATCCTGATGTTAGAAATCAAAGTCAAATTTGGTTACCCCAAGTTTGGGGTGATTTTGTGCTGTTGGAAAATATACCTTTTGGCATCATTGAAATGCAAAATTATGAAGATGCAAAATGATAAAGTCAAGGAATCAATCATCCTAGGGGCCTGTTATCCCTAGTGACTGGCTCTAATTCTTAAATGTAAAAATAAATGATGTAATAAAATTTATCCATGTTTATAACCCTATGGATAGGGCATCAATGACATCCTTGGGCAAATTTGCTTGAGCATAGTCACACTCAAAAAATGAGGAATCAAAATGATTTTATTTTTGAACAAGAGGATGTTGGATGATGATATGAGCAAGCATCCTTATGGTGATCTACCCATCCTACCAAATTGCATGGATAACCAATCATTGCAACCACCAGGGGAATAGAGTAAATCACTAGATACGAGGTTCACTTGATAATGTAAATGGATTTGATGATGTGAGGGGATGATGTAAAAGCATTGATGAGCGAATTTGAGGGGTGTTGTGGAATGAGATGGGGTAAGTGCATTTCATTCTTGCAAAGTGAAATAGGATGATTTTACCTTTGCCCTAGTAGGATAGGGTTGATGATGGATTGATTGGTTCTACTTTTGCCCTAGTAGGATAGGGTTTTTAATTAGATGATGCTACCCTTGCCCTGGTAGGATAGGGTTGATGATGGATTGATTGATTGTGAATGCAAGGTAAAGGGTGTAACCTTTGAAAAAAGGATGCAACCTTTTGAACCTAGCAACTGATTTGATGAAGCAGTTTGTTGGACTGATGGGGAAGGTGTGATACCTTAAGCACCCCCAATTGATTGATTATTTTATTGGGGAAGGTGTGATACCTTGAACATCCCCAAATGTTTTTTTTTGAGGTGAATTATGGGGAAGGTGTGATACCTTAAACACCCCCAAGTTTCTTGATGATTTTTTGATGTATGCAAATAAATGAATGGCATCATGTTCTAATGATCATTCGTAAAAGATTTTAGACTCTTGCTTGACCAATTTTGTTGCTTAATCAGGGACACCAACATCTAATGGTGGTATATGAAGTGGGAGACTCATGTAATGATGTGAGTATGGTATGAATGTTGTTTTGGCTTGTGGATAATGGATCTAGAATTATTTTGTAGAGACTCAAACATCCTAGTGATTTTGAACAAACTCAATAAGTTCTATCGAATCTCTCAGAGACCAAATGTGTGTGCAGTGAATGTTTATTTACCAATCATGAGCATGGTGATGACTCAAGTCAATCAAGAACCAATGTGTGTGCAAGTGAGTTCATTTACTCATCTTGGGAAAATTGAGATGAAACCTATCATGGAGAAGATCGGGAAGCTAGCTTGTCCTTATGTGTGGTCAGAGGTCTCTTCAAGAGAGACGTGTCACCATGCATGAGCGTACTCCACTACCAATCAAGCATCTATAGCCCCGGTGGAGATTAGCTCCATAGTCCAATGATCTGATCTCTAAGCTTTGGGGAATCAGACTACCTAACCATCTGGATGGAAATGTAGTTCTATCCTTACTACTTGAGGATCTGTGGTGTGTGATTTGTAAAAGAGTTAGAGTTTTGGGGAATCGGATTCTCAACCGAGGTGTGATGAGAATTTTACCCTATCCTTACTACTCATTCTTTTATGTAAAAGTGTTGTTAGTGGTGAAGACCATTATTTTGATTTTGGACTATGTGCATAATGGGACAAGCAAAGATGACTTTTTTGCTTCGAGGTTCAACCCAATCATGGTGTTATCCCTCTTTGACACAAGATGTTTTTAATAAGTGTTAGATGTGTTTGGTTCAAGAATGTTAGAGTCAACTCTCATAACTCAAGATTTTCTTAGTGAAAATGTTCTTTGGTCCTAGAGAAAACTTGACATGCAATGGAGGTTGTTGGAACACTAGGAGTGGCTGAGTGATCGAAAACACCTAAGGGTGATGGAATTTTATGGTAAATGATGACATGACTTATGAAATGGTGAAATGAGACTGATGTAAAATCGAAGGTGCCCCTGATTAAGGTGACAAGACTTATTGGATTCACAATTATCCCCACTATGCAAATGACTACTAATATGGTGGATGAAAATGTACTGAAATGACATGCATATGATTGTGTGAAATGGATGTATGAAATGCAATGTGTAGTGTTTTTGTTGTTTTTTTTTTTTTGTGTGGGGAAGGTGCGATACCTTAAACATCCCCAATTTATTTGATGGTTGATGATGTGGATGATTGGGGAGGTGTGATACCTTGAGAATCCCCAATTTGTGTGATGGTTGATGATTGGGAAGGTGTGATACCTTGAGAATCCCTAATTTATGTGATGGTTGATGATGTGAATGATTGGGAAGGTGTGATACCTTGAGAATTCCCACTACTATTCGAGTTGCTACCAAGGTCCTGATAAGATGAGGTGAGTGGATCATCTATGGAAAAGACCCTCCTATCAATAAGATCTTGGACCACATATTTAAATGTGTAGCAATTATTGATGTCATGGCCCACTTGCCTATGATAGATACAATAATGATCTTCCTGATACGACTTGGATTTAAGTCTATTCGGATCGAGAGGGTGCACATTAGGTAAAACAATTATTTTTACCTCCTACAACTTTTGAAATATGGTTGACATGGGCTCGGATAGAGGGGTATAGGTATGGAGCTAGCATTTTGAATGTGATGAATGAGGTGGACTAGGAATGGTGAGGCTCCCCCTATCGATAAGATCTTGGACCACATATTTAAATGTGTAGCAATTATTGATGTCATGGCCCACTTGTCGATGATAGGGATAGTACAAGTGTTTCTTATAACCTTTGCTATGTGGCCTGTTGGGATCTCTTGGTTTTATTGCTGGTAAGGTAATTTCATTTACCTCATACAACCTTTGGAATATGGATGAGTAAGACTCTGAAAGTGATGTGTGGTCATGAAGGAACTTCGTAGGATGCTTGGTGTGTTTGTTTGATTGTGATTGATTTTGAGTTTGTGGCACAGGTAGTGTAACTTGAGATGTGGATTGTAAAAAAGGATGTTGCAACTACTGAGGTTGTTGAGATGGATGTTGATGAGATTGATGATGACTCAACTGTAACTCAATGTTTGTAAGTCGAGTTAAAATTTGATGCAAAATTGGAGTGTGTTGGCAACTTGATTGTAGCTCGATGTTAGCTAACTACTCCAAGATTTGTTGTAAGTCCAATGGTGGTGGTTGTTGGTATTGTTGAGGGGGTTTTTGGATGGATGTTGATGAAATTTATTGGCAATTGGTGGGTGGTGGAGGTGGACTAGGTGCAGGTGATAGAAAATAATTAAGCGAATGTGGATCGAAAGTCCTCGACATATGAGCCGATATGAATGGTTCATGATGATTTTGTCTAGTGGGTATATCCACATGCTCATGTTCCTAATTTTGCTTGGAATGTTCAGTTATGGTAGTTGGGTTATCCCCACCCTGGTGTAGTGTGTACACCTATTCTTGATTTTATGGAGATGTTAGGTGAGATGGAGTAGGTGTGACTTGATTCGATGGTAGCAACACTTGTGGTATGGAGGGAATGTTGGAAGGAGCTACAGGTTGTGTGGATTGGTTTGGGTATTCTTGATCCTTTGTCACAACATTGATCATTCCCATAAACTCTTGGTGAGGTGGACTATCATGCACTTGATTCACTTGCTTAGGTTGCTTTGCTTGATTGGCAAGTGTTGTGTTAGTTTCATGTGTTGGCAAGGGGTCTTTGAAGACTCCTATTTATTGTGGATAACTTGGAGGATGGATGGGTTGAGGTGGAGGATTTGAAATATGAATGGATTGAGATGGATTGGTGAAACTTGGAATATGGATGGGTTGAGGTGGATGACTTGGAAGGTGAATGGGTTGTGATGGATTGGTAGGTTGTGAAGATACATTTTTTGGTGGTGCCATAGGGGGTTGAACTACTTGAGGTTGTTCATTTTGATGATTTGTGCTTCATTGACCTCGGGTGACTACATGAATAGCACCCATAAAACCTTGGTACTATTGCACATGATTGACTTGATTAGGGGGAGTCATAGTATTTGATCCCCCCGTTGTCTATTGTGTTTCCTCATGATGAGGAAGTGGTGTTTGGTAGATACCAAGATTTTGATTTTGTTGTGCTAGGGGGCTATCCAACTTAATGGCCCCTAAGTCTATCAAGTCTTGCACAATGTCTTTGAATGAATAGTAGTTATTAATGTCATACCCCTTCTATCGATGGAAAGGATAAAATAAATGCTCCCTATAACCCTTGTCATATTTGGTCGGATCATCTGGTTTAACTTTAGGTAAGGTGATAGCATTGGTATCATACAACCTACAGAATATGGAGGTATATGATTCGGATAATGGTGTGTAAGTGTGAGTTTATCAAATAGATTATCGATATTGATTATTTTCCATAGTTAGTGTTGGGTTGTGCAATTGTTGTGGAGGTGGAACCACTTGATAAGATATTTGTTGTGGTTGTTGCGATGATGGTTGTGGTTGGTGATGACCTTGGGTTTGGTGAGTCATTTGTGGTTGACTCAAGACCACTTGATTGACTTGTCTAGATTTTGATTGGCCATTATAGTTTCCTTTGGATTGGCCCTTGTTTTGCCATTCTTTCTTTTTGGGTTTGATCTCACCCTCTTGGATCTTGATTTCTTTGATAACTCGGGCCTGGGCAAAAGCTTCATCGAATGTTCTATATTATTGTAATTGCAATAACAAGGAGATAGGTTTCAAACAACTCCTTGTGAACATTCATGTTAATTCTTCCATTGGAAGGACAAATGGAAATTTAGTGATGATTACCCTCCAATGGTTTCCAAAATCATAGACCGACTCTTCTTCAAATTGTCTAAGATTGTACAAGTCGGTCAAGGTAGTTTTCTTATGAACATTGAGGGAGAACCTTTCTAAGAATTTATCCACCAATTGTTCAAATGTATAGACAATGTGATGTGGAAGATGGTTATACCAATCTAAGGCATCCCCTCCTAATATCTGAGGAAAATTTTAGAGCATTAAGGTATCATTCTCTTGGATTCTGAAACATGAATGGATGAATGCACTAATATGCTCCCTAGGGTCCTTAGTCCCTTTGAATTTATCAAACTTTGGTAATGTAAAGTCTATCGGATAAGGTGGTGATGGTACCGAAGAATGAATGGGTTGATTGATCAGTTGTCTCAATGTAGGTTTCTGGTACATCATACCAGGTGTGTGCATAATTAAGCTATCAATATGTTGTTGCAAAGCTTGGATCTTAGGGTCTTCCATTTGTGTGTGGAAGCCCTAGTTTGTTTGATGAGTGTATGGGGGTGGTGTGTGTTGGGTGATGAACTATTGGGATGAAATGTGGTTCTGATTGGCCAATGGATTGATGGGTATCTGATGATGTTGGATGTGTTGTTGGACTTGGTTATGGAATGATTGGTGTTGATGAAGTGGGGATGAAGTTTGGGGGATTTGAATGTGTTGGGTTGTGGAAGTGGTATTGATGTGGTTAAATGGAGGTGTGGGTATAGTGACCTTAGAATATTGTGATACCCAAGATGGATCAGGGGTGAAAAAGGTGCTTTGGTTGAAAATGGATTGAGGTTTGAAATCTGCCACCTGTGATTGTTGTTGTGGGTAAGAATGAACATCTTGGTGTCCCATAAGTAGTTGATTGAGGTGTTGCCATGCTTGTTGTATGGCAATTTTAGATGCAGATTGTGTGGTTGTGTTGGAAGTGTATGTAGGTATGGTGTGAGTGTTGGCAATGTTGGTTGAGGTCAATGGAGGGTAAGTTGTGAAAGGAATCATAATTGAATGATGGGATGGTAGATGGAATATGTGAAGCAACATTAACTTATGCTTCATAGAGTGGGTTGGAGTGGGTAGTGGTATAGGTAAGATGGAATGGAGGTGCTTTGGCTAAATGGTTGTGGAGGAATTTGGTGTGGGAGGGTGGATGTGGCCTCAAAAAGAGGGTTGGTGAGGACTTGGTTAAAACTATTGGGGTATGAGTGAGCAAGTTCCTACTAAGAAGAAGGAACATGTCTGGGTGGGATGTTGAGTGGTTCTAGAACTAGATTGGTTGGTCTTAAATAAGCTCCAACTTTATCCATATCTATATAAGTGGTGCGATGGTCGGTTGGTGTGGATGGTTCTATTTTTGGAATGGAAGTGTGGATAGCCCTTTGCATCACATCTACATTCAAAGTGAATACTATGTGAGAAGGTCCAATAGATAAGCCAAAATAGCTTGTCTATGCCACATTGGTTGGGTTAGCCACAAAAGTGGTTGGGGAAGGAGTGGAGCACTCCATGGATGAATTTGGTTGGTTGGTAGGTAGCTGACTCATAGATCTAGCTTAATTTTAGGTTAATAACATAAGTTATGAGTAAGTTGGTGTAACGAATGTGGGGGATGCATGTGTGAAAAGTGTAATGAAAAATACACAAACCAAGCAAACAAATGTATCCTATGTCTTTGCAACATATTTTGATTTTTTTTATTTGGTTTTGTGTGTTTTTGTGTTAAGACTCCCTAAGCCTAAAACAACTATGCAAGGTGGGTGGAAGGTGTGTTCACACTCACCCCTTTGACAAGGAATGAAATGTAAATGACTGAAATTGCTTCCTAAAGTGTAACCCACTTCGAGGATCTCTCAAAAGTGGGGGATTTTTTGGTGATGAAGTCCAGAAAACCACTCATGGGGTTACTAGGGTGTCTAGGGGGTGAGCCAATGGATGGATATGAAGCCCACCATCACTGGTCTCGATCAATGGTTGGTGATGAAATCCAACTCACTGATGTTAACAGTGAAACATGTTGTGTGTGGGTTCCTTTTAAGTTTTCATTTTCTATGGTGTTTTTTTTAACATAAAAATGCAAAGAAACCACCCTTCACATCATAGGGAACTCAACCAAGGTGGTGACTAGGAACACTAGTGCCAAGTGTGAGGCCCTCAAAAGAGTCTAGGGTACACCACTTAAGATCCACAATGTGTGGAGGGTTCGCCTAGCTCTTCCACTCTGAATCAACACGTGTTTCCAATAGTGGGAGGAAGCTTGAGCACAAGTGACCTATTCCAACCTAGAAGGGTGAGAAGTGAGAAAGAAAGAAGAGTGTGTGGTTCCTTTTAAAAATTTTGTTCTCTATGGTGTTTTTCTAAACATTAAAATGAAAAGAAAAACTATCTTAAGATGCAACCTAGTATGCTCTTCAAGTTTGTTGCCTAAAACATAAGCAAAAACACTCAAAGCAAACCAAACAACAAACAAAATACCATAAACAACAAAAAAAACATGAGCCAAAATGCAGTGAATGAATTTCAGATAAACTTTAGACTATTTCTGACATACAAATTCAGAAACAACATAAAATAAATCTGAAAGCCCTAATGCAACTAAAAATTGATTTATGAGTGCAGATCTTCCCCTATATGCAGTCTATATGACAAATGAATTGCTACTCTAAAATGCACTTCTTTTTTTTAATTTATTGTAAATAAAATACCTACGAATGCCTAGAATGCCTAACAATGCATGATGTATTACTTTTTACATAGAAAAATAAACATTTATTTTTCCTTTTCTCTTTTAAAAAGAAAAAACGTAAGTGGGGTTTGAATAGAACTTACCAGGAAGCCTATGTATTCTTCCCCCAACTTCACGAACGTAACGTTGAATCTCCCAGATACTCTATGGTATCTCTCGGATGTGGTGTGGCATCTCTCGGATGTAGTGTGGCATCCCCTAAATGTAGTGTGGCATCCACGCAACCATAGATCGAATCCCATAGCTCCTAAAAACCCTAGTTTTTGATTTTGTAATTTTTGCGTGATCGAGTTTTCGTAAACCTGCAATAAAAATAGAAAAACATAGATCAAAAACTCAATATTGACAAGGTAAATCAAAATGTGAAACCCTTTGGGGGTCCCACCATGATCACCATTTTGTAAAGTGGAAAAATATCGACACCAATAAAAGATAATAAATCAAAGCAGATAACAATGCACACATAAAATGAAGATATCATATATTATAAAATGAGGGAGCCTTGATCTCCACTCTATACATAGATGTGCCCCAAATTAGGGGTTACAGAGCAATATTTGCTTTGATACAATGATTTACAATAGGAGGGGTGAAACCCTCGATCAATCAATGGTGGTGTCTTCGGATCTTCTTCACTCCAAACAAGGGTGAGTGGGCTTGTGTATCCCTACGGGGCCACTCGAGCTACAACAACCATCAATGAAAGTATCTCCTATACCTGCATACAAATCACAACATAAAATAGATCAGTAGCATATGCGAGGGCTCCACTATGTGAGGCCCTCTTCAAAAAATAAAATCTACTAAACCCTAAGTGCAGTGTTGATGAAATGTAAACTAAATATAGGAAATGTAAGTCAGAAAGCAAATAACAACCTTATCAATACCTAAGTCCTTGATCTACGCTTCTACTAGTTCGATCTGATGTTGTATGGATGCCTTGAAGCATCGAGGGCTAGTTGGATGCCCTGTGGTGTCAATCAGATGCTCTACAATCTTTGAGAGATGCTCTAGAGCATTTGTGATATGCTTTAAAGCATCTATGGTAGATGCTTGGCAGGGTCAAAATCTAGTTCATAGGGATTGTAGAGGATGAACGGTGGATGTGGTAGCAATGAGGGTTTATGTGAATGCAAGGAGGAAATATGGTAACATAATGATAGGGCTCACGAGATGATGGATGATCAAAGTTCCTAATTTCTCTCTCCTCATTCACAAAAATGAATGATCTTTTATGATTCCCCTTAATACATGTTAGGGTTTCGATGACACCAACGAGTGGCCGAGATTAAAACATGATGAAGGGTTGTGATTGTGATTTGATAAGTGACATGGATCATGTTAAATGAGTGGCTAGGATTAAGATGTGATGGGTGGCTGAGATTTATTCATATATATTTATATAAATATATAAAATATTTATATTTATATATATATATAAATAAATGATGAATGGCTATGATTTGATGATGAGTGGATGACAAGTGGCTAGGATTTGGTGTCTACACTTTTACATAAGAATCTTGATCCGTTCCATTAGTTTCTAGTATCTCTTTTAAAATTTTGAGCTTGGATTCAATTTCTTTATTTCTTAAAAAATGTTATCAAAAAAATTGGCATTCCAAATATGCATTTGCTCCTTTAAATATCATCTCTTGAACAAAGCTATAAATACATGATCCTTCAAATTTTGGTTCATCCCACCATAACATATGTTGAGGGTGATGTCAAAATTTACCCATAATTATTAAATTAGTGTTATATTTTTTTAGATGTTATTTTTTTCTAGAATCAATTAATAAGTCTATCTATATCATACTGGATAGTTAGATTGAATTAAAATCAAGTTCTAGGTTTATTCCTAGAAAATAGGGCCAACAAGGAGTTAATTTCTAGGCAAGTTATCTTCATGAAGAGGGTGCCTCAAATCAAGGCTAGTTAAGTGAGTTGTAACTGAAATAAAGCACATGCAAAAATATCTCAAATTGGGTGCTTTATTTTATGCCAATTAATAATTTCAGTTAACTGGAAAAAACACAATGCAAGGTGGCCATGACAAAAGCTAGATTTTTTAGAAACTTGAGTTGTTTTAGCTTTTTTTATTGATCAAGGCTGATTGATATTTATATACATTGTAATTGGACTCATTTTGAATATAGAAGAATCAAAATTTTCATACTAGACATTGGGTGCACTATTGTGGAGCCTTTTTAAAGTTTTTTTGTGTTTTTTCAATTCTAGATCTATTTTTTTGGTTTGGACCAGCAACATAGTTTTCTGAAATTTGAGATTTTTTGTTAAGGATATTTCATCATTTGATATTCAAAATTGGTTTAGATTAATAACTAAACACTCCTAGACCATTTTTGGGTGATATTCATGCTCCATTAATGTTCATTTTTATCTTAGATCATAATTGTTGTATTGCTATTTGTTGTTTATCTCTCCACCTCGGGTTCCTTCCACTCGAGAACTTTCATTTGGTACTAGAGCAAAGTTTTATCTAAGATTTTATATTTTTTGGTGAAGCTACAACAATAGAGGGTGAATATTTTTATTTCCAAAATATTTTAAAAGAGTTTGGATTAGAAATACTTGTGGCTATATGTTTGATATCATGGCAACAAATAGTACATCCTTAAATATACCTATATTCAAAGGAAACAACTTTGAGTACTAGAGAGATCAATTTAGGAGTATATTTGTATGGAAGGGAGTTTGTGAAAGTATAGTTTAACCATATACTCCTCTTAATTATTGGAATGTTCTTACTCAAGACCAAAAGAAGACATTGTAAGAAGAAGAAAAAAATAATGTTGCTCAAGCTTTCTTCTACTTGCATAGTACAATAGATCCAAGCATCTATCCAAGGATACCTGGTTATAAGAATACCCATGAGGCATGGAAAACCTCGAAGACATCATATCAAGGCTCAAAAAAGGTAAGATCAAAAAAGTTGTCCACATTAAGAATCAATTTTAAAAATATGAAAATGCATGATGATGAGAATGTTGGAGACTATTGTATTAGAGTAAATGGCATAGTGCATAGAATGAGAATGTATAGTGAAGTCATGATATATAGAGTAGTAATAAGAAATATTTTGAGATCCCTATCTCCAAAATGAATCCATATTATCATTACACTTGAGAAGTGTAAATATATTTACCAAATTAAAGTTGAAGAGTTAGTGGATTCTTTATTATCCCATGAGGATAAAATGAAAATTTACTCAAATTATTTGAATCATGCACTAGAGACCGAAGTATGGGTTTCAAAACCAAATGCAAAACCCTCAAATCAAAATGTAATTTTTCTCAAATTTCAGATCAAAAAGGGAAAAACCAATCAAATTCAAGGAGGAATGGTAAGAAGGTCATCACTTGTCATTATTGTAAGAAACCAGATCACATGATTAAATATTGTAGGAAACTAGCAGCTAAAAACCAAGAAAATTCAAACCAAGATGGGGGTGAGAAAAATGTCTACCAAGCTAAGAATAATGATGATCAAATTAATTATTCTCTTTCATGTAATTCAAGTTTGGATGATAAAAAAATATATGTGGTTTCTTAACTCAAGATGTTCTAACCACATGTCATGTTTTAAGGATTGTTTTGACAAGCTAGATGGTTCATTTAAGATCCAAGTTCACTTAGGAGATGATAAGGTTATTCATGTAGAAGGTAAAGGGAGTATACCTATCACCACAAAGTATGGGAATGGTGACATCAACAACATTTATTTGGCTCCAAGCATGAAGAACAATCTCATGAGTGTTGGACAACTAGTAGAGAGGATTCAAGCTACTTTTTGACAATGGAAAATTTTTGATAAATGACAAGAAGCAAGCTAACAAATTGATTGGAAAGTATATTATGTCAAAAAAATAAAATATTTCTATTGAGAATAAATATGTTAAATAAAAAATTTTGTTTTTCTATCATTGAGGAATCAAGCATGTTGTGGCACTCTAGATATGGTCATTTAAATTTCAAAAGTTTGCATGTTCTTTTTAAGAACAAAATGGTTGATGGTATTCCAAGGATTGAATCCAAATTGAAGGAATAATGCAATGCATGTATACTTGAAAAACACCATAGAGAAAGCTTTCCAACTAGCAAATGGAGAGCTACCAATAAATTGGAATTGGTACATTCAAATTTGTATAGGCCCATGTCTTGTCCTAGCATAGCCAAAAATTTGTATTTTATTCCCTTTATTGATGATTCTACTAGACTCGTGTGGGTTTTCTTATTAAAAACCAAATATGGGGTATTCTTAGCCTTCAAGACCTTTAAGGCATTGGCTAAAAAGGAATCAACTTGTTCTATCAAGATGTTAAGAACTGATAGAGGTGGGAAATTATGTTCACATGAATTTCTATATTTTTGCTCTTTGCATGGAATAAAAAGGAATTTTACCTCTCCCTAAACACCATAACAAATTGGTATTGTAGAGAGGAATAACATGACCTATTGGGTTACAAAATCCTAACCTATTTTATACCCCTATTTTTTTATATGTATCAAAAGATCAAAAGTCCCTTGTTAAAGAGCCACAATGAGAACTTTGGTCTTGAGAGTCATTATAGCCTTAAGGATTCCATGTTATAGTCCTTTTCCCTATGTTTTCAAAGAAAATTCTCTAAGAATATAATCCCCTGTTATCACCCACATATTTTTCCATTTACCATCCCTATAGTCCGCATTTTAATTACGCACTCATAAGTCCTTAAAGAATCCCCCATAATAATTCCATCACCTAAGCTATTTAAACCTTATGTTATCACTTTAATATTTTCCCAAGTTGTCATCATTTTTACCCAATTCATGCCCCATTATCACCAGGATCATTTTCATGGTCTAGTCTTAAGTTTAGTCCCCAAAATTCATAAAATCAAAGTTCTCAACATTCATAGCAGATGATCTCTTTATTTTTGATCTATCAACAATGGTGTCAAGCTATCAATGATAGTGCTAACCAAGAAAAATGAACAATCATATTTATTTCTAATCATAATCCCTCATTGTTGGTCAATAAATGATCGTGTCAGTCAAATGGTGATAGTGCCAATCCAAAGAAGGCAAGTTCTCATCAATCGCTCATCAAAATACTTTATCATTGATTCATAAGCGATAGTGCCAATTAATTGGTGACTGTGCTAGTCTACTCATGAAGGTCTCATTATGAATTAAGGATATAGGTCTCATCAAAAAATTAATCCCCCATTCCATGATCACTTCTAAGCTTAAGCATCACATAATATCTCGAAGGTCCAAAAATCAATATTCTATTATATTTTCCCTAATCCATAACCCAACATCTTTGTAAATGTCTTCACCATGGTCTCATATTAATCATCTAAATCCCTAGGTCTTAAAATTCTCCCCATAATCGATGCAAAACTTCCATCACTAATACATCAACGACGGTGTTGTCTGATCAGTGATAGCATTAAGTGAATCCCACAAAGCCTTTTTGAGTAACATAAAGTCATAAAACTTCTAGGTCTTAATTCCCATGTGCCCAAGGTCTCTTCATAAATCATTCAAAGCCCTTGTCATTGATTCATCAGTGATTGTAGATGACAATCAATGATTGCCTAAATTAATGAGCGATGGGAGTGTTGTATCACATAAATCATGTTCCCCATTCTCATAAGATCAAATTTCCCCATAATTAAAATACCTTAGTAGTAAGTCCTCCCTAGGACCATCAAATTTATAATTTCATATCACATCAAGGTCATCCATATCCTAAGTACTTTATATATCTAAAATTATTCTCATTGCTCATACAAGGTCTTCATCGCTAATCCATTACTGATTGTGCTAGCCAAATAGTGACAATGCAAGTTATAAATATGTTCTCTTTGGTCGCTAATAGTAAGTCCTCATCTCCAATTCATCTATGATAGCACTAGAATATGATTGATAGACCCCCACCGATGGCTCATATCTTATCATAGAAATCAACGATACAATTTTTATCAAAGATTGAGGAGCAAAGAAATTGAATGATGGCTTGAAACACACACATACTCCTTCTAGGCATGACAAAATTAGAAAAGAGCTTATGGAAATCTTGAAGGTGGTTGTCCTAAGAAAGCATAATCAATGTGGCACCAATGAGAGTCTAACATGAGGAGTGGATCTATTAGGCCAATCATGGTAATGAGTTCTTGTAACACTACCATTATGAAGAAGCGTAGATTGCAAGGACGTGTTTCAGAAGTTCAAATAAGGTAGCCAAATTTCAAAGAAGTTGAGCATTTCAGCTTTCGTAGGCTTCACAACATACAAGTAAATAAAATCATGGTACCCTCCAGTTCACTTCAATCACTCAACACCCCAATCATGAAGAAAATACTACAAATCCAAGGTCACTTTAAGCTCAATGAAGGTGAACTTATATCCCAAGAACTTATGAGGCTTTAGAGATGAGAAGAGAAAAAGCTCCAAATCACATGGACAAAGTCAATGAGAGAGATGAAATATCAAGAATCATACAAGGCGAAATTAATCAACACAAGTAAAAGACTTAATTGACACATGGATTCCATTTTAAGAAAGCTAGATATTTTCAAATATAAAAGCATGATTTTACAGTTATCAGCTGACAAAATGCCCTACCTTTGTCTGATCCTATATAAAGAGTCACATCTTTTTGAATTTTAATCAGAGTTTTGGCATCCAAGATAGGCCAAAGAATGCAAGCAAAAAGTTGCAAAAGGGAGTATGAGAAACTCAAGAAGTTCCTACCTTCCATTGCTAAGAAATGCAATATACATAGAAAATAAAGACAATCGCCTAACCTTTGGTAATATGTCTACCTTGGAAGTGGCCCTGCACCCTAGTGAAATATAGTTATAGAGGTATCACCCCGATGGAATATAGTTATGGAGGTACACTATTGTTGGTGGTTTCCTTAATTTGTGTACCTCTAGTTCTCTTTTTATTTTTCTTCCTTTTCCCTATTCCCAGCACCTTAGTGCTACTTCTTCTCACCCGCTTGTAAAGATACCACATATCCCTCATTTTTTGGTATCCCCCTTTATTTTTTGTGGATTTTCATACTATGTTTTGTTCTCATACGTGCTTGCTCACCACCATTTCATGTGTAATATGAAGTTTATTTTTTGCCACACCCACTCCATTTTTTGTTGTGCCTTATTTTCTATTGGATATGGCCTTTATCTCTTCCCCTAGTGCATCGGTTAGACATCTATTCCACTTAATGAAGTGATAAAAATCCACCTGAGCTTGGGCAAGAGATCTAAAAGTTTAAACAAAACTACCATAAGAAGACAAAGGTGAGATCAACACTAGATCCACCACTGAATAAGAGAAAGAATTCAAACCAATTGTAGGGTCAAATTAGTAACAAACTCTTTGTGAGGAAGTTAGAACCAGGGAAGCTGAAACATTGGCCTTGGTAATAGATGTCATTGTTTTAGAATAGGTGGTAGTACTTCATGAATTTTGATAGTTTGTGATAGCCTAGGTCTTTGTTGTAACACACTTAAAAAAAAGTAGAGAGAGCTCCAGGTGGAGATGTATGTGCCACACACCTGTAATATAATTGCAGGAATTCAAATTATAAAAGAGGCCTTTAAATCCAAGATCATCATCAAGCAATAGAATAGCAAATTTTGCAAGAGGTATTTTGAGTGTTTTTCTTGGGTAGATTATATTTTCTTTGTTGGTATTTTTTTTTTTTGCTTCTTATTTTTTCTCACCCTTGTGCAAGGATTGTCAAGAGTTTAATCAGTCCCCCTAAAATCATTTATGGGAGTTGCATTAAGGAGATGGAGTTTTCATATCACTAGAATTAGGACAAAAAATGTTATACTCTTGTCACATCATTTGAATAAGGCAAATATTGTGTTGTATTCTTTTACGATACCTAGGCACATTGTTGGGATCTAATATGTATTCATCAAGAACAAGATATAATACAAATTCCAGTTCCTGCTCTTTGGAAATTTTATAATCATCGTGTGTTATGTTGCTTGTTTGTGCATTACATTATTTGAATTCATAAATAACACTTTATTTTCACAAATTTAAGACTTGTGTTGATTACATTATTTGAATTGACGTAGGCATGTCAATTATATTATTTTATTTTTCTTTATGATTCAAAAAATTAATTAATATTTGCTATAATTACCCAATAGATAATGTCAGAGATCGAAAAACATATTACTATTGCATCAACATTTAAGTAATACAAGCAATTCCTGGATTAGCCCGAAGAAGGCGCATCTCAACAGGATACTGCTGCAACAAAATAACAAGTTGCTAATAATAATTAACAACTAACTAAATACACCTATAATGTAATATATCGCTAAAATACCCCCTTATTATATTATTTGGGTAATTGAATAACTTCTAGCCATGCTAACATCCCCCCATTATTTTGAAATACATAGAGAATTACGAAACAATTCAAATTTGACACGTGCAAGTGCCTTAGTGAATATGTCTGCAACTTGAGCATTGGTGGAGATGTATTGAAGCTGAATTCGGTGTTTTGGTACTTCATCTTGAATAAAGTGGCATTGTGTATCAATGTGCTTGGTTTTCTCATGATGTACTGGATTCTTAACAAGATTCAAAACACCCATGTTGTCGTAGACCAAGTGTATTGGAGATTTTGATGGAAGATCCATACTTGTCAGGATGCGATGCAACCATATCACTTCACACATAGCTTCATGTACAGTGCGATATTCTACCTCTGTTGATGAGATAGCAACCACATGTTGCTTCTTGTTGTGCCAAGAGACATGACCAGATCCAAGATGAAACAAATATCCTGAAGTTGATTTACGATTATCATATGATCTGGCATAGTCGAAGTTCGTGTATCCTTGTAAGAAGAATTTGTTGTTCCTCTTGTATTCTAGGCCATATTCCATTGTGCCATGGACATAGTGAAGAACTTGCTTTGCTGCTTTCCAGTGTGTAGTCTTAGGCTCCTGCATGAACCTCGAAACATAGTTGACAACAAATATGATATCTAGCCTAGTGTTGGTCAGATATATGAGACTTCCAATCAACTGACGATAGAGAGTAGCATCTACCTGAGGTGATTTGTCATATCATAATAACCGAAGACTTGTTTCCATTGGTGTTGCCATTGGCTTGCAGTCAGTCATACGATATTTTTCTAGTAGTGTCTTGGCATATTTTTTCTGAGACACTTTGATGTAGTGCTCCTTTTGGTTCACTTCCAGACCAAGACAGTAATGGAGAAGTCTGAGATCTGTCATTTCAAAATATTTGCTCAAATCCTTTTTAATAGTAGATATCATTGTTTCTGAACTCCCTGTTATGAGTAGATCATCAAAATAGAGTAGAAGCAACACTATTTCAGAGCCTTGCTTCTTGAAATAGAGGTTTGCATCCGACGAACATCTCTTAAATCCATGTTGTAGTAGGTGATTATCCATTTTTATGTACCAAGCCCGAGGGGCCTATTTCAAACCATATTAGGATTTTACCAATTTGCAAACTTTCTGTTTTTGGCCTTCCACTTCAAATCCTTTCGGTTGAGTCATGTAGAATTCCTCTTGGAGATCACCATTTATAAAAGCACTCTTGACATCCATTTGGTGCACTTTCCACCCATACTGTGCTGCCATAGCACAAAGAACTTGAATGGTTGTCATTCGAGTAGTAGGTGAAAAAGTTTCCTCGTAGTCAATACCTTCTCTTTGAGCATAGCCCTTTGCAACAAGTCAAGATTTATGCTTATCTATTATCCCGTATACCTTGTACTTAACTTTATACACCCATTTGTAGCCTATGGGCTTCTTTTCGTATGGCAGATCGACAAGCTTCCAAGTTTTGTTTTTCATCAGAGACTTATACTCTGCATCCATAGCGGCCTTCCACTAAGGCTCACCAAGAGCATCTTGCACTGATGCAGGTTCAAGAACATCTATTGAGGACATAAACACCCTGTCATCATCAATATCCATATCTTCTGTATCTCTCTCTAGATCTATAGAAAGTTCCTCAAAAGATTGACACAGATCATCAACCCCAGTATTCTTTGTTGCAGTTTTCTCCTGTCGAGCCATGCTGCGAGTACAAGGCCTGTCCAATGTCAAATCTGGTGGAGTAGATAGCTTAGAATATCTGATTGTATTTGTATACCACTTTGGATTCTTCTTCTGAGGTGTTGAAGAATATGAATAAGGACCTCTATAATGTCCCCATCCTAGTTAGTTAACAGAGCGTAATATGGACTTGCATATTCATAAGATTTCGTGGGCAATGTCGAGTGTTTAGGAACCACTAGGTGTTATGGAGATATTTTTGGATGATCTGCATTCACATTTGTCAGCTTTCAGGACTGTTTCTGGTAGTATTTTCAGAGACTTACTATTTTTAGTAAGTTAGTTAGGATTGGATTCTTGGGAAACAAAAAGTACGACTGGCATCTTCGACTTAATGGGTATCTGTTTTCGTAAGTTGTTTGGTGGTTGGATGTTGGGAGAGCAATAATTTTAATGCCCGAAGATTTATAATGTTATATTTAAATATAAAATTTAAATATATTAATGTTGGGCATTAATTTAATCTTAGAAGGGGTCATGTAACCACTTGAATTAAAGGGGATTTTATGAATTAAAGGGGATTTTATAAATTTCATATTTCTAATGTCATAAAAGTGGTATGGTCTCCTTGGAAAGTAATAAGTGAAATATATTACAATTTATGGTAAAAAGAATGCCTTCAAGGTGCAACGTAGCATTTGGAAAGATAAATTATCCCACATTCAAGAAGTGAATGGATCAACTAGCTTTGGAAAAGGATAAAAGTGGCATTGAAGAGTTTATTGTGACATATTTGGTTATTACATTTCATGTTTGGAGAAAGGAGCTTGCTTGCAGCAGAGTTTGTAGGAAGATATCCAGCTTGTTTGTGACAAAAAACCATAGGCAAGGGCAGATTTGGCTTGTTTGGAGACAAAACCCTCCAGCAGGAACATCACTTTTGGGATTGCAAGATATCCTTGGAGTGATTATGGCATTTCCGTTACGGGGAATGATTTGAGATTCAAAGTGGTAGTTTGTTGATGAGTTTTGGGGTGCACTTGGTGCCATTTTCAGAGTTACTTCAGATTGCAGATGTTTCCAGTGAGGCCAAACCATTAGAGGCTATTTTGAATTAGATTGCTTGGGTTTTGAAGAAGCTTGTATTGCTGATTATTCATAGTTTTTGATCAACTTATCAACCGTACACTTCAACAGTTTGGAAGGGATCTATGTCATTTGTGAAGGGTTTTAACAGGCTGTACAATCTCAAGAGGGACGTGATAGCTAGGAGGAGCAGAAACGCTCCATTTGGGGGCTCTAAGTCATATACATTATGATTTTTGGCTTAAAGGGTACTCAAAAATAAAAGATATATGTTGAAGAAGTCTATACTTTGGATTTTATGATCAAAATATGAGGATTTATGTATGCTAATGAACATTTCCAAACTTGTATCCAACTTCATTTAATCTGGGTATTTTCAATATCTCGCAATTTCCTCTATTGGGTTTGTTTATTTTAATATAAAGAATCTTGTATCCGAATTTCATTGTATTTGGATTTGTAGTGGAAAAGTTAGAAGCTATTTTCATTTCCAGCAGTGTGTTATTTATATTCAGAAAAAAATACACAAAAAAATATATATATTGAAAAACACAAAAACAATCATGAACTGAAACTCTTAAACCAAGGGCAAAAATTTGGTGTTTAGAAGAGGGTAGCACATTATAGTGGTATAAGAGCCTAGCTTAAAGTTGCAGTAGTGTGTTGGTAATGGCTACTATCCAGGAACTCATGATAAAGCTGATGCAAAAATTTCAAGAACAAAATGAGTTTTTTACAACAATAATAGAACATCATCCTAAGTGGTTGAAGCATCCATTAGAAGTTGGAATAAAAATAGGGACAAAGGGAAATGACTCATTGCAGCCAAGCACAGTTGTGGATAGCGAAGATGAAAACAAGGAGGTTGAAAATTTAGAAAATGTTTTATGCATAACCGAGGTTTAGGTTGATTCTTGTATTGATGGGGAAAACAAAGCAGCAATAGTAATTGATGAGGATGAGGTCACTTCATCTTGTGTTTTGTATATTGGAGAGGTGTGTATTTATGAGCATGCTTATCTTGTGGTTGAGGATTCAGTTGTTGATGTAGTTGGTGATTCAGAGGATGAGCATAGTTTTGTCATCACTTCAGAGTATGAGGTTGGTGAGTGCAGTGCAGTGAAAGGGCCTAGGATTGATCATTGTGCATTGGAGGATATGCTTGAGAGTTTATTTTGTGTTGATGATTCCATTTCATTGCAGGATCACATATAGGTTATAGATGAGCAGTTTGTCCACACATTGACACATTTTAATAGTACACATGAGTTTGTTGAATGCCTTTATCAGACAGCCCAACTTGGAGAGATACGACACCAGTTGATAGTTGGAGCTACTGCTACAGATTTGCAATCCATCAAGCAAGCATTAGAGATAATCAAATTAGATTACTTGAGGCTATTATCTGATAGGTATCAGGTTATGTGGTTTGTAGAGCAGACTTCCCAAGAGCTCACTCAAAAATATGAGGATATTGATGAGATTTGTCTTGAGTTGAGTTTAGCTCATCACTCCCTTTTCACAGTGAAAATTTAGTCATATGTTGCATCCACTTCACATGATTAAGAGACTAATTCGGATACTATGGTGGTTAAGTAGTTGATTGAGGGGATACATGAGATTGGACGTGAGGAAGTATTGATTAGTAATAATGATTCTGCATTCACTCAAGTCGATCAGTATGTGCATAAGCGAAGTGATGATATGCTTTCTTTAATGGATGCTACTTCCTCATTTGGTGCAGTAGATAATGGTACATTACCTTATTCCGATCCAGAGGATGATGATGCAAGCCATACTTCAGTGGATTCTTTGGAGCTTCACAGGGGTTTGGTTCATGAGGTTCATATGGATTGTATAGTGAGGTATGCTAGTCATTTTGATTTTAGCCCACATGTAGATGAGTGGACCTTTTTTTAGATGACACATAGTGGTGGGTTGAAAAATGGTTATAGCGGGTTGTATACTTCACTTGGGTATGAGATGCCTTCTTCATTAGAGGGTAAGGTGATTCATTGTTATGATGATTGTTTGGTTTAACATGATGGATGTAGTGCAGAGACAGAGTTATGGCTGAACAACTCTTTGCTTGTATGCAATTATGATATTTTGGTGCTGGATCTTGGATTTTTCCTTGGTTCAGGCGATATGGCAGGGGACCACATATGGATTTGGGATCCAGGTAGTTTTCAGTGGTTTAGTTGTTGTTTCATCGAGTTGGCAGTTGACATGACTACTAGGATATTTTTTGGCCCATGGGATCCGAGAGGTGTGTGCCCATGGAGGTCAGTGATCTGTGGAGATCATGCCTTGATGTCACTTTCATTGGCTATTTGGTGGCAAGAGTTAGTTCAGACTCCAAGATGGGTCATTATTGTTTGGTTGTGGATTAGCAACCGATTAACTCCAATCTTATGTCAACAGAAAGATTGGAGAGAATTTTTGGTCAGGGATCGGTTGCTTTGGTTGTTGGGAGTTATTGGGGAGTTGATTCCAACATCTCCTCAACTTACCATCCTTGATTTACTTGTCCTCTCACACTAGTTTTTTAGTCTAGTTTGGGGTGTTGTCATTCTAGGAATACATATGAGGTGTGTGCGGTTGTGTTACTATGAGCTAGTTTTGATCAGAGTGGTGCAGCGTCAGCATGTTAGTTCTGACAGGATGTTGATTTGGGACTTAGAGGATATGCTCAATTTTAGTGTGGTGACAGAGCTTGATCGGGATTATGGAGAGCAGTTTACTTGTGAGTTGGTTGAACTATTTTAGAGACTGATTGCACTTCTGGATAGAGGACTACACGAGATGACACTTGTAGAGGGTCAGCAGTGTAGGATTTATCTCAGTTGGAGATATGAAGCTCATCGGTTCATTTGGGATCCAGGGATTGCATGGCAATTATTTTTTATATTGTCATGTTCTGAGATTGGATTGCTTGAGTACAAGCAATCTCGAGGAGGGAGGACTATAATGTCCCCATCCTAGTCAGCTAACAGAGCGTAATATGGACTTGCCTATTCATAAGATTTTGTGGGCAATGTCGAGGGTTTAGGAACCACTAGGTGTTATGGAGATATTGTTAGATGATCTGCATTCACAGTTGTCAGCTTTTAGGACTGTTTCTAGAAGTATTTTCAGAGACTTACTATTTTTAGTAAGTTAGTTAGGGTTGGATTCTTGGGAAACAGAAAGTACAACTGGCATCTTCGACTTAATGGGTATCCATTTTCGTAAGTTTTTTGGTGGTTAGATGTTGGGAGAGTAATAATTTTAATGCCCTAAGATTTATAATGTTATATTTAAATATAAAAGTTAAATATATTAATGTTGGGCATTAATTTAATCTTAGAAGGGGTCATGTAACCACTTGAATTAAAGGGGATTTTATAAATTTCATATTTCTAATGTCATAAAAGTGGTATGGTCTCCTTGGAAAGTAAAAAGTGAAATATATTACAATTTATGGTAAAAAGAATGCCTTCAAGGTGCAACGTAGCATTTGGAAAGATAAATTATCCCACATTCAAGAAGTGAATGGATCAACCAGCTTTGGGAAAGGATAAAAGTGGCATTGAAGAGTTGATTGTGACATCTTTGGTTATTACATTTCATGTTTGGAGAAAGGAGCTTGCTTGCAGCAGAGTTTGCAGGAAGATATCCAGCTTGTTTGTGACGAAAAACTATAGGCAAGGGCAGATTTGGCTTGTTTGGAAATGAAACCCTCTAGCAGGAACATCACTTTTGCGATTGCAAGATATCCTTGGAGTGATTGTGGCATTTTCATGACGGGGAATAATTTGAGCTTCAAAGTGGTAGTTTGTTGATGAGTTTTGGGGTGCACTTGGTGCCATTTTCAGAGTTACTTCAGATTGCAGATGTTTCCAGTGAGACCAAACCATTAGAGGCTATTTTGAATTAGATTGCTTGGGTTTTGAAGAAGCTTGTATTGCTGATTATTCATAGTTTTTTGTCAGCTTATTAGCCATACACTTTAGTATTTTGGAAGGGATCTATGTCATTTGTGAAGGGTTTTAACAGGCTATACAATCTCAAGAGGGACATGATAGCTAGGAGAAGCAGAAACACTCCATTTGGAGGCTCTAAGTCATACATTATGATTTTTGGCTTAAAGGGTACTCAAAAATAAAGGATATATGTTGAAGAAGTTTGTACTTTGGATTTTATGATCAAAATATGAGGATTTATGTATGCTAATGAACATTTCCAGACTTGTATCAGACTTCATTTAATCTGGGTATTTTCAATATCTCACAATTTCCTCTATTGGGTTTTTTTATTTTAATATAAAGAAGCTTGTGTCCGAATTTCATTGTATTTGGATTTGTAGTGGAAAAGTTAGAAGCTATTTTCATTTCCAGCAATGTGTTAATTATATTCAGAAAAAAATACACAAAAATATATATATATTGAAAAACACAAAAACAATCATGAACCTAAACTCTTAAACCAAGGGCAAAAATTTGGTGTTCAGAAAATGGTAGCACATTACAGACCTCCAACTTTTGATGAAGGAGATTTCTCAACCTTAGTTTCCACAAGGTCTAGGTATACATTTGATGTGTTGTCTGATGTGAAAGCCTCATTAAAATATACATCCCTACTAATGTGTATCTTCTTGGTTAAGGTATCAATCAATTGATAACCCTTAGAGTGTTCATCATACCCAAGAAGAATGCACTTCAATGTTTTCTCATCTAGATTTTTCCTCTTTTCTTTTGGTATATGCATGAATGCTTTACAACCAAAAATGCGTAGATGAGAGATGGAAGGTTTTCTGCCACTCCATGCTTCCTATGGAGTCATTTCTTTTAGGGCCTTAGTTGATGCCCTATTCAAAAGATATACTGATGTGGTGACTGCTTCTTCCCAATATTGTTGCCCAATTCTAGCTCCTGTGAGCATGCAATGAACCATTTCCATGATGGAATGGTTCCTCCTTTCAGCAACTCCATTTTGCTGAGGAGTATAAGTAGTAGTCAATTGTCGTGTGATCCCATTTTTTTTCAATAACTCAAATAATTATTTAGAGGTGAACTCCCCCATCGATCTGAGTGGAGGGTCTTGATAGAAGTCCTTGACTCCTTTTCAATAGATTTCTTGAATTGCTAAAAGAAGCCAAATGCTTCATATTTTAGTTGAAGAAAGAATACCCACATATTTCATGAGTAATCATCCACGAATAACTAAAAATACCTCTTGCCCCCACAAATGTTGGGTGTCAAAGGACCGCACAGATCGGTGTGAACCAACTCCAGAGGTTTCTTTGCTCTTGTAGAGCTCCTTTAAAAAGGTACTCTATGTTGCTTTCCCTGCTAAGCGATCAGAGCAAACTGGCAATGTGGTAGAAAGGGAAGGAAGACCCTTTACCATTTCATACTAACTTAACTCAAGTAAGTAACCAGAACTCATATGTCCATATCTCTTGTGCCATAGGGAATTTGCCTCCTTTTTAGAGAGAATCATGGCTACATATGGAGAAGAGATAGTATCTAGGGCAAATAAGCCATGCTTATATGAAGCGGTTGCAATGTTCTTACCCCTCCTGTTGATAGAACAACACTTCTTGCCCCCCTCAACACTAAAGTTAACAATCATATTTTTGTCCAGAATTTGTGTGACTGACAAGTTTTTCGTCAATCCTAGAACATAGAGAACCTTCTCAATCTGGCACTTGCCATCAGGAAGAGTAACATAATCTTTTCCTTCTCCCTAAACCTTGTAGGTTTTATCATCGACAATAGTGACAGGTTTGCCCTCTTTGGCCTCAAAAGACTCAAACCATGATTTTTCACCAGTCATGTGCTTACTAGCTCCAGAATCGACATACCAAATAGGATCTATCTATTTGGATACTATGGTAGTCATGAGCACTTTGTGTACTCTCTCAGAATCCATGTCAGATTCTTCAACAACAACATTCACTTGTTTTTTCTTTTGTGGTTTGTTCTGGCCTTTTTGTTTTGATTGTTTATTTTTATGCCAACATTTGTTTGTATCATGACCTTCTTTGTCACAGATCTTGCAATATCTCTTTTTCTATTGAGGTTGAGTTTGTTTCCCTTTTGAATCCTTTTGAGAACTACCTCCCTTCTAAAAATTACCCTTCTTCTTGTTTTACCTCTTCCTATTGGTATATAGGGCAGTGTTAGAAGAATCATCTCGTTGTAGTTGGCGTGCTTCCTCTTCTTGTAGCAAATTTACCAACTCAAAAAAGTTAACTTTCCTTTGTGATACCTGAAGTGAGGTGATAAATACTTGAAAAGAATCAGGTAATGCTCTCAATACCACTGAGGTGAGGAGCTTATCATCAACTGGTGCTGCCAAAGAATTCAACTTTCCTTTCAACTCAGATACTCTGCACAGAAAGAGTTCAATGGTTTCTCCCTATTTCATACTTAGATTGTGTAATTGAGATTGAAGAAATAGAGTGGTGGAATAATTCTTTCCTTCATAAATAGTGTTAAGGGCATCCCATGCCTCTTTACTATTTTGACAATTAGCAATATGGGATTGAACTTCATCAGAGATAGCAAGCAAAATGAGCACCTGTGCCTTTTTATCTGTCTTATCAAAATATTTTTGATCGACAGTGTGAGTTGTGGCTCCAGTTATAGATGAAGGTCTTACTGTTGCTCCAGAAACAACATCCCAAAGATCATCCATCTCTAGGATTACCTTCTTTTTGTTTTTCCATGGTGTATAGTTTGGACCTTTTAACAACTGATGAGAATCAATCATTAGTTTTGTAGACATTATGAAGGTTCCTTATAACACCAAAATGGTCACCCCTTCGATATACCTTAATTCCAGGCCATTATACCATACAAAATACCTGCCCTTACGTGAGGGAGACTATAGGTATTTTGAAAACCAAAAAAATTACCTGCCCTTACGTGAGGGAGACTATAGGTAATTTTAATGATTATACGATACGTGGTACTTAGGCGGTACTGAAAGGGAATCACCTCGATGGCACAAACCTTAGAAAGTCTTCAATACGCATGTGTGGGGCATAACTTCCCCTAAACACTTTTGATATCCGAACGTTCATCTGGATTTAAGCCTAAACACGAGAGTGATGGGGGTAGTGAATGGAGTGAAACAATAGTACAATAAAACTGGCACTTTATGTATCTCTGTTGAATGTGACTTTGTAGAAAAATGGGTTTATTTTGTATGTTTATGCTTTATGCTTTTAGAATTAAATGCTGAAAAATGAGAACATCCATACAACATTAAAGCATAAAAAATTAACCCTAGGTGTCGGTCACCATCGAAAATGCACCTATTACAAGTTGTGCCAAGTAAAAATGCTTTCCCTTCAAATTTTGAGAGAAAAAAAAAATCACTTCCATTCCCCCCCCTTAAAAAATCTCATGTAAAAAGCAATTTCAATATTCTTTTATAATCAAAGTTTTAAAAAATATTTTCTTTAATTAACATAGTAAAATAAAGATTACCCTTTAGTTAAAAAAATAACCTTTAACTATGTAAAAATAATAATTTTTTTAATTTTTAACTAAGATAAAAAAATAATGAAAAAAAAAAAATTAAAATGATTTTTTTACCTTGCAAAGGGGGCATGGTCGACGGGACTCGAACCCATGACCTAAGGGTTCCCATAACCCTACCACACGGCTCACTAACCAGTGAGCCCGTGGGCTGATCTGGGTCTATAGCCCAATGCTCTCCTACTTAAGGCATGAGAACAACTCCCGGACTCTACACAGCCACTCTGGGTGGAGCTCGTGCGGAGCTCAGGTGCAAGGCTCAGGCTGAGCACAGGGGTCGACGGGGTGGCACGAGGGTGGCGTGATGGTGGCAACGAAACGGCTCGCTAGTGGCGGTGGGTAAATAAAATTTTTCTTTAATTTTTTTATTTATACTCTGTCACGGAGCTCAAGTCTATCACGGAGCTCAGTTTTGTCATGGAGCTCGAGCACTGAGCTCACACGGAATGCAAGGGGTTCTGTCACGAAGCTCAAGCACTGAGTCACCAAACCAAAAAATTTTGATTCTTTACTGCAAAAAAAATGATCTGCAACGTAAACTTTAAAAAAAATTAAATCTTCATTCTCCTCTTATCGTTGAACCCACGACCCATCGTTTCAAGAGAACTGTAGAAAAACTTGGCTGCAATTTTATTGTCTGCATAACCGTCAAGAAAAAAATGTTTGAGAGCTCCACCTCGCCTACTACAAGATCATTTCAAATAAATTAAAGTGGTGGAGGAGATCATGCTTTTAGCTCTGATACCATGTCAGAGATCAAACAACATATTATTATTGCATCAACATTTAAGTAATACAAGCAATTCCTGGATTAGCCCGAATAAGGCGCATCTCAACAGGATGTCGCTGCAACAAAATAACAAGTTGCTAATAATAATTAACAACTAACTAAATACACCTATAATGTAATATATCTCTAATAGATAAGACATTGAAGCTAAGGCTGGGAGTGTTGTATTAATTCTTGGTCATAATAAAATTTATTTTAATTTCCATTTAATTTGGTTGAGACTTTGATGGATAATGTTAATTGAGCTCATAGTGGGGTATCTTGACCCGATCTGTTCTATCATAAAATCTATTGTTGAGGTCAAAGAGGCAAGTCCATTAGAGCTTGCATTTATTATTGTGAATTCAAAAATTTGGGTAGCATGATAGATATCTTAAGGATGCCTAAATTTTCCATAATATATTTTTGGCACCATTACCAAGGAGAACTATTTTAAAAGTTCTTTAACGTTTTTCCAATTGTTTTTGAATTCACAACCCGTAGACATGGGTACTTTTTAAATATTTTTATTATCACTCATGGGTATCTTTTAGAGTCTTTTGAGAAAACATCGAGGTTGAGTAATCTTAGCCAGAGAGATTCTTTTTGCATCGTAGTGCTTGTTGGCAGCAAATCCACATCCTAGAAGAAGAGGTGACGAGGATTTGCCCAGTTTTGATAATTTTGACAAGTTTTGGTAAACCGTACAAGTAGTACAAACCATACAAGTAGGAGGTAAACCATACAAACTGAAGGGCAAATCATACAATGTGTAATGAAATGCAAGGGAAATGCAATTTGAGTTGTAATTTCACATGAATTTGATAAATGATGTGGTTAGACTTAGTAAAAGGTATAATTATGTGTTCTGTTATGCATGGGTAGTTATGAATAATTAATTGCCTCAAGAACCACTTTGTAATGGCCTAGGAAACATTATATAAGGCCCCCTTTTCATTTTTAATAGTCTGGTTAGTTTGGTTAATGCTTGTGAGTTTTGGCTATGTTCTGGTTTGAATAGTAGGAAGTATTGATGCATACCTATGATTGTTGATTATATTTTGGTGATTGTATGACATTGTAGACTAGTAATAAAGAAGAATCATAATTCATGGTTTATTCTCATGTACTGTATGATCCTGGAATGGTAGAATGATTTTTTATAGTTTATCTTTGTTGCATGTACTTCTTTATGGTTGTTGTTGATACTTAATGCATTGCTATGGAAGAATTGGATTAAACCAACACTGGTGTGAACCTGATTAATAATATATGATGAGTATTATGTAAATAATTATGTCTTGAAGACTATTGTACAATTTTTGGATATAACCCTTGGAAGGAACTCTCTCAAACCCTGATGATGAAACTTGCATGTTGGTAGAAATGGATTAATTGTCATGTTCAACCTTTAAAAAACTTATATGAGAGAGATTAGAATAGAATAATATCTAATTTGGCACCTTGTACTTTCGTTTTGTACAAATAATACACCAGAGCTCTTACAAATCGTACATAAGAAACTTACCCGATTTGGTAGTTTATGCAATTGAGGAATACTTACCCGATTTGGTAGTATTGGGAAATCGAATAATTTAGTTATAAAACTATGTATGGCAGCTTGCAAAACAAAATATTAAGGATTGGGTGAGTGTGAAATTGTACAAGACCTATCATTGTACGATTTGGGATCCAGTGGTACGATTTAGAATTCGTATGAGCTATTTTGTTATCACAAATTGATAGTTGTGAAGATTGTACGATTTGGTTCATCAATTGGGAATAGTAAATTAATCATTATAAGCCCTTGAAAACCACCTCCCCATTTGGAATACTACACACCTATGCTACATCTGGCACCATTGCCTTATCAAACTTGACATTTTTGTTAAAATGGGTCAAATTGACAAGTAAGAATATTACAAAACTGGAGGTGAATGACAAACACTAGTGTGCAAAGGCATAGGAGATGGGAAGTACGATAAAACATTCCAATAAGGAGCATGAGAATTTATTAAATATAGAATGAAAGTAACTCCAACCATAGTACATATGAACCATAAATAGAGCAAGTTTGAGCATCTGAAGAAAGATATTTTGAGGCGCTATTGATAGAGATAGAAGAGGAGATACCATAACCACCTAACATAGAGGAGTGAGTTGATAGAAAAGTAGTGCATGAGGAAGGAGAGTGGATGTTGACACCTAAGAAAGTGATGGAAGGGTTGTAAGGGACTGTAGAGGATGAGATTCAAGCACCAGGGCAACAGGGCGTGAGGTCTCAGGAAGACATACCAAGACCATTTCCCTCACATCAGCGAAGGAAGTTATGGAGTGAATATGCACATTATTTTGGTCAACGATTTATGGGAAATAATAATATAACTCGTATAGAAACTTCTAACAATGAGTGTAGTAAAACACCCCTAAGGAGAAATTAAACAGATATTCCATGGGATGCCTCAAGTGATGAGGATGATTCTTCGAATATGGCTAACAAGGCGGCCAAGCAGAGATGTCCACCTTTTACAGGTGAGGGTAAGAAAGACCCCATAAGACATATTGGAACCTGTATAACCATTTGGAGGGAAAATGGCTTAGACCAACCAAATGACTGGGTGACTTTATTTCCTACTACCTTGAGAGGATTGGTGATGGATTGGTATCTGAAAAGGGAAAATACAACAAATTTTTGGACTTGGAATCAAGTAAAGGAGAAATTCATTGAGGAATTTTACCCTTTGAAGGATGATGAATACATTGTTACTAGACTTTGTATGACAAAGCAAAAATCATATGAAGATGTAAAATCATACAACCGTAGACTAAAACAATTAGTAGATAATATGCAGATGCCTTTGGTAAATGTATTGGTAAAGCGATGGTTTGTAGATGGATTGCTACCAAAATATAAGAAAAATATGAAGGTAGTACCATAAAAAATGTATGAGGAAGCTGTAAAGCATGCAAATAATTTTGAAAGTGAATCAAAGCAAACGTACACAATAATATTATCTCATCCCAAGTCCAATGATTTAGATAGTGGAGAAGATAACACTATACAAAGAACAGTAGCATCATTTCATCAATAATTTGACAAGATCGTGAAATAACAAAGAGGCAAGCCTGATAGGAATGACATTTTATGTACAAAATGCAAAACTGAAGGTCATACAAATGTAAAATATCCACAAAATTATTATTGTCATATTTGTAACGTGATGAGACACGAGGTGATTCTGTGTTCGTATAATGCAAGAGTACGTCCACAGGTCCTAACAATCCAAGAGCAAGAAGAGAAACCAAAGACCCTAGAAAGTGGGCAACAAGCAACAAGTGGCGGTTATAGAAATAGCTGATGAGGTGGAAGGACAAACTAGGGCAATCAACAAGGGGGACAGAGTCATTTGCAATATGATTTGAAAGGGAGGTTGATAATACAATATCGTAATTTCCAAGAATGGGGGAATTTCACAAAAAATTGTCCTTTACCTCAAAGACAAGAAACACAATAAGCGAACACTACACACATGTGTAGGTGGTGTGGTTTGGGTAACCACAAGGAAGCAAATTACCCCAAGCATACGAGTTAAAGTATGTCACAAAATGTAAATTATTTAGATATTGAGGTTCCTCAAGTTAAAGAGGAAACCCAGGAAGTTTTAGTCATGATAAGGAATCAGGCTAAAAAGGCTAAGTATCCCAAGCTAGCAAAATAAATGCAGTGTTGGCAAGTAGCATAGAAATTAATACAAGAGGAAGCACAAAAAACTAAAAAAGTGAAGTTAGCAAAAAATGAACTAAAAAAACCATCAAAAGAGAAGCCAATTGTGCAGAGTCTAGCAACATAAATTTTGTACACCACAGTAGATATCAAAGTGGCTAACCTATTGGAAGCTATCCCATCATTACAAAAAGTAACGGTGGAAGAGATATAACCTCATAAGGTGATGGAAGTGCAAAGTCAACCGATTCAAGAAAAGAAACAAAAATACCAATTCATGGACCCTACCATATTGATGATTGATGTGGGAAAGAAACTTGCATTAGTTCATATGGAGATCCTAGGGTACAAATTAACACAATTTATTATGGATGGAGGATCCAACATCAATGTGATACCTAAAAGGACTTGGTTAGAACTGGGTTCTCCATCTCTATGGGCATAGAGCTTCCAACTTTATGGTGCTAAACAGTATGGTATCAAGACAAAGGAAGTCTTGACAACACAAGTGGTGATAGTTGAACAAGAGTTCGTCTTGGATTTCATTGTGATTACTATGTAGAAGCCTGCATACGATGCTCTATTGGTAAGAGGATGGCTACGTGTAGCCAAAGTTAATCACAATTGGAGAAAGAATCATATCACTTTTAAGAAGGGACAACATAAATATATGATTAATCTGACTAATCAAAAGGTCACTGAGGATGTAGCCATGACCGATAAGTCAGAAAAATCCTCAAGAGATGAAGGATATGAACTAGATGGAGAAGGAATGTTGTACCTGGATGAATGTAGTGAATATGAAGCTAGATCTGATAGCGAACTTTTTCATTGTAAAATGGAGGAGTACGAAATTGTTCAGCCCAACTACCTTTGTATTTACTTAGAGGATATTAAGAAAAAACAAGATGAAACCAAAGTCAGCCAGGAACCTAAGAAGGAGGTAGAAGAGAAATGGACATTTCCAAAATATTTTGCAAAATATATAGTAGGAGATGCAAAAATTGATGCAAGACCAGCACACCCAAAGAATGTGGAGAAAGCAACAAGTGAGCTAGATAATATCAAATATGAAGGACCTCGGATAGTGGACATCAATCTAGGAACGGAGGATGAACCTAGGATGATTCATTGTGGTGATGATTGGAACCCTATATTAAAAGTGACAACTTTTAATATATTCTTTGAATATAAGGATGTCTTTTCATGGATATAAAAGGACTTGAAGGAAGTACCACCTGAGTTATGTGTCCACAAGATTACACTAATTCCTGGAGCACAACCATTAAGGAGGAGACCATATAGAATCAACCCAAAATATTCTACATTAGTGAACACAGAGATAGAGAAGATGTTGGATGCAGGAATCATCTTCAGGGTTATGACAAGTGAGTGGGTATCACCTATAGTGGTCACCTTGAAGAATAAAGTGGACAAAATCAGAATATGTGTGAACTTTATGAGTCTAAACGCAATGATTATTAAGGACCCCTTCCCTATTCCCTTCACAGATTCCATCCTGGAGGAAGTCGCAGGACATGAGATCTATTCATTTTTGGATGGATTTTTGGGTTACAATAAAATAAGTATAGCCGAGGAGGATAATATGAAGACCACATTTATTGTGGAGAATGGCATCTATACATACAATCAAATGCCATTCGAGCTATGTAATGTCCTAGATACATTTCAATGCATCATACTATATATATTTGATCAATTGGCAACAAGGAACTTCAAAGCATTTTTGGATGACTAGTCCATTTATGGGAAGATCAAGTAGCATCTTCCTGCCCTTAGTAAATGTATGAGTAGGTACAAAAATACATATATCTCATTAAATACTGGAAAGTGTTACCTGATGGTACCATATGGAAAGTTGTTAGGACACATAGTATGCAGTGAAGGATTAAAAATAAATCCTGATAAGATCTGTGTGATATTGCACATGGAAGAACCATATGATGTGAGTTCACTTAAAACCTTCCTTGGATCGACGAGATATTATCGAAGGTTTATCAGGAATTATGCACATGTATCCTATCCATTGGATTTGTTGACAAAGAAGAATGTTCCTTTCAAATGGACAGAGAAGCACCAAGGAGCCTTTGAGGACTTCAATTCCAAGCTTGTCAGTAGCCCAATTTTGGTGTTCCCAAATTGGGATAAGTAATTCCATGTCCATATTTATGCTTTAAATTTTGCAATCGGATGTACTTTGGCACAAGAAGGACAATTCAAGCTAGAGCAGCCAATTTTTTTTGCTAGTTGCCTATTGTCAAGGGCAGAGAGAAACTATAGTACAATAGAAAGAGAAGCTTTGGGAATGGTATATGCACTCCAAAAGTTTAGGCATTACCTACTAGTTAATCCCTTTGCTTTTTATGTAGATAACCAAGCCCTGTTGTACTTGATAAACAAACCAGTGATACAAGGACGAGTCAATGAGTGGCTCGTCACCCTACAGGAGTTCGTATTTTGAGTAGTAGTAAGACCTGGTAAGAAGCATGTAATTGCAGACCAGCTATCTCAGATACGATCAGGAGAGCCTGCAAGAACAAGGGTTTCGAATGAATTTCTTGATGTGCAGTTATTTTCCATCAATGTTGTTCTATCGTGGTACAAGTTTATTGGCCAGTATCTATCCACAGGAGAGTTGCCACAATAAATTATGATAACCGAGAAAAAAAAAAAAGTGATTATGAATTTAGCACCCTTCCAATTGATGGTGGGATTACTTTACAAGATGGGAAGTGATGGTATCTTACAAATATGTATGATGGAGGAAGAAGTCAAAGTGGCATTGAAATAATCTCATGAAGGCTTAGCAGGAGGGCACATGGGACCAGATGTTACTGTCAAGAAAATATTACTAGCAAGATTATGGTGGCCCACATTGTATAATAATGCAAAAGAATATGTAAAATCATGTGACACTTGTCAAAGGACAGGGAATCCAGTAAAGAGGTAATTTATGCCATTACATCCATCACAACCCCAACAACTACTTGAAATATGGGTATTGGACTTTTTCAGACCATTGAAAACATCTCGAAGAAGGAAGTGTAGGTACAATGTGGTAGCAATAGAGTACTTGATAAAGTGGGTCAAAGAGAGAGCATTATCTGACAACTCATCTAAAAGTACAACAAAATTCTTGTATGATCAGGTAATTACAAGATTTGGCATTCCACTATAGATAATGAGTGACTGAGGAGGAGGACACTTTGCAAATGAAATCATCAAGACGATGACAACGAAATCCAAGATTTTGCACTTTTTGTCTAGACTGTACTATCCCAGAGCAAATGGCTAGGTGGAAGCAACAAAAAAAGTCCCAGTATCTATCTTGTATAAAACCTATAGAATAGGAGTAGATTGGTAGGAAATGTTACCATCTATTTTGTGGGTATACTGGACAACTTTTAAACTAACAAGAAAGCATACACCTTTCTAGTTGATGTATAGACAAGAGGCAGTGGTGCTAGTAGAATTATTGATACCAAGTTTGAGAGTCGATGTGGAGAATCGTTTAGGTGATCAAGAAAATTTTGAAGAGCGACTAACAAAATTGATTAAGTTGGATGAAATAAGAGTCATGACACAATGGGTAATTGAGGTAGCTCAAAAAAGAAGAAAGTTATGGCATGACAAGAACTTGAGGAAGCTAGAACTTAGTCTAGGTGACTTGGTTCTAAATTTTAATGGAAAGCAGGATATCAATCCCAATAAGTTGAAGACTTTATGGCTTCCTCCCTACAAAGTGGTATAAGTAATGAATAATGGAGCAGTCAAGTTGCAAAACTTGAATGGGATTGAGGTACACAACACTGTGAATGGCTCAAATTTTAAGCCTTACAAAGTACAGTGCTTATTCATTTCTTTGGAAGAGATTGAACAAAGAAGGTCCATCGTAGGAAGATCCTGACATGGGACTCGCACAATTATTTGCAGAAGGGGAGGAGACAATACCAACCATAGAACAACAGAATTTGGTACCTCGACCCAAATAAAGAAGAATATTATGGCTGCATGTCAGATTTGTGGATGGGAGCGAACGAGTAATAGAGGAAGATGAAGAGTGAATTCCTCCAAATGAAAGAGGATATTAGGAGATAGTACTATTATCCAGAAATAGTGGAAGGCAAGAAGAAGAATCCCAAGTAAATAGGGACATGATGTATCCTTAGGTGGAGCATTGAGAACTACCCCAACAAGTTGAAGGATGAAGAAGGATACGGTTAACAGTACAATATGAATAGAGTGGAAACTTTTGAAATAGAAGTTCTATAAGAGAATAGGAATGAGACCATTGATGAAGAATTGGCTATACTTACTCCATTAGCTTAGGTAGGGCTATTACAATCAATAATGCGACTACAAAATCAACAACTATAGGAGGAATATCAAATGCTACGAGGTCACAATGCAAGGTTGAGAGAACAAACCATCCAAGAATTGGATAGCACAATACGAAGGTTGGATGAACAAAGAATAGCTAAGCTACAATAACTGAAATGGTAAGCTAAGGATAATGAGGGAATAACTCCAAGGAGTGGCATAATAAATGATGGTGCAAGCACAAGTTCACAAGTACCACCAAGTGATCTACCAATAATGAATGAAAATGCAGATATGCTTTGGCGAGACATTAAGGAAGCGACCACATCACCTGAATCATAAGGCAATGTACAAGTGGATTTTATTGACTCCAGTGATGAAGGAATGCCTTGGCTAGTAAGGGAACCTAGCACAAAAAGTAGTGATGATGATGATTTCTTGGAGATACCCTAGAATCCTCAAGATGACCATGATCCCCCAACATGTACGACAACACGATGGCAACTAGGGAGATCACAAGAGCGTCAAACCAACCTTGATCTAAAATTGTTTACAATAGCTCATCAACAATTAAGAAAAAAAAGGAGATAATTATAGATATTGGAGAGGCTGATGAATTTATCAAAATATTGTCCAGAACAAACAGAAGAAGGCGCATCTCAACAGGATGTTGTTATAACAAAATAAGGTGCATCTATGTGTGATGTTACAATTAAATAAGGAATAGGATGAGGAAGGTTTTGACCCCTTACTCCTAGATGGCCAAGAGATGCACCCTTAGCATGTATGAACTGGACAAGGAATATACAAGGTATACCAAGGATGAGAGGGATCTTACCAAATACTACAGGGCAGTATCCATTGGGATGACCATCCCTAATCCAACGAGGATATCAAAGAGTGGTAGGTAGTAGAGGATTACTCTAAGGTAGGTAGTAATGACCACTAGTGTAGAGAAGCCCGATGCCAAGAGGAATAGGATGGGAAAGACACTCACACGGTAGAGACCTTGTTGGTAGAGGAATAGTGCATTTTGTAGATGAAAGAAACCAAGGACAACAAAGGATATGATCACCAAGTTTGGAGCTAGAATTTATCTAAGGAGATAGGCGAAGAAGTCACTCAAATGATAGCATAGTAGTCAGGACACCACTACTAAAGGATCAATCACCTACACAACAAGAGGAAGGGACACTAGGTGAAGATACTCTAGCTTACAATTGTAAAATTCCAAATTGTACACATGGTAGTGGAAGGCCAGGTAACTCGATAACACCATAAGTGGAGATGAATCACCCTAGAGAGAAAGTGGTGCTATATGACACAATCACTCAGAATTTCATGGTTGAACCTCTAAGAGAAGAATCATATGGGATTGTACAAGTGAATGTCACTATGTGATTCCCATGACGGTAAGTGTAAATAGGTTAGGAAATGAGGAAAGTGTTGAGTTGTCAATCATCCAGGAAAGGAAGATGAAAAGACATGCAAAGTGGTGCAATTTTAAAAATTTGGACAAATAAATGGCTAATTTTAGCAATTTGACAAATTGAACAAGGAGAATTTAAATTTTTTAGGAGAATGAAGGTGAAAAGTGTGCAATTGAATGAAATCTACTATATGGGTATTAAAATTCATCAGTGAACTGCAAGATTGCATGACTCATTTCTAAATTTACACCAGGGAGACTTTTTGCATTTAATAAAATCGAATCAAAAGAGAAAAGCAAGGGTTTCACTTCATTTAAAAGTAGATTTTAAATTTTCGTTAAGGAAAATAAGGGTTTGTAGTAGAATGCATCCAAGCATGAATCATATTATGGAAAAATGTACACCAAGGTTCGACGAAGTTGTGGATTGAAGTCGAAGTAAAGAAATTGCAGGAGAAAGGAGGTTACAAACCCTAATATGATAAAAGTGACAATAAACAAACTAGAGAAGGTAGAGGAAAAGAAGGATAAGATCATACAACCCTATTTCACAGCTAGAAATTTTATTTTTTGGGGGTAAATTATGCCACGTGATGAAAATTTGAAGAATTGCTTCGAAATGGTACTGAAAAGATAGATCAGGACATTTCAGAAACTAGGTTGGTATGAAACTGTATGGATTCAGTGAAGGATAGTAGCTAAACATGGACATTGTATGAATTAGTATGGGCCCTATACGTTTTGGTGCAGCAGATGTACAATTTACATAAGATTGAACAGTTTGAGGTAGTTAAGTAGATTGTATGATCTGGAGGTGGTTGTTGATCTAAAAATCATACATAAACAAGTTGGAGGGTGTACTACATAATTTTTAGGGTAATTTTAATTGCATAATAGGTGATGTCCAAGTAGTAAGCTAACCAGAGGAATTGTGGGAAAAATATTTTAGTCAAAGATTTTAGATACTGGTTAAGAAGAATTGCAGCCAACAGAGTGGAACAGTTACTAGGACCCCTACAAGAGAGAGATTCACATCTGTGACAATACCAAGGGTGACATTTTTAGTCCTACGGTTGGTGTGGTACTCATATTTAGAGGAGAGGAGGATACAGTTTGTGGAGATGGTAGAGGTATTAAAAGGTTGATTGGAGAAGGAAACCACCAATATTATGAGAGAAGGAAATGGTACAGGAAAGAATCATGAAGAGGGAGTTGCACAGTGAAGTACATTACCCATATTAGGATGAGGATCTGAGTAGAGAACCTGAGAAGATCCAGGTTGATATAACGAGCTTATCATTCATACAACATGGAGAAGACACATGCAGGAAGTGGTGGAGTAATGAAGAAAACAATATCCACCCCTGGAGGAAACAATTTGAGAAGGCTGGTGTAGTTGTAATAGCATAGGTGCCACTGCACTAGAAGACCTTATTCCACAACTATTTTTTGCATATGGTTTAGTCTTATAATCCTACAACCAGATTTGCCTATGTCAATGTGGGCAAGCAATCGATGAAGATAGAAGTCATAATAGAGGTATTCAAGAAAACATTTGGGTTACTAGCATATGGCACTGAGGTAGTGAAGAAGTTTCTTGATCCGATTGAAACACATCGCATCATCACTTCACTCACCACTATGAAATCACCGAAAGAAGAGAAGATCTCGAGTGTAGGGACTCGAGGAATTAAATAGAGCCAACTAAGAGGGAAATATTGGCCATGTGCCATGAATACTGTGATGGCTCGACTTTTATGGGAAACACAAGCCACGAAGATGCCAATATAGATGCCTCAGCATATGGAAGGTATCACAAAATAAATCCGATATGATTTGGGTACCTATCTAGAGAAAAATGCATGAAGTACTGACAAAGAGACGTAAGAATTTTGGGATGACTTTCCATGCTATTGGATTGTTATTGAATGTTGTTACGAATATGGAAATCCACTTTCCAGGTTTGATAAAACCTATGAATATTGAGGCAGGGAAGCCAACCATTTTGAGGTGGGCAAAATCAGTATTGATTCATAAGGAGACTCTAGATAAGTCTCGACAAAGAAAACATAGCAAGCCACTATAGGACATGAAGATACTTCTTCAAAGGAATATGTACACCCTTGGAGGAAAATGCCTAGGCAGTTAGAACCTAAACTGGAACAACAAGCACATCAGCAACGAAAGTAGGAGCAGTCGTCAATTTAGGAAAGGGAGGAAATTATGGGGAGGCAATCCAGCCCAGTATGAGTAAGAACAAGAAAACAACTGGAAAGAATGGCAAATAATACCATTCTAGAAAAATAAGTTGAGCCTGTACAAAAGAATCAATGATGAGGACAATCAAACTCAGATACGCTGGAGTTGCAATATTGAAATTGGGCAAAAGCATAGGAGATAGTGGAATCTCCACAAATTTTCTAGCATGTTGATTTTGAAATTTTGGACTCTTCAAAAATCTTGGATGATACAAAAGTGAGGCAAATAATACAAGAAGTAGTAGCTATTACTCAACAGGAAAAAGAGAAAGCTAAGGCAATAGTGGAAGCCTCAGAAGAAGTGTCAAGAGAGAAGAAGAAGCCTCACTTTAGAATTTGTGATGGGAGGAGGTATGAATCAAAATGATCAAAGTGATGTACAATAATATATGAAGGCATCACAGGAACAAGAAGATCTTTTTTTTGAAAAAGTCATAGCAATGGAAACCTAGTAGAATAATGAAGAAGAGCAGGTGATAGAAGAAAAATAGGTGGGATTAATTGAACAAAAAGAAACCCAGGAATCTATAGGACAACAACAATCTCATCAAGATATTGTGAATGTGGAAGAAGATGTGGAGGTGTAAAGGACTGTGGAACAGACTCCACCACAGGTAAATATAAACATGAAAAGAGCATTAATGGAGCTCAAGGGAAGCTCTAGTCACCACTTGGAAGAAGAGGAAGAACAAACTCCTACAGAGGAAGAACTACGGAGGATGCAAACAAGTTACCTCTTGGAGGTACTACAGTTCACAAAAGTTGAAACTGAGGAGGATTCAAAAAGGGTAGAATACCAGGTGGAACATTTCTTCTCTTTGGTAGGAAATGCCATGGCTAGCGCAAAATGATAATTTTGTATTGGACACATGGGAGAGTTGAAGTTGTGGGAATAAAAAGTGTTTATTAAGCTGGAAAAGATAACAGAATGGGTGAGTAGTGAGGAGCGTACAAGGAAAATTATGGATTTTCATGTATAGCACCCATGGAAGTTACCCAAGGAAGAGGTAACAACAATGTTAGGAAGAGACAACTTCCTAACATAGTGAGAACCAATTACAAGCAATATCCAAGGTTGTATCTGGATAGAGCTAATTATCCGACTTGTCCCATGAACACAATGGAGTTGGAACATAAGAGGGTCACTTTAGGATTGGCTATCACTTTGAGGAAGTTGAACTTCCTAACACATTGGATAGAGTGGTTGAGCATAGGATTGGAGCAGATCTATCAGCTCAAGGAAGCTTAGAAAGAAGAGACAAAGGCCACTCGAAAGGAAATGGTAACAATAGAGGAAAAAATTCAGAAGAGTAAGGTTGTGGCAGAGGAGAAACTAAATAAATTGAAAGAAAAACTTCTAAGTAACAAGGCTAATTTTGAGGCCAAAATTAGTTTTCTTGAAGAGAAGAAGTGAAAGGTCTCACAAATGGTAGAAGAGAGGATCAAGGAGTTGGAAGCTCAACTCAAAGCAAAGGATGAACAACTGAGAACACAGTTGGCCAAGAAAGATGAGAAATTGGAAATACAGAATAGGAATATAGAAGAGCTCACACAGGACAATAAACAATATAACGATATGGTCCTGGTTAAGCAAGTGCAATTGAGTGCTAAGGAAGATATTGTTCATGCTTTGGAGGCAGATATTAATCACCATCTGTAGACCATTATAGATAAGAACGAAGAGTTACAAGTAGCAACTCAAATAGAGGGACATTTGCAAGAGAAGCTAAAGAAGAGTACTACTGAGCGTGAACAACAATTGAGATAACTCCTAAAGACTATATAAGAGAAAGCCAATCAGCATGGTATGAAAGCAGTAGAAATGGGCAACTACGCAGTCAAGTTGCAGAATCAACATGAAATTCTTTGCACCCATGTGGAATACCTGGAAGCTGTAGTCAAATATTATGTGGCACAATTAAAATAGAAAGACGATTCGGTGAAGACACCGAACAAAGTAAATGGGAGGGCAGATATAGGCAACAAATCCACCTCCTAGAAGAAGAGAAGTGACAAGAGGATTTGCCCAGTTTTGATAATTTTGATAAGTTTTAATAAACCATACAAGTAGGATCAAACCATACAAGTAGGAGGAAAACTGTATAAACTGAAGGGAAAACTATACAATGTACAATGAAATGAAATGAAATTCAAGGGAAATGTAATTTGAGTTGTAATTGCGCATGAATTTGATAAATGATGTGTTTAGACTTAGTAAAAGGTATAATTATGCATTATTTTATGCATGGGAAGTTTTGAATAATGAATTACCTTAGGAACCACTTTGGAATAGCCTAGGCAACGTTATATAAGGCCCCCTTTTCATTTTTGATAGTCCGGTTAGTCTGGTTAATGCTTGTGAGTTTTGGCTATGTTCTGGTCTGAATATTAGAAAGTATTGATGCATACCTATAATTATTGATTATCTTTTGGTGAGTGTATGATAATTTTTGAGAACCAATAGGTATAGGCCTTTCTGATTTCCATCATATCTGCATGACCTCCCTAGTAAGGCACATAAATACTTACCAAAATTTCAAGGTAATAGTGTCATAACTGGAGAAGAGCACATAAAGAATTTCCCTATATGTATAGATAGTATTGAAGTTAAATAAGAAGATGTAGTCCATACATTATTCCTTCATAACTTAGAAAAATATGCCAGAGATTGGTTCAATAGCCTCCCAAACAATCATATCTCTAATTTCCATTTCATGAAGTATTTCTAAAGAAATATGGAGAGAGGAAAAATAAACAATCATTATTAACAAAATTAGCAACCACGAAGAAAAATAAGAATGAATCTATAAAATACTTTAATGGGATATTTTTCAAAATAAGGAATAATATTCCTACAACTCTAAGGCCCAATGATAACAAGTACACCTGCTTTTATAAGAATGCATTTCCTGATGAATTTAGTTATGAAGTGAGACAATAAAGAGTCACTGTTATCGACGAATGCATGGAAAATACCATAGAAATAAAAAGGGATATATTAGATAGTGGAAAAATGAAATCACACTCATCCGAGCAAAGCCAAATACATGTAGATAAAAAACCCAAAAAGGTTGGTTTCTCATTTTTGAAGAAAATTGAACTAGATCCCATAGAGAAATTGTCTAATCAGTTGACCGAGATGTTAAACACAATGACCAATAGGCTATCTAGAATTGAAAAAGAAAAATAAGAAATCCCTAAGTCATCTCAACCACAAAAATACAATTGGTCTCCCTTCAAAATAAATTTCAACAAAAATTGGAATAGAAGTAACTCAAATGAAGGAAATAGGAATGGAAATAATAACAAATGGAGGAAGAGAGAAGGATAAAAAGATATAGATGTAGTCCCAAAACTAATGGCTTCAGCCAACATAGTCTTTGACTTTCCTTTTTACTACCCTACATGTGATGCTCCCCACAATTTAGTAGATTGTGGTATATACCTCAACATGCACTCTAATGTTAATCTAGAAGAGGAGTCCGATGAAGAAATATGAGTAAACGAGTGTTGAACTAAGGATGATGAAGTTAGAGAGATTCAATTTGAAAATGACATGAGTGAATTGCCTACTTTAGAGGGACAACTTAGGTTCTTAGTTCTATAAAATGTGGAAATTCCAAAAATATCTTAGGATAATATATTCGAGAGAATGAAACAAGGTAAATTAGTACCTATAGTAGAAGAAATAGAAACACTAGAAAGATTCCATGTTTTCAATCTAAGAAATAGAATAGTTCCAGATAGAAGTAATGATAAGACCAATTTAGAAAATAAAAATCAGCAAAATCAAAACAAAGAGAAAGTTGTAAGAAAACAAGCTAGCAATAATCAACATTTGACTCCCAAGAAATAAATAGAGAATGAGGTCCAAAAACAATTATATTTTGGCAAGAATGTGGACAAAAAGAAAGTTGAATTTGATGTTAGGCAAGAATGGTGAAATAGATGATAAATATCACCTTCAGAGAGCTAATGACTAATACGTAAAAGCATGTAGAGCTCAAGCATGTAGAGCTTTTGTTCTAATAGATCCAACAGGAAATCATATTTGTAGTGTTTTAGTAATGAATAATCCTAGACCTATAACAAGGACTCCATATTTAGTAAGGCCTTTCTACATATCTCTTAGGTATACATCAGATCTAGGAGACCCATACATAATCCATAATTGCATGTTGGTAGTGGAGCATCCCATAACATTATGACAAGGCAAGTAGTAGATCAACTAGGTCTAATATGCACTAGATATTCCCCTCTCATATCAATAATGGATAATAGACATGTACCTTGTGTTGGAGTGATAATCGGTCTACTTGTCTTCTTAGATCAATACCCCAAGAAAGGGATAGCCATGGACGTAGTAGTCATGGATGTAGACTCATTTTTTTCTTTGTTGCTATGTAGACATTAGGCAAAATAACTAGGGGGATCTATTCAATTAGACTGGTCATATGCTACCATCTCTTTAACAACAAAAGAACAAGTTACACTCAGAAGAGAGCCTTTCAACAAGCATTCGATAGAATTTAATAAAATCTGATAATATCACAGTAAAATTGATTAATTCTATTGAAGAAAAGGATATGGGAGTTTACTCAATCTGATACACCCCATTTCTAGCTAAGGTCCCTAAATTGGTAGACATGGATCCACAAATAGCAGCAAAAATAGATGTTGAATCCACTAGGGTGTTAACATCGAAAATGTGGATTATGAATTTTGATGATGCCAAATCACAATTTGGTGTTGGCACTAGAGTAAATATCACTGATATAAAAGGAAATTACCTAGGGATACCTTATAGATTAGAATTCCCATGTACTAACAACGTAGTCGAGTATGAAGCATTATTGCTAGGGCTAAGGAAGGCAAAATAATTGGGAATAAATTACTTGATAGTCTATGGAGATGCATAACTTATAGTTCAATAGGTTAAAGGTAAATACCAGACAAAACACCCCAGGCTAAAGTAGTATAAGCATGCGATTCAAGATGAAATTGACAAATTTCTTACTTTCAATATATATTATATCCCTAGAAGTGAAAATCGCATAGCAAATTTGCCAGTCTGTGAATGTGTCTGGTGTAGATTGCCCCAAAATAGATACTGAATACATGGATAGGTTTCCCACTATTTTTATTTATCATCCATCTATGCCAGATAACATTGTGTACTTGCAAGTTTTTTAGGATGATATTGATATCAAATATTTTATGACCATGCAAAATCACTATGTTGACATCTTGTGTGATGAAGAATATGAAGAAAAGTTAAAGGATGTCATTGGAGAACCTATAGAAGTGATACAATTAAAGACTAATAAAATCCCAAGAGGATTAGTTTCTTTAGAAAGTCTATTTGATGACTTTGATAGAGCTCATAGGCCTATTTTTCAAGAGTCGAAAGTTGACGAGGTCAATATAGGAATAAAGCAAGAACCTAGAATAGTAAAAATTAACAAAGCTCTAGCAGAAAAAAATAAATAAATAAATAAAATAAAATTAGTACATAAGTTATCTCAAGAAGAATATGGAAGCTTTTGCTTGGAGCTACGAAGATCTCAGAATATTCAACACTGAAGTGATGTCTCACATTATTCCCCTAAAATAAGGCATAAAACCTCACCAATAGAAAAAAAAAAAATTCAATCCTACTTTACACCTTGTGATGCAAAAAGAAGTTCAAAAATTGTTAGATGCCAAGATTATCATGAAAGTCAGATTCTCCTCTTGGATAGCTAATTTGGTGCCTGTTAGGAAGAAGAATGGTGATATCAGGTTGTGTGTAGATTTCAAAAATTTGAATAAGAATTCTTTAAAAGATAACTATCCACTTCCAAATATGGAATAGTTGCTACAGGCAGTTGTAGGATCGACTAGGATGTCTTTGCTAGATGGATTTTTAGGCTACAATCAGATTCAAGTAAATCCTAAGGACAAATATAAGACTACATTTACTACTCCTTGGGGAACATTTGAGTACCTCAAGATGCCATTTGGTCTCATGAATGCAGGTGCAACTTTCTAGAGGGCCATGGATTTTACCTTCAAAGGACTTATGTTTAAGATAGTAGTGGTTTATCTAGATGATATAACAATGTTTTCCAAAAATCCAGAAGATCATTTCAAACATTTGTCCCAAGTCTTTGAAAGGTGCAAACAATTTGACATCTCTTTGAATCCTAAGAAATGTATTTTTGGAGCCACACAAGGCAAGTTGCTAGGACATGTAGTCTCCAAAGAAGGAATCAGTATTGATCCTCAAAGGACTAAAGCCATTGCAAAAATTCCTCTACCAAAGAATTTGAAAGGAGTCAGGTCATTTTTTGGGAAAATCAACTTTGTTCGAAGGTTTATCCCAATTTTTTCTTAGATTGTGAAGCCCATAAATGACATGATAAAGAAATATGGAAATATCAAGTGGACTAAAGATAACATGAAAGCTTTTCAAAAGATAAAAGATACAATCACCCAAGCCCCTATGTTGACATACCCTGACTATTCAAAGGACTTCAATATTTACTCGTTTACATCAGAGAATACTTTTATAGTTGTTTTATCACAAAATATCAAGAGAATAATAAAAGGCCCATAGCTTTCATGAGCACTAGAATGAAGGGAGCTCAATTGAAATATACCCTAGTAGAAAAATAGGATTTTTCCTTGATAAAAGCTTTAGAGCACTTTAAGGGCATATTTGGGTCTAATAAAGTAATAGCTCACATCCCTTACATAGTTGTTAAGGATGTCTTTACTTAAAATGAACCTGCGGGCAAGTTCGCAAGGTGGATGGTTAAATTGCTACAATATGATGTTGAATTTAAAGCAATGAAGACAATTAAAGGACAAGTCCTGGCCAAATAGATGGCCAATAAAGGAGGGGAAGACATCAATAATACAATCATAGTAGGATATGCACAACAAAATAGAAATATAGACAGTCTGAAAGATGATTGGTATAAATATATCGTATTCTATTTATAGTCCTTATCATTTTTAGCAGGTCTATCACAAAGTAGAATGAGAAGCATAAAGCAGTAGGCTCTGAGATATTATATCCAATATAACAAGTTATATTGGAGGTATCCCAATGGTGTATTATTGCTATGCATTTTTAAGAAAGAAGTCCCAGAGATCATGAGAGAATTTTACACCTATTTCTATGGAGGATATTTTGCACCAAAGGCAATGGCAAACAATATTTTTAAAGTAGGGTACTATTGGATTTCCATGTTCAGAGATATACTCTTGTTTATTAGAAAGTGCCAAAACTTCTAGATCTTTGATGGCAAGAAGAGACTATATGTTATGCCTTTGAAATTTGTGGTAATTGAAGCCCCTTTTACCCAGTAGGGGATAGATTTTATAGGAGAGATAAATTCAAATTCCTTAAGAGGCCATAAGTGGATAATCACGACAACTGATTACTTCACTAAGTGGGTAGAGGCAGCCCCATTTAAAATATCAACAACTGAAGTGATCATCAAGTTCTTAAAAGAAAACATTTTGATCAGATTTGGGGTACATAAGAAGCTAATAATAGACAATGGGAAATACTTCACTTCATTTGATATGATAGAGTTTTGTGCTAAATATAGCATATAACTATATCATTATGCAAAATACTACCTTCCAGTCAATGGCTTGGCTGAGTCCTCAAATAAGAACCTCACCACTTAGATCAAAATATCACTTGGCAAAAATAAGAGAAGATGGGATAGTGAGTTGAAATCTGCTCTGTGGGCAGACAGACTTGTTATTAAAAGGGCTACTGGAAAAGCACCTTATGAGCTATTTTATAGAGAAAAGGTACTTCTACCTTTTTTGGTAGAGAGATCAAACTTATCTTTGCTCCTCGAAGATCACAAAAAGCCTAATATTTTACAAAGAAGGTTAGACCAAATTTTTGAGCTAGAAGAAAACAAGAGAGAAGCTCTAGTAAGGATGACTCAAGAAGCCCTAAATACAATCCAGATATTCAATAAAAGAGCAAAAGAAGTGTCATTTGTAGAAGGTGATGTATTGTTATACTGGGATCCCAAAAATGAAAGACATGGTGAAAAAGAGAAGTTTGAACCTAAATGGCTAAGTCCCTACCATATTGCTCAAAACATAGGCCAACACACTTACAGGTTGCAATATATGAGAGGTGAAATATTACCCATACCTATCAATGGCCAGCATTTGAAGACTTTCAACTCTCACCATGAGGGTGGAAGATATTTAAAAGATGATAGCATTTCATCAAAAACAAAAAATAAAAAAAGTTTGTCATTTTAGGTGATTAAGAAGTCTATCGAGTCTTTTAGGTGACTAGGTAGAGGAATTTCTTCAAGGCAATCTATCACAATAAATTTTTAGATTTTGTTTTCATCCTAATTGTTTAATAGGTGATTAGCGAAAGTATTTTTTTTATCTTTCCAAGTCAATTATTTTTAATGAGTGGGATACGCATAGAGCTCATGAGTCCAATTTCATTGTCTTAGGTGATTAGGAAAGTCTAGCATGAGTCTATATGTTCGACCAAGAGATTCTAAATTCCTTAGGAGAATTCATAACCCTTTAAAGGTCATTCATGTCCCCTGTCCCAGTCAAAGCCCATGTTGGATTGCAAAATCACAACCTATTTTATACTCTTAATTTATTGAGATGTATCAAGGTCAAAAGTCTAGGTGATTTTAGGAGGTCTTGGTTGTTTTAATAAAGTTATGGGGTTATCAAAGTCTAAATTCCCTTGTTAATGAGTCACAATGAGAACTTCAGTCCTAAGAGTCATTATAGCCTTAAGGAGTCCATGTTATAGTCCTTTTCCCTATGTTTTCAAAGAAAAATTCTCTAAGGTTTATAAACCCCATTATCACCCATGTATTTTTCTATTTACCATCCCTATAGTTTGAATTTTCATCATGCACTCATAAGTCCTTAAAGAGTCCCTCATAATAATTTTATCACCTAAGCCATTTAAACCTTATGTTACCACTTTAATATTTTTCCAAGTTGTCATCGTTTTTGCCCACATTCACATCCCTTTATCACCAGGGTCTTTTTCATAGTCTAGTCCTAAAGTTAGTTCCTCAAAATTCATAAAATCAAAGTTCTCAACCCTCATCACAAATGATATCTCTTTATCGTTGATATATCAGTGATGGCACCAATCTATCGATGATAGCACTAACCAATAAAAGCTGGTGATCCTCTTTGTTGTTCATCATAATTCCCCATCATTGGTCAATCAATGATCGTGCCAGTCAAATAGTCATAGTGGTAGTCCAAAGAAGGAAAGTTCTCATCAATAATTCAACAAAATCTTTTATCACCGATTCATTAGTAACAACACCAATTAATTGACAATCATGCTAGTCTTCCCATGAAGGTCTCATTATGATTTAAGGGTTTAGGTCTCGTCCAAAAATGAATCCCCCATTTTGTGATCACTCCTAAGTCCTACGCATCACATAAGGTCTCGAAGGTTCGAAAATCAATATTTGATTATCTTTTCCCTAAATCTTCATAAAGATATTCACCATGGTCTCATATCAATCATATGAATCCTTAGGTCTTAAAGGTCTCCTCATTTTCAATGCAAAGCTTCCATCACCAATACATCAACGATGGCATTGTATGATCAACGATAGTGTTAATTGAACCCCACCAATTCTTTTTGAGTAACATAAAGTCATTAAACTCCTAGGTCTTAATTCCCATGTACCTAAGGGATCTTCATCGCTCATCCGAAGCCATTATCATAAATTCATAAACGACGATAGAGAACAATCATTGATGGCCTAAATTAATGAGTGATGGGAGTGTCGTATCACATAAATCATGTCTCTCATTCTCACAAGACCAAATCACACCATCATCAAAATCCATCAGTACTAAGTCCTCCCTAGGATCGTCAAATTTATAAATTCATCCCACATCAAGGTCATCCATGTCCTAAGTACTTTATATATCTAAAATTGTTCTCATCGCTCATACAAGGTCTTCGTCGCTAATCCATCAGTGATCGCACCATCCAAACAACGATAGTGCAAGTTATAAATGCATTCTATTAATCATCGATAGTAAGCCCCCATCTTCTATTCATCCATGATAGCATTGGCAGATGATCGATAGACCCCCATCGATGTCTTAGATCTTATAATAGAAATCAATGATGCAATTTTCATCGAAGATCGAGGAGCAAAGAAATTGAATCATGGATCGAGATACGCACATGTTGCTTCTAGGTATGACAAAATTAGAAAAGAGCTTATGTAAATCGCGAAGGTGGTTGTCTTAGGAAAGCATAATCAACACGACATCAATGAGATTCTGCAAAAAGGAGGAGTGGATATGTCAGTCCAATCATGGTACTAAGTTCTCGTAACATAGCCATTATGAAGAAGCCCAAATTTCAAGGACGTGTTTCAAGAGTTCAAATAATGTAGTTAAATTTCAAATAAGTTGAGCATTTTAGCTTTTGTAGGCTTCATAGCATACAAGTAAATAAAATCATGGTGCCCTCCAGTTCGCCTCAATCGTTCGATGCCCTAATCATGAATAAAGTACTACAAATCCAATGTCACTTTAAGCCCGATGAAGGTGAACTTATATTCCAAGAATTTATGAGGCTTTGGAGACGACAAGAGAAAAAGTCTTGAATCACATTGGCAAAGTCGATGAGTGAGATGAACTATCATGAATCGTATAAAGCAAAGTTAATCAGCACGAGTAAAAGACTTAGTTGATGCATAGATTCTAGTTCAAGCAAGCTAAATATTTTTAGATACATAAGCATGATTTTATAGTCATCAGTTGATGAAATGCCCTACCTCTGTCTAATCCTATATAAAGAATGACATATTTTTGGAGTTTAATCAAATTTTTAGCATCCAAGATAGGCCAAAGAATACAAAGAGAAAGTCGCAAAAGGGAGTCTGAGCAACTCAAGAAGTTCCCACCTACTAGTGCTAAGAAATGCAAGATACCTAGAAAACATAGACAATCGTCTAACCTTTGGCAATCTTTCTGCCTTAGAATTTGCCTTGCACCCTGGTGGAATATAGTTATAGAGGTGTCACCCCGACGGAATATAGTTACGAAGATACACTTTTGTTGGTGGTTTTCTTAATTTGTGTACTTCTAGTTCTCTTTTTATTTTTCTTCATTTTCCCTGTTCCTGGCACCTTAGTGCTACTTCTCCTCACCCGCATGTAAAGATACCATATATCCCTCATGTTTTGGTATCCTTCTTAGTTTTCTGTAGATTTTCATACTATGTTTTATTCTCATATGTACCCGCTCACCAACATTTCATGTGTAATATGAGGTTCATTTGTTTGCCACACCTATTTCATTTTTGGTCGTGCCTTATTTGCTCTTGGAGATGGCTTTTATCTCTTACCCCAGTGCATCAGTTCGAAATCTATTCCACTTAAGGAAGTGAGAAAAATCCACCTAAGCTTGGGCAAGAGATCTAAAATTTTGAATGAAACTACCATAATAAGACAAAGGTGAGGTCATAACTGGGTCCACCACAGAAGAAGATAAAAGTTGAACTAGTTGCAGGGTCAAATTAGTAACAAACCCCTTTTGAGGAAGTTAGAACCAGGGAAGCTGAAACATTGGCCTTGGTAACATATATCATTGTTTTAGGATAGATGGAAGTACTTCATAAATTTTGATAGCCTGTGATAGCCTAGGTCTTTGTTGTAACACACTTCATAAATAAAAGGTAGAGAGAGCTCCAGGTGAAGATGCCTATGCCACACACCTGTAATAAAATTGTAGAAATTCAGATTATAAAAGAGGTCTCCAAAGCCAAGATCATCATCAAGCAATAGAATAGCAAATTCTACAAGAGGTATTATGAGTATTTTTTTTGGGTTGATTATATTTCCTTTGTTGGTCTTTGTTTTTTCGCTTCTCATTTCTTCTCACCTTTGTGTAGGGATTGTCAAGAGTGTAATCAGCCCCCCTAAGATCATTTCTAGGAGCTACATTGAGGAGCTAGAGTTTTCATGTCACTAGAATTAGGACAAAAAATATTATTCTCTTGTTACATCATTTGAACAAGGCAAATATTGTGTTGTATTCTTTTATGAGACCTAGGCACACTATTGGGATTTGATATGTACTCATCAAGAACAAGATATAATACAAATTATAGTTCCTACTCTTTGGCAATTTCAAAATCATCGTGTGTTATGTTGCTTGTTTGTGCATTACATTATTTGAATTCACAAATAATGCTTTTTTCATTGATTTAAGGCTTATGTTGATTACATTATTTGAATTAACGTAGGCATGTCAATTATCTTCTTTTATTTTTCTTTTTTATTCAGAAAATTGATTAATCTTTGCTATAATTACCCAATATATAAGACATCGGTCTACCACTTGAATCTAAGATTGTGAGTGTTGTATTAGTGCTTGGTCATAATAAAATTAATTTTAATTTCCATTTAATATGGTTGACCCTTTGATGGATAATGTTAATTGAGCTCATAGTGAGGTATCCTGACCCAACCTGTTCTATCGTAAAATTTATTGTTGAGGTCAAAGAGGCAAGTCCACCAGAGCTTGCATTTCACATTGTGAATTTAAAAATTTAGGTAGCGTGATAGATATCTTAAGGATACCTAAATTTTCCACAACATGACCATAACGGAGTCAGTAAGAACCATGTTCGATAACAAGGAGTTGGAAAGGAATTTTTGGGTTGAAGCAATGCAAACGATAATCTACATCCTAAATAGAAGTCCCACAATGGCAGTGAAAAACAAGACACCCTATGAAGCATGGTATGGTAAGAAGTCCAAGGTGGCTTATCTTAGAATATTTGGTTGTTTAGCATTTGTTCACATTGATGATGCTAAAAGAAAAAATTAGGTCCCAAGAGTGAGCCTCACATTTTAACATTTTATAGTGATGGTAGTAAGGCTTACAAGTTTTTCAATCTTGTTAGTAAGAAAACTATTGTTTTTAGGGATTGTAAATTTTTTTAGAATGATGTATTTGTTGATCATAACCAAAAGAGTGCAAAGGTTATTAATGAAGTGGCAGCATTTTGACGGAGAAATGGAGGTCAATCAAGATCCTCCATAAGTTCCTAGTGTTAATGGAAACAATACTAGTTCTTCCCAAGAGACTAGTTTACTACCAACTTCAACCCAAGTCAAAAACAAGAGGTTGTTGCTTCCACATCCAGCCAGATAGATATTGGATAAGAACTATCAGTAGAGAACAATAAGACTTCAAACTCAATCAGGTAATAATCTTGAATATATTTAAGATGAAATGACTTATTATCTTGCATTTCTAGTGAACCTAGAAACTATGTAGAGACTAGTCAAAGGAAAGAATGGGTTGAGGCCATGAAAGTTGAGGTGGAGGCCATTGAGAGAAATGAGACATGGACTCTCATTCAGCCTACTAATGGCATGGATGTCATAGGTACAAAATGGGTCTACAAGACCAAGTTTCATAGTAATGGAACAATAGACAAACACAAAGCTAGACTAGTAGCAAAAGGGTATGCATGAACATATGATAGACTATGAGGAGACCTTTCCTTATGTGGATCACCAAGATACTATTAGATCGATGCTTTTATTTTTTGCTCAAAAAGGATGGGAAGTTCACCAAGTGGATGTCAAGAGTGCATTCTTCAATGGTGACATTGAAGAAGAGGTATATGTGGAGCAGCCAAAAGGTTATATAATATAGGGTAAAGAGCATTGGGTATACAAGTTGAAAAGATACTTTATGGGCTGAAACAAGCTCCAAGAGCTTGGTACTCAAAGATAGATGGATGGTTCTCTAAAAATGGCTTTGAAAGGAGCAAAAATGAACCAACTCTTCACATTTTTACAGGAAGTTCCAAAGCTGTGATGCAAGACTTCAAGGAGAGCTTGAAAACTGATTTTGATATTTTTATCTTGGAAAAATGAAATATTTTCTTGGCATGGAAATACAACAAAGGGAAGATGAGATCTTCATATAACAAGCCATGTACGCCCAAGACATGTTGAAGAAATTTTTACTTCTAGACTACAAGGTAGTTGATACTCCTATTGCTACTGGGGAGAAGCTTATGAAAGAGGATGAGAATCCTCTCGTTGCTGAGAAGACTTTCAGGAGTATGGTGAGTGGATTGATGTACCTTACATCCACAAGACCTAACATTACCTATGCGGTTTCACTAGGTTCCCAATTTATGAGCTTGGCAACTCAAAGGCATATGCAAGTGGTGAAACGAATATTTAATTTGAAAATTCTTGAGGACCAAAAAAAATTAGGGTCTTGGAGCCACATAGACTAGAAGTAAAATTGCTTTGGATGACCATTATTGGGTAAATCACAAGTCAAAAGAATGGGTTTGTGATTTGATCCTACTTGCAATAAAATATCTGAAGAGATTATATACTTTGTTTACAACCATTTATTAGATAACAAGAATCTATCCAATATTTTTGTTATATGAGTTTACCTAATACATTTATTATCCCATTTATATTGAAAACTTGAAGGACTAACATCCCAAAGGTCATTTGAATTGACAAATGAAGCAAATTGTTGCATTGATTTAGACCATCCTAGAATACCACTCTTCTTTGCCAAAGGAAATAGAATAATGTTAAAATCACTCTCGAGATTCCATAGATCACAATGAGTCATCATTATATTTGATAAAAATATGCTAAGGTCCTTCCAACATATTTTATGAGGAGTAACTATAGTTGGAGTATACAATTATAACCCCAACATTGATGTTTTCCTCTTTCTTGTAAAATAGACCGGCAACCCAATTACTTTTTTCTTCTAATAATTGCCCATCCCATTTGCATTTGTCTCATATTATTGCAATATAGCTTGTTTCTTTAATAACTCTTTTTTTAGGGGCCTTTTTCATACCCCTAATATTCCATGATATCATTTTCATCACTTTTTATTTTTATTAGTGAGCTTAGTCCCACTTCTTGTTAACACCTGTGATATTTTATTTGGCTTCCCAAATCAATATCCCTTTGAGTTTCCTTTTCTCTATGTTCATGCTTTGATGGTCTTCCAATCCTTTGTCTATTCCCACCAAAAATCTCATCTTCATAAATCTCTTCTATTTTTCCATATTGTTCATAATGAGACTTATCTTCTAAAAAATTATGTTTCCCTAAAGAATCTAAAATGCAAGGATTGGCCTCATGAACGCTTTCTTCTTTAAGTTTCCCTAAAAACCCTAAAGTACACAAATGATCCTCCATAGTCATTATTTTTTTATGTTGGCCTGGAAACCCTAAATTTCCTTGGATATCCTCCATATGATCTTTATTGTGCTACTCTTGAAACCCTAAAGTGCAACAAATACACTCTATACTACTTTCATTTTTATTGTAAGGAGAAGATTTTATGCTACTTGATAAAAATGAAGATGATTTACCTGGATTAAGTTTGACCTCCTTTACCTCATTTGCTTTAAAATGTGTCTCCCCATCTTCCTTTGCTTTAAAATTTTCATTCCCATATTCCTTCGCACATTTAATTCCTTTATTTGAACTTGTTTATACTTCCTCATCCCTCATGTCATTTTTTCTTCTAATAGTTGATTCGAGTGAATTGTAATAGCCTTTGTCATTTAATGATGCAAAGGGTTTTTTTACCACTTTCTTAGGAGAGGAAAATCTTTGATTTAACCTAGCTTCTCCTATGATATGATCTCCTTGTTTCATATTGAAGTTAACCTCATGCCCAAAAATTTCTCTTTCTCCATCATTTTCACTTTGTAATATATTGTCGTGTATCTAGTTTCATGACATTTACGATATCAAAATGCAATGTTTTTATAATCCACTTGTTGATCTCATTCTCTTGATTTAGATTTAATCATAATAGATTGTGGTTTAGATTTTGAAGTATCCATGACAACACATATTATAGTGTATATAGCATGCCTTCTCTCGTTAGTAGTTGGTCCCTCTCGGATGAACTCATCTAGAGTATTATTCAAAACCTTCTTATTGATACGTTGATATGGAAGTCCAAAAAACCTAAGTTGCACTTGAAGCAATTTAATAATATTTGTCTTCACAAAACAAATCTCTCCATAGTCTTAAATATGATGCATCTTTGGACCTCCATTATTTTATATTTTATTTTTGAACGGAAAAAGATCAGGAGAAAAAATCCTTTTGGAAGAAAAATCATGGAGTAATTTGAATTCAATCTCCACTTCCACATGATCCAATATTGAATCTCATAAAAACTTGACCAATGTCCATGGAACTTACATAATAACCCTCTAGTTTTAAGAACCATTATATCATGCTCAATCATCTCATTCTTGATAATCATTCTTGATGTAGTATCTACTACCTTGGCAAGGTTTTTCATAAATTCGCTCTTCTCGCTAACTAAAGCATCCATACTTCCAACTAGGACATCCTTACTTTCAATAACAACTTTTAAAAATGACTTTCTTGCCATGTTACCTAGATTTTCTTCACATAAATCCTTTAGTTTTTAATTTTCTCCTAAGATCTGGAACAAGAAGTGGCACTAACTCATTAATTACACTTTGTTTTCTACTTCATGCTTCATAATCAAGCTCACGTTCGCTCCTAGCTCGTGCTGCTTAAATTTACCTCAAGGTTGGATTATAACAAGTCTTAAATTCATTAATTGCACTTTGTTTTCTACTTCATGCTTCATACTCGAGCTCACGTTCGCCCCTAGCTCGTGCTGCTTAAATTTACCTCAAGGTTGGATTATAACAAGTCTTAAATATTATTAAATATAGTTTTGTGACTTTTTAATCTAAAATTATTTACATATCACAAAAAAAGTATTAAATTTATTTCTATATGTTCATTAGAGTTTCATCTCAATTTTCTTCCAAAAAGATAAATCTTTTTACTTCTTTAAACAACACTGTTTGTCCTTTAATTTTCTTACAATATGTATTCTCACAATTATCAATATATCTAAAGCACATCCTTGGACTATGATTGATATTATAAATTTATAATATCCTTAAAAAACATATGGTAAAAGTGAATATAGGCATTATCAAATCCAAATATTATTATTGAAATGAAATAAATTCACAAAGCAAAGTCTATTAATAGAACATGTGATAAATGCTTGCTTTAGACCCTACATATAAGTGTGAAAATGGTACGAGAAACCCTTCACCATGATCCTCTAAAAGATTTAAATTATATAAAAAAAATGTAAAATTAAGACAATATGCATGGTATTAAAGAACCCGTTAAATTCCTAAACTTTTAAGAAAGATCCAAATTTGAATTTTGTCAAGCATGACATGCATAATTGCAAGGCGTTTATACTATTATGTAGTCATAATATAAAACAATTTATTTAATGTCATCTAACCAATTAAAATTTTATTTAAAAAAAAAAATTGCATATTAATCATCCCAATATTTTCCAAAGCATGAATATATAACAATTTATAATTTATATTCCTAACACCTATAAATATTATATGTTTATATCACATTTTTTTTCTTTTTTTTGATAGTGTGAGCTTGGGTTAAGCATTCCGTTTTTCTTTATTTTTTGATTTGGATAGTGTGAGAAACTCCTATGACCAACACTTAGGGCTTAGGGCTGAGTAGTTCAATCCCAGTCATGATCCCTCATAAGACCCCAGCCATGACCCCTCATAAGACCCCAGCCATGACCCCTCATAAGACCGAGAGCTAAGCTTATCAATAGGGGATTAACACACCTACACAATATTACATATTATTATTTAATAACTTGTTTTTTATTATTCAACTCATATATAAAAATATTACTAACCAAATGGCTTAGCTTAACCAATTGTTTTCCTCAAATTTCAAGGAGACCCAGGTTAGAATCTCACCAAGTAATACATGTATAATTATCAAATTGTTGCATTACCACTACATGATCTTGATGTAAAATTGGTTTGATGGACTTGAACTTATTTTTACATTTTAGATTCATTTGATAAGCACTCCTCTCTTTTTATATGTTTTTATTTTATTATTGCTTTTAAATGTTATTATAATATTTTATTACTACTTTTGTATGCTTGTCATCATGTATTTAATAGAAACCTCAACTGTTAGGAGAGATTAGTTTTTGGCGGGTTCTTCGAGCTTTGCCCCTGGGCTGCTCCCTCCCCCTCCTCTCTCTCCGTTCTTCTTGGCGTGCACTCCTCTCTGTTGGACTGCAGCCCTCCCCCTCTGCTCTCCCTTTTCTTTTCTTTTTCATTTCTCTTTGGCCCGTTTGTCGGGTTTCATCTTGTATTTATCTTAGTTCTTTTCTTTGTTGGGCTTTTTAGCCTGCTAGTTGGCAGTCATTATTGTCCTTCTTATAGTCCCTTGGGTCTTATTTTGGCCCACTGCGGACATTAATAATATTTCATTTCATTTCTTCAGAAGCACATGCCTCAGAAAATCAGACTGTAGTTAATAATATTGGAGTTACATATGTATCTTTCAGCAAAAATATACTATAAACAATATTAAAGAACAAAATGTTCCACATATATTGCTTAACAAAGATCTCGTTAACCATCATTCTAGTGTTCCAAGAAGACCCCATAAGCAAAGAAAAGTATTTAACTTCTACACTTAATGTTAGTGAACCCTGTGTATTATGCAATAGGTGAAGCAGTTCAAAATAGAGATTGCTATTCATGTAACTCGTTTATTAAATGATGGACAAAGGGCACATAAGCATGCTATGCATCTGCAAAAATCCTATCAGCCATAATAAATGGACACTCACAAAATAATATTTGTTACATAGACCTTTCCGATGAAATTCCACCCACAATACCTTTGCCCGTTATAGTGCCTAGCACTCCATGAAATTTCAATTGCCACTTCATATGTTTTTTATGGTCTTTAACAAACCAGTATTCACTAACATTGGAGCAGTTTAATAAGGACATGGGTGCATACAATCCTCACTTCCACATACAAAGATCTCCTCAACCACAATAGACAGACGCTTACAAAAATATTTGTGACATAGACATCTCAGATGAGATTCAACCCACAATACCTTGCCCATCATAGTGCCTTGCAATCCATGAAATTTCAATTGCCACTATATATGTTTTTTATGGTCTTTAACAAACCATTATTCAATAACATTGGAGCAATTTTGTAAGGACATGGGTGCACACAATCCTCACTTCCACATACAAAGATCTCCTCAACCACAATAGACAGACGCTTACAAAAATATTTGTGACATAGACATCTCAGATGAGATTCAACCCACAATACAAACCCATCAGAGTGTCTTGCAAGCGATGAAATATCAGTTGCTACATTATGTTTTTGCTGGCCTTTAACAAACCACAATCATTTCATGCAATGACCATTGCGGAAAGAACTTGGAAGCAGATTTAAGGAGACCGGTGCACACAAACCTCACCTCCATAATTGGTAATATCTCATCACTGGTGCGGCATAAGTCCTCGCAATCAGTAATATCTTAACATTAATGCTGCAAGTGGTTACCACTTTCATTGCTCATTTGGAATTTAGATAATACCAACTCTGATTGAACCCTAATGAAAAACAGAAACTGGGAACCAAAATAATCAAAATAGAAAAGATGATGAGGCAAAATGAAACCCAAGTTGAATTTATAAGAATGTCAGATTTACATACAAAAACAGAAATCGATGGTTCATGTATTATCAAATAAAAAAATTCCGTTTCAATGACACCAAATTCGAACATCACTCTATTAAATTATCCTTCATGTATTTGTTTTCACCTTCAAAGGCACTTGGTAGAAGCACAAGCACCAATGCAAATATATTTAAGAACAAATAATAATATCCAACTTGCTTAGTTCTAAGAACATCGTCTCTCTTTTTAACCATTATTCATCAACCCATACTTCCAATTTGATCAAATTTCCCAGTTTACTCTAATAAGCACGTGGATGTTGAGGGGGAGGTTCTTTTGAATTGACTTGGTCTTTTCAACATATAACTGAACAGATTTGATCCTAAATAACTTTCTGCTATGTCTGCTTGCAAAATATTATACCATCACCACAGTTTTCATGATCTCCTGAACCAAAATATTGGCCCATGAGCTTCATCAGTGCCTCTTACGTATGAGAATATCCAAATAGTAATTTAAGAGGCTTATTTCCCATGTACTGGTACAATGCCAGAAAATTAGTCTGAACATCATGAGCTCCCTTCCAACTAATATACAAGATCTTACAAAGAAAAATGTTGAAGGATCTCATGATCAAAACTAACAGCACCACAAACACTTCCAAGTAATTACTTGAGATATGATATTCTTTACAACATTTTCATTCCTTGTGAAAAGTGAAATTGGCAGTTTATGCTTGACATGTACATGTGACACGGAAGACGAAGCCCACTAAATCAATCAAACCAACCTTTCCAGCTGCTTCCAGTTTCAGAGCCTCATTATTCAGTTCAAAGGTTGGCAACTTCAGCTGACCCATTCTGCACTTCTTCATACGTATTGGATTGCTCATTATATTTGTACCTGCAGGAAGATATTCAGAGAAATTTTGATTTAATAACCTCTAAATACAAGGAAATTTCTCAATAGTCTATTTTTTTAACATTCAAAACAAAAAACAATAACAATTAAAATCAAAAGTTGATCTGTTCAACTTTGAGTGTCATAATCACTATGATGGTAAGCAGATTGTGTGATGGCTGAGAGATTACAATATATAAAAGTCATTCAGGCCTAATGCCTTGAAGCATGTATAAGGGCATAAATTGATCTTGATAATGAAGATCTTGGTACATATATAAGAAAAAGGAGGGATTTTCTACTGATTAAAGTGCTTGACATGATGCTAGATGATAACAGGAAAATATTTTCCCATGGATTTGGAAAAAAGAGCTTCAAAGAATAGACACATTGATAGCAAAAGACATAAACCCATGCAGATCATGGATAATGTTCGTGTGCTTGCCCTTTCCAAGACCCAAACAATAATATATCCTGGCTTGGCTGCCTTACAAAGCACCTTTACCTTTTAACTTTATAAGACCCGATATTTGTTCCATTTTCATGCAATTTAATGTTAAAGCAGTGTCTCTGAGTGGAAAGATACGAAAGTAAACTAACAATATTCAACCTCCTCAGGAATAACAGTGTTGTAGAAATTATTTCCCTATATTCAATTTTCTGATTGTAACATATCCTAAAGTAAAAAAACAAAGAGATACATAAATCACCCAAGCATAAAACAGTCCATGTTTTGCTATTTTAATTCAATTATTTCAGAAACAGCAAGGCAAGAAAATGGCAACACAAACTTCTAGAAAATGTTTTATTTTTTAGGTCCTGTGAGAACACATGGCTCCTTGGGATAAACTGGAATGTAGAAGAAGAAATGCAGGGGAAACATGTTTCCCTAACAGGTGTTTTAGGTACATTTCCCTGCCCCAATTTCCCATTGATTCCAATTCTGAAATGATTTCCAAGGCCAAAAAGGCACCAGGTGACACTTCCACAACATTGGAAATATGGAAAGCCAGCTACTGAAGACATGGTAGAGAAATATGGGAGAACAATGGACAAATAACAAAATCGCAATTGAACCAACAAAATGGTGTTTGTAAAATATCCACTACAATAAACAGCCATCGGAAAATCTATTGACCACATAATTATTTCTTTTGATCTAGAATGTAATGCATTAAACAACAAAGAACAGACAGAAAGGACGATTAGTATGCCACCATTTTCCTGTTGTTGCACTGCAGAAAAGTCCTGTATTTGGGTCATAATAGTACCCTAGTCTGCTGCTGTAGTAATACCTGCAACCAAGGCATCATTAAAAATGAGAACTAGCATAAACGAATGATCACATAATTAAAAACATGATTATGAGAACATGACATCAAACTCATCGTCCCCAACTGCTTCTTGATAAATTATTAGGCTAGGATTTGAATGTGACCTTTTGACCAGCCAATATGGACTGGGATGACACAACAATGGATAGTACTACACAAACTATGTTCCACCAAGTCCTTTTAGTAGGGGGCAAGGAAACATGGGAATGCGAAAAGGGGATGCGTGGAAGTTCATCGCAATTCCAAGGTAAAAGGATGGTTGTACAAAAATATTAAACTAATAAAAATCACAACTATTTTACGAGCACAAAGTTCATTTTCACTATGAATTAAACATAGCTAAGATGTTCTAGCAAAAAGAATGAGGTTCATGCCCTTTGCATTGACTATATGAGTAACAGGTTCTACACTTGAAAGTCCATGTCAAAAGAATAAAGGAGACGGGGACAAGCAACCATGGGTATCAAATGTAGGGGGCACATTACCGTGAAACATGGCACATAAAATGGTTAGCAACTTAGCAACCAAGTACGAAGATACTTACAATTTGCTTTTTCCCATTGAAAATTGGCAAATGTTGCAATTGGCTGGCCTCTAATTTTAACTTGTTGAGAAACTTCAATTGTCTATGAACTAATGTCATGAATCTTTGTTCCTCATCAAAATTAGATAGAATATTTTTCTTCTAACCAAGTGGCTAGCCAATAATCTTGTGATGTTTGCACAATAAGTAAACTCATAGTAAGGTTTTGCACAACCGAATATAACAAAAGCCAATGTGATCAACTCCAGCTATAACGTTTTTTTGATGTTATAATATACACACAAGTGTTTGGTTAATGCCAAAAATATGAACTTGCTCTGTGCTTACAGGAAATAAATAAACTCAGCCCAACAGATCTTAGACGATATCCTTAGCAGATCGTCCAAATAAGTTAGTCCATCCAAAAAATGGTTTGGTGACATGCTGAATGTTGAAACAAATTGTACAACCTGAATTCCAGTGTTGGCACGATGCATCTGATAACAAATATTATTTTAGCAAGTTTCCAACTGTAAGAGCAGTTGGTGTTAATTATTAAAGTTATAAGCACATTAGCATACTCCAATTAGCTCAATCTTGTTCAAAACATCTTGATCCAATGCCAGTTCCTGGTCCAAATATAAACTCTCCAGTCCAGCTCTCTGTTCCAAATTATAGGTACTTAATTAGCATGCTTTTGGAACTTTTAGATCTCTTAGCATGCTTTTGGAACTTCTAGGTCTCTGATCACGGTCCCAACATGAACTCATGACAGTATTTTAGTGTGTGTGTCAATTTTTCTATTTACAACAAAGCAACAACTTGTTTACAATATCTTGCTTATACATCATGACTTCTCAAACATCATTTATAAATGGGAATAGCAATGGGTCTTCTTCATAAGATAAATGCACAATATCAACACACACACCGAGTGTGACAACAGTGTGGCACATGCATTTGTTACTATCTACTGCATATGAGAGGGTGGTGCAAACATCTTTTAAATGTATTACTTTCCTCATTTGGCAAACTAACTCTGATTATACTCGAGGACAATGAAGCTTGGCCAGATTGACATTTGATAAGGAACAAATTTGAAACTCCTTGAATAAAACTCTCAACACACAAAAACGGTTAAAATTGCCATTATCAACATGTCTACTTCAGTCGGTGGTAATGTTTACAGTGGTCCTAGCCTTTCCATTTAAGGAGGAAAGGCCTTTCCACATGTAAATTTTCCAAACTTTCCCACTGCATATAGCTAGTTATTTACCCCAGAAAATTTTAAAATTAAGGCACCTGGTGTGAACTCAAACTATCCTGTGACTTTCCAGATAAGATGTTATTTGCAACAACAGGTTGACATCTTTTGGTCTTTCAAATATAGTATAAACAGGTTTTCCCAATGCAATTTGCAAAGGAAACTGCTGAAACTATTTTTCACTGTTGTGTCAAAGGGAAAATCATAAATCTTTCTCTGGTTTGTTATTCTTCCAATTAGAAAAGTATGCCTCTTGAACTATCCATGGGTGGCACGTGATTTAGAAGCTAATACAAACAATGAGTGTGCTTTCCTTTCTCAACCTTGAATGAGCAGGTGATATGATGAATATTTACATTCAGCAACTATTTCAAGCATGAAAAGTTTACACTTTCCAATGCAAAGAAATGTTCTTTCAAAATAAAATAAAATTAAAATAATGACGTCACACTGACAAACAACAAAATCCCACTACTAAATTGTTCAAGAGCATCACTGATCAATTCTTACCCTGATGATTCATCATAAACATAATCTGAAGATGCCCCACCTAGAGAGAAAAAAAAACCAACAACATACAAGTTAAAGACAAATTAGCATCGCCATAATGAAATCTGATAGGTGTGACTGTAGAAAGTTCCATGTAAACAGAGAATGAAAATATGTAACCATCACCAGTATTGCTTGCAGATAATGTAGACTCGTCTACACCATATTCTGATTGAGGCACAGCTTCCTGAACCACAGGGCCAGGAACAGACGCCTGATCATCAAAAAACATGTCCATAGTGGGAGCTGCATCATCTTCTCCAAAGATATCTATCGTGTTACTCGAACCCTCACTCTTAGAATTATGGAAATTTTCGCTTGTGAGAACTGAAGCTCCAGCAGAAGGATAACTCGGCCTAGCTTCTCCTTCATCATCGGCAAAAATATCTTCTGTTTTATCATTGTTAAAACTAATATTATTAGTGTCCAGATCTCTACTGCCAATTGAAATCCCACCTTTTGCACGAGCCAAACGTTCATAACCTTCTGAAAATGGCAAATCAACAAGAAAACAGACATTGTATTTCAGTTACGATCTATAATAAGCATTTAAGAAAAAATATTAAAAAGATGCAAACAAATTCATTTGTTGTGTACAGATTGCACAGACACCAAAGCACAGAATGAGAGAAAGAACTAGGAATCCAAATGCCATCATGCATGTATAGGAGAATTACGTACAAATAAATGTAATAATTCAACTCCCAAAAGAAATATTCTATATATAAATATCCCCACATTGATATTTGTTATTCCTATGGACAATAAAGCCATGCAAGAAATGGTTATTTTGTTAGACATTAATTTAGAACGTCTGGAAAGCAAAGAAATCCATACTATATTCTTGTTTTATAACATGGAAATTCTAAAAGCAAAGAAATCCATACTATATTCTTGTTTTATAACATGGAAATTCTAAAAGCATATAAAGGTTCTGAATGATATCATGAAGCTACTAACATTCATGAATACATTTGAAATATCAAAGTCAAAAAGTATATCAAGCATTGTTCTCTCATTATTTAAAGAGTGCTCTTAATTCCCTTATCCTAGTGAACTTTAAAGACAATTGTAGAAAGTTCAAATACAAACATAGGTGAGACTTGGATGGCTTACCATGCAACACTACACCTGCTAGCGATGCCATGAGCTTCCAAATCCTTCACTGTAAGTATGAAGGTGAATGCAGGGCTAAAGTATCTTTCCTAAAATGCTCTGTAGGGAAGGTGTTATGGGGATTAAGGACATTACACTTCTAAATATCATTTATAATGCAATGCTCAAACCACAAGCCAATAGGGCAAAGTTATTTCATCGAGATTTGTCCAGCTGGATATGCACTTGTTACTTCAGTATGGAGGTCTGTTTACCAAGGCAGTGGTGAAGCAGACATCAAACTGAAGCACTGGCTTTCAATGGAGATTTCATGATAAACATGCTCTCTTTAACTCAGGAGGTTTGCTTGCAAAAACAGCAGGCATAGTTACCAGGTTCAAAATTTTGAAATTTACAAAAGAGTTCAAAACAATAAGAAGATATATCAAATACAAAAAGGCAACAATTAATGAGCAGAATATTTTTTTTTTTATTTTTTTTTTTTTAAATCAATGCAATGTAGTCAACCCTAGTCAAACTTGTGCATTGTTATATGCAGGTGGTCTTCAGTGAGGTCAACGAGGATATATTGAAAACTGACTTTCTTTCTCTAAGAAGAATTACAAAATAATAATCAGCAGAAAAGAATGATAGATGGATGCCAAGCAAACTACAAATCATCTACGCCTTATTTTCATGCACACTATGCAAGTTCTAGGTCTTTTTCCTTACGTTTTCAGTCTAGTAATGTCGGAAATTACTTTTAACTTTACAAAGCTACTAATCCAGACGGACTAATCCAATATGTAAAATCAGTCTAATCCAAATTTGGTCAAGATCCAACAGGGTGATGGGTACACTGTTCTCTAATATTTCTGCTAGAGTGTCTGGATAACAGGCTCTCAAAACCTGTTCCCCTTTATAGGTCAAGACAACAAGGCTTCCCCCACTGCTTACCCCCTTGATTTAACTTGCATGTGATTATCATAAATCTGTTAGCTATATACTAGAAACAGATTAAAAATTGCTAGACAAGAAGATATTTTAATACCAGGGGCAGCCACTTGCACCATGTTTATTTAGTTGATGATTTTACAATCAGTTCAATGAATCTTGATAGTACAGGAAATTGCAGTATCTTGAAGAACAAAATGCATTATAATTAGCCATAAGAAGATTATTCAATATTTGGGATTCTCTTTTGGGAAAAAGGACACCCCCATTGATCAATTCATGTGTAAAAACCTGCAATGAAAAGAGTGCTCTTCCACTGTGTTTTTGTACAGTGATAACAACTAGGTTCTATCTTAACTCTATAGTTTGGCAAGGTGGTTGCATGGATTAAACTAGACTTTGTACGATCAGCTTGTTGCAGGTTAAAATTGTAGTTTGTTATATTTCTAACAGTGCACACGAGGCTTGAGACTTGAATGTAATATGTACTAGTGCTTCAATGAATATCGCATTGGTGTGTTAGTATTTTCAGCGTACTATATCTTAAATGTGATTCTTTGTTGTGTTATGGAGCCTCTCAAAAGTGATAAGGACCTAATACTATCAATAAGGAAATTCATACCGTACGCCATGACGACACGAGACTAGGTGTCACAATTATGGCAACGCAGAAACCTAGGGTCAAGTGGCCATAGGCATAGGGTCAAGACCATATTACAGATACAAGCCCACACTCATGTGCTCTACAAGCTCTACCCCAATGTTAAGCTTCACATTTAATCCCACCGGGTTTGGGATAAGCAATGGGGATTCAAGAGTTTCAAACCATGAGCCAAGGTTCCAATCCCATGGGTGAGCATCTTCTAAAGCCATGAGGACACATGGAGGTATAGCAATGCATGGAACCAGGGTCAAATGTACCCAACTTAGGATCTAAGCCCACCCTCATGTCCTGTGCAAGCTCCCCCACAATGTTAACCTTAACATTTTGACCAAAGGGTTTGGGGCAAGCAATGGAAAGCAAGGAGTTTCATACTATAAGCTAAGGTTCCAATCCCACAATTGTGCACCTTGTAAAGCCAATAAGGACACTTGCAGGTAAAGTTGAACTTATAGCATTGCATGGACGTGGACCTGAAGTCAAATGTACTCATAACATAGATCCAAGCTCACTCTTATCTTCTCTATGAGTTCTGCCTAATATTAACTTAGCCAACCAACCTAAGATTTCATCCAAACCAAATCTGGGCTAGTCCTGGTTACAGTGATGATGTGTAAACATCTATAAATAGCTACATCCTAAAACACTTCAAACCTATTTATTATTAATCGATTCAAAGGAAGTACCATGATTTTGAGTCATCATAAGAGAATCTCTTTTGTTTGATGTTCTTCTCAATAGAATGCCTTTAGATGCTTCTGATCTTTAGATACAAGGTGCAGAACCTGAAAATTTCCTAAACATGATTTTTATGAAAATATTAATGCATATTAGTATACATCTCCATCAATTAATATGTATTTGTACTAGGCTTTGAAATAGCTCATTGGACTATTATTATGGCTAAGCCCTTACGCAGAACAAGAGCTTATGCATCCATTGAAGAGTTTTGTGTAGCTGTAATACAAATATCTAGTCATCTCTAATGGAACAGGGAAAATAGTGATGGTACTATATTTCTATATTTTGCTTGGGAAGGGAAGCTCTCACAGGGTTTCAGTGTCGAACTGCTATCGTGCATGATCTTTCTTATGGGTTCGATAACCATTTCACTGTATTAGAGGATTATTCCAATTATTGGTAGGCTGGTGCTAGAGATGCCACAAGCAAGGGGAGAATTTAAAATCCCCCAGACCAATCTTTTAAGAATTCATTGTTAAGAGAGAGGCAGATTACAGCAAAGGAAGATCCCTGGAGGAATATGGAAGATTGAAGGAAGAAGAAGGCTTCAAACATACAAGTAGGCAAAGAATCCTTGCTTGGCCACCATGGATGAAAGTCCAGTGATGAAACTCGACAAAGAAAAGCTTAAGAAAATGTAAAGGGAACCAGACAGTTAACGCTCTGATCAGTCACTTTTGGGGAATCCAATTACTGCTTAGAAAGTTGTATGACTAAGCCAAGAAGTGGAAAAGCCAAGGTAGTTTCAAGATCATGGCTTGTCCAAGGTATAGCTTACAGAATTGTTTGCTAGTGCTATGGACAAAGATCTTTATTTTCAGGGAGTCCCATGATTCTACGGTAAGTCTGATCTTTTCATGAAGCATAGGCATCTTGGATTTCATCCTACAAGAAGCTAACCACTAAAGCTTCGATGTGGGTATGGCTATAAAATTACCTCAAGAATTCTGGATTGAACATTGGAAGCAATCCAATAAGAATATCACCAAAGAATATGTGGAAGCAGATAGGACGACAATGCTTATGATCATTGCCAATTATGCTAGAAATTCTGTAAATCTTGACTTGGAGATACCCCTCCCATAGTCCATCATTTTGAAAGCAGAAGGCTTCATGTGGACTAGCAGACTGACCATGGCCGCATACCATTCAGGTGTCAGCATTGCCATAAATATGGCCATTTCGTAAAAGAATGCCCAAGAATGGTCAAGGAAGTGGTTCAAACAAAGATGAAGGATGGAGAGTTTGGAAATGCAGTCCATTACTTTGAAAGTAGAAGCCTTCAGATGCACTTGGCAGATTGACTATGACTGCATACCATTCAGGTGTCAGCATTGCCACAAATCCCCTGGGCGCTAAGACAAGAAGACAACATGTCCATATAGCTACCCAAAAGGACAAGATGGTTAAAATGGAGTACTCAGTCACTGAAACATACCTCTCACCAACCTAGGAAAAAGGTGAGGGAAAAGATGTTGAAAACTACACATTCAAGACAGATCTAGAACACATTATCGAGGACCCAATGGAGAACCTGGATCTAAGAGGGTAGGTGGAGATGCATGGAGATGGATCAAAGACAAGGAAGACTGACAACCAGAAAAGCAAGGAGTCATGTAAGAGAATTTTTCTAACCAAACAGAAGGTAGGAATAAAACTACAATAGGAGAAGATCAGCCAAATGCATAACTAAAAAACATTTGGGCACAATTAAGAGAGAAAAGGATCCAAACATGAAAAAATTCAAAAAATACTGTTGCAGATGTGGCCTTCATGTCTCAGGTGTTTTTGGAAGAATTTTTTGTCTAAATAGTAGAAATCCTGGGTTCCACGGGGACGCGTTCCCCCCGTCCCCGGTACGGGGGGATGTCAGGGGAGTCGTCCCTGGGATGGCTGGCCGCCCCAGGTGGCCATCCCTTTTGAGGGGACATCCAGGGACGTCCTCGGGGACACCCAGAGACTTAACAATAAAGCTGTCTTGCTTTTATAATTTATATTGAGGGCTGTAAACTGATGACTGTCTTGATTGACCATTGATGGCTGAAAAAATAGATAACCATCTTGCCTGAACAGAGAAAAGTGAAAACCAATGACTATCTTGCTTGAACACTAATGGCCAAAAAGTAAAAACTGAGAACTGTCTTTGTTTGAACATTGGTGACTGAAAAAAATTTAAACAATGGTCTTTGCTTGAACATTGGTGGCTTTAAAAATGATGATTGTTATTGTTTGAATGTTAAAAGCTGAACAGTGTGGCATTCATTATTTGAGCAATAGCAACTATTTTGGTCAACTGTTAGAGATTGCACTTGATATCCTTGGCTGAAGCTTCAAGTTACATTTGTTGAAATGGCTGCACTTAGTAATAGGCTAAGAGCTGAGTTCATTTCAGATTGAAACATGTTTTAAGAACATGCATACTTTTTAAGTTTTTAGTATTTTTCATTTTTGTTGTGTGTAGAATTTGTAGATTATTCTAAATTTCTAAAAAAATATAGTATTACACCAGCCGTCCCCCCAGCCATCCCCCAGCCGTCCCCTAAAATCGCCTTGTCGTCCCCCACCATCCCCGAAACCCATCCCCCCGTCCCCCAGTCCCCCAGGCTCGTGGAACCTTGAAGAAATCTAAATCTTCTAAATGAAGACTTGATCTTGGAATATCAGGGGTTGCATGATGTGTCTTAGAAATGCCTGCTGAAACAGCTGCTGAGAAGAGAAACTCCAGATATTCTACTCCAAGAAAAGTTTATTTTCTTAATATCCACATATGGCCAAAGTAGGCCAAGGGACTCGTCAAAAAGAGTTGTTACAATGCACTGTAGTAATCAAAAAGTACTGAAAAATAAACAAAAACTAGAAATGAAATGAAATATTATTAATGTCCGCGGTGGGCCAAAATAAGACCCAAGGGACTATAAGAAGGACAATAATGACTGCCAGCTAGCAGGCTAAAAAGCCCAACAAAGAAAAGAACTAAGATAAATACAAGATGAAACCCGACAAACGGGCCAAAGAGAAAGGGAAAAGAAAAGAAAAGGGAGAGCAGAGGGGGGAGGGCTGCAGTCCAACAGAGAGGAGTGCACGCCAAGAAGAACGGAGAGAGAGGAGGGGGGAGGGAGCAGCCCAGGAGGGGCAAGCTCCGAGAACCCCCAAAAACTAATCTCTCCTAACAGTCGAGGCCGAAGTACCGGAGCTGAAGAAGTCCATGATATGTCTCTGCCCATTGCTAGTTCGGAACCCTGACAAACTGTGGGTGCGCTGTCTAGTGACCCTGCTTCTGTTCGAACTGGATGATGTGGGGCGTTTCCGATCGAAGTCACCTGGTCCGTCGGAGTTGGTGAAGTATGTTGTGATGAGCCGATGTTGAGGAGGGTGAGATCCATTTGGAGAACTTTTATGTCGTCGAAGCTGAGTTATCTCCCTAAGAAAGAGTGCGAGACAACGCTGGTCCGGTATCTGAAGAAGGTAGAAACAGATCGAGAGTTGTCCCTGAAAAGGCAATGGAACCTACCCCGGATCTCATAATAAATGGGACAACAAAAAATAAAGTGATGAAGGGTTTCAACTTCACCCAAGGAGCAAAACAAGCAAATCCGCTCCTCCATCGGAAGATGGTGATCCGACTCAATCCGGAGTTGGTGAGAACACACCCCGAGTTGCCCAATAGTGATCCGAAGACTATGCATTGTGTGTCGCTGAAGGTATTGTGGAGGAACTATTCTGCCCTCCCGTATCTGTAAGAAGTGCTCATGGTAGAAAGACAACTTGGGGGAAAAGAGGGGCAACAGGAGAGATCCATGTGCATCTGGTGTACTGGAGACTAACATCCTTCCGAATCTCGTGGAGCATCTTCTCCTTACTAAGCCGAGAGGGGGGGAGAACCCCCAAAGAATAAGGGGGAGCCTGTCTATCCGTATCTGAATGCTGGCCAGGAGAGCAGAAACCTGAAAATACCAGCTCCTCCGGCCTCCCCGAGAACTCGGAGAGAGTTCCATCGAGGAGCGAAGGGCGAGGTAAGGGTACCGCCTGCAACCCTCAAGGGTATCTCCGAAAGTACGGATCCTGTGAAGATAACCGATAATCAAGAAGATAATCTCAAGTTGGAGAGGAGAAGCCCCAAACTCTGCCAGAATAATAGAACGAGGGATTGTGCCCTTGCAACGAATGAATCGTCGAAGAAAGAGTGTCTGGACTCGTTCAACCCGTGACCACTCAGTCGGGCCAAGACTAGGACCCCAAACCACTGACCCATAAGTAATAGTTGGCTTGACCAAGGCGTCAAAGATCCTCATCTTCACAGGTATATCTTGAAAATGTGCTTTGAAGCAATTCCTCTCTAGCAAAGACAGAGTTGCATACCCCTTACACACCCGGACCTGGGCGGCAGGTTTCATACCAAAAGTGGGACCAATGAAAAGAACCCCCAAGTACACATAAGAGGTGGTGATCTCGACCTCCTGACCCTGGAAAAGGAAGTGGAGATGGGATAGAGCCTCTTTGGTAGTATTGAATACCATAACCTTGGTCTTAGAAAGATTCACCGTCAACTGTCTCGAGTCACAAAAAGCGGCAAGAGTGTCCAGATGACGCTGAAGCCCCTCAGGGGATGAGGCCAAAAGAACAACATCATCAACAAAGAGGAGAATAGAAATCAGCACATGGTGAAGAAGGCAACCATCCTCTGGGTGAGCGTTCTCCCTAATAAAAGTCTCAAGCTCGTCGATAAAGATCCCAAAAAGTGTCGGGGAAAGGGGGCATCCCTGTTTCACTCCTATGGTGCTAAGAATACTGGCTGAAAGCCCTTGAGGGGAGCGAAACCGACCTTTCACAGTCTCATATAACCGTGTAACCGCTGTCAAAAGCTGCCCAGAGATGCCAACTGACCGAAGCCTCTCAAGAAGTAAATGTCGAGGCACCGTGTCGAAAGCTTTCCTGAAGTCTACAAAGCAACAATAAACCTTCGAGGACCTGGAACGCGCCTCCTCAATAATAGCTCTGAGGACTAGAATGTGATCTGTGGTCTGGTGATCTTGCCAAAACCAGCTTGGCCAAGAGCCCCGAAACCCCCTCCTCCAACCTTCGGGAGAGAAGCACATCCAATGTTGTGGCATAGAGCTTGGCAAAGATATGCCCAATCATGATAGTCCTGTAGTTATTGGGTTCATGGGGATCACCTGCCTTATGAATGGGGTGAATGATATGCTGAGTCCAGGAATCAGGAAACCCAGAACAGACAAAGAGATTGAAGAGATCAGTGAGGGGCCCAACAAGAGGGTCAATACCATGCTTCAAAATTTCTGCCTGTAACCCATCCAAATCTGCTGCTTTGCTCGTACAGAGTTTCCAGATAGCCTGCCTGACAAGACCAGTAGAAAAGAGGTGGCACGAAGAGGGGGGGAGGGAACAGTAATAGGAGGCTGATTTGGGATGGTATAGAGGGAAGAGGCATGAATGGTCCAAGAGGAAAGATCGATCCCATGAGTAATCCGATCACGGGGGAGGATAAGGCGCCAGAAGGATTTAGGAGATTGCTGAAGGGAGTGGATAAGATCAAGTCGATGCCGAGAGAGGAAGAGACGCTTCTTCTTTCGAAGAAGCATCCTGTAGTCTTTGTGAGAAATGGCATAGGGCTGGGAAGGATTTCGAATGGCATATTTCAACCTTCGGTGGGCAGACTTACATTCCTCATCATACCAGATGTTCATGGGGCAATGACCAGGGGGACGAGGACGAGGGGGAGGACGAATAGTGTGGGGGTACGAGTCCAAAGCAGCCTTCCAAATAGTTTGGACCAAGCAAGCAGAACGATTGGAAACATCGGGAAGAGAAGACACCCTGGGGAGAACATGACGCAACCGGTCCATGTAGGTAAAGGAATAATAATAGTCAAAGTCTATAATGACTCGAGGGGCTGAAGGGGAGGGAGGAGGGGGAGGAGTAACAGGAAGGGAAACAACGGATAACGTAAGAGAAAGAACTGAATGATCGGTAAGGGGGGAGGGTGATCAGAGACGTTGAACCGGGAAATGAATGGAATGAGGGTGGTAGAGGAAATAGCATAGTCGACGACACTGGCTCCACCACTATGAGGAAAGCAAGTAAACCCACTAGAATCCGGAAAACAAGATATACCATTGAGAAGAACTAGCTTGTTGGATTCACCCAACTCAATAAGATGCTTACCGTAAGCAATACCCTGTGTCGCTGGAGGTTCGAGCAAAACCAAGGTCCTCAAGATCCAATTCCCGAGTTTGCATCTCATCGGTTGTGAGGTCATGAAGAGAAACCCGCATAGGTCCGGTCCGAGCATTGAAATCTCCCATCAGAAGTATCTCCCCTAAAGCCGAGTATCTAGTAATGTCCTCATAGAGATCCTGGAAAGGGTCCCCGTCCGTGTGAATAGCAAAATTGGACGTGGTGGGGGGAAAGTAACAAGTGGCAATGTAGATATCCCAAAGAGGTGGGTGACGATGGATTTTAATCCATAAAAACCTGGAGTGGGGGTCAATTGAAACCAGGGAAACCGAACCTTGGAGCCTATCCCTGATAAGAGCAACAACACCTCCTGATCCTCGAACCCCCCCAGAGCGCCGAGTGAGTTGCCGACAACTGGACCACCAAAAGTAACCAGAGATAACTGGAAGGGCCCGCTCAAGACTCTCGTGCGTCTCACAAATAAGAATGATGTCATGTCTGCCAATCACATCAAGAAGGGACCCTGGGGCAGACCACATCATACCATTGCAGTTCCAGCAAGCTATAGCTAGCTTATCTGCCACCCCCCTTCCGTGCCGATGGAGTCATTTGTTAGGCAAGGGTTTGGACCACCCAGGTGGGGGAGAGTCCCTAATCACTGCACGCAAATTACGAATAACTGCCCATTTGTTGGCTTTCCTGGTTGCGGCTACTTGTTCCCTGGCTTTCTTCAATTCTTCAACCTGGAGTCGCGTAAGGTCCTCATCAAGGTAGATCTTGTCCCGAAGAGTAAATAATTTCCGTTTGGCCCTCAACGCCTTCATACGCTCTTCCGCATTTTTGAAGCGTATGACCAATGTGGAGTCGGGAGAGAACCATGCTCTCTCGAGAGTAACATCTGTTAACTCAAGAGTGTTGTGAATGAAGGCATTTCCAGCTTGAAGCGGATCAATAGGTTTGGGCACCCCACGAACCCTGAGATTGAGCGCTTTCGCATTACGGATCCTTTCTTCTTCAAATTTAGCTTGGACAGCCAACTCAACTATGGGGGGGGGTTCTTCTTTCCGGCTACAACCTGAACCCAAGATTGTTGGTCGGCTAATTTTTGGCTTTGTGCAGTTGATGCTTCCTTGAGACGTTCCTGCTCAGCAAGAAGAACAGCCTGTTCATCTCGAATTTTTAAAATTTCAGAGTGTAAATTCGCAGAATTCTGAGGAGGTTGTTCGGTATGTGCAGTCTGCAATTGAGTAATGATGGCTTGCTGATCTTGAAGTTTAATTTGGAGATCCGTGATAATGCGGCTGCCGTCTTTCACTTGGTCTTGCAAGGAGAGTATAATACTAGCTTGCGTGTCTAGCTGTTTCTGGAGAGAATTAATCTGTTTAGACAAACGCTGATATGAAACTGTTGTGTGAAGGCGTTGGACAGATTTAAGAGGAGAAGCCCGTGTCTCCTCCATTCCTCCTTCATCAAGTATCCCCATAACACCAAGAACACCAAGAAATCCCCTCTCGAGCGTAGCAAAAATCCTCCTCCTAGAGAAAAGAAACAAGCATAAACTACACTAAAGTGAAACAACTCTATGGCATTAAATTACAGCCTTGAGTGTTACCCAAAATGGAAAAACCCTAACATACTAAAAATAATAATGAAGAGAGGGCCAGCAGTAAAAATGAGAGAGAGAGAGAGAAGCTCCAGTGGATAGAAGCGCCAACACTAATTTGTTTTTTGGTGTAATATAGAAGCACAGTCGTCGTCTTCATCAACTATCCCAAAAGGGCCAACAAAGGATTTAATGATGCTCCCAGGGGAATGGCCACGAATAAAGGCATCTGGTTGGGTAATTGTGGGAAGATACGGAGTTTGGCCCCTCAAGACTCTTCTAGTATCCATGGTAGTGGAACCAATAGAAGAAGATAGGAAACTAGTAAGTTGTGTTTGTCTGGAACTCCTTGGTATATGAGGGATGGCCAAAACTTGACATTGGTGAACTGCAGTCCTACCCCACCACATGCAAGAAAAAGAAAGAACAGAAGCCCTAGCAGTCACTATTGTATGCAAACATGGGTTCATAGACCTGTCATTAACATTTTGAAGAATCGTATCTTCAAATGAATGCTTGTTATTCTTGATAGGAAAGATCGAGCGAAAAAATGAGGTGATTAGTTGAGTAGTAGTTGACCTACCCTTTAATAACTGATGCAAAGAATGATAGCTTCGCTGAGGCACAGAGCCAAGTATCTTTGGTCAAGGGGGGCTGAAAAAAGAGGGAAATGATTCACCTGTCTTTATACAACAATAGTACCCCCCTCAAATCCCATAATAAACAGGACACCTACAAGATGAAATGTTATTCAATCTCCACCTCTCGGAGAGAGCAAAAACGGCATACCCTATCCTCTTGAGGAATATGGTGATCTGTCTCCACTCATAACTGATGTAAGCACACTCTGAGCTTGTTTCTGTTTGGAGAGAAGCAGTTTGTATAGTTATTAATGCGAAAGGACATTCAAGAGTATTGGCAGTTTTTGGGACCCTAACAAGGTGAATGGTGTTTAGGCTATTCAAACGAAGGATTGGATTTTCTTTTATTTTAACAGTAGGTATTCTAAATTAAAAAAATTTATTGACTAAATGTATTAGCCCAAAAATTAGGAGCTCAAAAATATGTGCTGAAAGAAGCTGGAAGACCTTGGCTCAGGCTGGGTCCAAGAGCAATCATGGAACAATGAAGAATCACTTGAGTGAATCCTTGAAGTTGATTTGAACTACATTGTGAGTCCAAAAGACAAAGAAACATGTAAGCATTTCATCATATCCAGAAACTCTGATCTGGAGTCTTTTATGTTTTCTTTACAGTTATAGGATATTGTAACATCAGTAAATATGCATGAAATAATAGAATTTAAGGAAAATAATCCAACAGCAATACGTCTCTGACTCCCTCATCAGAAAAAATGGGCACCTAGACTCTTATCAAATCCTCAAAAGAGAAATCCTTGCTGATGGGGGTTCAGACCGCTGGCCCATTTCCCCGATAACATAAGAGGATAGAACCCCACCAAAGTATCCTATCAAATTTGAAAAGATGTGGCTAGACCATTCTGGCCATGTTCAGGATTGAAATGTACAGGTTTGCCAGCAAATTAAAAATGTTGACAACAAGCTTAAGGACAAACAAAAATGCCTTCAAGAACATTTTCATGAAGAAGGAATAAATGGGGGAAAAACCACAAAATGAAATGAAATATTATTATGTCCGCGGTGGGCCAAAATAAGACCCAAGGGACTATAAGGAGGACAATAATGACTGCCAGTTAGCAGGCTAAAAAGCCCAACAAAGAAAATAACTAAGATAAATACAAGATCAAACCCGACAAACGGGCCAAAAAGAAAGGGAAAATAAAAGAAAAGAAAAGGGAGAGCAGAGGGGGGGAGGGCTGCAATCCAACAGAGAGGAGTGCACGCCAAGAAGAACGGAGAGAGAGGAGGGGGAGGGAGCAGCCCAGGAGGGGCAAGCTCCAAGAACCCGCCAGAAACTAATCTCTCCTAACAGTCGAGGCCAAAGTACCGGAGCTGAAGAAGTCCATGATATGTCTCTGCCCATTGCTAGTTAGGAACCCTGACAAACTGTTGGTGCACTGTCTAATGACCCTGCTTCTGTCCGAACTGGATGATGTGGGGCGTTTCCGATTGAAGTCACCTGTTCTGTTGGAGTTTGGTGAAGTATGTAGTGATGAGCCGATGTTGAGGAGGGTGAGATCCATGTAGGAGAACTTTTATGTCGTCAAAGCTGAGTTATCTCCCTAAGAAAGAGTGCGAGACAACGTTGGTCCGAGTATCTGAAGAAGGTAGAAACAGATCGAGAGTTGTCCCTGAAAAGGCAATGGAACCTACCTTGGATCTCATAATAAATGGGACAACAAAAAATAAAGTGATGAAGGGTTTCAACTTCACCCAAGGAGCAAAACAAGCAAATCCGCTCCTCTATCGACCGATGGTGATCTGACTCAATCCGAAGTTGGTGAGAACACACCCTGAGTTGCCCAATAGTGATCTGAAGACTATGCATTGTGTGTTGCTGAAGGTATTGTGGAGGAACTATTCTGCCCTCCTGAATCTGTAAGAAGTGCTCATGGTAGAAAAACAGCTTGGGGGAAAGAGGGGCAACAGGAGAGATCCATGTGCATCTGGTGTACTGGAGACTAACATCCTTCCAAATCTCGTGGAGCATCTTCTCCTTACTAAGCCGAGAGGGGGGGAGAACCCCCAAAGAATAAGGCGAGAGCCTGTCTATCCGTATCTAAATGCTAGCCAGGAGAGCAAAAACCTGAAAATACCAACTCCTCCGGCCTCCCCGAGAACTCGGAGAGAGTTCCATCGAGGAGCGAAGGGCGAGGTAAGGGTACCTGTTTAATGTAATGGGTTGAATTAGTAGTTATACAAGAGAAATAGAGGTGATAGCAAAAATGGGCCAGGTTTATGCCAAGGAATAATTCTATTGGATACAAAAATCTAGGGCCTTGTGGCTCAAATAATTAAACAGATACACTAGATTCTTTCATCAAACCATAGTTAGGTGAAAAGTCTGAAATAAGATCACAACCTTAGACACAAAGGATGGTAGGAAACATGAAGGGCAAGATCAGATAGGTCAAGAATTGATAAGCTACTCTAGTTGACTTCAAGATAGTGATAATGCTAGATCTAAAGTCCAACAAAAGTTCGTAGAGATCATCCTCAGGAAGATCAAAGGCATATAAAATCAAAGATTAATGAAGGCCATTTCCAATGAACAGATGAATAAATCTATGTTTGATGTGAAAGGGGAAGGCAATCCTATTCCAAATGGTTTCCGTTCTTTGTTCTACCAATACTTCTATGACCTGTTAGGGGATGAATTAGCAGAGTAGGTTGAAAAGTCAAGATCTTCAAAGGGAGTGTTGAAAATCATTTAATGCCACTTTTACAGCATTCGTTCCCAGGAATTTAGGTTCTTTGAAGTAGAGCTTTAGACCACTATGCCTCTATAATATAGTCTAAAAACTTATGTCCAAGGTGAGGGCTAACAAATTAGTGGCTTATCTTCCAAACATTATTTCGCCTGAGCAGCGTGACTTTGAGAATGATTGGCAGATTCTATACGGCGTTGATACAACACATGAACTTATTCACTACCTCTCCCAATCATGCCATAAAGGCATTCTACTCAAGCTTGATATTGCCAAGGCTTACGACAGAGTGGGTGAATTGAAACTTCATAAGTTCAGTCCTTACCAGGTTTGGATTCTCTAAAGGTCGGACTAACTACATAGAAAACCTCTATTTTACTCCACAGTCCCCAATATTGCTGTATGGAACTCAAGTGGCTTTCTTTAAATTATCTAAAGGCCTATGTCAAGGTGATCAAACTCATTGAAGGTCATAGTATAAACATATTCCCTACAATGACCCATCTACAGTTTCTGTATGCGACTATGTTGCAGGCTAGACCTTGCAGGCTAGACCTTCCCTTAAAGAGATCAAAGCCATCAAGAAGGTGCTTGTGGGCTACAAACTGGTTTCAGGAAAGATTGTAAATGAAAACAAATCGGAAGTTTTCTTTTTTAACATGTTAAAACGAGATCAGTTGCATATCTCTCTTCTTCTTGGATTTGAGAAGGCAAGGTTACCAAACATCTATCGTTACCCCTGTTGACTTAGAAGAGAGTATGCATGCCCAAGAAGTCTGTAGGTGCCTGAATAAAGAATTTTTAAGGTAAGGATAAAGCTCTTCCAGCCAAGCTATTTTGGGTGTTATACAAAGAGCATGATAAATCTTGGAGCATTATAATGTTGGCCAAGTATATGGACAGCTCTATGTTCTACAAAGTTCCAGGACAAGGACGGCAGGACACATTTCTGGGATGGCGTGACGCCTCAGGATGGCCAGACACATTATAGAGACAGGTCCCAAATCCCAGGAAGAGTCTTCATGGAAAATAGGGACAGCTTTAACCATAAGAAATTTTTACCACTATGAATCCACTCTCAAGTATGGAACAGCATGAAATGGTCTAAATCAGTTATCATGGACAATTGTTTTGGAAAGTGTGCAATGGTCAAAAGGTTGACTTTTGGAAAGATGAATGGATCCAAAGAAGACCTCCAAGCCAAGCCTCTTCTCTTGCAATGACAATGTTGAAAGAATTCACAGCCTCTCAATCCAAACGTCTAAGACATCCTTCAATGAGATTTTGCATGGAATGAGGAATACACATCAACCAAGGATATAAAGCATCAAGCAACGGACTTTACATTTGACCATGTTTTTTGAGACAGAAACTGCAAAAGAACATCTTGGCCAAAATCCAATGCTTTCCTGCAGTTAGAAATCCAAGAAAAACTGCTAAATTTTGAGCATCTGAAGAAAAGGGGTTTCAAGCACTAACTTTTTAGCATATGAAGAAAAGAGGTCTCCAAGGCCAGAGAGCAGATGCCACTAGTGTAAGCAGGAGAACATTAACCACATTTTTTTAGGGTGTGATTATGCCATAGCAATTTGGCATGAAGTATTGTGAAGATTCCTAATGCAATGGTCTCTCCCAAAACCACTATCACCATTGATTCTGGAGTGGCAAATTCCATCAAAGAATCACCCCCTAAAAGCATGGGGTATTCATCTCCAGGCAGAGTGTGCTCGAATCTTGTAGATAAAGCACAACATGCGTATTTTCAGTAACTAAAAGTTATCAGGAGAAATGTCGTGGAGGCAGATAGAATGGAATATAAATGGAACTTTTCAAGGATCTGCACTTTCACGTTCATAGTTACATGGGGCCCTATTCCTGATGCAAAACTCATGTGGAAACAAGCTAGAATGATTAAATTTTTATGACACGTCTGAAAATTATTCAGGCTTATCAAGGGCTGGCTGGGACCATGATAATGAGGTGATAAGGTTGAAAGCATGCCATACAGGTCTCAGCTCCAACAACACTGTTGAAGCAAAAGCACCTTCGGAAGGCATCAAGTAAGCAGGGACGGCAGGAATCAGAAACCTGATCATTGTGAACAACTCCAAGCTACCTATCAATGCTATTAGTGGCTAAGTTCAATTATTGAAGTACTCAAACATTAAAAGGGCAGTTCAAGAAAATGAAAACTCAACGCTTCTTCCAGGATAACAATAAAGTGGCAGACTAGCTGAAGTCAGATGCAGAACTCTCTTGAATTCCTAGAGAACTTGATAATATCAATAGTGTGCAGGCTACAAAGGTGGATACTTTTCAAGCAGAGTAGTTTAACTCTTCCAGGTAGACTGGTTTGACAGCCAGTGTTTATGGCCAAACAGATGATTTTTTTGATGGAAAATGTCAGTAGCATGAGAGGGATAGATCAATATCACTAACAAAGGAGGTATAGGTTGTTGTTAATGGCCTATAGGTACTGTTGGCAACAAAAGAAAGTCAAGATCTACAGGGAAACAGCTCATGGACCCACGTGTGGTAAGGTATTATTGGTGAGATCAAGATCTGCAAGGAAATAACTCCCGGAGTGACATGTAGTAAGCATTATTGGTGAGTTCAAATTTAAAAAAAAGCGGCGGTTCAGCATAGGAAAACATGATGCATGTGTCAACTGAAGATTTAGTTCAAAGTCAAACTGTATAGTTTTAATAATGATCTTAGATCCACTTGATGAAGGCATGTAGAACTAGGTTCTACCTCCATGCACCTCGGAATGAATCTTGTTGATTATCACTTTTCTTAACCTGTCACCTAGAATACAACACCAAGTTAGGTAGCAAAAGGATGTTATTTAAGAAGGCAATCAAGGATTGGACCATGGGATGAGTAAATAACAAAGTTGTGTATGTCAAGGATTCAGCCTTCAGTTGGGGGGAGTGCAAGCCAGGAGCGATCCCCAACCCCAACCCCACTAGTTAGTTTGGAAGGAAAGTCATATTTGAAAGCCCTAATGGGAAGTGAGGATGCCCTAGCTGGAAGTATGGATGCCCAAGTTGAAGATAAGTGGAAGAGCAAATATATGGAAAGTTCGATCCAAGTAGCAGATGTTGCACCAGAAGTGACCATCAAGGATGAGATGATTGAGCATGATATAATGGTTTTGAAAAGCAGGGGGTTAATATGTAAGTTCCATAGATCCTGGCCAGGGTTTTTGGAGATTCAAGATTGGATCAAGTGGAAGTGGGGATTGAATTCAAATTACTCTGTGAGTTTTCTTCCTAAAGGTTTTTTCCTTGTCATCTTTTCTAATTCAGAAATCAGGGATAAAATATTGAGTGGTGGCCCATGGTTTAGAGGGAGAGATACCCTTTATTTAAGACCATGGAATGAAAATTTTTCTATTGAGACAGAAACTATTAAGAAGCTTCCGATTTGGGTTAGGCTTTTTGGACTTCCATATCAGCTTATCAATAAGGATGTTTTGAAGAATATTGGAAATACCCTAGGAGAATTCATCAAGGAAGGACTAACTATTAAGGAGCGGAAGCATGCTATATATACCAGAATATGTGTTGCTATGGATATTTCAAAACCTTTGCCACAATCCATTAAGATTAAATCTGAATCAAGAGAATGGGATCAACAAGTGGATTATGAAAACATCGCATTTCGTTGCCACAATTGTTATGAGACTGGCCACTTGGCAAGAGTTTGCAAAGTGAAAACTATGAAGAAAGAGAAGAAAATTTTGGTCATAAGATAAACTTCAAGGCGAAGCAAGGAAATCATACATTAATAGAAGGTAGATCAGATCAAGGATATTCCACTCCTAAAGAAGGGGCAAAGAAAGCCTATCTACAACATCTTATGGAAAAGGCCACCATAACTCACTTGGATCAACAGTTAGAAGAAACAAAGAAGGATATAAGGGATGAGAAAGTACAATATGTAAGTTCAAGTTCAGAAGGAATTAAAGGTGCAAAGGTAAATGTGGAGGAAAATCCAAACACAAAGACGACAGAAGAGGTCAAGATCTTTCCAGGTAAATCATCTTCATTTTCCTCAAGTAGTATAGAATCCTCTCCTGGTAATAAAAGTGAAAGTGGTATAGAGGTTATCCCTTGCACTTTAGGGTTTCAAGAGCAGCATAATAAAGAAATGAGGATGGAGGAAGTCTGTAACAATTTAGGGTTTTTAGGGCAGAATAAGAAGGTAATTGCTTTGGAAGAGCGTCCTTGCACTTTAGGGTTTCCAGGGCAATATAAAGAAGAATGTGCTTTTGAGGTTATTCCTTGCTCTACAAATCCTGCACAACAAGACAAACCTATAGATGATAAGTCTTACTTTGAGCAGTGTGAGAAGATTGAAGAGATGGATGAAGATGAAAGTATTGGTGGAAATGAAAAAAAAAGAGGAAGACCCAAGAAGCAAAAACAAAGAGAAAAAGAAACCCAGAGGGATATTGATATGGGAAAACAAAAGCAAATATCGCAAGTGTTAACAAGAAGTGGGGCTAAACCCACAAATAAAAACAAAAAATAACAATGAAAATAATATCTTGGAATATTAGGGGCATGAATAAGAACCCTAAAAAAAGGTATTAAGAAACTCTCAGATTGTTATAGACAATATATTTATATTTATAGATATGAAAAATGGGCAGCAAATATTTTAGCCATTCATGGTGTTGAATTTTATCTTGACAAAATTTCAATTTCGGAAGGCATCTGTATGAAATGATAAAAAGGAGTTGATTGCGGAAACTTAGCAGTGAGGAAGATGGCAAATCTCTTTGATAAGAAAGGCAGATGAAGAATATTTTTGATAGAAAGGCAGGTTGGATATGATTTAATTAATTTGATAGAAATGTAATGAGAGCAATGTAATGTTTTGTTTTTGTAATGGGAGTGGCCCCCAATAGAAGCCACACATAGCTTATTCAAAAAAAAAGGATTCAGCTTTCAGTTCTAAAGCCACATTGATTGAAAGTCCAGAAACTTCCTAAATGAGCAAAGCATGCAATTCTCAACAGCATTCTAAACTTGCAAACAAAGGAAAAATTCAAATATATCAAAGAATGATTGGCCTAGACATATCAGCAAATGCACTAAGCAATTCTTCATATAGGCTGCTTTTGGCCTCATGGACGTTAAAAACATTCTATTCTATTGTACTTGATATAGCAATTGATATAATTCCAAGGTGTAAATGCTGAATTTCTTCTCAGACTCTCATGGAATGTGGAAAATTATATACCTGGGTGCATGGATGATTTGTACAAAACATGGAATGATGCCAGCACCACCAAAAGAGCAATTTTCTTGGATATCAATTGTAACATTGGCAGCATCCTCAGCATAGAGTCTGGCATATTTTTTTTCTACAAATCAAGGTATGCTCAGTTCAATGATAGGCAAGTTCAGATATAATATGGAGTAGCAGCATATCCAAAATCGAAAAGCATGCAAGATGACCCGATTTCTATGTATGCCAATCTATAAGGATCCATCTCAAGCAGAATCAGAATGTTTTCTTTATGCTTGGTTCATAGATTATAGCCCTTGCTTTCTCCTCATCTATTTCTATTTCCAATAAAAAAAGGGGGCACTTCCTTTTCCAACTCAATTTTTCATTTTTTCATGTATTCAAGGATCAAAATCGACACGTTGCATGTTTTTTGGCCTGAGGTTGGGTGGCTCTAAATGTGGAAAGTCTATCATAGACAATTATAGTGCTGGCCCAGGCAAGAGAGTGATAATAGGTTTTTCCCCATTGCTTTCATAAGTTTTCATTTTCATTGATTGTTGGCTTCTGCTATGGTACCTAGGAATAGGTATATGGGGATATGATATTATATTGTATAAGGGTATTATGGATAGTTGGCATGGGCCACACATAACCCAAGGTTGATTATATTATTATATTATATTATAATAATGAGTGGGATGAGGGTTTAGTAGTCGGCTCCCCAAAGTAGAATTAGAAGATGGGTATATAAAGAAGGGATATTGTCATTGTAATCATCATCATTCATCAAGTATTCTCTTGTAATCGTCTTTGCCCACGAAGTGGCTTATGAGACCTTGCCCTCTCTAAGTGGCACTCTCATCTTGGGAGATCTTGTGGAGTTATTCCTTCCTTAAGGAGTATTATTGGTGTTGCCCTACCTTAAGGGTATTATCTATATTTGTCTCATTGTGTGGATTATTATTGTGGAATATTATTTGTGGATGAATGATTTGATATTTCTGCATATTGGTGAATGATTTTTGTTAATGAGAATAAAGTTTCATAACAAGTGGTATCAGAGCAACGATTCTGGCAAAGTGGGAATTGTTTTTGTGGATTGCAAAATTTTGGCAAATTTTTTTTCCAGAAAATGTCTCATTTTTTGGGAGCCATATCTTTGTGTAAAGTTGTCCAATTCAGACGATTCTTGTGCCATTTTGTTCAGAATTTGAAGAGCTTTAAAATGAGTGGTCATATGAAGGAATCCGAGTAGTATTGAGGGAGATACGACCCTATGAAGTCAGCCATCTAGAACAAAATGGCAAAATTTGAGATATTTGTCAATTGGGTAAGCAAATCATCTATTGTTTTTTGGGTCTAATTATTTATGTGGAATTTTAGCTTCAAATTAGTGGGGAGATATATATTTTTATAAAACCCTAGTTTGCATTATCTTTTTATTGTGGATGTGAACTCATGGAGTTACAAAAATTTTCTGGAGAGGATGATATTGATGTTAGAGAATGGTGGATAAAGTTTAGATCTCTATATTTTGGTAATCATTTTTGGCAATTCCACCTTTGCAAAATTTTAAAAGAGGAAGCTTATTTTTGGTGGGTAAGTTTTGTTAAGGAAAATAATCATAATTACACTTGGGAAGAAATGGAGCAAGCATTCTTGAGTCAATGGGACCCATATAAAAAGATAGCTAGTTTGAAGGTTACCATCAAGGGATATGAAGAAGAAATAAAAAGGCTTTAAGAGGAACAAAAAGAAATGAATAGAGAGGACATGATAGAAGAGAAAATAAGATGACAATGTGCAAGTTGAGGGAACCACACCTTTAGTGGCAGATAAGCTAAAAAGTGGACAAAGGGATTTGTTTGAATATAAAAATTCTATTTTGCAGGTTCATGGTTGCATTCAGAAGGAAAAGGTTATTATTTCCATTAACCCTAGTAGCAATAGATATAATTTCATTAATATTGCTTTGGCTAAGAGGTTGCAGGTTCAAGCAACAAAAATTAAGGACATACAACTTGAGGGTGAGAATGTTCAAATTTTTGAAGATTTGAAGATCACCATGGATAAATATGTTTTACATTCAGATTTTCATGCTATTGAGATGGATGATGTGGATATTGTTCTTGGTTATCCTTGGTTGGATTCTTTGGGTACTATTAACATTAATGTGCAAAAGAAGTTTATGAAGTTATGGTATAGGAAAAAGAAGATAACACTGCAGGATATTTCTCAGCTTAAGGAGCAAGGATCCAAGGAGAAGCAAGAAGTAGTTATGGTAGGGGAACAAGTTAAGGAACCAATAGAAGAATCAAAAGTCGAATCTACAGTAGAGGCAGCAGCAGAGTCCATGGAAGAAGCAACAACAAAGTCCAAGGAAGCTTTGTTAGAAGCGCACAAGGATGCACCAAAAGAAGGGAACAAGAGAGAAGAGCATGAGGAAGAATTTAAAATAGAGGAACAAAATGCTGAAGAATCAAAGGAAACAAAACGTCAGGTTAAGGTTGCAGCATATCGCCACCCACACCACCATGAGTGGCAACAATCTTGGAGGCATGGCTTAGGGCATCAATATTATTATGGATCTACATGGAGTCAAAAGGCATCAAGTATGGCAGTGTTTGGCAGAAAAAGCATAGTGATTCTAGATTTCAGAGTGGTGCAGCAGCATCAAGGAACAATAGGACCAATCATTCAAAATATCAGAGTAGAGCAGCAGAAGCATGGAGCCAACAAAGCAGTTATGGATATTCAAGTGGCACAATGGCAGCTTGGCATCATCAAAGACCACCACCAATCAAGATTTCACTTGGATGGATGGATGATCAAGATTGGTACCAGTTGTCAACATTGCTTAGAAGATCATATTATTTAGTTTCTTCTCATGTTTCGAGGATGAAACATTTGTAAGGAGGGTGGAATGCTATGGTACCTAGGAATAGGTATATGGGGATATGATATTATATTGTATAAGGGTATTATGGATAGTTGGCATGGGCCACACATAACCCAAGGTTGATTATATTATTATATTATATTATAATAATGAGTGGGATGAGGGTTTAGTAGTCGGCTCCCCAAAGTAGAATTAGAAGATGGGTATATAAAGAAGGGATATTGTCATTGTAATCATCATTCATATCGAGTATTCTCTTGTAATCGTCTTTGCCCACGAAGTGGCTTATGAGACTTTGCCCTCTCTAAGTGGCGCTCTCATCTTGGGAGATCTTGTGGAGTTATTCCTTCCTTAAGGAGTATTATTGGTGTTGCCCTACCATAAGGGTATTATCTATATTTCTATCTCATTGTGTGGATTATTATTGTGGAATATTATTTGTGGATGAATGATTTGATATTTCTACATATTGGTGAATGATTTCTGTTAATGAGAATAAAGTTTCATAGCACCTTCAATATTTAATTTTTGTGAGTATTTTTAGACTTTTTAAGTCGCTCACTAGGAACTACGCTTCATTCATCCATTCTGCTTATTAAACATTGTTCTTTTCCTTGGCGTGTGTCCATTATCTTCCTAGCCTTTGGCCCTATTGTTTTTCTGGTTCCTATCCTTAACCTTGCATTTTCAATGGGTGACGTAGGCCATCACCTCTATTCCCTACAGCTTGATGTTTCAATGGCCAACCGGGTACTACAATGAGAGAAAAGTAAACCGTGAGGAAGTCTACGAGAGTGGTTAGCAAATACTTAATAAGAATGACACAATTGGCCATGGAAAACCATTGTACAAGAGAAGTCATTGTTTTGGACAAATCACGCAGAATCCATCTTGACGGAACTTCTGTCTGATGCAAATGTGGAGAATGGATAAATTCAGGCAAAAGCCACATCGTTAAAAAAAACAAAAATCAGAAGCTAATGATGGAAACGATTCAAAGAATGAAAATTGAGGCACCCAAAGAGATTGCAGCAATGTCAGCTTCAAGAAAGAACCTGCTCAAAAAAAATGGTCGGGATGTGAAAAATGAAGAAAACCAACAATTGAAAGGAAAATAGATTTTATGTTTAACCCTTTCACAAGAAAGTAATGTTAAAGCAAATGAGAGGCAAAAACAGTCTTAACACATCCATCCAGAAGGTGATAGGTGGTGAAAGCATCGATGCAGCCATTAAGGAGCTGATATCATATGGATATTTGGATCAATAAGACATCATCCTACCATCATTACATATGAAATTAACTAAAGACAATATTTTAAGGTTGCCTGTTATGACTTTGAGAAGTGATGAATTACATGCATGGAATGGACAACCTAGAAGTATGAATTCAGCCATGCCAAGGGCGATCAAGGTGGGCCAGGCATGCAAAAGAGCTTGGAGGGCAATGTCTGACTTCTTGCACGAGTTTGAAGAAAATCCAAGCCATAAAGCTTTGGCAATGTCTGGTTCTGTTGCAGGCAGCTGATTTATACAACAGTATAGATAGATAGTCTTAATAGCTGTTTATCTGGTTGTGGTTGTGTGGTTGTGTGTTTGTGATTTGTGTACATAAGGTGGTAAAAGATTGAAATCCAAAGTAAATATCTATGTAAAGAAGAAGTTCCAAGTTTACTATAATGCTTTTATTACATCCCAAAGAAAAGATAGTTCCTATCAACACATAGATTATCATCTTTGGCCTTTGATTAAGGGAGCAATGTCAACAAGTTGCAGAAGTTTCAGAAAATGTTTTTGGAAGGCCTCTTCAACATCCAACACTTGTATAGTCTTGAGGGCAAAGCAATTCACGATGAGTTCTATTATGAATATCGTCTTACTTTTACTTTCTATTACACTATTTGTGGGTCCCTCAACTCACAATGTAAATAGGGCCTGTTAGAGACTTCTGATTTTAAAACTGTTTGTCAATACATGGAAACAAAATCCTATGGGCCCACTTGATTTTTATCATTACATTGAAAACTAGTAATCTTGCATGCATACAGTAGAGAGATCTGAAGTTGAAAACAGTCATATTGGGATGTAGCTGTTAGAGAATGCATGCTTTTTTGAAAAATTTGCTATGTTGCATGGAAATGGATACGGTATCTGATTCAGGTATAGTATCAAATACAGACACAACAAATTTTCAAGACCTCTTAATATGGATACAGCTGGATACGATATTATAAAAAGCATATATATTTAATAAATGGAAAAAAAAAAAAAGTATAACAATGAAGTGTTTACACACGTAAGTTTTGAATAAAATATGTTCATTAAACTAAGAAGATGATTGTCATTGATTTTTTAATTTTTTTTAATTTAAATTACATATTCTTCTTTTAGTCTCATGTTGTGAATACAACGCTACTAGTGCTTAGGCCATCCTAGGATATATTACATATGGACCTAATAGGGGCCGTATTTGGATGTATCTAGATACGGCTCTCATGTATTAAGTTACAAAGTTAAGTACCTTTTGAAGTACAAGATCATTATGCATATCAAACCACCCCATACTCCTCAAATCCATTATGCATGGGAGGAGGTACTCATGTTGTGCTATCTTCCTAGGGGCGTACATGCCCTACCCCCTTTAAATCAAAACCTTGAACCTCCTATCTGGAGATTTTAAGCCTTCATTGTTAGGCCCACTAAGACTGTATTGGTATACAGCTAGATACGATACCCATATATTTGGATACATCTGGATATAGTACCTGTGTTTGGATATGTCTAGGCTCGGTATCCAATAAGTATTGTATCTGTATCCATATCTATTAGACAGATACAAGTATCCAAGCAAGAGAATTGTCGGATATGGTAACTGTGAGAATTTGTTATGCAGGTAGTCTGTGAAAGACTAAATTGCTTGGCCAAGTGCGGTGCTCATACTATTATTGAAGACACTAGACCTAAGTTGAAGCCCATAACTGTTCAGAAAAGTTATCTTTTCATTTACGTATAGTAAATTAATGTCAAATCCAAGTTCCAGTATTTTTTCCCCCTTCCCCAGTTATAGAACTGAAGGAAATTCTGCCATGATGCTATTTCATTTCCAATTTCTGGTTTTACAATAGAAAGATAAAGAGAAAAACTTCAAATTTTTTCCAGTTTTAGAAATGAATTTGTCAATTTCCAAATTAAATTTCAAGTTTCAGTTATAAAAGTGCTATTTCATTTCCAATTCTGGCTTTATAATAGAAAGATAAAGAGCAAAACATCATAATTTTCAAATTTTAGATATGAATTTATCAATTTCCAAATTACATTTCAAGTTTCAGTTATAAAAGCAAATTCTCCAGCTAGTTTCCTTTGTTTTGGAAAACAACAGCAATTCAACATTCAACATTGTGAGTCCCCCAACCCACATTGTAAATAGAGCCTGTTAGAAACTTCTGATTTTAAAAATTGTTTGTCAATACATGGAAACAAAATCTTATGGGCCCACTTGATTCTTGTCATTACATTGAAAATTAGTAATCCTGGATGCATACAGTAGAGAGATCTTAAGTTGGAAATAGTTATATTACGATGTAGCTGTTAGAGAATATGTTCTTTTGAAGAATTTGCTATGTTGCATGGAAATGGATTCCGTATCTGATTCAGGTATAGTATTGCATGGAAATGGATTCAGTATCTGATTCAGGTATAGTATTGCATGGAAATGGAAATGGATACAGCTGGATACGACATTATAAAAAGCATATATTTAAAATATGAAAAAACAAACAAAGATATAACAAAAAAATGTTTACACACATAAGTTTTGAAAAGGATATTTTCATTAACGAAGAAGACGATTGTCAGTGATTTTTTAATTTCTAATTTTAATTTTTTTAATTACATATTCTTCTTTTAATCTCATGTTGTGGATACAACACTAGTAGTGCTTAGGCCATTCTAGGATATATTAGATATGGACCTAATAGGGGCTGTATTTGAATATATCTAGATACGGCACCCATGTATTAAGTTAAAAAGTTAAGTAACTTTTAAAGTCCAAGATCATTATGTATATCAAACCACCCCTTACTCCTCAAATACCCTATGTGTGGGAGGCAGCACTCATGTTATGCTAACTTCCTAGGGGCGTACATGCCCTACCCCTTTGGATTCAAACCTTGAACCTCCGTTGTTAGGCCCACTCAGGCTGTATTGGGATATGGCTAGATAAGATGCCCATATATTTAGATACATCCAAATATGGTACCTGTGTGTTTGGATATGTCTAGGTTCGGTATCCAATAAGTATCATAATTGTATCTGTATCTGATACACGGATAAGAGTATCCGAGCAAGAGAATTGTCGGATATGGTAACTATGAGAATTTGGTGTTTAGTTATGTTTTGGGATAAAGACCAAGTGCATTTATTGCCTTGGCAAGTGTATATCCGAAAATTACAACTCTCAAGATTGTTTTGAGGATAATGTGTGATGTGTGGATAAGACCAAGCATTATTTAATGCTATTTGGCAGTTGTAAGTCAAAGTCTTTGATCCTAGTCATATTTTGTGAGTTCCAAGAATAATTTGAAGATAAGGACGAGATTTGGACTATTAAAGCAAGTTAGAGGCATTCTAAAAGGGCATGGCTGGACTTAGAAGAGATCCCAAGCCAACATTGGAAGTTGTGAGGCCATTTGGGACCATTCCAACTAGAAGTTGGATGGTTTGAGTGTCTATTTTGGCATTAAATACATTACATCCGAATTTCATTATTTCCAAGATGAAATCCCCACCATTCATTATTTCATATTGGATCTAAGGGCCACGATTTAATCAACCATTGAGAGGGGAAGCCTATATAAGGATGGGACATCTCATTTGTTAAGGGGCCTTGATTATTATTCTCATTTTAATATTTCTGGACAATTTGTTGTGGCTAGCAATTTGTATTTGGCTCTTGAAGAGTGGACAAGATTCAAGAGAAGGGACCCTAAGAGCACTCCAACCTCTTAGAGGCTTTGTGATTTCAATTCCATTGAAACCCCAAAGCTCACATATTCCTTAGGGCAAAGTCACACAGGCTTTGCATTGGTGCTTCATTGAACAAATCAGTTGGAGAGACTAGATCTGCAATTCCTCACCCCAAGGTGAGAGGTTTTGCCCTAGAGGGGCCATTTTAGAGGTTTGAAGACTACATAAGGATTTGGAGTGCTATTTTTGCATCAGTATCAGAACTTGGCAATTCAAGTCAAGACCCTTGGTTCATTAAACCAGATCTGGTGTGCTTCCTGTTTTATTTTCTGAGTTGCAGTCCATTACTCATTCTGGAGTAATTAGATCTGCTATGCATGTTTGCTACAAATAAACATCAATTTTGCTGAGTTTTCTGTGTGTGATCAGAACTGTGTGATTGCTGTAATAACACAAAAAATTGCGTTTTTTACAGAAAATTACAGCAATCACACAGTTCTGATCACACACAGAAAACTCAGCAAAACTGATGTTTATTTGTAGCAAACATGCATAGCAGATCTAATTACTCCAGAATGAGTAATGGACTGCAACTCAGAAAATAAAACAGGAAACACACCAGATCTGGTTCAATGAACCAAGGGTCTTGGCTTGAATTGCCAAGTTCTGATACTGATGCAAAAACAGCTCTCCAAAGCCTGATGTAGTCTTCAAACCTCTGAAATGGCCCCTCTAGGGCAGAACCTCTCACCTTGGGGTGAGGAATTGCAGATCTAGTCTCTCCAACTGATTTGTTCAATGAAGCACCAATGCAAAGCCTGTGTGACTTTGCCCTAAGGAATATGTGAGCTTTGGGGTTTCAATGGAATTGAAATCACAAAGCCTCTAAGAGGTTGGAGTGCTCTTAGGGTCCCTTCTCCTGAAGCTTGTCCACTCTTCAAGAGCCAAATACAAATTGCTAGCCACAACAAATTGTCCAGAAATATCAAAATGAGAATAATAATCAAGGCCCTTCACAAATGAGATGTCTCATCCTTATATAGGCTTCCCCTCTCAATGGCTGATTAAATCGTGGCCCTTAGATCCAATATGAAATAATGAATGGTGGGGATTTCATCTTGGAAATAATGAAATTCGGATGTAATGTATTTAATGCCAAAATAGGCACTCAAACCACCCAACTTCTAGCTGGAATGGTCCCAAATGGCCTCACAACTCCCAATGTTGGCTTGGGATCTCTTCTAAGTCCAGCCATGCCCTTTTAGAATGCCTCTAACTTGCTTTAATAGTCCAAACCTCATCCTTATCTTCAAATTATTCTTGGAACTCACAAAATATGACTAGGATCAAAGACTTTGACTTACAACTGCCAAATAGCATTAAATAATGCTTGGTCTTATCCACACATCACACCTTATCCTCAAAACAGTCTTGGGAGTTGTAATTTTCGGATATACACTTGCCAAGGCAATAAATGCACTTGGTCTTTATCCCAAAACATAACTAAACACCAAAATAACAATACTAAGATAAGTATTTACATCATACTTAGCAATTCTTGCTAAAGAACACCCTAAAATACTCTAAAACATGAAAAATAAAATATATACAATGCTGGAAAATATTTGGGACATCACAGATGAGAGTATCCGAGCAAGAGAATTGTCGGATATGGTAACTAGGAGAATTTGTTATGCAGGTAGTCTGTGAAAGACTAAATTGCTTGGCCAAGTGCGATACTCATACTATTAATGAAGACATTAGACCTAAGTTGAAGCCCATACCTGTTCAGAAAAGTTAGCTTTCCATTTACATATAGTAAATTAATGTCAAATCCAAGTTCCAATATTTTTCCCCCTTCCCCGGTTATATAACTGAAGGATAATCTGCCATGATGCTATTTCTTTTCCAGTTTCTGGCTTTATAATAGAAAGATAAACAGATAAACATCAAAATTTTCAAATTTTAGATATGAATTTGTCGATTTTCAAATTACATTTCAAGTTTCTTCCAGCTAGTTTCCTAAGTTTTGGAACATAACAGCATAAAAGAGTTAAAATGGAAAACTAATTAATGGAACAAGATACAAACTAGATGATCAGTAGGAACAAGCCAGAGATGAACAATTGGTTCATCAAACATAAATGAAACTTCCATTCCTCTTTTTCAATTTATTTGAAAAGTAAATGGGAAGAGAACAATGAAGACTAGTCGTATTCCTATTAAATTAGAATCTACCTACTGCTGCCTTTTTCATGTGTACTTTTCTCGGTTGTTTTTTATTTGAAGAAACAAACAGTGATACAACAGCTTCTACAGAGGTTAACTGATTTTGCACCTTGGAGGAATTTAATTTCTATTTTACTCTCTTTGTTTTTCCCACTTTGCTTCTTTCGGAAAGCCATTAGTAACTCAAGAGGTGGTAAGCAAATTACTAAGCAGTATCTAGAGATGTGAATTACTAACCAGCTTCTCGCTCAAAAGTTTCCTTTCTCTCATCATATATATCTGCATCAAAAGCAAGTCAAGCACATGCTTAAGTAAACTAGCAAACTAATACGATGCAGAGTAATCAAACAATGCATATATTAATAGAGCCTTCTTCATTATATCCAGAAGTCTTATTTATAGTAGCAAGAAAATGCAATGCATTCATCCAGAAGTCTTATTTATAGTAGCAAGAAAATGCAATGCATTCCTAGACATGAACAAAGCAAACTCAAGGCCCCTAACACAAACATCCAGATGAAATACAAATAAGCATAACCACTGTCTGAACAGAAACAACTCATGAGTGAAGTTTCTGGAACCCTTGCCAAATGAGACAAGCCTGAAAGTAAAATGTAAGACGGCAGCATTTCCAGGATTGTCTTTTATATATAATTTAACGCTATACTTAACTGTAATCCCCATTATCCATCAGTTTCATGGCATCTTCTGTGAGTTGATCAAAGATAACTTTCGTCTCAGCTGGCATTTTTTCGCGCTTATTTTTATCACTTGAGGTTCCCTTCATTCTTCTCAATGCATGCAAAACCTGGTTTGTGTTAACACAAGTTTAGATTATAGTTTTCAAATTAATGCTAAAAAAACATATTTTTACCTAGAGTCCAAGACATTTAAGGATTAGTTAAAGCTCAACAGGAACCTGATCAATGTGATTAGAGATCTCATTCATAAACTGCATCAAATGTTAATTTTGTCAAACACAATCACAAAGCTAAGGCATCACATAGATAACAAAATGAGGGCTAATGTTCTGCACAGTCTGGTGAAATTTATATCAAATTGATCGCAGAATGAATGTAAGGTGCAATACCAACACTAGAATATAAGAACAGAGTGATAAGACAAGCAGGAAGATGCACTTTCATATTGAATATTGAAACAAATATTACACTTTATGTGAGAAGAGAAAGCAGTAGTTTCGAAAACTAAAACATTAAAATGCTTGTGATACACTCAAATATCCATTTTTTATCACAATGTTAAAGACAAGTACACGCTTAAGGAGTTGGCAAAATGGACTGAAGGCTGTCTCAAGACTACTAGATTTCCTAGTAAATGGTAAGCCTCCTTCCTTGAGAATCCTTATATACACTAAAAGTACCATCATTGTTCCAAACATAGTTGAGAAAATTGGAATCAGATAAGAATCGGCATGGAAAAAGAATCAGGGAAAATCAGGAATTGGCAAAAAAAAGGGAAAAAATCAGCGAAAAATCAGCACAAAAGAAAAAGGGAAGAGAATGAAATTTTTCATTGAAAAAAAGCTTTTTTCATGCATATGACAATTTTTTGGAAAAAATTGGCAAAAATCAGGATTCCGATGCGATTTGAATTAGCAAACCTACTGAATTGGAAAAAATGAAAATCGGATCAGACTTCACTCCAAGAACTTGTTCAGTTAAACATGATACTTCTCCTAATAGGAAAGTTTTCCAACTAAGGAAGAGGTGAAAATAAGCACAAAGAAGAATAAGCATTTATTTGTATAATAACAAACAAGGGGTTAAATATGTTAGAATGGTTCACTGTAAGACTATACATGGATGACACAACAGATTGTTGCAAAATGTGTTGGAGAAATAGAAGGCAGAACTTTGCAGGGAGCACTCTCAATTTGATGTACAACCCCAAGGATTCAGGACTGCCCAACAAATTACAGGATTGCTTGCCTCTTCAAACATCACAGTCAAACTCGTAACTTTGTAATCATGGATATTGACCTTCAACTAAAGTCCTTGCTGTCTTGGAAAGTGAAGGGAGCTTTGGAACCAAGTAGGAGAATTCATTATATCCACAACATTAGTACAGATTTTCCCAATAAAATAAAAAGGATATATGTGGAAATCTATTTATTGGTATTAAAAATAGCATAAGATCATTAGTCCTTTATCGCTAATCATGTTCATAATTACATATTCACAGCCAAAAAGGAGGTTGCACCCTTGAATGGTAATTTAGGAACAACTCTACCAAGTAGAAAGCCCACAGGATCACTGTAACAACCCTAATATAGCCTAGTCGGCTATAGTTCCAATTTTATTTATTGTTCATCGAATTTATTTATAAATAGGAGTAGAGTTGTTTAGTTTTCACATCATCGAAATAATAATTGAATTGCGTATAATCGCAAGAGACTTCGCCCTCTCTAAGTGGCTATGAGACTGCCCTCTTTGAGTGGCTGATTTCATCTGGTTTACATTCTATCGCGGATTGGATTTTATATTGCACTTGGTAATTGCATAATTTTACGAAGTTACGCTTCAAGTGGTATCAGAGCTGCGATCCTAGAAATAACGAGAATTGTGGCATACTGAAATTTTGTAATTTTGACCGTTTGCTGCAAAAGATTTCAAATAATTTTGACAGTTCGAGATTGATAAAAACCCAATTATTTTGGCTGCTCCAATTCAAAAAAATTAAATTTTTTACTGTCCACACGACCATTGGAAATTTAAAAAATAGTGACTGTTGGAAATTTATTTGAACTATTTGAATTGCTCCTGTGAAAACCAAATCACATTTTGGTACCAACAAGTGCATGAGTGAACCTCTCGAGTGGACTCGAGGAATAGACAGAAGATTAAAACGTACTGATCGGCCAGATCATGTGTGTATAACTAAAAAGCGCCAACCTAGAAATCAAGGTACACATCATAATACTCCCAACAACATTAATAGTTTTGACCAACGCCTTTACGCTACCCTAAATTCTATGGCTCCATCTGCATCTAACCATTCAAGTTCTCCCTCTCCACAATCGAATAACCCTCCTCCTAGGCAATCTATCCCAATTCCCAATGATGTTGATCCCAACTTATGTCAATATCTTAGTGTCAACAAGAAGCAACGATGGATGACATTCGTACTAAGCTGAGAGCCATCCAAGCCACTCTAGTTCTACACCTCCTCATACCCCAAGTCACAAAATACTCTCAATCCCGAACCTTTAAACATTCGTCAAAGACAAGTGGTTGCTTCTAACCAAGGCTTTGCCAATGATTTAGACCCAGAAGTAGGTGGTGCTTCCAATTATTTGGAATGGCCTCATGATGTTCAAGTTCCTCGAATTGACATGCCCACATTTGAAGGAGCGGACCCTCGTGGATGGTTGGCAAAAATGGAGGGCCTTATCCGATTGCACCATATTCCGAAAACAAGTTGTGTTGCTTTTGCGGCTTCTAAGCTTGGTACACAAGCATATCAATGGTTGTTATGGCAACTTCGTCAAAATGGGTGTCCTCTTTTATGGCCTCAATTTAAGGAAAATTTTCTTAGAATATTCGATAAGGGATCTTCCACATCATATGTGGTCCGTCTTATGCAAATTAAGCAAACAGGGTCAGTAGACGACTATTTCCCTGAACTTACTAGTCTACTCACCTTTACACATGAATTAAGTCCAGCAGTGGTGGTTTCTGCTTTTCGCTATGGCTTAAGGATAAGATTCGAAAGGAAGTTGGCATGCATGATCCCTATACCCTAGATGATGCACAACGTATAGCTCAAGCAACAGAACAAAAACTCCAAGATGTTGGTCCTCCCTATAGACATGATTTTAACGCTCGTCCTTTTCACAATTTCGAGCGTTCCACAGGATTTCTCTACTTTAAATGTCGTTCACATCATCCAAGAGATCAAGCTTGTGTAAAGCGTCAAAACTTTCACTTAGACTATGAAGATGCATTAGTAGCTGAGGAAGAAGAAGATTTACCTCAACCAGAGCCATCCACAAAACCAGCAAATGAAGAAACTCAAGAAGATGACATTGTGGCCCTTTCGGTTCATGCACTTATGGGTCTTCAAGCTCATCACACTATCAAAGTACAAGGATTCATTAAACATCAACGTGTTAAAACAGCCAAATCCTTGAGCTTGTATATCCATTCTTCTAATCAAGATAAATTTCAAGTCCTTATTGCAAATGGAGGCAATGCTCAATGTGTGGGTCGAACATCTAAAATTACAATCCAAATGGGGAATTATACATGGACGAGTACTCTCTTTCTTATGAACCTAGGAAGCTTAGATGTCATTTGGGGAGCACAATGGTTATATCAACTTGGCGATGTTACTGTTGATCTCCAAAAAATATACATCAAATGGACAGAGAACGGGAGAGTTATTTGTCTTCAAGGAATTCAACCTCCTCCATCTAAACTTCTGAGTTCACATAGCATAGAGAAGATATTGAAGAAACATGGTTATGGATTCATTGCCCAAACTCTTGGGATCCGAGATGGCATTGAGAAAATGTGGTAGCTAATGCTTTGTCTCGTAAGTACGAGAATGATGTGACCATCAATGCCATCTCGGATCCTTGTCCACAATGGATTTCTCAACTTCAAGAAGAATGGCTTGCTGATTTAGAGACTGCTCAAATCATTCAAGATATAAAAACGGGATCATCACTGCATTCTTACTTCTCATATTCAGATGGAGTGCTTCGCAAAAAAGGTCGCATATATCTTCCTCAATCTTCAACTATTAAATCAATGGTTCTCCAAGAACTGCATGCATCCCCTCTTGCAGGACATTCAGGATTCTTGAAAACATACCGTGAGTGAAGCAATCATTTTCTTGGAAAGGCTTAAAATCGGATGTCAAGACATTTGTGGCTGAGTGTGAGGTATGTCAACGTAACAAAGGGGAAACAATTAAATCTCTTGGATTGTTACAACCCTTACCTATCCCTAACCGCCAGTGGGAGCACATATCCATGGACTTCATTGAGGGTCTTCCCAAATCCGAGGGTAAAACAGTGATCTTGGTGGTAGTAGATCGTCTTTCCAAATATGCTCATTTTTGTGCCCTACAGCATCCCTATTCCTCAAGTAAGGCGGCCAAGATATTCCTCGATTCCATTTTCAAATTACATGGTATGCCCAAAACCATTGTGAGTGATCGTGATCCTATATTCACTAGTAACTTTTGGAAGGAATTGTTTCGCCTTAGCGGTACCAAGTTGAGTATGTCTTTTGCATATCACCCCCAGTCGTATGGTCAAACAGAGATTGTAAACAAATGTTTGGGTACTTACCTTCGTTGTTTTGCTCAAGACAAGCAAAATCACTGGATTCAATGGCTTTCCTTAGCAGAATGATGGTATAATACTTCTTACAATTTTTCCCTTAAGATGTCTCCATTCGAAGCTTGTATGGTCAGAAGACTCCAACAATCACAGACTATGTTACCAGCACTTCCAAGGTAGCCTAGGTAGATGACTTGTTACAACAATGTCAGATGATGCTTAAACTTCTTAAAGATAATTTGACCCAGGCACAAAACCGTATGAAGCAACAATAGGACTTACATCATTCAGAACAACAATTCAACGTCGGAGATATGGTATTTTTGTGCTTACAACCTTATAAGCAGTTGTCCTTGAAGATCAAGTCTAATCAAAAGTTGGCTCCTCGATTTTATGGGCCCTACAAAGTGGTTCGTCGCATTGGTGAAGTAGCATATCAATTAGAGCTTCCACCTTCATCTCGCATCCATCCAGTTTTCCATGTATCTTGTCTCAAACAAGTTATTGGCCAAAAGGTACAATCCTAGACAGAGCTTCCATTACTTGATGAAGAAGGTCGAATAACTCTCCAACCTGAAGCAATACTGCAATCCAGAGTGTGTCATCTTCACTCGAGCCAAATTCAAGAGTTCCTAATTAAGTGGCAGGATCTTCCAGAAAGATGCTACATGGGAGCTAGAGAGTATTTTCCAGTCTTTTCCATCTTTGAGGACAAAGCTTTCGAAGGGGTAGAGCCATGTAACAACCCTAGTATAGCCTAGTCGGCTATATTTCCAATTTTATTTATTGTTCATCGAATTCATTTATAAATAGGAGTAGAGTTATTTAGTTTTCACATCATTGAAATAATAATTGAATTATGTATAATTGCAAGAGACTTCGCCCTCTTTAAGTGGCTACGAGACTCTGCCCTCTCTAAGTGGTTGATTTCATCTAAATTACATTCTATCACGGATTGGATTTTATATTGCAATTGGTAATTGCATAATTTTACGAAATTATGCTTCAATCACTCCAGCAAATTGGGTACTAATATATATAGATGAAAAGAACAATGTTGGCTACATATACCACAAATGTTGAATCGTCCTCTTGCCAATCAAGCTTGCATTGAAAGTACAATATAACCTTTTCTTTTGGGCCAGAAGAGAAGTTGTGGCCATAAGGACACCTCAACCCAAGAAGAGTGCCTACAAAACAACTCAAATGAGGTGTGTCATAGTAGATGGGTGAAAAGAAAGTAACAACACTATGTAAATTTGCATTTGTGTATTACTTCAATATGATATCAAAAATCGACTTTTTGTAAGTTTTTGTTTGCCCAAAGGTTTGAAGCAAGTGGTGGGAAGCAAGGAGTTTCACACCATAAGCCAAGAATCAAATTCTCCAAGCAAGCAACATGTAGAGCCACACCTGAAGAAAAGGGTTGAACTTGGGGTAATGCATGAACCTTGTGATGAGATTAGAATGTTTTGCTTTGTAACATACTTTCTATCCATGTAAATTAGCATCTTTCTAGTTTGTAAATGAACATATTTCTACTTGGAAAAACCTTCTAATTAGTATCTTTTGCATGTGCACTGTTGCCTTATGCATCAAGCAAATCTATATCCTTATACATCTGTTTAACACATTGGAATAAAAGTGTAAATAATCAAATTTGGCAGCTAACTTTTCTCATTTGCTCTTTTGTCTGTATTTTTTGCATTCTACATTCCAGATTGTGCCCTCTGCTGATATAGCTTTACTGGAGGTACATAACATTTGGTGTCAATGCCTCATTGAAGTCTCCAAATACATTCTTGCTTGCTTGAGAACATCCTTGCTGGGTATCATTTGTTGTGACACCCTACGCCGCTGTTCAGTTTGTTGCTTCTGCATTTGCTGCCCCAAACTGCTGTTTAGTGTATAAATTCAGTTTTTGCAGCTATCTTCTCTCATTTGCTCCTTTGTTTGTGTTTTTTGCATTCTACAGTCCATCTTAAGCCCTCTTCTGTTATACTTTTACTGCAGGTGTATATCACATAGGGTCAAGCAGCAATAAACCTCGCGATGAGTTCTCACCATATTACTGACCCAAGCTCACCCTTATGTTCTCTACAAGTTCTGCCCCAATGTTAATCTTAACAATTTTCTTATGAGCACAACCCGAGTTCAAATCACTGTACTGTGATGAATATTACTGTAATAATACAGCTTGCTGAAATACCACGGTAGCTATATCGTGATGTAATGCATGTAGGGCCGGTTTCAGCCCCGTCTAAACAAGTCAACATTCATTAGGGCAACTCACATTGCACTAATGTCAATTATACTTCATATTAATTTGCATCTAGAAGATTATGGCTGAAAATTTTCATTAGGGCAACTCAAATTGCACTGATGACAGTTATACTTCATATTAATTTGCTTCTAGAAGATTATGGCTGAAAAATTAGTAAGCATATGATAAATTGCCCTGTGCATCTACTCTGTACACAGAAGTCCTATTTGTAAATCATGTCAATAAGCATAAAGATAATGCAAAGATGGGAGATTTCTGCTGCATTCACTCACAAATCAAAATTTGACCTTACAAAGCACCCCACGATTCCTCTACCAGAAAAACTATATTTTTAGCAAACAAGAACAAAGTCCATGTTATGAATTATCAAAATAATTTAGACATTGGCTAACTACAGTTGGTCGGAAGTTTATCTAATTGTAAGGATTACACGCCCACAGACCTCGACCAACGTTGAATGACCTCAAGATCATGAATCTCGGGATCAATCTCCGGAGAAGGCCGGCTCCTTGTAAATTCTAACTAAACGCTTGGGGAAAAGGGAAGGGAAAAGGATTAAAGAAAACGTAAAGCTAGAACATAACGTGGTGTAGATCCAATCGCATCAAGATACATGCCCAATCAGTCTGAACATAAACAACATTCATGGACTACCTAACAGACCAGCCACTGATTCCATTAATCGTTTACGCACATAACTGTACTGAGAATTCCAGAATTAAAGAATAAACAGCATGAAATCCAGATATCAGAATTAAAGCTAGTTCATTCATTTAACTTTAGCAGAAATAATCAACAGAGCAAGATCATACATACATAAAAACAATTGAAGACCAGACGGTAATCCACTTATATTGCCAAATGCATCAAACTGTACATGCATGTTGTAATGACTGGAGAGCTAACACTAAAACATATATTACAAACATGTATATATAGCCCCTTCAAGGAGCAGGCTTTCGAAAGACTAATTAATATTTCATTAATGGTGGATCGGAATGTCAGTGTCCAGCTGGTTCGAATGACCTCTTTTGCGATCGCTTTGTCACAGACAGAACATTCTCCACTGTGTCCGAACATGAGCTACCGACATTCTTTGTTTAAGCCTTCCTTTCATAATTAATGAACTTGATGCTGCTCCTGCCTACACATGTTTCTTTGAGCTAAGGTAGCTGCGCTGCATCAATTCTTCATCTACCGCCCTATCTCAGACTGACCAGTCATTAAATCCATTCATCTGCGGCATCCTTGGATCCAGTGTTCTGACATCATTGGCGGGAAGGAAAATTTTCAATTTATGAAGCCTTCTATGCAGCTGGGCCTTTGTGCATTTATGACTAGATAGGACGGAGCTCTGGGCTGAATGCATACCCCGATTCCACCCCAATCTTATATCTAGATCGCATTCTCCTAGGACGAGGAAATGGGAGCCCCTACTAATCTTCTTTTTCCTTCTCTCTCCACCTTCCTTGTGGTTGGGTCAACCTCGGGCAGAATTTTGGGTCTACCACCTCCCGAGTCTGCTTTCGAATTCTCCATCTATATGAGTTTACCGCTTAGGCAACAATCTGATACCTCTTTCCTTTCCGTCATTCTCCTAATCTTCCGCCCGATTCCATCCGCTTGCGGACGGAGTTTTGGGAATGCCCACAATAGGTTCGCAACCCATTTTTAGGTCTGAAACTTTGGACAGTCGATGGCCTGGAAGTGACCCATTTCTCCGTCCATCTTTTCTCTTAGCCATTTTTCAAATTAGCCCCTTTTTCTTCATTGAACAAAACAAGTGGGTGCAGAAAACTCACCCACATTCTTGGCAACTTACGAGGGGGCTTTTACTAGGTAGAAGGCACAGAACCCTTCAAGAGACTTGCCATTCATCCGAATCCTCCCCTCAGAGATCGGTGCAAAGTGGAAAGAAAAGGACTCACTCTAGCCCGGTCATTCTACAAGAACAAGGGTCAGGGCATAAGCATCAGTGATTGCAGACCAATGTGGCGCAAGCGAAAGGATCAAAAGCGCTGACACATCACACCAAAGGAAGCCAAAAGGTTGTGGAGCTTGAAGAAGAACAAAGCCTTAAACCTTCATTAACTTCTTCTCCATATCCAAGCCTCTTGCCTGACCTTCCTTTGAATCCGTTGGAATCATCCATCCCCATGTCTTCATCCAATCCATCAATCACTCCCATATCCTCAATCACCCCTCCGCCTCCTTCACAAGTGTTGCCCCAGCAATTCCAATCATCAGCGGCATCAGTCATAAGTCAATCAACAGGTCTAAACCAAGAGCAAGCACTGATGACACTCCCAGTGTCCCCGTTATCCTCTAAGTTGTCTTTTCCACTTCCGTCTTAGGAAATATAAGAACCAAAAATCTTCAAGTTCGTATGTGTGGCAAGAGATAACCAAAAAAAATGGGCAGAAGTGCAGCTGCAACAGTAGCATCAGGGTCCGGAAGAGGCCACTATGGTGATCTTGCATGAGCTCGATCCGATTGAGGGAAAACAACATAAGGTAATTGCCAAGCCCAAAGTCAAAAAGGCAAAAGCTGACATGAAATATGATGACTGGGAGTTTGAGCACCTCACCAGGCATATTGATGATATTCCCTCTATCAAAGTATTGAAAGCGTCGCATGTGAACTCTGATACCCTGTACCTCAAATTGAAAAATGCTAAAAAGAAGATGAAGGCAGAAAAAAAGAAAGCAGAAAACTAAGGCCCAATTTCATCGAGTACAGCGTGAAAAGAAAGCTATCGAAAACAGAAACAAAACGCTGAGTGATAACCTGAACAAAACTCCCTCTCCCGAAATCCTGTAGTAAAAGGAAGAAGAAATTGCTAAACTCAAAAATGAGTTACAGGCAATGAGGAGCAGGCTAGAGCAATGTAACGAAGAATTCAAAATAAAGATGCAGCAACAGGAGCTCCTGCTCAATGAATGCAGAAGCAAGATCCAACGGCAAGAGAGTGAGCTTAATCTTCTCCTTCAAGACCTGTAGAAGGAAAAAGAGAAGCCTACTAGGCCCACCATTTCAAAAGACAACCTCAAGAGAGTTAGGCTTGTTCATTTGAAGAAAGCGAAGGAGGCAGCCTTGAAAATTGTTTCTCCTTTGACACTAGCAATAGAAAGTAGTTTTGAGATCTCAGCAGCAGCAAAAGCTGAGTTCAACAAAAAGAAGGGCATCATACACAATATGAGCCCGTAGGCTGCTTTACGCATAATGTTGATCAGTCATAGCACTAACCCCCACATCTGTCAAAGGCATGACCGAGAACAGTATGAAGTCATGATACAGCAAGTTTTGTATCTGACTGACTTGTATTGTGAAGGAACCAAGCTTATGGACATGCTGAAGGAGTTGGGGGCAACAAATGAATTTAATGAACAGCTCAAAGCACTTGGGTCACCGGGATTATGGGACAATAGTCATCAGCTATACTCAGAGCAAAATCTTCAGAAGCTATTCCAAGATCTTGAAGAAGATGAGAGTATGATCGCGGCTTTGCAAGAACTTATAACGCCAAATCAACTTTTTAATTTAATCTCCAAGTTATTCAGTCTTTCAAACATTTTTGATCAAATGGTTGACAGATACAGTGACCCACCCGACAAAGAGGGGTGCAAGCTCAAGTATATTGTGGACCAGATGAAAAGTGCCACTGTCCCTTCCATGGATGACTGGGCAAAAATGTGCAGCAAGTTGCAGAGTGGAGCAGTCACTCAAGCAGCGGTTCCTCATGCCGAATCCTCTAGAGTGGAAGTACAGCGATCAAGAGACCCATCGGGTCTCCCTAAGTCGTAGAAGGCGACTTTTATGTTCCATTTTTGAATTCATTCTGTTTTGATGACTCCGCGGCCCAAAGATGCGGCCATAAAGATTAATCTGCTTGTTGTTTTTAAGTTTTTGGTATGTTATAGTTAGCTGGGTTCTGTGCCTTCTGCCTAGTAAAAGCCCCCCCGTAAGTCGCCAAGAATGTGGGTGAGTTTTCTGCACCCACTTGTTTTGTTCCATGAAGAAAAATGGGCTAATTTGAAAAATGGCTAAGAGAAAATATGGACGGAGAAATGGGTCATTTCCAAGCCATCGGCTATCCAAAGTTTCCAACAAAAAGAGGGCAAGTCAAAGATGCACCTGATGGAAAAATGGGCTGCGAACCTATCGTGGACATTCCCAAAACTCCATCCGCAAGCATATGGAATCAAGCGGAAGATCAAAAGAATGGCGGAAAGGAAAGAGGTCCCAGATTGTCGCCCAAGCGGTAAACTCATATAGACGGAGAATTTGGAAGCAGACTCAAGAGGTGGCAGACTCGAAATTCCGCCCAAGGTTGACCCAGCCACAAGGAAGGTGGAGAGAGAAGGAAAAAGAAGATTAGCAGGGGCTCTCTTTTTCCCGTCCCAGGAGACTGCGATCCAGATATAAGATTTGGGTGGAACCAGGGTATGCATTCAGCCCAGAGCTCCATCCTATCCAGTCATAAAGGCACAAAGGCCCAGCTGCATAGAAGGCTCCATAAATTCAAATTTCTCCTTCCCGCCAATGATGTCAAAACACTGGATCCAAGGATGCAGCAAATGAACAAATTTAATGATTAGTCAGTCTGAGTACATAGGGCAGTAGATGAAGAATTGATGCAGCGTGGCTACCTTAGCTCATAAAGAAACATGTGTAGGCAGTAGCAGCATCAAGTTCATTAATTATGAAAGGAAGGCTTAGATAAAGAATATCAATAGCTCCTATCCGGACACAGTGGAGAATGTTTTGTCTGTGATGGAGCGATCATAAAAGAGGTCATTCGAACCAACTGGACACTGATATTCTGATCCACCATTAATGAAATATTAATGTCTTTTGAAAGCCCGCTCCTTGAAGGGGCTATATATACATGTTTGTAATATATGTTTTAGTGTCAGCTCTCCAGTCATTACAACCTGCATGTACAGTTTGATGCATTCAACAATATAAGTGGATTACTGTCTGGCCTTCAATTGTTTTCATGTATGTATGATCTTGCTCTATTGATTATTTCTGCTAAAGTTAAATGAATGAAATAACTTTAATTCTCATATCTAGATTTCATGTTTATTCTTTAATTGTGGAATTCTCATTAGTGTTATGTGCCTAAACGATTAATGGAATCAGTGGCTGGTTTGTTAGGTAGTCCATGAATGTTGTTTATGTTCAAACTGATTGGGCATGTATCTTGATGCAATTGGCTCTGCACCACATTATGTTCTAGATTTACGTTTTCTTTAATCTCTTTCCCTTCCCTTTTCCCCAAGTGTTTAGTTAGAATTTGCAAGGAACCGGCCTTCTCCGAATATTGACCCCGAGATTCATGATCTTGAGGTCATTCAACGTTGGTCGAGGTTTGTGGGTGCGTAATCCTTACCATTAGACAAACTTCCGACCAACAACCACCAAGGGGAGGACCCTAAATCTTAAGTACATGTCACACCTACAAGCAAATTACGATTCCTTCATGCAAAACCAAGTACAATTTACTCTATAAATAGTTGTGGCAACTAGACAAGGACTATTTGATAAATTGCACTGGCAGAATAGTAATGAACATTAATAAAAGCATACATTATTTTCTGGACATTATGAAGGACTTGAGTTTACTAAATGAGTTAGCAAAAAAAACATTCCACAAATGACCACTGAGTCTGCTGACTTGGAAATCATCAACAATTCCATTATATTGTTGGTCCTCTTGGATGTACTATTGTTGGTTCCATAGTGTTAGTTAAAACTTTAAATTTTACCTGCAAGCAGAAAACACAATGACACAAAAAATAACAGTAACACAGAGATTTTACGTGGAAACCTGCAATGTGCAGGGAAAACCACGGGGCAATGGCAGCTTCGTTATTTTATTGATTTCAGCAAACTTTACATTCACACAACTTGTTTACATGCAAGGGGTCGTTCCCCTTTTATAGATAAATGAAGGAAGGCTCCGAAAACTGTTCGTTTCCTCTCCCAAAGGAAGACTCCGAAAACTGTTCGTTTCATCTTCCAGAGCTACACGTCTGGCGGCTACCCGTCTGGAGCTAGACGTCTAGCGACTACCCGTTTGGAGCTAGACGTCTGGTAGGTTACCCATTTGGAGCTACACGTCTGCGACTACCCGTCCGAGCTAGACCAGATAGGAGCTAGACGTCTGCAGTCTAGACATCTGCAGCTACTTTTTGCTGAAGAACATAAGATAGTGACTTCACCTCCTAACATTCTCCCACTTGAAGTCAGTATACAGGAATTCTTTGCCTATGTTTTTCCATCCAATGCCAATTGCCCAATGCTGCCCTTATTACATTTTCAGCAAGCCCAGAGAAGTTTTGCACCACTCAAACTTCTCTGTCTTGACCGACTTTGTAAGCATATCTGCAGGATTCACTTCAATATCAATTTTCTCCAACAGGATCCTACCTTCTTCCACCACATTTCTTATAAAATGGTACTTAACATCAATGTGTTTCGTGCGATCATGGAATGTTGGGTTCTTCACTAGCTGAATAGCACTTTGGCTATCACAATGCAACGTAATTTTCTCCTGCATTATCTTGAAGTCACCCAACAATCGCTCTAGCCAAATTGCCTCTTTGCTGGCCTGAGTCGCTGCAATATATTCTGCTTCAATGGTTGATAAAGCCACCACAGACTGCAACTTAGAAGTCCAACTCACAGCTCCACCAACAAGAGTGAAAGTATATCCTGTAGTGGACTTTCTCCCATCTCTATCTCCACCATAATCAGAATCCACAAAACCTATAACTTGCAAATTTTCCGATCCGTAGTAAATAGCAGCATCTGAAGTGCCTCTTAAATATCTAAATATCCACTTCACTGCATTCCAATGCTCCTTACCAGGATTTGCCATGTACCGGCTGACAACTCCCACTGCTTGGGCAATATCCGATCTGGTGCTCACCATGGCATACATGAGGCTTCCTACTGCTGATGAATACGGTACACGAGACATGCTTGTCTTCTCTGCTTCTGTTCTAGGACACTGATTGGAAGACAATTTTAAGTGTGAAAGAAGTGGGGTACTAACTGGTTTTGCATTCTGCATATTGAAGCGTTGCAGAATCTTTTCTATATATGACTTTTGACTTAACCAGATCTTTCTTCCTGTTCTGTCCCTGTGTATCTTCATCCCTAAAATTTGGTTTGCTGCTCCTAAATCCTTCATTTCAAATGTCCTAGCCAACTGAGCCTTAAGATCAATGATTTTCTTCATGTTGGGGCCTGCAACCAGCATATCATCAACATACAACAACAAAATAATAAAACTGCCATCATCAAACCTCTTATAGTATGCACAATGGTCAGCTTCACTCCTGCTGAAACCTTGGCTCTTCATGAAGGTGTCAAATTTTCTGTACCACATCCTTGGCGCCTGTTTCAACCCATACAGAGATTTCTTGAGTCTGCAAACCAAATGCTCTTTGCCTCTTTCTTCATAGCCCTCAAGCTGATCCATATAAATCTCCTCCTCGAGATCACCATGCAAGAAAGCAGTCTTTACATCAAGCTGCTCCAGTTCTAAATCCTGTGCTGCTACAAGTGCAAGTAAAACTCTAACAGTAGTCATCTTCACAACTGGAGAGAAAATTTCATTAAAGTCTATACCTGACTTTTGCACATAACCTTTTGCCACCAAGCGAGCTTTATAGCGTTCCAACAACCCATCATTGTTCTTCTTTACTTTGTACACCCACTTGTTTCCAACAGCCTTTCTTCCAGGTGGGAGATCCACAAGTTCCCACGTTTTATTCTTGCGAAGTGCCTCGATTTCCTCCTCCATGGCTTTCCTCCACTTTTCTGCATTCTCAGACTCTCTAGCTTCCTGAAATGAACTAGGCTCACCATCATCAGTTAACAAAGCAAAAGAGGACTGATAAACAGGAGAATACCTTTCCGGACACTTTTGTGGACGTGTAGATCTTCTAACCCAATGATCTGTTGATTGTGGCTCTTGGTCTTGTGACCGTTGTGGCTGCTCTACTTGTTGTTCTACTTGTTGTTCTGCATGCTGATCAAAAACTTCAGCATGCTGATTTTCATATTCATCTTCGTTCATATCTACTTCAATTGGTACAACATTAGGAGTTTGTTGTACCTCCTTCCTTTGCATGGATTTTTCATCAAAAATAACATCCCGGCTAATAATTACCTTGTGGGCAGTAGGATCCCACAATCTATACCCCTTCACTGTATCTCCATAGCCGAGAAAAACACATTTGCTTGACTTTGGGTCAAGTTTGGACCTTTTTTCTTTAGGCACATGGGCAAATGCATCACAACCAAAGGTACGCAAATGAGAGTAATCAACTGGCTTACAACACCAAACCTCCTCCGGAATCTGTCCATCCAACGCAGCTGTAGGTGACCTGTTAATAAGGTAAACAATTGTATTAACAGCCTCTGCCCAGAACCTTTTATCCAACATGGATGCGCTGAGCATGCTTCTTGCACGTTCCATGATTGTGCGATTCATCCGCTCAACCACACCATTTTGTTGTGGAGTATATGGTACAGTCTTCTGGTGCTTAATTCCTTCCTACGTACAAAATTTATCAAATTCCTTGGAGCAATATTCACCCCCATTATCTGACCTGAGACATAAAATAGGCTTGCCCAAACTTTTCTCTACTCGTGCTTTGAACTCTTTAAATTTCTGCAAAGCTTCCGACTTCTTCAGAAAATAAACCCACACTCTCCTAGAATAATCATCTATAAAAGTCAGAAAATAGATAGCACCATTTAAGGACTGAGTGGGGACTGGTCCAAATATATCAGAATGTATAAGTTGCAGAAAATCAGAACTCTTACCAGGGCTTGCAGTAAACCGAACCCTCTTTTGTTTACCAAAAATACAGTGCTCACACAAGTCTAAATTACAAGACTTAATCCCAGAAAGCATACCTCGGTCATGCAGAATTTTCAGACCTTTTTCACTCATATGTCCTAGGCGTTGATGCCATAGCATTACTGCATCCTGAACAGAAGTTGTTGCTGCTGCATGGTTTGTCACCGTATCACCGCATAAACGATATAGGGTCCCATAAGATTCTCCTTTTGCTACTACAAGGGCTCCTCTGGTAATTTTGCAGTAGTTGTTACCGAAAGTGACAGAATACCCTAGCTTATCCATCATCTTGATTGAGAGCAAATTCTTCCGCAAATCGGGCACATGTCGTACATCACATAACATCCTTTCTCTACCATCGTCCAACCTGATCCTTATGTCCCCTCTTCCCACAATTTCTAAAGGATGATCATCACCTAAGTAGACCATCCCACCACAATATGGCTGATATTTGTCAAACCAGTCTCTGTGAGGAGACATGTGGAAAGATGCACCCGAGTCCAAAACCCAGGTATATAAAACAGATCTGTTGTTGCTGATACAGAAAGCCTCACATGTTGCCGTCTCTCCTGAATCTACTGTACTGGCCTCAGCTGATGGCTGAATTTGCTTTTCACCATTCTTTTCCTTTTTAATTGCCAACAATCCTTTGAGTGCCCTGGCTTCCCACAATGCCAACACTTCCCTTTCTGCTTGCGTCCTTTAGACTTAGATCTGGACCGTAATCTACCTTGTTCACTCCTCTCGAAAGATCGACCTCTCACAGATAGGGCTTCATTGGTTGAGGGTTCCAGAGACGTTTTTCGCCTCAACTCTTCTGCCAACAAAGCGGCTACCACATCATCAAATTTTAGAGCTCCTGATGATGCATTACTGATGGTCATCACCATATGATCCCAGGTGTCCGGGAGGGAACAAAGTAGGGTGATAGCTCTGTCCTCATCCTCCATCTTCACACTAACTGAAACCAGTTTACTGATAAGGGTATTAAACTCATTCAAATGATCTGCCACAGATGAACCCTCCTTCATCCTCAGGCTATAAAGTTGTTTTTTCAGAAAAACCTTATTTGTTGCTGATTTTGTTTCATACAACTTTTCAAGCTTCTGCCAGAGGGCTTCCGCGGTCTTTTCTTCAGCAACATTGAACAAGACAGAGTCTGCTAGGCAGAGACGGATTGTAGAAACCGCCTTCCTGTCCAGCGTTGCCCACTCCTCATCTTTCATGCTGCTTGGTTTACTCGCGACCCCTTTCAAGGCTAGGGCTTGGTCATTTTGAACCAGCAAATCCTCCACCTTCATCTTCCATAGGGCGAAGTTCCTGCCATCAAATTTCTCAATCTCGAACTTGGTTACACCTCCTGTCATTGTTTCAGCTCCCACTCGCACAAAACCTTAGGCTCTGATACCAGATGTTAGTTAAATCTTAAAATTTTACCTGCAAGCAGAAAACACAATAACACAAAAAATAACAGTAACACAGAGATTTTACGTGGAAACCTGCAATGTGCAGGAAAAACCACGGGGCAATGGCAGCTTCTTTATTTTATTGATTTCAGCAAACTTTACATTCACACAACTTGTTTACATGCAAGGGGTCGTTCCCCTTTTATAGATAAATGAAGGAAGGCTCCGAAAACTGTTCGTTTCCTCTCCCAAAGGAAGACTCAAAAACTGTTCGTTTCCTCTCCCAAAGGAAGACTCCGAAAACTGTTCGTTTCCTCTCCCGGGCTACACGTCTGGCGGCTACCCGTCTGGGGCTACACGTCTGGCAGGTTACCCGTCTGGAGCTAGACGTCTGGCAAGTTACCCGTCTGGAGCTAGACGTCTGGCAGGTTACCCGTCTGGAGCTACACGTTTGGCGACTACCCGTCTGGAGCTAGACGTCTAGCAAGTTACCCGTCTGGAGCTACACGTCTGGTGACTACCCGTCTGGAGCTAGACGTCTGGCAGGTTACCCGTCTAGACGTCTACAGACTAGACGTTTGTAGCTACTTTTTGATGAAGAACAATAGAGATCTGGATAGTGACTTCACCTCCTAACACATAGCCCCTTTTAACAAATTAAGATTCAAATATCTGTAACAACCATCCTTAAGATCGCACCACTGACACTTCTAATGAAATTGCCAAAGAAGGATCAGCTTCATTGGCAGCATGTCCAACCTTCCAATCACTTTCATTTGATATTCTTAACATCAATGTGCTTTAGGATTTTGTTAGATTCTACGCAGGTTAATTTATAGCTAATCAGACTCTCTCAGGCTGGGAGAATATTATACCAACATCTTCTAGGGAGAATATTATACAAACATCTTCATAGTTCACAGTAAGCTCACAAACATTAAGAAGACAAGTCTTAAAACAACAATGAGAATAACAATAAACTGAATGAAGATTAGTTGCCAGCTGAGAAGCAGCATAACAAAGAGAGAAGAATTTTGTTTCTAGGCTATAGAGCACGTGTGGTCCACTTCCAGTAATAAATAAGAATTTAGAGGAACTCTAGTGAATGGTTTTAAGCAATGATTCCAAAATAGAAATCCAAAAGAATACTTAACACATTTAAATTAGTAAAAATAAGGATGGAAAAAGTATAAAAATAATGGATGGAAAAAAGTAAAAAAAATTAGTACATTGCACCAAACCTTTTCCTACTCTTGGTTTCCAATAATGGGAAACAGTTGACATAAAGTGAAAGTTACTGATGATGATGATAACAAAGAATAATATAAGTTATTCAAATGTTGTGTGGGAATACTTACTGTCTCGCCTGGTTGGAGAACATTTGCTATGCGCCTCTTCATTTTACCGATTTCTTCAGGTGACAGACCGTCATCATCATCCCTTTCTTCATTAAGCTGTTCCAAGTGTTCAACTGCAAAACGTGTGTCCACCTCCACACTATCAAGCCAGGCATCCTAGTTCAAGCACATAATAATGTATTTAATATTTCATCAAGGGAGAAAAGAAGAAGCTTGTGAACCCTCTGAGAAACATTCAAAAATTCTTTGCTATATATATATATATATATAACCCATAATTGTCGCATGAAACATGTTGCTTTAAAAAGATATGAACAAAATTCATAGAGAAGACCTTAATTTCATTTCCATTGCCATATTCCACATAGTTCCCTTCCGAATCAAAGTAACCTTCCTTTCTCTCTTGTTTCAGATTGAAAGGCTCAATCTTGATTCCATCATCTTCCAGATCTTCATCATCCTGCAGAACTCATATTGACAGTAAAAATAGTTTATTATAATGTAATTAAATAATTCAAAATACAAAATCCAATTAAGTACAAATGATTTTTGGGGATTAATTTCACTGCAGCAATAAAAAACAATCAAACAAAAAGTATGTAAAAGTAAGAAGGATTATTGTAAGCTAGCAGTAACCAGCTCAACTTCAATACATGTTGAATGTGCCCGATCCCTAAATATCATAGCAGACACAGTTTATTACAATGTAGCTTAATTAAATGTCAGACTGTGGAAGCTCTAGCAACAACAAATTGGAAAAAATACTGCAAATGTTTCGATCAAGGAACCAAACTGAAATGTTTAACAAATAAATGAAATACATTGATTACACTTAGAATAGCAATTTTGGTGTAACGATCAAAGAATTCAATTTCAGCTAGAATTTTATGTAGCTGTTTTATGCAACAGGCATTACTGGAATCTATAGAAGATGTCCTAAACCTTTCTGCATTTTGACTCCAACTTTTCCAGTGTACGTGTATCAAGTTTCAACATTGAAAACAGTGAGAATAAGGGGAATGCCCTCCATAGAAACCGTAAATAAAGTGCCTAAAGAACTCAATACACGGGTATCATTAAAAGATAGTCCGTGAAAGACCACACATCTAAGTTCCAATGCAAGAATAGACAAGACAAAAATTGTCGATTCTAGGCATAGTGGCTCCTCTTTGAATACCTTTGAAGGGCTCATTACTAAGAATTGCAAGGGTAACATACATGACACCAACTTAGCATTGCATACATTGAAAATATTGATGACCTTATGACCTTGTACATGAGATAAAAATTGCACACGCTTTGCATATTAGAAACCTTATAATGAAAGGGACTAACTTTTTAATAGTAATCATATTACTTATAAATTGGATGATAAATCTGTGTTTCATTACTTATAAATACACTGAAGATTACAGGTTGATTAAAAAGTAGGAAATTCATTAGTTTTCAAAGGAAGATAAACTTGTAAGTGTATAGGACTATTCTATGTGGACTCTAACACTTGTTTAAAAATAAATAACGGATTAGCATGGGCAGTTGTACTGAGGTGGGTGGTAAAAAGAAAGTAGCACACCTGCAAATGCTACTTAGGAAGAGCAGCGTAATCTCTTTAAACTTAAATTCTACTAATGGAAGGGATTAAGCCAGTGTAAAACGTAGTTCATCACATCTATTCCTGTGATGTCTAGCTCTTGGTACATTTGCAACCACAGATTTCTAGATTTTATAATCAAATCTATACAGTGGAGTCAACATTGAAATTTAAGTTTTAGGCTGACAGTTCTGCAATTTTCATAGACCAGTCTGGTAATTTTGTAACATAAAGAATTTAAAATAAAGGCACCTTTTGCCACCAGGTATTGGTTCATTGGGAAGATTGATGGCACGTTATAGACAAGGGTTCCAAACTCAGGGAGGTCCTTTAACATCAGTGCTCATACCGTTGTAAGAAGTGCAAGTCTTGTGTGCATTTTATCACCAATAAACAACCCTTTATCATGTCCACTAAGCCAGCACGTGAGTTCAACAGTCGCAAGCAGTTGATGCTTCAGGTGCTTCCTTTAGCAGGTACAGGGAGGCCCTTGGTCATTCTTCCAGTCAAATAGAGATAATTTAAAGCAATTCTTTTCTATGATTAAAAAATGATACCTTGGCTGCACTAAATTGTGGATGCCATTAAAATTTACAAGGAATATCATGGCATTTAAAAAAAAAAAGTTTCCAATACAAGTGAGGTCATACCTCCAAGGAGGCTTTACCCAGGCCCGTCCATAACCGGATCGCTTCTGTCCCATGAGAACGTTATCTGATGGCAAGCATAAGTCTATGCATTGGGCAGTCCACTCACATATGATCATGATTCCTCTGGGATTCCTGCAATTTGGAGAGAATAGAAATGCCTCTTCCATCATAAGAAATGTGAGATTTTTGCACATACATGGCATGAGTTTCTTCATGCCATCCACAATTCCCCCAAACATTCTGGTGTAATTTCTACCCTAGGAGCCCCAAATTGAGAAGTTCCAAACCCTCATACTTCAGCGTATCACCCATTGTTTCTGGGATGGGGAGAAGGACAGTGCAAGACCGCCGAACGTGTTTCTGGGACAGCACAACATGTTTCCAGGACGCCAGGATGACTTTTTGAGACATGAGGACACACCTCCAAGACCACCCCCAATCCCCAGACGCATCACATTGGAACATAGTTGTAGACGAAAAATTGCAGAGAGATATATCCTAGCTCTGTTTGTGATACATGCACAAAAAAAGCAATAAAGAAACCAGCAACATAGGAAATGAGAACTTTTGCTTTGTATCTAAGTTGCATAAAACTTGGAAACGGGTAAAGTTTCTGAAATGGAAATGGGAGTCCTTCAACCCTTTCGAAACGCCAAAATGATAAAGGAAACACCTAATTTATAAATAAATTTATATATATATATGGAGATCCCTGGATAAGAACGCATTTGATTATTGATTCTCAAATAGAGAATATGGTTGATGTCAAAGCTCAAACTTTATAGATCACGCTATACATGTCTGCAAAACTAAACTACATGGGATACACTGTAAACTAGTTCTTAATCTTCAAAGTCATCAAAACGAGTAGCAAAATGAAAAGAAGACCTACCTCCTCTGGCTCCAACAACAGGTATATGAGGACTTTCATCATCCTCAAGATCAGGTGCAGCCATATAAATCTCTAAGGCAGAATTTTAGGACTCACAACCCAGTCTTTTGTTTACCCTTTTGTGTACTGTTTTTTAAGAAAGATCCAAGACACAGATGCAAATGCAAAGAAACTAGATTTTTTCTTCCTTCTTCATCAAGTAAGTGAATGCATATGTGCTTCAATTCCTCTTTGTTGACAAAGATCTTGCCATTTTTGCTAGATTCTCTGGCTTCATTGATCCCAACCTATAATTATTTTCAAATTATCATTAATTTTGTTTTCTTTTTCCTCATCTTGATGCTTTTGTTATAGTAACTTGAATTTTATTAGAGTGGGTCATGTGTGTCCCATGTGGGCCATTTGCAATACCCATAAAACTTTCAAAAACCTCAACCCTGGACTTTTCCTTTAATTCACAATGACAAGAAATGATGGAAAACATCCATGGAAATATTAGAAACATCATTTAGAAACACCAAAAAATGTGGGAAGTCAAAATAACAAGTTTCCAGTAGTTTCCAAGTTTCTGAAATAGTGCAACAAGGGCACCCTAGCAGATTCCTGCAACATAGCTTTGTATTAATCATGGTGCACATAATTGTAATCACAGGGAGTGATGATCACAAAATCATTTACAAGAATCTGAAAGCTATATTCACAAACGTCATTCCTTAAGATCAGAGATCATATATACGATACCGTATTGGTTTAACAATATAGGCCATATCATATCAGAAATATATAGAAGCATTAGATGTTAAAGTTGGAATTCAACCTTTAAGGATGAATCCCTCATATTTTGCACATATCCTAACAAACATACAAGATTGTTTCAATCGCTGACCTAGTAAAGTTATTATCCTACCAAGCTAACAAGGGATGATGATCATAATTATGACTAAAGGTAATTCTATGGCTAATGATGGGTGATGTTCTCAAAGCTAAACATGAAATGGTATGGAAAGGGCCACCATTTACGCAATTATCCAAATTATCTTCATAATTGTCCTCATTGTTCCCCTTGTCACACAAAGGATTGGATTCCAAAGCAAACAAGTGAAACAAATGAAATCGAGTGATACGTCTTTGGATTATGTTGAGATTGCAATTATTGATGATGTGACATATGTTTGCATTACAAGCGCTGATGATGTGAACGACTTGTATGACATAAGTATCGTAGGAAGACTTTGTAAAAAAATTCTCATAAAGACACATCTGTTCCAAATGTGCATAGAAGACCATAAGAAGAAATATATAGTTGTCCCCTGCAAGGGTGAATGCTTGAGGTGGAAAAGACTAATAAACATTACAAAAACTGATCAACTCTCTGAAATAAAAAGCCAAGGCATCAACAAAAGACAATTTGAATGAATAAACCTTCAAAAAGGAAATTTGGATGAACAAGACTGTGAAGAAGAACAATCTTGCTTTATAAGTCAAATGAACTCCTAAACAATGGGAAGAAATATTCAAAAGTGAAGCGCACAAGATTGCACGAAGGAAGTTGAAGACTTTGCCTACACTTCCTAATAGCTTGAAAAGAAACACATGATGTCGTTGAGTTTGTCAAAACTTACTAAAGAACCAATGCCATTGAATATGTCAAAATGAGGATAAAGGTGGAGGGAGTACCTGCCATTTACTAAATCCGAAGAATGCAACCCCCCCACCAAAAAATAAAAAACAACCTAATCAAAGGCTCATACCAGAACATTCAAGAGATAATTGTGGAAATTCAAGACCTTGCTATAGAGTTTGAAGAAATCAGGCTTACACATACATTAAGGGAAGGAAACAAATGTGCAGATAAGCTAGCCAATAGAGGGATTTTAATAGAGGATCGTGAAGTTTAATTTTTTTTTCCATGGTTAAAAGAAGTAGTAAGTTTAGCTGAAGCTGACAAGAAAATGTTGACTACCTGAATCAAATAATGATTAATATTTACTTTAATGTTTTTCATTGGTAATATTTGTTTTATTTTATAGCATTAATATGTTTTCATATAAACTATTTATTACAATTTTTGTGGTTGCACTTATGCTTCAGGAAGGAAACTAGCAATCTAGATCTGGTAAAGCAAACTATGATAGTGCAATGTTTTGGAAATATTACTCTACTAAGATGCAATGCATAGATAGTAGAGGTGGAGTTTTGGTATTGTGAAGTTGCTGTAGGAAAATGTTAAGAAGAATGTTGAATTCTGGAATATTTGTATTCGCACAGAAAATTGAAAAAAAAAAAGAATTCAGACATTTTATGTAAATGATGTAGGTATCTAACTTTAGCATCTCAATTGAGATGAGAATTGAATCTGTTTGTAAACTCTCAAGCTCTAAAGGAGAGAATTGTGAATTGTCAAGGGTGGGGGACCCAAGTACAGCCACTTGTTCTCCAGCGAAAAAAAAAATTGGCTCAAATACCAACTGATATGTGCACAAAAAGAGCAACGAAAACACAAGCAAAGGAAATAAGAAGTTTTGCTTTGTATTAATCATAGTAGATATATTTATGATTACAAAGGGCGATGACCTCAAGAATAATCCTAAAATTAACAAAGGGCGATGACCTCAAGAATCACTAAAGATGATTACAAGGATAACAATGGATGATGATCTCAAAGCTAATAAATGAAGTGGCATGACAAGTGCCATTATTTACATAATTGTCCTAATTACCTTCACTATTATCCTCTATAATTTTGATGCTCAACCTCTTTGCCTTGAGACTTTCTTCAATGTCATCTTCTATTTTCACACCTCAAATGTATCAACAATTCATGGTAACAGCCAATGGTATCCAAAGCACAAGTGCAAAAAATCTCATGATAATAATTGACAACAACAAGAAAGGAGAAACGCCCAGGAGGTAGAAGAGGTAGCAGAAGGCAACATGGACAAGGTTTGACCGAAAGCAAGGAAGAGCAGCTCTTTCTTTACATGTAGTACAAGGAATCAACACTTCGCAAACAGTCAAGAGTGAAGAATATATCAACAACCTGCAACTGATAGTTTTGATTGCTTCAGGTAACACTCACATTTTTATTATTAGAAAGGTAACATCTAAACTTAATCCATTCATCTATCCTATCTCAGATTTCAAAGTCATGATATCTGGTAGAAAGGAAATTACTTTTAGAGGACAATGCCATAATGTTCATCAAGGTTTCTTTTTTAGAGGACATGCCATAACGTTCATCAAGGTTTCTTTTTTAGAGGACATGCCATAATGTTCATCAGGGTGTTTTTTTATGAGCTACTTTTTGCATATTGGATAACTTTTCATGAAATTTTCAAAAAAAAAAATCGGTAATGAGCAATATTTTCAAAATATATTTGTCAAATTTTTACATAAAACAAGGATAACAATAGTAGATTTGCCAAATTTTTTATATAATAGTACTGAATTTTGTGATTTTCCTTTAAAAATAGCATATCTAACATATACTTCATATTTTTTGAAATTGAGGATTGGCCTTCCATTCTATACTAGTAAAAAGATTTTTCTGTTACATTTTTCGCTGATGTTCATTCATCTTTTGGTGATTATCAGTTGGAGTCACATATGTAAGCAGTTCTCTTAAAAAGCATTGTTATGGCTTTAGGGGTGAAATAGTTGAAACAATTTGAAAATTTCTCCATGAGTTTCCAGCAAATGCTTATGCACTTTAATTGTTACGTAAAAGGTTTCAACTTTCAAGTCTCCAAGCACTGCTCAGTGCAATTATTAGTTCCGCCTGAACGGGGAAGCTCCTAAAGAAAGGCACTTGGGGTATGGCAACACAATTATTTTTTCTAGAAGTTATGTGGGAAAATACAATTATCCAACCTATGTTGGATTATGTGTTTCAATGCCAATGGCATAAAGGTATCTACTTTCAGATCTTCATGCACCACCCAATCAAATTATTAGTTCCCGCAAAATGGATAAGCTTCTTAAGAAAGCCACTCAAGGTATGGTAAAACAACTATTTTTATTAGAAGTTACAGGGGAACAATAATTTATTTGTTTAACCTACTTGGATGAAATAATCTAAACAAACCAACAAGTCTTTTAATATCCAAAAAAACTACCACCAACACAGGAGCATGAATATACTATTGAAATAATTCCAGGCACCAATCCTAATATCAGAACATATAGTTATTCTCATGAACAAGTTACATAATTTCATTGGGTAAGGAGACGCTGGATGCTGGCATCATTCACGTAACTAAAAGGGCCCACTAAACCTGCAGTTTTGGTCAGAGAGAGAAGTCAACTCATGGAGATTGTGAATAGCTTATTGAGGGTCCAACAAAACCACCCTCAAAATTAAGTTCCTTATTCTTGTTATTGATGAATTATTGGATGAATTGCAAGAGGTCATTTCCTTCACAAAGCAAGATCTTAAATTCCGATAACACCAAAATGGAGTAAAGGATGATTCATAAAACTATGTTTGGACACATGAAGCTCACTATAGTTATGAATTCTTCTTGGTCATGACATTTGGCCTCCCTAAGGCACCTACTATTTGTCAAAGCCTTATGAACTCAGTTTTCTGGTTGTTTCTCAAACTATTTGTGCTATTCTTTTTTGCAACTTTCTTATTTGCAGCAAGAGTTGGGAAATCACCTGGCACATGTAAATCAGGTTTTGCAAACTTCAAAAAATAATAAACTCTTTGCCAGAAAGTCCAAATGCATATGTTACAAGGGCATGCATCCCCCCCTTCAGGCCCCCATTTTCTCGTACCTCACATTTCATCAACATGGGGACATTGATGAAACATCCCTAAGACATCCACATTTTTGGGGACTTGGGGGTGGCCATCCCCAAAAAACTCCAGGGACATCCTGAGTCTTCTCCAAAATGGGTTTCTCTAGGGATGGTGTCCCAAGGATGCCTAGGCATCCCCAGGACGTCTAGGTGTCCTCAGGTGTCGGCAAGATGCCCGAGACATCCCATAGCCATCTCCAAGGCCAGACATCCCAGACAGTGTTTAACCCATTTGAGGATTAAAAAAAAACGATTAAGAACATGATTATGGCCCCCCACCTCCTCCCTTCCCCCACAACCACACAACTATCCAGCTTCCCTCAATCAGATCCAAGAAGAAATTCACTATAATAATGTTAATACAATCCTGCCAGAGGAGTCATAAATGCATTGACAGATCTTGTAGAAGACATCAAATGCATGTAATGGGTCTGTCAAACAAGTGTAATGCATGTACAGGTCTTCCAAAAAATATAAATGCATAAATCGGTATGCAAAAATGAATTTAATGCATTTAACAGGCCTGCAATATCTCAGAACATGTCTACAATGCCCATAACAGGATTGTCAACCTATAACAGGTCTAAATATGACTTATTCAAATGTTCCATTTGTTCTTTTGCAAGTAGCGTAACTAATTTCAGAAATGCCCTTTGATTACAATCCCATTGATTACTTAATATAATTTCTCTCTATTGCTTTGTCGTAGATGTAGGAGACCTATAGTTGCTAGAAGAAACTTTCACAGGTAGTCTAACATGTTTTCACATTGAATCCATATAAAGTCCAACACAAACTTACTCCAAATACCAATAATAGAGTGCGCACAGCCATTCGCATTTCCATAATTTCATCAGGTCTTTTATTCAAGCAATAAGTTCATTAAGTCTTTAATTCAAGAAATACCAAAAAAGTTCACTCTTCATATGCCCTTTCAAAAAAATACAGAACTTTGTTTCACTTTCATTTTGTTTATGTCGTTGGAAATTGGATTATAGTTGAATTGAGAATCCTAATTGCCTTTGGTTTTCCAACTTTATTGTGGATTTTTAATAGACACTTAATGTCCATTGCTTTCTATGCTTTTACATTATTCTTGATTCCTAAATTCCTATGCTTTGACATTATGTTATGTTACATGTTTATTATTTGTGCATAAAAAATCCAGTTTGGTGCTTAGCCCTTCCCCAGCCGTCCCACCGTCAGTCCTGATTTTGGAGCCAAAACCTCATTGTCCCCATGCAGAAACTCGTTGAACATAGCCAGATACACTCCCAAAGCACACGAGATTGATAATTTGGGACACATGATATCTAGGGAAGGAGTTAAAGTAGATCCAAAGAAGATAAAGCAGTCAAGGAATAACCCACACCCAAAAACAATCATGGCTTGCAAGGATTTTTGGGGCTTACAGGCTACTACTGTTGCTTTGTTCATAATTAGACATGCATTGCAGCTCCTTTTACAGCTCTACTGAAGTATTAACTCATTTCAACAACCAAAAGCATCCACTCAAGCATTCCATCAATTAAAGAACCCAACAACTTCCATTCTAGCTTTTGCTACGTCAGACTTTACTAAAAAATTTATTGTGGATTGTGACATGCAAAATCAGGATCTGAAGCAGTCTTGTTCCAAGAAAAGAGTCCCTTAGCCATTAACAATAGGCAGCTAACAGGAAATAACTTATCAAGGCTAGCCATAAGTCATGGCTATCTAATGGGAAGGCACTTCAAAGTCAAAATCAATCATATTTTTCATTTTTTTTTTTTGAAAGAGCAGTAATTGACAGCATCAGAACAACAAAAATGGATCACAAAATAATGGGGTATGATTTCGAAATCATCCATAGAAAGGGAAAAGAAAATGTGGTACCCTGCAAGGATGAGGCCTGAACATTATTGTTTGCCATGTCAACCATACAATCGGATTGGATAGATGTGGCAAGGCATGTGTCAGATAGACACCCAAGAATGTCTCAACTTAGGCAGCAGTTGTAGCAAGATTCGTCCTTTTGCGACATGCTCTCTTAGAAGGACAATTCATTACCGCATAAAGACAGGTCATACATATATGAACAATTATCATTGAAAGACAGGTCCGAGGTGTAGACCAATTGGTTCGGCAAAACCCCGTAAGGGGGACGGATGTCCAAGGTTCAAATCTCAGGCCTCGCCAGACTGAACGCTTGTCCGTATTCCTGGTGCTTTCAACGGCGTAAAAGGTTTAAAATGATGCGGCATGGTGGTTATAGGGGTGGACAGCGTGGATAACCATGGCGGCTATTGATTCCCTCATGTTAAAAAAAAAAATTATCATTGAAAGACATTTTTTTGAAGGAATTGCATGCATACCCAATTGCTGGCCACTCAAGATTCCTCAAAACATACTGATGAATCAAGAAGGATTTTGGCCCTTGGGTACAAAAGTTGAAATGAGTTCAGCTTGTTAGTGTCAAAAAGGGGAGGCAGCAAAACCCCGAGATTATTGCATCCTTTTGCCATTTGCCATATCTACTCAAAGATAGGAAGAAATATCAACAAATCATCATGGCATCTACTGAAATCTTAAGCTGTCAGTAATAATGTGGTTCTTATAGGCTTAATGAATATGCTCATTTTTGTCCCTTGAATCGCCCATTTTTCACCCGGCAGGGTGGCTCAAGCTTTTGTAGACAAGGTGCAAAAGTTGCATGGCATGCCAAAATTGTAGTTTGTGATCAAGCTACCATCTTTACTAACAATTTTTGGATAAGATTGTTTCATGGCAAGGGCACACAATAAGCTTGTACTTCAACTTACCACCCTCAAATAGATGGACAAAGTGGCCAAAAAAGTGCTTGAAGGGATATTTCAGTTGCTTCACAGTAGACAAGCGGACACAAGAAGTCAAGAGGCTACCTTGGCAAAGTGATGGTATAAAACATCTTACCATACATCAATTAAAATGACCCCATCCAAGCTTTCTATGGCTATACACCATAATCCACTCCATCATAGTTGCATAGTCATTCCAAGGTACAAGCAATTGAGGATAATGGCTCATCTACAGGCAGTTTCATAGTCTCCAAAAGGTATTTAGTAGCGACAAACCACAATGAAGTTTTGTTCCATGGGAACACATCCCAGTGTTGTATACCTAGAGGGATGCATCCCCTAGGGGACAAGGAGGGGATGGCTGCCTTACTCTCCCCCCTCCCCCAGGCAACCCTTATTTGTGCAAGAACGTGCAGGGGACAACATGTAAGCATCCCTTGAAGAATGAGATGCCTAATATACAATACTTGACAGCATAAATATGGAAAGAAAGACAAAAATACAACACAACTGACATATGGAAAGTTGTTTGTGTAATATAGAGTTATCAGACTCAGAATAGATAAAAAAAATTAAAATCTGGAAATTTAATTCCCCCCATATTCCAAAACTTAAAAGACTTTCCAGTGACAGAGGAATTCAAATTTATTGGTACCTGCATAGCTTTTTGTGAAAGTTGGAACACACAATTCTAGCATCCCTAAAGAAATTTTGTAATCCATTTATGTACATTCAATGAATACATGTCATTGCCACATAATCTTTTTGAATGTTTTGGGACGGCTATAGATAATCTAAAAGGAGTCATCAGCAACGAGAAGTATTACAATACTATGAAGAGCATCCTTAACAATCTAGTGGCCCAATAACATTGAACCAGTCATTACACTCTCCGAATATTGCATTGTTGTCTTCTCATTTTGTCTATGATTACTGATTCGTAATGAGAAAACCAATGATTAACTTCAATTTATGCATTTTAAATTGTTTTCCCAAGGTTGCATCGGTGCACAAGTGTGGATGTACGCAAAGTGCAGGTATGAGTATCATGAGCAAACTTCCAAAATTGAGGTATGTGGGTGCAGGGGCGTAGAATTATGCAGGGTACAAGGGGTACAAGAGTATGGGGAAGTTGGACTGCATGTCAAAAGCACCTTTGTTTAACAAAATGTACTTGATGCAAATGGTGAATCATTGGGTTCATCATTAACACACGATACAAGTACACATTGAGCCCAAAATGATGGGTAACTGCACCTAACAAAACTAAAGTTTTTCCTTTTTTTATTTGTAATTTCAGTTTTTTGTATTTCTTTACTTTTTTATATTTTTATATAGTCATCCCCTCTTTAGCCACAATTTAGGGATGTGTGCTAGTCACCCCCATTCACCTCCCACATTTCCCCATCCCCACCAAAATAGTACTCCATGGAACCGAGGGATAAAACAATTTGTAGACCAACACAAAACGGAGACACGGTGAGCTGGGATATTGGGCCTTTCTACATCTCCAACCCATAGAAAGGCTTCATTTAAGCAGCAAAGGAATAGCAAGCTTGCTCCTAACTTCCCTGGGCCCTACAAGGTTATGTCCAAGATACAATGCACAGCCTACAAGTCTCTATGTTTTGGCATCCTGGGAATGACATGGGGACATATTGGCATCCCCAATAAGTATTGGGAATGTCATCTGAGCAATCTACATCTTGAGGACAACTGGCCACACCCCAGGGTATTTCGAGGACAGCCCCCTTACGACTCCAAAAATGCAACAACATCGAGAGCACACTTCTTCCCTTCTTGGAGCCCGCAAAATGATGAAAACAGTAGTACACAGTCCATAGAAAAATCGCAAGTTTCCAATGATTTCTCACAAAGCTTGCAAGAAATAGCGGGTGGCGAGTTTTTTTTTATTTTCTCGGCACCAAGAAAATTGTCAACTCACAACAATATTTCTCGCTGTTTTCACACAAGAAACTCAGCAACCCTCGGGCAGTTAGCAAAAATTGGTGGGGAAAATAAATTTTTAAAAGGCCATTTAACTTTATTTTTGTATTTTTCTCTTCTCTCTGACTATGAACAATTGTTTATAGAGCTTCATTATTAATAATTTTAAAAATAATATGTTTCCTATATTTAGAGAAATTTCAACTACATCCACATAAATCTCTAAATAATAAGCTTAAATTCTTAAATGCAATAGAAATATAGAGATCTCTCAATGGTTCCATGTACCCTTGGGGCAAGAGAATAATTGATAAAATAGGCAAAATATTTGTAACTATATTTGATTAAAAATCTAGTATGTTGAATGTTGATCGTCATTCTTTTATTATTATACCAAACAGATTCTACTTGTCACCTCTTCCTAATATAATACTATTAGAATTTAAATTTGGGAAAATTGAAAGAAAATGAACAATAACAAAGAAAGGGAATACAAAGCTAAGAGTGGTAGTAAGTTTCATTGAAAGCTTGTTCATTTTTCGAGGCACTTGAGGAGGAGATGAAACATTTGAGAGAATTGGAGGAGATATACCATAATGATCCTGCACTTAAGAGCCTCCAATTCGACCACCCATTCAGATCCAAGGCCAACCATCTAGTTCAAGGGGGAAGAGGGAAAATAAAAAACAGTTTAAAACTGCTTTATAGTTTTTAGATTTTGCATATGTATGAAAAGATGATGTATTTGGTTGGATTTGATGTTCATAAATTATAATTGTGCTTTTATTTATGAATATTTAATATAGAATTAGCCTTCTGGCTCTCCAATTGTTAAAATGTTTTCTTTTCATTGAAAAAATTTCTTCCATTTTTTTTTCCGAGTTTTCCCAAGTTGCCAAAAAAAATCTCCAAAATTGGGATGTTGAGTTTATTGCGGGTTGCAAGTTTTCCAGCTATATGGTACACACGGCCTCTAGGAAGAGGCCAAGATGCATCCTCGTGTAAAACTAGGAATACACATATATATATACATGCACTTTTAAAAAATGATTATATAATTAAAGATCAGTTACCAAAAAAATTATAATATATTTTAACATTGTGATTTATAACATAAAACAACAATAATTAATAAATTAAACCAACGGGCCTGGGACCCCTCATAAAAACTCGTATAAACTTTATATTTTTATAGCTGTAATCTTACTGTAGTGGTAAGGGCTTTGGTCTCTCTTTGAGAGGTTCAATATGAGGGAACCAGGACCCCTCATAAAAACCTGTGTAAACTCATTGAAAAAGACAATAATTAATAATTTGAATTAAAAAGTAAGTTAAAACTTCAAAAACATTTTTTATAAGCCATATTTATATTACCTATTGGCCCAAGGGGGTTTGAGGCATGAGGTGGAAAATGAATTCTTTCACATCACAACTAAGATTCTACTCCCATGAGTGAACTTTACCATTTAATCAAATGACTCAAATGAACTTTACCATTTAATCAAATGACTCAAATCGCATGAGCTCAAGTGGTAAAAAATGTGGACTTTCAGGGTGAGACTCCAATTCAAATCTTAGCAAGCAATACATACATAATTGCAAAATAACACTATGTGGTTTTACCAAAACCATGGTAACCTGAGCAGATGTAGCACAGGTGGGCCGTTTCAATCTCATATATCAATCCAATATCAAGATATGCATTAGTTGGAATTGCAAGTTTCAGTTGGCGGCTTCCATCTTGGAGTTCAGATTATGGTCATTTTGTTCTTTATATGTTTCTTAATATTGTGTGTTGTCTTATGCAGTAAATGCTATCACAGGCAACTATAATGGTTTCATTTATCTCCTCTGAATATTACGCAGAGGTATAGTCTTGCTTATATATTAAATGGTTATATGGTTCACTTATATTTATTCTTCAAGTCTCCTCTTCGAAAGCTAATGTATTTAACAGGTTGAACTCAGAGCATTTGATGGTACAGTCTTGTTTATGTATAATGTTTTTACGCTCTCTATAATGTTAGAGGAAACCAATCTTTTGCATAAAATTTCATTTTTATTACAATCTCACCTTTTCCAACCAGTTCAAAAATCTAAAACAATTCATTAAAAGACAACTTTGGCTTCAATTTGTGCTCAAAACCTTAATATAGCATTATGAGAGATTCGACATATAATCTAGAGTTCCAGTCACACAGACCTCGTATTCCTCCTCTGCTGCGCCGATGTCGTCCAGGACTGAGGTGTCCTGAGCATTCAGAGCCTCCTCGGCCATGTCCCTCCGGCGACTCGCTCGCTGTTTCGCAGCAAGACGCGGGTCTGCAGATATAACTGGACCTTTTGCGGTTCCATTTTCAACTTTATTGATTTCCTCTCTTACTTTTTGCTTCTTGCCCTTGGGAAACCTCGGCTTTTTCTGCCTGGAATTAGAAAATCAGGAAAACATTTCTGTATTAGGGGTTTTGAATGAGCATTACGGTTTTATAAATTAGGTTTAGGGTTTTCGAATTTGGATACCTTGGAGCTTCGTCTTCGTCTGATTCCGATACTTCGCCCATTTCGAAAAGTTGGCGAGAGCGCTTTGAAGTTTCCATTGATGGTGAAATGCCGTTACAGATACCTAGAGAAATACACAAAAAGATTTAAATATAAGAGAATATGTCGGTCCTGGCTAGAACTGTCTACGTTGCGGAATGGTATTAAGGAACATCCAATGACACTGTAAGACCGACATTCGAACACAGTTTAAGCAAAACTGCCGTAAATAGAATTTACAGAGCATTTCGAAGAGGAAACCTTTCCTCTGGTGGATGCTTCTTTCAATTTCCAATTATGTGCGTCCCATCCTTCAAATTATTAAATGGAAATACCCTCATATCTATCTGGGTACAAATACTTTCAAGCAGTGTCACAACGTTCCACTTCGCGAAGGGTGAAACTTGGAATGAAGTTCCACATAAGTGGTTTATGTGTATATTTAAATGGAGGATTGAAACTATTTATGAGAATATATCGCCTCTAAGAATTAGATAAGTTTTTTTTTAAATGTATATTATTTGTTAAGATTTAACTTTTGATTTTTTGAGAATTAATTAGTTTTTAAATTAATATTATTTTAATTAAAATGTTAAAAATTATTTATGAGACTTGAGTAAGTTAATATTATGTAATTAAATATTAAAGCTTATTCATGGAATTTGAATTTTAGTCACATGAACCCATTACCTTAGATCCCATGAGCTCTTACATTAATATTTAAAAAATCACCTTAAATTTTTTTTTATTGATATTTAAAAAATTGTCTTAAATGTTTTTATAATAATATTTAAAATTGAAATTTGGTTTAGTGTGTGAAATTTTTCACTCTTTGTTAATTGTTTTAAACTTTATGAATAAAATGTTAAGGTTCTTTTAACGAATCTTTATGAATAAAATGTTAAGGTTCTTTCAACGAATCTTGATGGATACAGTGTTAAGGTTCTTTCCACGAATTGCTCCGAATTTTATGGGTAAAATATTAAGGTTCATTTGTAGGATTTAAATTTTGGTTTAGTAAGTGAAACCTATTATTCCAAGCAATCATCTCAATTTTTTTTTTTTTTTGGTTTGGTTAGTGTGAGAAACCCTTACAACCAACACAGAAGGTTGAGCATTCTCCTCCCAACCATGACCCCTCATAAAGTCAAGAGCTATGCTTATTAATTTAACACACACCCACCTTCTCACATACTTGTCCACATCGCAGTTTGAACCTTAGACCTCTCGAAGAAGAGTCAAAGTCCGTACTGTTGCGTTGTCCTCTCTCGGATTAAAATTTTGTGGTTAATGTGATAAACTCCTACGATCGACACATAGGGCTGACCAATCCCCTCCCAACCATGACCCCTCATAAGACTGAGAGTTACACTTGTCAATAAAGGAATAACGCATAATCATTTGGATATCAATAGGGTGGGCACAGGGAGAATGGAGCTTTGTCAGCCTCTGCTAATACATAGGACATTTCCATCTGCACCTTGTAACTTCAAGATGGACATAGAGGGAATAGAACCTGGGTCGACCTCTACCAACACCCAATACTTTCACCAATTGCGCTACACAATCAAACTCTTTAGATATATAATTATAAAACAATAATTAAAAATATATATAATAAGTTATATGTAACTTTTATTAGGGTTACTTTCATCGAAATAACAAAACATTACATTACCCTAGTGACAATGTTTTTTTTTTTTTTTTGGCTTTATAGGAGAGTTGGTTACAACCACCCTAGTTATAATGAGTTAATTTCTTTCAATCGATTATATGGGATTAAAGGAGGCCCTACCTCTATTATATTGTCATGTAGTGGTATTGCAACACCTTGGGTATTATCCATGTATAGTTTGGCAAGATTCAAACTTGGGTCTCCTTGAAGTTGAGGAATCTATTGGGTTGAGCTAATGTCATTTGATCAATATTAGATAATTTTATTTTATTTTGTTGGAGAACAAGGGGTTGTACTTGGGTCCCCTATAATTAATAAATTACAACTCTTTCCTTTAGAGCTTAAGAGTTTACAAACAAATTAAATTCTTATCACAATTGAGTTCTTATAGCTACAATTTTCATAAAAAGTTTAAATTCTTGATTTTCATTTTTTTGGATCTTCTTCAATTTTCTATGTGAATATAACTATTTCAAAATTCAGCATTCTTCTTGACATTTTCTTGTAGCATTCTTCACAATACCAAAGCTCCACCTCTACTTTCTATGCATTGCATATTAGTAGAATATTATTTCCAAAACTTTGTGCTATCATAGTCCGCTTTACCAGATCTGGATTGCTAGTTTCCTTCTTGAAGCATAATTGCAACCACAATAATTGTAATAAATAGTTTACATGAAAACACATTAATGTTATAAAATAAAGTTTTTTTTTTTTTTGCTTGAAAAATAAAGCAAATATTACCAATGAAAAAACATTAAGTAAATCTTAATCATTATTTGATTCCAGCAGTCAACATTTTCTTGTCAAATTCAACTAAACTTACTACTTCCTCTAACCATGGAAAAGAGAATTTAACTTCACGACTCAATTAAAACCCCTTTATTGGCTAGCATATATGCACATTTGTTTCCTTCTCTTAACGTATGTAAACCTAATTTCTTCAAACTCTGTAACAAGGTCATGTAGTTCCACAATTATCTCTTATATGTTATATGGAGTCTTTGCTTTCTTCAAAATTGTATTTATTACTAATAGTGAATCACCTTTCATCCATACTTTATTTTATTTCATTTGCTTGCATAGTTGTTACCCTTCCAAAGCCACCCAAGCTTTAGCTTCATTATTTGTCTTAAATCCACTATTGAAAGTATAATGAGACAAAATCTCTCCTCCATTATTTCAAATTATTCCTCCTCTTGTTTGTCCCATATTTCCTTTAGATGCTCCATCAAAATTCAAATTGACCAACTCCACTTCTGGTGGTTTCCACTTTATATTCTTTGTCTTCTTTTTGTTTCTCATGTACCCAAAATCATAATTCCATTTGATGACTTGACTCAGTCTACCAAGGCTCTCTACTTCAAGATCAAGGATTGGGTGAGTTGATAGGGTTGGTTTAGACTCCTCCATGGCTAAACAAATCTTCCTTTTCATTATCTCTAATTTGCTTTCCTTTATTTTAAATATATTGTTATTCCTTTTCATCCATACAATCCAAAGTATTGTATCTTTTGATATATCCTAAATTTTTTGTAAAGCCTCATTTTTAAAAGTGTTTTTGTCATTTCTTTAACCATTTTTTAATTCTAATATTCATCACCATGCATTTACCAAACATAGTAAGAATTTGTTTCCATAGTTACTAGACTATTGATAGCATCCCAAGAGATGGTCTATATTCTCCTCCTCCTTTTTGCATATAACACATTGCGAGGAGCCATGAAAACCCCTTTTCATAAGGTTATCCCAAGATAAAATTATTATATGACCTACTAGTTAAACAAACATTTTGACTTTAGGAATGCTCGAGCTATCCCAAATATCTCTCCATATTCTTGGTATATATTCTTATTTTGTTGGTGCTTTACATTATATCCACTTTTTTTTGTGTATTCTCCTAAGCTATTCAAATTCTAAACCAGCTTATCCTTGGCTCCCCTTAGAATAATCATTGTTGTTATCTTTCTGCTCAATTGCCTCCTAGCACCAATGTCTTGTATACTTATACAACAATCTTCTTTCTGCATGTATCTTCCTTCTTGATCCTTGTACATGATGTTTCAAACTCTATCATCGTGTTTATCTTGAAGTAATCTCATCCATGGTTTCAAATTGAATTTAGATTGAGTGGTTTTTTATCACATCAACTATCTATCCAAATAGATTTTTTTCTTCAGTTCCCACCACCTATCTTATACCTTTAATCACTAGAGCAATCGTTTTTTTAAACCATTATTTATTACATAACCATCTATCAGTGAGAATGTAGTAAATATTAAGCTTGGATCATTGGGCTCTAACACATTGTCTTTGAGTCTTTGTACAATCTTCAAAATATTGTTTTCCTAAGAGCTAAGTTTCCATCCATAAGAATTGTTAAACCTAGACCTCCCCTAGTTTTATTATCACACACATTGCTCCATTTCACCAAAGGAAAATTCATTTTATCATGTAATCTTGACCACAAAAATGATCGCATAATATAGATTAAACTTTTTTCTATCGATTTTGGCATGGTATACATAAAAATATAATATGTTGGAATGGCTTGTAAGACTAATTTAATTTGTTGCACTCTTCCTACTTATAATAACTAGCTAGCTTTCCATACTGGTAGTATTTTATGAACTTATAACGGGATTCCACAATTCTATCATCATTCTCTCCTCAATTATGGGCATCCCTTGATAAGTTGTTGGCATATTTGCCTTCTCCATTTGAAGTAACCTGAATATCCTTGCTTTGATTCTAGTTGGAGTGTTCAGGAAGTAAATTTTGAATTTTGTCCTATTAACTTGTTTCCTTGATGCACTTTCATATTCCTTTAATAATCTATTCAAAGCTTTGGCCTCATTGATCTTTTTATTTCCAAAAAAGGTTGTATCATCTCCAAATTATTGATGGCTGATGTTTCGATGTTATTACTAGCCTTAAGTCCACTTATAAGACCATATTTGTTAGTCTTATTTAATTTTCTACCCAATATCTCTACCATAATAATGAATAGATATGGTGATAGAGGATCTCCATGTCTAAGACCTCTCTTGGCTTTAAATAATTATGTTACTAACCCATTAACCAACATTGAATATGATACTGTAGAGACATAAGCTTTAATCCATCTGATCCAATTCTTCCCAAATCTAAACTTTTGTGATACTGTAAAAAGAAAATCCCATTTAACCCTATCATATGCTTTACTCATATAAAGTTTTAAGATCATTGTTCTCTCTTTTCTTGAATTCGTTGAATGCATGACTTCATGAGCTACTATGATCTCGTCTAGAATGTCTCCCTTTCACAAATCCTCCTTGCTCTTTTGAAATAAATTTGTCTAGTAGTGTTCTTAATTGTTTTTTCATCACTTTGGAGATGATCTTATATGCCATATTACATAGGTTTATGGGCTAAAATGAATCAAATAATTTGACATCCTTCTTTTTTGGAATCAGGGTAAGATAGGTTGCATTTCTTTTACAAGGTATGTATTATTTTATCCTATATTGTTCTACTACCATCAATAAAGAATCCTTCACTATATCCTAATTATGTTGAGTAATATGCTCTATTAGTTTTCTATTGTCTTCATTTGTTATAAGTGAAGGTACTTATTGTAGTAATTTTTCATTAAAAACTTCAAACTCCTATGATCCTAGAATATTCTAGTAAAATAACCTTACCTCATTTCTAATTTCACTCAAGTCTTCAATGCAAACCCCTTCCACTAATTTAATTCTACTAATTTTGGATGTTGATCTCTAGACTATTGTCGTCTTATAAAAAATATATATGTGTTTTTATCTCCTTTTAATCAAGCTTGTCTCAATTTTAATCTCCAAAGTTTCTCTTCCTTACTCAAAATATTATGATATTCGCTAAGCAACTCCCTTTCCTCCAAGCTTGGATTATTATGCTCACCTTTTTGGAATTTTAAAAGTTTCTCTTTTTTTTCTTCTTTCTTCTCAAAAATATTTTTGAAAGTGTTATTGTTCCATTCTTTTAATCTAGATGTCATTGATTTAATTTGTCTTTGAAGTCTATATAGCCCGTCATTTCCTAAAGAATTCCACATTTGCATTATCATATCAACAAATTGAGGATGGTATTCCCACATCTACTCATATTTAAAATATGATATATTTTTAATACACTTAGCACCATTTTAACTCTTATTGGCCAGTGATTTGAACCAATTCTTGTCAAGGTAATAATTTTAGCACAAGTCCCTTCATCTAGCCAATGATTTGAGAGTATGAATCTATTTATTTTTTTGCTATTAGGTTTTGGACTCTCCTATTGTTAGTCCATGTATAGTCCTCTTCAAACTCAACCTCTCATAGATGATTGTTTTAAATAAAAGCTAAACTTTGGGTTATTTTCCTAATTCTCCCAAAATTTTAATCCAACTTGGTTATGGCATTAAAATCTCCTATGATCATAAATCATTTTTCTTGGTCTTTACTTCTCATTAAGGTTTCAATCCCACTCCAAACTTCTACTCAACTTGACTAAGTTATAGGTCCTGTAGACACCAAAACAGCACCAATCCGATTATGTGACGACAAGCACTGATCGCACTAACACACACAGCCCCCAGGGCAGCCCTCAGAGGTTAAACAGTGGTTCTAACCACTCACACAGCAGTTTTGCAAGTCAAAAACCAATTTGGCACCTTTTAGACACTTTATTGCTTATTCGTCCCACCCAGGGACGAGTGCTAGTTTTACTCGTCCTACCCAGGGACGAGTGATATTTTTACTCATCCTACCTAGGGACGAGTGCTGACTTATACTCGTCTCACCCAGGGACGATTACCACCGCTCGCTTCGGGGTGGGACGAATGTCAAGTTTGACCGGAAAAAGTCAAATCTCGGCATGTAACAACTCAGAACCGCCACTTAGCTTTTCCTGCATGACATAGGAGTGCGAGTGAGTTCTTTTGACAACTCATATCTACCAATTGACTTTCCCTTCACTGCATGGGAATGAGAGTAAGCTTTTTAAGACAACTCAGATTTGCCACTTAGCTATCCCTTCATTGCATGGGAGTGCAAGTGAGCTTTTCTAAAACACACAAAGACATGCACAGAGACAGCTTAAGAATCCCTTGATCAAGAAGAAGTCTTTCTTTGAGGCAAAAGCATTCATGCAAAGAAACACTTTTGCATGTTAATTCAAAGAGACCCCTTGGGTCTATAAAATGGTGAGTTTCCTCACCCAAAAGATATACCGAGAAGGAGCATTTTGAGCGACGAAGTGTTGCTAATTCATTTACTTGCGATTTGTGTTTTCAACATCCATAATCTCTTAATCGAAAGAGAGGTTATTGGGTGACTTTTGAAGGCACGAATCAAGAACCAACACCCCATTCTTTTGACCACAATATCCTACCAATTTGTCGACAACACATCACATCAGGTTTCGGACCCATCCTAAGCGGATTGGTGTCGAGCAAAGTTTCACCCGCGGGTGGTTTGCCTTCGGGCACCCCTCCCGCTTTATTGCTTTTGTAGTTTTTAGCTAGTTTCATGTTTATGCTTTTATCAAGTTTTCAGTTCATTTAGATTCATTTTAGCCATAGTTAGATTTATCTTTTATTTTTCATACACAGGTGCTATTGATTCTTTGTTTGTTTCTTTGAACGCAGATTTGCAAGCATTGGAGGAGCAACGAGGAATCGACCTGTACCAACGCAAGCGGCGACAACGTTTTGGTTCGCCCATCTTATATGTGGGCACGCGGAAGAAGGAATTCTGAAACAAGTTGTAGAGATCAATATCTAACGCTCCTATCCCCTAAAAAGGAAGGAGACGCATTGTAACACGAATTGAAAAGAATATCAATAAAAAAGGGCCATAGTTTATATTGCTTTTATATCTTGTGTTCATTCATTTGTGTTCTTTCCTTTTAATACAATTTTGTTTAGTATTTCCTTTTTGTTTTCGAAATCTCGTGTTTTCAATGGCGATCACGGTGGGACCTCTGTCCTCTATTTTTTTTAGGTTAACTTACTGATCTAAAATTGCTTGTTTTTTTACAGGTACCTATTTTTCAACATCGGACTGTTATTCGTCTCTGTAAGTGACGATTACAGAATTGGTACTCGTCTCACCCCGGGACGAATAAACTATTCGTTCCACCCTGTGACGATTACGGTTCTGTTATTCGCCTCACCCAGGGACGATTATAGATCTGTGCAAATTTTTAGAGCAAATCAGAAACTTCCGATTAGGCAGAGAAGAGGTAGGGGTTTTTACAGCTTCTGTCAAATTTTTGTTTTTCTATTTTTTGGTTTTCAGTTTGTATGGCTTAGGGAAAGATTTCTTTTCGTTTGCCTGTTTCAATTTTGCAAAATTAAAACGAACCCCACACATCACGTGACATTTTAAACCAAGGCGTTGGTCGTAAAACCCCAACCCTTGAGCAAGACCAAAGGTGGATTCCATTATCACTTTGGCTTGAGATATTGCATCCATTACCTCGATCGCGACCGTTGCTAGACGTAAATCCCGACGAAAGCTGACCGAGTGTAGCTTGGGGTGATTCCCAAGACGCGAGGATAAGTCTTCTATGGTAGGTGTCATAAATAGAGCGATTCCCCTTCCGTACCGCCTATGTTCCACGTATCATCTGCTCTCACGTACCTATAGTCTCCCTCACGTAAGGGCGGGTATATAGAGAGGTTGGTATATCGGTCCGACAATGGTATATTGAAGGGGCGACCATTTTGGGAGTCATAAGAGCCTTCATACTTGCATTTAAACGTTTCACAAAAATTTTCAAAAACAAAACAAACAACAAAAACACACTAAACCAGATTTAGGGCACACTATTAATCTTTAAAAGAGATAATCATTGCTTGTGAGTGTGTATGCTATTTTCTCGTTTAGACAAAAAAATCATAAAAAGAAAATCACAAAAAGAACTTTTGCATTTTTAGGTTAGCATTACCATGGTGAATACTCGTAGCCAAGCCCAATCACGGGCAAAAGCTGCAGAACATGCACCAAGAGAGACAAATCGTCTCCGATATAGCCTTGAAGACTTGGTCATCCCGCCTCACCGGCGAGGTACACCAGTTAGTTCACACCATGCAGAACATGGCTCTAGAGGCCCCTCCGTGAGGGGCACTCCAACCCATACAGTCATAGAACATGGTTCTAGAGGTGCCTCAAGGAATGGTTCTCCAAGTCAGACCATCAATAGACGAGACTTTAGAACTCCCTCTCTAAGGGAAACTCCTAAGCAACAAGAATCTTTTCAAGAAAATAACTTATATATACCACCTGGTCTAAGTACGAGGCCTCCCTTTGAAGTTCAATATGGGTGGCCTAGTGATGAAGCATTGTGTACTGCTATGGAACAACAAAGGGTCCAAAAGGAAGAACCATATGATTTTGTGGTTCCTAATTTACCCCCAATTAATGTCGGACATAGTAGACCATATCCAGAACAACAAGTTCTCCCGACAGGGCAAGACAATTCTGCCCGCACTTTTTATGCATATCACAGAGAGAGAGAGGAGGATCACTACATTCCTCCAGGCCAGTATCCAGTGCCAAAACGATGCACGTCTGCACCTGCATTATATCCAGATCGCTTATTGAGACCAGAGTTTCAAGTCAATGCGGCCAACCTCGACAGAGGGAAGCAACATATAGGAGTCTCAGAGCATTATGATCGAAACAGATATGTAGGAGAGACATCTAGGCCTATTAAACAAGAGACAACAGAACAAAGTAACTTGGCATTTGCACAACTAGCCGCCCGCCAAGCGCACATCACGCGGCTTAAGCAAGAACAACAAGAATTAGAACATTTGTGTCGCCTTGATCAAGAGCGCATTCAGCGTCAGACAACTGAATTGTTTCACAACCATGCGCCTGAGAAGGCCCCAGTTCCTCGCGCACAACAATCTGAGATGTATGTGAGGCACAACCCCTTAGTGCGAGACAGGTCTCCGCGACCACAGCAAGCACCGCCTCCAAGACCTCTTAGACCTGAGCGGGAGGCCATTCCCCGTGACCATGATGGGCATCCTCCGCGGGCACCCATCCATGTTTACAAGGCCTAGGCCAAACACTCCTCAAGAAGATTATGAGGATTATTACCAAGAAGAAGAGCGGGCTGAAATGCCCTATCAAGGCGTAAGGGATGCTACCCATTTAGTCATTCAAAGGCCTCAAGTTCCCCGCAACCCACAACGGGAACAAACTAAGGAGGAGGAAATTATATCCTCCGATGCCTACAAAGTGTTGTTAGAATGCTTGGAGAATATGGAACTTAAGACTGGTGGGCCTCAAAAGCCTACCTTACGCCAACTCCGTAGTCATCCGATACATCCGTCAGTGCGCACCTCCATACCCTGAACATTTCAAGCTGCCCTAGTTGGCACTCTTTAAAGGGGATGAGGATGCTCAAGAGCATGTGACGAGATTTTTGAGCCAATGCTTTGGTATACAAGACAATGATGCATTATTATTGAGAACATTCATAACCACATTCGTAGGATCTACCTCGGATTGGTTTACCCATCTACCGAAGCATAGCATCTACAACTTGGATCAACTAGTGGACGCGTTCCTAGAACGTTTTGCTTTCAATACAAAGAAAAAGGCGTCACTCAGTGATCTAGCTAGCCTCAAATAGTATGAGGAGGAGTCTATGGTAGCATATGGGAATCGATGGAGGACAATGCTTTCAAAGTTGTCCTACCTCCCTCCTATGTCCGACTTAACTCAAATGTTCGCAAAGAGTTGTTTGCGATCGATCTCTGTGCTATTGCAGCTGCAACAATACGCCACTTTAGAAGAAGCTCGGGCGCAAGCTAGACGTATCGAAGAGATCAAGATACAGGATGGCAAAATTGCCAAGCCTAAGAAAAAGAGTGGAACAAGAGCACCAAAATAGGGAATACGCAATGTAAACCCGCCGCGGTCAATCAAGTTGCTATTAATGCCCCTACGCCTGCCCAAGCAACACAACCTTCAAAGGCTAACTATCAGGCGGTGCCTCACAATAATTATGAGAAAGATAACAAGAAGCAAGATCAAAATCAGCAACGTCACCCCAAGCGACAATTTACACCATACACTGAGTCTAGGGATTCCTTGTTTGACCGTTTGTCAGTGGCAAACTTGATTAATCTGCCAGATATTCCAACAATTGATCCTAATGCGCCAAAGCCTAAAGGGTATAGAGAGGATATTTTCTATAGATTCCACAGAAGGAAAGGGCATGACCTTAATGTCTGTTGGTCGTTTAAAGGTTTAGTGCAAGATCTCATTGATAATCACACATTGGTAGTGGATAACCCCATCGCACCCAACAACCAACAAATGGGTGTTTTCAAAGATCCTTTACCCACACATGATGCACAAACAAAACCTCTCGCATGTCAATGAAGTGCAACAGAGTTATCCTATGGAGGGATATGTTGGAATGATTAGCATTGTGACAAGAAACAAGAGACACCCAGGAGTTGTCCCCGCAATGACCACTAGGGAAGCTTCATCCACGTCACAACATCAACCAAATCCTACACAGTTGCCCCCACCTAGACCAAGGGCCACGATTCGAACTAGACTTACTCAAAGTCTACGGACCACATCGGCTAGGCTCTCCATTTATGAGCTTATTCAACAATCAGCGCCCCATCGGGAAGCTCTTATGGAGATATTAAAGGCAATTGAATTGCAACCCCACGAAGCGGATTCGTTCAACAATTTTGTGGGGCATGTCAAACAGTGTACTGAACCAGTCATTACCTTCAGGGAAGATGAGCTAAAAACTGTGATTGGAGATGTAACGGATCCACCCCTGCACGTTATTGCGCGGGTCAACGGGACTCCATACAAACGGGTGTTGATAGACACCGGTTCGTCCAAGAACCTTATTACAACCGCTGCACTCGAAACATTTGAAACTACCAACCTCTCACATTGCACCTTCCACTTATACCCTTCGAGCATTTAATGATACGATATGCTCGACAGCTTGGCACAATTGTCCTGCCCATCCAAGTGGGACAAAAGACCATTCATACGTTGTGCCACATTTTAGAAGGTGAGATGGCTTACAATATCTTGCTTGGGCGGCCTTGGATCCGAGATATGAAGTGTGTCCCTTCAATTGCTCATCAATGTTTGAAATATACATTTGAAGGACAAGTGCACGTGGTCCCCGTAGATTTGGAACCTTTTAAATATTGCAACTCAGTGCAAATCATGCCGCAGTCGACCCTTCCTTCAACGCACGTGGATTTCCAGTTAAATCCATCTAAACGGGGTCCGACTAAGCAAGAATCTTCATCACCAAATCAATCAAATTCTCAAAGTGGGATCATCTTCTTCATCCAAATCCTCCCACAACGACGCCACCTACGGTGGCCACTCCAACAGACAAAGGAAAGAAGCCCCTGGAAATGGAACCACCTTTAGTCTCTAACATCTCTAATAGAATGGAAGTTGAGACGCCTAGTTCACCCCACATGGAGTGGACTCAAGGAGAACTCCCATTCACTTCCCCTCAATCGCCAACGATTACCGTTGAGATGTCTAACACAGGCATGGGGGAGTATATAGTGCGCAATGTTGTTGCAACGCCCACACTTCAGTCTATGCAAGACATGGGAAGACCTCGACTCCCCATAGGCTCCGTGGTTCCTTTAGGCTACCCACCTAATCAGACAAACTTTATTTTTGGGGGCCTAGATCATGGCGTTGAACCTTCTCGAAAAGAAGAAGAAGATGAAGATCCCTTTGTGGAAGATGTCAACTATCTAGCTAACCCAGACTTCGCATTACGATATCTTAGCCAATGCAATTGGCATGGATACGGGTTAGGCCGGTATGAACAAGGAATGCATGTTTTGTGTCAACCAAGATACCAAATGCCTTATGACAAGTCAGGAGTAGGGTTTAATCACCCTTTGCCCCTCGACATCTTGGTCGAAAACATGCAAGGCCTAGGGATAGGCAACAAGGATGGGTTGGCATCAGATCCATATGCCAATCCAAATACAACTTATACATTGGGGGATTATTTCCCATTGCAAACAAATAACCTTGTTGACCTCAACAACCCTTTCCCTACGGCCGAACAAGGAGAAACCTCATGGACTCACCCACAAGGGGAAGATGGACAAGACCACGAAGGGTCTTCTGAAGATGAGTCGGAGTACGATCATTCGCATGAATATCAAATGAATGACGATCAGGAGAGCTTCCTGATGATGTTCCCATTGAATGATCCTAGTGAGCATAGGCTACCTCAACAACAACAAAATCCTTTGGACATAGATGACATGTTTGAACACTTACACATAGATCCAAGACCTAGGAGGCATTTCAACCTGGCGCAGTTATAGCAATTACTGCATCCGCCACTCCAGGCATACAACGAGCATCTTTCGCCTGGAGACCCTATCAAACCATCTGTACCTAGGGCAGACCCTGTTTGCAGGTCCGCGCATAGGGCTGATCCCTTTGTGCCAGTGCCTACAGAGCCAGATCCAAAGCACCAAGAACATCCAGAATGTCAGAGTTGTCACATTTGCGGTAATGGAGATTACAATCATTTCATCAACATGGTCTCCATTGACTTGACCGCCCCCATCCATGATCCAGCCAATCCAACATGATTATTGCATCTAGACATAGAAGCTATTGATTGGGATCGCGCTGACACACCACCATCTCCATCGTAGTATTGGCCTTGCGGTGGGATGTTTCATTTCACTCCAGGACAGACTCAGGATGTCTTCCATGTCGAAGAGGAACTTGATGTTCCTAATGATGATCTTAATTCAGCAAACGATATCCATCTGATCCCCATTCCACACCAGTTGGAAGACGGATCCCATATGTCGCTTGAAGCAACGACCGATGTAGACATCGGCACAGATCCAATGAATCCACGGATTCTCAAGTCGGGGGTAAGTCTTTCCCCCGAAGAGCGAGCCGATTATGTTGCCCTTCTTAAGGAAAAGAAGGAGGTTTTTGCATGGTCATACAAGGATATGCCGGGACTAGACCCACAACTAGTCACGCACAATTTAACGCTTGATCCGACAATCAAGCCAGTAAAGCAAAAACTATGCAAGATGCATCCAACAAGTGGCCTTAATGGTAAAATATGAGTTACAAAAGTTGTTGGATGCCCAGTTTGTCATCTCGTGTGGATTATCCGCCATGGTTGTCTAACATGGTTCCTGTCAAGAAACCCGATGGGAGGATTCGCATATGCACTGATTTTTGAGATCTTAACAAAGCGAGTCCTAAGGATGATTTTCCCTTGCCGAGCATCGACGCGTTGGTAGACGCTACAACGGGCCACGAAATGCTTTCCCTTATGGATGGTTTCTCGAGATACAATCGGATTCGTATTAATCCTGAGGACCAACTAAAAATGGCATTCACAACGCCTTGGGGGACATTTTGCTATAAGGTCATGCCTTTTGGCCTTAAAAATGCCGGAGCTACCTACCAACGTGCCATGACGTACATCTTTCACGATTACATGCACAAAACTTTGGAAGATTACATGGATGATTTGTTGGCCAAATCTCTTTTGCGCCCAGATCACATCGGTGACTTGAGTAAGGTCCTTGATCGCCTCATTGAGCATAAAGTCGACTAAACCCCAAGAAGTGCGTCTTTGGTGTCACCTCCGGAAAGCTCTTGGGTTTCATAGTCTCCAAACGAGGAATTGAGGTTGATCCAAACAAAGTCAAGGCAATCCTTGAAATGCGTCCCCCAACCACCATCAAGCAACTCAGGAGTCTGCAGGGAAAGGTTGCGTCGATCAAGCGCTTCATAGCGCAGCTTATCCGACAAATGCCGACCCATGAATAAATTATTGCATAAAGGGGTCACATTTCATTGGAATGACGAGTGCCAGTCAGCCTTTGACGACATTAAATAGTACTTGGCTTCGCCGCCAGTATTGGCACCACCCAGACCAGGAGTGCCGTTCTATTTATACATCTCAGCCATTGAGGTGGCACTGGGCGCCATGTTGTCCCAAAAAATGAACTTCACAGAGAACAGGCTACATACTATCTTAGCCGCACCTTGGTCAGTTATGAACTTAACTATGCATATGTTGAAAAACTCTGCTTGGCAGTGGTGTTTGCTACCAAAAAGCTACGCCACTACATGCTTAGTAATAAGACGTATGTTGTGTCTAAGGAGAATCCATTGCGATACATGATGAGTCGTACTTATCATAGTAGCCGCACGGCGAAATGGATCATGTTGTTGACGGAGTTTGACATAGAGTTCATTGGACAAAAATCTATAAAAGGTCAAGTCATCGCCGATCAACTAGCCGAGGCTCCTCTTGAAGACGATCAGCCTCTCGACTTTTGAACTACCCGATGATGGGGTCTTCCATGTCTCGTAGTCGCCAGATTCTCGATGAGCCCGAGTCACAGTTGACATAACCCTATTCTTCGATGGTTCTAAATGTGAGCAAGGGGGTGGTGCGGGAATTGTATTCTTCACTCCGCAAGGTGCTCCAATGCCCTTGTCATTTAAATTAGACTTCCCGTGCACCAACAATAATGCAGAATACGAAGCCTTGCTCATAGGTCTTCAGACAACAATCACCATGAACATTAAACGATTGAATATCTTTGGTGATTCGCTGTTAATTGTCAATCAAGTAAAGGGGATATACCAATGTAAATGTCCACTTTTGAAGTCTTATAAAGCCCTTGTGGATAAATTCTTGGCACAACTTGAATGGTATGACATCGAGGCACTCCCTCGATCATCAAATCATTTTGCGGATACTATGGCCTCCTTGGGGTCACTCATCCCGCAAGACTCTTCTCGGTGAAATGACAACCATTCAGAGTTAAAACATTATCGCAACCTGCGATGGAGCGTGCAAGCTCTGATCTGACGCCAAGAATCCACATGATTCAGATTGAACCATCTCTGGATAAGTTCTCTCGAATTCGAGATTGTTTGACTAAAGCCAACTGGGGGTCCTTGTTCTCCCCGACCCCTCTTACTAGCAACACCACGTTGTTTTTACAAGTTCTTTCCTCCTCAACTTTTGTTTGGGATAGACTTTAAGAGGGATTGGCCGTTCATACTATCGAGGTTTCGATCAGCAAGACTGGTATACACCCATTCGGGATTACCTCAAGCTAGGTAATCTCCCACTTGGATTGACACAAGCCGCGAAAAGATCATTCAAACAGAAAGCGGCAAAGCATGTCTTGTTAGGAGACATTTTGTATCGTCAAAATTATGAAGGAATCCTCCTTCGTTGTTTGGACCAACAAGAGTCCGCTTGGGCGATCACCCAAGCTCACGATGGTACATGTGGTGGCCACTTCAGCGGTATGGCCATCGCAAAGCGCATTCTTCGCATGGGTTATTATTGGCCATCTTTAGAGCGAGATTGTTGCGCATATGTGAAGAAGTGCGTGAAGTGTCAGCACCATGCTAATTTGACACACGTACCTTCTCAGGCCTTGCAACCGATTCAATCGGTTTGGCCTTTTTCGTAGTGGGGCTTTGATCTAATTGGCAAGATCTCCCCTGCATCGTCTGGTCGTCACACGTTCATTTTAACGGCCACAGAGTACTTTACCAAATGGGTGGAAGCAATTCCGCTGACCACTACGATCGGAGCCCGCATTGCGGAGTTCATTTTGCATAACATCATATGTCATTTTGGTATTCCATCCAAAATAGTCTCGGATAATGGGACACCATTCAAGAATAAAGATGTGCGTGCTTTGACCACAAAGTACAAGATTCAGCATAGCTTTTCGACACCCTATTATCCGTAGGCAAATGGGCAAGCAGAGGCGTCAAACAAAATGCTAGTCGCCATTCTTAAAAAGACAGTTGCAGACAATCATAAAGACCGGCACATTCAGATCCCGCTTGCCCTATGGGCTTATCGCACCAAGCATTCGGACGCCCACTGGGGCAACTCCATTTTCGCCGGTGTATGGCTCCGAGGCAGTCATGCCTTTTGAGTTGGAAATTCCTTCCCTGCGCATTTCAATGCAAGAGTTCATCGATGATGACACTGCGCGTAGCAGCCCGGTTAGATCAACTGACGTTGCTCGACGAACGACGCGTTCATGCTCTCGAGCATTTGCGTATCTATCAAGAGCGACTTAAGAAAGCATACAACATGAAAGTCCATCTTAGGGAATTTCAGGTTGGTGACTTGGTCTTAAAAGAGAACCAGCAGAATTCTAATTTGTCGTCCCATCTACGGGATAAGTTTGCAGCAAACTGGTTAGGTCCTTACATCATTGACAGTAAAATAGGACCCGGAACATACCGGCTTGCCTCTCTTGAAGGAATCAAGGAAACAGAACCCTTGAACATCATTCATTTGAGGTCATTCCACACCTAGAGAGCCATAGTCCAACAAAAAGCTCCAAGGATTATCACAATCGCTTGGTCAACCCAAAAGCTCCAAGGATTACCACAATCGCTTGGTCAACCCAAAAAGCTCCAAGGATTACCACAATCGCTTGGTCAACCCAAAAGCTCCAAGGATTACCACAATCGCTTGGTCAACCCTAAAAGCCCCAAAGGTATCTATAAACCCTTTGGTCAACCCAAAAGCTCCAAGCATTACCATAATTGCTTGGTCAACATAAATATTCAAAAATCAACAAAAACAACATAAAAATCAAAATCACAAAAACAATTGCATTTCAATTCCATGCATTCTCAAAAAAAAAAAAACAAATAAACAAAATCACAAAAACATTTGCATTTCCATGCATTCTCATAAAAATCAAAATACAAAAATATAGGTTGCATTAAGCATTGCATCCATACATTGCATACTTCGCTAGGTCATACAAGTCAAAAGCACCATAGGCTGTCATTACTTGGCAATTCCATCATTTCCACCTCAAATCCATTTTCATAAACACATACATCCAACATATCACCCTTTTATTTTAGCATCGTCAGTGTCGCCTAATGTATATAGGGTTTTCGTCATTCAGATGTCTTTAAATTTCTAGCCAAAAACTGTATACGCTAGCTGATTTTACATGGGAAAGTTTTACTTGGATCCCACCTTGGTACGTAGCATCCCAACAGAAATTAACACACATAAAATAATTCCTAAGTTGTGTGAACGAAAGATGAAACCTCGCACCGTAATCCCGGTTACCATAAGCGAAACGGCTATCTTGCTTATCCCCCTGTGCAATTGACCCTAGAAATTCCGAGAGTTGGCAAAAGGACAAGCATCCTCCCTACCCAATTCCCCATGAATCCCAAGTTCTCAAAAGTTGCAAAAACATCAAAAATTTGCAAAACGTCAAAACACTAAAATTTGACATCCTACAAAGGCACACATCAAAAGGCACAAACAATAGTGATTCTCGTCACTCCATATTCAAATCCCTTGCTCAAAAAAAAAAAAAAAAAAAAGACGAGTACTATCATAAAAATAAACAGTGATTTTATCACTACAAGAGAGCAAGTATCCCAATACAATTGAAGAAAAGAAGGGAGTCGAACTTGAATCCCTGGAACTCTCAGCATTTCGACAGGTCATGAGGCAAGCTTCAGAACCGGTTTGGTTGATAGCCTATTGGTCACCGGTGGTAAACCTCCCGCATGACGATATATCTGTCACATTAACTTGTGTGCGGATCAATGTTTGCATGTGGATGAGCTAGCTTATGGTATCCTAGATAACATCGCAGATTAATCTGACTAAATACAATAAAGGAGTTAGTGGAGCTAATTAGGTGATCCTCAGTACAGGTTCGGTTGAAAGCCCATCTGGCACTGGCGGTATCCTGACAAATACCACATAAATGAACTCAATTGCACACACAGGGATGTGAAATAACTTGGTTAAATTCAAGTCAGATTTAGACCTTGTTTAGAAGTCTTGCGAGATAAATGTACAGTCTTGGCTAGTTAGTTAAAAATATCTACATCTCAAAAAAGCTTAACTACATTTTCAAACAACCGATCCATTTCATTCCATACATCACCATAAAAAAATAGACAAAATACAAAAACAAAGTTTTCACATGCACAAGCATTCCATAAATTAATCCCATTACTCTAGCAAGTCCAATCCAAATCTTGTACAGTCTATGGTGCATCGACAAACCATCAACAATTCATTTCATTCATTCCATAAGCATACATCATACCACATAGAATCATCACATTCATAATCGCATATGCATACATCAATGTAAAAACATGCACATCAACATAAATCATGGAAAAAGTATAAACACCAAAAAGAATCATCTGATATATCATAACAAAAATTGCCCGCAGGCTACAAACTGGTCCTCGGACCTCACTCCCATCATCCAAAATCTCAAAACCCCCAACCTAGGGCGTCGGCCACCATGATCACGCAGGATCGGTGCGACGAGAGCTACCCCCGTGGTATCCGTCCTCTGAGACCTCTCGGGCGACTGCTCGCCTCGCATCCCGACCACTCGCTCCGCCCTCCTCTCGCTGCCTGCGACGGGATGATGCCGATCGCTCCGTCCCGCTATCTCTCGTCCTGTACGACGAGCCACTAGCCGGAGGCTCTGGTATTCGCCCACCCGGCGGATAATCTCACCCTCCATCTCTGACCGATCCCCCCACCCCTCTCGCCTCCAATCTTCCTCCCGTAGCCTCCACTCGCCTCCTACCTACGGTAGTATGAGATGGCATCATCACGCTGTGCTAGCTGCACCCGTAGGAGATCCCTCTCCCGTGCAAGCATCCGTATCCCCACCTCGCTGGTGAGCCGCAGCCCCCGCGCTCCCCGCCCTGCCAACCGTGTCCGCAGGAGATCCCTCTCCGCATCATCTCCGCAAGCTCTCCATCCCGCCTCCGAAACCCCGTCGACGTGCTACCTCACGCGCAACCCCGCCTCTGTCTCCCCAAGCCGCCTGCTCCGGAGCATCCCGCATCTCCGGTCGCTCCTCCTCCTCCACAGTCATCTCCTGCCTCTGCCACCTCCACCATCTCCACATCCGCAGGAGCTCCCCAACCCTCTCCTGGTGCCTCTGCACCCTCTCCGCCTCCCACTGCCTCCTCTCCTCCCAATGGCCCCTCACCTCGCCACCGCCGCAGCGTCCACCACTCCTGGTACTCAGCCATCACTCTGACGTCATCTACGTCTGGAATGTCTAGTACTGCATCCGACTCCTCCCCAATGGCTCGAGGATCGACGCAGCTAGGGTCCTCTCATCACTCCGACGTCGGTAGGCTACGGGCTCCCAGGCAACCCCTGGCGTACCCCAAACTGTCGCGTCACTCGGAGGTAATGGAAGTACTCCGCTCTGTCCCATGTCGACCAATCACCCATCTCCCCTGCCGAACCCGTCGAAGCCACTCATCAGCCTCTGGCCATGCGGGACAATCCCGATATGGCCGCCATATCACATCTTCGGGAGTCAGTCGTGCCAGTGCATTTTTGTAATGGTCGACGTCTCCCGCGAACCGTCGACTCTGCCCTCGCTCCTCTGACCGATACCATAAAGCACCATACCCAATATCCCTGTCCACCATCTCAGCTCGGGTAGTCCAGGGCAACCCTCGTGGTCGCTCTATGGCTATGTGCTGCCATGCCCAGCACTGCAACAAGAAACTGCACCCCATCCCCTTTCGCCTCCGACAGCGGACCTCGTATAGCTCATCATACAACTGCGCCAACAACGTCTGACCCCATCTCATAATAACCGGCTCTGTCACCGGGCAATCCACTAACTGCCATACCACCTCCAATAGGTTCCATGGGAACCTCGCTCCTGACGAGTCTGGCAGGAGCATGTTGGAAATGAGGCTCATGAGCACCGCATGCCTCACTCCCAACATTCCCCTCGCATACCAATATCGCACCAAGATCCCCCCAATATGGCAATCCAGCTCCGCCCTCTCCAACGAGGTCATCCCATCATCATCCTCTCCATATCCAAAGTACCGCGTCAGTATTGCTATCCTCTGGCCCCGTGGTGTCGTCCGAATGGGAACCCCGTCTATCGAAATCCGAAGAATCCGATACACGTCCTCCAAGGTGACAGTCATCTCCCCTGTCGAAAGATGGAAGGTGTTCGTCCGAACATCCCATAGGCCAATCTGTTGTAAGGTACGCCCGGTCCGCCACAACTGCATCCAACCGAGCCACATGCTTGAGCCCTAAGGCATCAAGCCACTCCCAGTCATCATCACTCAATGCCTCGCGGGCATTAGAAAAAATGGTCGGTACTCGATGTCGACTCTTCACCACCTGCACATCACAAAAAACAACAAACATCAAAAACATGCATCAAATTACCATCACATGTACAAAAATGCATAACTGTATAGTAACATCTTTCATTCACATGTACATCCAAAAAAAAAAAAATTCATCCATTTTTCAATTGTGCATCTTTAATTTCATCAAAAATGACAAAAATTTGACATGGTTTACCTACGGTTTTACCTAAGTTTACCATTTCAAAACAAAAAATTCATCAATTTTGCATCTTTAATTTCATCAAAAAACAAAAAAATTTGACATGGTTTACCTACGGTTTTACCTAAGTTTACCATTTCAAAACAAAAAATTCATCAATTTTGCATCTTTAATTTCATCAAAAATGATAAAAATTTGACATGGTTTACCTACGGTTTTACCTAAGTTTACCATTTCAAACAAAAAATCATCAATTTTGCATCTTTAATTTCATCAAAAAAAAAAAAAATTTGACATGGTTTACCTACGGTTTTACCTAAGTTTACCATTTCAACAAAAAAATTCACCTTTCATTTCATCAAAAATGACAAAAATTTGACATGGTTTACCTACGGTTTTACCTAAGTTTACCATTTCAACCAAAAAATTCATCTTTAATTTCATCAAAACCAATAAAAAAATCGACATGGTTTACCTACGGTTTCGACCTAAGTTTACCATTTCAACCAAAAAAAAATTCATTCATTTTCCATTTTTAAAATTCCATAAACATAACACAAAAATATGGGCATGGTTTACCTACGGTTTCGACCTAAGTTTTACCATTCACATAGAAAAACATTTTTTTAACCATGGTTACCCTAAAGTGTTACTCTAAGTTTCATTTTGGGTTTATCCTATGGTTTTCCATCTAAGTTTCCATCGGTTTGCATCCATGTTTCATTCGGTGTCATTCATTTACCTTTTAATTTAATTAATTAGGGTTTCATGTTTAAACACAAGAAAAACACCATAAAAACAAATTTGCATTTTTCAAATTCACAATCGAGGAGATAGTGCACTTATTGGTCTCGCCTCGGCTCCGCCGCTCGACGACCCGGTCTGTGCACTCATGGTGGCTGGATGATCCGGCAGCGCTTCGCGTCAGAAATCTACCTCCTCCTCCCGAGCTCCAAATCGCAATCGCTGAACAGTGCAAATGAGCCAAAACCGTCATTTTCGCATATTTATACTTTTTGTCAGCCGGTACTCGTCCTTCATCGGGACGAGCGCTTTTCGGCGTGCTCGTCCCACCCCGGGACGAGTACCGTTAGAGACGCACTCGTCTCACCCCGGACGAGTGACAACACTGCACTCGTCCCCCACGGACGATTAAAAAAAAAAAAAAAAAAAATTAAAAATGACAAATGCCAACAAAACCAAAAAAAGGTCAAAACAGTCGAGCATGCTTAGCAGTAAACCATCTAAAGGCACCCTTGCACAAGTCATCTTGGGTCAAGCGACTCGTCGCTTTTCTCATGTCGGTCATTCCCTCATCGATTCGTCGCTTGAGGGGGTAGTCACACTTAGTTGCCAATCAACACCATTATACCCAGTTTGGGAAATGACACGCATTCAAAGGATCATTGCAAAAGACAATCACGCCCTTGCTTGGGGCAGCAAACAAGCAATCATCACAAACTGATCATATACTTGGCATTCGTGAATCATGAACTCAAGGTTCCCACAGACAAAAGGTTGCGCCCTTTGCCTATTCATGACCGATCAATGTCTAAGTTCAAGTAATACCTCACCGAACCAGGTTAATGCTTGATTTAAGTTCTTTAGCTCGTCAGAAGCAAGGATTCAAGAATGCGTGCCCTTTCCATACTTGGGGCATCAAGAGTTGGTTAGGTTACTGAGAAACCCTAATCATTAGTGCTTTGGTTATATATTTTTGCTCAAGATCGCACCATGTGCAACGCTTCCCAAAAAGGGGCATCTCGTAGACACCAAAACAAGCACCAATCCGATTATGTGACGACAAGCACCGATCGCACTAACACACACAGCCCCCGTGGCAGCCCTCGGAGGTTAAACAGTGGTTCTAACCACTCACACAACAGTTTTGCAAGTCAAAACCAATTTGGCACCTTTTAGACACTTTATTGCTTATTCGTCCCACCCAGGGACGAGTGCAAATTTTACTCGTCCTACCCAGGGACGAGTGATATTTTTACTCGTCCTACCTAGAGACGAGTGCTGACTTATACTCGTCTCACCCAGGGACGATTACCAACGCTCGCTTCGGGGTGGGACGAATGTCAAGTTTGACCGGCAAAAAGTCAAATCTCGGCATATAACAACTCAGAACTGCCACTTAGCTTTTCCCGCATGACATAGGAGTGCGAGTGAGTTCTTTTGACAACTCATATCTACCAATTGACTCTCCCTTCACCGCATGGGAATGAGAGTAAGCTTTTTAAGACAACTCAGATTTGCCACTTAGCTATCCCTTCATTGCATGGGAGTGCAAGTGAGCTTTTCTAAAACACACAAAGACATGCACAGAGACAGTTAAGAATCCCTTGATCAAGAAGAAGTCTTTCTTTCAGGCAAAAAGCATTCATGCAAAGAAACACTTTTGCATGTTAATTCAAAGAGACCCCTTGGGTCTATAAAATGGTGAGTTTCCTCACCCAAAAGATATACCGAGCTGGAGCATTTTGAGCGACGAAGTGTCGCTAATTCATTTACTTGCGATTTGTGTTTTCAACATCCATAATCTCTTAATCGAAAGAGAGGTTATTGGGTGACTTTTGAAGGCACGAATCAAGAACCAACACCCCATTCTTTTGACCACAATATCCTACCAATTTGCCGACAACACATCACATCAGGTTTCGGACCCATCCTAAGCGGATTGGTGTCGAGCAAAGTTTCACCCGCGGGTGGTTTGCCTTCGGGCACCCCTCCCGCTTTATTGCTTTTGTAGTTTTTTAGCTAGTTTCATGTTTATGCTTTTGTCAAGTTTTCATTTCATTTAGATTCATTTTAGCCATAGTTAGATTTATCTTTTATTTTTCATACACAAGTGCTATCGATTCTTTGTTTGTTTCTTTGAACGCAGATTTGCAAGCATTGGAGGAGCAACGAGGAATCGACCTGTACCAACGCAAGCGGCGACAACGTTTTGGTTCGCCCATCTTATATGTGGGCACGCGGAAGAAGGAATTCTGAAACAAGTTGTAGAGATCAATATCTAACGCTCCTATCCCCTAAAAAGGAAGGAGACGCATTGTAACACGAATTGAAAAGAATATCAATAAAAAAGGGCCATAGTTTATATTGCTTTTATATCTTGTGTTCATTCATTTGTGTTCTTTCCTTTTAATACAATTTTGTTTAGTATTTCCTTTTTGTTTTCGGAATCTCGTGTTTTCAGGTCCATAAACATTGATAAGGATAAAATGAATATCAACAAGTAGAATATGACTAATGAGGCTATCTAATGCCTAGTATTATGAATGGTTGCATAAGGGATCCTAGTAAGATTCAACATGTTAGAATTCCCCCTATCACTCCTTAAAAATTCACAACATCCCATTCACATCTTGCCTATATTGCTTTTATTGTTTTGAAATCTTCTTCCTTTGTCATTTTAGTTTCTTAGATACAAAGAATATAAGACTTATTACTTAAACAAAGGTCCTTGATACACCACTACTTTGAGGGGACATTAAAACCCCTTATATTCCATGAGATGGTAGTCATGTCTCGTTAGGAGCTACTAGTCCTACCTATGAATTAATAATATCATTTTTTATATAGTAAAGAGAAGTTCAACCAACTTAGATTATGTTCCTTTCTCTATGTTTGTTCTTGCTTCTCTAGCTCTTGCTTGATACTTTGAGGGTTTTCCTCTTTTTGTTTTGTTTGTATCGAGAGTAGGTCTTATTATTCTATTCCTCAATATTATTTCACAACTTTCATTTTCATTAGATTTATCCTCTTCTAGCTTTGCTACAGAAGCTTTTGACTTGTCTTGCTTATTTTTGGTATTTCCTTCTTAATGATAGAGGTATTAATATCTAACGTTGCATCTAATCTACCACTTTTCTTCTCTTGAATGGTGCATGGTATTTCAAGAGAGTCTTCAAGATCTGATGAGGTATATTCCCTAGGTTTAGCATGAATATTCATCCTCAAATCAAAGATCATATATATATATATATATATATATATATATATATTGTTGGATAATAAGGGGTTGTACTCAGGTCCCCCGCCCTTGACAAATTACAACTCTCTTATTTAGATCTTGAGAGCTTAAGATACACTTCTCATCTCAATTGAGATGCTATATCTAGAAATATACATCATTTTACATTAAAATGTATGAATTCTAGATTTTCATTTTCTGGATCTTTCCAAATTTTTGTATGAATACAAATATTTCAGAATTTAGTATTCTTCTTGAAATTTTCCTATAGCAGTCTTCACGATACCAAAACTTAATCTCTATTATTTGTGTCTTGCATTTTAGTAGAGTAATATTTCCAAAACATCGCATTATCATAGTCTGCTTTACAAAATCTGGATTACTAGATTCCTTCCTAAAACACAAGTGCACCCACAAAATTTATAATAAATAGTCTCGATGAAAACACATTACTATTACAAAATAAAGCAGATATTACCAATGAAAAACATTAAAGTAAAACTTAATCATTTATTGATTTAGGCAATCAACATTTTCTTGTCAGCTTCAACTAAACTTACTACTTACTCTAACCATGGAAAGGAGAATTTAACTTCATGATCCTCAATCAAAACCCCTCTATTGGCTAGCCTATCTGCACATTTGTTACCTTCACTTAATGTATGTGTAAACTTGATTTCTTCAAAATCTTTAGCAAGATCTTGAATTTCCACAAGTATCTCTTATATGTCCCATGGAGCCTTTGCTTTCCTCAAAATTGCATTTATTACTATGAGAGAATCACCTTCCATCCATACTCTATTCCATTTCATTTGTTTGCATATTTTTAACCCTTCTAAAGCCGCCCAAGCTTCAACTTCATTATTTGTCTTAAATCCACTATTGAAAGCGTAATGAGACAAAATTTCTCCTCTATTATTTCTAATTATTCCTCCTCCTCGCTAGTCCTGGATTTCCTTTAGAAGCTCCATCAAAATTTAATTTAACCCACTCCACATTTGGTGGTTTTCACTTTATATTATTTGCCTTCTTTTCGCTTCTCTTGTACCCAACATCATAAATCCTTTTAATGACTTGACTCTATCTATCAAGGCTCTCTACTTCCAAATTAGGGTCTGGGTGAGTTGATAGGGTTAGTTTAGACTCCTCTATGGCTAAACATATCCTCCTTTTCATTACCTCTAAGTTGCTTTCCTTTCCTTTAAATATTCTTCTATTCCTTTCTAGCCATATAGTTCAAAGTATTATATCTTTTGATAATCCCATATTATCTGTAAAGCCTCACTTTTATAAGTTCTCTTCCATTGCTTTAACCAATCTTCAATTCTATTATTCATCACTATACATTCCATAGATTCCAGACTATTGAGTAATATACCAAGAGATGATCTATACTCTTCGTTTTACAAAAAATACATTGAGAGGGGCCTTGAAAACCCCTTTTCATAAGGTTATCCCAAAATAAAATTCGTTTATGACCTACTAGCCAAAAAAACATTTTAACTTTAGGAATGCTTGGGCTATTCCAAATATCTCTCCATCTTATTGTGATATTATTATTTTGTTGGTGTTGTACATTATATCCACTTCTTGTTGTGTATTCTCCTAAGATATTCAACTCTCAATTCAATTTATCCTTTGATCCCCTTAGAATAATCAATTTTTTTATCTTTCTACTCAAATGTCTCCTAGCATCAATATCTTATATACTCATAAAAAATCTTCTTTCCATTTGTATCTTCCTTCCTGATCTTTGTACAAAATGTTTGAAACCCTATCACCATATTTGTCTTGAAGTGATATCATCCAAGGTTTCAAAATTGGATCTAAATTGAGAGGCACACAAAGTATCCATCCAAATAGAATTGTTTTCTCCAGTTCCCACCATCCATATTGAACCTTTAATCGTAAGATCAATAGATTTTTTAAACCATTCCCAAGAGTAGAACCATTTTGTAGAGAGAAAGCAATAAATATTAAACTTGGGTCACTGACATCAACATATTTAGAAGAATTATTGCCCATTGTCTTTGACTCTCTTTGTACAATATTTAGATAACCTTTTCCCTAAGATCTAAGTTTTCATCTATAAGAACTCTTAAACCAAGACCTCCTCTAGATTTATCATCACACACTTTGCTCCATTTCACCAAAGAAAATTTCCTTTTATCATGTAAAGTTGACCATAAAAAGGATTGCATAATATAGATTAGACTATTTTCAACTGATTTTGGCATAAAATACAAAAAACATATAATATGTTGGGATGGCGTAAAATACTGACTTAATTAACTGCACTCTTCCTGCTAGTGATAAACATCTACCTTTCCAAGCTGGAAGTTTATTCTGAACTTTACTAATAAATGGATTCCATAATTCTCTCCTCATTTGCTTTGATATTAGTAGGAGTGTTAAGGAAGTAAGTTTTGGATTTTTCCCTATGAACATTTTGCCCTGATGCTCTTCCATATTCCTTTAAAACATTATTCAAAGCTCTGGCCTCATTAATCCTTGCCCTTCCAAAAAGGGTTGTATCATCTACAAACTATTGATGGGTGATGTTGTTGATGTTATTACTAACCTTAAATCCACTTATAAGCCCATATTTGTAAGCCTTCTTTAAGTTCTTACTCAAAATATCTGCCATCATAATGAACAAATAAGGAGATAGAGGATCTCCTTGTATAAGGCCTCTCTTGGTTTTAAAATATTCTGTTACTAACCCATTTACCAACATTGAATAAGAAACTATAGATACACAAGCTTTAATCCATCTAACCCATTTCTTCTTGAATCTAAACTTTTCTAAAACTACAAAAAGAAAATCCCATTTAACCCTATCATAGGCTTTACTCATATCAAGTTTAAAGATCATTTCATTATCTTTTCTTGAAGTTGTTGAATGTATAACTTCATGAGCTACTATGATCACGTACATGATTTGTCTCCCTTTCACAAATCCTCCTTGCTCTTTTGAAATGATTTTGTTTAACAATGGCATTAGTCAATTTGCCATCATTTTGGAGATAATCTTATATGCCATATTAAATAGGCTTATGGGTCTAAAAGAATTAAACAATTCAACATCCTTCTTTTTTGGAATTAGGGTAAGATATGTTGCATTTATTTGATAAGGTATGTATCATTTTACCCTAGACTGTTCCACTACCACCAATAAAGAATCCTTCACTATATCCCAATTATGTTGGTAAAAAGTTGTAAAGAGACCATCTAGATTAGGGGATCTATCCTTATTAAAAGAGAAAAAAGCTAAATGAACTTCTTTAGAGTAATAGGCTCCATCAGTTTCCTATTGTCTTTATTCGTTATAACTAAAGGAACATCTTGAAGAAGTTTATCATTAGGAACTCCAGTCTCCTTTGATCCTAGAATATTCTGATAAAAAGACTTTACCTCTTTTTTAATTTCACTTTGGTCTTCAATCCAAACCCCTTATATTGATTTAATTCTATTAATTCTAGATTTTGATCTTTGTACTATAGCCACCGTATGAAAAACTTTGTATTTTTATCTCCTTATTTTAACCAAGTTTGTCTTGATTTTAATCTCCAAAATTTCTCTTCCATACTAAAAAATAGTATGATATTCACTATGAAACTCCCTTTACTCTGAGCTTGGATTATTATGTTCACCTTTTTAGAATTTTGAAATTTTATCTTTTAGTTCTTCTTTCTTCTAAAAAATGTTTCCAAAAGTGTTATTGTTCCATTATTCAAATCTAGATGTAATAGATTTAATTTGATTTGGAAGAGCATACAACCCACCATTACTTGAAGAATTCCACGTTTGAGCTATCATATTAGCAAATTGAGGATGGCCTTCCCACATCTACTCATATTTAAAATATGATATTTTTTTGAATTCACTAACCACCATTTTAACTCTTATTGGCTAGTGATATGAACCAATCCTTGTTAAGGTATTAATTTTAGCACAAGTTCCTTCATCTAGCCAATGATCTAAGAGAATGCATCTATCTAATTTTTTTGCTATTAGGTTCTCGCCTCTCATGTTGTTGGTCCAAGAGTTGTCTTCTTCAAACTCAACCTCCCATAGATTATTATTTTGAATAAAATTTGAGAAATATTTCATACTTTGGGTCAATTTCCTAATTCCCTCAAAATTTTCATCCAACTTGGTTACGACATTAAAATGTCCTATAATCAATGAACAAATGAAGATCATATTTTTTTTGCTTGATAAAATGGGGTTGTACTCAGGTCCCCTACTCTTTACAAATTATATCTCTCTTATTTAGATCTTGAGAGTTTACAAATAGATACACTTCTCATTTCAATTGAGATGCTATAGTTAGAAACCTACATTATTTTACATAAAATGTCTGAATTCTTGATTTTCATTTTTTGGATCTTTTCAAATCTCTATATGAATACAATTACTCTAGAATTTAGCATCTTTCTTAACATTTTCCTATAGAAGCCTTCACAATGCCAAAAATTCACCTCTACTATATATGCCTTTCATCTTAGTAGAGTAATATTTCCAAAACATCACACTAACATAGTCCGCTTTACCAAATATGGATTGCTAGTTTCCTTCCTGAAACACAAGTGCAACCACAAAAATTATAATAAATAGTCTAAATGAACACACATTATTGTTACAAAATAAAACAAATATTACCAATGGAAAACATTAAAGTAAATCTTAATCATTAATTGATTTAGGCAATCAACAATTTTTGTCAACTTCAACTAAAATTTCTACTTCCTCTAACCATGGAAAGGAGATGTTAACTTCATGATCCTCAATCAAAACGCCTCTATTGGCTAGTTTGTCTGCACATTTTTTTCCTTCCCTTAATATACGTGTAAACTTGATTTCTTCAAACTCTTTAGCAAGATCTTGAATTTCCACAATTATCTCTTGTATGTTCCATGGAGCCTTTACTTTCCTCAAAATTGCATTTATTACTATGAGAGAATCACCTTCCATCCAAACTCTATTCCATTTAATTTGTTTACATATTTTTAACCCTTCTAAAACTGACCAAGCTTCAGCTCCATTATTTGTCTTAAATCCATAATTGAAAGAATAATGAGACAAAATCTCTCCTCTATTATTTCTAAGCATTCCTCCTCCTCCTGTTGTCCTGGGTTTCCTTTAAATGCTCCATAAAAATTCTATTTAACCCACTCCACATTTGGTGGTTTCCACTTTATATTATTTACCTTCTTTTTGCTTCTCTTGTACCCAACATCATAATTCCATTTAATGATTTAACTCCATCTATCAAGACTCTCTGCTTCCAAAATCGGGATTGGATGAGTTGATAGAGTTGTGTTGTAGCCAAAATTGATACAACATGAATATACCCATAATTTTAAAATTTTGAAGGTCCTAAGAAGGTACACTTTTTGTTATAGGCTAACAAAAAAATTTCAATTCTAAATAAAATAATTCCTATCTTCATGAACATCTCCATCCCCTAAAGAAACTCATTTTTTTTCCTTTTGTTTAAATTTAAGGGGTTCCCAACATTTTTCTTGCAAAGAATTCACCCTTAGACCGATTAATAGAAATACTTTTTTGAACAACATAAATTTTCAAAAGCTAAAGCACTCTTTGGCCGACGGTAAAAGCATCGGTTGTCCAAAAAGAGTGATCGACCAAACCTAAATATTATTGAAATATTTTTTGGCCGATGCCCATGAGAAAAGAGTTGACGGTATTTTTACAAGCAAGAAAATTTTTGGTTGACCGATAAAAGGTTTTGGTCGACCACTCGGGTCGAAGAGCCGAAGCAAAAAGAACACACAAATCTTGAGTCGGTCGACACAAAGAAAAGTGCTACCAAAATTTTTTGATCGACAAGAAGCAAATAGAAACCGAAGGCAAAATATGTTTCGGTCAACATAAAATAAATGACGATTGATTGATCGATCATGAAAGAAATAAACTCTTTTTTCAGCCAACCGCAGTAAGTAATCAGTCGAATACAAAGCAAGTCGCTTAATAAAGATATGTCGTCGACCAAGGCGAATTAAAAAGCGGTTGAAAATTCAAAAAGGTCAATGATCTCTCCTTCGATTGGTGAAAAGCAAAAGTCGATCGCTCAGCAAAAGCGAAATTATTGTTCGGTCGAAGACAAGCCTTTATCAGTCGAACAATATTAAAAATCGATCAACGATTTGGTTAAAGCACTACCATTGGAAGTATTTTGGCTGAAAAAAAAAGAGCATTTAATATCTGCGGTCGAATGCATCCTCACCATCAAAATTTTATCGGTCGAACCAAATCAATGAGGGAGATCAACCCAACCAATCAAAGGTAAAAAAAAAAATGCAGATTAGGGTATACCATCTTCTGATTCTAACGCACTATAGTTAGTCGAATATTATTAAACTAATCATCTTAAAGAGGTTTGAACTAGCTTTTCATACAGAATGAACATAGCTTAAATCACGTAGCCATTGAATATAGGTAAGCAATCGAAAACACACAATTAGCATGAGTTTACCAGATGAAGGGAGAACACTTCAAACCTATTGATTAGACCAAGATTAGTGATCACGAGTGCCTACACAAATATAGTACCAAATGACACATGTCGACCAGCTAATTGCATGCATACATGAGGGATCGCTGACTTAAAGAAGATCAGTGTTACATCAAAATCAACCATGATTAATGATATTTAAGGCCAATTGAAATATTGCACGAATGCAAACTCCCCTACAGGTTCTGACATCCAGATTTCACGAAGACACCAAAAATAGAAACAAAACATGAGAGACTGACTCACCAACAAAGGATGGAGTGGCGAGATAAAATAAGTAAAACAATCAATGGATTGTATCAGCCTAGATAGAAGCATTGAATACTTCGTACTACAACAAATGAAATATGAATTCTCATGTGTCAAGTAGAAAGGGGGCAACCCATAGACCATATAATAAAAATAAAAGATCAAATTAAGACAAGAATCATTAGGTTAAATCAAACCAAATCATCTTCCAAATCAACAAGACCTGGTTAGTCGTCTTGAGCTGACAACATAATCTGCATCAACTCATCCTTTATATAGGAACAACACCTATTCTAAAATCCAAGCTATAATTCAAATATGGGTTGAAGTGTGTTTTTAATAAGCTACATAAAGAAAATTTTGCACATCCAGAGGATTCATGTCACTGGCTGTAGAAGAAATAAGAGGCACATAATGGAAGATTGTCTGTAAAAGACTCTCACACCCCGATGGAATATAGTTAGTGTATTGTCACTCCGATGGAGTATAGTTATGGAAGTACCGTGTTGTTGGTGGTTTCCTTAACTTTTGTACTTCCAATTCCCTATCCTTCATCATTATTACGAAGCACCTGATGCATCGGGTTCCTGTAACGAACCCTTGCTTCCTTGCATCGCAAGGCAAGCATCATGCGGTTGAAGAAACCCCCTAATTTAAGACAATACACGTAAATTCCAAAATCTTCTTAGTTAATGAGCATTAGACTATAGTGATAAATATACAAGAAGATACTTGGAAGCTCACTTTAGTACAAAAAATTAAAGCCACGAGCAGTGAGTAGAAGATGTTGATAACTAGGCCAGTTTTCAGCCAAAATTTACTAATATTTTTTGACGCAATTAGATGAATAGACTATACAACACCTGGCCAATTATAAGGCAGGAGATGGTGATAGGTGGACAGTTCAGATGCAAGCAGTTTAGGCAGTTATAGAGTTGCTGCAACTACAAGAAGGATATCCACAACTAGGATAAGCATCGATCTTTGACATAACATATTTTTGCTAAGAGGTATACTCGAGTGCCCATTATTTGTTTTTGTATCTCCTTTGTTTTCTTTCTCCTTTTTCATCTCCTTATTCCTCCCATTGTTGTGTAGGTATTTGATAGGAAAGTGCCCAAGAAGCTGAGAATATTTCTAGATTATTGAGCCAGAGGTCTAGAGACTCGATTGTTGTGATATTCAAATGAAAGAGTGAAAGGTCCTTGTTACGATATTCGAACGAGGATCTTTATTTTATTAATATTTCTAAGAGTCAAATGGCGATTCCAAGCCAACTCTTCATGTAACCTCATTCAAATATTAATACAATTATGGGTTTCTTTCCTGTTATGTTTTTGTGTTTAGCTTTGTGTGTGTCTTTGTTATGGGTTACATTATTTGAATGCATAATGAATGCCTCATTTGTTGGTCAACTGTTATGTTTATTACAATATTTGAATGAACATAGTTGCACCGATTCTGTTGTTTCTCCTTTCTATTTTCATTGAAATGTTATTAAATATTACTACAATAGCCCCAAGGATTAAAGCACCGGTAATACATAAGGCATAATAGAACTGTTATTATTTTAGCTCGATCAAAATTAATAATTGTTAATTCATCACCATAAATATGGAAGAGCATGAACTTAAATAATTTAAGCTCACCTCAAGGGTATCCTTACCATATTTGGTATGTCTAGAAAATATTAAAATAACTCTATTCCCAAGTTAAAGAGGCACGTCGACCAGATCCTGTAATAGCTTGTTCGCAATAGGTTTTTCTATAGCGTGACAACTTATCCTAGAGTTACAAGAAAAATCCCCAATATGTTGGTTTAGACTCCTCTATGGCTAAACATATCTTCTTTTTCATTACCTCTAAATTGCTTTCCTTTCCTTTAAATATTCTTCTATTCCTTTCTATCCATATAGTCCAAAGTATTGTATCTTTTGATATATCCCATATTGTCTGTAAAGCCTCACTTTTATAAGTGTTCTGCCATTGCTTTAACCAGTCTTCAATTTTGCTATTCATCACCATGTATTTACCAAACATATTAATAACCCATTACCATAGATTCTATATTATTGAGCAATGTCCCAAGAGATGGTCAATACTCTCCTCCTCATTATTATAGAAAACACATTTAGAGGGGCCATGAAAATCCCTTTTCATAAGGTTATCCCAGGATTAAATTCTTCTATGACCTACTAGCCAAACAAATATTTTAACTTTAGGAATGCTTGGGCTATCCCAAATATCTCTCCAAATTCTAGTGATATTATTATTATGTTGGTGTTGAACATTATATCCACTTCTTGTTGTGTGTTATCCTAAGTTATTCAACTCCCAAATCAATGTATCCTTGGTACCTCTCAGAATAATCATAGTTTTTATCTTTCTACTAAATTTCCTCCTAGCATCAATGTCTTGTATACTTGTAAAATAATCTTCTTTCCATTTGCATCTTCCTTCTCGATCATTGTACAAAATGTTTGAAATCCTATCACCGTATTTGTTTTGAAGTAATCTCATCCAAGGTTTCAAAACTAGATCTAAATTGAGTGGTTTTTTATCACACCAACTATCCATCCAAATAGAATTTTTTTCTCAAGTTCCCACCACCCATATTAAAACCTTTAATGATAAGATCAATAGATTTTTTTAAACCATTCCAAAGAGCATAACCATTTGGAAGAGAGAATGCAGTAAATATTAAACTTGGATCATTGGGATCAACATACTTACTTAGAAGAATTCTTGCCCATTGTATTTGACTCTCTTTGTACAATCTCCAAATAAATTTTCCCCTAAGAGCTAAGTTTGCATCTGTAAGAGCTCTTAAACCAAGACCTCCCCTAGTTTTATCATCACACAACCTGCTCCATTTCACCAAAGAAAAATCCCTTTTATCATGTAAACATGACCATAAAAAGGATTGCATAATAAAGATTAACTTTTTTTCAACTGATTTTGGCATAGAATACAAAGACATATAATATGTTGGAATGACTTGTAATACTGACTTAATTAACTGCACTCTTCCTACTAATGATAACCATCTACCTTTCCAAGCTGGAAGTTTATTTTGAACTTTACTAATAACTGGATTCCATAAATCTATCCTCATTCTCCTCTCAAATAAAGGTATCCCTAGATAAGTTGGCAATTTTACCTCCTCCATTTGAAGCAACCTATAAATTCTTGCTTTGATATTAGCAAGAGTGTTAAGAAAGTAAATTTTGGATTTATTCCTATTAATTTTTTTCCTTGAAGCTCTTTCGTACTCTTTTAAAAAGTTATTCAAAGCTCTGGCCTCATTTATCCTTGCCCTTCCAAAAAGGGTTGTACCATCTACAAAATGTTGATGGGTGTTGTTATCGATGTTATTACTAACCTTAAGTCCACTTATAAATGAAGAACACAAGCTTATACTGAGAGGGGGGGTGAACAGTATAAGACCTCTTTTTACTTTTTCCTTTATACTTCAAAACAGTAAAGCAATATACCCAAAGCAATATCAAAACAAAGCACAATATCATCCACAAAGTGACACCAATTTTAACATGGTTCACCCAGAAAGCTTGGGCTACATCCACAAAAATTTTCTCTAAAAGTTATCTCAAAGTTCTTTGGGAAACCTTCCCAATTACAATGTTTATGAGCCTTGGCCCAAAGGAGATACCTTCCCCCAATCTGAATTTATGAGCCTCTGCTCAAAGGAGATACCTTCCCCTCTATCTGAATTTATGAGCCTCTGCTCAAAGGAGATACCTTCCCCTATGCTCTGGAAATGATCCCTCAGAAGATCAACTGCCTCTACCTCTTGCCAGCACGTGGAACTCCTTTCCATCGAAGACCTCCTGTCCTCAATGCTTAGCCTAAGAGACCTCTCGCCTTCTATGATCACGTCCATAGCAGCTCAACAACTCTGTACCAAACACATTCGGTCGGTCTAGTACAAGTCTTCCTCTGTCCGTCGGATCTGTCCAACACTTGAACAAATCAATCCTCTGCATACAAGCCTTCTCAAAAACTTGCCAAATCTGTCCTCAGGTTCTTCTCAAAGAACCAATGCATCTCTGTCCTCAAGTTCTCTGATAGAAATCTCAAACTCAGCTCACAAGTCCTCTGTTAGGACCTGTCCAAATCTGCTCACAAGTCCCCACCGAAACCTCTCCAAAACCTCAGCAAGCTCACCAAGAAAAACTTGCTTAGCATGAACCCACAAAGAGAATTGTTAGAGACCCAATGTGATTCATCAACCTCATAGAAGCATAAAGAGAATTTTTAGAGACTCAATATGTTCTATACTTAACTCCTAGTATTAATCTCAACTCAATCTCAATCTCAACAGAATAAGATAGATGTAGTATGCTTTTCTCAAGAACATGAAACACAACCCAACAATTGCCAACCATGCAATATCTCATATAACAATGATACTCATATTCTTTCGACAACCAATTAGGGTTTTAACAACAATGCTCATCAAACAAGGTTTAGTCAACCAACACCATTCAACTCAACATCAACCTTGAAGCATTCAACCAATCATCACAAGAAAAGGAAACAAGTAGAAATCCTTTTCCCTCCACACTTATTTTTAGAAAACCATCAATCAATAACAACCATGGAAGAATGTGCCCATACCTTTACTTTGATGAAGAAGGAGAACTCAAAAACTGTCACAACATTAACTCTCAATTTACCACCAATTAGAGTTAGCAACTATACAATAATACACAATAATAAAGATCCAAAATAACACCTTATTACTCCAACTTAATATTAACCACCAAAATTATAATATACATACAAAGTAAAATCTCTTTACACCTTATTACTCCACATAAGCATCAAGCATTAATAATAACAATGTCAAAACAAAGATTACAACTTAACCTTATATCTCCATCAATAATTCTTGATCAAATCAACTCAAATATCCCAAGTCAACAATAAAAAGATTTACCTTGGCAATACTTAGTTCTTCAAACTTAAGAGAAATGAGGAGCCACCACTATAAGCGCTAAAGCGCATTCTCCTCTACTTATGTAGCCCAATCACAGCCGCTCTCCTTCGTGCATCGCAACAAAAGGAAAAATGCACTCGACGTGATTTGAAACCTATATCTCTGCCTAGCGAATGCCTTTACTCAAACTCCATCGTCGTTGGAGCACAAGTGCCCGACAAAGAAATATTAAACTATCCTTTGTTTTATCTTCACTTGATCGTAGGATATGGAAAACGTATTTGTTTTCCTAGCACTGTCCAAAACATAAGTCACTGAATGCTTGCATTAATCATCTCACAGCACAGTATTGAAAAACACAGTTCAGGTGCAATTGCCAATCCACTAACGTCAAGCAAAATAGTAAGGATGCAGCCCAAGCTCAAATCCGAGTGTGCCAAGCATGGTTTCCAAGACACAGATCAAGCACAATTTCAAAGATGTCAATTGGAGATTTGAAGACATAGAGCAAACACAAATCGAAGACACCAAGCGCTATTCGAATGATATAGAGCAAACGCAAATCGAAGACACCAAGCGCTATTCGAATGATATAGAGCAAACGCAAATCAAAGACACCAAGCATTATTCGAATGATACAGAGCAAACGCAAATCGAAGACACCAAGCGCTATTCGAATGATACAGAGCAAACGCAAATCGAAGATTCCAATTAATCGATGGTGCACTGACTTCAGAAAAACATCCCCACTTATATAGCCATTTCTCCTTAACTGTTTGACGTCGGCGCTCCTCCAACGATGGGAACACATCGATGAAAGAAAACTTTATCTATGTCACTTAAGGGTTAAAAGACCCTTTAATAATAATTAAAATAATAATAATTATTATTTTATTAATAATAAATTAAACTTAGACCTTTGTCAAAGGTTTGAGTTAATTTAATTATTAATAATAAACATGGACCTTCAAGGTTTTTCAAGAAGTAAAAACCTTTGCATTAAGTTAAGCTTGGTTTTAAGAAAAACCCTTAATGAGTCCAAATGGTTTTAAGAAAAACCTTTAACCTTGTCACCATGGTTTTAATAAAAACCCTTTAACAAAATGAAGCTTTCTCAAGATATTTTTGACATCACACTATTTTTGATATCAACACAAAAAAGCCTTTTGACATCAATGACAACTTATACACTTGAGCAAAAGCAATGTACCCAAAGTACCCAAAATTGCCAACAATAAACCCATCTTTGGAATCCTTCTTTAAGTTCCTACTCAAAACTTTTGCCATAATAATGAACAAATAAGGAGATAGAGGATCTCCTTGTCTAAGGCCTCTCTTGGCTTTAAAATATTATGCCACTAACTCATGACCAACACTAAATAAGAAACTGTAGAGACACAAGCTTTAATCCATCTAACCCATTTCTTTCCAAAACTAAACTTATCTAAAATTATAAAAAAAAAATTCCATTTAACCCTATCATAGGCTTTACTCATATCAAGTTTTAAGATCATAGTTTACTCTTTTCTTGAAGTTGTTGAATGTATAACTTCATGAGCTACTATGATTCCATAAAAAATTTCTCTCCCTTTCACAAAACCTCCTCGCTCTTCTGAAATGATTATGTCTAATAATGACCTTAATTTATTCGCCATCACTTTGGAAATAATATTATATGCCATACTACATAGGCTTATGGGTCTAAAAGAATCAAACAATTCAACATCCTTCTTTTTAAGAATTAGGATAAGATAAGTTGCATTTATTTTATAAGGAATGTATTGTTTTACCCTAGACTATTCCACTGCCACCAATAAAAAATCCTTCATTATATCCCAATTATGTTGGTAAAAAGTTACAGAGAGCCAATTTGGGCTAGGGAATTTATGCTTATTAAAAGAGAAAAGAGCTAAATGAACTTCTTCTAGAGTAATAGGCTCCATCAGTTTCATATTATCTCCATTTGTTATAACGAAAGGAACATCTTGAAGAAGTTTATCATTAAGAACTTCGGTCTCCTCTGAACCAAGAATATTATGATATAACGACTTAGCCTCTTTCCTAATTTCACTCTGATCTTCAATCCAAACCCCTTCTATTGATTTAATTCTACCAATTCTAGAAGATCTTTGTACTATAGCCATCCTATGAAAAACTTTGTATTTTTATCTCCTTTTAACCAAGTCTGTCTTGATCTTAACATCCATAATTTCTCTTCCTTACTCTAAATATTATGATATTCACTAAGCAATTCTCTTTCCTCTGAGCTTGTATTATTTTCATCACCTTTTTGGAATTTTGAAAGTTTATCTTTTAGTTCTTCTTTCTTCTCAAAAATATTTCCAAAGGTGCTCTTGTTCCATTATTTTAATCTAGATGTCATAGCTTTAATTTGGTTTGGAAGAGCATACAACCCACCATTACCTAAAGAATTCCATGTTTGAGCTATCATATCAACAAATTGAGGATGGTCTTCTTACATCTGCTCGTATTTAAAATATGATTTTTTTTTGAATTCACTAACCACCATTTTAACTCGTATTGGCCAATGATGTGACCAATCCTTGTTGAGGTATTAATTTTAGCATAAGTTCCATCATCTAGCAAATGATCCGAGAGAATGCATATATCTAATTTTTTTGCTATTAGGTTCTGGCCTCTCCTTTTATTGGTCCAAGTATAGTTGTCTTCTTCAAACTCAACTTCCCATAGATTGTTGTTTTGAATAAAAGTTGAGAAATCTTTCATACTTTGGGTCAATTTCCTAATTCCCCCAAAATTTTCATTCAGCTTGGTAATGGTATTAAAATCTCCAATGATCATGAAACGAGTTTCTTGGTCTTTACTTCTCATAAAGGCCTCAATCCCACTCTAAACTTCTAATCTACCTGATTGAGTTGTAGGACCATACACATTGATAAGGATGAAGCGAATATCAGCAAAGTAGCAAGTGACTAAAGATGCTATCCAATGCCTATTTTTATGAATGGTTACACAAGAGGTTCTAGAAGGATTCCAACAAGTTAGAATTCTCCCTACTGCTCCTTAAGAATCCATAGCATCCCATTCACATCTTTCCCAAATTGCTTTCATAGTTTTTGAAACTTCTTCTTTTGTCATTTTAGTTTCCTGGATATAGATAATATCATGTTTATTACTTAAACATAGGTCCCTAATACACCTATGCTTTGAGGGGGCATTAGCACCCCTTATATTCCATGAGATGATAATCATGTCTCATTAGGGGATTTTGGCCCCTCTTGCATATTACCAATATCATTTTGTTTTTTGGTAAAGAGAAGTTCAACCAACTTAGTTTGTGTTCCTTTCTCTATGTTAGCTCTTGCTTCCCTGGCTCTTGGTTGATAATTTGAGAGTTTTCCTCTTTTTGCCTTGCCTATATCAGGAGGAGGTATTATTATTCTATTCCTCAAGATTCTTTCACCATTTTGTTTTTCAACATATTTATCCTCTCCTAGCTCTATTATATAAGCTTTTGACTTATCCTGCTCATTTTCTGGTATTTCCCTATTAATGGCAGAGGTAATAACTTCTAAAACTACATTTTCCTTATCGATTATTTTCTCCTGAATGGTGCATGGTACTTCAAGAGAGTCTTCAAAATCTGATGAAACACATTCTTTGGGTTCATCAAGAATGTTCTTCCTTAAATTAGGATCATATTGAATAGATTCCTTGCTAATATGTTAAAATTGTTGTCTTGTGTCCTCTAAGTTTTGATCTACTTTTTCTTCATATGCTAAAGCCTCAAAAGAATTGGAATTTCTTCTAGTATCCTTTCTTATTGGTCTCCACTATTCATTTTATTTTATTTTTCTAGATCTATTTTTTGGAAGTTGAAAACCATCTTTATCCATAAGCATTTGTAAATTCCTCTTACCATTTTCTACAAATGATTATGCTGGCTCTTTATAGGGCATGATATCTCAATATGCCCCACCTCATGACATATTCTACATCTAAAAGATATATTCTCATAATCTATAGTTTGGATCCACATCTTATCCCCATATTTAAGAATGATTAATTCTGGTAAAGCTTTATTTATATCAATCATGACCAATATCCGAGCATAAATAGCCAAAAATCCATCTTTTGTTGTATCTAAAATCTCAAGGAATTCTCCTAAAGTGTTGCCTATTGCCTTGAAGGTATCTATTTTCCAAAATTCAATGGGCAATCCAAACATCCTAACCCATACTACTACTAGGGATAGATTTATATTTTTAGGTGAAAATCCTTCATACCAGCGGGTAAGGAAGAGCCCTGCTCTTCCCATAAACCAAGGACCCCCTTTTAGGATTCTTTCTCTTTCTTCCCTAGAACAAAAAATGGCTAGGAATAAACCTTTGGGAATAAATGATAGAATCACTCTTGGAGACTTACAACTCCTATCAATCCATTTTCTCAAGGCTTAAGCCCCTGGTCAATACCCATTAAATTTACCAAAATATGCCCTATCTTGGAGCAATGAGGATCTCTATGAGGTGCGCTCACTAACCTCTACCACTAGGTATGATTCTAAGGATTTAACTATAAATCAATCCATGGAAATTAAACTAAAACTCAAAATCTAATGAAATTTATCTACAAGTTCTATAACAAATATAATATTTGATAAAAACTTTATAAAATTTTCATGCACAATTTCTAAGATAAAGAAAGGGAAAAAAGAACTTAGCTGAAAAATTCTTTGTCTAGATAGAATATATTGCCTCACTGAAGTCCTAGCCCTTCATTTCTCTTCCCATCATTCGAACCTTAGTTGGCAAATATTTACAATTTCGTTTTTCATGACTTGAAAAATCATCACTGCCCTTGTTCTAAATGGTTGACTTCACAGGGTTGTATCTCCCTCAATATTGCTCGAGTTTTGCATATGACCACTCATTTTAAAGCTATTCAAATTTTACACAAGTTATTCTAAGAATAAACTGAATCAGATAACTCTTCACGAAGAAAAGGCTCCTAAAATATGAGACGTTTTTCAGGAAAAAAATCCTAATCCTTCGCACTTCGCAATTTTATTTTTCATGATTTGAAAAATTATCACTGCCCTTGTTCCGAATGGTTGATTTCATAGGATCGTATCTCCCTCAATATTGCGATAAATGAAGAACATATTGAATAGACGATTCTTTATTAATATTCTAATCATGTTGTATTGTGTCATCTAAGATCTGATATGCTTTTTCTTCATAGGATAAAGCATAAAAATAATTGGTATTTATTACAATATTCTTCTTTACTGGTCTCCATTGCTTATTTTCTTTCACCTATATGGACCTATTTTTTGGAAGTTAAAAACCATCCTCATCCATATCCATTTGTAAGTTTCTCTTGCAGTTTTCTACATATGTTTTTGCTAGACTCTTTTTAGGGCATGATCTCTCAATATGCCCCACCTCATGACATATTCTACATCTAAAGACATGTTTTCATAATCTATGGTTTAGATCCACAACTTACCCCCATACTTAAGAATGATTGATTTTGGTAAAGATTTACTTATATCAATCATGACCAATATCCGAGCATAAATAGCTAAGAATCCATCTTTTGTAGTTTTTAAAATTTTAAAGAATTCTTCCAGAGTGTTGTCTATTCTTGAAGGTATCTATTTCCTAGATTTTAATGGGCAACCTACATCCTAACCCATATTGATACTAGGGATAGATTTACGTGTTCAGGTGCAAAGCCTTCATAGTAGTGGGTAAGGAAGATTCTTACCCTTCCCATAAACCTAAGACCCCCTTTTAGGATTCTATCTCTTTTCTTCCTAGAATAAAAATGGCTAGGAAGAAACCTTTGGGAAGAAAGTATAGACTCGCTCTTGGATAATTCCAACTTCTATCAATCCATTTTCTCAAGTCTAAATCCCCTAGCCAAGACCCATTGAATTTACCAATTTCTATCCTACCTTTGAGCAACAAGGATCGTTGCTCTATGAGTTCCTCACTAACCTTTACTAGAACGGTTAATTCTAAGGATTTAGCTATAAATTGGTCCATGGGAAGGAAACTATAACTCAAAATTTACTAAAATTTATCAATATATCTTATAGCGATTATATTATTTGAAAATAAACCTATAATAATTTGCATGTAGAACTTCTAAGATAATGAAGGGGTAAAATAAACAGTTGAAAATTTATATGCCTAGATAGAATGTTCTACCTTGCTAATGCCCTATCCCTCTATTGCTTCTCCCATCATCTGAATCCTAGCTGAAGATTGCAATTGTATTTTTCACTACTTAAAATTGTCATTGTTATTGTTTGGATGGTTGACTTCACAGGATCATACCTCCCTCAATACCTCTCAAATATGACCACTCATTATATAACTCTTCAAATTTTGCACCAATTAATCCTAAAATCATCTAAATCAGATAATCCTTCACCAATAAATGACTCCTAAAAGATGAAATATTTTTAGAAAAATCATGCATTAACATTGCCCTTGTTTCAAATGACTATCTTCATATGGTTATATCTTCCTCAATACTACTTGGATTATTTTGAATGACCACTCATTTCAAAGATTTTCAATTTTTGCACAGAATGGTATAAGAATTGTCTGAATCAAACAACTCTATGCAAAAATATGGTTCCTAAAACATTATTTGTTTTTTTAAATTGTTATAGCTCTATCGATTCAAAATTTCCTCATAACCTAATTTTTGGTAAATAGATGTTATGATGTTAATGAATAGTTATAATGTTGTTAGTTAATTAAAACAGTTCGAACTTGTCTTTTTATCAAAAATATTTTTCATTTACCATTATATTAAAAATATTTTTCATCCTCCTTAGAGTATTAAGTTTTACAATCAACTCTTTGATATCATTTATATTAAGAGATAAAATTTCACTTGATCAATTGTCTTCTAAAATTTGAATTTTGTCAAGACACTATCTACTACCTAATTTTCCTTTTTATAAATATGTTGGTTATAACAACTTGTTAATTCCCTAATACATATTTTTTAGGGGTCTTATTCATGCCCCTAATATTTCAAGATATCATTTTCATTATCATTTTTTGTTTTTATCTTGTGGGCTTAGCCCCATTTTTATTAACACTTAAGATATATGTTTTTGTTTTCTCATGTCAATATCCTATTGAGTTTCCTATTACATACTTGACACTTGTAACACACCAGGGCATATGTTATTATAATTAAATGGACCATGTATCTAGTTAGTAATGGGTATAGTGGGCCACATGTTAAGTTAGGAGAGTGTTTGTCATAGCATCATGTATATAACTACTTTGTTATAGAATCTCTTTGTTGTCAAAGAATTATGAATGTAATTGTTGGTATTATGAATGTAATTGTCATAAATTAGGTAAGTCATGAATATTGTCATAACAGGATGTCATAGAATATTGTCATAATATGGTAAAAAATATTCTTGTAAAATATTATAAAATGGGAAGGATGTAACCCTCATGGGCTAGAGAAGAATTTACATATTTTGTAAGGAGGTTACCCCCTCAAAGTGGTCTGCGATAGTAATATTTCTCATTCCAAATTCCTACAATTATTGTTCTTTATGTTTCAATGTTTCAATTCATGAATGCTTTTGTTATTGGATATACGATATTAGTACTACTTCTATCAATTATCTGTGTGATCATAGTTAGAATTGTCTTTGGCATTGATTTTCTTATCTTAGTTCAACTCTGCACAAATAATTTTGAGGTGAAATATTCACATGAGAGGAAGAGGTTCATTGCATGTATTTTCCTTTTCTCTTTACTTTTTGTTTCTTGGGTCTTTCTCTACTCTTTTCATTCCTACCAATATTTTTTTTGAAAAAATGAAAAATATATTATATTTATAGAAACTGTATTACAAAGTAAAATGAGTTTGATAGAAAATATAGGAGAAAAAAAATTCTCCACCAATCCCTCCTGGCTCAAAAATTATCCATCCCTCTATCTTTATGTTGTTTCACTCCATGGCCTAACTATGATATATTCATTAGTATCACTAGCTGCTCTTCCTATTCTGCTATTTTTTTGGACCACCTCTCGCATCCTTTGGATTCTTTGATACCAACTTATATGATCTTCCATTTGAGAGTCCACATATTGCCATTCCTCTAGTTCTTTCCCTCATTTTTCTAAATAATCTGCCACTCTATTTCCCTCTCGCTTGATATGTGTAATAAAAACATCCTTAAAAACCTTCCAAATCTTTGAACTACTTCCACCTTCCTTTCACTAATTCCCAGCACCTAAAAGGGTCTTATAGGATCCAAGATTCCAACCTATATCTGAGAGTTTGTCTCTATCCATACCTTATGTAAATGTAGATTTGCAATTATCATTGATGCTGACAAGATCGCATGTCCTTCTAATTCATTATTTTTTGTCTCTCCCATACCTTATGCTCTCCAGTACACCTATTCTCCTTTCCAATTTTGTATGATAATGCCAAAACCAACTTTTCCAGGGCTTTTAGTAGAAGCCCCATCTGTGTTTGCATTCACCTATTCTTTGGGAGAAGGTATCCACTCTATGTTATTTGAGGAGATCTCACCTGCACATCCAACCCTTAATTGTTTTTCTTTTATAGTTATTCCAAAGGTCTGTAAAATAGTCACTTCCTCCATTTCTATGTTTGTTTCCTCCTGTAACCTAATAGGCAGTGTTTCCATTACCTTATTGATAATAGTCTCCCATACTTGCTACCTTGTTTAGTGCTTTGATCTAAATATGTGTGCATTTTGTTCTAGCTATAACTGCCACCATATGAAGCTAGGCCCCAACTTCCATGTCATTTTTATTATTTTAGTCTTAAAGTTGCACTGTTTCCAATTCTCATAAAAGCTTTTATGGCTCTCAAAAATTTTCCAATGTTGTCTCATCTACCTCCATCAACTGATCCATATGTATTTAGTAAAAGAATAGCCAAAATAGAGGTGATTCAAGGTCTCCTATGCTTTTCCACACAACACATTTGGAAGACTCGTAGAAACCTATTTTTCTCATATTATCAAATATCAAGCACTTTCTATGGTTAATCAACCATTAGAAAATGTTAATTTTTGGCCATCCTTCCTTTTTCTAGATAAATGTCCATGGAAGTTGTGTTGGGGTAATCTCATATCCACAAACTACCTTGTATTCGTCCTTTACCTTATAGATTCCCAACTCACTTCCTCCCCATCCAAGCATATGCCTCATAGAACCATCATGAATTGGGTGTCTTTAGAGATGTCTCTATAGTTTTTCAGTTAGTTCCTCTATCCCCCTCACTGGCCATTATCAAGGATGTTTCTGTTGTAGTAAGTTTGGCACATGTTGATTCCATGATTTTATATAGGAAGAGGCTTTTCACCACCCTACCTTTTGGAGCTCTACTTTCCAACTCTCCATCTCTAGGAATGTATGAATAATTGGTATAGATTGATTCCATGAATCCTCTCGAAATAAGGCTTCCTTTCCATCCCCTCTCTACCAATATAGATATGGCTTTATTAACTCCTGGCTTGCTTCCATTGTTCTCCATACTATATATCCCACTCCTTCCACTATGTGTCTTGGGATGTCTTTCTCAACCACTCTTGGGTAATATTTAGCTTGTAATAGTCTACTCCATAAGCCCCTAGTAGCTGTAATATAGCTCCAATATAACTTCCTTGCTAGTGCCTTGCTACTTTGGGATACTGATCTTATCCCCAATCCTCCTTGTTTTTTTGGTTGACATATCTTCTCCCACCCAACTAGTGCTAATTTGTGTTCTTCCCTTGCACCTGACCACAAAAACTTTCTTGTGTGTTTATCAATATCTATCAAAAATTTCTTTGGAGCCTGAAGTATGGAAAATTTATAAACTAGGAGAGCTTGTAGCAAAACTTTAATCATTGTAAGACTTCCTCCCAAGCTTAGCCATTTGTGTGTCTAGTTGCTCAACTTAGCTTGAAGTTTGTCAATCAGCCCTTTCCACTCCTTGCTTTTTGTTTTCTTTGCAGATAGAGGTACTCCTAAATACTGTATGGGTAAAGGAGTTTCCATGAAGTTCAATAATTGTATAATTTTATCTCTCACCCTCTTTGTTGTATTGAAAAAACTATTTGAGATTTTTTTCCATTAAAAGTTTGCCCTATAGCTTGAGTATACCCATATAAAATTTCTTTTATGTTTCTTGCTACTAGGAGATTGGCTTGACTAATAAGAGTTGTATCATCCACAAACTGGAGGTGATTTATCTCAATATGAGAACTAATTTTTAGACCCCTTAGCCTCCCCTCTTGTCTCCCTTTTTTTAAAAGTCTCCCTAGACCCTCTTCATAAAGGATAAAAAGGTAAGTGGAAAGAGGGTCCCCTTGCCTCAACCCCCTTCCTTCTATGAACACGGGAGAGGGACTGCCATTTAGCAGAACTAAGAATGATGTGGTTTGTGTACAGGATTTTACCCAATATCTACACTCCTTTGCAAAGCCTATTTTTCTAAAATCCTTTGCAAAAAAGACCAGTCTACTCTATCATAGGCTTTAGAAAAATCTAATTTAATAAACATACCTGGGTCCTTTTGCTTGGATATTGTGTGTATCACTTCATGTCCCACTACTATTCCATCTAGAATTTGTCTGCCTTCAACAAAATCACCTTTCTCACTTGAAATAAGATTTGGTAAAAAAGGTTTTAACCTCTCTGCCATAAGCTTTGTTAATATCTTGTATACTACATTACAGAGTGAAATAGGCCTATAATTATCAATTATCTCACTAGGTGGGCCATTAGGAATTAACGTGATAAAAGTATGATTCAAGGCTTTTAACATTTGCTTACTTTGTCTGATTTCCTCTAGTGCCTCCACCATTGCTTGACCCACAATTTCCCAAAAATTTTGATAAAATTCAATGGGAAATCCATCTAGTCTTGGGGTATTTCCTATTTGTATTTTTTGTATGATCTACGATGTTTCTTCTAGAGAAATTTCCTCAATTAATAATTTATTATGTTCTAGTTTGACTAATTGTGAAATTACCTCTAGTATCTTCTCCTGCCATATTGCATTAAAATTTTCATTTCTACTAAAAAGAGCATGGAAGTATTGATTTGCTATAGTTTCATTTCACTTCCACTGGTTTTTACCTGACCCATCATATATGTAAGACCTGTAATTCTATTTTATTGTCTTCTAGCTGTTACTATCTTATGAAAGGAAGTTGTGTTTTGATCTCTCTCCTTTAACCATGTAACTTTGGATATTTACCTCTAATAGATTTCTTTTTGTTCCTCCAAAGCTTCCTCTCTCCTAATAATTTTTGCCTCACATTACAACAGATCTTCCGTGATAGTTCCTTATCTTATCTCCTAAGCAATCTTCTTCTTCTGATCCTTGATTTCATTCTTTTGGATTCTAGTGAGTTCCTTCTTATGTTTACTCCACTTCTTTAGTTGGGTCTTAACATATTTCAGTTGTTTGTGAAGTTTGAATTGGGTTGCTCCATATCTTGGTTTCCCTAATTCCCACCATTCATTTATGTGGTCCCCCAAATCCTTGTATTTCAGCCACCATAGATCAAATTTAAAAGTTCTTGCAACTTTATGATTATCTTCTTCTATGGTAAGGCTTATTGGAAAATGATATGAAGAAAGCCTATCAATGACCCTCAATTGATTCTTGGTATGAAGGTATAGTTACTCTCCCACGAAGAAACGATCCAAGCAAGATTTAATTATCTCACCTTCCTCTCTTCTATTTGTATAGGTCATGGAGCTATCCACAATTGGGATATCTATTAGATTGATTTGACATGTTATTGATGAAAAAAATCTACCTTTTTCCTCCAACATGGATCTGCCTCCTTGTTTTTCCTCTATTCTAAGATTTGTATTGAAGTCTCCTCCCACAATCCATTGGTACTTCCGGTAGTTGTCTCTGAAAGTTTGGATGGCTACCTATTGATCCCTATATGCTCTGACTGTCCGTGCTCCATAAAAATTAACTATAGTCCAATTTTTCCCACTTTTCCTATTTTGTAACCGAAGCATCAACAACCCTCTTGTAGAGGCCCCCTATCACTAGAAATAGTTGGTGATTCTACATAGTGGCCAATGCGCCTGATTTCCCGTGTGTAGATTGAGTAAGGATTTCTCCTTTTTACCATATCCTCCTATTTATTTTTTGTAAGTCTTTTCCTTGCATTTTGGTTCCTTGTAACAAAACTATACCTAGACTCATATCTATGATAATGTTTTTGACTACATTTTGTTTGGGATGATTTCCTAAACCCCTCACATTCCAGTTAATTAATATCATTGAGAATTAGGAGAGAAAAATCAGCCATTGATTTTACCTTTCCATTATGGCTCAAATCTCTTCCCTGTTCCTCCATATTTTCCTTGTTTGACTTTCTTCCTACATATTGGTTTGGTTTTTGTTTCTTCTCCACTTGATGAATCCCTAAAGTAGGGTTATATTTGTTATTATTTCCTTATTTCATCTCTATTTCCTGATTTAAAACTATCCCCTCCTCTATTTCCCCTCCTCTAGTCTCCCTCATGGGCTGAATCTCCTCTTCCATGAGAGAGGTTGTGTCTGGTTCCACTCCTTGCTTGTTTTGTGACACTAGAATAGCGTATTGTTCCTGATATACCGGTGTGACTTGTAGGGTATCCTCCTCTAATCCTTCCATTTGAAAATATCCTTCTATTTTCAAGCTTCCCAGTCGTTTGAATATCTTATATCTATTGTTTGTTCTTCCCGCTTTTTCTCCTAGTCTATGGTTACTATGCTAATTTCTTTTGTTTGACCTTCTGATAACTTTTTGGAAGCCCTCAAAGTTTGTTGGGCCTTTCCCTTCCTTATAATTTACCTTTTTCTAAAGATATTGGCCTGCCATGTTAATATTTTCTCTTATCCCCTCTTGTTCAAATTTATGATTCTTAACTGTTGGTAAATTCTAGCCAAATGTCCATGAGCGTGGCACACCCGATATTTGAATGGAATAGCCTCATAATCCAGTTGTTGGAGCCAAAAAAAATCTCCTATTTTTAGGTGTATATATTTTGGAAGAGGTTTACTGAGGTCCATTTCTACACAACCCCTAGCAAACATTGTCGATCCTCCTAGAACTATTTCTCTTGATCTACCTTGATAATGACCTAGTAAGTTGCCTATTGCCTCGAGTACCTCATCTTTCCAAAATTCAAGGGGAAGGGAAAATAATCTTACCCATATTGGTATCATAGTTAGTTCCACCCTTGGGTTGAATCTCATATTCCATGGTTGTAGGAATAGTCCCGCTGGCCCGTGATGATACAATCCTCCCTCAAATACTTTTTCTCGGTCTGTCACTGGTGTGAACTCTACAAAAAAGACCCATTTGGAAGAGTTAGAATTTTGTATTATCCTTCTAGATGCCATTTTTTCCTTATCCACATGTGAAGGAAGTGCATAGATGGTCTAAAACCCATGAATTTCCCTACCAGGTTGTGTTTTGTCTTATAAACTATATCCTCAACTATCCAGTCCTTAGTTATTTCCAATTCTTGTATTTTCTTTGCTTGTGATAAACATCCATTCACCCTTAACGATAGAGAATCCTCCTTTTATCACTTTTCCATGGTGTTTATGATTGTCCTTTCTTGTGTTTGATAGTCATTGAAGCTATCTTGGTTACCACATAGCTTCTCCCGATATGAGATTCCTTGTTTTAGAGGATTTAGTACCGAAGTACCTATGTCCCCCATTCTTGGTCGTGATCCATACTATTGAAAGACCCTCCAACAAGATTGATCCTCTCTAATATTATTTTTTGCATGAAATATTCTCCAAGTCTCTGCCCTAGCATCTTAAACCTTAGTTCGATTCCTCAGACCTCCACATTCTCATTGTGTTCAATTCTCTTCAATGTCCCTTTACTTACACCATTTGCAAATCATGCTAAGTTACTATATGAAAATAGAGCATTTATTCTGGTTGCTCTTCTATCGAAGCATATCATTCCTACCAATATTACCATTTTCTTATTATCTATATGTTTGTCTTACTTTAATGGATTTTAAGTACAGGGAATAATCTCAAAAGCACCTTCTTCTTTGTGTTGACTTGGAAACCTTAAAGTACAAGGGCTTTCCTTTATAGTAATCACCTCCTTAGGCTATTGTGAAATCCTTAAATTACTATGAATATCCTCCATACTCATTTTTTTATTGTGTTTCTCTTGAAACCCTAAAGTACAAGGGATAACATCTACATTACTTTAATTTCTATTGCAAAGGGAGGATATTATACAATAAAATGAAGCTGATTAACTTAGAATAAACTTAACCTCTTTCACCTTATTTGTTTTAAAAAATTGCTTCCACATCTTCCTTTACACCTTTTGATGGCTTTTTAAGCCTCAATACTACCACAAATATCACAAGTTATGTATCATAGGATCGAATATAATATAGCCACAATATAATAAGGTCAAGATAATGATAAGAGTAGAATAATATGAGAAAATTAATATATAAAAGAAGGCTTATAATATACAAATTACAACTCTATTCTTTAGAGCTTGAAATTTTACAAATAGATACACTTCCCATCTCATTGAGATGCTATAGCTAGAAACCTACGTCATTTTACATACAATGTCTAAATTCTTGATTTTCATTTTTTTGATCTTTTCAATTTTCTCTATGAATACATATATTCCAGAATTAAACATCCTTCTTGAAATATTTCTATAGCAGCCTTCACAGTATCAAAACCTCACCTCTACTATATATGCATTGCATCTTAGTAGAGTAATATTTCCAAAATATTGCACTATCATAGTTCGCTTTATCAAATTTGGATTACTTGTTTCCTTCCTAAAACACAAGTGCAACCATAAAAATTATAATAAATAGTTTTTATGAAAACTAAGCCCACTAATAAAAATAAATAGTGATGATGAAGATGATATCATGGAAAATTAGGGGTAGGAATAAGACACCTAAAAAAGAGTTATTAAGGAATTTAAAAGTCCTTATAGTATCGAGTTTATTTTAATACAAGAAACTAAATTAAGTAGTGAGGAATGTAAGGATACGATGGGTGATTATCTAGCAATTTTATCTATAGGAGTTTCAAGTGGTATTGCAACAATATGGGATAAATGCAAATGGGATGGGCAATTGTTAGAAGCAAAAAGTAATTGTGTTGCTAAACTATTTTGCAATGAAGAGGAAAATATTAAAGTTGGGGTTATAAATGTATGTGCTTCAACTATAATTATTCCTCGTAAAAGATGTTGGAAGGACCTTAGATTTTTTTTTTCAAACACAATGATGATTCTTAATTACAATCTATGGATTCTTGTGGGTGATTTTAAAACTGCTCTATCTTCTTTGGAAAATAAGGGTGGTACTCCAAGATGGTTTAGATCAATGCAAGATTCTACTTCATTTTTCAACTCAAATGGCCTTTGGAATGTTAGTCCTTCAAGTTTTTAATATACATGGGATAAAATATGCATTGGGTAAATATATATAGTAGAAATATTGGATAGATTCTTTTTATCCAATACATGGTTGCAAACAAACTATACAATCTCTTCAAATATTTTATTGTGAGCAGGATCAAATCACAAACTCATTCTTTTGACTTGTGATTTACCTAATAATGGTCATCCAAATCCATTCTAATTCAAGTCTATGTGGCTCCAAGACCCCAGTTTCTTCCAGATGGTTATGTTATAATGGGATGAAGCAAATTTTGAAGGATCATATACATGCATGTTTGTTCAAAAGATGAAATACTTAAAGGAACAACTAAATATTTAGAATATCAAATATTTTGGTAACATTTTTAAAGAAAAGAAATAAATTGAATCTAAGCTCAAAAATTTACAAGAGATAGTAAAAAATGAGTCATTTTGGTTCTAAGATTCTTATATGAAAGAAAAAGAATTACTTTCCGATTATCATAATGCATTAAAAAAGCAATCATTTTGGTTCAAAAAATTTAGGGAGAAATGGCTCAAGGAAGGAGATAGAATTATTTGTTTTTCATGCTATAGTAAAAGCAAAAAAAAGAACCATCAAATCAAAAATATTTTAACTATAGATGGAAGAAATATTGAGGACAAAAAAAATATAAGGAATAAATGAATTATTTTAAAAATATTTTATCAGATACTAAGCAAGATAAGAAGGCATAAAATAAAATTTTGCAAAATATTTCATTATTTATCATATAGGGACAAAACGAAAGCTTGATATAAAAATATCTATGGAGGAGCTACATGAAGCAGTTTCTCTTCCCATCCTAATAAGGCGTTGGCCCTGATAAGTTTCCTGAAATTTTCTTTCAATTTTTTTAGGATTTATTGGAGTGATATGTTAGTTGTAGTTGAAGAGGCCCAAAAAAGAAAGGCTACAATAAGTGAGATCAATGCTACTTTTATTACATTGGTTCCCAAGAAAGACGAGACAAAATATTTTGATAATTTTTGTCCAATAAGCCTTTGTAATATGATTTATAAGATCACTTTAAAATTTTTGATAGATAGGTTGAAAAATATTCTAAATTTATGTTATCTTAAAGGAACAAGGTGGTTTTATTAATGGTAAACAAATTGTTGATGGTATAATCATTGCACATGAGGCCATACATTCTCTTCATTCCATGAAAAAACTAGGTATGCTTATGAAATTAGATATGAACAAAGTAGATGATAAGGTTTCCTAGATTTTTTTACATGATATTCTTGTAAAGTCTGGTTTTGATCACAATTGGTGTGAATGGATTAAATATTGCTATAGTACAATGAAATATTATATTTTGATTCATGGTTCTTCTACTACTTAGTTTAAGTCACCTTGTGGACTCTACCAAGGTGATCCACTATCTCATTATCTATTCATTATTCTTGTGAAGACACTAGGTAAATCTTTCTCAAACACAAAAATAGAAGAAAAATTCAAAGGTATTCAAGATTCAAAAAATTATCCCTCTATTCATTCCAATTGAAATTGATTGTGAGTGAGCAATGCAAAGAGGAGGAGCGGGAGGTCTAGGGGCAACAAACCCTAGGTGTGGGGCTTCGGATGGCAGAACAGTAGGTGCGATAGGTGGGGGCTCTGGTGAGATAGCAGGGCCCCATATGGAGGATGTGGACAATGAATTTCCATTGGAACCAAACCTAGGGCATTGGGAGGATGCAGTCGAAGATATCTCTGATGGGGACCAGGACTCTGTGTATCAGGATCAAGGGAAGACCCAGGAAGAAGACAAAAAAAAACCTGACAACTGGAGATCATCTTGTTGATCCTTAGAGGTTTTGTCATTGTTGTAAACACATTTCATTTGGCATCTTGCTGGTAAATTTGTCATTGTTATAAAATATTGTGTATTTTATAACATTGTCATTCTGTTATAAAACCCGATGTGTTTTATAACATGAAATATGAAGCAATAAAGAAAGCAATAAATCATAAAAAAACAATATCAAAATATGGATGCCTATGTTTGTATTTGGATTTGAAAAATAAGTTTAAATTTGAATTTGTGAAGGATAGGCACCTAGCAAGAAGACAAAAACATGAAGTTGCTTTTTCTTGCTTTTTCAGTGGAAGTGATTGTGCATGTCAATATTTTTTGGTGTTGTGGATTCGAAGAGATTGGAAAATATTTTAAGAGGCGTGCTACACTAATTTGGAAACATATTTTATATTTATTTTATTATTTTTATGCAAGTATTAAAAAATTGGTAAGATTGATAGCGTGGATTTCACTACAGGATAATTGATTGGTTGAGACAGAATGAAAAGGGCTTGATTTTTGGGAGGTGGTTTTGCACATGGTTTTGGAAACCATTTTTGGTTTCCCTCCACATTTTTGTATTAAAAATTGAAGGTATTTTTAAGTTGTTGAGTGAGAGGTTTTCAAAAAAGTAAGGTTATGTTGCTGGAATGCTGCCGAATTTTCTGCAGGTGTTTGAAGTTTGATAATATTTTATGCAATTGTGGATGCCTATTTTGGATTATGAGAAATTTGGATTGATGTGAATATTACAGGGGGTTGATAAGATTTTATGGTATTTTCATATTGCATACTTTGGTTGCAGAATCTCTTCATTGCAGGATTGTGGGTTTGTGCTTGGAGGCTAGTTAGAGCTTGCTATCAGTGAATGCATCATTTTGCTATACTTTTCTTCATAATATTGTTGAGTTGATTAGTTGTGGCTGAGATATAGGTGGGTTGCAGCCCTCCTTATGTTGTGGCAGAAAAATCATATTCTACTCTTTTATTTTGTGAGGCTTGATACTGTGCAGTAGACACATCAAGCATTTCTCACCGGGGTTTTTCACCATCATGTTTTTCCCCATAAATTCTTATGTTGTGGGTTAAATTTATTTTGCATCTCATTGCTGTTATATTTTATTTTATTGCTGCTTTAAATCAGATTTAAAAAAAAAGGATTAAAATTAAAAACTGCACATATTCACCCTCCTCTTTGTGCCATTGTGTTGCTAACAATTGGTATTAGAGCAAGGTTGTTCTTTTTGTAGCTTAATAAGCTCGTATTAATTCTTGGTTCACAATGGATGGTAGGGAAGTCAATACTGGTAAGGCGCCATACTTTGATGGTAGTGATTATGCATTTTGGAGTTACAAAATGATGGATTTTTTGGGTTCACTTGGCCTTGGTGTTTTGCTATCTGTTAAGAATGGTTATTCTTTTCCTACAATAATTCCTACTAATCCTGATGCAATCAAATATTATGAGAAAAATATGAAGGCAAAATAAAAAATTACCAATGCCCTTGCACCAAGTGAATTAGTGAAGGTTATGGGTTTGCAAACAGCTAAAGAAGTTTGGGATAAGTTGAAGGTAATTCATGAAGGCAATGACAAAGTCAAGGAAGCTAAACTGCAAATATATAGAGCACAATTTGAAAGTCTTTGAATGGATAAGAATGAAGATATTTCAGCCTACATGCTTCATGTGAATGAGGTAATTACTTCCATTAGAGGTTTAGGAGAAGCTATGACAGATACTATTGTTGTGAAAAAGGTTCTTCGTTCTTTGACTTCAAAATTTGATTCAAAGGTTTCTGCAATTGAAGAAGCAAAGGATTTGAACACTCTAAAATTAGAGGAATTACATGGCTCACTTATGGTATATGAGATGAGAGTTGGTTGCAAAAAGTATTCTAAAAAGGAGAGTGCATTTAAAGCCTTCAAGAACTTGAAAGTAAATTCTTAATCCGATGAAGAGAAGTTTTCTGATGAAGAGCAAGCAAACTTTGTTCGAAAGTTAAAGAGAGGAAAAGGAAAATACAAGGGAAAATTGCCATTGAAGTGTTTTGAGTGTGGGCGCATTGGGCATTTTGCATCAAAATTTTCTTACAAGGAGCATTTGTAAGATGATGATGAGTATCAAAAAGGCAAAAACAAAGACATCAAAAAGAAAGCATCAAGGTTTAGCAAGAGGTTCTCAAAGAAGATCTTGTTGTCACATGAAGATGGTTATTCTTCATTTGAGAGTGTGGATGATTCTAATGAAGAGGCTTATGAAGTCCTCTTTATGGCCATTTAGGACAAAAGCAATATAGATGCAAACAAATAAGATAATGAATCTAAAATAGATCTTGAAGATGAGCTTGCAACAACTTTGGAAGAGTATGAAAAAGAGAGAAAAAGAAACAAGAGGATGAATGAGAAGATCAAGGAGCTAAAAAAACTCAATGAAGACTTGAAGGAGAAAATAGAAGAGGTAAAGAAAGATGCTCAAGATGAAATTTCTATTTTGCAACAACAATTAGGTGATGCAAAGGTGAGTCTTGAAGAGTTAAAGAAAATAAATGAATATCTTAAAAATAAGGTATGTAAAAAATATGGTTTTATTGCAAGCTATAAGAGGAAATTGTGACTTTGAGAAAACAACATGACAAGGCATATTTGAACTTGAATGCCAATCTTAAGTTTCAAAAAAGTTCTAATCAGCTTGATGAGATTATTGGTTGTCAAAGGCCTCCCTACATCAAGTTTGGCTTGGGGTTTGAAGAGGGTGAATGTTCAAATACTTCAAAAGATGCAAAACCAGTTGTTGAGAGCACAAAGAATGAGAAGCCTATTGTAGTGCAACCCCAAAATCATGAAAAGAAAGAAAGAAAGGTGCCAAATCAGTCCAACAATAGCAATAGGCCGAATTACCCCAAGAAGACCAATAATGATGGGTTTGTGAAGGTTGAACATCAAAAAGGTAGAGCACCTAGAAGAGATTTCAATGCTTGGCATCAAGTTCAAAACATGTTTACTCCTTCCTTTTCCAATTATTGTTATAAGTGTAATTCTTATGGATACAATATGGTGAATTGTAGGCTTAATATTAGGCCTACGAGCTTTGTAAGTCACAAATCATTTGCTCCTCTTCTTTATTTTCATGTGGAGTGCTACAAGTGTAATAATTTTGGTCACATTGCTAGAAATTACAGGATAAATTTTGTGACTAATTCAATGCAAGAAAGAATTCATTATAAGCCTTCTAAAGTACACAATATGCAGCCCATGAAGGATAATGCTCATCCTCTCAAGAAGGTAGAAATGCAAGAGAAAGAGAAGAAACCTGAAAATAAGAACAAAAGGATATGGGTTGATAAAGGAAAGGCAAAACAAGAATAATTGATTGTTCAAACAACTTTTAAGGCTCAAAGCAAGTCCACATCTTGAATCCTTGATAGTGGGTGCTCTAGTCACATGACTGGAGATAGAAAGCAATTTACAAACTTGCAAAAATATGATGGTGGTTCAGTCAAGTTTGGTAACAATGGTAGTGAAAAAATTATTGGTAAAGGTATGATTAAACTTAATAATGGTAAGATCTCTTCACAAGATGTTCTATTTGTTGATGGCCTCAAGCACAATATTTTAAGTGTTAGTCAAATGTGTGATACTAGTAAAAATGTGATATTTAAGTCAGATGGTTGTGATATTAGATGTGCTTTGAGTGGTAAAATTTTGTTGAAGGGAACAAGAACACATGGTAACTTGTATAATATTTGTAGTATAAATGAGAAAACATGCTTGTTTGGACAGGTTGATGATAGTTGGTTATGGCATAAGAGGCTTGGGCATTTTTTTTTTTTTTGAAAAAATGAAAAACTTGTATTAATACAAAGAGCTGTTACAAACGGGAGAAAGCACATCCCAGCCAAGAGCAAACACCAAGACAACAAGAGCAGAGCAGAAAAGTCTGCACAAACCAACAAAGAGCACAAAAGCCAACAGGGCACGAAAAAGCGACATGTCGCGAAATCGCGACAGTCAGCCCCGTCTCGACCGCCGAGGCGCCCCTAGTCGCGAAAACGCGACATGTCACGAAATCGCGACAACCAGAGCCCTCGGCAACCGACCGCCAAAAAGGTCACGAAATCGCGACGGCACCTCCCTCCGACGCTCCAGCAACAAAGGTGTCGCAAAATCGTGACCAAAAATCCAAAGAGCTCCCGAACTCCAGAAAGGTCGCGAAAGCGCAACAAGATTTCTCCAAATCGCCCATCCAGCATGAGTGTCGCGAAATCGCGACGAATTATCCAGTTGGTGCCCAAGCCGAAGAAGGGTCGCGATATCGCGACAGTTTTTCCAAAAGCCTCTTACGTGCCAAAAGTGTCGCGAAATCGCGACAAGAATTCCTTTCGGCACCCAGCCACAAAAAGTGTCGCGAAATCGCGACCAATTTTCCATTTTGCATCCAGTCGGCAAAAGAGTCGCGATATCGCGACAGGTTTTCCTTAAGACGCCAGTTTGCCCAAAGTGTCGCGATATCGCGACAAGTTTTCCTTTTAGCTCCCAAACCTCAAAACTGTCGCGATATCGCGACGAGTTTTTCACATTGCACCCAGTCTTCAAAAGTGTCGCGATATCGCGACAAGTTTTCCAGAAAGTGCCCGTTCGCCAAAACTGTCGCGATATCGCGACAAGTTTTCCTTGCAACTCCCAAACCCCAAAACTGTCGCGATATCGCGACGAGTTTTTCACATTGCACCCAGTCATCAAAAGTGTCGCGATATCGCGACAAGTTTTCCAGATGGCGCCAGTTCGCCAAAACTGTCGCGATATCGCGACAAGTTTTCCTTGCAACTCCCAAACCTCAAAACTGTCGCGATATCGCGACGAGTTTTTCACATTGCACCCAGTCTTCAAAAGTGTCGCGATATCGCGACAAGTTTTCCAGATGGCGCCAGTTTGCCAAAACTGTCGCGATATCGCGACGGTTTTTCCTTGCATCCTCCAAACAGCAAAAAGGTCACGAAATCGCGACGGAATATGCATTGTGCTCCAATTCCCGAAAATGGTCGCGATATCGCGACGGTTTTCCTCCTTGCCGACCCTTCGCCAAAAACGTCGCGAAATCGCTGCATCTTCCAGCCAAAGGCCGTGTTGGCTCACCATGTCGCGAAATCGCGACAACTTACCAGCGGAGGTCGCGACAGCGCAACAAGTCGCGAAATCGCGACAAAAACCAACCTTAGCCATTTTTTTACTCATTGACGCAGGGATCGTTCCAAACCTACCCGAATCACTTCATCAATCAGAGGCATGTCACTGTGCAGCTGCACTCCTACCTCTTTCTCAGCGCCCATCTTTGCAAGAAAGTCAGCCACCTTGTTCAAATTTCGTCTCACATAAACCGGGATCACATCATCTAACTCCCTCCATAAATCCTTGATTTGGGAAATCAAAATCTGCAGCCTCCAAGCTTTCGAGGAGAAGTTTCGCATGCAGTCAAGAGCGCCGACCAGAACTTGTGAATCAGATTCAATAATTATCCTCCTATGACCCTGCTTAACAGCCCAAATAGAAGCGGACTTGATCGCAATGGCTTCTGCTTCGTTGTTTGTAGCTCTGCCCAAACCCTGCAGTTCCCAGTAGAGCACCGAACCAACATGATCCCGACAGACAACACCAATACCCGCACTGCCCGGGTTGCCTTTTGCAGCCCCATCCGTATTGATCTTGATCCAGCCTGCTGGGGGAGGTTTCCAGCATTCTCTATCTTGTCTCTCTGGACCCTCTACCCCCTCCTCTGAAAGCCCAAGACCAACCTGATTCTCCTCATCAACATTGATGGCCACAGTTTCTGTAACTTTGCTCCAAATGACCTGCCAGACTCCGTCAGTCGAGGAGAAAGTATCTCTAAAGATCCGGGCATTTCTCTCCAGCCAAACTTGCCACCAAATGAAGAGAAAGCCGAGCTCCCATCCAATACGGAGAGCTGTAGATTTAAATCTGCCCCTTTTCCATATTTCCCAAATTTTGGCACGATTTAAATCACCATTTGCCTGAAATTTATATTGAGAGAACCAACGCTTCCATATCTGATGCGAAAAAGGGCACTCGAACATCAGGTGATCAGCAGTTTCCTCATGTTTATGACACAGAGCACACTGAGAGGGACCGATGATTCCTCTACTTCTGAGCTTGTCAAAGGTGAGAACTCCATTGTGCATGAGCTGCCAGGCAAAGAAATTCACTTTCGGCCAGCCCTTGGGATGCCAAATCCTTCTCCAATCCTGGACCGAAAAAGAATGCGGGGGAGGCGCAGGGAGGATCTGCTCATAACCATCCTTAACTGAATAGACCCCAAGGCTCCCATAGCCCCAGGCTAATTCATCCTCCTCATCCCTCCCAGTAAGGAACCTTTCAGACAAGATTTTGTTCAAGATGGGTGCCAGCTCTGGAGGGATTGTTATTGGCCACTCCTCCCACCTCTTAAACTTTTTAAATTTATACTCCCCCAATTGGCTGGTGTTGAAGTAGCTTTCGATGCGGATCCATCCCTGGGCTTCTATGGCGGACTTGATTGGCTGTAATTCAGGAAACATAGCAATGATGGGTGGGTACTGGTCCCAAGAATCGGTCCAGAAACGAGCCTTATCCCCGCTTCCCACTTTCCAAAAAAGCTGGTCTTTTATGACTTGAGATCCAAGCTTGAGAGTCTGCCACACTAAGGAACCAGTGCCATCCAGGGGGAAGCGACCCACTTCAGTAGGGTGGACAGGGCCCAAATATTTGCTGGATAGGAGTCGACTGAATAGGGAGGTTGGCTGGGAAATCCACCTCCAATATAGTTTTCCAGCCAAGGCTCTGTTATTAAGCATGGCGCTTCTCAGGCCCAGCCCTCCTTTATTCTTAGGCTGGGTAACTTTATCCCACCCAACCAGAGCCCATTTTTTCTCCCCGTTTGCACCTTCCCAAAGAAATTTTCTAGCCATTTTGTCCAGCTCTTTCCAGATGGAATGAGGGGCAGCCAGGATAGAGAATTTATAGATTGGCATAGCCTGAATAACAGACTGCAGGAAGGTTAATCTACCCCCATAGCTTAGCCATTTGTGGGACCAGTGATTCACTCTATCTTTGATACCTTCTAATAGATCCTTCCAGATATCTAATTTTAGTTTTTTGAAATGCAGGGGAACGCCCAAGTAAACAATTGGAAGAGAAGTCCTAGTGAATCCCAGGATCTCAATAATTCTATCCTGCAGCCTTTGGTCAAGATTGAAAAAGACCACTTTAGACTTCCTGTCATTGAGGACCTGGTTTGAGGCCCTAAGGTAAACATTAAGAGTATCTCTGATTCCTCTGGCTTCCCTGAGACCGGCCACACCAACCAATCCAGTATCGTCCACAAACTGCAAATGGGTCAAGGTTTCCTCTCCAACCTTGACACCAGTTAGCAGGCCTTGTTGCCTTCTCCTCAAGAAGAGTCTGCCTAATCCTTCACCAGAATGAGGAAAAGATAGGGAGAGCAGGGATCTCCTTGACGAAGGCCACGAGAGGCTCCGAAAGGGAGCGAGGGAAGACCCTTGATAAGAACAGAATAAGACGGTGTAGACACACAGCTCATGATCCAATCAATCCAGTCCTGGGAGAAGCCAAAGGCTGCCATAATTTTTGACAAGAAGCTCCACTCCACCCGGTCATAAGCCTTGGACATGTCCAATTTAATAAACATTCCTTTATTACCCGATTTTTGCATAGTATGGATAGCCTCCTGGGCAAGAATCACCCCATCCAAGATTTGTCTTCCCTCAATGAAGCCCCCTTGTTCAGGAGAGATGATGTTATGGAGAAGTGGTTTAAGCCGCTCAGCCATTGTCTTGGTGATTATTTTGTAAATCACGTTACATAAAGCAATAGGTCTGAAATCCGAGATCTGAGTTCCCTCCTCCCCTTTTGGAATTAAAGAAATGAAGGTATGATTAATAGCCCTGAGCATTCTTTTATTGATTCTCGGATTCCTCTCACATGAGCCAAAACATCCTCCCCCAAAGTATCCCAAAAGGCTTGAAAAAACTCAATAGGAAAGCCATCTGGGCCAGGAGATTTACCAGTATTCATACCAAAGACCACATTTCTCAGTTCATTTCTCTCAATGGGTCTAAGCAGGGCCTGATTTTCTTCTTCAGAGATGATAGCAGGAATGACATTAAGAACTTCAAACTGAGCCTCAGCATCCTGTTCCATACTTTCAGTAAAAAGTTTAGAAAAGTAATCAATTGAGTGTTGGTGCATATCAGGAAGGGTATCCAAGGTATGACCATTCTCATCCTTAAGGGCTTCCATATTGTTCAGCTGTCTCCTAGCACAAGCTGATCGGTGAAAAAATTTGGTATTTCTGTCCCCTTCTAGTATCCAAGTATTTCTTGCCCTCTGTTTCCAGTATGTCTCTTCTTGGTTATCAATGGCCTCAACCGCTTTGCGCAAGGCATCATCTTCGGATTTGAGTTGCTCAGTAATTGTTCCTTCCCTAAAGAGTTTCTGAACCTCCTCCCATCTGGCCATCAAGGGGGCCCTTTGGAGCTGAAAATCTGACTTATTTTCTTTCCTCCATTGTTTCAGTTGAAGTTTAACATAGTGAAGTTGTTTATGAAATTTGAACATTGCTGTCCCAAAAGGAGGACGGCCTGCTTCCCACCATTGTGGAATTTTCTGACGAAGATCCTCCTTTTGCAACCAAAAATTCTCAAATTTAAAAGGCCTGTGATGCTGTTCTATCAAAGTCCCTCCCTCCAGCAAAATGGGAGAATGATCAGAAACAGGGCCCTCCAAAATCTGAAACTTGGTATTCCATTTTACAAAAGCTTCCTCAGAGACCAGAAACCGATCTAACTTGACCTTCCTGCTGTGTGGTTCCTGCCTCTTGTTAGTCCAAGTGAAATAGGATCCAGGGCCTTGAACATCAACTAAATGAAAGGCTTGGACCTGGGCAATCAGAAGCCGGTCCCCAGGATCCAAAATTGGGGAGCCACCTTCCTGGTCACGAGCAGATAACTTTGCATTAAAATCCCCTGCAATAATCCAGTCTAGGTATTCTCTAGATGACCTCATATTATGAACAACTTTCCATTGAAGCCTCTGACCATCTAGGTCTTGGGCCCCATAAAAGTTAGTGATTAAGACATGTTCTGCTGTGAAGTTATTTCTGAAGTGAGATGTAAGGACACCCCTCCAAGCTATATGTTCTACTGCAGTCCAGTCCAAAGGATTCCAGAGAGTGACGATCCCCCCTGAAGCTCCTTGGGCAGCCACATCCATATGTCCAGCGCCCCGCCAGATTCTATTAACTATTTTACTAATAATATCTAAAGACATTTTTGTTTCCTGAATAAGCAAGAAGTCTGTTTTACATTTTCCTAAGAGTCTTTGAACAACAGATTGATGGGTTCTACTGTTTAAACCCCTAACATTCCAAGATTGTATTATCATTGAAAACCTTGAGAGCAGTAAGAATCAATAGTCCTCACCGATCCTCCATTGATCAGTTTATCCCCTTGAGCTGCAATCAGATCCTTATTTGACTTTCTCGCCCGCTCCTTGAGTGTTGCAGTTTTTGGATCTCTTTTCTACCTGAGAGATACCCGTGGCTGGCCTTTCTCTATTTTTTTCTGCAATTCCCATGCTAACGTCATTAATTATTGGCGGCGCTTGGGAGTGCACTATCGGTGTCCCCGCATTTTCCGACGGCAATACCTCAGAGGGCACAAACACCTGTTCTAAAACAGGAGGAGATGAAGGAGAGACATGAGTTTGAAGGTTATGGGTCTCAATATTCCCATCTACACCTTCCATATTCTGATCCTCCTGATCCACTAATGACTTAAAGATTTCATATCTGTTAGTTGGCTTAGATTGAATTTGCTCCTTACCATTTTTCTTCGGCTTTCTCCTTCGCTTGGCCTGTTCAAAGCCATCTTTCTGACCCTCATTGCCCTGAGGAGTATTAGAAGTTTCTTTAGCAGAAGAAGACTTTTCCTCTCTGGAGCGATTTGGCATACCATTCTGGGCTTCCGTTTTGGAGTTCAAGAGGTTTGGACAAAACCGGGCCAAGTGCCCATGTTTATGGCAGACTCTGCATCTGAAAGGCAGTGCCTCATAGTCTAACTGTTGGATCCAGGATACCTCTGCCAGTTCCAGTTCCACCTCTGCTGGTAGAGGTTGACTGATGTCCATTTCCACACAGATTCTAGCATAGACACCAGAGATACCTTCTATAGTATCCCTTGAAACGCCCAGGTATCTGCCCAGGGAGTTGCCTATCATTTCCAAGACCGGCTCCCCCCAAAACTCCATTGGCAGAGCGTACAGCCGAATCCAGACCGGGACAGCCGTGGGTTCAATGCGGGGATCGAATCCCACTCTCCAGGGTTGGACAAATAACCCTGTCGGGCCATGGTTTCTCTTCTCTGATTCAAACGCCCTGTTTCTATCAGCTAAGGAAGAGAAGCTAACGATGAAATACCCGTTGCTGATAAACCAAAGGGAATACTCACCATGGGGCTCCCAGTTCTGTCTGACCCACGTGTGCAAGAAATTCAGGGTTGGTCGTATACCCATGAATTTGCAAATCAAATCATGATTAGCTTTGTATAAAATTGTGTCTTCTACCAACTTTGGTTCGATAACAATCTTAGGTCTTGAAGCAGATTGTGGAAGGCAACCATTGACACGATGTGCCGCGAAACCCTTACCAACATTCTTGAGCATCATATTCAAAGTGTTTCTCTGCGCTTCGCCATTAGATGACGAAGGATTGTCCTTAAGCATTTCAGCATAGGAGCTCTTTCTCCCGTAAAGAGGACTTGGAGGAGACCCCATTGGGCCCTCCAGAAGCGGCAAACGATCCTTCAAAACCCCAGAAATAGAACAACACAGAAAACTACCTGAGGGCCTGGATTATCCTACGCTTCGGGAGTCCAAGAACAGCGCCTGTCGCCTGCACAGAGAGATTCCCGCCAAAACGCCAAATCGCCAGAGCTCCTCATGTGCAAATTTATGTTCAAGGCTTGGGCATATTAACTTTGATAATCTTGTTAATATTAGCTCCAAGAATGTTGTTAGACACCTTCCTGATTTGACAAAGCCAAAAAATAGCATATGTGCACCATGTAAACAGGGCAAGCAAACTAGATCACAATTCAAAACTAAGGAGTATTCTACAACAAAGCCTTTGGAGCTTGTACATACAGATGCGTGTGGACCTATGAGGACAAAAGGCACAAATGGTGAGAGGTATTTCATTTTGTTTATTAATGATTATTCTAGAATAACATGGATTTCATTCATGAAGGAGAAAATAGAGGCTTTTAAATGCTTCAAAGTGCTTAAGGTTATGGCAAAAAATGACTCAGGAAAGAGGATCAAATGCTTGAGATCGAATAGAGGTGGTGATTTTGCTTCTAGTATGTTTGATAGCTATTGCAATGATCATGGTATTAGGAGACATATTTTAGTAGCAAGGACACCTCAATAGAATGGGGTGGTAGAGAGGAAGAACAGAACAGTGTAGGAGATGGCTAGAACAATGCTTAATGACTCATAGGTTGTAGATAGATTTTGGAAGGAAGCAATGCATACAACAGTCTACATTCAGAATAGGTGCATGCTTAGAGTTCATAACCACATGAAATCCTATGAACTATGGACAGGAGAGATGAGTATGGTCTTGGCAAGTTCGATGCTAGAGCAAATGAGGGGATTTTTCTTGGTTATTCCACAAAAATCAAGGCTGATATATGCTTCAATAAAAAGCTTGGAAAGGTGGTAGAAAGTACCAATATGAAGTTTGATGAAGGACATGTACCCAAAGTTGATCTTGAGGAACCTCCACCATCATAGTTTGAGCCATTTATAGAAGATGTGCAAAATGAAGACAAGCAAGTTTCAGAAGAAGAAGAACAAAGTGATGCTTCAAAGTCACCTCCAAACTACATCAAGAAGAATCATCCCAAGGAGAAAATCATAGGTGATCCAACTCAAGGTGTGCAAACAAGGAGAAGACTAGTAAGATCAAATGAGCAGTCATTTTTCTTTGTTATCTCAAGTTGAGCCTAAATATTTTATTGAAGCTTCTAAGGATGAAGGTTGGATTCATGCTATGGAAGAAGAGATTAATCAAATAGAAAAGAACAACACTTGGGAATTGGTACCTGGACCAGTGAAAAAAAATGTAATAGGCGCCAAGTGGGTGTTTAGAAATAAGCTCAATGAAGATGACAAAGTTGTTCGAAATAAGGTAAGGTTAGTTTGCAAATGTTATGCTCAAGTTGAAGGTATTAATTTTGATGAAACTTATGATCTTGTTGCTATATTATAAGCCATCTGAATGTTTCTTGCATTTTTTATTCATAAGAAATTTAAGGTTTATCAAATGGATGTGAAATCTACTTTTCTTAATGGCAATTTGGAAGAGGAAGTTTATATGGAGCATCCTAAAGGATTTCAGCTTGGGGATGAGAACTATGTTTGTAGGTTAAAGAAGGCTTCATATGGGCTCAAAAAAGCCCCAAGGGCATGGTATGCAAGGTTGGATAAGTATCTTTTGCAGCAAGGCTTCCAAAAGGGTAAGCTTGATAGCAACTTGTACTTCAAAGTTGCTGATTCTCATCAGCTAGTGATTGTTGTTTATGTCGATGATATTGTTTTTGGTGGAAGCAAAGATGGTATGTGTTATGATTTTGTTGCTGCTATGCAAAGTGAGTTTGATATGTATATGATTGAAGAGTTTTCTTATTTTCTTGGTCTTCAAATTTCTCAACTTGATAGAGGTATCTTCATTTCACAAATAAAATATGTCAAGGAAATGATGAAAAAGTTTAACATGGAGGATTGTAAACCTGTGAGTAAACCTATGGTGACTGGGTGTAATATAAGTAAGGATGATGAGTCTCATATTGTTGACCAAACACTCTACAGGTTTTTGATTGGAAGTTTATTGTATCTAACTGCTTCTAGGCCTGATATTTTGTAAGCTGTTTGTATGGTTGCTAGATTTCAGAGTGCACCTAAGGAAATACATGTGAAAATTGTTAGGAGAATTTTCAAATATCTTAAGGGGAATTTGGAATTTGGATTTTGGTATCCAAAAAGTAATGATTTCACACTTAGAGCTTACACAAATGTAGATTGGGCAAGATGTGTTGATGATCGTAAAAGCACTAGTGGTGGAGCTTTCTATCTTGGTGACATGCTTGTTTCTTGGCATAGTAATAAACAAGATTCTATATCACTCTATATTGCTAAAGATGAGTACATTTTTGCTGCTGCTTTTTGTACTCAAGTGCTTTGGATGAAGCAAATGCTTGTGGACTTGGGTATTCTAATTGGTGAGTCTATCTCTCTTATTTGTGACAATACTAGTGCTATTAACATTTCTAAGAATCTTGTTTTACACTCAAGAAGAAATCACATAGATATCAGATATCATTTCTTGAAGGAGAAGGTTGCTAATTATTAGGTTGTATTGGAGTTTGTGCCTACGAAGGAACAAGTTGCTGATATTTTCACTAAGCCTTTGCCTATGGAGACTTTTGAGCATTTGAGACAACTCTTGGGAGTTGTTCCTTCTCCATTTTAGTAGATCATTATTGTTGGTGCACATCCTCAGGGGGATCTTCTTATGACCTTATTTTATGCTCCTATTTCTGATATTTCATGTTTCTATTTGCTGATGTATGCTTGAGGATGGTGTGTGTAGAATTGAAGGTGTTCGAGTTGCTGGTTTATTGCCTAGTTGCTTGGCAATTCTTGCAGTTTGGTGAGCTTTGGTTGGGTATAATTTTGTTGTTGTTGCTACTGATTTTTCATGTTGGTTATCATTCATTTTATATTCATATTAGTTGTGTATCAGTTCTTTTCACAACAAGTTATGATGTTATTTGGTGCATTCTATGGTACTTGTTTGTGGAGTTTTTTGGGCTAGTGGCATTGTTTCTTGTGTAGAACTGTTTGGGGTTGTCTTGTACATATTTCTCTTGGTGTTTTAGTCTCTAAACTACTGTTATATCATGCTCATATCAGTTTCAAGTGTGTTGGTGCATTGGTTTAGGGGGAGTTGTGATTATCTTCATGGTTTAGGATGCACTGTTTACCCATTGTCATTGTTATCAAAGGGGGAGAGAAGAGACTGCAACTGTGATATCAAATAGGGGGAGAGATGAATTAGGGGGAGTGCAACAGAGGTGTTACATAATGTTCAAAGTGTTGCAAATACAGGTTGATGCTTTTGCAAACACATTTGAGGTATGTTGTTTAGTTGTTTCAGTGATGCAGGTTGTTGCAGTGTTGCATGTGTTGCCAACAATTCCAAAGGGGGATATTGTTGAGCCTTAGAGATTTTGTCATTGTTGTCAACACATTTTATTTGGCATCTTGTTGGCAAATTTGTCATTGTTATAAAATATTGTGTGTTTTATAACATTGTCATTCTGTTATAAAACCCGATGTGTTTTATAACATGAAATATGAAAGCAATAAAGCAAGATAGAAATATGGATGCCTATGTTTGTATTTGGATTTGAAAAATAATTTTAAATTTGAATTTGTGAAGGATAGGCACCTAGCAAGAAGACAAAAACATGAACTTGCTTTTTCCTGATTTTTCAGTGGAAGTGATTGTGCATGTCAATATTGTTTGGTGTTGTGGATTCGAAGAGATTGGGAAATATTTTAAGAGGTGTGCTACACTGATTTGGAAATATATTTTATGTTTCTTTTACTATTCTTGTGCAAGTACTAAAAAATTAGCAAGATTGACAGTGTGGATTTCACTATAGGATAATTGATTGGTTGAGACAGAATGAAAAGGGTTTGATTTTTGGGAGGTGGTTTTGCACATGGTTTTGGAAACCATTTTTGGTTTCCCTCCATGTTTTTGTATTAAAAATTGAAGGTATTTTTAAGTTGTTGAGTGAGAGGTTTTCAAAAAAGTAAGGTTATGTTGCCGAATTGTTTGCAAGTGTTTGAAGTTTGATAATATTTTATGCAATTGTGGATGCATATTTTGGATGATGAGAGCTTTGGATTGATGTGAATATTGCAGGGGTTTGATCAAATTTTATGGTATTTTTATCTTCCAAAATTTGGTTGCAGAATCTCTTCATTGCAGGATTGTGGGTTTGTGCTTGGAGGCTAGTTAGAGCTTGCTATCAGTGAATGCATCATTTTGCTATACTTTTCTTCATAATATTGTTGAGTTGATCAGTTGTGGCTGAGATATAGGTGGGTTGCAGCCCTCCTTATGCTGTGGTAGAAATATCATATTCTACTCTTTTATTTTGTGAGGCTTGATACTGTGCAGTAGACATAACAAGCATTTCTCACCGGGTTTTTTCACCATCATGGTTTTCCTCATCAATTCTTGTGTTGTGGGTTGAATTTCTTATGCATCTCATTGATGTTATATTTTATTTTATTGCTACTTTAAATCAAATTAAAAAAAAGGATTAAAATTAAAAATTGCACAGATTCACCCCCTCTCTGTGTCATTGTGTTGCTAACACATCTTATCTTAATGCTCTTCGTGGTAAGCAAAAACTGCCCGACTCTTGTTTTAATATAAAACCCGTAAATGGTAGGTTGGACATCCCAGATAACCTAGCTCAGCAGGTGGCTATGGAGGGCAAAATATCTCTGGTGGCAAAATTTATGGGGGTTCGACCGAACTTGGAAGTCATAAGGAGATGGGCTATCCAAAAATGGTGGTCAAGGGTCGGTATGATGATTAAGGCTTTACCCAAGAGTTTACTTTTGGTGACATTTCAATGTGACCAGGACATGAAAAGGATTCTTCAAGGAGGTTCTTGGTTCTTTGGGAAAAAGGGCTTGTATCTAAAGCGTTGGACCCCTGATTTCAACCCCAGACCCAAGTGTTGGATTTGGCTCCTATTTGGGTTAAGATGTCGGGATTACCTCTGCTTTGCTAGAATGAGCAAATCTTGGATGGGATAGCTACAAAGATTGGGGAGCTGGTAGCTATCTATCCTGAAACCTTGAGCAGAACAAGACTTCTTTTTGATCGCATGTGTGTGTTGGCAGACCTTAGTAAAGAACTCCGTAAATCTATTATACTTTCGTCTATGTATGGCCTTCATACTCAGGACTTTAAATATAAAAATATATTGATTAAGTGTAGTGTTTGCGGGAAGGTAGGGCACCAAGGTATCCACTGCCTTTCCAAGAACCAAATCCCACCCCAAAATACTGTTCCACAAATCCAAAATAATATCCCTCCCCCGTAGGTCTCCATTCCTGCCCAACATGGGCCTCAAGGATGTGGGGCTCAAAATCCAAATATTAGAGATATTGTTCGGCCTAATGTTAGAAAGAGGCAATGTTATAACCCTCCTCCCAGAAATACCTATTCCATGAAATCCTCTCATAGGGGAGTTGGTCCCTCTGGTGGGAACCCTCAAGTACAACCTGCTCCAAAGGTGATGCATCAGGCCCCATAACCAAATCACAAAGGAAAAACCACATAGATCAATGCCCTGGAGCAAGTAAGTTTGATTGGGTAATACGAGAGACCTATGGAGGCTCGACGAAAGTGGTCCCCTGTACTATAGAGGAATTTATGGGAAGAAATTCCAAGGAGATCAACATCCCAGTGGAGAACAATTTTGATGCATTAAATCATCTGAAGGGAGATCAGATGGATAGCCAAGAAGTGGAATTTGAGGTAGAGGAGACCCAAGAGAAGGATTTAGAGGAGCAAAATCAGAGGAAGGAGCAGGAAACTGATAAGACATGTAAGGATACTCAGGAGGTAGAGGTGAACCACCAAGATCAGTGTACCCCCAAAGCAAGGAAAAAAGAACCTACTAATCAAGAAGCTAAGAGCACGAAATCATCTCCATTGTTAGAAATACCAGTTAACCTAGAGATCCAGGTTGTTACCCCAAATGCCAAGACTGACCCATCCAATATGGTTACCAAAAGCCAAGTGAAACCCAAGGAACCCCCACCTAAAGTGGATGTATGGGGATATGGTTTGGTAGGAAGAGGGAAACCTAGCAATGTTGCCTTAAGGCAGAAAGAAGCAGAGCGAGGAGTGGCTGATGGCACTCAAGCAATATTACACTTTGGGGCGAAGGCTCGGGGATCCAAAGCCCATAAATGAAGATTCTATCATGGAATATACGCGGGAGCAATCCTACAAAAATGAGAGCTTTGTATGCTCTTAGACAAGAACACAAACCGGATATGATATTACTACAAGAAACTAAAATGGAGGAGAGTAGAGTGATCCCTTTTAAGAATAGGACTTGGCGAGAAGCTGAAGTAGTAGCCTAGGAGGCCACTAGAATAGCAAGAGGGTTGTTGGTTATGTGGAACAAGAATGTGATTGATAGTAGAGTGATTTTGATGTCTAGTTGGTTTATTTGTCTCCTATGTTTGGATAAAACCACACAGGAAGAGTGGATCTTAACGAATGTATATGCTCCAGTTAGATAGGGACTGAGAAGGGTTCTCTAGGGTCAGCTAGCTGAACTGAGGGAGACGGTCCCCAACTACCCTTGGATTGTGGCGGGGGATTTTAATTGCTACCTTAATCCTATAGATAAATTTTGGGGCTCTCAAAGAATAACTGCTGATATCTACGAGTTTAGAGATTTTGTTGATCAACATGAGTTGATGGATGTGGACCTGCGTAGATTCTCCTATACATGGTCTAACAAAATATTGAAGGAAAACCAAATTCAGATTAGATTAGATAGGTTTCTTCTTTCTTAGGAATTCTTGGAGAGGTTTGGGGACTCTTCATTAAAGACACTACCAAGAATCGAGTTTGACCACAACCCAATTCTATGGGAAACTGGGGAGGACTCTAAGAAAAAATACATCAGACCCTTTCGATTCGAACTTATGTGGCTCCAACATGAGGATCTCAAGGATCTAGTTGCCCAATGGTGGGACAAAAAGTATAATGGTTCGAAACTGGCCCAAGTGGCGTGTAAACTGAGGAATGTGAAGGCTAACATTAGAGAGTGGAACAAAACTTCCTTTGGTAATATTTTTGCAAAAAATGTAGAACTAAAAGACAAGATCAATGAACTGCAGGAGAAGATGAAGTCAGATCAGCTTACAAGATTGAGAAACCAGGAGAGGGAGTTGTTAGTCGAATACCACACGGTGTTGGGATTTGAAGAAACCTTCTGGAGGCAAAAATCTAGACTATGTTGGTTGAAGGAGGGTGACAGAAATACAAAGTTCTTCCATGTCTCTACTCTTCGCCACAGGAGTACTAACAAAATTAAGGAGATCAAGATGGTCGATGGGTCTAACACCAAATATATGGAAGACATAAGGAGGGAAGCGGTCAAGTTCTTTAAATCATTTCTAGAAGATGTAAATCCTACTATTGAAGAAGAGGACTCTCTATTGGCGGCCATTCCACCCCTTGTCACTGAGAATCTTAATGGATTCTTACTCAGCCCTTTTATAGAGGAGGAAATCAGGAAGGTGGTTTTTGACATGGATGGTAACAGCTCCCTAGGACCGGATGGCTTCCCCGCTGCTTTCTTTCAGAAGTTTTGGGATATCCTAGGTGATGATGTAGTGGAAGCTATAATTGAGGCTCAAAAGGACATGGAAATCCTAGAAGGAGTTAATGCTACATTTTTAGTCCTCATCCCTAAACTAGTGGGAGCAATGGAATTTTCCAGTTTTTGCCCTATCAGTTTATGTAACACTCTAATGAAGATTCTCACGAAAATAATCGCCAATAGGCTGAAGGTTATCCTGCCATTCATCATTGATATGAACCAAGGAGGTTTTGTGAAAGGGCGACAAATACTGGATGGTATCATCACAATTCATGAAGTTATTCATTCAATGGTGGCTAGTAAGGAAGCATGTATGTTACTAAAGCTAGACATGAATAAAGCCTACGATCAGGTCTCATGGCGTTTCCTCACCAAGATTTTGGGTAAGTTTGGTTTCTGTCCCTAGTGGATTAAGTTGATTTTTAGTTGTATCTCTACCACAAGATTTTTTGTCATGGTGAATGGGTCACCCTCCAGTTACTTTAAGAGTGAAAGGGGGTTGCGACAAGGAGATCCTTTGTCTCCATACTTGTTTATTATTTTAGCGGAAGCATTGGGTAGGAACATTTTAGAAGCTATGGTAGAAGGTCGATTGGGAGGTTTCAAACTAGCCTCAACAATAGAGCCAGTGTCTCACCAATAGTTCATGGATGATACGATCATTGTGTCCAAAGCCTTGATGCCTCAGGCTAGGAAGCTGAAGAGAATTCTAACCAAGTATGAGATGGAAGTAGGACAATACATAAACTATAATAAGAGTAGCATCTATTTCTTTAACACGCCTGGTGGGAGGGAGGAAAGAATAGCTAACCTCTTTGGATGTGGAAAGGAGATTTTACCGATGACTTATCTAGGCATGCCTATGTTTGAAGGAAGAATGAAGGCTACATTGTGGAACTCAGTCATTGACAGGATCTCCAAAAAGTTAGCAGGGTGGAAGGGCAGCCTTCTCAGCTCCACAGGGAAAGCCTTACTAGTTCAAACTACTTTACAGAGCATTCCAATCTACTGCATGTCTCTATTTAGAATTCTTGCAAAGGTCCGAGCTACACTGGAGCAAATTCAGCGCAACTTCTTGTGGTCAGGTTCGGAGGAGAGAAAGAGAATTACGTTGGTAGCATGGAATCAGGTGTGTGCAAGCAAAGATCAAGGGGGCTTGGGGCTGAAGAGAATGAAAGAAATGAACCAAGATATGATTGGAAAACAGGTCTGGAGATTTTTCAATAATGATCAATTGGGATGGGTAAAACTTCTTAAGGAAAAATATATCAAAAATAATCAGGACTTCCTAAAAGCTGATAATCTCCCTAGAGGATCCTATTTTTGGAATTGTTTGCTCGAATGTCGTGAGGTAGTCAGGAAAGGCATCAGATGGAGAATTGGTAATGGAAGACAAGTGGACTTTTGGCAAGATCCATGGTTGGAAGAAGCCCCTCTGCAAGATAACTTAGACCTTCGGGTCCTCCAACACAAAATTTTAGAGGAAATGGGAGGAAAAGTAGGGGATTTTCTTGTTGTAGCATAGGAAACTTCCTCTTGGAAGAAAATCATAGTTCAAAATCCTTTAGAGCAAGAGAAGGTGGCCCTGACCAAACTCAATGATGCTTTAAGGGTGTTCCCGATCATTCCAGGGGGAGGAAGAGACAAGATGATTTGGGGTAAAACTACAAGTGGGATCTATTCAATAAAAACTGCCTATAAACTAATCCACTCAGGATTTAATGGTTGGACTCCGACTTCTATTATTTGGTTAAAGAATTTAACCCCAAAAATAGCTTTCTTCTTTTGGTTGGTAGTTCAAAATAAGATTCTGACAATAGATAATCTACAGAGGAGAGGTTTCCAATTCATCAATCGATGTATCCTATGTGAGAAAGCGACATAATCTGTAAGTCATATCTTTCTAACTTGTGAATTTTCTTGTGTAGTCTTCCAAATGATTATGTCCAAATTTCATATAGATTGGGTCCGCCCAAATAGCATGTCTGACTTTTGCATATAGTGGGCTTCCCCCTTTCGGGAAAAACTTTTGACTTGGCTCTGGAAGCTCAACTTACCCTATTTTTTATGGGGGATATGGAATGAGAGAAATAAGAGAGTATTTAAAGGATGAAAGAAAGATCCTAGGTTATGTGGTAATAAAATAATCAGAGCTCTGAAAGAAAACTGGAAAACCTTTTACTTCAAAAATGAGACCCTGTCTCCTAGGGAAAGGAGGATTTTGCAAAACTGGGGAGAGGAACCTCCAGACCCAGTCATTACAACCAACCCACGGGATGGTGTCAAGTGGATACCCCCACACAAAAGTGGGTTAAGTTCAATTTTGATGGGGCAGCCAAAGGAAATCCGGGGCTGCAGGAGTAGGAGGAGTTCTGAGAAATGAGGAAGGAAAAGTGGTCCTTGCCTTTGTGGAGCCTTTGGGAACTCAAATAAATCATTTTGTAGAAGCCCGAGCCTGCATGCAGGCAATGAGAATTGCCAGACTAGAGGGTTATAAGGAAGTAATCTTTGAAGGGGATTCACTTAATATAATCAAGGCAATTAAGGAGGATAAAGACCCCATCTGGACCATCTCGAAGCTTATCCTAGAAGCAAAGATTCATAAATCCCATTTGGTTAGTGCCCGAATCCAACACACCTTCATAGAAGGGAACCAGACGATGGATCTAATGGCAAATATTGCAGTTTCTGCTGGGGAGATGCAAATTTGGAAGGATAACTTCCCTCAAGAATTATTGGTGTTGGCTTCTAAAGAAGATCTAAGATCAAACCTATTAGAGTAGCAAGAGATCAGAGTGGTTGATGATGAGTAATCCGAAAGATGGAATTAGGTAGAGGGACAAAAGGCAACCCATTTTTTGGGGCCTGGGAAGTGACAAGTGTACGGTACAACAACCTAGTGTTATGTTTAGTAAGTGCTAGGTGTTGTATGGTTTTTGTTTTATCCTGAATAGTCCAACGACAAGTATAGGACTACGGACTCTAAGTATGGCTTAATGTGGGTCTTGGGAAGATCCATTTTGTATTTTGATTATACGGGCTTGGAGCTAGAACCAACCCATTTTGACTATGTAAAAGGTTTGTGGACCTTATAACCACCTCTACCTAATACCAAAAAAAAAAATTATCCCTTTGAATCTAATCTCCAAATATTTAATGATACTCCTCTTTTAGGCCATGCCTCAGTTAGTGAGGCCATGGAGTTTAAATCAATATTATAATTCTATGAGAAGGCTACCAAACAGTTGGTTAGTACAACAAAATTCAATATCTCTTTCATTAACACTATCCTAGATTTACAACAAAATATTATGGATATTTTAGGGTTTAAAATTGAAAAATTTCCAACCTACTTGGGTATTCCTTTGTATCATAAAGGAAATAAAAAGAAGTTATGGGTATTGTTTAGATAGAATGAAAGCTCATTTGGCAAGTTGGAAAGGTAAGTTCTTAACCATATTGGGAAGGTTATAACTCATAAATACTACATTGCAATCCATCCTTATTTATATAATATCACTTTCAATATTGTGAGTAGGTATAACATCAAAATTTGATAAAATTCAAAGAGACTTTATTTGTAAAGGATGCAAGAAAAATTAGGTTTCCTCTTTGTAAGTGGTGTAGGGTTTGAAAAGGAAAGAATATTGGAGGAGTAGGCTTACAAAATTGCAGACTTATGAGTTTCACCTTACGGGAAAATATTAGGTAGAGATTATTCAATGATCAAGAATTGGATAAAAATGTTATATAAAAAATATATAGGTTATCTTGATGCAATGAAATTATTTAGGAAAATAACCCTACCTAAAGGGTTGTCAACATGGAACTTCATATCATATAGTTTGAAATTGATAAAGAAATATATTAGATTTTCATTCAATGAGGAGAATTATGCAAATTTCTGGTTTGATGCTTGGTTGAAGCCTTATCCTCTTATCTCTAACTCAAAATGGGAACCATTGGTTCAGGCATGACTAACTTGTAAAGGTTCAAAGGTCAAAGACTATATCAATATGAGAAACAAATCTACATCATGGATTTCTATTAATAACCTGGTTGAAGGAAAGGAACTCAAAAAAATTATAGATGAACTTCAAAAGATTCTTCAATAGTTTTATTTGCCATTTTTTACATAAAAGGATGAGGTGGTTTAGAATTTATCAAAAATATGGTAGATACTCGATCAAGTTGGGATATGAGGATTTGGAGCAATCAAAATGTCCTACTCCCAAAGAATTTTCTTGGAAGAATGTTTGGTCATTAGAGGCTTTCCCTAAGGCCTCAACATTCCTTTGGTTAGTAATTCAAAGTAAGATTTTGACATGAGTAAGTCTACAAATAAGAGGATATCATGGACCTTTTAGATGTTTCTTATGTGAGAAGGATTTAGAAACATAAGACCATTTACTTCTTCATTGTCCCTTTGCTCACATCATTTGGGGTTACTTTTTCAAAATATAAAACTACATTAGGTAGCTCCATCAACATTGAAAGAGTTGATGAAATATGAGACTAATTATGTATTTTGTAAAGGATTAGCCCTACCATTATTTGTTAGAGTTTAAGGCTTAAAAGGAATAATAGATTAAAATAAAATTCTCAAAATCACACCCAAGTTTGGAACTGTATTATTGCCTCTCTTGAAAAATATTTATAGATATGGTGATTATCATAGGAAGTCTTAGATGCAAAAAAAGTGGTAACAACTTGTTTACAATATTTGAACATACATGGACAACTAATGTACAATAATGGCATTAAAATAAAGGATCTACATCGATCTATGTTAAAATAGAAATGTCCTTGAGGATGGAGAGCGGGAAAGCAGGCGAGCGAGTGGCGGATGGAGAGCGACCGGGAGGATGCGATAGAAAGGAGGCAGGATGGTCAGGCGAGGGTCCAGGAGGGACAAGCCATGGCAGTGATGACGGGGCAGGGCCCGATGCAGCAGGGGCCCAGGCGGATGGGTCGGATAGGAGCGAAAAAGACCCTCCTGACAAGGAGGGACCAAGAGGCGGGGTAAACCTAAACCAAAAAGGATCCTACGCCCAGGTACTAAGTCCAGGATCCCCAACAAAGCAACCCACCCAGGAACTGCTTCCTTGTGGAGCATATTTGGTCATCCCTGAAGACCTAATGGACAGCTACCTGGAGCTTGAGCATTTCACTCTGATTGGCAAGTTCGTAGGAGGGCGACCAGACATGGAGACCATTCAAAAATGGGCTTTTTCCAAGTGGAAGACCAATGGCAACATGGAAATTGTTGCCCTCTCTCGAGGGTTTTTCGCCATCAGGCTCAACACTCAGGAGGACTGCTGCAACATCTTGGCCGGGGGACCATGGTTCCTAGGGCATAGGAGCCTTTTTCTCCGAAAGTGGGGAGAGGATTTCAACCCTGAAACCCAAAACATAAATGTAGCTCCTCTATGGGTTAGGTTGCCAAACCTCCCTTTCCAATGCTGGCACGAGAATGTCATCAGAGGGATAGCCCGGTCCATAGGTGAGCTCGTTGCCATTGATTCTTCCACCAAGGTCCGATCCAGGATGGTCCATGCCCGCTTCTGTGTCTCCGCTAACCTAGAAATAGAGTTACCCACTTTCATAAACTTGTATAGAGGATCACGCATCATCAAGAGGCAGCCCATCGAGTACGAAAACAAGCCAGCCTTTTGTACTCACTATCGCACTCAAGGTCACCTCCTGAATCAGTGCCCTATCTTGAGGGCCCATAATCAAAAGGTGACAGGTCCGAACAAGGGCATGCAGAGGAACCAGGGTATTCCCCCTCTCAACAAGGAGTCGATGCTAGGCCCAAAACACATCATGCGTAATCCCGCCCACCAAGCACCTCAGGAGGAAGGTCAGAGTGATGTTCCAGATCAAGGCAAGCAAAACCATGAGCGAGGAGAAGCCTCCCCGTCAGCCCAAAAGGAGTAGGAGGTGCTCTCAAAATCCCCGCTTCACACCAGTCCTAGCATAGAGGATCCAGTTACCCAGGTACAGACCCTTCCCAAAATTGTTGTTCCAAATTATTTTATGGATGAGTACCTGGCGGGCAATAGGAAATCCCCAAACCGCTCGAATAGGGGTGAGGTACCCCTTTCTCCTTTCTCTAAAAAAGAAGGCCCATCCGTCTTCAGGAGAATCAGCCCCAGAAACACCAGGAGCAGGAAACAGGCCATTGACTATGGCAGCGAAAGGAAAAGAGGGAGACCCTTTGACAATGAGAAGAGAAACAAGGAAACGACGGAGGACATCACAAATGGAACCCAGTTGACGCTTTTCTCTGATGATTTCGACAACCATAATGACAAGCAAGGAACCAAACCCCCCTTCCAACTGGTGAAGGGAGGTAGGAAAAACCCTAAACCCTCGAAATGAAGGTCCTCTCATGGAATGTGAGGGGCCTCAACGGGGCAGCCAAGCAACGGCTGGTGGCCGACCTAAGGAAAAGGATCAATCCTTCCATATTCATTATGCAAGAAACCAAAATCGATGAGCTCTCTTCTCGAAAGTCTGCCAAGGCCATTTGGGCCAAAGGAGAGTGCCTTATCAGTCCAGCTCAAGGCACGTCAGGTGGGCTCATGTGCCTTTGGGACCCTACCCTAGTTGAAGGAAGGCTTTTGTCATCCTCGAGCAGGATCCTAAACATTTTGTTTCACTCCAAGACCAACAATCAGTCTTGGATCCTGTCCAACATTTACGCTCCAAATTCCCCCATCGAGCGGGCCAAAATGTGGGAAACTATAACTCAAATGAGGACCACCTTCAACACCTTTCCATGGATCATAGGAGGAGACTTCAATAGCCCATTGCATCCATCTGAGAAGAAAGGAGGTAACGACTCTTTCAGCAGAAGCATGGAGGATTTCAGAGGTTTTGTCAATACCAATGAGCTCATGGATGTTAAGCTCAAGGGGTCCTCTTTCACTTGGAGCAACAGGAGGATTGATAGCGGGCTCATCCAGGTGAAGTTGGATAGGTTCCTCATCTCTCAAGAAGCTATCCCTCTATTTGGCGATGCCACCCTGTTGGCCTTACCTCGGATCGGATCAGACCATAGTCCCATCCTCCTTGAAACTGGTAGGCCTCCCTCCTTCAAAACTCCTTTCTATTTTGAAGCCATGTGGACTCTCCACAAGGATTTCAAAGATCAAGTGTCCTCATGGTGGCATCAAAATTTTGGAGGATCCGCCACTTCTCGGCTGGCTCAAAAACTGAATATGGTCAAAGAAAACTTGAAAATCTAGAATAGGGAGGTTTTTGGCAACCTTTTCACCAGTAAAAAGGCCATTACTGAGAAACTTTAGGAGATGGAAAGGAGAATCGAAGCTGGGGACCACAACAGCCCCACTAGGGAGGAGGAAAGGAACCTCCTAGCAGAGTTCCATAACATCCTGGCTAGAGAGGAAACCTTCTGGAGGTAGAAGTCAAGAGACCTGTGGGTCAAGGAAGGCGATGCTAACACCAGGTTCTTTCATGCCTCCACTATGCGACATAGGGCATCCAACAAGATCAGGGAGATTGTGTGCAGCAATGGATCATCCACCAAGGACATAGTTGAGATCAGGGCTGAAGCGGTGTCCTTTTTCCAGAACCTCTTGGGAAGTGCCCCGGAGGGTGACAGCCAAGCTCAGGATACTCTCCTATCAAATATTCCTTGCATCGTTCCTCAGGATGCGAACCTCAGACTGGTGGAACCTTTCTCCCATGATGAGATTAAGGAGGCCTTGTTTTCAATGCAACCTGATAAAGCCCCTGGGATGGATGGTTTCTCTCCGAGGTTTTTCCAAACCCTGTGGGATGTGGTGGGGAACGATGTCTGTGAGGCCATTAGAGAGATCCAGTCAACCAAAGTTGTCCCTCGTAGTTTCAACTCCACCTTCTTGGCCCTCATCCCGAAAGCCTCTGACTACAAATCCATCTCTGATTATAGGCCTATCAGCCTGTGCAACGTCATCTACAAAGTGTTGACCAAGGTTATGGCCAACAAGCTGAAGCCCATTCTCCCCCTTATCATTGATCAGTCTCAAGGCAGTTCGGTGAAAGGGAGGAACATCCTGGATGGGGTCATCTCGATCCATGAAACCCTGCATTCTGCCTCAATGACCAAGAAGGCTGCCCTTTTCCTCAAGCTTGATATGAACAAGGCCTTCGATAGGGTTGACAGAGGTTTCCTTCGGGAGATCCTCCTCAAGTTTGGCTTCCATCCCCTATGGGTTGACCTCATCCAGGGCTGCATTTCCTCCCCCTGGTTCTCTGTCCTAGTCAATGGCTCTCCTACCGGTTTCTTTCAGAGCTCAAGAGGTCTACGTCAAGGGGATCCTCTGTCCCCCATCCTTTTCATCATCCTCATAGAAGCTTTGGGAAGAGCCCTCAAGGATGCCCAACAATGGAAGAAGGTGACCGACATCCTCCCTACCTCGGGGATTGAGGTGATCACCCATCAATAGTTTGTGGATGACACGCTCCTGTCCACCATAGCGTCAGTAGCTCAAGCCAGATCCATCAAACGAATCCTAGGACTCTATGAGAGTGTTGTCGATCAAAAAGTTAACTACATCAAAAGCAAGATCTTTTTTCTCAACACCCCTATCAAGCGTCAAGTTCAGATTGCAAGGATCCTGGGGTGCTCTATTGACTCCTTCCCCACTACCTATCTTGGCCTCCCTCTCTTCTGCGGGCGTGCTAAGGAAGGGATGTGGAACATGGTGCTCGAGAGAATCCACAAAAAGTTGGCATCATGGAAAGGCAAGTTCTTATCCCAAGCTGCCAAGGCAACCCTCACTATGGCGTGCCTCCAAGGGATTCTGACCTTTTTCATGTCTATTTTTAGATTGCCTGCCTCGGTTCTTCACAAGATTGAGCAGACCCAATGAAACTTTCTTTGGTCAGGCAATGAAGACAAGTCCAGGTTTCCTTTGGTGGCCTGGGACAAAGTTTGTAGAAGCAAGAAGCAAGGAGGATTAGGGTTCAGGAGAATGGCCAAGATGAACCTAGCGCTCATTGCCAAACACACCTGGAGGATCCTGGCAGATGAACCGGCAGAATGGGTTAGAATTGTCAGGAGGAAATACCTCACTAACACTTCCTTTCTTGAGGATGGGATTCCCACTGGGGGGTCGGCTTTCTGGAAAGCCATTGTCCAATCCAGGCAGCTGATCCAAGACGACATCAGGTGGATCCTTGGGGATGGCTGGAGCATAGATTTTTGGAAGGATAGGTGGGCCCTAGAGGACCCTCTCTCTGAGCAGACCGGGCTGGTTCACCTTAAAACTTTTCTTGATAACAACTTTGGGCAGAGGGTGGCCAATTTCATTGAATGGAGAAATGGCTCCCTACAGTGGAAAGTCATTGATGCAGAGGGGCTAGAGACTGAGGCTGACTTCCTATCCTCCATCCTTAAGGACATCATCATACCCACCAGCAGAGGTCCGGATCGAATGATTTGGAGGGGGACCGATGATGGTGGATTCTCTATCAAATCTGCCTATGAATTCCAATGCAAAGGGCTGAAATCGGACTTTCCTCGCAACGTGGTCTGGAGGAAATGTTTGATCCCAAAGGTAAATTTCTTCTCATGGATTTCCTTTTAGAATAAAGCTCTCACAATTGACAATCTTCACAAGAGGGGGTTTGCTATTCCCAATAGGTGCTATCTGTGTGAGTCTGCCTGTGAGTCCTCTGACCACCTATTCCTGCACTGCATTTTCACTGGGTCGGTCCTTGGCTCCATCCTCTCTACCTTTTAGATCCAATGGATTCCCCCCAAGACCATTAAGGAGGCTTTCTTCCAATGGCCCAATCCTTTTAAAAATCCCAAGCTCTGTTTCCTGTGGAATGCTTGCTTCCACCATTTTTTGTGGCAGATATGGTTGGAACGCAATGGTCGGGTCTTCGGTAATCCTCCCAGGGATCCTCCCTCAGTCGCTCATAGAGCCATCACCTTTGCCATTGAGAACTCCAAGCTTATCCCCAGCCCATGGCCCAAGCATGTGTTTGAAGAGGGTTTGTTCAAATCCTTGAAGTTATCAGGGGAGATCAAGGAGCGGGAGGATCCACGGTCATCCAGGAAGGACGTCAGGTGGGTCAGGCCTCCTCAAGGATGGTTGAAGTTAAATTTTTATGGGGCCTCTCGGGGTAACCCAGGGGCGGCCGCTGCGGGTGGATCAGTTAGAGACCATAATGGACAGCTCGTCCTGGCTTTCTGTGAAAACTTGGGGTTTCAAACCAATCATGTTGCAGAGGCCAGAGGACTTCTGAGAGGACTCGAGCTCATTTCGGAGGATCCCCGACCCTTGGTAGTTGAAGGGGACTCACTGAACATCATTAACTACATGATGAATTCCTAGGATCCGACGTGGAAGGTTTTCAATGTCATTTTTGAGGCCAGGAACCTCCTCCTCTGGAGGAACCTGGTCCAAGTCAAGCACACCTACAGGGAGGGCAATGGTTTAGCCGACCACTTGGCAAATAAGGGATTACTATCCACATGTCTCGTGGTGTGGCGGCAGTGTTTTTCGATGGACGTGGAGAAGGTCGCCAGCCAGGATATCGCTAATGATTCCACATAAGCAAGAAGAGAGGCCCAGGAGGATCAGGAGGATCCGGACGCGTAAGAGGTTTTCCTGGGACGTGATCCTTTTTGTCGTCTGTCGGAGGCAGCGGTTTTCAGAATGGATGCATCTATTTCTTTTTGTTGTTTTTTCAGCATGTTTTACCTCCAGTTTGAGGTTTCTGATGTAGCCCTCCTGGGCATTACTATGTTTTTTTGGTAAGGTTTACTATGGTTTCTATTGTACTAGCCCAAGGGGCTCCTTTTGTTACTAAGGGTTGCGGCCTCTCATGTTATAAGGTTTTGGGATCCTCTTAAAAAACCCATTTTGTATATAAAATATCTACTTACCAAAAAAATATGGAAATGTCCAAAAATTGGATTTATCAAAATTAATTTTGATGGTGCTTCTAAAGAAAATCCAAAAAATGCTAGTGGAGGTGGTGCTTTTCAAAATAGTAAAGGCAAAATTCTTCCCACTTAAAATAATATGGAATTTCAACTAACAACTATGCAGAGGATAGGGAACTTCTTAGGACTAAAATTGCAATAGAAAATTATGGAAATATTTTTCAATTAAGGGGGATTCACAAATTATTATTTATGCTATCAACAAAAATGGATGTGGGGATTGGATAAAAAATAATATTATTGTTGATGTTCATCATCTATTATTGGAGGTAATATTTTGGAAATGTGAGCATATTTATAGAGAAGGAAGTTGGGTACCAAATAATTTAGTCAATTGTGGTTTTGATTTTCATATTAATGAAATTCAAATTTTAGAAGGCAACTGACCAAGCAAGATTTTATCTCTTAATGAAAATGATGTGAAGGAAATTAATTTGAATACGTATACTTGGGAAATATCTTATTAAAGTTGAATATTAAATTTATTTTTTCATAAGAGTTTCATGCATCATAAAGGAAAATGAAGAAAAAAATAGACGTGTCATATGTGATATGTTTGAAATGTATTTGATGTAACGATGGTGTCATTTTGTAAATTCTATTCAAGTTGAGCTATGTTAATGTTTGAAGTTGAATTATTCAATGAGTGGAGGTGTCTATTATAGAGAGGTAAAGGGTTTGAGTCCCCTCATTTTCTTGATAGTTTTCCTTGTGGTCTTAGGTCCCTATGTGCGTGCATACCACCAAAAATAATGTTGGAACTATCTTTTAGTTGTAAACCCTCTCTAAGTCCATTTTAAAGGTTCTATAAACACCCAATTTTGAGCACACATAAAATCCCTAAAAATCTCCAAATTATATATCACTTAACCAATCAAACATCTAAAAACCAAATATAAGGTAATTTATTAATAATTTTGACACCACTAGGAGCTAGTTTTGATGCCTTGGAAGCTAGTTTTGACACCTTGGAAACACTTTTGGCACCCTATTAACAGTTTTGACACCATAAAAATACTTTTGATGTCTTGGTGGTACTTTTTATGCCTTGGTGGTGATTTTGACTATTGTACGTTTGTTGGCAATCCAAATCCAAGACTTATTGTTGTCTGAAAATGTCCTAGCCTATTCGGGTAGCAGCCCGACGTGCCTGGGCATCCACGCTTCGTATTGAGCGACATAGCAGGAAGCTTCACAGGCAAAGAGAGTGCCTATGGGGCAATGATCAGGTTTTTTACTAAGGCTAGTTCCTCATTGCATATGAAATTTTGTAAACCTTTCAAACCTCATGCGTTTAGGTTGGTGCTACTTGCCTACAGGAAAAGGAAAAAATAAAAAGCAAAAAATAAGAAAATGAAATTATAGGAAAGTAAAACCTAAGCTACGAGGGTGATGCACCAAGATCGAGGTTTTTCCCTTGATTTCATGAATGAGATAGATATGAACACATTCACCACAGTATAATAGCTATAAATTGAACACTCTTCATCACACATAACTCATAATTGACAATATACAAAAGAAGAGGACAAAGCGAATTTAGTCACAATTTTCATTTATGCATAAAATAATTATAAGGCATACAACCTAAAGAGGCTCAATGCTCCTTAGACAATGACTCAAGGTTTGAGTTCCATTTATATAGATGAGAAGAGGTGAAAGGAAGAGTGTACAAGGTTAGATATGAAGCACGAGCAAACAAATCCCAATGCCTTATAATGATTTTTAAAGGTTTATTTATAGGTTGAGACTAAGGGGATATTTCCATCCAAAATCTTATGTAGAGGAGTTGAAAATTAAATTTTATTTTATGGTCAAGCTCCTTCTACACCTGCACTCAAGCACCTCAAGATCTCTAGATTTGGGGCCATTAATGTTGGAGGTTTTTGGGCCCTCAGATGGGAGGTCACTGCTACCATCACCCATTGCTATAGTATTTGAAAGGTGGTTACGTCATTAATTTTTGCTTGGTTCAAGGTTTCAAATATCAATACTTCCCTTGGTCTTCATCTAATTTCTAAGACTCCTCACTTACTAACATTGTTGGTATGGCCCTTTTGATTGGTGCAAGCTTGACAAGGTAGGCTTACCCGTGTGGTTGGTGGTCATTGTAGCTACCATATAGATTTGTGGCCAATGGTGTATGTTCATTTAATTGCCTTTGCACTATCTTCCCTAGCTTGTAAACACTTACCACGCGTATTGGCTAAGATGAGATACCTCTCAACCAGTGATGGACCTTTTTCAACTATACCATTTATGCTCTTGATTTCAAACAACTACCACATGCTTAGTTGGGGCTTTTTTGGGGACTTCCTATTTCTTACATTGGCCTTCACTAATGTAAATAACATGGGTCATCAGATGAAAAATTGATAGCCTATGGGCCTAGGATTTATCAAGCCATTTGCCTAAGGTAGAGAAGGAGCACTGACTATTGATGAGGGATCCAATGGTCAATGTATCTTAAAGAACGTCCACCTCTCTTTGTATCATAGTCTAACATCCACCCTTTAAATTGAAGGCAAGTTGCACCTTCTGACCCCTTTTCTATTGGTATAAAGTGTCAGCCATAGATTTAGGATTTGACTAATGACATTGTTTTGATACTTGCATTCTTTTCCTTGAATTCCAATGTGCATGGATCAATGATCCAAAGTGCTTCAATATGATGTTGGGACTATTGTCATGCAAAACTTCATTCATGAACCCTTAGGCTAGATGCCATAGGGAAATCAACCTTCATGGGTGATGAAGGCTTCTTAGCATTCTTGTAAATGGCCTGTGGAACTCTTTGAGAGCTAAAATTTGTGGGGGTTCTTTTTCTGTCTCCCAACCATTGAATTTCCCCTACACAAATCTTCTAGTGTGGTGGAGAGATAACGAACATCGAGGTAGGGGGCACAAAGCCAAGCAGATGTAGGTAGTACTTAGGTCTATGAGCTTTCCTATGGGGAAGTCATATCAAGCTAAATCCTCTATCTAGACTATACCCCCATAAAAAAAAAGTCATTTAAGTTATCATCAAAAGGGTTCCTTGACTCTTACTGCTGGTGGGGCTCAACTTAGATATCATTAAAAGGGTTGTTGAGGGCAATGTAAGACATGGATTACCAAGAATGAAAACTTAATATGAGGGTATAATCTAGGGCCCTCTATGCTTGCTTCAAGCCTCCATCGAATGATTTATTTGACCAACCTCCTTATCAACCTTGTGGTATAATCCATGGGGTGGCCACATGTAGCGAATTTTCATAACTTTAATGATTTAAAGGGGATATATTACTTGTGGGGGATGAGGGACCCAAAGAATGAAATCCTTATCTATTGGCCATTGAGTTATCAAAACAAGCCCAAAAGGAGGGGAGAGAGCATCCATTCCCTATTATCATCTTAGAATGTCCTAGCCTATTGGGGTAGTGACCCAACATACCTAGGCATCCATGCCTTGCATTGAGCGATGCAACAGGAAGCTCCATGGGTAGAGAGAGTGCCTATGGGACAACCTCTGGGATTTTTTCCAAGGTTGGATCCTCATCAACAATGACGTTTTATGTACCTTCTAGACCTTGTGGGCTTAGATCTGTGTTATTTGCCAACAAGAAAAGGAAAAATCAAAAAGCAAAAAATAGGAAAATAAAACTACGAGAAAGAAAACCTACGATACAGGGGCAATGCACCAAGATCAAGGTTTTCTCCTTGACCACATAAAAAAGCTAGAGACGAATACATTCATCATAGTCTAATAACTAAAAATTAAATATACTTCATCATGCATATCCTAGAATCTACAACACACAAAAGAAGTAAGATAGAGCCAAGTTAGTCACACATTCCATTTATGCATAAAATAATTACAAGACATGTAGCATGAAGAGGCTCAATGCTCCTTAGATGGTGGATCAAGATTTGAGTCTCACTTTACATACAAGAAGAGGTGAAAGTTAGAGCATATAAAGCTAGATATGAGGCATGAGCAAGCAACTCTCAATTATTTATAATGATTTTTAAAGGCCTTTTTATAGGCTAAGATTGAGGGGCTCTTTTTCTCCAAAATCCTATGCAGAGGACTTGAGAATTAAATTTTTTCTACGGTTGATATCCTTTTGCACTTGCATTCATCCATATTTACATATTTAAATTTATGGTCATTAATGCTAGAGGTTTTTGGGCCCTCAAATGGGAGGTCCTTGGTGCCATCACCCATTGCTACAATGTTTGGGAGGTGGTTGTACCATAAATTTCTACTTGGTTTAAGGTTTTAGATGTTAGAACTCCCATAGGCCTTCATCTACTTTCTAAGATGCATCACCTACTAACATTGCTAATAGGGATTTTCTGATTGATGTAGGCTTATCATGGTAGGCTTACCCATGTGGTGGGAAACCGTTACAATTACCATGTGGATCACTTTGATAGGTTAGGCTACAAAAGTCAACTTTGGTGACCAATGGTGGATGTTCCTTTAAATACCTTTGCGCTACATTCCTTAGCTTAAGAACAATCACCATGTGTCTTGGTTGAGGTAGGATCCCTCTCAGTCAATGGTTGGACTTTATGACTATGCCCTAACACTTGCTTCTATTGCTTCCTAATAATTAATATATCTTGCTCGAGGTTGCATTAGGGACTTTCACTTTCTTACACTGGCCTTCATTGATGGAAATAATGTGAGCCATCAGATGAAAATTGATGACCTACAAGCCTAGGAATTCTTAAACTGTTTGCTTAAGGCAGAGAAGGAGTATCGATATTTGATGAGGGGATCCAATGACCAATGCAACTTGAAGCACGTTTGTTTCTCTTTATGTTGCAGGCTAGTACCTAACCTTTCAATTGATTGCAAGATGCACCTTCTAATTCCTTTTTTATTGGCAATAGAGTGTGAACCATATATTTGGGATATGATGACTAACATTATTTTGATGCTTATCCACTTTTTCTTGAATCCTAGAGTTAATGCTTGTCATAAATTTAAGATCAATCAGTGTGTATGAGTCAATGATATGAAGTGATCCAATATGGTGTTGGAACTATTGGCATGTAGAACTTCATTTATGACCCCTTAGGCCAAACACTAGAGGGCAATCAATCTTCATAGGTTATGAAGGCTTTTGCATGTTCTTGTAAGTGGGCCATGGAACTTTTTGATAACTAGACTCTATGGGGGCTCTTTATCTATATTATGGCCATAAAATTCCCCCTACCCAAAGCTTCTAGTATGTTGGAGAGATGATATATGCTGAGGCAAGGGGCATAAGACCAAGAAGATGTGTGTAATACCTAGGTCTATGAGCTCACCCATGGAGAAGTCAAATCAACCCAAAGCCTCTATCTGGACCATGCCCCCACCAATGGAAATTTTATCTTAGTTATCACCAAAAGGGTTATTTTACTCTTGTATCTAGTGGGGCTCAACTTAGATATCATTGAAAGGGATTTTGAGGACAATGCAGGCCATGGGCCACCAGGAACTAAAAATTAAAATAGGGACATAATTTAGGATCCTCCATGCCTGCTTTGAACCTCCATTGGATGATTTATTTGACCAACATCCTTGGCAACCTTATGGCACAAGCTATGGGGTGTCTGCACGATGACTTTTCACTACAACTTTAGCAACTCATAGGGTATCCCTTGCTTGTAGGGTATGAGGGACCTCGAGAATGGAGGCCTTATCTATTGGGTGCAAAGTTATGAAAACAAGCCCGAAAGGAGGGGAGAGGGTATTGCAGACTCAACTTACCCAATAGTTTTATTTTATTCGAATTATGCAAGTAGGCAACATTATATAGAATATTCTCTTGGGGTGGTGGCACCAACCTGCATTTCTAATCTCTTTGATTAACTTCAAATCTTGCTCTTGTCATCATGATGTAGGGAAATCACTACCTCCCTCTTATGTGCTAGATATATTTCATGTAATGCTACCCTATGGGCATTCTCTATGTAATCCTATAGATATTTTATATATAATCCTATGGGTATCTTATATGAAATCCTATAAGCATATTTTATACAAGCCTATGAGTGGTTTTCATGTACTCACCCTTAGTGATATTCGTTAAATTCCTATATGGTTAATTTTAATTTAAGGGTTTAATACATTTAATTTATTGTAGTTTAACCTTCAATTTAGCTTATATTGGCTTGAAGCTAGCATTTAATTTAGGATTAGAAATTCCTATAGATATCCCCAATGACTAATCCATCATATTAGTTGATGATATATGAGATTGAGGGGTGTCTACAGGCACTAAACCCTTATTTTAACTCTCTCTATTGTGTTTATTTGCTCTCTTTATTTTGCTTTTGTACTCTTTTGCATGTAAGATTTACATCATGAATGCTTTATGATACTTTATTAGAGAATGTTATAAAATCCAATAATATCACTCCTTGAGACCCTAAGGTAGATTTGTAGGGTTCATAATATTTTGTAAGATCTATATCATCATTTTCATCATCCTCCCTATTGGTCTTATCATTTATATGGATATCATTGTCATGATAATAAGGTTTTGATGATAAAATATATTTATAGGGTGGTGAAAGAGAATATTCTAAATCCTCTTCATATTCATGATAAAATATATTTATAGGGTGGTGATCATATTATCAACTAGAGAAGAAGAAGTGCCATAATGGAAAGGGAAAACTATTGAGCAAAAATTAGGATTTAAGAATGAAGAACACAAGCTTATACTGAGAGGGGGGTGAACAGTATAAGACCACTTTTTACTTTTCTTTCCAAATCAATATTATGCAATGTATAGATAGCAATATCAACAAAAGTAATCAAAGCAATGCACAAATCACCACACACAATAGAGACACCACAATTTACGTGGTTCACCCAATGTGGGCTACTCCACGGAGAAAATATTTCACTAAAATTTTCTCAATCAATCTCTTGGGAATCCTTTCCCTATTACAATGTTTATGGACCTCTATCCAAAGGAGACACCAATCCCCTAAATCAAGTTCATGGATCTCTATCCATAGGAGAACTCCTTCTCCTCTACTCGGTTGGTGATCCTCTAGAAGACTACTGCCTCCACTGCACTGGCTTGTGGATCTCTCTCCACTGAAGACTCTTATCCCCACTCAGAAGACCTATCCTCACTGCCCTGGCTAATGGATCTCTATCCACTAGAGACTACTGTCCTCTCTGCTCTATCACCTCCAAAGCTCTATCTCAAATATGCACTAAACATAGTCCTTTGGTCTAGTACAACTCTGCTCAATCTTTATCTCTAGTCTGGCACAAACCTGTCCTCAAATCTGCACCAAAATTTGCTCTCAAATATGCACTAAACACAGTCCTTCGATCTAGCACAAATCTGTCCTCGATCTCTGTCCTCAAGCCTTAACTCAAGGCTTGACTCAACTCTATTGGATCTGCCCTAAACCTTAACTCAAGGTTTGAACAAATCAATCAACTCTGCTCTCAAGTCTTCTCAAAGACTTGTCTCAAATATGCCTTGTAAGCTTCCACAAAATCTCACACTAATCTATCCACAAGTCCTCTCTAGAACTTGCTCAAATATGCTCTACAAGTCCTCTCTAGAACTTGCTCAAATATGCTCTACAAGTCCTCTCTAGAACTTGCTCAAATCTGCTCTACAAGTCCTCTCTAGAACTTGCTCAAATATGCTCTACAAGTCCTCTCTAGAACTTGCTCAAATATGCTCAATAAGTCCTCTCAAGAACTTATCCAAATCTGTATTGTAAGCTTCCACAAAAGCTCACACAAAATCAGTCCACAAGTCTCCTCAAAGACTTACCTCAAATCTACTCAACAAGTCCACACAGAACTTGTCCAATCTCATAGAAACATAAAGAGAATTGTTAGAGACTCAATATGTTCTATACTAATCACAATGCTCAATTACTTTCAATCACTCTCTTAGAAACATAAGGAGAATTGTTAGAGACTCAATATGCTTCAAATTCAACTCAATGCTCAATCACTTTCTCAACTCAATTCAGAATATAGAATAGTTTATTTTATGGAACTTGAACAATCACTTCACACATCCACTTGACTAGGCTCAACCAACTCTACTCAACCAATCACTCAATGAAATAATCCTTGCTCACAAACCCTAGTCCAAGCATATAAACATCAACTCAAAATATTTCCAACAATGCTCAACCACAAATCTCACATAACAATGATACTCATGTTCTTTTCAAACCCTAGTTCAAGTTCTCAAGTTTTTCTCAACAACTCACTTCAACAACAATGCTTATAAAACAATCCTCACATAGCAATGATACTCAAATATAGTTCAAGTTCTTTGCTCAACAACTCACTTCAACAACAATGCTTATAAAACAATCCTCACATAGCAATGATACTCAAACCCTAGTTCAAGTTCTTCTCTCAACCAATGGCTTCAACAACAATGCTTATAAAATAAGGTTCACATAACAACTCTTTATCCCAGAAAACCTTGAAGCATTAACTCAAACACACTCAATAAGGAAGCCCTAATCAAATCCTTTTCACTCCAAACTTATTTTCAGAAAATCAATCAATCAACTCAACTATGGAAGAATGTACTCATACCTTTTTCTTGATGATTAAGGGATCTCATAAATCTGCCACAACCACAACCACTTCTATGCCAAACTCAAAGAGGTTAGAAGATAAATATTTCTCACAATGTAATGCAAAAACTCAATTACACCTTATCACTCCATCTATAAAAACAACCATCAACATACATAAAAATATTTTCCAATAACACCTTATAATCTCCCAATTAAAATAAATTTAACATCCACCAAAATTTAACTCAAAAACCTCTTTAATTAAATTTTAATAGCAAGAAGAACTTTGGCATAAATCAAATCCACTTTCCTTATAACTCCAATAACATAAATCAATTACCAAACATGCAACTTTTCATTCTACCCTTATAACTCCCTTTTTACCTTAGGAAAAACATTAGGCAAATAAAAAATTTATTTAACAAAAATACCTTTGCCACTTATGAGATTCGAACCCCCAATATCTGCCTCCTCGTGCGCCCTAGCCACGGGCTAGACCACCGCATGTGCTAGACGCACGCTTGGAATATTAAGAGCACCTTGTGCTCTTTCTTCTAAGCCTGGCGCTCACACGAGTGCATGCCAAAATATTTTCCTCCGTAGTGCTCAAGACAAACACGCCAACTACCTCCACGTGAATCGATCATGGTCACTTCCACTCCCAATGCTCTCACAAAATGTGCACTGCCAATGGACCACCGCATCCAATGGGAGTGAGGCCTTAAGCCCTCCCTTTTCGTCTTTTCCCTAGCGCTAAAAGACAACACGAAGTTTATCTTCTTCCTCAATGATTGCACGAATTATTCTTTCTCTTGGTCGCATGAAATTTAATCGAAGAAGGGTAAGTTTTAATGTCCTTTGGCATGGTATTTATACATGATTTCTACCTTTTGCCATAGACGTCGGTGCTCCACTAAATTGATGACGTCGATGCTTCTTTAAAACCTTTATAATTTATAAATTATTTAAATTCTAAAAGAATTTAAATTTTATAAATTATTTTTATAAACCTTTGACTTTAATAAAAATTAAAGCCTTCTTGAGATAAACTTTAAACCTTTCTTTGAACTCCATTGATTTGATGTAAATTATTCTGCCACCATGGTTTTAATAAAAACCTTAATTCTGCCATCACAATGTTTAAGGAAGCCTTTACATGGTTTTAACACAAACCCTTATAAAACAATATTTTGACAACTTTTCTTCAACTCTTCGCATTGTTCCTGGTGGTAGTAATGGTGTACTCCATGGTATTAATGATAGCTTCATATGTTCACCTTGACATCAATGACGACTTCTCACCTTGACATCAATGACAACTAAATGAGCTCAAAATGTCCAACAATCTCCCCCTTTGTCATTGATGGCAACCCAAATTATTTTTATCAAAAACTTGACCTTTCCTTTGTTCTGCTCCCCCTGGGACAATGCTCCCCTTGGCTCAATGCTCTCTCAAATACCAAATCTCTCCCCCTTACTCAAATCTCTCCCCCTTTGACATCAATGGCAAAGGGTCACCTTTGGGGCTCGGGGCTAAGAATGAGCCTCTTAGCTTAGCCCCTCCCCCACCTCCTCTTGAGGTGGTTAATTCTGGGGTGGGAGTATTTCTACTCCCAGAAAGCACTATTCTTTACCTTTATCCTCTCTTCTTCTTATCTGATCCTTCTGATTCCTCTAACTATTTCTTTCCATATCCATGTTCCTGTCCATGTCTACATTCCTGTCCATGTTCCTATTCCTATTCCTATTCATATCCATATTCTTGTTCCTATTCTGTTCATATCCATGTTCCATTTTCTGTTCCTATTTCTGCTTGATTTTGGAATGTCTGCTCTACACCACTTTGTTGTGTGACCATCATTATTGCACTTATAACACTTAATGTTATTATTCCTTGGAGGTGCAAATGTCTTAGGATTTCTCCTAGTGAAGCCATATCCTCTTCTATCATGAACCCTACAATTCATTGCTTTGTGACCAAACTGATTACATGAGTAGCAATACCCATGGAAAAGTTGTCTGTTTCCATATTCCTGTCTTTCCTGTGTCTTGCACTATGAAGCCATGTGCCCAAACTTGTGACATGAAAAGCATCTTCCATTGAAGCCTCCTTGTCTTGACCTCATTGGTCTCCTAGTCTCTCTTGACCTATTCTGATTGTTGTTCCATCTGTATCTTCTTTGTGCATTGTTCCTGTCCTTTTTGAACTCTCTATTGTCCAACTCATCCTCAGATGTCTCACTCTCTTTTACACTGTCTTCTTCTAAAGTATCTTCATCTGAAGTTTCTTCTCCTCCAAAACTTGAGGTTGAATTTCCTTCCCATTTCTTTTGAACTTGTTCAAATCCAAGACCTGTTTTGCTTGATGTAGGCTTTTGTATCTTGATGAACTTATCCAAGTTCTTTGAGCTATTTTTGAACCCTTTTAGCTTGAATTTGGAGTCTTCTAAATCTTCTCTCAGTAGTGCCACTTCTTGTGCTAACTTTTCACATTCTAAGATCTTTGCTTCTAACTTATCTTTGAACCTTTTTGCCTTAGCCTTTGAATTTTCTAAATCCTCTATAAGCAATCTTCTCTCTTCATCACATTCCTGAAACTGAATTTCAAGTTTAGAGTGTTGCTTTCTTACCTTCTTTACTATGTCAAGGGCATAAATAAGTTCTCCCTTGAGATCATATCCATCCTTTTCTGAATATTCCTCTATTTGTTTACCTTTGTCCACATATTTATTTTCTATTGGCTTGTCTTCTATAGGATCACCTACTTCTTCTTCTAATGCCATTAGAAGGTTTTCATCTGGTCCTTCAAGTGCATCCTCATATTCATCATCACTGAAACTATAACCATCCCTTGTACAATTATCTTCAAGATGTCCAAAGTTACCACATCTAAAACACTTGAGAATTATTGGAGTCCTTTTCTTAACTTGTTCTTTTTCTTCAATCATAAATAGGACTTCATCTCTATCATTGTCTGAAAAACTAGCATCACTATCACTTGAGTACTTACTTGCTTTATCCGCATAGTAGCTCCTCTTTTGTCTTTGAAAGAACTTATTTCCTTGTCTGCTTTGTCCATCCTTGCTTTTCTTTTGGTGCCTGTATCTTTCTGATTCCCTGTTCTTGTGATCCTATTTTTCTTCATCATTGTTATTCTTAGCTTCTTGACAATCAGTTGCATAATGACCATACTTTCCACAATTGAAAAATTTAACAGATCTTATATCTCTAGATCTTCTTGAATCCTTATTCCTTCTACCATAATTTGCTTCTTCATCACTGGATGACTCATTGCTTGATTCTAACTTCTTACCCTTTGTCTTTTTGATTGCTTTGAATGTTGCTTCTTTCTGAGGATTTGGTTCCTCTTTTGTTCTTATCTCATGTGCTGTAAGAATACCAAGCAACATATCTCTTGTCAAAGTATCACCATCCATTGACACTTCTATAGCAGAAACCTTTTCACTGAATCTTTTTGGAAGAGTTCTTAAGACTTTATCACAAACATCCGATTCATCAATCTTCATTCCAAGTCCTTGCATAGCATTAACAACCTCATCAATTTGAAGTAGATAAGTACTAATGTTTTCCTCATCCTTCATTCTTAACTCTTCAAATTTTCCTTTGAGATTTCGCATATTTTCTTTCTTGACACATTTATCTCCTTCATATATATTTTGTAATTTATCCCACATTTCTTTTGCAGTTTGACAATGCATAACTTTCATAGACTCTGTTCTATGCAAACCTCTCAAAAGTGCATTCATTTCTTTTGAATTGTAATGTTGTAGGAGCTTACCTTCCTTATCTGTAGGAGGATTAATTAAGGGATCATATCCAAATTCAACTACTTCCCAAATTTCATTGCCAAGTGCCATCAGGTAGATCTTCATTCTCATACTCCAATATATATATAGTCACTTCCATAAAATAATGGTGCTAAATTATCTGAGGACACATTCTTAGAATCCATTGTGTTCTTGTTAGCTTTTCCTTCAAGCTGTTAAACTCTTTTGAAGAAAACCTCTTTGATACCAATTGAAGAACACAAGCTTATACTGAGAGAGGGGGTGAACAATATAAGACCACTTTTTAATTTTCTTTTCAAATCAATATTATGCAATGTATAGATAACAATATCAACAACAATAATCAAAGCAATGCACAAATCACCACACATAATAGAGATACCATAATTTACATGATTCACCCAATATGGGCTACTCCATGGAGAATGATGCATTTTTTTTATGCACATCATTAATTCTCAATGAATTTGTCAATTCAGGATAGTGTACAAGGCTATTTGTGGAAGGAATGAACATGGCTATAACTTAGGTCATCTGGGAGCAAAAAGTCTTATTGGTGAAACCGATTGTATGGGGGATTTAGGACATTTCTATCTCTAAATTGTATAAATTAAACCTTAATCTAGTTGCAGAAATGGAAACTAATCATTAACTGCAAAAATGAAATCCTAATTACAATTACAGAATGAGACCTAATTATGTTACAGAAATAACAGTTGCAAAATTAGAAATCTGATTATAATTGCAGAAAGGAAATATATTTACTTTTGCAGCAATGGAAACCTAATTATAGCATGGAAATTAAGCCCTATCAATGCTCTATAATAGAAGGTTGTCAATCTTCTGTGCAGGGGTTGAAAGCAAAACACAAAATGTAGCAAATTGCAAAAAATAGTAAATTCTGGAATTGATAATCTGCAGTATTTTGAAAGCTTTCTAAAAGTGGAGATTACAACCAAACCATTAATCACAAGATCATCCCAATTATAAAATAAGCTAAGATTACAAATACTGTTAGCTGTTTACAAGGAAATGAAATGACAAGTTCTACAACTCATTCTACTGTAGCAAAATCAAAATAAAAACCTGCTGTTAGTCCTCCTCCTAGGTCTAGAAGTGGCTAGCCTCCTTGTCCAGAAGAAGGTATGAGTCTTTCTTTCTCTAGATCTTACTCACACTCTTTCTCAGTTGTGGTATAATTTTTCTCAGCTCTTGTCAAATTCTTGCTAATGTAGTAGATGGCATAGTGTTCACCATTGTCAATTTGTCCTAATGCTGCTCCAATTGTAGTATTGGAAGCATCAGCCTGTATGTGAAATGGTAATGTCTAATTAGGTCCTCTTAACACAGGTGGAGTTACTGATTTCTCTTTTAGAGCTTCAAATGATTCCTGACACCTTGCAATCCAGGAGAATTCAAAATCTTTAGTCAATAGGGCAAACATGGGATTGGCTATTGTGCTAAAGCTGGGAATAAACCTACGGTAAAAACCAATGTGTCCTAGGAAGCTTCTGACATTAGTCAGAGTTTTAAGAGGAAGAAGATTCTTGATAATTTCCACCTTCTTTGGATCAACCTAGATTTATTGAGGAGAGATGTGATGACCAAGAACTATTCCTTCCTCCATCATCATAAAACATTTGTCTAGATTCAAAGATAACTGGTATGTTTCATAGTGAGTTAAAAATCTGTCAAGGTTTTCTAATGTAAAGTCAAAAGTCTATCCACATACTATGAAATCATCCATGTATATCTCAACACTTTTGGTAGTCAGATAAAAAAAATTGCTAAGACCGCTCGCTGAAATGTTGCTGGGGCATTACACAAACCAAAAGGTAAAACCCTATAGGCAAATGTTCCCCATGGACAGGTAAAGGTTGTTTTATCTTGATCTTCAGGTGCAACCTGAATTTTATTATACCCACTAAATCCATCAAGAAAACAAAAGTATTTCTTTCCAAAAAGGGTATCTAACACTTGATATATGAAAGGTAATGGAAAATGGTCTTTGTATGTCACTTTTTTCAGCTCTCTATAGTCTACACATACTCTCATTTTTCCATTTTTCTTAGGAACTATAACCAATGGAGAGACCCACTGGCTATCAGAAATTGGGTAAATGAATCCTACTTCTAGAAATTGGGTAAATGAATCCTACCTCTAGAAATTGGAGAGACCCACTGGCTATCAGAAATTGGGTAAATGAATCTTCTCTGGGGTTGTCTTACTGACTTGACTTCTTCAGTATAAATCTTGTGGGTGCATATATCAGGGTGAATTCTTGACATATCCTTGTAGTCCCACGCAAAAGCATGAACATGCTTATGCAAAACTATTATCAAATTTTCTTCTTCTTACCTAGTGAGCCAACTGTTAATGTTCAGTAATTTGCCTGGTTGGACTTCTATTTGTTTTGTATTTGGAATGACTGAACTCACTTCTTCATACCTAGTGATTAGGAATTTAAGAGGGCAATAATACGTTTTTTTTTCATTTATTTCTAATGGAAGCATATCCTGTATGGAACAATGAGAAGGAAAAATCAGGTGATGGTGCCACCCATGTGGTAGTGAAACTGATGTTTCCTGTGATAGTATAGATGGCTCACCTTCAAAATTTTGGTTTTCCTCATTCCCTAACAACTGATGGATATTTAATGCTTCTTCTTCTAACCCTTTTTCATGCAGAACATTCATTAGGATTGTTTCATTTTCTAAAGTTTCTATGTCATGGAGGTCTTCTGTGTGTTCCCTTACTACCAAGGTGGCTAGTGTGGAAATAACCTCTTCTAGTTCTTCATATGAATCAGGAAAACATAACTGACCTAAAAATTGCTGGAGGGTCTTGCAGGAGGATACGGAGAGATCTGTTTTAGATCAATATCATTTGAAATAGTCATTTTTCTAGATCTGCAGTCTATGAAGGCTGTTGCAGTTGCAAGCCAAGGTCTTCTCAGAATGATGGGATATCCATGTGCTGAATTTCTTGGCTGTAAAACCTAAAAATCTATAGGGAATTCCCAAGAAGATACTTCTATAGGGACATATTCAATGATACCTTCAAGTTTTGCAACTGACCTATCAACCATTACTAAAACTATAAATGTGGGACTGAGATGTTTGAGCTGTAATTGTTCCATTATATCCTTGGTCATGACATTTATTGCAGCTCCTAGATCTACTAAGACATTTGATATTGGTACTGAGCCTATGGTAACTGTGATAATTGGACTCCCTGGGTCACTATACTTTGGAGGTACTAGTTTTCCAGACAAGAGATCAGCTATCTTTCCTTCAACCTAAACAGTCTTAGGAAATGCTTTCTTTTTTCTTCCTGCTCTTCTAATGCACAAATCTTAGACAATACTTTTAATCATTGGTATATCCTTAATGGCTTGCAATAAGGGCAATGATATAGTTAACTTTCTAAGTTCCTTGACCAGGTCTAACTCAAAATTTTTTGCTGTGGTATTGAATCTTTCAAGATATGGAATTATCCTTGATGAAGGTAATTGTTCTGCCTGTGGTTCTATTTTTTCTTCTTCTTTCTCTATTGTTTTTTAACTCTACTGGTTCCAAAGGTTCTTGCTCTTCATTTTCCTTGATTTTAATTGAAACAGGTTCAGGTACAAATTTTCCTAAACGAAGTTGGATGTTACTACAATCAAGAATATTTATTTCAACATTTTCTTCACCTTAACCACATAGACAGGGGATGCCTGTCTCATGTTGTTTGGATTAGTGACTGATTGAGCTGGAAGTTGAGGTTGTTTCACCTGTTGTGTTTGTTGTGGTTGGTTCTATTTTTCTTGAAAATTTTGATTAGGTGTAGGCAACAAATGCTGAGTTTGACCTTGATTTCTTTGCTGCCTTGGATAGGACTGGTATTGTTGACTCCATTATGGTTGATTTTGCATCCAATGTGGATTATTATGATTTTGATTCCAGGTTGGATTACTCCAACTTATTTGTGGCCATTCTTGGGAATTTGTCCATTGAGAATAATTCCAAGGATGTTGGGGTGGTTTTGATTGTCCCCAAGGCATAGTCCAAGGATTATGCCCCCAATTTGTAGGAAAATGAGGGGGATTTTGGTTCTAAGAGAAATTTCCCCCTTGTTTTGGTCCAACATAGTTGAGTTCCTTAGTCTGACTCTCTAACATAGTTTTGAGTTGTGGTAGTAGGTGGCATTTATCAGTTGAATGCTTCTTTGAACAGATACTACAAATGGCTGAGATAGACGTTTTATTCAAAGGACACTCCTGCAAAGCATGTTTATTTCTACATCTTGGGCAATAAATTGCCAAAGGTTCTGTGGTTTTTGCTTTTGCAAACATTTCTCCTAAAGTTGTGTTCAATTGCACCAAAATATCAGTTTTAAAATTTGCAAGTTCCTCTATTAGGTCCTTCACATTAGTGCCATTTGTATTTTTTTCTTCTTCCCTGCTTAGTGCGAGAGTAATTCCTACAAAGACCCATAATTTCCTCATTACTGAGAGTATTTACATCCCCTTTTCCCATCAAATCCAATACCTCTCTGGATTCATCTTGTAATCCTCTCAAAAATATGGTTTTGCATAACTCTGGTTCTACAAGTCCACATCTCCTTTGAACAAAGGAGAACCTATCAAGATAGTCTTCTAATGTTTCATCATCTTCCTATTTAATCCTGAATAACTCATATTTCCTGTTCCTTACATGACAATACTCCTGATATTTGTCTAAAAACACAGCTTCCATTTGATCCCAGGTTCGGATGGAATTTGGCTCTAAGCTCATGAACCAGCGTAATGTTGAGTCCTTGAGTGTTGAGGGAAAAACCTTAAGTTTCTTATTGTCATTTACATAGTCATAGGTTTGACACACTACTTTGAATTCAAACAAAAACTGATCAGGATCTTCAGATACAACACCTCGAAAGGTTGGAAGTACTGAAGGTGAAATGGTTTTCATGGGAGAGTTTTGTGTTGGATTCAAACGGATAGGATATTCAAATATTCTGGAAGGTTGGGGCATATCCTGATCATCTCCTTCATTATGGACATAGCCATGTTGGCCATCCCTATCTAGATTGCCTCCCTCTGCCATAGTTTCCTATTCCTTGGGAATAGTTAAACCTATCCAAATTTCACTCTCAAGAGGTCCAAGATCCTCTATTGATGATGAGTCTAATGATTTTTCTTTCTTAGAATGTTCTAATGATGATGAAGTTGGTGATTTTTCTTTCTCAGAATGTTCTAATGATGATGAGACTGGTGATTTTTCTTTCAATATTTTTGGTAGTTCAAACATAGGTGATTCACCCCTTAGGCGTGAAGATCTTCTTAATGGAACAAGCCAGGGATCCTTTTGGGTAATTCTACCTTTTTCATCCCTAGGCTTACTCATTCATGTTTACTCTTGAATGACATAAATTATAGGTCAATAGTTGTTACTTTAACCAACTATTATATTCAGATTTTATCCTAAATTTCATAGCTCAGTCTAATTAACAACTATTGGACTGTTGTCACCTTCCAACAACACTATTCCTCGACAATGATGCCAAAATGATGCATTGTCATTATGCACATCATTAATTCTCAATGAATTTGTCAATCCAGGGCAGTGTACAAGGCTATTTGCGAAAGGAGTGAACAGGGCTATAACTTAGGTCATCTGGGAGCAACAGGTCTTATTGGTGAAACCGATTGTGTGGGGGATTTAGGACATTTCTATCTCTAAATTGCATAAATTAAACCTTAATCTAGTTGCAAAAATGGAAACTAATCATTAACTACAGAAATGAAATCCTAATTACAATTGCAGAATGAGACCTAATTATGTTGCAGAAATAACAGTTGCAGAATTAGAAATCTGATTATAATTGTAGAAAGGAAATCTATTTACTTTTGCAGCAATGGAAACCTAATTATAGCATGGAAATTAAGCCCTGTCAATGCTCTGTAATAGAAGGTTGTCAATATTCTATGCAGGGGTTGACAACAAAACACAAAATGCAGCAAATTGCAAAAAATAGTAAATTCTGGAAATGATAATCTGCAGTATTTTGAAAGCTTGCTGAAAGTGGAGATTACAACCAAACCATTAATCACAAGATCATCCCAATCATAAAATAAGCTAAGATTACAAATACTGTTAGTTGTTTACAAGGAAATGAAATGACAAGTTCTACAACTCATTCTGCTGCAACAAAATCAGAATAAAAACCTGTTGTTAGTCCTCCTCCTAGGTCTGGAAGTGGCCAACCTCCTTGTCCAGAAGAAGGTATGAGTCTTTCTTTCTCTAGATCTTACTCACACTCATTCACAACAACATGAATAAAAATAGTGCACTTTTATTGATTCAGAACATGATTACAGTATTGCTGCTAAAAACCTGTTACAGGACTGTAACAGTCACTTTTCTTACTATTACACTACTTGCCTATTTTCTCCTATTCTCCTCTCTCTCCATCTCTCTAGCTCAACCTGGATGGGAGCCATATTTATAGATGTCCTAAGATCTACTTACAAACTGAGAATATCTCATTTCTATCCTAAAGATCTAATCCTATTATGTTGCAGCTTTTCCTGGTTTTATCCTAGAAGAGGATCAAACTTGATCTTTCCATAAATGGTGGCTTTGGTCGGCAAGGACGACAAAGTCAGATGGGAGATATTTTCCCTTACCCTTTTCAATATTTCTTTCCCTTTTTCCAGCATCAAAAATCGGTCAACAAGTCAAAAAGCACATTCTGTTTTCATTTCGAAGATAAGTGGCTCATTTCGAAGAGACTGCAATTCTCATTCCGAAGATCCGCTCATTTCGAAGAGACTGTGTTTTCTCATTTCGAAGATGTCTGTTCATTTCGAAGAGACTTTGGAATGAACAAATGTGTGCTCTTTAAATGATTTCCTCTGCATTTCTCAGGTGGGTTATCTCTCAGGATCAGATTTCAATGGTCTTCATCTCTTTCCATGTGTGAATTCCATGCCTTGCCATTCATTGGCAGTTGGCTGGAATTTACATTGGAAAACCAGTTTTTGCTGCATAGTAACAGTTTGCTTGCACTGTTTGCTAGATTTAGATAAAATAAATGCTTGAGACATATCAAAACAAAACTAGTGAAATGTTGCTATCAACCTAAGCATATTTCTCTTTTAGCAAGTCATAACAAAATAACATAAAACTATGCAAAAAGCTATAAAAATCAGAATATAGTATTTCAAATACATTGATCATGCAAATAGTTAATACACAACATATTGAATCAACTTAACTAGCATATCAGATTAAACATAAGAGTTTTTAGGCAATTTTAATGTTCAAAACATGCTATGATTGAGGCATTTCCAGGCCTCATCATTTTCCCCCCAACTTATATTAATGCATGTCCTCATGCATTCTGTTGGGCTATGGAATCACATATGTCCATATTCAAATTCCATGACCTGTAGAACAATTTGGTGCCTATATAATATCCCCTATTCTCCTGAAGGTTTCTGAGCCATTCTTCAAACTGATCATCAGGTTGAGCATCTTCTTCAAAGTAGAAGGGAACTGGAGTAATGATGGTTGGAGGCCTAAATCTGAGACCTATCCAATGATGTTGCATGATTTCAATCAGTTGTATCACTCCTTATGCCCTTCTTCTGGACCATTCTAAGTTAATGGGGGAGATGGGTTCTCTTTTCTATAAAGACATGGAAAGTTCAACCCATCTGTTTCTGCAGATTGATAATGCTAGAACAAAATTGTCATTACAAAAATTCTAAAATCTGGTCACACAGTCCCTCAAATTGTTCAAGTACATCCTCTTTACATCATCCCTGTTCATCATGGTGAAGTGTTGTCTGGTGATAATTGGGTGATTTGGCTGAACTGCTATGACTAACAATTCAGCTCTTGATTCAATTTCTTTATTCTGCCTTTTCTCCTGGTCCCAATAAAAGTGATTTTGCAAAGTGGACATGAATGCCCTCAATTGAACATCTCCTATGTAAATTTGAGGGTGAAATTCTACTTCTTCTGGAATAAAGAAGCTGTGTAAAAATAGTTCACATAGGAGATTTTTTTGCTCTACAGGGCTGTCAAAATATGCTTCCAGGAAATCTGTAGTTGTGTCTAATTTATATGGGAGACCTGAGCTAATCCTCATGACCTGCCATCTGAGATATTTCTCTTTCAGAATAAGACTGTAAAATCTGGCTGGCCGTCTGAATTGGACCAAAAACTCAGCAATTTGACATAAATCATTCACTTTTTCTTTTAATGCCTTGATCTCTGTTTCCTTTGCCTCTAACTGTTTTCCTTCCAATTTGAATTTTTCAATCTTAGTGGCAAGCTTCTCATATCTGATCACCCAACTGGCTATGTCCGCATTATATTGTTCTAGGGATACAGTATTAGGTGGTCTAACTACAAGTGGAACTCTAGGTAGCAGATCTACCTGAACCCCTTTTTCTGCCACTTCTACTGGTTGATCATCTATCAACAATTCTACCTGTACCCCCTTTTTTGCTATCTCTACTGGTTTGTCATCAGACAGTAATTCCACTTGTACCCCCTTATCTACTATTTCTACTAAAGGTGCAATAGTTTGAAATACAGAGACCTCAATTGAAGGAGTACTTACTTGAACAATTTCATGCTGCTGCTTGGACTGTTCTTGTGCTGGTGTTTCTTGCTGTGACTCATCTCTAGTATATTTTTCTATGCTCTTTACCAATTTTGGAGCATCTTCAGAATGAGAAGGCAATGCTTCAGAATGAGAAGGCACTTCTTCAGAATGAAAGGGTGCTGCTTCAGAATGAGCACCTATGTCTGTCTCAATAGAGTCATCTGCCCTAGATAAATCCACAAGTAATTGAGCCAAATCATCCTCATCAATGGATACAGTTGGCTATTTTTTAGACTGTGATAGCCTTTTTCTCAATTCTGCCACTTCCTACTGTAATTCTGCAATCCTCCTTTCTTGCATTTCAATGATACTTTCTCTCTCTTCAATCCATCTGGTTTGTGTTTTGACAACACTTCTTGCTGCTCTCAGCTGTTCTATGATGTCTACCTCCTCTATTTCTGGTTTAGAATCTGATGCAGACAAATCAGCTATAGTTGGCTGCTCAACAACTATCTCTTCTTCTACTTCAGCTGTCTGCTCTTGTTCAGGAGGCTCCATGAAACTGTCTATGATTGCATCTACAATTTTTGTGGCCTGTTGAACTGTAGCCACTTCAAAACTATCCTGCCCAGTCTCTTCCTCAATTATCTATTCAGGGAATTCTGGAAAGTCTTCAAGGGCTGGTTGTATTTTTGTGACATCTGGACTGCTTTGTCCACCTTCTTCTTCTATCACCTATTCTGCCATTTCCCTCAAGTGGAGTCTTGTAGACCTCCTAGTTCCTGATGCAAATTTCTTCTTTTTGCTTTGTTTTTTGGTGACAGCAGGGGTTGTGGGGACAGTTTCAGATGCTTCTATTTCCTTTGTTGTTCCTTCCCATTTTTGGCTAGGTACTTCACTCCCCTATTCTGATAGATCAGTAACAACTTCAGAAAAATGGACCTTCTTCTATTTTTCTATTCTGCTGCCAGTTCTAGACCCTCTCTTCTTTTGTTTCTTAGTTCGTGAGGTTGAAGGTTCTGGAGCAAGGTGCTCTGTTGGGTGTGTTTCTTTCTCTGCAATAGCCTCTATGGTAGTATCTATTTCTTCTTCTGCAACAGCATCTGCAGCAGCTATTTCTTCTTCTGCAACAACATCAACAACATCTGTTTCTTCTTCCTCCTCATCCTCATCTCCAAAAATTACATCATTTAGGGTAGAGTAAAACCTATCAAAGCTCCTAGGGTTTCCTCTAAAATGGTGTTGGTAGACTAGTTTAATAAGACCATGGTGGCGAGGGCTTCCTTTTCCTTCCTGATATCTTTTTGCCATGTTTTTCAACTCCTGGTGCAGGTACAGGGGAAGATTTACCCTAACTTATGGTTGTTGCCTCCCATGTCTTAGATGGTTTAAAATTTTGAGATGATGCCCTGATAATAGTACATACTGCCCTTCACAGGTTAGAAATTTGATTACCCATGTGGCCACTTCATCCCAGGGTTCCTGTAGGCTGGCCCTTTTTACCCCCTTGCATGTGTTGTTATGTGTTAAATATTCTGGCTCCCTATCGTTTTCTTCCAAAAATTGATTAACTATATTCACCAATGTATTTTTGCCAGATCTAGAAATTGGAAGACCTTCTAATGGAAGCTCAGTAATTTGACTTAAAACTTTAGGGGTTACCTCAATTGTCATGTCGTTAATGTGTGCCCGGTTATTTCTGAATGTGTGGGTGAACATGCCGGCCAAATCTTCAGAGGACCCATTAAATTTGTCCAAGAATGGCATAAGTCCTCCATCTTCAAAAATCTACAACACTTCTGGATTTTCTCGGAGGTGGGTGGTATCTGTTGGTTCCATTTTTGTCTTTCGCCCCATTTTCCTATTTTGGTACGTTAAAAACCACTCACTTCTATTGCTATTCCTCTGTTGGATCGCTGGTTTTTGGTGTTTGCAGACTTGCAGGGTTTGGTTCCAGGTTTTCAATTGCCCTATTTTTCTTCTTCGAAATGAACTGTAATCTCTGCACTGTTCCTCGTAATCATTTTGCGTTAGCAAATATGTCTTCGGAAGGAAGGGTGGCACACATTTCTATTTTTTCTCCGAACACATGTCCGTTAATGGTTGCGCAGATGTCCTTGCCATCAGATCCACCTTACTTGTTTTTAGTTCTTCTATTTTGCCCATAGATTTTCACGTGCATGATTATTAGCATAAAAAAATGGTGGCATATTGTTGGTCACGTCCCCGTGATTCTGGCACTTTCTTAATGGGTGCAAGATAAAACAAACCACATCTCAACTGACACGTGTTTATTTATCGTATGCAGTCAAAGAATTTTTACTTGATCGTATATTTTCCTTTCCTTGGATGCCACGTGGAAATGTTATATTGAATGCTCATTCCGAAGATTATGATTTATTGCAAAAACAATACCTCATTTCGAAGATTATGATTTCATTCCTAAGACAAGTCTTCATTTCGAAGATCATGCTTCATTGCGAAGGCAAATCCTTATTCCGAAGATAAATCCTCATTCCGAAGACAAAGCCTCATTTCGAAGACAAATCCTCTTTCCAAAGGTCATGCTTCATTTCGAAGACAAATCCTCATTTCGAAGATCAAGCTTCATTGCGAAGGCAAATCGTCATTCTGAAGACAAAGCTTCATTCTAAACGCAAATCGTCATTTCGAAGACAAAGCTTCATTTCAAAGACAAATTGTCATTCCAAAGACAAAGCTTCATTCCAAAGACAAAGTGCAACATTCATTCTGCTGTCATTCCGAAGACAATTTCAATCCGAAGACAATACAACAATTAATCTGAAGAAGATAGCAGGCACTATTTTTGGCATTCTTGTTTCGAAGATTAGGCAGAAACCAATATTCTCATTCTCAAAACATGTTTTAAGTATGCCAACTCTTATGGATACCTTTTATGCTAATGGTTAATTGTTATATACTATATACCAATCATTTACAATGAAGAAATGTAAGAAATATATACCTGATTAAAACAAGTTAATGCAAGTTTTGAAGAATGATTGCTTTGTTGATGTACTGCTGAGATTTTCTGCAATATTTCAAAACAAGTGCAGTTGGTGAATTTGTACAATGATGATTCAAAAATTTTCAAGGTTATGCATGCCAGAAAACTGGTTTTCATGCATACCAACCTAGTAGTGCCTTAGGAAAGGTTTTCACTGTTGAGCTATTCATTTTTCTCTCTTTTTTTTCTTGGTTTCTCTTTTTTTTTCTTGATTCTGATTATGCCCATGAAGGAATTCATGATTTCCCTAAAATCATGCCCATGAAGGAATTCACAATCAAAATTTATTCATCTTTTTGTTTTTTGCTTTTTCTAATTTTTTTATTTTTTATTTTTTTGCTTTTTCTTGAAATCCATGATCATGTTGATTGTATTGAAGTGGAAGAGGGAATCTCTTCCACCTGTTGTGCATCCAAACTATCAAGCTACTGCAAGAATTCCTCTTTAGTTAGAGGTGTATGATACACCCTGAGGCGATGTCCATTCACTACCAATTTTCTCTGGGACCCATCAATAGGAGATAGACGAGCTGCTCCATTGTCAAATACCTCTTCAATCTGGTAAGGTCCAAGCCATCTAGTTCTCAGCTTTCTAGGGAAGTCCTCATAGCGAGAATCAAACAACAAAGCCCAATCTCCTTGTTGAAGTTTCCTCTATTGAATGTGACTGTCATGCCACAACTTCCTCTGCTCCTGAATTACTTTAGTTTGGTGTAGAGCATCCAACCTAAGTTCATCCAATGCATTCAGCTACAGAATCCTATCTGTCTATGCCTGTGACAATTCAATTCCAATTTCCAATGTTGTGCGCAATGTTAGTAGCTCAAATTCAATAGGTAGGAGGGGCTTTTTACCAAAAACTAGTTCATAAGGTGTGAATCCAGTAGTGGATTTCCAAGTAGTATTGTAAGCCCAAACTGCTTCGGGTAATTTATCTAGCCAATTTTTCCTATGAAAAGCTACTATTTTTGTCAAGATTCATTCCAGTTCTCTGTTTGTTACCTCAACCTGGCCATTTGCTTGTGGGTGGTAAGGTGATGATTTCCTATGTTTGATTTCATATAATTCTGTAAAAGCCTCAATGACTTTAGATGCAAATTGGGGTCCTTGGTCTGTGGTGATAGACCGTGGAGCTCCAAATCTCTAAAAAATCTGAGTATACAAGAAATCGGTGACCTTCTCTTCATGAGCATGTTTGAAAGCACGCACCTCTACCCACTTTGTCAGGTAATCAGTGCATACTAGAATATGCACCTTTCCTTGAGAAGGTGGATCAATAGGTCCTACAAAATCAAGCCCCCACCTCTCAAATGGCTCTAAAACCAATTGAGGCTGTAGTGGCATTTCATTTGTATGAGTGGGTTTCCCCATTCTTTGGCATGCATCACAATGCCTGATGTACTTTTTCACATCCTTGTGAAGAGATGGCCAATAATATCCTGTCCCTAAAATTTTTCTAATTGTGCTTTTTACAGAATAGTGTCCACCTGAGGGTTCATCATGACAAGCCCTAAGGATATCATATACCTCATCCTTTCGGATACACCTGCGTAACACATGGTCAGGACTGCACTTAAAAAGTATACCCTTAATCCACTCAAAGGAAGAACTCTGTTTGATCAATTATTTTTTTTGTTTTGAAGTGAAATGTGGAGGAACCTTTCCTATGACCAAATAATTGGCTATATCTGCAAACCAAGGTGATTGGACTGATATAGCAAATAATTTTTCATCAGGAAAAGTGTCCTCAACTAATTCCCCTTTATCTCGTGTTCTGCAACCTGGACAAGAAATCTGCTACAACATTAGCTTTTCCTGGTTTGTTGATTATTGTGATATCAAATTCTTGACCAACGAATAATTCTTGCACTTACCATAGGCTTATTCATCAAATACTTAATGGTTGTGTGATCTGTGTGAATAAATATTTGATAACCTGTGATGTAATGCCTGAATTTGTTGATGGCATAAATTACTGCCAAGAACTCTTTCTCAGTTGTGGTATAATTTTTCTCAGCTCCTATCAAATTCTTGCTAATGTAGTAGATGGCATAGTGTTCACCATTGTCAATTTGTCCTAATGCTGCTCCAATTGCAGTATTGGAAGCATCAGTCTGTATGTGAAATGGTAATGTCCAATTAGGTCCTCTTAACACAGGTGGAGTTACTAATTTCTCTTTTAGAGCTTCAAATGATTCCTGACACCTTGCAGTCCAGGAGAATTTAGAATCTTTAGTCAATAGGGCAAACATGGGATTGGCTATTGTGCTAAAGCTGGGAATAAACCTGTGGTAAAAACCAATGTGTCCTAGGAAGCTTCTGACATTAGTCTGAGTTTTAGGAGGAAGAAGATTCTTGATAATTTCCACCTTCTTTGGATCAACCTGGATTCCTTGAGGAGAGATGTGATGACCAAGAACTATTCCTTCCTCCATCATCATAAAACATTTGTCTGGATTCAAAGATAACTGGTATGTTTCACAGCGAGTTAAAACTCTGTCAAGGTTTTCTAATGTAAAGTCAAAAGTCTGTCCACATACTGTGAAATCATCCATGTATATCTCAACACTTTTGGTAGTCAGATCAGAAAAAATTGCTAAGACCGCTCGCTGAAATGTTGTTGGGGCATTACACAAACCAAAAGGTAAAACCCTATAGGCAAATGTTCCCCATGGACAGGTAAAGGTTGTTTTCTCTTGATCTTCAGGTGCAACCTGAATTTGATTATACCCACTAAATCCATCAAGAAAACAAAAGTATTTCTTTCCAACAAGGGTATCTAACACCTGATCTATGAAAGGTAATGGAAAATGGTCTTTGTATGTCACTTTGTTCAGCTCTCTATAGTCTACACATACTCTCATTTTTCCATTTTTCTTAGGAACTATAACCAATGGAGAGACCCACTGGCTATCAAAAATTGGGTAAATGAATCCTACCTCCAGAAGTTTTTCAATTTCTTCCTTTACAATATCCCTCAAGGCAGGATTCAGTCTTCTCTGGGGTTGTCTTACTGGCTTGACTTCTTCAGTATAAATCTTGTGGGTGCATATATCAGGGTGAATTCCTGACATATCCTTGTAGTCCCACGCAAAAGCATGAACATGCTTCTGCAAAACTGTTATCAACTTTTCTTCCTCTTCCCTAGTGAGCCAGCTGTTAATGTTCAGTAATTTTCCTGGCTGGACTTCTATTTGTTTTGTATTTGGAAGGACTGAACTCACTTCTTCATACCTGGTGATTAGGGAGTTAAGAGGGCAATAAGAAGTTTCTGTTTCATTGATTTCTAATGGAAGCATATCCTGTATGGAACAGTGAGAAGGAAAAATCAGGTGATGATGCCACCCATGTGGTAGTGAAACTGATGTTTCCTGTGATAGTACAGATGGCTCACCTTCAAAATTTTGGTTCTCCTCATTCCCTAACAACTGATGGATATTTACTGCTTCCTCTTCTAACCCTTGTTCATGCAGAACATTTATTAGGATAGTTTCATTCTCTAAAGTTTCTATGTCATGGAGGTCTTCTGTGTGTTCCCTTACTACCAAGGTGGCTAGTGTGGAAATAACCTCTTCTGGTTCTTCATCTGAATCAGGAAACCATAACTGACCTAAAAAATTGCTGGAGGGTCTTGCAGGAGGATACAGAGAGATCTGTTTTAGATCAATACCATTTGAAATAGTCATTTTTCTAGATCTACAGTCTATGAAGGCTGCTGTAGTTGCAAGCCAAGGTCTTCCCAGAATGATGGGATATCCATGTGCTGAATTTCTTGGTTGTAAAACCAAAAAATCTATAGGGAATTCCCAAGAAGAGACTTCTATAGGGACATCTTCAATGATACCTTCAAGTTTTGCAACTGACCTATCAACCATTTCTAAAATTGTAAATGTGGGACTGAGATGTTTGAGCTGTAATTGTTCCATTATATCCTTGGTCATGACATTTATTGTAGCTCCTAGATCTACTAAGACATTTGATATTGGTACTGAGCCTATGGTAACTATGATAACTGGACTCCCTGGGTCACTATACTTTGGAGGTACTAGTTTTCCAGACAAGAGATCAACTATCTTTCCTTCAACCTGAACAGTCTTAGGAAATGCTTTCTTTTTTCTTCCTACTCTTCTAATGCACAAATATCGGATAGTACTTTTAATCATTGGTATATCCTTAATGGCTTGCAATAAGGGCAATGATATAGTTAACTTTCTAAGTTCCTTGACTAGGTCTGACTCAAAATTTTTTGCTGTGGTATTGAATCTTTCAGGATATGGAATTATCCTTGATGAAGGTAATTGTTTTGCCTATGGTTCTATTTTTTCTTCTTCTTTCTCTATTGTTGGTTTAACTCTAACTGGTTCCAAAGGTTCTTGCTCTTCATTTTCCTTGGTTTTAATTGAAACAGGTTCAGGTACAACTTTTCCTGAACGAAGTTGGATGTTACTACAATCAAGAACACTTATTTCAACATTTTCTTCAGCTTCAGCCACATAGATAGGGGATGCCTGTCTCATGTTGTTTGGATTAGTGACTGATTGAGCTGGAAGTTGAGATTGTTTCACCTGTTGTGTTTGTTGTGGTTGGTTCTATTTTTCTCTAAAATTTTGATTAGGTATAGGCAACAAATGCTGAGTTTGCCCTTTATTTATTTGCTGCATTGGCTAGGACTGGTATTGCTGACTCCACTGTGGTTGATTTTGCATCCAATGTGGATTATTATGATTCTGATTCCAGGTTGGATTACTCCAACTTGTTTATGGCCATTCTTGGGAATTTGTCCATTGAGAATAATTCCAAGGACGTTGGGGTGGTTCTGATTGTCCCCAAGGCATAGTCCAAGGATTATGCCCCCAATTTGTAGGAAAACGAGGGGGATTTTGGTTTTGAGAGAAATTTCCCCCTTGTTTTGGTCCAACATTGTTGAGTTCCTCAGTCTGACTCTCTAACATAGTTTTGAGTTGTGGTAGCAGGTGGCATTTATTAGTTGAATACTTCTTTGAACAGATACTACAAATGGCTGAGATAGACATTTTATTCAAAGGACACTCCTACAAAGCATGCTTATTTCTACATCTTGGGCAATAAATTGCCAAAGGTTCTGTAGTCTTCTCTAGAACTTGCTCAAATCTGCTCTACATGTCCTCTCTAGAACTTGCTCAACCTACTCTACATGTCCTCTCTAAAACTTGCTCAAATCTGATCAATAAGTCCTCTCAAGAACTTATCCAAATATGTATTGTAATCGTCCACAAAAGATCACACAAAATCTATCCACAAGTCTCCTCAAAGACTTACCTCAAATATGTTCAACAAGTCCACATAGAACTTGTCCAATCTCATAGAAACATAAAGATAATTGTTAGAGACTCAATATGTTCTATACTAATCACAATGCTCAATTATTTTCAATCACTCTCTTAGAAACATAAGGAGAATTGTTAGAGACTCAATATGCTTCAAATTCAACTCAATGCTCAATCACTTTCTCAACTCAATTCAGAATATAGAATAGTTTGTTTTATGGAACTTGAAAAATCACTTCACACATCCACTTGACTAGGTTCAACCAATCACTCAATGAAATAATACTTGCTCACAAACCCTAGTCCAAGCATATAAAAATCAACTCAAAATATTTCCAACAATGCTCAACCACAAATCTTATATAACAATGATACTCGTGTTCTTTTCAAACCTTAGTTCAAGTTCTTCTCTCAACCAATGGCTTCAACAACAATGCTTATAAAATAATATTCACATAGCAATGATACTCAAACCCTAGATCAAGTTATTTTCTCAATAACTCACTTCAACAACAATGCTTATAAAACAATCCTCACATAGCAATGATACTCAAATCCTAGTCCAAGTTCTTTGCTCAACAACTCACTTCAACAACAATGCTTATAAAACAATCCTCACATAGCAATGATACTCAAACCCTAGTTCAAGTTCTTCTCACAACCAATGGCTTCAAAAATAATGCTTATAAAACAAGGTTCACATAACAACTCTTTATCCCAGAAAACCTTGAAGCATTAACTCAAACACACTCAATAAGGAAGCCCTAATCAAATCCTTTTCACTCTAAACTTATTTTCAGAAAATCAATCAATCAATTCAACTATGGAAGAATGTACTCATACACTTTTTTTTTGATGATTGAGGAATCTCATAAATCTGCCACCACCACAACCATTTCTATGCCAAACTCAAAGACATTATAAGATAAATATTTCTCACAATATAATGCAAAATCTCAATTACACCTTATCACTTCATCTATAAAACAACCATCAACATACATAAAAATATTTTCCAATAACACCATATAATCTCCCAATTAAAATAAATTTAACATCTACGAAAATTTAACTCAAAAACCTCTTTAATTAAATTTTAATAGCAAGAAGAACTTTGGCATAAATCAAATCCCCTTTCCTTATAACTCAAATAACATAAATCAATTACCAAACATGCAACTTTTTATTCTACCCTCATAACTCCCTTTTTACCTTAGGAAAAATATTAGGCAAATAAAAAATTTATTTAACAAAAATACCTTTGCCACTTATGAGATTCGAACCCCCAATATCTGCCTCCTCGTGCACCCTAGCCATGGGCTAGACCACCACCTACGCTAGATGCACGCTTGGAATATTAAGAGCACCTTGTGCTCTTTCTTCTAAGCCTGACGATCACACGAGCGCATGCCAAAACGTTTTCCTCCATAGCACTCAAGACAAACACGCCAACTACCTCCACGCAAATCAATCATGGTCACTTCCACTCCCAACGCTCTCAAAAAATGCACACTACCAATGGACCATCGTGTCCAATGGGAGTGAGGCCTTAAGCCCTCCTTTTTCGTATTTTCCCTGGCACTAAAAGACAACACAAATTTGTCTTCTTCCTCAATGATTGCACGAATTATTATTTCTCTTGGTCGCATAAAATTTAATCGAAGAAGGGTAAGTTTTAATGTCCTTTGGCATGGTATTTATACATTATTTCCACCTTTTGCCATAGACTTCGGTGCTCCACTAAATTGATGACGTCGACACTTCTTTAAAACCTTTATAATTTATAAATTATTTAAATTCTAAAAGAATTTAAATTTTATAAATTATTTTTATAAACCTTTGACTTTAATAAAAATTAAAGCCTTCTTGAGATAAAATTTAAACATTTATTTAACTCCACTGATTTGATGTAAATTATTATGCTACCATGGTTTTAATAAAAACATTAATTCTGCCATCACAATGTTTAAGGAAGCCTTTACATGGTTTTAACACAAACCCTTGCAAAACAATATTTTGACAACTTTTCTTCAACTCTTCGCATTGTTCCTGGTGGTAGTAATGGTGTACTCCATGGCATTAATGATAGCTTCATGTGTTTACCTTGAAATCAATGATGACTTCTCACCTTGACATCAATAAAAATTAAATAAGCTCAAAATGTCCAACAAAGAAATCAAGCCCTAAGCAAATTACCAAATCAACAACCCATCAAACCCTAATAGCTAAAAGCATAATAAAATATTAAAAAAACAACGTTCATATTGGGTTCACCAAATATTATACTAAAAAATGGCATTACTTGTCCTAGCTAGCAAAAACTAATAGGAACAATGTGATAAATCTAGTTAAAAAAATAAACATTCAAAACCAACATTATTCTAGAAAATAAAATAGAAAGAGAGAATACCTTCTACACTATATTACTCAAGAAGCACTTTGATTCCTTAGACTAATACCAAAATCAAATCCTAAAATCAATAATAATGTAAAGCAACAATAAAATTCTTACCAAGCAAACTCTAGCTAGCATATCACCATAATAAAATGGGAGATAGGACCTGGGATCATGTAAAGGACTAAAGAAGTTTATAAATCTAGTTCATCAATAACAAACTCAATATTTAGATATAAGTCCTAGTGGAGCATTCTATACTCCTTCATGGAAGGGATTGAACTAATGGAACAAAAAACAAGAAAATATTTTATTCATTCATCTTCAAGGCAAGCATGTTGTACAAATATATACACAAATATGTCTCTTGATATTCCAAGAGACTCTTGGTATTTCAAAGACTATTTGAAGACCAACATATCTTTATATTTTTTTTCTTAAAATTATTACCTAAATAATATGATAATTATCTAACATTCCCACTTATTACATTATTTGGTTTACAAAGAAAACTGCGAAACAATTCAAATTTGACATGTGCAAGTGCCTTTGTGAAAATATGTGCAAGTTGATCTCCAGTAGGAATGTACTTGAGTTGTAATTGATGATTCTAAACTTATTCTCGAATGAAATGACATTGATATTTAATGTGTTTTGTCCTTTTAAGAAATACTAGATTCTTAATCAATTTTAGAACACTTCGATTATCATCATTCAATAAGGTTTATCAATTTTACACACACCCATATCTAACAATATGCTTTACAACCATATTGTTTCACACATAGCTCCTCATGCAACATGTATTCTACCTCTATGGATGACAAATTCATTATGCCATAAGATAGGTCTAGATCCTAGATAAAACATATACCCAAATGTTGACTTTCTATCATCTATAAATCTGACATAATCTAATTTTGTGTATCCATGTAGAAAAAACTTATCATTCTTTTTATATTCTAGGTCATATTCTATTTTACCATGGATATAATATAATATCCTCTTTACAGCTTTCCAATGACTCTTTATAGGATCCTACATGAATATTGAAAGATAACTTACGATAAAACTGATGTTAGGGTTCGTTTGTTAGGTATATAAGACTCTCTATTATTTAACAATAAAGAGTAGAAAATACTTGAGGTGATCTATCATATTTGGATAGTTGTAACTCTTGCTCCGTTGGTATCACCTTAGGTTTATACTATGTCATCCTATATTTTTCTATAAGTGTCTTGGTAAAATTAGTCTCTGTAACTATAATATGATTTTTCATTTTTCATGCTTCTAAGCCAAGACAATAGTGGAGAAGCCCCAAATTTGTCATGTAAAATGATTTTTCAAGTCATCCTTTGAATTATTCACCAATTTGTCTAAAATTCTAGTGATGACCAAATCATCAACATAGAACACAAGAATCACTATCTCATTTCCAATTTTATTGACATAAAGATTTGCATCAGAGGAACTTTTGGTGAATCCATGCTATAATAGGTGATCATTAATTTTGATATATCAAGCTCTAGAGCTTGTTTCAACCCATTTAGTAACATTTTTAGTCTACATATTTTTTGATGGCACCCATTGTCAACAAAACCTTTGGGTTATTTCATGTATACTTCTTCTTCAAGAGATAAATTTTCTAACAAATTGCGTTGCTAGTGCAAATAGTGCTCAGATGGTGGTTATTTTTGATGTAGGTGCAAATGTGTATTCATAGTCTATTCCTTCCTTCTATGTATGGCCCTTTACAATGAGTCATGACTTATATTTATCAATGGATTTGTCTGCCTTATATTTTATTTTAAAAACCCTTTTGCATCCCATGGGATTCTTTCCTTTTGGAAAATCCATGAGATCCCATGTTTCATTCTTCATTAGAGATGTGTATTCTACTTCCATGAATTCATTCTATTATGATAAACTTACCTCTATTATAAAAGTCATCAAGCTCAAATTTACCTCTTGTTGTGTACTAGTGCGAGTACAGGATCATGTGGAAAATAGATCAGGTGGTGCATCAAGCTTAGCATTTTTTAGAGTAGTTGTGAGTCATTTTTGGGCCTTTCTTTTTTGTGGTGGAGCAACCTCTACTAGTTCATCAACCACTTTTGAATCTGACATATTATATAACTTCTTCATAAACTTCATTATTTGAATCAATGATCACAATAGGATATTGACATCATATAAATCGGGATCTTTAGCATTTGTCTTATTTTCAAATTCTTCATCAAACACCACATCCTTATTTATATGTATACTTTTGGTGACTGGATCAACCAATCAATAATATTTTGATGCCTCATCATTGTTAAGAGTTATTACATCATAAACCATATGAGAATTCAAGTGGTATAACCACCCCTCATAAGGTATATGCATGTAGTATAGGACAATATAGTTGCAAGTTTATTTGAAGGTTTGTTATACCTAAAATAGTTATCCTATGTACTTAAATACCATTAATTTCCATAATATAATAATTTAAAGCATTAATATCTAACATGTGGTATTAGAGCAGGTAGAAGGAAGAGATAATTCTCCTTATGATCCTCCTTTAGCATCGACATAGAAAAATCCAAAGAGCACTTTGTTTGAGAAAATAAAATTCAAATTTGAGAAAAGAAGTTTCAAAGGTAAAATTACCCTATATACAATTGTCACTATGAAGCAAAATTATATAGTAGATTAAAAAATTTTAGGGTGAAAAACCCTTGTCAAAAGCAAAAACCCTTCAAACATCAAAAAGGGTTTCAATTCATTATAAGACCAAAAAAGGTCATAAGCCTACAACAACCAAGCCATTTTCAATAATAAATGAAGCCATACAAAGCTTCCCAAAATTATGAAGAAGTTAAAGAAGCCATTAAAGCTTCTTAAAAAATGCAAGTAGATAATCATCAAAGAGGAAGAACCAATTCATTCCAAAAGAGGAAATAGAAGGAAATAATTTAAAGGTAGTAATATTCTACATATATATTGAATAATATACAAATATTACAAGCTCAAAAGCGATCACAAAAGGAATTCCCAAAGGGTAAGTGGAAAGAGCGGAAGCCACCAAAAGAAAACCAACAACAGATTAGTTCAAAGCATTGAAAGTATCAATTGAAACAACCAATTGAAAAAAAAAAAAAGGAGTGTCCATAACATGCTTAGAGAAAATACTATAAAAACATTCCAAACGTAATGCTTAGAAGCAAGATGACCAACACTAGAAAAGTTAAAAAAAACCATAGTTTCAACTAGATCTAATAGTAGAGAGAGACCGAGCCTCACCGTGGCAGAGAGGGCCTGAGCCTCACCGTGGTAGAGAGGGCTTGAGCCTCCCACTCCTGTTATCTCAAACCCTTTCTCTTTGAGCAGGAGGCCTCCCTATTTTTTTTGTTAGGTTTTGCCCTCTAATATCTTGCTGTTGGTTGCTTGTGCTAGCCAGTCAGGTTTCTCTCTATAAAATTCTTTGATCTCGCCCCTTCCCTGAATCAAATACAAGGAGAGACCTTATGCCTTCAACGTCTATGGAGAAATACTTGTACTACCATATCACTCCGTCTGGTGGATATTTGGTCTTTTTAGTTGATGATTGTTGGGACAGTTGTTGGATGTGGGTGTCATTTTGGGGGTTCTTTCATTATGGTTATTTCTTGTCTTACCCCTTCCCTTATCCAACTCTAGGGGAAGACCTTGGGCTCAATGACCATTGAGGAAGGAATTTGTGGATGGCCCCTTCATATGGTAGGGTCTCCCAATTCCAATGGGTTGCAGGGGGTGGAATAGCTGTTAGACTTCTTTGGCTATGTCGGATCCCAGGGTTCCAAAGCTCTAACTTTTTATCAGGATCTTCCCTTTATTTCCTTTTAGGTATTTTTTTGGGTATATTTATCTCTTCAATCGGTCCTGTGGTTGACTAGAATCTAGAATTGGAAGGTTTTGCTATTATCTTGTACTTAGTTGAAGATCTCCTTTTACTAGCTATATTATTTTTACTATTCATCCCCTTTGATAGGGCTCCAACTACTATATGGACCACGTGTTAAAGGAGGTTTGTGTTCCTTGGTTGGGATCTCCTGTGGGGAGGGTTTGTTTTATTTTCTAAGAGCTCCTTGGATTTTTTAGTTTTATTTTTTGAGCTTTCAGGTTTGTGAGCTTTGAGGGCTTCGAAGCAAGTGGGATTCTTTTATTTTAATCCTGTTGCTTTCTTTTCATTGGGTGATTTGAGAGTTCTCATATTTAAAGCAAAAATTTGTGTTAAATTCTCTTGTCATATTGTTAGCGCCATACCCTTGTTTTTAGGTGTGCTTTAAGGGCTTTGTAGCAAGTGGGAATTTTTGTTTAATTCCAGATATTTTATTTTCATTGGGTGATTCAAGAGTTTTCTTTTTTTAAGAAAAAATATGGGTGTCTTTTCTCACTGGTTTGTTAGCGCCATTCCCATGGTTTTCAGATGTTTCATTTTGGGTATGCTCTATGGGATTCATAGCAAGTGGGAATTTTTGTTGTAGTATGCTAATGGTTTTTTGCGGCTTGATGGTTCACTTGACTCTCACTAGGTAGGAAATTTTTCAATTTTTGGTTGAAATCCTCGTTGTTTTTACCCAGTCTTTCTCGAGTGCCTCATTTCGCTCAATGTCTTACTCTTTGGTGCTCTTTTTCAAATTTAAATTTTAAAGAGGAGATAAGGCAGGATTTTTGGATCCATATTTTATTTGATGTTCTTCCTCTAGATCCATTTTTATTTGATGTACTTTGGGCTCATTGAATACTCTTTGGATTTGTAATGGTTTGGGGTCCCTTCCAAAATCCCTTTGTAAAGGTTCGGGGACCCTTCCAAAACCCCTTCTTTCACCCAATAAAAAGAAAACTAGATATAATAGTAAAGCAACTCATATTTCGTCTCTTTCAAGGAAAAAGGACAAAAATTCTAATATTAAAATGAAACAAGAATTACATGAATTAAAACCTTGCATGGAAAGTGCATATTTAATAAAGTATCAATAACAAATTTTTGACATTACTCAAAGGAAACTATGAAAAGAAGCTTGTCATCTATGAAAGAGAACACAACGACAACCATGATTCATGGAAATATCTAAACAGACAAGTTTGAGGTACCCATGTGAAGTGTGAGAGATTCATGTTTAGAAATTTTATATCAAATAAATATGCACATGCTATAGAGCAAAGGAGTTCTATAAAGTAGAAGTGAAAGAAGGGATAAAAGAGAGCGATAGACAAAACTCCAAAGACAAGCAAGATTTGAACAAAGGACATCAACATCAATGCTAAGTGAACCAACATAATCCAACAATGACTGCACTAGAATATAGAACATTCAAGGGATATTTTGGATTAATAGGCAATGCAGGTGTAAAGGTATAAGAAAGAAAATTTTGGATTCTCACCAAAGGTTAATAAATAAAAAAGCACTCATTTGGAGGTTACTTTATCAACACACAACTAGAAGTCCCTCTATTGACATGGAAAATTGACCCACCTAAGTGGATCATTTTCCCTAGAACCTTAGAGAGACCCTCCAACTTGCCCAAATGCAAGTTTGGGCCTCTCTTCTCCCCTCTTTCCTCTTTTTATCCTAGTTTTGCCAAAATCGCAATCAACCCTTACAGGCCATGATTTTGGCAAGGTAGGGTTTTCTCTTAGAAAACCCAACTTTCGAGCCAACTTATTTAAGGTCGATCCTCCCTTAGGGTTTTGCAATCCATTTGCATTTTAAATCTCTTATAAATAGAGGGTTTTGGATATTCTTTAAAAGAAGGGGAACTAGCATTACAACTAGCAAGTTAAGAGGTCAATCACATATTCTTTTACAAATTTTGAAATTCACATGCTCTCTAAGTGTTTAAGTGATCTTTGGCAAGTTTATTCTGGTGTTATTTTCTTGTATTGTTGATTCACTACCCTAGATGGAAAAATGTTGGAGCCTTTAGGAGGAGTTAATCATCTTGTAGAGGTTTTCATCCTTTTGTTTACCTCTTTTGCTACCATTGTGTTGTTTCATACATTTTATCATTCCTAGATTACTAATTGCATTCTTGTTTTTGCTCATTTCGTATTGATCTATTGTTTTCATTGATCTATTGTAAAATCATACCCTTTATCAAAGAAAAGGAATTTCATTTCTTGCAACTTAGGATTGGAGATCATTGAATTAAAAAAATCATAATAGCGTTAGAAATTATTTTCTTGCATATTGTGTGTCTTGCATCACTCTTTTATTTGCATAGTTTAGTTTATAGAGGTCAAACATAGGTGATTCCTTAATTGACACAGTAAAAATTTCCACCCTAAACTTGGAATGAGTCCTAAAACTGTTCCTACTGAACCCTTTTTTGTGTCCTCAAGTGTAGAGTTATAACAACCACCATGGTCACCTCGACTCCCAGCGGATCCAGTCGAGAATCATACGTGGTGTGTAGTTTTCCCCCTCTACATATTTGGTGAACCTAACATGAAAACACGTCTTAGTGGCCAAATTAGGAAGCCTCTTCCTTGGTGCTTTTCTTTTAAAAGTTTTAAACAAGACCATTTATTTTATTAGAATTAAAAAAAAACATTAAAACTTTTTTAAAAATCTTTTGTGTGTGTGTGCTACATTTAGTTTTCTCTTCTCCTAATGGCTCCATTCCTTAGGAGACAGTGCAGGCATCTATAATCTAATAAAATTCCCCAAGAATATAATCAGGTTGATAGAGAGAACCCTAACCTTGATACAGAAGAGCAAGAACACGTGGTAACTAACACAAAATATGATCCCTATAAGAGGCCTAATGATGGCTTCACATTTACATCATTTGATCATATATGGGATTTTATGAAGCTCCATATAGAGACTTTGATTAAGTCTATAGCAAAGAAAACTCGATCCAAAAAGGGTGGGATGCCTCCTCCTCCTACCATATCTCCTAAAAATGTTCATAACCCCTTGTTTGAATCTTCACATCACATTAATCCTTCTCATAAACCAACATATGCTACTACTATGACCACTAATATTGGAAGAGTTTCACAAGGTTTGCTAACAAGTAGTGTCACTCAAGATTATGTTCAATTTCCTCCTCATTCTGCTAATCTCAACATTCATGCTTTTGTTCCACCAAATGTCATTTATCCTCCATAGCAAGATACCACATATCACAACCCATACCATAACAGTTTCAATACCTCCAACATAGGCCAAGTTCCCTTTCAACAACCTACATATACCCCTCTCCTAGGGAACCTAGGGGTATTACACAACAACAATTCCAAGATGCAAATTTTAACTAATATGGTGAAACAAATGGTTTCAATAGTGGATATGATTCAACCTCCTAGTTTCACCTACAACTATAAAGAAATATGCAATAAACCCTTAGACCCTATCATTGCTGCTAGGCCCTATCCTAAGCATTTCCCAATGCCAGTTTTGTCTATATATAAGGGAACAAAAGATCCAATTGAACATCTATGAATGTTTAGAACAACATATAATGATATCATATATGATGACATGTTGTTACTAAAGACATTCCCTAAAATTTTAGGTGGCATGGCATTAGAGTGGTATTATTAGTTGCCCAATCATTCTTTGAGCAATTTTGAAGAAACAACTGAAATATTTGTTTAACAATTTAGAGCTTATATTGAAAGGAATGTAACTATGAAAGATGTTTACATGTTGAAACAAAGTAAGGATGAAATTTTTTCAAAGTTTCTATCTAGTTGGAGGAGTCTAGAGATATTTATTGGAAATTTACAAGAACAAATATCTTATGAATTGGAGACGACAACTACGACATATTTTGCCTAAGCAATAGATCTCGCAAGAAGAGTAGAGCAAGACCTTATTAGAAGAGGTTAGATTAAAGTAAAAGAGTATAGGACCACTAAAACACATTATAAGAATAAGCATGTGGTAGGTGATGGGGTAACAGATAGTAGGTATGTTAACAATGTTGTTAACACCCTACAAAAGATGGTGCTTAGACAACCTCAAAAACCCCCATAAAGGAATTTAAAAAGACTCAACATACATATGATAGTGATCCTAAAGGAGCTTTTGGAAGCTAACATGATTGAGTTTCCACCTATAAGGCAACCTGATACCACAACTAACTAGTATAAAGCTAGTCAACACTGTGAGTACCATAGAATAGAGGGGCACTTGACAAACTCTTGTAAGAGGTTGAAACATGTGGTTCAGGACCTAATTGATATTGGTTATCTTGTTATAGAAGGTTCTCAACCCAATCCTCCAATAAAAAATCAACCTCCTACACAACAAACACCCACAACAAATCAAGACGTGGATCTTCCAAGATCCTCTACCTAAGCATGGGCAACAAGCTGCTAATCAAGTATCATATCAGAATGCACCCCCTCCCTATTATAATATGGTTCATATAGTAGTAACAACCATAAGGTAACAAGCATGGATTCAACTAACTCAATGATATCAATAGAAGATAAGTTCTTCATCCAACCCACTTTCAAAACCTCTCTTAGTTTTGAAGAATACCCATAAAAGAAGCACAAGATTAGAAAACCTACCTTTAGTGTTGAAGCCACAACCTAAAGTCCCCTTGGATATTCAACAATAGTTAGCTAGTACCCCAACTAATATATTCCTCTTAGAGCTTTTACAAACTTCTTCTATTCATAGGGAAGCCCTATTGGAGCTCAGACAACAATCTGTTCTTATAGATATTTCTCCTAGTGTTGTGGTTAATATTGTAGGTTCTCTTGGTATACATCACATCACATTTTCAGACGATGATATACCTTCCTCAAAATTTTGAGGGGATTCTTCCCTCTACATCACAACATTTATTAGGGAAACATTTATCAAGAGAATATTGATTCACAATGGTTCTTCCCTTAATTTATGCCCTTATCAATTCATCCAAAATTGTGGATTGAAAGAGGAAGACTTAAACAAATCTGATATCATCACCAAAGCTTTCAATAATGAGTCCCAAGAGGATTAAAATGTTATATCCCTCCCCCTTAGGGTCAGACCTAATATTTTAGATATCTTATTATATGTGGTACCTTGCCCTACATTTTCTAATCTTCTTGGATGCCCTCAGATTCATGCGATGAGGGTTGTCCCTTCTACCTTTCATAAATGTTTGAAGTTTGAATTTAAGAATCATATTGTCACTATTTTGGGTGATCCTCATCCATTTGAATATTTTTTGATAGTTTAGAATGCTCAATCTAATCCCAATCTATGCCCATTTGTTTCCTCATCTGACATAACTAACAACTTGAAAATATTAAAGTGAGAAACTAATAATCAATGTTCCATCATGAGATCAAGTTAATATGTTTCTTCAAGAGCCTCTCTAGATCTTGCTAAGCTACCATATTCACCAAGGACTATGGCTTTACCATATAATAAGGGTGAATTTGTACACATTGGCACATGTACCTTTATCTTTGCATGTACAACCTTCTAAGAAAAGATCCTTGGTAGCAATCTCTATCCTATAGAGCATTCTTTTGCCCATTGCTACTTGTCCAATGATTACCCATTTCCCAAATATTTCCTATCTAGCATCGATACATAAGTAAAGTTTAAGGCCCCAAGAAAGAGGTATTCAAGAGCCTTTGGATGTCGAGATTTGACCTGGGATATGTCACATAAGTTACATACCCAATAAGAACTAAAATTTATAATTTGATGATGATGATCAACTTATTACTTATGTTGAATATTTAGATCATCAAGGTTTGGAGTGGAGTGATGAGGATGAGGGTCTGCCTTATACCTCTAATATTTTGTGTTGCAATGTCATAACTTTGGTGCATCCAAAGTTAGTTGCGACCCTAGAGAAGTAAGCTAAAGGGGATAATCCTTATAATAGAGATCATAAGGATATCCTATGAAATAACTTCTTCTCTAGTGGGTCTATCCCTCATGTCCCACACATCAAGATTTCTCATTCTCAAGGGGACTTTTCTCCTTTATCTCATAGAGACCTAGAAAAGTTGGGAGTCTCTCCTTATTTCATTAAGAAAAATGGCACATTCAAATTTTGCATTGACGTCTGTACAGTGACTTTTGGAGGATATGCTATGGATGATTCTTCTTGTGATATAGTTCATGCAGATGCCTTCCACAATAACCTTCTCTTAGATGGGTTAGCCCCTTGTACTATCATCCTTATTGAGAAGCTAGGAGGCACAACCAAAATTTGTATCGACTATTGCTTAGATCAATTACACCAATTGAGTTTCTGAATAAAAAGTACACTCATGTCTTAGAGCATATTTGAGCCTATCAGAGCAGGCTCCAGTGATCTTACTCTAAGAAGGTTCACAAATATTCTTTTGAGGTTGGGGACCTTGTCCTCAAAGAAAACCAAAAGAACACCAATGCTCAATCTGATATTAAAGGTAAGTTTCAATCCAATTGGCTAGGTCCCTTCGTCATAACGACCAAGTTTGACTTATGAACCTCATTTAGCTTCTCTATATGGTAAAGAACTTAAAGAACCAATGAAAATAACATATATAAAAGGATATTATGCATGATCCACCATCATCATTCATCTCATATTACACTTAGCTTAATGTAGAGGGGGAAAACTACCCTACCATTTATGATTCTAGGTTGGATCCGTTGGGAGTTGAGGTGAACCATGAGGGTATGTTATAACTATACACTTGGTGGGAAAAGGAGGAAGGGTTCACCGAGAATGGTTTTAGAACTTGCTCCAAGTTTGGGGTGGAATGTGTTTTGATGTGTCAATTTCAACATGCACCTATGTTTGGCCTTTCTAAAACTACACTATGGAAAGGGAAAGAACAATGCAAGATACAAGATGCAAGAATACAAGAGCTAATACTAGAATGATTCTATGTTTGAATAATCACTAACCCTTGGATTGCAAAATAAAGCCTTTGAGTAAGGGTCCAAGAGAAATGCATAAACAAGGTTAAAACCCTAAATGCACACTAAATGCCTTTATTTTTTTAAATGTCTAGAATTTTAATCAAATGTTTATCTTTACTTATGATCTATATTTTGAATAGAAATGCATGGAAAGAAATAAGTAAATAACCTAGAGATATACTAGGACACTTATCTAATTCGATGGTTGTTCCAAGTTTGATCTTACGTCCAACAATATCCCACAACTTCAATCCTACAAAATAAATTCACAAAACCCTTGAAAAATATGACCAACGTTAGGAGGACTGCTTAGGATATTGTATGACTGTACTTGGAGGTACAAAAATCAAGTCCTCTAGGTCCTTTTAGCTAACCTTTAGAATGTAAAAGTGAAAGTTGACCCTTTTGAAATATGAAAAAATATAATATAGTGCAACAAAATAGTATAAGTAGAGTGCAAATTGTGCAATTATGGTCTAAATATAACATGAAATGTAGATCTAGGATATGGGGGTAAAATTCTATCCCCAATATTAAAACAAGTGAAATTGCACCCTGTACGGGGCGGTAGCGATTTCGCTGTTGATGAAATCGTGCCTTGAAATTATAAGGCATGATTTTGCAACAAAAGAAAATTATGGTTGAATCATGCAAATAAACTAACAATAGATGTGAAATCAATGATGCATAAATAAGAATACAAAGGGATGAAGACCCCCAAGATAGTATAATCCTCCTTAGGGCTCTAACACTTATCCACTAAGGGCAACAACACGTAATCAATGCAGTAGAAGAGATATCCACAAAACTAAATAGCTTCAACAAATCAGTTGGAACTTGCAATAAGATCTTGGTAGCACTTGTCTCAAAAAATTATTCTTAGAATCTTAGTTGCTTGCTTAGGACTTCACTTAGGCTTGTTAGGGGAAAAGAATAGCTTCAAACCCTTTACTTATAAGATATTTGAAAAAAAATGGGTGGGAAAACTAAGGGAAGACCGATGTCAAAGAAGGTCAAATTAGAAAGTTAGTATTTTCTAAGAGAAAACCCTAGCTAGGCAAAATCGTGCCCCATAAGGACCAATCGTGATTTTGTCAAAATTAGGAAAAAATGGGGAAAAGAAGGGAGAGAGAGGCCCAAAATTTCTTTGGACAAGTTAGAGGGTTTCTCTAAGGATCTAGAGAAAATGACTCACTCAAGTGGGTCAATTTTCCACGTCTATGTTTTACCCCCTCTTTGATGCATTTATGGCCTAATAAATGCGTCAAAAAAAGATGTAGACACATATGGGTAGGGGACAAAAAAATAAAATAAAAAAGGAGTGGCTGGTTTAGAAGAAAGGAGTGGTGCAAAAATAGTGTCATTCTAGACACTTTCTTATTTTACACACAAATCAAGGTATTAGGGACATTAATGCCTCTCATGAGAGGGTGTCCCCTCAAGTTTTGAAAGGAATACTATATTCTTGATGAAACACGAAATGATGAATGCAGAAGAAAGAAGAGTGAAAGCAAAAAGAAAAGAGGAGAGAGAAAAAGTAGAAAAACAAGCATAAAAAGGGGTAAAAGGTGAAAAACCCTAATTCATTTTCACTACGCAAAAGAGAAGAAAGGAGCTTTGTAGAAAAATAGAAATGGTGCTTCCTACACACCATAAAACCATTGCGAGAGGTGAAGCCGATGGAGTAGCAGAGTGAGCACAAGTAAGGACTAAAATACTCCCTCTAGATTAGGTTAGGTTAGATTTTAGTTTGTTTTCAAGCATTTTCATTATTATTTTTCTTTGAAGAGACCTCCATATCAGCAAAAATCGGTCCAAGCAAGACCATAGGTTAGGGAGACCCGAGGAGGGAGATAGAGGTGCTACAAGCACAGATAGCGACTCTATGGAGGGAGATGGACCTGCTTCGAGAGGACAGGGCCAAGAGGATAGAGGGGTTGCAAAGTGCACTAGGCACTATAGAGGTAGAGAGGGATGCGACATGAGTGGAGGTAGACCACCTCTAGGGAGAGGTGAGCTAGCTGGATGAGGAGCAATAGTGGGCTTGAGTAGAGGGGATGGTTGTGGTCAGCAGTAGCCAATAGGGTGATAGGATCCACCTACTACAAGCAGATTTGTAGAGGGTGGGAGAGAGGTTGGAGGTAGCCATGCAGAGGGTGACCTTCTTCCAGATAGTGTACTACCAGGTAGTTCTGGTGGATCAATGAGTGCCACCACCTTCATCCTTGCAGACATCGAGTCAAACTCGATCTAGATCATGGATAGTTTCACGGTCCATGAACATGCCCCCACCAGGACCACCTTCGATGGGCGAAGTAGAGGAGACAGGCTCCTAGAGCTAGGGAGGGGATCGGGGTGACATGCCAATTTTTAGTGTGGCATGCATCCCTAGGGATGGTCGAGTGTACCAGGTTTGGACTGTGGTACATCGACCAGGTAGACCTATGTATATTTCTACTTCTTGAGTAATATCATGCTGTATTTTAGTGCTATGTGTGCTTATGTGTTTCTTTTTATGGTGTTTTTAATGTTATTTTAATGTTTTTAATTTTTATTTTTATGCATGATATGATTTAACTATGGAATGCACTAACCTAAAATGCAAATGTATGGATGCAATGGAGTGAATGCAATGCATGAAAATGCATGGATGGAAGAAGGGAAACAAAGAAGAGAAGGAGAGGAAAGGAGGAAGAAGAAGGGATAAAACACTACTCTAGGTGAAATTGTACCCCATAAAAATGGAGCACGATAACGTCAAGAGCGAAATCATGACCCATAAATATGGGGTATGATTTCAAAAAGAAGGAAAAAAAGAAGAAAAGGAGGAAGAAGAAGAAGAAAAAAGAAGAAGAAGAAGAAGAAGAAGAAAAAAATGTCAACAAAGAAGAAAAGAGGGGCTTGAGGCATGATGCTTGGGTTAGCGTAGACCATATTAGATCAGTGTGACCAACCATACATACATCAAGAAAAAGAATATGGACAAGTGGAGTGATACCCACTATGGGTGTAGTACTCACTAAGATGGTCAAAATATGGAGTGAAACCCACTATGGGTGTAGTGCTCACTAAGATGGATAAATGGTCAAGAGATATACCCATTAGGATGTATGCTCACAAATGGTCGAATGGAGGCTACCCCTCACTTGTGACCATGAAGCTATCCACTATGGGGTGTGTTGTGTGTGAAGATGAGTCAAAATGAGTACTCCCCCCATAGGGGTGTGGTGTGTGCAAAATGTGTATGGACAAAGCAAAACAAGATGTGAGTGTGTGCATGTGCTAGAAGAAAAGAGAGGAAGAAAGCAAAAGTAAAGAAGAGTTGTGTTCCTTGACCTGAAGAGAAATTGATGGTCATCAATAAAAATTTCAAGGTCAAGGAACACAAAAGCAAAGACAAAGGGAAAAGGAGACAAAAACAAGAGGAGGAAGGAAGAAGCAAAAGCCCTAGGTTGGGGACTTCGCTAGGCATCAGAGTCCTAGTGAGAGTGCAATGCATGTGAGCTATGACCTAACTAGGTGTCATCATGTGCCATTGTCATGAGGTCCCCAAAAACTATATGATCAAGTAGTCATGAGCAAGCAACAATGCAATTATGACAAGTAGAGATGCAAATGCAATGAAATATCAGGAAAATCATGCAAAATATGATAGGCAAGCATGCAATATGAATAGACAAACAAATGTAGTGAATGAAAATGCAAGGTATGCCTAATTAGTGATTTATTATTTTATTTTATTTTTAGTTTGTTAATGCAAGTGAGCAGAATGATAGTCGACACATAGTCTGATTGTGCCTCCTATATTAACAAAAAGAATAGGCATACAAGGGACTGATCCATCAAAGAAAAATCTAGAATAGGGATCATCTTGATGATCAAAATCATAAGGAATCTCCTTCATAGCTTTTTCTTCGGTAGCCTTTGCATGAAAATCTTCATAAACCCTAACTAAACCATATTTCTTAACAAAAGGAGGGGTGATCCCTAATTTTGCAAGATCTCTATAAGATAGTGAAGTAGGGTCTCCTTGAGAAGTAAAATATTTACCATTAGAATGCATAAAATTTATCATATTACAAAACAAAATATTAGAGGGATAAGGGGGTCCTTCATCCTCATCACTCCACTCCAATATTTGATGATCTAAATATTCAGCATAAGTTTTAAGGTGATCATCATTATCAAATGGTAAAGGTTGGTTTTTATTGGGAATGTAGCCTACACCACACCTCCCAGGCCAGACTTTGACACCCAAAGGCTCTTGAATGCCTTTTTGTTGGGGTCCCAAACCTTTACCAACATATCCCATGCTAGATAGGATCTATTTTAGGAGTGGGTAATCATTGGATAAGTAATAATGAGTAAAAGAATGCTCCATAGGAGAAGGGTTGCTACCATGGATATTTTCTTTGAAGGTTGTTCCTATGAAGATAAAGGTACACGTGCCAATGTGTACAACTTCACCCTTCTTACGAGGTAAACCCATAGTCCTTGGTGAAGGTGGTAGCTTGGCAAGATCTAGAAGAGGCTCTTGAAGAAAATGATTAACTTGATCCCATGATGAAACTTTGATGAGAGGTTCCTCACTCACTTTTAGACTTTTGAGTTGCTCAGATATTTGAGATGAGGAACTTGGAGGAGCAGATGATGAAACTGAAGGATAAATGTTGAGATCAGACTGAGCTTGCTCAACCATCGAACAATATTTGAATGGATGAGGGTCACCCAGAATGGTGACAACTTGATCCTTAAATTCAAACTTCAAACATTGATGAAAGGTAGAAGGGACAACCTTCATCGCATGGATCCAAGGACATCCGAGAAGAAGATTGAAAGATGTAGGGCAAGATACCACATAGAACAAGGTATCTAAGATCTGAGGTCCAACCCTAAGGGGAGGGATACAATGCCACAGGCCTCTTGGGACTCATTGTTGAAAGCTTTGATGATAATATCAGATTTAGTTAAGTCTTCCTCTTTTAATCCAAAATTTTGGAAAATTTGATAAGTGCATAAATTAAGGGAAGAACCATTGTCAATCAAGATTCGTTTGACAAAAGTTCTCCCAATAAATGTTGTGATGTAAAGGGAAGAATCCCCTCACAAGTCTGAGGAAGGCATATCATCATCCAAAAATGTGATGTGATGTATCCCAAGAGAACCTACGACATTAGCTACAACACTAGGGGAAATGTCTACAGGGATAGATTGTTGTCTTAGAAGTTCCAACAAAGCTTCCCTATGAATAGGAGAAGTTTGTAAGAGTTCTAAGATAGAGATCTTGGTTGGGGTACTAGCTAACTATTGTTGAAGGTCAAAGGAGACTTTAGGTTGAGGTTTCAACACTAAAGGTGGGGTTTTTACTCCCATACTCCTTCTCTGAGCATTCTTCAAAACTAGGATGGGCTTCGAGGGTGGGTTGGATGAAGAGCTCATCTCTTGCTGAGAATGTTGAGCTAGTTGATTTTGAGCTTGTTGCCTTGTAGTTACTGCTATCATACCAACCACATTATCATAGGGAGGTGGCACATTCTGATATGACACTTGATTAGTTGCCTGCTACCCATGCTTAGGTAGGGGATCTTGGAAGATTCCCATATCTTGATTAGTTGTGGGTGCTTGTTGAGTAGGAGGTTGATTGTTTGGTGGATGAGAACCTTCTATGACAAGGTGACCCTCATCAATCAGGTCCTGAACCACATGTTTCAACCTCTTACAAGAATTCATCCAATGCCCCTCCACTCTATGATACTCATAGTGTTGACCAGCCTTATACCAATTAGTTGTGGTATCAGGTTACCTTATGGGAGGTAACTCAATCATATTAGCTTCCAAAAGCTACTTTAGGACCACATTCATAGGCATGTTGAGCTTCGTGAAATTCCTTTGTGGAGGTTTTGGGGGTTGGTTAAGCACCATATTTTGTAGGTTGTTAACAATACTATTAACAGGCCTACTATCCATTACCCCATCACCAACCACATGCTTGTTCTTATACTAATTTTTAGTGGTCCTATATTCTTTCACTTTAAGTTATCCTCTTATGATAAGAGCTTGTTCTACCTTTCTTGCTAGGTCAATTGCTTGATCAAAATATGTGATAGTTGTAGTTTCCAATGCATAAGATAATTGCTCTTACAAATTTCCAATAAATATTTCAAGCATGTCTCGAGGAGGTAAGGTATATCTCAAGCGTCCAACTAGACTCCTCCAATGAGATAAAAATTCTGAAAAACTTTCCTCTTTACCTTGTTTTAACATGTAAACATATTTCATGGTCACATTCTTTTCAACATAAGCACCAAATTGTTGCACAAATAATTCAATTGTTTCTTCAAAATTCCTCAAAGAATGGTTGGGCAACCGATAATACCACTCTAATGCCATGCCACCAAGACTCTTAGGGAACATCTTTAGCAACAACATGTCATCATATATGATATCATGGCAAGTTGTTCTAAACATTCTTAAATGCTCAATTGGATCTTTCATTCCCTTATATATAGGTAAAATCGGCATGGGAAAATGCTTAGGATAGGGCTTAGCGACAATGATAGGGTCTAAGGGTTGATTGCACATTTCTCTATAGTTGTAGGTGAAACTAGGGGGTTGAATCATATCCACTCTTGAAACCAATTGTTTCACCATATTAGTTAAACTTTGCACCTCAAGATTGTTGTTGTGCAATACCCCTAGATTCCCTAAGGGAGGGGTATAGGTAGGTTATTGAAAGGGTACTTGGCCCATGTTGGAGGTATTGATACTATTGTGATATGTGGTATCTTGCTAGAGAGGATAACTAATAGTTGGTGGAATAGAAGCAAGAATGTTGAGATTAGTTGAATGAGGAGGAAATTGAAAATAATCTTGAGATGTACTACTAGTTGGAGGAATTTGTAGAATCCTTCCAACATTGGTGGTCATAGTAGTAGCATAAGTTGGTTGATGGACAAGATTACCATGATTCAAATATTCAAACAAAGGGTTAGTATGAACACATCTAGGAGAGACTACTGGAGGAGGGGGTCTCACCTCTTTCGAGTTGAGCTTCCCATTCCATAGCCTTAAGTAAGTCTTCCCTATAACATTTCATAAAACCCCAAACATGATCAAATGATTTAAATATGTAGCCACCATTGGGCCCTTCAAGGGGATCATAGTTTGTTTTAGTTTCAACATTTTCTTGCTCTTCTACATCAAGGTTAGGGTTCTCTCTATCAATATGATCATCTTCTTGGGGAATATGATCAGACTCTAGATGCCTTCATTGACTTCTAAGGAATGGAGCCATTAGAAGAAGTGAAAGGATAGAAGAGAAAACTAATGAAAGACACACAAGAATATTTTTAAGATATTTATTAATGTTCTTCTAATTCTAAGAAAACAAAATTAGTGGTCTTGTTTAAGATTTTCAAAAGAAAAGCAAACAAGGAAGAGGCTTCCTAATTTGGCCACTAAGATGTATATTCACATCAAGTTCACCAAATATGTAGAGGGGGAAAACTACCCTACCACGTATGATTCTTGATTAGATCCATTGGGAGTCGAGGTGAACCATGGGGGTATGTTATAACTCTACACTCGGTGGGAAAAGGGGAAGGGTTCACCAAGAATGGTTTTAGGACTCGCTCCAAGTTTGGGGTGGAATGTGTTTGGATGTGTCAATTAAGCATGCACCTATGTTTGGCCTTTCTAAAACTACACTATGAAAAGGGAAAGAACAATGCAAGATACAAGATGCAAGAAGACAAGAGCTAACCCTAGAATGATTCTTTGCTTGAATGATCACTAACCCTAGGATTGCAAAACAAAGCCTTTGAGCAAGGGTCCAAGAGAAATGCACAAACAAGGTTAAAACCCTAGATGCACACTATATGCTTTTATTCTTTCAAATGCCTAGAAATTTGATCAAATGCTTTTCCTTACTTGTGATCTATATTTTGAATAAAAATGAATAGAAAGAAATCAACAAATAACCTAGAGATCTACTAGGGCACTTATCTGATTCGGTGGTTGTTCCAAGCTTTATCTTGCATCCAACAATGTCCCACAACTTCAATCCTACAAAATAACTTCACAAAACCCTCAAAAAATATGATCAGCGTTAGGGGGCCTGCTTAGGCCACTATATGACTATACTTGGAGGCACAACAGTCAAGCCCCCTAGGTCCTTTTAGCTAACCTTTAGAATGCAAAAGTGAAAGTTGACCTTTTTGGAAGATGAACAAACAAAATACAATGCAGTAGAATAGTATGATGAACAGAGTGTAGATTATACAATTATGCTCTAAATGTAACATGAAATGCAGATCTAGGGTTTGGGGGTGAACTTCTACCCCCAAGCTTAACGCAAGTGAAATCATGCCCTATATGGGGTAACCATGATTTTGCTACTGATGAAATCATACCCTATAATTATGGGGTGCAATTTTGCAATAAAAGGAAAATGTGGTAGAACAATGCAAATAAACTAACAAAAGATGTGAAATTAATAATGTATAAATGCAAATGAGCGAAAACAACCTGGTGGTAGTGAAAAAGTAGACAAAAGGATGAAGACCTCCAAGATAGTAGACTCCTCCTTAGGGCTCCAACACTTATCCACCAAGGGCAGCAACACACAATCAATGCAGCAGAAGAGATCTCCACAAAATTAAAAAGCTTCAACAAATCACTTGGCACTTGCAATAAGATCTTGTTAGCACTTGTCTCAAAAACTTGTTCTTAGACTCTTAGTTGCTTGCTTAGACTTCACTTAGGATTGTTAGGGAAAAGAAGAGCTTCAAAACCTCTATTTATAAGAGATTTGAAACAAGAATGGGTAGGAAAACCAAGGGAAAATCGACATCAAAGAAGGTCAATTTGAAAAATTAGGGTTTTCTAAGAGAAAACCCTAGCTAGGCGAAATCGTGCCCCGTAAGGGCCGATCATGATTTCATCGAAACTAGAAAAAAGGGGGAAAAGGAGGGGGAGAGAGGCCCAAACTTGCTTTGGGCAAGTTGGAGGGTCTCTCTAAGGATCTAGGGAAAATGACTCACTCAAGTGGGTCAATTTTTGCGTCTACACATAGAATTCATCTTGTGTTTTGTTTGATTCCTCATACTACATGACTACCTATCATAATTTGCAGTCTGTCTGAAATTCTGTTCCATCTAAATTCTATGCTTGTCATACTATTTTTTGTTCATATTTGCATGATTGCTTGCTCATACATATTTTTGAGGATTTCATGACAATGGCAAGTGATGACTCCTAGTGAGGTCGTAGCATCTACATTCTATGCTTGTCATACTATTTTTTGTTCATATTTGCATGATTACTTGCTCATATAGATTTTTGAGGATTTCATGACAATGGCAAGTGATGACACCTAGTTAGGTCATAGCTCACATGCATTACACTCTCACTAGGGCTCTAATGCCTAGCGAATTCCCCAACTTAGGGTCCATATTCATGAATTTTTCATCATTGCATTCACCCATATCTTCTTCTCCTCTTCTTATTTTTTTCTTGTATTCCTTGACCTTGAAAATTTAGAAATGACCATCAATTCCTCTCCAAGTCAAGGAGTACAATTCTCTTCTTGGTATATCCTTTCCCTTTGCATGTTTTATTTGTTACTTTTTGTCAAGACAAGGATATACGTTATTCTTATTGCTTTCTCACTTCTTTCTTCTTGATTTATCGATCGTTAAGTGGTATTTGTGGGATAGAGTAGATACCGCATGAATATCATTTATGGTGTTCATACGACCACTAAATATTTTAGGCACACCTCTTAATCATTAGAACCACAAGATGGATACACACACATACATAATTTTCTTTGCTTATTAGTTCCTTGCTTTCGTCTTCTTTCTTCTTTGTTTCTTCCAACACACTCACACACACTTACATTATTATGCTACGTTTTCTTTTACCCACTCATATTTTACACACACCATACCCCTATCGAGTAGTATTCACTTTGGCATATCATTCGCACAAAACACACCCCATATGATATCATCTTCATGGCCATATATGAGGGGTAGCCTCCATCTCATTCATTTACGAGCATACATCCTAGCGGGTATCTCTTTATTTTTAACCATCTTAGTGAGTCCTACACCCATAGTAGGTACCACTCCACACTTGACCATATCTTACAAGAATTACACTCTTATAGGATAGCTTCATGGCCACACATGAGGGGTAACCTCCATCTCGATCATTTGTAAGCATACATCCTTGTAGGATTCCGCTCCACTCTTTTATGTTTTCAATTGATCTATGTTGTTTGATCACACTGATCTGGTATGGTCTACACTGATTCAAACATCATACTTGAAACCTCTTCTCATTTGTTAGCTTTCTCTTTCTTCCTCTTCCTCTTTTTTCTTCTTCTTATTTGTTATTTTCTCCCTTTTTTATTTCCATTTCTAAAATCGTGCCTCGTCCGTACGGGTCATGATTTCGCTCTGTGTCGATATCACGATCCATTTTTGTGGAGCATTATTTTGGATAGCTGTGTGTTTTTCCTTGTTTTTCTATTTTCTTACTATTTTTTCTTCTTTCTCTTATTTCCTTCATGCATTTCATGCCTCACATTTGCTTCATTGGATTCATACATTTGCATTTTAGGTTAGTTCATTCTACAATTAGATTATGTTGTGTTCATTATGCAAACAAAAAACATAAATACATAAAAACACATATTTCACAAAAGAAGCATGATATTACTCGAGATCAAAGAAGTGAGGTGCATACGTCTACCCAATCATTGTGCCACAGTCCAAACCCAACACACTTGACCCTCCCTAGGGATGCATGCCACTCAAAACTGGTATGTCACCCTGACCCTATCCCTAGCTTTGGCAGCCTATCTCCTCTACTTTGCCCATTGAAGGTGGTCCTGGTGGGGGTATGTTCATGGATCATGAGATCATATGTGATCTAGACCAAGATCAACTTGGTATTTGAAGGGAAAAAGGTGATGGCACTCATTGCTCTACTAGAAATACTTGGAAGTACATCATTTGGTAGATCACCCTATGCACGACAACCTCTAGCCTCTCTCCTACCCTTTGTAGCTTCATTTGTAGTAGGTAGATCCCCTTGCCCTACTGGATACTAATCACAACAAACATCACCTCTACTCGAGCTCATTCTTGCTCCTGGTCCAACTGACTCACCTCTCCCCTAAGGCGGTCTATCTATGCTCATGTCATATCTCACTCTATCTTCACTATGCCCAAGGCACTCCATATACCCTCGATCCTCTTAGCCCTATCCTCTCAGAGTAGGTCCATATCCTTCTATAGTGTCATTATCTAAGCTTGTAGTGCCTCTATCCCTTTCCCTAGGTCCTCTTGAATCGTGGTCCTACTCAGGTTGGCTACTACTGATGTAGATATCTCTTCAACCGCTTTGCTTTGCCCTACTTTGGCCATTATAGGGGTAACTCCTACTGCTCCCACCTCCCCTATCCCAATAGTGGTAGTGGTTGTTGCCACCATTTCTACTTAGAATCATACCAATATCTACTATGGGCCCCATGGGCCCTACTATTTTTGCTCTATGGAACGTTGAGTAGCCTCTTACAATGCTAGCTACATCCACCAACTCATAATCGGGTGCCTCTACATTAGCACTGGTGGAGATATCCTCAGGGGCATGATACCCTTGTACCATATTTGATACCTGAGAGCCAACTTGATGTCATCTACCCCTAGATCTACATAGAGTGGGTCATATAGGTCCTCTACCCATCTCCCAAAATCAATATCCCCTTTGACTCTTAATGGGTCCCTTCATACTCGCCTATACTAGTAGTCTCCTAAGTTTGAGATCTCTTGGAATATACCAAACTACCACTAGACCTAATTGAATCAAAAGAGATCTAGCTCCCGATTATTCATAGAGACCCATCTAACCCTCCTAATCCTAGCCAACTCCTCTACATCCTTTGTCTAACTAGGGTGTAGATGTCATGATCACCATATGATCTCGTGCTCCTGTAGCTCATATATTACCTGCCTCCCTAGTAGTAGGATCTTGGAATACATCCTCTAGACTCATTCATATATTTTAGTCCATCTATATTTTGTCGACCACTCTAGATTGGGAAATGGCCCTAACAGTGCATACGATCATTAGACTATTATGTGCTCCCAACACCACACCTAGAGCAAGGTTGTACAAACCATCTTTGTATGTTATTTATACATGACATTGTACAATATTCTATACAATTGAGCTAGCACATATGGACCTCAAGTGAACCACACTCATTGGTCTTGCATGTATACCACTTCCCCTACTAGTATTCATGGCAGGTATCACTGACTTGTGTGGTATACCAAAAATTTCACCACCACCCTATAGAGCATGGTCATCAAAGCATCAACCCCATAATGCCTTACTAACTCATCGATCAGGATCGAGTTCTCTCACACTTGATGAACCTAGCCTCCCAAAAATATCTATAGTGTGGCCCACTTTTTGTATGCTCTGTAAACTACTCTTCCTTAATGGGGATATGCAAGATGCACCACACATCCTCTAGTGTGATTGCCATCTCTCCTGTCGATAATCAAAAGGTCAATGATTTCGGATACCATCTCTCTTCCAACACTATAAGTAGAACTCAATCTACTTCAACCCAGGGTATATCCTTTAGGTGATGTAGCCCCACTACCTCTAGGATACCCTGCTCTACTTACGAGAGGCTTTCTAGTTCCACCTCCAAGAAGCTCGGTCATCACTCATGAATCTCTAGTACATCATGCTGCATCTAGAAACATAATAAAATTTTAATCAATTCAACATGCATGGAAATGCTTTATAATTAATCAAATTATAAATTAAATTCATTGCTTCATCCTTCTATTGGAAATATTGAGCATATTGAGTTATCATTGATGTCAAAAGGTTGCATGGTATTCAAGGGGAGATTGTTGGAAATATTTAGCATATTGAGTTGTCATTGATGTCAAAAGGTTGCATGGTATTAAAGGTAGAAATATTCTTCTATGGTTGGACATATATGCAAGGCATGATATATCTCAAGCAAGAAAAGGTTTATAATATTTATTTTTAAATATTATAAATAAGGACCAATATGTTAAGAGTGCTCGGGACAATGTTTTAAAATATATTTGATCAAGGTTTAAATATGAATGAGAAGGTAAAGTTTTAAAAGGATTTAAAAGGAAGACCAAGGTTTAAGAGCCATTATTATTATTTTTTTTAATATTATAATATAACATAAGGTTATATGTTTTGATGCCAATGTCTAGGAATCAAGTTTAAAAGATAAAATTTCATGAGCACCGATGTTGTTCGATGAGGGAGGCAAATGAATATAAATACCTTACCTAAAATAATTTGATGTCTAAGGTTTTTGACTATGCAATCGATTTCTCCCATGCACTGAATTCTGCGAATGATAATAGAGAGAGGACACATTTTTTAGAGGAAAATAATCTATGAATAAAGAGGGAACTACTGCTATTGATATCCCAACAGGGTGGCTAGCCTAGTTGGTTACTAAGCTAGCACTAAGATGCTAGGATCTAGGAGGCCACTGGTTCGATTTTGGGTAGGTCTATTTTGCGTGGTAGAAAGAAAAGTTTTTGGTTGTTAAAGGAGTCTTCAAAGGTGACGTTCTGCATGAGGGTTCTTACCCATGGGGGGTAGCCCAACTAGTTACCAAGCCTTGGCTTGGGTGCTAAGTGGGTAGAGGTCATGGTTTCGATTCTCCTGCACTCATGTGGCTTGTTGGTTGGTATGCACACTAAATGTTTTGATTAAATTTGCATGTGGTAAAGTTGAAAATTAATAAGTTGTTGGCTTGATTATTGATTTCTCATAAGGATAATTTTTTTAAAGAAAAGAGGATAGTGCATAGGGTAGGGTGTATTTTGTTTATAATAAGAAGCAAATTTTATTTTGAGAATAAAAGACATAAGATGTATAAATATTTATGTGATATTGTAATGTGTGCATGTTGAAAATAATTATATTGTGATATGAGTATTACTTAAAAGCAAAGGATGTTGGAATTACTCCTACGTAGACTCTATAATCTTATTGTTAGAATATAATATTATTGTTAGCATTATTAAATTTTCAAAGCATATTATTGTTAGGTTAGAGGATTTAGCACATATGCTATTGTAAGATTAGTGGTTAGCAAGAATTTGGGCTTTCAAAGCCTATTTAAATATTGTAATATTTCCTTCAGATATATGGAATAATTTGTATTAGTTTCACACTTTGGTATCAAAGCCAATCCTACGGATTGCCCATCATGAGTTGTGAGTTCAATTTAGGAAGAGGATGTGCTGCATTATATTGTTGTCATCCATTTTGCTGTGAATCTACATCTTCCCTGCATGATTCATGATACAACGATTTACTTTTGGAGATCCCTGATAAAATAACAATAGGATAGGAGATAATGAGCTGCATTCAACCATGAAAGCACTGTGTAACATGGAGAAATGTTGTGTGATGAGGAGCAGACAATCGTGTTTGTTTTTAACGTGACAGCGAAAGGTGAAGGCACCACGCTATAAAATTCCACATCATTGGTGATCTGATAAAGATGACATTCAGTGCTATAACATGTGGAGTTGTAAAGATGATATCTTTGTGTGAGACAAGCATTAATCTACAATGTGTTTTTGATCTGTGTGAAGGATGAAGACATCTATTTGATTGCATGCAAATAATGTTTTTTTTATCCTTGAGTGACCCGTAGATTGCTGCAAATGATAGCTTGGAGGAGAGATGTCATTCAAGGAGCCATGTTGAAGATAGCGAACACCCTGTGAGAATGCATGACAATGATCATCGTGAGATTTACCTACGTGAATTTGATTCGCGTGTTAAAAGAAAGACTAGCATTCAATTTAAATATTTATTAATGTTATTTATCCGTGTGATTAATGTTATTTAATATTGATTCACGTGAAAAACAAATGGTGACAGGTGACTTGGTTTATCATTTGCATGCATAAGACATTCTGCATGCAAATCACCATTGGAAGTGTCGTTGGAAGCACCGTTGGAAGCAACGACTGATGAGAGAGAACAAATATTTGATGAAGGCTATTTGAAGTCACAAATAAAAGAGACTAGAGAAATATAGATAAGTACAATCTATCTACTGTCATAGACTGGAGAAGTGCAGTCTATCTGACATGCTGTGCTGCCAATCTAGCATAAAGTCAGCATTGTGTAGGGGAATGCAACACTGCTATGAATAGTTTGTAGTGTTGCATTCCATTTGAATGAGCAACAGTGTTGGAAATGATCCATTAATGTGCTGTGTAGATGAAACATTGACATGTTGAGAGAAGATGTACACTCATCACTAAAAGCTTAAGAATTCAAAGCAAGAGTAGATACTGCAATGTAAGCATTTTTTTTGTTGTTTTTACTGCTGTTCAAATATCTATTTTTCTACAAAGTTAGATATTGTGAAAGAGTGTTATTTTGTAATTATTTTTTGTATTAAAAGACAAAATATTACTTTAAATGACAACCAATAATAACCTGCCCATTCCTAAGTTAAATGGACTGGATTATGAGTATTGGTATATCAAGATGAAGACCTTACTCATTGGCAAAGGGTTATGGGATATTGTATAAGAAGGCTGTAGTGAACCACAAGATTGGAAAACCTTAAGTGCAGTTGATAGAACTGCTAATAAGGATACCCAAAAGAATAACTCTTTTACCCTCTACCATCTCCAAGCAACTTTGGAGAAAAGCATTTTTCCAAGGATTGCTTCTTGTTTAATAGTCCAAGATGCATGGCAAGCTTTGAAAGATGGCTATTAAGGCAAAAATAAAGTGAAGCAAGGATTCAAACCTTGAAGAGATATTTTGAGAATATAAAAATGCAAAATGATGAAAATGTAGGTGATTATTGTGTTAGAGTGAAAGCCATTGTAAAAAAAATGCAAACCCTTGGAGAAGACATCAAAACTGAAGTGGTTGTGAAGAAAGTGTTGATAAAACTTCTTCATAAGTGGAATCACATTGCTATTATTAATGAAGAATCTAAAGATTTGTCTACTCTAATTTTTGATGCTCTAATTGGTTTTTTGATGTCCCATGAAGAGAGACTACAGGGTTCTACATAATATAGCTTTGGAGGTGATGACAAAGCATTCTCATCCAAGGAAGGTGAGGCTTATGGAAAAGGACAAGGAAGAGGAAAAGGAAGATGCCAAAGGAGAGGCAAAGGAAGAGGAAGAAGTAGATCAAGAGGTGGTAACCAAGGAAGAGGAAGAGGAGGCAACAAATCAAAGAAAGCTTGTTACAATTGTGGTAAGCTTGGTCACTTTGCTAAAGATTGTTGGTACAAGAATTCTCAAGAAGGGAGAGGTCAATATGGAAACTATGGAGAAGAGGAAGGAGCTTCTTCAAATTTGTTCCTCACATATGGAAAATCAAATCAAAATCTTAATAAAACTTGGATTTTGGATATTGGTTGCTCAAATTATATGAGTGACAAATAAGAGCTGTTTGCTATAATGGATTCCACCTACAAGTCAAAAATCAAATTGGGAGATGACAAGGCACTACAAGTTGAAGGAATGAGAGCCATGGAGGTTCCAATAAAAGAAGGCACAAAGAAGGTAAAAAACATCTATTACACCCCAAAATCCAACATAATTTGCTTAGTGTTGGATAAATCATGGAAAAGAACTATAAAATTGTTTTTGAAGAGGGAAAATGTGTAATTTTTGACAAAAAAAATTGTAATAGAGTTGTCACAAATGTATCTATGATAAAAAATAGGTTACAATGTAGCAATAGAAAATCCAAGTGTGCTTTGGCACTTGAGATATGGTCATCTTAATTTTTCAAGCTTGAAGTTGTTGACTTCACAAGCTATGGTGTGTGGATTACTAAAAGTTGAAGAGCACAAGGAGGTGTGTGAAGTATGTATTTTGGTAAAGTATTCAAGAACAAAGTTTCCACGAGGACAAGCATGGAGAGAAAGCCATCCACTACAATTGGTACATTTAGACATTTGTGGTCCAATAAATACCAAAATCTTGGGTAACAATTCTTACTTTCTCACTTTCATTGATGATTTCTCTAGAATGTGTTGGATTTATTTTTTGAAAACTAAAGATGAAGCTTTTGAATATTTCAAGGATTTTAAAAATAATGTAGAGAATCAAAGTGAGTATGTTGTAAAAATATTAAGGACTAATAGAGGAGGAGAGTTTTGCTCAAATGCATTTTTGAAATATTGTAAATATTGTGGGATCAAAAGGCAATTAACAACTGCCTACACCCCACAAAAAAATGGTGTGGTTGAAAGAAAGAACCACACTATTATATAAATAGCTAGATCAATGCTTTAAAAAAATAAACTCAGTAACATGTATCGGGATGATGTAGTTAGAACAAGTGTTTACATTTTGAATATGAGTCCTACTTCTAGTTTAGAAGGGATCTCTCCCTATGAGGGATGGTATGGCAAAAAGACAAATGTAAAACACTTCAAAGTTTTTGGTTGTCTTGCATATACACACATTCTTGATGATACAAGAAAGAAACTTGATCCCAAAATTCAAGCATGTATTTTCATTGGGTATTATGAGTCTTCAAATGCATATAGGCTCTACAATCCAAAACACATAAAGTTGTAATTTCCAGGGATGTGATTTTTGATGAAGAGGGAGTATGGGGTCATCAATTTTTTTTGTTGATGATGGATCTCAAGATGCAAGCTCCTCTAAAGTGTAGCCCATTAATAAAATAAACACTGGAAATACTCCTCCAAAGAAGAGTTATACTCCAACAAGTGCAACAAGTGCAATAAGTGCTACTCCAAGTTTTTCTCCACAAAGATTAACAAGTTCTTCTCCAATGGCAATGGAAATAGATTCACCATCAAGAGGTAAGAGAACACTTTAGTACCATCCCTCCTACCAAATGTTGGATAAGAATTTTCAAAAAAGATACACTAGAAGTCAAGCTAGTGATATGAATGAAGTTTTGAAAAGACTTGAAAATTTGCACATGTATGGTTATGATGACTCCCAAGATCCTAAGGGAGATGTTGTAAACTATGCTTTAAGGACTAGTGTAGAGCTAGAGCCATATAGTTATGAAAAAGCATGTACTCATGATGTATGGCAACAGGCCATGGGAGAGGAAATGACCTCTATAAAAAAATGACACTTGGGAGCTAGTGGAGCTTCCTAAAGGCAAGAAACGTGTTGGATGTAAATGGGTCTACAAGACCAAGTTCAATGATGATGGAAGCATTGAAAGACACAAGGAAATGCTAGTAGAAAAAGGATTTACTCAAAATTATGTGATTGACTATGAGGAGACCTTTGCTCCTGTTGGTAGACAAGAGACCATCAGACTAGTCCTTTCTTTGGCTGCCCACAAAGGGTGGAAAATTCAACACATGGATGTTAAGAGTGCCTTTATCAATGGGTAATTGAATGAAGAGTTTTTTGTGCAACAACCTCAAGGCTTTGAAGAACAAGGTAAAGAGAACCTTGTCCACAAATTGAATAAATCGTTGTATGGACTAAAGCAAGCACCAAGAGTATGGTACTCATGCATTGATGGCTACTTTCAAAAGTATGTATTAACTAGGAGCAAAAGTGAATCTACTCTCTACTACATGAAATAAGGTAAAGATATTCTCATTGTGTGCTTATATGTGGATGATCTAATATTCATGGGTAGTAGTGCTAAGATGAATAAGGAGTTCAAAAACTCCACGATGAAAGAATTTGAAATAAAAGATCTAGGCTTGATGGATTACTTCCTAGGCATGGAGGTATATCAAATAGGAAAAGGAATATTCTTATGTCAATGAAAATATGCTCAAGACATGATAAAGAAATTTGCTATGGAGTAATGTAAGTCTGATGCAACTCCAACAGGTCATAGGATCCAATTTAGCAAAGAGGATGAAGCACCAAAAGTTGACATGACCATTTACGAGAGCATGGTTGGGAGTCTAATGTTCCTGACCAACACAAGTCCAGATATTCAATATACTATTTCTTTAGTTTCAAGGTATATGACTAATCCATATGAACTACATCTACAAGAAACTAAAAGAATTTTGAGATATGTAAAGGGTACATTGGATTATAGGATCCATTACCATAAATGTAATTATGTAAAATTAGTTGGCTTTAGTGATAGTGATTGGGGCAAAAACATAGATGATAGAAAATCTACTTCAAGGAATTTTTTTAGTCTTGGGTCAGGACTAATTTTATGGAGTTCCAAAAAGCAGACTGTTGTAGCATTATCATTTACTGAAGCTGAGTACATAGCAATCATAAATTCTAGTACCCAAGCCTTATGGTTGAGAAAATTTCTTGAAGAAATAGGTGAGAGACAAAGTGGTCATACCATATTGTATTATGATAATATGAGTGCCATCCAGTCGGCACATAATCCTATCCACCACAACAGATCCAAACACTTCAACATGAAGTATCACTTCATTAGATAAATGGTGGAGAAATAGGTGGTTGAGCTAAAAAATTGCAGCACTTTGGACAACATAACGAACATCTTCACCAAAGGAGTTGCTAAAGCACAGTATATAAATATGAGATACTGTCTTGTCAACCCTATAAAATTTAAGGGGGAGAATGTTGGAATTACTCCTACGTAGACTCTATAATCTTATTGTTAGCATTTTTAAATTTTCAAAGCATATTATTTTTAGGTTAGAGGATTTAGCGCATATGCTATTGTAAGATTAGTGGTTAGTAAGAATTTGGGCTTTCAAAGTCTATTTAAATATTGTAATGTTTCCTTCAGATATATGAAATAATCTTTATTAGTTTCACAAAGGAGTCAAAAGGTGTAATGTGGTTTATTGTAATTGTATTATTTTGCATTGTAGAAAAATGATTTTAAGGTTTTCAAAGTTTTATTTTTGAGGATTGGAAAGGAGAAATACGACTTTTACTTTGCACATATTTTGAGAGAGGTTGCTAATGTGGATGATTTGAAAAGAAGATTACGAACCTATTTTGAAGTGGTGAAAGAAAGGAAAATTATTTTAAGATAGGTTTTGAGAATTCAAGACACATAGAATATTTTCATCAAGGTAACCTTAGAGGTATGGTGATTTTATTCCTTTCTCAAGATGACTTTGTTTAAAGAAAATATTCTTGATATCATATGATAGAGATATAAGGACTAATTTGATGTGCATAAGTGATGAATTTGGAAATACAAGTGCTAGGGTTTGAGAACAAAGTGATGCATGATTGTTGAATGAAATTGAAAGTTAATGTGCAAGGGTTTTTGGAAATTTAAGATCAAGGGTTGGAAGGAAAATTTGTTCATTTTTTTTTAGTGACACTGAAAATGCATGTGCAAGTATAATAGATCAAATTTGTAAAGCAATTTGTGCATCATCATGATTGAACTTGAGAGTAGATAAAAGGTACAGACTTGTGTATTGTTCATGATTGATTTTGTGAGAGATGAGAAGGACTTGTGCATTGTGATTTATTTTGAAGTGAAGTTGCAAATCAACAAATACCAGGTCAGTTATCAAGTGCTAGACTAGAGCTACCTTTAGAATGAAATAAATGTGATACATGTGAAAGTGATAAAATTAATGAATATGAAGAACATATTGAGCATTTGTTAGTGCATATCATTCTCTATATGTTCAAGAGGTTAAATGAATTTTGGATAGAATATGTCTAAACTACTTTAGTCAAAGAAAGCACTTTTATGAAAGATATATGAAATTGTTTGTATGCAAGAAGTGGAAATATTTGAGCATGTGTTATGAGAAGATTTGAGCATGTGTTATGAATAGATTTGAGCATGTGTTATGAGCAGATTTGAGCAGGTATTATGAGAAGATTTGAGCAAGTGTTATGAGCAGATTTGAGCAAGTGTTATGAGCAAATTTGAGTATGTGTTATGAACTGATTCGAGCATGTTTTGGTGGGCATATTTGAGCAATACTTGTGTGTAGGCTTGGAGCATATTTGAGCAAGTCTAGTGTGTAGAATTGGATTAGATCTAAGAAAATTTGAGTAAGCCTTATGTGTAGGCTTGGAGTAGATTTGAGCAAGTCTAGTGTGTAGACTTAGAGTAGATCTAAGCAGAGTTGAGAGCAGGTTTTGATGAGCAGATTTGAGAAAGTCTAGTGTATAGACTTGGAGAAGATCTGAGCAAAGATATGTGTAGACATGGAGCAAAATTAAGTAGGTTTTAAGTTGATTTGAGCAAGCCTTATAAGAAGGCTTGGAGCAGATTTAAGCAGGTTTTGTGAGCTGGATTGAGCATGCTTTATGAATAGATTTGAGCAGTTATTTGAACATGTTTTAAGAGCTAGATTGATAAGGCCTTATGAGAAGATTAGATAAAGTTTTAGAGTAGAATTGAGCAAGTGTTGTGTGTAGACTTGGAGAAGAATTGAGTAGGTTTTGATGAGTAGTTTTGAGCAAGTATTGTATGTAGACTTGGAGAAAATCTGAGTAGATTTGAGAGCAGGTTTTGTAGCAGAATTGAGCAAGCCTTGTGTAAAGGCCTGAATTAGTGTAAAGTAGAGGGTATTGAGGTCTCATATGGATAGAGGTCCATGACCTAGAGTAGAGGGGATTGAGGTATCCTATGGATAAATGTCCACAAATTAAACAAAGGGGATTGGTGTCTCCTATGGATAGAGGTACAAAAACTTGAGCATAGGGGATTGGTGTCTCCTTTGGGTTGGTGCCCATAAACATTGTAATAGGGAATTGGTTCCCAAGAGATTGGTTGAGAAAATTTATAAGAAAATTTTTATCCATGGATGTAGCCCACATTGGGTGAACCACGTTAAATTTGTGTCTCTCATGTGTGTGATGATTTATGCATTGTTTTATTTACTGTATTGATATTATTATCATCTAGAGGGAAAAGTAAAATTTTTGATCTTATGTTGTTCACCCCCCTCTCAGTATAATATTCTGTTCTTCAATTGGTATTAGAGCGGGTTATTTAAGGGAAGCTTAATAGCTTGAAGGAAGATATTACAAGAACACACATGGCTAAGAAAGGAAAAAGAAGAATCATGAGACCATATCCTCCTAAGAAGGAAGTAACACACATGGACATAAAAGAAAAGGAAGATGCTCCAGTAATTGAAATCCAAGAAAATAGAGAGAAAGAGGAAACTATGGTGGACATGGAAGAAGAATTTGATTTTGCTCTCAAAGAGATTGTTACTCTAAAAAGGAAAGTGGAAACATATAAAGAACCAGAATCAAGTAGTGGAGAAGAGGCTAACTTTGTGAGATGTATTGAATGTGGTAACCTTGGTCACCTTGCACTTTATTGTCCACAAAATGGGTATAGTAGCAGTAAAGAGAAGAAGGATCCAAGAAAACACAAAGATATGCAATCTATGAAATGTTTTAGTTGTGGTAACATTGGTCACTATGCAACTTATTGTCCATAAAATGGGTACAGTAGTAGTGATGAAAGCCTCTCCGATAGTGAAGAAGAAGATATAGTTTTAGAAAATAAAGAAGGCACAATTGACATAAAATAGAAACTTATTGTTGCTCTTGAAGAGTTGAAGAGGGCTAGAAAGGAGAACTTAGGATTGAAGGCTCAAGTACAAGAGAATGAAGATGATCCTGTAGTTAAAGACCAAGAAAAAGAGAAATATTTAGAAAAGGAAGAGGAAGCCACAAATGATATGGAAAAGGAACTTGATGAGTTGAAAAGGGATAACTTAAAATTGAAGTCTCAAGTACAAGAGGATGAGAAAACAAGGGCAAAGCTTCTATAAGATCTCACCAATTTAAAAATTAAAGTTGAAGAGGCAAGGAAGGTTGAAGAAGGTATAGCTAAAAAAATTAAGGTAAAAGAGCTAGAGTGTGAAAGACTAGAACATGAGGTTGTTTCTCTAAAGAAGGAAGTTGAAAAGCTATAGCAAAATATCAGGTTTGAGAAAAGCACAAAAATCTTGAATGATATTATTAAAGCAAAAATATCTCCATTTATAAAAATAGGACTTGGTTTTGAAGAAGGTCAAGAGAAAAAAAGAGAGGATTCAAGCTCAAAAGGGATAAAGGAATCAAAGGAAGAAATTGAAGAAGACCTACGCTGATGTGTTGAGAGGTGATAGTATCAAATAGGAAGTAAACAAAGAATCATAAAGGAATAGGGACCATCACATGAAAAGCAAAGAAAGAACCATGAGATCAAGGCAAGATGAATATTTCTTCCAAGGTTATTGTTAATCATGTAATAATTTTGGTCATAAAGCTATATATTGCAAGGTTCATGGTAAGAATGTGATGTAAATTCACTACAAGAGACCAACAATGGACTCCAAGGGTAAAATTGCAAGACAAGACATCATACAAAATACACCAGTAAAATAAACCTGCAAATGCTTCCTTTCATTATCTGAATTCACACCCCCCTTACAATAGAGTCTCCCACTCCTTATACTCCCCAAAAAGAAAAACCCTAGCCTACGCTACCCCCTTACTATTTTTAGTCACTTTCTATTTTTAGCAACTCACTTGCTATTTTTAGTAACCCTAAAAATAGAGCTCGGATGGCATCCAAAATGGAATCATGCACCCGTTATTCAATAATACCCACTACCCCAAGATAGCAACCCCACTCTAGTTCTACACTAATAGTTATGATAACTTTTTAGTTGCAAAAACTGAAAATTACATTAAAAGCTAATTTTGGGTCTCCTAGAGGCATTTTCTTGCATGCAACCACAAAGGACAATTTTTCTTAAGTTCTCCATGCAATTCTGCATGTTCTAAAAAAATAACGGGGCAAAACGGACACTCAGAGCAAAAGTTATGGCCCTGGCAAGGTGCATTATTCTCCTCTAGTTGAAAATGAACTCAACTCCTACGAGTTCTGCTGACGAAATACCTCGAGCTTGTCAATGTCAAGCCTTTTTAGTTCCTCCTCGAAAATCCAAGTGTTATCGACCTAGGACAAACCTTCCCACTGTACCAAGTATTTGCTATAGTTACCATTGCATGTGGTGATCACTTTCCTATCAAGGACCTGCGCAATGTGTTCCTTCTTCTTCTTGGGGATTTGCTTCTCCCAAGCTATGGTGTTTTCCTCTTCAACAACTGCAATATCACCATGAAATTCATGCAAATCAAAGACATTAAAAACTAGTGAAATATCAAGGTCAACTGGCAATTCCACCTTATAAGCATTGTCATTCATTTTTTGTAGAATCCTACAAGGGCCAATTTTCTTCATTTTCAATTTATTATATGTCCCCTTGGGAAATCGCTCCTTTCGAAGGTGAACCATCACCATGTCCCCAACCTGGAATACTTGGATGTGCCTGTGCACATCAACGACCTTTTTGTACTTAGTATTACTATTCTGCAACTTGTCTTTGACCTCTTCCTACAATTGTTGTATATGTTCAACAAATGCTTCTGCATCATCACTAACATGCTCATGGATTGGTAATTCAACCAAATCTAGAACACCCTTGGGGTTCTAGCCATAAACAATTTGAAATGGTGATTTGCCTGTCGAGTGGTTCACTGAGCTATTATATGCAAATTCTGCTTGTGATAGGGCTAAATCCCATTGTCATGGCTTCTCACCAACTATGCACCTCAGAAGGTTGCCCAAGCTTTGATTCATGACCTCGATTTGTTCGTCAGTCTATGGATGATAAGCACTACTAAACTGTAGCTTTGTGTTCAGTTTCTTCCACAATATCCACCAAAAATGACTCAAGAACTTAACATCCCGATCTGAAGTGATGGTCTTTGGAACTCCATGCAGTCTCACCACTTCATCAAAAAAAGTACTGCAATCTTGGTTGCATCATTGGTTTTCTGGCAAGCAAGAAAATGAGCCATCTTAGAAAACCTATCTACTACAACAAAAATGGAATCTTTACCTCGCTGAGTATGGGGTAGCCCTAGCACAAAATCCATGCTCAGGTCGGTCCATGATCCTAGGGGAACTGGTAAGGGCGTATACAACCCTGTATTTTGTACATGGCCTTTAGCCACCTGGCACACTCTACATCTGGACACAAATCGAATTACATCTCTCTTCAACCATGGCCAATAGTACTTTTCCTCCATAAGAGCAACTATTTTATCTATGCCAAAGTGTCCTGCCAAACCACCACTATGCAGCTCATGGATGATATTCTCCCGCATGGAACCAACAGGTATGCACAATTATTTCCCCTTAAATAGATAGCCATCCTGCATAACATACTCAACAAATATTTGACCAACCTCACCCACAACTAGAGTTTTGTACTATTGTACAATGCTTCCAAAATCTGCATCAGATTCATACAAATCCTTAATCCCCTCAAAGCCTACCACTGCATTCTCCATGGTGGTTACCAATAGTACTCTCCTGCTTAATGCATCAACAACCTTATTCTGCTTACCGGACTTGTGCTTCAACACAAATGAGTATTCTTGCAAAAAGGAGACCCACTTGGCATGTCTACTATTTAATTTCTTTTGAGAATTGACATACCTTAAGGCTTCATGATCAGTGTACAATGCAAACTCCTTGGATAACAAATAATGTCACCAATACCTCAATGCCTGCACAATTGCATAAAATTCTACATCATAAGTGGAGTAATTCTTTCTTACCTCATTCAAATTTTCATTAAAAAATGCTATTGGCCACCCCTCTTGGCTCAACACAATGCCAATCCCCACATGTGAAGCATCATAGTCAACTTCAAATATTTTGCTAAAATTAGGTAATACCAACATGGGTGCTTCTGAAACCTTCTTCTTCAAGAGTTCAAAACTTTGAGTTGTTGCTTTTATCCATACAAAGTTTTTCCCCTTCGTACACTCTATTATGGGTGCAAGAATGTTGCTAAAGTTTCTAATGAACTTCCTATAAAAAGTTGCCAAACCATGGAAACTTCTCACCTCTATTACATTCCTTGGAATAGGCCATTCAAGAATTGCCTTCACCTTTTCCTCATCCATCTTCAAGCCATCCTTGGAAATTACAAATCCCAAAAACACTAAACTTTCTTGAAGAAATCTACACTTCTTCAAATTAGCATACAGTTTCTCTTTCCGTAATAACTCTAACACCAACCTCACATGGTGCAAGTGCTCTTCTTCACTTTTACTAAAAATCAAGATATCATCAAAATAGACAACCACAAACTTACCAATGTATTCCCGTAACACTCGGTTCATCAACCGCATAAAGGTATTGGGTGCATTTGATAACCTGAATGGCATCACCATCCACTCGTACAACCCATCTCGAGTTTTGAAAGTAGTCTTCCACTCATCCCCCTCTCTAATCCTGATATGATAATAACCACTCCGTAGATCAATCTTGCTGAAGTAGTTAGCCCCTGCTAAGACATCCATCATATCATCCACTCTAGGTATTGGGAACCTATACCTGATAGTAATTTTATTTATGGACCTGCTATCTACACACATCCACCATGAGCCATCCTTCTTTGGAGTTAACAGGGTGGGAGTTGCACAAGGACTCATGCTCTCCCTTACTAATCCTTTCTGTATCAATTTTGTCACTTGCTTATTCAACTCTACATTCTGGGTTGGGCTCAACCGATAGGCTACTTGGTTTGGAAGAACTAACCCAAGAATTAAATCAATGTGATGTTGAATATCCCTCTTTGGTGGTAACCCATCAGGTAACTCATCTGGTATGACATCAACATACTCCTTCAACAACCTGGATGCTATCGATGGTATAGGAACCTCCTCTACCTCTATCTTCTTCGTCATCAATGCATAGCACCAACCAGATTCTTGTGCCTCTATGATAAACTCCTTTGCAGTTAGCAAACTCTCGCTCTACCCTTCTTCCTGAAGAGGCAACAATACTACCTTGGCACCATCCTTCCAAAAGGTGTATGTATTTTGACCCCCATCATGGATGGTCTTCCTATCATACTGCCAAGGCCTCCCCAATAGTATGTGATAGGCATCCATAGGAATCACGTCACACCAAACTTCATCTTTATAAGTATTCCCGATTGAGAATTTTACTAAACATCTCTTATCAATAGTCACCTCATTTCCTTTCTTGATCCATGAAATGTGATAGGGGTGTGGGTGCTTCTCACATTTTAGATTCATTTTATCTACCATTACATTAGAGACCATATTCTCACAACTACCACCATCAATGATTACTTTGCATACCTTTCCTCTCGATGTGCATCTCGTGTAAAAGATATTTGTTCGTAGCCAGGACTCACCACCCTCATCCGCTTGCATTTTTGCCTTCTTTGGAGCAATCAATGTTCTCTTTATCATGAGATTCTCACTTGCATCTACAACAAATTCTATCTTAGTTTCATCCTCTTCCTCAACCAGGTTGACTCTAGCTTGTCCTCCCTGATTCCTCTCTTCAGCATCATAGTGGGTGCACTCAAATGCTCTGTGACCTTCCTCACCACATCTAAAATAGGTATATGGCTTCCATGATCCATTCCTAGTTTGACCTCCCCCATTACCTCGACCTCCCCTATTTCCTCTTCCTCTTTGGTAGGTACCACGACCTTGCTCTGTCTCTTCCTGTTTCTCTATATTTGAGGGTTCTCCCTTTGATGAGCTAGATCCACCACACCCTCGATTTGGAGAAGATGCCAATCCCTTCTTCCCTCTTCTATAATTACTCCTCTTATGCTTTTCTTCGGCCCTCAAGGCCATCTGATATGCATCTTCTATAGTAAGGGTACGATGCATACTCAACTCATCTTGAATAGCATAACTTAGGCCATTTACATACCTTGCAACCCTTTGCTCTTCGGTCTCATTATGCTCCACATGAATAGATAGCTTGTAGAACTCATTGGTGTAGTCCTCGATGCTTTGGTCCTTCTATCGGAGGTTCTAAAATCTATGAAATAAAGTTTGGGAATAGTCTACAGGCACAAACTTTTCTTGCAACTTCTTCTTCATCTTATCCCAAGCCTTGATATTTTCTTTTCCTTTCCTCTATCGTTCCGTCTATAGATGATCCCACCAAATTAAAGCATGCCCTTTCAACTTCGTGCATGCGAGTTTCACCTTCTTTTCCTCAGCCAGATTACTCCATTCAAAATACTTCTCCATACTATTTACCCAATCGATTAGCTCCTCTAGTTTTAACCCACCAGCATACTCAAAAACCTTGATCTTGATTCCATCTCGGCTTCCTTTAAGTCCTTCCAAGGCTCGGATCATCCTGCTTTCAAAATTTTTTGGTTCTTCTTCCACGTGATCCTCAGATCTACCTTCCTCAGCCATGGTCTCATTATCAGATCCTAGATCTGGGTCCACATTGGTGTGGGCCTCCACCATGCGGTTAATCACACTAGTCAACCGTGCTATTTTTGCATGCAAATCCTCCATCTACTTATTCATTTGGGCATATATCCCTCACCCTCTCCCTCTTCTATTCATCTTCTTTCCACTAGCGAGATCTCACCCGCTCTGATACCAATTGATGTAAATTCACTACAGGAGACCAACAATGGACTCCAAGGGTAAAATTGCAAGACAAGACATCATACAAAATACACCAATAAAAGAAACCTGCAAATGCTTCCTTTCATTATCTAAATTCACACCCCCCTTACAATAGAGTCTCCCACTCCTTATACTCCCCAAAAAGAAAAACCCTAGCCTACGCTACCCCCTTACTATTTTTAGTCACTTTCTATTTTTAGCAACTCACTTGCTATTTTTAGTAACCCTAAAAAAGAGCTCGGATGGCATCCAAAATGGAATCATGCACCCATTATTCAATAATAACCACTACCCCAAGATAGCAACCCCACTCTAGTTCTACACTAATAGTTATGATAACTTTTCAGTTGTAAAAATTAAAAATTACATTAAAAGCTAATTTTGGGCCTCCTAGAGGTATTTTTGCTGCAAATGCAAAGGGCAATTTTTCTTAAGTTCTCCATGCAATTATGCACGTTCTAAAAAAATAACGGGGTAAAACGGACACTCGGAGCAAAAGTTATGGCCCTGGCAAGGTGCATTAGAATGATTATGGTTTCACCAAGAAGAACTTTAAGTCATTTGCACCTTTTAAGGACTATAACATCATGTGTTTCAATTGCAATAATTTTGGTCATAAAGCTATACATTGCAGGGTTTATAGTAAGAATGATTATAGCTTCACCAAGAATTCATTTGCACCTTTCAAGGACTACAACATTAGGTGTTACAATTGCAATAATTTTAGGTATAGAGCAAAGTGGTGTAGAACAGAATTTTTGGAACTTCCAAAGACAAGCAAGAAAAAGGATGCTCAAAATTTTCAAAGAAGTATGACTACAAAAGTGTGGAAAAATATATTGAAAAAGAAGAAGAGCATTGTAAGTTGGGAGTAGGTTTACTCCCATCCAAAAATTGATCACCTCAAGAAAGGAGGTGGTGAGGGGGCTGAGCTAAGAGTATTATTTTTAGTCCCAAATGAGCCTTTTGCCATTGATGTCAAAGGGGGAGAGAATTTAGTAAGGGGGAGAAACTTGTCAGGGGGAGAAATGTGGGAATCCAGTTACAGTAAAAGTAATTTTTTTTATAAGGATTACCATCAATGAAAAAGGGGAAGATTATTGGAAATATTGAGCATATTGAGTTGTCATTGATGTCAAAGGATTGATGTCAATAAATGTAATTGATGTCAAAAGGTTGCATGGTATTCAAGAGGAGATTGTTGGAAATATTGAGCATATTGAGTTGTCATTGATGTCAAAGGATTTATTTCAAGAATTGTCATTGATGTCAAAGGATTGATGTCAAAAGGTTGTATGGTATTCAAGGCAAAAATATTCTTCTATGGTTGGACAGATATGCAAGGCAGGATATATCTCAAGCAAGAAAAGGTTATAATATATATTTTTAAATATTATAAATAAGGACCAAGATGTTAAGAGTGCTTGGGATAATATTTTAAAAACTATTTGCGCAAGGTTTAAATATGAATGAGAAGGTAAAGTTTTAAAAGGATTTAAAAGGAAGACCAAGGTTTAAGAGCCATTATTATATATTTTTTAATATTATAATATAACATAAGGTTATATGTTTTGGCGCCAACATCTAGGAAGCAAGTTTAAAATATAAAATTTCATGAGTACCAACGTTGTTCGATGAGGGAGGTAAATGAATATAAATACCTTACCTAAAATCATTTGATGTCTAAGATTTTTGACTGTGCAATCGATTTCTCTCGTGCACTGAATTCTACGAATGCTAATAGAGAGAGGACATATTTTTTGAAGGACAACGATCTATGAATAAAGAGAGAAGTGCTGCTATTGATATCCCAATGGGGTGGCTAGCCCAGTTGGTTACTGATCTAAATATAAGGCGCTGGGATTTAGGAGGTCACTGGTTCAATTTCGGGTAGGTCTATTTTGTGTGGCAGAAAGAAAAGTTTTTGGTTGTTAAAGGAGTCTTCAAAGGTGATGTGCTGCATGAGGGTTCGTACCTGTGGGGGTAGCCCAGCTGGTTGCCAAGCCTTGGCTTGGGCATTGAGTGGGTAGAGGTCACGATTTTGATTCTCCTACGCTCGCATGGCTTGTTGGTTAAGGTATGCGTGCCAATTTTTTTTATTAAATTTGCATGTGGTAAAGTTGAAAATTAATAAGTTGTTGGCCTGATTATTGATTTCACATAAGGACAAATTTTTGAAAGAAAAGAGGCTAGTGTGCAGTGCAAGGTGTATTTTGTTTATAATAAGAAGCAAATTTTATTTTGAGAATAGGAAGCATAAGGTGTATAAATATTTATGTGACATTGTAACATATGCATGTTGAAAATAATTATATTGTGATATGAGTAATGCTTGAAAGGAAAAGAGTCAAAAGGTGTAATGTGGTTTATTGTAATTGTATTATTTTGCATTGTAGAAAAAATATTTTAACGGTTTGAAAGTTTTATTTTTTAGAATTGTAAAGGAGAAATAATACTTTTACTTTGCACATATTTTGAGAGGTTGTTAATGTGGATGATTTGAAAAGAAGATTACTAACTTGTTTTGAAGTGGTGAAAGAAAGGGAAATTATTTTAAGACAGGTTTTGAAAAGTCAAGACACAGAAGATTTTCATCAAGGCAGCCTTAGAGGTATGGTGATTTGATTCATTTCTCAAGGTGACTTTGTTTAAAAAAAATATTCTTCATATCATATGGTAGAGATATAAGGATTGATTTAATGTGCATAAGTGATGAATAAAATTGGAAATACAAGTGCTAGGGTTTGAGAACAAAGTGATGCATGATTGTTGAATGAAATTGAAAGTTAATGTGCAAGGGTTTTTGGAAATATAAGAGCAAGGGTTGGAAGGAAAATTTTTTCATTGTTTTTGAGTGACATTGGGAATGCATGTGCAAGTATAATAGATCAGATTTGTAAAGTAATTTGTGCATCAACATGATTGACCTTAGGAGTAGATAAAAGGGACAGACTTGTGCATTGTTCATGATTGATTTTGTAAGAGATGAGAAGGACTTGTGCATTATGATTTATTTTGAAGTGAAGCTACAAATCAACAAATACCAGGTCATTTATCAAGTGCTATACTAGAGTTACCTTTAGAATGAAATAAATGCGAGACATGTGAAAGCGACAGACTTAATGAATGTGAAGAACATATTGAGAATTTATTAGTGCATATCATTCTCTATATGTTCAAGAGGTTAAATTTTTTTTGGGTAGAATATGTCTAAACTAATTTAGTCAAAGAAAGCACTTTTGGGAAAGATATATGAAATTGTTTGTATGCAATAATTGGGAATATTTGAGCATGTGTTATGAGCATATTTGAGCATGTGTTATGAATAGATTTGAGCATGTGTTATGAGAAGATTTTGAGCATGTGTTATGAGTATATTTTAGCAAGTGTTATGATCAGATTTGAGTATGTGTTATGAGAAAATTTAAGTATGTGTTATGAGCCGATTTGAGCATGTTTTGGTGAGCAGAATTGAGCAAGCCTTGTGTGTAGGCTTGGAGCAGATTTGAGCAAGTCTAGTGTGTAGACTTGGAGTAGATATGACCAGAGTTGAGAGCAGGTTTTGATGAGCATATTTGAGCAATTCTAGTGTGCATACTTGGACTAGATCTTAGTAGAGATATGTGTAGACTTGAAGTAAAATTGAGCAGGTTTTGGTGAGTTGATTTGAGCAAGCCTTGTTGGAGTAGATTTAAGCAAGTTTTATGAGCTGGATTGAGCATGCTTTATGAACAATTTTGAGCAGTGATTTGAGCAGGTTTTAAGAGCTAGATTGAGTAGGCCTTATGAGAATATTAGAGAAGGTTTTGGAGCAGAACTGAGCAAGTATTGTGTGTAGAATTGGAGTAAAATTAAGCAGGTTTTGGTGAGCAGTTTTGAGAAAGTATTGTGTGTAGACTTGGAGCATATATGAGAAAAGTTGAGAGTAGGTTTTGTAGTAGAATTGAGCAAGCCTTATGTAAAGGCTTGAAGTAGTGTAAAGTAGAGGGGATTAAGGTCTCCGGTGGATAGAGGACCAGGAACTAGAGCATAGGGGATTGAGGTCTCCTATGGATAAAGGTCCACAAAATAAACAAAGGGGATTGGTGTCTCTTGTGGATAGAGGTACATGAATTTGAGCATAGGGGATTGGTGTCTCCTTTGGGTTGGTGCCCATAAATATTGTAATAGGGAATTGGTTCCCAAGATATTGGTTGAGAAAATTTATAAGAAATATTTTCTTCATGGACGTAGCCCACATTGGATGAACCATGTTAAATTTGTGTCTCTCATATGTGTGATAACTTATGCATTATTTCATTCACTACATTGATATTATTGCTATTATCATTTGTAAGGAAAGGTAAATTTTTTGATATTATACTGTTCAACCCCCATCTCAGTATAATCTTGTGTTCTTCACCTTCCTAGCCTTACTACTCTTCTTTCTTCTCTATATTTTCCTCTATTTTATTTTCCTAGCTTGTTTTCTTTGTTTATCTCTATTTGTTGAAATCGTACCCCTCTAGCTTTGGGTGTGATTTCATCATTTTTCTCCTTTACAAAAATTGTGCCCCTTCCTTACAAGATGTGATCTCACAAAATCATGCCCCATAGTTCTAGGGCATGATTTTGGTCATCATGATGAACTAGCCAAAATAATGGTCAAACCCTAAAATCATGTTGGGATTGCGTGTGATGATTCTTAGAGAAACAAAAAAAATGCTAAAAGGAACTAAAATCTAACCTAACCTAGTCTAGAGGGAGGATTTTAGTCCTTACCCATTCCCACTCCTCAACTACACCAACCTCAACCCTTGTAACAACTAAACATTGTGTGGGTAGCACAATTTCTCATTTTGCTCTAGAGCCCTTTTCTTCTTCTTCATACAATGAAACCAAATTAGGGTTTTCACCCCTTTTGCCTTTTTGTTATTTTTTTGTCTCTTTCTCTCTCCTTTCTTTTTCATTTTTTTAGCTCTCTTCTTTTGTGTCTACCATTTTAAGTTTCATTAAGAATTTTACATTCCTTTTCAAACTCAAGGGGGTACCTTGGTCTAAGAGGCATTAATGTCCTTAATGTCCAGAATGACACCATTTTTACACCATCCCTTCTAAACCAGCTATCCCTTTTATTTTTGTTGTTCTTTGCCCGTAGGTGTCTACATCTTTCTTTGACACATTTATTAGGCCATAAATGCATCAAGGAGGGAGCAAAATGTAGACATGGATAATTGACCCACCTAAGTGGGTCATTTCCCTAGAATCTTAGAGAGACCCTCCAACTTACCCAAATGCATGTTTGGGTCCCTCTTCTCCCCTCTTTCCACTCTTTCTCCTAGTTTTTCCGAAATCGTGATCGACCCTTATGGATCATGATTTTGACAAGTGAGGGTTTTCTCTTAGAAAAACCAACTTTCAAGTCTACTTCTTTAAGGTCAGTCCTCCCTTAGGGTTTTCCTGCCCATTTGTGTTTTAAATCCCTTATAAATAGAGGGTTGTGGATCTTCTTAAAAAATAAGAACTAGCATTACAACTAGCAAGTTAAGAGGTTAATCACAAATTTTTTTACAAGTTTTGAAATTTGCATGCTCTCCAAGTGTTTAAGTGATCTTTGGCAAGTTTCTTCTGGTGTTATTTTATTGTATTGTTGATTTGTTGCCCTTGGTGGACAAGTGTTGGAGCCTTGAGGAGGAGTCAACCATATTGTGGAGGTCTTCATCCTTTTGTTTGCCCCTTTCACTACCACTAGGTTGTTTCATACATTTTATCATTCCTAGACTACTAATTGCATTATTGTTTTCACTCGTTTCACATTGATCTGTTGTTTTCATTGATTTGTTGTGAAATCGCACCTCGTATTTACAGGGTGTGATTTCAATGAAATCAAGTTTGGGGACAAGGTTCACTTCCAAACCCTAGGGTTGTGTTTGTATGTTGCATGTAGGATATAATATTGTTGTTTACATTTTGTTTTTCACATTATTCTATTTTATTGCATTTTTTTGTCCATTTCCAAAAAGGTCAACATTCACTCTTGATTTCTAAAGGTCAACTAAAAGGACCTAGGGGGCTTGACTGTTGCACTCCCAAGCTCTACTACACAATGGCCTAAGCAGACCCCCTAATGTTGATCATATTTTCTAGGGTTTTGTAAAGCTATTTTTGTAGGTTGAAGTTGTGGGATATTTCTGGATGCAAGATAAAGTTTGGATCAAACACTAACTCAAGTAAGTGCCCTAGTAGATCTCTAGGTTGTTTGTTGATTACTTTTGTTCATTTCTACTCAAACCTAGGATATAAATAAAAATGGAAAGCATTTGATCACATTTATTTTAGGAATTCAAAAGAATAAGAGCATATACTATGCGTATAGGTTTTAGTCTTGTTTGTGCATTTCACTTGTGCCCTTGCTCAAAGAAAATGAATTTTATTTCTTGCAACTTAGGATTCAAGATCATTGAATAAAAAAACCATACTAGGGTTAGACATTATTTTCTTGCATCTTTCATTTATTGAATCACTCTTTTATTTGCATAGTTTAGTTTATAGAGGCTATACATTGGTGATTTCTTAATTGACACATAAAAAATTTCCATGTTGAACTTGGAACGAGTCCTAAAACTATTCCTGGTGAACCATTTTTTGTGTCTCCAAGTGTAGAGTTATAACAACCACCGTGGTCACATCAACCCCTAACGGATCCAATTGAGAATCATATGTAGTGCACAATTCTTCCTATCTATACCCCTACCTAGAAGTTATCCAATCACTTAATAGTTTCTTAATCAACCAAGCAAAATTGGAGGTATAGTTGAAGAAAGTGACTCATGTTGAGTTGAATGCAATTTTAGTAACTCAATAGATGACACAAAACTCATATCTTAGAAGAACAAAACCACATAAGAAGCATTGCATCAACATAATCAATTAGACACAAGGAGACCATGAAATCATCACAAAGCATTACATCAAAAAATATGCCCAATAAAATTCAACATGTAGGAATATGCACCGTAAAATAGACACTATCAAGGCATAATATAAATTTTTTTCTTTTTGATTTTTCAAAAATTAAAAATAAATACAATTGGATAGCACCATGTGGACAAAGGAGAAGTGCACACATGGAGAAATCTCAAAAATAAGTGAAAAATAAAAAGTGAATAAAATATTTTAAAGAAAAAATATTCCAAAAAATATTCCATAGAGGAAGAAGCATTCCCTCTACATTAATGAGACACAATCATTTCTTGTATTTTGATGGAATTCTAAGTATGAGCATATATATAATCATAAAAAAATATTTTTTGAGGTGGATTCAATAAAATAAGTATATTAAAATCTTGTTAAGTTTTATTATGGCTAGTAGAGCACCAAAACTTTTGTTGCCAAATTCTCAATTGTTGAGGGGAAACAATTATGCTATATGGAAAAACCAAACTTAGAATGTAGCTTGAGTTTGAGGAAGTATGAAAAGTAGTAGATGGAATCATTGCATATCTTGCTATAGAAGGAGAAGATTAAACAAAGTTTGATAATGCATACAGAAAGGCAAGACTAATCATCATGTTTAGAGTAGCATATGAGTTCCAATAATACATTAGGGATTCAACCATAGCCAAGGATGTATGAGAGAAGTTGAATATAGTATTTGAAGCCAAGAATCAAAATCAAATTATATTCCTCCAAAGTCGGCTCCATTTTCTAAATATGATGAATGGTAAAAAGCTAAAATCATTCATGAGGATAATTGCAGAGTTGAGAGCATCATTGCAAGCATTGGGAACTTAGGTATTTGATGAAATATTAGTTCCAATTATTTTGAGATCACTCCATTAAAGTATAATTTTTTTGTGACTACACTAAATATTACTTATCAAACACCAAGATTTGAAAAGCTGGTGAACCTACTTCAAAAATTAGAGGCCTCACATACAACAAATGAAGAAGAACAATTACTACTTACAAGCCAAAGAGGGAAGAAACCACTCAAAAAAGGCATGAGACCATAGTTTTAGTAAATAATCAATATTATCTCATAGGATTCAATCATAGGATCATAAATCAATCACAATATCATAAATATCAATCATATATCAAATGAACATCAATCTCACATAAAATCACATTGAAAGCTTTATTGATAAAAAAATCAAGTAGAGGGAGGAGGGACATTTTTCGTAGGACTACCCAAACTATCGAACTTGTTTCGGCCATATTTCACTCATTCGGACTCGGATTGAGCTGAAATTTTGAGGGTAGATGCCTAAAAAACCCTAGAATATCTCCACCAATTTTTAGATCATTTGGAGCAACATAGATCCTAGCACATCCCTATGTGTGAACGAGATTTTTGGCAAGCGGCTGTGCGAGGGTTTCATCTGGGTTGAGTGCAAGCAGCTCCAGAGGTTGGTTTTTAGGGCCTTCGGGCCCTAGGAGCCAATATTTTTGTGGTTTATACTCAATATTTTAGCAGGATATGTTGCAGGGGATCCAATATGGGTTAGAAATCTATCTTTCAATAGATCATGTTGTGAACTTGAGTGACAATGACTTCCAATTTGTTGCACAAAATAAAAGTGAAAACCATACCTTTCCATGGTGTCTAGGGCAAGGATTAAAGAGATCACGAAATAAGTTTCAAGCAGTTGATCAAAAAATGGCTCAGATCTCAAGTGAATCTGGTGCTAAGGTGCACCCACAAAATAAATCTACTATGAAAACCCCTGTCAAGGGTAAGAATTTTGAAGACTCAGCCCCAAAAATGAATTTTAGGGATGCCCTCCATGGTGGACAACCTCAGCCCAATGCTAATATTAATCTTAGGGCTTCCCATAAACCTCTAAGAATGCCTAATATTGATCCCAGGAAAATGGAGTCAGGATGTCTTAAAGAAGCTGATGGAACTCCTATTGTTAAGCTTGATATGGGTAACATTCAGACTGGCATTGAAGATCTGGAAAAAAGAGGACTAATTTGTCGGTTCGTGGGTTTTCGTCCGAGCCTATCTGCTTTCAAAGTTTGGGCTGCAAAAAGATAGAAAACTAAAGGTGAGTTACAAATCTCTATTTATCCAAATGGTTATTTTCTTGTTTTATTTGCTAATAATGAAGATAGAGAGAAAAATTTTCAAGGGGGTCCCTGGTTTTTTGGAAGGGCAGGGCTTTTCATGAAGCCCTGGCATACTAAATTTAAAGCCGAAGAAGAGATGCCTTCTACAGCTCCCGTGTGGGTTAGACTCTTTGGCCTCCCTATTGAATTTTGGAATCCTACTATTTTTTCTTCAATTGGAAACTCTTTAGGAACTTTTATGATGACTGTTGATTGTACTCAAAATTTTGAACATATTATTTATGCTTGGATTTGTGTTTTAATGGATTTTGACAAACCCCTACCTAAAAATATCACATTACAATTTGGGGAAGACACTTGGGAGCAAGTAGTGGACTATGAGAACATTCCTTTTCATTGTAGAATTTGCCATGAATATGGTCATTTGGCTAGTGCTTGCCCAAATAAAATTCTTGATCAAAAGAAAGAAGATATAAACTCAACAGGTTTCCAAATGCCTAAGAAGAAGAACACTAAAAAAAACTAGTTATGAAGGATCAATCAAAGTCATCTGCTAATATGTTTGAAATCCTTTCCACAAATGATGTCCCAAGTGAGGAAGAGGAAATAATGGAAACAGAAATCTTAGAAACACAATTTAAATATGAAGGGAAGAACTCAGAGACAAACCAACAAATCAAAGGTTTTCAACAGAAAAAGAGAGAAAATTTACACAAGAAAAACAATCTTTTAAATGTCAAAACTTCAAATAATACAGGTCCCAATATAGACTCTGTTGAACCCTCTAGTAAAATTTTGGTTGTGTACGAGCATTCTTCAAGGTTAGAAGCCATCTCAGATTCAATTGGAGTAAGTCAAGAAATAGGAAAAAAAAATTGAAGATGGATTCTAATCAAAAGGTAGGTCGCAAGACCAATCAATATCATATGGTAAAAGAAGGTGAAAAGCTTGTAGAGGAAGGTAAGATTAATGCCCTTCCCAAATTTTTTAGCCCTGGTATTAATGAAGATCATCACTTGGAATATTAGAGGACTCAAAGGGAGTCTTTCAAAACAAAATGAAATTAGAAGAATGATTCAGATAAATCATCCACATCTTGTTTTCCTTCAAGAAACGAAGATGTCAATGGAGGATATGGACTCAATTGCTAGTAAAATTTGGCCAGTTGGAAAAGTGGTTTCCCTCAGTTCCCAGGGGACTTCTGGTGGCATTGCTTGTCTTTGGGACCCAAAAGAGGTAGTTATTCACCATATGGTTGGCAGTTGGGGTCTTTTGGCTATAGCTATTCAAAGTAGACATTCCAACCAAATTATGCTCTGCATTACTATTTATGCTCTAACTGCTTTGGAGGAAAAAAGAAGACAGTGGAAGGATATAACTCATATTATCTCTCATTTTCCTGAAGCTTGGATCTTGATCGGAGGATATTTCAATACCATCCTCTCTCTGGATGAGAAAATGGGGGGAAATAGAAATTTGGACAAAAGAACTGACCTCATGAGCGAATATATTGCAAACCTCCATCTTGTGGACATCCAACCAGATAATGGCCTTATGACTTGGTCTAACAGAAGGCAAGGCTTAGCTTGTATAATGGAGAGATTGGATAGGTTTTTGCTCTCTAAAAATTTCTTAATCCATGGTCACATTCCTAAAGTGAAGACTCTTAACAATGCTGGTTCGGATCATTGGCCAATCATGGTGGAAATGTGGAAAACCAATGTGAGTTTCTCTCCTTTTCATTTTCAATTAATGTGGCTCAGAGATAGTTCCTTTAGACCTCGTGTGCAACAATGGTGGAAGGAAGGTAAGCCTAGGTATGGGACTAAGATGTTCTATTTTGCCAAAATACTGCAATACATTAAATCCAAAATCAAGACTTGGAACTGGAAGGAGTTTGGGGATGTTCATAAAAAAACATGAAGTTATTGCTCAACTTGAAAATTTGAATAAGAAAATCCATTTAGATGGCCTCACAGAGAATAGAAGTGCAGATGAAATTAAACTCACAACTCGGTTAGAGGAATGGGAAAAAAAGAAGAACTCTTATGGAAGCAAAAATCTAGAATTCAATGGCTCAAAGAAGGAGATCGAAACACAAATTTCTTCCACAAATCTCTTCTAGCTCGAAGATCTCACAACTTTATTTCTTCCTTGAAATCAGATTCTGGAGATGTTGTCTATACTTGGGATGGCATGAACTCTATTGTTGTCGATTACTTTTCCAATATTTTTGTTGCTACTCCTCTTGACTCAACTTCTCAACAAAATGTTCTTCAAGCAATCCCTTCTCTTATCACTTCGAGGAGAACTCTATTTTGACTGCTCCTGTTACTATCAATGAGCTTCAACAGGTAGTTTTTAAAATGCAAAAAGGGAAAACCCTAGGTCCTGATGGTTTTCCCATTGAGTTCTACCAAGAGTTCTAGGATATCCTTCATGCTGATTTATTAGAGGTGGTGGAAGAAGCCAGGAAAGCCAAAGAAATTTTGAAGGTTATCAATAAAACTTATATTACTCTTGTTCCAAAAGCTCAAGAGGTTGATCATATCTCAACTTTTAGACCTATTGCTTTATGTAATGTTCTTCTCAAAATCATTACTAAGATCATGGTAGAAAGGTTGAAGCCTCTTTTGCATAAGATTATTTCCCAGAACAAGGGGGTTATGTGGAAGGGCATCAAATAGTAGATGAGATAGTTCTTGCTCAGGAAGCCATCCATTCCATGGATATGCAAAAATCTCCTTCCATGTTCATTCGGTTAGACTTATCCAAAGCTTATGACAGAGTGGATTGGCACTTCCTTATCAAAGTTTTGAGGCAATTTGGTTTCTCTAAGGATTGGATGGATTGGATTATGGGATGTATCTCTTCAATTTCCTACTTAGTTCTTATCAATGGTAGGCCTTCTCAGTCATTCCCAGCTTCCAGAGGTATTAGGCAAGGTGACCCGCTATCCCCTTATTTATTCATCATTCTTGTTGAATGCTTGGGTAGGACTATAACCAAAAAGAGGGAAAACAAAACCCTTGAGGGAGTTACCATTGCTCATGGAGCTAGACCTATCTCTCATATTCAATTTGTTGATGACTCTACTCTTTTAGGTAAAGCTACAGTTAAGGAAGCTTCTAATATTAAGCAAATCATTAGCTATTTTTCTAAGGCTATTGGGCAGTTGATCAATGAAGATAAATCTAAAGTTATTTTCTTTCACTGCTCTGCCAGAAAGGAATCCATGGTCTTGGATAAATTAAGATATAAGAAGACCTCCCTTTCGATCACTTATTTAGGTATTCCCATAAATATTCAAAGGCAAAAAAAAAATATTGGAATTGGTTGTTGGACAAAGTCAAGAAGAAAATTGGAAAGTGGACCAACAGGTGGCTTTCTTTTGGGGGTAGAATCACCTTGGTAAAATCAGTCCTTCAAGCTATTCCTATTTATGTTTCTTCCATGTTGAATATCCCAAAGGTTGTTCTTCGAGAACTGGATCAAATCAGTCATCGATTCCTCTAGAGTGGTACTAAGGAGAAAAGAAAATGGGCCTTGGTGAAATGGGACACTTTATGTCTTCCTAAGAATGAAGGGGGGTTAGGATTCTGATCTTCTATTAATAACAACAAATATTTAGCTGCTAAATTATATTGGAGGATGTTGCATAACCCCAATGCTCTTTGGGCCAATAATATCTATGCTAAATATGCTGAGAACAAAAGTCCTGAAGACCTTGTTCGCTATCAACTTCCTACCAAAGGTTCTCCCATTTTAGAAGTTCTTAAGACTAGTGAGGATTTGATAAAGAAAAATTTATTTTGGATCATTCATAATGGTCAATAGGTAAATTTTTGGATAGATTCTTGGGATGGTCACAAGCCTTTGATAACTCAGTTTCCCGATTGGAGGCCTTGGATGGAGGAGCTTCACCGAGCTAACTAGATAAAGGTGGCTAATTATTGTTGGTACCATACTGGTAATTCAAAGGTTGGTAGATATTGGATCCCTATTGAGGAATAGCCTATTCAAATCCTAAAAAAGGTAAAGACAAGATATCCAAGGCATCCTTCATATGAGATCTCTCTCTTGGTCCCATGAAAAAGATTGTTTTGGATGGAACAACACTACTAAGGGTGAGTATTCAGTTGCTCAAGGTTATTTGACCTTATGCCATAATAATCCCAACCAATATTCTGACATCTTTTCTCAATTGTGGGCTCAAAATATTTAGCCTAAGGTGAGGTTCTTTACTTGGCTTTTATTGCATCGTAGGGTGCTTACTGGTGAGCAACTTATGAAGCATGGTTTTCATGGCCCTTTTAGATGTGAAATGTGTGGAGAGAATGTAGAAACTCTCAGCCATATTTTTATTGAGTGTACTTTAGCCTCTGAGCTATGGAGGAGAATGGCCACTTTACTTGGCTTACAATGGTCCAATTTTTTTACTTTTGAACAACTTTGGAGGGATTGGCCTAAACAAGAGGGTGTTGATCACTTTATTAGGCAATTAGTTTGGATGGGTTCTACCATTCTTCTTTGGAATATCTGGAATGAAAGGAACAACCAAATTTTTAATCAAGATAGGAAGGATATTCACTATATTTGGCAAAATACCATAGCCAACTTAGTTGAATCAGTCCATCAACTCCTTAATCACCCCCAAAACTCCCACCAAATATGGGATCAAGTGATGCAAATATTGAAGATTAAATCTTCTAAGGGCAACCAAATTAAAGGGAATGTGAGTATTTGTAAGATGGATAGGACAAGAAATTGGCAACCTCCTCCTAAGGATTTTGGAAAAGTCAATACTGATGGAGCCTCTAGAGGGAACCCTGGAAAAGCTAGTGCGGGAGGAATTGGTAGACTTTCAGATGGCTCCCTGGTTTTTACTTTTGCTGAGAATTTGGGTATTCTTTCCAATAACCTTGCTGAGGGGTATGGTATCCTCAGAGGCCTTCAAGAGGCTACTAAGGTTGGATGGGAAAAGGTGTTAGTTGAGTCCGACTCTCAACTCATGATTAATATTTTGAAGACCCCTTCTAAGAATCATAAGGTTGATTGGAGAATAAAAAGAATTATTGAGAAGATTCAATTAATCCAGATGGGATTTTTGAAAGTTGATTACAATCATGTGGTGAGAGATCAAAACAAGAGTGTTGATGCTTTAGCTAATTGGGCTTTGGACAAAGGTGATCTTACTTGTTATGGCCACCCTCCTAGATGGTGGGCTTCGCAAATAAGGGAAGCTCTTCTTTCTATCATTTCTTTGGATGGCTCCAGTTCTGAAGGTACCTAGTTTCTTCTTGCTTTATTTTTGCTTCTCTTTGGTTCGGTCGGGGTATTTTAGTTCCCTAGCTCAAACTATTCTTTCTTTTGTTTCCTCTATTGATTCTTGCCTTAAAAGTCTTTTGGTCTAGAAAGGTCATTGTTATGTTCAATTTTTTTTTTCTTTTTCCTTTTTTCTTTTTTTGTTTAGTTTTTTGAGGTGTGTGTGTTTTTTTTGTTTTTTTTTGTTCTTTGTGTTGTTTTTTGTTGTTCTTGTGTTTTTATTGTTTTGTGTTTTTTGTTTCTTGTGTTTTTGTTGTTCTTGTTCTTGTGTTTTTGTATGTTTGTGTTAATTCGTGTTTTTGTGTGTGAGTGTTTTCTATGTTTTTTGTTTTTGTTTATTGTCTGTTGTTGGTTGTTTTTTATTTTATTTTTATTTTTTAATTTTTTAGGTTTTGGTTGTTTTTGTTTTTCATGTTTTTGTTGGTTATGTCTTTGTAGTGTTCTGTTGTTTTTGTCATGTTTGTGTTTTGTTTTGTTGTTCTTGTGTTTTTTCTATGTGGTTCGTGTTGTGGTTTTTTTAATCTTATTGTGTGTGTGTTTGGTTGTGCTTTATCTTTTTGACACACTCAAGGAGCATGTTTTTTATTTTATTTTATTATTTTTATTTATTTATTTATTTTAATCTTATTGTGTGTTTGTTTGCTCCTTGAGTATGTCAAAGGTGGTAGGCCAGGTTCGAGCCCTGGGTGATTTTGGCAGAATGGATACCCCTGCCTCCTTGGGTCTTACCCAAAAGTGGCATCCCTTCTGGGATGTTTTCCACAAAAAAGAAGATTAAAAAACTCAAGCAATTCATAAAGCAAAGCTTATTCAAGTTACATTTTACATGGATTTATCTTCAATATAAAGATACATGAGACTCTTCACATTCTTGACTCTTGACCTTTGCTCTCCTCAAACTCATGGGAGAACTTAACTCTTCATATTCCTTTCTTACATAATGTACTACATATTACATAAAGACAATGTATCTCATGATTGCATATAACTCCCTACTTCTAAACTTGACACATCATTCAAAGACTCTTCACTTCCTAAATAAACTCCTCATATACACTTACATGACATGTGCTCACACCTACTAGATTGACACATACTATATACATGAACATCAGATTCACACCCTAATATAAATATTTACAACGGGACCAAATAATGTGATACTTGACCATGATTCCAACAAAGAAATAATTTTCAAAGATATCAAAATCAGAGAAATGGTCTCAAAGGAGTACTTTACACACATAAAAGATGTGTGAACATTGCGACAAAAATAGACACACCATATGGGAATGTTTGCATAATCCATTCAAAAGTGGATCCTCTTCATGAGAGATGAACCAATAGCAAGAAAGATCATCTTCAAAAAAGCAAAATCAGAATTAGAGAAAGGTACAACAAAACAATGTAGCCAAGGAGAATCATGTTGAAGAAGAAGAACAAAGAAAATAATAACATGTATTTTTTGTGCAAGCACACTTGAAATAGAAGAATAATGTTTGGTATAACTTCAAACATATGCAAGGTCATGAAACTTGGATGCATTCAAATCATCCAAATCATCATACAACAAAAGTTTCATCAGTTGATCACTTCAAGCCAAGGAACCAATAGGAGGTAATATTACCTAGATATAAATAAAACTATTATGAACACAAGGCATGGGATACCTCAAAGGCCAATAAGTTCATCACATTATAGAATGAAGATGTTTTGTTTAAATTTAATTCCTTTTCTACTTATTTTTCCAAGTATAGAGAAAAATATTTGTAGGGTGAATGACCTATTGTGAAGAAAGCTTTAAATAAGAATGGAATAATATGCAAAATAAATCTTGTTGAAAGAGTATTATTTATTTTTACAACATGAATAAGATATATATACATCATTGTCAAAGCCCAAGATCTCATTAGACTCTTATCAAGGAGTGTTTCAACAGTACAAGTAATCAAGATACTAAATGATGAGATGCATTGTGATATCATCAATATAAAAAAACATAATATGAGATTAATGAAAATTTGTTAGATAGCATCAATAATTGTTGGGCCCCAATGGTTCAACTTTAAAAACTATAGAGCACTTGACAGGTTGCTATATTTTAGTTAAAGAAAAACTATGTCAGCTATGGGATAGTTCAAAGGACTATAACAAGTATGCAAAATTGCCAAAGATTTCATTCAAAATATACATCTCATTTATCATTATCACATAAATCATGATAAAAGGAGAACTTGCAAAGAATCTAGGATTTGATCACAATGAAAGGTAGAGAAAGAGAAAGCATCAAAATAAGCCATACACAATTTTCATTCCATCATATGCAAGCCAAAAATGGATGATCAATCAATTCAAAGTGATGTTGGATGCATGGTAATACATGATTCACTTAAACACATTGAAGAAACATAATTTATGCATTGAAGTCTATAATCATTGAATAAAGAATTTTGTAATAATGTAGTTGGAGTGCATGATTGATAGAACCCAAAACTTCTTAGTATCAAAGTAGAAAGTCTACATTAAGAGGGGCATTTATCTCTTAAATTCTAACATCAACCTAGATATTATTATTTATTCATAAGAAAAATAAATCTTTTGACTATGATGTAATAAGGGGAGGAATATTAGGAGTTATTATATCATAAACCATAGGAGAAGTCAAGTGGTATAACCACCTATCACAAGGTATATGCATGTATTATAGGACAAGATAATTGTAAGTTTATTTGAATGTTTTTATGCCTAAAATAGGCATCCTATGTACTTAAATAACCTTCCTTTTCATAATATAATCATCTGAAACATTAATATAATACAATCACACTCGAGAAATGTGTAAGATAAAGTTTTTTCTTGCAAGGTATAGTTTTTGCATCCATCTTGGTACTATTTTATTTTGGTACATGCATGTGTGTCTTTATAAAGAATCAAAGAGATGCAATTGATGGCTTTCTCCCAGACCAAGCTTCTTCAGGTGTAATCCCTTAAAGTGCCTTTGTTACCACTCTATTTTGAAGATAAACCATAGTAGAAATAACTTCAACTCAATACTACTACTTCATACCAACTCCTCTGAGCATACAACAAACCATTTCCATTATGGATCAATTTCTTCTCTTAACGACCCCCTTATGTTGTGGTGTTTAGGTGGTAGTAAGTTGTTGCTTGATCCAATTTTAGGTAATAAACTTTAAAAAATTATTGGATGTATATCCTACCTCTAAATTTGAGTGGAGGACTAGAATATGGTACCCAATTTATTTTTATTAAAGCATTGGAAGTTCATGAGGGTATTTGACTTGAGTGACAAGAAATATACCCATATATTTCATAAGTAGTCATCAAAAAATAGTTGGAAGTACCTATGTCCATCATAATTGGTTGGCATGGGTATGTATATCAATGTATATGACATCTAATGGTCCTATTGATCTTTGATTAATGAGCTTAAAAGGTAATAAATATTTATTTCTTGCTAAACAACCATACTAGCATTGTGGGTGAAAGATTGGGGAAACCTATCAACATATGATTTCTCAACTAGAGTAAGTATTTAGAACTCATATATCCATATCTTAATGCTAGAGTGAGGTAGCATTATTGTAGCAACATATAGTGCAATACTAGGAGATGATATGGTATCAAGGGTAAACAAGTCATTCATATAGGAACCAATTGCTACAAACTTGACATTTTTGTGATGAAACACCACTTTTTACCATAAACAACCTAGAATTTGACTACCATATCTTGATCTAGAATTTGTGATACATATACTAAGTTGTTTGCTAATATTAGTACATATAGCATATTTTCAATTGTATATTTATCACCAGTCAGATTGAGAGGAATATTTCCCACTCCTTTAACATGATAGGTCTTATCATCAATAATAGTGACTAGTTTCTCATATTTGTTTTGCAAGGATTCAAACCATACTTTATCTCCAATAATGTGCTTATTAGCATGTGAATCAATGTACCAAATTTCATTGTTTATTTTTATCACTACCTTGGACGTCAGGACCTTATGTGCCAATTCAGTGTTCTGTTCAAAATCAAGTTATGGTTCATGTGCAACATACCCATATTGTTTCTTAGGGTGTGGTTTGAACTATATATTTTCCTAAGGAGCATTATAGAATTGACCCCCTCGAGTCATGAAGTTATATCAACAATATTTTGTATTATGTCCTTCTTTCTCATAGATATGACAACACCTCCTTTGTTTTTGAGGTTGATTTTGTGATGATGATGAAGATGAGAAAGGACTTTTCTATGGTTTCTTTTTGGAAATGAGTGCATTATTCATCAACTAGTTTCTCAACTAATTGGTTACTTCTTCCTATTGGAGCATGTTCACCAATTTATCAAAAGATACCTTCCTATTTAAATCCTTGTAAACAAGTAATTAGCACTCAAAATTAATCTAGTAAGGCTCTAAGTATAATGGGTATTAAGAGCCTATATTCTACTATTTACTACATGGTATTAAATATTAATTTCAATTCAATAAATCTATGAATAAATTCTTCAATTCTTTCTCCCTATTGAACTCTCAATGTATGGTGGTGATATTGAAGGTGAAGAATTGTGGCTTCATTCTTCCCTTCAAAGATGGTAGAAAGTGTATCCCTTACCTCCTTAGATGTATCTGCTTCAATAAAATGCGATTTAATTAAATTTTCTACGAAAAGGATGATTATCATTAGTGCCTTGGAAACTACCTCATCAAAATGATACTTATCCTCTTCATATTATTTTGGTCGAGTAATGTTTTAGTGACAATTTCCTAGAGTTTCTCAACTACTAGGATGGTCTTGATCTTGTTCTTCTAAGGTGCAAAAATTTGGGTCTTTGAGTAACTATGATTTTGTAAGAAAAAATTGATGTCACCATTGTGAGGGTTCCTTATATCTCACAAATAGTCTCCTTTTTAGTATACCACTAGTCTGATATATTGAACCTTTCTATATACCCATCACTAGATGGAAGAAGCTAGTCCTCTCAATTTGTGTGTTTGTACATGAGAAAGATCTTAAGGTATGTGAAAGAGAATGATAAGAGATACCAAGGTACTACAAAAAATGGATTCTCCCTATCAATGACATCTACTTAAAGAGAATTCCTTGTACATGGTCATAACTTCCCTATATACTTGAAATTTCTTAGTTTCAGGATTTATGTCTATCTATAGTGACAAATAGGGTAAAAATGGAGTAAAAGAACACAAAAAAAATAATGTCCTTATTTATCCACAATAATTTATATTATCAATGCCTATATGTAATTATGGTAACTTTATTAGGCTATAGGCATAATAGATTAACACAACTTTACATGTAAATTCAAGACAAAGGCGTTGGTGGTACCGAATGCTGCAAGTGTGCTTAAGCACATGCAAATTTTGAAATAAATTGTTTAAATTTTTTTAAGGTGTCAGTCACCACTAAGAATGCACCTTTTATAAAAAATGAACAACCCCCTTTTTAATTTATTAAAATAATCACTATAGTCTATATTTTTAATTTTTGTTTAAGCACTATAAGAATTTGCAGAAAAAATATTTTAAAGGGTAGTACAATATTGTATTTTGGTGGGTTTTGATCCTTTGATCCCTATTTTAAAGTTTTATACTTTCTTTACAAATGCAAACTCTCCTATCATATCTTAATGTGAATTGAAAAGGAAAAAAAACCCTTTTAAATCTTAATGCAATTTTGAAAGCAAAAAAAATAAAAGCAAGAATTAAACCTAAGACCTCCACTATTGAAAATCTTCACATTAACCTTTCTACCAATGCTATTAGCCATATTATTATGATTCAAAATCTCTTTCGCTAGAGTTTTTCATGTTTTCTAGGCTCTCCACACATCTGTTCCACCTAGCAAAGTGACCTCTTGGAGTGACGTCTTTAGAATTTTTAACCCAATCAATATTTTCTTGTACAAATGGTTGTCATCTTGTGTTACTCTCTACTGCCCACAAATTTAGGTATATTAGCCAACTAACGATCACTTTTCTACAAATGATTTTTCCAACCATATTTTACAATAATATAAACTTGGTTAAGGTGTCTCTTCAAAAAAATTGTTAGGAAACACCGAAAAGAAAAAATTATGCTATCCAAGTCATGTTCCTTTTTCGTAATCAAGACAATTGAAAAAAATAATACCATGCTTTCCCAAAAAAAAACATGGTTTCTACAAAAAACACAAGCTCTTTGAAAGAAACAAATATAGAAATTCAATGACAATTGTGCTTGCTGCAATTTTGTTCAGTTACTGTGGATTTATGAGGTCCTAGGGTCAATTCTACTATTTAAATCTAGAGAAGGTTTGAGCCAACATTAATCTTTAGTGGTTCCACAAGACAAAAGTCACCTACTCTAGTTGATATCCATTTCACCTTCAATGGTTCCATAAGCCAAAAGTCACCTGTTCTAGTTAACAACCATTTCATGGCCACACAAAGATGTTTCTTCTATGACCATGTCAAACAGGTTAGATTTTAAACTTTTACATTGAAGTTTTGATAAGTTAAACTTTTTGTTAGCTTTTGGAGCCTTAAACATAAAGGAAATGCATTCACAAGTATAGAAATAAACATGCAATGATACAACTATGATAATAGCAAAAAACCATGCATGAAAATATGATAGAAAACTTGATACAATGCTCTAGAAATGCTCATATAAAAAGCTCACGAAAATTACAATGCTCCTCTCATGGAGTTTGCAACTCCTCCATGATAGCAAAATGGAGCTACATTGTGACTACTACTACTCACACCTTTGCACTACTATTGCTCTCACACAATCACTCACAATGAGGCCTTTATATAGAAATATAGGTTACTTGCCTCTCACTCAACCCTAAGACTCATGTACATGTGGACTACATGCACATTTACATCATTGCACATTCTAACACTTGTGCATTTATTCTATTACACTAATAAAGCAATAACTCCTAATATAATCCTAAACTAAATATGCACCCATGAGGGTACATTAGGAAATAACCAAATTATGTAATAGCCATATTTTCCAACACCCCCTGTATTACATTATTTGGTTTGAAGACATTAGTCTTCAATATGGATCTGCAATCTGGTACTGTAGTTTGTACTCACCTTCCTATTCAAGTAAATAGTTAGTGTCTTCATAAGGGTCTATCCTTGTTGATAGAGCTTTAATTCCACGTTCATCTGAAGGTTCTTCCATTTCTTCAATTTCTTGAATCTTTTGGGCAATGTGTCCTTTATGATTTCCTCCCTGATATTCGAGTTGAGGATACTACTTTTGAGAAGGATATGTCCTTTGGAACTATTACTTTTGAGGTTGATATTGATTTGGCTGAAATATCCTATTTTGTTGATTTCCATAGGATGTTTGATTTCCTTGACCTTGGTTCTTTGGATTGAATCTGTAGTAGTTAGTGTTGTGTCCTTTCTTCTTGCATAGCTGACAATATCTATTATTCCAAGGTCTTCATCCTTTTGAGGATGATGCTATATTTCCCTATGGATTATCTTTTGTCACCAAAGCATTGTTAGTCATCTCATATTTAATTGTGTTCTCTACCTCATACTCTTGGAGAACATTGACTAACTCATCAAAGGAAATATCTTTACTTAATATTTGCAAGGAGGTAACTAGATGTTTATAATTATCTAGAAGTCCTCTCATGGTCACTTGAACAAGAAGTTTATCCTTTACTTCTTCTCCTAATGTTAACAACTTTCCTTTAATATCTGCTACCTTCCTTAAAAATAGCTCTATACTTTCACCATTGTTCATTTTTAAGGAATGCAATTGAGTTTGAAGGTTTAAAATGGTAGCTTTGTTCTTTCCTTCAAATATTTTCTCTAAGGATTTCTAGGCCTCTGTAGATGTTTTTGCTGAACTGATATATGGTTGTATTTCATCTGTGATAGCAAAGGTTATTATCATTAAAGCCTTAGCATCACTTTCTTCAAATTTCTGAATTTCTATATCATCTGTAACTGGTTTGGTTTTTGTCCCTATAGTAATTTCCTAGAGTTTTTCAAATGTCAAGATGGCCTTTACTTTATTTTTCCATGAGAAATAGTTTGGACCTTTAAGTAATTGAGATTCTGAAAGCATGAACTTATTTGATGTCATGATGGTCCTAGTAGGTTACCTTATATCTCCCTAGTATTAATATATGTTGTAAATATGATTCACCTCTATCACTTGCAATCAATTACTTTTAGACATCTATTAGAAATGCAATCTTCAATAATATGGATTCAAAATTTGATGCAATGATAGGTTTCTAAACTTCTAGAAATTCAATTTGAAGTAGGATTCCTTATATCTCCCTAATTAGAAGTTTTAGAAATATTAAATGTTTGCAAACTAAATTTTGTTTACTACTCCTTATATCTCCCTATGTTAAGAGTTTGCAACTATTCTTTAGAAGCAATGGAAATGATATATATGCTTCTAGTTTTAATCAATACCTTCTAATATCCAATACTCTTTTCTAGAGATCTTTTCAACTCCTTATTACTCCTACTTTTAATATCTCTAGATTATAATGAACTTGATATTCAAACTTGCAATATAATAATGGATATTTCTCACCTTCTTGATGCTGATTCTGATTTGCAAGTTGTATGGAGTGTATGTTGTTTGTAAGGGCTGATTTCCTTGCTCTCCTTTCACCTTACTTGTGCACCTTTTCTTCTTCTTGTAGATGGATTGATTGTGTGCACTAATCTTCTTACTCCATTCTTGGCTGCTATGTGCACTAAGTGTGATGCCTTGGCTTGCTCCAAATCTATTTGATCTTGTAAATGGCCACCACTCTTTTTCTGGTTTCTTTGTGCTCTTATATTTTTGTTTCTACGTGCACTTGTATGGCTGGTTTCTATGTAATTTCAAAATAACAATGTATTCCTTCAATGTCTTTGATACAACCTTGGGCTCTCCTCCTTTGTTTACGTACGTAGGAGCCTTCTTTACTTGGTGCAATATGATATGGGAGTGCCAAATGGCACTTATCCTCTTCACCTTCTTGAAAATATTTATACTTGCACCTCCTTGTAGCGCTTATGACATGTGGTGCTTGTCCTTTGAAAATATTTGTTCAACTCCTTCTTTCAATGCCTGTGACAAGTGGCACTCGTCTTCTTACTCCTTGGTGGTTGATGGTTGTTATAGATGCTCTTACCTTCTACTTCCATATTGGGCACTCATGTATGGAGAGTAATCAACCTATTTTATCTTATTTACCTTCGTTGAGTGCTCCTTTGTCTTATCTTGGCTTGGAGGAGTGTTACCTTATGATGTTGGGTGCTCCTTTGTATTATCCTTGCTTGGAAGATGTTAGACTATAATTTTGGGTGCTCCAAACTCCTTTTGCAATGTGGCACTCTTCTCCTTGAGTGCTTAGAACAACTCCTCTACGTGGCCAATGATTCCTATCTTCCTTTGAATTTTCTAGCACTCTCCAATGCTCTATTCCTACGAATTCTCTTGCTGCAAACACTTTCTCTTTGGTAGAATGTTTGTGCTATCTTCAATGGTGCTCTTGGATGTGGAAGACCTATTATTTTTAGCTTGCTTCAATGATGATGGTGCCTCCTTTGTTGGTGCAATATGACTTTAATCTTCACCCTTGTATTTCCACTTGTTTTATCTCTTTTTGCAGGTCCATTTTCATGCTTTATATGGGCAACAATTTTGATGGCTACGACACTTATTTGGGTGTCTTTTGATACCTTAGATAATCTAGAATTTCAACCTCTTGAATGCACCTTCTATTGCTTTTTGAAGGCTCTTTTCGTAAGGTTTTGTAGAGTGCCCTTTTATGGAGTTCTTAACACTTCCTTTTCCTTTGTAAAACCTACCCTTTTGCTGCACTCGTGGAGTCCTTTGGATGACTCACAAACGTATACTATGACTGCCCCCTATGCTTGAAAATCTATCCTTTACCTTGCTCAGAATGTGGGCTTTAATCTACTGATGTGGTTGTTCGAATGTATGCTCCCTAAGACTATTTTAACCTTCTCCAAGACTATCCTATAAATCTATTTGGAGATGTGCACTTAAACTTTGAATTTCTTCTTCCTTTTAAGCTCTTTTTCTAACTGCAATTTGTTGGCTTCTCTTCTCCATATTTTGGAGGTATTGTTATCCTTTTTGGTGGCTATTCCTTGCCACAATAATCTGCCATTTACTTCTACAAAAGAGCTCTCAAAAATCTGCCTTTGATGACTGGTTTGGCTGAACTAGAATATTACCTTTAACTCTTGACAATATTTTTCTTGCTTGGCTATTCTTTAACTTATTAACCCAAGCTACTCAATGTAATATTTTGCATTATTTCTGATGCAAATATAGTCTTCCTAACTTCTATTTTTTTCATGTGCAGGTTTGCTCCTTGTAAACTATAACTTCTGCACTATTTTGAAGACTTGGAATGAAAACTATTCTATGCAACTTTTGATCCTTTGAAAAAATGGTGCTTAATAAACCTTAATATAAAACCAAATATGAAAGCTCAACTCATGAAATTTTTGCACCTTATTGTTGCATACCTTTTTCTCTCGTAGATGATGGAGATAGTGGTGATTCAAGTCACCTCAATGGCTGCCTTTTGTGGATGATTTTGTAGCTCTTCTATGCTGTCCAAAAATAGCTCTTTGCTCACCTTTCTACAACTTCAATACCTTATCAACTTGCTGCTCTAAACTCTGATTTGGTGGCTTCAAAACTTCTTCAGAATGTGCTTCTAGAATCTGATTTTTAGCAGTCACTAATGCTGCCCATAATTTCTGAAATTTTCAGCACTAAGCAATCTTCACTATTGCTTTTAATTTCTTTGATTTGCTACCTTTTTTGCTATCCATGAACTCTGTATTTTGTAGCTCTGAGTGTTGTTAATATGCTGCCCTTTTCTTTATCTTCAAATCTGAAAATTTTCTAGATTGTAAGGTAGTCAATACCATCACTGAAATGTTATCCTTGAATCCCAAAAATTTGGTAGGATTCTCCCCAAATCGTAGCTGAGATGTTGCTCAAGAACCTCCTTCAATGATGGCCCCCAAATCTTGTAGATTTGGTGGTTCTTCTATCTCTTTTCACTTGCCAAATTTTGACTTCAAAGTAGATCTCCTCCTCAAACAATCTATCAATCTTGAGATCTATTCAATACTACCTTTTTGATTTGACAATCTTCTTGCCAAACTTTCTCCTTTGGGCTTGTCATCGGATGGCGACGATTGTCCCAATTCCTTAGATTCTTCTTTGGTAGTAATTTCTTCAATGAGTCCTTCTATGAACTCCTTCAATGAGGCTCACCAAGCCTTCTTCTTGAGACCTCTCCAAGGTTCTCAATCTTGCAGCTTCTAAATCTTCAATGAGACCTTCCTTGGCCTCTTCAATATTCAACTATGGAAATGAGATCTTCTTCTAGGATCTCCTGAATATGCTACTACTAAAATCTGCAATAGAAAATTTTGTTAGTTCTTTTCAATGCTCAATATTCCACAATGGAAGTTCTTCAATAGGGTCTTCAATGGACCTCTTCTTCAATAGAGTCTTCAATGAATCTCTTCTTCAATAGGGCCTTCAATGGACCTCTTCTTCAATAGGGCCTTCAATGGACCTCTTCATCAATCGAAAGTTTTCAATCTTCAATGGAGATCACCAATCTCCAATATTTTGCTAGGACTCTTCTCCTTGAGTCTCTTTGATCTTCAATGGGGTCTTCTTTCTAGGACCTCCTTCCTAGATTTACAATATTCAATGTGGCTTCCATGGCCACTAAATCTCTCCTCGATATATCAACTAGGAGTCTTCAATATACAAATATTTCAATGGGACCTTTCTCCTTAGGCCTCCAAATCTTCAATCCTCATTTTTCTACAACAAAGAATCAATCCCTGCATGAGGAAAGTAACTTTGAATTTCAGGCAATGAAGATGAAGTTCTTCTCTATCTATTGTAGGAAGCTTCCCACCTTCTGAGAGTTAATTTTTTGCAACAAGAAAAACTTAGATGATAGTAACCAAATGGTTCTCCTAAAAACTTATTTTCTCTCTTGCAATAAAATATTAGAGATAATAAAAATTTCTATGACTCTATGAGAAATAAACTTCACTAGTTGGATTGCCAATCTAGTGGAACAATGTTGAGTTCTAGTCTTCACAAGCATTACAACTCTTGTGGAAAAACTCTAGCTAAATCTATCATGTGGCTTTCTCTATTTTCTATTCTTCTACCTAGAGCTACTTCTATCAAAAAATCTATTGTGATGGTATTTGCATGCAATGGTGCACTATGGCTGATCCGGTTTGCAAATACTCAACAATAGTACTTGTGGCTTTCCTTTGATCCACCATGGCTCTGATACCACTGTTAGCTTTTGGAGCCTTAAACATAAAGGAAATGCATTCACAAGTATAGAAATAAACATGCAATGATACAACTATGATAATAGCAAAAAACCATGCATGAAAATATGATAGAAAACTTGATACAATGCTCTAGAAATGCTCATATAGAAAGCTCACGAAAATTACAATGCTCCTCTCATGGAGTTTGCAACTCCTCCATGATAGAAAAATGGAGCTACATTGTGCCTACTACTACTCACACCTTTGCACTACTTCAACTCTCTCACAATCACTCACAATGAGGCCTTTATATAGAAATATAGGTTACTTGCCTCTCACTCAACCCTAAGACTCATGTACATGTGGACTACATGCACATTTACATCATTGCACATTCTAACACTTGTGCATTTATTCTATTACACTAATAAAGCAATAACTCCTAATATAATCCTAAACTAAATATGCACCCATGAGGGTACATTAGGAAATAACCAAATGATGTAATAGCCATATTTTCCAACAATTTCTAGCAATAATGGTGACATAATGTGCTTGAAATGGAATCATAGATTTTACAATGAATCAACTCATGTGGAGGTGAAATATTTATGGGTATTGATCGAGGCTGAGGTTTCTGTCGACACAAAAACTAACATCAAAAATGTTGTAATCCACGAAAATGTGATGGAGATCGCTAAAGAAGCTTTATTTGTTGTTTCGAAGGTTAGCGCTAGGGAGACTTCCAAAATTGAAGTGAAAGATGCTGGTCTGGAAGGCACTGCTTCATCCCTCATGTAGATGGATATCCCCCTTGATGACTGAGGATTCTTCCTCTATTTTTTGGATCCTCTGAGGTGGAGGATCGTATTTTTTGAGATCCTTTTTGGTGAGGACTACTTCTTTTTAGGCTCTGGCAGTTTCCTCTCTGTCTCTCTCTATTTCTCTCTGTTCCTTCTTGTCCAAGGATGTTTTTTGAGGTTGTATCCTGGTGGATGGTTTTCTATTTTAGCTAGTAGTTCTTTGTTCCTTTTGTCTGTTCCTTTTTGATCTTTTGATGTACAAGGCATTAGGGTGCCTTTCAAATGCCCTGGTTTTAATAAAATTATTAATCTACCAAAAAAAATATTGATGGGTATTTAGAAAGGAAAGAGATGGAAAAATGGAAAATAGAAGTGAGGAAACTCAAAAGCTTCCCATTTACAATGTTCTAGCTCTGATACCAGATGATGGAAAAATCAACAAAAGAAGATTTTATTCATTCCACTTCAAGGCAAACATGTTGTACAAACATAGACATAAATATATCTCTTGATATTCCAACAGACTCTTGGTGCTTCAAAGACCATTTAGAGACTGAGATCTCTTTGTATCATTTTCCTTCAAATTGTTACCTAAACAATGTAATAATTATCTAACATGAACTAGTGGTCAAAGGATTTAGAGGTACATACAAGGTCTAGAGAAGATGTTTAGTCAAAGAAAAAAGTATTTTACGATGATAAAATATGTAGAAGATAAAGAAGAGTTTGAAAGTGTAAAAATTACAAATTAGAGCATGATAAAATAAGAAGCAAAAATAAAATTTATAGTGAAGAGAAAGAAATTTTCAATTTTTTGGACAAGGATCAGATTACACCTTTTAAGGCTATAAAATCATAACTATCAATGCAAATGATGCATCATCTTAACCCAAATTGTGTAAACACACAAGGGTTTAGATGATGTGTTCAAAATCCTAAGTTTCTATCAATGACCATATTCACCACTTAAAGTAGTTAGCACTACTGATTTTTTGAACCAATGCTTTTGGGGATATATGTCAACATGTGACCTCATATTGCCTTTGTACTAACCTATCAATTTGGAGATTACTCACACATGAAATGACAAGAATATTTCAAAAAGGAAAAAATAGAGACCTTGGATGGAATTAAAGTTTTTTGGTTGATAAGGCTCACTACTTCCCTAGCTAAGGACTGCTAAAGTTAGTACATCACCATCCCAAATTAAAAGGATAAAATTTCCACCACGTAGAAGTTAGTTGTTAGTGCAGATTTTACAAGTACACTAATTCTACCATCAAAATATATGAGTCAATTTTTATCCATGATGATAGCATTTTTCTTTTCTTTATAATTAGTTCTTATTATTTTTCATGATCCTCATACAATAGTTGTAAGCTCAAAATATAAGTGCCAAGTCTTGAGTCTTGAAAAAGGAGATTATTTATAGAATTAGGTCAATCCACTACATGTCTCCTCCACTTAGGTTTTGAATCAAGCTTTTCTATCCTATCTTGGAATAGAATTATAATATAAGATGAGTTCATATTGGCATGTACTCCAACATATTTTGTAAATTGTTTTCTTATGAGAAAGTTCCATTATATGTCACATCAACTACTATAATATTTATTAGGACCCTCTTTGGAGGAAACTTTACCAATTATGCAATTAGGTCTTTGATACCCTCAAACATTCATTGGTTATGTGTTTAACTGGAAATATTTCTAATTTGTATTTAATAATTGTTTAACATATTATATCTAATAAAAGGAGAAGGTATATTAGCTACATGGGTAGCTAAATTGTGTATATTTATCCCTTTGTTACTTTCTTCTTCAAACTTATATTTTGTTCCTTTTTAAATAGAATATAGCAAATTTTACTTTTGCTTTAGATGTTTTTGAAGCACTTCTACAAGAGAAATGTAAGCATGTAATTTTTCTAGGTCATTGACTATGTTATATTTTGAGTTTGGCTTTAATGCTATAATAAATTTGGGTTCTTCAGATTTACCTAGAGGAATTATTACATTAGCCACCTTTAAATTGTTTTCCTTGCTCGTTTTGTTCTATTTGGCCTTTGATGTGGTTTCAAATGGCAATTATTTTTATTTTCTTAGATAACTATCTTCTTCATTAACCTAAATATTGATTATTATAGGCCTTGAAAATAAGAGGTAGCATAAAATTTCTACCTATTCTAGTTGACTATCAGAAGTGTGTTTCTATGAGGACCCTTCTCTTGATTGATCTAGGAATAAAATTCATTATTTAACTACCTATTGGTAGATTGTACAATATACCTTATCATGATATCCAATTTGATTTAGTTCATGGTGCTAATTTGACTCTACCTATTTTTTAATTTGAATAGGAGGTGAAAGACTTGGGATGCTTCTTTGAGGTACTTGATGCTTTGGTTGAAATTGACCACCTAGTTTATGTTGTCATGGGGTCCTAGAAGTTTGTTGTCTTTCTAAATTCATGACCTCATTACTAATATTTTGCAATTATTTCATCATGGATTACTATTCTTCAGTTGCAACTTTAATTATATTATATTTTTGTTACTTTTATTTTTCCTTTTTCTTTTTTACCATCTTTTAGACTAATATATATGGTCTTCATAAGGATGGTATATTTTCTGGTTTCTAATTCTATTTTTTTGAAAATAAAACAAATTTTTTATTTAAAGAATTTGTAAAGAAACAAAGAGTAAGGTATTCAAGAGGTGTGACCTTATAAAGAATCCTATTCAAAGACTTGTAAAATATTTCAATAGCTTCCCTTATTGGCTCTTTGCCATCTTTTTCATAACAAAAAATTGATGCAATAAGTATTTTCATCATATATAAAAGGAAAACCTACCAAAAAGTGATATTATAAATCATTCTAGTTAGTGATGCATTCTCATCCTAAGCCTTGAATCCATGTGGTAACAACAACAATAAAAGCCTCAAAAAATATTCTTACTTATACATCTTCATGGTCCATCATCAAAGTTGAGTAAAAAACTACAAATAATTTCAAATGGTTTTCAAAATTCATAGTGTCATCACCTAAAAAATTTGGTATAATTTTTTTATATCATTTAGGTATTTAATTGGCATCAATGGTCCTCAATAGACCAATATGATTTCCCCAAGCCCAATAATAGGTCCAAGGCTAACCTTGAGGCTATTATTGGTTTTCCATAGCATTAAAAGTGGGTGGAGCTTTAGAAGAAATTGGATGTGTCTAGAAGAGGGTCTTTGGGGTGCAAAAATTAGAAGTCAAAAGAGAGACTTTCGAGTTCTAGGGAAACAAGACCAGGGCTTTGTGATTTATAAAAGGCTAAAATCATTATATAAGGGTCAGTAGGATTTAATATATAAATATATGATACAACTTATTCAAAAAAGTGGTCAACTGCAGCAAAGGCCTATTGAGATCTAGTGAAAGGTCTATGATGATCCAACTTGTGAATTTAATTTTGAGGAACTTGATGTAAAATATTGGACTAAACCTATTTTTCATTCTCTTGGGCTCTATAATTTTCTTCAATAAAATTTTTAATAAACTAAGATAAGGGATATGAATATACAAACAATTAACCCATAAATCTTTGCATAAATCACTAACTATATCAAATTACACTTGTATAATATCAACAATAGGTTGAATGATGCTAGGTGGGATGGGCATTGTCATATTTGTGTTCCATAGTGGGTGTAAAAAATTTGTTGGACTAAAATCTTATCCTTTATACATGAGATTGAACTTCAAAGATAATATAAACAATAAGCAAAGTTCTTCACAAATTTATGGCAAAATGGATTCTCTCTATGTTTTTATTTTTAAGTTTATATATTTTAGAAATTAAATAAATATAAATGTATGTAATACAAAATGGATCAATGATCCTAGATAATTTATCCCTTAATTTGAAGGATCCTTAAAAAAACATTAGATTTAAGAAATACGTAAAATAAAAAATCACCTGCACATCTCAGTAGTAAAATTAAGACCTAAAAAAATAACAAATTTGATAGAAAAATACTAATATCAGACAAATGTATCTAACAATTTAAGAATAGTAGTGACTGATTTCTTTAATAACTAAAAATCAATATGTTATCACAACAATTTACTTAGCCAAAATTTGAATTAGAATCCTTGTTCATTCCTTTCATCCTTCTTATACAAAATTTTGTTGGTTAAGAGGGGTAACCAATTCAACCACATACAAATTGTTTCTCCTAATTAAAGAGTATAAAAGTAACTAATAATATTTTATACTTAATTGTAATTCACATTTAGACACATAATTTCTATGAAAGAACATAATAATCAAACGAATCACTTGAGAATTTTCTCATAAAGAGGAGGTAGGTAGGCAATGAGCTTGCTAAGAAGCAATTCCAAATTCATTTCTCTTAGCATTATTTTTTTGATACTTCATATAGATCTTAAATTACATACTGAGGAACTCCAATTGGGCTTATCCACACTAAGTATCTTGGCATTGGTGATGTTTATTTATCATTAATTTGATCATAAATAGTGTCTATAATGCTTATCAATTTTAGGAATTAAATTTTGATTGAGAAAGTCATGCTAAGTTTCTATTAATGTTTCAATAATTTTTAAATTTTACAAAAAATTCATTCTAATATCCATCAATTTTTGTAAGTGCAACTTCCTTGGTTTATTCACTATATATTCTATATTCAAACTAGTTTTTATACCAATTTATTTAAAGTAGACATCCATATTCTTGATTTGATTGATTGTATTATCTATCAATTTTTTCTAATCCTCAACAACCTACTCTAATATTTCATTCCTTATTTTTCCTAAGTTGCTCAAAGGAGAGGGTTTCCATACTTCCTAGGTACTTGAATTCTATATTATTATATTATGTCACCTTAGCTTTAACCATTGCCACTAGTGGTTATCAGTATAGATTGTACTTGTCCATTGTTATGTTGGTCATTTCATCCTAATGTTGTAAGTTGACCAACACTTGAGTGTGATTTATGTACATTAGCCAAAATTTTTCCATTAACATTTTAAATTCTATATGAAACTTGTTTGCCATCAATACCATGAATCCTCCATATAAAACAATGTTATAGATTTTATCCAAGCACATGGTGGTCTCCTTTATATATTTTGACTCTTCAAGCACTAGGTTTTCCTTTTATTTTTAGATTGCTTTAGTGATTAGTTCTATCAAGTTAGGATATTTTATGCTTTCTTCAGTCCATGATGTTTAATATTTGGATGTTTTGATGTCATATTTTCTTATCTTGTTACTCCAGATTTGGCAAAGAGCTTCTTCATGAAATATTTTTCAACTCTAAGCTTTATGTTCTTAGTAAAAAAATCTTATATATTATCCTCCATTGAATCATATGCCAATTTGATAAGTTTATGATTAGTTCTAGCAAATTAATATGTAAATCAAGGCTTAATGTTAATATTAATCTCATTAATAAGAAACAATATGAATGTAATAGCCTAAATCAAACATGTACAAATCATGTAGCATGACTTACAATATTAATTGCTCAAATGTATGTAATATTTGTTACTTCTCTTTCTCTTACAAATATAACACTTGTGTAACACCCCTCCTTAGCAAAACTTTTGTGAACAATGAACTATGTATTTATGTGTTTATGTAATGACATAGTTTCTATAAGCATGATTTAATAATAGAATTATTTCTAAGCATGGAGTATGGCATTGTTGATGTATCTGTGGATGTAGGGCTAGGTACCTTCTCCTTGGTGGGACTATAGGTAAACCACCTACCATGAGGGATACCTAGGGAAATGATGATGATGATTTTTTCATTGACAACTCAGGGTAAACATGGAAAATTTACCTTCATGTAGATGCATATCATTTTGTTGTTGTTTCCACTTTTACACCATTGGGTTAGTATATTGCTTGCAATGAGCCTCATCAACGAAGTTGATGATAGCGCATACTATCATAAAAAGAGCCACCTAATTGGGGATAAAATATTGGTGTAGAATATTGTGGATGCGATGCCTTGTTTGATTAAGTTGCTTTTAGGTCAAGAAATATTTTTATGTTTGATTAGTAATTTAATACTCTTGTTTGCTTGTTTGGCAACTTAATTTGAGTTATTAAATCAAGCATTTTATGGTTTCTTATATATGTGTGTGTGTTGTATGGTTTGAATTAAATGCTGAGTATCAAGCTTTAGGCTACTTTTGAATATGGTTTATTGGCATGTTATGTTCTCTAACCACCTTGGAAATTTGAAGGGGCATCCTCAGTTTCCTCATGATATTACAAGGAAAAAATAAATTTCTCATGAAGTGTAACGCTCTTTGAGCATTCAAGGAAATACTCATGCACGTAATATTATGCTCCTCTTTAAATCCAATAGAGGGGGGTATAAGAGGAGGTAATAGACATCTGAGGGATTAATGGAGACTAAGGCAAGGTAGCAATGTTCAAAGAATATCAATGGAGACAACCAAAACTTGTAGCACAGGTACTTCCCATTGTGTTTGCTCTATTCTATATTATTTTCTATGTTGTTGAGAAACCTTTTTCCTTTTAATGTTACCTTGTTATTTTATTGCTGGTTACACCTATGATTTGCCTACAAAGGGTTTCTTTGGTTGTTGTGCTTGTGGTATGTTTCACTATTTACTTTTGTGTTGTTTTACATGCCTTAGTTAACCTATAATTTACCTGCGAAGGGTCACTTTGGTTGTGCTTGTGGCCTATTTTGTTGTTGTTTGGATGAGCATACTTTCATTCTGCTTTGTTTTGCATGAAGGATGTTATGCTTGCATTGATCATTTTTCTCTTCCATAGGATGGTGGGCAACATCCCATTAAAAACCCTAATTGTTATTGCTAGGTTGGCCTTCACATCCTTATATCACTTTTTGAGCTAAGCTTCAGGTTGTGTTGTTCTTCATTCGCTTGTTTGACATTATCTTTAACCTTTGCATGTCTTTGATCATAGGTATAATGATGTTAGCTTGGTGGTTGATTGTTTCACTTTATGTGTTAGCTCGTGGTCAGCTGAATATTTTTAGTGAAGCTTACTTTGCAATTATTATGGTTGGCTTTATGACATGTTAGTACTTTTTTGCTTTAGGGGGTTGCAATAATTTTGTTGGATGTTTTCATTTAATTAAATCACATGATTATGGTTAGTACCATATTTGAATATAACCTTATCTATCAAGTTGTAGAAGCTCGTTTTATGTATTGATTAAGGCTAAAATTTTAGGGCTTGTGTTAAAGATAGAACTTTATCTTTGTTTATTCTAAACATATTGGGCCTTGGAAGAGAAAAAATATCTAAGAGGTAGCTTTATTTTAAGCTTTTATTACTTAGATGGTTTTGTAAAATAAATCTTATTCTAATTATGCTTGAGATCCTTTTGTAGGTTGGAGTTTTATTATTGTTAAAGAAAGCTTGATGTTAGAATAAGAGCTTTAATATTTGTTAGTTGTTGTAAAGAAAGTTTATTGTTAAAGGAAGTTTTATGTTAGACTAAATGCTTTAATATTTCTTAGTTGCAAAAGGAAATTTTAGGTTAATGTATGCTTTATGGTTTTGAAAGGAAACTAATGTAATGATTTTAGAGACTCTTGTGAGTTAGGGAATAATTATATAGAAAAAATACTTATAATGATTCCTGAGATCTAAGTGGATTAAGGGATCATTGTAAAGAGAAGTATGGGATTCTCTTGCATTGTTATTGAATATTGTCTTGGCTTTATTAGAGAAGCTATTTATAATGATTCTTGAGATCTAATTGGATTAAGAAATCATTGTAAAGAGAAGTATGGGTTTATCTTGAACTATTATTAAATGTTGTTTTGGCTTTATTAGAGAAGCTATTTATAATTATTCTTGAGATCTGGATCATTGTAAATAGAAGTATGGGATTCTCTTGCATTGTTATTGGATGTTATTTTAGCTTTATTAGAGAAGCTATTTAAAATGACTCATGAGATCTATGTGGATTAAGTATCATTATAAGAGAAAGTATGGGCTTCTCCTAGATTTTTTTGGAATGATTTAATCTTTGAGTTGTTTAAATGGATGGTGCTTTTAATTGAAAATAAATATAGCTTGATTATTTATTATGGTTGTTGCATAATGAATTAAGGCATGAGTTGAGATGCATTGCATTTAGATATATTCTAATTCCTAAGTAATCTCTATAATTGGTGGGTGGTCTCCATAAAATAATCTTGTAAACTAAGATGGCAGAAGACCTTGGAAGATGATTTTAAAGCCTTCAAGTTGATATTGTTGTAAATAAGCAAAGACTTGTTTTGCTTGAAAGAATTGTAATCTTGACTCTTGTTTTCAAGAATAGTATGATGCTTCTTTATGCAATGAAGAGTTACTTTAATATTGTTGAATGGTGTTTCTTTAAGTATGGAAATTTGGGGTCTTGTATTGAGTTAAGCTTTTAAATGTTTACTACTAACTTGGAGTTGAAATATTGAGTAATATTTGGAGATGGTTGTTAATATGCTTCCTTTGACTATTTGAAATATATGCTTATGTTAGAATTTTGAGTTATCTTGCTAATGCATAAATGTTGATGGAAAGCTTTTATGTTTCAAGTTTTGTTAAGAGCATAGTTTATTGTTAGAAATAGAGTTTATTACATCATTTGGGTCATGTAAATGTATCTTCAGAGGTACATACTTAGGATATTAGATTACTTTAAAGGGAAGTTATCTAGTTGCTTCATGAAATGTAATAAACACACAAGTGTCAATGTGTAAGCTATATATGTGCAAGTTGTTCCTTGCACAACTAGGTAGAGTGTTGGACAATGAACCTATTTTCCTATATAAGAAGGGCCTCATTGTAATATAGACATAGAGTCAGGGACATAGTCAGATAGAGTAGTTTAGAGCATATTCGTAGGTAGTAGTACAATTCTGTGTAGATCACCATCTATTGGTGATGGGTGTAATGTAGTGCAGTAGCTTTATTAATGGAGTGTTCATTTCCTCCATAGCTACATTATATTCATTTATATCATATTTTAGTCATCTCGTAGATTTACTTTCTTTCATATTAATCTGCATATTATGATTTCTATCTCCCATTGTACATTACATCAAAATATAATAATGGTATTAGAACTATGGTAGATCTAGCCATAGTAGATCAATAGGAAAACCACCATTATTATTGAGCCTAATTTTTTTTCAAACTGACGTGCTGCTAGACCAGCCACTATCAAAAATCTCATAAGAGTCTAGGTGGTAGAATTAGGGAGAGTCACAAGTTAAGACTGAAAGAAATCTCAGTTGTAGAAATACTAAGATTGCATTTGACTATAGTATTTCCATAGAGTTGTAGGAAAAACTCATGAAGACTAGGACTTAGAATTCAATCCACTAGATTGATAGATCATCTAGTGAAGACCATCGAGGATATCTTTGCTAACTATTGCCCAAAGTTTCTTTTGTTGCAAAAAATGATTCTCAAATGATTGGGACTCCTCCTACAAAAACATCTAGGAGACTTCAAATTCATTGCTCGAAGGTTGGTGTGCCTTCATAGTGTAGATATTAGTTCCTTGTGCAATAGAATAACACTATGAAAGAAGACTTTTAGAGAAGATTCATGGTGAATTTAGGAGACTAAAGATATCCATTGCTAGATTAAAGAACTTCACAGTTGAAGAAAAATATATAAAATCCTTAATCCAGAAGAAAAGGTCATAGAAGCCTTGAATAAAAGGCCATAGAAGCCTAATGTAGGAGCATCCAACGATGTAAGGGAAATATTGCATCACCAAAAGAAATAAATTGCATTTTATATTTCGGTTGTAAGTTTCTTTAGTTGTTGTATAGTCCATGATGACACTTAGGAGGTGTAAGCCAGTGAGAAGTCCAAAAAGGTGAAAAATGATCATCGACTATTTTTAGTAAGTCAAACTAAATAGGATCATATGGATTTGAAAATTTACCCCAAGGAGCAGAGTTGAAAAATGTATCCGATGGTGAAAGAATCACCCCAATATCCTGAACAGTTTGAGAGATATTAAAGTTTTCATCTTGAGAAATATCTCCAAGAAGGTTTAAAAATAAAATTTGAATATCTTAGAAGCCCTGAAGAATGATGAAAAATCACCTCAATTATCTTTAGGAAGCTTTCCAAAGATATATTACGAAATCCAATCGAACCTCCGAGTCAAAAGTTACGACCCCGGGAAGTTGTGCCATCGAAATTCAAATTTGAATTTCTTTTAGGGCAGAAAATGAAAATTCAAATTTTAGATGAATATCTTCTTGGGTGGGAAAAGGGGAGTTACGCTTTCCAGAATGTTCTATGGAAGTTATTAAAGGACGAAGAGGGATCACTAAAAGGCATTTGAGGGGAAGATAGATCGTGGCTCCAACTTGTAGAATTCGAAGAAATTTTCTTTGTGAAATCGACCTTGTGGTCGTAACATTATAACTTTGATTTTGTATTTGAATTTCATTGAAATAATATCAAATGTTGTGTTTCTTCAGAATTTATTTATGATTTGAGTATTGTGTGAGTGTTGGATGGAGTAGCCCTTCATCAAAGCCTCGATACTAAAAAAGGCCACAGGAGCCTTGATATTGAAAAGGCCATGGAAGCCTTGATACTGAAAAAGGCCATAAAAGCCTTGATACTAGAAAAGACCATAGAAGCCTTGATACTAAAAATGCCACAGAAGCCTAGATACTGAAAAAAGCCACAAAATCCTTGATCCTGAAGAAGAATTTAGAAGAGAATATATTATTCAAAAGCAAATTAAGATTTGAGTACTAATATTTTGTTGCAAGAAAATAAAATTCAGTGAGTTGGGAAACTTCCTACAAGAAAGTTGGGAAGAGTATCTTCTTCAGAATCAATTCAACACCTGAAGCAAAATTGAAGAGATCCACAAAAAATATTTTTGAAGAACTTCCAATCTTGGAATAAGAAGAAGAAGGACTAGGAGATTCATACTCACATTCAAAAGCAGCAAAATTAGAGATATAGAAGAAGATCTCACCACCAAAACTTCCAGGATTAGAAGGTTGAAGAGAAGGTCTCAAGTAAGACCAACAAAAGCTGCAAGATCAAAGACCTTGGGAAGGTCTCAATGAGCATCCAATAAAAGGCTTAAAGAAGCTTACTGAATAAATCATCAAAAGAGAACTCAATGGATAAATCCACTACCAAGGATAAGCCCTTGATAGTGAAGGACTTGGTACAATTATCACCCTCCGACAACAAGACCAAGAGAAGGAGAATTTGGCAAGGTGTGCTAAATATAAGAAGAAGAATCTAGTGAAGGCCTCAACATATCTAGAATCTTGAGAAGAATATTTTACTTGAAGTCAAAATTCAACAAGAAGACTTGAAGATAGAAGAATCTCACCAAATCTAGGATATTTGAAGATTACCTCTCACAGCAAGAAGGCACTACTTCAAAGACAAAGACTTCTCCAAATCTATAGTAGAAGGAGGAGGCCACAAGAGGTGAGCATGCCACAAAATCCTAGGCTTGTAAAAGAAATTTTGAGATCATATTTTGGTGGAGTTGTTCAAGACAGTCTACAAATTGTTGCAAGATCCTACTCAGAGTAGAAATATGGTGATTTTAGACACCAAGATCCACATCCTCTATAGAAGTGACAAAAGAGCTACAAAATATTTTAAAAATATAATCAAATTTTGGTGCAAATAGATTCATTAATTGGATTACTTATTAGATTTATTAAAGCACCTTAATTTGGATTAAAGTTGAAAGAAGAATAAAAATTGGATTACAATATTTAAAAGTGCAAAAAGAGAAAAGTTCTTTTTAAGGTTCATTTGCACATTAATTAGGAGTTTATTATATTTCATAATTACATCTACGAACTACCTATCATATAATTTGGAAAAAGAAAAAAAAGACTAAGTCCTACAATATTAATTGTAGTGAAATTGCAGAATAAATCTTGAATATTCATTTCAGATCATTCTTGATTAGTTGCAGTAAATTGATTAAGTGCATTAATTTGAGATTTGATTGGGGTGATAAGGTGAAATTGTTAGTGCATTAAAAAAAAGGTTTATTAGATTTTGCTCTAAAAAGGATTATTGTTTGTGTTCTTGAGAAGGGCACAAAATTAGAAATTGTCAAAGTGTCTAAAGACACTATTAGCGCACAAAAATCTGAAACACTTAGTGGCCAAGTGAAGCCACCAAAAATAGGTTAGAATCCTCCAAAACTTGGAGAACATGACTAACCAAAATTTGAAATAGAAGCTTCAAATATTGAGACTTGGTGAGTCTCAAATCCAAAGCATTACAGGGTTAGTTGCAAGGAGAAAAGTGCATAAAATTACATCATATAAGGAGCTTCTATCTACTTCTATCTAAGATTGGTTTTGCCATCATAATATCCAAGAAAAAATGGGAAGGTGTCTAAGCAAGATAGACAACCTCAAAACTCCTACACTGCATTCAAAATTTTGCCATATAAATCAAAATATCAGACCTACAAAAAGGAGTGCAAGAAAAGGTGCAAAATGCATCTTATTTATAAATATTGTTACATTGCATTTATCTAACTCATTGCATGTAGGGAAAAGGGTATATTGGAAGGTACCTCAAAGGTACAATATTAGTAGGTTGAACCAGAAAAAGGCTATTGAAAGCTAGCATACTACCAAGCATAGCAAAGAGCCACTCATATAGGCTCATATTCTACATATCTTGGATGATCAAACTTGTAAAAGACAAGGCACAAATCTAGGAAGAAATCAAGCAGTGTATGAGCAAAGGAAATTGAAGCAAGCAAAGTGGAACTATATATCAAATCAAGGAGCATTTAATACCATAAGCAGAGCATCATGGAATATTCATCAAAGCACTGCCATTAGAACTCCATTCAAGGGCCACCAAAGCTCCACCATAAGCATTGCTTTGCTGGAAACATCTCAGCATCAATGAAGTAAACAAAGAACAAGATGGAAAATCATGTTGAAAGGCTTTCAAGAAGGCATTGCTAAGACAAGGACATGCAGAGGAAAGAAGGCACCACTTGTTATTCTCTAAAAGAACCCTAAAAAATTCCAATGAAGGAGATGTTGCAACACTATATTGGAACCCATACTCCATGTGGAAGAGGAGTTACTAATAGCCAAAAGCCTAATATACATCCATTACAGCAAAGAAGACTCATATACATTGAAGAAGAAACGTCTCTTGGATGACACTTGAAGAAGGAATAAAAACATCTCAAGTGAAGGTGACACTTGTCACAAGCATTAGATCAAATCTAGTATCTCCACCAAATAGCCAAAGCATATTTAGAGTGTTGAAAAATCTACTGTGACACTTGTCACTCGATTGATCACCTATTAAAGGCGCATTGGACCTTAGAAAATGTAGCAATCCGATAGCAATTCGATAATAATTTGGTAGTAATATGAATGCAATTCGATAGTAATATGGTAGCAATTTGGAGCAATTCGAGAGTATTCAGAAGCACTCTCGGTCAAACGGGTCAAGGAAGCATTAAAGGAAAGCATTGAATCCAAAGAGCACGTTGAAGAGTTCACACCTAAGAAGGACATACTACTACCATTTGCATCCGATTTCATAAAGGTACAAAGCCTTATTAAGGCAGAATTTCCTCATCTAATTTGCTTTCATTAAAAAGGGAGTTATAAGATTATATTCTAAGGTTGAAGTATTAAAGGAAATAAATATTTATTTGATTAGGGAAATTAATCTAATATTTGCAAAATACAACTTAGGAGAAATAAGGGATACTACTTGGAATTGATCCATTTAATGTTTGCAAATATTAACGTGTTCTAATTTTTCAAATTTGGGAGTGATAAGGGTTACAACATTAGACTAGGTTATTGGAAATTAGAAACACTTAAAAATCCTAAGGGATATAAAAAGAGGTTATTAGGATTTTTTGTTATTGTTGGAAATTTATAATATTCCTGTCTCAAAAATTTCTCAAAAGGGACAAAAGAAATCCAACATTAAAACTATTAGTCTTACAATGGCACTGAGAGGGGGGGGTGAATCAGTGCAGCTATTTAAAACTTAAAACTTTAACTCTTAAAGCCAAAACAATGAAAGCTTAAAACCAGAAACAGCAAGTACCACAAGAGAGCATCACATAACACAAGATGTAACGAGGTTCACCAGTTTTGGCTACTCCTCAAATTAGACTGCTTGGACTCCCATCCAAATCCAGCCATTGCAAAGCACCAACTTTACAATCAATTTACCAGCATCCACTGGAAGGAGCACCAACCCCTAATTTACCAACACCAACCTGGAAGGAGCACCAACCCCTGATTCCAAGCACCAACTTGGATTTCTATTTTAAATCTTGATTGACATAAAAATGCCTTCTGTGTTACAAGACCCTCACTGGTCTATCTTAACTCAAATCAATCTCATGGAAGCATAAGGAGAATTGTTAGAGACTCAATATATTCTATTTCTTACTCTTAATCTCAACTTCCTGTCCACAAAGCATACACTCTTTTACAGCTCTACCTACTGCACACTTACAACCCTTTCATATGGCTTGCACTTGCAGCTCTCACAGCTCTGTACTTCTTACAACATTCTTCCAGCCCACAACACTATCCCTCTATACAGCAGCACTCTTTCCTCACCGCTCTTTTCTCTCAGTAGTTCTCTATCTCTCTTAACCAGCTCTCCAACGCACCTCCTCTATGGATAGCGACACACTTTATTTTCTCTTACTGTACTGAGCTTAAACCCTAAATTCTTGTGGCTCTACGCTCTGACAGCCTTATCTTCTTATTTCGACGCTCTGACATCCTTATCAGCGACACCTTCCCTCTTTATGGCGGCACCCTTTTCAATTCTGAGCTTCATTCACTTCTACACGCAACTGCCCTTTTATAATAATATATTCATCTTGAAACCCTAAGTCTTCTGTAACTACCATAATCTCGCATGCAGCCTATTAATAGATTTGTCTCTTTAATTTGGATTCTCGGAGCCACCGCTCATCGAATTTACTCCGTAATGGACCCTGTAACTGCCGCTCTGACTTCACTGACACTCCTGTAACTACAGTTCTGACTCCCATTTACTGTTACTATAACTGCCCTTTAACTGCCACTCTTTCTCAGCTTTTGCATGTTTTACAGCAACCTATTATATTCTATTACAGCCCATGCTTTCTGCGCTCTTTTTGCAGCACTGCGGACCCACTACTGCACTCTGCTTTTTCCTTGTTTTCTCGCGTTTTCCTTTTTACCATATTTTGCCATGCTTCCTTTTTCCTATTTTGCCATGCTTTCATTTTCCTCGTTTGCCATGCTCATTCCGTCGCACTGTAGTTTCTGTCTGCTTGTTACACTGAGCATTTCTGTAACCCCACCTGTAACAGTTCTTGTTTTGCTGCATGATTTTATTCTGCAACTGTCCCTGTGTATGCTTCTCGGCTTTTACCCATGAAACTAAGACATGTCGCGATATCGTGACATTTTTCCCCTTGACTTTTTCTTGGCAGTTGACCACGAAAATAAGACATGTCACGATATCGCGACACTTTCGCCTTCTTGCTTCATTCTTCGGCTTGCACCCAGAAAAACAACATGTCACGAAATCGTGACATCTTTCGCTCCTTAACTCTTCTCTTTCTCTTGCCCTGAAAATGGAACATGTCACGAAATCGTGACATCTTTCGCTTCCTTGCACTCTTCTCTACATGCACTAGCGAAAACATGACATGTCACGAAATCGTGACATCTTCTCGCTTCCGTACACTCTTCTTTGCATGCACCAAAATAGAACATGTCACAAAATCGTGACACTTTCCTTCTTGCCATACTACTCTTCTTTCATGCACCAACAACATCATGAACATGTCACAAAATCGTGACACTTTCGTTGCCTTGCACTTCCTCCTTGACTTTGTCACGAAATCGCGACGCTTCTGCTTCCTTGCTCTTTCATTTTGCTTCTATCGCGAAATCATGACACTTCATCCTTTGGAGCCTTCCTCTCTGCTGCTATCGTAAAAATGCGACATGTCACGAAATCGCGACATCTTTTCTCCTTAGCTCTTCTCTTCTCTTCAGGTCGTGAAAACGCGACATGTCACGATATCACGACACTTTTTCTCTCGAGCTCTTCCTTATGCAATATGTCACGAAATCGTGACACTTTTTATCTTGCCTTCTCTCTCCTAAATATGTCACGAAATCGTGACACTTTTTCTCCTTAGCGCTTTCTCTTATCGATCGCGAACCCACATGTCACGAAATCGTGACACTTTTTCTCCTTAGCGCTTTCTCTTCGAACTTGTCGTGAAATCGTGACACTTTCTCTCCTGTCTCTCTTCTCTTCACGAAATCATGACACTTTTCTTTGCATGCCTTCTCTCCAACCATGTCACGAAATCGTGATAGTTTTCTTTGCTTGTGCCTTCTTTCCAAACATGTCATGAAATCGTGATAATTTTCTTACTTGCCTTCTTTGCTTCCAACATGTCACGAAATCATGACAGTTTTTCCACTTGGCTTCTTTGCCTCCAACATGTCACAAAATCATGATAGTTTTCCTTTGCCTTCTCTCTCCTAACATGTCACAAAATCATGACAATTTTGCTTGCGCCTTCTCTCTCCTCGGCCATGTCACGAAATCATGACAATTTTGCTTGTGCCTTCTCTCTCCTCGGCCATGTCATGAAATCATGACAATTTTGCTTGTGCCTTCTCTCTCCTCGGCCATGTCACGAAATCACGACAGAAAACATGTCGCGATATCGTGACAGTTTTCTTACTTGTCTTTTTCTTTGATTTTTTGAATCTGGGCCACTTCTGTCTTCTTGGAAATTCACTGTACATGTTCTGACTGACCTCTGAACTCCTGTCCACTGCATCAACTGATCTATCTGTTTGTGTTGACAACAATGACAATACTTTTGCTGCACCTTGCTCATCAATCAACTCCTGTCCATTGCATCAACTGATCAACCTTGACTATGTTGACAACAATGACAATACTTTGGTTGCACCTTGCTCATCAATCTCCCCCTTTGGAATTGTTGGCAACACACGTAATTGCGTGCAATTACCTATAATTCTTCTCCCCCTTTGACAATAATACCAAAGGGCGGCTGCAAACTCCCCTTGAGTCCATGCACAACATTCTCAGGCAAAAATTATTACAGTTAGCAAAAGCATAAACATGAGCAGTATGATAAACAAATGCATAAATGCTCCCCCTGAGTCCAAGACCACTTCATTTCACTGATTGACAACATCATGATAAGCATAATAGGCATCAACAAAATCAACAATGTGAATAGCAGCAATAACCAGTGAATGACACCATCACCGTCAACTTCACCAATATAACATGTGTAAGAACATGACTGGACCACTGTCTTCTGTGCAACTACCCTCTGTTGCTTTGCAAACTCAAACTTGTCCACTGTTAGTGAAGGCATACAATAATCTTATATAGCCAACTTTTTGTTCTGCAATGCCAGCAGCATCTGCATACATCTCCACCATGCATCTTGGATATATTCTCAACAAGCTTGAACCCAATGATAGTTGTTTGTCTCTCTCTGTAGTGAGAATCCAGAGGCTACCTCAATCCACCCAGCCACAACCAATTTTCTTCTTCTCAACCAATTAGGGCTCTAACAACAATGCTTATAGACAAGGTTTAACCAACATCATCCAACTCAAGATTAACCTTGAAGCATTCAACCAATCACTACATGAAAAGGAAACTAGTAGACATCCTTTTCCTTCCAAAGGTATTTGAACAAGACAACCACCAACATAAATCACCAATGCAAAGAATAACTTGCTCAAATCAATCTCAATGGAGTAGGCCCAAATCATGTATCAAGTAAAGCATTAACTTGATCAAACACAACCTCTATGAAAGCAACTCAATCATCAATCTCAAAACAGCCAACTAAGGGTTTCACCATCTTAATGCAAGTAGCAAGACTTACTAACATAAACCCTAGTGCAACATGCTTCCTCTTTGTTTGAGGAAGAAGAGAATAGTTCTTCAACCTGTTACCAACACCACCCTCAACTTTGCCACCAAGTTAGGGTTAGATCATAAAAGTAACCACAAACATATTTATACCATAAAGCACCTTATGACTCCAATCCTTAGAAGTCAACTACAAAAAAATATAAAGCATACAAACAATATATCCTTTTACACCTTACTCAAACTCATACTTTTGGACCGTTACCTCTAGCGTTGGAACCTCAAACTGCGCCCAGTCATCAACTCTCGATATTCTGCTTCCTCAAGCAATATCTCGCATTCCTCAAATAATGCAAGACTTTCTTAGGTGCATAGGCATCTTGTCCTCCTTGACGCTTCACCACCTGGGCGCTATTCTCTCAACGTCTCTGCCTTGCATGTGCAACTTGGCACTCTTGACGAACTGGGTGCAAGTGTCACTGTTTGTTTTGACTCTGGCATCTCTTTGCTGCAAGTTCTATCTCAGATAACGTCAATCAGCTGCTGCATCGAAACACAAGTACGCAGCTAGGGCACGCACGCATTCTTGCATTAAACCAAAAAATCTGAACTGTTATGATCCATAATTTTGAATAGTGGCAGAAGAATCATCAACAGTATAACAATGACAAATATCAAAACTACCAAGGGTGCCAGCTCTCAAATTAATCACAACCCTTCACGGTACTTCCACAGTCCACTACATAAACCGACAAAAACTTTGACAACTATACAACAATTTCTCGACTGTTGGTCTTTCATCCTCAGATACCCAGACAAATACATAGGAGCATTTAAAATAAAACTTTAATATTGCTTCCCCTGAGGATGTGCCACCTGGAGTTGCTTAGAGCAATGGCAGAGTAGCCTCCTTCATTCCAAGGAGACATGATTTCCTTTCTTCTGCCTTTCTCCAGACTTTCCTGAACTTGGGCTTGGGTTTTTCAACAACATCCCTATTTTGCCCCTGTTCGTGAACTTGAACATTTCTCTTGCGGGGTTGTCTCTTGTGCATTCTTGATGGATGATTATTTTCTTTTCTTTTATGCACATGATATGTTCCTTGTCTGTGTTGTCCTCTTTGTGTCTGATGAAATCTAGGGTTTTGCCTTAGATTAGATACAGAAGTGCTTGGACAGAACCTTGCTATGTGCCCTTGACCGTTGCATTTAAAACATTGCACATGTTTTATTCCCTGTCTGTATTGCATTCTGTGTGTATGATGAAATCTATGGTCTTGCCTTAGATTGGATGCAGAAGTGCTTGGACAAAACCTTGCTATGTGCCCATGGCCATTACATTTAAAACATTGCACAGGGTGTTCACTCAGAAAAGCAGATGTATTTTTATCAGCATAACTCTTTGATCTATTGTTCAGTCCACAATAAATTGCCTTGTGACCAAAGTGGTTGCATTTAGAACAATAGCCATTAAAAGCATTATTATTAAAAGAGTGAGAGTGAGAGAACCTCTTTTGCTGTGGTTGCTTTGTTGTAGATCTTCTTTGATATTTTCTTCCTTTTGAGGATTCAGCTTCAGACTTTTCTTGCTTCAATCCTTCAACCGTGGACTTCTTCTTCTCTGCATATTTGGAGGATGAAGGTTGTTCAACTTCATATCCAAGACCAAACTTAGCCGTGGAGCTTCTTTGTTGATTTATCATTGTATCTAGCAACTCTGTGCTCTTCTCAAATTTGAGATTTATATTGGCCTCTTTTAGTTGTTTCTTCAATGAAACAATCTCTTCTTCTTGTTGGCAGCATACAGTCTCTTTCTCATTGATTTGAGACCTGAGAATATCTTCAATCCTTTTGTACTGTTCTACTTGCAGCTTTAGATCAACAATAACTTTGTTAGATTCCTCTTCACTTGTGTTGCATACATCATCCTCATCATCCAGGTGTGTCTTCAAGGCTTCTTCTGATTTCTTGGCCTTTTGAACTTGTAGGAAGAGATCTTCAATCTCATCCCCATATTCTTCTAACTTCTTGGACATTCTTTTGTTCTTTTTCTTTTCTATACTCAACTCTTCAAGTGCAGATATCAACTCTCCTTCAAGATCTACTTCAGCCTCAAGATTTTCATCACAAACTTCAGGATTCACTTCTTCTACCTTTTTTGGTTCAAATTTCTCTTCTACAAGAACTGAAACTGACTGGGATGCCTTTTTGGAGGAGGATCTATTCTTCTTAGCCATTGTGTACTAATCCAAGATCAACCCTGACTGATTTAGCCAAAACTGGGAACTTGGCTCTGATACCAATTGTTAGTCTTACAATGGCACTGAGAGGGGGGGTGAATCAGGTGCAGCTATTTAAAACTTAAAACTTTAACTCTTAAAGCCAAAACAATGAAAGCTTAAAACCAGAAACAACAAGTACCACAAGAGAGCATCACATAACACAAGATGTAACGAGGTTCACCAGTTTTGGCTACTCCTCAAATTAGACTGCTTGGACTCCCATCCAAATCCAGCCATTGCAAAGCACCAACTTTACAATCAATTTACCAACATCCACTGGAAGGAGCACCAACCCCTAATTTACCAGCACCAACTGGAAGGAGCACCAACCCCTGATTCCAAGCACCAACTTGGATTTCTATTTTAAATCTTGATTGACATAAAAATGCCTTCGTGTTACAAGACCCTCACTGGTCTATCTTAACTCAAATCAATCTCATGGAAGCATAAGGAGAATTGTTAGAGACTCAATATATTCTATTTCTTACTCTTAATCTCAACTTCCTGTCCACAAAGCATACACTCTTTTATAGCTCTACCTACTGCACACTTACAGCCCTTTCATATGGCTTGCACTTGCAGCTCTCACAGCTCTGTACTTCTTACAACATTCTTCCAGCCCACAACACTATCCCTCTATACAACAACACTCTTTCCTCACCGCTATTTTCTCTCAGCAGTTCTCTATCTCTCTTAACCAGCTCTCCAACACACCTCCTCTACGGATAGCGACACACTTTATTTTCTCTTACTATACTGAGCTTAAACCCTAAATTCTTACGGCTCTATCTCTGACATCCTTATCAACGACACCTTCCCTCTTTATGGCGGCACCCTTTTCAATTCTGAGCTACATTCACTTCTGCACCCAACTGCCCTTTTATAATAATATATTCATCTTGAAACCCTAAGTCTTCTATAACTGCCATAATCCCGCATGCAGCCTATTAATAGATTTGTCTCTTTAATTTGGATTCTCGGAGCCACCGCTCGTCGAATTTACTCCATAATGGACCCTGTAACTGTCGCTCTGACTTCACTGACACTCCTGTAACTATAGTTCTGACTCCCATTTACTGTTACTATAACTGCCCTTTAACTGCCACTCTTTCTCAACTTTTGCATGTTTTAACAGCAACCTATTATATTCTATTACAGCCCATGCTTTCTGCGCTCTTTTTGCAGCACTGCGGACCCACTACTGCACTCTGCTTTTTCCTTGTTTTCTCACGCTTTCCTTTTTACCATATTTTCCTGCTTCCTTTTTCCTATTTTGCCATGCTTTCATTTTCCTCGTTTGCCGTGCTCATTCTGCCGCACTGTAGTTTTTGTCTGCTTGTTACACTGAGCATTTCTGTAACCCCACCTATAACAGTTCTTGTTTTGCTGCATGATTTTATTCTACAACTGTCCCTATGTATGCTTCTCGGCTTTTACCCATGAAACTAAGACATGTCACGATATCGTGACATTTTTCCCCTTTACTTTTTCTTGGCAGTTGACCATGAAAACAAGACATGTCACGATATCGTGACACTTTTGCCTTCTTTCTTCATTATTCGGCTTGCACCCCAAAACACATTCCGAAATCGTGACACTTTCCCCTTAACTCTTCTCTGTCTCTTGTCCATGAAAATGAAACATGTCACGAAATCGTGACACTTTCGCTTCCTTGCACTCTTCTCTGCATGCACTAGCGAAAACAAGACATGTCACGAAATCGTGACATCTTTCGCTTCCGTACACTCTTCTTTGCATGCACCAAAAATGAAACATTTCTTTCCATTAAATCGTGACACTTTCGTACCTTGCACTTCTTTTTGCATGCACCAGCGAAATCAGAACATGTCATGAAATCGTGACACTTTCGTTGCCTTGCACTTCCTCCTTGACTTTGTCATGAAATCGTGACGCTTCCGCTTCCTTGCTCTTTCATTTTGCTTCTATCGCGAAATCGTGACACTTCATCCTTTGGAGCCTTCCTCTCTGCTGCTATCACGAAATCGTGACATCTTTTCTCCTTAGCTCTTCTCTTCTCTTCAAGTCGCGAAAACGTGACATGTCGCGATATCGTGACACTTTTTCTCTTGAGCTCTTCCTTATGCAATATGTCACGAAATCGTGACACTTTTTTTTTGGCCTTCTCTCTCCTACAATATGTCGTGAAATCATGACACTTTTTCTCCTTAGTGCTTTCTCTTGACTCGATGAAAAACATGTCACGAAATCGTGACACTTTTTCTCCTTAGCGCTTTTCTCTCTCGAACCGTCACGAAATCATGACACTTCTCCTTCTTTCCCACATTGTCACGAAATCGTGACACTTTTCTTTGCTTGCCTTCTCTCCAACCATGTCACGAAATCATGATAGTTTTCTTTGCTTGTGCCTTCTTTCCAAACATGTCACGAAATCGTGACAGTTTTCTTACTTGCCTTCTTTGCTTCCAACATGTCACAAAATCATGACAGTTTTTCCACTTGGCTTCTTTGCCTCCAACATGTCATGAAATCATGACAGTTTTCCTTGTGCCTTCTCTCTCCTCGGCCATGTCGCGAAATCATGACAATTTTGCTTGCGCCTTCTCTCTCCTTGGCCATGTCATGAAATCATGACAATTTTCTTGCGCCTTCTCTCTCCTCAGCCATGTCATGAAATCATGACAATTTTGCTTGCGCCTTCTCTCTCCTTGGCCATGTCGCGAAATCGTGATAGAAAACATGTCGCGATATCGCGACAATTTTCTTACTTGTCTTTTTCTTTGATTTTCTGAATCTGGGCCACTTTTGTCTTCTTGGAAATTCATTGTACATGTTCTGACTGACCTCTGAACTCCTGTCCACTGCATCAACTGCATCAACTGATCTATCTGTTTGTGTTGACAACAATGACAATACTTTTGCTGCACCTTGCTCATCAATCAACTCCTGTCCATTGCATCAACTGATCAACCTGACTGTGTTGACAACAATGACAATACTTTGGTTGCACCTTGCTCATCAAAAACCTCTTCAAAATTGAGAAGTGCTTATTTTAATAGGAGTAATTAGGTGTTAGAAAAGTTGATTTTTGATCTTCACAAAATCAACCAAAATTGAACTATATTTTATAAAAGCACTATATCATATTCCAAAATCATTAGGGAGTCATAAGGTATTCTAAAAATCTTGATAATAATAATATCTATCAAATATATCAATTTGGGAAGATATAAGCTTTCGTTAAAGCCTAAAATTAGGTGTTCATACTCTCATTACTAGGGATATATAAGTAAGCCTACAAACCCAAGGATTAATAATTTTTTATCAAATGAATCTTATATACTTCAATTAGGGATCATATATCCTAATATAGGGAGCTATAATGAAGACTACAATTCTATCTCATTTCTTCAATTCAACTTCTTCAAATGGGTAAAGGAGTGTCATATAATGAATGTAAAATTTTCTCCAATAGGAACTAGTTCACAAAACATGAAAACATGTGGTATATTGACTCAGGAGCCAGTCATCATATGATAAGAAATATACAATGGTTTTACTGTCTTGAAGTTGCTAAAGGTTATAGACTAAGAATTGTAGACAGCTAAACTTATTCTATACATGGATATGGAAACATCATTTTGAAAACTTCTACTAAAAAAGTATTGTATGTTCTTGGATTAACATTCAATCTCATCTCAATAAGCAAGTTGGTAGAAAAAAACTATATGATTAACTTTGGATATATGGATGGGATCAATACATGTCTCATTATGAATCAATATGGAATAAAAGCAAAAAGATCAATCCATGAAAATACGTACATCCTAGACTCAACGAAAATATCACAAGATATTGTGGTGTTTCAAAATGATACTAATAGATTTAAAGAGGAACAGGTTGAAGAAAATTAAGAACTAATACACCAAAAATGCAAGTATAGAAGGATCAGAAAATAAAAATATGAGAGGATAATTGCACTATTCCCTACTCATTCATCAACAATCAGGACCAAATGGAGATACTTGCAAAGAGAACTATAAAGGTGGTTGGATAGAAGATAAGGATGATGAATCTAAACAAGCCAAGGATCATCCAATGAAATAAGAATTTTTAGCTTCAACTACAACTTAATTTGCTTCATATAAAGACACAAATTACCTGTTGAACTTAAACACAGTAAGCAACAAGGAAGATTGCAAAATTCAAGATGAAGAAGAAGATCCATATTGAAGACTAAAGTCTTCAATACCAAAATAATGTAATACATGGGGGTGTTAGAAATAGATTATATTACATGATATGGATCATGTAAATGTATCTTCCAAGGTACATACTTAGAACATTAGATTAATTTAGGGGAAAGTTATCTAGTTACTTCATGCAATGTAATCGATGCACAAGTGTCAATGTGCAAGCTGTATATGAGTAATTTGTCCCTCGCATAACTAGGTAGAGTGTAGGTCAAGGAACCTATTTTCCTATATAATAAGGGCCTCATTGTAATACATACATAGAGTTGGGGATATAGTCAGATAGAGTAGCTTAGACCATATTCGTAGGTAGTAGTAAAGTTCTATGTAGATCATCATCTATTGGTGATGGGTGCAATGTAGTTTAGTAGGTTTATTAATGGAGTGTTTATTTATTCCATAGCTACATTGTAATCATTTATATAATTTCTATTTATAGCATATTTCAGTCATCTCGTAGATTTAATTTTTTTCATATTATTCTACATCTTGTGATTGCTATCTCCCATTGCACATTACATCAAAAGCTAAAATTTATGGTTAAGAAGAATTCATCTTATGCTTTTCATTTGAGATGAATAATGCAATGTGTTCTTATGCTTAATGCTTTAATTTAGCTTTATGATGTGATCATGTTTTTATCTATCCTTGGGGTGGGTATAATTTCCTCTTGTAAACCATGAAATTCAATCCTAGAAGGAGTTGCGTGATTGCAATAACCAAGTAGCCAAGAGTCCTAGAAGGAGTTGCAAGAATGCAATAGCTAGGATCTCATAAACCTAGGAGTTGTGTGTATACAATATCCAGGGTACTTGTGAGTAGTCACACCTTGATTGAGTAGGATCAAGTGTGTGGGGAAACCTATTCACAAGACAATAGTGGTGACTCCTTGATCATGTAGGATCAAGAGATCATGTTAGTTGTTGTTGAAGTGGCAATAACCTTAGTTAACCCATGGAGGCATGGTAACTAAGCACCAAGGACCTATGTTGAATAATCTATCTAGGAGGAGCTAGAGTTAGTTTAGGGAATTATCATTCACCTTTAATTTGTATGGGCATTAAAGGATAATCCTTATATCGTGGTCATATGGTTTTATATTGATAAGGTTATAGGAAAGGTGGGGGACCACTTATGCTTTCCTTAAACATGTAGGTCTAGTAAGGTGAACCCCATAAGACATGAGAGTTGGACTCTGTTGTCCATTGAGTATCATTTGCAATGACTTGGAAACTCAAATATGGTGAAGCCTTGTATGCTAAAATAAATTATTAAGGGTGTTTCCCTTAAGAGCCTATATTTGTAAGTGCTCTACAAAAAAAATTGGATTGGTATATTTTGGGTTGTTACAATTGGTATCAAAGCTCTAGGTCGTAGTACTAGAAGATTCCATAGATATGTTTAGGTTGAGCCTTGACTTGATGTGCGACTTTGGGTTATATACCTTGCAAGAAGGCAAGGGTGACCCTAGAATGATAATGGAGATTGTTAGTTCATGAGTAGAATGAAGCTAACACATGTAAGTACAATTGAGAGAGAATTGTAGCTTACCTAATTTCTTTGTGTGAATAGAAATTGGAACTTGATCAAAAAGAATGTTTGTGTGAAAGGTAATACTATGCAAAAGGCAGAACACATTTTAGACCCTAGTAAGAAGACTAGGAAGTTAACAACTTTGGGTAAGGGGATTGCAATGACAAGGGAACTAGAAAGGATTGTTGGAGGAACATTAGAATATGGTAGAGGGATAGACGATCTTTCTTCCTTGGTGAAACTGCTCCAAGAGCATTTGGAACAAGAAGAAAATTTAATAGAATACTTGGTCAATAGAGAGGCTAGTACTAGAAAAAGAGAGGATCGACAGGAATAAAATCCTATCCAAAGAAGCCAAGCATGTAGAACCTGAATAGAAGCTAAGCTAGAAAGATATCTTAAGGGAGTAACAACAAAATTCAATGGTAGAGCAAGAGGAGATGAGGCCGAGGCATGGTTGAAAGAGTTAGAAACCTTCTTCCCATTGAAAAATTACTCATTTGGGACTAAGGCTGCGTGGTCTACTATACATCTACTAGAAGTGGCCCTAGAGTAGTGGGACACTACTATTCAAGCATATAAATTGAAGCCATAGACCTTAAGTGGGAGGATTTCATTGAGGATTTTAAGAAAATGTTTCTCACATACTAGTTTTATATTGAGAAATTTGAAGAGTTCTCTACCCTTCTACAAGGATCACTCTCTTTAGAAATATATTATCAAAAAAATGTGAGACTTTTGAAATATGTTACAAAATATGATAACAATGAACGTCTTAAGGTGCATAAGTTTATCCTAGGGTTGGACCCTAAGATAAGGACAATAATTAATCTGCTAAAACAAAAAATTTTGCAAGAGGTATACAACCTAGTTAGGAAGGAAGAAACCTACCTTCAAACAAAAAGGACATTCTTTAATTACTCAGGGATGTCAATAAATGAAAGGTAGGAACTAAGGAAAATAAAGAGTGTAGGCTTCATGGAATGGGATAAAGATCAGAATAAAAGAAATAAAAAAATCCAAAGTTTAATAATAGGAACAACATAAAGTTAGGTCATAAAAAGAAGTTTCATAAGAAAGACGAATCCAATCCCAATCCCTCAAGATTACATGAGTTAGCATAAAAATAGGAGGTAAAGGAAAGGACACAAGAGAAATCCTAGGTACCTAAGGAAGGATGTTACATTACTGGGGGTCTCCACTATGCCCGAACATGCCCTCAAAGAATAAAGTCTAGTCATAGAGCATAGGAGTCATCACACCAAATTTATATTGCCACTAGAAATCAGACCTTAGATGGCCAAGAAACACCGATGTTGCTAAATGGTAAGTTGTTTGCTAGAGACATAAATTTTTTGATAGATAGTGATGACAACTAGTTTTATTTCCACCAGTAGTATGAGGGATATGTCAAAAAGACCTAGAATTTTGGCATAGGGAAGAAAAGTCTATTATAGTTCTACGTAAACCTACTCGATGGACTAATTTCTACCTACAAAAGAGATAATCATACTTGAATTATCTATTGTATGACACTTATATGTGACACCTCTTCATGCTTTTGACACTATAATAGGGATGGATTGGTTGAAGGCACATGGAGCCTTAATCAATTTTCAATATAGGTGGATGGATTACACCAACAAGGATAATAGGAAAGTAAGATTTCAAAGTAGGTGAGGTTGTTTCTAACCCCACTTGCTTTCTACTATGCAATTAAAGAAAGCAATCAAAACAGGTAACTTACTATATGTAGTGAAGATCAATGGTAAGACTAGAGAAAAAGGATATGAAGAAATTTTTAAGAAGCATTCAATTCTCCATGAGTTTCAAGATGTTTTTCTTGAAGACCTTTCGAGTCTACCCCCTAGAAAAAAATTTGATTTCACTATTGAATTAATGCCTAAAGTCAAATATATTTCAAGGACACCCTAAAAAATGACTCCTATCAAGTTACATGAATGAAAAGTTTAGCTTCATGACTTGTTGAAGAAGGGTCTGATCAGACCATGTGTGTCACCTTGGGGTGCTCCAGTGTTATTTATGAAAAATAAGGATGGTTCCCTGAGACTATTTATATATTATAGAATGTTGAATAAGGTAACCATTAAGAACAAGTATCCTCTACCTCAAATAGATGATCTCTTTGATCAATTAAAGGGTGATATCACATTTTCAAAAATAGATCTGAGATCATGTTATCATCAACTAAGAATTAAATAAGAAGATGTCTATAATACAACCTTTAAAACTCAACATGAGCACTAAGAATTCATGGTGCTATAGTTTGGGTTAATGAATGCACCGACTGCCTTCATGAATATTATGAATAGTGTGTTCTAAAGTACTTAGACTAGTTCATCTTGGTATTCTTAGATGACATACTAATCTATTCTCAAACTAAGGAAGAGCATGATCAACATCTCATATTAGTATTGGAAGTACTAAGGAAGAACCAAATTTTGGGGAAACTATCCAAATGCAATTTCTATACTCCATAAGTATAGTATTTGGGGCACATTATCTTACTAGAAGGCATTGTTATAGATCCTTAGAAGATCAAAGCTATCCTAAATTGGTATATACCTAAAAATGTGATAGAAGTCAAGAGTATCATAGGACTTGTAGGTTATTATAGGTATTTCGTGAGAAATTACTTTAAAATTTCCTATCTAATCACCAAACTTCAAAAAAATGAAAAGAATTCAAATGGATGGATAAGTGTGAGATCACATTTGAGACTTTGAAATATAAGTTGACAATGATACCAATTCTAAATATTTTGGACCCCCTTGGGAAGTTCACTATGTCTAAATATGCCTCTCTAGAAGGTTTGGGGGTGTTTTGTCTCAAGAATAAGTCATAGTAGCATACAAATCTAGAAAACTCAAGAAGCATGAGGTAAACTATGCTACTCGTGATCTAGAATTGGTAGCAATTGTGCATGCCCTAAAGGTTTGGAGGCACTACTTGTTGGGCCAACCTTTTGAGCTAAGAACATACCATCTAAGTATTTGAGGTATATCTTTACTCAACCTTTGCTGAATGTGAGATAGAGAAGATGGGTAGAGTTCTTAGCATAATATGATTTTGGTATTTGATTACATCAAAAGTAAAGAAAATAACGTGGAAGATGTCTTGAGCAGGACAAGGCACATAACCACCTTAACCCGAAGCCATGTATATTTAATGAATAGGGTCAAGAAAATGCAACTACAAGACCTATATTGCTTAGAACTTTGAAGAAAAATAGAAGAAACTTTAGAAGAAAGCAAGGGTTTCAACATAAAATATGGGATTTTATGCTTTAAATATTGGGTAGTTGTACCCAAATTCAATGATTTGAGGAGAATGATTTTTGTAGGAGGCACATAATTCTCCCTATTTTACTCATATAGGAGGATACAAAATGAGAGAAATATAAAAATATCTTCTACTGGACTAGGATGAAGCAAGATATCAATGAATTCCTATCAATATGTTTCGAATGCTATAAAGTGAAGGCAGAACACTGTCACCCAGTTGGGAAGTTATACCCACATGAGATACCTATGCAAAAGTGGCAGGTAATCTCTATGGACTTTATTGTAGGAATACCGAAGAATAGATTCCAGCACAATACCATCTTGGTAGTGGTTGATAAGTTGACCAAGGTCACACACTTCATACCAAGGAACATCAAGGATGATGCATTGATGATGGCACATAAGTTTACCAAAGAATTTTTCAGATTATATGGGTTTCTAGAAGTAATTATATCTGAAAGAGATTCTAGATTCACATCGGAATTTTGGCAAGCTCTTCATTGTGTAGTGGGCATTAAGCTAAACATTAGTTCTGCATATCATCTTGTAGACACCTAAAACGCGTCATGTCGAGGTGACTACTCATATGGGACATGCTAGAAGACCATATGGAAGACCTTGGACAAATACCAAGGTATAGCAGTGGTTTTAACCACTCATTTGGGCACCTTTGCCTAGTCAGTGCTAGCCACTGTTGACACCCACGGTTAGCAGAGCTGACCGCGCTTGTCGAGCCACGATCTAGCCTCAGAATCAGTTGGCCTTTGACCAATTCAAAATTGGTTCCAAATGGCCAATTGGTTGCAGATTGGAGCGGTTTGAGCGAGGAAGGTTCTGGATCTTTCCATCCAACAAACTCAACTACCCAATCTTGATCTTGGCTTCCTCATGAAGCTAGGACATAGCCCTCCTAGGTGCTATAAGACCCCCATCCAAATTGGGGAAAATATCTAGAGATGCATAGGTGAATTTGAGCAGTGAAGCCCTGTCGAATTCAACACTCACCTAATTGCATTGTGACATTGCTTTCTTGCCCTTAATTGAGAGATTGAAATGGCAATTCAAGCCATGGAGGTCCTAGGAGGTTAGGAGAGCCAAGAAATGCAATTACACCAATTTCACGTGCAATCGGAGCAATTCAACCACCAAATCTGTTAGAGGACACAGAGGCGACCCTTGACCATCAATTTGGCAAGAGGATTCAGAGATTTAGCCCTTGAATTGGAGGACAAGCACACTTCAAGCTCCATCATGGTTGTCAGCCATGGCTAACAGTGCTCACCGTGCCACAGAGCCATGGTTAGGGTATCATCCCTAATTTCCTTGCTTTCTCACCGTAGGATTTGTTAATGGCATTAGATTAAGCATAATTTAGGTTTAATTGCATTATTAGAGATTTTTGACCGATAGAATTAGCTTGTTTAGTTGTCTTGCTTTCAATATTGTAACTAGGATACTAATGAATATTTTTCATGCTTCCATGTTTTCAAATTCATAATTAGGCCATTAGATAGATACATATGCTTTTCCTTTACATGATTCATAGCATATTTTCATGTTTTTGCATAGGTTTACTAGCTTTCTTGCATTTTCTTGATTATATGCTAGTAATGTCATGTGTTCATACAATTTCCTCAAAAAGCCTCATCAAGAGAGGCATCCTTTATTACTAATGCTTCTTGTTGTTTATTGCATGTAGGATCAACAGGGTTTTGACATGCAAGGCAACAAATGCCTCTAATCATGGAGAAGAAGGTCATCGACACCTTGGAGCAGTTCGTGTCATTTTAAAAGGCATTTGGAATGCACCTACCCTTGAGGGGGATTTCAAACTATTGTAATTGTTGTATCAAATGGGTATCCCTAAGAGGGATGGATTTGTAACTTGACTTGATTCGAAATTAATAAAAGATCTTTGTATTTTGTTTCTTTTCATTCTTGTCAATTTGTGTATGCCTATTTGCATCATTTTCAGCAATTTCAATATTAGGTGCAAGCCTTTTTGGATGCTACAGAAGGCGATCACGATGGGAATTCCACATTAAATGCCATAGATCACTAAATTTTAGGTTTTGTGATGACAGGTGCTAGCCACGGTTGACAACCATGGTCAAAAGTTGTCACCATAGTTGACACCCACGAGCAATAGTTGCAACCACACCATAGAGCCACGATCAACATCTGACATGTCGTACAATAGGGAGAAAAGCTTAATCGGATGAGGATCTGAGGTAGGATCCATTTTTATCTAATTTTCCCTATTCTCTATCTATGTTTTTCAGAATGATCAAAATGCTAGCATAATTAGGGAATGCAACAAAGAAGATAAAATGTATTGAGTCCTTAGGTCTTTTTCTTAAGGCTTCACTAGTCGTTGCTAGGAACAACGAACCTCTGAGTGTAGTCCGCCCTAGTCTCCAATGGTCTAGGCCCTTCTTGTATGTTGGTTTGCTTGTATGAGGCCCATCTAGTGGCCATATCATCATCATCATTAGTATGCATTTGCTTTGAAAGTCATATAGCTTAATCATGCATACTTATGAAAGTTAAACATTCCTTTTAATTTGCATAGCATATAGAAGAATCATTTGAGTGTTATTTTATGCATTTAATTTTCATGCAAAATAAAAGGAACCCCACACACCATGACACACTGTAAATGCTAGTGAGTTGGAAGTCACATCCAACCACTAGTAGGGTTCAACGATGGTGGTAGTGATTTCCATCCATTGGCCCAAATCCTTCGATCCTTGTGTTACTAGACCAATACCGGATCCAAGAACCATCCATAGCCTAGAAAAATTGCATGTACTTCTCTTTAGAGGGTATAACACTGACTGGGTGAGATTGGGTGAGGATAGGACCTGTGCTCCCTACCCAAGTGTGGACTTTCATTACCACACTTTGGGGGATTACGTAACCTGGAGTTCATAGCCAAGTTGTCGAGCTACGAGTATACAGGTGAAAGCCCTTTAACAATTGAGTATATCATCAACATATTGAAAACATGATGAGAGTTACTTATTGATACAACAAATTGCAAAACACATCAAACAGTTTAGGGTTCACTTTAAACTTTAAAAGAGATAATCACCATTGTTTACTTTATTTGTTTTAAAACTTACATAAGAGATAATACAATATCATGGTGGCTACACGGAGAGGCCAACCCAGGCGTAGATCCGAGGTCGAGGCCAAAGCTCCACCCAATGCACAACAAGACGCACAACACCCTCAATCACAGAATCCTCCCGAACATCATTCGATGAGTATTAGAGGGGATAATTCTATGCATGGGGATCTTGTTGAGAATACCCCGATACGAGGAGCTACTAGACACTCCTCGAGACATAGATCAGAGCATGGAGCTTCCCAACATGGGGGTTCCAAACATGTTAGTATTTACCATGACCGCACTCCATGTGCATCCATGGGATCTACTGAAGAGTTTGTCATTGAGGGATCCAGATTGGTACCCCTTCATCCTATATCTAAGGGAGGCTTGAGGCCCCCAACATCTGAGTATAGATGAGTTCAGGATCTACCCATCCAGGGGAAAATGGATAGGGCCACTTCCAAGCATAGGCCCACTCAAACTCCCAACAAAGGTGAGCCTTGTAGGATCACTATAGATGTATCTAAAGTGGGAGCCAATGGTACACCACCTCATGAGCCATGGCATAGCAGATAGTTGGATGGTTTGGGTAAAGTTCTAGGATAGCTAGGTTACAAGCCTACTCCTACGCCTTCTCATCCTATGAGTGTGTATAGTGGTAGTACCATTAGGACTATCAGAGAACCTAGAGAGTGCTCCAAGTGTTCTCGAGATATGTGTGCCCCTACATCTCATGCAAGCATAGAGTGTAGGCAACATCTGGATGTGAATGCCATCTTCATAGACAAGGGCAAGAGCATAGTAGATCAGTCCATTGGGGGACACACCCACAAATCTGCTCGAATAGAGTGCACACACTAGAGGCCTCAAATGATTGATCACATAGATAGATCTCACAAGCTGATGTCAGAGCAAAGATGTCAGATTCTCCAAGACCAATTGGAGGATGTTCATGCAGAGTAAGAATGCCTCAAAAATGAGAACACTCAGAGGCAAAGGTTCATAAGACAATGCTTATATGAACAATGAATGCATGAGCAATGCATCCTTGATCAAAAGGAGCATGTTGAGAGGGAGGATCGACTAGCCAGTGTCAGTTTACATCCTCATAGTGAGCATAGGGAGCGCATTGATAGATGAGTTGCTTCACAACCTGATTTGCACCTTGAGTATATAGATACCCATACTCGCTATATGACCCAACATAGAGATGGGTGCCCTCCACCCGAGCATCATGGGCATAGGTAGTACGAAGAAGAAGTGGGAGATGAATTAGATCAAGAATATCCTAAAATATCCCAAGTCGAGGAGGAGGATGAGCCTATTCCTTCACCTCGATCGAAGAGGAATGTGCCTCCAAAGGTGCCTCCAAGGCAATCCATAGAAGAGGAGTTCTTATCTTCATAGGCTTATAAAGTCTTGGCAGAAAAGGTCAAAGCTATAGAAAAGCAAGGAACAACTTATCAAAAGCCAACCTTGAATAAAATCCATAATGAACCTTTATGTCCATCAGTGCCTATTCTACCTTATCTCGAGCATTTTGAAATGCCTAAGCTAGAAAATTTTAGAGGAGAGGAGGATGCTCAGGAGCACATCACGAGATTTTTAGACATGTGCTTTCAGATTGGAAGCAATGATGCCCTACTCCTACGGACTTTCATCATGACCCTCTCAGGCCTAGCCCGAGAGTGGTTTAATCAACTCAAGAGGTACAATATCACCAATTTTGAGCAATTGGATGATGCATTTCTTGAACGCTTCTCCTTTGGCATCAAGAAGAAGGTGAACTTATCCGAGCTGGCTGCTTTAATGCAACATGATGATGAGCCAGTTATGGATTATGGGAAATGATGGAGAAAGATGATGGTAAAGCTACCATTTTCCATCCCTACTTCTGAACTAACTAGAATGTTTACGAAAAGTTGTGCAAAGCACATTTCATTATTATTATAGTTGTAGCAATATCAGACCTTCGAAGAGGCTTTGGTGCAAGCCAAAGTGATTGAGGATATCAAGTTACAGGAGGGTAACTTGAAGCTCAGGAATAAGAAGGAATGGAACAAGAGAAGCACTAAGAAACAATAGGCCAAGCCAGCCCACGTCAATCAGGTGGCTTTGAACCTTCAAAAAGGGGATAAGGGGTAGCAACAATGAAATTATCAAGCCCAACCTCCCCCTGCACAATATGAGCAATGCAACAACCAGAAGGGTAAGAATAAGGAAAAATACCCACCTCACTAGTTCACACCATTGTCAGAATCGATGACTTTGATATTCAATCAACTATGCAAGACCAAGGCCATACACTTTCTAGAGATCAAACTTTTAGACCCTAATCAACCCAAACCAAAGGGGTATGGGGATGAGTTGTATTGTATTTTCCACAGAGTAAAGGGATACGACATTGAAGTATGTTGGAGTTTCAAACATTTAGTACAAAACATGATAGAAAGAGGTGAGCTAATTATGGATAATCCTCAAGCACCAGATAATCAAAATATGGGGATTTACAAGAATCCTCTGCCTAACCATGAGGTACCAAGGAACAATATTGGCCAAGTCAATCAAGTATGAATCGAACCACCAACCCATGGGTTCGTCAGAATGGTCAATGTCATCACAAGACATGCGAGGTATGAGAGACCAAATCAACCTCTAGCTCCTATTAGAGTCCAAGTTGTGCCTCCTCCAAGGCCAGCCCAACATGTACCAGGCCCACCAACTAGACCGATGGTGACAATCAAGAGTAGGTTAGTTCAAAACCTATAGATAACTCCAGTAAAGTTGTCAATTTATGAGCTGATTCAATAGTCTCCCAAGCATAGGGAGACGCTTATGGATATTCTAAGGTCCATAGAAGTACAGTCCCAGGATCCAGAAGCATTCACACACTTTGTGGGACACGTGCAATAGTGCCAGGAACCGGTCATACAATTTCATGATCATGAAGTCAAGATGGTTTCCACTATCATAGTGGACCCACCGCTCCATATCATTGCATGTGTGAATCACATACCTTTCAAGCGGGTTTTGATTGATACAGGATCATCAATCAATATTATCATGACCAAGGCATTAACATACCTGAAGTTACCAAAGATGCATATCATACCTTCTACCTTCACGTTGAGAGCTTTTAATGATGCATTATGCTCAACTGTCGGCACGATAGTCTTACCTATTCAGGTGGGGCTGAAGACCATCCCCATGATGTGTCATGTGATTGAAGGTGCTATGCAATATAATATACTTCTAGGATGGCCTTGGATAAGATAAATGTATTGTGTCCCCTCTATTCTCCATCAATGTATCAAATACGTGCATGAGGGATAGGTTCACGTGGTGCCTTTCGATGAAGAACCATTTAAATACGTGAATCTAGCAGATTTATCGAGGGATTTTGTGCTCCCCTCAATGCACCTAGACATACGGCCTGCATCATCGATCAAAGATCTAGGAGGTAAAATAAGAGAAGTGTGTGCCAAACCTACAATGTTCATATCTCAATGATCGGAGCACACGATAACTGCTTCTACTAGACCATCGGCATCCATGATGCATCGAGATGATAAGAAGCTAAAAGCAAATATGGGTAAAAAAGAGATGAAGCAAGCGCCCAAACTAGTTGTGATCGAGGTTCCTACTCCCATGGAAGTAGAGAATGCTCAAATAGAAGTCGAAGAGGCACCTCAGCCTACTTCACCTACATCTTCAGTAGGGTCATCTGCACCGTAGGTGACCATTCATTTGGTTAATCCCAGATTGGGGGAATATATTGTGTAGAATGTGATGTTTACACCGATCATCAAGACTGCACAAGACATGGGCCGACCACAAGCCCATCACCTTCTCATAGGGATGGTGGTACCACTGGGGGTACCTCCTAACCAAACTAATTTCATCTATGGAGGGCTCGACCAGGTTGCATCTCGCACCCCCATGGATGAAGATGATGATGAGCCATTCACTATGAATGTTCATTATCTTTCTAACCCAGAGTATGCCTTATGATATTTTGAGTGTTACCATTGGCATGGTTACGGTCTCGGATTATCTGAGTAGGGGCATAGGAGGTCGTATGAACCTCAATATCAATTGCCTATAGATAGGTTCGGGTTAGGATACCATATTGGAGGATAGGATGAACTCCTCATGGCATCTTTAGACCACCTATACCTCAGTCTGGGGGGTGAAGTCGACTTCAATCCTTATCACCCCAATCCCACCTCTTTTCAGAGGGATAACCGGATAGTGTCTTATGTCACTATAGGACCACCCGAGACATATCACGAAGATATCTTGGTGGAGACCGGTCTAGAGCATATACCAAGAGAAAACTTGGATGAACAAATCCATGCAACAATCGATGACACAGGCCTACAGGTTCACAATGCTAGCATAGTAGAAGACTTCGAGTCAGAATATCATTCTGACGAGGACATAGCAGAGTCCATCTCTAAGAGAGGGGGACCGAGTTGCATATATGACATTGATGATGATGGTGAGTCCTCAAATAATGAGCAATATGAGGATGAGACTGAGTTGGCTTATCTAGGCCCTCTTAATTTACGTCATCTATTACCTTCAGAGACAGTCATTGAGGATAATCAATCCTCCATGAATGATAGCAGTTATCAAGAGTGGGCTTACATACGGCCCCATATCCCTAATTCCCTAGTTCTAGTAGGTAGTGGTGAAGGTCTCTATTATGATAGTGATGATGAAGATGAAACAGAGAGAGCCTATCTAGGGCCTCCTTACTTACATCATCGTAATGCACCGTACACTACAGAGGATATGTACAGAGATATCAATATTCATCCTCACCTCAGAGGAAGACCACCTAACTTGGATAGGATTTATCATATGGTCTTCCCTGATCCATCGACATATAGAGAGCTCCTCGAGCCTAGCGATCCTATTTTTGAGTCTATCCATAGACCGGATCCAGAGATCCCCATACCCCCAGAACCACATCTCAGGGATGGAAGTTATATCAATATAGAGTCACATGCACGTGGTCCTGGAGACATGATCCATTCCATCAATATGATCTCCATTGATTTGACCACTCCACTTCACAACCCAGCTGATCCTTCCAAGCCATTGTGTCTGAATGTAGATGCTATTGATTGGGATCACGTTGACTCACCACTAGAGCCTGAATATTTCTTCCCTAATGAAGAAATGTTGCAACCTTTTCACTTTGTGCCAAGATGTGCACATGATGTTTATCATGCTGAGGATGCTTCCAATGCGGAACCCATAAACCCAGTAGATGACATCCACTTGATCCCTACGCCTCATCAGCTTGAGGAGGGATCCCACATGTCAGTAGAGGAAACCTTTGAAGTGGATATCAGTAATGATCCCACCAATCCAAGGAAGGTTAAATTTGGAGAAATTTTATCTCCTGATGAGCATGCCAACCTCATCCCTCTACTGAGAGAGAGACCTGCTCTCTTTGCTTGGACTTATAAGGACATGCCGGGTCTAGATCCAAAATTGGTTACTCATAACCTTTCGCTAGATCTATCAAAGAAGCCAATCAAGCAGAAACTTAGGAAGATGCATCCGATAGTAGCCTTAATGGTTAAATATGAATTGCAGAAGCTATTGGATGTAGAGTTTGTCATTTCCATCGACTATCCAGAATGGGTATCAAACATGGTGCCTATAGGAAAACCTGATGGAAGGATCCATATTTGTACGGATTTTAGAGACCTCAATAAGGCAACACCAAAGGATTCATTCCCATTGCCGAACATAGATGCTCTCGTAGATGCAACTACGGGTCATGAAATGCTCTCCCTAATGGATGGTTTTTTTGGTTACAACCAAATTTGGATTAAGCCCGAAGACCAACATAAAACCATATTCATAACACCATGGGGGACATTTTGTTATAAGGTTATGCCATTCGGTCTTAAAAATGTTGGTGCTACATATCAGTGGGCTATGACATATATCTTTCATGACTATATGCATAAGATCTTGGAAGATTACATCGATGACTTATTGGCGAAGTCATTGCTGCGTTTAGAGCATGTTGAGGTCCTGAGAAAGGTCTTCGATCGCCTGATAGAGCATAATGTCAAGTTGAATCCTAAGAAGTGTGTATTTGGTGTAACTTCAAGAAAGCTCTTGGGATTCATAATTTCAAAGTGAGGCATCAAAGTTGATCCAATGAAGGTCAAGGTAATTTTAGAAATGCATCCTCCCATGAATATCAAGGAATTAAGAAGCCTACAGGGCAAAGTAGCATCCATAAAGTGATTTATCACATAGTTATCAGATAAATATCGACCCATGAATCGATTGCTACACAAGGGGGTCCCATTCAATTGGGATGAGGACTATCAAGCAGCCTTTGCTGAGATTAAGCAATACCTGGTGACACCACTAGTGCTAGCTCCACCAAGACCAGATGAGCCTTTTATGCTATATATCAATAACTGAATTTGCATTAGGGACCATGTTAGCCCAAAATAATGTGCAAGACAAAGAGCAAGCCATATATTACATTAGCCGAACCTTGGTGAGTTATGAGCTAGGATATGCATATGTGGAAAAACTATGTTTAGCAGTAGTGTTCGCTACAAAGAAATTGTGACATTATATGTTAAGTCATACGACGTATGTCATATCAAAACAAAATCCTTTGTAGTATATGATGAGCAAGATATATCATAATACACGTACTGCAAAGTGGATCATGCTATTGATAGAATTTGATTTGGAATTCATTAGCCAAAATTCCATTAAGGGATAGGTCATAGCTGATCAACTGGCTGAGGTACCTCTTGAAAATAGTAGGCCCCTCACCATTGAGCTTCCTGATGATGCAGTTTTTGCCTTATCAGAAGCACCCAAACCCGAAGAACCAGATAACAAAGCTGATATGACCTTGTTCTTCGATGGTTCAAAGTGTGAGCAAGGGGGTGGTGTAGGAATAGTGTTGTTCACGCCGCAAGGTGCTCCTATGCCCTTGTCATTCAAGTTGGACTTTCCTTGCACTAACAATAATGTTGAATACGAAGCCCTAATTTTGGGCCTCCAAATAGCTATCGCCATGAAGATTAAAAGGTTAAATATCTTTGGTGATTCCCTTCTCATTGTTAACCAAGTGAAGGGACTTTTTCAGTGTCGATGTCCTATCCTGAAGTCTTACAAAGATCTTGTTGATACATATTTAGCTCAGTTGGAATGGTATGACATCGAGGCAATCCCTCATTCATCGAATAGATTCATAGACACTATGGCATCTTTGGGATCCTTAATCCCTCAGAATCCATCTACCGATTTTACTACCATCCATGTAAAAATGTTGTCACACTCTATTGTGCAACGTGAAGCTTTGGATAACAAAGAGTCAATCAACATGATTCAGGTAGAACCAAACCATGAATGGTTCTACAGAGCCAGAGACTTTCTCAAGAGAGCACCTTGGGGGTCATTGATCTCGTAAGGTCCTACGAGGAGTGGTACTACCATTCACCATAAGGTTATTTCCTAGTCTGCATTTGCGAATGTTAAACCATAGGGGGAGCATGTTGTCTTGTCAGTTGAGGCTGAGAGCTATCAGAACTGGATGTCATAGATATACGACTTCCTTAAGCTTGGTATAATCCCTCAAGGATTATCACGTGCTATGAAGCGCACATTTAAATAGAAAGTGACAAAGTATGTCTTGTTAGGAGATATTTTGTATCGTCGAAGCTACGATGGAGTTCTCCTTCATTGTCTTGAGCCCCAAGAATCATCTTGGGAAATTTTGCAAGCTCACGATGGTACGTGTGATGGCCATTTTAGTGGCATGGCTATCATCAAGTGCATCCTTCACATGGGTTATTATTGGCCCACTATGGAGAAGGATTGCAATGTGTATGTCAAGAAATGTGTTAAATGCTAACATCATGCTAATCTTGTGCACCTGCCATCATAGGCCTTACAACCCATTCAAGTGGCTTGGCCATTTGCTCAGTGGGGTTTGGATCTCATCGGTAAGATCTCTCCTCCATCATCGGGCTGACATACATTCATTATTATGGCTATTGAGTACTTTACTAAGTGGGTGGAAGCAATCCCATTAACAATGACAACTAGAGCACGTATTGTTGAGTTCATACTCACCAATATCATAAGTCATTTTGGGATACCATCCAAGATAATTTTGGATAATGGCACATCATTCAAAAATAAAACTGTGAGAGCTTTGACATTTAAGTACAAGATCAAACACAGTTTTGTGACTCCATATTATCCATAGGCAAATGGGTAGGCTGAAGCTTCAAACAAGATAGTGGTATCCATATTGAAAAATATGGTACAAGAACATCATAAATATTGGCACATCCAACTGCCCCTTGCATTATGGGCTTACAGGACTAGTATTCGGACACCCACTAGGGCAACTCCATTTTCACTAGTATATGGCACTGAGGCCATTATACCCTTAGAGTTGGAAATTCCAATGTTGCGCATCGCATTGAAAGAGTTCATCGATGATGACACCGCATGGCAAGCTCACCTAGATCAATTGATGCTACTTGATGAACGTCGCATGAATGCCCTTGAGCATCTCCATGTTTATTAGGAGTGCTTAAAATGAGCTTACAATGACAAAGTCCATCTGAGAGACTTTGAGGTTGGTGATCTTGTGCTGAAAGAGAACCAACAGAACTCAAATCTACCGCCAAAAATGTGAGACAAATTTACGGCTAATTGGTTAGGTCCTTATATCATCTCTGAGAAGATTGGACCTGGGACATATCACTTAACATCGTTGGAAGGGGTTGAAGAGCCTGAACCTCTCAACATCCTTCACCTTAAAGCATTTTATGCCTAAAACCATCAAAAGGCCCCAAAGGCATCTGTAAGCCCTTTGGTCATTCAAAAAAGGCTCCAAAGGCATCTGTAAGCCCTTTGGTCAAATAAAAAGTTATAAAATTTAAAAAATTGGAAAATATCAAAATTCAAAAACATTGCATTACATTTCATTTGCATCATTGCATTTCATTTCATCATTTCATTTTCACATGCATTTCATATTGCATTGCATTAGGCATATCCATCCGTTGCACTTGCATTAGGATAGTTTGTGTTTACAATCTTACAAATGACACCACGTTTGTATTTCAATCATGCATCTTTGCACTATCATCATCATTCACCACCCATGTGAGTAATTGTGTTTTTCAACACAACCTTTATTGTTGCTATGAAGAATATACTAGGGTTTTTCGGTCATTCAACCATACCTAGTGGTCTTCTCAAGAGTTTGGTAGAAAGCTTGCTTTGCTTTTGTAGATGAGGTCTAGTTTTGATAGCCCTTAGCATATCATAATCCTATCACTAATCAAACACATTAAACAATCCTAATTAGGGTAAGGAAGGATGAACACTACAAAAGTGGTCTAGGTCACCTTAGGTGAAAGGTTTTGTTACTTGCTCATTTTGTGAGGTGCAATGGTCTAGAGTAGTGGTCATTGGAAAAAGGACAAGTTTACCCCCTACCCGAATAAATCCCTTGCTTACAAATGAAGGAGAAAAATCCTCGAGTGAAATTCCAAAGTTAAATCCTCAAAAATGAAATCAAATCAGTATCAAATCCCTTGCTCAAAATACAAAATAAACAGTGATTTTCATCACTATACAAAATAAACAGTGATTTTTATCACTATATATGAGCAAGTATCCCAATAAATTGAAGAAAAGAAGGGGGTGAGCTTGAATCCCTAGAATGATCAATGCTTGAAAGCCATAGAGTGATCCTCAATCTCAGCAATGGGTTGAAAGAATCCTGCTTGTCATTGAAGGGGTAGTTCTAAGAAATTTACGAGTGAGCTAGCTTTAGGTGGCCCAGATTGCCTAGTGGTCTAGTCTGACTAAATTCAAACCTAGGATTGGATAGACATTTGAGGATCCCCAATCTTAGCAATGGGCTGAAAGAATCTCACCTGACATCGGGGTATGCTTATGCCTTATCTAATATACTCATTTGCACACATAGGGATAATGAATAGTTAGGGTCTATCCTAGCGAAAGCCTTATTTTTCAGAAGTCTAGTATGGTCAGTATACAACTTTTGATAAGTCAACTAGGGTGTTTGAGTTTCATGGAAAACCTCAAAAATTCCCAAATAGCAATCAAAAATCAATTTTCTTTTATGAGAGTTTGTTTATTAGAACTATTTGTAGTATAGGATAGATACCAGATGGATGTCAGAAATGATATTTAAATGGCCACTGACTATGATGAGGCCGAGAAATACCTCATTTTTGCACTATGGTTAACATATAAAAATTACCATATTATTAAATATATAAAGTTAAATTGACAAATAGTTGATTAGAATATATTAATTTTTAATTGTTTACATGATTTTATGTTCGAAACATTACCCGTGTTTTGACTATTTTAAGCATTTTACTTATAAAAGGTCAAAAATGAGTATCATGTCAATTCTGATGTCATACTATAGTAAAATTACATTATTATGGCATGGATAGATTCCTCTCATCGAGAACTACAACTTTTATTTTTGAAGCAAGTCAATCTGAGCTGTAGATAAAAAGTTATGAATGTTACATCATTCTGGAGCTCATGCCTTAGTTTTTTTTTTCTGAGCTGTTAACAGGTGCAAATATGCGTTAAGGGGCATATTGGTGGATCTATTTGGAATGATCCAAAGCAATTTAAGGAACCCAATTCATACAAATTATATTTCATAGTGGAGAGAACACATTACCCAAATTTTAAGGCATATGGCCAAATAATCTAGCAGATATGGGGCCCACAAAATGGCAGTTTCACACTTTTTGACTGCTGGAAATTCTAGTAAAAATTTGTATTAGAGGTCAACTTGACAGCAATTCTAGGAGTAATTCCTGAGGATTTAAGAGCTGAAAATTGAACCAGATGTAATTTATACATCCAAGAACATGTGGGTAAAATTTGGTGTACATTATATTTACGAGGAAAAAGTTATACGCACTCCAAAATGGCAACTGGGCATGTTTTGACTGCTATAAAAAATAGGTGACAATCCATACAAATTCCAGCTACCTGTCACTATGAAGGAAGGCATAGAATTTGTCAATTAAATATGTGGGAAACACTTGGAAACAATTGATGGAGGCTAGGAGTGACCTTTCTCCACTTGCCAACACTTCCACATGATCCAAATAGGAGCAACCAGTCAAAAATATTGAATTGCAGGAAATATGGAAACAGTCATACAAATTCTAGTCAGCTATCAATAAATAGCATGGCTTGAATTTTATCGATTCTAGCATATAAAATCTATACAATTGGTCTTCTAAGGACTTAGGAAGACTACCTATCTGGTCAAACTTGCTTTTCTACGTATCTAGTGTACGAATAAGGGTCAAAATGGTTAAACTGCCAGATATTCTGGAGCAGCTCTGAAATGAGCAAAACAGGACCAATTTTGGTCAAAACTATAAAAAAAATGGTCAAAAAGATGGCAAATGGCGAGATGAATATGGATATAGCTATATGAGAAGTATTATAACCCCTTCCAACGCATTTCTCCCAATGGATGACACTAAAAATAAAATGGATATGCTATAGCATAACAATCTGCTACATTTTAGGAAAACTTATTCAGAACAATTGCTAAATCCCTAAAAGGTAGTAACAAAAAATATTAGCATATGTAATACAATGTTATAAATAATAGTCTCCCATGTTGGTTGAGCCAGGTAGAGAGGTAGAGAAGTAGAGAATAAGGATAGACTTGTGGTAAGAAAGTAGATCTATGGCAAATTGTAGTTTTTAGCATGTTTTCTTACAAATATTGTAATGTTGCTTAAGACTAAATAAAGTGCAGGACTTCTCATTCATATTTTGTCCCATTAAATATCTGAGTGTTTAAGTAGTTAAGAGAGTTTTTTTGCCTTCTTATGGAATGGGGGAGCAAGGGCCACTTCCAGGTTTAGAAGAAGGCTTATTGGTGACAGGTTTTTCTACAACTTTTGCTGCAGCAGATTAAGTAGACTTGTCATATTTTATTTTATGTTCATTAGCTGATAGTGCATAAATATTTATGATTTTAACCTAGGTTAATGAGTGTGAGTGTTAATTGGTTCATCAACTTGCAACATTATTGAATTTCCCTTGTTTCCAGCAGATTATTTCCCGTTTTAATCCATTCTGTTGATCAGCTATTAGCCTGTGTGTTTCATTTTTTGCTATTTCATCTTCTTGTTATTATTTTTATTTTGCAAGAGTAAAATAGGTGACATTTCTGCAAATTTAGTTAGATTTCAGTTTCTTGCAACTACCTTTTCTTGTCATTTACATTTTGCAACAGTAAATAGGTTTCATTCTGCAAAAGTAATCAGGTTTTATTCCTGTAATTTTGATTCTGCAAGAGTAATTAGAATTTAACTTCAGTTTATAGGATTAAAGTGACACCAAAACCCCCAAGGTTCACTTATCCCACAAATAAAGCCTATTTTTTGAATGAACTGATTTTCAAGCTACCTATATCTCCTTTGATATATAGCCTTGGACACCGCCATGGATTAACAATTATAATGATTAAATGGTGTGATTGACAACACTCATCAGACTATATTATATTTACTATTATAATATACAAACACTTATGAATGGAAACCATATATAATTACATCTCACATATGGGTGCACAATTTATCAATTTTCATAAAAGGATATAGCAATTACATTTCATGATTGTTATACATTATGTGGTGTCATCCATTAGATTGTTAAAACCCACATTACATTACTACATTATGTTTTAAGTGATTAAAACATACATGTTCATTTACATAGCATTCATCATAGAAAATGATGTGCAATACATACATGGCATAAATTATGTCATAACAACATAAGTTAAATGTATACAAGTACAATAAATCAAACATACATTTAAACATCAAATATTGCATCATAAGTAGCCATCTACACATATATATCATTGCATTTAAAATCATACATCCATTATACAATTAGTACATGTCATCCATACATCACATCATATAGCGTAAAATAAACATCACATCTAAGCATTGCATCCATATGCATCTCATAAAATCTAAAAACAATAAAAATAATAAACTACACATATAATGAGTCTCAAAGTTAGATCATATATATGTGTATCAAAAAATATATATAAGCAGTACATCGACATATGTCAAAAATTCCTGTAGGCTACATTTGTGTAGGTCCTCAACCTTACACACAAAAATGGTACAATAGCATCTATAAGATCTATACTAAGTAGCACCACCTGTGCCCTCGACTTGAGAGGCTCTGTCGTTGCCTCCACCATCCCTGTGAGTCCTCCTAGAGTTGGCTCTAGAAGTCCTCTCTGACCTGTGAGATCTGTGACTAGATCTAGCTGAGGATTGGCCTATCTCTTGAGTGTGAGTCCTATGATACCCTGAAGCTATGGGCATCTCCAGAATCTCACCCTCGAGTAGCCCAATCGATCCCCTCAAGGTAGAGATGTAGGCAACACTCCATGCTCCACCATCAATGTGCTGCTGCACCAAGGTCCAAAGTCTCCTGATCTTTTCCCCCTTGATCTAGTCCTGCTACACCTTGTGTTGCTTGAGCTATTGAAGCAGCTAGAGGCGCTAGAGCAACCTATGAAGAGGAGGGGTCCTCTATCCCAACCCGTAGTGCATCATACTATACCTTGAGAGCATCCAGATGAGACTGGATGAGGATTCGTTGGCTTGTAACCTATTTTATCTCTGTATATGTTGTGGTAATCTTATCTTACATAGTGGTCTTCTTCTCCTTATAGATATGCCACTATGACTACCCTATTGTAAGTCAAGACTGTAGATACCCCACCTTTGCCTATAAGGTGGCAATGATGATGTCCTGATGTAAGAGCTATCTGTAAAGAGCCTTTATGAGTCTATAGGCTAGCAACCTAGGCATTGAGATGTCCAACCTTGCTATCTAGTGGTGTCTCACCCTCCTCGAGAGCGTCATCCTCCTCCTTAATCTAAGGTGCATCCTCTATAGATCCCTCACCCCATATGCCCTCAGTCCTTTAATAGACTCGACGATCATGAGGATTGACCTCTACGCCCTCTGCACCCTCTGTAGCATCATCAACTACGCTGCCTAAGGGGCCTTCAAAGCCCTGCCATACCTTGAGGGTCCACAAAGTGTCAGTCAAGAGTGGTCCCTATGTCTGTGAAACTTAACTCCTAAAATTCATCGTCCTTGTCCCCTAGTGAAGTTACCCTAGGCTAGGTCAAGTCTCTCTCTAAAGTGAGGTGACGATAGATGGTAGGCAACTCTAAAATGTCCTACTTGATCCCAAATTGTTAGGTAACATGAGAGAAGTAGAAGAACTCCCATACCTCAGACTTACGTTTGAGGAGCCATCCGTCTTTACATGCCCGACGCAGTCGGTCATCAGCCTCCATCCATGGAGGATAGTCTAAGTATGGGTGCTAGTCAATCTAGTCTACCTGTAGTCTTGGAAACCATCCAATGTAGTGAGCTAGATCCCTTGTGTGAGACCAACATGTCATATAGCACTGGTGCACCTCCTTAATGGTGCCAATATCGAGGAGTAGGCTAGTGGGACACTCAATATTGATGTGTTGCCACCCTTAGATCTAAAGTAGTAAGTTGTAGTCGATGCCCACTTTGCTCCTTTGTGTAATCTGATACAACTCATTATAGAGTTGCACTAGTAAGGCACTCCCCTAGGATAGGATCAGGGGATGATCAGTAGGACTTGCTAGGACCTCCATCGTCCTAGCTAGGAGGTTCCATGGGAACCTCGCTCCAGATGTGTCAGGAAAGATGATCTACACAATCAGGTGCATGAATATGACCACTCGCTCAGTGAAAACCTATCGTCTAAACCACTGCTCAATGTGGATCCCTCTGTGGTTCGAGTGTCATTGTACTGCCTTGTGGTGGCCAAAAATGTGATCAAATATTGCACCCTTCGCATCAATCAGTGAATATGTGATGTCCTCGCCATCTAGCGAGAGTCAAAAGATGCGGTAAACATCCTCCAAAGTGATGGTCATCTCACCTATCGGCAAGTGAAAGGTGTTGGTCCGTGCATTCCAGCGTCGAGCCAATGTAGTCATATAGGCCTGATCGACCCTAAGGATGTTAGCGTACTGTTACTATTTTGTTAATTTGTTTAGCAACTTGTTAATTTAGTTGCAGCGGATCCTCTTGAGATGCGTCCATTCTGGGCTAATCCAGGAAGTCTGTTTCCAGCTACTGTATTATTTAAACTCTACGACAATAATACAATCTAGTTCGCTGTTTTAACATGGAATCAGAGCCACTTCTGTAATTTTTCTTCTGGGCAGAGAAATTTTTTTTTTGCGTGCGCAGAGACGGAGGAAGGAGTTGATGCTGAGAAAAAGCGAAGGAAAATATTTTTTTTTCCTCGCTGGGCGTGATTACGCCACACCGCAGCCAATTTTTTTTTGACAAAAAAAAAAAATAGCGAATGCAGTCCGCAGACGCGCAGGAGGGAAGCACTGCGGATGCAGGACGTCCGCTCCCCCCGGACGCGCAGTCCGCAGTGACGTCCACTGCAGATGCAAGAGGGAAGCACTGCGGCTTCCCCCCCTGCTGGAACGTGCGTAGTGGCGCGTCCAGCCCCCACCCCCCCGTTGAATGTGCGTCCAACGACCAGCGCCTCCCCCCCCCGTTGTCCAATGCTAGAACGCGCGCAGCCGCGCGTCCAGCCCCCTCCACGCTGGAATAGCTGCGCCGCGACGCGGACGGGGAACCGCTGCGGATGCAACAGGCAACGATAGAGTTTTTTTTTTTAAATAAAAAAAAAAGACGCAGCGGAGGAGAACGCGAGACTGCAGAGGCAGCCACAAAGGGCTCGGGCAGACTGAGGAGGGATATACGAGGGGGCTCCACTGATCCTTTCGGATCAGCCCGCTGGCTCACGTGGTCGTGAGCCGTGCGGTAAGGCTCTGGGAGCCTGCAGGTCAGGGGTTCAAATCCCGCCGACTTCCCCCCTTTCAAAGGTATAATTTTTTTTTTCAAAAGTTTTTTTAATTATTATTTTTTAGTTAAAATTTTTTAATTTTAATTTATTTTTTAATAGTTTTAAAACTTTATAAATTAAAATTTAATTTTAATTTATTTTTTCATAAGTTTTTAAAACTATATAAATTAAAATTATTTATTTTAACTTTAAATACATAATAATTATTAAAATGCTTTGTTAAAGAGAATTTTTTTTAGGGGGGATATTTTTTTTTTCAAAAAATCAAAGGGGGAATGTGAGTAATTTTTTGAAAAAGCAATTTGGCGAATTGTAAAAGGTGCATTTTCGGCTGCGCCCGACACCTTGTGGGTTATTCTTGTGGGCAATTTTTTATGTTGTATGTTGCATATTTCATTTTTGCACTATAACATTAAAAAATTAAAAGCAAATTCACTCCCTAAGTCCCCGGAATAATTAAAACCCATCCGTGCAATTTATTGCACTACAGCGTTCGGTATTTGTGATACCTATGGCCAGAACTTACAGGTAAAGCTGTCGTGATTGGGCTACTGTATTCGCCGCCTAATATAGCTACTACAACGACGTCTGAGCTTGTTCTCTATAAATCGTCGGGGAGAGATAAGTTTGCCATTTTTTGCATTTTTTTACTCCATCCACTACCCTTAATCGCTCTTATGTTTAGGCGTAAATCCTGATGAAGTATTCTTCATAGTGTTTAGGGGAAGTTACGCCCCACGCATGAGAAGAATCTTCTATGGTTGGTGCCATCAACAAGGCGATTCCCTTTCAGTATCGCTTATGTTCCACGTATCGTATGATCTCTAAAACTCACCTATAGTCTCCCTCACGTAAGGGCGGGTGATTTTTGTTGATATTTCTAAATACCTATAGTTTCCCTCATGTAAGGGCGGGTATTTTGACGGGTATAACGGCCTAGCAAAAGGCATATCGAAAGGGGGACCAATTGGTGATATAAGGAACCTTCACTATGGCCGTTGTTGCAAAATTGATGATTGATCCTCATCAGTTATTGAAAGGTCCAAATTATACACCATGGAAACATAAGATGAAGGCAATTCTCCAAATGGAAGATTTATGGGATATTGTTACTGGAGTAACATCTAGGCCTTCATCAGCATCAGGATCCACAACTCCTTCTGCTGATCAGATAGCTTTTGACAAGAAAGACAATCGAGCAAAGGTGCTCATTTTGTTTGTTGTTTCAGATGAAGTGCAACCTCATATAGCTGACAAAGCAAGTGGTAAAGAGGCATGGGATGCCATTAAAACCATCTATGAGGGAAATAATGATTCCACCATTCTTCATATTCAACAACAACTTCATAATCTAAGTTTGAGACAGGGTGAAACAGTTGAACTCTTTCTGTGCAGAGTGTCTGAATTGAAAGAGAGATTGAATTCTTTGGGAGATTCTATGGACGAAAAGCTTCTTGTTTCAATAGTGATGAGAGCTTTACCTTCTTCATTTGATATGTTGATCACCTCCATCCAGGTGTCTCAACGACAAATTACCTACATCGAGTTGGTCAATCTGCTTCAACAACAGGAGGCACGCCAACTTCATAAGGATGATTCTTCCAATACAGCCCTATACACCAAAAGGAAGGGTTCAAGGAAGAAATGTAATGGGCAAAAAGGAGGCAACTTTTAGAAAGGAGGAAATTCTCAACAGGATACGAAAGGAAAAGGAAAACAACCTCAATAGAAGAAGAGGTGGTGCTAGATCTGTGAGAAGGACAACCATGACACCAACAGGTGTTGGCATAAGAACAAGCAGAAAGGCCAAAACAAACCACAAAATAAAAACAAGCAACCCCAGGTGAATGTTGCTGTTGAAAAATCTGACTCAGATTCTGAATGGGCACACAAGGTGCTCATGACTACCACAGATTCCACACAGAGGGATCCTATTTGGTATGTCGATTCTGGAGCTAGCAAACATATGACTAGTGACAGATCGTGGTTTGAATCATTCATGGCTAAAGAGGGCAAACCTGTCACCATTGTTGATGATAAAACCTACAGGGTTCAGGGAGAGGGTACAGTTTTAGTCACTCTTCTTGATGGCAAGTGTCAGATTGACAAAGTCCTCTATGTTCCGAGATTGGCTAACAATTTGTTGTCAGTCACACAAATCCTGGATAGAAATATGGTTGTCAACTTTCATGTTGAGAATGGCAAGAAGTGTTGTACTATTACTAGGAAGGGTAAGCAGATTGCAACAGCTTCATATAACACGGCTTATTTTCCCTAGATGCTATCTCTACTCCACATGTTGCCATGACTGTCTCTACCAAGGAGGCAACTTCCCTATGGCACAAGAGATATGGGCATCTTAGTTCTGCTACTTACTTGAGCTCAGTAAGTATGAGATGGTAAAGGGTCTTCCTTCCCTTTCGACCACATTGCCAGTGTGCTCTGAATGCTTGGCAGGAAAGCAGCATAGAGTACCATTTGAGAAGAGCTCAACAAGAGCACGAAAACCTCTAGAGTTAATTCACATCGATCTGTGCGGTCCTTTCACACCCAACAATTGTGGAGGGAAGAGGTACTTTCAGTTATTCATAGATGACTACTCACGAAAGATGTGGGTTTTCTTTCTCCAACTGAAATTCGAAGCTTTCGCATTCTTCCAGCAGTTCAAGAAATTCATTGAGAAGGAGTCAGGAGCTTCTATCAAAACCCTCCGCTCAGATCGAGGGGGGGAGTTTACCTCTAATGAATTTTCTGCATTCTTAGATAAACATGGAATCAAGATACAGTTAACAACTGCCTATACTCCTCAGCAAAATGGAGTTGCTGAGAGAAGGAACTGTTCTATCATGGAAATGGTTCGTTGTATGCTCACAAGAGCTACTCTTGGGCAACAATATTGGGCAGAAGATGTCACCACTACAGTATATCTGTTGAATAGGGCACCCACAAAGGCCCTAAAAGGAATGACTCCACAGGAAGCATGGAGTGGTCGAAAACCCTCCATATCTCATCTACGTATTTTCGGATGTCACGCTTTCATGCACATACCGAAAGAGAAAAGGAAGAAGCTATATGAGAAAACACTGAGATGTATTTTTCTTGGTTATGATGAGCACTCTAAAGGATATCGTTTGATAGATCCTTTGACCAAGAAAATTCATGTCAGCAGAGATGTTGTCTTTGATGAAGCTTTCACATCACAGAGCACATCTAAAGTACACCTAGATCTTGTGGAATCTAAGGAAGAGAAGATTCCTTCGTCAACACAGACAGGAGGTCCTTCTACATATTCTTCAACACCACCGAAGAAGAATCCAAAATGGTGTACAAATACAATCAGAGATGCAAATTTATCCACTCCTCCCAATTTGAACTTGGATAGACCTCGTACACGCAGTATGGCTCAAAATGAAAAAGAAGCCAAAGAAACTGGTGAGGTTGATGATATTTGTCAATATTTTGAGGAACTTTCTGTAACTCCACGTACAAAAGTAGAGGATATGGATATTGATGATGACAGGGCGTTCATGTCTACCATAGACGATCTTGAACCTGCATCAGTGCAAGATGCTTTTAGTGAGCCTCAGTGGAAGGCCGCTATGGATACAGAGTATGAGTCTTTGATGAAAAATAAAACTTGGAAGCTTGTTGATCTGCCGCATGGAAAGAAACCCATTTGCTGCAAATGGGTATATAAAGTCAAGTACAAGGCAGATGGAACAATTGATAAGCATAAGGCCCGTCTTGTTGCAAAGGGCTATGCTCAAAAGGAAGGCATTGACTACGAGGAAAATTTTGCACCTACTACTCGGATGACCACAATTTGAGTTATGTGTGCTATGGCAACACAATATGGGTGGAAATTTCACCAGATGGATGTCAAAAGTGCCTTTCTAAATGGTGATCTCCAAGAAGAAGTCTACATGACTCAGCCAGAAGGATTTGAAGTGGAAGGCCAAGAGCAGAAGGTTTGCAAATTGGTCAAATCCTTATATGGTCTTAAACAAGCTCCTCGAGCTTGGTATATAAAAATGGACAATCACCTTATGCAGCATGGATTTAAGAGATGTTCATCAGATGCAAACCTCTATTTCAAGAAACAGGGTTCTGAGATAGTGTTGCTTGTACTCTATTTTGATGATCTGCTCATTACAGGAGTTCGAAACTATGATCTCTACTCATCAAAAGAAATTTGTGTAAATATTTTGAGATGATAGATCTCGGACTTCTCCATTACCTGTCTTGGTCCGGAATTCAACCGAAGGAGCACTCCATCAAAGTGTCTCAGAAAAAATATGCCAAGACATTGCTGGAAAAATATCGCATGACTGATTGCAAGCCAATGGCAACTTCGATGGAGAATGGACTTCAGTTATCATGATATGATGATTCACCTCAAGTATATGGTACTCTCTATCGACAGTTGATTGGGAGTCTCATATATCTGACCAATACTAGGCCAGATATCGTATTTGCTGTCAACTATCTTTTGAGGTTCATGCAGGAGCCTAAGACCACTCATTGGAAAGCAACAAAACGTGTTCTTCACTATGTCCGTGGTACTATGGAATATGGCCTAGAATACAAGAGGAACAAAAAATTCTTCTTGCAAGGATACACGGACTTCGACTATGCTGGATCATTTGATGATCGCAAGTCAACTTCTGGATACATTTTTCATCTGGGATCCGGTCCTGTCTCTTGGCATAGCAATAAGCAACAGGTGGTTGCTATTTCATCAATAGAGGCAGAGTATCACGCCGCACGTGAAGCTGTGTGTGAAGTGATATGGTTGTGTCGCATTCTGACAAGTATGGGCCATCCATCAAAATCTCCAATACACTTGTTTTGCGACAATCAGGGTGTTCTGAACCTCGTCAAGAATCCAGTCCATCATGAAAGAACAAAGCACATTGACACACAATGTCATTTCATTCGAGATGAAGTTCCAAAGCACCGAATTCAGCTTCAGCACATTCCCATCGATGCTCAAGTTGCAGACATTTTCACTAAGGCACTTGCACGTGTCAAATTTGAATTGTTTCGCAGCTCTCTTTGTATTGCAAAATGATGTAATCAGGGGGGATGTTAGTAGTCTAGTATAGCTATTAGTTATTACATTACCCAAATAATGTAATAAAGGGGGATGTTAGCGTACTGTTACTATTTTGTTAATTTGTTTAGCAACTTGTTAATTTAGTTGCAGCGGCATCCTGTTGAGATGCGCCCATTCCGGGCTAATCCAGGAAGTCCGTTTCCAGCTACTGTATTATTTAAACTCTACGGCAATAATACAATCTAGTTCGTTGTTTTAACAAGGTAGGCATAAGACATAGCCAAATCCTATAACCTCAAACCATGCCTCATTCGCTTGATAAAGGGCACCATGCAGGTTGTGAAGGATCTCTAATTCCCTCACCCTAACAATCAAGGCATGATAGAAAGTAGAATAATAAGGAAAAAATAAATAAAAATCAACCATAAACATCAAAAAATAAGCTTGAATACGTCAAACAAATTAAATTTTTTTAAAACACAAAAAACAATGGAAAAACGCACTTTAAAAAATAAAAAAACCAATTAAATACTTATAAAATTCCAAAAAATTGAAAAAAAATATTTTTTTTTGCTAAAGTTGTGAACCGCAGCTCAGACCTACGGTCAAGGAGGCAGTCAAAATTTTAACCATTGGATTTTGAATCCCACCGTAGCTAACAGCTGTGACTCCCAATTTGCCAATTAGGAACTGCGCCTGCCAGCCACAGCTAGGTGGGAAGACCTTTTCTAGGTCATTTCCCATCCCAACAGTCCCCAGAAAACAAAAAAATAATAATAAAAAATAAAACAAAAAGAATAAAAGCAAAAAATTAAAACCCCTCCCCTTAAACTAACCTAAGCTAAACCTAACTAAGGTGAGGTTCATTTTTTTTTTTTAGGCGAAAAACCCCTTGCGGAGCTGCCTTGGTCTGAGAGACCATGAACAGGGGGTTCTACACCATCAAAGTCACCCGTGAGTCGCACCCGACCCTGCCCGCACCAACATTATCAATTAGATTTTGGATACCCAATTCAGCTTTTTGGTAGGGTGGAGATTTGAACCTGGGACCTCCCTTGGAGGATTGCCCTCTCCTCTCCAACTCACCTACAACACCTGGGTTCTAGGGTGAGGTTCATTACCGATGGTTTAATGAGGTTCATTTAACCCATTAATTAGTGAGGTTAATTTTAAAACTGGTAAAATAAAATGGTTGAGGGTTTTGTGTGCTTCTACCTTAGTCACACTAACTTCTCCAGGTTAGGCTGACATCGGTCTAGGTGGTAGTGAGGTCGAGTTTTCAGCAACACTTCACATCAAAATTGTTGAATCACCTCTCAGAGCACTCAGGATTTACAAGCTATCAAATTGAAAATGACATCGAAAATGACAAGAAATTTTTTAAATATTTCTTATTTTTTGTCTGACTGCGGCTGACACCCATGGGTGCAAAACTAGGGTTTGCAGACCGCGGCTGTTAGCCACAGCTAGCAAAATTTTAAAATCTAGTTGTTGTTGCCAAACACAGCTAGCAACCTACAATAAATGCTAAAAAATCCCACCGTGAGGAGCTAAAAAATGCTAAATTAAAAATACCCACATGACCAGAATTGTAAAAAAATTCACAAAATAACAAAAAAATTAGATAAAATCAAAGCCAAATGTGCCTCGTATCTAGTAATTTATCCTATATACTTGGCGGTTGCAGCGACTTGCACTCAATACAATCCAACAAGATGAGTATATTACCATAGGGACATTTGGGGCAAATTGGTCATTGTGGAATTCATATGTTTCATTTCAATCCCTAAGAAGGCCCAGACAGTCGGACTGCTCCACGGGAACAAAGCAATCATATCACTTCTTCTATGATATTTTCAGCATATCGTAGAAAAATACGATTCAACGCATGCATAATTGGAATTGCTATCATCTTAATTTCCTAAGAAGGCCATTGAGGTTGGATCGCTCCGTGGGATAGAGATGTATCATAGCTTATTAGGCCTAATCAATTATAAAATGCTAAATCTTATTTTATTTTAAAGTCATTCATAGTTGTCAAGCAACTCGTCGCTTCATTTAATTATCCTACCCTCATCGACTCATTGCTTGAGGGGGTAGTCATAATATCATAATCATAATCAAAGTCAATAGAAGATCCCTTGATTGTAGATCTCTTGATCTTGTCAAAATTGTGTTCGTCTTACGAATCATTGCCAATGACTATCATAAGCTTACCCTTTATTGGGGTAAAAATAAAATATGACAATTAAGTTAGTAGCTCTCCTCCTTTCGAATCTATATGGTGCGGAAGCCTATAGTAGCCCTGAGCTACCCGATCATCGCTGGAGCTTGCCAAAGCTTTACAAATTTAAGCCTTCCATCAAGTTAGAAGCAATGATTCTAGGATACACATCCTTTTGCTAGACCCTGAGAATCTAATGTTGATTAGACTAATGATCATCATCCAACCTACGACATCATTTTAAGAGGTCTATTTTTTCTTAGCATTATTTGATATCACAATGCATCTCAAAAGGGACATCTGTAGACACCTAAAACGCATCATGTTGAGGCAACTACTCATATGGGACATGCTAGAAGACCATATGGAAGACCTTGGACAAATACCAAGGTATAGTAGTGGTTTTAACCATTCATTTGGGCACCTTTGCATATTCAGTGCTAGTCATTGCTAATACCCGTGGTCAGTAGAGTTGATCGTGCTTGTCAACCGCCGTTAGGCCTCAAAATCAGTTGGCCTTCATCTGATCCAAAATCGGTTGCAATGACCAATTGGTTGCAGATTGGAGCGATTTGAGTGAGGAAGGTTCTGGATCTTTCCATACAACAAACTCAACTGCCCAATATTGATCTTGGCTTCCTCATGAAGCTAATACATAGCCCTCCTAGGTGCTATAAGACCCCCATCCAAATTTGGGAAAAGTCTAGAGAAACTTTCATTTGAACACAGTGAAGACCCATCGAATCTAAGAGTAAATAGAGAGATGCATAGGTAAATTTGAGTTGTGAAGCCCTATCAAATTCAACACTTACCTAATTGTATTGTGACATTGCTTTCTTACCCTTAATTGAGAGATTGAAATGGAAATTCAAGCCATGGAGGTTCTAGGAGGTTAGGAGAGCCAAGAAATGCAATTATGCTAATTTCAAGTGCAATCAGAGCAATTCAACCACCAAATTTGTCAGAGGACACAAAGGCGACCCTTGACCATCAATTTGGCAAGAGGATTCAGAGATTTAGCCCTTGAATTGGAGGACAAGCATACTTCAAGCTCCGCCACAACTATCAGCCGCAACTAACAGTGCTCACCATGCCACAAAGCTGCGGTTAGAGTATCATCCCTATTTTCCTTACTTTCTCATCATAGGATTTGTTAATGGCATTAGATTAAGCATAATTGAGGTTTAATTGCATTATTAGAGGTTTTTGACCGATAGAATTGGTTTTTTTAGTTGTCTTACTTTTAATATTGTAACTAGGATACTAATGAATCTTTTTCATGCTTCCATGCTTTCAAATTTATAATTAGGTCATTGGGTATATGCATTTGCTTTTCTTGTACATGTTTCATAGAATCTTTTCATGTTTTGCATAGGTTTACTAGTTTTCTTGCATTTTCTTGATTATATGCTAGTAGTATCATATTTTCATACAATTCCCTCAAAAAGCCTCATCAAGAGAGGCATCCTTTATTACTGATGCTTCTTGTTGTTTATTGCATGCAGAACTAACCGGGTTTTGACATGCAAGGCAACAAATACCTCTAATCATGGAGAATAAGGTCATCGATACCTTGGAGCAGTTCGTGTCATTTTAAAAGGCATTTGGAATGCACCTACCCTTAAGGGGGATTTCAAACTATTGTAATTGCTATATCAAATGGGTATCCCTAATAGGGACGGATTTGTAACTTGACTTGATTCAAAATTAATAAAAGATCTTTGTATTTTGTTTCTTTTCATTCTTGTCAATTTGTGTATGCCTATTTGCATCGTTTTCAGCAATTTCAATATTAGGTGCAAGCCTTTTTAGATGCTACACATCCCAAAATAGATGGTCAAATAGGTAGGGTGAACCAAGTTTTGAATGACATGTTACACATATACTACATGGACCAAAATTTGAAATGGGAAGACTTCTTGCATCTCAAGGAATTTTCTTATAATAATGGATACTATGCATCACTAGAGATGGCCCCCTTTGAAGACTTGTATGGAAAACTATGCAGAACCCCTCTATCATGGGACAATCCAAAATATTGGGTGATGAATGGACTTGATATTGTATGGGAGATGGAGGAACAACTTAGAGCAATCCAGCTTAGGCTTAAGGAAGTGATCGACCACCAAAAAAGCTAGATCAACATGGAATTCTCTGTAGGAGATAAAGTCAACTTAAGGGGTAGACCTATGAAAAGTACCATCAAGTCAACAAAGTTGGATACTCGCTATGTGGGGACCTTTGAGATTATTAGGATGGTTAGCCCAGTAGCTTATAGGCTCTATTTACCACCCAACCTATCAAAAATCCATGACACTTTCCACATATCCCTGCCTAGAAAGTATGTTGCTGATCCTACTCATGTGTGGAATGTTTCTAAATTGCATATGATATATCCTTGTAGCCATTGAGGTGTGGTTAGTTAATATTTTGGGATTTCATTCCATAATTTTAAGGAAATGAAACCTATATTAGTGTAAGTTCCAATGGGACCAATATTTAGAGAATTTTGCTACATGGGAAAATGTTAATGAGATGAGACAACAATTTCTATTTTTATTTGAATAAATTTATGTATGCTACTTTTTATAGGAAACACAAAGGACTATGTTTAGTCCAAGGAGGAAAGTATGTAACACCCCTCCTTGGAAGAACTTTTATGAATAATGAACTATGTATTGATGTGTTTATGTAATGACATAGTTTCTATGAGCATGATTTAATAATAGAATGATTGCTTTCTTTAAGCATGGAGCATGGTACTATTGATGTATCTATGGATGCAAGACTAGGTACCTTATCCTTGGTGGGGCTATGGGTAAACCACCTACCATGAGGGATACCTAGGGAAATGATGATGATGATTCGTTCATTGACAACTTAGGGTAAACATGGAAAATTTACCTTCATGTAGATGCATATCATTTTGTTGTTATTTCCATATTTGCACCATTGGGCCAGGATATTGCTTACAATGAGCCTCCTCAACGAAGTTGGTGATAGCTTAAACTATCATAAAAAGGACCACCTACTTGGGGATAAAACATTGGTGTAGAATATTGTGGATGTGATGCCTTGTTTGATTAAGTTGCTTTGATATCAAGAAAGAATTTTATGTTGGATTAGCAATCTAATACTCTTGTTTGGTTATTTGACATCTTAATTTGAGTTATTAAATTAAGCATTATATGGTTTATTATATATATGTTGTATTTTTTACTTCAATGTAGAGTATCAAGCTTCAGGATACTATTGAATATGGTTTGTTGGCATGTTATATTCTCTAGCCACCTTAGGGAGTTGAAGGGGTATCCTCGATTTCCTCATGATCTTGCAAGGAAAAATAAATCGCTTGTGAAGTGTAATGCTCCTTGAGAATTCAAGGAAACACTCTTGCATGTAATATTATGCTCCTCTTTAAATTCAAGAGGGGGGCTCAAGAGGGGGATAATGGATACTTAGGGAGTAGTGGAGATGTAGGCAAGGTAGCAACATTCGAAGACTAATGGAGATAAGAAAAAACTGCAGCACAGGTGCTTCATGTAATTTTTGCTCTATTATAGATTATTTTCTACATTGAGAATTTTTTTTCCTTTTGATATTACCTTGTTCTTTTATTGTTGGTTGCACCTATGATTTGATTGCAAAGGGTTTCTCTAATTGTGCTTGTGGCTTGTTTCACTGTTTGTTTTCCTATTGTTTTGTGTGCCTCAGTTTACCTATGATTTACCTACAAAGGGTTGCTTTGGTTGCTGTGGTTATGGTATATTTCACTATTGTTTGGATGAGCACCCTGTCATTTTTTTTTATTTTACATGAAGGATGTCATGCTTGCATCGATTCTTTTTCTCTTTCGTAGGATGGTAGGTGACTTCCCATTGAAAACTCTAATTTTTGTTGTTGGGTTGGATTTCACATCCTTACGTCACTTTTTGAGCTAAGCTTTAGGTTGTGTTGTTCTTAGTTTACCTGTTTGACATTCTCTTTAACCTTTGCATGTCTTTGATCATGGGCATAATGATGTTAGCTTGGTGGTTGAATGTTTCGCTTTATGTGTTAGCCCACAATCAACTAAATATTTTTAGTGAAGCTTACTTTTCAATTATTATGGTTGGATTTATGACCTATTAGTGCATTTTTATTTAAGGGATTAAATTTTTTTTTGTTGGATGTTTTCCTTTAATTAAATCAGATGATTATGGTTTGCGTCATCTTTGAATATAACCTTATCTATCGAGTTGTAGAAGCTCATTTTATGTTTTGATTAAGGGTGAAATTTTAGGGCTTGTGTTAAAAATATAACTTTATCTTTGTTTATTCTAAACATGTTGGGTCTTGGGAGAGAAAAAAGATATCTAAGAGGTATCTTTATTTTAAGATTTTATTTCTTATATCGTTTTGTAAAAGAAAGCTTATTTCAATTATGCTTGAGATCCTTTTGTAGGTTAGAGTTTTATTATTGTTAAAGAAAGCTTGATGTTAGTTTAAGAGCTTTAATATTCCTTAGTTATTGTAAAGAAAGTTTATTGTTAAAGGATGTTGGACATTTTGAGTAGATGAGTTGTCATTGATGTCAAGAGTGAGTGGTCATTGATGTCAAGCTTTCAGCACCAGTCAGTGGCAGTTTTAGTGGGCAACATCAGTTTTAGGTTCTCCAATAAGTGCAAAAGGATAGTCCACCTTCAGTTGATCAAGACCCGGTTCCAGGAAATCAGATGAGGTCCAAAGGGCAAAGAAGAGGCCCAGGAAAATAATATTATAATAGTTTATTATAATATTAAAAAGGAAATTTAAATTAATTATAAATTAATTAATATAATTTTATTATAATTAATTTATTAATTAATTTAATTAACTTTCATGTTACTTAAGTTAATTATAAGTTAATTTTAATTTAATTATAAATTAATTTTTATTAATTTAAATAAACCCTAAAAAGGGTTATAAAGCTAAGTTTATAAATCAAATTTTAAATTCGATTTGAGCGTCGACGTGTTATGACAATAAGGCATCATATATATAAAGGTAAAACCTTTGCCTTAAGTCTCCCTCATGAGTTATTCGAATGCCTATGTTCTAGATTATGCACAGAAAGAAAGCAATGATTTTTGTGTTTGAAAAGTCTTCGATGGAAGAGAAGGAACAAATAGGAGCTAGGCTCCTCTCACCTTGCACAAGCACCACGTAGCACAGTTGGCGATGGTGGAAGGTGTTAAGACGTTTGTGGCAGGGAGGACGTAGGTTCGAATCCCATGGGGTTCACATTTTGCAAGGAAGGAAGGTCTCCATTTTTGGAAGTGGTGCCAACGAGGAAACAAAGGGGGCAAGCGCCTTCCCCTCCTCGTGGGAGCGCCTAGCCCACGTGGTGGGCTAGCACCTTGGTAAGGCGCTCGATGGAGAGGTTTTAGGGTCAAAACCCATCGAGGCCTTTTAGTGGTTGAGAGAAAGGTATGCGTTGTTGATTGTTATGTTGGTCGCTTAATTTGGATGTGCTAAGGTTGAAGAAAAATATAAATATTTTTATGTGCCTAAGGTTGAAAAATAATTTTTTGATGGTTTATAAGATTTAATTTTTGCCTAAATTAAAATTGGTTATTAAGTGTTTTGAGGGAGATAAAAGGGTAGGCAATTATTATTTTTGAAGGGTTATTTTTGAAAGTTTGATTTATTAAATTGGAGATTATAAGGAGCAATTTGAGTGATTATTTTTATGTGTGATTTGATGATTGCTAATTTCAAGGAGTAATAAGGTGTATTTGGGATTGATTATTTTTGTGTTTGAGAAATATTTTGAAAGAGAGTTAGTGTGATATTTTGTCATCTAACCATTGAAATTGGCAAAGAAGAAAATTGTGATTGAGACAAGTTTTCTAAGGGCACTTCTACATCAAACAAAAGGTATGGGCACATCTTCCTAGTGAGTGATTGTTGAAAGTTGTGAATGCAAAGTTGGAGTGAAAAGGATTGTTTGGTAAGCATTGTTGAGTGTGTTTTGAATTAATGCTTCAAGGTTTTCTGGAATAAAGAGTTGTTGATAAAACCTTGTTTTATAAGCATTGTTGTTGAAGTGATTATTGAGTAATAATAATTAAGATTGAGTGAAGAACTTGAACTAGGGTTTGCAAAGATCATGAGTATCATTGTTATGTGAGATTGATTGATAAGCATTGTTGGAAATATTTGAGTGAGTGTTCATATGCTTGGACTAGGGTTTGTGAGCAAGGATTATTTCATTGAGTGATTGGTTGAGTAGAGTTGGTTGAGCCTAGTCAAGTGGATGTGTTGAAGTGATAGTTCAAGTTCTATGAAACAAATTATTCTATATTCTAAATTGATTTGAGAAAGAGGTTGAGTGTTGATGATGTTGAAACATATTGAGTTCTAAAAATTAATTCTCTATATGTTTTCTAAAATAGTGATTTGAAAGTGATTGAGCATTGTTGTGAATGTGAAGCATATTGAGTCTCTAACAATTCTCTATATGTTTCTAAAAGATATTAATTATTAAAGTGTGAAGCATATTGAGTCTCTAACAATTCTCTTTATGTTTCTATGATGTTTGGATAAGTTCTAGTGAGGACTTATTGAGCAGATTTGGATAAGTTCTAGTGAGGACTTGTTGAGAATTTTGAGCAAGTTCTAGTGAAGACTTTGAGAGATTGGACAAGTTCTAGAGAGGACTTGTGGATAGATTAGTGTGAGCTTTTATGGAAGCTTACAAGGTAGATTTGAGATAAGTCTTTGAGAAGACTTGAGAGCAGAGTTGATTGATTGATTTGTTCAAACCTTGAGTTAAGGTTTGGGGCAGATCTAGCAGAGTTGATTTGAGATTAAGTCAAGCTTTGTGTTAAGGCTTGAAGATAGAGATTGAGGATAAATTTGTGCTAGACCAAAGGACTATGTTTAGTGTAGATCAAAGGATAGATATTGAGGATATATTTATGCTAGATTGAAGGACTATGTTTAGTATAGATTTGAGGATAGATTTTGGTGCAGATTTGAGGATAGGTTTATGCCAGACCAGAGATAGAGATTGAGAAGATTTGTGCTAGATCGAAGGACTATGTTTAGTATAGATTTGAGATAGAGATTTGAAGGTGATAGAGTATAGAGGATGATAGTATCCAGTGGATAGAGATCCATTAGCTAGGGTAGTGAGGAAGGTGTCTTTAATGGATAGAGATCCATTAGCCAGAGTAGTGGGGGAAATAATTCTTCTAGAAGATCACCAGTCAGAGCTAAGGAGAAAGGAGTTCTCCTATGGATAGAGATCCATGAACTTGATTAGGGGATTGGTGTCTCCTTTGGATAGAGGTCCATAAACATTGTAATAGGGAAAGGATTCCCAAGAGATTGATTGAGAAAATTTTAGTGAAATATTTTCTCCGTGGAGTAGCCCACATTGGGTGAACCATGTAAAATTGGTGTCTCTATTGTGTGTGGTGATTTGTGCATTGATTTGATTACTATTATTGATATTGCTATCTATACATTGCATAATATTGATTGGGAAAGAAAAGTAAAAAGTGGTCTTATACTGTTCACCCCCTCTCAGTATAAGCTTGTGTTCTTCAATTGGTATCAGAGTGGGTTCCTTCGGAAGAGTTTAACAGCTTGAAGGAAAAGCTTTCAAGAACACAATGGATTCTAAGAATGTGTCCTCAGATAATTCAACACCAATATTTGATGGAAGTGATTATATATTTTGGAGTATGAGAATGAAGATTCACCTGATGGCACTTGGCAATGAAATTTGGGAAGTAGTTGAAAATGGATACATACCACCAGTTGATCCACCTACAGATAAGGAAGGTAAGCTTCTACAACATTACAATTCAAAAGCAATGAATGCAATTTTGAGAGGTTTGCATAGAACATAATCAATAAAATTTATGCATTGTAAAGATGCAAAAGGAATTTGGGATAAGTTGCAAAGCATATATGAAGGAGATAAAAGTGTCAAAAAGGTAAAGATACGAAATCTCAAAGGGCAATTTGAAGAATTAAGAATGAAGGATGAGGAAAACATTAGTACTTATCTACTTTGGGTAGATGAGGTTGTTAATGCCATGCAAGGACTTGGACTTAATGTTGAAGAATCAGATGTTTGTGATAAGGTCTTAAGATCTCTTCCAAAAATATTTAGTGAAAATATTTCTGCTATAGAAGAATCAAAATATGGTGATTCTTTGACAAGAGATATGTTACTTGGTATTCTTACAACTTTTGAGTTAAGAACAAAAGAGGAACCTAATATCCGAAAGGAAGCAACATTCAAAGCTACTAAGAAGACAAAGGGCAAAAAGTCAGATTCAAGCAATGAGTCATCCAATGATGAAGAAGCTAATTATGGCAGAAGGAATAAGGATTCAAGAAGATTTAAAGATGCAAAATCTGTTAGATGTTTCAATTGTGGAAAGTATGGTCACTATGCAACTGATTGTCAAGAAGCTAAAAATAACAATGATGAAGAAAAACAAGATCACAGGAACAGGGAATCAGAAAAATACAAGTACCAAAAGAAAGGCAAGGATGGACAAGGCAAACAAGGAAAGAAGTTCTTTCAAAGACAAAAGAGGAGTTACTATGCAGACAAGGCAAGTAAGTACTCAAGTGATAGTGATAATAGTTCTTCAAGTAATGATAAATATGAAGTTCTATTTTTGATTGAAGAAAAAGAAGAAGTTAAGAAAAGGTCACCAATAATTCTCAAGTGTTTTAGATGTGGTAATTTTGGACATCTTGAAGATAGTTGTACAAGGAATGGTTTTAGTTTCAGTGATGATGAATATGAGGATGCACTTGAAGGACCAGAAGAGAATATTCTAATGGCACTAGAAGAAGAAGGAAGGTGATCCTATAGAAGACAAGTCAAAAAAGAATGAAGATGTTGTCAAAGGCAAACAAATAGAGGAAGAATCAGAAAAAGGAGGAGTTGATCTTGAGGGAGAGCTTATTTATGCTCTTAAAACTTTAAAGAAGGTAAGAAAGCAAAACTCCCAACTTGAGATTCAAGTTTCAAGAATGTGATGAAGAGAGAGGAAAGCTTATAGAGGATCTAAACAAGTCAATGGCTAAGACAAAGAAGTTCAAGGATAAGCTAGAAGCAAAGGTCTTAGAATGTGAAAAGTTAGAACAAGAAGTAGCTCTACTAAGGGAAGATTTAGAAAAGTCCAAGGATAAGCTACACAAGTTTGGAAAGAGTTCAAATATTGTAGATAAGATGATCAAGGTACAAAGAAGGTCAACAAAAAAAATAGGTCTTGGTTTTGAACAGGCTCAAAAGAAACAAGAAGAAGAGTCAACCTCAAGTTCTAAGAAGAAGAAACTTTAGAAGAAGACAATGTAAGAGAAAGTGAGACTTCTGAGGATGAGTTGGACAACAGAAAGTTCAACAAGGAAAGGAACAATGCACAAAGAAGAAACAGATGGAACAGGAACCAACATAGAGAAAAAGAGACTAAGAGACCAATGAGGTCAAGGCAAGGAAATTTCAATGGATGATGTTTCTCATGTCACAGATTTGGGCACATGGCTTCACAGTGTAGGACACATGAAAGACAAGAATATGGGAACTTCAGGAACAGGCAACTTTTCCATGGGTATTGCTACTCATGTAATCAGTTTGGTCACAAGGCAATGAATTGCAAGGTACATGACAGGAACAGATATGGCTTCACTAGGAGAAATCCCAAGACATTTGCACCTCCAAGGAATAATAACATTAAGTGTTATAAGTGCAATAATGATGGACATACAACAAAGTGGTGTAGAGCAGACATTCCAGAATCAAGCATGAACAGGAACAGGAATAGGAACATGAATATGGACATGAACAGGAACAGGAATATGGACATGAACATGAATAGGAACATGGACATGAATAGGAATAGTCAAAGGAATCAGAAGGATCAGATGAGAAGGAAAGAGGACAAAGGTAAAGACCAGTGCTTGATGGGAGTAGAAATACTCCCACCCCAGAATTAACCACCTCAAGAGGAGGTGGGGGAGGGGCTAAGCTAAGAGACTCATTCTTAGCCCTAAGCCCCAAAGGTGACCCTTTGCCATTGATGTCAAAGGGAGAGATATTTGAGTAAGGGGGAGAGATTTGGTTTAAGGAGAGAGCATTGAGTCAGGGGAAAGCAATTTCCCAGAGGAGAAGAACAAGAAAAAGGTCAAGTTTTGGTAAAAATAATTTGGGTTGCCATCAATGACAAAGGGGGAGATTGTTGGACATTTTGAGTAGATGAGTTGTCATTGATGTCAAGAGTGAGTGGTCATTGATGTCAAGCTTTCAACACTAGTCAGTGGCAATTTTAGTGGGCAGCATCAGTTTTAGGTTCTCCAATAAGTGCAAAAGGATAGTCCACCTTCAGTTGATCAAGACCCGGTTCTAGGAAATCAGATGAGGTCCAAAGGGCAAAGAAGAGGCCCAGGAAAATAATATTATAATAGTTTATTATAATATTAAAAAGGAAATTTAAATTAATTATAAATTAATTAATATAATTTTATTATAAATTAATTTAATTAACTTTCATGTTACTTAAGTTAATTATAAGTTAATTTTAATTTAATTATAAATTAATTTTTATTAATTTAAATAAACCCTAAAAAGGGTTATAAAGCTAAGTTTATAAATCAAATTTTAAATTCGATTTGAGTACCGACGTGTTATAACAATAAGGCATCATATATATAAAGGTAAAACCTTTGCCTTAAGACTCCTCCAATAATTATTTGAATGCCTATGTTCTAGATTTATGCGTAGAAAGAAAGCAACGATTTTTGTGTTTGAAAAGTCTTCGATGGAAGAAAGGAACAAATAGGAGCAAGGCTCCTCTCACTTTGCACAGCCACGTAGCACAGTTGGCGATGATGGAAGGTGTTAAGACGTTTGTTGGAAGGAGGACGTAGGTTCGAATCCCATGGGGTTCACATTTTGCAAGGAAGGAAGGTCTTCATTTTTGGAAGTGACACCAACGAGGAAATAAAGGGGGCAAGCGCCTTCCCCTCCTCATGGGAGCGCCTAGCCCACGTGGTGGGCTAGCACCTTGGTAAGGCACTCGATGGAGAGGTTTCAGGGTCAAAACCCATCGAGGCCTTTTAGTGGTTGAGAGAAAGGTATGCATTGATGATTGTTATGTTGGTCGCTTAATTTGGAATGTGCTAAGGTTGAAGAAAAATAAAAATATTTTTATGTGCCTAAGGTTGAAAAATAATTATTTTTGATGGTTTATAAGATTTAATTTTTGCCTAAATTAAAATTGGTTATTAAGTGTTTTGAGGGAGATAAAAGGGTAGGCAATTATTATTTCTGAAGGGTTATTTTTGAAAGATTGATTTATTAAATTGGAGATTATAAGGAGCAATTTGAGTGATTATTTTTATGTGTAATTTGATGATTGCTAATTTCAAGGAGTAATAAGGTGTATTTGGGATTGATTATTTTTGTGTTTGAGAAATATTTTGAAAGAGAGTTAGTGTGATATTTTGTCATCTAACCATTGAAATTGGCAAAGAAGAAAATTGTGATTGAGACAGGTTTTCCTAAGGGCACTTCTACATCAAACAAAAGGTATGGGCACATCTTCCTAGTGAGTGATTGTTGAATGTTGTGAATGCAAAGTTGGAGTGAAAAGGATTGTTTGGTAAGCATTGTTGAGTGTGTTTTGAATTAATGCTTCAAGGTTTTCTGGAATAAAGAGTTGTTGATAAAACCTTGTTTTATAAGCATTGTTGTTGAAGTAATTATAAGAATTTTGTTGAAGTGATTAGTTGAGTGAAGAACTTGAACTAGGGTTTGCAAAGATCATGAGTATCATTGTTATGTGAGATTGATTGATAAGCATTGTTGGAAACATTTGAGTGAGTGTTCATAAGCTTGGACTAGGGTTTGTGAGCAAGGATTATTTCATTGAGTGATTGGTTGAGTAGAGTTGGTTGAGCCTAGTCAAGTGGATGTGTTGAAGTGATAGTTCAAGTTCTATGAAACAAATTATTCTATATTCTGAATTGATTTGAGAAAGAGGTTGAGTGTTGATGAGTGTGAAACATATTGAGTCTCTAACAATTCTCTATATGTTTCTATAAAAGAGAGATTGAAAGTGATTGAGATTTTGTGAATGTGAAGCATATTGAGTCTCTAACAATTCTCTATATGTTTCTAAAAGAGTGATTGAAAGTAATTGAGCATTGTGATAAGTGTGAAGCATATTGAGTCTCTAACAATTATCTTTATGTTTCTATGAGTTTGGATAAGTTCTAGTGAGGACTTATTGAGAAGATTTGGACAAGTTCTAGTGAGGACTTATTGAGAGATTTGAAAAGTTCTAGTGAAGACTTGAGAGCAGATTAGACAAGTTCTAGAGAGGACTTGTGGATAGATTAGTGTGAGCTTTTGTGGAAGCTTACAAGGTAGATTTGAGATAAGTCTTTGAGAAGACTTGAGAGCAGAGTTGATTGATTGATTTGTTCAAACCTTGAGTTAAGGTTTGGGGTAGATCTAGCAGAGTTGATTTGAGATTGAGTCAAGCTTTGTGTTAAGGCTTGAGGATAGATATTGAGGATAGATTTGTGCTAGACCGAAGGACTATGTTTAGTGCAGATCAGAGGATAGATATTGAGGATAGATTTGTGCTAGACCGAAGGACTATGTTTAGTAAATATTTGAGGACAAAGTTTGGTGTAGATTTGAGGATAGGTTTGTGCCAGACCAGAGATAGAGATTGAGCAGATTTGTGCTAGATCGAAGGACTATGTTTAGTATAGATTTGAGATAGAGATTTGAAGGTGATAGAGTATAGAGGATGATAGTCTCTAGTGGATAGAGATCCATTAGCCAGGGTAGTGAGGATAGGTGTCTTTAGTGGATAGAGATCCATTAGCTAGAGTAGTGGGGGCAATAGTTCTTCTAGAAGATCACCAGTCAGAGCTAAGGAGAAAGGAGTTCTCCTATGGATAGAGATCCATGAACTTGATTAGGGGATTGGTGTCTCCTTTGGACAGAGGTCCATAAATATTGTAATAGGGAAAGGATTCCCAAGAGATTGATTGAGAAAATTTTAGTGAAATATTTTCTCCGTGGAGTAGCCCACATTGGGTGAACCACGTAAAATTGGTGTCTCTATTGTGTGTGGTGATTTGTGCATTGCTTTGATTACTATTATTGATATTGCTATCTATACATTGCATAATATTGATTGGGAAAGAAAAGTAAAAAGTGGTCTTATATTGTTCACCTCCCCTCTCAGCATAAGCTTGTGTTATTCAAAGGAAGTTTTATGTTAGACTCAATGCTTTAATCTTTCTTAGTTGCGAAAGAAAATTTTAGGTTAATGTATGCTTTATGGTTTTGAAAGGAAACTAATGTAAGGATTTCTTAGACTCTTGTGAGTTAGGAGATAACTATATAGAAAAGATACTTATAATGATTCTTGAGATCCAAGTGGATTAAGAGATCATTGTAAAAAAAGTATGATATTCTCTTGCATTGTTATTGAATGTTGTTTTGGCCTTATTAGAGAAGCTATTTATAATGATTCCTGATACCTAAGTGGATTAAGGGATCATTGTAAAGAGAAGTACGGGATTCTCTTGCACTATTATTAAATGTTGTTTTTGATTTATTGTTAGAATTTCCCAAGAGTAGAACTACAAAGCATTACAATATTTGAAGAGACGAATAGAACTAATTGATTTATTTCATGGATCAACTTTTTTTTTTGTAGATAAGATACTATAGCATTAATATCGAGTTTTACATATTGACCCAAAACCTTTTACAAACATCAGCCCAAGGTTGTTGATGAACATGTCCTTACTAAGGATCCTATATATGTAAAATCTACATGCCGCCAAAGCCATTACATCCGGTAAGGCACATAGCCTGTTATCAAAAAGAAACTTCCCATACAACATTTTGGGTATACACCGAGAAAACACACCTGCATCATAATTACAAAAAAATAAATAGACACTGATCCCTTCCTTGAAATAATGGAGAAACAAAAAGCTACAGACACACATAGTAGAGTACTGAAAAAAACTTCCACAAGCTCTATATTGATAGTTACTCTTAATAATTCTTTGGTAATTGCTTTCTTCCGTATATGACATTCTTTGGGACCACATCTCATCTTGTCCAATCAAACTTGGAGAAGTGAACATGCTGGCTAGATTTATGGCGATGGCTATCTGGTGGTCCATGTGGCTCTAGTTTTAATTCTTATATTATCGTTTCTTTCCTACCCTGTGATTATCAACCAACCCCAAATTACTAAGATGACTAGGAGCCATGTTATCTAACATGTGACTGTCCCCATTAGTCTTTGTGGTATTTCCAAGCAGCATCCACCAAGAGTGATAGCTTGGATAATTTTTATTGTAAGTCCATTTCAAAAAAGATACGGGAATACTCATAGCCTTCAAACTTACAGTGTCTTCCCTGTTGGTAAATTCGACTATCATTCTTGGCATTCTTATTGAATAAGCTCCTTTACTTCACTCGAGATACCGTGTTCCCATTTGAAAAGTTCCTCACCATAGACACCCAAATTGGCTAGCTTATCAGCAACTTTGTTAGCTTCCTGAAAGACATATTGGGCTTTTCTGTCCTGTCTTCCCTAGAAAAGGATCCTAGCCTCTTCAACAATTGTTTTAATCCTCCAAGGAGGTGTTTTCCAATTATTGAGGAGATTTATAACATGCATAGAGTTTCATTCTATGATAAAATTGCCTTCTAAGTCTTGAGTCATTTGAAAACCTCTCCACATAGCTCTAGCTTCAACTTCATTGTTCATCCTTGTTCCTAAATATTCAAAAAATGCAAGCATCATATTCCCATTATGATCTCACACAATACTGCCAGTGCCTGCTCTACCAGGATTGTCCTTAGCCACTCCATAAAAATTAAGCTTAAACCAACCCGTAGGAGGTGGGGACCACTTAACATTGGCTCTGGGTTTGACTACCCTAGGCACAGACTCATCTAACAAGGTTAAGCTTAAATATTGAGCAATCGTGGTCTCCTGCAGATGATGTTTACGACTATCAAAATGGATAAGGTTCACATTATCATTGTAAAAGGATAGGATCTTGGCAATGATATCCATACATTTGATCATTGAGAGTTGTTGGATTACAACAACTCATCAAATCTGAACTAGGATAAACTGAGAGTTCACCTGACTCATGGAAGAGTGGTAACTCAAGTAAGTCTATCCTAGTAGAACTTAAGAGAATAATTATTTATTCTAACACCCCCCTTAAGTGATACTAGGGGTGAATTTAACAAATGAGTCCCGACAACAGGGCCTGATGAGGTACTCATGTACAATGATTCTTTTTGAAGAGATGGTAAAACCCCATGGGAAAAAACCATCTATCAAAAAATAAAAAGAAGAGGCATGTCTTCGTATGGCGAAGATTGTCCTCATTGAAAAAAATGAGTCCTAGCAACTGGGCCTGATGAGGTACTCATGTGCTATGTTATTACATATATGAGAGATGGTGAAAAAACCACATGGGAAAAACCATCTTTCAAAAAAGGAAGAGGCATGTCTTCGGATGGCGAAGATTGTCCTCATTGAACAAAAAAAGAAATGAGTCCCGACAACTGGGCCTGATGAGGTACTCATGTACAATGTTATTACATATAGGAGAGATGGTAAAAAAAACCACATGGGAAAAAACCATCTTCCAAAAAAAGAACCAATAAGAAGAAAATAGAGGTGAAAACCTCTGTATACCTTCTAATGCAGCTGCCTTACCCCAAGTTTCTCTCACAACTGAATGTAACGCGGAGAAGGAAAGGATTTGGTGAAGATGTCTACAATTTGATTTTCTGTGGGAATATAGTCCAAGTGTATTTCCCCTTTTTGAATATGTTGCCGAATGAAGTGCATGTGAATTTCAATGTGCTTGGTGCGCTGATGCTCAACTGGATTACGGGAAATATGAATTGTGCTCTGATTGTCACACCAAAGAGTAATAGGTTTGTCATGGGAAAAACCAAATTCTCTTAGTATCTGACGAAGCCAAAGAGCTTCCTGACTTGCCAAAACTGCTGCCTTGTATTCTGCCTCTGTAGATGATAATGCCATTGCTTGTTGTTTTTTGCATGACCAAGCAATTGGTGAAGAACCAAGACAAAAGACATAGCCAAAAGTTGAACATCTATCTTCTACTAAACTTGCCCAATCATAATTTGTGTAACCAATGATATCCATGGATTTTCCTTCATATAAGAGCCCAAAGTGAGTAGTTCCTTGCAAGTAGCGTAGGATTATTTTTGTTGCTTGTCCAATGGCTGAAATGAGGTTGATGTGAGAATCTAGATATCAAGCCAACAACATATGAGATATCTGGGTGAGTATGAGTGAGGTATAACAGACTCCCTACAAGTTGTCGGTATAGAGTTGCATCACATAGAGGGGATGTGCAGGAAGTACTTAGAGTGACTCTAGACTGAAAAGGTGTAGAAGAGGGCTTGCAATCAGACATCTTAAACCGTTGAAGAAGGTCTAGAGTGTATTTCTATTGACACAATGAAATTCCTTTTTCTGTTTGATTTATTTGAATCCCAAGGAAGTAATGAGCTAAACCCAGATCAACCATTTCAAATTTTTCAGAAAGGGAGTCTTTGATAGTCTGAATGTGAGCGATGTCACTACCAGTGAGTAGTAGATCATCAACATAGAGAACAAGTATGGTGATTTTTTCTTCATCTCTCCAAATGTAGACTGTGGCATCAGACTCACAATGAGAAAAACCTGAGGAAAGAAGGAAGGAGTCCATTTTTTCATACCAAGCTCTAGGAGCTTGTTTGAGGCCATAGAGTGACTTCCTTAGCCTACAAACAAGGGAGGAGTCTTGAGTGAATCCAATAGGTTGTTCCATGAATATCTCCTCCTTTAAGTCCCCATGTAAGAAAGCACTTTTTACATCCATCTAAAAAATAGGCCATTTTTGGGAAGCAACTAGTGCAAGTACCAGCCTAACAGAATCCATTTTGGCAACTGGTGCAAAAGTTTTAGAATAATCAATCCCTTCAATTTGTGAGAAACCTTTGGCTACCAAGCGAGCTTTGTGTTTGTCAATTTCTCCATTAGGTCCATATTTAGTTTTGTAAATCCATTTACAATGAACTAACTTCCTTCCTTTAGGTAGAGGAACTAAATCCCAAGTTTTTTTTTTGATTAAGGAAGAGAATTCATTCTCCATGGCATCATCCCATTCTTTAATACCAGTTGCTTCTTTGAAGGATTGAGGATCTATGGAAATGGACTGACAGACAAGACCAGAGCCTTTGGAGTTGCCTAATCTGGATGATGGAAGATTTTGGATGTACGAAGTGGCTTCTTCAACAATGGTGTGGGCCCATTTTGGCATTGTGGAGGGAGTAATTGGAGTGGTAGGATTTTGAGTTGGAGTTTGGAGTATAGGATCCTCATCTTGGTCATTTTGATCATTTATCTCTAAAATGGGATCATCATTATATTGAGGCTCTAACATTGGAGATGGCTCAAGAGAATCAATGTTGGAAGAGGATGGTTGAGGATATTTATGAGGGAATGTTTCATCAAATTGAACATTCCTATGAAAAAAGACCTCATGAGTTATGGGATCAAGGAGCTTGTATGCTTTCATTTCCTCACAATAACCAACAAAGATGAGTTGTTTGCTCTTCTTATCTAGAGCCTTCTTTTTCTTCTTTGGGATATGTGCCCAAGTAGTACACCCAAAAATATTGAAGAAAGAGACATCAGGTTTTGAGCCAGTCCATGCTTCCTCGGGAGTCAAATGGCCAAGAGCTTTATGAGGTGTGCGGTTTTGAATATAGTTTGCACAGTTAATTGCTTCTGCCCAAAAAATCGTTGGAAGATCTCTTGAGTGGAGCATACAGTTTGCCATTTCCTTTAAAGTTCTATTTTTCCTCTCTGCAATGCCATTTTGCTGTGGATTATGGGAGACCGAATGTTGATGAATTATGCCATGACTTGATAGAAAAATTGAGAACTCATTACTGAAGTATTCCCCCCATTATTCGTATGAATTTGCTTGATTTTGCAAGAGGCTTGATTTTCAACTAAGGCTTTGAAGATTTTGAAGTGGGATAGAACATCACTTTTGTATTTTAGAAAGTAGACCCAAGTTCTTCTGGAAAAATCATCAATGAAGGTTAAAGCATATTTTGCTCCTTTGAAAGAAGGCTCAGGGAAGACCATCAAGTCACTATGGATTAACTCTAGAGGGGATGAGGCCTTTTGAGAACCACTTGGGTGGAAAGGATCTTGATGTTGCTTTCCAAGAGCACATCCAGGACATACTCCATCAATAGAAGAGACTTTTGGCAATCCTGTTACCATTTCATGGGTGTTCAATTCCTTTAGGTAGTTATAACTGAGATGTCCAAACCTTTCATGCCAAATTTTGCTTTCAAGATCTCCATGTGCAACAAAACAGGAGGCCCCTTATAAATTTTTGAATCCCTTGAAGTGAAATAGGTGAGTGTTGTGATCAATATCTCCTTTTGCTATGAGAGAGTTTGGTTCTTGAAAGTCTCTTATCTCAACTCCTGTTGGTGAGAAGAGAACTGTTTTGCCTTTTCCAAAAGTACAAATATGATAGACGGAGAGGAGATTTGTTGCTATGTTTGGGACATAGAGAACATTATTGATATAACCACCATCAATGGATATGTCACCTTTTCCTTTGATTGGGATAAAGGATGAGTCACCAACTTCTATGCTACATGTTGAACTTGAGGAGATTGAAGTGAATGACTCATCTGAGGAAGTCATGTGATGAGTTGCTCCTGAATCTAGAACCCAGTATTTTGATGAAGTTTTTATAGCCTTGCCTTGAACATTTAAGGCTTTTCCTATCTACTTCTTAGTGTCTATATTTTGATCCTTCATTGCTGCCTCTAGTTGTTGTAGTCTTTTCCAACATTTGTTCACAGAATGACCATTCTTTTTGTAGTGAGTACAAGTTATGGGACTTCTTTCTTTCTTTTTGAATTTTTCTTTAGTAGAGGTGGATGCTACTAAGGCTTTTGAGGAAGAGGAAGAGATCTCATATTTTGCAAGTTTTGTTTCCTCTCTAGTTAGCCTATCACAAAATTCCTCTAAGGAGGGCATTTTAAAACTTGCACCAAGAGCATCTTTTGTAGATACAAAGGTGGTTGCAAAAATTTGAAATACACCATTTAATTTAGAAAGAATTAGATAGATGCATTCTTCTTCTATTTTATTCTTTCCACTACCTTTGAATTGAGTAAGGACTTCTTTAAATTTGGTGAGAAAGTCAACAATATTGTTGAAGTCTTCAGGAGATAATGTTGTTAATTCTGCCTCTAGCTGCATTGACCTTATTTGATCTACTTTCCCAAACAAGTTCTTTAGTTTCTACCAACTCTCATATGGAGTTTTACATTCTGAAATGTGAAACCATAAGCTTTCATTTACATTAGTGCTTATAATACCCATTGTTTCATACATCTTCCCTTTATGAACAAATTTTTCATATTCCTTTTCAAATTATGGTTGCTTCTCTTCTAGCAAGTGTGTGAGCCCTTTTTGAGAAATGAGATTTAATATTTTGGGTTTCCATGTGTGATAGTTATGAGGGGTGAGTGGATCAATTGTATTCATTTTGCCAAAGAAAATTGAAGTGAACCAATAATCCCCCCTTTAACTTCAAGTGCTTTAGAGAATACAATGTAGCTTTAAAGAAGGAAACATAAGCCTTATTTTAATACCAATCTCCTCAAATTACCCACCCTAACATGAGGGAAACTATAAGTAAATGAGGAGATTTGATATATTGAATTTAGACTTATGAAGCAAGAAAAATTGGCCAGGCCTTTATACCTAATCTTCTCAATTACCCGCCCTTACGTGAGGGAAACTATAAGTAATGAGTAGAATTGATACGTGGAACATAGGCTTTAGAAGTAAGGATAATCAGCCAGACCTTTATACCAGATTTCTCAATTACCCGCCCTTACGTGAGGGAAACTATAAGTAATGAGAAGTCCAATACGTGGAACATAGGTGATTAAAAATTATAAGTGCCCTTTTTAAAAAAATAAATTTGAGTTTCTTGCTTAAATGTTCATGATTTTTAAAGGAACAAAAAATGTATTATTATTTTATTTTTGTTGAAGATGTTGAAATGTAATGAAAGCATAGATTAAGTGGCCAAAAGGAATTGCCACACTTATGGTTTACCACCAAAAAACCCTCCTATAGTTGTTATTTTTAAGGAACTTAGAGGAAGGAATTTGAGAACAAAGGTAAGGATAAATAAATAAATAAAGATGCAAGAACCACAAATAATAACAACCCCTCTTTGAAGCTTTTAGAATAGGTGCAAGAATTGGCACCTCAAAAAAAATCCCCCCCAAAAAAAAATTATTTATGAGGTTACAAACTTACTTGTCACTCTTTTTAGTGGCCAAAAAAAGACACTAAATAAGCAAAATATGACAGTAGACTATGAATACAATGAGTAGATTTCTTCTTTAGGACTGGTAAAAAAACCATTTTTTTTCAAATAGAAGATCTGAAATTAAAGTATATGTTTGATGAGCTCTCCTTATGGTTGAGATGCTCCTTGATTATCCAGCTTTGAATAGGAGATATGAGCTTCACAAAAGACATCAATGAGCTTATATGTCTCGAAAGGCTCAAAGGAGCACTACGTACATGCTTTTTGTTGATGTTTTCTGATGTGACTTAATCATCCAAGTAGACATCTTCAAGCAGCTATGGGGCTTGATGTCTTGATAGAGCACATCATTAGAACTTCACTGCAAACATTTTGAGATGGAAATATGGTAGGAGGACACAAAGAATTTGTTAGAGACGATGTATCGAGGAGCCTATCACAATAAGGAAAGAGTGTAGAGATCGAGGAGCTCATCAATCATTGGTCATTGCATCAAAAATTATGCCCAATGGATCCTGATGAGTGTCGTTGAGTCTCATCATTTAATCTCAATGATTTATCAATCCGGGGTGGTGTCCAAGGCTGTCTACGATAGAAGGCTAGGGCAGAGTACAATTCAGGCATTCAGATTTCAAGCATTTATTGGTGAAGCAGATTTTGGTTTAGCCTTTTGGTGTCACACTAAACCTAGTCTGAAGAATGGAAACTAAAATAAATTACAAGAATTGAAAACTAATTCTAAGTTGCAAGAATTGAAATCTAACTACAATTGCAGGAATTGGAATTGCTAAATTGAAAGTCTAATCTACTCTTGCAGAATTTAAATTGCTGAAATGAAATCCTAAGTTACATTTGCAGAATTGAAATCTAGTTACTTTTGCATAATTGAAATGATGCTTGTAAATGAAACTTATTCTAAAAACACCTGTCAATGCCCTGCCACAAAAGGTCGTCAAGCTTCTGCTACAGGAATTGACAGCAAAATGAAATATGCTGAAAATGGAAAGTTGCTAAAATAGAAAGCAGGGAAAACATGGAAAGCAAAGGAAAAATGCGTAATATAATTTTTCAGCTGACATACACACAAATGTTGTACACAAACATAATAGAAAACATAAATCACATAATACAAAATAAAAACAAGAAAATGAAATCTGGCAAGCAATCTATTAATTCTGTTTACAACAAAATTACAGATTAAAACCTGCCATAAAATCCCTCCTTCTAGATCTGAAAGTGGGCCCATACTTCCTGATCTAGAAGGAGGTGAAAAGCACTCCTTAACTAATTAACACTCAGAACAAAAAATGATAAAATAGCTGCACTTTTATTGATGACAAAACATGCTGAAAACTATTACAGAAAATTGTTGTACAGTCCTAATTGTTGCTATTGAAAACTCTCCTCTATTCTAATTCCTAACTGGCTCAACCAAGGAGGGAGCTATGTTATTTATATAAATATTTACAACATATCCCATGCTCAAATCAGCCTATGTGCTACTTTACAGTGATTTGCCAATAATTCTGGATCTGAAATAAATGCAAATCTGGATAGTTTGTGTTGCAATAGTAGTCATTGGCCCTTAGAAAGCATCTTCAGTGGTGGGAGTACGTGGGAGGAGTCTAGAAATATCTCACACATCTTTCTCCACTTCAGAATATGCCATTTCTATCTTGCAAACAACTTCCTATTATGCTACAATTATTTCCCGGTTTATCCTAGAAGAGGATCAAAATTGATCTTTTCCATGAATGGTGGCTTTGGACGACAAGGACGACAAAGTCAGATGGGAGATATTTTCTTTTAACCTTTTCAACCTTCTTTCCCTTTTTCCATCGTCAAAAATCAGTCAACAAGTCAAAAAGCACTTTCTGTTCTCATTCCGAAGATAAGTGGCTCATTTCGAAGAGACTGCATTTCTCATTTCGAAGATGTCTGTTCATTCCGAAGATCTTCAGAATGAACAACTATGTGCTCTTCAAGTGATTTTAGCTGCATTTCTCAGGTGGATTAGCCCTCAGGATCAGATTGCAATAGCCTTCATTCCTCCCCATGTGTGAATTCCATGCCTTGCCATTCATTGGTAGCTTGCTGGAATTTACATGGTAAATTACCGCATTTTCCAGCTCTACTGCACAGCTTGTAAAATATTGGCATTTCTTGCAAATTCAAACAAATTAGAACATGGAAAAATTATTCAAATATCAACATGAAGGAGTACATCAAGTTGCTACTGAATTTATACACTTCATTCACCAAGTAACCATGCTGAAATAGTGCAACAATGGTGCACAATTGTCCCTCGCTCTGTTATACCCTGTTGCTCCCTATTTAGACCATGTGGGAATGCTTCTAAATAGGTCAGATGTCTTCTGTAGTCCTTCTGAACTCATTCCATCCATATCCTCATGCTTTGCTTGACAACTTCAAGGTGTTCCTATAAAGTGACAGCTTGCTGATTTTTATATGGCTATTTTTTCAGATTTTCAGATTTATGACAGTCCTAAACTTTTGGCTTCAATGTGGATTTGAAACAAGTTGAAGGGTAGGAAAACATTCAAAAACCATTGAGAAGTTAATGGATATCAGCATACCACATTTGGTTAATTGAAATGCATGTTTTTACTTGCTACTTAATCAAGCAAAATCAGTCACAAAATGCTGAAAATAGTCAAAAACAGAGATATAGTATTCCTAACATAAAATCATGCAAACACTTAACAAATAGTATATTTTAGTCAACTATTTGGCAATTAACTTATCATATGGTAGTCAAACATTGTGCAATAATGAGGCACTTTTGGGCCTCATCATCCCCCCCAACTTGAACCGATGCATGCCCTCATGCATCTTAGTAGGCCATAGTAATATGCAGGTTTTATTCTTGTGAACAACATCCTTTGCTACCTGCTAACTGAGAAATTCCTCCTTGCTGCACTATATCAAGTATTTTGCAATTAAGCACATGTATGACTCTTTTTCTATTTTTCTACAAGTTTTAGTGCTGCAAGGTACCTCTTAAAGGCTTGATATCATATGATTCATCTTGCAATAGTCTTATTGTGGAACCGTATTTGGCAGATGCACTACTACTGATGGAATTTTCTGTTCTTAACAACATTTCAGCCTGAATGCTTATTTTTGTTGTTTGCACCTTTTGAACAAAATTGATAATTTTTTTTTTTGATTTGAAATGCTTGAGGGATGTACTTACTTGTGGTAGAGCCTTATAAACCTCAATATTTGATGTACCCTACTCTTTTTGCTATTCTGTAGCATTTTCAGCAATTTTGGTATAGTTTCTGCTCATTCCGAAGATATCCTGCTCATTCCGAAGAGACCGTATTCTCATTCCGAAGATGTCTGCTCATTTCGAAGAGACTGTATTTCTCATTTCAAAGATGTTTGCTCATTTCGAAGAGACTGTATTTCTCATTTCGAAGATGTCTGCTCATTTCGAAGAGACTGTATTTCTCATTTCGAAGATGTCTGCTCATTTCGAAGATCTTCAAAAAAAATGCAGAAATGACCTCCTATGCAAAATTTAGCTACAGATTCTATTGTGGGTCCATCTCTAGAGTGTATAAGCCTTCCATAACATCAAAAATCCCTTCTTCATCCTTTTGTTTAGATGCTATTCTTTGTTTTGTATGTTGTCTGTTTTATTCCAATAGTACTAAAATAGAACCTTTAGGTGCATTTTGTTGATTATCCTCCTTCAATTTATCAGACAATTGTGAGATATAAACTTGCAGTTCTCCTTCTAAAATTTGCCCTACAAATTGAAATAGAATTGCTGCCATGTCTGTCCCAAAATCAGGTTTTTGCATAGTTTTGGAATTTCCATGCAATTAAGGGCATAAGGGGGTGTTTCTTGACATCTTGAACATATTCCTTTTTCAACTTGTCAATATTGTATGAATAGTTTATGCCAAATACCGACTATCATACACTAAATGCTAAATGTTTACTATGAATTAAATGCAAGAAACACATACCTTACTGTCCTAAAAATTGGTCATGCACCTTACAAGCTGCTTTTGATGATTGTTAGCAGGCTATCTGAAAACATAAACAAACATAACACATGTGCAATGTGAGATTTGTACAATGGTGGAACAATGATGGGTAGATCAACAAGGCAATGCATGCCAAAAAATCGGTTTTCATGCAAGCCAACTCAGTAGCGCCTCCAAGAAGGTTTTCACTACTAAATTATTCATTTTTTTATTTTTTTTTCATCATTTTTTTTTATCTCTCTTTTTTTTCATCAGAAGAGGCTGCCATTTCTGGTTTTCAACCAACTTCTGTCCTCTTTTTTTTTTTTCAAGTGCTTCAATGAGAGAGAACATCTCTCACTCTTATTTGGATAAGACCAATCCTTATTCTGCAAAAACATGTCAATTGTTGTATGAAAACACCATCTCTTTCTCGTTGAAACCTGCAACATTGATGCAAAATTCCTTTCTAGATGAGCAAGTAAGAATCTTCTTACATCATAATTGCCTCCTTATTGCTGGAAATGAAGTATTGGCTCCATTGTTCCTCTTCCTTGCTGAAATTGATGCTTGTCCTCATGTATCCCCATTTTGTGGGACATGCCTTTGCTGCAATTTTTTCTCTCTTTTTTTTTTCAATTTTTCTTGTCTTGCTTGTACCCAAAAAGGAAGTTCACAAACAAGACTATTCTTCTTTTTGCTTTTCTTGTATTTATTTTTTTTTTTGTCAAACTTTTTATCATCACTCTGAATCCGATATTGAAGAGAAATTCTCTTCCATTATGTGTACATCCAATGGAATCTCCTTCAAGAACTCCTCCTTAGTTAATGGTGCATGGTATACCCGAAGGCAATGTCCATTCACCACTAACATCCTCCATGAATTACCAATGGGAGAAAGAAGCACTGCTCCATATCTAAAAACTTCTTCAATCAAGTGTTGTCCATGCCTCCTAGTCTGCAAAATCTTGTCAATCTATTCTTGAAACAATTAAATACCAATTCCCAAAAGATGTTAAGTGCTTACATCAAGATAAAATCTTGATATACCCTTGTAATTCCATGTAAAGGGATTGAAATATTGTTTCAAAATAGCAACAATTTTGCTTTTTGTTTATAAGTCAGCCAACTAATAATGTTCAAGAATTTTCTTGGCTGCACTTCAATTTGTTTCATTCCTAGGAGGACAGAATTTACCCCTTTGTAAACAAGGAGCAATGGAAGTAAATTTTCTATGTGCAGCTTTTTCTAGTTTTTCTCCTTTATCCAAGGCTAATTTCTGTGTGTTTGGACTAAAGGTTTCCTATGTATCTCCATTGATTTTTGTCTCTTCAAGCTCAGGTAAGTTCTTGTTTGAGCACAGTTGGATGTTGCTGCGGTCAATAACATTTCCTGCAGGTTTTTTTTATACTAGATTCAGCTACATAGACAGGGGTTGCCTATCCTGTATTATTCAGACTGATCACAAGTTGGGCTAAAAAAGAAATATTTTTGGTTTGCACAATAAGACAAGAAGTGTACAACTTTAGCAGATCAACTACTTGTCGGTAGGATCACCTCTAATGAGATCAACTATTGTCTATGTAGGCTAAGAATTGCTAGGTTGCGGTTTAGCACGGTAAAATCCTAACAATATTTAAGTAATAATGGAAAACTCTAGGATCATCATTAAGTTGTAAACTCCTATTTTGATTGTGCAAAAGTTTTTGTGATTTTTTTTTTCAGCTTACATAGACAGGGGTTGTCTATCCTGTATTATTCATATTGGCCACAGGTTGGGTTGAAGGTGGTGGTTGATTTACTTGCCTTGTTTGTTGTTGTTGGGATCTCTCTTTGAGAAGAATTCAGACTAGGCAACAAATTTTGCATCTCTGAGTTATGGAAGTAAATGGCATTCATCAATGATATGTCCCTATGAACAAATGCTACAGGTAGCTGATATGGCTATTTTGTTCAAGGGATAGTCTTGTATATCTACCATGATATCTTTCCAACACCTAGTACAAATTTGTTTATACTACCCTGATGATATGGATATAAAAAGGGTAGTACTAGCAGATGGCTCTTCTAAATTTTTTTAAGAGATCTTATGTTTCTTGATAATGAGGATGATGAATTCTTTCTATTTTTATCAAGAATTTCAAACATAGGCAATTTAACCCCCAAGTGTGAAGATCACCTCCCTGTGGTTGCTTGTTTTCTAAATGGACTGAAATGCAACTATCAATAATTATTATTTATACCAGCTATTTCATTCAGATTTTACTCTAAACTTCATAAGTTAGCACAATAATAATTATTTGACTGCTTTTACCCTCTAACAACACCATGATCCCCGACAACGGTGCCAAAATGATGAGTGTCATTGAGTCTCATCATTTAATCTCAATGATTTATCAATCCGGGGTGGTGTCCAAGGCTGTCTACGATAGAAGGCTAGGGCAGAGTACAATTCAAGCATTCAGATTTCAAGCATTTATTGGTGAAGCAGATTTTGGTTTAGCCTTTTGGTGTCACACTAAACCTAGTCTGAAGAATGGAAACTAAAATAAATTACAGGAATTGAAAACTAATTCTAAGTTGCAAGAATTGAAATCTAACTACAATTGCAAGAATTGGAATTGCTAAATTGAAAGTCTAATCTACTCTTGCAGAATTTAAATTGCTGAAATGAAATCCTAAGTTACATTTGCAGAATTGAAATCTAGTTACTTTTGCATAATTGAAATGATGCTTGTAAATGAAACTTATTCTAAAAACACCTGTCAATGCCCCGCCACAAAAGGTCGTCAAGCTTCTCACTTCAGGAATTGACAAAAAAATGAAATATGCTGAAAAATGGAAAGTTGCTAAAATAGAAAGCAGGGAAAACATGGAAAGCAAAGGAAAAATGCGTAATATAATTTGTCAGCTGACATACACACAAATGTTGTACACAAACATAATAGAAAACATAAATCACATAATACAAAATAAAAACAAGAAAATGAAATCTAGCAAGCAATCTATTAATTATGCTACAGCAAAATTACAGATTAAAACCTGCCATAAAATCCCTCCTTCTAGATCTGAAAGTGGGCCCATACTTCCTGATCTAGAAGGAGGTGAAAAGCACTCCTTAACTAATTAACACTTAGAACAGAAAATGATAAAATAGCTGCACTTTTATTGATGACAGAACATGCTGAAAACTATTATAGAAAATTGTTGTACAGTCCTAATTGTTGCTATTGAAAACTCTCCTCTATTCTAATTCCTAACTGGCTCAACCAAGGAGGGAGCTGTGTTATTTATATAAATATTTACAACATATCCCATGCTCAAATCAGCCTATGTGCTACTTATCGATGATTTGCCAATAATTCTGGATCTCAAATAAATGCAAATCTGGACAGTTTGTGTTGCAGTAGTAGTCATTGGCCCTTAGAAAGCATCTTCAAGTGGTGGGAGTACATGGGAGGAGTCTAGAAATATCTCACACATATTTCTCCACTTCAGAATATGCCATTTCTATCTTGCAAACAACTTTCTATTATGCCGTAGTTATTTCTGTGTTTATCCTAGAAGAGGATCAAAATTGATCTTTTCCATGAATGGTGGCTTTGGATGGCAAGGACGGCAAAGTCAGATGGGAGATATTTTCTTTTAACCTTTTCAACCTTCTTTCCCTTTTTCCATCGTCAAAAATTAGTCAACAAGTCAAAAAGCACTTTTTGTTCTCATTCCGAAGATAAGTGGCTCATTCCGAAGAGACTGCATTTCTCATTCCGAAGATGTCTGTTCATTCCGAAGATCTTCGAAATGAACAACTATGTGCTCTTCAAGTGATTTTAGCTGCATTTCTCAGGTGGATTAGCCCTCAGGATCATATTGCAATAGCCTTCATTCCTCCCCATGTGTGAATTCCATGCCTTGCCATTCATTGGTAGCTTGCTGGAATTTACATGGTAAATTACTGCATTTTCCACTCTGCTGCACAGTTCTAAAATATTGGCATTTCTTGCAAATTCAAACAAATTAGAACATGGAAAAATTATTCAAATATCAACATGAAGGAGTACATCAAGTTGCTACTGAATTTATACACTTCATTCACCAAGTAACCATGCTGAAATAGTGCAACAAGTCTTTGCACAATTGTCCCTCCTCTGTTATACCCTGTTGCTGCCTATTTAGACCATGTGGGAATGCTTCTAAATAGGTCAGATGTCTTCTGTAGTCCTTCTAAACTCATTCCATCCATATCCTCATGCTTTGCTTGACAACTTCAAGGTGTTCCTATAAAGTGACAACTTGCTGATTTTTATATGGCTATTTTTTCAGATTTTCAGATTTATGACAGTCCTAAACTTTTGGCTTCAATGTGGATTTGAAACAAGTTGAAGGGCAGGAAAACATTCAAAAACCATTGAGAAGTTAATGGATATCAGCATACCACATTTGGTTAATTGAAATGCATGTTTTTACTTGCTACTTAATCAAGCAAAATCAGTCACAAAATGCTGAAAATAGTCAAAAACAGAGATATAGTATTCCTAACATAAAATCATGCAAACACTTAACAAATAGTATATTTTAGTCAACTATTTGGCAATTAACTTATCATATGGTAGTCAAACATTGTGCAATAATGAGGCACTTTTGGGCCTCATCATAGCCCTCATATCAAACAAAGAATGCAAAAGAGGATCTTGCAAGCGCTCATAGAGCATATTATAAATTGTGCCCAGTAGAGCCCTTCACATCAAACAAAGAACGTAAAATTACAAAGAGTAGATGGAAAAAAATTTATCATAGTGGTGATTTATAAGCTTTGAAACTACGTCCTTGAAGCGCTAGAGAATGGCTCTATTGACGAATGCTAGATAAAACTACAAAGGGAAGATACAAAATATTTTTGCCAAGTAGAAAGCACCAAGGATATGGAGATGCTCGAGCGAGGTAAGATGATAATCTATAATGCTACGCTCCAATATTATAATGTTGGCAAAGTTTGTTTGAAAAAACTTGGCACATTTTAATAAAATATAATGCACTATGGTCTTTAAAATAAATGACCAAAGGTCTCTTGAAATGAGACGCGAAAAATGTGCACTATAAATATTTAAAGATCTCACAAAAATTTACTTTGGATTTTAATTAAAATACCAAATATTTGTGAGATAAAAAAGGCCACGAAACTCTACGTTCTCCATAAAAATAATGGCACACCCATGAAGTTACTCTTCCATGAATACAACGTAATGCAACGATTACGACGGTGGAGCCAAGGAAAAAGCATTGTCAGGAGAGGTGGACCAACGTTTTCTGAATTACCTATGGAAAACAAGAAAATAAATGGCAAGAACAAGGGAAAAATGATATGCCTATATTACGTTAGCAATTAGGCAAAAATAAATTTTAAATACTTGTTCCTATATCATTGCAAGTGTAGAAAATATCAATATCTTTTGAAAAATAAGGAGAATATGTTTATTTTATGGTAAAACAAACTTGTAAAACAATATTAGATAGAACCATAAACAAATTTTTCAAAAAAAATTATAGATGAAATATGAGCAATCTACAAGAGATATGAAAAAAACTCCTTTAAAAAAAAATAAAAGATAAAAGATAATGAACCAGTTTGTGGAACTACCTTCAAGAGAGAATGCCTAGCAGAATCTATCCTACTCTGGTACCATGTTAGAATTTCCCAAGAGTAGAACTACAAAGCATTACAAGATTTGAAGAGACAAATAGAACTGATTGATTTATTTCATGGATCAACTTTGTATAAATAGCAAAGTTGATCATTGAGAGTTGTTGGATTACAACAACTCATCAAATCTAAACTAGGATAAACTGAGAGTTCACCTGACTCATGGAAGAGTGGTAACTCAAGTAAGTCTATCCTAGTAGAACTTAAGAGAATAATTATTTATTCTAACATTTATTAGAGAAGCTATTTATAAAAATTCTTGAGATTTAAGCGAATTAAGGGATCATTATAAAGAGAAGTATGGGATTCTCTTGCATTTTTATTAAATGTTGTTTTGGATTTATTAGATAATCTATTTATAATGACTCTTGATATTTGTGTGGATTAAGGATCATTATAAGGGGAAGTATGGGCTTCTTTTGGATTGTTTTGGAATGATTTAGTCTTTGAGTTGTTTAAATGGATGGTGCTTTTAAATGAAAATAAATATAGCTTGCTTATTGAGCATGGTTGTTGCATAATAGAGTAAGGCATGAGTTGAGATGCATTGCATTTAGAGCTATTTTGATCCCTAAGTAATCTCCATAATTGGTGGGTGGTCTCCATAAAAGAAGCTTGTGGACTTAGATGGTAGAAGACCCTGGAAGATGATTGTAAACCCTTCAAGATGATATTGTTGTAAATAAGAAAAGACTTGTTTTGCTTGAAATAATTGTAATCTTAACTTTTTTTTCCGGAATAGTATGATGCTTCTTTATGCAATGAATATTTATTTTAATATTTTTGAATGGTGTTGCTTTAAGTATGGAAATTTGGGGTCTTGTATTGAGTTAAGCTTTTAAATGTTGTTTATATTACTAACTTGGAGTTGAACTCCTGAGTAATCTTTGGAGATGGTTGTTAATATGCTTCCTTTGACTATTTGAAATATATGCTTATGTTAGAATTTTGATTTATCTTGCTAATGCATAAATGTTGATGGAAATCTTTTATGTTTCAAGTTTTGTTAAGAGCATAGTTTATGGTTAAGAGGAATTTATCTGATACTTTTTATTTGAGATGAATAATGCAATGTGATTTTATGCTTAATGTTGTAATTTAGCTTTATGATGTGATCATATTGTTATATATACTTTGGGTGGGTAGAATTTCCTCTTTTAAACCATAAAATCCAATCCTAAAAGGATTTACTTGAATGCAATAGCCAAGTAGCCAAAATTCCTAGAAGGAGTTGCAAGAATGCAATAGATAGGATCTCATAAACCTGGAAGGATTTGTGTGTATACAATATCCAGGGTACTTATGAGTAGTTAAACCTTGATCGAGTAGGATCAAGTGTGTGGGAAAACCTATTCACAAGACAACAATGGTGACTCCTTGATCACGTAGGATCAAGAGATCATGTTAGTTGTATTTGAAGTGGTAATAACCTTAGTTATACCATGGAGGTGTGGTAACTACACGCTAAGGCTCTACACCGAATAACCTATCTAAGAGGATCTAGAATCAAGTTAGGGAATTGGCATACCTCTTTAAGTGTTATGGGCCTTAAAGGGTAATATCTACGATGTGGTCATATGGTTCTATATTAATAAGGGTATAGGAAAGGTGGGGGAACCACTTATGGCATCCTTCTAAACATGTACGTCTAGTAAGGTGACCCCCAAAAGACATGGGAGTTGGCTTCTCTTATCCATTTAGTGTCAATCTACAGTGACTTAAACTCAAATGTGATGAACCCTTGTATGCTAAAATAAATTAAGGGTGTTCCCCTTAAGAGCCTATATTTGTAAGTGCTCTATAACATAATTAGGTTGGTAGATTTTTGGTTGTTATAGCTTGACTCTTTACACTTGATAATTGTATTATGTGAATGATTCATATGATGCTCATTCATTGAGTAATATATAGCCATAGTAGAATGTCTCTTTGGATACTTAACTATTCCTTTCCTTATACCAAGTCTCATGAATCTTGGCTTCTTTACTTGATACTTGTATACACATGACTCTATCTTGTATGCACACCTAGACATGATCTTCACTTAGCACACTCTAATCTACAGACACTTGTGCACACTTACATATTAGACACTTCTGCAAATAAACTTACATTACACTTGCATACTTACTCTCATGACACTTGTGCATTTCCTACACATTATTATATTACATAAAATATTACTCACATTATAAACTAAGACTCAACAATTTACAAGGTGTACCATGAAGGTGCCATGGGGGTACATTAGCATGTACCAAATAATGTAATATACTCCAACACCCCCTTGTATTATATTATTTGGTTATTCAAGACTTTAGTCTTCAATCATGGTCTTTGTATTGATCTTCAATCTATCTCATGATGCATGTGATCTTTTGTTTTCCTCGTATTTGTTTCATCATATTAAAATTTGGATTCACCCAATGATTTCATTGGTAGAGAGATTCCTAAATTTCATTTCCTATGCTTTATCTTTTAGAACATTCAACAATGTTATCTTGAAATAAGATAAGCTCTTGAGAAAAACCAATTGAATCTAAAGCATATATCCCATTCTTAATTGATCTTGTAGTCTCCATTATATTTTGATTTTTGATAATACACTTATTGTTTCCATTTATACATTTGATCTTAGTTGATCTTCCACTATTAACCAGTCTAGTAACTCAAATGAGATTGGTTGACAACCCCGGAACATTCATAACATATTTTAGTACAAAATCTAAAAATAGTGAACTAGGTGTTACATTGATGCTTCCATGAACTAGGTACATCTTATCCTCAACAATATTCAAATAGAAATTATCTTTGACTTCTAAACAATAAAACCATTACAAATTACCAGTCATATGATGACTAGCTCCTGAATCTATATACCAAAGATATTTTTCAGTTTTAATCACTTGATTGGATTTACTTGAGACTATCTTGCATTGTTGACAAGAGTTTTGAGAAATATGATGTTGCTCATAAAATAAACCTTGTTCTTGAATTTTTTTTTTTGAAGAATATGGTTTTATATTTTAATAATATCTTCTATGCTAAAAATTTCCTCTAGATAACTTATCCATTTTTGTACTCCTTACAACTTTCTAGATGTAAAGTTTCTAAATTAAAATCTATGAAGTAGAAAACCTTATATCTCCCAAATTTTTAGAAATTAGAAAATATTTTTTTGCAAATTTAGTTTTTCCTAATTTTGAAGTTGTAATCCTTTTAACTCCCAAATAATTGATTTGCAAGAGTTAAATAATCTTCTATTTCAAAAAAATAATAAATCAAACCAATTTCAAATTTATTTAAAAAATCAAGAAACTATTAAAAAAAGTTATACCTTCAATCTTAAACTAGCATTCTACTTATCCCTCCATTAACTTAATAATTAATAACTAATTCAACCTTAATAAAACATTTTAATAATGTTCTACCTTATTACTCCTTAATAAATCAAAGAAACCTTATAACTTATTTCTCCTAAAATTAAATCTTTATAAAACCTAAAAATAACTTATTGCTCCAAAAATTAAACTTTGAAAAAACCTAATTTTAAATTTACCTCATGACTTCGCTTGTGCCTATTCTCCCTACTTCATTGTAATTCTTTGAGTGCTACAAAAGGGGCCCATATGAACTACTTTAACCACCATGCCTGAGTGCTACATGGCTTCAAAAATGATTCATATCTAGGAATTCAAATTTTTATTGAGCAATACTATATCCAATATTTGGCTTTAAATGCTTGCAAGTGATATGTTACTTCTCTTGGCAATAATTTTTACTTCCAAAATTACTTTTACTTTTGCCATCAAATATAGACATTACCTTCTCAATTTTTCAATCATTGTTAGTTGTTTCTTCTCTACAAAGCTTAACGCTTAGTCTCCCAATTGATTATTGTCTGAATAATTGGTATTATATCTTAGTGTTGCATTTGTTGCTCTATTTCAGCCTTGTGTTGCTTGGTATTTTGTTTGGCTATGTGCTTGACTATGCTCTATATTCATATTTGAGTTGCTTGGTGTTTTACACGATGATGTGCTTAGCTATACTCTGTATTCAGCTAGATATATCCCTGATTCAGCTCTACACTCAACTTGTGGTATACTTGGCTTAACTTTGTGCTCGATTTAGCTCTACACTCAATCTTGTAATATGCTTATCTTAGCTCTGTACTTAGCCTTAAGATATGCTTGGATACATCCTATGCTTTTCTACTATCTTAGTTTACTTTCTCTATGTCAAACCATAGTGAGAACAACATTCATACTACCATCCACATTCTTCTAGTTCTTACATGGTTCCTGTGATGTGCTTGTGTGCTTATAGCTTGGATGATCTTTGATACATAGAAGTCTACTCTATTAGTTCTATATTGAATATGTAAGCCTTGACTCTGCTTCTTATATGTGAACCTTTCACTTTTATATGATCCTTTACTTTGGCCTCTTCTCTTATTCTTCAAAAGATTCTATTCCTTATCTATTCAATCTTATTTTTTGCTCTATAAAAGAGCTTATTTTACTCAATAAGAGCCTCTTTTCTAATATGTAAAGAGCTTCTTATAAAATCCTCTATAATAGCCTCTTTTCTATATGAGCTTATATTCTCTATATAAGAGCCTTTATTCTTTCCAATATTAGGGCATCTATGTTTTCCAATATAAGGGCCTCTATTCTCCAATGTTCCAATATAAGGGCCTCTATTCTCCAATGTTCCTCTATACAAACATCTTTCTTTGAAGGATATCTATTCTTCAATATTGGCCTCTTGAACCAATGTTAATATCTAAATCTTTGAAGGATACCTATTCTTCAATATTGGCCTCTTGAACCAATGTTAATATCTAAATCTTTTTAAAATCTTGCAACACTTAACAAATTCTAATTCAATACCTAAAGCAATATAAATTAAGCTAGGTGTTCTTTATCCTTCTTCAAGTATGATATATCAGTATTCTTAATCTAATGTTTGAAGCAATATAAAGTAATTCATATGCTTATTTATCCTTATTTTAGACATTTTTTTTGTTTTGCTCTCATTATCTTAAGAAGATTTGAATGCTTCTCAATCTGCTACTATCTATCTCTTAGGAAGCTTTGAATTCTTCTCAATTCACTGCTATCTATTTCTTACGAATATTTGAATGCTTCTCAATTTGTTGCTATCTATTTCTTTAAATATGCTTGTATTTGTCAAGCCTCTATGTCAAGGTCAATATTTAATGACCTAAAACTTATTTATATAAAGGTCTCTCTTTAAGACCTAAAGTTTTGCAACTTTCAATTAACTTTTGCTTTCTTCTTACACTTAGAAGATGAAATTATTCTCTATTTGTGTACGAATCTTCTCACACTTCTGATGATCAATCTCTACTAAAAATGTATTAGGTCACACCTAAGGACTCAAGAAATAATGTCAAGGTGATATTGATGTCCCATGATGCCTTCTGATGTCAAGGGTTGGTTATTTCCTAGAATGATCAACTTATCTCAAAAGTTGATTCATCTCCAATATAAATGTGAGTTCTTGTCTTCACTGGTTGTTTCTTCAACTGTGAAAAGACTCTACCCTTTATACTTACTTTGATCTTACAATCAAATCCAAGTCCAACTCTATTTAAAGTAGATAGATTCTAAATCAATTTTATCAAATTGGATAAAATCGAATTTTTGTATGTAGCTAAATAACTTCAACTTGTGCAAGAAAATACTTGTAGTAGCTCTAATACCATTGATGGATTTTGAAGCCTTAATATTAATATAAAAATCACAAGATAAATTCCACAAGATCAAATATAATATAGCCAAAATATAGTAAGATCAAGATAATGATGTAAATAGAATAATATGAGAAAATTAATATGTAAATTAAGGCTTATAATATATCAAATAAAATTCATTAATAAGCAACAATATGAATGTAATAGCCTAAATCAAACATGTACAAAGCATGTAACATGACTTACAATATTAATTGATCAAATATATATAATATTTATTACTCCTCTTTCTCTTACAAATATAGCACTTGACTCTTTACACTTGATAATTGTATGATGTGAAGTATTCATATGATGCTCCTCTGTGGAGTGATATATAACCATAGTAGAATGACTCTTTGGATACTTGACCATTCCTTTCCTTATGCCAAGTCCCATGACTCTTGGCTTATCTACTTTACACTTGAATACATATGACTCTATCTTGTATGCACACCTAGACATAGATCTTCACTTAGCACACTCTAAGACACTTGTGCACATAAACTTACATTACATTTGCATACTTACTCAAATGACAGTTGTGCATTTCTTGCACATACACACTTACATAAAACTTGTGCATTTCCTACACATTATTACATTACATAAAATTACACTCACATTCTAAACTAAGAATTAACCTTAGTCTAATATTTACAAGGTGTACCATGAAGGTACCATGGGGCCACATTAGCATGTACCAAATAATGTAATATACTCCAACAATTTAATGTCCCCTTATATGTCCAATTTGTGTAAATCATGTGTGATGACATTGAATTATTTGCTCATCAATATTTTGCTAGTTTATGTGTTAGGTTTTAGGATGACTTCCTTTATAATCAAAATTTTCTTAATTATATTGTATTCCACATTTTATTTAACCCATTTTTGTCTTGATTTTAGTAGTATGCCATCAAACAAGCTAGATATATTAGTTTCTTTCTAATCATTTATAGATGTTGATCTTCCTATAGCATGTGTTAGAAAATCATCATGGTCATCTTAGGGTTTCTTCAATAATATCAATGCCCTATCTTGTCATCCTTCCTATTATAGCATCATTCTTTTACCACCTGTGGGTTAGGCAATGTCATTGAGAGTTATAAACATCCAATTTTGAGCACATTATCAAGTCCTTAAAAATTACCAACACTTGCATCACTTGGCAAATTGATGCAGGATTATCTAGTTAAAATAAATATTATAATTGTTGATTTCATCACCTCAGACCAGGGAATCTGAAAGTGGAAACAGGTTCAGTTCAGAATCAAGAATGACACCATTAGCAAGGCCATAACAACCCTTCAGGACATCTTTCAGGTGAACTTCATCCCATAGTCTCAGAGAAAATATGTACATTGCTAGAAGGGATCCAGTGATGGACTATTCACCATTAAATCTACCTCTCAGATGATGGAAAACCATCCCATGAGTCCCAAAAACAAGGATAGCTAGGCCTTAGCCAAGATCATCTGGCTCAAACACCTAATATCGAAGGTGGCCCACTTCTGCTATCTAGCTGCCCATAACAGAATCTTGACTACAGATAATTTGAGCCAAAGGGGATTCATCGTTCCTAACAAGTGTTACCTCTACACCAAAGCTTTGGATTCCACTCAACACATTCTTCTATAATACCCCTTCACTTGGGATGTTTTCTCCTACATGATCAATAGATTCCAGGTAATATGGGTATGGCCTATGTCTATCATAGGTCTATTCACTCAGTGGTCTAGGGTCTTTAAAAATTTAATACTTATATTTTTGTGGAATTCCTTGCTTCATCACATGATTTGATAAATTTGGTTGGAATGCAATAATAACATTTTCAATGAGAACCCCAGAAGCTCGGACGCTATTGTCATCAGAGCCCTATCCTTCACCATTGAAAATAGTAGCCTCATCCCTTGCATCGAGGTTCCAAAATTTGGACTTGAATCCTACCTCTTCACTTCACTTGGGATCCCCTCAGACTGCATCAAAGTCCAGAATTCCCCCAACCCTAGGGACAATGCCAAATGGATCCCTCCTCCCCTGGGATGGCTCAAATCTAACTTTGATGGAGCCTCCAAAGGCAACCTAGGCAGTGTAGGGGTAGGAGGTGTCATCAGAGATCACAACGGTAGTATCATCAAGGCTTTCATAGAAAATTTGGGGACCCAAACTAACAATTATGCAGAGGCCAAAGCGTTGTGGAGAAGCATTGAGGTGAGCAAAGCCCTCTCCAAACCTATCATATTTGAAGGGGATTCAGCTGTTATAGTGGGCCACATTATCAATAAGATCTTAGGTGGAAGAAACATCCAGACCATTATCTAGGAGTGCCAAGCCGCCCTCAACCACTTTCCCCTCTACAAGATCAATCACGTGTTTAGGGAAGCAAATAAGGTCATTGAAATTTTAGCTAACAAAGTTGTCAACCAAGCCACTCTGTCTATCTGGGAAGAAGACTTCCCCAAGGATGTAATCACCACAACCAACCAATATGTGGAGCAAAGTATCGATAGGTAGCTCTAGCCACCATAACGATATTCTTTCAATACCAAAGGTGTTCCTTTTCAACACCACTTCTCCTTGTAAGTTGACCAAAAAAGGTGGTTCTTACCACCAAGAGGATGCTTCATCAACTCCAAGGGTGTTTCATTTCAACACCATCAACCTTTGGAACTCTGCTACTCCCATCATTCTCAGGCATGATGTTAGTACGGTCTTCCACATAGATGTTTCAGTTCGTGTCGACCACCTATGTATCCCGTGTTGGCCTTCAGCTTTGAATACCAAAAAATTATGTTGCATCATTTTTATCTCCAATTCTCTTGCCACCCACTCTGATATCTTCCCCTATATTCTCCATCCAAGCACTGTTAGCACAAGCCATGCTTTTACTGTGGTGTTCGCTCCCACCCCATTTTTTTGGATTACCTTACCGATCTAGGATGATCATCTTTATCGCCTCACTATACCCCTTTATCTCCACCTTGCCTTCGCAAAGATTTCCTTATCTACGAGTGTCAAAGGTGACTTTAGTTCCATTATCGCAAAACATACTCCACTTGGTTTGATTACCACCATGGCCCTCTACGAGCCTGCTAACCTGGATATTGAGCCTGGGACTACATCACTGTTAGACGTTAAACGCTTCATTAATTTCTTCAAGTTGTTCTTTGGGATTGAGGAGGACATCACCAGAGAATTCATCGAGACATGAAATCAGGTTGAGGTAAATGTTTGAGGTCTTCAATTTGAGGTAAGTGTGCATTCTATTTCCCAGGTCTCTGGTATTCCTCCTAATGGTAGAATGGTGCACAGAGATAGGCATAATTTTAAGGAGGAAACATATCAGTTTCCTGATAAGGGAAACAATCTAATTTGGGATAAGAAAATGGTGGTTCGCTCTTCCTTGCCTCGGTCATGGGACTCTGCCATTGTCCCTATTATGTAGTATGTGACTATTGACGACCCCAATAAACCCCTATGAGCTTATAATCTAGCCTTTGTTAACCATATTCGTGACGTTTGGCCCGTCAACGTCCCTAACTTCCTCCTGCATTCCATTATCATCACCATAAATAGCTTCAAGGAGAGTAAATACCTAAAACCCCCTCATCACCAAGGGCTCTTTCTGGTGCTTTACAAGCATGCCCTAGCCCACCAAGTCTCTAGGGATTTCTCCTCTTGATCTCCATCCCTCGCTAACTCCTTCACCTCCACCCATGCTAATGCATCCAACCATCCCCATTCCCTAATACCCTCTGCCCCCCGTGACCTTGGCAAGAAACCTGCATCCCCTGGTACCACTCCTCCTAAGGACGCCCCCACCAGCAAGCACTTGAGGTTCAAGTAGAAGTCATTTCGATCCCCCATAAAATAAGTAAGTCCAGCAGGCTCAAGACCCCAAACCTGAGTGATCAGCAACTGTCTCCAAAAATTATCAATGATGAATATGAGGACATCACCACCAACACATAGGACAAGCTTCGCTCAGTGGCCCTCAACCATGTCAGTGAAGTTGTAGGCCATCTGCAAACTACTGTTAACATTTTTAGGGAAGGAGGTGCCCTCCTCAATGGCGACATCCAAGAGCTCAAGGAGTTCCCTGCTATCCTCAAGACACTTATGTCCCCTGATCACAAGTCCAATGCAAAGGAGGAAAATATCACGGAGTCCCAGTAGCCTGGGAAGTTGGCTATTAGGCAGTAAGACTGCCTATTTTTGTACTGGGTTGGTGAAGTTTGTTTTTTTTTTTGTACTGGTCCTGGTTGGAAGGGATAGAACCCCTACTATTTTCTGTACTGCTACCATAGTTGGGCATTGTTGTATCTATCTACATCTATTGTAATAGGGACGGGACCCTTTAACCCATGCAGTAATAAAATCATTTTACCTACCAAAAAATATATATATATATATATATATTATAATAATAAAGTGACTACTGCCACTACCATAAAAGTAATTAATATCAAACAAATGATTGTTGTTGTACAAATATGTATTGTTCAAGTGAGTGTTACTGTACAAATGGTTGTTGTCATGCAAGTGCATGTCATGCAAATGATTGCTACAATATAATGATTATCGTTGTGCAAGTATGTATTATGAAAATGATTACTATTATAAAAATGATTGTTTTTGTGCAAGTGTGTGCCATGCAAATGATTTATGTAGTACAAATGATAGTTGTCATGCAAGTATGTGTTGTGCAAATGATTATTGTTACACAAATGATTATTACTATACAAGTGCTACTGCAATTCAAATGATATTTCCATTTAAGTGCTACTACCATGCAAATGCTATTATCGTACAAGTATGGCATACAAGTGTGACATACAAGCATGCCATACAAGTTCTATCACACTAGTGTGTCATATAAGTATTGGCGTACAAGTGGTTGCAGTACAAGTGTTATTGTACTAGTATACCATACAAGTGGATGTCGTACATGTGTATCGTATATGTGGTTGCCATACTGGTGTGTTGTAAAAGTGGTTGTTGAACAATCACAAAAAAATAATTAAATAATTTTTGGAGAAGGATTTGAAGATGAAGTGACATGACTTTTGGCCTTTTGGATTCCACCTTCATTCCCATTGATGAAAAGCACAAATAGGATGTAAGGTTATATTTTTGGGGAAGAGAACACCAACAAAGGACTGGTAAGGAGTTGAAGAGAGAACACTGGCAAGGACTAGCAAGGATTCAAGAAGGGCCTAAAAAGGAGTCAACAAGGAACCAATAAGGACTAAAAATGAGTCTACAATGCACTGGCAAGAAGTTGAAAAGGGGCTAGTAAAGAGAAATTATAAAATTTTTACTAAGAAATGCAAGTAATTGTTGTGTTTTTTCTAGTTTTTGTGTGTTTTGTTATAAATCAATGCTTCCATACTTTACTTTATGAAATGATAGATTTTTAAATACATAGAATGTCTATTTTATGCATAAACATCTAACCAAACTTGTAACTACTATTTTCCTATAGTGCATGCATAGACCTTGTGATGAGTGGTTATACCACTTGACAATTCACATGGGCTATGATGTAACAACTCTTAAAATACCCCCCTTATTACATCGTAGTCATAATTCTATATAGGTTTCCGACTTGATGAAATGTTCTAGGATGATGTTGGAATTTGAGAGAGAATTTCCCCCCTTAATATAGACTTTTTACTAAAATACTTAGGAGTGTCAGGTTCCACTGATCATGCACTCCAAAAACATATTTATTACAAATACTCATTCAATACTTTTTAATACTTATAGAATTCAATGCATGAATTATGTGTCTCCTCCAATGTCTTCAAGTGAAGTATGTGTTGCCATGAATCCAGTGTCAACTATTGAATTGATTGGTCACCAATTTTTGTTTTGCATGTAATGGAAAGAAGGTTGTGTAAGGGTTTACCTTTTTTAGTTCTTTAATTGTAATCATATCCTAGATTCTTTGAAAGTTTTCCTTTTATCATAATTTATTTGATATGATAAATGGAATGATAATGTAAATGTATTTTTTAGCAATTTTATGTAATTGTTTTACCCCTTTGAATGACCCATAATTACCATAGTTTTTTATTGAATAAGAATGTAGCAACCTGTTAAGTGCTCTATAGCCTTTAGAGTTGAATCATTAGGTCCCAAAAGCTACTAACATTGTCTAACAAATATCCATTTATGTTGTATTATATTTTCAATCTTGATGATATCACAATGTATCTTATCATTTAGTATCTTGATTGCTTGTAGTGTTGGTGAAGAACATGTGCTTATACTGAGAGGGGGGTGAACAGTATAAGATAAAACTTTTTGCTTTTTAATCCAAATGATAACATCAGCAATATTAAAGCAGTAAACATCACACAAAGCATCACACACATGAGAGACATGATTTTACGTGGTTCACCCAATGTGGGCTACTCCACGGAGAAAATATTTCTTATAAATTTTTCTCAAATAAATTCTCTTGGGAATCCTTTCCCTACAATGTTTATGGACCTCTGTCCAAAGGAGACACCAATCCCCTAATCAAGTTCATGGATCTCTATCCATAGGAGAACTCCTTTCTCCTCTGCTCTGGCTGATGATCTTCTAGAAGAACTGTTGCCCCCACTACTCTGGCTAATGGATCTCTATCCACTGAAGACACCTATCCTCACTGCCCTGGCTAATGGATCTCTATCCACTGGAGACTATCATCCTCTATACTCTATCACCTCCAAAACTCTATCTCAAATCTGCACTAAACACAATCCTTCGGTCTAGCACAAATCTGTCCTCAATCTCTATCTTTGATCTGGCACAAACCTGTCCTCAAATCTGTACCAAATTTTGTCCTCAAATCTATCCTCAACTCATTCCTCAATATGTCCTCAATCTCTATCCTCAAATCTATCCTCAATCTCTGTCCTCAAATCTATCTTTAATCTGTATTGTAAGCTTCCAAAAGCTCACCCAAATTTGTCCACAAGTCTTCTCTAAGACTTGCCTCAAATCTGTTCAACAAGTCAACACTAGAACTTGTCCAATCTCATAGAAACATAAAGAGAATTGTTAGAGACTCAATATGCTTCACATTCATCACAATGCTTCTTTCAATCACTCTTCATTACTTTTTCATTGAAACATATAGAGAATTTTTAGAGACTCAATATGTTTCACACTCATCAATACTCAACCTCTTTCTCAAATCAATTCAGAATATAGAATAATTTGTTTCATAGAACTTGAGCTATCACTACACACATCCACTTGACTAGGCTCAACCAACTCTACTCAACCAATCACTCAATGAAATAATCCTTGCTCACAAACCCTAGTCCAAGTATATGAACCCTCACTCAAAATGTTTCCAACAATGCTTATCAACCAATCTCACATAACAATGATACTCATGTTCTTTGCAAACCCTAGTTCAAGTTCTTCACTCAACTTAATCACTTCAACAACAATGCTTATAAAATAATCTTCACAATAGCTCAACAACTCAATAAGGAAACCTAATCAAGTCCTTTTCACTCCAAAGTTGTTTTTCAGAAAACCAACCAATCAACTCAATCAAGGAAGAATGTGCCCATACCTTTTTGCTTGATGAGAAGTAGACCACACAAATCTGCCACAATCATAAACACTTCTTTGCCAAACTCAAGGAGGTTAGATGTCAAAATATTACTCCAATACTCTCTCAAAAATATTCCTTGGACACAAAAATAATCAATGCTCAAATATACCTTATTTCTCCCTTTTAAAATTAACACTCCTCAAACCATACATAAAAACAATTACTTGGATACACCTTATCAACTCCAACTTAAAATAATATCCAACACCACAAAAATCACAACCAATCTTTCTAAAACACCTTTATTTCTTTTTCAAACCCTAAAACAAATAATATCAAAAATTTATTTTGCAATATCCTTATAACTCCCTAAAACCTCATATACCACATGAAATATGCAAAAATTAATTTTTAATACCTCAACAACCTTCTCCGACAAATCCGACGCTCAAACTTTAATGCATACCTTATTATCCCTCAAAAAGGGTTTCGGCATGATTCGATCCGCCGTCTCCCCAAGCGCCAAGTGCCTTAGCGCTTTGGAGCCCACCGCATGGGCTAGAGGCACCCACGTGAAGGAAGTCAACCTTCCTTCCCTTTCTACCTTATCCATCGTACTTTCCAACAAAACCAAAATGATCCTCCGTAGGGATTCGAACCTGCACCTGTCGCTACCCTAATGACTTGCCACTATCGTGGTTGCCAACTATGCTACCAACAGTTGGTGACCAAGGCTCCCTCCTTGGTTGATGATATGTTCTCACCTTCCCTTAGCACTTTAAAAATTAAAAACCTTTGTTGCACACTCGATTCGCATATAGTTCGCATAGCATGGGATATCATTCGAAAAGCATTGGGAGTTATGGTAAGGTGGGTAATCCCCCTTTTATACACATGGTAAATGTTCTTCCCACGTCGGCGCTTAGAAAATTTGAATTTCAAATTAATTTTAATAACCCTCCTTAGGGTTAGTTAAAAATTAATATAAATTAATCTTATAATTAATATCAAAATTAATTAATAATTAATTTAAATAACTTTAAGTTAAGTAAATTAAATTATAAATTAATTTATTAATTAATTTAAAACTTCCCTTTATAATATTATAAAAAATATTATAATATTATTCACTTGGGATTTTTGCACTTTAGACCATATCTGATGTCCTGAAACCGGGTCTTGATCAACTGAAACTGGAGAACCTGAAACTGATGCTGCCCATTGAAACTGCCACTGACTGGTGCGGAAATCTTGACATCAATGACCACTCACTCTTGACATCAATGACAACTTATCCACTCAAAATGTCCAACAATCTCCCCCTTTGTCATTGATGGCAACCCAAATTATTTTTACCAAAACTTGACCTTTTTCTTGTTCTGCTCCCCCTGGGAAATTGCTCCCCTTGACTCAATGCTCTCTCCTTAAACCAAATCTCTCCCCCTTACTCAAATATCTCCCCCTTTGACATCAATGGCAAAGGGTCACCTTTGGGGCTCGGGGCTAAGAATGAGTCTCTTAGCTTAGCCCCTCCCCCACCTCCTCTTGAGGTGGTTAATTCTGGGGTGGGAGTCTTACTCCCAGTTTTCCTCGAAGATACTCAAAGGTCTCCTTTGAAAGTGGCTTAGTGAAAATATCTGCTATCTGTTCCTTTGTAGTAACATATTCCAACCTGACATGTTTATCTATCACCTGTTCTCTCAGAAAATGATACTTAATCGGAATGTGCTTTGTCCTGGAGTGCATCACTGGATTTTTTGAGATACTTATAGCACTTGTATTATCACATAGTATGGGAATAGGATGATCATGTTTTATCTTGAAGTCTTCTAGAGTTCACTTCATCCATAATACCTATGTACAATTGGCTACTACTGCAATATATTCTGCTTCTGTTGTAGATAAGGATACTGAAACCTGCTTCTTACTTAGCCAAGAGACTAAACAGTCTCCAAGAAAGAATGCTCCTCCACTTGTGCTTTTCTTGTCATCAATGTTGCCAGCCCAATCTGCATTTGTATATGTTGTGAGTGTAAAACTATCACTTTTGGGATACCAAAGCCCAAAATCCATAGTCCCTTTTAGATACCTGAGAATTCTCTTTACTGTTGCCACATGTGTTTCTTTAGGTGTTGCCTGAAACCTTGCCACTAATCCCACTGACTGTACTATGTCTGGTCTTGTAGTTGTAACATACAACAAGCTGCCAATCATAGATCTGTATAATCTCTGATCTGCCTCTAGAGATTCATCATCCTTACTTAACTTGCATCCTGTGACCATGGGGGTACTTACCGGTTTGCAATCTTCTAACCTGAATTTCTTTAACATTTCTTTTATATACTTGGTTTGTGAGAGAAATACCCCTTTCTCTGATTGTGAAATCTGAAGTCCAAGAAAGAAAGACAACTCACCAAGCATTGACATCTCAAATTCATTTTGCATGTTCTTAGCAAATTCTTTACACATCTTATCATTGTTTCCCCCAAAAATGATGTCATCAACATAAACAACCACAATTAGTAGATTATTCCCTTCATTTTTGATATATAAGTTGTTGTCTGCTATTCCTTTTCTGAATCCCTATTCCTGAAGATACTTATCCAGTCTTGAGTACCATGCTCTAGGAGCCTGCTTTAGACCATACAATGCCTTTTTCAATCTGCATACATGATCTGGTTGATCTGTTAATATGAATCCCTCTGGTTGTTCAATGTAGACTTCTTCTTCTAGAACACCATTTAGAAATGTTGACTTAACATCCATCTGGTATACCTTGAAGTTCTTAAAACTTGAGAAGGCTAAAAATATTCTTATGGCTTCAAGTCATGCAACTGGAGCAAATGTTTCATCAAAGTCAATTCCCTCTACCTGTGCATAACCTTTGCACACTAGCCTTGCTTTATTCCTTACTACCTGTCCATCTTCATTTAGCTTGTTTTTGAATACCCATTTTGTGTCGATCACATTCTTGTCCTTTGGTCATGGAACAAGCTCCCAAGTCTTGCTTTTCTCTATCTGATCTAATTCCTCATCCATTGCCTTGATCCAGAACTCATCTCCACTTGCCTGATTGAAGTCCTTTGGCTCAATCTTAGATAACAAAGAGAAGTTTACTTGTTGAGATGGTGTTATTATCCTTCTCCTTGTCTACCTTTCATCTGGATTCCCAATGATTAGATATTTTGGATGATGCTTCTGTACATATCTGGATGGGGTTTTAGGAAGAATTTTTTGTGTTTCTTCTTCTTCTTCATCTGATTCCTCTCGAAACTCTTCTTGACAACTTCCATCTTCCTGATACACAGTTTGTTGAACTGGTTCTCTTGAATCTATCTTCTCATCAATTGTTACATTTATACTTTCTACAATTGTGTGAGTTCTCTTGTTGAAGCATCTATAGGCTTTACTCTTAGAGGAATAACCAAGGAAAATTCCCTCATCACATCTTGGGTCAAACTTGCCTAAGTTTTGATCTTCTCGTCTTATGTAGCACTTGCTTCCAAAAACCTTGAAGTGTTTTACAGTAGCCGGTCTTCCTTTCCACAAGCTCATATGGAGTCTTGTGATGGTTTACCCTCATTTGAGCCCTAGTGATTATGTATACTATTGTGTTGACTGCTTCTCTCCAAAATCCATCTGAGAGCTTAGACTCATTTAACATAGCTCTAGCCATATTCTCAACAATCCTATTTTTCCTTTCAACTACTCCATTTTGTTGAGGAGTTCTTGTTGTTGAGTATTCTCTCTTGATCCCATGTTGTTCACAAAATTCTACAAATTCATTTGAGGTAAATTCTCCTCCTCTATCAGATCTCAAACACTTAATTCTCTTATCGGTTTCATTTTCAACCAGTTCTTTAAATGCTTTGAATTTTTCAAAAGCATCTGACTTCTCTTTCAGGAAAGCTACCCAAACCATTCTGGAGTAGTCATCTATAAACAATATAAAGTAACTCTCACCCTGAATACTCTATGTTTTGGTAGGACCACATAGATCAGTATGTATTAGACTCAATGGCTCAGATGACATATATCCTTTTGACTTAAAGCTTGTTCTAGTTTGCTTTCCATGTTGACAAGGTGCACAAATTGTGTTTTGTGGTCTTTTTATTTTGGGTAAATCTCTGATAGCCTGCTTATTGCTTATGTTGACTATGTTGTCAAAATTCAAGTGACCCAATATTCTATGCCACAACCAACTCTCATATTCTTGTGATAGAAAGCACTTTTCCCCTTTGATCTCACTAAGCATGTATAGATTGTTTGGGGTTCTTCTTGCATTGGCAATGACTTTTCCAGTTTTTGATTTTCTTATCTCACATCTATCTGGATGGAAAGTAACCATATGCCCTTGATCACAAAGTTGACTTACACTTAGCAGATTATGTTTTAACCCTTTAACATACAACACATTTTCTGTTCTTGTTTTCCCATTATCTAAACTTAGAGTTCCTCTTCCACCAATCCTTGCTGATCCATTATCACCAAAACTTATTGATCCTCTATTGGTTTCTTTTAGTGCAATGAATTTGTCTTTGTCTCCTGTCATGTGACTAGAGAAACCACTATCAAGATACCATTGTTCTTCTTTATCCTGAGCATGAAGGGTTGTTTGAACTAACATTGATCTAGCCTTTACATTTTCCCTTTCATTTTGCCTAGTTGTTGAAATTGTTTTTCTAGACTCAGGAAGTATCATTTTACACCATCTAGCCTTGTGCCCAAAATTATTGCATTTGTAACATATAATATCATCATCCATAAGAGGTGCAAAAGAATTGAAATTTCTATTGACATTGTTTCTTGCATGACCAATACAGTGTATAGCTCTATGACCATATTTATTACAAGAAAAGCAATGACCATGGAAGAAATTATGTAACCTATTTTGATGCCTTTGAGATTGTGGTGGAGTGCTTCTCCTCTTGTGATTAACTCTCATCCAAGGTTCTTCTTTGCTTTCTTCCTTTCTGATATCCTTTGCTTGCCTATCTTTGTTTGAAGTTTCTGCTTCTTGAAGACTTGATCCCTTTTTCTGTTTCTCATACTCTACATCTTGTAGTACCTTGGTCCTTTCAACCTCATTTCTTAGATAAACAATTTTTGCTTCCAATATTTCACATTCTGTTTCTCTTGTTCTTAACAGATCTGTCATATCCTGCTCAATTTTCTTTCCTTCTTCTACCTTTATCTTGAGTTCTGTGAGATTTTGTAGAAGTTCTATCCTTGCTTCTTCATCCTCTTGAATTTGTTCCTTCAAGCTTGAATTCTTTTCTCTAATTATTTCCAATTTTTTGAGAGTAGCAAAGAATTCCTCTTTTATATCAAACATGGTCTCTTCTTCATTATCTGAAGTCATGTGTGTTTCTGATGGATCCTCCTCCAAGTTGTTAGTCTTTTCATGGAGTGACCCGCTCTGATACCAATTGAAGAACATGTGCTTATACTGAGAGGGGGGTGAATAGTATAAGATAAAAATTTTTGCTTTTTAATCCAAATGATAACATCAACAATATTAAAGTAGTAAACATCACACAAAGCATCACACACATGAGAGACATGATTTTACGTGGTTCACCCAATGTGGGCTACTCCATGGAGAAAATATTTCTTATAAATTTTTCTCAAATAAATTCTCTTGGGAATCCTTTCCCTACAATGTTTATGGACCTCTGTCCAAAGGAGACACCAATCCCCTAATCAAGTTCATGGATCTCTATCCATAGGAGAACTCCTTTCTCCTCTGCTCTAGCTGATGATCTTCTAGAAGAACTATTGCCCCCACTACTCTAGCTAATGGATCTCTATCCACTGAAGACACCTATCCTCACTACCCTAGCTAATGGATCTCTATCCACTAGAGACTGTCATCCTCTATACTCTATCACCTCCAAAGCTCTATCTCAAATCTGCACTAAACACAATCCTTCGATCTAGCACAAATCTATCCTCAATATCTATCTCTGATCTAGCACAAACCTGTCCTCAAATATATACCAAATTCTATCCTCAAATTTATCCTCAATATCTCAAATATTTCCTCAATCTATCCTCAATCTATCCTCAAATCTATCCTCAATATTTATCCTCAAATCTATCCTCAATCTGTATTGTAAGCTTCCAAAAGCTCACCCAAATCTATCCACAAGTCTTCTCTAAGACTTACCTCAAATCTGTTCAACAAGTCAACACTAGAACTTGTCCAATCTCATAGAAACATAAAGAGAATTGTTAGAGACTCAATATGCTTCACATTCATCACAATGCTCAATCACTTTCAATCACTCTTTTGAAACATATAGAGAATTGTTAGAGACTCAATATGTTTCACACTCATCAATACTCAACCTCTTTCTCAAATCAATTCAGAATATAGAATAATTTGTTTCATAGAACTTGAACTATCACTTCACACATCCACTTGACTAGGCTCAACCAACTCTACTCAACCAATCACTCAATGAAATAATCCTTGCTCACAAACCCTAGTCCAAGCATATGAACACTCACTCAAAATATTTCCAACAATGCTTATCAACCAATCTCACATAACAATGATACTCATGTTCTTTGCAAACCCTAGTTCAAGTTCTTCACTCAATCAATCACTTCAACAACAATGCTTATAAAACAATCTTCACAATAGCTCAAAAACTCAATAAGGAAACCTAATCAAGTCCTTTTCACTCCAAAGTTGTTTTCCAGAAAACCAACCAATCAACTCAATCAAGGAAGAATGTGCCCATACCTTTTTGCTTGATGAGAAGTAGACCACACAAATCTGCCACAATCATAAACACTTCTTTGCCAAACTCAAGGAGGTTAGATGTCAAAATATTACTCCAATACTCTCTCAAAAATATTCCTTGGACACAAAAATAATCAATGCTCAAATATACCTTATTTCTCCCTTTTAAAATTAACACTCCTCAAACCATACATAAAAACAATTACTTGGATACACCTTATCAACTCCAACTTAAAATAATATCCAACACCACAAAAATCACAACCAATATTTCTAAAACACCTTTATTTCTTTTTCAAACCCTAAAACAAATAATATCAAAAATTTATTTTGCAATATCCTTATAACTCCCTAAAACCTCATATACCACATGAAATATGCAAAAATTAATTTTTAATACCTCAACAACCTTCTCCGACAAATCCGACGCTCAAACTTTAATGCATACCTTATTATCCCTCAAAAAGGGTTTCGACGTGATTCGATCCACCGTCTCCCCAAGCGCCAAGCGCCTTAGCGCTTTGGAGCCCACCACGTGGGCTAGAGGCACCCACATGAAGGAAGTCAACCTTCCTTCCCTTTCTACCTTATCCACCATGATTTCCAAGCAAAATCCAAAATGAAAGATCCTCCACGGGGGATTCGAACCTGCGCCTATCGTTGCCCTAATGACTTGCCACTATCGCGGTTGCCAACTGTGCTACCAACAGTTGGTGACCAAGGCTCCCTCCTTGGTTGATGATATGTTCTCACCTTCCCTTAGCACTTTAAAAAAAATTAAAAACCTTTGTTGCACACTCGATTCGCATATAGTTCGCATAGCATGGGATATAATTCAAAAACATTAGGAGTTATGGTAAGGTGGGTAATCCCCCTTTTATACACATGATAAATGTTCTTCCCACATCAGTACTTAGAAATATGATTTTGGAGGATTTCTTGGGAGGGTGGGGATGACAGTGGGCGGGAAGGCTATTCTGGGAGAGCACGGGAGCGTCGGCAGGGTGGAGGGAGGGCAAACAGAGTCTGGGGACGCCGAGAAGTCCTTGCCAAGTCGCGGCAAGGATCCGCCAGACAAACGGGGAGATGGACCTCGGAATTCATATGCTTTGGTAGTGGCCTCTGAAACCCTAAGTGGGCTCTTCTCCAAGGAGTTATTTCCGTCCGGGGACGAGTTGGACATCCCGACGGAAATTCTCTCAAGCTTTGTGGATTTCGAAAAATTTACCCTCATCGATAAGTTTATTGGTGGTCGTCCCGACATGGAGACCATTCTCAAGTGGGCGTCTGGCAAATGGCGGACCTCTGGTCACTTAGAGCTGGCTGCCCTAACCCGAGGTTTTTTTGTGATTAGGCTGAGCAACAAGGAGGACTACTGTAAAATCCTGGCTGGAGGGCCTTGGTTCTTGGGCCGTAGGAGTCTCTTTCTAAGGAAGTGGGGTTTGGACTTTAACCCCGATACCCATAATATCAACATTGCTCCAATATGGGTTAGGCTCCCGAGTCTTCCCCTTTTCTGCTGGCATGAAAATGTAATCAAAGGTATTGCTCGGTCCATCGGGGAGCTGATCACTTTAGACTCTCCCACCAGAGCTCGAACTAGATTTGTCCAAGCTCGGTTCTGTGTTTTGGCAAACTTGGAGACGGACCTCCCATCCTCCATTACTCTGCGGTCTGGGGGTACTTTTCTACACAAGCAAGCTATTGTTTATGAGAACAGGCCAGCTTTCTGCCCTCAGTGTAGTTCTCAAGGGCATCTTCAGTCCAATTGTCCTCTCCAAAAGCCGAGGAAGAAGGAGTGAGATCCCTGCAACCCTCTAGAGCATGGTGAAGGTCAGACGAAGCACCCTTTTGCGAAAGGCCATGAATCTCCAGGTCCATCCAAGGACCATCTCAAATCCTTCTTACCAGAAGAGGAAATCACCACCCATCCGGACTCCGAGCAGTGTGGTGGGCGCCCCCAACTAGGACCATAGGAGGAAAATGAACAGGCCCCCCCTTATCACCACACAGGCAGATTCATCCAAAATTTATGACCGGAACTCTCCCGAGGCACAAAATATATTGGAAGACTACCTGCTGGGAAGAAGAGGTTACCAGCCTAGTAATATTAGCCCTCATATTACGAGGAGTCAAAAGCAAGGGGTGGATTTTGGTAGTGAAAGGAAGCAGGGTCGTCCCCCCAACAAGGAAAAGAGAGACAAAGAAACTACGGCTGATGTTGCAAATGGAACCCAACGGTTGTTGTTTCAGGATGACTCCGATTCTTTGATGGGTGACGCGCTTATCCCAAAACCTCCCTTCCAGCAAGGAAAGGGAAGTAAGAAGAACCTCAAATCGCACGGATGAAATCCTGGATGTGAGAAGACTAAACGGAGTGGCCATTTGGGCCAGGGTAAAATTTTCCAGTAGGATTTTCAACGGTTTTTTTCAGTCCAGTCATTTTTCTTGGATCCTATCCAACATGTATGCTTCGAATTCTGCCTCCGGGAAAGCATAAATGTGGAAAGTTATTTCCCAGGTATGGGAGAATTTTTTGTAGTTTTCTTGGCTATCTTCTTCTACTTTTCGATGGTCCAGCTTCTCCGGCTAGTTTTTGTTTTCCCAATTATAATGGCCATGGTTTCCAGGATAATCAGGCAAAAATGCCTTACTTGTAGCCCTCGGGCAATTAGCAGCTTTTTGTTTTTTTTGCATACAGGTTTATTCTTCCAGGTTTATTCTTCCAGCCAAGAGGCATGATGCACTATTTAGCAAGGCTGATTTTGTATATAAGGTTTTGGGATCCTCTATAAAAACCCACTGTTAATCTATTATAATAATTACCAAAAAAAAGAAATATGATTTTGAATTTCAAATTAATTTTAATAACCCTCCTTAGGGTTAGTTAAAAATTAATATAAATTGAGTGGGAGGGAAGAAAGTAGAGAGGGGAGGGCTCTGGTCCCTCCCCTTCTCCCCCTCCCATGGCTCATGGTTCCTGCCCAGTCCTTGGCTCAACCTAGGTCATCCCTCCCGGGGAGTGGTTGTTTGCAGATGATCTCCTGGGGGGAGATCCTTCTCCACTATCTCGCGCCCCTCCCGGCCGGCTAGGGTTTCCTTGGTTGTTTTTTCGGATCGGTGCTTCCCGGGGATCCCCGTTTGGTTGGGGATCCCTTCCCTTTTTCCCCTCAGAGCTTCCCCCGGGGTTTTTTGCGAGTTATTCGTGTGGATCCGGTCCCCTCGCGTTTTTCGGTGCGGTGGAGGTGACGGTTTAGGGTTTGGACAGCCTTCCCCTTTTTCTTGTGAATCCTCGATCGGGCTCTGTGCTTGGACGAGATTCTTGGTCCCTACTTCTGGGATCCTCTTCTGTTTTCCCGGGGCGGGTTCCTTGTGGTGCAACTCTCTGGTCACTTCCTAATGGGCTGGATCCTCTCTATGCTGGTTGTCGGCTTCCTGTAGGATGGCTCTCGCTGAACGAAATTTTTTCCCGGTGGGCGGGATGGTTTCTCCATAGGGCGGGATATGCCAAATCTGTCGGTTTTCCCATGAGGCGGGATCCTTTCTTTTTTGCTGGTTTCCCGGATGGCGGGATTTCCCTGTTGCTTCCCGCTAGGCGGGACTGTTTGTGGTGGTTTTGATCGCTTCCCGCGAGGCGAGATTTTATTGTAACGGTTTTTCTTTGCTTCTCGCTAGGCGGGATCTTCTCGATGGTGGTTTTTGGCTACTCCCCGCTGGGCGGGATCTCCAAAACTACTTTCTTTCTTATTTGTTTGTTTCCCGCTGAGAGGGATTGTTTCATGCTTATTGTTACCGCTAGGCGGGATTTCTATTTTGGTGTTCAGTTTCAAGGGATTGATGCCCTAGGCCCATTGCTTATGTATTCAGGTTTTGGGATCCTTGTTAAAACCCGCTGTAAATACAAACACTACTTACCAAAAAAAAAATTAATATAAATTAATCTTATAATTAATATCAAAATTAATTAATAATTAATTTAAATAACTTTAAGTAAATTAAATTATAAATTAATTTATAATAAAAATTATATTAATTAATTTATAATTAATTTAAAACTTCCCTTTGTAATATTATAATATTATTCACTTGGGATTTTTGCACTTTAGACCAAATCTGACGTCCTGAAACCGGGTCTTGATCAACTAAAACTAGAGAACCTGAAACTGATGTTGCCCACTGAAACTGCCACTGACTGGTGCAGAAATCTTGACATTAATGACCACTCACTCTTGACATAAATGACAACTTATCCACTCAAAATATCCAATAGTTGGTACACTCCTCGATAAGAGTTTTATGAGATCCTAGGCTTTTATAATGATGTGTGGATGTCTTGTTCAAGTTGCAAAAATAGATATCCTTCTTTCAAAAAGATTGAGTTTACAAGCTATGCCATTCTTCTTAAAATCTCTTTTCACAATATGGCATTCATCCTATAAATGTTTTTATCTGTTCCTATTAACTTTGAATGTACCATATTCATTTAGAAGGTAATGAACTTCTTGGCCTTAGAGGTCTCCCATGGATTGCACTTGTAATGGTTGCCTTCGTATCTCAACATTGTTCCTATTAGTTCCTTGTAATATTTCTTGTATAATAATTTGGATGATTTGAATGGATCCAAATTTCTATCATTTGTTTGGTTGTTTCAGAGTCATAAAAAATATTGTTGTGTTGTCCAAGTTGTGCGTGTACAATAAACACATCTTCTTCTTCTTCCTTCACTTGATTTTCTTCAGTTACACTATTTTGTTGTGCCTTTATCCAAATATGTTTTTGCTTATCTAAAGATAGTTTATCTTTATATTGGTTCATCTTTCATGAAGGAGATCCATTTTTTAATCGATTATGCCAACATTCCTTCACGGTTTTACCATTTCAACCATAAAGTTCACATGATATTTGTGTGTGAAAAATATTTTGTTGATGAAAATCATTTCTTTGATTCTGATATCCATGAAAATTGTTTCTCTATTGGAAGTGCTATGTAAGAAGAAATTTTCTTCTTCATATGTTGTATGTGAGGCCTCTACTAGTTCACCAACTTTCCAAAATTGTGTGTTTCTATAGTGATATTTAATGTTGTCATAGAAACATTGTATTTTTATGGAAGAGATCTCAAAATAATTAGACCTTATTTTTTGACCTGGTTTCCCAATGCTTCTAATGATGCTTGTAACTCAAAAAAAAATCTCATAAAAGATTCCAATTTCTCTCCTCTTCATCTTCAAGCAATGGATATAACTTTGGAGAAATAAAATTATATTTTAGTTCTTTGCTTTAAATACTATTTGCAACTTCCCCCATGCATCCTTGGTTGTGGTTGAATCTTGAATGTATGCTTGTACTTCATCTTCTACTCCAAACATGATGACTAATCTTACCCTTTTGTTTGCCTTGTCAAACTTTGTTTGATCTTCTCCTTCTATAGTAGGATGATTAGTGGTTCCATATACTACTTGACATACTTCTTAAAGCTTGAGTTGTGTCTTGAGTTTGGTTTTCCATGTAGCATAGTTATTTTAGACACCTAAAACGTGTCATGTTTAGGGGGAGCTACTCACATAGGCACATTCATAAGATCATAGGACATAACCTTGGACTTTCCAAGCATCAAAAGTAGTTTTCACCACCCATTTGGGGCATTTTGAGCCCATCCAAGCTTAGCCACTCAAGACCAGAGCAGCCAGATCTTAGCCTCTCAAGTTCAGAGCGACCAAACCTTAGCCGCTGCAGACGACAACGGCCAAATCTTAGTCACTGCAGACGACAACGACTAAGCCATAAAAGCATTTTGTTGACAAACAAGCCTAATCAGATATAGAAGTGGCAGTCTGCATACAGTAAAGGTGAGTGGGAGTAACTTTGCATTCCCCTTCACAACTAGTTCACATAGGAGACTTGAGTTTGAATTTAGACTTCAGTTAGCTAGTCTTTAAACATAGAAAAGACAAAAAGCTTCTCATGCTAACATTCACTATGCATGAGGGATTCAATCCTAGGGTTTTGAGCATATACTTTAGGGTTTCACACACTTTAAAAGGTGCAACCCTAAGAGCACAAAATACATATATGATAGATCAAAAGAAAATCAATCCAGAGATACAGGAACACGTTAGATCATTAGGGATAACTTTCGAGACTTGGAGAGTTCCCTTGGAGATCACATTTACGACGAAGCCCTAACAAATTGGAGAGCATAGAAACCACCATTTCAACATCAGATAAAATCTTTGATTCATAGCTTTGGAGCAATGAGAACAAGATTCACTTTAGAGGTCGCTATCATTGGACAGTGGCCTGCAGGCCTAGCTTAGGGTTTTAGACATTGGTTTCATTATTTTATTTGGCATATAATTTAGCATAGAATAATTTCATTCATTCGCATTCATAGCATTAGTTTCATTTGCACTTGATTTCATTTGAGTATATTCATTGCTAACAACATCATCCGGGGAGGCAATCTCAAATATCTAAGCATGTGTTGTTGTTTCATTGCTTATAGGGCCATAGGTTCATCGGACGGAAGCTATAGCATACAAGAGGAGGATCCCTCTAGCAATCAGACCTAGATAAGGCATATGTAAGCCCTCATACATTTTCATGTGCAGAACTAGGAAGCTTATGAAAGCGCATCACCCCTTGCCATAGGACTCCTTCCTCACTTGTAATTCATTGTATCAAAATGGGTATCCCTAAGAGGGACGGACATGTAATCAAGTTTCAATACAAATAAAGAGATCTATCTTTGTTACTTTCATGTTATATGTTTTTCATAGTCTTTCATTTCATCTTGGATATAATATTGTAAGTAGAGTAAGGCGGTGCGTGCATCCCGAGGTTACTACAAATGGCAATCATGATGGGACTTCCACTAATTTTTCATTTTTTTGCCTAGAAACTGACTTAGTTTTGTGTGCAAGTGTAGCCGCTCTGAGCTATAGTGACCAGAAATAAGCCGCTATCGTCTACAGTGGCTAGCAATCAGCTGCTCCTATTAACAGTGATCGTAAACCAACCGCTCTGGTCGACAGCGACCAACACAGGAGTGCAGCAGAGGCCAGAACCTTAGTTCTCTAAGCTAGATTAGAGGTTGGTATAGATTTTCTAGTATTTTATGGTTTTCTTTCTACTTTTGTTTGTTTAAAATAGTGAACTTAAAACACATTTCTATTTGGAAAACTAAAAGAATGAAATAAAAATAACTTGCATCTTGTACATATTAGAGTTTCTTTTTATATTTTCCACTAGGCATTGCTGGGAACAATAGCTTTTGCTTGTAAATTTCACCCTAGAATCCAATGTGCTAGACATTGTATGTTGTTTGCTTGCTTTGAGGCCCTGATAGAGGCCATAGCTGCACGAAATAAAGTGTGTCCATACAAATCATGGTAGTTCTTGCATATTTTTGAAAATCGAAATGTCTTTTTATATTTAGGCATATAGGAAAGATTCATTGTTGCTATATGATGCATTTTACTTTATGTTAGCTTAAAATGAACACCACACACATACGCATAATTTAAACATTGGGGAGTTGGATTTCATCACCAACCCTCAATTCAGTCTGATGACATTGGAATTCATATCCTTCCACCGGCTTGCCCCCTAGAGCTTCCTAGAAATGGATTGAGAAACTTACTTATAGTGATACTAAGTTACTTGTGCTCAAACTGTCTCCCACTATTGGAACAATCATTGGTTCAAAGTGGAAGAGCTAGGCGAACCCCCCATTGGGACTTCAGTGGTGTACCCTAGCATATTTTGGAAAATCATGTTTGGCACGGGTGTACTTGATTATCACTATGGATGAGTCTTCTCATTCTTAATCCAAGAACAAAAGCAAGAAATCAAAGGAACAAAAAATCATCAAAATATAGCAAACAATTTAGGGCACACTTAAATTGATAATCAAGATAAACATTTGCTTGATATTGTTTGTGTACATTGAATTGCAACTCAAAAGACAAATTCCTAAAAGCAAAAATGGTCAAAAAAATAAGTAAACACCCTCGGTATTATGTTGAAGGAGAGTATGAAGTAGCCCATACCCATAGGCGAAGTTGTAGCCATATTGGACAACCTACCCACAAGACCGTGAGATGTAGGTTCGTGAGCTTAAGGGGTGATAACTCAACCCTTGGGGGTCCTCCTCGAGAAACCCCAAGTAAGGAACCACATCATGGAACAATGTCACATAAACAAAGAGAGGCTTCAAAGCCATCCTCATCAAGGATACATGAGGGGACCACAAAGGCCTCCTCTAAACACAAAAAAACTTCTCAAAGGCATGAAGAAGCTTCAAAGGCTTCCTCCTCATATAGATATAAAGAAGGTTCTAAAGCTCAATCTTCACATAAGGATGACGAGGTTGCTACATATCCATTCTCATGGAGAGAGCATGTGACCACATAGCCTTCTTCATCAAGAGTGCACACAAGAGTTACAACATCTCAAGCTTCACAAGAAAAATATGGAACAGGTCTGCCTACTAAAGAGTAAGAAACTAGAGAAACATTGAGTCATAGGCATCAAATAGAAGATACCCTTCACACAATAGGAAGGATTCCCATAGACTATGACCTCATTGGAGTGAATGGCATCCCACAGGATCATCCATGGAAAATAAGACAACTAGATGAGTTGGATAAGTTTCATCAGAGGCCAACTCAAAGAACCATAGTTACTAAGAACTCTGCATCTAGAATTTCATGAATTGTGACTTCTAAGCATACCTCTCAGACTGGGGGTGCCTCAGAATGGCCCTACAGTAAACATAAAAAATATGATCATGAAAACACTCAAACATACACTGAACAAGTTCCATTAGCTAGCAAGAATAGAGAAAGAGCATAAATCTCCTTGAGGAATCTACGTGTTAGAACCACCAAAACTAGATCATATAAGCATGAGTCCTCTGTGACAACGCATGTTGACCACATGCGATGGTTAGAGAATGCCTTGCACAAAGAGCGAGAGCTTATGGAAGATCTTGAACATGAAAAACAAAGAGAAAAAATCTTGTACCGACATGAGTAGCGTTTAAGATAGTAAGCTGAGCAGCTAGCTGGCATCAACCGTCAAATCAATGGTAATGATTATCAAAGAGATCAATGCATTGACTCACAATAGAACGAGTGCACTAGACAAAAAATTTACCCACACAAAAATCACCCTCCAAATCATGAGTGTAACCCAACTAGGGTGGAAATGGTAGACTTAATAAATCAGGATCACGTGTATCTTGGATCCCCTCGTAGGAGGGAAGAAAATGAAACAAATCAAATGGATAGGGGGTTACCTCCATTGCCATTGTGAGGGGGCCTACAAGAAGAGGAAATCCTCACCTCAAAGGTATTTCAAGCTCTTGCTAAAAATATGAAGTCCTTTGAGAAACAAGAAATGACTGGGAACCAACAAACATTGAGCAAAATACATAATCAACCATTGTGCCCATCCGTTCCTAGCCCTCCCTATCCTAAGTACTTTGAGATGCCTAGGTTGGAAAAGTTTAAGGGTGAAGAATATGCATAAGATCATGTCAGCAATTTCATCAATGCATGTTTTCATATTGAAGACAATAATGCTCTTATGCTAATGACATTCATCATGACATTTTCGGGCGCTGCCACTCAATGGTTCAACCAATTGCCCAAACATAGCATAACCAACTTTCAACAACTAGTAAATGCTTTTCTGAAGTGTTTTTCCTTTGGTGCTAAGAGAAAAGTAAACCTTTTGGACCTGGATAATTTGAAATATTATGATGATGAGCCAATGATGGATTATGGGAATAGATGGAGAAAGATCATGGTAAAACTATCATTCTCCATCCCCACATAAGAGATTGTCTACATGTTCACCAAGAGTTGTTCCAAATATAATCTCCCTCTTGCTATAGCTACAATAGTACCCCTCATTTGAGGAAGATTTAGCACAGGCCAAACTCATTAAGGACATAAAAGTAGATGAGGGAACCATCAAACTTTGAAAAAAGGAGTGGAACAAGAATGACAAAAAAGGCAAAAACAAGCAAAAGCAGGCAAACCCTACCCCAGTTAATCAAATAGTGTTGGTTGCGCCTAATGATGGGACTATGTAGCAATCCCAAAATTATCAAGCACATACCCCAACAGCCAACTATGATCAAAAGAACAACCAGAGGAGAAACAAAGAATGAAAACCCCCTCGCTACTTTATACCATTAACATAATCAATGCAATCAATCTTCAACCAATTGAGCGAGGCAGGAAATATCAGATTCCCTAACATACCTCTTATAGATCCCAACCATCCTAAGCCAAAAGGATATAGGGAAGATCAGTTTTGCCCTTATCATAGGATACCGAGGCATAACATTGAGGTTTGCAATGGTTTTAAGCACCAAGTTCAAAACATGATTGAGGTGGGAGAACTCAAAGTGGACAACCCACTAGCCCCTGACAACAGAGATATGGGCATCTACAAAAACCCACTGCCAAATCATGAGGCCACTAGAGAGCAAGGGGCCCAAGTCAATCAGGTCCAAGTTGATATACCTACTCACGGATGTATTGGGATGGTCGAAATTGTCAATATAGTGACCAAGAGTAGATGGTATGGTCAACCACAACCTCCTATGACATCCATTAATGTCCCAACTATTGGAAATTTTGGGTACATTGGGTACATTGCCCTTGATCATGTGTATAAGTTGTCATTGATGTCAAGAAGCTCTTGAAGGAATTTGTTTGATGTCAAAAGTTTTGCTTTAATAAAAGGTTTCTTGGAGGTTCCGGCATGACAGTTTCAAAGGTCTTTTGTAAACCCCAAGTTGGTAGGTTTAAATATTACAGGTGGATGCATTAGTTTAATGCATTTGGGTCCAGGAGGAAGTATTTATTTAAATAATTAAAAACCTTGTTAAGGTTCCCTTTAATTATTTTTAAATAAATATTAAATTATTGTTTGCAATGGGTTCTCCTAACCCATGGCGCTATGTTTTAAGATTGTGGGCGCTAGCCAAGACCTCCGTCGACGTGTTAAACTCCTCACCGACGTCAAGAGCTTATGGTAAAAATGCATATAAATCTCCCTCGATGAAAATCAAGAATGATCCCATCCGCATTTTGAAAAGAGTTGCTCGCTATGATTTCGTGATCTGCTGTTCGGATTTCTTCTTTGATTGTGTCCTCATCGTTTGTCATAAATCCATCGTAAGGTTTTCATCTTCGTGTTCACGTCAGAAGAAAGGGAGGCACTATTGTTTTATTTAATCCCTGGCGCAGAAGGAACAAGGCTAACAGCGTGAGGTTTAAACCTCACCGGGCGCCTTTGGTGCACCGATAGCGGCTAGGCTGTTGGCGCGCTACCCGAACGGGAGGTTTCGCGTTCGAATAACATGAAAGGGTTTTTCATCGTGAAGTGGACGCAGCGGGTGGTGTTAGAATTCGTGCACAATTTCTCCATAGCATGATTTTTGATGTTGGCCAAGGTATTTTTGAAATTAATTTTTGCTAAGTGTATTTTGCGGATGGAGGAAGTTTATTAGAGGGAAAAACAGATTAGGAGTTATAAGGAGTTTAAAGCTTGTTTTATTTTGATAAAATATTCTTTTGAAGGTGTTGTTTGAAATATCTTATTGCATTCTTATGAGAAATAAATTTTATTTTTGATAAGACTATAAGGGAGAAATAAGGTGTATAAGGGATAAATTTTTTCTTGTAATGTTGAGAGTGCTTTTGGTTGATTATGGAAATGAAAGCATGATGTTTTAAGGTTAAAATTGCTTCTTGTGTGAAGTTGTGAAACCTTAAGTGGGCAGCTTTGAGATTGACATTTGCTTTCATTAAATTGGTAATAATCAAGCTATTCTTTACTTGGTTAAAGTGTTGGGCTTACTCCTTTGTTGATGATTTGAAAAGTTGTGTGTGCTCTTGTTGATTTGAGTTGGTGGATGCTTTTTGTTCAAACAATATTGGAGAGAAAAGGAGTTCTACTTGTTTCCTTTTCTCATGTTGATTGTGAAATGCTTCAAGGTTGTGTTTTGAGTTGAATGGTGTTGATTGAACCTTGTTTGATGAGCATTGTTGTTGAAGCCCTAATTGATGGTGAAAAGAACATGAGTATCATTGTTATGTGATTCTTTGCATAGTTGGCAATTGTTGGGGTTTCATGTTCTTGAAAGAAAGCATTCTATCCTATCCATTTCAGATATTGAGTTGAGTTTTCAGATTTGAGATTGAGTTTGAGCTGAGTTGATTTGAGTTGAGTTTTGAGATTGGGAGTTGAGTATAGAACATATTGAGTCTCTAACAATTCTCTTTATGCTTCTATGAGTTTGAAAAATCACATTGGGTCTCTAAAAATTCACCTTGTGATTTCCTACTAAGAAAGTTTTTTTCTTGGTGAGCTTGCTGAGTTTTGGACAGGTTTCGGTGGGGACTTGTGAGTTGTTTGAGGATAGGTTCCGATGGGGAATTGTGAGCAGTTTTGGACAGGTTTCGATGGGGACTTGTGAGCAGTTTTGGACAGGTCCTATCAGGGGACTTGTGAGCAGATTTGGATAGGTCCTAGCAGAGGACTTGTGAGCTGAGTTTGATAGTTCTATCAGAGAACTTGAGGACAGAGGTGCATCGGTTCTTTGAGAAGAACACGAGGATAGATTTGGCAAGTCTTTGAGAAGGCTTGTGTGTAGAGGATTGATTTGTTCAAGCGTTGGACAGATCCGACGAGATAGAGGAAGACTTGTACTAGACCGACTGACTATGTTTGGTACAGGTTGTTGAGTCTGCTGTGGACGTGATCATAGAAGGCGAAGGTCTCTTAGGCTAAGCATTGAGGATAGGAGGTCTTCGGTGGAAAGGAGTTCCACGTGCTTGCAAGAGGTAGAGGCGGTTGATCTTCCGAGGGATCATTTCCGGAGCGAGGGGGGAAGGTATCTCCTTTGAGCGAGAGGCTCATAAATTCTGATTAGGGGAAGGTATCTCCTTTGGGCCGAGGCTCATAAATATTGTAATTGGGAAGGATTCCCAAAGAACTTTGAGATAACTTTTAGAGAAAAGTTTTGTGGACGTAGCCTAGCCATTTTGGGTGAACCACGTTAAAATTGGTGTCACTTTGTGGATGATATTGTGCATTGCTTTGATATTGCTTTGGGTATATTGATTTACTATTTTGAGGTATAAAGGAAAAAGTAAAAAGAGGTCTTATACTTGTTCACCCCCCTCTCGAGTATAAGCTTGTGTTCTTCAATTGGTATCAGAGCCGGTGCCTTCGAAAAGTTTAACAGACTTGAAGGAAAAGCTAGTAAAGAACACAATGGATCATTCAAGTGGCAATGCAAGACCTATTCTTGATGGGTCAGATTTTGGTCTTTGGAGTGCAAGGATGAAGGTTCATCTAATGGCACTTGGGAATGAGGTTTGGGAAGTGATTGAAGATGAGTACACTATTCCTGAACATGGTCCTAATACTAAAGAAGAAAGGCTCCTACATCACAGACAATTCAAAAGCAATGAATGCAATCTCGAAAGGCTTACAGAAAGCAGATCTCACCAAAGTGATTCACCTCAAGACAACTAGTGAAATGTGGAAACAGATTGAAGGTGGTTCATACAGGTGATACAAATGTCGGAAAGGCCAAGTTGAGACACTTCAAAGGTATGTTTGAACAACTCAAGATGAATGATGATGAAAATATTAGTGACTACATGCTTCGTATGGATGAGGTTGTTAACTCCATGAAAGACTTAGGTCTTGAGCTTGCTGAAAATGATGTTTGTGATAAGATTTTAAGATCTCTTCCTAATAGATTTAGTGAAAATATTTTTGCTATTGAGGAAGCTAAAGATTTGGATAAGTTGAAAAAGGATGAGCTCCATAGTATACTTGCAGCATTTGAGTTGAGAACTCAAGTGAAGGTTGATGTCAAGAAAGAGGCAGCTTTCAAGGCTACCAAGAAATCCAAGGGTAAACAACTTCAAGATAGTGATGAGTCTTCTAGTGATGAAGAGGCATATTACAGACAGAAAGGCAAGTTCTCTAGAAAGCACAAAAGTATGAAAAATATAAGATGTTTCAATTGTGGAAAGTTTGGTCATTATGCTATTGACTGTACTGTTCCCAAGAATGAAAGTGATGAAGATAAATAGGATTCTAAGAGCAAGGATTCTGAAAAGCACAAGCATCACGGGAAGAACAAAGATGAGCACAACAATCAAGGAAAGAGGTATTCTCACAAGCACAAGAAGATTTTCTACCTAGACAAAGCAAGTAAGTGTTCTAGTAGTGATAGTGAAAGTTCTTCAAGTGATGATGAAAATGAGATGTTGTTCATATCAGAAAAAGAGGAAGAACCGAAACATAGATTCATTATCATGAAATGTCTTAGATGTGGAAACTTTGGTCACCTTGAGGATGATTGCACAAATAATGATTTGGTTTCTAGTATGTATGAGGATGCTTCAGAAAACTATAAGGAAGATGCATGTATGGTTTTTGAAAAGGGTAGCACCTCTAGTGATAAGAAATCCGAAAAAGGCTTTGATGATTCAAAAAGCAAACAAATAGAGGAAGATATAGAGGAAGGTGAAGTAGATCTTGAAGGTGAACTTATTAGTGCTCTTAGTGCTTTGAAAAAGGAAAGAAAGAAGAATGCTAGACTCAAGGATAAGTTAGATGAATGTTGTATGGAGAGAGATGATCTTATAGAAAGTCTTGACTTCTCTATAGCTAAGACACAAGAACTCAAGGATGAGTTAGAGTCTAAGGTTCTTGAGTATAGTGAGTTAGAACAGAAAATGGCTTCTTTGAAAGAGGAAACTAAAGAGTACAAGGATAAGCTTTACAGGTTTCAAGATAGCTCCAAAAAGGTTAAGTCACTCATCAAAGGTCAAAGAAAGACAACGAATAAAATAGGCCTTGGTTTTGTTAAGCCACACAAGGAACAAGTTGGAGAGTCTAGTAAGAGACTCCAAAAGGAAGAGAGTTCCGATGAGGAAAGTATTTCAGAAAAGGAGTCCTTGAATGATAGATGCACAGAAATAGAAAACAGAATTCAGAATGAGAAGAAGAAGTTTTCAGAACCTAAGAGGTCAAATAAAGGAAAGTTTCAAGGCAGATGTTTTGCTTGTCATAGGTTTGGTCACATGGCTTCACATTGCATGGCTCAAGTGAAGAAGGTAAATGACAATTTCAGAAGTGCTAGTTTCTTTCAAGGGTATTGCTACTCTTGTCAACGGTTTGGGCACAAGGCAGTTTATTGCAAGGCAAATAACAGGAACAGGTTTGATCGAAACGGGTTTGATCAGAACAGGTTTGGTCAGAATAGGTTTGGTTAGAATAGGTTTGGTCAAGACAGGTTTGGTTAGAACTTGTGGATTCAAAGATCAGGTTTACCTCAGAGAAACAACATCGTCAAGTGTTTCAAGTGCAACAATGAAGGTCACATAATCAGACAGTGTAGAGCTGAAATTCTAGAATACAGGAACAGGGAACAGTGGCATGATCGGGTCCAAGGATCAAGGCATGGACAAGAACAGGGATGAGAACAAGAACAAGAATAGTGACAAGAACAAGAATATGGACAAAGAGTTCAAGAGAAGGCCCGACAAGGAAGTTATAGACACCGATGATGATCGGTGCCTAATGGGAGTTTTACTCCCACCCCAAAATTAATCACCTCATCGGGGAGGTGGGGGAGGGACTAAGCTAAGAGGCTCATTCTTAGTCCCGAGCCCCAAAGGTGACCCTTTGCCATTGATGACAAAGGGGGAGAGATATGAGTAAGGGGGAGAGCTTCAAAGTGAAGGGGAGAGCTTCAAGTTAGGGGGAGCAAAACTTCAAAGGAAGATTCTCAGTTGTTAGCACAGTTGGTTTCAGTTTTGGCTCTTGAGAAGTGTTTTCAGTAAAGGTTTGCCATCAATGACAAAGGGGGAGATTGTTGGCAATTTTGGGTACATTGCCCTTGATCATGTGTATAAGTTGTCATTGATGTCAAGAAGCTCTTGAAGGAATTTGTTTGATGTCAAAAGTTTTGCTTTAATAAAAGGTTTCTTGGAGGTTCGACATGACAGTTTCAAAGGTCTTTTGTAAACCCCAAGTTGGCAGGTTTAAAGATTACGGGTGGATGCATTAGTTTAATGCATTTGGGTCCAGGAGGAAGTATTTATTTAAATAATTAAAAACCTTGTTAAGGTTCCCTTTAATTATTTTTAAATAAATATTAAATTATTGTTTGCAATGGGTTCTCCTAACCCATGGCGCTATGTTTTAAGATTGTGGGCGCTAGCCAAGACCTCCGTCGACGTGTTAAACTCCTCGCCGACGTCAAGAGCTTATGGTAAAAATGCATATAAATCTCCCTCGATGAAAATCAAGAATGATCCCATCCACATTTTGAAAAGAGTTGCTTGTTGTGATTTCGTGATCCGCTGTTCAGATTTCTTCTCCTATTGTGTACTCGTCGTTTGTCGTAAATCCGTCGTAAGGTTTTCGTCTTCGTGTTTGCATCAGAAGAAAGGGAGGCACTGTTGTTTTATTTAATCCCTGGCACAGAAGGAACAAGGCTAACAGCGTGAGGTTTAAACCTCACTGGGTGCCTTTGGCGCACCGATAGCGGCTAGGCTATTGGCGTGCTACCCGAACGGGAGGTTCCACGTTCGAATAACGCGAAAAGGTTTTTCATCGTGAAGTGGACATAGGGGGTGGTGTTAGAATTCGTGCGCAATTTCTCCATAGCACGATTTTTGATGTTGGCCAAGGTATTTTCGAAATTAATTTTTGCTAAGTGTATTTTGTGGATGGAGGAAGTTTATTAGAGGGAAAAACAACTTAGGAGTTATAAGGAGTTTAAAGCTTGTTTTATTTTGATAAAATATTCTTTTGAAGGTGTTGTTTGAAATATCTTATTGCATTCTTATGAGAAATAAATTTTATTTTTGATAAGACTATAAGGGAGAAATAAGGTGTATAAGGGATAAATTTTTCTTGTAATGTTGAGAGTGCTTTTGGTTGATTATGGAAATGAAAGCATGATGTTTTAAGGTTAAAATTGCTTCTTGTGTGAAGTTGTGAAACCTTAAGTGGGCAGCTTTGAGATTGACATTTGCTTTCATTAAATTGGTAATAATCAAGCTATTCTTTACTTGGTTAAAGTGTTGGGCTTACTCCTTTGTTGATGATTTGAAAAGTTGTGTGTGCTCTTGTTGATTTGAGTTGGTGGATGCTTTTTGTTCAAACAATATTGGAGAGAAAAGGAGTTCTACTTGTTTCCTTTTCTGATGTTGATTGTGAAATGCTTCAAGGTTGTGTTTTGAGTTGAATGGTGTTGATTGAACCTTGTTTGATGAGCATTGTTGTTGAAGCCCTAATTGATGGTGAAAAGAACATGAGTATCATTGTTATGTGATTCTTTGCATAGTTGGCAATTGTTGGGGTTTCATGTTCTTGAAAGAAAGCATTCTATCCTATCCATTTCAGATATTGAGTTGAGTTTTCAGATTTGAGATTGAGTTTGAGCTGAGTTGATTTGAGTTGAGTTTTGAGATTGGGAGTTGAGTATAGAACATATTGAGTCTCTAACAATTCTCTTTATGCTTCTATGAGTTTGACAAATCACATTGGGTCTCTAACAATTCACCTTGTGATTTCCTACTAAGAAAGTTTTTTTCTTGGTGAGCTTGCTGAGTTTTGGACAGGTTCCGGTGGGGACTTGTGAGTTGTTTGAGGACAGGTTCCGGTGGGGACTTGTGAGCAGTTTTGGACAGGTTTCGGTGGGGACTTGTGAGCAATTTTGGACAGGTCCTATCAGAGGACTTGTGAGCAGATTTGGACAGGTCCTAGCAGAGGACTTGTGAGCTGAATTTGATAGTTCTATCAAAGAACTTGAGGACAGAGGTGCACTGGTTCTTTGAGAAGAACTTGAGGACAAATTTGGCAAGTCTTTGAGAAGGCTTGTGTGGAGAGGATTGATTTGTTCAAGCGTTGGACAGATCTGACAGATAGAGGAAGACTTGTACTAGACCGACTAACTGTGTTTGGTATAGGTTGTTGAGCTGCTGTGGACGTGATCATAGAAGGCAGAGGTCTCTTAGGCTAAGCATTGAGGACAGGAGGTCTTCGGTGGAAAGGAGTTCCACGTGTCTGGCAAGAGGTAGAGGAAGTTGATCTTCTGAGGGATCATTTCCAGAGCGAGAGGGAAGGTATCTCCTTTGAGCAGAGGCTCATAAATTTTGATTAGGGGAAGGTATCTCCTTTGGGCCGAGGCTCATAAATATTGTAATTGGGAAGGATTCCCAAAGAACTTTGAGATAACTTTTAGAGAAAAATTTTGTGGACGTAGCCCAACCATTTTGGGTGAACCACGTTAAAATTGGTGTCACTTTGTGGATGATATTGTGCATTGCTTTGATATTGCTTTGGGTATATTGCTTTATTGTTTTGAGGTATAAAGGAAAAAGTAAAAAGAGGTCTTATACTTTTCACCCCCCCCTCTCAGTATAATCTTGTGTTCTTCACCAACTGCACCAAGACAGATACAAGAGCAAAATAGCCTCCCAGATCTGCCAACTCAACTTGTGGTAACTATCCGGAGTAGACTTGAACAAAACTTACAAATGACTTCGGCTAAGTTATTTATCTATGAGCTCATACAACAGTACTCAAAGAACAAGGAGACCTTTATGGAGATTTTAAGGTCAATTGAGATCCAACTGCAAGATCCAAATGCCTTCACCCATTTTGTGGTACAAGTACAAGAATGCCAAGAACCTGCAATTTGATTCTATGATTATGAGATTAAGACAGTACCTACTACCTTACCATACCCTCCGTTGAAAATTGTGGTGTCAATAAATGATTTACCTTTCAAGAGGGTCTTGGTCGATACAGGTTCATCAATCAATATCATCACAACAACTACCATAGAATACCTGAAAATCCCCAAGTCACATATCATTCCAGGAGCCTACACATTAAGAGCTTTCAATGATGCTTTATGCAATACTATGGGGACAATAGTCTTACCTATCAAGGTAGGGCATAAGACCATTCCCATGATGTTTCATGTCTTGGAAGGGGCCATGCAATACAACATCATTTTAGGGAGACCTTGGATAAGGGACATGAAGCGTGTCCCTTCAATCTTACACCAATGTTTCAAGTATGTGCATGATAACAAAGTCTATATGGTGTTGGCCGATGATGAGCCATTCAAGTATATCCATCAGGTGGATTTTCCAAGAGATTTCATGATCCCTTATACCCACCAATATGTAGGTTCTTCATCTCCAATTACACAACTGAAGGACAAAGACAAAGGGGTACAAAATGACCCATCCACATCAACACCTCAACATGCGCCCAACATGACTAATGCTTCTAATAAACCATCAACGTCTAAACCAAAAGATAATCAGAAGCTAAAGGTACCCTTAGTTGAGGAAATAAATCCCAAGGAAGTGCTAACCATAGCCTTTTAGGAAGTTCCAAGTCCCATGGACGAAGAAGATCTCCAAGAGAATGTCGAAGATGATGATTACCACCCTGCTTCGCCAGTGTCATCTGTGGGGTCATCCACATCTCATGCAATCATACACTTGGCAAGCACAGGGATAGGATAATACCTTGTGTAGAACATAACATTCACACCTATCATAGAATTTGCACAAGACATGGGAAAACCAAAAGACTTGAGACCACCAGTGGGAACAGTGGTTCCGCTTGGAATCCCTCCCAACCAAACAAACTTTGTCTATGCTGGACTAGACTGCGCCCATAATTCTACTAAAGAGGAAGAGGAAAATGATGAATTATTAACTTTTAATTTTTGTTACCTCTCTAATCCTAAGTTTACTCTAAGCTATTTTGAGTGTTGTCATTGGCATGGTTACGGTCTTGGTATATATGAGCAGGGGCGTAGGTGGCCACTCGAGCTACAATATTAGCTTCCTACTAATAGGTTTGGGGTAGTTTACCACATCCGATGTTGGGATGACTCTTTGGCAGCAACTTTAGATAGATTGAGATTGGGATTAGGAGAATACATTGATTTTATTTCTTATCACCCACTAAGTTCAAGTCTTATGTGCAATAGATAAGTGGCCGCGGTGAACATCCCACCGCCTAAGACATATCATCCAAAACTCATAACTGATGCCATCCCAACAGGATACAACTCATGGTATGATGAGCAAGAAGAAAACATATATGTGGAAAGTGATAATGAAGCACAAGAAGGCTTGGCCTATCATGGACCTTGCTATTTACAAAGATTTACTTGGTGCATTCACAATGAGAGTGGATACATATCAGATGAAGGTATCTATGAGTTAGAGGAATCGATAGAGAGAGCCTACTTAGGACCAAGAAATTGGCCCCATGACATGGGTAAGAGACTAATACAAATGGATTCTTCATAAGTGACAAATAATATGAAGATGAGACAAAGATGGCCTACCTGGGGCCAAGGCATGAGCCTCTTGTCTTAGGGCCACATACCAATGCTAACGGTTTTTGGATAAGCGATGACAACTTTGACTCCAAAACTAAGATGGCTTACCTTAGGCCTTGTCACTTGCAACAAGTTAACATGCTGGTAGAGAGAGAGGCGACACTTCGGGCCATAGACCCTCATCTACAATTTTTGGGGAGACCTGTTGACCTAGTTGCCATTCACAAAATGGTCAATCCCCCTCTACCTACATTCAGAGAGCGGTTAGAGCCCAATGATCCTATTATCTGCTCTACTCATGGGCTAGATCCAAAAATTCCCATTCCTCCAGAGCCTCATCATGGGTATGGAAGGGAAGCCTCTGAGATAAGATTGCACCCATGTGGTCCTATATATTTCATTCCATCCATCAACATAATATCCATTTATTTGACCACTCTACTTCATAATCCAGTTGATCCCACAAAATCTTTGTGTATTGATATAGAGGCAATTGATTGGGACAGCACTAATTCACCCATAGAGCTTGAAGATCTTTTCCCTAATGAAGCGATGTTACAACCATGTCATTTTGCAGCAGGCTATGCATATGACGTATTTCATGCTAGTTTGGATCCTGAGTCAGTAGGACCTATAAATCATGTTGATGACATTCACTTGATACCCACACCTTATAAGTTGGAGGATGGGTCACATATGGTTGTAGAAGCAACTTTCAAGGTGGACATCAGCGATGATCCTACTCAACCAAAGAAATTCAAGTTCAAAGAAAGTCTATCTCCAGAATAAAAAGCCATCATAATTTATCTCCTAAAAGAGAGGCCAAATATTTTTGCTTGGACTTACAAAGACATGCCTGGGGTAGATCCAAAGTTAGTTGTTCACAACCTTTCATTGGATCCCATGAGGAAACCAGTCAAGAAAAAGTTGAGGAAAATGCATCCAACCTTCGCTTTGATGGTAAAGAATGAATTGCAAAAACTATTGGATGCAGTTTTCATAGTTCCTATCGACTACCCTGAGTGGGTGTCCAACATGGTGCCCGTGGGAAAACTCGACGAAAGAGTTCGTATTTGCACAAACTTTAGAGACTTAAATAGGGCAACTCCAAAGGATTCATTCTCGTTGCCAAACATAGATGCTCTTATTGATGCTACCATAGGTCATGAGATGCTTTCCCTAATGGATGGTTTTTTTGGATACAATCAAATACAGATTAAACCCGAAGACCAGCACAAGACTGCTTTCATTACTCCATGGGGAACATTTTGTTACAAAGTGATGTCATTCGGGATCAATAATGTTGGTGCCACCTACCAGCGAGCCATGACATACATATTCCATGACTACATGCACAAGATCTTAGAAGACTACATGGACAACTTACTCACTAAGTCTTTCCTGTGGTAAGAGCACGGTGAAGTCCTTAGACAAGTCTTTAACCACCTCATTGAGCACAATGTAAGATTGAATCCTAAGAAGTGCGTATTTGGCGTAACTTCTGGAAAGCTTTTGGGATTCATCGTTTCTAAGAGAGGCATCAAGGTCGATCCAAAAAAAGTGAAGGCCATACTAGAAATGGCCGCCCCTACCAACATTAGGGAATTAAGAAGCCTTCAAGGTAAGATAGCATCCATCAAACGGTTCATTGCACAATTATCAGACAAATATCGACCCATGAACTAGTTTTTATGCAAGGATGTCCCATTTCATTAGGATGAAGAGTGCCAACAAGCCTTTTCAGAGATCAAAACATACCTGGTCGCACCTCTAGTGTTGGCTCCACCAAGGCCAGACATTCTATATTTGCTATACATATCGGCTACTGATTTTGCTTTGGGCACCATGTTAACCCAAAAGAATGTGCAAAACAAAGAGCAAGCTGTATATTACATTAGTCACACCTTGGTAAATTATGAGCTGGGATATGCGTACGTCGAAAAGTTGTGTTTAACAGTGGTCTTTGCAACTCAAAAGTTGTGATACTACATGTTGATCATACAACCTACGTTATATCCAAACAAAATAATTTGCAGTACATGATGAACAAGACATATCACAATATTCGTACTGCAAAGCGGATCATGCTACTGATAGAATTTGATCTAGATTTCATAAGCCAAAATTCCATCAAGGGACAAGTCATAGCAAATCAACTAGAAAAGTCTCCTCTTCAATATAGCAAGCCTCTCACCATAGAATTGCTAGATGATGCAGTTTTTACGTTATCAGATCTGCCTGAACTTGAAGAACCTGAGAAAGAAAGAGATGTCATTTTTCTTTGATGGTTAAAAATGTGAGCAAGGGGGTGGAGTAGGTATATTCTTTATCACACCGTAGGGCACGTCGTTGCCCTTATCATTCAAACTAGACTTCCCTTGCACAAACAACAACACAGAGTATGAGGCTTTGATCTTGGGACTCCAAACAGTCGTAGCAATGGGCATTAAAATATTGAACATATTTGGTGACTCCTTGCTCATAGTAAATCAAGTTAAAGGCCTATTCCAATGCAGGTGCCCACTCTTGAAAGCTTACAAGGAACTTGTTGACACCTACCTAGCCTAGCTGAAATGGTATGACATCGAGACAATCCCTCGTACGTCAAAAATATTTTTAGACACCATGGCTTCTCTGGGATCCTTAATCCCTCATAATCCATCTATTGATTTTACAACTATTAATTTAAAAGTGCTCTTGCACTCAGCAATACAACATGAGTATTTGGACAATCAAGAATCAATCAACATGATCAACATCGAGCCTAATTAGGATTGGTCCATCACAGCTAAAGACTTCTTGCAAACAACACCTTGGGCATCTTTGGTTTCTCAAGGACCTACAGAGTATGGCATGACCATTCACCATAAATTTATTTCTCAAAATGTCTTCAAAAATGCTGATCATAAGAGGAACATGTTGTTTATCAATTGAAAGCCGAATGCAGAGTGACAGCATACCAGATGTTGATGCAAACGAAATTGATCTAAGGTATAGATGCTAAGTCCTATGAATGGGATGAAACAAATGCATGTAGGAAATAAAGCAAAAAGAAGTGATATGTAAGCAAAACAAAGTGGGGCCTCTTTTATTAATGTTGCTTTCAATCTGGTTATAATACGTCTCCCCCCTTTAGGGCTCAAAGCATTTGATACAGTTCGTTACATCAACGGATGGTACGACAAATGTTTCCACCACTTGCATCCATGTGTTCATCATTCCTTGCTACCATTTCAGTGTTCCTGGTGGTGAGATCCTACACACAAAGAAACAACAAACAGTTAATAGCATATGCGGATGTAGGAAAACATGCAATCCCCAAAGCCTCCGACTAGTAAGTACATAAAATAGTAAAATGATGGTCAAAACATGTCATAATGAACCCAAAATTTGATAAAAGCATTAAGACATCATCAGGGACCCATTGCAAAAAGAAAATTCAAGAAATAATCCATGGATTTCTAATCACTCTAGGGTGGGATGATTAGGATTGTCAAAAAATGTGCAAGAGTGACCTTGCGAGTGTCCTACCCAGAGGCCTCCAAATCTCCTACAAACTTAGGGTTAGGCTAAATGGGGCATTTTGAGATGACCCAAAATGTTATATTTGGCATATTTTTCCCATATTATCCCATATCCGAAGGCACTCCCTATATGTTAGTAAACACATAAAATGATAAAAACACGGTCAAATCAAGTCAGAATACCATGAAACTTGAACAAAAACATAAGTACATGAAATATGATAGAATGCAAAAATAATATTAAAGAAATCCTTTACAGATTTCTAATTGCTCTGGGGTGGGACGATTAGGCCGGTAGTAGTGTGGGGGGCGCCCGGGGGCAGGATGCCCACCGTTTGGGGCTTAGTTTTGGCACCAATCCAAGTGGGATGGGTCCAAAACCTCCTAGGGGGTTGTTTCAATGAGTTTGGTGTGGGATTGTGGCTGATTTCTTGGGTTTTGGTTCTAGATTGTGTTCCTAGTGTTCACTCGATAACCTCTCTTCCAAAAGATAAATTAGGGATGTAGGAAGCACAAAGGGGAATGGGGATCTAATTTGGTAGCACTTCATTGCTCCAAATGCTCTAGCTCTCCTCCCTTTTGGGGTGAGGAGGCTCACCCTTTTATAGACCTAAGGGGTCTCCTTTGAATGCGCATGCGAGGGCGCCACTTGGCTCACCATGCCTTTCTTGGGGGAGAGAAGATTCCTCCCTGATTTAGGGCCTCCTTGCATGAGGCCTTCATGATCAGGGCATGCTTGAATGAAGTTCCTCTCTCCTATTTGAAACCATTCCTCACAATTGCATGCCTTGAAGGTGAATTTGGGTGGCAGATCTGGGTTGCCATTTGTCAAGGCTTGACTTTTTTCTAATCAAACTTGCTACTCATCCCACCCTGGAATGATTGCTGCTAATCATCCTGGGGTGGGACAAATAGGATTCTAATCATCCTAGGGTGGGACGAGTAGGGAGAAAAGTGCTTAAAAGGTGCCAAATTGACCTTTGACCTTCCAAAACTGATTTGGGAGTGGTTAGGACCACTGTTTAACCTCTGGAGGCTACCCTAAGGGGTATGTATGCCAATCTGGTCAGTGCTTGTAGTCACATAATCAGATTGGTGTTGTTTTGGTGTCTACATCAATAGAAGTTGTGGCTTATCAGGATTGGCTTTCCCAATTACGATATTTCTTGAACCTGGGAATGCTACCGCAAGACCTGTCGCATGGTGAAAGATGAACATTTAAACAAAATGTGACTAGGTATATTTTTCTAGGAGAAGTCCTCTATAGATAAGGTTATGATGGAGTACTCCTTCATTGTCTTGAGCCCCAGGAAGCATCCTGGGCAATTTTGCAAGCTCACGATGGTACATGTGGCGGCCACTTCAGTGGCATGGCTATTGTTAAGCGTATCTTAAGGATGGGTTACTATTGGCCCACTATGGAAAAATATTGTTGTGAGTATGTCAAGAAATGCATTAAGTGCCAGCATCATGCAAATCTCACCCATTTGCCATCACAAGCCTTGCAACCCATCCAGGAAGCATGGCCATTCTCGTAGTGGGGACTAGACTTGGTGGGGAAGATCTCACCCCCATCCTTGGGCCGACACACGTTCATCATAATGACCATTGAGTATTTTACTAAATGGGTCGAAGCGATCCCCTTAACATCGACAACTGGACCAAGGATTGCGGAGTTTATACTCCACAATATCATAAGTCATTTTGGGGTCCCTTCGAAGATAATATCGGATAATGGGCCATCTTTCAAGAACAAAAATGTGCATGCTTTAATGAACAAATACCATATTCAACACAATTTTTCAATGCCTTATTATCCACAAGCAAATGGGCAAGCAGAAGCCTCAAATAAAACAATCATCTCCATCTTGAGGAAGACGGTAAAAGAAAATCATAAGGACTGGCACTTGCAATTACCTCTTGCACTATGGGCATACAGGACTAGTGTGCGGACGCCCACTGGGGCAACACCGTTTTCACTTGTATATGGCACTGAGGCCATCATGCCCTTAGAGTTGGAGATTCCAACCTTGCGAGTAGCCATGAAGGACTTCATAGATGATGACACCGCACGACAAGGCCACCTTGATCAGCTAACGCTTCTTGATGAACGTCAAGTCAATGCCTTGGAGCATCTCCATGTTTATCAGAATCGCCTTGCACGAGCTTACAACAATAAAGTCCACTTGAGGGAATTCAAATTTGGGGATCTTGTGCTCAAAGAAAACCAACATAACTCAAATCTGCCACCGCACCTACGAGACAAATTTACGGTAAACTGGATAGGCCCCTACATGATTTCAAAAAGGGTTGGGCCTGGAGCATATCGCCTTACATCGTTGGATGGTGTTGAAGAGCCTGAACCTCTCAATATCATTCACTTGAAGGTATTTTATACATAAAATCAAAAACACACAAAACAAAAAAAACATTCAAATATGTCAAAAATAAAAAACATTCAAATATGTCAAAAAAAAAAACATTCAAATATGTCAAAAACAAAAAACATTCAAATATGTCAAAAATAAAAAAACATTCAAATATGTCAAAAATCAAAATACAAAAGCAATAAAAAATGCTCCAAGGGTATCTTCACACCACTTGGTCACCTTCATCACAAAAAGCTCCAAAGGCATCTTAAAGCCCTTTGGTCAAAATCAATAAAAAATGCTCCAAGGGTATCTTCACACCGCTTGGTCACCTTCATCACAAAAATCTCCAAAGGCATCTTAAAGCCCTTTGGTCAAATTAAACAAAAAGCTCCAAAGGCATCTTAAAGCCCTTTGGTCAAAAAACAAAATCAAAAAGCACAAAAACAATGCAAAAATAAAAAATACAAAAACATTTGCATTTCACACTTGCATTCACATAAGTTGCATTACATCCATTGCATTCGCATATGTTATGATCACATTCTAGCAAAAGATGCCACAGTTTGTATCACAACCCAAAAGCTCAAATCCACCTCCATCCATGCACTCATGTGTATAATTGTGTTTGTCAACACAACCATTTCATGTTGCTATACAAAATAGGCTAAGATTATCCTGTTATTCAAACATGTCTAGTGGTCTTATCAACTTTTGTAGAAAGCCACCTTGATTAGTAGAAGGTAAGGTCTAGCTGTGATAATGCCTTGGATATTCAGGATCCCGTCACTAATTGAAACACTAAAATCCTAGTTGGTACAAGGAAAAGATGAAAGTTGCGAAGCGGTCTAGGTTACCTTAAGCGAAAAGGATCTTCCTTGCTTATCCCCTTGTGCGATCGGTTTAAAGGTGTTGAGAATTGGCAAAAGGACAAGCTTCGCCCTATCCAAATCCCTTGCTTAAATCAAAATAAGCAAAAGCCCGAAACAAAGTACAAATTCAAAAAGCCAAGCATACATTCCAGATTTCAAAGCAATGATCCGATACACAAATCAGAGATTCCAAGAATCCTCGCTCAAAGAAAAATCAATAAAAAATAAACAGTGATTTTCATCACTACATATGAGAAAAATAAATAGTGATTATCATCACTACAAGAATCCTCGCTCAAGAAAAAAAATCAATAAAAAATAAATAGTGATTTTCATCACTACATATGAGCAAATATCCAAAGCCAAAAGGAAGAAAAGAAGGGAATGAAGCTTGAATCCCTAGAATTCTCAGCATTGTACAAAATCGGAAGGAGAAATCCTTATGCATGATGATATGTCTACCACAATTGCTTCATGCATTTGTGTAGACCAATGTTTGAATGTGGATGAGCTAGCTTAGGTAACCCAATACTGCCTAGTGGTATAGTCCAACTAAGTCCAACTTAGGACGAGAGGAACACTTGAGAATCCCTGATCTTAGCAATGGGCTAAAAGAATCCCGCCTGACATCGGAGGAAATGCTTGAGTTCTATCTCAAAATATACAATCACTTGCACACACAGAGATCATGAATATCCAGGTCCATGGTAAAAGCCTTACTTTTCAAAAGTCTAGAATGGTCAGTAGACAACTGTTGATAGGATAACTAGAGTGGTTGAGTTTTAGGAACAACCAAAAATAATTCCTACATAAGCAACAAATCATATCACCAATCACACCAACAACTTTCTTCATAAGCTTCTATAAATTAGGGGGTATTAATAAAATATATGAGATACCGATTATATGTCAGAAATGATATTTAGACGGCCACTGATTATTTTATATTTCTTAAATTACAGAAGCTTATCCAGAAAATACATTCATCCCACACCATTACATTGCACACATGGATGGAGTAAATGATCAATTCTCATGATTAGAATGATTATTAAAACAAAATCCATGGTTGTTATACTTTTTGTGGTATCACCCATTAGATTGTCAAAATCATAGCATATGCATTCTTTGTGTTTTGAGTAATTAAAACATACAAGTTCATTCACATTAGATTACACACTGCATACATCATATACATAACCCATTACATATTACATTCACCATATACATAGCACATTGCACATTGCATTTACCATATCATAACATAAGTTAAGTGCGCACACTGAAATCAAAATCAAACATGCATTTAACATACCAACATCGCATCCATAAATACACAAGTCATTAATCATCCATCATCACATTATAAAGCACATCATAAAACACATAAGCAATATCCATTTGCATACAATCATAAATCCATCATCAAATCACTGCATAATACATCACATCATATCACAATAGGTAGATCATATCACATCTACATGAGCATCTATCCCAATATCCACATCACCACCAATATCATCTATCATCTATCATATATGTCAAATCATCATAATACCATCATCACATCTCATCATAAAACAAATAACAACAAAAACATGAGCAATAAATGATACACATAATGAGTCGTAAACATAAAGATATCATATAAATATGTGTGTCAAATAGATGGGTATACAAAACTGCCCATAGGGCTACAGTCATATAGGTCAAGCCGACCTCAAAAATGATAAACTAAGAGCATCATCAATCAAATACAGGGCCTGAACCTCCTGCACCACCTCTCCTAGTGCCACCTCCCCCTGTGGTGGTGTCATGGGTCGAATGGTGTGAACCTGTCGGTCTCTCTGTCCGAGTCCTGGTCCTCTGGCTAGAACGGGTGGAAGACTACCCTGAGGTGGAGCGCCCGTTGACCTGTGAACCGCCTGCACCTGGTGCCTCCCTAGGGACAAGCCCATGCCTCTTGAGCTACATCTGGAGGGTGGTAATATGACCAACATACCCATGGATCATCGTCTCATACTCCTCTAATAGTGACCTCAGGTGTAGAACCTCTGCCCCTGAGTCTATCCCTGTAGCACCCTATGGAGTAGAGGGAGGTACAACAAACTACATCCTAGTAGCACCACCCCTGATAGTAGCCTGCAAAGCCTAGATCTATAGTGTGAGCTGCTCTATGGTGGCATCCCATTGTGCAATAGTAGCATCTCACTGCTCTACCTAGATCTTGGTCGACTGGAGCTCAACCTCGACCTCATGCAACTATGCTCTTAGAGGAGAATCTCTCTCCTCGGGCTCCAGCTCCTCCTCATCCTCCTTAGGAGCCTCCTGCTCCTCTGCTACCACCTGCTCTATTGGCTGGCCCCATACCTCAGTCCTAGCTCGGACTCTGCACCCTACTAGATCTGTATCATCACCTCCGCCATCATCCTCGTGACCCAAGCTACCATCGCCATGCCACATACGATCCCCCCACCACTGAGTGTATGCCTCTATGACACCCCCAATGACTCTTAGGTCAACTACTGGGGCATCCTCCTCATCTGACAACTCTATGATCCATGGTAGGGGGAGATCTCCCTCTATTGTGATGTGCCTATATACAAATGGAACCAGAGGCACATCCTGCTGTAGCCCGTACTGACGAAGAACTCGAGAGTAGAAGAAATACTCCTAGATGCCAACCTTGTGGTCGATGAGCCACCGCTCACACCGCATCCTCACTATGAAACTAGCAGGATCATCCCAAGTCGGGCACTCATGATATGGTCACCACATGACATCATCGACCTTCAGCCCAATAAAAGTAGCAGTGTAGTGGGGAAGCTCCCCCGCATGAGGGTGGCTCTTGTGTAGCTCGCGCTCTCGAGCCCATCTAGCAGCATAGCACTGCATCTACTCCTCCATAGCTATGATCACGGGAGGAAGCCCTCTGGGATGATCTACCTTGATGTGCTCCCATCCCTAGACCTATAGAAGCAAGCTACAAGCAATGCCGATGTGACCTCGCCGATGGATGTGGTACAACTCATCATAGCACTGAGCCAACAAAGATCTACCCCATGCATAGATGATAGGCTCCTCACTATCCAACAAATCTTGAACCATCACCAAAAGGTTCCACGGGAACCTCAAACCTGAGCAATCTAGAATCAAGATATTGTTGATGATTATCAGCAACACTGCATGCCTCGTAGAGAAGACATCCACCTCATACCACTACGAGATGGACACTCCCCCAGATTTGGTGTCCTTGAGAGCCTACGTAGAGCGCCCTTCGAACACCCGAGTGAAAACAACAGTCTGATCATTAGTGGTCGAAGAGACAATGGCCACTCCATCAAAGGGGATCCGGAATATCCTATACACATCTTTCGGCATGATGGTCATCTCATCGGTAGGAAAGTGGAAGGTATTGGTCCGAGGGTCCCATCGATGGACCAAAGCCATAAGGTAGGCATGATCTGCCATAATGGTGGGTAGTCTGGTGACATACTGTAGCCCACGGGATTTGAGCCAAGCCCAATCATCGCCATCCAAGAGGGGCAGAAGTGTATTCATGAGCTTTGGGTCCCGAGCTCGAGCAGTAAGAATCTAACAGCAAAAGAAAATGAATCATAACTACAATGCATCTAAGGCATAATTCACAATAAACATGAAAATGGTGCAAAATATGATAGGCTATTCTAAGTCTAAGCAAAGGGACAAAATTGCACCTAATCAAACAAATCAAAAATTCAAAAAAATCAATAAGTCAACCCAAAAAATGCACCAAAAATAAAAAATTTCACTAAGTGTTCTTGGTCGCTGTCGCCTACAGTGGCCAGAAATCGGTCATCGAAGCTGACAGCGGCCAAGCCCCAATGGTCAATTTTTTGATCGTTGGGATTCAAATCGGCCATTGCCAGTGACAGCGGCCAAGTTGCAGGCCTTCCTGGCCGCTCTGATCGATAGCGGCCAATGGGTAGCGAGGCAGACGCATCGACCCTAGGCCAAAAAATACCAAAAAAATATAACAAAAGCAACAAAGACAAAATGGGGACAAGCCCACCACATAAAAACCTAAACTAAGCCTAGCTACGGGTTTTGATTCATTGCCAACAAGCTTAATGGGGTTCAATTACCGATTACTTAATGTGGTTCAGTTTTACCCAAAACAAAAATAAACAAGCAGGGTTAAGGTTTGAGGGAGTACTCGAGAAGCTCCGGCTCCTCCACCCGAAGACGCTTCACCCCACACAACCATGATCTTCCAAATTGTAGAAACACTCCAAGTTGCAGAAGTCACTTTCACCTCAGAGCTCAAGAAAGCAGAATTGACAGCTGGCAAAGTGAAAAGACAAAACCCTAGGGTATCTTTTATATTGCCTTAGCCGCTTCTGACATCAGTGGCCCACATCTTGTAGCCGCCCAAGATGGGAGCGGCCATGGCCAAGCACTTGGTGGCCGCTGGACCTAACAGTGGCCGAGATCCTAAGCAAAAATAAGTTGTTTCCCTCCAAGAGAAGCAACCAAAAACATCAAATAAGCATATTTTGGTGGTTCATAATCACCATAATGATCAAAATAACAAAAAAATTGCATAAAAACAAATTCTCAAGTAGACCTCGTATTCAGTTACCTACTCTATCAACTTGGCGATTGCAGCGACTCGCACTCCATGCAACTCGATAAGATGAGTAAGTTACCATAAGGCTACTTGGGGCAAAAACATTCATTTTGGAACCACGATGCATCATTTCAAACCCGAAGAAGACCAAAATGGTCGGACTGCTCCATGGGTGCGATAAAATCATCTTCGTTCCCTTATGAAATCAAAAACATTGAGCCAAAGTGATACAATATGAGCATAAATAGAATCACTCATCCTAACTCCCTAAGAAGGCTCTTGATAGCCGGACCGCTCCTCGGGATAAGGATGGATGATTATCATAAACAGTTGGAGTCACACTTGGATGGGGGTTCACCCATTGAAAGAACAAATGTTAGAAAGAAACCAAGTTAGTCATATTGGTCAAGCGACTTGTCGCTTTATTCATCGCCTTTTTCCTCACCAATTCACTGTGTGAGGAGGTAGTTCAAATCTTCAAAATAATCATAGTCAAAATCAACAATAGATCACTCGATCATATCAAAATTGTGTTCATCCTATGAATCATTGCATACAACAATCACAACATCTCCCTTGTTTTTTGGGAACGTAAGCAAACATAACATCTTCAATTTGTAGCTATCCTTCCGGTCGGATCTGATTGTAGCAGTTGAAGCTACCCGATTGAGTTTGAGGAATGAGTGCAAATTGAACGTGCATAAGCCACTTGGCTAAGTTAAGTCTTCAGAACATTGAAGCAATGATTCAAAGGATGTGCACCATCTTGCATGATTGGGCCATCAGGCATTGGTCAGACCATTGACCATCATACACCTTACAAGCAGATCAGTCTACATTTTTGCTCAGCGTTGTGTTTTCCACACAAGCGCATCGCAAAAAGGGGCATCTGTAGACACCTAAAACGTGTCATGTTTAGGGGAGCTACTCACATAGGCACATTCATAAGATCATAGGACATAACCTTGGACTTTCCAAGCATCAAAAGTGGTTTTCACCACCCATTTGGGGTATTCTGAGCCCATCCAAGCTTAGCCGCTCAAGACCAGAGCAGCCAGATCTTAGCCGCTCAAGCTCAGAGCGGCCAGACCTTAGCCACTACAGATGATAGTGGCCAAATCTTAGTCACTACAGATGACAATGGCTAAGCCATAAAAAGCATTTTGCCGACAAACAGGCCTAATCAGAGGTGGAAGTGGTAGTCTGCATGCAATAAAGGTGAGCGGGAGTAACTTTGCATTCCCCTTCACAACCAGTTCACATAGAAGACTTGAGTCTGAATTTAGACTTCAGTTAACTAGTCTTTAAACATAGAAAAGACAAAAATCTTCTCATGCTAACATTCACTACGCATGAGGGATTCAATCCTAGGGTTTTGAGCATAGACTTTAGGGTTTCACACACTTTAAAAGGTGCAAGCCTAAGAGCACCAAAAATATATGACAGATCAGAGAGAATCAATCAATCCAGAGATACAAGAATGCATTAGATCATTGAGGAGAGCTTTCGAGACTTGGAGAGTTTCCCTTGGAGATCACATTTATGGTGAAGCCCTGACAAATTGGAGAGCATAGCAACCACCATTTCAACATCGGATACAAGCTTTGATCCATAGCTTTGGAGCAAAGAGAACGAGATTCACTTTAGCGGTCACTGTCATTGGACAGTGGCCCGTAGGCCTAGCTTAGGGTTTTAGACATTAGTTTCATTATTTTGTTTAGCATATCATTAGCATAGCATCATTTCATTCATTCACATTCATAGCATTAGTTTCATTTGCACTTGCTTTCATTTGAGTATATTCATTGCTAACAACCTCATCCGGGGAGGCAATCTCGGACATCTAAGCGTGTGTTGTTGTTTCATTGCTTACAGGGCCACAGGTTCATCGGATGGAAGCTACAACATACGAGAGCAAGAGGATCCCTCTAGCAATCAGACCTAGAGAAGGAGGCATCTGTAAGCCCTCATACATTTCCATGTGCGGAACCAAGAAGCTTGTGAAAGTGCACCACCCCTTGCTAGGGGACTTCTTCCTCACTTGTAATTCATTGTATCAAAATGGGTATCCCTAAGAGGGACCGACATGTAACCGAGTTTCAATACAAATAAAGAGATCTATCTTTGTTACTTCCATGTTATATGCTTTTTCATGGTCTTTCATTTCATCTTGGGTATAATATTGCAAGTAGAGTAAAGTGGTGCGTGCATCCCGGGGTCGGTATAGTTATTCCCCTTAGTAGTTAGAAATAGAGCAACAAGAACTTCGGTGCTCCACTAGCCATAGTAAACTTTCACAAAATTTAAATATTTTTCTTTCATTGAATCAACCTCAAAAAATGCTTTTTAGTGAGTATATTTTTATACTCATGTTTTGATAGTTGCCTTAAATCATGAAAATTTCATGTCTTCCTAAGCAAAAATATTATGGATAGATTTTCTGTCTCCCACTTGAATTTTCAAGGAATTCTTTTGAATATTCCAATTTCTTTAAAACTTTATAAGCACCTTTCTTTTACCTACAATTAAACAAGGAGAAAGGAAAAATTTTATTGCCTTTAGTTGGTTTACCCACTATCAATGTGGTATAATTGATTTCTTAAGTTGGTTTTATTGATGTTTATGCATTACTTTATCTCATGCACATGTCCAATTTTGATTGACAAGGAGACATTCTGTTTGGAGTGTGCTTTTTCAAAGTTAAAAAGAGCACGTGTTTGCTTCTCATAGATTGAAATTTTTCTTGTTGATTCAAATATGCATGCACCCCTACTTCTTTATTGAGGAGGAAGCTAAATATTTCATGCACCGTACATCAAGATTAACAACCTATGGGGTTTATGATCCTTGCACAATTGGCATTATGATAGGTTGTCAACTCGTGGTCAAGCAATAAGAGTTAAATAGTTGCCTTCATTCTTTGAGCAAACTGTTCTTAGGGAAATTCCTTTGAACATAAAAAATCACTCTTCTATATTTCTTCTCAAAGTTCTTTCCTTTGATGTATATATATATATATATATATATATATATATATATATATATATATATATAGTTTTTTAGACTACAACGTCGATTACCTCCTTAATCAGCAATGTCTACTCTTTTGTTGCAACTCAAAACTAATCCATGCACAAGGAAAGCACATAGACTTTTAGGAAACCGAAGGTGAAATTCTTCTCTATCTATTGTAGGAAGTTTCTCAACTTCTAAGAACTAATTTTTTGCAACAAAAACTTAGACAATAGTAACCAAATACATTCAAATTTATAGAATTCTAAAATCAATAAACTTCACTAGTTATTCTCAAAACTAGTGGAAATAAATCTATGTTGAGTCCTAGTCTTCATGAGTTTTCCTTCAACCTCTGCAAAAAGACTCTATCCAAATATTAATTATGGAATCTTCTTCTCTCTATCAAAATTTTCAATAGGACATCCTTCCAAGGTCTTTCAATCTTACAAATGTCAAGGTCTATCTTCAAGACCTGTAAATCTCCTTCTATTTCGAATTTGCTCTTAGAATAGGTAAATCTTCAACCTTCATTGGTTTTCCTTCAACATAGTGAAAAATACTATCTTCTCTGGTTTTCTTTTCTAGAGGTAATTTCTTCAACTTCATTGATTTCTCCTTAACCAGTGGAAATATCCTTTGCAACTTAAAAATCTTTGCAAGATAAAATCTTATTGTGGCTCTAATACCACTGTTAGCTTTTGAAGCTAAATACTTAAGATAAAATAACCACAAGATCTAAAATAAAGTTGCAATTTGAAATGTATGAAAATGTAAAAATACTAAACATATAAAACTCATAAATAACTTCATAAATAACTTATAAAAATGCCATTAACAAATTCTCATGAAAATTGTATCTCAATTGAATAAAGATCTCAAATACTTCATACTTCTCCACACTCTCATTGTACAATTGTATATCTCACACACACACTCATAGACACATATAATGGAATGTGACTCTTCATATGGAGCACTCTTAGCCTTCACTCTTCTAGAGACTCTTCATCTTCCTACTCTATGGACTCATGTGCACATGGACTATTATGCACATTTACATTACCAAAATACTTTGCACACTTGTGCATTTATTACATTGCATAAAGTAAATACTCACACTCTAATCTAGGACTCTCTTTCCTAATCTAAATATGTACCCAAGGTGGTATTTTAGCATGTATCAAATAATGTAATATATTCCAACAAGCTTTACATGCAACATAGGATATATCAAAAGATATAATACTTTTGATTGTATGGCTAGAAAGGAAAAGAAGAATATTTAAAGGAAAGGAAAGAAATTTAGAGGTAATAAAAAGGGATATATATTTAGCCATAGAGGAGTCTAAACCAACCCTATTAACTCACTCAATCCCTAATTTGGAAGTAGGGAGCCTTGATAGATGGAGTTAAGGCATTAAATATTATGATGTTGGGTACAAGAGAAGCAAAAATAAGGCAAAGAATATAAAGTGGAAACTACTAGATGTGAAGTTGGTTAAATTGAATTTTGATGGAGCATCTAAAGGAAATATTTGACCAGTAGGAGGAGGAGGAATAATTAGAAATAATAGAGGAGAGATTATGTCCTATTACGCTTTCAATAGTGGATTTAAGACAAATAATAAAGTTGAATATTGGGTGGCTTTAGAAGGGTTACAAATATACAAACAAATAAAATGGAACCAAATATGAATGGAAGGTGATTCTCTCATAGTAATAAATGCAATTTTGATAAAAGCTAAGGCTCCATAGAACATACAAGAGATAATTGTGGAAATTCAAGATATTGCTAAAGAGTTTGAAGAAATCAAGTTTACACATACATTAAGGGATGGAAACAAATGTGCAAATAAGATAGCTAATAAAGGGATTTTGAATGAGGATCGTGAAGTTAAATTATGCTTTCCATTGTTAGAGGAAGTAGTAATTTCAGTTGAAGCTGAAAAGGAAATATTGATTGCCTGAATCAATTAATGATTAAGATTTACTTTAATGTTTTCCATTGGTAATATCTACTTTATTATGTAACAATAATGTGTTTTCATATAAATAATTTTTTATAATTTTTGTGGTTGCACTTGTGTTTCAGAAAGGAAACTAGCAATCCAAATTTGGTATAATGGACTATGATAGTGCAATGTTTTGGAAATATTACTTTACTAATATGCAATGCAAAGATAGTAGAGGTGAAGAATTGCATTGTGAAGGCTACTATAGGAAAATGTCAATAAGGATGAGAAGTGTGTCAATTGAGATGAGAAGTGTATCTATTTGTAAACTCTCAAGCTCTAAAGAAGAGAGTTGTAATTTGTCAAGGGTGGGGACCCAAGTACAACCCCTTATTATCTAGCCAAAAAAAAAAATCCTATCATCTTCAAAGCAACCTTCCTCCAAGGAGCCATGGATTCCTATAAAGTCATCACTTGGGAAGCTCAATTTATATCATCTAGGAATGTAACAAAAATTTATTAATAATTCATATCAATTTATCTTTGAGCATGGAAAGATTATTCCAAATTCACATTATGATCTTGTGAAAGCATCCAAGTATTTGAGCTTTCAAGCATTTAAGCTCCCAAGGTCTCAATCATTCAATCTCTTAAGTTATCAATCTCTCAAGTTCTCAATCCCTCAAGCCCTCAAGCATCTTCAAGCAACAAGTAAGCTCATCAATCTTCCTCAACACAAAGAGGAAATCAACCTTGGCATATTGGAGCTACAATCTTGTTTGGGTTGTTCTCTCTCCCCTTTCCTTGGATTTTTTTATCATCTCTATTTTATAACTCTTTAATATTTCATCATAGCTTGCTAAATTTATTTTTTATCATCATACTTGAATCTAGTTATAATTTTATCTCTTTATTATCACTAGCTTATATTTTGCACAAATAATCTTATCACACTATATTTACCATGATTTTGCACCTCCTCATCCGGGACTCTTATTGCATCTTTTAGAAAATCATAATTCTTGCATCTAAACATCATTCTATTACACAATTAAGTTAAAGTGCTATTGAATTATAGGTTTGGTGGTGCTATCACTCTCTATTGTAGTCATAGTCATAGAAAGTGAAAATGTTACTAGTCCACAAAAGTGCTAGTAATGTTATCACTCATTCAACAGTGCTTTTGCCATTGAACACACAATCCTTATTTTATTAGTTTACAATTTTTATCTCATATCTAAACAAGGGTCTAATGTTGGTGAAGGTAATCACATGCTCTCCTCTAGCTTAGGTAGATCCCTTTAGCACTAATTTTTAATTTTTCTATCTATTTTGTAGGTGAACAAAAGTGCCATCAAGAAACAATAGCTTTGATGACACTTTTATAGGATGGGCAGTGCTTCTACAAGAAATGCTCTTATAAAATTGCATTGCTTATGCCTCTATGGTCTTAAATTAGGTTTTTCTAATTCAATATTGTGTTTATCTGCATTTAGATATTAGGATTGTTTGTTGTTTGTTCAAAATCTACTTTTGTTTATGTATTTTTGTTTCTCTGTTAAGAATAAAATAAAGGAAAATAAATCAGTTAGTATTAATCATTTAGGGGACCAACTAAATCTTCAATCTCATAATCATTAAAAATAAAATCGCATGTAGTTTGCATCAACTTTTTTGCTACATCCCCCTTGAACCCTTGTTAGTGAAAGAGAAATTGTCTTTATTTTTATCATAAAAATAAAGAATCATTTTATTAGATCTTGTATTTGTGTGATGCATTTGTAGCTAACTAGGACTAGATTACAGTCAAGCTTTGTCAAAGAAAATCTTAAGAGAAACATTGGTGTTCTCTAACCAATCCACTAAACCCTATACATTAAGCTCACAACCTACCCTTATCCTTGAGGGGATGAAGGTGAGGGAAGTGTGGTGAAGCCCTTTGTGATCCTTTTTTTACCCCCTTCATCATAGTAACCATGCATACTATCACCACCAAAGCCTATATAGGTTCAAACATCAATTGGAGAGCAAATATGGTGGTGGTCCAACTAAGGACCAACTCACACTAACCTAGATATGAAACACGTAGATGGAAGAGAACAAAAGAGGAATAGGAGGAGAGGACATGTACCTTTTGTACCTTAATAACAATTGAGATTGAGCAACATCATATTTTAGAATATAAGGTATATTCGACCGACTATGTTGATACTCTATCAATAAAATCATTGTATGAATTGTTTGAAGAGAAAAATAAAAAGGTAATATAATTTATCGTTAAAATTAGTAACATAAGATCAAAATTGCAAAAAATAATAATTGAATAAGATTTTGGGTTGAAAAATACAATTATTTATAAATTTCTTGTTCCCTAAGCTTATTTTAGATTTATAAACATTAAAACCACCTATTTTATTCTTTTTACTATCTCTAACTATTTTAATATTTTAAAAGTTTACTTTTTCTACCAAATAAATTTAATTTGATCTTTGATTTTCTTTTCTTTTTTTATTGGAGAAAAATGGTTGTATGCGGGTCTCCCACCCTTGATAAATCACAACTCTCTCCTTTGGATATTGAGAGTTGAAAAGTAGATTCAATTCGATTCTCAATTGAATTGCTATAGCTAGATACCTACATCTATTTTCATGATAAGTTTAAATTCTTGATTTTTATTTTTTGGATCTTCTTTAATTTTCTTTGTAAATAAAATTTTTCCAAAATTTAACATCATCCTTCTTCAATTTTTACTACAATAGCCTTCGCAATATCAAAAATCCATCTCTACTATCTACGCATTGCATCTTAGTAGAGCAATATTTCCAAAACTTCACGCTATCATAGCCTATTTTACTAGATCTCGACTATTAGTTTTCTTCCTGAAGTATAAGTGCAACCATAGAAACTATAATAAATAGTTTATACAAAACCATATTAATATTATAAAATACGAAAAATATTACCAATGAAAAATATCACAATAAATATTAATCATTATTTGATTGAGAAAATCTATATTTTCTTGTTAACTTTAGCTAAACTTGCTATTTCCTCTAACCATAGAAAAGAAAATTTAATTTCATGATCCTCTATTAAAACCCTTCTATTGGCTAGCCTATCTGCATATTTGTTCCTTTCCCTTAACGTATGTCTAAAATTGATTTCCTTGAACTCTTTAGCAAGGTCTTGTATTTGCACAATGATCTCTTATAAGTTCAATGGAGCCTTTGCTTTCCTCAAAATTACATTTATTACTATTAGTTAATCACCTTCCATCCATACTCTATTTCATTTGATTTGTCTACATATTTTTAACCCTTCCAAAGCCGCCCAAAATTTAGCTTCATTATGTGTCTTAATACCATTATTGAAAGCATAATGTAATAAAATCTCACCCCTATTATTTCTAATTATTCCTCCTCCTATTGGTCCTAAATTTCCTTGAGATGCTCCATAAAAATTCAACTTGACCAACTCCACTTATGTTGGTTTCCACTTTATATTATTTGCCATGCTTATGTTTCTCCTATGCCTAACATCATAATTCCATTTGATGACTTTACTCCATTTATCAAGGATCTATGCTTCAATATTAGGAATTGGGTGAGTTGATAAGGTTGGTTTAGACTCCTCTATGGATTAACAAATCTTTCTTTTCATTACCTCTAAATTGCTTTCCTTTGTGTTAAATATTTTATTGTTCCTTTCCGACAATACATTCCAAAGAATTTCATCTTTTGATGTATCCCAAATTATTTGTAACACCTCACTTTTAAAAGTGCTTTGCCATTGCTTTACCCATTATTCTATTCTATCAATCATCATCATGCATTTACCAAACATTATAAGAGTCAATTTCCATAGTTCCTAGACTATTGAACAATGACCCAAGAGATGGTCTATACTCTCCTCCTCCTTTTTACATAGAACACATTGTGAGGGGCTATGCAAACCCTTTTTCATAAGGTTATCCAAGAATAAGTCATACAAATATTTTAACTTTTGGAAAGCATGGGCTATCCCAAATATCTCTTCATATTATTGTAGCATTCCTATTTGTTGGTGCTTTACATTATATTTGTTTCTTGATATATATGTATTCTCCTAAGCTATTCAAAACTCCCAAATCAGCTTATCCTTGGCTCCCCTTAGAACAATCACCATTGTCTTTTTCCTCAACTGTCTCATGGTAACAATGTCTGGTATACTTGTAAAAGAATATTATTTCCATTTGTATTTTCCTTCTTGGTCCTTGTACATAATGCTTGAAACCCTATCACATATTTATCTTGAAGTAATTGCATCCATGGTTTTAAAATTGGATCTAGATTGAGTAGTTTTTTATCACACCAAGTATCCATACAAACATATTTTTTTCTCTAGTTCCTACCACCCATCTTAGACCTTTAATCACTAGATCAATTTATTTTTTTAACCATTCCATAGTGCAGAACCATTTGGTAATTATAATATATATTAAGCTTCGGTCATTGAACTCAACATACTTAGAAGAATTATTGGCCATTGTATTTGACACTCTTTATACAATCTCCAAATTACTTTTCCCCTTACAACTAAGTTTCTAATACATTTGATCTATTTCTTCCCAAATTCAAAATTTTTAATCCTAAAAAAAGCAAATCCCATTTAACTCTACCATAGGATTTATTCACATTAAGTTTTAAGACCATTGCTCTCTTTTTTCTAGGAGGTGTTGAATGCATTACTTCATGAGCTACTATGATCCCATCTAGAATATGTCTTCCTTATACAAATCCTCCCTCCTCTTCTAAAATAATTGTTTAAGAGTGGTCTTAATTGATTTGCCATCACTTTGGAGATTGTCTTATATGATATATTACATGGGATTATGGGTCTAAATGAATCAAACAATTCTAAATCCTTCTTTTTGGAATCAAGGTAAGATATGTTGCATTTATTTTATAAGGTTTGTAATATTTTACCCTAGACTATTCCACTATCACTAATAAAGAATCCTTCACTATTTCCCAGTTATGTTTATACAATGCTACAAAGATTCCATCTAGACCTAGGGATTTATCCTTATCAAAAGAGAAAAGAGTTGAATGAACTTCTTCTAGTGTAATAGGATCCATTAGTTTGTTATTGCCTTTATTTGTTATAACTGAAGATGCTTGTAATAGTTTATCATTAAGAACTTCAGTTTATTTTGATCCTAGAATATTCTGGTAAAAAAAGCTTACCTCCTTTCTAATTTTGTTTTGGTCTTCAATCCAAATCCCTTTTACTGATTTAATTCTACTAATTTTGGATTTTGAACTTTCTACTATTGTCATCCTATGAAAAAAAATTGTGTTTTATCTCCTTTTAATCAAGTTTGTCTCGAATTTAATATCTAAAATTTATCTTCCTTATTCAAAATATTATGATATTCGCTAAGCAACTCCCTTTCCTCCGAGCTTGGATTATTGTGCTCAAATTTTTAGAATTTTGAAAGTTTCTCTTTTAGTTCTTTCTTCTAAAAATAAATTGAAAGTGTTTTTGTTCCATTCTCTTTTTTGAGTAAAGGTAAAAAATTTATTAAAAAAAAATGATTAGCTTATACAAATCTATTTTGATATCCTGCCTTTCTTAGCAAGGCTCAAAATGCAGTTTTTATGTTTTCTTTTATCTACCTAGGATCTCTGAATCCCCTGTTCTTTAAACTTTACCTTCTTCTTAACTGTATATATCCTCTTCCAACAAATATTACTGAAGCCCTCTTTGTTCTTTTTTCTATTCCTCATAGCTTTCATGTTGCATTTGATTCCATAGTTGTGCCTAAATATCTTGTTCTTCCTGTACTTTGGTCTGCACTGTTTCTAATAACTTCCTTAACATAATCCCCTAGGTCCTCTCTTCTAAACCGAATTCCTCTTTAAAAATTATATGATTTCGTTCCAACCATATTTGCCAGCAGATGAAGCCAATACCTAAATTCCAAGCTATGATTAGTGTTTTGGATTTGAAGGTGTTATGTGACCAATAGTCCCAAAAATTACTACCATTAGGAGGATACCATTCTGTTTGGCTAAAGATGGAGTACCACCAATTCCAGATTGTGTAAGCATAGGAGCAATAAAAAAAGAGGTGGTTTATAGTTTCTACCTCTTGTAAGCACATTACACATCTATTGGGTCCAATGAATCCCTTTCTCCTCATATTGTCCTGAGTCATAATGCTTTTGTGAGCAACCAACCATATAAAACAATTAACCTTCGACCAACCTTTTGGTTGCCATATTTCTTTCCAAGGATGTTGTTGTTGGGGTTGGTTCTTGCTACTTTGGTGAGCCTTACGATAGCCTACTTTCACTGTGTGAGTGTCTTATTTCCCATATCCACATGCTAGTTGGTCAGGTCCATATTTCCATAGTCATGTTATTTTTTCTAGGATTTCTTTCAGTTCATGTTTTTTGGCTTCCCATTCTTCACCTAGCCATTGGTCCAAATTTTACCATCTTCCTGAAGTTGCTAGTTGTTGGCTTGGGGGGATGAGATACTGAGATATAAGAGTTTGGCCATGATTATGAAGAGTCTCTCTGATACCACTAAGATGAGGGTATTATTTGATAATGGGGGGGAAATTCCTAAGAATCATCCCACAAACTGACTTTTCTCCCATCACCTACTTTCCAATGTAAGTCTTCCTTAATCAGTGAGGCCCCTATTTTGAGTGTTTTCCATATCTTTGATCCCACACCTATAACTGGCAACTGTGGGATATCCTCTATTTCGTGTGCAAGGTAATATTTAGATTTTAGAACTTGACTCCATAACTGATCTAGGTTTGTGATCCGCTGCCAGTATAACTTCCCTATTAGTGCTAGGTTATTTGTTGTTGCAACTCTGATTCCAAGACCTCCCTCTTCCTTTGGTTGACAAACTTTCTCCCAGCTTACCCAAGAATTTTTTTGATTTTATTGTGCTCCTAACCATAATAATTTTCTCATCAATTTTTCCAAATTGTTGAGTATGTTCTTTGGGGCTACTAAAATGGAAAATTTGTAAACTAGCATTGCTTGTAACATTGACTTCAAAAGTGTGACTCTACCTCCAAATATTAGCCATCTATGAGACCGGTGTGACAACTTTGAGAAAATTTAATCTTTTATAGATTTCCAATATTTTTTTTTGTCTTTTTTCTGTCAAGGAAATTCCCAAATAATCTAATGGACGTGAGACCATTGAGAACCTAAGAATATTTGCTATTTGATCTCTGATTCTCTTATGTACATTAAAGAATACAACTTTGTATTTTCTTTATTTAGAAGTTGGCCAGTGGCTGCAGTGTAGTAGTCTAATATTTCTCTGATACTAGTTACTTCTTTTATTGCTGCTTCCCCCCATAATTATGTATCATCTACGAATTGTAGATGAGTGATACCTATATCTCTATTTATTTAAATTCATGTAATGTTGTTCTCTGCTTTTTCATTTTGTATGACTCTTCCCAGTCCTTATACAAAAATAATAAACAAATATGGAGAGAGAGGATCTCCTTGTCTAATTTCTCTACTGCCCTTGAACATTGGGGAGGGATTCCATGGATGAGCACTGAAAAGGAGACTGTGGAGATGCATTCAAGTATCTAGTTGATCCATTCTTCCTGGAATCCAAATATTTGCAAAATTTGATCCAAAAATTCCCAACTCACTCTGTCATAGGCCTTGGATAGATCTAACTTTAAGAACATTCATTTATTCTTTCTTTGGCCTATCTGATGTATAGCTTCTTGTGCTATTACAATCCCATCTAATATTTGTCTGCCCTACACAAATCCCCCTTGTTCAAGAGATATGATATTTGGCAATATAACTTTTAGTATGGTGGCTATTACCTTGGTGATGATCTTGTAAATCACATTGCAGAGGGCTATTGTTCTGTAACTGGTTAGATTATCCATATCTCCTCCGTTTGGAATCAAATCTAGAAAAGTATGGTTGAGCGATTTGAGAATCCTACCACTGGATCTAACTTCTTCTACTGCTCTAGTTATATCTTCTCCTATGATATCCCAAAAAGCTTTGTAGAATTCTATTGGTAATCCATCAGGACTTGGGGCCTTTCCTGATTGCATGGAGAAGATTATTTCTTTCACCTTTTCTTCTTTGATCTCTTTCATAAGCTCCTCATTTTCTCTTGAGAGACTAGTCTGGGGATACTTCCCAAGATTTCCTCCTGGGATTTTTGACAGATGTGGATCTGTAGTAAACAAAGTGGAGAAATACTCATTAGTTGCTTTTTGCATACCTAAAGTGGTGGTTTCTAGGAGTCCTTATGTATTTGTTAAAGCATCAATCTGATTATAGTGTTTTCTAGTTGTGGTCGACTAGTGAAAGAACTTTGTATTCCTATCTCCTTCTTGAAGCCAAGTAATTCTAGATATCTGCTTCCAATAGGTTTATTCTTTCTTATTTAGCTCCTCTTCCTAATGCATTAATATCTTTCCATGGGAGAGTAATTCCTCTAAAAGGGGTTCTAAACAAATTCTTTCTATAACTCCTTGTATTCTCTCGACTAGCTCTGCTCTTTGTTGTTGAAAATCCGATCTTTAAAATTTGCTCCAGTTTTTCAATTTATATTTGATATATTTCAATCTAGAGTGTAGTTGAAATTGTGCCTTTCCAAATGCTAGTTTCCCTTGTTGCCACCATTGTTGAACTAACTCTGGTAATTCCTGGTTTAGAAGCCAAAAGTTCTCAAATTTGAAGGGGCGGCTTTTGGACTTCGGTATTTTGTTTGTGATATTTAGATGTACCATAAAATTATCAAAATATAACAAGTTTATGATTTCTAAATGACAACTCCATAACTGGTGAATTTCTTCCTCTATCAATATCCTATCTAATCTTGATTTCATTGCTTGGTCTCCTTTCCTTTTATTGGTCCAAGTAGTACCACATCCTGGAGGTGGAATGTCAATCAGATTTAAATTATCAACTTGGTTAATCAGGAGTTTGTCCTTCTCACTGAGATGATTTAGAACTTCCTCTTGGTCATTCACTGACATCTTGGTATTGAAGTCTCCACCCACCAAGAACCTATCTTCTGGGTAAGCTTCTCTAATGGTCTAGATTGACTTCCATTGGGTTTTTGTTCCTACACTTCCTGCTTTTCGTAAAAGTTAATAATCAGCCAAACTAAGTCTGATTCTCTATCTCTCAATATGGTCATCAAGATCCCTCTAGCTGATGCTTCTCCTACCTACTGAAAAGTGTCTGTATTCCACAAAGTGACCATTCCCCGAAGAAACCATGGGAAGCTTGGGTCTCATAGTCTCCATTCCTCTAACATCTCTTGGATATTGTTTGCATTGCATCCAGTGATGCTCTAGTTTCCTGTAATAAAACCACATCTGGGTGGTTATCTTCTATCATGTCTTAAACAACCAATTGTCTAGGGTGTTTGTTTAATTCCATTATATTCCATGTGTGTATAATCATTGGGAACCCATGTTGTAGAAGTTGGCTATGGGTTTAACCACGCCTACCTCTCTCAACTATTCTCCTTTTTGTTGTATTTTTTCTTTATTTGTCTTTCCACATACTCCTTGAGAGTTTGCATTTTTCATCATTTTCTCCATTTTGCTTATCCCAAGGGTTGAATTTTCTCTGTTTTTCTCTGGTATTCACATAATTACCTTTGTAGATGTATGTGGCTCTTTATTATATAGTACTAGTGCTCCTTCTGTATCTGGTTGTGGTTGCTATTTATATTCTATTTGTTGTTCTTTGGTTGATGCAAATTGTACTTGTATGGATTGTCCTTCTTCTATTCCTCTCATTACTTTTAGGTATTGTTGTTTTTATGTATCTGTATATTGTGGATGATGAACCTCTTCTGCTATCGTTTTCTCTTGATTTTTTGTTTGGTTTGAGTGTGGTAGTTCCTCTCCTTCCATTGGATTATCTAGTCTGAGGCTATCATATTTGTTGGATGGAGCCCTTCCTTCTTGGCGTTGATTTGTATTTCTTCCCTTTTGTTAATTTCTTCTTCTTTCCTAGTTATTATTTTTTGTTCCTTTTATCATAATCATCTGAAATATTTCTTCATTTTCTTTTTTATGAGGTTGGTTTCCTAGGTTTGGATTCGATGGATTTGTCTCTCCTTTGGCTAGTTTGGGGAAGTCTCTCACCAAATTTCTATATTCATGACATGCTCTACATCTGAAATGCATAGATTCATAGTCTATTTGTTGTCTCCATATATTCCTTTCGACTTTGAGGTCAATTTTTGCTAGCAATGGTTTTCCCAAGTCCATCTCCACACAAATTTTGGCATACATTGTTGATCCTCCTTTCGTTGATTCTCTTGATCTACCTATGTATTTGCCCAATAGATTACCTATCAACTCCAAAATTTTCTCTTTCCAGTATTCTAAAGGAAGTGCAAATAATTTTAACCAAATTGGAGCTATCGAGGGTTCAGTTCTAGGATCAAAAGCGGGTTGCCATGGTTGCATGAATAGACTTGTAGGGCTTATGTTATACAAACCTCCCTCGAAAGCTTTGTCCTTGTTATATATCATTATTAATTCAGCTACAAAGTATCCATTCGATAATGTGAAGATATCCAATTCCCCTTATGGTGCCCAATGCTTTCTGGCCCAAGAGAACAAGAACCTTTCAGAAGGTCGGAGCCCCACAAACTTGCATATTAAGGTATGCTTGGATTTATAAACAATATCATATGCTATGAGTTCTTTTGCAATTTCTAGCACTAGAATTATTTCTATCTAAGGTAAACATCCATTTATTTTGGCTTGTTCAGCTTCAGTATCCTTTCTTTTACCCATAGCTTGTAGGATTTTTCAAGCCTGTTCTCGTGTATCATCTCTCTTTTCGTTATTGCTCTGATCGCTTTCACAAAGGATTGTGTATTAGATCCCTTGGGACTCTGAGTCCTTCCCACAGAAGTCCCCTGTGTGAACCCTCCTATCGAGGATTCTCCCATTGTATTCTCTCCACCTAGGGTTTGATCTCTTGATAAATTTAATTTTTAAATATATTGAAATTTTAGCAAAAAATTGACCCTAAAAAGCATCTCGGTGCTCAACTAAAGCCCTAAAAGGCACAACACTTTTTGTTCTATTCTTTTAATCTATATGTTATTGATTTAATTTGTTTTGAAAGTGTATACAACCCATCGTTTCCTAAAGAATTCTATATTTGTGTTATCATATTAAAAAATTAAGGATGGTCTTTCCACATTTGCTCATATTTGAAATATGGTTTTTTTTTTAATTCACTTACCACCATTTTAATTCTTATTGGTCAATGATCTAAACCAATCCTTGTCAAATTATTAATTATAGAACAAGAGTTTTTATCTAGCCAATGATCTAAGAGTATGCTATCATGTTGTATCCTATCCTATTGTTGGTCCATGTGTAGTCCTCTTCAAACTCAACCTCCCCTAGATTATTGCTTTGAATAAAAGTTGAGAAATCTCTCATATTTAAGGTGATTTTCCTAAATCCCCCAAATTTTTCATCTAGCTTGGTTATGGCATCAAAATATCCTAGATCATGAATCGGGTTTCTTGATATTTACTTCTCATAAAGGCTTTAATACCACTCCATACTTCTAATCTACGTGACTGATTTGTAGGTCCATAGACATTGATAAGGATGAAATGAATATCTGCAAAATAGCATGTGACTAATGAGGCTATCAAATGTCTAGTTCTATGAATGGTTTCATAGGAGGTTCTAACTGGATTTCAACATGTTAAAATACCCTTGTCACTCACGAATCCACAACATCCCATTCCCATCTTGCCCACACTACTTTCATAGGTTTGAAAACTTCTTACTTTGTCATTTTAGTTGCTTAGATACAAAGAATATTAGGGTTTTTACTTAAAAATAGGTCCTTGATACACCTTTGCTTTGTGGGCATTACCACCCCTTATATTCCATGAGATGGTAATCATGTCTCTTTAGGGGTTGTTGGCCCCACCTATGAATTTCCAATATCAATTTGTTGTTCAATAAAGATAAGTTCAACCATCTTAGATTGTGTTTCTTTCTCTATGTTTACTCTCGCTTGATAATTTGAAGGTTTTCTTCTTTTTTCTTGCTAGTATAGGAAGTATGTCTTATTATTCTATTCCTTAATATTCTTTCAAAAAAATTATTTTCATTAGATTTATCCTCTCTTGGATTTTCTAAGGAAGCTTTTGACTTATCCTGCTCATTATCTGGTATTTCCTTGTTAATGGTAGAGGTATTAACATATAACATTGAGTTTTCTCTACCATTTTCCTTTTGAGTGGTGCATGGAACTTCAAGATAGTCTTCTGAAATCTGATGAGGCACATTTCTTAGGTTGAACAAGAATTTTAAGCCTAAATCAGGATCATACTGAGTAGACGATTCCTTGTTAATATTTTGATTCTATTGTACCATGTCCTCTAAGCTTTATAATATAATGCACCATCAAAATAGGAATATCACAAGAATATGAAGAGATATTTGGGATAGCATTCTTAAAGTGAAAATGTTTGTTTGGTAGGTCATACAAGAATTTTATCCTGGGATAACCTTATGAAAAGGGGTTTTCATGGCCCCTCAAAATGTGTTATTTGTAAAATGGAGGAGAGTATAGACCATCTCTTGGGACATTGCTTAATAGTTTGGAAACTATGGCAATGGATTCTTAATATGTTTGGTAAATGCATGGTGATCAATGGAAGAATTGAGGAATGGTTAAAGCAATGGTAGAGCACTTTTAAAAGTGACGCTTTAAATATAATCTGGGATATATCAAAAGAGACCATTTGGCTAGAAAGGAATAGAAAAATATTTAAAGGAAAGAAAAGTTGTTTAGAGGTAATGAAAATGAATATTTTTTTAGCCATAGAGGAGTCTAAACCAACCCTATCAACTCACCCAATCCCTAATATGGAAGCAAAGAGCCTTGATAGATGGAGTCAAGTCATCAAATGGAATTATGATGTTGGAGATAGGATAAACAAAAAAAAGCAAAGAATATATAGTGGAAACCACTAGATGTGGGGTTGGTCAAATTGAATTTTGATAGAGCTTCTAAAGGAAATTTAGGACCAACATGAGGAGGAAAAATTAGATATAATAGAGGAGATATTTTGTCTCATTACACTTCCAAAAGCGAATTTAAGACAAATAATGAAGTTGAAGCTTGGGTGACTTTAGAAGGGTTAAAAATATGCAAACAAATGAAATGGAACAAAGCATGGATGGAATGTGATTCAATCATAGTTACAAGTGCAATTTTGAGTAAAGCAAAGGCTCCATGGAATATATAAGAGATAATTGTGGAAATGACCTTGCTATAGAGTTTGAAGAAATTAGGTTTACACATACTTTAAGGGAAAAAAATAAATGTACAAATAGGTTGGCCAATAGAGGGATTTTAATTGAGGATCGTGAAGTTAAATTTATTTTCCTTGGTTAGAGGAAGTAGTAAGTTTAGCTGAAGCTAACAAGAAAATGTTGACTGCCTGAATCAAATAATGATTAAGATTTACTTTAATTTTTTCCATTGGTAATATCTACTTTATTTTATAACATTAACGTGCTTTCATATATACTATTTATTACAATTATTGTGGTTGCACTTGTTCTTCAGGAAGGAAACTAGCAATCCAGATCTAGTAAAGTGAGTAATGATAGTGTGACGTTTTATAAATCTTACTCTACTAAGATGTAATGCATTGATAGTAGAGGTGATTTTTTGGTATTGTGAAGGCTGCTATAGAAAAATGTCAAGGAAGTTGAACTCTAGAATATTTGTTTTCACACAGAAAATTAAAAAGTTCCAAAAAATAAAAATCAAGAATTCAGACATTTTATGTAAAATAATGTAGGTTTATAGCTATAACAACTCAATTGAGATGAGAATTGAATTTATTTGTAAAATCTCATGCTCTAAAGAAGAGAGTTGTGATTTGTCAAGAGTGGGGGCCCAAGTACAACATCTTGTTCTAAACAAAAAAAGTCCTTTAAGCTTTGATATGCTTTTTATTCATAGGCTAAAACCTCAAAAGAATTGCCATTTCTTCCAATATTCTTACTGATCTACCTATTTATTTACTTTCATTTGTCTAGACCTATTTTTTGGAAGGTGAAAACCATCCTCATCTATATCCATTTATAAGTTTCTCTTGAAATATTTTAAATATGTTTCTGTTGAACTCTTATTAGGGCATGATCTCTCAACATGTCCCACCTCATGACGTCTTCTACATTTGAAAGATATGATTTTTATAATCCATGGTTTGGATGCACAACTTACTCCTATACTTACAAATGATAGATTCTTGTAAAGGTTTATTGATATTTATCAATACCAATATCTGGGTATAAATAGCCAATAATCCAACTTTTGTAGTTTTCTAAAATCTCAAGGGATTATCCCAAAGTGTTGCCTATTGTTGTGAAGGCATCCATTTTCCAAAATTCAATGGGTAACCTATAAATCCTAATCTAGACTGGTAGTAGGGATAGATTTACATTTTTAGGTGCAAAGCCTTCATACCAATGGGTAAGGAAGAGTCTTGCTCTTCCCATAAACCAAGGACCCCCTTTCAATATTCTATCTCTTTCCTCCCCACAACAAGGAATCACTAGGAACAAAAATTTGGGAAGAAAGGATAAACTCACTACTAGAGACTTCTAACTCCTATCAATCCATTTTCTCAGAGCTGAAGCCTTTTGCCAAAACCCATTAACTTTACCAATGATTACCTTATATTTGAGCAACAAGGATCTCTGCTCTGTGATGCCCTCCTTAACCTCTACTACTAGGGATGACACTAAGGATTTAGTTGTAAATTGGTCCATGAAAATGAAACTATAACTCAAAATCTATTGAAATTTACCAATATATCCTATAGCAATTATATTATTTGAAAATAAGTCTAAAATAATTTGCATGTAAAACTTCTAAGATAATGAAGGGATAACTGAAACTTAGTTGAAAAGTTCCATATCTAGATAGAATGTCTTGCCATGTTGATGTCATGTCCCTCTATTGCTCCTCCCAACATCTGAACCCTAGCTAACAAATATCTACAATTTTATTTCCTATGACTTGAAAAATTATCACTACCTTATTTCAAACGATTGACTTCACAAAGTCGTATCTCCCTCAATATTGTGTGGATTTCTTCATATGACCACTCATTTAAAGTTCCTCAAATTTCGCACAAATTGGTCCAAGAATCATTTAAATCGAACAACCCTTTGCAAAGATATGACTCCTAAAAGATGAGACTTTTTTCTAGAAAAAATTACCTTATGCTGCCCTTGTTTTGAATGAATGTCTTCACATGGTCATATTTCCCCCACATGGTCATATTTCCCTTAATATTACTTGGATTATTTGATATGACCACTCATTTTTTATTCCTACATAAAATGACACAGGAAGATAACTTTATGCAAAGATATAACTCCTAATAAATAAATAAATAAAATTTTGAAATAATTTACCCTAACTTTACCGATTCATAATTAAAATAATATATTTTTTAATTAAAAAAATTAAATATATATTTTCCTTAAATTACAAATTTATTAATTAAGTCTTACATAGAACAGTGCAATAGTTTAGGCTTTGGCTCTTCTTCGAAAGGTCCAAGGTTCAAACCGTGGTGTGGACGAGTATGTAATGGTGTGTATATAGTTGTGTTAAATTCTCTATTGATAAGCTCAAATCTCTCCCTTATGAGAAGTCATTATGGGATAAGGATGTCTAACTTTAAACGTTGGTCGGAAGAGTTTCTCACACTAACCAAATAAAAAAAACAACAAATTTATTAATTAATTTTTTAATTGAAAAATATAACACTTTGGTAGGTCTAGACTCTCATCTTCCACCAAGAAGTCTTTCCACTTATTAATTGGATTGAATTAATTTTTTAATTCATAAATTACAAAATTAAATTCTTTTGAAGAAATGGTATCTGCATAGAAATTAGGCTAGTGTGAGAAAACCCTAGGAGCTAGGAATCTGCCTTCGTCCTTGTAATGGTTGCCGCTTAGATGACAACTTCAACTTATGTTGAAGCTGCTGGAGTAAGGAATGACGCTAGGGAAGAGACCCCACAAGTTCATGCCAAAAGTTTTCCACAAGGTAACAATATCAATCCTGTTGTTGAAATTCTTGTTATTGAGTTTGATAATGCATGTAAGTGGCTAGAAGAGCATACCCTGATAGGATATTTCTTGGGTCGTATCCCGAATGATACTCTGATCCGATCTTGGATTCATTAGTATTGGCAACCTTATGGCATTAAGATAGAGAATATCCAAAAAATTTCAAAAGGGTTTTTTCTTTTTCACTTTGTTGATGCTCAACATGCGCAATAAGTTTTTAGTCGGGGTCCCTTGTATGTCCGAAGCTCTTTGCTTGTCTTTCAACAGTGGTTCAGAGATTTCTCTGTCAATGATGAGGCTTCTCTGGAAGTGCCTATTTGGGTTGAGTTCCCTGGTCTTCCGACGACCTTTTGGCCATTCCTACAAAGTATTGCTTCCACCCTTGGGAAGGTGGTCTGCTTAGAACCAAATAAATTCTATAATGTTTACCCTAACAAGCGTGTGTGTGTCAAAGTCGATCTTTCCAAGGACCTTACCTGAGTCTATTGACCTAAAGATTGGTGACAAGATTTTTACGCAACATGTTATGTACATTAATCTGCCCAACATCTGCTACCATTGTCAATCCACAAAGCACAAAATTAAATATTGTCCGCTTATGGCTAATAAATTCAAATTGCACAATGTTGTTGTTCCTCCCCTTGCTTCGACAGCTCCAGCTCCAAGAGCCAAAAATCATCCAGATGAATGGACTACCGTGATAAACAAGAAAAATCATCAACCTAAGCAGTTAGTGTTGCAGGGAGGTTCTAGTTCCAACCCTCCGATGCAACAACCCTCGACACCACACATTCTAGCCCTTTCGGCTCCCACTGCTCCAATGCAGCCGTCTCCCTCAAGACCAAGAGGGTCCTCTTCTGTACCTGCTTCAGATGGAGTTTCACCACCTCTAGTATCTTCTTCTTCTAATGATTTTGCTACTTCCATTCTTAAGCAACCGTTACCTAAGGATGTGTCATCCTCCAGGTCCCGTATTTCATGTAGTTTGGCTTGTGATGGGTTACATCAAGAAAAGAGACATCAAACTGAATTTCTTAGGGAAAATCATGAATGATTTCTCATCAATTCATTCACTTCCTTAGGAGAGTTGGGAGATACTGAAGATGTTCCCGAGGGAATGAACCTCGATCGTCCTCAATGATTTTTTGTCCTGGAATGTAAGAGGACTGATGGATCTAGTACGAAAATATCAGGTCCGCAAAGAAATTCAAAATGTTTCTCGCTTACATGGTAGTTTGGATTTTTTGTGTTTGCAAGAATTTAAAGTTTTTGACTTTATTTTGGATAGTATGTGTACCTTTCTATGGCCAACAAGTAAGTTTTTTCATTCCCATCATACTCCTGGCATAGGAGGAGCTATCACTTTAATTTCTCCTAGGTGGCATTCTCATATTGTCACATGGGGGGTGGACCCCTCAAATCAAGCAGTTTGGATTTTTTTTGAAGTTGGTGGTATCCCTTTTGGTTTGATTAATGTGTATGCTTCTAATAATGCATCGAAAAGGTGTTCTTTATGGCGATGGCTTGTTCTTTCCTTGCCTACAGTGGTTTGGGTGGTGTGTGGTGACTTCAATATGGTGGAGAAACCGGTTGACAAACTTGGTTTGCTCCCTATGTGTTGGAATATTGGAGAGCGGGAAGCATGGTTTTTTTCAAGAATAAGCTTGGGCTGAGTGACCCTAATTCCTGCTTTATATCCTCCGATTTTCCTGAGTCGACGTGGTATACCTGGTCCAAATTTCAAGCTAGTAATGCCCATATTTTGAAGCGGCTTGATAGAGCTATGCTATCTGAACATTCACATTTTCATTTCCATCGCTTATCGGCTTCTCTGCCCTTTGTTTCAACTGTTCCTGATACCATCCTTTCTTATCATGCTTCCATTGTGTTTTTCATTTCTTGTTCTCCGCCTCCGCCTCATCAGTTCAAGTCTCAGTTTTATCTGATATTTCTTTTTTGAAACATCAAACTATGTTTGCTCATATTCATAGGATTTGGAATCTAGTTCCCAGACCAACTAGAGTTCATGGTAGAATTTCTTGGTGGAATGCAACTATCTCCAGAACAACAGTTCTTCTCAGGAATTTAGGAGTTGAAGTTGCCAAGCAAAGACTAATCTCTAATGCAACCGTTAAAGCTGAACTGGCTCAAGCTTCTGTTAGACTAGAAGCAAGCCTTCTAAGCTCTATTCTTCAAGGCCAAGTTGCAAGTCTTAGACATGAGCTTAAAAAATTGAGCTTTATGAAGCAAGGGGAGCTCAGCTTCATGCTCGACTTCATTGGCTGAAAATTGATGATAGGGTTTCAAAAGAATTTTTTTCGGAAAATAAAGCCCTTGAGACAAGCCATTCAGTTCAATGCTATTCAGGATGCAAGGGTTCGTTGGACATTGCTTCCTGATATTATTAAAGTTTTTGTCAAGCATTATCAAAAAGTTTTTGCTTCTCAGGAGTTAACTCCTGAATGGCAGGTTGTAATTCAAGCTTGATGTGTAGTTGTTCCTAAGAAGCTTTTAGCTCTTCAAAAGGAAGCTTGTGAACGTCCTTTGTCATTGGATGATCTTGTTGAAGCCCTATCCAGGATGGCTAATGATAAAGCTCCAGGATTAGATGGATTTCCTTATGAATTTTATAAGGAGTACTAGGATATGGTTGGCCCAGATTTATTGTATGTTTATCAGGAAGCAGTGGCTTCTGGTTCTTTAGGTTCTATAATTAATAAGGGCAATATTAAATTCATTCCTAAGAAGGGGGATCAAGAAGTGCTCACCAACTGGAGGCCTATTACTTTACTCAACGTGAGTTACAAAATTATTGCTAAGGTTTTGGCCTTACGCCTTAGACCTCTGTTGCCACTTATTATCCACCTTGAGCAGACTGGGTTTGTGCAGAGTAGATACATTATGGATAATGTAATTGTTGTTTGGGAGGGCATGGAATGGGCTAGAGCCACTCAACAAAATACTATTTTCATCAAGATTGATTTTGAGAAAGCCTATGATAGGATTGAATGGAATTTCATCCTTACCATGCTTCGAGCTCTTGGTTTTGGGTCACATTTTTTGAGCTCGGTTAGTATGCTTTTTGCGAATGCTTCAACTGTGCTTACTTTGAACAATTGTCAGTATGAATCAATTGGATTGTTCAGATCTATCAGACAAGACTGTCCTTTGGCTCCTTCTCTTTTCATATTGGCAGTTGAATCTTTTGGATACCTTCTTGCTAACCAAGTGAGTCAAGGTAATATTAAGGGTATTTCTTTACCAGGAGAATATTCTCAACTCATAAATGGATATTTTGCAGATGATTTTTTTTGACACTTCATGAGGATGAACGCTCTGTCAAACAAGCACTAGATTGCCTAGATATTTTTTGCAAAGCATCAGGATCTAGCATTCAATGGAGGAAGACCTCATGTTATAGGCAATGCTTTTTGGACCTTCCAATTTGTCTTGAAATCTTCTAGTGGCATTGGGTCCAATCAAGGGATATGTTTAAATTCCTTGGCATCCCATTTGCATTCTAGAGTTCCCCTGCTATATTGAGGAATTATGTTTTACAAAAAGTAGAGAAAAAAATTTCCTTTTGGATCACTAAAAAACTTCCTCTAGCTGGTAAGTTTTAGGTGTGCACAAAAATAATTGCTACTACTCATGTGTATTATTCATCATGTTGGGTCCCTTCTCAAGCCTGCTATAAAAAATTAGAAAAGCTTTTAAGGGATTTCTTTGGGCTAACTCGTCACATAAACAAGGGTTTCATCGAGTTGTCTGGGAGATTTGTTGTCTTTCCAAAAATCAGGAGGTATGGGACTACATGATTGTCAAAGACAAGGTTTTGTTTTGTCTGTTAAATGGATTCTTCGACACTGCATTTCCACTGGTTTACCTCTTGGCAAGAAGGCTTGGAAAGGCATGAATTTTCAATCCCTCCTGGTTGCTCCTATCCCAGTTAAAATTCAAGGCTCTTTTGTCTTTGAGAGCATATGGAGGGCTTGGGAGAAAATTAAGCTCTGGTTGTGTTGGAAAGGGGATAGGCATCGAAAAGGTGCTTCTATTTCCACTTATAATGTTTGGTGGTTACCTTTTATTACTTTTCAAGGTTCCCCTCTTGCTTTCGTGCAATGGATTCATGCTCAACGGTTCTTCAGGATAGGGATTTCAACAATGGCAATTTTTTTTTCACGACATTCTAAGGATTGGATCCCATGGGATGATTTCAGGAGATTGTTTGGTCTGCGACCAGATGATAATAATACTTATGACACCGTTTTGGATTGTATCCCTTTTTCTCTTTGGCCCATGATTTTTAGACATTATCAAAAGCCTTAGTGGTCTGACTGGGGATGGTTTAAGAAAACATCGCTTCTTACTTACAAACCTAAGTTAGGGTATGCTTGGCTTACTCCCAATGTCCCTATAGTTCAAAGACTCAATGAGCGATGGGATATTCTTTCCACTCAAACTCGTTGGAGTCTAAGATTTAAAATGGCTTGGGCAAGATATATTGAACCCAAACAGACTTTCTTTGCTTGGAGCTTATTATCCTATGGTCTTCCTCTTGGACAAAGATTAAAATATCTTGGAATAGAGAATCCTTCCTGCCATTTTTGCGGTGCTCGAGAGGATCCCCTTCGTATTTTTTGGTAGTGTAGGAAATCTTGAATGGCCAAGAATTGGCTTGAGTCCTTTCAGCCTCATATGGCCAGTTCATTCACCTGGAATCATGCTTTGCTTGGCGACCCACCATATTTTTCCTTGTCCTTGTTGGAAGTGTGGAACATTCTTCGCATCAGTGTGCTCTTTCATATTTGGAAAACTCGTAACAAAGTTCTCTTTTCTCAACAACATAGTTCAAATGAATTTTCAATTGTTGATAAGTGCATAGTTTATTCTGATTTTTGGCTCTAGATTTCAGTTCAAGTGGAGAAAGTTCATATGAAGGTGGAGCATCTTCGCGCTCTTATGCAACACTGGGGCAATGCCCCATGTACGATCAATCAAATGCCTTCTATAGAGCCTTATCGGTCTCGCAAAGTTTCCCGATCGCGCTCTTATCGACGACTTCCCTCCCGATTTGTAGAAAGACATTGGTCTCAATTGTCTCCTATTCACCAACCCTAAGGTAACATTGGCAATAGTACATCTCATCATGGCAGTGGCTGGGAGGTTTGCCAGGTATAGCCAGACCCAGTTGTTGGTTAGGGAGATCCCATTCCACGTGCCTAGTCGCTCCAACTAAGTGGTGGGTTGGGGTGTATTTGATGGCATTGATGGCTCTGATACAGGTGATAATGTTTGCAAGTCTAGGGAGGATGAGTGACTCATTTCCATTCTTTCTAATACCGGTTAGTAGCGTTGGCAACATATAAAAAGTGAGGGACATTCACCCCGTGAGCATATCCCCATGATTAACATGATTTAATGCATGTTTTTTTGATGATGTGATTGGTGACAAGTTTAACCATGTTTTTATTATTTTGAGTAACCACTTCCTAATTCAATTGAGTTAATGCGACTACCTATTAAAATGTGTTTATCCATTTTTTTTTTTTTTTGTAAAAACTTATATTTTTAAATTAATTAAAATTTAAGCCTTTACATTCATAAATTACAAATTTATTAATTAATATATGGATTGACAAATGGAGCACTCACGTAGGTACTAGACTCTTGTCTTCCACCAAGAAGTCCGTCCATCGCCATCGCAGCCTAGTATATTTGATTAACTTAAGATCAGTATCCATGCGTGCTATTTATTCCGTTTGTGTAAAATCCGTCACATGGACGCACACCTCCACGTTATCTCAATTATCCGTCCACAACCAAGAGTCTAAATCAATTTTCTCAAATTCTTTGTAAAATTATCTCAACAATCCGTCCACAACCAAGAGTCAAAATCAGTTCAAAATAATTAAATAATCCTGCAATTTAAGCCGAGGTGAAGTTGCTTGGGGCCTAAGTCTTCTGCCAAGATAAGAATCTCCGGATTATAATCTCAAAGTTAAAATTTGTGCTTTGAGAAGTTAGAAATCGAGAATGGCGGATAAGCTTAACAACATTATGGAGTCGGTCGTGGATTTTTTTGGATCTGGGGACTATCTTCCCTGGACAGATGCTGACATTATTGTTGTGAGTACCTTCAATTTCAATTTCACCCCATTCTTTTTTAACTTTCCTTTGACCTTTCTTTACTTTCTCCCAGTAAAGAATAATTTTGTACAACGCACTGCAATTAGGGTTTTGGTCATGCTTAACATTGACATTTTCAGACTTTTATGCTTTTCTTAATTTGTCACGATTATGCAGACATCGATAAAATTTAGATCAAAAGAATAAAATGAAGTTGAAAAACGATATTTTCAACTTGAAATCCATAAAGATAATCGTCTAAACAATTAGGTTCAATGTGATAAACACCTTAAATCAATTAGACTTATTTCTAAAGTTGTCTGAATGCTATCTTTATCTGTTTCAATAGCGTCCGTGTTAGCCGCAATTAGATATATAAAATAGAATGGAATTCTGCAGAAATTAGTGCTGGATTAAAGAATCCAATATTTTAAATTTTCTTTAAAGGAGTATCATTTAATTTGCAGTTTTTTTTTTACATTTACATGTAAAGGTCGTGGTTTAATGGTCGCGGATACGCTTCTAAGGAGTGATAGAAAACTCTCTGATTTCTTGCGACTTTCTCAGGAGAAATTTTACTCAACGAGAATTTGTCGTGGCGAAATTTAGCCTCACACGAAAAACACAAGTTGTTGAGATATTTTGTATGTTATATTTTATTGGTTTTGATGATCTTGCAATTTAACTCTTGTTTATTTTATGAAAATCTAATTTAAAAATCGGCTTTTATGCTTTTCAGTTTTTGTATTTTTTAGAAATATATTATTTTCAAAATTTTCTTTTTGTCGAGTTTCTACTTTTTCTTCCGAGTTACCGAGGAACTCTCCAAAATATGAGTGCTGAGATTTGTCGAGTTATAAGCTTTCCAACTATGCTTCTAAAAGCATCATCAATTTCAAATCTTTTCAGTGCAATAAGGCGATATATATAATCCACAGGATATGTGATGTAAGTTGTTGTGTAATGAAAATGGAGTACATTTCCGGGAAGGGTGATACAAGTTCAATTCCTTCTTACAATAAGGTAGCTCATAACCGAAATGCAAATTTGTTGAACAATTTATGTCTATGTGTGTGCGCAGTTTGAATGGTTTAGTTTACTTTTGATTTAGCAGGGTGGGCATGTCAATTAGGCTGTGAACCTGGCTGAGCATTGGCTCAAGACATCGGTCATATAAACTACTTTTCTTGTATCTGATGCATTTTTTAATATGTCTTCCCCGCCCCCGCCCACTCTTCCCCAATTCTCCCGGTGTCTTGCGATTATTTGCTAATACTGAATTCAGGTGACATTGCTTTGAACGACCTTTTCCATCAAACATATTTTTTCCGTGTCTTGTGATTATTTGCTAATGCTGAATTCAGGTGACATTGTTTTGAACGGCCTTTTTCATCAATGGGCTTAGTACTTGTTTTTTCAAAAGTTTTTTGGAGGGGACGAAGGTTGTAATGCACAAACACAAGATCATTTAACTTTTCTTGTGTAAGTCAGTTGCGCTTCTTGGAGTGTATGTGCTTAAACATACTCCAATTGCACTCACAACCTAAAGAGCTACATGGTTGAGATAAGATTCTAACGACCATGTGCTGCAAATTGGGCGTAAAATCACCAAAGTCGTCCCACTATAAATCTAGAAACAACAAAAAAATATAATATTTCACATGTAATAGTAAATTAGTAAATTGAGATTATTTTAAAAAGTTTAAAACAAAATCAAAAGACAATAAATAATAATTCGATGATGGTTACCTGGCCTCAATGTTTCAACAACACTCTTGCATTGCTCAGATGGGAGTTTGTGGCCATGATGTTCCTTATAATCTTGTATCTCTACACGCGTTTTATTGCACAATTGTTTACTAGTTGAGAACACGCAGTCAATGCAATCTTGACGGCCAAGCTTCACCTCATAATCAACACGAAATGTAGCAGAATAAAGAAGTTTGGGATTCAAATAGTAACTCGCTGCATGAAGAGGGTTAAGGATTTGTGATATCCAACGATTATCAATGATAGTCCAAATGGCATCATATTTGGTGCGGGCATATCCATAAAATGCAGCAATTGCCTCTTTTGCCTTGTACATAGCCTCATATACTATTATGATTGGAAATTGTTCTCCATCAATAAGACGAAGAACCTTCACAAAAGGCTCTGAGACCTAAAAAAAATAAAATAAAATTTAAAGAAAAATATTTTACAACATAAATAAAATAAAATAAATTAATAAGCGTAGTCTTGTACCTTGAAGGTCTCATCCATGGCCATCCAGAAGTCCTCCTCAAACATATAAGTATAGACATTATGCCCCTTAGGTGACGTGTGGTATCTTGCAACTGCTTCAAAATTTCAGTCATCACTCACAAACATTTGCTTTAGTGACCCTCTTGCATTTTAAATACTCTGCAATGTCACAAAGTTTGTGGCGAAGCGTGTAATGTTAGGCCGCACTAGCTCCCTCCCATTATTAAATCGCCTGATGAGGCTAAGGACCCATGTATGGTTGTAAATGAATTTTGTGATGGCCTTAGCCTTCCTTACAACCTCTATCACCCAAGGTAATTTCCCAATGTCCTCGAAAAGCAAATTGAGACAATGGGCTACACATGGGGTCCAAAAAATAGTGGGGAATCTCTCCAAAATCCTCCCAACTGCCTTATATGCTGCTGCGTTGTTCATGATGATTTGGACAACATTCTCCTCCCCAACCTCCAACACAACCTCATACAACAACCTTGTAAGCATTTCGACACTCTTAACATGTGCCGATGCATCTACTGACTTGAGGAATGCAATTCCTCCTGCAGATGCAACCAAAAAATTAATCAGGGTTCTTCCCCTCCCATTCATCCAACCATTAGACATTATAGTGCAACCCTTGTTCCTCCACACCCTACGTTGGTCTTGTTAGGGTAAATATTCCATTACTTGGGATATTACCCATATTCCTGTGTTAGGGTAGATATATGTTATTACTTTATTTTTCACCGTGAAGATATTCATTGTCACGAATATCTTATGGTTAGTAGGTTAGCGCTTCTTAATAGTTGTTAGCATCTTTAGTTAGTTGTTAGCGACAAATAATTAGTTGTTAGCATAGATTAGGGGATACTATTTTATTTCCTATCTTAGGCTATTCTAGGCCTAAGTACATTGTATTTATACGTTTAGTGTTAATGCAATATTGTTGGAATATATTTTCCTAACCTATATTGGTATCAGAGCGGGATGGGAGGGCGATCAAGCCGTCTTTCTAATTTTTAGAATTCGTTTCGCTCCTAGAGCCACCTGGGAATCTCACAGGTTCCACTTGGAGGACAAGACCTGCGATACAGGTTCCACCATAGGTGGACAAGACCTATACCTGACGGCCTCAGCGGGACCTGTGCTATACCTGAACAACAGGAACAACCAGACACGACTAGACACATGGTGGATGCGAAGCGGACTGACGTTGGACAACAACTAGACACGCGGTGGACACAGACTGCACAACAAGACTACGGGACCATACAATGACACGTGGCTGGCGGACCCCTGCATGACATTGATGTACGAGGAAAGCTGACGTGGACTTACATACATGCGACGGAACACTACGTAGACATGGACAACTCCTAGTTACCCGACAAAAGTTACCTACGAAGTGGCGCTCGCGTATTGGACGGCTTGTGTGAGGATAGACTATTTGGTCAGGGTCAGGTAGAGTCTTCCTGAAGGAAGACAACCGATTAAGGGAGTGTTTTTAATTTTAAACCCTTGTGCCGTCAAAATCAAAAGACCCGGGCCTCTTGATGGGAACAAAACCGAGGACATTCTCGTAGAAATCCATGGATTCCTACACCAATTTACAGACAAGAGATATGTGATTGATACTGGAGAGTGGCAGCGGACCTCGAACGGAATCCTTTCTTGAAATCCACTGTGAAAGGGCATCGATCTAGACGCTGTAATCCACACGGAGGGCGTACGATCTGCAGACGCAGCGTGCTCTCATTGCAGCGTTGAAGGATAGGTTCAATGAACCATTTCGTTGTAATGTTTGACAAAGTTTTTTCAGGTTTTATCACAGCGATATTTGCAGATTTGCTGAAACGGATCAGGATTCCTGTGCGGCGGACGAAGATAACGTTGTTTTTGTCTGGCGATCGACGCGTTTCCCCACTGCAAAATCCATCTTTGCTTGATGATTTCAAGTTGCAGGAGATGCTGTCCGAGATTAGGTTTCATGGGACCCAGTTGTAGACTAAGCATTGACGAAGTCCTTCACCCTTGTAGGCCCGGATTGTTGCGCATACCCTGCAAAATCGCAGACAGACATTCGCAGATCGGGATTCTTGCCTTCATCGACTGAAGGCGGACGAAGTGTTGGCACCAGAAAATTCAAGGGTTTAATCCCACATTGGTGGGAAAAGCGCATATAGTGCGATTTAAGAGGACAACGACTCCTCTTGTTGAACGTCCACCACACGGTGGACATTGGCTTTCCGGGTGGTGGTTCTTTATGGAAGACCGCTAGTGGCTTGCATGTTGACATTTGGGTGGTAAGCATTCTTTGGCCATGGATTTACGCGGTAAGCGCCTCTCTTGGGCGTGGGCTATTAACGCCCTCATTAAGATAAAATTTTGCTTAAATTTTATTTTATTTAAATTAAATTAATTTAATTTAATTTAAATAAACTTAAACATTATTGTAAAAGCCCACGTGGCTTTAATATTTTTGTCAAAATTTTTGCAAATTTTTTGTAAATCACTCCATGGAGACAAAGTGATTTTATGACATTGCATATTCATTGAGCAATATTGTAAAAGCCCTTGAACCTTCAGAAATTGCATAGGAGACAAAATTTGTAAAAACCCTCTTAAGGCTTCATAACAGCAAATGTTTTGCTTGAAGTACTTGCAACAAGGGGGATACAAATTTTTCTCCATTAAAGCATAAGTTTGCAAACTATAGGAGGGATACGAAAACAAATTTGCACTATTTTTTTCTCAAAAGGAGGATTCCAAAACCTTGTTTATTTTGCAAACAAAAGCGGGAATGACAGATCTGTATTCTCTTTGCAAAATTTTAGCACAAGGTCAGGGAAAATTGTGAAAATTAAAGGGTTGAAGGATCGAAACTTGTTTATTTTGCAACACAAAAAGGTCAGGGAAAATTGTGAAAATCAAAGGGTTGAAGCATTGAAACTTGTTTATTTTGCAACACAAAAAGGAGGGCAATTGTTTTTGTCAAATTCTTTGCAAAATTGTAAGACAAGGGGAAATTGTGAAATATCAAAATTTTTGCAAACACAAAATCAAATTTCTTGCAAAAATTATTGTAATAAGGTGCATTTTTGATAGCATTCGACACCTTTTTAAATTGGCATTGTAAAAATAGGTGCATTTTTGGTCAAATCCGACACCTATGTGTTAAAAATCTGTGGGCACTTTTGATGGTTTATTGCATTTAAAATTCCTTTTTTTTCAATTACATCTTAAGCTAAAAATCATAAGCACTTAAGACCCCAAATTTTACACCCATTTGTGTAATTTATTGCACAGGTAGAGCCAATTTTTATTTTGATATTCACTCCATAAAATACCCTAAATTCACTCTTCTTGTTTGGCTTAAATTCCTCAAACTGATCATCCTTCTTCAGAAGGGTTTTTAGGCAGGTGCCATTAAATATCAATTTGAGTGAATTCTCTTTCAGTACTCATTTGGGTATATCGAAAGAGAGACCAATTTTTGGTGAAATAAGGAACCTTCATAGTAGCAATTGTTTGCACTAAGGGGGGAATAATTCTTTTCTTCCTTCAAAACATATTTTGCAAAAAGGGAGATAAAACTTGTAAAGGCAATCAGAAAGGAAGAAGTCATCAAATTGTACCTTTTCTTTTAGGCTTCATAACAACAATTTTTTTGCTTGAAGTACTTGCAATAAGGGGGGATTTTTTGGTGAAACTTTTTGATAATTTGCCTAGGAGACAAAGTTTTGTATCTTTTGCACTAAAGGGGAAAGACTTCAGAAATTACCTAAGGGGAACAGATTTGTAAACCTCGGAAGCACCATTATAAACCTCTTTTTAGGCTTCATAACAAAAAATATTTTGCTTGAAGTACTTGTAATAAAGGGTGCATTTTTTTTTTTTTTGGTGAATTTTTTTGAAATTTGCCTAGGAGGCAATCTTTGTAAAAACCTTTAAAGGTTTCATAAGTTGCAATTTTTTGCACTTAGGGGGGATAAAATTTTCTTTCCTACCTCATAGAATATTTTGCAACAAAGGGGGAAGACTTGTAAGGGTGCACTTTCGGCAGCGACCGACACCTTAGTCAAACTTCTTGCAAAATTCCTTTAAAGAATATTTTGCAAAAAGGGAGGGAAGACTAGTAAGGGTGCATTTTCGACAGCGACCGACACCTTAGTCAAACTTCTTGCAAAATTCCATCACAGAATATTTTGTAACAAGGGAGGAAGACTTGTAAGGGTGCATTTTCGGTAGCGACCGACACCTTAGTCAAACTTCTTGCAAAATTCCATCAAAGAATATTTTGCAAAAAGGGGGGGAAGACTTGTAAGGGTGCATTTTCGGCAGCGACCGACACCTTAGTCAAAATTCTTGTACAATTCTATTGTAAAAGGTGCATTTTCGGCAGAGACCGACACCTTAAAAATGGGCAGATCAAAGAAGAAAAATGCCCCAAAACTAACTGATGATGTTGCTAAATCAGTTAAAGGTCCTTCCTTTCCACCAGGAATGGAAGGAATGGATTTTTATGAGGATGGACAATTTCTCACACTCCGCAGTGGTGTAAAATCTATTCTCATAGATTCTGAAGCTTGTGAAGACTTTCAGAACAATGGTGCTCTAATCCCTATTGGAATCGTAAGGGCAATATACATGTCATTTGTTTCACTTGACATTGCTCAGCGTAGAAAGAAAAGGGAAATCAGTGAGGAATCAGAGATCATGCTCCTAATGGAAGATGCTTGTTGTGACACAAGTGACCTTCAACCCATGGTGGCGAATGCTTGTTGTGACACAAGTGACCTTAAGCCCATTGTGGCCAATGCTTGTGATACAAACGACCTCATGCCTATCATGGCAGATATTAGTTGTCGCACAGGTGATCTCATCACAAAGGCAGATTTTGTTTGCGACACTAGTGACTTAACTATTGAACGTTGTAGACAACAGTTCTAAGCCCTAGGACTGACTGGCACATCCTCCAAACAATTTTGAATGTAACTGAACAATTTTGAATGTAACTGAGCAATTTTGTCTAAGTGTTGACATCAGACGTCCAGTTTGTAAGTCAGACGTCCAGTCTTGCAAGTCACCAGACGTCCAGTTTTGTCAGACGTCTGGCTGACTGTCAGACGTCGGCTAGCCGTCAGACGTCGTCCCCACGTCTAGTCTAACTGCCAGACGTCTGGGCTAGTGGCTTGACGGCTAGTTAGCATAGGTTAGACGTCTGATTAGTTATTTGTTAAGAGAATTGGTTTTGGAATTGGTTGGGGAAGTTGGGGAAGTTGGTTGGGATAACCAACTTCCAGCCCTATAAATACCCCCTTTTCAAACATTTGTAAATCCATCAGAGACAGAGAGAGAGCACAGACTTTGTCTGAGATCACCATTGTATGCTGTAATCGTGATTGAAACATAATACAAAGACTGTTATTCTGATCCATATTCTGTGTATGCATTGAGTGTTGAGTTGAGTTACAGGTTGCTGCCATTAATGGAGTTGTTGCAGGTTTGAAGCATTAATGGCTATGTTGCAGGTTTCAGACTGGTGAATTATTGTTGCAGGTTTGTTGTTGCGTATTGACGAACAAGTGTTGGAGCAGAAGCGGTTATGGCGGTTGAGCGTTCACTGAGGCCTGACGTCTAGCCGGACGTCTGGTCACCACCAAACGGCTAGCCGTCAGCCCCTTCACCCGACGTCCAACCATAACCTGACGTCTGGCTCCCAGACGTCTAGACCAGACGTCTGACATAGTCCCAGACGTACGCACCTGTCTATCCAACGTCTGGACCCTTGACAGCCAGAGTTAGCCTATCAATTAGACCATTTGTTACCTTGCCTAACCCTGATACTAACTGTCATCACCCGTATCGGGAATGTACCCACCCCTGTCTACATTTGGCGTCGTTGCCTAATCAAAAAACCCGGAGAGTCTAGGCAAAGTGATTGAGGGAGTTAGGTGAATGACTGATTTCAGGGAACAAAGCAAAGTAGTAAGACGAAGCGCACGACTGGCGAACCTACGAGCAAACGAGGCCCCAGAGGTGTCTCACCCGGAGATAGAACAAGTATGGAACGCTGAAGACGAGGAAAATGTACACATAGAAACCTTGTTGGTGACTGCAGAGAACGAGGAAGAACAAATAGCAGAAAGAGCACCCATAGTTGACGATTGGACGGTAACACCCCAACCGACGGAAGAGGAGTGGCCAGAGGATACTGTAGGAGAGAACCTGGTATCAAGGCACCAACGCGGAGGTTCGTGGGGAGGAAGACCGGAGCCACGTTTGGTATATTTGCGAAGAAGGTCGCGAAGCAGAGACCAAGTGGGAACGCAAACAAGGCTATTTGAGGAGGATTTTGCACCACCAACAGCTGATAGACAACCACAAAGAACTCAACACACAACAGTACCTGTATACCAGAACACTATGGCAGGAAATCAGGCCAATAGAACTATACAGCAAAAATGCCCACCTTTCTCAGGTGAAGGGAAAGAAGACCCAGCCCGACATGTGGGAACTTGCACTACCATTTGGGGAGCAAATGGGGTGAATCAAGACACACAATGGTTGCAATTGTTTCCAGCAACATTGCGAGGCATGGCGATAGACTGGTATTTGAAAAGACAGAGTATACAAGCATTTGCACAATGGGAAGACCTCAAAGAAGCATTCGTAGAAGAATTCCGACCAATGAGGGATGACACTGACATAATCACAGAAATTTGCTGCACGAAGCAGAGAACAGACGAAGATGTCAAGAGCTTCAATAGAAGATTGAAACAACTGACGGACAAAATGGAAATGACACCTGCCGACGGTATGGTTAAGCGGTGGTTTCTGGATGGACTACTTCCAAGATGGAGGAAGAAGATGAAGGCAGTACCATCCTCAACATATGAAGAAGCACTGGAGAAGGCGAAGAACTTCGAAAGTGAAGGGAAGCAGACAACCGCCGGAATTGGAGGTCACTTAAAACATACCGAAGAATCGGACAGTGATGATGAAGACAAGGTGCAGAGCACAATCCACACATTTCGGAAAGAAATGGAGAAAATATTGAAGGAAGCCAAAAATGAAAATCGAAAAGACAGGAAGGAAATTTGGTGCTCGGATTGCAAGAAGGAAGGGCATTCCAATATCGACTGTCCGAAGAAAGCTTACTGTAACATATGTGAGATTGCAGGTCATCCAGTGGTTGAGTGTCCATTCAATCTTAAGAACAAGCGACATCAAACTTTGGCCATACAACAAGAAGAACAGCCAAACCCAGGAAGGAATGGACAAGCTGCAACAAGTGGTGGATACAGGAATAACCGGCGGGGAGGAAGACAAGGAGGCCAGAGCCGATTGCAATATGACGCTGAGGGCCGACCAGTTATTCAATGTCGGAACTGTCAAGAATGGGGCCATTTCGCAAAGAATTGCCCCAAGCCACAGAATGCAGGAAACAACAATCGTGGAAAGAATACCACGCAGATGTGCAAATGGTGTGGTCCAAGCAACCACACGGAAGCTAATTGCCCGAACAAGGCAAGTACCAGTGGAACACAGAATATAAACCTGATTGGCATAGGAGAGGTGGAGGAACTAAAGGATGAAGTCCTGGCTGTAACAAGAGCACAGACCAGGAAGATGGAGGAGTACCCGAATCCTGCCAAGGAGAAGGCACGATGGCAGGAAGCCCAAGAGATGATAAACACAGAATTAGCCAAGGAAAAACGAGATCAACTAATTCTGGAGAAAGTGTTGAAACGACCGGAGATCGCGCAGAAGGCAACAGTGGAAGGCTTGGTAACGGAGGTACTGAACACGAAGGTGGAGATGAAAGTCGCCAACCTGTTTAGCATCGTACCGGAGCTGTATGCTACGATCGGAGAAGTCATCAAGAAGAAGGATGAACCTCGACAGGTAGCAACTATCAAGCATGACCAGTTCATCGATCCAACAATCCTGATGATTGAAGCAGGGAAGAGGCCAGCTATCGTTCAAATAGAAGTTTTGGACCATAGGCTGAATCAGGTAATTGTTGACGGAGGATCGAGTGTGAACGTAATGCCAGAAAAGACTTGGCGGATAATTGGGCAACCCGCCTTACGATCTCCGACCTTTAAGTTATATGGAGCTGACCAGTATGGAATCGAGACATTGGGTGTTTTAATGAACCAGAAGATACGCATAGCAGATCAAGACTTTGTGTTAGATTTTGTCATTATTGCTATGCAGAAGTCCGCATACGATGCACTTCTAGGACGAGGATGGCTGAGAGCAGCCAAAGTTAACCATAATTGGGAGAAGGAAAGATTATCTTTCAAACAAGGGCAACACAAGTATATCATTAATCTGAAGAATCATACGGTGAGCCAGGATATAGCAACTTCAGATGATTCGGGGTCCTCCTCATCAGATGGTGAGGCAGGATATGAACCCGACGAGGAAGGAGTGTTGGAACTTGATAACTGCACGGAGGACGAATATGACCAAGACAAGGGTCTATTACACTGGCAGATGGAAGATTACGAAGTTTTCCCTCCCCAATGTCTGTGCATGGAAGCGAAAATAGAGACCGAAAGGGATGAGGCGCAAGAACCTGGAAAAGAAATTAGTAACAAAAGAATGAAAGCAGCAGATAAGGACAAGGAACGAGAGAAGTGGACATTTCCCAAGAACTTTGCAGAATTTACGATGGGGGAAGCAGTCATTGAGGATAAGCCAGCCCACCCCATCGCAGTACTAAAAGCAGCAGATGAGCCTGAGGCAATCAAATATGAAGGCCCGAAGATGGTTCAGGTAAACTTGGGAGAAGAGGGTGAAGAGAAAATGATCAAATGTGGAGATGATTGGGATCCAGTCCTCAAAGCAACAACAATTAAGATTTTTATGGACTACAAGGATGTTTTTGCTTGGACGTATAGAGACTTGAAGGGAGTACCACCCGAGCTTTGCGTACACAAGATTTCTCTAATAGAGGGCGCACAACCAGTAAGAAGGCGTCCTTACAGGATGAATCCCAAATATGCAGCGAAGGTGAATGCCGAAATCGAAAAGATGCTAGATGCAGGCATTATATTCAAGGTTACGACAAGCGAGTGGGTTTCACCAATCGTGATCACTCTAAAACGGGAAGTAGATAAAATCCGAATCTGTGTGGATTTTAGAAGTTTGAATGCCGTAACTATAAAAGATCCCTTCCCAATCCCATTCACAGACTCCATACTCGAAGAAGTAGCTGGCCACGAGATCTATTCATTTTTGGATGGATTCTCGGGGTATAATCAGATCAGCATAGCGGAAGAAGATAAGTTGAAGACTACTTTCGTGGTAGAGAACGGAATATATGCATACAATCGCATGCCATTTGGCCTATGCAATGCGCCCGCTACTTTTCAAAGGATCATCTTATATATCTTTGATAAAATGTCCACAGGGAATTTTAAAGCCTTTTTAGATGATTGGTCACTGTATGGAAAGACGCAGGAACATCTAAAAGCTCTGGAAGAATGCATGGGTTTATGCAGGAAAGCACGAATCGCACTGAACCCAAATAAATGTGTCCTGTTGGTGCCATACGGGAAGCTGCTAGGGCACATAGTATGCCAAGAAGGATTGAAACCGGACCCAGACAAAATACGGGTAGTGTTACTAATGGAGGAGCCACATGACGTGAGCTCAGTTAAAACTTTCCTGGGAACTGTCGGATACTACAGGAGGTTTATCCGAAATTATGCATTGACATCTCATCCACTAGACGCGCTTACAAGGAAGAGTGTCCCATTCAGATGGACAGAGGAGCACCAGGTGGCCTTTGAAGGATTGAAAGGACACTTGGTGAAAGCACCTATCCTGGTTTACCCTAACTGGGAGAAAGAATTCCATGTGCATGTAGACGCCTCAAACTTTGCGATTGGATGTGCGTTAGCACAGGAAGGTCAATTTGGATTGGATCAGCCCATATACTTTGCAAGTAGGCTATTGTCAAGAGCCGAAAAGAATTATAGTACGACGGAGCGAGAAGCATTGGGAATGGTGTATTCGGTGCAGAAGTTCAGACACTATCTGCTGGCGAACCCTTTTGCTTTCTATGTAGATCACCAGGCTCTGTTATACTTAATCAATAAACCAACAATCTATGGGCGAGTGAGTCGATGGCTCGTCACCCTGCAGGAATTCGTGTTTAGAGTGGTAGTCAGACCAGGGAAGAAACACGTAATAGCGGATCAGTTGTCAAGGATTCGCTCAGGGGAACCTGCAGAGGGAGGAATACCGGATGAATTTCCCGATGCACAACTGTTTATGATTAATGCTATACCGGGGTGGTATAAGCATATCGGGGAATATCTGTCGACAGGGAAGTTGCCAGACGAGTTGACGGCAGCGGAGCGACGAAAGGTAATTACGAAGTCCGCACCCTTCACCTTGATTGCAAGACTGCTGTATAAGATGGGGGAGGATCAGATACTTCGACGATGTATAATGGAAGATGAAGTACAACAGACCCTGAGGGAGACACACGAGGGACTGGCAGGAGGACACATGGGACCGGATGCGACGGCAAGGAAAGTGTTGTTGGCAGGTCTGTGGTGGCCCACCCTCTTTCACGATGCTAAACAATTTGTGACAACATGTGATACGTGCCAAAGAACAGGGAAACCGTTGAAAAGAGACTTCATGCCACTACATCCGTCGCAGCCTCAAGAACTGTTCGAAAGATGGGGGCTGGACTTTGTAGGTCCTCTAAAGACAAGTCGAAGGAGGAGATGCCGATACATCGTAGTTGCAACGGAGTACCTCACAAAATGGGTCGAAGCAAGGGCTTTACCAGACAACTCGGCAAGAAGCACGGCTCGCTTTTTGTACGAACAAGTAATTACAAGGTTTGGGATACCTCTACAGTGACAAGTGACAGAGGCGGCCATTTTGTGAATGCAATTATAAAGAATCTAACGGAGGAGTTCAGGATCTTCCACTCACTATCAAGTCCGTACTACCCGAGAGCAAACGGGCAGGCGGAGGCGACGAATAAGGTCCTGGTGTCCATCATGTACAAGACATGTGGAGTAGAGGGAGCCGACTGGGAGGAAAGACTACCAGCAGTTCTATGGGCATATAGAACAACTTTTAAGCCAACCACAAATAACACACCTTTTCAACTGATGTACGGGCAGGAAGCAGTGGTACCAGTTGAATTCCTTGTACCAAGTTTGAGAGTAGCAGTCGACAACCGGTTGAGTGAAGAAGAAAGCGTCCAGGAGCGATCGACGACCTTGGTACAATTGGATGAGAAACGGGTGATGGCTCAATGGGCAACGGAGGTAGCGCAGAAGAGAAGGAAGTTCTGGCATGATAAACACCTTCGGAAGATGGACTTGAAGGCTGGTGGACTAGTTCTCAAATACAACGGTAAGAGAGAACTCAAGCCAGGGAAATTAAAAACCCTGTGGCTTGGACCCTTCCAAGTGGATGAAATACTAGAAAACGGGGCAGTTAGACTAAGGAAATTGGATGGAACATTATGCCCCGAGGTAATCAATGGTTCCAAGTTGAAGGTATACAAGCCACGTGCGGAAGTCAACATGATTAACTCGGAACAAACGGGAACTTCCAGAACAGAAGAAGAAGATTCAGGCACACAACCTTCCGGAAATAACGAGCAGGGTAGCGCTGTTCGAGGGGAGGAAACGCATAACCTGGATTGGTTGTTTGGGAGTGAGGAAGAGCAATCAATGGAACTCTCAAGTAACAGCGAAGGGGACCGACTCCAAGTCATGACGGAGGTCGCTCAACAGGAGGTTCTGGAAGAAGATGAAGAAGACAGAGTTAGATTGATGCAGCGAATGAGAATGGAAACACATCGGCTGCAAGAGGAATATGAAACTCTGAGACAGTACAACAATCGGCTACGGGAACAGGTGATCCAGGAGTTGGACACAACCATGCACAGGGTAAATGAAAGGCATGAAGCTCGCCTAGCAGAGTGGGCAGAGCTGAATCAAGGGGAACCGAGAAACAGTGCAACAGGGAACCCTTCGAAAAGCAGTTTATTCTCCTTGGAAGAAGAACAAGAAGTCGTGACAAGTCCAAGGGAACATAGAAGGGGAAAAGCAAAAGTAACTGCTGCACTTTCTAGGAGTTCTTCTTGAGCCTCGCTAAAAATTGTATTAAATCCAGAAGAATCCTCAAGTAGAGAAGTAGCAAACTTTCAGGAAACAAGAGATTCTCCAGAAAGACCCAGGAGATGGGAAGCAGGACAAAGCTCGACTGCTAAATATCACATAAGTAGGGGGGAAGTGGCAGCAATAATATGGAAGGATATAGAAACGGTACATGAAAAAGCAAGAACTGGAGGGCGGTTGGAAGACTCCAGCAGCGACGATAATCTACCGCGGAACCCAGATATCCCAGTTGCCAGCCCTAACCCAGACAATAGAAGGCAAAGGGAGGAAGATCGCAGTCGGCAAGCGGGTGTCAGATTCTTGAAAACTGTGCAGATAATTGAAGACGATACTTCACTAAGTTCACAAGATGAATACAATGGAGGATTGAATGAGGATGGCATACCCGAAATACCACCGACTCGTGCATGGAGAACACCTTATGCTGGAGCCATGAGACGCCCAACTGAACGGGAAGAGGTAGCTAGGTATCGGATGGCTGCACTAGATTTGCGACAACATAGAAGAGAAGTACGAAGATTGCAGCAGAGGGTTCAAGAAACTTCAGTCTGGCCACTCAATACGGGAGGAGATGGAAATGACTCAAGTACCGACTCAGTCTTTTCAGAAGAGTACCGGGAGAATTTGGCTCATTGTACCATGCAACGACAATTTGAGCAAAGCAGATGGAGACGAAGACTGATGAGAGCCGATAGGAGACTGAGGATCTTGCAACAACTAACACCTGAGCCAAGAGCACAACCTATAAACGAGGCCCGTAGCAGAGATAATTTAGGTACCTTCGGGAGACCGCAAGGAACCCCGAGAGTACCTGACCAAGGGAGGAGCGTGGTTGACCTCCGTCCCGGTAGCTTGAGAGGAAGAAATTCCCCTCTCGCTACCAATAGGTCGATTGGTTCTCAGTTTGGACCGCGAGGCCCATCCGAGAACTTAGTCCAAGTCAACCCATCACTTCGTGCTCCTGAGAATAGACCGAGAGGTCCATCTCAGCGAGCTCGTAGGAACCTGAGACGTCGTCAGGAACGACTGAGGGACCGACCGAATCTCGGGCAGCTGGGAGTACAGCGGCCCAACATTAGGGAGATTCGATCGGAAAGAGGCCGAGGACGCGGTAACCAGGTCCGCGGAAGGAGAGATTGGGATAGAAACCCCAATCTAGAACGCAGGAATCAAGCACGGGCAGTTGCAGGCAATGACCGAGGTCGAGGACGAGGCCTGAGAAATAGACGACCCCACCAAAATAGGGAGCAACAGAGAAGACAACAGCCCAGGTCGCATGAGCTTGATCAACAGATACATGAAGGGATAATATATAATTATATGGACGACTGTTTAATAATGCGGCGGAATAACGGAACGACTGAACGGATTCCATGGGTGCCTGCTCACCCCGAACGTCCGAATCCTGGAAGCAGACATCGAGCAGGTGTAGCAGAACCTAGTCATCAGGGGATTGCTGAACCGGGAGAGGCAAATATACAAAGGGTGGAGGATTGGATAGAACAGATTCGCCAGAATGCAGCAAGAAACCAACAAGAGGCTGATAATAATGATGGGCGACAGGTAAATAACCACCAAGTTGAAGAGTTGGAAGTACGACAACAACCGGGGGAAGTCCGACAACCGGACTGGCGTGTGATTCCACGAAGAAGAGAAAGACGCCAACATCAGCCATACCCGAAAACTGCTCCAAGTCAAAATAATACAAGAAGACGTCAGAGGACGGAAGAATTTTATAGTGAAAGTTCGGAAGATTTTGATGGTTCGGAAGAACAGAGTCGTCAAGGGCAAAGGGAGACGTCAGACGGCTGGGAACTGCGTATTGGCATGGCCATACGGTTCACCCGACAACGTTAAACAGTAGACGTCTAGCCAAATTTTGAAAAAAAATCAGAAAATAAAATAAAAATTAGAAAAAGTCAAAAGTCAACAAAGTAAGAAAAAGACGAAAAAGGGAAAAAGACAAAATAAGGACACCTAGACGTCCAGGAAGGCCGACGTGTCGCGCATGCATGCAAACAGGTAGTTGGAGCGGTTGAGAAACGGTTGGGAGAAAAACTATATAAGGAGGAGAAGCTTCATTCTTCTCACATCGCTTTCAAGTGACAAGGAAGAGCACGAAAAGGAGCAGAGCGCGCGGCAGAAGAAGCAGGAGTACGCAGGCAGTGTTGCAGACGGCTAGGGCAGAGGACGGCGGCTGTTGACGGCTGACGGCAGGTGGAAAGAGGAGGTTGCTCAGACGGCTGGACACCCAGACGGGTTGGATCTGACGTCCAGCCGGCCAGACGTCTACACTTGACGTCGGACGTCTGCATCTGACGTCAGACTGCCAGACGGCTGCACCAGACGTCTAGCAGGACCTGACGTCCAGACTGCCAGACGGCTGCACCAGACGTCTAGCCAGACCCGACGACTGGACAAGGCAGACGGCTACAGAGCCAGACGTCTGCAGGAAAGAGACGCCCGTCGCAGCTGACGTCTGTTGAACCAAACGGCTTGGATACCTGACGTCTAGGGCCATTAGGTGTAACAAGGGAAACATGAGAACATCGCAACATAAAGGCGGAAAGACTTCTGCACGGAGTGAACCTGCACCGGACTCAGTGGTAGCCAAGCGGTTACGGCACCAGCAGGAGGTTGCAATGAGAAGTCAGATCAGAAGTACGGAAGCTGGACAGTCGAGGGGGAGAAAAGAAGCAGCGGAAGTGGCAACCCGCCGAGGTAATGAGATTCACCCAAGCGGAAAAGCACCAATTCCAGTAGAGGAGATGACCTGGGTCTGTCCGTCAGGAGAGTTTTGCCGGCAGTGGTGGGCAGATGTACCCAGGGATCATCCGGTGAAATCTAAGATTAAGGAAGCGGGGGTGCATTTTATTTTGCAGGCTCCTCACTTTGACCGGGATATTTTTAAGGAGTATCTAGTGCAGATGCTGGAGACTTATGATGAGAGAAAGCACAACAGTCTGGTAGAGATAGACGGTACAACACTAGAAGTCGAATTCACTCCCGAAGCTTTCCAGCACACTTTCGGACTTCCTTTGAAGGGTCAACCAGTGTTGAATGAAAGAGATCCGAAGAAGACGACGGAGCTGATTATGAGTGTCACCAATCTGACAAAGGAAGAAGTAGATGCGATGCTCCGCGTTCACGGCGGAAGAGGAGTCAAGCAGACACAACTCCGGAATGAAGGATATGAAGTGATAATGAACGTGATCATGTCTAGGCTGTCAGGAGAGCAGCGAAGCTCAGATCTGCCAATTTGGCTGATCCCGTATTTACAAGGAGTAGAGCGGGGAGAACAGTATGATTGGGCAACGTATCTGTCCAACCGGATACAGCCATTTCTGTTAAGAACAACAAAGAATTTCTCGATGACGTTCCATGCAATTGGATTGATTCTGGATGCGGCAACAAGCGCAAAAATTTCTATTCCAGACTTTGAGGCTTCCAGGGACGTCCCACCAAAAGGACCATCCATCTGTAGGTGGATAGAGTCGCAGACAACCAAGAAGACGCCAACAAAGAAGGCAAGGGTAAAGCAGATTTCCCACAAACCACGTCAGGAGAAGCTGGTGGCTGAGCCAGAAGGGGAGGATAAGGGAGCCACACCGACTCGGGAGTCGGAAATACAGAAACAAAAACAGGCCCAATCTCCAGATGAACCCAGACAAAAGAAGGGGCGATTCGATGTGCCTCCACAGAATCTCTCGCAAGAAGCATTACAAAAGATAGCGAAGAATCTGGAAGTAGCTCGTAATCGGGAACTGCAGCCGAGAGAAGAACCTGAGTTTTCCGCAGCAGCTACAAGGTAGGATCCGACAGCTGGGACAAGTACAGCTAACCCAGTTGGAACAGAGGAGAGGATTGCCGCAGAAGAGCACATAGGTCGTATGGGTTCACCTGATGTATCTGACAGACCAGTGGCAAGACCAACCGCATTGGCTGATACATTGAGCACATTTTCTATTGAGGAAATGTTTGCTACAGCAGAAAAGATAGCAGCAGCCAGGAAAGCTGCAGGAATCAGTGGTAGCTCTGGAGTAGAAGAGGGACTTCAGCCAGCAGTTACAGAACAATGGGAGAAAGGAACAAAACCCAACAGAGGAGAAAAAAAAAAAAAAAAAAAAAAAAAAAAAAAACCTTGGGACAAAAACCAAACCCCCCCCCCAAAGACAAAGGCAAAGCAAAAGTCCGGGGGGGCGAAAAAATTGGGGCCGGGCCCCGGAGATTCCCCTAAGGCTACCAAATTTTATGCCCCCTACGAAAAATGAATAAAAACCCCCCACCCCCCGCAACAAAAAATCCGAGTTTTGATTTAAAGGGCCCCGGATGGGCCAATGGAAGAAATGGCAAGGCATGGTGGAAGAGGAACTTGACCGATTGGTTCAGTGGGCAGTTCAGGGACCTTGGCGAAGAGATATTTCCAAAATTTACGCAAGGCAACCCTGGTCACTACCTACAGCCCGAGTGCAAACAATGGAAGATGTGGCAGAATTGCCAGACAGGACACCGAGTCTCTATTGTGAGACCAAACAGATTTATGTTTGCGGCCACGACAAGAATCCTCCACGGGCTACGGAGCACGGCACGCAGGTGGAAGTAGTGCCAGAACTATTGCCGATGTATACACAGCTGAATTTTCTCGCACACTTGTTACAGTGGCTGGGCGAGGGAATCAAACACATCAGTACAGCTAAGGACATCATGGAGCAAGAAGTTACACAGGCTCTGTTGGAGAAGGATAGACTCTTAGCTGAAGGCATGCAACGCATGGAAAAAGTCCACGAAGGGATGAAGGAGGTAAATGCAAGTTTACAAGCTGAGTTGGTAGACAGGGATCTGAAATTACAAGCAGCAGCGGAGGAGATAGACCAACTCAAGAATCAGAAAGAACTGTTGGTTAAACAGGCAGCCTCATTTGCAGTCAGTAGAAGTCAGCAAGAGCGAGCTTGGGCTCAAGAAAAGGAAGAACTGCTGAACAGAAATGCAGCCTTGGAGGAAGAACTGCGGAAGGCAAAACAACAATCAGGGGCACCAACAGCTTCCCTTTCAGAGGAATTGTTGAAGGATATGTTCCGCAGCAGGGAAACAGAACTACTGACAAACCTGAAGAAGACCGAAGAGCGAGCAAATACCTTGGAAGTCGAATGGGCAAAATATTATAACTATGCCAAAAGACTCAAGGAAGAACGGGACCAACACCGTCAAAGGCTTCAGGACTACGAACAAGCACAGAGGGCTGCTACACCAACAGAAGTACAACAAACTGAGGCTGGAGCTTCAGCATCGGAGCGGAGAAGGTCGCTGAGGACATCGACTTCTTCGAAGGGGAGGATAGATGTAGACAACAGTTCTAAGCCCTAGGACTGACTGGCACATCCTCCAAACAATTTTGAATGTAACTGAACAATTTTGAATGTAACTGAGCAATTTTGTCTAAGTGTTGACATCAGACGTCCAGTTTGTAAGTCAGACGTCCAGTCTTGCAAGTCACCAGACGTCCAAGTTTGTCAGACGTCGGGTGGCATCGAACGTCTGATCGGCCGTCAGACGTCTGGTCTGGCCGTCAGACGTCTGGTCTAACTGCCAGACGTCTGGGCTAGTGGCCTGACGGCTAGTTAGCATAGGTTAGACGTCTGATTAGTTATTTGTTAAGAGAATTGGTTTTGGAATTGGTTGGGGAAGTTGGGGAAGTTGGTTGGGATAACCAACTTCCAACCCTATAAATACCCCCTTTTCAAACATTTGTAAATCATCAGAGACAGAGAGAGAGAGCACAGACTTTGTCTGAGATCACCATTGTATGCTGTAATCGTGATTGAAACATAATACAAAGACTGTTATTCTGATCCATATTTTGTGTATGCATTGAGTGTTGAGTTGAGTTACAGGTTGCTGCCATTAATGGAGTTGTTGCAGGTTTGAAGCATTAATGGCTATGTTGCAGGTTTCCGACTGGTGAATTATTGTTGCAGGTTTGCTGTTGCGTATTGACGAACAGGTGCTGGAGCAGAAGCGGTTATGGCGGTTGAGCGTTCACTGAGGCCTGACGTCTAGCCGGACGTCTGGTCACCACCAGACGGCTAGCCGTCAGCCCCTTCACCCGACGTCCAACCATAACCTGACGTCTGGCTCCCAGACGTCTGCACCTGTCTATCCAACGTCTGGACCCTTGACAGCCAGAGTTAGCCTATCAATTAGACCATTTGTTACCTTGCCTAACCCTGATACTAATTGTCATCACCCGTATCGGGAATGTACCCACCCCTGTCTACAAACCTCCTCAAAAAGAGCTCCATAATATCATCAATTGTGACAAATGCCATATTGTTAAAAGCATTGATGAAGATGAAGAACTTGGGTGTTTTAAAAAACACACCAAAGGCATTGGATCCAAACTGATGAACAAAATGGGTTTCAATGGAAAAGGATTAGGTAAACATGGGAAAGACATTAAAACTTCTATACTGCCAAATGTCAGGCCAAAGAATGAAGGCCTTGGCTATTCTGGACAAGCAAGTACTAGTAAAACCATGTTTGAAAAACCTAAATCTCCAAAAACTCCTACAAAGCATTGTTGTAGTCATTGTGGAAGAACAGGACATGTAGCAGCTAGGTGTTGGAAACTACATCCTTGTAACTCATGTGGATGTACAAATCACTCCTCTTCAAATTGTTGGTACAAAGTGAAAATGGCCAACAAGGTTCATATCGATTGTGGATGGATAGATCTCACACAATGGACCAAGATGAAAGAAATGTTGTATGGCTTCTACAAGAAAGGTAAAACCTATGGTAGACCCAGTGGCAGATCCGGTGGCAGTCCCAAAGGCAATGACCCAGAGACAGACCCAGAGACAAAGTTCCAGAGGCAGATCTACAGGCAGATCCAGAGGCAGATTCACAGGCAAATCCAGAGATAGACCCAGAGGTACTCATCCAAAGGTACACTTAGAGCCAAAGCCATGAGCCAAAGCCCGAGCTAGAGCAAGAGCCAGCATACCAGCATCTTTCATTTCTCTCCTTCACTATATGGGGGGAGTTATATACATTATCCCAAATAATGTAATAAGGGGGGTGTTAGGGTAAATATTCCATTACTTGGGATATTACCCATATTCCTATGTTAGGGTAGATATATGTTATTACTTTATTTTTCACCGTGAAGATATTCATTGTCACGAATATATTATGGTTAGTAGGTTAGCGCTTCTTAATAGTTGTTAGCATCTTTAGTTATTTGTTAGTGATAAATAATTAGTTGTTAGCATAGATTAGGGGATATTATTTTATTTCCTATCTTAGGCTATTCTAGGCCTAAGTACATTGTATATATGTAGTGAGAAGATGCACCAGAAATAATAATCAAATAATTATTGATTCAACATTAGCATAAGCTTAGGAAATAATAAGCTTATATAGATTACAAAGTAAACTGATTAGCTATAATCACGCCAACAAAATGGATGAGAGAAACGTGATGCTAACCACTAACCTAGGTAGAGAAGTATAACTAAACAACTAACCTAAAATATTTGACCTAGGATATTTTAGGTATTAATCTAGGTTAACCAGTAGATATTTAGAACAGTAAATATCTCCATGGTAAGTAGTAAAAAGTAAATGTAATAATCTATGTAGTATAATGCAATATACTACCTATTTTACCCTAACATCCCCCCTTTATTACATTACTTTGATATACAAAGTTTACTTCGGAACAACTCAAATTTGACACGTCCAAGTGCCTTTGTGAAGATGTCAACAACCTGTTCGTCGGTGGGAATGTATTGGAGCTTGATCCTGTGTTTAGGAACTTCATCACGAATGAAATGACAATCTGTGTCAATATGCTTTGTGCGTTCATGATGGACTGGATTCTTGACCAAGTTCAAAACACCTGAGTTGTCGCAAAACATGTGAATAGGAAGTTTCTTTGGTAGGCCCATGGTAGCCAAGATGTGACTTAACCATATCGCTTCACACACAGCTCCACGTGCAGTGCGATACTCTACCTCTATTGAAGATAAAGCAACCACCTGTTGCTTTTTACTATGCCATGAGACAGGACCAGATCCAAGATGAAATACATATCCTGATGTTGATTTTCTGTCATCTAGGGATCCAACGTAGTCAGAGTCAGTGTAACTCTGTAAGAAGAATGAGTTATTCTTCTTATACTCTAGACCATATTCTACACTACCCTGAATGTAGTGAAGAACACGCTTTGCTGCTTTTCAGTGAGAGACCTTTGGTTCCTGCATGAACCGAGAAAGATAGTTTACAACATAAGTAATGTCTGGTCTAGTATTGGTCAGATAGATGAGGCTTCCAATCATCTGTCGATATAGCGTGCCATCTACCTATGGTGAGTCATCATACCATGATAACCGAAGCCCTAATTCCATCGGTGTTGCTTTGGGCTTACAATCAGTCATACGATATTTTTCTACTAAAGTCTTGGCATACTTTTTTTGAGTCACCCTAAGATGATTCTTCTTCTGTTCTATCTCAAGGCCAAGACAGTAGTGGAGAAGTCCTAGATCTGTCATATCAAATGACTCTTTCAAGTCATCCTTCATGGCGTTAATCAATTTCTCTGAATTGCCGGTAATGATCAGATCATCTACATATAATACAAGAATCACTATTTCAGAACCTGTGTTCTTGATATAGAGATTTGCATCAGATGGACTTCTCCTGAATCCGTGCTGCAGTAGGTGACTATCCATTTTGATGTACCATGCTCTTGGGGCTTGTTTCAGCCCGTATAATGATTTGACCAACTTGCAAACCTGTTGCTCATGGCCTTCCTCAGAAAATCCTGGAGGTTGAGTCATGTATACCTCTTCTTTTAAGTCACCATTTAGAAAGGCACTTTTTACATCCATCTGATGTAATTTCCATCCGAACTGTGCTGCCATAGCACAAAGAACTCGAATGGTGGTCATCCTTGCAGTGGGTGCAAAGGTTTCCTCATAATCAAGGCCTTCCTTTTGAGCATAGCCCTTTGCCACAAGATGGGCCTTATGCTTGTCTATGGTACCATATGCCTTATATTTGACTTTGTAAACCCATTTGCAGCCTATGGGCTTCTTTCCTTTAGGCAAATCGACCAACTTCCATGTTTTGTTTTTAATGAGGGATTTATGTTCAGCATCCATAGCTGCCTTCCACTGAGGCTGACTAAGTGCTTCATCAACTGTAGAAGGTTCATTTTCATCATATGAAGACATGTAAACCCTCTCCTCATCAATTTCCATATCATCTCCACTTTCTAAATCTCTATCAACAGAAAGCTCTTGAAAATCTGCACAAAGATCATCAACTGAAGTAGATGCTTCTGCCTTTCTCTGTCGAGACATGCTTCATGTCTTTGGACGATTGAGAGTGAGATCTGGTGGTGAAGTGAGTTTGGAATCTCTCATAGTACTTGTATACCATTTTGGAGGCTTTTTCTATTGTGGAGGAGTCTGTGGTTGTTGCTCCTCATCTTCCAGGTATATTGATGTAGTGTTAGATGTGAAAGCTTCATCAAACACTACATCTCTACTAACATGTATTTTCTTGGTGAATGGATCTATCAACCGATAGCCTTTTGAGAATTCATCATATCCAAGAAAAACACACTGCAAGGTCTTCTCATCTAACTTCTTTCTTTTCTCCTTAGGTATATGCATAAAAGCCTTACACCCAAATACTCGTAGATGAGATATGGAGGGTTTCCTTCCACTCCATGCTTCCTGAGGAGTCATACCTTCAAGAGCCCATGTGGGTGCCCTATTTAGAAGATATACTGCAGTTGTTACAGCTTCAGCCCAATAAATGTGCTCAAGATTGGCTCCCTTAAGCATACATCGAACCATTTCCATAATGGAACGATTTCTTCTCTCAAAAACTCCATTTGACTGAGGAGAATAGGTTGTTGTTAACTATCTTTTTATCCCATGTTTCTGCAAAAATGAGGAAAATTATTTTGATGTGTATTCCCCCCTCGATCTGAATGGAGGGTCTTTATGAAACATCCTGATTCTTTCTCAACAAGTTTCTTGAACTGCTGAAAATAGTCAAATGCTTCAGACTTCAACTGCAAGAAGAAGACCCACATTTTTCGTGAGTGATCATCTACAAACAATTGAAAATACCTTTTTCCTCCAAAACTGGTAGACATAGGACCACACAAATCTATGTGAACTAACTCCAAAGGTACCTTAGCTCGGAAGGAGCTAGGTTCAAAAGGTACTCTGTGTTGCTTTCCTGCCAAGCAATCTGAGCACACTGGCAAAGTAGATGAAAGAGTAGGCAGTCCTTTCACCATTTGATACTTACTGAGTTCAAGTAAATACCCTGAGCTTAGATGCCCAAATCTCTTATGCCATAGAGAAGTGGCCTCTTTTGTTGTTACTGCCATTGCAGTATGTGGTGAGGTAATTGCATCTAAGGTGAACAAACCATGTTTGTAAGAACCCGTTGCTATCTGTTTTCCTTTCTGAGTGATAAAGCAACGTTTCTTCCCTTGGTCCACTTTGAAGTTGACATTCATGTTATTGTCCAGGATTTGTGGAACTGACAAAAGATTATTTGCCAATCCTGGTACATAAAGAACTTTTTGAATCTGACATTCTCCATCTGGAAGGGAGACAGAAACACTTCCTTCTCCCTGGACTCGATAGGTCTTATCATCAACAATGGTCACTGGTCTACCTTCTCGTGCCTCAAATATCTCAAACCAGGACTTATCGCCAGTCATATGCTTACTAGCACCTGAATCTATGTACCACACAGTATCCTTGTGAGGGGAATCTGTATGAGTCATGAGCACTTTGTGTGCTCGTTCAGAATCCGAACTAGAATCTTCAGTGGCAGCAATATGTCCCTGTTGCTGCTTGTTCTTGTTCTTTGGTTTGCCTTTGCCCTTCTTTTGTCCTTGTTCATTGGGCGGTTTGTTCTTAAACCAACATCTCTTGGTTTCATGAGTGTCCTTATCACAAATTTTACAATACTGCTTCTTCTTCTGAGTCTCTTTGCCTTTACCCTTATCTTTGTTAGAAGAAGATCCTTTCTGTTGATTCCACTTTTTCTTTCCACTTTGCTTGTTTGAGAAAAGTGCATTGTTGGATGCCTCATCTCTTTGGAGTTGATTAGCTTCTTCAGTTTGAAGCAAATTTACCAACTCTACAAAAGTCACTGTCCTCCCAGAGACTTGTAGTGAAGTGATCAACATTCTATAGGAGTCTGGAAGAGCCCTCAAAATGATTGAGGTCAGGACATTGTCTTCCACTTTTTCTCCTAAGGCTTGCAGTTTTGTTTTTATATCTGCCACTCTGCAGAGGAATAGCTCTACTGTCTCTCCAGATTTCATATGAAGAGTATGAAGTTGTGTTTGAAGGTTAAGAATTGTTGATTGATTCTTTCCTTCAAATATGGTTGCTAAGGCATTCCATGCCTCCTTACCATTTTTAGCTTCACTTATATGAGGTTGTATATCATCAGTAATAGCTAGCAAGATCAATAAGGAAAGTCTTTTATCCTTTTTATCATATGTTATCTGATCTGCTCCTGGTGATGTGGGTCTAGAATCAGTGCCATCCACTATACCCCACATCTCCTCTACAGTTAAAATAGCTTTCATCTTAGTTTTCTAGGCAGAATAATTTGAACCTTTAAGCAGTTGGCTTTCATTGAGATATTTGTTTATCATTGCCATGGTGAAGGTTTCAAATTGATGTGACTAAGATGACTTTATCTTGCAGTATACCCTCAAAAGAGTATATGGAAGATCTTAATTTGCTCTTTAAGATATTTAATGGCACCTGCCTTAACACCCTTCAAGAAGGATGAAAAGTTTGAGGAAATTAAGCCAAACAAATAGAGCAAATTAAAGGGGAAGGTTTTGGAAGACTTCTGATTTTGCTCTCTAGGATATTTAATGGCACCTGCCTTAACACCCTTCAAGAAGGATGGAAATTTTGAGGAAATTAAGCCAAACAAAGAGAGTGAATCAAGGTGTTTGGATTTTTGACCTTTAATGGGGAGTAAAAATTGACTTGTTTAACCTGTGCAAGGTGTAGCACGATTTTAGTGAAGTTTGGGTTTATGAAATGCTCTTCAATGTTCTTATGATTGTTTAATTGCACACAAAAACATGATGGTTAGTGCAATAATAAAAAAGAGAGCAACCCAAATTTTTATCACTATAGGTGTCGGATGCAACCAAAAATGCACCTAGTGTAGCCAATTTTAAGAAAAGGTGTCGAGTACAATCGAGAATGCACCTTATTACTCTGAAATATCCCCCCTTTCTCTTTACAATTTTGCAAAAAAATAGAATCACAAATGTGTCTTCTATCCCCCCTTAATTTTTACAAAATTAGAAATCGAGCACTCCTTTCAAGACAAGTCGACACACGACCCGCGTTTGAAAGGCTTCCAGACCAGTCGACACACGACTTGGTTTATGTCTTCAACACTCAAAAAATAGGTTGAGCATTAGGATCAAAAATAGGTTCAAAAATTCTTCTCAAGGTTACAACAAAAAATTTGCAATTTTATGTCTTATATCTCCTTTTGTGAAGGAGAAAACAAAAGCAAATATTTTGTTTTGTTGCAAAAAAAAATGACCTTTGTCCTTGCCCAATTTTTAAGTGTTTTGGTTTTGCAATAGAATATGGAGTTCCTATGTCTCTTTATCTCCAAAAAATGTGGGAGAAAACTATAGGAATTTTGAGGAGGTATTGCAAAAAAATTTTTGAAGAGCTTCTATGTTTTGCAACCAAATACTTGATCTCTTTGTCTCTTTATCTCCAAGTTTTGAAGAAAACTAAAGAAATTGTATGGCTTTAGTTTGCAAAAAAAAATGTCTGGATCAAATCTCTAAGTTTAAATGCTGAAAAAATATATTTAATGATTAAAAATTTTATATAATAAAGGTTTTTGGAAAAAAAATCATTTAAAAACATTTAAAAATGATTTAATTGACCAAAAACTACTAAATTATATAAAAAAATATCAAAAAATTAAATATTTTTAAAGCAAATGTTAAACTTTGGATTATAATTTTCTAAAAAAAAATTGTTCTATGCCCAAAGATGAATGCACGGGTTGAACCTGTGACCTCACACGGGTGAAGGAGGGCACAAACCAATCGGGCCAACAAGCATTTTGGAAAGAGTTTTGGTAGTGGGGTTTATATCACGTGGGAACAAAATGTTTTGAAAAAAAATTGTTTTATCCCACATTCGGGCGGAGAGAAGCAAATTTGCGGTTTAACTATGGGAGGGCTTACCTCCTTCATTGATTGCCTTCGGGAAATCGAAGGATGCCACCTTTTGCCAGTCGGCCGCCAGTCGGAGCCCGCCACGTCGCCAGCCAGTGAGAGCCCGCCACGTCGCCCGCCAGTCAGATCCAGTCGCCACGTTAGCTCCCTTCCACGTCAACACGACCACGTCACCTCCGTGCCACGTCAGAGCATGCCATGTCACCTCAACATCGATGCATGGGTCCTGCCAGGTGAATGCCACATGGCAGGCAGAGATTGGAGGTCGACGTCTAGGTGGTGTGCAGATCGGCTACGTGCGTGATAGATGGTCATCGAAATTCGGTCGTCGATGTCGGGTTCTGGTCGTCGGAGATCGGAGGGTGCTCCTGCCCTCTCAGATCTCGATCGTCGGTCGGCCTGAGTGCGGCCGCCGAAATGCCTTTCCGGTTGTCGGATGCCGGGCGTCGGAGGTGGATCTCCGGTCGTCGGTTGCAAGGTTGGTCCCGCGGCCCGCCTTGGGAAACCGGAAGAATGCCGTCGGTGGCCGATCGAAGGAAATTGAGCTCCGGTTGCCGCGCGTTCCTGGTCCCACGGCCCGCCTGATAGAGGTAGGGGAAGGACAACGGATCGGGCTGTCAATGCACGTCAACTCCAGGTGATTCGATAGGGGGAGGACTACGGGTCTATAGGCAGGGTGGATAGAGCACCTCAAGATCCATGTAGGTGTAGGCAGGGTGCCTCAGGATCCATGCAGGGCTAGAGTGCGGACATGGTCTCCTCGAGATCCATGCAGGTCCAGGTGGAACGAGTGAAGCTCGTATTAGCCACCCCAACGAAAGATACCAATGTAGTGAGAAGATGCACCAGAAATAATAATCAAATAATTATTGATTCAACATTAGCATAAGCTTAGGAAATAATAAGCTTATATAGATTACAAAGTAAACTGATTAGCTATAATCACGCCAACCAAATGGTTGAGAGAAACGTGATGCTAACCACTAACCTAGGTAGAGAAGTATAACTAAACAACTAACCTAAAATATCTGACCTAGGATATTTTAGGTATTACTCTAGGTTAACCAGTAGATATTTAGAACAGTAAATATCTCATGGTATACAGTAAAAAGTAAATGTAATAATCTATGTAGTATAATGCAATATACTACCTATTTTACCCTAACAATTTATACGTTCAGTGTTAATGCGATATTGTTGGAATATATATTCCTAACCTATAGGTCTTCAAGCACAACCTGAAGTATGAAAAAAAATTTAGTCATGCACATTGCATATTGATTTTATCATATTAATATATATATAAAAAATTAGTCATGTCATATATATATATATAAATTTAGTCAAGCACAATGCCACAACCTGAAAGTTGTCCACAAATTCTTGAAGAAGAGGGCCCCTAAGGTCATCATAAGTTGGTGCCTTATATCCTGCGCTGCAACTTGCAACAACATCTATCATGCGCCGCCAATATGAAGACCTTGCAATATTGAAGGGAATGCCAGAATAATACCAAAAAGTGGCAATGGTTGTCCTCTCTACATTGTGCTTCTCTTAGTTCCACGGGGCCATATATCTTCAAGTGTGGATTGTGCCCTTGGCATGAAACGGTCTACAAAATGGGACTATCCCGTCCCACTAGTTGCTTGTGCACATGATGGACTCGAACTCCCTTGTTGAAACCAGCTAAAGCTGCTGTTGGTATGAGGAATTCAGGAGGGTGGATTGAGATGACATCTGTATGACTTCTTTTGAGAGTATTTTTTTCCCTCTGATTCAACGATCATGGCCTCTACTTTATTTCTAATTTCATCTAGCACCTTAGGGCATACCCTTACATCTTTGTGAGTTCTCTTTGCCAAATGGTATTTGAGGCGATAAATGCCTCCAATAAGAGGTTCGTTACAAAAATTGCATGTAACATCCCCTTTCTTTGTCCCTTGCTTTCCATAAACCTATGCTGCATCTTTTGGTTTCATTTTTTATATGCCTGCACATGGAAACAAGTAACTACAGAGTTACAAACAATCATTTGAAAAAAAAAAAAAACTAAACCCTAAACCAAAAGGCTAGGGTTTAAAATTGAAACATTGATAGTTGAAAAATGGGCTTGCATACATAGTTATCAAGCAACAATATTTACTTAAAAAGAGGAGGAAAAAAAACCTAAACCCAAAACCCTAGACTAGGGTTTAGGGTTTAAACTTTAAACTTCAAATTTCAATCAAACATTAATAGCTGAAAAATGGGCTTGCATACATAGTTATCAGGCAGCAATATTTACTTAAAAAGAGGAGGAAAAAAAAACCTAAACCCGAGGGCCAAAACCCTAGACTAGGTTTAGGGTTTAAACTTCAAAGTTCAAAGTTTCAAACATTAACAGCTGAAAATGGGCTTGCATACATAGTTATCAGGCAGTAATATTTACTTAAAAGGAGGAGGGGAAAAAAATAAAATCCCTAAACCCGAAACCCTAGGGTTTAGGGTTTAAACTTTGAAGTTCAAACATTAACAGCTGAAACCAAGCGACCTTGAGCAATTTCTAGTTATTTACTTAAAGGGAGTAAAAAAAAAAACTAAACCCAAAAGTAAAACCCTAGACTAGGGTTTAGGGTTTAAACTTTAAAGTTTAACAAATATTGATAGCTAATAATTTGGATTGCATATATCAATTTAGTATCTACTTAAAAGGAGGGAAAAAAAAACCCTAAACCCCGAAACCCTAGACTAGGGTTTAGGGTTTAAAGTTTTAAATTTTAAAGTTCAAACACTATTTGCAAACAGCCCTAGTAACAAAACTATTTGGCAATTTGCAAAAAGCCCTAATCTAGATTCTAAACCGGAGGAGAAAAAAAAAGAGTTTTCAAAGAATTTCTTACCTCGGATGAATCTTCTGGGCGGTTGTTGCTGGTTGCTGGATTCCTTCACACTGCAATCGCTCGCTCCTAGGATGCCCTAGCGTGTTTGGGTCGGGGTGGTAGCAACTAGGTAGCCTTTTTTCTCTGTTTGGAAGAGGTGAGAAGAAAAAATGAGGGAAAAAAATGAGTTTTATCCCTTTAATCGGCCACAACTTCTACGTGTGTGGCTGTGGCTGTGGCCGAGTCATTGATTATTTTTTGAAAAAATTGATGATTCCGGAAAAAAAATCGCGAACAAATCGCTGAATCGTGATTTGTGGCGATTTGACTTGGCATTTTGAAAAATCACCGCTGAATCGCTATTCCGACGATTCTTTGGCTATTTTCTCAACTAGGATTATATCCTTGACATTCAATATAGATGAGCCAGTCATTAGAATCAATGTGTGACAGAAGACATAAAAGTCTATTAGAGTTCTAAGTATATATGGGCCATTTTATGCACTGTGATCTTGGATGTGCTTTTAGACTGTTAAGACTCTGCCTTAAGTGGGCTGTATTTTGTATGTAGTTTTAAAAAAACAGTTTATGAATGGGGTATTTTCATTACATGAATTTGTATTAAGAATTTATGATTTCATCCAGGAAAGTCTTAAACCAAGCTAGGAAGTCATTGGTAGGAGTTTGTATATTACATATTAGGCTGTCAGAAGTGCATGCTATGACCATAGTTCTCTGATAACAACCATTATCTGCTTTTGAGAAACTAAATCTTAATAACATTGGCATATTATATGAGGAAAGAATAATATCACTTCTCTTTGCTTTGTGGGTTTTGTTAAGGCTTTTGATATAGTTCCCAGAAGAAAATTATGGGGAAGAATGGAAAAATTAAATGTTTCAATTGAGTGGAGATAAGCAACTCTATGCTTATATTAAAAGTTTCTCGCAGAACTAACAATACCAATAAATGAAACCAAGAAGGCGACTATTAATAGTAACATTGGCGTAAAGCAAGGTTGCCCTCTCTCATCCACATTATTTAGTTTATTCATAGATGAATTAGAAGAGTCTGTCAGAAAAAATTGGAGAGGTGTTCACATTGCAGCGCTTTATTATTGTTGTTTTTTGTAGATGATGTTATGTTATTGGCAAAACATAAAGATAGTTTACAAAGACATTTAGGAACTTTAGACAAATTTTGCCAAGGGTATCCAAAATGGTAAATATTTATGAGTGGATTTCCAGAGCAAGAATGGAAACAAGATTCACTGCAAAAACCTTTGGAAAGTATTCAAAAGCACACGATGCAACAAGATGTAGCAGAATCATCATCATCTATCAACCGTGAGAAACTGCAGTTTGGTCAAGACAGAGTAGTGATGTCTGATCAACAACAACATCAACAAGAATCATATCATGTCAATAATGGGAATGTTTTGTTTACATGAAAAAAAAATAAAAAATAAAAAATAAAAAAACCATTGTTTTTCTTGCAATATTGCATTAAATCTAAAATTGTTATAATTTTGATTTAAAGCAACCAAAAAAAAAATTAGTATGTTGACGTGATTTCCATAAACAAACAAATCAAGGCACCTCAAAGTGTCAGACAAATCTATCTCTTAGATAGGATGTCTTCATATAAAAATAATTCTTTACAATTATATTTAAATTGAATGTGTGTAAGGCATTGGCAAGTCCAATTTACAGATAATTGGAACCTTGGTTGCCATCATGAATAGTAGTTGGTGCCATGAATAGATGAGGCCACATCATAAGAGAGAACTTGACAGGGTTTCAACTTTTGACTGGGACAACCCAAGCCCTAAACTTGGGCAAGGCACAAGATTGTTTGGCTTGCTATCCACTAGGAAGGACAGGCCAAGATCATAAGTTGGGCAAGCTAGACGACCCATTTAAAACTTGGGCAAGCTAAACACAGTCTGTGTGGAGGTGCTATGGCTTAGTTGCTAGGGGACTGACTTGGGCTTAGTGTGAGGAGATGCTGGCAAGTTAGGGGAATTTGCCAAATAGTGAGGAATAGGATAACTTGGAATTCATACATCTCCAACTCTTCCTTTGAACAATAAGGGCCTGTTTCGTTCAATGGGGAGCTAAGTCACAACCAGCGCGATCTGTTCCTAGGGTCAAATTTGTTCTTGAGCACATGGAAGGGAGTGATTCGTTCCTGAGCATGAGTAGAATAGGGACCGACTCAATCTTGAGTATAAGTATGGAGAAAACTAATTTGCTCATCACCTAAGAGCGAATTGTTGTCACAACAAAAGAATGAATCACTTCATAAAGAAGTTGAAAAATGGCACACGAAGTACAAGGTAATGACTTGGAAAGCAACATTTTTGTCTCCAAGTGGCACCTGTGGAGGAATGGGAGCAGTTAAAGTCATGTAGACTAAGTTTAGAGGCAATTGTAACTAGCTAAGCATCACTTTTGCTAAAAGATGCTGCTAAAATAGAGATTTACTAGGAGTAGAATTATTTTACATCAGTTAAAAGTTAGGATTTGTTATAAATAAGAGCTAGGAGCTCATTTGTAAAGATCCTTTGGAAAATTTTGGAATACTAGAGCTACTCCTTGTGATTTAAGATTATAAATTGACATCAAACTGCAATTAACAAAGAGACTGTGCATGGCTTCTCTGGATCGACTGTGTTGTTTGACCTCTTTATTCATGGATGTATGATATATGGCTCTGCTATCCCATCGCTTGTTAACCCTCTTGCTTTTTTTTTGCAGGTTATTCGTGGATCTTATCACATTGAAGTTATTTGGTCACTTCTGAAGATTCCTGTTGGATCAACACTAATCTCACTACTGTCACCCAACCATATTTCTTTTACTGCATTTTTTTTTATCCCTCATATTCCTTTTCTACCAGATTTTCTTTGTTTGTATTAGATGGATTTAGATTAACTAGAGTAGTGTGGAGTCAGCCTGAATCGAGAGGCTGAAAGGATTAAACCTCTTTCTTCCTATGCTGAACTGTGATCTTGCAGACGCACTCATTTTTGTAGATCATCAGGGCCCTAACCTGGGTTCTCTTCCCAAATGGTATCCTCTACAATTCCAGCATACCAAGCTTAATTGTTCTCCCAAGGGGGGAGGCAACTTCCTATTCACTTCGAAGTAAATGGATTTAAAAATGGGGAAGTCTACCAAAACACTCATCGGGAGTTTGAGACTACATACCAAAAAAAATAATATATATTCTTTGGCAAAATTTTAGTGAGAAAATGAAATTTTACAAATGTGAATAATCACCTACAAATAGCAGAATGACCTCCAGTAGAAGATCTAATTGCAAAAAAGATATATTATCACCCTATTTAGAGTTAAGTTCTCATCATCTTGCAATTGAAATAGGAAGATGGAAAATTATTAATAGATAAAAACTACTTTGTTTACTCTGCATGCAAGAAGTTGAGGACATGTGATGTTACATTGTCCTGCATACCAAAATCTAAGACAAAGGCAATAGTTGCAATATTATGACTTGAGAAGCTTATATAAGTTATTAAGTTTACCATCTACAAGAGTGGGTGGATAGCCTAAGGAGGTTTTCAAAAACCACAGAATGAACACAAGCAAGATCATTGTGTATTAATCTTGTGTGAGTATTGAAGTGAACTTCAGATGAGCTCCAAAAAAAGGATAAGCTTATTTTTGTAATCTACTTTTCTCTTTTCTTTTCTGTCCCGTACATCCTATTGGGTCTCCTATGGATGAATTTAAAATTATTTCTTTCATTCATTCAATTAAAGTAGAAGTCTGAAATTTCAGCTCAGTGGGGTCTTTGATTACAATTGAAATGAAATAGAGTCAAATGAAAATGTGCTCAAAAGTGGACTTTGATGTTAAATGATGTATTTTTAGAAGTTAGTGGAATATGAATTCAGAAAAGGTTAGTTTGCCTTGACTTGATGCTACAAAATATTTAGTATATAGAGTGATCCTACAAAATATTTAGTATAGATAAGATAATTTTATTAATGGCCGTAATTGGCCAAAGCAGGCCAATGGGACTCATTGAAAAGAGCTGTTACAATGCACTGTACTAACCAAAAAAAGTACTACAAAAATCTTGAGGAAAATCTCAAGTTTTGTGCTTGCAATACAATATTACATTTTGTCCAAGAGATGAGAGGGAGACCACCGATCATGGAATGGTAGCCACAAGATAAGGGAAAGATGACAATTATATGGCACAACTGTACATTGAATTCATTATGTTTATGCCAGATTAAGCAGTGGCAAATAATATAAATAGGATAGGAGTTCCATTCAAACTATTATTTGTTTATCCTTGGAATGATATTTCTATTGTGTATCGTATTTTGGCTGCTTCTAAAACCATTATCATCTTTATATTGGATAATCAGTGTGCTGTCCATCTCTATAGAAAAAAGGGAAACTGTGCTTCTCACTATTTTGTGGAGCAGAGCTTGGTCATAAGTCTCACTATGTTTGTTAGAGCAGCTTCTTGTTTACAACAGTATTTGGTGCATGATACCTGTTATTGTCATAAGTCTCACTATGTTTGTTAGAGCAGCTTCTTGTTTACAACAGTATTTGGTGCATGATACCTGTTACTGGATAAAGCATTCATGTGACATGTGATTTTGCTGATATTGTCAGTATATACTAAGGGAACAGTTTTGCAAGCAATTACTGTCAAAGAACAAGGCCAGTAGTATATTTGGAAGACCACAAAAATAAATGGAGTTGAAGACAACATCTACTTGATGACATTTTATTCAATACAAATGCTGACCAAAGGCAATTGTGAATGGGGTACCTTTCAGAGATGTATTGAGAGACTCACAAATTTCATGCAACATCTCGCTAGACTTGGGCTTAAAAGTTTGTTAAAAATATATCATATTTATACAGTTTTTTTTTTTCCTTTTTTCAAACTTTTTATGATAAATCATGGATTTCTATCGATAACATTACATGTATGCCTATTTTTCCAGAAATATGTATCTCTGCAACTCTTGCATAGGGTGTCTAGGGACAGACCAAATGCATTTATGTAAGCCACTGTATTATATGGCCATTCGCTGTTTTTAGTAGTTCCATTCATGTACAACAACAGGAAATAAGTTAAAGAAGCACTAGATGCATAATTATTATTTTTAAAATTTATATAAATGAATATTGTAACCTAGCTGAATACCATGGTTTCTATACATTTGTTTTAATGCTGCATCCTAACCATTTGTTATTTTTCAAATGTGCATTTTGCATGTTTCAGAAATGCGAACAAGAAGCAGCTGGACAAGGGGATGGAGTTACAAAAGATTCGGACAAGAGTGAGAGTATTATGAGGTTATCATGGGCACTGGTACATTCACGACAGGCTGCAGATGTTCAACGTGGAATAGCAATGTTGGAAGGTAAATGACAACATCAAGATTACTTTCCCTTAATATCATTAGAAAGGAGAATTTGCAGTGTAAAGTCGCATCTTTAGAATTTACAGAAAACACAATCATGAATGAGACTAAATGTCCCATCATGCACAATAAAACTATTGAGGATATGTTGATACCCTCCTAGTCTCCTAGTTCAGTGCTCGCACAAGAATCACAGAAGACAAAATTTTCAATAGTGCTTGTGGTGTAAAGTGTAAAGAGATCATATAGATCTGTGATTCACAGCTTAAAAGCAAACTTCTGAAAAATGAACCCCTACTATTCAGAAAGGAATACGGGATTATGACTGTCAAACTGCATCTATCTATTTCTTCACAATATTTATTTTTAAATTATTTATATGGGATTGAATCAGGCCCACCTGTATTACATCATTACTGTGTTTCTGCAGTATTACAATATCTTGGCAATTATGCATATATCACTTGACAAGATTTGAACCCTGGTAACTGCCTTGACAGTTGACATACTTAATCAGTTGAGATGCTGTCATTTGATACTTTATCATATTTAATATCTTGGCCATTGTGTGTATTGATTCTGCTGTCTCACTACTGTTTGTTGATAACATCTACATTAATGGGGGCCAGGTTTTGGCATTTTCAAGTTCCTTAGTGCTGGACAGCTTCAATTTGAGGATTTTCCCTGTATTAACCATTTAAGTTCCTCTCTGCTTCACACAAGCATTTCTTTTCTCTATGTTCTAATAGTAGTGCTGTGTTTAAAGTTATTCAGGTTTCCTCCTATCTTTTGTGTACCATGAGTATTTGCCTGTGATGAATGTTTTGAGAAATTTCTCATAGTTGGATTTGAGCTGATCCTAAATAGAAAGACCAAAGCCTGCTAGATGATCCTTCATGCTTAGGATTAGCTCAATAGAAAGTGCACTTTCCTTTAGCCCTTGAAGTACCTACACCTAGCAGATCAATTCACTCACATGAGGTGCTGAGGAAAATTCTGTTATTTTTTGTTGAGTTCTTTCTGCTTCTGCTATGCTTGGTCATGTTCCTGTGCTTTCTTTGGGATCTCTTCTAAGTTCTTCACTCGTTATGCTTGAGGACTACAGCAGTAAATGTATTGCACTTCTGTTTCCCCTTAGTATTCTTTGTGTCCAAGTCCTCTGTGTTAGCATTATTGTCCTTCCTTGGCATCCTAATTTAATCTTAGACATATAATCTAATTAGTTGAAAAAAAGTCTTAGAAATCTTCTACCCATATTTTTCTTTGAAGACAATCTCATCAAAGGCCACAGAACCTGTATTCTTTTATTAATGGAACAAGAGTTCCTGTCAATACTCCTTTAGCTTCTTCTTAGTATATTAGTGCCAACTCTAATGTTGTCAAATTAAAAATACGATAAATTATCTTCAGATTTGGGAAACATTCATCTCTGAAGGCCTGCTTGACCAAAGTTTCCCTTGTAACATTTTTAGAATTTGGTATCCCTTTGTTTGACCTGCTCATATGTATGTCAATTGCAGTCACTTTCCTAAAAAATGTTTTCTATTGTTATCTTGAGAATCAATTGCATCACAGTCACCAAGCATGAGAGATATGGGTGATCCAATAACTTAAAGAAGTTGGAAAATAGACCAACTAAAGAAAATTTCTAGGATGTTGTTATGCACAATAAAAACAATTGCTTAATTTTTTTCTGTACTAGCAAAGTGTGAGTAGCATTTTTCTTGACATTAGTGGTTTAATTTTTTTAATGGTCTTTCCAACATACCCTTCTCGTGTTTTCAGTGGGAAAATATAGCTTTATAACTATCTTAAATGTCACACTTTTGCCAGCAAAGTTGGGTTCTCTTGACACGTTCATTATTACAAATCAGAACATTTGTTTTCCTTTAATAAAATTGCCAAGCACTATGCCATCTTCCTCAATGTGACCTATCAAAAATATATGTCGGCAATAATTGTGGTGCACACAGATGATTGAAGGGAACACTCATAGGTAAATTTCAATACAGCTTCTTAACTATAAGGAAAGAAACAAAAGAATCACAATGTTTAAAATTAAATCATTTTCAACATTTTTCAATTCCTACATGAATTTTGTTTGACATATCAATAAATAGAATATGCACACTGACACAAAAGGGACACAGTATAAGGATACTACAGATATATGCATATTTTCACAAAAAGAATTGCACACGATACAACTGTGGTTGTATCGTTCTCTTTGTTTATCTTCAAACCTATAATATCGTTATACTTATTTATGAGTTGAGTTGCATGCATTCAACAAACTCTACTTGAAGATTTTTAGTTTCAAAATGACTTTGAAGAAGAATTTTTATTGAATGAATTTACTTATGCTTTATTTGTTCTTCAATCTGGGTGTTAAATTACTTTGGCATTTGTAGTTGCCTTACATAATGGTGGGAGCCCTCTACAAAGGAAGGAAATACTTTATCTCCTTGCAGTGGGCCATTTCAGGGCAGGTGATTATTCAAGGAGCAGGCGTTATATAGAACAAGCATTGCAGGTTTTTGATCTTGCCCTTGATCTTTAATGTTAGCACTCTTGTATATTATTTTGTGGAATATTGGCTAGTGCTTTTGTTTTACCCCCTTTGTGTAGGGGGCTTCAACTGGCTTGTAGCAAAGATTATGTTGAAGGGGTCCATCACTTACATACAAAATATTATCTCACTTATGAGCAAGTAGATTTTCGGGGACAGATCAGTCTGGTGTATGTTCAAATGTGTGGAAACGAATTTAAAATCTTTCAAATTTACAGTGATGGGGTGTTTTAGATTGTCTAACATCAGGGTCTATAAGTGTCTTATTAGCATGCATGCTGGCTCTTTTATAACTTTCCACCCATATGACTAAAATTACATTATCTTTATAACATCTTTCTTTGATTCAGATTGCTCCAGACTTCAGGCAGGCATTGACATTGAAGAAATTAGTGGAAGATAAAATAACTAAAGGTAATGTTATATGTAAATTTGTCTTTACACAAATTCAATTTTCAGACCTGTACATTTTTTTAAGATGGAAGATACCATGACAGAATTATTCTTGAAGTTATAGGTCTCTACTTGGAAAGTGCTATCTATCTTGGAGTTATATTCTCTAATAGCCTTTTGTTATGTGCCAGATGGTGTCCTTGGCATAGGTCTTGCTGCGGCTGCTGTAGGAGTTGTTGCAGGTGGCCTCACAGCAGCAATTGCTCGGAAAAGGTGACAGAAATTTCCAATAAATAAAACTTAATGGATACATACTCTAATAAATGAGTGTGAAGCTTTCCTGTAAATATAATTGCAAGTTTTATGTCTCCCAAAGTAGCCTATCTGCGATTGGTTCAATCAACAGTGTTGCCAGTAAGACATTCAAGCATATATCTTGTATGTACAATTATATTTCTTGCATTTGCAATTGAAGTTTAAAATTGACAAGGCATGTGTACTTGAGTGATGTAACAAGAGTATGACACAATTAACTTTAAGGAAAAATGGGCCTGATATTCATTCTTTGTTAAATTCTTGGTTTTAACCTTGGTCTGTACATACGCACTGCTTATTTCATTTACTATGATTATCATGCAGTTATTTACTTTCAGATTTGAATATATCTTCTCAACTTTGTCAAAGTAATGTTTAATTAATTAATCATTTGTCAATAGTATCAGTGATGGTTAGATTCAATGCTCTTCAAGGATTTAATGTAATAACATCTTAGTGTAATAATATGTTAAAAGGATTTAATCTATATATAGTGGGAATATATTTATTCCTGAGACCTCCTCTCACTATGATCTTTTATGTCGACACACAGTCTCCATATGGTGATGGTAAACTAGCACACAATACTCATCCACAACAGAATATTCACGACATGAAGAAAAGTAAACAATGGTAACAATGATAGCACAACATGGGATACACAATGAAAATTTAAATAATTTTATTACACATACCAAATATAAGAGTACATGAGTTCTTGCTAGATTGCATTAGTGAGTGAATGCGACCCTCCTGTTAGGAATTATCACATCATGAATAATATGAATGTAAGTTGAGTTAGGAATTATCACATCATGAATAATATGAATGTAAGTTGAGTAACCACTCAACACATGGTTTTTAAGGTCCACTAGAGGACAAGGGTAGTTGCAGGATTAGTTGAGAATTATTATGCCATATTTGGGCTTCCATTGTATTTAAATACTCTTCATTTCCTAATACAATATTATCGAAGCATTTGGTTCTAAGATGTGGTATAAGAATAGGTAGAAGGAAGAGCAATCTCTCCTTTCGATCCTCGTCAAGCTTCGACACAGAGAAGTCGCAAAGAGCTCTTTGTTGAAAAAGAGTTTTCAAGGGTAGACAACCCTACCTAAGATTAATTAAGGTTAACCTCAAAAGAAGAGGTAACCTTTTGTAAATTTTTCTAACCCTAGATAACTGCTGCCCTTTATTTCTAAATAAAATAAGATCTAAGATGAATTTATTTTAAACAAACAATAGTCACACAGATGGCTGGAAAAATAAATAAAATGAACAGCGAAAAATATACTACAGAACCTGCATATTTTATATAATGGAGGAGGTTACAGTTACAACAAGACAACCTGCTCTCTTGCTACCTTTTTGGCCAACAAATCACTCTTCACCTATGCACAAGCCTTGCACTTCTCCTTCTGCAATCTATTCACCTCTTTTTTTTATGTGTAAAACACTCTTGAACTTCTCCTTTTATCCTTGAAAAGGTAACCCTAATCTCTCTAATCCTAAGATTAGATCTCATCTCATTTTGAGATGTATGGTTAAAAATAGAAAATCAGTTAAGTGAATTACAAAATATAATCACTTAAATAAATTTCAAAATAAAAAATCACTTAAGTGAATTACAAAATAGAATCACTTAAGTGAATTTCAAAATAGAATTCAAAATGTCTAGAACCACTTCTAGCATTTTCATACTGAAGCTTGTGCAAGAAGTTCCTGTCCAAGCTACATTTCTCCACACTCCCTCTTAGCGAGGAAGGAATTATGCACCAATCCAAGTTTGTCTTTGAATGCTTCAAACTTCCCTTTCACTAAGGGCTTGGTTAGAATATCAACTACTACTAATCTGTGGAAATATACTGGAGCTTTATGGCTCCCTTCTGAATCCTGTCTCGTATGAGGTGATATATATATATATTTAAAGCGAAAAAACCCTTACGAGGACGCCTTGGTTTGAGAGACCACGAACAGGGGGTTCTACACCGTCAGTCACCCGAGAGTCGCACCCGACCCTGCCCGCACCAACATTATCAATTGGATTTTGGATACCCAATTCAGTTTTTTGGTAGGGTGGAGATTTGAACCTAGGACCTCCCTTGGAGGATTGCCCTCTCGTCTCCAACTCACCTACAACACCTGGGTACATATGAGGTGATATTTGATGTCTATGTGTTTGGACTTGTCATGAAATACTGGATTCTCAGAGAGTTTGATACAACTTTGATTATCACAGTATATCATTGTGGGATCCAACTCTTGATCAATCAATACTGTAAGCAACTTGCAAAGCCAAATGGCATCACAACTAGCAATATTGGCTGCCATGTATTCTGCCTCTGTTGAGCTAAGTGCCATAGAAGTCTGCTTCTTGCTGAACCAGGATATCATGCCTGATCCCAAGCTAAAGCATCACCTTGAGGTGCTCTTCCTGTTTGCTACACTGCCTACCCAATATGAGTCTATATACCCCTGCAACCTCACTTCACCATCTCCAAGATATCTCAGACCATACTCCACCATGCCCCTCAAGTATCTGAGCACATGTTTTGTTGCTACGCAATGCTCCCGCCTTAGCTCCACCATGAACTGACTCAAGGTGTTCACTATAAAACATATATCTGGTCTAGTGTTGACCAAATACATCAAGGATCCTATCAATTGCCTGTACAACGTAGGGTCCACTAATTCGGAATCCGAAGCTGTCACTTTCCTCAGATTAGTGATCATGGGTGTGGCCATAGGTTTGTAGTCCTCCATCTGAAACCTCTTCAAGATTTCAACTGCATACTTACCTTGCCCAAGGAATATCTCCCTTGGTCTCTACCAAACCTCCAAACCCAATAAGTAATGCATCATGCCAATGTTCTTCATCTCAAACTTAACTGCCATATCTGCTTTGCACCCTGCAATGAGCTTCTCTGCACCTGTAAGAAACAGGTTATCTACATATAGCACCAAAATGAGGAGATCAGTCTCAACAAATATTTAATATAGATTAGGATCTACATCACTTTTGGTGAAGCCCATACTTTGCAAGTATCCATCTATCCTGGAATACCATGCTCTCAGTGCCTGCCTGAGTCCATATAAGGCTTTCTTCATCCTACAAACATGGGACTCCTTCCCATTTACCTCAAAGCCTTGAGGTTGCTCTATGTACACTTCTTCCCCAATGATCCCATTAAGGAAAGTGTCTTCAGATCCATTTGATGAATCAACCATCCCATAGATGAAGCTAAAGATATAACTGCTCTAATGGAAGTGTATATAGCGACTGGAGCAAAAGTCTCCTCATATTCCACTCCCTCTTTCTAGGAGAACCCTCTCGCCAAAAACCTTACCTGAAGGTTGTTGTCCTGAACTGGAAACCACTAGTGTCTTTGGTGACCCTAGTTCAACCTTTGGAGCTTCCTGCTCCTTATTCTCTATCACTAGAATAGGCTCATGGGACTTCCTGGATGCAATGTCGTCAAGCTTTACATCCCTTTGAATCGTGTTGGTAGAAAGGCAAGAGACCAACGAAAAATCCTTCTCAAATTTGGTAGCAAACTTGCTCATTTGAGTTTATGTAGAGGCTGCTACCTACGTCTATTGCTGCTTCCCTTTGCCCTTCTTGTCTAGACACTGTGATGCATAATGGTCGTGCTTATGACAAATGAATCACTTGATCTTGCTCAAGTCCTTCTTCCTTTATTGTGAGGTTGACTCCTCACTCTTTACCTTACCCTTGTTGGGTCCTTTACCTCTGCTCTTCTTGGTTTGCCCAAAGAGAGCTAGGTTATCGTCACTACCTTTCTTGCTGGCCTTTGACTCCATCCGAGTCTCCTCCTGAATGAAATCATCTCATAGTTTCTCAAAGGTGGGAAGGTGCTCATGAGCATAGATGCCTTTGAAAAATGGTTCCTATGAAGGTGAGAAACCATTAAGTTCCACGTTCACCAACTCTGTGTCTTCAACCTTCTCCTCAACTATTGCCAGTTGATCACAAATCCACATGATATTCATTAGGTAACTGGTAACGGTGTCAGATCTGGTCATCTTCATAGACGTGAGTTTGTTTCGCAATATCATATTTCTATTTATGTTCTCGCTCTGGTAGAGGCTAACCAGGGCATCGAACACCTCCTTTGTCGTAGTATTCTCGGATATGTGAGGAATCAGGTGATCTTTCATTGCATCCAAGATCATCTGCTTGGCCTTCACTTCCTTCTTTTGGTGAGCTACCAATTGTTGCGAATCTGTAGGCAGACTCACAACATCCTTGACAACATCCCAGAGATAATTCTCTTCTAATAAGAACATTACCCTTAATTTCTAGGGCAAGAAATTGGAGGCACCTTCCAATCTATCTTCAAATCCGAGGCTAGCTGTTGCCATATTTGAGATATGTTGTACAAACTTTCAGATATGATATGAATGACTCAAAAAAGTTGTCCTACAAATATGCTTTAGTCCTTCAAGCAAAATATATGAAACCCTCTAACTGTTGGTTTATTTTTTAATATCCATCATTGATCTACTGCTGTAAACCCTTGAGGATCTCAATCACAAAACCTAGCTCTAATACCATGTAAATTTTCCTAATCCTAAATATCTTCCGCCCTATATTTCTAAATAAAATCAGATCTGAGATGAATTTATTTTTAACATACAACAGTCATACAGATGGCTGGATAAATAAATAGAATGAACAACGAAAAATATACTACAGTTACTGCATATTTTATATAATGGAGGAGGTTACAGTTACAGTAGGACAACTTGCTCTCTTGCTACCTTTTTGGTCAGCAAAACACTCTTCACCTTTGCACAATAGCCTTGCAGTTCTCCTTTAGCAATATGTTCACATTTTTTTTTTGTAAAACACTCTTGACCTTCTCCTTTTATCCTTGAAAAGGTAACCCTAATCCCTCTAATCCTAAGATTAGATCTCATCTCATCTTGAGATGTATGGTTAAAAATAGAAAATCACTTAAGTGAATTACAAAATAGAATCACTTAAGTGAATTTAAAAATAGAAAATCACTTAAGTGAATTACAAAATATAGCTACTTGAGTGAATTTCAAAATAGAAAATCACTTAAGTGAATTTCAAAATAGAATCACTTAAGTGAATTACAAAATAGAATTTGAAATGTCTCGAACCACTTCTAGCACCTTCATACTAAAGTCAGTGCAAGAAGTTTCTATTCGAGCTACATTTCTCAACATCATCTTCTTTGTGAAGCATTCCCACAAAAGTTTTAAAAATCAATTCTTGCTAAGAAGAGTTGCATATAGACCATAGCAAAAGTGATATCGGGATAATAAATCCTATAGAACATCCGCATAAGGCAAAAGTTTATGCCATATAAACCTACAAACACAAGATTGAAGGTGTTCAAGACATAAGGACAGAACATTGCCAAGCAGAAGGAAAGTACCATGTAGAAGAAAAACATTGAAGCATTCACAGTACTAGGTGTTTAGCAAAGGAAGGCACCAAGGTGCTATAGAGCAGAGAAGGGAGCACTCAATGCAAGGCCTACATGTTTCTTTCCAAAAAAAATAGAAACTAACTACCACAAGGTGCACACAGGTACAAACCAACAAAGTGCATGCAAGCATAACTCAACAAGGCACAATGAATTCAAAATAATGTTTTTTTAATTCAAAATAGCTTGCTTTCAAATGTCCTTGCATTAATTTTATTTACAGGCAATTATTTTCTCAACGAATTAGACAATAATCTGCATATATATAGTATAGATCTGGTGAATTGTATAAAGAAATATCTTGGATAACTTCAAGATAACAAAGCAAAGAGTACTAGGTTCGAGTTGTAGTTGCATTAAATGGATTAATCATCTTCAATCCAGATTTGAGAAGAGCCCATAATCAGCATTCTTTGCTGATTAGCAAATCGTAAAAACATCCACACCAGATGATATAATCCAAGCATTAAGTAAGAGAGTAGTCTCCGTTGCTCAGAGAATGCGAGTGCTCAAAGAGAACACCAAAGACATTTTGATTCAATGTTCGAATTCACAAAGATGTCGATGTTATTATCAAAAGCATCAACATCAAGATGCTTCTAAAAGGAGCCTCATAAACAAGAAAAGTAGCAGATATAAAAGCATTTGAAGACACTCTAAACGCAGCCAAAGCAAAATTCAAAACACATAAGCGAGAATCATAAACACAATCATTTGACACAAACATAGTCAAGGATATTCAATGCAAGGAGGACTTGAATAACAAACCAAGATTCTACCTCAACATTGTCACTGAAAGTCACTTCCAAGGGATAAAATTAATTCCCTTGCAAGAATCATTGACAAATTCACAATTGGCAAATATAACTCTAGAAAATAACAAGTGCTTGAATCAAGAATATGACATTAGAATAACTCAGACCACGCTAAATCCAAAAGCCACAACATGTGAGGAGAACATCACTCAAATTTTTGAAAAGGTGCGAAATATGGGATTGCATATCCACATTTAAATTCAAACTTAGCACACTAAAAATAGTAGTCAAAGATTCATTTGAAAAGAAAAAGAGCACCTTTTGATTATTGGCTAAAAGATTTGTGCCATCAACTAAATTAATTCCACATTGATAGTGGGGAGGCTCCTTAGAGCCTATAACTTTTTTTCAATTGGTTATATGGGATTGAAATGGGCCCCAACCGTATTACATCACCACCACATAATGGTATTACAATAAAGCTTCGATATTATCCATGTATTGCTTGGAAATATTTGAACCTTGGTCTCCTCCTTGAATGTCGAGGAATATAACCAATTGAGTTAATGCCACTTGATAGCCTTGAGCATATAACTACTTTACTCTTTTTATTTATTATTGTAGGTTAAAGGTAGAAGTATATATATATATATATATATATTTAAAGAATTAGAATATTCTAAAGAATATACTCTACAGGAAGAAGATTCCCTCTCAATTTTTTTGCTTGGTGAGACATTGCATTTCTCGCAAATTCGAGGTGTCAATTAAATCACAAGTATAGGCATATATATACTCGTTGGAAAACATTTTTTGAGGTTGATTAAGTGAAAGAAAAATATTCAAATTTTGTGAAAGTTTGATATGGCTAATGGTGTAATGAAGTTCTCATTGCCTGATTCCTAACTATTAAGGGGGAATACTTATGCTGTGTAAAATACCAAACTTTGAACACAACTCGAGTTTGAAGAAGTATGGCAAGTTGTAGACAAAACCATTACCCGTCCTACTGCAGTAGGTGAAGATTAGACAAAGTTTGACAAAGCAGATAGAAAGACACGATTAATCATGTTCGAGTAGTTGATGAAGTACAACCATACATTTGGGATTCAACCATGGCCAAAGATGCATGGGAGAAATTACAAACAGTTTTTGAAGCAAAGAATTAGAATCAAATTCTATTTCTCCAAAGCCAACTCCATTGCTTGAAGATGAAGAGTGGAGAAAAACTTGAATCTTTCATGAGGAGAATTATTGAATTACGAGCATCACTACAAGCATTGGGAGAAAAGGTATCTAACGAGACACTAGTTCCAATTATTTTAAGATCTCTCCCTTCTAAATATAATGTATTTGTGACAACATTAAATATCACTGAGCAAACATCAAACTTTGAAAAGTTGGTGAACCTACTTCAAAAAGTAGAGGCCTCACATACAACAACAAAAGAAGAAGAAAAACTACTTACAAATAAAAAAAGGGAAGCAACCAATCAGAAGAGGCACAAGAAATCAGCAACACTTCCAACAACAGAGAAAAAATCCTCACAAGCATAGACATCAACAACACAAAAATTCGTAAGTAGATTCAAGATGGAAAACAATACATAGCAATGTTGCAAAGGATGATCACTTTGGAGGAGAAGAGCATGTTTTTGCTGCACATGCCCATTTAAGTAAACTTAGTGATGCTTGGTATGTTAATTCAAGAGCATCCAAACATATGATAGGTCAAAGAGATTGTTCTAGTCATATAGGAAAGGTCTCTTTGGGTGATGACACATCATATGATATAAAAGGCATAGGTGACGTCAAATTGCAACTAGGATCACACACATGCAGGATTAAAGAAGTCTTGTATGTTCTAGGACTCACCAAGAATCTACTCTCCGTCAATCAATTACTTGACCACAACTTGAAGGTTGAGTTTGACAAGCAACAAGGATCCAAGGTATGCCTCATTCATGACAAAACTAAGAATTCCAAAATTATTGCATATGGCAAGGGAATAGGAAAAATGTTTGAACTTCACACAGTTCATCTTGACAATCTAGCTTTAACTGTCAATTCAAATATTTCTACATCACTTTGGCATCGACGATACAGTCATCTAAGTTTTGGCCATCTTGTTGCACTACAAAATAAAAATATGGTCAAAGGTCTTCCTTCTTTAAGGAAATCTACTCAAATTTGTTCTTGTTTCTTAGCCAAAAAACAACATAGAGCTCCATTTAATCATTCAGAATATCGAGCCAAAGAGCCTCTCGATTTGGTCCATATCGATCTTTGTAGACCCATGGATTTGAGCTATAATGGATCCAAATATTTTCAGCTTTTTGTTGATGATCATACTTGCAAAATGTGGGTATATTTCTTGCAAATCAAGGATGAAGCTTTTTTCTACTTCAAACAATTTAAGGCTCAAGTTGAGATTTCCATAAGAAGACGGATCCATGTCCTCCGCTTAGATTGAGGGGGGAATTTACCAGTAATGAATTTTCAGCATTTCTGAAGGAACATGGTATTTGTCGATAGTTGACAATTGCCTACTCACCACAACAAAATGGTATTGTAGAACACAAAAATAGAATGATCATGGAAATGGTACGATGTATGTTGAAATATTCTCAACTTGGACACTTTTTTTTAAGCAATACATACAACAATTTACTTACTCGATCATGCCCCCACTGCATCACTTAAATATATCACTCCAAAAGAAGCATGGACTGGACATAAGCCATCAATCTCTCATCTTTGTGTATTTGGTTGTACAACATATATGCACATTCCAAAGGAGAAGAGACATAAATTGGATGAAAAATCTCAACAATGCATCTTACTAGGCTACAATGATGAATCAAAGGCCTATAGATTATTTGATCCAGCTACAAAGAAATTATATATTAGTTGTGATGTCATCTTTGATGAAGAAGAAAAATCACTCTCATCATCCCCATAAGAATCTTCATCTAATTCTGTTCCAGTAATGCTTGAAAGTGATGAAGATGAAGAAGTGACTCATAGAGATATCAATGATGAAGATAGTAATAGAGATGTGGATCAATTTGCTCCACCACATCACACAAGGAAAATACCCAAGTGGTACACTAGCACATTGAGAGCCTTAGGGATAGATGGAATCCCATAAACATCTTCTACAAGACTAAGAACACGAAGTATGACTCACAATGGGCAAAATATGGCTCTAATGAGTACAATTGAGCCATCTACAATACAAGAAGCTCTTCAATCTAATGCTTGGAAAAATACCATGAACATTGAATATCAAGCATTATTGAAAAACAAGACTTGGGATCTTGTTGATCTTCCACCAGAGAAAAAGGCTATTAGATGCAAATGGATTTTCAAAATAAAATATAAATCAAATGGCAGTATTGATAAACACAAAGCACAACTTGTAGCAAAAGGGTATGCACAAAAAGAAGGCATAGATTATGAAGAAACTTTTGCTCCTACAACAAAAATAAAATCCATCAGAATAATCTTTGCTCTAGCTACACAATTTGGATGGAGAATTCATCAAATGGACATGAAAAGTGCCTTCCTCAATGGGGATTTAAAAGAAGAGGTTTATATGACTCAACTAGAAGGATTCATCATACCTGGATAAGAAACAAAGGTATGTAAATTGATCAAATCTCTCTATGGTCTCAAACAAGCTCCTCAAGCATGGTATACAAAAATAGATGAACATTTTGGAAAACATGGTTTTAAGAGAAATCTGTATGATCCAAGTTTTTATCAAAAAGAGCAAGGGAGGAAATTGTATTCATCAATGTATATGTAGATGATTTAATCATCACAGGGAGTTTTGAAAGAATGATTCTAGCCGCAAAGGAATATTTGAAGAAATCTTTTGACATGACCAACCTTGGGTTATTACACTATTGTCTAGGACTAGAGGTAAGGCAAAACCATCATCACATATTTGTTTCACAAAGCAAATATGCCAAGAATCTCCTTAAGAAGTATCACATGAAGGATTGTAAGCCTATGGTGACTCCTATGGAATCAAGTCTACAACTCTCATGTTTTGATTCCTCTCCTCCAACAAATGCAACTCTCTATCGATAGTTAGTTGGAAGTCTCATCTACCTAACTTACACAAGACCAAATATCAGTTTTGTAGTGAGTTACCTTTCTCGGTTCATGCAAGAACCAAAATTGACACATTAGAAGGCAATAAAAAGAGTTCTAAGATATGTACAAGGCACTGTTGAGTGTTAATTTCACCCAATTGTGAAATCTCACTCTCCCTTAGGATTTGTTTCCAAAATCCCCTCTTGCAAAGAAGTTAAACAAACAACTTCTCCAAGGTCTCCACTATATTAGCATTTGCATGTGTATTAGTAATCTCAAATAAAGATGTATCAATTTAATATTTGGAACACCTTAGTGATTGCAAGTAACTATAAATAAGGGGCATGTGTTGGTTTATTTTACCATGCTACTTTAATGATTGTTCATGAAACCAAACAAAAAGTAAATGTGAATTGGCCCTCATATGACCATGATGTAGTGCCTCAATTCCTTTTATCTTGAGGGTTTTAAGATAGATTTTATCTTCCTCATTAAGTGGATTTTAATCAAGATTTATCTTGCATTAAATCCTACTTTTAAAACATTTAAATGAAGATTAAATCTATCTATGAATGTAAATATGAAATGATGAATAGGCTCCTTGAATATGGCTTCTTATCATGAAGATAAAGATAGCTTTCAATGTGATCAATAAACTATCCCTCTTTGGTGAAATTGATTTTCACAAAGAGGCAATAATTTATGGCCTTAAAATAAGGGCTTTAAAATGTCACTTCAACTTATCCCTCTTAAATGAAATCAAATTTTCATAAAGATGAATAATTTAGTGCTTTGAAATAATGACCTTCAATGTAACATGTAAAATTACCCCCTTCAATGAAATCAAAATTTTCATGAAGAAAGGTGCTTTTATTGCTCCAAAAATGGTAATTTGTGAAATGCCATAAAACATAATTCCTTCCATGAAATTGAAATTTTCATGAAGGCAATGTCATCATAGGCTCATGAATGAAATCTGAAACTGAAAAAATGAAATTTGGCCCAAAAATGCAAATTCTGAAATTTTGAATTTTTAAAATCTGCATTAAAACAACAACTTTGACGAATTTTTAAAAATACGAAATGACTCCGAAGAAAAAACGTCTAAGTGCATAATGGAAGTTTGAATAACATTCTACACAACCATGCAATTATTTTTGGATTTTGAATTTTTTTTTACTGTTTATTTTAATGTCCGAAAATAAAATTTTCAAAACTAAAAATAAAATAAAAATATGCATAAAATTAAGTGCTGAAAATGCATAAATGCAAAGTTCCCTCAGTTTGATAGCACCCTGTCCTGCAAAACCGAATATGTAAGAAGTTCATACATGCAACTTAACTTATTCGACTCACAAACTTGCGCAACCAAAATAAACTAAGTGCTAGCTTCTAGGGTTCAAATAAATTTTCAGATTGGGACATTCACATGAAGCAACCAAACCAAAATTACATAAACTTCACATACAAGTCCAAAATCTGAAAATTCTGCAATTATAAGTTCTTTTATTTTATCTTTTATTGGAGTAGGCGGCAATATGCATGTAGATATACTAATACATGCATGTTAACAAAGCCTTTGTTACTCCTTTTAAAACATCTAATAATCTCTTTTCATCGCGAAATTCCGCAACGGACTTGTCCCATGGACATTACCCATATGTCATTTATGAGCCTTTTGTATATTAAATTTAATGAAGACCCCTTAAAAAAAATCTCCTCAAATGTTTTGTGTAAGGTATAGTCCTGCGGCTGCTTGCATTATTCACCTTGTATTTAAAAAAAAAAATATATATATATATATATATATATATATATATATATATTATTTAAAACCACTTGGCAATCTTTGCCATGGCCTATCTATGGGTAATATGAAACCTATGCATTGAGATTCAATTTATTAACAGCCACATCAACTATGGATGTTACGAATTCAATTTGTTGCACGCCCCTTTCCTAAAACTGCCTTGGAATCCTCTCGGTGTTGATTCGGTGAGATTGTATTTCTGACCCGACAGGACCCACGTCTGATGATGTTCACTGTCTTCATATTTCCAATGGCCGTCGTTTTTTGTCTCACTGTACTACGTCGGGGAAACCCATTTCGACGCCGCCGTCAGTCCACATTGAGACTTGCTGTATAATACCGGTGGGTCGCTGCTGTGCGTAATCGAAGTCATTAGACGTTGCCGGTTCGTCAATCTAACTGTTTGTAACGCTCTTCATGATTTCATAATGCTTTAGAAAGAGTAATGTTCTTCATTATTCCCATTTTATTCCGGGTGTAGTGATAAAGTTGTTTTAAAATCTTTATTGATCCGAGCCCCAACCTGTCGACTGACACATGGGATTTGCGTATACCACTTCTTATATTATTTTCTCATTCCCTTCACTCACCCATTTTACCGGTGTTACCAGACAACATTGATATGCATTGCTTTTCAACATTCGGGACACTTATTTTTTATTAAGTAAATACTAATTATATACATTTATTATAGAGATTGAATCCAGGTCATATAGGTGACATGCTCACCGAAATCTCCCCTATCTTCGTCGCCGCTGTTACTGCTTACCGCATGTTAGCCACGTTGTAAGTCTACAATGCTTTCTCATAAACATTCATCAACACCGCGCATGTGCCGTGTAATCGCTTTGCCGCCGATGTACTGCCGGAACTTCGTTCACCACGTAGGATTTGCCCAAGTCGTCTTTGTCACTTGCAATAGCGAGTCCAAGTCACTTAGTCTTCACCGTCGGTTTTCATGAGGCCTGCGCTGTCAAGACAAACAAAGCATGAGTATAATACATTAAATTCTAATATAATGAGCATATGACTATGATATAAAGATCATACTAGCAAGTATATTTTGCCTTTAAAACATTCCACTCTTTCTTTTATTATTATATAATATATCATACACATTAATATAATATATAATATATCATATGCAATACATTAATATATATGATATATAATATATCATATAAATTAATATATAATATATCTTAATGTATATAATATATATTTATTTATTATTAAAAAGACATTTTTGTTTCGTTTATATACTATCGAATATAAATGTCTTTATTATTTTATTTGTTTTAATTATTATATAAACAAAATATTTATATAATAATAATGTTTTATTTTATTTTATTATTATCTTTATTTTTATTTATATTTATATTTATATATAGTATATTTAAATAAATATATCATATATATATATATATAACCTTTTATTTAATTAATTAATTAATTTATATATATAACATATTAAGATACATCATATACATAAACAATTATGTTTTAATGTTTTCAAGATTAACCAATTAAGGCAATGGTCTTTACTATTAAGACTCAAACAAAAGGAGAAACATGGACCAATGATGAACCTCCGAACATGAATTACAACTCCCGGGTAGAACTTATTGAAACCTTGTAACTAACCATCGGAGAGCAATTCAAGTGCAAATCTCCATCCAGACACCCAAGCCAAAGTAACACAAGCAAACACTCACCACCTTACCAAATCTAACCTTGGAGGCAACGAAACCAACAATCAAAGCAAATCACAACTCCTAAATACAAAAATTCAAGGTGGGTCCCCAATTTTGGGGTACGTTGTGGAACATCCACAACATACACCACTGAGTACGGTCTAGAATTCAAGAAGAGTGATCGATTCCTCTGAATAGGTTTATTCAAATGCAGATTGCACAAAATGAATTGATGATAAAAAATCCACCTTGAGATATGTATTCTTTCTGGGATTTGCACCCATATAATGGGAAATCAAGAAACAATAAACAATCCGATGATCTTCCATCAAAGTAGAATATCATGTAGCAAGAGGAGCTATCTGTAAAACAATATGTTTGAAACATATGTTGGCAAATATGGGTGTACCACAAGATAAACCTAGAACATGCATTGGGACAACCAAGGAGTACTGAAACTTGTTCGTAATCCAGTATTCCATGAACAAAGCAAGCACATTAACATGGACTGCCATTTCATCCATGAACATGTTCAACAACACAACATTCAACTCAAATATTCTCCTACTTAAGAACAACGTGCAAATATCTTCACCAAACAACTTAGACGTATCAAATTTGAAGAATTTCAAAAATTTCTCTCCAAGACTATGATGTAATAAGGGAGGAATGTTAGGAATCATAGTTGAGAAAATTACCAAAAAATCTTGATTTTTGTCGATTCTGCTTCTAGTTTGCCCTTGATGATAAAAATTGCATCAAAAATCGCGATTATGAAAAATTGGCAAAAAAATCACAAATCACAAAAAAAAAAAATTGAGATTTTTTACTGAAAAAATCAAAATTTTCTATTGAAAAAATTAGTTGTGGTAGCATGGGTTTGGGAAGGGGCACAAATGCTTTTTTTTAATATATTTTTCCTTATTTTACTTTTTCCAAAATGGAGAGAGGTCTGCCTACCTACTACCACACCAAACAAAACACTAAAGCGCATCCTAACAACAAATTTTTTGCAGTTTGAAGGAATTCGACAGCCACCAACCACCATGCCCAAAGGACTCATCTGAGGTAAGAAAACTCTTGCAAATTTTTTATCTTCTCTTTTTCTATTCCAAGCATGTTTTTGTTTTCTTTTTAAAGATTAAAACCAAATGCTACATCCACCCAACTGTTGCATATGAAAAACTAGTTCAAAGTTTTAAATGTTTTTTTCTTTCTTTTTATTTTCTTCCTCCTTGAAGTAATGCTTCATACGAATTGTTGCTTGAACTATGTATGCAAGCCCATATTTTAAACTATCAATGTTTAAACTAGGGTTTAGGGTTTAGTTTTTTTTTTAAAGTAATTGTTTGTTGTTACTTGTTTCCATGTGCAACCACAAGAAAATCTTGAAAAGAGATCCAACATGGAAGCATGTAAGGGAAGAGGAAAATAAAGTAGAGGTTTATTGCAATTTTTGTGCACCAATCATTCATGGAGGCATATATCACCCCAAATTCTATTTGGCAAAGAAATCAGGGCAAAATGTTAGGTTATGCCCATAGTTGCTGACTAATGTTGAGAGAGAGTGCAATGCCATCCTCTCTACCAGATACGAGAAAAAAGAGCTCAAATGAAGACAAAGCAAGGCCATGTCAACCCCCCTTATCGACCTCATATAGACAATGCTGACATTGGTAACACCTTTAGTCGATTTTACAATGAGAGTTCGAATCCATCAATTGCACATTAAGGGTGTGGAATGAATGAGTCTTATTTTGTGGAATGTTCCATGCCAAGGGCATAACCCACGCTTGGCCAGGTGGAACTAGGAGAGGCACAAGGTAGCAAGGAAGGTTGTTGCCAATTTTTGGTATTATTTTGACCTTCATTTCAATGTGGAAGGTCTCCATACTAGCGGGGCATGGTAGATGCCATCGGATGTTGTGGTGTAGGATTTAAACTGCCAATGTATGATGACCTTCGGGGTCCTATCCTTCGTGAATCTATATATGACATTTAGGTTGTTCTTGAAGACTAGCGTAGGGAGTGGAGGAAGAAGGATTGCATTATCATGTCTAATGGGTGGATCGATGGGAGGGGAAGAACCTTAATTAATTTTTTGGTTGCTTCTTCAAACAAATTTGCATTCCTCAAGTTAGTGGATGCATCGACGCAAGTTAAGAGTGTCGAAATACTTACAGGGTCACTAGGGGAGTTTTGATGGAGGTCAAGGAGGATAATGTTCTCCAAGTTATCATGGACAATGCAACAACGTATGTAGCAGCTGGTAAGATTTTGGAGGAGAGATTCCCCATCGTTTTTTGGTCCCCATGTGCAGCCCACTATCTTGATTTTCTCCTCGAAGATATTGGGAAATTACCTTGGGTGTCATAGTTTGTACATAATTCCAAAGCTATTAAAATTTTTATCTATAACCATACATGGGTCCTCCACCTCACGAGGCAATTTACTAGTGGGATGGAGCTAGTGCGGGTTGGAGTTACATGCTTTGCTACATACTTCATGATATTGTAGAGCCTCTTTGATGCAAGAGGGGCATTGAAGATGTTTGTGAGCAATGAATGAAATTTCGAAGACAAAAAATTGATGTGAGGAAGTTGAAAAGAAAACTGGCCCATGAAGTTGAAGAACTACAATGAGGAGAGAAGAAAAAAAAGGGGAAAAAGAAGTAGAAGCAAACAAGAAAAAAAAGGATCAGGGAAAGAGATGAAGAAAAAAATAGAGGTTCGAGGAGAGGCCAAAGATGACCTAGGAGGTAAATGAATGTTTAGGACTAAAAAGAAATAATCTTGTGTTTGGCAATATTTTGAATATAATATTGTGCAAGCTTAAATAAAATCATATCTTTCCCAAAACTTTACTATGTGTATGAATGGTGGTCATATGAGAGTATTTTGGATAGAGTATCATGGTTTTGTGTGTAGGGTATAACCAATCGTAGGATTCAACCATCATCTATCATTTTGTTGGCCATGTTTTGGTTGCGATCAATGGAAAGCAAGAGAATGTATTGTTTGTTAGAATTCTTGATGGGTATGTGATACAACAAAAGTAGATTGTTGATATTTGAGAGTCCAATACTACTCGGGTTAAAAAAAATGTCGAACAAGGAAGAAGAAAATGCCATCCAAGTCCATCACTCTACCATCTAATAGGAAGTTGTTATTCACCCTCTAAATTGAAATATGTCCTAAGTTGTTCAATGGAATATAAGTGTAACCTACTGAATTGTTGACTCCAAAGAAAAATACCACCAAATCGGAAACCTTGTTGTTTAATGTACTATCGTACAAACCAACCACCGTACAATTGAACAATTCAATATAAATCGTATGATAGAAATAAGTTGCCCTCCAAAGTGTCATATGATTAGATGGTCGTACATCCAATAATTGTCATACAAGGACTATGTCCATATAAAGAGTGTATCGTACAAGGGGAAGTGTCGTACAAAAGAGAGGAATCATAAAATACTTTAAATTTGTCTAGATTGCATGTGTGATTGCTGTGCATCTTATGATCAAAGGAGAGATAGTAACTTGTGCTACTTGAGAAGGCTATTCATAGGAGTACTCTCTTCTCTCGTCCGCATCATTTTGGTATAAAAGCTAGTAGATATCTAAGGTTTGATATGTGCTAAACAAAATATGGCACAACGAGGAAGAGGATTGCAAAGCCCTCGAACCATGAATATTGCTGATATGATGAGACGAATCGTCACTTGATTAGATGCACTTGAAACTGCCCATAGGACGAGCATTCAAGTAAAAGACGTAAGTTATAGTGAAGAGGACGAAGCAAATCAACCGAAAGCTTGCAATGACAGACAAGGAGATCCATAATAAATATTAATTTGGGAAAAATTCTAACATGGGTAGGAAACCAAATTTAGAAAACCTTTCATATAATGAAAATTTAAACCCTAAGGAACTCATTGATTAGATTGCAGAGATGGAGAAATATTTTGATTTTGAATCGATAGAAGACCCCAAGAAGGTGAAGTTCACCTATATGAAATTGAAGGGACATGTGTCCTTGTGGTGGGATCATGTCCAAACATAAAGACAAATAAAAGGAAAAGAAAAGATTAAGACATGGGAGAAAATGGTTACCAAATTGAAGGCCAAATTCCTCCCATCGGATTACCAAATAGGGTTGTTCAAAAGACTTCAAAACCTCAAGCAAAAGGAGCTGGGAGTGAAAGAGTATATAGAGGAATTCTATAAAATGACCATAAGGGAGAAAAAGGAGAGGGTGGCAAGATATATAAATGGACTAAGGTGTTCCATACAAGACAAACTTGGTATGCTTCAAATTAGAACAATTGAGGAGGCATATCAATATGCACTCACAACGGAAGAGAAGTTGGCCCGTAAGCAACAAAACAATTTGAGAGGAAGAGGACAATTCTCTAGAGGAAGATAACAATAAAATAGTAGTAGAGGACGTAACATATGGAATACGAATAAGTTAGTACTTATCAAAGTGATTTTAGCTAAAATACCCAAGAAAAAGGTGAATCGTCAAGAGGATGAGGTGGATTTGAAAGACGTAGAAGAGGTGGTTTTATTGACAAATGTTATAGGTGTTTGGAAGGACATAGGGCATTTGAGTGTCCTCAAGCACAATATATTAGCAAGCATGGAAATGAAACCCATAATAAAATTGTACAAGTAGATGAAGATAATATTGCTTCACCAAAGCACATGGAAGAACTAGAAAAAGGAGAATCCCTTATGATAGAAAGGGTATTGTTGAAATCAACAAAGGAGGTGTATGAACCTGAGCATAGAAGAAACTTGTTTAGAATGATATGCAAATTAGGAGGCAAATGTTGCAAGGTGATTGTAGACAATGAAAGTACATATAACTAAGTGTTTATAGAGATGGTAGAAAATCTTGGGTTGAAGAAGATTGAACACCCAAATCCATACATAGTTTCATGGTTGCAAAGAGGACATCAAATTTTGGTAACTTAACAATGTATGGTGAACTTTCATTTTCATTCTTACACGGATGAGATACTATGTGATGTTATGCCTATAGATGCTTGTCATGTCTTATTGGGTAGACCATGGCAGTTTGATAGAAAGTTAGTGCATGATGGTAGGGTGAACACCTACACTATTAAGAAGGATGACAAGAGGTACACATTAAGTCCATTGAAGGACAAAGGAGAAAAGGTGGACAACAGTGCTACACTGTGCTTGGGTACAAAAAATAATCCTTGAAAGGAACGAAGAAGGAAACATGTTTTGCTTTCATTACCAAACCCACAGAAGAATGGATGGTGGATCAGATAGATGAAATCTCACATAAAGTGAAAGATTCATTGGAAGAATATGTAGAGATTATTTCAAGAGATGGGTTGCCACCCATAAGGAGCATTGGTCATCACGTAGATTTCAGTCTTGGATTTGAGCTTATGTAATAAGCCAAATTATAAGATGAAACCAATGGAGAATGAGGAATAGGTAGAAACATGCAAGAGAATACACACGAGGAAGAAGCAGTTGGTCCAGGTTACCTGTAGTAGTGATGATGAAGACAATAATGCAATGATTCCTGTTGTAGAGAAAGAGAAAGAGAAAAAGAACAAAGAGATATGAGAAGAAAATGAATGTCATGATGACATTGATTGTCGTGTTGGACATGACAAAGACCATATTGCTAGAGTTGATAGTGAAATTGTACTTCAAAGTGTGGTGAAGAACATTGTGATAGTGTGAGGTTTCTAAATTGTAACAACCCTACCAAAATAGCTATTTGATTTATATTTATTTTATTTCTAGAACAAGGTACTGCTGATAGATTTATGGCTGTAGGAACATGTAACCATACTTAGGCAGGAAGATCAAGAAAACCTGACACCTCCTACAAATAGTAGATGAAGAACGGTCGCAAGAGGTAATATGGGGATATGATGGCAGTGTGAAATACCACTGCGGCGGGATATTCGCAGTTGTAGGGATGGAAGGCCCTACTAAAAATACACTTGTTAAACGACTCTCATGTAGTTGCATACATATAGTTGCATATAGGACAATGATTTATTCTGCATGTTTTAATTGTTGATTGTGTGTGAATAAATGAATATTTTTACTGAAAAAATAGGAATTTTTTATTGAAAAAATTGGTTGTGGTAGCATGGGTTGGGGAAAGGGCACAAACACCTTTTTAAAATATATTTTTCCTTATTTTACTTGTTCCAAAATGGAGAGAGGTCTGCCTACCTACTACCACACCAAACAAAACACTAAAGCACATCCTAACAATGGATTTTTTGCAGTTTGAAGGAATTCGACAACCACCAAAAAATGCCCAAAGGACTCATCTGAGGTAATTAAACTCTTACAATTTTTATTTTCTTTTTTTATTCCAAGCATGTTTTTGTTTTCTTTTTAAAGATTAAAACCAAATGCAACAACCACCCAACTGTTGCATTTGAGCTTGAAAAACTAGTTCAAAGTTTTAATTATTTTTTTCTTTCTTTTTATTTTTCAACCCTTTTATTTTCTTCCTCCTTTAAGTAATGCTCCATAAGTATTGTTTCCTGAACTATGTATGCAAGCCGTATTTTCAACTATCAATGTTTAAACTAGGGTTTAGGGTTTATTTTTTAAAAGTAATTGTTTGTTGTTACTTGTTTCCATGTGCATCCAAAAGAAAATTGAAAAGAGATCCAATATGGAAGCATGTAAGGGAAGAGGAAAATAAAGCAAAGGTTTATTATAATTTTTGTGCATCAATCATTCATGGAGGCATATATCGCCCCAAATTCCATTTGGCAAAGAAATCAAGGCAAACTGTTAGGTTATGCCCATAGGTGCTGACTAATGTTGAGAGAGAATGCAATGCCATCCTCTCTAACAAAGAGGAGAAAAAAGAGCTCAAATAAAGACAAAGCAAGGCCCCCCTTCTCGACCTCATATAGACTATGCTGACATTGGCAGCGCCTTTAGTCGATTTTACAATGAGAGTTCAAGTCCATCAATTGCACATTAAGGGCATGGAATGGATGAGTCCTATTTTGTGGAATGTTCCATGCCAAGGGCATAACCCACGCTTGGTCGGGTGGAACTAGGAGAGGCACAGGGTAGCATGAAAGGTCGTTGTCAATTTTGGTATTTTTTTGACCTCATTTCAATGTGGCAAGGTCTCCATACTAGCAGGGCATGGTAGATGCCATCACATCTTGTAGTGTAGGATTTAAAATGCCAACTTATGATGACCTTTGGGATCCTATCCTTTGTGAATTTGTGTATGATATTTAGATTGTGCTTGAAGACTAGCATAGGGAGTGGAGGAAGCATGATTGCACTATCATGTCTGATGAGTGGATCGAAGGGAGGGGAAGAACCTTAATTAATTTTTTGGTTGCTTCTTCACATAAATTTACATTCCTCAAGTTAGTGGATGCATTAACACAAGTTAAGAGTGTCAAAATGCTTACAGGGTCATTGGGGGAGTTTTTATGGAGGTGAGGGAGGAGAATGTTCTCCAAGTTATCATGCACAATGCAACAACGTATGTAGCAGCTGGAAATATTTTGGAGGAGAGATTCCCCATAATTTTTTGGTCTCCTTGTGCAGCCCATTGTCTCGATTTGCTCCTTGAAAACATTGGGAAATTACCTTGGGTGTCAGAGGTTGTACATAATTCCAAAGCTATTACAAAATTCATCTATAACTATACACGGGTCCTCCACCTCATGAGGCAATTTACTAGTGGGAGGGAGCTAGTGCGGGCTAGAGTTACATGCTTTGCTACATACTTCATGATATTACATAACCTCTTTGATGGAAGAGGGATGTTTGTGAGCAATGAATGAAATTCTGAAGACAAAAAATGGACATGAGGATGTTGAAAATAAAACTAGCTCAAGAAGTTGAAGAACTACCATGAGGAGAGAAGAAAAAAAAGGGGAAAAAGAAGTAGAAGCGAACAAGAAAAAAAATATCAGAGAAAGAGATGAAGAAAAAAGAGAGGTTTGAGTAGAGGCCAAAAATGACCTAGGAGGGAAATGAATGTTTAGGATTAAAAAGAAATAATCTTGTGTTTGACAATATTTTGTATATAATATTGTGCAAGCTTAAATAAAATCATATCTTTCCCAAATATTTACTATGTGTATGAATGGTGGTTGTATGAGAGTATTTTGGATAGAGTATCATGGTTTTGTGTGCAGGGTATAACCAATCATAGGATTCAACCATCATCTATCGATTTGTTGGCCACGTGCTAGTTGCGATCAATGGAAAGCAAGAGAATGTATTGTTTGTTAGAATTCTTAACGGGTATGTGATACAACAAAAGTAGATTGTTGATATTTGAGTCTCCAATATTGCTCAGGTTAAAAAAAACATCGAAGAAGGAAGAATAAAATGCCATCCAAGTCCATCACTCTACCATCTAATAGGAAGTTGTCATTCACCCTCTAAATTGAAATATGTCCTAAGTTGTTCAATGGAATATAAGTGTAACCTATTGAATTTTTGACTCCAAAGGAAAAGACCACCATGTAGGAAATCTTGTTGTTCAATGTACTACTGTACAAACAAACCACCGTATAGTTGAACAGTTCAATATAAATCATATGATAGAAGGAAGTTGCCCTCCAAAGTGTCATACAATTAGATGGTCGTACATCTAATAATTATCATACAAGGACTATGTCCATACAAATAATGTATCGTACAAGAGGAAGTGTCATACAAAAGGGAGGAATCATAAAATACTTTAAATTTGTCTAGATTGCATGTGTGATTATCTTGCATCTTATGATCAAGGAGATATAGGAACTTGTGATGCTTGAGAAGGCTATTCATAGGAGGACTCTCTTCTCTTGTCCGCATCATTTTGGTATCAAAGCTAGTAGATCTCTAAGGTTTGATATGTGCTAAAAAAAAAATGGCACAAAGAGGAAGAGGACCGGGAGGCCCTCAAACCATGAATATAGCTGAGATGATGAGAGGAATCATCACTTGATTAGATGCATTTGAAACTTCCCACAGGATAGCATTCAATTAAAATATGTAAGTTATAGTGAAGAGGACGAAGCATATCAACCGAAATATTGCAATGACAGACAAGAAGGAGATCCAAAATAAACATTAATTTGGAAAAATTTCTAACATGGGTAGGAAACCAAAGTTAGAAAACCTATCATATAATAAAAATTTAAACCTTGAGGAACTCATTGATTGGATCGTAGAGATGGAGAAATATTTTTACTGTGAATCGATAGAAGACCCCAAGAATGTGTAGCTCACCTATATGAAACTGAAGGGGCATGCGTATTTGTGGTGGGATCATGTCCAAACATAAAGATAAATAAAAGGAAAATAAAATGTCAAGACATTGGAAAAACTGGTTACCAAATTGAAGGCCAAATTCCTCCCATCAAATTACCAAATAGGGTAGTTCAACAGACTTCAAAATCTCAAGCAAAAGGAGTTGGAAGTGAAAGAGTATATGGAGGAATTCAATATAATTACCATAAGGGCTAGTCATATTGAAGATGATAAGGAGAGGATGGAAATATATATAAATGGACTAAGGTTGTCCATACAAGATAAAATTGGTATGCTTCAAATTAGAATAGTCGAGGAGTAAGCAACAAAAAAATTTGAGAGGAAGAGGACAATAAAATAGTGGTAGAGGGCATAACATATGCAAGAAGGATAAGCTAGTACTTATCAAAGTGATTTTAGCTAAAGTACCCAAGAAAAGGGTGAATTGTCAAGAGGATGAGGTGGATTTGAAAGAGGTAGAAGAGGTGGTTTTATTAAAAAATGTTATAGGTGTTTGGAAGGACAAAGGGCATTTGAGTGTCCTCAAGCACAATAGATTAGCGAGCATGGAAAGGAAACCCATAGTAAAAATGTACAAGCAGATGAAGACAATATTGATTCACCAAAGCACATGGAAGAACTAGAAAAAGTATAATCCCTTATGATAGAAAGGGTATTTTTGAAACCAACAAAGAAGGTGTATGAGTTTGAGCATAGAAGGAACTTGTTTAGAATGATTTGCAAATTAGGAGGTAAATGTTGTAAGGTGATTGTAGACAATAAAAGTACATATAACTTAGTGTCTATAGAGATGGTAGAAAATCTCAGGTTGAAGAAGATTGAACACCCAAATTCATACATAGTTTCATGGTTGCAAGGGGGACATCCAATTTTGGTAACTTAACAATGTATAGTGAACTTTCATCTTCACTCTTACACGGATGAGATACTATGTGATGTTATGCCTATGGATGCTTGTCATGTCTTGTTGGGTAGACCATGGCAGTTTGATAGAAAGGTAGTGCATGATGGTAGGGTGAACACCTACACTATTGATAAGGATGGTAAGAGGTACACATTAAGTCCATTGAAGGACAAAGGAGAAAATGTGGACAACAGTCCTACATTAAGCTTGGGTACAAAAAACAATCCTTGAAAGGAACGAAGAAGGAAGCATGTTTTGCTTTCATTACCAAACCCACAAAAGAAGGGATGGTGGACCAAATAGATGAAATCTCACATAAAGTGAAGGATTCGTTGGAAGAACATGGAGAGATTATTTCAAGAGATGGGTTGCCACACATAAGGAGCATTGATCATCACGTAGATTTCAGTCTTGTATTGAGCTTATGTAATAAGCCAAATTATAGGATAACACCAATGGAGAATGAAGAATATGTAGAAACATGCAGGAGAATACACACGAGGAAGAAGCAATTGGTCCAGGTCACCTGTAGTAGTGATGATGAAGATGATAATGCAATGATTCATATCGTAGAGAAAGAGAAAGAGAAAAAGAACAAAGAGATAAGAGAAGAAAATGAATGTCATGATGACATTAACTGTCGTGTTGGCCATGAAAAAGACCATATTGCTAGAGTTGATAGTGAAAATGGTACTTCAAAGTGTGGTGAATATTGTGATAGCGTGAGGTTTCTAAATTGTAACAACCTTACCAAAATAGCTATTTGATTTATATTTATTTTATTTCTAGAACAAGGTATTGCCGATAGATTTATGGCTGCAGGAACAGGTAACCATCCTTAGACAAGAAGATCAAGAGAACCTGACACCTCCTACAAATAATAGATGAAGAACAGTCGCGAGAGGTAAGATGGGGATATGATGGCAGTGTGAAATACCACTGCGGCGGACTATTCACAGTTATAGGGATGGAAGACCCTACTAACAATACACTTGTTAAACGACTCTTACGTAGTTGCATCCATATAGTTGTATATAGGACAATGATTTATTCAGTATACTTTAATTGTTGATTATATATCATATACAATATATGGTGAATAAATGAATATTCTTTTAGATAAATACTTAATTTAAATTTTTATTTTTATTCAAGAACTAATTTCAATACTAAGAAGAACATGGTTTCTTCATTCTATTATTATTATTATTATTAATTAACAAATATTAAGTTTAGTTAACAATATAAAATTTAAGATTAGAAATAATAAATTCAAGTAATACATTCTCCAACAATATGAATATCCGCCCTTAGAATTTGATTTTTCACCTGGCGGATATTGGAGAAGGGTGTCTGCATGGATTTTACAGCTGTCGATTATTTTGTTGCTATGAGACATGGACGTTGATTGCGTGGCATTGGAGATAAGGGTCTGTGAGAAGAGTATTGAAGGCAAAACAACGACACCTTACCAGGTCGGAGTTCTTGCATCTGGATGCCTCTGTGTGCGATATACTTGGATTACGTTATAACATGTTTTATTGCTGACGAATGGTTAAGTATAGCTTACAAATTACAAGTTGAGAAAAACTTCTTTTTATTGTAGGTTGTGGAATATTAGGTTGTGAAGATTAAGTATTAATGTTGAATTTTTATTATGATGACTGGTAATTAGTAATGCCTTAATGGTGAACTGACTAAAAGTATGACTGAAAACAGAGACTGAGTGAGTGCTGAGTTCAGAGAAATTGGACTTTCATGCCTTACTGTAGAAAAGGTTTAGCGTTCAAAACGTAAAATGAAAGCCATTAATAGTGATGCTGTTTAAAGAAACGATTCTGCTTTTATAAATTTCACTTAATGTATGTCGGAAGATGATTGTTTGAGATTACATTGCATTTTGTTTGCATCGATAGGATTAGCTTGCATTCAATTTAGGTGGGCTGTTCTGATCCCCCGGTGTCACTTTAAGCTCCGGTGGTCTTCTGCGGCGACTAGAGCTTTAGCAGCGGATGTGCGTCTCCAGTGACAAAGCCAGAAGGTTTTATTTAGCCGTGATGGGCTGAGGAAGTTACATAATACCTTCCGAGGCTGATCCTGAATATTTCGGGAGTAAATTTAGTTATACTGTGTTGAACCATATTGACATATCTTTCGCAATTGCAAAGCAAATTCTGGACAAGTCAAAAATTATCTACCGTCTTTAATAAATGGTTCGGATGGAGATTCATTGGTTGTTGATATCTCCATGTGGAATTGTTCCTAAATGTTATAGAACTGGTGCTTCCATGCTTTGCATCCGTGTCTAAAGGTTTATGTAATCCTTTTGTTAACATCTGGGTTGCCGTATCCAATCTGATTTATATTAACTCAGAAACAACTTTCCAATTGATGGCTTCAATAAAATTTATTCGAATTCAATGATTTTAAGCTTGGTTTTATCAATCTCTTCTATTTTGTGTTTCATGAGAATTAATTTTTTTATATAATACTTTTTATATGCATTCGCTTTGGAATTGAATCCTAGTCACATCACCAACAACGTAAGTGGTATCCTAGTCACATCACCAACAACGTAAGTGGTGTTCCGATAACATAAATGGCGTCGTCCTTACGGGTAGACCTAATAACGTAAATGGCGTCGTCCTTACCGGTAGACCTTACCGGTAGACCTAGTAATTGAGTTTATTATTGCTGGTCTCCATCGCTGTCATAACTGAATGGTTATACACCACTTACGCCAGTTTACTATGCTCATATATTTTAAGAAATGGTGAACCACCACTCAAGAACTGGTTGTTTCAAGAACTTGCTTTATTTAAAAGCAAAGGACCTCCGTAAAGAGTTTCGTAAATCGGGCTTTCATAAAAATCTGCAGTTATAAAATCTAGTGTAAAACAACCCTAGTTAAAAGCAGTATAGCTAAACTAAATCTTATGTGTGAAATGAATAATTGTTAATAGTAGGTTCACTTTAAAATTAGAAAACCAGTAGTTCCGTCGACCCATCCTTAACTCGTTTTGCTTCCATTTTAAATAATGAATTGTTGCGAATATATGTTATCTTATTTCTTTATTTTTGTCCTAATGTTGCTTTATGTCATCTTAATGACGTAGACATTCAACAAAGGAATTTAAATCTGACTGGCACCTTATTAAACAAAATTTTACTTTTACATTATATAAATCTTTAAGTAAAAGTTGAGTATATCTAAATAATTGTTTTAGATTAGCTGTTTAAATAAAGTATTATGTGCATTATTTTATTCAATATCTTAAAGTCAGAAGCTGAATACAATTCAACATTTAAATTTATGATTCATTAATTAATAGAAAAATATAAAGTATGGATAGTTTTGTTAAACTTAGAATGCCGTTACATAGATGAAAAAGAAGAACTAGACATAAGGATTAGTTGTTCAATATTGCTTAGTAAAAGTAAGCAAGTTCGAATATTTGTTTTTTTTGTTTTTTAATTTACATAGTGGAATCGGTAGCCGCCACGAATCCGGGCAGGCTATCCAGTTTTTTATGGCCGCCACAGTATTCTACGCTGTCCGCTTCGGAAGCCGCCACACAGATCTTTGCATAGTCCGTCCCTATAACCATCATGCCACAATTATTTTAAACCTTTTACGCCTCTGAAAGCACTTTTTTTTACGTTGTTAAACGTTGGTTTATTCAAAAGATTATATGAAGAAGGCTTAAACTATTGTCGGATATGAGAAAAGTGAAATGTAAATAATTCTTTTATTTTATTTGACATAACTCCTTTGAATTTAAGGAAGTTAAAAGCAATAGCTTGATAGAAAATTATTGTATAGTTGCTATTAATTTAAAAATGTAAAATAAATGTTAGTTTTTGATGTATTGCGCAGATTCAAAATAATATGAAAGAAAGTAAATTTACGAGATGATTGAAATATATTATAAATAGAAATGACATAAATGAATACAATGTAGCTATGAAGGAAATAAACACTTCATTAATAAAGTTACTGAACTACATTGTACCCATCATCAATATATGGTGATCTACACAACACTATGCTACTACCTATGAATATGCTCTAAGCTTCTCTATCTAACTATATCTATCTATTACAATGAGGCCTTTCTTATATAGGAAGATAAGTTCCTTGGCCAACATTCTATCTAGCTGTGCAAGGGACAACTTGCACATATACATCTTGCACATTGGCACTTGTGCATTTATTACATTGCATGAAGTAACTAGATAACTTCCCCCTAAAGGAATCTAATGTCCTAAGTATGTACCTTGGAAGGTACATTTACATGACCCAAATGATGTAATATACTCTATTTCTAACATCCCATGTATTATATTATTTGGGTATTGAAGACTTTAGTCTTCAATATGGATCTTCTTCTTCATCTTGAATTTTGTAATCTGTTCAAGCAAATGGTTAGTGTCTCTGTAGTATGTTACATTTGTTGACAGAGCTTTCAACTCATAGTCTTCTGCAGGTTCTTCCAATTCTTCAATTTCTTCTATCCTCTGAACTAGGTGCCCTTTCTGATTTCTCTTATGATATTCCAATTGAGGATAATTGGTTGGTCACTGAGATTGCTGTTAATGAGGGTTACTTTACTATTGTCAAGGTTGAAATTGATTCCCCTTATTCATGGTTCTGGTTTTTGGGATTGTATCTGCAATAGTTGGTACTATGACCTTTCTTTTTGCATATATGACAATACCATGTTTTTCGTCCTCTTGCTGATAAAGTAATATTTCTTTGTGGATTATCTTTTGATGCCAATGCAGTGTTAGTCATCTCATCTTTCACACTATTTTATACTTCATATTCTTGAAGTATATTGACCAGGTCATCAAAAGAAGTATCTTTACTTAAAACTTGTAAAGATGTGACCAAATGCTTATAGTTATCTAGAACTGCTCTCATGGTTACTTGAGTAAGAAGTTCATCCTTAACTGTTTATCCTTTCCCTTTAAAATCTACTACCTTAGAAACAGTTCTATGCTTTCTCCACTATTCATCTTTAATGAGTGAAGTTGAGTTTGGAGATGAAGAATAGTTGCCTTATTCTTTTTTTTTTCAAATATTTTCTCTAGGCTTGTCCATGCATCTGAATATGTTTTTTCTGAACTGATATATGGTTGTATCTCATCAGTGATAGCAAAGGTTATTATCATTAGAGCCTTTGAATCATTTTCCTAAAACTTTAGAATTTCAATATCACCTGTGGCAGGTCTCTATGTTTTCCTTTTGACAACATCCCAAAGTTTTTCATATACTAAGATTGCTTTCACTTTAATATTCCAGGAGAAATAATTAGAACCCTTGAGTAGTTGAGATTCTGCTAGGAAGAATTTGTTTGATGCCATTTAAATTCCCTAATATCAATCCTTAAATTTTGTGGACTTCCTTATGTCTTCCTAGTAATATGTGGAATATGATATAGTGCTCTTGTAAAATATAGTTCAATTTTGGTTGATTTTATACAGTTTTGTAAATATAAAAAATCAACTTTTTTAACACCTTATTATTCCTATTGAACTAAGCACTTTTCCAATTTTGAAGAGGTTTTAATGTTGGATTTCTTTTGTCCCTTTGAGAAAATTTTGAGACAAGAATATTATAAAATTCCAACCTTAGCAAAAAAATCTTAATAACCTCTTTTTATATCCCTCGAGATTTTAGTTAAGTGTTTCTAATTTCCAATAACCTAGTTTGGTGTTGTAACCCTTATAACTCCCAAATTTGGAAAATTAGAACACATTAATATTTGCAAACATTAAATGGAATAATTCCAAGTAGTATCCCTTATTTCTCCTAGGTTGTATTTTGCAAATATTAGACAACTTTGATATTTTCATCTCCCTAAGTTTTTCTTTCAAATAAATATTGATTTCCTTTAATACTTCAACCTTAGAATATAACCTTATAACTTCATTTTTGATGAAAGAAAATTAGATGGGGCATTTTACCTTAATAAGGCTTTGCAAATTTATGAAATCGATAGTAGTCTATCCTTCTTAGGCACTATGAGTAATGACAGATTCTCCAACTTGCTATTGGCTTCAACACTCTCTTTAATGCTTCATTGACCTATTTGATCGAGAGTACTATTCCTTACCGCTTTTGAATACTTTCAAATTTCTATCGAATTACTCTTCGAGTTGCTGCCAAGTTGTTGCAGAGTTGCTTCGATCTAAGTCACCTTTAATATGTTGAACATTTTGTGTCTTTAAAGTTAAAGTTGTCATTGATGTCAAGAAATGAAGTCATCATTAAATATCAAGGAATTTGTCAAGAAACAAGTTATCAAAGTTGTCATTGATATTATGGAAGAAGCTTCTAATAAAGTCAAGATCAAAAGGAACAATGCAAAAGTTAAAGGCAAAGGGCTCCGTAATATTAAATATTATGTGAAAGCAAAAGTTAAAATATTTTTATTTAAAACCAATGGTGGCAAAAATAAAAGGTTTTTATTTAAAACCAATGGTGGGATAAATTACAAAGTTTTTATTTAAGACCAATGGTGGCAAAAATAAAAGGTTTTTCTTTAAAACCATAGGGCTTAAAGAATTAATTTATAAAATTTAAATTCAAAAGAATTTAAATATTTTATAAATTAATAAAGTTCCAAAGGAAAATCGAGCGTCGACATTGAGAATAAATCGAGCACCGACGTCATGCATGGAGGAAGAGATTTAGTATAAAAGCTAATGCCTTGGAGGTATTTCAATTTATCGTTTTGCTCGATGATAAAAACGTACAATTGTGTTTAAGTATGTAAGGAAGAAAGAGCAGCGAAAATCTTGTTTATGCACAAGTGAACGTAGCCAAGGTGTGGTGAGAGACATTAATCGTAGCCAAGGAGTGGCGCAAGGTAGCAAACATAGCCAAGGTGTGGCTAGAGATAGCAAACGTAGCCAAGGAGTGGTGCAAAGCAGCGAACGTAGGCAAGTTGTGGCTAAAGACAACATACGTAACCAAGGAGTGGAGCAAGGCAACGAGCGTAGCCAAGGTGTGGCTCAAGGCAAAAAACATAACCAAGGTGTGGCTTGAGGCAGCGAACGTAGCAAGGCATGGCTTGAAGTAGGCAAATGTGTAAGGTGTGGAGTATCCAAGGGAGAACACAGCCCCACGATGGTGACAACCAAGAGGAAGGCACTTGGAAGAAGCATTTCAGGTGTTAATAAAACTGGTAACATTTTTGTGATCTTTAATTTTAATTTAGGCTAAGGTTGAATAAAAGAGAAATAAGGTTGTAATTAATTTTATGAATGCCTAAATTAAAAGGGAGTAGTTAATATAAAGTATTGAGGCAAAAATATTTACTTGTGGGTAAAGTACTTTTACCTTAGAAAAGGGAAAGATAAATTTCATTATCTTATTAAAATAATTATATTTAATGCAATAATAAGTTTAGGGAGTTATGAGTAGAAATAGCTTTGGGTTTTGAAAAACAAAAGTGACTTAAGCTTGAGAGGTGAATATTCTAAATAGTTTGATGTTGAATATTATTTTGAGATTGGAGCAATAAGGTATACTCATGAATTAATATATGCATTGTATTGTCATCTATCCTTTTGATATTGGCAAAGGAATATTGTGTTATTGTGGCAGATTCTTGAAGGTTATCTTTATCAAGAAAAAGGCATGGGCATATTTTTCAAAGTTTAAGTTGATTGGTTGTTTTCTGGAAAATAAGTTTGGAGTGAAAAGGAATTAATTAGGGTTTCCTTTTAAGTGTGTTTGAGTGATTGCTACAAGGTTTTATGGAATAAAGAAGTGTGGTTAAAACCTTTTTTATAAGCATTGTTTTTGAAGCCATTGATTGTGTGAAGAACTTAAAATAGGGTTGAGTATCATTGCTATGTGAAGATTGTTTTATGAGCATTATTGTTGAAGTGAGTTGTTGAGAAAAGAACTTGAACTAGGGTTTGAAAGAACATGAGTATCATTGTTATGCGAGGATTGTTGTTGAGCATTGTTGGAAATATTTTGAGTTGATGTTTACATGCTTGGACTAGGGTTTGTGAGCAAGGGTTGTTTCCTTGAGTGATTGGTTGAGAAGAGTTGGTTGAGCCTAGTCAAGTGAGTGTGTGAAGTGATTGTTCAAGTTCCATAAAACAAACTATTCTATATTTTGATTTGAGTTGAGAAAGTGATTGGGCATTGAGTATAGAAAATATTGGGTCTCTAACAATTCTCTTTATGTTTCTATGATATTGGACAAGTTCTAGTGTGGACTTGTTGAGAATATTTGAGGTAAGTCTTTGAGAGGACTTGTGGATAGATTTGAGTAAGCTTTTGTGGAAGCTTACAATACAAATTGAGAGCAGATTTGGATAAGTTCTTGAGAGGACTTATTGAGAAGATTGGACAAGTTTTGAGTGGACTTGTTGAGTAGATTGAGCAAGTTTTGAGTGGACTTGTTAAGTAGATTTGAGCAAGTTATGAGTGGACTTGTTGAGTAGATTTGAGAAAGTTCTGAGTGGACTTGTTGAGCAAATTAAGCAATTTTTGAGTGGAAATGTTGAGCAGATTTGAGTAAGTTCTGAGTGGACTTGTTGAGCAGATTGAGCAAGTTTTGAGTGGAATTTTTGAGCAGATTTGAGCATGTTCTGAGTAGACATGTTGAGCATACTGAGCAATTTTTGAGTGGACTTGTTGAGTAGTTTTGAGCAAGTTTTGAGTGGACTTGTTGAGTAGAGTTTGGTGTAAATTTGAGGATAGGTTTGTTCGAGATCAGATATAGAGATTGAGCAGATTTATGCTAGGCCAAAGGACTATGTTTAGTGCATATTTGAGATAGATCTTTGGAGGTGATAGAGCAAAGAGGAAAATGGTCTCTAGTGGATAGATATCCATCAGCCAGGGCAGTGAGGACAAGTCTTTTGAGTGGGTACAAGAGTCTTCAGTGGAGAGAGATCCACAAGCCACTGTAGTGGAGGCAGTAGTCTTCTAGAGGATCATCAGCCAAAGCAGAGGAGGAGTTATCATGTGGATAGAGATCCATGAACTTGATTTAGGGGATCAACATCTCCTTTGGACAAAGGTCCATAAACATTGTAATAGGGAAAGGATTCCCAAGAGATTGATTGAGAAAATTTTAGTGAAATATTTTCTCTATGGAGTAGCCCACATTGGTTGAACCACGTAAATTGTGGTGTCTCTATTGTGTATGGTGTTTTATATATTTATTTTATTACTGTCATTGATATTGATCTATACATTGCATAATATTTATTGGAAAAGAAAAGTAAAAAGTTATCTTATACTGTTCACCCCCCCTCTCAATATAAGCTTATGTTCTTCATAATAGGCGGTCAGTCGAGTGACAAGTATCATAACAATTTTTTTAAATGCTCCAAGAATGCTTTGGGTGTTTGGTGAAGATGTCGATCTTGTTCTAATGCTTATGACAAGTCTCACCTTTACTTGAGACATTTTTTTTATTCCCTCTTCATGCACTGTCCAAGAGATGTTTCTGCTTTAATGTATATGAGGCTTCTTGCTATAACGCTTCTGGCTATAAGTAACTCCTTTGTTGCATGGAGTATGGATGCCAAAACAATGTTGTAACATCTCCTTCATGGGTATTTTTTAGGATTATTTTAGAGAATGACAAGTGGCACCTTATTTTCTTTACATGCCCTTATCTTATCGACGCCTTCTTGCAAGCCCTTAATGTATTATTTCACCTTGTTCTTTGTTGTACTTCATTGGTGTTGAGATATTTATAGCAAAATAATGCTTATGGTGGAGCTTTGATGGAGATATGGAGGAGCTCTAGTGGAGATATGGAGGAGCTCTAGTGGGGATATGGTAGCGCTTTGATGAAGACTCCGTGATGCTCCACTTAAGGTAGTGAATGCTCCTTGATTGGACGTATGGTTCCAATTTGCTTGCTTCGATTTCCTTTGCTTATACACTACTTGATTTCTCCCTGGCTTGTGCCTTGTTTTTTACAGGTTCGACTATCCAAGATACGTAGAAGATGAGCCTATATGAGTGGATCTTTGCTATGCTTGGTATTATGCTAGTGTTTGGCTGCATTTGGCTGGTTCACCTTGCTTATATTGTGTCTTTGAGGCACTTTCCAATTTGCCCTTTTTCTTGCGTAGAATGAGTTAAAGAAATGTAATACAATGTAACAACATTCGATGCCTTTTGTACTCCTTTTTGTAGGTCTTATATTCTAGTTTATATGGCAAAATTTTTGAATGTAGTGTAGGGGATTTGAGGTTGTCTCTTTGCTTATAAACCTTCCCATTTTTTCTTGGATATTATGATGACAAATCCAAGCTTAGATAGAAGTAGATAGAAGCTCCTTATATGATGCAATTTTATGAACCTTGCAACTAACCCTGTAATGCTTTGGATTTGAGACTCACCAAGTCTCAATATTTGAAGATTCTATTTCTGATTTTGGTTAGTCGTCTTCTTCTCCAAGTATTGGAGGATTCTAACCTGATTTGGTGGTTTCACTTGGCCACTATGTGTTGCAAATTTTTGTGCACTAATAGTGTATTTAGACACTTTGCCAATTTATGATTTTGTGCCCTTCTCAAGAACACAAACAATAATCCTTTTGAGAGCAATAGAATAGTGCAAATGAATCTAATAATATTTATTTTAATGCAATAACAATTTCACCTTATCACTCCAATCAACTATCAAATTGATGCACTTAATAAATTTACTACAACTAATCAAGAATAATCTAAAATGAATCTTCAAGAGATTCTACAATTTCACTACAATTTATATTGTAGGACGTAGTCTTATTTTTCCTTTTCCAAAGTAGATTATAGATAGTTGATAGATGTAATTATGAAATCTAATAAACTCCTAATTAATGTGCAAATGAACCTTAAAAGGAAATTTTCTCTGTTTGCACTTTTGAAGATTGTAATCCAAATTTTCTTCTTGCAACTTTAATCCAAATTAAGATGTTTTTACAAATCTGATAAGTAATCCAATTAATGAATCTACTTGCACCAAAAGTTGCTTACCTGTTTTAAAGATTTTGTAACTCTTTTGTCGCTTTTGTAGAGGATGTGGATCTTGGTGTCTAAGATCACCAAGTTGTTGCTTTGAGTAGGATCTTGCAGCTCTTTGTAGACTATGCTAAACAACTTCTTCTTCACAAAAATATGGTCTCAAACTTTCTTTCACGAGCCTAGTATTTGGTGGTTTGTTCTCTTGTGGTCTCCTTCTATTGTTAATTTGGATAAGTCTTTGTATTTGAAGCGGTGCCTTCTTGCTGTGAGAGGCTATTAAGAAAATTTATTATCATTAACAAAAATCATACACCAATTTGCAGAAATATAAAATCATTGATCCACAAATAATTATCCACAAAAAAAATCCACAAATGAGAGAGATATAGATAATACCCTTAAGGTAGGGAAACACCAATAATAATCCTTAAGGAAGGAATAACTCCACAATAGCTCCTAATATGAGAGAGCTACTTAAGGAGGGTAAAGTCCCATAAGCCGCTTTGTGGGTAAATACAATTACATATGATTGTTCTCCATGATGATTACAATGAAAAATATCTATTTATAGGTACCCTGACATGCCACCCTCCTTACAAATATTTCGTCCTCAAAACATGTGAAGAAAGAAGATATTATGATTTCCTAAGTAATGTTAGCAACTGGTACCAATCTCGATCATCCATCCATCCAAGTGAAACACGTTGATGTCGGTATGCCATTTTGTTACTTGAGTATCAAAATCTGCTTCGTTGGCTCCACGCTTCTACTGCTGTATTTTGATAACTTGAATGATGGGTCCACTTGTTCCTTGATGCTGATGAACCACTTTAAAAACTAGGATCACCATGCTTTCTCTGCCAAACACTGCCATAGTTGGTGCCCTTCTGATTCCATGTAGGACCATAATACTGCTACCTTGAGCCATACCTCTAATATTGTTTCCACTCATGGTGGTGTGGATGGTGATATGGTGCAACCTTAACTTGATGTTCTTCCTTCTTTGACTCCTCAACATTGGGCTCTATTGTTTTAAATTCTTCTGCACATTGTTCTTTCATGTTCCCTTTGTTTGGTGTGTTCTTGTGCTCTTCTAACAAAGTTTCCTTAGGCTTTACTACTGCTATTTCCATGGAATTTATTGTTACCACTTCCTTGTTGGATTCTATTTTAGGTTCTCTTTGTTATTCAGTTTGTTTCTCTGCAACCATTTCTTATTTTTCCTTGGATCCTTGCTTCTTAAGCTGAGAAATATCCTGCAATGTTATCTTCTTTTTCTTGTACCATAACTTCATAAAATTATTTTGCACATTAATGTTAATAGTACCCAAAGAATCTAACAAAGGATAACCAAGAACAATATCCTCATCATCCATCTTAATAGCATAGAAATATGAATGTAAAACATGTTTATCCATGGTGATCTTCAAATATTAAAAAATTTGAACATGCTCACCCTCTAGTTGTATGTCCTTAATGTTTGTTGCTTAAACTTGCAACTTCTTAGCTAAAGCAATATTAATAAAATTATATTTGCTACTAGGGTCAATGGAAATAATAACCCGTTCCTTTTGAATGCTTCCTTGAACCTGCAAAATAGAACTTTTAGTTGAATTTAAACTTTTTTATTCTACTCTTGCTTTTGTAGACCCAAAGATGTGCCTTCTGCATTCCTCTCATTATCTTCCCTGACCTTTTCCTCTTTTTTCGTCCTTGAGTAATTTTATTTTATTTTCATAGTCTTCATTCTGTTTCTTGAGAAATTCCTGCTCACTTTTAATTTTTGTTTGTTTGTTTTGAAGCATGTTTATTTTTTCTTCATATCCTTTGATGGTGACCTTCAAACTAGCTATATTTTTATATGGGTCCCATCTACTCAAGAATACATGCTCCATTGTTTCCCAAGTTAGTTCATATTTATGGGTGTGAGGAAATTTACAATACCAAAAAAGAGCTTCTCCTCTAAGACAACAAGAAAGCATACATTTCCAAAGAGGATTACGATGATACAAGGATTTAAAATTTTACCACCAATCCCTAACATCAATATCATATTCTCCAATTTTTTTTGGAGTTCCATAGTTGATGCCCTAATGCAAACTAGGGTTTTTTTGACAATATATATCATGCCCTAATGCAAACTAGGGTTTTATGGAAATAAACATCTTCTCACTGAGTTGAAGCTAAAATTCCATAGAGACAACTAGATCTGTAATTTTTCTTCCAAATAAAACAAATTGCAACTGATTGCTTACCCAAAGTAAACAAATTTCATCTTTCGAAAAAATTACGAATTGAAAACTCGTCATTACCCTTGTTCCATACGGTTGACTTTAGAAGGCTGTATCTCTCTCAATACTATTCATATTCCTTTATATGACCACTCATTTTAAAGCTCTTCAAATTCTGCATAAACTAATCTAAGAATCTTCTAAATCAGATAAACTTCCATAGATATATGACTCTTGAAATATGAGACATTTTTTTAGAAAAATTTACAAAATTTGTCACTATCCTTGTTCCAAATGACTGACTTCAAAAGGTCATATCTCCCTCAATACTACTTGGATTTCTTAATATGACCACTCGTTTTAAATCTCTTCAAATTCTGCACAAACTAATTCAATAATCACCTAAAGGAGATAAACTTTCATAGAGATATGGCTCCCAAAATATGAGATGTTTTTTCAGAAAAAAAACTGCTCTCATTCTTGCAATTCCATAATTTTTTTTCCAAAATCGTTGCTCTGATACCACTTGTTATGAAAATTTATTATCATTAACAGAAATCATACACCAATTTGCATAAATATCAAATCATTCATCCACAAATAATTATCCACAATAACAATCCACAAATTAGAGAGAGATAGATAATACCCTTAAGGTAGGGAAACACCAATAATAATCCTTAAGGAAGGAATAACTCCAGAAGATCTCCTAATATGAGAGAGACACTTAAGGAGGGTAAAGTCCCATAAGCCACTTCGTCGAAAAAAACAATTACATATGATTGTTCTCCATGATGATACAATGACAAATATATCTTCTTTATATATACATCTTCTCCTTCTACTTTGGGGAGCCTACTACTAATATAATATAATATTATAATACAATCAACTTTGGGTTATGTGTGGTCCATGCCAACCCTTATACAATATAATAATATATCCCTAAATATCTATTCCTAGGTACCCTAACAGAGGCAATCTTCAAATCTCTAGGATTTGGTGAGATTCTTTTGTATTCAAGTCTTCTTATCAAATTCTATCTTCAAGTAGGATATTCTTCTCAAGATTATGAATGTCTTGAGGTCTTCATTGGATTTTTATTTTGGGATTTGACACTCACCAAATTCTTCTTCTCGGATTTGACACTCCTTGCCAATTTTTTCTTCTCTTGGGCTTGTTGTCGAATGGTGACAATTGTCCCAAGTCCTTCACTATCAAGGGCTTCTCCTTGGTAGTGTATTTCTCCAATGAGTTCTCCTTTGAGGATTTCTACAGTAAGGCTCTCCAAGCATTTTACTAGATGCTCGATGAGACCTTCCCAAGGTATTTGATATTACAGCTTCTGCTAGTCTTTCATGAGACCTTTTATTCAAATTTTTGCTTTGGAAGTGTTGTTGGTGAGATCGTCTTCTGGATCTCTGATTTTTTTACTTTTGAACTCGAGAAAGAACTCTCCTAGTCCTTCTTCTTCCAAGACTAGAAGTTCTTCAATGAGATATTCTCCTAATCTCTTCAATTTTGCTTTAAGTGCTGAATTGATTATGAAGAATAAACTCTTCCTAACTTTCTTGTAGGGAGATTCCCAACTCACTGAATCTTCTTTTCCTACAACAAAGTATTAGTATTGAAATATTAATCTACTTCTGAATTAGATACTCTCTTTTGGAGTCTTCTTTAGGATTAAGGCTACTGTGTTCTTTTTTCAGTATCTATACTTTTGTGGCCTTTTCACTATCAAGACTTCTATGGTATTTTCAGTATGAAGGCTTCTGTTGCCTTTCTAGTATCAAGGCTTTTGTGGCCTTTTCTAGTATCAAGGCTTCTGTGGCCTTTCTAGTATCAAGGCTTTCGTGGCCTTTTATTCAAGGCTTCTATGACATTTTCTTTTGGATAAAGGCTTCTATGGTCTTTTCTTCAACTGTGAAGTTCTTCAATCTAGCAATGGAGATCTTAAGTCTCCTAACTTCACCATGCCTCTTATATAAAAGTCTTCTTCCACAGTATTATTCTCTTGCACAAGGAACTAATATCTGCACTATGAAGGCACGTTGACCTTTGAGCAACGAAGTTTAAGTCTCCTAGTTTTCTATTATAGAAGTCCCAATCATCTGAGAATTAATTTTTTGCAACAAAATAAACTTTGGGAAATAGTTAACAAAATCCAAATATCCTGAATGATCTTCACTAAATGATATGTCAATCTATTGGATTGAATGCTGAGTCCTAGTCTTCATGAGTTTTTCCTTCAACTCTATGGAAATACTCTAGTCAAATGTTATATTAGTATTTCTAGAACTGAGATTTCTTTCAGTCCTCACTTGTGGATCTCCCTAATTATACCACCTAGACTCTTATGAGAGTTTTTGACAGTGGCTAGTCCAGCAACACGCCAGGTTGACAAAAACCTTAGACTCAATAATAATGGTGGTTTTCCTATTGATCTATTGTGGCTAGATCCATAATAGCTCTGATACCACTATTAGCTTTTGATGTAGTGTGCAATGGGAGATAGTAATCACAAGATGCAAAATAATATGAAAGTAAATATGTGAGATGACTGAAATATGCTATAAATAGATATGACAAATGAATACAATGTAGCTATGGAGGAAATGAACACTCCATTAATAAAGCTATTTAACTACATTACACCCATCGCCAATATATGGTGATCTACACAATACTATGCTACTACATACGAATATGCTCTAAGCTTATCTATATGACTATATCTATCCATTACAATGAGGCCCTTATTATATAGGAAGATAGGTTCCTTGGCCAACACTCTACCTAGTTGTGCAAGGGATAAATTGCACATATACAACTTGCACATTGACACTTGTGCATTTATTACATTGCATGAAGTAACTAGATAACTTAACCCTAAAGTAATCTAATGTCCTAAGTATGTACCTTGGAAGGTACATTTACATGACCCAAGTGATGTAATATACTCTATTTCTAACACCCCATGTATTATATTATTTGGGTATCTAAAGGATCTTCTTCTTCATCTTGAACTTTGTAACCTGTTCAAGAAAATGGTTAGTGTCTCTGTAATATGTTACATTTGCTGACAGAGCTTTCAACTCATAGTCTTCTGCAGGTTCTTCCAAATATTCAATTTCTTCTATCCTCTGAACTAGGTGCCCTTTATGATTTCTCTTCTAATATTCTAATTGAGGATAATTGGTTGGTCACTGAGATTGCTATTAATTAGGGTTACTTTACTATTGTTGAGGTTGAAATTGATTCCCATTATTCATCTGATTTCCTTGATTATATCTGCAATAGTTGGTACTATGACCTTTCTTTTTGCATATATGAAAATACCATGTTTTTTGTCCTCTTGCTGATAAAGTAATATTTCTCTGTGGATTATCTTTTGATGCCAATGCATTGTTAGTCATATAATCTTTCACACTTTTTTCTACTTCATATTCTTGAATTATATTGACCAGGTCATCAAAAGAAGTATCTTTATTTAAAACCTGTAAATATGTGACCAAATGCTTATAGTTATCTAGAAGTGCTCTCATGGTTACTTGAGTAAGAAGTTCATACTTAACTGTTTCTCCTTTCCCTTTAACATCTACTACCTTCCTTAGAAATAGTTCTATGCTTTCTCCACTATTCATCTTTAATGAGTGAAGTTGAGTTTGGAGATGAAGAATAGTTGCCTTATTCTTTTTTTTTTCAAATATTTTATCTAGGCTTGTCGATGCATCTGAAGATATTTTTGCTGAACTGATATATGGTTGTATCTTATAAATGATAGCAAAGGTTATTATCATTAGAGCCTTTGAATCATTTTCCTAAAACTTTAGAATTTCAATATCACCTGTGGCAGGTCTCTATGTTTTCCTTTTGACAACATCCCAAAGCTTTTCATATACTAAGATTGCTTTCACTTTAATCTTCCAGGAGAAATAATTAGAACCCTTGAGTAGTTGATATTCTACTAGGAAGAATTTGTTTGATGCCATTTAAATTCCCTAATATCAATCCTTAAATTTTGTGGACTTCCTTATGTCTTCCTAGTAATATGTGGAATATGATATAGTGCTCTTGTAAAATATAATTCAATTTTGGTTGATTTTATACAGTTTTGTAAATATAAAAAATCAACTTTTTTAACACCTTATTATTCCTATTGAACTAAGCACTTTTCCAATATTGAAGAGGTTTTAATGTTGGATTTCTTTTGTCCCTTTGAGAAAATTTTGAGACAAGAATATTATAAAATTCCAACCTTAGCAAAAAAATCTTAGTAACCTCTTTTTATATTCCTCAAGATTTTATTTAAGTGTTTCTAATTTCCAATAACCTAGTTTGGTGTTGTAACCCTTATAACTCCCAAATTTGGAAAATTAGAACACATTAATATTTGCAAACATTAAATGGATTAATTCCAAGTAGTATCCCATATTTCTCCTAGGTTGTATTTTACAAATATTAGAAAACTTTGATATTTTCATTTCCCTAAGTTTTGCTTTCAAATAAAGATTGATTTCATTTAATAATTAAACCTTAGAATATAACCTTATAACTTCATTTTTGATGAAAGAAAATTAGATGGGGTATTTTACCTTAATAAGGCTTTACAGATTTATGAAATCGATAGTAGTCTGTCCTTCTTAGGCACTGTGAGTAATGAGAGATTCTCCAACTTGCTATTGGCTTCAACACTCTCTTTAATGCTTCCTTGACCTATTTGATCGAGAGTACTATTCCTTACCACTTCTGAATACTTTCGAATTTCTCTTGAATTACGCTTCGAGTTGCTGCCAAGTTGTTGCAGAGTTGCTTCAATCCAAGTCACATTTTATATGTTGGACATTTTGAGTCCTTAAAGTTAAAGTTGTCATTGATGTCAAGAAATGAAGTCATCATTAAATATCAAGGATTTTGTCAAGAAACAAGTTATCAAAGTTGTCATTGATATTCTGGAAGAAGCTTCTAATAAAGTCAAGATCAAAAGGAACAATGCAAAAGTGAAAGGCAAAGGGCTCCATAATATTAAATATTATGTGAAAGCATAAGTTAAAATGTTTTTCTTTAAAACCAATGGTGGCAAAAATAAAAGGTTTTTATTTAAAACCAATGGTGGGATAAATTAAAAGGTTTTTATTTAAAACCAATGGTGGCAAAAATAAAAGGTTTTTCTTTAAAACCATAGGGTTTAAAGAATTAATTTATAAAATTTAAATTCAAAAGAATTTAAATATTTTATAAATTAATAAAGTTTCAAAGGAAAATTGAGCGCCGACGTTGAGAATAAATCGAGCATCAACATCATGCATGGAGGAAGAGATTTAGTATAAAAGCTAATGCCTTGGAGGTATTTCAATTTATCCTTTTGCTCGATGATAAAAACATGCAATTGTGTTTAAGTCTATAAGGAATAAAGAGTAGCAAAAATCTTGTTTATGCACAAGCGAACGTAGCCATGGTGTGGTGAGAGATAGTAATCATAGCCAAGGAGTGGCACAAGGTAGCGAACATAGCCAAGGTGTGGCTAGAGATAACAAATGTAGCCAAGGAGTGGCGCAAGATAGCGAACGTAGGAAAGGTGTGGCTAGAGACAACAGACGTAGCCAAGGATTGGTGCAAGGCAACGAGCGTAGCCAAGGTGTGGTTCAAGGTAGAAAACATAGCCAAGGTGTGGCTCAAGGCAGAAAACATAGCCAAGGTGTGGCTTGAGGCAACAAATGTAGCAAGGCATGGCCTGAAGCAGGCGAAGGCGTAAGGTGTGGAGGCTCCAAGGGAGAATGTAGCTCCACGGTGGTGACAACCAAAAGGAAGGTGCTTGGAAGAAGCATTTTAGGTTTTAATAAAACTAATAACATTTTTGTGATATTTAATTTTAATTTAGGCTAAGTTTGAATAAAGGAGAAATAAGGTTGTAATTAATTTGATGAATGCCTAAATTAAAAGGGAGTAGTTATTATAAAGTATTGAGGCAAAAATATTTACTTGTGGGTAAAATATTTTTACCTTAAAAAAGGGAAAGATAAATTGCATTATCTTATTAAAATAATTATATTTAATGCAATAATAAGTTTAGGGAGTTATGAGTAGAAATAGCTTTGGGTTTTGAAAAAAAAAAGGGACTTATGCTTGAGAGGTGAATATTTTAAATAGTTTGATGTTGGATATTATTTTGATATTGGAGCAATAAGGTATACTCATGAATTAATATATGCATTCTATTGTCATCTAATACTTTTGAGATTGGCAAAGGAATATTGTGTTATTGTGGCAGATTATTGAAGGTCATATTTATCAACAAAAAGGCATGGGCATACTTTTCAAAGTTTAAGTTGATTGGTTTTTTTTTTTAAAATAAGTTTAGAGTGAAAAGGAATTGATTAGGCTTTCCTTTTAAGTGTGTTTGAGTGATTTCTACAAGGTTTTTTGGAATAAATAAGTGTGGTTAAAACCTTTTTTTTATAAGAATTGTTTTTGAAGCCATTGATTGTGTGAAGAATTTAAACTAGGGTTTGAGTATCATTGCTATGTGAAAATTGTTTTATGAGCATTATTGTTGAAGAGAGTTGTTGAGAAAAGAACTTGAACTAGGGTTTGAAAGAACATGAGTATCATTGTTATGTGAGGATTGTTGTTGAGCATTGTTGGAAATATTTTGAGTTGATGTTTACATGCTTGGACTAGGGTTTGTGAGCAAGGGTTGTTTCCTTGAGTGATTGGTTGATAAGAGTTGGTTAAGCCTAGTCAAGTGAGTGTGTGAAGTGATTGTTCAAGTTCCATAAAACAAAATATTCTATATTATGATTTGAGTTGAGAAAGTGATTGGGCATTGAGTATAGAACATATTGGGTCTCTAACAATTCTCTTTATGTTTCTATGATATTGGAAAAGTTCTAGTGTGGACTTGTTGAGAAGATTTGAGGCAAGTATTTGAGAGGACTTGTGGACAAATTTGAGTAAGCTTTTGTGGAAGCTTACAATATAAATTGAGAGCATATTTGGATAAGTTCTTGAGAGGACTTATTGAGAATATTGGACAAGTTCTGAGTGGACTTGTTGAGCATATTGAGAAAGTTTTGAGTGGACTTATTAAGATGATTTGAGGAAGTTATGAGTGGACTTGTTGAGTAGATTTGAGCAAGTTCTGAGTGGACTTGTTGATCAGATTGAGCAAGTTATGAGTGGACTTGTTGAGCAGATTTGAGCAAGTTTTGAGTGGAATTGGTGAGCATATTGAGCAAGTTCTGTGTGGACTTGTTGAGCAAATTTGAGAAAGTTATGAGTGGATATGTTGAGCATATTGAGCAAGTTTTGAGTGGACTTGTTGAGTAGTTTTGAGCAAGTTCTGAGTGGAATTGTGGAGTAGAGTTTGGTGCAGATTTGAGGATAGGTTTTTGCTAGATCAAAGATAGAGATTGAGCAGATTTATGCTAGATCGAAGGACTACATTTAGTGCATATTTGAGATAGATATTTGGAGGTGACAGAGCAGAGAGGACAATGGTCTCTAGTGGATAGAGATCCATCAGCCAGGGCAGTGAGGATAGGTCTTCTGATTGGATACAAGAGTCTTCAGTGGAGAGAGATCCACAAGCCACTGTAGTGGAGGCAATAGTCTTCTAGAGGATCATCAGCTAAAGTAGAGGAGGAGTTCTCTTGTGGATAGAGATCCATGGACTTGATTTAGGGGATCAACATCTTCTTTGGACAAAGGTCCATAAACATTGTAATAGGGAAAGGATTCCCAAGAGATTGATTGAGAAAATTTTAGTGAAATATTTTCTCCGTGGAGTAGCCCACTTTGGGTGAACCACGTAAATTGTGGTGTCTCTATTGTGTATGGTGTTTTGTGCATTGCTTTTATTAATGCCATTGATATTTATCTATACATTGCATAATATTTATTGGAAAAGAAAAGTAAAAAGTTATCTTATATTGTTTGCCCCCCCTCTCAGTATAAGCTTGCGTTCTTCATAATAGGCAGTCAGTCGAATGACAAGTGTCATAACAATTTTTTTAAATGCTCGAAGAATGCTTCAGGTGTCTGGTGAAGACGTCAATCTTGTTCTAATGCTTATGACAAGTCTCACCTTTGCTTGAGATATTTTTTTTATTCCCTCTTCATGCACTGTCCAAGAGACGTTTCTGCTTCAACATATATGAGGCTTCTTGCTATAATGCTTATGGATGTAAGTAACTCCTCTGTTGCATGGAGTATGAATGCCAAGACAATGTTGTAACATCTCCTTCATGGGTATTTTTTAGGGTTATTTTAGAGAATGACAAGTGGTACCTTCTTTTCTTTACATTCCCTTGTATTATCAACACCTTCTTGCAAGCCCTTAATGTATTCTTTCACCTTGTTATTTGTTGTACTTCATTTGTGCTGAGATATTTCTAGCCAAATAATGCTTATGGTGGAGCTTTGATGGAGATATGGAGGAGATATGGTGGAGATATGGTAGCGCTTTGATGAATTATCTGTGATCCTGCACTTAAGGTAGTGAATGCTCCTTGATTGGATGTATGGTTCCAATTTGCTTGCTTCAATTTCCTTTGCTTATACACTACTTGATTTCTCCTTGGATTTGTGCCTTGTATTTTTTAGGTTCGACCATCCAAGATACGTAGAAGATGAGCCTATATGAGTGGCTCTTTGCTATGCTTGGGATAATGCTAGTGTTTGGCTGCATTTGGCTGGTTCACCTTGCTTATATTGTGCCTTTGAGGCACTTTCCAATCTGCCCTTTTTCCTACGTAGAATGAGTTAAAGAAATGTAATACAATGTAACAACATTTGATGCCTTTTGCACTCCTTTTTGTAGGTATGATATTCTAGTTTATATGGCATAGTTTTTAAATGTAGTGTAGGGGTTTTGAGGTTGTCTCTTTGCTTATAAACCTTCCCATTTTTTCTTGGATATTATGATGACAAATCCAAGCTTAGATAGAAGTAGATAGAAGCTCCTTATATGATGCAATTTTATGAACCTTGCAACTAACCCTGTAATGCTTTGAATTTGAGACTCACCAAGTCTCAATATTTGAAGCTTCTATTTCTGATTTTGGTTAGTCATCTTCTTCTCCAAATTTTTGAGGATTCTAACCTGATTTGGTGGTTTCACTTGGCCACTATGTGTTGCAAATTTTTGTGCACTAATAGTGTATTTAGACACTTTGCCAATTTATGATTTTGTGCCCTTCTCAAGAACACAAACAATAATCCTTTTGAGAGCAATAGAATAGTGCAAATGAATATAATAATATTTATTTTAATGCAATAACAATTTCACCTTATCACTCCAATAAACTATCAAATTAATGCACTTAATAAATTTACTGCAACTAATCAAGAATAATCTAAAATGGATCTTCAAGAGATTCTACAATTTCACTACAATTAATATTGTAGGACGTAGTCTTATTTTTCCTTTTACAAAGTAGATCATAGGTAGTTGATAGATGTAATTATGAAATCTAATCAACTCCTAATTAATGTGTAAATGAACCTTAAAAGGAACTTTTATCTGTTTGCACTTTTGAAGATTGTAATCCAATTTTTCTTCTTGCAACTTTAATCCAAATTAAGATGCTTTAACAAATCTAATAAGTAATCCAATTAATGAATCTACTTGCACCAAAATTTGTTTACTTGTTTTAAAGCTTTTGTAACTCTTTTGTCACTTTTGTAGAGGATGTGGATCTTGGTGTCTAAGATCACCAAGTTGCTGCTTTGAGTAGGATCTTGTAGCTCTTTGTAGACTATCCTAAACAACTTCTTCTTCACCAAAATATGGTCTCAAAATTTCTTTCACGAGCCTAGGATTTGGTGGTTTGTTCTCTTGTGGTCTCCTTCTATTGTAGATTTGGAGAAGCCTTTGTATTTGAAGCGATGCCTTATTGATGTGAGATGCTATTACGAAACTTTATTATCATTAACAAAAATCATACACCAATTTGCAAAAATATAAAATCATTCATCCACAAATAATTATCCACAATAACAATCCAAAAATGAGAGAGATGTAGATAATACCCTTAAGGTAGGGAAACACCAATAATAATCCTTAAGGAAGTAATAACTCCACAAGACCTCCTAAGATGAGAGCCACTTAAGGAGGGCAAAGTCCCATAAGCCAATTCATGGGCAAAGAAAATTATATATAATTGTTCTTCATGATGATTACAATGAAAAATATCTATTTATAGGTACCCTAAAATGCCACCCTACTTACAAATGTTTCATCCTCAAAACATGTGAAGAAACAAGATAATATGATTTCCTAAGTAATGTTAGCAACTGGTACCAATCTCGATCATCCATCCATCCAAGTGAAACACGTTGATGTCGGTATGCCATTTTGTTACTTGAGTATCAAAATTTGCTTCATTGGCTCCACGCTTCTACTACTGTATTTTGTTAACTTGAATGATGTGTCTACTTGTTCCTTGATGCTGATGAACCGCTTTGAAGAATAGGATCACTATGCTTTCTTTGCAAAACATTAATGTTATCTTCTTTTTCTTGTACCATAAATTCATAAACTTATTTTGCACATTAATGTTACTAATACCCAAAGAATCTAACCAAGGATAACCAAGAAAAATATCCTCATCATCCATCTTAATAGCATAGAAATATGAATGTAAAACATATTTATCAATGGTGATCTTCAAATATTCAAAAAATTGAACATGCTCACCCTCTAGTTGTATGTCCTTAATTTTTGTTGTTTAAACTTATCACTTATTAGCCAAAGCAATATTAATAAAATTATATCTGCTAATAAGGTCAATGGAAATAATAACCCGTTCCTTTTGAATGCTTCCATGAACCTGCAAAATATAACTTTTTGTTTAATTTAAACTTTTTTATTCTACTCTTGCTTTTGTAGACCCAAAGATGTGCCTTTTGCATTCCTCTCATTATCTTCCCTGACCTTTTCCTCTTTTTCGTCCTTGAGTAATTTTATTTTATTTTCATAGTCTTCATTCTGTTTCTTGAGAAATTCCTGCTCACTTTTAATTTTTGTTTGTTTGTTTTGAAGCATGTTTTGAGGTTGTCTCTTTTATTAGAAACCTTCCCATTTTTTCTTGGATATTATGGTGACAAATCCAAGCTTAGATAGAAGTACATAGAAGCTCCTTATATGATGCAATTTTATGAACCTTGCAACTAACCCTGTAATGCTTTGGATTTGAGACTCACCGTCTCAATATTTGAAGCTTCTATTTTTAATTTTGGTTAGTCGTCTTCTTCTCCAAGTTTTGGAGGATTCTAACCTGATTTTATGGTTTCACTTGGCCACTATGTGTTGCAAAATTTTGTGCACTAATAGTGTATTTAGACACTTTGCCAATTTTTGATTTTGTGCCCTTCTCAAGAACACAAACAATAATCCTTTTGAGAGCAATAGAATAGTGCAAATGAATCTAATAATATTTATTTTAATGCAATAAAAATTTTACCTTATCACTCCAATAAACTATCAAATTAATGCACTTAATAAATTTACTACAACTAATCAAGAATAATCTAAAATGAATCTTCAAGATATTATACAATTTCACTACAATTTATATTGTAGGACGTAGTCTTATTTTTCCTTTTCCAAAGTAGATTATAGGTAGTTGATAGATGTAATTATGAAATCTAATCAACTCCTAATTAATGTGCAAATGAACCTTAAAAGGAAATTTTCTCTTTTTACACTTTTGAAGATTGCAATCCAATTTTTCTTCTTGCAACTTTAATCCAAATTAAAGTGCTTTTACAAATCTGATAAGTAATCCAATTAATGAATCTACTTGCACCAAAAGTTGCTTACTTGTTTTAAAGCTTTTGTAACTCTTTTGTCACTTTTGTAGAGGATGTGGATCTTGGTGTCTAATATCACCAAGTTGCTGCTTTGAGTAGGATCTTGCAGCTCTTTGTAGACTATCCTAAACAACTTCTTCTTCACAAAAATATGGTCTCAAACTTTCTTTCACGAGCCTAGTATTTGGTGGTTTGTTCTCTTGTGGTCTCCTTATATTGTAGATTTGGATAAATATTTGTATTTGAAGCGGTGCCTTCTTGCTATGAGAGGCTATTACAAAAATTTATTATCATTAACAAAAATAATACACCAATTTGCAAAAATATAAAATCATTCATTCGCAAATAATTATCCACAAAAACAATCCACAAATGAGAGAGATATAGCTAATACCCTTAAGGTAGGGAAACACCAATAATAATCCTTAAGGAAGGAATAACTCCACAATACCTCCTAAGATGAGAGAGCCACTTAAGGAGGGTAAAGTCCCATAAGCCGCTTCATGGGCAAATACAATTACATATGATTGTTCTCCATGATGATTACAATGAAAAATATCTATTTATAGGTACCCTAACATGCCACCCTCATTACAAATATTTTGTCCTCGAAACATGTGAAGAAATAAGATAATATGATTTCCAAAGTAATGTTAGCAATTGGTACCAATCTCGATTATCCATCCATCCAAGTGAAACACGTTGATGTCGATATGCCATTTTGTTAGTATCAAAATTTGCTTCGTTGGCTCCACGCTTCTATTGCTGTATTTTGATAACTTGAATGATGGGTCCACTTGTTCCTTGATGCTGATGAACCGCTTTGAAAACTAGGATCACCATTCTTTCTCTGCCAAACACTGCCATAGTTGGTGCCCTTTTGATTCCATGTAGGACCATAATACTGCTACCTTGAGCCATACCTCTAAGATTGTTTCCACTCATGGTGGTGTGGATGGTGATATGGTGCAACCTTAACTTGATGTTCTACCTTCTTTGACTCCTCAACATTGGGCTCTATTGTTTTAAATTCTTCTACACATTGTTATTTCATGTTCCCTTTGTTTGGTGTGTTCTTGTGCTCTTCTAACAAAGTTTCCTTAGGCTTTACTACTGCTATTTCCATGGAATTTATTGTTACCACTTCCTTCTTGGATTCTATTTTAGGTTCTCTTTGTTCTTCAATTTTTTTCTCTGCAACCACTTCTTATTTTTCCTTGGATCCTTGCTTCTTAAGCTAAGAAATATCCTGCAATGTTATCTTCTTTTTCTTGTACCATAACTTCATAAAATTATTTTGCACATTAATGTTAATAGTACCCAAAGAATCTAACAAAGGATAACCAAGAACAATACCCTCATCATCCATCTTAATAGCATAGAAATATGAATGTAAAACATATTTATCCATGGTGATCTTCAAATATTAAAAAATTTGAACATGCTCACCCTCTAGTTGTATGTCCTTAATTTTTTTTGCTTAAACTTGCAACTTCTTAGCCAAAGCAATATTAATAAAATTATATCTTCTACTAGGGTCAATGGAAATAATAACCCGTTCCTTTTGAATGCTTCCTTGAACCTGCAAAATAGAACTTTTCGTTGAATTTAAACTTTTTTATTCTACTCTTGCTTTTGTAGACCTAAAGATGTGCCTTCTGCATTCCTCTAATTATCTTCCCTGACCTTTTCCTCTTTTTTTGTCCTTGAGTAATATTATTTTATTTTCATAGTCTTCATTCTGTTTCTTGAGAAATTCCTGCTCACTTTTAATTTTCGTTTGTTTATTTTGAAGCATGTTTATTTTTTCTTCATATACTTTGATGGTGACCTTCAAACTAGCTAGATTTTTATATGGGTCACATCTACTCAAGAATACATGCTCCATTGTTTTCCATGTTAGTTCATATTTATAGGCGTGAGGAAATTTACAATACCAAAAAAGAGCTTCTCTAAAACAACAAGAAAGCATACATTTCCAAAGAGGATTACGATGATACAAGGATTTAAAATTTTACCACCAATCCCTAACATCAATATCATATTCTCCAATTTTTTTTGGAGTTCCATAGTTGATGCCCTAATGCAAACTAGGGTTTTTTTGACAATATATATCATGCCCTAATGCAAACTAGGGTTTTATGGAAATAAACATCTTCCCACTGAGTTGAAGCTAAAATTCCATAGAGACAACTAGATCTGCAATTTTTCTTCCAAACAAAATAAATTGCAACTGATTGCTTACCCAAACTAAACAAATTTCGTCTTTCAAAAAATTGTGAATTGAAAACTCGTCATTACCCTTGTTCCAGACGGCTGACTTCAGAAGGCCGTATCTCTCTCAATACTATTCATATTCCTTTATATGATCACTCATTTTAAAGCTATTCAAATTTTGCACAAACTAATCCAAGAATCGTCTAAATCGGATAAACTTCCATAGATATATGACTCTTGAAAGATGAGACGTTTTTCTAGAAAAAATTGTAAAATTTGTCACTATCCTTGTTCCAAATTACTGACTTCAAAAGGTCATATCTCCCTCAATACTACTTGGATTTATTAATATGACCACTCATTTTAAAGCTCTTCAAATGCTCCACAAAAATATCCAAGAATCACCTAAAGCAGATAAAATTTCATAGACATATGGCTCTTGAAAGATGAGATGTTTTTCCAGAAAAAAATTGCTCTCATTCTTGCAATTCCATAATTTTTTTTTCCAAAATCGTTGCTCTGATACCACTTGTTACGAAACTTTATTATCATTAATAGAAATCATTCACCAATATGCAAAAATATCAAATCATTCATCCATAAATAATTATCCACAATAACAATCCATAAATTAGAGAGAGATAGATAATACCATTAAGGTAGGGAAACACCAATAATAATCCTTAAGGAAGGAATAACTCCACAAGATCTCCTAAGATGAGAGAGCCAATTAAGTAGGATAAAGTCCCATAATCCACTTCATTGGCAAAAACAATTACATATGATTGTTCTCCATGATGATACAATGACAAATATCTCTTCTTTATATATCCATCTTCTCCTTCTACTTTGGGGAGTCTACTACTAATATAATATTATATTATAATACAATCAAATTTGGGTTATGTGTGGTCCATGCCAACCCTTATACAATATAATAATATATCCCTAAATATCTATTCCTAGGTACCCTAACAGAGGCAATCTTCAAATATCCAAGATTTGGTGAGCTTCTTTTGTCTTCAAGTCTTCTTGTCAAATTCTAACTTCAAGTAGGATCTTCTTCTCAAGATTCTGAATGTCTTGAGGTCTTCACTGGATTCTTATTTTGGTATTTGACACTCACCAAATTCTTCTTCTCGAATTTGGCACTCCTTGCCAATTTTTTCTTCTCTTAGGCTTGTTTTCGGATGGTGATAATTGTCCCAAGCCCTTCAATATCAGGGGCTTCTCCTTGGTAGTGTATTTCTCCAATGATTTCTCCTTTGAGGATTTCTATAGTAAGGCTCTCCAATACTTTTACTAGATGCTCGATGAGACCTTCCCAAGGTCTTTGATATTGCAGCTTCTACTAGTATTTATTGAGACCTTTTCTTCAACTTTATGCTTTGGAAGTGTTGTTGGTGAGATCATCTTCTGGATCTCTGATTTTTCTACTTTTGAGTTCGAGTAAGAAATCTCCTAGTCCTTCTTCTTCTTCCAAGACTAGAAGTTCTTCAATGAGATATTCTCCTAATATCTTCAATTTTGCTTTAAGTGTTGAATTGATTTTGAAGAATAAACTCTTCCTAACTTTCTTGTAGGAAGTTTCCCAACTCACTGAATCTTTTTTTTCTGCAACAAAGTATTAGTATTGAAATCTTAATCTACTTCTAAATTAGATACTCTCTTTTGGAGTCTTCTTCAGGATTAAGGCTACTATAGCCTTTTTTCAGTATCTATACTTTTGTGGCCTTTTCAATATCAAGACTTCTGTGGTCTTTTCAGTATCAAGGCTTCTGTGGCCTTTTTAGTATCAAGGCTTCTTTGGCCTTTTCTAGTATCAAGGCTTCTATGGCATTTCTAGTATCAAGGCTTCCGTGGCCTTTTATTCAAGGCTTCTATGACATTTTCTTCTGGATAAAGGCTTCTATGGCCTTTTCTTCAACTATGAAGTTCTTCAATATAGCAATGGAGATCTTTAGTCTCATAACTTCACCATGCCTCTTATCCAAAAGTCTTCTTTCATAGTATTCTCTTGCACAAGGAACTAATCTCTGCACTATGAACGCACGTCGACCTTTGAGCAACGAAGTTGAAGTCTCCTAGTTTTCTATTGTAGGAGTCCCAATCATCTGAGAATTAATTTTTTGCAACAAAAGAAACTTTGGGAAATAGTTAACAAAATTCAAATATCCTGAATGATATTCACTAGATGATATGTCAATCTACTAGATTGAATGCTTAGTCCTAGTATTCATGAGTTTTTCCTTCAACTCTATGGAAAGACTCTAGTCAAATGTTATCTTAGTATTTATGGAACTGAGATTTCTTTCAGTCCTCACTTGTGGCTCTCCCTGATTATACCACCTAGACTCTTCTGAGAGTTTTTGACAGTGGCTGGTCCAACAACACATCAGGTTGACAAAAACCTCAGGCTCAATAATAATGGTGGTTTTCTTATTGATCTATTATGGCTAGATCTATTGTAGATCTGATACCACTATTAGCTTTTGATTTATGTGTAGTGGGAGATAGTAATCACAAGATGCAAAATAATATGAAAGTAAATATGTGAGATGACTAAAATATGCTATAAATAGAAATGACAAATGAATACAATGTAACTATGAAGGAAATGAACACTCCATTAATAAAGCTATTGAACTAAATTACACCCATCACCAATATATGTGATCTACACAACACTATGCTACTGCATACAAATATACTCTAAGCTTCTCTATATGACTATATCTATCCATTACAATGAGACCCTTATTATATAGGAAGATAAGTTCCTTGGCCAACACTCTACCTAGTTGTACAAGGGACAACTTGCACATATACAACTTGCACATTGAAACTTGTGCATTTATTACATTGCATGAAGTAACTAGATAACTTCCCCCTAAAGTAATCTAATGTCCTAATTATGTACCTTGGAAGGTACATTTACATGACCCAAATGATGTAATATACTCTATTTCTAACAATAAAACATAACTTTGTTTCTATTAAATTCTCATGTGGTGAAGAATATTTGTGGAAATTTTTAATTATTTTAAACACAAGAGTATTTAATTTGATATTGAAAAGGGTATTTGAAAATGATGTGAAATTTATCTATTTTATTATTTTGGTGATAATATTACACTTTGAAATAAAGGACATGGTGAAACTTAGAATAACCCACAATTTAGGGATCGAATAATAGCTTAAGCCTTTTCATCAGAAAATATGATAATTAACCATTAAGGAGGATGGAAAAATATCAACAACCAATACCAACAATCATAAGGAAGGTGATCATTGTGATTTGGCATGGCTATACTCTTGAAAAGTAAGGATAAGATGTGAAGGTAACAAGGGGTGGTATGGAACGTCACCTCTAGGTCATCGAACAAGAAGTATGGTGATGGATCTCTTGCTCATTATACAATTAAGAGATAACTAGCAGGATACCAGTGCTAGGAGATAGCTAGACACCGATTCTAGTAGACTCAACATAAATTTGGTATGGGATGAATTTTTGTTAATCGTACCATGATAAGAGATACCAATACTTGAGCCAGAGTAATGGCGGGCCCTAGTTGACTCTAGAGAAGTGGACCTTCAACTAGACACAAGACATATTTACGCTAATCCCTTGCATTTCTAGAAACCTAGGACAAAAATTAGGTCAAGTAACCCAAGCCCTCCATGCTAAGGGATGGAGAATTATGTGTCCACCCTCTAGGTGTTATGGGCCCTAGAGGATAACCCCAGCTGTGAATCTACACTCTCATGGAAGGAGAAGTCAGGTTCACAAAAGGACACCTTTTTACGTTATTTTGTCAATATTGTCCACTTGGGAGACCATCTGCAGCGGTCAACAATCCCAAAGTAGGATTTTCTATACCTCGTACTAATATAACGATGTGTGAACAACATACTATTTACTCCTAACGTCATGTCTTGACTATAAAACCAGTTGAAATTTTTACCTTGTGATTCTAGTGAGCAAGACTAGAATGGACAACGAGGTATGATAAATATGGGTTGTTACATAAATAATTATGACAAATATCAGCATGGTGATGAAGAAATTGGATGCTTTGAAAGGTATACCAAAGGCATTAGCTCCAAGTTAATAAAAAGAAGGGTACAATGGTAAGGGATTGAGAATATATGGGTAAGGTGTACAAATGCCATAATGTCAAAAATAAGGCCAAGGAATGTAGGCCATGTAGGCCTTGGATAGACAGGTCAAGCAGGAAGAAGTGAGACTAGATTTGTGAGAAGAAATATTAGTACAAGGGATGAAGGTCCTAGGATTGTTAGCTTTTGATGCTATAAACTTAAATTAAAATAACCATAAGATCTAAAATACCATAAGATCTAAAATAAAGTTGCAGGATGAAATATAAAATAATTACAATATTCTAAACATATAAAACTCATAGATAACTTCTGCAACGACTCATAAAATAGCCACTAATAAATGCTCACAAATTTAGTATTCTCATATATAATAAAGATCTCCAATAAACCATACTTCCATACACTCTCACTCTATATTATGTCTCTCTTTGTCACACACATAGACATATATATAATGGAATGTGACTCTTCATATGGAGTACTCTTGGCCTTCACTCTTCTTGAGACTCTTCATTTTCCTACTCTATAGACTCATGTGCACATGGACTATTATGCACATTTACATTACCAAAATACTTTGCACACTCTAATAATACTTGTGCATTTATTATATTGCATAAAGTAAATACTTGCACTTTAATATAAGACACTCTCCTAATCTAAATATGTACCCAAGGTGGTACATTAGCATGTACCAAATAATGTAATACTCTAACACCCCCTGTATTACATTATTTGGTTTTTGAAGACTTTAATATTCAATATGAATCTTCATGTTTCATAAGTCTTTCAACTTTGATCAGGTTCCTGTTCTTCTTATTTAATCTATAGATGACCAAGTAGTCCATGGTATTGTTGTCCTCTCATATTTATCATTCTGAATCTTTGATTTACCTATCGAATTATATGATAAATAGGCTTTCCAATTCCTACAATCTGTTCCTCAGAGAATCCATTAGTGTTGTTGTTTTGAACTACAACAATATCTTATGAAATTCCAATTGAGTCTAAAGCATATATAACATTGTAAAGTGATCCTATAGCTTCTATCTCATTTTAATTTATAGTAAGTCACTTATTGACTCCATTTATATATCTAAACTCAATTATCCTTTTTCTCTTGACCAATTTGGCTACTGAAATAAGATTTGATGTTAATCTAGGAATATACATTACACCATGTAACAAAATATTTGGAAAATATGTACTAGGTGTTACACACCCATATCCATGCACAAGATAGGTTTTTCCATATGCAATTTTCAACCCAAGATTGTTTGTGACTTCAAGGCAATCAAACCATTGTAAATTTCTTGTCATGTGATGACTTGCACTAGAATCAATAAACCAAAGGTCTTTACCATTTTGACTTGTAAAATTATTTGTGCTTGAAGTAATTTTACATTTTTTATATGAAGTATTGTATGGAATTTGATCTTGGATCATTTCATAGTGTGCTTTGTGATGATATGTTCCTCTTGCTAGCTTATCCATTACTATCTTGAAAAATGGTTTTATTGTTGTATTCCTTATGTCTCCCTAGTGTTTGGATTAAATACAAAATCTCTTATGTTATAACCTTATATTTCCAAATATTGAATATTTTGAATATATTAATCAACTTTGATGAAATATTTTCAACTTCTAACCTTTGAGTTTGTTTTAAACTGAAGCATTACCTTCCTCTTCATATTCATGGTAAATATATAAACTTTACAAAGAACTCCGTTGAGGCAGTTTCAACTATGCTGGGCAGTTTCTCAACTGAAATGGTTAACGTATTTAATGTAATATAACTAAATATTCTAACATCCCCCCTTATTACATTAATGTTGACTACACATAGCATTGCGAAACAATTCAAATTTGACTCGAGCAAGCACTTTGGTGAAGATGTCCGCTATTTGCTCATCTGTGGGAATGTAGTGGAGCTGAATATGATGCTTTGGAACCTCATCTCGGATGAAATGACACCTAGTGTCAATGTGTTTGGTTCGATCATGAAAGATAGGATTCTTGACGAGATTCAGAACACCTTGATTGTCGTAGAATAAATGTAAAGGAAGTTTCTTTGGAAGGCCCATATTTATGAGGATGCGACGTAACCATATGATCTCGCAGACTGCTCCACTAGCTGCTCGATATTCTGCCTCGGTAGAAGAGATAGCAACAACATGTTGCTTCTTGCTATGCCAAGAGACGAGGACCAGATCCAAGGTGAAAGATATAACACTACAGTTGATTTTCGGTCATCTATGGATCCAACATAATCAGAGTGTGAAGATAGAACTTGTTGTTCTTTTTGTATTCCGAGCCGATATATGTCGTACCACGGACATAGTGAAGGACTCTTTTTTCTACTTTCTAGTGGCTAACTTTAGGATCTTGCATGAATCGTGAAAGATAACCCACAACAAAACTAAGATCTGCTCTGGTGTTTGTGAGATAGATGAGACTCCCAATCGGTGACGATAGAGAGTACTATCTATTTTAGGAGATTCATCAAATCGGGATAACTTAAGTCCTGCTTCCATTGGTGTGGCTTTGGGCTTGCGATCGGTCATCCGATACTTTTCAATTAGAGTCATGGCATATTTCTTTTGAGTAACTTGTATGCAATGCTTGTATTGAGTTACTTCTAGACCAAGACAATAGTGGAGAAGTCCAAGATCTGTCATTTCAAAAGAGGTATTAAGATCTTTCTTAACTGTTTTGATCATACTCTCTGACGCCTGTTATGATCAGATCATCCACATATAGTACTAGAATTACTATGTTAGAACCATTGTTCTTGATATATAGATTAGGATCTGCAGGACTTCTTCTAAACCCATGTTGCACTAGGTGACTATCAATTTTGATATACCAAGCTCGAGGAGCTTGTTTAAGTCCATATAGAGATTTGACCGACTTACTGGACTTTTTGTTCTTGCCCTTGAACTATAAAACCTTCGGGTTGAGACATATAGACCTCTTCTTGTAGGTCACCATTTAAGAAAGCACTCTTTACATCCATCGATGTAGTTGCCAACCAAATTGAGCTGCCATTGCACACAGAACTCGAATAGTGGTCATTTTAGCAGTAGGAGCAAATGTCTCTTCATAGTCTATGCCTTCTTTTTGTGCATAGCCCTTTGCAACAAGTCGGGCTTTATATTTATCTATTGCACCATTTGCCTTATATTTTATCTTGAATACCCATTTGCAACCAATGGGTTTCTTTCTGAAGAGCAAATTCACTAACTTCCAAGTTTGATTTTTCATTAGAGATGTATGTTACTGCATCCATAGCAGTTTTCCATTGATCTTTACTGAGTGCATCTGAGACTGATGTGGGTTCTTTTTCATCTAGTTTTGTCAGATAGACTTTTTCATCTTCCATATCTATATCCTCATCATCTTCTATATTCACAGATAAATCATCAAAATGTTGACAAAGATCATCTACATCTGTTATTGTTGCTGCATCATCTGCTCTTTTGTGTTGAGTCATATTGCGAGTAGCGGGTCGATCTAGAGTTAGATCTGGAAGTGATGTCAATTTTGAATCTTGCAATGTACTAGTATACCACTTAGGAACCTTCTTTTGAGGAGGTGCTTCTTCTTTCTTAGGTTCATCTTCATTAAGATATACAAGTGTATTATTTGATGTGAAAGTTTCATCAAATACTACATCTCTGATGATGTGTGTTTTCTTGGTTATAGGATCAATCAACCGATATCCTTTTGAATTTTCATCATAACCAAGAAATATACATTTTTGAGTTTTCTCATCTAGTTTCCTTCTTTTTTGTTTAGGAATATGCATAAAAGCTTGGCATCCAAAAACTCTTAGGTGAGAAATTGAGGGTTTCTTACCACTCCAGGCTTCTTGTGGAGTTTTTCCTTGTAGAGCCCTTGTAGGTGCTCTATTTAGTAGGTAAGATGTTGTGTTTACTGCTTACGCCTAGTATTGTTTTTCTAAGTTTGCTCCTTTTAACATACACCGAGTCATTTCTACTATGGAGCGATTTTTCCTTTCTGCAACTCCATTTTTCTGCGGTGTATATCTTTGTAGTGAGTTGTCTCTTGATCCCATGTTTTTCCAAAAAATCTGAAAATTCCTTGGAAGTGTATTCCCCCCCTCGATCTGAGCGGAGGGTTTTGATGGAACAACTTGTTTCCTTCTCAACTTGTCTCTTGAACTGACGAAAGTAGAGAAGAGCTTCTGACTTGAGTGCAAGGAAGGAGACCCATATTTTGCGGGAGTAGTCATCAAAAAATAGCTGAAAATACCTCTTTCCACCATGACTGGTTGGGAAAGGACCGCACAGATCTGCGTGGATTAATTCCAAGGGTTTCTTAGAGCGAGAAGAACTTGTCTCAAATGGAACTCGATGTTGTTTCCCTGCTAGACAATCTGAGCATACTGGAAGAACTGATGAAAGCGGAGGAAGCCCTTTGACCATGTCATATTTGCTTAATTCGAGTAAATACCCGGAACTGAGGTGCCCATATCTTTTATGCCATAAGGAAGTAGCTTCTGTTGTAGTGGCAATGAGGCGAGTATGGGATGTAGAAATTGTATCCAAGATGAATAATCCATGTTTGTAGGAGCCGGTGGCAATGTTGTGACCTTGGTGAGTGATGAAACATCTCTTTTTTCCTTTTTCAACTTGAAAAACAACATCCATATTTCTATCTAGCATCTGTGGAACAGATAATAGATTGTTGGCAAGGCCAGGAACATAGAGAACTTTCTCTATGGCACATTCACCATCAGGGAGAGTGACTGTAACATCCCCTTCACCTTGTACTTGATAGACCTGATTGTCTGCAATAGTGACAGGTTTGCCTTCTCTTGCTTGAAAAGTTTGAAACCAGGACTTATTCCCAGTCATATGTTTGCTTGCTCCAGAATCAATATACCATACAACATCGGATTTGGAAGAGGCAGTATGGGTCATGAGCACCTTGTGTGCTCTTTCGGAGTCATTATCTGAAGATGAATGAGAATCATCTGAATGGGAATCTGCATAAGCAACATGACCCTTTTGTTGTTTGCGTTGCTGGGGATATTTCTGCTTCCCCTTGCCTTTCTTATGTTGTGAGGGATCATTCTGTTGTTTGTTTTTAAACCAACACCTGTTGGTATCATGATTGTTCATATCACAGATCTTGCAATATTTATCTCGCTGGAGATTGGGCTTGCCTTTGCCTTTGGAAGAAGACCCTCCCTTCTACAACTGTCCTTGCTTGTGACCCTTTTGATAGGTGGAAAGAGCAGTGGCAGGTTCCTCATCCCTCTGTACTTGATTGGCTTCTTCAGTTTGAAGCAAATTAACTAATTCAACAAAAGTTAATGTTCTGCCAGAAACATTGAGTGAAGTGATAAAACTTTTGTAAGATGGTGGGAGTGCCCTCAAAATAACAGATTTCAAAAGATCATCATCGATGGGTTTTCCCATAGTATTGAGTTTAGCTTTCAATTTCTGCCACTTTGCAGAGAAACAATTCAACAGTTTCCCCTAAATTCATATTGAGATTGTGAAGCTGAGTTTGTAGGTGAAGGATAGTGGAATTATTCTTTCCTTCATACACAGTAATCAATGCCGCCCAAGCATCTTTACTGGTCGTGGCATCACAAATATGAGGTTGGACCTCATCTGTTATGGCAAGTAACAAAAACATAAGGCCTTTCCTGTCCTGATCATCAAAGGTATCTTGATCTGTCCCTGCTGTGGTGGGACGAGAGGTAGTGCCACTGACGACATCCCATAATTTTTCCACTTGAAGAATGGCTTTCATTTTATGCTTCCATGGCACAAAATTGGTGCCTTTGAGCAATTGGGCATCTGAAAGATACTTGTGCACTGTAGCCATTGTTTAGGGTTCCTTATAGCACCAAATGGTCCCCTTTTCGATATACCGTTGCCAGGCCAGTTATACAAACTGAATCAAAACAATACCCGCCCTGACGTGAGGGAGACTATAGGTATTATGAAGAGCAGAACGGTACGTGGAACATAGGCGATACTGAAAAGGATTGCTTTGTTGATGGCACCTACCTTAGAAAGACTGGAAACCGCATGCGTGGGGCGTAACTTCCCCTAAACACTTTGGAGTCCAGGACTTTCGTCAGGATTTACGCCTAAACACAATAGCAATGGGGGTAAAAAATTTACTCAAAGAGATGTTAATGACACCTGCCTGAGAATCTTCGAAAGAAGAATAATCAGTTGGAGGTAATTAAGTCAAAAAACAAAGCTAGGAGAAAATTAGTGTTGGTGAAAGAACATCAAGTAGACGATCAAATGAAGATCCCTGTGCAAAGAGATAAGTGTTGTTGGAGAACCTGTGCAACATGTCTTGAGAGAAGTAGTGGATGCGTTGATGTAGATGTTGTGTTTTTTTTAATTGCAGAAAAAAAATGCAATAATCAAACAAGCATGCTCACAAAGTGTTTCTCACAGAGGTGTCGGGTTCAACCGAAAATGCACCCAAATTTGACAAAAGAAAGGTGTCGAGTAAAATCGAAAATGCACCTTTGAGTTGCTATCGATGCCCTTTTTTTTTTAAGGATTTGAAAATGTGAATTCCCCCTCTATCTTGGAAGTTTCCCAATATGCCTTTGAATAATTGCTTTGGAAAACAAAAAAAACAATTTACATGTCTTGGAAATGAGTCACCAAACCATCTTGGCGGGGCGTCAAATAAAAAATTTCCTCGGGCGTCACAGGACCCTCGAGGCGTCAATAATACCCGCGGGGCATCAAAATGCCCTCCTCGGGCGTCAACTTGGCAGCAACACGAAGGGAATAGCCGTCCTCCCCAAGCTTACGCGTGTCGTCCTCCCCAAGCTTACGCGTCAGCAGCGCGTTCAATTCTCGACTGTGGTTGCCAAAAAATCGAATCGACGGCACTCCCGTATTCGCGTTCAATTTTGCCAAAAAATCGAACCGACGACACTCCCGTATTCGCGTTCAATTCTCGACTGTGGTTGCCAAAAAATCGAAAGGACGGCACTCCCGTATTCTCCTCCCCTTGTTACCGAGAACCGTTTTCCGGGAAAAAAAAAAAACAAACCGACGGCAGCTGTATTCTCCTCCCTTTTTCGCCGAGAACCATTTTTCGGGGAAGCAAAAAAAACCGGTCTGCACAATTGACGTCAGCTCCCTTCTGCACAATGGACGTCAGCTCCCTTTGGCTTGGAGGTTCGTCCCACGCCGATGCACACTGAAATTATTGCGGGGCAGGGGGAAACGTGATTAGGACGATCAACATCAGTTTGGTCATGTTGACAGCAAGGCTCAATGCCTAGTTTTGCCACCAACAACCACGCCTTTAGCACCGTCCACTCGCCAATGTTCTGCGCTGCTCCTTCGTCGGAAAACAGAAGACAGACAAGACGTCTGGGTCCTTGGGCATGTCCACCATGCGGATGAGGCGCTCTGTCGCTGGAGTATTAATACGAGCACCAACGATGTGCTCTATCAAGACGGACGCAATGCTGTGATCATCGAGAAAATTTGGTTGACCGCTGCAAACAAAACAACTGCTGCGACGGCGTGTTCGGCTTCGCCTCGCTTAGCGCAGACCGCAACTGTTCGGAGCGCAGACCGTCTGGTTTGCTTTACCAGAGACAGAGAATCCAACAGACCTCCAACTACTGGCCCCTTCCCGTCTGGTTTGGAGTGCCGAAATAGCACATTGTACACATTGCCCAAAATTCGTTCAATGCTCTGATGCCATGTTTGAAACTGAAGCATTACCTTCCTCTTCATATTCATGGTAAATATATAAACTTTACAAAGAACTCCGTTGAGGCAGTTTCAACTATGCTGGGCAGTTTCTCAACTGAAATGGTTAACGTATTTAATGTAATATAACTAAATATTCTAACAGAGTTGAATTTGAGTATATGATCAACTACTTGAAAAATAATTACAGCAGTCGAAAAACACAAATTTTAAATAATTAATTCAAATAAAAAAAAAACCCCATAACCTTAGGTGCAAAATACAATATATTTATAGAGGATGATGTCGGTGGAATGGAAGAGGGATAAGGAGGATGGAGATAAGGGAGGATAGGAGGAATGGAAATATAGGAGGAAGGGGAAGCGGAGGAATAAGGGGAGATAGTAGAGAATATCGTGGGAGAGAAACAAAACAAATCTGTCGATAAAATGGAGACTTGTTCACACTGCAATAAGAAAACAAGACATATTTAAGCCGCTTCGACTGTAGTCTTGTTCACACTTGCAACACTTTCCCCATTAAAGCTGAGAGGACTGACTATACAGTCTCTTAGCTTTATAGGGTTACACAAAATTTTGATACGGTCATCTGAATTCAACTAGTTTAAATGTGTTAACTTCTCAAGCAATGGTGACTGGGCTTCCTAAAGTTCAAGACAATAAGGAAGTATGTGAAGGTTGTGCCTTGGGCAAACACACTAGAACCAAATTTCCTCATAGGTAAGAATGGCGGGCTAGTTATCCACTCTAGCTAGTGCATTTAGACATCTGTGGTCCAATGCAGACCAAGAGCATTGGTAACAACTCTTACTTTCTTATTTTCATTGATGAATTTTCAAGAATGTGCTGGATATATTTTTTGAAGCATAAAGATGAAGCATTTGATTGCTTTGTAGATTTTAAAGCAAGAGTTGACAATGAGAGTGGATATTCTGTTAAGTGTCTCAGATCAGATAAAGGAAGAGAATATTCCTCTAATGAATTTTTGAATTTTTATAAAAAACATGGAATAAAGAGGTAGTTCACTACTGCCTATACTCCACAACAGAATGGTTCTATGTAACCTTCTCTAATAAAATGTCATTGAGCTTCAATGTGTTTGATCCTTTCATGTATAATAAAATTTTTGACCAGGTTGAGTGCTCCTTGATTATCACAAAAGATCATTGTTGGAGTTTGTATGATTCCCATGTCTAATAACATGTATTGTAACTATAAAGCTTCATAGGTTGTATCTCTTATTGCTCGATATTCTTCTTCTATTGATGATTATGCCATTGTATGTTATTTTTTACTGTGCTAAGATATTGGTCCTAACCCAAGATAGAAGACATACCCTGAGGTGGATTTCCAATCATCAATGGATCTTGCATAATCTGAGTTTGAGTATCCCTATAGGAAAAAATATTTGTCATTATTTAAATAGGTTAGTCCATAATCAATAGTTTTTTTGATATATTACAATATTCTTTTTGTAGTTTCTAATGACTTTATTTGGGTTCTTGCATGGATCGTGAAAGATAATTTACTACAAATGTTATGTCTGATCTACTATTTGTTAGGTATAGAAGACTTCCAATTAAATTATAATACATAGTTGTTGAGACCATTGGTGTTTAATTATTTTTGGACAATTGGATTCTTTGTTCCATTGGTGTATTTTTAGACTTACATTATTTCATGCTATACTTTTCGAGCAAGGCTTTTGCATACTTTGATTGAGTGATAGTTATCTTGTCCTTTCCTTGATGAATCTCTAGACCAAGATAATAGTTCATCAGACCTAGATCTATCATTTCAAATGCTTTTTCTAGATCCACTTTGATGTCACTTATTAATTTTTTAGAACTTCTAGTGATTACTATATCATATACATATACTATGAGAATGAGTATGTCATTTCCAATTTTCTTGGTGTATAAACTGGGATTTGACGTGCTTCTCTTGAAGTTCTACTATAATAAGTGATTGTTGATCTTTATATTCCATGCTCTAGGAGCTTGTTTTAAACCATAAAGAGATTTGTTCAATTTGCATACCTTATTTTCTTGTCCCTTGATGATGAATCCTTCTGGTTGTGATATGTAGAATTATTCTAAGTCACCATTAAGGAAGGCACTTTTTACATCCATCTGATGAAGTTTCCAACCCTGATGAGCTGCTAGTGCACAAATTGTTCTTATGGTAAACATTCTGGCTGTTGGTGCAAATGTTTCTTCATAATTTATTCCTTTTATTTGAGTATATCCTTTGGCTACTAGTTGAGCTTTGTATTTGTCAAGTGTTCCATCTGCCTTGTATTTGATTTTGTAAACCCATTTGCAATCTACTATTTTCTATTATGGGGGTAGTTTTACTAGATCTCATGTCTTATTATTTTGAAGTGAATGAAGAACACAAGCTTATACTAAGAGGGGGGTGAACAATATAAGACCACTTTTTACTTTTCTTTCTAAAATAAAATTATTCAATACTATCAATGGCAATATAAATAATAGTAACCAAATCAATGCACAAATCATCACACACGATAGAGACACCAATTTAGTGTGGTTCACCCAATGTGGGCTACTCCACAGAGACAATATTTCACTAAAATTTTCTCAATTAAATCTCTTGGGAAACCTTTCCCTATTACAATGTTTATGGACATCTCTCAAAAGGAGACACCAATACCCTAATCTGGTTTGTGGGAACCAACCCACAAGAGACACCAATCTCCTAATCTAGTTTGTGGATCTCTATCCATAGGAGAACTCCTTCTCCTCTGCTCTGGTTGGTGAACCTCTAGAAGACAACTACCTCCACTACCTTGGGATGTGGATATCTCTCCATTGAAGACCTCTATCCTCTCTATCCTGGCTAATGGATCTATATCCACTAGATACTATTGTCCTTTGCTCTATCACCTCCAAAGCTCTGCTCTATCTCAAATTTGCACTAAACATAGTCCTTCGATATAGGACAAATTATGCTTGATCTCTATATTATTATGTACTAAACTTAGTCCTTCAGTCTAGCACAAAACCTGATCAATATTTATCTCTAGTCTAGTACAAATATATCCTTAGATCTACACAAAAATCTATCCTCTGTCTGTATTCAAGCTTTACCACAAAGCCTGATCAATAAAAAATCACCTCTACTAGATTTGCCCCAAACCTTAACTCAAGGTTTGAACAAATCAATCAATCAACTCAGATCTCAAGTCTTCACAAAGACCTGTCTCAAATTTATCCACAAGTCCTCTCAAAAACTTATCCAATTATTCTCTCAAGTCTTCTCTAAGACTTATCTCAAATCTGCTTAACAAGTCCCCAATAGAATTTGTCCAATCTACTCTACAAGTCCTCACTAGAACTTGTCCAATCTGCTCAAAAATTCCTCATTAGAACTTGTCCAATATGGTCAAAAAGTCCTTACTATAACTTGTCCAATATGCTCAACAAGTCCTTACTAGAACTTTTCCAATCTCTATCCAATCAATTGTAAGCTTCCACAAAATATCACACAAATCTGTCCTTAAGTCCCCACTAGGACTTACTCAAATATGCCACTACCTTTTACAAAAGCTTTTCAACACAATTGCAAACTTGCTTACTCAACTCAACTCAATCTATCATAGAAAACCTCTTTCACTTGTATGAACAAGTTTTCACTCAAATCTCATAGTAACACATAGAGAATGGTTAGAGACTCAATATGTTACTCACTCACAACAATCACTCAATCACTTTCAAACCCTTTTGTTCAACTTCAAAAACATATAGAGAATGGTTAGAGACTCAATATGTTTCACACACTCAAATACTCAATCACTTTCAATTTCACTTTGCAACTCTCAGAAACATATAGAGAATGGTTAGAGACTCAATATGTTTCACACACTCAATCACTTTCAATATCTCTTTCAAATAAATTCAGAATAAAGAATAATTTGTTTCACAGAACTTGAACTATCACTTCAACACTTTCCAATCACTCAATCAACTTAGTCAATGAAATCAACTTGCTTGCAAAATCCTAAGCCAATGTTTCATTCAATACTCTCAACAAAACACTCCTTGCTTACAAACCCTAGTCCAAGCATATGATAACTCACTCAATTGTTTCTAACAATGCTTATCAAACAATTTCACATAACAATGATACTCATGTTCTTTCACAAACCCTAGTTCAATATAGTTCACCACTTCACATAACAATGATACTCATGTTCTTTGCACAAACCCTAGTTCAAGCATATGAAAGCTTTATTCAATATTTCCAACAATGCTTATCAAACAAGGTTTCTAGAATCAAGTTTCATTGTAGAAATACCAAACTCAACAATGCCTATCAAACAACTATTTTCACTCCAACTTAGCATTCACAACATTCAACAATCACTCACTAGAAAGATGTGCCTATACCTTTTTTTTTTAATCAAGAAAATGACCTCAAAACCTATCTTAAACACAATTTTCTTCTTTTCCAATTTCAATGGTTAGATGACAAAAATATTTCTCAATCAAAAAAATAATCAAACTCAAATACATCTTATTACTCCTTTGAAATTAGCAATCATCAAAGCATACAAAAATTAATTACTCAATTACTCCTTATAATCTCCAATCTTTAATTAACAACCTCCAAAATCAAACCCTCCAAAATAATGCTTCCTATCCTTTTATCTCCCTCAAATTATCAATAATAAAACTTAAAAATAAACTTTATAACCCTCACAAATATTTATTTTTATTCAACCTTTAGCAAATCTGAATATAGCAATTAACCTTGGCAAATCATGAGCGCATACCTCTCTCTTATGCAAAAGGGCCTCGACGGGTTTCGAACACGGAGCCTCTCCCAGCCGAGCGCCTTAGCAAGGCACTAGCCCACCATGTGGGCTATGTGCCTTCCCACAAAGAGGAAAGCTAATGATTTCCCTTTGTACATTCCCCTACGGTGCAGCACACAAAAACCAATCACTCTTGCTTTACAAAATATTACAGTCGGCGGGTTTCGAACCTTACACTACAAGCCTACCAACCTTAGTGCCTCCCTCGATTGCCAGCTGCACTACATAGTGTTGTGCGATGAATAAGGAGCTCCGCTCCTCTTTGTCTTATTGTCTGCCACCGAAAACTTTGAAATGCGAAATATCTTCTTCCTTTGCACACGATCGTCGAAAGCATAACACTTGCAAATTACATGGATGGGATTTTGACAAAGTCTTGCCCCCATTTTATATGCATAGACCAAGCTTTGAAAACGTCGATGAATAATTTGAATTTTTGAATTTGAATTATAAAATAAACTTTATAATCCTAACTTTAGGATTATTTATTTTAATTAACATAAATTAATTTTATATTTAAATTCTAATTAATCTATAATTAACTTAATAACTTTAGAAGTTAATTAAATTAATTAATAGATTAATTTATAATGAAATTATTTAAATTAATTTATAATTAATTTAAATCTCCCCTTTTAATATTATAATAAAATATTATAATATTATTTTGCTTGGGCCTCTTCATTGCTCTTTGAACCTCATCCGACCACCTGGCCCGGATCTGACCAACTGGACATGGAATTTCCTTTGCAGTGATTTTAGAACCGCTTCTTCTTGCATTGCTCACTGAAACTGACTCTTGACATCAATGACAACTCAATTACTCAAAATTTCCAACAATGAAGCATATTCTAATTTCATAGCTTCTTTCTAGTGTGAGTCATTCAGTGCCTAAAGTGTCAAAGTTGGTTCTGTTGTATTGCTAAGCATTCCTTTATTCATTCTGGTCAAAATTCAAGTTTGAGGTCTAGTAGTGGTAAGATCTAGCATTATTTTTAGATTTGATTCTCTAAGAGTATCTCTGATCCATATTGGTTCTTTCCTAGGAGGGATTGTAGCCATATTTTGTATCTTGTTCTTGTGATTCCTATTCTGACTCCTCACTTGCTGTGTCTTTATTTGAAGGATTTAGAAGAATTTTTGTATCATTACTGGTCTTTTCTATATCAATATTGATAATATCATCAAAGATTTCATCTCTTCTAATGTAAACTTTATTTGTGTATGGATCTAGTATTTTGTACCATGTAGATTCATTGTCATAACCAACAATATTCCTGCCATGGTTTTGTCATATAACTTTGTTCTTTTTTATTTTGGGATATGCATGTAAGATTTACACCCAAAAATCTATAGTTTTCCTATATTTGTATTTTGTTTTGACCATGCTTTTTTTGATGTGGTGTGTTTGAGTATTCTTGTAGGTAATCTATTTTGTATGTAGACTATTGTTTGTATAGCTTTTGCCCAATATTGGTGATCAAGCTGAGCCTCTTTCATATACCATTTTCATTATTGATTTATTTCTTCTTTTTGCAATTCCATTTTTTTGAGGTGAATATGTTGTAGTAAGCTATGTTTTAATTTCATTTTATTCTAAGAATGAATCAAAATATTTTGAAACAAATTCTCCTCCTCTATCTGAGCGAAGTGCTTTTATAGTCTTTCCTGATTCCTTCACTTGAAACTTGAATTTATTGAAACGACTAAATGCTTATGATTTGTACTTCATGAAATACACCCATATTTTTCTGGTGTGATCATCAACAAATAATTGAAAGTACTTATATCCTCCAATACTATCAATTTTCATTGATCCACATAAGTCTATATATATTATTTCCAAGGGTCGTTGAGCTTTGTGTTAATGGAGTTTGAAGGGAACTCTACATTGTTTTCCTGCTAAACATTCTAGACATACAATAACTTCTGAAGAAAATTTAGGTATTCCTTCATCCATTTGATACTTGAATAATTATTTCAGTGAGGAATCACTAGTATGTCCTAATCGTTTATGCCATAAATATGATATTTTGATTGAAAACACTGAGTGTGTAGTAATATCTAGAAAAAATAGACCCTTTCTATAAGATCCTAATGCTATCCTTTTTCCTTGTTTAGAAATGTGACATTGTTTCCTTTTAGTGAGGACTTTAAACTCAATAATTATGTTTTGATCCATGAGTTGAGAGACATAAAGAAGATTAGTAGTTAATTCAGGGACATACAATACATTCTTGATTATCCCTTTTCCTTCTTTTAGGTTTATTGAGATGTTCCCAATTTCCTTCACCTCATATGTTTTGCTATCGACTACAACGACTGGTTTTTCATTTACCTTATTTAGGGAATTGAACCAATGAATATTTCTAGTCATGTTCTTACTTGCTCCTAAGTCTATATACCAATAAACCGTAATTTTTCTTGATAAGGATTAAGGACCTTGTTGAATTCCTTGTCTCCCTAATGATTTTGGAGATGCTATATGATAGATAAAGTGCTTTTGAGAATAATAGTTCAATTTTGAGTTGATTTTGTAAAGTTTTGTGAGTAGCAAAAATCAACTTCTTTTACACCTTATTACTCCTATTGAACTTTAAGCACTTTCTAATTTGATGAGGTTTTAATAGTTGGATTTCTTTTGTCCCTTTAATGTGTTTTGAGACAAGTATACCAATTAATTTCCAATTCTTGATTTTCCTTAATAAACCTCATTTTATAGCCTTTAATAATTTGATATTGATGTTTCTAAATTCCAATTACCTACTTTGATCTAGTATTCCTTATAAATCCCTAATATGGACTATTAGAAAACAATGAAATGTGCAAAATTAAAAATTTTGATTTCCAAGTAGAATTCCTTATTTATCCTATGTTTTAATACTGCAAATATTAGGCTATTTAATACGTGTTTCTCCCTTTTATATTGCTTTCAAATATGTCTTATTTTCTTAAATTTTCAACCTTATGTTATACCTTATAACTCCCTATTGATGAAAACAAATTTAATAAAGTAAATACCTTACCTTTAATGTTGTATTCTCTACATATTCGTTGTATATTTTGGATGTATATGATAGTCCTCTTTAATACCTTTTCCTTGAGAGCTTATAGTAAATGGTGTATGTTGATTCTCCGTTGGCTTAAACATTAGAATTTTTGACCTCCTTTGAATATCTTAACCAGATATTTTAATGCTCTTCACCTCTCTTCCATATTGTTATTTTGGCTGCTTTGAATGCTATGACTGCTATGAATTCTATGACTACTGCAAATGCTTCGAATGCTATGAATGTTGACCTCCTTAGTATTTGGTACATTTTAATAGAAGAGGAATCTTGAAATGTGTGACAAGTGTTACGACAATTACTTGTGAGCACTTGAGGGATATTTTGCTAGGTAACGGATGGACATTACAATATTGGATGGGCATACCAACCTGTAATGTTTTCTTGGTCAAGCTTGTAACGGATGGGCATTTGTTAGCATTTCCTCCTAGGTGACAAGTGTCACATTCCCTTCATGTATGGGATTTCTACATAATGCCTCTTCAATGGATCATTCTGATGCCCTTACTAACAATACAACATGACAAACTCTTCCTTTGTTCGATGGCGCTTGACACGAGTTGGTTATAGCTAGAGTAGATAGCATCACCTTTGGATTCTTGGAGCTAGGATTCGACAATGATCTTGAAGGCCTTGAGCAATGCTATGGGGGAGTTTGAAGTACTCCAACGATGCTTCCTTGGACGTACATCCAATGTAATATTTTGTGCCTTATTTTTCAACCTATTATGAAATCAATTTTTTAGATAATTTTGCCCTTGAATATAATGCTCCTCCTTTCTTTGTATTATGCTTTGTTTTCTTGCAGGTTTGGCTGTCCAAGTCATAGAATATGTGAGATTTTTGAGTGGCTCTATTCCCTTGCATGGAGTGTGTTATTATACGACTACCTTGATCTATTTTACACTAAGAATATTGTGCCTTTGAGGCACTTCAAATCTTACCCTTTTTCCTGCGTATGGTAGATTAGAAATGTAAAAAAAAATGTATATAAAATACCCTTTTTGCACCTCCTTTTTGCAATCTGATTTTTTCTGGTTTTATGACAACTTCCTTGTAGGTAATGGTAGATTTTGAGGTTGTCTCCTTGATTAGACACCTCTCTGATTTTGTTTGGATATTTTGCTAATGAACCCAAACTTGTAACCATGTATATAGAAGCTTATTTTTTGTAGAATTAATTTCTATGTTTTTTTATAAATAGCCTTTAGTGCACTTTGAATCTTGAGACTCACCAAGTCTCGATTTAAAGTTTCTATTGCTAATTTTAATGGTGGATTTCTTCTCCACTTCTTGGAGGAATCTAATCTGATTTTGGTGGCTTATTTGGGCCACAAAATATTGTAGGTTCTATGCACCAAATAGTGTCTCTAGAAACTTCAATTAATCTACTGGTTTGTGTGCTCTTGATCCTTAACAATCAACAAACACAAACTAACCTTTTTGAGAGTAACTAGTTAAGAATAACTAGTATAGTGCTAATGGATTAATAATGCACTTAATAACAACAATAATCTCACCTTATTGCTCCTATAAATAAACTCTCAAAATAATTTCAAGTGCACTTAATATTCTCTGCAACTTTTAAGAGTAATATGTAATGAACCCTTAATAAGTATTCTGTAAATTTTCACTATAATTAATATTGTAGGATATAGTCTTCTTGCTTTCTAAATAGCAAATATGTAGATGATAATATTATTTCTTTCAAAAATATTCAATTCCTATTTAATGTGCACATAATTATTCAAATGAATTCTCCCTTTTTGCACTTTCTTGAAGACTATAATGCAATCTATTTTTATGCAAATTTTAATCTAAATATGGTGCCTTAATGGAATTTGATAATAATATAATTTGAGGTTAATCAGTGAACCTAATTGTACTCAAGTTTCTTACCTTTTTAATGGCTTCTGTGGATGATGATCTTGGTGTTTCTAAATCACCAAGTTGTTGCTTTGTCGTGAATGGATGAATTTGCAGCTTTCTTGTTGGTTGTCTAGAAAAAATTCTTGCCTCACCAAACTGTAGCTTCGACCTTTATGTCTTGAGCCTTGGATTTGGTGTCTTCTTCTGTATGAATCTTCCTTCAATATTATTGTCGAATTTTGATTTTAAACAGGATCTTATTCTTCTGGGATTTGGAACTCCTTGTAACACCCTTCCCAAATCTACCTAATATTCTGCTTACCTTATTGGTATGAATGAGGTACTACTGATCGATCGATGGATGCAAGAACAGGTAAATCTTGCAAAAGGATTGATCAAGAAGATCAGATACCTCCTCTTGATGGTAAGTGAAGGGTAGAGGTAAAAGGTAATGTAGTAAAATATGATGAGCGACAGGGTATTTACAGTTATAGGACGAAAGATCCTATTAGCAATACACCTGTCCAATGGTTCATATAGGTGTATACATATAGATGCATATAGAAATTTGTGTTTGTATGCAGAATTAATTCTTTAAGTATTTATTTCTTTAAAAATATACATAAATAAAATATAATAAATAAAAGCAAAAATTAAGATAATAATAAATAATAAAAATCTATATATATGTAAATTAATGTAGAAAATTAAATTTAAAATATTTAAAAATATATATTCCATCCATGCACTTGGTGGACCACTTGGCTAGATAGCAGCTAGGACTTTTGCATGGATTTTACATGTGTTAAACAAATTTTGATCCTTCCATCTCTAAAATCCACAAGAAATGAGAAAGATATCGTCTTCGTATTCATATTCATTTGGATGCTTGGAAAAACCATCAAAAAAATATTGAGTGTGAAGGGATTACATTCTTTCCTTCTTAGGTCAGGTTTTCAAACGAATCTTTTACTAAAAATGTTGTAGGAAGTATGAACATTAATATGCTAGTGGATGAATATTATGTGGTGGCTCTTCTGTATGTAGAAATGATATTTCATTTCTATTAAGTTGGAAGAACATGAAATATTTGAGGGTGGATGATAAATTAAGTTTGAAAATAAAAGAAAGAAGAATAAAATTGATTAAATTTGAGTCTTGCATTGATTTTATGCATACTAGATTAGTTTGCATTCAAATAATAGTCGACCGCTCTAATCCCCATGTGAAAAATATTGGATTGTATTCTTTTGCGGTCATCACGAAGGTTATCAACTATTGTGATTGCAATGAAAAGAGTCCCTTGTTGTAATCTATATTTGGTCACTTCAGCAAATATCCTCTGTGTTGAATGGGTGTTATAGATTTTGGGAGTATATTACCGAGATATATGGTGCTAGTTTTCAGTTGGAACTTGCACCCCTACCCGTATTCTTCTATTGATAGAAAATATTTGTGTAATTATTCTATCCGATCGTACTCTTGGTAAAAATTCACTAAGCAAATGTTCATATGTGATGTAAATTTCAAAAGAAAAATAATAGTTTTTGACCTTGCAAGAAAACGAAGGCTTGAATTATGATTTCATTCTTGAAAAAAATATTATTATTTACTTCTTAGATTTAGAGGTCTATTGTAGATTAAAACAATATGGATTCAAGTAAATATAATATGGATTTTAAATATAATATAGATTTTAGCATGCTTCCAAATATAGGTATATGCTTGAACTAAATCATGTTTATTTTCCTTTCAGATGGTAGCTTAAGAAAATTAAGAAGAGAACCAGGTTGTTTTAGTGATAAGATATTTGCATTTCATGTCTTGGTCTAGTAGAGTGGCAGATAAAGGTTTGAAATTCGTTGAGCTTCTACGATGGTATTTAGCCTTACTATGTCCAATACATTTGCATGACCATAAGCTAATTAACCTAGGATGACTTGAACATGTCACGTCTCCATTGAGACACTTTTAGGGTAGGGTAATTAAGTTTATACCACAGTTAGGATTAATTGATGTGCTTCATGATATAGGATTACAAGAGTAATAATGTCTCTTACTCAAAATATTTTAAAATTATTGAGTCAAACTATAGCATAAACTAGGAAAGTGTGAAAGCTCTTCAACTAATTTCTTCCTTCTAGCGTATGTCTATCTTCAAGGCTCTTTGTTAATAAGGTGGTCATAGAATTATATTATCTATATATATATATGCAAGTTGGTCACCATCAGTTTTAGACATGTTTATCCTGAGCTTTGAGAATCCAAATGAAACTCTTCTTTTATGCCTTAGCTTCTAGTTCACATGGTACTTGACTTGCATGTCATTTATTTCATCAAGGAAGCCAAATATCATATTGAACCTTGATAGACTAAAACATGCTTCAAGAGTTATGAAAAAAGTAGTAGGCTCTAAAGATCATTGAAAGCCTCAAACTATGGAGTTCATACTTAATACTGATTTGGAGTATGATTTGAAAGATTTTTCATTTATTTCAGAATGGAGTTCTACTTGAAACAATTATGCCACCTTCAATAAGGCTCAACACTGCTTTTAATAAATAATAATATTTCTAGATGAAAACTTTCCCTTTTAACTAAACATAGGTTATCACCCACGTAGCTGAAATGTTTGATGAAAAGCTGACTATCTATTTAATCATTCCAAGATAGTGTGTGTTATAAAAAGAGCTTGAGGTGATTATTAGGTTAACATTATGCAATGGGGTGTTGTCATTTGTAGCATCATGTATGAAAAGCCAAAAACCAATGCAAGCCTTTATTGGATAACGGAAAAACTTTAGATTTATGAATGATGTTATAAGGAAGGTTTGTCGGCCCAAGGTGACGTAAATCTAAAATTGAATAAAATTTTATCTTTTACTCTTGATTTTAACAAGATTTTTTTTTAATTTTTAGTTAGGCAAAATGTAACAATATGTTTTTTAATGAAAATACTTTGGTTTATGTAGAAATAGATAATAATCATGGCATATTAAAACATTCCATTGACTAACGGTTACTCATTACTACAGTTTCAAAAGTTAAGTGAAGTATTATGAAATAATAGATTACATTTATACTTAACAAGATAAAGCCTCAAAACCTTTGGAACCGCAAGGAGGGTGATACCATAAACACCGAGTAATACATACTTTTTAAAATACACCATTGGTGAATGTTAGAAGTCATGATGGTATTCAAATAGGTAATGTCATACTAAGTACCTATTGCTATGAAATGCATGGAATGGAATTAAGAGTATTTCTTAAATATATATATATATATACTTAATATGGTCGTGGCAATACATAACTATAGAAAAATTCTTGGTTTTCTGAATAGTTCAGTATTCAAATGAAATAACTTTTAATAGGGTATCTTAATATGTGTGGAAATAAATCGCTTAAAGATCATTTAGGGTATTTTATTAACCTTAACAATCAAGATAGGTTGGTAGGGTAATCTATGATTACATGGATTTAACATCTTACAAGATTTATACTTTATAACCTTGATCCATACATTCAATTAAACTTACCACTAAGAGTAGATAGGCTCTCATGCACTCAACTTCAGCTTTTACAAAATAGGCAAACGCTGTGAAATAGACTTCAATCACTTTTTGGTAACCCTGCTAAAGATGAGGAGGTCTTGTTACTGTGAACAAGTAACAAGGGGTGGAATGGGATACTCTCTCTTTATTAAAATGTGAGTGGTACGTGAGGGTATCTCACAATCCAAACTCGAGTGGGGAATCGTTATAAGATATCCAACAAGTTCAAGAGTAGTTGAACCCTAAAGCTAAAAGGTCCAACGGGTGTTGGAATGGGATAACACTTCGTCACTTGTAGTGAGGACTAAGTTACTTGGTCTCAAACCAAAGATATTGTGGGTCTTGTTGGAGCCAAATTTGACTCAACTTTGAAACCCCCAAATTTAAATTTTTGGTTTCAATCAAACTGCTTATACTGTTGGTCATTGCTTAAAGTTGTTGTGAGTAATTCAATTTTTCATTGGTTGGTTTGATAAAGTCTAACCTTAGCCTTTTTAATAATGTGGGCTTCATGGTATAAATCAAAGTACCTCAAATGGTTAGGGAAGAAAATTTCAAATTAAAAACCTAAAGCCAAAGTCCGACCTTCATAAATATTTTCCTTGGGCCTAAACCGAAAAATAAAGTCTTTTAATCTAAAGTCGGTTAAGTCATTTCACCATGGTCTCAAAGTCCGAAAAACCTAAGATTAAAATAAATATTAATTGATTAAAAGCCTAAGGGTATGCACCCCGCTAAGCTAACTGGTGAGCACCTCAGATTTAATCCAAGGGCCGCGCACGATCCAGAGAAATCGGACGATAGCGCTTTAATAAAATCAAACCGAAGATAAGTCAAAAGTCAAGCATAGTCAAGAAGTAAAAAGGTTGCACCTTAGACTTAATCGGACGGAAGCGCATCACCTGAGAAAATCTGATGGATGCGCACTCACGAAATAGTCCGAAAGATAAGTCAAAGGGGTCAATAAAACTTAACCTAAGATTTAAAAATCGAGCAAGTTGTCTTCAATCTAATGGCAATGCTTCATCGAGGACCAAATCCAACGACGCATCTCACTAAAGACTCTAAAGGTTAAACCTAAGGCTCTAATAAAGATTAAAATCCTTGCACCTTTAACAAGATCAACGACAGACTTCGTCGAGGATCAAATCAATGGTCGCGCACTCTAAAAAGTCAAAGATTTAAAGTAAAGTCATCATAAGTCAAATGTCAAGTTAAAATCCGAGCAAGTCCGACAGATCGGACGATCGCATCAAACAAAGCTTAGATCAATGGTCGTGATTGCTTTGATTAAAACGAACTTTAAAATTAATATTAAAAAGGATGCACCCCATTTGATTAATCATCGGGCTTGTTACCAAGATCGGACGACCGCGCTCAAACGATTTTTAATCTAACGGTGGTGCACTAATTGAAGATGCATTAAAAAGGGTTAAGGATCAGGAGAAATTAATTAAAGTTAATCATGATTAGCAAGGGTTTAATACATCAACTAATTTTCCCCTTTTACCCTAATCATGATTAATATTATAAATGCTTGATTAAACTAACTTGCAGGTTGATTAGATCCAACGGCTACGCTTGTCTCCACTCAGATCCGATGATCACGCCAAAATCATAGGATGGAAGGTAAAAGGCAAGGGTAAGGATAAAATTAATTGATATTAATCATGTTTAGTAAGGGTTTAATACATTGACTAATCTTCCCCCTTTTCACCTTAATCATGATTAATAGAAAAGCAAAGGTCTATAACATTATTATCTAGCATGCATCTTGTTAATGATCAAATGGTAGTGCACAAACTAAATCGAGAATCAACGGATGCGAAGGCTTGTAACTAGTGACAAAGATCCAAAGGCTAAATAAAGACATTTTTATAACACACGAATCGAATGACGATGGTCATTGACCACCCAGATCCAACGGTGCACATATGGGAAGATAATCAAAGGTTAATCTAAGCATTATTATTTTAAAAGGTTGATTAATTTAGTCAAGGTATGTATGAATTTTTCCCATTTATTAAAAAATACGTGCATATGTATGATCCAATGGTCACGCCTCACCACCATAAGATCTAACGATGATCACAAAAGAAAAGTAAGTGTATTTTATGATTACCATCAATTAAAACAAGTTATTAAGGTTTAACAATATAAGGATTAACATCGGATAAATATGATTAATTGAAGACCAATAAAACATGTTATTTCAAGTGTTTATATGTAGCTAGGTACAGTAACTATCATACAGGTTTCAGAACAACAATGGATGCGCTACACCCCAGATCAATCCAATGGTAGCACACGATCCAAAGGTTTAAAAGTACCAAAAACCGCCATGATGAAACCTATGAAAATCATGAACCAAAAAAATTGGTAAAATCACCCATAAGAAAGATTCAAAGGACCAAGCCTCCAAAGAAAGGTGATTACTTCACAGAAATACCTACAACATTATCAAGGTAGGAATCAAAGAAGTGACTCATTCACAACAAGGTACACTGAAAGACATTATGAAAATCAATAGCCAAGATGGAGTCAAAATAGTACGCACAGAAGCTATGAATCTAGAAGAATACTCATGGGAGGAAAGATTCGAAGAAATCGGAGAAAATCCTGTGTACAGTACCTTGTTAAGAACAAAGTAAACCAAATAAAAGATAAATCCTGATGCTCAAGCATGCCACCAGATCGTGTATATCTCACAAGAATAATGGTGTACCACAAGATAAGACTACAAAGCATAGTCACTGGCTTATAAATAAGAGACAGTAGGGAAGAGCTAAGAGCATCAGTAAAGAGAAACAATGGAATACAAGGAATACAAATGTATTAAATTTTTATTCTACAAATACTTAAGGTGAAGGATGCGCATGAAGAAAAAGCATGGTTTCAATTTTTAGAAAACCATTCAATCCGTGCTTCGACGGAATATAGTTACCAGGGGAGCACTTCGACGGAGTATAGTTATGGAAGCAAATTATAGATGTTTCCAGATCTTGTTGTCCATTCCCATCTTCTTCCTACTTACCACTACCCTCCTCCTCCTGGGTATTCCTCCTTGACCATCCTGACATTTTTCCTAGTATGTCACCCTCACCCACTACCGCTTCTTATCATTTACCCCTCATCATTCCATCCATCAGACCCTCACCATCCTTACTTCTTCACTCTATCTCGTGATCAGTGCAACTCCATTTATTTTCCACTAGCACGCCACCCCTTGTCTTCACCATTACGTCGAGCCCCCTCCATCCTTCATCTAATATTCATGATAACAGCTTGGTCGAGCCTTAACAAAAAATCATAGTGACCAAGACAAACAGAACAAAGAGGAAAATTATAACAATGAATCCTTAGTTTCTAGGGCCAACTAAGAGAGCAAAAAGGCCAAATTAAAATAACAAAGAGCTCCCTTCAATCCAGAGAAGAACCTTAACAGTCATTTCAGAGCCACGCTAGCTGGACAAAATGGATTCAATCAGATGCTGCCAAGTGTACAACCAGAATTCAACCAAAAATAATAGAATCAAGAACCAACAACTATAAAAGGAAGCAAGCAGGTCTGGATTCTGCATCAATCAATTAGAGAATAGCATTTTTGCTAAGAGGTATACTTGAGTGCCCTGTTAGTTGTGATGTTGTATTTCTTTGTGTCTATTTTATTTTATTCATTCTTTCTTCCTCCCCTTGTTGTGCAGGATTGTATGATAGGAAAGCGTTCAAGAAGCTGAGAATATTTCTAGTCTTATTGAGCCTAGGATTCAGAGATTCTTCTATTACCAGATTGGAACAAGGAGAGTTGGAGAGACCTGTTACATTATTTGAACAGAGTCCTCTTCATTGTATTGATGTATTTCTTTAAGAAAAATAGAGTTAAAAGGCATCCCGCCCACTCTGCATGTAATATTTTATGAAATCAATACAATTCTAGGTTTTATTCCTGTCATTTCTTTGTCTCAGTATTGTGTGTATCTGTATAATGGGTTACATTATTTGAATGCATTATATACGTTTCTTTCATTAGTTAACTCTTGATTTTATTACGATATTCGAATGAGATTAAGAATGCCAATTTCCTTCTCCCCTTCTCTCTGTGTCATATTAAAATTGTTGTTAAATTGCTATAACAACCCAATGAATCTAGGCACCGGTCTACATAAGGCATAACAATTGGTTATTTTCATGCTTGGTCATTTTAATAAGAATACTTATAGTTTAATATAAATCTGGAGCATGCAAATTAGAAGTTTAATTATAGAATTGTCATTGGGGTTTCCTTACCCGTTCTGCCATCTTTTATAGCAATATTCGGGTTTAACAGAACATGAGGTAGGTCGACTAGAGCCTGTAATAGCTCGTTGGTTTCAAACGGATTCTTGTAGCATGACAATTGATTTCCTACGGATGCAAGAATCGGTTCCAATAGTTTTTTGCCCTTTGTGGGAGTGACTTCTTAGAAAGATTCAATTATCTTCTTAAAGTTTTCTTCAATGATTATTTTTAATCAATGGACGACCAGTTAAAGTAAAGAACCAACGTTTTAATTTTTACTTTGTTAGAAGTTCTTTATTTTTCCTATGTCCGTAGTTTATGTTTTGAAGTAAGTTTTTACGTTCTTGATTTTCTTGAAAATTTTCTTTCTTGATTTTCTTGAAATTTTGGTTTCTTATTTTCTTGATTTTCCCCAAGAACCCACTCCTGTGAGGATGAGAGATAATATCAAGCATTCTTGATAAGAGTATACGTTGTTCTTCTCGCACCCCTAGTTTGGTGACTCTACTGGATGAACCCAGAAGAAAAATATAAAAAGGAGAGAACAAAACGTGTTGGCGAACACCAGGAGAAGTGGTAAGGAGCTATTTCTAGAACTCGAGAATCCAGAGGTATTTATACATACCCAGAAAACTCCACTTTTTAAGAATACCATTTATAATAGTAGATTAAATTCTAGTGGTAAAAGGTACGTGAAGAAAATCTAGAATACTATTACTACTGATATTACTGTAGATGAACGTTTAAAATTAGTAGTAGAAGATATATGTGATTATTCTCATTTAAAGGTAGATAATTCATCAATCTACGTTCAAACTGCCTAGACCCATACCACCATAGGTACTACATCTGTGAAATTAAATACAATAGTAGCTATGGCTCAGGGTAATGTTCATTTGTGGAGAACTAACAGATATAGACCTTTTGTATTACTAATAAATTTAAATGCCTTACCCAAGTAAAGCTCACAAATACCTCCCTAAGTTTTTAGGAAATAGTGCAATAATTGGAGAGGATCATATCAAAAGTTTCTTATATGCAATGGACAATCTGGAAGTTGAACATGAAGATGTAGTATTAAGACTGTTTCTGCAGACTTTAGAAAAATATGCTAGAGAATGGTTTAATTCCCTTCCTAACAATGATATTCCCAGACTTCACCAAAATGGAAGAGGTGTTCCTAAAGAAGTATGGTGAAAGGAAAAATGAACAATCATTGTTAACTGAGCTAGCCACTATGAAGAAGAAAGAAAATGAGGTTGTTAGTGATTTTAACAGAATATTTTCAAAAACAAGAAACAAAATCCCTGCCAACCTCAGGCCTAGTGATATTCAATCTATTTGTTTTTATAAGAATGCTTTTCAAGGAGAGTTTAACTATGAATTAAGGCAAGAACAAGCCACTACCATTGATGGTTGTATGGAAAAAGCAATGGATATAGAAAGAAATATGCTTGATAGTGGTAAGATGAAGCCTTATTCTTTAGAGGTTAACATGCCTGAGAGAAAACCTAAGAGAGTGGCTTTTGATATACAAAGAAGAACTGAAATTGATCCTGTGGAGAAGTTGACCAGTCAAATGATAGAAATGTTCAACAACATGAGTAACAGGTTAGCAAGAATTGAAAGAAATGGAAATAATGGTGAATCTTCACAGACAGAGTGACCACATGTTGATAACCGTCCCCCATTTAAGAAAAATTACAACAAGAATTGGGGAAACAACAATGGTTTTGAAGAAGGGAATAGGAATAGGGGTAATGGGAATAACAACTGGAAAAATAGAGATTCTGATAGGGATCAGAACAATGTCCCTAACCCAATGCCATCTGCCAATGTAGCTGAAGGTTTTCCTTATTTTTGCTCTACTTGTGATGCACCCCATAACCCTGATGCATGTGGAATACACCTGAGTGATCAACGTAATGTAGATATGCATGCAGAATCGAAGAGGATATAAGAATCAATGCATGTTGGTCCATTGAAGATGAATCCAGAGAAAGGTTGTTTGAAGAAGACATGGATAAATATGCTTCAAATCATCATCCTCAGATCTTAGTGACTGAAGGAACTAAAATCTTACAGAAATCACATGAGTCAAGATATGATAAGATGAAGCAAGGGAAATTGATTCCCACTGCTCAAGAGGTTGAAGAATTAGAGGCAACCCATGTTTTAAATTTAAGGAATAGAACAGTCCCTGAAAGAATAGAGAAATTATCTACAAATGAAACAAGAAGATAAACTTTCACCAATAAAAATATCAGTAAAGAGAAAACTGATAGGAACCCTAACAAAATTACTCCTGAGGTAATAGAATCAACAGAAGAAGTTCCCAAAGAAGAAAGTAATAAACCATTGGATATAAAGAAGATAGAATTTGATGTTGGGTCAGAACTCAGTAAGCAAAAAGTTAATATCACATTTGGTGAACTTATGAAAGTTCAAACATACAGAGAACAAGTATGCAGAGCTTTTGGATTAGTAGAGCAGAAAGAAGACCCTACTTGTCATGTCTGCTAGACAAAATCAACATGATACAAGATCACCATCTTCTATCAGACCCTTCTACGTGTCATTAAGATATAATTCAGATGAAGGGGAAAGATATGTGATTCATAATTGCATGCTTGATAGTGGAGCTTCACATAATATCATGCCTAAGTTAATAGCTGACCAAATGGGATTAATCTATACTAGAGATTCTGCCCATGTTTCGTAATGGACAACAGACAAATTCCCTATGTAGGGGTGATAACTGGATTATTAGTTTTCCTAGACCAACACCCCAAAAAGGGCATTGTCATGGATGTAGCAGTAGTTGATGTTGACCCATTCTTCTCACTATTACTCAGTAGGCATTGGGCAGAACAACTAGGGGGATCAATACAACTAGACTGGTCTTATGCTACCATCCCCATATCAGATAAGGAGAATATAATTTTAAGAAGGGAACCATTCAATAAACACTCCATAGAGTTAATTCAAATAGATGAAACCATGATTAACTTAGTTAACTCTATGGAAGAAAAAGGGATGGGAGTCTATTCAATATGGCACAACCCATTCCTGATGGAAGTACCAGATGCAAAGAACATGGATCCAGAAGATATGAGAATAATTGATGCTGAATCAAATCGAGTATTAACCCAAGAAATGTGGACCATGTCATTTGATGGGGCTAAATCCCAATCTGGAGCAGGTGCAGGTGTAAATTTGACTGATATTAAAGGAAATTACCTTGGTATACCTTACAGATTGTAATTTCCTTGCACAAACAATGTAGCTGAGTACGAAGCTTTACTATTAGGGCTAAGGAAAGCAAAAGAGTTAGGTATTAACTACTTAACTATAACAAGGGATGCAGAACTTATTATACTACAAATAAAAGGTAAATATCAGACCAAGCATCCTAGACTTAAGCAATATAGAAATGCAGTACTAGAAGAAATTGATAAATTTTTGGCTTTCAATATTTCATATATTCCTAGAGAACAAAATCATGTTGCAGATCTCTTAGCTGTGAATGCCTCAGGTCTAGATCACCCAGAAATAACTACAGAGTACATGGACAGATTTCCAACTATCTCAGTCTATAAACCTTTTGTGCCAGATAACATAGTCTATCTTCAGGTTTTTCAAGATGATATAGATATTAAGGATTTTATGACTTTGCAAAATCAATATGCAGATGTCATCTATGATGAAAAATATGAAGAAAAGTTAAAATATCAAATAGGAGAACCAATAGAAGTAATCCAATTGAAAACTAATAGAATACCCAAAGGATTGGTGTCTCTTGAAAGCCTATTTGATGATTTTGACAAAGCCTATAAACCTATACGCAGAGAAGTGATATCTGAGGATATTAATATTGGCTCAATGAAAGAACCCAGAATAGTGAAAGTAGACATGGCACTACCTGCTAAAGAAAAAGTTGGATATATCAGTTTCCTAAAAAAGAACAAAGAACATTTTGCTTGGACCTATGAAGATCTCAAAACTTTCAAAATGGATGTGATGACACATATAATACCCTTGAAAGAAGAGGCCAAGCCTTTTAGACAAAAATAGAGAAAGTACAATCCAAATCTGCACCCAATAATGCAAAAAGAAGTTCAAAAATTGTTGGACTCCAAGATAATAAGAAAAGTCAGATTTTCCTCCTGGATATCCAACTTAGTACCAGTTAGGAAAAAGAATGGGGACATTAGACTATGCGTGGATTTTAGAAATTTAAACAAGAGCTCACTAAAAGACAATTACCCATTGCCTAACATGGAACAACTACTGCAAGCAGTAGTAGGTTCAACTAGATTGTCCCTGTTAGATGGATTTTTAGGGTACAATCAAATTTTGATAAATCCAGAAGATAGACACAAGGCAACATTCACCACACCCTAGGGCACATTTGAATATTTAAGAATACCTTTTGGATTGATGAATGCAGGTGCTACTTTCCAAAGAGCGATGGACTTTGCTTTCAAAGGACTAATGTTCAAAATTGTAGTAGTGTACTTAGATGATATTACAATTTTTTCTAAAAATCCAGAAGATCATCTAGAACATTTGACTGTAGTTTTTTCTCGGTGCAAGGAATTTGGAATCTCTCTAAATCCAAAAAAATGCATATTTGGAACTACACAAGGAAAATTGCTAGGTCATATAGTTTCAGAAAAGGGGATAAGCATTGATCCAGAAAGGATAGAAGCCATTTCTAAAATTCCCCCACCCAAGAATCTAAAAGGGGTAAGGTCATTCTTTGGAAAAATAAATTTTATCAGAATATTTGTCCCAAATTTTGCAGAAATGACCAAACCCATAAATGATATGGTGAAGAAAACTGGAGAAATAAAATGGACATTAGAAAATATGGAAACATTTAACAAGATCAAAGAAGCCATATCAACCACTCCAGCTTTAAGTTGCCCTGATTATACAAAGGATTTTAATATCTATTCATATGCATCTGAACATTCTATTGTTGCAGTCCTTTCACAAAAAGATAATGAAAATAATGAAAGGCCAATAGCCTTTATGAGCTCAGGACTAAAAGGAGCAAATCTTAAATACACCCTGCTGGAAAAACATGCCTATGCAGTCATCCAATCTTTGGAACACTTTAAAGGTATATTTGGCTCAAACAAAGTTTACTATTGTATTCCCTTTATAGCAATAAAAGATATCTTTTCTCAATCAGAGCCATTGGGAAGACCAACAAGATGGATGGTAAAACTTTTGCAATATGATGTTGAATTCAAAATAGTTAAAATAGTCAAAGGGCAGGGTTTAGCTAAACTGTTGGCTAACAAAGAAGAAGTAGGATCTGAAAATATTCTTACCATAGATCAGACATATGATGACAGAAGAATAAAAAATGAAGAATGTAAATGGTATGAAGAAATTTTGTCCTATCTACAAACTCTGTCATTCCCCAAAAACATGTCAATAAACAGAATGAGGTCAGTCAAACTTCAAGCTCAAAAGTATTATATACAAAATGGAGTATTATATTGGAAACATCCTGATGGAGTATTATTAGTCTGCTTATATGAAAGAGAAGTCCCAAAAATAATTAATGAATTTCATAATGGTTTCTGTGGGGGACATTTTGCTCCAAGAGCTACAACTAATAAAATCATGAGAGCAGGATATTATTGGCCATCCCTTTTTAAGGATGTATATAAATATGTAAGGAATTGTCATAACTGCCAAGTTTTTATAGGGAAAAGCATCTACCAGCCATGCCCCTCAAGCCAGTAATCATTGAAGCACCTTTTGCTCAATGGGGTATTGACCTGATTGGAGAGATCAAGCCTAATTCATCTGGCCAGCATAAGTGGATCATAACTGCAATAGATTACTTCACCAAGTGGGTGGAAGCTGCACCTTTGAGAACATCTACATCTGATGTAGTCATCAGATTCATAGAAGAAAATATCTTGACCAAGTATGGAGTTCCTAAAAAGCTTGTAACTGATAATGCTCAATATTTTGTGTCATATGAAATGGTAGAATTTTGTGCTAAATATGGAATTGAATTATCTCATTCTGCTAATTATTATCCCCAAGGAAATGGTCTAGCCGAGTCATCAAATAAAAATGTAATAACAAGAATAAAAAGGTCATTAGGCAAAAACAAAAGGGGATGGGACAGTGAACTTAAATTTGCTTTATGGGCTGATAGGTTGTCTGTTAAAATAAATACAGGAAGAACCCCCTATGAGATGGTTTATGGAGAAAAAGCCCTACTGCCCCCAAAAATGGAAAAAATGGCACTTTCCCTTTTATTGCAAGATCATGAAAACCCTGATCCCATTCAGAGAAGGCTTGACCAAATTGTCTTGTTAGAAGAACAAAGAAGAGAGACCCTCAATAGAATGATGGAACAAACCCAGAAAACTATAAATTTGTTTAATAAGAAAGCCAAGGGTACTCCTTTTTCTCAAGGAGATATAGTCATCTATTGGGATCCTAAAAATGATAAGCATGGTGAAAAGGGTAAGTTTGAACCTAAATGGATTGGCCCATACCAAATTGCCCATGTTATCAGTCAGAATACTTACAAGCTACAGAATTTGCAGGGAGAAATAATGGCTATCCCTATTAATGGCCAACACCTCAAAATGTACAATCCTTATTGAAGGTGTACTTAAAAAAAAAAAAATAGAAAAACAAAAATCCAAAAATAGAGTGGTGTATTTTGTTTATTAGTTAAAGCTTCCCTTTTGTTCTTGAATAATTTTGAGTTTACTGTATACATGATATCTTAGTTTGATGAGTATATCTAACTATTGATTCCACCAAAAACAATAAAAAGAAAAAGGGAATTTATTTTAGATATTGATGAGCTTTACAATTCTATCAAAAATGAGTGTTTATGCAATAGTTGTTTGATATGAGATAAAACAGACAGAAAACAAAGTTGATTGAAACATCATGTCAAGCCTCACATTACAAATGATACTTAAAGTGACTTCAAAGGTCCAAAGAACTGAGTTATCTTTGAGAGGGTAGTTGAGCCAAAAATTATTACACTCATATTTTATAGCCAGAAACTAATCCTCAACTCAGGCATACTTATTGCACAATTTGCTTATATATCCAAACACTTCTCTCACGAGAAAGAAAAATAAAAAATAAAGTAAAATTGAGTCACTGCCTGAGATATCTTGGAAAACCTCTATCGGGGCTATAGACGCTTGACTGGCAGTAGGGTAAAACTAAGATGGGATTAGAAGCAACTCCACCGAGGCTATAGATGCCTGATTGGCAGTGGAGCCCTACAGAATGGTGAAAATTTTTAAAGAGTGAAATCACATATTAGGCTTGGCTATTTTTGCTCAGATATGATAAAGTTCTGAAAGATTTAGAAATCCAAAAAAGAATGCACAAACACACACATGGGCAAAAATATGATGAGACAAATGGCTGTGACAAAATCTGTGTAATCATATCTTATGACTTAGCTAAAACAAGCATTACAATATTTCAAAATAAAACTCATTGATTTCTAAAATTTCTAAACCTTTGTTTCCAAATTGAATGAAAAGGGATCTACAGTTTTCCATACTCTACTTGCTTTGATATCATGTTTTCAATATATATAAAAAAAAAATGAATGATGAAGAAAAGAAAGAAAAAGAGGAAGGAAGTTTTTCTGTTATACATTTCAAGTTTTGCTTAGCAATCAAAATTTTGTTGTTTTTTGTTAAATTTTTGCAAAATAAAACCAGGAGATTCTGTGGTTCTCAAGTGCTTCATGTTTTCAACACATTGTCCCAGTCAGAGCCTATGTTGGAGCCAAATTTGACTCAACTTTGAAACCCCCAAATTTAAATTTTTGGTTTCAATCAAACTGCTTATACTGTTGGTCATTGCTTAAAGTTGTTGTGAGTAATTCAATTTTTCATTAGTTGGTTTGATAAAGTCTAACCTTAGCTTTTTAATAATGTGGGCTTCATTGTATAAATCAAAGTACCTCGAATGGTTAGGGAAGAAAATTTCAAATTAAAAACCTAAAGCCAAAGTTCGACCTTCATAAATATTTTCCTTGGGCCTAAAAATTGATTAATAAAGTCCCTAAAATCTAAAGTCGGTTAAGTCATTTCACCATGGTCTCAAAATCCAAAAAACCTAAGGTTAAAATAAATATTAATTGATTAAAACCTAAGGGTATGCACCCCGCTAAGCTAACAAGTGAGCACCTCAGATTTAATCCAAGGGTCGCGCACGATCCAGAGAAATCGGACGATAGCGCTTTAATAAAATCAAACCGAAGATAAGTCAAAAGTCAAGCATAGTCAAGAAGTAAAAAGGTTGCACCTTAGACTTAATCGGATGGAAGCGCATCACCTAAGAAAATCTGATGGATGCGCACTCATGAAATAGTCCGAAAGATAAGTCAAAGGGTCAATAAAACTTAACCTAAGATTTAAAAATCGAGCAAGTTGTCTTCAATCTAATGGCAACGCTTCGAGGACCAAAGACTCCAAAGGTTAAACTTAAGGCTATAATAAATATAAAATCCTTACACCTTTAACAAGATCAACGCGCCTCAGGATCAAATCAATGATCACTCCCTCTAAGAAGTCAAAAGTTTAAAGTAAAGACGTCATAAGTCAAATGTCAAGTTAAAATCGAGCAAGTCCGATAGATCAAAAAATCATGCTGAAAAAAGCTTAGATCAATGGTCATGATTGCTTTGATTAAAATGAACTTTAAAATCAATATTAAAAAGGATGCACCCCATTTGATTAATCATCGGCTAGTTACCAAGATCGGACGATCGTGCTCGATCGATTTTTAATCTAATGGTGGTGCACTAATTGAAGATGCATTAAAGAGGGTTAAGGATCGAGAGAAATTAATTAAAGTTAATCATGATTAACAAGGGTTTAATACATCGACTAATTTTCCCCTTTTGCCCTAATCATGATTAATATTATAAATGCTTGATTAAACTAACTTGCAGGTTGATTAGATCCAACGATTGCGCTTGTCTCCACTCAAATCCGACGGTCCGCCAAAATCATAGGATGGAAGGTAAAAGGCATGGGTAAGGAAAATTAATTAATTAATTATGTTTAGTAAGGGTTTAATACATTGACTAATCTCCCCTTTTCACCTTAATCATGATTAATAGAAAAGCAAAGGTCTATAACATTGATTATCTAGCATGCATCTTAGTGAATCCAATGGCATGCACAAACTAAATCGAGAATCAATGGACATGAAGGCTTGTAACTGGCGACAAAGATCCAAAGGCTAAATAAAGACCTTTTTATAACACACGAATCGAACGACGATGGACATTGACCACCCAGATCCAACGGTGCGCATATGGGAAGATAATCAAAGGTTAATCTAAGCATTAATCAAGGTTGATTAATTTAGTCGAGGTACGTATAAATTTTTCCCATTTATTAAAGAATACATGCATATATATGATCCAATGGTCGTGCCTCACCACCATAAGATCTAACGATGATCGCAAAAGAAAAGTAAGTGTATTTTATGATTACCATCAATTAAAACAAGTTATTAAGGTTTAACAATATAAGGATTAACATTGGATAAATATGATTAATTGAAGACCATAAAACATGTTATTTCAAGTGTTTATATGCAGCTAGGTACAGTAACTATCATACAGGTTTTAGAACAACAACGGATGCGCTACACCCAGATCAATCCAATGGTAGCACATGATCCAAAGGTTTAAAAGTACCAAAAACTGCCATGATGGAACCTGTGAAGATCACGAACCAAAAAATCGGTAAAATCACCCATAAGAAATATTCAAAGGACCAAGCCTCCAAAGAAAGGTGATTACTTCACAGAAATACCTACAACATTATCAAGGTAGGAATCAAAGAAGTGACTCATTCACAACAAGGTACACTGAAAGACATTATGAAAATCAATAGCCAAGATGGAGTCAAAATAGTACGCACAAAAGCTATGAATCCAGAAGAATACTCATGGGAGGAAAGATTCAAAGAAATCGGAGAAAATCTCGTGTACAGTACCTTGTTAAGAACAAAGCAAACCAAATAAAAGATAAATCCTGATGCTCAAGCATGCCACCAGATCGTGTATATCTCATAGGAATAATGGTGTACCACAAGATAAGACTACAAAGCATAGTCACTGGCTTATAAATAAGAGACAGTAGGGAAGAGCTAAGAGCATCAGTAAAGAGAAACAATGGAATACAAGGAATACAAATGTATTAAATTTTTATTCTACAAATACTTAAGGTGAAGGATGCGCATGAAGAAAAAGCATGGTTTCAATTTTCAGAAAACCATTCAAATCCGTGCTTCGATGGAATATAGTTACCAAGGGAGCACTTCGATGGAGTATAGTTATGGAAGCAAATTATAGATGTTTCCAGATCTTGTTGTCCATTCCCATCTTCTTCCTACTTACCACTACCCTCCTCCTCCTAGGTATTCCTCCTTGACCATCCTGACATTTTTCCTAGTATGTCACCCTCGCCCACTATCGCTTCTTATCATTTACCCCTCGTCATTCCATCCATCAGACCCTCACCATCCTTACTTCTTCACTCTATCTCGTGATCAGTGCAACTCCATTTGTTTGCCACTGGCACGCCACCCCTTGTCTTCACCATTACGTCGAGCCCCCCTTCGTCCTTCATCTAATATTCATGATAACAGCTCGGTCGAGCCTTAGCAGCAAATCATAGTGATCGGGACAAGCAGAACAAAGAGAAAAATTATAATGATGAATCCTTAGTTTCTAGGGCCAACCAAAGAGAGCAAAAAGGCCAAATTAAAATAACAAAGAGCTCCCTTCAGTCCAGAGAAGAACCTTAATAGTCAGTTCAGAGCCACACCAACTGGACAACATCAATTTTGAGATTCAATCAGATGATGCCAAGTGTACAATCAGAATTCAACCAAAAATAACAGAATCAAGAACCAACAACTATAAAAGGAAGCAGGCAGGTCTGGATTCTGCATCAAGCAATTAGAGAATAGCATTTTTGCTAAGAGGTATACTTGAGTGCCCTGTTAGTTGTGTTGTTGTATTTCTTTGTGTCTATTTTATTTTATTCATTCTTTCTTCCTCCCCTTGTTGTGCAGGATTGTATGATAGGAAAGCGTTCAAGAAGCTGAGAATATTTCCAGTCTTATTGAGCCTAGGATTCAGAGATTCTTCTGTTACCATATTGGAACAAGGAGAGTTGGAGAGACCTGTTACATTATTTGAACAGAGTCCTCTTCATTGTATTGATGTATTTCTTTAAGAAAAACAGAGTTAAAAGGCATCCCGCCCACTCTGCATGTAATATTTTATGAAATCAATACAATTCTGGGTTTTATTCCTGTCATTTCTTTGTCTCAGTATTGTGTGTATCTGTATAATGGGTTACATTATTTGAATGCATTATATACGTTTCTTTCATTGGTTAACTCTTGATTTTATTACGATATTCGAATGAGATTAAGAACGCCAATTTCCTTCTCCCCTTCTCTCTGTGTCATATTAAAATTGTTGTTAAATTGCTATAACAACCCAATGAATCTAGGCACCGGTCTACATAAGGCATAACAGTTGGTTATTTTCATGCTTGGTCATTTTAATAAGAATACTTATAGTTTAATATAAATCTGGAGCATGCAAATTAGAAGTTTAATTAAAGAATTGCCGTTGGGGTTTCCTTACCCATTCTGCCATCTTCTTTAGCAATATTCGGGTTTAGCAGAACATGAGGCAGGTCGACCAGAGCCTGTAATAGCTCGTTGGTTTCAAACGGATTCTTGTAGCATGACAATTGATTTCCTATGGATGCAAGAATCGGTTCCAACAGTCTTAACAAAATCCAGGATAGGTATTCTAATGCTAGACCATAGCACATGTCAAATACAAACAACGACAAAGAAAAATCCTAAAAAATAGTATACTATGGATGGGGAACTATGCATCCACCCTTTCAAGTGATATGGGCCTTGGAAGGACAACCCCTTGTTGAGAACATAGAACTGTAGTAAAGGAGATAAATGTATTCTCATAATGGCACTCTATGTGGGGCTTGCCCAGTCTCAAACGTTTAAGGGACTATATGGAGCAGTCAATTTACCTTGAAACGTATATCCAATGCCTATGTACCAATTGCATTGTTGAGTGTAGGCTTGATTTGCTCAAAAATTTTATGTGTGATATTGGACAACCAGGTGAGTAGACTTGGGTTGTTACAGTTGGTAGCAGATCTTAGGTTGTAAAACTTTGAGCACCTATGACTTAGCTTTTGTTGCATTCAGGTAATGGCAAGCTCTTTCAAAAATTTTGCGATGGCTCAGCAAGAGGCAGTTGCTGAAGGTCCAAGAAAAGGACTTAGAAGGCTCGTAAGGGATTCTGAAAGGGTGGCTAGAATAGAAGCACCCCGAAGAATTATCTGAAAGGATAAGGAACCTATGGTCGATAAAAAATCTCCAAGAGAATAAATTTTTTCTAAGATGGTCCAATTGCTGCAAGAGCAGATAAGCCAAAAACATGAGCATATGGAGCTCCAATGGATACAATCATAAGAACAATTGGATCAATAGAGAGAGCACATGGAGATGTGAAAGATTCAATTGACTGATCAAGATGGATCAATAGAGAGCACAAATGGCTCAACAGTAAGAACTTCTTACCCAACAACATAAGTTAATTGAAAACTTGTCCAAAAAGAAAGAGCCAGAAAGGGATCTAGAGGTAATACCAGAGGGGTCATCTTGAAGGTGAGTGGGTAGTGAGTTAAGGAAAGAATCAAGGAACATTGACATCAAAAAATTTTATGGAAAAGGCTATAGTGAAGCAATGGAAAATTGGTTAAATGAAGTTGAAGGATATTATGCTATTAATAACACTCTCTCCTCTGAGTCCAAGATAGTGTGGGTGGTAGCTCACTTATCAAGACCAAATATGGACTAGTGGATGACTTATAAGAAGAAAAAACATGTGGAGGCAACAACTGTTTCTTAGGACATATTATTGAAGGAGTTTAGAGACCGATTCTTGACACGACAATTCTATGTCAAAAATTTTAGAGAATTCACCAATTTGAATCAGGAGAATATGACAATCATTGAATATTATCAAATATTTTTTCAACTATTGAAGTATATACCTAATTATGATCAAAATGAGGAACTAAAGGTGCAAATTTTTTTTATGGGTCTACATCCAAGAATTGGATCTCTTGTTGGCTTGGTAAAACCAAAAGATTTATCTGAAACATATGACACAACTCGCTTTGAGGAACTAAACCAAAAGAACAAAAAGGTATATTTTCGAACAAAAAGGGATATGGACGAGTTAGGGAAAAGAAGAGACGTTGGACCTATGAAAGGGATTAATGACCAGAGCAAGAATTTAAAAGTAGAGACTATTACAAATAAGATGACAAAAATAGGAATAAATACCAGAACAAGGATCGTCCTGATAGGAGAAACTACAAAGATGACTATAATGCACAAAGAAAGGAAACTACACCCCAAGTTAGGAATGAGGAAGATAGAAGGGATAAAGCTCCTCTAAAATGTTATGTTTGTACTAGAGCTCACTATGCTAATCAATGTCCACATAGGGCAAACAAACATAAAGCCATTGAGGAAACCACACACAAAATGTATGCAGCAACAAATGCTGAACCCACGGTGCATTGAAGACCATCTAGTAAAAATCCTTGGATTCTGAATGAAACCATTAAGGAAGAGAAATATAAAGCAATGCAAGGTCCAATAGGACCACTACTACGATAGGAATGCCACATGAGAAGATGTGGCTACTATAGAAAAACAGTTCCCTTGTTTGAAAATTGTTACATGGATAAACATTAGGAGACAGTTTTATATATGCATTTTTGGGATCCATATGCATGTTTGATATTACTTATGACTGTATTCAGGGTTTTATTTGCACATGTTTTTATTTGATGATGAATAGTAAGGAAAAGTAAATATTTTGATTTCATACTGCTTAAGTATTTTAATGATATTATGATTATGCTCAAACACAAGGATTGTGTTTAATTCTATATGGGGAGAATGTAATATCCCTCCTAAATCTACCTAATAGTTTTCTTACTTTATTTGCATGAATGAGGTAGTACTGATCGATTGGTGTATGCGGGAACAAGTAAATCTTATGAAAGGATTGATCAAGCAGATCAGATACCTCCTCCTGATGGCAAGTGAAGTGCATAGGTAAAAAGTAAGGTGGAGAAATATGATGAGTGGTAGGGTATTTGCAGTTATAGGATGAAATATCCTATTAGCAATACACTTGTCCAACGGTCCATATAGGTGCATACATATAGATGCATATAGGGATTTGTGTTTGTATGCAAAAGTAATTCTTTAAGTATTTATTTCTTTAAAATATACATAAATAAATTATAATAAATAAAAGTAAAAATTAAAATAATAATAAATATATATGTAAATTAATGTAGAATATTAAATTTAAAATAAATATAAAAATATATATATTCCACCCATGCACTTGGTGGACCACTTGGCTAGATAGTAGCTAGGACTTTTGCATGGTTTTTACATGTGTTAAACAAATTTTAATCCTTCCATCTATAAAATCCATTGAAAATGAGAAAGATATCGTCTTCATCTTCATATTCATTTGGATGCTTGGAAAAGCCATCGAAAAAATATTGAGTGTGAAGGTATTACATTCTTTCCTTCTCAGGTCAAGTTTTCAAACGAATGTTTTACTGAAAATTTTGTAGGAAGTATGAGCATTAATATGCTAGTGTATGAATATTATGTGGTGGCTCTTCTGTATGTAGAAATGATATTTCATTTTTATTAAGTTGGAAGAACCTGAAATATCTGAGAGTGGATGATAAATTAAGTTTGAAAATAAAATAAATAAGAATAAAACTGGTTAAAATTGAGTCTTGCTTTGATAGTATGCATACTAGATTAGTTTGCATTCAAAGAATAGTCAGCCGCTCTGATCCCCATGTGAAAAATATTGGATTGTATTCTTATGCGGTCATCACGAAGGTTATTAACTATTGTGATTGCGATGAAAAGAGCCCTTTGCTATAATCTGTACTTGGTCACATCAGCAAATGTCCTCTGCGTTGAATGGACGCTATGTATTTCGAGAGTAGATTACCGAGATATATGGTGCTAGATTTTAGTTGGAACTTGCACCCCTACCTGTATTATTATTTTTATAGACAACATTTGTGTAATTGTTCTATCCGATAGTACTCTTGGTAAAAATTCACTAAGAAAATGTTCTTTTGTGATGTAAATTTCAAAAGAAAAAAAAAAAAATTTGACCTTGCAAGAGAACAAAGGCTTGAATTACAATTTCATTCCATTAAAAAAAATATTATTATTACTTCTCAGATTTAGAGGTCTATTGTAGATTAAAATAATATGGATTCAAGTATATATAATATAGATTTTAGCATGCTACCAAATATAGGTATATGTTTGAACGAAATCGTGTTTATTTTCCTTTCATATGGTAGCTTAAGAAAAGTAAGAAGAGAACCAGGTTGTTTTAGTGATAAGATATATGCATTTCGTATCTTAGTCTCAAAGAGTGGCAGATAAAGGTTTGAAATTCATTTAGCTTCTCCACCGGTATTTAGCCTTACTCCATCCAATACATTTGCATGACCAGAAGTTAATTAACCTAGGATGGCTTGAACATGTCACGTCTCCGTCGAGACACTTTTAGGGCAGGGTAATTACGTTTATACCATAGTTAGTATTGATTGTTGTGCTTCATGACATAGGATTACAAGAGAGTAATAATATCTCTTAATCAAAATATTTTAAAATTATTGATTCAAACTATAGCATAAACTAGGAAAGTGTGAAAGCTCTTCAACTAATTTCTTCCTTTTAGCGTATTTCTATCTTTGAGGCTTTTCGTTAGTAAGGTAGTTGTGGAATTATCTAATATATATATATATATATATATATGCAAGTTGGTTACCTTCAGTTTCAAACATGTTTAACCTGAGCTTTGAGAATCCAAACGAAACTCCTTTTATGGATTAGCTCCTCGTTCATCAGGTACTTGACTTGCGTGTCATTCATTTCATCAAGGAAGCCAAATATCATAGTGAACCTTGATAGACTAAAACATACTTCAAGTATTATGAAAAAAGTGGTAGGCTCTAAAGACCATTGAAAGCCTCTAACTATGGAGTTCATACTTAATTATGATTTGGAGTATGATTTGAAATATTTTTCATTGATGTCAGAATGGAGTTCTACTCGAAATAATTCTACCACCTTCAATAGGGATCAACACTGTTTTTAATAAATAATAATATTTCTAGATGAAAATTATCCCTTTTTACTAAACATAGGTTATCACCCACGTAGGTGAAATTTTTGATGAAAGTTAACCATCCCTTTAATCGTTTAAAGATAGTGTGTGTTATAAAAATATCTTGAGGTGACTATTAGGTTAACATTATGCAATGGGGTGTTGTCGTCTATAGCATTGTGTATGAGAAGCCAAAAACCAACACAAGCCTTTATTGGATAATGAAAAAACTTTAGCTTTATGAAAGATGTTATAAGGAAGGTTTGTCGGCCCAAGACGATGTAAATCTAAAATTGAATAAACTTTTGTTTTTTACTCTTGATTTTAACAAGAATATTTTTAAAGTTTTAGTTAGGCAAAATGTAACAACAAGTTTTTTAATAAAAATACTTTGGTTTGTACATATCTCTTATGTGGAAATAAATAATAATCACGACATCCTAAAACATTCCATTGAATAATGGTTACTCATGTACTACAATTTAAAAATTAAAGTGAAGTATTATGAAATAATAGATTACATTTATACTTAACAAGATAAAGCCTCAAAACATTTGGAATCACAAGGAGGGTGATACCATACACATCGAGTAATACATGCTTTTTAAAATACACCATTGGTGAATGTTAGAACTAATATATGGTTGTATTTCATATGTAACTTTTGAATCTCTCTATCATATTTAGTAGGTTTAGTTTATTCTCCTTTAACAATATCCCAAAGCTTTTTAACTATCAATATTGCTCTTACTTTTCTTTTCCATGAAGATTAATTAGGACCTTTAAGAAGTTGGAATTCTGTAAGAATGAATTTATTTGTTGTCATGATGATACTTGTAGACTACCTTATATCTCCCTAGTTTTGAGTATAAATTTTAATAGTATAATTAGCTTTCTAGGTTTTCCTTTGAGTTGAATCCCTTTTGTCTCCCTAATATTTTGATGATAAATTTAATATAATATTCAGCTCCTATTATTTAATACAATCACTTTATTCCTCCTTATAGAAAGCTAAAGATAGCTTGGATGTTGTTTCAATTGATAAGATTTTCTATCTTTTAAGTTGGATTCCTTATGTCCCTTCAATTTGTATAAGAGACTAATATCAACAATAATTTTCCAACTTGCAAGCAATTATATGTTTTGCTACTTTTAATATTCAATAATCCATATTTCAAAGCTTTAAATTTGGTGTTGAACTTCTTATAACCCCCTAATTGGAAATTTAGAAACAATGATATTTGCAAGTTCAATTTCAATTTCTATGTGGAAATCCTTATATCTCCAAGTTAATATTTTGCAAATATTTCAATGCAATATTAATTTTATGCATGAATAGAGTAATTTCAAAAGCTTTTCAAAGAACTTATTTCTTCAATTATCTTTTAAAAACATTCAATACTATCTCAAAGGTTATCACCTTATTTCTCCTATTATACCCTTCAATATAATTAATTAACCTTTACTTCAAGGAAATTATGCCTTATTTCTCCTTAGACTTTGCAAAGGCTTAATTTTATAATTCTTACCTTATTGAATGCGGTGCTTAAGGCTTCAATTTATTGTTGTTTGACTCTACGACCTGTGTTATGCTCTCCTTGCACTTAATGCTCCTTTGGAGCTCAAGCTTGTACTCTCCACTATGGTCTCCTTCTCATTTACTTGCAACACTCATTATCTATCCTTGCACACCTTGATCTATCGATATCTTTGTCATATTCATTGAAGTATATTGATGTTTGACTGTCCTCTATGCTTTCCACATTTTCTAAGGCACTCAAGTTTGGTCTTTATGCACTCCCTTTGTTATCACTTGGCTATTTTCAGTCCATGCAATAAAATAGGTTCTCTTTAGACATTGTGCCTTCCTGATATGCTGAGTATCAAGTCCCAAGTGGCACTGAAGATCTTTGTACTTCCTTCTAACATTTCCTGTGGTGCTCCAACCAACTTCTCTTGCTTAACACTTGTGCCAAGTGGCACTAAAGGTCTTTGCACTTCCTTCTAACATCTCTTGTTGTGCTCTAACCAAATTATCTTGCTTAACGCTTGCTAAGAGTGTTACACATTATGAGAATGAATGTATTATGAATATTTTTACGTTGCAAATGGAATGTAATTCTCCTTAATGGAATCTAAAAATTTCTCCATGTGGTGAATGACCTCTTAACACTTGGCCTTTCTTATCATGCAACATATGCAACCTAATTTTGGTTCTTTCTTATCACACAAAACTCCTTTGTGCTTACCAAAATTCATTGTATTGGTTCTTTAACTTTCTCCAATGCTTCTACTTCTATGGTAGTTTCTATGTAATTGAGATTGTAATTGATTTGGTGGTGCTTTCTTCAACTTCTTGATGGCATTATGAAGATTCTAGTGGCATTTTTTTTCCAACACTCCTCTTAGATATTGACTATTCATACGTCGTGGCTTGTGATACTAATGCTTGCAGTGAGACTATGTTTCTTCTCATCATGCTAGTGGTGCAACTTTGGTGGCTCAACATTGCAATATTATGCTTCTTCTCTCCTCGCTAGTGGTGCAACCTTGTTGGCTTAACCTTGCAATTTGTGATATATTTCAATGTTGTTTTTTTGGCTGAATAAAGGTTGTGTATCAATTTTCAATGTTGCTTATGGTATTTATCTTTATGCATTTGTTAATATTACCTTCACCAAAGGCTTTTCAATAAATACTTGGCACACCTCTTGGTGTCTTTAGATATTACTATTGAGTCTCCTTCTTATGCTCAATAGACCTTAGAAAATTTTACACTTTGATGAATCTAAAGTAAGCTTTTGAAACTAATGCTTTCTCCCTTTATGACTCCTTTATGCAATAACTAATTTGCTTTATGTTATTTGCCAATGTGCAGGTTTGATGATACCCAAGATGTCTCCTTTTTACCTTGGAGACACTAAACCTTATAGATCTATTTTTCTAACCTTGATGGCTCTAACGTGCTGATTTTTTAATATTAAAATGAATAGATTTAAATGCTTATAACAACCTTTGTATAACTAATGTAACTAATTCTTCTTCAATCTTAGAAGATGTAAAATTGAGACCTTTCCTTTTGCTACTCAAATATGGTGTTAAAACTTAAATAATACTGGAATAATAAAACTTTAATAACACCAATTTACAAACCTTATTTTGGCCTCCTTTGTAGAAATCTTTCTAGGTGATTCGATTAACCTATTTGTTGTCCCAGTTTTGGAATTTTCACAACTTCAACTCAACTCCTTGTGCTTTACTACCCCATACTTTACAAATTTACAGCTTTTCTTGTTGTTCTAGGACCCTAGAATTTGCAGCTATTAATGTTTCATGAATTGTTGTCCTCTTGCTATCATAAAATCTCAAATTTTTAGATTCTAACACAACCAATTTATCCTCTAATTTCCTATCCTTAACTCTCTCAAATTTGGTAGGGAAATCCTTCAACTTGCAACTTTTTTTTCTCTTATAATGCTGCCCAATAATCTCTTAAATTTATGCTATAAAATAGCAATTTTCTCTTCCAAAATTTGGTAATCTTCTTACCAAATCCTTCTTCCTTTTGGGCTTGTTGTCGAATGACGATAATTATCCCAAATTACTTCTTTTTATTAGGTGCTTCTCCTTGATAGCAACCTTCTCCAATGGAATTTCTTCTTCACCTTCTTCAATAGGGATTTTCTAGCCTTCTTATTCTTCAATATCCTTCCAAATTTTCTTGAGACCTCTTCTCTTGGGTCTTCAAATTTTGTAGCTTCTTAAATCTGCAATAGGACCTTTTCTAGTCCTTATCTATATTCAATATTTAAAACCTGGAATTTATTCAATGGAACTTTCTCATGGATCTCCTCCTTCTAGAGTTGCTTTTTTTTCTTCACTCTAAATTCTTCAATCTTCAAATTTCTATGAGGACCTTCTTCTTGGTTCTCCTCAATATTCAATATACTATGGAGATATATTTTGTGAGTCTCCTTAATCTTCAATGGGCCCTTCTTTCTTAGACCTCCTCCTTGATATAAAGTCTTCAATGTGTCTCCTTTATCCTCTTCCTCTCTTCTCAATATTCTACTAGGAATATTCAATCTGTAAATCCTACAATGGGACCTTTTTCTTATACCTCCAAATATTCAATCTTTAACTTGTTGCTTCAAGTACTAGATTAATTCCAAAGAAGATATTCTTCCTAGCTATTGTAGGAAGCTTCTCAACTTTATTTGAATAAAATATTCTTTGCAACAAAGTATTAGAAAATGATAATAAAATTTTCTTTAAATCTAAATAAAATGAACTTCACTAGTTGATTTGTCAATCTAGTGGAATCAATGTTGAGTCCTAGTCTTCACAAGTTTTTCTGTAACTCTATGGAAAGACTTTAGCCAAATATCAATTTAAAAAATTTTGAAAATGAGATTTCCTATCTCCTCTCAATCTCTCTTGTGGTTCTCCCTATCTTCTATCAATCTCCCTTGTGGCTCTGATACCACTATTAGCTTCGATTCTATATATTTAATAAAATGCAACCACAAGGATTAAAATAAGCAAGCAATGTTATATCTATGAAAATGATAATATACTAAGCATGTAAATATGATGAGAAACTTGAGAAAATACTCATAAAATAGCCATTAATGAAAGCTCACAAAAATTATACAATGCTATGAGATGGAGGTCTCATACACTCCATATTGCATAAAATGCTCTACATTGTGTCTACTACTACTCTATCTTATGCACTCCAAAAACCTCTACCTTCAACTCTAAGAAGACCTATATATAATGAGACATGACTCTTGGCCTTCCATATTCCTATGAATCATCATCTTCCTATTCTTAAGGACTCATGTACATATGGACTACATGCACATTTACATCATTACACATTCTAATAATACTTGTGCATTTATTCCATTACATAAAGTAAATACTTAAATCCTAATCTAAGATAAACTCCTAATCTAAACATGTACCCATGAAGGTACATTAGCATGTACCAAATAATGTAATATATTCCAGCAAAGCTAATTCAATATGAAATGTAAGCAAACAAAATGATAATAGTTAGAACATAATGCAAACAAATATGATACAATATGCAGATGGTATGCAAATCAAAACCCTCGGATTTGAGAACAAAAAACTATCCCAAAATCCCATTAGACTGAATCTATGCTTTATAAATTATCAAGCCAAGATTCGGTAACAAAAAGAGAAACGAGTGCAGAATGCACAACATACAAAAATAGGATTTTTATCAGATCCATACCCTGTAGCAGACAGGGCACAGATTCACACAGAGGGTTTTAAAACCTAAAACAAAGACCAAATATGCAAAAAAATGTGAACTAAGATGAATAAACAAACTAATGAATGCAAAGAAACAACCTGGTAATCTCATGGGAGAAGCAAGAACAAAGGTGGAAGACCTTTCCTCCTTCAGGAAGACAAGTTGTTTCCAAGTCTTTCTCCTCTTGCAGGTCATAGGAACACACCAACAACATAACACAAAACCACCAAGAGCACCAAAATATTGCACAAGAGACCAAAATAATTCTTGTTTCACATAAAATTTGATCGCTTGATTGTAGTATGAATTGGGATTAAAATGGGAATCAAATCCCTTTATTTATAGAGGTATTGGAGGGCTAAAATGCAAGAAAATGAAAGTTAACCTTGATTAAGCCAATGCCTAAAAAGGTCAGTTTACAATTTAGTTTTTTTCAAGAAAACCCCCAAATTTATCAAATTCATACCTCGTAATTTACTATGTGTAGATTCAATCAAGGTTAAGAAAAGCAATGCAAAATACAAGAAAAAGGGTCAAATTTGCTTGAATGCAAACAAATATGAAACAATATGCAAAGGAAACACAAATCAAAACCCTAGGATTTGGGGACAAAAAACTATCCCAAAATACAACTAGATCAAATCCAGGCTCTGTAAATTATCAAGCCAAGATTCGGTAACAAAATGAGAAATGAATGTAGAACACATGACATACAAAAATAGGGTTTTGTTAGATTTGTGCCCTATAGAAGACGAGGCACAAATTCACACAGAGGGTTTTAAAACCCAAAATAGAGATCAAATATGCAATAGAACATGAACTAAGATGAATAAATAAACTAATAAAAGCAAAGAAACAACCTGGTGATCTCATGGTAGAAGCAAGAGCAAAGGTGGAATACCTTTCATACTTCAGGAAGACAAGTTGCTACCAAAGCTTTATCCTCTTGTAGGTCACAAGAACACACCAACAACAAAACATAAAAGCACCAAGAGCACCAAGATTGCACAAAATACCAAAAGAATTATTGTTTCACATGAACTTTAATAGCATGATTGCAGGAGGAACTGGGATTAAAAGTGGAATGCAATACCTTTATTTATAGAGGGCTTGGAGGGCTAAAAGATAAGAAAATGAAAGTTAACCTTGATTAAGCCAATACCCAAAAAGGCTAGCTTACAATTTAGGTTTTTTTTCAAGAAAAAATCTAAATTTATCAAATTCATGCCCCATAATTTATTGAAAGTGAAATTGGTCAAGGTTAAGAAAAGCAAGGCAAAACACAAGAAAACGGGATCAAACTTGCTCCTAGCAAGTTTGAGAGCCTCCCAAAGGAACTTAAGGAAAAATGACTCATTTAAGTGGGTCCATTTTTTGTGTCTACATTTTACCCCCTCTTTAATGCATTTATGACCTAATCAATACATCAAAGAAATATGTAGACACCTATGGATGGAAAGGATGAAAAAAACAAGAGAAAAGGGGTGGCCAATTTAGAAGAAAGGTGTGATGCAAAGATGGTGTCATTCTAGATACTTTAAACATTTTACATGCAAATTGAGGTATTAGGGACATTAATGCATATAATGCCAGGGTGCCCCCTTAAGTTTCGAAAGGAATGTAAAATTCCTAAGGAAACTCGTAATGGCAAACTTAAAAGAAAATAGAGCGACAAACAACAAAAATAAAAAAGTATCAAAAGAAAGAGAAGAGAGAAAAAATAAGGAAAAATTAGGTTTTACTTGCATTTTTAGTGTTTTTTGTTTTTTTGCATGATAAACACAAACATAACAAATTCAATGTGAAATGATCCTAACTAAATGAATGCAAAATGATCTTAACTAATGAAATTTATGAAAAATAACTAAATGAAATGCATAAATGAATCTAACTAGATGAAATGTAAGCTAACATACAATATAAAATGAATGCAAAATGAAATGCACAAGTGAGTAGACGAAAAGAAGAAAGAAGAGAAATAAAAGAGAAGGGAAGAATAAAAAAATGACAATAGAAGAAATAAAGGCATAAGAAAAATAAATCAAAGCTCCAAAAGATCAAAAAAAAGAAAAAAAAAGAAAAACAAGAGCAAAACCCTTAGAAGGATGTGTGCTCGTAAATGATTGAATGGAGGCTACCACTCACTTGTGGCCATGAAGCTATCCTATAAGGGTGCTATGCTCAAAAATATGAACATGTGTGGAGCAATACCTGCTATGGATGTGGTGCTTGTTAATGTCCAAAGATGAAGAGATATACCCACTAGGATGTATGCTTGCAAATGGTCAGATGGAGGTTGCTCCTCGCTCATAACCATAAAGCCATATTGTATGGAGTGTTTAAATGATGTGATTGATTATTTTCAAAGTGAGTACTACTCGATAGGGATGTGGTGTGTACAAAATAATGTATGGGTGGAGAAAAAAGGAGATCAAAATAGTGTGTGTGCGTGTGTTAGAAGAAGACAGAAGAAAGCAAGAGAAGCAAGAGGATAGTGTGGATGTTCATCCCTAGTGAAATTTCAATATCTAAGATGTGTGCACAAGAGATCTAGTGGCTATATGAGTATCATAAATGATATCCATGTGGTATCTATCCTATCCCATGAGGATCTCTTAACAAGTGAAATATCAATAAGGAGAAATGAGACGACCAAAGCAAACACATAAACAATAAAAAAAAGAAGGAATTGTACATCCTTTATCTTGGGGAGGATAAGAAATGAATAAAATTTTCAAGGATAAAGGATGTATAGAAGAAACTATATCCCTTGACTTGGAGAGAAATTTGTTGATTATTTAAAAATTTCAAGGTCAAGGAGTATAAGAGAAGAAAAGATAAGAAGAGGAGATGGATGAAATGCAAGGATGAAAATGCACGGAGATGCGCCATAGTTTGTGAATTTTCTAGGCATTAGAGCCCTAGTGTGAGTGCACATGTGAGCTACAATATAACTAGGTGTCATCATTTGCCATTATCACAAAAATACCCAAGAACCTATATGATCAAGTAGTCATGCAAGTATGAACAAGTAACAATGCAACTATATGACAAGAAAAACATAAATGGAATAGAATGCCAAGAAAACCATATAAATTATAGCAGGTAGTCATGTAGTATGAACAAGCAAACCAAATGTAGTATGAAAGCTGATCTAAATGCAACATAAAAATGTAGAGTGCTAAATTATGCATAGTATATCTTTAGATGCATTATGTTAATTGGTTCTTTAAGCTCTCTACCATCTAAATAAAATAAAAAATAGGCCCCTAAACCAAACTTGGTTGTTATAACAAAGGGATATAACCAACTAGGCTAAAACTTACCTTTAAGATCTTAATGAGCATTGGTTTTCTTTTGGTTTTCCTTGATAATAAGGTCCCCAAACTCAAAAGAACAATTACTAACTCTCTTGTAATAAGATCACTTGAGCCTATTCTAATATTCTCATAAATGCTCTAAGGCTTGAATACACCTTTCATCCAACAACTCTAATTGATGCAAATGACCAGATCAATACTCATCGTCGACCAAGGTATCTTGCAACAAGATGTGCAATAAAGGAACCTTTAACTTGGATGAAAAGACCGCCTCAGTCCCATAGACTAAGAAGTATGAAGAAGCTCTTATAGGAGTTTGCAAACTAGTACGATATACCCATAAGGCTGGATAAAGCTAGATATGTCAATCACGATCGGTATTACTAACCAAAATTTTGAGAACTTTGATCAAAGACTTGTCGAATGCTTCGACTTGTCCATTATCTTGGGGGTAATACAAAGTTGACCACTTATGTTGAGTCTTGTACTTAGCACAAATTTTATGAATATCATTATTATTTAAAGGAGTACCATTATTAGAAGCAATCATCGAAGGAATCCTAAACCTACAAAGGATTTGGTTGAAAATGAACTTGGAAACTTGAGCTCCAATCACCATGGCTAGGGGTATGGCTTTGATCCATTTAGTGAAGTACTCTATTGTTGTTATGATAAACTTGTGACCATTAGATAACATGGGTTTAATATTCCCGATGATGTCCAATCCCCACATGGAAAATGACCAAGGGGAAGAAATAACCTAAAGGTGTTGAGAAGGAGCATGCACAAGGTTGTCATGGCGTTGACACTTATCGCAACATCAAACATGGTCACACGTATCTTTCTCGATGAAAGGCTAATAGTAACTTATCTAAAGGAGATTTTTCATAATAGCATTACCCCTAAAATGACCTCCACATGAACCTTCATGAGCCTCACTAAGAGCTAGCTAGTCTTCATAAAAGTTAAAGCATCATAATAGGATGCCTCCAAAAGAACAATGATACAAAGCATTACCAATTATAATAAATCAACACATTATTTTGCATAAAATCTTATGTTGATTGTGGTCTAAACCATAAGGAATCAAACCATACTAAAGGAAATTAAATATATCAATAAACCATAGCTTAGATGGGAAAGCTTCATTTGTCAAAACATCTAATGCAACAAGATAAGAATCGAGTGATACGGGATCTCAAAGTTATCTAATGATAATTGATGCTTGATCATTATCCAACTCCAAAGGAAAAAAAGATGTAGCAGCGGCCATGGCATCCACATGGAGATTAGAGGATCTAGGGATAGACTCTATAGTCATCTAATAAAATATGGATAAAAGCTTGGTGACAATCTCTTTGTAAGGTTTTAGATTATCATCCCAAGTTTGATAAACCTCATTAATCTGATTCACCACAAGTTGAGAGTCACCAAAGACCAAAATAACTCTAACCTTCAAGGCTAAGGCTACTCTAAGACCAAGGATCAAGACTTTGTATTCTACAGTGTTATTTGTGCAAGAGAAGTGAAGCTTGAAGGATAAGGGGATGAGCTATTTTTGTGGGGTAACTAGAACGACTCTAGCACTAGTGTCCTTCATGCATTAGGCTCCATAAAAAACAAAGTCCAAGACTCTAGCTCTTCGACCTCTATGCCAAATCACTAATTAGGAAACTCGATGATCCAAGGATGGGTAAATTCTAGGGGAGTAGAGGTAAACTAATCAATAATCACTTGACACTTGATAACCTTTTGACCTATGAAGGTTAGGTCAAAATCACCAAGGTCTAAAACCCACTTAGTAGCTTGATCTAAAAGGTGGGGCTTAGACATTAAGTAATGCAAAGGATCAAACTTTGCAACCACCAATGTCTTATGGTTAAGCATGTAGCATCTTAAATTTTGGGAAGCAAAAACTATAGAAAGGCAAAGCTTATATAAGGGAGTGTATTGGATTTCATAGTTGACCAAGGTTATATTGATATAGTAGATAACTCACTCTTTATTTTTATCATCATGTTGAGCCAGAAAGGCTCCCAAAGCATGAGTTATGGATGTTATATAAGCACCAAATGTTTATCCAATCTAGGGGAAACTAAGATAGGAGGGGAAGTGAGATACCTTTTGATTTCATTAAAATCTTGTTGACACTCGAAATCCCACTAGAACACACCATCTTTCTTAAGTAGCTTAAGAAAGGGCTAACACTTATTGATTAATTATACTATGAACCAATGAATAACTTAAAGTCTCCCTTGCAAGCTACATAACTCGGTCAAGGGGCGGGGAGGAGGCATATCAATGATAGTCATTATCTTAGAAGGGTCCACTTCAATACCTCACCTAGAAATAATGAAACCCAAAAACTTGTTAGATGTGACTCCAAATACACACTTGGAGGGCTTAAGATGAACCTATGACTATTGAAGCCTTTAAAAAAAATTTCTTAGATCATGAACATGATCTTGTTGATGTATGGAACAACCCAGAAGATCATCCACATAGTCTTGTAAAATATCATGCATCATGTCATGAAAAATATAAGTCATAGCTCTCTGATATGTGGCACCAGTGTTTTTCAAGCCAAAAGGCATGACTTTATAATAGAAGGCACCCCATGGTGTGATGAAAGTTATCTTGACCTGATATTTAGGGGTAACCATGATTTGATTCTATCCTGAAAAATATCCATGAGCAAAAGTATACCACATCTAGCGATAAAATATATGATCATATCTATGTTGGAAAGAGAAAAATCATCCTTGGGATATGCTAAGTTAATGTCCCAAAATTTGGCACATATTATGATTTTTCTTGTCTTTTTATCCACCAAAATGATGTTAGAGATACAATTAGAATAGTCGATAGCTTTGATAAATCTGACATCAAGGAGTTGTTGGAGCTCCTCCTTGAATAAAAGGGTGACCTTATGATGCATCTTCCTAAGTTTTTTCTTAACAGGCTTAACATTGGGTTTCAATACCAAATGATGCATAACAAGGGAGGGATCAAGCCCTAGCATGTCAACATATGACCAAGCAAAAATATCATGAAACTCTTTCAAAAATTTGGTCAACTGCTCCTACTCATCCATGGACAAGGCTTTAACTAGTTTAAGGACTCTAGGGCTCTCCTTAGAACCTATGTTAACATATATGGTCTCCTTAATGATAATGGAAACACTTATCCTCAAGATGTGGTAGGGTAGGAATCACTCGTAGTTTCTCAAGTTCCTTGGGAGGCATAGAATCAAAGTCCTCTTGAGAATTAGAAGACTCAACCTGTGTAACACAAGGGATTGACCCACCAAAGAAGATGGTATTCCAAAGGATATCCTCATGACCCATGTCACAAAGAGTATCCCCTTCAATATACTTACATGGGGTCACAACTAACTCAGGATGCACCAAAATTACCTCATTATAAAATATGATGTTTGAGGGATAATACAGTCCCTCATCCTCATCACTTCACTCCAAGCCTTGATGATCTAAATATTAAACATAAGTAATAATGTCATTATCAAAATATAAAGGTTGATTTCTCTTAGGGATGTAGCCTACGCCACATTTCCCAGGCCAAATCTCAATTTCTAAAGGCTCTTGAATACCTCTATATCGTGGCCCCAAACATTTACCTATATATCCCATACTACATAGGATTTTCTTGGAAAGTGGGTAATCATTGGATAGCTAACAATGTGCAAAAGAATGCTCTATAGTAAGAGGGTTTCTATCATGGATCTTTTCTTCAAGGGAGACTCTTGTAAAAATAAAGGTACATGTGCCAATATGTACAACTTCACCTTTCTTATAGGGAAAACCCATAGTTCTTGGTAAAGGTGGTAGCTTGGCAAGATATAGAAGAGGTTATTGAAGAAAATAATTGATTTAATCCTATGATGAAACATTTATTAATGGTTCTTCACTCACATTTAGATTTTCAAGTTGCTTGGTGATATGAGATGAAGAAACTGATGGACATAAATTGAGATCAGATCAAACTTGCTCAACTATAAAATAATATTGAAATGGATGAGTATCACCCATAATGGTGATAAGTTGATATTTGAATTTGAACTTCAAACATTGATTAAAAGTAGAAGGGATAGCCCTCATCGCATGAATCCAAGGGCATCCAAAAAATATTTAAATATGCAATCAAGACACCACATAGAACAACGTATCTAAGATCTTAGGTCCAACCCTAAGGGGGAAAGATACAACATAACAAGCCTCTTAGAACTCATTGTTGAAAGCTTTGATGATGATATTAGATTTAGTTAAATATTCCTCTTTTAATCTAATTTTTTGGAAAAAATGATAAGTGCATAAATTGAGAGAAGAACCATTGTCTATCAAAATTGGCTTGATACACGTTTCTCTAATAAATGCAGTAATATAGAGGGAATAATACCCTTGTAAGTGTGAGGAAGGAATATCATAATCCAAAAAAGTGATATGATATATCCCAAGAGAGCTTACAACATCCACTATAACACTAGGGATAGGGAAAATATCTTAAGGAAAAAATTGTTTCCTTAGAAGCTTCAACAAGGCTTCCCTATGAATAGAAGAAGTTTGCAAAAGTTCTAAGAGAGAGATCTTGGTTGGGTTACTAGCTAACTATTGTTGAATGTCAAAGGAGACTTTAGGTTGTGGCTTCAATACTAAAGGTGGGTTTTCTATCCTTACACTTATTTTTTGGGTATTCTTCAAAATTAAGGTGGGTTTTGAAGGTTGATTGGAGGTAAAGCTCGTCTCTTGCTAAGAATGTTGAATCAGTTGATATTGAGCCTATTTCCTTGTAGTTATTGCTATAATACCAACCACATTATCATGGGAATGTGGCACATTATTATATAACACTTGATTAGTTGTTTGTTGCCCATGCTTAGGTAGGGGGTCTTGGAAGATTGTCATGTCTTGATTAATTGTGGGTGCTTGTTGAGTAGCAGGTTGATTGTTTATTGGAGGATTGAGTTGAGAACCTTCTATATGTTAGAATGTATTACAATATTTGGTACATGCTAATGTACCATATTGGGTACAACTTTATATTAGGAGAGTTTCTTAGGTTAGAGTGTGAGTTACATTTTATGCAATGCAATTATGTGCAAGAAATGCACACGTGTCTTGTAGTTAAGTGTGCAAGTATGATGAGTGTAGATGTGCACAAGTGTCCATTATGTAAGAGTGTACATGTGTCCTTAGAGTAGGAAAGTGAAGAGTCTCAAGAAGGGTGAAGGCCAAGAGTACTCCATATGAAGAGTCACATTTCATTATATATGTGTCTATGTGTGTACAAGAACACAATGTAATGATACATTGTAATATTACTATATATAGTGACAATGTGTGGAGGTATGGTGTATTTGAGATCTCCATTCTATATCAAAGGACTATATTTGTGAGTATTTTTTAATGGTAGTTTTATGAGTTGTTGCAGAAGTTATTTATGAGTTTTATATGTTTAGAATATTGCCATTATCTTATATTTGATATAGCAACCTTATTTTAGATATTGTGGTTATTTTACATTAAGTATTTTAGCATCAAAAGCTAACACTATAATAAGGTGCCCTTCATCAATTAGGTCTTGAACCACATTTTTTAAGCTCTTACATGATTTTTTCATGTACCCCTCCACTCTATGATACTCATAATGCTAACCATGATTATACAAATCAGTTGTGGTATCAGGTTGCATTATGGGAGGTAACTCAATCATATTAGCTTCCAAAAGCTGCTTTAGGACCACATTCATAGGTATATCGAGTCTTATGAACTTCCTTGGTAGGGGTTTTTGGGGTTGTCTAAGAACCATATTTTGTAGGGTATTAACCACATTGTTAATAGGCCTACTATTCGTTATCCCATCACCAACTACATGTTTGTTCTTATACTAAGTTTTTGTGGTCCTATCTTGTTTTATCTTAAGTTGACCTCTTCAGATAAGGGCTTGCTCTACCCTTCTTGCTAGATCTATTGCTTGATAAAAATATGTGATAGTTGTTATTTCTAATTCATAAGATATTTTTTCTTGTAAATTACCAATAAATATCTCAAGCATGTCTTGAGGAGGTAAGATATAGCTCAAGCATCCAACTAGGCTCCTCAAACAATATAGAAACTCTAAAAGCCTTTCCTCTTTACCTTGTTTCAACATATAAACATCCTTCATAGTCACATTCTTTTCAACATAAAATTTGAACTGTTGAATAAAAATTTCTATATCTCTTCAAAATTTCTCAAAGAATTATTAGGTAGTTGATAATACCACTCTAATACCATACTGCCAAGGCTCTTATGAAACATATTAAGCAACAACATATCATCATATATGATATCGTGACATATCTTGAACATTCTTAAATTATCAATTGGATCTTTAATTCCCTTATAAATAGGTAAAATCGATATTATAAAATGCTTAGGGTAGGACCTAGAGGCAACAACAGGGTCTAAGGGTTGATTGCACATTTTTCTATAGTTATAGGTGAAACTTGAAGGTTGAATCATATCCACTCTTGAGACCAATTGTTCCACCATATTTGTTAAACTTTGCATCTTGATATTATTGTTGTGTAATACCCCTAGGTTCCTAGGGGAGGGGTATAGGTAGGTTGTTGAAAGGAACTTGGCCAATGTTGGATGCATTGACACTGTTATGGTATGGGTTATGATATGTGGTATCTTGTTATGAAGGGTAGTTGAAATTTGGAAGAATAGAAGCTTGAAATTTGAGATGAGAAAAATGAGGAGGAAATTGGACATAAACTTGATATGTACTACTAGTTGGAGGAACTTGCTAGTGACATATGCTGGTTTAGGACAAGGATCAACATGATGTAAAAATTCAAGCAATGAATTGGTGTGGACATTCTTAGGAGATGATTTTATGATGAGAAGTCCTATATTCCTTGAGTTGGGATTCCTCATCCATAGCCTTATTCAAGGCATATATATGATACTTGTATAAATTCTAGACATGATCAAATGATTTAAATGTAAGGCTTCCATTGGACCCCTTAATAGGATCAAGGTCATTATCGACTTCTTCATTTTCTTCATCTTCTAGATTAGGATTCTCTCTATCAATCTAATCATCTTATCGAATGTTATCATAATATTCTAAAGGCCTTCAATTACTCCTAAGGTTGGGAGCCATTAGGAGAAAGAGAAAGGACAAAGCAAAAAAAGAGGAAAACTAAAAACTAGCAAAAACACGCGAAATATTTTTAAGATATTCTTAATGTTTTTTATTCTAAGCAAAAAAAATTAGTGGTCTTGTTTAAAGTTTTCAAGAGAAAATCAAATGAAGAGGCTTCTCATATTGGTCACTTAAGGTGTGTGTTCACGTCAGGTTCACCAAATATGTAGAGGGGGAAAATTGCTCTGCCATGTATGATTCTTGATTGGATACACTGGGAGTCAAAGTGACCGTGGGGGTGTTTTATAACTCTACACTCAAAAAAAAGAAATGGGTTCACCAAGAATGGTTTTAGGACTCGCTCCAAGTCCGAGGTGGAAATTTTTAATGTGTCATTTAATCAAACACCTATGTTTGGCCTTTTTATGTGAAACTATGTAAATGAAAGAATAATGCAAAGCACACAAGATACAAGAAGACAATGATTAGCCCTAATATGATTCTTGATTCAATGATATCTAACCCTAGGTTGCAAGAAATGAAATAATTTTCTTTGAGAAAGGGACCAAGGGAATGCACAAACAAGACTAAACCCTAGATGCAAAACTATATGCCTTTTTCCTTTTAAATGCCTAGAAAGCAATCAAATATTTTTCTCTTTTTTTGTAACCTAGGTTATGAATAGGAATAAAAAAGCAAACAACACACAACCTAAAATTTTTACTTAGGGTACGTATCTGATCCGATGTTTGATCCAATATTTATCTTTCATCTAGAATATCCCAAAGCTTCAAATATGCAAAATAGTTTAACATAGACTCTAGAAAATAAGGTCAGCATTTGGGAGCCTGCATAGGCCACTATAAGACTAAGCTTGGAGGCACAACAGTCAAGCCCCTTAGGTCATTTTAGTTGACAGTTCAAAATAAAATGAGCTTTGACCTTTGAAACAAACACAATGAAATATGATAGCATAGAACATTAAAAGAAATGCAAATAGAATGGGCACAATGCTTGAACAAGAACATAAATTTAAAATCTAGGGTTTTGGGAATAAGTGATTGCCCCCAAGCTAATGCAATATGAAATGTAAGAAAATAGAATGATAACAATAAGAACATAATGCAAACAAATATGAAATTTTATGTAGAGGGCATGCAAATTGAAACCCTAGGATTTGGGGATGAAAAACCATCCTAAAATATAACTAGGCCAAATCCATGCTCTATAAATTATCAAGCGTAGAATGCACGATAGGCAAAAATAGGATTTTCATTGGATCCACACCTTATATAAAATGAGGTGTGTATTCACATAGAGGTTTTTAAAACCCAAAACAGAGACCACATATGCAACATAATATAAACTAACATGAACAAAAAAACTAATGAATACAAATAAACAACCTAGTGATCTTGTGGGAGAAGCAAGAGCAAAGGTGGAAGACCTTTCCTTCTTTAGGAAGACAAGTTGTCATCAAGGATTTATCCTCTTGCATATCACAAGAACACACCAACAACAATACACAAAAGCACCAAGAGCACCAGATGATCGCACAAGAGACCAAAATAATTCTTGTTTCACATGAACTTTGATAGCTTGATTACAAGATGAACTTGGATTAAAAGTGGAATCCAATCTCTTTGTTTATAGAGGTCTTGGAGGGCTTAAAGGTAGAAAAATAAAATTTAACCTTGATTATGCCGACCCCCAAAAATATTAGCTTACATTTTAGGTTTTTTTTAAAGAAAAAACCTAAATTTACCAAGTTCACACCCCATAATTTAGTAGGCATGGATTTGGTCAAGGTTAAGAAAAGCAAGGAAAAATACAAGAAAAATGGGTCAAACTTACTCCTAGCAAGTTTGAGAGCCTCCCAAATAAACCTAAGGAAAAATGGCTCATTTGGGTGGGTCAATTTTTGTGTCTACACTTGGTAAATGGGAATATTCATGAAATTGATGCAAATGGGGTGTTTGAGCAATTCACAAACATTGTTGGGTGTAGTAATAGCAGGCTTAATTGTGATGAAAGAATCCCCCTCAAGTTCAGACACTACTGCATGATTCCATCCTTTATATTCAGCATGCATCACAAATCAAGAATGAGACCATTTAATCCACCCATAAAATCTACATATATTCCTTTCAATCCAAATCCAGAACACTCTTGCTTTAGACTAGTTTTAGGTAAGAAAATCTTCACTATCTTTCCTTGAAATTATATATATTGCATTAGGAAGCTTGATTTCTTAGATTTTAAGATACAAAGTACTTATTGTAACTAACGATATGCTTCATAAGCATATTAAGAATACAAATAGGGATACAGATATTCAAATTTCTTTCATTTTAAAGCAACATGTCATGTTATGTTGTTGAGAGAGATGAAAAAGAGAATATATTTAACAAGTCGGCTCATTTGGATGTTTATCATAGACAGTGGTTGGTCTTATATTTTTTATGCAATAAATCATCCAAGAGCCTACTAATTCAAATGCGAAGTGCCACTATGCACAAAATACAAACATCCAAATATAAATAAAAATATCTTGAAATTCTATCAAATTGCACAACATCATCAATTCCAAATATATACATTTAAAATTTGTTACCTAGATGAAATTCAACATTTGCAAACATAAACATATTTTGATGAAGAGCATGATTGAAACCAAAATTTGTAAAAACACAACAGATAAAAATAAAATTACAAAATCTCTTGTATATAGAATACCATGTAATTGCATTTTTTGGATCAGAATACCCACTTGTTCTTGGTTAGGATTAATACACAAAAGAGACACTTTATTCAAGAAAAAAATTAAAGTAGCAAACAAGCTCCAAACGTTCATATAAGAGATTCATTGGTATTAGTTCAATTGGTTATATTCTTCAATTTATAAGGGGGTTTTGTCAATTGATATATACATCATTGCCAAGCTATTATAATATTATTATTGTTATAAATTAAACTAGATTTCACCTACCACATCTCTTAGGAAATCTTTGACAAATTTTATCTTCTGTAGATCTTAAGATCCATCACCAATTTTTTAAGCACTAGAATTTATCCCTATGGTTGTAGTTGTTTGATGACCTAATAGGTACCATCCCTTGCTTTAATGGATGCCAGAAGTAGGTGAGCCTTTCCATCCAAATTCCTAGCTATATATGTGAGTGATGGATATTATTCATATTATAGATATAAGGAAGAGTGGATAGAAGCAAAATTTGAAAAGTGAAGGTGCAATTGAAGGAGTAGTCTTTTGGAGAACCTTCTAGCTAGGAGTAATCTTGCAACAGTGCAAACATATTTATAGAAGAACTAAAAGCTTCTAGAGAAAGAAGCTCACTTTCCCTCATTATAAATCTGCTATGTTATGGTTTAATCACTCTCCCTCATTATAAAGTTGTCATACCAGTGTGTTTGTATTTTGATCATATAAGATATATATTTATGCATTTGTATCATGTTAAAATTGGTTTTGAGCATATTTTCTTTCTCATGCCTTTGCAATGTTTGTTTGGTAAAATTTGCAAAAGATTCAGTTTTAGGGTTTTGCTTATTCACGGACCTAGAAAGTCATGACCTTGTGCACTTTCCCACAACCATAAAAAAGGAGTGTTGACATCAATTGCCTAGCAAATAGGTTGTCATGCTAAATATTGGAGTGACATCATCTAATATAAGCTTAGTCCCAAGCCTATGCAAGTCTTGATCCTATGTAAGCTTTTGAGCCTCCTCATCCTAGGTTTGAGAAATATTTACTTTGAGCAACTTGTGCATTGGAAAGTGCAAAAGACTTTTGAGCCCGTCTCAACCCATTTTCATGAAAAATAGTTTAAAGGCTCTTGAGCCCCGATCCTAGATTTATTCCAAAGTCTATTTGTAAAGGAGCATGAGTGCTCCAATCCTAGACCACCACATATTTAAAATTTGTATTAGAGAAAGTGTCATAAATGGAAGTTTAAGAGCCACATTAGTAATGGATTCTAGTAGTAATTCATTTCAATTGTAGATCCCACAATTAAACGGTAAGAATTATGATTATCGGAGCATCTATATGAAGATATTGTTTGGGTCTTAGGAGCTATGATATCTAGTGGAGAATGGTTATCAAGAATCATAAAATGCAATAGCATTGAGTGCTCTTTCTCAAGCTGATAAATATTTATTGAAGGAGAACCGAAAAGAGGACTAGAAAACATTATTCTACATAATGTAGGTAATTGAGGAGACTATATGCCCTAGAATTGCAACCACAACCAAATCAAAGGAGGCATGGGAAATTTTAGCCACCTTCTTCTAGGGCACAAATAAAGTGAAATTAGTAAGGTTGTAGATGCTAAGAATGGAGTTCAAAAATTTGTAGATGACTAAATTAGAGTCCATGAGCAATTTTTTTACTGGCACAATGGGTATCATCAACCAGATAAGGATGAATGGAGAGAATGTTGAGAACCAAAAAATAGTGGAGAAGATACTAAGAAGCCTACTAGCTAGGTTTGAATCAGTTGTAAAAGCAATTGAAAAATCAAGGGATTTAACAACCCTTTTAGTGGATGAGCTCATGGGTTTACTGCAAATACATGAGCAAAGGCTGAATCAGACATCTCAGTCCTAATTAGAGTAGGTTTTTAAGATGCAAGTTTCATTATGAGACATAGTATAAGGGAAGAATCCCACCAGGTAGCCTCAATTTATCTAGGAAGAGGATAAAATAATAGAGGTAGACATGGCAGAGGCCATGAGAGAGGAGGAAGGTCAAACTACAACAAAGGTGAAACCAACTGCAATTTCCATCAAATAGGAGGAAGAGGAAACAAGAAATTTTAAAAATCAGTAAGATCCTACATCCAATCCAATGTTATTACTACAAGAAATTTGGCCATTACAGTTATGAGTGTAGAAATAATATGGATAAGGAAAATAAGCAACAATCCCACTATGAAGCTTGTGGGTCTATGATGTTAATTTGCAGTGTTGATGAAGAAAGCCAAAAGAATATTTGGTACCTTGATAGTGGTTGCAGTAACCACATGTCTATGAATAAATAAATATTCTCATAGCTGGATGAAACCATCAAGTCTAAGGTGAATATGGGAAGCAACAACAAGGTACCTATCATGGGTAAGGAGAGGATTATAATACACACAAGCTAAGGAGAAAGAAGATAGATCCATGATGTGTATTATGTGCCTAGGCTAAAATAAAATTTTCTAAGTGTTGGGTAGCTTGTGTAAAAGGAGCACACTATGTATTTTGAAATTGGAGCCTGCATCATTAGAAATGAAGAAAACAAACTCGTACAAAATGTAGCCATGACAAAGAACAAGATGTTCCCTTTGAAATTTTAAAAATAAATTTTACTTTCATTTAGTGCAGTTGTAAAGAATCCTACATGGTTGTGGCATCTCAAATTTAGTCACTTAAGTTTTAGTGGCCTAAATTTGCTACACAAAAAGTATATGGTAAGGGGATTGTCTTTCATAGAGCAACCAAATCAAGCATGTGAAGGTTTCCTAGTAGGAAAGTAGCATAGGGATGCATTCCCTATAGGATAGTCATGGAGAGCTTCACAACCATTGGAGCTGGTGCATTCATATATTTGTGGGTCTATGCAAACCATCTCATTTGCCAACAATAAATATTTTTTATTTTTATAGATGATTTTAGTAGAAGGACATGGGTATACTCCATCAGGCAAAAGTTAGAAGCATTTGAAAAATTTAGGGAGTTCAAAGCTATAGTTGAAAATTAGAGTGGCTATTATGTGAATACTCTCAGAACAAATGGAAGAGGTGAGTATATCTCCAATGAATTCCATAATTTTTGTAAAGAAAATGAATTTAAAAGGAATTTCATAGCTTGATACACACCGAAACAGAATAGTGTTGCAGAGAGGAAGAACAAGACAATAATGGATATGTCAAGAAGTATGCTAAAGGTAAAGGCATTGCCAAATGAGTTTTGGGCAGAAGTTATAGCATGTGCAATTTATTTGTTGAATATATTTCCCATAAAGAGTGTGAAGGATGTGATCCATAAAGAAGCATGGAGCAACTAGAAGCTGAGTGTTGCTCACTTAAGAGTCTTTGGGTGCATAGCATATGCACACATTCTAGATGAGAAGAGAAGGAAGTTGTATGACAAGGAAGATAAATGCATCTTCACTAGGTACAATGAAGAGTCAAAGGCCTACGACTGTATAACCCTATTATAAAGAAGCTAATCATAAGCATAAATGTAAAGTTTATGGAAGATGAAGCTTGGAATTGGAATTCCAAGATTGGTCAGTAGGGGACAACAGGTATTAAGTCTGAATACTTGAATGGAGAAAGCACAAATTAGCCTGCAACTTCAAGTAGCACTAGTGTGAGCAGTAGCACTACCTCATCATCAAGGTCACCTTCACTTTCAAGAATGATCTCCAACATGAGAATTCCAACAAAGACAAGGAGATTGCAAGTATATGAGGTAACTAGAAATGAAATAGAAGATGAATAACATCCTAATTTTGCTGAATTTTTTTAGTGTGATCCTATTTCATTTAAAGAAGCAATTAAGAATAGAAAATTGTTGAGAGCCATGGATGATGAGATAGAAGACAGAGAAAAATCGGAATTGGGAGCTAATGGATATTCCAACAAGAAAGATGACCATTAGAGTAAAATGGGTATATAAATCTAAGTTTAATTACCAAGGTGATGTTGAGAGGTATAAAGCAATATTGGTTGCAAAAGGCTACAAGAAAAAATTAGAGTTGACTATCATGAAGTGTATGCACCTGTAGCGAGACTTGATACAGTCAAAATGCTTTTGGTATTGGTAGCCCAAAATGGGTGGAAAGTGTATCGGATGGATTTCAAGTATGCCTTCCTAAATGGAGTATTGGAAGAAGAGGTCTATATAGACCAGCCACCTAGCTACGATCTATAAGGGAAAGATGGAATGGTGCTAAAATTGAAGAAAGATTTATATGGGTTAAAGCAAGCACCAAGGGCTTGGTACAACCACATTGATGCATACTTCCATGAGAATAGATTTATCAAGTGCCCATATGAGCACACCTTGTACATTAAGACCAGTGCACAAGAATAAATGATAATAGTCTACTTGTATGTAGATGATTTGATTTATACTAGCAATAACAATATATTATTTGACCAGTTTATAAATGCACTAAAGCATGAGTTTGTGATGACGGATTTGGACCTGATGAAATATTTTATCGACATTAAAGTTACCCAATTTACAAATGGTATATTCATATCTCAATGCAAGTATGCAAAATATGTCTTGAAGATATTTATAATGGAGGACAATAAACCAGCCATCGCTCCAGTTGCAACAGGTCTAAAATTGAGCAAGTAAGATTGTAGCAACAATGTTGATCCAATATTCTATAAAATATTAGTTTGAAACATCATGTTTTTGACAACCAGACCTAACCTGATGTTTACAATGAGTTTAATTAGAATAATTATGGAGACCCCAAAGAAAACTCACTTACAAGTAGGCAAAAGGATATTGTAGTATGTCAATGGAACTAGGGACCATGGAATATTTTATGCAATAAAATATCAATTTGATCTTATTGGCTACACATATAGTGATTGGGTTGGTAACATAAATGATAGGAAGAGCACTTTAAATTATGCATTCCATCTTGAATAAAGTGTAGTTTCATGGTCATCAAAGAAGCAATCCATTGTTCCATTGTTCATCGTAGAAGCAGAGTATGTTACCGCCACTTCAACTGCATGTCAAGCAATTTGGTTGAGAAGAATTTTAGATGAGTTGAATCATCAACAAGAAGGGGAAACAACAATATTTTGTGATAATAATTTTTCCAGAGCACTATCAAAGGGTCTGGTGTTTCATATAAGAAGTAAGCATATTGACATCCATTATCATTTCATCAGAGAGCTGGTGAAATATAATGAAATTGAGTTGTTATTTTGCAGGTCTAAAGAGCAGGTTGCGGATATCTTCACAAAACCTTTGAAGGAGGAAGATTTTAAAAGGCTAAAGGATATGCTTGGTGTTAAAGTTTTTATGAAATTTGGTTTAAGAGAGGATGTTAGAAATTAAACAATATTTCACCTACCACATCTCTTGGGGATATTTGATAGATTTTATCTTTTGTAGATCTTAGGATCCATTGCCGATTTTTGAATCACTCAAATTTATTTTCAATGGTTGCAATTGTCTGACGATCTGATAGACACCATCCCTTGCATCTAATGTATATGAAAAGTAGGTGAGCCTTTCCCTCTAATTCCCAATTATATATGTGACCGTTGGGCATTATTCATAGTATAGATAGAAGGAAGAATGAAGAGTAACAAAATCTGAAAGACAAATATGTAGTTGAAGTAGCAGTCTTCTAGAGAACCTTCTAGCTTGGAGCAATCCTGCAACAGTGCATACATAGTTGTAGAAGAATTGAAAGCTTATGGAGAAATAAGCTTCTGGTTTAATCACATTGTAAAGTTGCCATAGCAGTTTGTTTGTATTTTTCTCAAATAATATATATATTTATGCGTTTGTGCTATGTTAAAATTGGTTGTGAGCATATTTTTTTTTGCAAACCTTTACAATGTTTGTTTTGTTAAATCTATAAAAGATTAAATTTTAGGGTTTTGTTTATCCATGGACCTAGAAAGTCCCGACCCTATGCACTTTCCCATGGCTTAAAAAAAAGGAGTGTTGGTGTTAGATTCCTAGCAAATAGGCCTACCATCATGCTAAATTTTGGAGTTACATCATCAGATATAAGCTTAATTACGAGCCTGTGCAAGTTCTAGTCCCGTGTAAGCTTTTGAGCCTCCTCATCTTGGGCTTGAGAAATATTGGCTCCAAGAAAATTGTGCATTAGAAAGCATAAAATACTTTTGAGCTCGGTATCGATCCATTTTCATGAAAAATAGTTTAAAGGCTCTTGAGCCCAAATCTTGAACAACTTCCAAAAATTAACTTGGAAAGGAGCATGAGCGCTCTAGTCCTAGACCATCGTGTATTTCAATTATATGGTCATGATATAATAAAGACAAGTCCTATTTCAATTCTATATAACCTATGTTAAAAAATAAAGAAATAAATACATGAAGATGAATTTACTTAGTGATATAAGTAACTTCCCAGCACCTTATGAAATAAATTTGCTAGTACCTTATGAATGAAATTATATTAATGTTCACTAATAACCAAAGTAGGTGAAGGGGACTTTAAGTAGAATTTAGAATAGGCAATCAAGAAGTAAAGAATAAAACCATAAATTTATTTTAAAAATTATAGCTTCTAAAGGGATAAATATGAGGTGAGGAGCATAGTCTTTAGCATGAAATCAGGGAAATGTCTAGGGTTAGATGGTTTCCCAATTGAGTTCTTTAAGGATTTTTGGGATGTCATAGGAGAGGATTTAACGAAGGTTGTTGAAGAATATCATTCAAACAAAACTATGCTTCAGGCTATAAATCATAATTTCCTAACTTTGATTCCTAAAGTGGGACAAGCTACCAACCTTGAATATTTTTCCCTGATTGCTCTCTACAATGTGACCTACAATATAATAACTAAGTTGATGGCTAAAATGCTTAAGAAGATTATGGACAACATGATATCTCAAGAGCAAGGAGGATTTGTGGAGGGGCATCAAATTTTGGATGGAGTTATTCTAGCCTAGGAGGCTATCCACTCTATGCAACATTTTGGTCGAAGAGGCATGTTTATTAAACTAGATATGTCTAAGGCTTATGATAGAGTCCCATGGCAGTTTTTGGATCAAATGCTTGAGAAATTTTGATTCTCTCAGGAGTGGAGAGAGTGGATCATGAGTTGTGTCTTGATGGTTTCCTTCTCTGTTTTCATCAATGGATCTCCCTCAATCCCTTTCCTTGCTTCTAGGGGTATTCATCAAGGATATCATATTTGCCCATTTCTTTTTATTATTCTAGTAGAAGGATTGGGTAGATTCCTTTGAAGAAATAAGGAACAAGGTCTTTTGGCAAGTGTGCAATTAGGTGAGGAGATGGTAACTCATCGTTAATTTGTGGATGATATAGGTATCATTGGGGAGGCTAGAATTCAGGAGGTTAGAACACTCCAAGCAATATTAAAAACCTACATGGATGCTATTGGTTAGCAGGTGAATGTGGATAAAAAGGTTGTTTTTTTAAATACAAATAAAAGAATCCAGGATCATATTCTATCCATTTTGAGATTTTCCCAAGGTACCCTTTTGCTTTACTACCTAGGGATACCCCTCCATTTTAAGAGTATAATGGTGGCTAATTGGAAAGTTTTAATGGATAGAATCGTTGTTAAAGTTAATCATTGGACTCACTATTGGCTTACCTTTGGAGGAAGAATGGCTCTCATCCAATAGGTAATCCAAGTCATGCCTATTTATAAATTCTCCATCCTAGTTGCCCCTATGAGAGTCCTTAAAGAGTTGGATTTGCTTATGAGAAAATTTTTGTGGGATGGCCCAAGGATGGGTAAGAAGTGGGCTCTTGTTAGTTGGGATAAAATATGTCAACCTAAAGCTCGAGGGGGTCTTGGTTTTCATAAAGCAACTTTAAATAATCAAGCTCTTATTGAGAAGCTTTATTGGAGATGGATCTTCAACAAGGAGGATTTCTTTAGTAGTGTCATCACTAGTAAGTATTTAGGTTCTACCCCTCATCAAGAAGCTGACCACATTCCTCTAAGGGGCCCTCACTCACTTATTTAGAAGGTACTGAAAGCTGGTGAACAATTGGTTAAATCTAGACTTTTCTAGAAAGTAGATACAGGAGACAAAGCTAAATTTAGGAGTGATTATTGGGACCAAAGTCACCCATTAATATATGAGTTACTAGAGTTACAAACCTTGCAAAAAATTCTCGAAGGTAGAGGATGGATAAAGATGGCTTCATACATTACTTCCAGAAAAATTGGATTTTTCTCTTTCTTTCAGTGGAAGAGGTTTGAAGAATTACCCATTCTTATCCCTCTTCATAAAAAGCTTCTTATTGATAAGATTATCAAGAAAATTTGCCTTACAAGGAAATAGAAAGATGATAGGATTTCTTGGGGCCTTGGCACTCTATGTGTCTTCATTGTTCATGATGATTATAATGCTTTGCTCCCTCCTCTATTGATCCTATAGGATACCCCATGGGATAGAATTTGGGTGGCTAAGAAATTATCTAAAATTAATTTATTTGCTTGGGAATTGATGCATAGGAGTTGTATCACCTATAAAAACCTTATGAAGAGGGATTTTTATGGCTCTTCCAACTACATCATGTGTAGCTCCTAGGAGGAGACACTTGATCATCTGCTTTTCTAGTGTGCATTTACAAGAGAGTTGTGGAAAAGGTGGTTAAATATCTTTAAATCTCACCTAAAATTTCATGTGACTCTTTCTAATATATGGGAGATTTGGAAACGTAGAAATTTTAAGAATACCTCCATTCAGCTAGGTTGGTCCCTAGGTTCGAGTTTCATCTGGTGGCACTTTTGGATGGAAAGAAATTTTAGAATTTTTAGAGTTTAGTCCAATGGAGTTGGTTTGACATAAAATTGTTACCAAGGTTTTTGAAACTGTAAGAGCTCACCTTAGGGGCAAAAAACCTCAAGAGAATGAAGGTATTCCCAAACCATAGAAGTTGGGACCATGGTAGCCCCCTCCCTTGGGTTGGGAAAAAAATAATTCTAATGGTGCAACTTTGGATAACTTGAGGGCTATAGGTATTGGTTTTATCAGAAGATATTTCAAGGGGAAGATCCTCCATTAGGAGCTAGAGGGTCTTGTAAGGGCTACTAACAATGAAGCTGAAGGACTGGCTATCAGACAAGGTTCTTTCAATACTTGGGATAATGGGGTTAGAAATATCATAGTTGAGTTTGAATTACAAATTATGGTGGGGCTTCTAGATGTTATTAGAAATTTTGGACTAAAGGCTTGGAGGATAAGGAACATTGTGAGCCAAATTAAGACCATTTGGTAGAAAAAAGGATACCATCCTGGTCTATGCTGATAAATAAAATAATGCAGTGACTAAATTTTTGGCTAAACATGGTAGTGAAATCCCAGTTGGATACATGCTAAATTCTAATCATGATAGAAACACTTCTGAATGGTTGGAGGTGAACCAAATGGTTCTTAGTTTGGCCAAAAAAGACTTATGGAAGGATGAGGACATGTCTAGAGTCCACTGAGCCTTGTGGATCAATGGAGGATGAACAATTTGAAGAACACAAGCTTATACTGAGAGGGGGGTGAACAGTATAAGATAAAACTTTTCCTTCCAAATGATAACATCAATAATATGAATGCAATAATAAATCAATGCACAATTTCCATACACATAAGAGATAATGCTTTTATGTGGAAACACCCTTTTAGGAGAAAACCATGACAAACTATTGCTTATATTTTTATTCAATAAATTTCGTGGGCACCAACCCACAAGAGACACATGTCTCACATTTATTACATTTTAAAGGTAGCCCAAGTCTAGCACTTGATAACTGACCTTGTAAATGCTGATTTGTAATTATCTTGTGCACCTTTCCTTCTTCTTGTAGATAGCTGAAATGTCCTTCCTTTTCAATTGAATGCTTGGGTGAAGATGTGCCTTAATCCTTTTACTCTTTCCTTGCACTATGTGACATCTTGACTTGTTTTAAAACAATCCTTCTACTTGTGTGAGACTATACTCTTTTACTTATTCCCACGTGTACTTCAAAACAACAAACTCTTTTCTAACTCAATTCAATATTATGTATCTTAATAATTCCTTATACCTCCCTCTTTATAAAAACAACAAAAATATTTTCCTCAAATAATTAAAACCACCTTGAGAAAGGAATTAATTCACTATACCTCCAAATCTGCCTCAACAAAAATGATGATCTTCCTTTTGTATGGTCCTCCAAATCTGCCTCAATGTCCTCCAAATTTACCTCAACAAAATTCCTTGCGTGTGCGGTCAACTCACAGTAGGTCAATAGTGAACTCACAATAGGTCATCGAAAAACTATGCAGGATAACTTCCAATCAAAGGTCACAACAACAAGTCACTCAAATTCTACCACGTGGCATCCAAGACATCAGCACCCCCAACCGGGTTTCCCGCATATGGCCCACCCACACAGCCCCCCCCCCCCCCGGGGGCATGCCCCAACGACATCACCATACACACGGGTTTTATTATGTCCCATGTCTTTTGTAGGACAGATGTGGGATTAGATTCCCAAGTGAAAAGCAATACAAACTTGAATCTGTCCACCAAAAATTATTTCGTTGTTGAAAACTTAAACCTTAGAAAAAATAATTACATTTCTTACCTGTTGTATCTCCTTGCATTTGTAGGTGGTCTGTTGTATTTCCTTGCGCTTGCTGGTATTCTATTTTGTCTCCTTGCACTCATCGATAGACTTTGTCTCCTTGCGTGTTCTTGAATTATTCAAAAAAGAAAAACAAACATCTCTTTGGCTCCTCAATGCCTTCAGATAATGGTAGTACAACTGCCTTAAATTTTCCCTCGATGACTACCTTGTTCTGACCACAATCAAACCATCATCAAGTCGTGTTTCCTCCTAACATCTCTTTTGATGTTGCTAGCTCTCCACGTGCATGCCTCTCTCTCCAATAGTTTCCTCCTTCAATGTTTGTGCAACGGAGATGGTCTTCTGTTGTTTGTGAACTCTCATTGAAAGCTTTAATATTCTGTCCAGAAACTCACCTCAAACTTGCTACGTTTGCTTCTCAATGCTTGGCTTCACAGCATGCTTTCTCCTTTCGAGTTTGTTGCTGCTACATCAATAGTGCACTGTGAGTAATATTTGTTTCCACTGGTGACTCCTCTACTTTTTATTGGCTAAATGCTACCACCAATGAACCTTTGCTGCCATTGTCTCTACACCGTAGCCTCTGGTGCTCTTCTCTGCATCATCTCCAAATTCGTCGTGCTCTCCAACTCGTAAAGGCTCTTCAACAATTAGGTTCGGTGAACGACATCACATATTTTTTGAAGATTTTCCATCGAAGCACATTTCCCATCTTGAAATAAACTTGGGCCTAGTTTATATACCAATTCTTTCACTTATTTTTAATATTTGGTGCGTCGGCTCAAATTATTTGAATTCAAAACTTTAACTTTATAATATTTAAATATTATAAGGTTTAACTTTATAATATATTTTTTATATAACTTTAATATTTAAATATTTAATTTAAATGTTAAAGCATATACTTGTAATTCAAATCATCCTTGAAGATATTTCTACCTTGAATAATTTACCCAAAACATGATATTGCCCAAACTCATGAGCATACTTATAATTAAATCATCCTTCCAATTCTGCCTTTGACATCAATGACAACTCAACATTTCTAACAATCTCCCCCTTTGTCATTGATGGCAACCCTGCTAAGAAATTATCCTTTACTACAGATCACAAGTTGCTCCCCTTGACAAGCTTCTCCCCCTTACTGAAACTCTCCCCCTTTGACATCAATGGCAAAGGCTCCTTGGGGCTGAAATATAAGACACTTGACAATGCCCCCTTTCTACCTGCTTTTCTTGAGACTTCAATTATGATATGGGAGTGAAACTCCCAAATTACTATGCTCCTCTTCTTGTTCTATTTTCTTTCTCCAAACTTTGGAGGGCATACCCTTTTGAATATTTTGACCATCCTCTTTTTTGCTTGACTTCAAAATTTCAGGGAACATTGTTCTACACCATCTAGTTGTATGCCCAAAATTATTACATTTGTAGCATATGATGTTGTAGTCCATGAGAGGTGCAAATGAATTGAAATTCCTCTTGGTGAAACCAAAATCATTTTTAGCATGGACCCTGCAATGTGCAGCTTTATGACCAAATTTGTGACATGAAAAGCAATAACCATGAAAGAAATATTGAAACCTGTCTGATTGCCTTGGAGGATATGACCGCATGGTTCTCTCATTGTTGTTTCTGTGATGGACCTTGGTCCATGATGATGCTTTGTTTTCTTCCTTCTTGATGCTTCCACTTCTCAACACATTAGCATAGGTCTTAGGCTCTTCTTTAATTATTTTCTTTGATGCCTCTGTTCCTTTTGAGCTTGACTCCCCCTTTTGTTTTTTTTGACCTTCTTCAAAACCAAGTCCAGTATTTATAGTCGAAGATCTTTGTGCTTTGATAATGTTATCCATGATTTTTGTGCTTTTCTCAAACCTATGTAGCTTATCATTTGATTTTTCCACTTCCTTCCTTAGAGAGACAACCTCATGTTCTAGTTTTTCACATTCCAACTCTTTTGCCTTTAACTGCTCAGCCATACCTTCTTCAATTCACTTTGCCTCTTCAATTTTCACTTTTAAGTTGGTGAGATCTTGTGAAAGCTTTACCTTTGTCTTCTCATCCTCTTGTACTTGAGCCTTCAATCTTGAGTTCTTATTTCTAACCCTCTTCAATTCTTCAAGAGCAACAACAAGTTCCTCTTCTATGTCAACTATGGCTTCCTCTTCATCTTATGGATCTTTCTCTTCTTCTTGGTTTTTGATAACAAGAGCATCTTCTTCCTCTTCTATGGCCAAAAATAGGATTTCTTCTCTTTCACTATTGGAGAGACTTTCATCACTACTGCTAGAAGAACTGCTTGCTTCTTCAACATAAAAACTCTTCTTGTGTCTTTGAAATATCTTCTTCTCATGCTTGCTTTGACCATACCTATTTTTCTTTTCATGATAAAATTTTATTTCTTTCTTTTTATTGTATTCCTTTTCTTCTTCACTACTACTACTTCCAACTTATGGGAAATTAGATGCATAGTGACCAATGTTACCACAATTAAAACATTTCATAGAATGCATACCTTTGTGTTTTCTTAGACCCTTCTTATTTATTCGCACAAAGTTAGCTTCTTCTCCACTACTTGATTCTTGACTTGAATCTAGTTCTTTATTATTTGTCTTCTTTGAAGCTTTAAACGTGGCCTCCCATTTGGATGTTTGATATTTTTCAGTCCTCATCTCATAGGCTATAAGAATTCTATGTAGCTCATCCATGCTTAAGGTTTTAAGATCCTTCATTTCTTCAATCATTGAGACCTTTGCATCAAACCTCATGGGAAGTGACCTTAAGATTTTTTGAACAATCTTAGAGTCTTCAATACTTTCTCCAAGTCCATGAATGGTGTTGACAACTTCATCAACGTGGAGTAGATATTTGGAAATATCTTCCTCATCTTTCATCTTCAAGTCTTCAAACTTCCTCCTATGGGTTTGAAGTTTTGCCATTTTAACCTTGTCATCTCCTTCATATGTTCTTTGTAACTTGTCCCATAATTATTTTTTTGTGGTGCATTGCATAAATTTCACAAACTCTGATTCACATAACCCACTTAATATTGCATTCATTTCCCTAGCATTATTTTCAAATGGTTTCTTGCCATCTTGATCCATGGGAGGAGTTGTAGGTGGTGTGAACCCATCCTCAATGGATTGCCATATATCATAGCCATGTGCCATCAAATAAGTCTGCATCCTCACACTCCAGAAAGCATAGTTAGTTCCATCAAACAATGGAGCCCTATTTGATGAAAAACCTTCTTGGTGAGCCATGTGTGTTCTTGTAAGATCTTCCTTCAAGCGGTTAGGCTTTCACGAAGGAACCTGCTCTGATACCAATTGAAGAACACAAGCTTATACTGAGAGGGGGTGAACAGTATAAGATAAAACTTTTCCTTCCAAATGATAACAACAATAATATGAATGCAATAATAAATCAATGCATAATTTCCATACACATAAGAGACAATGCTTTTACATGGAAACACCCTTTCGAGAGAAAACCATGACAAACTATTGCTTATATTTTTCTTCAATAAATTTCATGGGCACCAACCCACAGGAGACACCAATCCCCTATACAAGTTTATGGACACCAATCCATAGGAGACACCAATCCCCTATACAAGTTCGTGGACACCAATCCATAGGAGACACCAATACCCTATACAAGTTCATGGACACCAATCCACAAGAGACACCAATCCCCTATACAAGTTCATGGACACCAATCCACAAGAGACACCAATCCCCTATACAAGTTCATGGACACCAATCCACAGGAGACACCAATCCCCTATACAAGTTCGTGGACACCAATCCACAAGAGACACCAATCCTCTTCTACAAGTTTATGGGCACCAACCCACAGGAGACACCAATCCCCTTGAGGCACCAACCTCACTCAATTATGCTCCAAAAATGATCACAACCACTACTCAAATATGCTCCCAAATCTACTCACAAACTTTGCTCTCCCAAATTTGATCAATAATGACATCAAATTCTTCACCTTTTCTTGAGTTTGCTTTCTTCAACTAAAAGCAATTCATACATATTCTACCCAAAATTTGTTTAACCTCCTGAACATATAGAGAATGATATACTGGTGTTGGAAGCATCAAATGGCCAAGATATCCTTCACACTTATTAAGTCTATTGCTTCCACATGTCTCACATTTATTACATTTTAAAGGTAGCCCAAGTCTAGCACTTGATAACTGACCTTGTAAATGCTGATTTGTAATTATCTTGTGCACCTTTCCTTATTCTTGTAGATAGCTGAAATGTCCTTCCTTTTCAATTGAATGCTTGGGTGAAGATGTGCCTTAATCCTTTTACTCTTTCCTTGCACTATGTGACATCTTGACTTGTTTTAAAAAAATCCTTCTACTTGTGTGAGACTATACTCTTTTACTTATTCCCACGTGTACTTCAAAATAGCAAACTCTTTTCTAACTCAATTCAATATTATGTATCTTAATAATTCCTTATACCTCCCTCTTTATAAAAACAACAAAAATATTTTCCTCAAATAATTAAAACCACCTTGAGAAAGGAATTAATTCACTATACCTCCAAATCTGCCTCAAAAAAAATGATGATCTTCCTTTTGTATGGTCCTCCAAATCTGCCTCAACAAAATTCCCTGCATGTGCGGTCAACTCACAACAGGTCAATAGTGAACTCACAACAGGTCAATAGTGAACTCACAACAGGTCACGATGAACTGCGTAGGATAACTTCCAATCAATGGTCACAACAACAAGTCACTCAGATTCTGCCATGTGGCATCCAAGATGTCAGCACCCTCCAACTGGGCTTACCTACGTATGGCGTGCAAAGCACCAACGCCCTCCAACTGGGCATCATGGGCACCGTGAGGTGCTCACCATAAACCACTTGTGCTAAGGTATTTTTATTATGTCCCACACCTTTTGTAGGGCAGATGTGGGATTAAATTCCCAAGTGAAAAGCAATACAAACTTGAATCCATCCACCAAAAATTATTTTGTTGTTGAAAACTTAAACCTTAGCAAAAATAATTATATTTCTTGCCTATTGTATCTCCTTGCATTTGTAGGTGGTCTGTTGTATTTCCTTGCACTCGTTGGTATTCTATTTTGTCTCCTTGCGCTCACCGATAGACTTTGTCTCCTTGCGTGTTCTTGAATTCTTCAAAAAAGAAAAACAAACAACATCTCTTTGGCTCCTCAATACCTTCAGATAATGGTAGTACAACCATATTAAATTTTCCCTTAATAACTGCCTTGTTATGATCACAATCAAACCGTCATCAAGCCGTGTTTCCTCCTAACATCTCTTTTGACACTGCTAGCTCTCCACGTGTGTGCCTCTCTCTCCAATGGTTTCCTCCTTCAATGTTTGCGCAACGGAGATGGTCTTCTGTTGTTTGTGAACTCTCATTGAAAGCTTTAATATTCTATCCAAAAACTCACCTCAAACTTGCTACGTTCACTTCTCAATGCTTGGCTTCACAACGTGCTTTCTCCTTTCGAGTTTGTTGTTGCTACATCAATAGTGCACTGTGAGTAATGTCTATTTCCACTGGTGACTCCTCCACTTTTTATTGGTTGAATGCTACCACCAATGAACCTTTGCTACCACTATCTCTACACCACAGCCTCTGGTGCTCTTCTCTGCATCATCTCCAAACTCGTCGTGCTCTCCAACTCGTAAAGGCTCTTCAACAATTAGGTTCGATGAACGACATCACATATTTTTCGAATATTTTCCATCGAAGCACATTTCCCATCTTGAAATAAACTTGGGCCTAGTTTATATACCAATTCTTTCACTTCTTTTTAATATTTGGTTGTCGGCTCAAATTATTTGAATTCAAAACTTTAACTTTATAATATTTAAATTTAATATTTAAATATTATAAGGTTTAACTTTATAATATATTTTTTATATAACTTTAATATTTAAATCTTTAATTTAAATGTTAAAGCATATACTTGTAATTCAAATCATCCTTGAAGATATTTCTGCCTTGAATAATTTACCCAAAACATGATATTGCCCAAACTCATGAGCATACTTATAATTAAATCATCCTTCCAATTCTACCTTTGACATCAATGACAACTCAACATTTCTAACACAATTCTTTGTTGGGTTTTTTGCTGCCTTTTGCAACACTCTTTGGTTCTTTTTGGGATAGTACTGGTAGTGTTCGCAGGATTGTCAAGCCTATTAAGTTACTTAAGATCAGCCTAAAGCAGAAATAAGACTAGGTTAAAAGTTTTTACTCTTTAAATGATACTCAATTTTTTGTTATTTTTGGAGATGTTAATTTGAATTTTAGCTTACCAAAAATAACAGACCCATAAGTATAATTTGATTCTTGTTCTATTAATTTAAAAAAAAAAAAATTACAAATAAAAACAACCAAATAAAATTATACACATAATAAAAGCCATATCATACAAGAGGTGGGTATACCTAAGAATGGATCTATTACCTATCATCAGAAGAACAGGCATGCAATCACACTCCCAGCAAAGCTCTGCCTATTCATTACCACTGCATATGTTTTGCATTCACCTATTGCTTTTTCAAAAACTGCTTACCATAGGTAAATTGAACTCCTTTCTTATCAATCAAACAAACAAACTAACTGCCGGCCAAATTGTTGGTAAGACTATAATACAACTACATATCTCTAAATTCACAAAATTTATTAAGACCTTTCTCCACGGTTAATTATACTAAGCTATCTTTCCAACCGGAAAGGAAGAGAAAAAAAAATCCTAAATTCAGGGGTTAAGCTCACCTTTCACATTCATTATTTTTTTTGAACACATAAAAAATTGATAGCATCATTACCTATTACCACTATAAGTCCTATAACAATAACAGTAACTTTTCCTCACATTAACATAGTATTTTAACACCGAAACATCCCTCTGGCTGCAATTTTATCTCGTCAACTATATTAAAAAAAAACTTACCTGAATCCACATCATCATCCTAGCTTAGGTAATGAATTAAGAAATTTATTAAAAAATAAAATAAAAGATGACAGAAGTACTAAAAAAATATGCCTTATTTTATGAAACTATCACAATCGCTTTCAAAAATCAATTAATGTGAACAGTAAATTTGCACAGGAAGCAAATTATCTTCAAGGCTAAAATCAAAGATATCACGTAGGCCTCTTTCCAACCATCAATCATGTCATGGGCAATTTCTTACAGAGTTACTAAACAAATATACCCCAATTCACAAACATTTCAAAATCATTCGTGATAACGGCAAAATTCCACGAAAACACAGCATTTTACAAACGGAAAATAAAACAAAATAAAAATTCTTAGCTGACGATTCAGACATCCTCGACGCCATAATAATGTTGTAAGGGTTACTTTAATTTTATTTTATTTTTTACATATAAAAATAACGGTTAGATTTTTTAAGGTTTTAATTTTAGAAAAAATTATATATATATAATAATAATAATAATAATAATAATAATAATAATAATAATAATAATGTTTTTTTGATTAATTGATTGGAAAAATTGAAAGAAGTGGTTTTGAAAGGGTATACAAGGCAAAGCTCTTATGGACTACCAGCGACATCAGCAAACCATGGGTGAACCTTGAACATAAACAAAAAATCAAAACAAACCATGTTGGTCTAAGAAGGACAAAGAAGCAAAACACAAAGGCAAAGCTCTTATGGACTACCAGCAACATCAGCAAACCATGCGTGAACCTTGAACATAAACAAAAAACCAAAACAAACCATGTTGGTCTAAGAAGGACAAAGAAGCAAGACACAAAGACAACAAAAGAAGAAAAGGAGAGCAGAGACAGGCCAAGATGGGAGGCTTAATCATCCTCAACATCAACAGGGGTGTTTGGGGCCTCTTCCACTTCATCATTCCTATATTTCATTTTGAATTCCTCCAGCAAGGCATAGGTCTGTTGCACAAAGGATATGCTCATTTGAGTCGCTTTGAGCATGGCATCGAGGAGGTTCTCAAATCCTTTCATGTACCCTTTCTTGTTGATGAAAGGAACACATGTGACAGGGGAGGGATTTTAAGCACATGGGGAGTGTTGCTTTGAGTGGTCGTCTTGCAGGGCGGAGTGCGCATGGGGTGGCTACTTCTCTTGAGCTTTTGCACTTCCTTGGTGGATTTCCAGTTGCTTTTGAAGAAATAATAGGTTCAATTTGAATAGGAGATTTCTTCTTTTGTTTTTCAAATTTGGACATAATTCAAACAGAGCGATAGTAGGACTCAACTTTAGCTTTGGGGGTACCTTCTTCACTTTTTGGCTTAAGTATTACACCAAAAATTACCACTTGAGGATCAAGGAGTAATTATTTTTTATTTTAAAAATTAAAAAATATATATTTAATTTACTTAATGGCATTACATCAACTTGTTAGATTCTCAATTTGAAGGACAAGACCAAGGTTCAAATCTTGTCAAATGGTGTGATATTGTGTTTTGGGGTTTTCCTGGTTTATTTTGGTCAAATCCTTATTGTTATCTATGGATTCCAACCTTGGTGGGCCAGGCATTAGCTCTGGCATCATGAGAGATAAGTTTGGTGAAAATATCACCCATCAAGCATCCACAAAAATTTATCTTGAAGGTGGTGCACAAGGTAATGTTTCATCTCCTAATGTTGCTTTTCATCTACAATTTTTTGATTCCACATGTAGTTGGTTAGAATCGTTTACCTTGGTAGAGTATTTTATGGGTCATATTCTTAATGAGTGGATCTTGAGGACTTGGATCAATTTGGTTTGGGCCCCACATGGTGTCCAGGTTGATCTAGTATGTAACCTCATTAAGGGTTTTTTTCTTTTTTATTTTACTAACCCTACTTATGTGAAGGCAGTCTATGAATATGGTTCATGTAGAGCTCTTTGTTAGTTCGTTCGCCATAGACCTGTGATTTCACTGTGTTAGAGAACAAAATAAACAAGGTCCTGATTTGGGTTGAGTTCCCTAGTCTTCTCCTTTCATTGTGGCCTAGCTTGGAACAAATTGCAAGTGTTTTAGGGCATGCTATTTTTGTTGAACCCAAAAAGTTCTTTAATACTCGCTTAACAAGGCGAATTTGTGCAGAGGTTGATTTTTCTAAGGATCTCAAAGAGTCCATTAACATTTGGGTTGGGGAGATCATCCTCTCATAGAGAGTGGTCTATATTAACCTCTCGAACACCTGCTTTCGATGCCAAGCATTCGATCATAAGGTAAAATATTATCTGCTTATACTGCATAACAAAGTCAAAACTAGTTCCCCCACATACCATTGGGTCAACCCCTTAACCCAATGAGGAGGGTTGGACCAGTGTGGGAAGTTGTAAAAATCAGTGTAATAGCTCAACTAAAGCTTCACAATCTAAACCATCTGCAAAGATGGTGGTCACCTTAGACTCACAACCATCCGATAAGATGATATAACAACCTGTTGGTGGCCCTTCAATAGTAGAGGTGGTGGCCAAAGAGGTCCTACCACTTGGATAGAGTCATAATTCAAGTATAGATAATATGGTCCCTAAAAAGGGCATGAAGCCAACCTCTCCTCCTTAGTCTCCTCGTGTAAGCTCATGTCGCTCCTACAACCCAAGAAGGAACATAGAGGTCAGAGATTATATGTTGGAGAAGAGGCCTTACCTCACCAACATTTAGTTGGGAAGCTTCAAAATTAACTCTAAAGGTACTGACAATTCAAAGCATTGGAGTTCCTTGATGATGAGGATATGTTGTTAGACTCCTTACCTCAATGAATTTTCTCTCATGGAATATGTTGGGCCTCATAGACCCCAAGCACAAATACATGGTGTGCTCAATTTATCAACAATTTTTTATATAGATTTCCTATGCCTGTAGGAGAAAAATCGTAGGTTTTTTGTTGGCAATAGTATGTTGGATCATTTGGCCTAGAATTCATTTCCTCCACAATGAGCATGAATAGGGTTGAGTTGGCATCACCACCTTCTTCTCCCCTTGTTGGTGTTCTATGAATGGTGTTCTCTATCAATAATCATGCGTTTAGGATAGTTAATGTTTACTCTTCCAATGATACTATGTGATCCCATCTATTGTGTGTTGTGAATTGTGTTCTCTATCAATAATCATGTGTTTAGGATAGTTAATGTTTACTCTTCCAATGACACTATGGAGCATGCCCAAATTTGGAGCTGGCTAGTTGAGGCACTCCCTTATGCCACTTCGCTAATTTACGATAATTCCAGTATGGTTGAGATTACCACATATAAGAATGGTGAGCACCCTATGCATTGGTTAGTAAGTGAATGGGCAGCTTGGTTCCACATGCTCAATAAATTGGGGCTTTATGATCCCAATGTGGAGTAGTCTTGTGTCAACAAAATTTAGCACATGTGGTCTAACTTGCTTATTGGATCTGATAAAATTTTAAAGGGTTGGACAGGGCATTGTTATCCATGTAGCCAATATTTAATTTTGCCAACCGTTTTTCTCTCTTGGTTGAACTGATCCCTGAGGTGGTTTTCTTGAACCACTTTTCCATATGCTTTTGCATTGAATGGGTGGGAGGTGGACAACCCATATGAAATGATAAAATTTACTTTAAAACATCTTTGCTTAGTCATCAACCTTTAGTTGCTCATATTGAAAACATCTAGAACTTGGAGAAGCATCTGACCAAGCGTAATGGTTGGATTACATGGTGGAATGCACCACTCACTTCTCATCTACAAGCATCAAATAAATTTCTTCCATTGGTATTCAAATAAGGACACTACCTTGGAACTCTAATGTGCTACTTGGAGTTGGAAGTGCAATTCTTCTCCACTATGTTGCAACTTCAAGTGGCCAAGATTCGACAACAACAAATCATAGATGCTCATGGGATCCAACTCAAAGCTAGAATTCACTAGCTAAAGGTTAGGGATAGGTTCTCCAAAGAGGTTTTGCAGTTCCTTCAAGGGAGGAACCCAACTCAAAAAACTAAATGCATACAAGAACGGTCGGACAATTTTAAAAACTTCTAGATATTATACTAAAAGGTATTTCAATCTTAGGAACCCTCTCTAGCCCAAGCCCAATCCCTTCAACAATGTGTTAGAGTGGTTCCTTGTTGTCTTTCAGCATCTCAACAAACCCTTTGTGATAGCCCCTTTCACAAGGTAAGTTTAAAGTTGTTGCATTTTCCATATCCAATGATAAGGCCCCTGGTTGTGATGGGAATGAATTTTACAAAACCCTTTGGGACACTGTGGGGCTTGATCTATACCAAGTATAGTTATAGAATCTAAGAATGGGCTTCCTTGTTCCTTTGATCAATAAAGGCAATATTAAAATCATTCCCAAAGTAGGGGACCCTAAGGACATTTGCATTTGACATCCCATTACATTGCTTAATGTATTGTACAATGTTATAGCCAAAGCAATGGTGCTCAAGACCATAAATTTACTCCCTTTTCATTTTTCCTAAGTAGATTGGGTTTATCAAGAGCTGCTACATATTGGACAATATCATTATTGTTTGTGAAGACATGAAATTGATAAGACAATCTTAGTAGAAGGTTATATTCCTTAAAATAGACTTTGATAAGGCCTATGATAGAATTGAGTGGCCCTTTATTCTAGTCATGTTGCAAGCCTTAGGATTTGGAACCACTTTTCTTTGGTCTATTCAAATGCTCTTTGTTGATGCGTCTACATTTTTGATAATTAATGGCCGTCAATCCTCACTCTTTGGCCTCAAAAGATTCATTTGGAAAGGGTGTCCCCTTGCTCTGGCCCTTTATGTTATGATAATTAAGGGTCATGGATAGCTTCTAGCTTATGTCGTTTCTTATGGAAGAGTGAAAGGAATTGTCCTTCACAACTTCTCTCAATAATTGGTCAATTGAAACTTTGTAGATGATTCCTTCCTATAGCTTTGTAAAGAGGAAAGTAACATTGATAACACACTGTAATGTATTGATACATTTTGTGAAGCCTTGAGGTCCAGTATCCAATGGAAGAAAACCTAGTGCTACCGATAATCTTTTTTGTCAAAGCTTGATTGGTTTCATCACTTTCATTGGGAATAGATACAACATGGGGAAATGTTTTGTTTTGTGGGTATTCCATTTATTTTTTTGTCTTCTTCCTCTATGTTGTGGCAATATGTTTTAAATAGGGTGAAGCATAAGCTTCACAAGTGGCTTTCAAATCCTTTGTCGCTAGTTGGTAAGTTCTAGGTCTGTTCTAAAATTTTAGTTATCACTCATGTTTACTACTTGTTTTGTTGGGCTCCATCCAAATCTTCTTACCAAAAGTTGGAGAAGTTCCTTCATGATTTTTTGGGGGCTTTGACATACAAAAAGGCTTCCATCAAGTAGCTTGGGAATTTTGTTGCCTTCCAAGGGACTCTAGGGAATTGGGCCTTATTGATACCCAATGATAAGGAATTTCCCTCTGTGCCAAATGGGTCATCAAAGCTATGTAAGACATTGAAGCCTAGATTTTTTTGCTTCGAATATTTTCATAGGCATCCCATACAGAAGAAAATCCTAGAAAGGGATTGGGTGGCCCTCACTTTTGGTTATGAAAGTGCCTATTCAAATCTAAGGTACTTTTTTAGCCAAAAGTATTTGGAATGTCTAAGAGTCTATCAAACCTTAGCTCCAATGAACTCGTAGTAGCTTTCAATATGGCCTATCGATGAATAGTCTCTCACTTTGGTGGTCCTTTGTCAAAATGCATCATGAGCTATCTTTAACCAAGCTTCCTTGGGTCAAAGCACTCCATTTCTTTCACAAGGGAGTAAAGGTCGTCTTTGACCTTTTATCTAGTTGCACTAGAGATTGGATTTCTTGGCCTAAAGCTAAAGCCTAGTTAAGACTCCATTAGAAGTACAAGGAGACATTTCAAATAATTTAGGAAGAAATCCCTTATGACATGCTTCACAAAATTGGAAATAGAACCATACACCCATGGTGGAAATATCGAAAGTGGTTTCTAGATGCCCCTTTCAAAAATTACAAACTTAGAAATGGGTATCATTGGTTTTTCCCTCTTTTTCCCATGGATCTTATGATTAATGCTTATTGGTACCTTCAATCCTCTCACAAGGATTGGTAGTACAAATTCTCTTCTATTTGGGATATAACTATAGAACCTAAATAAACACACTTTTCTTGGTGCTTTCTTTTTTAAGGCTTGTTGGTTGGGGACTGGTTAGTGCACTTAGGGGTAAGAAACCCCATATACCCTTTTGTCAACATTGAGAGACCATCAAGAACTTATTCTAGTTTTGTCCTAGAGCCTAAGTAGTCTAGACCTAGATTCATGATTTATTTTAACCATTTCATCCTAGATGCTTCTCTTGGCATATGGTTCTTCTTGGGGATAAGACGAGCATGCTTGCTAGCATTGACCAAAGCTAGCACTTTTTTAGCTAGAAGGATGGTAACAATGCTATTTTTTCTAGCCCACTTGCTTCTATAGACTACTTATGCTAAAGCCATGATTTTTTCTAATATTATGGTGTATATTTAGGCATAGGCCAATAAGGTGGCACTTGAGGTTGAACACTTAGATACTTTGTTGGATCACTAGGCAAATACATCTTATTCAGTGGCTAGGATCTCGCCTTCTTCGATATCCTATCAAAGTTAGCCTTCCTAGAGGGAGCATTGACAAGGCTGCAACTCCTAGGCCTGATGAACTCATAGTCTACATCTCAATAGAAGACCTCATAGCCTTCCATAGTAGTGCCACTCTCCTTCTAGAATCAAAGGTTGGTCTTTTGCTTTATCCTCTTCCCCTCAGATGCACAGGTGGGGGTGGGACACTTCCACTCAAGTCTTGGGTTGGAACCTCTTGTTAGGAGGAGGCCTAGGGCTCCAAGGACTATTCTTATTACACTAGTTGAGTTTTAGTACAACTTGTGGATACAAAATATTAACCCACCTATATATAACATCTCTTCAAGAGAAATTTTGCTAATTAAATAGTAACTATCAGGTTGGAGGACGAACAACATAACCAAATGCATAAAATAGTTGTCAAGACTAAAAAATAGCTAAGGTAGAGAAACTCAATATTTTGCCATAGCATCAAAATAAGAATTTGACTAAGTGTAAAGAAAGATGCTAGACGTTTTTGAATCTAATGTCATCAAAGGGTATGAAAAATACCGACATCCAATGTAGCTGTCTCAAATCGGCTCAAATTGGCTAAGGCATGAGAGTCCAACATTTTGTTACCATGTTGGACTCAAATTTTGATTAGGTCTATAGAGCAGGCTAAAATTTTTGAGCACTAACATCACCAAGGCAAGCAAAAAATTTTGGTACAACAACAGGCTGAACCAAAATATTGGCTAAGTGTTAAAGAAAAGGTTAAACTTTTGATAAGCTAACATCATCACATGGTGCATCGAAAGTTCGACACCAAAAGAGGATTGATTAAAATTTTTTGAAGGCATAAGGTCCAACATGAAAAAATATTGGACTTTAAGAGATTTACTTTTGACACCCAATAATGCACATTTTAAAAATCAGCTAAGTGTGAAGCTAGAGTTCAAACTCTAAAAGGTGATGATGTCACTCCAAGAAGCAAAAAAGCTCGATGCTTAGAAAATTAGGGTTGGACCCCAATTTTGGCTAAGGTATAGGGTTTAATAAAGCGTCGAGAAGCCCAAAGCTATACCATAAGGTAGAATAAGATCTATCAAAAAATCCTAATGATCGGATTCTCCTCCATCATACACCTATCCTTATGTAGCTAGACTAGACATCAAACAAAGTGGTAAAAATCAAATCCATAAAATAACCCTATAAATCAGATTGAAGCACGTGGATACCATGGTCCTAGGAGAAATTAGAATCAGCCACATCAACATGAGCACATCATGGTAGTTGTACTAGAATGAGCTGAAAAGTGAGGCACATGCTCCATACTAGCCTGTCAGTCCTACAATCAGTTTTGGAATAATCATTTTCAGCTAACAAAATGCAATGTAAATCTATAAATACTTGAATGTAGCTCATTCCAAGGGTCAACTCTTTAGCTTTTACAATTATATAAGTTGTATGATTGAAGGCTATATACCTCTTAATAAAGATTGAAGTGTTGCCTGGCCTCTGTTTGAAGTTGTTGCAGAATATGTATGCATGTAAATTTCATTGTTAAGCATTTTTGTTAAAGTTGGACGAGTAGTGTATTTGTTTAAAGTTTATTTGCTATCTAGATAACTCCCTAGATTGTTGTTTGTTTAGTCTCTAGATTTCTTATTTGTGTATGTGCTTATTTGATTAATGTTTTGTAATATTGAAATATAGTTGGTATGTTAGGAATTTTAATTGAGTTAAAGGAATGAGACTCGCATGCACTTATGTCTCTTATTGTTGCTAAATATTGGCTAGATTTCACTTATAGCTTCTAACCCTTCCCATTTCTTTCCTTAGTCTTCAATCTATTATTAGATTAGCTAGTATTATAGGAACAAACCTACTATAAAGGTTGATCCAAAAGCTATTTTGGCTCTTCCAATATTGATTGAGATCTTGAGGGTGCATCTCATCCACTTAGGTAGATTTTAGACCAAGACATCCTGATGCCACTACATTTTGATGCTCTTTCTGGATAGGATCCAATTTTAGAAGAGTCAAACACCTAGCTTGGGTGGGACATATTGAAGACAAGTATCCTCCCCACTTTGTTGGTGCTATAACTACTTACGGTTTTCCTCCATGGTGTAATTGTTCTTTTGTTTTTGTTAAGCTTTGCACTCATATTTTAAGTCCCAAAGAATGTTCTTCTCTCCTCTGGGCGGTTACTTAGCATGACTTTTTGAGGTGCACCGTTTTTTGCCACCCACCTTTTTTTGTGATAAGTGAATTATTTATTATTTAAGTAATAAAAGACCCTTTTCAACAAAAAAACAAATTCTTGCCAAATAACATAATAATGTTATAAAAGTAATTATATTTTATTTTCAAAAATATAAAAAATAAAAATTTAATTTGCTCTATTTCAATAGCTCAATTGGTTAGATTCCTCAACTTTCAAGGAGGAGATGAAGGTTCGAATCTTGTCAAATGATACATGCATAATTAGTTGTTATACCATGTGATCATGATGTAATATAGGCGAGGCATGTTTCAATCCCATATAGCCAATTAAAAAAATATAAAATAATTTTTTTAATTATTAGTTTTAATGTAAAAAACAAAGTCAAATTGTATATTTTGTAATCTTTGTTATTTTTATAAATTTAAAATTTTAATTATTAAAATACATAGAAAATAAACATCCAATTAATTTCTAACATGGCCACTTACAATAGTTGCAAAGCTATCTTTAAAATGAAACAATGACATTTGGGGTTTTGGAAAACAAATTTTTAATCTAAATCTTGGTCAATATATATGTTTAAAATAATAATTTTGACCTTCCTTAAAAAAATAAGGGATTTTTTTTTTGGTAAGTAGTGTTTGTATTTACAGTGGGTTTTAACAAGGATCCCAAAACCTGATTACATAAGCAATGGGCCTAGGGCATCAATCCCTTGAAACTGAACACCAAAGTAGAAATCCCGCCTAGCGGTAACAATAAGCATGAAACAATCCCTCTCAGCGGGAAACAAACAAATAAGAAAGAAAGTAGTTTTGGAGATCCCGCCCAGCGGGGAGTAGCCAAAAACCACCATCGAGAAGATCCCGCCCAGCAGGAAGCAAAGAAAAACTGTTACAATAAAATCCCGCCTCGTGGGAAGCAGTCAAAACCACCACAAACAGTCCCGCATCGCGGGAAGCAACAGGGAAATCCCACCATCCGGGAAACCAGCAGAAAAGAAAGGATCCCGCCTCGCGGGAAAACCGACGGATTTGGTGGATCCCGCCCTATGGAGAAACCAGCCGCCCACCGGGAAAACATTCCGTTCAGCGAGAGCCATCCTGCAGGAAGCCGACAGCCAGCACAGAGAGGATCCAACCCATCAGGAAGTGACCAGAGAGTTGCACCACAAGGAACCCGCCCCGGGAAAATAGAAGAGGATCCCAGCAGCAGGGACCAAGAATCCTGTCCAAGCACAGAGCCTGCCGAGGATTCACAAGAAAAAAGGGGGAAGCTGTCCAAACCCTAAATCGTCACCTCCATTGCATCGAGAAACGCAGGGGACCAGATCCACGCGAATAACCTACAAAAAACCCCAGGGGGAAGCCTGAGGGAAAAAGGGAAGGGATCCCCAACCAAACGAGGATCCCCGGGAAGCACCAGTCTGAAAAAACAACCAAGGAAACCCTAGCCGACCGGGGAGGGGCGCGAGATAGTGGAGAAGGATCTCCCCCCAGGAGATCATCTGCAAACAACCACTCCCCGGGAGGGATGACCTGGGTTGAGCCAAGGACTGGGCAGGAACCAGGAGCCATGGGAGGGGGAGCATGGGAGGGACCAAAGCCCTCCCCTCTCTAAAATAAGGGATTTTAGATCTTGGTTTATTAATGTCAAATTTAATGATAGGTCATAATTATAAGTCTAAATTCTTGAGGTGACTTTAGCACAATTGTATTTTCCTTAAAAAAAGAAGGTTGATAATCTTTGTTAGTCAAGATTAATGGATGTTTTCCCTTCCTTTTTTATATAAATGGATTTTGGGATGCTATCCATTATTTTCTCCTCTTAAGTTGTGGAGGTAGATTCCAAAGGTAGACGTAGAGGCAAAAGTAGATTTGAGTGGTGGAGACAAATTCCAAAGGCAGAGGTAGATTCAAGTGGTAGAGGTAAATTCTAATGTAGTTGACATATAGGATGCATGTGTAGAGGTTATTTTTGGTAAGATCATAGTACAAACAAAGGAAAGTGTATAGAAAATATAGATAAAATTAAGAAATTCTTCAAACCCAGACTATAAAAGATGAGACTATATTACGAGTACAAGTGGTAATAGTTCCAAAAATCAAGCCAAAGGAACAAAGATATTTAATATAGAAATATACTAGAATAAAACTGTTGGAAGAAAAAAAAAGATAAAATAAATATCGTCATTAAGGCGATAAAATATCATGGAGAACAAGAAAACACAATCCAACTTAATAAGATATTTTCTTTTGATAAAATTCATTGGATCAAACAAATTCATCAAGCATGCAGAGTAGGAAAAGTAAAGAAAGACATGAGAGCTAAATCGATTCGAGTCACAATGTTTAGTTTAGGACTTAAAAGGCAAGTTCTTCAAATTAGAGGGTTGCTATGAGACACATTTTTACTTGGATGATTATCTTACTCCTATGCAACATGAAGAGAAGAGGGTAGAATGGGAAAGGTAAAGATAGCGAGTGAGGGTAAAGAGGCATGGTTAAAGAATGGTAAAGCATGCATTGTAAATGGCATACACCAAACTAAATAAGAAAATGGAGTCCGTCAAGAACACTTAACATTGGTGAGATGGAATTGTCATGGATATCCATGGAGAAGAGCTCCTGGTGTAGGACCTATAGCTAAATCAAATGATGTAAATGTATTTCTATCTCCTTCCTTAAGCCATTTCTCCCTATATTTTAGGAACCAATATGAATCCTTCATTTTCAATGCATTATCATACTCAAAAATTAAAAATTTCTTTCACATAAGAATATTGATCCATTCCATTAGTTTCTACTATCTCTTGTAAATTTTTGAGTTTGGATTCAATTTCTTTCTTTTGTTTTGTTACCAAAATATTTAGCATTCCAAATCATAATTTGCTCCTTTAAATATTTTATCTTTTGAACAAACCTATACATATATGACCCTTCAAAATTTGCTTCATCCCACCATAACATAACTATATGGAAGAAATCGAGGTCTTAGAACCACATAGACTTTAAGAAAAATGTCTTTGGATGACCATTATTGGGTAAAATGCAAGTCAAAAGAATAGGTTTGTGATGCAATCCTGGTTTCAATAATTTTTTGAAGATATTGTATACTCCATTTGTAAAGCTATCCAATATTTCTACTATATGAGTTTGCCCAATGCATCTATTATCCCATGTATTTTGAAAACATGAAGGACTAACATCCCAAAGAACTTTTGAATTGACAAATGAAGCAAATTATTTTATTTATTTAAATCATCTTGGAGTACCATCCTACTTTTTCAAAAAATATAGAACAATGTTGAAATCACCCCTAAGAATTCATAGATAACAATGAATCATCATTGTGTTTGACAAAAATATGCTAAGATCCTTCGAACATATTTCATGAGAAGTAACTATAGTTAGAGCGTATACATTTATAATTCTAACTTTGATGTTTTCCTCTTTCTTGTAAAATAGTCCAACAATTACTTATTGCTTCTAGCAATAACCCATCCCATTTATATTTGTCCTATATTTTTGCAATAATGCTTGAAGCTCCTACAAAAGAAATTGCTAGAAAATCATCCATCTTCCAAATATTTTTAAAAGCATCCTCACATTCCTCACTTCTTAATTTTATTTCTTGTATTAAAATAAACTTAGGACTATAACAACCTATTAATTCCTTAATAACATTTTTTTCAGGGGTCTTATTCATACCCCTAATATTCCATGATATCATTTTCTTTGTCATCACTTTTTATTTTTATTAGTGGGATTACCCTCACTTCTTGTTAACACCTGTGATATTTTTATTTGGAGTCTTAAGTTGATATCCCTTTGAGTTTATTTTTCTATTTTTTCGTGCTTTGATGACCTTGCTCTCTTTTTTCCATTCCCACCAACACTCTCATATTCATAAATATATTCTATATTTTTATATTTTTCATAATGAGAATTATGTTTTAGAGATTTATGTTACCCTAAAGAATCTAAAATGCAAGTCATAGCCTCATAAAAACTTTCATTTTAATGTTACCTTGAATTTTTTTAAAGTACACAAATGATCTTCCATAGTCCTTACTTTCTTATGCTGCTCCAAAAACCCTCAATTTACTTGGATATCCTCCATATTATTTTCTTTATTGTGTTGCTCTTGAAATCCTAAAGTGAAATGAATACACTCTATACTACTTTTATTTTTATTACAAGGAGAAAATATTATGCTACTTGAGAAAGATGAATATGATTTACTTGGATTAACCTTGACTTCCTTCACATCATTTGCTTTAATTTTTTTTTAAAGCAAAAAACCCCTTGCGGGGCCGCCTTGGACTGAGAGACCACGAACAGGGGGTTCTATACCATCAAAGTCACTTGGGAGTCGCACCCGACCTGCCTGCACCAACATTATCAATTGGATTTTGGGTACCCAATTCAGCTTTTTGGTAGGGTGGAGGTGGAGATTCGAACCTGGGACCTCCTTTGGAGGATTGCCCTCTCCTCTCCAACTCAACTACAACACCTGGGTCATTTGCTTTAAAATTTACCTCTCATTTTCCTTTACACCTTTATCTCCTTCTATATTTGAACTTGTGCATTATACTTTCTCATCCCTTGTGTATTTTTTTCTTCTAATGGTTGATTCGAGTGAACTATAACGGTCTTTGACATTTTATGATGTAGAGGGGTTTTTCTTGCCACTTTCTTAGAGGTGGAAAATACTTGATTTGACCTAGTTTCTCCTATGATATGATATCCTTATTTCATAATGAAGTTTACCTCATGCCCATATTTTTCCATCTCTTTCTCCATCATTTTCACTTTGCAATTTTTTGTCATATGTTTGATTTCATGATATTTGTGACAATGGAATGTAATGTTTTCATAATCCACTTGTTGATTTAGATTTAATTCTAATGGATTGTGGTAAAGCTTTTGAAATATCCATGCAATGCATATTCGAGTGTATACAACATGCCTTCTCTCCTTAGTAGTTGGTCCCTCTTGTATGAACTTTACCAGAGCGTTGCCAATATTCTTCAAAACCTCCTTATTGATGAGTTGATAAGGAAGTCTATAAATCCTATTCCACACTTGAAGCCTTAGATAGTCATTTTTTGTCTCCACAAAAGAAAAACTCACCTTATGATTAAATATAATGCATATTTACCCCTAAACCAAGGGTCTCCATCCATTATTTTATCCCTTATTTATAAACGAAATAAGATAATGAGAAAAAAATCTTGCAAAAGAAAAGTCATGGAGTATGTTGAACTCAATCCCCACTTCTACTTGATCCAATTTTGAATCTTAGAAAAACCTTACTAGTATCCATGGAACTTATATATTAACCCTCTAGTTTTAAGAACCATTATATCATGCTTGATCATATCATCCTTGATAATCACTTCTATTGTAGTATTTGCTACTTGGATAGGGTTTTCCATTTATTTTCTCTTCCTTTTATTGCTAACTAGGGCATCCATGCTTCCAACCAAGGCATCCTTACTTCTAGTAAGGACTTTAAAAAATGACTTTCTTGCCATGTTACCTAGATTTTCTTCACATGAATCCTTTAGTTTTTTAGTTTCTCCTAAGATATGGAACAATAAGAAGTGGCACTTCCTACTTCTTTCTCATGATTCCTACTTCTTGCTCATGCTTCCTACTTGCTCTTGGCACACACTTACTCCCAAATCATTTAATTTTTTATACTTTCCTAAAGCTAAAAATTTATTTTTACTTTCAAACATACCTTTAAAATTTTAGAATGAAAAACATTTCCCTATAATAGAACTAAATGGAGTTTATATGCTTAGAATCTATTCCAATACCTATATTTAGAAAAATCTCATTGTAAAATGATATGATTTAATCCGTATGAGAATTTTAAAGCTATGTTAGTGACCCTATCAGTACATTTTTTAAAATTTGTTATATGGGATTGAAATAGGCTCCACCTATATTACATCATGACCAATAATGATATTATAACAATTTTGTTATTATGCATGTATCACTTAGCAAGATTGAAACTTGGGTCTTCTTGAAATTCAAAGAATTTAATCGATTGAGCATAATGTTGTTTGATCTTATCAACACAAAAGTTGATATCAATATAAATGTAATTAGAATAAAACTAAAAAAAAATTATATATTTATAATTCACATTCCAATACCTACCACTCCACAAATTTTTGTTACAAAGTAAATGATTTAACCTCATTTTGAAGACTTAAAAATTCACACCAGTGACCTGTTAACAATAAACTTGGTTATTATTAAAGTGTGTCAGAACACCATGCTTTTACCCAATAGTGATCTCCAATAAAATTCATATATATTTTATTAACAAAAAATGATGATGAGAAAGTGCATTATCACATGTTGGTTTATAAAGAAAAATAAAATTGATATTTAACATCCTTGAGGTTGTCAACCATACAAGACAATGTTGTTTTTGACATATGGAACAATGTTATTTTATGCAATATATGTTAGGCCATCATAACGTTAATACTCTAATTATAAAATTTTGGTATATAAATTTAACTCGCTCAAATTCAAACTTTAGATCTCTTATAACAAGAGTGTTCTAAGTCGAGGACTATTTTTATCAAAGTTCAAGGATTGAGACCTAACCACAATCATACAAGTGCATTACATTTAGCATAACCTAAAATGTTCTAGAAAATAACATTGAAGAAAATCTTGCAAATAACATAAATATGGGTTTATATCAAAATATGGTTACCTTTGATTAGCTCCACATATTAACATAAGTCTAACCTCTTCCTCTAGATGTTCCCATGCTTATAGAAATATTATAATGGAAATGCAACCTTGTCTTACAATGTGAAACTCTTTACTACCCACTACTTGTCCTAAACCACTACGATAAAAGGTTAGAGTAAACATGGGGTAAAAATCATATGAAATGTTAGGGTGGGCTTGGGTCCATAATATAGTTACATCAAAATAAAGGGATCATATTGAGTGTCTTTGTTATTAGGTGGAAAAAAATAAATCAAATATATGTAAGTTTATTCAAGAATTTTAGTAATTTTGGTTGGAGTGTAGTGGTGCTCTTTTGATCCTTCGTAAAAATAGGGAATGTATAGATGCTCTTCCCTTAGAAGTTGAATGGTTCAAATATAAGGATAGTTGAATATTCCTTCCGACTCGCTTTGATACTAAAATATTACAAAATACCTTGATTAAAGGAAAAATATTTGATTAATACATCAAGGTGATTGCTAATCATTAAAAAATAGTCGTAGGAAAACTAAATATTATTGAGGTTGTTATATATAAAACTAAATATAAAAAAGGTTGTTACAATGCTCCAAATAAACTTTATAGGATACTCAAAATAAAATCAAACTAACAAACTATTCGCTAAATATGGTGCAATAATAATTCTAACAATTATGCATTCACATGGTACAAAAGAGTACTCCTAAATTTTATTTCTCCCCATTAGTCCTATATTATTAATACCCCCTTCTAATATATATTTTAAATTAATATACTCCCTATTTTCGTCATGTATCCTAGGTATCTTTTTTTTTAATGATACTTTTATATCCTTTTTTATCCTATCCTTTATATTATGAGAGTATTTTTAATTTCAATGGCTTGGATAATGTTAAAATATAAATTTAATATTTTTAACTTAATCTCCCATAATAGTAAGTATGACAATAAATATCATAATAAAAATACCTCCTACTAGAGGTAGAGGTCATGGTTCTCTTATGAGAATAATTGACAAAAACATTCCTAATCAAGATTGAAGAATCTTCATACTCAAATTAGGGTACAACCAAATATAGTATTCCATATGTTGGAAGACAAGCATAATTATCTATGCATTTTATGTGAACCAATTCTGCCTTCCTCCCCCCAAGCAAAAAAAAAAAATACATCACTTATATATAATCTAATCATCAAATGGAATTAGCTCAACCAATTATATTCCTCAAATTTCAAGGAGGAGACCAAGTTTGAATCTTGCCAAGTGATACGTGTATAATTATCAAGTTTTTGTAATACCACTATTTGGTGACAATACAATACTCAATAAATATAAGAATAATACCACTATGATAAATAAGAATAATAAAGTACTCAATCCAATTCTATCCTACTTGCAATATCACCACTATATCAAGGAGATACCTTGATCCCAAAGAATTTAAGTTTTATCCAGTTTATTTTTTATTTTCTTAAGCAAAAAATCCCTTGTGGGGCCACCTTGGTCTGAGAGACCACGAACAGGGGGTTCTACACCGTCAAATTCACCCGGGAGTCGCACCCAGTCCTACCCGCACCAACATTATCAATTGGATTTTGTGTACCCAATTCAGCTTTTTGGTAGGGTGGAGATTCAAACCTGGGACCTCCCTTGGAGGATTGCCCTCTCCTCTCCAACTCACCTACAACACCTGGGTAGTTTTATCCAATTTATGAGGAAGACACCTCATTATGCATTCTATTATCTTTCCATTATGGTGATTAATATGTTTTATGTATTCTCTTTATATGCTTTTTTTATTTTCTACCTTTATAATTATGTTTGCATGAATTATAGGTAGGGCCACAATGCACCTTTTGGGAAATCTAATTTATGTTTTTATTGCATTATGAAATCACTTTATTCCAAAAATATTGTATAAGAAGCAGATATTTTAGAGCAGCTAAGGTACTTATTGTATGATATATTTATTTTGTTAAGCTTAGTGATTCAAATTCCTTAACTATAAGTGGTTGTAAGTGTTTGTGCAATGGATTCCTATGGAGGAATTTGTGATACAACCAATTTTTGAGGAAAAGAAGTTCTTGAAACAAATGGTTAGTATGTGTGGCAAGGTTTGAGAAAAAATATAAAGGATTCTTAGCCACTGAAATAACATCGTTCAATTCTAGCAATCGTTATTATGTGTTTTATTGTAATTCTATGGATATAGAGAATTGATCACCTATTCATTCTCTTTGACATGAAGCTATTCCAAGTTAAAACAAGGATAATTAAAATAAAACACAGAGAATGCATTCTTCTTGTTAAAACTTGGGATACAAAGATAAACCCTTACATTGGATCCCCCTTTGAGGGACACTCTCCAACTCCAAGAAGCTCCCACACATGCACAAAAGTGACCTTAGACATCATATTGGTCAATATATTTGCTATATACTTTAATGAAGGAAAAAATACTAGATCTAACATTTGATGCACATGAAGCTATCTCACAAAGTGCATCCATATCTTAGTGTGCTTTGTCCACTAATGAAACACATGATTCCAGATAAGTTAAATAGTACTGTAATTATCATAACAAAGAGCAATATAATTTTTTTGAGGAATACCAACCTCCTCTAAAATCATTAGCATCCACCTAATATGCTTAGATCCCTCATTGACAACATGATATTTAGCCTTTTTGGAGGACTAGAAAATTAGGGATTACTGTTTGTAACACCATCAAACCAAGTTGGATCCCAAGTAGAACATAAAGTCTATGGTGGACTATTGCTCATAAAAATCACCTACCTAATCAAAATCTTAAAATCCTATCAAAGGTAGGGGGAAACCAATAGAGTAGTGAAAGCCTAACTAGTAAGTCCCTTTGATATATTTGAAAATCCATTTTATTGCCATCCAATGACTCTCCCTAGGAGGTTGTATGTACCTATAATAATAGCTAATGGTAAAGCCTATATCTAGTATAATGTGAGTCAGATATAAAGTCCTACTATAAGAGACCAATATAGGTTGGCATCAACCAAAGGTATGGTACAATCATCCCTTAGTTTCAAAATTCAAGAAAAATATACCAAATTATGCTTACACTCCATCCTGAGTTGCTAAAGAAAATCCAAAGCATACTTAGGATGAGAAATGGTAATTCCAAAGTTTGACTGATCAATTTGGATTACCAAAAAATAGTGCAAGAGCCATAATTCTATCATCTCAAAGGTAGAATGAAGTCATGACTTCATATTCTAAATTAGAGTAGTGGAGCTATCCATGATAAAAATATCACCAATATACAACACAATCACTAAATTTTCCTTATCATTATGTTTAATGCAAACACCACGCTTAGCCTCACATCGTTAAAATCCACAATTGAGGAAGAAATAATATATTTTATCATACCAAGCCTAAGCATTTTGTTGAAGGCCATACAAAGGTTAGGTCAAATGACATATCAATGAAGTAGCACCCTCAAGCTCAAATCTAGGTGGTTCTTACCCATATATTTCCTCTTGAAGTTCTCCATAAAGAAAGGTACTCTTCATGTTCATCTGATGCACCTTCCATCCATAAGAGGCTATAACATAAATAATCATTTTTGTAGAATCCATCTTGGCTAAAGGTGCAAAAGTCTTAGAGTATTCCACTCCTTACTATTGAGATAAGCCCTTGGAAATAATATGCACCTTGTGCTTTTCAATTTGACCATTTGATGTGTGCTTGGTATTATAGACCCACTTACACCCCACAACGTTCTTCCTTGCTAGAAGAGGAACCAAATTCTACGTTTTGTTGATCAATACCTCATATTCTACTGTCATGACATCTTACCATTCAGGATTCCCCTTATCCTAGGATTAGGTGATAAGATCTTGTGAATGGTCTACCTTCAAAGATCAAGAAGGAGTATTTCCATGTTGCTTAAGGTATAAAATGGATTGTACATCCTTTAGGATTATTTAACCCACTTGGTGTAGGAAATTTAGAAGAAGCATGAGTATCTTGCACCATATTAATATTAGAAACTAAAATAGAAGAATCTAACTCATCACTATTCACCTCATCATGCAAAGTAGGAACATTCTAAACTGAACCATACTACTCATCTTGTCCTACTCTAGAGGAAGAGGATATTACCTAATAAATTATACATGATGGGCTTAAATCGATAGGTAATGAGCAATATGCATGAAAATACCCTAACAAGAATGAAACCATCAAATATATTTAAAGAACATGCTAAATATGAAATAGGTAGAGAATTAAAATAATCAATAGGTAGAAGATTAGGAGGAGTGAAAGGAGTACCTAGAAGAACCTCATTAAAGATGATATCTCTCTTGATCAACACCATATGCCTCTAAGGATCATAGAGATGGTATACCTTTGAGATGTTAGAACACAAACACATTTGGTCCTATTGATGATATACCCTATCTAAGTGATCATCTCACCCAAAAACTTGTGATCTAATCACTTGGCATAAATTATACAATGATCCATCTCCATGATTACCCTATTTTTACTTTCAACTACACTAATTTGTTTAGGATTATAGTGAATAGTTCTCTGATATGCTATTTCATGAGTGGCCAAAAAATCATGAAAAAGGATGACTAACATACTCACCACCTCCATCTAGCTTATTTTCAACAAGGGCCTTGAAATTTTTAAACCTCTTAAAAACTCCGGCCTTGGTATTAATGGAGTATACCCACATGTATCTATAAAGGTCATCATTGAAAATAAGGAAGTTCCTATTTCCTTAAAGAGAAGGTGTTCCCATACGTATACAAATATTATTATGTATGTTCTCCAAACAGTGAGATCCCTTCCTAGCAACTCCTTTTGGAAATGTCTCTCTATGATGCTTTCCCAAAATGCATCCCTCACATACACCACTTGGAGAGGACATGTGTGGAAGCCCAATAGCCATATCATGTTGACCCATGTACCTCAAATAACCACAATTGAGATACCCAAGCCTATGATTTTATTTTTTACATTATTAGTATGTGAAACCATTGCAACAAAGTTATTCTTGCTAAAAGAGGAAGAGGATATTTCACCCAACTTATAGTATAGAAGAAATAGTTCTAAATCCACTATCTATATTTTTAATCACGTATTTATAATTCCAAAATTCTACTTTCTTATTTGTATAAATAATGCGATAAATATACAAAATATTATAATCAACATTAGGAACATGAAGTACCTCATCAAATGAATTAAGATCTAATAGTGATGTCTCCACTTCCAAAAACCTATAATTTAAAGATTCATCTCCACTAACAACATGTTCCCCTACTTAAGTTTTGTTATGGGCTAGAAGAAGTTTCTTGTGCTTTGGCATATCCCTAGGAGCCTCTAAATCAACTATCCACTCATCCGAAAAAGTGGATGTCCAATATATAGAATGATCTACATGTGTTTATGAGGTTTCTTCATTAAAACTATCCTCACCTTGTGCATAGAAGATAACAACATCAAAACCTTCCTTTCTTGTTTCTTCCTCCAATTTATTAATCCAAATTCTACAAAATTCTACCTTGTATCCTTTCTTTTTGTAGAACTCACAAGTAGGCTTCCTAAAAAACTTCTTGAGTTTCCAAGTGATATAGTTGGGACCATTCAACAAGGGCACATGATGATCTATAATTGTTTATGCCAAAATTATAAAAATTATATGTAGTTGTAACTAGAAACAACAACACCAATTTAGAGATATCAAAACATATATGATTTGAGAAAAGGGACTCAAAACACTTTTGTATGCAAAAGTTATGCCCACTAGAAGTTTGGATCTAAAACTGCAAAAATTACCTCCAAAACCTTTTAAAATTTTGAAAATATTTTGGTACCTACAAAAAATGGGAGACCACCATGTATCACTATGTGAGTGGCTAAGAGGGTGTGTACTATGTGTTGGCTATGCAGTGTACCAAAAAATCATGTGACACCACTTATCATTGATTTGTTGACTCTTCTACAAACAATGTTGCACCACATATTACTATCTAATTTTCTTTAAATTTTGGGCATTGTCAAGTTTGTTGCTAACTGTGTGAGCTACTTGTCAAGTTTGATGAGATGGAAAAATATGATTGGTGGATCCTATTTTTATAGATACCAAGTAGCATATGGGATACCATGTTAGGAATTATATGGACAACCAAATTGTCCCAACTAGAACATACCATGTGTCACCTTAAAGTACATGCCACTCTAATATCCTCAAAAACTACCATGTATTGGCTTGTGTCACCATCCAATATTACCACCTTAGCTACCACATGTTACCTTGATATTCATGCATCACATGCCAAGACACCTATATGGATTGCCATGTCATTTGTATAGATTGTAACATGTCACCTTGGGATTCATATATAGACTACCACATGTCATCTCAAAATGTGTGCATCTACTAACTCACTTGTATGTACTATTATGTGTCACCTCAAGATTCATATTACCTCATCTATATTGAATGTCATATGAAATTTGTACAACCCTATCATATCATATCTCTATAAGGAAAGAGTGTCATGTCATCTTCCTTGTCATCTGCAAGAATGTTCAAGGGTTTCACATCATCGTACATGTAGGTGTGAGGTATGCTAACATCATCAATAAAAAATGGAGGTTTAAACTCATGACCTCCCATAGGAAAATTCTTAACACATCTTCTGCTAGCTACTTTCCCAATGCTATGCTTGGGAGGTAAGATGAGATGCTTAGGATTAAAACAAAACAAATTGCCATATGCATTGCTTTCCCACTTCATTTATGTAGGCCTACATAAATATGATGTAGGTGCATCAAATAAAATCCTTTCTCAATTGATCGTTAGAATATTCATTATAATATTCTCTTTTTTAAATTTAAAAGTTTAAAATTTAGAGGGATAAAATTTTCAAACACAAATTTGGAATACCTAGAGGTAAAATGACAATAAGTGTTGAAATGTGGCCCCCTTTGAAATTTTTCAAAGAATCTAAAAATGCTAACTATTCATCTATATCTATTATGGTTTACCATACAAAACCATTTTATCATTTTATTGAACGTAACCAATCATGCCCTCCTCTGATGCCTATGCAAAAAAAAAGTTGCAAGACCATTTTTTGAATCTTTGTCAAGTGGCTTGGAGGTCTTTGCTAAGCATAAAAGCATACCCACAACTTCTCTAGAATCAGGGGTTTGCCTAAAGACTTCTAGCCTCTTATTTTCTTCTTTCACAATGACTAATCAATCTATCCTCTCATAAATGTTGCTATTGGTCATCAAAAATGGGATGAGAAAAGGAAATATTTTTTTAGTGAATTTTTTTTTAAAGACAAATAATATTTTCAAAAGACCTCAAAAAACTCAATCCTAAAACTAGGGCATCAATCTGGTTAGAAAAATTATAAAATAAAATTGAATTCCAATGAGAGGAAAAAATGAACCTATCGATGAATATTTATCTTGGAGTAAATTTGATGATTCTGGTGAGATCCTTGCAATCCAAGTATAGTAGGGAATTTTTATGAAAAACCCTTCTTTGAATTATGTCGTCAACTTGAAAGAAAAATCTTCTCTACAAGACCTTACAAAATTATTTTTAGAATGAGAAATTTACTTCCAGTAGAAACAATCAAATAATGAAGATTCACACCCATCCATGATACCATATTAGATTTCATAGTAGTTTATAGAATCTAATGGATTCAAACATTACCCAATAGTGCTTAACAAAAATGTACACAACATATAATATATGAGAGGGTGTCCATAGACACCAAAATATCTTCACCCAAATATAATTAAAATTACACTTCAACCAATAATAAAATGTGTAGTGAGGAGGGGTATTTATACCCAAGTATATATTACCTTTAGGTCAAGGTTATGAGACCCACTCTCACGAATAAATATTGAAAATTACAATATAAATTTTTCAAGGTTTACATGGGCCCAAAGGGAAAACATAGAAATAAATTAGGTATGGCCTCAAGATAAGATTAACCACCACATATTTCAACACTCTCACTCTAAAAAAATGGATCCAAAAAAGTTTTGGATCTCATTTTCCAAGCTCCTTTTTTTGAAGATATTCACATACCACATTGTTGAGAAAAATATGTAATTATAGAGATTGCATGATGAGGGTGCTTTTAAGGCCAAGATAATTTAATCTTTGATTATAATGATTTAGATACCGATATCCATGAAGTCTTTGTATATGATATCAAACCTCACTCTAAAACTAATGAATGATCCCATCAAGTTTCCCTTTGCCAAATGATCTTTATTGAGATTTGGGACCTCAAAATTAAGAGAATGTAAAGGTGCCAATGTTGTTTTTTTTTTCTTACGTAGGTACAAAATATTCATATCTACCTAATGAGAGGTAGCTTCAATTTTGATATGTGGGCACACATCAAGAAGCTCTATCAAACACTAATGATTGGGTAAGAAAATTTTGTTAATATTTTTGCTTGTCTCCAATGTTGGTAATGTAGAGAACATCTTGAATATCTTTGTTGTTAGGTGGAAAAATAAAATAAATTATATATATGTAAGTTTATTACTAAACTTTAGCAATTTTGGTTGGAGTGTAGTGGAACTCTTTTGATCCTTCATAAAAATTGGGAATGTAGAGATGGTCTTCCCCTAGAAGTTGAATGGTTCAAAGAGAAGGATGGTTGGATCTTCCTTCCTATACACTCTAATACTAAAATGGTGCAAAATACCTTCAATAATTCATTAAAGGGAAAATATTTGATTAATACATCAAGGTGATTGTTAAACATTAAAAAATAATTGTAGGAAAACTAAATATAATTGAGGTTGTTATATAGAAAAATAAATATAAAAAAGGTTGTTATAATGCTCCAAATAAAATTTAGAGGACAATAAAAATAAAATTGAACTAAAAAACTATTAACTAACTATTGTCCAATAATAATCCTAATAAATGTGCATTCACACGATACAAAAAATACTCCTAAATTGCATTTCTCCCCATTAGTCCTATATTATTATTATTATTATTAGATTTGGTTAGTGTGAGAAACCCCTACGATCGATGCTCAGGGCTAGGCATCCCCATCTCACCATGACCTCTCGTAAGGGGAGAGAGTTAAGCTTATTAGTCCTATATTATTTTTTTCTTAGGTAAATAAAGGGATGGATTTTTTTTGATAAAAGGTAGAAGGGGTTTTGAAAGGGTCCCTGAACCTTTAAAAACCAACCAAGGGCTAAAAAGGGACTGGTCGAGAGTTAAAAAGACAACACAAACAAGATGCACAAACTAACCAACAACAAGAAAAACTAAGGAACTCTCCAACCCTAGATCAGAAACCACCAAGGAAGACACACTAAGAGGAATGAAATGCACATCTTGAAACACAACTAGGCAAAGGAAGGTTAGGAAAGCTCCCACATAGGGGAAATTAAGGATCAGACCGCCCAACAAAATCTCATAGAGCAAACACACCATAGGATTCTTTGAATTATCAATACCCAAGTCCATAGGGGGGCTAGATTGGTCTCCATTGATTACAACTTTGGAAGCTTCAACACAAGAGAGAGCCACATTCATAAGATCAAAAATTGAATTATGTAGTTTTAAAGTTGAGGCTTTGAGAGGAGTGCAAGGGGGTGATTGGAAAAAATTCACCTCAACCTTATAGTCTAGAAGAGGTTTGCAATCCACTTCTTTCAAAAATTTAACTTTCTTCCAAGTCAGTATTGATATTTCATCGAGATTATTCATCTTGATAGGATTCATAGAAGCCTATTTGGATACCAACCACTTGGATCTCCTCATATTGGTACTACTACCCCCTACACTCGAATCGAGGGATATCCTTTGGACTATAGTCTACGTCTTAGATAAAAGAAAGTAGTTCCAAACTTAAAGCTGAGAACCAAGCCTATCAGAGGAGAGGTCAAGTCCTAAAAATTACTCAATATAGGACCAGTGGACAAAGGAGTTTCTAGCTCTAACTGTAGGGTTGACTTGAACTCAAAGTCAGAGTTGATCTCCTAGGAGGAAGAATCTGAATCCTCCAAAGAATCCAATACAACCACAACATAGGATTAGATAGGAAAGCATTCAAAATACTATCTCCTACAAGACCTCTAGAAGCCACCACATAGTAAAAAATAATCTTAATTAGGCATTTGGTGGAAAGGATTGATCAATTTACCTCTTCAGACCATCTAGGTTGAGCTTTATAGGGAGTTGAATAGAAATTCCAAAATGTTCATAACTCTTTTCCTTTGGAATTGATTCAGGAATATAATATGGAAGCTCCTTATCATCTCTTGATCTTTATCTAGGGTAAAGTATTTCTTAACAATGAGTGCAATCCAGTCCCATGGATCCTTAAGATACTAGCATCAAGAAAGGTCATCATCTCCCTAGCCAAGGAGTGTTTATCCCTACTATGATAGGTATCATTAGAAGGGATGCCAGTGGCTTCAGCAATTAACTAGATTGAAATAGAGAATTCCAATTCTTCAACTTTGACTTTGTCGTTCCTCCAAAAATTGGTAACATGTCTGGCTAGGAGGAGATGATGCTCATTATATTTTTGCAAAAATTTGAGGATTCCCCTCCATATTAGGACATTTTTAAATCATCATACACTTATAGGTTTGCAGGATCTAGAATTAATTCATCATTATTTGAAGAGTTCTTTGAAGCCTTCATGGTGCTCACCCTCCTAGAGTTTCACCATAAAATACTCACCTGGGAAAAATTGATTAATAGAGTTCTAGTCTTCCAAGGTACCACAAGGAACTTAGAATAATATTCCAAGCAAATATGAGTTATGAGATTAATAATGAGAGTGATGGTGATCACACTCCAAAAGGAGGCTTGAAAATAAGGACACACTCTAGGCCTTTCCAAAATATTGTAAAAATAATTGATAAGAGTGGGCCTAGTGTCCCACACACTTATGCACCTAACATCAAGATAATTCAATGTAGGTGACATATGTAAAACCCAAGAGGGCTTAAGAATATGTGGAAAAATTTTAAAATCAAGACCCAGACTTCACTTTTTCCCAACATCCTCACAAATAAACCAGATTCCAACAATTTGACCTATGAAAGAAAAAGTGAAAAAACTCATACAGGGGATTATTTTCTACATGAGTTCCTATATTGGTGTGCCATATAATTTTGGATATCGGGTTCTTCCATAGATTGAACCTCAATTGAGACAACTAATAGGGGTGCAAGTCCAACACCAATTCCAAAATTCCTCTCAAAGTAAATTAGAGGCATCTAGACCAAAAGAAAAAGAACTGTAAATACCACATATAGGACAAATATTATCCTTGCTCCACTCCCCTAACAAGGGGTATAGTTTCCTCCAATATGATCAAGCCCTCAGGGAAATTTTCCTACCAAATGCGGAAGCTGGATTGGTCCACATCCAAATTTACCATGAAGTCTGCAGACTTATTACCCTACCAAAAGGTGTGTTGAAATATGACATCCTCATAGAGAAGGGCACATATTTTAGCTTCGTGGATCATGTTTATCATAGATAGATTACTCGAGGGTTGCCCTTTCATAAAATTAATGGTATTAAGGAGTCCCATTCTACAATAACTTTATGAAACCCTAGAGAACTGATGAAGAAGCAAATTATGGTAGAAGGAACAAGGATCTGAGAAAGTATAAAGGTATAAAATCAGTTAGATGTTTCAATTATGGAAAGTATGGTCACTATGCAACTGATTATCAAGAAGCTATAAATAGCAATGATGAAGAGAAACAGGATCATAAGAACAAGGAAACAAAAAAATACAGGTACAAAATGAAAAATAGGGATGGACAAGGCAAGCAATATCATGAGTATTGTTGTTATGTGAGATTGTTTGATAAGCATTGTTGGAAATAATTGAGTGAGTGTTCATATGCTTGGACTAGGTTTTGTAAGCAATGAGTTTTTCATTGAGTGATTGGCTAAGTGGAATTGATTGAGCCTAGTCAATTGGAAAGTGTTGAAGTGATAGTTCAAGTTCTATGAAAAAGTTGTTCTATATTCTAAATTGATTTGAGAAAGATATTAAAAGTGATTGAGAATTATTGTGAATGTGAAGCAGATTGAGTATCTAACAATTCTCTATATATTTATGTGATATTGGACAAGTTCTAGTGAGGACTTGTTGAGTAGATTTGAGGTAAGTTCTAGTGAGGACTTGTTGAGAAAATTTGAGGTAAGTCTTGGGGAAGACTTGTTGAGAAAATTGAGCAAGTTCTAGAGAGGACTTGTGGACATATTAGTGTGAGATTTTGTGGAAGCTTACAATGTAAATTTGAGATAAGTCTTTGAGAAGACTTGAGAGTAGAGTTGATTGATTGATTTGTTCAAACCTTGGGTTAAGGTTTGGGACAGATCTAGCAGAGTTGATTTGTGATTGAGTCAAGCTTTGTGTTAAGTCTTGAGGATAAATTTGTGCTAGATCAAAGGATTGTATTTAGTGTATATTTGAGGATATATATTGAGAAAATTTGTGCTAGACCAAAGGATCATGTTTAGTGCAAATTTGAGTATAGAGATTGAGCATATTTGTGCTATACCAAAGGATTGTATTTAGTGCAGATTTGAGGACAGTGATTGAGCATATTTGTGCTAGACCTAAGGACTATGTTTAATGTATATTTGAGGATAGATATTGAGAAGATTTGTGTTAGACCAAAATACTATGTTTAGTGCAGATTTGAGATAGATCTGAGAGCAAGATTTGGAGGTGACATAGTATAGAGGACAACAGTATCCAGTGGATAGAGATCCATTAGCCAGGGTAGTGAAGATAGGTCTTCTAAGTGAGGATAGGAGTCTTATATAGATAGATATCCATAAGCTAGTGTAGTGGAGGTAGCAGTTCTTCTAGAATATCACCAACCAGAGAAGAGGAGAAGGAGTTCTCCTATAGATAGAGATCCATGAACCAGCTGAGGGGATTGGTGTCTCCTATGGATAGATATCCATAAACTTTATTTGGGGATTGGTGTCTCCTTTGGAAAAATTTCTATAAATATTGCAATAGGGAAGTATTCCCAAGATATTTTTTGAGAAAATTCTAGTGAAATATTTTCTCCATGGAGTAGCCCACATTGGGTGAACCATGTTAAATTGGTGTCTCTATTGTGTGTGGTGATTTATGCATTGCTTTGATTACTGTTGTTGATATTGCCATTGATATATTACATAATATTGTTTGGGAAAGAAAAGTAAAAAGTGGTCTTATACTGTTCACCCTCCTTAGTATAATCTTGTGTTCTTCAATATCATCTAGGACTCAGATCAAAACATGCAAATCTATAGCCATTACACCATCGTAATTTTAACAACACTCATCCATAACCCAAAAATATTGTTATAGTGATAAACAAGCATCAAGTGATCTTTTTGTGTCACAAGATGTATATAGAAGATGTAATTTGCAAAGAGCACCATTTTTTTATAGGTCAAAATAGAAAAAATGCTTAAATCTTACCAGAGAAGATGTGAGGTTAAAACTGAATGTGTTGTGTTAAATGAGAAATCATAAAAAGTAATAGAATCACCAATTCTAGTGAGCAAGTAAATGTTTTATCATTTTCTGATGAGCATAAAAAATGGTGATAAAAATTAATTTAAACATTAAGTTTTAAAAATTCATCGACTGTCGTCTTAATTTTTTTGTCGTCGAATATTAGCGTAAAGGAAAATGTTTTAAAATGACTTATACCATATTGGGGAGGTAAATACATGAATATCCATAGAGTAAAGTGTGACTTAGATTATGTGCCTTCTCTCACACCTCACGTGACCTCCATCGATCCCTACCCTTGCCATTCTCTCACCGTTGAACTCCACACACTACACCTCATGTTTCTCTCCACCCTCCATGTTCCACCCACCTCATTGTGCTTGCCACTACTAAGGTGTTTTCCTCCTATTGCCCATCTGATATGTTCTCACCATTTTTGATGTATTTATCTCCTGTCACCCATCTGACGTGTTCATATCATGCTTACTACAATCGATGCCCTTCCATGCCTCATGTTGCTAACGCCCTCCCATGCCTCATGTCACTAAAGCCCTCCCATAAATCATGCTTGATGAAACTAAAATCACCTTCCCACCACATTTCAAATTCCAACCCTCATTACTGTGCTTCCTACAAAATTTTAAATTCAAAAATAAAAACTAACGATTGGGGGTCCTAAAAAGTTGCTAAAACCATTTCTTGACCAAATGTTTTGCAAAATTTTTCCAAATTATATAAAAAAAATTACCACTTTCAAATAAATTTCAAAATTTAAATTATATTTTGGTGAAGAATTGCAAATTACCCCTCGAATTTTTGACGGACGGAGATCGCAAGATATTACCCTCAAAAAAATCTACCATGAGCTTCGCCAATTTAAGGACCAAACTTCTCAAGAGAATTTAGCTACGAGGCAGGAATTTGAGCAAAGGATGTCAACAATGGACTTGAAAATGGACACCTTCAATCAAAATATGGCACTAGTTCAAGCTAGCCAAACCACCGGAGGACCGACACACCCGACACCACTTGGGGGGCCACAAACATCCATCCTTCCCAGAACTACTAAGTTGGATTTTCCCAAATTTGAAGGAGGTGACCCCACTAACTGGATTTATTGGGTAGAACAATACTTTTCCCTAAACCAGATCCTTGAGGTACAAAAAGTTCATATTGCATCCTTCCACCTCGAAAATGAGGCTATCCAGTGGTACCAGTGGTATGAGAAGACTAATGGCACCCCTACTTGGCTAGACTTTACGTAGAATCTATTGGTACGGTTTGGCCCTAGTAAATTCAAAAATTTCACAGGAGCCCTTACCAAGCTGTGTCAAACCACTTTAGTGCGTGAATACCAAGCTCAATTTGAGAAATTAGCCAATCGCACAACAGGGCTAGATGCCTCATTTTTTCAAGATTGTTTCATCAGTGGATTAAAGGAAGAAATTTGGTTGGAGGTACAAATGTTCAATCCCAGTACCATGATGCAGACCATTGGATTGGCCAAATTAGTCGAAGATAAATTCAATGCTCAACGTCGATTAGGAAAACCACCTATGGGGAAATCACAAATCACTTACACTACCCCCAAGCCTACACCTATTGGGAAATCACAAATCACTTACACAACCCCCAAACCTAACCCAACCTTACCAATTAAACGTCTCAGTTTTGAAGAAATGAAGGAACGACGAGCAAAAGGCCTCTGCTATCATTGCGATGAGAAATTTGAGAAAAATCATAAATGCACTACATGAAAGTTATATATTCTAGATGCAACTGATCCTGGTAATTCAACAGAAGAAGAAAATGAGATAGAAGTAGAAGTAGTGATGGATACACTCGAAGATAGCACTGAGAATACACCCAAAGTTTCTTTCAACGCCCTCGTAGGATTTTCTTCTCCACAAACTATGAGAGTCCGAGGATATTTCAAATGACAAAACCTCATTGTGCTTATCGACTTTGATAGTACACATAATTTCATCGACCCACGTGTGGCCAAACAAGCTAACTACTATATACAACCCTGTAATAGTTTTGAAGTCATGATCGGTAATGGAGGAAGGATTGCCTGTAAAGGAAAGTGCCAAAATATTAAGCTTACCATGGGTGATTATAGCATGAAAAATGATATGTATGCACTTCCATTAGGAGGATGTGATATCGTCCTAGGGGTGCAATGGTTACGAACACTCGGGACAATCCAATGGGATTTTGAGGCATTATGGATGCAATTTACAATAAAAAATCAGACATATACCCTTAAAGGATTACAATCAGGCCCCTCCCAAATAGTGAGTTCTCACCATATGGAGAAAATTATTCGCAAAGGAGGCAAAGGAATGATTGCACAATTATTTTCTATTCAATCCTTCGAGGAGGAACAAAAGGAGGTGCCAGAATTACAACTCCTAACACGCCATTCTAGAGTATTTAACGAACCAAAAGGGTTACCCCCCATCATAGTCAAGATCATGGGATTCAACTTCTTTCGGGTCATCAACCCCCAAATATCCGACCTTATCGATATCCCTACCTACAAAAAACTGAAATTGAAAAACTTGTGCAAGAATTATTAAAGGCAGGAGTTATCCGACCTAGTGTTAGTCCTTACTCTTCCCCAGTTTTATTGGTTCGTAAGAAGGATGGATCATGGCGCCTATGTGTCGATTTTTGTGCTCTTAACAAACTCACCATCAAGGACAAATTTCCCATCCCTATTATTGATGAGTTACTAGATGAGCTTCATGGGGCTAAATACTTTTCAAAATTGGACTTACGATCAGGATATCATCAAATTCGAGTCAGAGAAAATGATATTCCAAAAACCGCCTTTCGAACTCATGAAGGGCACTATGAATTTTTGGTCATGCCTTTTGGCCTTACCAATGCTCCTTCAACATTCCAAAGTTTAATGAACCAGGTATTTCACCCTTATCTTCAAAAATTTATTTTGGTTTTCTTTGATGATATTTTGATTTATAGCAAGACATGGGAGGATCACTTGCTTCACTTAGAACAAACCTTAAAAATTCTGGAAGAAAATCAACTATATGCCAAACGCTCAAAATGCTCTTTTGGACGACAAGAGATTGAATATCTTGGCCATATTGTTTCCAAGGATGGCGTTAAGGTGGACCCTAGAAAAATTGAAGATATGAAAAATTGGCCTACCCCCAAATCTTTGAAAGGCTTACATGGCTTTCTAGGATTAACTGGGTATTATCATAAATTTGTTAAAGACTATGGCAAGATTGTTGCCCCCTTAACAACTTTACTTAAGAAGAATGCTTTTCTTTGGTCCTCCAAGGCTGACGATGCTTTCACTAAATTAAAGAATGCCATGTGTTCCACTCCTGTGTTGGCCATGCCGGATTTTTCCAAACCCTTTGTGATTGAAAGTGATGCTTCTGGAGTAGGATTGGGAGTCATTCTCATGCAAGATGAAAGACCTTTGGCTTTTACTAGCAAGGCATTTTCTAGGAAGAACTTAGCCCGCTCCACATATGAGAAAGAGATGTTGGCTATCATTCATGCCATCCAACATTGGTGACCATATCTTATTGGTCAACATTTCATTATCCGTACCGATCACCATAGTTTGAAGTATTTTCTTGAGCAACGTATATCCACGCCTGAGCAACAAAAATGGGTTACTAAACTATTAGGGTATGATTATGAGATCATATATCGTAAAGGGAAGGACAACGTGGCCATCGATGCCCTCTCCCAAAAATTTGAAGAATTACCCCAGTTACACGCACTCTCATCCCCTATTCCCCAATGGGTAGACCAGGTAACAAAAGAATGGTTTAGTGATACTTCAATGCAAGCATTAATTCAACAAATCCAACAAGACCCCACTAGTAAGCCTCACTATACTTGGAGCAATGGCATACTTAGGTTCAAAGGGCGTATTGTCCTATCCCCTACCTCCTTATATCGAACCAAACTACTCCATGAGTTACATGCCACACCTACAATGAGACATTCTGGATTCCTCAAAACTTATAAAAGAGTGGCTCGATCCTTTTATTGGGTAGGAATGAAACAAGATATCAAGAGATTTGTGGCTGAATGTGAGATTTGCCAAAGACAAAAAGGAGAGACAATAGGTACCCCTGGCCTTCTTCAACCTCTCCCTATCCCAACCAAAACATGGACCGATATTTCAATGGACTTTATTGAGGGTCTTCCAAAATTAGTAGGTAAAACTACTATTCTAGTTGTGGTGGATCGCTTGTCTAAATATGCTCATTTTTGCTCCTTAGCCCACCCTTACACGACTAGTACCATCGCCCAACTCTTTCTTGATAATATTTTTAAACTACATGGTATGCCTTCCACCATCGTAAGTGATCGTGATCCCACCTTCACTAGTAATTTTTGGAGGGAATTGTTTAAACTCCAAGGCACTCAACTCCGTATGAGTTCTACTTATCATCCCCAAACCGATGGTCAAATAGAAATTGTAAATAAATATTTGGAAACTTCCTTGTATTGTTTTACTGCTGCTCAACCCCTTCATTGGGTCAAATGGCTTCCTTTAGCGGAATGGTGGTATAATACCTCATACCATACCGCCATTAAGATGACACCATATGAAGCTTTATATGGCCAAGTACCACCTTCCATCACCTCTTATATTCCAGGAAGTACCAATGTGCCAACCATGGATTCTGAACTCTCTACTCGAGCTAATATCCTTCGCCTTCTCAAAGATAATTTACTCACGACCCAACATCATATGAAACAACAAGCGGACCAACATAGGATCGAACGAGCATTTCAAGAAGGTGATATGGTATTCCTTCGACTTCAACCTTATCGCCAAACTTCTCTCAAGATCAAGGGTTCACAAAAGTTAGCTCCCAAATTCTATGGGCCTTATAAAATCTTACAATGCATTGGGCCCATTGCTTATAAACTAGAGTTACCAGAGTCTTCCAAAATTCATCTCGTGTTCCATGTATCTTGCCTTAAACCAGTAGTCGGCACACACATTACCACACAAACTCAACTACCTGAATTCATAGAGGATGGATCACTCATGGTTGAACCTGAAGCCATCTTGGATCACTGCACTCGTCAACTCCGTCATCGCACCATCACCGAGCTTTTGATTCAATGGTGGGGCTTACCTTTCGAAGATGCTACATGGGAAATGCTTCATCAAATCCAACAATAATTTCCTCACTTTTTGCTTTGAGGACAAAGCTCTTTTTAAGGAGGGTGGCATGTTAGGATTCACTATCCTAACCATTATCATTAATTAATCACTCATTTATATTTATTAATTCATATGGACCATTGTGTCCTTTCACTCACAACCCTAGAATAGGTATATAATATAATTTGATAGGGTGTAGGAAATCATCCATCAAATAAGAACATATTCATTTGTGTATCCATTGGAGGGATCATCCTTATCAATGCAACTGTGATTATTTCTTTAACAGTGATTCATAAAGTACTATGTTCTAGTGTATAAATCCAATTATTCATTATAAGTAATTAAAATAGAGTCAAGGACTCTCAAAAACCAAACAACTAGGAAAAAGGTGCTACCATATCCACCTGACTAGACAAAGGGTGCTAAGGCTTGGTTAAGGAGGTTAACATGGTCACAAATTCACAATGGTTTCATAAACGGTCAACCAAAGGATGACCAAAGGGCCACCTTACTAGTATTAACATTACACTCTTAAGGAAGCGGGTTTTACCATAACTTAAAGTAGTCGACATAAATAGGTGAGATCCCACAACCCAAAAATAGTCTAAACCAGTGAATGAAAACATTAAAATATTTTATTTAGTGTTTCATGAGTCCAACCTAGTATTATTGATTGTTGGCCATCTATTTGGGTTGCAGTCGAATGCCCATATCCTACTTCCTCTCCTTCCCATTGGCTTCTCCCTTAGCTTCATGGTGCTTCCTCCTTCCTTAATCAACACTATCATCTCTCCTTATCCCAGCGCTCTCCTCTTTTCCTTACCCCAGTGCACTCTTTCCTTTTCCCCCATCTATATCCTCTTTCTAGCACTCCTCTCACATCATTCTCCTTTGCTTTCATCCACCACCTACTCACCATAACTTCTCATCTACATCTGTCATATGGTAGGGGAGAATGTTTCTTCTTCTTCCTTCTCAATATGCTTGCCATAAATAGGCCATCTCTTCACGTCAGAGGGAACCTTGCACAACTAGACCGATTGAAGTTTTTGAAGGCGGTCTATCCAATTCTCTTAAGGGTAGTCTTATCATACTTAACACCAATGCTAGTTGGTCATTTTGATTAAGTGAATTCCCCATAAATTCAACACTCAAAGTATATTCTCTATAAGTTTAATGAAATACCTTTATCATGCCAAATGGAGTAGTCATTTGCTTATAATGGGGTTCTTTTATTTCTTAATATAAAACAACCATTTATTTTTCTTTAAAACAGAAGGTTTTCTTTATCAATCTGAAATAAATCACATATTATTCAAAATGAAAACTCTTTATCACTATAAAATAAATCAATCATTTATTTAAAATGGAATGTTCTTAACATTCTAAAGTAAATCAATAATTTATTATAAATGACATCTCCTTACTATTTAAATAAATTAACTATTCATTTAAAATGAGATTTCCTTGTTATTCTAAATAAATCAATTATTTATTCAAAATGACATCCCTTTATCATTTAAATAAATCAATATTTTATTTAAAATGATATCTCTTTATTATTCAAATAAATCAATTATTTATTTAAAATGATATCTCTTTATTATTCAAATAAATAATTCATTTATTTAAAATGATATCTCTTTACTATTCTATTTACCAGGGCATACAAGGAGTTATGAAGACAACTTATTCATTCATAGCTCATAAATTATTAAGGAAAATTATGCTGAAGTAAAAGACAATCAAGCATGTGTAGCAAAAAAAGAGGGAGTCTTTCCATCAATCTAGTCACTTGTCTCAGCCTCTAGAACTTACAATAGCTACTAGGATATCAGTCTAGGGCTCAAGGTGGCTAGCTATTGATGATTATCCCTTAACCAAATGCATGTCTATATGAAGGTATTCGTCCTTGTTACCTCTGAGTTGCCTTATCATAATTTCCCAAACCTCAAGTACCCTCATCTTCGATGGATGACTCAACTTATTCCACTTACGAGTGCACCTGATCCTACACATTGGTAATTTATTAGCAGTATCATGCTCTTCAATATCTATTAATATAGAATAGCTTCTTAATTTCATAAAATTAATTATTAAAGCATCATCAATTAATACATTGGTTTCCATATAAAAAAGGTCCATCTGGGAGGGTCATGACATCCTCTCCCACTAGGACTAAACACCGTCCCGGGTGTTTCTTAGTTTTACACAAGCATACACAATCAAAAGCAAATTATTACAACTTTTAGAGATCATTAAACAAAAAATGAAAATATTTTTGCATATCTACCACTTTCTCCCAAGTGGCATTCCTTTTCGATAAATAGTCCCATTAGACCTTACATTGCTCAAGGGTTTGATTCTGCATAGTCTTAGAGCAAAACTTTAGGATCCTTACTGGAATTACTTTAATTGCCTCTAGATTTTCCATCTGCAAATTAGAGACATCCCACACATGTTTAGGGTCAGCAATATATTTTCTAAGCAAATACATGTGGAAAGTGTCATGAAGTTTTGATAGACTAGGAGGTAAAGTGAGTCGATATGCAATCGGACTAATATTTTTAGTGATCTCAAAGGGTCCTACAAATTATGGATCCAATTTTGTGGACTTGATCACACTTTTTTTTGGTTTAACCCTTAGAAAAACTTTATCTCCCATCGATTACTCCCTTGGAGTTCTCTTTAAATAAACATAACCATTTTTGGTCCAATCACAATTCTATCCTCTAGGTTGTCCTACGAAAGTGGTGTTCTACACTTTCAGCCATACAAGACATCAAAAGGTGCCATTCCCAAAGATGAGTGATACCCATTATTGTAGGTAAACTCTACCAAAGGTAGGTAGTCTTCCCAGCAAGACTTTTGATCCATATAATACATGTGAAGCATGCCTTCTAGTACTTGGTTTACCCACTTTGTTTGACCATCAATTTTAGGGTGGTATGCTGAACTCATGTTCAATTTTGTGCCTATTTCCTAATGAAGGGCTTTCCAAAATTTAGAAGTGAACTTGGAATCCTTATCTGAGATGATTACGTTAGGAAATCCATGCAATCAGAACACTTCTTTGAAAAATCTATTAGCCACCACCCGAGCATCATCCTTGGTACTTCCAATTATAAAATGTGCAACCTTAGTTAATTGATCGACTACTACTAGAATTGCATTGTGTTGGTACCTAATTTTAGCTAAACCTACTATGAAATCCATAGATATGACCTACCATTTCTATGTAGGTATACTATGTGGATACAACTATCCTACGAGATGCTTGCATTCTACTTTAACCTTTTGACATTCAAGGCATCGAGCGATAAAATCTGTAATATCCTTCTTCATTCCTACCTAGAAGAAGGTTCTTTTTAGATTTTCCCTCATATTTACCCCTTTGGGGTGAGTTGTATAAGGAGATATATGGGATTCTTACATTATTAGCTTTCTTAAATCCCTTGATTTTGGTATGATGATTCTACCTTTGTAGCACAATAGGTAATCTATCACCCCAAACTCCTTATTGCCCTCAAGGTATTTGTCCATTCTAGCTCGAATTTCCTAGTAATATTCATCCTGATATTGAGAACCAAGATCTTGTTGTATCATATCTTCTAAGCTCTGAACTAATTTTTCTTCATAGGCTAAAGCCTCAATAGAATTGGTATTTTCCAATATCCTTACTTATTGGTCTCCATTGTTTATTTACTTTTTTCTATCTAGACTTATGTTTTGGAAGTTGAAAACCATCCTCATCCATATCCATTTGTAAGTTTATCTTGCAATTTTCTATATATGTTTTTGTTGGACTCTTCTTAGGGTATGATCTCTCAATATGCCCCACCTCATGACATATTCTACATCTAAAAGATATATTTTTATAATCCATGGTTTGGGTTAGAACTTACCCCCATACTTGAGAATGATTAATTAGTAAATGTTGACTAATATCAATCATGACCAATATCCATGCATAAATAGCCAAGATTTTATCTTTTGTAATTCATGACATCTCAAGAAATTAACCTAAAATGTTGACTATTGCCTTTAAGTTATCCATTTCCTATAATTCAATGGATAACTCATACAACTTGATCCAAACTAATACTAGGGATAGATTTACATTTTTAGGTGCAAAGCCTTCATCCCAATGGGTAAGGAGGAGCCCTAATTTTCCCATAAACCTAATGGATTTTTAGCCAAACTATCACAATTCACATTATTTAGGATCAAATATAATATGTAGTATTTGAGCATTAAATATATAAATGGTCAATTTTTTAATGAACATAACATTCATGAAAATAATAATAATAATAATAAATATGGGTGGGTAGGTGAGTTGGTGTGAGGTAAATAGCTAAGTTCTATGATTTGTACCATGGGTCCATTCAAATTTTATTAAAATCACACTGGCTACCATAAGCTCTTCAAGTGATAGGGTAGTGTTGAGAAGTGTTAGGGTAGCAAATATGAGCAATAGTGGAGCAGTGTTAGGGTAGTGTTGAGCAGTGGTTCAATAATGTTAGGGTAGCAAAGGTAAGAAATAGTGGATACATGCTAGGGTAGCATTGATCAATTGCTAAGAAATATTAGGGTAGTGAAGGCGATTAACAATGGAGCAGTTCTAGGGCAGTGTTGAGCATTTTTAGGGTAGCAAATATGAGCAACAATGGGGTATTTCTAGGGCAGTGCTCAACAGTGTTAGGATAGAAAAGGTGAGAAATAGTGGAGCAGTGCTAGGGTAGTTTTAAACAATGGCTGAGCATTATTAGGGTAGTGAAGGTAAACAATAGTAGATTAGTACTAGGGTAGTGTCGAGTAGTGTTAGAGAAGCAAAGACAAGCAATAATGGAGCAGTGTCAAGATAGTTTTGAGCAATTTTTGAGCAGTATTAGGGTAATTAAGGTAAGAAATAGTGGAGCAGTGCTAGGGCAAGAGCAAAGATAAGTAATGAAGAGATATAGGTGGTATTGGAAAAGTGGAATCCATGATTCCCATGGGTCCATGGGGTAAAACTTTATTCAAAATGTGCGAGAGTGTGAATGAATGCAGGAGCCAAGTGTGCAATGAGGTGGCAAATAATTTTGTTATGGATGGTGGAGTGCTTGATTATATGGAGACCTTTGGGCCAATAATCCTCAAGGATTTGGGTATGTTTTGAGACTCTCCAAGATTTCTTGGAGATTCAAACCCCCCTAAGGGCCTAAAAAGCCTATCCTTTTCTTTTAACCCTAATGCAGGGTCCTTCATTGATGTTGTTACCAAATTTCCAGGAAAGCAATCTCCTGTGTGGGACTCTATGACCTCTCTCCTTCTAAATGATCCTTGAGGGTGCCCCATGATCTCATGGACCTAAACAAGGATGAAGGTACCTTTAACCTAGTAGGCAAGTTCTTAGGAGCTTGACCTAATATTGATGCCTTTAGAAGATGGGATTTTGACTAAATGGTGTATTAGAGGTTTTCTAGATATCATGGCCCTTCCTAAGGACTTCTTCCTTATCAAGCTCAACAATGAAGAAGACATGAACCATATCTTGGGTGGTGGACCATGGTTATTTGGTAAAAGGAGCTTATTTTTGAGGTTATGGGGGATAAACTTTCACCTTGACATGTAAGAAAATTACTCTTCCCCATATGGGTGAAGCTTTCAAGCCTACCATTCTAGTTTTGGCATGAGGATATTTTGAAGAAATTTTCCAAAATGATTGGAGAATTGGTGATGATCGATGCCACCACTAGATCCAAATATCAGATAAAGTATGCAAGAATATGCATTAATGTGGATCTCTCCTATAATATTCTAGACTTGATTGACTTAATTGTAGATTATGGATCTTATACTCAATCCATTGAGTATGATAACATACCAGTGTACTACTTAGACTACAAGAAGACTGGATACCAAGTAAATAATTGCCTGAATAAGGCTCCCCAAACTAAAAAGGTTTAGACAAAAAAGGATAAAAAATATTTGATATGCCATGTTCTTATGTCTAGGAAAAACCTGTGAATGATAGTTTGTATGCAAAAGAGATCCCCACAATTGAAGCTCTTGATTTTATATGAGAGTTAGTTATCTATATGGTTGGTGGTGCTTCCATGATTGAATCCTCTAGTTCCATAATTTAGGTATGTAAGCCCACCTTTGAGTCTCTTCCCTCTAAGCCCTTTGTGAAAAATCAATTTGAGTGCTTAGCCTCTGTTCTAGATACTAATATTACCATGGAGGAAATGACCCATCCTCAATATGTTAAGTTAGGGCCATCCTCCCTAGCTAACCTAGTTGGCCAACCCCAACCTCTAGCATATCCTTCCAAGAGCTCAATAATCAGCATGTGTGGCTCCCCTAGTAAGGTGGCTGATTTAATGAAGGCCGTGAACTCCCCTTCCAAGGGAAAAATATTTTGGACACTAGCTCAAGCCCAATTACAATAACTCATAACAAATACCTGTGGATGTTGGATTCAACAAAAATGTGGGAAAACCCATGAACAAAGACCTTAGAAGGCATGAAATATAAGAAAATATTATAGGCAATTCTCAATTAACTTTATTAATGAATGGGTATAAATTCTAGGAGGATTCCTCTCTCACCTTAGTAGAGTTAAAGAAACATACACTGACTATGTTAGGTTGGGGTAGGAAACATTTCAAAATTTCTAAATGAATATCCTATCATGGAATGTCAGAGGCCTAAATGGCCTTGCCAAACAGATACTTCTCACCTCTATGAGAAGAGATTTATCCCCTCATATTATTCTCCTTCAACAAACTTTATGACTTGGAGCTTCATGGAAGGAATTTTACTTGGAGTAATAGATGGTATGGTTCCCTTCTCATTCAATGTAGGTTAGATAGATTCATAATATAAAAATATGACCTTGACCTTTTGGGTTGTTCCTCCCTCACCTCCCTCCCTAAGATAGGCTTGGATCACAACCCCCTTGTTCTTGAACTTCTCCCCTCTCTTTCTAACTTTAGAAGACCCTTTATATTTGAGTCTATGTGGACCCTTCACTTTGACCTAGAACCAATAATTGTGGAGTTGAAATAAACATCCATTGAGGAGTTGAGTCCATTATACCATTAATGGATTAGTTGAAAAATATTCATGGTTGATCATGAAGATAACATCTTGGGTCAATATTAGAATAGACAAAACCATGTTCAAGATATCAGATGCATCTTTGAAATATTGTGAGATTATAGAGTTAGTCTGAAACCCAACAAATGTATATTTGGGGTAACATCAAGAAAAATATTGGGATTCATTGTGTACCATCATGGGATTGAAGTTGATCCCTCCAAAATAAAGGCAATAAAAAATATGCCACCATAAAAAAAAAAAAGTAAATTATGAAACCTACAAGGCAAACTACAAGCCATCCACATATTCATATCAGAACTTGTAGATAAATGTCAACCTTTCTCCAAATTATTGAAGAAAGAAATAAAATTTTAATGGTATGAAGGATGTCAAAAAACCTTCAAATATTTAGAAACTTATCTTCTAAAACCACCTATCTTGGTGCCACAAAACCTGAATAAATCTTTATTATTATATATAGCAGTGACCAAACATGTTCTTGGGGCTTTACTAGACCAATACGATGAACAACATTGAGAAAGAGCAATATACTATATTAGTAGAACTTTAGTAAATTATGAAACTCGCTACACACCATTCAAGAATATTTGCCTATTAGTTGTCTTCTCATCTCTCAAACTAAGGCACTACATGCTTAGTCAAAAAACTTACATCTTAGCAAGGGTAGATCCATTATGCTACCTTATGTCAAAACCCTATCTATCAGGTAGAACTATAAAATGGGTGATAGCCCTTAGTGAATTTGATATAGAATTTATAAAGGGGTAAGTCATAGCTAATCAACTAGCTGCATCCCCTTTAGAATCAAAATATCCCATAAGTATATCCTTTCCAGATGAAACAATATTTTTGATAGAAGCCCTAGCACCCAAAACTTGGGTATTATACTTTGATGGAGCTAGATGCACAAAAGGCACATGGGCGGGAGTTGTCCTAGTAACTCCAAAAAAACAACTCATCTCACTGTCCTTTTAACTTTGCTTCTCATGTACTAATAACACAACATAATACGAATCACTCATCCTAGGTCTTAGGGATACAACAAGGCTAAAAATTGAAAACCTAGTAGTATATGGTGATTCACAATTAGTTATCAACCAAGTGAACGATACTTATCAAACCAAAGATGAGAAGTTCAAATATGAAGCTACTACAACATCACTCATACCCTTAGAGTTGGAAGATGAAGCTTCTATTATTATAAGGTCAATCAATGAATCTTATACAATAAAATCATGCCTAAAACATCTTAACATATGCAATATTGAAACATCTATGCCTCAAAAACCTTGGTATCAAGACATCTTCAAATTCCTCAAAGAAGAAAAATATCTTGAGGGTTTTAACTCTAAAAAATGAAGATAATTCAGGCTAAGATATTGCAAGTATTTCATAAATGGAGATATCTTATATCTATGATCCTTCAAATATATACTCCTTAGATGCATAAATACCAATCAATCCCAAGCTCTCATAAATGAGGCCCATGATGGGTCATGTGGCAAAAATTTTAGTGTATTATCCATAGCCAAGAAGATCTTGAGAAAGGGCTATTATTGACCCTCTATGGAAAAGGATGCTCACAACTATGTAAATAAATGTGATAAGTGTAAATGACATGACAACCTTGTCCATGACCCTTATAAAGAACTTCAACCAATCACTTCTCCTTGGTATTTATCTTCTTGGGGATTGGATATCATAGGGAATATCAACCCTCAATCATCATATGGACATAAGTTCATCATCAATGCTATAGAATAATTTACTAAATGGGCTACCTTAACTTTGCTTTATTGACCTTGATGTGGATGGTGGGGAAGGTATGCTAACTTGAGGACCCCTATTACGTATGCCATTCACCATAATGTAATCGGCTTGCTTCGAAAGAGTTATTGAAATCAACTCTCCCTGTTTGGACGTGGATCTTTGCGAGGAGCCAATGTCCTGATGGGGTGAAATGAGTGAACTTCCTACATGGAACTCATCTCATTCTAATAAGCCATGGAATACAATATTGAATGGAAAGTAGTCATAGATGTCATGCCCATGTACACAATGGTACACATAATAGAGGATTTCATCCTATGACCCAAGTTTAAGTACTCTAGGTTTGACCTTTGGTAACTCGATTGTGTTTGCCTCGTAAATCTTTTGAAATAGGGCCACAGTAGTCATCTAAAATGAAACTACTCAATGCATTGGCTTTTTGGTACTACGAGGTGGAGGATGACCTTGGGGTCTCAAATGGGATGATGAGACCCCTATTTTGGTAGGCTGAGGCACTATGTATGAACCATTTATGGGAAAAACCCCACTATCTATGAGATATTGAACCACATTCTTGAACCCATAACTATTGAAAATGTCATGGCCCTCTATTTGATGATAGATACAATAATGGTCTTCCCTATATCCCTTAGGTTTATCTTTTTTGGGTCTAAAGGGTGTATTCTAGGTAAGGTGATGACCTTAGCTTCCTATAGCTTTTGAAAAATGATTGACACAGGCTCATTTAAAGGAATCCAAATGTGTTGCTGGTGTTTTGAGTGTGTAGCATGCTCTAGCTTTTTTTTATGACCAAATTGAGCCCTAGGTATGTCAGTTTCTTTCTTAGGGGGCTCTTATTACTTTTTTGATGCAAGGGACAGATTGCGTACTATGATTGTTTATCGGTTGAGAAATTGAAGATGCTTCTTTTCAAGCATGTTGTGTATTAGGGATTTGAAACCATGGCATGATTAAATATCATATCTATTTTGTCTATGATATAGATAATGTAACTCTTCCTCATACCCTTGGGGTTTAGGATGATTTGGATTTAACTAGTGAACCTCAGGTAAGGTGATGGTATTTGTAGTGCATAATTAATTGAAATAGATATCGTAGGCTTAGGAAATGAGAGATACTTTCTAGGTTGTTGGCGTGGTTGATTTGGTACCTGCTCTTGTTGAGGCTTTTCCTGTGATCGCATAGGAGATGGTTCAACCTCATTTGGGGGTTGCTTTTGTATTTCCTAGATTTCAAGATGGATCATGATAAATTATAATGCCTCATTTTGTTTCTCCATCTGCACCTCTAGGTTGGTCATGCGATCTCGTATACGCTCCAAGACTATTAAAGCTCTCAGATGTATTACTAGTGACTAGATTGAAATACCATCATTGACTGAAGGAGGTGAAAGAGTGGGTGCTATAGAACCCTTAAGTAAATGCAAATAATCCATTTCCTTCATTTGAGATGATGTGGATGCTTCTTGATGATCCACTTTGATAATGGTGTCCACATGCTCGTGTTTGTTAGTCAGTTCAGATTTCTACTTTAGTTTGTAGTGTTGAAGTGTGCGAGATTGAGTACCCCCAGTTTGACATGGGGGAGATATATGTTCTTAATTTTTAGAAGGTGCTATGATAAATGAATCAGGGGTGACTAATTTTAATGGTTTTGTACCCTTCGATGTGGAAGCAACATCAGATAGCATCATCTATTATTTTAGCTATTTTAGAGTTACTGGACCCTCTGTCTTGATGTTGACCATTCCCATAAACTCGTGAGAAGGAGTTTTATCTTCTGGACTAGTTGTGGGTGGATCATCAACTAGTTGAGATGATTTTGCATTAGTTATGTCAAATGATGTGTTTTTCTCCTCATTAGGTAGGATGATATCATAATTTTTGTTGATGGGAGAAGGCAACCATGACTTGATGCAAGATTTGGTTGAATGCTTTTTTATTTCATTCGAGTAAACATTTTGAGGCTCACATGTCATAAGAGTTTCTAGTGGATCTTTGATTGCTTTGTAATATTTGAAAGGTTTAGGATCATTTGGGACCATGTAGACATGTCCTTGATGTATGAATTTGAGGTTTTGATGCATTATAGAAGGTATGCATTCCATGTCCCTCATCCATAGTCTACCCAATAGAATAGTATATTACCTTTCATCCTACATGATGTGACACAACATAGGCATGATTTTTATTACCACCTAGATAGGTAGGATTATTATATTGATTATTGGGGAGGTGGTATCATTGAAGGCTTTCAATGTGAATTTTGAGTCCTTAATTTATAAATATGATAGATTTAAGTGTTTCAAAGTTGCAGTTATGATGATGTTGATAAACGACTCGGTGTCAATAAAGACTCTCTTGTAAGGAATCTGATTGATGCTTGCTATGATGTGTAGCGGTGGATCGGGTTCATATCTAGATATTGGCCTGATCTCCTACCTACTAAAGGTAATCATAGGATCCTTATGTAAGTGAATTGAATTCAATGTTGGTAAGGACCGTGATAGATGATCATCTTTAATTACACTTTTCGATACGTTGGGTTGATCAAGGCATATTTTGCTTCCTACTGTAGTATTGATCATACCAATAAAACCCTCCCCATGTGGGTCTATGTGCACCTCATTGATGTGCTCAACTTGATCATTGTTGGCCCCATGATTGGGAAGAGGATTTTTGAATATGTCAATGTTTTGATTATCGATAGCTAAGGGGTTATCTATTTACAATTTTTTTTATCCAACATATTCTACACTAGATTTTTGAATGCAACGCAATCCTGGATATCATGGCTATTTTTTTTTATGATAAACACAATAGAGATATTTCCTATACCGCTTAGGCTTGGGACGATTAGGATCCAGGATGCATATCTCAGGTAAGGTCAAAGCCTTGGCCTTGTAGAGGTAGTTGGAGAGTGTAGCCAAAGATTTGAGTAATGGCGTATAGTTGTGAGGTGGATGTTTTTGTTTATCCTTACCTTGGTTCCTATTGTATTGGTTGTAATATGCAGGAGGAGGTTGAGCCTAATATTTTTGTGGTTGTTGGCTTTGTGCTATTTTGTAACATTTAACACGATTTGGTTGACGAGCGCAAGCTTGTCCTGCTATGGTTGATATCATGTGCTCTTCTTGTTCCATTATTTTTTGGTTTAGATCTTTAGGTATCCTTCTTGCAACTTGATATCTTCAATTACCTTGGCTTGCACCAAAGCCTCTTCAAATGCCAAATATTTTTGCAACTAGAGAAACAACGATATGTGCTTGGCACAACCTTTTGTAAACATTTGGGTAAGTTCAGTAGTAATAATAGAGAATGGTAATTTTACCATTAATTTTTACCACATATTCATGTAATCCATGATTGTCTTGTCATCATATTTTCATAGATTGGCCAAGTCAGATAGATTAGTTTTCTTTTTGGCACCAAATGAGAAGCACTCAAGGAAAGCATTCACCAACTATTCAAAGTTGGTGATGCTATGCCTAGGTAATTGATTATACCATTCGATGGTTGTGCCTGAGAGGGTGATAATGAAAGTTCTCAATAATAAGGTGTCATTGTGTTGCAGTTGAAAACATGCATTCATAAAACTTGTTATATGTTCTTGTGCATCTTCATCACATTTAAACTTATCCTATATAGACATTTTGAGATGCTTAGGGTAAGCAGGGCTTGGCACTGACAGACATAATGGTTGATTGTGTATCTATATTAAAGTGGGATTTTGACCAACCACATATTATTTTTAGAGAGTTTTGAATCTCTTTGTAAGCACTTTATAGGCTTGAGAAGATATGATCCCTTCCTTTCGAAGGGGTATTCGAGGTGCAAGCAAAGGTATACTTCTTTGAGTATGAGGTGGTCAATTGTAATCATCAACCACATCTATAGAAGATGGTTCAGGATACTATTGATCCTGGTGATCCCATTCTGATTCTTCATACTAACTATGCTCAGGCCTATTTGGCACTAAATGCTTATGTGATTGAGAAGCATGTTGAGAAGTATGGTGAATATAATCATCTACTCACCTATTATGTATCTCAAGGTGTGAACTAGCACATATCTCATTGTACTACTATCTATACTCACTAAGGGGAGGTAATTCTAATTGAGCCAATATTTTTTATCGCTCTTCATGCTCCTTTTTATCAAGGAGGTGTTGTTCTTCTAGGTAGTGTTCATATAACCATTGTTGGTGCAACCACTATTATTTTGTGTTTCTTGTTCTAGATTTTCTAAGTGCTCACACTCAACACACAAATTCTCCAATTGATATTGGAGCATTTTTTCTCTTTGAATTATGTCTGACCTATGTGATCGATCTGACCGGTTTGTTGTATGAGACCTTTGGCTTTGTAACTCATTGTGAGGGGTTTTATTTACCTCAAATTGTGCAACTAGATTAGCAACTCGCTTTCCTCAACGAGTCAATATTGCATTGAAATTAAGCTATTCCCTAGGGGTACAATCCTCATGTAAATATGTGGGATTATCGCACGTTTTCCTGGAACACTCACTGTGGGTATGGATAGGATGCAATTGAGTTACAGTTACTTCATCCATGATGTACTATTTAGTAGATACAATAGATCCATTAGGGGTATGATCACGATATATCCTTCCATGTTCAACTATTCCATGTTGTGATCTTCTAGCACCTTGATCTAAGAAGTCAAGGTGATGGGTCTTCCAAGGTTTAGCAAGAGGCATAGCTCTTCTGCCAATGCTGCGATAAGACAAATGACATCCTCCAAGTTTAGAAAAATTTGGTATTACAATGGGCATGTGAATGGTCGCACCCCCTATCTCACCCCTCATTGTGATGATCTGGCCTCTCAATGTGATGAGATGAAGTAGGCATAGAAACGATCTCATTTGGATCACAAGAAGATCTATTGTTGGTTCTCCTGGATGGGGTTTCCTGATCATAACCATTGTGAATGGTTTTGTCTCCTCTGAGACTACCTAAAGTTCATTCAAGTATGTTAGGGGCATTTGTGCTTCCTTTAGGGCTATATGGACCCTCTGGTGCATTGGGTGCCACCTCAGTCATGGACCAAGGATGGCCCCGTGTATTGACCATAACCTTATGATATTTGACTTCCAAAAAAGGTTGTGGGTGTTATATACCAAAAATATCAATGTGACGAGTTGATCACAATGGGAAAGGACACCAAAAAGTGACTTTAGGGTCAAAATTTGTATTTTTGGAATATTTGGCCAATCGAAGCTCATGAAAAATGACCAATTTGAGGAATTTTGGACAAATGCGAAGCCAGGCCTCAAAAATGCTATGAGAGGTACACAAGGGGCTAACTAAGACAAAAAAACAAATTTGGTAATTTTTGGGGTTGTTTAGGGCTATTTATGACTGTTTTAGTGTAGTTTTCCCCTATTTTTGGCTTAAAAATCACTCAAAAATAGAGTAATCATAAAACCAACATAAATTTTTCATTATAGCTTTGATTTGTATTATTTTCTATTCATTATATGTTTTTTTTTTAATTAGGGTTTGGTCCCAGATCGAGGATCTAATGTTGATTACCCAAACAATAAAGAAACACACAAAGTGGACAATATGATTATCTCTTTTAAGGATTAGATGTGTGTCCTAAAACTTGTTTCATGCATTTTGATTTATTGTGAATATACTCTGAACTCTTATCATGTTTTTAAAAATTTGATGTTATAGTCAATTTTTTCAAAGGTTTTCACCTATATACTAGCACACGCCATAATATTGGGATGAAATCCATACTCGACGAGGTAGCATAGTTACTACCAACCCTCACCCAACACACCATAGTCAGCTATACACCCTCTGAAAAGGAGTGCCTACAATTTTCTATGGATAGGACAGTTCTTGGGTTGACCTTGGCCATGGATGGGTCCCAATGATACAATGCCATACAAGCCAACCAAGTGGTAATAACTTCCACTATTGGTCTTGATCAACGGGTTGTATGTGAAATCCCAATGTTTTTAATGTTTACTTTGATTCATGGTGTGTGTGTGTTCCTTTTAATTTTACATTAATGAAAGTTGCATCAAGAATCATTCATGATTCTTCTACATGCCTAGAAAATAGCATTTTATTTTTAGAAATATGTAGGACTAAATGCTCTTTACTTTCATAGAATGCAAATGTAAAATAAAAATGATATTGGCCATTGTTCAGGTCCCAAACAAGCAAACCCTTACACACAGTATAAATAGGGGCTACTACTATGTACAATAAGAAACATACTCATCCATTGTATAGAGTAGCAATCAAAAATTCTAGCCGCTAGAGACTAGGGCAGCCAACAAAATTGGTTGCTATTCCTAGTAGCGGTTAGTAGCAAACATAGTATTTTTTTAAATTTATCCTTAAATTTCACTATGTTCACTATTTAAAATCTATAGTTTGCATTCAAATAGACAAAATACAGATAGAAAACATGAAAATACAAAGAAATCCAACTAACCTGGAATCCTCATTTGATGGAGAAACAAGCTATTGACTATTTTTAACTATGTGTTCTATTGGCCACTGTTGATCAGATCAGTTGGGGCACTAGCCATTGATGTCATTCGTAGCTAGGACTTCTAGCTACTATTGCTCAAAGTGGCTAAGCCTACAATAGGAAAAACATAAAAACACAAGCTAGAAGTGCAAAAATAGGATCATTTCGATCGTGATTGCCACTTATATAAAGGTAAAAACCATGCATCTACACTATTGCAAGCATATAACAATTTGACAAAGGAAATCAAGTAATAATTTGCACAAATAAAATATATTCAAGAAATGGAGGTGATATTTTATTAAAAATGATGAATCTCAATTACAATCTCTCCCTCTTAGGGAGTAAATCAAACTGATACAAATGCTACAATATTTGAGGCCTCTAAACGAGGAAAGATGCACTTGAATGGTATTCACTTTAACACCAATTTGCTTGAGGGCTTACTAGGATGCCTCCTCAAATTTCAAGAGGAAAAGTCTTGAAAGATGCTTTGTCTTTGAGAGATCTATTATTTGCATGTAAGGAAACAATAAAGCACATTAGTAGCACATGAGGCCTCTCATGATGAGGTTGATTTTCAAGAAAGTGCATTAAATAGAGAAAATATATAAAGAATGCATGAGTATATATAAATATGCCTAAGATTACCTAAAATATTGATAATAAAGCATAAATCAAAGCTTGCAACATATAAAGGAACCTAAAGATGCATATAATCTTGCAAATTAAGCATAAAGGAACCTAATATATAAATCATGTAAAGGAAAGTATGAAGTGCACAAATGTGAGCAAATATGCCTATGAAACTATGAGTAAATCATATAAATGCATGAAATGTGATTAATCTATGCTAAGTTCAACTAAATGAATGCTAAGAAATGTAAATCTATGGTTAACTTGAAGGATTTTGCATGTGAAACCCTAGCCATTATAGCTCATAACAGCTGGCTCTACTAGTCGTTGTTAAGTCCAGTAGTTAAGCCTGTGGACTAATATTGATAATAACAGCCATAGGGAAGGTATTATGCTCTTGAAATAAATCCTGTGGATGCTCAATTCCTCCATTCAATTGGTTTTCACAAGGTTGTCTGTGTCTCAAAATATGGAATTGGTGGCGTATTGTCTCGGATTCATGGTTGATTGGTTGAGAATTACAAGCTTGATCCTCAAGTTGTTGGAAACTCCATTGACATAGCAACAAGTGTCATTATCCAATTTGATAACATTTCACTACTTCTCAAGGGTTGTAAATTTAATCTTCAAACCGGTAGAGCTTTTCTACAATGAATTCAAGATCTAAAACTCATGCTTGGTAGGCCTATAAATAGGCTTTCCAAATTCTAATCTTGGCTTCTCAAGGAATTCAAGATCAAGAACAATTACAAGAAGGTAGTTAGGAGGAAGCTTCTAGAAGCTTTGCATCCCATAAACACTTGAATCAGTTGCAATATTGTTGAAAACAATCGATTTGACTCATCTTAGGAAGGTCGAGTTAGTTTTAGGGCTAGCCACTCTCACTCAGTACAACTAGGAGCAATCTACTTGTAGCCATTATAAATAGGAGTAGTTAGTATTATGTTTCTCCTAGCTACTATCGGGAGGAGTGGCTAGGATCAAGCTGCTCCAATCCACTATTAGGAGGAGCAGCTAGGATAACAATGTTGATGCCATCAGTGGCTAGGGCTGCTTAGGGCTAGACTACCTTAAATGAGTGGTTAGAACCACTGTTAAATCTTGGAAAGGTCTAAAATAATTCATATGACCCAAAGAGGTGTCATGCTAAGAAAAGTAAATAAATGGCTAACTCAAAGGATTTTGCATGCCAAACCCTAGCCAATGTAGCTCATAGTAGTTGGCTCTGCTAGCCGTTGTTAAGTCCAATAGCTAATCCTGCGAGTCACTGTTGATAAAAATGACCACAGGGAAGGTATTTAGCTCTTGAAATCATGCATGTGGATGCTTAATTTATTTATTCAATTTGTGTTCACAAGGTCACCTATGTCTCAGAACATGGAATTGGTGGCGTATTGTCTCATATTTGTGGTTGATTGGTTGAGAATTGCAAGCTTACTCAAGCTATTAGAAACTCTATTGACACATCAATAAGTGTCATTCTCTAATTTTATAGCACTTCACTACTCCTCAAGGTTTGTAAAGTCAGTCTTCAAACCGATAGAGCTTCACTACAATGAATTCAGGATCTAAATATCATTCTTGGTAGTCTTATAAATAGTCTTTCCAAATACTAATCTTGGCTTCTCAAGGAAGTCAAGATCAAGAATAGTTACAGGGAGGCAGTTAGGATGAATCTTTTGGGAGATTCATATCCCATAACCACTTGAATCAATTGCAATGTTGTTGAAAATAATTGATTTGGTTCGGCTCATGGAGGTTGAGTTAGTTTCAGGTCTAGCCGCTTTCACTCAGCACATCTAGGAGCAAGCTGCTCTTAGCAACTATCAGGAGTGGCTAGGATCAATCTTCTCCTAGCCACTATCAGGAGGAGTGGCTATGATCAAGCTACTCCTAGCCACTATCAGGAGGAGTGGCTAGGATCATAACCACTAATGCCATTAGCGGCTAGGGCTACTTAGGGCTAGACTACCTTAAATGAGTGGTTAGAACCATTGCTAAGTCTTGGAAAGGTCCAAAATCATTCATATGACCTAAATAGGTGTTATACTAAGAAATGTAAATCTATGGCTAACGTGAAGTATTTTGCATGCCAAACCCTAGCCACTGTAGCTCATAGCAGCTAGCTCTATTAGCCACTGTTAAGTCTAGTAGCTAAGCTTGCAGGCTGCTGTTGACAACAATGACCATGAGGAAGGTATTCTACTCTTGAAATCAAGCCTGTGGATGCTCAATTACTCCATTTAATTGGTATTCATAAGGTTTCCTATGTCTCAGAACATGAAATTGGTGGCGCATTGTCTCGTATTTGTGGTTTATTGGTTGATAATTGCAAGGTTTCTCCTAAAGATATTGGAAACTCCATTGACATAGCAACAAGTGTTATTTTCCAATTTGATAGCACTTCACTACTCCTCAAGGGTTGTAAAGTCAATTTTCAAACCGGTAGAGCTTTGCTACAATGAATTTAGGATATAAAACTCATGCTTGGTAGGTCTATAAATGGGCTTTACAAATCCTAATCTTGGCATCTCAAGGAAGTCAAGATCAAGAACAGTTATAGGGAGGTAGTTAAGAGGAAGCTTCTAGTAGCTTCATAGCCCATAACCACTTGAATCGGTTGCAATATCATTGAAAACAACCAATTTGGCTTAGCTTAGGGAGGTTGAGTTAGTTTCAGGGCTATCCGCTCTCACTTAGCATGGCTAGGAGTAAGCTTCTCATAGTCGCTATCAGGAGGAGTGGCTAGGATCAAGCTGCTCCTAGCCCCTATCAAGAGGAGTGACTAGGATCAAGCTACTTCTAGCCGCTATCAGGAGGAGTGGCTAGGATTTCAATTGCTAATGCCATCAATGACTAGGGCCTCTTAGGGCTATACCACCTTAAATGAGTGGTTAGAACCACTACTAAGTCTTGGAAAGGTCCAAAATAATTCAAATGACCTAAAGAGGTGTCCATATGAGTAGTCTCCTAAACATGAAACATTTTAGGTGTCTACAAAAGTATTTAATTAGTAAAGAAGATCACCAATATCCTATTTCATGGACACTTCTTTGGAGTCTTCTTTAGTAACTCTTCTTTGGAGTCTTCTTCTAAATAAGAAAATTTTCTTCTGAATCAGGCACTCTTCTCTAAAGTCTTATTCAAGAATTCTTCTTTAGAGTATTCCTTCTAAATCAGGAATTCTTCTTTGAAGCCTTCTTTAGAATTAATGCTTCTACAACCTTCTCTACTTCTACTCTTTATAGGTATTGATATTGAATGGAGATCACAAATATCCTATCTCCTTATTGAATCAACTTCTGGAGTTTATTCTTCCTTGAGTCTGCTATAAGGCTATTGTGGCATTTTCTTCACTTCTACAATCTACAAGATTTGCAGCTCTTGTAATGGGACCTTTTTTTAAGGTCTTTGAAATATTCAATCATCTCCTTGTTTTTGCAAGTGCTGGAGTGGTTCTAAGAAGATATCCTTCCTAGCTCTATTGTAGGAAGCTTTCCAAACTTTTTCTTGAATCTCCTTTTCCTGCAACAAGTTCTTAGAAACTAGAACAAAATAATTTATAATTATAAACCAAGGCTTCTATGGTCTTTTCTAGATCAAGGCTTCTATGGCCTTTCTTCTAGATCAAGTCTTCTATGGCCTTTTTTATTGCAATGTGAAGTTTTTTAATCTAGCAATGGAGATATCCAAACTTCACCAAGACTGTACTCTTGGAGCCTCTTCTACAATATCCTTTTTCTACAATAACTTTAGATAATGGTTAGCATGAAAAGATCCAGATCTCTTGAGATCAATAATATTCACTAGTTGATCCATCAAACTAGTGGAATGAATTTTGAGTCCTGGTATTCATGAGTTGTCTTGCAACTTTGTGGAAAGACTCTATCCATATGTAATCTTAGAATTTATGTAACTAAGATTTATTTCAGTCCTCACTTGCGACTCTCCCTGTTTCTATCTCAATTCATTGTGGCTCTAATACCATTGTTAGATTTAAAAAATATATGTAGTGGAAGAGACCTAACACAAGTTCTAATAAGATGCAAAAAATATGAAAGAAAGTAATTCTGCAATGACTTAAATATACTATAAATAGAAATAATGAAAATACAATGTAGTATGGAGGTAATGGTCACTCCATCAATACAAGCTAAAGAGCTACATTGTACTCCATACATGAGTTCTACTACTATCTACTACTCTCTACTCTAATGCACTTGATATATGATATGTCTCTATGAGGATCTTTATATAGGAATATAGATTCCTTGGTCAACACTCTACCTAGTTGTACAAGGGGACACCTTGCATATTACAACTTGAACATTGCCACTTGTGCATTTATTACATTTCTTGAAGTAACTAGCTAACTTCCTCCTAAAGTAATATCCTAATCTAACTATGTACCAAAGGTGGTACATTTGCATGACCCAAATGATGTAATATACTCTAACTCTAATAGAATATTAGGTTTTGGCTAGAAATTTTAACTCTCCTCTCTATTTCTTTGACAAGAAAAGTGGCAAAAAAATTTGGTCCAAAGGAGTCAAGGATTTTGCTAATTTTATTAACATTAATGAATTACTAGACTTAGACTTGAGAGACAACAATTTTACCTAGAGTAACAAAAGAGTGGGGAGCAACTAACTCAAATTAGACTAGATCACTTTTTCATCTTCAAGGAGGGATTTGATGCATTAGGTGATTATTCTTTGTGCTCTCTACCTGGGATTGGTTTTGACCATAGCCCACTAATTTTTGAAATATTTCCAAAAGATAATATTTAAAAAAATTGTTTCATGTTTTAATCCATGTGGTTTAAACATCAGGATCTCAAAGGTAAAATCAGTGGTGGAGACAAAAATTCACAAGGTCTCTCATTTCCAAAATTGCTTAGAAGCTGATATTTATAAAATAAAATATTAAAGTTTGGAATAAAAAAAAATTTAGATACATCTTCTACCAAAAAAGGAGGATCAAAATCAGTTTAAGGAAATTGAATCTTTGATAGAATTAGGTAACTAGTCGGAGGAGCTAAGATCCAAAGAAAAGGTCCTATTGGCAAATTTTCATAACATCTTGGCAAAGGAAGAGATATTTTGGAGGCAAATATCAAGAGCTCTATGGATGAAATAAGGAAATAGAAACACACTTTGAGACATAAAAGCATAAATAAAATTAAGGAATTGATCAAAAATATGGGAACAAAACTAAGGAACCAAGTGAGATCCATATGGAAGCTATGTAGTTTTTTATGGACCTTCCCAGCTCTAGGTTTCAAGGTAATGAGGTTGCTAAAGAGCAGCTCATAATGTATATTCTCTATTTAATTTCTCAGGAAATGAATAATTCTCTTATATACCCCTTGCCAAAGAGAGAATTTCAAGAAGTTATCTTCTCTTTTGATGGTAAAAAGGCCCCTAGCCCAAATGGTTTTCTTGTTATTTTTTCAAACAAATTGGCACATTATTGGAAAAGAGGTGGAAGAGGCTATATGTGATATTCAAAGGAACTACCACATTCCTAAGGATGTAAATTCCACATTTATTTCTTTTATTCCTAAATTTTTTGTTGTTAATGATCTAAAATATTTTTGTCCCATAAGCCTTTGCAATAATATTTATAAGATCTTTTCCAATATCCTAACATGCAGAATTAAAAAATTTCTTCACTGTATTATTAGCCCCAATTGTCATGATCCTCCCAAATGGAACTTTTTGTGAATTAAGGAAAAATGGTGCACCAAATTATAATAAGCAATATGCGTATCTATGCCCTATCGCTCATGAGCGTCAAACGAAAGCATGCAAGCAAAGATGGAAAAGATAGCAAATAACAAGAAATGATGCAAATCAAATAGATTTATTATTAATAAGATATATCAAATTCTAGGTTACAATGCATCTCCTTGAGGGCTCAAAATGGGTGATACAAATTTTTACAACTCGGGTGCCCAAGGATCAAAATCCTTCAAGAAATTCGGGTGCACATCCAATGTCTTTCCTCGTACCCACAATCGAGGTGGGTGGGCCAAGGTTTTCGCTACTTGTGTCTTTGATCTAGATGTCTTATGCTCCTTCCCAATGCACTATAATGACCTGCACCTACACACAAGGAAACCAGAAACATCAAATAGCAAGTGCGTGTGATGAAAAGCATGCAATCCCCATAGGGGCAAAATGGCTAATAATGAGAAAACATATCAAATCAACTCCAAATGACATGAAATTTTAGAGGGATATAAAACAGAATTTTTTGGGAAGATATCACCAGAAATTACACCAAAATTGCATCCGATGGGGCTTCGAAACCCGAATGACCGTTCGTAACCTACAAAACCCAAAGCAAGCAATTTTTGACCCTACGCATATCCAAAATGCATGAAAATTGGAAATAATACATAAAATGCTATTATAAGAAAACCCATTTGATCATATTTTCAATATCAGTCATATTTTGGGTGTTCTCTCAAATGACCATCGGATACCTGCAAGAGACCCTACAAAACACTAAAAATGCAATATCTCGGCCAATATAGCTCAGAAAGACCTAAAATTTGAACTGCAATATAGTAATAGCATGTAGAAAATAAATAATTAAAAATAGTAGCAAAATCATGTACATATTTCTATTCATCACAGGGTGGGACGAATAGGACTGTCACAAATTGGGGGCGCCCGAGGGTGGGATGCCCACTATTTCTACCTAAATTTTACCACCAATTCCATTGAGAATTGATGCAAAATACTATGGGATGTATTTTCATCAAATTTGGTGTGGAAATAACTCATATGGTTCAATTTTTGTAACAAATTGTGCCTCCTAATTCACTCGCAAACCTCCTTCGCTAGGTAGAGATTTCGAGGGAAAATGGGCACAAAAGGGTGGAAGGAAATCTTGGCAGCACTCCGTTACTTTGTCCTCAAAATCTCCTCTCCCCATTTTGTGTGGAAAATTCATCCACTTTATAGCCCAAGGAGGCTTCATGGGTCAAAATGCATGCGAGGGCATGCGAGGCACGAGGCACCACTTGGCCACTAGGGTGACATGCGTTGGAGGGGGAAGAGAATCTCCCAATTTGGCCTCCCTCATGGGCTGGAGCATTAAGATGTTGTATGCTCTGACTTCCTAGGCATTAGAAAGTAGAAAAGTAACCATATACAAGCACCATTTGTCAATATTTGACTTTTTTCTAGTCAAACCTGCTATTCGCTCCCCTTGGGATGAATACAGCTATTCATCCCAGGGTGGGACAAATAAGTTTTGTATTCATCCTAGGGTGGAACGAATAGTAGTAGGGTGTCCAAAAGGTGCCAAAAGTGGCCTAGAACCTTTCAAAACCTTGTACTAAGTGGTTAGAACCACTGTATGCCTCCTGAGGGCTGCCCTAGGGGCCTTGGTGTGTCATGAAGTCGTTGCTTATGGTAGCATAATCGGATTGACCAGATTTTAGTGTCTATAGATGCCCCTTTTTGGGATGCATTGTGTGCAGCACAATGCCAAGAAAAAATAGATGACTAAAATGTTCAATGATTAAGGTTACTCAATACCCTAACCAACTTTAGATGCCCCAATCCTAGAAAGAGCACGCGTTCTTGAATCCTTGCTTTTGACGAGCTAAGGAACTTGCTTGATCTTGGAAATTGTTCTGTCATGAAGAGGCGAGGCCTATGATTCCATGATGCCAACAATGTCAAGCATTTTACTTTATATTTTGTGCTTGTTTGCTTCCCCAAGCAGGGGCGTGATTGTCTCTATCAATGATTTGTTGAACGAACATAATTTGCCTGATTGAGTGTGTGCTTGTTGATTGTGATACTAAGTATGACTACCCCCTCAAGCGATGAGTCGATGAGGGAATGACTCATGAGAAAAGCAATGAGTCGCTTGACCCAGATGACTTTTGGTGAGGTTGCCCTAAGTTGTACGCATTGAAAAAAATGGCACAATTTTGAAAGGATTTGAATGATGCTATGGGGGGTTCCTGGAAGCAAGGAGTTGAAAACTTCATTCCTGTGGGGTGGTCCAACTACAATGGCCTTCTTAGGGGGTGAAGTAATAACTTGTCCATGCATCCATGAGAAATTTGTGTTCCATATTAACCCTGAGTGAATTCCATCAGATTTGACATGTTTTTGGTGGGTTTTGAACCCTTTTCTATGCTTCTTCCTGGAGGAAAGGAATGAAAAACCTCGTTCCCATGGGGCGGTCCAGCCATAGTGGCCTTCTTAGGGATTGAAGTAAGGTTCTTTCCAAGCATCCAAGAGTGCTATTATTTGTCTCTTTGACTGATACAAAATTTTTGACAAAAATGGAGCTATTTTTGTGGGTTTTTGGACCTTTTTGGTGCATTTGAGGGTGTTTTGACCTATGAATCCTGTATTCATCCCAGGGTGGAATGAATACAAATTTTGTATTCATCCTAGGGTGGGACGAATGGAAAAAAGTGTGTTCATCCCACCCTGGGATGAATAGGACTGTTGTAGGCCTATATAAACCCCAAATGCAAGTTTTGGGCTCATTATTGCATGTTTTCTTTTATGATTTGAGAGGTGAGGAGGAGGAGAGTGATTTTGCGTAGTGAAGCACTGTCAAAATCATCCCGCTATCATCATGAGTCAGTAGGTAGAGGCATCCAACGAAGGGGTCGATGCATGATGGGTAAAATACTAACTCAAATGACCTCGCTTATTGAAAATTGTACTACCTGTTTATTTATTATTTTTGGTTTGTGTTTTTGATGTTTTTATTTGTTTTTGTTATTTTGTTAGGTGGTGAAGAGTCGGTATCGAAAGTCGAAGCTCTTTGGGACCACATGGGATGCCTTGTCTGAGGATTACTAGGAGTGGCTTGATGCCCTGGGGCTCAAGCAAGTTACTCAATTGGAGCCTGTGGTAGGCGACCGGGCTTATCTGATGACTTTGATCAGCTTATGGGACCCACACACCAACACCTTCCATATACCAACAGGGGAGATGAAGGGAATGTTGGAGGACGTCTATCGAATTCTAAGGATTATGATAGAGGGGTGACCTATCCGGTCATCGCACCGTGACCACAAGGGTGTCATGCTAATGAGGTACTTTGGGGAGGATGCGGAGGCGACGGAGTTGGACTATCAAAATGGTAGTATCTTGGTGGGGTATTGGCATGAGGAGGGGGTGTTGGAGGTGAGGCATGCACTGCTGATGACTCTCATCTCCAATATGCTCCTCCCTGACTCATTAGGAGCCAGGTTCCCCTGGAACCTATTAGAGCTGGTGTACGCCTTGGCGGGGTGCACCAAGGAGGAGCCATTGGTGATGGCATGGGGGACTACCTTGTTGGCACAGCTCTATGATGAGCTATATGAGATCCGCTACCATAAGCGGAAGGGCTTAGGCTACAGTTTCTTACTGTAGTGTTGGGGATGGCAACACATAGCTGTGGTTCCACCATAGGGGTTACCCTAGATGACCCTAGTGTAGCTAGAAGATAAGGAGATAGGATATGGCATCCTATGGAAAATGTCGTAGGAGAGAGGGTAGAGTCGGTAGTTTGCGGGTGATGTGGATCACTACATCGATATATTATCTCACATGGCACCCAAAAAGGTAATATGGCAACCATAAAGGGATTGTCCAATCTGGGAAGATGTTGGGGAGCAGCTTTAGCAGGTGAGATGGGGTAGATGGTTGATTTCCTAACATGGAACGAGTGGGAGTACTTTCCATTTGGTCATTTCATGCGGCAGTTTGGGCTACGATATGGGTTGCCCAGGGAGCCAATGGTGTATCGATACTGCAGAGATGAGAGGATGCTACTATGGCCTACTATGGAGGAGGTGGATGAGTAGTCATATACTATATTAGCTATTCTCAATGTGGATGATTTTGGGACTACAAGGGAGTACAACTCATGGTGTGTGATGCACCAGTGGTGAGTTGCAGGGGCCCTAGGGGGTGAGATAGCTGGGGCAGTGGATGATATGATACCGGATGCTCCAGAGGAGGATCCAGTGAAGGACAATGAGTAGGGAGATCTCCTATATTTGGGAGATCAGGCTAATGACATGGGTGTGGAAGATCCTGGGGTACAAGCACCACTAAGTGTACAGGGTTACTGGTATGCCGAGTTACAAGTTTATCTAGACAGGGTTAGGTAGGAGAGAGATCTACTATAGGTACATACATGAGAGGACCAAGCTAATATCCTCCCTATGGGTGTACCTGAGAGCTCAGGGTCTAAGGTAGGAGGGATCCAACACTGAAGATACAGAGTAGCTACAGGTAGAGGTATTACATCTACAGTTAGTGGTGGATATTTATCAAGTGCAGGGACAGCAAAGGTAGGCATATGTGGATCGGTTGGAGATGGAGGTGGTGCACCTCAGGGGGTGGCTACCGTATGATGGAGAGAGCAGCATATCACATCGATCTTGATAGAGTGAGACGGTGCACTCCTCTACTAGGTAGAGGGAGGATAGGGCTAGTGGCAGTAGGCATGGGGGGTCTCAACGGATGTAGACTACTCATGGCAGTGTGAGTCGTAGCACCGATCCTACGTGATCATGGTGATGGAGACTCATGGGATTATTTTTGGGTTTTTGGATGTTTAGCCTTGTGAGGTTTGAGGACCCACTTTATTTTTGTAGCCTACGGGTATTTTGGAAACTCTGATGTACATTTTTTTTACCCCATATATATATGAGATTTTATTGTGGTCATCATGTGTTTTGTTTATTGCTTTATTGTATGAATGCAATGTGTGTATGAATTTATGATTATGTGTTGAATGCTTAGTATGTTATGCATATGGATGCAATGGAATGATGATAGGTAGATATCATGTATGCATGTTTATTTTGATTTTGATTTGATGCTATCTATATGCATGGATGCACAGTGAGATGGGATATTTGATTGATTGATAAAATGAACTGTGGCTAATGATTTGACATACTATGTTAGCACCATAGACTGTACAAAACATATTAACGCTCTTTTTTGTTCCTTTTTGTTTCTATGTTGTTTTTGTGTAATGGGAATGTGGAAATGTATTATTGCAATGTGGTAAAAATGGAATGATTGACCTGAGATGTTAGAGAATGTAGATGAGGTTTTTATGAGACTCAAACACTCTAGATAACTTGATCAAAGGTTGTATACTGACTATGCAAGACTTTTTGACGAGGTATGAATCTGCTAGGACAACCAAGGTACTTCATATCCCTGTGTGTGCAAGTGAGTTCATTCCTGTGAAATGCATAAAGATACCACCATTTCCAGATAGGCTATCCACCAAACCTGGAATGAGGATCACCCTATGAATGTCATGATCCTGGGTTTTGTACTTAGTAGGACTAGACCACTAGGCAATCTAGGTTACAAAAGCTATCTCATCCACATGCAAACATTGGTCTGCACACACGCAAAAGCTAATGTGACAGACATATCATCATGCGGGAGGCTACCACCATTGACAAGTAGGCTATCCACCAAACCTGTAATGAGGATCACCTGATGGTTTTCCAAATGCTGAGAGTTCCAAGGATTCAAGTTCAACTCCCTTATTTTCTTCAAATTTATTGGGATACTTGCTCATGTGTAGTGATGAAAATCACTATTTATTTTGAATTTTTGTTTTCTTTGAGCAAGGGATTTGGGAGTTGGGATTTGGGATTAGTGGTGAAAACCACTGTTGACTTTGCTTTTGATTTTTTCTTTTTGAACTTTTGATTTCTTTGATTTTTGGATTTTGATATTGAAATTTGGGGATTTGTGGGAATTGGGATTTTTGATAGTGGTGAAAACCACTGTTTATTTTGGGGAATTGGGTAGGGAAGAGCTTGTCCTTTTGCCAACTCTCAGCATTCTTGAACCATTTGCACAAGGGGATGAGCAGGATGACCTTTTCTCTTAAGGTAACCTAGACCACTTCATGGATTTCATCTTTCTTTGTGCAAAACTTGGATTTATTAATGTTAAAAATGTGTTTGGGATCTGATGTACACAAGGCATAATCTAAGCAAGACTCTACCTCCTAAAAATCAAGATAAATTTCTACAAAATCTAAAAAGAAAACTAGAAATGGTTGAGTGACCAAAAACCCTAATGACATTCTAAAACAAATGACTAGGTGAAGGGAGTGGACACAAATATGGAATATGGAAAATGTGGGTGAAAATGAGAAGTGAACCATTGACCGATGTGAATGATTATTTTCACAACCTTGATTTTGAGTGATGACAAGTGTACCGTCATGGTGCTAGACATGTATGAGCAACTCTAAAATGCAAAGTGCAAATGGTGAGTATGCCTAAATGCAAGCGATGATATAATGCAATGGGATGCAATGCAATATGATGCAATATTTTTGATATTTTGATGATGTTTTTGAAATGCAATGTGATGCGCAATATTTTTGTATTTTTGATATTTTGATGATGTTTTGAAATGCAATGTTTTTGGATTTTTGATTGATATATATGATTTTTTTGTATTTTTGAGGGATATATATGTACATGTGACCAACGGGCTTATTGGGGGCCATTGGGGCATTTGGGGTGACCAAAGGGCTTATGGATGCCTTTGGGGTTTTTTGGGTGACCTAGACGGTTATAGGCCGCCTAGGAGCATTTTAGGTTGACCAAGTGGGATGTAGGCACCCTTGGAGCATTTTGGGGTGACCTAGGCGGTTCTAGACCATCAATGGGAACCTCGGGTTCCTCTTCAACATGAAATACATCATGAGCTGGACTTGGGAAGAAGAAAAATAGTTGTAGCATCTCATCACAAGGCTAATACTCAAAAGGCGATGGGGGTAAATCTCCCTGGCCAAGGTTAATTGCCCCCAAGTCAAGGTGCAATGGCTTTGATGGGTTATTTAGATTTTGCAAGGGCTTGAACATATCTATGGAAATCATATTTATGGACAGATGATTTCTCCTAGGTGGGTGGTGGTGACAATGGACCTCCGGATGCAACATGACCTGAGGAGGTGGTTGCGGAGGTGGTGGAATGATAGGCGATGGTCAATGTGGCTATGGGAAAACTTGCTCTTTGTGATGTAGAATATGTCTCCAAATGGGATCTTGTAATGGGAATATGCGTAGATAGTACTCATCATCATCATACCAAGGGATGACTTGTGTGTATTCTCCATCAGAAATATCAGAGTCAATCGATGCAACTCCATAGTTTGACTCATCATCTGACGTCCACTCATAAGGGGACCCTAGATCTTCTTCCTCACTATCATGGGGAAGAGTGTGTGAACCTTCACCTCTCTCATAGGATTGGATACCATTGCAAGGTGGTTCATCATCTCCCAAGGGCATAGGGAAATAGTCCCTTCATGAGTAGACATGATTAGGGTTGGCAAAGGGATCTTGAACCAACTCATCTCTATAGTTGAGGCAAAGATGCTCCAGACCATCTGTGAGAATATCCATGGGCAAGGGGTGATTATGTCCCAATCCTGATTTATCATATGGCATCTGGTACCAAGGTTGAAACATAACCCACATGCCTTGCTCATACAAGCCTAACCCATAACCATGCCAATTACAAAGGTCAAGGTACTTCCAGGTGATGTCAGGGTTAGAAAAGTAGTTGATGTATTCTGTGAAGGGCTCTTCATCCTCCTCATGCTATTGGTACAGTTCGATGTCATAGTCCAGTCCCCCATAGATAAAACAATTTTTATTAGGGGGGACACCTAGGGGTACAATAGTGCCAATGGGAAGAGAAGGTTGACCCATGTCTTGCACCGAATCTATAGTAGGGGTGGTTATGACATTCCTAACCATGTATTCTTCTAATCTGATGGAATCCAAGTGCATTGTCACTAGAGGCTATGGATAGAAGAATGATGAGAGTGAGAACTGATCTGATTCATCATCTATATCCTATGGTAGCTCTTCATATTTTGGGTTAGGTATCTCTTTTGTGGAGATGGTGGATATGGTCAGCTAAACCTCATCAATAGGCTTCTTCCCTAGGTTCCTCAACAAAGGATCTTCTAGCCCGATGGGCATCAGAGGAGGTGTCGATGATGATGAAGGTATGTCATGCGATGATGAGGGGGTCAAACCTTAGTTGGATTTATTTGGTTGGAAATCCAAGTGTGTCGATGGGAAGGTTGAATCAGGGAGTTTTTGCACCATGTTACATTACTTGAAGGGCTCTAGGTCCATAGGGACGATATGAACTTGCACTTCATGAGTGTACTTGAGGCACTGGTGAGCAATGGAAGGGACACACTTCATGTCCCTAGTCCATGGTCTACCTAATAGGATATTATATGCTATCTCACCCTCCAATATGTGGTATAGCATCGAGATGGCCTTTTCTCCTACCTGAATCATCAAGATGATCGTACCAACCATTGAGCATATGGCATCATTAAATGCTTAGAGGGTGTACATAGATTCGACAATATGGGATGTCAGGAGCTTTAGGTGCTTGAGAGATATCATGGTGATGATATTTCTAGAATACTCGGTGTCTATCAACACTCACTTGTATGGTGTCCTATTTACACATGCGATGATGTGCAAGGGAGGGTCCATCGTATCATTTGGAACCAGTTTAAGCTCATCCTCTCGAAAGGTGATTATCAGTTCAATGCACTGTATTACATGCCCCATAATATTTTTGAATGAGTTAGAATCCTAGCGTGAAAGCTCTATGGCCTTAAGGATCTCCATTAAAGCCTCTCTATGAGGTTGCGATTGTTGAATCAGATCATACATGGAGATCTGGGCAGATGTTGTTCTTAAGCTCTGAGCGAGCGTAATCTTAATGGTGGATCTGATCCTATGTGGAAGGATCAGCAGAGGAGGTGGTGGCTACTATGATGTCAAAGGGATATCACCCTGAGCCACGAGTGGTGTAGCTGGACTTGGGTACCACCTGTTCCTCGTCATAATGCTGATCATGCCAACATACCCTTGCTAAGGAGGGGCATGGTGAACCTCATTCACTTGGGGTATTGGCTTGGCCTGCTCTGCATGGGCAGGTAGGGGATCTTTAAATACCTCCATCTGTTGGTTGTTTGGCATGATAGGGTTGTCTACCTGAAGGTCCTTCCTATCGATCATGTCTTGTACCAAGTTTTTAAACTTGTAGCACATGTTCACATCATGCCCGTTTTGCCTATGAAATTTGTAATATAGGTATTCTTTGTACCCTTTGGGCCTGGTTGCATTCGGGTCGATAGGTTTAATCTTAGGCAGATTGATCAAATTTACCACTAAGAGGAACTCAAACAATGAGTCCATGGACTCTACAAGGGGTGTGAACTTCCACTTGGGGCTACACTATTAATTTTGCCCTTGACTATTCTAATTGTCCTTAGCATAGTCCCAATGTGTGGCCTAATAATTGGGCTTTTGGGATGGTGCAGCTTGTGCTACCCTTGGGATGCTAATGGCAACCTGATTCACTATTTTTGGCTTAGACTGTGTTGGGGTGCTCTTATTGTTCTTGCTCCACTCCTTATTGCGAGGTTTCACAATTTCCCCCTCTTGAATCTTGATTTCTTTGATGGTCCTAGCCTGTACTAAAGCATCTTCAAGAGTCGGGTACTATTGCAGTTGCAACAACAAGGAGATGGACTTCAAGTAGCTCTTGGAGAACATCTAAGTTAGCTCAAACATGTGGAAGAGATAAGGAATTTTAGCGAGTGTTGGCATTTTTGCCACATTGTTTTTGTTGTTACTGTTCATGTAAAAGAATGCACAAGTTGTAGAGATACTAATTCTTCTGTTTGTCCCTCCAAGCACTTTGAAAGGGAAAATGTAAAAATCTCTATAAGTTTTGTGTTAGAGCAAAGTAACTGTAACATGTCGCGATATCGCGACATGTTGCAGTTTCGCGGCGTCAAATGCAGAAATCAGCTAAGTACGAAAAATGTCGCGATATCGCGACATGTCGCATTTTCGTGACCTGTCACATTTTTGCGGTCAAAATAGTCAACGGAAGCAAGGAAGTCAAACTGTCACGATATCGCGACATGTTGGAGTTTCGTGACTTGTTGCAGTGAGGGAGAACTAATTGAAAAGTTGTCGCGATATCGCGACATGTCACGTTTTCGTGACTTGCGATGGCCACAGAGCAGAGTGATAGAAAATGTCACGATATCATGACATAAAGCAGCAAAGGGCAATGTCAATGAAAAATGTCATGATATCACGACAGAAAAGCGAGAAAGGAGCAAATGGTACGGAATGGCGTGATATCGTGACATGTCACGTTATCGCGAAAGGGTTGAAAGATAAACACAAGGCGGAAGAAAGATGTCATGATATCATGACATTTTTGGAAATGAAGCCAAGCAAGAGGAACTTGTCGCGATATCGCGACAGGAAGCGGCAACGACAGAGAAGGCAAGAAATTGTCATGATTTCATGACATATTGGACAAGAAGGGCAAAGCGCAGAGAAATGTCATGATTTCGTGACATGTCACATTTTCATGAGGAGGAAGTAAGGAGGCAGCCAGATTGTATGGAATGTCATGATTTTGTGACATGTCAAATTTTCGTGGCCTAAAAGCATCAAAGTAGAAGAAGACAGAAACATGTCACGATTTCATGACATGTTGAAGATGAAAGAGCCAAATGGAGAAAACATCGTGATATCGTGACATGTCACATTTTCATGACCTGTCGCATTTTCGCGGGTATAAAGCAGACAAGACAGTGAGTGAAAGATGTCACGATTTCATGACATGTTTCATTTTCATGATAAGGAGCAGCGAACAAAGCCAGACAGAGGAGAATGTCATGATTTCATGACATGTCATGGAGATGAAGCTGAAGAAGAGAAGATGTCATGATTTCATGACATGTCACATTTTCATGACTGGTGGCAAGAAGAGAAAGCAGTAAGGTAAAAGTGTCATGATTTTGTGACATGTCGCATTTTCGTGACCTGTCTCATTTTCATGATAGAAGCAATAACAAAGGCCCGATATAGTTATGTTTGCATTTTCCTTCAGAATTGCATAGGAGAACGTGAAGAGAAGATAAGGATCAAATAAAAGCTCTCCAACTGATTTTGAGATCGTGGTCGAAGAAGCTCAAAGATTAAATGTTGTTGATTACCGATGTGCGCTAGATGGAAGAACATGAGGCAATTTTTGAAGCCACCAAAATTAAAGATGCCTCCAGTATTAAAAGCTCTTGTTCATGATCTCTTAACAACTTTCAGCTTGCCCTGATAATGGTCATTTAATGAAGAAATATGGTCCCTTGTTTCTGTTTAATTTTTAGTTTTGATCCATTAAAACAGGGACTGTCATTTCTCCGAGGCAGATTAAGGGGATCATTTCTTCAAAATCTGTTTCATGTATTAAATGTTGTAATACGAAAGGAAGAGGGAAGGCCTCTATAAATACCAATGTAAAATCTCAAGCAAAGGGAGGAGGATCTTTTTGCAGAAATTAAGACAGAAATCCTAGATGCATTTTGCTCTATTCTTAGTGTCTTCTGGAGTTGGTGATCCAAATTGTTGTGCATGTTTTGCTTTCTGTCTGAGTCACTTCTGTTAGTCCAGTGTTAATATAAGTTAAATTCTGTTGTTCTGAATTTGGCTGTATTTGCATTTGAGTGTTTGGAGTACAATTGGAAGTGAACTTATGGCTAATGCGTGATCCAATTTCTGTATATGTATTCTAAGAGTCAGTTGCTGCTTAGCTTCAGGATCTAGTTGAGGTTATTTGTTGTTCGAGGTTGTTCTCCCCATCAACGATCGGCTTCGGCCATATTTACATCCCTTTCTGTTATTTCCCATTTCTTTTCGCATTTTCCCATTTCTTTCCTGCATCTCTTATCTTGAAACCAGTTTAGATTAGTTTGGGAGCCAGCCCTCTCTGGAGATTGGCCCGGGAGACTTCTCTTTCTCTCGGCCTTTCAATGTTGGCCGAGTCTAGGGTGCACAAGTGATGAAATCTTGTACTTAGGCAGATTTGTGACCAACAGTTTTTGGCACGCCCGATGGGAGACTATTTCTATCTCAGATACATAGTACCATAATCGATGGGACTCACAAGTTCCATTTTTTGACACCTAGAGGAATCAAGATTTTGATGAACTGTCTTGACCTCAAAGCGGAGATTGTAAGTTCATCTGGTGACTCTACTGAAGGTGACTGTATAGTACCTAGAAATTTCTAATCGTGAAGCTGGTGAAAATATTTGCTTCATGATCACGAGATCAAGTGCCAAAGAATCGGAAGATCCAGTCGAATTCTTCGAGATTGATGTTCAGAACTGGAGGGAGCGCTCAAGATTGGTAAGTCCTATGAACCCATCATTTGTTATCTCATCGCAGGCTGCAGGTCAGTTTGTGCCATCTCCGACTCCTCCCAGTACTGCTACGAGCTTGCTACATCTAGATCCAATAGTCCAAATGGCCCAGCATCCTCCACCAAGGAAGTTCTCGACATGGAATAGTTTGGGAGCCTTGAATTTACTAGCACAAAATCTAGTCCCTCAAGCTGCTTTGAAAGCTTTTTGGACCTATGATGGTACTGGTAAAACTGCTTATGAGCATATTAATGATGTAGCCTCTTTGGCGGCTATCCATGACATAACGGACGAAGATGTAATGATAAAATTGTTGGTGTTGTCATTAAGAGGGAAATTGTTGTATTGGTACCGATCATTGCAACCAGGCACTATTGCATCATGGGATCAATTAGGAGAGTTGTTAGTCAAAAAATTTCATGAACAAGCTGATCCATACTCCTTGTTGCATCAATTTCATGCAATTCAAAGGCACCCGCAGGAGGAGATAGCCGACTTCAATGTCAGATTTACCAGAAGTTGGCAGAGAATTCCTGATGGTCTTCGACCCACTCATGAGCTAGCTGCATTCTATTATCTCAAAGCTTTTAACACAGACATCGGCTTGGTTATCCGGCAGTCCAACGTGACTACATTCCCAGAGCTATTCGAACAAGCACAAAAGGTGGAAGCTGACTTGATTGCCATAGGTAGGCTTCCTCCAAAGGTAACAATGCCTATCTTACCTGATCTTCCTAAGCATTTGTATTCTGGTTCATTTTCATAGCCTATGCCTCCCATGTATCCTATTCCATCATGGAGCTCAAGTGCGCCTCAGATCGCACCCATTCCAGTTCCCCAGCTCCCTGCTCCGACTATTCCACAATTGCCTGCACCAAGCATTCCACAATTACCAGCTCCCACTTCATTCCCAGCATTACCTGCACCGCCAACACCTCTACCTATATCGGCACCTCCTGCACCCTCAAATCTTGATCCTTACACAATGCTATTACAAGAGGTAAGATCTGCTAATTCAGCTATAAGAGCGATGGGAAATAAAATCACAATCATTGAAAGAAAGCAGGCCGAGAGAGATTTCCAACCCAAGAGATTTCAACCTCCGTCGATCACTAGAGAACAAGCGGCTTCAACAAGCAAAGTGCCTGAAAAGAACCCGACTGTGTTGATGAATGAGGAAGCTGGCCTTGCAGAAAGAACATATTGGTGCTCTACATGTAATGATCCACACGGTGAGGAGACTTGTATGGTTCATTTGAACTATGTACAAACATTGGCCGCAAGCTCTTCTAGAGGACAAGTTAATATGATTACTAAGGTAGATCATAATTTTATGGTTCCATCTCGAAGAACAAGTCTCAGTTCTCATGAGAACTGGGAAGAAGCCAGTCACTTGTAGATCCAGCAGAGATGGAACCATTAAGGGTACCGGCTGATCCGAAGATGCAAAATGAGAAGAAACAAGTACAAGTGAAAGCTCCTATTTCAGTACCAAAGCCAGATTCACCTGTTCTATTAAAATATCTTTTGCCACCATGAGCAAAGGAAAAATTGCAAGAAAAAGCCTCAGCTTCACAGGCAAGAGCTGAAATAGAGGAACGGTCCAAAGAAAAGCTCAAGTACCCATATTTGACTAAAATACTGAGGGTAGAAGCCACTCAGCAATATCGGAGCAAATATGAAGACACTAGTGAAAAGAGGGAGTCCGGTGCATCTACATACAATATTGTTGAAGAATTGAAGAAGATTCCAGCCAAGGTTAGTCTCTATGATGCATTACAATTACCTGGGCAAGTTGATTTGTTACAAGAATCATTGAAGTCTATGAAAGATAATGAGAAGAATCCTACCCAGATGATTTTTGCTCAAACATTAACTACTTCAGCCACTGGAAAAAATAGACCACCCCCATTTTATTTGTCACTCAGGATGGAGGGTTGGATAGTGCACAACTGCATGATTGATTCTGGTGCTGCGACAACTGTCATGCCAAAGGCAGTTTGTGAAGTCATGGGTATGGAGTATACAAGAAGTAGCCCTAGTGTCTTGCAGTTGGATGGGACCCCCATGAAAATAGTGGGTGTGATCAAGGATGTTCCTATTGCTCTGCATAGTATGCCTCAAATTACAGTAATTCAAGAGATAGTTGTGGTTGATTTGGAACCATATTTCAGTATGTGTTTGTCAAGAGAATTCATTGCTAAGCTAGGAGGCTACCTTTCTCTAGATTATTCTCACTTGGAGATTCCTTTCAAAGGAAGAAGAATCTGGATCTACAATAAGAAGCCTTCTACTTTTCATATAGAGAAGATGGGAGAAGAAGAAAAGTCCACACATTCTGTCCACATGATAACTGAAGAATTGGAAGATCCTGATTTGATGGATGAAGTCCTGGATGAGCTTCGCTTAGAGGATGAGTTTTCAATGCTCGATTTTAATGCCATGGTGGAAACTGAGATTGGTTGTTACTCCATTACAAAGCCTGAAGAGGTTGAAGTAAAGATGCCTCCTGATCAAGTTGGTCAAGACTCTGTGCCCGATCAATTATGGAAGTTGTATTTTGATGGAGCACGATGCAAAAATGGTGTGGGAGCAGGGATTGTTCTTATTTCTCCCTCTAGCCTATAGAAAACATATTCATATCGACTGACCTGGAGTTGTACTAACAATGCTATAGAGGATGAAGCGTTATGCTTAGGTTTGAAGAAGGCAAAAAAATTGGGGATTGAACAATTGCAGATGTTTGGTGACTTCGAATTGATTGTGAATCAGAGTACTAAACACCTGCATCTCCAAGAAACAGTATCTCAAGGCATACTGCAACCAAGTTTGGGATCCTGGTGAACATCACAAGTTCGAGGTAATTTGAAAAGGTCCATTTTTGTACTAAAAAAAAAAAAAAAAAAAAAAAAAATTCGTCAACTTCGGCTCTTTTTGCATACGAGCCCATAGGTATGTTTATTTCTCTTTCTTTTTCTTTTCCTTCCCAGTAGATAGTGGCTTTCCTCTACTTCTTTCTTCCACTTCCTTACTTCATTCCCTTCCTCTCCTACTCCTTCTTCTGCAAATAATCAAGCCACTACTATTGTTTCTACTCCCCTCTCTGATGTTCCCTTTTCTTCACTTCCCCTTTCTTCTAATTCTTTGTCTTTTGAGCACTTCTCCATAGTTCCTACCACCTCCTCCATTCCATCCACTTCCATTTCATTCTCTATTTTCATCAAAACCCAGCAGCTGGTAGCACAGTAGCACCCTGTTGCTGTATCTACCACTTCTACTCCTCCATTTTCCATCATTCCATCATTCCCCATTCCCGTTCCATGGCCTGCACATCTGCTGGTCATCACTCCATTCATTTCCATTTTTGCAACTCAGGTGCTTTTCACTACTGCCATGGAGATCCTTGCACAACACCTAGTGATTACCCAGCTCAACCGAGCTAGGCAAAGTGCAGTAGTTCTAAAGAAATAAAGGAAGTTCTGTTCTTCCATAAATTTCTATTGAAGGTCCTATTTTTGAGAGTCGAGTACCAGCAAGAGCTTGTTGCAGTAGTCCACAGAGACATCCAACATCAACCAACACTCACTTTTTCTGCTCCTCCAGCTTCTTGACTCTGTTGCCCAATGGATAAAGGCCTGAGGTTCGTGCATACAGCAGAACTGTATACCCCGTGAGCCGCCAAGAATGTTGGCATTTTTGCCACATTGTTTTTGTTGTTACTATTCATGTAAAAGAATGCACAAATTGTAGAGATACTAATTCTTCTGTTTGTCCCTCCAAGCACTTTGAAAGGGAAAATGTAAAAATCTCTATAAGTTTTGTGTTAGAGCAAAGTAATTGTAACATGTCGCGATATCGCGACCTGTTGCAGTTTCACGGCGTCAAATGCAGAAATCAGCTAAGTATGAAAATGTCGCGATATCGTGACATGTCGCATTTTCGTGACCTATCACGTTTTTACGGTTCAAAATAGTCAACGGAAGCAAGGAAGTCAAACTGTCACGATATCGTGACATGTTGGAGTTTCGTGACTTGTTGCGGTGAGAAAGTGGAAAATGAAAAGTTGTCACGATATCGCGACATGTCGCATTTTCATGACTTGCGGTGGCCACAGAGCAGAGTGATAGAAAATGTCATGATATCGTGACATACAACAGCCAAGGGCAATGTCAATGAAACATGTCATGATATCATGATAGAAAAGCGAGAAAGGAGCAAATGGTACGGAATGGCGCGATATCATGACATGTCACGTTATCGTGGAAGGGTTGAAAGATAAACACAAGGCGGATGAAAGATGTCACGATATCATGACATTTTTGGAAATGAAGCCAAGCAAGAGGAACTTGTCGCGATATCACGACAAGAAGCGGCAACGACAGAGAAGGCAAGAAATTGTCATGATTTCATGACATATTGGACAAGAAGGGCAAAGCGCAGAGAAATGTCATGATTTCATGACATGTCACGTTTTCGCGAGGAGGAAGTAAGGAGGCAGCCAGATTGTACGAAATGTCACGATTTCATGACATGTCAAATTTTCATGGCCTAACAACATCAAAGTAGAAGAAGACAGAAACATGTCACGATTTCGCGACATGTTGAAGATGAAAGAGCAAAATGGAGAAAACGTCGCGATATCGTGACATGTCACATTTTCGTGACCTGTCGCGTTTTCGCGGGTATAAAGCAGACAAGACAACGCTGAGTGGAAGATGTCACGATTTCGTGACATGTTTCATTTTCGTGATAAGGAGCAGCGAACAAAGCCAGACAGAGGAGAATGTCGTGATTTCGCGACATGTCATGGAGACGAAGCTGAACGAGAGAAGATGTCACGATTTCGTGACATGTCGCATTTTCGCGACTGGTGGTGGAAGAGAAAGCAGTAAGGTAAAAGTGTCACGATTTCGTGACATGTCGCATTTTCGTGACCTGTCTCATTTTCATGACAGAAGCAACAACAAAGGCCCGATATAGTTCTGTTTGCATTTTTCCTTCAGAATTGCATAGGAGAACGTGAGGAGAAGATAAGGATCAAGTAAAAGCTCTCCAACTGATTTTGAGATCGTGGTCGAAGAAGCTCAAAGATTAAATGTTGTTGATTACCGATGTGCGCTAGATGGAAGAACCTGAGGCAGTTTTTGATGCCACCAAAATTAAAGACGCCTCCAGTATTAAAAGCTCTTGTTCGTGATCTCTTAACAACTTCCGGCTTGCCCCGATAACGGTCATTTAATGAAGAAATATGGTCCCTTGTTTCTGTTTAATTTTTAGTTGTGATCCATTAAAACAGGGACTGTCATTTCTCCGAGGCAGATTAAGGGGATCGTTTCTTCAAAATCTGTTTCATGTATTAAATGTTGTAATACGAAAGGAAGAGGGAAGGCCTCTATAAATACCAATGTAAAATCTCAAGCAAAGGGAGGAGGATCTTTTTGCAGAAATTGAAATAGAAATCCTAGATGCATTTGCTTCCATTCTTAGTGTCTTCTGGAGTTGGTGATCTAAATTGTTGTGCATGTTTTGCTTTCTGTCTGAGTCACTTATGTTAGTCCAGTGTTAATATAAGTTAAATTCTGCTGTTCTGAATTTGGTTGTATTTGCATTTGAGCGTTTGGAGTACAATTGGAAGCGAACTTATGGCTAATGCATGATCCAATTTTTGTATACGTATTCTAAGAGTCAGTTGCTGCTTAGCTTCAGGATCTAGTTGAGGTTATTTGCTGTTCGAGGTTGTTCTCCCCATCAACGATCGGCTTCGGCCATATTTACATCCCTTTCTGTTATTTCCCATTTCTTTCCGCATTTTCCCATTTCTTTCCTGCATCTCTTATCTTGAAACCAGTTTAGATTAGTTTGGGAGCCAGCCCTCTCTGGAGATTGGCCCGGGAGACTTCTCTTTCTCTCGGCCTTTCAATGTTGGCCGAGTCTAGGGCGCACAAGTGATGAAATCTTGTACTTAGGCAGATTTGTGACCAACAATGAGCAAGGTTCACCATCTATTGTTGTAATTTGTTATTGACTAATCATCATACTATTTTAACCTAGCTACATCGGCCAGTGTCACCTTCCTCTTGGTATTGAAGGTGAAGCGTTCTAGGAACATGTCTACAAGTTGATCCAAAGTGTGGATGTTATGCTTAGGGAGCTGGTAAAACCATTCCATGATGGGGCCCTAAAGGGTAGTCACAAACTTCTACAAAAGCAAAGCATCATTGTCACGAATGCCAAAGCACTAGACCAAAAATCTGGTGACATGCTCCTACACATCCTCTTCTCCCTTAAACATAACCAGCTGAGGCAATTTGAATTGCTCTGGATAGGGAGGCATAGGAACTGAAGGATGGATAAGCTAACTATGTAGCTGGTGCATAGTGGGATTTTGAGATCCATCCCAAAGGGTCTTGTGCTCCATCGACTCTAGGCACTCTAGCAGCTCTTTGTATGGGTCTGAGGACTTGATTTTCTCATTCTTATTCACATCCTATGATGGAGGTCTAGGATCCTCCAACCTATTATGGGGTGGTGGCCTGTCACCCCCTACCTTGATAAGGCATCTCCAAATACTCTACTTCTGGCTCATGCTCGTTGTAGGCCCCATAGGGCATCTCTCGAGCCGGTCTATAAATAGGGGTATCCTCCCGTTGTGGATGCCCTGTATATAGCTTGTGAGATAAGTCTCGATTCAACCTAGGAGGTCATGGAGGCAACACTGGATAAGGCCTAGGATACCTATCTCGAATGAGTGTGGGTTGCCTCGGGGGGACTTCCTGCCTATGGGTCTTAGGGGTAGGGACCCTCTCCCATAGAGTCTATTAGAACAACTCGTTGGTCTTTCGTTCAATCCTTTCCTTTTCAAGTTGATGCAAGCAGTCTAGTTGCTCTTTATCCTATCGAAGCTGCTTGAACCTAGCTTGGCGTTCCACGTATATTGCAACTGCTTGCTTGATTTTATCCATTGTGCAATACCTAGGGGTTCTAGGGGCCTCGCCTTGGGGCCAACCTTGTTCAAGATAATTTGTGATATCTATCATGCAATTGCCTCTTTCAAGGTTTGCCACATTGACTTGAGGTTTAGGCTGAAACATCTGCTCATTATAATCAATAGATGTAGAGGCACATCGATCATGCATATAATACTGTTCCTGAGGAAAATCTAGGATTTCCTCATGCCTTCCTTCCTGTATGAGGAAGGGTAGGGCGAAATTAGCCCATCCAAAGCGACGAGTGTCATTTTTGTCAGGTTGCCTAAGTTGTATCCTATCAAGGCGACATGTAGGCAAAGTCGTATCAACTTGCCTTGCCTAGTGTGTGAAGTCATGCTCTTGCCTATTAATAGGCATGTTAGCCCTGACGGGTACACAGATGCATGGCACCAGTATTTCTATTAGCACCTCAACGCATTGTTGTCTTTCATCAAGGAAGACCTATGATGCATCTACATACCAGGAAAACTCTCCTAGGTAATGTCCATCATCCCTTGGAGTGTCCCACATAGGGTCCCCTCAAAGATGTAGCTTATGCCCTGCTATCTTGGGGCTAGGTTGAGTGGAGGCTCACTAGGGAGGTATAACCAAGTCCCTAGGGCTAAATCGGATATGAATCATATCTCCTAACCCACTCTCCACAACTTTCAATTGTGATTGGGCTTGGCTGCAGGTATATACCATCGTGACTCTCTATCAAACTCTGGATGATGGTCTCCTTTACAAATTTTAATGAAACAACAAACAAGAAAGGAAACACTCAATAAGACATATGATTATCTCTTTTAAGTTTCAGATGTGAATTCCTAAACTGTTTTATGTGTTTCAAATGTGTTGTTTGTAAAGAATGATCTTCTGTCGAGTGTTTGAGATATTTTTGAATGATAATCTTGCATTTAATTAGATTTCACATGTATAATAATAGCTCAACAACCTGGATATGAACTCCAAGTCATGTAATCCCACCTATAATATGTGGTAATGAAGTCTACACATGTCTAGGGAGCACAGGTCCTACCAGTCCCTCACCCAGTTCACCCGTAGTCTATGATATACCTCTCTGAAGAGAGATACGTGCTATAAACCACGGGCTATGATGGATCATGGAACCAACATTGGCAAAGAACAAGGTTCATGGGATTTGATATGATGGATGGATATGAAAGCCACCTTGTCAAGCTCTACTAGTGGATGGTGATGAAATCCACCTCACTAGCATTTAAATGTATCGTGGTGTGTGTGGTTCCTTTTAACTTTAAATAAAGTAAGCAAAGAAGAATTCAATGATAATTCACTAAATGCATGCATAAGGTGTGTTTTAATTTCATAAATTTAATACAAATGTATCTAGAAATGCAAAACCCTAAATGTTTACCTACCCATTGGGTAGGCTACAAGCAAGCAAACCATAGAGATGCATTCCTACTTTGATTTTGTTTTGAATTTTCTCCTTTTATATATTTTTGTTATTTTGTGTTTAAGAAAAGAAACTAACTTCTAACCTTCCTAAAAAAGCAAAATATGCGATAAAGACCAAATAATCAAAAAAGTAATCAGTTTCTGGAAGTGAAAAACAGAGATGGAATATTTAGAGACCTACCTCATCATTGCCAAAACTTGCTATTGCTAGAATTCTGCTCTAAAAACCCTCTAGTTTCTATTCACTCTATGGTGGTATAAATAGAAGTTCTGTATTTTTCCTATGGTGGGATGAACTCACGTTCGTCCCAGGGTGGAATGAATAGCAGGTCAGGATTCGTTTCAGCCCAAAACGAATAGCACCTGCAACATAAAAAGATGGAATATGAGCTTCAAAATTCACCTAAAGCAAAAGGGACTACATCCCACCATGATCACCACTAAATTAAGGAAAAAATATGCACCAAATTATAATAAACAATATGTGTATCTATGCCCTATCGCTCATGAGCATCAAACGGAAGCATGCAAGCAAATATGGAAAAGATAGCAAATAACAATAAATGATGCAAATCAAATAGATTTATTATTAATATGATATATAAAATTCCAGGTTAAAATGCATCCCCTTGAGGTCTCAAAATGGGTGATACAAATTTTTATAACTTGGGTGCCCAAGGATCAAAATCCTTCAAGAAATTCGGGTGCACATCTAATGTCTTTCCTTGTACCCACAATCAAGGTGGGTGGGCCAAGGATTTTTCCACTTGTGTATTTGATCCATATGTCTTATTCTACTTCCCAATGCATTGTAATTACCTACACCTACACACAAGGAAACCAGAAATGTCAAATAGCGAGTGCGTGTGATGAAAAGCATGCAATCCCCACAGGGGTAAAATTACTAATAATGATAAAATGTATCAAATAAACTCCAAATAACATGAAATTTTAGAGGGATGTAAAAAATAAATTTTTGGGAATATATCACCAGAAATTGCACCAAAATGGCATCCTATGGGGCTTCAAAACCCAAATTACCGTTTGCAACCTACAAAACCCAAAGCTAGCAATTTTTGACCCTACGCATATCCAAAATGTATGAAAATTGGATATAATACATAAAATTATATTCTAAGAAAACCCATTTGATCATATTTGCAATATCAATCACATTTTAGGTGTTCTCTCAAATGACCGTCGGATACCTGCAAGAGACCCTACAAAACACTAAAAATGCAATATCTCAGCCAATATAACTCAAAAAGACCTGAAATTTGAACTGTAGCATAGTAATAGAATGTAGAAAATAAATAATTAAAAAATAGTTTCAAAATCATGCACATATTTCTATTCATCATAGGGTGGGACAAATACGACTGTCATAAATTGAGGGGGCCCGGGGGTGGGACGCCCATCATTTCTGCATAAATTTTACCACCAATTCCATTGAGGATTGATGAAAACACTATGGGATGTATTTTCATCAAATTTGGTGTGGAAATAACTCATATGGTTTGGTTTTTGTAACAAATTGTGCCTCTTAATTCACTCGCAAACCTCCTTCGCTAGGTAGATATTTCGAGGGAAAATGGGCACAAAATGGTGGAAGGAAATCTTTGCAGCACTCAGTTACTTTGTCTTCAAAATATCCTCTCCCATTGTGTGGAAAATTCATCCACTTTATATCCCAATGAGGCTTCATGGGTAAAAAGGCATGTGAGGGCATGCGAGGCACGAGGCACCACTTGGCCACTAGGGTGACATGCGTTGGAGGGGGAAGAGAATCTCCCAATTTGGCCTCCCTCATGGGCTGGAGCATTAATATACCATGTGCTCTAACTTCCTAGATGTTATAAAGCAAAAAAGAAACCGTTTCCAGGTGCCATTTTTTGAAATTTTACTTTTTGCCAGTCAAACCTGCTAATCGCTCCCCCTTGGGACGAATACAACTATTTTTCCTAGGATGGGATGAATAAGTTCTGATTCATCCCAGGGTGGAACGAATAGCAGCAGCGTGTCCAAAATATACAAAAAATGGCCTGGAAACTTTCAAAACCCTGTGCTAAATGGTTAGAACCATTGTATGCCTCCTGAGGGCTGCCCTAGGGGCCTTGGTGTGTCCTGAAGTCGTTGCTTATGGTAGCATAATCAGATTGACCATATTTTAGTGTCTACATTTTGATATGGAAAACAATGTATTAACTTATGATGCTTTAATACTTTATTTTGTGCAATTAAGTAGCTATTTGATATTAATAGATATTGAAGAGCATGATACTGCTAACAAATTACCAATGTGTAGGATCAGGTGCACTCGTAAGTGGAAGAAGTTGAGTCATCCATCGAATATGAGGGTACTTGAGGTTGGGTAAATTATGATAAGGCAACTTAGAGGTAACAAATATGGATACCTTCATATAGACATGCATTCGATTAAGGGATAATCATCAATAGCTAGCCATATTGAGCCCTAGACTGATAGCCTAGTAGCTATCGTAAGTTCTAGAGGCTGAGATAGGTGACTAGATTGATGGAAAAACTCCCTCTTTGTTTGTTGCACATGCTTGATTGTATTTTACTTCAGCACTATTTGCTTTAATAATTTGTGAGCTATGAATGAATAGGTTGTCTTCGTAACTCCTTGTATGCCCTGGTAAATAGAATAGTAAAGAGATATCATTTTAAATAAATGATTGATTTATTTGAATAATAAAGAGATATCATTTTAAATAAATGATTGATTTATTTGAATAATAAAGAGATATAATTTTAAATAAATGATTGATTTATTTGAATAATAAAGGGATATAATTTTGAATAAATAATTGATTTATTTAGAATAACAAGGAAATCTCATTTTAAATAAATAGTTAATTTATTTAAATAGTAAAGAGATATCATTTTAAATAAATAATTGATTTATTTTAGAATGTTAAGAACATCCCATTTTAAATAAATGGTTGATTTATTTTATAGTGATAAAGAGTTTTCATTTTGAATAAATATGTGATTTATTTCAGATTGATAAAGAAAATATTTTTTAATAAAAATAAATGGTTGTTTTATATTAAGAAATAAAAGAACCCTATTATAATAAAATGACTACTCTATTTGGCATGATGAAGGTATTTCATTGAACTTATAGAGAATAGACTTTGACTATTGAATTGATGGAAAATTTTCTTAATCAAAATGACCAACTAGCGTTAGTTTTAAGTATGATAAGACCACCCTTTAGAGAATTGGATAGACCACCTTCAGAAAATCTGATCGGACCAGTTGTGCAAGGCTCCCTCTAACATGAAGGAATGGCTTCTTGATGGCAAGCATCTTGGAAAGGTAGAATAAGGAATGTTCTCCCCTACCATCTGACGGATGTAGGTGGGAAGTTATGGTGAGTAAGTGATGGACAAAATCCAAGGAGAACGAATTGAGAGGAGTGTTGGCAAGAGGATGCAGATGGGGGGAAAATGAAAGAGTGTGTTGGGATATGGAAAAGAGGAGAGCATTAGGATAAGGAGAGAGGATAACATTGAGTAAGGAAGGAGGAAGCACCATGAAGCTAATGGAGAAGCTAGCAAGAAGGAGAGGAAGTAGATGGCAGGCGTTCGAGTGCAACCCAGATAGACAACCAACAATGAATAATACCAGGTTAGACTCATAAAACACTAAATATAATATGTTAATATTTTCATTCACTGGTTTAGATTTTTGTCGGGGTGTGGGATCTCACCTATTTACGTCGACTCCTTTAAGCTATGGTGAACCATCTTTCTTAAGAGTGTAATATTAATACTAGTAAGGTGGCCTTGTGGTCATTCTCTAGTTGATTGTATATGAAACCATTGTGAATTCATGACCATGTTAACCTCCTCAACCCAGCCTTAGAACCTTTTGTCTGGTCAAATGGATATGGTAGCACCTTTTGCCTAGTTAGTTGGTTGTACCACACTCTGTCTATCACCATGGTTGTTTCTTGGAATGACAATATATTATTGGTTGCATAGATAGCCCTTAGAGTAGGTGTACCCCAAGGTAAGTCATCCACTTGATCACCAAATACAACCCCTCTTTTATGGACACCTTTATGTAAGGATTGCATAGTAGATTTTAACCTAATCGATAGCCACCTTTGGGCATAGAAATCATAGTGTTGTGGGCTATGTCGATGCTGGGATGACCCAACCATGTTGCAGTTGTTGTTTGACACCATGGAGACCCCCCTAAACACTCCACCTATACTTTGGCTCACTATGGGATAAAAGCTATCTCAGTCATGCCTTGTCATCCTCATGTTAATCTATCCTCCCTTGCTAGAGTCAGTCGCTGGTTAATCACTACGTAGGAGAGAGCGTAGAGTATGTTTGGCTGGACCGAATCTTTAATGTAATTTCATTATCTAAAATGGTATATTTTAGGGTAATGAAAGGAAAGAATATTTAATGTTATTTCATTATCTAAAATGGTAGATTTTAGGGTAATGAAAGGGAAGAATATTTAATGTTATTTCATTATCTAAAATGGTATATTTTAGGGTAATGAAAGGAAAGAATATTTAATGTTATTTCATTATCTAAAATGGTAGATTTTAGGGTAATGAAAGGAAATAATATTTAATATTATTTCATTATCTAAAATGGTATATTTTAGGGTAATGAAAGGAAAGAATATTTAATGCAGTTTCATTATTTAAAATGGTAGATTTTAGGGTAATGAAAGGAAAGAATATTTAATGCAGTTTCATTATCTAAAATGGTAGATTTTAGGGTAATGAAAAGAAAGAATATTTAATGCAGTTTCATTATCTAAAATGGTATATTTTAGGGTAATGAAATGAAATAATATTTAATGTTATTTCATTATCTAAAATGGTATATTTTAGGATAATGAATGTGAATATGGTTGTTTTGTAAAATTGGGTATGGGACTTTAATTTATGAAATGAGGAAAAATGTTTATTTGAAGATTAAAGTAGTTGGCTTTAATTGGATAATGAATGTGAATATGGTTGTTTTGTAAATTAAGGGTATGGGACTTTAATCCATGAAATGAGAAAAAAAAATTATTTGAAGATTAAAGTAGTTGCCTTTAATTGGATAATGAATGTGAATATGGTTGTTTTGTAAATTAGGGGTATGGGACTTTAATTTATGAAATGAGAAAAATGTTTATTTGAAGATTAAAGTAGTTGTATTTAATTGGATAATGAATGTGAATTTGTTTTGTAAATTAAGGGTATCGGACTTTAATCTATGAAATTAAGAAAAATGTTTATTTGAAGATTAAATTAGTTGGCTTTAATTGGATAATGAATGTGAATATGGTTTTTTTGTAAATTAAGGGTATGGGACTTTAATTTATGAAATGAAGAAAAATATTTATTTGAAGATTAAAGTAGTTGGATTTAATTGGATAATGAATGTGAATATGGTTGTTTTGTAAATTAAGGGTATGGGACTTTAATTTATGAAATGAAGAAAAAGGTTTATTGAAGATTAAAGTAGTTGAATTTAATTAGTAAATAAATATGAACCCGGATTATTTAGAAATTAAGGGTATGGGACTTTAATTGTTGAATATGGGTTAAACCATTTATTATGAGTAGAGCATGTGTTCTTGATGCATGGTTGAATAGCTCTCACGAGGAGATGAGAGAAGAAATACAAAGAGTAGTTTTCTATGATGTCAACTATGCATTAGAAAGTTGAATTGCTTGGGTTATTTGTATAGTTACAATTTGGCAATGAAATAAACAAATGCATTTTAGAAGCATGTCTATCCTAAACTATGAGTGTCCTGATCCCCTACTATCCTCACTTGATCGATGGAAGAGTGGGAGGACCAAAGTCATGAGATGGATCGATGCACAAGTTTGCTCTCTACCTTACATCTTGCTTATTTATGCAAATAGATTAGATTTGTGGGGAGATTTTCTCGATGAAATTGATGTAATATATTGTTTGAAGGTATGGATTTTACCATACATACTTATGTAATAAATGAACCATATGGTTGAGGTACCTTTGTATTCTATTAATTGAATGTGATTGTATTTAGATCCTTTCTATTGCTTGTTCATCCTTTAATTATTGCTTCATGTTTTAGTTGTCCTTTGCTTTATAATGAATTATGTTTTGTTGGATTTAGTATCTAGATCTATATTTTATATTCTTGTTTAAATAATTGTTATAAAAAAAACAATAGTAAGTTCTAGGTGAACTTAGAGGGTGACCTAAGGGCTTGAGACCCCCTTAGGGAGATTGGTAACTAGGTTTATAAGATTGTACCATAGTTAATATAGGTTGTTAGAGGATAATATTAATATATTAACTTGTAGTACAAGTAGCATACCCACGCATAATGGCTTGCATGGAATATGAAGATGTGTGTACACCTTCTAATGATTGAGGGTAGTAATTCTAGATCATCAATTTTGATGAGATGGATGGATTTATGTGCATGACATGAGATATGCCTACGCATAAGGGACTTGCATAAGGGAAATATTTTATGGTATAGTTCTTGAGAAATTTAAGGGTTGTTAAACATTAAGTTGATCTAAGGTTGGTTAGTGTGGATGAAATTTTACATCCTTCACCCACTCTTCCCTTTAGGAAGTGATTCCCTTTTCTTGAAAGGAACTCACCAAATTTTGAGGGTATTTATGGACGGGCAAAAGATATTAGAATAGTAGTATTGGCTACAGGGTAGACTAAACTGATGGGTGAATGGAAGAATCAAGTAGGTTGGGTGACAAGAACGGGTAGACACCCACCCTTAAATTTTGGTGGAACTTTCTAAAAAGTCATACCCAACTAGTTGGATGGATATTTCGATGGACTAGCATGGGTGAACAAATCATAAAATACCACCCTTGGAAATAAGATAAACTCCTTCCAATCCTAGGTGGGAGATACAAATGCAAAATGGGTAGGACCTTAAATAAATACCTACCTTCACTCCTCGGTATCCCTATGGGCAGAAATAAGAACAAAGATAGCACCCGCCTAGCATGCAAAACTCTTGCCGTCACCTAAATTTTGAATATGAAGACGTACATATGGCCGCTGCAATTGTATACCCAAAAACATAAGTAGATGCGATAGGTTTTCAATGTGATTCTCCCAATGTGCTTCAATACTTGTCACTCACTGCCTAACTAGAGGATTGCCAATCGAGGAGAAGGATGAGGTAGCTAAGAATTGAAAAGTGGGTAGAAGCACCAGAATATCTAAAGGCCCAAATTGAACCATGCACATCCACCTTCTTCTAGAAGATCAATGCTATCTAGAGAAATTTTGTACCAGTGCAGTGCTTGTCTACTGTAGGGATTTTTTTCCCTGCATTTCACCATTAATGTCCAATTTTGTAATTCATACGAATATGCCTATAAATAGTGGAATTTTGGTCATTCCTAAGGTTGGATCTTTAGCCATTATAATTCTTATGTAAGGTTTACCTCTATGTAAATACAAATTTTGCACTGTTTGATCTCTAGATTTTTCCTCTTGTTCTTTATTGAATGTGTGAATGCTCATTGTTGTCTAGTCGTTTAAGTTATCCCATGTTATTATACTATCTAGATTATATGGGGTTTACTTGAGTGGCTCAAGAGTGCATGTTTGTGAATATAGGTTTGGGGTTTATTTGTGATAAATCCAATCGAACATGAGCTCTTTGATTTTACATCTTAGATATCATGCACCTATCCGTTGGTTCTCAAATTTTCCTCCCACCCACTACTAATAGGATCTAAAACTAAGGCACAATTGGGTGATCTGTTAGGTGTAGGGTCTATGTTCATACAAGGTATATCACCTACATAGGTCTTGATGTGGCTATACCCATCCCTGTGAGTTCTGGCTACATCCTCCCTTTATTTCTTTCCTTATTTTTTCCTTTTCCTTATTTTGTGATGTAGAGTAGTTGGAACCACCCCCAAAGGAATCGACCTCCTCTAGAGATCATCCATCCTGCCCCGACATGATGACCATTTAATGTTGATTAGTTTTGATTCGCCCTCCCTACCTTGCACATGGTATCGAATTGACGATCAATAATTTTTGGTGACTCTACTGGTAACTTACTGAGTCCCCATGTTTTAGGAAATTAGAGTTTGGTGACTCTCTGATTTACCCAGATCTTCTCAAAGTCATTTGGTGACTTCAAGTATGTAATACATCCAAATCATGAGACCAGTCACTCGCCCGTGCTAAATATCTAAACATCCTAGAGAACTCAAGGTATGATGAGCATCCTTGACCTCACAAGTGGATATAGCATGCTCATATAGTGACTCTAAATCTAACTTTGACATCATAGTCAGGACCTTTGAATACTGGTGCCTTAATGGCTTAGCTATTTTTCCCCAGTGGAATGTACCTGATCCTCTCAATCTCCCCATCGACATGATATTCTAAAAGTCACCTTTCATGCCATGATAAAATACAGTTGCATCAAGGGAGCTATGAAGGAACACCTTGAAAATATGGCTTCTTTGGCCACCATTCATAATATCATGCATGAATATGTGATGATCAGGTTGTTTTTTGCTTCCCTTCAAGCTAGAGCATGGCTTTCGTATAAAACCCTATAGCCTAGAAGTATCTCTATATGGGTAGATTTGGAAGAGCCTCTCATGGATATGTTTGATGAAATAGAGGACCCATTATGGTCTTTGAACCAATTCACATTTATCAAGAGGAACCCTCTTGAAAGTGTACCATATTTCAATGTTCATTTTGAGAAGAGCTAGAAGAGGATTCCATAACAAATCCTCCCAAACTTTGCCTAGGCATATCTATTCTACATTCAAGATCTTGGTTCTAAGCTCAGATTCCTTCTGCACCAATCAGGAGAAACCAGTTTCCTACAACTCTACAAGGAAGCTACTAGAGTCGAGAAAATTCTGATGTGAAGGCTCCATCCAATCAGTTCCTTTTAGGAGCTGGTGCTTGATCATGTAGTGAGCACATGCCAAGAGTAGGTGTGTCATGATGACTAAATCTACGAAGGCAATATGATAGATCAACCCCAAATATAGCATAATCTAGGTGAGTATGTGGATACCCATGAGTGGGATAAGAATCCAAAGGTGGAGGAATATTTAGCCATGGGATTGGCATAGTTGGACGATCTCAAAAATAGACAACATGAAAATTTGGTCCCTGATAGCTCATCACTTGGAGGCTAAAATACGATGGTAAAAGGTATTGCCACCCTAGGATTCAAATTCTTGAGTGTTCAGATACTCAGGAAAAATAAGAATTGTGATTTTATCATAATTCTAAGCCAATGTGGATGGCACCATATGAATCACAAGTTGTGCCTCAAATACAATGCGATCTGATTCAACCACTACATATTTAAAGGATGATTTGCAAATGATATCCTAGATTAGGTGTGTTTTTCACACAATAATGTTATGGGCAATAAATAAAACCTTGCATTATGTAGGTCCAGTGCGTTGAGAATCACAAGTTTTATCACCGACCATTGGCTCAATAGGGTCCTGAGAAAAGTTACCACTTGGTTAGACATCGAAGGGCATCAACTATGTTTTTCTAAAAAATATTTAGGAAATATAACATTATCCTATGTCTCTATGTTGTTTTCCTAGTTTTTTTCTCTTTTGTCTATTTTTGTCATGACTTTGTAGCCCAATGAATACATTCAACAATTTTCAAGATCTCTCACTTGTCCTTAGGAGCTACAACAAGCCTTGGAACTCATAAATGCAAGCACAAGGTTAGGAGGGTATTCTATAAATAAACCCTATGGTAATATGTAAGTGAGACCATAAAGTGCAAACCGTAAGTTGTGGTTAAAGCTAAGTGACCTCATGGTTGATAATAGTCAGTAAAAGAGGATCATCACTAGATTGTGTAAAAAATAAGGCCTAGGATAGTAGAGATAAAATTTAGTGGCAATTTGTTTGCTCTTGGAATGTCTCACATCTTCAGTTGGTTGTGTTTAGGAGAATTCAATCTGTAATAATGAATCATGAAAAAGGGTCTATGCCCCATTGGTTTCACTTGATAAGCTTTAGTCTGCTTTTCCCTTCGTGTCTCCCTTTTTCCCTACCCTTTCCTCCCCTTCACCTTCCTCTCCCCTTTGTTGCCTATAACTTTTCTAGTTGGTAACAAAGGCTTCGCTATCTCTGATGTTTCATGTTCCCCTTTCTTCTTGTTTGTGTCTTATAGAAATTTTCTTAAGCATTTGTTTGTTGTTTCCACTGCTTGTCTTCCTACTGCTCTTGTTCGTAGTAGTTCCCTATATGTTGGCCACCTTGACCTTGTTCTTTTGGATTTATTTTCCTTTTTTCCCATTCCAATTTCATCGAGTGGGTCCAGGTTCCTTTCCCTCCACTTTGCTTTTTTCCATGTTGGATTTTCTATTTCTTTCATCTTTTTTTCACGTTCATTTTTCTCCTTGCATCGTCTCCTTATTCACATCCTCCTTTCCTCTATCATTTTCATTCCTCTCCTTCATTTCTCTGTTGTGTTTTTATATTTCCTAGTCCTTCTAGATTTCATTTTTCCATGAGGTGGAAAACCCCTGTAAGTCTCTAGAAGTGTGGGTGAAATTTTACATACTTCACCCACTCTTCCCTTAAGGAAGTGATTCTCTTTGCTCAAAAGGAGCTCACCAAATTTTGAGGGTATTGATGGATGGGCAGAAGTTGTCAGAGTAGCAGTAGTGATCGCAGGGTAGACCGAATCGACGAGTGGATGGAAAAATCAAGCAAGGCAGGCTATAAGAGTAGGCAGACACCTACCCTTAATTTTAGGTGGAACTTTCTAAAAAGTCCCACCCAACTAGTTGGGCAGATATTTTGAGGGGCTAGCATGGGTGGACAAATCATAAAAGCCTATCATTGGAAAGGAGATAGACTCCTACCCATCCCTGGCAGGAGATACAAATGTAAAAGGGGTGAGACCTCAAATAAATACCCATCTTCACTTCCTGGTACCCCCATGGGAGGAAATAATAACAAAGGAAGCACCCACACAACATGCCAAACTCTCATCATCACCTAAATTTTGAAGATGAATATGTACATGCAGATGCAGCAGTTTGGGTACCTAACAATGTAAGTAGATGTGATAGATTTCTAATGTGATGCTCCCAAGGCACTTTGATACCTATCACTCATCACCTAACTAGAGGATCATCAGTCGAGAAGAAGGATGAGGTAACTAAGAATTGACAAGTGGGTAGAAGCACCATAAAATCTAAAGGCCCAGATTGAACCAGGCACATCCACCTTCTTCTAGAAGATTGGTGCTATCTAGAAGGATAGTGTACCAGTGGGATGCTTCTCTGCTATAAGGATTATTTTCTCACCTTCCACCATTAATGTCTGATTTTGTTATTCATGTAAATATACCTATAAATAGTGGAATTTTGGTCATTCCTAAGGATGGATCTTTAGCCATTACAATTCTTATGGAAGGTTTACCTCTATGTAAATACAAATTCTACACTATTTCATCTATGGCTTTGTCCTCTTATTCTTTATTGAATGTATGAATGCTCATTTCTATCTAGTCATTTAAGTTATCTCGTGTTATTCTATTGTTTGGATTTTGTGGGGTTTACTTGAGTGGCTTAGGAGTGCGTGTTTGTGAATATGAGTTTGGGATTTATTTTTTCTAAATCCAGGTGGATAGAAGTGCTCTGATTTTGCATCCTGGATCTCATGCACCTATTCGATGGTTCTAGAATTTGCCTTCTACCCACTGCTGATAGGAGCTAGAACTAAGGTATAGTTGGGTGATCTATTAGGTGTAGGGTCTATTTTCATACAGGGCATATCACCTACATAGGTCTTGATGTGGCTATACCCATACTTGTGAGCTTTGGTTATAGCCTCCCTTTATTTTTTTCCTTCCCTTTTCCCTTTTTCTTGTTTTGTGATGTAGAGTAGTTGGAACCACCCCTGAAGGAATCAGACTCCTTTGAATATCGTCTACCCAGCCCCAAAATGGTGGCTATTTTATGTTGCTTGGTGTTGATCCACCCTCCTCGCCCCACGTGTGATGTCAGATTGGTGGCCAATAATTAGGGGTTTATAAAAATCTCTCCTTAGTAAAAAAAATTATTTCTCTTTATGTGGGTTGTTTCTTGATTTTTGGGTCATTACATTTAGTATTAAAGCTCTAGGTACGAGGATATAGAGCTTCTTAAGTGCTAAAATATATTTGAAAGTCTCCAACAAAGGCTTGCTTAATTTTAATCTAAAAGTTGGGATGACCTAGAGTCTCTTCTTATTAGAATCTAATGGAGTTGACCCCAAGGGAAGATGAATGTTATGATACCTTAGTATGGGCTTTGGTATTAATGATACATCATAACCTTGGAACATTATCCTAGTTAGATTTATAATGATTTGGTAAGAAGAACTCTAGAATGTGGTTTGAGTTATTAGTTCATTTTAATATGAAGATGTAATCTAATTATTTTCTTGGTTGAAATCATATCAAGATGCCACCTAAGGATAGGAGAGAAAGACCTCCACCTAGACAGACTTGAAAAAGTAATTTCGAAGAAGGGATACAGAATGAGGATCCAAAAACTCCCAATATAGGAATGGAAGATCTCACTACCATAATTACCGCATTGCAAGATCAGTTAAGACAACTATTAGAAACTATTGTAAACCAAAATTCATAAGCTAGAGGTTCAAAAGTTAACCAAGCTAAGGGGTTAACTATGGAATATATACAAGCTAGAACCCTCTTAGAGAAGAAAATAGAAGAGATCTAAATAATGTATGTATCTCAAAGTTTGATAGATAAGTAGAGGGAGATGCATCTGAGGCTTGGTTAAGGGAAGAAGTTTTCTTCACAATAAAGGGATATTCTTCAAAAACCCGAATGGTTTGGGCTACTATTTACCTTGAAGGAGCTGCCCTAGACTAGTGGGAAACTTATTATGAGGAAACTAAGATTGAATTAGTAGACATCCCATGGAAGGAATTTAGAGTCATCTTAAAGAAGAGGTTCCTCACAGAGCATTTCTATGCTCTAAAATTTGAGGATTTTTCCAGTTTAAGGCAAGGAATCAACTTAGTGGAGATATACTATAGGAAGCTGGTAAAATTGTTGAAGTATGTACCTACACATAATGAGAAAATATGGATTCATAATTTTACTCATAGATTGCAATCTAGGGTAAATCATGATGTAGAGATGCAAGAACCTAAGTTATTGCAAAAGGTATATGACCTAGCCAAGAGAGCATTGTTGCATTTTTGTTATAAATATGAAACCTTGTTTGAGCAAGATTGACAGGAACTAAATAAGAGGAATAACAATGGGGTTGTGAAATGGGAGGCTAAACAAGATCAGAAGGCTAAGAACCCTCAAAATCCAGAGAAGAAATCTAATGGAATTCAAAATAAGTTCAAGAACTTTTATAATAAACACAGCAAACCCAATAACGCTAAGCCTCAACCACATAAATCGTAAGTTTTAGTTCCAAAAACCAAGGGCGAGAAGTAGAAACTGGAAAAGTGAAAAGGGCTCAAAAATGGTTATTAACATTGTAGAGGGCCACATTTTTCTAACCAATTCCCGCATCGACCTGGGTCAAGTACATCAAACATTAAAGGAAAGAAACTTATGCACAAGATCTACACTGCAATTAGGATTTAGAATCTTGACGGATAAACCATCCTATTGATCATAAAAGGTAATATTTTTGATAAGAAAGTAAATATATTAATGTATAGTGGAGCCACTGATAGATTTATTTCTTGTAAGTTAGAAAAATATATGCTAAAAATACAAGGGTATTTGGCTCATGGATGGAAGGTTGAGTATGGTTCTGGATAGACCTACCTCATAAACCAATGTTTCTCAATGATGGAAATTACTTTAGCTAATGGAGCCATGGAAGGTTTCTTATAGGTAGCTCTGCTCCATGCCTTTAATGTGATCCTAGGGATGGATTGGTTACAGACCCATAAAGCTATAATAAATTTCTAGGATAAATGGATCAAATATTCTGAAGGAGGTAAGGGAAAGCTATAAATTCATAGCGAACAGGGGACATTCAAACCCTAGATGTTGTCAGCTATGAAGTTGAATAAATACCTCATAAAATGAGGGATAGTTTATGTAATAAAGCTAAATGAAGTTGGAGAATATCGAAAGAAGGAAGTATTGGAAACACATCTAGTTTTGCAGGATTTCAAGGATGTATTCCTTGAGGATTTACCTAGGCTCCCTCTTATGCGAGAATTTGATTTCACTATTGGTCTTATGCCAGGAGTGGAACCAATTCATAGATCTCTGTATAGGATGTCACCCATTGAGATGCAAGAATTAAAGGTACAATTGTAAAGGTTATTAGAGAAAGGGTTGATAAAACTAAGTGTGTCACCTTCGGGTGCACCTATTTTATTTGTGAAAAATAAATACGGCTCCTTGAGATTGTGTATTGATTATAGAATGCTGAAAAAGCTATGATCAAGAACAGGTATCCCCTACCTAGAATCAAATATTTATTCAATCAATTGAGAGATGCCACAATGTTTACTAAGATATATTTAAGGTCAATTTATCACTAGTTGAGAATACATGAGGAGGATAATCATAAGATAATATTTAAGACTAGGTATGGGCATTATGAGTTCACAGTGCTACCTTTTGGACTAACTAATGCCCCAACCACCTTCATAAATTTAATGAACAATGTGTTAAAATGCACCTAGACTAGTTTGTCCTTGTATTTCTAGATGATATCCTAATATACTCTCAGAACAAGGAAGAGCACGATAAGCATATCAAGATCATGTTAGAGTTACTAAGGGAAAATAAAATCTATGAAAATCTAGCCAAGAGGGATTTCTATATTTTAGAGGTATGCTATTTAGGGCATATCATATCAGCAGAAGGAATTGTTGTGGATATGGAGAAGATTAAAGCCATACTAAATTGGCCACCTCCTTATAATTTTAATGAAGTAAGAAGCTTCATGGGGTTAACAGGATATTATAGATGTTATATTAAGGATTTCTCAAATATTGCCTTGGAAATAACTAACCTTCAGAAGAAATGTTAGTTTAGATCTAGATAATTGAATTATTTTTAAGAATTTAATCCTATCAACTTTTTTAGATATGTTTTATCTTTGTCAAATATTCCAGCTCTGATTTGATCAAGGAGTAATTTCATTTTTAGGGATAAATTTAGTTATCACTGGTAACAAAAGGTACCAAAGATAGAATACGAGCTCGTTTAATAGCGATAGTCATTAAGCGTTGTTGTTTCGAGGTTAATCGATTCACTCGGCGAGATAATATTTTTCGAGAAAGAAAAGAATGCAAGATCCATTGATATTGATTCAATGGAACAATAACTATCAGTTATTGCATCATGCCACATGCAAAAGAGTTTTAAAAGTAGAAAAAGAATTTTTCTATTTCTTTCCTATCTGGGCTTCTCCTAAGAAATCACTCTTAGTTCAGTTTGGTAGAACGCAGGTCTCCAAAACCTGATGTTGTAGGTTCATTTTCTACAAAGCATGATCTTGAAATTGGACACAATTTTCTTGATGGATTATCAAGAATTCAAACTAGAATGGTCAATGGAATATGGCTTCCCAGGATAAGTTATGAAATAAAATGGAAATGAATGATTATTTTGTAATGTAGGGGTATGGGACCTTATGTTATGAAATAAAATGGAAATGAATGGTTATTTTGTAATTTAAGGGTATGGGACCTTATGTTATGAAATAAATGAAATAGATGGTTATTTTGTAATTTAAGGGTATGGGACCTTATGTTATAAAATAAATGGAATAGATGGTTATTTTGTAATTTAAGGGTATGGGACCTTATGTTATGAAATAAATGAAATGAATGGTTATTTTGTAATCTAAGGGTATGGGACCTTATGTTATGAAATAAATGATTACTTAGCAATTATGGGTATGGGACTCTAATTGTTGAGGAGGGTAGTTCATTTACTACAAATAGAGCATGTGAGCTAATGCATGGTTGATTGACTCTCTCAAGTTGGGTGAGAGGGGAAGTGGAAAGGGTAGTTTCTATGATAAAGGACTATGCATTAGTAAGTTGAATTGCTTGGGTTATTTGTATAGTTGCAATTTGGCAATGAATTAAGTAAGTGCATATAGAAGCATGTCTATCTGGATCCATGAGTGTCCTGATCCCCTACTATCCTCACTTGATCGATGGAAGAGCGGGAAGGTCAAAGTTAGGAGATAGACCAATCCACAAGTTTGCTCTCTACCTTACTTCTTGATTATTTTTGCAATAGATTAGATTGTGGGGAGATTTCCTTGATAAAATGGATGTAAAGTAGTGTGGAAAGGTATGGGGTGTACCATACTAGTTCATGTACTTGAATGAACTTTGTAACTACCACATCTAGTACTTCTTTATTTAGTCTTATGCATTTAAACCTTTTAATGTATGCATAATTGGTTATTGTTTCTCTATGCCTTGACTATGCTTGCTTGATGATAATTCATTTTGTTAGATTTAGTATCTAGATCTTTTATGCTCTTGTGATGATTAAAAAGGAAAGAATATTTAGTAAGTTCTAGGTGAACTTAGAGGTACCCTAAGGGCTTGAGACCCCCTTAGGGAGGTTGGAAACTAGGTTTGGAAGATTGTACTAGAGCTAAGATAGCTTGTTAGTGGACAAGATCGATAGCTTAGCTCATAGTACACATAGCATACCCACACATAATAGCTTGTGTGGATATGGATATGCATGTACACCTTCTAACGATTGAAGGTGGTAAGTCTAGCTCATCAAGACTGATGAGAGAGATAGACTTACATGCACAACACAAGATAGGCTTACGTAGATGGGACTTGCATGAAGGGAATCTTGTGTGGTATAGTTCTTAAGAAACTTAGGCTATGTCAAATAGTAGGTCGATCTAAGGTTGGTTGGGGATTTATGAATCCTCCTCCTTAGTCAAAAAAAATTATATAATAATATATGTAAACTTTTCTTTTGTGTGTGTGTGTTTTCTTGTTTCATGTTTTTGGGGTGTTACATTTGGTATCAGAGCTCTAGGTTCGAGGGTATAGAGCTTCTTATGTGTTGTAAAAGAGATTTAGGGATCTCTGATAAAGGCTTGCTTAGGAATAAGCTGAAAGCTGGAGTAACCTAGAGTCTCTGCTCATTTAGGATCTAAAGGAATTGATTCTAAAAAAGGGTGGATAATATGATACCTCAGTATGGGCTTTGGTATTAATGATATATCCTAACCTTGGGACCTCATCCTAGTTAGATCTCTAATGAATAGTGAAATAAGGACTTTGTATTGTGGTCAAGTTAGTAATTCAGTTAAGAGAAAGTTGTAGTCTAACTCTTTTTTTGGGTGGAAACCAGATCAAGATGCCACCCAAGGCCAGGATGGGAAGGCCTCCACCTAGACAAACTTGACAAAGTAATGTCGAATAAGGGATCCAGAATGAGGATCCAGAGGTTCCCAATGCAGGAATAGAGGAACTTACTACTATGGTTGCTGAGTTACAGGATCAGTTAAGACAAGTGCTAGAAACTATGGCAAATCAAAATTTGCAAGCTAGAGATTCGAAAGTCAACCAAGTTGAGGGGCTGATAGTGGAACAAAAGCAAGCAAGGACCCTCTTAGAAAAAGAGATAGTAAGGGACCTAAAGAATGTTTGTATCTCCAAGTTTGATGGAGAAGGGGAGGGAGATGCAAGTGAAGCTTGGTTGAGAGAGTTGGAAGTCTTCTTCATAGTGAAGGGGTATTCTTCAGGTACCCGAATGGTTTGGGCTACTATTTACCTTGAAGGAGCTACCCTGGACTGGTGGGAGACTTACTATGAGGAAACTAAGATTGAACCGATAGACATTCCATGGAAGGAATTTATAGACATCTTCAAGAAGAGATTCCTCACGGAACACTTCTATGCTTTAAAGTTTGAAGAGTTTGCCAGTCTAAGGCAAGGAACTAACTTAGTGGAGGTATATTATAGGAAGTTGGTAAAATTGTTGAAGTATGTACCCACCTATAATGAGAAGATGTGGATTCATAAGTTTACTCATGGATTGCAGTCTAGGATAAAGCATGACGTAGAAATGCAGGAACCTAAGTCATTGCAGAAGGCTTATGATTTAGCAAAGAAAGCAGAGTCTCATTTCCACTATAAGTATGAAAACCTGACCGACCAGGAATGTTAGGAACTAAAGAAGAGGAATAGCAATGGGGTTATAAAATGGGAGGTAGAGCAAGAACGGAAGGCTAAGAACCCCTAGAATCTAGAGAAGAAATTCAATGGAGGCCAAAATAAATTCAAGAAGAACTTCTTCAAGAAAGGCAACAAACCCAATAATGCTAAACCTCCCCTATAGAAGCCATCAACTCCAGTACCGATGATTAAGAGTGAGGAGCAAAAAATGGAAAAGAGACAAGGGCCCAAGGATGGATGTTACCATTGCAAAGGGATGCACTATGCTAATCAGTGCTCATATCGACCAGGGACAAGCACACCCAACAATAAAGGAAAGGAGTCGATGCATAAGATCTACGCTACAATTGGGAATCAAAAACTTGAAGGGCAAGCCACCTCATTAATCATCAAAGGTAAGATTTTTGATAAGCAAGTAGATATCTTAATAGATAGTGGAGCCATCGATAGTTTCATTTCTTGTAAATTAGCCAAAGATATGCCAGAAAGGCCAAGGTATTTGGCTCATGGATGGAAGGTTGAGTATGGGTCTGGATAGACCTACTCCATAAACCAATGCTTCCCAATGATGGAAATTACTTTAGAAAGTGGAACCATGGAAGGTTACCTATACATAACCCCACTTCACACCTTTGATGTGATCCTAGGGATGGATTGGCTACAGGCCCATCAAGCCATAATCAATTTCCAAGATAGATGGATTGAGTATTCCAAGGGAAATAATGAGAGGCTACAAATTTATAGCAAGCAAGGGGCATTCAAGCCCTAGATGTTGTCAGCCATGCAATTGAAGAAAGCCCTCAGGAAAGGGGGGATCATTTATGTTGTAAAAATGAATGAAGTTGAGAGAGATCAAAAGGAAGAGGTGATTGAGGCACACCCAATTCTACAAGAATTTTAGGATGTATTTCCAAAATATCTGCCAGGGCTCCCTCCTATGTGAGAATTTGATTTCACTATCGATCTTATACTAGGAGCAGAACCCATCCACCGATCTCCGTATAGGATGTCACCTATTGAGATGCAGGAGTTAAAGGTACAACTACAAGGGTTATTGGAAAAGGGGTTGATAAAACCAAGTGTGTCACCATGGGGTGCACCCATTTTATTTATGAAAAAGAAGGATGGATCTCTAAGATTGTGTATTGACTATAGGATGTTGAATAAGGCCACAATCAAGAACCAGTACCCCTTGCCCAAGATCGAAGATTTATTCGACCAACTAAGAGATGCCATGGTATTTACCAAGATAGACCTAAGGTTAGGGTATCACCAGATGAGGATTCATGAGGAAGACACTCACAAAATGATATTTAAAACAAGGTATGGGTATTATGAGTTCACCATCCTACCTTTCGGGCTGACTAATGCACCCATTGCCTTCATGAATCTAATGAACAGTGTGTTCAGGAGGCACCTGGACCAGTTTGTCCTTGTATTTCTTGATGACATCCTAATATACTCATGGAATAGGGAAGAGCATGACAAACATCTCAAGATCATGTTGGAGTTGCTAAGGGAAAACCAACTCTACGGGAATCTAGCTAAGAGTGATTTCTATGTTTTAGAGGTGCGCTATTTGGGGCATATCATATCGGTTGAAGGGATCGTAGTGGATCCAGAGAAAATAGAAGCCATGATAAATTGGCCACCCCCTACAAATTTTACTAAGGTAAGAAGCTTCATGGGGCTAACGAGCTATTACCGACATCACATAAAGGATTTCTCAAAAATCACCTCGATGATAACTAGTCTCCAAAAGAAAGGAAAGGAATTCAAATGGATGGAGAAGTGTGAGGTTGCTTTCACCATGTTGAAGCAAAATCTCACCACTACACCAATACTAAATATTCTAGACCCGCAAGGAGATTTTATTGTATGCTCTGATGCATCGTTGGAGGGTCTAGGGGGAGTGCTCATGCAGGGTGAGTCAATAGTAGCTTATACTTCAAGGAAGCTTAAGAAGCATGAGGTTAACTATGCTACTCATGATTTAGAGCTAGTCATTGTAGTTCACACTTTGAAAGTTTGGTACCATTATCTGGTAGGAAGACCCTTCAAGCTAAAATCAGATCATCAGAGTCTAAAATACATATTTACTCAACCAATACTCAACATGAGGTAGAGAAGGTGGGTCGAGTTCCTCATTGAGTATGATTTTGAAATTGAGTACATTAAAGGAAAATAAAATAAGGTTGCAGATGCCTTAAGTAGGAGGAAACACATAGCAGCCATAACTAGGAGCCACATAAAGCTCATGGACCAAGTAAGAAAGGAGCAATATCAAGATGAATATTGTCAAGAAATTCGAGCCAAGTTAAGAGAAGACCCGGAGAGCAATAAGGAGTTTAGGGTAATCGATGACCTTTTATGCTACAAAGGAAGAATCATCATACCAAAATTAAGGGATTTAAGGAAGGTAGTGATGCAAGAAGCCCATAGATCTCCTTATATGGCTCACCCCGAAGGGGTAAAAATGAGAGAAAATCTAAAAAGGACTTTTTTTTGGGTAGGGATGAAGAGGGACATTACAGATTTTGTGGCCCGATGCCTTGAGTGCCAGAAGGTCAAGGTAGAATGCAAGCATCCCATAGGATATTTGTACCCCCATAATATACCTACTCAGAAATGGTAGGTCATATCAATGGATTTTGTTGTAGGCTTACCTAAGACCAGGTACCAACATGATGCAATATTTGTGGTGGTCAAAAAATTGACCAAGGTCACACACTTCATACCTGGAAGCACCAAGGATGATGCTCAAGTGGTGGCTAATAGGTTTGTTAAAGAAGTGTTCAGACTGCATGGATTCTCGAGAAGTAATTATATCATATAGGGATTCCAAGTTTACTTCAGAGTTTTGGAGAGCCCTACATCTGGTGATAGGCATAAAGTTGCATATGAGTTCAGCATACCACCCTAAAATAGATGGTCAGATGGAGCGAGTAAACCAAGTTTTGGAAGATATGCTTCGCATGTATTGCATGGACCACAAGTCTCGATGGGAAGACTATCTATCATTGGTAGAATTTACCTACAACAATGGATATCATTCCTCTCTAGGGATGGCACCTTTTGATGCATTATATGGGTGAAAGTGTAGAACACCACTATCATGGGACAACCCAGAGGATAGAGCAGTGATTGGACCAAAAATGGTCAAGGAAATGGAAGAGCAAATTAGGGTAATCAGGAAAAGGCTCAAAGAGGTTGCTGATAGGTAGAAGAGCTATGCTGATTTAAAAAGAACTCCCAGAGAATACTCGGTGGGAGATAAAGTGTTCCTAAGGGTCAAACCAATGAAAAGTGTGATCAAGTCCACAAAACTGGATCCACGATTTGTAGGACCCTTTGAGATCACTGAGAAGATTAGTCCGGTTGCATATCGACTCACCTTACCTCCAAATTTATCAAAAATCCATGACACCTTCCACATATCTTTGCTTAGAAAATATATTGCTGACCCTGAACATGTGTGGGATGTCTCTAACTTGCAGATGGCAAACCTAGAGGCAATCGAAGTAATTCCAGTAAGGATCCTTGAATTTCTCTCTAAAGCTATGTGAAATCGGACCCTTGAGTAGTGTAAGGTCCAATGGGACCATTTCTCGGAGAGAAATGCCACTTGGGAGAAGGTGGCGGACATGCAAAAATATTTTCCTTTTTTGTTTGATGAACTTTAAGCTATTGTAACAAGTTGCTTAATTTTATATGTGGTTGAAAAACTAAGAAACACCGGGGATGGTGTTAATCCTAGTGGGGGAGGATGTCATGACCCTCCCAGATGGACTTTTGAAACATAGAAAAACAATGTATTAACAAATGTGACTAATATTCGATTTTGAGCAATAAGTAATGAAGGATATGTTACTGCTAATAAATTGCCAATGTGTAGGATCAGGTGCACTCGTGAGTGGAGGAAATTGAGTCATCCACCAGAGGTGAGAGTACTTGAGGAAGGGGAAATGATGATAAGGCAACTCAAAGGTAACACGGATAGATACCTTCATATAGGCATGCATTCGGTTAAGGGATAATCATCAATGTCTAATCACCTTGAGCCCCAGACTGATGGCCTAGTAGCTATCATAAGTTCTAGAGGTTGAGATAGGTGATTAGATTGATGGAAAGACTCCCTCTTTGTTTGATGCACTTGCATGATTATCTTTTACTTCAACATTATTAACCTTGATAACCGGTGATCATGGGGTAGATGGTTTGCCTTCACAAACTTCATATGTGTGTTGTTTAAATAAATAGTTTATTTATTTAAAAAGAGCAAAATATGTTGTTTAAATAAATAGTTTATTTATTTAAAAGAGCAAAAGATGTTTAAATAAATAGTTTATTTATTTAAAAGGGCAAAAATATTGTTTAAAATAAATAGTTTATTTATTTAAAAAGAGCAAAATATTGTTTAAATAAATAGTTTATTTATTTAAAAGGGCAAAATATATTGTTTAAAATAAATAGTTTATTTATTTAAAAAGGGAAAAATATGTTAAATAAATAGTTTATTTATTTAAAAGGGCAAAATATATTGTTTAAAATAAATAGTTGATTTATTTTAGAAAGGCAAAAGATAATGCTTAATTAAAAGGTTGACTATTTAAAATAAAACAAAAAGAAAACCCTAAAAAAAAGGTGTTTGCCTTGACGTATCTAGGAAGCCACCGCCCACCCATCGGTCGACCCCCCTGAGATGTTATGGTGACAAGACGACATTCGATAGAATAGGCCGAATTACCCTTTGGAGACCCAGATGGCCAGATGCGTGAAGCTCCTCTGACATGAGAGGAAAACTCTTTATGATGATCACCTTGGGAAGAGAAAGGAGAGGGGTGTTCACCCTACCTCCTATCGAAGGTGGTCAAGGAGTAATGGTGGGTAGGTGGGAGCATGGACCGAGGAGGGAAAGAAGACACAAAAGGAAAATCCCAAAGAGGTAGAGAGGCAAGAGAGGATAGATGGGGGAAGGAGCGAAGGAAGAGCAACAAGCGACGAGCGACCATCGAGCAGTGCAGGTGACCCAATTACCATGGGTGAACCAGGTTGGTCCTCATTCAAAGCTAGTTGTTATGCTATTCTCTATGTTAAAGAGCATTGAAGCTCTATGTTAAAGAGCATGAAAGCTCTATGTTAAAGAGCATTGAAGCTCTATGTTAAAGAGCGTTGAAGCTCTATGTTAAAGAGCGTTGAAGCTCTATATTAAAGAGCATGAAACTCTATGTTAAAGAGTAAAGCTCTATTTTGGAGAGCAATTATTTAAAGAGCATTGAAGCTCTATGTTAAAGAGCGTGAAAGCTCTATGTTAGATGAATCTCTATGTTAAAGAGCTATGAAGCTTTGTGTTAAAGAGTTGTGTGTTAAAGGGTGCAAAATCTCTATGTTAAAGAGCATGAAAGCTCTATGTTAAAGAGCATTGAAGCTCTATGTTAAAGAGCGTGAAAGCTATGTGTTAAAGAGCATGAAAGCTCTATGTTAAAGAGTGATGAAGCTCTATGTTAAAGAGCGTGAAAGCTCTATGTTAAAGAGCATGAAAGCTCTGTGTTAAAGAGCATTGAAGCTCTATGTTAAAGAGCATTGAAGCTCTATGTTAAAGAGTATTGAAGCTTTATGTTAAAGAGCATGAAAGCTCTATGTTAAAGAGCATGAAAGCTCTATGTTAAAGAGCGATGAAGCTCTATGTTAAAGAGCATGAAAGCTTTGTGTTAAAGAGCATGAAAGCTCTATGTTAAAGAGTGATGAAGCTCTATGTTAAAGAGCATTGATAGCTCTATGTTAAAGAGCATGAAAGCTCTATGTTAAAGAGCGTGGAAGCTCTATGCTAAAGAGCATTGTAGCTCTGTGTCAAAGCGAGCATCGTAGCTCCATATTAGAGCATCATAACCCTATGTTAGAGGATGCATAGCATCATAGATGGTTGTGTTTTATGCTAGCCAAGAATCTGGATGCTTTGCCATCCGATAGCTCATTGTAGTTGGTAGAAGCTTAGCTACTATTCATTGTCTTCTTTATCAATTTTAAAATGAAATGAATGATTATTTTGTAATGTAGGGGTATGGGACCTTATGTTATGAAATAAAATGGAAATGAATGATTATTTTGTAATGTAGGGGTATGGGACCTTATGTTATGAAATAAAATGGAAATGAATGATTATTTTGTAATGTAGGGGTATGGGACCTTATGTTATGAAATAAAATGGAAATGAATGATTATTTTGTAATGTAGGGGTATGGGACCTTATGTTATGAAATAAAATGGAAATGAATTATTATTTTGTAATGTAGGGGTATGGGACCTTATGTTATGAAATAAAATGGAAATGAATGATTATTTTGTAATTTAAGGGTATGGGACCTTATGTTATGAAATAAAATGAAATGAATGATTATTTTGTAATTTAAGGGTATGGGACCTTATGTTATAAAATAAATGAAATGAATGGTTATTTTGTAATTTAAGGGTATGGGACCTTATGTTATAAAATAAATGAAATAGATGGTTATTTTGTAATTTAAGGGTATGGGACCTTATGTTATAAAATAAATGAAATAGATGGTTATTTTGTAATTTAAGGGTATGGGACCTTATGTTATGAAATAAATGAAATGAATGGTTATTTTGTAATCTAAGGGTATGGGACCTTATGTTATGAAATAAATGATTACTTAGCAATTATGGGTATGGGACTCTAATTTTTGAGGAGGGTAGTTCATTTACTACAAATAGAGCACGTGAGCTAATGCATGGTTGATTGACTCTCTCAAGTTGGGTGAGAGGGGAAGTGGAAAGGGTAGTTTCTATGATAAAGGACTATGCATTAGTAAGTTGAATTGCTTGGGTTATTTGTATAGTTGCAATTTGGCAATGAATTAAGTAAGTGCATATAGAAGCATGTCTATCCAGATCCATGAGTGTCCTGATCCCCTACTATCCTCACTTGATCGATGGAAGAGTAGGAAGGTCAAAGTTAGGAGATAGACCAATCCACAAGTTTGCTCTCTACCTTACTTCTTGATTATTTTTGTAATAGATTAGATTGTGGGGAGATTTCCCTGATAAAATGGATGTAAAGTAGTGTGGAAAGGTATGGGGTGTACCATACTAGTTCATGTACTTGAACAAACTTTGTAACTGCCACATCTAGTACTTCTTTATTTAGTCTTCTGCATTTAAACCTTTTAATGTATGCATAATTGGTTATTGTTTCTCTATGCCTTGACTATGCTTGCTTGATGATAATTCATTTTGTTAGATTTAGTATCTAGATATTTTATGCTCTTGTGATGATTAAAAAGGAAAGAATATTTAGTAAGTTCTAGGTGAACTTAGAGGTACCCTAAGGGCTTGAGACCCCCTTAGGGAGGTTGGAAACTAGGTTTGGAAGATTGTACCAGAGCTAAGATAGCTTGTCAGTGGACAAGATCGATAGCTTAGCTCATAGTACACGTAGCATACCCACACATAACGACTTGTGTGGATATGGAGATGTGTGTACACCTTCTAACGATTGAAGGTGGTAAGTCTAGCTCATCAAGACTGATGAGAGAGATAGACTTACGTGCACAACACAAGATAGGCTTACGCAGACGGGACTTGCATGAAGGGAATCTTGTGTGGTATAGTTCTTAAGAAACTTAGGCTATGTCAAATAGTAGGTCGATCTAAGGTTGGTTGGGGATTTATGAATCCTCCTCCTTAGTCAAAAAAATATATAATAATATATGTAAACTTTTCTTTTGTGTGTGTGTGTTTTCTTGTTTCATGTTTTTGGGGTGTTACATCTAGACTAGTTGTCAATAATGGTTAAAAAAAATTGTCTTCCAAGACTAGTACTATACATTGGTCCATATAAATTTGTATATATTAACTCTAATAGTCCTTGAAATCTATAGTTACTAAGTTCAAAAGGAATTCTATGTTATGTCCTACAAGGCATTCTTAAAAATTTGTAGGTTCCCATAAAATTTTGGGCAATTCTTCAACCATTTGATATCTACTCATTTCATTTAACGAAGATGCACTTATATGTCCTAGCCTTCTATGCCAAAGTTCTCTAATTTTTTATGTTTTTGCTGATAGAGCCACATTTGATAATGCATCTAAGGAAAATAGATCATTTTTGTAAATAGACCATTTTTGTATGAACCATAAGACATAGACCATTTATGTATGAACCATAGGGAAAATGGAGTTTTCCTTTTTTAGTAATAACACATTTTCTTTTATTGTTGATAATTTTAAACTCAACTACTAAGTTTTGATCCATCATTTGGGATACTAAAAATAGATTAGCAATTAATATTGGCATATATAATATATTGTTAATTATACATTTTTCATTGATTAAAATATCCCCTACTCCTTTGACCACATTTGCTTTATTATCAGCTATGGCAACTGGTTTTTCATATTTTTCTTGATAAATATTGAACCGTTATTTATTTCCTAGCATATGTTTGTTTACCCCTAAATCAATATACCAATGATCTATGCTAGACATGATTTTATCAAATTAATTTCCTTTTGAGTAGAATTCCTTTTGGCTCCCTAATCAATTTCATTTTTATTTTATTTCAAAATTCCCTAAGTCTAATAACTCCTACAACTTCAAAAATCCAAATGACTTAGGTTTTAAATTAAGTGCCAATGTCAAAATTTCAAATTACTCCTTATTACTCCAATCAACTTTAATCTAACATGCCCTTATGTCTGTGTAATATTCTTTACCCAGTAATTTTAAATACAAGCCTTACCTTAATTTTTTATTTTCTACTCAAATTTTTATCAAACACTTCTAATGAATTTGGGCATCAAGTGTTATGTCTAACCCAAGCATGATTGTTACATACAAAGGTTTTCTATTTTTGCTTTAATATTTTGTTATACACATTAAATATCTTCTTGACTTCTGTATATGACCAATATCTCACATTCAATTTGCTTGGGTATTCTATCACTGAAATATTTTCACTTCAAATAGATTTTTCTCAGGCAATTTTGACGTTTCCTTAGGTGGCACTTAATATGCTTAGACAATTTCAATCCTATGGTGGCACTTAATATCTCCACGCTCTCTAGCAAAGGATCTTTTTTAGGCAACTTCTTCATGTTGTCTAGGAACATTTCTTGTTATATATTATGTTCTAGGTAGGTATTTTTTGGAGACTCAAGTAGCTCCTTTGACCTCTTTTGTCCACATTTTTGTTGACTCATAGTAGACTTTATGTTTTTCAACTTTTGATCACACTAGTGATTAAATATTCCTCACAAAATTATATCTTGGCTTAGCTCTAGCTTATCAGATCCTTTGTTTTTATTTCACTCTCTAATGCTTCTACGATTTATCTTACATCCCTCAAGGTTTTATATATTCATTGGTCCCTTCTCTGGTGGTAATTAGATCAATAATTTCAAATGTGCTATTCAACACATATTTTTTAGCTTGTTAGCTCAAGATAGCTAAGTTGTTAACTACCTATTGTTAGCTATCTAGGGTAAGTTAGCTATTAGTTGCAACTTACCTTGTCTTCTTCCAAATTTATTTAGATTTAGAAGAACAACTTTTAGTTGTATTAGTGCTACTTTAAGCACCCTATTTTCAATGCACTGTTAGCTTTTATTATCTGCCTCATAATTCTTTGTGTGTGGCTCATATAAGACACATCAATTAATCAAATTATCTGATAGAAAATGTATGATTAAAAATGAATTATATGTACCAGATTTAATTGGTAATCTACTATTAGTATCTTAGATGTTAGACCAAAATATAATGGTTGAATTCAAAATTGTTAAAAACAAACAAAAATATGTCATCACCAAATAAGAAAAATTATAGCTATTTTATCCTTCATAAATGGTCTATTTCACATGATACTTCATAACATATTGCTTTATCAATAAGAATATAAGAAATAAGAAATTTTTTGCATAAAAGGTTAGGGCATATAGGTGTTTAATCCTTAAACAAATTGAATAGATATCAAACGGTAACAAGTTTATCCAATCTAATATTGTAACCTAATATCTATTAAAAATGCTTAGTACGAAAACAACAGAGTATCATTTGAAATAAGCCTACATAGAGCCAAATAACCTCTAGATATAGTACATACAGACTTATGCGTACCAACGTTAGCTAGTCTCAAAGGACACATGTTTTTAGCTATTTGTTGATGACTATTCTAAAAAAATATGGGTTTACTTCGTGGAATTTAAATCTAAAGCATTTTTTATATATTAAATAGTTTAAGAAACTTGTAGAAACAAAATCTGATGAACCCGTAGCAGAAAGAATGAGAAAATTAAAAATGATGGCTGATAGAAGAAAAGACAAGAATATTATTTGTCTAATCTGGATAATCAATAAAAAAAAAATCACTCAAATAGGGGTGGTAAATATTTGTCTAAAGAGTTTGAATAATTTATAATACAAATCAGTATGAAAAACAACTTACTATAGCTTATACACCACAACAAAATGATATAATAAAACAAAGAAATCATTCTATTATGAAAATGGTATGTTGTATGCTTAAAGAAGCAAATCTTGGTCATCAATATTGGAAGAGGTTGTTGGTACTATAATTACTCCTAAATAAGCATGGTCAAGATGAAAGTCTTTAGTACCAGATGAGAATTTTTGGATGTAAAGCATACATGCACATTCCAAAACAAGAAAAAGAACAAATTTAAATACAAAAACCTTATGTGGCATATTTCTTGGATATAATGATGCCTCAAAAGGTTATAGAATAATTTATCCAATCACAAAAAAAAATCTTTATGAGCAAAGATGTGATATTTGATGAATAATATAAAGCAGATTTTGAGCATCCAAAGGAATATATAATTTCTATCTTAGATATTACACCAAATAAAGAAAAATATTTAGAAGAAGAATTACAAATATTTAACGAACTAGTTGATGACTTAGAGGTCATAGCCTTATCACAAAAAAAAATCAAAATGGTATATAAGCATTCTTAAAGACTCAAAACTAGAAATACTACAGATCTTACCACTGCAAGACCTCAAACTTACATTATGACAAGAGAAAGAATAAATATGGGAATAATGAGCTTAGTAAAAGAACCAATAAGACAACTAGAATGGAAAGCAAAAATGAAATCAAAATATACAACACTAACAAAGAATAAAACATAGGATTTAGTTGATCTACCCAAAAGAAAAAAATAGGATGTAAATGAATTTACAAGATAAAATATAAGGCATATGGTTCTTTTGATAAATGTATGGCATGACTAGTGCAAAAGGTTATGCACAAATAGAAAGAATCAACTACGAAGAAATAGTTGCTCCTACAACAAAAATGATTGTACAATTTGTGCACTAACAGCTTAGTTTGGTTGGAAAATACATCAAATGGATGTTAAGAATGCACTTCCTAGTGGTGTTCTTGAAGAGGAATTATACATGATTCAACTAGAAGGATTTGTTGTTTAGGGATAGGAAAAAAATTGTAAATTATAAAAATCACTTTATGGTTTGAAACAAGCCCCTAGAGCATGGTATATTAAAATTAATGACCATCCACTACAACATAGTTCTAAAATAAGTGCATCTAATTCAAATATTTATATAAAAAAAATGGATCTAAAATAATAATTCCTGTAGCATATGTTGATGACCTAGTAATTACATAAAGTTAAGAAACACTAGTAGATAGTGTGAAAAATGATGGATCTAAAATAATAATTTTGCAACATATGTTGAAATCTAGTAATTACAAAAAGTTTAAAATAACTAATAGACAGTGTAAAAAGTGATTTGACAAAAGAATCTGAAATGATAAATTTATGACTCCTACACTATTGTCTTAGCCTAGAGATTTGTGAAAAGCAAAATAGCATCACATTGACTCAGAATAAGTATGTAAGAACATTAATTAAAAGTACAAAATGACAAATTGCAAACCTAAAGATACTCTCATGGAAAAAGGGATACAATTATCAATATATGATGAGTTCCCATAAATATATGCTACTATGTATTTTCAAGTGATTGAAAGTCTTCTATACTTAACAAATACTAAACTAAATGTTATTTTTATTGTAAATTATTTCTCTAGATTTATGCAAGATCCTAAAGTCATCCATTGGAAAGGGATAAAAATGATACTACAATATTTCAAAAATACCATAGAATATGGTCTAAGAGTACAAGAAAAATAATAATTTCTATTTATAGAGATATTCACACTCAAACTATGCAATTTCAATACATGACAAAAAATTAACATTAGGCTATGTATTTAATCTTGGATCAAGTCATATTTCATGGCATAGTAATAAAAAACATGCAATATCTCTCTCATTGGAAAACATAGAGCATCATATCGTAAAGATGTTATATGTGAAGCACTTTGGTTATAACACATTTTATCAGATATGGAGATCAAAATAATTCCTATAATATTAAATTGTGATAATCAAGAAATTTGTAAATTAATTAAAAATGTGTTTTAAGAGAGAATAAAACATATTGAAGCTCAATTTCACTTTATCAAAGATCATGTTGTATATTATCATATTCAAATAAAATATGTATCTATTGAAAATCAACTTGCAAATAGTTTTACAAAAGCACTTGGATGAACATGTTTAAGTTATGTCAAAGTCGTCTTTGCACAACAAGAAAATCATACTGAAGACAAAGGATCTTCATACCAAATAATGTAATACTGGGAGGTTTGGAAGTATTACATTAGTTCTTACCTTACAATAATATTGCAAGTACCATGTAAATAGTTTAGTTTAGAGTGTGATTAATATTTGAGTATATAGTAGGTGTCATGTTAGTAAGTGTGGAGTTATGAGGAGTTATATAAGTGAGGTGTCATGTAAGTATGGAGTTATGCAAGGGTTTGATATTTATTATGTGAAATCATTATATTTTTTGTACTTGTGTGGATATGTGGAGTCAATAAAAAAAAATATTATTATGTGGTATTTTCCAATGAGAATTATAAATTGTTACATCTCCCATGTGTTTGAGGAGATGAATAGTTTGTTGAAAATATAAATGTCAAGAGTCTTATGAATGTGAAGAGTCTCATATCCAATGGGTATATATTCAATACAAAGCATTATAATATGTGATCGAAGAAATTTTATAATATATTATATTTGCATTACTTAAGTAGATATATTTCATCAATAGTATTTTTAGTGAGTTGAAATTCATTGTTATTATCATAGATTAAATGTGTAAATATTTTATCTTGATATATTGTGAGATCCTATGAAAAAAGTATTGAGTTGCTAACAAATCTCCTCTAGCATGAAGTGTTGTTTTTTTTTATTTAGTGGACGAAGAGGTATTGAAAGGAACCCCAAACCTTTTACAAAATGGGTCCACATAGCTTCGAGAGATTAAAGGAGGCCCATAGGCCACCAAAAGAGAAACCAAGATTCAAAGATCCAATAGCATAAAATCCAAAAATAACTACCAAAAAAATTTCATACATACTCCTAAAATTTTGAGATAGCCTAAGGTAGCTCAATCCCATGCAAGGGAGAGCAAATGCCCTGGCTGAGCTAACTAGACTAACAAAACAAAAAGGATAGGACAAAAAACATTCCCAAAAAACCATATGGAACTAAAACCTAGTTCTTGGTTCTGCTAGGTCCAACTTCCTTCCCCAACTTTTCATCCTTCAGTTCCCACTCTTCCCACCCCATGAAGTCTAGGATCTCCTCTTGTTTGAATTAAAAAAATGGTTTCTAAAATTTAAAAAGTACTACAAAATCCCCCTTGAATAGAGTCAAAATTTGGGCACCAAATAAGAAGTAAGCAAATTACCTTCTTTTGATATCATTAGCTAGTTGGATTAAATCTTTCAAAAACTCCCTATTGCAAACTATGATATCATTTTGAGAGGTGCCTAGGTTAGCCAAAAAATTGATAAAATTTTTACCCTCCCTAAACACATGTTGTTACCCTCCAATAGGTTTGATATTGTCCAATTTGGAGTCTACATCCCTCTAATAATTTAATTATATTGAGTGAGTCACATTAGATTATGACTTTTCTATAACCCAAATATTTGAACCGCAAGACTCTTTGAAAGAGATCTCTAGCCTCGATTGCATGGCTAGTTTAGATTTCAATATTTTCAGCAAATGCCAAAAATATTCACCCCTATACATCCCTGATGATACCACCTACTCTAGCTCAACTTAGATTACCCTTAGATGCACCATCAAAGTTTAATTTTATCCACCCAAGAGGGGACAGTTCCCAAACAGTGTCTGCTCTTATTATGTGATGGATTCTTGAGACCGAAGCAAGAGAAGATTTAAACCCAAATTATTTTCTATCCTAATTTTTTTACCAATTTTCCTTGCATACAGGGATAGGAGATCAACATTCTCCATCGTGGCAAGGATAGTCTTAATGAAAACTGAATCTGGGCGATGAGAAGTGTCCTTAAAAGCTCTAGAATTTCTTTCCTTCCATATCCACCACCACAGATGAGGGATGATAAAGGATGTGAATTATCAAATCCAAGGTGATAAATAGGGAGTGCTCCACTACTCCACATGGGTATTTAGCTCTTTAGGGGGAATCCAATCCATTCCCACTAAACGAAGAAACATCCTAAAAAATATTTAGAATAGGAACATAGGAAGAATAGATGCTCAAGAGATTCTTCCACCAACCCACACAAATAACATTTTTTGGGTAAAAGACCTCTATTCTATAAATTATCTAGCATTAAGTGCTTTCCCTACATAACCAACCAAAAAACTATATTCACTTTGGGCGTGAGACCTTTGTACCAAATTTTCTTAGCTAGGAACCAAGGCTCTTCATGATCGTTAAGGAGTGCATACGTCAATTCGATTGAGAAACATCCATTATTTTTATCTTCCCAAACCAACTTATATTATTTATATTTAAAGACTATAACAATGTACTTTAGCAATTCTAAAAGAGTTTTACAAGTAGATTCCTCATATTGAGACCAGTTAGGAAAGGAAAGAGGTTTCCAATATTTTTTGTTATTCACCATATCAAAGTAATCACAGACCCTTGATCTGAAATCCTATGTTGTGATAAATTTGGCCTGATAGAAGGTAGGAATGAAGTTTAAAGCTTTATCTACTACCCATTTATCTCTCCAAAAATTGATCCTCTCACCATTACCTAGAAGCCAACAACCACCCTTCATAATATATGCTTGAATTTTAACCATATTTTTCTAGAATTGAGGTCCATGGTACAGGCTGGGATCAAAAAAATTAAAATCCTTGTTCCCCAAGTATTTGGATTTTAAAATTTTTACCCAATCTGTATTAGCAATTTGGACCAAATTACACCCTTGCTTAGCTATAAGAGCCCTATTAATTAAACTCATTTTTCTTAGACCAAGTCCTTCCATATCCATACAACTACAAACTTGATCCCAAGATACTAAGGAAAACTTATTTTTATCCTAAGATCCATACCAAATAAAGGAGAATTGAATCTACTCTAATTTTCTAAGAATTGTCCCTAGCACCTTGAACAGAGAAAGGAAATAAATAGGAATACTTTGTAAAGTAGTTTTAACCAGAATGACCTTACCAAATTTGCTCAAGAGCACCCCTTTCCACCCCGCTAGCTTCCTCTGGACTCTCTCCACCACCTATTCCCACAAAGAAAATTTGACTCCACTTTTTAAAAGTGGTATTCCCAAGTAAATAGACAGAAGAAAATCAATCACACATCCCTAGATTTCAACATTTTTTCTCTACCTTCTAACTGGTGTGTTGAAAAATAAATTTTACTTTTTTGAAGCTAATATTCTACCTAGAAGTCTACTCATAGTAAAAAATAATGGCTTTAATCAATCGAGATTGCAAAATCAAAACCAAGAAGGATCGCAACATACCATCCATGAACTGATAATGTGAAATTGGATCAGAATCACTTGTAGGGTTGATGCCTACTATAGAAGGGTTAGTTTTGATAGCTCTTCCCAAGGATTCTACCATAAGGATAAATAAATAAGGAGATAAGGTATCCCCTTGTTGGAGACCCCTACAACTACCAAAATAACCTACTAGGAATCTGTTAAAAATAATAGAAATATTCACTAATGAAATGCAGGCATTAGTAACACTCAACCATTCTTGATTAAATCCAAATTTCTCCATAAGTTTTAATAGAAATTCCCAAGAAACCCGATCATAGGCCTTATCAATGTCAATTTTTAGAAGGGTACCTAATTTATGACTCTAACCTAGAGAGTGTATTAGTTCATGAATTTCAATGATGCCATCAAGAATTTGTCTTTTGACCACAAACCCACTTTGGGGTAAATAAATAATACCGAGAAGGTGGAATTTCAATCTATTTGCTAAAGTTTTAATGAGAATGTTTAGTAGTGTGTTGTAGAGGTTGATGGGCCTAAAATCCTTGATTTTCTTAGCACATTTCATCTTAGGAATAAGTACAAGGAAAGTAGAGTTTATTTCAGGGGGAATAAAATTCAACGCTTGGATTACATATATCTTCTTCCAAAATGTGCAAAAACCTCTAGAAAAAATGAGTGGGAATCCACTTGGACCTAGAGCTTTGATACCCCTCATCGAGAACACCACCTCCCTAATTTCCTCATCAGTAAATGAGGCACACAAAGTAGAGTTTATTTCTACGAAAACCAAAGCAGGTTTATTTTGGAGAAGTCTCTCTTCTGTGAGTGGGTCTCTGTCTTCAATTTCACACAAGATATCTCTAAAATACCTAACTGCTTCATTCCTAATATCCTCAATATCTATGAATACCATCCCATTGGCACAATGAATTTCTCTAATCCTATTATTTCTTCTATACCTCAAGGTAGAGGTATGAAAAAATTTGTTTCTATCTCCTTCCCGAAGCCAGAGAGATCTGGATTTTTGCTACCATAGCATTTCCTCCTCGGCCAACGAGTTATGATATTTTGATAACAGTTCATTTTCTCTAATTTGGTCTCTTTCCTCTACTTCTCTTGATGCTACATCAAATTCAAACTCTAACTGCTCGGATATCTCCTTTTTCCTTTGAAATATGTCTCCAAAGATAAATTTATTCCAAGTTTTAAGATTAGCCTTGACAAATATTAACTTAGATGCCACTTGGGAAATCAAAGGACCAAAGAAATTTTGTGGTCACCAGGCTTTAATTTTGACCTCCAGATCCGAGTGTTGCAACCACATCACCTCAAATCTGAATGACCTAGGGATTTTTTTTTTTTTTTGAAATTTTTCCAAGACTAATGGGTTGTGATTAGACCCTATTTTAAGCTAGGAGCAAAGGAGAGTGTCACCAAAGAAGGGGAGACCTTCCTTTGAAACTAGAAATTTATCCAGTTTTATTTGAATGTTATGGCTTCCCACCCACCTATTAGTCCAGGTAAATTTAGATCCTTTCAAATCTACGTCCATCAGCTCCTGGTTTTTCATAAAAGAAAAACTCTTCCATGCTTATGGAATTTACATCAAAGTCCCCTTTCTTATCAGAGGGATAGAGCAGGATATTAAAATACCCTGCAAGAACTCATACCTCATCCTTGAATAAGCCCATCATGGCACTTAGTGAATCTTAGAGAATCACCCTATTTGGACGAGTGTTAGGAGAATTAATGTTAGAGGAGATCCACTTAAATCCTAAATTTTTACAGCAAAAAAGAATATTTATCACCCTTTCAGATATAAGAAGTACAATATCATCCAATTTTGTGGGATCCCAAAGGCATAAAAATCTCTAATAGCAAAATTTACTACAAACTCAACTTCCTTCCAAATGATATCCTTGGAAATTTTTGCTTTGGTCCTATCCATTTTGGTTTCCTAGATAAATATAACGTCTAAACAAACTTCTATTTTGATAGATTCCAAAATCCTCTTCTTTACAAGCTCATTTAGGCCTCTTATATTCCAATAGAGCATCTTCATTTGTATGGTTTGGGAGATTTTCCTCCGTTTGAGGATTGGGGGGTCCACAAAATGATTCCAACTTGAGTTGTTTATTTTTATTCTCCTTCTCTTTCTCAAATTTAAGCTAAGTTTGAATTCCATCAGCGATATTTGATTCTACTCCTTTGAACCTTACCATCTTGTTTGAGGGTTTACCAGGATTTCGACTAGTCCCCACATCCATTTGAATTTTTTTGAACTTCTAGTTTTTGGACCTGGACATTGAAGTTCCCAAAGATCCTACTCCCATACATGGGGATTTTTTCAATTCAAGCAGACTTGGAGACTCCAATTCCTAGACTATAATTTTAGAAGCCTTTCAAGGAGAACTAAGTTCCTCCTAGATCGCAATTTTAGTAGCCTTATGATGGAAATCACCTTAAGTGGCTATATATGATTAATTCTAGAGTGCATGGAATATAGGTCTCAGTTTCTAGGTCCGTCAAATTGATAGGGCTACCCTTTGGGGCCTAGACCACAACCTCACCAAACTTAGACACATTAACTAGGATGATTTGATCCATAATCTTATCTCCTATTTCCAGTTCATTCAAACTTGACTCAGATTATCTTGTTCCAAAAGGAACCATTTGTTCTTGGGTCTTTTCGACTAGATTTTTTTGCCTATTCTATTTATGGAGCTCCACTACCATAAGCTTTATGAGGGCAAGATCCCATCACATACTCAAATCTCTAACATGAAGAACACCTAATAGGTTGATTCTCATAGACCTTCTGCTACAGCCAGGAATCCTGCTTGGAGATAAGTTCAATGTGGTATGGTAGCTCAACCTTCAGATCTACCATTATGCACATCCTAGAAAATATCATCCTATGCTTGGTTTTGGTGGTTGAGTCAATAAGAACTAGTTATCCAATGGCTTTGGCTATACCCCTTAGGATATCTTTGTATCATAAATGAAATGAAAAATTAGGTAGGCAAACCCAAAGGGGTGCCAGATTAATATTTTGAGTCTTGGGGTTGAAGTTCGGACCCCATTTCCACAAAAAAACCTTTATTTACCAAAAAACCACAGGCCTCATTCAAGAATCCATTTTGATTCCTTCTTGCAACTCAACTTGATAAGGAAGAAAGTATTGAACAAAGCCACAATATCAAGTGAACCCAAGGGTTTCCATTTAAATAGAGCCCATCTGATGCAGGAGCATCCGGCAACAGTGGAACAATCCTGCATCTTCAAAAATTTTCTCGATTTTCCAAGTACTTTTCTTCAGTTTTTCCCAAGGGGGAAGTGTTTCCAAAGCATGGAGGAAGGGGGTTGCAAAATCGTGACCTCAAAGGCTGCATTGATGGCGAGGGCGAGTTGCGTCGCGATATCGCGACGTCGCGATATCGCGACAGTTCTTCAGAGCAAAGGCGAAAGGGGGGAGGACGTCGCGATATCACGACGTCGCGATATCACGACTTTAGTCAAGGCAAAGGCGGAAGGGGAGATAACGTCGTGATATCACAACGTCGCGATATCGTGACTTTGTTTCGCAGACGGTGGCAAGGGCGTGTTGTGTCGCGATATCGCGACGTCGCGATATCGTGACGATATTCAAAATCGAAAGCAAGGCGGCGGTTGGGTCGCGATATCGTGACATGTCGCGATATCGCGACCAATCAGAAGTCAGAGCAAAATTTGAAAGCGGACAGCCAAGCAAGGCTGGATTTGGCACGTGGCTACCACGTGGGTTAAAGTTAGCGCAACCAGTTGGGGGAAGGGTTGAAATTGGCACGCGGGAGCATGCGTGTATAAAAGTAAAGATGAAGGCCACGTATTACAAAAGAAAATGGACAGCCGCGTGCATTAAACGGGGACAACCACTTTATGGAAGTATTTCGACAAACCGCTGTTGCAGGGCATGGCCAGTATGGAGGAGACGGCAGTGCAGAGTACGGTCTGAGCAAAGCGGGCGGTGCAGGGCCATCAATGCAAGCGACTTGGTGGATCGGGCAGTGGCCCATTAATGCCAGAGAATTTGAAAACCCGGAGGGGGGAAATTTTGAATTTGAATTTTGTTAGGTGGAGGCATTGATTGCCTAGAGGAACGGGGCCTCGATAGAAACCCGAAAAAAAAAAAATTGGAAAGGGGGGACCGGGGGAGAATAGGGAAAAGTAGTGACAGAGTGGAAGGACTGAGTCGGGCTCGGTCATTGTATGCCTGCGGGCTATTTTTAATTCGGAATGCATGTAAATATTTTTAGCAGATTTTAATGAGAAATTAGAATTTGGTCAAGTGTTGATTAACCGGTCCCCGTCAGTGGTATCAGAGCCCGTTGTTCCTGAGCGTACAACAGACCGCCGAAGGAGAGGCAGTTGTACCAGGACTTGTGGGAGGGCTTGAGATCAGGTGAAGATGCCTCCGAGAAGAAACCCCATGGGTGGCAGAGGCATGGCAGCGAAAGATTTTTGGGCTTTGCAGCGGCAAGTTCAGGCCCTACAAGAAGAACTGCGTAGAGGACATGAGCCGAGAAGAGATGCAGACAGTGAAGATGAAGTTGATGAAGAGGAGAATCAGTTTGAAGAAGAGGAAGAAGATGTAGATCCGGCACAAGCCAGACTATACAAGGCCATATCTCAGATCGGGAAGAGGCCGAAGTTAGAAGTTTCTACATATTCCGGGAACTTGAATCCGAAGGAATTAATAGATTGGATAAATGATTTAGAAGAGTATTTCGAATATGAGGAGGTTGAAGACCCTAACCGGGTCAGATTTGCTAAGACCAAGTTAAAGGGTCATGCTAGCATATGGTGGAAGGGAGTACAGCTGGAACGGAACCGAAGAGGAAAAGAGCGGATAACAAGGTGGGACAGAATGGTGGAGAAATTAAAGAGGCAGTTTATTCCCGTGGATTATGAACTGGACCTGCTACGTAAAATGCAGAGTTTGAGACAGATGAACAAAACTGTCCAGGAATATACGGAGGAGTTTTATAAAATCTCCATCAGAATCGATCATTTAGAAGCAAGTAAGGAAAAGGTGGCCCGTTATATTAATGGGTTGAGACCCAGTGTTCAGGAGGAGTTGAGCTTGGTTCGGGTAAGCACCATTGAAGATGCTTACCAATTTGCTTTAAAGGTGGAAGAAAAACTGAACCGGAAGTTTGAGAGCAAGCAAAGAGTGAAAGGACCGGGAGGAAAGACCGGTGGAAAGAAAGAAGGAAAGGAAGAGAAGAAAGAAGAGGAGAGCAGCAGCCGAAGTCAAAAGGAAGAAGATGAAGAACCCAAACCGCAAGTTCAGAATGATGGCTACCCGAGAGGAAGAGGTAGATCTGGACGCGGGTATGGAAGAGGAGTATTTCGTGGAACATGTTTCCATTGTGGTGAAGAAGGACACCGGGCATTTGAGTGTCCACAACACCGAGAAAGGACAAACAAGAGGCCAGTGGGTCCTGCCAGAGCAGTTGTGGCAGTTGAAGATGCTGATTCAGAACATTCTGAAGAAGCTAAAAAGGGAGAAGCAATGATTGTGAGGAGGACCATGCTGGTGGAGGAAGACAAATCTGAGCAGAGGAGAAGCCTGTTCCGCACCCGGTGCAAAAGTGCAGGCAAAGTCTGTAATGTTATTATAGACAATGGGAGTACAGACAACTTAGTTTCCGAGGAGATGGTTTCTAAGTTGCAGCTGGAGAGAAGGAGGCACCCGCACCCATACCGGATTGCGTGGTTGCGGAAGGACCACAGAGCATGGGTCCGTGAACAGTGCTTAGTTACTTTCAATATTGGAAGATACCAGGATGAAGTCCTATGTGATGTTTTTCCCATGGATGCTTGCCATTTGCTGTTGGGCAGGCCATGGCAGTTTGATCGGAGTGCAGTGCATGATGGTCGTGCAAATACTTACTCCTTGATGAAAGATGGAGTGCGGCACAAGTTGAAGCCATTGTAGACCGAAGATGAGAAAGTGTGTAGTAATGCCAGAATTTGTCTGGTAGAGGGCAGAAAATTCTACCAGGAAACGGGATTTGAGCAAGTTGTAAAGGTTGATGAGTGTTCGGAGATTTTGCAAAGGACGCAGACCAAACAGCTTAGAAGTGAAGGTCACTTCTCCTTTTTACCCGGGGTGTCTGATGCAGGAGCATCCGGCAACAGTGGAACAATCCTGCATCTTCAAAATTTTTCTTGATTTTCCAAGTACTTTTCTTCAGTTTTTCCCAAGGGGGAAGTGTTTCCAAAGCATGGAGGAAGGGGGTCACGAAATCGTGACATGTCACGATTTCGTGACATGTCGTGAAATCGTGACCTCAAAGGCTGCATTGATGGCGAGGGCGAGTTGCGTCGCGATATCGCGGCGTCGCGATATCGCGACAGTTCTTCAGAGAAAAGGCGAAAGGGGGGAGGACGTCGCGATATTGCGACGTCGTGATATCGTGACTTTAGTCAAGGCAAATGCGGAAGGGGAGATAACGTCGCGATATCGCGACGTCGCAATATCGTGACTTTGTTTCGTAGACGGTGGCAAGGGCGTGTTGTGTCGCGATATCACGACGTCGCAATATCGCAACGTCGCGATATCGTGACGATATTCAAAATCGAAAGCAAGGCGGCAGTTGGGCTGCGATATCATGACATGTTGCGATATCGCGGCCAATCAGAAGTCAGAGCAAAATTTGAAAGCGGACAGCCAAGCAAGGCTGGATTTGGCACGTGGCTACCACGTGGGTTAAAGTTAGCGCAACCAGTTGGGGGAAGGGTTGAAATTGGCATGCGGGAGCATGCGTGTATAAAAGTAAAGATGAAGGCCACGTATTACAAAATAAAATGGACAGCCGCGTGCATTAAACGGGGACAACCACTTTATGGAAGTATTTCGACAAACCGCTGTTGCAGGGCATGGCCAGTATGGAGGAGACGGCAGTGCAGAGTACGGTCTGAGCAAAGCGGGTGGTGCAGGGCCATCAATGCAAGCGACTTGGTGGATCGGGCAGTGGCCCATTAATGCCAGAGAATTTGAAAACCCGAAGGGGGGAAATTTTGAATTTGAATTTTGTTAGGTGGAGGCATTGATTGCCTAGAGGAACGGGGCCTCGATAGAAACCCGAAAAAAAAAAAAAAAAATTGGAAAGGGGGGACCAGGGGAGAACAGGGAAAAGTAGTGACAGAGTGGAAGAACCGAGCCGGGCTCGGTCATTGTATGCCTACGGGCAGTTTTTAATTTGGAATGCATGTAAATATTTTTAGCAGATTTTAATGAGAAATTAGAATTTGATCAAGTTTTGATTAACCGGTCCCCGTCACCATCGTCGAGTGGAATCCATGTCTGGTCGAGTTTCTTGAAACTTCCAAACCAGGTTCCATGAGTCTTCAACCATAATAGCATCCACCAACTCATCCGAAATGACAAGTTTGTTGTTAACCAGATAAAGGTCAAAATTAGATTTCAAGGCTTGAGAAAATAAACTCCTAGTGGTAACCACAGTGAAAGAAGACTCGCCTCGATAAAATGGATGATCTCTTCTTGAGGACCCCTTCACGAGTTCACCACATGAAACTGCCAAACCCACTAACTATGTAACTCTATAAATCCCATGGGAGGGCCCCCCAAGGACCACTTGCTTAGACTGACCACCAAATTTCCTGAGCTCACCACCTGCTTGCAAATCGCCCCCATAACTGCCACTAAAATCATCATCTTGACTACCAACCTTTCCAAGCACCTCATTCGCTTATGAACTAAAACTGAGACTACCAACAAGACTACCACCTTGACTAGTACCATCACAAATAAAATTCTATAGGCCATCCTCTACCTTGCTATTAGACACCCAGCCACCTTGCATACTCATCTTCCCACCCGCTCACATGTTCAAAATCCTTAAGTTTTATAAGTTCAACAAAGTATATTGAAAGTGATTATAATTTTTATGTTTGCTATGAAATCTTGCATAAACCCTAGTCTTCAACCAATAAATTAAAACCTGAAAAAACCCTAGTCTTTAGCCTGTAACTTCCTCCTGTAAAAATCGTAGTCTTAAACCTGTAAATGAAACCTTGTAAAAACCCTACTCTTCAACCCAAAAATGAAATCCTGCAAAATTCCTATTCTTCATCCTGCAACTTCCTCTTGTTGTTCACTGTAAAACCTTGTAAAACCCTAGTCTTCAGTCTGTAAATGTTGTTCACTCTGAAATCCTGTAGAAACCCTAGTCTTCAACCTGTAAATGAAATCTTGGAATGAGGTATTGTTTTTTTTATTGATAGTAGAAGGGGTTCTAAAGGGTCCTTGAACCTATTACAATTAGGGTTTTGAAAGGCACCCCCAAACCTTAGATCTAGAAATAATACATCAAGAAATACTGAGATAGATTTCACAAATAAAACATGAAAATCCAATGAAGAAACCTCCTAGAAAATAAGTCATAGATTTTATCAAGCATTTACAAAATATTGTTCCACGATCAAACCACCATATTCTCAGGAATCTAAAGCACCGGAATGCTACCGGTTAAAACAAATTTACAAATAAAAGCCTCCCAAACCAAAATATATACTGCCTAACAGGAAAGAAGAATAGGGGAATCCTATCATCACAATCAACAAATATGTCCAACAAAGCATGTAATAGGACAACCCCTCATAACAACAATTGGTTTAAGAAAACAACACTAAAAAATATTAGTCAACAAAATCCATAGCATATAAAACATCCATGAGATATGCACAAGAAATTCCATGAAACCCATAAATCCCGTTGGAGCCAACCACTCTCAAGGCTATTTGAGAAGAAATTACAGGAAACAGCCAAACATAGCACCTAAGAGAGAAAATAAGGATTTTAATGAAATAAAGGGAGCTTTCGAACCTAGGGATCTAAAACACCCAAAAAGCTATATCTAGCCACACGACTATCCTCCAGAGATATGGAAAACCACCAAACTAGGGAGCCATTAGCAAGATTCCTCATTCACGAACATTCAACCCAAGGGATCCCCTTAGGATTTGGGGCTATAGGGGGAAAGACCCAAAATAACGACATGGAAAGCATCCCATCATGACTCCCACATCCGATAACAAACCATAGTAAAATCCAAGCAAACACCAGCCTGGATGCCCTGGTAGCACAAGAATAACTCTGCAATCGAAGAAGGCACAGGTTTTCCCCTGAATTTGGTGCTAGAGGGGAATGACCAAGAAAGCTATAAAGAAATACCAGACTGACCAAGACAAGAAACTAATAGCCACCCACAACCCTTAGAGCTAGGGGGTCCCACCAAACCAAGGATCCAACAACAAACCCTAGTAAAAGATCAAGCAGCCACCAGCTAGAGCCCATGTAGCACAAGAAAAAAAATTAGTCAAAGAAGGCATAATATCTTCCCTTGAATTTGGTGCTAGAGGGGAATGATCAAGAATATACGTAGAGAAACTTCAGACTGACCAAACCAGTCAAAAAGCAATGAGATCAAAGGGGTAAAATGAGGAAATATCACAAGGGCTAGAACCAATAGAGAGAAACAGAAGATCTCCTTCTCAAAGAGGGTTTTAGAGCATAGGTGCAGGAGCGAAAGGTCTTTCACCTACAATGAGGTATTATTATTATGATAATAATGAAATATATTAAAATATAGAAAATATAGTTTCAATGGTATTCAAGTTTACATTTAAAACAAAAACAACTTTTATACTTATTTCATTTATAAATGTTTGATTTAATAATTGGAAAGACATTAAAAATAACAATCCTTGTTATAAAAAAGGATCAAGATAAAAAGCATACAAAAAACACGTGAAATTTTATATCTATTATATAGTGAAAATAAGGAATATATTAATTTTAAAAAATATAGGAAATATTAATACTATAGGGAAATAAATAAAAATGAAATTCAAAAGTATAATTTAATATTTCCATGGTCTTATTGAGTTTATTGTTATGATACAAAAGAAAAAAAATATTATTTAATCTTAAATTATAAAATTTATCAAAATTTTGAGAACAATAGTAAAACAACATTAACAAAAACCATGATAATAAATTAAATGTCATATTAGGCCATTCTTTTTGGAAGTGAATGTGATCCAAGAGGGATTTCAAGTTGGGAGTGAGTACGAGCTAGGAGGAAGTGAAGTGCAGGTCATGAGTGAGCCCAACTAGGTAGTATGGAAGGAAATTCATATTTGAAATCCCTAATGGAAAGTTAGGATGCCTTAGCTAGAAATCATGATGCCCTAGGTAGAAGTATGGATACCCAAGTTGGAGATAAGTGGAAGATAAAATATATGTCAAGTTCAATCTAAGTAGTAGATATTACAGCAGAAGTGATTATCAAGGATGAGATGATCAAGCATAATATAATGGTTCTTAAAAGTAGAGGGTTAATATGTGTGTTACATGAATCTTGACCAAGGTTTTTCAAGATTTAAAATTGGATCAAGTGGAAGTGGATATTGAATTCAAATTACTCTATGAATTTTCTTCCTAAAGGTTTTTCCCTTGTCATATTTTCCAATTTAGAAATCAAGGATAAAATAAAATGTGGTGGCCCTTGGTTTAGGGGGATAGATACATTTTATTTAAGACCATGGAGTGAAATTTTTTTTATTGAGACAATGGGTTAGGATTTTTGGACATCCATATAAAATTATCAATAAGGATTTTTTGAAGAATAGTGGAAACACCCTAGAAGAATTCATGAAGGGAATAACTATTAAGGAGCAAAAATGTTATATATACCTGAATATGTGTTGTTATGGATATTTCAAAATTAGATCATGTGAAAGTGGATATTGAATTCAAATTACTCTATCAATTTTCTTCCTAAAGGTTTTTTCTCATCATCTTCTCCAATTTTAAAATCATGGATGAAATAATGGGTGGTGACCTATGGTTAAGGGGGAGAGATACCTTTTATTTAAAACCATGGAGTGAAAAAGAATCCATTGAGATAAAAACTATTAATAAGCTTCTAGTAGGGGTTAGATATTTTGGATTTCCATATCAGCTTATCAATAAGGATGTTTTGAATAATATTAGAAATACCCTAGGAGAATTCATCAAGGAGGGACTAACTATTAAGGAGTGAAAATGCTATATATACATATGTGTTGCTATGGATATTTCAAAATCTTTACCACAATCCATTAAGATTAAATTTGAATCAAGAGAATAGAATCAACAAGTGGATTCTAAAAATATTACATTTTGATGCTACAATTATTATGATACTAGATACATAAAAAGAGATTGCAAAGTGAAAACTATGAATAAAGAGACAAAAAACTAGTCATAAGATAAACTTCAAGACGAATCAAGAAAATCATATTGTAATAGAAGATAGATCAAATCAAGGATATTCTACTTCAAAAGAAGAGATGAAGAAAGCATGTGTACAATATCATATGATAAAGGCCATCATAGCTCACTTGGATCAACTATTAGAAGAAATAAAGAAGGATATAAGGAATAAGAAAGTACAATGTATAAGTTCAAGTTCAAAAGGAATTAAAGGTGTAAAGGAAGATGTGGAGGAAAATTCTAAAACAAAGATGATAGAAGAGGTCAATTTTATTCCAGGTAAATCATCTTCATTTTTCTCAAGTAGTATAGAATTCTCTCCTAGTAATAAAAGTGAAAGTGGTGTAGAAGTTATCCCTTACACTTTAAGGTTTCAACATTAGCATGATAAAGAAATGAGAATGGAGGAAATCCTTAGAAATTTAGGATTTTTAGGGTGGCATAAGAAAGTAGTTGCTATGAAAGAGTGTCTTTGCACTTTAGGGTTTCTAGGTTAACATAAAGAAGAATATGCTTTTGAGGTTATTCCTTGCACTTTAGATCCTTTAGAGCAAGACAAACCTATAGAAAATAAGTCTTACTATAAGCAATGTAAGAATATTGAAGAGATTGATGAAGATAAGTGTTGATGGGAATGATAAATGAGAGGAAGACCTAAGAAGTAAATCAAAGAAAAAAATTAAAGGGATATTGATATGGGAAAATAAAAGCAAATACAAGAAGTGGGGCTAAACCCAAATATATAAAAAAAAAAATCACGATGACAATAATATCTTGACGTATTAAAGACATGAATAAGATTCTTAAAAAAAGTATCAAAGAAATTGTTAGGTTGTTATAGATAATATATTTATAAATATAAAAATCACACAACAAATATTTTAACCATTCACAGTATTAAAAATTTTCTTAATAAAATTTAAATTTCAGAAAACCATTGTATGAGTGATATTTATCTATTGATAGAAATGATATCAAGAAGAATTTGAATGTAGAAACTTAAGAGTTTAAAGAAGATGGTGAATATTTTTATAAAAATCAAGTTAAATATGTTAAATTAATTTAATAGCAATGTAATTTTTTTAATAGTAATAACCCCTAACAATATACAGTTTATTAAAAAAATAAAAAATCATATTAATTTTACACATTTCTTTTATTATTATTAGGATGGTGTCAGAAACCTTTACGACTACGCTCAAGGCTGGGCATCCCCATTCCAACCATGACCTTTCATATAGGTAAGGGTAAGAGTTGAACTTATCAACATGGACCAAACACACAACCACCCCTTCACACACTCACCCATGCGGTGATTTGAACCTTGGACCTCAATTAAACAAATTATTTTTATGTTTCTTTGAATTAAAAAAGCATTTTTCATTATTGTAAAGAAAAATAAAAAATAAAAGATAGGTAGAAATATTCACTTAATTGAAAATGATACCATGTAAAAGAAACATGGTTGTAATTAAAATTAAAATATAATTAAAAGTAATTCACTTTCATGAGATTTTAAAAAAAGGTTAAATAAAAATTTTAAGTTTAAATTGTCTTTTAAATTTATAAATAATCCGCCCATGTAGAGGAGTTGGAGAGCAAGTGGGTAGTTAAACCTCTCTAGTTGCTGAGAGGCCCAGGTTCAAATCTCTCGCCTCACATGTTGCGGATATGTTATGTAATGGTTCCCTCGTGGTCACAGTCTGTTTACCCCTTGTGGCCACCACCAAAAAAAAAAAAAAAAAATTATAAATATTTAAATTTATAAAATAAAATTATTTATAAAATAATAATTAATTTTATTAATATATAATAAAAAATTAATTTTAAAAGATATTTGTATGTTATTATCTTTCTTTACTCATGCACATAGGGACATGGAACTATGAGGTAAAATCTATTAATAGATAACAATTTTTCTCCCTCAACACTTAGACCTTTCAAAATGAAATTTTCAATTTCACAATAAACGTCTTAGTTATATAAGTTTTAATCCTACTCATATTTTGTAGTGTAGAATATGATATAAAAGTCTTAGGTATCCTTTAAGCTATTATAATCTCCCTTTATACTTGTATTCCAGGGTTTACTAAGAAGGCATATTTTTAAGTAAGAGGATATATTATAATAATTTTAGAAAATTATAATGCATTATTTAGGTTATAAATCAAACACCCTCCATCTATAAATATAAGTATGTTTATTAGGAGTTGAGTTAGAGTATGAAAAGAAAATTTATTTCAATAATATAAAAATATACACGTATATTAATGTTTAAATATAATTTTTTTATAAAAAATAATTTATTTAAATTATTTAAGCTTAGTTTAATAAGTTGATTTACTATTAATGAAAATGAACCTTTTGATAACTTATAAAAAATAATTAAAATTCTTTATTTTAAGAAGCTAAAAAGATTAAATTATTGAAACATTTTAAGTGATCAAAAAATTGCTAAACAAAACAATTTTTTAAATTATTTATAAACATTCAATTCTAAATTACAAGAAATAAGAATTACAAATTTACTAATGAATAATCAAACATAACATTATCTAGTAATGTTTAAAAATAAAATATAATATTAAAAAATAAAAACTATGAATGAAAACTAGTAAGATGGGAAAATAAATGATAAAAAATATTTTTATATTTATTTTAATTCAAAAATAATCTTATATAAATGTACAATTTAGGATAGAATAGAATCTAGAATAAACCTTACATTTTCTTGTTTTTGATATATGAGAAAAAAAGTAAAAGTATGTGAATAGGTTGCGAGTACAAATGAGTGAATCTCACTTTTTTTTGTTTTAGATTTTTAGAAAAATTAAAAAATATATAGGATTTATATGACAAAAAGATGTGTATCATGGAAGAAAATACATACTTGAAATCTCTAATTAGAAGTAAGGATGTCTAACTGGAAGTATGGATGCCCAAGTTGGAGATAAGAGAAAAATCAAATATATAGCAAGTTTTATTTAGGTAACAAATGTTACATCAACAGTGATCATCAAGGATGAGATGATCAAGTTAATGGAATAATAGCAATTAGGTACACTAACATCCCCCCTTATTAGATTATTTGGGTAATAATATAACTACTAGCTATGCTAATATCCCCCCACATTACATTATTTTGAAATACATAGAGAGCTGTGAAACAATTCAAATTTGACATGTGCAAGTGCCTTAGTGAAAATGTCTGCAACTTGAGCATTGGTGGAGATGTACTGAAGTTGAATTCGATGTTTTGGTACTTCGTCTCGAATAAAGTGGCATTGTGTATCAATGTGCTTGGTTTTCTCATGATGTACTGGATTCTTAACAAGATTCAAAACACCCATGTTGTCGCAGAACAAGTGTATTGGAGATTTTTATGGAAGACCCATACTTGTCAGGATGCGATGCAACCATATCACTTCGCACACAACTTCATGTGTGGTGTGATATTCTGCCTCTGTTGATGAAATAGCAACCACCTGTTGCTTCTTGTTGTGCCAAGAGACAGGACCAGATCCAATATGAAACAAATATCTTGAAGTTGATTTACGATCATTATATGATCTGGCATAGTCGAAGTCCGTGTATCCTTGTAAGAAGAATTTGTTGTTCCTCTTGTATTCTAGGCCATACTCCACATGTCACCATGACAGTCTCTACAAATGAGGCAACTTCCCTATGGCACAAGAGATATGGGCATCTTAGTTCTAGTTACTTACTTGAGCTAAGTATGAGATGGTAAAGGGTCTTCCTTCCCTTTCTACCACATTGCCAGTGTGCTCTGACTGTTTGGCAGGAAAGCAGCATAGAGTACCTTTTGAGAAAAGCTCTACAAGAGCAAAGAAACCTTTGTATTTGATTCACACTGATCTGTGCGGTCCTTTCACACCCATCAGTTGTGGGGGGAAGAGGTATTTTTAGTTATTTGTAGATGATTACTCACAGAAAATGTGGGTTTTCTTTCTTACTATAAAATCTGAGGCATTTGGTTTCTTTCAGCAATTCAAGAAATTTGTTGAGGAGTCAGGGGCTTCTATAAAGACTCTCCGCTCAGATCGAGGGGGGAGTTTACCTCTAAATAATTTTTTGCATTCTTGGCTGCACATGGGATCACAAGACAGTTAACTACTGCTTATACTCCTCAACAAAATGGAGTTGGTGAAAGGAGGAATCGTTCCATCATGGAAATGGTTCGTTGCATGCTCACAAGAGCTAGTCTTGGGAAAAAATATTGGGCAGAAGCTTTCACCACAGCAGTATATCTGTTGAATAGGGCACCCACAAAGGCCCTACAAGGAATGACTCCATAGGAAGCATGGAGTGGTAGGAAACCCTCCATTTCTCATCTACGCATTTTTGGATGTAAAGCTTTCATGCATATACCAAAAGAGAAAAGGAAGAAGCTAGATGAGAAGACATTGAAGTGTATTCTTCTTGGCTATTATGAGCACTCTAAGGGTTATCGTTTGATTGATCCCTTGACCAAGAAGATACACATTAGTAGAGATGCAATTTTTGATGAGGCTTTCACATCAGAAAACACATCAGATGTATACCTAGACCTTGTGGAAACTAAGGTTGAGAAGTCTCCTTCATCAAAGGTTGGAGGTCCTTCTTCATCTTCTTCAACACCTTAGAAGAAGAATCCAAAGTGGTATACAAATACAATCAAATATTCTAAGCTATCCACTCCACCATATTTGACATTGGATAGGCCTCGTACTCGTAGCATGGCTCGACAGGAGAAAGCTGCAACAGAGAATACTAGGGTTGATAATCTATGTCAATATTTTGAGGAACTTTATGTAGATCCAGAGAGAGATACAGAAGATGTGGATATTGATGATGATAGGGTGTTTATGTCCTCAATAGATGATCTTGAACCTGCATCAGTGCAATATGCTCTTGGTGAGCCTCAGTGGAAGGCCGCTATGGATGTAGAGTATAAGTCTTTGATGAAAAACAAAACTTGGAAGCTTGTCGATCTGCCATACAAAAAGAAGCCCATAGGCTGCAAATGGGTGTATAAAGTTAAGTATAAGGTAGATGGGACAATAGATAAGCATAAAGCCTGACTTGTTGCAAAGGGCTATGCTCAAAGAGAAGGCATTGACTACGAGGAAAATTTTGCACCTACTGCTCAGATGACAACCATTCGAGTTCTTTGTGCTATGGTAGCATAGTATGGGTGGAAAGTACACCAAATGGGTGTCAAGAGTGCTTTTCTAAATGGTGATCTCCAAGAAGAACTCTACATGACTCAATCGAAAGGATTTGAAGTGGAAGGCCAACAACAAAAAGTTTGCAAATTGGTCAAATCCTTTTATGGTTTGAAACAGGTCCCTCGAGCTTGGTATATAAAAATGGATAATCACCTTCTACAACATGGATTTAAGATATGTCCATCAGATGCAAACCTCTATTTCAAGAAAAAAGGTTCTGAGATAGTGTTGCTTGTGCTTTATGTTGATGATCTTCTCATTACAGGGAGTTCAAAAACTATGATCTCTGCTGTCAAAAGTGACTTGTGTAAATATTTTGAGATGACAGATCTAGACTTCTCCATTATTGTCTTGGTCTAGAAGTAAGCCAGAAGTAGCACTACATCAAGGTGTCTCAGAAAAAATACGCCAAGACATTGATAAAAAAATATCGCATGACCGATTGTAAGCCAATGACAACTCCAATGGAATCAAGGCTTCAGTTATCGCGATATGATGATTCACCTTAGGTAGATGGTACTCTCTATCGACAGTTGATTAGGAGTCTCATATATCTGACCAACACTAGGCCATATATCGTATTTGTTGTCAACTATCTTTTGAGGTTCATGCAGGAACCTAAGACTACACACTGGAAAGCAACAAAGCGAGTTCTTCACTATGTCTGTGGCACAATGGAATATGGCCTAGAATACAAGAGGAACAACAAATTCTTCTTACTAAATCAAAGACTATTTATTCTTATTTCAACATCTGTTTGTATCATGACCCTCTTTGTCACAAATCTTGCAATATATTTTTGGTTGTTGAGATTGTTTCCCTTTTGAATCCTTTTGAGAACCACCTCCTTTTGTAAAATTACCCTTCTTGTTTGGCCCCTTTTTTTTGGTGTAGAGGGCAGTGTTAGAAGAATCATCTCGTTGTAGTTTGCGTGCCTCCTCTTCTTGAAGCATATTAACCAACTCTACAAAAGTAACTTTTCGTTGTGACACCTGAAGGGAAGTGATCAACACCCTATAATAATTAGGTAAAGCTCTCAATACAATTGAGGTAAGGAGCTTGTCATCAACTGGTTCTCCCAAAGAATTCAACTTTACCTTCAATTCAGACACTCTGCAAAGAAAAAGTTCAAATGTCTCCCCCTGCTTCATGCTTAGAATGTGTAATTGAGATTGAAGAAATAGAATAGTGAAATCATTCTTTCCATCATATATAGTATTAAGGGCATCCCATGCCTCTTTACTATGTTCACAGTCATCAATATGGGGTTGAACTTCATCAGACACAACAAGCAAAATGAGCACTTTTGCTTTGTTGTCTTTCTTGTCAAAGTATTTTTGAACAACAAATGGAGCTGTAGCGCCAGCAGCAAATGAAGGTCTTGTTGTTGCTCCAGATACAACATTCCATAAGCCATCCATTGCTAGGATTACCTTTATCTTGTTTTTCCATGGTGTGTAATTAGGACCTTTCAACAACTTATGAGAATCAGTCATTAATTTTGCAGACATGGTGAAGGTTCCTTATAACACCAATTGGTCCCCCTTTCAATATACCTTTTGCTAGGCCGTTATACCTTACAAAATACCCGCCCTTACGTGAGGGAGACTATAGGTATTTAGAAAGATCAGAAAAAAAATCATCCGCCCTTACATGAGGGAAACTATAGGTAATTTTTAGAGATCATACGATATGTGGTACTTAAGTAGTACTGAAAGGGAATAGTCTCGTTGATGGCACCTATCATAGAAATTCTGCAATCCTCATGCGTGGGGCGTAAATTCCCCTAAAAACTTTGGATTTCATAACTTTCATCAGGATTTATGCCTAAACACAAGAACTATTAGGGTAATGGATGGAGTAAAAAAATGCAAGAAAATGGCAAACTTATCTCTCCTCGATAATTTATAGAGAACAAGCTCAGACGTCGTTTTTGGCAGCTATATTAGGCGGTGGATACAGTAGCGCAATCACGACAACTTTACCTGTAAGTGTTGTCCAGAGGTATCACAAATACCGAACACTACAGTGCAATAAATTGCACGGATGGGTTTTAATTTTTTCGAGGACTTAGGGAGTGAATTTGATTTTAACTTTTAATGATGTAGTGCAAAGCAAGAAAAAATGCAACATACAACATAAAAGTGCCCACAGAAAATAAACCTCTAGGTGTCGTGCGCTGCCGAGAATGCATCTTTACAATAATGCCAAATTTACTTTTGAAAAAATTACTCACTTTCCCCCTTTGATTTTTGAAAATAAAAATAAAAATACCCCCCCTTTAAAAAAAAAATTCTCTTAATAAAGCATTTTTATAACTATTGTATAGTTTTAAAGTTAAAAATAAATTAATTTTAATTTATATAGTTAAAAACTATTAAAATAAATTAAAATTAAATTTTAATTTATATAGTTAAAAACTATTAAAATAAATTAAAATCAAATTTTAATTTAACTAAAAAAATAATTTAAAAAAAAAACTTTATTAAAAAAAATTACCTGTTTTTTTTTGTGGGGGGGGGTCGACGAGACTCGAACCCGTGACCTCTAGGTTCCCAGAACCCACCACGCGGCTCACTTGCCAATGATCTCGTGGGCTGATCTGGGTTCTAAACCCAGGTCCTCCTCCTTAAGGAGCCCAGCGATGGCTGTGCCACGTGACTGTGACGGGGCCGAGGCGAAAGTCACACAGCCTCTGCGTCACGCGACTGTTGCATTATGCGGTTGCAGCGGAGGTTGCATGGCTGGGGCAGCCGCAAGCGGCATGCCAGGGAGGGAGCACGCGGGAGTGGGTGGCGCGAGAAGGAAGGACCGCACGAGGTGGCGTCGGGGTGTCGCGGGGGTGGCACCTGGGTGGTGCGGGGAGGAGGGACCGCACGGGTGGCACTGGGGGAATAAAAAATTAAAGGTTTTGACCTTTAAAAAAAAAATCATTCACGAGCGCTCTCCAGCTCGCTTCCGCTGCGTGCTTCTTCGTCGGAATAAAATTCTTTGCACAACATTCCAGCTCTCCTTCGAAAAATTTGAGCCTCCTCTCAGACCAGCTCTAATGCCATGTTATGAAATCGAACAACGTAGGAGATTGTATTGATCAAATAAATATTACACCATAGCCTGAGAATAGTCCGTAGGATACGGAACCACCAAAGGCGAAAATAGTAAAGGTTATAACAATATAACCAATATTACAACAAACAAACAATATAATGGAATAATAGCAATTAAGCACGCTAACACAAGTATGATATAATGGTTCTTGAATGGATATGGTTAAGGTTTTTGAAGATTCAAAATTGGATCAAGTAAAAGTGGGGATTGAATTCAAATCACTCCATGATTTTTCTTTTTAAAGGTGATCTGAAATTCAAAAATTTAGGATTTTGACTTAAGAAATATCATGAAAGGGTACAATTCAAGAATAACATTGCATAACAAACCAAAATACACAAAAATATATAATCAAAATAGCATTGCAAAATAGTGCGATTCAAGAATAACATTGCTAACTGAAATTGTTGTTCTCTCTCTAATATTTGCAATACTTCTTGAATGGATAAAATGGAGTCCTAAGAATAAATTTGTGACCTTAACAGTATGATTAAGATTAGAAAATATATTTTCATGCATAAAGACATACCCCAAAAAGGCCACATGCTTGGGTCATTCATCTCCCTTGAAAAGCAATGGTTCTCATTGTATCAATTTTTGACATCAAGTGCAAAACTTACTATCTTATCTAATATTTTGTGAGCTATTCCCCATGGTGACCAATTTGTATTACCTTGACCACTCTATACGTCTAAATAGACTCCCTTCTAGTGGTCTTAGTCCATGTGTGAACAATTTCATCCTCCTCTACTTAAACAAAACTATCAAGATTGAGTTCTTCAATGTCTAATTATTTTTCTACTATAGAAGTGTCCAACAAAGGTGGTTGATAGGGTTGAGAAGTTCAACATTGAAGATTAAATTCAAACCAACATAAAATTGAATACTCAATTTAAAGGTATTCTCTTCAAATTTATTGGTGATTGTGTATGGTCCATAATGAAGAGGTTTGATCTTTTTACGAGGTTTTGTAAGTCTATGTTTCTAACTATATAACCATACCATATCTCCAACCTTTAATAGATGTGGGACCTAATTTTGGTCATGGAATTGTTTGTATTTTTATGTCTTTTTCAAGAGATTATAGACCTACTATTGGATATGATAAATCCATTCCATAAACTTGGTTACTTTTTTTACTTCTTTCTATCCATGTGGTGAGTACTCTATATGTTACATAAGGACAACTACATCAATGGGTGCCAAGGTTTGATACCTAAAAATGATATGAAAAGGATTATGCTTGGTAGATTTGTATAGATCTTGATTGTTCCCATGATGAATGTATGAGAGGCTCTCATCCTATGTGCATGGATGCTTGAAATTGTACATTCAAAGAAGATGTACAATTTAATTGATTCACAATTTTTTCTTGCCATCCGTTTGAGGATGAAAGGTTGTGGACATGATCAACTTAGTGTCCATCATGCTCCATAGGATGGACAAAAAATGTTCAAAATTTTATTATCCTTGTTAGATACAATGGACTTTGACAAGCCAATTTTGAGCCACACATGACTAAAATTAAGCTTAGCAATCTCCTTAGCTAAAATGGATTTCCTACAATAAATTATAATGACCATTTTTGAAAAATAACCAATTAATAAAAAACATAGTCATTATTATGCTTAGATGTGCGTAAAGTTGAGAGGACATCCATGGAGATATATTCCCAATGTTTGGATGGCACTGGAAATGGTGTATGTAGTCCCTACTTCTTATTGGTTGTTTTGGAAATAGCATAGGGTATATGACTTGATGTATCTCTTGACATCATTTGTCATTATAGGCTAATAGAAAGTACTTTGAAGAACTTCCAACATTTTTTCTACACCAAAGTGACCTACTAATTTGTTGAAGTACATTTCTCAAAGGATCTTTGAGCACTCACTAGGTAGTACACAAATATATCCCATGTGACAAAGAAGGTTACCTTACAAATAAAAACTAGAAACATTCTTGCCTATATAAATATATTGGTATGCATTTACAAAATCATAATGGACTTTATACAAGGTTGACCAATTAGAAATATAATGCCCATAGAAATCAAGAATAGTGGTGAGTGCCATATTTAGAGGTTGGTTCAAATAATTTACTACTAAAATTAGAACTCCCTTTATTTTTCTTGATGATTAAATAAAAAATTTATAAACATGTGGTCCAATTTTGGTATCTTTTACATCTTAACCTACTATATCTGAATGAGCTCTAGAGGTATATAATCTATATGGATGATGGTTTTCTTTTCTAAGATATACTTCTTCTATTATTTACATGCTTGGACAATGATATAAAGCTCTTTGTCATGTGTGGTACTTTCAAACTACTTCATTGAATATTTAACTATTATTAGCAATTGGATGTCCATGTTGTGCAAGGACAACTCCCAATACTTACTTTGATGTATCAATTATTACCTCAAAAGGTTGATGTATATTAGGTAGGGAAAATGTAAGAGTTGAAGACAATTGGTCCAACTTCTCAAGTACCCTTTATTGTGTATCTCCCCAATGGATCCTATATTTGGTACCTTCTTTGGTTGCTTGCTATAGTGGCCAACAATGTGTGAAAACCCTAATACAAATATTCAATAGAAATTAGCAAGATCCAAAGAGCTGCGAATATCTACCAGAGCCTTTGGGGTAGACTAATAGCTAATTATTTGAATCTTCTCAAGATCAACATGGTCTCCCTCTTTTTCAATAATATACCTAGGGTATTGAATCTTCATTATGCCAAATGAGCACTACTCTAAATTAGCATATAGCTTATGTCTTCCAAGAATCTAAAGTATTTGTCAAACATGTTACAAATATTTCTTCCATGTCTTACTATAGATGAGAATGACATCTAAGTAGATACAATAAATGAGCATGTGTAGATATGAAGGATGCCATCCATCATCCTCATAAATATGGTAGGTTCATTGGTTAAGCCTAAAGGCATAACCAACCATTTAAATAAATCCTTCTTGGATTTGAATGTAGTCTTCTATACAATTGTGGTATCTATGGGTATTTTATGATAGTCAAAATTGAGATCAATTTGGTGAATAAATTTTCACCATGGAGTTAGTCTAGCAAGTCATCTATTTGAGGGAGTGGATAGCAAATCTTCATAGTGATTTTATTCAAAGCTATATAGCCAATATAAAGTATTCATATTCCATATTTCTTTGGATACAAGACAATTGGGCTACCACATGATGAAGCACTTGGTCCGCTATACCCCTTTTGAATCAATTCTTAGATCTACCTCTTGATTTCATCATTTTAAAGGACCGGTCTATGATAAATAGGTGTATTAGACAAAGGAGAGGCAAGAACTAAATCAATGGAATTATTTACCTCATAATGAACTAGAATCTAAGTTGATGACTTATACAAGTCATCATATCCTGCTATAATATGATTCATTTACTTTTTTTTTCTACAACCTATGATAGATGTAGCAATGGTCCTTTTCTTTATAACTTGATCATCAATAGAATAAATATCATTGTTTTAGTTATCATCTATTTATATTGTTAAGCATTTATTAGGGAAATTGAGACAGGAGAAGATGCCTCTAGTATCTTATAACATTAACCTTCAATAGCGATGATGACACTTTAGGGCCTAGACTCATAAACACTATACCTTTTCCACATAAATGATAGGCTTAAAATCACATCATAAATATCCAAGGAAATAACATTATACAAAACTTCATCTTTGAATGGCTTGATGGTGTAAAATAGGATACATTGTTAAGTGACATGAGTGTCTCTCCCCTTCTATAACCATCCAATATTATATGGTTGTGGGTGTGGTGCGATAGGTAGATTCAAATCCTTCATCATATAAGTTGAAATTATATTCTTTTGACTTCCACTATCAACAATAAAATGTAATTTCTCATGCTCAACCCATATTTATGAGTGAAATATGCATTCCTCCTCTTACTCCTCTACTATAGCATGTGTGGTGGCAATGGTCACATTTGATTTGAATTCCACAATTTTCTTTCTTCTATCCTTAGACTGTGGATGTAGAGGTAGTGGTGTAGTGGATGTAGAGGGCTGCGACTCAATAAAATATGACTAAATTGCTTCACACTCCTCACTCAAACATTGGTTGCTCTTGTTATAGTTATACCATTTTCAGTCTTGGTCTTTGAGGGATTATTTTTTTGGGAGTTTATTTTGCTTTTAATTCTACTTTTGGGGTTGATCCCTTTGTCTTGATACTTTGGAGAGTTAATATTTCCTTTCTTTGGATGGTACTTAGTGTTCTAGTTTTTCTTTTTTGCTCCTCTTTCTTTTCTTATTTTGTTTTTGTGTTTTTGCTACAATTTGATGAGGTTCATGTCCTCTTGAAGTTACTATTACAACCCACTATAATAATTGAGGATTAAATACCTTTCAATATCTTGAATACCTATTTTTACTTTTATAGAATGGACAACATTAATATAATCTTTAATAGACTAATTTTTACCTTGAAACAATGGTTTCCATTGCCTATATTGGTCTTCATAGGCTCACATGGGATATTATTCCTTGATATATTCTATAAAATAATCCCATATGAACACTACTTCATCTTCATTCTCTTCTATGAACCTATTACAATATGCTTCCCTCCATTTGAACTAGTAATAAAGCTTTCAAGAGTGCAAAAGTGATATTTCACTGTCATTGAATTTATTTACAAAGAAATATGAAGATAATTAATCCAACCAATTTTCTAGGGAATCATCATTAATTTTCCTTCAAAATAGGAATATCAAAATCTACCTATATCTTAAGATATGTGTAAGTATTGAATTTTTCTAGGGTAGTGAAAGGTTGTGCAAATCCATCATCTGATTCTTTTATTTCAGGAGGGTTTCATTCAACATATCCTTAAAGGATCAACTATCTTGATGTTTTCAATTCTAGTTCTCACCTAAGATCATTTTAAATAACAAGGAAGGTAATTAGAGGGATCTTGTATCTCACACCTAAAATTTTGATATCCTAATCTTGTATTTATAGACATACACTTAAAATACAGACTGCTCTAATACCACTGATCTAAAACTTAGAATTTTAAATAAAACAAAAACCCAAAATTTCATGATAAGGAAGATCATGAAAGAGTGCTATTCAAAAATAACAAAGTATAATAAACTAAAGTATATAAGCAAAATAGCATGATAATTTTAATGCTCAAAAAATGGAATACAATGCAAGCAATCTCTTAGAAGAGATGGAAGGTTATAAAATTTCATCCAATACTCATGCTTTTATAATCAAGAGTGCATCTCTCTTTATACAATATTTTTGATGTGTTGGAAATATATTGTATTGAATAAGAAAGATCGCCCATATGGAAATATGGTGGTTCACCTTCTAAGAGTTAGAAGGTCACCCATATGACAATGTGGTCATTCACCTTTTATGAGTTACAAAGCATATTTAATTGAAAAGTACATACATATGACTTAATATTAAAGGAATATTTTTTTTTATTGATAGTGGGGTTTTAAGAGGATCCCCAAACCATTACAGCTAGAAAATGGAAAGAATCCCTCCAAGGGAAGAGCTTTCACCTTTATTAAAACCAAAAATTAGAGATTAGAAGGGTAATCTCTATAGTCGCCCAACGAACCAAAAGAGGGTCATATTGGAAATAAATAACAAAAACAAACTACATAAGGGTCCAAGGCCTACAGAGAGAAATAATATAGGGAATACCCACAACCATTCATTATGATCATCAAACGAGACAGGTGATTGGCCAACTTGTTAAGACACTTGCAAATTTTAGGCATAGGATATATTGTTTTTGGTGGTACAAGTGTGAATTAAGCATTGGGGAAAATGTCCATTCCATATCATGAGGGTCGCTTGTAGAAGCCCATGATTGGCCATGAGGTCGACCGCTTTGTTTCCCTTTCGATAGACATGTTGGACCACAATGTTGCTGAAGATTTAGAGAATAGCCTTTGACTCTTCAATAAGTGTTGCAACGTTCCATGGTGGGTGAGTAAACCCTTCTAATAAATTAATAGTATTGAGAAAATCCCCCTCCACAATAAGATTCTGAGTATGTATCTCTTTTACCGCCACCAATCCTTGAAACACTCCTTTAGCTTAGGTGAAGTTATATTGACACCCTATATTTTCTGCAAATGCTAGGATAGTTTTGACTTCATTATCTTTGATCACTCGTCCACAACTAGCCCTACTGGAGTAGCCTTTTACTAACCCATCGAAATGAAGTTTAAGCCAACCCGGTGGGAGAGGGTCATAGACACCAAGGACCTATCCATAGTGGGTCAAATTTGAATATTGGGGTAGGAAGACAGGTTGAGGATGCACACCAGTTTAGATTTAGATTGGAACATGAGTTTGTCAGTTGAAGACACCAAGTTAGCATTTTCCATAGACAGAGCTAAAATTTTTGATAAAATAGATTTAGGATTCCTAGCTTCATCTTTGAAATATCTTCTATTCCGCTCCAACCAAATCTGCCATAAATAATGAGGTAGCAAAAAGGACCACCAATATTTGAGATGAGAAAATTTGAACAACGGGGGCCATTGGATGCATATGTTAGCTAAGGAATTAGGGAAAGTCCGCTAAGTTGACCAGAGCAAGAAGGGAAGACAATATGCCAATGAAGAATGGACAAGCAAGGAATATGTGGTGGACAGATTCCTAAGCTAACAGACAAAGAAAACAACGGTTTTGGATAAGCATTCCATGGGAAATAAGATTATAAAAGGTATGGATATTATTTTTAATAGTTAGCCAAAAGAAGTGGGTGATTTTGGAAATAAGGTTTTTTAACCAAACACTTTTGACAAGGAATCAATTGCAAATAGATTCATCTTGTATGTGATATGTCGTTTTGATAGAGAAGAAGTCAGATTCACAAGGCTGCCAAACAGGAATGTCTTGTGAAGGAATGCTTGGGATAACCAAATGATATTTTACCTATTAATGAAAATATTATGAAATATTTAATTGTGAAAATATAACAATGAGGAAAGTAAAAAACATCTTTGATAGAAAAGTAAATGACTGATATATTTATTAAAAAATAAGTTTTATATGGCTTAATTAATGTAATATTTTGTATTTTTATGGGAGTGACTCCATAAAAGCCACACAACTTATTAAATACATGAGATGAAAAATGAATAACCCTTTTGAAACTTTCTCCTAATTCTAAATTAATATTACATATAAATTTATAAATATTTTTCATATGGTTATATAAAAGAGAATAAATCACATTAAATTATTTATGCGATATGATTATATATATAGCCAATGCTTAATTAAAATATTTAAAGGTAAAATTATAAATGATTCTTAAAACTTTATCAATTTAAAGTTATTATTAGAATAAATTTAAATTGGATTCTAGTCCTCGTGTGGACGAGTGTGTGAGGGGGTGGGTTTGTGGTGGTTGTGTTAAATTCCCTATTGATAAGCATAGCTATCGGCTTTACGAGGGATCATGGTTGGGAGGAGATTGCTCAGCCCTATGCATTGGTCGTAGAGGTTTATCATACCAACCAAAATAAATAAAAATTTGGATTCTAGTCTAATATAAGTTTAGATAAATATTATATTAAATATTATATAAAAAATTAAGATATTAATGAAACATATTAATTAGAAAATAAATTTACTTGGTTGGTTTTGATCTCATACTAATTTGATGTCCTTTAACAAGGCCAATAACAAAAAAAAAAACTAAATTTATGATAAAATTTATCATCTAAAAATTTTAGATTTTAATTGAATAACTATATTTAAATATATAACCAAAATTATATCATAAATCTAATATCTAAAAAAATGTTTTTAATTAAATAATTATATTTATATATCAATTAAAAAATATAGTGTAAAAAAGGGTAAATTAGTTTTTAATGTCTACAAGGCCATAGGCCATATGAGATTACCTTCATGGAGGATGTTCTTTACCCAATATATGGTTATCCAACCACATTCTAGTTATCAAAGCATGGTGTAAAGCCCTACACCCTGTAGTATTAGAACCTTGGACCACTATTTAGAGTTCCAATGTATCCACTGTTAAGCGACTTACGTTGTAGACAATGTAATTTTTAACATGACAAGGCCATAGGCTATATGAGACAGATATTGTTTATCCAATATATGGTTATCCAACCATACTCTGATTCTCAAAACATGGTGTACAACCCTACCCCCCATAGGATTAAAACCTTAGACCTCTATTTAGAGTTTCAAAGTTTCTACAAATATTATGAATATAAAGTAAAAATATATTAATTAAAAATAGAATACAAATTATAAAGTGAATTTATATTTAATTTTTAAATATATAAGGTACTTATAAAATGTTTATATCTTTGGGAGCAAGTGTGAGCTATTAGGGAGCCCTACTAGGTAGAATTGATGAAAATTTATATTTAAAAACCCTAATAGGAAGTCAATATGTCCTAGCTAGAAGATAGGTTAGCCTAGCTAGAAGTTTGGATGTCCAAGTTGAAGATAAAATGAAGAGAAGATATATAATAAGTTTGATTCAAGTTTGATCAAAGTAGTAGATGTTACACCTAAAGTGATTATCATGGATAAGATGATTGAGCATGATATAATGGTTCTTAAAAGTAGAGGGTTAATATGTAAGTTCTATGGATACTAGCCAAGGATTTTGGAGATTCAAAATTGGATCAAGTTGAAGTGGAGATTGAATTCAAATTACTCTAATTTTTCTTCCTTAAGGTTTTTTCTCATGTACAACTTGAGTGGCCTGACAGTGTAGACTTTGAAAATCTAAATAAAGGTCCAAGGTTCAAATCCTACAAGGGATAGGATTGTCCATCGTGCTTCAATAACTAGAGTAGAACACTAAAAAACCCTTTACACTTTACCTTTTTCAATTAAAAAATCAAGAATAAAATAATGGGTGATGGTTGCCCACGGCTTAGGGGGAGAGATATCCTTTATTGAAAACCATGGAATGAATTTTTTTCTATTAAGAGAGAAACTATTAAGAAGCTTCCAATCTAGTTTATGCTTTTGGACTTCCATATCAACTTATCAATAAGGATGTTTTAAAGAATATTGGAAATACCGTAGGGAAATTCATTGAGTGACTAATTATTAAGGAGCAAAACCATTCTATATATGTCATGACCCTCCCTGGAAGGCTTTTTGGCACAAAGAAATAATGTATTAATCTATGATGTTTTAATACCTTATTTGGTCAATTGAACCAACTATGTGATGTTTAGTTGATTTAAATAGCATGGTATTGCTGATATATTACCAAATGTTCAGGATCAGGTACACTCGTAGGTGGAAGAAGTAGAATCCTCCACCAAAAGTGGGGGTACTTGAGATTGGGGAAATGATGATTAAGGCAACTCGGTGGTAACATTAATGGATACCTCCATATAGGCATGCATTATCGGTTAGAGATAATCGTCAATAACTAGCCACATTGAGCCTTAATTTGATAGCCTAGTAGCTATCGTAAATTCTTAGGCTAAGATAGGTGATTGAGTTGATGGAAAGACTCCCTCTTTGTCTATTGCATATGTTTAATTATCTTTTACTTCATCACTATCTGCATTTGTGGTTTGGGAAATAAAAGCATGCATAATTTAGCTACCTCTAAAAGCTCCTTATTTTGCTTAAAATCTATTACTTTCTATTTATAAATAATAGAAGTTTTATTTTAAAATGATAATAGAGTTTCATTTTATAAATAATAGAAGTTTTATTTTAAAATGATAATAGAGTTTCATTTTATAAATAATAGAAGTTTTATTTTAAAATGATAATAGAGTTTCATTTTATAAATAATAGATGTTTATTTTAAATGATAAATAGAATTTCATTTGCAAAGGATAAATATTTTATTTGATTATAGAGTTTCAATTAATTAAACCATAAAGTTTTATTTAAATTAAATAATAAGAGAACAAGAGACTTTATTTGATTAATAATAAAGTCTTGTGAAAGTTAGTTTATTTGATATGAAACTTTTATGTAAATAAACATATAAGGGGCTTTATTTTAAACTATATATATATGGTAAAACTTTTCTAACCCCTTATATGGGCTCGTTGGGGATGGAAGCTTTCTATCGCCTCTTTCGAGAAGTGCCATTAATAAGAAATCTTTGTGATAAGAAATAATAGTTTTTAAATTTTAAAAAAAATATTGTGCCACCCAAGAAATATGGGGGAAGTAATGACGATGCATGAAGTTGATGAGGAGGGATGAGGGGGAAGGAGATGATGAAAAGATAGGGGACAAGGAAGATGACACTTTATGGAGAAGAGAGACCTCTAGAAAAATCAAGGTAAACCAGATATTGTAGGAGAGCCATGATTCAGCCAAAAAGGAGTGATTGTCACAGTTAAACCACAGGTTGATTTATAATAAGCATCTCCTTTATCTTAAATTTGGTCTTTTAATAAAAGGAAAGAAATAGAATGCTTATTGGTTATTATCTGTGGTTACACCCAATTTTTCTTTGCTAGCTTGGCTATGTCATTTGTTTGTTAAACCCTTTACCCATCTATGAGCCGCCTCATTGGGATCCATGAGTTGGTTAACCCTAGGTCATATTTGCTATTTCGTTATCCTCCATGAGTTAAGTTCCTAGTTACGTCATACCTAAGTTAGTTTGATTTTTGTTGTGGTATCGCTAGGTAAGGCATTATGTTTAGCAAGTTACTTCCTCGATAGGGTTGACATTGTTGCTAGTTGAACCCTTATGGTTTAGATGGTTGACGTGTAGCTAATTCTCCATGTCACCTTATTATCAACATCCTTGTGTTGGATAGCGTCTAGGTGACATTCGGTGCGAGAAGTGTTGGGAGGAAAAGCTGCCACCGTGATTATCTCAAATTTGTTACCTTTCTCTAGCCGACCGTCATCCACATAGGTCTTTATTAGACCATTGTGTCTTCCTTCTTCACACTTTCTCATGGCGTGTTGTATTTTTATTGGACGTTTGTGAAGATATTTAGGGCATGTGGTGCTTCTCTTACTCTAAGGGTATTTAAACCCGTTACTTGTTGACTTTCATTAATGTTGAGAGTTTATATTATGGTAAGACCATAGGATGGTGGTGTTATACCAGTGATGTCTACCTTCGAGTATTTTTTATGAAAATTTATTTATTAAAGAGAGGTGTGACTTTTACTTATGTAATTAAAAGTGTGATTTTAATTTATGTAATTAAGATGTGACTTTAATTTAGTAATAAAAAAAAAGGATATTTAATTTCTAGATAAAAGTAGATGACTTTGATTTATTAAATAAAAAATTAGTTTATTTTATAAATTAAGGGTATGGGACTTTAATTTATAAAATGAAGGAAAAGGTTTATTTATAGATTAAAGTAGATGACTTTGATTTATTAAATAAAAGAATTAGTTTATTTTATAAATTAAGGGTATGAGACTTTAATTTATAAAATGAAAGAAATGGTTTATTTATGGATTAAAGTAGTGACTTTGATTTATTAAATAAATAGAAATGGTTTGTTTATAAATTAAGGGTATGGGACTTTAATTTATAAAACAAAGGAAAAATGGTTAATTCTAAGATTAAAGGAACCTAGATTATTTAATGATTAAAGGTATGGGACTTTAATTTGTTGAATAAAGGTTGAAAGGAATTGATTAAAGTAGAACCTATGATCTAGTTGTATTTGTTGAAAGACTCTCAATGGGTAATGAGAGGTGAAAATAAAAATAGAGATTTTTATGATATCAACTATGCAATAGATGGTTAGATACTTTGATTTAATTTGTATAGTTGCAATTTGGCAAAGAAATAAGTAAATGCATTTAGAAGCATGTCTATCATGGAACCATGAGTGCCTTGATCCCCTACTATCCTCAAATGATCGATGGAAAGAGGAGGACCAAGGAGGTAGTTGGAACCAATGTATCAATTTGATTCTACTTATAATGATTTACTTATGCTCAAATAGATTATTGTGGGGAGATTTCCCTAATGAAATTGATGTAATATATTATTCTTTAAGAGTATGGAGGATTTACCATACTTGCTTATATGTAATAATTTTTAATTCTTGGAAGATGTACCTTTAAATTACTATTTGAATTATCTATATTTTGTATTAATTTCTTTCAATTAATGTTTACCTTCTTTAAATGTTGCTTCCTTTCTAGTATCCTTTGTATGCTTTATGAATTATTTTTGTTAGATTTAGTATCTAGAATTATTCTTGTTTTCTTGCTAAACAATAAAAACTTAAGTAATGAGTTCTAGGGTGAACTTAGAGGGTGACCTAAGGGAATTGAGACCCCTTAGGGTGAACATAGTGGACCTAAGGGATTAAGACCCCTTAGGGAGAATGATAACTAAGTTTAGGAAAGACTACATCTGAGTTAAGATAGCTCATCATGGAGATGATATGGATAGCTTAACTCGTAATACGCATAGCATACCTACACAGATTGACTTGTGTATGGTATGGAGATGGGTGTATACCTTCGATTGACTGAAGGTGATAAGTTTAGCTCATCAAGAATGATGAGAGGGATAAACTTATTTGTGGTAACACATAATACACCTACACATAGATGGACTTGTGTGAGGGTATCTAGTGAGATGTAGCTCTTCAGAAACTTAGGGGATTTAAACAATAGATCAATTAGGAATCGGTTAGGGGTTTATGAATCCCTCTCCTTAGTAAAAAATATTTTCTTTTCTGTGTGTTTTATTATAGTTAAATTTTGGGTCATTACATTTGGTATCAAAGCTTCTAGAATTCTAAAGGGATTTGGATGTCTCCAATGAAGGCTTGCTTAAAGTATAAGCTAAAGTTAGGATGACCTAGAATGCCCTACTTGCTAGAATCTAATGGGAATTAATCCCAAGGGTGAATGAATGTTATGATACCTTAGTATGGGCTTTGGTATTAATGTTACATCATAACCTTGGAATACCATCCTAATTAGATTATTGATGCTTTTAGCAAGAGAACTTTATATTATGGCTTGAATTAGTGATACAATTTAAGGTGAAGTTGTAACCTAATATTTTTCTTGGTTGTAACTAGGTTAAAATGCCACCTAAGGCTAGAAAAGAGAGGCCTACACCTAGACAAACTTGATAAAATAATATCGAAGAAGGGATCCAAGATGAGGATCCAAGAAATTCTAATAGAGAGGTAGAAGACCTCACTGCTATGGTTGCTACCATGTAGGATCAGATGAGACAAGTGTTGGAAACAATTGTGAATTAGAACTTGCAAGCTAGAGGCTCAGAGGTTGGCCAAGATGATGGGCTAACTATAGAAAAGTTGCAAGCTAGAGCCCTTCTAGAAAAGGAAATGACTAGGGATCTAAAAAATATTTGTATCTCCAAGTTTGATGGAGAAGGTGAAGGGGATGCAACTGAAGCCTAGTTGAGAGAATTAGAAGTTTATTTTATAGTAAAAGGCTATTCCCTAGGAACCCGAATAGTTTGGGCCATGATCAACTTAGAAGGGGCTGCTTTAGATTGGTGGGGAACCTACTATGAGAAGAATAAGGTTGAACCTATTGATATTAAATGGAAATATTTTATTGAAATCTTCAAAAAGAGGTTTCTCACAGAACACTTCTATGCCTTAAAGTTTGAAGAATTTTCTAGCCTTTGACAAGGAACTAAAATAGTGGAGATATACTATAAGAAGTTGGTTTAATTACTTAAGTATGTACCTACTTATGATGAGAAGATGAGGGTTCACAAGTTTATTCATGGGTTAGAATCTAGAGTGAAGCATGATGTAAACATGCATGAGCCTAAATCACTATAAAAGGTGTATGACTTGGCAAAGAAAGTAGAGTCTCACCTATAATTTAACTATGCTACCCTATCTGAGCAAGATCGACAAGCACTGAGGAAGAGGAATAGTCAAGGATTCTTGAAATGGGAAGAGGAAGAGGATCGAAAGACCAAGAACCCTCAAAATTTTGAGAAGAGAAATAATGGGAAATAGGGAAAGTTCAAGAAGAAATTCCAAAAGAAAACCAACAATAATCCCAACAATGCAAAACCTCACCCTCAAAAACCATAAACTTCAGCTCCAATAAGTAAGAGAGGAGAAAAAATAGAAAATAAGGACCCAAGGATGGGTGTTACCATTGTAGAGGCCCACATTATGCTAATCAATATCCACACCAACCAGGGCCGAGTTCATCCAATGCCAAAGGAAAGGAACCTGAGCATCGGATCTACACCACAACCAAGAAATAAAAGCTAGAGGGGCAAGCTACCCCATTGCTTGTAAAAGGTAAGATTTTTAATAAGCAAGTAAATATTTTAATAGATAGTGGGGCCACTGATAGTTTTATTTCTTCTAGTTTAGCAAGGAATATGTCAGAAATACTAGGATATTTAGCCCATGGATGGAAGGTAGAGTATGGTTCTAGGTAAACCTACTCAATAAACCAATGTTATCCAATGGTAGAAATTACTTTAGCTAGTGGTACCACCGAAGGTTGTTTATATGTAGCTCCACTTCATGCCTTTGATGTGATCCTAGGGATGGATTGGTTATAAGCCCATAAAGCCTTGATCAATTTCCAAGATAGATGGATCGAGTATTCAGAGAAAGGTAAGGAAAGACTAAGAATTCATAGTGAGCAGGGGGTATTCAAACCCCAGATGTTATCAGCTATGCAATTGAAGAAAGCCCTCAAGAAAGGAGGGATAGTGTATGTTGTAAAACTTAATGAAGTAGGAGATGATCAGAAGAGAGAGGTGCTAGGGAAGCACCCAATTTTATAAGATTTTAAGGATGTGTTCCTAGAGGATTTACCTAGACTCCCTCTTATATGAGAATTTGATTTCACAATTGATCTTATGCTAGGAGCAGAACCTATTCATAGATCTCCATATAGGATGAATCCTATCGAGATGTAGGAACTAAAGGTTCAACTACAAGGGCTATTAGAAAAGGGATTGATAAAACCAAGTGTGTCACCTTGGGGTGCACCAATTTTATTTGTGAAAAAGAAAGATGGTTCTTTAAGATTGTGTATTGATTATAGGATGCTAAATAAGGCTACAATCAAGAACTGATATCCCCTACCTAGGATCAAAGATTTATTCGATCAACTAAGAGATGCCATAATATTCACTAAGATTGACCTAAGATCAGGGTATCATCAATTAAGAATACATGAGGAGGATACTCATAAAATGATATTTAAGACTAGGTATGGGCATTATGAGTTTATAGTTCTACCCTTTGGACTGACTAATACCCCAACTGCATTCATGAATCTAATGAACAGTGTGTTTAGAAGACACCTAGACCAGTTTGTCCTTGTATTCCTAGATGATATCTTAATATACTCTCAGAACAAAGAAGAGCATGATAAACATCTCAAGATCATGTTAGAGTTATTAAGGGAAAATCAACTCTATGGAAATCTAGCCAAAAGTGATTTCTATATTTCAGAGGTATGATATCTTGGACATATCATATCAATAGAAGGAATTATTATGGATCCAGAGAAAATAGAGGCCATCCTAAATTGGCCACCCCCTACTAATGTGACTGAAGTGTGAAGCTTCATGGGGTTAATAGGCTACTATAGATATTACATAAAGGATTACTCCAAGATTGTTATGGTAATAACTAACCTTCAGAAGAAGGGAAAGGAATTCAAGTGGTCAAAGAAGTGTGAAGCTACCTTTGCATTGCTGAAACATAAACTCACTACCACACCAATACTAAATATTCTTGACCCTCAAGGGGACTTTTTAGTATGCACAGATGCATCATTGGAAGGGTTAGGAGGAGTACTCTCTCAAGAAGAGTCAGTAGTAGCATATACTTCAAGGAAGCTCAAGAAGCATGAAGTTAATTATGCTACACATGATTTAGAGCTAGTTGTAGTGGTGCATGCTCTAAAGGCCTAGCACCACTACTTGGTGGGAAGGCCCTTTGAATTAAATACTGACCATCAAATTTTGAGGTACATATTTACCCAACCTATACTCAATGCGAGATAGAGAAGATGGGTTGAGTTTCTCACTAAGTATGACTTTGAAATTGAGTACATAAAAGGGAAAGAGAATAAGGTTGTTGATGCTTTGAGTAGAAGGAAACACATAGCAACCATAACTAGAAGTCACATGGATCTAATGGATCAAGTGAGATAGGAGCAATCTCAGGATGAGTATTACCAAGAAATTCAAGTTAGGATGAATAGAGACCCTAAGGGTAATAAGGAATTTGGTATGAAATATGACCTTTTATGCTACAAAGGTAGAGTCATCATACCAAAAATGGGTGATTTAAGAAAATTAATAATGCAAGAAGCCCATAGATCTCCTTATTCTGCTCATCCTAGAGGGACCAAAATGTAGGAAAACATGAAAAGAACCTTCTTCTAGGTAGGAATGAAGAAGGATATCATCAATTTTATCGCTCGATGCCTTGAATATCAGAAATTTAAGGTAGAATGCAAGCATCCTATAGGAAAATTGTATCCACATGATGTACCTATACAGAAATGGTAGGTCATATCTATGGATTTTATAGTAGGTTTACCCAAGACCAGGTATCAACATGATGCAATCCTTGTAGTAGTCGATAGATTGACTAAGGTTGCACATTTCATACCTAGAGAACATCAAGGATGATGCTCAGGTAGTGGCTAATATATTTTCCAAAGAGGTATTTCGATTACATGGATTTCCTAAGGTAATCATTTCAGATAGGGATTCCAAATTCACTTCTAAATTTTGGAAATCCCTACATAGTGTAGTGGGCATGAAACTGAATATGAGCTCAGCATACCACCCTAAGATAGATGGTCAAACTGAATGGGTAAACCAAGTACTAGAGGATATGCTTTGCATGTACTACATGGATCACAAGTCTCATTGGGAAGACTACCTACATCTTGTAGAGTTCACCTACAATAATGGACATCACTCCTCTCTAGGAATGGCTCCTTTCGATGCCTTGTATGGGTGAAAGTGTAGAATACCATTATCTTGGGATAACCTAGAAGATCGAGTTGTGATTGGGCCAGATATGGTCAGAGAAATGGAAGATCAGTTAAAGGTAATCAGGCAAAGACTTAAAGAAGTTGTTGATAGGTAAAAAAGTTATGTTGATCTAAAGAGGACTCCAAGAGAGTACTTAGTTGGAGATAAAGTATTTTTAAGGGTTAAACCGATGAAGAGTGCTATCAAATCCATAAATTTGGATCCATGGTTTGTGGGACCCTTTGAAATCACTAAAAATATCAGTTTGGTTGCATACCGACTTGCCTTACCACCTAACCTATCAAAGATCCATGACACCTTCCACATATCCTTGCTTAGGAAATATGTTGCTGACCCTGAACATGTGTGGGATGTTTCTAAATTGTAGATGGCAAATCTAGAGGCTATTGAAGTGATGTCGGTAAATATTCTTGAGTTTCATTCTAAGTCTATGCGAAATCAGACTCTTGAGCAATGTAAGGTCCAGTGGGACCGATTTTCTGAAAGAAATGCCACTTGGGAGAAAGTGGATGATATGCAAAAATATTTTTCCTTCTTGTTTGAAAATATATAATGTAATAATTTTATTTTTTTAAAACTGGAAACACCCGGGATGGTGTTTAGTCCTAGGGGGTAGGATGTCATGACCCTCCTTGGTGGGCTTTTTGGCACAAAGAAACAATGTATTAATCTATGATGCTTTAATACCTAATTTGAGCAATTGAACCAACTATGCGATGTTTAGTTGATTTGGAAGAGCATGGTACTGCTGACATATTACCAAATGTGCAGGATCAGGTACACTCGTAGGTGGAAGAAGTAGAATCATCCACCAAAAGTGGGGTACTTGAGGTTGGGGAAATGATGATTAAGGCAACTCGGGGGTAACATTGATGGATACCTTCATATAGGCATGCATTATCGGTTAGGGATAATCATCAATAGCTAGCCACCTTGAGCCTCAAGTTGATAGCCTAGTAGCTATCATAAATTCTCAGGCTGAGACAGGTGACTGGGTTGATGGAAAGACTCCCTCTTTATCTATTGCATATGTTTGATTATCTTTTACTTCATCACTATCTGCATTGGTGGTTTGGGAAATAAAAGCATGCATAATTTGGTTGCCTTTGAAAGCTCCTTGTTTTGCTTAAAACCTCTTACTCTCTATTTTATAAATAATAGAAGTTTTATTTTGAAATGATAATAGAGTTTCATTTTTTTGAATAAGCTATGTATGGCTTATATTGGGGGCCACTTCCATTACAAAAAAAATGAGACATTGCTCTCAATACATTTCTAAAAAATTAATTAAAGTATACCTATATTTGCTTTTTTATCAAAGATATTTTTCATCTTCCTCAAACTGCTAAAGTTCCATGAGTAATTTTTTTAAGAAACTAACAACAAGAACAACCCTTACATGATGCATAACTCGAGAAGATAGATGAAAAACAAATATAACAATCATCCATCAAAGAGGAAATCCATTTGATTATTTTTCTTCTATAGCAGATATTCTTCCTCTTGTAGAGTGGCAAGATCTAAGAATGCATTTTTGCACTTCAAGCTCCTAAGGTAATATCTATTTGTACCACATTTTGTAGGATCTTCACTTTTAAAAAACTCACCGTCATTAATTGTTTCATAATTAGCTTTGAGTATACCATTTGAGGTGCTAATATTTTCCATGGAATCATCTAAATGGTCTTTAGTAACCATTTGGCTTTTCTCAATGATCTGATTCAAATTCTCCTTTTGGGGTTGAGTATTTTGTTGTTCGCACTATTGGACAATTGGTGCATCTGGAGGATGAGCTTCTTCTTTAGTAACCATTTGGATTTTCTCAATGATCTGATTCAAATTATCCTTTTGGGGTTGAGTATTTTGTTGCTCGCATGATTCCTATTGGAAAATTGGTGCATCTAGAGGATGAGCTTATTTCTTTTGAACTAGGACATTTGAAGGTTTTGAATCATTCACATTCAGGCCCTTCTCCACCAAGGAGGAATCAAAGCATGATCGGATGTTTGAGCATCTCTTCTTCAAGTGGCCATATTTCTGATAGCCATAACATCTTAGGAAGAAGTTTTCATAGTTAATATTTTGGATCCATTCCCCTTTGCTTGAGGAGATAGTAATGGATTGAGGCCCAGGAATTGAAACATCCATCCAAATAGCCAATATTTCTTTACTCATATTAATTTTACTAGATAAATTTTCCTCAGTTTGGGCATCCATATACTGGAATGAACCAATGGTATTACCGATTTTGGTGAATATCTTCTCTCCCCAAAACTCCATAGGGAGAGCATAAATATTCACCCAAAATGGGAAGCAATTAACTTATTCTGTAAAGGGGTTGAAATTAGGAGTTCAAGGTCTTATATAGACACCCCTTTGTCCAAAAAACCAATTATATCTATAATCCATTACCCTATCTTTATCCTCTAAATAAATAAAAAAATAGAAAAGAAATTTCTGGGTAGGAGAGTTACTTGGAAATCTAAACTCCGTCAATATTTAATGTATCCTTTGAGCTCCTCTAGGCCTGTTCTTTTGCCTTTGAGTTTGCAAATAATTGTTCATGCTTCATGATCAATCAGATTCAACCCAAATTCATCCTTTAAAATCTTGATAGAGGGCATGGGTTCATCCACCTACGAACCCAAATATCCTTGAGAAATATTTCTTTGATTGAAGAGGCTTTCTCACAAATTGAAGAGACGGTTTGCGAACAACCCTCTTGACTGCACCTAGGGTTTGCATCTCTTTTGTGAATATTGTACCCAAAATTTATTGCTTTGTTGCATCGCTTGAATGCACCTAGGGTTTGCATTTCTTTTGTGAATATTGTACCCAAATTTATCGTTTTGTTCCTTCGCTTGATTGCACCTAGGGTTTACATCCCTTTTGCAAAGATAATTATTATCGTTGTTATTGGTGATTTAGTTCCCCGTGGGCTTCACCCTTGTCTGGTTCCACATCACCTCAATAGCCCTACTACCCATATCCATCCTCATCGTAGCCTTTGCACTCATTGTAGTGCGCTCGTCGCAACCTCCGCGCTCATAATAGAGTTTCATTTTATACATAAAATTTTTATTTTAAAATGATAACAGAGTTTCATTTTATAAATAATTGAAGTTTTATTTTAAAATGACAATAGAGTTTCATTTTAATAAATAATAGTTGTTTATTTTAAATGATAAATAGAATTTCATTTGCAAAGGACAAATTTTTTATTTGATTATAGAGTTTCAATTAATAAAACCATAAAGTTTTATTTAAATTAAATAATAGAATTCCTTTCAAAAAGAGAAGAAGAGACTTTATTTGAATAATAATAAAGTCTCGTGAAAGTTTATTTGATATGAAACTTTTATTTAAATAAACCTATAAGGGGCTTTGTTTAAAAAAAGAGAAATTGTGGTAAAACTTTCTCTAACCCCTTATATGCGCTCGGTGGGGATGGAAGCTTCCTACCACCTCTTTTGAGGAGCACCATTAATAAGGAAGCTTTGTGATAAGAAAGAATAGTTTTTAAATTTAAAAAAAAATCTTATGCCACCCAAGGAAGATGGAGGAAGTAATGATAATGTGTGAAGTTGGCGAGGAGGGATAATACAAGGTGGAAGACGACAGCATAAGGGGGAAGGAGACAATGAAAATAGAGGGGAGGAGGAATATGACACTCATTGGAGAAGAGAGAGCTCTAGAAAAATCAAGGTAAACCAGACATTGTGGGAGAGCCACGATTCAACCAAGAAGGAGTGATTATCACATCTAAACCACAGGTTGGTTTATAATAAGCATCTCCTTTATCTTAAACTTGGTATTTTAATAAAAGGAAAGAAAAGAATGCTTACTAGTTATTATCTTTGGTTACACCCAGTTTTGCTTTACTAGTTTGGCTATGTCATTTGATTATTAAACCCTTGACCCCTCTGTTAGTCACCTTGTTGGGATCCATCAATTGGCTAACCCTAGGTTGTCTTCATTGTTTTGCTATCCTCCATGATTTGAGTTCCTAGTTACATCATACCTGAGTTAGTTTGATAGTTGTTGTGGTGTCGTTAGGTAAGATGTTGTTTTTAGTAAGTTGCTTGCTCAGTAGAGTTGATGTCATTTCTAGTCAAACCCTTATGGTTTGGATGGTTGACACGTACCTAATTCTCCATGTCACCTTGCTATTGACATCCTTGTTTTGGGTAGCATCTAGGTGACATTTGACGTAAAAAATGTTGGGAGGGGAAAGTGCCACCGTGATTATCTCAAACCTGTTATCTTTCTCTAGCTAACTGCCATCTGCGCAGGTCTTGCTTAGATTGCAGTGTCTTCCTTCTTCACCCTTGCTCGTGAAGTATTGTATTTTTTTGGACGTCTATGAAGAGCTTTAGGTACTACGATGCTTCTCTTAGTGTAAGGGTCTTTAAACCCCTTACTTTTTGAATTTTGTTCCTGTTGAGAGTTTCCATTATGGTAAGATCGCATGATGGTGGTGTTATACCAATGATGTCTACCTTCGAGTATTTTCGTAGGTAGATTTCTTTATTAAAGAGGGGTGTGACTTTTATTTATGTAATTAAAAGTGTGATTTTAATTTATGTAATTAGGATGTGACTTTAATTTAGTAAATAAAATAGGGTATTTGATTTATAGATTAAAGTAGATGACTTTGATTTATTAAATAAAAGAATTAGTTTGTTTTGTAAATTAAGGGTATGGGACTTTAATTTATAAAATAAAGAAAAAGTTTTATTTATAGATTAAAGTAGATGACTTTGATTTATTAAATAAAAGAATTAGTTTGTTTTGTAAATTAAAGGTACGAGACTTTAATTTATAAAATGAAAGAAAAGGTTTATTTATAAATTAAAGTAAATGACTTTGATTTATTAAATAAAATAATTAGTTTGTTTTGTAAATTAAGGGTATGGGAATTTAATTTATAAAATGAAAGAAAATATTTATTTATATATTAAAGTAGATGACTTTGATTTATTAAATAAAAGAATTAGTTTGTTTTGTAAATTAAGGGTATGGGACTTTAATTTATAAAATGAAGGAAAAGGTTTATTTATAGATTAAAGCAGATGACTTTGATTTATTAAATAAGAGAGTTTTTTTTTGTAAATTAAGAGTATGGAACTTTAATTTATAAAATGATAGAAAGGGTTTATTTATGAATCAAAGTAGTGAATTTGATTTATTAAATAAATAGAAATGGTTTGTTTATGAATTAAGGGTATGGGACTTTAATTTATAGAACAAAGGCAAAATGGCTAATTCTAAAAAAAAAGATATGAAGGACAATGCGGGGCCCAAGAAGTGGTTGTCTTTTGTTGAGACTCTTAGAGGAAAAAGAAAGGAGTTTCTCTCTCTTCTGCCCCTAGTTCCATTAAATAATAAAATTTCAGCCCCGAAAAGTTCCATGAGCCCTTTTCTTTTAATGGAAGAATTCTCCCTGGTAGGCAATTTTTTGGGAGGTATGCTGGACATGGAGACTATCAGGGCTTGGGCGACGGGTAAATGGCGACTGGTAGGCAGCTTGGATTTGGTAGCTCTAACTTAAGGGTTCTTCATTATCCGTTTTAACAATATGGAGGATTTTAGCTTTACTAGCTAAGCAGGCATGGCGTCTCATTTCTGGTGAAGAAAATGAATGAACAACTATCATCAAATGAAAGTATCTTCAAAATATGAGATTTCTAAGTGACTCAGTTCCAATCAGAGGTTCTACTTTTTGGAAAGCAATTCTTAATTGTAAGGAAATCATCAAAAAAGATTTAAGATGGGTTTTAGGCAATGGTGAGAGGATAAATTGTTGGAATGACAAGTGGGCTAAGGACGAACCACTGACGCAATATCCTAACTTAACTCGAATCAGAGATATCACGGAAGAACTCATTGGTAGAAAAGTCTCTGATTATATGGTTGAGAACAGAGGTAGAATGAAGTGGAAACAAATAAGAATTCAAGGATTTCAAGCGGAATCAAATGATCTTTGTAACATTCTCGAGCAACAGTTTATCCCCATGAGACCCAAGGAAGATCAAGTGACCTGGGCTCCTACGAAAAATGGGCAGTTCACTGTTAAATCATCTTACAAGATTTTGCTTGATGACGAGGATTTTGTCCTCCAAAAAGACTTCATTTGGATAAAAAAATTAATTCCAAAAATTACAGTCTTTTCATGGCTGGTTATCCAAGGAATAATTCTAACCATTAATAATATGATGCGTAAAGGTATTTGTATCACTAATCGTTGTTATCTGTGCAGGGATAATTGAGAGACCATTTATCACATTTTCCTTGAGTGTCCTTTTTCCTTGATTGTCCTAAGTGGGGTTTTTTAGGCCTTTAATATTTCATGGGTTAAACTAGCCATCGTACTTGATTTGTTCATCTAGTGGCCTTACCCCTTTTTAAGCCAAAGTATTAGATACATGTGGAAAATTTGTCTCAATCACTATCTTTGGTAGGTGTGGCTAGAAAGCAACCATAGAGTCTTTAATGAGTCTATCCATGATCATCAAACTATCATTGCCAGGATCCTATCCTTTTCCAATGAGAATGTGAACCTTATCCCTTTTGATAGTTGTAAACCTCATCTGTAGGAGACCACGATTGCTCAATATTTAAGCTTAACCTTTTTATATGAGTCTGTGCCTAGGGTAGTCAACCCCAGAGCCAATGTTAAATGGTCTCCACCTCCTATGGGTTATTTTAAGCTTAATCTTGATGGAGCAGCTAAGGAAAATCTTGGCAGAGCAGGCGTTGGTGGCATTGTGCAAGATCATAATGGGAATATTATGCTTGCATTTTTTGAATATTTGGGAACAAGGACAAACAACGAAGCTAAAGCTAGAGCTATGTGGAGAGGTCTTCAAATGACTCAAGACTTAGAAGGCAATTTGATCATAGAATGAGACTCTATGCATGTTATAAATATCCTCAATAATTGGAAAACACCTCCTTGGAGGATTAAAAAAATTGTTGAAGAGGCTAGGATCCTTTTCCAAGGAAGACAAGACAAAAAAGCCCAACATGTCTTTCGGGAAGCTAACAAAATTGCTGATAAGATGGCCAATTTGGGTGTCGATGGTGACAGACTTTTCAAATGGGAACACGGTGTCCCGAGTGAAGTAGAGGAGCTTATTCAACAAGAATTCCAATAATGATAGTCAAATTTACCAATAGGTAAGGCACTGTAAGTTCGAAGGCTAGGAGTATTCCTGTCTCTTTTTGAATTGGACTCACAATAAAAATTATTTGACTTGTCAGTCTTCGTGGATGTTGCTTGGAAATACCACAAAGACTAATGGGGATAGTCACATGTTAGATAACATGGCTCCTAGTTGTCTTAGTAATTTGAGGTTGGTTGATAATCACAAGGAAGGAAAGAAACGACAATATAAGACTTCGAACCAAAGCCACGTGGACCACCAGATAGCCATCGCCATAAATCTAGCCAGCAAGTTCACTTCTCCAAGGTTGATTGGCCAAGATAGTATGTGGTACCAAAGCATGTCATATACGGAAGAAAGCAATTACCAAAGAATTATTAAGAGTAACTGTCAATACAGAGCTTGTGGGAGTTTTTTTAGTACTCTGCTATGTGTGTCTGCAACTTTTTGTTTCTCCATTGTCTCAAGGAAGGGATCCGTGTCTGTTTCTTTTTGTAATTATGATGCATGTGTGTTTTCTCGGGGTATACCCAAAATGTTGTATGGGAAGTTTCTTTTTTTATAACATGCTATGTGCCTTACCGGATGTAATGGCTTTGGCGGCATGTAGATTTTACATATATAGGATCCTTAGTAAGGATATGTTCATCAACAGCCCTGGGCTAATTTTTGTAAAAGGTTTTGGGTCAACCTGTAAAACCCAGTATTAATGCTATAGTATCTTATCTACCAAAAAAAAAAAATATTGAAGGAACCTAGATTGTTTGGTAATTAAAGGTATGGGACTTTAATTGTTGAATAAGGGTTGAAGGAATTGATTAAAGTAGAAACTATGATCTGATTGTAATTGTTGAAAGACTCTCATTAGGTAATGAGAGGGGAAAATGAAAATAGAGATTTTTATTGATATCAACTATGCAGTAGATGGATAGTTACTTTGATTTAATTTTTATAGTTACAATTTGGTAATGAAATAAGTAAATGCATTTAGAAGCATGTCTATCATGGAACCATGAGTGTCCTGATCCCCTACTATCCTCAAATGATCGAGGGAAAGCTAAGAAGGACCAAGGAGGTAGTTAGAACCAATGTAGTAGTTTTATTTTACTTATAATAATTTACTTATGCATAAATAGATTAACTATGTGGGGAGATTTCCATGATGAAATTGATGTATTATATTATTCTTTAAAAGTATGGAGGATTTACCATACTTTTTTAATAAAAGAGGGGTAAAAATTTATTAGATCAAAGAAACCTTACAACTGAGAACAAACAACCACCAAAAAATAGCCAACAAAAACCTCAACCAGACATATCCTCAACAAGTAAATTATGAAGATGTTGAGAACAGTCAAAAGGGAGGTGATCCCAACCCTTAACAGACCAATTCCCCTGAAACTGAGAAGCCCATTTGGCCAAACAATCCACAACCCTATTCCATTCCCTAGGAATGTGAACAAAAGAGATAAACTCCAAATTACAACATATTTGAAGAATTTGTCGAACAACCAAGGTCAACCTCTAGTGAACATTATCAAGATGGTGAGTCTTTAACAAATTGATAATAATCTGTGAATCAGACTCACAGATTATCCTCCGCCAACCCATAGCCAACCCTTGTTCCAAAGCACAACAGATAGCAAGAGCCTCCATATAATTATTAGAGTGTATCCCCTTATAGCATGAAAAAATGAAACAAGCATTCCCAACACTATCTCTCCCAACTCCTCCAATACCAGCATGCCCAGGATTACCCCGAGAAGACCCATCCGTATTGATCTTGAACACCCCTAGAGGAGGAGGATGCCATCTACCATCTCTCTGCACCTTTTGTCTAACATCTCTTCTTCCAGACGAAATAGAAGGACGAGGACCATTCTCCACAAATCCCAAACTCTGCATCATCAAAATCTTTGACTGCTCCAAAGGAAGACTAATCTGGCATTTAGAAGAGACAGTTTCCTAGATCATACCAATGATTCGCTGCCAAAGCTGAGGAACAATAAGCTTCTTATCATGAAAAATTCTTTGATTTCTTTCCAACCAAATCTGCCATAGAATGCAAGAAGGGCCAATAGTCCAAGCAACCTGGAGAAAGAAAGCCTTAGTAGGAGGTCTCCCTAAACTCCTCCAGAACTCCAAAAGAGAAGAAGCATGGGCACAAGGCTGCTTCCACACCCCCCACCAAAGATGCCAAATATCCCATGCAAAAGAACATTGAAAAAGAAGATGACCTGAAGACTCTTCACTGTTCGCACATAAAAAATAGAAAGAAGGTCCCTAAAAACCTCTCTTTTGCAAATTATCCCAGGTAAGGCATCTATTGTGAGTAGCTAACCACAGATAAAAATTACATTTAGGCCAAGAGACCTTTGACCACACCTGCTTCCACCAGGGCACCTCAACATCCCCAAAATATTGTCGATCCAACTCCCTGTATCCCGAAGCCACCGAATAAACCCCTCTAGGATCCAAGCCCCAAGCCAAAACATCATCATCCTGTAAAGAAGAGCAGTTCCTAGAAGCCAAAATATGAGCCAACTCCTCTCTTTCCTGACAAGTACCCCCTGCCAACCAATCTATAGGATCCTTCCAACGAACAACCTCAACCTGCCCAACTCTGTCAACAAATTTATAGTCCATAACCCGATGCCAACCTGCATCCAAAAACACCTTACACAGATTCTGAAGATGAGGATACATGGATAAAATAGCAGGGAACCCATCCCAAGCATCCTGCCAAAAGAGAGCCTTGGAACCCTTATGACATATCCAGAACAAACCTTGCTTAACAAGATTCACCCCCTTCTTAAGAGTGTTCCAGATGAAAGAGCCCCTACCAGACAAACTGTATCGAGGAATCTCAGAGCCCTCAACCCCATTTAAATATTTATAGGAAAGAATCTTTGCCCAAGCTTGGTCTTGAGAAATACACCATCGCCAATAAAACTTAGCCGCCAAAGCCTCTCCAGAAAGAGAAGACAAACGAAGACCCAAACCCCCTTCTTGCTTCGGTCTGCAAATAGTTTCCCACTTAACCAAGCTCCACTTTGAAGACTCCAAATTACCAGCCCATAAAAATCTTCTAGACAAAGAGTCCAACTCATGAATAAAGCTAGCAGGAGCAACCTGAATCATGCACCTATAGATGCAAAGGGCCTGAACCACAGACTTAAGGAGTAAAACTCTACCAGCAGAGGAGAGCCATCTAACAGTCCAATGAGAAACATGAGCATGGAATTTGTCCAAAATGGAGTTCCAGATCTCATGAGGCAAAGGACCCACAGAAAGAGGAATACCCAGATACTGCAAGGGAAGAGCACCAATCTGAAATCTTAGAATCTATGCAATACGAGCCTGTATAAGCGGATTAGTGTTAAAGAAGAAAATGGAAGATTTCCCCTCATTAATATTCTACCCCGAAGCAGCCAAATATATATCCAAAGCCCTTCTGAAGTTGGTAGCTTCCCTAATAGAAGCAAGCCCCATCAGAGTCGTATCATCCACAAATTGAAGATGAGAATAAGCAGGAAAACTCATACCCCACCTCCAACCATGAATCAAACCCTGATTGACATGTGATTTCAGAAGTCTACCCAAACCTTCAGCCATAATGATAAACAAATAAGGGGACAAAGGGTCGCCCTACCGAAGACCTCTTGAGGCTTGAAACAAAGAAGATGGTTGACCATTAACAAGAACTGAATAAGAAGGTGAAGTAATGCAGCTCATCACCCAACTTACCCAGCTGGAATGGAAACCAAAAGCTAGAAGGATCTTGCTTAAAAAAGACCATTTAACCCTATCATAAGCCTTAGCCATATCCAGTTTCATAAACATAGCTTTTTCCTTAGAAATGCCCATAGAGTGAATGGTCTCAGCAACAATAGTCACCCCATCCAAGATTTGTCTGCCCACCACAAAACCTCCCTGTTCATCAAAAATGACCTTGTTAAGCCAAGGCTTAAGACGCTCAACAATCAACTTTGTTATAATTTTATACACCACATTGCAGAGAGCAATAGGTCTAAAATGATCAAGAGAAGTGGCTCCTTCTCTCTTAGGAATAAGCACCAAGAAAGTAGAATTTAGAGCACGCAACATTTGATGAGAGTTGAAAGACTCTTGCACAACATAAAAGAGATCCAGTTTAACAATTGCCCAAAATTCTTGAAAGAATTCCATCGAAAAACCATCAGGCCCCAGAGCTTTCCCTTTCTTCATCTGGAAAACAATACCCTCAAGCTCATCAATGGAAATAGGATGCATGAGAGCATCATTCATTTCATCAGTAACCATAGGAGGAATACAACTCAACACACTATTTTCTTCAACATCCGTAGACGAAGAATCCTCAGAATACAGAGAAGAGAAAAACCTAACAGCCTCACCTGAAATATCCTGATCTGCAATTAACTGAACCCCCTGAGATGAAGTAAGAGATGAAATGATAGTACTGTGTCTTCTAGCCTTCACTGAATTGAAGAAGAACATCGTATTCCTATCCCCTTCTTGCAACCAATCAATTCGGGCCTTCTGTTTCCAATAAATTTCTTCTCTAAGTTCCCACTCAGCTAACTCCTTAAGGGCAGCAAATTCCTCTTGGAGATTTCTCTCTGTAAGACCATAATCCCTAATATGTCTTGTAATAACATCTAACTTCTCTTGAGCATCCAATTTAGCCCGAAAAATATTGCCAAAAGTCTATCTATTCCACTTCTTTATCTGATATTTGACATGCTAAAGTTTCTTAACAAGAGAATACATAGCAGTACCATGATGAGGCTTACCCTGAGTCCACCAAACCCGCATAAGATTCTGCAAAGAAGGCTCCCGGAGCCACATTAACTAGAATTTAAAGGAGGATTTTCTATAAACACCACAACGACTGACCATCAACTTGATGGGCCAATGATCAGAGCCTTTCCAGTCCAAAATAGCAGAACTAATATTCCAGTTAGAACTTATCCATAAGGAAGAAACCAAAAACCTATCCAATCTCTCCGCAATACCCTCAGACCCACATCTCCTATTGTTCCAAGTAAAGATGCCATTACCAGGTTTAATGTCAATCAGGTTATGCAACAAAATGTTATTATTAAAAAGCAAAGAAGCTTGACCAAGGGCGCCCACCCCTCCTCTTTTCTCCTCCAAACTGGTGATAGCATTAAAATCACCAGCAAGAATCCAGGGATACAAAGGAACCATCAACCGAACCTCCCGAATATGATGCCAAAGCGTAATTTTCCCAACAAGATCAGTAGGGGCATAAACATTAGTTAATAAAATCACCTCACCCGACTCTTGGGAAGAGGTAACCATAGAAAGAGAACAACGATCAGATATCCACCATAAAGGAGAAAGCTTCTGAGAATTCCAAAAAGTAACAATACCTCCAGAGCTTCCATGAGACCCAATGCACTGATATTGACCATGAACCCATAATTTAGAAGCAATATTAACCATACAATCCATAGATAATTTAGATTCTTGTAAAAAAACAACATCAAGATTATGCAACTTAATCAAATCATGAACAACTTTTTGATGAGGAGAGCTATTCAAACCTCTCACATTCCAGGATAGAACAATCATTGATGAGGATTAGCAAAGTGAGAGTCAAGAGGCCTAACCAACCCTGACTCAACCAAGGACTCCCCCTGAATTTTAAGTTTCTCTACGTCTTTCTTCCTCCCCACCTTATTAGTCTTTTCAGGGACCCCTTTTTTATAATTCTTCTATTGTATTCCCAACCCAGGACTTGCCTTAGAGCCCTTACCACGACTTGAGGTGACTAAATCCACCAAAAGAGGATCTTCTGACATAGCCTCATCCCGCACTACCATATTGTCCATAGGAGGGATAGGATTACCAAACTCCCCTGAGGATGTCAATGCCAAAGGCTGAACTGAAGATTGCACCGCACCATTCTCAATCTCCGAATATGGAATCACAGCACGGTGAGGGCCCTGCTCAACATCCAAAAGAGCATCCACCTGATCCACGACACCCACCTCTTCCTCATGTTCCAGAACCTGCCCATCCACAAGATGGTCTGTAGGGAACCCAACTTGTTGTTCTAATTCTTCAAGAGCATCAAACCTGTTATGAAGCCCATCTATTTGCCTATCATTTAAAGTTCGCTTCTGCCCTTGACCTTTATTTCTAGATTTGACCTGCTAAAAACCCTCAATATCTTTACCACTATCCTGAACAGGAGCTTTCCCTTTATCATCTTTGGGCCCTGAATATTGAGGCTTAGGATTCATTTTACTCACTACCTTAGGACACTTTTTCTGTAAATACCCATATTCATGACACAAACGACATCTAAAAGGTAGAGTTTCATAATCAAGCCGTTGGACCCATGAGTAAGACCCAAAATGGATTTCCAAAGAATCGGGTAAAGGTTTATTCAAATCAAGCTCAACACATATACGGGCACAAGAAATTACCTTTTTATCCTGCGTGAACTGCGAAGCCCCAACCGGCTTTCCCAGAAGCAATGCAATTGAATGAAGAATATCGCTCCTCCAGAGTTCCACAGGTAACCATGGAAGCCGCACCCATACTGGAACTCGAGACGGGATCTCCTCTGTCGGATTAAAACATGCATGCCACGGTTTGATAAAAAGTCTGACCTGATTATAGAAATACGGACCCCCTTCAAAGACCTTGCAACGATCCACCAAGCACGAAAATACAACCAAAAAATAATTATTGGCCCCCATCATAATATCCATGTCTCCCACGGGATTCCAAACATTGCGTGCCCAAGACTCCAACGCCATAATCGAAACCCGAATACCAAGAAATTTACAAATTAGAGCATGCTTTGACATGTACTCAATATCCTCTGCAATTGAATCTGGTTGAAGAACCAGAACCGGTCTCTCCACAACCTTCTCCAAACAACCATTCACTTTCTTAGCTTTAAAAAAACCAGATGGGGAAGAACTTCCATCAACCCCGAAACCATCCCCAGATGAGGACTCACCAGACCCCATGAGAGCCTCTTGAAATGATCTTCCATTCACACCAATGGCCCCTCCTAACGAAGCCATGTCTTTAACAAAGCAAGCAGAACCAAGGATTTACCATACTTGCTTATATGTAATAATTGTTAATTGTTGGAAGATGTACCTTTAAATTACTATTTGAAATATCTATGTTCTATATTGATATTTCTTTCAATTAATGTTTATTTTATTTAAATGTTACTTCATTTCTAGTATCCTTTGCATGCTTTATGAATTATGTTTGTTAGATTTAGTATCTAGAATTATTATTTCCTTGCTAAACAATATAAACTTAATAATGAGTTCTATGGTGAACTTAGAGGGTGACCTAAGGGATTGAGACCCCTTAGGGTGAATGTAGTGGACCTAAGGGATTAAGACCCCTTAGGAAGAATGATAACTGAGTTTAGGGAAATACTACATTTGAGTCAAGATAGCTCATCGTGGACATAAGATGGATAGCTTAACTCGCAATATGCATAGCATACCTACACAAATTAACTTGTGTATGGTATGGTTATGGGCGTATACCTTCGATTGATTGAAGATGATAAGTTTAGCTCATCAAGAGTGATGAGAGGGATAAAATTATTTGTGGTAACACATTATATGCCTACACAGATAGACTTGTGTTAGGGTATCTAGTGTGATATAGCTCTTAAGAAAACTTAGAGGATTTAAACAATAGATCAATTAGAAATCGGTTAGGGGTTTATGAATACCTCTCCTTAGTATAAAAAAAATATTTTATTTTTCTATGTGTTTTATTATGACTAAATTTTGGGTCATTACAATATATACCCGAATATGTGTTTCTATGGATATTTTAAAGCCTTTGCCATAATCCATTAAGATTAAATTTGAATCAGGAGAATGGGATCAACAAGTGGATTATAAAAATATTGCATTTTGATGCCACAATTGTTATGAGACTAGACACATGGTAAGATATTGTAAAGTGAAAACTATGAATAAAAAAAAAATTGGTGATGATATAAACTTCAAGGCAAAGCAAGAAAAATCATACTATAATAGAAGCTAGTCATATTCTAGTCCAAAAGAAGAGGCAAAGAAATCCTATCTACAACATCAACTGGAAAAGATCATCATAGCTCACTTGGATTATCGTTAGAAGAAATAGAAGTATATAAGAGATGAGAAAGTATAATGTGCAAGTTCAAGTTAAAAAGTAGTTAGAAGTGCAAAGAAATATGTGGAGGAAAACTCTAAAACAAAGATACCAGAAGAGGTCAAATTTGTTCTAGGTAAATCATATTCATTTTCTTAAGTAGTATAAAATTTTGTCTTGGTTATAAAAATGAAAGTAGCTTAGAGATTATCCTTTGCATTTTAGAGTTTCAAGACCAACATAATCAAAAAATAAGAATGGAGGAAATTCATAGCAATTTAGGGATTTTAAGGCAACATAAGAAACTAATCGTTATAGAAGAGCATCCTTGCACTTTAGGGTTTGGAAGGCAACATAAAGAAGAAATTATATTTGAGGTTATTCCTTACACTTTACATCCTTTAGAGCAAGATAAACTTATAGATGATAAGTCTTACTATAAGCAGTGTGAGAAGATTAAAAATATTGATGAAAATAAAAAAATTTGGTAAAAATTTTAAAAAAGAACTTGCGGGTGCAGCGCAACGATTCGAGCTTTGACTCTTTTTCGAGAGGCCCAAGGTTCAAACCGTGGTGTGGGCGAGTGTGTGAGGGGGTGGGTGTGTGGTGGCTTTGTGTTAAATTTCCTATTGATAAGTATAGCTCTAGGCTTTACGAAGGATCATGGTTGGAAGGAGACTGTTCAACCCTATTCGTCAATCATAAGGATTTCTCACAATAACCAAATAAAAAAAAACCTTAAAAAAGAAAAATCAAATAAATATTGATATTAAAAAACAAAATTAAATATTATAAATATCAAACCCCAAATAAAATAAATAAAATAAATATAAATATAAATATCTTAAAACATTAAAGATATGAAAAACCCATAAATGTTTTCATACCTTTCACAAGTGTAAATAAGTTTGCCTATAATTTTTAAATCTTAGTATTTTAAGTTTTAATATATTTTAACAATTGAAAATTTAAACTTTAATAAAATTTATCTTTGGACACTTTTAACGATGGTATCATTTGTGCCTTTGTTCCGAAAGCTGCCTCTAATGGTGCAAGGAAACCATATAGGTAAATTCCTTGGGAGTTTGTGCTCCATCTCGATCATAATTAAAAAGTCGGTATTCCTTGGGGCTTGTAATTCACCACACTTACTAAAAGCTAGTAATTGGGTAGAGGTTATAGTCGCATTAAAAGATAATTAAGATGTTTTTATGTATTAAAAAATATATTATAAGATTTTATTTTGTGTTATATTAATATTGTATTATATTTTTTATATTTAATGTATCATTTTAGATAGGTCATTATATGAGTTGTTTAATATAGATTATTAAATTATAATTACTTGTAAAAATTTTAAATTTATCTTAAGAATGTTCATCTTTAAAATTATATCTTTAGGTCCGAGGTGTAGACCAATTGGTTCATCCAAACCCTATAAGGAGGGCGGAGGTCCAAGGTTCAAATCTCGGGCCTCGTCGGACTGAACGTTTGTCCCTTTCCTGGTGCTTTCAGCGACGTAAAAGGTTTAAAATGATTGTGGCATGGTGGTTATAGGGGCGGACTACGCGAAGATCTGTGTGGTGGCTTCTGGGGCGGACAACGCAGAATACTGTGGCGGCCATAAAAGCTGGACAACTTGCCCGGATTCGTGGTGGCTACCGATTCCACCATATAAATTAAAAAAAAACAAAAAGAAAAAAAAATTATATCTTTAATAAATTTCAAATTTTATTAAGTTTATAAAATAATTTAAATGGATTGAAATGAATTTTTCTATATGACATCATAATTATATAGTATTATTATAATAACTTAGTTGTTATGCATGTATATTATCATTTTATCAATAAGATTTAGACTTAAGTTTTTTTTTTAAGTTAAAGGATTTATAAATTAATTTAATAATTTTTAATAAATTATGTGTAGTTTTTAATGGGATCATTTTTTATTAAATAAAAAACATTACATTAATTTAATTACATTGTTATCAAGTTAATTAAACTATATCCAACTTGCTTTTATATCAAAGATATTTGTCAAAAATTTTGCAATCAACTTTTTGATATCATTTTTATTAAAAGATAAAATTTTATTTGTACAATTGTTGGTTAAAATATTTACTACTTTTTTTTTTATATTTATAAATATATTGTTTATAATAACCAGATAATTTTTTAATACCATTTTTTAGAGGTTTTATTCATGCCCTAGATATTCCAAGATATCATTTTTATCATCACTTTTTGTTAATACTTTTACTTTTGTTTTCCCATATCAATATTCCTTTGAGTTTGCTTGTCTTTCTATTTTTGCTTCTTGGGTCTTCCTGTTTTTCATTCCCACAAAAAAATTCATCTTCATTAATCTCTTTAAATTTCACAATGCTTATGGTGAGACTTATCATATATAGGTTTATCTTGTTCTAAAGGATTTGAAACACAAGGAATAACCTCGAAAGGACCTTCTTCTTTATGTTTCCCTAGAAACCTTAAAGTGAAAGGACACTCCTCCATAGCAATTACCTTCTTATGCCACCTTAAAAACCCTAAATCACTATGGATTTCATCTATCCTCATTTATTTATTATGATGCTCTTGAAACCCTAAAGTGCAAAGGAAAACCTCAATACTTTCATTTTATTAGTAGGAGAGGATTATGTATGTACTACTTGAGAAAAATGAAGATGATTTACCTAGAATAAACTTGACCTCTTTTGTTATCTTTGTTTTAAATTTTCCCCCCACATATTCCTTTGCATATTTAATTCCTTCTGAACTTGAACTTGCACATTGTATTTTCTCATCCCATATATCCTTTTTTTTTTCTAAAGGTTGATCCAAGTGAGCTATGGTGACCTTTGCTATATGATGTTGTAGACATGCTTTGTTGCCTCTTCCTTTGGAGTGGAATATCCTTGATCTAATCCAACTTCTATTACAATATGATTTTTTGGCTCTCTTTTAAAGTTTATCTCATGAGCAAAATATTTTCTCTTTCTTCATAATTTTTACCTGCAATCTCTTGTCATGTGTCTAATCTCATAATAATTATGGCATAGAAATATAAGATTTTCATAATCCACATGTTGATTCCATTCTCTTGATTCAAATTTACTCTTAATGGATTGTGACAAAGGTTTTTAAATATCTAGAGCAAGCCATATTTGTGTATACATAACATGCTTTGGCTCCTTAATAATTAGTACCTCCTTGATGAATTCCTCTAGGGTATTTCTAATATTCTTCAAAACATCCTTATTGATAAGGTGATATGAAAATTAAAAATCCTGACTCACATAGAAGCTTTTTAATAGTTTTTGTCTCAAGAAAAGAAATTTCACTCCATGGTCTTAAATAAAGGTCATCTCTCCCCCCTCCAACTACCATTTTATCCCTGATTTCTAAATTAGAAAATATGTTGAGGGAATAACATTTAGGAAGAAAAGTCACATAGTAATTTGAATTCAATCGCCAGTTCCACTTGATCTAATTTGAGTTTCTAAAAACCCTCTACTTTTAAGAACTATTATAGCATGCTTGATCATCTCATCTCATCCTTGATAATTAATGTAACATTTGCTACCTAAATTGAACTTAGCATATATTTGCTCCAACTTATCTCTAATTTAGATATCCATACTTCCATCTAGGGCATCCTGACTTCCCATTAAAAATTTTAAATGTGAATTTCTTTCCATACTACCTAGTGACACTCACTCCCAACTTAATTTAATAATTTTTTTAATAAGATATGTGTGGCTTCTATTGGGGGCCACTCCCATTACAAAAACAAAATATTACATTGCTCTCATATTCCATTCTTAGAATTGTGTTCCACATTAATACCTGTCTATATGTCTCATTATATTTCTAACAAGTTAATTAAAGCATATCGAACTTTGATTTTTGATCAAAGATATTCTTCATTTGCCTTTCTATCAATCTCCATCTTCCTCAAACTACTAAGTTTCCACAATTAACTCCTTTTATATCAAATTCCTTCTCAAATTTAAATTTTGCTAAGATTAAATTCAACACTGCTAATGGCTAAAATATTTGCTTTTCAACTTCTTTATCTATAAATATCTTGTCTATAACAACCTTGTAATTTCTTAATACCTTTTTTTAGGGTTCTTATCCATTCCCCTAATTTTTCAAGATATTAATTTCATTGTTATTTATTTTTTTTTTTGTGGGTTTAGCTCCACTTCTTGTTAGCACTTGTGATATTTGCTATTGTTTTCCCATATCAATATCCTTTTGAATTTCGTTTTCTCTTTGTTTTTGCTTCTTGGATCTTCCTCTCTTTTTCATTCGTACGAATACTTTCAACTTCATCAATCTCTTCAATATTCTCAGTGCTCATAGTAAGACTTATCATCTTTAGGTGTGTCTTGTTTTGAAGGATCTAAAGTGCAAGGAATAACCTCAAAAGCACAATCTTCTTTTTGTTGCCCTAGAAACCCTAAAGTGCAAAGATGCTCTTCTCTAGCAATTACCTTCTTATTATCCTCTAAAAAACCTAAATTGTTATGGGTTTCCTCCATCCTTATTTCTTTATTATGTTGCTCTTGAAACCTTGAAGTGCAAGGGATAACATCTTCATTCCTATCACTCTTATTACTTGGAGAGGATTTTGTACTACTTGAGAAAAATGAAGATGATTTACCTAGAATATGCTTGACCTCTTTTGTTGTCTTTGTTTTAGGATTTCTCTCCACATCATCTTTTGCACCTTTAATTCCTTTTGAACTTGTCAAATGATATGGTAGATAGACTTTCTTTGCCTATTCTTTTGGAGTGGAATATCCTTGATACGATCTAGCTTCTATTATTGTATGATTTCCTTGCTTCGTCTTGAAGTTTATCTCATGGCTAGAATTTTTGGTCTCTTTCTTCATAGTTTTCACTTTGCAAACTCTTGCCATGTGTCCAATCTCATTATAATTGTGGAAATGAAATGCGATATTTTCATAATCTACTTGTTGATTCCATTCTCTAGATTCAAATTTTATCTTAATGTATTGTGGTAAAAGTTTTGAAATATCCATAGCAACACATATTCGAGTATATATAGCATGCTTTCGCTCCTTAGTAGTTATTCCTTCCTTGATGAATTCCCTTAGGGTAATTCCAATATTTTTCATAACATCCTTATTTATAAGCTGATATGGAAGTCCAAAAAGCCTAACCCAAACTAGAAACTTCTTAATAGTTTTTGTCTCAACAAAAAAAAAAATTTCATGGTCTCAAATAAAGTGCATCCCTTCCCTTGAACCATAGGCCACCAACCATTATTTTATCCCTACTTTTTGAACTAGAGAAGATGATGAGAAAAAAACCTTTAGGAAGAAAAGTCATAATTTGAATTTAATCCCCACCTCCACTTGATCCAATTTTGAATCCCCAAAAACCTTGGCCATAATCTATGGAACTTACATATTAACCCTCTACTTTTAAGAACCATTATATCATGCTTGAATCATCTCATCCTTGATACTCACTTCTAGTGTAACATTTAATACTTGGATCGAACTTGTCATGTATTCGCTCTCCTGCTTATCTCCAACTTGGGCCTCCATACTTCCAACTAGGGCATCCTGACTTCCCATTAAAGCTTTCAAATATGACTTTCCTTCCATACTATCTAATGGGATTTGCTTTTGGCTTGCAACCCTCTTGACTCACCTTTCTTTATCTTCAACTTGGACCTCCATACTTCCAACTAGGACATCTTGACTTCCCATTAAGACTTTCAAATCTAACTTTCCTTCCATACTATTTAATAGGGTTTGCTCTTGACTTACACCCCACTCGACTCACCTTTTATGTCCACTTCTCCCAACTTGCACTCGCTCCCATATCAAAATCCGTCATAAAATTTGGAACTATAAATGTGAAAGGTTGAATTTTAAACAATCAAAAGTCAGATACTTATATATCACTTTACAAGAAGACAGATTCAACACGAAGCCAAGATGTTAGTTAAACGTGCATGTCTACGTTTTCTTCTAATTAAGTATTTTTGAGTTTAGCATTGTCTTTCACTTTTCGAATAATTAAAATAGTAGATGGAGTAGTTGCAAGATGGTCCTACAATACTTATAGGACCATCATAAAATCATATGAACTTGCTCATTTAATGAATGATTGTATCTCTACCGGTCCATTTAAGATCTCGCGTATATCCTCTCGTGCTCTATATGCTCATTGTCTATGTTTTTTACTTTGGCAGATTTTAAGGGAGTAGGTTCCAATGGAGGAGAAGCCAAGAATTTGGTGTGACCGGATTTGTGGGTTGACATGGTATGAGATTTGTCTGGCGGTGGCCAGCTACTTGTTTATTCATTTTTGGCGGCAAAGAAACAGAGCAGGGGTTCCTCTAAGTTGGCCTCTGCTGGGAGTGTTGCCGTCTCTTATCTTGAATATCAATCGATTGTATGACTGGCTGACGGAAATTTTACATGGGACAGGGGGCACCTTCGTGTTCCAGGTCCCTGGCTGAGCAATATGCACACCGTGATAACGTGCGACGCCCGGAATATCGAATATGCGCTCAAGATCAATTTCCCTAATTATCCCAAACGCCCAGGATTCCACCAGGATTTTCGAGATCTTCTCGGCGACGGAATCTTCAATGCGGACGGCGAATCCTGGCGCCTCCAGCGGAAGATGGCGAGCCTGCAGTTCAACTCCCGGGGGTTCAGCCAGTTCACGGCAAACAACGTGGAAGAGATGGTGGAGACGCGGCTAGTCCCGTTGCTAGCTGACGTGGCGGACCGCGGCGCCACGGTGGACCTGCAGGACGTGTTTCTCCGCTACACGTTTGACAACACGTGTACCGCCGTGTTCGGGCGGAACCCCGGGTGCCTTGCGCAGGACCTGCCGGAGATCCCCTTCGCCAGGGCCGTCGACGACGGCGTGGAGGCCACGCTGTACCGCCACGTCATGCCGCGCGTCTGCTGGAAGGCCTTCCGACTTCTAAAGCTCGGCAAGGAACGCCAGTTTTCCCGGGCGCTGAAGCCGCTCAGAGAATTCGTCGACGATCTCATCGCCTATAAAAAGTCTAAGGTTTCCGGCGACGGCGGACAAGTGCAGGACCTGCTCTCGTCCTTCATGTCCCTCCGGGACGACGGGGTTCAATTCACGGACAACTTCTTACGAGAAACCGTCATGAACTTCGTGATCGCGGGGCGGGACACGTCCGGCGTGGCGCTGACGTGGTTCTTCTGGGCTCTCTCTCGCCATCCCAACGTGGAGGAGAACATCCTCAACGAGCTACGGCAGGTTTTACGCCGAAGGGGTTGCAATAACGTGGACAGCCCTCTGGGGGTGAAGGAGCTCCAGGAGTGCGTTTATCTGCACGCCGCGCTGTCAGAGACGCTGAGGCTGTACCCCTCGGTTCCCATCGATCACAAGGGGGTCGTAGACAGGGACGTTCTCCCCGACGGGACGCGGATCGAACCCGGGATGCGGTTCATGTACAGTATTTACTCCCTCGGACGTATGGAGGGCATATGGGGATCGGACTGCCTGGAGTTCAGGCCCGAGAGGTGGATCGAGAGGAGCGAGGAAGGGGAGAATTTAAGGTTGAAGAGCGAGTCGATGTACAAGTTCTTAGCCTTCAATGCCGGGCCGCGAATCTGCCTGGGGAAGGAGATGGCCTACATTCAAATGAAGGCTGCCGCTGCGGCCGTCCTCCGGAGGTTTAGGGTTCGAATCACGGAGAATCAAAAGGTGGTGCCCAAAATTTCCCTCATCTTGAGCATGAAGAACGGGATGAGGGTTACCGTCACAAGACGGGAATTACTACTCTAGAATTCTTATTGCTTGCTAGTTAAGATTATGATAATAATGCCCGTTTCTCAATGCATGTTATGGGAAAGGAGCGATGCTAATTATTTGTTGCTATATATGTAGTATGTGTTTGGCTATATATCATAAGGGTTACTGCTTCTAGATGATATTGGGAGAGTCCACATTCTGTGGACGGGATGCATTCTTTTTTTGGAATATTGACAGACAGAATGACAGGCATCAATTTTTATTTTTTTGGTATGCGCGGCCAGCAGAGTAGTGGAGTTTGGATCCGTGTGGATAATGTGAACATGTGAGGAAACATGTGGATAGAGTAGTGGAGTTTGGATCCGTGTGGATAATGTGAACATGTGAGGAAACATGTGGATACGCGTAGAGTTTGAATGTGCAAGAGAGTTGATGTGATTTTGGACCATTGGGCGGCTAAGATATAACTTCCACGCGACTCATATTAAGGAGAACATCAAAATGCAAACTGATACCTACTTCTCAGTTCTCATAGGCAAAACGGTCTCAATCTCACATTAAGGAGAGCACCTAAATACAGAACGATCATAATTCTCATAGTAGACAGAATATCTAATTGCAAAACCATCCTTAATTTCTAAAACCAAGCACTATACAAGCAAAGCTAAGCATTTGACCTAATATTAGTGAAGACACCTCTCTTCAAAATCAACCATCTCTAATCCAAATATTAAAAAAAAAACAAATGTTTTTTTATTTAAAGGTATGGGCTTTTCTAGTAGATAGATAGATATGTATTAACTTGAACTAGAATTTTTCTAGTAAAGATTTAAGTTAGATTGATTGATGTTTTTATATGTATGTTTCTAGATATATAGATATATGTTTCCAATAATTTAGATAGATAGATAGGTTTCCACTATATTAAAATGGAAAAAATCCTGTAATTATAAGATAAATTAAATATGATTGTTTTTTTTGTTAAATATTATTCAAATGTGTTTTTATGTTAATATTTAAAGGAAAAAAATAAAATTTATTAATATTGTGTATATATTTAATTTAGATTTATATTTTACAAATATAAAATTGATAAAATATTACGAGTAAAAATTATGATGGTTATCATTCTCTGTGTAATGTTGGTACTAATAATATTATACCAATTAAACCTTCAATCTACAAGATATTGATGTACCTTGGAGGTTGAACGAGCCTATCCATAAAGTGTAGACATGCACTATAATAATGTAGTTAATATTTATAAATATTATGTATGATATCCATCCTCAAAGTAATACATATACTTTGATAATGTAGATAGAATTTATGAATTTTATCCTTGACACCCTTAGTAAGACTTCTTCTGTATATCTTTGCTTCATAATAAAAAAAACTATATAAAGGAATCCTATCTACAACAAAATGTACTAGTCGTATTAAAACTAAACATTGTTATACAACACAAACTATGCTCATAAAGTATTATAATTATTAGATTTTTAGATGATTAATAACATTTAAGCATCAATTGGAACCTTTTCCTCCATTAACCCAAGATTAACCATGGTTCTGTAATTTATTATTTATTTTTGGATTGTAATTTTTTTAATTAAAATTTGAGATTGATGTGCCCCCAAAAAATGAATGGTGCATATACAAGAAGTTTTTTAAAAGAAAAAATGCATTCGCTGTTTAGATTTTTGCTTCATTTTATTTCAAGAATACATAAAGTCATTTTTCTCTCTTCACCCAACCATTTTTATAGTAGTTAAAACCATTATTAATGGTTATTGTCTAATAATCTAAACCTCTTTTAAAACCCACATTTTACTCTAAAAAAGTGTAATCTACAATTAATGGATAAGGTGTATCAAAATAATTCAATTATAATTTTTATTGGAGAGGTTTCTAATTAACTCTCTAGTTTGTTTCCTAGTTTATGTTTCAACATAATTAATTTTTCAAGGGAAGACAACAAATCACAAACTAAAAGTTGAAGCATAAGCAATTTCAAGACACAAACTAAAGGTACCTTATGAAAAGAGGTTTCTTTAGTCTTTGTTTTTATTATTTATAATGTGTATTTAAAAAAAAACCTCACTTTCATTGGTCTTTGTTTTTATTCTTCAACATATGCATTTTTAAAAACCCTCACTCACTTATATGTATACATGGGTTCTCTTTATCCATTTTCTGAGAACTTCAATTATGTTATTTTTTTTATTTTTCAAGATTCTAAGATGGGAGATAATATTCATTTGTGGGAAAAACCTAAAAAAGAGAGGAAAGGGTAAGAAATTTACATCATAAGAGATTTGTTATGCAATAGTCATGATAAAAAAGGATCCAAGCATAAATTTTACACCAAAGCAACCTAAGGTCATCATAGGACCTCATCTTAAAACATGGGTTGACATATTAGAGTTAAACCTCCTAGGGCACCCAAAAAATGCTCTTCGAAAAAAGGTCTTGAAAAAACTACATCATTTGCATGTATACTTGAGGATCATTAAAGGAAGAGAAGATAAACAAAGATAAGTCAAACAGAGAGAAGATAATTCCTTATGATCTTTGATCTAAGTCATATACCCATTCAATAAAAGAAATAACACCTTACTTTGATATAGAAAGATCTGTTTACAAAATTTTTACCCATAGTTTATATAAGGTAATTACCCATATTACATCATCACCATATAGTGGTATTACAACAACTTGACAATTATACACGTATGGCATGGCAAGATTATGGGTCTCCTCCTTGAAAGTTGAGGAATATAGCTGGTTGATATAATGCCATTTGATGATTAGATTTTATTTAAATGATGTAATTTTTTTTTTGCTTGGGAGAGGAGGTGGAGTTGGTTGACATAAAATGCATAGATAATGTTGCTTTTCTTCTCACATATGGAAGATTAAATTTTGTTGTACGTTGCTTTGAGTATGAAGATTCTTCAATCTTGATTAGGGTTTTTTTGGTCAATAATTCTCATAAGAGAACCATGACCTCTACCTCTAGTAGGATGTATATTTTGTTATGTTCTTTATTTTCATACTTACTATAATGGGAGATTAAATTTAAAAGATTAAATTTGAGTTTAATAGTATTCAAGCCAAATACCCCCTCATAATAGAAATTATAGAAATAAAAAAGGATATGAAAATGTCAGTAAAAAAAGGTACCCAGGATATATGACAAAAATAAGGGGTATATTAATTTAAAATATATTAGGATAGGGTATTAATAATAAAGGACTAATATTATTCAATTTGCAGGCCACCAAGGGATGGAAAGGTCAATGAAATAAGGTGCTTCAACTTCTCTCCCATGAGGGAAGCGGTGGAGGAAGTAGCAAACAAGAAGTATGAAGTGTTGCCACCCAACCCAACCGACGAGGAGAAAATGCAACGTATGGTTTTTAGAAACTTCTTTAAAAGAAGAAGAAGATGCAATTTTACTAATTTATGGGTTTCTTTTTGTATTGTTCTAACTGGATATGCTTTAGTTTTGTTGGGATTTCACTAGGGTTTTGCTATGATATGATAAATGTAAGTTATTATGATTCGATTTTGTTGAAGTATTTTTGGGGATTTGTTTTCTTATGTGGATGTATGAAATTTTTTTGTAAATAGGTTTTGGGGACCCTATTCAAAAAACCCACCCCTTTATTTACCTATTCATGGTGGGATGAGGATGCCTAGCCCTAAGTGTTGGTCGTAGGGGTTTCTCACACTAACCAAATTTACGAGTATTTTTTGTATCGTGTGAATGCACATTTATTAGAATTATTATTGCACCATAGTTAGCTAATAGTGTATTAGTTCAATTTTATTTTTATTGTCCTCTAAAGTTTGTTTGGAGCATTATAACAACTTTTTTTATATTTATTTTTCTATATAAAAACCTCAATTATATTTAGTTTTCCTACAACTATTTTTAATGTTTAACAATCACCTTGATGTATTAATCAAATATTTTCCCTTTAATGAAGTTATTGAAGGTATTTTGTAACATTTTAGTATTAGAGTAGATAGGAAGAAAGATCCAACTATCCTTCTCTTTGAACCATTCAACTTTTAGGGGAAGAGCATCTCTACATTCCTCATTTTTATGAAGGATCAAAAGAGTACCACTACACTCCAACCAAAATTGTTAAAGTTTTGTAATAAACTTACATATATTTTATTTTCCACCTAATAACAAAGACATTCAAGATGTTCTCTACATTACCAACATTAGAGACAAGCAAAAATATTGTCAAAATTTGCATGCCCAATCATTAGTGTTTGGTAGAGCTTCTTGATGTGTGCTCACATATCAAAATTGAAGCTACCACTCATCAGGTAGATATGAATATTTTATATCTATGGAAGCGAAAAAAGCAACATTGGCACCTTTACATCCTCTCAATTTTTGTGCTCCCAACTCTCGATAAAGATCATTTGGCAAAGGGAAACTTGGTGGGATCATTCATTAGTTTTGGAGTGAGGTTTGATATCATCTACAAAGACTTCATGGAAATCAATATCTACATCATTATAATTACTATTCAATAATATTGACCTTAAAAGCACCCTCATCATGCAATCTCTACAATTACATATTTTTGCTCAACAATGTGGTATGTGAATATCTTTTAAAAAAGGAGCTTGGAAAATGAGATCCAAAACTTTTGTGGATCCATTTTCTTAGAGTGAGAATGTTGAAATATGTGGCGGTGAAGCTTCTCTTGAGGCCACAACCAATTTTTTGCTATGTTTTCCCTTTGGGCCCATGTAAACCCTAAAAAAGGTATATTGTAATTTTTAATATTTATTCTTGAGGATAGGTCTCATAACCTTGACCTAAAGGTAATATGTACTTGGGTATAAATACCCCTCCCCACTACATATTTTATCATTGGTTGAAATGTAATTTTAATTCTATTTCATTGAAGATATTTTGGTTTTTATGGACACCCAATTATGTACTGTATTTATTATCTATTGTGTACTTTTTTGCTAAGCACTATTGGATAATGTTTGAATCCATTAGATTCTAGAAACTATCTAACATGGTATCAAGGGTGGGTGTGAATCTAATTAGTTGATTGCGTCTACTAGCAGTAAATATATCATCCTAAAAATAATTTTGTAAGGGCTTGTAGAGAAGATTTTTCTTTCAAGTCGATGATATTATTTGAAGAAGGGTTTTTCATAAAAAACCCTACTAGACTTGGATTGCAAGGATCTCATTGGAATCATCAAATTTTCTCCAAGAGAAATATTCACCAATAGGTTCATTTTTTCCTCTCATTGGCATTCAATATTGTTTTATAATTTTTCTAACCATATTGATGCCCTAGTTTTAGGATTGAGTTTTTTGAGGTCTTTTGAAACCTTATTTGTCTTTTACAATTTTTTCAAAACAAAAAATATTTCCTTTTCTTATCCCATTTTTATGACCAATAGCAATATTTGTGAGAGGATACATTGATTAGTTATTGTGAAAGAAGAAAATAAGAGGCTATAAGTCTTTAGGCAAAACCTTGATTCTAAAGAAGTGTTGGGTATGCTTTTGTGCTTAGAAAATATCTTCAATCCATTTGACAAAGATTCAAAAATGGTCTTGCAACTTTTTTGTTGCATAGGCATGAGAGGAGGGCATGATTGGTTACGTTCAAGAAAATGATAAGATGGTTTTGTAGGGTAAACCATAACATATATAGATGAATAGCTAGCATTTTTTGATTCTTTGGAAAATTTCAAAGTGGGGTAGATTTCAACACTTTGTCATTTTACCTCTAGGTATTCCAAATTTGTGTTTGAAAATTTTATGCTTTCCCTCTAAATTTTGAACTCTTAAATTTTAAAAAGAGAATATTATGATGAATTTTCTAACGATCAAGTGAGAAATAATTTGATTGGATATACCTACATCATATTTATTTAGGTCTACATCAGTGGCATGGAAAAGCAATGCATATGACAATTTGTTTTGTTTTAATCATAAGCATCTCATCTTACCTCCCAAGCATTGGGGAAGTGGCTAGAAGAATATGTGTTAAGAATTTGCCTATGGGAGATCATGAGTTTAAACCTCCATTTTTTATTGATGATGTTAGCATACCTCACACCTACATGTGCGATGATGTCAATAGTGATGATATGAAATACTTAAACATTCTAGCAGATGATATGACACCATTTTCCTTCTAGAGAGATGATATGGTAGGGTTGTATAGATACCATGTGATAGTCAATATAGATGAGGTAATATGAATCTTGAGGTGACACATAATAGCACATACAAGAGAGTTAGTAGGTACACATATTTCAAGGTGGCATGTGGTAGTCTATATTTGCATCCCAAGGTAACATGTGGTAGTCCATACAATTGACATGGTGATCCATATATATGATTTGGTAGGTGATGCATAAATCTCAAGGTAACATGTAGTAGCTAAGGTGGCAATCTTGCATGGTGACACAGGTTAATACATGGCAAATTTTGAGGATATTAGAGTGGCATGCACTTTGAGGTGACACATGGTATGTTCTAGTTGGGACAATGTGGTTGTCCATACAATGCCTGACATGGTATTCCATATGCCACTTGGAATCTATAAAAATGGGATCCACCAATCACATTTCACCACCTCATCAAACTTGACAAGTAGCTCACGCAGTCAGCAATGAACTTGACAATGCCTAAATTTTAAAGAAAATTAGATAGTGATATGTGGTGCAATATGGTTTGTAGAAGAGGCAACAAATCAAATCATGATAAGTGGTATCACATGATTTTTTGGTACACTACATAGCCAACATATGGTATACACCCTCTTAGCCACTCACATAGTGATACATGGTGGCGTCCTATTTGTTGTAGGTACTAAAATATTTTTTGAAGGCAATTTTTGCAATTTTAGATCCAAACTTCCAAGGGCCATAAATTTTGCATACAAAAGCATTTTGAGCCCCTTTTTCTCAAATCATATATTTTTTTGAGCTCTCTACATTGGTGTTGTTTCAAGTTACAACTACATACATTTTTTTGAATTTTGGCACAACAATTATAGATCATCATGTGCCCTTGTTGAATGGTCCTAACTATATCACTTGGAAGCTCAAGAAGTTTTTCAAGAAGCCTACTTGTGAGTTCTACAAAAATAAAGAATACAAGGTAGAATTTTATAGAATTTGGTGTAGACACAAAAATTGACCCACCTAGATGAGTCATTTTTCCTTGGGTTTTTTTAGAGGTTCTCAAACTTTTTAGGAGCAAGTTTGACCCTTTTTTCTTGTTTTTTGCCTTGCTTTTATTGACCTTGATCGAATTTGTACCCTGTAATTTATGGGGTTTGGATTTGACATATTTAGGGTTTTTCTTCAAAAACCTAAAATTTAAGTCAATACTTTTGGGGTGTCGACCTAATAAAGGTTAAGTTTCATTTTTATTGCTTTATAGCCCTCCAAACCCTTTATAAATAAAGGGATTGGATCCCCTTTTTTCCCAAAGAAGTTCCCAATTGGTCAAAAAAAGAGCTAACAATTTGAAAAGGTTCATGCCAAATTAGAGTTCTCTTGTCTTTTGGTGCTCTTGGTGCTTTGGTGTTTTGTTGTTTGGTGTGTTCCTTGTGGTTTTGCAAGTGGAGAAAACCTTGATGATAATTTATCTTCTTGAGGGAGGAGAGGTCTTCCATATTTGCTCTTGCTTCTTCCACGAGATCACCAGGTTGTTTCTTTGCATTCATTAGTTCAAATTTTCATCCTAGTTTATCTTCCATTGTGTTTTGATCTCTGTTTCAGGGTTTTAAATCCTCTTATGAGAATATGCATCCCATATGTTATAGGGCATAGATTTGGAAAAAGCCCTACTTTCACTCGATAGGCATTTTACATCCATTTTGGCATTAGTACCGTATCCACGTTTGGTATCCTACAGGGCACATATTCGATCTAGCTAAGTTTTGGGATGTCCATTCATCCCAAAACCTTAGGTTTTCATTTTACATGATTGTTATCATTTAGTTTTGCTTGTATTTCATACCAGATTAGCTTGGGCACAATTATTTATCCCCAAATCCTAGTTTTCATAATTGCATTCTTATTCAAACTTTGTATTCATTATGTTTATATTTTATTCATTGTTCTATATTATCATATTCTGTTATGTTTGTTCCAAAGGTCAAAGCTCATTTTTATTATGAATGGTCAACTAAAAGGACCTAGGGGGCTTGACTATTGCATCTCCAAGCTCAATCTTATAGCGGTCTAAGCAAACCCCCAAACGCTAACCATATGTTCTAAAGTTTGTGTGAAGTTTTATAGATTTGAAGGCATGGGATATTTTGGATGCAAGACAAAGCTTGGATCAAACACCAGATCAAATAAGTGCCCTAAATAAAGCTTTTAGGTTATGTATTGCTTGATTTTGCTATTCTTATTCACACCTAGGTTAAATTAAAAAAATATTTGATTATTTTCTAGGCATTTGAAAGAAAAGGGCATATAGTTTTACATCTAGGGTTTAGTCTTGTTTGTGCATTTCACTTGTGCCCTTGCTCAAAGGAAAATATTTCATTTCTTGTAACTTAGGGTTAGAGATCATTAAATCAAAGAATCATACTAGGGTTAGATATTGTCTTCTTGCATCTTGTGTGTTTTGCATTATTCTTTCATTTTCATAGTTTAGCATAGAAAGACCAAACATAGGTGATTTCTTAATTAACACAATAAACATTTCCACCCTAAACTTGAAGCGAGTCCTAAAACTGTTCCTGGTGAACCCATCCTTCTGTGTCCCCAAGTGTAGAGAATATAATAGCCACCATGGTCACCTCAACTCCTAGTGGATCCAGTTGAGAATTGTATGTGATGCATAATTTTCCCCCTCTACATATTTTGTGAACCCAATATAAAAACACATCTTAGTGTCCAAGATACGAAGCCTCTTCCTTTGTTTTTTCTTTTTGAAAACTTCAAACAAGACCATTAATTTTATTTTTTTAGATTAAAAAATATTAGAAACGTCTTAAGGATCTTCTTGTGTGTATTTCCTTTATTTTCTTCTCTATCCTTTCATTTCTCCTAATGGCTCCATTCCTTAGGAGTCAGCGAAGGCATCTAGAATCTGATCAAATTCCTCAAGAAGATGATCAAGTTGATAGAGAGAATCTTAACATTTATGCATACACTACACCAAAAAATGGCTTTAACAATGGTTTTTAACCGCACTTAAAGGCCTTTAAGGGTGGTTATTTAGCCACCATCTACCAGGGCATTATAAAAGTCTGTCATACAATGGTGGCCAAAAACCACCTCAAAGACCATCTCAAAAAGCCACCCTCTTAGGGTCAGAGAGGGTGGTTAAAAACCACCCAATTAGGGATACAAGGGTGGTTTAGGAATAATATTAAGACCTCTTAGACCTAAGAGGGTGGTTTATAACTAGCCTCTTAAACCCTAGGATGGTGGTTTTAAATCGCTCTCTTAGCGTCTTACCTTAAAAGAATATATAAAGGATACCTCAACTAAAACAACATAACACTCAGCAGTGGTTTATATCAGCTAAGACAACATAACACTCAATCAAAGGAGCACCTAAATCCAAACCAACATAGTGCCCATTTTTTATGTTGAAGAGAATATTAAAAAAAAATCTTGCACCCACAATCAAAAGCCTTTTAAATTCAATGGAGTAAACAAAAGTTTTTAGACCTAGAACTAGAACCATTTGAATCCATTAAAAAGGAGGGAATAAAAACATATCCCTATTGGGGGAAATTCTTGCACCTTTAATAGATTTTTCACGCTGCAAGACTTCCCCGATCTAATATACACTGTGGATTATGGTGGATCCACATATTTAACTCGGAAAAATATTATCCTAAGACTCTAGACATATCGAGTAGGGTAAGGAAACCCCGAAGGTGAGCCTACAATATTTCTTATATGCTCATGCTCATCCATATTTGCAAAAAAAATAAAATAAAACTACAACATAAAAGTTGACCAAGCTTCAAAGTAACTCCCAGCTAGTGCTTCAAAAAGTAGACTGGTACCTTATCCATTGGGAAATTGTAGCCAAAATTAAAATATGGTGAAGAGGGAAGGAGGGAGAATATAAAACTGAGCTAAACACATTCATTCAAATAATACAACAAAGATGATTAAGCATGCCAGTTGAAGAAGATGTCATCTACACATTCAAATGATGTAACATGTAAATAGGACAACAAGCAAAACTGCACATAGAACTACTGAAAGGAGGAAGCAATATTGTACTATCCAATAAATCATTACAATGGGAGTCTGATCAGTGTAATCAGTATCACTAAGCAAATACAAATGAGTTTTCATTCAAATTATGCAATAGAGAACTACAACTCTTTGTTCAAATGATGTAACAAAGAGCCTACTGGCTTTCGATCCTAGCCACTAGAATCGATCTCAGTAAACTAGACACCTCCTCAACAAAAACTTGCACAATAATAGAAAAAAAGGGTAATTAGAAAATACACACAAAGAAAAATACAATCGACAAGGATGGGCACTCTGGTATACCCCTCGTAAAATTATTGTGCAAAAACTTGATGATGTTTCCTATTGCAGCAACTCTCTTAAATAGGTTGATCACTTGGTCCATAATTACAAAAACTATAACTGCCTCGATGATGGCCCATAATTGGAAATGATCCATAATAGCCACTATCTCCATTGCCTTTAGGTTTTTATTTTTTCATTATTTTATTTTTTAGGGTTTAGGGTTTTGAGTTTAGGGTTTTCGGGTTTAGGGTTTTCCCCCTTTTTACAATGCAAGAAACCCTAAAACAAAAACCCTACATATTAAAGCCCTAAAGATAAGATATTACTATTTTTGGAAAATTTACCATTTTCAGCCAAAAACAATCCTATTTTTAGTAAGTAGCCAAAAAAGCTTGGATGGCCTTAAAAATTAAAACCCATCACCGTATCACCCATATTAAACCTTATATAAAATCTCAACACCTATCCATGTTTATAAGTAATTATTTTTTGGAATTTTCTAAAAAACCACTAAAATCCATTTTTGGGGTACTAGATGAAGGAATTAAGGCTCGAAAAAATATCAAAAAGGTTTAAAATTATCTAGCAAAAGATCTTAACATCTTGTAAACAAATAAAATCAACATGGCTAATACTTTTTAGAGCAGATCAATCAAAATATTTTCCTGAGAACTTTTAAGTCCTCGAATATTCCACGAAGGAAATTCATGGAGGAGGAATATCTATAGAGCCATCTCCCATAGAAGTTTTTTTACAGTTTTTGTCTCAACAAAAGAAATTTCACTCCATGGTCCTAAATAAAGATCATCTCACCCCCTTAGACTATAGGCCACCACCCACCATTTTATCACTGATTTCTAAATTAGAAAAGATGGAATTCAATCCCCACTTCCACTTGATCCAATTTGAATCTTTAAAAACCCTCTATTTTTAAGAAAAGTCACATAGTAATTTGAATTCAATCTCCACTTCCACTTGATCCAGTTTGAATTTCTAAAAACCCTCTACTTTTAAGAAAATTCACATAGTAATTTGAATTCAATGCTTGATCATCTCATCTTATCCTTGATAATCAATGTAACATTTGCTACCTAGATTGAACTTTAGCATATATTCGCTCCCAACTTATTTATAACTTGGATATCCATACTTCCATCTAGGGCATCATAACTAATCAATGTAACATTTGTTATCTAGATTGAACTTAGCACGTATTTGCTCCCAGGTTATTTATAACTTGGATATCCATACTTCCATCTAGGACATCCTAACTAATCAATGTAACATTTGTTATCTAGATTGAACTTAGCACGTATTTGCTCCCAGGTTATTTATAACTTGGATATCCATACTTCCATCTAGGCTTTTCCATACTAAAATCACTTAGGGCATCCTAGCTTTCTATTAGGATTTTAAATGTGAATTTATTTCCATACTATCTAGTGAAAATCACTCCCAAATTAATTTAATAATTATTATAATATATAAACTTATAAATTTCTTGGACTATATCTTTTTTTTCAATGAGTTTACACAAGTTTTCATGAGGGGTACCATCCCCTCATACTAAGTAGGGTTTGAACCTTAGACCTTTCAAAGAAAATCCAATGCGCTTACCATTGTAGTAAACTTACAACTATAATTTATATCTTATTTTTAGAACAATCATATTAATAGCTTAAAAAAATATGGATAGTTGAAAAACTTATTCATAGTATATGTTTAAAACCCAAGTTCAAAAGTTGAGGTTGTTTGTATGTATTTAAAAAAAAACCTATTAATATATATAATATTTAAAATCTATAAATTATTTTTAATAATATTACTACCATTGTCTCATAGAGATACTGTAGTGGTATGTCCTTAGGTTTTCATACAAAAAAAACCCAAGTTTAAGCCTTATACAAGAAGATTAGGGCCTTTTCTAAGTCCGTAGGTTTTCAAAACCTTTACTGACCAAATACTTTTAGGTAGGTTGTCCTTATTCAATTCCTTAGGCATTTGAGGTTAAAGTCCTTTGACTTCATTTTTTATTTATTTATTTATTTATTTTTTTAAGTAATAATTCTTATACACATCCACCATGGCGATTGACTTCATCTTTACTTAAAAGACTAAGAATTATAAAAGTTTCCTATATATGATTTTCACGTTAATACTTATCTATCTAAAATTTATATATATTTTAAATAATATTACTGTCGTTATTAAAAATTTATAATATGATTATTAAGATATATATATATATATATATATATATATATATATATATATATATATTATTTGTAGTATATTGGTTGCAATCTATTAATTTTGTTTTTATCCAATAAATCAAAGGCTATAAAAATTCTCTACTCAAAATAATAATATTATTAGTATTATTAAAAAACCCAAACAATTTTTTTCTTTTTGAAATCACCACAATGCATATATATTTTTAATTTTAAAATCTATGCATCATTTTTAATAATATTATTATCCATATTAAAAGATCGAAACTACTTTTTTCTTTTTAAAATCATTATAATGTTTATATTTAAAAAAAAAAATAAAAATAAAAAAAATTTCATTTATATTACATTATCATCATATAATAATATTACAATTAATTTACTATTTAAACATGTATTTTTTTAATTTTTTTGTTTGAATGTTAAAAAAAAAATTTGAAAGAATTTTCTAAACCTTTTACAACTAAAAATAAACTTAAAAAATAAAAAAATAAAAAAATTATAAAAATAAAAAAATAAACCAAAAGAATTCTGGCACCAAAGGAAAATCTTAATGGAGGATAAATAAGAACACAAAAACATCAAACAACAAGTAGAAGCATCTCAAAAAGAAGGGAGAGAAACAGAAATCCAAAGAATCCTTACTGCACAGCTTCCTCGTCAGGGACTTCCATCAAAGCGCTGGCTCCCGAATCGCAAGGAACAAAATAATAAAATTTAAATATTAAAAAATAATGTTTTTTTTGGGAATATTTTAATGGTACAGGATTGTACTGTTATCTACTCAAATTTTAATTATAAGGAAAAAAAGATGTTATGCCTGATGAAGAGTGTGATTCCATTAGATTGTTATTTACTCACATTCAAATTATGAGGAAAAAGAGATGTTATATCTGAAAAGTGTGACCAGATTAAACTGTTATCTATTCAAATTCAAATTATGAGGAGAAAAAAAATGTTAAGTTCAAAAGTGTGATCCCATTATCTACTCAAATTCAAAAGAAAAAAGAGATATTATATCTGAAAAGTGTGACCGGACCCTATGCCAATCGTTACAAGTGCACTGGGTCCGAGGCCTCCTCAAATCGCCCATAGAGAGGGACTGTTATCTACTCAAATTCAAATTATGAAGAAAAAGAGATGTTATGTCTGAACAGTGTGACCCTGTGGCCCTTAGTGAAAAATAATACCCTAAAACTCATGGCTGACATGAGTTTTCTTTAAAACAAAGAATAGTAGAAGATTCCTCATATCTCATCAGACTTACAAGTACCTGTCAAAGTTGATTGATACCCAAATCATGCATATCTTGCCTTCGCATTAAATCCATTTTATCCAGATCAGAGAGAAGTTTATTCACTCGTTCACTTCAGATCACAATCCGTGATAAAATTTGGAACTATGAATTTGAAAGGTTGAATTTTGAACAATTGGAAATCGGACACTTATATATCACTTTACAAGTAGACAGATTCAACACAAAGTCAAGATCTTAGTTAAACTTGCATGTCTACCTCCTCCTAAAAATTTATATAATTATATACATTTGTTCCGAATAATTAATATAGTAGTTGGACTAGTTGCAAGATGGTCCTATATCCTCTCGTGCTGTATAGGCTCATTGTCTATGTTTTTCCTTGGCAGATTTTAAAGTAGTAGGTTCCAATGGAGGAGAAGGCGAGAATTTGGTGTGACTGGTTTTTTGGGTTGAGATGGCATGAGATTTGTCTGGCGGTGGCCAGCTACTTGTTTATTCATTTTTGGCGCCAAAGAAACAGAGCAGGGGTTCCTCTAAGTTGGCCTCTGCTGGGAATGTTGCCGTCTCTTATCGTGAATATCAATCGACTGTATGACTGGCTGACGGAAATTTTACAGGCGACAGGAGGCACCGTCGTGTTGCGGGGTCCCTGGCTGAGCAATATGCAGAGCGTGATAACGTGCGACCCCCGGAATATCGAATATGCGCTCAAGATCAATTTCCCTAATTATCCCAAGGGCCCGGAATTCCACCAGAATTTTCGAGATCTTCTCGGCGACGGAATCTTCAATGCGGACGGCGAATCCTGGCGCCTCCAGCGGAAGATGGCGAGCCTGCAGTTCAACTCCCGGGGGTTCCGCCAGTTTACGGCAAACACCGTGGAAGAGATGGTGGAGACGCGGCTGGTACCGTTGCTAGCTGATGTGGCGGACCGCGGCGCCACGGTGGACCTGCAGGACGTGTTTCTCCGCTACACGTTTGACAACACGTGTACCGCCGTGTTCGGGCGGAACCCCGGGTGCCTTGCGCAGGACCTGCCGGAGATCCCCTTCGCCAGGGCCTTCGACGACGGCGTGGAGGCCACGCTGTACCGCCACGTCATGCCTTGCGTCTGCTGGAAGGCCTTCCGACTTCTAAAGCTCGGCAAGGAACGCCAGTTTTCCCGGGCGCTGAAGCCGCTCAGAGAATTCGTCGACGATCTCATCGCCTATAAAAAGTCTAAGGTTTCCGGCGACGGCGGACAAGTGCAGGACCTGCTCTCGTCCTTCATGTCCCGCCGGGACGACGGGGTTCAATTCACGGACAACTTCTTACGAGACACCGTCATGAACTTCGTGATCGCGGGGCGGGACACGTCCGGCGTGGCGCTGACGTGGTTCTTCTGGGCTCTCTCTCGCCATCCCAACGTGGAGGAGAACATCCTCAACGAGCTACGGCAGGTTTTACGCCGAAGGGGTTGCAATGACGTGGACAGCCCTCTGGGGGTGAAGGAGCTCCAGGAGTGCGTTTATCTGCACGCCGCGCTGTCAGAAACGCTGAGGCTGTACCCCTCGGTTCCCATCGATCACAAGGGGGTCGTGGACAGGGACGTTCTCCCTGATGGGACGCGGATCGAACCCGGGATGCGGTTCATGTACAGTATTTACTCCCTCGGACGTATGGAGGGCATATGGGGACCGGACTGCCTGGAGTTCAGGCCCGAGAGGTGGATCGAGAGGAGCGAGGAAGGGGAGAATTTAAGGTTGAAGAACGAGTCGATGTACAAGTTTTTAGCCTTCAATGCCGGGCCGCGAATCTGCCTGGGGAAGGAGATGGCCTACATTCAAATGAAGGCTGCCGCGGCGGCCGTCCTCCAGAGGTTTAGGGTTCGAATCACGGAGAATCAAAAGGTGGTGCCCAAAATTTCCCTCATCTTGAGCATGAAGAACGGGCTGAGGGTTACCGTCACAAGACGGGAATTACTACTCTAGAATTCTTATTGCTTGCTAGTTAAGATTATGATAATAATGCCCGTTTCTCAATGCATGTTGTGGGAAAGGAGCGATGTTAATTATTTGTTGCTATATATGTAGTATATGTTTGGCTATATATGATAAGGGTTACTGCTTCTAGACGATATTGGGAGAGTCCACATTCTGTGGACGGGATGCATTCTTTTTTGGAATATTCACAGTCAGAATGACAGGCGTCAACTTTTTTTTTTTTTGCGTGGCCAGCAGAGTAGTGGAGTTTGAGTAGTGGAGTTTGAGTAGTGTTAACCTATGAGGAAACATGTGGATCCGTGTGGCGTTTGAATGTGCAAGAGAGTTGATGTGATTTTGGACCATTGGGCGGTTAAGATATAACTTCAACTAAGTAGAACATCTAAATGCAAAATGATATCGTACTTTTCAATTCTCATAGTAGAGACGAACGGTCTCAATCTCACATTAAGGAGAGCACCTAAACACAGAACGATCATAATTCTTATAGTAGATATTAATAGTAGAGACAAACGGTCTCAATCTCACATTAAGGAGAGCACCTAAAAACGATCATAATTCTCATAGTAATACTAAAAATTAACGGTGATTCATCAGTGGTTCTTTTTACGTCGGGTCAACAATAGCAAAATTGAATAGGTTTGATAGAAACAGTCCATGTAGTTTGAACCCTACACCTATCAATTACTAAAAATAGTGTGATTGTAACCATCTCTTCTATATAACCAAAAAAATAATAATTTTCATAATACACAAAACACCTAATTACAAAACCATCTTTAATTTCTAAAACCAAGCACTATACAAGCAAAACATTTGACCTAGTATTAGTGAAGACACCTCTCTTCAAAGCCAACCATCTCTAATACAAATATTTTAAAAAGTGTTTTTTATCTGAAGGCATGGGCTTTTCCAATGAAGATCCAAGTTGGATAGATTTATTGGGAGGGTGGCGTGATGTATGCTTTTATATGTATGTTTCTAGATATTTAAATATATATATTTTAATTTAAAATATTATTAAATGTGTTTTTTGTATTAATATTTAAAGGAAAAAATAAAATTTATTAATATTGTGTATATATTTAATTTAGATTTATATTTTACAAATATAAAATTGACAAAATATAACCAATAAAAATTATGATGGCTATCATTCTCTAGACAATGTTGGTACTAACTTACTCTATATTATACCAATTGTTCCTTCAAACTACAAGACATTGGTGTACCTTGGAGGTTGAATGAGCCTATCCATAAAGTGTAGACATGTACTATAATATAGTTGATATTTATAAATATTATGTATGATACCCATCCTCAAAGTAATACATATACTTCAATAATGTAAATAGGATTTATGAATATTATCCTTACACCGTTAGTAAGACTTATCTTGTATAGCTTTGTTCCATAATAAAAAACTGCATAAAGGAATCCTATCCACAACAAAATGTATTAGTCTTACTAAAGTGAAACCTTGTAATACGACACAAAGTATTATTATTAGTTTTTTAGATGATTCAATAACATTTAAGCATCAATTAGAACCTTTCCCTCTATTAACCCAAGAATAACCATAGTTTTTAGAACCTTTCCTTCCATTAACCCAAGATTAACCATGGTTTTTATAATTTATAATTTATTTTTGGACTACAATTTTTTTAATTAAAATTTTCGATTGATATGCTCTCCAAGATATGAATGGTGCATATACAAGAAGTTTTTTAAAAGAAAAAAATGCAATTGCTCTCTAGATTTTTGCTCCATTTTATTTCAAGAATACATAGTGATTCTTCTCTTTTCACCTAACCAATTTTATAGTAGTTTAAACCATTATTAATGGTTGTTGTCTAATACTCTAAACCTCTTTTAAAACCTATATTTTACTCTAACAAAAGTGTAACTTACAATTAATAGATAAGGTGTATCAAAAGAATTCAATTATAATTTTTATTTGAGAAGTTTCTAATTAATTGTCTAGTTTGTTTCCTAGTTAGTTGTTTCAACATAATTAGTTTTTCGAGGGAAGACAACAAATCGTAGACTAAAAGTTAAAGCATAAGCAAGTTCAAGACACAAACTAAAGGTACCTTATAAAAGAGGTTTCTTTAGTCTTTGTTTTTATTCTTTAAAATATGCATTTATAAAAAAAACTTTATTTTCATTAGTCTTTGTTTTTATTCTTTAAAATATGTATTTTTAAAAAGCCCTCACTCACTTATATGTATACATGGGTTCTCTTTATCCATTTTTTGAGAACTTCAATTATGTTACTTCTTTTTATTTTTCAAGATTCTAAAATGGGAGATAATATTCATTTTGTGGAGAAAACCTAAAAAAGAGAGGAAAGGGTAATAAATTTACATCATAAAATATTTATTATGCAATAATCATGATAAAGAATGACCAAGCATAAATTTTACACCAAAGCAACCCAAGGTCATCATAGGACCTCATCTTAAAAAACGATACTTGGGTCGATATATTAGAGTTAAACCTCTTAGGACACCCAAAAAATGCTCTTCAAGAAAAGATCTTGAAAAAACTACATTATTTGCATGTATACTTGAGGATCATTAAAGGAAGAGAAGTTAAACAAAGATAAGTTAAACATAAAAAAGATAATTCCTTATGATCTTTGATCTAAGTCTTATACCCATTCAATGAAAGGAATAACACTTTACTTTGATATAGAAAGATTTATTTACATAATTCTTACCCATAGTTTATATAAAGGTAATTTACCCATATTACATTGTCACCATATAGTGGTATTACAACAACTTGATAATTATGCATGTATGGCTTGGCAAGGTTTTAGGTCTCCTCCTTGAATGTTGAGGAATATAACCGATTGAGCTAATGTCATTTGATGATTATATTTTATTTAAATGATGTAATTTTTTTTTGCTTGGAGGAGATGGAGTTGGTTGACATAAAATGCATAGATAATTTTACTTGTCTTCTCATATATGGAAGACTAAATTTGGTTGCACGTTGCTTTGAGTATGAATATTCTTCAATCTTGATTAGGATTTGTTTTCGTCAATAATTCTCATAAAAGAATCATGACCTCTACGTCTAGTAGGAGGTATTTTTGTTATGATATTTATTGTTATATTTACTATAATGGGAGATTAAGTTTAAAATATTAAACTTGAGCTTTAATAGTATTCAAGCCATTGAAATTTAAAATACCCCCTCATAATAGAAAGGATAGAATTAAAAAGGGATATAAAAGTGTCATTAAAAAAAGGGTACCTAGGATACATAACAAAAATAAGGGGTATATTAATTTAAAATATATATTAGGAGGGAGTATTAATAATAAAGGACTAATATTATTCAGTTTGCAGGCCACTACGATATGGAAAGGATAATGAAATGATTAAGGTGCTTCAACTTATCTCCCATGATGGAAGCAGTGGAGGGAGTAGCAAAAAAGAATTATGAGGTACTTACAACCCAACCCTACTGTCGAGGAGAAAATGCAGTGTGTGGTTTTCGAAAACTTCTTTAAAAGAAGATGTAATTTTGCTAATTTCCTGGGTTTCTTTTTGTATTGTTTAGACTGGATATACTTTAGTTTTACAGGGGTTTTGCTATGGTATGATAAATGTATGTAACTTATTATGCTTTGATTTTACTGAAGTATCATTAGGGATTTGATATTTTTATGTGGATGTATAAAATTTTTTTGTAAACAGGTTTTGGGGACCCTATTCCAAAAGCCCAACCCTTGGGGACCCTATTCTATAGAATCAGGTACTAAGGATAGAAGGAAAATGATTCATGCATGTATGTGTATTTTAGTGGATTTGGAGGTCAATATTCCAGACTCCATCACTTTGGTTGCTAACATTGACACAAGGATTTAGCCGATTGAGTACAAAAATTACCCCTTTCGGTGCTCCTCTTGTAACAAGTTTGGGCATGTGGCTGCTCGTTGCGCTCTTAAGTCCTTCCACCCTTCGAAGGGCAGGAAGAACTGACATGCCAATAGAGGTAAAGTCATGGTGAAGCAACCTCCTCTTTCGTCTTCTCAGTCTTCGAATCCAAATCACTCCTAGTCCTTGGTCGACATAAATTCGGACTCCCATCCAGGGAGAGAGGAAGTTCCAAAAGATTCTAAAGAGGCAGATCAATTGCCTCAATATAGGGTTATGCATAGTGGTGAATCTTCATAAATTTGTGAATATTAGCATTTTAAAAAATGCAAATTGGTAAATTTTGGGACCCTGGATGTCGGTCCACTTGCCCAAAATTTTTGGGTACAAAATATTTTAAGGGGTCGGATCGCCACTATTAGAATAAATATTTGTTCTCTTAAGTTCTACTAGGATAGTCTTACTTGAGTTACCACTCTTCCATGAGTCAGGTGAACTCTCAGTTTAGACTAGTTCAGATTTGTTGAGTTGTTGTAATCCAACGACTCTCATTGATCAACTTTGCTATTTATACAAAGTTGATCCCATGGAATAAATCAATCAGTTCTTGATATTTTAGTAATGCTTTGCATGTCTAGTATCAAAATTCTAACATGGTACTAGAGCTAGGCTAGATTTTGCTTGCATTCAGGTTTTCATAGAGTTGGTTCACCTTCTTTGGATAATTTTTTTTACTACAAAAGCTTGCTTAGAGTTAAAGTAGTCATACTTTTTATTCATAAGTCACTTTTTTTTCAACAAAAAAACTTATTTTATTTTGTTGAAAAGTGTTTGAAATTCCCTTCTGCGTATATCTCATTGCATGACTGTAATTTTGTGAAACACTGTTGACTTTTTCAAGCCTTATTTCTCATTTTAAAAGAGATTTTTTATATAAGGTTGGATATATACCTTATGGTATAAATTCATGCAAGCACATGCTTCATTTACTTTAAAGCATGTTTTAAAGTCTACATAGGCCATTCAAACAAAGCTTCTACTTCTTTTTTTAAATCAAGCACCCATGACAAGACACTCTCCACTCGAGGCTGCCAACTCAATTTTTATTTGATATAAAGTTTCTCCTGCAAGTACTCTTCGAACAAAGCAAATTTGCATTATTTCTCTTTCCTGTGGACTACGTGAACGTTCGATCACCTTGGTGCTGAAGAAGTTTGGCCAGCCAGCTCTACACTCGGCTTTGCTCTCTTGACAAGGAAACAAAATCGTTTTTTCTTGGAAGATAGCTCAGTGCCCTTTAATCTGGCAAACCCATTTTTTTTGAAGATCATGATGCATTACCTTGTTTGACGCTCTTATCTTATTTGGCGCCCTCCTTTTGCTATCTAATCCTCAGAGTCCTTGTGTTACACCTGCACCCTAAAATCTTATTTGGTGCCCTTATGTTCCACATATTCAAGACTACAGTGTTGAATCTTTTCTATCTTAGCCCACCCACCAGCTTGGCATCCATACAACGGACGTCTTCCACCTCCTTCACAATCTCTCGGTATCGCATCAGATCTCTGACAGTCATGGAAGTCTTCTTCACCCTCTCACACCAAAATCTGAGCTATAATTACAGCCTCCCACTCTCTAACAACGCCTCATTACATTGCTTTGGATTAAAATATTTTGCAAGGAGAAAAGCGGAGCATCCATTCAGAGAAGCATCGACATTGCTCGTGATATCTTTGTGTTTCACTGAGCACCATCTGCTCGTTCGTGGCATCTCCTCATTGTTTTTTGATGTAGAGCCCTCGAGCGTGGACCTCACTTCAAGCCTTGTCGCATCAAAGCTCATGAGAGATGTCTATCAACATAGAGCCCTCGAGCGTGCAACTCACTTCAAGCCTTACCACTTCGAAGCTCATGAGAGACATCTATCAACGTAGTTCACCTCGAGCATAGAGCTCATTTCTCTTCAATGCATATCCATGGCACTATGCTCACCTTGAAGCTACATATTTTTCATGAGCAAGAAGGGAAACATTCAATCTACTAAGACCAATGTCACATTGAAGCAAGGGATTTACGTGGTAGAAACCAAGTTCGAGGGCAGTTTTTTTCTTTAAGCAACTACGAAGGGTGGGCAAGGTTGGTTATTATTGTTGCATTAAGGTGCTAGTTGATGTAAGTGAGCTCAAATTTTGTAATGAGCTCACATCAAACTCTATAAGTCCTCTACAAGGAAACATTGTAATAGTTTTTTTAGAAATAACCTCCTCTCACTACTCTCTACCTATTTTTAAAGGTAATTTTAAGTGAGACTCTCCTTGTAAAAATCATCAATAAAAATTTTTTTTGGGGGGGTTGTTTATGGTGGTGCTGCATATTGCACCTACTCTTAAAGGATTCAAACAAAGGGGGGCTTCTTCATGTGTTACAATTTCATGACTTGCAGTCTCTACTACTGCTGCACTATTTCCTACTGCTGCACTGCTGCACTATTTTATGCATTACTACTACTGCATTACTTCTTGAAGGTGATACTTAGCACAGATTGTTGCATTGGTTATGGACCCACTCTCTTAAACATTTGATGTTTGATGCTTGCACCTCATTCCTGGAGCATTTCATACATGTTATAATTGCAATATAATTCAGAATTCACTCCCAAGCAAACAAATATAATCAAGAAAGGCACCAAAATTTGGCCCAAATCTTCAAAATAATCGCCTATGTTCCACGTATCGATCTCCTCATTGACCTATAGTCTCCCTCACGTCAGGGCGGGTCATTAAGAAGTTTCGGTATAAAGGTCTGGCAGGTTATTCTTGCTTCCCTTTGCCTATGTTCCACGTATCACTCTCCTAAATTTACTTATAGTTTCCCTCTCGTAAGGGCGGGTAAATTGAGGAGTTTGGTATAAAGGTCTGGCTTCTACTGCCTTGTTTCTACAGGAATTCTTGCTCCACACTACTCTAATTGAAGGAAGGTGCATCATTGTCTTCTCTAAAGCTTCTTGCAGTTAAAGGGGGGAATAATTGGTTCACTGCAATATTATTTTTGCAAAATGAATACAATTGACCCACTAACCCCTCATAACTATCATACATGGAAACCAAAAATATTAAATCTCATTTCTCAAAAAGGGCTCACACACTTGCTAGAAGAGAAGCAACCTGAATTTGAAAAAGAATATGAGATATTTGTTCATAAAGGGAAGATGTATGAAACAATGGGTATTATAAGCACAAATGTAAATGAAAGCTTATGGTTTCACATTTCAGAATGTAAAACCCCATTTGAAAGTTGGGAAAAACTAAAGAACTTGTTTGGTAAAGTGGATCAAATAAGGTCAATGCAGCTAGAGGCAGAGTTAACAACATTATCTCCTGAAGACTTCAGCAATATTGTTGACTTTCTCACCAAATTTAAAGAAGTCCTCACTCAACTAAAAGGTAGTGGCAAGAATAAAATAGAAGAAGAATGCATCTATCTTATTCTTTCTAAGTTAAATGGAGTGTTTCAAATTTTTTCTACCACTTTTTTGTCTACAAAAGATGCACTTGGTACAAGTTTTAAAATGCCCTCTTTAGAGGAGTTTTGTGATAGGCTAACTAGAGAGGAAACGAAACTTGCAAAATATGAGATCTCTCCCTCTTCCTCAAAAGCATTAGTAGCATCCACCTCCACTAAAGAAAAATTCAAAAAGAAAGAAAGAGGCCCTATAACTTGTACACATTGCAAAAAGGATGGACATTCTGTGAACAAATGTTGGAAAAGACTACAACAACTAGAGGCAACAATGAAGGATCACAAAATAGACATCAAGAAGCAGATAGGAAAAGCCTTAAATGTTCAAGGCAAAAATATAAAAACTTCATCAAAATATTGGGTTCTAGATTCAGGGGCAACTCATCATATGACTTCTTCACATGAGTCATTCTCTTCAATCTCCTCAAGCTCAACTTGTAGCATAGAAGTTGGTGACTCATCCTTTATCCCTATCAAAGGAAAAGGTGACATATCCATTGATGGTGGGTATATCAATAATGTTCTCTATGTCCCAAATATAGCTACAAATCTCCTATCCATCTATCATATTTGTACTTCTTCAAAGGGTAAAACAGTTCTATTTTCACCAACAGGAGTTGAAATAAGAGAATTTCAAGAACCACACTCTCTCATAGCAAAAGGAGATATTGATCATAACACTCACCTATTTCACTTCAATGGATTCAAAAATTCAGATGGAGCCTCCTATTTTGTTGCACATGGAGATCTTGAAAGCAAAATTTGGCATGAAAGGTTTGGACATCTCAATTATAACTATCTAAAAGAGTTGAATACTCATGAAATGGTAACAGGGTTACCAAAAGTCTCTTCTATTGATGGAGTATGTCCTGGATGTGCTCTTGGAAAACAACATCAAGATCCTTTTCACCCAAGTAGTTCTCAAAAGGCCTCATCCCCTCTAGAGTTAATCCATAGTGACTTGATGGTCTTCCCAGAGCCTTCTTTCAAAGGAGAAAAATATGCCTTAACCTTCATTGATGATTTTTCAAGAAGAACTTGGGTCTACTTTCTAAAATACAAAAGTGATGTGCTATCCCACTTCAAAATCTTCAAGGCCTTAGTTGAAAATCAAGCCAATTGCAAAATCAAGCAAATTCGTACAGATAATGGGGGGAATACTTCAGTAATGAGTTCTCCATATTCCTATCAACTCATGGCATAATTCATCAACATTCAGTCTCCCATAATCCACAGCAAAATGGCATTGTAGAAAGGAAAAATAGATCTTTGAAAGAAATGGCAAACTGTATGCTCCACTCAAGAGATCTTCCAGCAGTTTTTTGGGTTGAAGCTATTAACTGTGCAAATTATATTCAAAACCGCACACCTCATAAAGCTCTTGGCCATTTGACTCCCGAAGAAGCATGGACTGGCTCCAAACCTGATGTCTCATTTTTTAAAGTTTTTGGGTGTACTGCTTGGGCACACATCCCAAAGAAAAAGAGGAAGGCTCTAGACAAAAAGAGCAAGCAACTTATCTTTGTTGGTTATTGTGAGGAAATGAAAGCCTACAGGCTCCTTGATCCCACAACTCATGAGGTATTTTTTCACAGAAATGTTCAATTTGATGAAACATTCCCTTATAAAGATCCTCAATCATCTTCCAACAATAATTATCTCGAGCCATCTCCAATATTTGAGCCCCAATATAGTGAAGATACCATCCTTGAGATAGATGACCAAAATGAGGATCCCATAATTCAAACTCCTCCTCAAAGTCCTACCACACCCATGACTCCTTCCACAATGCCAAAATGGGCCCGCACCATAGTTCAAGAAGCCACTCCTTACATCCAAAATCTTCCATCATCCAGATTAAGCAACTCCATGGGTTCTGGTCTTGTCTATCAGTCCATTTCAATAGATCCTCAATCCTTCAAAGAAGCAACTGGTATAAAAGAATGGGATGATGCCATGGAGAATGAATTTTCTTCCTTAATAAAAAACAAAACTTGGGATCTAGTCCCTCTACCTAAAGGAAGGAAATTGGTTCATTGTAAATGGATTTACAGAACTAAGTATGGACCTAATGGAGAAATTGACAAACACAAAGCTCGCTTGGTAGCTAAAGGTTTTTCACAAATTGAAGGCATTGATTATTCTAAAACCTTTGCACCAGTTGCAAAAATGGATTCTGTAAGGCTGGTTCTTGCACTTGTTGCTTCCCAAAAATGGCCAGTCTTTCAAATGGATGTTAAAAGTGCTTTCTTGCATGGTGACTTAAAGGAGGAAATATTCATGGAACAACCTGCTGGATTTATTCAAGACTCCTCCCTTGTTTGTAGACTAAGGAAATCTCTCTATGGTCTCAAACAGGCTCCTAGAGCTTGGTATGAAAAAATGGACTCCTTCCTTCTATCCTCAGGGTTTTCTCATTGTGAGTCTGATGCAACAGTCTACATTTGGAGGGATGAAGAAAACATCACCATACTTGTTCTCTATGTTGATGATCTACTACTCACTGGTAGTGCCATTTCTCACATCCAAACTGTCAAAGACTCCCTTTTCGAGAAATTTGAGATGGTTGATCTGGGTTTAGCCCATTACTTCCTTGGGTTTCAGATAACTCAAACAGATGCAGGAATTTCATTATGTCAACAGAAATATACTCTAGACCTTCTTCAGCGGTTTAAGATGACTGATTGCAAGCCTTCTTCCACACCTTTTCAGTCTGGAGTCACTCTAAGTACTTCCTGCAAGTCCCCTCTATGTGATGCTACTCTCTACAGACAACTTGTAGGAAGTCTATTATACCTCACTCATACTCACCCAGATATTTCATATGTTGTTGGCTTAATATCTAGATTCTCACATCAACCTCATTTCAGCCATTGGCAAGCAGCCAAGAGAATCCTCCGCTACTTGCAAGGAACTACTCACTTTGGGCTCTTATATGAGGGTGGATCCATGGATATAAATGGTTACACAGATTCTGATTGGGTAGGTTCAGTTGAAGACAGATGTTCCACCTCTGGCTATGTTTTTTGTCTTGGTTCTTCACCTATTGCTTGGTCATGCAAAAAACAATAGGCAGTAGCTTTATCATCCACAGAGGCAGAATACAGGGCAGCAGTTTTAGCCAGTCAAGAAGCTCTTTGGCTTCATCAGATACTAAGGGAATTTGGTTTTTTCCATAACCAACCTATTACCCTTTGGTGTGACAATCAGAGCACAATTCATATTGCCCATAATCCAGTTGAACATCAGCGCACCAAGCACATTGAGATTCACATGCACTTCATTCGGCAACATATTCAGCAAGGGGATCTAAACTTGGAGTACATTCCCATAGAAAATCAAATTGCAGACATCTTCACCAAATCCTTTCCTTCTCCGTGTTACATTCAGTTGCGAGAGAAACTTGGGGTTAGGCAAATGCATTAGAAGGGTGCAAGAGGTTTTCACCTCTCTCTTCTTCTTATTGTATGTAAGTAAATTGTACATGAGTACCTAATAAAGGGCCATATTTGAAGAACACAAGCTTATACTGAGAGGGGGGTGAATAATATAAGAGCACTTTTTACTTTTTCTCTCAAACCAATATATGCAATGTAAAGATAGCAATACCAACAACAGTAATTAAAGCAATGTACACAACACCACACACAATAGAGACACAACAATTTACGTGGTTCACCCAAAGATGGCTACTTCCACAGAGAAAATCTTTCACTAAATTTTCTTAATCAATCTCTTGGAAATCCTTCCTAATTACATTGTTTATGGACCTATGTCCAAAGGAGATGGTGATCCCTTAAATTTGGTTTGAGAACTCTTTCTCCTTTGCTCTGGCTAGTGATCCTCTAGAAAATACTACCTCCACTACACTAACTATGGATCTCTCTCCACTTGAAGACTCTTGTCCTCACTCAAAAAACTTATCCTCAATGTCCTGGTTGATGGATCTCTATCCACTGGAGACTCTGTCCTCTTTACACTGCCACCTCCAAAGCTCTGTCTCAATGCTATACTAAACATAGTCTATTCGGTCTAGCACAAATTTGCTCAATATCTTGCACTAAACACAGTCTAGTCAGTCTAGCACAAATATGCTTAATAGGTCCACTCAAAACCTACTCAAATCTTCTCAAAAGGTCCACATAGAACCTGCACAACTCTGCTCACTAGGTCCACACAGAACCTATCCAAATTCTGCTCACCAGGTCCACACAGAACCTGTCCAAATCTGCTCACCAGGTCCACACATAACCTGCTCAACTCTGCTCAATAGGTCCACACAAAACCTATCCAAATCTACTCACCAGGTTGACATAAAACCTGCTCAACTCTGCTGAATATGTCCACACATAACCTGCTCAACTATGATCAACAACCTCACACATAACTTGTCCAAATCTTCTCAACAAGCTCACACATAACTTATCCAAATTTGCTCAACAAGCTCACACAAAACTTGTCCAAATATGCTCAACAAGCTCACACAAAACTTGTCTAAATATGCTCAATCACTTTCTCAACTCAAATCAATCTCATAGAAGCATAAAGAGAATTGTTAGAGACTCAATATGTTCTATAATAAAAAAATATTCTCTTTCTCAACTCAATCTCATAGAAGCATAAAGAGAATTGTTAGAGACTCAATATGTTCTATACTCAAAAACTCAATCACAACTCAAATCAGAATATAGAATAGTTTGTTTTATGGAACTTGAACAACCACTTCATACATCCACTTGAATAGGCCCAATAAACTCTACTCAACCAATCACTCAAGAAACAACTATTTCTCACAAATCCTAGTCCAAGCATGTATCATCCAACTCAAAATGTTTCCAACAATGCTCAACAAAAAATCTCACATAACAATGATACTCATGATATTTTCAAACCCTAGTTCAACTCACTTCAACAACAATGCTCATAAATCAATCTTCACATAACAATGATACTCATGTTATTTCCTAACTCAAGTTCAAGTTCTTTGCACAATCCAACGGCTTCAATAACAATGCTAATAAAACAAGGTTTTAACCACAACACTTAATTCCAGAAAACCTTAAAGCATTAACTCAAACACTTCACTCAACCAATGGTCTCAACAATAATGCTTATCAAGTAAGGTTTAATCACAACTCTCAATTCATAAAAACTTGAAGTATCAACTCATAAAATTTTGAAAAAGGAAACCCTAATTAAATCCTTTTCTCTCCAAATATGTTTTTAGAAATCAACCAACCAATAAAATTATCAAAGGAAAATATTGCCCATACCTTTTTGTTGCCAAGGAGTTGTTCACAAAATTTGCCACACTTAAAAATTTCTTTTCCAATCTCAATAAGGGTTAGAGGACTTCAACAAAAATTATAATACAAAATAATAACTCAATAACACCTTATTACTCCAACTTAATTTTAACATCCACCAAAGTCCTTTTAGAAAAAACCCCTTTTCAAAAATAATAGCCAACAAGTATTAAAATAAATCTCAATTAAGACTTCATTATAACTCCTTATACCTCCTAAAACATAACTCTCAAAACAACAATTTACAGATTTATAAAACTCAAATAATCATCAACATTTCACCTTCAAAAATCAATCACCACAACCTTTATTTAATAAAGGTTATTAAAAATTAATAAACTCTAAAACAACCTTATCACTCCAACCTTAGGGCATAAACCATAAACTTTTAATTAAAAAATCGTACTTGCTTCAAGGGGTTTTGATCCCATGAATTTCCCTCACTGGGAGCTCCTTAGCCATGGCTAAGGTTACCACACAAGCTACACACTTGTTCGCAAAGGGGGAAGCACCACGTGCTTCCTCTTTGTTCTTATCCTTGCCCACGTTTAACAAAACATGCGCCTTGGGAATTTCCACAACACTGCCACCAAAAACCACTCCACAAGAATCGAATGCATGACCTTTGTGCTCTCAACACCTTTGTGCTCTCCAAGCTGCCACTAGGCCACACTGCAAAATGCGAATTGGGGGGTGGTCTCACTTTGTATTATCCTCTGCTTCCTTTTCCAATCATTTTAAACCACACAAGCTCGTTTTTGCATATACCACATAAATTTTATTCGAGCAATGATAAATTAATGAATAACTTTGGGCATGTATTTATATTGTCCTCCTCCTTTGTCTAAGATGTCGGCGCTTTGATTTGAATGCATCACGACGACACTCTAAGGCTTCGAAAGCCTTAGTAAAACCCAACCTTTGGGTTTTTAATTATTAAAATCCAACCTTAGGGTTTTAATCAAATGAACTTTATCCTTTAAAATATAATTATATTATAATTAAAAATTATAATATTTAATTAGATTTTTACCACTTTGGTAAATATTATAATAACAATTATAATATTTTTAACCTTCCAATGCTTTGGATGAATTGCTTCCATGGAGAAGTAAAAACGTCTTTCTGACCCAATATTTTTAGGTGTAAAATAAAATATTTCAACCCATTATAAAATTCCATTAAACTTTACACTCGAACTGAAGAATAACTCTCACTGGCATCTTGACATCAATGACAACTTTGGCTTAGGGACTCAAAATTTCCAACAATATTACCGGGAATCATTTCTTTTTAGGTATTCAATAAAGGACAATCTTCGCCATCCGAAGACATACCTCTTCTTCTTCTTCTTTTTCTTCTTGAAATATGGTTTTTCCCATGTGGTTTTGTTGGAAATTTTGAGTCCCTAAGTCAAATTTGTCATTGATGTCAAGATGCTAGTGATAGCTCTTCTCCAGTTCGAGTGCAAAGTTTAATGGAAGTCATAATGGGTCAAAATATCTTCAGTGAACACCCAAGAGAATGGGTCGAAAAGTGGTTTTACTTCTTCCAAGGAAGCATTTATCCGAGATAGCGAAAATGTATAATATTATAATTATTATTATAATATTATTCAAGTGACTTTGAGAAAACCCAAATAAAATATTTATAATTTCGATTATAATATTTTATAAATAAAAGGGTTTAATTATTATTTATAAAACCCAAGGTTTGGGTTTAAGGCAAACGTTTCAAAGCTTGATGGCAATTTTATTTACCCGAACCTAAAGTTGGGTTGGTTTTAAATTAAAGGCATTCAAAGCCTTTACCGTCAATGTCATGGAAGGAAGCATGGTGAGTGATGACATCGTTAATGCAATAGAGAAGCATATAAATATACCCAAAGTCCTAATTTTTAATTATCCTTGCTCGAATCAAAAATTTGGTGGCATGCGAAAAGAGAGCTCGTGTATTTCTAAAAACATGGCAGCAAAACGAATAAAGGTGGTAGTTTCCATCCTCGAAATCATATTGGGCAAGTGTGGCCTGGTGGTAGTTTGGAAAGTGCGAAGGTGCTTGCAGCGAGAAGGTTTACATTCGAATCTCCATAGTGCATCATTTGGTGTGTTGATTGAGGCGCCCAAGGCACACAACCTTTTACCTTAGGCGAAAGGAGACTTGAGATTAAGAAGCATGTGGTGCTTCTTTAATCTCGAACAAGCGCATGGCTCGTGCGAAAACTTTGGCCGCAGCTAAGGTGCTTATGTTGAGGCAAGGTTGAGGGTTCAATTCCCTCTGAAGACGAGGTACTGATTTTTAATTTTTAATTTTATTAGTTGCCTAATGTTGGAGGAATAAGGGTGAATAATTGATTATTATTTTGAATATACATTAAGGCATAAATTTTATGGTGAATGATTGTTGAAGATTATTTTGGAGGGATTGGTATTTGAGATTTATTATTTTAGGAGTAATAAGGAGTTTTAGTAAAGTCTTGATTAAATTCTTATTAAGACTTTTGAGCATTATTTTTGTATAAGGGTTTTTCTATTAAAAGAAGACTATGGTGAATGTTATTTTTATATAGAGTCTCTAACAATTTTTTTTATGCTTCTATGATATTGATTTGAGTTGAGAAAGTTATTGATCATTGAGTATAGAACATATTGATGTTAAGATGCTAGTGAGAGTTCTTCAGTTAGAGTGTAAATTTTAATGGAAGTTTATAATGGGTTAAAGATGTCTCTACTATAGAAACATCAATTGATAGTGATTTTTTGACAAGAAATTATTTGCTTGGCATGCTTACAACCTTTGAGATAAGAAAAAAATATCCTATCCCTCCAAAGGAGGTTGCATTAAAAGCAAACAAGGAAACAAAGGGTAAGAAGTTAGAATCAAGCAATGAGTCTTCTAGTGATGAAGAAGCCAATTGTGGTAGAAGAGATAAAGGTTCCAGAAGAACCATAGATCTAAGATATGTTAAGTGTTTCAATTGTGGAAAGTATGGATATTTTGCAACAGATTGTAAAGAACCAAATAACAACAATGGTGAATAAAAACATAATCACAGGTATAGGGAATCATAAAGATATAGGCATCAAAATAAAAGCAAGGATGGACAAAACATACAAGGAAATAAGTTCTTCTAAAGACAAAAAAGAAGCTACTATGCGGATAATACAAGTAAGTACTCAAATGATAGTGATGCTAGTTCTTCAGATAATGATAGAGATGAAGTCATATTTATGATTGAAGAAAAAGAACCAGTTAAGAAAAAAACTCCAATTATTCTCAAGTGTTTTAGATGTGGTAACTTTGGACATCTTGAAGATGATTGTATAAGGAATGGTTATAGTTTTAGTGATTATGAGTATGAGGATGTACTTGAAAGACCAAATGAAAATCTTCTAATGGCATTAGAAGAAGAAGTGAGTGATCCTATAGAAGACAAGCCAAAAGAAATTAATGATGTGGACAAAGGTAAACAAATAGAAGAATATTCAGAAGAGAATGGATATGATCTCAAGGGAGAACTTATCTATGCCCTTGACACAGTAAATAAGGTAAGGGAGCAACACTCTAAATTTGAAATTTAGTTTCAATAATGTGATGAAGAGAGAATATTGCTCATAGAATATTTAGAAAAATCAAAGGCTAAGGCAAAAAGGGTCAAAGATAAGTTAGAAGCAAAGATCTTGGAATGTGAGAAGTTAGCACAAGAAGTGGCACTACTAAAAGAATATTTAGAGGACTCCAAGATCAAGATGAAAGGATTAAAGAATAGCTCAAATATTATGGATAATATAGTCAAGGTACAAAGAAGATCAACGAACAAAACAGGTCTTGGTTTTGAACAAACTCAAAAGAAATAGGAAGGAGAGTTAACTTCAAGTTCTGAAGAGGAAACTTCAGATGAAGATACTTCAGAAGAAGATACTTCAGAAGAAGACAATGTAAAATAAAGTCAGACATCAAAGGAAACGTTGAACAATAGAGAGTTCAACAGAGACAAGAAAAATGCACAGAGAAGATACAAATGGAACAACAATCAGAACATAAGACCAATGAGGTCAAGACCAGGAAGCTTCAATGGAATATGTTTTTCATGTCACAGGTTTGGGCACATGGCTTCACAATGCAGGACACATGAAAGACAGGAATATGGGAATGGATAACTTTTCCATGGGTATTGCTACTCATGTAATCTGTTTGGTCACAAGGCAATGAATTGCAGGGTTCAAAAAGAAGAGGATATGGCTTCACTAGGAGAAATCCTAAGAAATTTGCACCTCCAAGGAATAATATCATTAAGTGTTATAAGTGCAATAATAATGGTCACACAACAAAGTGGTGTAGATCAGAAATTCCAGAAATAGGTATGAGCAGTAATAGGAACATGAACATGAATAGGAATAGGAACAGGAATAGGAACAGGAACAGGAACAGGAATAGGAACAAGAACAAGAACAAGAACAGGAATAGGAATAGGAACAGGAACAGGAACAGGAGCAGGAACAAAAATAGGAACATGGATATGAACAGGAACAAGAATATGGATGTGAACAGGAATAGGAACAAGAACATGGATGTGAACAGGAATGATGACAGAAACAATAATGATGACATAGATAGAAACAGTCAGAGGAATAAAAAAATTCAGAAAAGAAGAGAAAAGGATAAATGTAAAGAACAATGCTTTCGGGGGGTAGAAATACTCCCACCCCAAAATTAACCACCTTAATAGAAGGTGGGGGAGGGGCTAAGATAAGAGGCTCATTCTTAGACCCAAGACCCAAAGGTGACCCTTTGCCATTGATATCAAAGGGCGAGAGATTTGTGTAATGGGGAGAGATTTGATATTTGAGAGAGCATTCAGCTAGGGGGAGCAATGTCCGAGGGGGAGCAGAATAAAAAGAAAGGTCAAAGTTTCAGTAAAAATAATATGGGTTGTCATTAATGACAAAGGGGGATATTGTTGGACATTTTGAGTCCCTAAGTCAAAGTTGTCATTTATGTCAAGATGCTAGTGATAGCTCTTCTCCAGTTCAAGTGCAAAGTTTAATGGAATTCATAATGGGTCAAAATATCTTCAGTGAACACCCAAGAGAATGGGTCAAAAAGTGGTTTTACTTCTTCCAAGGAAGCATTTATCCGAGACATCGAAAAGGTATAATATTATAATTATTATTATAATATTATTAAAGTGACTTTGAGAAAACCCAAATAAAATATTTATAATTATGATTATAATATTTTATAAATAAAGGGGTTTAAGTATTCTTTATAAAACCCAAGGTTGGGTTTAAGGCAAACGTTTCAAAGCTTGATGGCAATTTTATTTACCCAAACCTAAAGTTGGGTTGGTTTTAAATTAAAGGTATTTGAATCCTTTACCGTCGACGTCATGGAAGGAAGCATGGTGAGCGTCGATGTCATTAATGCAATGGAGGAGCATATAAATATGCCCAAAGTCCTAAGTTTCAATTATCCTTGCTCGAATCGAAAAGTTGGTGGCATGAGAAAAGAGAGCTCGTGTATTTCTAAAAATGTGGCAACGAAGCGAATAAAGGAGGTAGTTTCCATCCTCGAAATCGCATTGGGCAAGCATGGCTTGGTGGTAGTTTGGAAAGTGCAAAGGCACTGGAAGCAAGAAGGTTTACATTTGAATCTCCATGGTGCATCGTTTGGTGTGTTGATTGAGGCACCCAAGGCGCACGACCTTTTGCCTTAGGCGGAAGGAGACTTGAGATTAAGAAGCACGTGGTGCTTCTTTAATATTGAATGAGCGCGTGGCTCGTGTGGTGACTTTGGTTATGGTTAAGGTGCTTGTGTTGAGGTAAGGTTGAGGGTTCGATTCCCTCCAAGGACGAGGTACTGATTTTTTATTTTAATTTTTATTAGTTGCCTAATGTTGGAGGAATAAGGGTGAATAATTGATTATTATTTTGAATATACATTAAGGCATAAATTTTATGGTGAATGATTGTTTAAGGTTATTTTGGAGGGATTGGTATTTGAGATTTATTATTTTAGGAGTAATAAGGAGTTTTAGTAAAGTTTTGATTAAATTCTTAGTAAGATTTTTGAGCATTATTTTTGTATAAGGGTTTTTCTATTAAAAGAAGACTATGGTGAATGTTATTTTTGAGTTGGAGTAATAAGGTGTATTTTGGGTCATCATTTTGCATTATGTTATTATTAAAGTCTTCTAACCCTTATTGAGATTGGATAAGAGAAATTTGTGAGTGTGGCAGCTTTGTGAGATCAACTCCTTGTCAAACAAAAATGTATGAGCACATTCTTCTTTGGTTGTGTTGGTTGATTGGCTTTCTTGAAAATTAAGTTTTGAGTGAAAAGGATTTGATTAGGGTTTCCTTTTCGAAAGTGTTTGAGTTAATGCTTCAAGGTTTTTCTAGAATTGAGTGTTGTGATTAAAACCTTGTTTTATTAGCATTGTTGTTGAAGCCATTAGATTGTGCAAAGAACTTGAACTTGAGTTAGGAAAGAACATGAGTATCATTGTTATGTGAAGATTGATTTATGAGCATTGTTGTTGAAGTGAGTTGTTATGCAAAGAAATTGAACTAGAGTTTGAAAAGAACATGAGTATCATTGTTATGTGAGATTTGTTGTTAAGCATTGTTGGAAATATTTTGAGTTGGGGTTACATGCTTGGACTAGGGTTTGTGAGTGAGAGTTGGTTTTTAAGTGATTGGTTGAGTAGATTTGATTGAATCTAGTCAAGTGGATGTATGAAGTGATTGTTCAAGTTCCATGAGATAAACGATTCTATGAGATTGAGTTGAGAAAGTGATTGAGTTTTGAGTATAGAACATATTGAGTCTCTAACAATTCTCTTTATGCTTCTAGGAGATTGATTTGAGTTGAGAAAGTTATTGAGCATTGAGTATAGAACATACTGAGTCTCTAACAATTCTATTTATGTTTCTATGAATTTGGACAAGTTCTATGTGGACTTGTTAAGGATATCTGAGGCAAGTATTTGAGAAAACTTGTGGACTAATTTTGTGTGAGATTTTGTGGAAGCTTACAATACAAATTTGGTTAAGTCCTAGAGAGGACTTATTGAGTAGATTTGGACAAGTTCTATGTGAGCTTGTTGAGTAGATTTGAGCAGGTTCTGAGTGGACCTATTGAGCAGATTTGAGCAGGTTTTGAGTGGATCTGTTGAGAAGATTTGAGCAGGTTATGAGTGGACCTGTTGGGCAGATTTGAGCAGGTTCTGAGTGGACCTGTTGAGCATATTTGAGCAGGTTCTGAGTGGACCTATTGAGCATACTTGAGCAAGTTCTAAGTGGACCTATTGAGCATAGTTGAGCAAGTTCAGAGTGGACCTATTGAGCATATTTGAGCAGGTTATGAGTGGTCCTATTGAGCAGATTTGAGCAGGTTTTGAGTGGACCTGTTGAGCAGATTTGAGCTGGTTTTGAGTGGACCTGTTGAGCAGATTTGAGCTGGTTCTGAGTGGACTTGTTGAGAAAAATTGTGCAAGTTCTGAGTGGACCTGTTGAGCAGATTTGAGCAGGTTCTGAGTGGACCTGTTGAGTAGATTTGAGCTGGTTCTGAGTGGACTTGTTGAGCAGATTTGTGCTAGAATGACTAGACTATATTTAATGTAGATTTGAGTGGACTTGTGCTATATCGATTGGACTGTGTTTAGTACAAGAGTTGAGCAGATTTATGCTAGACCAAATGAACCATGTTTAGTGCAAATTTGAGTGAGCTTGTTGAGTAGACTTGTGCTAGACCGAATGGACTGTGTTTAGTACAAAATTGAGACAAATATTTGGAGGTGATAGAGTAGAGAGGACAATAGTCTCTAGTGGATAGAGATCCATTAGCCAGGGTAGTGAGGATAGGTATTTTGAGTGGGGATAAGAGTCTTCAGTGGAGAGATATCCACAAGCCAGTGTAGTGGAGGTAGTAGTATTCTAGAAGATCACCATCCAGAGCATAGGATAAGGAGTTCTCCTATGGATAGAGATCCACAAACCAGAATTAAGGGATCAACATATCCTTTAGACAAAGGTCCATAAACATTGTAATTAGGAAAGGATTCCCAAGAGATTAACTGAGAAAGGTCAATGTGAGGGTGGAGGGTGGGCAGCAGTAACAACTGCTGCACATTGGGTGTACCACGTAAATTATGGTGCCTCTATTGTGTGTGGTGTTATGTACATTGCTTTGATTACTACTATTGATATTTCTATCTTTACATTGCATATATTGGTTTGAGAGAAAAAAGTAAAAATTTGTCTTATATTGTTCACCCCCTCTTAGTATAAGCTTGTGTTCTTCAAGTTTTTTCACCATCTCTTCTATAAGATTTCATTGTACATGAGTACCTCATTAGGCCTTGTTTTTGGGACTCATATCCTATTGTTACATTCACCCCTAGTATCACTTAAGGGGGGTGTTAGAATAAATCTTTGTTCTCTTAAGTTCTACTAGGATAGTCTTACCTGAGTTACCACTCTTCCATGAGTTAGGTGAACTCTCAGTTTACACTAGTTCATATTTGTTGAGTTGTTGTAATCCAATGTATCTCATTGATCAACTTTGCTATTTCTACAAAGTTGATCCTATGGAATAAATCAATCAATTCTTGATATTTTAGTATTACTTTGCATGTCTAGTATCAAAATTCTAACAACCACACGTTGATAATGATATTACATTTTTTTTTTAAATCACCAACACTCCCACCTAAATCATGGACTCATTTCACCTTAAAATTATAAATTTTTTATTTTTTTATCCTGCCAGATTTGCCTCTTATACCTCTATATAAATAATGCAACAACAATACTTATTAATGTAAAACATTCAAAGTATTCAAAAAATGAGTAGCAACAGAAAAAAGTAAAACCTTCCAATAGAAAAAACAAGACCTAAAACATTCGATCTGTTGCATAATTATTTCGAATTTCCTTGATCATATCTAAAATGATTTTTCACTCAAAAAGGAGCTGAACCTTGTTTTCCACCCGTGTAGGATCCAGACCCTAATTTGCACCCGGACCAGATCTGAAGGTGATTTTCCACCCTGATCATGAGTCGGACCCTGCTTTACACATATTCGACATTCAAACTTGAATTTCCACTCGGACCTTCTGCTTTGCACATGAACAACATCCAGACCTGAATTTGCACCTGAATTGTCTGTTCTGCATCTGGATGACATCTGAACCTGAATTTTAACTCGAACCATTTGATTTGCATTGAATTATATCTAGACATAAATTTCCACCTAAATTGTCTGCTTTGCACCCGAACAACATTTGAACCTGAATTTCCACCTGGACCATCTACTTTGTACCCAGATGACATTCAAACCTAAATTTTCACCTGAACCGTTTGCTTTGCACTTGGATGACATCTGAACCTGAATTTCCACCTGGAATGTCTACTTTATACTCGGATGACATTCGAACCTGAATTTCCTCCTAGACCGTCTGCTTTACATTTGAACAACATCTGAACCTAAATTTCCACCCTAATTTGCATTAGATAGAAGTCAGACCTACTTTGCACCTGGATTGGAGTCAAACCTGCTTTATACCTGGATAATATTTGAACCTTATTTTCCACCCGAATGGGTTGTTGAACCCTATTTTGAACTCGAAGAGGATCCGAACCAAGTTTTGCACCCGAACACCATTTGGATCATGCATCAGTAGTGAAAAATAAAGGTACAAAATTTCACCTCTTTTATTTTTTTTAAAGGATGAGCTCAAGGAGTTGTAGAAGTAGTAACATTTGTTTTTCTGTAAAAAAATTGTAGGTTTTTATTTTTGCTTTTTTTCCCTATTTTCCTCTATTCCACATGTGAGTGTTTTTATGCATATTTTAGCTAGTTGTACTTCTCTTAGAACATTATGATTCTTTGTTTCTCTTAAGACAACATGATTATTTGTTTCTCTTATTTTTTAGAGAATATGAGTTCAAGGAGTTGAAGTAATAAGATCTCATTTATTGTAAATATGTTAATGCTCTATTTGCCATGTTTCCCCTGTTTTCCTTTGTTACACATGAATTTTTTTATGCATTTTTTAGCTAGATGACCACCTCTTAAGAGATTGTGATTCTCTGTTTCTCTTCAAACACTGCTTCTTTGTTTTACTATCATAAAATTGGATATTATTTTGCTATTTTTCTATCATTTATTGCAAATAGGTGAATGTTCTGTTTCCATGTTTTCCCTTGTTTTCCTTTGTTCCACAAGTGAGTGTTTTCATTGATTTTCAGCTAGCTGACATTCTCTAAAGACACTGTGATCTTTTGTTTATTCCACTAAGACTATGAGTTCCAAGGCCATTTAGTACCATAATCTAGTATTTTTCAACATTTTAATCTCTAAATATATTTCATATCTACATAAATTTTTTTGTTAAATTATAGAAATTCCTATTCATGGAAGCAAATTTGAATTTGTATATTGGTTTTGTTTATCCTTTGAATTAATACAATTGCAGACAATTGTCTATCTCCAAAAAATAGAGTAGTGCAATACACAAAAAAAAACATGATAAAGCCTAAATAGAAACTGGTATGTATCTTCTACCAACCAACCCTCTGTTTATTTTAGTTACAATATTGTTTTGAGACATTATAGTAGTAAGATATGTTCAACATTTTTTTAATTTTCTAAAATAAAAAATATTTTCTTTACTAGTAAAATGACACCTACTGGTGATGGAAAGAAGGGAGGTAAATATTTTGCTGAAAAAAGCATCCTAAAATATTCTAGCCATATTTTTAGCTTTTGAGGATATCTGCAGTGGGAGAGATCTATCACAAGTCTTAATAAGATGCAAAAAATATGAAAGAAAGTAATTTTGGAATATGATTGAAATATACTATAAATAGAAAGTGGTGAAGATACAATGTAGTATGGAAGTAATGGTCACTCCATTAATACAAGCTAAAAAACTACATTGTTCTCCATACAAGAGTTATACCACTATCTACTACAATACACTTGATATTCTTGATATGTCTCATGCTCTCCTAATCTATCAATATGAGACCCTTTATATAGGAAGAGAGATTCCATAGCCAACACTCTACCTAGCTGTACAAGGGGACACCTTGCACATTACAACTTGTACATTGACACTTGTGCATTTTTTACATTGCTTGAAGTAGCTAAATTCCCCCTAAAGTAATCTCCTACTCTAAATTTGTACCAAATGTGGTACATTTAGATGATCCAAATGATGTAATATGCTCTAAAACTAACACCCCCTTGTATTACATTATTTAGATATTGAAGATTTCAATCTTCAATATAGATATTCTTCTTGGTCTTGGAGTTTGTATTCTTCTTCTCTGTTCTCTATAACTTGTTCAAGCAAGAAGTTATTATCTTACTATCCTATTGTTCTTGCTATAAAAGCTTTGACTTCATAACCATATATGGGTTCTTCCAGTTCTTTTATTTCTTCTATACATACTCCTTTATTTTCTTCTTTATGAGTATCTACATTTGCTGCTTCTTCATATTACAGTTGGCTAAGTAGAGCATAGTGTTGTTGACCTCTTATATTTTTGAAATTGATTCTTATATGCTTGCCTTCATGGTGTACTGGTACTTCATTTTCTTTAGCCTGTTCCTTAGAAAATTAATTAAATACAATAATATCTTATGAGATTTCCATTGAATCTAGAATATATGTATTTCCATGGATTGATCATGTTGCTTCTGTCTCATTTTGGTTTATGATAAGCCATGTATTGATCTCATTCATATATTTGAAATTAAATGTCCAATTGTTTTCTAATAGCTTGCTTACTGAAATAAGATTGAATGTTAATCTAGGAACATACAATACTTTTTGTAGTAGAAAGTTTATAAATGATTTACTTGGTATTACACATCCATATCCATGTATAGGATAAGTTTGACTATCTACAATTCTTAGTCTGTAACCATTAGTAATTTCACAACCATTATAGATTTCCAGTCATGTGATGACTAGCCCCTGAGTCAATGTGCCATGTATTCTTGTACTTTGTTGAGTTTTCCATGCTAGGATAATTTTTGTATTTATGGCATGATGTAGTGTGTGTGCCTTGTTCTTGTGTATGTGTGAAAATATGTTCTTATTTCCATTGTGGTATAATAGAACCTTTGTAGTGGTCTACCTTATGACTCCCTAGTTCAGAGTATGTGAATTTTATTTGATAAAACCTTTATAGATATTAGGTTTTGTAGGCTTCCTTATCTCTCCCTAGTGAATTTGATTTAATAAAATCCTTGTAGAATCTTATGACTTCCAAATGGATTGAGTACGTGATAAATTTGATTAATGCTATTATTATCAAGTTTTTTAGAATGCCTTATGACTTCCTAGTGTTTTGGATATGCTATATGAGTGATGAAGTGCTTTTTGAGAATAGTAGTTCAATTTTGGGTTGATTTTGTAAATTTTTGTGAATACCAAAATCAACTTTTGTTACACCTTATTACTCCTATTGAACTTAAGCACTTTCTAATTTGATGAGGTTCTAATGGTTGGATTTTGTATGTCCATTTAATGTGATTTTGAGACAAGTATACTAATTAATTTCCAACTATTGATATTCCTTAATGAACCTCATTCTATAGCCTTTGATATTTGATTTTTAATGTTTCTAAACTCCAATAATTTATTTGGTGTAGTATTCCTTATAACTCCCTAATTTGGAATATTAGAAAAAAATAATATTTGCAATAATAGATATTTTAATTTCCAGGTTGAAATATTTATTCCTCCTACTTTATTATTATTTGCAAATATAAAATTTATTGAAATCTGCTTGCTTAATATATTACTAATGCTAAGTGAATGATTTCCAATAGTAAATATAATGTACCCTTATATATCTTTAGTTTATAGCAAGCAATAAATAATATGAGATTTTACCTTAATAGCCCTTCCAAATTATCTTGCCTTGATGCTGTGAGGTGGTAGATTTGAAACCTTCTAGAATGGGTAGTCAATGCCTTCTTTGATTGGTGTTGGTTACTCCCTTGAGTAGTGCCTCTCTTCTTCATAAGCAGCGTTGATATCTACTCAATATTATGATGAATATCTTCCATGAATGGGATGTTGATGTTATTGGTTTGTGAATGGGATGCTGGTGTTGCTAGTTTATGATGAATATCCTTCATGAATAGGATGCTAGTGTTTCTAGTTTATGATAAATATCCTCCACGAATGGGGAATTGGTGTTGTTGGTCTATGTCATCTTCTTAAATGCAGGCTTACACCTTCGAATAGCGCACAAGCTTAAATTAGCCTTCTCCTATGAACACACTTCACACCATTTAATGCTTGACTTCCCTTGACTTCTTGCTTGCTCCTCCTAAAATGAGCATCTTAAATAGGACTGTTTCTTTGTTGATTGTGGATAAATAGCACTTGAGAATTTATCGAATAGACATTGATATTCCAACATTCTTCTATGTAATGATAAGTTTGGTGGTAACCTCCCAAAGAATTATAACCCCTTTGTAGGTGAGCTCTGGATTATTCACGGACATTGGGGTGCTTAAAACTCTTATGCCAAGTGGCACTCATGACTTGTGCATGTAGCCTTTCTTCTAAAGCTCCAAATATGAGCATTGTATTCCTATATATTTGTATTTTATGTTGGCTTACTATGTTTCTTGAAATGCAAGTGTCTTATCTCCTATTTGCATGTTGTCTTGATGAGGATAATGGGTGGCCCCAACTATAATACTCCACGATTCTATGGTGCTCCTAATGGTGGTCTTGTGGCAACTTCTTGTGATTTCTTTTGGTGGTTGTTCTCTCCAAGTAATGCCCTTGGGTATAGCCATTTTCCATTTATACCTTGATGCTTTTAGTATGCTATTTATGTATCCTTTATAGAAATCGATTGATGGTGTTGTTTTGTAGCTTGTGTAATAGCCCCTTGTTCTTAGCTCGATAGTGTTATTCGATGTAGATAATCTTCTTTTGTATGTTGTCATTTCTCTATATAAATTTGAATGATAATAACCTTTTGTAATGGCTCCAATGTTGTAGGTGATACACTTGCTTCTAGGGCTGGATTTAACATGGAGAAATGGTGTTTTTAAACACCTTGATTTTTGTGAAGTATGTGCTACCTGTAAAGAGAAATACTTTTATTCTTTTGAAGGAACAAAAGAGGTGCTTTGTAATAGTTATATTTACACCAATATAAATGACCTTTTTGAAATCCTTTTTGATTTTGATGAGATAGCTCCTTTCCTCCTTGGATAATTTAATGGGAGCTAATCCAAGATAATGCAAAATTTTAAGTAAGGATTTCTAAAACCCTTATATTTCTCTTGAATCTTGAGACTCATCAAGTCTCGATTTGAGGCTTCCTTCAAGAACTTTAATGGTGGCTTCTTTCTCCACCTTTTGATTTGTATCGGTGGCTTATTTTTTCCATGAAATTCTACAGATTATGTGCTAGTTTTATGCCTTTAACAACTCAAACTAATTGAGAGTAACTAGTTTAAAGATCAACTAGTATAGTGCTTAATGGATTAATAATGCACTTTTAATGATAACAGTAATCTCTCCTTATTGCTCCTTTAAATAAACTCTCAAAATGGATTCTAATGCACTTAATAATCTCTGCAATTTTTAAGAGTAATCTATAAATAACCCTTAATGAATATTTTACAATTTTCACTACAATCAATATTGTAGGATATAGTCTTATTGCTTTCTAAATATATTAATAGGTAGGTGATAATTTTATTTCTTTAGAAAAATATGCAACTCTTATTTAATGTGTAAATATATTCTTAAAATGAACTCTTCTTTTTGTTAGGATTAAAAAATAAAACACGAGCAATAAATAAATGTAGAAATAAAACACATAAGAATAAAGCAATACTCAAGACACAAATTTACATGGTTCACCCAATGTGGGCTATGTCCATGAAGAAAATAACCAAGATTTATTATTCCGTCCAAAAAATCTCGAAGGGATACAACCTACAACAAATTCACGGTACTTCCTCTTCGATCTTACAATTACAGTATCTCTTCCTTCTCACAATTCCAATGTTGTACAACATCCTCTTGTAAAACAAGGGTTACAATTTTAGAGAAAATAATTAAGACCCCTAAAAAAAAATTATTATTTTCGCAAAATTATATTTTCTATCAAAATTTGACATTTTTAGTAATTACTATATTTGGAAAATTATTTTTCATCAAAAAAATTCTTTTTTTAGTAATTACTATTTTGGAAAACTTTTTTTCGCCAAAAATTTTCAAAAATAGTAATTATTATTTTTTGAATTTTTTTTTTTCATCAAAATATTTCTGAAAATAGTAATTCACAAAAAAACTCGGATTGACATGAAATTTGACACACAATTACATAACACCCATATCCTTTCGTATATTGGATCCAAATGTTGTTTAAAAGAGCCTTCAAATTAGAATTAGGCTCCACAACCAACAATATTCCACTTGGATACTGATCATAGTAACTCCACCGCTACTACACCTATTGGACTATGCTTCAACTTTGGACCTAGAAATTTTATCACCTTTTATTGTCATGTTTGAAGACCAACTAAAACTGAGCAAGAACTCGATTTATCCCTGGTTACTGCCTTTGTGAACATATATATAGGATTCTGGCTAATGTGTATCTTCTCCAGTTTTAACTATCCATATTCCAATACTGAGTGTATGAAATGGTACTTTGTCTGTATATGTTTAGTCCTGGAATGGAAGGCTAAATTCTTTGCAAGATGAATAACACTCTGACTGTCACTATATAATATGCTATTCTTCTGCTTCTTTCCCAACTCCTCCATCAACATTTGTAACCAAATCATTTTCTTACTAGCCTATGTAACATCAACATACTCTAATTTTGTTGTTGAAAGTGCAACAACCTTCTGTAATTTTGAAATCCAACTTACTACAGTTCCACCTACAGTAAAAACATACCCTGTGGCACTCCTCTTGTTGTCTATATCACCTACCATATCTGAATCAACATATCCCTATAAAGCAGTGTTAGAACCTCCAAAGCATAATACCTAAGTGACAGTACCTCTCAAATACCTGAGAATCCACTTCACTGCCTTCCAATGTTGTTTTCCTAGATTGTTCATAAACCTGCTCACAACTCCCACTGCATGTGCAATAGTTGACCTTGTGCACACCATCGCATACATCAAAATGCCAATTATTGATGAATAAGGAACCTTGGACATATAGTCAATCTCCTCCTATGTCTTTGGACACATCTCTTTGGTCAGTTTGAAATGATTGGCCAAAGGTGTACTAAAAGGTTTTGTATTATGCATATTAAATCTTTTCAACACCTTCTCAATGTACTCACCCTGAGACAATGTTAATTTATGATTTTTTATGTCTCTTATTATTTTCATACTAAGGATTTGCTTTGTAGCACCCAAATCCTTCATTACAAATGAATCTACCAATTTTCTTTTGAGCACAATTATATCCTGCATGTTAGACCTTGCAACAAGCATGTCATCTACATACAATAATAGGATAATATAGTTACCATTATCCAATCTCTTAAAATAAATACAATGGTCAGAATAACATCTACTATAACCTTGTTCTGACATAAATTTGTCAAATTCTATATACCATTGCCTTGGAGCTAACTTCAAGCCATACAAGCTCTTTTTCAATCTACATACTAATTCTTCCTTCCCTTTGACCTCATACCCTTGTGTTTGCTGCATATAAATCTCTTCCTCCAAATCCTCATGGAGAAATATTGTTTTTACATCTAATTATTCAAGATGCAAATCCTCTACAACCACTAGGCTTAAAACAATTCTAATTGAAGTCATTTTAACAATAGGAGAAAAATTTCATCATAATAAGTACCTTTATTCTGTGCAAACCCCTTTACAACCAATCTAGCCTTATACTTTTTAACTCCATATTATTTCACCCTATAAACCCATTTATTTTACAATGCTCTTTTTCCTACAAGCAATCAAACCAGATCCCAAGTTTGATTGTGTACCAAGAAGTCCATGTCCTCTTTCATGCCTTTCTCCCACTTCTTCTTGGTTTCTATCTGTATCACTTCTTTATATGTTTCTGGTTCACCAAAGTCAGACAATAATACATAATATATGAAGGAGAGTAACAAATAGGGGGTCTACTTATCCTGGTAGATTTTCTAACAACATTTGTAGGAGTTTGAGGTGCTTGCTACTACTGTTGTTGATTTTCTAGCAGCTTTGGAGTTTCAATTTAATCAAGCATTGTGTATTTTGTGTTTACCTTTTCCTGTTTCTTTTGTTGCAACTAGTATTTATACATGAATTTATTATTGAATACCACATATCTACTCCTAATAATTTTATGATTTTCATAATCCAAAAAATAATAACCAAAATCATTAACTCCATATCCAATTAAAGTGCACTTCTTGGATTTTACCTCAAGTTTAGTTCTATTTTCTTTATCAATATGCACAAATGCTTCACAAACAAAAGTATTCAAAAATGAGTAGTTAATAGGCTTACCTATTTATACCTCTTCTAGAATCCCACCATCCAGGGAACTTGAAGACCCTTTATTTATTAAATAAACAACAATATCCACAACATCTACCCAAAACTGTAATGGCAATCTTGCATGTAATCTCATACATTTAGCACATTCCATGATAGTCCTATTCATTCTTTTTGACACACCATTTTTTATGGAGTTCTTGGAATCGTCTTCACTCTACGAATCCCATGGTATGAACAATAACTATCAAAATCTTTGATGTAGTACTCACCTCCATTATCTAATCTGATATACTTCAACTTATTTCCTATATCATTCTCAACCAAAGCTTTTCATTTCTTAAAAGTATCAAAGACATATGATTTCTTTCGAATACAATAAACCCAAGTTTTTCTAGTTGCATCATCAATAAACATAACATAATAATAAGAGCCACCAAGAGATGATACATGAGTTGGTCCCCATACGTCTGCATGCACAAGCTCTAGCTTTTCACTCTTATTTTCTTTTCCAACTTTGAAAAATCTGACTCTTTTATATTTTCCATAAATTTAGTGCTCACAGAAGTCCAAATCAACCTGCTTCAAACCTGGTAACAAATTCCTTGTGTTGAGAATTTGCATCCCCTTCTCACTCATGTGTCAAAGACTATGATGCCACAAAATTGTATCTGCTCCTGTAGAAGCTAAAGCAATAGAAATATTAGTATTACCAGTACATACATACAACATACCTTACTTCTTTCCTTTTACTAATAATAGTGATCCTTTAGCAACCTTCCACGAATTTGCTAAAAATGTAACTGTACATCCTTCGCTGTCCAATTGCCCTATGGATTTTTTTTTTTCAAATTAGGAATATGCATTACCTATTTCAACAACCATTGGTTTCCATTTGGTAATTTTATCTGTATCTTACCATTTCCAACAATTTTACATAGTCTATCATCACCCAAATAGACATATCCAAAATCATCTTGAACATAATCTAGAAAATATTTTCTAGAGTCTATCACCCAACAATAATTAATATTATCTAGTGAAATGATTAAAGCATCTTGCAATACATCACCTGCTACATTGGCTTCCTGATTACCCTATTTTTATTCTCCCTATTTTTCTTTTTGAGTCCACCAGTATATTTTTAGGTGTCCTTTCTTCCCACAATGCCAACATTCCAACTAATTTCCTTTGGATTTGTATCTACCTTTCTTTTTACTAGACTCTTTCATCTCTCCCTTTATCTACCCCTATTTTCCATAGTCAACACATTACCCGATATCTCACCCATGCTTTTCTATCGTAATTCCTCGCTAAGGATAACACCAATAACATCATCAAATTTTAAAGTATTTTTACTGTAAATAGAATTACTCATAGCCATGACCAAGCCATTACAAATTTTTGGCAATGAGCATAAGATCAAAAAATCCCTAACCTCATCATCAAATTTACTCCAACAGAATATAACTATTTATTAACCATGTTAAACTCATTCAAGTGATTAGTAACAGACCCACCTTCTGACATCTACATATTAAATAAATGTTTCATAAGAAATACCTTGTTTGAAGCTTAGGGTTTTTCATACAATTTAGCTACACATTCATTAAACCCTTCATTGTATTTTCCTTTGAAATATTGAAGGCGACCGATGATGCCAAACACATCCATATTGTTCCTAGTACCTTTATGTCTAGAACTTCTCATTCTTTGTTTGATGTCTTCACCAAATTCTTTGCTATTCCACCTAATGGTAGGTAAATATCCTTATGATAAAGATAGTTCTAGTTGACAATTTTGTCACATTGCCTAGAGGGGTAGTAAAATCAAAATTTTTGTAAAGTATTTCTTTTAATTTCATGAATTTGTTCCCTTGTTTTTTAGAAACAACATTTTCAAGCATTGCAGCAATTTTGGCTTTCATCGCCATCCCCATTGTACATAGAATGAAGATGAAAGAGCTTTGCTACCGAGAAGGCTAAAGAAAAAATCTTCACAAGAAAAGGAAGATAGCTCCGCCAAAAGGAAGGAGTAGAGGGTGAAAAGAGCTTCGCACCCGAAGCATCTCAAGAAACTACTTCGAGCAAAAATTCTACGAAACGGCAGTCTAAAAGAATAACTTCGTCGAAGGAGGAAGGTCTAGGTCACGGTCCGAGGTTGCTAAGGCAAGAAAAGTACTTCGGGCCCGAAGCATTTCAAACAGTCGCTTCGGGAGAAAATCTTGCGAAGCAGAAGTTGAAAAAGCACAAACATTGAAAAATACTTCACCAAAAATCTGTCGAAGCACCCACTTTGGGCCTCCCCACCAGCGAACCATTTCTACTTCATCGAAAATCTTGCGAAGCATCTGCTTCGGCTATCTTTCATACGAAGTACTTTCACCCGAAGCGGTAGCGGCCGTAAAGAACGAAACATCTTTCGAAGGCAAGAATGCGCTTCGACCGAAATGCCCCCGAACTACAGTTTTGAAGGAGGATCACGGTGAAGCATTTTGAAGACTCACTAGCGAAGCATCCACTTCGGGCGGAGAACCTCGGTGAAGCAGTTTCGACACATCTCTCCAACGAAGCAGTGAGAAATGAAGAGCCCCACCTTGAGGAGGAATATCTACTTTGACACTCGACACCCCCGAAGCTGTCTTGCGAAGCTCCATCATGCAAAGTGTAAACCAAGGAGGAAGATCTGCTTCGGCTCAAACCCATTGCGAAGTGGAGTTGCGAACGAAAATCTGGCGAAGCGCTTCAAGGGCACACACTCCAAGTCGAGTATTTTTTTGAGGCAATCAAGTGCCTCATAAATGTATTTTTACGTGCCCGATAAGACCGTTGCTCATTTTTGGCAATTGGAAATGAAGTATCAGTTCCTAAAGGAGAGCTCGACGAGCATGGTGGCCACTCGAGCACTGCACCCAGAGGCCAAGGACGTTCAGGTGGCTCATTAATGCATCTTTCCTCGGCTGACCCGGTCGTAGTTGCTAGTTTTGGTAAAGGATTTGAGAGCTCAGTCATGAGAGCCGCGAGGAGCCGACTTCTCAGGTTTCGAGGATGTACTCCTCCATTTTGTGCATTGATGGCTCAGAGGGTTGGGTCCTCTATAAAAACCCAAGCATTGTAATGTAAAGGGGGGAAATTTCTGCTAAGAAAGCTGTTGTAACTTGAATCCTTGTGATTAATACTAAAGAGCTTTGAGCCTAATTTCTCTCTTGTATGCTGCCTTCTATGTTTATTTATTTTATCTCTTTCTTCATTTGCATACTGTAATTCTGCATTTTGGATTTAGGTGTGCGATTGGGGATGGAACCCCTAAAATTTTCTTGAAGGATACATAGGGGAGGAAAATGTTGTATTAGTTTTCTTGTATGCCGCCTGTGGATCGTGTTTCTGTTATATTCACTTTATCCTAATCGCCATAACTCTGAACTCTGAATTTTGATGAAAGGGGAGGGTAATCCTGGAACTCGTCCAGAGGATACATAGGAAGGTTAATATTGTGTATTTTTCATTTTATTCTTGGTATTTCTTGCTTCTGTTTCAAGCTATTGGCCAACGATCGTGCTTCTCGTTCTTTCCCACTTTAAATTATCACATTTCTTCCCTTACCCATTTTTATTTCTTTCCCTTACTCTGTTTATTTCTCCGCACCCTTACTATTTTATCTCTTTCCTGCACCCTTATCTTAAACACCGAAGTAGTTTAGTATAGGAGTCGACCTTTCTCCGGATATTGGCATGAGGGGCATCTCTTCCCTTCGGCCTTTCAATGTTGGTCCAGGTCTAGGGCGCGTACACTCTCCCAAAATCCTTTCTTGGGCAGATTTGATGACCAACAGTTTTTGGCACGCCCGGTGGGACTCGATCAGTCTCACATTGTGAGTGGTAGTGAGAGTCGATGCTCGTCTCATTGCCAAAAGACTCTTAGAATCTGGCGACTCTATCTTACCTGAGAATATTTAAGTCGTAGAGACCGGTACTTAAATTTGTGCCTTCATGCAAACGAGATGGAGAGTTAGGAATAGAGGAGAGGAAACTGAGTTCTTTGAGCTTGATATTGATGCCTTCGGGGAACGCTCTAGGTTGGTCACCCCTGAGTCACTGTTACATGGAACATCCTCGCAAGAGGCTGCTATTGATGAACAAGGCCTAACTTTTGATAGTACAACAGCTAGCTTTCCTCCTAATCCTCCCAACTCACCGAAGCATCCTAGCACCTCCATTCCCATTAATCGTCCTGTTAGCAACCAAGGAGGAGCTTCGGGAATCCCTGTCTCTCAAAATCTAGGCACAAATATGGCACAAAAACAACAACAACAACAACAAATGCAGTAGTAGCAACAACCACCACCTAGATTGTTCCCAACATGGAATTCTTTGGGACCGCTAAATCTAGCAGGACAAGGGCAAGTTTCACCTGCTGCTATAAAGAAAATCCCAACATTCGATGGAACTGGGAAGACTGCTCTGGAGCACATCTAGGACATAGTTTCTTTGGATGGCAATTCATGACATCACAGAGGAGCGAGTTATGGTAAAGCTTCTGGTTCTATCTCTTAGAGGAAAACTCCTCTACTAGTATAGATCGTTACCACCCGGTACTATAACAGGATGGGACCAGTTAGCCAGATAGTTGATGCGAAGCTTCAATGAGTCCGTCGATCCATATTCTCTTCTGCATCAGTTCACAACAATCCAGAGACATCCACAAGAAGAGATCATCGATTTCAATGTTAGGTTCACTCGAACCTGGCAAAGAATACCAGTTGGACTTCGGCCAACTGATGAAGCTACAACATACTATTTCCTTCGGGATTTCAACCCCGATATCAGTGTGATGGTAAGGTATTTGAACATTAATACCTTCCTCGAGTTGTACGAGTTAGCCCAGAGAGCAGAGATGGATCTAATAGCTGTGGGAAAGCTTCCCCAAAGGATGCCGATGCCCATACTTCCCAATTTCCCTCAATCCCAGTATGCGAGTGCAGCCGCTTCGTAGATCTTTGCAACCCCTGCATACCCGATCTCATCTTGGAACCCGAATCCCATTGTATCACAGATTGCTACTCCACAAATCCATTTTCCTACATTCTCAATTTCATAGCCCACTATTTCTTCGGCATTCCATGTATTTCCAACGCCACCTCAACACCCCTCCCTACCTCCAATACCAACGATGGCTCCATTGCCACCTATTCCTAAAACTGATGATATGCAAGCCAAAATACTGTAAGAAGTTCAGTCTCTGAACTCCATAGTGCAGACTCTATCTAATGACATGACCATTATGAAGAAGAAGCAATCACAACATGAGTTTATACCAAGAAGGTCATATCCTACACCCGTGCTTACCAAAGATCAAGCAGTCCAGCAAGGGAGAGCATCAACGAGAAATGCTATGATTGACGAAGCTCCGAGAACTTTCGATTACATACATTGGTGCTCCACGTGTAATGACCCTCATGAAGAGAATACCTGCATGCTGCACCAACATTATGTACAAACGCTGGCGAGTAGTAGTCATGGCGGTCAAGTCAACATTATTAGGCAATTGGATCGAAACCTGGTGATTGGTGAAGAAGAGCAAGTTGTAGTCCTTACCAGAGGAGGGAAAAGGTCGATAGAGGTAGATGCTACTCAAATGGCTCCTTTAAAGGTGCATGCTCACCATGAGAAGGGACAACAACCTTCTCAGGTCCCGAGCGAAGCTCCTCAGCCTGCACCAGCCAAGGAAAAGGCCCAACAGGCCCTTGCAAATCCACCTCAGATGGAAACTAAGGAACAAGCTAGAGAGAAGCTCAAGCTTCCTTCACTGACTAAGCGACAAAGGGTCAAAGCTATGGAACAGTATCACACCAGGTACAAAGTGAAAAGAGAACTTGAGGTGCACAACTCCCTAGCGTATAATATTGTAGATGAGCTGAAGAAGATTCCGGCCAAGATCAGTTTGTATGATGCACTATAACTACCCGGTCAAGTGGACTTGCTGCAAGAATCGTTGAAGATGACCAAAGCAAGAAAAGCAACACCACTTGCCCTAGTGCAGACCCTATCCACATCCATTATGGGAAAGAATTGGCCACCTCCATTCTACCTATCTCTATAGATGGAAGGGTATATTGTTCACAACTGTATGATTGACTCCGGGGCCACGACGATAGTCATGCCCAAGGTAGTATGCGAAGAGATAGGGATGGAATATACGCGAAGTAGTCATGGTGTACTCCAGTTGGATGGTACTCCCATGAAGACTGTAGGAGTGATTAAGGATATTCCTATTCGACTACACAAGATGCCTTAGATCACGGTTATACAAGAGGTGGTGGTCATCGACTTGGAGCCATATTTTAGTATGTGCTTATCGAGAGAGTTTACGACGAAGCTAGGAGGATATCTATCTATGGATTACTCACACTTGGAGATCCCATTCAAAGGGAAGAAGGTAAAGATCTACAATGAAAAGCCTTCTACCTTCCTTGTACAAAAGATGTCCGAAGAAGAGAGCAGCGATCCTGTGCAGGCGATAGTGGGAGAAATAGAGCAAGTGGACCTGGTCGAGGAATCCCTCGCACAGTTAAGTTGTGAAGATGAATTTTCATTGGCAGACTTTAATGCCATGATAGAAATCGAGATGGGATGTTATGCCATCACCAAGCCTGAGAAACACATCAAGTCAGAAGATAAGGTCTCCGCCCAAGGCGAATTATGGAAATTATTCTTCGATGGCGCCCGATGCAAAAATGGCGTCGGGGCAGGGATTCTTCTAGTATCACCTTCTGGAGAGCAGAAGGAATATTGTTATCGGTTGGTGTGGAGTTGCACCAACAATGCAACAGAATATGAAGCATTATGCCTAGGACTCAAAAAAGCAAAAAAGTTAGGCATAAAGCATCTCCAAATCTTTGGAGACTCAGAATTGGTATGCAATCAAGTCACCAACAAGTGCACTTCAAAGAAGCACTATCTCAAGTCATACCGTAACAGGGTATGGGACTTGTTTGACCAATTCGAATCTCTCAATCTGCAGTCTATTCCATGAGAAAAGAATCGACATGCCGATGTTCTAGCATCCATCGCAGCCAAGTACTCTTCGATAGAAGACATGGTGCATAAGCCTAAGGCTATGAGGATGATTTACAGGCCCTCTATCCCAAACAAAGATCTGCATTGGCAAGTTTTTGACAATGATGAGCAGATTGTGAATTTTATGATTCAAGAAGTAGCCACAATTGAGAGAAGAAGCCCTGATGATGAGGAATATGATGGGCTAGTTCAATTGAAGAATAATCATGTACCTAAGGGATTAATTACTCTTGAGAGCCTCTTTGACTAGAATGATCGAGAAATTTCTCATAGGATCAAGGTCAATGCGAAGCAGTATCAGGATTTGGAACTTGAACCTAGAAAAGCAATAAAAGTTGGAACAGATTGCACTTCGGAGGAGCTAGAACAGATCCGATCTCTGTGCAGAAGGTATCCCGACATCGTGGCATGGTCTTATCAAGACCTAAAGGGATATGATCGGCAATTGATCCAACATACAATTGAATTGCAGGAGGGGATCAAACCCTTTCGACAAAAGCAAAGGCCTGTAAATCCGAAGATCGAGGTCCTGATGAAAGTCGAGCTCCTGAAGATGCTCGAGGCAAAGATAATTTATCCCATTAAGCATTCCTCTTGGGTGGCGAATCTAGTCCCCGTTAGAAAGAAGAACGGAGATATACGACTATGCGTGGACTTTCGCAACCTGAACCAGGCTTCTCTCAAAGATCACTACCCTCTCCCACAGATAGATCAAATCTTGCACTCAGTGGCTGGGGCTCAGCGCTTCTCCCTACTCGATGGCTTCTTAGGGTACAATCAGATCTGGGTTAGGGACGAGGACCAGCATAAAACCGCATTCACGACCAAGTGGGGAACATTTGCCTACCAGCGAATGCCATTCGACCTTTCGAATGCGAGGGCCACTTTTTAGAGAGCCATGGATCTAGCTTTTGGTGAACTCTTGAATAAGGTTATTGTTATCTATCTAGATGACATGACCATCTTCTCCCGAAGAAGGGAGGATCATCCTTTTCATCTACAATAGGTATTCAAAAAATGTCGAGAGTTTGGCATTTCAATCAATCCAAAGAAGTCCATATTCATGGTTAGCGAAGGGAAGTTATTGGGGCATGTGATATTAGAGAAGGGTCTCACTGTAGATCCTGATAGAGCCGAGGCTCTATTGAAGCTCCCAATCCCTGTGAACAAGAAAGGACTTCAATCCTTTTTTGGCCAGATCAACTTCATGAGGAAGTTTGTTCCAGACTTCGCCCAGGTCATCAAGCCGATGTCCGAACTTTTGAAGAAGGACACCGAATTCATCTGGACGGAGGAGAGGAAAGAAGCATTTGAAGAGATCAAGGCCCGAATCACTCAACCATCGGTCTTGACCAACCCTGACTACAACCGGGATTTCATCCTATATGCCATAGGAGAACCTGAGAGCTATGCTGCAGTCCTAACACAAAATGGAGAAGATGGCGAAGAGTGCCCCATCGTGTTTCTAAGTCAAGTGATAAACCCCCATGAAGAAAAATACAATTTCATAGAAATGCAGGTGCATGCAGTAATGAAGTCTCTTAGGAAGTTCAAGCAATTCATTTCCCAAAGTCAGGTTATAGTCTTTGTCATTCACCCGGATGTGCACAACTTCATTATCCAAGGAGAATTGGGTAGCAAAAGAGCCGGTTGGGTCAACAAGATACAAGAGTTCGACATCGAGATTAGACCTACTAAACTGGTTCGTGGTCGCGCATTGTGTCAAGAACTGGCGAAGAGCATAGCGGCCGAAGTGACAGCTTTCTAGTGGGATCACTCGGAAATAGCAGAAGGATGCTTCGCAAACCAAGAAGAGGACGAGAGGGACTGGGTCGATGAGATAGTTGAATACTTCAACATCGGTAGATGTCCTTCACATCTAAATGCTTCGTAGTGGAGGCATTTTAGGATGCGGTCCCTCCGATACACACTGCGCCCCAAAGGCCTATTTTTTAGAAACATTGATGGCGTTCTCCTCAGGTGCATAAAAGAAGACGATAAGAAGAGAGTCTTGGGAGAATTTCATTCAGGGTTATCTAGAGGTCACTTCATAGGAAGAGCAACGACATTGAAGATAATCAAAGTTGGTTATTATTGGCCTACACTCTTCGCCGATGCCTTTGCGGTCTATCATCGATGTGAGCAATGTTAGAAGTTCGTCGACCAAAGAAGGAGTGCTCCTATGCCTCTCCGATCGATACAAGTAGAATCACCCTTTCAACAATGGGGGTTGGATTTCATAGGGGTCATATCGCCTAACTCCTCCGCTGGGCATAAGTTCATCCTGACCGCGACCGACTACTTCACCAGATGGGCCGAAGCAGTTCCCACGAAGCATGCTGATCAAGAGACCGTCATCGCCTTCCTTGAAGGATTGATCACCCGGTTCGGCATCCCAGAAGCAATCATAACAGACAATGGTCCCAGGTTTTTAGGCGCCAAAATCAACGAGTTCCTCTACCGATATGGGATATATCATAAAGTCTCCTCCAATTACTATCCACAGGGCAATGGATTGGCGAAATCAACCAACAAGACTCTGTTGAGAGTGCTAAGAAAGCTCATAGAGATGAACAAAAGAACTTGGCACCTTCTTCTAGATCGGGCCTTGTGGGCCAATCGGATTTCTATCAAGAAGTCGATCAAGACATCACCTTACGCCCTAGTGTATGGCAAGGAGGCCATTCTACCAACTCATGTAGAGATCCCTGCATTGCAGCTGCTGAAAGATGAAGAAGAAATTAATCCTATGGAAAATAGGTTGGCTCAGCTTCTGTAGCTAGAGGAAGATCACGAGAAGGCTTACCAGAGCTTCGCTAAACATGCCCAGATCACCCGAGACTGGTTTAAGAAGAAGTCCTCCGACCGCACTTTCAAAGTGGGAGATCTAGTATGGAAGTGGGATTCTTGGAAGGCCAAGCCTGGGAATCATGACAAATTGGACGCATTTTGGGATGGACCATTCAAAGTCGTGAAGGTAAATTCGGCCAAATATTTCATCCTCAAGGATGCAGACGACCAGGTATTGCCAATTTCTATCAATGGTCTTCACTTGAAGACTTTTCATCACTGAAGATGGAGCCAAAAAAAAAAAAAAGATGTTCAAATTTTACTTTTGTATATAGTTTTTATTCTTGTATATATACTCTGCTTCGAGATCTCTGAGAGGCTAAGTGTTACAATGACAAAATCCAGCTTCGCTGAACTCGGCAAAAATCTCCTTCGGGAAGTCTTAGTGCGAAGCAACTAACGCGAGATGCTTCACAGCGAAGCACTTTGGCTTACAAAAGGTCCTCGAAAGACCGAAGGAGTCATCAAAAGAAAGAAGTAGGGGATGAAAAGAGCTTCGCACCCAAAGCATTTCAAGCAGCTACTTCGGGCAAAAGTTTTGCGAAGCAGTTTTCAAAAGAAGCCTAGCGAAGCATTTTCCAAAGAAGACGAGCTTCGGGGGGCCAGCCTTCCGTGAAGCAAAGAAGTGACGCAACGAGGAAGAACTACTTCGGGCCCGAAGCATAGAAAATCTACCCACGCCGGAAGTTCATCGTGAAGCAATTTTAGCATCGGTTTCACTTCGCCAACCCAATGGCACGTGAAACAAGGAGCATTTAAAATGTGTCTTGGGGAACGCACCAATGACAACTTAGGGGAATGTTTGGGGTAAAAAATTTTAATGCCAAGGTGGTGGAGCGCATCCCGAGAGAATTCCATTGTGAGAAAATTTCATGCCCGGGTATGAGGTGGCAGAAGGTTAAGTTCCCGATACAGGGGAAATCATCGAACCACATGGGCCCGTGTACCATGCCATCGCCGCAGAGCCAATCAAAAGACACGGCAACCTCCTCCATCTGAAGCGTAAATTTAATTATGGTAGGTGCCATAAATTTAGGTAGTTGCATTTTAAGGCTATAAAATGCAAGGCTCAGCGGTAAGAAGGGTGTTCGTCAACTGCTAATGCAAGATTAAGAGCCCCGCTATCACTCTGCAATTCCTCTGCCCTTTGCATCGAAGTTCTTCGCATCAAAGCTCTCTACATCAAGGACTCTACCGTCGCCCATATTCACAATGGGAAAGAAAAACTCTAAGGAGAAGGGGAAGGAGCCTGAGGTAACAACCCGAAGAAGGGCAAGGAAGAGAAAAAACATACACCTAAGAAGATCAATCTCAACCCTCGCCCAGAAAAGCAGCCGGTGGAGGAAGGAGAGGATTCTAAAGAGGAACAACTTGAAGAACCACCAATTTATGGGTGGGAGAAAATTAGGGACACAGAGCTCTCAAAGAGCATGGCCGAACTCAGATGCACTATCGAGTTCATGACAAGCCGACTTTCTCCAGAAAACAAGAGGGCAACCGCATACTATTCTCAAATTTACTAGTATCTGACCCCGCCTGCTCACCATTGTCCCGAGTTAATTTGTGCCATCGCATAGAACTACCAGCCCTCCTCCAAACAAGTGTTGGACATCGTGGGCCATAAGTTGTTTTCAATTCTGAAGGAAGATGTGCAAGCTGCCTTCGCGCCGTAGCAGGGGCCACCCAAGGGCTATTCTTTTCGCAATGTCATCCTGAGCGAACAAATGGAGAGGTTCACTACCTCCACCTACATTCTAAAATTCCTAAGAGAGAACCTCAAGAATGGGCTCCCTTCAGGAAAGCTGCCCCAGATGCCCCTCCCCCTAACATATTTCAAGAGCATGGATATCTTCTCCATCATTGCATGGGTGGCGGGTCTGTCGACCGATGCTTCGATGCACTCGTGGTAGGTGTCTTTGGCCAAATGTATTTCGAGAGGAGAATTTTATGCCCTCGATGCTTCAAGGCTGAAAACCAACCCAGTATTCTTCGATTGGGCAGAATGGGTGGCCCAAACCCTGCACACATGGCTTACCAGCATGAAGAATTTTGGGACGGGCCAGTACTTCGCACCCTGCTCTTTCCTTGTTTGGTTGTTTTTCTATCATGTACATAAGAAATTTCCCCACATTGCCATTTCTTCGAGCGACAAGGATGGAAATCCTCTGCCTGTGTACCAGTGGACTCCCCTCCTATTGAGGGCAGAGTCTTATTATTCTTTTAATCAACAATTCTTGGGACTTGCTATGCATTTGTTGAAGGGTTCTTGCCCTCGGGTGCCCCTCAGTTTGAGAGACAGAGTGGTAATGGAGAAGAAGGGAGACATGTTTCAACTAACGCAGGGACTTGTGATTCACCTGTTCGGCTTCATAGGGAAGCCCTTCCTGCTGCCTGTCTACCCCTCCGAGTACCAGTTTGCCTTGGAGGTCGCTCGACAGAGCGACGCCACAAATGTCGTCTATGGCCATGGTCGAAAATGGGTGCACACTTGTGACTTCCCCTTCAAAATGGGGGTAATAGAGGTGTTTGCCCTGAAGCAACATGTTTTCCTAGAGGAGAAGCTTGCCAACTTTGGTCTACTCTAGATTCCTCAGAGGTGGCTCTACGATCCCTTGGGAGTGATGAGGGACCACCTCAGATTCAAGAACTTTCATGTCTGCCCTCACCCAGAAATTATGGAGCAAAGAAATAATCCCAATGGGAAGGATCTGGAGTGGCATTTAGAAAGGATGAAGACCTTGCCTCCTTGGCATGAGTTCTACCCCATGGAAGTTGAGTTTGATCCTGTTCAACATCCTTTCCCAACCCCAGACTCCACTTTTTGGAGGAATATGAAGGACGATCTAAGGGAGGAATTGAAAGATTGGGGCATGGAACAACTAAAAGAATGGTGGAAGATGAGAGTTCATCGACAAAAGATGAAATCATATGGACTCTTGGAGATGGATAAGGACTTCGCGGTTGTTTATGGAGCCAATTCTGAGACTTGGAAGCCGACCTCCTTCACCGACTTCATTCCCCCAAGTGCCCCAGGTTTGGGTGAAAGCCCAAGGAGAGATGATGATGCTTCAGAAGCAGAAGAAGAAGAGGAGACATAAACTACACCCGACACAAGTGCCATGGGGTCAGCACAATCATTAGAAAAGAAGAAAAGAAAGAGGTAGGAGCAAGTTCAAGTGCCTCCGACCCACCCGAAGTGACCCCACACAAAGCACCCAAGTGTCTCTACTGAACAACCTACGATCGGCCCAATCGAGGAAAATATCGAAGGGACGACGTCACCAAGAGCCGAAGCTACCTCGGATGTGGACGTCATCGATGTGGAGGAACTCCTCCAACAAGAAGGGGTCCTCGAAGAAGAAGTCGTAGAGGTTGCGAGTACCGAAGTTCAAAAGGAGCAAGAGTCGATCACACAAGAAGTCACTACTACTGCTCTGCTAGGTGGGCACGAAGGTACGCACTCTCCACCCTTTGCCCTGGTTTCTCAAAGCGTGTCCACTACAGTCTAGGCCAAAATTCCTCATAAGTCTCCCCATCAATCTCCCCTTCCTTGCAAGGTCAATCACCTCCTCATGCGTTGCCCATTACTACTCCGAGTTTGTCTCGTGATCCCGTTAGCCCCACTCCACTCGAGTCATTCGGTCGAGACAAGTTTGTTGATACTACTTCACCTACCCATGCCACAATTCCCTTGGTTCTTAGTCAGGGTGAAGGTAGTACCCCAATGTCGAACCCCATTCCCCACTCACCTGTTACACATGACATCGTTCCTTTGGTCGAAGCTCCCACCACACCCATCGTCAAACCTATTGGTGAGGCATCCCCCGTTCATTCTTTGTATTTGTTCACCCCTTTGGCTGGAGATCCAGCCTCATTTGAATCAGAGATGTCCTTGATTAAGGAACGCCCTCTAGTCGAGAAGCTGCTCCAGGCCTGACAGAACACAAAGAAAATGTTGAAGGAGGCCAGGAAAAAGAGAGGGCGCTCTCTGGCCGAAGTAGAAAAATGCATCGTTTTTGACCTGAAGGGTGAAAAGCTGCATAAGGTGAAAAAGGTCCCCAAAGTCCAAAAACCTCTGGACGAGATGACTCCAGCAGACTATGATTATCAAGAGAAGACCAAGGACCTGGAGCACCTAAATGTAGACAATGAATCTGCATCCATGCATGTCAGAATTGAAACCTTTCGAGCGCATGCAAACATCGCCAATCAACATAGATTTGAGGCTGAGAGCGCCAACATCAAGTTGGAAGAAGAGCTTGCCAGGATCCGCTCCAAGCTGGAGGACTTGGAGAAATAGTGTGAGCTGATAAAGAAAGAAGCAGATGCCCTAAAACGACAAATAAGACAACTGTAGAATGCAACTAAAAGTCAAAGCCAGATACAGGCCGAAGTTGAGCTAAGGGCCAAAGAGCTTGAAAGCAAGATCTTGCAAATGCAACAATAGTTGTACGAGAAGGAGAGCCTGGAGCTGTTTGACAGAGGCAGAATCAAAGAGATTCACTCACATTTGCTCAAGAACTTCAGATCCCGGGCCTCCAGTGCCCAATCAATTTTGACCTACATCACCAAAGCCCAGTATGCCGCTACTCAAGAAGGGCCGATAGTAGAAGAGGTCATCCAAAAAATTAGAAGGTGACTCAAACTGGATTTTGAAGTCCAAAGCATCAAATATCAGGACCTACAGGTCGTCGCCATGAGTCGAACAACCAAAGATTGGTCCACGGCCAAGCCACGCTTTCTTCTCCAAGGTGAGAAAGGCACAGAAGGCGAAGGACCTCTTGGATGTATTCGAACAAGAGCAGCGTACATCATTGGGCTATTTCCAAGATCTCTCTTCATTAGGTTTCTTGAGTTTCACGAATGAGGATGGGAACCTGTTGACCAAGGAAGAGCTCAAGCCGGCTTGGCTACATTTTGAGAGTGATGTCTCAGAGGTAGATGGGTGGGAAGAGCCAATTATAGAAGGACAAGTCATAGATTTTATTCTGAGACATTGCAAGATCACGACCTGCCTCAACGATCTAAGCACAAGAGCCAAACATGCCGATATAGGGCAAATAGATCGGTTCCATGTTTTGGTAAAAGTGCTACAAGATCAGAGAGCCTTTCTCGAAAGGTGCCTGGGCTCATGTTCATCGAACCATGGAACATATCCATGATCGCCTTCTACCATCGCCGCAACAGGAAGCCTCGCCAGAGGAGGAAGAACAAGAAGGAGAGGAGGAGAAGAAGAAGAAGAAGAAGAAGCCATGGAAGCGCCCCAGAAGGAGAAAATGGAGAAGGGTCTAGAGGTGACTTTGGCCCAACGGATCAAGGCTAAGGGTTCTTCCATCGAGACGAGCTCGTTGCCTCGCGAGCCACCAAGAATGTTGACAATTTTGTCACATTGCCTAGAGGGGTAGTAAAATCAAAATTTTTGTAAAGTATTTCTTTTAATTTCATGAATTTGTTCCCTTTTTTTTTAGAAACAACATTTTCAAGCATTGCAACAATTTTGGCTTTCATCGCCATCCCCCTTGTACATAGAATGAATATGAAAGAGCTTCGCTACCGAGCAGGCTAAAGAAAAAAGCTTCGCAAGAAAAAGAAGATAGCTTCGCCAAAAGGAAGGAGTAGAGGGTGAAAAGAGCTTCGCACCCGAAGCATCTCAAGCAGCTACTTCGGGCAAAAATTCTGCGAAGCGACAGTCTAAAAGAACAGCTTCACCGAAGGAGGAAAGTCTAGGTCACGGTCCGAGGTTGCTAAGGCAAGAAAACTACTTCGGGCCCGAAGCATTTCAAACAATCGCTTCGGGCGAAAATCTTGTGAAGCAGAAGTTGAAAAGGTGCAAACATTGAAAAATACTTCATCGAAAATCCGTCGAAGCACCCACTTCGGGCCTCCCCACCAGCGAACCATTTCTACTTCACCAAAAATCTTGCGAAGCATCTGCTTCGGCTATCTTTCGTGCAAAGTACTTTCACCCGAAGTGGTAGCGGCCGTAAAGAACGAAACATCTTTCGAAGGCAAGAATGCGCTTCGGTCGAAATGCCCCCAGAACCACAATTTTGAAGGAGGATCACGGCGAAGCATTTTGAAGACTCACCAGCGAAGCATCCACTTTAGGCAGAGAACCTCGACGAAGCATTTTTGACACGTCTCTCCAGTGAAGCAACGAGAAATGAAGAGCCCCACCTTGAGGAGGAATATCTGCTTCGACACTCGACACCCTCGAAGCTGTCTTGCGAAGCTCCATCATGCGAAGTGTAAACCAAGGAGGAAGATCTACTTCGGCTCGAACCCATTGCGAAGCGGAGTTGCAAACAAAAATCTAGCAAAGCGCTTCAAGGGCACACACTCCAAGTCGGGTATTTTTTTGAGGCAATCAAGTGCCTCATAAATGCATTTTTACGTGCTCGATAAGACCGCTGCTCATTTTTGGCAATTGGAAATGAAGTATCAGTTCCTAAAAGGAGAGCCCGACGAGCATGGCGGCCACTCGAGCACTACACCTAGAGGCCAAGGACGTTCAGGCGACTCATTAATGCATATTTCCCCGGTTGACCCGGTCGCAGTTGCTAGTTTTGGTAAAGGATTTGAGAGCTCAGTCACGAGAGCCGCGAAGAGCCGACTTCTCAGGTTTTGAGGATGTACTCCTCCATTTTGTGCATTGATGGCTCAGAGGGTTGGGTCCTCTATAAAAACCCAGGCATTGTAATGTAAAAGGGGGGGAACTTTATGCTAAGAAAGCTGCTGTAACTTGAATCCCTACGATTAATACTAAAGAGCTTTGAGCCTAATTTCTCTCTTGTATGCTGCCTTCTGTGTTTATTTCTTTTACCTCTTTCTTCATTTGCATACTGTAATTCTGCATTCTGGATTTAGGTGTGCGATTGGGGATGAAACCCTAAAATTTTCTTGAAGGATACATAGGGGAGGAAAACGCTGTATTAGTTTTCTTGTATGCCGCCTGTGGATCGGGTTTCTATTATATTCACTTTGTCCTAATCGCCATAACTCTGAACTCTGAATTTCCACAAAATGGGAGGGTAATCCTGGAACTCATCTAGAGGATACATAGGAAGGTTAATATTGTGTTCTTTTGTTTTATTCTTGGTGTTTCTTGCTGCTGTTTCAAGTTATTGGTCAGAGATCGTGCTTCTCGTTCTTTCCCACTTTAAATTATCACATCTCTTCCCTTACTCTTTTTATTTATTTCCTGCACCCTTACTCTGTTTATTTCTTTCTTGTACCCTTACTATTTTATCTCTTTCCTGCACCCTTATCTTAAACACCGAAGTAGTTTAGTATAGGAGTCAGACCTTTCTCCGAAGATTGGCACGAGGGGCATCTCTTCCCTTCGGCCTTTCAATGTTGGTCCAGGTCTAGGGCGCGTACACTTTCCCAAAATCCTTTCTTGGGCAGATTTGATGACCAACAGTTCTCCATTTGCATCTTCCATAGCTGGTAATTTTGGTTGTTAAATTTATCAACCCTAAACTTGCCTTCGTTTGCCATTTCTCCCACTTGAACTAGAAACCCTCATTTCAAGTGTGTTTTTCAACCCCTAGGATCTGATACCAGTTGTTAAGATTAAAAAATAAAATACAAACAATAAATAAATGTGGAAATAAAACATAGAAAAATAAAGCAATACTCAAGATACATATTTATGTGGTTCACCCAATGTGGGCTACATCCACAAAAAAAAATCAAGATTTATTATTCTATCCAGCAAATATCGAAGGGATACAACCTACAACAAATCCACTGTACTTCCCATTTGATCTCACATTTACAGTCTTTCTTCCTTCTCACAATTCCAATGTCGTACAACATCCTCTTATAAAATGAGGATTACAATTTTAGCGCAAATCATTAAGACCCCAAAATTTAAAAAAATTACTATTTTCGACAAATTATCTTTTCTATCGCAATTTGCCATTTTTAGTAATTACTATTTTTGAAAAATTATTTTTTGTCAAAACAATTTTTGTTTTTAGTAATTACTATTTTCAACAAATTATTTTTTGTCAAAAAATTTCCTTTTTTAGTATTACTATTTTCGTAAATTTTTTAAAATAGTAATTCAAAAAAAAAAAGTCAGATTGACATGCAATTTGACACACAATTACATAACACCCATATCCTTTCATAGAGTGGGTCCAAATGTGGCTAAAATAGGGCCTCCAAATTAGAATCAGGATCTACAACCAACACTTTTTGCACTTTCTTGAAGACTATAATATGAGCCCTTCTTGCAACTTTAATCCAAATATGGTGCTTAATGAAATTTGATAATGAACCCTAATTTGAAGTTCAACTAATTGCATCTTAGTTGCTTACCTTTAATGGCTTCTATAGTAGATGTAGATCTTGGTATTTTGATTCACCAAGTTGCTACCTTGTAATAGATGAATTCGTAGCTTCTTGTTGGCTGTCCAAAACAACTTCTTGCTTCACCAAACTATGGTCTTGAACTTTCTATCTTGAGCCTTGAGTTTGGTGGCTTAATCCTTCTAGTGATATTCTATTTTCTATTATAGATTTAGAGAAATCTTATCTCTGAATTGTGCCTTCTTGCTATGAGAGGTAATCTACAAATATTTTGAATTTGGTAGGCTTCTTATGTCTAAATATTCCTTCAATATTCTTATCAAATTTTGACTTCAAACTTGATCTTCTTCTTCTCAAGATTTTGAATGTCTTGAGCTCTTCATCGAATTATTTTGGATTTGACAGTCCTTTCCAAATTCTTCTTCTCTTGGGCTTGTTGTTGGATGACGACAATTGTCCCAAGTCATTTCTAGCTTCTACAGTCTATAGATTTTTATGGAGATCACCAGTCTCCTATATTCTACTTGACTCATCTTCTAGAGTCTCTTCTTCCTAGAGTCTAATATAAGGAAATTGTGGCCTTTTATTCACTTCTGCAGTCTATAGGATTGCACCTCTTGTAATGGGACCTTTTTTTAGGTCTTTGAAATCTTTAGTCTTCTCCTTATTGCTGCAAGTGCTGAAATGATTCTACAATGATATTGTTCCTAAATCTCTTGTAGGAAGCTTCCCAACCTTTTTTTGAATCTTATTTTTCCTACAACAAGTTGTTAGAAACTAGAATGAAATAATATTCACTAGTTGATCCATCAAACTAGTGGAATGGATGTTGAGTCCTAGTCTTTGCAAGTTTTTTCTACAACTCTGTGGAAATATTCTAGCCAAATGCAATCTCAAAATTTTTGTAATTGATATTTAATTCTCATTTGTGATTCTCTCTAACCATATTGACTATTGTGGCTTTTTCTATCAATAAATACTAATAGCAATATTTACATGTAGTGGTGCATAATGGCAGATCTAATTTGCAAAGATGCAGGCCAACAGTAGCAATGGTAACTCTCCCTATTCCTATTGACCTACTAGAATTCTATTATAATAGATGTAGGCCTTCCTATTATCGATTCACTATGGCTTTGATACCACTATTAGATTTTAAGGATATTTGTAGCGGGAGAGATATATCACAGGTCTTAATAAGATGTAAAAAATATAAAAGAAAGTAATTATGCAATATGACTAAAATATACTATAAATAAAAAGTGGTGAAAATACAATGCAGTTTGGATGTAATGGTCACTCCATTAATACAAGCTAAAGAACTACATTGTTCTCCATACAAGAGTTCTACCACTATCTACTACAATACAATTGATTTGCATGATATATCTCATGCTCTCCTAATATATCAGTATAAGCCCTTTATATAGGAACAAACATTTCTTGGCCAACACTCTACCTAGTTGTACAAGAGGACACCTTTCACATTGACACTTGTGCATTTATTACATTGTTTGAAGTAATTAGCTAACTTCCTCTTAAAGTAATTTCCTACTCTAACTATGTACCATAGGTGGTACATTTACATGACCCAAATGATGTAATATGCTCTAAATATAACACATATATCAAAATCCAATGAGCCATATGATGAGTGTCATTGAGTCTCATCATTTAATCTCAATGATTTATCAATCCGGGGTGGTTTCCAAGGCTGTCTACGATAGAAGGCTAGGGCAGAGTATAATTTAGGCATTAAGATTTCAAAAATTTATTGGTGAAGCAGATTTTTGTTTAGCCTTTTGGTGTCACACTAAACCTAGTCTGAAGAATGGAAACTAAAATAAATTACAAGAATTGAAAACTAAATCTAAGTTGCAAGAATTGAAATCTAACTACAATTGCATGAATTGAAATTGCTAAATTGAAATCTAATCTACTTTTGCAGAATTGAAATAACAGAATTGAAATTGCTAAATTGAAATCCTAAGTTACATTTGCTGAATTGAAACCTATTTACTCTTGCATAATTGAAATGATGCTTGTAAATGAAACTTATGCTAAAAACACCTGTCAATGTCCTGCCACAAAAGGTCAAGCTCACACTACAGGAATTGACAGCAAAATGAAATATGCTAAAAATGGAAAGTTGCTAAAATAGAAAAGCAAGGAAAACATGGAAAGCAAAGTAAAAATGCTTAATATAATTTTTTAGCTGACATACACACAAATGCTGTACACAAACATAATAGAAAAAATAAATCACATAATACAAAATAAAAACAAGAAAATAAAATCTGGTAAGCAATCTATTAATTATGATGCAGCAAAATTATAGATTAAAACCTGTCATAAAGTCCGTCCTTCTAGATCTGAAAGTGGGCCCATACTTCCTGATCTAGAAGGAGGTGAAAAACACTCCTTAACTAATTAACACTTAGAACAGAAAATGATAAAATAATTACACTTTTATTGATGACAAAACATGCTGAAAACTGTTACAAAAAATTATTGTACAGTCCTAATTGCTGCAATTGAAAAGTCTCCTCTATTCTAATTCCTAACTGCTCAACCAAGGAGGGAGCTATGTTATTTATATAAATATTTACAACATATCCCATGCTCAAATCATCCTATGTGCTGCTTTACAATGATTTGCCAATAATTTTGGATCTGAAATAAATGCAAATATGGATAGTTTGTGTTGCAGTAGTAGTCATTGACCCTTAGAAAGCATCTTCAGTGGTGGGAGTACGTGGGAGAAGTTTGGAAATATCTCACACATATTTCTTCACTTCAGAATATGCCATTTCTATCTTGCAAACAACTTCCTATTATGCTGCAATTATTTCTGTGTTTATCCTAGAAGAGGATCAAAATTGATATTTTCCATGAATGGTGGCTTTGGATGGCAAGGACGACAAAATTAGATGGGAGATATTTTTCCTTAACCTTCTCAACCTTCTTTACCTTTTTCCATCGTCAAAAATAGTCAAAAATTCAAAAAACACTTTTTTGTTCTCATTCCGAAGATAAGTGGCTCATTCCGAAGAGACTGTATTTCTCATTTCGAAGATGTCTTGTTCATTCCGAAGATCTTTGGAATGAACAATTGTGTGCTCTTCAAATCATTTTAACTGTATTTATTAGGTGGATTATCCCTCAGGATCATATTGCAATAGCCTTCATTCCTCTCCATGTGTGAATTTTATGCATTGCCATTCATTTGTAGCTTGCTGGAATTTACATGGTAAATTACTGCATTTTCCAATTCTGCTGCACAGTTGTAAAATATTGACATTTCTTATAAATTTAAATAAATTATAACATGGAAACATTATTAAAATATCAATATGAAGGATTACATCAAGTTGCTACTAAATTTATACACTTCATTCACCAAGTAACAATGCTAAAATAGTGCAACAGTGCTACACAATTGCCCATGTTCTGTTATACCCTGTTTCTGCCTATTTAGACCATATGGGAATGCTTCTAAATAGGTCAGATGTCTTCTGTAGTCCTTATGAACTCATTCCATCCATATCCTCATGCTTTGCTTGACAACTTCAAGGCGTTCCTATAAAGTGATAGCTTGCTAATTTTTATATGGCTATTTTTTTTAGATTTCCAGATTTATGACAATCCTAAACTTTTGGCTTCAATGTGGATTTGAAACAAGTTGAAGGGCAGGAAAACATCAAAAAACATTGAGAAGTTAATGGATATCAGCATACCACATTTTGTTAATTGAAATGCATGTTCTTACTTGCTACTTAATCAAGCAAAATCAGTCACAAAATGCTGAAAATAGTCAAAAACAGAGATATAGTATTCCTAACATAAAATCATGCAAACACTTAATAAATAGTATATTTTAGTCAACTATTTGGCAATTAACTTATCATATGGTAGTCAAACATTGTGCAATAATGAGGCACTTTTGGGCCTCATCACCATCAACATTTGTAAAAATTAAAGGTACAAATGATTTTTACTTACTAAAACAGTTTGTTTTATTTCCTATTCATTTTTAGTTAATAATGCTTTCTTCCTTAAAAATTTAGGTTTTGGTATATGGATTTGGCTATATTGCATGTTGATCTTTAAATATTTTTTTTATTTGTAAAAAAAAGTTTTCTTACATCCAAAAATGATAAGGAATATCATTGTATGCAGAATATATGGTTGACCTTGATATGTTTCCACTTGAGGATATTCCTCATGAAGAGATGCCTTCACAAGAAAATTATTTTAGCAATTACATCCAACAATTACTTGAAGATATTCCTCAAAATGACATGCCACTTGAAAATAAAAGTGATAAAACAAATACAATACAAACTTCTATGAAATCTTCAAGCCAAATATCAAAATGTAGAAGGTTAACTAGATGGACTATTGGAAGGTCATTTAAGGCTGAATGGTCATCAACATATCCTTTTATAGAGCCATTCCAGCCAGAGAATAGCAATGACACTCCAATAAAATGTAAATGCATAATTTATAGTTGAAAACTGGGAAAGGATCATAAAATGCAACTGAAGTTAGATACAATAGAAAAATATTATGGGAAAGTTTATTCAATAGTTAATCAAAGTGATGGAATAGTTAAGAAAATAGTTAGGTGGAAGGATGCATCGGAATGCATGCATGTTAGACATGCAAAAGAATATAAAAAGGAATTGAAGAAACAACAATCTCTTATTGGGAAAGGTGGAACGATTCAAGCCCAATTTCAAAAAATTCATAAGACCACTTTAGCTTAAAAAATCTTGCAGTTTGTTGTTGTATATAGTATTCTTAAGAAGGGTAGATCATGTCCGATTTTATTGATTATAAGCACCTATTTTAGCTATTTGATGTGCAAAACCTTCCTAGTTTACATTAGTCTGATCGAAGTGGTTGGAAAATTATTGAGAAGGAGGACCTAAGGGAGATAAAACTCATCAAATTTATTTCACTTTCAATTGATAAGGTGACGGTCGTTGACAACACATCTTGGATTTGCATGCATGTGTACATATTGTAAAATCATGAAAGACATCCTAGTTTGCTAGGATTACATAATATGATGGACAATTATAATACAAAAAACCTCTATCATGTTGTTGTAACTAGTTTAAAATATATTACGAAAATGAACGATATTAAAATAGCCACAAATTTAATATGCATTAGGGCTGACAGTGCTGCTACAATGCAAGGACACATGAGTGGTCTATGTGTTCAAATTTAGACATCAATTACCCCGTATTTGATACTCATTCATTCATGGCTCATAGAATGAATCTTACATAAAAAATTGTGAGCACTTTCAATAATGTTGCGAGAGTGGAGGAACTTGTTCGCGAGATACATTCTTATTTTTCATGCATTTGAAAGAGGTTTTCAGAGTTTCAGCAGTTTGCACTAGGATTTATAAAAGGATAAATTGTTAAAAGATGTGGATACAAGGTAGATTTCATTGTACCAACCTGCATATAGAGTTTTTACATAATATAAATCCTTAATGGGGTTTATGTATGAAAATCATAGGGCAGTTGATAAGGTAAAATATTTTCTATACCGTTTGACTGACTTAGAAACACTTCTAACATTATGTGGTATTCTTCCAATGTTGCAAGAAATGAATAGATTGATTAAACATGCACAAGAAATATCCATCTATATTTTTGATTTCATCAGGATAAGAAAACAAATATGTATGCATCTTAACAAGATATACGTATCCGAAGAAAATTTTACAAATCCTTTGTTTGATAATTGGAAAACATTAACTAACATGAATGATCAAAAAAACCTTTGAAGTTTGACATCAATGACCATATTTGTATTAGTGTTCGTGGAAGGATGATACCTCTTTATTGTTTTAAAATGTGATTAAATATACTTACAGATGATATTGAACAAATTCCCATAACATGAAATGGATTTGAAGTAGTTTTACAAAATACTAAGATTAAATTGATTAAAATATGAGAATCATTGACAAGAGAAATAAGAGATCGATTTCAAAGAGATGATATTCTTGAGGCCATGGGTGTGGTTAACCCCATGTTTGGGGGTCCTTGTAATGACTACCAATCTACACATGATTTATTTATTAAATATATGGGCACACTTTCTAAACACTTTTGTAAAAGTGTGGAAGTCAATGGTATTGAAATAAATTATATTCTCAACAAAGAAATTTTAACACAACAATCATCACATTTTAGAATGATAATAGTTGTACAAATGTCAATTTTGAGCAACTATCATGAGTCTGGTTTCATTATACGTTTGTGGAAAAATTTAGATCCAAGTAGTGTCTTACAAGATGTAACGAGTGAATATTTTTGTTTATATGAATTATGTCAAAAAATGATTTTGGGATGTGTGATAGATGAGAGGGTTTTTAGTGCACTATATTTTATAAAATCTAAACATCGCAATAGGCTAGATAAAAATTTGGAAAATTGTTTGAGAATTTATGTGTCCTCATATGACCTGGATAAATTTCCCTATGATAGAGCATTAGCATATTGGAAATCCCTAGCAGATAGAATGGGTATCACTAATACACATGATAATGAGGATACTAATGATTGCAATGATTAGATTATGGAGACAAATTTTTGCTATGCTTAACAATGATTCTGGACAAGCTAATAATAAGTGTTTGTTTAAGAAACCTGAATTGTAATTTTTTCAATATTTCATAACATTGATAATTTGGTTTTATTTGTTATCAATTTCATTGATAATTTTCACTTTACTTGTTATCACAACATTGCATCAGCTACTTCAATTGTAATTTAATGATTTATATTAGAGCGATATTTTTGAAATGATATGTTTTATATAGTAGTCTTTATAAATGTGTTCATTCTTAAAACCCTATTTTTTATGTTATAGTATTGTTAATGTATTGGCATAACTGAGTTATATCATATTAATATTTCATTTATTATTTGAATTCACAATATTTGAATCGTTCTAAATTTAAATGCAAATAAGAATATAAATGGAAACAAACATTGAATGATAGAAGACTCAGCTTTAAAAAACCTTTTTCATTATTTGTAATGAAAATATACATTGTTCCATATTTTTGATAATAATACAACAAAATTTGTTGTTAACTATTAAACATTTTACATCTTAATTTTCAAATGAGGACTCAGGCAGAGATTCGATTGCTCCTTGTGTATCTAGATCATCTTGATCTTGAGATGCTCTTGAAGTTTCATATTCTTTTCCCTTATATCTAATGCCAATAGCCTTTGCTTGTCCAGATAGTCCACTAGCTTTAAGAAGGCCTTCCTCTATCTTCTGTAAACTCCCCATCAACGCTCTTTCTTCTGGGGTTGGATCCTATTGCACTATATGAATGTTTTCTTCATGCTTCTTCTTAAGCAAGATATATGGATTCAATTTATGTTCCTTTATACTATTTAAAAAATAATTATTATATCTAATCTTGGCTTGTAGGGTCTCCTTCATTGTTATTGTAGCTTGGAGTGATTTCTTTGACGCCTGGATATTAACATTCATGCTTACAACTTGTTTTTGTAAATCATCAAAATTTAACTGCAAAAAATAAAAGCAAACATTAGTTAGTTGAGATTTATATGACAAATGATAACCATAAAATTTACTGAAACTAAAGTCTCACCTCAGCTGCATCCCTTTAAGCCTCTGCGGTTGCAACTTTCTTTTTATCAGAAACCCATTGGTTATAATATGCCTAGGCTTCAACATTTAAGTTCTCCAATTTGTTCAACATAATGTTTAAATTTTTATCCTCATATAAACATAAGTATTTACTAAGCTTGATTCAACTTGATGTATCATACCATCAAGCTTTTATGGTTTGTTTTGAACCAGAGAAAACATCTCTTACCTTTTATCAAAAATTTTATATCGGGCATTTAAATCCTTCATAAGAACATTTTATTGAAATTCCCAATTCTTCATTTCCTTCACATTGTGAAGCAAACTATGTTTGATTAGTACTTCATAGTTATCAGAGATTAATTTTTTTTCCAAAAAATTAAATTTTTTATCCTTTTTTTGAGGACCAGGGTTGCTGGTGTTAAAAGGCAACGATGAGGTTTACTGAGCTTCAAGAGATTGTTGGGTCTATTGTTCTTGAAGCACATCTACTACTTTGAACCCTTTGATGTTGCCCTGTAAAATATAATCATCCTCTAAAGGAGGATTATCTAATCCTAAGCTCAAAATTTATTGAATTGAACAACCTGTTGAAAATGTCATGTATGGAAATATACCCTGAGACACTGTTTACATTGGTGCCCCTCGTGATCTCACACCAACAATCTATTTTCCACCCATTTGACCTCTCATTAATTTCTATCGTACTTGAGATGGTGGTGGTGGTGGCAATATCATTTGCTACCTTCTTTTTGTAGATAACAGGGAGGCACCTAAACATATTATAATAAGATCTTGTTAAAAGAAAATAAAAGTGGATAAAATTAATACATATTATTTAAAAAACAAACACTTACCTGATGATGCTATTTTTTTGGTCCTCCATCCTATGAAGGCAACTCGATGTGGGCATAGGGGGGTGGAACATAACACTGAAAACATACGAAAATAAGAAAACAAATAATATAATTTCAACTAAGCAATCATGGAAATGAATCAAGAAAATCAAAACAATAAACTTACCTATCAATGGTGTGGCCTCACTAGATTCATATTGCACAATATGTGCAGACACATATGGATAAAAAACTCGAGGATATGGATTTGGATTTGAATATTTAAGAGGCATGTGCAGTGGTGATGCTTCAAACCCTGTGTCTTCTGAATCACTAGTGGCCTTTGGCATGTGATCCCTAACAACAACATCATATTTTGACCATATGCTAGTTAAATTACTTTGCATTTATATGCAAATAAAAAGTTAAAATATGAAAACATTCTAACATATAAATAATTATTTGATAGTGAAAATGGAATAATTACCTTCAACTCTTGGGGTGTCATGGCAATGGCTTGCAGGGTTGCATGCACTATAGTCGGTACACCAGTAACTTGTAAATTATGAAAATATTCATAATATAGTGCTAAAACATAATTTATTGTGGCCATCATGGTCCTTGATTTTGTTTGAATTGCATGGATATTTGTTCTGATGTGATCTAAAATATATGTACACTAGTCAATTTTTTTGTGGTGAAGACAATGAACTATATAGGCCAATCTTTAGAATAAAAACTTCATTCTTCCCTACAGAAATAGTCTTGCTTGAAAGAATTCAATAATTACCTTGAAATTTGTGTTTGTAACAAAGGTATTCGTTAACCCTCTTTTCAACTTTGTTGTAGAAGTTGCAAAAAACATATATGACAAATCACAAAATTTAAATTGTGAAAATTAAGAGAATAGAGTCACAAGAATTATACCTAACAATTTCAAAGAGATATGGTAATTGATATCAAAGTAAGATTTATCATAGACAAAGAGGAAGAAATTCAGTTAAATGGGAGTGGAACCCTTGTGGGGAAGATCTGTCAATCTTTGGATGTTAGAGGGTTTGATGGTGAAGTACATTTTTTGATTTTGTATTCGTAATATCATTGTTGTAGCCATCAATGATACTATACATAATATATATATCTATTCTAAAATAGGGTATGGAAATTAAAGGTTGTAAACCTGAGTCCATGACCCATGAATGGTCATAACCAGGGGTGGTTAACAGGTCTAAAATTTTGGTGCAATTTTGGTTTTTGAATGCAATTTTTAGAGAGGTTGTGGAAGCGATGGCCATTACTGTAAGTATTAGAAGCAAAAGAAACTTCACTCTAGAAAAGTGCAGGGTAATGATCGCTTTGGAGGGAAGTGTTCACTTTGATCTTGTGCAAAAGAAAAAAACCTGAAAAACAACTATTGATGCCTTTTTATAGACAGAATTGACTAGGGTGGACACGTGGCAACATGTTATTCGATATGCATAGGGGATGACTAACTGTGTGATATGTGGTAGTATAAATCCTTGTACACCTAGCTTAAATCCGAATATTTTTACAATCAAACTATGATCATACTAGTTTTGAAATTGATCTACGATTGGACCTAGTTTTGCAATCGATCTATGGTCGAATCTAGTTTCACAACAGATCTACAATCGGACCTTGATTTGCAAACGTTCTATGATCAAATTTACTTTTGTAATTGATCTAAAATCGGTCTATGATCGAACCTTGATTTGTAATCGGTCTATGGTCAAACCTTGTTTTGCAACTATCTATGGTCAAACCTTGTTTTGCAATCAGTCTAGGTCAGACTTGGTTTTACAACCAGTCTATGATTGGACCTTAATTTACAATCAGTATACGGTCAAATCTAGTTTTGCAATTGGGCTATAGTTGGACCTTATTTTGCAATCGATCTATGATTGGATCTTGATTTGCAATTGGTCTAAAATCAAACCTTGTTTTGCAACTGATCTACGATTAAAACTTGATTTATAACTGATCTACAATCAAACCTTTTTTGTAACTGATTTATGGTTAGGCCTTGTTTTACACCTGACCTACATTTGGGCCAATTTTTGCAACCTAATATGAATTCAAACAAAAAATTCACCACTTTTTTTATAATTTTTGGTGAAAAATAAAGGTAATTTGCCATATCTCCTGCCATGAATTTGGTCAAAATTCGCTTGGATTTTGAAACTGATTCACCTTTTTTTTATAATTACATTTCAGATCAGATCCCTTATGCATAATCCTAGCCTAAGATATTCTTCCCAAGAAGAATCCTTTATCGCATTTGAAGTCTCAAACTTGCAAGGAGATCCCTTTGTCACCTTTGAAATCTCTTACTTCTAGGGAGATTCCTTTGTTGCCTTTGAAACCTTTAGCTTCTAAGGAGAATCCTTTATCGCCTTTGAAGTCTATAGCTTCCAAGGTGTTAGATGTGGGTAGGCTGATAGTTTCTCTTTCAAATGTACCTCCCTCAGAGGTGTAGGTAAGTTGCTCGATCAATCTTGATGTTTCCTTCATTCCAATTCAAAATTATTTTACTTACCTAAACTCAGTACCTAAGGATGTAATGGGAGAAATTTAGCTTCTCAAGTCCCTTCCCAATCATGGTGAGGATATTCCTTCTTAGAAGGGCTCTCCCCTTAAAATGTGTACTCAAAAGAAATCTTTGGATGTTGGGGTAGACCGTAAAGTAGGTAGACCTCCAAAAAATCTCGACGAGCATGAGAAGTTGAGGTTAGGATAGCATATGGTACCCAATCAGTTCTAGAATCTGAGTCTTTCAAGGATTAGGGGGTAAATTATTGATAATTGAAACCTTATACCACTCTACTCAGCCCTTTGGTAGCAAGAAGTAGGGGAATGAAAATCATAAATTAAAGCCATTTCATGGAATATTAGAGGTGTAAATGGGACCTTTAAACAAAGGATTTTCAATTTCCTTGGAGAAGAGATGTGCTCAACTATTTTGCTTGTACAAGAATCTAAAGTGGAAAACAAAAAATTAATAGCTATCAAAAATGTGATATGGAAGGAAGCTAAAGTAGTGGCCAACTCAACTATAAGGACTTCAAGAGGACTGACTTGTTTTTGGGATCCCTCTAGAGTCTCTATTTTTGTATTATCTATTTTTTATCGAGTCATTAACATGTTTTATTATAAGGAAACTAGAACTCGGTGGGTGGTGCCCAACATTTATGCTCCTAACTCTAGAACTGACAGAGAATATTTTTGGTCCTGCTTAGCTTATATGAGAGAGGTGTTTAAGCAAGAGGCTTGGATCCTGGTAGGGGACTTCAACTCACCTCTTTACATATCAGATAAAAAATGGGGAGATATCTCCTTCACAAAAGGCATGGAGGAATTCGTTGCCTTCATTCATCAATAAGATCTCATGGATTTATAGCTCCAAGGCTCCAGATTTTCTTGAAGCAATCGACTATTAAGGAATTAATATATTCAAATTAGGTTAGATAGGATATTTTTTCCAAAGAGGTGGTTTTTTTTTTAGAGACATAACCTTATGCACTCTCCCAAAAGTGGGGTTTGATCACAACCCTTTGTTGTTGGAAAAAAATATTCTTTCCCCATTCTTCCCTAGATAGTTTAGGTTTGAAGCCATATGGATTTCTCACCTAGAGCTTGAGGATCACATCAAAAAGTGATGGTCCTAAAATTTTCTAGGTTCACCTATCGAGAAGGTGACTTCCAAACTTAGGTTTATAAAATATAACTTAAAATGTTGGAATAAAAAAGTTTCTAGAGATATTTTCAAGAAGAAAGCAAAGTTGAAAAATAAAATGTAAATTATTCATAACTTAGTTGAGGGAAGATATTTGCCTAACAAGACCATATCTAAGGAGCTTAAAACCCTAGTGGATTTCCATAGTATCCTAAGCAGAGAAGAATTGTTTTGGAAACAAAAATCTAGATTCCTCTGGCTTAAAAGAGATAAAAACACTAAATATTTCCACTCATCAACTTTAAGGCATAAAGGATATACCAGAATCAGGAAAATTATCCAAAGTGATAGGACAACTACTAAGGATATTCATGAAATAAAAAATGAAGCAGTCTCTTTCCAATATTTATTGTGTGATCATCCTCCAAGGGACCCTGAAGTGGGAGAGAGAATTATAAGGGATATATCGAACCTATTCTCTCCTTAGACAAATAATGATTTAATTAGGCCCTTCTTTGATGATGAAATCAAGAGTACAATTTTCTCGATGGCTGGCTTGAAAGCCCTAAGACATAACGACTTCCCCCTGGTGTTTTTTAGTCTTTCTAGTATATAATTTTCAAAGAAATTTGCTCAACCCTTAGAATTGTTTAGTCTTCTTCTATTCTTCCCAGTGATTTTAACTTCATGTTTTTGGCTCTCATCCTGAAGTCATCTAGGACCAATAAGTTCGAGTTTTGGTCCATCAGCCAATGTAACATGATCCAATTTTTTTTTTACCAAGGTTTTGGTAAACATGATCAAGTCACTCCTTACTCATCTTGTTGATGCAACCCAAAGTGATTTCATGCTTGATCATCAGATTCTTGATGGGGTTATTATTGTTCATGATCTCTTACACCCGGTGGACCAAAGAAAGAGAGCTAGGGTATTCCTCAAGTTAGACATCAACAAATCCTATGATAAAGTCTCTTGGGATTTTTTGCTGATGGTTTTGAGAAAGTTTGGCTTTATTGAGCAGTGGATAGACCTAATCAAGATGTGCATTTCTTTGACCATATTTTTAGGTTTGGTTAATTACTCTCCAACTGGTTACTTCAATAGTTGTAGGGGCATTGGGCAAGGAGGTCCCTTATCATCTTTCCTCTTCATTTTGATTGTAGAAGCCCTGGGTTTCTCTATTGCTACCAATTCAATTATTATGGGCATTAAACCTGCTTTGAGTCCAACCCCATATTCCACCATCAATTTGTGAATGACACTTTAGTCTCATTTCTATCTTCAGTTTTTTAGAGTAATATTCCATCACTTGGGATAATTACCTATTTCCTACTTTAGGTAGATTTTATATTACCACATGGTAAAAAGTAAAGAATTACTTTTTACCACATGCATTTACTTTTACCCTAGGATATTTACATTGTTAGTAAATATCTAGGTGAGTTAGTAGTTAGCTAACTTTGGGGGGGGACTTCCTCCTATGCATTATCGTTAGCTACAACTTAGGATATTATTTTCATAATATCCTAAGGCTATTTCTAGCCTATGTAATGTTTATTTAAACCCTACATTATAATAATAATTTTTTGATGCTTACCTTTACATCATTGGTATCAGAGTTGCGGCTACGAAGTAGGGTGAGATGATCTCCAAGGAAGCAGCTTATCTGGACCCCCTCCTAGAGCTTGCACGAAAACCACTCATGAATCTTGAGGCAAGGTTGACTGGTTTGTTGGCGAAGTTAATTTCCAAGGCCCACAGACTCGAGAGAACCTAAGGGTTTTATTGGTTAGGGCGTGCGATCGAAGACTTTAGACCCATAGATCTGATAGCAATATGCTATCAGACCTGTCAGGTACAGAGTGGGCAGGAGGCCCACATGCACAGATGCTAGCTGACGAGTCTAGACCCTGATCGATGACTAGGATCTATGAGGGTAGGCATGCCCTCCGATCTTCGATGATCGGCCCAACAATCATATACTAGTCAACGGGTCCAGAACTTGACCAATGACCAGGATCTACAAGGGCAGGAGTGCCCTCCGATCTTCGATGACCGGATGACATGGACAACTACAGACCAAACACATGGACCAAGATCTACACTTGGACGTTGGTGATACTCGAACTAATAGCTGGGCAGACAAGTAGCACTACCACCTGGACTGGACTCAGCTATCAAAATTGACTAAGTGACTGGACAAACCCAAGGTTGACTGGACCGGGCACGAAAATCTAAGTGTTGATGTGGCAGCTGACTGTCTAGACCTGACATGAACTGACGTGGGTGACATGTGGTGAACAAGCCATGTGTCACCCAGACCGAACTCGTCAACTGGTGGCAAAAGGTTGGTTGATTGATTTCCCAAAGGTAGTCAACAATCAAAGGGCTTGAAAGCCCTTTTTAAATCCCAAAACATCCCCTGTGCGGGTGATGTGGGATAATACCCACAGTTTACCCCGCCTGCGCGAGGAAAAAAGGGAAATGGAATTTCATTCCCTTCCCTTCTCATCGAGCCTCCTAGCTCAACTGGCTATATAGCCAGTCGACAAGGCTATGGGCTACAAGGTTGGGAGTTCGACTCCCATCAGGCGGGCAATTTTTTTTAATGTTTTTTTTATATAAAAACTAAAGGGAGTCTTCAATACCACGCACGTGGGGCAAGCTTTCAAAGCCGCCCTAGTAGTGCAGTGGTTAAGTTGGATGTTTCATGCGCGTGAGGTCACGGGATCGACCCCCGCACGCTCCAAATTAAAAAAAAAAAACACTTTTACTTTTGCTACGAGCGGGCATTGGGCATGAAAACAACAACGGACAAGGTAATTTTTTTTGTGTATAGTTTTTAATTATTATTTTTTGTTTATTTTTTTTAATAATTTAATTTTTAAATTTATATAAAATCATTTTGAATTTATTTTTCAAGTGATTTTTTATAAATTAATTTTATTATTAATTTAAATAAGCTAGAAATAATTAGATTTATACATTAAAATTGAAATTTAGGGGCAATTTTTTTTTGCAATTTACAAATTTAAAGTAGCGTTTGTTTTTCTCCAAGGGAGAATATAAGACATAGAAGAGCACCTACTTTTGTTGCAAATAAAAAAAGCCCTAAACTCTTCTCACACTTGTTCAATTTGCAAACATGAAAGGGGACAAAATCAAACACATTTGATTATTTATTGCAAATTAGACAACAAGGAGACAAAAATTTGCAAAACGTCAAAATTGAAGAGTGCATTTGTTTTCTCCAAGGAGATATAAGACATAAAATTGCACATTTTTCTTGCACACTTGAGAAGAAATTGTAACCTTGGATTCATAAAAACTAAGTCGTGTGTCGACTAGTTCTGAAAGCCTTCCAAATGCGGGTCATGTGTCGACTTGTCTTGGAAGGAGTGCTCAAATTGTTAATTTTACAAAATTCAAGGGGGAAGACAACCATGTACTTCATTTGCATAATTGGAAAACAAAGTAGGAGACATAAAAATATCATTTTCTTTTTTTGCACAACACAAATACACATTTTGTTGCAAAAAATAATAGGTGCATTTTCGGTAGCATCTGACACCTAGGTGATAAGAATTTTGTGGGCATTCTTGTTTGATTATTGCATTATTTCTTTTGCAATTATAAGTCATAGAATCAAGAACACACTAAACCCCAAAATTTCACAAATTTGTGTAAATCCTTGCACAATTTTAAAGCCAATTTCACTTGATATTCTCTCCTAACACAACAAAACCCCTAATTCACTCTTATTTGTTTGGCTTAAACTCCTCAAACTGATCATCCTTATTCAAGGGTGTTTAGGCAGGGGCCATTAAATATCTGTTTGAGTGAATTACCGTTTGGTACTCTTATAGGGTAATCAAAAGAAGGAACAAGTTTTTGAAAATAAGGAACCTTAAAAAGTAGCAATCCTTAGCACTAAGGGGGGATAATTCCTTTCTTCCTTCAAAACACAAATTTTTGACAAGAGGGAAATAAAACTTGTAAAGGCAATCATAAAAGTAGAAGTCATAAAAATTATACTTTTTCTTTTAGACTTCATAATAGCAATCATGCTTGAAGTTCTTACAATAAGGAAGGATGATTTGGTGACCTTTTTGATAAAATTGCCTAGAAAGCATAGTTTTGCACAAATTGTAAAAATGACAACCATGACACCATTCAGTGTTGGTTTCAAAAAAAGAAAAACTAAAATGGCAAAGGCACATCATAGAAGCCATATTTCTAGTGAAGTGTCTCATTCGGATTCTGATTCTGGTTCAAAGATAGCATAAGGAGTGCTAATTGCTAAAACAATTTTGTAGAGGGAAAACACATGTGTCCCTTGGGCAAAAGCACCACTTTATCTCTCTCTTCTATTAGGCTTCATAAATAGCATAAGTTTTTGTTTGAAGACATTGCAAGAAGGGGTGCTTGTACCTCTTTTAGGCTTCATAAATAACAAATTCTAGGTGTTTGAAGTACTTGTAACAAAGAGAAGCGACTTTTTGTGATGTAAAATTGTCTAGGAGGCAATATTTGTAAATCCTTCACAACACTCTTGAGTTGCACACTTTTTGCAATTGAGGGGGGATATCCATTTCTTTTCTTCACTAATTTTTGTAAATAGGGAAGAAGGCTTATAAGGGTGCATTTTCGGTTTCGACCGACACCTTAGTCACACTTCCTTTAGAAATTAATTACACTATGTTTTGCAACGAGAAGGGGGAAAATCATAAGGGTGCATTTTCGACAGCAACCAACACCTTACCTACCTTATCTTTTGCAAACTCATATTGTAAATGAATGAACCTTGTATGAAGTGATCTATTCTACTACACCGAGCGATTGTAGTGGCTGGTTACCCATACAATTTAGTTGGATGATGTGATTACCATAAGGACATTCATTGGTGTGAAGACAAAGTGAGGAATGACCCACTTTTTACTTTGGAGTAGCCAGAGCAACGAACCAGCAGATCGACATTTTCTTCCATTGTATTGGGGCAGTTATATACTTTACCCAAATATTGTTGTATAGAGGGATATGTATGTATTACCCAAATAATGTAATAAGGGGGGATGTTAGAGTAATATTCCATCACTTGGGATAATTACCTATTTCCTACTTTAGGTAGATTTTATATTACCACATGGTAAAAAGTAAAGAATTACTTTTTACCACATGCATTTACTTTTACCCTAGGATATTTACATTGTTAGTAAATATCTAGGTTAGTTAGTAGTTAGCTAACTTTGGGGGGGGACTTCCTCCTATGCATTATCGTTACCTTCAACTTAGGATATTATTTTCATAATATCCTAAGGCTATTTCTATCCTATGTAATGTTTATTTAAACCCTACATTATAATAATAATTTTTGACGCTTACCTTTACATCACAGTTCCTCAAGCATGCTCTATTAAGTCTATCCTTATTGCCTTTGAGAGAGCAACAGAACAACATGTCATTTTTTGTAAAAACAATTTTTTTTGTCAATACTCTAATGGCCAGACAGAGGAAGATAGCCAACATTCTTGGTTGTAAAGTGGCTTCCTTTCCCTCAACTTACCTAGGATTACCTTTCTTTAGAGGTTATTATAAACCAAATCTATGAGAATCAGTGGTTGAAAGGATCCAATGGAAGCTAGAAAGGAGTTGTTCTAAGTCAGGTTGAGAAAGAATTATTGGTTAAAAATTTCCTTCAAAGCATACCTGTCTACTTCATATCCCTGTTTCAAATGCCTAGTAAAATTCTCAATAAAATTGAGAAAATCCAAAGGGACTTTTTATGGTTGGGAGATGAGGAAAAGAGAAGATTCCATCTAGTAGATTGAGACCAAATTTTTAGTAATAAATCCTATGGGGGTATGGTCTTAAGGAGAACAAACCTTATGACCAAATCCCTAACTACGAAAAAAGGATGAAGACTTGTCCAAAATGAAGATGTGGAATGGGTCAAGATAATTAAGGCTAAATATCTAGGAACAAAGAATAAGCTTTTGAATTCACCTTTGCTGCCTTTAGGCTTGGCATTATGGGTGAATTTAATTAAATCTAAATAAGTACTTTCTAAAGGTGGGAAATGGTTGGTTGGGAATGGCCAAGATGTTAACTTCTGGAATGATCCTTGGTTGCTCGATGATCCCCTGGTTTCTAACCCTGAGTTGGTTATTGTTGAAGCTTTGTGTAGATGGTTGTTTGGCTCCAAAGTGTATGATTATATTGTTGCTCTCCCAAAAAACAAAAAGTGGTGATCCCTCTCCCACACTGCTTTATCTCTAGAGAAAAATAGAGCCCTTAATTTTTTTGCTGACCTATTAAATATTTATGTTCTCAAGCTAGATCCTGATGATGATTCCTTATTCTAGAAGGTGGATCCCTATAGATTTTTATCGATTAAATATACTTTCAACCTGCTCAAGAAGTAAAGGTTTGATCCCTAAGATCAATATTTTCCTTTGGCTAGTGATTCAACATAAATTCCTCACCCTGGATAACCTTACAACCAAAGGTCTGATCTTGCCCAATCGTTGTTACCTATGTGGTGCATCTGAAGAATCTCCTCCTCACCTCTTCAATATTTTCCCATTCTCGAGGGAGGTATGTGCTTCATTTTTTGGTAAGTTGGGCATCACTTGGGTCCTCCTCATTTCCTTGTCTAATCTCTTGTCTTAGTGGTATTCCTCATTTTTTTCTCAATACCTTCATCTATTTTGGTATTTCATTCTGGCCCATCTTCTTTGGGGTGTCTAGAAGAAATGTAATCAGCGTGCTTTTAATAACTCTTCTAATACAACTAATTTTTTTTGCTCCAAGAGTATTGCTGCTACTATGGAAAATGTTACCTTGTGTTGCCTAGAATTTTTCCCAAGGAAGCTAAGCAGAAGTTGGAAAGTTTATTGGGATTCAAATCTATTATCAAATCAACTTTGACTACTATGGATAATCTAAGATCAATAACTATTTGGATTCCTCCATCTACTGATAGGCTTAAGTTAAACTTTGATGGCACCTCAAAAGGTAACCCTAATAGAGCCAGAGTGGGGGGCATCCTTAGGAATCACAAGGGAGAAATCTTTATGATCTATGCTAAAAGTTTAGGTGTCAACACCTGCTAATTCATGAAATTTAGGGCCCTATATCGAGGCATCTAGCTAGCTACTAGATAACTCATTGATTGAATCTATATTCTTTTCCTTTGTCTTCTTAGTAGCTTTGAAGGTTGCTTCTTTTTGGGAATTAGGTTCCTATTTTATTCTTGTTGGGCATTGAATTGCATCAAGTTTTTCTCAATACTTCAGCTGTCTATCTTCCTACTTTCTATCCAGGCATGCACCCAATAGCTACAACTCAACACGTAACATTGTATGGACTAAAATAGGTTTCTTAAATCCAACCTCAAGAGTAGGCTGGTTCCTCATCAACTTTAACAGGTTTTGACACGATTATGCTCACTTAGGGTTTTATAGATTAGGGTAAGAAAATATTAGGGTTATAAAATATGAACAACAGTGGGTGGATATGCTAATAGTATTATTACTATAGCAAAAAGCTCCCATAAACCAACTTTGACAAACATTAATCAGATCAACATTATCCCAAATTAAATGCACTTTCATTCATTAAATAATAGCTAAGAAATATTGCAAACAACAATTTCAATATCCAAACAAAGATAATCCAAATAGCAGAATTAATCAATATATAGATTTTACAGAAATTCATTCTCTAACAACAAAGATCTAATTCAGAAGTAGATTTCAATTACCCTAGCAGTTAGTAATCCATTAATTTGGCACAAACTAACCATTCAAGTATTTACAAAAATACAACTTAAGAATTAAAACCTATGATATCGAATTATGAAGACGTAAAATTTGAGACAAAAATCAATGTAATGCTCCTTTCATTAGCCCTTGGGTTATAATAGCACAGGCAAACACACTAGAGTCGACCCTTAAAAATGAGGGTTCGACCTCTATTTATAGTTTGAAAATATTTAAATAATAAGGAAAATTACAAAGATTAAATCTTAACAGCTCAGTAGAGAGTTCTTTCTGGCATTCTCTTACTGGTTCAGCCTTAGAGAAATCCGTTGCAAGTGGACCATCATGGCAGCTCAAAAACTCTACAACTTGCTGGTTGTTTGATACTAACTGAAGTTCTGGACTTTGGATATTGCATATGCATCATTTATCAATCTTTAAAACCTTCTACTGCTGTCATTTGCAACCGTCTCTGGTTCTTGTCTTCTTGAAACCCTCGATGCTTTAGCTTCCTCCTCCAACTTATTGTACTTTCAATTTTGATCGAGAGATCCCTTTTATATGCTTCATAATTCTTAGTAAAAATCTCAAATGTCGATCTCCCCATCGTATGGATATGATTTAATCTGACATAAGCTTGATATAATGGTGGGGGAGAACACAACACCATTCCACTTTTAAAATTGATGACATCACATTTCATGCTTCAGAAACTACGAAATGTCAATCCAGCATGAAAATGCATTGAAAGTGAAGTGGGATGAAATCCGCTCTTTATCCTTTGTTATTCAGCTTTGGTGATGAAGCATTCACCAATCCACATAAAAAATTTGATGACATCATATCTCCTTCAAAAATTTTGTGGATTCCATTTCGGACCTAAGCAAGTGTATTGGTCTGAGAACACCATTCTGGACCCATCACAATGTAAAGTGACTCTTCCTCCATTCTACACTGGCTTCAAAGTAAAACACTACTTGTTACCATTATGGAAGAAGTTAGTCAAAAATACCCTTCATCATGAGTCCACATCTCTTATACTTTGCTTTCTGCCTTCTGTCACCATTCTAGGCAAAAATGTTCTATGCACCTCCCAAAATTAGGCTCTCCATCACTTAGCCACTTTGAAGATATCAAAAATATGAAGCAATCACCAATATGTACTTATTTTACATTGAAATCATCTTTCCCCAAAAAAAATTATAGATTTGGAACACATCACCAGTCTATAGCCAAGAACAAAAAACTATACATAATTGTTCCAAGTGCAAAAAACTACCAAGTGTTGGGTGGATTTGTAGCCTTTGTTGCGGATCCGCTCTAAAATACACTGAAACATGTGCAAAATGAGAACTTCATGACTTAGGTAAAAAAAATTAAAATTTTCCTAAGTATGTGGCCATTTTGGGCCTACATTCTGATGCCTCCTGGGTGGATTTTCTTGCAAAGCCATAGAACTTAGAGTCTTATCCATTGGGATACATGAGTCAAAAAATGCTCATCTTAAAATTAGCTTAAAAAGAATAATTTCCATATAAACACCACCCTTTGAAAATATTTCTCTTAGAGAGTAGAAGTTCACATCGAGACCATGATTCAAGCAACACAAAGGATAACTGCTCATCTATAGACTATGCAATAAACACATGTTCCTCCGCTGTTTCCAAAATCTATCTCTGTGCCCTTATAGAAAAACTGCTTCACTATCCTTACAAAATACAGTTATCTTCTTATTATAAGGCCTACTCACAAAAATGCCTTCACACAAAATTTGCTACTCTCTATACCTCTATAGGCTTCATGCCTTTATTGTTTATTTATGGCCATGTAAGAGTAAAAAACAAAAATACAAAACTTGTGTATATGTACAAAAAAAAAAACAACTTAAGTGTGTGCTCCTTCCAAACCTGTAGTGGTTCCATCCTGCTCTTCTTCTTGGTGGGCCTCTTCTTAGGCCTCCTCTTCATTCTCTTATTATTCTTATTCATTTTCTTCTTCTCGAGAATATATATTTTTATTTCTTCTTCCATAAGTGTCACCAAACAATTGAATCATCAACTTTAAAAAATTTAAAGCTTGATTCCAGACTACTCTAGAGGGGTTAGATGTCTCCTTCAGCTACTTATAAACATGCTGTAATTTTCCAATATCCTCATAGTTAACAACATTCCCTCTGCTTACCAGATATTCCATGAGATCTCTCAACCTGGTAAAATCAATGATCAGTTGAGCAACTTGCTCTTGGTTTAGTGGCTCTTCAAGAGAATCGATTCCAAATTCATCCTAAATATTTTCATAAATGCTCTTCTGTATCTCTTCCACATATAGCAAGTTGTGATCCTCCATCCACAAACCTTTGAAACCAACTTGAATCATTTCTTTTTTTACATCCACCATTTATTTAATCACTCCTTAAATCCTATCAAAAAACAACCAGACTTTTTGAAGTTCCTTGTGCTTCTCGATCATGGTTCTAGCAAAAACTCTAGCGAGATTCCATTCTTTATTGGGGATCGGCTTAACAGAATCACTGATTCTATTATCAACTAGCTGGTACATCTATTCTACTAGAATCACCATAGGCAAAAACTTTTCAGTGATTTGATCTAAATATTTCTGAACATTGGGGAGTAAACGACTGGCATCATCTAGGTAGTCAATCATAAGCTAAAGCCCTGAACATTTATCTTGGACCTTGGAGAGCAATTATTTCATAATATTCTCTAATATAGCTTTAGAAAAGCTAGAAGACTTAGCTTTTTAAATTTGAAGCTACTGTCTCAAACTTTGAATATCTTTTGCTTGTTCTTAATTCAAATTTTTCTGCTCTCCTAGTTTATCTTTGAGCTTATTGGCTTCTTGGAACTTTTCTTGCCAACTCTTGGTCTCTTTTCTCAAAGCATTTTCCACTTACTTTTTATTACTCATAATTTTCTAAAGCTTTTCAATCTATTTCTCTAGTTTACCCACATTCTCTTTTAATATATCATTCTTCACATAAAAGGTCTCTAAGTGGGCTCTGGCCATTACCAACTCATCTTCTTCACTAAGCTTCTCAATATATTTTGTTATCTCTTCAACTCGATAATCCTGGATAGTCATATCAGTCTTAGGCTTGTTTACAAGGGGGAACATGAACTTGGATATCCTTTTCCTTGAGATCAGATCAACATACATGCTCCTTCTTATAGCCATCCTACCGAAAGTGTTAGATAGATTCTCTACCCAGAAATCATTTATTTTTTGTGTGGCTGCCTGCTCCTTTGGCAAAGTTACAGAACTTGAATAACTAGCAGCCAGGGGAGATGAAGACACTAGGAATGTAAGGGCAGATTCAACTACTAACAATGGTGGTGTGGGAGTAACTACAAAAAATTTTGTAACAATTGTGGACTCTGTAACTATTGTTGTGGTAGCTACTAGTAAACTCATAGAAATTGAAGCAAGACTAACAATTGGATTAGTGGAGGTGCTTGGAACAGTTTGTCCCTTTTATGGGGGTGGTGATGTCAATGGTAAAGATAAAATTATGGGAGATGATGAAGTGGGAACCTTAGATGATGAAAGTGGTATTTGAGATGACTTTTGGGGAGAAGGGATGACTTGTACTTCAGTGGTGACCAATGTAACATGGGGTGGACTATGAGAGGGAGAGGGTACATTTGTCCCATTTTAGTGAACAGAAAGGGAGGGAGACTTCTTTGTAGATTCAGGAGGATGAAGAGAAGAGGTATTAGAAACCATACCTTCATCTACAAATGTAGGTGTTCTTGTTCTGCATCTATTTCCTGCTGCTACTCTTGGTGAGTCGATTATTATGTAGCTGTGATAACTACCTCTTTAACAATATCCTCCATATCCAACCCTTGTTTCTTTGAAACCTATATTTCCCTTATTTCTGGAGATCTTTTAGCTCTTCTATGAATTAATTGAAAAGAAACCGATTCACTCTCTGAATCTTCCTCAAATACTTTTCCTTGTGCTGTAAGAAACACTTGCTCAAAAATGGGACGCAATTCCACTGATGCTGTGATAGTGAAAGTGAGGGGAGTAAATATAAATATTTCATCCTTCTTTTTCTAGTCAATATTTGTATCTGGAGGCTTCCCCCCTAGAGCTAAGTGTTTAGGCCTAGTCACTACCTATATGACTAGAGTACTAACAAAATTTTCACTTGAATATTGAATTTTGCTCAAAAGCTGTTCTTCCTTAGAAAACTTCTCTACCTGTTCAATGGTAGGTTGAAATATCTTTGGGATCTTGCAGCCGTCAAAGAAGTCACATGCTCTTCTATTGGAGCTTCTTGGTCTATGGGTGGAGAGAGAGTTTCAAAACCAGCCTTGGATTTTTAAATTATTAATACTAAGTTTCTAATGTCCTTAGGCCTATAGGTCTTTATATTTTCATCATATTTTTTAGAAAACTCATTATCAATATTCATGCCAAAATTGGACTTAGGTTTCCCAATTTTGATTCTCATTCTCCACAAATTTGATATCATCACCACATGCCATTGTTCTACCTCTTATAATTCTTCAGAAGTGTCCTCATCAGGTTGAGGGTCCTTTTTATTTTTTATTTTCTCTTAAATTTCATGAATGGTGGCCTCTGTTAGCCGGTGGTTATTCTTCTTGTCTAGATAAAAATTCATAATTTGTTCATAGAAATCTAGCCATAGAGGTAGTTGATCCATTTTTAACACATTAAACTCCAACAGAGAGGTATCATCATTGTTTCTGCCTTGTTTTAAATGAGCCTTAGGCCTTTTTTCAAATTTATAAGATTTTTCTCCATTTAAGGCTTCATTTATTTTGGTGAAAAAATCATCAGGGTCATAACTCCATCTTTGGGGAATATAAAATAGACCTAACCTGTCAAGTTATTGGTCAATTTGGTCACTCTACCCCTTCTTTGTGATAGTAGTATCATCCACAGTGTAGTAGGTTAGCAGATATTTTCTCTTCCTTCCTGAACCATAATTCAAATCAGTGTACTCTACCTGCCTCAAATATTCCAAGGCAAAGAGACTATCTGTGATAAAATGGGGCAAGAGAAAAGGTTTACCCATGAAACCATATAGTTTGATTACTATGCCCTTGATCAAAATATACCAGTCTTCTTTGAAATCCTCTGCTCTTAGAATTTTATTAACCAAGGGTGGAAATCTGGGCACTCTCCATACATTAATTTCAAAGCAGGTCTAAGGAATTCTAAATTAAATTTGTAAAAAGACTCACTACTCCTCAAATGACTTGTCCAATAATAAACCAACAAGGGTTTTCCATCACTGGTTTTGTCCTTAACTGGAATCCAAGGCATATTATCCTTAATATCATCATAAAACATCCAAACCAGGCTTGAGCAATGCCTGAAACTAGGAGCATCAGAGCCCCTTTTAATTCTTACTAACTGTTCATGTATCCTTTGAGAAAGAAAGGTTGGCCAGTCAAAATAGATAACCCTAGTCCCTTTTTCCTATGCACCTTCTTCATACATTCTTTCATTTGAAATGCAATAGGCTGCGGTAATTTTCGAGCCATACACCATTATGTTAGAGTCTAAAACCTCAATACTTGCCAACATAGAGAATAGTTCGGGGTTTGTAAATTCATCAATGTGAATAGGAACTTTGGGTATTTCATCTTCCTCTCTTTTCTTTTGAAATTGAGATGGAGCCATTTTTATACAACTCCCTTCTTTTATGATGATATCAATGAAGTATAAGCCCTTGCTTGCTCTACTATGTCAAATTTTTTGGGTTCTAAAGGTGGACCTACTCCTACGATGAATAATTCACAATAAAATTCTTTGGTAATCATGAATAGACGAATGCCTTCAAAGGTTCTTATCGTTCTATTTTCAGAATCATAGAACTAGATCATAGCATATACTAACTCAGGACAATGATGTACAAAATCACAAATATAGGATAACAAGAAATATTGTATAGCTATATTACCTTGTCATCGCATTGGCTTACCACCGAAGTATCTGAATTTGAAACTTGTCCTTAGAAAGGTCTCCTTAATCTTGTCATTATTGAGTCTGCAATTCATCTAGTTCGATGCACATGAGCTTGTAACTCTACTCCTGTATTTTGTGCTTTTGTGAGTGCTTTCTTTGGAGCCATTTTACTAGAAATAATCTTGTGCTCTCTTCAAAATTTACAGTGAATATTTCTAAGTGATGTCTCACTTTCTTCTCCTCTATGAACACGATTTTCCACTGAATGAACATCGCTCATGTTTTTTTATGCTTTTATTTCCTGACATGTGCATATCTTCCACTATTAATTTGGCTACTACACAATCTACCCATTGGCATGCTTTTAAATTTGCACTCATTCCTTCTGGCAGCTCGAAGGTGGCATTCTTGTTTCTTATTGGCTGAAATTTCAAATCACGTTGCACTATTGCAAAATCACCACTTTGCTCCACCTTAGTCCTAAAATCGGTTGACTGATGACATTTTTGATTCCATTGACCATTACTTCATTTCACGTGCGAAGGATCGCATTGGTTTCGGTTTGCTAAGCTCTTCGTGTATTTTGATGCGGATTGGAGATGTTTATCGTTTTGCTATACTTTACGTGTATTCGCATGTGGGATGGAACCTCGCTGAATCCTTTGCCAAAAATTAGCCATTTTTTACAAATATGTTTCAATGAGCTTATACAAAGTGCAGAAAGAAACTGAATAAAAAGTGCAGATTGAAAGGGAAATATAATACAGTGTATATACATATGTTACAATGAGCTTATGATTTCAATCATAGTAGAGTTTGAGATTGAAACCATTTACTATAATCGACTGTATATGCCCTTATGAATATTCAAGCTAGAACACATTGGACTCCTTGGCCTCTACTATTTTGAAAGGGCCATCCCAAAAAGAATCAAACTTCTCATGTTTACCTAGTTTTGCTCTATCAACATTCCACCTGAGAACTGCATCTCCAACCTGGAATTTTTTGAATATGGCCTTCTTATCAAACCATGCCTTGATATCTGAGGAATGCTTTTAAAAATTGTCATATGCCTGAGCTCTATTTTCTTCAAGTTGCAGTAAGTGGGTCAACTTAGTTTTTACCAGATTTCTGACTCTTCCTCTGTATTGACAAGATTAAGTGCTAGAATTTCTAAATGGACAGGTAGCACTACCTCTTTGCCATACACTAGAGCATAAGGGGAAGTTTTAATGGATTTCTTTATAGTAATCCTATCAGTCCAAAGATCTTGGTCTAGCAACAAGTGCCAAACCCTTTTGTTCCATTCAAGTGACTTCCTCAAAATCCTTAACAAGTCTTTATTGGTAGATTCAACAAGTCCATTACCCTGTGGGTAATAATTTGAAATATTCTTAAGAGTGATGTCATACTTTCTAGAAAAATCAATATACTTGGCTCCTATTAAAGTTGGGCCATTGTCACTTGCCAAGACTTCTGGAACTCCAAACCTTGAAATCAAGTTCTCCATAAAATTGATCATAAGTTCCTGATTTAATTTATTTGTAGGAATGTCCTCTACCCACCTGGTAAGGTAATCTATGGCATTTAGAATAAACTTATGTTCTACTAAGGAATTAGGTTTGATGACCCCTATGAAGTCTAACCCCCATTTCTAAAAATGTTCTTCAACTTGTATAGGTCCGAGGGGGAATGAAGCATTTTTTGTCCTTCCAACATATTGTTGATATTTGTCATAGGCCCTAGTAACCCTGAAAGTTTTAGTAAATACAATAGGCCAATAATAGCTTGACCTTATCTATAAAATCTGATCAATATTATGGAGGGGGTAGTGATCCTTAAGGGATGTTTGGTTAAGATTTATGAAATCTACACACAAACAAATATCCCCATTCTTTTTTCTCACAGGTCCCAAGCTAGCTACCTAGGTTGAATGTTTAATTGGATATATGATCTTAGAATTTAATAACTTTAAGAGCTCCTGTCTCATAATGGATTCAATATTTGGATTAAGTGGCCTTTTCTTCTACCTAAAAGGCTTTGCATTAGCCTCTAGGTCAATATTATGTTGGATAATTTTGTTGTCATATACCTTGAGGTCTTCATATGACCAAGCCACAATATCTTGGTATTTGAGGCATATGGATTTGACATCTTCTACTTCCTCTGGTGAACATTGAATTCCAATATTGATCTTCTTTTTAGTACCAACTTCAATTTATTTATAAAAAATTCATTGACTTTCATAGCTCTAGTCTTTTTTCTATCCTCATTATCAAACAAGCTCTCTAGGGTGACCAACCCTCTAGGAATGTGATTGTTTCCCAGTTTATTAACAACTTGTTGATCAATATATTCTATATTATCTTCTTGGATAGTGGAGAGACATGCTTCTCTTACCAGAAAGTCAATTATCTACTCATCACTTTCAAAAACCTACCAAAAAATCTACTTGTATGGTACTGCAGGTCTAAAAATCATTTTGATTCCCTTGGATCTCTTGATTCCAACGTCTACAGAAGGGTTAAAGTTAGCTCCCTTTGTTGTTAAGGAATCTGCTAGAGTATTCTTCTCTCTAGGAATAAAACTTAGATTTAGGGCATCAAAGGATTCCATTAGATCCCATACCCTATTTTTGTAAGATTTTAGGTAATGGTGCTTACTGCTGCACCTGTTTCTTACCTGATGGACGATTAATTCAGAGTCATCATATATATATTAAGAACTTTAATGCCCATGCTTTCTACCTACATCAGTCTGAGATACAAGGTCTCATATTCTATAACATTATTTGTACATGACCATGTTAGTCTATAGGCAAAATTATTTGTCCCCTTTGATTGGGATTGTAAAACCATCCCAGCTTCTGCACCATTTCTACATTTAGTGCCGTCAAAGTGCATGATCCATGTTTCATTTTATATTAGAGATTGGTTGGCTATAACAGGGATTTTCTTCTCTAATTCATATGATATGCTATATGTTCCCATACTAGTTCCAAACTGACTGTAATCCTCTCTGAAAGGCAACTCATCCTCAATATCCAACTCCTCAAAATTTTCAACCAGCTCAAATTATTCCAGGGGAGTAAGATTGCACATGTATTCCTCAATATTTTCAATATGATAAGCTACTGGATTTTCAGGTGTTATCATTATTCTCTTTCTTTTGAAAGAAATCACCGTACTAGAATAATCCATGTACATTCATCCACCCAGTTTACAGTAAACTCCCTTGAAAGGCATAATCCAAAGTAGGATTCTAGGTTAACCACCACTATTTATTGTACTATTGTCACCTCAAGGTCTCTATGCAGCCTCATAAAAACATCCTTTATGACCCCCACTATCTTAATAGGTGTCCCATCCAATCGTAATACTCCAGGACAAGATCGGGTATACTCCATACCCATTTCTTCATAGACTGCTTTGGGCATAACTGTGGTTGATGCTTGGTAGACTGATTTGATGAATATCCTTGAGTAAATACCACATGTTTGGGTCCCACATGGCTCTGATACCAAATGGTAGAACCCTAAAGGTTCTAGCACAATTTTAATAAATAATTAATTAAAATAGCATCTAAATTAAAAGAATCGCTTTTAGATATGAATCACCTTTTGCATTGGTTTGGGAAATCCCTCCAATGGGTCTAAATAATATATATTATTCTTGTTGGATGATTTGATATGGATGGCCAACCTAATATATATATCTACCCTAAAGCTACGTTGGTGAAGAGATGTGATGGTTCACATTATGAAAAGACATGATGGTTCATGTTATGAGTTAATACTATTATAATTAAATGATTAATAATGCTAACTAATACTAACTAATAATGTTAGGATTGAGGATCCTAACATGCCACCCTCCTTAAAAAGAGCTTTGTCCTCAAAGCTCAAAGAGAGAAGCTTTTTCCTTTGTTTTCCAAGAAGTATTTGTGTAAGTTCTTGGAATCTTTTAATGTCATCCTTCCGTAGGCAGGGGTATCGAGAAGGATAAAGCGTTAGAAGGGGGTCACCAAGAATAAGAGTAGAATATTCCTTACAAAAATCATGATGACGATGGGAGGGCAACCCTTGGGGTCCCTTAAACACATTAGAATGATGCATCAAAAGTGGTGGTAATGCTTCTAAATCCATTTGTGGTTCCCTGGTAGAGCCAATAGTGAATGAGTGTGTAATCACCTTTTTGTGTTGTTTTTGAATAGGTTTGGTTATATGGCAAGAACTCACAATTGGAGGGAAATTTGAGTGTAGTTCTTGTAGAATGTGAGTTTGGCCATAATGGGTCATTTTAGGAATGTCTACCTCATCCTTACTTGATGCATCAATCACTTCTGGCATATCAACTGTATTGCCTTCATGGCTATGATCAAGTGTTTCGGTCACTTCTTGCACATCGACCTCATTGTCTTCATGGCTATGATCAAGTGTTTTAGTCACTTCTTGTATATCAACCTCATTGTCTTCATTGATGTGAGTAGGTGCACTGGTTGCTTCGGACACAACTACCTCATCTACTTGCTCTATGGAGAGATAGGGATCAACTTCCTTCAATAAATACAATGTTAGTGTAGTGCATTTATGGTGGGGTCCAAATTGCTCATCACAATTATCATAGAGAACTTTTGCTTGTCGTTCCTCCATCTCCTCAAAGCTAAGATGTTTAATTGGTAAAGTTCAGTTAGGATTGGGGGTTGTGTAAGTGCTTTGTGCCCTTCCATTGTGCATAGGTTTATGAGCGATGTAAGTAGTCGACGCTTACACAAAGCACTTACACAACCCCCAAACCTAACCAAACATTACCAATTAAACATCTTAGCTTTGAGGAGATGAAGGAATGACGAGCAAAAGGTCTCTACGATAATTGTGATGAGCAATTTGGACCCCACCATAAATGCACTACACTAATGTTGTATTTATTGAAGGAAGTTGATCCCTGTCTCTCCATAGAGCAAGCATATGAGGTAGTTGTGTCCGAAGCAACCAGTGCACCTACTCACATCAATGAAGACAATGAGGTTGATATACAAGAAGTGACTGAAACACTTGATCATAGCCATGAAGACAATGAGGTCGATGTGCAAGAAGTGACCGAAATACTTGATCATAGCCATGAAGGCAATACAGTTGATATGCCATAAGTGATTGATGCATCAAGTAAGGATGAGGTAGACATTCCTAAAATGACCCATTATGGCCAAAATCACATTCTACAAGAACTACACTCAAATTTCCCTCCAATTGTGAGTTCTTGTCATATAACCAAACCTATTAAAAAATAACACAAAAAGGTGATTACACACTCATTCACTATTGGCTCTACCAGGGAACCACAAATGGATTTAGAAGCATTACCACCACTTTTGATGCATCACTCTAATATTTTTAAGGTACCCCAAGGGTTGCCCTACCATCCTCATCACTATTTTTGTAAGGAATATTCTACTCTTATTCTTGGCGACCCCCTGCTAACGCTTTATCCTTCTCGATACCCTTGCCTACGGAAGGATGACATTAAAAGAGTCCAAGAACTTACACAAATCCTTCTTGGAAAATAAAGGAAAAAGCTTCTCGCTTTGAGCTTTGAGGACAAAGCTCTTTTTAAGGAGGGTGGCATGTTAGGATCCTCAATCCTAACATTATTAGTTAGTATTATTTAGCATTATTAATCATTTAATTATAACAGTATTAAATCATAACGTGAACCATCATGTCTTTTCATAATGTGAACCATCACGTCTCTTCACCAACGTAGCTTTAGGGTAGATATATATATTAGGTTGGCCATCCATATCAAATAATCCAACAAGAAGAATATATATTATTTAGACCCATTGGAGGGATTTACCAAACCAATTCAAAATGTGATTCATATCTAAAAGCGATTATTTTAATTTATATGTTATTTTAATTATTTATTTATTAAAATTATGCTAGAACCTTCAGGGTTCTACCATTTGGTATCAGAGCCATGTGGGACTTAAACATGTGGTATTTACTTAAGGAACATCTCTTTCTTTTCTAGTGGCATACTAAGGATTGTGGTGGCCTACTTGTTTTGTGGGTACTTGTTGAGAGAAGCCTTAAGCAATTATATATGACTAGGAATAAACAGAGTGTCATAAAAATTGGCATTTTATGGAATATTTTTTATATCTTCAACAATATTATACTCAGACCTAGCTAGGACAGGTCTTTCAGGCCTTCTTTCTAGCTCACCATATTTCCTTTTATACTACTGAGTGGCTTCTATTCTTTACCTTTTGGTAATAGAGGGGAATCTAAGCCTTTATTGAGCCTCATATTTAGATCTCATTTGGTCTCCTTTAGTTTATTTCTCCAACCTCTTAGGAATATTGTTTGTCTTCTCTTTCCCTTTAGCTTGAGGAATGGGGAAAGTATCACCGCTTTGAGGAAGTGGGTCATTTATTTTTTGAGAAGGGACTTGGAATTGCCCCATATTTTGGGGATCTACTTGCAAGGTTTTATTTCCAGATCTTGTCATAATAGCAATTGGGCTGTCCTCATCCAACTCTTTCCCAACCATGATTTTATTAGGCTTCCATAACAATTTTAATCTCCATTTTTTATTTCTTTTCGCTTGATCCATAGCTTGTTGGACATGGTGTTGGTACATAACACAAGACTATGAGTCATGAGGATCATTGCATACCAGACACCAAGCATTTGCAAGAGTAGTATATGAAGAACACTCTAGCTCTTCATATGCTGCATTCACTTTGACCCCAGTACTGTTACTAGGACTAAGTCTCTGATCTTTGTTCACATATGGAAATCTCTTTTGTTGTGATATTTATTGGTCTCTCTTTTCCATCGAATTCATTCTATTACTCAAAGTTTTTAGAGTATTTTGTATATCAAGAATATCAGAAAACTCTTGAGATGTTTGAGAAGAAAGGGGAGGGAAAGGAACTATAGAGGATGATGGCTTCGGTTGAGGGATTGCATTCATTTGTGGAGATGGAGATGATAGAGAAAGAGGGTCCATGTTAGATGGGTTTTCAGTTTGGCTTTGGCCATTAGTGGTTTTTAGTTATAAGGTTGCACAGTTTTGGAGGGTAGTCTCCCCACATTAATTAGGATATTGTCAGTATGAAATGTTGTATTATAAATTTGGGGGAAGGTTTCTACTCCAGATTGTTGTGTCTTCAATACTAACTTTGATCCAAGATCTCGAATGTAATACATATAGGACAAAAATGTAGCTTGTCTAGATGTAGGGGGAATTCTCTTCCAGGTTCTACTAAATCTCAAATTGAAATCTGAGATAGTCTCCTGCTGATATTTTTGCATGGACGTGAACTGGTTGAGCAGGGAGAAAGGGTCAATAGACTCATTAAATTCTTCTAAAAATGGCTTAACAAATGCTTTCCATGAAGTGATGGTATTATCTTCCAAATTTCTAAACCTATGCAAAATATTTCCTCTAAAATATAGGGCTAGAATTATTACAATAATATCCTCCTCTTTTATGTTGTGAATTGCTACCAGATTTAAAATATCTTGACAGTGCTCATAAGTTGTCTTCCTCGATCCATCATAAGTGGGGATAGCTTTTGATATAGCCTAGGGAATGAAATTCATTTGGGCTAATATTATGGGACCAGCTATGTTCCAACTAGGAAAATTATGTAATGGATAATTAGGGACCACATTTTGTGCCATATTTATAGGTGTGGGTCTTTTTGGAAGGGCTGCTGGATTAACTATAGGATTTTCCTCAAGAATATCCTCTTCTGAGAGGAAATATTGATCCAAAATTCTAACAATATTAGACCCTCTATAAGGTAATTCAAAATAGAAATAGGAGTTAGGGTTATTACTTTTGAAAGACCTGGTATACATGAAAGGACACTGATCTATAGGGGTAGTTATTTTCTAGGTTTAAGGACTAGGGAGTCGCCAAGTAAATTTTCTATTCTTTGCTTACGAGGCTAGGACAATTAACCAAATATTGATTCCTCCGTGTTGAGATAAAAAATAACTCATATGATGGGTTTTAATGTTCCTTGTGAACTTGTCCCATCGGGTATGCCAAAAACTATTGGGCACTGAATTGCATCAAGTTTTACTCAATACTATGGTTGTCTATCTTCCTACTTTCTATCCAGGCATGCACTCGATAGCTACAACTCAACACTCAACATTGGATGGACTAAAATAGGGGTTTCAAATCCAACCTCTAGAGTAGGCTAGTTCCTCATCAAATTTAATAGTGTGTTAACACAATTATGCTCACTTAGGGTTTTAGATATTAGGGTTAGAAAATGTGAACAATAGTGGACGAATAGGCTAACAACATTGTTACTACAATAAAAAGCTCCCATAAACCAACTCAGACAAAAATTACTCAATTAAACATTATCCCAAATTAAATGCACTTTCATTCATTAAATAACAATTGAGAAATATTGTAGACAAAAAATTCAATATCCAAACAAAGATAATACAAATAGCAAAATTAATCAATATTTAGATTTTACAGAAATGCACTCTCTAACAACAAAGATCTAATTCAGAAGCAAATTTAAATTACCCTAGCAGTTAGTAATCCATTAATTTGGCACAAACTAACCATTCAAGTATTTATAGAAATACAACTTGAGAATTTGAACCTTTGATATCAAATTATGATGACGCAAAATTTGAGGTGAAAATCAATGTAATGCTCCTTTCATTAGCCCTTGGATATGACCCTTAAAAATGAGGGTTTGACCTCTATTTATAGTTTTAAAATATTAAAATAATAAGGAACATTACAAATATTAAATCTTAACAGCTCAACAGAGAGTTCTTGCTGGCATTCTCTTACTAGTTCAACCTACAATAAATCCACTGCAAGTGGACCAACATGGCAACTCAAAAACTCTGCAACTTTCTGGTTGTTCGGTGCCAATTGAAGTTCTGGCCGTTAGAGACTGCATATGCATCGTTGATCAATCTTGAAAACCTTCTACCGTCGTCGATCTACAACCGTCTTTGGTTCTTGTATTCTTGAAACCCTTGATGCTTTGACTTCCTCGTCCAATTGATTGTACTTTCAATTCCAGTCAAGAGATCCCTTTTATATGCTTTAGAATTCTTGTCAAAACTCTCAACCGTCGATCTCCCCCATCGTATGGCTACGATTTAATATGATATAAGCTTGATATAATGGTGGGGGAGAACACAACACCATTTCACTTTTAAAATTGATGATTTCACCTTTCATGCTTCAAAAACTATGGAATATCAATCTGGCACAAAAATGCATTAAAAGTAAAGCAGGATGAAATCTGCTCCTTATCCTTCGTTCTTCAGCTTTGGCGATGAATCATTCACCAATCCACACAAAAACATTGATGATGTCATATCTCCTTCAAAATTTTTGTAGATTATATTCTGGACCTAAGCAAGTGTATTGGTCTTAGAACACCATTCCGAAACTGTCACAATGTAAAGTGGCTATTCCTCCATTCTGCACTGGCTTTAGAGTAAAACATTGCTTATCACCATTTTGGAAGAAGTTAGTCAAAAATACCCTTCATCACGAGTCCGCATCTCTTATACTTTTCTTTTTACCTTCTATCACCATTCTGGGCAAAAATGTTCTATGCACCTCCCGAAATAAGGATCTCCAGCACTTAGTTGCTCCGAAGATATCAAAAATATGAAGCGGTCGCCAATATACACTTATTTTACACTGACATCATCTTTTGCAAAAAACATTTATGGATTCGGGACACGTCACCAGTCCGAGCTAAGAACATAAGGAACTATGCAAAATTGCTCCAAGTGCAAAAATTTACCAAGTGTTGGGTGGATTTGTAGCCTTTGTTGCGGATCCGCTCCAAAATACACTAAAATGTGTGCTGAATGGGAAATTCATGACTTAGGTAAAAAATTTCAAAATTTTCCTAAGTATGTGGCCATTTTTGGCCTACAATTCTCATCTCAAAAGCTGTAATAATACCATGTAATTCATCTCTTGTCAAAATATCAATATCTTTTGATTCCTTTATAGCTGAAATATTTTCACTAAACCTTTTTGGGAGTTACCTTAAAATATTATCACAAAATTTAGATTCTTGAACTTCAAGTTCAATTCTTTGCATGGAGCTAACAACTTCGTCTACACAAAATAGATAAGCACTAATATTTTCCTCATCATTCATTTTTAGGTCTTAAAATATTCCCTTGAAATTTCACAACTTTACCTTTTTTATCTTTTTATCTCCTTCATATATGCCTTGCAATTTATCCCAAGTTTCCTTTGTTGGTTTGCAGTGCATAACCTTTATAAAAAAAAAATTATGCAAACCTCTCAAAATTGTATTCATTGATTTTGAATTGTAATGATGTAGAAGCTTACCATATTTATTTGTAGGTGCAGTAGCTAGTGGTGTGTATCCATTTTCAACTGCTTCCCATATTTCATTTCCAAGTGCCATCAGGTGAATATTCATTCTCATACTCTAAAATACATAATCACTTCCATAAAATGCTAGTGCTGAATTATCTGAGGATCCAATCTTAGATTCCATCTATGTTCTTATGAGATTTTCCTTCAAGTTGTTAAAATACCGAAGGAACCCACTCTGATACCAATTGAAGAACACAAGCTTATACTAAGATGGGGGATGAACAGTATAAGACCACTTTTTACTTTTCTTTTCCAAATAATATTATGCAATATATAAATGGTAATATCAATAGAAGTAATCAAATCAATGCACAAATCACCACACACAATAGAGACACCAATTTAATGTGGTTCACCTAATGTGGGCTACTCCACGAAGAAAATATTTCACTAAAATTTTCTTAAAAAATATCTTGGGAATCCTTTCCTATTACAATGTTTATAGACCTCTATCCAAAGGATACACCAATTCCCTAATCAAGTTCATGGATCTCTATCCACAGGAGACACCAATTACCTCAATTGGTTTATGGATCTCTATCCATAGGAGAACTCCTCCTCTGCTCTGGCTGGTGATCTTCTAGAAGAACTGCTACCTCCACTACACTGGCTTATGGATATATATCCACTGAAGACTCCTACCCTCACTTAGAAGACATGTCTTCACTACCATGGTTAATGGATATCTATCCACTAGAGACTATTTTCATTTATACTCTATCACCTCCAAATATTTCTCTTAGCTTTATCTCAAATATGTACTAAAAACGATCCTTTGATCTAGCACAAATCTGCTCAATCTCTATCCTCAAATATGCACTAAACATAGTCCTTTGGTCTAACATAAATATTTTCAATATCTATCCTCAAATATGCACTAAACATAGTCCTTCGATCTAGCACAAATTTGCTCAATCTCTGTCCTCAAATCTGCACTAAACACGATCCTTCGATCTAGCACAATTTTTCTCAATATCTATACTCAAATATGCACTAAACACAGTCCTTCAATCTAGCACAAATATATCTGCAAGACTTAACACAAAGACTAAATCAATCACAAATCAAATCTGCTATATCTACCCCAAACCTTAACCTAAGGTTTGAACAAATCAATCAATCAACTATGCTCTCAAGTCTTCTCAAAGACTTGTCTCAAATCTGCATTGTAAGCTTCCATAAAAGCTCACACTAATCTATCCACAAGTCCTCTCTATAACTTGTCCAATATGCTCAACAAGTCTTCACCAAGACTTACCTCAAATCTATGCAACAAGTCCTCACTAGAACTTACCTCAATTTTTCTCAATAAGTTCTCACTAGAACTTGTCCAATCTCATGAAAATATATAGAGAATTGTTAGAGAATCAATATGCTTCACATTCACAACAATGCTCAATAAATTTCAATCTCTTTCTCAAATCAATTTAGAATATAGAACAATTTGTTTCACAAAACTTGAACTATCACTTCAACACTTTCCAATTGACTAGGCTCAATCAATTCCACTTAACCAATCACTCAATGAAACACTCCTTACTTACAAATCCTAGTCCAAGCATATGAACACTCACTCAATTATTTCCAACAATGCTTATCAAACAATCTCACATAACAATGATACTCATGATATTGCACTAACCCTAGTTTCAAGATAGTTCTCAACTTCACATAATAATGATACTCATGATATTGCACAAATCCTAATCATGCATATGAAGGCTCATTCAATGTTTCCAACAATGCTTATCAAACAAGGTTTATATCAACAACTCTCACTTAGAAAAATATTTAATAATTATACTAAAAAATGCTTATCTAACAATCCTTTTCACTCCAACTTAGCATTTACAACATCCAAAAATCACTCTCAAGGATAATGTGACCTTACCTCTTTGTTTGAAGAAGATTTGACCTCAAAAACCTTTCTCAATCACAATCAACTCTTTGCCAATTTCAAAGGTTAGGTAGCAATGTCTTCTCAATAATTCACTCAATTTGATCCCTCAAATTATTTTACCATACATAGCAATAGATCTTTATTACACCTTATAATCTCCACACTTCGAAATGCAAGCCAACAATATGTGCAAAGAAAATAATCACTTTAATTTTCTTTATAAACCCTTATCTCTTTAACACATCATAGCTTATCTCTATTGAAAATAAATTCTCTTTTTCAACCTTATAACTCCTATTTCAAATCACTTTGTAAAAAATCACAATAAAACAATTAATCCTCAAAATCTTATAAATTCTATTTCAATTCACTTTTCAGAAATCACAATAAAACAATTAACCCTCAAAGACATTATAACTCCCCATTATTAAAAATCATTCATGCCACCTTATAAACCTTATAAAGAATTTAATATGTAAAAAATTAAATACCTTGCTCTCAACGGGATTCAAAACCCCGCTTGTGCCTTCCACAGTGCCCTAGCCTTGGCCCACATGCCACATGAGCTAGGTGCTCACCTTGGCACCAAAAGGCACCTCATGCACCTTGAATCTTCCCTTGGCGCCCAAACCAAAAACTCTAACACATGTACCTTAGCAAAATCTGCCGTCGGGTTTCGATCGCGAAACCTTCCACCTACTAGCACCTTAAGCCATAATCGTTTGCCATTGGCCCAACTACCATGGTTGGCAACCAATATCCAAGCATCTTTCCTTTATTTGCTCGTTGACTGCCATGTTTTCAAAACTTTGTCCTCTTCTCCTCTTTTTCACACAGTTCACACAAATCACATGCACTTCAATTAAGATTCAAAGGATAATGTTTTCTCTCCAAAGCATATGGTATTAATATGAATTTTGCTCTTTAACACGTTGGTGGGTGGAAGAGGTAATCGACATCGATGCTTTGACTTTGCTTGCTTGCACTTTGTAACCTTAACCTTAGGGTTATTAAATTAAATCATAAACTAATTTATAATTTATTATAATTAATTTATAATGAATTTATTATAATTAATTTAAATCTTTAGGTATCAACCTTAGACCTTTAATATTATAATACAAAATTATAATATTATTTTCTTGGGCCTTCCTTTTGCTCTTTATAGCTCATCTTTTTTCGTAGGCCTGGAAGCAATATTTCTCTTGCACTGATTACTAAAACTGACTTTTGACATCAATGATAATAAATCTTGCTCATATTTCCAATAAATATGTTGCAGTATGAAATATAAACGAAATATGGATGAAAAGTATGTGATAGGGCTCATGAAATTTATCGCTCTAATACCATATGTGAGAGTCTTGGACTCTATTTTAATTACTTATAATGAATAATTTGATATATACACTAGAATTGAGTAATTTATGAATCACTATTAAATAAAGAATCACAGTTGCATTGACAAGGATGATCCCTCTGATAGATACACAAATTAATATGTTCTTATTATTTTATGGATGCTTTCCTACTTCCTAAAAAATTATATTTTATACCTATCCTAAGTTTATGTGTGAAAGGACACAATGGTCCATATGAAATAATAAACATAAACGAGGAATTAGTTAATGATAAGGGTTAGGATAGTGAATCCTAATATGGTTGTACCACACTCTGTCTATCACCATGGTTGTTGCTCCAAATGATAATCTATTACTGGTAGCATAGATAACCATTAGAGTAGGTGTACCTCAAGGTAAGTTATCCACTTGATCACCAAATACAACCTTTATTTCAAGTCCATCATTGTGCAAGGATTGCACAATAGGTTTTAACCTGCTTGATAGCTGCCTTTGGGCATAGACATCATAGCGTTGTGGGCTACGCCGATGCTGGCATGACCTGACCACTTCACGGTTATCGTTTGACATCATGGAGACCCTCCTTGAACACTCCACTTGTACTCTGGCTTGCTGTGGGAAAAAAGTCATCTCAGTCACGCCTTGTCATCCTCATGTTAAAATGTCCTCCCTTGTTAGAGTCGATCACTGGTTAATCACTACGTAGAAGAGAGTGCAGAGTATGTTTGGCTAGACCGAATTTTTAATGTAATTTCATTATTTAAAATGGTATATTTTAGGGTAATGAAAGAAAATAATCTTTAATATTATTTCATTATCTAAAATGGTAGATTTTAAGGTAATGAAAGGAAATAATATTTAATGTTATTTCATTATCTAAAATGGTAGATTTTAGGGTAATGAAAGGAAAGAATCTTTAATGTTATTTCATTATCTAAAATAGTAGATTTTAGGGTAATGAAAGGAAAGAATATTTAATGTTATTTCATTATCTAAAATGGTAGATTTTAAAGGTGAAAGAAAATAATATTTAATGTTATTTCATTATCTAAAATGGTAGATTTTAGGTTAATGAAAGAAAAGAATCTTTAATGTAGTTTCATTATCTAAAATGGTAGATTTTAGGTTAATGAAAGGAAAGAATCTTTAATATTATTTCATTATCTAAAATGGTAGATTTTAGGATAATGAAAGGAAAGAATATTTAATGTAATTGTATTATCTAAAATGGTATATTTTAGGGTAATGAAAGGAAAGAATCTTTAATGTTATTTCATTATCTAAAATGGTAGATTTTAGGATAATGAATGTGAATATGGTTGTTTTGTAAATTAAGGATGTGGGAATTTATTTTATGAAATGAGGAAAAACGTTTATTTGAAGATTAAAGTAGTTGGCTTATTTGAATATTAAAGTAGTTGGCTTTAATTGGATAATGAATGTGAATATGGTTGTTTTTTAAATTAAGGGTATGGGAATTTAATTTATGAAATGAAGAAAAAGTTTTATTTGAAGATTAAAGCAGTTGGATTTAATTGGATGATAAATGTGAATATGGTTGTTTTATAAATTAAGGGTATGCGACTTTAATTTATGAAATGAAGAAAAAGGTTTATTTGAAGATTAAAGTAGTTGGCTTTAATTGGATGATGAATGTGAATATGGTTTTTTTGTAAATTAAGGGTATGGGACTTTAATTTATGAAATGAAGAAATTTTTTTATTGAAGATTAAAGTAGTTGACTTTAATTCAGTAAATAAATATGAACCTATATTATTTAGCAATTAAGGGTATGGGACTTTGATTGTTGAATAAGGGTTAAACCATTTATTACGAGTACAATATGTGGTCTTGACGCATGGTTGAATAGCTCTCATGAGGAGATGAGAGGATAAATAGAAAGAGTAGTTTTATATGATGTCAACTATGCATTGGAAAGTTGAATTTCTTGGATTATTTGTATAGTTGTAATTTGACAATGAAATAAACAAATACATTTTAGAAGCATGCCTATCCTGAACTGAGTGTCCTGATCCCCTACTATCCTCACTTAATAAATGGAAGAGCGAGAGGACCAAAGTCATGAGATGGACCGATGCAAAAGTTTGCTCTCTACTTTACCTCTTGCTTATTTATGCAAATAGATTAGATTTATGGGATATTTTATCGATGAAATTTATGTAATGTATTGTTTAAAGGTATGGGGTTTACCATACATACTTATGTAATAAATGAACCATATGATTTTTTTTTTAGTGAAAAACCTCTTGCGGGGCTGCCTTGGTTTGAGAGAACATGAACAGGGGGTTCTACACCGTCAAAGTCACCCGGGAGTTGCATCCGACCCTGCTCGCACCAACATTATTAATTGGATTTTGGATACTCAATTCAACTTTTTGGTAGGGTGGATATTTGAACTTGGGACCTCTCTTGGAGGATTTATCTTTCCTCTCCAACTCACCTACAACACCTGGGTGAACCATATGATTGATGTACCTTTGTATTCTATTGATTGAATGTGATTGTATTTAGATCCTTTCTATTGCTTGTTCATCCTTCAATTATTGCTTCATATTTTAGTTATCCTTTGCTTTATAATGAATTATGTTTTGTTGGATTTAGTATCTAGATCTATCTTTTATATTTTTGTTTAAATATTTTTTATAAAAAAAATAAGTAAGTTCTAGGTGAACTTATAGGGTGACCGAAGGGCTTGAGATCCCCTTGGGAAGATTGGGAACTAGATTTAGAAGATTGTACCAGAGTTAAGATATATTGTCAAAGGACAAGATTGATAGCTTAACTTGCAGTACATGTAGCATACCCATGCATAATGGCTTACATAAAATATGGAGATGCGTTTACACCTTATAATGATTAAGGGTGGCAATCTAGCTCATCAATATTAATGATATGGATGGACTTATGTGCATGAAATGAGATATGCCTATGCAGAAGGGACTTGCAAGAGGGGAATCTTATATGGTATAGTTCTTGAAAAACTTAGGGGTTGTTAAACATTAAGTTGATCTAAGGTTGGTTAGGGGTTTATGAATCCCTATCCTTAGTCAAAAAAAAATTCTTTCTCTTTATGTGTGTTTTTATTTCTTGATTTTTGGGTCATTACACCAATCAAGGTGGTTTTGTTCTAGGAATACATATTTTAGATGGAATTATAACTTTTCATGAGCTTATACATTCTATAGAGAAAAGTGGCAAAGTAAGCATGTTTATTATACTATATGTTTTGAAAGCTTATGATAGAGTCTCGTGGACGTTTTTGGAAAGTGTTCTTTTGAAATTTAGATTTCATCAAAAATAGGTTAACCTAGTGAAAGAATGATTTTATACCCCTATATTTTTTTATCCTAGTTAATGGTGTACCTTCAGGTTATTTTAAGAGTTAGGATTTGAGGCAAGTGGACCCCTTGTGCATTTTCATTATTCTAGAAAAAAATCTTGGAAGATCTCTCAAGATGACCTTGGAGGTGAATCTTGTGGAGGGCATCAATACCAACTTATTCTATAGACCCACTTTCTCATCAACAATTTTTTGATGATGCTCTTTTAATGATAATCTATTCTATACCTCAAGCTAGGGAGATTAAAAAATATTGATTTAATACAAGAAAGTTGTGGCTTAGAAAGTTAATCTAAGAAAATTAAGATATTTTTTCTTAACACTCCTTTGTAAAGACAAAATTATTTATATTATCCTTAGTTTTTCCTCTAGTGGTCTCTCCTATTTCTAATTAGGATTGTATTTATTTTAGAGAAATGTTAAATAGGATCTCTAGATTCCTAGCTTGGATAGGCTCCATAGAAAACTTGTTGGCTAGAACAGATCATTATTAAGACAGGATGGTAAGGGTCTCTTAGTAATATCCACCCTTCAGAGCATTCCAATTTACTTCATGTCCTTATTTAAGCTTCTTAGAAAAATTGCTCAAAATATTGAACAAATTAAAAAAAATCCTATGGTGTGGCTTTGAGGACAAGAAGAGATTCCATTTTGTCTCTTGGGACCAGGTTTGCTCTAGTAAGCAGAAGGGCAGTCTTGGGTTGAGGAAGCCTAGCACTATGAATTTTGCCCTGTAGCCAAGCAATGTTGGAAACTCATCAATCAACAAGATTTGGGATGGAAACTCATTATTAAGGCTAAATATTAGCTAGAGGATCTTCTTTCCTAGAGACTTAGATCTATCCCTTAGGTTCTTCTTTTTGAAACAACCTTATAAAATTGAAATCCACAATTTTGAAAGGGTCTAGGTGGAAGCTAGGGAATGTTCAAAATTTTGATTTCTGGAAGAATTATTGGCAAACTCCTCTTATAAAATATCCAAATTTTGCCTTGTTGAAGCCTGCATTAGGTCCTCTTATAGGGCCAAAAGTTGTTGACTTTATGGATTTTGTAGATGGCAAGAAAGTCTAAAAAACCCTTTTCATTCCAGGTCTCAGTAGAGATGAAAGAGAAGCACTTATGAAATATTAGTAATATGCTAAGATTATAGATCATCAAAATTTTGGATTGTGAGGACTTTTTGATTTGGGTTGAGGAGACCAATGGTAATTTTTCTATGAAATCTGCCTATTTACTAGAAACTATTCATGGTGATTATTAGGTTCCTTGTAAACAAGTCTGGTTTAAATCTTTAACCCCATTTTTTTTTTCTTTGGCTAGATCTTCAAAACAAAATTCTTAAAATTGATAATTAAAAAAAAGGATCTCTTCCTTACTAATAGATGTTATCTTTGTGAAAAAAATGAGGAAAAATCTCGTCATATTTTTGTAGAGTGCTCTTTCTCTTGTAAAATATTTTGATTTTTATTGAAGAATAGTGGAGTCTCTTGGGTGTTTCCTCTTTCCATGGTGGAGATTTTTGAGCAATTTTCATCTTCATTTTTAATAATATATGTAGAAGTTTCTAGTCCCTGAGACTTCTCTACATATTATAGGGAATTTGGAAAGAGAGAAACAATTTTTCTTTTAAGGACCATGTCAATGACCTTATCATAGTGAGCAATAAAATATTTTCAGCTCTATTAGAAAATGTTTCAAGAATTGCATTTTGTAAAGAAAATTAGAATCAACATGAATCTAAGTTAGTTTATTTTATGGGTATTCCTTATGGTACTAAAGAATATGCTTCAAATTCTCAGACTAACAAACTACAAACTAGATGGATCCCTTTGAATACTAGATGGTTGAAGCTGAACTTTGATGGGGCATCCAAAGGAAATCTAGAGACAACAGGTGCATGAGAAGTGATTCAAAATTAAAGAGGAGAGATCATCTTGGCATTTGTAGAAAATATTGGAGTTCAATATACTCACTATGTGGAAGTAAGAGCCACTTATCAAGGATCTATTTTGCACACTATCCAGGGAAAGAAAATAATTATCAAGGGTGATTCAAAAAAATATCCTCATAGGTCAACAAAAATTTGGTTGGATCATCAACAATATGATGATTCTGGTTAACAGGAATTTGAAAGCTTTGGATTCCTTCCATTTTCAACATAGAGAAGGTAATATGGCAATGGATGTTTTAGCTAATCTTAATATTCTTCAAAATGGTCTTACAATCTCGAGGAATAACTTTCCCCAATATTTGGTACAAATCACCCTTGATGAAAGACCTCAGTGTGATGAAATTTTGGCTTTCTAATTTGGTGAGATACAAGTATAGTAGGTTGTCAAGCATAAGGTTCATTTATTAGAATTATTTTTTTTGGTTGAATATTTTATTAATGGTCAAAGATCCTTTGTTGATTGGTTCACAGTCTGCTCTTGGGAGACCTATAGATGAGGAGGGAAATTTTTTGAATTCAAATATTTTTTACGATATTTTTCAAAAGAGTCTTTGGTGTTTTTCCGAGTCTTACTACATCCCATGTGGGTGTTTTGAATTCAAATAAAAGTTTAAATATTCATGCATCATCGGTGGTTAATTGCGATTTCTATATTGAGGTCAAAATCTCTCTAAGTAAGTCTTCCAACATTGTGAAGGATTTAATCAAATCTCTCAAGAGAACGGTCAAGATGTTTTCCTTCTATGTGAATGATATATCTTGAAAAATTAAGTATGATAAAGATATGAATACTCCTATTTTGGGAATTGGTCCTTCGATAGATAATTCCCAAGATTGATTACTGGTTCTTGGGTTCCTCTAGGTTGATGGTCTTTCTTTTCGATCTTTGTTGGATTTTGGTATTTTTTATTGGTAGTTTCTTGTCTCTTCTGGTATCTATCCATATTTTTAGTTTGATTTTTCTATTAATTGGTTCTTTTTTGTTGTTAATCATCTCTTTTTGATACCTTTATATTTCGATGTATAAGATTTGAAGATCCTTTCAAAACCCATTTTCTTTACTATATGATTAAATTGACTTAACAATATTTGTATTTTGATGAAAGTGATCCAATAAAAATCAAATATAATATTTTTTTTAATTAAAATTAATTGTTAAAATGAGTCCCCAATAATGTTGAGTTCACTCACATATATCCCAAAAATACTCATCCAGTGAATTCATGTACAATTTCTCTGGCTCCTCATTCTCCTTTTTCGGGTTAGTAAAGAAATTAAGATGATGTGTACACCCAATAAAAACAACATAATTTGGACATTCCTAACTGGGAACATGGCATGATAACATAGCACTCTTTTCTGCTATAGGAAATCCTTTCCCTTATTTTATCTTCATCACCTTTGTAATCTAGGAGGTTCCAAACAGTTCACCTCAAACAATTGGCAATCGTATGCTTATTGTGTTGGTAGTGATGATTCATTGTCATGTATCTGGTTGATCTCCCATGCTACATGATGTTCACCCAAGTCACGCTCAAATTTCTCTACCTTTTCAAGTTCTGTGTTTTGGAGTCTATGGAGCTTCTCCACGTATTTCTAAAACTCATCTTTTCTAATTTCGTCATTCAACTTAACTAATTCCAGTGGGAAAACTAACTTGTTCAGATTCATATTGACTATTACCGCTACTTGATTATTTATGTCCACCTCAAATGGTTTTCAAGTTAAATACAAATATCCAATATGCATGAATTAAACCCATCGATCACAACATATATAATATTCGTCCTTGTCTACTGGCCTTTCACCTCAACTGCATTATTTCATTTATATCTAGGCATGATATTTATTAAAGATTTATTTTAATGTGTAGTGTATTATATATATTCTTATACATAGAGGATTCAATATGTACTTTTTATTTTTAACAACCGATCACATGGTTAAGTAGCATTATTTTTTATCATAATATCAAATCATGTTGCTACCATTATAACTCATATTTTGCCTTGGTAAACATGATCTGGAGTGAGAGAGATCCCCAGTGGCTTGGGATGGTTGTCATCAAGTTGGTGCACACTCAACGGACTCAGATCAGACTACTACCTTTGTCTCGATTGAGCATGCCCCCAAGGTTTGAACCCAGGTCTTCTTCTGGTAGGTTCCCAAGGTCTTACCAATTCACCTAGCACTTGGAGACAATTTTTTTTTTATGGTAGCTAGTGTAATTTAAATCGAAGTTGAATAAACCTATGGTACAAATCAACGACCTCAATTTATGACCTCATACTAACTTCATGTCTCACTGATAGACCTCCCACTAACTCCATGTCCACTCACCCTTAATATAAAAGACAATATGAATGTTGATGGGATTCACATGATTCCACCAAGATATTATAATCCTATTTTAACTTTTACAGTTTTGGAGTAAGTTTTTTTAACCAAATATATATATTAATATTATTATGAAAGTGTGTTTTATATGAATAACCATTTCTCAATATATATTAATATTATTTTTTTATTGAAAAAATACTTCATATTAATGAATAATCAATAAGGTACATCAACAACAGGTAAGAAACAAGCCTTCCAAACTTACATCAGCTTGCACAAAATTAGCAAGCAATCCACTCTAAGCCCCTTGTCAATTCTAAGGTAATCTTTCAAGATATCAAACCTGAAAATTTTCAACTACTTAGTAATTAAAGTATGGGCCCAAATTACAGTGAGAGCAATAACAAAGTCTTCATTATTGAAGACCAAATTACATCTATCCTTCCATAAGATGAACAAAATAGAGATTCTAATAGTATGCCAGAAAATCCTTCTAAAAGCCACACAATTGGGCTGGTCCCCAAACAAAATCACCTTCCACCTAAGTTGTTCCTGAATCACCGGACTATATATCCACTTTACCTCTTTCCACACCTTCCTTGCTCTTGGGCAATCCCAAAAAATATGTTTAATGGTTTCAATTCATCCACAACTAGAGCATTTATCCAAAGAAAGTATCCATTTAGCAAGCCTAGCCTTACTTTGCAGGCCCTGCATAATGACCAACCAAACAAATACCTTTAACTGCATAGAGACTCGAAACCTCCATACTCCTGCCAAATGTTTCCTCCATTTCTTGAAAGGACAAGTAATACCCCATCTGGAATTCAAAACATCCCCTAAGGGAATATAAGGAGTCATAAAATGGTAAAGCTTAGCCGATTTGAAGCACCAAATTGGCTTACCATAAATCCATGTCTAGTCCCTCCAGATAGGACCAGGAAGATCATTTGTAAGCTTATAAAGTTGCTCCGACGACAAAAGACCCTGAATTTATTGCACCATAAATTTATCTGAAGGCTTTAGTTTAAACTTAACAAGTAGTTGCTGCCATGGAATCCATTGACCAAAATTCTCATCCCAAAGATCAACCCATCTAAAAATTCCTTTCTTACTCAATATTTTACACTAAATATTGGGAATATCTGAAGTATAAATCCCATTCATCTTCCAAAGGTAAATTGCCTTGGAAGAGAGCATTCGTCCTCTTCTATTCTCCAAATAGTCCCAATTAAGCCCTTTAACCACCACTTTCCAGGCTTCCCATATTATTTTAATCAAAATGCATCCTCTGATTTTGAAATTTTTAGGATGTCCCACAATATCCTCAAAGTTGAACTACCCACAAAAGACATCAAGATTCACATAATTTTTTATCCTGCACCTGAGAATATATTGCTATCCAATATCACTATCTAGGAATTTGATGATCCACTTCAAAGTAAGAATATTACCTTGAATTTGAATGTCTAATAGGCCAAGACCTCCACCCACCTTAGGAATAGTACAATATTTCCATGCTATAAGAGGAACCCTCCTAGTACCATCCATATTGGACCATAAAAAATTCCTAATGCATATCTCCAGATTCTTATATTGAGTGTAATTGGGTAACCAACAAGACGAATAATACATATGGCAAGCCTAAAGAATTTTTCTTACCACAGTAAGCTTTCCAACAAAGGAGATCATCTTGTGCTTCCATATCTAAATCTTCTTCTCAAATTTGTCCATGCACCAGTCCCACATGGACTTAAGAGAAACCCTTTTTCCAAAGGGAATGCCAAGGTACCTTACAATATCTCCATCCCCAATTCTCCTCCATCTAGCACTAATTCCTCCAAGAAGATAGTTAGCTCTGGCATAATCCCGAGACATAATTGCTAAAGATAATCTTGCATACCCAAAACTTATCTAGTTGGACAGTAAGAAAGGAATCATCAAAAAAGTGATTGTTCAAAAAATGTCCCTCGGGAAGAGAGATCCCTCTAATACATCCAACCATCCTTCCATTTTCCAACATGTAGAGCATCAGTAGAGAGAATGAAGAGTAGAGGAGCCAAAGGGCAGCCCTGTTTGATGGATCTAAACAACTGGATATCCTCAAATAATTTACCATTAACCACTACCTTGGCTGAAGTTGAAGAGAAGATCATTTTGATTTTCTAAACCATAGCACCATTGAATCCAATCCATTCCAGCATATTAAAAATGAAAGTCCATTCCACCCTATCATAAGCCTTATCAAAATCAATTTTTAAAAAAAGCCTATTGTCCAGTCTCCTAAACCCATTCCATAGCTTCCCAAATGGAAAAAACTATATCAAGGATAAATCTACCTTTTACAAAACTAGTTTGCTCCTCTCTCACAATTCTAGAAGTAATATTCTTCATTCTTAGAGCAAGAGCTTTAGCTACAATTTTGTAAGAGATATTCAAGAGAGTAATTGGATGCCAACCACAAATCTTATATCTATTGCTACCTTTAGGAATCAACCTAATGACACCTTGATTTAACCATGGTGAGAAACCAACTCCATCAAAAACTTCTTTAATCAACTTAGTATAATCATCTCCAATATAATCCCACATATATTTGTAAAAATTATTTGGTAAAACATCAAGGCCAAGTGACTTACCATTTTCATTTTAGAGAGCATTGAAGAGCTCCTCTTTAGAAAAATCAGAAGATAAACGATCATTCTCATAGCTGGAAATCTTCTTAGGCACACATTCTCTAACCAGCTCCCGAGCATGTTGTACAAAAATGGAATCTTCATAGGTAGCAAAAATATGTTTGAAATGTCTCTCAAAAAGGTCCTTGATTTCAGTTTCATCTTCAGTATGAGTGTCATATTCTTTCTGTAGAGTAAGAACTTTCTTAGTAGCAATTTTAATTTGAATATGGTTGAAGAAATATTGTGTCGAGGTATCACCCTCCTTCAGACACTACAACCTGCTTCTCACTCTAGCTCCTCTACCTATGTAATCCTCCAAATTTTTGATTTCCCCTTCTAGAGCCACAATTTTCCCTTGTAAATTCACATTGAAGGGATCAAGTTCCAATTTCTTCCTGTTCGTATCCAAATTCTGACGAAGAGATCCCATATTTCTTCTTCGGTCCCATACCAAAAGTCTGCCCCATCCTCTTAGAAATTTGACCACTCTTTTTATAGCTGCATCCCACCAAGAAATCCATCCTTTCTCAAAGGGTTTGGGCTCAATATTCCAAACACATCTGATCAATTCTCTACAATCACCAGATTCCAGATGAGACACGTTCAATTTAAAAGGTAAATTTATTTTTTCCACCATCATAGCACCAACATGAATACAAGAGTGAATGGAGGTATGATCAGAACCCATTGCTCCAAGATCCACATCAAATGATCTCATTCCTCTACCAACATGAGTGAATAGACTATCAACATACAACCTTTCAAATCTTGAAAACACCCTGTCAGTTCCTGCTCTCCTATTGGACCATGTGAACCAACCTCCTAACTTCAAGTACTTTTGTTTTAATTTAGCATCAAAAACCTGAAGAGTGGCCTTAAGTCTGGACCAAGAATATTTTTTAGATCCAACAACACAACTGCCCTAGCCACCCTCCTTGTAACCTTCCCATTCAACCATGTTGAAGTCACCCCTAAGAATCCAACATGCATTAGGAAGATTTGCATGCATCCAATCCCACAAAATTGTCTTATCCCTAGACAAATTAGGGTCATACACTAAATAGATACCAACAACCTTCCTGAACACAACAAAATTTGCCTAGATAATACAACCTTTTGTATCTTCACCCTAATTTATTAAAAGAGAAGCAAGCCATTGTCTAATAGCCAAAACAACTCCTCCAGATCTCTGTCGATGAGGATAACTCCACCAACCTCCTTCCCAAGAATTACTTAAACAATTCTGAAGCTCAAAACTAGATATGTTGACTTCAGGCACATCACATTAGCACAAATAGTTCTGAGATAACTACTAACCAAAGTCCTACGAGTAGGGAGTGTCATCCCCCTAACATTCCATGAAACTATGTTGAACTTCATTGATTAACCAAGGAGTTGAGGACCTAGAACCTATTGTTTCCACTACCAGCACTATCACTACCTCCCTTCACCATAGCCACAATAGGAGTGTTCCATTGTAGAGTCCTAGAATCCTCCCCTACAATAGTCATGCCCAAAATCATCTCTCCTTCTGAAGCACCACCTTGCACAAGAATGTTATTCCCTTCTAAAACCCAACCTTTCCTTGAATTATTTGGTCTAAAAGAGGAACTTCTTAACTCACTTATCTTCTAAATTTTTTTCCATTCTTACTGATCAAAAGTAGGGACCACACCCTATGAGTTTTCCCCTTTCTTTGGAGCCATGTATGCCTTCTTATTTCCTTTGTGTTCCACTAAATTGGAAGTCTCTTCTACTTCATTGTTTTCCTTGACATTCTTTGATTACTGATTTTTGCAAAGTGGGTAGTCCCTAATCATATGATCCAAGGACTAACATCTAAATCAAGGATTAGGCAGGTTGATATAACACACCTCTTGTAATATTGGACCATCCAGAGTGAGAATCTTTAAATTCTTGGGCAACTTGCACTGCAGATCTACCTCAACACACACCCATAGGCTGAATCTGAGAGACATATTTCTAGAAGGGTCCAGTAGAATCCTTCAAAACCTTTAATCCATTAACCATAGCATGCATCTAAGCTCTATTTTTATGGTGATAAATTTGATCCATAAAGGATAACGGGCCTGAGAACCATTTTTTGGATCAAAATTAGGCCGCCATGTCTAAAAAAACATTGTGGATCCCATAATATTCCAAGTGCCAAATTGTAAAACATGTCTGGCAGCATCTTCCCTTTCAAAAAGAATTGAAACATACCACCCTCCTAATCCCCAGTAATATTTAACATGCAACCCTTTCACTTCCCAGTTGAGATGAATCCATTTTTGAAAATTCGCTTGATCTAGAACCCTTCAAAGGAAGAATAAAATAATGAATTTAGAATCAAAATCCTTCTTAGCATTCTTGTACTCTGCATAGTCTTCAACATTGAATGTAAACTCGTCATCCTCATCAGCCATTTTTTAATCCAAGCGATCTATTTTGAGCACCAAATCCTCTTCCTGTTCCCCTTTACTAGAATACATAGGCACCCCCTTGATGTCATCCTAATATTCACACATGTGATAGTCTGTTGCATCAAAATCCTTGATATTAGCATCATTGGGTTGGTTGTCTTTTTTAAGCATTGATGCAAAAAATATTTCTTTGGTGAAATAGATTGCATGCCCTCTTCTTTCCCAGACTTGAATTCATTAGCAATTTCACCTCTCATGCCATGATCATATAGTAAATCATCCGCCCATGATGGTTCTGAAACAACCACAGAGCTATAATGATTGATCATCGACGTCTTTTTTTTCATACTGAGTGTGGGCTCTATATTCTTTATCGATTAGCTTGATTTCAAGATTTTTTTTCCTTTGGATTCCACTACAATATCTATAGATTTTAACAAATAGGGTTTTGTATATCCTTCACCATCCTTCAAAATACCCTCATCAGGCATCGACTCAATAAATAAATGATTCTCAGATGCGGTAAACTCATGAATCAACCTGCATAGGTCTTCATGCGATATGTCTCTAGAGATTCTAAACTCATTTGTATGCTTATCCCCGTGCCTATCTAAAACAAAGCAATTGTCATCATATGCAATAGGGTTTGTGTCGAATCCCATACGGGATCCATGCCCAAACCCTCTTCCTCTCCCACATGGATTTCCCCTCCCTCGTGCGCTCTTGTTTCCCTCCATCACTCCAAACCCTCTAGAGCGTCTATATATTAATATTATTATGGACATGTTTTTTATATGACATTTAGGTTATATTGATTTATAACAAAACATATGTATTTTTTTTAATAAAAGTTAAATTAATGTATTTATTTATTTTTAAATTTTTATTCAATAATTTTTTTTTACTATGGTAAATTATAAGATTTTTTGAAAGGTTCTAACTTTTATATATAATATTAATAGAATATAAGCAATTAAGTTTAGAAGATTGAACAAACAAAAAAAATATTTTTCAAGAGTTACAAAAATCTTACAACATATCTAAATTAAAATTACAGCAACAAAAGATAACCAAAGAACAACAACAACAAAGACAATTTTGTTGTCTTTATTTTTTGAAAAATTGCAACCAATTTTCAAAGTTCAATTTTTTTTTTTAGAGATCCATTTTTCATGTGTGACACTGTTGTAGAATTCACTCATAATATTTCATTAAATTCTAAGCACATTTGTTTCCTTAAATATAGACTATCATGCTTTGCTACATATTCTACACTTTATTGTAACTGCTACATTTTTAAAAGAATGGGTGTTGAAAGGTCCCAATGATTGTAAATATAGGCTTCTTACTCTCCCTTTTCAAAATCAAAATTTTATGAGGAAAAACTCTAACTTCCCATTGCATAGACCAACCTAGCACACCAACTCTCCACCACTACAATTCAACCAAGCATACCCAAAAGACATTAAAGTTAACAAAATATTCGGAAGGGTTGAAACAAAGGAGAAAAACAAAATACAACGGTTATCGAACATCAAAAACTACTAAGATGTTGGAATATATTACATTATTTGATACATGCTAATGTACCATCATGGGTACATGTCTTAGATTAGGATTTAAGTATTTAATTTAAGCAATGGAATAAATGCACAAGTATTATTAGAATGTGCAATGATGTAAATGTGCATGCTATCCACATGTACATGAATCCTTAATAATAAGAAGATGAAGAGTCATAGGAATATGGAAGGCCAAGAGTCATGTCTCATTATATATAGGCCTTCTTAGGTGATAGCAAAGAGAGGATTTTGGAGTGCACAAGGTAGAATAGTAGTAGATACAATGTAGAGCATATAAGCAATATGGAGTGCATGAGACCTCCATTTTATAGCAATGTACTATTTTTGTGAGCTTTCATTAATGGTTGATTTATGAGTATTTTTAGAATTTTCTCATCATATTATCATGCTTAGTATATTGCCATTTCTATATATTTAATATTGCTTGCTCTTTTTATGCCTTGTGGTAGTTATTTCATTAAATATATAACATCAAAAGCTAATAGTAGTATCAGGGCCACAAGGGAGATTGATAGGAGATAGGGAGATTCACAAGAATATTGAGAGGAGATAAGAGATTTCATTTTTCATAATTTTTGAAATTGCTATTTGGCTAGAGTCTTTCCATAGAGTTGTAGAAAAACTTGTGAAGAATATAACTTATCATAGATCTATTTCCACTAGATTGAAGGATAATTAGTGATGGTTATTAACTTATAGAAATATAGATATTTGCATGGATTTATTTGCTACTATCTAATTTTTTGTTGCAAAAAATTAGTTCTCATAAGTTGAGAAGCTTCCTACAATGGATAGATGTAATAACCCTAACTCAGCAAACTAGGGTTTAAATAAATAAAAATTAGATTTCTACAAAATAGATCAGATATGCAATTACTACTCAAAAATTACTCCAAAAATACTCAATAATGGATGTTCTAGCCATGCAATTTTTTTTTTTAATTTTATGAAAGTGCAAACAGGCCAAACAACTATCCAACAACACAAATAAACCCTCAAAACTGGCTAGAAAAATCCCCAAAGCTGGGCGATCCTATGATGAGGGCAAAATAGGTCACAAAACATGCACAAATGGCCCCCAAAGCTGGAAGACCCACTTCTAAACTCCAACACACCAAAATATACAACAAAATTGTGAATCCTGAGATAGATCCACCCAATCTCCAATCAAGAACAAGGGCACATCATATTATCTACAATATTGGCTATTTTTGAAGACTTAGGGCACACCACCTAAGTAGCAGAAGGTGAGGAATGGTTCAACCCTCTCTCTTACAATTCACAAGATGAAAATGACATAATGAAACCCTAAAAGTGACTTTCCAAGACTATATACCTAGTCGCCCCATTAGAGGCTTCTAATTATTTATTAAGTGAGGGTTACATCAATATTAATCCCCAAAACTTATTTTTTTATTACATAAAACACCTATTAGCCTAGAAAAAAGGGGATGTCCCCTCCTTGTCCACAAATGATAAAAATAAAACATTACAATGCATGGGATCCACATAGTATTCAAAATGGGACATTATAAGTCTTCTCTTCCCAAATTGCTTGTCCTCAAACAATTCAAGGCTGGATGTGCAAGAATCTCTTTTCCCTCCTAAGTAGCATCTTCAATGGGTAAGCTCCTCCATTTCACCAAGTACTCTTTGATGACCCTATTTCTCAACTTCCTCTCTCTAGTATCCATGATCATTTTAGATTCTAAAATTAGCTTTCTATCATCATCAAATGGGGAAACTCAATAGAAGGAATAATGTGTTGTCCAAGTGCATTTTTTAGGCATAAAACATGGAATACATTGTGTATTTTACTGTTGTTCGATAGGTCAAGCTCATATGCAACCTCCCCAATCTTGCGTATGACCTTGTAAGGGCCATAAAAACATGGCTTGAGCTTCTCTGCTCCACTTCTCTTCATGGTGGAATTTTTATAGGGATACAACCTCAAATAAACCATGTATCCAACCTCAAAATGATGCTCAATATGCTGCTGATTAGCATACTTTTTTTTCTGATTTTATGTAAGCTAAATATTATCCTTCAATATCTTCATAATATCCTAATTTTCCTGCATATAATCCTTGGATTTTGACACCCTACTATCACTCAACAACAAATCAGTGAAGTTAGGAGAATAATATCCATATAAATCCATAAATGGGTCATTTTAATAGACATATGATAGGAAGAATTATAAAAAAATTCTCCCAAGTGTAGCCATTTAATCCATGCATTCTGCTGCCCTGAAACATAGTTTCTCAAGTAAAATTCAACCCATTTATTCACAATATCTATTTGACCATCTGTTTGGGGGTGATATCTTGTACTTGGATTCAAAAATATGCCATAAAGCTTGAACAACTATTGCCAAAACATACTCATGAATCTGTTGTCCCTGTCACTCATAATATTCTTTGGCATGCCATGCAATTTAAACACTTCTCTAAAGAACAAATCAATAACTTGTACTGATGTATATGAAGCTGAAATAGCATAAAAGTGTGCAAATTTAGTAAACCTATCCACCACAACATATATACAATCCTTACCATGCACTGTTGGTAGCCCTGTGATGAAGTCCATTGATATACTTTCCCATTTTTTATTGGGAATGGGTAAGGTTTGAAGAAGACCAACAGACAATGTGTTTCCAATTTTATTTTCCTGACAAGTGGTGCACTCCCTCACATGCTTCAATACTTCATATTTTAGCCCTTTCCATGAAAAAATTTCACAAAACTACCTATAGATCTCAAAAAACCCTAATGAACAACCTCGGGTGCGTCATGCATAGTGGCAATCAATTTCTCTTTAAGCTTGGAATATGACACAATAAAAATTCTATTTTTGTAAAAAATAATATCTTCCTTCACACTGTACCTATCGTATTTCAAGTGGCCATCAATAAGGTTAGATGCAAAAGTGTTCTTGACATGCTCAACTATAATTGCAACCTTCCAATCAGTTGTTATAATGGAAATAGAGTAAAATGTGGGTATGCTAGATAGTGCATCAATAACTGAATTCTTTTTCCCCTTTTATAAAATCAATCTCAAAATCATATGTCTGCGAAATTCCTTCTTTGGAATGATCCTAAATGTCTTTCTTGGCTAAACCTAGGTGATGGTGGTGTTGAAACCCTAGGTTTCTATGATGCTATAGACTCAAGGGTCAAAACCCTTATTATTGCAATTTGCAATGAAGTAGGCTCAAAGGCTTTTACCAATCCTCTCAAGGAATCCAACAAACCCTCAATGAAAAGAAAGGTAACTTTATTTTCTAAAATGTTAGGCACCATGACTAAAATCTTCTAGAACTCCTCAATGTATGCCTCCATTGTAGTTTTTTGCTTAAGTATTTCCAACCCATTAAAATATTCCTCCTCATCCCTCATCTCAAAATGATCCAGGACCCTTTGACTAAACTCATCAAATGAGGTGATCTCTCCATGGCCTTATGTGTTGAGACCATGATACCACCAATCATATGCAACCCGCTCAATATGTAGGGTAGCATATTATACTGCATCCTCTTCATACATACGACTAAAAGTAAAGTAAGTCTACAATTTCTATAGTCATGCCCTAGCAGACATGTTATCATCTCCATTTAACACTAGTACTTGCATAATCCACTACATTTTTTTTTTTTGAAGAACACAAGCTTATACTGAGAGGGGGGTGAACAATATAAGACCACTTTTTACTTTTTCTTTCCCAAACAATATTATGCAATATATCAATGGCAATATCAACAATAGTAATCAAAGCAATGCACAAATCACCACACACAATAGAGACACCAATTTAACGTGGTTCACCCAATGTGGGCTACATCCACGGAGAAAATATTTCACTAAAATTTTCTCAACAAATCTCTTGGGAATCCTTCCCTATTACAATGTTTATGGACCTCTATCCAAAGGAGACACCAATACCCTAATCAAGTTCATGGATACCTATCCACAGGAGACACCAATCCCCTTAGCTGGTTCATGGATCTCTATCCATAGGAGAACTCCTTCTCCTATGCTCTAGCTGGTGATCCTCTAGAAGAATACTACCTCCACTGCACTGGCTTGTGGATCTCTCTCCACTGAAGACTCCTATCCTCACTCAGAAGACCTCTATCCTCACTACCCTGGCTAATGGATCTCTATCCACTAGAGACTACTATCCTCTGCTCTATCACCTCCAAAGCTTGCTCTCAAATCTCTATCTCAAATCTGCACTAAACAATAGTCCTTTGGTCTAGCACAAATCTGCTCAATCTCTATCTCAAATCACTAACCAAATCCTTCGGTCTAGCACAAATCTGCTCAATATCTATCTCAAATATACACTAAACACTATCCTTCGGTCTAGCACAAATCTACTCAATCTTTTTCTTTTACAAATTCTCAATTTAGCACAAATCTATCCTCAAATCTGCACCAATATCTATCCTCAAATCTATCCTCAAGCCTTAACACAAAGCTTGATCCAATCACAAATCAACTCTACTAGATCTACCCCAAATCTTAACTCAAATTTTGAACAAATCAATCAATCAACTCTGCTCTCAAGTCTTCTCAAAGACTTACCTCAAATATACTCAACAAGTCCTCACTAGAACTTGCTCAATATGCTCAACAAGTCTTCACCAAGACTTACCTCAAATCTACTCAACAAGTCCTCACTAGAACTTCCTCAAATATTATTGTAAGCTTCCACAAAAGCTCACATAAATATATCCTTAAGCTTTCACAAAAGCTTCCTCAACTTCTTAAGTCTCACTCAGACTTACTCAATACTCACAAGATTTCACAAAATCTTACTAAACTCTATCCTTAAGTCCTCTCTAGGACTTACTCAAATCTATCTCACAGATTTCACAAAATCTTAACTCTATCCTTAAGTCCACTCTAGGACTTACTCAAATCAGTTCACTAGCTTTCACAAAAGCTTATTCAAATCAATTGCAAAACTTGCATACACAACTCAACTCAATCTCTTTCAGAAAACCTCTTCAATCACACAAACAAGTTTCACTCATAATCTTGTTTAACTTACAAAAACATATAGAGAATGGTTAGAGACTCAATATGTTTCACACTCACAAAACACTCAATCACTTTCAAACTCTCCTTCAAATCAATTTAGAATAAAGAACAATTTGTTTCACAGAACTTGAACTATCACTCCAATACATTCAATCAATAATGCTCAATCAACTTCACTCAAAGCATCCACTCAATGAAACACAACTTGCTTACAAACCCTAACCAAGTGTTTCACAATGCTTCCAACAACTCACACTATGGAACTCAAATCTTGACTCAAGATGATTCCAAATTCACATAACAATGATACTCATGATCTTTCACAAACCCTAGCTCAAGATAGTTCTCAACTTCACATAACAATGATACTCATGATCTTTTCACAAACCCTAATCATGCACATGAAAGCTTACTCAAATATTTCCAATAATGCTTATCAAACAATCTCACATAACAATGATACTCATGTTCTTTCACAAACCCTAATCATGCACATGAAGGCTCACTCAAACATTTCCAACAATGCTTATCAAACAATCCTTTTCACTCCAACTTTGCATTTCACAACATTCAATCCAACAATATTTCACTCACAAGGATGATATGCCCATACCTTTTGTTTGATGGAGATTTGACCTCAAAACCTATCTCAATCACAATCAACCTCTTTGCCAATCTCAATGGTTAGATATCAAAAATCTTCACTCAAATATTTCCCTCAAAATTATTTCACCATACAAAAATATTAAATCTCAAATACACCTTATAATCTCCAAACTTAAAAATAATTAGCAAAGATTCAATTAATTCACTTCCACAATAAATTCCTTCATGCACCTTATTTCTCCTCTCAAAATAATTAACACAATATAGCTTTATTTCAAAATACAAGATATAATATTCCTTGCATACCTTATTACTCCTATCTCATAAATTCTAACCACAAAAATAAAAATAAAATATTTTAATTTTATAATCCCTTATATCTCCCTCAACAACTCACAAACCACCTTTTAATTTCAACACCATGCAATTTTTGAATTATCAAAACCTTGGCAAATTAAAATGTGAAGCACATACCTTTTATTCTTCCCAACAAAAACCTTCGACGAGATTCGAACACCCAACCTTGCCTCACCAAGCACCTTAGCGCAAAGCATATCCACCACTTGGGCTACGTGCCCTCACAAAATAATAAGGTGCACCACCTTCCTCTTAAAGCTTATGCCTTCTCCATTTTGATGCACACACAAAAGGCCTTCCCTCTTGCAAAAGTTGATCGCGTGGATCGAACCCGTGACCTCACGCTCATGAACATCCTTAACGCAGCCCTCGGCTACCACTTGTGCTACCAAGCGCCTTTGACCTAAGTTGGTGCTCCCCTTATATTTATTGCCACGTCTGCCCTCTAAACATTTTTAACACATGCAAAAATCTCTTCCTCTTCGATGCACGAATCACTTAGACCTTTTGGGCATTAATCGCATGGATAATTTTTTAATAAAACTTTACCCCCTTTTATATATCTTATGCCATGCACTCCAATGTCGATGGATTTGGGAATTCGAATTAATTTCGAATTTGATATTTAAATTTTGGCGCCTTAATTTATTATTTAAATTTAAATTTTAACCTATGGTTAAAATATTTAAATTTAAATAAATTAAATTATAATCTTCAAAATCTGCCAACTGGGTCTTTTTGAGAACTTATAATTTGATAACTCCTTGGCCTTCATTTTTTCTTCAACTTAACCTAAACCTTATAATATTAAATATTATAATATTATTATTTCCTTTTAAATTGCTTCTCCTTCCTTGGGATTTCCTTTTAAACTGCTTCTCCTTCCTTGGGTCTTCAATCTGTTTAGGCCTTTTTAGGCATATAATATTTAAAATAAATATTATATCCTATTCCTTTAAACCTCTTCCTTGCCTTGTGGAAAAACCACCTGATGACATTAATGACAATGAAACTTGGACATCAACCTCTTGACATCAATGACAACAAAACTTGCTCATATTTCCAACAATCTCCCCCTTTGTCATTGATGGCAACCCATTTTCCTTTTACCATTTCCTTTACCTCTTTCAGTTCTGCTCCCCTTGAGAAACTGCTCCCCCTGACTGAATGCTCTCCCCTAACTCAAATCTCTCCCCCTTTGACATCAATGGCAAAGGGCCACCTTTGGGGCTTGGGGCTAAGAATGAGACTCTTAGCTTAGCCCCTCCCCCACCTCCTCTCTTGAGGTGATTAATTTTGGGGTGGGAGTATCTCTACTCCCAACATACACTGATATTTACCTTTGTCCACCTTCTTCCTCAACTGATCCTTCTGATTCCTCTGAATGTTCCTATTCTTGCTTGTCTCTGGAAATTCTGCTCTACACCACTTGGCTATATGCCCAACATTATTGCACTTATAACACTTAATATTGTGATTCCTTGAAGGTGCAAATATCTTGAAGTTCCTCCTGGTGAAGCCATATCCATTCCTGTCATGAACCCTACAATTTACTGCCTTATGACCAAACTGATTACAAGAGTAGCAATACCCTTGGAAGAGATGCCTATTTCTGAAATTTCCATATTCCTATCTTTCATGTGTCCTGCATTGTGTAGCCTTGTGCCCAAACCTATGACATGAGAAGCAACGTCCATTGAAGAAACCTTGCCTTGACCCCATTGGTCTCTTAGTCTCTTCTACCCTGTGATGTTTCCTGTTCCATTTGTTCCTCATTTGTGCATTGTTCCTTTCCTTGTTGAACTTTCTATTGTCCAACTTATCCTCAGAAGTCTCACTCTCTCTTACACTCTCTTCTTCTGAAGCTTCTTCTTCTTTGGAGCTTGAGATTGACTCCTCTCCTTGTTCTCTTTGTACCTATTCAAAACCAAGTCATGTCTTGTTTGATGAAGATCTTTGTACCTTGATAATCTTATCCAAGTTCTTTGAGCTTCTCCCAAACCTATGTAGCTTGTCTTTAGATTCTTTTACTTCCTTCCTTAGTGAAGCTACTTCATGCTCTAACCTTTCACATTCTAGAACCTTTGCCTCTAACTTCTCTTTAAATCTCCTTGTCTTAGCTATTGAGTTGGTTAGATCTTCTATAAGCTTTCCTTTCTCTTCATCACATTCTTGAAATTGAAGCTTGAGTTTTGAGTTCTACTTTCTTACCTTCCTTAATTCCTTTAGAGCAGAAATAAGCTCACCCTCAAGATCAACTTCTCCTTCCTCTTTTTTTATTCTTCCTCTACTCTTTTACCTTCAAGATCATCTTCATTCTTTTCTGATTCATCTTCAATAGGAGCACTTCCTTCTTCTTCTATTGCCATAAGAAGACTTTCTTCTTCTGGACCTTCAAGAGCATCTTCATATTCATCATCACTAAAACTGAATCCATTCCTTGTACAACTATCTTCAAGATGACCAAAGTTACCACACCTAAAACACTTGAGAATCATTGGTGCCCTTTTTCTAACATCATATTTTTCTTCTACCAAAAATAGAATTTCTTCTTCTTCATTATCTGAGGACCTTTCATCACTATCACTTGAACTCTTACCTACCTTATCTGCATAAAAAATCTTCTTATGCCTTTGGAAAAACTTCTTTCCTTGCTTGCCTTGTCCATCCCTGCTTTTCTTTTGGTACCTATGTTTTCCTGTTTCCATGTTCTTATGATCCTATTTCTCATCATCATTGCTACTTCTAGCCTCTGGACAATCAGATGCATAGTGACCATATTTACCACAATTAAAACACCTAACTAATTTTGTACCTTTATACTTTCTTGAGTCCTTGTTCCTTCTGCCATAGTTTGCTTCTTCATCACTGGATAACTCATTGCTTGAATCTGACTTCTTACCCTTTGACTTATTTGTAACTTTGAAGGTTGCTTCTTTCTAGGGAATAACTTCCTCTTTTATTCTCATCTCAAAAGCTGTGAGAATTCCATGTAACTCATCCCTTGTCAAAAATTCAATATCTTTTGACTCTTCTATGGCTGAAATATTTTCACTATACCTCTTAGGGAGTGACCTTAAAATCTTGTGACAAACATCTGTTTCTTCAACTCTAAACCCAAGTCCTTGCATGGAGTTGACAACCTCATCCACATGAAGTAGATATGCAGCAATGTTTTCCTCATCCTTCATCTTTAGGTCTTCAAATATTTTCTTGTGATTTAGCAACTTTGCCATCTTGACCTTTTTGTCTCCCTCATATATACCTTTCAGCTTATCCCAAATCTCTTTTGCTGATGTGCAATGCATAACTTTTACAAACTCTGTTTCATGCAAACCATTTAAAATTCCATTCATTGCCTTTGAATTATTCAGTTGTAGGAGCTTACCATATTTATCTGTAGGTGGAGTAGCTGGTGGTATGTACCCATCCTCAACTACTTGCCATATATCATTTCCTAGTGCCATTAGGAAAATATTCATTCTTACACTCCAAAATGCATAATTGTTCCCATCGAACAATGGTGCCTTATTCCCTGAAGATCCACTCTGAGAATCCATCTATGTTCTTGTAAGATTTTCCTTCAAGTTGTTAAACTCTTTCGAAGGAACCCGCTCTGATACCAATTGAAGAACACAAGCTTATACTAAGAGGGGGGTGAACAGTATAAGACCACTTTTTACTTTTCTTTCTCAAACAATATTATCCAATATATCAATGGCAATATCAATAATAGTAATCAAAGCAATGCATAAATCACCACACACAATAGAGACACCAATTTAACATGGTTCACCCAATGTGGGCTACTCCATGGAGAAAATATTTCACTAAAATTTTCTCAACAAATCTCTTGGGAATCCTTCCCTATTACAATATTTATGGACCTCTATCCAAAGGAGACACCAATCCCCTAATCAAGTTCATGGATACCTATCCACAGGAGACACCAATCCCCTTAGCTAGTTCATGGATCTCTATCCATAGGAGAACTCCTTCTCCTATACTCTGGTTGGTGATCCTCTAGAAGACTACTACCTCCACTACACTAGCTTGTGGATCTCTCTCCACTAAAGACTCATGTCCTCACTCAGAAGACCTCTATCCTCACTACCCTAGCTAATGGATCTCTATCCACTAGAGACTATTATCCTCTACTCTATCACCTCCAAATCTTACTCTCAATCTCTATCTCAAATCTACACTAAACATTATCCTTTGATCTAGCACAAATCTGCTCAATATCTATCTCAAATATGCACTAAACACTATCCTTCAATCTAGCACAAATCTACTCAATATCTATCTCAAATTACACTAATCCTAACCAACACCAAAATCCTTTCTACAATCTCTACTCACAAATCTATCCTCAAATCTACACCAATATCTATCCTCAAATCTATCCTCAAGCCTTAACACAAAGCTTGATCCAATCACAAATCAACTCTACTAGATCTACCCCAAACCTTAACTCAAGATTTGAACAAATCAATCAATCAAATCTACTCTCAAGTCTTCTCAAATACTTACCTCAAATCTCTCAACAAGTCCTCACTAGAACTTGCTCAATCTGCTCAACAAGTCTTCACCAAGACTTACCTCAAATATACTCAACAAGTCCTCACTAGAACTTCTCAATCTATTTAAGCTTCCACAAAATCTCACACAAATCTATCCTTAAGCTTTCACAAAGCTTCCTCAACATTCTTAATCAAAATTACTCAATATAAACTTTCACAAAATCTTGCTAAAATTTATCCTTAAGTCCTCTCTAGGACTTACTTCAAATATGCTCACAAGCTTTCACAAAAGCTTGCTTAACTCTGTCCTTAAGTCCACTCTAGGACTTACTCAAATCTGCTCACTAGCTTTCACAAAATCTTATTCAAATCAATTGCAAAACTTGCATACACAACTCAACTCAATCTCTTTCAGAAAACCTCTTCAATCACACAAACAAGTTTCACTCAGAATCTTGTTTAACTTACAGAAACATATAGAGAATGGTTAGAGACTCAATATGTTTCACACTCACAAAACACTCAATCACTTTCAAACTCTCCTTCAAATCAATTTAGAATAAAGAACAATTTGTTTCATAGAACTTGAACTATCACTCCAATACTCTCAATCAATAATGCTCAATCAACTTCACTCAAAGCATCCACTCAATGAAACACAACTTGCTTACAAACCCTAACCAAGTGTTTCACAATGCTTCCAACAACTCACACTATGGAACTCAAACCTTGACTCAAGATGATTCCAACTTCACATAACAATGATACTCATGATCTTTCACAAACCCTAGCTCAAGATAGTTCTCAACTTCACATAACAATGATACTCATGTTCTTTCACAAACCCTAGTCAAGATTCTCACCACTAAAGATCTTTCACAAACCCTAATCATGCACATGAAAGCTTACTCAAATATTTCCAACAATGCTTATCAAACAATCTCACATAACAATGATACTCATGCTCTTTCACAAACCCTAATCATGCACATGAAGGCTCACTCAAACATTTCCAACAATGCTTATCAAACAATCCTTTTCACTCCAACTTTGCATCTCACAACATTCAATCAAACAATATTTCACTCACAAGGATGATATGCCCATACCTTTTGTTTGATGGATATTTGACCTCAAAACCTGTCTCAATCACAATCAACCTCTTTGCCAATCTCAATGGTTAGATATCAAAAATCTTCACTCAAATATTTCCCTCAAAATTATTTCACCATACAAAAATATTAAATCTCAAATACACCTTATAATATCCAAACTTTAAAAATAATTAGCAAAGATTCAATTAATTCACTTCCACAATAAATTCCTTTATGCACCTTATTTCTCCTCTCAAAATAATTAACACAATATAGCTTTATTTCAAAATACAAGATATAATATTCCTTGCATACCTTATTACTCCTATCTCATAAATTCTAACCACCAAAATCAAAATAAAATATTTTAATTTTATAATCCCTTATATCTCCCTCAACAACTCATAAACCACCTTTTAATTTCAACACTATGCAATTTCTGAATTATCAAAACCTTGGCAAATTAAAATGTGAAGCGCATACCTTATTTTATTCTTCCCAACAAAAATCTTCGACTAGATTCGAACACCCAACCTTGCCTCTCCAAGCACCTTAGCGCAAAGCACATCCACCACTTGGGCTACGTGCCCTCACAAAATAATAAGGTGCACCATATTCCTCTTAAAGCTTATGCCTTCTCCATTTCGGTGCACACGCAAAAGGTCTTCCCTCTTGCAAAAGTCGATCGCGTGGATCGAACCCGTGACCTCACGCTCGCGAACGTCCTAACGCAGCCCTCGGCTGCCACCTGTGCTACCAAGCGCCTTTGAACTAAGTTGGCGCTCCCCTTATATTTATTACCACATCTGCCCTCTAAAAATTTTTAACACATGCAAAATTCTCTTCCTCTTCGATGCACAAATCACTTAGACCTTTTGGGCATTAATCGCATGGATAATTTTTAATAAAACTTTACCCCTTTTATATATCTTATGCCATGCACTCCAACGTCGATGATTTTGGGAATTCGAATTAATTTTGAATTTGATATTTAAATTTTGGCGCCTTAATTTATTATTTAAATTTAAATTTTAACCTATGGTTAAAATATTTAAATTTAAATAAATTAAATTATAATCTTCAAAATCTGCCAACTGGGTCTTTTTGAGAACTTATAATTTGATAACTCCTTGGCCTTTGTTTTTTCTTCAACTTAACCTGAATTAAATATTATAATATTAAATATTATAATATTATTATTTCCTTTTAAACTGCTTCTCCTTCCTTGGGGTTTCCTTTTAACCTGCTTCTCCTTCCTTGGGTCTTCAATCTATTTTGGGCCTTTTTAGGCATATAATATTTAAAAATAAATATTATATCCTATTCCTTTAAACCTCTTCCTTGCCTTGTGGAAAAACCACCCGATGACATTAATGACAATGAAACTTGGACATCAACCTCTTGACATCAATGACAACAAAACTTGCTCATATTTCCAACACTTTCTCCATACTTGTTGCCTCTCCCAGCCTTCTTCCCCATGATCTCTAGGTAAATATGGAAAGTGACTGCATTTTTGAATTCATCCCTATATTGATAATATACAAATATGGCATCTAGTTCATCAGTCTCTTAGCATACATCAGGTTCTTTCCTGGAAAAAACATGGGTTTTGCTAGCCTAGAAAAAAAAGAATGAGTGTATCTCATAGACCTCTCACTCCCTTGGTCTCGACTGGTCATCCTATTTTATGACTCTCCCTGATATGGTGGTGGCTGAGGATTAGGGTTTGCTCCCTAGTTTGGTGGTGGCTGAACTCCACCCTGATCCATCTTGGTCACAAAACGAGTTAGTAACTCAAGCATGGTGTCAAATTTTTTCTCAAAAGGATCCCTTTGCTCATCTGCCATCTCCACCAACTTCCTTTGTTCAACTTCTAGTTCTAGAATTTCTTTCCCCTAGTTGAGTTTAGGGTTTGACTTATTTCTCCTCATATAGTACCTATTTTACTGCATAAAGAGCTCTCATAGGCTTGCAGGAAACCAACTCTAATACCACTGTAATAATCCTAACTCAAAAAACTAGGGTTTAAACAAATAAAATTTAGATTTCTGCAAAATAGATCAAATATGCAATTACTACTCAAAAATTACTCCAAAAACCCTAAAAAATGGACGTTCCAGCCATATAGATTTTTTATTAATTTTTTGAAAGTGCAAACAAGACAAAAAACTATCCAAAAACACAAATCAACCTCCAAAACTGGCTAGAAAATTTCCCAAAGTTGGGTGATCCTCCTATGAGGGTAAAATAGGTCACAAAACATGCAAAAATGGCCTCCCAAAGTTGGATGACCCACTTCCAGACTCCAACACACCAAAATCTACAACACAATTGTGAATCATGATATAGATCCACCCAATATCCAATAAAGAACAAGGGAACATCACCTTATCTACAAGATTGAGTATTTCTAAAGACTTAGGGTACACCATCTAAGCAGTAGAAGGTGAGGAAGGTTCAACTCTCTCTATTATAATTCACAAGATGCACATGACATAATGAAAACCTAAAAGTGACTTTCCAAGACTATATACCTAGTTACCCCACTATAGGCTTCTAATTATTCATTAAGTAAGTATTACATCAATATTAATCCCCAACACTTAATTTTTTATTACATAAAACACTTATTAGCCTAGCAAAAGGGGACGTCCCACTTCCTTATCCACAAATGATAAAAATAAAACATTACAATGTGTGGGGTCCACATAGTCTTTAAAATAGGACATTAAAATAGAGAAGAATTTTATCTTTGGTTTTCTGAAATTCTATGTGCTTTACTTGTGCAATGATTAGTTCTTTGTTGAAAAAAAAGTTGACATTGAAGATTGAGGAGAACCACGAAGAAAAGTCTCCATAGAAACTTGAAGATTGAAGATTGAGAAGATAGAAAGAGGACAAAGGAGTCGTATTGGAGATTGAATATTGATAATATAGAAAGAGGCCAAAGAAGCCCTATTGGAAATTAAATATTGAGGAGAACTAAGGAGGTTCCCAAAGAATATTGAAGACTATAGATTGTAAAAAGTAGAAAGCAACTCTAGAAGGAGGAGACCCAAGAAAGAGGTCCCATTAAAGAACTTCTAGATTTGGAAGATAGAAGAGGACTAAGAAAATATCCTATTGAATATTAGAGAATCTGCAAAATTTTAAGACCCAAGAAAAGAGGTCTCAAGAAAAATTTGAAATGAGAAAGAAGAAGAAGGCTAGGAAAATCCCTACTAAAAATTTGAAGAAGTGGCCATTAGAGGAGATTTGGGCAGATTTTTAAGAGATCTTGAACAACCAACTTGAAGGAAGACTTGTCAACGTTTAAAGTTGCAAAATAGATGAGTTTAGGATAACTAAATGACAAGGATTCAAGCATTTAAAGCAAGAGTGGTCAACAAAGAATAAGGAGTTGAAGCTACAAAAATTACAAAACCAAGACAAAAAATAGGTGAATCAAATCACCAAGGAAGCTTGCTATAAAGGAGACCAAAATAAGGTTTGAAACATTGGTGTTATTAAAATTTATTTATTTATTATTTAAGTCTTTAACACCATATTTGAGTAGTAAGATGAAAACATTCAATTTTACATCTTCTAAGGTTGAAGAAGAATCAGTTACATTGGTGCTATAAAGGTTATTATAAGCATTTAAATCAGTTCATTTTAAGATTACAAGAGCACCACATTAGAGCCATTAAATTTAGAAAAATAGAGCTCTAAAGATTAGTGTCTCCAAGGTGAAAAAGGAGGTATCTTATGTATCATCAAACCTGCACATTTCAAACAACATAAAGTAGATTAGATATTGCTTAAAGAAGAAGTTATAAAGGAAGAAAACATTAGTTTCAAAAATATGTTTTAGACTCATCAAAGTGCAGATTTTTTCTAAGGTCTATTGAGAAGAAAAAGAAGACTCAATAGTAAACAACGGAAACACATATTTCTAGTAACGAAAGATACCAAGAGGTGTGCCAAGTATTAAAAAGCCTTTGGTGAAGGTAAGATTAACAAAGGTATAGAAAGAAATACCAAAAGCAACATCATAATATCAAAGGAGATAGCCACTTGTACCAAGGCAATGTTGGACATTGATACACAATCATTATTCTACCAATGTATAGTAGTGGAAACCATCATAGATTGCAAGACAGAGTCACCAAGGTTGCACCACTAGTGTGAGGAGAAGAAGCATAGTTTCATAGCCAACATTAGCATCACAGGCCATGAAATATGAATATACAGCATCCAAGAACAAGTGTTGGAAACAAGCACCACTAACATCTCCATAACACCACTAAGAAGTTGAAGGAAATACCACCAAACTCGAAGCAAACTTTGTTATGTAGAAACTGCCATAGAAGGAGAAGCATTGAAGAAGTAACAATTAAAAGAATCATAGTGAATGTTGGCAAGCACAAAGGAGTTTTGAGTGATAATTAAGAACTAAAATTAGGGTGCGTAAGGTGAATGACAATGAGGGCCAAGTGTTAAGGAGTCATCCACCATGTGGAGAGAGTTTCATATTCCATTAGAGGGCGTTACATATTCCATTGAGGAGAGCTATGTAAAAGAAGTCATAATACTTTCATACTCACAAAGTATAACACTCTTGGAAAGCATTGAGTAAGAAGAGTTGGTTAGAGCACCACAAGAGACATTAAAAGGAAGTGCAAAGACCATTAGTTCCAACTGGCATAAGCATTAAGCAATACGAGTTTGGTAGAGCTCCACAGGAGATTTTAATAGGGAGTATAAAGACCTTTGGTGCCACTTGCCACTTAATACACAATATATCAATTATTATTAAAGAGAGAAGCAACATTCAAAGGGCACCTGTTTAGTGCATGGTTGAAAATAGCCTAGGAATAATGAAGGGAGAATGCAAAAATTAGATTTGAGCACCTTGGAGAAATTGGAAAGCGTAGAGGAGAGTCAAACCTCAAGAGACCCCATTGAATGAGCATGTAGATATTTATTGCAGCAAAATATAATTCCTTTATCGAGCATTGGTTGCAGCAGAATAGAAGCCTGTGTAAACTCATTCTAACTTACTCATTCGGAGCAAGAGAAAAACCTAGCTTGAAAACCCTAGGAGCTGAGAATCCACCTTCATCTATTTTATTGCTATCACACAACCGGTAGTTTCAACTTATGCTAAAGCTACCGAAGCAAGGAATTGCGTCAGGGAAGAGGTCTCACAAGTTCATGCTGAAATTTTTCCACAAGGTAACAATGCCAATCCTATTGTTGAAATTCTTGTTATTGAGTTTGATAATGCATGCAAGTGGCTAGAAGAGCATACCCTGATAGGATATTTGCAAAGTATAAAGGAGAAATAAGGTATATTTTAAGGTTAAAATCAATTACATTATTATATTTAAGGTTATTTAAGTAATAGGAGTAATAAGGTGATTAATTATAACCTTAGATAAAGTATTGAATGCATTAGAAGATATTTGAGGAGAGAAGCATTGAAACTAATGTATTCAATTTATATTGAATTAAAATATTTTCAAACTAATAAACTTGGAGATATAAGGATTTCCACATTGAAATTAAAATTAAAATTGCAAATACATTAGTTTTCTAAATTTCTAATTAGGGAGATATAAGAAGTTCAACACCAAATTAAATATATTGAAATTTAGAAACTATATAATTGAAAATAATAAAAAAATAAAACATATAATTGCTTGAAAGTTGGAAAATTATTTTTGATACTAGTCTCTTATACAAATTGAAGGGACATAAGGAATCCAACTATAGGGTATTTAAAATAAAGAACCTTATCAAAACTTGAAGGTGCATCAAAAATTATATTTAGCTTTCTATTCACAAATAGGGAGATATAAGGTGAAAAATAGTAGTTGAACAATAGTGAGATAAATGGGATTCAATTCAAAGGAAAACTTAAAAAGCTAAGTCTACTATCAATGCCATATTCAAATTTTTTTGGAGAGACAAGTAATTCTAAAAAACTCAAGAATTGAAAATATATTATCAAATACTAGGGAGCCAAAAGGAATACTACCTAGATATTTGAAAGATTACAGATAAGAAATTACAAAGCATACTACAAAAGTTGAAGAATTAAAATATAGTATTTGATATCATACTTAAAACTAGGGAGTCATAAGGTAGACAACCTCAAAGATTTAAAGTTTTAAATTCTACCAATTTTTTTTTTTTAAATCAAAGAGTTACAAGAAAGATTACTTTAAAAAGAACTATGGAAAAACTTATTAAGTATACATGATTTAAGGAATCAAAATGGTTTAGAGACATACTTGATTCTAGAAATGATAATAGGAAAGATGCAATTAGAAGAGAAGAATCTATATGGCATAGAAAGATTTTTGAGAACTCACAAGCTAATAGTTTGGCAAAAGTAGATTCTACAGAAATACCTTCCAATGACATGATGAAAATATTTGATAACTATATTAATGGAGATATTGAGAAGAAAATCAAAAACTGTATTCAAAATGTAGAAGAGAATAGTGAACATAAAGACATCCTACAATTCTATGAAATAAGTAAAGGTAGAGTAGCTTCAGTTATACACAAATGGTTTCACCATTTTATCAAGGAAATGGATGAACTTGAATTTCCAAAGACAAGTAACAAAGGAGTAGGGATATCTTCACAATGTACTTATTGCAACAAGATAGGTCATGAGAAAGAAAAATGATGGACTTTCCATCTGTGTAAATATTGGGGAGGAAAATCTCACTCATCTTTTTTTGTTACAATAAAGATAAGTACTACAAAATATTTGAAGAAATAATGATATTCAGATTATATTACCTTTTTCAGGTTCTAATTTTTGAAGCACCTACTAATAATAGGTTCAAGTTTGAATTTTCTAAAGAATAAGAAGAAAGGTTGTCCAACCAACAAGAGGAAATAAAATGGAGCAATTTTAATCCACTTAGGATGTGTAAGATAATGAGATCTGTTGTTCATAAAATATACTTGAATAAATTCAAGAACAAAAATCATATCAACCACTTTGAAATATAGAGAAGAAGTGGAATGAAGAAGACAAGAAAATACTACATGAGCTCCAAGAATAAAATGAAGATTGAATTAGTAGAAGGACAAGAACTAGAACAAATTGAAGAACATTTGAAAGATGAATATCCATATTGAAGAATAAAGTCTTGAATACCCAAATAATGTAATACAAGGGGGTGTTGGAGTATATTACATTATTTGGTACATGCTAATGTACCATCATGGGTACATATCTTATATTAGGATTTAACTATTTACTTTATGCAAGGGAATAAGTGCACAAGTATTATTAGAATGTGCAATGATGTAAATGTGCATGTTGTCCATATGTACATGAGTCCTTAAGAATAGTAATATGAAGAGTCATAGGAATATGGAAGGCCAAGATTCATGTCTCATTATATATAGACCTTCTTAGGTGATATCATAGAGAGGAATTTTGGAGTGCATAAGGTAGATTAGTAGTAGATACAATGTAGATCATATAAGCAATATGGAGTGCATGAGACCTCCATTTCATAACAATGTACTATTTTCATGAGCTTTAATTAATGGCTAATTTATGAGTATTTTGATAAGTTTATTATCATATTATCATGCTAAATATATTGTAATTTCCATATATTTAATATTGCTTGCTCTTTTTATGCCTTGTGGTAGTTATTTCATTAAATATATAACATCAAAACTAACATAATATTTCCTTCTAAATTAGTGATCTTTAAAAGAGCTTCTAGAAAGGCATTTTCCAAACCTTGCTTCCCATAAAAAGTACTCCTATATATGCCATTATACCAGTAGAAAATTTACCTTCCATATAGGTGTGTTGAACAACAAAATTATCTAAACTAGATAGGATAGAAATTGCATCTTGGATAATATTTTCAATGTTCTAGCTTGGATTTTTTTGGTTTTGTAAGCTATTAATGATGTTCATAGAATCTCCTTCAACCACCAAACTATTAAACTTCAACTTCTTAGCTAATCTCAACCCTGCAATCATCGCTCTTGCCTCTGCCATATGATTAGAACTTATCCCATAGTTCTCTGCATAGTAGGTAATCACCACACCTTGGCTATTCCTCAACACTCCCCCTCCTCTAGCCTTACTTATATTACCCTTAGCTTCTCCATAAAAAAATAGTTTTAACCATATAGGGGTTGAAGATTTCTATTTTATCTTATCTCTCTAATAGTATCAACCCCCTCCAACTATAGTTGCTTCCACATTCTAAAGTTATCTTCTATTGCAATATAATCCTAAACCACACAACCATATCTTATTTTTAGGGGTTGCATTACATAGTGCCACTGCTCATCTAAAATCAAGGGTTTCTTTGACAACATAGCATCCTCCCAAATATAAATTTTATCTCCATTTTCAACCTTCCACATTAATCATATCCATAAACTATTTCTAGTTTTCATCAATCCATTACATAGGGAAGATCCCATTGGAGGATTAAGACTATAGGCAAAGTATACTCTATTTTTTATATATTTAGTAGATAGGATTTGATCCCAAAAGCGATCTTTTTTAAGAATTTATCTCCATCACACCTTGGCCATAAGAACTCGATTCATCTACTTCACCTTTTTGATTCCTAGACCTCCTTCCTTCTTAGGCCTACAAAATTTATCCCAAGCCACCAAACTCATCCATTGTTTTTATTCCACACATGTCCATAAAAAATTCCTCTAAATTTTTCAGCCATTATTGTTTGAAATTTAAACAAAGACATCATATATATAGGGATATTTTGAAGAGTATATTGTAATAGTTGAAGTTTACCTACTTGATTTAAAATAGAAGCTTTCCAAAAGATTAAATTTCTATTGAATTTTTCAATTACCATATCCCAAAGATCACTCCTCATTATTCCAATAAAAAGAGGTATTCCAAAGTAAAGAATGGGAAGATTGTCCACACTATAGCCAAATATTTTGGAAATTCTTTCCTACCTAAACCAAAGGCGTATTTATAAAAAAACAATATGCTCTTCAAAATTTTAATTAACTGACCTTAAGCTTGTTCATAGGTTTGAAGGATAAGCTTAATATTCTTAGCCTCACTAACTGATGCTTCAAACATAATAATGGTATCATTAACAAATTATTGATAAGTAACCAATTCTAAGTGAGAAGAAAGTCTAATTCCTTTGATGAAAACATCATCCCTTGCTATTTTTAGGCTTCTTCCTAGGGCTTAAGTAACAATAATAAACAAATAAGACGAAATAAAGTTATCTTGTATCAACTCCTTTTTATTAGGGAAGAAATCAATTGGTTCTCCATTAACAAAAATAGAGTAGCACAGAGTAGAAATACAAAGTTGAATACAATTCCTCCAGTGTTACCCAAAATCAAAATACTGTAAGACCCTATCTAAGAAGCTCTGAGAGACTGTCATAAGCCTTTTTCATGTTCAAATCTAGCAACATACCCTCTGAACCACTATCTTTCATAGAATACAAGGTTTCATGCACCGTTACTATCCCATGCAAAATCTATCTCTTTTGCACAAAACCACTTTGCTATGATGAAATAATGCGAGGGAGAGTAATATTCAATCTATTAGCTAGAATTTTAGTCAGGATTTTGTAAATAAAATTACATAAGCTAATAAGGCAAAAATAGTTTAACATATTTTCTCCTTGCTTCTTTGGTATTAAAACCAAGGTAGAATTCCACTCTTGAAGAATAGTTTTTTCCCGTTGGAACTCTTATAAGGAATCCAAGACATTCTTTTTCACAAATTCCCAATAAGTCTAAAAAAGAAAACCATTTAGGAATCCATATGGCCTAGGGGTCGTATCATTCTACATGCTAAATATTGCACTGAAGACTTTATCTTCTATAAAAAGGTTGCTCAAAACCTGTTTCATCTCATTATTCACTACTTCAGGAATGTTGGCTAGCATTTGTCAACCGAATTGCTTCATCTTCAACAATTAATAGATTTTGATAAAAAGATACTATTTATTTTTTAATATCTTCCTCTTCTAAAAACTCCCTTCCATTTTTTGATCTCATAAGTCTAATTCTATTCACTACTCTATGTTTGATAGTAGTAAGATGGAAGAACCATGTGTTGTGGTCTCCCTCCTTAAGCTACAAAGCTCTAGACTTTTGTTTCCAAAGAATCTCATTTTGGGCTAAATTATTATGAAGATCACATAATAAGTGTCTCTCCTATCTATCTAGGTCCTCAGATCGACCACAATTTTGAATATGCCTTTCCACCTCTTCCAAGCTAGAGGAAATGTTACTTTTTTTATCTTAAGGAGCCCATAAACCTCTTTGATCCAAATATTTATATCTCTCATAACATTCATAAATTGTTGAGAAATTTTGAACATTTTATACCCCCTGACATCAAAATTCCACTATTCATCAAATTTTTGAGCCAAAGTAGGATGGGAAACCCACATCAATTCAAATTTGAAAAGTTTACCCTTAAAATTTCAACCCTCATAAATTTCTAACAATAAATGGGAGTGGTCTTGTTGGAAAAATGTTGAATATTTTCCATGTTATTATGGCAGGGTTAACTCTAAAAGGTACTGGACACTCTCCATGTATCCTCATTGGAGTTCGAGGTTGGGTCGGGCCTTGATAAAGGGTCCAAGGGCAGCATCCCTCAACTGAATTTTTAAGGTTTTTAGCTATTTTTAGACCAATATGGTTTGTTTAGGGTTAAATAGCTGAACCCATGGTTTTTCACCCATGTTATTGGTTGTGATGTCCTTCACAACTACCCCAAAAATTGGGGACCCACTTGAAAATTTAAAATTTTGTTTCCAAATCATTGCTTGAAATTCATTTTTCGTAGTTACCATCATAAAAATATCAGTTCTCAAAATGGTGTCATAGCAATGTGTATTATCAAAAGGGTTGGTTTCCATTTGGATAGTAAAAAATACACCATTGAATTCACCATGTGCTCACCGAGTCTCTTTCATTTATGCTTCCAAAGTCATTCCGAGTAAATTTTGATGTTCATGTATTTGTTTATGGTTATGTTTTAGGGTTTGTTATTTTTGTTTATAATGTGGTGTTTATTGGTTAGGTATCATGTGTTATGTGTTTTATTTATCATTTTGTTTTATGTTAGTTTGAATGTGGTATTTTTTTGTTAGGTTATATTTTAATTTTATGTTGTCTTTTAATGTTAGTTAGCTTATAATTTTTAAAGATTTGTTATTAGTTTCTTTATATGTTAATTAGTTTGTCTTGAATATTTAAGGCTTTTCCTATCTACTTCTTAGTGTTTATCTTTTGATACTTCATTGCTGCCTCTAGTTGTTGTAGTCTTTTCCAACATTTGTTCACAGAATGACCATTCTTTGTGCAGTGAGTATAAGTTATGGGACTCCTTTCTTTCTTTTTGAATTTTTATTTAGTAGAGGCGGATGCTACTAAGGCTTTTGAGGAAGAGGAATAGATATCATACTTTGCAAGTTTTTTTTCTTCTCTAGTTAGCCTATCACAAAATTCCTCTAAGGAGGGCATTTTAAAACTTGCACCAAGAGCATATTTTATAGACAGAAAGGTGGTTAAAAAAATTTGAAATACACCATTTAATTTAGAAATAATTAGATAGATGCATTCTTCTTATATTTTATTCTTGCCACTGCCTTTGTATTGAGTGAGGAATTCTTTAAATTTGATGAGAAAGTCAACAATATTGTTGAAGTCTTCAAGAGATAATGTTGTTAATTCTACCTCTAGCTGCATTGACCTTATTTTATCTACTTTCCCAAATAAGTTCTTTAGTTTCTACCAACTTTCATATGGATTTTTACAATCCGTAATGTGAAACCATAATATTTCATTTACATTAGTGCTTATAATACCCATTTTTTCATACATTTTTCCTTTATGAACAAATATTTCATATTCCTTTTCAAATTCAGGTTGCTTATCTTCTAGCAGGTGTGTGAGCCCTTTTTGAGAAAGGAGATTTAATATTTTGGGTTTCCATGTATGATAGTTATGAGGGGTGAGTGGATCAATTGTATTCATTGTATTAATTTTGCCAAAGAAAATTGAAGTGAACCAATAATTCCCCCCTTTAACTTCAAGTTTTTAGAGAATACAATGGAGCTTTATAGAAGGGAACAAAAGCCTGATAGTAATACCAATCTCGTCAAATTACCCACCCTAACATGAGGGAAACTATAAGTAAATGAGGATATTTGATATATTAAAATAGGCTAATAAAGGAATAAAAATTGGCCAGGCATTTATACCTATTCTTCTCAATTACCCACCCTTACGTGAGGGAAACTATAAGTAATGAGTAGAATTGATATGTGGAACATAGGATTTTTATGCAATGATAACCAGCTAGACTGATATATCATATTTCTCATTAACCCGCACTTACATGAGGGAAACTATAAGTTAGTGAGAATTCCAATACTTGGAACATAGGTGATTATAAATTTTTAAGTGCCCTTATGAAAATATTTTATTTTGTTGCTTTATTTTAAGTTTTATATGATTTGAAAAAAAGGAGCATATATTGTATGAAAATTATTTCTTTTTAAAAGAGTTGAAATGATATGAAAGCATATGACCAAGTGGCTAAAAGAAAAAATCACATTTAGTTTCACATCAAAAAATATCTCCTATTGTTGTTATGAGTAATGAAATTTTAAGAAAGGGATATAACAAAGTCAATGATGCAAAAAATAAAGAAGCAATGACCAATAATAACAACAACCCCCCTTGAAGCCTTAGAAAAAGGTGCAAGTGTTGGCACCTTTAAACCTCCCCAATTTTTTTTTATTATTTATGAGGTTACAAACTTGTCACTTTTTTCTTTTAGTGGAAAAAAAAAAAGGCACTAAAGAAGTAAAAAAGACAGCAAATTGATGAGAGGGTGTTATATTTAAATACAAAGAGCAGATAAGCAAGAAAGCAATCTGATCACCAGCAGCTGCATAGAATACTTCAGCGAATTTGTCAACCACAACGAGCTAATGGACATGCCGCTCCAAGGGTCCAACTACACATGGAGCAACATACGAGCAGGTATCCATCACATCCAAATCTGGCTTGACAAATTTCTCTTATCCAAAGAGCTCATTCCTATTTTTGGCGATGCTAGGCTTCATAACCACCCAAAAATTGGCTCCGATCATAATCCCTTAATTCTGGATTGTTCTCGCCCCCAACAAATCTTCAAAACCCATTTCAGGTTTGAAAAGATGTGGCTCACTCATCCAAATTTAGGTCGGTGTATGCGACAATGGTGGTAGCAAGACCTTTGTCCTAACACTCACGAATTTTTTCCTCAAACGGTCAAAATCAAGCTAAAATGCTGGAACAGGGATGTTTTTGACAACATATTTATCGAGAAAAAGCTTCTAATGGATGAGCTGAAGAGGGTGGAAAATCTTATTTAGGGAAGAGATCTGAGGGCCAAAATTTTCCTTGAAGAAAAAACCCTCCTCTCAAATTTTCACAATGCCTTGGCTAAGGAAGAGACCTACTGGAGGCAAAAATACAGAAACCTCTGGCTCAAAGAAGGAGACACCAACACGAAGTTTTTCTATGGTTCCACCATGCATCACAGAGGCTCAAATAAAATCTTTGAGTTGACCAAGGCTGATGGATCCATTGTCTCTGACATCCAAGCAATCAGACAGGAAGCTGTGTGCCACTTCCAAGAAATCTTAGGACCAAGCTTTGACTGCCATCCCCACACCGCAAGTTCTTTGCTTCAAAACATCCCAAATTTGGTGTCTAACAATGATAATGGTAAATTGCTTTAATGCTTCACTAAAGAGGAGGTCAAAGAAGCTCTGTTCGTAATGGAACCTGATAAGGCCCCTGGACCTGATGGCTTCCCACCCCGGTTCTTTCAACACTTTTGGGATATTGTGGGCCAAGATGTTGTTACTGCGATTAAGTTCTTCTAGAGAGCCAAAAATATGACGAGAGAGGCCAATTCCACTTTCATTGTTTTAATACCCAAGTCCAACGATCGTGCTTTTCTCTTTGATTTCAGACCAATTAGTCTCTGCAGTGTCATCTATAAACTTATCACCAAAGTTATGGCAAATAGGTTGAAAGACATCCTTCCCTCCATCATCGATTAGTGCCAAGGGAGCTCGGTCAAAGGTAGATTCATTTTTGGTGGAGTGATAACCATCCACAAATTGGCCCACTCAGCATCAAAAAATAAAAAACCCAGCATGTTTCTTAAGCTTGACATGAACAAGGCTTTCGATCGGGTTTCCTGGAAATTCCTATTTGAGGTCCTAGAGAAGTTTGGGTTTCATAAAGAATGGATCAATATGGTTCATGAATGTATCTCGACTGCTTGGTTCTCTATTCTTATCAATGGCTCACCCGTAGGTTTCTTCCAAAGTTTCAAAGGCATCCGTCAAGGGGACCCTTTGTCCCCCTTTCTCTTCATCATTTTGGTCGAAGCCCTTGGAAGAACCCTTACAACTACCTACAACAGTGGTCTTGTCTCCGAGATCAAACTAGCCTCAACAACCAATGCCATATCCCATCAACAATTTGTGGATGATACTATTCTATCCTCTCATGCTTCCATTCCCGAAGCAAAAATTATTAAGAACATTCTTGATTCTTATGAAGAGGCGGCTGGCCAAAAAGTCAACTATCGCAAAAGCAAGCTATACTTTCTCAATACTCCCACTCACAGACAAAATAGGATTGATAATATCCTTGGGTGCAACATTGGGAGCCTTCCAACTACTTATCTTGGATTACCGCTTTTCCATGGTAGATCTGTCTCAGCTATGTGGAATCCCGTTTTAGATCACCTCAACAAGAAACTTACAGGTTGGAAAATCTCGATGCTTAGTCAGGCAGCAAAAGCCACTCTGGTCCAAGCTTTCCTGCAAAGTATTCCCATTTTTTTCTTATCTATCTTCAAAGATCCAGCTACCATTTGCCAAAGAATTGAACAAATTCAACGTAGATTCCTTTGGGCGGGAAATGAAAACAAGAATAAATTCTCACTGATTTCCTAGGATAGGGTCTATTCCAAGAAAAAGGATGGAGGACTTGGATTCAGAGACATCAAGTGGATGAACATGGCCCTCATTGCCAAGCAGTCCTGGAGGCTTACCATCAATGAAAAAGTCACCTGGATTGACATCATCAAAGCTAAGTACCTCCATCAGGTTTCCTTTCTTGGAGAGCACAACCTTCCTATCGGATCCCATTTTTGGAATGGCGTTACCAAAACAAGGAAGATCATCATGGAAGGCTTAAGGTGGTGTCTAGGAACTAGAACGACCATTCATTTCTGGGATGACCCATGGATCCGTGATAAACCTCTCAACCAAGATCTACATTTTGCAGTGCTCAAGACGGCTACCAAAGCCACCTTTGGAGATAAGGTGTGTCACTTCATTAACCTAGGTACCACAAGACCTAAATGGAAACACCTGGATCTTAACGGGAAAAGGCATTTCACCGAGGAACTCAAGCATTTACAAAACTTGTTGAGGACTTGCATCATCCCTAGCTCACAGAAAGATGATTCCATGGTCTGGAACCTTGAAGATTCTAGAAATTTCACTGTTAAATCAGCTTACTACAGTCAAGAAACTCCCACTGATGGTCGAGACTTATCAAATCAAGTCTGGGTCCCCAAGATCATTCCCAAGGTCAAATTATTTTGCTGGTTGGCCATCCAAAATAGAATCCTCACCACTGACAACCTGATAATCAGAGGGTTACTCATTCCCAATTGGTGCATCCTATGCAAAAATGCCTGTGAGTCAACTTTGCATGTTTTTTTGGAATGTCCCTTCTCTCTAGCAGTTCTCAACCAGGTTCTTAACACCTTCGATATCTCCACAGCCCTCCCTCATTCCATTCCCCTCCTTTTTTAGTAATGGCCCTGACCTTTCAAGAGCAACCAACTTAAATTCATGTGGCAAGCTTGCCTCCACCTATTCCTGTGGCAGATTTGGATAGAGAGAAATGCCAGAATTTTAAAAAATCAAGCCACTAATAAGAAGATTATCGTTGCCAAAATCTTGGCCCTTGCTACGGAGAATGCCTCTCTTGTTTCATCTTCCAAACCCCCCCTCCTGGCCTTGAATCAGACCTAACCAAACTCTTCAATCTTTCTAACTTCTCCGCCATGCCCCGTACTTCTGTTGATAGGTCTGTCATCAAGTGGGTCTCACCACCTACTGGGTGGCACAAGCTAAATTTTGATGGTGCAGCCAAAGGAAACCTAGGAGCAGTTGGCAGAGGAGGAATTCTCAGAAACCACAGAGGAGAAATAATTTTGGCCTTTGCCCAGAACCTGGGAATTCAATCCAACAATATTGCAAAGGCACGGGCTCTGCTCCAAAGTTTGATTCTCTTGGAAGGTTTGACCATCAACAAACTTATCATTGAAGGAGACTCGCTGCACTGCATCAACTGGCTCAAAGGGACTGCTATGCCTCCCTAGGCCCTTGTTTCAATTTTCCAAGAATGCAAGGCTCTAATTGGCAATTACCCAAAATTAGTCATTAAGCATCAATACCGGGAAGGAAACAAAGCTACGGACTGGCTTGCTAACAAGGGAGTCGATGAATCTGACATTCAAGTATGGAGAGATTCCTTCCCCATTGGCCTAAGGAATGATTTTATAAGTGGCAATGTCTGCACAATATGAGATGTTGGTAGGGGATTGGTTTGGTATGCTCATGAAACTGGTCGCGATATCGTGACACATTTTCTCTTCGACCGCGATGTTGCAACATGTCGTGATATTGTGACACCTTTTCTCTTCGATCGTGATTTTGCAACATGTCATGATATCGCAACACTTTTTCTCTCTGGCCATGTTTTTGCAACATGTCGCGATATCGTGACACTTTTTCTCTTCGGCCGTGATTTTTCAACATGTCACGATTTCGCGATGCTTTTTCTCTTCGGCCGCGATTTTGCAACATGTCGTGATATCGCGACACTCTTTCTCTTCGGCCACATTTTTGCAACATGTCGCGATATCGCGACACTTCTTCTCTTCGGCCGCAATTTTGCAACATGTCGCTATATCGTGACACTTCTTCTCTTCGGCCACGTTTCTGCAACTTGTCACGATATCGCGACACTTTTCCTCTTCAGCCGCGATGATGCAGCATGTCACGATTTTGTGACACTTTTTCTCTTCGGTCGTGTTTTTGCAACATGTCACGATATCGCGACACCTTTTCTCTACGGTCACGATTTTGCAACATGTCGTAATATCACGACACCTTTTCTCTTCGAGTGCGTTTTTGCAACTTGTCGTGACATCGTGACACCTTTTCTCTATGACCGTGGATTTGCAACTTGTCACGATATCGTGACACATTTTCCCTTCGACCGAGATTTTGCAACATGTTGTGATATTGCGACACTTTTCCTCTTTGGCCTCGATGATGTAGTATGTCATGATATCGTGACACTTTTTCTCTCCGACAGCAATGTTGCAACTTGTCACAATATCACAACATTTTTTCTCCTCGGTCGTGATGTTGCAACATGTCGCGATATTGCAACACTTTTTCTCTTCGGCCACGATTTTGCATCATGTCACGATATCACGACACTTTTTCTCTTCGGCCATGATTTTGCAACATGTCACAATATCGCGACACTTTTTCTCTTCGGCCGCGATTTTGCAACATGTCACGATATCGCGACACTTTTTCCCTTCGGCCGAGATTTTGCAACATGTCACGATATCGCGACACCTTTTCTCTTCGGTCGTGATTTTGCAACATGTCATGATATCGCGACACTTTTTCCCTTCGGCCGAGTTTTTGCAACATGTTGCAATATCGTGACACTTTTCCTCTTTGGCCTCGATGATGCATCATGTCACGATTTCATGACACCTCTTTTCTTCTGGCACCAACCTTGCAATTTGTCGCGATATCGCGACACTTCTTCTCTTCTGGCAGTAACCTTGCAACTTGTCACGATATCACGACACTTTCTCTCCTTCGGCTGCGATGCTGCTTATTGTCATGATTTCGCGACACCTTTTCCTCCTTTGGCTACATCGGTGGAACATGGCGCGATATCACGACATCTTTTCCTCCTTGCTTTTTCCCTATGCTGTGGGTCGCAAAAACGTAATTGGTCGCGATGTCGTGACACCTTCCCTCATGTGGTGTTTTGCTTTCTCTTTGATCTTTAGCTCTTGGGCCTCCTCGGTCGGCTTGGAAAACATGTAAAAACCTCTTGTACAAGGTTCAGGGACCTTTCAACACCCTTTCAACCAATCAAAAAAAAAAATACAAAGAGTAGATCTTTATTTTAGTACTGGTTAAAATAAAAAAACCAGTTTTAAATAGAAGATATGATTAATTAACCCTCTCAGTGGATGAAAAGGCTCAAGAGAGCACTTCTAGGGCTTTGAAATAGGTCATTGAATTTTTAATACTTGACTCGAACCCCATAAGAGACGTCAAAGAACAACAAGAGAAGGTTCTTCGAAGGGCTCGAAAGAGCATGACTCTTGTTATTCACTGTACTTTGAGGATGCTAGATTACCTATGATATTTACTGTACTTTCAAGGATTAGAAAAAATATATAATATTACCTGACCCGAATTGGACGTTCGTCCAAAAAAATATATGGGTATTTGAACAACAAGAGATGGGTCTTTGAAAGGCTCGAAAGAGCACGACTCTCATTTTTCACTGCACTTTGTCAATGAACAACGAGAGAAGGTTCACTGCACTTCTGAGGATGCACTCCAAAAGGATTTCAATGTGTACCTGTGATTACACTGCACTTTCGAGAGGATATTAATGTGTCAAATGATATTAAAAAATTAGTAATACTTTGTTTACTCTTTCTTGAAAATGCAATGCAAACGATGTTAGGGAAGGCTCTCGTAAAGCGATTGAAATATGGTAGGGAGTGCAAATAAAAGATAATGAATATGAAGGTGTTCATCAAGCATTCACTAATCTGCCAAATTATCATAGAGGGAAGGCAACGTTACTCATTGCATCAGAGAAGGTAAGCAGCACACAGTATAATAAAGCCATACACATTCAAAAAATAACGATGCTGATTGAAAGCTAGAATGGGAGAGCAATAATCATCACATTTGGATTTATTATATTTGAATATGTTTCTTGTAGTGCCATAGTATGGATAATAGGTGAAGCTTAGAGTAAAGTGAAGAGGGAAAATCGTTTAAGATTTAGATTTCACCGATTTCTAAGATCCTTTCAAAATGCCTGTTGAGGAAGATGAGAAGAAAGAACGTCACACTCCAAGATATAGACGTTGGCAATGTTGGAGATAACTTGCCATGTTTTAATATTAAGTATAAGCACTATGGTCTTTAAAATTAATGACCCAACGTCTCTTGAGATGAGACACAAAAATTGTGCTTTTATAAATATTAAAATATATCACAAAAATATACTTTGGATATTAATTAAAATACAAATATTCGTGAGATAAAAAGAGGCCACAAAACTGAATGATCTCCACAAAAAAAATAGTATGCCCATGAATTTACTTTCCACGAAGATGACACAATGATTGTGAAGGAGGAGCCAAGGTAAAAGCATTGTCAAGAGAGGTGGACAAGCATGTTCTTGTACTATGATCTGTGGAGAATAAGAAAAAAATGGCAAGAACAAATGGAAAAATGATATGCCTATATTGCATTTGCAATTTGGAAAAAAAATATTTCAAATACTTGTTCCTATAGTGAGGCAAATATAAATATCTTCTAAAATTAAAGGAGAATCTATTATGGTAAAATAAACTTGTAAAATAATATTAGATAGAACCATAAATAGATTTTCACAAAAAAAATTGTAGATGAAGTATGAGCAATCTACAATAGATATGAAAAAAACTCTTTTTTTTTAAAAGATAAAAGATAAGAACCAGTTCATGAAATTGCCTTCAAGAGAGAATGCCTAGCAGAATCTATCCTTCTCTGGTACCATGTTAAAATTTCCCAAGAGTAGAATACAAATAATTACAAGATTTGAAGAGACAAATAGAACTGATTGATTTATTCAATGGATCAACTTTGTATAAATAGCAAAGTTGATCATTGAGAGTCGTTGGATTACAACTCACTAGTCTAAAATGAGAGTTCACCTGACTCATGGAAGAGTGGTAACTCAAGTAATTTTATCCTAGTATAACTTAAGAGAATAATTATTTATTCTAATAGATAGAGACCATGACAAAGTCATTATGGGATAAGCTAGGAACTTTGTATCTAAAAAATTGCTAGTAAATAAAATCTTTCTCTAAAAGAAGTTGTATTCGCTTTAAATGAATGATGGTGACTCTGTGGTTGAACATATCAATGCTTTTAACACCGTGGTAACTCAATTAAACTCTATTGAAGTAAAAATGTATGAAGAAAAAAGTGTATTACTTTACTTTATTCATTACTTGATTCATGAGATAACCTAGTTATGGCTATCACAAATACTACTTCTACATTGAAAGTAGAGGATACAATAAAATATTTCTATCAGAGGAAATGAGGCAAAAATATTCTAAGGATTATCATTAGAAGGATGTCTTGGTTGTGAGATGTTATTCACAAAAAAGAAACAAAACAAATTAGGAGAAAGGAAATCAAGATCTAGGGGTAAATTTGTTGCTCCAAAAAAGAGGAAATGCTAGAAGTGTGGTAAAATAGGGTATTATAAAAGAGACTACAGATCTAAAAAGGTTGATAATAGTTGATCATATAATGAAGGAAATTCTACATAAATGAAGACCACAAATGAATATTTAGGGGACTTATTATTAGCTGCAACATGCTCAAGTGAATGCCATGACTCATGGTTGATTGACTCAAGTGCTTCCTTTCATATGAATCCTCATAGGGAGGGGTTCTATGAATACAAAAAGATAAATGGATGTGAATTTTTCTTGGGAGATAATTCAATATATAAAATAATAGGTCGAGGAAGAGTCAAGTTAAGGTTAAAATATGGAAGAATTAAAACCCAAACTAGTGTGTTCCATATTTCAAGTTTGGCAAGGAATCTAATATTCATGAGTAAGATGAATGATGTGGGTGTTATTGTGGTATTAAATAAGGATAGATACAATATGGTTCATAGAGTCTTGTTTTTGGCAAGGGGATTTCGTACAAGAACTTTGTTCAAACTTGAGGCTAACACTAAAAGTATTGATTGCAATAACTCTTCAGTTATAGAGGAGAATAATATGGTAGAAGAAACTCTGAGTATTCCTATAGTGAAGAAAATGTTATGGAATCAAAACAGGGGGTATATTCGTGGGAAAGGCCTTCAAAAATTAAAAATAAAAGTTCATAGTTATGTGCTTGGACCTGTAAAAATACCATCGTTAGGTAAGTCTATCTATTTTATTACATTTGTAGATGTCTTTCAAGAAAGACCTAGGTATATTTTTTATGGAAAAAATATGATGTTTTCAATAAATTTAAAGAGTTTAAGGCTATTATAAAAAATAAAATAGAGAAAAATATAAAGGTTTTGAGAAGTGACAATGGTGGTTTGAGTATTTTTCTAACTAATTTGAGCATTTTTACAAGGACTATGGAATATAAAGGTAAAAAACAACTTCATATACTCCACAACAGAATGGAGTTGCATAATGAATGAAAAAACATAAATGGATAAGGCTAGAAGAATGCTAGGTGGTGTAGGGTTAGAAAGGAAATTATGGATAGAAGCCATGTTAACTACTTGTTACCTCATAAATAGATCTCCTACCTCAAATTTTGTGGACAAAACTCCACAGGAAGTGTGGATTGGTAAGAAACCCTCTCTCAGTCATATAAGGGTTTTTGGTTGTGATGATTATATGTATATCTCAAAAGGGAACAACACTAAGCTAGACTATAAATGTAAAAAATACATATCTTTGGGTTATAGTATTGGTGTTAAAGTATATAATTTGTGGAACCCAAAAACACAAAAGATTGCTTACAATCGTAATGTGATATTTAGAGAAATAAAAGGGGTTCCAAAATAGAAAATGCAACCAAGAAAATAACCTAAAATAGTTCAAGTAAAATTAAAATAGGAGGAAGAAATTGTGGTAGAACTTGGTGCTACAGAAGAAGATGAACTATAGAGAGAGTTTGAAGAGAAAAAATCAAAGGAAGAAGGTGAGGAAGAAGCTAAAGATGCAGAACTTGGAACTCCAAGTTTTAGGAGATCAGATCAAGTGATAAGACTCCTAGAAAGGTATAGCCCTTAAAATATCTTTTCTACATTTAAAATATTAATTATTGATAAGAACCCAAGACTATAAATGAGGCACTTCATTCAAGTGACAATAAGTCTTGGAAAATTACGGTGGAGGAAGAAATCGAGTCCCTGGATAAAAATAAGATGTAGGACTTGGTGAAACTACTCCCTGGAAGAAAATCGATTGGTTTCAAGTGGGTATTTAAGAATAATTTCAATGTATAAGGAAATTTAGAGAAGTAAAAGGCTCACATAGTAGCAAAAATAATTTTTCAAGTTGAGGGAATTGGCTTTGGAAAGATTTTTTCTCCTATGGCTAAACTAGCTTCAATTAATTTTTTGTTGCTTTTGATCTTGAAATAGAATAAATGGATTTAAAGAAAATATTTCTACATGGTGAACTTGATGAAGACATATATATGTCACAAAAAAAATTCTTTAGAGTAAAAGGTAAGGAGGACTTGGTATGCAAGTTGAAAAAGTCTCTTTACAGCTTGAAGCAATCTCCAAGAATGTGGAACCAAAATTTTGATAGGTATGTTTTAACACTTTGGCTTAGAAAAAGCAAAGCAAATCCATTTGTGTATTTTAAACAAGAAGATGAAAATTTTGTTATCATTGTTTTGTATGTGGATGACATGTTGTTAATTGGTAACAATAAGGAGATGATAAAGTTACTAAAATCTCAATTATATTTTGAATTTGACATGAAGGATTTGGGTGCTACAAAATTTATTTTGGGTATGGAAATAATAAGGGATCATGCAAATAGAAAGTTGTAGTTAAATCAAAGGAAATATGTTGATTTAATACTATAAATGTTTATGACGCATTATTGTAAACCAGTATGTACTCTATATCCTTTTGGTCAAAAGTTATCTATTGAATGGTGTCCTAAAATAGATGAGAAAATTGAAGAAATACATCATGTTCCTTATTCTAGTATTGTTGGTAGTCTGAAGTATGCAATAGTTTTTACCAGACCTAATATTACACATGCAGTGGGAGTAGCTAGTATATATATGTCCAATCCAAGAAAGGAACGTTGGATTTATCTAAAGAGGATATTTAGATACTTGTGTGGAACTTCAAACTATGATATATTTTACCAAGGAAAATATAGAGATAGTAATATTGTAAATCTACAAGATTTTATGGATGCTGACTAGGTTGGATATCTAGACAAGAGAAGATCCATGAGTGCTTATGTGTTCAGACTATTTGGAGGGGTAGTAATTTGGATGAGTAAAAAGTAATTAGTGGTTGCTTTATCCACAATAGAGGTAAAGTACATTACAACAATTCATACCTGTAAAGAATAAGTGTGGCTATAGAGGTTGTGTTCAATATTTGGTCTTAAATAGAAGGCTATGAGAATTGACAAAGACAGTCAAAGTGGAAAGTTTTTGGTCAACAATCCTAGTTTTCATGATCAGTCAAAACATATTGAAATTAAGTACTATTTTGTGAGAGAGATAGTTGAAGGGAATCAGGTGATATTGGAGAAAGTTGATATAGATAATAATGTTACTGATTCATTAAAAAAGGTTGTATATGCTTAGAAATTTTCTTGGTGTAGATCTATGGGCATGGTTTTCTTTGATAGTTGACAATGGTAATATTTGCCCCCTGTGGAAAGTATTCAACAAGTGATAGAATGTTGGAAATATGTTGAATATTTTCCATGTTGTTCTAGTGGGATTAGCTTTAAAAGGTACTAGATACTCTCCATGTATCCTCATTAGGCTTCAAGGTCGAGGGGAATTAGCCCCTAGTATAAGTTTTAGAGTTTCTTAAGCTATTTTTAGACCCATATGGGTTGTTTAAGGTTAAATAATTGAACCCATGGATTTTTGCCCATGGTATTGTAAAATTCATTTTTGTGTTGTTGCTATTTAAATTGCACTTGCATCAGGGTTTGAAGTGAGAGATGAGAGATGAACATTATTGTATTGGAGATGATTAAGTTTATACAATAAGGAGATATTATTGTGTTGGGTTTTTTTGCAATGGTTTCCTAGGTGAAATATTGTGTTATGTGTATTTGTTATCTTCTTTTTTTCTTTGATTATGAATTTATTATTTTTCTAGATTTAGTTTATCGAAGTCTTTTTCTCTTCAGGTCTGAGAAAATATTTGGAAAATATTTAAGAGATGGATTATTAAAATACTGTAATCAATGTTGAGAAAAAAGAACTCTATCAAGCCTGATTTGGATTAGATTGCTACCTAACATCCTATTGGTCCATGTAAAATTTTCCCTTTCAATTCTAAATCCACTAGGTCACACTTAGACAAAAACTCAATAAAATTTTCCATGCTAAGTGAATAACCTTGATTACCTCCTTTCTTATATCTAGGGAATAAAGGGTATTAAAATATCCACAAACTAGCCAAACCCATTGGGATACCTCCCTAAACTTACTAAGAAAATCACATAGTCCTCTTCTCCCATATAAAGTGTTGGTAGCATAAATATTGGAAATAATTCAAAAAAAATTGAATCTTTGCAAGTAAAAATAACATAAACACACATTTCATTTCTATGAATACAATGACCATAAAACTTTGTAGGATCCCAAAGTTTCCAAATTCCACCAAAAATTCCTAAATTTGAACTACCAACAAATTCTACTTCCTTCCAAATAACATTTTTAACTAACTGGATGGAGGAATAAGAGGGGTGAAGGAGGAATGAGGATGGAGTATATTGATGTTGTGTTGGAGGAAATAGATGTTGTGTTATAGGAGTTTGATATTGGGTTGTGAAGAACACAATCTTATACTAAGAGGGGGGGTGAACAATATAAGATAAAAAATTTACTTTTATTTCTAAAGCAATAACTTAAAATATCATCAATTGCAATAACGAAACAATGCACAATTTACCACACACATAAGAGACACATATTTAACATGGTTCACCCAATGTGGGCTACATCCATGGATAAATATTGCTTATAAATTTCTCAACAAATTTTGTGGGCTCCAACCCACAAGATATACCAATACCCTATTACAATGTTCATGGACACAATCCACAGGAGATACCAATCCCCTCTCAAGTTCATGGACACCTATCCACAAGAGACACCAATCCCCTCTGCTCTGGTTCATGGACACCACTCCACTCTATTCTAGTTTTGTGGACACCACTCCACAGGAGACACCAATCCCCTCTGCTCTGGTTCTGTGGACACCACTCCACTTTGTTCTAGTTTTATGGACACCACTCCATAGGATACACCAATCCCCTCTACTCTAGTTTTATGGACACCACTCCAATCTATTCTTGTTTTGTGGACACCACTCCACAGGAGACACATGTGCCCTCTATTTTGGTTTTGTGGACACCACTCTATTTTATTCTAATTTTGTGGACACCACTCCACAAGAGACACCTATCCCCTATGATCTGGTTCAAACACTAATCAAGTATTATATCAAAATTGCTCTATAATTTTTCTCAAACCTGCTCCAAACCTGCTCATAAAACTTTCTCAAATCTACTCTAAAACTTGCTCATATCTACTCCAAAACTTGCTCAAATCTACTCAAAAACTTGCTCATATATTCTCAAAAAACCTACTCAAATATGCTCACAAAACCTACTCAAAATTTCTCATAAAAGTGCTCAACACTGATCCAAAACCTGCTTACAAACATTGCTCATCTACTCCCAAATATTGCATGCATACAATGCTCATCTATTCCCAAATATTGCATACAAAACAATGCTCATCTATTCCAAAATCTTGCATACAAAATAATTTTCATCTATTCCCAAATATTGCATACAAAACAATATTCATCTATTCCCAAATATTGCATAATAATGTCATCAAGTTCTTCACCTATTCTTCAATGTGCTTTCCTCAACTAAAGCAATTCAGACATATTCTATCCGTAATTCTTTTACCTTCAGGAACATATAGAGAATTATTTGCACTAAAAAATTCCCAATATGTTCTTCACATTCATTAATTCTATCACTTTCACGTGTCTCACATTTATTACATCAAAAGGTAGCTTTAGTCTAGCACTTGATAACTGACCTGGTAATTGCTGGTTTGCACCTTTCCTTCAAAACCAATCATAGTAACCAAATATATCCTTTTCATCTACTCCCAAAATCAATAATGAAAAATGCATAAATTTGCTTCTCAAATATGATCTATAACCCTTGCACATTTACTCCCAATTTCCATCAAATCAATGCACAAATTGACTCACAAATATGATCTATAACCCTTGCCCATTTATTTCTAATTTCAAGAAAAAAAAATGCACATCCAATAATTCCTTATACCTCCAACCATATGACAATAAAACATTTTTCATTAAACAAAACCACCTTAAGAAAATAATTAAATCACCATACCTCTAAATTTGTCTTAACAATGATGATCTTATTTTTGCATGAGCTTCCCAAACCTATCTAGACAAAAACAAATTTTCTTTTGTTTGTCCCTTAAAAATTTGGTTAGCAATTCTCCTTTTTCATTTTTTGAATAAAAATCAAATCATCCACTCAAAAAATCCTTATCAAAGTGACCTCTTATTCCTTATTTTATAATATGCAAAATACAAAATTGAAATACCAAAGTTACACCTTATATCTCCAACTTATAGCATGCAAAATACAATTTTTATAACAATCAAAATTACACCTTATATCTCCAACTTATAACATACAAAATTCAAATTTTATATTAATCAATGTAGCACCTTATATCTCCTACTTAAATTAAAAAAAAATATTTCCTTACCTTGCACCAAAACCCTTAACTACTACGGAGGGGATTTGACCCCTAGACCTTCCAAAGTGTAGTGCCTTGCCAACGTCTCCTTGACTAGCTGGGCTAGCCCAATGGGTAACACCAAAAAGGATCTCACTTTATTTAAACCTGTGATGTGCTTCCACTCAACAAAAATCACCATGACATATTCCAAGAAAAACTACCACCGATGGGTTTCGACCCTCATACCTCATGCACAAAAGTGCCCCATGCAAAGCCACACAACCAGTTGGGCTACCCCAATAGGTGAAAACATAGGAGCATGATGTAATATTTTTTCATGTCTTTTTGCTCCTTCAATAGAAAAACATTCAACAAAATGACGTCGACCAGATTTGACTCTGCAACCTCATGCATAATAGCACTCCATGCAAAGCTCGATAACCAGCTGGGCTATCCTAGATGGTGACAACAAAGGGTGTAATATCATATTTATCCTTATCTTTTACTGGCTCCTATTTTTTGTTGGTCCTCTCCTTTGGCTATTGTTCACACTCGACGATCGATTTAAACGATTGCCATATAATTTCAAATGTGAATTATCACCATATATATTTATATGCTTCCTAATGTTGTTTGATTTTGTCCAAGTTGGCTCAAACCTTTTGCTTTCAAACTTTATAATCATTGGTGCCTTTTTCTTTTTCAAATTCTTTATATTATAATATTTTAAATCTTATGATTTAAATATTATAATATTAACTTTTAAACCTTTGTCCCTCTCTTGAAATATTTAAATCTTTTTGTCCCAAGCAACTTTTAAACCTTTGTCCTTTTCTTTATAATATTTAAATTTAATATTTATGAAGAATACAAGCTTATACTGAGATGGGGGGGTGAACAGTATAAGACATAACTAATTAACAATTTTAACTTTAAATAACAGAGGCATCAACACAGCATTAATCAAGACAGAAAGCATCACACATTGAAGACTCATTTTAACGTGGTTCACCCAGAATGGTTGGGCTACATCCATGGATAAAATCTTTCACTAAATTTTATCAATCAATTTTTGGGAAAAACCTTTCTCGATTACAAAGTTTATGGGCACCAACCCAAAGGAGACACCAATCCCCTAGCTCTATTCTGGCTGGTGATCCTCTAGAAGACCTCTGCCTCTGCTGCCCTTAGCAAATGGAACTCTATCCATAGAAGACACCTGTCTTCCCTACTTTGGCTGGAGACCTTTGTCCTCAACTCTATCACCTCAAAAGCTGGTCCTCAAATTTGCACTAAACACAGTCCTTCGGTCTAGCACAAATGTCCTCTTTCGTCTTTGCCTGTTGTGCTTACTATGCCCTCTGATTTCTCTATGCAAAACATAGCAGCACTATCTTCGCGCACTCTGATTCCTTGCGATCTCTCTCACTTAGACGATTCAAAAGAAATGCACTCTGTACTCAGCGATCGAACTTCTCCCCCGCACTCTATCTACGAAAGTCGCACTTCGAACACACACTCCGATCGATGCTTAACTCTCCAAGTAGCCCTCCTTTTATACTAACACTTTCAAGATTAAAACCTTGATCTTAGTCGGTTGCACACCCTAAACTACGTTGGTTGCAAACCCTAAACTTCATCGGCCCAAATTTAACTTTGTCGGCTTCACTGCCTCTTCAACTCCTTTGTAGCTTTTGTTGTGAAACTACAACATGTCATGATATCGTGACACCTTTGCAACCGTACACTATCTTATGGCTTTTGTCATGATATCACGACACTTTCTGCTTCTGCTAACGTCATCTTCACTTCTATCACGAAATTGTGACCCTTCTGTCTTCATGGCCTTCTTCTCTACTTTTGTCATGAAATCGTGACACTTCTACCTCTGCTGACGTCATCTTCAATTCTGTCATGAAATCGTGACCCTTCTTGCTTTCTCAACCTTTTCTTGGCTTGCACTAGCAAAAATGGAACATGTCACGAAATCATGACATTTTCGCTGCCTTATGCTTTTCTCTGCCTTACGCCCGTGAAACTGGAACATGTCATGAAATCGTGACACTTTCGCCTTTGAGCTCTTCCTTCTTGAATTCATCACGAAATCACGACGCTTCTTCTATTGAAGACTTGCTTCCTATTTCTGTCATGAAATCGCGACACTTTCTCCAACTGAATGCTGCCATCTCAACCTGTCGTGAAATCACGATGCTTTCAGCTTTTGACTCTTCCCTTTGTTGCATGTCACGAAATCACTACAGTTCTTACTTCGAGTTCTGTAGCATGTCATGAAATCACGACAGTTCTCACTTCGACTTCTATATCATGTCGCGAAATCATGACACTTTGTCTTGCTACTTTCTCTCTCTTTGAACTTGTGACAATTCACACTACGGACTCTCTTTTCAACATTATGTCATGAAATTGCGACACTTTTTCTTTTGGACCCTCTCTTCTGCATTATGTCACAAAATTGTGACACTTTTCCTTTCGGACTCTCTCTCCTGCAACATGTCACGAAATCACGACACTTTTTCTTTCGAACTCCCTCTCCTGCACCATGTCACAAAATCGTGACACTTTTCCATCCATACAATCTTCTTTGCAATATGTCACGAAATCGTGACACTTTTTCTTCTCTGCCTTCCTGCACTTTTCGAGTCATGAAAATGTGACATGTCGCGAAATCGTGACACTTTCCACCTTGCTCTTCTTCTCTTCCAACATGTCATGAAATCGCGACAGTTTTGCCAGCTCTTTCTCTCTCCTCAAACATGTCACGAAATCATGACAATTTTTCTTGCCTGCTACATACCTTTTCTTACTTGTCTTTTTCTTTGATCTTTTGCAAAAAGGCTACTATGATCTTCCTGGAAACTCATTGTCCATGCTCTGAATAATCTGACATTAAATCAAATTCCTTCAAGAGCTTCTTGACATCAATGACAACTTCTACACTTGAGCAAAGGCAATGGACCCAAGGTACCCAAAATTGCCAACAATCTCCCCCTTTGTCATTGATGGCAACCCTTCACTCGAAAACTCATCTCAAGAGCCAAAACCGAAACCAACTATGCTAACAACTGAGAATCTGCATTTGAAGTTTTGCTCCCCCTGACTTGAAGCTCTTCTCTTCACTTGAAGCTCTCCCCCTTACTCATATCTCTCCCCCTTTGTCATCAATGGCAAAGGGTCACCTTTGGGGCTCGAGACTAAGAATGAGCCTCTTAGCTTGGTCCCTCCCCCACCTCTTGATGAGGTGATTAATTCTGGGGTGGGAGTACAACTCCCAATTTCTCCCTTAGATACTCAAACGTATCTCTTGGAAGAGGTTTGGTGAAGATATCTGCAATCTGCTCTTTAGTAGGCACATACTCTAGCTTGACTTGCTTGTCTTGCACTTTCTCCCTTAGAAAGTGATACTTGATGGAAATATGCTTTGTCCTTGAGTGCATTACCGAATTTTTGGAAATACTTATGGCACTCGTATTATCGCAAAATATGGAGATGGGTTGTTCATGCTTGACTTTGAAATCCTCCAAGGTGGTTTTCATCCATAAAACCTGTGTACACCCAGCCACTACTACTATGTATTCAGCTTCTACTGTAGATAAGGAAACTGAAGGTTGTTTCTTACATAGCCAAGAAACCAAACTCTTCCCCAAAAAGAACACTCCACCACTAGTGCTCTTCCTGTCATCAGTATTGCCTGCCCAATCTGCATCTAAATAGGCCGTGAGGGTGAAATCATCACCTTTGGGATACCAAAGCCCAAAATCCATAGTGCCCTTTAGATATTTGAATATCCTCTTAACTGCTGTAACATGAGAATATTTTGGAGCTGCCTAAAATCTTGCTACTAACCCAACTGCCTGCATGATATCTGTTCTGGTAGCCGTAACATATAATAAACTGCCAATCATTGATCTGTACAACCTCTGATCTGCCGCTAGAGATTCATTGTCTTTACTCATCTTGCACCCTATAATCATTGGAGTACATACTGGTTTGCTGTCCATCATCCCAAATTTCTTCAACATTTCTTTGATATACTTTCCTTGAGAGAGAAATACACCGTCTTTTGATTGAGCAATCGAAGACCTAAAAAGAATGACAACTCTCCAATCATAGACATCTCAAATTCCTTACGCATGGTGTTAGCAAAAACTTTGCACATCTGAGTATTATTCCCCCCGAAAATAATATCATCAACATAGACAACCATAATCAACATATCATCACCTTCATTCTTAATATACAGATTGCTATCTGCCATGCCTTTCCTGAAGCCTTGCTCATGAAGATAACTGTCAAGTCTTGAGTACCATGCCCTTGGTGCTTGCTTTAACCCATATAAAGCCTTTTTCAGTTTACACACATAGTATGACTGTTCTGTGAGAGACACTCCTTCTGGCTATTCTATGTAGACTTCTTCTACCAACACCCCATTTAGAAAAGCTGACTTTACATCCATTTGATATACCTTGAATGATTTGAAGCTTGAAAGGGCCAAAAACATTCTGATAGCTTCAAGACGAGCAACAAGAGCGAACGTCTCTTCGAAATCAACACCTTCTACTTGAGCATAACCTTTGCGGACTAACCTAGCTTTGTTTCGACAATCTTTCCATCCTCATTGAGTTTATTTTTGAATATCCATTTTGTGCCAATGACATTCTTGTCCTTAGGTCTTGGAACCAAATCCCAAGTTTCACTTTTCTCTATTTGATTTAGCTCTTCATCCATCGCTTTTACCCAAAATTTATCTGCACATGCTTCATTGAGATATTTTGGCTCAATCTGAGATAATAATGAAACATTTGTAGAATCGTGTGAAGGTATGACTCTTCTTCTTGTTTTCCTGCTATTTGGATCACCAATGATCAAATATTTGGGATGATGTTTCTGAACATATCGTGAAGGAGTTTTGGGAAGCAATTGTTGTGTTTCCTCTTCTTCATCTGAAACCTCTCTGAATTCTTCTTGACAAATTTCATCACTGAGTTCCTTGACTGGTTCTCTTATCCCTGTATTTTCATCAACTATTACATTTATGCTCTCTACGACTGTATGCGTTCTTTTGTTGAAGCATATGTAGGCCTTGCTTTTGCTGGAATATCCAAGAAAGATTCCCTCATCACACCTAGGATCAAACTTACCCATATTCTGATCTTCCCTTCTGATGAAGCACTTACTCCCAAACACTTTGAAGTATTTTACTATAGTTGGTCTTCCTTTCCACAACTCATAAGGAGTTTTATGATGATTGACTCTAAGTTGGGCCCTAGTGATAATGTAGACTGATGTACTGACTGCTTCTTTCCAAAATCCATCTGAGAGTTTTGACTCATTTAACATAGCTCTAGCCATATTTTCAACAGTTCTGTTTTTCCTTTCAACTACTCCATTTTTTTGAGGAGTTCTTGTTCGCTTGAATATTCTCTTTTGATTCCTTGTTGCTCACAGTATTCCACAAATTCATTTGAAGTGAACTCTCCTCCTCTGTCTGATCTTAAGCATTTGATTCTCTTGTCAGTCTCATTTTCAATCATTTCTTTGAAAGCTTTAAATTTTTCAAAAGCTTCAGATTTTTCTTTGAGAAACATAACCCACGTCATTCTAGAATAATCATCTATAAACAACATGAAGTAGCTTTCTCCCTAAATGCTCTGAGTTCTGGTGGGGCCACATAAATCAGTATGAATAAGATCCAAAGGTTTTGAAGAAGTGTACCCTTTTGATTTGAAACTGGTTTTTGTTTGTTTTCCATGTTGACAGGGACCACAAATGATATTATGGGGCCTTTTTATTTTGGGCAAGTCTCTAACAGCTTCCTTGTTACTAATATTGACAAGATTATCAAAGCTCAAATGCCCCAATCTTTTATGCCATAGCCAACTCTCATCTTCTTGAGTTAAAAAACACTTTTCCCTTTTTATCTCACTCAGCATGTAAATATTGTTTGGAGTCCTTGTAGCACTCGCAATGAGTTTTCCATTTTTTTATTTACTTATCTCACATCTATCATGAAAAGAAAGATACTATGTGCCCTTGATCACAAAGTTGACTCACACTTAGAAGATTATGTCTTAGGCCTTCTACATAAAGCACATTTTTTGTTTTGGATTTCCCATCCAAACTAAGAGTCCCTTTACCACAGATTTTAGTTGACCTATTATCTTCAAAACTGACTGTTTCTCAGTTTGTTTGTTTTAAGACCAAATTTTTTTCCTTTTCACCAGTCATATGTTTTGAACAACCACTATCAAGATACCATTTTTCTACTTTTTCTTGAGCATGAAAATTAGTTTGAACTATCATTGACTTAGATTTGATCTCATTTTTCTTTTTAGTGAACTCAAGGCTAGATCTATCCAAACTGCACATCCTTGCTGTATGCCCAAAATTCTTGCACTTGACACACATGAAATTTTTATTCATAAGAGGTGCAAATGAGTTAACATTTTCCTTACTATGGCTATTCAAGGATTTATTGCAATGCATAGATTTGTGACCAAAATTCTTGCAGGAAAAAAAATAGCCATGGAAAGTATTATGTAACCTGTTTTGATGCCTTGGATGATTGTTCTTCTTGTGACCAACTGGAGTCCACCGCTCTTCAGGATGAAGATTGGTCTTTCTCGAAGACCCTATTTCATGAATAGTGATACCATCCTTCTTTTGCTTGCCATACGAAGTATTCTGTCTGAGAGCCAAATTTTCCAACTTCATTCTAAGAGGCATAACCTCTTCTTCTAGTTTCTCGCAATCGGTTTCCTTTCCTTTTAAAGCCTCTGTCAGAACTTGTTCAACCTTCTTTCCTTCTTCGACTAGAATTTTGAAGTCTATAACTCTTTGAGACAATCTTGATCTTGCAATCTCTTCTTCCTGAATTTGATGCTTGAGAACATAATTTTCTTCCCTGAATTTCTCAAGCCTTTTTAAAACCAAGAAGAATTCACCTTTGAGATCGAACCCAACCTCTTCATTTCTTTCTGAATCTGTATGTTCCTTTGATAGATCCTTCTCCAAGCTGTTAGGCTTTTTTTGGAGAAACCGACTCTTATACCAATTGAAGAACACAAGCTTATACTGAGAGGGGTGGGGTGAACAGTATAAGATAACCAATTAACAATTTTAACTTTAAATAATAGAGGCATCAACACAACATTAATCAAGACAGAAAGCATCACACATTGAAGACTCATTTTAATGTGATTCACCCAGAATGGTTGGGCTACATCCATGGATAAAATCTTTCACTAAATTTTATCAATCAATTAATGGGAAAAACCTTTCCCGATTACAAATTTTAGGGGCACCAACCCAAAGGAGACACCAATCCCCTAGCTCTGTTCTGGCTGGTGATCCTCTAGAAGACCTCTACCTCTGCTGCCCTTAGCAAATGGAACTCTATCCACAGAAGACACATGTCTTCCCTGCTCTAGCTGGAGACCTCTGTCCTCAACTCTATCACCTCAAAAGCTGGTCCTCAAATTTGCACTAAACATAGTCCTTCGGTCTAGCAAAAATGTCCTCTTTGTCGGCTTCACTACCTCTTCAAATCCTTTGTAGCTTCTGTCATGAAACTACAACATGTCATGATATCATGACACCTTTTGCTTCTGATGACGTCATCTTCACTTCTGTCGTGAAATTGTGACCCTTCTGTCTTAATGGCCTTCTCTGCTTTTGTCACAAAATTGTGACACTTCTGCCTCTGCTGATGTCATCTTCAATTTTGTCGTGAAATCGTGACCCTTCTTGCTTTCTCAACCTTTTCTCGACATGCACTAGCAAAAATGGAACATGTCATGAAATTGCGACATTTTCGTTGCCTTATGCTTTTCTTTGCCTTACGCCCGTGAAACTGGAACATGTCGCAAAATCACGACACTTTCACCTTCGAGCTCTTCCTTCTTGAATTCGTCATGAAATCATGACGCTTCTTCTGTTGAAGACTTGCTTCCTGTTTCTGTCGTGAAATCGTGACATTTTATCCAACTGAATGCTGCCATCTCAACCTATTGCGAAATCATGACGCTTTCAGCTTTCGACTCTTCCCTTTGTTGCATGTCATGAAATCACGATAGTTCTTACTTTGAGTTCTGTAGCATGTCGTGAAATCATGACAGTTCTCACTTCGAATTCTGTATCATGTCACAAAATTGCGACACTTTGCCTTGCTACTTTCTCTCTTTTCGAACTTGTCATGAAATCGCAAAAAATCACACCACAGACTCTCTTTTCAGCATTATGTCACGAAATCGTGACACTTTTTCTTTTGGACTCTCTTTTCTGCATTATGTCATGAAATCATGACACTTTTCCTTTTGGACTCTCTCTCCTACAACATGTCCCAAAATCACGACACTTTTTCTTTCGGACTCCCTCTCCTGCACCATGTCGCAAAATCACCTCACTTTTCCGTCCATACAATCTTCTTTGCAATATGTCGTGAAATCGTGAAACTTTTTCTTCTTTGCCTTCCTGCACTTTTCGAGTCACAAAAATGCGACATGTCGCAAAATCGTGACACTTTCCACCTTGCTCTTCTTCTCTGCCAACATGTCGCAAAATCGTGACAGTTTTGCCAGCTCTTTCTCTCTCCTCAAACATGTCGCGAAATCGTGACAATTTTTCTTGCCTGCTGCATACCTTTTCTTCCTTGTCTTTTTCTTTGATATTTTGCAAAAATGCTACTATGATCTTCTTGGAAACTCACTGTCCATGCTCTGAATAATCTGACATTAAATTAAATTCCTTCAAGAGCTTCTTGACATCAATGACAACTTCTACACTTGAGCAAAGGCAATGGACCCAAGGTACCCAAAATTGCTAACAATTTAAATATTATAATCCTTTGCTTAAAATATAGTTGCCTTGCTTTGAGATATACCTTGCCTTGAATAATTTTCCATTGTTTGCTATTCACCAAATCCATTTTTGACACTGTTGATATATTGTCCAACCTTATAGACTTCTCATCCTTGAAGAATATTTTTGCCTTGAATACCATGCACCTTTGACATCAATGACAACTCAATATTTCCAACAATATCCCACTTTTTCATTGATGGAAACCCTAAAAAAAATTATTTTACTACAACTGGATTCACTATCTACTCCCCCTCACTAAAATTCTTCCCCTTTGACATCAATGGGAAAGGGCTCCTTGGGGCTGAAAGATAAAACACTAGACATAGCCCCCTCACCACCTCCTTTTATTTTGGTGATCAATTATGGGATGGGAGTGAAGCTCCCAAAGTAATATTATCCTCTTCTTGTTTCATTTTCTTTCTCCAAAATTTGGATATCATACCTCTTTGAAAATTTTGAGCATCCTTTTTCTTGCCTGTCTTTGGAAGTTTTGGGAACATTGTTTTACACCATCTAGATGTATGCCCAAAATTGTTGCAATTGTAACACATGATGTTGCAGTATTTGAAATGTACAAATGAATTGAAGTTCCTCTTAGTGAAGCTAAAAATATTCTTATCATGAACCCTGCAATGTATAGCTTTGTGACCAAAATGATTACATGAGAAACAATGACCATGGAAGAAATTTTGAAACCTGTTTGATTGCCTTGGAGGATTTTGTTGCATGGTTCTCTCATTAATTTTTCTATGATGGTCCCTATCCCTTGATGGTGCTTTGTTTTCTTCCTCATTGATGCTTCCACTTCTCAACATATCAGCATAGGTCTTAGGCTCTTCTTCAATTTTCTTTGGTGCCTCTATTTCTTTTGAGATTGACTCCCTTTTTTGTTTCTCTTAACCTTCTTCAAAACCAAGTCCAGTTTTGATAAATGGAGATCTATGTGCTTTGATAATATCATCCAAGTTTTTTGAGCTTTTCCTAAACTGACATATCTTATCATTAAAATTTTCAATTCCCTTCCTTAGAATGACAACTTCATGTTCTAGTCTTTCACACTCTAGTAATTTTACCTTTAATTGTTTAGAAATACCTTCTTCAATTCTCCTTGCCTCTTCAACATTTTCTTTTAGGTCGATGGGATATTGTAGAAACTTTACCTTTGTTTTCTCATCCTCTTGTACTTGAGCCTTCAATCTTGAGTTCTTATTTCTAACCCTCTTTAACTCTTCAAGAGCAAAAATAAGTTCCTCTTCTATGTCAACTATGGCTTCCTCTTCATATTTTGAATCTTTCTATTCTTCTTGGTCTTCAACAACAAGATCATCTTCTTTCTCTTTTATTGCCAAAAATAAAATTTCTTCTCTTTCATATCAGAGAAGCTTTCATCACTGCTTGCTTCTTCAACATAAAAACTCTTCTTATGTCTTTTAAAGATATTATTCTCTTTTTTTTTAAAGCAAAAAACCCCTTGCGGGGCCACCTTTGTCTAAGAGACCACGAACAGGGGGTTCTACACCATAAAAGTCACCCGAGAGTCGCACACGACCCTGCCCACCCTTCCGCACCAGAAATAAATATCAATTGGATCTCTCTCTTGGATACCCAATTCAGATTTTTGGTAGGGTGGATATTTGAACGTGGGACCTCTCTTGGAGGATTTCCCTCTCCTCTCCAACTCACCTACAAAATCCTAGGTTTTGAAAGATATTATTCTCATGCTTGCCTTGACCATGCCTATTTTTCTTTTCATGATAAATTTTTTTCTTTCTTTTTCTTGTATTCTTTTTCTTCTTCATTGCTACTACTTCCAGCTTGTGGACAATTAGATGCATAGTGACCAAAGTTACCACAATTAAAACATTTTACAGTTTGTATATCTTTATGTTTTCTTGGACCCTTCTTATACCTTATCACAAAATTAGCTTCTTCTCCACTACTTGATTCTTCACTTGAATCTGGTTCTTTATTCTTTGCCTTATTTGAAGCTTTGAATATTGCTTCCCTTTTGGATGTTTGATATTTTTTAGTCCTCATATCATAGCCTGTGAGAATCCTATGTAGCTCATCCATGCTCAAAGTTTTGAGATCCTTCATTTCTTCAATTGATAAAACCTTTGCATCAAACCTCATGGGAAGTGACCTCAATATTTTTTGAACAATATTAGAGTATTCAATACTTTCTCTAAGTCCATGAGTGGTGTTGACAACCTCATCAACACGAAGTAGATACCTAGCAATATCTTCCTCATATTTCATCTTAAAGTCTTCAAATTTCCTCATGTGGGTTTGAATATTTACCATTTTAACCTTGTTGTTTCCTTCATATGTTACTTGTAACTTGTCCCATATTTTTTTTGCTGAAGTGCATTGCATGACTTTCACAAACTTTGATTCACATAATCCACTTAAGATTGCATTCATTGCCTTGGAATTATTTTTGTATGGTTTCTTACCATTTGCATCTATGGGAGGAGTTGTAGGTGGAGTGAACCCATTCTAAAAGGATTGCCATATATCATATTTTATGTGCCATCAAATAATTTTTCATCCTTATGCTCTAGAAATTATAGTTAGTCCCATAATACAATGGTTCCCTATTTGACAAAAATCCTTCCTAATGTGCCATGTGTGTTCCTATAATATCTTCCTTCAAGTTTTTAGGCTTTCACGAAGGAACCCACTCTGATACCAATTGAATAACACAAGCTTATACTAAGAGGGGGTGAATAGTATAAGATAAAACTTTTACTTTTCTTTCCAAAGCAATAACTTCAAATATCATCAATTGCAATAATGAAATAATGCACAAATCACCACACACATAAGAGACACAGATTTAACATGGTTCACCCAATGTGGGCTACATCCACAGAGAAATATTTCTTATAAATTTCTCAACAAATTTTGTGGGCTCCAACCCACAGGAGATACCAATCCCCTATTACAATGTTCATAGACACAATCCATAGGAGATACCAATCCCCTCTCAATTTCATGGACACCTATCCATAGGAGACACCAATCCCCTCTGCTTTGGTTCGTGGAAACCACTCCACTCTATTTTGGTTTTGTGGACACCACTCCACAAGAGACACCAATATCCTCTGATCTATTTATGTGGATACCACTCCACTATATTCTGGTTTTGTGGACACCACTCCATAGGAGACACCAATCCCCTCTACTCTAGTTTTGTGGACACCACTCCACTCTATTATGGTTTTATGGACACCACTCCATAAGAGACACATGTCCCCTCTATTTTAGTTCTGTGGACACCACTCCACTTTATTCTGGTTTTATGGACACCACTCCATAGGAGACACCTATCCCCTCTACTCTGGTTCAAACTCTACTCAAGTCTTCTCTCAAACCTGCTCTATAATTCTGCTCAACCTGATCCAAACCTACTCATAAAAACTACTCAAATCTACTCCAAAACCTACTTGTATCTACTCTAAAAATTGCTCATAAAACCTGCTCAAATATACTCAAAAACCTGCTCAATTATTCTCCAAACACCTTGTCAATTCTACTCATAAAACATTCTCAAATCTATACACAAAAGTGCTCAAAACTGATCCAAAACCTTCTTACAAACACTGCTCATCTATTCCCAAATCTTGCATACAAAACAATGTTCATCTATTCCCAAATATTGCATACAAAACAATGCTCATCTATTCCCAAATATTGCATACAAAACAATGCTCATCTATTCCCAAATCTTGCATACAAAATAATGCTCATCTATTCCTAAATCTTGCATAATGATGTCATTAGGTTCTTCACGTATTCTTCAATGTGATTTCCTTAACTAAAGCAATTCAGACATATGGTACCCAAAATTATTTTATCTTCATGAACATATAGAGAATGATATGCACTAACAAATACCCAATATGTTCTTCACATTCATTAAGTATGTTGCTTTCACATGTCTCACATTTATTACATCAAAAGGTAGCTTTAGTCTAGCACTTGATAACTGACCTGGTAATTTTTGATTTGCACCTTTCCTTCAAAACCAATCATAGTGCCCAAATCTATCCTTTTCATCTACTTCCAAAATCAATCATGAACAATGCACAAATTTTCTTCTCAAATCTGATCTATAACCCTTGCACATTTACTCCCAATTTCCATCAAATCAATGCACAAATTGACTCACAAATATGATCTATAACCCTTGCCCATTTATTTCCAATTTCAAGCAAAAATAATGCACATCCAATAATTCCTTATACCTCCAACTATATGACAACAAAAATATTTTCCTTAAACAAAACCACCTTGAGAAAGGAATTAAATCACCATACCTCTAAATATTTCTTAATAATGATGATCTTCTTTTTGCATGAGCTTCCCAAACCTGTCTAGACAAAAATAAATTTTCTTTTGTTTGTCCCTTCAAAATTTGGTTAGCAATTCTCCTTTTTCTTTTCTTGAATAAAAATCAAATCATCCACTCAAAAATTCCTTATCAAAGTGACCTCTTATTCATTATTTTATAATATGCAAAATACAAAATTTAAATGCCAAAGTTACACCTTATATCTCCAACTTATAGCATGATAAATACTAATAAAAATCAAAATTACACCTTATATCTCCAACTTATAACATACATAATTCAACTTTTATATTAATCAATGTAGCACCTTATATCTCCTACTTAAATTAAAACAAAAATATTTTCCCTTACCTTGCACCAAAACCCTTAACTACCATGGAGGGGATTTGATCCCTAGACCTTCCAAAGCATAGCATCTTGCCAACGTCTCCTTGACATATTGGGCTAGCCCAATGGGTAACACAAAAAAATGATCTCACTTTATTTAAACCTGCGATGTGCTTCCACTCAGCAAAAATCACCACGATGTCTTCCAAGAAAAACTACCATCGACGGGTTTCAACCCTCAGACCTCATGCACAACAACACCCCATGCAAAGCCACACAACCGGTTGGGCTACCCCAGCAGGTGAAAATAAAGGAGCGTGATGTAATATTTGTTCATGTCTTTTCACTCCTTCAACAACAAAACTTTCAACAAAAGTCGACCAGATTCGACCCTACAACCTCATGCATAATAGCGCTCCACACAAAGCTCGACAACCAGTTGGGCTATCCTAGCTGGTGACAACAAAGGGGTATGATATCATCTTTATCCTTGTCTTTCACTGGCTCCTATTTTTCACTGCTCCTCTCCTTTGGTTGTTGCTTGCACTCCACAACTGATTTAATCGATTGCCATTACATTTTCAAAGGTGAATTATCACCATATATATTTATATGCTTCCTAATGTTGTTTGATTTTTTCCAAGTCAGCTCAAACCTTTTGCTTTCAAACTTTATAATTGTTGGTACCTTTTTCTTTTTCAAATTCTTTATATTATAATATTTTAAATCTTATGATTTAAATATTATAATATTAACTTTTAAACCTTTGTCCCTCTCTTGAAATATTTAAATCTTTTTGTCCCAAGCAAATTTTAAACCTTTGTCCTTTTCTATTTATAATATTTAAATATTATAATCCTTTGCTTAAAATATAGTTACCTTGCTTTGAGATATACCTTGCCTTGAATAATTGTCCATTGTTTGCTATTCACAAAATCCATTTTTGACACCGTTGATATATTGTCCAACCTTATAAAATTCTCACCCTTGAAGAATATTTCTGCCTTGAATACCATGCACCTTTGACATCAATGAAAACTCAATATTTCCAATAGGTTGGAGGTGGTCGATATTGTTGTTGTGTACCCCATTTATTAGGGTGGGATTTTTAGATGTTGGTTTGGAAATAAAGTATCTTGATTGGAAACTTGAGGAACTTGATTGTGACCTAGATGTGGACCTTGATTGGGAACTTGACTAGGAATTTGATTATGCATGTGATTCAAAACTTGATTGGGAATTTGATATTGTGACAAAGGCCACTCATATAGAGGGGGTGAAAGAGGTTGGAAGGGTGGAGTAGTAGGTGGGGTTGAATTCCAATAAGGAGGTGAAGTTAAGAAACTATACTCATTAGGGTAAGGAGGAAAAGGAGTTTGCTTTGAGAAGGAAGCTTGATCATAAGGAGGAGAGGATAAATAATTAATCTGAGAGTGGGAAGGGGGACATAGATTAGAAACTTGATCATAAGAAGGGTGTTAAATATAAGGAGGATATTGGGGATTGAATGAATATAGATGAATAGTAGGAAGTCATTAAAGGATATGGAGAAGATTGAAATAAGAAAGAAGAAAAGAAGATGTATAGATAGAAAAAGAATCTCCATGCACACGAATTTGAAAAGAACTTAGAGAATGAAAATTTGAAAAAGGATTGATATTGAGAATATTAGACTCAAGAGGAGTCGGTGGATAGAAAGTTACAAGAGGGACAAAATAACTAGAATGAGAGGGGACCCTCACATACGTGGATCAAGAAAGGAGTTAAAATTGGGGAAGGTGAACAAAAGGGGTGGTCAAAAAGGATTTTATGATGAAAAGGTAATATTTGAAGAAGAAGCATCATGTGAGTTAGGAGGAATAGGAGTGGTTGAGATTGTGTCAATGATTTAAGAGATGACAAGAGAATCAATTTGAAGATAGGGAAGAGAAGAAAGGGAATGATCAAGAATATGAATATGGGTTAATAAAACTCAAGGTGATTTTGGTTGTGAATGGTGAGAGGAAGGTGAAGAATGATTGACATAAGAGGTGGAACGCATGTAGTTATCAAGCTCAAAGTACATAACATTTGGAAAGGCATTGGGTGAATGGATCCTCTTGTGAGGACTCTTAAGTGGCACATTATGAGTGGTTTATTGTGTGAGTCCTTGATCATAGTTTTAATGCCCATGCCATGATGGATCAATTTGGGATTTTTTATGAGAATAGGTGAGTGGATTACAAGGCAAGGTGGAGGTTACTCCCTCTAATTGGTAAAATGGGTTGGTTGAAGAAGGGGTTACCCTAGAAGCCTCCATGGTTAGGCACTCTTACTCTCATGCTTGACTGTGGGTAAGAACCATGATTGGAGGGGTTCACAGTAGGTAGTGTTGAGTGATAATTTTATCCAATTGCAAGACTATACTCACAGTCAAGATTCTGCCTGGATATCCTCTTTTGCAATGAAATTTTTGTAATTTCTCCAAGGTTTATTTTTAATATGTTAAACTTGCTTGCGATACTTAGTAAAATGTTAAATGTTAAAATTAATTGGATACCTCAGTGTTGCATATACCTATTAACAAAGGGCTTGTTTTGGTATTGATTTGATTTGTAATGATATTTGTTGTTCATGGAATTTCTAAAATGCGACTTTATTGATCAACCATCTACTTTGAAATTACAATAATGGTGATTTAATCAATTTGATCTCAAATTGTTAATCCAAATTTATCTTCTTTTGTTAACAAATTTTATCTTCTTTTGTTAACCAATTTTATCTTCTTTTGTTAACAAATTTTATCTTCTTTTGTTAACCAATTTTTATCTTCTTTTGTTAACAAATTTTTATCTTCTTTTGTTAAGATTTGTTTGAGCATAAAAATGACTAAAATCTAACTTTGCAATGTAGGAGATTTGGAATGTCATAATTAATTGTTCATTTTAATGCAATGTTGGATTTTATTGAAATTTCCATTTTCACAAAATGAAAGTAATTTGATTATTTGGAAAATGTGCAAAGTTTGAAATTTCAAATTTTCGTTAAAAATGTGAATTTGTGTGAACATGAAAATATGAAATGTAAAGAAGTCCTTGTGTATGAGAGGGACTTTTCAAAAAATGTTTCTCGCTCCTTCTACATGCCTTGCATCCTCCATCCCTGCCCCTACCTGTCTGCCTACTGCTGGTGGGCCTTCACCTGATGCTTCCTCCTCTACCACGTTGGAGCCTAGGGAGATCCCCCTGGATGGCCCACCCTTTGGGCCCGACCCGGGAGGGACTACTACAGTGTCATACTTGCAAAAGGTTGTAGGGCTCCACCGACCCCTTCCCACCTCTGATATTGTTCACCCTGTCATGGATGGTGAGAACTTGGTCCTCCTGGATTCCCTCATGAAGGAAAAGCTTTCCTTCGAATCTCTTTCCCTTGTGGGAAAATTTCTTGGAGGGCATCCCGATATGGAGTCCATCCAAAAATGGGCTGGCCTCAAATGGCGTGTGCTCGGAGATCTCCATCTGGTGGACCTTACCAGAGGTTTTTTCCTGATCTGCTTGAATAACCAAGAGGACCATGATCGCATCTTGATCGGAGGCCCCTGGTTCTTTGGTAGGAAAATCTTGTTTTTAAGGAAATGGGGTGAATATTTTTGCCCTAGCACACAAGACATCAATTTTGTGCCTATATGGGTTCGTCTCCCGAAGCTTCCCATCCATTTCTACCATGAAGACATTCTCCATTGGATTGGTGACTACATTGGGAAAACGGTGGCCCTAGACCCTACAACGAAAGCCCGATCTCGCATGGCTTGTGCCCGCATTTGTGTCAATGCCAACCTTGCGTCCAAGCTCCCCACCCACATCAACCTCATCTATGGTGATTTCCATTGGTGCTAGGCTATCAAATACAAAAACAAACCCCCCTTTTGTATCGAATGTAATTCCTAGGGCCACCTTCGCTTGCAGTGTCCTTCCCTCAAGCCTCCACGACCAACTTAGGGTAAGGAGCTCCTCCATCCTAAGCATGATGATCGACCATCCAGACTGGTGATCAATAGCAAGAAAGTGATTCAAACTGGTCTATAGCAGTCTCTCGCTCCCTCTTCTTCTATGCACCCTGATCAGGTATGCTCCATGTTTGACTTTCCTAATAATTTTGGTCCTCTACTATCTACAAAGAATGAGATCCTCTTCCCTGAATATCTCCATGCAACCAACCCCTTGTCCCAAGGCCTTTCATCCTCATTACCTTTCGCATTAGGTTCCCCTCAGCCTATCCCTACAACCTTTACTGATCCTCCCCCCTCCATCGAACCCCTGCTTACTCCTAACCCCTCCCCCTATTTAGGCATGCCTATTCAGGATCCCCTTTCTCCCTCCATCTCAGACTCGAACTCCTCAGACCAACCCCCTCCCATCATCACTAGAAGCAAAAAAGGCTTGGTGGACTCTGGTGCTAAAAGAAAAAGAGGGATACCCCCTAACATCGAGCTAATCAGGAAAGAGGCTGATGACCAAGTGGCTGATGGAAGGCAACTAACCTTGTCTGAAACCCTTTTCAATCAATAGAGAGATGATAGTAGAAGTTCCAAACCTCCTCCTACCCTCAACAAAGGAGGCAAAAAACCCCCCAAATCGTCTAGATGAAGATCCTTTCATGGAACATTAGGGGCCTCAATAGCAGGAACAAACAAATATTAGCTCGATCCATAAGAAAATACCACAATCCATCTATTCTTCTCCTACAGGAAACAAATATTGATGATGACAGAACCACTAGCATTGCCCCTAAGATCTGAAAAAAAGGTCAATGGGCAGCATCTCCAGCTGAAGGGACTGTTGGAGGTCTTCTGTGCATGTGGAACCTAGAAGTTGTTGAAGGAAGAATCATATCCTACTCTAGCAGATCCCTAAACATGGCGTTCTACTACAAGGAAAACAAATTCACGTGGGTACTCTCCAACATCTATGCTCCCAACAATCCTATGGATAGAAACAACATGTGGGCCTCCTTGTCACTCATGAAGAGCGTGGTCTCTAACCTCCCATGGATGGTGGCTGGAGATTTCAATTCCCCCCTTTGTGCGGCTAAAAAAAAATGAGGACCCAGTGTGCCGGCTAAAAGCATCAGTGACTTCTAGAACTTTTTTCGTGATAATGAGCTCATGGACATTCAACTATGGGGACATCAATTCACGTGGAGTAACAAAAGAGTTGGAGCGGACCACATTTAGGTTAAATTGGATCGTTTCTTCCTATCCCAACAATTTATTCCCTTGTTTGGTGATACCTCCCTCATTCCCCTTCCATGCATTGGCTCAGATTATTCCCCTCTTCTTCTTGAGTCCAATAAAGCCCCTTCCTTCAAGACCCCATTTCGGTTTGAAAGCATGTGGATTCTCCATCCGGAGCTAAAACTAAAGATTCAAGAATGGTGGTCCACCTTTGTCCATGGGTCAGCCATCTCCCGTGTGTCTTAGAAACTAAAAATCATCAAATAAGGCCTCAAAATCTAGAACAGGGAAGTGTTTGGGGACATTTTCAAAGCCAAAAAGTAAATCTCTGACCGTCTCTTGCTGCTGGATCATCTGGGTCAGCATAGGCCATTGACCCCTGCGTTGAGAGATGAGGAAAAACACTTGCTTTTTAAGCACCACAACATCTTCACCAAAGAAGAAACCTTCTGGAGGCAGAAGTCTCGGGCTCTGTGGCTCAAGGAAGGGGATGCCAACACTAGTTTTTTTCATGCATCCACCCTCTGCAACAAGAGTACCAAAAAGATCAAGGAGATCCTTCTCGCCAATGGCACAGCCACCCAGGACATTGTCAGGATTCGCCATGAAGCCTCCTCCTTCTTCAACAACTTGCTAAATTTTGAGCTTCCCCATTATGGGCCTGCACAATCCTCCCTCCTCAACAACATTCCCACTCTCATCACCCCAGAGATGAACCAGTTTTTGACTCAACCTTTGGAGGCCAAAGAAATCAGAGATGCCCTCTTTGCCATGAAGGGCGACAAAGCACCTGGGCCTGATGGGTTTCCTCCCCGCTTCTTCCAAACCTTTTGGGAGGTGATCAAGGACAAGGTCATTTATGCCATTCGTGAGATGCAACACACTAAAATCATCCCTCGTAGGACCAACTCAAATTTCATTGCTTTGATTCCTAAGAGCCCCCACTACAAATCCATGAATGAATTTTGACCTATTAGCCTTTGCAACATTATTTATAAATTCTTAACCAAATCCCTGGCTCAAAGGCTTAAGCAAATCTTCCCATCCATCATTGACCCATGCCAAGGGAGTTTTGTCAAAGGGTGGTCCATAACTGATAGTATCATCTCCCTCCATGAATCCCTTAACTCCTCCCACTGCAATAAGAAAGTTGCGATGTTTATCAAACTAGACATCAGCAAAGCCTTTGACAGATTTGACAGGGAGTTTCTGCTAAAATTCATGGATAAATTCAGGTTTCATAAGGACTGGATTACGCTCATCAAAGGCTGCATTTAAGTCCCACGGTTCTCTGTGTTAGTGAATGGGTCGGCAGCTGGCTACTTTCCAAGCTCCAACGGAATTCATCAGGGTGACCCCTTGTCCCCTTTCCTCTTCATCATTTTAGTCGAATCCCTAGGTAGAACTATAAAAAATGTTGTCACCGATTAGGGTATTTCTAGGCTCCAGTTGTCTTCACGCTCCCCCCCATTATACCACCAACAGTTCGTGGACGATACTATCATTGCAACTCTAGCTTCTATCCCTCAAGCCAAATGCATCAAGAGGATCCTTGACACCTTTGCTTCTACTGCTGGCCAAGAGATTAATTACATGAAAAGCAACTGTTATTTTCTCCACACTTCGGGTCCCAGACAACGAAATATTGCTTGCACCCTTCAATGTTCCATTGGAGATCTTCCCATGACCTATTTGGGCCTTCCACTCTTCACCAAAAGCCCCAAGGCTGCTATGTGGGATGGGGTTGTTGACAGAATTAGGCATAAATTAGCCACTTGGAAAGGCTCCCTTATCTCCCAAGATGCTAAGTCCACGCTCACTATGGCGGTTCTCCAAAGCATCCTCGTATATTTTATGTCAATTTTCAAAGCTCCTATTTTGGTGCATTCCAAGATCGAGCAAATATAGAGATCCTTCCTTTGGCATGGTCCTAAAAATTCTTGCAAGTTTCATCTGGTCAGGAGGGAAAGGTGTGTCAACCTAAGGCTCTTGGGGGCCTTGGATTGAGAAGGTCGGCTGATATGAATCTTGCCTTGATGGCTAAACAAACTTGGAAGGTGCTTACCAACTTCAATGTGGAGTGGGTCTCCATGATTCATGACAAGTACTTGCAGCACAGTTCATTGCTAAACAACAACATCCCTTCCAATGGTTTAGCCTTCTGGAAAGCAGTTCTCCATGCCAGACCCCTTGTATCCAAAGGAATCAGATGGTTGTTAGGGGATGGTTCATCTATTAGCTTTTGGGATGACATTTGGATTAAGTAAAAACCCCTCAATGACTATCCCTATTTTTTTGTGTTACATCAGGACTCTGAGAGAGCTTGGGTCCAAAGAGTGAAAGATTACATTGACAACCAAAATCAATGGAGGAGCTTCCCAGGAAGGGCTGGCACCTAATTATTTGAATTGTTAAGAACCGTCCTTATCCCCACCGTTGCTTCGTGCGATCGTATGATCTGGTCCAAGACCAACAGTGGTGATTTTTCCATCATGTCTACGTTCTCTCTCATTAGGGTTGCTCCTAGAACATCCTTTCCCCTTGCTATGGTTTGGATCAAGCATCTCATCCCAAAGATCAGGTTTTTTGCATGGATTGCTATCCAAAATAAGGCACTCACCATTGACAATTTGATGAAAAGGGAGATCCTTATTCCAAACAGATGTCACCTGTGTTTATCTACTTGGGAATCGATTAACCATCTGTTCGTGGATTGCTCGTTCACTAGAGAGGGCCTCGACTTCTTAAACTCCTCCTTTCAGATATAGTGGGTCTATCCCAATTCCTTGTTGCAACTCTTCGCCTAGTGGCCCACCCCATTCTGTCACCCTAAGCTTGCCTTCCTATGGAATATTTGCCTCCATCACTTTGTTTGGCAAGTTTGGCTCGAACGAAATCGTCGAGTCTTTTTAGAGACCTCCATTGACCCTATTTCGACCACCATAAAATCCCTGACCTTTGCCATTAAGAATTTCTAGCTCATCCCTTGGGTCTATGCTCCCCTTAGGCCCATGGAAGTCTCCATCCTCACCTCCCTTGGCATCCCCATCCCCAAGTGGGACCCCCCTGCCCCCCATCCCTGTTCCACGGTCGTTTGGCATCCCCCCATGGTAGGTTGGATCAAACTCAATTTTGATGGTGCTTCCAAGGGAAATCCTGGGTTGGCTGCTATAGGGGGTGTTGTGAGGGATCATAATGGCTCCATTATTCTTGCCTTTGTGGAGAACCTCCACCATAATACCAATAATGTGGCCGAAGCCTAGGCTCTGTGGCGTGGCCTCCAACTCACCAAGCATCATCGTTCTGGGATCCACATCGAAGGTGATTCTGCCATAGTCATTGGCTACTTGACTTCTAACAAGGACCCCCCATGGAACATTAGGACTCTAATCAACGAATGTCAGGACCTCCTATGTAGACATAGCCAAGTGGAAATTGATCATGTGTTCAGGGAGGCAAATAGGATTGCTGACAGGTTGACAAATATTGGCTTGGGTAAAATTTCATTGGAAGTGTGGCACCACTCCTCGCTGGATGTCCTTCGGTTGGTGCTCTCGAAAGCCCATGACAAACATACCATAATGGGCTTTGTGTCATGATGATTCTCAAAGCTATGATTACCATGAGTCTTTGGTGCAGCTGCATCTCAAGGTCTATCTATGCTGTGTCCCAAAGGGTTATGCACCCTTTAAATGCTTCTGGCTCCACTATCTAGACTTTCTAATCAGATCAGAAGGATGTTCTACCAAAGCTTAATCACTGCTTTCACCAGTGCCATCGAAGGTCTAAAATAGGCTATCAAGTAGAACATTGATGAGGAGGTCATGGATGTCGACCCGTAGTTGGGGGCTGACCCTTCCCACTTCGTGTCCAGTGGGATCTATCCCTGCGAGCTAGTTTTTGTTCAGTTCATGTCTGGTGGTTTACGTACTGTATTGTGGGTCTTCCGGTTTTGTTGTTTATGTGCAATGGGTTGTCACAAGTTTGTCCCCTATGTTGGTTTATCACTATCCTTCTCTTGGGGAGTTATGTATGCATTTCTGATGTAAATATAGGACAGGGACCAAGTTAAAACCCTTTTAATGATATTCTCTAACTTACCAAAAAAAAAATATGAAATTTAATTTGTAGAATTTGTCATCTTTCTTTTTTGGGCGGTTTTAATTTATTATTATTTTTTGTATTTTTTTATGAGATTAAAAAAAATGTAAAAGGGCTAAGGTTAGAGAAAATAAAATAAAAGGACAAGTTATCGTAACTTTTAAAATTTTAAACCGAACCTGCATATACACACATCCTTCATTAAACCAACATTAGTTTGACTTGTCTTCACACAGTCCACAATTAATGAGGTACAATATTCTATGGAATAACATAATATATTAAGAAAACTAAATGAGTTTGTCATCCACATTCATAAAACTCATCAAAATTTCCAATATATTGCCAATAAAAAAAATATTTTCAATAAATACACTTGCAGAATATCGTGTTCCAATGGCTTCCAATGGTGAAATTTGGTGAAGTTCAGCAAATTGGGAGGAGATGCTTCCAAAAAAAATCTTTTTCCAACATGCACTTCGCTGCAAAAATTCTCTGGCCATTTTCTTGTGCATTTGAATGCGTATTTAAAATTTTCAACAACAAAGCAAACTCTTTCATTTTTGCTTGTTTGGTTTTCTAATGTTTCATCTTGTAACCGTTGCCCTTCACTTGTTTAAAACTCCTTCGATAATGCTTCTATTTTTATTTAAATTATTATGCATCTAACCTTTTGGTAACACTTTTACAAAATGAATACTGCTTGTACTAATGACTATAGGCATGTTTAATTTCATCGAATTGTATCCTTATTTCATAAATACACCGACACTACTTCTAGAAGATCGTGCTCATTTAATCTTATCAAAGACCAAAAATGCTATAATTTTTCGATGGTAATGGCATTCAAAAAATGAAATGATAGCTACACTATCACATTTTAACTAAAAATTATGTGCAAAAACATGAGCATCATTGACATAAATTTACTACGCATAACATACACATTTCGATTGATACACCAAGCTTATGAACAAAATTATTTACCTAAAAATATTATTCATTTCTTGGTTTTTATTAAATAACTATTAAATTTGATGGCATCCTTAGAAAAATTTCTTCACAACTTGATATTGTTTGTCTCCTCACACCCTACTCTTCACTTGACAATTGCACTTTTAAAATTGAAAGCCACAACTACCCGTTGGCTTTATATTGTGTCATGATCCTTAACAATATGCTCTATAATTTCACTTTTTCCAAGCTTCCAATGTTGATGCCATATCCTGGATCAAAATGACAATCAACATTAGATGTAATAAAGGTAGTGGATATGCAATTATCCCCTACAAAACTAACAAATGGGGTGGTGTTTCATAGAATCCTTATGGTCCTATTCCACTCACAGATGCCTCATGTGGATATCCTAAATAACATGGTGGTTCCTGATCCACATTCCAAGTCCACTCATTTGAATGTTTTCTACCTTCTCTACATTGAATCACATTGTCATCAATTTAATCCAACCACCAACATGATGACACCATTCGATATGACCATTTTTAGTGTGAAGATCTATTTTGAACTGTATTCCTCTTGAATATATTTCCAAACATCATTGGAATGTCACTTCTACATTCAGTTTTGATATTTAAATTGTGATTATCACTCCTTGAAGATTCCTCTACAATATCTGCAAGTAATCGTTGGATGGTTTAATTTTATCCTTTTCATTTGAACTAGATTATCTGCACAATATTCATGTTCTCTATAACTACTAAATAGCACCATTATCCTCCCAAATTTTACTTCATCAAGCCTGCTACTATTCCTCTTCCTTTCACAAATAGAATCTACCATATTGAAACGTTGCACTATTATTCCTCGATTTTCAATTTTATCACTCAAATTTTGCTATTGTGCAAGCTCCTTGGCATTCGATTTTTAGATATATTTTGAGCCAAAAAAATAACAACAATAGTAGGGCATCACAAAGCATAGAGGGAAAGAGGCTTTTTTTGTGCGTAGAATTAAAACCAATAATAACCTACACCTACACCTTAATATCAATGTCCCCAAGTACATGCAATTCCATGATTTGATGATGACAACCGACGGATAATGAATTCTAATGTTAAATTTCAACCACCACCAAGGTGCTATTATTCTTGATAGTGTTGCTTTTTTTTAATATAGTTTACAGTCCAGTCACCATGGAAACATTTGGGTCAATCAAGAAAAATGATGTCGATTTAGAATCCAGGCATGACGAGGCTTATACTTTCTACATAATTGAACATTAATATTTTTGGTACCATCTGCATGTATCTTCTCAGTGTTCACTCTAATCATGATGTTGTTGTAGCGTGTGGCGAGACCCTGCTACTCTGAATACTGCACCAGCAAGGTGAAGAAAGTTGAGCTTCTTGTGCATTTTCAATAAAACACTCTTTTTTTCAACTCTTTCACTGCATTCTATAAAAAAAATAAATTTCAAGTTAAGGTCAAAGACACCACTATGGATAGCCCAAAAAATGTGATGAATAAATATTTACCTACCTTTTCGATGAATTTAAAGCAAGAACCAGTTGTAATGGAGAGATGGGATTACAGAAAAACATGGTTTCTTCTACCAATGGTAGGTATCTGATGCTTCCAAGAGGCCCTCATCTCTCTCGGATGAACATCGCATGAGAAAAATGCAGAAACACAACTCATGCCATTGCTACTAATACACCCATTGGTCATCCTAACTTTGTCTTATATTAACAAAAAAAACTTAAACTTAGACTTTATTTATTACTAAAATGTAAATATGCATTTCCTCTATTTCATTCAAAATAAAAGGACATTTATTTTGAGGTGAACATTAAGGATGTGATATTTTTATTTTGTCCAAAGTATTGATGAAATAGAAAATTAGAGGCATCGTTCTCAACCAAAGAATTTATTTTTAATAGAACATATATACTTCATAAAGGGAAATTCTTTTGAAATTAAAATTGAGGTTCTTATCAAATGCATAAAATTAATTCATTTAATTATTATTCTCAAAAATAAAATGTTTTATATTGCTATCTTTGGAAAATATCACTATTAACCAAATGAACATAAAGTGGAAATCTAATTAGGGTGATCTTATCTCCGAAGAACCCTTCCAATGAAACCATGATAATGATAAAACTTTGGATATCAAAAACCAAAACATTCAATCTGGGTTGCAATACTTCTTGACATATATTAATTGATAAATCACTCCACGCAAGCAAAATGTCACAATAACCACAAAAATTTTAAGTGGATCCCCAATTTTGGGGTAAGTTGTGCAATGGCAACAACAAATGGTGACTTTGCTGGAAAATACTCCTAAGAATTTTGGATAAAGAACCCAGTCTAAAATCAAGATAACCAAAGATCAGAGAAATAAATATCATCTAACAATATCCCAATAAATGGGTAAATAGCTTCAAATTAAAACCTATGAACTATTTGCTCCTACTCAGTGTGTAAACTGTGATTCCTTTTTGCATTCTTGAAGCAATCCAAATTCCATAATTTATTTTGCATTTAGGCTATAAAATATCACTCATAAAGATGTGCCTCTACATTCCTCCACTACTAGCTAGGCATCTACAACCCTGATGGAGATAAAATTTATCTCTTCTGACATCGCTCTACTGCTAGTCAGGCGTCTATAGCCCCATAGAGATTTTCTAAATCACCTAGGCATAAGATTAATTTTGTATGTTTTTTTTTTGTATTAAGCATTTAATTGCTTTACAAAATTTGTATGCCAACTAGGTTAGAGACCACTTAAGGCTAAATATGGAGTGTATTAGATTTTTTGCCTTAATATGCAAATCATAATGACTTTATCCTTCAAGGTTTCAAATAATACCCTTTAATATAGTGAGCTACATGTGGAGCTTCAATGAAATGTTTTATTGTTCCAAAATCCATCATCTTAGTCCAAAATCTAAGAATGATTACTAAACAATTTCATTTTATTTTCCTCAATTTTACCTGATTCCAAACTAGGTAATACATCCTACATGACAAAGGAACAACTATCAATAAAGATACTAGAAGTTAGTAGCTATCACAAAGCACTACTATAATCAAAGGAACAAACCCAAAAGCACATTTATGAAAATAAAAATCAAAACACGAAAATAAACCAAAACCTAACCTAATGTGAATTGACATAAATGTAAAGCACACACAAAAAACAAAGCAAAACAAAATTTTGAAATCAAAGATCACAAAATAAGCAAATAAATGAAACTATATCTGAACATTGTAAAAGAAAACACATGAAAATAGAAGACTATATACAAGACTATTTACAAAACAAGACTTGGGATTTTCCATATATGAAATTTTCCAGGATCCCAAACATGATTACCATAATTTGAGAGATGCCCATAATGATAGGCATGCTGATTTTGATGGGTATCATCCCATAATAGCATTAAATTTGAAAGCTCGAAGGCCTTTATTTTTCCTCTCTCACCCCACTAGTTCAATTTAATTCCATCTTCATTATCAAATTTAGATTTTGCTCCATCAAAATTAATGGTCCATAACTGGTCTTCAATTAATTGTTGTTTACTGTGTGAGATGTTTATTATTGAATTTTTATCTTCAATCACATTTGCCTTCATGTTGAGAATTTCCACTTTCGATTCATTGCTCAAGATACTATCCTCATTATTATGATTAGACATGAGCTCTTCCAAGCTTGACCCTATTTTTGAAAATTTACCTGCCAAACCACTATTCATAGTTTTAGACCAATCATAATTATGCAGCAATTTACAGGCATCTAGGATATCTAACAGATGAGGATCATTATAATTTTGTATCCCAGGTTCAATAGTCAATTGTTGATGAACTTGATCTAGTAACTCAAAAACATCTACCTCTATTTGTTCAACATAGCAACCTTATTACTAGTGTGAGTAGGAATCAACTCAAATTCTTTGTTAACCACAAATGGCATTTCATTATCAACAATATTTGAATCCAACATACAATTATGCAAACTTTTACCTGGAGTTTGAATGGCTAAACATAAAGGCTGAGATTCTACCTTTTGTACATTTCCATTTAATAGGACTTGATGAGTCTTTATGATTTTCTTTTACCTCATGGTCTTCATCATCATCATCATCTTGTATCCTTTCGTCTTCATCAATAACTTGATTTTCAAAAACACCAAAATTAGTCACAAAATTAAAAATATGCCCATCATTTTCAAACCATAAATCTTGTTGGTCAAGGGATGTTTTAAAAAAAAAGTCCTCTTGATCAACTACCTGAGTCATCTCAAATAGAGCAACATTTTCCTTTGGATCATCAACGATATCAAATCCAAACCATTTATGTTATGGAATTTTCTCTATCTGAGGTAACATAGGTATTATAGGATTATTAGGTGAGGCAAGGCTTTCAATTTCTTACACATCAAGTTGGAAAAAAGTAAGTGATTTTTCTTTTTTTTTCTTGAATAATATAATCATTATCTTTAAGAAACATTTGGTGAGATTCCATCCCTTATTTCATGCCATCTTTATATTCTTATTTATATTCAATATCATTCAGGCTATAACCTTCTTCAAATTCATCTTCCTCCATTTTTGAAGGTTCATATGTTTCCTTGCTAGTTAGATCTAGGACTCCTCCATTGTCTGAGAGAGTATCCCATTGAGTATCATTGGATTGGACATTGAAATTTGTATCATGAACATGATTTGAAGGATTATCGAGAAGCATACTTTGAGGCACTTGTTTCTGTTACTTAACCATGTCTCTACTAAGCTATAGAACTATCCTTTGCAGATTGTCTATATGAGAGTTGATATCATTAACCTGAGTTGTAGTAGTCGACTTCATTACATCACTAAGAGACATTGGGGTATTATGAAACTGATTAGAACTTGGGAATGATGGTATATTATGACTGGTAGATTGATATGAAGAAATAGTAAGGTGGGTATGGGTGGACATGATATTAAATAATTGATGATTGAATTATGGTGCTTGAATCACACTAAAACCTTGAAAAATCAACTGTTGTACGAATGTTATTGCCTCATCATAATCCTTGGGCAAGGATGTAATTTGAGGAATCCCTCTTAAATACATGGAAATTGATGGATCCAAAGTATTGAAATACATATGGATGGTTGTGTCCTCTGTAGGAATGTAAGGTGCTTCTAGAATTATATATAGTTTATGGAATATCTTAGTGAATAGCTTCAAAGATTCATTAGGTTCTCTACGAACAAAGACAAATTGATGGTATATCGTAATTGGGTCAATTGATTTTCTAAAATGACTAAAAAATGTTACCTCTAGTTGAGTCCAAGAGGTAATAAAACCTAAGGCTAAGTTGATATACCAATTATATGCAACCTCATATAACGTGTATGGAAATATTTCACAAGCAACATCTTCATGCATGATTTGTTAATGAATTATGGTATTTTTGTATGCCTAAATATGTTCTCCAGCAAATATCATCCCATCATGCCTAAACTGGGGAATATATTCTTAAAATTTATAGGCATATCATGTGCAGGCCCAGGTAAGTGCAAAGGGATATTTCCTACCATCCACAGAGCAAAAACCGCCATTAGTGGACCTTAAAGAATATAAATATCAATACCAGTTTTTCTAAACCAAGAAATATATCTTGTAGAGATGCGTGAAATGACTAAAAACTTTCAAATGTTTAACAGATAAATCATCATGTTCATTATAATGCATCAATCAAATCCTAACAATAAGGAACATTCTCAAAATTGTAAAATATTAGCATCAATGCATCATCAATTAGAGAATTTTCCAATCAATAAATGTGAAAAACTTTCAATAGAAAACTTGTTAGTCAAAGTCAATGCCTTCAATTAGGCCCTCCTTCTAGCACCAATTTTTTTGTCTATTGAGAGCTAAAACAAAAAATTCAGTAATTCAGTGCTCTCAAATAACAATGAGCAATTTAGCATTTAAAATAACAATGAAATGAAACATTTAGGCCCTCCTAGCACCAATTATGTTGAGTGATAATTTTACCCAATTGCAAGACTATACTCATGGTCAGGATTCTGCCTAGATATCCTCTCCTGCAAGGAAATGTTTGTAATTTTCCCAAGGTTCCTTTTTAATATGTTAAAATTTCTTACGATACTTAGTAGAATGTGAAATGTTAAAATTAATTGAATACCTTAGTGTTGCATATACCTGTTAATAAGGAACCTATTTTGGGATTGATTTGATTTGCAATGATCTTTGTTCATGGAATTTGTAAAATGTGACTTTATTGATCAACCATCTAATTTGAAATATCAATCTTCAAACGATGATTTATTCAATTTTATCTCAAATTGTTAATCCAATTTTATCTTCTTTTGTTAACAAATTTTATCTTCTTTTGTTAACCAATTTTATCTTCTTTTATTAATAAATTTTATCTTCTTTTGTTAACCAATTTTTATCTTCTTTTGTTAACAATTTTTTATCTTTTTTTGTTAAGATTTGTTTGAGCATAAAAATGACTAAAATCTAACTTTGCAATGTAGTAGCTTTGGAATGTCATAATTAATTGTTCATTTTAATGAAAAGTTGGGTTTTATTGAAATTTCTATTTTCACAAAATGAAAATAATTTGATTATTTTGAAAATGTGCAAAGTTTGAAATTTCAAATTTTCGTTAAAAATGTGAATTTGTGTAAACATGAAAATCTGAAATTTAATTTTTAGAATTTGCCATCTTTATTTTTTGGGGGGGTTTTAATTTTTTATTATTTTTTTATATTTTTTTTATGATATTAAAAAATGTAAAAGGGCTAAGGTTAGAGAAAATAAAATAAAAGGACAAGTTGTCGTAACTTTTAAAATTTCAAACCGAACTTGCATAAACACACATCCTACATTAAACCAACATTAGTTTGACCCATCTTCACGCAGTCCACAATTAATGAGGTGCAATCTTCTATGGAATAACACAATATATTAAGAAAAATAAATGAGTCTACCATCCGCATGCATAAAACTCATCAGAATTTCCAATATATTGCCAACATGAAAGATTTTAAATAAATACACTTGCAGAATACCGTGTTCTAATGGCTTCCAATAGTGAAATTTGGTGTAGTCTAGCAACTTGGGAGGAGATGCTTCCAAAACAAATATGTTTCCAACATGCACTTCATTGCAGAAGTTCTTTGACTTTTTTCTTGTGCATTTGAATGCATATTTAAAATTTCCAACAACAAAGCAAAGACCTCATTTCATTTTTGCTTATTTGGTTTTCTGACGTTTCATCTTGTAACCGTTGCCCTCACTTGTTTATATCTCCTTCGATAATGCTTCTACCATTATTTAAATTATTATGCATCTAACCTTTCAGTAATGCTTTTGTGAAACAAAGACTTCTTGTACCGATGACTATAGGCATGTTTAATTTCACCACAATATTATATCCTTATTTCATCAATGCACCAACACTACTCCTAGAAGATTGTGCTCATTAACTCTTATCGAAGATAAAAAATTATAGAATTCTCCTAGTGGCAATGGTATTCAAAAAATGAAATGATAGCTATACTATCACATTTTAATTGAAAATTGTGTGCAAAAACATGAGCATCATTGACGTAAATTTCTTGCGCATAACATACACATTCTAATTGATACACTAGGATTATGAATAAAATTATTTACCTAAGAATATTATTCATTTCTTGTTTTTTTATTTAATAACTATTCACATCTATGGCATCCTCAGCAAAATTGCTCCACAGCTTGATATTGTCTATGTCTCTTCACACCCTACTCTCCACTCGGTGATTTCCCTTTTAAAATTGAAAGCCACAACTACCCATTGGCTTTATATTGTGTCACAATCCTTAACAATATGCTTCAGAATTTCACTTTTCCCAGGTTGCTAATGTTGATGCCATATCTCGGACCAAAATGATGATCAATATTGGATGTAATAAAGGTAGTGGAGATGCAATCATCCCATACAAAATAAAAAAATGGGGTGGTGTTTCATAGAATTATTGTGGTCATATTCTACTCACACATGCCTCATGTGGGCCTCCTAAAAAACATAGTGGTTCTGATCCACATTCCAAGTCCACTCCTTCGAACGTTCGCTACCTGATCTACGCTAAATCACATCCTCATCCATTCAATTCGACCACAAATGTGATGACACCATTTGATATGACTATTTCTAGTATGAAGATCCATTTTGAATAGTATTCCTCTTGAATAAATTTCCAAACCTCATTGAACTGTCACTTTTGCATTCATTTCTAGTATTTAAATTTTGATTATCACTCCTTGAATATTCTTCTACAACATCTGCAAGTAACTCTACTATTGAATGGTTTAATTTTTTCCTTTTCATTCGAACTAGATAATTTGCACAATCTTCATGTTCTCTATAACTGCTAAATGGTGTTATTCCTCTCCCAAATGTTACTTCATCAAGCCTGCTACTATTCCTCTTCCTTTATCAATTAGAATACACCAAATTGAAATACTGCACTAATATTCCCTGATTTCCAATTCTATCACTCAATTTTTGCTACTGCACAAACTCCTTGGTGTTTGATTTTTAGATATTTTTGAGCCAAAAAATAATAGCAAGAGTAAGGCCTCATAAAGCATAGATGGAAAGAGGCTTTTGCTGTACGTAGAATCACAACAAAAAGTTACTTGTACCTAAATCTTAATATCAACGTCCTCAAGTACACACAATTCCATGATTTGACGACGACAACCAACGGATAATTAATTCTAACATTAATTGTCAAATACCACCAAGGTACTATTATTCTCGGTAGTGTTGCTTATCTAAACACAAGTTGCAACCCAGTCACCACAACAACATTCGGGTCAATCAAGAAAAATGATATTGACTCAGAATATAGGTGCAGTGAGGTTTCTTATACTTTTTACATAACCGAACATTAATATTTCCAGTACCATCTATGTGTGCCCTCTCGGTGTTCACTTTGATGATGACATTATCGTAGTGTGTGGTGAGGCCCTACTGCTTTGAATAGTGCACCAATGAGGTGAATAAAATCGAGCTCCTTGTGTCTTATAAGTAAAACACTCTACTTTCAAACTCTTTCATTGCATTTTGTAAAACAAATAGATTCAAGTTAAGGTCAAAGTCATCACTTCAAAATATAGGTGTAGTGAGGCTTCTTATACTTTCTACATAACCGAACATTACTATTTCCAGTACCATCTACGTGTGCCCTCTTAGTGTTCACTTTGATGATGACATTATCGTAGCATGTGGTGAGGCCCTATTGCTTCGAATAGTGCACCAACAAGGTGAATAAAATTGAGCTCCTTGTGTCTTTTAAGTAAAACACTCTACTTTCAAATTCTTTCATTGCATTTTGTAAAACAAATAGATTCAAGTTAAGGTCAAAGTCACCACTATGGATAGCCCAAAAAATATGATGAATAAATACTTACCTACCTTTTGTGATGATTTTAAATCAAGAATTGGTTGTAATGGAGAGATGGGATTAAAGAAAACCATGGTTTCTTCTACTAACGATAGGTATTTGATGCTTCCAAAGGGCCCTCATCTCTCTCAGATGAACATCACATGAGAAAAATGTAGAAATAAAACTCATGCCATTGCTACTAATACACCCATGTGGTCATCCTAACTTCATCGTATATTAACAAAACAAAACTCAAAATTAGATTTTATTTATTGCTAAAATGTAAATACGCATTTCCTCTATTTCATTCAAAACAAATTGACATTGATTTTGAGGTGAACATTAACGACATGCTATTTTTATTTTGGCCAAAGTATTAATGAAATAGAACATTGGAGGCACCGTTATCAACCAAAGAAAGATTTTTTTTATAGAACATATATACTCCACAAAGAAAAATTCTTTCGAACTTAAAATTTAGGTTTTTATCAAATGCATAGCATTAATTCATTTTAATGATGATGCTCAAAAATAAAATGTTTTATATTACTATCTTTGGAAAATATCACTAATAACCAAATGAACATAAAGTGGAAATCAAAGTGGGGTGATCTTATCTCCGAAGAACCCTTTCAATGAAACAATGATAGTGGTAAAACTTTGGACATCAGAAATCAAAACATGCAATCTATGTTGCAACATTTTTTGACATATAATAACTAATAAATCACTGCACGTAAGCAAAATATCATAATAACCGCAAAAATTTCAAGTGTATCCCCAAATTTGGGGTAAGTTATGCAATGAAAACAACAGGTAGATGGCCTAGAAAGTAGTGTGTAGTTGAATCTAACAAGAACTGCTCCTTTACAATTCTAGGTGAAAGACACCTATCTATATGATTTTAAATTCAATCATACTTATCTATATGGTTATGTGTTACCATATTTGTCTCTATGGTCTTGCTAAAAATAGGTTATAGAGACAAAATGATAGAAATAATAGAAAATAAGAGTTTTAGGATTTTTTTATGTCTATTTTTTGTTTTTGATGGTAGTTTTTAGAAAATCTAACTAAGCAAGAATTTTAGCAAACAACAAATGAGTTGTAAGGTGGTGTATTTTTTAATGTGTTTGTGTGATGATGTGTTTGAACCTGATTAGATAGTTAGTATTTTTGTGATTTTTGTTTTTGTTTGATTTTTGATGTGGTTTCTATTTTTGAATACCTTTAAAACAAAGAAATTGGGTAGATGGATGTAATCTACTAGGGCATGTTGATGCATGTTCCCCAATATACCCAAAGGTACAAAAAAAGAGACAATGCACAAATAGGTAAATGAATTCCTAAGATGGATATGGTTCAAGGTAACCAAATGGGAAAAAATCTCTTATGCAAGAGGTCACACTATCTAAGACTTGCGATAGCCCAATCAGATTTTACTTCACCCTTGAGTAGGCTTGGTCATGTAGACACCAAAATCAAACATATTAATATTAATTAGTTAATTATAATTAATTAGAATATATCAATCTAATATTAATTAAATAATAAAAATTAATTGATATTCACCTACTAAGTGTTAATTAATTAATTAATGAAATAATTAGTTAATTACACCTAGCCTACCCATTTCCACCCCCCATTCGCTCACCCTCCTATGTCTAACCCATAGACATCATGAGAACATTCCCCCATCCACTCACCCTCCTATGTCTAACCCATAGATATTGCAATAACATTACCCCCTCCACATCATCCGTAGTTCACTCCAATTCCACCACACATTCCTCATCCTAGTTATGTGTAGTAAAATATTATCCTCATCCAAAAATAAACTCAAGATCACTCAATTACAATATGCACACTCAATTCAGTGTGCACACTTAGTTCTAATATGCACACTTAGTTCAACATACACACTCAATTCCAATATGCACACTCATTTTAGCATGCACATTCAATTTAACATGCCACATTCAATTCAATATGCACATATTATCTGGTGATGATTTCAAAGAACACATCCATATTAATTTGCATGCACATCCTTGGTGATAATTCCAAGGTGTGCACATCTAGTTATAATTATGAGGTAAGCATATCCTCCTTTATAAACATGCATCCTTTATGATAATATCAATGCAGAGGATAAACTTCAAGTTACACTACTTAACTGGCTAAGCCACCATCCTTATCCATTCCTCTCGAAAGTTCTAAATAACACAAGCTTATACTAAGAGGGGGGTGAACAGTATAAGACAAATTTTTACTTTTATTTCCCAATAAATATTATGCAATATAAATATAGAAATATCAATAGCATTAATCAAAGCAATGGACAAATCACCACACACAATAGAGACACTAATTTAACATGGTTCACCCAATATGGGCTACTCCACGGAGAAAATATTTCACTAGAATTTTATCAATCAATATCTTGGGAATCCTTTCCCTATTACAATGTTTATGGACCTCTATCCAAAGGAAAATCCAATCCCCTAATAAATTTCATGGATCTCTATCCACAAGAGAACTCATTTATCCTCTTACTCTGATTGGTGATCTTCTAGAAGAACTGCTACCCCTACTGCACTAGCTAATTAATCTCTATCCATTGAAATACACCTATCCTCACTACCCTAGGTTATGGATATCTATCCACTGGAGACTAGCATCCTCTATACTCAATAACCTTTAAAGCTCTATATAAAGTATGCACTAAACACAATTCTTCAATCTAGCACAAATATACTCAATCTCTATCTCTGGTCTGGCACAAACCTGTCCTTAAATCTACACCAAATTTTGTCCTTAGATCTATACTAAACATAGTCCTTCGGTCTAGCACAAATATGTCATCAATATCTATCCTTTGATATGCACTAAACACAGTTGTTTTGTCTAGCATAAATTTGCTCAATCTTTGTCTTTGGTTTGGCACAAACCTGTCTTCAAATCTGCACCAAACTTTGTCCTCAAATCTATACTAAACATAGTCCTTTGATCTATCATAAATCTATCCTCAATATCTATCCTCTAGTCTACACTAAACACAGTCCTTCGGTCTAGCATAAATATGTCCATAAGTCTTCTCTAAGACTTACCTTAAATCTGCTCAAAAATTCCACACTAGAACTTGTACAATCCCATGGAAACATAAAGAGAATTGTTAGAGACTAAATATGCTTCACATTCATCACAATGCTCAATCACTTTCAATCACTCTTTTAGAAACATATAGATAATTTTTAGAGACTCAATATGCTTCACATTCACCTCAATGCTCAATCACTTTCACTTACTCTTTTTAGAAATATATAGAGAATTGTTAGAGACTCAATATGCTTCACACTTACAATGCTCAATTACTTTCAATCACTCTTTTGGAAACATATAGAGAATTGTTAGAGACTCAATATGCTTCACACTCACAAACTCTCAATCACTTTTAATATTTCTTTTATTATAGAAACATATAGAGAATTGTTAGAGACTCAATATGCTTCACACTCATCAACACTCAACCTATTTCTCAAATCAATTCAGAATATAGAACAATTTGTTTCATAGAACTTGAACTATCACTTCACACATCCATTTGACTAGGCTTAATCAACTCTACTCAACCAATTACTCAATGAAATAATCCTTGCTCACAAATCCTAGTCCAAGCATATGAACACTCACTCAAATATTTCCAACAATACTTATCAACCAATCTCACATAACAATGATACTCATGTTATTTTCAAACCCTAGTTCAAGTTCTTCACTCAACCATTCACTTCAACAACAATGCTTATAAAAAAATATTCACATAACAATGATACTCATGATCTTTGTAAACCCTAGTTCAAGTTCACTCAACTTAATCACTTCAAAAAAAATGCTTATAAATAATATTCACATAACAATGATACTCATGATATTTGTAAACCCTAGTTCAAGTTCACTCAACTTAATCACTTCAAAAAAAATGCTTATAAAAAGGTTTTATCAACAACTCTTTATTCTAGAAAACCTTAAAGCATTAATTCAACACACACTCAACAATGCTTACCAAATAATTCTTTTCACTCCAACTTTGCATTCACAACATTCAATAGTCACTCACTAGGAAGAATATGCCCATACATTTTTTTGATGTATAAGTGCCCTTGGAAAACTTGTCTAAAGCACAATTTCCTTCTTTCTAATTTCAATGGTTAGATGAAAAAAACTCACTCTTAACACTTTCTCAAATATTCCTTGGAAACAAAAATACTCAAAGCTCAATTATGCCTTATTGCTCCTTTTTAAATTAACAACCATCAAATCATACATGAAAAATAATAATTCCTTTGATACACCTTATAAACTCCAATTTAAAATAATATCCAACACCACAATACTTCAAAAAATCTTCCTAAAACACCTTACTACCCTTTCTAAACAACAAAGCAAATAATACCAAAAATTTAATTTTGCACAACCCTTATAACTCCCCTTACAACCTTACAAACCAAATAAAAATGCAAAAATTAAATTTTGAATACTCAACTAACCCTTTAAAAAATTTTGGTGCTCAATTTCAATGCATACCTTTTGCTTCTCCCAAAAGATATTTCGTCATGATTCGATCCACCATCTCCCCAAGCCTAAGAGCCTTAGTGCTTGGGAGTCCACTGCGTGGGCTAATGGTGCCTATGTGAAAGAAGAAACACTTCCTTCACCTTATGCCTTAGTGCATCGTTGACTTCCCAAGAAAACCACAACGCATTCCACTTAGATGTAGCATGATTTACAAAGTTCAAAGTTAATTAAAAATCGAAGGTATGGTAATTTGCTAAGGTGGGATGATCTCCCTTTTATACATGTTTGGAAATTTTCTCCCACTTCGGCACTTGGAATTCGAATTTCAAAAATTTGAATTATAATTTGATAACCCTCCTTAGGGTTAGTTAAAAATTAATATAAATTAATCTTTATAACTAATATAAAAATTAATATAAATAAATCTTTTTAACTAATATAAAAATTTGATATATCCGGGTGCTAACAATGCAATGATTGATGAATAATATTTCGTAATAGACTTTGGAGCTCTGCTAGGGTTTGATGAGGAAAAACTACTCTGCTAGGGTTTGATGAAGAAAAATTGCTCTGTGGGGATGGTAGCAACTTTCGGAGGAGGTCTACAAAATTGGAGGAATGTCGTGATGGCATCGGGTCCGGTATAGAGAGTGCATGCTTGTGATATTTTTTCATTTAAAAATGACTGGAAGGAATAGGATTTTCCAGTGCATGTCGGGACCCGCTTGTTAAATAATAATGAATGTTTGGAACGATGTGAAGCCAGACTAGTTCTAGTGGTTCAACCAGAATCTGTGGTAGAATATGTGGAGTATCTAACCAAACATGCCCTTATTGGCAAATTTTTGGGCATCCGAATTTCTCTCCCCTTTGTGGAGGCTTGGGTCAGGAAGACTTGGAATCTTGAAGGCGATGTGGAGGTGATGTTGAGTGTGAACAACTATTTTATGGTGGTTTTCTCTTGTATTGTAGATCGTAACAAAGCATTTGAAGGGGGTCCTTATTTCTATAACCAAGTGGGACTCTTTCTTAAACCCTGGAATGTGGGTTTCAACCCATTAGAGGAGCGGTCTTCGCGGGCTCCAGTATGGGTGCGACTTCCATGGCTCCTGTTGAAATTTTGAAGAACTGATATCTTGCATAAGATTGCCCTTCTTCTTGGGAAGTCGATTGGACCGTCACAACAAACAATGGATAAAAAGGTAATCTTTGTTGCTCATATTTATGTTGAAATTGACTTAAATAATCCTATTCCAGATTCTATTGAAATAAAATTTGGATCAACTACATGGGTTCAAAAAATTGACTATGAAGCTTTTCCATTTCGTTGTCAGGTTTGCCATGAATATGGCCACCTATAAAGAAAATGCCCTAAGTTTGTCTCACTTGTGGCTTCAAATCTTGGGACCTCTCGGTCTGCACAAATTTTGGATAAAGGAAAAGCCTCAATAAAGGAAGGGCAACGGGATAAGGAAGGTTTTGTTCTGGTAAAAGCCCAAAATAAAGGACAAAGGGAAAACAAAGACCTTAAGGATAGCTAGCCAAATGCTCTACTCAACTATTTTGAAATATTAGATGATCTTGATCAGTGCATGGAGATACCTGAAACGTTGCTACCTGATGCAAATATAACAAGGCCGAATCAGATGTCTCTTCTTGAGGGGGAAATTAAGGAATTAGATCTAGGGGGTTTAAATGAAGAACAAAGGGCTTTGGATCTTAGTATAGGGGACAGGGTTGGGTCTATCCCTATAAGGGAAACTATTTTGGAAAGTTGTACAGATTTAGTTATTCCCTCTCCTACTCAGGCACTGATTGTAGCAAGTGTGAACACTTAATTTCTTAAGTGGTTTTTTTAGTGGCTAGGTTAGGTTAGAGTTGTCGGCAAATTCTTTTAATGTCGACATGATGTTTTTTAGATTAAATTCTTCTATTCCCTTATCCCTCCATTCTCTCCTATATTCCTTCTTCCTCCTTATCACTCCACCTCCTTTCCCCTTATTCCTCCAACCTCCCTTCTTTTCCTCTCTGCCGACTTCCTCCCTTCTCTCTTCATATAAATCAGTAACTATAGCCTATGTTCTAAGTGTTGTTGTAATGGCTCTACGAGATTAATATTTAATAATTTTTTTTATTTAGTTAATTTTTGATATTACCTCCTGGTCCAAATCTTATATTTGGTATCAGAGCTGATCAGGCAAGCGTGTTGGGCATGAATCTTGAGGTCGCACAATGACTAGCTGGCGAGCGTGTTGGGCATGTATCCTGATGGCGCACCGTGATCGAGGAGCTAGGAAATCAAATCAAGGAGGTGGTAGAGCACAGAGCTAGGCATGCATTTCAAGGTGACATGTGGCAGAGCAGTCGTAGAGTGAACAGCTGACGTGGCAAAAATTGGTTTGTCCACGTGGCAGAAGCGGATTCGTCTGAAGCAGACACGTGGCAGACGTAGATTTTTTGAGGAGCAAGCACAGAGTTGAGGAGTGATTGCCCGAAGGCAATTGACCTTACATGCACTCACGTGCATATTTGAAGGCCATTTTGCCTTCTTCCCACTGCATGTGGGATAAATCCACAATTAAAAAAAAAAAACTACCATCGTTGATAGTATAAGGAACAGTAGGTTCCTTTGTCTTCCAACCGAAGCAGGTAGCGCGGTTGGTTTGTTTGTTTGGTTGCGACACAGAGGTCCCAGGGTTGAATCCCACCGAGGTAAAAAGATACAAATTTTTTATTTATTTTTTATTTTTTAATGCCGGCATCTGAAAGGTTTAAAATGGCAGAGGGTTGTATTCCTCTCATCGGAGCCGCGTGGTGCAATGGCTAGTGCTTGCGGGTAGACAGCAGAGGTCCTTAGTTCAAATCTCGTCGGGGATTTTGTGGCAAAAAAAAAAATAAGGTTTTTTATTAAATTTTTTCATTATTAGTTTTTAATTAAAGTTTTAAAATATTTAATAATTTTTATTTATATTTTTTATTCTGTTTTTTTAATAAAATTTTATTTAAAAAACTAATTTAAAATATATATAGAAAATTGTTAAATTTTTTAAGGGCTTTATTAAAACAAATTTTGGAAAATTGTTTAAAAAAATTAAAAGGGTGAAAAGTTTTTTTTGGCATCATTATTGTAACCCAGTGCATGCGGTGTAATTTTGGGTAGATGATTTGGTCATCTGGATGCTATTATGCATTGCTCTCTCTATTGAGAAGAGAGAATCCTGATTCCTTTGACAGGAAAGTCTAGTAGAGTGAACTTCATACAGTGTTTTGTCAGTTGGAAAACCAAGTGATTGTACATCAGAGAAAACCAGATTCTAGATACAAGGTGGATTCTAAAGATAATATCTTTGGGCAAAGAGTAGTTGAATCCGAGATGGTTGAAATAGTACCAAAAGGACAATCAAGTGACAGTTATACTCCTACAGTGCCTGAAGTTGAAATGAGTGAGAGCTATACACCTCGCTCTCCTGATTCAGAACCAGTAGAAGCAGAAGCATAAGCAGAGGAAAAAGAACCAGTGGAGGTGAAACCTGCAATTGAAGAACGAGTTTTTCTCAAAAGGCATCTTGAGCCAGCAGCAACAGCAAAAGAAGTCATTATAATCAGTGACAACGAAGCAGACAATTTCACCTTTCCAGTCTTGGGAAATCCTCAAGAAGAAGAACGCCAAATCAGTGAGCATTTTAAGAAAGCTAGATTTGATTTAAATCAATGATCTATTTTGTACTTCTTTGTACAGACTTGTTTGAATTTGAAATAAAATTTGCTTTCTAAAATGGCTTCCAATACTAGTTTACCAATCCCTGAGTTCAATGGTGGTGATTACGAGTATTGGTCAATTAAAATGAAAACTCTGTTGATTGGCAAAGGTCTTTGGGATGTGATTGAAGAGGGATATACTGAACCTTCAGCTATTGAGTGGGCAATTTTGAGTGGTGCTGATAAAAGGGCTAGAAAGGAAGCACAAAAGAATAATTCTTTTGCCCTTTATCACATTCACGCCGCCCTTGATAAAAGTATTTTCCCTAGAATAGCTTCTTTTAAAACTGTTGAATCTGCTTGGAATGCTTTACAAGAAAGTTATAGGGGTAGTGACCAAGTCAAACAAGTTAAACTCCAAACCTTGAAAAGAGAGTTTGAAACTCTTAAAATGCAAGAAAATGAAAAGGTTGGTGATTACTACATGTGTGTTAAAGTCGTAGTAGATAAGATGGTTACTTTAGGAGAAGATGTAAAGCCTAAAGTTATAGTGAAGAAAGTGTTGAGGACACTTCTTCCTAAGTGGAATTCAGTAGCCATGATTATAGAGGAATCTAAAGACCTAACTTCTTTGTCTTTTGAAACCCTCATTGGCTCACTTCTCTCACATGAGGAGAGATTATAGCCATCTCCTTCCACAAGTTATGGAGGAGATGATAAATCCTTTGCTTCTCAATAAGGAAGAGGTAGAGGTCGTGGCAGAGGAAAGTATAGAGGAAGAGGCAGAAATAATCAGAGATGTGGAACTCCTAATAGAGGAGGAAATCAGAATAGAGGAGGATTCTCAAACAACAGTGAACAACAACAAAATAGAGGACAACAAAATAGAGGGAAACAATCAGGCAGAGGTAAAGGAGGAGATAAGTCAAAACAATTTTGCTACAATTGTGGAAAACTTGGCCATTATGCTCATGACTGTTGGACTAAGACTTCACAAGGAGATATTAGTAGCCAGAGCAGTCAGTTTGGAAACTTTGGAGAAGAGGAAGAGGCCACAAATCTCTTTCTCTCATATGGTCAGGTAGATCAGAACATGAATGATACATGGATCTTGGACACAGGGTGTTCAAACCATATGAGTGGCAAAGAAGAGCTATTTGCTACTCTAAATTCCTCCTACAAATCCAACATCAAATTGGGAGATGATAAATCATTGGCAGTAGAAGGCATTGGAGCTATAGCAGTTCCAACTAAAGAAGGAGTCAAACAAGTAAGTGATATCTATTATACACCCCATCTCCAACATAATATTTTAAGTGTTGGACAAATGTTAGAAAAGAACTACAAGTTGCTTTTTGATGAGGGTAAATGCACTATTTTTGATAAAAATAACAATAATAGAATCATTACTCAAGTGCCAATGTCAAAGAATAGATTGTTTCCTTTAAAGTTTGGCCAGCCAGGGGGAGATAAGTTAGCAAGTGTTGTTATTTCCAATCCAAGTGTTCTATGGCACTTGAGATATGGCCATTTGAATTCTTCTAGTTTGAAAATTCTAACTTCCCAAGCCATGGTCACTGGACTTCCTAAAGTTTAGGATAGTAAAGAAGTCTGTGAAGGGTGTGCTCTTGGAAAGTATGCCAGATCAAAGTTTCCTCATGGACAAGCATGGCGGGCCAGCTATCCACTGCAGCTAGTGCATACCAACATCTGTGGTCTGATGCAGACACAGAGTCTAGGTAACAACTCTTACTTTCTACTCTTTATTGATGATTATACTAGAATGTGCTGGATATATTTTTTGAAACATAAGGATGAAGCATATGAATGTTTTATTGATTTCAAAACAAGATTTGAAAGTGAGAGTAGATATTTTGTAAAATTTCTTTGATCAGATAGGGGAGGAGAATATTCCTCTAATGAGTTTGTGAATTTATGTAAGCAACATGGCATTAAGAGGCAGTTCACTGCTGCCTACACTCCACAGCAGAATGGTGTCACAGAGAGGAAGAATCACACCATTTTGGAGATGGTAAGGTCTATGCTTCAGACGAAGAATTTGACTAATTCATATTGGGTAGATGCAACCAGGACCAGCGTATATATCTTGAACAAAATTCCTACTTCAAGTTTGAAAGGACTGACACCTTACCAATATTGGTATGGTAGAAAGCCAAATGTTAAGCATTTCAGAGTATTTGGCTTGCTGGTCTATTCTCACATTCCTAATGAGCTTAGGAAGAAGATAAATCCAAAGAGTTAGGCATGTATCTTTGTAGGATACTGTGAGAATACAAAAGCTTACAGACTCTACAATTCCTAGACTCGAAAGTTTGTGATTTCTAGGGATGTAATTTTTGATGCAAATATAACAAGGCTGAATCAGATGTCTCTTCTTGAGGGGGAAATTAAGGAATTAGATCTAGGGGGTTTAAATGAATAACAAAGGGCTTTGGATCTTAGTATAGGTGACATGGTTGGGTCTATCCCTATAAGGGAAACTATTTTGGAAAGTGGTACAGATTTAGTTATGCCCTCTCCTACTCAGGCACTGATGTAGTCATCCTTGGACTGCAAAACTCCTATAGTGTTGGGATTGCAGCAAAAAATAATTAAAAAAATATTTTCAAATAAGAATATGAAGGTGGGTCAGAAGAAGGACCAAAATAAAATTAAGTTAATGGTGGAGACTTTGGTGGAGTCAAACTTGGTGGGAAAATTGGACTCCCATTTTTATAACTCCCAAAAATTATTATCCTCTCATGGAATGTAAGGGGGTTGAATAGCATCCCTAGATAAAAAGTTATTCATGATTTGGTTCGTGTGCATTCTTCAGATGTGGTGTTTATTCAAGAGACTAAATTGGTTATTTATAGTATGTTCAATATTGCTCCCAAGTTGTGGAGAAGGGGGCAATGCCAATGTATTGGTGCGTGTGGATATTTTGGTGGTGTCGCTTTTTTATGGGATCCGGTTAAGATATCCCCTCTTACTTGGATTTACAATAGATGGTCTATTTCAATGGTCAAGCATGATAATGAATCTGGTGAAATTATCCTACTTACAAATGTGTATGCTCTTGTTGATTACAATGGTAAATTGAATTTGTGGAAGCATATTTGCTTTTTGAGAATTTTGGTTTCCCTGTACCCATGGATTTTGGTTGGAGACTTCAACTCTATCACTTGTCTAGAGGAGAAACATGGTGGTGTGGACCATATCAAGCATTTTTCTTCTATATTCAGTGCTCATATATAGGACCTAAACTTGGTTGACATCAAGCCAGATAATGGGATATTTACTTGGCACAATAGAAGTTGTGGGGAAGCTTCCATATCAGAGAGACTGGATAGGTTTTTGATATCCAGTTATTGGATGGGTAATAACAAAGGTGCTAGTTATGTGATTATGGAGGGTAGGGGATCTGATCATTGGCCTATCAAACTCTCTACTTTGGAGTTAGGGCTAAAAAAGAATTCCTCCTTTAAGTTTCAAATTATGTGGCTTCGTGATCCTAAGCTTCATGATTTCATGTGATGTTGGTGGACCACTGGTAAACCTCCTCATGGCACTGCTATGTGTTCCTTTATGAATTGATTACAATTTGTAAAACATAAATTGAAGATATGGAATATATTGAATTTTAGGAACTTTTCCTTGGCTAAGCCAGCAGCTCTTAGGAGGATGGAAGAAGCTTCAAGGAATATTAGAGATCAGGGATTCACGAAGGAGATTCTTGTTGAGGAATTTGAGGCTATGAAAGACCTTGTTGAATGGGAACTGAGGGAAGAAATTTTTTGGAAACAAAAAGCTCGAGTATATTGGCTTTAGGAAGGGGATAGGAACACAACCTTCTTTTATAACTAAGTTAAGGCTCATCGTAATGGTAAACTGATTACCTCTCTTGTGAATTCTCAGGGTGTCCTACTCTCTTCTTTTAGGGATATTTCAGAAGAGACTAAGAGGTATTTTTCCTCTCTCTTCAAGGAGGACTCCCTATCAGATGATGAGAATGAAAAGCTTATTCTAAAATGTATTCTAGCGATTGTTTCTAGAGAGATGAATGAGCATTTGATGGGTCCAATTTCCATTGAGGAGTTGGAAAATGTTGTATTCAAGATGAAAAAATGAAAAGCCCCAGGCCCAGATGGATTCTCGATTGAGTTTTATCAAGATTTTTGGGATTTAATCAAATTTGATCTTTTGGAGGTGGTCCATGAGTCCCAAAAGAACAAATAGATGCTAAGGGACCTAAATGCTACCTTTGTGGTACTTATACCCAAAAAATATGGAGCAAATTCCTTGGATATGTTCAAGCCTATTGCTCTCTACAATGTTGTGTATAAGATCATCACAAAAATTATTGTTGAGAGGCTGAAGATATGGTTGAGAAAAATCATCTCTGAGGAGCAAGGAGGGTTTGTTGCTGGTCAAAAAATCTTGGATGGGGTTGTTATTGCTACAGAAGATATTCACTCGATGGAAACTTCTAAGGAGAAAACTATGTTCATTAATTTGGACGTGGCCAAAGCCTATGATTGGGTTAGATGGTACTTTCTTTAGAAAGTTCTTGCTGCTTTTGGATTTGAGGAAGAATGGATTAGATGGGTGATGAGTTGTGTTTCTTCTTCCTCATTATATGTTCTTGTTAATAATGAGCCATAAGAGCTATTTTAGGCCTTAAGGAGATTGGGGCAAGGAGATCATTAATCTCCTTATTTGTTTATCATTATGGCAGAAGGGTTGGGAATATTTCTCAAGTATCAAGTCATGCAGGGTCTCATTCAGGGGTGGAAGTGGGATAGTAGTTTCCCACCTCTTTCCCACCTTCAATTTGTTGATGATACTACTTTTTTGGGAGTTGCCATTATCAGGGAAGCTGGCAATATTAGACATTCTCTTGACATATATCTTTGTGCTTCTGGACAGTTGATTAATGAGGACAAGTCTTCTATTTTCTTCTTCAATACCCCTCCTCTTATTAAAGCCGATATTGCTCACATTTTAATATTCCAGGTTGGGAATCTCCCCTTCATTTATCTTGGTATTCCAATTTCATCTCACCCTCTACCTAGATCTTCTTGGAAGTCTATGCTTGATAAGTTTAGAAGGAAGGTGAATCATAGGACTTTCATATGGCTATCCACTTCAGATAGAGTGTTACTTTTAAAATCTATTGTTCAAGCTTTACCAATTTACAGATGTTTCGTACAAATAGCTCCCTCTCACTTCATCAAGGACATGGATGCTTTGTCAAGATAGTTTTTATGGTCTAGAAAACTTGATCAATCTAAATGGAGTTTGGTTATGTGGGATTCTATATGTAGGTCGGTGCAAGAGGGAGGCCTTGGGTTGTGACAGATAGCTCTTTTTGGGTAGGCTTTGGATACAAAAATTTATTGGAGATGGTGTACCTCTCAAGATCATATTTGGGCTAAAATATTATCTTGTAAATACTTGAGAGGTATTTTTGAGGCTGAAATCCCTAGAGTCAGCTTGGTTGGGAAAGGTTTAGTTATCTAGGACACTCTAAAAAGAGGAGATAATTTAATCAAGCAGGGTTTGTTCTGGATTTGCAATCAGGGATCAAATGCTCTTTTTTGGGAGGATTCTTGGGATGGCCATCCTCCTATATTGAATCAATATCCTAGGTTACATTCCCTAAGCATTTTTTTCTTGGAAGCAAGATGGTCTCGTGTGGAGGACTTTAAAAAAATCCAATATTTTGGAAATATGGAGATGTACAGGTGGAAATATCCATAAGAATATCCCTATGGAGGACTGGACAAGGATAGATAGTTGCTTGCTCTCATTCTTATGGGAGGCCTTGTTCTTCATTGAGGGGTAAAGATATTCTGGCTTGGAACCTTGATCCTAAGGTAACCTACTCGGTAGCCTATGGTTATCAGGTTCTTGATAAGCAAAAGTATGGGAGTCTTCCTGTCACTTGGTGGAAAAAGGTGTGGAACAAATTTTCTTGGCCAAAATGTAACTTCTTTATTTGGTTGGTAGCTAGTAATAAATGCCTCACTTGGGATAATGTGAGGAAGAGGGGATTTCAGTGTCCCTCTTTTTGTGTCCTTTGTAGTTAGAATTAGAATGACTCTTCTCATTTATTTTTCCAATGCTCCTTTGCCAGAGATATTTGGCACCATTGGTAGAGCGCCTGGAACCATCCATGTTTTCATGTGTTGTCCCTGGTGGAGTTTTGGAGTAGTCTAGGCAGACCTCCGGCCAAGGCCCCCTTCCTTCGGGTGGTTTGGAATTTGGGCCCTTCTTGCATCATCTGGTAAATTTGGCTCGAACGAAATTGGTGCATATTTCAGGGCAGTTATTTGGTTGTTCAATAGATCTAGCAAAGGATCATGTATATGGTTCAGGAAACCATCCATAGCAAATGTTATGTGGACCCTATTTTGGATTCTAAGGAGGAGAAGGTATAGCAAGCCCTTGGTCTCTTTTGGGATGGTGTGAACTCTTCTAGCCCTATTCCTCAACTTAGCAAGAAGGTTATAAGAGATGGTAGGTGGAGGCCACCCCCTAGAGGAGTTTTAAAAATTAATATTGATGGATTGTCTAGGGGTAATCCTAGATATGCTGGCATTGGCGATGTTGGGAGAGATTCTACTGGTGGTGTCAGTTTTTTCTTTTCCATTTATGAAGGTGTTCACTCCAAAATTTTTATGGAAGCTCTTGCAATTCTTGAGGCCTTACGGAGGGGGTTTTCTCTTGGATGGAATAGGATTATCTACGAGTCTGACTCTCAAATTGTGGTTAATATTTTAAACAGTAAAAGGGTGGAGGAAGTTAATTAGCATTTGGCCTCTATAGCCGTTCAGATTCTCAAAATGAGTAAAGAGTTCAAATTTATATCCTTTGTGCACATTCCAAGGGAATGGAATGTGGTTGTTGATTACCTGGCCAAAAGGGCTTTTGAGCTGCTGGATCCTTGGAGTATCGATAATTGGGAGAGTCTCTCGTTTGGGGACTCTCAACGCCTGTGGGAGTTGATCCACAAGGATGTACAGACTTAATGTGGTTTATTCTTGTTGTATTTTTTGGGTGTCATTCTAGTCTAGTGGTTTTAGCATGTTTGGCTATTTATTTGAGTCTTGGTTGGAAGCTCAGTTGTACTCTGTAATCCAGACTTTTTATCAATAATTTTTTACCCCTTTATTTAAAATATATATATATAAATTAATTAATAATTAATTTAAATAACTTAAGTAAATTAAATTGTAAAATTATTTATAATTAAAATTATATTAATTAATTTAAAACTTCCCTTTATAATATTATAAAAAATATTATAATATTATTCACTTGGGCTTTTTGCACTTTAGATCTCATCTGACTTCCTGAAATCGGGTCTTGATCAACTAAAATTGGAGAACCTGAAACTGATTCTGCCCACTGAAATTGTCACTAACTGGTGCTGAAAGCTTGACATACATGACCACTCACTCTTGAAATCAATGAAAACTTATCCACTCAAAATATCCAAAAATATCCCCCTTTGTCATTGATGGTAACCCAAATTATTTTTACCAAAAACTTGACCTTTTTCTTGTTCTACTCCCCCTAGGACATTTCTCCCCCTGAATCAATGCTCTCTCCTTAAACCAAAAATCTCCCACTTACTCAAATATCTCCCCCTTTCAAATCAATGGAAAAGATTCACCTTTGGGGCTCAGGTCTAAGAATGAGTCTCTTAGCTTAGCTCCTCCCCCACCTCCTCTTGAGGTGGTTAATTTTGGGGTGGGAGTATTTCTACTCCCAACAAGCACTGGTATTTGCCTTTGTCCTATTTCCTTCTCATCTAATCCTTCTGATTCCTTTGACTGTTCCTATTCTTGTCCCTATCCATGTCCATATTTTTGTTCTTGTTCATATCCATATTCCTGTTCTTGTTCCTATCCATATTCCTGTTCATGTTCTGGTTCTTGTTCATGCTTGATTCTAGAATGTTTGCTCTACACCACTTTGTTGTATATCCATAATTATTACACTTATAACACTTAATGTTATTATTACTTGGAGGTGCAAATGTCTTTGGATTTCTCCTAGTGAATCCATCTCTATTCCTATTATGTACCTTGCAATTCATTGTCTTATGACCAAACCGATTATATGAGTAGCAATACCCATGGAAAAACTACCTATTTATGAAGTTCCCATATTCTTGCATTTCATGTGTCCTACACTATGAAGCCATGTGCCCAAATCTGTGACTTGAGAAACATCGTCCATTGAAATTTTCTTTCCTTGACCTCATTGGTCTCTTAGTCTCTTTTTCTCTATGTTGGTTCCTATTCCATCTGTTTCCTTTTTGTGCATTGTACCTTTCCTTGTTGAACTTTCTGTTCTCCAAATCATCCTCAAAAGTCTCACTTTCTCTTACATTGTATTCTTCTGAAGTGTCTTCCTCTGAAGTTTCTTCTTCTTCAGAACTTGAGTTTGACTCTTCTTCTTGTTTCTTTTGAGATTGTTCAAAACCAAGACCTATTTTATTTTTTGACCTTCTTTGTACCTTGATCATTTTATCCAAACTCGTTGAACTCTTTCCAAACTTGTGTATATTATCCTTGAACTTTTCTAAATATTCCCTTAGTAGAGCTACTTCTTGTTCTAAATTTTCACATTCTAAGACCTTTGCTTCTAACTTATCCTTGAACTTCTTTATCTTAGCCATTGACTTGTTTAAATCCTCTATAAGCTTTCCTCTCTCTTCATCACATTATTGAAACTAAAATTCAAGTTGGGAGTTTTGCTTTCTTACCTTATTTAAATTTTTAAGAGCATAAATAAGCTCTCCCTCAAGATCAACTCCTCCTTTTTCTGATTCTTCCTCTATTTGTTTACCTTTGTCAACATCTTCATTCTTTTCTGACTTATCTTCTATAGGATCACCTTTTTCTTCTTCTAGTACCATTATAATATTCTCTTCTGGTCCTTCAAATGCATCCTCATAGTCATCATAACTGAAACTGAAACCATTCCTTGTACAACTATCTTCAAGATGTCTAAAATTACCACATCTAAAACACTTGAGAATTATTGGTGGCCTTTTCTTAACCTCTTCTTTTTATTCAATCAGAAATAGGACTTCATATTTATCATTATCTGAAAAACTATTATCACTATCCCTTGAGTACTTACTTGCCTTGTATGCATAGTAGTTTATCTTTTGTCTTTGAAATAAATTCTTCCCTTGTCTACCTTGTCCATCCTTGCCTTTCTTTTGGAACCTTTATTTTTTTGATTCCTTGTTCCTGTGATCCTTTTTTCTTCATCATTGTCATTTTTAGCTTCTTGAAAATTAGTTGCATAGTGATCATACTTTCCACAATTGAAACATCTAACAAATTTTTCATCTTTAAATCTTCTTGAATCCTTATTCTTTCTACCATAATTTTTTTCTTCATCACTAGATGACTCGTTGCTTGAATCTAACTTCTTGCCCTTTGTTTTATTTATCACTTTGAAGGTTTGATTCTTTTCAGTGATTAGGTTCCTCTTTGGTTCTTAACTCAAAGGCTGTGAGAATACCAAGTAACATATCTCTTGTCAAAGAATCACCATATTTTGATTCTTCTATAGCAGAAATATTTTCACTAAATATTTTTGGAAGAGATCTTAAGACCTTATCACAAACATATGATTCTTCAATATTAAGTCCAAGTTCTTGCATGGCATTAACAACCTCGTCTACCTAAAGTAGATAAGTACTAATGTTTTCCTCATCCTTAATTCTTAATTCTTCAAATTGCCCTTTGAGATTTCGTATCTTTCTCTTTTTGACACTTTTATCTCCTTCATATATGCTTTGCAACTTATCCCATATTCCTTTTGCATATTTATAATGCATAACTTTTATTTATTTTGTTCTATGCAAACCTCTCAAAATTACATTCATTGCTTTTGAATTGTAATGTTGTAGAAGCTTACCTTCCTTATTTGTAGGTGGATCAGCTAGTGGTATGTATCCATTTTCAACTGCTTCCCAAATTTCATTTCCAAGTGCCATCAGGTGAATCTTCATTCTCATACTCCAAAATATATAATCACTTCCATCAAATATTGGTGTTAAATTATATAAGGACACATTATTAGAATCCATTGTGTTATTGAAAGCTTTTCCTTCAAGTTGTTAAACTCTTCCGAAGGAACCCGCTCTGATACCAATTGAAGAATACAAGCTTATATTGAGAGGGGGGGTGAACAGTATAAGACTACTTTTTACTTTTCTTTCCCAATCAATATTATGAAATGTAAATGTAGCAATATCAACATTAGTAATCAAAGCAATGCACAAATCACCACACATAATAGAGACACCAATTTAACATAGTTCACCCAATGTGGGCTACTCCACGGAGAAAATATTTCATTAAAAGTTTCTCAATCAATCTCTTGGGAATATTTTCTCTATTAAAATGTTTATGAACCTCTATCCAAATGAGACACCAATCCCCTAATCAAGTTTGTGGATATCTATCCATAGGAGAACTCCTTTATCCTGTTGCTCTGATTGGTGATCTTCTAGAAGAACTACTACCCCACTACACTCGTTAATGGATTTCTATCCATTGAGGACACATGTCCTCACTACCCTAGATTATGTATCTCTATCCACTGGAGACTGTCATCCTCTATACTTTATCACCTTCAAATATTTGTCTCAAGTCTACACTAAACATATTTATTTGGTCTAGCATAAATCTGCTCAATCTCTATCTCTAGTCTAGCACAAACCTATCCTCAAATATATGCCAAACTCTATCCTCAAATCTATACTAAATACAGTCCTTTGATCTAGCATAAATATATCCTCAATATCTTTCCTCTGATTTGCACTAAACACAGTTCTTTGGTCTAGCACAAATATGCTCAATCTCTGTATCTTTTCTGGCATAAAACTACCCTCAAATATGCACCAAACTTTACCCTCAAATCTATACTAAAAATGGTCCTTTGGTCTAGCACAAATCTATCATCAATCTCTATCCTCTGGTCTGCACTAAACACAATCCTTCGGTCTAGCACAAATATGTCCACAAGTCTTCTCTATGACTTACCTCAAATATGCTCAACAAGTCCACACTAGAACTTGTCTAATCTCATGGAAACATAAAGAGAATTTTTAGAGACTCAATATGCTTCACATTCATCACAATGTTCAATCACTTTCAATCACTCTTTTAAAAACATATAGAGAATTGTTAGATACTCAATATGCTTCACATTCACCTCAATGCTCAATCACTTTCACTTACTATTTTTAGAAACATATAAAGAATTGTTAGAGACTCAATATGCTTCACACTTAAAATGCTCAATTACATTCAATCACTCTTTTGGAAATATATAGAGAATTGTTAGAGACTCATTATGCTTCACACTCACAAACTCTCAATCACTTTTAATCTTTCTTTTATTACAGAAATATATATAGAATTTTTAGAGACTCAGTATGCTTCACACTCGTCAACACTCAACCTCTTTCTCAAATCAATTTAGAATATAGAACAATTTATTTCATAGAACTTGAACTATCACTTCACACATCCACTTGACTAGGCTCAATCAACTCTACTCAACCAATCACTCAATGAAATAATCCTTGCTCACAAACCCTAGTCCAAGCATATGAACAGTCACTCAAATATTTTCAATAATACTTATCAACCAATCTCACATAAAAATGATACTCATGTTCTTTTCAAACCCTAGTTCAAGTTCTTCACTCAACCATTCACTTCAATAACAATGCTTATAAAATAATATTCACATAACAATGATACTCATGATCTTTGCAAACCCTAGTTCAAGTTCACTCAACTTAATCACTTCAACAACAATGCTTATAAAAAGGTTTTATCAACAACTCTTTATTCTAGAAAACCTTAAAGCATTAATTCAACACACACTCAACAATGCTTACCAAAAAATCCTTTTCACTCCAAGTTTGCATTCACAACATTCAATGATCACTCACTAGGAAGAATACCCCCATACCTTTTTTTTGATGTAGAAGTGCCCTTGGAAAACCTATCTACATCACAATTTCCTTCTCTCTAATTTCAATGGTTAGATGAAAAAACTCACTCTTAACACTTTCTCAAATATTCCTTGGATACAAAAATACTCAAAGCTCAATTATGCCTTATTGCTCCTTTTTAAATTAACAACCATCAAATCATACATGAAAATTAATAATTCCTTGGATACACCTTATACACTCCAACTTAAAATAATATCCAACACCTCAATACTTCAAACAATCTTCCTAAAACACCTTACTACCCTTTCCTAACAACAAAGAAAATAACACCAAAATTTTAATTTTTCACAACCCTTATAACTCCCCTTACAACCTTACAAACCAAATAAAAATGCAAAAATTAAATTTTGAATACTCAACTAACCCTTTCAAAAAATTTTGTGCTCAATTTCAATGCATACCTTTTGCTTCCCCCAAAAAGGGTTTCGACGTGATTTGATTCATCGTCTCCCCAAGCCTAAGCGCATTAGCACTTGGGACTCCACCGCATGGGCTAATGGTGCCCACGTGAAAGAAGAAACACTTCATTCACCTTATGCCTTAGTGCACCGTTGACTTCCCACAAAAACAACAACGCTTTCCACTTAGATGCAGCACGATTCCCAAAGTTCACAGTTAATTAAAAATCGAAGGTATGGTAATTTGCTAAGGTGGGATGATCCCCCTTTTATACACGTTTGGAAATTTTCTCCCACGTCGATGCTTGGAATTCGAATTTCAAAAATTTGAATTATAATTTGATAACCCTCCTTAGGGTTAGTTAAAAATTAATATAAATTAATCTTTATAACTAATATAAAAATTAATTAATAATTAATTTAAATAACTTAAGTAAATTAATTTATAATAAAAATTATATTAATTGATTTATAATTAATTTAAAACTTCCCTTTATAATATTATAAGAAATATTATAATATTATTCACTTGGGCTTTTTGAACTTTAGACCTCATCTGACTTCCTAAAATTGAGTCTTGATCAACTGAAACTGGAGAACCTAAAACTGATGTTGCCCACTGAAACTACCATTGACTGGTGCTGAAAGGTTAACGTCCATGACCACTCACTCTTGACATCAATGACAACTTATCTACTCAAAATTTCCAACAAGTTCTATAAATCCACCCTCTCCTCCCTCATGGAATAGGAGGATGGGATAGGTACACGCACGCTGATAAAATATTGAGCCAAATTTGCATTGCATATTTTGATTCATTACATGCAATGATCCCTATCCAGTTCCAGACACTGATCACATCATTTTTAGGTCTAAATCTAGCTTTCATTAATGAGAGGACAACACAAGCTTTAACCGTCTGATCTTGAACAACCTTCAATCATAGTCATCTAGACTAGATGATCCGTAGACACAGTTGTTATTCCCCTAGATGATCAACATCCAACCTGCATGGAGATTTCTAGAAATAGCATGACATAGCACATCAACAACAATAGTTGTAAGGAAGGTAAAATTTGTCTATATTTGCTTTTCTTTTATAAATCAACACTTATTTTTTGCATTCCAATTTATCTTTCTTTTATATTCAAACCTCACTTTGAGAGGCCCAGTAGATATTATTGTTGGTTTTGTAGTGATCATGTGTGTAGATACTCGAATCCAATAGATCTAACACAAATCTAGAACCAAATCCATCAGATCTAGAAAATCCAGTGCATATCCAGATCCAGATCCAGATCTAGTAGATCCAACAAATTTAACACAAATCTAGATCTAGATCTAATGAAGCAGTGGTCATGAAAATCCCACCCATAAAATGTTGTAGTGAAAGAAGACCGAATGCACCATTTTCATTTGGAAAAGGAAATTGATCCCTCGATAATTGTACAACCCCACTAGGATTTTTATACTGTAAATGAAAAAGGACAAAAAACACAAAATGTTACATTTACATTGATTTATATTGTTATTGTGCATATTTTTCTCATCTATAATATGGTGATCACAATGGGATCCTTTCCCTTGATTTTTCTTTTTACACAATAGTTTAGCTTATTCATTGTTTTTATGCTTAGTATAGAATTTATTATTGTGTTCTAAATTTTTTTTACTTTTTGTTGTTTTTGGTTTTATGTAGGTTTCAATCAGTGCATACAAGTAAAACCATCTGACCTAGGATATCTTTGATGTGCAACCATTGAACCCAAGATGTCCTCAATGTGCAACCATTTAATCCCGAACGGTCTAAGAGAAAAAATTATCCTACCTAGGATGACTAGAGAACATACATCACCAACTGTCAGTCTCAACATAATGTAAGACCACAAGTAGGGGGTTTTTTCTTTTCTTATTTTATTCATTTTTTAAAAGGGGTTTTCAGTTTTTTTATTATTTATAGCTTTTACATTTTTTTTTTATTAAAAAAATGGAGAGGGTTTTTAAATTTCTAATTAATTTATAGCTTTTACAATTTTTTATTAAATAAAAAAGAAGCATTCTTAGAATTAGTAATTGCTTTCATTGCATTTACCATTGATAAACATTGCACTTAGATAAAATTCCATTTCATATTTAGGTATTTTTTAAGCATAAAAAAAAGACAAACAAAAACAAAAGACAAAATCTAAAAAGAAAAATTCAAATTCAAATAACATACTTACACATCTTGCACACATCGATGACATTGTATTTCATCACCAATCATTGATCGAGACCAACGACATTGGAATTCATCTCCTTCTATTGGATTACCCATTATAAACCATAGTAGCCTCCATGAGTGGTTTTTTGGACTTCATCATCAATAAATCCCCCTCTTGAGATTCTATCGATGTGGGTTATGTTAGATACCCATTTTTCATAGGGTTTAACAATTAGTGGACTCGTAGCTATTACTATTTTATAACCCTTCCTAAGGGCGAAGTGAAAGTCTAGGTAGATCGATAGTAGGACTTAGATAATGCAACCTCTCTTCATAGGGTATTTTGTCCCCTTTAGGAAACCTCATGCCACAACCACCATCCTAGGAAGTTATTTTATCCATTTTTGTACCACTTATCATAATAGAGGTGGGCATAAACACACCTGGTTATATTCCATTCCACCACCCCATTCATAGTCCTTATGATTAGTTTCATCAGACACACAAAAAAAAATCCAAAAAAAATCAATAAGAAAAAATAGTCCCAAAACATCTCACAAAAACATCAACTAAACACTAGCACACCAAACGAAGAACACTAAAACTATTGTTTGTATTGGTTATTTTGTGTAGATAGAAAAATCAACCTTCATCACACCATAAAACCATCAATCTACATTTCATACATTTCCCCCTGAGCTTATGGTTTTGACTCAAATTCAAGCTCAAGCTCAAGCCTAAGTCCTAATCATAATGGACAAATCAGGTCAAACCTCCCATCCATTAACCACTCCCCTAACTCATGATGAGGTAGCATCGTAGTCACCCTAGGGTAGCTTGTCTATCCAAAGCCACCATTTCACCCCCAACCCACCTAATATACAACTTGAGTATCACATATTGCCACATCCCTACTAGCATTCTTGAATATACTAGGCTAGGGACTCCTATGTTCTTGGTCAACCCTAACATTACCCTCATCAACATTTATGCTACACGAGACCTCCATGATGGCCCTTTTCCTTCACTAGATTCATCATGACCATACTTACCACCATGGACCATTCCACCCTACACAGTATCCCCAAATACCTAAGAGCAAACTTATGATCAATCAATTCATCATACCAATTTGCCTCCTAAGTTGGTGATGTAAGGCATTCCCACTAAATTATTTCCACTTGAAGGATCTAATCCCCAATATAATGTAGGCAACATATTAGTATCCATGAATCCAAACTGACACCACTAGGCCTATGTCAATATCACATCCCATTTACCTACATATACTCCACCCAATTCATCCCAATCTCTCCAACCACCACCTCAGATACCAAACCCCCCACCTTCCATAGCTACCATTTTACACAATATCCATCATGGGATACCCAGTCACCCATGATACAAGCCTTAATACCTCCACTTCAAATTGTTTATCAGGGGCAACCAACACAACCACAAGACCCCTCTTCAAGCCAGTACCAACCACCACCAAATCCATATCAATCACCTACCAATTACCACCAAACTTCTTTAGCTTCCATACAACCATCTCTCAATTCCAAAGTATATAATCAACCTCTCTCCACTCAATAATACCAAAAACTACCTCATCAATACTAGCAACCACCTCCACTTGACCTACAATATATCTTTGCTTGGGTAGCAAACATTGAGCTATGATTGGGTCACAAAATATTGACCTACAACAAATCTTGAATCTATTCACAAATATTGAGATACAATTGAGTTGCCATCGACCTCATCTAAATCATCCATCTCATCCACCTCATTCATCTCAAACTTAGATGCCCCTATTAGAGCCATTGTTGATAATATTTCAAATATTATAGGATGTAATAATAATTGCTCTACCTGACATATGCCTTGCAAACCCCAACAAGACTAAACCTATATCAGATAAGGAAAATCACTATTGCATCTATCATCATTAAAAGGTTCATGTCATTGATGATTGTTACAAATTCTAAGCTCTAGTACAAGATCTCGATCGGGGGAGTTAACCATCTCATCAACATGACCCCTTTCCACTAACTTCATTCTTCTTCATTCTTTTCTTAAATTTGCATCCATCATCAACCACCTTGGGGATGTTTAAGGTATTGCACCTTCCTCACCAAGTAATAATCAATCAATAATCCACCAGTCACTAGACACAAAACAATATAGGAATGCTCAAGGTATCACATCTTCCCCATAGTCAAAAAACAAAACAATTTGGGGATGCTTAAGGTATCACATCTTTTGCATAGTCATAAACACAAAACAATTTGGGGATGCTCAAGGTATCACACCTTCCCCTTAGTCATAGACACAAAATAATTTGGGGATGCTCAAGGTATCACACCTTCCCCACAGTAATAGACATAAAACAATTTTGGGAAACTCAGGGTATCACACCTTCCCCATAGTCATAGATATAAAACAATTTGAGGATGCTCAATGTATCACACCTTCCCCACAGTCACAATCACAAAAAATCACCAAAAATCTAAAAAATCAAAATCATAAAAAATCCAAAAATCAAAATGATCAAAAATCCAAAAAAAATCAAAATCATAAAAAATACAAAAAAAAAAAAACAAATCATCAAAAATTCAAAAAAATCAAAATCATCAAAAAACCAAAGAAAAAACATCCAAAATAAATCAAAAAATCAAAATCCACAAAACATAAAAACAAATCGCGCACTGCTACAAAGTGCATTGCATTCATACACATCTCATCATTTTATATCATATCATTTTCACCAATAATACTTTGGTTATCATTTGATTCATGTTTTTTGTCTATTTTTCTAAGAGTAATTTTATCACATTAATCAAGGGCATATTCCTTATGGTATTTTTCTTGCATTATTATTCCATATACACAAATTCTACTACATTCACCATCCATCATCCTAGTACCCATTCATAATACCCATATGACATCTTGTCTTTTTCACATCTCTAGTTTGGAGAATCTTTAGGTTCTTTTAGTTGTTCAGCCATACTTAGTGTCTCAACCGATCTCCATTGAATGCCATTAGTCCTTGAGTGCCACAAGTCTTTCTATTTACCTCGATATTTCTCTTCTACCATATACACATATCACACATTAATTAAATTTTGGTACCTATGAAAGAAAAACTCTTAAGTCATTATCACCATAAAGTGAATGGTTTTCCTTGTTCATCCTATCATGCACATGATCTAACCCTGAGAATTGAAAAAAGTACAAGCACAAAGAAAAAAATAAAAATTCTCAAAAAAATAAAATAAAAAGGTTGAATCCTTGGAATTCTCAGGTCCTTATATCATCGGGTTAACCTCCATTGAGGCTATAGACGTCTGACTGGCAGTGGAGTACACCCTCTACATGGTGACATGTTTATCACATTAGCAACCTTCTTTTGTACAAACCTATGTATGCTCACAGATGAGCTAGCCTATTATTGTAAGTCACAAATGATGAGTCCAACCTTGCTCAAAGTTGAAAATGAGCATTCAATGCACACACTTTGGTCTTTGAGAACCTTGAATAATTTGGCTGATCTTAGCATCTTCAAGTGCCTATCTGATCAATAAATGAGTTTGATCGATGCCACTAGGGTGTTTGAGCTTCTTGAAAGCACTTCCATATTTTTCCTCCCTAGGACAAGTTAGGTCACAACCATTGTGTTCCATCCACTTGCATCCACTTCCACCCACTTCCACCCATCCCACATGTCTATCAATACCATTGTGTTGATTTCCTTGATTAATTGATATAAATCTTGAGTAGCGATATGTGTCTAAGAATTTTTTAAAAGACAATCAAACGTATATGCACACATCTCTTATATCCACAAACATTCAATTATTTCATTGCATTACTCAACCACAACATAAATTAGGGATGTTTTAGGTATCGTACCTTTCCCACAAATCAAGCACAAGGCTTAATCCATAAAACATTCAATCAACCAACTTGGGGATGTTCAAGGTGTCACACATTCCCCACCAATCAATCAATCTAATCAATCAAACCCTATCAGTCCCATTAAGAAATCAACCAACTTAGGGGTAATAAGGTATTAAACCCTCCCTGTCAATCAATCAATCAAAAAATGATTCAACAAATTGGGAGAAATCAAGGTATCACACCTTTCCCATCAATAAATCAATCAAAAAATAATCTACCTACTTGGGGATAATCAAGGTATCATACCTCCATTAGTCACGTCAATCAAACAACTTGGGGGTAATCAAGGTATCACACCTCCATCAGTCACATCAATCAAACAACTTGGGGGTAATCAAGGTATACACCTTCCCCATCAATCACTTCAAATTATTCAACAACTTGGGGGAAATCAAATTATCACACCTTAATCATAAATCAATCAATCAAACAACCATTAACAACTTAGGGATGTTCAAGGTATCACACCCTCCCCACAAACCAATCAAATCAATCAACTCACATCAATCAATTAATCAAACAAGCAAATAATAAAACAACTTGGGTATGTTTAAGGTATCACACCTTCCCAACCAATCAATTGAATTAATTTAATAAAATTATGTTAATCAGTCAAACAATAAAGCAACTTGGGGGTAATCAACGTATCACACATTCCCCCTTAGTTCCATAAAATGATTCAACATATTTAGGGCAAGAAAGGTATTGCACCTTCCCCATAAATAACATCAAATAAGTAAATAACTTGGGGGTAATCAAGGTATTGTACCTTCCTCATCAATCAATCAATAAAACAATAATCAACCACCTTGGGGTGTTTAAGGTATCACACCTTCTTTATTGGTGACATCAAGCAATCAATCAAACAACTTGGGGATGTTCAAGGTATCACACATTCCCAACCAATAAATCAAACTCCATCAGTCCCAACAATCATCAACCAACTTAAGGGTGTTCAAGGTATCACACCCTCCCCATTAGTACCAAAAAATTATCAACCAACTTAAGGGTGTTCAAGTTATCACACCTTCCCCATAAATCACACCAAATTATTCAAAAACTTGAGGGTAATCAAGGTATCACACCTTCCCTATCAATCAAACAATAAACTATCAACTTGGGGGTACTTAAGGTATCACATCTTCCTTGTCAATCAATCAATCAATCAAACAATCATCAACCAACTTAGAGGTATTCAAGGTATCACACCTTCTCCATCAGTCACATCAAGCAATCAAACAACTTGGGGGTAATCAAGGTATCACACCTTCCCCATTAATCACATCAAATCAATAAAATCAATCAATCAATCAGTTAGACACAATGCAAAGTAGATATTTCAAGGTATCACACCTTCCCTCCCAATAAATCACTCAATCTATCAACACAACTTGGAGATATTTAAGGTATCACACTTCTCAAATAATCAATAAAATTAATCAATCAATCAGACACAATGCACAATGGGGGTGTTCAAGGTATCACACCTTACCCACCTATTTAGCATCAAGTAATCAACCAACTTAAGGATGCTTAAGGTATCACACCTTCCACACTAATCAATCAAATCCAATCAATCAATAAAGCATAAGGTTCAATAAAATAAGAAAATAATCAAAAAATTTGGGGATGCTTAAGGTATCATACCTTCCCCACCAATAAATCAAATCTAATCATTTAATAAATCAATCAAGCATAAGTCTCAATCAAACAAGAAAATAATCAAACAACTTAGGGATGTTTAAGGTATCACACCTTCTCCACCAATCAATCAAATCAATTCAATCAAATCCAATCAATCAATCAGTCAATAAAGCATAAGGCTTAATCAAACAAGCAATCATCAACCAACTTGGGGGTAATCAAGATATCACACCTTCCCCATTAATCAATCAATCAAATAATTCAATAGCGTGGGGGAAATCAAGGTATTGCACCTTCCCCATTAGTCCCATAAAATGATTCAACAACTTGGGGTGTTCAAGGTATCACACCTTTCTCATTAGTCGCATAAAATAATCAACAACTTGGTGGAAATCAAGGTATCACACCTTCCCCATTAATCAAACAATTCAACAACTTGGGGATAATCAAAGTATCACACCTTCCCTATCAATCCCAGTAAATGATTCAATAACTTGGGGTTTTAAGGTATCGCACCTTTCCCATAAATCACATCAAATAATAAAAAACTTGGGGGCAATCAAGTTATAGTACCTTCTCCATCAATCAATCAATCAAACAATCCTCAACCATCTTGGGGATGTTTAAGATATCACACCTTCTCCACCAATCAATCAAACATCTCAATCATTCAATAAAGCACACACAAGGCTCAATCAATCAAAAAATCATCAACCAACTTTGGGGTATTCAAGGTATCACACCTTCCTCATTAATCACATCAAGCAATCAATAAAATTTGGGGTGTTCAAGGTATCACACCTTCCTCATTAATCACATCAAGAAATCAACCAACTTTAGGGTGTTCAAGGTATTGTACCTTCCCCATTAATCACATCAAATAATCAACCAACCTAAGGGTGTCCCATGTATCATCTATTTTTCAATAATCAATCAAACAATCATCAACCAACTTGGGGGTGTTTAAGGTATCACACCTTCCCCATTAGTCATATCAAATATTCATCAACCAACTTCAGGGTGTTCAAAGTTCCCACCTTCCCTATTAATCACATCAAGAAATCAATTAATTGGGGGATTATCAAAGGTATTGCACCTTCCACATAGTCATAAACACAAATCAACTTAGGGATATTTCAGGTGTTGCACCTTCACCACCAATCTAGCCAAAGGCTAAATCAACTAATAAATCAAGCACTTTACCTTACCATTAATATTTTGATATGATTTTTTTAATGCCAACACACATTCAATCAATAACTTAGTTGCTAGATTCAAAATATTACATCCTTTTGTCAAAGGTTGCACCCTTTGCCACACATTCACATCTCAAAATACATCAACTACCAGGTTCAAAAGGTTACACCTTTTACCTAACATTTACATCTAATAACAAATCATCTACCAGGTTTCAGAAGGTTGTGTCATTTTTTTAAAGGTTGCACCCTTTACCTCACAATATAAAAAATCAAATTCTAATTCAAAGGCCCAAAGGCACTAAACCCCTTTGATCACCATTTTCAATTTTAGTTCAAAGGTTCTAAAGGAACTAAACCCCTTTGGTCACCATTTTCCATTTTATTTCAAAGGTTCCAAAGGCACCAAACCCCTTTGGTCAAATTCAAACTTTAGTTCAAAGACTCCAAAGGCACCAAACACCTTTGGTCAACATCCAGAATAACTTTATCTTTCCCGCTTTAGCTTAGGATTTACTTTATTATCTTATATTAGCTTTAGCCTAGGATTTAATTTCTTTTCTTAGCTCAACTACACTAAATCCTTGAGTAAGCCTTGTACCCAATAATCTACTCTAGTACACCTAGTGGTTGTAGTGATTGGTTATTCATGCAATCTGGTAGGATGAGCAGATTACCATAAGAAATCTCATCATCAATCATAAATTAGCAACTTTCTATCAATCATGTATGATTACTATTTTCATAGAATAGCTTTCCTTTCATGTTCATAGATTATCTTAGCTTATATCACCATTTTGCTCAAGAAAAATTAGACTCATATAATTGCTTTACTTTTATGTTCATAAATAATATTAGCTTGGCAACCCTATTCTGCTCGGGCAAAAGCAAAGCCATCGATTTGATTAGATTAGATTAGCTTAGTAGCCCCATTCTGCTCAGGTAAAAGTAGAGCCATAGCTTAGATTTCATTTCATGTTCATTGATTAGATTCAATTACAACCCCATTCTACTCAGGTAAAAGCATAGCCATAAATTAGATTAGATTAGCTTAAATGTCCCATTTCACTTGGGAAAAAGTGGAGCCCCATAGATTATATTTACATTTATGCAATTTACTATTTTCAAATATTAAATTTACTTTCACATAATTTACTACTTTAATAGATTAGATTTTTGTTCCTATTGTTGATTTGATAACCTAGATCCTTGAGTGAACCTCGTATCCAGTGATCTACTTTAGTCACCTAGTGGTTGTAGTGATTGGTTATCCATGCAATCCGATAGGATGGGTAGATTACCATAAGGACACTTATTTAAAAAAAACAAAATGCAACAACACCCAAAAAATATTCAAGAGCAACATGCACAAAATCTATATTTATTTTATCCACCAAGTTACTTATCGATCCTGGACTTTGTCCATCCTCAATCACGTAAACAAATAAATTTCAATCTGCCAACTTTCATCACTTCAATAAAATCACAATCAGGTCAATCGCATCGTCACCATCATTCATCCTATATTTCACCCACTCATTGCTTGAGGGGGTATAAAATACCAATAAAATTTTACATCAAACAAGATCAATAATCAAACATCCATTTTGTATAGAAATTTTATCCAAGGACCTTATCTATGACTAATCATACACCCTACTCTGTAGGGTCTAAATGCAAAATTTCTCTTAATAAATACAAGTGGCTAACGTATTGGGTCAATGCCTGTAAGGGTTTACATGCCTATGTCATAATCATCATGGCAATATTTATCGACCATAGGATAAGTTATTGTGGTAATCCTAAACGACCACTTACCACATGACTAGTTCATTCGCCAAAAACCAAGGCACTCATCAATTTGTCAATGACAAGGTTCAAAGATATTTTTTCTTCCATCACTTTGGCATTCTACATTGTTCTTAATTTGGGGCAATCAAATATTAATCTCCTCAAGTCAAAATCCATTTTCATAATTCACCCACCATCGTCACCATCAATCCAGCAATAAGTATCATTTAGTTTTGTATCGCATTGTGTTTTCATACAACATGATACAAAAAAAGGCATCTGTAGACACCAAAATCAAAAACATTAATGCTAATTAATTAACACATATCCATATAATATTAATCAATAAATAAAATTAATTGATATTCACCTATTAATTGTTAATTAATTAATTAATTAATTAAATAATTATTAATTACACCTAGCCTACCCATTTCCACCCCCCATCCACTCACCCTCCTATGTATAACCCATAGAAATTGCAAGAATACTCCCCCTCCACATCATCCGTAGTTCACTCTAGTTCCACCTCACATTCCCCATCCCGATTACATGCAGGAGAATATTATCCTCATCCGAAAATAAACTCAAGATAACTTAATTCCAATATGCACACTTAGTTCTAATATACACACTCAGTTCAACATGCACACTCAATTCCAATATGCACACTATGTTCAATATGCACGTTCATTTTAATATACACATTCAATTTAACATGCCACATTCAGTTCAATATGAACAAATTATTTGGTGATAATTTCAAAAAATACATCCATCTCAATTTGCATGCACATCCTTGGTGACAATTCTAAGGTGTGCATATTTGGTGATAATTACGAGGAAAGCATATCCTCCTTTGTAAGCTTGCATCTTGTGTGATAATATCAATGTAGAGGGAAAACTTCAAGTTACACCCCTTAACTAGCTGAGCCACCACTCTCATCCATTCCTCTTGAAATTTCTATAAATACACCATATCCTCCTTCATGGAGTAGGAGAATGGGATAGGTACATGCATGCCAATGAAACTTTGAGCCAAATTTGCATTGTATATTTTGATTCATTACACACAACCATCCTTGTATCATGCCAGCCACTTATCACATCATTTTGCAGGACTGGATCTAGATTTTGATAGTGGTAGGACACCACAGGATTTTATCATCTAACCCTATATGACCTCTAGTCATATTCATCTAAACCTAGATGATTTGTAGATGTAGTTGTTAGCCCTCCAAACTATCAGCATCCAACCTATACGAATATTTCTAGAAATGGCATGACATAGAACAACAACAACAATAGTCGTAATGAAGGTATGATCAGTTTGTATTTTCTTTCCTTTTATACATAAAAACTTATTTTTTCCATTCTAGTTTATCTTTATTTTATATTTAGGCCTCACTTCGGGAGGCCCAATAGATATTATTGGTGGGTTTGTAGTGAATGTGTGTGTAGGTACTCAAATCCAACATATTTAACACAAATCCAACATATCTAACATAGATCCAAATCTAGATCCAATGAAATAGTGGTCACAAAAATCTCGCCCATCAAATGCTGTAGTGGAAAAAGACCTAGTGCACCATTTTCATTTGTAAAATGGAATCAATCCCTCAATAATTACAACCCCATGAGGGTTTTTATATTCTAATAAAAAAGAGAACCAAAAACATAAAACGTTACATTTTATTTGATTTATATTACTATGGTGCATCTTTTTCTCATCTACAAGTCAATAAAAATAGTTGCACACTCACTAATTTTATAGCCCTATTGATGGCCTTGTAAGCCTTAATACTAACATAAAAATCATAGGATAAATTCGATAGGATCAAATATAAAATAGCCACAATATAGTAAGATCAAGATAATGATGTAAGTAGAATAATATGAGCAAATTAATATGTATATCAAGGCTTATAATATATCAAATAACATTCATTAATAAACAAAAATATGAATGTAAATAGCCTGAATCATACATGTACAAAGCATGTAGCACAACTTACAATATTAATTGCTCAAAATGTATGTAATCTTTATTACTCCATTTTCTCTTACAAATATGATACTTGATACATAGATACTTTGATACTTGGATAATTGGACATTGATCTTCCTCTATGGAGTACTATATAGCCATAGCAGTATGACTCTTTGTATATTTGACTATGCCTTTCCATATGCCAAGTCTCATGAGCCTTGGTTTTTTTATATGACACTTACATATTTAATGAACACATGACTCTTGACCTTCACTTTGTACACTCTAACCTAAGACACTTGTGCATATATTTACATTACATATTTACACTTTTTATATAAGACACTTGTGCACTTAGACTCTCATTACACTTGTACACTCACTTACATGACACTTGTGCATTTCCTCCACATACACACTTACAAAATACTTTTGTGTTTCTTGCACATTACAACATTATATAAAATAATACTCACACTTTAAACTAAGACTCAAACCTAATCTAATAGTTATAAGATGTACCATGAAGGTACCATGGGGGCACATTAGCATCTACCAAATAATGTAATATACTCCAACACCCCCCATGTATTACATTATTTGGTTATTGAATATTTTAGTCTTCAATATTCAAGTGACTTTCCAATGCATGTGATCTTTTATTTACTTTGCATTTGCTTCATCATCTTGAAATTTTGATTTTCCCAATGCTTATATTGATAGAAAGGTTCATGAATCCCATTTCCTACATTTTGCATTTTAGAACATTCAATAATGTTATCTTGAAATAAGATAATATCTTGAGAAAAACCAATTGAATCTAAAGCATATATCCCATTCTTAATTGATCTTGTAGCCTCTATTATATTTTGATTTTTGATAATGCATTTATTGTGCTCATTTATACATTTGAACTCAATTGATCTTCCACTTTCAACCAATTTAGTAACTAAAATGAGATTGGTTGACAATCCTAGAACATACATAACATCTTTCAGTACAAAATCTAAAAATGGTGCACTAGGTGTTACACTACTACTTCCATGAACTGGATACCTCTTATCATCAAAAATATTCAAATAGAAATTATCTTTGACTTCTAAAAAATCAAACCATTGAAAATTATCAATCATATGATGACTAGCACCTAATTATTTATATCAAATATATTTTTCTATTTGAATCACTTGATTGGATTTAATTGAGACTATTTTTCATTGTTGAAAATATTTTGGAAGAATATAATGCTACTCGTTAAAAAAAAATTGTTCTTGAAATTTTCCTTTTGAAAAATATGGTTTTATATCTTGATAATGTCTTATACATTGAAAATTTTCTCTTGATAACTTATTCATTTGTTTTGTACTTTTTGAAGTTGACAACCTTATAGCTCCTAAGTTTCAAGAATTTCAAAGTTTCTAAACTTAAATCCTATGAAGTAGTAATCCTTATGTCTCCCTAGATTTTAGAAATTAATGAATGAATTTTGCAAATTTTGTTTTCTTAGGTTTTATGTAGAAATAATTAAATTTGCAAATATTCAATAATATTCTATTTTCAAAAAACTATTAAATTAAATAAATTTCAAATTTAGAAATTTATCTAACAAATAAAAAAACTATTGAAAAAACCTTATAACTCCAACTTTATAAGAAAACCTTAATCTACTAAACAACCCTTATTATTTCTATTTCTCTTATCACTCCTAATTCAACCTTAAAAATATTTCAAAAAACTTAAATATTCAAACTAAACAACTTATCACTCCAACAAAACTTCAACTAAAAATAATTTCACAACTATATCTAAAAATAAACCTTATTACTCCAAAAAACTTAAATAAACTTATTTCTCCAAAAGAAGCAATAATATAAAGTAATTACTTATCTCTCCAATAATAAAATTAACTTAGGTTATTGCTCCAAACATAAATGAACTTTATAAATTAAAAAACCTAACCTTAAATCTGTTGCATGTGAATGTTTTGGATTTACTACATTTGCTTTGTGCATGCATTTGATGCTTGCCAACTTGACTTGATGATTCTTTCAAACTTGAATGAGAGAAGTACCTTTTACCACTTGTGTGTTTGCATTAGAAATGAAGCATTTCATATTCTAACACCCATACATTGCACCAACAACTTTAATTACCTTGTAGAGGTGCAACTTGAGTGTCGTTTCCATTGAATAAATTTCTCCTAAGGCATTTTCACTCGGCGCACTTGACTTAATCTAGAGATGTTTCACTTGATGCAATAAAATCAGTCTAGAGATATTTTAGTTGGAGTACTCGATTGACTTTACTTAACATTAGAAACTCTTTGCTTAGCATTTCACCTTCCTTTATTGTGCATTCACCTTATTATGATTCAACTTCTCTCATAGATCATTAATGTTGTACATTATAGAGTTTCAATGCTTCACTCCAAATTTTACTTATTTAGATGAGGATGTGGCTATATTTGGATAGTCATATCACCTCACCTGTGCTATGTTTACACTATTAGAATGATGTACTTTTTTATGTTTCTATAAATTAGCTTTTATCTTTTGTTTCTTGTTAGTCCTATGTTGTTCTACTCCATTGTAACCTTGTTGTTATCATTTTACTCCACTATCACTCTTTTGAATGATTTGCTAACTTTTTTCTTCCAATAATTGGTTGATGCTTTCTTATTTTCTTTACTTTGTTCTCTAAAATAATATTGCCCGACTTTGCTACTACATCCTTTCAGCTCTACTAAGAGTTGAATGGTATTCTATAACACATTATCTTCAAATTTTACACTCATTCATCTCCTTTAAGAGTCGAATGATACTCTAATTACACTATTTAGAACTTGGATCTATTGTTCAATAATAAATTTATCTTTGAACTTTGATGAACTTTTTTACTTTTTAAGAAACCATTGTATCTTCAATGACCATTGTATCTTGTCCTTTGTATGGCTACCTCTATCAAGCCTTCATGTATATTGAATCTTTTTCAAGGTTAATATGACATGAGTCTATCTAAATATACTTTCTTGATACTCTTTTATCTTTGCCTTCTTGTTGTCAATATCAAGGTCTAAGTAACCTACAATATTCAATGTCAAAATAGAGTCGAGTTCTAAATCCCTTTAAAGTATATAAAATATAAATCAATTTTATCAAACTGGACAAAATCAATTTTTGTATGTAGCTAAATAAATTTAATTTGTGCAAGAAACTACTTGTAGTAGTTTGATACCACTGATGATTTTTTAAGCCTTAATACTAACATAAAACTCACAATATAAATTCCACATGATCAAATATAATATAGCCACAATATAGTAAGATCAAGATAATGATGTAAGTAGAATAATATGAGCAAACTAATATGTATATCAAGGCTTATAATATATCAAATAACATTAATTAATAAAAATCATTATGAATGTAAATATACTGAATCATATGTGTACAAAGCATGTAGCGCTACTTACAATATTAATTGCTCAAAATATATGTAATATTTACGACTCCACTTCATCTTACAAATATGATACTTAACACACAGATACTTTGATACTTGGATAATTGGATACATTGATCTTACTCTATGGAGTACTATATAGTCATAGTAGAATGTCTCTTTAGATACTTGACTATTTCTTTCCATATGCCAAGTATCATGACTCTTGTTTTCTCTATATGAAACTTGCATACTTGATGAACACATGACTCTATATTGTATGCACATATAGACATGACTCTTAAAATTCACTTTGCACACTCTAACCTAATACACTTTTGCACATATTTACATTATAGATATACACTCTTACATATAAGACATTTGTGCACATAGACTCTCATTACACTTGCACACTCACTCACATGACATGTGTGTATTTCCTACACATACACACTTACATAACATTTGTGCATTTCTTGCACATTACAACATTACATATAATATTACTCACACTCTAAACTAAGACTCAACCCTAATCTAATATTTACAATATGTACCATGAAAGTACCATAGGGGTACATTAACATGTACCAAATAATTTAATATATTTCAATACTTGTGAGAAAGGGTGTCTATACTAAACTACCCCAAGATAAACCTAAGTGTAGTGAGCTTTATGGTGACGAAGTCCAAAAAAATACTTGAATGGTTACTATGGTGGCTAGGGGGTGATTCAAAAGTTAGAGATGAAATCCAATATCATCGATCTCAATTGATAATTGGTGATGAAATCCAACATCACAAATATGCTAGTAGAATGTGTGTGTGTGTATGAAGTATTTTGCTTTAGAAATTAAAATACAAAAAGGAAACTATGTTATTAAAGTGATTAAAAATTTTGATTGTTTTAAAATAGATTTATTTTAAAATGAAATCTATGCTAAGAAATAAAAGTTAATGTTTTGTAAGCAAATATCTATGCTAAAAATATGAAATCAGTAGATTGCTTGACTTGAGAAATATTTCTGCTAAGATATGCTTGATCACAAATCTATCTACAATGGTCAATATGCGCCTATGAAAGTTATGACCAATTGTCTTCTTAGAGTTTTATGTATGAGATAGAATGAGATCTACCTCAACTCACAAAGATGAAGAAATTGAAGGCTTTCTTCAAACCTTATGCAAGATTCTTATCCTATGCTATTGAAAAGACAAATGCAAAGCATACAAGAAAATAAATCGAAAGGGGATCACCATTGAAAATAAAGCTATGCTAACACTTATGAAAGAAAATAAAGTAAATTTTATGGTTTGACCAATGCAATTTAGAGCCTTTTCTAAAGTGAGAACTTAAATTTTGTGATTTGAAAAAGCAATTTGGAGCCTTTTGTAAAGCAAAAAAATAAATTTGAATATGACCAAAGCTATTTGGAGCCTTTTGTAAAGCAAGAAAGATAATTTGATAAGACCATAGCAATTTGGTGTCTTTAAAATGAAATTTATGATTTTGAAGTAGGAAAGAATATTTGACTAAAACATAGTGCCACAAGTGCTTACCTATTGTCCTAAGCTATTGGAATATTGTCTAGAATGTTTGATAGGCTTTGGATTGTTGGTTTTAGTTGTTTGGAAATGATTCTATGGGTCCTTGCAATTGAGCTTAGATATACCTATCTGTATGGTGTAGAGCAAAGGAATTTTTTAGAGGCTCTTTTTGCTGTTGGTGATCTATTTTCTATAGGAATGGGTTTTTATGAACTTTCCTGCAAGAACAAAAGGATAGAAAGTTAAATTCATTCAAAAAATACGTATTGAAAGGAAATAAAACTAAGCTATTGAATGGGAGGTATAAAACAAAAAGCAACCAAATTTTCTAAAAGTAAAGGGTTGAGAGGTGAATTATTACACCTTGGGATGTCATTTTGTGAGGTAGTTTGGCCTAAGAAGATAGTTTGATTATTGGGAGGTAGAAGGGTGCAACCTTATACCTAACTACAATGACTATGGTTGTTGTGATAGCTATGATAGCTATGAGTGTTGTGTAGAAACTGGTGCCTATTGTGGTTCTAATTTCTAAAGATCTTTAGTGATCATATGGATCCATATAGTTTTGAATTTTATCATATCCCTCCATACGATTTTGGCTCATAGATCAGAAAAGGCTTCTACCTTGGACCGAACTTGGTGTATTAATGTTTTGAGGGTCTATGCTAGTTTTTGGTACCTGGAAATATAGAAAAAGTAAAAAATATCAGTGAGATAGAAAAATGCTAACAAAACATAAAATGAGGGTTTAGGGTCACACCGTGATCATAAAAATGTACTCATAAAATGTGTCATTTTGTTTATTTTAAAGGAAGTGTTATAAATTAGTCCTTTTTATAGATTTACCTCTTAGGCTATAAGTGGGGTCTTCTAGTAAAGAAACTCTTTACTAAACACTATTATGGTAGTGCAAGAGTATTCTATGGGAACCTCAAGGGGAGTGGGATTACTACATGCACACCATTGCTAGATATACTTGCACAACCCAATCAAAATTATTAGTAGAAACTATGGCCCTATCTCAATTAGACCCTTGTTGATGAAAGATAAAACAAATGAAATCTAGTCTATTACATGATTAAAGTGATGAAAATAACCACAAGATAGACACAAAAAATAATAATTACCTAAATCCATGATATGTTGGAATGTATCTTTCTAAAAAAATGTCCTTAAAGGGAATCATAACCCTAGGTGTGGTCCAATTTGACCATACCTATCCTTACAGTCAACTATGTGTTAACTAGAGAATAACTTCTTTTAATGAGGATGGTTCTACTAGTTTTGTGGAAGCTCTTGCATTATTTTTATAGCCTTCTATACCTATACATACAAGCAACTTACAACATTTAAAATAACAACAAATGGCATACAAAGGTATCCTTGGTGGTTGGTTGCAAAGGAGGGTGTGAGAGCAATGGAGTCTAGAGTGATTTCTATGGAGTTTGAGTATGCAAAATATGTGATTCTTAGAAATATGAGAAATGGCCTTCTATTTATAGACTTGTCCAAGGTTAGAGAGGATGAGGTGTCCTATGAGATGTCCTATAATATGTCCCATGAGGTGGCATAGTGAACCATACCTCATAAATAACTTTGGGTGGAGGGAAGTCCTCACCCATCCATATGCAATAAATGATCATAAGTGCACCATACCTCATAAATGCATGGATGGAGGAAATTATTCACTCCATTTATGGCATGTGGATGGGGAGTTATCAATGCCTTCAATGCAAATGGGCAAGAAATTCTTCATGGCATTAAATTTATTTAATGTGCATGGGGATGAGAGGAGCAAGAGTGAAGGTTCACTAGGGTCCTATGTTAAGCTAGGATGAGGTGGAGGCTAGGCTAGTCAAATGGTATACTAGGGTAAGTTGGAGGCTAGGCTAGTCAAAAGGTAGACTAGGGTAAGGTGGAGGCTAGACTAGTCAAAGGGTAGAATAAGATAATGTGGAGGCTAGGCTATTCAAATGGTAGACTAAGGTGAGATGGCCTAGGCTATGCAAAATTGTAGGGCTTTGTAGATTGATCAATCGATAGCATTGCACAAGGATAAATGTGACATTTTAGGTGTCTACATACATCTAACTTGATCAACGCCATATACCCTTGAGGATCATAAATACAATATACCTTTGAGATGTTAGAACATAGACACACTTGGACCTATTGATCATATGCCCTATACAAGTAATCGGCTCACCCCAAAACTTGTGATCTAGTCATGTGGCATGATCAATTATAAAATGAGCCATCTTCATGATTACCCTATTTTTTCTTTCTAGTACACCAATCTATTTAGAAGTATACACAATATTTCTTTGATATACTAATCCATGAGTGGCCAAAAAATCATGAAAATAATGACTAACATACTCACCACCCCCATATAGCTAATTTTTAACAAGGGCCTTTAAATTTTTGAACCTCTTAAATTCTTCATCCTTGGTGAGAATTGTATATACCCCCACATATCTAGTAAATTCATAGATGAAAATAAGGAAGTAGTTATTTTCTAAAAGATAAGATGTTCCCATAGGTCCAAAAATGTCAAAGCACAATAGTAGAGTTTCCCAAGCCTATGGTGCCACTTTTGACTCTCATTATAACCATTGTAACAAAGTTCTATTGCTAGAAGAGGAAGTGGATATTTCACCCAACTTATACATATTATTATATTGATCATAAAATCTAGAAGAAATAGTTCTAAATACATTGTCTATATTTATAATAACTCATATATCATGCTAGAATTATACTTTCTTATTTGTATAAGTAATGTAATAAGTAGACAAAATATTAGAATCAACATTAGGAACATGAAGTACCTTATCAAATGATGAAGACCCAATAGTTATGTCTACACTCCCAACAACCTATAATTAAGAGTCATATTTAATCACAACATGAACCCCAACATGAGTTTTTTTATGGACTTGAATAAGGTTCTTATGCTTTTTCATGTCCCTAGGAGCCCCTAAATCAAGTATCCACTCATTTGAATAAGTGGACGTCCAATATATAGAATGAGCCACAACATGTGTTTATGAGGTTTCTATAGTAAAACTATCCTCACATGAGTTTTCTTCTAATGGTTGATTTGAGTGAACTATAATGGACTTTGTCATTTGATGATGTAGAGGGGATTTTCTTACCATTTTATGAGAAGTGGAGATCCTTTATTTGACCTATTTTATCCTATTATATGAAATCCTTATTTTATAATTAATTTTACATAATGCCCATAGTGTTGTATCTCTTTCTCCATCATTTTCACTTTGTAATATTTTGTCATGTGTTCAATTTCATGATATTTGTAACAATGGAATGCAATATTTTCACAATCCACTTGTTGATCCCATTTTGTTGATTTAGATTTAATTCTAATGGATTGCGGTAAAGGTTTTAAAATATCCATGGTAACACATATTTGAGTCTATACAACATGCCTTCACCCCTTAGAAGTTGGTCTCTCTTGGATGAACTTGCCTAGAATGTTACAAATATTATTAAAAACCTATTTATTGATGAGTTGATAAGGGAATCTATAAATCCTATTACGTACATGAAGTATTTTAATAGTCTTTTTCTATCTCCACAAAATAAAAATTCACTTTATGATCTTAAATATAATGCATATGTGCCTCTATACCAAGGGCCTCTATCCATTATTTTATCCCTTATTTTTGAACTAAATATAATAATGATAAAAATACCTTGTAGAAGAAAAGTCATGGAGTAATTTGGATTCAATCCCCACTTCTACTTGATCCAATTTTGAATCTAAAAAAAAATTGACTAGTATCCATGGAACTTATATATTAACCCTCTAGCTTTAAGAACCATTATATCATGCTTGAGCATCCCATCCTTGATAATCACTTCTAGTGTAATATTTGCTACTTGGATAGGGTTTTCCATGGATTTTATCTTCCTCTTATTGCTAACTAGGGCATCCATACTTCCAACCAAGGCATCCTTACTTATAGTAAGGAAATTCAAAAATGACTTTCTTGCCATGTTACTGAAGCGTACGGAAAACAACCATTTCTAAATCTAACAGAAGATATTCAAAATGTTGCTTTATTCATTAGAAGTGAGGTTACAAAATGATTTTCTCTTTCAATGGAGATTTTTATTCCCTATTTTCATCACAAATATGAAGCATCTGATAGTGTTTTTCATTGCTCCTCAATGAAGGTGGGCTTCTATGTGTGTGTGCCACTGGTAGTCTGCTTGTTTGTATCCTTTTGTACCTATTTTAGGCCTACAAAAGGGAGTTAGTGTGTTTGGGGGCCTGCCTTGGTCAAGCCCCATAGTTATGAAGATAAATCAACTCAAATATGAAGGAAAACATGATGAAAATTATTGTAAATGCTATAAAAACTACTAAAAATATATATGTACATGATATGGTATTGTAGATCTATTGTAGGGCTGGTTCGTAGGTCGACCTACGAAATGGATCCCAGGTTCTCATTTCGGGCTACGAACTGAGCTGTTGTTGAGAGATTTCTATCTAGATGTGCTGCAGATGTTGTCTATAGTTGTCTATCAAAAGCAAAGTTTATTGATATGGATTCTAATGTAATTTTGGCAGAGTTTGGGTATGTTAATTGAAAGTGAGAAAGTGACAAATGAGGGACTAGGTCCACTAGTTATAAGAAAAACCAAGGTTGGGAGGGGTAGTTAGGGGTACTAGACCCTAGAATCAGGTATTAGCATGGTTAGTTTAGGGTTTGTGAGGTGTTAAGCTTAGTCATCCTCTTACATGCCCTAAGGAAAATATCCTATCCTCACACATGTGTGAGCTAGGATTAGGATTAACTAGAGTTAGCTAATCCCTAGGTTAGGTGAGGGTTGAGTTAGGGTTTCCTAGAAAATATCCTAACTTAGGGTGCACACATGTGTGAGGACATGTTTAGGGCTAATTTGAATCTTAACCCTAATTAAACCTAATTTAATGATAAAGTGCACTTTAAGTGAAACTCACTTGCAAATTAGAATACTAATTAGCATAATTAGGGTTTTTGATAGGAATGGTCCCATGGGGGCCTTAATTAGGTGTAGTAAAGGGCTTAGGTGGCATGAAGGGGCTTGTAGGTAGCTCTCTTGTGACTAGGAGGAATTTTGGATGCATTTTGAATAGTTTGGTAGGGTTTTGTCCCTATGAACAACTAAGACAACCTATGATGGACTATGATGGCCTATGGTGGCCTATGATGGCCTATGAATACCTACGATGGACTACGATAGCCTATAATGGTATACATTGGCCTACGATGGCCTATGATGGCCTATAGATACCTATTAATATCTGTGATGGCCTATGAATACCTACGAATACCTACCATGACCTACAATGGCCTATGATTTCCTATGATGGCCTACGATGGCCTATGAATGCCTATGCAGACCTACAAGTATCTATGTAGATCTACAAGTATCTAGGGATGAGCATGTGCAACTTTTAGGTGTCTACATTTACCTCTTTTTGTACTATGCTACGTGAAACACAACTTAGTGCAAAAATATGATAGAAGAAGATGGTGAGGTGTTTAAAATATGGAGAATGCATGGGTGGATGAATGTGAATGATTGAATTTGGATGAAACTTATTGGTAAAACTAATTATTTTCTAATTTAGTACAATATTTTGCAACGTTGTACTGGCTGCTAGTCAAATATCTGCCTAATCAACAAACATTGCATTTGTGCACCCTAGATACGACCAACATTGAAAGGCCAAAGGAAATAAATGTCCTTTGTGCCAATCTCCAGAGAGGGCTGGTTCCCAAACTAAATCCTACACTGGTTGAAGACTAGGGATGTAGGAAAGAAATTAGAAAATATGGAAAGAAATGGGAAATATGGCCATAGGCCAAAGTGCAGGATTTGGGGTGGACTAACAGTAGGTAATTCACCCAAGCATGAAATAGCATTTAATCAGAGGAAAAGGCAGCAGAATTTACTTATAAACTTGCAGTAATAACCTCCAGAATAACACTCCAGCATTCACTCCCTTACTAGCAATATTTAAATCCAAATGCAGAATTTAAATCTAACAGCAAACAAGAAACATGAATGTAAAATAGAAGTGCACAATACAGAAGGAAATTGCACACAATCTCCCCCTAGAGACCCCCAAAACCCCCCAAAAAAAAAAAAAAAAAAAAAAAAAAAAAACCCCCCCCCCCAATAATTTCCAATAAAACCATCAACTCAGGCATCGGTGCACAGATAATTTGGAAATCATCGAATACTTTGGAAACATTTCTACGCCTTGGAAATCATGAAAATTCTCTTGCTCTTCTCGCACAACTTCTCCTCTACTCAGGATCCATGATTTGAGTTACTTATCGCCACCATTATTTAATGTTTATAAATCTGATGCCTTTGGAGGCTTTGATCATGATCCATTTCACCCAAGAACTACATTCACCTTTTGACAAAATCTGTTTCACCTGATATTCCTTTAAGCACTCATGATTTCTTCTTAAAATATGTTCGCCCATGGGAGGGGTGAACAAGATGTTCACCTCTCGACCAAGTCGAATGTGACATTATTCTCTTCTCAGGGTACATTCACCCAGTGGAGGGGTGATTGGGATGTTCGCCCCTTCACTGGGGTGAACGTGATATTGCTTTGCCTTCGGGAGAACACGTTTGGATATTGAAGTGTGTTCACCCAAAGGAGGGGCAAACGGGACGTTCGCCCCTCAACTGGGGTGAACGTGAATATGTTTTGCCGCACCTCTTCTTGCTTCTTCTTGAGTTTTTTGTTGTTTCATTCATCTGACCATGGGGCGAATGGGGCATTCACCCCTTGTTTGGGGCGAATGCGCTATCATCTCCAAAATACTAAAATTTTCTTTTAAATTCTCCATCAAATCATTCATTGTTTGTTTTTATCCCCATAGGCCCAAAAATACCTTTATTTTCAATATATTCATAACAAGGCGAACTTGCATCCCGAATGAAATTTTACAAAAACACTTATAACACCAATACAAAAGAGTACCTATGTGAACAAATGAGGAATAAATGAAATTGTTTTTAACATAAAATCTACCATAGACAAACAAGAATTTATCATCATATACATCAAAATACTCTAGAAAAATCCCCAATGTGGCAAAGTGCAAAATTGCTAATATTTTTGGTGACTCACGGGGTATCCAACTCACATGGATGCAAGCGATCCTAGGCCTTTATTCATTGGGTTACATAGTCCTTCATCCTAGCTACTTTGGTTGGCACCTTTTTTGAGGTCGTAGAGGCCTTTCGATGTGCCTCTTCCTCAACATGCTCCTTCTCTTCCGCTTCCACTGCTACTCTGAGCACTTCGGCTCGTTTTGCTTCCTCTATTGCTTTCTCTACTACTATGTGCTCTGCTACTGCCTGCTCCTCCTGCTCTTTGATAGTTTCAAAAATGACTTCGTAGGTGCGCACTACTTCTTCCCAAGCATGAGTAGTGAATAGGCAAGGGACACTGAGGGACTCATAAATGAAGTGAAGATTCTAAACATTTGTCAAACTGAGGCACTTTGCTCATTGGGCCAACTCATACAATGATAGTTCTAAGTGTGTATACTTCTGCATCAAGGGCAACACCTACGCTTCTGTGAGGGGCTCCTCCCATGCATTTATTTCAGAGGTATCTTCAACAAACTCCTTCCAAAGGGCTTCCAGCTACTCGCTTGGCAACGGTTCACCCCACTCATCTATGAAAGTCAAAAATCCCAACTCATCAATGGTCTCAAAATGAGACATGGAAATGGTGTGCTCATGTTCAATGGTGTTGAGGATGGCCCGCACTTCTCATACCAAGTCCATTCACTGGAAGTAACTACGCAACATTATTTTTGCCTTAGACCAGGCGTGGTCCATCTCGCTAAGGGGGTGAATGTACAAATTGGTATTAGCTAGAGCCTATATCTTTATGACCATCTCCATATAGGGTGATAGCATCTCCTCTATGGTATCAATTAACTGTTGCCCTAGCTGAATCTGCATCTGTGCCTCCCATAAATAGTGCAACACTTTTACTGCTTGTGCAACCAATTTTTCACAGTTCTGTGCAAATCGAAGGTGGGCTCCTTTGATGCTATCTGGAAAAAAACTAGTAGCCTGTGCTACTTTCTTAGCCAACTATTTCCTCATCTCTTCAAGCTGCTGCTGGAGCTTGTGCATTTCAATTCTGGCAGTATCGTGCTCCTTCAAGTGCACTTTAACCTGCTAGCACAAGTATTCATTTTCTATGGTCGTCTTCTCCTCTTGGGCTCTGCTTTTTGCCAGGGCATTTTTGAGCTCAATTATTTTGTTCTCATTTTCAAAATATTTCTCCTTAAAATACTCACCATGTAGGTACACTGAGCTCATATCTACTTGAATGTTGCCCATTTTTTCCATAGGATCTATCCATGTGAGGTCTTCTGTTATAGTCTCAAAAATGAGATCGCCCAACAACAACTCTCCTTGAGGCTTCTGAACCAATGGTGTGATTGTGGTAATATGAGCCTCCTTCACGATAGGATCGAAAGCAACTTTTTTAATTGGTCGAGCTGGAGCCAAGGCCTCTTTGCACCGCATGCTCTTCAACCACTATGAAGAACTCAAGTATGCCCGGTTAATCTTCTCTACGTCGAGCTACTTGCGGGCCACCTGCACATCAAGAGATGTCTACAACTCCAAAAATGGGGTGAATGGAACCAAAATTTTTGAGAAACTAGGCCCAACAAAAGTGGATGATACGGCTAAAAGAGGTGGAGTGGAAATGGTAATTTTGATGGAGGAAGCGGGTTCAACTGCAGTTACGCTTACTCTGGGAGGAGCTTGCATACTTATAGCCTCAATGGTAGTGGAGGTGGGAACAGAAGGAGATGGGCATGAAAAGGGATTCGGCCTTGATGCATATGAACTAAAAGAAATAGAAGACGAAGGGATGGGAATAGAGGAGGGAGCAAAAGTGACTTCGAGGGTGGGAGAAGATGAAAATGAAATGGATGTGGAGGGCATACCGAAGAGTGGAGAAATGGAGACCAAAGATGATGAAAGTGGAACAGATGGAAGTGAGATAGAAATTACTGCTTTCTCTAAAGAAGGAGGAAGAAAATATGTACCTTCAGGCACAAGCACCGTGTGCTGTGGTGATGGGAGCAGTTACAAAACTACTTCTTCCTATACTTCTACCCTTTCTCCAATGTCTAGATTTTCTCCTTCATCCATGACTTCGACATGAGAGCTTTCTGACTGCTGATCTTCCACCAATGCTCGAGCCATTGAAAATACTTTCATAACTTTGGTTGGGAGCTCTTCCATGGGAAAAGTATTTACAATAGCTACCGACACATTAGTAACCATGGGAATAGTTACAACTGACACTGTAGAAACTACAGCAACTAAAATTGTAGGGGTCTCAATGGCAGAAGTCATAACCACACTGGTCCTTGGCATTTTTGCCACCTTTGGAAATGGTGGCGCCTTCGGTAAATTTTACTTTTCAGGCATGGGCATCTCCTCTACCTGTCGCTTTGTTCGTTGAGACCTCCTTTTAAAAACATATTGCTCATTCTTCTTCCTTCGGAGTCTCATCTTCAACTATTGGGTGCTCTTGCTCAGTTTTGCCTTTGCCACTGTCATAATGTTGAAATATTTGTGGTAAAATATTGGTGAAGGTGACGGGTTGATACGAGTTTACAAACTCATCGTAAATATCTAAAAACTGCTCATCCAATTTCAACCCGTAAGGAGTAGTCAAATTTCCGCGGTGAATCCGCATAATCCACCAATTCATTATTTTTTCTTCAATCCAGTCGGGTTCGGCTTCCTTGATAGAACTGAATAAACCCGATGGAGGAATTTGGGTCTTATTTTTGGCCAGATTATATTCTGCCTCCTGCTCATAATAATCATGCCATGGTGGGAGGGTCATCATTTTTTCAATATGCTAGTTCATGTTCGACCCATAAAAATTGTTCCTCCTCTTCTGGATATCAGGCTAAGGACAACAATGAAATGACTTAGCCTTCACAATAGCTAAGAATTTTCCCAGAGGATCATATCACTAGTGCTGCGGTAATTCGATCAAGCCCAAATCCTGTAGTGCCACCATTAGGAGCCTATTCTACCCAACTTGGCTCACTTCTATGCTACCAAATTTGAATGGCATGTTGCATGTAGTCTTATTCCCACACCCAGCTCCATATATATCATTCACATGATCAATCTGGCGTACAACCTCCATGGTGAACATATGCTCCATGGTGAAATATGGTAACAAAAATGGCTTACCCGTGAAACCAAAAATATGCACAACTATGCCCTGGGTAAGCAAAAAAATATCTCCCTTCTCCTGCATAACGACTACGTCTCTCAAATTTTGTGGCACTCTATCACAGGTACCACAAAGCAATTCGATCATCGGCCCCAGAAACCAACTATTAAAGTTGTATACCGACTCCCTCCTTGACAAAATGGGAGTCCACATATAAACTGGAAAGGGCTCATTCTTTTTGCCCACCTGTGTTACTGCAATGAAGGAGAAGCGCTATTGTAACTAGAAAAAGAAAAACCATACTAAAAATGAGGTATGCAAAAATGACTTGGTCTCCCCGGTTTGCATTTTCTCCAATTGAAAGTTCATTCTTTGGGAGATGTAGTCAGCCCAATCAAAGAAAATAGGATTGTCACCTTGCCTCATGGCAGAGGGAGAATAAAATTCGACTTTACAAATACACTATGAAAAAGCCACCTGCCATTTATGCATAGTTTCATCTGAGGGCAACCTAGCGACCCAAGACAACATGGAGTATATATCTTGACTTTTGAATTTTGAGAGTGGCTTCGATAAATTGGGAAGCTACCCCATCTGTGGCTCTTTAATAAGTTGTGTCTCCATAAATTGGTGCATTATCACTATGGAGATGTACCTATCCTCTTGCTCATCAATATGTAGATTTTTATGAACTGCATAAGAAGGGGGCTTCAATCCATAAGAAAAAGCTTCCCTCCTGGCATTTCTGATAGCCCTAGTAAATGGGTCATAGAACTGGGCAATGAGTTGCACCAACTCAGGGCATGGATGAACGGGTGAACACAAATACCAGGATAGCTATGAATGATATGACACTATCATCCAGCTATTTGATGTCACTCCTTGACTCACCGCCACTTCTACCTCTTGCCTTAACCTTTCGATTCCCTTATGCGTGATAAGGCAGTCTCCCATTTCTGTCATAGTGTCTTCATATGGGTCCAAGTCTACATAATCATTTTTTCGAGCCCTTTTTGCTCTAGAGCCTCCCTCCTTTTTCTTCAATTTCTTAGGCTCTGTAGCCTCTATGACGTCCTTGGGCTCCTTGCTACGTTTTCCCATTTTCCTTCTCTCTAACAAATTCTTTGAGCAGACTCTAAAATCTTCTACAACTACAATCGTGAATACAACAGTAAAATTTTAAGAAAATAGAATATAAACTATGGCTTTTACCTCATGGTTTTTATAGAGCCATCCATCATCTGCCATAGTAAATGCAAAATTAATTGCAAGCACTTTCGGGAGGGAAAGGGTATCGAACTGCTAGCCTGGCACCATTCCCGATGTCTCAATGGCTTCTCCTTTGATTCACTATCGGATCCTCCTAAAAAAATGTGCCCTGCTCACCATGCAATTTCATTGTAAATTGTGCCCTGGTGCCTAAATCTTGTTGGGAAAGCTAAATTGGTCGCTTAACAACCAATAATTTAATATTCATCGCTCCTTGGAAAATAAAAAATTTGGCACAATGCATATTTTAATTTAATGCTCTTCTATCTACCCTCTCGCCCTCCGATTGCTGACATGTAACCAAGGGGTGCAATTTGTTATGCAACATGCTTTCAAAAATGTTGTGATTACTTCCTCCTTCCGATGAAATCACTTTGGGCGCTAAGCAGTTTTTATCCTTCCCTAGTGACTTCAAAATTGAGGTCAATACGTCACACTTTTACTTGACTTGGGTGCCTTCGATCTTTTTGAAACTTCATGGCGAATAGCCCTTTTAAAGAAAACTTTATCTACTTTCGCTTTTTTGAATATACCTGGAAAATCAGATTTTTCTAAAAATAACATAAGGCCCTTTTCTTTTTTTCTTTGCTTTTCCTCATTCTCTTATATCCGAGCTTTATGATTTTTCCTTCCTTCAAAAGCGCTCAGAAAAAATCTTCGAATATATAAAAAGCATGTGCTTTTAATTTTAAAATTATGCAAAAGAAAACAAAATTTCGTTGCCCTTCTTGGTGCGTTCACCCATAACAGGGGCGAATGGCCCATTCGCCCATCCTTCAGGGTGAACGCGATGTTAATATAATGCTTTTTATCACCGAACCTGATGTCCGGTTGGTGAATTATGTTTGCCCCCTCAACTAAATGAATGACCAAGTTCTAGCTTATCAGGGGCAAATGCATTTCGCACATAATACATTGTCTGTTCTCATGAAGACATCTTCTTGGGTGAAGGGAAATATTTTTCTCTTCTTTTTTCTTTTGCTAGCACATATGACCTCCCCATATAGCTTAGTCGCTTCATTCTTAGGGTGAAAATCCCTTTCGCCTGTCCTTGGGGCGAATGCACTTCGTACATTTTCCTTATTTTTCTTTTCTTCTTTTATCTTCTTTTTTTTATATTTTTACATAGCATCAATGATCAAATAACAACAACACATTAAAAACAATATTTACATATGTACAAAGTGGTGCCTTACCAGAAACTCATGATTGAATATAGGCCTTCAAATGAAGACCATTCACTGGAATAGGGAGATCATATCCTTCTAGATCACAAAGGTGGTAAGCATTTGCTGAATTCACCATGGAAATTTGGAAAGGGCCCTCCCAGATAGCATCAAACTTATGGTGGTTCCCCGACTTAGCCTTCTTTTCATTCCATTTTAAAACCAGATCTCCCACCTAAAAACTATGGTCGGTCATTTTCTTTCCAAACCACTTCCTCATTTCTCTAGCATGCTCAACAAATACTTGGTAAGCTCACTCCCTATCTTCCTCTAACTGCATCAACTGTGCCAACCTTGCACTCATAGGATCATATTCTTCATCTTCATCCTAGAACAAATGCAATGTTTGAAGTACTAGCAGCTCAATATGAGTGGGAAGGATAGCCTCTTTTCCATAAACTAAGGCATAAGGGGAAGTTTTAATAGATTTCTTCATTGAGATACGATCCGCCCAAAGTGCTTGATTCAACAACAAGTTCCAGACAAATTCTTGTTAGTGGACTCGGCCAACCCATTCCCTTGCGGATAATAGTTGGACGATGTCTTCAAATAAATGCCATATTTGCTAGAAAACTATGTAATTTTTGCCCAATGAATGGAGTGCCATTATTAGTTACAATAAAATCTGGGATGCCAAAATGAGTAATGAGCCCTTCTAGAAAGGATATAATAGTAGCTTGATCGGTCTTCTTAGTGGGAATGGCCTCTGTCCATCTAGTGAAATAATCAGTCATTGTCAAGATGTACCTATGCTCCACGAAAGAATGTGGATCAATGACGCCAATGAAATCAAGACCCCACTACTGGAAAGGTGCCTCCACTTGGATTGGACATAGAGGTAAGAGCTCCTTTCCTAGTTCTGCCAACGTATCATTGACAGCTATCACAATGTTGACTCACTTTATGAGCGTCGGTGAACAGAGTGGGCCAATAATAACCCGCTCGAATAATATTTAAAGCCATGGGCCTACCTGCATAATGTCCTCTAGATAGTCCAGAATGAAATTCCTCCAAAATATTCTCCTTTTTGAATCTTTTACACACCTGAGAAGAACTCCATCTATGTTTTTATGATACAACCCATTGGGTAACAATACATATTTGAGTACTTGCAATATAAACCTTCGATGTTGTGAGGCATCGAGGTGAGTTGGACATCTCCCAAAAGTAAAATAGTCAACCAATTCTTCTATCCAATCATGGTCACTCATAGTATGGTTTATGCAAATTCTTTCACCAGTGTTCTCTTCACATACTACATCACATGTCTCTGAGGTGGCGCTCTTAGCTAGCTCATCCACAAACTAGCTTTGTTGGTCGGATATCCACATCATATTCTTGAATTTTAGAGACCCATCCTACTCTCTTATCACCTAATTCTCCTTGAAGTATAAAGTTTTGAACATCAAGATGAATCACATAAACTACAGTCTTGCTCTAGGAAACAAAGTGTCAAAACTTTTTCAATGATTTCATCACCGCATACACTTGCTTCTCAATAAAATTGTACTTCTCCTGATGTGGTGCAATAACTTGGCTCAAGAAGGCAATTGGCTTCTCTTCTCCATATTCCTATTTCTATGTCAACACTGTAGCATAGCTTTCTTGCTCTCCTATTGCATAGAGAATGAAGTCTTTCGAATAGTCAGGATTAATTAAAACTGGAGCTTGCGTGATTATTTCTTTGATTTCTTGAAAAGCTCTTCTCCTAACTTTCGTCCACTTAAACTCAATATTCTTTTTCAAAATCTCAGTCATGGGCTTCACAACCTAAGTGAAATTAGTAATAAAATTGTGGATGAAGTTTATTTGGCCAAAGAAATATTGCAGGTATTTCTTATTAGCAGGCAACGACAATTTCATGAGTGCTTCGGCTCTTGCAGGATCAATCGCTAATCCTTCCTGTGAGATCACATGACCCAACAATTTCCCTTCTTTTATAGCAAAGATCGACTTCTTTGGATTAATAGAGATCCCAAATTCATGACACTTCTCAAATACCTATCTTAGATGAGCAACATGGTCTTCTCTGTGATGTGAAAACACAGTCATATCATCAAGATATATCACAATAATTCTATTTAGTAACTCACCGAAGGTGACGTCCATGGCTCTCTGGAAGGTAGCACCGGAATTTGAGAGCCCAAAGGGCATCCGTTGGTAGGCAAATGTACCCCACTTGGTGGTGAATGCTATTTTATATTGGTCCTCATCCTTCACCCATATTTGATTATATCTAGAGAAGCCATCTAATAGTGAGAATATTTGTGCGCCAACAACCACATGAAGAATTTGATCAATCTGGGGTAGGGGATAATGATATTTAAGCGATGCCTGGTTTAGGTTGCGAAAATCAACACACAACCTTATATCTCCATTCTTCTTCCTCATTGGGACTAGGTTCACCACCCATGTCGAGTTCTTGATCGGATATATTATCTTTACTTCCAACATCTTAAGCAATTCCACCTTCATGAGCACTTTTATTTTAGGATTGATGGGGCGCTACTTTTTCCAAAAAGGATTTACCCCCTCTTGTAGTTCTATGGTATGCTGGATCACATTCTTATCGTATCCATTTAAATCTTGGTAACTCCATGCCATAAAATTGGGGTACTTGTAGTACAGGTTTTTAATTTCTTCAAGTTCCTCTGATATGTAATAGGTTTCGACATTGATAACCTTTCCTGGTTCCAACTGCAATTCCTTGTATTCCTTAGCATCAATCTTAATTTTGTGTTTGTCAGCTCTATCATTTTGATCAAATAAACTTTCCAATGAGATCAAACCTCTGGGGATATGGTTATTCTTTAATTGAATCATCCCTTCTTTCTCCTCTCTAACAAGTACTCTGTCATCTACGCTAGCAACTTTCCTGAGTAGGAAATTAACTATTTGTTCATCATTGTCGAATACTTGCCAATAGAGATTCTTGTCTGGAACTAAAGGTCTATAGATCACCCTGACAGTCTTGGGCTTTCGGACCACTTGCTCCATGGGAGAATAGTTTACACCAAGAGAAGCTAAAATATCTACATGTCTATTTTTCTCCCGAGGAATCGCCTGAATGTTCAAAGATGTGAAAGCTTCAAATAAATCCCAGACCCTATTGTGATAAGCTTTCAGGGAATGCTGCTTTGACACACACCTATTAGTGGTCTGGTTGACAATAAGCTTAGAGTCACCAAAAATTTGTAGCTGCTTAATGCCCAACTTTTCAGCCTTTTTCAATCCAAGGCACAACACCTCATATTCAGTTGCATTATTTGTGCAACTCCAAGTCAACCTATAAGAATAAGTTTTTTGTATACCTTTGGGAGAGATCAATACGACACCAGCTCCTATGCCATTCTTACATCTGGTGCCATCGAAAAACAACTTCCATAGTTGATCCATGTTGGAACCTTGAGAATTAGGGACTTCCTCTTCAGTTTTTTCAGGCTTAGTTATTGAATAACAACCAATATTTGTCCTGATAATTGCATTAAAATTTGTGAGTAAAAATTCATCCTCCAGGCGTAGCTCACCCAATGCTTCTCCCACCAAGTCAATCTCTTCTAGCTCTTCAGTCATCATGTTTACTGCACCTGGAGATTGTTCTTCCTCTTCCAAATTTTCAATGTGAAAAGGTGAAGGCTTTTAATTATGGATACGAATCCTTTTTCCTTTGAATGGTATCTCCAAATGTGAATAGTCCAAGGAAAGGTATCCACCTAGCTTGGTTGTGAACTCCCTTGAGAGGCACATACTAAAATACGGCTCCAAGTCAACTACTACCACTTCTTGGATGACTGTGATCTGCGACATAGTGTGGAGGACAATAGGGATGTCTTTGATCACTCCCACTGTCTTGATCGGAGTCCCATCTAGTTGTAACACTCATGGGCTGCTTCTCATATATTCCATCCCCATCACTTCACATACTGCCTTTGGCATGACAGTAGTTGCAACTCCAGAGTCGATCATACAATTGTGTACAATCCACCCTTCCATTCTTAGTGATAAATAAAATGGGGGAGGCCTATTTTTTCCTATCGTAGAAGTGGGTAACGCTTGCGCTAGGACTGTTTGAGAAGAATTTTTTTTTGATCTTTAGTAGTCTTCAAGGATTCTTGCAACAAATCAATTTATCCTGGCAACTGTAGCGCATCATACAAGCTAACTTTAGCTGGAATCCACTTCATTTCCTCTACAATGTTATAGCTTGAGACAACCGAAACCTTCTCTTCTAGAGCTCATTCATATTTGTCCTAGTACTATTGAGTAGCCTCTACTCTTTGTATTTTCATCAAGGATGGGTACTTAAGTCACTCCCTGGCCTACTCTTTTGTTTCGCTCTATGTTTGAGCAGCTGCTACAGGTTGCAAAACTGATGCCTTATTTTGTACTTTCTCTTGAGCCTACTTAGGCAATAAGTCTCTCAACTTGACAGACTCTTGCTCCTTAGTTCTCACACTAGGCGCTTTCATTGGAGGTGGTCACTTTTCATCTTGTACCTTTGGTTCTACTGGCACCTTCAAAGGTTTGAGCTCAATCGGATCTATAGTTATTGGCTTCTTTTCGGACCTCGTAAGGACCAAAACTTGCTCCAAGGATGGCATCATGAAATTGTGTTCGACTTCTCTAATCATATTAACTTGTCCACCGGTCAAAATTTCTACTAGCATTTGCACATAATTCATATGCACCATGTAGGTTTCTTCTCCATGAGGATCATTACATGTCGAACACCAATATGCCTTTTTTGTTGCACTAATCTCCTCATTCGCCATCACTGTTGGGATCAGGGCCTCTACTTGTAGAAGCTTGTTCTCTTGTAATAGGTGGGGTCTGAAATCTCCTAGACTAGAACTCGGCCTCCACTTGCTTCTTCCTTACTATGGTAAGCTCATTAGATATTGTCCTTAAGGCTGCGTTATTGGACTTTACTTCCTGCAACAATATCGTGAGAGGGTCAGGATTAGACGGTGGAGTGGGCACTGGCAAAGGTAAGGGTGCTTGTGGTGCAGGTAATAGCAAGGGATTTAGAGGTGCTGACAATATTGGAAAAGGAATAGGCACCAGCAACTAGGGAACTGATTGAGTTGGCAATTGAGAAAATCTTGAGGCCGGATGTTGCGGGATAGGGATTGGAGCAACATGAGGTGGGCTAGAAATCCATGAGGGAACCGGGTACATGGAAGGCATGGGTTGTGAAAATGCGCTTGAATACAAATACTGTGGAAGGTCAGGGACAATGGGTATAGTCATATTTGGGGGAAGCCTACCTACAATAATCAAACTCAAATTCGGCCTTTTGAGCTTGTGTATACAAGTCTAGAAATGTAGTCACATTGGCCTACCATAAAACCATACCAATTTTGGTGCTAAACACCCTAAGATAGTAGAACGTAGCTTGCTCATGTGTGGGTCATAACCCATCAGGGACTATTTTCCATCTTCACGTGAACCTAACATTGAAGTCAACTATATCTTCTTGTGGATGTCTTTGAATCATCATAAACTAGTGCAACAAAGAGTATGGATCAACTTGTTCATGAAAATTTTTAATGAGCAACTCCGCTAGCTGATCCCATGATGTAATAGTACCTGGTTGCAGCGATTGGTACCAATAAAGCAATTTCCCTCTCAATGATAATACCAACAATTTTATCATTACATCCTCATCTATTATGTCATGGATGGTCGCCAAAGAAGCCACATCTTGGATATGCTCATATGCAATTTTATCGATACCATCATAGGTCGGAAAAGCTTTCAAAGAAGCTTGTGGGACTGGATTTTGTGCTTGCAGGTTCAAAGCTCCTGAGCTATTCCATGTTGGGAACTACCTTGGTGGAGGATTTTGAGCCATATGGACTGGTATATGGGGTGTAGGCTGAGGAACACTAGTGGTTGTATGGGGCGGAGGTTGTGGGAAAATTATGGTGGTACTTATTGGGCTTACGAGAGCAGAACATACACCATCTAACCGTGAGGATGTAACATATGGTATGTGGGATATATGGGGTAATGAGGATGTACACCAAAAAGTAGCTAATTGAGGATGTTCCCCCAACCTTTGAATATCAAGTTCGTAGAACTCGATTTGATGATCTAGATTTTTGGCCTTTGATCTTGTATTCATGAGACACAACTTTCGCTGTTCTCACGTTCGAAGATTCCTGGGTGTAATCGAGTCGCTAGATGTTCTAATGTTACAGGATGAAGGTGAACATCAAACCTTAATACTGTTGGAAGTGGAAAATTTGATGTCCCACCGGGTGTGCCAAAAACTGTTGGTCAAATATCTACCTAATCAACAAACACTGCATTTGTGCACCCTAGATACGACCAACATTGAAAGGCCGGAGGAAAGAAATGTCCCCCATGCCAATCTCCAGAGAGGGTTGGTTCCCAAACTAAATCCTACACTGGTTGAAGACTAGGGATGCAGGAAAGAAATTAGAAAATATGGAAAGAAATGGGAAATCTGGCCACAGGTCGAAGTGCAGGATTTGGGGTAGACTAACAGTAGGAAATTCACCCAAGCATGAAATAGCATTTAACATAGGAAAAGGTAGCAGAATTTACTTATAAACTTGCAGTAATAACCTCCAAAATAACACTCCAACATTCACTCCCTTACTAGAAATATTTAAATCCAAATGCAGAATTTAAATCTAACAGCAAACAAGAAACATGAATGTAAAATAGAAGTGCACAATACAGAAGGAAATTGCACACAAGACAATTTGCAAATTTAGAAGCCTAATGCCTTGTATTAATGTAGAGAACTTGGAGAGTATTCTCGCAAAATGTCCAACCTCCCCATTTTACAATGGAAATTTGATTAGTATTTATAGAGGATTTTGCCTCTTTCATTAAATACACAAGAGAACAAAATGATCGCAGATCAAAAACAAAAATGAGAAAATTCCTCCTTGGAATCATTGAAAATCTCTCCCTCAAGGACAATGATCCATATTTCAGGGAATAATTCCCAAGAAAACCATCAACTCGGGCATCGATGCACAGATAATTTGGAAATCATTGAATACTTTGGAAACATTTCTATGCCTTGGAAATCATGAAAATTCTCCTGCTCTTCTCACATAGCTTCTCTTCTACTCGGGATCCATGATTTGAGTTACTTATCGCCACCATTATTTAATGTTTATAAATCTAGCACCTTTGGAGGCTTTGATCGTGATCCATTTCACCCAAGAACTATGTTCACCTTTTGACAAAATCTATTTCACCCCATATTCCTTTAAGAACTCATGATTTCTTCTTAAAATGCGTTCACCCATGGGAGGGGCGAACAAGATGTTCACCTCTCGACCAGGGCGAACATGACATTATTCTCTTCTTAGGGTACATTCACCCAAAAGAGGGGCGAACGGGACGTTCATCCTCTTCACTGGGGTGAACGCGATATTGCTTTGTCTTCGGGCGAACATGTTTGGATGTTGAAGTGTGTTCGCCCAAAGGAGGGGCGAACGGGACGTTCACCCCTCAACTAGGGTGAACACGAATATGTTTTACCGCACCTCTTCTTGCTTCTTCTTGAGTTTTTTGCTATTTCGTTCACCTGACCATGGGGCGAATGGGGCATTCGCCCCTTGTTTGGGGTGAACACGCTGTCATCTCCAAAATACTAAACTTTCTTAAATTCTCCATCAAATCATTCATTGTTTGTTTTTATCCCCACAGGCCCAAAAATACCTTTATTTTCAATATATTCATAACAAGGCGAACTTGCATCCCGAATGAAATTTTACAAAAACACTTATAACACCAATACAAAAGAGTACCTATGTGAACAAATGAGGAATAAATGAAATTATTTTTAACATAAAAGCTGCCATAGACAAACAAGACTTTATCATCATATACATCAAAATACTCTAGCAAAATCCCCAATGTGGCAAAGTACAAAATTGCCAACAATCTACAAGTATCTGGGGATGAGCATGTGCGAATTTTAAGTGTCTACATTTACCCCTTTTTGTACTATGCTACGTGAAACAACTTAATGCAAAAATATGATAGAAGAAGATGGTGAGGTGTTTAAAAATATGAAGAATGCATGGGTGGATGAATGTGAATGATTGAATCTGGATGAAAATTGATGGTAAAGCTTATTATTTTTTAATTTAGTACAATATTTTGCAACATTGTACTGGTTTTTTGTGAGGGTAACTTAAGGCTTCTTTGCTTTTATGACCAATGTAAGGTGGTCCAATTATGAATAGACCAACTACCTATTCAAATTTTTGCTTCTAATTGATTAATGAATGCATGATGGCATATGTTAAACCATTTGATCTAAGTGGCATGGATAAGTCAAACATAATATTCAGTATGTGGTCAATGTCAATATACATGAATGAAAGTGAGACATCTTCGATAGTGCACATGGCTCTCTTGACTTACCAAATGTCTAATTTGGGATGAGGTTTATCTTGAGATAATCTTCAAAAAAAAATATTTTGTAGATAGATGTGATATCCGTGATTGGATGTTTGGTTGTTTGATCATATGCAAAGTGGATTTGTATATGAATACCCCCTCAAATGAGGAATAAGTAATTATACAAATGATATGTGGAAATGTGGTGATGAGTTGATTGATAGAGAAAAATAATGACAAAGTATGGAAAAGCTTGATAAATGGTGATGGGAAAAGAAGCTACAAGAATAAAGAAAAATAAAAATGGTGCCAAGAGGTTCGGTTCACATGGCGGCCTATGAACTAGACTAGATTTTGCATGGTGGCATGTGAACTAGACTAGAGTTCGCATGGTGACATGCAAACTAGGGTTTTTGGGAGTATAAGACTCCTTTTGGTGTGTGTGAAGGTTATTTGCATTGTGAGAAGTTGTGGAGAGAGGAGTGAGGAAGAAATTTTGAGGTAGAGCACTTGAAAAATTCTATGGTGGTGTGGAGATGGTGAGAGGGCAAGCAAGCACTGGCGGCCAACACAGGACCCCACCAATAAGTACCCGAGACTCAAATTGGTATTTATTTTGAGTTGCGTGAATGTGCAAATGGTACGATAATGAGTTTAAGTATGCATGGATGTTTGCATGTGGTGAATTATTGAAATTTGTGTACAAAGTGTCAAAGTGGCCAAATGGTATCCAAAAATATAGCCTATTTTTTTGTTTAAATAGTATTTTGACTAGTTTGACTACGTGGCATGTGTTGTGTGTGAAAGGTTTGACTTGGTATGTTTTGCATAAATGAGATATTATTTTTAAAATGTGTTTGAACTTTCACTATGAAAGGGCAAAATGGATGTTCAAAAATGTGATTTATTTTTTATTTTGTTATGTTTTGGCGATTTATGTGTATGTGTGTTGTGGGATATATGTTTGTGAAGTTTGACTCTGTCATGAGTTGTGAATGTTATATATATTTTTTAAATGTGTTTGAACTTTTATTATCAAATTGTGAAATGGAGGTTCAAAAATGTAATTTATTTAATGTTTTAGAATGTGTTGGTGTGGTTTTGAAATACATGCTTTGAAATATGTGCATGTGTATTGTAGGTGATTTATGTATACCAAATATGGATTGTTTTGGCATGTGAATGTGATTGTTTTCATTAAGGGGCTTAATGGGTACCTAAAAAAGTTAGTTTTATAGAGTTAGCATGGTGGCATGTGAACCTAGTTTGCATGGTGGGTTGCAAACTAGAGTTCGCATGGTGGCATGCAAACTAGATTTTTTTTCGGTAATGCATGGGATGTGTTGCATGGAAATTGTATGTGATGAATAGTTGTATAAAATGAGGAAAATTAATTGTTGTGTGTGGAACTCACAAAAAACTATTTGATGTGTTTACATGGAAATAGGTGAAGAAGATCAAGCCACGACATTGTGAGCGGTCTTTGAGAGATGTTCAGGGTGAGTAATGTGATGAGGTGGATATAGAGTGGATGAGCAGGGTGTGGATAAAGGGTGTATGGGATATCCTGAGAATTCACACTAAGAGGGCATATATTTCAGTATTGTGTGAAATGTGGGATCCATATAGGAACACCTTTCACTTTCCTACAGGCGATATGACCATTACATTGGAGGATATATATAGGATTTATAAATTATCAATAGAGGAAACTCCAGTGAGAGGGGAAGCAAATGGGACACAATATGATGTGTTGTGGTGCACATTTGGTGCGAAGTGGGAAGAGGTAGAATTTAGGAAGGGTGTATATTATGAGTACTATTGGTACAAGAAGATGTTGTTTAATCGTCATTATGTGGCGATGCTTATGATATCCACATATGCTCTGCCAGATAGTTTAGGAGTAAAATTCTCCTAGAATATGATGGATATAGTATACGATATGGTGGAGCATAAGGTAGTATATGCATGGGCACCTACATTGTTGGCACAAGTATATGGGTAGTTTCATGATGTAGTGCGAGTGATGCAAACTAGCTTGAATTGGAATCCACTGCTACAAGTTTAGGCATGGGAGCACATAGTGGTGGAGCGACCATCATTGTTTCCATACAGTGCTCATGAGTTGATGGGTGACTTCGTGCCTTACACCTTGAGATGGCATACAAATGAGGAGAAGGGGATGAAGAGAGGACATGAGGGTTATTACTTATTTTGGAAGAGATAATTAGGTGATTTGGAGCCTAAACATATTTAGTGGAGGCCTTGGAGGGGTGGGGTAGTGTGGGAGAAGGATTATGAGTAGTTGGGAGTGATTTACAAAGGGTGATGAGTGGTGGGGCATTATAGGAAATAGGTAGAGTTATTCCCCTTCAATAGAGTTATGTGATAGTTTGAGTTGTGACAGAGGAGACTCGATCCACCTGTGGTGATAGGGATGATGTAGGGTGATCCAAGGAGCTGACATGTGGTGCATTTTACAAATGTTGAGAGAGATACACCGATGGTTATTTCAAACATGGATAATGTAGGTAAAACTCTTGAGTACGATGCATGGTGGGCTACATAGAGGTGGGAACCAGGAGTTGGGGTGATCGATGGCTGGGTGAAACTAATGGTAGGGTTACCTATAGTAGGGGGAGTTGGAATTGTGCTAGAGATAGGATCTAGGGATGAGATAGAGGTGCCTCTTTGATGGTAGTGGTGATGTCAAGATGATGGGTCTAGGGTTTATGTTGTAAGGTCGCCAGAGTAATAGGATGATGATGAGGACCAATATTTAGAGGATGCAATACTCATGGAGGAGGAGGGATGTGGTATGGTAGCTGATATATTAGGAGGGTATCCTTAGAGAGATATAGTTATGATGGAGGAGGATGAGGTTGGGGATATGATATACATTTCATTTTATATCTAGGAGAGGATGGATGCTCATGATAAGCTATTGATACTACAATAGAGGGTATGAGATCTTGAGGGGAGATTACACAAGAGTGAGGCAAATTGGGCACTAGATCTAGGGAAATAGAGGGAGGAGTAACAAGGGTTATAGGAGAGGTGTGAGGAGCTACAAGGATAGCTTGATGCAAAGCAGGGGATGCTTGTTGAGATTGTAGAGGACCTACATCACTAGGTTGTAGAGATGATGATGGCTAAGAAGAGATTGAGGGTAGATATTATTGTGGTGCAACGGTTGCAAGGTGAGATGGAAGTGATTCAAGTAGCACATGAGGCATAGGTGGTAGAGATATGTGCTAAGACAAAGAGGCAATGGAGGAGGTTGATTGTGTGGGGTGAGTAGAGTAGGTCACAATGGAGATGGTTGAATTGAGGGCAAAGGTGGATCGTTTATGGTAAAAATTTGAGAATGTGTCAAGGTTGTATAGGAAGGAGGGATTGATGAGGATACAATGTGAGTTATCCTTGATATCATTTGGGCATGCAATTCCTTATTATGGTGGATCACGATCGATATCGAGGTCACGATTACGAACACATACATACTCATAGTAGAGTCGATGGAGTGCACCATAAATAGTGCCAAGGGAGCCAAGGATGGTAGTACTAGAGGTGTCTCAGGTAGTGATAACTTCCCAAAATATAGATAGGGTAGTGGTGTCTGCAGTGGCATAGGTGGTAGTAGCAGCTCCAGAGTCTAGTGGGGCAATGGAGGCATGCGGAGTAGAGCAAGTGATAGTGGATAAATAGGGGAGCAGTGGAACTCCTAGTGAGTAGTAAGGTTGAGATATATGATGGATGGATTCAATGTTTTGCAGCCTGAGGGTATTTTTTATCATAATATATATATATATATATATATATATATATATATATATATATATATATATATATATATGGATACACTTTTTGGTTCCAAATTTATATATATGTGTCATGATTTTATGTGAATGAATGTGTGGTTTTTCATTATATGTATAATTTAATGTAGAATATAGATAGGTAAATGCATGATGGATGAACATGTGTGCATGTGATAACATGTAGGATAATGATAATGTTATATATAAAATGTAATGTGAAATGATGCAATGTAAATGAATGAATAAATATAGCATAGATGTAATGATGCATGTATGTGTATGATAAAATGCATAGAGAAAGCACTCGTATCATAGCAGAATTGGTGGCAATGTGATTCATTATTTTATCTCAAGGATGTAGGATGGTATAGGGATTATGCAATAATCTTGAAAATCATAGTTATAGCAATCAAACCTCATGAGAAACTAAGCAAAAGGTCAAATCACAACCCATAACTAACCTGAATGGATCAAATTCTATCAGGGACCAGTGTGTGCGATGAGTGATGCTCATTTATCCATTTTGAGGGAGGTAGGACTAACCCATTATAAACGTAGCCAAGATAGCTAGCTCATCCCTGAGCACGCAGTGATATGTACAAAAGAAGTTCTCTAATGTGATAGATATGTCACAACTTGTAAGACTATTCCATTGGTAGGCAGGCGCTTAGGGCCTATTGTTGGTGATGAAAATAATCCCCTAATGTTATGTTAAACCTAAGGACCAAAGGAGATCAAGAATAATAGTAGTGTTGTTGGAGACCTTTCCTTTTTTTTTCTACCCCTTGTTCTTTTGATTCTCATTTTTTCGTGCTCTTTTTTTTGGAGGGGAATGTTGGTGTTGTCTTTTTTTCTATCTGTTTTCTGATTTTTCTTATGATTTTCCCTTTGTTTATCCCCAAGTCATATGTTGATCACACAAATGATAGGATAAGCAGGGGAAACCGTTCGCTAGCTAGTGATATCCATGCAAGGTATTGTCTTTCCTAGACTCAAAATTTTCTTAAAATGTGACATGTGTGAATGGTCCCTGAGAGAAATTAAACCAACTAAATGAAGTTATGAGAAGTGTAAGAATTTATCATCTAGAGGTGATGTTTCATTGACTAAACTAATGAGTGGTCTAAAACACAAAAAATACCATATATTCCATAATCCTAGGAAATAAGAGTGGACATCCAATTGGTGATGGTAACAAATGTATATTTTAACCTTATCATGATCGTATTTCTATAGGGAGAATGTACAAGTATGAATATAGATGTAAAAGAGGAACGATGCGTATATGCAATGGATGTAGCAAGAGAGAAATAGTATGCAAGAAATTATCTACAAGAAGAATTATGTGAGACTACAATGAGATGAGGTTTTGTAAGAAAAATGTGTAATAGATAATGTTGCCCCAATGTGTGGGGAGTGTAAAACATGAAAGAGATGTATGTGCAAAAGTGAATGTGTGATCGTGTAGATTAAGGAGACTGAGAAGAAAAATAGAAAGTATAGAAAACAAAAAGCGATGGAAGTAGATGATGGGGGATGAGAGGTAAAAGAAGAAGAGTAGAAGGAGATAATGAGAACTAGAATCTAGCATAGGTATGTAGCCACTCAAAGCGTGACCATACAACAATGTCAAATAGAATGGGGAAGAGGAGATGGAAAAGGGGAATCTAGTATAGGTATGTAGTTGCTCGAAGCATGACCATACAACAATACCATATAGAAGATGAAGAAGAAGGAAAATATAGCATAGGTATGTAGTCGCTCAAAGCTTGACCATACAAAAATGCAGGGTATTCATAAGAAGAGATTAGAAGATGGAAAATAGCAAAAAAATAGGAGATAAAACTAAGGATGTGTAAAGTGATAGAGATCCGATCGTGAGTGACTGGATGAAGTGACAAGGCAGCTAGAATTTTGATGATTTGTAAACTTGGATAATTTTTGGAAGTAATGGGGGTGTAGAGATTAAAGACTCATGTGATGGCATAGGGTGAGGAATGATATGAGGTGTGGTGCTCTGAGCTCTAGTAGGAGAGAAGGCATGTGCAATTTATGGGTGAGATTCCTTGAATAGCATATCCTGAACCAGACTTTCAAATGTATGGTACACAATGATGTCATGCCTCTATTATCAATGGTAAATGCAAAATTGGTTCTCTTTGTAGTTTCATGGCTTAGGATGCAAGGGATCAACGAGGTAAATTTTAGGTAGTACTAGAATGCCTACGTGGATTAGTTGGTGGAAATTTTGGAAAAGTGGTTCGAAACAAATAGACATGGGGTATATGTATGGCTCAGGTGGTGATGAGTGCAAAGAAGGTGGGGTTGGAATGGTTGGTTAGATTGTGGACCTAGGATCCAATGAAGGTCACTATCAAGGGAAAGGGAGAGGCCTAGAATAAGGTGAGGGAATACAAGCCATAATGGAATGGCATGGAGGGGAACAACATCAATAATGGATCAAGTATAACTCGAGGTTGTCGAGTCAAGATAGGATGTGTTGGATATCGATGGGAGGAGGTGATGGAAATGAGGTGGGAAAAGAGTAGGATTCTAGTGTAATAATGGGGTTGGGATATGAACATAGACACAAAAGTGAACTAGGGGAAGGAGGACGAGAGTGTAATGAAAGAGATGGTGGGAGCTAAAACTAGAGCAAAATACCATGAAAAGGTGCAGGAGGTATCCGAACGATGTATGGCATGTGATAGGAATGTAATGGCTAAGATGGTAGGGCACACAAGGAAGTGGTATGAGAGGTATGATAATGAAGGGATTGATCGTATGGTGAAATCTCATTTGGCAAGGGTGGAGGTAGTCTTGAGGGGTGCATGTGAGAAGGTGAATTTCCCCTATTAGGAGGAAAGTAGCTTGATGGGATATGATGAGCCGAAGAGGATGGGATGTATAGGTCTCATTTATCCATAAAGGTGATGGGAGAGGGGCCTCTCACCTAATGGAATGGTGATTGAATACATTCCTCCATATCTATAAAGGAGGATAATGAAATATAACTATTACTAGAATGAGGAGAATAAGAGGAATTTATATGGTGAGGTGAATGAGACCTATGAGATATGTCATGGTCTAAATGTGGTAGAGTGGATGCCTGGGGAATGTGAATAGGACTAGGTGGCTCAACATGGTCAGTCAGCATGAAGTTTTGGAGGAGGTGGTTGGGATTCCTACATGATGAAACTGCAATATACTGGTAGCATGAATCTGGAGTATCATATCTCCGTAAACATGTCATAGCTGATGGTAATAAACCTGTAAAAAAAAATATATTCATAGTATAAAAATAACATATAAATAAAATATGTTTCCATTGTGGAAAAAAAAGTGCAAGAGGTGTGTGTGTAGGGTGTAGTATGAACTAGTGATATGTACAACATAATAATGACAGTATGTGCAACCACAAGGGATGTGTACCTAGGCTATCTAGACATTGAATGTGCATAGGTGAATGATGTTAATGGGTTTAGGTTTTGTGAGGCCTTCAAGGTTTTCCAATTGATAAACACCAAAACCAAATTTATGTGTGACCATGAATGGGCCTAGCCAATTGGGAGTGAACTTTTCTTGCTGTTGGTAGGGCTGACTAGTAATTTGTTGATTCTCTTTGAGAACCAAGTCACTAATCTGGAATTCATGTGGGTGTACCTTACTATTGTAGGCATGGTGAAGATTATATTTATAAACATAAGTGTTTTCTATGGCATGGATAAGACGTTCATCCATAACTGTGATTTGATCCAGTTGAGCTTGATGAGCAATGTCATCATTGATGAAATCTTTCATGGATATAATCAAAGATGGAATTTTGAGTTCTAGAGACATAATGGCTTTGGTGCCATAGGCTAAAGAAAAGTATGTTACCCTATTGGAAGTATGGATGCTCATGCAATAGGCCCACAAGGCTAATGGCATTTGATTATGCCAATCACGATGAGATTCTATGATCATTTTATGAATAATAGTGTAGATAGTTTTATTAGTAGCTTCAACCTAGTCATTACCATGTGGGTAGTATGGGTAGGGAAGCTATGATGAATGTTAAAACTTGGCACATAATGTGTGGATAGTTTTGTTTTTGAATGGAGTACCATTATCAAATATGATTTGGGAAGGGATCCCAAAATTACAGTTAATATGGTCAGTGATGAATACCATGACTTTGGCTCCCATGGTTTGAACAAGTGGGATGGCTTCAACCCACTTTGTAAAGTATTCAGTGGTAGTGATAATGAACTTATGGTTGCTTTAAGAAGTAGGTGATAACCAATCAATAAGATTTAGGTCCCATTGGGAGAAATGCCACATGGATTGGATAGGTTGGAGTGCTTGTGAGGGTAAGTGTGTGAGGTTAGCATGTTGTTGATATTTGATGCATCGCTTGACATACTCACAATAATCATGCTCCATTTTGGTCCAATAGTAGCCCATACATAAAATACACTTAGTGATAGCCATGCCAATGAAGTCGCCATTGCAAGTGCCATCATGGATTACTTGGACCACGCGTTAGTGTATCACTCCAAATTTTTTGCATCCTTACCCTCAGGCTATAGGATCCACGCTCGAAAGAGGGATGCGAGAAGGATGGGACAATACCTCAGACTGAGAGGCCCTTTGAAGGTCCCACCTCTCGAGGGAGGGGTATAAAGGTGAATTTTTGATGGATGGTGGGTTCACCAGGAAACTTTTGAGTGGCAGTTTCCACACCTAGGTTGATAGTGATTTTGATGTGTTTATTTTGTACTTTAATCATTCAAATCCTAGGTTTGGGAAAGATGAATCCAAGCTATTCTATATGTCAATGTTGATTTAGATGAATACATAAAATAGAAATGCATGCTAAACACAGAGAATATGCTAACTAGAATAGTACATACCTAATTTCAGATGTCTGATGAAGATTCTGAGTTTTGTAGCAGTCCAGATTGTCTCAACTCGTATGTAATCATCTGATATTTCACATAATCATTGTAAATCACAGTCGATCATCTAAGATCAGACGAAATCATCTAAAATCTGACGAATTCGTCAGAAACCTGCAATCACAAAAATAGATACAAAATACCAAATATGCAACTGCAGAAGCAACGAAGAATGATAGCAATAATAGTAAACGTGCCTAAATAATGGATTCAAGTAACAAACAAGAGAAATGCAATAGATTTAATGTTTTATTTTAACTTTATCATGCGGTTATGCTAAATGAGGTGAACTCCAAGATGCATAAACATAATAACTAAGATAATGTATAAATAAATGCAAAAAAATGATAAAGAGATGCAAACTCTAGACTTTGATTGCCCCCAATCTGGACTATAGTCGAGATCACCTCCAATCATACAAGATCATCTGCGCTCCTCGACAAGATCGTCCAAAATAATTTGGGATCGCTTACGACGATCCGAGCTAGCTTCGACTAAAAAATAGTAGAGTTCCTGCAAGAAAACACGAAATACCAAATGCAAAAGATGGTGTGAGGATGCTCTGAGGTGCAGGGAAGTTCAGGGAAGTTTAAGCAGAGTTTCAGGAAAAAAATCAGGAGGAATCAGGGGGATAAACTGAGAAAATATTAGTTTATATAGGATTAGGAAGAGGTTAGGAGGTTGGGGATTATCCCAATCTGGGAGATCTCCAACGAGGGAATCTCCAACTGCACAGACGCACTTCTGCCCAAGTTGGAGAGGTTGTTGAAACAGAAGCAAATTATGAAAATTTAGTTTTAGGACGAAATCGTCTAGACGCTCTGTTCCAGACGAATTCGTCAAATAGGGGACGATTTCATCTAATATGCGACGATATCATCCAATGGTCAAAACAAATCCTAAAAATGGCACGAAAAATAAGGGAAGCGGGTAACAAGCGGTTTTGGGGTTAAAATTTAATTTTTTATCTTTTATCTTTTACTAAGGGTTTAACTGTGCCAATTTTAGGGTGCTACATTTTGCACCCTCTTTAGCAAATTTTTTGAAGAAAATGCGTTAAAGACGAGTTTCTCCCATTTTACGAGAAATCAAAAATGTACTCAATTTTTTAGACGATGATTCTTGGTCAAATCGTACGACTGTTGACTATCGTGCCCCCTCTATGTTTTTACCCAAATCGAACATTTGCGGTAAAAACGCGGAAAAGCAAAAAAAAAATTAAAAAAATGTTGTTGTTTTTTAATAAAATTAAGAAAAATAGGGAAAACCCTAATTCATTTTTTTTTTACTATTCATTTTTACTGTTCCAGAGCTCTGGAGAGAGAAAAATGGTGGAGACAACGCACAGAGCGACAGAGGTTCGATGCGGGCTATGAGTAAGGATCTAATCCTAGTAGATTAGGTTTGATTTTACTTTGTGCAATTTTTTGTTTTAAATTTTGACTGTTTGGGGCATCGCGGCCGTTTTTAGGTCGTCGACGATGTTAGGATGAAATCGTCCCGATTTCATCGAAATCATCCCTAGATCGTCGATTTCATTAGAGGGTGAAATCAGCGAACTAGGGGTGATCCCGTTCAACAAGGGGTGATCCCCAAGTTGCAAAATCGAAGATGAATTCGTCCTACAAAGGACAATTTTGCCCAATTTGGGATGATATCATCCAATGGTGGATGATATCATCACTTTTAAGAAATTAAGCTTGATTAAAATGTTTTTAATTTTATTTTAATTATTGGTTGATTAATGAATTTTTGTTGTTTTATTGTTTATTTTGCAGAGGGGATTACTAAAGAGCCAAGAATGGAAATACGATGGGCTGATAGACGACTTGGCTGCTCTTGACCAGGCAGAGCATGACTGACTAGCACGGGTTAGGCTACGACATGTGGTAGAGATGCCACAAGTACCGATAGACATAGGGCTTCTGACAGCCCTAAAAGAGAGATGGTATTCGGGGTCATCTTTTTTTTGGCTACTGACAAGGGATATGGCTCCCACACTATAGGGCGTATGAAGGATCATGAGGATCCCCATACAAGTACAGTTTATGACACCTACGGCCAATCAGGGCCAGGCGATGATGAGACTGACCGAAGACCCGAGCTTCACCCTGGAGAAGGGTGGAGTGAACATCAAGTCTCTGAGGCAGATGCCTAGGGCATCTAGTTTGACTCAAGTTTTGGTAGAAGTAGTAGGTGGCTTACTATTGTGCCACCAGAGCGGGTGCAGATTACCCTGGCTCCTGTCAGATGTGGTCTACAACATGAGAGACCATGACTACAGATTTGCATGGGGTAGCTTTGTACTATGTCATTTGTATAGGATCCTGCATGGGGTTGTCTACAAGGGAGGTCGATGTCTGGTCTTGACATCACTACTATAGGTCTAGTGCTAGGAGCACATCATGGTACAAATGCCGGTAGGGCTCCCATTGATAGTGGTTGACCAGGAGAGACCCCGAGTTTACTATTGGTGGCTACAAAGAGGGTCACAATGGTGGATAGATCTACCAATGTCATAGAGGTTGTTGGATGACCTCATCCCATACCAGATCACCTAGAGGCCATGGCAAGAGCACCATGGGTGGGTAGATGATGGGCAGGAGCTAGCTCACATCAGGTGAGTCTGCTGGCTGAGGATGGAGTGGGGAGAGGTAGAGCTCCACCGCTACAACTAGATTCTATGATAGTTTGGTCTACAATAGGGGATCCCTTCTCTTAGGGATTACGAGTACTCTCGGACTGTTCGAGATAATACTACACTAAGCGGGGCTCCAAACATGCAACAATTTTAGATTCAAGATGTGGAAAATGCCCTCATCCATCCAATGGATGTTGATGACGTGAGGGTTGTAGATGGCTACGATGCCTGGTACGTAGGCATCCGCCCTCCTCGAATGATGAGGGCACAGGGTCCAATGCATGCGATTGTGCAATGGATGGGGAGGCAGTGCCAGGCTACCATTGAGGTAGCACAGGGTCATGGCGAAAGAGAGCAACGATGGTCCCCATAGGAGAGACACCAACAGATGGTTTAGGATCCATAGAGGCCACAGGAGATAAGGAGAAGGGAGGAGAGACTCTCTTCATAGCAGGGGGAGAGACCACCATCGCTTGATAAGGGCAAGGGTGTTGATGTAGGGGAGAGCAATGAGACGGCAACTCTCTAGGCTAAGGTTGCCCACCTCCGAGCTCAAGTGCAGACACTACAGGATGAGGCTACTCAGCTTAGGGCTCAGGTACAAACACTACAAGATGAGACTACATGGCTTAGGGCACAGAGTAGAGGGGCGAGCAGGGATGAGCTAGTGTTGTCTATGATGCAGACCACTTTCTACTAGGGGGTATACTTTTAGCTATCTCCAGAGGGTCAGAGGGTATCGTTGCCAGCCAACATTGCAAAACCAATCTGGATGGGATTAGCGAGGACATCCTCATGATCGACAGTGAGGACTTGATACACAACACGGACTGCTATGGGACCACCTCCTCCATGTCAAGGCAGGGGAGGAGATGAGGCTGAGATCTCAAGGGCTTCTCGAGACTAGCTGGCTATAGACTACACAGAGATTGTATAGATTTTTGAGAGGATTGAGTATGCCAAGGTATAGATTGTGGCATACCAATCTAGTTTTGATATGATGTACATAATTTGATATATATATATATATATATGGTCTTGTTTTTGATGATATGACTTGTGTATATGTTGTATGATGCTTTAATTTGTGATTGAATATTCATGTAATTATGTCGTTTTGAAATATTATATTTTGATATCATGGCATAAAATTGTAAATGAAATAATCTAATGTAAATAAATTGGTTGTTTTGGTGTAATTTGATGAAAAATAAAAGGGACTTCTAAAAATGATTTCAAAGGACATTGTCGATTTTATAGACCATTTCATGGAGTCGTCGCTCACTAGGTCGTCAAGCTAATCCCAGGATAGAAATATTGTTAAAAGTAAAAGAGTGCTTAAGAGATTGTCTTAAGACTTTGTGTTGTGATGATGAAAATGATGATGGTGATGATTTTTTTCAGATTTTCATAAAAATATTATGCATGACATATAAAAGAAATATGATTTTTGCTAGGCATAAATTCCTAAGTGTGATAAAAATTATGCATAAGTTCCTAGGAACTATACCATCATTGCAAAATTTAATGTTGACATAATGACCTGAAATAAGATAAGTGTGTGTTCATTTTAAAGCTTAGTTATGTAACATAATGATGTAAGCCATATGTGTTTTTATTAAAATGAATGGAAAAATAAAATTAGAACAATGGTTTGCGCTAGTCATAGACTTATAGGTATAGAATTATATCATCATCGCAAAAATAAATGGATATTTTAGTTTTATTGCATGATTAATTTTTGACTTTTGATAAACAGAAAAATAATAATATGAACATGTTGTTTGAAATCATTTTGTGATTTTGTGAAACAATGTATATAATTGTTTTTATACAAAACAAAAATTCGGAAATAAGAGGATAAAACTATTCCGAAAAGAATTACAAAAATATTTTAAATTATCTCAAAGACAAATGTAGGTTAATAAGGGACCCTCATGTGCAAATGTGAGTTCATTACCAATCTTGATTTATCATAATGATACAAAATCTCTCAAATACAAATGTGTGTGCGATTGTATTGTTCATTCACCAATTTTGAGTAAGATAATTTGATACAAGTAATTTGCCTTAACCAAATGAGTGTTCCTTAACCATGATTTATATGCATGTAACCGTACCAGACTACTATGTAAGTCGGGTTATCAAGATCTAGCTAATCCATAAGTCGACATAGGTCTCGTACAAAAGAAGGTCGCTAATGTGACGGACATATCACCACGCTAGGAATTACCCAAGGCCAAGCGGGTTGGGCACAAACCACCTGTTATGGGGCTTACCTCACAGCTTTCGAATAATTGAGAATTCCAGGGATTCAAGCTCATTCACCCTTCTTTTCTTTTCAAGGGGTAGGGAAAGGGATTTTATTGCTTTTTGCTTTGTCTTTTTACTTTTGTTGTTCTTTCTCTTCTTTTTTTTTGGAACTGAGATAATGTTGAAATATTGCTGCGATGGTACAAAATAATATTTTTCTTTTTCTTATTTTCTTTGAATTTTCTTTTTCTTCCTATCGCACCCTAAAATTGGTGTAGTAAAACCTTAAATAATTAAAACTACCTTAGTAAATAATTCAAATTTGAATTTTAACCCCAAATCGCCCCCGAACCGCCTGTTAAACCGCTTTCCTTGTTTTTCGCACCATTTTTAGGATTTGTTGTGACCATTGGACGATATCATCACCGATCAGACGATATCACCTCAGATCGAATGAATTTGTCTGGAGTAGAATGTCCAGACAATTTTGTCCCAAAACTAATTTTTCATAATTAGCTTATGTTTCAACGGCGTCTCTAACCTGGGCAAAAGCGTGTCTGCACGGTTAGAGACCTCCCCCATTGGAGATCTCCCAAATTGGGATGATCTCCAACATCCCAAACTCCTTCCTATGCCTATTTAATCTTAGGCCCTCCCCTTGACATTCCCCTGGCTGAATTTTATTGCACTTCAAGTTTTACATGCATTAGAATGTCTTAGACTATCGTTTGCCTTTGTCCCTTTTCGAATTTTCTTACAGGAACTTTGTCATTCTTCAGTCGGAGCAAGCTCATATCATCACAGATGATCCTGTATGATCTCGGACGATCACACCACAATTCAATATGATTATGTATTTTGTAGACGATTTTGACTACATCCAACGTTGGGAGCAAATCCATGCCCTGAGTTTGCATTCTCTGTCCATTATCTACTGTTTTGCTTTGCATTAGTTAGATTTATTTCTATTTTGCATCTTGGATTTCAACTCATGTAGCATAGATGCATGATAGAGTCAAATTTAGTCATTAAAACAATGCATTTTACTTAATTTGTTATCTAAAGTTGTCATTCTAACATTCATACTTTCATTTCTATCATTTTCCCTTGCTTTTGCAATTGTATTTTTTGTTCTTGGTATCCATTTATGTAGTTGCAGGTCTCTGACAAAATCATCAGACTATTTCATCAGATTAGAGACGATGTTGTCATATTAGAGACAATTTCATCAGATTAGAGAAGATCTTGTGAGATTAGAGATGATCTTGTCAGATCAGTAGATCAGGGACGATCCTGTCAGATCGGAGATGATCCTGTCAAATTCCAAACGATCTAGACTGCTTCAAAAATTAGAACCTCCATCAGACATCCGGATAAGGTATGGATTTTCTAATCTAGTATATTTCTTGTGTTTTCTATTTAATTCTATTTTTTGTATTCAGATAATCAGCATTTCATATAGCTTAGCTTAGATTCATTTGGCCAAACCTAGGACTTGGATGATTAAAGCTAAAACTGAACACATCAAACACATTCCCAACCTAGGTGTGGAAACTACCATTCAAAATTTTCTTGGTGAACCCACCATCCATCGAAAATTCACCCTTATACACCTCCCCCGAGAGGCGGGACCTTCAAAGGGCCTCTCAGTCCGAGGTATTGTCCCATCCTTTTCACATCCCCCTTCCGGGCACGGATCCTATAGCCTGAAGGTAAGGGTGCAAAAAATTTGGAGCGATACATTTTGGTGAACCTAACGTGAATAACATAGGCATCTTTCTGATTCAAAAATATAAAAAAAACAAATATATATATATATATATATATATGTATACAAAAAAAAAAAGTAGCAAAATCATCATTTCAAGTTTGGATGTTTTAGATTCAATTCTAAATAGTAGATACTAAATATTACTTTTAGAAGTACTAAAGAAACCATGAGTTTTTACTCAAATCAATATGAGCCCATTAAGTAATGTTGGAAGAATTCAGCTAAATGCATTTGTTGATTATGACCAACCTCATCCCTATTCAACACTACCTCCATCACACTTTTCTCATTTTTCATCCTTACCCCAACAGGACAATCCCTTTGCCAATCCTCTTCATAACGATATTATCTATTCTCCCATATATCCATATTATGTATATCGATCCACATACAATCCTCCTCCACCATTTCAATATTCTTCTTTCAATACAACACATTCATTTCAATAAGAAAATACTTATTCTTCCAATTCTACCATGCACTCACCTCCTACTTCACAATCTTCCTGTCATCATTCTACCCATAATAAAGAAAGTAGAGGTGAGAAACCATTAGGCCCTTTTATGACTGAATTCCTAAGGCACATATCAAAAACCTCTCGAAAACCTTCATCACGTAAATTTACTAAGCTCAATCAACCAATGGATATAATTCTCAAGTATTTACTTGACACAAATAGGATTGAACTCCCTTCCATAAGACAACCTGATACCACAATAGATTGGTTTAAACCTGAGCTACATTGTGAATATCATAGAGTGGATGGACATATGACACAAAAATGTAAAGATTTAAGATGTTCAATTCAATATTTGATTGATGAGGGTCTTTTTAATATAAAGGAATTACAATCTACAACTGATTATAAATCTCCAGTAAACAATCAAACTCCTACACAACAAATACCAATAATCAATCAAGACATGGGTATCTCCCAATAACCCCTATTCAATTATCAACAACAAGAAACCAATCAATTATTGCATGTTAATGTTTCCCATCATGACGATATTATTAATATTATAAAAAAAACTACAAATGAGCAACCTCAAGTTCAATCAACTCAATCTGATATTCAAGATATGGATTCCTCATTTGACCAACCTTCAAAACTATCTTTGGATCTAGAGAATGATACAAAATGGAATGTAAGCATAGAAAGCTCATATTTAGAATCAAAATTTCGATCTAAAATCCCCTTTGATAGCCAACAACAAGTGATTAACCCTCAAGCAAAGATATCCCTTTTAGAAGTATCACAAAGTTCTCATAAGGAAACATTGTTCAAAAAATCTAGCCAACAATTTGTTCCTTGTGATATTTTCCCTAAGGACATAATTAATGGTGTAACCCCTCTTGAGGTTAATCATATTTCATTCTATGATGAGGATATTCCTTCCTCTACTCCACAAGAAGACTCATCTCTTTACATTACAGGATCTAGTAAAGAAACACCTGTTAAAACTATCATGGTAGATAATGGCTCCTCTCTTAATTTATGCACTTATCAATTATTCCAAAAACTCAAAATAAAGGAAGAAGATCTTAATGAATCAAATGTTATTATAAAATATTTTAACAATGAAATTCAAGAAACATCAAGTTCTATACATTCTCCATTGTCACAATTATTTTTTATCCATCACTTTTCTTCATTCATATATGATCATCCTTGTTTGCCAAATAACACCCATGCATATATTTTATATATGCTCCCTCCATCTTATCAAGACTTGGAAGATAGTGATAAGAATGAAGAACCTTCTTATCCTTCTGACATTTTATTTTGTAATATGATCAATTTTACACATATAAAAGTCAAATCTTTTGCTACATTATAACAAAGCTTTTGTTATCACTACCTTTTATTCATCACCTTTTGTTCTTACCTACACCAAAACAACCAAATTATCCTTCAAAACCTCCTTTGATTTTGAAGCAACCTTAGACATGCTATACTCAAATAACCTTGTATAGTGTATATAGATCATCTTGTATATACCACCAATTCCATCATCTAAAAATTCATATAAAAATAAAAAATTTCAAAAAACAATCACATTGTGTATCTTCTCAATTCATCAATTAAAATCAAAATACAAAAACATCCAAATCATCAAAATCTTCAAAACCATCTTTTATCTTTGTACCTCTCAATTTGTGAAGTATTGCAGTTATATTTTCAATTATTTTGGATAAATTAGTATTTATTTGGAATCCCGCACTTTCACATTCACATGAATAAATCTCTTGATTTTACTTGTTATGATTATTAATCTCTCTTATATCAAAGTCCACATTAGAATTAAATAAAGTTTTGAGCATAGAGAACTGATCTTGTTATTTACTTGAACTAAGTATATCTTTTCACATTAAAATGATTTCACTACAGTAGAAATGGTTTCCTGAGCGAAAATTTTCCCCTGCTATCCTATCATGCACATGGTCTAGAATATTTGAGAGTTGACAAAAGGACAAGCTCACCCCTACCCTGAATAAAAATCCCTTGCTCTACAGCCAATCCGAGCAAGTATCCCTAGTATAGGAAGCAAAAAAAAAAAACAAAGAAAAATCAAGAAAAATCATGAGAAAAAGAAGCATTATTTCAGTATCATTTTGCACTATCTCAGCACTATTTCAGCATTATCTCAAATATCAAAAGCAAAAATACAAAAAGCAAAAGGAAAAGAAAAATACAAAAAGAAAGAGAAAAGAGAAAAGCAAAAGAAAAGCAAAAAAAGCAAAAGCAAAAGCAATAAAATACCTTTCCCTACCCCTTGAAAAGAAAAGAAGGGTTGATGAGCTTGAATCCCTGGAATTCTCAATTATTCGAAAATTGTGAGGTAAGCCCCATAACAGGTGGTTTGTGCCCAACCCGCTTGGCCTTGGGTAACTCCTAGCGTGGTGATATGTCTATCACATTAGCGACCTTCTTTTGTATAGACCTATGTCTGCTTATGGATTAGCTAGCTCTTGATAACCTGACTTACATAGTAGTCTGGTATGGTTATATGCATATAAATCATGGTCAACAAACACTTATTTGGTTAATTCAAATCACTTGTGTCAACGTATCTTGCTCAAAACTGGTAAATGCATAAAGCAATTGCACACACATTTGTATTTGAGAGATTTTGTATCATTATGATAAATCAAGATCGGTAATGAATTCACATTTGCACATGAGGATTCCTTATAAATCTACATTTCTCTTTGATATAATTTAAAGTATTTCTGTAACTCTTTTCGGAATGATTTTCTCCTTTTATTTCAGAATTCTTGTTTTGTATAAAAGCAATTACATACATCTTCTCACAAAATCTCAAAAATAATGTCAAACAACATTTTCATATTATTATTTTTCTGTTTATCAAAGATCAAAAATGCATCTTGCAATAAAACCAACAATCTATTTTCTTCTTTGGATTTCGCGATGATGGTATAAGTCTATACCTATAATTCTATGCCTAGCGCAAACCATCATTCTAATTTTGTTTTTCATTTATTTTAAAACAAAATTCATCATAAAAAACATATGACTTAAATCATTATGTTGCACAATTATGCTTTACAAACAAACAAACACTTATTCTATTTCATGACATTATGTTCAAATTCAATTTTTGCAACCATGGTATAAATTCTAAGGAATTGTTCAAAATTTTATCATACTTAGGAATTTATGCCTAGCAAAATCATATTTCTTTTCGTATTTCATGCATACTATTTTTATGAAAATCTGAAAACAAATCATCACACCATCATCACCATCACAACACCAAGTCTTAAGACAGTCTCTTAAGCACTCTTTTTACTTTTAACAATATTTCTATACTGGGATTAGCTTGACGACCGAGTGAGCGGCGACTCCATGAAATGGTCTATAATAGCGAAAATGTCCTTTGAAATTATTGTTAGAAGTCCCTTTTATTTTTATCAAATCACACCACAACCACCAATTGTTTACATCAGATTATTTCATTTAAAATCTTACAGCATGACATCAAAATTATAATATTTCAAAATGACATAATTACATAAATCCTCAATCCAATAAGCAAACAATTCAAAACATTAAAGCATCATAAAACATATACACAAGTCATATCATCAAAAATATCATCAGAGAAAATGAATAGTAAAAATGAATTAGGGTTTTACCCTATTTTCTTAATTTTATTCAATTAACAACATTTTTAAATTTTGCTTTTTCGTGTTTTTACCTCAAACGTTCGATTTGGGTAAAAACACGGAGGGGGCACCATAGTAAGCTGTCGTATGATTCGACCTAGAATCGTCGCCTAAAAATGAGAATAAATTTTTGCTTTCTCGTAAATCAAGAAGAACTCGTCTTTAACAAATTTTCTTTGCAAAATTTTCTAAAGAGGGGGCAAAATGTAGCACCCTAAAATTGGTGCAGTAAAACCTTAAATAATTAAAATTACCTTAGTAAATAATTCAAATTTGAATTTTAACCCCAAATCACCCCTGAACCGCCTGTTAAACCGCTTTCCTTATTTTTTGTGCCATTTTTAGGATTTGTTGTGACCGTTGGACAATATCGTCGCCGATCAGATGATATCGCCTCAGATCGGATGAATTCATCTAGAGCAGAACATCCAGACGATTTCGTCCCAAAACTATTTTTTCATAATTAGCTTCTGTTTCAACGGTGTCTCTAACCTGGGCAAAATGTGTTTGTGTGGTTAGAGACCTCCCCCATTGGAGATCTCCCAAATTGGGATGATCTCCAACCTCCCAAACTCCTTCCTATGCCTATTTAATCTTAGGCCCTCCCCTTGACATTCTCCTGGCTGAATTTTACTGCACTTCGATTTTTACATGCATTAGAATGTCTTAGACTATTGTTTGCCTTTGTCCCTTTTCGAATTTTCTTGTAGTAACTTTGTCATTCTTCAGCCGGAGCAAGCTCATATCGTCGCAGACGATCCTGTACGATCTCCGACGATCACGCCACAATTCAAGATGATTATGTATTTTGTAGAAGATTTTGACTGTAGCCAACATTGGGGAAAATCCATGCCCTGATTTTGCATTCTCTGTCCATTATCTACTATTTTGCTTTGCATTAGTTAGATTTATTTCTATTTTGCATCTTGGAGTTCACCTCACATAGCATAGATGCATGATAGAGTCAAAGTTAGTCATTAAAACAATGCATTTTACTTAATTTGTTATCTAAAGTTGTCATTCTAACATTCATACTTTCATTTCTATCATTTTCCCTTGCTTTTGCAATTGTATTTTTTGTTCTTGGTATCCATTTCTGTAGTTGCAGGTCTCTGATGAAATCGTCAGACTATTTTGTCAAATTAGAGTTGATATCGTCATATTAGAGATGATTTCGTCAGATTAGAGATGATCTTGTAATATTAGAGATGATCTTGTCAGATCAGGAGATCAGGGACGATCCTGTCAGATCGGAGATGATCCTGTCAAATTCTAGACGATCTGGACTGCTTCAAAAATCAGAACCTCCATCAGACATCCGGATCAGGTATGGCTTTTCTAATCTAGTATATTTCCTGTATTTTTTGTTTAATTCTATTTTATGTATTCATATAATTAGCATTTCATATAGCTTAGCTTAGATTCATTTGGCCAAACCTAGGACTTGGATGATTAAAGCTAAAACTAAACACATCAAACACATTCCCAACCTAGGCGTGGAAACTACCATTCAAAAGTTTCCTGGTGAACCCACCATCCATAAAAAATTCACCCTTATACACCTCCCCCAAGAGGCGAGACCTTCAAAGGGCCTCTCAGTCCAAGGTATTGTCCCATCCTTTTCATATCCTATAGCCTAAAGGTAAGGGTGCAAAAAAATTGGAGCGATACACTTCCTATGCTAGGGATACTTGCTCGGATTGGCTGTAGAGCAAGGGATTTTTATTCTGGGTAGGGGTGAGCTTGTCCTTTTGTCAATTCTCAAAGATTCTAGACCATGTGCATGATAGGATAGCAGGGAAAACTTTTCGCTCAAGAAACCACTTCTACTATGTAGCATCATATCGAATTTACAATGAAATCATTTTAATGTGAAAAGATATACTTGGTTCAAGTAAATAACAAGATCGGTTCTCTATGCTCAAAACTTTATTTAATGCCAATGTGGACTTTGATATAAGAGAGATTAATAATCATACCAAATAAAATCAAGATATTTATTCATGTGAGTGTGAAAGTGTGGGATTCCAAATAAATGCTCATTTATCCAAAATAATTGAAAATATAACTGCAAACTTCAAGAATTGACAGGTACACAATAAAAGATGTTTTTGAAGGTTTTGATGATTTTGATGTTTTTGTATTTTGATTTTAATTTATGAATTGAAAGAAATACAATGTGATTTTTTTTGAAACTTTTTATATAAGTGTCTAAAGGGAAATAATATGCAAAACAAATATATACAATGATGAAATGACCAAATTTTATGCATAGTAGCGTTTGATATGCATAATGTTCATAGGTTCTTTAAGTTCTTTACCATCTAAGGTAGATAATTTGTATGCTCCCGATCCAAATTTAGCAGTAATAATATACGGTCCAAGCCAGTTGGGCTTGAATTTACCTTTGAGGTCTTTAGTTGAATTAGTATTTTTTTTATTTTCTTTTAAAACAAGGTCGCCGATCTCAAAGGATCGATGATGAACTTTCTTGAGATATGCTCTCTTAAGCTTGTTTTGGTAGGCACAAAGATGCTCCAAAGCATTGATGCACTTTTCATCTAAGAGTTCCAGCTGACTAAATCTGCCAGCATGATATTCATCCCCTACTTCAGTATCTTGAAGTAGTAGAGCCAAAGAAGGAACTTCTAATTCAAAGGGAAAAATAGCTTCAGCACCATAAACCAAAATGAAAGGTGAAGTACCAGTCGGGGTGCGAACGCTAGTTCGATAGGCCCACAAAGCAGGATATAATTGGATGTGCCAATCTTGACCAGATTTATTGACCAGTATTTTGAGAACTTTGATTAATGTTTTATTATATGCTTTTGCTTGGCCATTACCCTAAGGATAATAGGGAGTGGACCAACGATGTTGAATTTTATATTTTTGACATAATTTTTTGACATCTTTATTTTTTAAACAAGTTCCATTATCTGAGATGAGATTTGCAAGAATTTCGAACCTACAAATAATTTGATTAAAGATAAACTTGGGTTCCCGTACAAGAAGCTAATGGTATAGCTTCAACCCATTTTGTAAAATACTTGGTAGCGGTTATGATGAATTTGTGTCCATCAAATGACACAGGGTTGATTTTTCCAATGATATCTAAGCCCCATTTTGAAAAGGGCCAAGGAGATGAAATAGCCTGCAGTTCTTGTGCAGGCGCATGGACAAGGTCAGCATTTTTTTGGCACTTGTCACAATGGCGCACATAATCATGTGCATCATTCTCCATGGTATGCCAAAAATATCCTATCCGAAGGAGCTTCTTAGTAATGGAGTTACCACTAAAGTGTCCTCCACAAGATCCATCGTGGGCTTCACTCAAAGCTGATCTAGATTCGTCTAGATTCAAACATCTCAATAATATGCCTTCAAAATATCTCCTATACAAGGTATTACCAATAATTACGAAGTGACTTGCTCTTCGACATAATAATCGGTGCTGGTTGCTATTAGAACCTTCAAGGAAGGTCCCATTTTGCAAAAAATTAAAGATATCAGTGTACCATGGTTCAGGAGTAGTTTCGTTGATTAGAAACACATCCAAAGGTTCTAAGCATGATTTTCTTGAAGCGGACTGCTGGAGTCTATGAATAATTATGGTAGCATATTCATCATCTAACTCCAAGGGCAAAAGAGATGCAGCTACATCCATAGCGTCAGCCGCAGCGTCAGCCGCACGGTTGCTAGTTCGAAGAATAGCTTCCAAAGTAACTTGATCAAATAAAGATAATAATTGCAAACATATGTTTTATATGGGCATAATTTATCATCTTTGGTCTGATAAACATCATTGATTTGATTTATGACAAGTTGAGAATCACCAAAAACTAATAAATTTTTAATTTTTAGGGCCAAAGCAGCTCGTAATCCAAGGATTAGAGCCTCATATTCAGAAGTATTATTGGTGCAAGAAAATGTTAATTAAAAGGACAAAGGTATAATATGCTTTTACGAAGATATTAAAATAATACCCACACCATCCACACTCATGCATCGGGCTCTATCAAAGTATAGGGACCATTGTTTAGGATGGTCTGCCTCTAATTTAAGGCATTCGTCAGGAAACTCAATGATGAGGGGATGGGTAGACTCTAAGGGTGCAGCAGCTAATTGATCTGCTATAATTTGACCCTTAATAGACTTATGTCCTATAAACATGATTTCAAACTCGCTTAGTGCAAGAACTCACTTGGTTGTGCGACCAGATAAGTACGGTCGACTCATGAGATACCGTAAAGGGTCGAATTTGGCAATAACATACGTTTTCTGACTGAGCATATAATGACATAGTTTTTGTGTAGAAAATATGACTACAATACATAACTTCTCTAATGTTGTATAATGAGTTTCATAATTTATTAAGGTTCTGCTAATGTAATAATTAGCATGCTCTTTCTTCTCATCGTCAAGTTGAGCTAACATAGCTCCTAAGGCAAAATCTGAGGCAAAAATGTACAAGATAAATGGACGATCAGATCTAGGTGGTGAAAGTACTGGTGGTTTAAGGAGATATTGTTTAAGGAGGTCAAATGCTTCCTAGCATTCGTCATCCCAATGAAAAGGGACATCTTTCTTAAGAAGCTTAAGAAAGGGTCCGGTTTTGTCTGCCAACTTATCAATGAAGCGGTGAATAGCTTGAAGCTTACCTTGTAAACTTTGTAATTTAGATATATTTATGGGTGCGGACATATCAGTGATAGTCGTGATCTTGAGAGGGTCAATTTCAATGCCACGTAAAGAAACGATAACCCCCAATAATTTACTAGACTTAACTCCAAATATACATTTGGCTGGATTGAGCCGGATAAGATATTCTCTTAACCGGTTAAATAATTTTCTCAAGTCATTTAAATGATCATATTCTTTGATGGAATGGGTTATAATATCATCTACATAATCATGTAGAATATCATGCATCATATCGTGAAAGATATAAGTCATGGCTCGTTGATATGTTGCACCTGCATTCTTTAAACCGAATGGCATCACTTTCCAACAAAAGGTTCCCCAAGGGGTAATAAAGGCTATCTTAGCTTGATCTTCAGGAGCTATCCTGATCTGATTATAACCATAGAATCCATCCATTAAGCATATCATTCCGGTTCCAATAGTAAAATCAATGATTTGATCCATATTAGGAAGAGGAAAATCATCTTTAGGGCATGCAACATTAATATCTTTAAAGTCAGTACAAACCCTAACATTGGTAGCTTCTTTCTTAGTTACTGGAACTACATTTGAGATCCATTCAGCATAATCAATGGCTTGTATAAAAATAACCTTCAACAGTTTTTCTAGTTCTCCTTTGACTAGTAAGGCCACTTTAGGATGCATTTTTCTAAGTTTTTGTTTAACAGGTTTAGCATCTGGATGGACTACTAGATGATGCATAACTACAGAAGGGTCCAAACCTAGCATGTCTTCATATGTCCAAGCAAATACATATTCATAATCTTTAAGAAATGAAATGTATTTATCTTTTTTTTCTTGACTTAATTTTGATCCAATATTGATTATGTGAGGGTTATCTTCGGTTCCAATGTTAATTTTTATAACGTTTTCAACTTCCATATGTAAATATCTCTCAAAATTAGGTGGGGAGGGTGAAACACCCAATTCTTGTAATTCTTCCAAGGTTAGCTTGGATAATTCATCTTGAGGAGTTGAGGCCTCAAGTTGGGCTATACTAGGTATAGAGCCATCAAAATAAAATTTGTTATGTAACAATTCATCAACGGAGACATCATGGAAGATATCCCCTTCCAACTCATCATCGGATTCGACAATCATCTCAGGGTAGGCGATGGATAGCATATTACAGGTAAAGGGATTATTATTTGAACGCAAAGAATCTTGTTTATCCAGATAATCTTGGTAACATGTAAGATGGTCATCCTCCTCAAATGGGAAGGGTTGAACTTTACTAGGAAATAGGCCCACACCACATCGGGCAGGCCATGGTTCTACCTCAATAGGTTCTTTCATACCATTTTGGGAAGGTCCCAAACCTTTCCCTTTATAGCCCAATTTAAGCATTATAGGTTTTGCTTTAATATACTCATTAGCAAAATAGCATCTAGCATATCCATCACAATGTGTCTTGATGTTTCTAGGTATTCTTCCCCAGTCATATCCCTTATAAATAAAAGCACAACTCCCGACTTGGTAAATACTTCCCATAGGCTGTGGGAGGCCCAAGGTACGAGGAGAGGGTGGGAGTTTATTTAAAATAAGGGTATCTTGCATGGCAGTGTTGGTTTCTTATGATATAAGAATTTTATATAAATCGGGTAAGAGCTCATCAGTAAGAGCATAAGAGGTAGAAGGAACATTTCCTACATCGTCGAATGTGGAAAGGATGCTTGTAGTGGATGTAGATGTTATAGAGATATCGATGGGTGAATCTAAAGGTATGGAAGTTATAGGAGTAAAACAAGAAGCATTGGTTGTGGGTTTAGGATCCTTTTGAGGTCCTAATGTGGTTTGTTCAGAAGATGGTTGAACTATATGTAAAGGTGAGGTTGATGGGGGAAAAGTAGATGATGTTATAGATGTGTGTTTCATACGTTTAGATGGATGATTAGAATCAGGACGGGTGGATGACAAAGCTGGGCAAAATTGAACTCCAATAGGTTCTGCCATTGCACACATATCAAAGGGTCTAGGGTCACCATGAATGGTAACCAGCTGATTTTTAAATTCGAATTTAACACACTGATGTAAATTTGAGGGAACAACTCGCATTGCATTGATCCAAGCATGACCCAAAAGTATATTGTATGATGTAGGGCAATGTACAATAAACACGATCGTGTCTAAGGTTCTAGGACCAAATTGTAATGGAATAGTAATAACTCCACACATTTCTTGTGTTTCTTCATTAAAGGCTTTTATGATCATATCAGTTCTTTTCATTTCGTCACTTCTAAACCCAAATCTTTGGTAGAAGTCAAAAGTGCATATGTTTAAAGATGAACCATTATCAATCAAGACTCATTTAACGACTACATCCCCAATTAGGGCAGTAATATATAAGGGATTATCCTTATGTAAACTATGTTGTGGTATATCTCTATCTCAAAAGTCAATACAATCGACTTCTCGAGTTATGATAGTATTGGACATGGCTTCAGGTTGAATATTTTGTGGTACCATCATTTGGCTTAATGTGAGCATTAATTCATCCCTATGGGTAGGAGAAGATCTTAAAAGGTCCAAAAGGGAAATTCTAGCTATAGTATTTGATAATTTTTCATTAATATTATAAGGAGGCTTAGGTTGAACATTAGGCGCATGATTCCCTTTATTAGGATTTTTCAAAACAAATGGAGCTGAGCCATCGTTCTGAGTTTGATCTTGTTGAGAATTTTGAGCTTGTTGTCGAGTAACAACTCCGATGGTACCTACAATATTATTTTGAGGATGATGAATTGGTCTCGGTCTAGCATTTATGGCTTGTTCATTAGAAAGTAATTGGTGAGAAGATGGTCTAGTAGTGACTCTTCTAGGAAATGGTTCTTCTGGAACCATAAAACTTGTGATAGGTTGAATAAGATTTGATTCATCTTCAGAGCTATTTGATTGATTTGAGGTGATTTCCATGTCACTTTCAGTATCATATTCTACATCACTAAGATCAGGTGTTCGAATATTATATAGAGGTCTAGTCGTAACCATGGATAAAGTTGTGTCAAATATTTCTAAATCATGAATAGGTAAATGCCCACTAATGGCTCCTACATATCGGGTAGGAGGGGGAACATTATGATGTTCAATTTGATTAGCCACCTCTTTACCATGCTTTGGTAAAGGATGTTGAAATATGTCCAATGATTGATTGGCATTCTGATTCTGACTTTGAGGGATGTTCTTTTGAGCATTATTAGGAGGATTTTATTTAGTTTGAAAGTCTTGCACCTCCATCTCATTGTTATCAATTAAATATTGTATTTTATGTTTTAACATTTTACAAGAGTTGGTAGCATGTCCAGGTCCTCTATGGAAATCATAGTGTAAATCAGCTCTATATCCGGGTATAGTTGGATCAGGTTCCTGGATAGTTGGTAATTGGATCAATCCTCGTGCTAGTAGTTGTGGGAGAATGGTTGATAAAGGTTGATTTAACCTAGTAAATTATTGAGGTGGTTTATCAGGAGGTTTCAATATGAACTTCTCTATTGTTTTCATAGTATTAACATTGGCAATTTTTCTACTATCAGTGACTCCATCACCCAAAACTTGTTTATTTTTATATTGATTTCTTGATGTTTTCTCATCATCTTTCTTTTTGAGCTGACCTCTTCTAATGAGAGCATCTTCCACCCTTTGAGCTAAATCTATAGCTTGATCTAAGGTGGTCAAGGTAGCAGTTGATAGTTCATAGGATAGTTGTTCTTGTAAATTATTGATAAAAATATCCAACATTTCTCGATAAGGTAACACAAAGTGTAATTTTCCTATCAACTGCCTCCATCAAGCTAAGAAGTCAGCAAAACACTCATATTTGTCTTGTTTTAGGTTGTACAAATATTTAATGGTTACATGCCTTTCAATATAGGCACTAAATTGATGCACAAAAGACTCAGCGGTCTCTTCAAAATTTCTCAAAGAATGAGTGGGTAGTTGATAATACCACTCCAATGCCATCCCTCCTAAACTTTTTGGGAACATCTTTAGTAATAACAAGTCATCATGTGATATATCATGACATGCTATCCTAAACATATGAAGATTCTCTATGGGATCTTCAATTCCTTTATATATAGGTAGGACAGGCATAGGAAAGTGTTTAGGATATGGTTGTGCTACAACTATAGGATCTAGAGGCTGACTACACATCTCTCGATAATTGTACGAGGGACGGTAGGGATCTATCTGGTCCATGCGAGAGACTAACTATTTCACCATGGCTTCCAGATTACCAGTTTGTCCACCATATTGGTTCGGTGGTACATGGGTATGGGATTTGTGAGCGTAGGAATGCGGGACATAAGGATTAGATGCTATATTGTTGTTATGTAAATGGTTGGTAGGAAGAGTATTATGAAGAATATTTGTTGTAGCATTATGTTGTATCCCAGATTGTTGGAAATTGGTATTTGGTTTTGTTTTAGGCTTTTGTTGATTTGAGGTATATTGATCAATAGCTTGGAGAAATAGAGCAATGAATGAAGGTATCTTTTGTGTGGGAATAACCCTAGGCTTGATAACAGGCACTCTAGGTGGTTGGGTAACCTATTGTTGTGTTTTTTGGATTATAGCGGCCATATCCAAATTGGATGGTCTAGCTTGATCACTTTCTTGATCAACAAAGGATAAAGGATTAGTGCGTGTGTGATATATGTCTTCTAGGGTTGCTTGAGTGTCACTAATTTGATCTTTGTCCATATGGATTGCTCTATTAAGAGTGCCAATATTATTATTGAGGAACTTCCAGAAATTTTCCATGTTCTCAAAAGTAACAGCTCCTTTTGGAGATATTTTAGGGGATGAGGATCCTTCCTCTCTATCATTTTCTTTTTGTTCATTTCCTACAGCAAATTCTTCTTCTTGTTGGTCGAAGGTTCCTTCTTCCTAAATTGGGTCTTCAGGAAGGACATCTGGGTTATTTTCTGGTTTTCTTAACCAATCTTCTTCTACTTCAATTTGTTTTCCATTCCTGACTTTAGTCATTATGTTTAAATTTAGATTTTATCAAATATATATTTATATATTTGCAACAAATTTGGGAGGTATATATTTTAATTATATACCTACTATAATGCTTAAAAGAAAATGTTTTGATTTTTGTTATGATTTTGTTTTGTTTTTATTTTTATTTATATATATATATATATATATATATATATATATATATATATATAATAAAATAAAAAAATATATATATATATATATATATATATATATATATATATATATATATTTGTTTTTATGTTTACAAAGACAACAAACAACACATTGAATGCAAGAAATAACAATAATAAAAGAATAGCTTAGTTTTCTATAAATAGTTTATAGATGTCATTGATAGGATCAAGTTCATCGGGAGTCATGAAATGCTCCTCTTCAAATTGGAAATGATTTTTCAAGAACTTGATAAAATGTGCTATAGTGATATTATCTGTTTCATACCCTGACTGGTAGAAATAAAGTTCATGGCAATACTCTCGATATAACATAGCTCTAGGAACTCTATACCATCTTTTTCTATCCGTAAAAACAACCTCTTGATCCTCTATATGAGATAGAAATTTATGTACTACAACTGCATTCTCAAGATATTCCTCAAAGGTGTACAGCTATGAAGACACATGGGCTCTTTTATCTGCTAACCACCTATGGCAAGCTCTCTAAAGTTCATGATATAAGGTCACTTGATCAGGATCTAGGATTCTATCTAGGATAAACCTCTTAATTTGCCTAAGTTCTATTGCCCTAGATCCAATGATACCCAATCTCCTATCAAGTTCGTCCCACAAAGGTTGAACCCTATTTGTTTGAGGTACTCTAAGCACATAAGTAATCTCTATAGCTGCTAATTGATTCTCAACATTAATGGTGACAACTCATCTTTTATTATAATCTACCATCTAAATGTGATATGCAATCTTTGGTTCTAAATGCATTTATGTTTTGTTTTTTTTTTTGGATTGTTTTCAAAAGGTTTTTAGTTTTCACGTCGGGTTCACCAAAATGTATCGCTCCAAATTTTTTGCATCCTTACCCTCAGGCTATAGGATCCTCGCCTAGAAGGGGGATGCAAGAAGGATGGGACAATACCTCGGACTGAGAGGCCCTTTGAAGGTCCCACCTCTTGGGGGAGGGGTATAAAGGTGAATTTTTGACGGATGGTGGGTTCACCAAGAAACTTTTGAGTGGCAGTTTCCACACCTAGGTTGATAGTGAGTTTGATGTGTTTATTTTGTACTTTAATCATTCAACTCCTAGGTTTGGCCAAGATGAATCTAAGCTATTCTATATGCCAATGCTAATTTAGATGAATACAAAAAACAAAAATGCATGCTAAACACAGAGAATATGCTAACTAGAACAGTACATACCTGATTTTGGATGTCTGATGAAGATTCTAAGTTTTGTAGCAGTCCAAATCGTCTCAACTCATACGTAATCGTCTGATATTTCACATAATCATCACAAATCACAGTCGGTCATCTGAGATCAGATGAAATCGTTTGAAATCTGACAAATTTGTTAGACAAATTCATTAGAAACCTACAATCACAAAAACAGATACAAAATACCAAATATGCAACTGCAAAAGCAACGGAGAATGATAGCAATAATAGTAAATGTGCCTAAATAATGGATTCAAGTAACAAACAAGAGAAATACAGTAGATTTAATGTTTGATTTTAAGTTTATTATGCGGTTATGCTAAATGAGGTGAACTCCAAGATGCATAAACATAATAACTAAGATAATGTATAAAGAAATGCAAAAAAATGATAAAGAGATGCAAACTCTAGACTTTGATTGCCCCAAATTTGGACTATAGTCGGGATCGCCTCCAATCGTACGAGATCATATGCGCTCCTCGACAAGATCATCCGAAATCATCCGGGATCACTTGCAATGATCCGAGCTAGCTTCGACTGAAAAACAATAGAGTTCCTGCAAGAAAACATGAAATACCAAATGCAAAATATGGTGTGAGGATGCTCTAAGGTGCGAGGAAGTTCAGGGAAGTTTAAGTAGAGTTTCAGGCAAAAACTCAGGGGGAATCAGGGGGATAAAATGAGAAAATCTTAGTTTATATAGGATTAGGAAGAGGTTAGGAGGTTGGGGATTATCCCAATCTGGGAGATCTCCAACGGGGGAATCTCCAACTGCGTAGACGCGCTTCTGCCCAAGTTGGAGAGGTTATTGAAATAGAAGCTAATTATGAAAATTTAGTTTTAGGACGAAATCGTCTGGACGCTCTGTTCTAGACGAATTCGTCAGATAGGGGATGATTTCGTCTGATATGTGATGATATCGTCCAACGGTCAACAAGTGGTTTTGGGATGATTTTGGGGTTAAAATTTAAATTTTTATCTTTTATCTTTTACTAAGGGTTTAACTGCGCCAATTTTAGGGTGCTACAGTTAGGCTTCATGTAGCTCTAGGAAATGCAAAAGGATACCATCATGACTATGGTGGTATAGGATGTCCTCTAGCAGTGTGTAATGGATTGCTCTTTGTTTAAATGCTTGACGATGAGCATGGGATAGGTCACAAGATAAAAAGCCTAATTTGATGTAATCCTTAATTTGGGAAAACCAAGAATCACGTAATTTAGTGTGGATGACATGGATGCCATCATCATTCATAGGAGGTGAGGATGAGATAGCAGACTACGTTAAAGTATGAATAGACACATGTGTTGTGTCAGAGAGGGGGTTTTATAGTATTAGAGATCCCAAGGAAGCCATCATTTTGGCAAAATCATTTGATGAGTGGAGAGCAGCTTTGATATCATACCACTCAAGTTGGGCAAGGATTTGTTGGGAAATTTGCTTGTATTGTTGGAGGATTGGGCAACAACATTTCCAGATCTCCTTAACTTGATTGAAAATGAGGAGAGATTCACCAATTATTTTAAGGCATTTAATGTGCATGGAGAGTGCCTAATTTAAGCCAATAATTAGAGCTTCATATTCCACATTATTTTTTATGTAGGGAAACCCTATTTTAAATGAAAATGGGAGAGGTTAACCATCAGGTGTGAATAATATGATCCCAACACCCCCAATGTGAGTGCAATAAGAGCCATCAAAGAAGAGTGTTAAATCATCTGGTATTTTAGGTTCAACATACTCTTCAGCTTTTGTGATGTGAAAAATGGAGTCATCAGGAAGCTGAATGAGGAGTGGTTGATTATCAAGCAATGGTACCTCGATGAGTTGATCTGCGATGATCTACCCTTTGATGGATTTTTGGGAAATGAACTCAAGGTAAAATTTATTAAGAAGCATAATCCATTTTGTAGTGCAAGAGTTATGATAACTCTTGTTCATCATATAACGGAGTGGATTATCGTGAGCAATGACAAATGTGGTATGGTTAAGCATATAGTGGTGTAGCTTTTATGTCGTAAAGACTACATCCAGGCATAGTTTTTCCATGTAGGTGTATTGATTTTTGTAACTGACCAGCGTACAACTGATGTAATATATGGCTTGATCTTGGTTGAGCACATTCATTTGGGTTAATAATCTACCAAATGCAAAATGTGTAGCAAAAATATGCAAGATGAATGACAGCTATGGTTGTAGGGGAGATAGAACTAGTGATGACATGAAATAGGCTTTTATTGAATCAAAGGCTTGTTGATAGTTTGCATCCCATTTAAAAGTGACCCCTTTTTGGAAAAGGTGGTTAAATGGCTTGCAATTATCTGATAAATAGGCAATAAAACTATGAATGTATTGATTTTTCCCTGTAGGCTACGTAGTTGCTTGATATTAGTGGGTGGAGGCATATCGATGATGGATTTATCTTTGTTGGGGTCTAATTCAATGCCTCATTGAGAAACAATGAACCCCAATATTTTATCAAAAGTAATACCAAAGACACACTTCTTTCGATTGAGGTGAACATTGTGTTCTAGAAGGCGATCGAAGATCTTGTGTAGATCTACGAGATGTGAATGTTCTTCAGATTTGATGATGATGTCATCAACATAATCTTCCATAATTTTATACATGTAGTCATGAAAAATATAAGTCATGGCACACTGGTAAGTTTCTCCAGCATTTTTAAGGTCAAAGGGCATGACCTTATAACAAAAAGTCCCCCAAGGGATTGTGAAAGATGTTTTGTGTTGGTCGACAGGGTTGATCTTAATTTGAATGTAACCAAAAAATTGATCCATGAGGGAAATCATTTTGTGGCCTATGATGAAATCAACTAGTGATTCAATGTTTGGAAGGGATAAGTTGTCCTTGGGACAAGTTTTTTTCAAATCATGAAAATTGGTGCAAACGCAAACTTCATCGGAGGGTTTAGGTACTGGTACCATATTGGAAACCCATTCTGGGTAGTCAATTGGTTGGATGAAATTTATATCAAGGAGATTTTAGAGCTCATATTTTACCATTAATGATACCATAGGATGCATACATCACAATTTTTATTTGATAGGTTTGGTGTTGCTATCAAGAGTGAGATTGTGAACTACTAATGCGGGATCAATTCTAAGCATGTCCATGTAAGACCAGACAAAAACTCTAATGTATTCTTTAAGGAAATATATTAATAAGATGTTTTCATCTAAAGAAAGCTTGGCAATAATTTTAACAATATGGGGATTGTCCAGATTGTCCCTAATATCGACGTCGTTAGTGTCCTCCACAAGCACATAGGAACCATCTTGAAGTTGGGTAGGGATACAGATAAGATGGAGGTCATCAATAGCCTCAGGTAAATCAAATTCATCATGTAGGTATATGTTTGTATGATTGAACCATGGGATGTGGTGTGGAGTAGACAGTGAAGGTGCGTTCACAAAGTGCAAGATGGGCAGTGATAATAAGAATTCCTTTGAAGGAGGTGTAGGGGAGATGTGTGTGAAATCGATGAATTTTGGATTTGATGTCTCAGTGTGATCTATGGGAGAAGTATATAAGAGTGGAGAGAATAAATCAATGTCAACCATATTAATATAAGGGATGGAAATGGTGTCATATGATGAGTCTGAAGATGAAAATTTAGGAGTGTGTGATCAACGTGGCACATTTAATGGTGGGTGAAGCACCATGGGTGGGGAACAATATCAAATTATAGAACAATGAGTTTTTCATTGATGAGGTGGATGCATGAAGAAATATGTAGGTGATGAAGGGGGAGGTGAAGAAATGCACTCTAGGTAAGGCGTTGTAAGGGAAAGGGAAAAAAATCAGTCGACTAGCCCATCGATATAGTACGTAGTGGTAGTGCCAAAAAATGATGTTTCCTGGAAGAAGGATAAGGACTCTCATCTAGGATTTCAATGTTGATATATTATTCTAGCATGTGTGTAGGAATAGGTAGGGTATTCAGAGAGAGATATTGAATCTCATATTTGAGCATATGGATAGTTTTAGGATGATATTCAAGCCCTGATTTATTGGTGGGTAATTAAACACGAGGGTTAATAGGCGATTGTAATGTCCTAGTCCAAATCTGTACCAATGGAAATGTTGAAGGTAGTGTAAGGAAAATTTTAGGTTGGACATGTCATCTAAGGTACTACAAAAACTAAATTATTATGGTGGGGGTACAACTATTGGAAGTGATGAATCCAGACCTGCATAGATGAAGTTGGTATGATTTTTTGGTGGTCCTAGGGGAAATACAATACCATTGATTAGTACTCAAGCTGAAGGGTGATAAAAAACATAGGTATACTAGATTGTAGGAGGGTGAACACGAGCATCGTGAACATTGTATTCACTGAAACCAAATTTCATCATAAAAATGAGACTTGGGGTGATGTACGAGGTGGTGAATATGAATCAGAGGATGAATATGAGATCTAGAAATCTTGGATAGTGGTAGTATAGAGATGAAGTAATTGGTCATCGAGGCGAGAGTTTCACTGCTCCCAATAATGACATTCAATCACAATGGAAGGTATTGGATGAACCGCATGTGGAAACTATGAAGTATGGGGAGTAGGCCAAGGTGTCAAGCTATAAGAAGATGTGAACTATCAAGGTCAATGAAAGAAGGAAAGTGGGGTTGTTTGTAGAGTAGGAAGAAGAGGAGGCTCTATGGACGAAGAGGGATGATATGAAGGGGGAAGCAAAAAATATAGTGGTGAAACTAGTGTAGACATAGGAGGTGGATTTATGAAATAAGAAGGTTGGAATGGAGGAGGAGGCCATGAGGATGGGGTGAGAAAGGCATATATGGTATTTGGGGATCTATAGAGGAGGATGAAGGTATGTGAGAAGAAGATGCAAGGGGATGTGTGGGTGTCCCTGATGAGCTATGTGGAGGTAAAATAGTTATGGGAGAAGATGTAGAGGTCTCAACTAGATGACATGAAGGAATAGGAAGGACCTATGTATAATATGACAAAATTCCTGATAGGAGGTCAATGATGTTGCAAAACTTGAATGGGTCACCATAATATGGAATGCAATGGACTAGTCTTTCATACACATACTTGAGACAATGATGCAAGGTGTAAGGAACACATTGCATGTCTTTGATCCATGTCATCCAAGTAAGATATTATATTGCATCTCACCTTGAATAACATATAATAAAATGTGTGAAATAAGCAAAGTCTCCCCAAGATCGAAGAATGCTCCTCAAGATCAATCACACACAAAAAAGAAAAAAACCACAACACCAATATTAAGTGGTAAAACCCTACTTCAAATGAAGAAGGGAAACATCCACTATGAAGCTCACTATATTACTCAATGATTCAAAAGTACAAGAATGCTTCAATGTTATGCAATAATATGCATCAACATAAACTACAACACAAGTCAATATGATAAGATATGATAATATGTAGTAGAAAACACCCCTATTTAAAGAGAATATTTTCTACTACAACCCTAAATATTATCACAATCTATCAAATATTAGAAAGTGTTTTAGTTACTTTCTAATTTTATCACAATCTAATCTTTGAGATATGTGATAAGTGGCATCTATCAAATATTAGAAATTTATTAGTTACTTTCTAATATTTTCTAGAAAATGGGAATAAATTTTTCCTATAAATTAAATATTCCTAGCACCCTTAATTTATTTATTAATTGGGTGGGAATATTTTATATAAGATAGAATTATATTCTAATTCAAATATTATTCTTTAGACTTTATATTTTAGTCTAAGAATAATTTACACAATGTTGCATTACATATTCCAACACTCCCCCTTAATGCAATATTGGGGAAAGGAATTATGAGACAAAGAAACATTCTCTCCTAAAGATACAAATAGGGATGAGAATCAAATGAGTAATATAGTTACAATGAGCTTCTATGACCAAGAATGGTCTACAATAAGGCACCAATACAAAATGGGCCAAAATGAGACTGCAAGCCCTCAACAGAGTAGCTTCAGATACAAGCAGCTTACAATGCCATCCATCAACCACAAGTGGTTGCAAATGACAAGAAGAAAACATCACAAGGGTGTCTTCAGTAAGCCTGCAAAATCCTAAATGGAAGTACCTGCAAGCTACAAGCAGCTCAACATAAGATCAGTTAGATACATCATCATAAATATATTCACCACAACATATATGAATATCCAAAGATGATAACAATACTGATCTAACAAATAGTGAACTATAAGTCATCACAAAAATATTTCAAGCCATACTTATAGTCACATGCTATATAGTTGATCAAAAAAATATCATGTACAAAGTTGCATAAAGCAAACAAGGAGTACCATGATAATGCAAACTCTAAAGTACCATGTACAAAAGTAGCACAAGGCTAACAAAAAAGTACCATGTACAAAAGTTGCATAAGGTATATGAAAATAATAAAGTGTGCACAATGGTTGCATAAAGCCAACCATAAAATATCATGTACAAAAGTAGCATAAATGCTAACAAGAAAGTACCATGATAAACCAATTGCATAATGCCAACTACATAAAAACATGTACAAAGTTGCACAAGACAACAAGAAAGTACCATGTAAAATAGTTGCATAAAGCAATTGCATCATATACCATAATTGCATAATGCCATCTAAAAAGTAACATGTACAAAATTTGCACAAGGCAAACAAGAAAGTACCATGTTAAAAAGAGATGCAAAAAGCAATTATACCACCAAAGATCAACTCATATATATAGCACAAAACACCTCATAAGGATCAAGTTGTCATCACACAAGTGTAACTACACTTCATTCCCCCTTGAGGACAACTTCATCAAACCAAGTGAGTCCCTCAACTTACAAAATTGCTCCTTGGGAATAGGTTTGGTGAAAAAATCAGTAGAATTAGAAGATTATGGGCAATACTCCAACTGAATAGTCCCATCCAATATCTTCTCTCTAATAAAGTGGGTTTGGATTTCAACATTCTTTGTCCTTTGATACATTATAGGATTTTTAGCCAAGGCAATAGTTGATTGATCATCATGAAAGATAATCATGAACTACTATAACCATCTTGCAATAAACAACTATAACCATATTGCAATTGAATAAACCAAGATCAACTTGCAATAAGAAGGTAACTAACCATAACAATCATCTTGCAACAAAATAAACTAACTTGAATTGAACCATAAAACATTTGTTAAATGTTAGATAGTCAATAAGTTAGTAAGTTAGTGTTCATTTTAGGTTTTTCTATAGCCTAATGAATTTCCAATTCATCTCACCCAAGGTCAACCAAGCTACCCAAAATGGTACGAGTACGAGGACCCAAAAAGGACTTGCTACCAATAGAGCGGATTCTTTTGGATTCAATAGGTGTTTAGCAAATATAAATTGTGTTGCAAGATTAAGTAAATTTTAATCAAATACTAAAGTTGTGGTTAGGAAGTTGATTCATTTTTAACCTTCTTGATTAATATGAAAATTAGTAAATTGCAAGTTAGTTGGTTAGTAGATTGTTTAGTAGCAAGTTAGTAGTTAGATTAGTTGAGATGCAAAATATAAGAAAGATGAACAAGAGATAGTGGAGACACAAAGCAAAACTCAAATACTATCTCTCTCTCTCTCAATCTCACTTTCATTCTCTTTTACTTTCATAATGAGAGATACAAGTTACATTAATTTACAATATGCTTCAAGCAAATACTAGAGAGATATTAGAAGAAATTAATAAAAATAGGGGAAGAGAGTGAAAAAGTTAATCCGAAATTACCTTGTATACTTCAAAACATACTTGGATAACCTTGCAAAACAAGCAAACTCACAAAAAACCATTGTTAATATGAGATAAAAAAAATATTGCATTTTAAGGACAATAATAATAATTTTTAATACAAGAAATTGCTTAAAAAATGCAATTAAATTAATAAAATTTATTTTATTAATAAAAAAAATGGCATGAAAAAGTTTAAAGATTTTTATAAAGCAAAACTTTTTCAAAAAAAACAAAACTATTTTTTTTTTTTTTTATAAAGCAAAACTGTTTTTTTTTTTTTTAAAACAAAACTATTTTTTTTATAAAGCAAAACTGTTTTTTTTTTAAAACAAAACAGTTTTTTTTTATAAAGACAAACTGTTTTTTTTTTTAAACAAAACAATTTTTTTGTTATAAAGCAAAACTGTTTTTTTTTAATTTATATATATATAGCCGACTGTTTTTTTTTAAATAAATAAATAAATAAGACTATATATGGAAATAGGGATTTTTGGGTCTTCCGGACGCAACCATGGGGTCCGTTTGGCTCCAAAAATATTTTCAGCAAAAGCTTAATGCCAATTTTTTTTTTTATAGATTTAAAATGAAAATATTGTTTATAAAAGATCTAACTAGATCTAAAAACATAATAAATCTATAAACCCTAATGGCAGATTTGCAAAATAAGTTTACATAAAATACCCAAATATCAAATGAATGCAATATATATATATATATATATATCCCTTAATGGGTTTTTCACCTCAAAGAATTGAAGACACTTGATGGAGATCCCAACCGCTCTGATACCAAATGTGAAACAAGCAAATTCTCTCCAAGATCGAAGAATGCTCCTCAAGATCAATCACACACAAAAAGTGAAAAAACCACAACACCAATATTAAGTGGTAAAACCCTACTTCAAATGAAGAAGGGAAACATCCACTATGAAGCTCACTCTATTACTCAATGATTCAACAGTACAAGAATGCTTCAATGTTATGCAACAATATGCATCAACATAAACTACAACACCAGTCAATATGATAAGATATGATAATATGTAGTAGAAAACACCCCTATTTAAAGAGAAGTTTTTCTACTACAACCCTAAATCTTATCATAATATTTATTAAATGTGAAACAATCAAAGTCTCCCCAAGATCGAAGAATGCTCCTCAAGATCAATCACACACAAAAAAGAAAAAAACCACAACACCAATATTAAGTGGTAAAACCCTACTTCAAATGAAGAAGGGAAACATCCACTATGAAGCTCACTATATTACTCAACGATTCAATAGTACAATAATGCTTCAATGTTATGTAATAATATACATCAACATAAACTACAACACAAGTCAATATGATAAGATATGATAATATGTAGTAGAAAACACCCCTATTTAAAGAGAAGCTTTTCTACTACAACCCTAAATATTATCATAATCTATCAAATATTAGAAAGTGCTTTAGTTTCTTTCTAATTTTATCATAATCTAACATTTGAGATATGTGATAAGTGGCATCTATCAAATATTAGAAAGTTATTAGTTACTTTCTAATATTTTCTAGAAAAGGGAGAATAAATTTTTCTCATAAATTAAATATTCCTAGCACCCTTAATTTATTTATTAATTGGGTGAGAATATTTTACATAAGATAGAATTATATTCTAATTAAAATGTTATTCTTTAGACTTTATATTTTAGTCTAAAAATAATTTACACAATATTGCATTACATATTCCAACAAAATGGAGATGGTCCTAATGCCGACGTGGATTGGCAAGATGATGGAACCTACTGTGAGTCGCATAGAACCATCAAAGGTACGAAGGTCAAGTGATGGTATGGTGAAGTGGGTAGGTGGAATATGTATGTGATGAATTCTAGAAATGGATATGATTCTAATGGAGGAACTTATGTCAATGAGAACATGCTTGTAGGTGATGTCATTGATAGTTTCCTGGATATGGAGGGGAAGATTAGCTCCCTTGCCCACAAGTTCGATAATCTTGTGGTCATGAAAACTAATGGAAGGTTGCATGCAATGGGGCATGTTCCCTAAAAAAAATCATAAAGGTATTGGTGTTGTGAGTTTCAATATCAATGGATCAAAGGATGTCATTCAATGCCTCATGATGGGATTGAGACTACTGTAATAGATCAAAAATGGATAGCATGGCAAGGGTTTTACATAGCTGATGTGTGAGGCTACCATGAATGGTGATGATATTTCATGGTAGGGGTGTTGAAGCCTATGATGTTGTATGGGATTAGGAAGAAGTGAATGGTATTGGGGGTGAATCAAGGGGAACATCTAGTGTGTCAGGTAGCACTGGGTATGAGTGGTGAGGTTAATCATGCTAACCATGCCACATGATGGTTATCACATTGAACATTGTTAATCTATCTATATTGGCCTTGTGTATTAGACTAGAATCCTTGGGGATTGGTCTCCCCGTGTTCAGGTAGTGGGTTTTGATAGATACCCAAATTCTAGTTTTGTGGTGCGATGGGGTTTGAAATCTGAATGGTACCCTGATTGACGAGGTCTTAAACAAGGACATGAAAGAAGTGACAAAATTCTATATTGATGGTATGCACAGAAGTCATGTTTGATATACCCCTAAGGCTTGGGTTGATTCGGATCAATAGGTCGAATGTCAAACAAGGTGATATGACTTGTTTCATACAATCTCTAAAATAGAGCTAGAAAGGGCTCGAAGAGTGGGGTTAAATTATGTTGTTGAAGTTGAGGGTGAAGACCACATGCTGGTTGTGGTTTAGAAGGAAGGGGTGTGTTTATTTGAAATAATTGTTGCTATGGCAAAGGGGGTCACGATATTTCTAGGGAAGCTATAGAAGATGTTGCCACTTGGTTTTTTATGGTAGTTTTGAGAAGGGTTGATTTGGCACATTCTGATTGAAGCAAAAATTTGAGTTGTAATATGGTTTCCATATGATCTTGATCTTGTAATATTGGACTTTGATTTCATCGATGACCTTGGCCTAAGCAATGGCCTCATCAAACGTGCAACTTTGATGAAGTTGCAGAGGTGTGGAGATGTGCTTGTGGCAACTCTTCGAAAAAAGTGTGACTAGTTTAGAGGATGGAAGGTTGTGAGCTAGGTCATGGATTACCGATATCCATAGAGAAACAAACTCTATAATAGGTTCATCATCATCCTGACGCAAGGTGTAGACATCCGAGAATTTTGTCTTCTTCTTGATATTTATTGAGAAATGTTCAAGGAATGAGTTGGCCAACTATTCAAAGGTGAACAAACTATGGTGCGAGAGCATGTTGTACCAATCAAGAGCTTATCCCCCAAGGGAGAGGGTGAAGGTATGCAACATGAGAGGATCACTATTGTGTATCTGATAACAGGTAAAGCAATAGTTTTTGACATGTTCTTGAGGGTTCTCTTTACCTTTATACTTGTTGAACTTAGGAATTTTGAAGCGATATGGGTAAGGAGGGATAGGAAATTATGGGAGGATGGTTTCATTGCATAGATTATTGTATGTGGATTTTGGGGACCCATAACTAGATGTATGAAGATTTAGCATCTTAACTTCCTCTTGCAAGAGTTGAAATTTGGGTGATGGAGGTGCGATGAACTGTGATGAAGTAGTCATATATTGAGAGTGAGGAGGATATTGGAGTTGTTGTTCTTCCCATTGTGAAGTAGGAATGTGATGTAGATGTCCTTGTGGATTTGGTTGTTGAAAGGCATAAGATGATGGAGATGTGATATGCTACAGAGGAGCAGATATTTGTTGAGGGTGAATATATTATGGTTGTAGATTCTATGACTACTGCATATGTGTCTATTGTAATGGTTGCACAATAGGAGACGATTACCAAGAAGGAGATGCCATGAAAAAGGTAGGTGCTATAGAATATAATAGAGATAATGGCATTGGGATAGATGGCATAAATGGTGTACAAGATGACGTACCAAAAGATGGTACCTACATATGACTAGATGAGGGAAGAGTGGAGAAGTTAGGCTAGAAAAAATAATGCAGAGGATTAGAAGGATAAGTAGTGTGGATCATAGGAAGAAAAGGTGATGGAAGGTGGAGCCTAAAATGGTGGAGGTAGAGGAAGTCAAAATATAGAAGTGACAGAAGGTGGAGGAGGAACATAATATGGCATCCCATACATTTCGATAGAAGGGAACGTAGGTGGTGGTAGTGACGATGGGGGGTGTAGGTCTCAAAAACATGGGCCTAGGAGAAATACATGGTGAACATGTCCACCAAGGATTGTAGAGATAGGATTTTGTGGTGTTGTTGATATTGAAAATGTTGTGATTGAGAATGCAGTTGTGATGTGGTGTCGAAAGGTGATAAAATGGACTATTGGGAAGGTGGTGGTTGTGATGCTTGGGAAGAGTACTTATATTATGATATAGGTGTTTTAAAGGGTTGTTGCAACAAATATTGTTATGGAGGGAATTGTTATAAGGGCTCCTGAGTGCTCAAAATGGAAGATGATGGATCTAAGATTATCCCTACAATAGGGGCAAATGATGCAATCTCGGGGTGAGTATGATTAAGGAAGAGTCACTCATGAAGAGAGAATGAGATAGATTCTAAAAGAAATGATGTGTAAAGGTAGGTGAGGTAGGTGAAGTTTCTTCATAGATAGTGAAGAAGGGAGGTGGGTTTTTGGAGCAGTGTAAATGATGTGGTCACAAAATGTGGATGGAGGATTAGGTGGAGGTGAGTCTAGGAGAAGTGGATGATCTTCATCAGATAAGGTGGTAAAGATATTTCTAGAAATAGAAGTCTCACCATGAGATATAGTGCATGTGTAAAGAGGCTAAAGACCTATAAGGAGATCAGGTGTAATCATGGAGACTTCCCCTATGAAGGGAAAGGGTGAGTAGACTTATTAGAGGGGGCATGAGAAGCATCCTCCTTGAGATGCACTTTCTCACATGGTTGACTATGATTAGTGAAAGGCATGGTGTTGTGTGGTGCATTTAAGTGCTTAAATTGTCCAGAAGTAGAAATATGAGGTTATGGGTGTGCTATGTGTAAGGTTTTTTGGGCAACCCTATAAAATTTGGAAGGTTTTGGTATCTCAAAACAAAGTTTGCATGCCGCTATGCAAACTAGAAATTGGTTCATAGATTGACCTATAAACTAGACTTAGGCTATGAATCTGATAGAAAATCAAAAGAAATAGGTTGAAGACAGCCAATGGATGGGCCGATAATAGGTGAATGTGCTAAAACCAATTTTTATGGATATGCAAACAAAGCATAACTGGAATCAGTGCTAAGTACAAAAAAATAAATGTGTGTTTTGATGTTGAAATATACCTCTAGAAAGTATCATGGGAAGTGGGGTGAAACTTTAGAAAGAAAAATATTTTCATCAGCATGGAACCTCCTACAACACCCAAGGGCACACATAATAGAATAGTGTCTCAATAGGCAAGTGGTGACCTAAGTGGAAAGGTGAAGTAAAATGATAACCAAATGAGGGAAATCAAAATGTGCTAATGAGTCTAGAATCCTCTCACAAGAAGAGGTGGTATTGTCTAAGACATACCACCGGTATACCTATGCTTTCACTTCATCCTTGGATGGGCTTAGTCAAGAATGGCAATTACTTTTTCACTAATTATATGATCCTTGTGAAAAAATGCATATAACCCTATCCTAATCTAAAGATCCCTTCTGATGATGAATTATGGAAAACCAATCTCAAGAGTAGGGGATTTTTTGGTGATGAACTCCAAAAAACTGCTCCTGGCAACTACTATAGTGTTTAGGGGGTGAGCTAGTGGAAGGAGATTAATTCCAACATAACTAGTCTTGAGAGATGGATTGGAGATGAATTACAATCTCACCACTATGTATGCCATGTGGGTGTATGATGGTGTGTTTGTTACCTCTGAGGTGAAATAAAAATAACTAACTAGATGCCTTTTCAAAATGAAACTAACCCTAGATGCATTTTCAAAATAAAACTACCCTAGATACATTTTTGACAAGAGAAAACTAACCTAGATGTATTTTGAAAATGAAATCTGATCTAGAAAGCACAAAGGCAAGCAAAGAGGAAAGAGATGTGAAATCCTAGTTTAATGTATTGAAAAGAGATTAAAAACTTAACCTAAATGTGATTTTATGAAATAGGTTAGAAACCTTAATCTAATAACATGAAAAGAGATTGAAATGTGATTTGCGAAATTTGAAAGAAATTGAAATATACCCTAAGGATTTTGGAAAGAGATTTGAAACCCTAATGACTTGAAAGGAATTTGAAAAATTAACCTAAATGTGATTTTGGGAAAGATATTGCAAAACCCTAATCTAATTGCATTTGAAAAGAGATTTGAAATGAAATTTGAAATGACATGAAAGAGATGGAAAAACCCTAATCTAATTGCATTTGAAAAGATATTTGAAATGAAATTTGAAATGACATGAAAGATATGGTAAAACCCTATTCTAAATGCAAATTTGAAAAGATATTTGAAATGACTTTTGAAAAGAGAAAGGGAAAATTCTGACCTAAATGCAAATTAGGAACGAGATTTTGAAAATCTATCTAATGAAGTGAAAGAGAATTTGAAAATGATTTGCAAAAATATGGAAATAAATGGCAATATGATCTAATGGTATGAAAAATGAAAAGTAATGGCAATCGAAAGAGCGGAAAGGAAATATGAAATTATTCAACCTAACTAAATTTTAAATGACTGAAAACCCTAATTGATTTGTTGTAAAAAGAAATTTCACAAATTGATTTGATGCATGGTGAGAGAAATTTCTTTGTAAAGGAATTATAAAAAGAGTGGGGTCCAGAGAGAAATACCTGATTCCTATGGTGCCATATGAACTCCTTGTTGTCTCTACTATAGACCTCTATAGTTTTAGGTTTGTTTTAAGCAATTTAGAAAAGTTCATAGGGTGGCATGTGAACTGGATTGCTGCTTCGTAGGTCAGGGTGTGAACTGGGTTTGGAGGCATGAGACTCCTATTCTAAAAACCTGAAGTGTATGTCATGGATTTTCTTGGTTTTGGTTTGAGTTTAGAGTACCTAAAATAGCAAATTAAAATCGTAAATTGAGTTAGATCATCCAAAAATAACTAGTCTAAAAAAACCTTTGTGGGGATCCCACCGGGCATGCCAAAATGAAGGGAGTGAAAAACAACCATTTCTGAATCCAACATAAGATATTCAAAATGTTGCTTTATTAATTATAAGTGACATTACGAAATGATTTTCTCTTTCAATGGAGATTTGTATTCCCTATTTTCATCAAAAATTTGAAGCATCTGATAGTATTTTTTATTGCTCCTCAATGAAGGTGGGCTTTCGTGTGCATGTGCCACTGGTAGTCTGCTTGTTTGTATCCTTTTGTACCTATTTTAGGCCTACAAAAGGGATTTAGTGTGTTTGGGAGCCTACCTTGGTCAAACCCCATAGTTATGAAGATAAATTGACTCAAATGTGAAGGAAAATATAATGAAATTTTTTGTAAGTAATATAAAAACTACTAAAAATAGATATGTACCATATTTGGTTCTATAGATTTGTTGTAGGGTTGGTTTGTAGGTTGGCCTGCAAAATGGATCCCAAGTTTGTAGGGCGGGCTACAAAATGAGCTATTGTTGATTGTTGTTGAGATATTTCTATCTGAATGTGCTACAAATGTTGTTTGTACCTATCTATCATAAGTAGAGTTTGTTGGCATGAATTTTGATGTAATTTTGGTAGAGTTTGGGTATGTTAACTGAAAGTGAGAGAGCAATAAATAATGGAATGGTTCCTCTATTTATAGCAAAAACCAAGGTCATGGGGGTAGTTAGGGGTACTAGACCCTAGAGTCAGGTCTTAGCATGGTTAGGTTAGGGTTTGTGAGGTGTTAAGCTTAGTCATCCTCTTACATGCCCTAAGGAAAATATCCTATCCTCACATGTGTGAGCTAGGATTAGGGTTAACTAGGGTTAGCTAATCCCTAGGTTAGGTGAGGGTTGAGTTAGGGTTTCCTAGGAAATATCCTAACTAACTTAGGGTGCACACATGTGTGAGGACATGTTTAGGTCTAATTTGATTCTTCACCCTAATTAAATCCAATTTAATGATAAAGTGCACTTTAAGTGAAAATAACTTGTAAATTAGAATCCTAATTAGCCTAATTAAGGTTTTTGATAGGGAATGGTCCCACAAGGGCCTTAATTAGGCATAGGAAATATCTTAGGTGGCCTAACGGGGTTTGTAGGTAGCCCTCTTGTGACTAGGAGGTGTTTTAGATGTATTTTATATGATTTTATAGGGTTTTGTGCCTATGGATAACTAAGATGGCCTATGATGACCTATGATAGTCTACAATGGCCTATGGTGGCCTATGATGTCCTATGAATACCTACAATAATCTACGATGGCCTATGATGGCCTAGTATGGCCTACAATGGCCTATAATGGCCTACAATGGCCTATAATGGCCTATGAAACCTACGATGGCCTATGAATGCCTATGAATTCCTACGATGGCCTTATGAATGTCTATGAATGGCTACGATGGCCTACGATGACCTACAATGGCCTACGATGGCCTATGAATTCCTATGCAGGCCTACAAGTGTCGATGCAGGTCTACAAGTATTTGGGGATGAGCATGTATGACTTTTAGGTGTCTACAGTTACCTAGATTTTCTTCACATGAATCCTTTAGTTTTTTATTTTCTCGTAAGATATGTAACAAGAAGAAGTGATACTTCCTACTTGCTCTTTCTCACACTTACTTCCAAGTCCTTTTATACTTTCCTAAAGCTAAAAATTTTACTTTCAAACATACCTTTAAAATTTTATAATGAAAAACACATACCTATAATAGAACTAAATGGATTTTATATTCTTATAATATATACTCCAATACCTATCTTTAGATAAATCTCATTATAAAATAATATGATTTAACCCATATGATAATTTTAAAGTTGTGTTGGTGACCCTATCAATACATTTTTTTAAAACTTTTTTTTATAGGATTGAAATAGACCCCACCTATATTACATCATGACCAATAGTGGTATTATAACAACTTGATTATTATGCACGTATCACTTAGCAAGATTGGAACTTGGGTCTTCTCCTTGAAAGTCAAATAATTTAATCAATTGAGCATAATGTTGTTTGATCTTATCAACACAAAATTTGATATCAATATAAATGAAATTATAATCAAATTATACAAAATATATATACTTGGAATTCACATTCCAAAACCTACCACTCCACAAATTTATATCACAAAGTAAACAATTTAACCTTATTTTCAAGACTTAAAATTCATACTAGTGACCTATTAACAATAAAATTGGTTGTTATTAAAGTGTGTCAAAACACTATGCTTTTACCCAATAGTTACCTACAATAAAATTCATATATATATTATTAATAAAAAAAATGATATAATAAGAGTGTTCTAAGTTGAGGGCTATTTTATCAAAGTTCAAGGATTAAGACCTAACCACACTCATACAAGTGCATTACATTTAGCATAACCTAAAACTTTTTAGAAAATAACATTGAACCAAACCCTATAGATAACATGACGATGGGTTTGGATCAAAATATGTTTACCTTTTATTAGCTCCACATATTTACTCTAATTATCAAAGTTTGGTATACAAAGTTAGCCCACTCAAATTCAAAATTTATATCTCTTATAACAAGAGTGTTCTAATTCGAGGACTACTTTATCAAAGTTTAAAGATTGAGAGCTAACCACACTCATAAAAGTGCATTACATTTAGCATAACCTAAAATGTTTTAGAAAATAACATTGAAGCAAATCCTATAGATAAGATGAAGATGTATTTGGATCAAAATATGGTTACCTTTTATTATCTCCACATATTACCATAATTTTAACCTCTTCCTCCAGATGTTCCCATGCTTAAATAAATAATATATATGGAAATACAACCTTGTCTTACAATGTGCAACTCTTTACTCCTCATTACTTGTCCCAAAACACTAGGATAAAAGGTTAGAGTAAACTTGGGGTAAAACTCATACAAAATGTTAGGGTGGGATTGAGTCCATAATATAGTTACATAAAACTAAAGGGAAAATTTTGAGTGTTTGTGTTATTAGGTGGAAAAAAATAAATTTAATATATGTAAATTTATTCAATAACTTTAGTAATTTTGGTTGGAGTGTAGTGGTGGTCTTTTGATCCTTCATAAAAATAGGAAATGTAGAGATGCTTTTCCCTTAGAAGTTGAATGGTTCAAAGAGAAGGATAGTTGGATATTCCTTCCTACCTACTTTAATACTAAAATGTTACAAAATACCTTCATTAAAGGAAAAATATATTATTAATACGTCAAGGTGATTGCTAATCATAAAAAATAGTTGTAGGAAAACTAAATATAATTGAGGTTGTTATATAGAAAACTAAATATAAAAAAAGGTTTTTACAATGCTCCAAATAAAATTTATAGGACAATAAAAATAAAATCAAACTAACAAACTATTAGCTAAATATGGTACAATAATAATCCTAACAATTAATCAAGAGACCTAGGTTCAAACCTTGGGTTCATGCTCGTTGCAAATATAGTAGTCTAATATGAATCCTTTGAGTGCGCACTAGACTAACAATGATGGTATGTATCTCAAGTGATCGATGGTCTCCCTCACACTAGGTCATCAACAACAAGGTGGTATAGGCTTGTTGGGAGAAGCCCTTGTGGTTTGAACCATGTACTTGGTATTTACTAAAAATATTATGGATGTAACTAACTCCCCTATGTATAAAAAAAATAATCATAACAATTATGCATTCACATGGTACAAAAGAATACTCCTAAATTTCATTTCTCTTGATTAGTCCTATATTATTAATACCCCCTTCTAATATATATTTTAAATTAATATACTCCCTATTTTTGTCATGTATACTAGGTATCTTTTTTAATGATAATTTTATATCCTTTTTAATTATATCCTCTTTAATATGAGAGTATTTTTAATTTCAATGGCTTAGAAACTATTAAAACATAAATTTAATCTTTTTAACTTAATATCCCATTATAGTATGTAAATAAATAACATAACAAAAATACCTCCTACCAGAGGTAGAGGTCATGGTTCTCTTATGAGAATAATTGACAAAAACAATCCTAATCAAGATTGAAGAATCTTCATACTCAAATTAGGGTACAAAAAAATATAGTCATCCATATGTTGGAAGACAAGCAAAACTATCTATGCATTTTATGTCAACCAACTTCACCTTCCTCCTCCCAAGCAAAAATAATTACATCACTTAAATATAATATAATCATCAAATGGCATTAGCTCAACCAATTATATTCCTCAACTTTCAAGAAGGAGACCCAAGTTTGAATCTTGCCAAGCAATACATGTATAATTTTCAAGTTGTTGTAATACTGGTGATACTACAATACTCAATAAGAATAAGAATAATATCTCTATGACAAATAATAATAATAAAATACTCAATCCTTTTCTATCCTACTTGCAATATCACCACTATATCAAGGAGAGGCCCTAATCTCAAACAATTTAAGCTTTTTCTATTTTATGAGGAAGACATCTCATTATGCATTCTATTACCTTTTTGTTATGGTGATTAATATGTTTTGTGTATTCTCTTTATATGCTCATTTGATTTTCTACATTTATGATGATATTTGCAGGAATTACAAGTAGGGCCACAATGTACCTTTTGGAAAATCCAATTTATGTTTCGTGTACACGATGAAATCACTTTCTTCCAAAATTATTATACAAGAAGTAGATATATCAGCAACTAAGGTGTGTATTGTATGATACAATTGTTTTGTTAATCTCAGTGATTCAAATTCCTTAACTATAAGTAGTGTTGTAAGTGTTTATGCAATGGATTCCTATGGAGGAATTTGTGAGACAACCAATGTTTGAGGAAAAGGAGTTCATGAAACAAATGGTTAGAGTGTGTGTGGTAAGGTTTGAGAAAATATATAAAGGAGTCTCAACCATTCAAATAACATCGTCTGATTCCAGCAATGTATTTTGTTATAATTCTATGGATATAGATAATTGATCACCCATTCATTCTCTTTGACACGAATCTATTCCAAGTTATAACAAGAAGAATTAAAATGGAACATAGAGAATGCATTATTCTTGTTATAACTTGGGACACAAATATAAATCCTTACATTGGATCCCCCTTTGAGGGATGCTCTCCAACTCCAAGAAGCTCCCACACATGCACAAAAGTGACCTTAGACATGATCTTGGTCAATATATTTGCTATCTAATCTAATGAAGGAACAAATACTAGATCTAACATTTGATGCACATGAAGCTATCTCACAAAGTGCATCCATATCATAGTGTGCTTTGTCCACTAATGAAACACATGATTGTAGACAAGTTGAATAGTAATCTAATTATCACAACAAAGAGTAATAGGAAATTTTTGAGAATTGTCAATCTCCTTTAAATCATTAGCATCCACCTAAGATGCTTATATCCCTTATAAAAAAATTGATATTCAGCCTTTGTGGAGGACTAAAAGATGATGGATTTTTGTTTGGAACACCATAAAACCAAGTTGGATACCAAGTAGAACATAAATACTATGGTGGACCATTGATCATCAAAATCACCTGCCTAATCAACATCTAAAAATCCTATTAAAATTAGGGGGAAACTAATAGAGTAGTGAAAGTCTAATTGATAAGTCCCTTTGATATATTTGAAATTCCATTTTATTGTCATACAATGACTCTCCATAGGAGGTTGCATGTACCTAGAATAATAGCTAACATCAAAGGCTATATCTAGTATAATGTGAGTCAAATAGAGAGTCCTCCTACAAGAGATCAATATAGGGTGGCATAAACCAAAGGTATGGTACAATCAACCCTTAGTTTCAAAATTTAAGAAAAGAATACCCAAGTAGGCTTACGTTCCATCTTGAGTCACTAAATATAATCCAAAGCATACTTGGGATGAGAAATGGTAATGTCAAAGTTTGACTGATCAATTTGGATTACTAAAAAATAGTGCAAGAGCCATAAGTCTATCATCTTAAAGGTAGAATGTAGTGATGACTTCATATCCTAAATTAGACTAGTGGAGCTACCCATGATAAAAATATCATCAATATACAACACAATCACTAAAGTTTCCTCATTATGATGTTTAATTCAAACACCATGCTTAGCCTCACATCGTTAAAATCCACAATTGAGGAAGAAAGAATATATTTTATCATACCAATCCTAAGCATTTTGTTGAAGGTTATACAAATATTAGGTCAAATGACATATCAATGAAGTAGCACCCTCAAGCTCAAATCTAGGTGGTTCTTGATTATATATTTCCTCTTCAAGTTCTCCATAAATAAAGGCACTCTTCATGTCCATCTGATGCACCTTCCATCCATAGGAGGCTATAATGGAAATAATCATTTTTATAGAATCCATACTAGCTAAACATGCAAAAGTCTTACAGTAGTCCACTCCCTACTATTGATAGAAGCCCTTGGAAATAAGGTGTACCTTGTGCTTTTCAATTTGACCACCTGATGTGTGCTTGATCTTGTAGACCCACTTACACCCCACAACATTTTTCCTAGCTAGAAGAGGAACCAACTTCCATGTTTTGTTCATCAATACCTCATATTCTACTATCATGGCATATTTCCATTCAGGATTCCCCTTAGCCTAGAATTAGGTGACAAGATCTTGTGAATGGTCTACCTTCAAAGATCAAGAAGGATCCTTTCCATGTCGGTTAAGGGATAAAATGGATGGTATATCATTTAAGATCATTTTAACCCACTTGGATATAGAAAATTTAGAAGAAGCATGAATATCTTGCACCATCTAAATATTAGAAACTAAAATAGAATAATCCAACTCATCATTACTCACCTCATCATGCAAAGTAGTAGCATTCTAAACTAGACCATATTGCTCATATTGTCCTACTCTAGGGGAAGAGAATGTTGCCTAAGAAATTATGCATTATGGGGTTAAATCGATAGGTAATGAAAATTTTTCATGAAGATGCCCTAACAAGAATGAAACCATCAAAAATATTTAAATAACATGCTAAATATCAAAAAAGTAGAGAATTAAAATAATCAATAGTTAGAAGATCGAGAGGAGGAGTGGAAGGAGTACCTAGAAGAATCTCATTAGAGATGATATCTCTCTTGATCAATACCATATGCCTCTAAGGATTATAGAGATGATATGCCTTTGAGATGTTAGAAAACAAACATATTTGGCCCTATTGATGATATACCCTATACAAGTGATCATCTCACTCCAAAACTTGTGATCTAGTCACCTAGCATGAATTATACAATGAGTCATCTCTATCTTTACCCTAGTTTACTTTCTACTACACCAATTTGTTTATGATTATAGTGAATAGTTCTATGATATGCTAATTCATGAGTGGCCAAAAAATCATGAAAAATTATGACTAACATACTCACCACCCCCATATGGATGATTTTCAACAAGGGCCTTGAAATTTTTGAACCTCTTAAACACTTTAGCATTGGTGTAAATAGAGTATACCCACACATATCTAGAAAATTCATCATTAAAAAGAAGGAAGGGCCTATTTACTTAAAGATAAGGTGTTCCCATAGGTCCATAAATATCATTATATATGTTCTCCAAAGGGTGAGATGCCTTCCTAACAACTCATTTTGGAAATTTCTCTCTATGATGCTTTCCAAAAACACATCCCTCACATACACCACTTGCAGGGGACATGCGTCGAAGTCCAGTATCCATCTCATGTTGAATCATGTACCTCAAATAATCCTAATTGAGATACCGAAGCCTATAATTTTATTTTTGACTCTCATTATTAGTATGTGAACCATTGCAACAAAGTTATTCTTGTAAAATAGAAAGTGGATCTTTCACCCAAATTATACATATTATTAGATTGATCATAAAATATAGAAGCAATAGTTCTAAATCCATTGTCTATATTTTAATAACCCATTTATAATGCCAAAATTCTACTTTATTATTTGTATAAATAATGTGATAAATAGATAAAATATTAGAATCAAAATTAGGAACATGAACTACCTCATAAAATGAATTAAGATCTATTAGTGATGTCTCCACTTCCAACAACATATAATTAAGAGTCATCTCCAATCACAACATGTTCCCCTACATAAGTTTTGTTATAGGCTTGAAAAATATGCGTGTACTTTGTCATGTCCCTGAGACCTTCTAAATCAACTATCCACTCATCTGAAAAGTGGATTTCCAATATATAGAATGATCTACAACACGTTTTTATGAGGTTTATTCATTAAAAATATCCTCACCTTGTGCATAGAAGAGAGCAACATCAACACCCCACTTTCTTGTTGCTTCTTCCAATTTCTTAATCCAAATTCTACAAAATTCTACCTTTTATCCTTTCTCTTTGTAGAACTCACAAGTAGGCTTCTTGAAAAACTTCTTGAGCTTCCAAGTGATATAGTTGGGACCATTCAACAAGGGCACATGATGATCTATAATTATTGTACCAAAATTAAAAAAATGTACGTAGTTGTAACTAGAAACAACAACATCAATGTAGAAAGATCAAAAAAATATATGATTTGAGAAAAATGGGCTCAAAATACTTTTGTATGCAAAAGTTATGGTCCTTGGAAGTTTGGATCTAAAATTGTAAAAATTAACTCCAAAACCTTTGAAAATTTTGAAAATAATTTAGTACCTACAACAAATGGGAGGCCATCATGTATTGTTATGTGAGTGGCTAAGAGGGTGTATACTATGTGTTGGCTATGCAGTGTATCAACAAATCACATGACACCACTTATCATAATTTGATTTGTTGCCTCTTCTACAAACCATGTTGCACCACATATCACTATGTAATTTTCTTTAAAATTTGGTCATTGTCAAGTTTGTTGTTGATTGTTGAGCTACTTTTCAAGTTTGATAATATGGTGAAATTTGATTGGTGGATCCCATTTTTATAGATGCCAAGTAGCATATGGAATACCATGTTAGGCATTGTATGTAAAACCACATTGTCCCAACTAGAACATACCATGTGTCACCTCAAAATGCATGCCACTCAAATATACTCAAATTTTTCCATGTATTGGCTTGTCTCACCATCCAAGATTACCATCTTAGCTACCACATGTTACCTCATGATTTATGCATCACCTTCCAAGTCACCTATGTGGATTGCCATGTTAGCTATATGGACTTCCACATGTCACCTTGGGATGTATATATAGACTACTACATATCACCTCAAAATGTGTGCACCTACTAACTCGCTTGTATGTACTATTATGTGTCACCTCAAGATTCATATTACCTCATGTATATTGACTATTACATGGCATCTGTACAACCCTATCATATCATCTCTTTAGAATAAAAAGGGTGTCATGTCATCTTCCTTATCATTTTATAGAATTTTCAAGGGTTTCATGTCATCGCTATTAACATCATCGCACATGTAGGTGTTGTTGGAAATTTTGAGTATAGTGTGTTTTCATTGATGTCATAGGTTGATGTCAAAAGAGAAGATGTCATTGGTTGTCATTGATAATATTATAATATTTATTATTATAATATTGGTTGAAGAAAAGCATTATAATATCTACATTTTGAATATTATAATGAAGGACAAAAGGCTTAAAAGCTCTTTGGAACAATGGTCTAAAATGAAGGCAAGGTTTAAGAGAGTAAGGTTTAAGAGAATATGAAGGCAAGGTTTAAAAGGATATAAAGGCAAGGTTCAAAAGAATTAATATTATTGATGGCAATAATATTAAATGTGAAGGCAAGGCTCAAAAGAATTAATATTATTAATATTATTGAAGGCAATAATATTAATTATAAAGGCAAGGTTCAAAAGGAGCAATATTATAATATTTTTATTATAATATAAAGTTTTTAAATTATATTTGAGCGCCAAGAAATTGAAGACAAATTCAAATTATTTTTTAATAAAATGGTTGACGTCATATGGGTGAAAAAATAAAGGTGGCACCGATGTTGATGAAGACCAAATAAAACATATAAATATTAGTGCCTAAGGTCATTTTGCAAGGTGTTCAAAAATCGTGTAATAATTCGCTTGGCATTTGGTGCATTCGGTAGAGAAGAAGAAAGAAGAGGAAGTGCAGTCCTTTGAGGTGAAAGTGGAGGTTTCATATTCAAATGAGTACGCATTTTAACCCATCCATCTAGCTAGACCAGCTGGTGGCTAAGCCGGCGTGAAGGCATTGCGAGGAGGAGGTTTCGGGTTTGAAACCCATCATAGACCTTTTATTTTGGTTTGGGTAAAGCACACGATAGAAGAGGATAAAAGGTGACTGGTGCCTTAGAGCTCTCACGAGTTGCGTTAGCGTAGCCGGTCGTGGCCCCTTGGTTGGGCACTTTTCTCTCACGAGGTGAGAGGTTCGAGTTGCATTGAGGGTAGAATATAAGGAGGTATTTAATATTTTTAATTTACATTTTGATTTTTGTGGAGTTATAAGGTTAAGTTGGTATTTAATATTTGCACATTTGATATAGGAGAAATAAGTTGTGTAAAGGGTCTTTTGGTGTTATAATTTAAATATTTTGGAAGGAGAAATAAGGTATGAAAAGGGTTTTTGATATTATAATTTAAAAATATGTTTAGAAGGAGAAATAAGGTGTGATAAGGATTTTTTATTGTATGATTGTGTGTGTTTTAAAGTAGGAGTTATAAGGTGTCTTATGGTAAAATTATTGTGTGTAATTTTTGCATGGTGAAGGAAAATTAAAAGGTTTTTATTCTTCAATTAAAAGCCTTGTTTTGAGAAAATAAAAAGAGGATAATTTTGTGTAAACTTTTGAGGAAAGGTTATTGTGTTTGATTTGAAAAGAAGATTGGCTAACTTCTTAAAGTGGCAAAAAGGAAATTATTTTGGAATAGGTTTTGAGGGTATTTTTCATCAAAGCAAAGTGAGAGGTATGTTGACATTATTACTTCTCTAGAGTAGTTGGTTGAGCAAATATTTCAGAATTATAAGGTGGAGATAAAAGGGTTGATTAGTGTGTATTGTTGGAAATATTTGAGCTATGTTTTGAAAACAAATTGTGCATCATTGACTAGTGAATTTGGAAACACTTGAGTTAGGGTTTTGAGAACAAATTGTGCATTCTTCTTGGAAGAATTTGTGAAGTAGTTGTGCATTATTGTGTTTGATCATTGAGAGCAAATTTGCAAGAAAGATAGACTAGTTTTGTGAAGCAAGTTATACACTAGTTTGATTTGATTTGAAAAGGGATTTTGCAAGAGGTAGAAATTGGATTAGATGAATGCAATATTTGTGAATGTGAAGAACATATTGAGTATTTGATAGTGCATATCATTCTCTATATATTTCAGAGGTTAAACGAATTCTAAGTAGAATATGTTTGATTTGCCTAGTTGAAGAAAGCATTTCTGAAAGAGATATAAGCATTGTTTGTATGCAAGATTTGGAAATACTTGAGTAGGTTCAGGAAGCAGCATTGAGGTAGATTTGAGCAAGTCTTGTGAGAAGACTTGAAGAAGACTTAAGGTAGATTTGAGAAAGTCTTATGAGAAGACTTGAAGCAGATTTGGGTAGTAATAGAGAGAAGACTTGTGCTAGCCTTGTAATGAGGTTTGGTGTAAATTTAGGTAGAGATAGAGAGTTGGCTTGAAGTAGATTTGTGCATGTATTGTGTGTAGATTTGAGATAAATTTGAGAGAAGAGTTGAAGCAGATTTGTGCATGTAATGTGTGTAAATTTGAGAGTATATTTGGAGTAGATTTGTGCTAGCCTTGTGACAAGGGTTGGTGCAGATTTGGGACAACATTGAGAGCAGGTTTGGTTGTAGTTTTGAGTAGGCCTTTGTTTTAAGGCTTGAGGTAGATTTAAGATAGAATTGAGAGCAAGTTTGGTTACTTATTTGAGCAAGCCTTATGTGAAGGCTTGAGGTAAATTGGAGTAGATATTTGAGCAGGCTTTGGAGCTGACCAAAGCAGAAAGGAGAGGAGTCTCCTATGGATAGAGATCCATAAACCAGAGAGGGGATAAAGTTCTCTAGTGGATAGAGGTCCACGAATTAGCTAAGGGGATAGAGTTCTCTTATGGATAGAGGTCCAAGAATCAGTTGAAGGGAAAATTGTCTCCTATGGAGAGAGATCCACAAACTAGAGTAGAGGGGATAGAGTTCTCTTATGGAGAGAGATCCACAAACTAGAGTAGAGGGGATAGAGTTCTCCTATGGAGAGAGATCCACAAACCAGAGTAAAGGGGATAGAGTTATCCTATGGAGAGAGATCCACAAACCAGAGAAGAGGGGATAGAGTTCTCCTATGGAGAGAGATCCACAAACCAGAGCAAAGGGGATAGAGTTATCCTATGGAAAGAGATCCATAAACAAGAGTATTGGGGATTGAGATCTCCTTTGGATAGAGGTCCATAAACATTGTAATAGGGAATTGATTCCCAAGATATTTTTTGAGAAGATTTAGAAGAAATATTTTCTCCGTGGATGTAACCCACATTGGGTGAACCACGTTAAATTTGTGTCTCTCATGTGTGTGATGATTTGTGCATTGTTTTGATTACTGCTATTGATATTGTAATTGATAACATTGGATAATATTGTTTGGGAAAGAAAAGTAAAAGTTGATCTTATACTCTTCACCCCCCCTCTCAGTATAAGCTTGTGTTCTTCAATTGGTATCAGAGCAGGTTCCTTCAAAAAAGTCTAACAGCTTGAAGGAAGATATTATAGGAACACAGATGGCATCTCAAAATGGATATTCATCAAATAAGGCTCCATTGTTCGATGGGAACAATTATGCTTTTTGGAGTATAAGGATGAAGACTTACTTGATGGCACAAGGATATGAGACATGGCAATCTATTGAGGATGGGTTCACACCTACAACTACTCCTCCCATAGATAAGGATGGTAAGTAGTTACATGTGAATAATACCAAAGCTATGAATGGAATCTTAAGTGGATTACGTGAATCAAAATTTGTGAAATTTATGCACTGCAAATCAGCAAAAGAGATATGGGACAAATTGAAGCAAACATATGAAGGAGATAACAAGGTCAAGTTGGAAAAACTACAAAACCATAAGAAAAGGTTTGAAGATTTGAATATGGAATATGAGGAAGATATTTCTAAATACTTACTTCATGTGGATGAGGTTGTTAATACCATGCGTGGACTTGGATTCAAAATTGAAGACTCCAGTGTTGCTCAGAAAGTATTAAGATCACTCCCTATAAGGTATGATGCAAAGGTTTCAGCTATAGAAGAGATGAGAGATATTGATAAGTTGACTATGGATGAGTTACATGGAATTCTCATAGCTTATGAGATAAGAATAGAAAAGGATCCCAATTCCAAGAAAGAGGCAGCTTTCAAAGCTTCAAAGAAGACAAAAGATAAGAAACCAGAATCAAGTGGTGAGTCAAGCAGTAATGAAGAAGCTAACTATGTGAGAAGGAATAAGAAGGATTCAAGAAAGCACAAAGGTATGAAGACTGTGAAATGTTTTAATTGTGGTAATTTTGGTCACTATGCATCTAATTGTCCACAAGCCAGAAGCAATAGTAGTGAAGAGAAACAAGATCATAAGAAAAAGGAAGAAGGAAAATTTAGGCATGAAAATAAAAATAGGTATAGTCAAGGCAAGCATGAAAAGAAGTTCTTTCAAAGGCACAAGAAGAGTTTCTATGTTAACAAGGCAAGCAATGCTTCAAGTGATAGTGATGAAAGACTCTCAGATAGTGAAGAAGAAGAGATTCTATTTTTGGCAATAGAAGAAGAATAAAATGCTCCTGTTGAAGATAAAATAGAAGGGTATGAAGATGCTCTTGAAAACCAAGAAGAAGAGAAAGATTCAAAAAATGAAGAAGAAGGCACAGTTGATCTAGAAGAAGAACTTATTGTTGCTCTTAGAGAGTTGAAAAGAGTTAGAAAGCAGAATTCAAGACTAAAGGCTCAAGTTCAAGAACATGAGGAAGAAAAAGAAAAGCTTCTACAAGACCTCACAAACTCAAAAGCTAAGGCAAGGAGATTTAAAGAGGTCATGGTTGAAAAGTTAGAGGTAAAAGAGTTAGAATGTGAAATATTAGAACATGAGGTGGTTTCTCTAAGGATGGAAGTGAAATATTCTAAGGACAAGCTACACAAGTTTGGGAAAAGTTCAAAAAATTTGGATAAAATTATCAATGCACAAAGATCTTCATCTATCAAAACAGGACTTGGTTTTGAAGAAGGACAAGGGAAACAAGAAGAAGGGTCAAGCTCAAGATCAAAAGAAGAGGAAGTTTTAGAGGAAGAGAGTGAAGAAGAAATTAAGACTTATGTGGATAAGTTGAAGAATAGAAGCTTCACTAAGAAAGGAAACAATGCACAAACAAGAAACAGGGATCATCACAGAGAAGGCAAAGAAAGGACTAAGAGACCAGAGGTTTCAAAACAAGATTTCTTCAAAGGGTATTGTTTTTCATGTAATCATTTTGGTCACAAAGCTATGCATTGTAGGGTTCATGGAAAGGAGTATGGTTTCACTAAGAGGAACTTCAACTCATTCAAATATGGATATTTATTTCAAGGGTATTGCTACTCTTGTAATCGCTTTGGTCATAAAGTGATCCACTGCAGGGTTCATGATAGAAATGACTATGGCTTCACCAAGAGGAACTTCAAGACACTTACACCTTCCAAGAACTACAACATTAGGTGTTACAAGTGCAATAATCTTGGGCATATGGCCAAGTGGTGTAGAACAGAGTTTCCAGAACTTCCAGAGTCAAGCAAGAACAGGGACACTCAAAAGGATCAAAAGGGTATGATTACAAAAGTGTTGAAAAAAAAAGGTTGACAAAGAAAAAGAGCATTGTATGCTGGGAGTAGAGATACTCCCACCCCAAAATTAATCACCTCAAGGAAAGGAGGTGGGGAGGGGGATGAGCTAAGAGTCTTATATTTAGCCCCAAAGGAGTCCCTTTGCCATTGATGTCAAAGGGGGAGAGCATTTGAGTAAGGGGAGAAGCTTCTTAGGGGAGCATATTTGGAATCCAATGGTTGGAAAAGGAATTTTTAGAAAGGGTTGCCATCAATGACAAAGGGGGAGATTGTTGGAAATTTTGAGTATAGTGTGTTGTCATTGATGTCAAAGGATTGATGTCATAGGTTGATGTCAAAAGAGAAGATGTCATTGGTTGTCATTGATAATATTATAATATTTATTATTATAATATTGGTTGATGAAAAGCATTATAATATCTACATTTTGAATATTATAATGAAGGACAAAAGGTTTAAAATCTCTTTGGAACAATGGTCTAAAATGAAGGTAAGGTTTAAGAGAATATGAAGGCAAGGTTTAAAAGGATATAAAGGCAAGGTTCAAAAGAATTAATATTATTGACGACAATAATATTAAATGTGAAGGCAAGGCTCAAAAGAATTAATATTATTAATATTATTGAAGGCAATAATATTAATTATAAAGGCAAGGTTCAAAAGGAGCAATATTATAATATTTTTAAATTATATTTGAGCACCAAGAAATTGAAGACAAATTCGAATTATTTTTGAATAAAATGGTCGACGTCATATGGGTGAAAAAAAAGGTGGCATCGACGTTGACGAAGACCAAATGAAACATATAAATATTAGTGCCTAAGGTCATTTTGCAAGGTGTTCAAAAATCATGGATAATTCACTCGAAATTCGATGCATTTGGCAAAGAAGAAAGAAGAGGAAGCGCAATCCTTTGAGGTGAAAGTGAAGGTTTCATATTCAAATGAGTATGCATTTTAACCCATCCAGCCAGCTAGACCACCTGGTGGTTGAGCCGACATGAAGGAATAGTGGAGAGGAGGTTTCGAGTTTGAAACCCATCGTAGACCTTTTATTTTGGTTTGGGTAAAGCACATGGTAGAAGAAGATAAAAGGCGATTAGCACCTTAGAGCTCTCATGAGCTACATTAGTGCATCCAATCGTGGCCCCTTGGTTGGATGCTTTGCTCTCACGAGGTGAGAGGTTCGAGTTGCATTGAGGGCAGAAAACAAGGAGGTATTTAAATTTTTAATTTACATTTTGATTTTTGTGGAGTTATAAGGTTAAGTTGGTATTTAATATTTGCACATTTGATATAGGAGAAATAAGTTGTGTAAAGGGTCTTTTGGTGTTATAATTTAAATCTTTTGGAAGGAGAAATAAGGTATGAAAAGGGTTTTTGATATTATAATTTAAAAATATGTTTAGAAGGAGAAATAAGGTGTGATAAGGATTTTTTATTGTATGATTGTGTGTGTTTTAAAGTAGGAGTTATAAGGTGTCTTATGGTAAAATTATTGTGTGTAATTTTTGCATGGTGAAGGAAAATTAAAAGGTTTTTATTCTTCAATTAAAAGCCTTGTTTTGAGAAAATAAAAAGAGGATAATTTTGTGCAAATTTTTGAGGAAAGGTTATTGTGTTTGATTTGAAAAGAAGATTGGCTAACTTCTTAAAGTGGCAAAAAGGAAATTATTTTGGAATAGGTTTTGAGGGTATTTTTCATCAAAGCAAAGTGAGAGGTATGTTGACATTATTACTTCTCTAGAGTAGTTGGTTGAGAAAATATTTCAGAATTATAAGGTGGAGATAAAAGGGTTGATTAGTGTGTATTGTTGGAAATATTTGAGCTATGTTTTGAAAACAAATTGTGCATCATTGACTAGTGAATTTGAAAACACTTGAGTTAGGGTTTTGAGAACAAATTGTGCATTCTTCTTGGAAGAATTTGTGAAGCAATTGTGCATTATTGTGTTTGATAATTGAGAGAAAATTTGCAAGAAAGATAGACTAGTTTTGTGAAGCAAGTTATACACTAGTTTGATTTGATTTGAAAAGGGATTTTGCAAGAGGTAGAAATTGGATTAGATGAATGCAAGATTTGTGAATGTGAAGAACATATTGAGTATTTGATAGTGCATATCATTCTCTATATGTTTCAGAGGTTAAACGAATTCTAAGTAGAATATGTTTGATTTTCCTAGTTGAAGAAAGCATTTCTGAAAGAGATATAAGCATTTGTTTGTATGCAAGATTTGGAAATACTTGAGTAGGTTTAGGAAGTAGCATTGAGGTAGATTTGAGCAAGTCTTGTGAGAAGACTTGAAGAAGAATTAAGGTAGATTTGAGAAAGTCTTGTGAGAAGACTTGAAGCAAATTAGGTCAGTAATAGAGAGCAGACTTGTACTAGCCTTGTAATGAGGTTTGGTGTCAATTTGGGCAGAGATAGAGAGTATGCTTGAAGAAGATTTGTGCATGTAATGTGTGTATATTTGAGATATATTTGAGAGTAGAGTTGAAGTAAATTTGTGCATGTAATGTGTGCAAATTTGAGAGTATATTTGGAGCATATTTGTGCTAGCCTTGTGACAAGGGTTGGTGCAGATTTGGGACAACATTGAGAGTAGGTTTGGTTGTAGTTTTGAGCAGGCCTTTGTTTTAAGGCTTGAGGTAGATTTAAGATAGAATTGAGAGTAGGTTTGGTTGCTAATTTGAGCAAGCCTTGTGTGAAGGCTTGAGGTATATTGGAGTAGAGATTTGAGTAGGCTTTGGAGATGACCAGAGTAGAAAGGAGAGGAGTTTCCTATGGATAGATATCCACAAACCAGAGAGGGGATAAAGTTCTCTAGTGGATAGAGGTCCACAAATCAGCTAAGGGGATAGAGTTCTCTTGTGGATAGAGGTCCAAGAATCAATTGAAGGGAAAATTATCTCTTATGGAGAGAGATCCACAAACTAGAGTAGAGGGGATAGAGTTCTCTTGTGGAGAGAGATCCACAAACTAGAGCAAAGGGGATAGAGTTCTCCTATGGAGAGAGATCCACAAACTAGAGCAGAGGGGATAGAGTTCTCCTGTGGAGAGAGATCCACAAACTAGAGTAGAGGGGATAGAGTTCTCCTATGGAGAGAGATCTACAAACAAGAGCAAATGGGATAGAGTTCTCTTGTGGAAATAAATCCACAAACCAAAGTATTAGGGATTGAGATCTCCTTTAAATAGAGGTCTATAAATATTGTACTAGAAAATTGATTCCCAAGAGATTTGTTGAGAAGATTTAGAAGAAATATTTTTTCAATGGATGTAACCCACATTGGGTGAACCATGTTAAATTTGTGTTGTTTGAGAAATAAAAGTAAAATTTGATCTTATACTCTTCACCCCCCTCTCAGTATAAGCTTGTGTTCTTCATGTGTGATGTATGCTGACATCATCAATAAAAAATAGAGGTTTAAACTCATGACATCCAACAGAAAAATTCTTAACACATCTTCTACTAGCCACTTCCCCAAGTGCTATGCTTAGGAGGTAAGATGAGATGCTTAAGATTAAAATAAAAAAAATTGTCATATACATTGCTTTCCCACACCACTAATGTAGGCCTACATCAAGATGATGTAGGTGCACCCAATAAAATGCTTTCTTGCTTGATCATTAGAATATTTATTAGAATATTCTCTTTTTGAAATTTAAAAGTTTAAAATTTAGAGGGAAAGCATAAAATTTTCAAACACAAATTTGGAATACGTAGAGGCAAAATGACAAAAAGTGTTGAAATGTGACCCCCTTTGAAATTTTCCAAAGAATATAAAAATGCTAACTATTCATCTATATATATTATGGTTTAACCTACAAAACCATTTTATCATTTTCTTGAGTGTAACCAACCATGCCCTCCTCTCATGCTTATGCAACAAAAAGTTGTGAGACCATTTTTGAATCTTTGTCAAGTGGCTTGGAGGTCTTTGCTAAGCATAAAAGCACACCCACAATTTCTCTAGAATCAGAGGTTTGCCTAAAGACTTCTAGCCTCTTATTTTCTTCCTTCACAATGACTAATCAATCTATCCTCTCATAAATATTGTTATTGTTCATCAAAAATGGGATGAGAATCAGGGTTATGCATAAGGGGTAGTACCAAAAAAGTAATTATAAATTTGAGGTGAATCAAGGTGAATTGTGTATAAATTTCGAGGTGAATTTTTCAAAATTTTGCAGAAAATTTATCAAAATATGGTGAATTTTCAAAAAATTTGCACATAAATTATAAATATTTTTGGGGGCACTTTTGACCTATTAAATCATCCTAAAATTTTATAAAAATACCACCATTAGATTAGGATCGAAAAGAGATTTCCAACAAGTACAAATATGCATATGTTTGGATATATTGAAGCCTAAAACTGTGAAATTATTGTCAGTCACCTTGTGACAGTCGCCACATGGCAATTGTCACAAGGCGACTGACACAAGCGACTGTCACAAGGCGACTGATAATAATTTCATAGTTTCAGGCATTAATATATTATCCAAACATAGGTATATTTATACTCATTAGAAAGCTCTTTTCGAGCCTGATCTAATGATGGTGTTTTTATGAAGTTTCAAGTTGATTTAATAGGTCAAAATCTAGCCCAAAATTATATTACTTCCTCACCACTATATTTGGTGCTACTTTTGACCTATTAAATCATCTTGGAACTTCTTAAAAATATGACCATTAGATAAGTCTTAAAAATAGCTTTCCAACAAGTACAAATATGCCTATGTTTGGATATATATTAATGCCTAAAACTATGAAATTATTGTCAGTCACCTTGTGACAATCGCTTGTGTCAGTCGCCTTGTGGTGACTGTCACAAGGTGACTAACACAAGGTAATTGGCAGAGCTTTACTGACAATAATTTCATAGTTTTAGGCATCAATATATCCAAACATAGGTAGATTTGTACTCGTTGGAAATCTAATAGTGGTATTTTTTATGGAGTTTCAAGATGATTTAATAGGTCAAAATCTACCCCAAAATGATATTACTTCCTCACCACCATATTTGGTTCTTCTGTTTATCTATTAAATCATCTTGAAACTTCACAAAAAAACCACCATTATATTGGGCTTGAAAAGAGCTTTTCAACGAGTACAAATATGCTTATGTTTGGATATATATTAATGCTTAAAACCTCCATTTGAGGATGAGGGTGGGGGTGGGGAGTAAGTATAGCACACAAGTGCAGCACTTGTGTGCTATACTTACTCCCCACCCCCACCCTCACCCACGATTCCTTTATATAGTGTTTTATTTTTTGTGTGCTGTACTTACTCCCCACGATTCCTTTATATAGTGTTTTATTTTTAAAGCAAAGCTATAGAAAATAAGTCTTACCCTTAAAATTTATAAAACCTATGTGTATTTTCAAAGTATATGTATTACTTTGAAGATGGGTATCATACATAATATTTATAAATTTTAATTACATTATTATTATAGTACTTGTTTGCACTTTAGGGATAGGCTCATTCATGGATAGGCTCATTCAACCTCGAAGGTACACCAATGTCTCGTAGTTTGAAGGTTCAATTGATATAATATATTAGCACTAACACATAAAAATGATAACCATCATAATTTTTATTAGTTATATTTTATTAATTTTATATTTTTAAAATATTAATCTAAATTAAATATATAGACAATATTAATAAATTTTATTTTTCCATGTGATAATATGTTGCTCTCCTCCTAGTCTTTTACTATGAAACTCGAAAAGTACGAAATCATTTTACATTTTAGACGTTCTACTTAGTGTGAGTAACGTGGAAGTTAAATCCTAGCCGCCGAATGGTCCAAAATCACATCAACTCTCTTGCAGTTTCCTCATATGTTAACATTATCCATACGTGATTCTGTCTGTCAATATTCCAAAAAAAAAAAACAATGCATCATATGTTAAAATTATCCATACGTGATTCTGTCTGTCAATATTCCAAAAAAAAAAACAATGCATCCCGTGACTCCGTCCAATATCATGTAGAAGCAGTAACCCTCATCATATATAGCCAAAAACATATAACATATGTAGCACTCACATCTACTACATCATTTATTTACTTATCTAATGCAACATACAATTAACATTGCTCCTCTCCCACAACATACATTGAGACGGGCATTATTATCAAAATCTTAACCAGCAAGCAATAAGAAATCTACAGTAGTAATTCCCGTCTTGTGACGGTAACCCTCAGCCCGTTCTGCATGCTCAAGATGAGGGAAATTTTGGGCACCACCTTTTGATTCTCCGTGATTCGAACCCTAAACCTCCGGAGGATGGCCGCCGCGGCTGCCTTCATCTGCATGTAGGCCATCTCCTTCCCTAGGCAGATTCGCGGCCCGGCATTGAAGGCTAAGAACTTGTACATCGACTCGTTCTTCAACCTTAAATTCTCCCCTTCGCCGCTCTTCTCGATCCACCGCTCGGGCCTGAACTCCAGGCAGTCTGGCCCCCATATGCCCTCCATACGTCCGAGGGAGTAAATGCTGTACATGAACCGCATCCCGGGTTCGATCCGCGTCCCGTCAGGGAGAACGTCCCTGTCCACGGCCCCCTTGTTATCGATGGGAACGGAGGGGTACAGCCTCAGCGTCTCTGACAGCGCGGCGTGCAGATAAACACACTCCTGGAGCTCCTTCACCCCCAGAGGGCGGTCCACGTCATCGCAACCCCTTTGGCGTAAAACCTGCCGTAGCTCGTTGAGGATGTTCTCCTCCACTTTGGGATGGCGAGAGAGAGACCAGAAGAACCACGTCAGCGCCACGCCGGACGTGTCCCGCCCCGCGATCACGAAGTTCATCACGGTGTCTCGTAAGAAGCTGTCCGTGAATTGAACCCCGCCGTCCCGGCGGGACATGAAGTACGAGAGCAGGTCCTGCACTTGTCCGCCGTCGCCGGAAACGTCAGACTTTTTAAAGGCGATGAGATCGTCGACGAATTCTCTGAGCGGCTTCAGCGCCCGGGAAAATTGGCGCTCCTTGCCGAGCTTTAGAAGTCGGAAGGCCTTCCAGCAGACGAGCGGCATGACGTGGCGGTACAGCGTGGCCTCCACGCCGTCGTCGAAGGCCCTGGCGAAGGGGATCTCCGGCAGGTCCTGGGCAAGGCACCCGGGGTTCCGCCCGAACACGGTGGTACACGTGTTGTCAAACGTGTAGCGGAGAAACACGTCCTGCAGGTCCACCGTGGCGCCGCGGTCCGCCACGTCAGCTAGCAATGGGACCAGCCGCGTCTCCACCATCTCTTCCACGGTGTTCGCCGTGAACTGGCGGAACCCCCGGGAGTTGAACTGCAGGCTCGCCATCTTCCGCTGGATGTGCCAGGATTCGCCGTCGGCGTTGAAGATTCCGTCGCCGAGAAGATCTCCAAAAACCCGGTGGAATTCCGGGCCCTTGGGATAATTAGGGAAATTGTTCTTGAGTGCATATTCGATATTCCGGGGGTCGCACGTCATCACGGTGTGCATATTGCTCAGCCAGGGACCTCGGAACACGAAGGTGCCCCCTGTCCCCTGTAAAATTTCCGTCAGCCAGTCATACAATCGATTGATATTCACGATAAGAGACGGCAACATTCCCAGCAGAGGCCAACTTAGAGGAACCCCTGCTCTGTTTCTTTGCCGCCAAAAATGAATAAACAGGTAGCTGGCCACCGCCAGACATATCTCATACCATGGCAACCCAAAAATCCAGTCACACCAAATTGTCGCCTTCTCCTCCATTGGAACCTACTACCTTAAAATCTGCCAAGGAAAAAATATAGAGAATGAGCATATACAGCACGAGAGGATATACAATACGTGAGATCTTAAATGGACTGGTAGAGATACAATGAGGCAGTATACCTTGCTGTGCATGTCCGTTCTCGTTGGAGGCCATACAGTATATAGCGGGGAGATAAAAGATAAGGGAAATGGTTGAAAAATATGTATCATAGCCAAACATAACATGTGTTGTTTTACGCTTCATTTACTCTTACACGGAATAACATGTGTTGTTTTACGCTTCCTTTACTCTTACGGAAGTGGAAGACAAATCACAATCGTGTAACTACTCCAATTGCAAGTTTCCAACTATATTCATTATTCGGAAAAGGGAAAAACAAAGCTAAACTCAAAAAAAACTTCAATTGTTTCTAATTAGAAGAAAAAGATAGACCTGCAAGTTTAACCAAGATCTTGAGTTTGTGTTGAATCTGTGTACTTTTAAAGTGATATATGAGTGTCCTCAAAATTCAACCTTTCAAATTCATAATTCCAAATTTTATCACGGATTTTAACTTCTCATCCTTAGGATTTTTCTTTGGTGGCAGAATGTTTTTATTTTTATTTTTAAGGTTTGTTTTAGAGAATCTTTTTAAAACTTTTTGTAATATTATATTTAAATAATAAATTAGCTGTGATATTTATTTTTTATTTTTTATTTTGGTAATATTAAGATATGGGGTTTTGATCAAGAATCTTCCAACTTGTTACAACAACTCCACTAAGGAGACACACCCACCCCCTCACACAACAGCTCCACTAAGGAAACACACCCACCCCTCACACATTCACCCACACTACGGTAAATTAACTGTAATATTATTATATGATATCAATGTAATATAAATAAGACTTATTTTATTTATTTTTAAAGATATATACGTTGTAATTGTAATGGTATTAAAAAGGAAAAGCTGTTTCAATTTCGTGATAATAATATTATTAAAAATGATGTATAGAGGCAAGGAGGCCACTTGCATTATTGGTGATGTGACCCGGCTTCAATCATCCCCACTGTGGATGTTTATAAGAAATATTTACTCAAATTATATATATGATGCATAGATTTTAAAATTAAAAATATATATGCATTGTGATGACTTCAAAAAGAAAAAAGTAGTTTCAGTTTTTTAATAATGATATTATTATTATTGTGAGTAGAGAAATTTTATAATTTGTAGTTTATTGAATAAAAATAAAATTAATAAACTGCAACCAATATAATACAAATAAAATCTTTTATTTATTTATTTTTTAAATATATACATTATAATAATTAAAAAAAACTGTTTCAATTTCTTAATAATAATATTAATTAAAACAATTCATAAATTATATATATATATATATATATATATATATATATATATATATATATTTATTTATTTATTTATTTATTTATTTATTTATTTATTTAGTGATGATTTCAAAAGGGAAAAGTATTTTCAGTTTTTTAATAACCACAATAATATTATTAAAAATATATTTATAGATTTTAAGATATATTTATTTATTTACTTATTGTGTAAAGCATTTTTAATTTCTTATTATTATTATTATTTTGTAATATTGAGATATGGGGGTTTTGACAGGAATCCTCCAACCTGCTACAACAACTCCACCAGGGAGACACACTCTCCCTCCTCACACACTCACCCACGCCACGGTTTGAACCTTGGACCTCCCAAAAAAGAGCCAAAGCCCAAACTGTTGCACGCACCTTTTTCTTTTTTTTTGTAATATTGAGATATGGGGGTTTTGACCAGGAATCCTCCAACCTGTTACAACTCCACAAGGGAGACATACCCACCCCCTCACACACTCACCCATGCCACGGTTTGAACCTTGGACCTCCCAAAAAAAAAGCCAAAGCCCAAACCATTGTGCTGCACCCCAAGTGCCATTTTTAATTTCTTATTAATAAGATTAGTAATATTATAATAATAAAAGTAGTAATATTAAAAAAAAAAAAATTGTTGAGTAAAAAACTTTTATAATTCTTAATATTTTAATAAAACATGAAGTCAAAGGAGCCGAACTTCAATTGTCTAAGGAATTGAATAGGGACAACTACCTAGAAGTATTTGGCTAGTATTGGTTTTGAAACCTAAGGACTTTGAAAAGACTCCAATCTCTTATATAAGACTTAAACACATATCTATGTGAGACAATGGTAGTAATATTATTAAAAATAATTTATAGATTTAAATATATATATATATATATATATAGGTTTTTTAAAAAAAATATATACACACAATCTCAACGTTTGAACTTGGCTTTTAAAGATATATTATGAATAATTTTTTCAACTATCCATATTTTTTTAAAATTTATTAATATGATTGTTCTAAAAATAAGATATAAACCATGGCTGCAAGTTTATTACAATGGTAAGGGCTTTGATTTTTTTTTGAGAGGTCCAAGGTTCAAACACCACTAAGTATGAGGGGTTCTGACCCCTTATAAAAACCTTTGTTGAAAAAAAATATCGTCCAAGAAATTTATAAGATTTATATATTATAATAATGGAGTGATTTTCATTAGGTAGTATGGAAAGAAATTCACATTTAAAAGTTTTAATGGAAAGTTATGATGCCCTAGATGGAAGTATGGATATCCAAGTTAGAAATGAGGTGGAGCGAATATATGCTAAGTTTAATCTAGGTAACAAATGTTACATTGATTATAAGGATGAGATGATCAACCATGATATAATGGTTCTTAAAAGTAGAGGGTTTTTTATAGAAATTGACGAAGCACTTTGAACATTCTGATTGATATCAATATAAAGGTTACAATGTGGTTATGAGTTGGTTTATCTAACCAACTTGGTGGTTAATAAACCAACCTAGAGAGCGCCTACGAGCGCTACCCTTTTGCAAATAATGTAATGACAATGACATATATGCTAACATCCCCCCTTATTACATTATTGGCAAATTCCAATAGTATCTCGAAACTTTTCATATTTGATACGCCCAAGTGCTTTGGTAAAGATATCTGCAACTTGCGCATCAGTAGGAATGTATTGAAGTTGTATATGGTGCTTGGGAACTTCATCTCGAATGAAATGACATCTGGTATCAACATGTTTGGTACGTTCATGAAAAATTGGATTTTTGACAAGATTCAAAACACCTTGATTGTCGCAAAACAAATGAAGAGGAAGATTCTTTGGAAGACCCATGTTTGTAAGAATGCGACTTAACCACATTATCTCGCAGACTGCTTCACTGGTTGCACGATATTCTGCTTCTGTAGAAGATAAAGCAACCACATGTTGCTTCTTACTGTGCCATGAGACAGGTCCAGATCCTAGATGAAAAACATATCCAGAAGTGGATTTACGATCATCAATGGATCCAGCATAATCCGAGTCCGTGTATCCTAGTAAGAAAAACTTATTATTCTTTTTGTATTCTAGACCATAATTTGTACTACCACGAACATAATGAAGAACTCTTTTTGCTGCTTTCCAGTGACTCATCTTAGGCTCTTGCATGAACCTTGAAAGATATCCCACAAAAAAACTGAGATCTGGCCTGGTATTTGTCAGATATAGGAGACTCCCAATCAACTGGCGATAGAGAGTACCATCTACCTGAGGTGATTCATCATATCGGGATAACTTAAGTCCTTGCTCCATTGGAGTTGCTTTTGACTTACAGTTAGTCATCCGATATTTTTCTACTAAAGTCTTGGCATATTTCTTTTGTGTTACTCTAATATGAAATCTTTGCTGAGTAACTTCTAAACCAAGACAATAGTGCAGAAGTCCTAGATCTGTCATTTCAAATGATTGCTTCAAATCATTTTTCACTAAGTCAATCATTCTTTTCGAGCTTCCTGTTATGATCAGATCGTCTACATAAAGTACAAGGATCACTATATCAGAACCATTTTTCTTAATATAGAGATTTGCATCTGAAGGACTTCTTTTGAATCCATGTTGCACAAGGTGACTGTCTATCTTGATATACCAAGCTCGAGGAGCTTGTTTTAGCCCATACAAGGATTTGATCAACTTGCATACTTTTTGTTCTTGCCCCTCGACCACGAATCCTTCTGGTTGAGTCATGTATACTTCTTCCTGTAAGTCACCATTCAAGAAGGCACTTTTAACATCCATCTGATGCAACTTCCACCCAAACTGAGCTCCCATGGCACAAAGTACTCGAATGGTAGTCATTTTTGCAGTAGGGGCAAAAGTCTCTTCATAGTCTATACCTTCTTTCTGAGCATATCCCTTTGCAACAAGTCGGGATTTATGCTTATCAATAGATCCATCTGCCTTATACTTCACTTTGAACACCCATTTGCAGCCTATGGGTTTCTTTCCTGTTGGCAGATCGACTAACTTCCAAGTATTATTTTTTATGAGAGACTTATGTTCTACATCCATGGCCTCTTTCCACTGTGGTTTATCAAGTGCAGATTGAACCGTTGTGGGTTCATTTGCATTCAATGTAGACATATAAATATTTTCTTCATCCTCATCTTCTTCTCTATCATTTTCTGTACCCACTGACAAATCATCAAAGTGTTGACAAAGTTCGTCAACCTCTGAAGTAGATTCCTCTGCTCTCATTTGCTGAGTCATACTACGAGTACATGGCCTATCTAGAGATAGATCTGGAAGGGAATTCAACTTAGCATCTCTCAAAGTGCTAGTGTACCATTTTGGAACTTTCTGTTGTTGTTGTGGAAGTTGAACCTCCTTCTTAGGTTCTTCTTCATCTAGATATACAGCTGTGGATGTGTCTTTTGATGTGAAAGCTTCATCAAATATAACATCTCTACTTACGTGTGTCTTCTTGGTCTTAGGATCAATCAATCGATAACCTTTTGAATACTCATCATAGCCAAGAAAGATACACTACAGGGTTTTCTCATCCAACTTCCTCCTTTTCTGTTTTGGAATGTGCATGAATGCTTTACATCCAAACACCCTTAGATGAGAAATGGAAGGTTTCTTACCACTCCAAGCTCCTTGTGGTGTTTTCCCTTGTAGAGCTCTAGTGGGTGCTCTATTTAGGAGGTATAATGTTGTGTTTACTACTTCTGCCCAATATTGATCCTCAAGATGTGCTCCCTTTAGCATACATCGAACCATTTCCATAATGGAACGATTTCTCCTTTCTGCAACTCCATTCTTCTGAGGTGTATAGGCTGTAGTCAGTTGTCTTTTGATCCCATGTTTCTTAAGAAACTCTGAAAACTCTTCAGAGGTGTATTCCCCCCTCGATCTGAGCGGAGGGTTTTTATCAAACAACCTGACTCCTTCTCGACAAGTTTCTTGAATTGTTGAAAGTAGAGAAATGCTTCTGATTTCAACTGAAGAAAGAAAACCCACATCTTTCGTGAGTAATCATCAACAAATAGTTGAAAATACTTCTTCCCACCATAGCTGGTTGGCATAGGACCACACAGATCGGTATGTACCAGCTCTAAAGGGTTTGTAGCTCGAGAGGAGCTAGCTTCAAAAGGTACTCTGTGTTGCTTCCTTGCTAAGCAATCCGAGCAAACTGGTAAGATAGATGAGAGTGGTGGAAGACCTTTCACCATCCCATATTTGTATAATTCAAGCAAATATCCAGAACTGAGGTGCCCATAACGTCTATGCCAGAGAGAGGTGGCCTCCTTTGTAGTTGCAGCCAGAGCAACATGAGGAGTTGAAAGTGCATCTAGAATGAACAAGCCATGTTTGTAGGATCCGGTTGCAACATGTTTACCACTGTGGGTGATAAAACATCTCTTCTTGCCTTTGACAACTCGAAACACGACATCCATGTTTCTATCCAACATTTGTGTGACTGAGAGCAGATTATTGGCTAAACCTGGAACATAGAGAACTTTCTCAATTTGACAATTACCATCAAGAAGGGACACAAAAATATCCCCTTCTCCCTGTACTTGATAGACTTGATTGTCAGCAATTGTGACTGGCTTACCCTCTTTCTCCACAAAAGTATCAAACCATGATTTGTCCCCAGTCATGTGTTTGCTAGCTCCTGAATCAATATACCATACAACATCTATCTGGGAAGACGAAGTATGGGTCATGAGCACCTTGTGTGCTCTTTCGGAGTCAGAATTTGAATCGGACCCAGGAGAATCTCGAGTCTGAGTTGGAGTCAGCATAAGCAACATGGCCTTTAGGTTGCTTATGTTTGTTGTATTTCTGTTTGTTTTTGCCCTTCTTCTGAGGACCTCTATCATTTTGTTGCTTGTTTTTGAACCAACACCTGTTGGTGTCATGGTTATTCATATCACAAATCTTGCAATATTTTGTATCCTTCTGCTGATTTTGCTTCCCTTTTCCTTTGGAAGAAGGACCCCCTTTTTGAAACTGACCTTGTTTTTTACCACTTTGTTGTGTGGAAAGAGCATTATCTGGCACATCATCTTTCTGGACCTGAGTTGCCTCCTCAGTCTGAAGCAAATTTACCAGCTCCACAAATGATACTTGTCTACCAGAAACATTGAGAGAAGTGATCAACATCTTGTAGGAATTTGGTAATGCTCTCAAGATGACAGAGTTCAAGATATCATCATCCACTGGTTTTCCCATGGCATTCAATTTGGCTTTCAAGTCAGCCACTCTGCAAAGGAATATATCAACTGTTTCCCCAGAATTCATACTGAGATTATGTAGTTGAGTTTGAAGATGTAGAATAGTGGATTGATTCTTTCCTTCATATACTGTGATCAAGGCATCCCAAGCTATCTTACTAGTTTTTGCATCACAAATATGAGGTTGCACCTCATCTGTAGTAGCAAGCAAGATAAACACGAGACTCTTCTTATCTTTCTTATCCCAAGCATCTTGATCTGTTCCTGTTGTCTGAGGGCGTTTTGCAGTGCCAGTCACTACATCCCATAAATCTTCCAACTGAAGAATAGCTTTCATCTTTGTTTTCCATGGAACAAAATTAGGACCTTTCAACAATTGTGAATCTGAGAGATACTTATGAATTGTGGCCATTATGAAGGTTCCTTATATCACCAATTGGTCTCCCTTTCTTTATACCTGCCAGATATTTATATCGTAACCATTCAATATATACCCGCCCTTACGTGAGGGAGACTATAGGTATATAGGAACAATATACTACTCAATATGTACCCGCCCTTACGTGAGGGAGACTATAAGTACATATGAGAAGCACAATATATTGAACATAGGCGATACTGAAAGGGCATCGTGTTGTTAATGACACCTACCATAGAAAGTTTTATTCCTCATGCGTGGGGCGTAACTTCCCCTAAACACTTTGGAAAACAAAACTTTCGTCAGGATTTACGCCTAACAACAATCACGATGTGGGTATGAAATGGGAAAAAAACTGGTTTGCCTTATTTCTCCCCGATGATTAATAGAGAACAAGCTCAGACGTCATTGTTGCAGCTATATTAGGCGGTGAATACAGTAGTCCAAAGCACGACAACATTACCTGTAAGTGTGGACCAGAGGTATCTCAAATACCGAACGCTATTGTGCAATAAATTGCACAAATAGGGTATAAATTTGGGGTCTTATATTTTTTTAATTTATGATTGTTAATGCAAGAAAAAAAGATATTTAAATGCAAAAGAAACAATCACAAATGCCCACAAATTTAAGCACCTATTACAAATCTAGCAATTATTCTGCCAAATGGTTTGATTTCCCCCCTTTATCTTACAATTTTGCAAATGAATCATGTGAAGACTGAGATCTCCCCCCTTCGAATTGCAAAATAGACAAGGAGTGAAAAAAATGGTACCTGAACACCCAAAAAAATATTTTGGAGCCTTCAAGGCATCATTGGACTGCACAGGCATCAAATGACCACTTTCGGGCGTCAACTGGGCATGTTCGGGCGTCAACAATGCACTGCGGAGCGTCAAAAATGCCACCCACCATCAAAACATGCGCGGGGCATCAAAAAAATACCACCCGCCATCACAGCGCACGCAGAGGGACTTGAAACCGTGACCTACCGCCTAACAATCACCGCGCTTACCACGGGAACCAGAGGGCCCGATGTGAACAAGTATGGACCAGGCATGTGTTAGCAGCATCGGGGCCGGAGAAGGGAAAAAAATCTTTAATCCCACATGGCCTATGCTGCCACTATGGGGATCTTTAAAAATGTGGAAAGCTACTATAGCTTTCGGTTGCCTTCGGGCAACCACCCCGCCCTTTTGCCTCCACAACCGTCCACCGTCGACCCACGTGCCCGATCCGCCCTGTCAAGATTTCCTCTGTCTGTGTGCCTCACGTGTCCTCTATCTACGTGCCTCTGTCTGCGTGCCTCATGTGTCTAATCTGCTCTCCTCTATGTTTGTGCCTTCAATCTTGTTGGTGGGTAGTTTGTCCTCTATCTGTGTCCGTCAGTGTTCTCCAGTCTTGTTGGCTGGTAGTCTGTCCTCTGTCTGCGTTCATCAGTCTCGCATCCATCAGGGTCCTCCAGTCTCGTTGGCTGGTAGTCTTGTCTGCGTCCGTAGCTCTGATGCCATATAGAAATTGATGAAGCACTTCATTCATTCTGATTGATATCAATATAAAGGTTACAATGTGGTTATGAGTTGGTTTATCTAACCAACTTGGTGGTTAATAAACCAACCTAGAGAGCGCCTACGAGCGCTACCATTTTGCAAATAATGTAATGACAATGACATATATGCTAACATTTTTAATAGGATTATGTATAAGGGATCGGACCCAAAATGTACTTGTAAAAAACTGGTGAATCTGTTGCGAAAACCTGCCAAATCCTAGCTGATATCATGTTGGAGGACATGGCAAATTACCTTAATTTTTTAAAATAATTGAAAAATTTGTGAATTTGACAGTTTTGATCGGATCGCATAGAAAACACTACTAAATAAAGGATCGGGTAAAAATAATGTTTGGGCTCATATTGGGTGTAAAAAATGATCCAGGTTTGGAATGGATGCAACACACGATTCAATATTGGATCGGGTGCAACACATGATCCGGGCTTGGACCGGGTGCAACAACACGATTTAGGATTGGATCGGGTGTAACAAATGATCCAGGTTCGAATCGGGTGCAACACACGATCTGGGCTTGGACTAAGTGAACAATTAATTTGGCAAATGGACTGTGTGAAAAGAAAGGATCAGGTAACAGGTGGAGTGGAAGAAAGATCTGGTAGACGAACCGGGTGGATAACATGCTCCAGCCAACAGATCGGGTGCAAGATAAGTTTCTGCTAGCATATCAGGTGTAATATAGATCCGATTTATGAACCGGGTGAAGTAAAGGTCTGATTGACTTATTGGGTGTATATAATGCTTCGATCGCGTGTCGGGTGTAGATATTCCTCTATCCTCATATCGGGTGTAAAAAAATTCTAGCTTCACCCTACCACACATCATACCACCACATGCATGTCTAGTAACATACTGCCACTTATCCATCCCACTCAATTTTATCTATAAAAAGGCATCAATAGTTGTTTTTCAAGATTTTTTCTATTGGATGAGATTAAAGCGAAGCTGCAAACCCTTCCCTCCCCAAGTGACCATTACCCCACACCTTTCCAGAGCGATGGCCACCATGTCCACAACCTCACAAAAAAATCATTCAAAAATCAAAGTTGCATCAGATTTTTAGAGTACTTAACGGTAACCACACCTGAGACAGACCATTCATGGGTTGAGAAGGCAGGTTTTGGGGGTTTGACTTTTATGCCCCAATTTAGAATAGATAAATACATTCTACACAATATCATCTCATGCTACAACAATGATCTTGGGGTCGTTACTCTATTTGTATAGAATAGAAAATTATATTTTACAATCAAACACCCTGATATCTAGAGATTGACTAGTCTTCCACATAAGGGTTTCGATCCAGTTTCACAAAAGTTAGTTCTCTCAAAGAACAATAAGGCTTACCTGGTGAGCAACTACGATATCTCTTTGAAATTGTTGTCAGGTATAATTCTCTTCAATTGATTATCTTAAATTTCACAATTTAAAATTTGTTATGTCACCTAATATTTTTTGCAACATCTGCAATGAAGTTCAAGAGAGGGTTAACTAATAACTTAGTTTCCAACGATGATTTCAAGTCAATTCTTGAATTTTTCCAAGCAAGACTATTTTTGCTTGGAAGAATAGAGATTCCATTCTAGTCATTGGCTTATATTGTTTGTTGTCTAAAGCACCACAAAAAAATTGACTTGTGTACATATATTTCAAATCGAATTAGATCAAAGCTCTATACTGTTCAAATAAAATAATCAGATAAACCTCACACAGTCACCTTAGTAAATTATATTTTAGCACTTTACTACAAAACTTTTCATAATTTGTAGGATATTGGTTCACCAATTGTAGTGCACCCAAAATTACAAAGCATTGCTATGACTATCGAAGAGTTGAAGGTAATTATTCTATTTTTCACCATTAAATAATTTTTATATTTTAGCATGTTTTTTATTTATTTTTTAATTTTTTTTTGCACCTAAATACAGAGTAAGGCAGCCATCGCATGAGAAAAAAAGGATGTTGGTGTTAGAAGTCACATGCTAGAGGATGGTGCTGATTCAGAAGGTACAATGTGTGAATTTCAACCACTGTAGAGACCTAATAAATGCTAGAAGCCAACTTCCTCTCCCGCTTCTTCTCAACATGTGCATTTGCAAACACATAATATTGAATATGAATCTAGTTATGTCACACCAATGATGGGTAAGTTTACTATTTCGAGTTTTCTTAATTCTTTACCATTATTATTTAGTTGAAATTATATCTATTTTTTTTATTTTTTGTATGTTTTCAGTTTTACACCACACCCCCACATGCACTCGCACCTAGTTGTCTCCATAGGCTGAAGGGCAGTAGGAGATCTCTTCATCGGGTAAGTGAGTTTTTATTGTTATGTACTAATTTTATCTACTTTAATTTTGTTTAATAATATCTTGTTAATATGTTATAATGTATTTAGGTCCCTCCCGATAATTTACTAAAATAAGGAAGGATATGATGCCATCGTCGCCACCACCACCACCATAAGTAGCAATAATAGGACAACCTCAACAAATATAGCAATTAAAAACAATAGTAGGACAATAACAACCTCAACAATGATAGCAATTAATGCAAGGTCAAGTTGCTGGAAAACAACTTGTTGGACCAAGATCACGGGCATGACCCACACAATCTAAGATGCAAGGTTCTACATTTTCAACCTTGTCATTTTTAACTGGTTTTTCATTGAAAGATGTTTTGACCTTTGGATTAGATGTACCAAAATTAGATCAAGATTTTATTTTACAAGGGAACATTGAAGGGTTTAAAGTGTCATAGATGTTTCAAGGACTACAAGAACAAGAAATTCCTATAGCTGAGACAATTACATCATTGTCTTTTAACACCTCCGATCCTAGTCCTCAAATTGAGGACGAACAAGTTACTTTTTCTAAAAAGAATTTGGTTTTTGATAGTTTTTATACATTGATCTAGGATTTTTTGGTTGAAATGTGAAGGAAATGAAGGATTGGGAATTTCGGGCAAAGATCCTTATCAAGGAAATAAATGCCCACTATAAAAATTATGATAAAAGGGAAGAATTTTTCTCCTTGGATTAGAAACCAACCTGAGAAGCTTGTTGGGTTGTTACATCAAGCTCAATCAGGATCGGTGAACCCTTTTGTGTCTTATGAATATCGTGTTTTAAAGATTATGTTGAGCAGATTAGAGAACCTGAATGCTGAAGCCCAAGCATATTACAACCTATGGGCTTTTGATAAGAAGAAAGTTTTAATCGATGATGTTGCAAGAGATGTTGCTAAGGTGAGACTTTAGATGCAATCAAATTTATCATTATCTTTTGTAATATAACTCTCGACTAACTAAGGTTTTCTCCATTTTTTTGTAGGTAAATTTTTAGAATTTACAAAAACAAGTTAATTTCATGGTTGTTAATCTCAAGACTACAAAGAAATCAATCTTAAATTCAATATCAATGAAGGAGACCTTACAGGCTAAGGTTAGGGATAATAATTATTTAAAAGCAATTATCATGGAGCACAAAATGGATCCAAATATCTTGCTTAAGAAGAAGCTTAAAGAAAACGAACATGTGGTCCTTGAGGATCTAGCCAAAGAAGATAGATTGTTGATGGGGAGCTTACAGAAGGCAGAGGAATGCCTCATCAGAATAGGAGCACTAAAACGGCCTATGCAAGTTATTGCTTTATAAAATAAGAGAAAATCACCTGCAACTTCAAAAGCATCTCAAACTAAAGGAGATGTAGATATATGAGGAGCATTTCAAACTCAAGGAGATGCAGATATACAAGGAGCGACTAAATCTCAAGGCCTAGGTGATCCATGTGCACAAGGAGTGACTGAATCTACCCTTGCTCACCCATGATAAAATTAATATATTGTAAAACGTTTCATAGTTGACAACAAGTTTTGTTATATTTCTGTAAATAATTTTGTACAATGTATATTTTCTATGCAAATAATGAAAAAGGCTTTTATTAATTTGTCTTCTATCACTCATTGGTTGTTTCCATTTATATTCTTGTGCAGTTTTTAAATTTAGAACGATTCAACTATATTCACAATTACAATCTAAAAAAATTAAACGATTCAACTATATTCACCATTCAACTTACTTATCCCATACATTAATATCAATACACTAACAATACTATAATAAAAACCATATATTTTGAAAGACAATGTTGTAAATCGGTTATGAAAGATAATGTTGTGTTATAAATCATAAAGAATATAATTTGAAAGACAATGTTGTGTTATAAATCATAAATTTACAATTCAGATAGATGAAACAATCTTGTGATGACAAATAAACACAAATTTATAGATGAAAATGATAACTAACAAATTCATATTGATCAATGTTGTAAAATCTTGTAAAAATTACAATTCAGGTAACTAAAACAAACAAATACTATGATATAAAGGCAATTAAAACTATTTCAAAAATAACAATGGGATATAAAACATTAATATTTGAATAATCAAATTTTGTGAAATCTAACAAATTTGAAACAATATTGTAAAATCTGATATCAAATGAATTCAAATTTATTGTGAAATATTGAAAAAATCACAATACTGGATAAATCACAAATTAGGTAGCTGAAACAAACACTCTTGTCTAGAATCACTATTGTGAAATACTGGAAAAATCACAAATCAGGTAGCTTAAACAAACAATTTTTAGCTTGTTCAATATCACTATGAAGCATAGCGAATATCTATGTCTCCACAATCTGATCACTGAAAGCATCATTATCTTCCATATCGGTAATATTCATTGTGCCCCTTCTATCTACAAGGGAATTCCAACATGCAAATGCTCTGTCATAGGGAAATTTGTCCAACTGATAGGATGATACATAAATTCTCAAACAATTTTCTAAATTTTTGTCCAACCTATTGTGGAGCTTAGATTTAACAAAAGATAGTGCACTGAAAACCCTCTCATCTTCCACTGATCCCAAAATCATTGTTTGACATAATTTATATAAACAGAAGTATTCACTTATGGTATCTTGTAAGACAATACTTGGATACAATTTTTGCCACAAATGTGCAATGGAACCAGTCTCATGGATGTTACTCAAAAGTGATGTTTGCCCAACCATTGTTCTTCCAAAATGCATTGATTGTTCTTTCAAAATATTTTTGTTGAGTATACCATTTATTTTAACACCATTCACTTCCACACTTTTACTAAAATGCTGAATAAGTGTGAGCATATATTTAATAAACAACTCATTTGTAGAATTGAAGTTAGGACTAGGAGCCCAAAATATGGGGTTAACCACACCCATGGCCTCAAGAAACTCATCTCTCTGAAATCAATCTCTTATCTCACTTGTCAAATATTTTGCTATATTTGACAAATTTGTTCTAGTTTTCTGTAATATATCATGAAATCTATTGTGTGTTACAAGAACTTCTTCAACATCATCCACAACTATACTTGATTGCCTTTCAAAACAATAAAGAGGTATCAAATTTCCATTATTATTAATACAAATATGATCATTTATGTCAAACTTCAAAAAGCTTTTTGGATCATTCATGTTTGTCAATGTATTCCAACTATGAAACAAGGGATCTATAAAATCTACTTTGGACACATATAAACTATCAATAACCATACATATTTATTTTCTCATCCTCATGAAATCAACGATATAGATGGATCTCTCTTGTGCAAATTTAATCAATCTACTCATTTCCTATAACATTGGAAGAATACCACATAACGTCAATAGGGTTTCAAAGTTAGTCAAATGAAACAACAAATATTTTGCCTTATCAACTCCCCTACGATTTGCATACATAAACCCTGTTAATGATTGATATTCTGTAAAAACTTTGTGTGCAGGTTGATACAATGAAATCCACCTTGTATCCACATATTTTAACATTTTTTCCTTCTGTAACTCCTAGTGCAAACTATTGAAACACTATAAACCTTTTTAGACTGCAAGAAAAATAAGAATGTATTTCACGAATGAGGTCTTCCACTCTCGCAATATTTTTAAAAGTGCTCATGATTTTATATGCAAGATTCACTCTATGAGCCATGCAATGAATGGGTATCATATATGGAGCAATTGTGGTTTGCATTCAAACATAAAGACCACTCCTATGCCCTTGCATTATAGCAACACCATCAACACCAACCCATATTAACTTTTGAAGCCTATGTCTATGTCATTCATTCATCCCTAATATCACTTTAAACTAGTTACAAAAAAATAAAAATTTTTTTCATTTGAAGTTTTCAACCATCTTATGCAATCCAATCCCAGCAACTACAAGGGTTGCATGTGACATTTTTGAAAAGTATACACATGCATGCAAATCCAGGATGTGTTGTCCATAGTCGTCACCTCATCAATAGATAGTGAAATGAATCTAAAAATTTTTACTTTCTCCCTCAGGCCCTCCTTCTCTACTAATGATAGATATTTTACCATTTCCCAACCACTTCGATCAGACCAATGGCAACTCAATTTTTTTTGCAAACCAACAAGCTGAAACAGGTGCTTATAATCAATAAAATTGGACATGGGTCTACCCTTCTTGAGAATACTAAATACAATAGCAAACTATAAAATTTTTGCAGCTAAGGTGATCTTTTTAATTTTCTAAAATTGGGCTTCAATCATTGCACCTTTCTCAACAAGAGATAGTTGTTCCTTTAAGTGATTGTCATATTCTATTGCATATTTGAAATGCATACATTTTGATGCATCCTTCCACCTAACTATTTTATTAATTTCACCATCACTTCCTTTAACTTTTACATAAACTTTGCTAGCATGTTTTTCTATTGTATCTATCTTATTTTGCAACCTATGCTCCTTGTCCAATTTCCAACTACAAATTTTGCATCTACATACTTTATCATCGACTTGGTTGTCATTAGTTAGGATAGGCTCTATCCAGAGAAATTTTTTTTCCCATTCATTCTTAAATGCCCTTCCAATAGCCTAGTTAGATGTCGTCCGCTTTTTATTTTTTTCGCTTGTAGATTCAAAAGAAGTTTGTAATGTATTTGATTTATCACTTTCATTTTCAACTGGCATGTTATTTTGAGGATTATCTTCAAGTGCTTGTTGGATGTCATTATTAAGAGAATTTTCATTAGAAGGCATCTCTTGGTGATGAATATCTTCAAGTGGAGGTATATCAGGGTCGACAGGGTATTCTGCATAGTAGCATACAATACTATTCTTAATTATTTTTTAATTTAACAAAATAAACTAACAAACAGAAATATGATTCATATCATCATGCAATATGGCTAGAGGCACAAACAACAAATAAACCATTTGAGGAAGAAATCATTATTTAAACTAACAAATACACCTAATTATTAAGTAGTCAAAAATCATTTGTACCTTGAATTTGCACAGATGTCAATGGCTCGCTGGATTTCAACATATGGCTAAAATAATTTAGGATACTCTTTTTAGATTTGGCCCCCTTCTTTGTATCACCAATAGGTGACATTTTACTTGTAAAGAAAATATTTTTCAATTTAGAAAGTAATAAAATGTTGAAGACATGGAGGGAAGAAAGTAGAGAGGGGAGGGCTCTGGTCCCTCCCCTGCTCCCCCTCCCATGGCTCCCTGGTTCTCGCCCGCTCCCCGGCTCAACCCAGGTCATCCCTCCCGGGGAGTGGTTGTTTGCAGATGATCTCCTGGGGGGAGATCCTTCTCCACTATTTGTGCCCCTCTCGGTCGGCTAGGGTTTCCTTGGTTGTTTTTTCAGACTGGTGCTTCCCAGGGATCCCTGTTTGGTTGGGGATCCCTTCTCTTTTTCCCTCAGGCTTCCCCCTGGGGTTTTTTACAGGTTATTCGCGTGGATCTGGTCCCCTGCGTTTCTCGGTGCGATGGAGGTGACGGTTTAGGGTTTGGACAGCTTCCCCCTTTTTCTTGTGAATCCTCAACGGGCTTTATGCTTGGACGGGATTCTTGGTCCCTGCTATTGGGATCCTCTTCTGTTTTCCCGAGGCGGGTTCCTTGTGGTGCAACTCTCCGGTCACTTCCTGATGGGCTGGATCCTCTCTGTGCTGGCTGTCGGCTTCCTGCAGGATGGCTCTCGTTGAACGGAATGTTTTCCCAATGGGCGAGATGGTTTCTCCACAGGGCGGGATCCGCCAAATCCGCCAGTTTTCCCGCGAGGTGGGATCCTTTATTTTCTGCTGGTTTCCCGGATGGCGGGATTTCCTTGTTGCTTCCCGCTAGGCGGGACTGTTTGTGGTGGTTTTGACTGCTTCCCACGAGGCGGGATTTTATTGTAACAGTTTTTCTTTGCTTCCTGTTAGGCGGGATCTTCTCGATGGTGGTTTTTGGCTACTCCGTCGTGGGGATCTCCAAAACTACTTTCTTTCTTATTTGTTTGTTTCCGCTGAGAGGGATTGTTTCATGCTTACTGGTACCGTCGAGGGATTGCTTTGGTGTTCGGTTCAAGAGATTGATGCCCTAGGCCCATTGCTTATGTAATCGAGTTTTTTTAGGGGTTACGATTTCTGTAATAGGCTTATACATAAAGCCAAGAAGCATGATGCAAGGCTGATTTTGTACATAAGGTTTTGGGATCCTCTATAAAAACCCTTTTTTAATCTACTATAATAATTACCAAAAAAAAAATGTTGAAGACATCTTACTTTTGTGAAGCCTTAATATAATATTGTAATTAGAATAAATGTATGGATGGTTAGTAGAAAATAAATACCTATTTCTAGTCATTCTTTATTGTGATTTTTTTATTGTATTCAAATACTCTGTTTTTTGGAGATAGTACCTGTAACTAATAAGAGCAAAAAACTAATCAATATAAAATTTGAAAAAAAGTAAGAAAAAATCTTGTGTATGCAAGATTTAATCAGAGATACAAATGTTGAAAAATATAAGATTCTAGTACAAAATGGACAAGAAATAGAGCATCACTATGTCCTTAGAGAACCAAAGTATTTACCTATTTAAAATCTTGTAATAGAAAAGCAGATCTCAATGGAAACATAGAATCAAAGAGTTTTAACATAGATAGAAAATAGGGGAAAAAATGGAGAATATAGCATTGACTTATTTTTAGTAAATGATAAAAAAATAGCAAAAGAAAAACCAACAATTAGATGACAGAAAAACATATCTTATTATTACAACTACTTCAACTATTATTCTCTATAAAACCACAAAAACACAGGATCACAAATTCAAAATGTCTAAAGAGAAACAAAGTACCTGGTGCAGAAAAATGTCCTTCTAAAAAGAGGCCCGTCAGGTGGTCCGTGTAGGAAAAGAGGACTGGTAGTCAGTCTAGATGGAAAAAGAGGTCCGATGGGCCGTCTGGGTGGAAAATATGGTCCGACAATTGGTCCGAGTGGAATAGTCAATCTGACAGGTGGTCCAGGTGGAAAATATGGTTCAATAGTTGGTTCGAGTGGAAAATATGGTCCAGTAGTCATTCTGGGTGGAAAATATGGTCCGACAGTCGATCCGGGTGGAACAGTCAATCTAACAGGTGATCTGGGTGGAACAAGCAGTCCGGGTGGAACTAGCAATCTGGAAATCGATCCAAGTGGAAAAAAAATACTAATAATCTATCCAGGCAAAAATAATGTTCAGATGTTAGGTCGAGTGGAGAACTATGTTCGGGTGTCTGTCCGGTTACAAAACTATGTTCGATAGTCATTTCGAGTGCAAAAAAGTGTATAGTAGTCGTTTTGAGTGTAAAAAAGGGTTCGATTTCAGTCCGAGTAGATTTTTGATCTGAATCGACTAGTTTTTACACAAGGGTAAATTTCGATAGAATTCTGCAACAAATCGAATGTTTTAGTTTGTCTTTTTGCTTTAAAGTTTTACTTTTCTCTGTGTCTACTTAATTTTCTAATAGTTTGAATGTTATAAATGAAAAAGTATAGTTGGCTACCCATACCAACTATACTTATATATAGTGGTATAGTTGGCAAATTTAGCGAGATAATTTATTTATTTTTTTTAATTTAGCGAAAATGGTCCACGACTTAGATGGAATTTTTAGTGAATTTAAAAAATATGTAATACTATTATCAACGCACGACGAATCAACACCTAAAAAGTTTTTGACCCAAAAATTTTGGGCGAAATGGCCGACATCCAAGGTCCTCCAAAATCACCAATTTGCATTTTTGAAAATCCTAATATTCGTCGCTATGCATAACACTGGTTTATAGAGATTCAAATTGGATCAAGTGAAATTGGAGATTGAATTCAAATTACTATGTGACTTTTCTTAAAAGTAGAGGGTGTTTAGAAATTCAAATTGGATCAAGTGGAAGTGGGGATTGAATTCAAATTACTATGTGACTTTTCTTCGTGAATGTTTTTCCCTCATCTTTTCTAATTTAGAAATAAGTGATAAAATGGTGGGTGGTGGCCCATAGTCTAGGGGGAGAGATGATCCTTATTTAATACCATGGAGTGAAATTTCTTTTCTTGAGATAAAAACTATTAAAAATCTTCTATGTGAGTCGGGCTTTTGGATTTTCATCACCTTAATCTTTTGAAGAATATTACAAATACCCTAGAGGAATTCATCAAAGAGGGACTAATTATTAAGGAGATAAAGCATGCTATGTGTACCCAAATATGGCTTGCTCCGGATATTTAAATGCCTTTATCACAATCCATTAAGAATAAATTTGAATAAAAAAAATGGGATCAACAAGTGGATTATAAAAATATCATATTTCTATGCCACAATTGTTATGAGACTAGACACGTGACAAGAGATTTTAAAGTAAACATTACGAAGAAAGATAAAATAATTTGCTCATGAGATAAACTTTAAAACAAAGAAAAAAATCATATTGTAATAGAAGTTGGATTAGATCAAGAATATTACACTCCAAAGGAAGAGACAACAAAGCATATCTACAACATCATATAGCAAAAGTCACCATAGCTCACTTGGATCAACCCTTAAAAAAAAGGAGGATATATGAAATGAGAAAGTACAATGTGCAAGTTCAAGTTTAAAAGGAATTAAAGATGCAAAAGAAGATGTGAGGAAAAAATCTAAAACAAAGACAACAAAAGAGATCAAGATTATTCCATGTAAATTATCTTAATTTTTCTCAAGTAGTACATACATAATCCTTTCTTGCTAATAAAATAAAAGTATTGTAGAGGTTTTCCCTCTTGTACTTCAGAGTTTCAAGAGCATCATAATAAATGAATGAGGATGGATAAAATCCATAGTGATTTAGGGATTTTAAGGTAGCATAAAAAAAACTTTACGGTTTCTAGGGAAACATAAAGAAGGAGGTGCTTTTGAGTTATTCCTTGAATTTCAAATCCTTTAGAACAAGATAAACCTATACATGATAAGTCTCAATATAAGAAGTGTGAAGAAATTAATGAAGATGAAAATTTTGTTAGGAATGAAAAAATAGAAAGACAAGCTAACTCAAAAAAATATCGATATGAAAAAACAAAAGTAAACAAGTGTCAACACAAAATCGATGATGAAAATGATATCTTGGAATATTGAGAGCGTAAATAAAATCTCTAAAGAAAATGGTATAAAAAAATATCCCATTATTAAAAATAATATATTTATAGATATAAAAAATAGATAACAAATATTTTACTCAACAATTATATGAGATTTTTTAATAAAAATAATATAAAAAAATTGATTAGACAAATATCAAAATATAATTTAATTAACTTAATAACTCCACTACGCGTACGATATAATGGACACCCGTGATTCTGTCTGTCAATATTCGAAAAAAGATTGCATCGCTGTGGACTCCGTCAATATCATCTAGAAGCAGTAACCCTTATCATATATAGCCAAACACATATTTACGTATATAGCAACAAATAATTAACATAGCTCCTTTCCCACTACCACATCTTAACCAGCAAGCAATCAGAATTCTAGAGTAGTAATTCCCGTCTTTTGACGGTAACCCTCAGCCCGTTCTTCATGCTCAAGATGAGGGAAATTTTGGGCACCACCTTTTGATTCTCCGTAATTCGAACCCTAAGCCTCCGAAGGACGGCCGCCGCGGCGGCCTTCATCTGCATGTATGCCATCTCCTTCCCCAAGCAGATTCGCGGCCCGGCATTGAAGGCTAAGAACTTGTACATCGACTCGTTCTTCAACCTTAAATTCTCCCCTTCGCCGCTCTTCTCGATCCACCGCTCGGGCCTGAACTCCAGGCAGTCTGGCCCCCATATGCCCTCCATACGTCCGAGGGAGTAAATGCTGTACATGAACCGCATCCCAGGTTCGATCCGCGTCCCGTCTGGGAGAACGTCCCTGTCCACGACCCCCTTGTGATCGATGGGAACCGAGGGGTACAGCCTCAGCGTTTCTGACAGCGCGGCGTGCAGATAAACGCACTCCTGGAGCTCCTTCACTCCCAGAGGACGGTCCACGTCATCGCAACCCCGTCGGCGTAGAACCTGCCGTAGCTCGTTGAGGATGTTCTCTTCCACGTTGGGATGGCGAGAGAGAGCCCAGAAGAACCACGTCAGCGCCACGCCGGACGTGTCCCGCCCCGCGATCACAAAGTTCATGATGGTGTCTCGTAAGAAGTTGTCCGTGAATTGAACCCCGTCGTCCCGGCGGGAAATGAAGGACGAGAGCAGGTCCTGCACTTGTCCGCCGTCGCCGGAAACCTCAGACTTTTTATAGGCGATGAGATCGTCGACGAATTCTCTGAGCGGCTTCAGCGCCCGGGAAAATTGGCGCTCCTTGCCGAGCTTTAGAAGTCGGAAGGCCTTCCAGCAGACGCGCGGCATGACGTGGCGGTACAGCGTGGCCTCCACGCCGTCGTCGAAGGCCCTGGCGAAGGGGATCTCCGGCAGGTCCTGGGCAAGGCACCCGGGGTTCCGCCCGAACACGGCGGTACACGTGTTGTCAAACGTGTAGCGGAGAAACACGTCCTGCAGGTCCACCGTGGCGCCGCGGTCCGCCACGTCAGCTAGAAACGGGACCAGCCGCGTCTCCACCATCTCTTCCACGGTGTTCGCCGTGAACTGGCGGAATCCCCGGGAGTTGAACTGCAGGCTCGCCATCTTCCGCTGGAGGCGCCAGGATTCGCCGTCCGCGTTGAAGATTCCGTCGCCGAGAAGATCTCGAAAATCCTGGTGGAATTCGGGGCCCTTGGGATAATTAGGGAAATTGATTTTGAGCGCATATTCGATATTCCGGGGGTCGCACGTTATCACGCCCTGCATACTGCTCAGCCAGGGACCCCGGAACACGAAGGTGCCCCCTGTCGCCTGTAAAATTTCCGTGTTCCAGTCATACAATCGATTGATATTCACGACAAGAGACGGCAACATTCCCAGCAGAGGCCATCTGAGAGGAGCCCCTGCTCTGTTTCTTTGCCGCCAAAAATGAATAAACAGGTAGCTGGCCACCGGCAGCCATATCTCATACCATCTCAACCCAAAAATCCAGTCACACCAAATTGTCGCCTTCTCCTCCATTGGAACCTACTACCTTAAAATCTGCCACGAAAAAAAAAACATAGACAATGAGCTTATACAGCACGAGAGGATATAAAATACGCGAGATCTTGAATCATTCATTTATATGAGCAAGTTCATATGATTTTATGATGGTCGTTAAAGTCGTATATGTAGTACTTATTTTAGATCCATATTACCCACATTTAGCTATTGGGTGGCAAGGACCAGCTTACCTTCCTCTGCATGTGCGTTCGTTGGAGAACTGGAATATAATTGGGAGATAAAAGATAAAGGGAAGTGGTTGAAAAGCGCTTCCTTTACTCTTACGGAAGTCGAAGAAAAATCACCATCATGCAACTACTCCAATTGCAAGTTTAACTTAAGATATTGACTTTCATGTATTATTTTTTTAATACTTAATTGCATAACTTCGAAGTTTGTTTAAGATTAGTGTTAAAAGATAAATGTATTATTATATTTATTTAGTTTAGTTTATTATTAAAAAATAATTTTTATTTTTTAATAACAAAAATAATCTATAATTAAATATTGTAAGTGAAACTTATTTTAATCTATGTACTTTTAAAAAGGAAATATGTATATATAAATAGTGTGATGATTTAAAAAGAAAAAAAAAAAAAAAACAGTTTTAGTTTTTTTGATATTAATATTATTAAAAAAGATTCATAGATTTTAAAATAAAAATATACATGCATTGATTTTAAAAGGAAAAAGAAATTTCAATTTCTTAATAATGGTAGTAATATTATAAATTTTTAAAATAAAAATATATATATATTATAATGATTTTGGAAAAAAAAATTAGTATTTTAATAATTGTAGTAATATAATTTTTTTTAGTAGAGAATCTTTATAATTTTTTATTTTTTTAAAGTAGGGAATTTAATAATTTCTTTATTATTTTTTGAGTTGGGAACCTTTATAATTCTTAGTCAAGAGGGCTATCACAGTTTTTGAAAGGGGCTCCATCCCCTTATACAGGGTTTGAAAACTTGGGTCTCCAAAATGAAAACCCAAGGACATACTGCTACGGTATCTTTCTTGCGACAATGATAATAATATTATTATCGTTGTCGCAAGAAAGGATCCCCAAGGGTTAGGTGGATTGGTAAGTTGTGGGGCTTACCAAGAAGAGACCTAGGTTCAAACCTTGGGGGCATACCTATTTACAAGGGTAGTAGTTTGACTGAATAAGGATTGAGTGCACTCTAGTTCAATTATGGTGGTACCAATATTGAGTAATCAGTGTTCCTCTTCACGTCGGGTTATAAAACAACGAGGTGGAATAGGTTTTTATGGGGGTAATCCCTGGATTTGAACATTTCTTGGTAGTAGAAAAGGAATGTGGATGTAACCAACTCCCGTATGGATCAATATATATATATATATATATATATATATATATATATATATATATATATATTATTAATGTACTCATAAGTTCTAGGGTTTTTGTCTAGGAGACCTAAGTTCAAACCTCGATACAAGGGGATCAAGACCCCTCATTAAAACTTGTGCTTTACCATAACATTTTAACCTAGGAGGGTTACCATAGTGGTAAGTTCTTAGGTTTTCATCAAGGAGACCCAAGTTCAAACTCCAGTACAAGGGGACCAAGACCCCTCGTAAAAAACTATATTTTACTCTAACATTTTTTCCCATGAGGGATATTGTAGTGGTAAGTCTTTGGGTTTTCATCTAGGAAACCTAGTTTAAACCTTGGTACGAGGGAATTAGGATCCCTTATAAAAAACTATGCTTCTTTTTAATATTTTTAGTCCTAAGAGGAAGGGATACTGTAGTCGTAAGTTCTTGGGTTTTCATCCAAGAGATCCAAGTTCAAACCCCTGTATGAGGGGACTAGGACCTCTTATAAAAACTTACACTTTACCCTAACATTTTTGTCCTAAGAGGGATACCATAGTGGTAAGTTCTTGGGTTTTCATCCAGGATATCCAAGTTCAAACATTGGTACAAGGGGATCGAGACCCCTCATAAAAACCAATGCTTTACCCTAACATTTTTGTATACAAGTATAATATGGTGGTAAGGGTTTTAGGCCTTATTTAGGGAGACCCAAGTTCAAACTACGACGTGTCTAGAAGGGGTAGGTTGGTTGGTAGCGATCAAGTGTTTATCGGTTGGATACCTAACTGTTGACTTCATCTTACCAAACAAGCTAGAATTTATAGTGGCGATGCCCAAGTTAGATCTGGTGTCCTTCCATGTATCGGGAAAAGGTGTTACTAATTACCCTATGTAACAAAAAAAATATTAAATTAAGTGGGGAGTGAGTTTCACCAGGTAGTATGAAAAGAAATTCACATTTGAAAGTCTTATTAAGAAGTCAGGATGCCCTATATTGAAGAATGAATACCCAAGTTAGAGATAAGTAGAAGAGTGTATATATAGCAAGTTTGATCTAGATAGCAACTGTTACCCCGATTATCAAGGATGATATGATCAAGCATGGCATAATGGTTCTTTAAAGTAAAGGGATTTTAAAGATTCAAAACTGGATCAAGTGGAAGTGGGAATTGAATTCAAATTACTATGTGACTTTCCTTCTTAAAGGTTTTCCCCTTACCATATTTTCTATTTTGGAAATTAGGGATAAAATGATGGGTTGTGGCCCATAGTCTAGGGGAAGACTGAGAGATGCCCTTCATTTAAGACCATGGAATAAATTTTTATTGTTGAGACAAAAATAATTAAGAAGTTTGTAGTTTGAGTTAGGCTTTTAGATTTTCATATCACCTTATCAATAAGGATGTTTTAAATAATATTGGAAATACCATATGGGAATTCATCAAGGAGAGAATACTTATGAAGGAGCCAAAGCATGCTATATATACCTAGATATGTCTTGCTATGGATATTTCAAACTCTTTACCAAAATCCATTAAGATTAAATTTGAATCAAGAGAATGGAATCAACAAGTGGATTATAAAAATATTGTATTTATATGCCATAATTGTTATGAGACTAGATACATGGCAAAAGATTGCAAATTGAAAACTATGAAGAAAGAGAAAATATTTTGATCATGAAACAAACTTCAAAATAGAGCAAGGACATCATATTGTAATAGAAGCTGGATTAGATCAAGGATATTCCACTTCAAAGAAAGATTTAAACAAAGCATATCTACAACATCATATAGCAGAGGCCACCATAGCTCACTTGGATCAACCGTTAGAAGAACAAAGGATATATGATATGAGAAAGTATAACGTGCAAGTTCAAGTTCAGAAGGAAATAAATATGCTAAGGAAGATGTGGAGGAAAAATCTAAAATAAAGACAACAAAACATGTCAAGTTTATTCAAGGTAAATCATCTTCATTTTATCCTACTAATAAAAATGAAAGTATAGTAGAGGTTATCCCTTGCACTTTAGGGTTTCAAGAGCATCATAATAAATAAATGAGAATGGATGAAATCCATAGCAATTTAGGATTTTTAGGGTAGCATAAGAAGGTAAATTCTATAGAGGAGTGTCCTTTCACTTTAGGGTTTCTAGGAAAACATAAATAAGAAAGTGATTTTGAGGTTATTCCTTGCGCTTTGAGTCCTTTAGAGTAAATTAATGAAGATGAAAGTGTTGGTGGCAATGAGAAGGGGGAATACCCAAGAAACAAAAGCAAAAAGAAAAACAATCTCAAAGGGATATTGATATGGGACAACAAAAGTATATATTGGAAGTGTTAACAAAAAGTGGGGCTAAACCCACAAATAAAAACAAAAAGTGATGATGAAAATGATATCTTGAAATATTGGGGGCATGAATAAGACCTCTAAAAAAAGTATTAAGAAATTATCAGATTATTATAGATAATATATTTATAGGTATAAAAACTAGGTAGCAAATATTTTAACTAGCAATTGTACAAATGAGATTATATCTTTTAATAAAAATTATATCAAGAAGTTAGTTGCAAAAACTTTAATAAATATCTTTGATATAAAAGCAAAAGAAGAATATATTTGATAAAGGATAATTTGGATATGGTTTAATTAACTTGATAACAATGTAATTAAAGCAATGTAATGTTTTTGATTTTAATAAAAGTGATCCCAATAAAAGCCACACATAGCTTTTAGAAAAATATTAAATTAATCCAATAAATCCTTTAACTTTTAAGAAAGAAATCTAGGTTTGAATCTTATAATATATAACAACCAAGTCATTATAATAACACTATATAGTTATCATGCAAGTGAAGTAATTTCAACCCATATAATCAATTTAAAATTTTTATAAAATTTATAAAGTTTGATTTTTTTAAGCAGGGTTTTGAAAACTGTTGTCCTTTCCCTTTTACATCGATTTAGTCACATTGAGCTATTTGGTCCTATTGAGATTTGAACCTTGGTGTGGACTACATCAACTATTTGTCCCAAAAATTGAACCAAAGATCCATTGGCAATAAAGTTTAAAATTTATTAAAGTGAAAATTTTATATAAATTTAAACATAAACATTCTTGAGGATAAATTTTTAATTTAGAAATTTTACAGGTAATTGTTATTTAACAATTCATCTAAAATGATACATTAAATGTTGCATATTTGAAAGCACGAGATTCCGGAAACAAAAAGGAAAAACTAAACAAAATTGCATTAAAAGGAAAGAACACAAATGAATGAACATAAGATATAAAAGCAATATAAACTATAGCCCTTTTTATTGATATTCTTTTCAATTCGTGTTACAATACGTCTCCTTCCTTTTTAGGGGATAGGAGCGTTAGATATTGATCTCTACAATTTGCTTCAAAATTCCTCTTCCGCATGCCCACGTTTGGAATGGGCGGGCCAAATGTTGCCGCCGCTTGCGTTGGTAAGGTAGACTCCTCGCCGCTCCTCTAATGCTGCAACTCTGCACTCAAAGAAACAAACAAGAAAGTCAGTAGCACCTGTGTATGAAACATAAAATATGAATCTAACGATGATTGAAATGAATCTAAATGAAAGACTTGACAAAAGCATAAACATGAAACTAAAAGAAATACCACGATTATGAAAGCACAAATCGCCAGTGAGTGAACTAGCAGCACTTCGTCGCTCAAAATGCTCCTTCTCTGTATATCCTTTTTGGGTGAGAAAACTCACCGTTTTTATAGACCCAAGGGGTCTTTTTGAATTAACATGCAAAAGTGTTTCTTTGCATGAATGCTTTTGTTTGTGAAGAGAAGACTTCTTCTTGATCAAGGGCTTCTTAAGTGCCTCTGTGCATGTCTTTGCATGTTTTAGCAAAGCTCACTTGCACTCCCATGCAATGAAGGGATAGCTAAGTGGCAAATCCGAGTTGTCTTAAAAAGCTTACTCTCCTTCCCATGCGGTGAAGGGAAAGTCAATTGGCAGATGTGTGTTGTTAAAAGAACTCACTCGCACTCTTATGTCATGCATGAAAAGCTGAGTGGCAGATGTGTGTTGTTAAAAGAACTCACTCGCACTCCTATGTCATGCAGGGAAAGCTAAGTGACAGTTCTGAGTTGTTATATGCCGAGATTTGACTTTTTGCAAGTCAAACTCTACAATCGTCCCACCCCGAAGCGAGCGCCGGTAATCGTCCCTGGGTGACACGAGTATCAGTCAGCACTCGTCCCTAAGAAGGACGAGTATCCATCAGTCAGCACTCGTCCCTAAGAGTGACGAGTGCCAGTAAGCACTCGTTCCTAAGAAAGACGAGTAAAATTATTACTCGTCCCTGGGTGGGACGAATAAGAAATAATGTGTCCAAAAGGTGCCAAATTGGTTTCTGACTTACAAAAACTGTTGTGTGAGTGGTTAGAACCACTGTTTAACCTCCGAGGGCTGCCCTGGGGGCTGTGTGTGTTGGTGCGATCAGTGCTTGTCGTCACATAATCGGATTGGTGTTGTTTTGGTGTCTACAGATGCCCCTTTTTGGGAAGCGTTATGCAAGGCGCAGCGCTGAGCAAAAATATAACCAAAGCACTAATGATTAGGGTTTCTCAGTAACCTAACCAACTCTTGATGCCCCAAGTATGGAAAGGGCACGCATTCTTGAATCCTTGCTTCTGACGAGCTAAGGAACTTAAGTCAAGCATTAACCTGGTTCGGTGAGGTATTACTTGAACTTAGACATTGATCAGTCATGAATAGGCAAAGGGCGCAACCTTTTGTTGTGGGAACCTTGAGTTCATGATTCACGAATGCCAAGTATATGATTAGTTTGTGATGATTGCTTGTTTGCTGCCCCAAGCAGGAGCGCGATTGTCTTTTGCAATGATCCTTTGAATGCGTGTCTTTTCCAAGACTAGGTATAATGTTGTTGATTGGCAACTAAGTGTGACTACCCCCTCAAGCGACGAATCGATGAGGGAATGACCGACATGAGAAAAGCGACGAGTCGCTTGACCCAAGATGACGTGTGCAAGGGTGCCTTTAGATGGTTTACCGCTAAGCATGCTCGAGCAGTTCCCCGACTGTTTTGACCTATTTTTGATTTTGTTGGCATTTGTCATGTTTATGTTTGGTTTTGTTGTGTTTGTTTTTTTTTTTTTTTTTTTAATCGTCCCGGGGTGAGACGAGTGACAGGATTGTACTCGTCCCGGGGTGAGACGAGTGGCAGGATTGTACTCGTCCCGGGGTAGGACGAGTGTATCTCCAAAGGTACTCGTCCCGGGGTGGGACGAGCGCGCCGAAAAGCGCTCGTCCCGATAAAGGACGAGTACCAGCTGACAAAAACTATAAATATGCGAAAATGACGGATTTGGCTCATTTGCACTGTTCAGCGATTGCGATTTGGAGCTCTGGGAGGAGGAGGTAGATTTCTGACGCGAAGCGCTGCCGGATCATCCAACCACCATGAGTGCACAAACCGGGTCGTCGAGCGGCGGAGCCGAGGCGAGACCAGTAAGTGCACTATCTCTTCGATTGTCAATTTGAAAAATGCAAAGTTGTTTTTATGGTGTTTTTCTTGTGTTTAAACATGAAACCCTAATTTATTAAAGTAAAAGGTAAATGAATGACACCGAATGAAACATGGATGCAAACCTGATGAAAACTTAGATGGAAAACCATAGGATAAACCCAAAATGAAACTTAGAGTAACACTTTAGGGTAACCATGGTTAGAAAGATGTTTTTCTATGTGAATGGTAAAACTTAGGTCGAAACCATAGGTAAACCATGCCCATATTTTTGTGTTATGTTTATGAAATTAAAAAATGGAAAATGAATGAATTTGTTTTTTTATTGAAATGGTAAACTTAGGTCGAAACCGTAGGTAAACCATGTCGATTTTTTTTTTTTTTTTGATGAAATTAAAGATGAGTTTTTTTTTGGTTGAAATGGTAAACTTAGATAAAACCGTAGGTAAACCATGTCAAATTTTTGTCATTTTTGATGAAATGAAAGGTGAATTTTTTTTTTTTTTTTTTGTTGAAATGGTGAACTTAGGTAAACCGTAGGTAAACCATGTCAAATTTGTTGTCGTTTTTAAATGAAAAATTGATGAATTGTTTTTGTTTTGAAATGGTAAACTTAGGTAAACCGTAGGTAAACCATGTCAAATTTTTATTGATTTTGAGGAAATTAAAGATGCAAAATGGATGAATTTTTTGTTTTGAAATGGTAAACTTAGGTAAACCGTAGGTAAACCATGTCAAATTTTTATTGATTTTGATGAAATTAAAGATGCAAAATGGATGAATTTTTTGTTTTGAAATGGTAAACTTAGGTAAACCGTAGGTAAACCATGTCAAATTTTTATTGATTTTGATGAAATTAAAGATGCAAAATGGATGAATTTTTTGTTTTGAAATGGTAAACTTAGGAAAAACCGTAGGTAAACCATGGCAAATTTTTGGTGTTTTTGATGATGAAATGAAAAATTGATGATTTTTTTTTTTTTTATGTACATGTGAATGAAAAATAGTACGATATAGTTATGCATTTTTGTACATGTAATGGTGATATGATGCATGTTTTTGATGTTTGTTGTTTTTTTTTTTTTTTTTTTTGTGATGTGCAGGTGGTGAAGAGTCGACATCGAGTACCGACCATTTTTTCTAATGCCCGCGAGGCGTTGACTGATGATGATTGGGAGTGGCTTGATGCCCTAGGGCTCAAGCATGTGGCTCGGTTGGATGCAGTTGTGGCAGATCGGGCTTATATTACCGCATTGATTGGCCCGTGGGATGCTCGTACGAACACCTTCCATCTTCCTACAGGGGAGATGACAGTCACCCTAGAGGACGTGTATCGGATTCTTCGGATTCCAATAGACGGGGTTCCCATTCGGACGACACCACGGAGCCAGAGGACGGCGGTGCTGACGTGATACTTTGGACATGGAGGGGATGGGGATGGGATGACCTCGTTGGAGAGGGCAGAGTTGGATTGTCAGATTGGGGGGATACTGGTACGATGGTGGTACGCGAGGGGAGTGTTGGGAGTGAGGCATGCAGTACTCATGAGCCTCATTTCCAACATGCTCTTGCCGATTCGTCGGGAGCGAGGTTCCCATGGAACCTAGTGGAGGTAGTATGGCGATTAGTGGATTGCCGGGTGACAGAGCCGGTTATCATGAGGTGGGGCCAGACGCTTTTGGCGCAGTTATATGATGAGTTGTACGAGGTCCGCTGTCGGAGGCGGAAGGGGTTGGGGTGCAGTTTCTTGTTGCAGTGCTGGGCATGGCAGCACATAGCCATAGAGCGACCACGAGGGTTGCCCTGGACTACCCGAGCGGAGATGGTGGACAGGGATATTGGGTATGGTGCTTTATGGTACCGATCAGAGGAGCGGGGGCATAGTCGGCGGTTCGCGGGAGACGTGGACCATTACAGAGATGCACTAGCACGACTGACTCCCAGAGATGTGATATGGAGGCCATATCGGGATTGTCCTGCATGGCCAGAGGCAGATGAGTGGCTTCGACGGGTCCGGAGGGGGAGATGGGTGATTGGGCGGCATGGGACAGAGCAGGAGTACTTCCACTACCTCCGAGTGACGCGGCAGTTTGGGGTACGCCAGGGATTGCCTGGGGAGCCCGTAACCTACCGGCGTCGGGGTGATGAGAGGACCCTAGCTGCGCCGATCCTCGAGCCACTAGGGGAGGAGTCAGATGCTGTGTTGGACATCCCGGATGTTGATGACGTCGGCGTGACAGCCGAATATCAGGAGTGGTGGACGCTACGGCAGTGGCGAGGGGAGGGGCCCTTGGGAGGAGAGGAGGCAGCGGGAGGCGGAGAGGGTGCAGAGGCACCGGGGAGAGGGTTGGGGAGCACCTGCGGGTGTAGAGATGGTAGAGGTGGCGAGAGGTGGGAGATGACTTTGGGGAGGAGGAGCAGCCCGAGATGCGGGAGGCGTCGAAGCCGGTGGCTCGGGGAGACGAGAGCGAGGGTTGCGCGCTGAGGTAGCGCGTTTGACGGGATTGTTGCAGAAGATGACACAGGAGAGGGATCGCCTGCGGTCACAGTTGGCAGAGCGGGAGAGCGCAGGGGCTGCGTCTCGTCAGCAGGGTGGTGATACGGATGTTGTACGGGAGAGGGATCTCCTACGGGTGCGGCTAGCACAGCGTGATGATGCCATTGCGTATTACCGTAGGCAGGAGGCCGAGTGGAGGCTACGGGAGGCAGACTTGAGACGACGAGAGGAAGCGTGGGGGCGGCATCGGTCAGAGATGGAGGCTGAGATTCTCCGCCTGGGTGGGCGAATACCAGAGCCTCCGACCAGTGGCTCGTCGCACAGGACGAGAGACAGCGGGACGGAGCAGTCGGCATCATCCCGACGTCGGCGGCGAGAGGAGGGCGATGCGAGTGGTCGGGATGCAGGGGCGAGCGGTCGCCCTGAGAGATCTCAGAGAACAGATACCGCGGGGGGTAGCTCTCGTCGCACCGATCCTGCGTGATCATGGTGGCCGACGCCCTAGGCTAGGGGTTTTGGGAGTTTGGATGATGGGAGGGAGGTCTGAGGACCAGTTTTGTAGCCTGCGGGCAATTTTGTTGTGATATATATACAGATGATTCTGTTTGGTGTGTATCTTTTTTTTTTTTTTTTTTTATGTTTATGTACATGTTTTTACATTGATGTATGCATATGCTAATATGAATGTGATGATGCTAATTGATATGATGTATGCATATGGAATGGATGATATGTCGATGCACCATAGACTGTACAAAATTGGAGTGGCTTGTTATAGTAATAAGATAACTTTGTGGAATGCTTGTACATATGAAAACTTTGTTTTTGTATTTTGTCTATTGTTTGATGGTGATGTATGGAATGAAATGTATCAGTTGTTTGAAAATGTAGTTAAGCTTTTCCGAAATGCAGATATTTTTAACTAACTAACCAAGACTGTTCGTTTATCTCACAAGACTTCTGAACAAGGTCTAAATTTGACTTGAATTTAACCAAGTTATTTCACATCCCTGTGTGTGCAATTGAGTTCATTTATGTGTTATTCATCAGGATACCGCCAATGCCAGATGGGCTTTCAACCGAACCTGTACTGAGGATCACCTAATTAGCTCCACGAACTCCTTTATTGTATTTAGTCAGATTTGTCTGCGATGTTATCTAGGATACCGTAAGCTAGCTCATCCACATGCAAACATTGATCCGTACACAAGTTAATGTGATAGATATATCGTCATGCGAGAGGTTTACCACCAGTAACCAATAGGCTATCAACCAAATCGGTACTGAAGCTTGCCTCATGACCTGTCGAAATGCTTGAGAATTCCAGGGATTCAAGGTCGACTCCCTTCTTTTCTTCAAGGGTATTGGGATACTTGCTCTCTGATAGTGATAAAATGATAGTACTCGTCTTGTTTTTTTTTTTTTTTTTTTTTTGAGCAAGGGATTTGAATAAAGAGTGATGATAATCACTGTTATTTGTGTCTTTTGATGTGTGCACTGTAGGATGTCAAATTTTAGTGCTTTGACGTTTTGCAAATATTTGATGGTTTTGCAACTTTTGAGAACTTGGGAGTCATGGGGAATTGGGTAGGGAGGAAGCTTGTCCTTTTGCCAATTCTCAGCATTTCTAGGGTCATTCGCACAGGGGGATAAGCAAGATAGCCGTTTCACTTATGGTAACCGGGATTACGGTGCGGGTTTCATCTTTCGTCTACACAACTTAGGAATTATTTTATGTGTGTTAATATGTGTTGGGATGCTACGTAACAAGGTGTGATCCAAGTAAAACTTTCCCATGTAAAATCTGCTTAACTGTGTACAGTTCTTGGCTAGAAATTTAAAGACATCTGAATGACGAAAACCCTATATACATTAGGCGACACTGATGATGCTAAAAATAAAAGGGTGATATGCTGGATGTAGGTGTTTATGAAAATAGATCTAAGGTGGAAATGAGGGAATTGCCAAATAATGACAGCCTATGGTGCTTTTGACTTATATGACCTAGCGGAGTATGCAATGTATGTATGTAATGCGGAATGCAAACTATACTTTTGTATTTTGATTGTTATGAGAATGCATGGAATGGAAATGCAAATGTTTTTTTTTTTTTTTATAAGAATGCATGGAATTGAAATGCGATTGTTTTTGTGATTTTGATTTTTATGTTGTTTTTGTTGATTTTTGAATATTTATGTTGACCAAGCAATTATGGTAACGCTTGGAGCTTTTAGGTTGACCAAGTGATTGTGGGAATCCTTGGAGCTTTTGGGTTGACCAAGCGATTGTGGTAATCCTTGGAGCTTTTTGTTGGACTATGGCTCTCTAGGCTGTGGAATGGCCTCAGATGAATGATATTCAAGGGTTCTGTTTCCTTGATTCCTTCAAGAGAGGCAAGCCGGTATGTTCCAGGTCCTATTCTACTATCAATGATGTAAGGACCTAACCAGTTTGCTGCAAACTTATCCCGAAGATGGGAGGGCAAATTAGAATTCTGCTGGTTCTCTTTTAAGACCAAATCACCAACCTGAAATTCCCTGAAGTGGACTTTCATGTTGTATGCTTTCTTAAGTCGCTCTTGATAGATACGCAAATGCTCGAGAGCATTAACGCGTCGTTCGTCAAGCAACGTCAGTTGATCTAACCGGGCCTGCCGTGCAGTGTCATCATCGATGAACTCTTGCATTGAAATGCGCGGGGAAGGAATTTCCAACTCAAAAGGCATGACTGCCTCGGAGCCATACACCAACGAAAATGGAGTTGCCCCAGTGGGCGTCCGAATGCTGGTGCGATAAGCCCATAGGGCAAGCGGGATCTGAATGTGCCAATCTTTATGATTATCTGCAACTGTCTTTTTAAGAATGGCGACTAGCGTTTTGTTTGACGCCTCTGCTTGCCCATTTGCCTGCGGATAATAGGGTGTTGAAAAGCTATGCTGAATCTTGTACTTTGTGGTCAAAGCACGCACATCTTTATTCTTGAATGGTGTCCCATTATCCGAGACTATTTTGGATGGAATACCAAAACGACATATGATGTTATGCAAAATAAACTCCGCAATGCGAGCTCCAGTCGTAGTGGTCAGCGGAATTGCTTCCACCCATTTGGTAAAGTACTCAGTGGCCGTTAAAATGAACGTGTGACGACCCGACGACGTAGGGGAGATCTTTCCAATTAGATCAAAGCCCCACTGTGAAAAAGGCCAAACCGATTGAATCGGCTGTAAGGCCTGAGAAGGTACGTGTGTCAAATTAGCATGATGCTGACACTTCACACACTTCTTCACATATGCGCAACAATCTCGCTCTAAGGATGGCCAATAATAACCCATGCGAAGAATGCGCTTTGCGATGGCCATACCGCTGAAGTGGCCACCACATGTACCATCGTGAGCTTGGGTGATCGCCCAAGCGGACTCTTGTCGGTCCAAACAACGAAGGAGGATTCCTTCATAATTTCGACGATACAAAATGTCTCCTACCAAGACATGCTTTGCCGCTTTTTGTTTGAATGATCTTTTCGCGGCTTGGGTCAATCCAAGTGGGAGATTACCTAGCTTAAGGTAATCTCGAATGGGTGTATACCAGTCTTGCTGATCAGAAACCTCGATAGTATGAACGGCCAATCCCTTTTGAAGTTTATCCCGAACAAAAGCTGAACAGGAAAGAACTTGTAAAAACAACGTGGTGTTGCTAGCAAGAGGGGCCGGGGAGAACAAGGACCCCCAGTTGGCTTTAATCAAACAATCTCGAATTCGAGAGAACTTATCCGGAGATGGTTCAATCTGGATCATGTGGATTTATGGCGTCGAATCAGAGCTTGCACGCTCCATCGCAGATTGCGATAATGTTTTAACCTGAATGGTTGTCATTTCACCAGAAGGGTCTTGCGGAATAAGTGACCCCAAGGAGGCCATAGTATCCGCAAAACGATTTGATGATCGAGGGAGTGCCTCGATGTCATACCATTCAAATTGTGCCAAGAATTTATCCACAAGGGTTTTATAAGACTTCAAAAGCTGGACATTTACATTGGTATATCCCTTTTACTTGGTTGACAATTAACAGCGAATCACCAAAGATGTTCAATCGTTTAATGTTCATGGTGATTGCTTGTCCGAAGACCTATGAGCAAGGCTTCGTATTCGCATTGTTATTGGTTAGCGGGAAGTCTAATTTAAATGACAAGGGCATTGGAGCACCTTGTGGAGTGAAGAATACAATTCCCGCACCACCCCCTTGCTCACATTTAGAACCATCGAAGAAAAGGGTTATGTCAGCCTGGGACTCAGGCTCATCAGAATCTGGCGACTCTAAAACATGGAAGACCCCATCATCAGGTAGTTCAAAAGTCAGAGGCTGATCGTCTTCAAGAGGAGCCTCGGCTAGTTGATCGGCAATGACTTGACCTTTTATAGATTTCTGTCCAATGAACTCTATGTCAAACTCCGTCAACAACATGATCCATTTCGCCGTGCGGCTACTATGATAAGTACGACTCATCATGTATCGCAATGGATTCTCCTTAGACACAACATACGTCTTATTACTAAGCATGTAGTGGCGTAGCTTTTTGGTAGCAAACACCACTCGCCAAGCGAGTTTTTCAACATATGCATAGTTAATTTCATAACTGACCAGGGTGCGGCTAAGATAGTATGTAGCCTGTTCTCTGTGAAGTTCATTTTTCTAGGACAGCATGGCACCCAGTGCCACCTCAGTGGTTGAGATGTATAAATAGAACGGCACTCCTGGTGCGGGTGGTGCCGATGCGGTGGCGAAGCCAAGTACTTGTTTAATGTCGTCAAAGGCTGAGCGGCACTCGTCATCCCAATGAAATGTGACCCCTTTATGCAATAATTTATTCATGGGTCGGCATTTGTCGGATAAGCTGCGCTATGAAGCGCTTGATCGACGCAACCTTTCCCTGCAGACTTTGAAGCTGCTTGATGGTGGTTGGGGGACGCATTTCAAGGATTGCCTTGACTTTGTTTGGATCAACCTCAATTCCTCGTTTGGAGACTATGAAACCCAAGAGCTTTCCGGAGGTGACGCCAAAGACGCACTTCTTGGGGTTTAGTCTGACTTTATGCTCAATGAGGCGATCAAGGACCTTACTCAAGTCACCGATGTGATCTGGGCGCAAAAGAGATTTGGCCAACAAATCATCCATGTAATCTTCCAAAATTTTGTGCATGTAATCGTGAAAGATGTATGTCATGGCACGTTGGTAGGTAGCTCCGGCATTTTTAAGGCCAAAAGGCATGACCTTATAACAAAATGTCCCCCAAGGCGTTGTGAATGCCATTTTTAGCTGGTCCTCAGGATTAATACGAATCTGATTGTATCCTGAGAAACCATCCATAAGGGAAAGCATTTCGTGGCTCTGTTGTAGCGTCTACCAACGCGTCGATGCTCGGCAAAGGAAAATCATCCTTAGGACTCGCTTTGTTAAGATCTCGAAAATCAGTGCATATGCGAATCCTCCCGTCGGGTTTCTTGACAGGAACCATGTTAGACAACCATGGTGGATAATCCACACAGATGACAAACTGGGCATCCAACAACTTTTGTAACTCATCTTTTACCATTAAGGCTACTGTTGGATGCATCTTGCGTAGTTTTTGCTTTACTGGCTTGATTGTCGGATCAAGCGTTAAATTGTGCGTGACTAGCTGTGGGTCTAGTCCCGGCATATCTTTGTATGACCATGCAAAAACCTCCTTCTTTTCCTTAAGAAGGGCAACATAATCGGCTCGCTCTTCGGGGGAAAGACTTACCCCCGACTTGAGAATCCGTGGATTCATTGGATCTGTGCCGATGTCTACATCAGTCGTTGCTTCAAGTCGACATATGGGATCCGTCTTCCAAGCTGGTGTGGAATGGGGATCAAAAGGATATCATTTACTGAATTAAGATCATCATTTGGAACATCAAGTTCCTCCTCGGCATGAAAGACATCCTGAGTCTGTCTTGGAGTGAAATGAAACATCCCACCGCAAGGCCAATACTCTGATGGAGATGGTGGTGTGTCAGTGCGATCCCAATCAATAGCTTCTATGTCTAGATGCAATAATCGTGTTGGATTGGCTGGATCATGGATGGGGGCGGTCAAGTCAATGGAGACCATGTTAATGAAATGATTGTAATCTCCATTACCGCAAATGTGACAACTCTGATATTCTGGATGTTCGTGGTGCTTTGGATCTGGCTCTGTGGGCACTGGCACAAAGGGATCAGCCCTATACGTAGTCCTGCAAACAGGGTCTGCCCTAGGCACTGATGAGTTGATAGGGTCTCTAGGCGGAAGATGTTCGTTGTATGCCTGGAGTGGGGGGTGCAGTAATTGCTATAACTGCGCCAGGGTGAAATGCCTCCTAGGTCTTGGATCTATGTGTAAGTGTTCCAACCTGTCATCTATGTCTAAAGGATCTTGCAACCTATGCTCACTAGGATCATTCAATGGGAACATCCTCAGGAAGCTTTCCTGATCATCATTCATTTGATATTCATGCGAATGATCGTCCTCCGACTCATTTTTAGAAGACCCTTCGTGGTCTTGTCCATCTTCCCCTTGTGGGTGAGTCCGTGAGGTTTCTCCTTGTTCAGCCGTAGGGAAAGGGTTGTTGAGGTCAACAAGGTTATTTGTGTGCAATGGGAAATAGTCCCCCAGTGTATAAGTCGTATTTGGATTGGCATATGGATCCGATGCCAACCCATCCTTGTTGCCTATCCCTAGGCCTTGCATGTTTTCGACCAAGATGTCGAGGGGCAAAGGGTGGTTAAACCCTACTCTGACTTGTCATAAGGCATTTGGTATCTTGGTTGACACAAAACACGCATTCCTTGTTCATACCGGCCTAACCCGTATCCATGCCAATTGCATTGGCTAAGATAACGTAATGCGAAGTCTGGGTTAGCCAGATAGTTGACATCTTCCATAAAGGGATCTTCATCTTCTTCTTCTTTTCGGGAAGGTTCAATGCCATGATCCGGGCCCCCAAAAATAAAATTTGTCCGATTAGGTGGGTAGCCTAAAGGAACCACGGAGCCTATGGGGAGTCGAGGTCTTCCCATGTCTTGCATAGGCGAAGTGTGGGCGTTGCAACAACATTTCGCACTATGTACTCCCCCATGCATGTGTTAGACATCTCAACAGTAATCGTTGGCGATTGAGGGGAAGTGAATGGGAGTTCTCCTTGAGTCCACTCCATGTGGGGTGCACTAGGCGTCTCAACTTCCATTCGATTAGGCGTCTCTCCTGTAGAGATGTTGGAGACTAGAGGTGGTTCCGCTTCCAGGGGCTTCTTTCCTTTGTCCGTTGGTGTGGCCATCGTAGGTGGCGTCGTTGTGGGAGGATTGGATGAAGAAGATGATCCCGCCTGAGAACTTGATTGAGTTGGCAAGGGAGATTCTTGCTTAGTCGAACCCCGTTTAGATGGATTTAACTGGAAATCCACGTGCGTTGAAGGAAGGGTCGACTGCGGCATGATTTGCACTGAATTGCAGTACTTAAAAGGTTCCAAATCTGCGGGGACCACGTGCACTTGTCCTTCAAATGTATATTTCAAACATTGATGAGCAATTGAAGGGACACACTTCATATCCCGGATCCAAGGCCGTCCAAGCAAGATATTGTAAGCCATTTCCCCTTCTAAAATGTGGCACAACGTAGGAATGATCTTTTGTCCCACTTGTATGGGCGGGACAATTGTGCCAAGCTGTCGAGCATATCATATCATTAAATGCTCGAAGGGTATAAGTGGAAGGTGCAATGTGAGAGGCTGGTAGTTTCAGATGTTTCAGTGCAGCGGTTGTAATAAGGTTATTGGAAGAACCAGTATCTATCAACACCCGTTTGTACGGAGTCCCGTTGACCCGTGCAATAACGTGCGAGGCGGATCCGGTACATCTCCGAGTCACCATTTTTAGCTCATCTTCCCTAAAGGTAATAACCGGTTCAGTACACTGTTTAACATGCCCCACAAAATTGTTGAACGAATCCGCTTCGTGGGGTTGCAACTCAATTGCCTTTAATATCTCCATAAGAGCTTCCCGATGGGGCGCTGATTGTTGAATAAGCTCATAAATGGAGAGCCTAGCCGATGTGGTCCGTAGACTTTGAGTAAGTCTAGATCGAATCGTGACCACTGGTCTAGGTGGGGGCAACTGTGTAGGATTCGGTTGATGTTGTGACGTGGATGAAGCTTCCCTAGTGGTCATCGCGGGGACAACTCCTGGGTGTCTCTTGTTTCTTGTCACAATACTTATCATTCCAACATACCCGTCCATGGGGTAACTCTGTTGCACTTCATTGACATGCAAAGGTTTTGTTTGTGCATCATGTGTGGGTAAAGGATCTTTGAAAACACCCATTTGTTGGTTGTTGGGTGCGATGGGGTTATCCACTACCAATGTGTGATTATCAATAAGATCTTGCACTAAACCTTTAAACGTCCAACAGACATTAAGGTCATGCCCTCTCCTTCGATGGAATCTACAGAAAAGATCCTCTCTGTAGCCCTTAGACTTCGGCGCATTAGGATCGATTGTTGGAATATCTGGCAGATTAATCAAGTTTGCCGTTGACAAACGGTCAAACAAGGAATCCCTAGACTCAGTGTATGGAGTAAATTGTCGCTTAGGGCGACGCTGCTGATTTTGATCCTATTTTTTGTTATCTTTCTCATAATTAGTATGAGGCACCGCCTGATAATTAGCCTTTGAAGGTTGTGTTGCTTGGGCAGGCGTAGGGGCATTAATAGCAACTTGATTGACCGCGGCGGGTTTTTGTTGCGTATTCCCTGTTTTGGTGCTCTTGTTCCACTCTTTTTTCTTAGGCTTGGCAATTTCGCCATCCTGTATCTTGATCTCTTCGATACGTCTAGCTTGCGCCAAAGCTTCTTCTAAAGTGGCGTATTGTCTGCAGCTGCAATAGCACGGAGATCGATCGCAAACGACTCTTTGCGAACATTTGAGTTAGGTCGGACATAGGAGGGAGATAGGACAACTTTGAAAGCACCGTCCTCCACCGATTCCCATATGCGACCATGGACTCTTCCTCATACTTGTTTGAGGCTAGCTAGATCATTGAGTGACGCCTTTTTCTTTGTATTGAAAGCAAAACGTTCTAGGAACGCGTCCACTAGTTGATCCAAATTGTAGATGCTATGCTTTGGTAGATGGGTAAACCAATCCGAGGCAGATCCTGCAAAGGTGGTTATGAATGTTCTCAATAGCAATGCATCATTGTCTTGTATACCAAAGCACTGACTCAAAAATCGAGTCACATGTTCTTGAGCATCCTCATCCCCTTTAAAGAGTGCCAATTGGGGCAGCTTGAAATGTTCAGGGTATGGAGGTGCTGGCACGACGGATGTATTGGATGACTACGGAGTTGGCGCAAGGTAGGCTTTTGAGGCCCACCAGTCTTAAGTTCCATATTCTCCAAGCGTTCTAACAACACTTTGTAGGCATCGGAGGATATAATTTCCTCCTCAGCTTGTTCCCGTTGTGGGTTGCGGGGAACTTGAGGCCTTTGAATGACTAAATGGTTAGCATTCCTTCCGCCTTGATAGGGTGTTTCAACCCGCTCTTCTTCTTGGTAATAATCCTCATAATCTTCGTGAGGAGTGTTTGGCCTAGGCCTATAAATATGGATGGGCGCCCGTGGAGGATACCCATCATGGTCACGGGGAATGGCCTCCCGCTCGGGTCTAAAAGGTCTTGGAGGCAATGCTTGCTTGAAGTCGTGGAGACCTATCTCGCCCTAGAGGGTTGTGCCTCACATACATCTCAGAGTGTTGTGCACGAGGGATCGGGGCCCTCTCACGTGCATGGTTGTGAAACCTTTCAGCAGTCTGACGCTGAATACGCTCTTGATCAAGGTGACACAAATGTTCTAATTCCTGTTGTTCTTGCTTAAGCCGCATGATTTGCGCTTGGCGGGCGGCTAGTTGTGTAAATGCCAAGTTACTTTGTGCTTGTTGTCTCTTGTTTGATAGGCCGAGATGTCTCTCCTACATATCTATTTCGATCATAGTACTCTGAGACCCCTACATGTTGCTTCCCTCTGTCGAGGTTGGCCGCATTAACTTGAAACTCTGGTCTCAATAAGCGATCTGGATATAATGCAAGTGCAGACGTGCATCTTTTTGGTGCTTGGACACTGGATTGGAGGGATGTAGTGATCCTCCTCTCTTTGTCTGTGATATGCATAAAAGGTGCGGGCAGAATTGCCTTGCTCTGTCGGGCGGACTTGTTGTTCTGGATGTGGTCTACTGTTTTTGACATTAATTGGGGGTAAATTAGGAACCACAATATTATGTAATTCTTCATTTTGGACCCGTTGTTGTTCCATAGCATTACACAATGTTTCATCACTAGGCCATCCATAATGAACTTCAAAGGGAGGCTTCGTGCTTAGACCGGGTGGTATATATACGTTATTTTCCTGAAAAGATTCTTGTTGCTCATGAGTTTCCTTTAGAGAAGGGGTTCTAAAGTCTCGTCTATTGAAGGCCTGATTTGGAGAGCCACTCCTTGAGACACCTCTAGAACCTTGTTCTATGACTGTATGGGTTGGAGTGCCCCGCCATGATGGGGCTCTAGAACCATGTTCTGCATGATGTGAACTAATTGTTGTATCCCGCCGGTGAGGCGGAATGACTAAGTCTTCAAGGCTATATCGGAGACGATTTGTCTCTCTTGGTGCATGTTCCACAACTTCCGCCCGTGATTGGGCTTGGCTACGAGTATTCACCATGGTAATGCTATCCTAAAAATGCAAAAATTCTTTTTATGATTTTCTTTTTATGATTTTTTTTTTTTGTCTAAAACAGAAAATAGCATACACACTCACAAGCAATGCTTATCTCTTTTAAAGATTAATAGTGTGCCCTAGATCTGGTTTAGTGTGTTTTTGTTGTTTGTTTTGTTTTTGAAAATTTTTGTGAAACGTTTAAATGCAAGTATGAAGGCTCTTATAACTCCCAAAAAATGGTCGCCCCTTCAATATACCGACCCGAGCCGATATACCAACCTCTCTATATACCCGCCCTTACGAGAGGGAGACTATAAGTACGTGAGAGCAGATGGTACGTGGTACGTAGGCGATACGGAAGGGGGATTGTCCTGTTAATGGCACCTACCATAGAAGACTTATCCTCGCGCGCATGGGAATCACCCCGACGGCACTCGGTCGACTTTCGTCGGGATTTACGCCTAACAACGAGTTGACAATCGGGGGAATGGATGCAAAGCTAAGCCAAGGTGGTGATGAACCCACCGTTGGTCTTGCTCAAGGGTTGGGGTCTTACGACCAACGCCTTGGTTTAAAATGTAACGTGATGTGTGGGGTTCGTTTTAATTTTGCGAAATTGAAACAAGCAAACGAAAAGAAATCTTTCCCTAAGCCATTCAGACTGAAAACCAGAAAACAGAAAAACAGAAATTTGACAGAAGCTGTAAAAACCCCTACCTCTTCTCTGCCTAATCGGAAATTTCTGATTTGCTCTGAAAATTTGCACGAGATCTATAATCGTCCCTGGGTGGAGCGAATAACAGATCGTAATCGTCCCGGGGTGGAACGAATAATTTATTCGTCCCGGGGTGAGACGAGTAACAATTCTGTAATCGTCACTTGCAGAGACGAATAACAGTCCGATTGTTGAAAAACAGGTACCTGTAAAAAAACAAGCAATTTTTAGATCAGTAATTTAACCTAAACAAAAATAGAGGACAGAAGTCCCACCGTGATCGCCATTGAAAGCACGAGATTCCGGAAACAAAAAGGAAAAACTAAACAAAATTGCATTAAAAGGAAAGAACACAAATGAATGAACATAAGATATAAAAGCAATATAAACTATAGCCCTTTTTATTGATATTCTTTTCAATTCGTGTTACAATACGTCTCCTTCCTTTTTAGGGGATAGGAGCGTTAGATATTGATCTCTACAATTTGCTTCAAAATTCCTCTTCCGCATGCCCACGTTTGGAATGGGCGGGCCAAATGTTGCCGCCGCTTGCGTTGGTAAGGTAGACTCCTCGCCGCTCCTCTAATGCTTCAACTCTGCACTCAAAGAAACAAACAAGAAAGTCAGTAGCACCTGTGTATGAAACATAAAATATGAATCTAACGATGATTGAAATGAATCTAAATGAAAGACTTGACAAAAGCATAAACATGAAACTAAAAGAAATACCACGATTATGAAAGCACAAATCGCCAGTGAGTGAACTAGCAGCACTTCGTCGCTCAAAATGCTCCTTCTCTGTATATCCTTTTTGGGTGAGAAAACTCACCGTTTTTATAGACCCAAGGGGTCTTTTTGAATTAACATGCAAAAGTGTTTCTTTGCATGAATGCTTTTGTTTGTGAAGAGAAGACTTCTTCTTGATCAAGGGCTTCTTAAGCGCCTCTCGTGCATGTCTTTGCATGTTTTAGCAAAGCTCACTTGCACTCCCATGCAATGAAGGGATAGCTAAGTGGCAAATCTGAGTTGTCTTAAAAAGCTTACTCTCCTTCCCATGCAGTGAAGGGAAAGTCAATTGGCAGATGTGTGTTGTTAAAAGAACTCACTCGCACTCTTATGTCATGCATGAAAAGCTGAGTGGCAGATGTGTGTTGTTAAAAGAACTCACTCGCACTCCTATGTCATGCAGGGAAAGCTAAGTGACAGTTATGAGTTGTTATATGCCGAGATTTGACTTTTTGCAAGTCAAACTCTACAATCGTCCCACCCCGAAGCGAGCGTCGGTAATCGTCCCTGGGTGACACGAGTATCAGTCAGCACTCGTCCCTAAGAAGGACGAGTATCCATCAGTCAGCACTCGTCCCTAAGAGTGACGAGTGCCAGTAAGCACTCGTTCCTAGGAAAGACGAGTAAAATTATTACTCGTCCCTGGGTGGGACGAATAAGAAATAATGTGTCCAAAAGGTGCCAAATTGGTTTTTGACTTACAAAAACTGTTGTGCGAGTGGTTAGAACCACTGTTTAACCTCCGAGGGCTGCCCTGGGGGCTGTGTGTGTTGGTGCGATCAGTGCTTGTCGTCACATAATCGGATTGGTGTTGTTTTGGTGCTGTTGGGACGAGTAATATATTATATGATATATTAATATAAATAATATTAATATAACACAAAATAAAATTTCATGTTATATTTTTAATACATAAAAATATTAATTATCTATTATTATCTTTTATCAAATTTTGATTTTGACTGATATCAGTATAATCTCTACCTAGTTGTTGGCCTTTAGTAAGTGTGAGGTGAAGTACAAACCCCCAAGAAATACTAGCTATTTAATTATGATCGATATGGAGCACAAATCCCCAAGGAATTTACCTTATATGGTCTCTTTGCACCATTAAAGGTAACTTTAGGAAACAAGGTATAATTGATATCTAAATTATAAGTACCACAGATAAATTTTAATAAAGCTTAAATTTTCAATTGCTAAATTTTAATAAAGCTTAAATTTTTATTTTACAATATCTTGTCATGTGTCTAGTCTTATAACAATTGTGGCATCGAGATATCTTGTCATGTGTCTAGTCTTATAACAATTACGACATTGAAATGCAATATTTTCATAATCCACTTGTTGATCCCATTCTCTTGATTCAATTTTAATATTAATGGATTATGGTAAAGGTTTTAAAATATCCATAAAAACATATATTTGTGTATATATAGCATGCTTTTGCTCCTTAATAGTTAGTCCCTCAATGAATTTTCCTACGGTATTTCTAATATTCTTCAAAACATCCTTATTTATAAGTTGATATGGAAGTCCAAAAAGCCTAAACTAGAATAGAATCTTCTTCACAGTTTCTTTTTTAATAGAGAACTATGCATTACATGGTCTTCAATAAAGGGTATCTATCCCCCAAAATTATGGGCCACCACTACCCATTATTTTATTCTTGATTTTAAAATTGGAAAATATAAAGGTAAAGTGCAAAGGAGGTTTTAATGTCCTACTCCAGTTACTAAAGCATGGTGTACTATCCTATCCCTCAAAGGGTTTGAACCTTAGACCTTTATTTAAATTTCCAATGTCTCCACTATTAGGCCACCTAAGTTGTACATGATAAAAAAAACCTTTAGCAAGAGAAGTTAGAGTAATTTAAATTCAACCTCCATTTCAACTTGATCCAATTTTGAATCTCCAAAATCCGTAGCCAGTATCCATGGAACTTACATATTAACCCTCTACTTTTAAGAACCATTATTTCATTCTCAACCATCTTATACTTGATAATCACTTTTGGTATAACATTTGCTACTTGGATCAAGCTTACCATATCTTTGCTCTTATTTTTATCTCCAACTTGGGCATCCATACTTCTAGCTAGTGTAACCTAACTTCTAGCATCCTAACTTCTTATTAGATATTTTAAATATGAATTTCGGTCCATGCTATGTAGTGGGGACCACTCACAACTTGCATTCACTTTCATAGATATAAATTATTTATAAGTACCTTTTTTATTCATAATTTTTAAAATTAAATAGAAATTCACTTTAGAATTTGCATTTTATTTTTAATTAACATATAAATATAATTACTTTAAATATGTTTAAATGCATTTAAATAACATATTTTATTTTTATATTTACAATATCTATAAGAACTTTGGAACTTTGAATAGAGGTTCAAGGTTCAAATCTTGTGGGATATAGGGTTGTACATCATGCTTTGACAACTAAAGTATGCTTAGATAACCATATAATGGGTAAATAATATATATCGCATATGGTCTATGGCCTTGTCAAGTTAAAAACTATATTATCTACAATGTAAGTGGATTAACGTTGGAGACTTTGAAACTCTAAATAGTGATCCAGGTTTTTAATCCTGTAGGGTGTAGGGTTTTACACCATGCTTTGATAACTAGAGCATGGTTGGATAACGCTAAAATGCAAATATTTTCATCCATAGTAATTATTTTCTTATGCTTCCCTAAAACTCCTAAATTGTGATGGATATTCTCCATCCTCATTTTTTATTATGTTGCTCTTAAAACCCTAAAGTGCAAGGGATAACCTCTACACTACTTTTATTTCTATTACAGGGAGAGAATTTTATATTACTTGAGGAAAATGAAGATAATTTACCTCAAATAAACTTGGCCTCGTTTGCCTTCATATTTTCCTTCGCATCTTTAACTCCTAAATTTAAACTTGCACATTTTACTTTCTCATCCCTTGTATCCTTCTTTGATTCTTCTAATGGTTGGTATAGTCAAACTATGATGGCCTTTGTAATTTTATGCTATACTTAGGATTTCTTTACTACTTTTGTGGGAGTAGAATATTCTTGATCTAGTACAAAATAGAAATGCAATAATATTATATTACAGAAAAAAGAATATATTACATAATCACAAGCCTCTTTGAGGGGGCAACCACCTTAGAAGTAGAGTTTCGATACAAAAAAATAATGTCTCTTCTCTTTTTTCATTGGCTCTTTTATAGACTTTGTCTACCCTAACTCTAATGCTCAAGGGTTCCCATTCATGTGCAAGTCAGGGCCTGAGCTAGTAAATCCTAAATATTAATCATTAAATCTTAAAAAAAAACCATTTATAATAAATAATGGTTACATCATATGGGCCCATAAACCTAGGCACCTAAAGTACCACATGACTAAACAATTATTAATAATATTAGAATAGGATTTTAACATGCCCATTCCCTTAAAAAAATATTTGTCCTCAAAGTTAGAGATAAATAAATTATTGCTATAATTGTTGAAGATACTCCCATGTCACATCTTCCTATCATAAACCCTACCAATGGACCAAGAGTTTAGTGATTGTGTAGTTATATAGAATGCATGTTATGTAGTTTAAAATATTGTCAAGCTCTAAGATGATCACACCTTCATCATCCAACCTATGGAGTGTCAATTAGACCTAAATGCATTTATCGAGTACCTTCTTCAAACAAGAGATATGGAAGACTAGATTGATATTGGAAGAATATGGTATCACAAGCTTATAGGCCACTTATCCAATCTACTGCAATACCTAGTAGGGTTCATAAAACTATACAACCATTTTTGGATAAGCATAAAGTTGCACTAAAGATTGCTTGTAGGGCTAGAGTCAAAGGAATACCATATCACCTACATTGAGCTACACTAAGAACGGTATTGATGTTGGAATTAAATTCCTATGTAATCACACATTTGCAATATGGTTCAAAATCCAAGGATGAGGTGACACCTTGCATGTACATGTGAGTTGGCAGCTTGTAGAAGATGCAATATTGTATTTATTTGATATTGCTAATGGATAAAGTGGAATGTCTAGACATATCCCAAGGGGAGTTTACCCTTGTTATTATCTTATTCTAAAATGGTTTTGTGTTTACATATTTATTTTGTTGCTCCTTGTATTTAACTCTTTGCATTTGGTATCAATGTCCTGTTCAAATTTAACATTTGATATCAGGGCCTATGGTCTTGAACCTAGGCAATTTATGACACTGTATGAAGAGATCCTATGGTTCTTTTTTTGTGATTATATGTAGGATTAAGCACTATTAATGCTAGGATTTCATATTCAAATATGGTTATTTTGTATGTTATATTTGGTGAAGAGATACAAGGGTTTATGGATTGTTGCAAATCTAGGTATAGAAACAATTGTTTTTTCTCTCTTGAAGCAAATATATGGTTTTTTTTGCTTTTAAAGGTTATTACAAGTATTGTGAAATGATTTTGTAGGTTTTTTTGCAATGGTACAAGTATGGTATACTTTTTTGAGTATATGAGGAGAGAAGGTGATATGCAAAATGTATTCATATTAGATCTTATGAAGATCTACTCAATCTATGTTTTATCTATATTCAAATGTTTATTTTCTAAATAGGTGCTAGAGTTTAATATCGAAAATACCTATTTTAGTGGATTTATTATGCATGTTGTAGAGGCATCCATGCATGAGGATTTATTTTGCAGCTGGTATTCTTGTTATTTTAGTGTGTTGTGCAAATTTAAAACCTTAGATCTATGTTTTGCAAAGTTGTTAAATAATATTTGAAGTCTATCTGACCCTATAACTACACAATAAAAGGAAATAGGAGGAGAATGTAAGCTTTACGAGTCATTAGTCTAAAATTTTGGATATTTTGGAATCACATAAGATTTTTGGAGAAGTCATAAAACTGCCACTTATGAGATCTCTAAGTTTAGTTGTAGAGGGGATTGTTATCTATACGTGCCATTATGTGAAGACTCGATCAAGGCATACAGATAATTAGTTATGGAAACATAGCATAATATAACATAACACTTCTTTCTACTATTGGAAACCCTTTCTATTACCTCATCTTCATCACCTTTGTAATAATGGAGGTTCCAAAGAGCTTGCCTTAAAAAATTTGCAATATCATGCTCTTTGTGTTGGTAGTGATGATTCATCATCGTGTGTACTATTGATCTCCAATAACACATGATGTTCACCCACATCATCATCCACATGTCACACTCAAATTTATATACGTCATAAAGTTTTGTGTTCGGATATCTATGGAGCTTCTTCACGTATTTCTATGACTCATCTTTATTGATTCTAGGTCAAGTGAGCCAAACGTAGAACACAGTATTGGACAATCCTTGATACCTACTGATCATAATATTTGGATCAATTAAGGGACTTGGTAACCTAAAACTATAGGGCTTTCATTAGTAAGCCTTTTAATGCCAACTTCTAGGATGTCCTCACAACAGGTTACTACAAACTGAAAGTAGAGCTTTTCTCTAGAGTAAGCAAATGTAGGGCAACAAGACCTTGTCCTTGAGATACTTTACTCAACAACCAAGTTTGAAAGAAACTATCCACTCATGGATAGGATGCTTTCTACTCTTGGCACCAGATATATGCAAATGCATAACAAAATTAGATTTCTTGATGAGAAAAATGAGCATTGAGTCTCATATTTATAAATACATATGAGGTGGTGGAATTTTCTTGATACTTCTATAGTAAATCTAGAAGTTCTACAATACCTAAAGATAAGATCAGAAGTTGGTGAGTGGAGTCTTATCCCTTTCACATGGAACAATGTCTTCCACTAATACCAACTGTACAAGATCAAATTTGTACAAAATTCTATCCTCCACTAAAATATCGATGTATTCTACATATTCCTTGGGGAGACTACAAGCATTATTGGCAATTAGCAATTTTCTATCATAACCATGCAGTTAATTCTTTTGGATCGATAATGTTAGGTTGAGTGTCGAGCATTTATGTATCTCAAACAATTGATGATTCAAGAACATGTGATTGTGATATTGGAAATGCAAGCTACATGACTTTATTAATATAAGTTCTTAATGTAAGGTAATCTGTGAAGTTAATTTTAATTACAGAATTACCCATTTTCTCTTGCCAAGATAAATCCACACATATTGTTGCAAAGAAAGCCTAAAAAGCTACACTTGGTTCTTGCAATCCCCTTAGGAGGATAAGATCATCAAGTTTTCCTTGAATGAAAATATCTTCAACCATGGATGTTGTGGTTTGGCTTGAAGTAAAATAATTTACCAAATTTTTATTCTCCTTGCATAATTATATATAAAATCAAGATAAGGAAAGTTACCAAACCTGATTAAGTCAACATTTAGAAAATACTGATGGATTCTTCTGTAGAAGGCTTGACAATATTTTGGACTATTTAAAGGCCAATTTTTCCATCCAAAGGAAGGTGATCCAAAGATTTTTATTTGGTATATTTCTCTGGTCAAAGCATCAGGAAGAGTATTTTATTTTCTTAGCACATATTCAATAGTGAACTGATATTGAGTTAAAACTGTTTACCACCAAGCATATCTTCCTTTGCAAAGTTGCACTAAAACATTCTTAGTCATAAGCCATTTAAAATTATTACTATCCATTCTGATAAAAAAGGTTTTAGGAAGCAAAATTATTTTGAACTTTTCTACTCCTTTTATGATAGTCAAAATCTCTTTCTCTGCAGGCTAATAATTTGGTTCATTCTTTTTAAATTCTCCTAATTTATACGCAATGATTTTTTTTGTATTATTTCTTTTGACAAAAAGAATGCATGCCCAAAATTCCTTACTAGCATATTTTTGGAGAATATAAAGACCTTTGAATGTTGGTTCTAATGGAGACAAGTCTGAACAATAAAATTTTAGTTTTTTGACATCTTCAAAAGCATTTGGAGACCAATTGAATTTATCTCCTTTGATGGTTTCTCAAATTGGTTTTATGATCTTTGAAATATTTGGAATGTAATCATGTAGATAATTTAAACATCCCAAAAATATTTGGACTTGTTATTTGTTAACCAGTTTATCAAGAAAATATTTTACCTTCTCCAAAACATGTGGTTGCATAATAATTTGAACATATTTCAAAAGACCTCCCAAAAATTCAATCTCTGATTTTGCTATCTAAAATTTTTTACTATCACCTGAAAGACCAATTCCATGTTCAGTAACCAAATTATTAAATGTTTGGATATGGTGTTGATGCTATGTTAGAGTTGAGAATACACAACAAAATAATCAATATAATTTGTAATACATTCATGAAACAGAGAAAATATTTTATCCATTCGCATCTGGAATTGTGTTGGTGCATTCTTTAACCCAAATGGCATTACTAGCCATTCATATAAACCAATTGGAGTTGAAAAAGCTATCTTGCAAATATCTTTTTCTACAATCATGATTTGGTGATAACCAAAAATACAATTTTACTTGGAAAACATATTCCCTGAACCAACTTTTTCAATCAACTATTTTTTATGTGATAAAGGCCATTTTATATCTTGAGTGATAACATTCAAAGGAATGTAGTTTGCAACCTTTATGACTTTACCTCTTTTTATCTCTGAATGTTTTCTTACAATAAATTTTGAACATGAATAATTAGATTCATAAGGTTTGATTGAACCTTTTTGCAATAATTTATTTACCTATTTATGGGCTTCATCATCATCCTGCTTCCTGAGAATAATATTTTTTCCTTCTATAGAAATATCCTGGATTGTGGAAATCATTGCTTGAGGTGAATCCACAACCCATTTATCTAGTGGATGCTTGACACAACATTTTCTCATTAATTATTCCAAGCCAACCACTATTGTAGGATTAATTGTAAGAAACACATGGGAACATTATTGTACTGCATTTTTCTAGAGTTTAGTATTTTATAATTTTGTTTCATTAATAATGATGTTTTCAATGTTAGGATTTACCCATTGAGCTTTTAGCTTTTTAGCATGGAAAACATTTTGGAATCCTAGGGACTTAAATTTTTCATTTTCTATACTTAATACCAAACAATAACTTGCAATTATATAAGGGTAAAATTTATCTAAGGGACTTCCCAAACCTACATCATATCCCCCATAATTAGTATGTACAATTTTTTTATCATATGGATGAAAGATATTTTAAATAGATCTCCAAACCATTACAAAGAGAGAGACATCATTCCTAAAGGAAGGATGCTCTAAAAATATACATCCAGAAACCAATAAAATCTAAAGAAACAACAAAAATACCATTATTAAATATAAATATAATAAATATTGGACATGAAGCCAAACAAGACCTAGATAGGAATAAGGAATTCCATAAAATCCCACTGAAACCAAAAAATGAAAGGGGTCCAACCTTGGAAAACAAAAATAGACAGAAGATCCAACCCAACATTAGATCTTCATGATGCTTGGACTAGCTTCATTGACAACCTTTTGCTCATTAATTTCCCAAGCCTACCAGCCCATGAGGGCAAAGATATCCTCAACATGAGAGATATAATATTGCATAGAGTACATGGTGGCCTGTAGCAAGTCAATGAAGAATGTTGTAATTTCATAATACTATCCTTTAGATAGTTCAGTGCCAAGTTCCCATTGTCCCACTGAAGCTTTGAATTTTTTGCACTCTTCTAGTGCAACTCCCACCCTTAATAACCTTGAACTTCTTAGAAGAAGGGTCTATAAATCTGCCATGGAATATCAACTCCATACTTCATTAAAAATGAGTTGATGAGAAGTACAACCCATCTATCTTCAACGTCCATCAATTCCAAGGACATAAATGGGAATAATTTAGAGAATTGGCATCCAACATGCGCGAGATATTTCCCTTAACCTTTGGAAAAAAAAATTGTATAAACAATTTTATTCCAAATTTGTATAAACAATTTTTTCCCAATTTGAAGAGGAATATCAAATGCACAATATTTCATTTGAACATTTCCATTCATTGTTGACACTTGAATCTACCCAATTTTGAAGGAGATTTTCCACTGCAAAATTTATGTTGCACCTATGTCAATGAAAACAATATTTTTTCTCAAATTCATTTTCTATATACTTCTATTCTAATTGGACATAAGACTAAATTGTAATCTACAACCATTTTTCTGATCTAAGCTTATTGGATTCTAGATGCAACTAGATAATTTTGAACTTGAAAAGAATTTCTCTGAGGTAATTGAATGTTCTTTTTGAAAGAAATTAATGCCTTAGTATCTTTTTGGATTACTTCCTTTTTTGGCATTTCCTCAATATCAAAGAATTCACTGATATTAAAATTAGAATTATTCTCAAAATTAGAACCACAAAATTCAGAATTATTGGTTTCACAACTATCAAAACATTTTTTACTAAACTTATTTCTATTATGTTCTGCATCTTCTTGTGTTTTTTGTAATTCAATTTCTTCCTCTATGATATTTGGATCTTCAGGAAATGGTTAAAACATAAAAATATGGTTTATTGCTTCAACCTCTTCTATATTATCATCTATCATATATGTATCAAACAGAGGTTCATCATCCACATCTTCTATTTCAAAGAATTCAATATTTTTTGTTTTCCATAATTGAAAATGCTTATTATTTTTCACATATTTCCTAATATTCAGCTATTTTAGGTTCTGTAAAACATATTTTGACACGTTTTGGAGACTTCTTACTGCATGAATGTGCATAATGACCCTTTTATATATATGAAAAACATGTAACATATTTTTCTAGTCTTGTCTATATTTTATTTCTCCTAAAACATTTGTAAGGTTTAAAACCTTTAAGATTTGTTTTTTGAATTTTCTTTTCTTTTTTATTTACAAAATATATCTACTCCATCAATAGAAGCACACACCTTTTTTATGATCAAAGAATTTTTCCTGATCACCTTTTCTTGTAAGCATAGATACCTAATATTCTATCTCACTACCTCAAAGATTTTTGCAAAATACAATTGATTTAAATAAGTTTCTTGCTCTATAATTTTTTTTAAGACTAGTTGGCCAATTCCTTTGGGAAGAGAGGACAAATACTAAACTTTTATGAACATATCTCTATGCAAATTTAATTTATATACAGTCTGCATATAATTTTTTGAATATTCTTCAAATTGAATTAAACCTCCCAATTTTCTTATTGCTAGAGCCAATTGATTTTCTTTATCAAAATTGATATGTTGAGGCAAAAATTCTATCATTAAAGCTATATAAAAATATTCTAACACTTTCATATATGCATCATTTTTTATTCTATACTGGCATATGTCCACCAATTTAAGACCATTCCTACCATGTGCCTAGCAACAACTTCAATTACAGTAAGATTATCTAAATTGTGTATTTTTTGTATAGACCTATAACAATTTATCCATAAGGTGATTACTTATTTTGGATCTAACAAATGATAAATGTCTAACAAAAAGCACCTTATTTCATATTGAAGCTTTCAAATCTTTGTTGTTTGTTGCCTTCTCCTTTGAAAATTATTCTAAATATTTTTTCTTTAGGACCTCTAATAGTTTTCCCTAATTGTTTTTGAATTTTTTGGAAGGTGGTTGGGACAATATTAATTGGTTTTTTCATGCTTCCTAAGTTTATTTACCTTTGTTCCTTTTTAATTTCTTTAGCCTATTCGTATTTTTCTTTATGTTGTGTTTTCATATACCAGGGTTATGCGTAAGGGGTCAACCCCAAAATATATTTATAAAAATTTGACGAATTGGTTTCAAAATCCAGGTGAATAGTTTCGAAATACATGTAGAAGGTTCACTATTATTAGGGATAATGTTGAAAATTTAAACTTAAAATGGTCAAATTATTATAAAATTGGGGCGAATTGACCCAAAAAAATTGCACCCAAAATTTTTTGGCTAATGGACCCTGGTCAAGGGTCCCAAATATTAGCCAATTCCAAATTTTGAAAATCCTAATTTTAGCCAATTTTGGAAAAATAGCCACTATGCATAACCCTGTCATATACTATTTCACTACTTCTAAATTTTTATTAATACTTTTCATTTCTGCAATAATTTCTTCTAGGCATGTCTCTATATTGTCTATGTGAGGTTTAACATACCTAGTCCAGTTGTTTATATAATTTATTTGTATGATTTTTTCCTTTTGGTCTTGTGAATCAGATAGGTCATGTTCTATAACACAACTGACATCTTCTCTGGAGTCAATTTTGGCTTCATCATCTTCAATATATATATGATGCTTTGATTTTGGTTGCCAAGAACCACCTTGGATGAAGCATTTTTCTTTTTTGGAAAAGATTACAAAATTTTTGTATCTAGAGTGAGACTTAGAAGAAGGGCCTGCTTAGAATATTCTAATTTGAGGCTTTTTTTGGATAGTGACCAAAGCTTTAGGATCCTTGGTCTAAATAATGATGCTAGAAATATCAGAAGGTAAATGTATTTTTTTCTTTATTTACAAAATTGAGGATGTACAAAAGACTGTGACTAAGAAGAATATATAGAACTTAATCTCTACAAGGAAGATACCAATGGTAATGGCCTAAGGATTACAGGATTCCTCATAGAATTTATTCTATTTAAATCAAGAAAGTGTAATATGACTTGTCCAGACCCATCCTTTGCTATTCTAACATTTTGATCTACATTTTGCAATTTTTCATGTATTTCCAATTCCCATTCTCGTGGTATTTCAAAATTTTCAAAAGTAACTGGATAAGCTTAAGATCCAGTAGAAATTGGGCCAATAGGGACCATTTCCTTTGAATTATTAGTAGGGAATTGAATTCGAACTAGGGTAAAGCAGATTTGGTAGAGAAATTTTATAGTAATGGATAATTCAAAACTGCCTAGTTTCAAATCTAGACCTTTTTTTCTACCAAAAGTTTCCATATTTTCCCAAAATATCCTTTCTCCAATAGATAAGGGAAATCAGGAAAAAATGTAACATATTGCACCCCATTAGCTAATGTACACAGTTTTCCCTATGATTGCTTGTCAATATGAATTAAGTATATAAACCATAATTACCACAAAACTAGATCCTAGCAAACATTTTCTAAATAATGGAGTAATTACAAGCTAGATTGCACCAAAATGAGTATAATTATAGCCTTGGATTTTTAAATATTTCATAGGCCTAATCTCTTCAGGACTGAATATATTTATTTTTTTGCATGCCTTGTTCTGAGAAACAATATTTGTTTAATCTTGGGTCTATAAACATATAAAGGTATTTTCTTTTTATAGAGACTCTTTTTAGATTTTTGTAATATTTTCTTTTGTTCTTCTAATCTATAAACTTCTTTCTTGTCTAACTTAGGAACTAATAGGCTCAAATCATAAGTTTTTGCTTTAGCTTTCCATTCTGGGATATCATTTACTACTACAACATTGTTTACAAAATCTTCATATGATGATGCAAATGCAGAGTCCATGATAACTTATTGTTATTGCACTCCTATATTCAAATCTTTACTTGTGATGTAAAAAACTCCAGATAAGTTATGCAACGAAGCAGAGTGTAATTACTGCAGATACAATCCTATGAATATATTTTAATATAATATCTAAAGGCATAGATGAAGATATCAAATTTTGATTCACTCGATCAATTGAAATCGTAGGTGAAGAGCATACTTTTAAATGTTATATCCAAGGAAAAAACTGGGCTCTGATACCAAAATTGGGTATAGGTCAACTGATCCAACTATAGAACACAATATTGGATGATCCTTAATACCTATTGATCACAATCTCTGGATCAATTAAGGGATTTGGCAAACTAAAACTGTAGGGTCCTCATGGCTTTACCTCTTTTTATCTCTGAATGTTTTCTTACACTAAATGCTAAACAAGAATAATTAGATTCAGAAGGCCTGATAAACCTTTTTGCTATAATTAATTTACATGTTTATAGTCTTTTTGATAATAATTCTAGTTTTGATATCAATGAATTCTCTAATGTTGAGAAAATACCAAAAAAATAAGTAATCCAAAAATAATTAAAGGCATTAATTCCTCTGCCACATCATTTCATTTACATCCAAGTGTGTTCTTTATTAAAAATTTAATTTAATGTGTAGTATTATTAATTTATTATTATTTAAAAGATAATGTGAATGTATGGGACCCACACAGTTCAACAAGATCTTATAATTTTGAGTAATTTTTGTTAACATCTTTATATATTAATATTATTATGTACATGTGTTTTATATGAAGCTTGTCATTTTGGAGCAAGCTTTTTAAACCATTTCTTTGTATATATTAATATTATATGGATGTGTTTTATATGGCATTAAGGTTAATTTGATTAATAATAAAGTATATGTAGTCCTGGGGGACAGCGCAACGGTTTGGGATTTATCTCTTCCTTATAAGAGGTCATGGTGGGATGGGATACCCTGAGCATGGTCATATATAGGGATTTATCACACTAACCAAATCTAAAAATAATAATAAAGTATATGTATTTTTAAATATAACTAAAGTTAAACTAATTTATATATTTATTTTTTAAATTTTATTTCAATATATTGTGGTATTAGTTTGATTGATAATATTTAAGTTTGGATCTCAACTTTCAAAGTTTAAGTTCTTTTAATGTGTGAGGTCATGTTTTATTTTTTCTTGGAGAAAAAGGAGTTGTACTTGGGTCCCTCACCCTTAATAACTCACAACTATCTCCTATAGAACTTCAAAGTATACAAAAATATTAAATTTTCACTTTAATTGAGTTGTTATAGCTAAATTTCTTTGATAAAAAGTAAACTTTTTATTTTCATTTACTTGATCTTCTTCAATTTTCTGTAAATACAAATATTCCAAAATTCAACATCCTTCTTCTTAACATTTTCCTGCAACAACCTTCACAATACCAAAACTCCACCTCTACTATCTACGCACTACATCTTAGTAGAGTAATATTTCTAAAACTTCACATTATCATAATTCACTTTACTAGATCTAGACTCTTAGTTTCTTCCCTAAAACATAAGTGCAACAACAAGAACTGTAATAAATATTTTAGGAGTCTTATAAAGTTGAAAGTATATGCTAGATCATGTTATTTGATAATATATTTAAAAATTAAAAAATACAAAATTTAATATGAAGATGAATAATATTCTATTTATTTTGACAAGTAGGTATTATGTCATCTTATTTTTTATCATTTATATTTTTCAAGGGCTATCATAAATTTTAGATTAAGGTTAACTCACTTATGTGAGTAGTAATTGGGACTCTATGCCCATAAAATGCATGCTATTATTTTTTATATGCTATATTATTCGTTAATTATAAATCAAATTTAATTGGTCTTTCTTGCTCCCACATTTATTTTGGAGCATCTAGTGGGAATGCAATCAGAGAGCTTTCAAGAATTCAAGGCATGATCTGGATCGGGTTTCTTCTAGAGCTCTTGGAGCTGCTGTGGAGAATGTGTCTCATTGTTTCTTGGATCTCAAAGCGGATTATTTGGATGAAAGCCTTGTGGAGGCTAAAATTGGCTTTCCAGCTTCTTGCAAGTCATCTAAACTGCCTGCTACCTCGGTGCGCTCAACTACCTTATGGTTCCCTCCTAAGGATTGGGTCAAATTGAATTTTTATGGTGCCTCGAAAGGAAATTTGGGCCCTACGACTACTGGTGGGGTAATTATAAATTCTAAGGGTGAGTTGATTAGTGCATACACAAAGAATATTTCTATTCAAACCTCTCATTTTACTGAAGCCAAGGGTCTCCTTCAAGGGATACTATTGGTAGAAACACTTACATATCAAAAAATCATTGTTGAATGGGACTCTTTAAATCTAGTAAATATTGCCAATTCTATTAGCAAGACTCACTAAAGCATTTCAAATATTCTAGCAGAGGTGTTTAGAATTTTGAAATCAAGAGAAGATTTCAAAGTTTAGCATATTTATCCGGAAGGCAATAAGGTGACGGATTATATGGCCACCTTGGATCTTTATCAACAAGGCCTAAGGGTCTGGTTGGATAATGTCCTCCAAGACCTTGAATCTCTTATTTTCGATGATCATGGTGAATTTTTGGTTGTACATGAGGCTTGGTATGAAATTTCACTCTGTGGACTCTTTTTTGGATGTTTTATTTTATGCTTGATTGGATGGGCCATATTAATTGGTGATATTCACAAGTCCCCTAACATTTTTTAGCTGACTACCATCAGTTGGGCATCTTTGTGTGGATGTTAGTCAAAATTTTATTGGCTTCGATCCTGATGGTGTCCTCGTTGTATGCTCTTATGGCGATATGGTGATGTTTTTTTCTCTTGTGGTGATGTGGTGATGTGTTTATCTATTCTAGAGGAAAAACACTCCGCTCTTCTAGGTATATTACAGGTTGTGGTCTTCTTTGTCAATGAGATTCAGGACATGGTTAACAAGCAGATGGATATAGCAACCCCAAAATAGCTCTTCTATGATGTTCTTTTGGTAGTTGATATAAGGTTATGTTTTATGTTGGTTGTATGGGAACCTCTCTATTTTTTTTTGCTAAGAGAGGCATGGTTCCTTTAGATGTTGTTACCTGAATTTTATGGTATGTTGTTTTTATGGGGCCCTCTCTATTTTGCCATGTTGAGGGTAGCCTATTACTCTTGCCCCTTGGCTAGTTTTGATTTAGTGATGTAGTTTTGTGCATTCTCATGCCCTATCTCAGCCTATTGTAATAGGTTTGGGGACCTTAAAACCTCTTCATTTATCAAATAAAAAACTAACTCAAATTTAATATTGTTTTAAAGATAAAAATATTTATTTTAGTTTTTAAATATACTAAAACTAAAAAATAACTAAAAATACAACATTGCATCTGCAAGAGAATATTGAGAGAGATACAACCATGTGAAGATAATTTTCTAGAACAAGGATAACATTAAGGTAATATTGTCAAGAAAAATATCTCATATTTCAAGAGTCATATATTTGTGAAGGGCTGTCTAATTCATATGAGTCAGATCAATTTGTGTGGAATTTGAAGAGTTTTAAAATGAGTGGACATATAAATAAATCCAAGTATTATTGAGGGATATATGTCAATGTGAAGTCAACCATCTAGAACAAGGCCAATGATGATTTTTCAAGTCGTAAAAAGTGAAAATGTAGATATCTATTCTCTAGGGTTTGGATGACGGGAGGAGCAATGGAGGGATAGGGCATCAATGAGGTGGTAATTATCTTTGGACATAGAATGTATAAACTAAGTTTTGTATATCCCTTCATTATATTAGAAGTTCTACATGCATATTATTGTAGGTTTATTTTCAAATAATATAATCAATATAGGATATACTAGTAAATTTTAGTAGATATCAAGTTATAGTTTCCTTTCCATGGATCAATTTATAGTTAAATTCTTAGAATCATCCCTAGTAGTAGAGGTTAGGGAGGACCTCACATAGCAACTATCCTCATTGCTCAAAGATAAGGTAATCATTGGTAAATTTAATGTGTCCTAGCCAAGGGTTTCAACTCTGAGAAAATAGATTGATAGGAGATGAAAGTATCTAAGAGTGAGTCTATCATTTCTTTCTAAAGGTTTTTCTTAGCTATTTTCTATTCCAAGGAGGAAAGAGATAAAATTATAAAAGGGGGTCCTTGGTTTTGTTGAATAATATTACATTATTTGGAATAATTGAATGTACCTTCATAGTACAATTATAAATATGTAAAAATTAGAGTGTGATTTATATTTCCTCTTATGCATGTATCTATGTGTAGGATGAGTACAAGAGTCATGTGTAAGAAAGTGTGCAAGTTTTATGTAAGGTCAAGAGTCATGTATACAAGTAGTAAGATGTGAAGCCAAGAGACATGGGAAGTTTATCTTATGTGTGGAATAGGAAAGGATGCAACTCTAGGATATGTGAGGAGTACAATAGTCAAGCATTGAAGAGTCATCTTCCTAAGGTTATATTATGGAGATAAAGATCCATGTATTGTATCACTTGATGTAATTCATTCAAGCATTGAAGATATTGAAGCTTGTATATAGTTTGAGCAATATTATTGTAAGTTTTCTTTATGTTATTACATGAATGATATTAGCCATTTATTTCACATTATTGTTGTTATTTTTTATGAATTTTATGTTCATTTATATTGGTCATTTATATTGAATTCTTAAATATTGCATATTATATTTGATCCTATTATTGGGACCTATGATAATCTAGCTAAAAAGCCATTAGTGGTATCAGAGCTACTTTGAGTAGTCTCTAGTGCTTGCATCAGGAAAAACTTTGGTGTAAATATTTAAAGATATTTGGAGTGATAAATTCTAGGTCAAAAGCTACCATTGAAGGAACTCTTTGGTGTGTATTAAAAATTGAATTTAGAGGAAGATCCACATGAAGGAAATGTAAATGAAATTTTAGGATTTATATTACCATGATATTATTTGATATTTGCAGGCATATTATGATAGAGCCAACATTAAAGGAACTCAAGGAGGAACCTGAGAAAATATAGAACCAATGTTGAAGAGAATTCAAACAAGAACCTGATTAAGAGAGGTTGAGAGCCACATAGATATAGAATAAAGTGGTTAAAGCCACCTAAGAAGAAGTAGTAAAAATTAGAGATATTTTGATATTGTAGTAGCACAAATAGAATGTACTGACTGTTGTAAAAGAAGGCAAAAATATGTGTTGAATAACACATTTAAAATTCTTACTTGAATTACCATCAAAGAAGGGACCAATGGATGTCTAAAACCTTGAGGGATGTAAGATGAATTGTAGAAGTATTAGAGAGAAAATGTAAAGCAAAGGATTTAATAAGCTAGAACTAAGCCAAGCCAAAAAATTTGTGAGGAATATTTAATCACTAGTATGATTAAAATTTGAAAAAACATAAAGTCTATTGTAAGACAACAAAAATATGGACAAAAGAGGTCAAATAAGTTGCCCGAGTCTCCATACATTACCTGCCTACAATAAAATAGATAGCAAGAAATGTTCCTAGAGAACATAGAGGAGTTACCTAAAATAGATATCCATTTCTAGAGAGCATGGAGATATTAAGTGTCACCATAGGATTAAAATTATCCAAGAATATTAAGTGCCAGTTGAAGAGAGGTCAAAATTTCTTGAGAAAAAATATGTTTGAAGCAAAAAACTTTCACTGATAGAAGAGTCAAGCAAATTGAATGTGAGATATCAATCATATATAGAATCCCAAAAGGAATTTGAAGTGTATAAAAAAATATTAAAGTAGAAATAGAAAGTCTTTGCATGTAATGATCGTGCTTGGGTCATACCTAACACTTAATGCATGCAATCATTCGAAGTGCCTAACAAAAATTCTAGTAGAAATGCAAAAACTAAGGTAAGGTTTCTATTTCAAATTATTAGGTAAAGAATATTACACCAAGACATAAGGGCATATTAGATTAAAGTTGATCAGATTAATAAGGAGGAATTTGAAATTTTGACATTGGCACTTAATTCAAAACCTAAGTCATTTGATTTTTTGAAATTTTAGGAGTTATTAGACTTAAGGAAATTTGAATTTTAAAATAAAAATTTGAAATTTATTAGGGATCCAAAAGAAATTCTACTCAAAAGGAAATTAATTTGATAAAATCATGTCTAGTGTAGATAACTGGTATATTAATTTACGGGCAAACAAGCATATGACAAAATAAATAGTGGTTCAATACTTTTTAAGAGAAATATGGAAAACTAGTTGACATAACTAATAATAAGATAGATGAGCTCAAAGGAGTAGGAGATATTTTAATCAATGAAAAATTCATAACAAATAATGTATTATATGTTCCAAGATTAATTGCTAATCTACTTTTAGTATCCCAAATGATGGATCAAAACTTATCAATTGAGTTCAAAATTATCAACAATAAAAGGAAATGTCTTATTACTAAATAAGGAAAACTCATAGCCTATGGTTCATACAAAAATGGTCTGTTTTCCCTAGATAAATTATCAAATGTGCCTCTGTCAAAAAAAATAGAGAACTTTGGAATAGAAGGCTAGGACATATAAGTGCATCTTATTTAATTAAAATGAGTAGATATCAAATGGTTGAAGGATTACCCAAAATTGTATAGGAAACTTTAATTTGTCCAGAATATCTTGTAGGAAAACAACATAGAATACCTTTTGAACTCAATAACTATAGAGCTCAAGGGCCATCAAAGTTAATATATACATATTTATGTGGACCAATGAACACTACTAGTCTTGAAGACAAATATTTCTAACCATTTGTTGATGACTAGTCCAAAAAAAAGTGTGTGTATTTTGTAAAACTTAAATATGAAGCCTTTAGTTGCTTTAAACAATTCAAGAAATTAGTGGAAACAAAAGTAGAAAAATTGATCAAGAATCTTCATTCAAATGTGAATTTTTATCAAAAGAGTTTGAGTTAGTTCTAAAATCAAATGGTATAAAAATATTAGTCACTACAACATACTCACCTCAACATAATAGTATTGCAAAAAGTTTTGTATGTTAAAAGAAGCTCATCTTGATCGACAATACTATATAGAAGCTACTAAAATTGCAGTATACATACAAAATATATCACCCACAAAATTACTAAAAAATATTACTCTTGAAGAAGTATGATCAGGTTGAATCCTTCAATAAAACATCTAATATTTTTTGGATGTAAAGCATATGTGCATGTTCCAAAGCAAAGGAGGAAAAAACTAGACGATAAAACCTTATGTGGGATATTTCTTGGTTTGATGATGATTCAACAGTATATAGAATAATTGATCCAATTACAAGGAGAATTCATGTAAGGAGAGATATATTTTTTTATGAAGGAAACAAAAAACATGTTGAAGATAAAAAGGCCAATATAAGTTCAATCATAAATATTTTAGATGAAGAAAACTAATCAAATGAAGAATAAAAATTAGAAATATTTAATCAGCCAATTGAAAACTCAAAATTTACAATCACATCTCAAAGAAAACAGATAAAATGGATCAAAAGTACTCTTTAGTACTCTAAGCTTGAACAAATGCCAAATATTACAACTACAGGATCACAAACTCATAGTATGACAAGAACAAATATATATTAATGAGCTTAGTAGCAAAACCTACAATTACACAAGTTTCCATAAGACAACCTGAATGGAAAATAGCCATGGAATCCGAATATACGATATTAATGAAGAATAAAACATGGGATCTAGTTGATATACCACAAGGAAATAAAGTGGCAGGAAATAATTATGTTTACAAAATAAAAGATAAAGTAGATGGATCTCTTGACAAATAGAAGGTACGATTGGTTGCAAAAGAATATACTCAAACAAAAAGAATTGACTATGAAGAAACTTTTGTACTTACAACAAGAATGACTACTATTCAAACAATTTGTGCATTAGTAGCACAACTTGGGTGGAAAATTTGTTAAATGGATGTTAAGAGTTCATTTATTAATGAAGATCTTGAAGAAGAGGTATATATGACTTGGCCATAAGGTTTTATTATCAAAGGAAAGGAACAAAAGGTTTGTAAATTAAACAAATATTTATATGGATTAAATAAAGCACCAAGAGCATGGTACATCAAGATCAACAATCATCTGCTATGATATAATTTTAAAATAAGTGCATCAGATTAAAATATTTATACAAAAAAGGTTGGATTAGAAAGAATAATTCATGTAGTATATGTTTATGTTATAGTAATCAAAGGAAGTTTTATGATTTTGATAGATGAAGTAAAAAAGGATCTGGAAAAGGATTTTAAAATGACAGATCTAGGACTACTACATTATTGCCTTAGTTTAGAAATTAGTCAAAATGAAAATTATATCACAATAACATAGATAAAGTATGCAAACTCATTACTTAAAAAATACGTAATGAAAAATTGTAAACCTAAAGATACACCTATAGAGCAAGGTTTGCAAATATCAAGATACAATAAGACACCTCTAATTTTTGGTACTATGTATCAACAATAATTGGAAGTCTTCTATATTTAACAAATATAAGGCCTACTATTGTTTTTGCTGTAAATTATCTCTCTAGATTTGTGTAAGAACCCAGAGAAAGTAATTGGAAAGCCACAAAATTGACGCTACAATATATCAACAAGACTATAGAATATGGATTAAAATATAGAAAAAAATTACTTATAAGGGTATTCAGTTTTTGACTATGCTAGATCTATAGATGATAGAAAATCAACATCAAGATATGTGTTCTATATTGGATCATGACCTATTTCTTGGTATAGTAGGAAACACCATGCAATGGATTTTTTATCAATGAAAGTAGAGTATCATGCAACAAGAGATGCAGTATATGAAGCACTTTGGTTACAATATATATTATCAAATATGAGAATCAATAGGGATCCAACAATACTAAATTGTGATAATAAAGGAGTTCTTAAATTAATAAAAAATCCTATGATTCATGAAAGAATAAAATTTTTTGAAGCACAGTGTCACTTTATTAGAAATTTTGTTTAGGATCATCACATTTAGATACAACATGTTCCCACTAAAGAATAGATTGTAGATATTTTTACAAAGTCTCTTGTTGAAAATAAGTATAATATATTTTAGAGTTATCTATGCACATCAAGAGACTTTCATAATAAATAATGTAATACAGGGGATATTTAAGAATATTACATTATTTGGAAGAAATGAATGGACCTTCATGGTACAACTATAAATATGTAAATATCAGAGTATGAGTTAATGGTTTAGGAGTGTGAAATATATTTCCCCTTTATGCATGTGTCTATGTTTAGGATGAGTATAAGTGTCATGTGTAAGGAAGTGCGCAAGTATTATGTAAGGTCAAGAGTCATGTATACAAGTGGCAAGATGTGAAGCCAAGAGGCATGGGATATTTGTCTCATGTGTGGAATAGGAAAGGATGCATCTTTTGGATATGTGAGGAGTGTAATAGTCAAGTATTGAAAAGTCATCTTTATAAGGTTATATTATGGAGATAAAGCTCCATGTATTGTATCACTTGATTTAATTTATTCCAACATTGAAGATATTGAAGCTTGTATATAGTTTGAAAAATATTATTGTAATTTTTCTTCGTGTTATTTTTTTTACAAGAAAAATTTGTAATTTTATTTCAAGAATGAAAGAAAATTACACTTCTCAAGTGCCTTGGCACAAACAAAAACCTAGATAAAAGTATATTTATAGGAGGTAAAATATAGTTACATTCGGGTAGATCAGAGAGCGGAAAAACCCATATTCAAAATAGTATGGGGATAATAAGGATAAACATCCTTATATATCAATACTTAATCATTCAAATAACCTCCATGTTCAAAAATTGGATAGAAATTAACAAAAAAGAAACCAACAAAAAGAAAATAAATAGTTAAAAACTACCATAAATCTCTAATCAAATGAATAGGCCCACAATAAGAATCCAAAGCTGGCATAGAAACTAGGGGTATGATATTTGGGTGAAAGAAGAAACTCCATCCTTGTTTTCTTCCATTTGCAAGAAACCTTATGGAGCATGTTGACGGTATTTTGATAACCTATTTGCTTCTTGATTTAAATCCCTATAAACATGAGTAAAAGAGAAATTGCCTATAGTAGTTCATATCCCACTGGTCTAAGCAGATTATTTTTAATTGAGTAGATCTATTCATCTAGTTTATGGCTAGAGTAGAATCTCCAAAAATTTATATTTTTTTCACATGTCTCTTTGCAACACACTTCATTAGCAATCTCAATGCCTAAAACTCTAGAAATTTTTTGGAACTTATCCCAAGACTTGCTTTAAATTTGATATAGTGGGTATTCGAGAAGTACAAAATGCCTCACATGCTACCAAAAATCAACTATCTTTGACTAGCCCCATCAAAAAATCCCATGGTTGAGACTTTTCAATGAACAAATTGTCTACTTGTCGAGGTTTCTTATGTTTTCTAGACCCTTTATTGATTAAGACCAAAGTCCTCATCTAAAATATGATCTAAAATGGGGGTATTAACTTCCCTTCAAAAATAATTGTATTTCATGCCAACCATATACCCCAACATATAAGACATGGTAAGTAAATAAACTATTTCAACTCTTTTTTCAAAAACCATTGTCTTAAGCATACCTTCACTGTTTCTCCTTCCCAAATATTTTGTACTCTAGTTATCTATTCAACTTCTAACCAAACCTATTGAGAAAAAGGACATTTGATTAAAAAATATGTGATGTTATCCTCCTCTAACTAATATAACATATAAATACTTGGATCTCGTCCACTTCTCCTCTGGAAATATTCCCAAGTCAAAGCCTTATTTCTCAAAGCTAACCACATGAAAATAATTATATTTTTTGGGGTAGATAATTTCCAAATCTACTTCCACCACCAAGTAGGCCCTTGAGGATGAGGGTCAAAACTTGCTTTGTAACCAATTCTAGCCATATACTAACCCTTGGATTTGTTGTATGACCAAGCAATAGTATCTGGTTTAGTTCTCAGCTTGATATGACTCTTATTAAGACTATCAATGTAAGCCTTCCATAAAATAGCCTGCTTATCAAAAAGACCCAAGACCTGAGCTTGCTTCTAACCTTGGGTCCAAAGACTAGAAGAATCTAATTCCCCCACCTAATGAAGAAAGTATAAGCCCTTGTCTTGTAAATAACTTATCATAGCTTCTAGAAAAAAAAAAATTTCTCCACAACCCAAAATAGAATTAGCCCCTATTCTAACTTGTTCATCATTGCCCACTTTCCAAGCCAAATATTTTCTAATCATAGTTTCCATTGAATGGATACATTTTTAATGTTTTTCTATGGACTTATGATCCAATCCATAAATATCCCTAAACAAATATGCTTATGTTTAATAATCTTCTATAATCCTTCTCTGGTCAAAATCCTCCATAAACTTTTTATTGCCAAAGAAGAACCAAAAAAATGGATATTTTAAGTCCCTAACCACCTTCCTCCTTTGGCCTAGCAATACTCTACCACTTAACTAAAGGAATACCTTCATGTTCCTTGCATCCAATCCAAAGAAATCTAAAGTAGTGTTTTATTATTTTCTCTAGAACTCCTTTGGGAATGAAGGCCAAGGAGTGCCAAAACATAAGAATTGCCTCAAGAACCGACTTTACAAGTGAAATATCCCACCAATAGACAACCATCTATTACACCAATGGTTAATCCTAACCTCAATATTTTCTAAAATCCATCCCCAATCTTCTTATAAGTATTTGACTTCAATACAAAACCTAAATACTTAAAGCCTTCTTAGAAATCTAAGATATTAAAAGGAAAAAGTCAGATTAGACCATGTTCAATCTCTTGCTCTAGATCATTGAAGAAAATAGAGGATTTTTTAAAATTTATCTCCATACTAGTAACAACATTATAAGTTTCCAAGATTTCCTTCAACTTTTTAGCTTCCCTTAAACTACCATTTGTAAACAATAATTGATGATAAATCATAGGATATTAAATAATGTCTACATAAATAATATATAAAAAATTATAATGCAGACACCAAATCCTAGCCATTAATCCTTCATCCTAACCATCCCACCACCTAATTTTCCACCTTAGCTCTTTCTCGCCACTTATTTAGCCATTTCGTGCCTTTCCCACCTTCAAAAGGCCCACTTTAGCCCTTTTCTGCCACTTTTTGACCCCTTTGGACTTAATTTATATTTATTTTATATTATTTATATTTAATATAATATTTTATTATTATATTTTAATATATTTATTATAAAATATATATATATTTAAACCCAATTAACCTCAGCCATTCGATTTAGTCTAATCTCAACCATCCATCTTCATTAATCCATACCACACTTAAAGTACAATATTAGCCATAGGATTTGATTTAATCTTAGCCACACGATCAAAAGTGTTAGGATAAAACCCTAAGAAAACCCTAGGTTGGATTATAAGTAAGGGCATTTGTAAATGCTCAACCCCTGGAATGTTCTCGTCCTTAGAGAGATTGTTGAAGAAGCCCTTGTGAAGCAAAATTTTGTAGAGCCTTGAAGTTCAAATCGATCGAATCCACTTGTGTGAGAGCAGACTCAAACCCTAGCTTGCCATAGGAATTCCACCATTCCAACCACTTCCACATCCATCCTCCATCACCGTCCCAATCCCCTCATCTGTCGCATCCTTCACACCCTTGCGGTTTGCTTCTGTAGATTACACCCTCACCTGTAGGTGCCTTCCAAAGCTTGTCAGGCTCACTATAGAGTCTACCAAGCACTTGCCAGAGCCTGCCATATCCTGCAGGTGCATTCCTGAGCCTACCAAGCTCGCACCAAAGCCTACCAAGTTCCCACCAGTGCCTGTCATCATCATCAACACAAACCAGAGCTTATCACATCAAATCATTAGGTGTCGTTGGGGCACCCTACCACCAAATCTACAATGAAGCAATGGATCATCACCATCAACAACAAGGTAAATCTTTATTTTGTTATTATCTGGTGTTATTACATTTTGTATATTCAACTTACATAGATCTAGGATTTGTAATCTGTATTTTTGAGGATTCACACTATGGAACCCTCATTTGTTTACTAACAACCTTATTGTTTGTTGTGTGTGTAGGGTTAGATAGCATCAATCAAGAAATCTTGGATAGCTACTGAGGCTAGAGTGGCTCGAAATCGGATATCTCACAAGCCCACTCATTCTATTGGGAGCGAAGCATAGTTGAAGACACTCATTTTTGTATAGCTAGGATTTCGAAGAACCCTAGAAATTGTATCTATTGTATCAAATCAACTCTGTCAAGGCAAAATAATTGTAACAAGGATTTTTTCAGCTCCCCCCATTTATTGAAATATATTCCATTTTGTGTAGTTATTTGTCTCTTTGAGTTGATTTCTTTATTGATTTCATAGTATCATGTGCTTAGCTCTATAAATTGCGATCACAGTGGGACCCCACAAGGGTTTCATATATTAATATGATTTACTTTATTGATTTCATTTTGTTTCTATCTATTGCATGTTTTTCAAAAGTGAAAAATTTGTTGATTCCATCGATTAGGGTTTCTAAAGAATTCTGTAACAATTACAGAAGGTGCATAGGCACTTTGCTGCACCTGTTGATCATCACAAGTGCTCTTCTATGCCTGCACAGGTGCCCAACTATACCTGGTGACAAGTTGAAGTAGAGCCTAGGCTTCTGAGTAAGTCCCATAGCCCATGTTTCAAATTTTTAATTTACATATTGTATTTTTCTACATGATTCTTTAGATTCTAAATATAAAATGAATACAAACTAAGTAATCCGGAAAAGAATTTATTGTAGATTGCATCTAGGGTTTTTCGTGCATACATTCACATAGTTTAAATATCCTATTTTAAAATCTGTAAATTCTAGTGATTGTTTGCATATTTTGTTTGCATTGGAAACTAAAGAGCATTATTAGAATTTGCATTTTTAGGAGTTAAATACTGCTTTATTTTGCATATCTAAATAGGAACGGCATTCAAACGTAAAAATTAATTTTGCCCTACGGTGACTCCTTTGGCAGATAGGTGGATGAACCCTTCGATTGCTATTTAGGTATGGGTTTTGAGCGGTGTACTTCATGCTCTTAAGGTGAAATTTGCATTCTAATATTGGCTTCTAATTTAGATGAGTAAAATTGGTGATCTTTAGCATTGTTTGAACACAATAAATAACAGGAAATTTAAAGAATCAATCACACACTACACGTTTCATTCTAAAACAGTAGTGGCTGGATTTCATCACCAGCCATTGCTTGAGATTTGGTGATGGTGGCCGTCATTGCCATCCACCAATATCTACCCTAGACACCATAGGATTACCCTAGAGCAAACTTGTTGGAGGTCATTACCAACAAGAATATTGCTAGCCTTGCCAGCCTTAGTTTTTACCTTTGTTTTTATTAAGAAATATTAGAACATCAAAAACATACAAAACTATCATTCTAAAAGGAATACACATTAATGGAGAAAATAATTAATGAATGAGGTAAGACACAAGATCAAAACCTAGCATTTATTATTTCTTTTCATTTTCAATTGTGTACAAGCTTCAGTTTTTGTGTTTATTTTTACAGTTCTAAGTTTTGATTTAGCTACTTTATGGTATTAACACGAAATCATAAGAAAGTAATAAATCAAAATAACTTAATGGAAACCACATAAAATCTCCCTGCTACTTCAGTGGCAAACCCTTATCCATATCTACCACAAGTAGTATCCCTTTCACATAACATTGAGTAGCGTACCACCCACATAGACATGAACAAAGTATAGGCTATCTACAAGGCCTCTAACTATGTTCTTGAGCCCCTTAGTCAAGACTATGTTGAACAACCAGAATTGGCTACAACTTGTCCATCTACGACCACCCAAGGATATCATAATTCTACCTATGAATATGGTATACTACCTTCTTCTAGCCCAACCCAAAACATAAGTTTTTTTAACACTTACCCTTTATCTAGACATATCCAAACCTATTCCAATCCCTTGTGTGAGGAGTATGTGAATTTTGCCTCACAAGCCCCAACCTACCAAGTTTCCACATCAAGTGTAACTTGTACCATGCCCATGTATTCTAATCCATATCCTTCACTTCCTTCATCTTTCAATCCAGTCGTAGTCATGTCAATGTCAAACATGTCTGAACAAGAGTTACAGGATATATCAGGATACACAAAAAAATTACTCTCATAGCTTTGAAAAGCTAAGCAGCAAGTTTAGGTAGACCCTATAATCCAAATGATTCCAACCCAACCCATCATAACCAATCAAAATACAACATGGGTACCCCAATATTCGATGGTTTCCATCCCCAATCCTCCACCAATTCATACCCCAACCCAACCAATTACCATTTCTTCTAGCCAACCTCTCAACCAATTCTTCCAACATCCTCCTCATCAATCATCTCCTTCTTTCATTCATCAATATTCAACCCATTTTCAAACCAATTCATTCCACCAAAATTGGCTAATCACTCCACAACATTTTTCTTCCAGTCCATCTCCCAATCATCAGGTAATCCAAGGCTTTCAAATTCCTGGGGAAGATCCTAGGATACAGGCCATGCAGAAACAGATTAATCAGTTGATGTAAAATACCCCTGGCATGTCAAGCCAAAAATTGACCTTAAGTCAATTGATTCACCAACCAATTCATCCTTTGGTGCCATAACTGCCATATCCAACAAATTTCACACTACTGAAGTTTGATAAATATAGGGGAACCGAGGGCCCTAAGGAGCATGTGAGCTCATTTTTTCACACATGTTTTCAAATTCAAACCTAAAATGCCCTCGTGCTTCAAAATTTTTCTCAAAAACTAGGGAGAGATGTCATAGAGTGGTTCAATCAGTTTCCAACACAACATTTACACTTTTACTCAATTGATGGATTTATTCTTAGACCATTTTACCCTAAACATTAGAAATAAGGTCTCATTATCAGACATCTATTATTTAAAACAATGGTATTATGAACCTATCTATGATTTTGGAAACCGTTGGAGGGAAGTCATAACCAAATTGCCATTCTCCCTACCAATGGATGAAATTATCAAATTATTCACCAAGAGTTGCTTAAAATCCATCTCTTGGATGCTTCAACTTAATACTTATCACACATTTTAAGAAGCTTTAACATAGGCTAGCGTCATTGAGGAAATCAAAATCCAATAGGACATCATCAAGCCTAAGAAGAAATAATGGCAAAACAAAGACCGATACCGAAAGAATCAATCTAGCCAAAACAAATCATCACAAGCCTCTACAGCTAATACACCTAATCAAGTTAATAAATTTGTGATGAGCCAACCCACAATGGCTCAACAACCTATGCAACAACCAATTGCTTATCATGTGGTCCCATCAGTCACACACACACCAACTATGCAAAACATAGTGCTAGCTCTGTAACAACCTCCCCATCGCCAATACACCCGATCTCAATGCCAATACACTCTCGTAACGGAGTCGTATTCTTCCCTTTTTTAAAGGTTGTACAAAACAAACAAGTTAGCCTTTCCTAAATTCATGCCTGATGATCCCACAAAACGTCCCAAGAATTACAAAGAACACCTATTTTACCCATAGCATAGGCAAAATGGTCACGATATCAACTCTTGCCATGTTTTTAAAAACATTATACAAGACCTTATAGAGTTGGGGGCCATCAATATGGATAATCCTTTAGCTCCACAAAACCAAAATTTAGGAATTTTTCAGACACCTCTGCCCAACCATGGAGACGCCCAAACTACTATAGGAGGTACCAACCACCAAACACCTCCTAACCAAGTTAACCACATTCAACAATACCAAAATTTTATAGGAGCAGTCCATGTAGTCACAAGAGGGCAAAGGCAAAATCAAAAAAATGTACAACAACCTTAAAATCCAACACTCATCCAAACATTGCCAAATCCATCCTCGCCAATCAATCTATCTAATCCACAAAATCAGTCAACTTCAAATAGTATCAAATTTTTTTATGGAGGATTAGATTCCTCAATTGGGATAAACCCATCAGATAAACCTAAAGAACCAAGACAGGTCAACATACCAAACATGGTAGGATTTCCATCCCATTACTTCAACATGGTTAATTGGCAAGGTCAAGGTCTAGGTTCCCATGAAAAAGGGATGCATGATATTCTAGATGTTCCATATCGAGGAGCACATGATCGTTCAGGCTTAGGCTACACCCGAATTTCATCCACGACTTCTCTTGAGAAAGCTTTCAAAATGCTTAGCATCAATGACGAAGATAACAACACCCATCCATTTACCTCAACATCCTCTCTTGAGCAAGCCCTCCAAGAGCTTAGCATCGATGAAGTGAAAGAGGATGATGCCATCAATTTTTCCTACCCAATCCTAGATTTTGATGAGGAAAGTTATGAAGAGTTTGAAGTAATGTCAAACGCTTCTAATGACTCTAAAGAGGAATTTCAGCCCATTGTTCCCCTTACCCAACAGGATGAGTTTTACCTCAGAATGTTCCCCATCCACCGGCCCATCTTCGCTTGCTTCTTCCATAAGAAAAAGTTGACCAACCTGGTGAACCACATCCCACATGAATTCCATTGAACCATTTAGCCAAATCCAAAATTTGTAACATATGTATATAAAACAAAAACAAAAAATCAAAAAAATAATATTAAAAAACAAAAACAAAAAAAAAACTTTTGTTTGCATGTACATAGAATTTGATTTTATGTTTTTTGCTGTTATCCAAGGTTAGCAAGACTCAACATCGATTCAAATCCAATCATCCCACCTATCCATTGGTCTAAGCCATCAAACCATTATGCCTATAAGTCAATATGAATCCTATGGACTTATTCACCCCACTCTGCAATCCATACAATTCGGCTAAGCCAATTGCAATTGACATAAACCTTGTTGACATGGACCGAATTTCTTCCCCACCCTCCTTTTCAGAGTTCATCGTATCCAAGGAATTGTTATGGGCTTATGCCAACTACATACCTCCTTCCCCTCCACCTTCACCCCCATATTCAACCAAGAGACCCGAGGTTTTTTAGGTAGAGTTAGATGACGATAAGCAGGAAGAGCTAGATGACATCATAGGCTATCCCGATTGGCTCTCAAGCCTTGTACCCGTTTGCAAACCTAATGGAGCGATACACATTTGTATTGATTTTCAACACCGGGCTTAACTCTTCCTCATTTGGGGGTCCTTTGCTAGGTATTTTATTGTTAATATAATGTTTATATGTATATTTATACATGGCTAAAAAAACAAAAATAAAAAACAAAACAACAAAAATAAAAAAATCATTCACATAGGCATGTTCTCATTACATACATATTGCATTTTCATATAGGTATTTTAGCAAGCAATTTTCAAATTGCATTCATACATACTGCATTTTCACAATTGTACTTGCATCCATTCAAAACACATTCCACATGCATTTAATTGCATTTTACATCCCACATGCATTCCACTACATTCTTTTATTTTGCATATCGCATTCATCCCATCCCACGTTCAATGATCATTTATAGTGGTGATGATATGGCCAAAATAAAAAAGGCAAGTTTCCACAACTGGGGGTACCTATTTGGGAGCATTTATGCAATCCCCTCCAACAATCCCATTGTCCAAAGTCATAAAAGCCAAAATTTTCACTCACTCAGCCACTACTAGTGTGTCTAGCAACCTCCAGAAAGATGTTCAATTTTCTTTATGACCAAAAGCACTTTTCTCACATTTTAGAAAATCTTGAGTATTGACGATTTATTCCAAAAACAATCTTGTAACAACCACATTCTTTCACATCTTAAAAATATTTTGAGAAAAAGAGGGATAATACCATACTTGGGTAGCATCTTGAAGTGAAAAGGGGTATTCCTCACTTGTCCTATTATGCAACATAGTCCAAAAATAAAAAATAGTGGTTTTCACCACTGTCATAGTTGCTCTCAAAATATAAAAACAAAATATATAGTAGTAAGGATAGGGTAACATTCTCATCACACTTTAGTTGAGAATCCGATTCCCCAAAACTCTATCCAAAGTTAGCAATTTCCATACAAACACCACAAATCCCTAAAGTTGTAAGGATCATACTACATTTTCCTCAGAAAGATATGTAGTCATCCCCAAGGCCTAAAATATTAGATCATTGGACTATGGAGTGAGTCTCCACCAAGGATATAGATGTTTGACCGGTAGTGGAGTAAGCTCATGCGGGGTGACATGTCTCTCTTCCAAAAAGGGAGACCTTTGACCGCACACATAGGCAAGCTAGCTTCTTGGTCCATCCCATAGCAGGTCACGCCCAATTTACTCATAATGGGTTAATGAAATTCACATGCACACACATGGGTTATTGATTGACTAGGGTCATACCAATGCTCAATGGTGAGTAGAAATTACGTTTCGAAAACATTCATTTCTCTTCTATAAATTATCAATCGAGTAAGTCCGTAAACTTATGAGTGTCATGCATAGTATATGCCTGCAATGTTGGGGAATAAATTTGATTGTACCTTATTTAGTTTTGTCGGGGATGTATGTGCATTTTTATTTCATCCAAACTAAATAAACTAAGTGTGGAAAATAAAATAAATAAATTACAACTAAACTAAAGTGTTGGAAATAAAATGCGATAAAATAAGCACACACAACTAATTTAATTAAAGCAGAGAATAAAACAATAAATCTAATCTACTAAAAATAAAGAACATAAAAGAAACAGGGGAGGACTACTACAGGGAGTGGGCCCAAGGTCCCGCAGATAGTCCGCCCAACTAGCTACGTAGAGCTTGCTCAGATAAAAGGAATTGCACTCTTAATAAATTTGACAAGAAATAAAATAGAATAATTTCTCCATAAAATTTTCCTCCTCTCAGGGAAGACCTATGCATTTATACAATGCACAACCTTCCTTTGTTACAAATTTAGGCAAGTCTATTTCAAACTTGCAGTTACAATAGATATGTAATGAATATTGCATCCGTTCAATTATAACAACCATATATTAATTAAAATAGTCACACACTAATTTTCCCTCTTGCAAGATAAATCAGGCATGTTCTGTTTTATTATAACAGAACATGTTTGGTAGAAAATAATGGATACGTTATTCTATTTTAGTAATATTACATAAAATAGAATATCTCCCACATTGATCACTGGAAAAATCATTGCTCTTGGTTCATCCGTGAGCATGAAAGAATAATGCTCACGTTACAAAGGTATCCATCCAATCAAATAATAGAAGTGTTCATTCTATTTTAATAATAGTAAATAAAATAAAATATCTCATTTTTGTCTTCACATGCAACCTCCTCAGCCCATTGGTCAACCGATCAAAGTTGGCTTGGTCAATATTGCAAAGTATGGAGGCGTGGAGACGCCTTCTTCATGAGGAAGGCGCCTACTTTTGTTGGGCTCCTTCATTATAAGGAATGCGCCTACTCTTATTGGGTGCCTTCCTTGAAGAGGAAGGTGCCTACTCATTGGGTGCCTTCCTTGAGGAGGAAGGTGCCTACTTCTGCTGGGCACCTTCCTTGAGGAGGAAGGTGCCTACTTCTGTTGGGTGCCTTCTTTGAAGAGGAAGGCACCTACTTCTACTGGGCACTTTCCTTGAAGAGGAAGGCATCTACTTCTGTTGGCACCTTCCTTGAAGAGGAAGGCACCTGCTCTCATGCCTTAGTCTCTAAAAGTAGAAGTATGCCAGGTCCAAGTGGATGTAGACAGGAAAACACCATATTAGTAGCAAAACCTGTATTTATACACAATTCCCACTAAAAATGCCAATCAAACATAATACCGATTTTTATATCAATTATATGCATAAGTTATATAAAAATGCATCTCACATGCTAATTAAACTAGTAATGATGTCCTTTAATAGTGTATAAAAATGTACATTTTTGGGACTCATCATCCCCCCAATGCCTAACATGTGCCACGCCCTTGTGACACCAAAAGCTGAAGTTATACCTCTCGTAGGATGACCATTTTGTTTTTAAAATGGCCTTCAGTAGTTTTGTTTTTTCTTTGTTGGCCCTATTATTGAGCACTGTTGTGTTTGTCTTCCATTGACTACTGTGGTTTTTTTTTTGCATTGAGTGATGATACATTATTGCACACAGATTTAGAATTTTCTTTTGCTTGTTTGTTTATACAAGTCAAAGTAGATTGCAAATCCACTATATTTTTTTTTCTTCTTTAAATTAGCAGATTGCAATCCGCTCACATCCCTTTGTAATTTGCTGCAAATTGCTATTTTGCAACACAATAGCACCATAAGTGACATCAACCATTCTTTTTCTCTGGATTATAGATTCAGGCCTCCTATTGTCTTGAACTCAGTGGAAATCAGTTCATACTACTCCCTTTATTAAATATCCTGAGTTGTGACTTCGTTGTTCCACCAATCAATTCACCGTCCGAATCTTTTCAAGATGCACAAATGAAACAAGGTCAACTCTATTCAAGTGAATGCCATAGCTTTTTCTATTTTTTTTTCATTTCGAGGTAGTAATATTTTTCATCAGAGGCATGTCATACGTTGGAACTTCAATGGAAGATTTTGATAAGAAGAATTTAAGGGAGCATCTACTGATGTTTAGCATGGAGATTATTTTTAATATAACCGTACACATAATTAACAAAAAAAATTAGTATATATACCTGGGTGAATTTCGTAGAACCTGGTGTATATGATGCACGTGATGTGAGACGTCTTCATGTTGGTGCTCTTGGAGATTTTATTTCTTTCTTTATTTTTTTTATTTTTTTGGCTGCCTTCTTCCTCCACACCATTAATCGTTGTTGTTCTTCCTTCTTCTATCGGTGTGGATTTAACAACTTCAGCATCGCAACCATAATTTACCATTTTTTTATTCTTCCCCACTTAAATTGGTGATGTCATTATTGCCAGCAATAGGTCCATCTATGCAACAGGTCTTCAGCCCTCCAAACGTCAGGTCCCACACTGAACAACAGGTACCCCCATCAAGGGAGAAGAAAATTGCTTATTGGTGCCTTCCTCCAAGTGGAAAAAGGCACTGTTGTATTGGACTGATTTTAGGCACTCTCTTCCTGGTGGGAAGTAAGTGCATTTTCTGCTTCGCTGCACTCCTAATTGCAGGGCACAAAATGTCACATATGTTAGGCCTATTTTAAGCCAACTCCACCTACAAATCATGCTCATGGTTGTGTCCTGCGAAACTACACACACAAAAACTAGAAAACATGAATCATACCTATGCCTGAGGTCCTAGCTCGTAGGATGCCTTTAGATTGTATTTAGAGGGATGATTACCTGCACACACGAAAGCAAGAAAATAGGAGTCATGACTTCGTTCCTGTTAGGCCCTGGCTCTTAGGATGCTTGTAGCTTGCATTCAATTCATGATTTCCTGCAAAGCAATAAGAAAGAAATTTTTATGCTAAGCAGGACATGTTCTATGCTTTTTTTTTCATTGGGAGGATTTGCATAATAATTTTTTTTTTATCAAGGCACCTCTATTGTGGGCCATCAAGGCGCCTTGTTACTTCTTCTTCTCTCTTTTTTTTTTCTTTGTGCCATCGATCCACCCAGGTGCGGGAAATGGATCAAGGCACCCTAGATGTCAAGGCACATGCTTGTTGTGGAAGGCACCTGGTTATGTATGGCACCTTCTTGATGCGGAAGGTACCTCCAATGTATGGCGCATTCCTGATGCGAAAGGCACCTCAAATGTATGGTGTCTTCCTGATGCGGAAGGCACCTCAAATGTATGGTGTCTTCCTGATGCGGAATGCACCTTCATTGTATGACACCTTCCTAATGTGAAAGGTGCCTCCAATGTATGGCACATTCCTGATGCGGAAGGCACCTTCATTGTATGGTGCCTTTCTGATGTGGAAGGCGCCTCTGTTGTATGGCACCTTCCTGATGTGGAAGGCACCTCCATTTAATGGCGCATTCTTCATGCGAAAGGCACCTTATTGATGATCAAGGCGTCTTTCACTTTATTTTTATTTTTTATTTTTCTCTTTTCTTTTCTTTTTTTTTCATGTATCCTCCTCTCTTTTTTTTTCTTTTTTTATTTCTCCTTTTTTTTCTTTTTCTTTCTCCCTCTCTTTTTTTCTTCTTTTTTTTTTAACGAATGATTGAACATTCGTCCAAGCTACTGGTATGGTATGGGGTCTCCCCCATACCGATGTCTGATCCACTCTTGCAAATGTGAGGCAGTGGTTAATGGAGCTCGTTGATCGTTACTCGAATGTTGTCTCGGCACTCTTCTCTTGCACTTAGTGTAGCATCTCTGATTTTGTTTATCATCCAGGCTGTAATAGTCATGCACCTTGCAAAAACAATTTCCCCTAAATTCCACAAGCACCTTGGGCTAGAAGCCTTTCGCTTGATCAGGGTTACTTAGCCTGCCTTCAAGTGCCAATGTTTCCAAGGCAAAACTCTGCTAGCTTTCACCTATTAGATTGGATGCTACACAATCAGGTACACGAGATAGTTCGTATAGTGCTATTACGAACTCCATGTATGAATCTCAATTCATGAGATCTTCATAGACACCTCCTTATTGGTCTACATCGCACTTCATGATGTCTTGCAAAACATAAAAGGAAAATCTAAACTAAAGGCATTAAAATAAAATTCTAACTAATTTTTTTTTTTAATTTTTCATTTTTTTTCATTATATATATTATTATTATTATTATTTATCTTATGATTACTTCCAGGCTCCTCCCTTGATTTATTTAGCAACCGGTTGGAGATTTCTCATTTCCTTTTTGGACAAACCTCATCCTTGGAAAAGAGGATACTTTCTTCCAACAAGTAAATAAAGCTTCTATTTTTTTTTATCTGCATTTTAGCTTGGAGCCTTTTCAACAAAAGATATTTTTTCTCTTTTTCATGAACATTGTAAACAGTGTTCATTGTGCTGTTGGTGGCAATAATGAAGGTGGGGTCTCCCCCATGCCTACATCTAAACTAGTCTTCTAAAAAATATCATCAATTTCATTATCAACTAGTTTGATGTGTTGTAGCATGAGAAGAGCAATTTCCCCCTTTGACCTCAAAACTATACTTTTTTAACGTAATGGTAAAATATGCAGGGTGGCAAATGATTATCTACGGGCTAGCAACCTAAATAAAACATGGCATAGCAATATGTTAAAAACACATGCTAGTTGAAAAATAAAATGTTCAAGGAGGAGGGAAAAATGTAGAGAGGGGAGGGTCCCGATCCCTTCCCTGCTCCCCCTCCCCTAGTTCCCTGCCCAGTCCCTGGATCTTCCCAGGTCATCCCTCCCTAGGATTGTTTGTTGTAGATGATCTCCTTGAGGGAGATCCTTCTCCTCTTTCTGCACCTCTCCCAGTCGGTCAGGGTTTCCTTGTTTGAGTTTTTGGCCTGGTGCTTCCCAGGGTTCCTTGTTGTTTTTGGGATCCCTTCCCTTTTTTTCCCTCAAGCTTCCCCCTGGGGTTTTCTACAGGTTTTTGGCATGGATCTGGTTCCCTGCGGTTCTCTGGGTGGTGGGGGTGATTGGTTGGGTTTTTGATGGCTTCCTGGGGTTTCCTTTGAGGTCCTTACTACTTTGGGGGTGGTCTGGGGGGCCTCTTTCCCCCTTTTGCTAGTGAATCCTCTTTGGGATCCTGTGGCTATTGTTGGTCCCGTCCCTGTGGGGAGGGCCCTCTTTGATTTCCCACTTGGAGGCTTCTTCGTGCTGGTTCTGCTCCTTGGTGGACACCCTGGGCATTTGTTTGGCCTTGGGGGGGCTTTTTCTCTGCCTGGGCTGTTCCCAGCCTCAGTCCCAGTTCCCTGAAGTTTCTCCTATGCAAGGATGGGATTCTTGGCCCCTATTGTTGGGGTTCTCTGGGTTCTGCTGCATTTTTCAAATCATGGGGGGATATGATCTATGCATGCAGACCCTGGATCCCCTAGGCTAGGCTCCCAGGGATCCCATATTTGTGGTTGTTACCTCTTCCCGCCTAGGATCCCCAGTCCCTGTATCCCTGGTCCCTTAACCTGTTGTCTTTTCCTACTGGTTGTCCTGGGGGCAGGATTCTCTTGGTGGTGCTTTTTGGCTGCTTCCCGATGGGTGGGATCTCCTCTTTGTTGGTTTTTAGCTGCCTCCTACTGGGTGGGATTCCCCATTTTTTTTGGGCAGGATGGTTTCCCGCTGGGTGGGATGGTTTTCCACGGGGCGGGATTCTCCAGAACCGCTGGGTTTCCCACTAGGTGAGTTTTTCTCATTTCCTGTTGGCTTTCTTGGGAGACAAGATTCACTTGGTAGAGGTTTTTGCTACTTCTTGCTGGGCGGGATCTACACTAGGATGGATTTCAGCTACTTCCCGTTGGGTGGGATTCACTCTTTGGTGGTTTTTCGACTGCTTCTCGCTAGGCAGGATTTATATTATAATGGATTTTTGCTGCTTCTTGCTGGGCGGGATTTACATGATGGCGGTTTTTAGCTGCTCCCCGCTGGGCGGGATCTTCAAACTTACCTTCCTTAAAAATTGGTGGTTTCTCGTTGGGCGGGATTGTTCAAATTTACCTGTTCTCGCTGGGCGGGATTTCTGTTTGTTTTTCATTTTTAGGGTATTGGCGCATTGGGCCCAGAATTTTGTTGTAATGGCTTATTCTCAGCATGTTATTTCCAAATCTTATGTAATCAGGTTTTGGGATCCTAGTTAAAACTCGTTGTAAATACAATAGCTACTTATAAAAAAAAAAACACATACTAGTTTTTTATTCACCAGGTCACCTTAACCGCAAGTGAAGAGCATACTCCATAACAAGATGTTCTTTAAAAAAAATTCTCTATCATTTTTCTTGCTATTAATTTCATCATTAAAAACATTTACCGATACGTTGCAAAAAGTTCAAACCTGTAAATTTTTTTATCGTTAGAACTAGGCATAATTTTCCAATGGTTTCTACGTAGAAACACTTCCCTAAATATTTTCAACTATCAGCCCTAGGTTGTGCTATTTCGTTGATTTCTTGAAACCATTGAAAATATGATGGAAATCCTTCAATGCCATATTTTTCTAATTTTTTTCAACACCTTTTATTCCTACTTCTACACTTAATTTAGTACATCAGGTTCATTCCCACGTTTACCTGAGAAGCTAAAAAATGCAAATAGTTGCCTATGGGATTTGGCTCTGACTGTGCCGAAAACTATTTTGGCCCTGTAAAAGGGCCCTTGGTGGACTCATGCTTCTCAGATAAAATATTTACAGGTAATTTCAAATAAGCTTTTTAATTGACCCGTAAATCCTAACACTACAATTTGACACTCCCCGACAACGGTGAATGGTGAGTAGAAATTCATGTCTCAAAAAAAAATCATTTCTCTTCCATAAATTATCAATCCGGTAAGTTCATAAACTTACGAGTGTCACGCACAATATATGCCTATAGTGTTGGGGAATGAATCCGGTTGTACCTTATTTATTTTGGTGGGGGATGTATGTGCATTTTGATTTCATCCAAACTAAATAAAATAAGTGCGGAAAATAAAATAAATAAATTACAACTAAACTAAAGTGCCAGAAATAAAATGCGATAAAATAAGCACACACAACTAATTTAATTAAAGCAAGGAATAAAAAAATAAATCTAATCTATTGAAAATAAAGAACAGAAAAGAAAAAAGGGAGGACTACTACAGGGAGTGGGCCCAATCTCCCATAGATAGTCGGCCCAGCTAGTTGCGTAGAGCTTGCTCAAATAAGACGAATTTCACTCTTAATAAATTTGACAAGAAATAAAATAGAATAATTTCTCCATAAAATTTTCCTCCTCTCAGGGAAGACCTATGCATTAATACAATGCACAACCTTCCTTTGTTACAAATTTAGGCAAGTCTATTTCAGACTTGCAGTTACAATAAATATGCAAGGAATATTGCATCCGTTCAATTATAACAACCATATATTAATTAAAATAGTCACACACTAATTTTCTCTCTTGCAAGATAAATCAGGCGTGTTCTATTTTATCATAACAAAACATGTCTAGCAGAAAAGAATGGATACGTTATTCTATTTTAGGAATGTTACATAAAATAGAATATCTCCCACATTGATCGCTAGAAAAATCGTTGCTCTTGGTTCATCCGTGAGCGTGAAAGAATAATGCTCACGTTACAAAGGTATCCAACCAATCAAATAATAGAAGTGTTCATTCTATTTTAATAATAGTAAATAAAATAAAATCTCCTTTTTGTCTTCACGTGCAACCTCCTCCTTAGCCCATTGGTCAACCGATCAAAGTTGGCTTGGTCAATCTTGCAAAGTATGGAGGCGTGGAGGCGCCTTCTTCATGAGGAAGGTGCCTAATGGTGTGGAGGAATGTGTCGATAGGCATCCTACAATGGCAACCAGGAAGGTCAGCCATGCCGTAAACAATATTAATATTTTATTAAAAAAGTCGACATTAAGAAAATTATCCGTCGACATTAAGGGTTACGATGGATTTAAAATATTTAAAAAATATTTAAACTATTTAAACTAAAATGGTGCCCAAACTTTCTAATACTAGCTTAGATATATAAAATATATATATCTATAAATGTTGAGAGTTATCAATCTCAAGGTGCCTATCTATCACACCCCCAAGAAATGAGATAGGCGCCTCAAGATTGATAACTCTCTGCGTTTATATATATATATAAGCTAGTTTATTATAATAATGATGTAATATAGATGAAACCTTTTTTTTTTTTGAAAAAATTATATACGTTATGAAAAAGCAAGTTTAATTTCTTAGGTAAAAGCAGTTTCCGTTTCATACATTGAGATGAAGAAAAAAATAATTTTTATTTTTTAGTCATAAAAATAATTTATAATAAAATATTGTAAGTGAAACTTATTTTAATCTATGTACTTTTAAAAAGGAAATATGTATATATAAATAGTGTGATGATTTAAAAAGAAAAAAGAAAAAAAAATAGTTTTTGATATAAATATTATTAAAAAAGATTCATAGATTTTAAAATAAAAAAAATACATGCATTGATTTTAAAAGGAAAAAGAAATTTCAATTTCTTAATAATGGTAGTAATATTATAAATTTTTAAAATAAAAATATATATAGATTATAATGATTTGGAAAAAAAAAAATTAGTTTTTTAATAATTGTAGTAATATTATTTTTTTAATAGAGAATCTTTATAATTTTTTATTTTTTTAAAGTAGGAAATTTAATAATTTCTTCATTATTTTTTGATTTGGGAACCTTTATAATTCTTAGTCAAAAGGGCTATCACAGGTTTTTGAAACAGGCTACATCCCCTTATACAAGGTTTGAACTTGTGTCTCCAAAATGAAAACCCAAGGACATATCGCTACAGTATCTTTCTTGCGACAACGATAATAATATCATTATCGTACTTATTAAGGATCCCCAAGGGTTAGGTGGATTGGTAAGTTGTGGGGATTACCAAGAAGAGACCTAGATTCAAACTTTGGGGGCATACCTATTTACAAGGGTAGTAATCTGACCTGAATAAGGATTGAGTGCACTCCAGTTCAATTATGGTGGTACCAATCTTGAGTAATCGGTGTTCCTCTTCACGTCGGGTTATAAAAAAATGATGTGGAATAGGTTTTTATGGGGGTAATCCCTGGATTTGAACCTTTCTTGGTAGTAGAAAAGTAATGTGGATGTAACCAACTCTCGTATGGATCAATAAATAAATATATATATATATATAAATTATTAATGTACTCATAAGTTCTACGGTTTTTGTCTAGGAGACCTAAGTTAAAACCTCGATACAAGGTGATCAAGACCCCTCATTAAAACTTGTGCTTTACCATAACATTTTAACCTAGGAAGGTTACCGTAGTGGTAAGTTCTTATGTTTTCATTAAGGAGACACAAGTTCAAACTCCAATACAAGGGGACCAGGACCCCTCGTAACAAACAACATCTTACTCTAACATTTTTTCATCTAGGAAACCCAGTTTAAACCTTGGTACGAGGGAATTGGGATCCCTTATAAAAAAAACTATGCTTATTTTTAATATTTTTAGTCCTAAGAGGGATACTGTAGTCGTAAGTTCTTGGGTTTTCATCCAAGAGACCCAAGTTCAAACCCCTGTATGAGGGGACTAGGACCTCTTATAAAAACTTACACTTTACCCTAACATTTTTGTCCTAAGAGGGATACCATAGTGGTAAGTTCTTGGGTTTTCATCCAGGAGATCCAAGTTCAAACCTTGGTACAAGGGGATCGAGACCCCTCATAAAAACCCATGCTTTACCCTAACATTTTTGTATACAAGGATAATATGGTGGTAAGGTTTTAGGCATTATTTAGGGAGACCCAAGTTCAAACCACGACGTGTCTAGAAGGGGTAGGTTGGTTAGTAGCGATTAACTATTTATCGGTTGGCTACCTAATTTGCTTCTTTGAAGGGTCAAGGGTACTGTTAACTTCATCTTACCAAACAAGCTAGAATTTATAGTGGGGTACTAATTCCCCTATGTAACAAAAAATATTAAATTAAGTGGGGAGTGAGTTTCACCAAGTAGTATGAAAAGAAATTCACATTTGAAAGTCTTATTAAGAAGTCAGGATGCCCTAAATTGAAGAATGAATACCCAAGTTAGAGATAAGTAGAAGAGTGTATATATAGCAAGTTTGATCTAGATAGCAACTATTTCCCCGATTATCAAGGATGGTATGATCAAGCATGGCATAATGGTTCTTTAAAGTAAAGGGATTTTAAAGATTCAAAACTGGATCAAGTGGAAGTGGGAATTGAATTCAAATTACTATGTGACTTTCCTTCCTAAAGGTTTTCCCCTTACCATCTTTTCTATTTTGGAAATTAGGGATAAAATGATGGGTTGTGGCCCATAGTCTAGGGGAATACTGAGAGATGCCCTTCATTTAAGACCATGGAATAAATTTTATTGTTGAGACAAAAATAATTAAGAAGTTTGTAGTTTGAGTTAGGCTTTTAGATTTTCATATCACCTTCTCAATAAGGATGTTTTGAATAATATTGGAAATACCATATGGGAATTCATCAAGGAGAGAATACTTATGAAGGAGCCAAAGCATGCTATATATACCTAGATATGTCTTGCTATGGATATTTCAAAATCTTTACCAAAATCCATTAAGATTAAATTTGAATCAAGAGAATGGAATCAACAAGTGGATTATAAAAATATTGTATTTATATGCCATAATTGTTATGAGACTAGATACATGGCAAGAGATTGCAAATTGAAAACTATGAAGAAAGATAAAATATTTTGATCATGAAAAAAACTTCAAAATAGATCAAGGAAATCATATTGTAATAGAATTTGGATTAGATCAAGGATATTCCACTTCAAAGAAAGAGTTAAACAAAGCATATCTACAACATCATATAGAAAATGCCACCATAGCTCACTTGGATCAACCATTAGAAGAACAAAGGATATATGATACGATAAAGTATAATGTGCAAGTTCAAGTTCAAAAGGAAATAAAGATGCTAAGGAAGATGTGGAGGAAAAATCTAAATTAAAGACAACAAAACATGTCAAGTTTATTCAAGGTAAATCATCTTCATTTTATCCTACTAATAAAAATGAAAGTATAGCAGAGGTTATCCTTTGCACTTTAGGGTTTCAAGAGCATCATAATAAAGAAATGAGAATGGATGAAATCCATAGCAATTTAGGATTTTTAGGTTAGCATAAGAAGGTAAATTCTATAGAGGAGTGCCCTTTCACTTTAGGGTTTCTAGGAAAACATAAATAAGAAAGTGATTTTGAGGTTATTCCTTGCGCTTTGAGTCCTTTAGAGCAAGATAAACCTATACATGATAAGTCTCACTATGATCAGTATGAAAAATTGAAGATATTAATGAAGATGAAAGTGTTGGTGGCAATGAGAAGGAGGAATACCCAAGAAACAAAAACAAAAAGAAAAACAATCTGAAAGGGATATTGATATGGGAAAACAAAAGTATATATTGGAAGTGTTAACAAAAAGTGGGGCTAAACCCACAAATAAAAACAAAAAGTGATGATGAAAATGATATCTTGAAATATTGGGGGCATGAATAAGACCTCTAAAAAAAGTATTAAGAAATTATCAGGTTATTATAGATAATATATTTATAGATATAAAAACTAGGTAGCAAATATTTTAACTAGCAATTGTACAAATGAGATTATATCTTTTAATAAAAATTATATCAAGAAGTTAGTTGCAAAAAATTTAATAAATATCTTTGATATAAAGGCAAAAGAAGAATATATTTGATAAAGGATAACTTGAATATGGTTTAATTAACTTGATAACAATATAATTAAAGCAATGTAATGTTTTTTATTTTAATAAAAGTGATCCCAATAAAAGCCACACATAGCTTTTAGAAAAATATTAAATTAATCCAATAAATCCTTTAACTTTTAAGAAAGAAATCTAAGTTTGAATTGTTAGAGTTAAAGTGCACTATGCCTTCACCTTGACACTTGTCAGTTTCACTTGACAAGTGTCATGTGTTGAATATAGGCTTATGCCTATATATTGTAACCATTTGTATCAATAAAATTAACCCCTTCAGTTTCAGTCCCAACATTTGGTATCAGAGCAGGCTTTCCCTGCCCTGTGAAACCCCTTGAGGGGGGATTTCCCTCATGGAAATCCTCCCTCCCCCTGATTTTTTTTTAAATTACATTGTTTGAAAAATTACATTGTTTTTTTTTTTGTTTTTTTAAATTTTTTTTACCGAGGGAGTATGCTCTCCATCATTTGATGGATCAAAAACTAGATGGTGACAGGGCGAGTTTGTGCAGTCAATTGGAAGGCCAGCAGGCTTAATCTAGGAGGAGCAGCATAATTAAGGCTATCGAGGTGGGCGTCATGTCGATCTTGATCGAGTGCTACCGACATATTCCACCTTGTTGTTGTTGCTGTAGAGTTTTCAAATGTGATCCTCTCAGCTATGAAATCGTGTCCCTACACAATAACGGTTACACAGGCAAACATCCCGGCATCAACGACATCGAGCATGGCGATGTGCTCCTCAGCATCCACAACTACTCCCAGATCATGGACATGGCGCGGAGCGTGGGGTTTGAGGTTTTGGAGGAGAGAAGCCTGGCACTACCACTGGCGCAACCCTGGTGGAAGTGCCTCAAAATGGGCTGCACTGCTTACTATCATATTGTCAATGCTCTGCTCTCATTCGCAAGGATTGCTGTCACATACAGGTTGGAAAAAGTTCAGCATTCGCACTATACACTGTGTTTGTTTTTTATCGAAGAGAAAGGGCCATTTTTTCCCTCGCGTTCATTTTTTGCCATGATCGAGGAGGCAGAGGGAGCTAAGAATGTGGTGAAGAGCATGCCAGTGGATGCGCGGCTGTGCAACGTGGCAGAATGCTCAGAATCATCGACGGTCTTGAAACTCTGTCGCCATTAAAATCTCCAAGTACGCATGAATTACACTGGCTGACAGGTGGAGTGCTAACTTGGCAGACCTGAGGGAGAGCGAGAGCCAGCGTTTGGTTGAATTCGTTGCTGGTTAGGATGTGACAGAGACATATGGGATCCGACTTGACTTCGGAAGCGAGGGCATTGGAGTAAGACTGCGATGGATTACCCTCATCTGACATGTAGGGGAGGCAGGGAACTAGTTCGGCAATCGCTCTTGCACATTCAGCAGGCACTGATTGGGCGTCTGCAACGCCAGTTCCCACAACTGTAATAAGGGCCAGCGTGGCCACCAGGGTTATGAATATCCCCCACTCCGCCATGAGGAAAATGGAAAAAGAGTTACAGGAGGAAGATGAGACGAGTCGACAGTTCACGCGTAGCAATTTTTGAAATGGGAATTCATGGCGGTATCCACAATGTGCGTTTTGCTGAATATTTGTTCATCATCGGTGGTGCACCTGGGCTGGAGATCTGACCTTCTAGGGTTTGGAAAGCCATGGAATCGATTCTGGCAGTGTCTTGATATATCCCGGCCAGTTCAGCACACCAGAGGGACGTGGCCTATGAAGTTGCCAAGGACAACAGCGGCGACAGAGTGGGTAGCCTCACCATCCAGCTGGCTAGACCGCGTCGATCATGAGAGTGTCGTATCCGAACAAGCTGCACCGCCTTTGGCTCTGGTCGTATGGCACCAAGGGTAGAACCACGTAACAGGGCTCTGCTAGAAAATCAAACGCTGACTATCGACAGAGTGGTTCCGTTTACAAGTGCATATGTGCGCTTGATATGATGTTGTCCTCTGTAGCCAATGCAATTGACGCCCTTCAAAGACTTTTCCCGAGATGCGTGGAGAAGGTCCATGCATGAACACAAGTGGCAGAGGAAGTGCAAAATGAGTGCACTTAATATTCAATGCTTTTGACAGTGGAGATCGATATTAATTATTTTTTATTGGTGTTTTTTTATTTCCTCTAATGTTGTACTACGAATGCACAATGTATAATGGCCGACAAACTTTACATATGCATTGGTGTGGGACTTTTCTTTCCCACATGCCTCACATGGCCATTTTTTTTCAAACATTCTAATTTTTCTTGGAGGGAATTTTGTTTTTAATCATGATGGCAGATTTGTAATGGCCGACAGTATGGCCTATTTGGCCATCTTTTAATGTTTTTTCCACATGGAAAGTGGAAGTGAAAAGGCCCACATGGCCCTATTTTTTCTACATGGAGGTGGAAGGCCTAGATGGCCCAAGTAATTCCCCTGTGAGGGAAATTTTAAGACTATTTTTATTCCGCCTGAGAGCGATGCCACCATTGAGCGATGTTGTTTATTTTGCTGCCTAGAGAGACATGCTATTGTTTTTTCCACATGATGAAGGCCCCTTTGATGGTGGAATATAGGGGTATTTATAGTCGTTGGAAACATTTTTCCACGACGGACACAATGGTGGTGTCATATTATAATTTTGAGGCTATTTCAATTGAGTTTTTTAGCCTCAAAGTTTTATACCTTGGAGTGCACTCTCGGTTGTACCCGACACTCCCAAGCTAATTTTATATGTGATCCTTGTACCTAGTGATCTTTTCTATATACTTGGCGAATGCAGCGGCTGGTTACCCATGCATTTCGATGGGATGACATGGTCATAATAAGGACACTTATTCTAGGGACTACAGACATAGACACCCTAGACTCTATTCGAGGTTTTTTTTTTCGGATCTACTTCTGAAGACTATAGACAAAGACACTTCAGAAGATTTTCTTCTTTTCTTCTTCTCTCCTATTTGGATCTATGGCTCATTTTATTGTATTGAGTGCATTTTCGACAGAGACCGACACTCTTATATGCCTCGTTTTTTCATTTGTATTAAGGTGCATTTTTTGCTGAGACCGACACCTTCTAGATTAAGTTCACCATAAGGAAGGATTTGATATTTATGGTGGGAATAGTCAGTGACCTATGAGAGGCAACATCCTCTGAGGATGACCTGTAGAGGCAACAGATCCAAAAGTGGCTGACCTTGAGGCACCCATGATGACCCTGAAGCACTTAGACGGCTGACCTAGTGGCAAAAGACCCGTGGAAGTGGTAGACCCTAAGGCAACAGACCAAGATGTATACACAGTGAATCTAGCATTATTCATAGTTGGAGAGCCAAGCGCAAAGAGCACGAGCCTAGACCAAATCAACAATAATAGAGGATGATAGGTTGCTTTTAGAGAAGTCAACATTAAGGGGGAATGTTACCTAATGTTGACTTGTTTTGTTTCTTCTTTAGTTAGGATAGTGCACTTTAAGGGGGAATGATAGAGTTAAAGTGCACTATGCCTTCACCTTGACACTTGTCAGTTTCACTTGACAAGTGTCATGTGTTGAATATAGGCTTATGCCTATATATTGTAACCATTTGTATCAATAAAATTAACCCCGTCAGTTTCAGTCCCAACATGAATCTTATCTGATAATATATAACAACCAAGTCATTATAATAACACTATATAGTTATCATACAAGTGAAGTAATTTCATCCCATATAATCAATTTAAATTTTTTATAAAATTTATAAAATTTGATTTTTTTTAAGCATGGTTTTGATAACTGTTGTCCTTTCCCTTTTACATTGATTTAGTCACATTGAGATATTTGGTCCTATTGATATTTGAACCTTGGTGTGGACTACATCAACTATTTGTCCCAAAAATTGAACCAAAGATCCATTGGCAATAAAGTTTAAAATTTATTAAAGTGAAAAGTTTATATAAATTTAAACATAAACATTCTTGAGGATAAATTTTTAATTTAGAAATTTTACAGGTAATTGTTATTTAACAATTCATATAAAATGATACAGTAAATGTTACATATTACAATATGATATATTAATATAAATAATATTAATATAACAGAAAATAAAATTTCATGTTATATTTTTAATACATAAAAATATTAATTATCTATTATTATCTTTTATCAAATTTTGATTTTGACTGATATCACTATAACCTCTACCTAGTTGTTGGCCTTTAGTAAGTGTGAGGTGAAGTACAAACCCCCAAGCAATACTAGCTATTTAATTATGATCGAGATAGAGCACAAATCCCCAAGGAATTTACCTTATATGGTCCCTTTGCACCATTAAAGGTAACTTTAGGAACAAAAGGTATAATTGATATCTTAATTATAAGTACCCACAGATAAATTTTAACAAAGCTTAAATTTTCAATTGCTAAATTTTAATAAAGCTTAAATTTTCATTTTACAATATCTTGTCATGTGTCTAGTCTTAAAACAATTGTGGCATCGAGATATCTTGTCATGTGTCTAGTCTTATAAAAATTACGACATCAAAATGCAATATTTTCATAATCCACTTGTTGATCCCATTCTCTTGATTCAATTTTAATATTAATGGATTATGGTAAAGGTTTTAAAATATCCATAAAAACATATATTTGGGTATATATAGCATGCTTTTTCTCCTTAATAGTTAGTCCCTCAATGAATTTTCCTAGGGTATTTCTACTATTCTTCAAAACATCCTTATTTATAAGTTGATATGGAAGTCCAAAAAGCCTAAACTAGAATAGAAGATTCTTCATAGTTTTTTTTTTAATAGAGAACTATTCATTACATGGTCTTCAATAAAGGGTATCTATCCCCCAAAATTTTGGGCCACCACTACCCATTATTTTATTCTTGATTTTAAAATTGGAAAATATAAAGGTAAAGTGCAAAGGAGGTTTTAATGTCCTACTCCAGTTAATAAAGCATGGTGTACTATCCTATCCCTCAAAGGGTTTGAACCTTAGACCTTTATTTAAATTTCCAATGTCTCCACTATTAGGCCACCCACATTGTACATGATAAAAAAACCTTTAGCAAGAGAAGTTAGAGTAATTTAAATTCAACCTCCATTTCAACTTGATCCAATTTTGAATCTCCAAAATCCCTGGCCAGTATTCATGGAACTTACATTTTTTTTTTTTTTTTGAATTTACATAGTGGAATCGGTAGCCGCCACAAATCCGGGCAGGTTGTCCGACTTTTTATGGCCGCCACAGTATTCTGTGTTGTCCGCCCCAAAAGCCGCCACACAGATCTTTGCGCAATCCGCCCCTATAACCACCATGCCACAATCATTTTAAACCTTACGCTGCTAAAAGCACCAGGAAAGGGACAAGCGTTCAGTTCGGTGAGGCCCGAGATTTGAACCTTGGACCTCCGCCCCCTTATGGGGTTTGGATGAACCAATTGGTCTACACCTCGGACCTTGGAACTTACATATTAACCCTCTACTTTTAAGAACCATTATTTCATTCTCAACCATCTTATACTTGATAATCACTTTTGGTATAACATTTGCTACTTGGATCAAGCTTACCATATCTTTGCTCTTATTTTTATCTCCAATTTGGGCATCCATACTTCTAGCTAGGGTGACCTAACTTCTAGCATCCTAACTTCTTATTAGAGATTTTAAATATGAATTTCGGTCCATGTTATGTAGTGGGGACCACTCACAACTTGCATTCACTTTCATAGATATAAAGAATTTATAAGTACCTTTTTTTATACATAATTTTTTTAATTAAATAGAAATTCACTTTAGAATTTGCATTTTATTTTTAATTAACATATAAATATAATTACTTTAAATATTTTTAAATGCATTTAATTGACATATTTTATCTTTATATTTACAATATCTATATGAACTTTGGAACTTTGAATAGAGGTTCAAGGTTCAAATCTTGTGGGATATAGGGTTGTACATCATGCTTTGACAACTAAAGTATGCTTAGATGACCATATAATGGGTAAATAATATATATCGCATATGGTCTATTGCCTTTTCAAGTTAAAAACTATATTATCTACAATGTAAGTAGCTTAACGTTGGAGACTTTGAAACTCTAAATAGTGATCCAAGTTTTTAATCCTGTAGGGTGTAGGGTTGTACGCCATGCTTTGATAACTAGAGCGTGGTTGGATAACGCTAAAATGCAAATAATTTCATGCATAGTAATTATTTTCTTATGCTTCCCTAAAACTCCTAAATTGTGATGGATATTCTCCATCCTCATTTTTTTATTATGTTGCTCTTAAAACCCTAAAGTGCAAGGGATAACCTCTACACTACTTTTATTTCTATTACAGGGAGAGAATTTTATATTACTTGAGGAAAATGAAGATAATTTACCTCAAATAAACTTGACCTTGTTTGCCTTCATAATTTCCTTCGCATCTTTAACTCCTAAATTTAAACTTGCACATTTTACTTTCTCATCCCTTGTATCCTTCTTTGATTCTTCTAATGGTTGGTAGAGTCAAACTATGGTGGCCTTTGTAATTTTATGCTATACTTAGGATTTCTTTACTACTTTTGTGGGAGTAGAATATTCTTGATCTAGTACAAACTATAGAAGAGTATGATCTCCTTGATCCATCTTGAATTTTTTCTTATGAACAAAATTTTCTCTTTTCACTTTGTAATATTTTGTTGTGTCCAATCTCATAATATTTACAACATCATAATGCAATCTTTTCATAATTCACTTGTTGATCTCGTTCTCCTGAAATCTTAATGGATTGTGATGAGGGTTTTGAAATATACATAACAACACATATTTGGGTATATGCAACATAATTTCACTCCTTAGTAGTTGTTCCTTCCTAGTTGAACTCCCAAAGGGTATTGCTAATATTCTTAAAAACATCCTTATTGAAGAGTTCATATGGAAGTCCAAAAACCTAACCCACTTTGAAATAATTTTAATAGTTTTTATATAGATATGAAAATTCTTCCTCCATAGTATTAAATATAAGGTATATCTCCTCCTAAATTATGGAATGCCACCCAATTTTTTATCCTTCATTTTTTAACTTGAAAATATGAGTATGAAAAAACCTTTCATTCCATACATGTGACCTTTTTGGGGTAGGGTTTTATGCCCAAAAATCTATTTTTATATCCTAACTGTACTGTTAGGGTCATAACTTTGTGATAGGGACTCTATTGTGATCCATTCAAGAAGTATTGGAAATATCAAAGGGAATCAAATAATTAAATAAACAACTCTATCAAAATAGAATTATCAACAACTTTGTAGAATATACAATCTAGAGGACCTAAAAAATGTAAAACTAAACATTTACTAAAAGTAGTAATTATTTCTATATTTTTATAGTCAAAATGCATCTCTATCCATTTTGACACATTAGTCGAAGACACAATACAAAAAGATATATCACATGTATGCAATTTTTTTTAAATACACTTTTTAACTCATGGAAGTTGAATCACAATATTGTTATAGAGATGACCTAACTTATGGAAGGTGGACCACCATATTTCCATGTGGGTCACATTCCATATTCAATATAGTGGATTTGAAACAAACCAAAAATATTGTATTAAGAGAGATGCACCCATGATTGTAGAAGCATGAGTAATGGATGCAATGTTATAAGGTCACATCTCTCTCAAAGATTTTTTGCATTGTACTTTGTTTCTTGAGCAATAAAATCACCAAGTTATTTTGCTTATATTTTTATGTTAAGATTTATTATGCAATTTTATTTTTGAATTACACTATGTTAGGAACCTTGTACTAAAATAAAAGCACATCCACATGATATTGCAATAATAATAGAAAATAAGCTTGAAATTAACAATATTACAATATAAAATAGAAATGCAATAAGATTATATTACAGAAAAAAGAACACATTACAGAATCACAAGCCTCTTTGAGGGGGCAACCTCCTTAGAAGTAGAGTTTTGATACAAAAAAATGATATGTCTCTTCTCTTTTTTCATTGGCTCTTTTATAGACTTTGTCTACCCTAACTCTAATGCTCAAGGGTTCCCATTCATGTACAAGTCAGGGCCTGAGCTTGTAAATCCTAAATATTAATCATTAAATATTTAAAAAAGGCCATTTATAATAAATAATGGTTACATAATATGGGCCCATAAGCCTAGGCACCTAAAGTACCACATGGCTAAACGATTATTAATAATATTAGAATAGGATTTTAACATGCCCATTCCCTTCAAAAAATCTTTGTCCTCAAAGTTAGAGATAAATAAATTATTGCTATAATTGCTGAAGAGACTCCCATGTCACATCTTCCTATCATAAACCCTACCATTGGACCAAGATTTTAGTGATTATGTAGTTATAGAGAATGCATGTTATGTAGTTTAAAATATTTTCAAGCTCTAATATGATCGCACCTTCATCATCTAACCTATGGAGTGTCGATTAGACCTAAATGCATTTATCGAGTACCTTCTTCAGACAAGAGACATGGAAGACTAGATTGATATTGGAATGATATGGTATCACAAGCTTATAGGCCACTTATCCAATCTACTGCAATACTTAGTAGGGTTCATAAAACTATACAACCATTTTTGGATAAGCATAAAGTTGCACTAAAGATTGCTTGTAGGGCTAGAGTCAAAGGAAGACCATATCACCTGCATTGAGCTACACTAAGAATAGTATTGACATTGGAATTAAATTCCTATGTAATCACACATTTGCAACATGGGTCAAAATCCAAGGATGAGGTGACACCTTGCATGTACATGTGAGTTGGCAGCTTGTAGAAGATGCAATATTGTATTTATTTGAGATTGCTAATGGAAAAAGTGGAATGTCTAGACATCCCCCAAGGGGGGTTTACCCTTGTTATTATCTTGTTCTAAAATGGTTTTGTGTTTGCATCTTTATTTTGTTGCTCCTTGTATTTAAATCTTTGCATTTGGTATCAATGTCATTTTCAGATTTAACATTTGATATTAGGGCCTATGGTCTTGAACCTAGGCAATTTATGACATTGTATGAAGAGATCCTATGGTTCTTTTTTCGTGATTATATGTAGGATTAAGCACTATTCATGCTAGGATTTTATATTCAAATATTGTTATTTTGTATGTTATATTTGGTAAAGAGATGCAAGGGTTTATGGATTGTTGCCAATCTAGGTATAGAAACAATTGTTTTTTCTCTCTTGATGCAAATATATGGTTTTTTTTGTTGTTAAAGGTTATTACAAGTATTATGAAATGATTTTGTAGGTGTTTTTGCAATGGTACAAGTATGGTATACTTTTTTGAGTATAGGAGGAGAGAAGGTGATATGCAAAATGTATTCATATTAGATCTGATGAAGATCTACTGGATCTATGTTTTATCTATATTCAAATGTTTATTTTCTAAATATATGCTAGATTTTAATGTCAGAAATACCTATTTTAGTGGATTTATTATGCATTTTGTAGAGGCATCCATGCATGAGGATTTATTTTGCAGATGGTATTCTTGTTATTTTAGTGTGTTGTGCAGATTTAAAACCTTAGATCTATGTTTTGCAAAGTTGTTAAAGAATATTTGAAGTCTATCTGACCCTATAACTACACAATAAAATGAAACAGGAGGAGAATGTAAGCTTTACGAGTCATTAGTCTAAAATTTTGGATATTTTGGAATCACATAAGATTTTTGGAGAAGTCATAAAACTGCCACTTATGAGATCTCTAAGTTTAGTTGTAGAGGGGATTGTTATCTATACGTGCCATTATGTGAAGACTCGATCAAGGCATACAAATAATTAGTTATGGAAACATAGCATAATATAACATAACACTTCTTTCTACTATTGGAAACCCTTTCTATTACCTCATCTTCATCACCTTTGTAATAATGGAGGTTCCAAAGAGCTTGCCTTAAAAAATTTGCAATCTCATGATCTTTTTGTTGGTAGTGATGATTCATAATCGTGTGTCCTATTGATCTCCAATAACACATGATGTTCACCCACATCATCATCTACATGTCAAACTAAAATTTATATATGTCATAAAGTTTTGTGTTCAGATATCTATGGAGCTTCTTCGCGTATTTCTACGACTCACCTTTACTGATTCTAGGTCAAGTGAGCCAAACGTAGAACACAGTATTGGACAATCCTTGATACCTACTGATCATAATATTTGGATCAATTAAGGGATTTGGTAAACTAAAACTATAGATATTTCATTAGTAAGCCTTTTAATGCCAACTTCTAGGATGTCCTCACAACAGGTTACTACAAACTGAATGTAGAGCTTTTCTCTAGAGTAAGCAAATGCAGGGCAACAAGACCTTGTCCTTGAGATACTTTACTCAACAACCATATTTGAAAGAAACTATCCACTTGCGAATAGGATGCTTTCTAATATTGGGACTAAAGATATGCAAATGCATAACAAAATTAGATTTCTTGATGAGAAAAATGAGCATTGAGTCTCATATTTATAAATACATATGAGGTGGTGGAATTTTCTCGATAATTCTATAGTAAATCTAGAAGTTCCTAAAAGTAGATCTACAATACATAAATATAAGATCAGAAGTTGGTGAGAGGGGTCTTATCCATTTCACATGGGACAATGTCTTCCACTAATACCAACTGTATAATATCAAATTTGTACAAAATTCTATCCTCCACTAAAATATCGATGTATTCGACATATTCCTTGGGGAGACTATAAGCATTCTTGGCAATTAGCAATTTTCTATCATAACCATGCAGTTAATTCTTTTGGATCAGTAATGTTAGGTTGACTGTCGGGCATTTTTGTATCTCAAACAATTTATGATTCAAGAACATGTGATTGTGCTACTGGAAATGTAAGCTACATGACTTTATTAATATAAGTTCTTAATGTAAGGTAATCTGTGAAGTTAATTTTAATTACAAAATTACCCATTTTCTCTTGCCAAGATAAATCCACACATATTGCTGCAAAGAAATCCTGAAAAGCTACACTTGGTTCTTGCAATCCCCTTAGGAGGATAATATCATCAAGTTTTCCTTGAATGAAAATATCTTCAACCATGAATGTTATGGTTTGGATTGAAGTAAAATAATTTACCAAAACATTTATTCTCCTTGCATAATTATATATAAAATCAAGATAAGGAAAGTTACCAAACCTGATTAAGTCAACATTTAGAAAATACTGATGGATTCTTCTTTAGAAGGCTTGAAAATATTCTGGACTATTTAAAGGCCAATTTTTCCATCCAAAGGAAGGTGATCCAAACATTTTTATTTGGGATATTTCTTTGGTCAAAGCATCAGGAAGAGTATTTTCTTTTCTTGGCACATATTCAACAGTGAACTGATATTGAGTTAAAACTGTTTACCACCAAGCATATCTTCCTTTGCAAAGTTGCACTAAAAAATTCTTAGTCATAAGCCATTTAAAATTATTACTATCCATTCTGATAAAAAAGGTTTTAGGAAGCAAAATTATTTTGAACTTTTCTACTCCTTTTATTGTAGCCAAAATATCTTTCTCTGCAGGCTAATAATTTGGTTCATTCTTTTAAAATTTTCCTAATTTATATGCAATGAGTTTTTTTGTATTATTTATTTTGACCAAAAGAATGCATGCCCAAAATTCCTTGTTAGTATATTTTTTGAGAATATAAAGACCTTTGAATGTTGGTTCTAATGGAGACAAGTCCGAACAATAAACTTTTAGTTTTTTGACATCTTCAAAAGCATTTGGAGACCAATTGAATTTATCTCCTTTGATGGTTTCTCAAATTGGTTTTATGATCTTTGAAATATTTGGAATGTAATCATGTAGATAATTTAAACATCCCAAAAATATTTGGACTTGTTATTTGTTAACTAGTTTATCAATAGAATCTTTTACCTTCTACAAAACATGTGGCTGCATAATAATTTGAACATCTTACAAAAGAACTCCCAAAAATTCAATCTCTGATTTTGCTATCTAAATTTTTTACTATCACCTAGAAAGACCAATTCCATGTTCAGTAACCAAATTATTAAATGTTTGGAGATGGTTTTGATGCTCTGTTAGAGTTGAGAACACACAACAAAATCATCAATATAATTTGCAATACATTCATGAAACAGAGAAAATATTTTATCCATTCGCATCTCGAATTGTGTTGGTGCATTCTTTAAACCAAATGGCATTACTAGCCATTCATATAAACCAATTGGAGTTGAAAAAGCTATCTTGCAAATATATTTTTCTACAATCTTGATTTGGTGATAACCAAAAATACAATTTTACTTGGAAAATATTTTCCTTGAACCAACTTTTTCAATCAACTATTTTTTATGTGATAAAGAACATTTTATATCTTGAGTGATAACCTTCAAAGGAATGTAGTTTGCAACCTTTATGGCTTTATCTCTTTTTATCTCTAAATATTTTCTTACAATAAATTTTGAACATGAATAATTAGATTCATAATGTTTTATTGAACCTTTTTGCAATAATTTATTTACCTATTTATGGGCTTCATCATCATCCTGCTTGCTAAGAATAATATTTTTCCCTTGTATAGAAATATCATGGATTGTGGAAATCATTGCTTTAGGTGAATCCACAACCCATTTATCTAGTGGATGCTTGACACAACATTTTCTCATTAATTATTCCAAGTCAACCACTATTGTAGGATTAATTGTAAGAAACACATGGGAACATTATTGTACTGCATTTTTCTAGAGTTTAATATTTTATAATTTTGTTCATTAATAATGATGTTTTCAATGTTAGGATTTACCCATTGAGCTTTTAGCTTTTTAGCATGGAAAATATTTGGAATCCTAGGGACTTAAATTTTTCATTTTCTATACTTAATACCAAAAAATAAGTTGCAATTATATAAGGGTAAAATTTATCTAAGGGACTTCCCAAACCTACATCATATCCCCCATCATTAGTATGTACAATTTTTTTATCAGATGGACGAAAGAGATTTTAAATAGATCTCCAAACCATTACAAAGAGAGATACATCATTCCTAAAGGAAGGATGCTCTAAAAATATACATCCAAGAACCAAAAAAATCTAAAGAAACAATAAAAATATCATGATCAAAGATAAATATAATAAATACTGGACATGAAGCCAAACAAGACCCAGATAGGAATAAGGAATTCCATAAAATACCATTGAAACCAAAAAAGGAAAGGGGTCCAACCTTGGAAAACAAAAACAGACAGAAGATCCAACCCAACATCAGATCTTCATGGCACTTGGACCAACTTCATTAACAACCTTTTGCTCATTAATTTCCCAAGCCTACCAGCCCATGAGGGCAAAGATATCCTCAACATGAGAGATATAATATTGTATAGAGGAAATGGTGGCCTGTAGCGAGTCAATGAAGAATGTTGTAATTTCATAATACTATCCTTTAGATAGTTCGATGCCAAGTTCCCACTGTCCCACTATCCCACTGAAGATTTGAATTTTTTGCACTCTTCTAGTGCAACTCCCACCCTTAATAACCTTGAACTTCTTAGAAGAAGGGTCTATAAATCTGCCATGCAATATCAAATCCATACTTCATTAAAAATGAGTTGATGAGAAGTACAACCCATCTATATTCAACGTCCATCAATTCCAAGGACATAAATGAGGATAATTTAGAGAATTGGCATCCAACATGCATGAGATCTTTCCCTTAACCTTTGGCGAAAAAATTTGTATAAACAATTTTATTCCCAATTTGCATAAACATTTTTTTCCCAATTTGAAGAGGAACATCAAATGCACAATATTTCATTTGAACATCTCCATTCATTGTTGACACTTGAATCTACCCAATTTTGAAGGAGATTTCTCTTGCAAAATTTACGTTGCACCTGTGTCAATGAAAACAATATTTTTTCTCAAATTCATTTTCCATATACTTCTATTCTAATTAGACATAAGACTGAATTGTAATCTACAATCATTTTTTTGATCTAAGCTTGTTGGATTCTAGATGCAACTAGATAATTTTGAACTTGAAAAGAATTTCTCTGAGGTAATTGGATGTTCTTTTTGAAAGAAATTAATGCCTTAGGATCTTTTTGGATTACTTCCTTTTTTGGCATTTCCTCAATATCAAAGAATTCACTGATATCAAAATTAGAATTATTCTCAAAATTAGAACCACAAAATTCAGAATTATTGGTTTCACAACTATCAGAACATTTTTTACTAAACTTATCTCTATTATGTTCTACATCTTCTTGTGTTTTTTTGTAATTCAATTTCTTCATCTATGATATCTTCTAATTATGGCATATCAGGATCTTAAGGAAATGGCTAAAACATAAAAATATGGTTTATTGCTTCAACCTCTTCTATATTATCATCTATCATATATGTATCAAACAGAGGTTCATCATCCACATCTTCTATTTCAAAGAATTCAATATTTTTTGTTTGCCATAATTGAAAATGCTTATTATTTTCACACATTTCCTAATATTCAGCTATTTTAGGATATGTAAAACATATTTTGACATGTTTTGGAGACTTCTTACTGCATGAATGTGCATAATGACCTTTTTATCTATATGAAAAACATGTAACATATTTTTCTAGTCTTGTCTATCTTTTCTTTCTCCTACAACATTTGTAAGGTTTAAAACCTTTAGGATTTGTTTTTTGAATTTTCTTTTCTTTTTAATTTACAAAATATATCTACTCCATCAATAGAAGCACACACCTTTTTTATGATCAAATAATTTTTCCTAATCACCTTTTCTTATAAGCATAGATACCTAATCTTCTATCTCACTACCTCAAAGATTTTTTTTAAATACAATTGATTTAAATAAGTTTCTTGCTCTATAATTTTTTTTAAGACTAGTTGGCCAATTCCTTTGGGAAGAGAGGAAAAATACTAAAATTTTATGAACATATCTCTATGCAAATTTAATTTATATACATTCTGCATATAATTTTTTGAATATTCTTCAAATTGACTTAAACCTCCCAATTTTCTCATTGCTAGAGCCAATTGATTTTCTTTATCAAAATTGATATGTTGAGGCAAAAATTCTATCATTAAAGCTATATAAAAATATTCTAATCCTTTCATATATACATAATTTTTTATTCTATACTGGCATGTGTCCAACAATTTAAGACCATTCCTACCATGTGCCTAGCAACAACTTCAATTACAGTAAGATTATCTAAATTGTGTATTTTTTGTATAGACCTATAACGATTTATCCATAAGGTGATTACTTATTTTAGATCTAACAAATGATAAATGTCTAACAACAAAGCACCTTATTTCATATTGAAGCTTTCAAATCTCTGTTGCTTGTTGCTTTCTCCTTTGAAAATTATTCTAAATATTTTTTCTTTAGGACCTCTAATAGTTTTTCCTAATTGTTTTTGATTTTTTTGGAAGGTGGTTGGGACAATATTAATTGGTTTTTTCATGCTTCCTAAGTTTATTTACATCTGTTCCTTTTTAATTTCTTTAGCCTATTCATATTTTTCTTTATGTTGTTTTTTCATATACTATTTCACTACTTCTAGATTTTTATTAATACTTTTCATTTCTACAATAATTTCTTCTAGGCATGTCTCTATATTGTCTATGTGAGGTGTAACATACCTAGTCCAATTTTTTATATAATTCATTTGTATGATTTTTTCCTTTTGGTCTTGTGAATCAGATAGGTCATGTTCTATAACACAACTGACATCTTCTATGGAGTCAATTTTGGCTTCATCATCTTCAATAGATATATGATGCTTTGATTTTTGTTGCCAAGAACCACCTTGGAAGAAGCATTTTTCTTGTTTGGAAAATATTACAAAAATTTTGGATCTAGAGTGAGGCTTAGAAGAAGGGCCTGCTTAGAATATTCTAATTTGAGGCTTTTGTTGGATATTGACCAAAGCTTTAGGATCCTTGGTCTAAATAATGATGCTAGAAATATCAGAAGGTAAATGTATTTTTTCTTTATTTACAAAAATTGAGGATGTACAAAAGACTATGACTAAGAAGAATATATAGAACTTAATCTCTGCAAGGAAGATACCAATGGTAATGGCCTAAGGATTACAGGATTCCTCATAGAATTTATTCTATTTAAATCAAGAAAGTGTAATCTGACTTGTCCAGACCCATCCTTTGCTATTCTAACATTTTGATCTACATTTTGCAATTTGTTATGTATTTCCAATTCCCATTCTTGTGGTATTTCAAAAAATTTCAAAAGTAACTGGATAAGCTTAAGCTCCAGTAGAAATTGGGCCAAGAGGGACCGTTGCCTTTTTTTTTGTGGAAAACATCCCAAAAGGGATGTCACTTTCGGGTAAGACCCAAGGAGGCAGGGGTATCCATTCCGCAAAAAACACCCAGGACTCGGACCTGGCATACCACCTTTGACATACTCAAGGAGCAAACAAATACACAAAACCAATTTAAAAATAAGTAAATAACAACAAAAATAATAAAATAAAATAAAAAACATGCTCCTTGAGTGTGTCAAAAAAAAAACCACAACCAAAAACGCACAATAAGATAAAAGAAACCACAACACAAACCACATAGAAAAACACAAGAACCACATAACAAAACACAAACAAGACAAAAACAACAGAACATTACAAAGACATAACCGAAAAAAAACATGAAAATAAACACAACCAAAACCTAAAAAATAAATAATAAAATAAAAATAAAAATAAAAAAACAACCAACAATAGACAATAAACAAAAACAAAAAACATAGAAAACACTCACACATAAAAACATGAAATAACACAAACAAAGAGAAACCCAAGAACAAGAACGAAAAAAACACAAGAACAATAACAACAAAAACACATGAACAACAAAAAACAACACAAAAACAAAACAAAACAAAACAACCCACCCACCTTAAAAAACTAAACAAAAAAAATAAAAAAGAAAAAAGAAAAAAAAATTAAACATAACAATGACCTATCTAGACCAGAAGACTATTAAGGCAAGAATCAACAGAGGAAACAAAATAAAAAAATAGAATGAGCTAGGGAACTAAAAAAAACTAAATGAACCAAAGAGAAGCAAAAAAAAAAAAACAAGAAGAAACTAGGTACCTTTAGAACTAGAGCCATCCAAATAAATTATAGAAAGAAGAGCTTCCATAATTTGAGAAGCCCACCATATAGGAGGGTGGCCATAACAAGTAATATCACCTTTGTCCAAAGCCCAATTAACTAAAGCATCAACATTCTTGTTTTGATCTTTGACCACATGATTGTAATCAACTTTCAAAAACCCCATCTGGATTAATTGAATCTTCTCAATAATTCTTTTTATTCTCCAATCCACCTTATGATTCTTATAAGGAGTTTTCAAGAGATTAATCATAAGTTGAGAGTCAGACTCAACTAACACCTTTTCCCATCCAACATTAGTAGCCTCCTAAAGGCCTCTGAGGATACCATACCCCTCAACAAGGTTATTGGAAAGAATACCCAAATTCTCAACAAAAGTAAAAACCAAGGAGCCATTTGAAAGTCTACTAATTCCTCCCACACTGGCTTTTCCATGGTTCCCTCTAGAGGCTCCATCAGTATTGACTTTTCCAAAATCCTTAGGAGGAGGCTGCCAATTTCTATTCCTATCCATCTTACTAATACTCACATTCCCTTTAAGTTGGTTGCCCTTAGAAGAATTAATATTCAATCTTTGCATCACTTGATCCCATATTTGGTGGGAGTTTTCGGGGTGATTAAGGAGTTGATGGACTGATTCAACTAAGTTGGCTATGGTCTTTTGCCAAAAATAGTGAATATCCTTCCTATCTTGATTAAAAATTTGGTTGTTCCTTTCATTCCAAATATTCCAAAGAAGAATGGTAGAATCCATCCAAACTAACTACCAAATAAAATGATCAACACCCTCTTGATTAGGCCAATCCCTCCAAAGTTGTTCAAAAGTAAAAAAAATTGGACCACTGTAAGCCAAGTAAAGTGGCCATTCTCCTCCATAGCTCGGAGGCTAAAGTACACTCAATAAAAATATGGTTGATATTTTCTACATTCTCTTCACACATTTCACATCTAAAAGGGCCATGAAAACCATGCTTCATAAGTTGCTCACCAGTAAGCACCCTATGATGCAATAAAATCCAATTAAATAACCTCACCTTAGGCTAGAGCTTTTGAGCCCTTAATAAATAAAATATGTTAGAAGAATGGTTGGGATTATTATGGCATAAGGTCAAATAACCCTGAGCAACTGAATACTCACCCTTAGTAGTGTTGTTCCATCCAAAATAATCTTTTTCATGGGACCAAGAGAGGGATCTCATATGAAGGATGCCTATAATATCTTGTCTTTGCCTTTCTAGGATTTGAATAGGCCAGTCCTCAATAGGGATCCAATATCTACCAACCTTTGAATTACCAGTATGGTACCGACAGTAATTAGCCACCTTTATCCAATTAGCTCGGTGAAGCTCCTCCATCCAAGGCCTCCAATCGAGAAACTGAGTTATCAAAGGCTTGTGACCATCCCAAGAATCTATCCAAAAAATTTCCTGTTGACCATTATGAATGATCCAAAATATTTTTTTCTTTATAAAATCCTCACCAGTCTTAAGAACTGCTAAAATGGGAGAACCTTGGTAGGGAGTTGATAGCGAACAAGGTCTTCAAGACTTTTATTTTCAGCATATTTAGCATGGAGATTATTGGCCCAAAGAGCATTGGGGTTATGCAACATCTTCCAATATAATTTAGCGACTAAATATTTATTGTTATTAATAGAATATCGGAATCCTAACCCCCCTTCACTCTTTGGAAGACATAAAGTATCCCATTTCACCAAGGCCCATTTTATTTTCTCATTAGTACCACTCCAAAGGAAATGATGACTGATTTGATCCAATTCTCGAAGAATAGCCTTTGGGATATTCAAAATGGAAGAAACATAAATAGGAATAGCTTGAAGGACTGATTTTACCAAGGTGATTCTACCCCTAGAAGAAAGCCACTTGTTGGTCCACTTTCCAATTTTCTTCTTGACTTTGTCCAACAACCAATTCCAATCTTTATTTTTTTGCCTTTAAATATTTATGGGAATACCTAAATAAGTGATTGGAAGAGAGGTCTTCTTATATCTTAATTTATCCAAGACCATGGATTCCTGTCTAGAAGAGCAGTGAAAGAAAATAACTTTAGATTTGTCTTCATTGATCAACTGCCCAATAGCCTTAGAAAAACAGCTAATGATTTGCTTATTATTAGAAGCTTCCTTAACTGTAGTTTTAATTATAAGAGTAGATTCATCCACAAATTGAAGATGAGAGATATGTCTAGCTCCATGAGCAATGGTAACTCCCTCAAGGGTTTTTTTTTCCCTCTTTTTGGTTATAGTCCTACCCAAGCATTCAACAAGAATGATGAATAGATAAGGGGATAGCGGGTCACCTTGCCTAATACCTCTGGAAGTTGGGAATGACTGAGAAGACCTGCCATTGATAAGAACTAAGTAGGGAACTGAAGAGATACATCCCATAATCCAATCCATCCAATCCTTAGAGAAACCAAATTGCTTCAAAACTTTGATAAGGAAGTGCCAATCCACTCTATCATAAGCTTTGGATAAGTCTAACCGAATGAACATGGAAGGATAATTTTGCATATCCATGGAATGGATGGCTTCCTGAGCAAGAACTATCTCATCTACTATTTTACGTCCTTCCACATAACCCCCTTGCTCTGGGTAAATAATCTTATGCAAAAGATGCTTCAACCTTTTTGCCATGATTTTAGTAATGATTTTGAGAAGAACATTACATAAAGCAATAGGTCTAAAAGATGAGATATGATCAACCTCTTGAGCTTTTGGAACAAGAGTAATATAAGTTTTATTTATAACCTTCAAAATTTCTTTGGCTTTCCTGGCTTCTTCCACCACCTCTAATAAATCAACATGAAGGATATCCTAAAACTCTTGGTAGAACACAATGGGAAAACCATCAGGACCTGGGGTTTTCCCTTTTTGCATTTTAAAAACTACTTGTTGAAGCTCATTGAAAGTAACGAGAGCAGTCAAAATAGAGTTCTCCTCGAAGTGATAAGAGAAGGGATTGCTTGAAGAACATTTTGTTGTGAAGCTGATTCAAGAGGAGTAGCAGCAAAAATATTGGAAAAGTAATCAACAACAATAGAGTTAGAATCTGATTTTAAGGAATAAATAAAGTTGTGAAATCTTCGATCTAGAAGATATTTATGGAAGAAATTTGTATTTCGATCTCCTTCTTTGAGCCATTGAATTCTAGATTTTTGCTTCCATAATATTTCTTCTCTTTTTTCCCATTCCTCTAATTGAGTTGTGAGTTTAATTTCATCTGCACTTCTCTTCTCCGTGAGGCCATCTAAATGGATTTTCTTATTCAAATTTTTAAGATGAGCAATAACTTTATGTTTTTTTTATGAACATCCCCAAACTCTTTCCAGTTCCAAGTCTTGATTTTGGATTTAATGTATTACAATCTTTTGGCAAAACAGAACATCTTAGTCCCATGCCTAGGTTTACCTTCCTTCCACCATTGTTGCACATGAGGTTTGAAGGAAATGTCTCTAAGCCACATTAATTGGAAACGAAAATGAGAGAAACTCACATTCGTTTTCCATATTTCCACCATGACTGGCCAATGATCCGAACCAACATTATTAAGAGTCTTCACTTTAGGAATGTGACCATGGATTAAGAAATTTTCAAAGAGCAAAAACCTATCCAATCTCTCCATTATACAAGCTAAGCCTTGCCTTCTGTTAGACCAATTCATAAGGCTATTATCTGGTTGGATATCCATAAGATGGAGGTTTGCAATATATTTTCTCATGAGGTCTTATCTGGTTGGATATCCACAAGATGGAGGTTTGCAATATATTCGCTTATGAGGTCAGTGCTTTTGTCCAAATTTCTATTTCCACCCCTTTTCTCATCCAGAGAGAGGATGGTATTTAAATATCCTCCGATAAAGATCCAAGCTTTAGGAAAATGAGAGATAATATGAGTAATATCCTTCCACTGTCTTCTTTTTTCCTCCAAAGAATTCAGAGCATAAATAGTAATGCAGAGCATAATCTGGTTGGAATGTCTACTTTGAATAGCTATATCCAACAAACCCCAACTTCCAACCATATGGTGAATAACTACCTCTTTTGGGTCCCAAAGACAAGCAATGCCACCCGAAGTCCCTTGGGAATTGAGGGAAACCACTTTTCCAGCTAGCCAAATTTTACTAGCAATTGAGTCCATATCCTCCATTGACATCTTTGTTTCTTGAAGGAAAACAATATGTGGATGATTTATCTAAATCATTATTCTAATTTCATTTTGTTTTGAAAGACTCCCTTTGAGTCCTCTAATATTCCAAGTGATGATCTTCATTAATACCAAGGCTAAAAAATTTGGGAAGGGCATTAATCTTACCTTCCTCTACAAGCTTTTCACCTTCTTTTACCATATGATATTGATTGGTCTTGCAACCTGCTTTTTTATTAGAATCTATCTTCAATTTTTTTCTCTGTTTCTTGACTTATTCCAATTGAATCTGAGATGGCTTCTAACCTTGAAGAATGCTCATACACAGCCAAAATTTTACTAGATGGTTCAATGGAGTCTATATTGGGACTTGCATTATTTGAAGTTTTGACATTTGAAAGATTGTTTTTCTTGTGTAAATTTTCTCCTTTTTTTTTCTATTGAAAACCTTTGATTTGTTGGTTTGTCTCTGAGTTCTTCCCTTCATATTTAAATTGTGTTTCTAAGATTTTAGTTTCCATTATTTCCTCTTCCTCACTTGGGACATCATTTGTGGAAAGGATTTCAAACATATTAGCGAGATGACTTTGATTGATTCTTCATAACTAGTTTTTTCCGAGTGTTTTTCATCTTAGGAATTTGGAAACCTGTTGAGTTTATATCTTCTTTCTTTTGATCAGGAATTTTATTTGGGCAAGCATCGGCCAAATGACCATAATCATGGTAAATTCTACAACGAAAAGGAATGTTCTCATAGTCCACTACTTTCTCCCAAGTGTCTTCCCCAAATTGTAATGTGATATTTTTAGGTAGGGGTTTGTCAAAATCCATTAAAACACAAATTCAAGCATAAATAATATGTTCAAAATTTTGAGTACAATCAAAAGTCATCATAAAAGTTCCTAAAGAGTTTCCAATTGAAGAAAAAATAGTAGGATTCCAAAATTCAATAGGGATGCCAAAGAGTCTAACCCACACGAGAGCTATAGAAGGCATATCTTCTTCGAATTTAAATTTAGTATGCCAGGGCTTCATGAAAATCCCTGCCCTTCCAAAAAACCAAGGACCCCCTTGAAAAGTTTTCTCTCTATCTTCATTATTAGCAAATAAAATAATAAAATAACCATTTGGATAAATAGAGATTTGTAACTCACCTTTAGTTTTCCAACTTTTTGCAGCCCAGACTTTGAAAGCAGATAGACTCGGATGAAAACCCACGAACCGATAAATTAGTCCTATTTTTTTCAAATCTTCAATGTCAGTCTGAATGTTACCCATATCAAGCTTAACAATAGGAGTTCCATCAGCTTCTTTAAGACGTCCTCACTCCATTTTCCTAGGATTAATCTTAGGCATTCTTAGCGGTTTATGGGAAGCCCTAATATTGATATTAGCATTGGGCTGAGGTTTTCCACCACGAAGGGCATCCCTAAAATTCATTTATGGGACTGAGTCTTTGAAATTATTACCCTTGACAAGGGTTTTCACAGTAGAATTATTTTGTGGGTGCACCTTAGCACCAGATTCACTTGAGATATGAGCCATTTTTTGATCAACTACTTGAAACTTGTTTCGTGATCTCTTTAATATTTGCCCTAGATGTCGTGGAAAGGTATGGTTTTCACTTTTCTTTTGTGCAACAAATTGGAAGTCGTTGTCACTCAAGTTCACAGTATGATCTATTGAAAGACAAATTTCTAACCTATCTTGGATCCCCTGCAACATTTCCTGCTAAAATATTGAGCATAAACCACAAAAATATTGGCCGCTAGGGCACGAAGGCCCTAAAAACAAACCTCTGGAGTTGCTTGCACTCAACCTAGATGAAACCCTCACATAGCGCTTGCTAAATATATTGTTCACACATAGGGATGTGATAGGATCTGTGTTGTTCCAAATGATATGAAAATTTTTGGAGATGTTCTAGGGTTTTTCAAGAATCTACCCTCAAAATTTTAGCTCAATCCGAGTTCGGATGAGTGAGATATGGCCAAAATGAGTTTGGTATTTTGGGCAGTCCTGTGAAAATAGGGACCGTTGCCTTTGACTTATTATTAGGGAATTGAATTCGAACTAGGATAAAGCATATTTGGTAGAGAAATTTTATAGTAATGGATAATTCAAAACCTCCTAGTTTCAAATCTAGACCTTTTTTTCTACCAAAAGTTTCCATATTTTCCCAAAATCTCCTTTCTCCAATAGATAAGGGAAATCAGGGAAAAATGTAACATACTGCACCCCATTAGCTAATGTACATATTTTTCCCTATGATTGCTTGTCAATATGAATTAAATCTATTATCCATAATAACCACAAAACTAGATCCTAGCAAAACTTTTCTAAATAATGGAGTAATTACAAGCTAGATTGCACCAAAATGAATATAATTATAGCCTTGGATTTTTAAATATTTCATAGCCCTAATCTCTTCAGGATTGAATATATTTATTTTTCCGCATGCCTTGTTCTAAGAAACAATATTTGTTTAATCTTGGGTCTATAAATATATAAAGGTATTTTCTTTTTATAGAGACTCTTTTTAGATTTTTGTAATATTTTCTTTTGTTCTTCTAATCTATAAACTTATTTCTTGTCTAACTTAGGAACTAATAGGCTCAAATCAAAAGTTTTTGCTTTAGCTTTCCATTTTGGGATATCATTTACTACTACAACATTATTTACAAAATCTTCATATGATGATGCAAATACAGAGTCCATGATAACTTATTGTTATTGCACTCCTATCTTCAAATATTTACTTGTGATGTAAAAAACTCCAGATAAGTTCTGCAACTAAGCAGAGTGTAATTACTGCAGATACAGTCCTATGAATATATTTTAATAGAATATCTAAAGGCATAGATGAAGATATCAAATTTTGATTCACTCGATCAATTAAAATCGTAGGTGAAGAGCATACTTTCAAATGTTATATCCAAGAAAAAAATTGGGGTCTGATACCAAAATTGGGTATAGGTCAAGTGATCCAACTGTAGAACACAATATTGGATGATCCTTAATACCTATTGATCATAATCTCTGGATCAATTAAGGGATTTGGCAAACTAAAACTGTAGGGTCCTCATGGCTTTACCTATTTTTATCTCTAAATGTTTTCTTACAATAAATGCTAAACAAGAATAATTAGATTCAGAAGGCCTGATAAACCTTTTTGCAATAATTAATTTACATGTTTATAGTCTTTTTGATAATAATTCTATTTTTGATATCAATGAATTCTCTAATGTTGAGAAAATACCAAAAAAATAAGTAATCCAGAAAAAATTTAAGGTATTAATTCCTCTGGCACATCGTTTCATTTACATCCAAGTGTGTTCTTTATTAAAATTTTAATTTAATGTGTAGTATTTTTAATTTATTATTATTTAAAAGATAATGTGAATGTATGGGAGCCACACAGTTCGACAAGATCTTATAATTTTGAGTAAGTTTTGTTAACATCTTTATATATTAATATTATTATGTACATGTGTTTTATATGAAGCTTGTCATTTTGGACCAAGCTTTTTAAACCATTTCTTTGTATATATTAATATTATATGGATGTGTTTTATATGGCATTAAGGTTAATTTGATTAATAATAAAGTATATGTAGTCCTTGGGGACAACGCAACGGTTTGTGACTTATCTCTTCCTTATAAGAGGTCATTGGTGGGATGGGATACCCTAAGCATGATCGTATATAGGGATTTCTCACACTAACCAAATCTAAAAATAATAATAAAGTATATGTATTTTTAAATATAACTAAAGTTAAACTAATTTATATATTTATTTTTTAAATTTTATTTCAATATATTGTGGTATTAGTTTGATTGATGAAATTTAAGTTTGGATTTCAACTTCCAAAGTTTAAGTTCTTTTAATGTGTGAGGTCATGTTTTATTTTTTCTTGGAGAAAAAGGAGTTGTACTTGGGTCCCTCACCCTTAAGAACTCACAACTCTCTCCTATAGAACTTCAAAGTATACAACAAGATTAAATTTTCACTTTAATCGAGTTGTTATAGCTAAATTTCTTTGATAAAAAGTAAACTTTTATTTTCATTTACTTGATCTTCTTCAATTTTCTGTCAATACAAATATTCCAAAATTCAACATCCTTCTTCTTAACCTTTTCCTGCAACAACCTTCACAATACCAAAACTCCACCTCTACTATCTATGCACTACATCTTAGTAGAGTAATATTTCTAAAACTTCACATTATCATAATTCACTTTACTAGATCTAGACTCTTAGTTTCATCCCCAAAACATAAATGCAACAACAAGAACTGTAATAAATAGTTTAGGAGTCGTATAAAGTTGAAAGTATATGCTAGATCATGTTATTTGATAATATATTTAAAAATTAAAAAATACAAAATTTAATATGAAGATTAATAATATTCTATTTATTCTGACAAGTAGGTATTATGTCATCTTATTTTTTATCATTTATTATTTTTCAAGGGCTATCATAAATTTTGGTTTAAGGTTAAATCGCTTATGTGAGTAGTAATTGGGACTCTATGCCCATAAAATGCATGCTCTTATTTTTATATGCTATATTATTTGTTAATTATAACTCAGATTTATTGGTCTTTCTTGCTCCCACATTTATTTTGGAGCATCTAGTGGGAACGCAATCAGAGAGCTTTCAAGAATTCAAGACATGATCTAGATCGGGTTTCTTCTAGAGCTCTTGGAGCTGCTATGGAGAATGTGTCTCATTGTTTCTTGGATCTCAAAGTGAATTATTTGGATGAAAGCCTTGTGGAGGCTAAAATTGGCTTGCTAGCTTCTTGCAAGTCATTTAAACTGCCTGCTACCTCGGCGCACTCAACCACCTCATGGTGCCCTCCTCCTAAGGGTTGGGTCAAATAGAATTTTGATGGTGCCTCAAAAGGAAATCTGGGCCCTACGACTACTAGTGGGGTAATTAGAAATTTTAAGTGTGAGCTGACAAGTGCATACACAAAGAATATTTCTATTCAAACCTCTCATTTTACTGAAGCCCAGGGTCTCCTTCAAGGGCTACTATTGGTAGAAACACTTACATATCAAAAAATCACTGTAGAATGGGACTCTTTAAATCTAGTAAATATTGCCAATTCTATTAGCAAGACTCACTAAAGCATTTCAAATATTCTAGCAGAGGTGTTTAAAATTTTGAAATCAAGAGAGGATTTCAAAGTTCAGCATATTTATCGGGAAGGCAATAAGGTGACGGATTATATGGCCACCTTGGATATTTATCAATAAGGCCTAAGGGTTTGGTTGGATAATGTCCTCCAAGAACTTGAATCTCTTATTTTTGATGATCATGGTTAGTTGTTGGTTGTACGTGAGGTTTGGTATGGGAATTCACTCCGTGGACTCTTTTTTGGATGTTTTATTTTATGCTTGATTGGGTGGGCCATATTAATTGGTGATCTTCACAAATCCCCTAACATTTTTTAGATGACTACCATCAGTTGGGCATATTTGTGTGGATGTTGGTCAAAATTTTCTTGGCTTCGATCCTGATGGTGTCCTCATTGTATGCTCTTCTGGTGATATGGTGATGTTTTCTGCTCTTGTGGTGATGTGTTTATCTTTTCTAGAGGAAAAGCACTATGCTCTTCTGGGTACATTACAGGTTATGGTCTCCTTTGTCAATGAGATTCAGGACATGGTTAACAAGAAGATGGATATGGCAACCCCAAACTAGCTCTTCTATGATGTTCTTTTTGCAATTGATATAAGGTTATATTTTATGTTGGTTGTATGGGGCCCTCTCTATTTTTTTTTGCCGAGAGAGGCATGGTTCCTTTAGATGTTGTTACCTGATTTTTATGGTATGTTGTTTTTATGGGGCCCTCTCTATTTTTCCATGTTGAGGATTGCCTATTACTCTTGCCCCTTGGCTGGTTTTGATTTAGTGATGTAGTTTTGTGCATTCTCATGCCCTATCTCAGCCTATTGTAATAGGTTTGGGGACCTTAAAACCTCTTCGTTTATCAAATAAAAAAAAATAACTCAAATTTAATATTGTTTTAAATATAAAAATATTTATTTTAGTTTTTAAATATACTAAAATTAAAAAAGAACTAAAAATACAACATTGCATCTGCAAGAGAATATTGAGAGAGATAAAACCATGTGAAGATAATTTTCTAGAACAAGGATAGCATGAAGGTAATATTTTCAAGAAAAATATCTCATATTTCAAGAGTCATATCTTTGTGAAGGGTTGTCTAATTCATATGAGTCAGATCAATTTGTGTGGAATTTGAAGAGTTTTAAAATGAGTGGACATATAAATAAATCCAAGTATTATTGAGGGATATATGTCAATGTGAAGTCAACCATCTAAAACAAGGCTAATGATGATTTTTCAAGTCGTAAAAACTGAAAATGTAGATATCTATTATCTAGGGTTTGGATGATGGGAGGAGCAATGGAGGGCTAGAGCATCAATGAGGTGGTAATTCTCTTTGGACATAGAAGTTATCAACTAAGTTTTGTATATCCCTTCATTATATTAGAAGTTCTACATGCATATTATTGTAGGTTTATTTTTAAATAATATAATCCGTATAGGATATATTAGTAAATTTTAGTAGATATCAAGTTATAGTTTCCTTTCCATGGATCAATTTATAGTTAAATTCTTAGAATCATCCCTAGTAGTAGAGGTTAGGGAGGACCTCACAAAGCAACTATCCTCATCGCTCAAAGATAAGGTAATCATTGCTAACTTTAATGTGTCCTAGCTAGGGGTTTCAACTCTAAGAAAATAGATTGATAGGAGATGGAAGTATCTAAGAGTGAGTCTATCATTTCTTTCTAAAGGTTTTTCTTAGCTATTTTCTATTCCAAGGAGAAAAGAGATAAAATTATAAAAGGGGGTCCTTGGTTTTGTTAAATAATATTACATTATTTGGAATAATTGAATGTACCTTCATAGTACAATTATAAATATGTAAAAATTAGAGTGTGATTTATATTTCCTCTTATGCATGTATCTATGTGTAGGATGAGTACAAGAGTCGTGTAAGAAAGTGTGCAAGTGTTATGTAATATCAAGAGTCATGTATACAAGTGGTAAGATGTGAAGCCAAGAGGCATGGGAGGTTTATCTTATGTGTGGAATAGGAAAGGATGCAACTCTAGGATATGTGAGGAGTACAATAGTCCAGCATTGAAGAGTCATCTTCCTAAGGTTATATTATGGAGATAAAGATCCATGTATAATATCACTTGATGTAATTCATTCAAGTAATGAAGATATTGAATCTTGTATATAGTTTGAGCAATATTATTGTAAGTTTTCTTTATGTTATTACATGAATGATATTAGCCATTTATTTCAAATTATTATTGTTATTTTTATGAATTTTATGTTCATTGATATTGGTCATTTATATTGAATGCTTAAATATTGCATATTATATTTGATCCTAATATTGGGACCTATGATAATCTAGCTGAAAAGCCATTAGTGGTATCATAGCTACTTTGAGTAGTCTCTAGTGCTATCATTGGGAAAAACTTTGGTGTAAATATTTAAATAGATTTGGAGTGATAAATTCTAGGTCAAAAGCTACCATTGAAGGAACTCTTTGGTGTGTATTAAAAATTAAATTTAGAGGAAGAGCCACATGAAGGAAATGTAAACGAAATTTTAGGATTTCTATTACCATGATGTTATTTGATATTTGCAGACATATTTTGATAGAGCCAACATTGAAGGAACTCAAGGAGGAACCTGAGAAAATATAGAACCAATGTTGAAGATAATTCAAACAAGAACCTGATTAAGAGAGGTTGAGAGCCACCTAGATATAGAATAAAGTGGTTAAAGCAACCTAAGAAGAAGTAGTAAAAATTAGAGATATTTTGACATTGTAGTAGCACAAATATAAGGTATTGACTGTTGTAAAAGAAGGCAAAAATATGTGTTAAATAACACATTTAAAATTCTTACTCGAATTACCATCAAAGAAGGGACCAATGGATGTCTAAAACCTTGAGGGATGTAAGATGAATTGTAGAAGTATTAGAGAGAAAATATAAAGCAACGGATTTAATAAGCTAGAACTAAGCCAAGCCAAATTTTTTTGTGAGGAATATTTAATCACTAGTACGATTAAAAGTTGAAAAAACATAAATTCTATTGTAAGACAACAAAAAGGTGGACAAAAGAGGTCAAATAAGTTGCCCGAGTCTCCATACATTACCTGCCTACAATAAAATAGATAGCAAGAAATGTTCCTAGAGAACATAGAGGAGTTACCTAAAATAGAGATCCATTGCTAGAGAGCATGGAGATATTAAGTGTCACCATAGGATTAAAATTATCCAAAAATATTAAGTGCTAGTTGAAGAGAGGTCAAAATTTCTTGAGGAAAAAATTGTTTGAAGAAAAAAGCTTTCACTGATAGAAGAGTCAAGCAAATTGAATGTGAGACATCAATCATATATAGAATCCCAAAAGGAATTTGAAGTGTATAAAAAAATATTAAAGTAGAAATAGAAAGCCTTTGCATGTATGATCGTGCTTGGGTCATACCTAACACTTAATGTCTGCAATCATTCAAAGTGCCTAACAAAAAATTTAGTAGAAAAGCAAAAACTAAGGTAAGGTTTCTATTTCAAATTATTAGATAAAGAATATTACACCAAGACATAAGGGCATATTAGATTAAATTTGATTAGATTAATAAGGAGTAATTTGAAATTTTGACATTGGCACTTAATTCAAAACCTAAGTCATTTGATTTTTTGAAATTTTAGGAGTTATTAGACTTAAGGAAATTTGAATTTTAAAATAAAAATTTGAAATTGATTAGGGATCCAAAAGAAATTCTACTCAAAAGGAAATTAATTTGATAAAATCATGTCTAGTGTAGATAACTCGCATATTAATTTAGGGGAAAACAACCATATGACAAAATAAACAATGGTTCAATACTTTTCAAGAGAAATATGGAAAGCTAGTTGCCATAACTAATAATAAGATAGATGAGGTCAAAGGAGTAGGAGACATTTTAATCAATGAAAATTTCATAATAAATAATGTATTATATGTTTCAAGATTAACTGCTAATCTACTTTTAGTATCCCAAATGATGGATCAAAACTTAGCAATTGAGTTCAAAATTATCAACAATAAAAGGAAATGTCTTATTACTAAATAAGGAAAACTCATAGCCTATGGTTCATACAAAAATGGTTTGTTTTCCCTAGATAAATTATCAAATGTGCCTCTATAAAAAAAAATAGAGAACTTTGGAACAGAAGGCTAGGACATATAAGTGCATCTTCTTTAATTAAAATGAGTAGATATCAAATGGTTGAAGGATTACCCAAAATTTTATAGGAACCTTTAATTTGTCCAAAATATCTTGTAGGAAAACAACATAGAATTTCTTTTGAACTCAATAACTATAAAGCTCAAGGGCCATCAGAGTTAATATATACATATTTATGTGGACCAATGAACACTACTAGTCTTGGAAGACAAATATTTCTAATCATTTGTTGATGACTAGTCCAAAAAAATGTGTGTGTATTTTATAAAACTTAAATATGAAGCCTTTGGTTGCTTTAAACAATTCAAGAAATTAGTGGAAACAATAGTAGAAAAATTGATCAAGAATCTTCATTCAGATGTGAATTTTTATCAAAAGAGTTTGAGTTAGTTCTAAAATCAAATGGTATAAAAATATTAGTCACTACAACATACTCACCTCAACATAATAGTATTGCAAAAAGTTTTGTATGTTAAAAGAAGCTCATCTTGATCGACAATACTATATAGAAGCTACTAAAATTGTAGTATACATACAAAATATATCACCCACAAAATTACTAAAAAATATTACTCTTGAAGAAGTATGATCTGGTTGAATCCTTCAACAAAACATCTAAGATTTTTTGGATGTAAAGCATATGTGCATGTTCCAAAACAAAGGAGGAAAAAACTAGATGATAAAACCATATGTGGGATATTTCTTGGTTTGATGATGATTCAACAGTATATAGAATAATTGATCCAATTACAAGGATAATTCATGTAAGGAGAGATATAATTTTTTATGAAGGGAACAAAAAACATGTTGAAGATAAAACAGCCAATACAAGTTCAATCATAAATATTTTAGATGAAGAAAACTAATCAAATGAAGAATAAAAATTAGAAATATTTAATCAGCCAATTGAAAACTCAAAATTTACAATCACATCTCAAAGAAAATAGATAAAATGGCTCAAAAGTACTCTTTAGGACTCTAAGCTTGAACAAATGCCAAATATTACAACTACAGGATCACAAACTCATAGTATGACAAGAACAAATATAGATTAATGAGCTTAGTAGCAAAACCTGCAATTACACAAGTTGCCATAAGACAACCTGAATGGAAAATATCCATGGAATCCGAATATACGATATTAATGAAGAATAAAACATGGAATCTAGTTGATATACCACAAGGAAATAAAGTGGTAGGAAATAATTATGTTTACAAAATAAAAGATAAAGTAGATGGACCTCTTGACAAATAGAAGGTATGATTGGTTGCAAAATAATATACTCAAACAAAAAGAATTGACTATGAAGAAACTTTTGTACTTACAACAAGAATGACTACTATTCAAATAATTTGTGCATTAGTAGAATAACTTGGGTGGAAAATTTGTTAAATGGATGTTAAGAGTGCATTTATTAATGAAGATCTTGAAGAAGAGGTATATATGACTCGACCATAAGATTTTATTATCAAAGGAAAGGAACAAAAGGTTTGTAAATTAAACAAATATTTATATGAATTAAAGAAAGCACCAAGAGCATGGTACATCAAGATCAATAATCATCTGCTATGATACAATTTTAAAAGAAGTGCATCATATTCAAATCTTTATACAAAAAAGGTTGGATTAGAAAGAATAATTCATATAGTATATGTTGATGTTATAGTAATCATAGGAATTTTTATGATTTTGATATATGAAGTAAAAAAGGATCTATAAAAGGATTTTAAAATGACAGATCTAGGACTACTTCATTATTGCCTTGGTTTAGAAATTAGTCAAAATGAAAATTATATCACAATAACACAGATAAAGTATGCAAACTCATTACTTAAAAAATACGTAATGAAAAAGCATAAACCTAAAGATACACCTATAGAGCAAGGTTTGCAAATATCAATATATGATAAGATGCCTCTAATTTTTGGTACTATGTATCAACAATTAAATGGAAGTCTTCTATATTTAACAAATATAAGGCCTGCTATTGTTTTTGTTGTAAATTATCTCTCTATATTTGTGTAAGAACCCATATAAAGTCACTGGAAACCCACAAAATTGACACTACAATATATCAACAAGACTATAGAATATGGATAAAAATATAGAAAAAAAATTACTTATAAGGGTATTCAGTTTTTTACTATGCTAGATCTATAGATGACAGAAAATCAACATCAGGATATGTGTTCTATATTGGATCATGACCTATTTCTTGGTATATTAGGAAACAACATGCAATGGATTTTTTATTAATGAAAGTAGAGTATCATGCAACAAGAGATGCAGTATATGAAGCACTTTGGTTACAATATATATTATCAAATATGAGAATCAACAGGGATCCAACAATACTAAATTGTGATAATCAAGGAGTTCTTAAATTAATAAAAAATCCTATGATTCATGAAAGAATAAAATATTTTGAAGCACAATGTCACTTTATTAGAAATCATGTTTAGGATCATCACATTTAGATACAACATGTTCCCACTAAAGAATAGATTGTAGATATTTTTACAAAATCTCTTGGTCAAAATAAGTATAAGATATTTTAGAGTTATCTATGCACATCAAGAGACTTTCATAAAAAATAATGTAATACGAGGGATATTTAGGAATATTACATTATTTGGAAGAAATGAATGGACCTTCATGGTACAATTATAAATATGTAAATATCAGAGTATGAGTTACTGGTTTAGGAGTGTGAAATATATTTCCCCTTTATGCATGTGTCTATGTTTAGGATGGGTATAAGTGTCATGTGTAAGGAAGTGTGCAAGTATTATGTAAGGTCAAGAGTCATGTATACAAGTGGCAAGATGTGAAGCCAAGAGACATGGGATATTTGTCTTATATGTGGAATAGTAAAGGATGCATCTTTTGGATATGTGAGGAGTGTAATAGTCAAGTATTGAAAAGTCATCTTTGTAAGGTTATATTATGGAGATAAAGCTCCATGTATTGTATCACTTGATTTAATTTATTCCAACATTGAAGATATTGAAGCTTGTATATAGTTTGAAAAATATTATTGTAAGTTTTCTTCGTGTTATTTTTTTTACAAGAACAATTTGTAATTTTATTTCAAGAATGAAATAAAATTACACTTCTCAAGTGCCTTGGCACAAACAAAAACCCAGATAAAAGTAGATTACTGGGAGGTAAAATATAGTTAAATTCGGGTAGATCAGAGAGGGGAAAAACCCATATTCAAAATAGTATGGGGATAATAAGGATAAACATCCTTATATATCAATACTTAATCATTCAAATAACCTCCATGTTCAAAACTTGGATATAAATTAACAAAAAATAAACCAACAAAAAGAAAAGAAATAGTTAAAACTGCCATAAATCTCTAATCAAACGAATAGGCTCATAATAAAAATCCAAATCTGGCATAGAAACTAGGGGTATGATCTTTGTGTGAAAGAAGAAACTCCATCCTTGTTTTCTTCCATTTACAAGAAACCTTATGGAGCATGTTGACCTTATTTTGATAACCTATTTGCTTCTTAATTTAAATACCTATAAACATGAGTAAAAGAGAAATTTCCTATAGTAGTTCATCTCCCACTGGTCTAAGCAAATTATTTTTAATTGAGTAGATCTATTCATCCAGTTGATGTCTAGAGTAGAATCTCCAAAAATTTATATTTTTTTCACATGTCTCTTTGCAACACACTTCATTAGTAATCTCAATGCCTAAATCTCTAGAAATTTTTTGGAACTTATCCCAAGACTTGCTTTAAATTTGATATAGTGGGTATTTGAGAAGTACAAAATGCCTCCCATGCTACCAAAAATCAACTGTATTTTACTAGCCCCATTAAAAAATCCCATGGTTGAAACTTTTCAATGAACAAATGGTCTACTTGTCGAGGTTTCTTATGTTTTATAGGCCCTTTATTGATTGAGACCAAAGTCCTCACCTAAAATATGATCTAAAATGGGGGTATTAACTTCCCTTCAAAAATAATTGTATTTCATGCCAACCATATACCCCAACATATAAGACATGGTAAAGAAATAAATTGTTTCAACTCTCTTTTCAAAAACCACTGTCTTAAGCATACCTTCACTGTTTCTCCTTCCCAAATATTTTGTAATCTAGTTATCTATTCAACTTCTAACCAAACCTATTGAGAAAAAGGACATTCGATTAAAAAATATGTGATGTTTTCCTCCTATAACTAATACAACATATAAATACTTGGATCTTGTCCACTTCTCCTCTGTAAAAATTCCCAAGTCAAAGCCTTATTTCTCAAAGCTAACCACATGAAAATAATTATATTTTTTGGGGTAGATAATTCCAAATCTACTTCCACCACCAAGTAGGCCCTTGAGGATGAGGGTCAAAACTTGCTTTGTAACCAAGTCTAGCCATATACTAACCCTTGGATTTGTTGTATGACCAAGCAATAGTATCTGGTTTAGTTATCAGCTTGATATGACTCTTATTAAGACCATCAATGTAAGCGTTGCATAAAATAACTTGCTTATCAAAAAAGACCCAAGACTTGAGCTTGCTTCCAACCTTGGGTTCAAAGACTAGAAGAATCTAATTCCCCCACCTGATGAAGAAAGTATAAGCCCTTGTCTTGTAAATAACTTATCATAGCTTCTAGCAACAAAATGTTTTCTCCACAACCCAAAATAGAATCAAACCCTATTCTAACTTTTTCATCATTGCCCACTTTCCAAGCCAAATATTTTCTAATCATAGTTTCCATTGAATGGATACATTTTTAATGTTTTTATATGGACTTATGATCCAATCCATAAATATCCCTAAACAAATATGCTTATGTTTAATAATCTTCTTCTATAATCCTTCTCTGGTCAAAATCCTCCATAAACTTTTTATTGCCAAATAAGAACAAAAAATATGGATGTTTTAAGTCCCCAACCACCTTCCTCCTTTGGCCTAGCAATACTCTACCACTTAACTAAAGGAATACCTTCATGTTATTTGCATCCAATCCAAAGAAATCTAAAGCAGTGTTTTATTATTTTCTCTAGAACTCCTTTGGTAATTATGGCCAAGGAGTGCCAAAACATAGGAATTGCCTCAAGAACCTACTTTACAAGTGAAATATCCCACCAATAGACAACCATCTATTACACCAATGGTTAATCCTAACCTCAATATTTTATAAAAGCCATCCCCAATATTCTTATAAGTATTTGGCTTCAATACAAAACCTAAATACTTAAAGCCTTCTTAGAAATATAAGATATTAAAAGGAAAAAGTCAGATTAGACCATGTTCAATCTCTTGCTCTAGATCATTGAATAAAATAGAGGATTTTTTAAAATTTATCTCCATACTAGTAGCAAAATTATAAGTTTCCAAGATTTCCTTCAACTTTTTAGCTTCCCTTAAACTACCATTTGTGAACAATAATTGATGAGAAATCATAGGATATTAAATAATGTCTACATAAATAATATATAAAAAATTATATTATAGACACCAAATCCTAGCCATTAATCCTTCATCCTAACCATCCCACCACCCACTTGTCCACCTTAGCCCTAACCGCCACTCATTTAGCCATTTCGTGCCTTTCCCACCTTCAAAAGGTCCACTTTATCCTTTTTCCACCACTTTTCCACCCCTTTTGACTTAATTTATATTTATTTTATATTATTTATTTTTAATATAATATTTTATTATTATATTTTAATATATTTATTATAAAATATATATTTAAACCCAATTAACCTCAGCCATCCGATTTAGTCTAATCTCAGCCATCCATCTTCATTAATCCATGCCACACTTAAAGTACAATCTTAGCCTTAGGATTTGATTTAATCTTAGCCACACGATCAAAAGTGTTAGGCTAAAACCCTAAGAAAATCCTAGGTTGGATTATAAGTAAGGGCATTTGTAAATGCTCAACCCCTAGAATGTTATCGCCCTTGGAGATATTGTTGAAGAAGCCCTTGTGAAGCAAAAGGTTGTAGAGCCCTGAAGATCCCATCGATCGAATCCACTTGTGTGAGAGCAAACTCAAACCCTAGCTTGCCATAGGACTTCCACCATTCCATCCACTTCCACATCCATCCTCCATCATCGTCGCAATCCCCTCATCTGCCGAATCCTTCGCACCCTCGCGGTCTTCTTCTGTAGATTACACCCTCACCTGCAGGTGCCTTCCAAAGCTTGCCAGGCTCACTATAAAGCCTGCAAAGCACTCGCCAAAGCTTGCCATATCCTGCAGGTGCATTCCTAAGCCTACCAAGATCGCACCAAAGCATACCAAGTGTCCGCTAGTGCCTATCATCATCATCAACACAAACCAAAGCCTATCGCATCAAATCATCAGGTGTCGTTGAGGCACCCTACCATCAAATCTACAATGAAATAATGGATCATCACCATCAAGAGCAAGGTAAATCTTTATTTTGTTATTTTTTGGTGCTATTACATTCTGTATATTCAACTTACATAGATCTAGGGTTTGTAATATGTATTTTTGAGGGTTCACACTATGGAACCCTCATTTTGTTTACTAACAACCTTATTTTTTGTTGTGTGTGTAGGGTTAGATAGCATCAATCAAGAAATCTTGGATAGCTATTGAGGCTAGAGTGGCCCAGAATCGAATATCTCACAAGCCCACTCATTATGTTGGGAGTGAAGCATAGTTGAAGACACTCATGTTTGTATAGCTAGGGTTTCGGAGAACCCTAGCAATTGTATCTATTGTATCAAATCAACTCTATCATGGTAGAATAATTGCAATAAGGATTGTTTTAGCTCCCCCACCATTTATTGAAATATATTCTATTTTGTGTAGTTATTTGTCTCTTTGAGTTGATTTCTTTATTGATTGCATAGTGTCACGTGCTTATCTCTAGAAATGGCAATCACAGTGGGACCCCACAAGGGTTTCATTTATTAATCTGATTTACTTTATTGATTTCATTTTGTTTCTATCTGTTGCAAGTTTTTCAAAAGTGAAAAATTTATCGATTCCATCGATTAGGGTTTCTAAAGAATTTTGTAATAGTTGCAGAAGGTGCATAGGCACTCTGCTACACCTGTTGATCATCACAGGTGCTCTTCTGTGCCTGTACAAGTTCCCAGCCACACCTAGTGACAAGTTGAAGCAGAGCATAGGCTTCTGAGTAAGTCCCATAGCACATGTTTCAAATTTTCAATTTACGTATTTTATTTTTCTGCATGATTCTTTAGATTCTAAATATAAAATGAATACAAACTAAGTAATCTGGAAAAGAATTCATTGTAGATTGCATCTAGGGTTTTTTGTGCATACATTCACATAGTTTAAATCTCCTATTTTAAAATCTATAAATTCTAGTGATGGCTTGCATATTTTGTTTGCATTGGAAACTAAAGGGCATTATTAGAATTTGCATTTTTAGGAGTTAAAGACTGGTTTATTTTGCATATCTAAATAGGAACAGTATTTAGACGCAAAAATTAATCCTGTCCTATGGTGACTCCTTTGGCGGAGAGGTGGATAAACCCTCCGGTTGCTATTTAAGTAGGGGTTTTGAGCGGTGTACTACACGCTCTTAAGGTAAAATTTGTGTTCTAATATTGGATTATGATTTAGATGATTAAAATTGGTGATCTTTAGAATTGTTTGAACACAATAAAGAACAGGAAATTTAAAGAATCAATCACACACTGCACGTTTCATTCTAAAATAGTAGTGGCTAGATTTCATCACCAACCATTGCTTGATATTTGGTGACGATGGCCATCATTTCCATCCACCAATCTCTGCCCTAGACACCATAGGATTACCCTCGATCAAACTTGTTGGAGGTCATTACCAACAAGAATCTCGCTATCCTTGCCAGCCTTAGTTTTTACCTTTGTTTTTATTAAGAAATAATTAATGAAAATATTTTGTTTGCATTGGAAACTAAAGAGAATTATTAGAATTTGCATTTTTAGGAGTTAAAGACTGCTTTATTTTGCATATCTAAATAGGAACAATATTCAGACGTAAAAATTAATTCTGCCCTACGGTGACTCCTTTGGCAGAGATGTGGATGAACCCTCTGGTTGCTATTTAGGTATGGGTTTTGAGCGGTGTACTTCATGCTCTTAAGGTGAAATTTGTGTTCTAATATTGGCTTCTAATTTAGATGAGTAAAATTGGTGATCTTTAGCATTGTTTGAACACAATAAATAACAAGAAATTTAAAGAATCAATCACACAGTGCACGTTTCATTCTAAAATAGTAGTGGATGGATTTCATCACCTGCCATTGCTTGAGATTTGGTGATTGTGGCCGTCATTGCCATCCACCAATATCTACCCTATACACCATAGGATTACCCCAGAGCAAACTTTTTGGAGGTCATTACCAACAAGAATATCGCTAGCCTTGCCAGCCTTAGTTTTTACCTTTGTTTTTATTAAGAAATATTAGAACATCAAAAACACACAAAACTATCATTCTAAAAGGAATACACATTAATGGAGAAAATAATTAATGAATGAGGTAAGACACAAAATCAAAACCTAGCATTGATTATTTCTTTTCATTTTCAATTGTGTACAAGCTTCAGTTTTTGTGTTTATTTTTACAGTTCTAAGTTTTGATTTAGCTACTTTATGGTATTAACACGAAATCAGAAGAAAGTAATAAATCAAAATAACTTAATGGAAACCACATCAAATCTCCCTTCTACTTCGGTGGCAAACCCTTATCCATATCTACCACAAGTAGGATCCCTTTCACATAACATTGAGTAGCCTACCACCCACATAGACATGGACAAAGTATAGGCTATCTACAAGTCCTCTAACTATGTTCTTGAGCCCCTTAGTCAAGACTGTGTTGAACAACCAGAATTGGCTACAACTTTTCCATCCACCACCACCCAAGGATATCATAATTCTACCTATGAATATGGTATACCACCTTCTTCTAGCCCATCCCAAAACACAAGTGTTTTTAACACTTATCCTTTATCTAGCCATATCCAAACATATTCCAATCCCTTATGTGAGGAGTATGTGAATGTTTTCTCACAAGCCCCAACCTCCCAAGTTTCCACATCAAGTGTAACTTGTACCATGCCCATGTATTCTAATCCATCTCCTTTGCTTCCTTCATCTTTTAATCCAGTCGCAGCCATGTCAATGTCAAACATGTCTAAACAAGAGTTACAGGATATATCAGGCTACACGAACAAATTACTCTCATAGCTTTGAAAAGCTAAGTAGCAAGTTCAGGTAGACCCTATAATCCAAATGATTCCAACCCAACCCATCATAGCCAATCAAAATACAACATGGATACCCTAATATTCGATGGTTTCCATCCCCAATCCTCCACCAATTCATATCCCAATCTAGCCAATTACCATTTCTTCTAGCCAACCTCTCAACCAAATATTCCAACATCCTCCTCATCAATCATCTCCTTCTTTCATTCATAAATCTTCAACCCATTTTCAAACCAATTCATTCTATCAAAATCGGCTAATCACTCCACAACATTTTTCTTCTAGTCCATCTCCCAATCATCAGGTAATCCAAGGCTTTCAAATTCTTGGGGAATATCCTAGGATATAGGCCATGCAGAAACAAATTGATCAGTTGATGCAAAATACCCCTGGCATGTCAAGCCAAAAACTGACCTTAAGTCAACTGATTCACCAACAAATTCATCCTTCGATGCCATAACCGCCATATCAAGCAGATTTTACACTACTAAAGTTTGATAAATATAGAGGAACAAAGGGCCCTAAGGAGCATGTGAGCTCATTTGTTCACACATGTTTTCAAATTCAAACCTAAAATACCATCGTGCTCTAAACTTTTCCTCAAAAATTAGGGGGAGATGCCATAGAGTGGTTCAATCAGTTTCCAACACAACATTTACACTTTTACTCAATTGATGGATTTATTCTTAGACCATTTTACCCTAAACATTAGAAATAAGGTCTCATTATCAGACATCTATTATTTAAAACAATGGGATGATGAACCTATCTACGATTTTGGAAACCGTTGGAGGGAAGTCATAACCAAATTGCCATTCTCCCTACCAATGGATGAAATTATCAAATTATTCATCAAGAGTTGCTTAAAACCCATCTCTTGGATGCTTTAGCTTAATACTTATCGCACATTTGAAGAAGCTTTAGTACATGCTAGCATCATTGAGGAAATCAAAATCCAATAGGGCATCATCAAGCCTAAGAAGAAATAATGGCAAAACAAGGACCAATACCAAAATAATAAATCTAGCCAAAACAAATCATCACAAGCCTCTACGGCTAATACACCTAATCAAGTTAATAAAGTTGTGATGAGCCAATTCGGTAAGTCCATAAACTTATGAGTGTCACACACAGTATATGCCTGTAGTGTTGGGGAATAAATTTTATTGTACCTTATTTAGTTTTGTGGGGGATGTATGTGCATTTTGATTTCATCCAAACTAAATAAACTAAGTGCGGAAAATAAAATAAATAAATTACAACTAAACTAAAGTGCTGGAAATAAAACATGATAAAATAAGCACACATAGCTAATTTAATTAAAGCAGGGAATAAAACAATAAATCTAGTCTACTGAAAATAAAGAACAAAAAAGAAATAGGGAAGGACTACTACAGGGAGTGGGCCCAAGCTCCCATAGATAGTCCGCCTGACTAGCTATGTAGAGCTTGCTCAGATAAGAAGAATTGCACTCTTAATAAATTTGACAAGAAATAAAATAGAATGATTTCTCCATAAAATTTTCCTCCTTCTCTCAGGGAAGACCTATGCATTTATACAATGCACAACCTTCCTCTGTTACAAATTTAGGCAAGTCTATTTCAGACTTGTTGTTACAATAGATATGCAATGAATATTGCATCCGTTCAATTATAACAACCATATATTAATTAAAATAGTCACACACTAATTTTCCCTCTTGTAGGATAAATCAGACGTGTTATGTTTTATCATAACAGAACATGTCTGGAATAAAATAATGGATACGTTATTCTATTTTAGTAATATTACATAAAATAGAATATCTCCCACATTGATCATTGGAAAAATCATTGCTCTTGGTTCATCTATGAGCATGAAAGAATAATGCTCACATTACAAAGGTATCCAACCAATCAAATAATAGAAGTGTTCATTCTATTTTAATAATAGTAAATAAAATAAAATATCTCCTTTTTGTCTTCACGTGCAACCTCCTCCTTAGCCCATTGGTCAACCGATCAAAGTTGGCTTGGTCAATCTTGCAAATTATGGAGGCGTGGAGGCGCATTCTTCATGAGGAAGGTGCCTACTTTTATTAGGTTCCTTCATTATAAGGAAGGTGCCTACTCCTTTTGGATTCCTTCCTTGAGGAGGAATGCGCCTACTTCTACTGGGTGCCTTCCTTGAGAAGGAATATGCCTACTTCTGTTGGGCACCTTCCTTTAGTAGGAAGGTGCCTACTTCTGTTGGGCACCTTCCTTGAAGAGGAAGGTGCCTACTTCTATTGGGCGCCTTCCTTGAAGAGGAAGGCGCCTACTTATGTTGGGCACCTTCCTTGAAGAGGAAGGCACCTACTCTCATGCCTTAGTCTTTGAAAATAGAAGTATGCCAGGTCCAAGTGGATGTAGACTAGAAAACACCATATTAGTAAGAAAACCTCCATTTATACACAATTCCCACTAAAAACACCAATCAAGCATAATACCAGTTTTTCTATCAATTATATGTATAAGTTATATAAAAATACATTTCACATGCTAATTAAATCAATAATGATGTCCCTTAATAGTGTATAAAAATGTATATTTTTGGGACTCATCATCCCCCCATGCTTAACATGTGCTACGCCCTCGTGGCACAAAAATTTGAAGTTATACCTCTCGTAGGATGATCATTTTTTTTTAAATGACCTTCAGTAGTTATGCTTTTTCTTTGTTGGCCTTGTTATTGAGCACTGATGTGTTTTTCTTCCATTGACTACTGTGTTTTTTTTCATTGAGTGCTACTACAACATTGCACGCATATTTAGAATTTTCTTTTGCTCATCCATTTATGCAAGTCAAAGCAGATTGCAAATCCACTATATTTGTTTTTCTTCTTTAAATTAGCAGATTGCAATCCGCTCACATTCCTTTGTATTTTTTTGCGGATTGCTATTTCGCAACACAATAGCACCATAAGTGACGTCAGCCACTCTTTTTCTCTAGATTGTGGATTCGGGCCTCCTCTTGTCTTAAACTCAATGGAAATCAATTCGTACTTCTCCCTTTATTAAATATCTTGGATTGTGACTCTGTTGTTCCACCAATCAATTCACCATCCGAATCTTTTCAAGATGCGCAAATGAAACAATGTCAACTCTATTCACGTGAATGTCATAGCTTTTTCTATTTTTTTTCATTTTGAGGTAGTAATATTTTTCATCTGAGGCATGTCATACGTTGGAACTTCAATGGGAGATTTTGATAAGAAGAATTTAAGGGAGCATCTACTGATGTTTAGCATGGAGATTATTTTTAATATAATTGTACACATAATTAACAAAAAAAATTAGTATATATACCTAGGTGAATTTCGTAGAACCTGGTGTATATGATGCATGTGATGTGAGATGTCTTCATTTTGGTGCTCTTGGATATTTTATTTCTTTCTTTATTTTTCATTTTTTCTAGCTGCCTTCTTCCTCCACACCATTAATCATTGTTGTTCTTCCTTCTTCTATCGGTGTGGATTTAACAACTTCAACATCGCAGCCATAATTTACCATTTTTTTATTCTTCCCCACTTAAATTGGTGATGCCCTTATCACCAGCAACAGGTATGCACCCCTCCAAACGTCAGGTCCCACATTGAAAAATAGGTACCCCCATCCAAGGGAGAAGAAAATTTCTTATTGGTGTCTTCCTCTAGGTGGAAAAAGGCACTATTGTATTGGAATGATTGTAGGCACTCTCTTCCTGGTGGGAAGTAAGTGCCTTTTTTGCTTCATCGCACTCCTAATTGCAGGGCACAAAATGTCATATTTGTTAGGCCTAGTTTAAGTTGGATCCGCCTACAGATCATGCTCATGGTTGTGTCCTATGAAACTACACACACAAAAACTAGAAAACATGAATCATGCATGTGCCTGAGGCCCTAGCTCTTAGGATGCCTTTAGATTGCATTCAGAGGGATGATTACCTACACATACGAAAGCAAGAAAACATGAGTCAAGACTCCGTGCCTGTTAGGCCCTGGCTCTTAGGATGCCTGCAACTTGCATTCGGTTCATGATTTCCTGCAAAGTAATAAGAAAGCAATTTTTATGCTAAGCAAGATATGTTCTATGCTTTTTTTTTTCATTGGGAGGATTTGCATAATAATTTTTTTTTTTTTATCAAGGCACCTCTACTGTATGCCATCAAGGCATCTCGTTACTTATTCCTCTCTTCTTATTTTTTTCTTTGTGTCATCGAGCCACCCAGGTGCGGGAAATGGATCAAGGCACCCTAGATGTCAAGGCACCTGCTTGTTGTGGAAGGCACCTACTTGTTGTGGGAAGGCACCTTCAATGTATGGCACATTCCTGATGCGAAAGGCACCTCCAATGTATGGCGCCTTCTTTATGTGGAAGGCACCTCAAATGTATGGTGCCTTCTTGATGCGGAAGGCACCTTCATTGTATGGCGCCTTCCTGATGTGAAAGGCACCTCCAATGTATGGCGCCTTCCTGATGCGGAAGGCACCTTCATTGTATGGTGCCTTCCTGATGCGGAAGGTGCCTATGTTGTATGGCACCTTCCTGATGCATAAGGCGCCTCCCTTGTATGGTGCCTTCTTCATGTGAAAGGCACCTTCTTGATGATCAAGGAATCTTTCACTTTATTTTGTTTTTATTTTTTCTCTTTTCTTTTCTTTTTTTTTCACGTATCCTTCTCTCTTTTTATTTTCTCCTTTTTTTTTCCTTTTCTTTCTCTCTCTATTTTTTTCTTCTTATTTTTTTTTAACAAATTATTGAACATTCGTCCAAGCTACTGGTATGGTATGGGGTCTCCCCCATGTCGATGTCTGATCCACTCTTGCGAATGTGAGGCAGTGGTTAATGGAGCTCGTTGATCGTTACTCGAACGTTGTCTTGACACTCTTCTCTTGCACTTGGTGTAGCATCTCTGACTTTGTTTATCATCCAAGCTGTAACAGTCATGCACCTTACAGCAAAATTTTCCCCTAAATTCCACAAGCACCTTGGGCTAGAAGCCTTTCACTTGATCAGGGTTACTTAGCCTGCCTTCAAGTGCCAATGTTTCCAAGGCAAAACTCTGCTAGCTTTCACCTGTTAGATTGGATGCTACACAATCAAGTACACGAGATAGTTCGTATAGTGCTATTATGAACTCCACGTATGAATCTCAATTCATGAGATCTTAATAGACACCTCATTATTGGTCTACATCACACTTCATGATGTCTTGCAAAACATAAAAGGAAAATCTAAACTAAAGGCATTAAAATAAAATTCTAACTAATTTTTTTTTTTCATTTTTTTTCATTATATATATATATATTATTATTTTTTTTTGTTTATCTTCTGATTACTTCCAGGATCCTCCCTTGCTTTATTTAGCAACCAGTTGGATATTTCTCGTTTCCTTTCTGGACCAACCTAGTCCTAGGTAAAGTGGATACTTTCTTCCAACAAGTAACAAAACTAAAGCTTCTATTTTTTTATCTGCATTTTAGCTTGGAGCCTTTTTCAACAGAAGATATTTTTTCTCTTTTTCATGAACACTGTAAATAGTTTTCATTGTGTTTTTGGTGGCAATAATGAAGGTGGGGTCTCCCCCATGCCTACATCTGAACTAGTCTTCTAAAAAAAATAATCAATTTTATTATCAACTAGTTTGATGTGTTGTAGCATGAGAAGAACAATTTCCCCCTTTGACCTCAAAACTATACTTTTTCAACGTAATGGTAAAATATGCAGGGTGGCAAATGATTATCTACAGGCTAGCAACCTGAATAAAACATGGCATAGCAATCTGTTAAAAACACATGCTACTTTTTTATTCACCAGGTCGCCTTAAGCGCAAGTGAAGAGCATACTCCATAACAAGATGTTCTTTAAAAATTTTGCTCTATCATTTTTTCTACTATTAATTTCATCATTAAAAACATTTACCAATATGTTGCAAAAAGTTCAAGCCTATAAATTTTTTTATCGTTAGAACTAGGCATAATTTTCCAATGGTTTCTACGTAGAAACACTTCCCTAAATATTTTCAACTATCAGCCCTGGGTTGTGCTATTTCATTGATTTATTGAAACCATTGAAAATATGATGGAAATCCTTCAATGCTAGATTTTTCTAATTTTTTTCGACAACACGTTTTATTCCTACTTCTACACTTAATTTGGTACATCAGGTTCATTCCCACGTTTACCTGAGAAGCTAAAAAATGCAAATAGTTGCCTATGGGATTTGGCTCTGACTGTACCGACAACTATTTTGGCCCTATAAAAGGGCCCTTGGTGGACTCATGCTTCTCAGATAAAATATTTATAGGTAATTTCAAATAAGCTTTTAAATTGACCCATATATCCTAAAACTACAGTTTGACACTCCCCGGCAACGGTGCCAAAATGGTGAGAAAAAATTCATGTCTCGAAAAACAATCATTTCTCTTCCATAAATTATCAATCCGGTAAGTCCATAAAATTACGAGTGTCATGCACAATATATGCCTGTAGTGTTGGGGAATGAATCCGGTTGTATCTTATTTAGTTTGGTGGGGGATGTATGTGCATTTTGATTTCATCCAAACTAAATAAACTAAGTGCAAAAAATAAAATAAATAAATTACAACTAAACTAAGTGCTGGAAATAAAATGCGATAAAATAAGTACATACAACTAATTTAATTAAAGTAGGGAATAAAACAATAAATCTAATCTACTGAAAATAAAGAACAAAAAATAAACAAGGGAGGACTACTACAGGGAGTGGGCCCAAGCTCTCGCAGATAGTCCGCCCAGCTAGCTGCGTAGAGCTTGCTCAGATAAGAGGAATTGCACTCTTAATAAATTTGACAAGAAATAAAATAGAATAATTTCTCCATAAAATTTTCCTCCTTCTCTAAGGGAAAACATGTGCATTTATACAATGCACAACCTTCCTCTGTTACAAATTTAGGCAAGTCTATTTCAGACTTGCAGTTACAATAGATATGTAATGAATATTGCATCCATTCAATTATAACAACCATATATTAATTAAAACAGTCACACACTAATTTTCCCTCTTGTAGGATAAATCAGATGTGTTTTGTTTTATCATAACAGAACATGTCTGGCAGAAAATAATGGATATGTTATTCTATTTTAGTAATATTACATAAAATAGAATATATCCCACATTGATCGCTGGAAAAATCTTTGCTCTTGGTTCATCTGTGAGCATGAAATAATAATGCTCACATTACAAAGGTATCCAACCAATCAAATAATAGAAGTGTTCATTCTATTTTAATAATAGTAAATAAAATAAAATATCTCCTTTTTGTCTTCACATGCAACCTCCTCCTTAGCCCATTGGTCAACCGGTCAAAGTTGGCTTGGTCAATATTGCAAAGTATGGAGGCGTGGAGGTGCCTTCTTCATGAGGAAGGCACCTACTTTTGTTGGGTGCCTTCCTTATAAGGAAGGCGCCTACTCCTGTTGGGTGCCTTCCTTGAAGAGGAAGGTGCCTACTTCTATTGGGTGCCTTCCTTGAGGAGGAAGGCACCTACTTCTGTTGGGTGCCTTCCTCGAACAGGAATGCACATACTTTTGTTGGGAACCTTCCTTGAAGAGGAAGGCATCTGATCTCATGCCTTAGTCTCTGAAAGCAAAAGTATGACAGGTCCAAGTGGATGTAGACGAAAAACACCATATTAGTAGCAAAACCTGCATTTATACACAATTCCCACTAAAAACACCAATCAAGCATAATACCGATTTTTCTATCAATTATATGCATAAGTTATATAAAAATGCATCTCACATGCTAATTAAACCAGTAATGATGTCCCTTAATAGTGTATAAAAATGTATATTTTTGGAACTCATCACTCAAGATTTGGTACATGAAATTCACTTGCACACACATTGGTCCTAAAGAAAGTTAGACAACCATCAAGTGAGTTTGGTTGATAGTACTAGTTTGTTTGAGTCTTTGAAAATATTTTAGTATTCCATATCAACATCCATATCTTCTTCCATATCTTCTTCCATATCAACATCCATGTCTTCATCATGGATCAATCCACATAAATCCATCAATATCGATGCCCCCGATTGCAAAACAATGAACAAAAATGGCCAACAAAATTTTGAACAAAAAATAATCATTAGAACATCATGCATTCCTCTCATATATTTTACATTCACATACATGTCATTTAGCTTGCATTAATCATCCATATACACACCATTCACAAACATACCATTTAGCTTGCATTAATAATCCATAAGCACTACGCATACACATCATGGTTAGATTGCATTAATCATCCATAACACTATGCATACACATCATGATTAGTTTGCATTAGTCATCCATAATAAAAGCATAAAAACATTTTCATAAAACATGCATCGCATAAACATAAAAGCATTCACACAAAGGATAACACAAATATATAAAAATCCATGTATATATATATATATATATCGAAAATGTCATATGTACAATGAACGCCATAAAGGCTACAATGGAGCACCAAGGCTCATATAAAAAAGTGCCTATGAGTTGACCCCTAAGACCTAGTAGGAGCCCTAGATGTAGAACTATATGTTGTATGCCTGGATGACTCAGTCCTAGAGGAAAATGGAGGACTCGACAAAGGAATGTGATTAGCCATACACACATCCTCCAAGGAGTGTGCATAGGCCTCACTAGCCCATAGTCATCATAGGTGAAGCTGATGATGCTACTCTCTATTCAAAGTATTTGCTTGAAGCCTCGTGACTGTCTCTTGATCACCAGGCCTAGTTGCCACCCGCTCTGCCTCCATTTGAGCTATAGTAATCAAGGCCTACCTATGAGACTCAAGATTAGTCTCTCACTCCTCGTGAAGCTGCTCCAGCTCAGCCTATAGCTTAGCCACCTCAGAGATCTCATCCATATCCTCATCATCCTCATCCTCCTCACCTACCACCTCCATCTTAGGAGCCTATTGGGCTACTCCCCTCAACCACCTATGACTCACCAATCGTTGAGGCCTCATCCTCTTCAAAGTCACCCTCGACCCCGCAGTTATTGCATTCTCACCCACCACATTAGGTACCCATATTGGTTGGGCACCAAACAAAGCTACATACTCTAGATTCATCCCAGCATCATCTACGTTAGGGACCTCCAACCGCTCATCATCATCCATATGAACCCGCTAGGGCTCTACACATGGAAGCCCTAGCTTATCTTGTCAATGTTGGTACAACACTGGCTCATCTGACACACCCTAAGGTAAGTTGAACTGCCTCAACACCTGTGAGTGCTAGAAGAACTCCACCTCCTTGCCCCTTCTCCCAATCGACCACTAAGCCTACCTCACCCAACGTAGTTGCTCCTCATCACCATCCCACCGGGATACTCGCCATGTCCTCATATCATGTCAACTCGATTTAACCCCGACCACATATCCCAATACCACTGGCTGGTATGAACCTCCTGACTTGGTTGCACCTCCTTCACCACTACCCATCACCTATAATAGGGCTACCTCATCTGCCATGCTTGGAATGGTAACCCCTCTAGTCGAGCCACGCTAAAATGCTCTCAAGCCCAGCACTATAGGAGGAAGCTACACCCAGTACCCTTCCTCCCTCTTTGTGTCACCTCATAAAGCTCCCAGTATAACTACACCAATAATGTAGGATCCCATGCATATCCCCTTGGGTTGGTGATTAGATCACTCACCAACCCCAATAGGTTCCAAGGGAACCTACAACCAGTGTTATTAGGTAGCACTATGTTCGCCAACACGAACATGATCAAGGATGGGAGTGCATCCAACTCCTTCGCCTTGTACATGCTTAGATAGCATATACCTCCATCTCCCATTCATGCCTCCTACCATCACTCCCCAAACATATTCTCCATCTCAACCTTCTTGTAATTCCAAACCACCACCTTTTTCCCTTCTACTGAGGATGCGGTATACATCCTCAAGGGTGATAGTAGCCTTCCCAATCAGTAGCTGGAATGTCCCCCTATCAGAAACCCATCTCTCTGTCAATGATGAGAGATACCCATAATCTACCCTCACAACATCCAACCTAGCCACCCCCTCCAAGCCCACCTTCCTTAAAAGCTCATAATCCCCATCCGTGAGATTCTTCCTTATACCAATAACAAGAGGAGAGAAGAGATGTCGAGGCTTTATCTCCCTCAACTACAACAACAAATATTTTTCTATTTTTAATACATTTCAAAAAAAATAGAATTTTTGCACAAAAGACAAAATGTTTCTAAACTAATACGGAAGAAAATTGTACCTCAACTCCACCAGTAGCATTTGACCCCTCCGCCACCATAACTTTCATGCAGATTTCCACTAGCCTCACCTAGCTCACCAAAATCCACTCCACTCCTCAGACGTAGCTTCTCAAAGTTTGAAACACACAAGTGAGCCTCATGATTCACTCAGAAAGCTATTTATATATTTCCTTAGAGTATTTAGGCATAGGCATGTGCCTGCAGTCCACAAGATCACTTGGGTGCCTGTAGGTGCACCCAGGCGCACCTGGGCACCTTCGAGATACCGTAGGCACAAATGGGCACCTGGTGCCAAAAAGGCATGAAGACAACATTGATCAAAATAGTAGCTTACCTCCTCCAAATTGCACCAAATTTCACCCACACATCATGCACATCATAAAATTAAATTTTGTGGAAACAGAAATCATTTTACATGCATAGTTTTTGAGAACAAACCAAATATTCAAATACACAAATCAAGTCACAAAATGCATCAAATAAATCCTAATTTTCACAACACCAACATTCGACCATTCTGCATCATATTCTTCATCATGCCACATAATTTCATGAAAATTGGAGTTGATTTGACCAATAAATCTCTTATTTTCATGCAAAATGAACCACTAAAAGAAGCACAAAATACAAATCAAACATCAATCAACTCTACATTTAGCGAAATCTTAACATTCATTCATCCAATATTCTTCCATCACCATATCTCAATCCATCAATCATTTCATCCAACATTTGTCCAGTTCACCTACAAATTCAAGCGAACCTCGTATCTAGTGGTCTATTCTATCTCCTTGGCGATTGCAACGATTTACATCCATGCAATTTGGTAATATGAATAGCTTACCATAAGGACACTTGACCATGATCATCATCAATTATCTCATTGTCAAAGATCACACTCACGTTGGGTACTTCACATTTTAGAGTGAAACCTTACCAAGAACATTTGCATAATTGTTGTCATTGATGGTCTAGTTCGTGAGGCTTAACACATGAAAAAACACTCAAATTTCATCATTTTTCTTAGAAAACCTAATGATAGGCACTAACTAGGATGATTGGTTGCAATTGTGGTAATTATCATAACATTCACTAGCAATCCATCCACGGTTATTTTTCTTTTTTGCATCATCATACTTGCATATCAATGGCATCAAAGAGCACACTATTCAAAAGCATTGAATCACCCCCAAATTTGGGGCAAAAAAATAGTGATTTTGATCCTCCCACAATGGGATACATATTACATGATCATGACATCTACACTTGACAAAATCCCCTTTCAACATTTGGGGCAAAAATGGTATCACATTTTACATCATTCATATCATCCATAATCACATGGTATTTTACACCAACCCTCTTTTTCACCATTGGGGAAAAACGGTATCATATTTTACATAATTCATATCATCCACAATCATAGGGTATTTTACACCAACCCCCTTTCCACCGTTGGGGTAAAAATGGTATCACATTTTACATCATTCATATCATTCACATCACATCACATTTTGCACCATCCCCCGTCTCACTGTTGGGGCAAAAATGGTACCACATCATTCATCACTTGCACAAATTCTATTTCAATTGGCTTGTGAGATTCTTCCCATTCATCAATTGAGGGGGTAAGCTACGCAAAATTCTAAAAATTCTTTATTCTTTTATGTCTTCAACATTGAATGCTCAAATCCAACAACAGAGAGAAGTTGCTTATGTGCCCATAACCCAAGTAGGTGTCTCATATTTTTGCACCATATTGCACATTACGCAACATGGTAAAAAAAGGGCATCTATAGACACCAAATTCTAGCCATTAATCCTTCATCCTAACCATCCCACCACCCACTTGTCCACCTTAGCCCTTCCCGCCACTCATTTAGACATTTCATGCCTTTCCTGCCTTCAAAAGGCCCACTTTAGCCCTTTCTCACAACTTTACAACCCCTTTGGACTTAATTTATATTTATTTTATATTATTTATATTTAATATAATATTTTATTATTATATTTTAATATATTTATTACAAAATATATATATTTAAACCCAATTAACCTCAGTCGTTTGATTTAGTCTAATATCAGCCATCCATATTCATTAATCCATGCCACACTTAAAGTACAATCTCAGCCTTAGGATTTAATTTAATCTTAGCCACATGATCAAAATTGTTAGGCTAAAACCCTAAGAAAACCCTAGGTTGGATTATAAGTAAGGGCATTTGCAAATGCTCAAACCCTGGAATATTCTTGCCCTTGGAGAGATTGTTGAAGAAGCCCTTATGAAGCAAAAGGTTGTAGAGCCCTGAAGATCCCATTGGTCGAATCCACTTGTGTGAGAGCAGACTCAAACCCTAGCTTGCCATAGGACTTCCACCATTCCAACCACTTCCACATCCATCCTCCATCACCATCACAATCCCCTCATCCATCGCATCCTTCGCACCTCCATGATCTGCTTCTGCAGATTACACCCTCACCCGTAGGCACCTTCTAGAGATTTCCAAGATAACTGTAGAGCCTTCCAAGCACTTTCCAGAGCCTGCCATATCCTACAGGTGCATTTTTTAGTCTACCAAACTCACGCCAGAGCCTTCCAAGTGCCCGCCAGTGCCTGTCATCATCATCAATGCAAACCAGAGCCTATCGCATCAAATCATCAGGTGTCGTTAGGGCACCCTACCACCAAATATGCAACGAAGCAATGGATCATCACCATCAATAGTAAGGTAAATCTATATTTTATTATTATCTGGTGTTATTACATTTTGCATATTCAACTTACATAGATCTAGGGTTTGTAATCTGTATTTTTGAGGGTTCACATTGTGGAACCCTCATTTTTTTTACTAACAACATTATTGTTTGTTGTGTGTGTAGGCTTAGATAGCATCAATCAAGAAATATTCGATGAGGCTAGAGTGGCCCAGAATTGGATATCTCACAAGCCCACTCATTCTATTGGGAGCGAAGCATAGTTGAAGATACTCATTTTTGTATAGCTAGGGTTTTGGAGAACCCTAGAAATTGTATCTATTGTATCAAATCAACTCTGTCAAGGCAGAATAATTGTAACAAGGAGTTTTTTAGCTCCCCCCCCATTTATTGAAATATATTCCATTTTGTGCAGTTATTTGTCTCTTTGAGTTGATTTATTTATTGCTTGCATAGTATCGCATTTTTAGCTCTACATATATGATATTTAATAGTCTTAGAAAATCATATGATATTAAATAATTTTAGAAAATATTAGAACACGACAAATGTTAGGTAGCATTAGCATTTAATAGGTTGGTTGGTCGATCATGGTATTGTTTGATGGTTTTGACCAAATAGGCAGATTGTAATAGGCTCATAATGCCTATAAATACATGTTTTATGTTCAATGCAAATCATTCAAGGATTTTGGGTTCTTCAAAATCCAAATCCATATCATTTGGTATTCAAAGCCAAGCACTAGGTTGGAGATTATCCTATTTCTTAGGTCAGCTTTAGTTCAAAAAGGAATGAAAAGTTCTCCTAGTGGATCTTGAAAATTTATTTGTATGGTTTGAGTGGAGCCAACCCCATTTGATGCTTTTAGCAATCTAAAGCATAATATTATGTAAAATCACATCCAAAAATTTTATAAAAAAAAATTACGTGTTCCTTGTCCACTGGAAAACATTGGTCCATCTCCTCCATCCACTAGAAGCAATCCACTATTGTGAAATGTGACTGGTCCAGTGTTGTGAAATGCTACTGTAGGTTACTTGAAAGTGGCTCTTGTAGCATCTCTAGAGCACTGGGTACTTGGTAGCCAACGCTTGTCTGTCCTCCCTGAAATGACCATTCTGCCTATGCTAGGCTGCAACAAAACCTTAGAATAAGAGACAAAAGTATAATATGGTGGTATCAAAATTGTTGAACGAGTGGTCAAAGCTTTTTTAGGTCTAAATATGGCATTGGATGTAGTCTCAAATTTGATAGTAATTTTACCATATTCCAAGGTGATACAAACATCGAGAAGGTTAGCTTCCAAGATTAAGATAACTTGTTTACACCCCAAGCCCAATCGCATAGTTATAGGACAACATGGTTGTGATTCCTCCATCTATATAAAATAGTCCACCCATTTGACATATTATAAAACATTAACTTGCTCATTATTCATTGTTCATAAACACCAAAGGGAGGAGTTACGATTGCATCTTCCAAGTGTCCATTGAAGAAAGACACATTCCAACCACTTAGCGATCCACTTGCTACTCAGATTGAAAGTGCACTCAAATCCTGAAAGGTGTGACACATGTTCCTAATTCAACCATAGGTTTGAGTCTAGTAGACATCTTATTATCTAGTATTTGGAAGAACAACTCAACCAGATCATCTTAGATTGCACCTCGATTGGATGAACCTATTTATGATTTTATAAAAATCAGATACATCAAACATGTTTGTGTTGCCTTATCGTCTTTCACATGGAGAAAATATGTGCACGATCACCCAGCCTATTGGAGTTTTTAATACCGCCTGTTATGTCAGTCCACTTAAGTAGTACTTTCTCCATTTGATGTGTTGTTCTTTTTTGTAGACCTTATAGCCATAGGGATAATGTGTGTGTGGAGGTATTTCATCTAATAAGGATCCAAACAAGACAATTATATGATTTATTGGCTAAAAATTTACCATTGATAGAATATTGCTTGATGTAGAAACCTACTAAACTGCCATGTTCATGAATTTTATCATCAGGGGGCTAACTCAATGCCAAATCCTTAGTATTGGATAGAGGACATCTATTTTACAACACCCTTATCATTTCTTATCCACGTAGCCTTTAGAGGAGATGTTTTTTTACCATGGTCTCCTGCATTGCTTAGGGTTGCCTACTCACCCACTCCACAACCACACATAAATTCAAGTTGCAATCAACACCGTGCATTAGATATTACACAAGGAGACAACATCATCCAAATGGAATAGTTAGCCACATCCATGTGGAATAAATGACCATAGCCTATTTTTTGTAGTGGACAATAATAGCTCACCTCCATCCCATTGATGTTAGCCAACCTTGCATGGTCAAATCTGTGGAGATGGATGACTATTATGTGGCAACTACTAGCACATTCCCCTAATGAAGGTCTCAGTAAACAATGTCCATAATAGATCTACACAAATCCCAAGTCCCCTTACCTAGATTGCATTTTTATCCACTGTTACAAATACCCATCATGTCATTCCCCTGCACGATGTGCACACAATAGAGATATAAAACAAATTTTTGATTAAATTTTGTTTCAATCTAAAACGTACTAAGATTATAGGCAAATTTTATTAAAAATAGGTCACCTTTATTTTCAAAGGCCATATAATATCCATTTTAAAAGGTAGGCATTTTAATTATAATATATTTTTTGTAACCTGTCTTCCTCGAAGGTCTTTTAAATTTTGTATTTTTAAGGCACCTTTTTCTCCATGAGTATACCCTTGCATATACTCATTGGAAATATATTTTTGAGCTTCATACATTGGTGGTGATATTTTTCCATAGTGTACTTATTTGGTATATTTAATTATGCCTTAAAAACTTTATTTTACATAGGAGTGCATTATTGGTTGTGCCTCCTTGAAAATTTGGTAACCACTTAGTTTTCTCCTATGCTCAAAATAGAAACATGGCAGCCAAAATGGCTTTAGCATATAAGCTAGATGAAGTTACATCCTTAGCTGACACCATTAAGGACCTTAAAATGCAGTCTTCCTCCTCCTCTAGTCATTCTCATGCAAAGTGTGAAGTTAAAATTTATGAAGGCTCTAGGGATCCTAATGTCCTCAATAGTTGGATCCTCGATATGGAGACCTGGTTTTCACTTAGTCAACATCGGATGATGATAAAGTTCCTTTCACAAAACTCAAACTTTTGACATGGCTAAGGTTCTCATTATGGACCACCAAGGAATTCAAAATCCCATCACAACATGATATGAATTGCATAGCTTTGAAGACCACCTTTTATCCATCCAATTATGATGATGACTTGCTTAACCAATGGCTCCACCTTAGATAGGGAAAGCACCAATATGTCCACTATTATGTCCATTAGTTCAACCAACTATGCATCTTACTTTGTGTATCATATCCTACAGCTTCCCTCATTGCTAAGTTCAAAAGTGGACTTCTAGCACATTTATATCATGAGTTGAAATACACTCCTTGTACTACTCTTGATGTTCTTTTCAATCATGCACAACTCATGGAGGATAATTTAATAGCACAATACAAGGGGACTCAATACTCTTTAGAAGGTTCTAAGAAATCACCTCATCCACATCAAAAAGCACCAAATAAACCTTCTACTCTCCCATTTTTATTCTTCTCCTACTCCCACTTCTATTCAATCATTTGCCTCTAAGCATACATTCCATACTTCGTCTTCTTCTCATCCTAAGTCTAAAAAAATTTGTAATTATTAGAAAATAAAAGGGTATGATAAATCTGAATGTAGATAATTATATAATTCTAAGAAGAAGATCTTACGTGTATAGTCTAATGCGGGAACAAGTGATAACCCCATCAAGACTACTAGAAAGGGAAAGGTTTATAAGGATTTAAGGGGACAACTTAATCATGTAACTTTTATGAATCATAATTCCATTGCTAGAGGCCATGATAATCTGTTCATCATGCATGCTCACTTGCTTCATGATTTTGCAGTTGATTGCATCATCGGCAATGGCTCACAAAAGAACTTGATAGCAAAGTCCATTTTCAATCAGATCAAGCTTCCTACTGCACCATATCCTCATCTTTACTCTCTTGGACCACTTCATAGATTACACACATGCACCATTATATTTTCTTTTGGTATTAAGTTCAAGGATAAGGTCACTTGTGATGTGATTTATATGGATTGTTATGATTTATTGCTCAGTAAGCCTTATCAATATGATAGGTATGCTCAATATGATGCTTACAAAAATACCTACACATTCCAAAAAGACAATAAGAACTACCTCATTGAATCCACCAAGCACACCACTAATTTATTGCTTAGTTGTAGACAAGCTAGAAAATCAATAAATCAATAACAATCACTTCCACTCATATTCATTTACCCACAACATAAGCACTCTTCAATATAAGTTTCCAAGTCCACTAGACCCACAACACTTGATCACATATTTCAAAAATATGAATGTATTTTTTAGGAGCCCCATTCTTTGCCTCTCAATAGGGCCATTAATCATAGCATTGATATCATTCCAGAAACACCTCTCCCTAATGCACCCATGTATAGGTAATCACTTTTATAATATGATTAGATTAAAAAACAACTTCAAGACCTATTACCTAAGGGGTTCATCAAACCCAAAATTTCTCCTTGTACCTCTCCTATTCTTCTTGTACTAAAAAAGGATTGTACTTTGCCTCTTTGCATTGAATTTTGAGCACTCAACAAAATCACTATCAAAAATAGATATCCACTCCCCTGCATTGATGACCTATTATACCAAATTCAAGGTGCTAATGTTTTCACTAAGATTAATCTTAAGAGTGGTTATCATTAGGTCTGAATTCAAGCGGAAGATACATGGAAAATTGCTTTCATAACTAATATGGGTTTGTTTGAGTGGCTTGTGATGCCCTTTGGCCTCACTAATACTCCTACTACTTTTATGAGGCTCATGAATGAAGTTTTCAAAGAGTTCTTGGATATATATATCATTATCTATCTTGATGATATTCTTATCTTTTGTCCTACATGGTAGGTACACTTGGACCATGTTGAGCAAGTTTTTCCCATTCTACAACAACATCAGTTGTATGCTTATTTGCCTAAGTGTTCTTTTAGAAAAAATCTTGTTTTATACCTTGGCTTCATCGTCAATGAGCAAGGTATGTAGGTGGTTTTTGTCAAAGTAGAATTCCTCCTTAAATAGCCTACTCCCAGCAATGTCACTGAGTTACAAATATTGCTTGGCCTGCCTAACTTCTACCATAAGTTCATCCTAGGATATTCCACCATTGCTAGTCCTTTGTATCAATTGACTAAGGCAAAATCTATATTCCATTGGACTCCTTATCATTCTCATGCCTTTTCTACTTTGAAATACAATATTTTTTCTACATTTTTTTTAGCCATACCTTACCTTAGATAGCCTTTTTAGATTGAAACTAATTCTCCTTAGTTTACCCTTAGTGTTGTCCTAAAACAAAATTGTTGTCCTATCACTTATCATTCAAAGTCCTTTTTCGCAACCAAGCAAAATTATTCCACATATGATAAGGAATTGTATGCCTTAGTCCAAGCCATCAAATATTGGCATCACTACCTCCTATGCAAAGAAACCATTGTCCATAATGATCATTTTCCTTTATAGTTTCTTCAATATCAAAATAAGATCCAAGAAGCTCGCCTCATGAAATGGGATTCTTACCTCCAATAATTCCACCCAGTCATCGATTACAAAAAGGATAATAAATTTTTTATGGATTATTGTATAACTCATCCTCCTTCATCACATACCTTAACCATTATGACTACTTCACACTTGGGTTTTCAGCCTTGTCAATCTGAGTATCTTCATGACCCTAACTTTGCACAAGTTTACTAGCATCTTCAACATCCTTCATCTTCCAACTTGACCCATTTTTAGAACTATCATCTTAAGGAGGGTTTACTTTACCACCTAAACAAAATTTGTGTACTGCATGAGCATCGACCATATCTTATTAAGGAGGCACATTCTACCATCTATAGTGGATATTTTGGCAAACACAAGTCTCTCCATCACTTGCAAAGGTTCTACTAGCCCCACATGCAGTGTGATGTTTTACGATACCTGTTATAGTGCGTCCTTTGTAGCCAATCTAAGACAGCTAATAAAAATTTGGGCTTCAATATACCTTTACCTCTTGCATATCATCCTTAGGAGAGTATTTCTATGGATCTAGTCAGTGGTTCTCCTATGATCGTTCATCAACATAATTGTGCTTTTGTCATAATCAATCATTTTAGTAAGATGGCAAAGTTTATCCCTTGTCGTAAAACTAGTTCTATTGTCAACTTAGCCTAAATTTTCTTTGATTTTTTCTAGCATTCTTTTGTTCTTCCCACCAATATCGTGTCTGATCATGATTCTCATTTTGTTGGTCATTTCTAGTATTCTTTATGAAAAATCTTAGGTGTCTCTCTTAACTTCTCCACTACTTTTCATCCACAGTCTAATGGTCAAACTAAATTTGTCAACAACACTCTTGTCCAAATTCTTCGCATCTTCCATCATTCATCTCCATCTAAGTGGGATTTTAGTCTTACACATACAAATAATAGGGTTGTCCATTCATCCACAGGTCATTCACCCTTCGAAGTGTTTTTAGATTTTCAACCATCAGCACCATATGAGACCATTGTCACTTCCATATCCTATCTCTATCCACATGCACACAAAACAAGATAAACCCCACCCCTATCATGAAGAGCTTGATTATGGCATTTAGAATTATGTTCATCAAAACAAAAAAATTAGATGGTATATTTTTTTAAAAAGAAATATTGGGTTTTTAAATGGGTCCTCAAGGGATGTTATGAAGTGTCAAGGGTAGTCTAGACCTCTTCGTAGCCATTACCAATCACTCACAATTCAGAAAAAACCTTGTAGTCATATATAGATTTTTGTTGAATAATGACATTATAAGTTGGAACAACTCTAAGTGCAAGACATTCCAACATATACAGTTAAATAACAGACTCACTCACATTCAAGGAAATTATTTTTGATTAATAAACCAAGGACATGTCGAAAGCCCATGGAAGAGTAATGGGAAAGCAAACCATTAGATGGAAACCAATTGAATGGTATTATTTTTAAGATTAAAATGTAAGGTTAAAGCTTTTTATTTTAATTATTATTTTTTAAATTAAAAAATAACAGTAATATCACTTATTAGTTTGGATAAATTTATAAGGATAATTAGAGTAACAATCGTCGGATGTAAAACATTTCAACATCCATTGAAGCGACACATAACTAAGTAAAGATTCACTTTAATCAAGAAAAAATTTTATGATTAAGAAAACCAAGATGTAGATGCATTATTTACATATAATGTAAGTTTTTTTCTCTTGATAATATTTCCATTTATTTTATTCTTTTGGAAGCTAACAACCTTATAGCTCTTAAGTTTCAAGAGTTTCAAAGTTTCTAAACTTAAATCCTATGAAGTAGTAATCCTTATGTCTTCCTAGATTTTAGAAATTAATGAATGAATTTTGTAAATTTTGTTTTCCTAGGTTTGATGTAGAAATCCTTTTGTCTCCCAAATAACTAAATTTACAAATATTTAATAATATTCTATTTTCAAAAACTATTAAATTAAATAAATTTTAAATTTAAAAATTTATCTAAAAAATAAAAAACTATTGAAAAAAACTTATAACTCTATCGCATGCAAATATTTCAACCTTACTGCATTTGCTTCATGCATGTGCTTGACACTTTTCAACTTGTCTTGATGCTTCTTTCAAGCTTGCATGAGAGGATTACATTTTGCCATTGCTTATGTATTTGCATGAGAAATGAGGTGTTTCATATTCTAACACCCATCCATTGGACCAACAACTTTAGCTACCTTGTAGAAATATCGCTTGAGTACCGCTCTTGTTGAACAAATTTCTCCTAAGGTGTTTCCACTTGGCGTACCTGATTTAATCTAGAGATATTTCACTTGATACAATTAACTCACTCTAGATACATTTCAGTTGGCACACTTGATTAATTTTGCTTAACATTAGAAGCTATTTACTTTGTGTTTCACATTCCTTCCTTGCACATTCACCCTCTTGTGATTCAATTTTTCTCATAGGTCATTGATGTTGTACATTCTAGGGTTTGATGTTGTGCTCCAAATTTTTCTTATTTAGATGAGGATGTAGCTACATTTGGATATTTGTATCACCTTTCTTACACTAAGTTTACACTATTAAAATGATGTACTATGTTATGTTGCTGGACGTTAGCTTTTTTCTGTTGTTTCTTGCCTGTCTCATATCGTTCTACTCCATTGTAGCCTTGTTGTTATCATTTTACTCCACTATGGCTATTTCAAATTTATTGCTTGCTCTTTTTTTTGACTACTTGATTGATTTTTTTCTTTTCTATCCTTTGGTATTTGAAATAATACTGCTTAACTTTGCTAATGCACCTATTCAGCTCCACTAAGAGTTGAATGGTACTCAATAACACATTATATTCAATTGCTACACCTATTTATCTCCTTTAAGAGTTGAGTTATACTCTGCTTGTACTATTTAGAACTTGGGTATGTTGTACAATAATCGATTTGTTTTTGCACTTTGATGAACTTCTTTACTTTCTAAGAAACTTTTATATCTTGTCCATCATATGATTAACTCTATCAAGCCTTCATGTATCTTGAATATTTTTCAAGTTTAATATGACTTGAGTCTAATTGAATCTACTTTCTTGTTGCTCTTTATATTTGTCTTATTATTTTCAATGTCAATGTTTGAGTGACCTACAACCTTCAATGTCAAGGTTTCTCTTCAAAACTTGAAATAATCCCTTTATGTCAAAGTCTATCTTCAAGACTTCAAATAATTTCTCTTATGTCAAGGTTTATATTCAAGACCTAAATCCTCTATATCAAGGTCAATTTCACTGTGACCTAAAACTTTAATATTTTATAACTTTAATTAATCTCTGCTTGATGAAAACTTACTTTAAGATAGATATATTAGTCCTTGATATATCCTTCTCCTTTTTTATTTCTCTTGCACTTAGAAGATGAAATTCTTCTCTATTTTTTGTAGGACGTTTCTCACACTTATGACAATCAATCTATGTTGAAAATGTCTTAGATCACCTATAATATCTCAAAATTCTAATGTCGAGGTGATGTTGAATTTCCCTGATACCTCAATCAAAATCAAGATGACTTGATTGTTTTGAATTTTTTAAATTCCTTCTATGTTGATAAAAATTGGTTTTAAGGAATATATGTCCCTGAAATCCTTCTATCTCTGATGTCAAAGGGTGGTTATGTCCTTGAAATGATCAACTATCTTAAATTTGATACACATTCTAATATATATTAGTCCTTGTCTTTAATGGTTATATATCAATCATGAAAAGACTCTAGCCTTTCTACTTACTATGGGCTTACAATAGATTCTAGTTCTAACTCCCTTTAAATTAGAAAAAAACTAAATCAATTTTATCAAACTCGATAAAATAAATTTTTGTACATAGCTAAATAAATTCAACTTGTGCTAGAAACTATTTATAGTAGCTTTGATACCACGAATGGCTTTTTAAACCTTAATACTAACATAAAACTCATAGGAGAAATTCCACAGGATCAAATATAATATAGCCACAATATAGTAAGATCAAGATAATGATGTAAGTAGAATAATATGAGCAAACTAATATGTATATCAAGGCTTATAATATATCAAATAACATTCATTAATAAACAATAATATGAATGTAAATATCCTGAATTATACATGTACAAAGCATGTAGCATAACTTACAATATTAATTGCTCAAAATATATGCAATATTTATTATTCCACTTTCTCTTACAAATATGATACTTGACACAAAAATACTTTGATACTTAGATGCATTTATTTTCCTCTATGGAGTACTATATAGCCATAGTAGAATGACTCTTTAGATACTTGACTATTCTTTTTCATATGCCAAGTATCATGACTCTTGGATTCTCTATATGACACTTGCATACTTGATGAACACATGACTCTATATTGTATGCACACATAGACATGACTCTTGACCTTCACTTTGCACACTCTAACCTAAGACACTTGTGCACATATTTACATTACATATTTACACTCTTACATATAAGACACTTGTGCACATAGACTCTCATTACACTTGCACACTCACTCACATGACACTTGCACACATAGACTCTCATTGCACTTGCACACTCACTTACATGACACTTGTGTATTTCTTAAACATACACACTTACATAACACTTGTACATTTCCTACACATTACATAAAATATTACTCACACTCTAAACTAAGACTCAACCCTAATCTAATATTTACAATATGTACAATGAAGGTACCATGGGGGTACATTAGCATGTACCAAATAATATAATATACTCCAAAACCTATGAGCATGGGCATCTATCCTAAACCACCCCAAGATAATCCTAAGGGTAGTGAGTTTTCTAGTGATGAAGTCTAGAAAACTACTTGAATAGATACTATGGTGACTAGGGGGGTGAGTCGATGTTTGGAGATGAAATCTAACTTCATCGATCTTGATTGATGATTGGTGATGAATTCCAATGTTGTAAATGTGTTAGTAGAATGTGTGAGTATGTGAAGTATTTTGCTTTATAAATTAAAATGCAAAAAGGAAACTATGTTATGAAAGTGATTAAAACTTTATGATTGGTTGAAAAGAGATTGCTTTCGAAATGAAATCTACAGTAAGCAAGCAATGAAAGTTACTATTTTGTAAGCAAAGATCTATGCTAATAACATGAAAGTGATAGATTTCTTGACTTGAGTTATATTTATGCTAATATTTGCTTGATTGCAAATCTATCTACACTAGTCAATATGCACCTATGAATGTTATGACCAGTTGTCTTCTTAGTGCTTTATATATGAAATAGATCGATATCTACCTTAGCTCACAAATATAAAGAAATTAAAGGATTTTTTTACACCTTATGCAAGATGCTTATCCTATGTTATTTGAAAGACAAATGCAAAGCATACAAGCAAATAACTCGAAAGGGGATTGCCCTTGAAAATAAAGTAATGCCAACACTTATGAAAGAAAAGAAAGTAAATTTTTTGGTTTGACCAAAGGAATTTGGAGCCTTTTGTAAAGCAAGAAATAAAATTTGAGAATGACAAAAGCAATTTGGTGCCTTTAAAATGAAATTTGTAAAGAAATTTGTGATTTTGAAGCAAGTAAGAATATTTGACTAAAAAATAGTATCAGAAGTGCTTACCTATGGTCCTAAGTGTTGGCAATTTTGGGTTTGAGATCCTAGCTCCTTGTCTATGAGTTGTCATTGATGTCAAAAGGAAATGGCATTAATGTTAAGAGGATGTGTTGGCTTCAAAGGTGAAAGATTCCAAGAGAATATTTTTAAGAGAATCCGGAGAGATTCCATTGGATAAGGTTTTTGGATAGGGTTTTTATTAAAACCAAGTTAAATGGTTTTTATTAAAACCAATGGAGGTTCTCTTTATTATTTAATTATTATTTAAAACCCTTCAAGGTTTTAATTAATTAATTATTTAATTAATTAAGGGAGAAATTATTTTTAATTTATTAAAAATATTTAAAGGTTTTTAAACCTTTTTTATTCTTAATTTATTAAAATTAATTAAGGGTTTTTAAACCCTTTAGAAAGCAATTTCGATTAAATTCGAAATTACGTTTCTCTGTCGTCGACGTGTTCTAAAGTCCACGATTGGACTATAAATATGGGAAGGATCCTAAGGTTTAACTCCTCTTGAGAATTTTGAATGCATTAATTTTTGGCTGCGATCGATGCTCTGTTGACGCCGCGGAAGAAGAGAGCTCGCGTTTGAAAAACTTACGAAGTGCTTGTTCGTTGAAGTGGTAGGAAGTCTGTCTTAGACTTCGTTAGCCCCTTGTGGGCTAGTGGCAGCATAGGCTGCGTTTGGGCTTTGCGTAGGCGGAGGTCTGCGTTTCGATTCCCGCGGAGGGAGCTGTGCATGGATTAAGTCACGTTTTTGTTAAAACGTATTTTGTGTTTTTTGATTCGTAAAGGAGCCATTCCGTGATTTTCGGATTCGTCAAGGGCAGCCATTCCGCGATTTTTGGATTCTTCAAGGGCAGCCATTCTAAGGTGTGATTAATTTCTTGATATAATTTTTGGCATTGTTTAGCATTGTTTAAAAGACATAGGAGAAATAAGGGGATATTTCTTTGGTTGTATTTTTGAGATTAGTCTTTTGCTATGCTAAAGTTTAAAATGGAGATATAAGGTGTAAGTTTTGGTTGTTGTGTTTTTGACTTCTTTGGTGGTTGTTTTCAAAAGAAGAGAAGCTAAAAGGTGTATTAAGGAAAGTTTTTATATATGCTCATTTATCTTGGTTCTAACCCTAACTTGGTTGGAAGTTTGAGGGTTGTGTGTGGTGACAACTTTAAGGGTCAAGTTTCTTCTACTCCAATAAGGTATGGGCACATTCTTCTTATGAGTATGATTGGTGTATGTTTTCTGAAATAAGGTTGGAGTGAAAAGGTTTTCAACTAGGTTTTCTTTGATTGGGTGTAAATCCTATTTTCTGGTTTGTTGAAGACTACTTATGCATTGTTATCCTTAAGGAGAGTTTTTTGATGAATGCATAATTTTTGGTTTGAGATAGTGGAAGCTTTGTGCACTAGGGTTTGTATTTGTGAGTCAAGCTACTTGCATTGAGTTGGTGGAACCCTTGGTTGGCTGTTTTGAGTTTGATGGTTGAGTTGCTTCCATAGAGGTTGTTTGATCAAGTTATTGCTTTACTTGATTCATGATATTGGGCTTACTCCATTGAGTTGATTTGAGCAAGTTATTCTTTGCATTTGGTGATATTGTGTTGGTGGTTGTTTTGTTCAAATATCTTTGGAGGGAAAAGGATTTCTACTTGTTTCCTTTTCTTGTGATGATTGGTTGAATGCTTCAAGGTTAATGTTGAGTTGAATGATATTGGTTAAACCTTGTCTATAAGCATTGTTGTTAAAGCCCTAATTGGTTGAGAAAAGATATTGGTTGTGGAAAGAACATGAGTATCATTGTTATATGAGATATTGCTTGTTTGGCAATTGTTGGGTTGTGTTTCATGTTCTTGAGAAAAGCATACTACATCTATCTTATTCTTTTGAGATTGTGATTGAGTTGAGATTGAGATTGGGAGTTAAGTATAGAACATATTGAGTCTCTAACAATTCTCTTTATGCTTCTATGAGGTTGATGAATCACATTGGGTCTCTAACAATTCTCTTTGTGGGTTCATGCTAAGCAAGTTTTTCTTGGTGAACTTGTGAGCTATTTTGGACAGGTTCCATTGGGGACTTGTGAGCAGGTTTTGGACAGGTTCCGTTGGGGACTTGTGAGCAGGTTTTGGACAAGTTTCGGTGGGGACTTGTGAGCAGATTTGGACAGGTCCTAGCAGAGGACTTGTGAGCTGAGATTGAAAGTTCTATCAGAGAACTTGAGGACAGAGGTACATTGGTTCTATCAGAGAACCTGAGGACAGATTTGGCAAGTCTTTGAGAAGGCTTGTGGATAGAGGATTGATTTGTTCAAGAGTTGGATAGATCTGACAGACAGAGGAAGACTTGTACTAGACCGACTGACTGTGTTTGGTACAGGTTGCTGAGCTACTGTGGACGTGATCATAGAAGGCAGAGGTCTCTTAGGCTAAGCATTGAGGACAGGAGGTCTTCGATGGAAAGGAGTTCCATGTGCTGGCAAGAGGTAGAGACAGTTGATCTTTTGAGGGATCATATCCAGAGCAGAGGGGAAGGTATCTCCTTTGAGCAGAGGCTCATAAACATTGTAATTGGGAAGGATTCCCAAAAAGAACTTTGAGATAACTTTTAGAGAAAAGTTTTGTGGACGTAGCCCAAGCATTTTGGGTGAACCACGTTAAAAATGGGTCTTCAATGTGTGATGCTCTCTGTCTTGATTAATGTTGTGTTGATGCCACTGCTATCTAAAGTTAAAATTACTAATTGTTTAAGTCTTATACTGTTCACCCCCCCTCTCAGTATAAGTCCATGTTCTTCAATTGGTATCAGAGCAGGTCTCTCCAGAAAGAGCCTAACAGCTTGGAGAAGGATCTATCAGAGGAACATACAGATTCAGAAAGAGATGAAGAGTTTGAGTTCGATCTCAAAGGTGAATTCTTCTTGGCTTTGAGAAAGCTTGAGAAATTCAGGGAAGAGAATTCTGCTCTCCAGCATCAATGTCAGGAAGAAGAGATAGCAAGATCAGAATTGTCTCAAAGTGTTATAGACTTCAAAATTCTAGTTGAAGAAGGGAAGAAGATTGAACAGGTTCTGACAGAGGTTCTCAAAGGAAAGGAAGCTGATTGCGAGAAACTAGAAGAAGAGGTTATGTCTCTTAGAGTGAAGTTGGAACAACTGGCTCTCAGACAGAATACTCCGTGTGAAAAGCAAAATAAGGATGGTATCACCATTCAAGAAATAGGGTCTTCAAGCAAGATCAATTTTCATCCTGAAGAGCGGTGGATTCCAGTTGGTCACAAGAAGGACAATCATCCAAAGCATCAAAACAGGTTACAAAATACTTTCCATGGCTATTGTTTTTCTTGCAAGAAATTTGGTCACAAAGCTATGTATTGCAATAAGTCTTTGAATAGCCATAGTAAGGAAAATGTTAATTCTTTTGCACCTCTTATGAATAAAGATGTCATGTGTTACAAGTGCAATAATTTTGGGCATATAGCAAGGATGTGCAGTTTGGATAGATCTAGCCTTGAGTTCACTAAAAAGAAAAATGAGATCAAATCTAAGTCAATGATAGCTCAAACTGCTTTTCATGCTCTAGACAAAGTAGAGAAATGGTATCTTGATAGTGGTTGTTCAAAACATATGACTGGCGAAAAGGAAAAGTTTTTGATCTTAAAAGAAACAAACAGAGGAACAGTTAGTTTTGGAGATAACAGGTCAGCTAAAATCTGTGGTAAGGGGACTCTTAGTTTGGATGGGAAATCCAAAACAGAAAATGTGCTTTATGTAGAAGGCCTAAGACATAATCTTCTAAGTGTGAGTCAACTTTGTGATCAAGGACACATAGTATCTTTCTTTTCAGATAGATGTGAGATAAGTAAAGAAAAAAATGGAAAACTCATTGCTAGTGCTACAAGGACTCCAAACAATCTTTACATGCTAAGTGAGATAAAAAAGGAAAAGTGTTTTCTAACTCAAGAAGATGAGAGTTGGTTATGGCATAAAATATTGGGGCATTTGAGCTTTGATAATCTTGTCAATATTAGTAACAAGGAAGCAATTAGAGACTTGCCCAAAATAAAAAGGCCCCATAACATCATTTGTGGTCCTTGTCAACATGGAAAACAGACCAGAACCAGTTTCAAATCAAAAGGGTATACTTCTTCAAAACCATTGGATCTTATTCATACTGATTTATGTGGCCCTACCAGAACTCAGAGCATTCAGGGAGAAAGCTACTTCATGTTGTTTATAGATGATTATTCTAGAATGACTTGGGTTACTTTTCTCAAAGAAAAATCTGAAGCTTTTGAAAAATTTAAAGCTTTCAAAGAAATGATTGAAAATGAGACTGACAAGAGAATCAAATGCTTAAGATCAGATAGAGGAGGAGAGTTCACTTCAAATGAATTTGTGGAATACTGTGAGCAACAAGGAATCAAAAGAGAATATTCAGCAACAAGAACTCCTCAACAAAATGGAGTAGTTGAAAGGAAAAATAGAACTATTGAAAATATGGCTAGAGCTATGTTAAATGAGTCAAAACTTTCAGATGGTTTTTGGAAAGAGGCGATCAGTACAACAGTCTACATTATCACCAGGGCCCAACTTAGAGTCAACCATCATAAAACTCCTTATGAGTTGTGGAAAGGAAGACCAACTACAGTAAAATACTTCAAAGTGTTTGGAAGTAAGTGCTTCATCAGAAGGGAAGATCAGAATTTGGGTAAGTTTGATCCTAGGTGTGATGAGGGAATCTTTCTTGGATATTCCAGCAGAAGCAAGGCCTACAGATGCTTCAACAAAAGAACCCATACAGTTGTAGAGAGCATAAATGTAACAGTTGATGAAAAGATAGGGATAAGAGAACCAGTCAAGGAACTCAATGATGAAATTTGTCAAGAAGAATTCAGAGAGGTTTCAGATGAAGAAGAGGAAAGTCAACAACTGCTTCCCAAAACTCCTTCACGATATGTTCAGAAACATCATCCCAAATATTTGATCATTGGTGATCCAAATAGGAGGCAAACAAGAAGAAGAGTCATTCCCTCACATGATTCTACAAATGTTTCATTATTATCTCAAATTGAGCCAAAAGATTTCAGTGAAGCATGTGCAGATAAGTTTTGGGTAAAAGCAATGGATGAAGAGCTAAATCAAATAGAGAAAAGTGAAACTTGGGAATTGGTTCCAAGACCTAAGGACAAGAATGTCATTGGCACAAAATGGATATTCAAAAATAAACTCAATGAGGTTGGAAATATTGTCAGAAACAAAGCTAGGTTAGTCTGCAAAGGTTATGCTCAAGTAGAAGGTGTTGATTTCGAAGAGACGTTTGCTCCTCTTGCTCGTCTTGAAGCTATCAGAATGTTTTTGGCCCTTTCAAGCTTCAAATCATTCAAGGTATATCAAATGGATGTAAAATCAGCTTTTCTAAATGGGGTGTTGGAAGAAGAAGTCTACATAGAACAGCCAAAAGGAGTGTCTCTCTCAGAACAGTCAGACTATGTGTGCAAACTGAAAAAGGCCTTGTATGGGTTAAAGCAAGCACCTAGGGCTTGGTACTCAAGACTTGACAGGTATCTTCATGAGCAAGGCTTCAGGAAAGGTGTGGCAGATAGCAATTTGTATATTAAGGATGAAGGTGATAATATGCTGATTATAGTTGTCTATGTTGATGATATTATCTTTGGGGGAAATAATACTCAGATGTGCAAAGTTTTTGCTAACACCATGCAGAAGGAATTTGAGATGTCTATGATTGGAGAGCTGTCATTATTTTTAGGTCTTCAGATTGCTCAATCAAAAGATGGTATATTTCTCTCTCAAGGAAAGTATATCAAAGAAATGTTGAAGAAATTTGGGATGATGGACAGCAAACCAGTGTGTACTCCAATGATTACAGGGTGCAAGATGAGTAAAGATGATGATTCTCCAGTGGCAGATCAGAGGTTGTACAGATCTATGATTGGCAGTTTATTATATGTTACAGCTACCAGACCAGATATCATGCAGGCAGTTGGGTTAGTAGCAAGATTTTAGGCAGCTCCTAAAGATTCTCATGTTATAGCAGTTAAGAGGATATTCAGATATCTGAAGGGCACTATGGACTTTGGGCTTTGGTATCCCAAAGGTGATGATTTCACCCTCACAGCTTATACAGATGCAGATTGGGCAGGCAGTATTGATGACAGGAAAAGCACTAGTGGTGGAGCATTCTTTCTGGGAAAGAGTTTGGTTTCGTGGCTAAGTAAGAAACAACCTTCAGTTTCCTTATCTACAGAGAGGCTGAATACATAGCAGCAATGGTTGGGTGTACACAGGTTTTATGGATGAAAACCACCTTGGAGGATTTCAAAGTCAAGCATGAACAACCCATCTCCATACTTTGTGATAATACAAGTGCCATAAGTATTTCCAAAAATCCGGTAATGCACTCAAGGACAAAGCATATTTCCATCAAGTATCACTTTCTAAGGGAGAAAGTGCAAGACAAGCAGGTCAAGGTAGAGTATGTGTCTACTAAAGAGCAGATTGCAGATATCTTCACCAAACCTCTTCCAAGAGATATGTTTGAGTATCTAAGGGAGAAATTGGGAGTTGTACTCCCACCCCAGAATTAATCACCTCATCAGGAGGTAGGGGAGGGACTAAGCTAAGAAGCTCATTCTTAGTTCCGAGCCCCAAAGGTGACCCTTTGCCATTGATGACAAAGGGGGAGAGATTTGAGTAAGGGGGAGAGCCTCAAGACAGGGGGAGTTGTTTATGTTGAGTTTTTGTTGTTGAGAAGCATGGTTTGCCATCAATGACAAAGGGGGAGATTGTTGGCAATTTTGGGTTTGAGATCCTAGCTCCTTGTCTATGAGTTGTCATTGATGTCAAAAGGAAATGGCATTAATGTTAAGAGGATGTGTTGGCTTCAAAGGTGAAAGATTCCAAGAGAATATTTTTAAGAGAATCCGGAGAGATTCCATTGGATAAGGTTTTTGGATAGGGTTTTTATTAAAACCAAGTTAAATGGTTTTTATTAAAACCAATGGAGGTTCTCTTTATTATTTAATTATTATTTAAAACCCTTCAAGGTTTTAATTAATTAATTATTTAATTAATTAAGGGAGAAATTATTTTTAATTTATTAAAAATATTTAAAGGTTTTTAAACCTTTTTTATTCTTAATTTATTAAAATTAATTAAGGGTTTTTAAACCCTTTAGAAAGCAATTTCGATTAAATTCGAAATTACGTTTCTCTGTCGTCGACGTGTTCTAAAGTCCACGATTGGACTATAAATATGGGAAGGATCCTAAGGTTTAACTCCTCTTGAGAATTTTGAATGCATTAATTTTTGGTTGCGATCGATGCTCTGTTGACGCCGTGGAAGAAGAGAGCTCGCGTTTGAAAAACTTACGAAGTGCTTGTTCGTTGAAGTGGTAGGAAGTCTGTCTTAGACTTCGTTAGCCCCTTGTGGGCTAGTGGCAGCATAGGCTGCATTTGGGCTTTGCGTAGGTGGAGGTCTGCATTTCGATTCCCGTGGAGGGAGTTGTGCATGGATTAAGTCACGTTTTTGTTAAAATGTATTTTGTTCCGTGATTTTTGGATTCGTCAAGGGCAGCCATTCCATGATTTTTGGATTCTTCAAGGGCAGCCATTCTAAGGTGTGATTAATTTCTTGATATAATTTTTGGCATTGTTTAGCATTGTTTAAAAGACATAGGAGAAATAAGGGGATATTTCTTTGGTTGTATTTTTGAGATTAGTCTTTTGCTATGCTAAAGTTTAAAATGGAGATATAAGGTGTAAGTTTTGGTTGTTGTGTTTTTGACTTCTTTGGTGGTTGTTTTCAAAAGAAGAGAAGCTAAAAGGTGTATTAAGGAAAGTTTTTATATGCTCATTTATCTTGGTTCTAACCCTAACTTGGTTGGAAGTTTGAGGGTTGTGTGTGGTGACAGACTTTAAGGGTCAAGTTTCTTCTACTCCAATAAGGTATGGGCACATTCTTCTTATGAGTATGATTGGTGTATGTTTTCTGAAATAAGGTTGGAGTGAAAAGGTTTTCAACTAGGTTTTCTTTGATTGGGTGTAAATCCTATTTTCTGGTTTGTTGAAGACTACTTATGCATTGTTATCCTTAAGGAGAGTTTTTGATGAATGCATAATTTTTGGTTTGAGATAGTGGAAGCTTTGTGCACTAGGGTTTGTATTTGTGAGTCAAGCTACTTGCATTGAGTTGGTGGAACCCTTGGTTGGCTGTTTTGAGTTTGATGGTTGAGTTGCTTCCATAGAGGTTGTTTGATCAAGTTATTGCTTTACTTGATTCATGATATTGGGCTTACTCCATTGAGTTGATTTGAGCAAGTTATTCTTTGCATTTGGTGATATTGTGTTGGTGGCTATTTTGTTCAAATATCTTTGGAGGGAAAAGGATTTCTACTTGTTTCCTTTTCTTGTGATGATTGGTTGAATGCTTCAAGGTTAATGTTGAGTTGAATGATATTGGTTAAACCTTGTCTATAAGCATTGTTGTTAAAGCCCTAATTGGTTGAGAAAAGATATTGGTTGTGGAAAGAACATGAGTATCATTGTTATATGAGATATTGCTTGTTTGGCAATTGTTGGGTTGTGTTTCATGTTCTTGAGAAAAGCATACTACATCTATCTTATTCTTTTGAGATTGTGATTGAGTTGAGATTGAGATTGGGAGTTAAGTATAGAACATATTGAGTCTCTAACAATTCTCTTTATGCTTCTATGAGGTTGATGAATCACATTGGGTCTCTAACAATTCTCTTTGTGGGTTCATGCTAAGCAAGTTTTTCTTGGTGAACTTGTGAGCTATTTTGGACAGGTTCCATTGGGGACTTGTGAGCAGGTTTTGGACAGGTTCCATTGGGGACTTGTGAGCAGGTTTTGGACAGGTTTCGGTGGGGACTTGTGAGCAGATTTGGACAGGTCCTAGCAGAGGACTTGTGAGTTGAGATTGAAAGTTCTATCAGAGAACTTGAGGACAGAGGTACATTGGTTCTATCAGAGAACCTAAGGACAGATTTGGCAAGTCTTTGAGAAGGCTTGTGGATAGAGGATTGATTTGTTCAAGAGTTGGATAGATCTGACAGATAGAGGAAGACTTGTACTAGACCGATTGACTATGTTTGGTACAGGTTGTTGAGCTACTGTGGACGTGATCATAGAAGGCAGAGGTCTCTTAGGCTAAGCATTGAGGACAGGAGGTCTTCGATGGAAAGGAGTTCCACATGCTGGCAAGAGGTAGAGACAGTTGATCTTCTGAGGGATCATATCCAGAGCAGAGGGGAAGGTATCTCCTTTGAGCAGAGGCTCATAAACATTGTAATTGGGAAGGATTCCCAAAAAGAACTTTGAGATAACTTTTAGAGAAAAGTTTTGTGGACGTAGCCCAAGCATTTTGGGTGAACCACGTTAAAAATGGGTCTTCAATGTGTGATGCTCTCTGTCTTGATTAATGTTGTGTTGATGCCACTTGCTATCTAAAGTTAAAATTACTAATTGTTTAAGTCTTATACTGTTCACCCCCCCTCTCAGTATAAGTCCATGTTCTTCACTAAGCTACTGGAATTTTGTTTAGAATTTTTGATAGGCTCTAGATTACTAGTTTTAGTTGTCTAGAAATGATTGTATGGGTCCTTATGGTTGAGCCTAATCGTACTTATCCGTACATTCTATAGGAAAGGGAGATTTTTTAGGTTTTTTATGTTGTTTTTGATCTATTTGCTACAAAATTAGATTTTTGTGAACTTTCCTACAAGAAAAAAATGATAAAAAGTTAAATTCCTTTAAAAAATACATATTGAAAGGAAATAAAACTAAGCTATTGAATGAAAGGAATAAAATAGAAAGCAACCAAATTTTCTAAAAGTAAAGGGTCAAGAGATGAACGATTACTCCTTGAGATATTTTGTGAGGTATTTTGACCTAAGAAGAAAGTTTTATTATGGGAAGGTAAAAGGGCACAACCTTATACCTACTTGCAATTATTGTGGTTGTTGTGATAGTTATGAGTGCTATGTAGAAATCGATATCTATTGTGGGTATAGTTTTTAAAGCTCTTCAATGATCATATGGATCTGTATGGTCTTGAAGATGATCGTACCCTTTTGTATGATTTTGGATCATAAACTAGAAAAGGCTTCTGCCTTGGACCTAATTTAGTGTATAAGGGATTTGAGGGTTTGTGCTAGTTTTTTGAACTTGGAAACACAAAAAAAGATAACAATGTTAGTGAGATAGCAAAAATGCTAATAAAACATTAAAGGAGGGTATAGGGTCACACCTTGATTGCCAAAATGTACTCATAAAAATGTGTCATTTCATTGATGTGAAAGGAAGTGTTATAAAATTAGTCCTTATGGGTGAAATTTGCACCCCTCACCCACTCTTTCTTCGAAAGATAATACCTTTTTAGAGTTTACCAAGTTTTGGAACATTAATGGTCAGGTGAAAGATAGAGATGGTGATAGTAGTGATGGATGGCTAAAACCAGTAGGTAAATAGAATATTGTTCAAAGAAGTAGGGCAGATAATGGAGTGGGTGGATGATCAGCCCTTAGCTTTAGGTGGTACTATTCAAAATATTTTCCCACTTGTTGGGTGGAAATTTCAACCAACCAGCATGGGTGGAGATATTGTAAAACCTCACCCATAAGAAGGATGGAGACTCCTGCCCATTTTTGGGCAGGACTTTCGAGTGCAAATTGGGTGAAATTTTAAGCAAATGACCGCTTTCCTTCATGATGTCTCCACAGGTAGAAAACAAGATAAATAAACTAGTCGTACGATACCTAAGCTCCTGCCATCGTCTAGAAATTCAAATAAGGGGTATTTAATGCGTCATCATCCTAGTACCAATTGTACGTATGCAAAAGTGATTGATGTGAAGCGTACTAGCTCTAAGGTAATTAATTTTAGTCATTCACCACCTAACCAGAGGACCATCAGTTGTACGAAGTGGTGAAGTAGGTGAGAATTAATGATCTAGGTATAAATATCAATAGTCTCAAGAGCTCAGATCAACCAAAATGTTTCCCCTCATTTTAGAAGATCGCCATCATCCCGAATAGTAGTGTACTAGTTGATCGTCGGTCTTCTCCAAGTGTTTTATTCTCGCCTAGCACCATTAATGTTTAATTTTTGAATTTATTATATTTTACCTATAAATAGTGGAATGCTAGTCATTCCCAAGGGTGGCTCTTTAGCCATTACAATTCATATGTAAGGTTTTCACCACTTTGTAAATATAAGCTTATCATTGTTTGGTCTCTGATGCCTTCATATCTTTGCATTAAATGTATGAATGTTTATTTTTTCTTTGGTCATTTAAGTGCTTTTGTCTAATTCTACAATTTGGATTTCATGGTATTCATTTATTGGCTCTAGAATTTGCATTCGTAATATGGATTGAGGGTTTATTTTTGCTAAAGCTGATCGTATGAGGGCGCTCTAATTTTACACTCTGGATTTCATGCACCCACTCACCGATTCTAGAATTCCCTCTATCCCCCACTCTAAAGTGTTTAGTGAAGGCATTGTCATTTGATCTATTAGGTTTTAGGTTTTAGGTTTATGTTTACGCTCATGGTGTAATGTCTACATGTGTCTTGATGCGGTTATACCCATCCTTGTGAGCTATGGCTATGGCCATCTTTCATTCTCTTTTCCCCTTTTTCCCCCTTTTCCATTTCACGATGTAGGTAGTTGGAACCACCGTAGAGGAACCGACAGTCTTTAGAGATCGACCACCCATCCCTAGCACGATAATCGTTCGATGTTGACATAGGTCCATCCTCACCCTCAGTGTCGGATCTCCACCCAACAATTTTTAGTGACTCTTCTAGGGAACTCATCGAGTTTTCATGCTTCAGGAAGTTATATTTTGGTGATACTCTGATTTACCTATATCCTCTTAAAATAACCTAGTGACTCTGACTGTGCAAAATCTCCAGATCATGAGATCAGTTGCCTCCATGCACTAAAATATCCAAACATCCCGGAGGACTCAAGCTTTAATGAACAACCTTGACCTCACTAGTAGAGATAGTATGTTCATCTAGCAACTCCAACTTCAACTTTGACCTCGATAGGATTTTTGAAGACATGTGTCACTATGATCCTGATAAAATTCCTACATTGGAATGATTATGGTTCCCTCAGTCTCCTTGACTTGCATGATATCCCAGAGGCTACACCCGATGCCTTAACAAAATATGATGGTGCTAGAGGAGATGTGAAGGAGCACCTTGAAAATGTGGCTTCTTTGGCCACTCTTCACAATATCATGCATGAGGATGTGATGATCAGACTTCTTTTTGCTTCTCTTGAAGGCAGAGCATGGCTCTCATACAAAAACTTATAGCCCAGAAGAATTTCCACATGGGAAGACCTGGCAAAGCCTCTCCTAGATATTTTTGGCAAATTGGATGACCTCTTATAGCCTTTGTATCAATTCACATTTATCAAGAGGATCCCTCTTGAGAGTGTGGTAAAATTTAATTTTCATTTTGAGAAAATCTGAAGGAGGATTCTATGATAAATCCTCCCAAAACATTTTGGTTACTCTATTGGGGTACTCATCGAGTTTCCATGCTTTAGGAAGTTAGAGTTTGGTGATACTATGATCTACCCATATCCTCTCAAAATCACCTAGCGACTCTAACTATGCATCATTTCCAGATCATGAGATCAGTTACCTCCATGCACTAAAATATCCAAACATCCTAAAGGACTCAATATTCGATGAGCATCCTTAACCTCACTAGCAGAGATAGTATGTTCATCTAGTGACTCCAACTCCAACTCTAACCTCGACAAGATTTTTTAAGACCAGTGCCACTATGATCCCTCTAAACTTTCTACACTAGAATGATTCTAGTTCTCTCAGTCTCCCTAAATTGCATGATATCCCAGAGGTTGCACTTGATGCCTTAACAAAATATGATGGCATGAGAGGAGATATAAAGGAGCACCTTTAAAATGTGGCTTCTCTGGGAACCCTTCACAATATCATGCACAAGTATGTGATGATTAGGCTGCTTGTTGCTTCTCTCGAAGGTAGAGCATGGTTCTAGTACAAAATCTTGTAGCCTGGAAGCATCTTCACATGGGTGGACTTGGTAGAGCCTCTCCTAGATACGTTTGGTGAATTGGAGGACCTGTTCCAACCTTTGTATTAATTCATATTTATCAAGAAGAGCCCTTTTGATATTGTAGTAGACTTTAACATTTATTTTAAGAAAATCTAGAGGAGGATTCCATGACAAATCCTCCCAACCTCCGCCCAAGTGTATCTATTCTACATATGGGCTCTAATTCCTAACATTAGCTTTCTTATGTATCAATATGGAGAAACCAAATTTCTACAACTCTATGAGGAAGCCATCAGAGCTGAGCAAGTACTAACATGGAGGCTACATTCAATCAACTCCTTTTAGGAGCTAGTGCCAGGTTGCACAATAGGCATACATCAAGGAGGAGTGTGCCATGATGACCACATTCACAAGGACAACTTGTCATATCAACCCTAGATCCAACCAGGTCTAGTGGGTAAGGATGTGGACACCCATGGACAGGAAGAGGGTCCAATAGTGGAGAAGGAGCCAACTACGATATTGGCACAATAGGCCAATCTTGAGAAGAGACGACATAAAAATGTATTCCCTGATAGGTCACTATATGAAATGCATAATAAGATGGCAAAAGTCATTGCCACCCTAAATTTTGAGGGCCTGAGTACCTAGGTACTCATGAAAAGTGAGAAGAATTATGATTTTATCATAATTTTGAGCCAACGTGGACGGTGTCAGATGCAATACAAGTAGCAACTCAAATACAATGTAATCTAGTTTGACCACTATAGATTCACAGGATGATTTTCATGAGCATCCTTGGCTCAAGTGTGTTTGTCATACTGCAATTTTAAGGCTATTAAATAAAGTTGCATGCTATGTGCAACCAATGAGAGGGGTATGATAAGTTTTGTCAACGACCATTAGGGCAACAAACTCCTATAAAAATTTACCATTTGGTTAGGCACCAAAAAACATCAGGGAAGGTTCCCCATGATCTATCTTGGAAATATAACATTCCTCCTCCATATTTGTGTTGTCTTTCTAATTTTTGTTTCTTTTTTTTTTCATTGTTGTGACCCCATATCCCTATGGATGCATCCAATAATTATTAAGACCTCTTATCTCATCCTCAAGAACTACATAAATAAGCCTTGGAACTCATAGGTAATATCATGAGCACAAAGTAAGGTGAGCACGTTATAAATAGCACCCTACGGGTAGATGCAAATGGGACCAGGAAGAGCAAACTACAAAGCGTAGTTGAAATAGAATGGTCTTTTGGTCGATAACATTCATTAAAAGAGGGTCATTACTAGATTACGTGAAAAAGAAGACCCATGATAAGAGAAGTAAATATCAATGGCAATCTATCTGCTCTTGGAATATCTCAGATCCTTGGTGGGCTACGTTTAAGGGGATTCAATCTGTGAGAGTGCCTCATGGAGAAGGGTCTATGACCTATCAGTTTCACTTAATAAGCTTTGGGTTTCTTTTCCCTTCGTGTCTCCCCATTTCCTCACCTTGCCTTTTATTCCACGTTCCTCTTCCCTTTGTTGCTTGCATTTCTTTAGGTTGATGATAAATGTTTATTTGTCTCAACTGTTTCATGTTGTTCCTTTCTCCCCCTTGTATCCCTCGGTTATATTTCCTTGTTTTTGCTTGTTTTTTCCACTGTTTGTCTTCTTGTTGCTCTGGTCCACCATAGAACTCTTTGTATTCGTTGTTTACACCATGATTTTTTGGCTCTCTTTTCCTCACCCTTCCTTTTTTCCCCAACTTTTGTGCCCCTATTCCTTTTCCTCTACTCTACTTTTCACCATGTTAAATGTATCGCTTCCTCTGACATGTCTTCATACCTTGTTGCCTCCTTGTGTTGTCTTCATTTGTGCATCTTCCTTTTCTCTATGTTATTCCCTCCTTTTCTTCATCTCTCTATTTTGGTTGTTATATCTCCTATCCTTATAGGTCTTTTTTTCACAAGATAAAAAATCCATGTGAGTCACCAGAAGTGTGGATGAAATTTTGTACCCCTCACCCACTCTTTCTTCGAAATATGATACCTTTTTAGATTTCACCAATTTTTGTAACATTAATGGTCGGGAAAAATATAGAGATGATGGTAGCAGTGATGAATACCTACAAGTAGTAGGCAAATAGAAGATTGTTAAAAGAAACAAGGTGGATAATGAAGCGGGCAGATGATCAACCCTTAGATTTGGGTGGTACTATTCAAAATATCCACCCACTTTTTGGGTGGATAATTCAACTGACCAGCATGGACAGAGATATTGTAAAACCCCACCCACAATAAGGATGGAGACTTACTCCCATTGTTGGGCAGGACTTTCAAGCACAAATTGGGTGAAAATTTGAGCAAATGACCGCCCTCCTTTATGATGTCTCCACAAGTGGAAAATAAGACAAATAAAACAACCGTATGACACCTAAGATCCCACCATCATCTAGAAATTTAAATAAGGGGTATTTAATGCCTCATCAGCCTAGTACCAGTCGTACATATGCAAAAGTGACTGATGTGAAGCGTACTAGCTCCAAGGTAATTAATTTTAGTCATTCATCACCTAACTAGAGGATCGTCAACTGGACAAAGTGGTGAAGTAGGTAATAATTAATGATATAGGTATAAATGTCAGTAGTCTCAAGGGTTCAAATCAACCCAACAATATTCCCCTCCTTCCATAATATCACCACCATCCCGAGGAGTAGTGTATTAGTTGATTGCGTATCTTCTCCAAGTGCTATCTTCCTGCCTAGTGCCATTAAAGTTTAATTTCTATTTTTTTTTTAACCTATAAATAGTGGAATGTTGGTCATTCCCAAGGGCGGCTCTTTAGCCATTACAATTCATATGTAAGGTTTTCACCACTTTGTAAATATAAGCTTATCATTATTTGGTCTCTAATTTTACCTTCATATCTTTGCATTGAATGTATGAATGTTTATTTTTGCTTTGGTCATTTAAGTGGTTTCATCTAATTCTACAATCTAGATTTTGTGGGATTCACTTAGTGGCTCTGGAATTTACATTCATAATATGGGTTGAGGGTTTATTTCTGCTAAAGTTGGTCGGATGGGAGCACTCTAATTTTGCACTCTAGATTTCATGCACCCACTCGTTGATTCTAGAATTCGCTCTTTGTCCCCCGCTCTGAAGCATTTAGTGAAGGTATTGTCAACTGATATGTTAGGTGTTAGGTTTGTGTTGACACCTACAGTGTAACACCTGCATGTGTCTTGATGTGGTTATACCCATCCTTGTAAGTTCTGGTTACGACCATATTTCATTCTCTTTCCCCCTTTTTTCCTCTTTTTTCATTTCACGGTGTAGGTAGTTGGAACCATCATAGAGGAACTGGCTATCTTCGAAGATCGACCACCTTGCCCTAGTGTAGTATTCATTTGATTTTGGTGTAGGTCCATCCCCATCCTTGATGTTGGATCTTCACCCAATAGTCCTTTATATATATTTACCTCTTGGACTACAAGTTGGATCTTCTAGTAAAGAAGCCCTTTACTAAACAATGTTATGGCACTACAAGAGTCTTCTACGGGTAACTCAATGGGAGTGGGCTTACTACATGTGCATCACTATTAGCTACATAGGTCCTCTAAACCTGCACGATCCAATCAAAGTTTTTAGTAGCAACTGTGGGCCTATCTCAATTAGACCCTTGTTTATGAAAGACAAAAACAAATAAAATCTAGTATGTTACATGATTATATTGCTAAAAATAGCCACAAAATAGACATAAACAATGATAATTACTTGAATCTATAATATACTAATTTGTATCTTATTGAAACAAGTCCCTATAGGGAACCGTACCCCTGGGTACGGTTCAATTTGATCATTCCTGTTCGTAAAGTCAGCTATGTGTTAACCAAACAACAACTTTTGATGAGGAGGTTTTTGTTGGTCCTATGGAAGCTCCTACCTAAGTTTCATAGCCTTTTATACCTATATCTACAAGTATTTTACAACATGGCAAGGGATAATAAATAGCATATAAATGCATTCATGGTGGTTGGTTACAAAATAGGGTGTGAATGCAATGGGTTCTAGAGTTATTTCTATAGAGTTTGGGCATGCAAACTATGTGATTCATAGAAATGTGAAAAATGGCCTTCTATTTATAGACTTGGACAAGGTTAGGGAGGTTGAGGTATCCTATGAGGTTTCTTGTGAGGTGCCCTATGAGGTGGCATGATGCACCATACCTCATAAATGACTTTGGGTGAAGGAAAGTCCTCACTCATCCATATGCAATACTTGGGCATAGGTGCACCATGCCTCATAAATGCATGGGTGGAGGAAATTCTTCACCCCATTTGTAGCATGTGGATGGTGAGTCATCAATGCCTTCAATGCATATGGGGAAGAAATTCTTCATCGTATTAAATATTTTTAATGTGCATGGGGATGAGGGGAGCAAGAGTTAATGTTGACTAGGATCCTAGATTAAGCTAGAATAAGGTGGATGCTAGGCTAGTCAAAGGGTAGACTAGGGTAAGGTGGAGACTAGGCTAGTCAAAGCATATACTAGGGTAAGGTGGAGGCTAGACTAGTCAAAGGGTAGATTAGGGTAAGGTGGAGGCTAGGCTAGTCAAAGGGTAGACTAGGGGTAGATGGCCTAGGATAAGCTAAAAGGATGGTCACATGGTGACCATGGGCTAAGTGTATAAAGGGGCTTAAGTGGTCAAAGGGGCTTAATTAGGATTAATAGTGTTTTAGTCAAACTATGAAAATTTTGAGGCCTTTGCAGATTGATCGATCAATAACATTGCACAAGGATAAATGTGATATTTTTAGGTGTCTACAAACATCTCTCCTGATCAACACCATATGCATCTGGGGATCATAGAGACAATATGCCTTTGAGATGTTAGAACATAGACACACTTGGCCCTATTTATGATATGCCCTATACAAGTAATCATCTCACCCCAAAACTTGTGATCTAGTCACTTGGCATGAATTATACAATGAGCCATCTCCATGATTACCCTATTTTTTATTTCTACTACACCAATCTATTTAGGAGTATACAAAATAGTTCTATGATATGATATTCCATGAGTGGCCAAAAATTTCTTGAAAATAATGACTAACATACTCACCACCCTCATATAACTAATTTTCAATAAGGACCTTGAAATTTTTGAACCTCTTAAATACTTCGTTCTTGGTGTGAATGGAGCATACCCACACATATATAGTAAAGTCATCAATGAAAATAAGGAAGTGTCTATTTCCTAAAATATAAGATGTTACCATAGGTCCATAAATGTCATTGTGTATGATCTCCAAAGGGTGATATGCCCTCCTAGCAACTCCTATTGGAAAGGTCTCTCTATGATGCTTTACCAAAATGCATCCCTCACATACACCACTTGAAGGGGATATATATGGAAGCCCAATAGTCATCTCATGCTAACTCATGTACATCAAAGAACATAATTGAGATTCCTAAGCCTATGATGCCACTTTTGACTCTCATTATTAGTATGTGAAACCATTATAACAAAGTTCTCTTGCTAGAAGAGGAAGTGGGTCTTTCACCCAACTTATATATTATTAAATTTATCATAATATCTAGAAGCAATAGTTCTAAATCCATTGTCTATATATTTTATCACCCATCTATCATGCCAAACTTTTACTTTCTTATTTATATAAATAATGTGATAAATAGACAAAATATTATAATCAACATTAGGAACATGAAGTACCTCATCAAATGATGAAGATCCAATAGTGATGTCTCCACTCCCTACAACCTATAATGAAGATTCATCTCCAATCACAACATGTTTCCCTATATGAGTTTTGTTATAGCCTTAAAGAAGGTGCTTGTGCTTTGTCATGTGCCTAAGAGCCCCTAAATCAACTATCCACTCATTTGAAGAAGTGGATGTCCAATATATAGAATGAGTCACAACTTTTTTTTATTAGGTTTCTTTATTAAAACTATCCTCACCTTGTGCATAGAAGACAGAAGCATCAATACCCCCTTTTATCATTGCTTCCTCCTCTTTCTTAATCTAAATTCTATAAAATTCTACCTTGTATCCTTCCTTTTTGTAGAACTCACAAGTAGTCTTCTTGAAAAACTTCTTGAGCTTCTAGGTGATATAGTTGGAACCATTCAATAAGGGAACATGATCTATAATTGTTGTGCCAAAATTCAAAAATTTATATGTAGTTGTAACTAGAAACAACACCAATGCACCAATGTAGAGAGCTTTAAAATATATGATTTGAAAAAATGGACTCAAAATATTTTTGTATGCAAAAGTTATGGCCCCTTGAAGTTTGGATCTAGAATTGCAAAAATTACCTCCAAAACCTTTGAAGATTTAAAAATATTTTTGTACCTATAGCAAATGGGACGTCACCATGTATCAACTACGTGAGTGGCTAAGAGGGTGTATACTACGTATTGACTGTGTAGTGTACCAACAAATCATGTGACACAACTTGTCACAATTTGATTTGTTTTCTCTTCTACAAACAATGTTGCATCACATATCACTATTTAATTTTCTTTAAAATCTGGGCATTGCCATGTTTATTGTTGGTTGTGCAAGCTACTTATTAATTTTTATGAGATGGTGAAATGTGATTGGTGGATCCTATTTTGATAGATACCAAGTGACATAGAATACCATGTTGGCCATTGTATGGACAACCATGTTGTCCCAATTAGAATGTGTCATGTGTCACCTCAAAATGCATGCCACTCTAATATCCTCAAAAGCTATCATATGTTCATGTGTCACCATCCTAGACTGCCATCTTAGCTACCACGTGTTACCTCAAGATTATTGCATCACCTTCTAAGTCACCTATATGGATCACCATGTGAATGGTATGGAATGCCACATGTCACCTTGGGATGCATATATAAACTATCGCATGCCACCTCAACATGTACTATTATGTGTCACCTTAATATTCATACCACCTCATCTATACTAACTATCACATGGCATTTGTACAATCCTTCCATGTCATATCTCTAAAATGAAAATGGTGCCATGTCATCTTCCATGTCATTAGCTAGAATGTTCAAGGGCTTCACATCATTATTGTTGATGTTATTGCACATTTAAGTGTTAGGTATGTTGACATCATCAATAAAAATGAGATTTTAAACTCATGATCTCCCGTAGGCAAAGCCTTAACACATATTCTACTACCCACCTCCCTAAGTGCCATTCTTAGGAGGTAAGATGAGATTCTTAGGATTAAAACAAAGCAAATTACCATATGCATTGCTTTCCCATGCCATTGATGTAAGCCTCCATCAAGATGATGTAGGTGGATCCAATCAAATGCTTTCTTGCTTGATCATTAGAATCTTTGTTAGAATATATTCTTTTAATTTAAAAGTTCAAAATTTAGAGGGAAAGCATAAAATTTTTAAACATAAATTTGGAATACCTAGAAGCAAGATGATGAAAAGTGTTGAATTGTAACCTCCTTTGAAATTTTGCAAAGAATCCAAAAATGCTAGTTGCTCATCTATACCTATTATGGTTTTCCCTACACAACCATTTGCTTAAACATAACTAATCATGCCCTCCTCTCATGCCTATGCAACAAAAAAATTGTGACCATTTTTGAATCTTTGTCAAGTGGCTTGGAGGTCTTTGCTAAGCACAAAAACCTACCCACAACTTCTTTAAACCCAAGGTTTTGCGTAAATATTTCTACACTCTTATTTTCTTCTTTCACATTGACCAAGCGATCTATTCTCTTATGAATGTTGTTATTTGTCATCAAAAGCAAGAAGAGAAAAGGAAATCATTTTTTTTGAAATTTTTGTAAAAGACAAATGAAGTTTTGAAAAGACCTTAAAAAACTCAATCCTAAAACTAGGGCATCCATCTAGTCAAAAAAATTATAAAACATGATTAAATACCAAGGAGAGGAAAAATGAGCATATCTATGAATATTTCTTATAGAGCAAATTTGTTGATTATAGTTAGATCCTTGCAATCCAAGTCCATTAGGTTTTTTTTATGAAAAACCCTTCTTTGGATTATGTCGTCAACTTGAAAGAAATTTTTAGAATGAGAATGAGAAATTTATTTTTTGATTGAAGCAATAAAATAATAAAGATTCACACCCAACCTTAATACCATGTTAGATTTCATAGTAGTTTCTAGAATCAAATGGATTAAAACATTACCCAATATTGCTTAGAAAAATATTACACAACATATAATATATGATAGGGTGTCCATAGACACCAAAATATCTTTACTCAAATAGAATTAAAATTACACTTCAACCAATAATAAAATGTGTAGTGAGGAGGGGTATTTATACCCAAGTACATCTTACCTTTATATCAAGGTTATGAGGTTGACTCTCAAGAATAAATATTAAAAATTATAATATAAAATTTTCAAAGTTTACATAGGCCCAAAGGGAAAACATAACAAAAAAATAGTCATGGACTCAAGAGAAGCTTAACACTACATATTCCAATATTTCTCACTCTAAGAACATGGATCCACAAAAGTTTTGTATCTCATTTTCCAAGCTCTTTTTTTGGAAGATATTCACATACCACAATATTGAAAGAAAATATCTAATTATAGAAATTGCATGGTGAGGGTGTTTTCAAGGCCAAGATTATTGAATATTGATTGTAATGATGTAGATGTCGATTTCCATGATGTCTTTGTAGATGATATTGAACCTCACTCCAAAACCAATGAATTATCCCATCAATTTTTTCTTTGCCAAATGATATTTATCAGGAGTTGGGAGCTCAAGAACTGAGAGGATGTAAAGGTGCCAATGTTGTTTTTTTTTCCTTTCATAGGTATAAAGTATTTAGATCTACCTGATGAGAGGCAACTTCAATGTTGAGATATGAGCACGCATCAAGAAACTCTACCAAATACTAATGATTGGTTAAGCAAATTTTGACAATATTTTTGCTTGTCTCCAATTTTGATAATGTAGGGTACAACCAAATATTCACAACAAGGTACAACCAAATATAGTCTTCCATATTTTGGAAGACAAGCAAAATTATCTATGCATTTTATGTCAACCAACTCCACCCTCCTCCCCCAAGCAAAAAAATTTACATCACTTAAATATAATCTAATCATCAAATGGAATTAGTTCAACCATTTATATTCCTCAACTTTCAAGGAGGAGACCCAAGTTTAAATATTGCCAAGCTATACGTGCATAATTAAGTTGTAATACCACTATATGGTGACAATGCAATACAGATGGGGTGGGGCTCATTTCAATCCCATATAACCCATTCAAAAAAAAATTAATTTAATCATACCTTATAACTAGAAATATATCCCTTCTAATATAGACATTTTAATTACCTTTATATGAACTATAGGTAAGAAGTATGTAATTAAGTCTTTCAAAGAATGTATCCTATTTTTGAGAACAAAAACTATATATCAAAGTAAGGTGTTATTCCTTTCATCGAATGGGTATTTGACTTAGATCAAATATCATAAGGAATTATCTTCTCTTCATTTAACTTATCTTTGTTTAACTTCTCTTTGATGTAATGGTTATCAAGTATACATGCAAATAATATAGTTTCTTCAAGACCTTTTCTAAAAAAAAAATTAGGTGTTGTGAAAGGTTTAAATCTAATATCTGTAATAACCCTCCCTATCTAGTTCTCTAGGGGTTTGCCAATTATTAACCTTTTTCGTGAATTTTTGATATACAAAATCACAAACACAGAGCAATCCAAAATTCTCGAAAATATTGCTTTATTCTTATATCAAAACTAGGGCACAAATTACAATGCAAATACCTCAAATGTTGATGAAACCCTAGCTGCTCCGTACTCTATAAATGATGATGAAGGCTCAGCCCTTCTGATGTGAATACTGTGTGGTGTCCCAGCTCCAAATATTCCCTGTATAATCTCTGAATGACCCTGTGTGGTAACCCAACTCCAGAAGTCTTTAAAACTGAAGTCCAACTGCAATCCCTGTGTGGAAATGCCCAGATTGACCTGAGGGTAATCTTGCAACCCCGAAGCCAATGTCCCTGTAAGAGGTTGTCGTCTCTCACAAGCTCCAGAATCTCTGTAAATGGCTCTGCCAGAGAGTCCTCCAAAAAACCAGAGAGAAAAATAATAATCTTCGCATATCTCCAAATGAACTCAAAACCTCCTTTTATCTCCTCCATAGGTCGACCTAGGGTTAGGTCACTTTTAGGGTGAGCAAATATAATTTTATCAATTTTTAATTCCACCTTATTTCTCCTTAATTTATTCACCCCCTTATGCCTAGGCTTAACGACTTTTTAAGTCGTCACTTAAAATGGCCCCTTTTAAGTATAAAATGATTTTATAATAAAATAAAGTCACCGACTTTACAAAATTAAATTAAATAATCACTTTATTAATTTTATCTTCGACCATTAAAATTTCCAACCTCTCGCCCATCCGAATTGAAATCCGCGAATGGTTTTGGACACCCATTTCACTGAAGAATATCATTGCACTGTCTGTTGTCCACCGAAACCCTAAAAACGGACATGGCTAAAAATAGTAACTCTGATCAAACAAATCTCCGAATGAGCCCAAACGACCATCAATCAATAGCTCTCTGGGTACTGACAAAGATTCTGATATCTCCAATGGCTCCCCTCCATCCGACTTAGCCTACGGGAGCTCGTGTATAGGCTAATCTGCTTTGCACCTGACTGCGTAGAAAAGGGGACATTACAGTCCGCCCTTCCCAAAGATTGCTTGTCCTCAAGCAATACGTATACATACTCCAGTCAGATGCTACATCCCGGCTGAGATCACATCAAATCCCCTGGATCCCATAGCAACCTCAAAAAGGAACCGCCACGCTGACGCTGCGCCACTCTGATCATCACTACCCCTCTGACATGGTTAAGTGGCAGAAGTCTCAACTGCAATAGCATGATGAAATCTCTCTCCAGTCTGGCACTGACATGTCTGTCTGAGCTGAGATGTAATATCATGTACCACGACATACCGAAGGAATCAACGTCATAGATTACTGCAAACACAATGTTGGAAGTGCCTCCATAGTCATCACCTAACCAACTCAACTCGGCGTTCACACTCCTGGAATCTCCCAGATAATCCCATGTAGCCCAATCTACTATAGTCAATGTAATATCCTCTGGAAATATGATGTCCCTCATCATACTCAACCAAGTAGGGTGTAAATGTATCTGTATAATTCCTGAAAGATCAACCACACTCCACTCTGGCAACTCAATAAGAAGCTCAGCCTCACCATCAAAACTGGTATGCCCATTATGACTGCACCCTGTGCCAAGTAACATCTCATGCATAGGTGACTCAACCAGGCCTATCTCTCGCACTTTCACTGATTAAACTCACCCCTTGAGAGGGCACCGTGTTCAAATAAGAAGTAAGATACTCCATGTAATGCCAACCAAATTGTGGACCCATCTCCATCATGTAAATGTTATGGCTGTCCGAAAAGCGAACAGCGGCATATCTCTCATACCCATGATCAACTATTGCCCACAACATGCTCCTACCATCGCCCTCGATGCCCATCAAGGCAAACATACGATCCTGGGTAAGAGAACTCAACTCCTGGTCATCCGGATTAGGCTGGAGGATGCTCATGGAATCACCCTCAGACTCATGTCGGAGTAGACACCCTGTCTCAAACAATGTATCCTGATGATCTATTACAGTAAATGAATCAACACTCTGCATCTCAAAAAGCGGATTGCCCAAAAATGTCACATGATCCATCTCATATAACGGATTGTCAGTCCATCGGAAACAATTATCTCCCTTGTGCTTATCAAGGTTATTTTGCTGATCCCAAATTGTGTAATCTGTTTTCATGGGACAATGTGATAAGTCATAGTCCTCCTGAATGCAATCTAGTTCGTCAACAATCTGCCCAATCTTCCTGGCTCTCTCTCGATTCAACTGTTCAGTAGATTCTAAAACAAAATTGAGTTTCAACTCTGTCTCATGCAATGAAAAGTGTGCCTCTGACAAAGAGCTTCTAGTCCACTCAAGCTCTTCAGTTAGCTGATTGACTTCTTCTTCTTTGCTCCTGTATGCACTAAGGGTCTCTTCGACGAGCTTGGCATAGTGATCTCCATATGCAAGAGTGTTCATGAAGTCTAACTTCATAGTTTCTAAGGCTGCCCTCAAATTCTGTAAATCAGCACTGGAGATTACTCCTTCTACACCCTTCTGTCTCTTCTCAACTTGTGCCCTCCAATATAGTTCTTCGGTGAACTTATGGGTGGCATCGAAACGAGATAAGGCTGCAGCAATTCTGTCCTCATCAGACCTGGAACTAAAATCAGATTTATGTACCAAGTTTTCAAAATTATGCATCTGGTCTCCCTCTTCACAACTCTTGGTGTTTGGCTCCCTGTATGAAGATGTAGTAGGCAGATCATCAAGGGGATGACCATAATAAGGTGCTGATCCACTCGGATCCTCATTAAGCTTATCATGAATACAATCTGAAATGGGATTATAACCAGCAATAAACTCAACATCCGTGGAGTCCTCATGGCTGTCTTGAAGAGATAAAATATCCTTATAATCTGATTTTAAATCAGCAGCAATCTCAACTGTGTTATGGTCTGAAAATTCATGTGTGTGCTCCTCAAAAGGGGCTGCTATGAATTCTGTAACATCACCATCATGTGTATCATCCACCACGGACTCCATATGCAACTCACTCTGCAAATCTCCGAAGAAGATGTAGTTATCCAGTGCATGCATCCTACCCTGTTCCGATTGTGAACCCGAATCCATAACACTTCCCTCTGAATGGGTCTCAACCTCATGTTTTGGCTCATCAGCAGTGTGTACCTGTATATCAACTGAACTAACCTGTGATCCTACCCCGCATACCTCATGGGAAGAGGACTCTTCATTCTCACAATTTGCTGATTTGTTTTTCTTTCTCCACAACCTGGTCGCCAACTGTGTCATCCCATTAAGATAAACAGGATCACTTAAAATAGCATTCATCTTGTCCAATAGGTGTATCATTTCCTGCTGATTTCTAACCCGATCTCCGTGTGGGTCCATGATTTTATTCTCTCCGGATATGTGAAGTCTCGTCTTTGCTCACTGTTTGTTGATGTATAAATCTTGAACTATCCCCCTAAGAATTACTGCTTAGTTTGAAGCAAGACTTCACACATTCCTTAATTCTGCCACCCACAGATGGTACGACACAGATTGTTGAATAGTGTAGGACTGTGTAATTTTAGAACCGAATTGATTATTTGTTCCTTTAAAAGGTACAACAGATGCAACCAAAGGGTCTTCACCAATACCTCTATACATAGGCTTCAAAATGAAGTTGCCCTATGAAGGAAGATTAGTTATTGTGACTTAATCAAACTCTGTTATTTCGACTGCAAGTAATCTGAATATTCAGTGATATAATGGTATGTCCCAGGTATTATGTTATTCAGTCATAGCCGAGGAAGTTTCAACACTACAGTCCAAAAAGTGTCATGTCTCTCAAAGGAGTCATCGTCAGTTATGACAGAATATTTTGCCCCTTGCAGATACAAAATAATGTGATCGCCGATATTGTTCATTACCAAACTGTTAATTTTTTCAATGGATTTAAAAAAAATAGTCAATATCTGTCAAACTCCCCATTCATCAACGCAAACAAAGAATCTTATTATTTCGTATTTGCTCAACTTAAACCAATCTTCAACCGCAACTTTTCTTCAACTTATATTCATTTCCCACGACCCCTGACAAATAAATATAAATTCACAAGCAACGACTATATTCCTGCAGGCACAAAGATTCATATAGAATCGCCTTTGTTAAAAGAATGCCAATATTTTATTTGGCCACTAGATTTTTGTGGAGTCGATGCCTCCAGTATTACACCGTTGCTCCACACAGTATGTTGGCACGTTAAATTTCTGAAATTTATCCTCGTACAGGATTCATAAATTTCTCCAATTTACCATCGTTATGCTTCAAGCAAACCCTAACAGGCAAGCAGGAAAAACCCGCTCTGATACCACTGTAATAACCCTCCCTATCTAGTTCTCTAGGGGTTTGCCAATTCTTAACCTTTTTCGTGAATTTTTGATATACAAAATCACAAACACAGAGCAATCCAAAATTCTCGAAAATATTGCTTTATTCTTATATCAAAACTAGGGCACAAATTACAATGCAAATACCTCAAATGCTGATGAAACCCTAGCTGCTCCGTACTCTATAAATGATGATGAAGGCTCAACCCTTCTGATGTGAATACTGTGTGGTGTCCCAGCTCCAAATATTCCCTGTATAATCTCTGAATGACCCTGTGTGGTAACCCAACTCCAAAAGTCTTTAAAACTGAAGTCCAACTGCAATCCCTGTGTGGAAATGCCCAGATTGACCTGAGGGTAATCTTGCAACCCCGAAGCCAATGTCCCTGTAAGAGGTTGTCGTCTCTCACAAGCTCCAGAATCTCTGTAAATGGCTCTGCCAGAGAGTCCTCCAAAAAACCAGAGAGAAAAATAATAATCTTCGCATATCTCCAAATGAACTCAAAACCTCCTTTTATCTCCTCCATAGGTCGACCTAGGGTTAGGTCACTTTTAGGGTGAGCAAATATAATTTTATCAATTTTTAATTCCACCTTATTTCTCCTTAATTTATTCACCCCCTTATGCCTAGGCTTAACGACTTTTTAAGTCGTCACTTAAAATGGCCCCTTTTAAGTATAAAATGATTTTATAATAAAATAAAGTCACTGACTTTACAAAATTAAATTAAATAATCACTTTATTAATTTTATCTTCGACCATTAAAATTTCCAACCTCTGCCCATCCGAATTGAAATCCGCGAATGGTTTTGGACACCCATTTCACTGAAGAATATCACTGCACTGTCTGTTGTCCACCGAAACCCTAAAAACGGACATGGCTAAAAATAGTAACTTTGATCAAACAAATCTCCGAATGAGCCCAAACGACCATCAATCAATAGCTCTCTGGGTACTGACAAAGATTCTGATATCTCCAATGGCTCCCCTCCATCCGACTTAGCCTACGGGAGCTCGTGTATAGGCTAATCTGCTCTGCACCTGATTGCGTAGAAAAGGGGACATTACAATTTAAATCTAATTGATCCAAGTATAATGTTTTAAAATAAAATCCTATTATAGCATTGGCTTGCTATGGTGTAAACTTTATACTTGAATCCTTATCTATCTATGATGACTATTATTATATTGTAAATTGCTTATCCTCCTACAAAATGAATATTATCCTGGAATCTTGAAAAATAAAAAGTGAATCAATTATTGTGAATTGAACTTGAAATCCATCGTGGAAGTTATATCTTGCCCTCCCACTGGCCACACAAAACACCTTTCTACAACATTATTCAAATAAAAATCACATCAACCCTCTTGCAGATTCCTCTTGTTTCCTCATATGTTAACATTATCCACAAGGATCCAAACTCCACTACTTTGCTGGCCACGCGTACGATAAATTGACGCCCGTGAAAAAAGAATACATCCCGTGACTACGTCCATATCATCTAGAAGCAGTAACCCTCATCATATTAAACATAAAAGTAGCACTCACACAAACTACATACTCATCCTTCATTTATTTATCTAATGCAACAAATAATTAACATCGCTCCTTTCCCAGGAGCACATCTCAACCTGCAAGCAATAAGAATTCTAGAGTAGTAATTGCCGTCTTGTGACGGTAACCCTCAGACCGTTCTTCATGGTCAAGATGAGGGAAATTTTGGGCACGACCTTTTGATTCTCCGTGATTCGAACCCTAAACCTCCGGAGGACGGCCGCCGCGGCGGCCTTCATCTGCATGTAAGCCATCTCCTTCCCCAGGCAGATTCGTGGCCCGGCATTGAAGGCTAAGAACTTGTACATCGATTCGTTCTTCAACCTTAAATTCTCCCCTTCCTCGCTCTTCTCGATCCACCGCTCGGGCCTGAACTCCAGGCAGTCCGGCCCCCATATGCCCTCCATACGTCCGAGGGAGTAAATGCTGTACATGAACCGCATCCCGGGTTCGATCCGCGTTCCGTCGGGGAGAATGTCCCTGTCCATGACCCCCTTGTGATCGATGGGAACCGAGGGGTACAGCCTCAGCGTCTCTGACAGCGCGGCGTGCAGATAAACGCATTCCTGGAGCTCCTTCACCCCCAGAGGGCGGTCCACGTCATCGCAACCCCTTCGGCGTAGAACCTGCCGTAGCTCGTTGAGGATGTTCTCCTCCACGTTGGGATGGCGAGAGAGAGCCCAGAAGAACCACGTCAGCGCCACGCCGGACGTGTCCCGCCCCGCGATCACGAAGTTCATGACGGTGTCTCGTAAGAAGTTGTCTGTGAATTGAACCCCGTCGTCCCGGTGAGACATGAAGGACGAGAGCAGGTCCTGCACTTGTCCGCCGTCGCCGGAAACCTTCGACTTTTTATAGGCCATGAGATCGTCGACGAATTCTCTGAGCGGCTTCAGCGCCCGGGAAAATTGGCGCTCTTTGCCGAGCTTTAGAAGTCGGAAGGCCTTCCAGCAGACGCGCGGCATGACGTGGCGGTACAGTGTGGCCTCCACGCCGTCGTCGAAGGCCCTGGCGAAGGGGATCTCCGGCATGTCCTGGGCAAGGCACCCGGGGTTCCGCCCGAACACGGCGGTACACGTGTTGTCAAACGTGTAGCGGAGAAACACGTCCTGCAGGTCCACCGTGGCGCCACGGTCCGCCACATCAGCTAGCAACGGTACCAGCCGCGTCTCCACCATCTCTTCCACGGTGTTCGCCGTGAACTGGCGGAACCCCCGAGAGTTGAACTGGAGACTGGCCATCTTCCGCTGGAGGAGCCAGGATTCGCCGTCCGCGTTGAAGATTCCGTCGCCTAGAAGATCTCGAAAAACCCGGTGGAATTCCGGGCCCTTGGGATAATTAGGGAAATTGATCTTGAGCGCATATTCGATATTCCGGGGATCGCATGTCATCACGGCCTGCATATTGCTCAGCCAGGGACCCCGGAACACGAAGGTGCCCCCTGTCCCCTGTAAAATTTCCGTCAGCCAGTCATACAATCGATTGATATTCACGATAAGAGACGGCAACATTCCCAGCAGAGGCCAACTTAGAGGAACCCCTGCTCTGTTTCTTTGCCGCCAAAAATGAATAAACAGGTAGCTGGCCACCGCCAGCCATATCTCATACCATCTCAACCCAAAAATCCAGTCCCACCAAATTCTCGCCTTCTCCTCCATTGTAACCTACTTCTTTAAAATCTGCCAAACACAATTATAATTTTAGAACTTCAAAGAAAAACAAAGTGAAGATCTTGACTTTGTCTTTGAATCTCTCTGCCTGTAAAGTGATATATATAAGCGTCCGATTCCCAACCGTTGGTTCAAAAATATATTCAACCTTTCAAATTCATAGTTCCAAATTTTATTACGGATTCCGATCTGGAGTGAATGACGGTTACTTCTCTGTGTTCTGGATTATATGGATTTAACGCGAAGGCAAGATATGCGTGGTTTGGATTTCAATCAACTTTGACGGTTACTTGTAAGTCTGATGAGCTAGGGTTTGAGAATCTGCTACGGTTCTAGTTTTAAAGAAAACTCATGTCAGCCATAGGGTATTATTTTTTTAATACTTAAATTTCATATAACTTTGAAGTTTGTTTATGAGATCGTGTAATATGTATGTAATTGATTTATTTTTTAAGAAGATAATAATATTATTAAAAATGATGTATTTAAAATTTAAAATATGTATATATATATATTTTTTTTATGAGGATATGTGAGGGGAGAGATTTGAACCTGGGCCTTTCGATAACTAAAAGAGTTTTAACTACCCACTTGCTTTCCAACTCTTCTAATGTATATTTATTTTAAAAAAAAACAGTTTTAGTTTTTTAATAGTGATATTAATAAGAAAGTTTTTTAATAATGATATTAATAAGAAAATATTTTCAAAATTTTAAATTTAAATTTTCTCAAAAATTTTACTAATTCACTAAAAATAATAATATTATTAAAAAAATACATAAATTTAAAATTTAAAAACAATATAAGCGTTGTGAAGATTTCAAATACCTTTCTACAACATTATTCAAAATAAAAATCACATCAAAAGTGATTCACTTATTCTTATGCTCTTAATCTCATCAATCAGCATCTCCATGTGAAAGTCATCGTCTATTGCTTTGTCATTCAAATATAACTGAAACAAGAATTATATTAGTCTCTGCGGGTTTCGAACTATTTGATTTGAAACTCAATAGATGCAAAATGTAAATAGAATACCGTGTCAGTAGTCACAACAGAGGACGAAAGTTCCCACTGATTTGGGGGATATGATCTTGGTTCTACTTTTTCTGTCGACGATGAAACTGAAAGATTTGATCGGTTAAGTACAATATTCAATCATTAAACTTAAAAAATGAATATCGATTAACAGTTAAAAAAAATCATAGGATAGGGTACATACCACAGAACCTCTCGCCGTGTTCGTGCACTCTGCATATATTATACAAAAATTATTATGTTCAAATAGAAGATCAACGCAATGGAAATAAGAATTGACATCAAACCATACACATCTATACCTATTGTAGTTTTAATTTCCATTAATCTCGTTCCACGGAATTGACGAGATTTTCCCGAACCCAAAAGACCATTAAGTTTCTTTGTATTATATGAAACTAGCCATCTGAAAGATTTAGTATTGTAAACTAAGAAGGGATTACACAACATCAGGGCCATGATCAAACGAGAAAATCGTTTAGTACAATCCAGAAGAATAATGGGCTTCTCCGTGTCAAGGGCCTGAAACTCGGGAACTATAAATAACTGTATATAGGGTTATGACTTCATTGATTATAATTTTTTAATTTTTTTTAATTTAATCGATTATATATTAATAGTCCTCGCTTTAAACACCCGAACATCCGGCAAACATACAAGCTTTGCAAAGAAGTAAAACGACAAACTTTGGGATCAATTCAACAATCAGGATTAATAATTGTTTGTACGTTATCTAACGTTTTGTCAAAATTTTGGCAGACAGACTTTTTTTTTTTAATTTTGGCAGATAGTTGCACTTTTTACGAACTCCCGAGTGAAGGCTGTTAAAAATTCTGTCTCCTCCGGTGCATATTTTTCAACCGATAATAAAGTCTTAAAAGATCGCGAAATTGGGTACTTATTGCATTACTGGATTGTAGAGAGATAATTTTTAAGTAAAATCAAATTAGAGTTGAGCAACTAATTTTGTGATTTAAACTTATTAATAATAATTATTAAAAATATTATGGATGTAATCACACAATATCAAGTAAAAGCTGTTGAAAATTCTGTCTTCTCCTAGACATATTTTCCAAAGGATAATATTATTATATTGTTTTTTTATTGAGTAAATATTTTGTATATATATATTTTTCATGGGGATTGAACCCAGATCACATCACCCATAATGCAAGTCACGTCCTTACCTATAAACCACATCAAACGGATCACTATATTGTTTTTATAACATTATTCAAATAAAAATTGCAGATTACAATATTGTTTTTACAACATTATTCAAATAAAAATCACATCAAAAGTGATTCACTTATTGTGAATTGAACTTGAAATTCATTGCGGGAGTTATATCTTGCCCTCCTAGTGGCCACACAAAATACCTTTCTACAACATTATTCAAATAAAAATCACATCACCCTCTTGCAGATTCCTCTTGTTTCCTCATTTGTTAACATTATCCACACCAAACCCCACTACTCTGCTGGCCACGCGTACCATTAAATTGCCGCCCGCGAAAAAGAATACATCCCGTGACTACGTCCATATCATCTAGAAGCGGTAACCCTCATCATATAAAACATAAAAGTGGCACTCACACAAACTAAATCCTTATCCTTCATTTATTTATCTAATGCAACAAATAATTAACATCACTCCTTTCCCAAGAGCACATCTCAAGCTGCAAGCAATAAGAATTCTAGAGTAGTAATTCACGTCTTGTAACGGTACCCTCAGCCCGTTCTTCATGGTCAAGATGAGGGAAATTTTAGGCAACATTTTTTAGTTATCAAGTTCGAGATAGGTATTCGAGTTCCACACTTTTAAAACTTCAAATAAATTTGTTCAAAATTTCGACATAAAAAATTTGCGTGTGTGGTTTAGATGTGACCCGGGTTCAATTCCCACGGATGATGTTTATAAGAAATATTATCAAAAAAACAAGCTTCTAGGTCCGAGGTGTAGACCAATTGGTTCATCCAAACCCCATAAGGGGGGCGGAGGTCCAAGGTTCAAATCTTGGGCATGTTGGAACTTAACTGGAATGAACAAGATGAGATTAATTATTGATACAAATGGGTTACAATATATAGGCATAAGCCTATATGAAACACATGACACTTGTCAAGAGAAACTGACAAGTGTCAAGGTGAAGGCATAGTGCACTTTAATTCTAACATTCCCCCTTAAAGTGCACTATCCTAACTAAAGAAAAAAAACAAGTCAACATTAGGTAACATTCCCCCTTAATGTTGACTTCTCTAAAAGCAATCTATCATCCTCTTTTATTGCTGATTTGGTCTAGGCTCGTGCTCTTTGCGCTTGGCTCTCCAACTGTGAATAATGCTAGATTTACTGTGTATACATCTTGGTATGTTGCCTCGGGGTCGACCACTTCCACGGGTCTCGTTGCCACTGGGTCGCCCGTCTAAGTGCCTCGGGGTCATCATGGGTGCCTCAAGGTCGGCCACTTCTGGGTCTGTTGCCTCTGCAGGTCATCCTCAGAGGATGTTGCCTCTCGTAGGTCACTGACTAGATCCACCATGAATATCAAATCCCTCCTCATGGTAAACTCAATCTAGAAGGTGTTGGTCTCTGCCAAAAATGCACCTTAATACATAAGATAAAACGAGCCATGAAATACAATAAAATGAGCCATAGAAGCCAAATATGGAGGAGAAGAAGAAAGATGAATAGAAGAGAATCTTCTGAAGTGTCTTCGTCTGTAGTCTTTAGAAGTAGATCCAAAAAAACCTTGGATAGAGTCTAGGGTGTCTATGTCTGTAGTCCCTAGAATAAGTTTCCTTATGGTAGTCACCTCATCTTACCGGAATGCATGGGTAACCAGCCGCTGCATCCGCCAAGTAGAAAGAGGAGAATACTAGATACTAGGTTCACTTACAAGTGCCTTGGGAGTGTTGGGGACAACCGATAGTGCACTCCAAGGTAGAAAACTTTGAGGCTTTAAAAAACTCAAATGAAATAGCCCCAGAATTACAAATGGACACCGCTAATGTGTTCGTCTCAAAAAAATATTTCCACCGACTATAAACATGGCTATAGTCGGATCTCAATAAGTCCTTCATCCATGGAAAAAAACAATCATCTTAAATGTTCCCTCGCAGGGGAATTACATGGGCCATCTAGGCCTTCACCTGAAAAATGCAATAAGGTAGAATAAACAGACCATGTAGGCCTTCTTCCACTTCCACTCTATGTGGAAAAATAGAAAATGGCCAAATAGGCCATATTGTCGGCCAATAAAATCTCCACCATGATTAAAAAAAATTTCCCACCAAAGAAAAATTACAATGATGTCATTATCGGGTAGGTAAGATGCCCGAAGATTGTTGCGATATCTTTGCCATTTTTAGTGTGAACTTCCACTGCACCATCAGTTTGCATGTCACGTACTCCATTTTGCGCCTCTGGGGCGTGAAGGGCAGTTGTTTTTCTGATGCAGATTCATAGCACACTCTAGAGACCGTTTGAGGTCGTCCGACCTGGTGAAGCCAATGCTGCCCTGGCGACGGCGACGGAGGAGAGAGCGGATCCTACGATGGGGTTGTTGGATGTTATTTACGTTCGACAGATCGCGAGCTCTTCATTGCTTAATCATTGATGCAGTTATTATATCCTGGAAAAATAGAACAACATTTCTCGAGCAAAAAAAAAATGTAACCGCCACCATCCTCCATCTATTATTCACATGATGCTTCCTTCTTTACGAGCCATCCTTCACTTTATTCCATGTGTCAGTTCCACGACCATAGTGGGAGACGAACCCACGACCAAGAACGCGTCTGGATTTTGTAACAGAGAAATCACTTGAAGATGCCCGTTTGTAACCGGTAGTTTGCAATTGAGTTATCTCCATGCCACACATCTATCTTTCTGTTGAGAAAAAAAATGAGGATCCGGCCATAAACCAGCCTCTTTAACATTATAGTCAAGTAGCCATTAACTTGAGCAGGATTAAGACTTATTTGTTGGCAATGGCTTTCTACGATGTAATGGCTTTCTCTTATGTCAAGGTTTATATTCAAGACCTAAATCCTCTATATCAAGTTCAATTTCATTGTGACCTAAAACTTTAATATTTTATAAATTTAATTAATCTCTGCTTGAAGAAAACTTACTTTAAGAAAGATATATTAGTCCTTGATATATCCTTCTCCTTTTTTATTTCTCTTGCACTTAGAAGATGAAATTTTTCTCTGTTTTTTGTAGGACGTTTCTCACACTTATGACAATCAATCTATGTTGAAAATGTCTTAGATCACCTATAAGATCTCAAACTTCTAATGTCGAGGTGATGTTGAATTTCCCTGATACCTCAATCAAAATCAAGACGACTTGATTGTTTTGAATTTTTTAAATTCCTTCTATGTTGATAAAAATTGGTTTTAAGGAATATATGTCCCTGAAATCCTTCTATCTCTGATGTTAAAGGGTGGTTATGTCCTTGAAATGATCAACTATCTTAAATTTGATACACATTCTAATATAGATTAGTCCTTGTCTTTAATGGCTATATATCAATCGTGAAAAGACTCTAGCCTTTCTACTTACTATGGGCTTACAATAGATTCTAGTTCTAACTCCCTTTAAATTAGAAAAAATCTAAATCAATTTTATCAAACTCAATAAAATAAATTTTTGTACATAGCTAAATAAATTCAACTTGTTCCAAAAACTATTTATAGTAGCTTTGATACCACTAATGGCTTTTTAAACCTTAATACTAACATAAAACTCATAGGATAAATTCCACAGGATCAAATATAATATAGCCACAATATAGTAAGATCAAGATAATGATGTAAGTAGAATAATATGAGCAAACTAATATGTATATCAAGGCTTATAATATATCAAATAGCATTCATTAATAAATAGTAATATGAATGTAAATATCCCGAATTATACATGTACAAAGCATGTAGCATAACTTACAATATTAATTGCTCAAAATATATGCAATATTTATTATTCCACTTTCTCTTACAAATATGATACTTGACACAAAAATACTTTGATACTTAGATGCATTTATTTTCCTCTATGGAGTACTATATAGCCATAGTAGAATGACTCTTTAGATACTTGACTATTCCTTTTCATATGCCAAGTCTCATGACTCTTGGATTCTCTATATGACACTTGCATACTTGATGAACACATGACTCTATATTGTATGCACACCTAGACATGACTCTTGACCTTCACTTTGCACACTCTAACCTAATACACTTGTGCACATCTTTACATTACATATTTACACTCTTACATATAAGATACTTGTGCACATAGACTCTCATTACACTTGCACACTCACTCACATGACACTTGCACACATAGACTCTCATTGCACTTGCACACTCACTTACATGACACTTGTGTATTTCTTAAACATACACACTTACATAACACTTGTACATTTCCTACACATTACATAAAATATTACTCACACTCTAAACTAAGACTCAACCCTAGTCTAATATTTACAATATGTACCATGAAGGTACCATGGGGGTACATTAGCATGTACCAAATAATATAATATACTCCAAAACCTATGAGCATGGGCATCTATCCTAAACCACCCCAATATAATCCTGAGGGTAGTGAGTTTTCTAGTGATGAAGTCTAGAAAACTACTTGAATAGATACTATGGTGGCTAGGGGGGTGAGTCGATGTTTGGAGATGAAATCTAACTTCATCGATCTTGATTGATGATTGGTGATGAATTCCAATGTTGTAAATGTGTTAGTAGAATGTGTGAGTATGTGAAGTATTTTGCTTTATAAATTAAAATGCAAAAAGGAAACTATGTTATGAAAGTGATTAAAACTTTATGATTGGTTGAAAAGAGATTGCTTTCGAAATGAAATCTAAAGTAAGCAAGCAATGAAAGTTACTATTTTGTAAGCAAAGATCTATGCTAATAACATGAAAGTGATAGATTTCTTGATTTGAGTTATATTTATGCTAATATTTGCTTTATTGCAAATCCATCTACACTAGTCAATATGCACCTATGAAGGTTATGACCAGCTGTCTTCTTAGTGCTTTATATATGAAATAGATCGATATCTACCTTAGCTCACAAATATAAAGAAATTAAAGGATTTGTTTACACCTTATGCAATATGCTTATCCTATGTTATTTAAAATACAAATGCAAAGCATACAAGCAAATAACTCGAAAGGGGATTGCCCTTGAAAATAAAGTAATGCCAACACTTATGAAAGAAAAGAAAGTAATTTTTTTGGTTTGACCAAAGGAATTTGGAGCCTTTTGTAAAGCAAGAAATAAAATTTGAGAATGACAACAGCAATTTGGTGCCTTTAAAATGAAATTTGTAAAGAAATTTATGATTTTGAAGCAAGTAAGAATATTTGACTAAAAAATAGTATCAAAAGTGCTTACCTATGGTCCTAAGCTACTGGAATGTTTTTTGGAATTTTTGATAGGCTCTAGATTACTGGTTTTAGTTGTCTAGAAATTATTGTATGGGTCCTTATGGTTGAGCCTAATCGTACTTATCCGTACAGTCTATAGGAAAGAGATATTTTTGAGGCTTTTTATGTTGTTTTTGATCTATTTGCTACAAAAATAGATTTTTGTGAACTTTCCTACAAGAACAAAATGATAAAAAGTTGAATTCCTTTGAAAAATACATATTGAAAGGAAATAAAACTAAGCTATTGAATGAAAGGAATAAAATAGAAAGCAACCAAATTTTCTAAAAGTAAAGGGTCAAGAGATGAACGATTACTCCTTGAGATATTTTGTGAGGTATTTTGACCTAAGAAGAAAGTTTGATGATGGGAAGGTAAAAGGGCACAACCTTATACCTACTTGCAATTATTGTGGTTGTTGTGATAGTTATGAGTGCTATGTAGAAATCGATACCTATTGTGGGTATAGTTTTTGAAGCTCTTCAATGATCATATGGATCTATATGGTCTTGAAGATGATCATACCCTTTTGTATGATTTTGGATCATAAACTAGAAAAGGCTTCTGCCTTGGACCTAATTTAGTGTATAAGGGATTTGAGAGTCTGTGCTAGTTTTTTGAACTTGGAAACACAAAAAAAGATAACAATGTTAGTGAGATAGCAAAAATGCTAATAAAACATTAAAGGAGGGTATAGGGTCACACCATGATTGCCAAAATGTACTCATAAAAATGTGCCATTTCATTGATGTTAAAGGAAGTGTTATAAAATTAGTCCTTATGGGTGAAATTTTGCACCCCTTACCCACTCTTTCTTCGAAATATAATACCTATTTAGATTTTACCAAGTTTTGGAACATTAATGGTCAAGCGAAAGATAGAGATGGTGATAGTAGTGATGGGTGTCTACAACCAGTAGGTAGATATAATATTGTTCGAAGAAGTAGGGCGGATAATAGAGTGGGTGGATGATCAGCCCTTAGCTTTAGGTGGTACTATTCAAAATATTTTCCCACTTGTTGGGTGGAAATTTTAACCAACCAGCATGGGTGGAGATATTGTAAAACCTCACCCACAAGAAGGATGGAGACTCCTGCCCATTTTTGGGTAGGACTTTCGAGTGCAAATTGGGTGAAACTTTGAGCAAATGATCGCTTTCCTTCATGATGTCTCCACAGGTAGAAAACAAGATAAATAAAGCAGTCGTACGATACCTAAGCTCCTGCCATCGTCTAGAAATTCAAATAAGGGGTATTTAATGCCTCATCAGCCTAGTACCAATTGTACGTATGCAAAAGTTATTAATGTGAAGCATACTAGCTCTAAGGTTATTAATTTTAGTCATTCACCACCTAACCAGAGGACCATCAGTTGTACAAAGTGGTGAAGTAGGTGAGAATTAATGATCTAGGTATAAATATCAGTAGTCTCAAGAGCTCATATCAACCAAAATATATTCCCCTCATTTTAGAAGATCGCCATCATCCCAAAGAGTAGTGTACTAGTTGATTGTTGGTCTTCTCCAAGTGTTGTCTTCCTGCTTAGTGCCATTAATGTTTAATTTTTGAATTTATTATATTTTACCTATAAATAGTGGAATGCTAATCATTCCCAAACGTGGATCTTTAGCCATTACAATTCATGTGTAATGTTTTCACCACTTTGTAAATATAAGCTTATCATTGTTTGGTCTTTGATGCCTTCAACTTCTTTGCATTAAATGTATGAATGTTTATTTTTGCTTTGGTCATTTAAGTGGTTTTGTCTAATTCTACAATTTGGATTTCATGGTATTCATTTATTGGCTCTAGAATTTGCATTCATAATATGGATTGAGGGTTTATTTTTGCTAAAGCTGATCGTATGAGGGCGCTCTAATTTTACACTCTAGATTTCATGCACCCACTCACCGATTCTAGAATTCCCTTTGTCCCCCACTCTAAAGTGTTTAGTGAAGGCATTGTCATTTGATCTATTAGGTTTTAGGTTTTAGGTTTATGTTTACACTCATGGTGTAATGTCTACATGTGTCTTGATGCGGTTATACCCATCCTTGTGAGCTATGGCTATGGCCATATTTCTTTCTCTTTTCTCCTTTTTCCCCCTTTTCCCTTTCACGATGTAGGTAGTTGGAACCATTGTAGAGGAACCAACAGTCTTTAGAGATCGACCACCCTTCCCTAGCATGACAATCGTTCGATGTTGACATAGGTCCATCCTCACCCTCAGTGTCGGATCTCCACCCAACAATTTTTAGTGACTCTTCTAGGGAACTCATCGAGTTTTCATGCTTCAGGAAGTTATATTTTGGTGATACTCTGATTTACCTATATCCTCTCAATAACCTAGTGACTCTGACTATGCAAAATCTCTAGATCATGAGATCAGTTGCCTCCATGCACTAAAATATCCAAACATCCCGATGGACTCAAGCTTTAATGAACAACCTTGACCTCACTAGTAGAGATAGTATGTTCATCTAGCAACTCCAACTCCAACTTTGACCTCGATAGGATTTTTGAAGACATGTGTCACTATGATCCTGATAAACTTCCTACATTGGAATGATTATGGTTACCTCAGTCTCCCTGACTTGCATGATATCCCAGATGCTGCACTCGATGCCTTAAAAAAATATGATGGTGTTAGAGGAGATGTGAAGGAGCACCTTGAAAATGTGGCTTCTTTGACCACTCTTCACAATATCATGCATGAGGATGTGATGATCAGACTTCTTTTTGCTTCTCTTGAAGGCAGAGCATGGCTCTCATACAAAAACTTATAGCCTAGAAGAATTTCCACATGGGAAGACCTAGCAAAGCCTCTCCTAGATATGTTTAGCAAATTGGAGGAACTCTTATAGCCTTTGTATCTATTCACATTTATCAAGAGGATCCCTCTTGAGAGTGTGGTAAAATTTAATTTTCGTTTTGAGAAAAGCTAAAGGAGGATTCTACGATAAATCCTACCAAAATATTTTGGTTACTCTGTTGGGGAACTCATCGAGTTTCCATGTTTTAGGAAGTCAAAGTTTGGTGATACTATGATTTACCCATATCCTCTCAAAATCACCTAGCGACTCTAATTGTGCATCATTTCTATATCATGAGATCAGTTACCTCCATGCACTAAACTATCCAAACATCCTAAAGGACTCAATATTCAATGAGCATCCTTAACCTCACTAGCGAAGATAGTATGTTCATCTAGTGACTCCGACTCCAACTCTAACCTCGACAGGATTTTTTAAGACCAGTGCCACTATGATCCCTCTAAAATTTCTACACTAGAATGATTCTAGTTCTCTCAGTATCCCTAACTTGCATGATATCCCAAAGGTTGCACTCGATGCCTTAACAAAATATGATAGCATGAGAGGAGCTATGAAGGAGCACCTTTAAAATGTGGCTTCTTTGGGCACCCTTCACAATATCATGCACAAGTATGTGATGATCAGGCTTCTTGTTGCTTCTCTCAGAGGTAAAGCATGGTTCTAGTACAAAATCTTGTAGCCTGGAAGCATCTTCACATGGGTGGACTTGGTAGAGCCTCTCCTAGATACGTTTGGTGAATTGGAGGACCTATTCCAACCTTTGGATTAATTCATATTTATCAAGAAGAGCCCTTTTGAGATTGTAGTAGACTTTAACATTTATTTTAAGAAAAGCTAGAGGAGGATTCCATGACAAATCCTCCCAACCTCCGCCCAAGTGTATCTATTCTACATCTGGGCTCTAATTCCTAACATTAGCTTTCTTATGTATCAATATGGAGAAACTAAATTTCTACAACTCTATGAGGAAGCCATCAGAGCTGAGCAAGTACTAACATGGAGGCTACATTCAATCAACTCCTTTTAGGAGCTAGTGCCAGGTTGCACAATAGGCATACATCAAGGAGGAGTGTGCCACGATGACCACATTCATAAGGACAACTTGTCATATCAACCTAGATCCAACCAGGTCTAGTGGGTAAGGATGTGGACACCCATGGACAGGAAGAGGGTCCAATAGTGGAGAAGGAGCCAACTACGATATTGGCACAATAGGCCAATCTTGAGAAGAGACGACATAAAAATGTATTCCCTGATAGGTCACTATATGAAATGCATAATAAGATGGCAAAAGTCATTTCCACCCTAAATTTTGAGGGCTTGAGTACCTAGGTACTCATGAAAAGTGAGAAGAATTATGATTTTATCATAATTTTGAGCCAACGTGGACGGTGTCAGATGCAATACAAGTAGCAACTCAAATACAATGTAATCTAGTTTGATCACTATAGATTCACAGGATGATTTTCATGAGCATCCTTGGCTCAAGTGTGTTTGTCATACTACAATTTTAAGGCTATTAAATAAAGTTGCATTCTATGTGCAACCAATGAGAGGGGTATCATAAGTTTTTTCAACGACCATTAGGGCAATAAACTCCTGTAAAAATTTACCATTTGGTTAGGCACCAAAAAACATCAGGGAAGGTTCCCCATGATCTATCTTGGAAATATAACATTCCTCCTCCATATTTGTGCTATCTTTCTAATTTTTGTTTCTTTTATTTTTCATTGTTGTGACCCCATATCCCTATGGATGCATCCAATAATTATTAAGACTTCTTATCTCATCCTCGAGAACTACATAAAGAAGCCTTGGAACTCGTAGGTAATATCATGAGCACAAAGTAAGATGAGCACGTTATAAATAGCACCCTACAGGTAGATGCAAATGGGACCAGGAAGAGCAAACTACAAAGCGTAGTTGAAACAGAATGGTCTCTTGGTCGATAACAGTCAATAAAATAGGGTCATTACTAGATTACGTGAAAAAGAAGGCCCATGATAAGAGAAGTAAATATCAATGGCAATCTATCTGCTCTTGGAATATCTCAGATCCTTGGTGGGCTATGTTTAAGGGGATTCAATCTGTGAGAGTGCCTCATGGAGAAGGGTCTATGACCTATCAGTTTCACTTAATAAGCTTTGGGTTTCTTTTCCCTTCGTGTCTCCCCATTTCCTCACCTTGCCTTTTATTCCACGTTCCTCTTCCCTTTGTTGCTTGCATTTCTTTAGGTTGATGATAAATGTTTATTTGTCTCAACTGTTTCATGTTGTTCCTTCCTCCCCCTTGTATCCCTCGGTTATATTTCCTTGTTTTTGCTTGTTTCCACTATTTGTCTTCCTGTTGCTCTGGTCCACCATAGAACTCTTTGTATTCGTTGTTTCCACCATGATTTTTTGGCTCTCTTTTCCTCACCCTTCCTTTTTGCCCCCACTTTTGTGCCCCTATTCCTTTTCCTCTACTCTGCTTTTCACCATGTTAAATGTATCGCTTCCTCTGACATCTCTTCATGCATCGTTGCCTCCTTGTGTTGTCTTCATTTGTGCATCTTCCTTTTCTCTATGTTATTCCCTCATTTTCTTCATCTCTTTGTTTTGGTTGTTATATCTCCTATCCTTATAGGTCTTTTTTTCACAAGATAAAAAATCCATGTGAGTCACCAGAAGTGTGGATGAAATTTTGTACCCCTCACCCACTCTTTCTTCGAAATATGATACCTTTTTAGATTTCACCAATTTTTGTAACATTAATGGTCAGGAATAATATAGAGATGATGGTAGCAGTGATGGATACCTACAAGTAGTAGGCAAATAGAAGATTGTTCAAATAAGCAAGGTGGATAACGGAGCAGGCAAATGATCAACCCTTAGATTTGGGTGGTACTATTCAAAAGATCCACCCTCTTTTTGGGTGGATAATTCAACTGACCAGCATGGACAGAGATATTGTAAAACCCCACCCACAATAAGGATGGAGACTCACTCCCATTGTTGGGCAGGACTTTCAAGCACAAATTGGGTGAAACTTTGAGCAAATGATCGCCCTCCTTTATGATGTCTCCACAGGTGGAAAATAAGACAAATAAAACAACCATATGACACCTAAGCTCCCACCATCATCTAGAAATTTAAATAAGGGGTATTTAATGCCTCATCAGCCTAGTACCAGTCGTACATATGCAAAAGTGACTGATGTGAAGCATACTAGCTCCAAGGTAATTAATTTCAGTCATTCATCACCTAACTAGAGGATCGTCAACTGGACAAAGGGGTGAAGTCGATAAGAATTAATGATATAGGTATAAATGTCAGTAGTCTCAAGGGTTCAAATCAACCCAACAATATTCCCCTATTTCCATAATATCACCACCATCCCGAGGAGTAGTGTATTATTTGATTGTGTATCTTCTCCAAGTGCTATCTTCCTGCCTAGTGTCATTAAAGTTTAATTTCTATTTTTTTTTTTAACCTATAAATAGTGGAATGTTGGTCATTCCCAAGTGCGGCTCTTTAGCCATTAAAATTCATATGTAAGGTTTTCACCGCTTTGTAAATATAAGCTTATAATTATTTGGTCTCTAATTTTACCTTCATATCTTTGCATTGAATGTATGAATGTTTATTTTTGCTTTGGTCATTTAAGTGGTTTCATCTAATTCTACAATCTAGATTTTGTGGGATTCACTTAGTGGCTATGGAATTTACATTCATAATATGGGTTGAGGTTTTATTCCTTCTAAATTTGGTCGGATGGGAGTACTCTAATTTTGCACTCTAGATTTCATGCACCCACTCGTTGATTCTATAATTCGCTCTTCGTCCCTCGCTTTGAAGCATTTAGTGAAGGTATTGTCAACTAATCTATTAGGTGTTAGGTTTGTGTTGACACCTATAGTGTAACACCTGCATGTGTCTTGATGTGGTTATACCCATCCTTGTAAGTTTTGGTTACGACCATATTTCATTCTCTTTCCCCCTTTTTTCCTCTTTTATCATTTCATGGTGTAGGTAGTTGGAACCACCGTAGAGGAATTGGCTATCTCCAAAGATCGGCCACCTTGCCCTAGTGCAGTAGTCATTTGATGTTGGTGTAGGTCCATCCCCATCCTCGATGTTAGATCTTCACCCAATAGTCCTTTATATAGATTTACCTCTTGGACTACAAGTTGGATCTTCTAGTAAAGAAGTCCTTTACTAAACAATGTTATGGCACTACAAGAGTCTTCTATGGGTAACTCAATGGGAGTGGGCTTGCTACATGTGCATCACTATTAGCTATATAGGTCCTCTAAACCTGCACGACCCAATCAAAGTTGTTAGTAGCAACTGTGGGCCTATCTCAATTAGACCCTTGTTTATGAAAGACAAAAACAAATAAAATCTAGTATGTTACATGATTATATTGCTAAAAATAGCCACAAAATAGACATAAACAATGATAATTACTTGAATCTATAATATACTAATTTGTATCTTATTGAAAAAAGTCCCTATAGGGAACCGTACCCCTGGGTACAGTTCAATTTGATCATTCCCATTCGTATAGTCAGCTATGTGTTAACCAAACAACAACTTTTGATGAGGAGGGTTTTGTTGGTCCTATGGAAGTTCCTACCCAAGTTTCATAGCCTTTTATACCTATATCTACAAGTAGTTTACAACATGGCAAGGGATAATAAATAGCATATAAATGCATTCATGGTGGTTGGTTACAAAAGAGGGTGTGAATGCAATGGGTTCTAAAGTTATTTCTATAGAGTTTGGGCATGCAAACTATGTGATTCATAGAAATGTGAAAAATGGCCTTCTATTTATAGACTTGGACAAGGTTAGGGAGGTTGAGGTATCCTATGAGGTGTCTTGTGAGGTGCCCTATGAGGTGGCATGATGCACCATACCTCATAAATGACTTTGGGTGAAGGAAAGTCCTCACTCATCCATATGCAATAAATGGGCATGGGTGCACCATGCCTCATAAATGCATGGGTGGAGGAAATTCTTCACCCCATTTATAGCATGTGGATGGTGAGTCATCAATGCCTTCAATGCACATGGGCAAGAAAGTCTTCATGGTATTAAATATATTTAATGTGCATGGGGATGATGGGAGCAAGAGTTAAGGTTGACTAGGATCCTAGATTAAGCTAGAATAAGGTGGATGCTAGGCTAGTCAAAGGGTAGACTAGGGTAAGGTGGAGACTAGGCTAGTCAAAGCATATACTAGGGTAAGGTGGAGGCTAGACTAGTCAAAGGGTAGATTAGGGTAAGGTGGAGGCTTGGCTAGTCAAAGGGTATACTAGGGGTAGATGGCCTAGGATAAGCTAAAAGGATGGTCACATGGTGACCAGGGGCTAAGTGTATAAACGGGCTTAAGTGGTCAAAGGGGCTTAATTAGGATGAATAGTGTTTTAGTCAAACTATGAAAATTTTGAGGCCTTTGCAGATTGATCGATCAATAACATTGCACAAGGATAAATGTGATATTTTTAAGTGTCTACAAACATCTCTCCTGATCAACACCATATGCATCTGGGGATCATAGATACAATATGCCTTTGAGATGTTAGAACATAGACACACTTTGCCCTATTTATGATATGCCCTATACAAGTAATAATCTCACCCCAAAACTTGTGATCTAGTCACTTGGCATGAATTATACAATAAGCCATCTCCATGATTACCCTATTTTTTATTTCTACTACACTAATCTATTTAGGAGTATACAAAACAGTTCTCTGATATGATATTCCATGAGTGGCCAAAAATTTCTTGAAAATAATGACTAACATACTCACTACCCTCATATAACTAATTTTCAATAAGGACCTTGAAAGTTTCGAACCTCTTAAATACTTCGTTCTTGGTGTGAATGGAGCATACCCACACATATCTAGTAAAGTCATCAATGAAAAGAAGGAAGTGTCTATTTCCTAAAAGATAAGATGTTCCCATAGGTCCATAAATGTCATTGTGTATGATCTCAAAAGGGTGATATGCCCTCCTAGAAACTCCTATTGGAAATGTCTCTCTATGATGCTTTACCAAAATGCATCCCTCACATACACCACTTGGAGGGGATATATATGGAAGCCCAATAGTCATCTCATGCTAACTCATGTACATCAAAGAACATAATTGAGATGCCTAAGCCTATGATGCCACTTTTGACTCTCATTATTAGTATGTGAAACCATTATAACAAAGTTCTCTTGCTAGAAGAGGAAGTGGGTCTTTCACCCAACTTATATATTATTAAATTTATCATAATATCTAGAAGCAATAGTTCTAAATCCATTGTCTATATATTTTATCACCCATCTATCACACCAAAATTTTACTTTCTTATTTATATAAATAATGTGATAAATAGACAAAATATTAGGACCAACATTAGGAACATGAAGTACCTCATCAAATGATGAAGATCCAATAGTGATGTCTCCACTCCCAACAACCTATAATTAAGATTCATCTCCAATCACAACATGTTTCCCTATATGAGTTTTTTTATAAACTTAAATAAGGTGCTTGTGCTTTGTCATGTCCCTAAGAGCCCCTAAATCAACTATCCACTCATTTGAAGAAGTGGATGCCCAATATATAGAATGAGTCACAACTTGTTTTTATTAGGTTTCTTTATTAAAACTATCCTCACCTTGTGCATAGAAGACAGAAGCATCAATACCCCCTTTTATCGTTGCTTCCTCCTCTTTCTTAATCTAAATTCTATAAAATTCTACCTTGTATCCTTCCTTTTTGTAGAACTCACAAGTAGTCTTCTTGAAAAACTTCTTGAGCTTCTAGGTGATATAGTTGGAACCATTCAATAAGGGAACATGATCTATAATTGTTGTGCCAAAATTCAAAAATTTATATGTAGTTGTAACTAGAAACAACACCAATGCACCAATGTAGAGAGCTTTAAAATATATGATTTGAAAAAATGGGCTCAAAATGTTTTTGTATGCAAAAGTTATGGCCCCTTGAAGTTTGGATCTAGAATTGCAAAAATTACCTCCAAAACCTTTGAAGATTTAAAAATATTTTTGTACCTATAGCAAATGGGACATCACCATGTATCAACTGCGTGAGTGGCTAAGAGGGTGTATACTATGTATTGAGTGTGTAGTGTACCAACAAATCATGTGACACAACTTGTCACAATTTGATTTGTTTTCTCTTCTACAAACAATGTTGCATCACATATCACTATTTAATTTTCTTTAAAATCTGGGCATTGCCATGTTTATTGTTGGTTGTGCAAGCTACTTATTAATTTTTATGAGATAGTGAAATGTGATTGGTGGATCCTAGTTTGATAGATACCAAGTGACATATAGAATACCATGTTGGCCATTGTATGGACAACCATGTTGTCCCAATTAGAATGTGTCATGTGTCACCTCAAAATGCATGCCACTCTAATATCCTCAAAAGCTATCATATGTTCATGTGTCACCATCCTAGACTGCCATCTTAGCTACCACGTGTTACCTCAAGATTATTGCATCACCTTCTAAGTCACATATATGGATCACCATGTGAATGGTATGGAATGCCACATGTCACCTTGGGATGCATATATAAATTATCGCATGCAACCTCAACATGGACTATTATGTGTCACCTCAAGATTCATACCACCTCATCTATACTAACTATCACATGGCATTTGTACAATCCTTCCATGTCATCTCTCTAAAAGGAAAAGGGTGTTGTCATCTTCCATGTCATTAACTAGAATGTTCAAGGGCTTCACATCATCATTGTTGATGTTATTGCACATTTAAGTGTTAGGTATGTTGACATCATCAATAAAAATGAGATTTTAAACTCATGATCTCCCGTAGGCAAAGCCTTAACACATCTTCTACTAGCCACCTCCCTAAGTGCCATTCTTAGGAGGTAAGATGAGATTCTTAGGATTAAAACAAAGCAAATTACCATATGCATTGCTTTCCCATGCCATTGATGTAAGCCTCCATCAAGATGATGTAGGTGGATCCAATCAAATGCTTTCTTGCTTGATCATTAGAATCTTTGTTAGAATATATTCTTTTAATTTAAAAGTTCAAAATTTAGAGGGAAAGCATAAAATTTTTAAACATAAATTTGGAATACCTAGAAGCAAGATGATGAAAAGTGTTGAATTGTGACCTCCTTTGAAATTTTGCAAAGAATCCAAAAATGCTAGTTGCTCATCTATACCTATTATGATTTTCCCTACACAACCATTTGCTTAAACATAACTAATCATGCCCTCCTCTCATGCCTATGCAACAAAAAAATTGTGACCATTTTTAATCTTTGTCAAGTGGCTTGGAGGTCTTTGCTAAGCACAAAAACCTACCCACAACTTCTCTAAACCCAAGGTTTTGCCTAAATATTTCTACCCTCTTATTTTCTTCTTTCACATTGACCAAGCGATCTATTCTCTTATGAATGTTGTTATTTGTCATCAAAAGCAAGAAGAGAAAAGGAAATCATTTTTTTTGAAATTTTTGTAAAAGACAAATGAAGTTATGAAAAGACCTTAAAAAACTCAATCCTAAAACTAGGGCATCCATCTAGTCAAAAAAATTATAAAACATGATTAAATGCCAAGGAGAGGAAAAATGAGCATATCTATGAATATTTCTCATAGAGCAAATTTGTTGATTCTAGTTAGATCCTTGCAATCCAAGTCCACTAGGTTTTTTTTATTGGATTATGTCGTCAACTTGAAAGAAATTTTTAGAATGAGAATGAGAAATTTATTTTTGATTGAAGCAATCAAATAATAAAGATTCACACCCAACCTTAATACCATGTTATATTTCATAGTATTTTCTAGAATCAAATGGATTCAAACATTACCCAATATTTCTTAGCAAAATATTACACAACATATAATATATGATAGGGTGTCCATAGACACCAAAATATCTTTACTCAAATAGAATTAAAATTACACTTCAACCAATAATAAAATGTGTAGTGAGGAGGGGTATTTATACCCAAGTACATCTTACCTTTATATCAAGGTTATGAGGTTGACTCTCAGGAATAAATATTAAAAATTATAATATAAATTTTTCAATATTTACATGGGCCCAAAGGGAAAACATAACAAAAAAACGGTCATGGACTCAAGAGAAGCTTAACCACTACATATTCCAATATTTCTCACTCTAAGAAAATGGATACACAAAAGTTTTGTACCTCATTTTCCAAGCTCTTTTTTTGGAAGATATTCACATACCACAATATTGAAAGAAAATATCTAATTATAGAAATTGCATGGTGAGGGTGTTTTCAAGGCCAAGATTATTGAATATTGATTGTAATGATGTAGATGTCGATTTCCATGATGTCTTTGTAGATGATATTGAACCTCACTCCAAAACCAATGAATTATCCCATCAATTTTTTCTTTGCCAAATGATATTTATCAAGAGTTGGGAGCTCAAGAACTGAGAGGATGTAAAGGTGCCAATGTTGTTTTTTTTTGCTTTCATAGGTATAAAGTATTTAGATCTACTTGATGAGAGGTAACTTCAATGTTGAGATATGAGCACGCATCAAGAAACTCTACCAAATACTAATGATTGGGTAAGCAAATTTTGACAATATTTTTGCTTGTCTCCAATTTTGATAATGTAGGGTACAACCAAATATTCACAACAAGGTACAACCAAATATAGTCTTCCATATTTTGGAAGACAAGCAAAATTATCTATGCATTTTATGTCAACCAACTCCACCCTCCTCCCCCAAGCAAAAAAATTTACATCACTTAAATATAATCTAATCATCAAATGGAATTAGTTCAACCAATTATATTCCTCAACTTTCAAGGTGGAGACCCAAGTTTAAATATTGCCAAGCTATACGTGCATAATTAAGTTGTAATACCACTATATGGTGACAATGCAATACAGATGGGGTGGGGCTCATTTCAATCCCATATAACCCATTCAAAAAAAAAAAAATTAATCATACCTTCTAATATAGACATTTTAATTACCTTTATATGAACTATAGGTAAGAAGTATGTAATTAAGTCTTTCAAAGAATGTATCCTATTTTTGAGAACAAAAACTATATATCAAAGTAAGGTGTTATTCCTTTCATCGAATGGGTATTTGACTTAGATCAAAGATCATAAGGAATTATCTTCTCTTCATTTAACTTATCTTTGTTTAACTTCTCTTTGATGTAATGGTTATCAAGTATACATGCAAATAATATAGTTTCTTCAAGACATTTTCTATAAAAAAAAATAGGTGTTATGAAAGGTTTAAATCTAATATCTGTAATAACCCTCCCTATCTAGTTCTCTAGGGGTTTGCCAATTATTAACCTTTTTCATGAATTTTTTATATATACAAAATCACAAACACAGAGCAATCCAGAATTCTCAAAAATATTGCTTTATTCTTATATCAAAACTAGGGCACAAATTACAATGCAAATACCTCAAATGTTGATGAAACCCTAGCTGCTCCATACTCTATAAATGATGATGAAGGCTCAACCCTTATCATGTGAATACTGTGTGGTGTCCCAGCTCCAAATATTCCCTGTATAATCTCTAAATGACCCTGTGTGGTAACCCAACTCTAGAAGTCTTTAAAACTGAAGTCCAACTGCAATCCTTGTGTGAAAATGCCCAGATTGACCTGAGGGTAATCTTGCAACCCCGAAGCCAATGTCCCTATAAGAGGTTTTTGTCTCTCATAAGCTCCAGAATCTCTGTAAATGGCTCTGCCAGAGAGTCCTCCAAAAACTAGAGAGAAAAATAATAATCTTCGCATATCTCCAAATGAACTCAATAGGTCGAACTAGGGTTAGGTCACTTTTAGGGTGAGAAAATATAATTTTATCAATTTTTAATTCCACCTTATTTCTCCTTCATTTATTCACCCCCTTATGCCTAGGCTTAACGACTTTTTAAGTCGTCACTTAAAATGGCTCCTTTTAAGTATAAAATGATTTTATAATAAAAATAAAGTCTATAACTTTACAAAATTAAATTAAATAATCACTTTATTAATTTTATCTTCGACCATTAAAATTTTTGACCTCTGCCCATCCAAATTGAAATTCGTGAATGGTTTTGGACACCCATTTCACTGAAGAATATCACTGCACTTTCTGTTGTCCATCGAAACCCTAAAAATGAATATGGCTAAAAATAGTAACTCTGATCAAACAAATCTTCGAATGAGCCCAAACAACCATCAATCAATAGCTCTCTGGGTACTGACAAATATTTTGATATCTCCAATGGCTCCCCTCCATCCGACTTAGCCTGCGGGAGCTCGTGTATAGGCTAATCTGCTCTGCACTTGACTGCGTAGAAAAGGGGACATTACAGTCTGCCCTTCCCAAAGATTTCTTGTCCCTCAAGCAATACGTATACATACTCCAGTCAAATGCTACATCCCGATTGAGATCAAATAAAATCCCTTGGATCCCATAGCAACCTCAAAAAGGAATCACCATGCTGACATTGTGCCACTCTAATCATCACTACCCCTCTAACATGGTTAAGTGGTAGAAGTCTCAACTGCAATAGCATGATGAAATCTCTCTCTAGTCTGGCACTGACATGTTTGTCTAAGCTGAGATGTAATATCATGTACCATGACATACCGAAGGAATCAACATCATAGATTACTTTAAACACAATGTTGGAAGTGCCTCCATAGTCATCACCTAACCAGCTCAACTCGACGTTCACACTTCTAGAATCTCCCAAATAATCCCATGTAGCCCAATCTACTGCAATCAATTTAATATCCTCTAGAAATATGATGTCCCTCATCATACTCAACCAATTAGGGTATAAATGTATCTGTATAATTCCTAAAATATCAACCACACTCCACTCTAGAAACTTAATAAGAAGCTCAGCCTCACCATCAAAATTGGTATGCCCATTATGACTGCACCATGTGCCAAGTAACATCTCATGCATAGGTGACTCAACCGGACCTATCTCTGCACTTTCACTGATTAAACTAACCCCTTGAGAGGACACTATGTTTAAATAAGAAGTAAGATACTCCATGTAATGCCAACCAAATTGTGGACCCATACCCATCATGTAAATTTTATGGTTATTCGAAAAGCGAACAATGACATATCTCTCATACCCATGATCAACTATTGCGCACAACATGCTCCTACCATCATCCTTGATGCCCATCAAGGCAAATATATGATCTTGGGTAAGAAAACTCAACTCTTGGTCATCTGGATTAGGCTGGAGGATGCTCATGGAATCACCCTCAAACTCATGTCGGAGTAGACATCCTGTCTCAAACAATGTATCTTGATGACCTATTACAGTAAATGAATCAGCACTCTACATCTCAAAAAGTGGATTGCCCAAAAATGTCACATGATCCATCTCATATAACGGATTGTCAGTCCATCGAAACAATTTTCTCTCTTGTGCTTATCAAGGTTATTTTGCTGATCCCAAATTGTGTAATCTATTTTCATGGGACAACGTGATAAGCCATAGTCCTCCTGAATGCAATCTAGTTCGTCAACAATCTGCCCAATCTTCCTGGCTCTCTCTCGATTCAGCTGTTCAGTAGATTCTAAAACAAAATTGACTTTCAACTCTGTCTCATGCAATGAAAAGTGTACCTCTGACAAAGAGCTTCTAGTACACTCAAGATCTTCAGTTAGTTGATTGACTTCTTCTTCTTTGCTCCTGTATGCACTAAGGGTCTCTTCGACGAGCTTGGCATAGTGATCTTTGTCTGCAAGAGTGTTCATGAAGTCTAACTTCATAGTTTCTAAGGCTGCCCTCAAATTTTGTAAATCAGCACTGGAGATTACTCCTTCTACACCCTTCTGTATCTTCTCAACTTGTGCCCTCCAATATAGTTCTTCGATGAACTTATGGGTGGCATCAAAATGAGATAAAGTTGTAGCAATTATGTCCTCATCAGACCTGGAACTAAAATTAGATTTATGTACCAAGTTTTCAAAATTATGCATATGGTCTTCCTCTTCACAACTCTTGGTGTTTGGCTCCCTGTATGAAGATGTAGTAGGCAGATCATCAAGGGGATGACCATAATAAGGTTTTGATCCACTCGGATCCTCATTAAGATTATCATGAATACAATCTAAAATGGGATTATAACCAACAATAAACTCAACATCCGTGGAGTCCTCATGGATGTCTTGAAGAGATAAAATATCCTTATAATCTGATTTTAAATCAACATCAATATCAACTGTGTTATGGTCTAAAAATTCATGTGTGTGCTCCTCAAAACAGGTTGCTATAAATTCTATAACATCACCATCATGTGTATCATCCACCACGGACTCCATATGCAACTCACTCTACAAACCTCCAAAGAAGATGTAGTTATCCAGTGCATGCATCCTATCCTGTTTCGATTGTGAACCTGAATCCATAACACTTCCCTCTAAATGGGTCTCAACCTCATGTTTTGGCTCATCAACAGTGTGTACCTGTATATCAAATGAACTAACCTGTGATCCTACCCCGCATACCTCATGGGAAGAGGACTCTTCATTCTCACAATTTGCTGATTTTTTTTCTTTCTCCATAACCTGGTCGCCAACTATGTCATCCCATTAAGATAAAAAATATCACTTAAAATAACATTCATTTTGTCCAATAGGTGTATCATTTCCTGCTGATTTCTAACCCGATATCCGTGCGGGTCCATGATTTTATTCTCTCTGGATATGTGAAGTCTCATCTTTGCTCACTGTTTGTTGAAGTATAAATCTTGAACTGTCCCCCTAAGAATTATTGCTTAGTTTGAAGCAAGACTTCACACATTCCTTAATTCTTCCACCCATAGATGGTACGACACAGATTGTTGAATAGTGTAGGACTATGTAATTTTAGAACCAAATTGATTATTTGTTCCTTTAAAAGGTACAACAGATGCAACCAAAGGGTCTTCACCAATACCTCTATACATAGGCTTCAAAATGAAGTTGCCCTATGAAGGAAGATTATTTATTGTGATTTAATCAAACTTTGTTATTTCGACTGCAAGTAATTTGAATATTTAGTGATATAATGGTATGTCACAGGTATTATGTTATTCAGTCATAGTCGAGGAAGTTTCAACACTATAGTCCAAAAAGTGTCATGTCTCTCAAAGGAGTCATCATCAATTATGACATAATATTTTACCCCTTGTAGATACAAAATAATGCGATCGTCGATATTGTTCATTACCAAACTGTTAATTTTTCAATGGATTTTAAAAAAACAATCAATATATGTCAAACTCCTCATTCATCAACGCAAACAAAGAATCTTATTATTTCGTATTTGCTCAGCTTAAACCAATCTTCAACCGCAGCTTTTCTTCAACTTATATTCATTTCCCACGATCCTTGACAAATAAATATAAATTCACAAGCAGCGACTATATTCTTGCGGGCACAAAGATTCATATAGAATTGCCTTTGTTAAAAGAATGCCAATATTTTATTTGGCCACCAGATTTTTGTGGAGTCGACGCCTCCAATATTACACCATTGCTCCACATAGTATGTTGGCACGTTAAATTTCTAAAATTTATCCTCGTATAGGATTCATAAATTTCTCCAATTTACCATCATTATGCTTCAAGCAAACCCTAATAGGCAGGCAGGAAAAACTCGCTCTGATACCACTATAATAACCCTCCCTATCTAGTTCTCTAAGGGTTTGCCAATTCTTAACCTTTTTTAATGAATTTTTGATATACAAAATCACAAACACAGAGCAATCCAAATTTTTTGAAAATATTGTTTTATTCTTATATCAAAACTAGGGCACAAATTACAATGCAAATACCTCAAATACTGATGAAACCATAGCTGCTCCGTACTCTATAAATGATGATGAAGGCTCAACCCTTCTGATATGAATACTATGTGGTGTCCAAGCTCCAAATATTCCTTGTATAATCTCTGAATGACCCTGTGTGGTAACCCAACTCCAAAAGTATTTAAAATGAAGTCCAACTGCAATCCCTGTGTGGAAATGCCTAGATTGACCTGAGGGTAATCTTGCAACCTCAAAGCCAATGTCCCTGTAAGAGGTTGTCGTCTCTCACAAGCTCCAAAATCTTTGTAAATGGCTCTGTCAAAGAGTCCTCCAAAAACCAGAGAGAAAAATAATAATCTTTGCATATCTCCTAATGAACTCAAAACCTCCTTTTATCTCCTCCATAGGTCGACCTAGGGTTAGGTCACTTTTAGGGTGAACAAATATAATTTTATCAATTTTTAATTTCACCTTATTTCTCCTTAATTTATTCACCCCCTTATGAATAGGCTTAACGACTTTTTAAGTCCTCACTTAAAATGGCCCCTTTTAAGTATAAAATGATTTTATAATAAAATAAAGTCACTGACTTTACAAAATTAAATTAAATAATCACTTTATTAATTTTATCTTTGACCATTAAAATTTCCAACCTCTGCCCATCCAAATTGAAATCCGTGAATGATTTTGGACACCCATTTCACTGAAGAATATCACTGCACTGTCTATTATCCACTGAAACCCTAAAAATGGACATGGTTAAAAGACCATCAATCAATAGATCTCTGGGCACTGACAAAGATTCTGATATTTCCAATGACTCCACTCCATCTGACTTGACCTACAAGAGCTCGTATATAGGCTAATCTGCTTTGCACCTAACTGTGTAGAAATGAAACATTACAGTTTAAATCTAATATGTTGATCAAGTATAATGTTTTAAAATAAAACCCTATAGGGTTGGGTTGCTGTGGTGTAAACTTTATACTTGAATCCTTATCTATCTATGATGACTATTATTATATTGTAAATTTCTTATCCTCATACAAAATGAATATTATCATGGAATCTTGAAAAATAAAAAGTGAATCAATTATTGTGAATTGAAATTGAAATCCATCGTGGAAGTTATATCTTACCCTCCCGCTGGCCACACAAAACACGTTTCTACAACATTATTCAAATAAAAATCACATCAACCCTCTTGCAGATTCCTCTTGTTTCCTCATATGTTAACATTATCCACTACTCTGCTGGCCACGCGTACGATAAATTGACGCCCGTGAAAAAAGAATACATCCCGTGACTACGTCCCTATCATCGATATCATCTAGAAGCAGTAACCCTCATCATATTAAACATAAAAGTAGCACTCACACAAACTACATACTTATCCTTCATTTATTTATCTAATGCAACAAATAATTAACATCGCTCCTTTCCCAGGAGCACATCTCAACCTGCAAGCAATAAGAATTCTAGAGTAGTAATTGCCGTCTTGTGACGGTAACCCTCAGCCCGTTCTTCATGGTCAAGATGAGGGAAATTTTGGGCACTACCTTTTGATTCTCCGTGATTCGAACCCTAAACCTCCGGAGGACGGCCGCCGCCTTCATCTGCATGTACGCCATCTCCTTCCCCAGGCAGATTCGTGGCCCGGCATTGAAGGCTAAGAACTTGTACATCGATTCGTTCTTCAACCTTAAATTCTCCCCTTCCTCGCTCTTCTCGATCCACCGCTCGGGCCTGAACTCCTGGCAGTCCGGCCCCCATATGCCCTCCATACGTCCCAGGGAGTAAATGCTGTACATGAACCGCATCCCGGGTTCTATCCGCGTTCCGTCGGGGAGAATGTCCCTGTCCATGACCCCCTTGTGATCGATGGGAACCGAGGGGTACAGCCTCAGCGTCTCTGACAGCGCGGCGTGCAGATAAACGCATTCCTGGAGCTCCTTCACCCCCAGAGGGCGGTCCACGTCATCGCAACCCCTTCGGCGTAGAACCTGCCGTAGCTCGTTGAGGATGTTCCCCTCCACGTTGGGATGGTGAGAGAGAGCCCAGAAGAACCACGTCAGCGCCACGCCGGACGTGTCCCGCCCCGCGATCACGAAGTTCATCACGGTGTCTCGTAAGAAGTTGTCCGTGAATTGAACCCCGTCGTCCCGGCGGGACATGAAGGACGACAGCAGGTCCTGCACTTGTCCGCCGTCACCGGAAACCTTAGACGTTTTATAGGCGATGAGATCGTCGACGAATTCTCTGAGCGGCTTCAGCGCCCGGGAAAATTGGCGCTCCTTGCCGAGCTTTAGAAGTCGGAAGGCCTTCCAGCAGACGCGCGGCATGACGTGGCGGTACAGTGTGGCCTCCACGCCGTCGTCGAAGGCCCTGGCGAAGGGGATCTCCGGCATGTCCTGGGCAAGGCACCCGGAGTTCCGCCCGAACACGGCGGTACACGTGTTGTCAAACGTGTAGCGGAGAAACGCGTCCTGCAGGTCCACCGTGGCGCCGCGGTCCGCCACATCAGCTAGCAACGGTACCAGCCGCGTCTCCACCATCTCTTCCACGGTGTTCGCCGTGAACTGGCGGAACCCCCGAGAGTTGAACTGGAGACTGGCCATTTTCCGCTGGAGGCGCCAGGATTCGCCGTCCGCGTTGAAGATTCCGTCGCCGAGAAGATCTCGAAAAACCCGGTGGAATTCCGGGCCCTTGGGAAAATTAGGGAAATTGATCTTGAGCGCATATTCGATATTCAGGGGATCGCATGTCATCACGGCCTGCATATTGCTCAGCCAGGGACCCCGGAACACGAAGGTGCCCCCTGTCCCCTGTAAAATTTCCGTCAGCCAGTCATACAATCGATTGATATTCACGATAAGAGACGGCAACATTCCCAGCAGAGGCCAACTTAGAGGAACCCCTGCTCTGTTTCTTTGCCGCCAAAAATGAATAAACAGGTAGCTGGCCACCGCCAGCCATATCTCATACCATCTCAACCCAAAAATCCAGTCCCACCAAATTCTCGCCTTCTCCTCCATTGTAACCTACTTCTTTAAAATCTGCCAAACACAATTATAATTTTAGAACTTCAAGGAAAAACAAAGCTAAACTCAAGAATACGTCAAATGTTTCTAATTATATTAATTATTAGAAGAAAAAGGTAGACATGCAAATTTAACTGAAGATCTTGACTTTGTCTTTGAATCTCTCTGCTTGTAAAGTGATATATATAAGCGTCCGATTCCCAACCGTTGGTTCAAAAATATATTTAACCTTTCAAATTCATAGTTCCAAATTTTATTACGGATTCCGATCTGGAGTGAATCTACTTCTCTGTGTTCTGGATTAACTGGATTTAAAGCGAAGGCAAGATATGCGTGGTTTGGATTTCAATCAACTTTGACGGTTACTTGTAAGTCTGATGAGCTAGGGTTTGAGAATCTTCTACGGTTCTAGTTTTAAAGAAAACTCATGTCAGCCATAGGGTATTATTTTTTTAATACTTAAATTTCATATAACTTTGAAGTTTGTTTATGAGATGATGTAATGTGAACGTAATTGATTTATTTTTTAATAAGATAATAATATTATTAAAAATAATGTGTTTAAAAATTAAAATATGTATATACATTTTCAGAAAAAGCAGTTAAATTTTTTTTTAATAGTGATATTAATAAGAAAGTATTTTCAAAAGTTAAATTTAAATGTAAGTGTTCAAAATCTTACTAATTCACTAAAAATTGTAATATTATTAAAAAGATACATAAATTTTAAATTTTAAAACAAAATAAGCGTTGTGAAGATTTCAAATACCTTTCTACAACATTATTCAAATAAAAATCACATCAAAAGTGATTCATTTATTCCCATGCTCTTAATCCCATCAAAAAACATCTCCATGTGAAAGTCATCGTCTATTGCTTTGTCATTCAAATATAACTGAAACAAGAATTATATTAGTCTCTGCGGGTTTGAACTATTTGATTTGAAACTCAATAGATGCAAAATGTAAATAGAATACCGTGTCAGTAGTCACAACAGAGGACGAAAGTTGTTCCTCCCACTGATTTGGGGAATATGATCTTGGTTCTAACTGAAAGATTTGATCGGTTAAGTACAATATTCAATCATTAAACTTAAAAATGAATATCGATTCAACAGTAAAAAAAATCTTAGGATAGGGTAGGGTACATACCTTGTGATTTCTCTCCAACAGAACCTCTCGCCGTGTTCGTGCACTATTAATATGTTATATGCAAAAATTATTATCTTCAAATAGAAGATCAACACAATGGAAATAAGAATTGACATTAAACCATACACATCTATACCTACTGTAGTTTTAATTTCCATTAATCTCGTTCCACGGAATTGACGAGATTTTCCCGAACCCAAAAGACCATTAAGTTTCTTTGTATTATATGAAACTAGCCATCCGAAAGATTTAGTATTGTAAACTAAGAAGGGATTACACAACATCAGGGCCATGATCAAACGAGAAAATCGTTTAGTACAATCCAGAAGAATAATGGGCTTCTCCGTGTCAAGGGCCTGAAACTCGGGAACTATAAATAACTGTATATAGGGTTATGACTTCATTGATTATAATTTTTTAATTTTTTTTAATTTAATCGATTATATATTAATAGTCCTCGCTTTAAACATCCGAACATCCGGCAAACATACAAGCTTTGCAAAGAAGTAAAACGACAAACTTTGGGATCAATTTAACAATCAGGATTAATAATTGTTTGTACGTTATCTAACGTTTTGTCAAAATTTTGGCAGACAGACTTTTTTTTTTTAATTTTGGCAGATAGTTGCACTTTTTACGAACTCCCGAGTGAAGGCTGTTAAAAATTCTGTCTCCTCCGGTGCATATTTTTCAACCGATAATAAAGTCTTAAAAGATCGCGAAATTGGGTACTTATTGCATTACTGGATTGTAGAGAGATAATTTTTAAGTAAAATCAAATTAGAGTTGAGCAACTAATTTTGTGATTTAAACTTATTAATAATAATTATTAAAAATATTATGGATGTAATCACACAATATCAAGTAAAAGCTGTTGAAAATTCTGTTTCCTCCTAGACATATTTTCCAAAGGATAATATTATTATATTGTTTTTTAATTGAGTAAATATTTTATATATATATATTCTTCATGGGCATTGAACCCGGATCACATCACCTATAATGCAAGTCACGTCCTTACCTATAAACCACATCAAACGGATTACTATATTATTTTTACAACATTATTCAAATAAAAATTGCGGATTACGATATTGTTTTTACAACATTATTCAAATAAAAATCACATCAAAAGTGATTCACTTATTGCGAATTGAACTTGAAATTCATTGCGGAAGTTATATCTTGCCCTCCCAATGGCCACACAAAATACCTTTCTACAACATTATTCAAATAAAAATCACATCACCCTCTTGCAGATTCCTCTTGTTTCCTCATTTGTTAACATTATCCACACCAAACCCCACTACTCTGCTGGCCACGCGTACCATTAAATTGACGCCCGCGAAAAAGAATACATCCCGTGACTACGTCCATATCATCTAGAAGCGGTAACCCTCATCATATAAAACATAAAAGTGGCACTCACACAAACTAAATCCTTATCCTTCATTTATTTATCTAATGCAACAAATAATTAACATCACTCCTTTCCCAAGAACACATCTCAAGCTGCAAGCAATAAGAATTCTAGAGTAGTAATTCACGTCTTGTAACGGTACCCTCAGCCCGTTCTTCATGGTCAAGATGAGGGAAATTTTAGGCAACATTTTTTAGTTATCAAGTTCGAGATAGGTATTCGAGTTCCACACTTTTAAAACTTCAAATAAATTTGTTCAAAAATTCGACATAAAAAATCTGCGTGAGTGTGGTCTAGATGTGACTCGGGTTCAATTCCCACGGATGATGTTTATAAGAAATATTATCAAAAAAACAAGCTTCTAGGTCCGAGGTGTAGACCAATTGGTTCATCCAAACCCCATAAGGGGGGCGGAGATCCAAGGTTCAAATCTTGGGCATGTTGGAACTTAACTGGAATGAACAAGATGAGATTAATTATTGATACAAATGGGTTACAATATATAGGCATAAGCCTATATGAAACACATGACACTTGTCAAGAGAAACTGACAAGTGTCAAGGTGAAGGCATAGTGCACTTTAATTCTAACATTCCCCCTTAATGTTGACTTCTCTAAAAGCAATCTATCATCCTCTTTTATTGCTGATTTGGTCTAGGCTCGTGCTCTTTGCGCTTGGCTCTCCAACTGTGAATAATGCTAGATTTACTGTGTATACATCTTGGTATGTTGCCTCAGGGTTAGCCACTTCCACGGGTCTGTTGCCACTGGGTCAGCCGTCTAAGTGCCTCAAGGTCATCATGGGTGCCTCAGGGTCAACCACTTCTGGGTCTGTTGCCTCTACAGGTCATCCTTAGAGGATGTTGCCTCTCGTAGGTCACTGACTAGATCCACCATGAATATCAAATCCCTCCTCATGGTGAACTCAATCTAGAAGGTGTCGGTCTCTGCCAAAAATGCACCTTAATACATAAGATAAAACGAGCCATGAAATACAATAAAATGAGCCATAGAAGCCAAATATGGAGGAGGACAAGAAAGATGAATAGAAGAGAATTTGTCTTTCTGTTGAGAAAAAAAATGGGGATCCAGCCATAAACCACCCTCTTTAACATTATAGTCAAGTAGCAATTAACTTGAGCAGGATTAAGACTTATTTGTTGGCAACAGCTTTCTACGATGTAATGGCCTGAGCACACCCATATTCCATGGAACCAAAGTCTCGTCGTGCCACAGCTCGGCAATATTAGTGATTAGCTTCAATGTCAGTGAGTAACCGCACCAAAATGACCTTCAATAGTAATTATGTGCCAAAAAAGTCTATCAATGGCATCAAAACTTGCACACGACAACACAAAATAGTTCCTCCGTGCGCCTCTAAAAAAATTTAAACACTCTTGGCCATAATGTAGAACTGTTTTCCATTACAGTAGTAAAAAAAATGAACAGTAGTTGGTTCAAACAACAACTTTTCCCGAGAACTGGCAAAACGTGATGGCGGCATTCTGCGAATCTTAACGAACATCAAGAAACGCACCGGGAATCATAAAAAAAGATCATTCTGAAAGTTCCAACTGTTGTTAATTCAAGTAGTCGTCTTCGGGTACGTAGAGAGCGGACTTCACCATTTAACTGATGGTCACTATGCAAATTGCTTGTCTTGCATGATTAGAAACCACAAAATACCATCAGTTTCACGATTTTTGATAAGCTCCGCCTTTCTTCTCTCATGTTGCATCAATGGCAAAAAAATATGTTTATCTTCGAAGAAACACCATCCTCCGGAGGGTCCGCATTCATTCACAGCAAAATATCAGCATTCAGGCCCTTGGTAGTCTTTGTTCTGCCAACGTTGATTTGGTGGTGGGCTCCATGGAAATGAAACGTAGGCAACAAAATGGGAGGGTACAAAACATGAATCTGGTCGCCATACAAACTGAGTACTACAACAATCTACAATATGGAGTATTGCAACCAATGCAAATAGAAACTTTCACCAAAAATAAAACTGGATGGTGTAGAAATAACAGATCCCACCCAAAAAAAAATTGGCTAAAAAAAATAGTAAAGTGGATCTCGTTTTTTGTTCTTCTACCAAGAACTACTTCAGCGGATGGATACGTCAATGGGAAAAATTTTAAACTGTGGTTTTAGGAGGATTACCATAAACCCAAACAAGAACTTGACCCTTAATAAATCACTCTAAAAGAAATTTGGTAGCCATGATTTTGAAAAAAAATATAAACTTTAAAATTCTTACCATCTGGTTTCTGATCCATAAAATGATGAAGAGCATACTCCCTCGGTAAAAAACTTAAAAAAAAATAGGGAAAAAAATGAGGGGGGAGGGAGGATTTCCATGAGGAAAATCCCCCCTCAAGGGTTTCACAGGCAGGAGAGGGAACCTGCTCTGATATCAAATGTTGGAACTTAACTGGAATGAACAAGATGAGATTAACTATTGATACAAATGGATTACAATATATAGGCATAAGCCTATATGAAACACATGACACTTGTCAAGAGAAACTGACAAGTGTCAAGGTGAAGGCATAGTGCACTTTAATTCTAACAGGGCCTCGTCGAACTTAACGCTTGTCCCTTTCCTGATGCTTTCAACGATGTAAAAAGCTAAAATGATTGTGGCATGGTGATTATAGGGACGGACTGCACGAAGATCTATGTGGGGTTTTCGGGGCGGACAACGCAGTGGCGGCCATAAAAATCCGAATCCCTACCGATTCTACCATGTTAAAAAAAAAAACATAAAATTCTATATATTTCTAATTTATATATATGCTATTTTTTTTTTTATAGTAGGATGCAAAGTAATGTTGCAAGAGGCCCATCGATGACTATCAATTTATAGGGGCACACATGTGATTCCCGTCACACCCATAACCAATGTTTAATTAATGTCATCCTCTGAGGCCCGTCGATGACTATCAATTTATGGGGGCACACATGTAATTCCCATCACACCCATAACCAATAACATGTAATTCCCGTCACACCAATAACCGATAACTAATGTTTAATTAATGTCATTCTCTTAGTTACATGCTAGCACCCAGTTAATTTGGATTGTTCCTCTATTAATCTAATTACCGAAATTATATTCATTTACTAATTTATTCATACAAAAATCCCTATAAATATGCCATTCATATGTTTCTTTATTTACTAATTGTAGCATTTACTGTGTGCATAATCTTTCAGATTTAGGTCAGGTTTGAAGTTTGGTGTCATTAGATTTGTGAATCAAATTTGTCACCTAAACCTTATTAATTTTAAAAGTAATAACAATTAGATATTCAAACTACTAATACATTAATTTTTTAATTAATATTAAATATTATGTGGATTTTTTTTACGCCACTAAGTTGAAAAAATATGTATAAGTATGGGGATTCGAGGTACTGCGCATTCTGGATCATTTGCAGTCAATAAAGTCTACAGTGACAAATATGACCTGACAGGTTGTTTTAACGAACGATACACGAAATATACATGTAGAACTAGAAAAAGATTTTTTCGCAAAAAAAAATTTGCGAGGTTGTTTTAACAAACGAAATATACATGTAGAACCAGAAAAAGGATTTTTCACTAATATCAAACCTGTTAAAGCTATTTTTTTTGGCGAATTTTAGGTTAATTTATTTTTCAGGGTTTTAAATTCATCGAATTTCAAATTTTATCTAAAAATTCGATGAATTTGATAACTAAGGGCAACACCTCGGTGATTGGAACCCCAAACCTTCGGAGGACGGCCGCTGCGGTGGCCTTCATCTACATGTAGGCCATCTCCTTCCCTAGGCATTGAAGGCTAAGAACTTGTACATCGACTCGTTATTCAACCTTAAATTTTCCCCTTCCTTGCTCTTCTCGATCCACTGCTCGGGCCTGAACTCCAGGAGTGAATGCTGTACATGAACCGCATCCCAAGTTCGATCTGTCAAAAGTTGGAGATTAACCAAACAAAGAAATTCGGATCTTTGAAGACAGCCCTGTTACAGGAAAACAAAAAATGCACACGCAGGCAGAGGCAAATAAACTAAACAGGGTTTATATTATTAAAACAGGGGATGGCTCTGCTGAGCCTACAAGACCACAAAGGGTCAACCAATCGCTCTGTTGAGTGTTACATCTGCGGCATTGTCGCCTGCGGAATAAACCGCCCAAAACCCAACTACAAAAAGGTTTTGTTGGGCATACGAACTATGGCAAGACTTGGCCATCGAATCCACTGCACTGCTGGTGTGCAGGGAATAGCCTGCACTTCTGGTGTGCAAGGAACTTGGGGCTGCTGCCCAAATTACAGAATAAAGGGCCCGAAGCTGCATTTATAGTTACAAAGGATCTCAGGCAGGCATGGCGGGAATCTCGAGGCTAGCTGGAGGCTTACGAAGTTCACCTACTCCCTTAACTCGCCCATGCTTCCTTTGCCAGATGAACAGTTGACAGGACGTTCCAGCGGCGAAGCGCATACAAAATTTGGATTAAATAATATTTCCAACATCCCCCCTTAATCTAAATTCCTCTAACACAAAAACAAAGTAAGCTTCGGCATTCTCCAATGCAGGATTTCTACTTCGGCGATTTCCTTTGCGAAGTAGCTACTTCACTGCTCAAACTTTCGAAGTAGATTCACTTCGGAAAAAAACTTTCGAAGCAATTTCACTTCGGCAAAAACTTTTCAAAGCACTTTTAATTCGGCCAAAAAACTTATGTGAAGATGCTCAATCTGCAGTTTGGCAAAGAACTTTTGCGAAGCAGCTTCAATCTACCGAAGTAGATCCACTTCAATCTTTCAAAGCAGTTTCAATCTGTCGAAGTAGTTTCACTTCGACAAAAATTGTTGCGAAGCTGTTGCTTCGCTGACAAAAACTTTGAAGGACGCATCTGTCCATGAAAAACTTACTGCAGCCGATGGCGGAGACAAGGCCTGGTTACGAATTCTGCTGGACCTTCTCAAGGGCACCGCTGCCTTGGCCTTTCTAACCCCATTCTTCTCACAGGACAAAAATGACCCCACGGATACCTCTTACGTTACCACATGATGTGTTACAGAGGACATGCTTATCCTTCTTGGCCTTCTCTCAGGCCTCGCCATGGATTCTCCCTGAGTTACCTCCCTTTTCTCTGAAGATCCCATTTCTCTCGGAGAATACTCCAGGATGAGCTTCACTTCCATCTCAAAAATAGGCTTCCAATTGTCTTGACTTTCCTCCACGGGATTCGAACTCGGGCGCTCCGGTGGCTCCATCGGATCGCATTCTTTACACGGGGTTGGGATTACAACTTCAATTAACGGCATTTTCATTGCTATACTTTGCATTCGCCTTCGCCTCTTTCTTTCGAGAGGCAAAATAAATCCTAGCCGCTAGGACCAGAATGGCCGTGAAGCCTACAGCCAGATGGGTCTTCTCTAAACTCTGGGGGATTTGAAAACGCGTCCGCGTGGCTACCAAGACTCTATAGAGCTCTGCTGCAGAGGAATAAATACGGGCAGAAGCTCCACGCAAACTGTCGAATCACGGCAACTCATTCCCAAACACTCAGGAACAAATCCGACCTCCTGCTTGTCCAGCTGGTTCACGCCGTCATCCCATGCGGCCTTTCTTTTCCTTCTCTGGCCCATTGCCAAAAAAACTGCTTTCCCGATAAAACCAGATCTGCGATTGAAGATCGCGGCGGTGGAAAAGACCGCCTTGCTTCTCCCACTACATGCCTATCCACGGTCGAGCTTTCACGCCACGCGATTTGAACCCTGGACGATTTTGTGGCCGCGAGATTCGAATCACACTAATTTTTCTGGCTTCTGTTATTTTCGGGACGATGCCCTCCTTAGCCCATGGCTTCGTCGAAAATAAAACTGTGCATCATCCCTGATGACTGCACCAAACCCTTGCAGCTCTCAAAGCGTTTCATGGCTGCTCTCCATGCAGCTTTTCACGACCTCTGCCTGTTGTCTCTGTCTCCTTGCTCGGATACCATGTCAAAAGTTGGAGATTAACCAAACAAAGAAATTCGGATCCTTGAAGACAACCCTGTTACAGGCAAACAAAAAATGCACACGCAGGCGGAGGCAAATAAACTAAACAGGGTTTATATTATTAAAACAGGGGATGGCTCTGCTGAGCCTACAAGACCACAAAGGGTCAACCAATCGCTCTGTTGAGCGTTACATCTGCGGCATTGTCGCTTGCGGAATAAACCGCCCAAAACCCAACTACAAAAAGGTTTTGCTGGGCATACGAACTATGGCAAGGCTTGGCCATCGAATCCACTGCACTGCTGGTGTGCAGGGAATAGCCTGCAATTCTGGTGTGCAAGGAACCTGGGGCTGCTGCCCAGATTACAGAATAAAGGGCCCGAAGCTGCATTTATAGTTACAAAGGATCTCAGGCAGGCATGGCGGGAATCTCGAGGCTAGCTGGAGGCTTACGGAGTTCACCTACTCCCTTAACTCGCCCATGCTTCCTCTGCCAGATGAACAGTTGACGGGACGTTCCAGCGGCGAAGCGCATACAAAATTTGGATTAAATAATATTTCCAACATCCCCCCTTAATCTAAATTCCTCTAACACAAAAACAAAGTAAGCTTCGGCATTCTCCAATGCAGGATTTCTACTTCGGTGATTTCCTTTGCGAAGTAGCTACTTCACTGCTCAAACTTTCGAAGTAGATTCACTTCGGCAAAAAACTTTCGAAGCAATTTCACTTTGGCAAAAACTTTTCGAAGCACTTTTAATTCGGCCAAAAAATTTATGTGAAGCTGCTCAATCTGCAGTTTGGCAAAAAACTTTTGCGAAGCAGCTTCAATCTACCGAAGTAGATCCACTTCAATCTTTCAAAGCAGTTTCAATCTGTCGAAGTAGTTTCACTTCGACAAAAATTGTTGCGAAGCTGTTGCTTCGCTGACAAAAACTTTGAAGGACGCATCTGTTCATGAAAAACTTACTGCAGCCGATGGCGGAGACAAGGCCTGGTTACGAATTCTGCTGGACCTTCTCAAGGGCAACGCTGCCTCGGCCTTTCTAACCCCATTCTTCTCACAGGACAAAAATGACCCCACGGATACCTCTTACGTTACCACATGATGTGTTACAGAGGACATGCTTATCCTTCTTGGCCTTCTCTCAGGCCTCGCCATGGATTCTCCTGAGTTACCTCTCGTTTCACTAAAGAGCCCATTTCTCTCGGAGAATACTCCAGGATGAGCTTCACTTCCATCTCAGAAATAGGCTTTCAGTTGTCTTGACTTTCCTCCACGGGATTCGAACTCGGGCGCTCCGGTGGCTCCATCGGATCGCATTCTTTACACGGGGTTGGGATTACAACTTCAATTAACGGCATTTTCATTGCTATACTTTGCATTCGCCTTCGCCTCTTTCTTTCGAGAGGCAAAATAAATCCTAGCCGCTAGGACCAGAATGGCCGTGAAGCCTATAGCCAGATGGGTCTTCTCTAAACTCTGGGGGATTTGAAAACGCGTCCGCGTGGCTACCAAGACTCTACAGAGCTCTGCTGCAGAGGAAGAAATACGGGCAGAAGCTCCACGCAAACTGCCGAATCACGGCAACTCATTCCCAAACACTCGGGAACAAATTCGACCTCCTGCTTGTCCAGCTGGTTCACGCCGTCATCCCACGCGGCCTTTCTTTTCCTTCTCTGGCCCATTGCCAAAAAAATTGCTTTCTCGATAAAACCAGATCTGCGATTGAAGATCGCAGCGGTGGAAAAGACCGCCTTGCTTCTCCCACTACATGCCTATCCACGGTCGAGCTTTCACGCCGCGCGATTTGAACCCTGGACGATTTTGTGGCCGCGAGATTCGAATCACACTAATTTTTCTGGCTTCTGTTATTTTCGGGACGATGCCCTCCTTAGCCCATGGCTTCGTCGAAAATAAAACTGTGCATCATCCCTGATGACTGCACCAAACCCTTGCAGCTCTCAAAGCGTTTCATGGCTGCTCTCCATGCAACTTTTCACGACCTCTGCCTGCTGTCTCTGTCTCCTTGCTCTGATACCATGTCAAAATTTGGAGATTAACCAAACAAAGAAATTCGGATCCTTGAAGACAACCCTGTTACAGGCAAACAAAAAATGCACACGCAGGCGGAGGCAAATAAACTAAACAGGGTTTATATTATTAAAACAGGGGATGGCTCTGCTGAGCCTACAAGACCACGAAGGGTCAAACCGCCCAAAACCCAACTACATAATGGCTCTACTGGGCATACGAACTGTGGCAAGGCTTGGCCGCTGAATCCACTACACTGCTGGTGTGCAGGGAATAGCCTACACTTCTGGTGTGCAGGGAACCTAGGGCTGCTACCCAGATTATAGAATAAAGGGCCCGAAGTTGCATTTATAGTTATAGAGGATCTCAGGCAGGCATGGCGGGAATCTCGAGGCCAGCTGGAGGCTTACGGAGTTCACCTACTCCCTTAACTCGCCCATGCTTCCTCTGCCAGATGAACAGTTGACAGGACGTTCCAGCGACGAAGCGCATACGAAATTTGAATTAAATAATATTTCCAACACGATCTGCGTCCCGTCGGGGAGAACATCTCTGTCCACGACCCCCTTATGATCGATGGGACCCGAGGGGTACAGCCTCAGCGTCTTTGACAGTGCGACGTGCAGATAAACGCACTCCTGGAGCTCCTTCACCGCCAGAGGGCGGTACACGTCATCGCAACCCCGTCGGCGTAGAACCTATCGTAGCTCGTTGAGGATGTTCTCCTCCACGTTGGGATGGCGAGAGAGAGCCCAGAAGAACCACGTCAGCGCCATGCCGGACGTGTCCCGCCCTGCGATCACGAAGTTCATGATGGTGTCTCGTAAGAAGTTGTCCGTGAATTGAACCTCGTCATCCCAACGGGACATGAAGGACAAGAGCAGGTCCTGCACTTGTCCGTCGTCGTCGAAAACCTCAGACTTTTAATAGGCGATGAGATCGTCGACAAATTCTCTAAGCGGCTTCAGCGCTCGAGAAAATTGGAGCTCCTTGCCGAGCTTTAGAAGTCGAAAGGCCTTCCAGCATACGTGTGACATGATGTGGCGGTACAGCGTGGCCTCCACGCCGTCGTCGAAGGCCCTGGTGAAGGGGATCTCTGGCAGGTCCTGGGCAAGGCACCCGGCGTTCCGCCCAAACACGGCGGTACACATGTTGTCAAACGTGTAGCGGAGAAACACGTCCAGCAGGTCCACCGTGGCATCGCGGTCTGCCACATCAGCTAGCAACGGTACCAGTCGCGTATCCACCATCTGTTCCACGGTGTTTGTCGTGAACTGGCGGAACCCCTGAGAGTTGAACTGCAGACTGGCCATCTTCCGTTGGAGGCACCAGGATTCGTCGTCCGCGTTGAAGATTCCGTCGTCGAGAAGATCTCGAAAAACCTGATGGAATTCTGGGCCCTTGGGATAATTAGGGAAATTTATCTTGAGCACATATTCGATATTCCAGGGATCGCATGTCATCACGGTCTGCATATTGCTCAGCCAGGGACCCCGGAACACAAAGGTGCCCCCTGTCCCCTGTAAAATTTTCGTCAGCCAATCATACAATCGATTGATATTCATGATAAGAGACCCAGCAGAGGCCAAATTAGAGGAGCCCCTGCTCTGTTTCTGTTGCCTCCAAAAATGAATAAACAGGTAGTTGGCCACCACCAGCCAAATCTCATACCATCTCAACCCAAAAATCCAGTCCCACCAAATTCTCGCGTTCTCCTCCATTGTAACCTAATATTTTAAATTCTGCCAAACACAAAATCTGCGAAACAACAATTATAATTTTAGAACTTCAAGGAAAAACAAAGCTAAACTCAAAAATACGTTAAATGTTTATAATTATATTAATTATTAGAAGAAAAAGGTCGACATGCAAATTTAACTGTGTCTTTGAATCTCTCTGCTTGTAAAGTGATATATATATATATATATATATAAGTGTCTGATTCCCAACTGTTCGTTCAAAAAAATAAAAATCAACCTTTCAAATTCATGGTTCCAAAGTTTATCACGGATTCCGATCTGGAGTGAATGAGTGAATCAACTCCTCTCTAGTCTGGTCTGGATAAAATGGATTTAATGAGATATGGTATTTATTCTAACAAAAACGCCCAAGGCTCGTATATGGCCTATCCCTTTTGGCATACTCAAAGAACAAGACTAAAACAACAAAAATACAAACATAGAAACAACAAAAAATGGCAAAAATCAGCAAAAACACTAAACAAACTCAAAAACAATAAAAAACATAAACACAACAACAAAACACAAAACACACATAAAAAACCATAAAAAGAACAAAGCAACACACAAACACAACAATAAAAAACAATAAAAAAAACACAAAAAAATACCAAAAACCACACAAAAAAATAGAACGAGAACAATACAAAACAACACACATCGAAAATTTTGGGCGTTGCTATTGGAGATGTGTAAAACCTTTGAGCATAAGGATTGGATGGGTTGGAAGGTCGCCAATCTAATTTATGAAAGAGTAAAGTTGTATCGGGAGTTGGAAGATGTTCAAATTTGTCACACGCTCAGGGAGGGAAATGTTGTTGTTGACGTGATGGCGAATATTGGAGTGAATCTTCATGGATATAGGGTATGGCAAGGGGACTTTCCACATGACCTCATCAACTATGCTCATTTTGATGTTGGTTAATTGGTCTCGGGTGGTGGTAGTTCACTTGGTTAGAAGATTTGGTGTAGTTTTTAAAGAGGTGGGACAGTTGTATCTCTTTGTCAGTTATGTGGCTTGTTTTTTCCTTACTTGTATTCCTAAACGGGAACGGTATTTTAAATACCAAGTTTATTCATGTATGAAGGTATTTTTAAATACCCAATCAATTTATTAATTATGGGTATTAATGAAGGTATTTTAAATACCCATTTAATTCATTAATGAAGGTATTTTTAAATACCCAATCAATTTATTAATTATTGGTCCTTAATGAAGGTATTTTTAATACCCCATTTAATTCATTAATAAAGGTCATTAATGAAGGTATTTTTAAAATACCCAATTAATTTCAAAAAACATGAGCGGGAATTATTTCGAATATGAGAAGCGGGAATTATTTCAAAAATGAGGAGCGAGAATTATTTCAAAAATGGGGAGCAAGAATCAAGAATATGTTTTTGCCTTGGTTCGTCTGCCTACCTTAGGAAGTGGTTATCTGCTAGGGATCATTGGGATACGGCTCAAATGTCTAGTGGGATTATATCGGAGTTAGATGTTGTGTTGTAGAACTACCTCGACTCTCTCATAGGTCTTCTCGGATCTCCCGACCCTTTGGATCCTATGGTTTGTGGTGCCGATTTATGCATTTATTGTTTTGTTTTGGTTAGTGTTGTAGTACAGTTTTTGTACTCTTCTGTTTAAGTGTTGAAGTACACTATTTTGGTTTGTTGTCTTCTTTCGGTTGTAAAAGGTTTTTGGGGCCCTTTCAAAACCCTCTTCCCTTAATTTTACCCAAAAAAAAACACACATCGAAAAAACTAACAAGAATAAAAAACAAAAAATAACTTTGGTCTTTCTAAGTGAAAAGGCCAAACAAGCAAGAATCAACATAGGAAACATAAGAATGATTAGTCTGAGCAAGGGAACTAAAATATCCTAACTGAACCAAAGAGAACCAAAAACAAAGAAAAAAGGAACTATGTACCTTTAGTACTAGAGCCATCTAGAGAAATGATAGAAAGAAGAGCTTCCCTTATTTGTGAATCCCACCATCTGGGAGGGTGGCCGTAGTAAGTAAGATCACCTTTGTACAAAGCCTAATTAGCCAAAGCATTACCACTCCTATTCTGTTCACCACATGATTGTATTCAAATTTCAAAAAGCCCATCTGGATTAATTGAATCTTCTCAACAATTTTTTTATTCTCCAATCAACCTTATGATTCTTATTAGGAGTATTCAACAGATTAATCATGACTTGAGAATCGAATTCAACCAACACATTTTTCCATTCGACCTTAGCAACCTCTCGAAGGCCTATAACACTACACCTAAAAATGGCTTTAACGACGATTAATAACCTCCCTTAAAGACCTTTAAGGGTGGTTTTAAAATCATCGTATTTTAGGGTATCGTAAATATTCCATATTATACGATGACGGTTAAAAACTGCCTCAAAAAACCATCATCTTAGGGGTATCATACGATGGTTTTTAACCATCGTCTTAGGTGGTTTTTAGTCACCATCTTAGACCCTAGGACGACGACCAAAAATCACTATCGTTTCAAGGGTCTCAAATGGTGGTTTTCGTCTACCGTCCTAGGGTCTAAAATGATAGTTTTTTATCATCATGTTAGACCCTAGGACGACGATCGAAAACCATCTAAGATGATGGTAAAAAACCATTGTTTGAGACCCTAATACGGTGGCTAAAAACCATCATCTTAGGGGTCTCAGATAGCAGTTTTCGACCGTCGTCCTAGGATCTTTTTTTTTCTTTAACTGGATAAGCACACTACGAGAAGCTACATTCATTTGCTAAGGGTGTATAAATCTTCAGTGTAAAGGGCAACTTTTTTACTATTTAACATACTAATTTACTTTACTTTGTATTCATGAACACCCCATGCACATGGAACTTACCTGAGGGCTCCATACTTACCATTACCAGTAGACCTGGGCATGCGAGCTTAATTTTAATACTTGCATGGTTATGTTCACTTGTTCCCTTAAATATGCATGAGATGCCAACGTTTGAATAACAACTAACTCATTGGTAGTAACCATTATGCCAATACAAAAAGTTTCATTTCAAACATAAGCATTATATTCCAATGGTTCAAAGATGCATATGGGGTTTTTTGAAAGCAAATATGCACACATGTAACAATCACAACTCCATATTATACTATTAACATCATAATTACAAAGGGTTTGGCCAGAACCTTGCTTCGATTTTTTTTGGATGGTAAATTTGCTTTGGTTTCAACAGTTTTTATTATTTTAATATTTTAAACTTAAAGTAGGGACAAACTTTATATATATATTGTAATAATCTTGCATACTTTTGATTTTTTCGTGATTTGTTATATACAAGATAATTAATTAGACACAACAACAAATACATTCTAAAGTCCAACTCGGTTAAAGCCAAAGGGATGGTAATAAAATCCAAAAATAAGCTAAAAGATAAATATCCATCTGATCAAGGATTAAAAAAAATTAACAAGATTTACTTAAGCACTACTTAATAGGTAACTCTTTTTGAATTCCTAAGAAACAATACTAACCAGCCATATATATTCAGAATTCAAGGCTTGCCAAAATCAAATGACTCTTTTTTTACTAGCTTCAAATGCATACATGATACCCTACCAATATCTAAATTTATTCATCATTATTTACAAATTTGACATGTTCTGTTGCATATAGGAAAGGATCTGCTCTTGTGGCCCTGCTTTGACCTCGTGCACCAATTTATCTTAGATATTAACCCATATGGACCAATTTCCACTCTGAGACACAACTTCCTCTTTTCACATGGACCTTTTCATCCAAGCAGTTTCAGGTCTCAAACTCTTTCACTAGGCCAAATCTTTCTTTGTAATAATTTAATATGCTTTTAAGATTACTACCCAAACTGTTTGTTTATAAATTCTCACAAGAAGATTGCATTACTACAATGGAGTAACACTTTCTCCTTCCAGCCAGCCATTTTAAATAAAAGCATTATGGGATCTTCTCTAGAAGTAAGCTTCATGTTTCCACCACCATCATTTTAGACTTTATTATTGTCTTATTATTCATCTTATGTAAGTGTTTTTCAAAAACACTTTTTTATTTTATAATCTTAACTTCTAAGTAGTGCATATGATTCTAACAAATCTATTAAGAAAATTTCTTAGGAGTCTTGTCCAGAGGTGGAGTGTCATTGATTGCTTTAGACTAGTTATCCACAAAGATCAAAATCGTTGAAAGACTTTGGCATTCATACCACTTGATGTGACCAAACCCTGATTGCCTAGTAAGAAAAGAAGATTATAGCAACTGAGATAAATATCTTTAGATAGAAAGTTAGTGACGTGCACATTGACTTTCCAATAATCTTCATCCAAACATTGACCATGTACAAGGTCTTCATGGTCAGTACTGATCATCGTGCCTTTAGCCACTACATTATCCTTAGGGATTTTAGTCAAGCAATAATCCCTTCTCTCAATTTGAGTGATCGATGTCATTTTTAGTTTCTACATGGAAAATCAACAATCCTAATAAATTCAATGCATAATGTACAATACAAACTAAGTCAATTGTTTTATATTTGAAATAATAGTCGTACCATTGATGACTCTGGTCTAGAAGGTATTAGCAGCTACCTATGATCACCACCACCAATTTTGTGTCCAATTTTAGGGGTAGCACATAGTGATGTTGCCTATGGAATTATATGCAAGGGATCATTACAACTTTAGGGGTGTGACATGTAAACATTTTAAATATGAAATCATGAAAAAACTAACACACCTCTATCTATGAAAGTCGTGTCATAATCTCTTCAAGCTTTTTATCTTTCTCTATGAGGTTCTCTTGCATCCATTTTTCTCTCTCTACAAGCTTCTCTTCCTAATTTTGCTCTTTATCTACCGTATGCTCTTGCATCTGGTAAAACTTCTATATGTAACCCTCGCCCACAAACAAAGCAGTTGGCGATACTCATTTACCGACACCCTGAACCTGACCTGGTATTTCGAGTCTTAAAACCTTGGCGAGGACATCATCCTTAATATATTGATTTATAAAGCTTGCAGATGACATTGCATCATCCATTTTTTTCTAGCAAAATCACATGCATAGTTTATTGGTAACATGTTAAAAAACAATCAATATAACAATGGTTTGAAGTTCAACGCATTGTTATTCCCAAGGGAATGCCACTTATGGTTGTCTCCACAACTTTTGGTGAAATAAGAGCCTCATCCTTCTTTTTATGAGCTTCTATCCACACAATTGCTCTTGGTAGTGGAGTTTCCACATTTGGTTGGCTCTTCCTCTACAAGATATATAGTTGGAGAGACACGGGGATAAGTCATACGACAAAACAAATATAGCTATGTTTATCACATATAATGGATGAGTATGACAGAATACCATTTCATGCTCCAGTCGAGCATATCCTCTTCGACTGCAAGTGTGCATGATGGATTGGTGAGATCTGTTTTTTTTGTTCCTTTGCCTCACCGTTTACAACACAACGAAGAAACCAATATATAAATTCATTAGGGAGAACAAGGTCAGAAAAATTCACATGAACATAACTACCATAGCAGATTGGTTGTTACTTACCTTAAATTCAGCACTGCTCTTGCCATTCACAAAGGCTTCCCAATATTTTTTTAATACACGAGGTGGGGTATTAGCAATTCTATCTGTCATTATCATACTTATCATAGTGGTTTTCATAAGTAGATGCTTATGATCACGACATTTTTTTCCCATGGTCACGAAGACCTATTTCTTCATTGTGTCTGAAATGATATATTTTTGTTGCATCAAAGTAGTATCTTATTAGATGCAACATTTATATAGGTATTCAAAAATAAACACTATGAACTCCATTGGCTAGAATGTTACCGTAATGAGTGTCCATAACTAATTTTTAAGTTCCACTGGGATTACTCTCGAGTCTGTATGGGTGATAGGAATAATCTCCATCGTAATCACCCCCAAGTAAGATGTAAACTTAATAGAATTTTTTTCTATGGGCTATCTATTTAGATTGTAAGTGATATCCACCTTATCTATGTTGACTTTGTTGCACATCTTATTGGACCTCTCTATCTACGATATTTAGTATTTGAAGTGTGTGATGACCTGACATCAACACCTATAAGGTTGGTACTATACAAACATCATTATGTCATATAGTATGACAACAACAAGTAACCAACATCATGAGCAAATTTCTTGTGCAGTCTACATACCTTCTTCGTTAGTCAAATATTTATCAACCTCATTTCGAGTATTCTCACCATCAAATTCATTTATGATATGGATCGTCTCCTTATCTTCCTCGTTAATGGAACAATGTAGCTGGTATCCTCCACCAGTTGCTACAATACACCATAGTCGACGATAAAACCACAATCAATTATAATATGCCTAGTTCAACCATTATTGAACAACACTATTAAATTGACAGTACTTACTAGTATGCAAGGCCTTTGTCACTGGCTCTTAATTTGTTGTGATAACCTCAATTGTGTGTGGTATCTTTCTTCATATTTTTTTGTACATATTACCAACCTGTGGGAAATATTATATCAAGGTCACACATAACCTCTATAAAAGAAAAGAAAAAAAACAACTTTGTACAATATACTAGTAGTTCCATGGTGTCTAATATGATTAAGGTTGATCCAGGCATGTGACCTTGTTGGGCATAGTTTTATGCCCATATTTGGCACACCCCAAAAAATATTATACAATTGAGAGGGTTCAATAAACTGCAACTTTTACCCAACAAAAAAAATGATTAAGGTTGATCCAAGTAATGTCTTCTAGCCCTATACTACCATTTCATATATCTCACATCCATTTATGGTAGAGCCTGATGCATCGGGCATTGGCATAGAGGTTGTCTTCATGCAAAAGGCAGAGTCAATTACCTTCAAATGTAGGAAGTTCAACAATGAAGAAAATTTGTTGTGCATTTATGACATAGAAATGTTGGCCCTAGTGCATGCTATACAAAAATTCAAGCAGTATCTATTGAGGCAACACTTTATTATTCACTAACACATCAAAGTCTGAAGTATTTTTGGTCCCAAAAAAATTGAGTGAGCAAAAAAACAAATGGGTAAGCAAATTGCAAGAGTTTGACTTTGAAATTCAAGATAAGAAAGGGATAAAATTTGTGGTTGCATATTCTTTATCCAGATTACCTATGTTTAGTGCCATATCTATGGTTAAACCCAAGAAGGACAATATATTCATTGAATATGCCAAAAACAAGAGGGCTATCACTATGCTACATGATCTGAAAAGGTCCCAAGCAGACATCAGCAAGTATGGTTTTTAATGTTACCTGAAGTTTTATGTTTTTTAATGTGACCTAAAGTTTTATAAGAATTGCATAGATCTTATGCCCAATTCTAAATTTGAGAATAAGGTCCTAGAATCGAATCTAGACCCTACTTAAACTCATTGATAAAGAGGAGCTTACAGAAGGTAGTATTTAAAATAAGTACAAAAAAATGCTAGGTCCAAATGGCTTCCCAATTGAGTTTTTAGACCTTTTGGGATAGCTTGGAGAAGGATGTAATGGTTGTTATAGAGGAGTCTAGGGGCAGTAAAAGAATACTCAAAGCATTAAATCAAACGTTCATTGTCTTAAATTCAAAATGGGAGGAGGAGGTACATATTTCAAATTATAGACCTATCACCTTATGCAATGTTATATACAAAATAATCACAAAGGTAATGGTTGAGTTACTAAAACCTCTCCTAGACAACATCATCTCCTTGAAACAAAGGGTTTTTATAAGGGATAGGTAGATCTTGGATGGTGTGGTTCTAACTTAGGAGGCAATCCACTTGATGCAAAAATATGGCAATAGAGGAATGTTCATAAAATATATTTTTCAAATGCTTATGATAGGGTGGAGTGGAGCTTCTTTTCAAGTATGATGGCAACCTTTGGCTTCTCTCAGGATTGGATAGAGTGGATCGTGAGTTGCATCTCTACTCTAACATACTCAGTGTTAATCAAAGGTTTTCCCTAATAACTATTTGGATCCACTAGAGGCCTTTGACAAGGATATCCTTTTTCCCCTTATATTTTTTCATATTGGTTGAAGTATTGGGTAGACTTATCTTGAGGAGGAGACAACAGTATTTGCTCACAAGTATCATGGTGGGTGAGGAGGTTTTGAATCACCTATATTTTATAGATGATACAATATTTATGGGAGTGGCAAACTTTAGGGAAGCAAGAATTATCAGATATACTCTTAATGTTTATTTCAAGGCACAAACCAACTCATCAACGATAACAAATTAAAAGTTATTTTCTTCAATCTTGATTGAAGGCTTCAAGACATAATTTATAGAAATATTAGAATTCATGAGGACTTATCTCCCAATGGTTTATTGGGGTCCCTTTGCATTTAAAAAAAATGAAGATAGATATCTAGAGTAATATTTTGGATTGTATCAAAGAAATAATTAATCATTGGTCTTGCAAATGGTTAACCTATGGGGGTGGATTAAATTTTTTGTAATCAGTCATTCAGGTCATGCTAATATAATTTTTTTTTATTATTGTTACCCCACATACTATATGGAAATAGTTGGACAAGATGGCTAGAAATTTTTATGGGGAGGAGCAAAAGGAGAGAAGAAATGAGCATTAGTAGGCTAAGAGAAAGTAATCCATCCCAAGATAAAGGGAGGTTTGGGATTGAGGAGATCAAAGCTAAACAATAAAGCTTTGGCTGGTGGATCTCCCAGGCAACTTCTTTCTTTAGTAGAGTTTTAATTAGTAAATATTTGGCATAGGTGAACCTAAATGAAGTGAGTTATTTCTCTTTGGATGGTAATGGGTCCCTAGTGTGGTAAGCACTAAATCTAGGATCTTAGGTAGTGAACGATGGATTATTTTGGAAAAATTCATGGGATTAATACCCACCTATCATTGTCAAATTCGTAGAACTACAACTATTACAAACAACCATGGAAAGTAGGGGTTGGATCAAGATTGAAAGTTATTTCAATATTAGCCAGCTAAGATATTATACATTTAATCAACTTAAGAAGTTGGAAAAGTGGTCAATTCTAATCCCTCAAAAATTAGCACCTGTCATGACTAAAATCTTGGCAAAAATATTTATCATAGGTAGGGATGAGGAGGATGAATTAGCTTACGACTATGGGATCCTTTGTTACAACCGTATCCTAACACCATTTTGTAATTCTCAATTGATTATTGTAATGACCCACTTCCAACATGGGGATAACTTTATAATTTTATTTTGTTATATTTTGTAGTGTTATGTGGCGAGTAAGGTATCTAGACAAGTGGGGTCATTTCATGTAACCATTATTAAGAATGTAACTGCTATTTGATAGAAGATTCTAGCTTGAGTGGCATTTTGCATATAAGTCAACTCTTGAGCTTAGGGTTAGGGTTGCACGAAGTGTATATTTAAAAGACATGGATCCATGAATGAATGTATCTTTTTACAAATTAATGAAAGTATTGAAGGAGGTTGCCCCATCGAAGAGGCCTATGATTATGTGTTGTGAGATTTTTTAATTTTGCATTTACTTTTTGTATTGTGATATTCTGTTATTTCATGAATCTTTATTTTATTTATAGTATTTGTGTGAGTGAATTTATTTTAATAGTAGATTCCTAACAAGTAGTATTAGAGCACTTTCCAGGATCGATTTCCACTACGACTGTGATAGTTCTTACCTATTCATTTTGATTGTTAGGTGTAATTTTCCTGTGTTTCTCATTTTTTTGTTTTTCCTTTATCTAAAAAAAGAAAGAAGAAAAACCAGCAAAAATACAATCCTTTTTTTTCTATAGTAGTTGTGTAGGTTAGAAACCCTGTGTTGGGGATTTTAAAATATCATGAAGGATTTGTCATTATTGGCTAAGCTATATAGCCCATAAAGTATCTAGTGAAGTGAGGGGTGATCAAGCTCCAATACCTAGGCCTTACACAACACTCGAGCATGCAATTGAGATCCCATGTATCTTTGGATATTTAAGGAGACCACCTAGGATTTTAAAAACCTTTAGCCCTAGGAAGCTTTTTTGGCCTTATATTATCCATAGTACATCAAACACAACATCCAAAAATATTACCCTTCCATACTATCAGAGAGGCAAGTAGTGTGCTCAAGGGTATGTTTGGAATCCTCCTTGAGTAGTGGACTAAAATATTGGTCTGAGCACTATCTTTCATCACTGTGGTATAACAGAGTGCCTATGGGTATTACATACTCCCTAGCTTAGAGTACCTGGTTCTATTTGTTAACATTTGATGCTAGAAACTTAATGAGAAATCAATCCCAAGATATAAAATGAGCAATGCAATATTGAAACTATAATAATGGTATTATATTAAGCATGTAAAAATCATAAGAAACTTATAAAATAACTCATAAAATTGTCATTAATGAATTCTCATGAAAATAGGATCTTCATACAAAATATGGAGATCTCAAGTACTCCATGCTTCATACAAGTTCTACATTGTTTCAAACTTGTATTCTACTCTACTCCACTAAATGATAAAATGATATGGAGTTCTCTCTCATACTTTCTCACACCAAGGCCAATATATAGTGTGAGATGACTCTTGACCTTCCATCTTCCTATGACTCTTCACCTTCCTATCCTATGGACTCATGTGCACATGGAAAACATGCACATTTACATCATTGCACATTCTAATAATACTTGTGCATTTATTACATTGCATAAAGTAAATACTCAAATCATAATCTAAGACAAACTCCTAATATAAAGATGTACCCATGGTGGTACATTATCATGTACCAAATAATGTAATATATTCCAACATTGTTCACTTGCAAAGAATTTTTTTTTCTGTGTAAACCCTGTAATCATAAATTTCCCAAAAAAATTGAGCATATAGAGGAGACTTCCTTATCACAAAAAAAATTGTATGCACAAAGAAAATAATTAGGGAACTAAACAGAAATAGTCAAGGTAGAGTTTGCAAGTGTCTTAATTCAGTAACAGTTAGTAATTATAGAGTTGTCAATGACGAAACATACAAACAATGTTAGAATAGGAAACCACCAAACAGTGTCAATATTTGCAGTACAATTATCTAAAATAGTCACTAATTACATGGTTGTCAGTGATCAAAATAAAATAGATAGTGTTAGTACAGGGAACCATTGAACATTGTTAGTTTTTTTAGTATAGGTGACAGTACAGTATCAAAAATGGTCAATAGTCAAAATAGACAGAGTAGAGTTGCACGATATAGAACCTAACTTTTGAACCCAACCTCCAAAGAGAAAAATGACCACACCAGTAAACTCATCAAAACAATAGTAAAAAAAAATGTTTGGGCTGTCCAAAATAAATGTTGAGGTACATAGCTCATTGTGACTATCTTTTTGAGCTAATCATTTTGATATATAGGGCTCCTTACTATAAATAGTAACTCCTAATATTATACTTTTACTTTTAGTAAGTTAGTAGGGATTGTGCAAAACACACCAAAATGGCTAGGGGCACTCATGGACACCAAAAGGATATTGAACAAGCCCAAACCCTAGAGCAAATAAACTTGCAACTTAGTCAAATTCTCAATTCGTGCAAGGTATACATGATGAGGTACAACAATTGATAGGGGACTATATCCGCTCTAAATCTAACTTCGAAGGCTGATTCTTAGATCTTGAGGTAGAAATTAAGGATGGCCCAAAGGTATTTGAGCATCGTGACATTGAATCTTCTGGTCATGGAAAAGATATCCATAAGGACACATAAGACCTTAAAAATTTCCTTGACAAAGATACTCCCTTTAAGATGCCCAAATTAGACTTTCCTAAGTTCAATGACAAGGATGCATATGGGTGGTTATGTTATGCAACTCAGTTTTTAAAAATCATAATGTCCCTAAATATTTGTGGATCACTATAGCCTCTTTTAACTTTGAGTCCGAAGCATTACAGTGGTACCAGTGGTTACAACGCACAATTATTGACCCCTCTTGGGAAGTTTTTAAGTTCTAGTTACTCACTAGCTTTGGGCCTAGTGAATATGATGACTTTCAAGGAGCACTGACCAAGTTGAGACAAACCTCTATAGTTCAAGACTATCGAACCCAATTTGAAAAATTGGATAATGGAACCAAAGCATTGAATGAAGGGTTTTTTATGAGCTATTTCATTAGTGGCTTGAAGGATGATCTCCAAGTCAAGGTCAAGATGTTCAAATCATAAACAATTATGTAGACCATAAGCTTGGCATGGTTGTCTGAAGCAAAATTATCAGCTCAAAGGGCATAGGTGCACCCAAAATAAGTTTATTCTAATAGATGTAGAAGATCCAATCAGTAGTGAACAAAGTGATGGTGATGCAAAACCAACACAAGAACCACCTCAAAATGAGGAAGAAATACATGAATAACCACAGGCAAAAAATTATGTTCATGCTATTGCAGAGATTACTACTTCACAAACCATGAAAGTTGTGGATTTTTTCAAATACCGTCTTACAATCCTTATCAATTCTAGAAGCACACAACTTTATTGATCCCTGAATTGCCAAGCAAGCCAATTGTTACATACACCCATGTAATTCATTTGAGGTTATGGTGGAAAATGAATGTATTTTGCCTTACAAAGGTAAATGTTGCAATGTTAAATTAAAAATAGGGTATTATGAGCTCAAAACCAATATGTTTTCTCTATAATTAGGGGGATGTGATATTGTGTTGGGAGCTCAATGGTTAGGTAATTTGGGAACCATTGCATGGAATTTTGTAGAGTTATAGATGCATTTTTCACATAATGGAAGGTCTTATACTCTTTAGGGTTCACAACCAGGGCCTCCTAAGATTATCAGCTCAAACCATATGGAGAAGTTGTTGAAAAATTCTTCTCATGGGGTCATCACTCAGATATTTACAATCCAACCACCTAATTTAGAGGTGGATGAAATTCTTAAATATTTGCAACTTGTTCTAACAAAGCATAATGTAGTTTTTGCCAAACCATCAAAATTACCACCATGTTTCTCCCATAACCATACCATTCCATTGGTACTTGGCAGTGTACTACCTAACATTAAGCCGTACCAATACCCTAATTCCCTTAAGTCCAAAATAGAGAATATAGTACAAGAATTGTTAAAATTTATAGTCATTTGCCCTAGTAAAAACACTTAATCTTCTTCTATCTTATTGGTATGAAAGAAATATGGGTCCTAGAAATTATGTATCAATTTTCATGAGCTCAATAAGCTCACCATTAAGGATAAGTTTCATATCCCTATGGTGGATGAATTATTGGATGAGTTGCATGGGGCTATGTTTTTCTCCAAATTAGATCTTCACTTCAGGTACCATCAGATTAGGCTCAAGGATGAAGATATTCCTAAACCCACATTTCACACTCATGAGGGTCATTATGAATTATTGGTTATGTCATTGAGCTTGACCAATGCACCCTCCACATTTCAAATCCTCATGAACAAAAAATTTTGCCCATTTTTTCATAAATTCATCTTAGTTTTCTTTGATGATATCTTGGTTTATAGTTGTTATTGGGAAGAGCACCTCATCCATGTGGACCAGACTCTACAACTTTTGGCACAACATTAGCTTTATGCTAAGAGGTCCAAGTGTTCTTTTGGATTGACTGAAGTAGAGTATTTGGGACACATTATCACCAAGGATGAAGTAAAATTTGACCCTAAGAATATTCAAGTCATTCAAGAATGGTTGAAACCTCACACTCTAGAGGATCTTCATGGATTTTTAGGCCTCACAAGGTATTACCACAAATTTTTGTACAACCATGGAAAAATTGTTGCTCCTTTAGCAACCATGTTAAAGAAGAATTATTTTCATTAGACAGGTCCAGCTGAGAAGGTTTTCCTTGATTTGAAGCATGCTATGACAACCATTCACATCTTAGCAATGCTTGTATTTTCCAAGTCCTTTTTAATTGAAAGCAATGCTTCTAGCAATGGTATTGGGGCTATATTGATGCAAGAAGGGCATGTTATGGCCTTCACTAGTAAAGCACTTTCAAGCAAAAATCTAGGCAAATCCACTTATGCTAAGGAGATGCTTGCAATTGTACATCTGATTACTCACTAGCAACCTTATATCGTTGGGTGGCAATTCTCTAGTAAAATAGATCACCAAAGTCTTAAATACTTCTTGAAGTAGCAGATTGCTACCCTCGAACAACAAAAGTGGATCTCTAAGCTCATGGGCTATGATTATGATATTACCTATAAAAAGGACAAAGATAACATTATGGTGGATGCTCTCTATCATCAATTTGAGGGTCGAAGTATGTTATGTATCATTTATATGCCTATACTACAATGGATAAATCCTCTCTAAGATGAGGTGCTTAAGGATTCAAAATTACAAGCTTTGGTTTCCTTGCTTTGAACAAAGCCTACATCATGTACAAGGTACACTTGGGATGTACAAGATTTGTGCTATCTCCAATGCCTTATTGTTCCTCACATGTATCCAATTTGGGAACTCATTATGATGGAAATGCATGCTTCACCCATTGTGGGCCATTCAAGGTTCCTCAAGACATATGAAAGGATTAAGTGAACTTTTTTTTGGAAGGGTATGAAGAAGGACATTCAAAATTTTGTGGTCAAGTGTGACGTTTATCAATAGATGAAAGGAGAAACAATGCCTTCCCTAGGCACTCTTCAACCCTTACCTATTCCATAATAGGATTGGATAGATATTTTCATGAACTTTATTGAAGGTTTACCTAAGTTAGGAGGCAAATCTATTATTTTTGTGGTAATGGATCGTCTCACAAAGTATGATCATTTTTATCCCCTCTCCCATCCTTACACAAACTCTGTAGTTTTCCAAGTTTTCCTCAATTCTATATTTCATCTTCATGGTATACCCACCTCCCTTATGCCCTATCGTGACCCTACCTTCACTAGTAATTTTTGGTAAGAATTGTTTAAGTTACAGGGAACTCAGCTCAAAATGAGTTCATCTTATCATCCATAAATGAATGGTCAAACAAATATTGTCAATAAATATCTGGAGACCTATCTTTGTTGTTTTCCCTATGGTCATCCTACATAGTGGGCAAAGTGGCTTCCCTTGACCAAGTGGTGGTATAACACTTCTTATCACACTACGACCAAGGTCACCCCTTTTGAAGCAGTTTATGATAAACTTATATCAACAACTTCATCCTATATTCCAAGCAGCTCCAAATTCCATGTTGTTGACACTACACTACACCAACATTCCAAAGTCCTCTGTCAACTAAAGCTAAATTTGGAATTGACCCAAAATTAGATGTACCAACAAGCTGATCAACATCATACAAAGCACAATTTTGAAGTCGACAATATGGTCTTCCTCCACTTGCAACAATATAAACAATCATCTCTCTAACTATGTAGGTGCCAAAATCTCATTACCAAATATTATGGTCCCTATCAAGTCTTACAGAGGATTGGTGCCACTATCGACAAAATGGCCCTACCGTCTATATCCAAGATTCATCTTGTCTTTCATGTATCCTCTCTCAAGAAGGTACTAGGCAATCAAGTACAAGTTCAATTTTCTTTAACTGAACTGGATGAAGAGGGTTCTCTCTTGCTCGAGCCAGAACAAATTTTGGATCGTATATCATCACTAAGGTTCTTGTGTAGTGGTAAGGATTACAACCAAAAGTTTTTATGTGGGAATCCCTCCAACAGCTATAGCACCAGTTTCCTCATCTACAACTTTGAGGACAAAGCTTTTTTAAATGGGGAGGGCATGTTAGGACCTCATCCTAACACCATTTTATAATTCTCAATTGATTATTGTAATGACCCACTTCCAACATGGGGATCCCTTTATAATATTATTTTGTAATATTTTGTAGTGGTATGTGGCAACTAAAGCGCCTAGACAAGTGGGGCCATTTCATGTAACTGTTATCAAGAATGTAACTGCTATTTGGTAGAAGATTTTAGTTCGAGTGGCATTTTGCATGGAAACCAACTCTTGATCTTAAGGTTAGGGTTGCATGAAGTGTATATTTAAAAGATATGGATCCATGAATGAATGTATATTTTTGCAAATTAATGAAAGTATTGAAGAAGGTTGGCCCCTCGAAGAGGGGCCTACGATTCTATGTTATTGTGAGATTGTTTAATTTTGCATTTACTTTTCGTATTGTGATATTCTATTATTTCATAAATCTTTGTTTCATTTATAATATTTGTGTGAGTGAGTTTATTTTAATAGTAGGTTCCTAACTTCCTTGGAGTCTATACGATGAAGGATGGATATGAAAAGATCCTTCCAAATCCTCCTCATGCATATTAGGTTGAGAATTGGAGAAATAAATGGTAATCCAAGGTTGGTCAAAAGTAAAATTCTTTGTTTGGAGTTCATGCACAATGAAATTCTTACTTTTGATAATTTGAGATAGGGTAATTGTTGGCCCATCCTAATGTGTTTTATGATACAAAAGTGAGGAAACATCTAACCACCTAATGTTAAAGTGCTCGTTCACATGCCAAATCTAGAAGAAATGGTTTTTGGTGATATAAAATGGATTAATATTTATGAAAGATGGAAGAGAAGCAGATTTAAATCTAAAGCTCTTTGTATTTTGTGGAAGCTTGAATTAAACTTTATTTGGTGGCAATTATGGCTAGAAAGAAATGACAAAAATTTTAGAGAAACCTTTTCATCCTTAAATGACATTGACAAGTTATTTGAAGCAAAGTCATGAAAAGTATGATAGTGTATCCTAAAAAAAAAAAACTAAGGTTGAAATAGGGACGATGAAGGAAATTGAAGAACAGAAGGGCCTACTAATATTTATGATTAGTAGATATAATAAAAATTACCAAATTTCAACCCCGTGACCAACATCTGTTTAAGGTAACTCCAAAGGAAAACTTTGATTTTCCTTCTATGGAATTGTCTGCTTAAAATTTAGCGATCCTTTAGCCCTACAAGGGGTTCGAACGCCACTCTTAGTCACCTTTGCTGCTAGTCATCTGAGACCCGCCTCCGTTTCACAGCACGATGAGGCGGCGGCGGCGGAGACGACGGAGAAGGCGGCGGTGGACGGTGACGACTCCTTGTCGGAGACAACCCTTTCTTCTCCTCCTCCTCCTTCTCATCAGACGAGGAGTCCCCAAGAATTTTGAGTCGCTCAACTCTATCCCAAAAAAACTCATCCAACGACTTCTTGTACAATATCTCCACCTTCTCGTTCTCCCTTTCCGCGTTAGCAAAGAAATTAGGGTTATGCGTACACCCAACAAAAATAACGTCATTTGGACGTTCGTAACCGGGAACATCGCATAAGATAACATAACACTCCTGTCCGCTATAGGCAACCCTTTCTCTTGTTGTGGCTTCGTCGCCTTCGTAATCATGGAGGTTCCAAACAGCTCGCCTCAAAAAATCGGCAATCGCATGGTCTTTGTGTTGAAAGCGACGATTAATGTATCCGGTTGATCTCCCATACTGCATGATGTTCACCCAGCCCATCATTCGTAAGTCACGCTCGAATTTCTCTACCTCGTCAAGTTCTCTGTTCTGAAATTTCTGGAGCTTCTCCACGTATTTCCAGAACTCATCTTTGCTGATTCCCTCGTGCAACTGAAGTAATTCCAGTGGGAAAACGAACCTGTTCAGATTCATATTGACTGTTACGGCTAGTTGATTAGTGATGTCCATCTCAAACGGTTTTGGGATATCGAATATGCATGAATTAAATACATCGATCACAACATATATATCCTCCGTCCTTGTCTACTGACCTTTCGCCTCCGCTGCATCGTTTCATTTATATGGAGGCGTAGTCTTTATTACAGATTTAATTTAATGTGTAGTGTATTATGAATTAATATTATTAAGTGGTATTAAGAGATTTGTTAATTTGCTTTTTTCGATAAAAGGTATTTTTTATTTTTATTTTTATCGGTCTTTATTTTTTTCAAAGTGTTAAAGTTTTCGCAATCAACTTTTTTATATCATGTCTTCTGAAATTTAAATTTTATCAAGATGAAATTTGTTAAAATATTTGTTGCCCAATTTCTATATCTATAAATATCTTGTCTATAATAACCTCACAATTTGTTAATACTCTTATCCATTCCCCTAATATTCCAAGATATTATTTTCATTGTAATTTTTTTATTTTATTTGTGGGTTTAGTCCCACTTCTTGTTAGCATTTGTGATATTTGTTTTTGTTTTCCCATATTAATATTCCTTTGGTTTTTTTTTTTATCTTTGGTTTTGCTTCTTGGGTCTTTTCTTTTATACATTTCCAGCAATACTTTCATCTTCATCTATATTTACAATCTTCTCACAGGGCTCATAGTAAGACTTATCATCTTTAGGTTTGTCTTATTCTAAAGGATCTGAAGTGCAAGGAATAATCTCAAAAGCACAATCTTCTTTATCTTGCCCTAAAAAACTAAAATTGCAAGGACAATTACCTTCCTATTCTGCTCTAAAAAACCTAAATTGTTATGGTTTCCTCCATCCTTATTTTTTTATTATGTTGCTCTTGAAACCTTGAAGTGCAAGGTATAACATCTTCATCCCTTTCACTCTTATTATTTGGAAAGGATTATATACTGCTTCAGCAAAATGAAGATAATTTACTTGGAAAAAACTTGACCTCTTTTGTTGTCTTTATTTTAGGATTTCTTTCCACATCTTCTTTTACACCTTTAATTCCTTCTGAAATTGCCAAAGATAATGTAGATAGGCTTTCTTTACCTCTTATTTAGAAGTGGCTTTCTTTACCTCTTTTGGAGTGGAATATTCTTGATTAGATCTAGCTTCCATTACTATATGATTTTTTTGCTTCTTCTTGAAGTTTATCTCATGGCTAGAATTTTTTTCTCTTTCTTCATAGTTTTCATGTTGCAAAATTTTGCCATGTGTCCAATCTCATAATAATTGTGGCACCAAAACACAATATTTTCATAGTCTACTTGTTGATCTCATTCTCTTGATTTAGAGTTTATCTTAATGGATTGTGGCAAAGGTTTTGAAATATCCATAGCAACATATATTTGAGTATATATAGCATGCTTTCACTCCTTAATAATTAGTCCTTCCTTGATGAATTCCCTTTTTCATAATCTACTTGTTGATCTCAATCTCTTGATTTCGATTTTATCTTAATGGATTGTGGCAAAGGTTTTGAAATCATCCATAGCAACATATATTTGAGTATATATAGCATGCTTTCACTCCTTAATAATTTGTCCTTCCTTGATGAATTCCCTTAGGGTATTTCCAATATTCTTCAGAACATCCTTATTTATAAGTTGATATGGAAGTCCAAAAAGCCTAACCCATACTCGAAGCTTCTTAATAGTTTCTATATCAATAAAAAAATTCATTCCATAAAGTGCATCACCATTATTTTATACCTGATTTCTAAATTGGAAAAGATAATGAGAAAAAAACTTGAGGAAGAAAATTCACAGAGTAATTTGAATTTAATCCCCACTTCTACTTGATCCAATTTTGAATCTCCAAAAACCTTGACCATGATCTATGGAACTTACATATTAACCCTCTAATTTTAAGAACCATTATATCATGCTCAATCATTTCATCTTTTATACTCACTTTTGGTGTAACATCTGCTACCTGGATCGAACTTGCCATGTATTCATTCTTCTGCTTATCTCCAACTTGGGATTCCATACTTCCAACTAGGGCATATTGATTTCCCATTACGTCTTTCAAAAATAACTTTCCTTCCATACTAGCTAATGGGACTTGCTCTATTAGCTTGCATTCCCTCTTGTCTTACACTCGCTCCCAACTTGCGCTCTCTCTTGCCTCTCTCTCGCTCTCAGCTTGCAATAGCCCTTGTCTCTTATTTTTTCTAGTGTGTCTCACACTCGCTCTCGGCCTGCAATAGCCCTTGTGTCTTCTTTTTTCTAGCATTCCTTCACTTCAGCAAAATTTTGGAAATAATACTCCACGTATTCATGATAAGGGTTTGAAGCATTGATGCACTTTGAATGAATCCATTGCTCTCCCGCCATGATTTAATCTTGGCTTGCATTTCTTGGTGTGTTTTATATGAAGCTACTAGTTTTTTAAATCATTTTTCAATATATATTAATATTATTATGGGCATGTATTTCATATAGCATTGAGGTTATTTTGATTTATAATGAAGCATATGTATTTTTCAAAATAATTAAAAGTTAAATTAATATTTTTATTTAATTTTTAATTTTTATTTCAATAAATTATGGTATTAGTTTCATTGATAATATTTGAATTTAGATCTCAATTTTCAAAGTTTAAGTTTCTTTTAAACATGCAATATCATTACATTTGATAATATATTTAAAACTTGAGTAAAAAAATATATAATATGAAAAGTAAAATTATTAGATGATTTTAGTTTACATTGAGTTTATTTCACTTATGCGAAGTAAAATTATTAGAATCTTCTATAATAGAAATTTCATACAAGCACATTTATATGATATAAAAATATATGGTCTTTTAAAATATGATTTGAACCTTCCAAAAAGTACTTGAAAAAGAGAAGAAGAGGTTAGAATTTCCTCATAATCCTCCTTTTATTAAGGATCATATCAAAGATCTATTAATAAAAAAATAGGTTTTTTTAATAAATAGTAAAAATGGATTTTGAAAAAGACCCTTACCTTTATTTTTATTTTATAGAAAAACAAAATTTAAATAACGTTTGTTTTCAAAATTGAAACTTGAGTCTTCCTCAGTTTTCATACTCGTTTAAAAGTCATTTGAGAACTATGATTGATCAAGAAATTATTTTGCTTTTCATTGTGAGTTCTATTATTATTATTAGGATTATGTTTTTGGTTTCGTTACATTAACATATTATAATAAAGATACCAATACTTCCATTAGTTCAGTTTAGACCTACTTTTAAATAGGAACTAAAATTCTCAAAGGTGCTTCATTCCTGTAGTATTGTAATTTTTTTAATATGAAAAATAAAAATTACAAATTTTTAAGGAAAAAATGGTATTTGAACCTTCGTGCCCATCAATGCATCTTATTATTTATATGTTTATGTTATTTTCTAACAATAACTCAAATTTAATCTTATTTAATGTTATTTTAAAGATAAAAAGTATTTATTTTATGTTTTAAAATATGCTAAAACTAAAAAGAACTGCAAATCTATAAATTTATAAAAAAAAAAAATTGGTTATTGTGTGAAACCTCTATATCCACGCACAGGGCTGAGCAGTCTTCTCTTAACACAAAGCCACTACATACCCACCCCCTCACACACTCGCTCACACCGCGGTTTAAACCTTGGACCTCCCGAAGAAGAGCCAAAGCCCCAACCGATTGCGCTGCACCCAGGTTCAATATTTATAAATTTATAATTATTAATATTAATTTTTAAATAATAATTTATCAAATTAGACTTATACAAATCTAAAAACATAATATTATTATGTTCATATTTATAATAAGTAAAATTTTTCAATGATTTATATCAAATCTTCCATGTAAAAAATGTAGGTTTTTAGCTATAGCATGTCAATTGAGATGAAAAGTGTATTTATTTGTAAACTCTCAAGCTCTAAAGAAGAGAATTGTAATTTGTCAAAGATGTGGGCCCAAATACAATCTTTTATTATCCACAAAATATATATATATATATATATATATATATATATATATATATATATATATATATATATATATATATATATATATATATATATATATATATAATTTAATAACATCATTTTTCAATAATATTATGATCTTCTTACCTTTTAAAAAGAAAAATTTAAACAATTTTGTACATAATGGGAGATTTATGTCTTAGACTCATAATATGGTTTTATCTTTAGAATAAGAAAGATGATATAAGATAATACCATGATATTCTTTGTTGGACATCGTAGTGGTTTGGTTTTGGATTCTTTTTTTTGAGAGACCCTAGTAATTCAAACCACTACAAAGTGTGTGAGAGTATATGAAATCTATTTAATAATTAAGTATAACAACCTACCATAAGTTTTAATTGAAATTTGAAAATATAAAGTTAATCTAAAATTTAATACATTATAAAAATAAAAAATAGAATAATACAAAATGACTATTAGTTTTTAATAATAAACATTGGATGCCTCTTAGAATGGCTAGATGAATACCTCCACTATTAAGATAGTTTTTGATGTCTTATGGATGTCTCATGATTTTTATGGTCTTCTTGAATTTTTAGCCATATAACACTTTTAATTAGTGATCATTCTCATGTCCTCTATCATAATATGGTGTCTTATAATTAAATAATACAAAATTAAATGGATGTAAAATTTTATCTATAATTTCTTTGTTAACCAAGCAAAAATGACATACTTTTCAATAATAATAATAATGTATCCTATAATGGAATACCTCTTGCAACAAAGTGTGTTATTTCTTTTGTAAATGGATTTCTAGTTGTCCCTTATATATACATCTCTATAACTATTGGATAAAGTCAAGCTTTTGATCCTTTGGAGCCTTGTCTTGACTAATTCTTAGACTTATTTTTTAATAAATCTAATAATTATATAAGTTTCTAATTCCTACCATTAGATTTTTCTAACTAATATAATATGATGACAACGAAATCCACAAATTAAACCATCTATTATTTAATATTCCACATATGCCTAAGAAAAAGAGTTAAAACATGATTCTAGACATATTCAATAACATTTTTTAACCTAAATTCTAGGAATAATATTAATATTGTGGAATATAATACAAGGACAAGGATAATATAGAAAGAGATAATTTTATTTTAAAATGATTAAGCTTGTGTAAATTCAATAAATGCATGCTTAAGTACTTTAAAGTACTATAAAATAATAAAAAAGAATTTTTTGGGGGTTTTATAGGAACCTCTAGCCTGTTGGATAAATACGAAGTCAAAAAGACCCAAACTTTTAGGAAATTGAACCAACAAGCAGCTAAATAGAAAAGGATTTTTAATCCCAAGTGATTTGATTTTGACTTTAATAGGTACTTATTTAAAACATGTCAGACCAACAACTTAGGGGAGTCCACTTTATAGTGCTAAACATGAGAACTTAAGGAGATCTATTATTCATAAGAGTAAACAAGGTTTCATGTCTACTATTCCATCCTCCCAATGAAAATTATGTTTGATATAAGTGATAGATTTTGCATATTTGATATAATATTTAAAGTACACTTTACAAACTATTTTTTTCAATGATATTTAGGACAAGTAGTGGTGAGACTTAGATAAGAATTAATCTTAGATATATTTAAGATCTATTACATTCCCTAGTATTCGCCTCATAAAATTATATAATTGTTATAAAGCAGTCTTGGTCTTGTATGTTTATATGTATTTATATTAGGCATACAAGTACTTGTAAAACACCTTAAAAATCAACTAATTTTAGGAACTTGCAATCCTAAAATTTTCCTTAGAGTTAGAAAATTTAAAATAAGGTAGAAAAAACTTAGTTTTTTCATTATAGATCACATGACTATCAAAACCATGCTCAAAAATCCTAGAGGTATATAGAAATAATTTGAATTTAATACTTATTTACTTTTATTTTTATTATAGATGTATTTAATTCAAAAACTATCATAAAATGTACTATATTTTGATACAACCTTCTACTGAGCTTTATATTTTAATTTAGAATTGCCTGAAAATTAAAAAAACACATAAGTGGTAATTCTATCAAAATTAAGGCAATACCTAAGTTTTTTTTTCTCATTTAAATTCTTATTTTATTCTTCTAAAACTTGCAAGGATACGTCGAGGTGGCTAGATGATGTGTGTATGAGTAGAAAGAAAAGACAACCCAAAAATCTTAGTAAGCATCACAACACTTTCCCAAATATCGATAGTTTTGACCAATGTCTTCTTTCTTCCTTAAATGTCATGGCTTCTCCCCCACCCAACACTTGATTTCTTCCTCTCCTCCTCTCAATAATCCTTCTCCAATCACCCCTTCCTCTACCCCTTCACTTGGCATTCCTTTTACTAGTACTATTGACTATGGTATTAATGTATATCTTTCAAATCAAGAACAAATAATTATTTCCATTGTCATGTCCTTGAGTAATTAAGACTAGTTGATTACTTCCATGACCAAGTTCTTAAGTGATAAAGACCTAACAATTACTTCCAAAGCTAAGTCTTTGAATAACATTGAAATAATCCTAAAAATATCCACTACTATACCTCCCTTTGTCCAAGGGTCACAACAAACTATGAGGTAATAGTCTTTGATCATTCATCAAGAACCATATACTAGTGTTCTTCCACAATTACCACCTAGTCATAGTCCTAACCTAGGATTTGCTTTTGATTTAGATTCCATGATAGGAGTTTCTTTTAATTTCTTTGAATAGCCTCATGATATTCCTATTCCTCACATCAACATGTCCATCTTTGAATATGTCAATCCTCAATGATGGTTGGCCAATATTTAAAGCCTTATCCAATTGTACCATGTTCTTAAAACATATCGTGTCACATTAGCAACTTTAAACTAGGAATACAATATCATCAATGGTTGTTATGGTAGCTCTTCCAACATTAGGGACCTCTTTTGTGGCGTAACTTCAAAGAATAATTTATTTAAAGATTTGACAATGGATCTTCCACATCATATATGGTTTGTCTTATACAAACAAAACAAACAATAATAGTGGAGTATTGCTTTGAGTTCACAAGTCTTCTATTCTATACCCACTAATTGAATCCAATGGTGGAGGTCTTAACATTTTGCTATTATTTTAAAGATAAAATTCAAAATTCAACATGCTCAGTCTTTATACTCTTGACAATGCTCAACATGTAGCTTTGGTAGCAAAACAAAAGCTCCAAGATTTTGGTACCCACATATATGTGACATTAAATCTTGACATTCTTACCATAATAATGAGCATTCCCAAGAATTATTCTATTTCAAATATCGTTCTGACCACCCCATGATTAGGCCTATGAAGAATATCGTAACCTTCAATTGGAAGGTGAAGACAACTATATATGAAGATGAATATTTGGTATAGCATGAGCAACCAACAAAAGTAGATGAAGTAGGACATGAGTATGATACCATGGCTCTCTAATAATTCTCCTATGTGGATCCAAGCTCATTATAGTATCAAGGTACAAGAATTTATTAAACAACAATGTGTCAATATGTTAATTGATTTAGGTAGCACACATAACTTTATAAATAGTAATACAAGTTCTTTGGGCTTGTATATCAATACTTCAAATCGGGATAAATTTTAATTTTTAATTTCAAATAGGGGTAATGCTTAATGTATGGTCAAACAACTAAAGTTAATAGCCAAATGGGGTATTATACTTGGTTGAGAAATCTCTTTTCCATGAACCTAATTAGTTTATATGTCATCCTACGAGCACAATGGTTATCTCAAATTGAGGATATTACTATTAATTTATAATAATTATGTGGCAAATGGATAGATAATGAAATATCATTTGTCTTCAAGGAATCCAACCCCCTCCTTCTAAGGTGGTTAGTTCACATAGCATGTAAAATATATTGAACAAATGTGGTTATGGATTCTTCGCTCAAGTCAATTACATGGAGGTTTAGTTTTTAGAGCTAATTCTTCTAGTTATTCCTTTGGATTTACAAAAATATTGTGGATCAATATAAGGAGGTCTCCAATGAGCACCATGGATCTTCCTCCTAAGTGCATACATGATCATGCCATCCACCTTGTATTATGAATTCACCTTCTAATGTGCATCCTTACCATTATACCCAACCTTAAAATTTAGAAATTGAGAATCTAGTTCAAGAAATGTTGGAGCAAGGAATCATTCACCCAAGCATCAGTACATACTCTTGTCTATTGGTGATGGTACAATGTAAATTTAACTCATGGTACATGTGTCCTAATTTTATCCTCTCAACAATATCACTATCAAAGATAAGTTTTGTTCCTTTTATAGATGATTTGTTATATGATTTGCACAGTGCTAGATACTTTACAAAACTAGACTTATGCTATGGGTTTCATCAAACTAGGTTTAGAGAAGAGGATATCCCTAATATTACTTTTCATACATAGGAGGGTTATTATAAATTTTTAGTCATGTATTTAGATCTCATTAATGATCCTTCCACTTTTTAAAGTCTCATAAACTCTATCTTTCATCATTTCCTTTACAAGTGTGTCTTGGTTTTCGATGATGACATCCTAATGTATAATAAGTTATGGATGGATCATCTGGTTCGTGTGGACAAATTTCTTCACCTATTATAAAGGGAAAACATTTTTTCAAATGGTCCAAATGTTCCTTTGGGGTCGAAGAGGTAGAATACATGGTATATATAGTATCTCAAAAAGGATTCAAGGTAGATCCTAACAAGATCAAATCCATGCAAGAGTGGCCCTTGCCTAAATATCTTAAACAACTTCATGGAGTTTTAGGACTTATAGGCTACTATAGAAAATTTATCTGCAACTATGGCAAAAAATTTATTGCTCTCACTAAAAATGATTCTTTTGTTTAGCTTGAAGCTACATCTCAAGCCTTCCAAGTCCTCAAAGAAGTTGTTTGTACGACTCATATTTTGGACACCCTTAATTTTAGTAAACCTTTTATCATTGAGTGTGATGCTTTTGGCACAAATATTGGAGCTATTTTAATGTAATGTGGTCACCCGTTAACCCTTGAAAGTAAGCAACTTTTCAAAATAAATTGGGATGGTCCACTTATGAGAAATAAATCTTAGTTGTTTTGCATACTATAGAGAAAAGGAGGCCTTATTTGTTGGAGCATTGCTTCATCATCAAGACTAACCATACCAACCTTAATCATTTCTTAGAGTAGCATTTTTCATGTCTTAAATAGAATTAATGGATAATCAAGCTCTTGGGTTATGATTTTGTTATTAAATACAAGAAAATAAAGGAAAATATGGTGGTTTATGCCTTGTCACACAAATATGAGTATGTTGTTGCTTTCAATACCATCTCTAATCCTCTTCCAAAATAGATTTATCAACTTTAGGAAGATTTGATTTTTGATCCATAGACTGTGTAAATCATTCATGAAAACAATACAATATCATCAATGCATTCTAGTTTTCATATACTGATGGAGTGCTTTGCAAAAAGTATCGCATTTATCTTTGTTAGTATTCAGCTATTAAGTCAAATTTTCTTCAGGAATTGCATGCATCTCCTTTGTCTAGACATTCAAACCCCTTAAAAGCACACCAATGGGTGAAGCAATCATTTTCTTTGAAAGGATTAAAGGTAAATGTCAAGATGTTTGTGGTTGAGTGTGAGAGGTGTTAGCATAACAAAGGGAATACAATTAAATATCCTAGGTTGTTACAATCCTTGCCTATTCCTAACTTCTAATGGGAGAATATTCATGTATTTCATTAAGGATCTTCCCAAATAAAAGGAGACAATAGTGATCCTTGTGGTGGTAGATTGCCTTTCCAAGTATGCTTATTTATATGCATTACAACATCCCTATTCAAAAAGTAAGGTGAAAAAGGTATTTCTTGATTATGTTTTTAAATTACATGGTATACCCAAAACCATTGTGAGTTATCATGACCTTGTCTTCATTGATAACTTTTGGAAATAATTATTTTGTCTTAGTGATACCAAGTTGAGTATGTCCTCTTCTTATCACCCTTAGTTAGATGGTCAAACAAAGATTGTTAATAAATGTTTGGGTACTTACCTTCGTTGTTTTGATCAAGACAAGTAGTATCACTAGGTTTAGTGCCTTTTGTTATCCAAATTGTGGTATAATACTTCTTACCATTCATCCTTCAATATGTCCCCAATTGAAGAATTATATGGTCAAAAACCTACATCCATAGAAGACTATGTTTTAGGATTCTTCAAGGTTGCCCTGGTAGATGATTTGTTATAGCAATGATGGTTGGTGCTTTAGCTTCTTAAAGATAATTTGACCTATACCTAGAACCATATGAAACAACAACAAGGTTCACGCTATTTTAAATGATAATTTACCATAGGATATATGGTCTTCTTGTGCCTATAACCCTATAAGCAATTAACCTAAAGACCAATTCTAGTTAGAATTTGACTCCTTAATTTTATGGGTCCTACAAGGTGGTTAGCCACATTGGTGAAGTGGTATATTAGCTGGAGCTCCCACCATCTTCCCACATCAATCCTATATTTCATGTGTCCTATATCAAATAGGTTATTGGCCAAAAGGTGAAGTCCTATATGGAGCTTCTAGAACTTGATGACGAAGGTTGAATCACTCTCTTGAAGTAATATTGTGGTCTAGTTTTTTTCATCTTCAGCCTCAAAAAATTTAGAATTTTATCATCAAATAGTAGGACCTTCCAAAATATGATGCTACATGGGATCCTGAGAGCATTTTCTAAAATTTTCCAACTTTGAAGATAAATATTTTAGAGGAGACATATAATGGCTCCAATATATCCATGTTGGCTATTTTTATTTTTATTAGCTTAGGATCTAGGTTTAGATAGTTAGATCTTGAGCAATAGGGTTAGGGTTAATGTTGATTTAATATATAAACAATAATTTTTATGATGAGGACATATGATAATCTTAGGATTATTTTAGTATTAGTATTATTAGTAGATAATTTTATTATGTAATATGTGAGTCTAAATTGCTCACATTGGCTTTCTAGATGCAGGTGATCTTCTAGTTATAGCTTTTAGGAAATCTTCTAAGGTTGTTAGTTGTTTTAGCTAAAATCCTAAGTTAAGTTGTTAGTTTACAATGTTATCTTGTACTCTTCTAAATCTTGTATTCATTGAGATTTTGAAGATGTTCTTCTATTGTAATTCAAGCTTATTTAAGCAAATTTTAGCAATGCAAAGTCCAATTCAACTTGAACCACATTAATGGTATCAAAGTAGAATGATTAGTGGACTTTAGGTCATTTTTTATCTCTTATCTTGCTAACATGTTGTTGCTTGTGTTTCATGCATATCACTTGAAGGATATTTTTTGTGAGTCCAATCAATCAAATCATACATGCAACTATTATTTCATTCGAGTGTTCTAATGTATCGCTAACTTATAGCATAATATCATTACTTATAATTTTGTATGTGTGTTCACTAGCAACAAATATCAATTTTATTTCATTGCTAAGACACGCCATCCTAACTATATTTTTTTGGTGTGACTATCTGGTGCATCATCTCAATGATCGGATGGGTTGGATGGCATCTCTAGAGTTTAAAAAGTCTAAAGTTGTACAACCTCATATTTTGAGTAGTAGAATACCACCTTTGTAAATGTATCCAATCTGATTGAATCACTCATCATGTCAAAGCACTATTTCAACACATTATTTTAGTGGTATTGCTCATCTACATCCCACATTCCTCTAGTGGTTTTTCTCATCTACATCCCATGTGAAACCTCACTTAACACTCCAACAATGTTCACAAGTTATGCATGAAGTTTTACATATCAATTTAGCCTATGATGATGCCATATGTCGAGGTGAATATCGGCTTTTTAGATATTTCCTAATGAGGATGAGTTTATTGTAGTGGGATTTTTTGTTACATTTTAAATTAGTTTGACATGGTGCTAGCACTAGCTATCGTAACTTTTGTATGCCTCACACACTACTTTCTTTCACACTAGGCTAGTGATAATCATAATCATATCTTGATGTTGAAACATGACACTATTGACCATCAAGTAAATCTATGATAGTATAATTACATGGTGGTTTTATTCATCTAGATAAGTAGTAATACTACTCACTATGGGTTTGTTATGTCCAAATATTTTATCACTAGTGAAAGTATTAAGAGTTTTCCCATATTATCCACAAATCCCTTTACTAGGATCAAATATTAATCAAAATATAAAACCATTCAAATCAATGGTCAATATCAATAAATATCATTCATAGAATAACAACAATATTTCACAATAATCAAACTCATAATATTATTCATAAATCATCAAATATACAATATTTCATTCATGTTCAATACTCAATACAGTGCATGGAGCTTTGTCTCAATAATATAACCTTACAATATGACTCTTCAATACTCAATTATTGCTCTCCTCAAACATCCAAGATATGCATCCTTTCACATTCCTCACATATGACAAAACTCTCATGACTCTTCACTTTACATCTTGCCACATATCATGTGACTCTTCACTTGCATATTTGACACCTAACACCTATGACTCTTGACTTACTAACTTGACACTTTGCACTCTCTCACACTTTGCACACTTGCACACTTTATTACATAACACTTGGACTCTTCTCACACATTGACATATACATTAGATAAAATATAACTTACATTCCCTAATCTAATATTCATAAATGTACCACATGCTACCAAATAATTAATATCTCCAACACCCCCTGTATTACATTATTTGGTGTGAATAATTTTAATATTAAATCTTCATCTTCTGCTTTAGCTTCTTCATTCCCTATATTTGTCTTCAACTGTGTTATGGTTGCTACCATTATATCTTCTATAGTCCTGATTATTTCAACAGTCACTTTTGATATAACCTATTTAAGTAATTCATTCAATGCCATTAGTAAAATTCCTTTCATAGTATTCCATTCATGAATACCATCCCCTTTATGCCAACATGTTTTGTGGGTATGATTGTGACTCCTATGATTTAGATAATGAACATAATTCCAACAATATTTAGCCTTATGTCCAAACTTGTTACATTGTTTACATCTTTGAGTATAATTTAATTTTGGGTGGACTTTGGTAGGAATAAAAATCTTGTTTCTTTATTTCACTACCTTTTTTGATGACCCTACATATTCATAACTTGATTTTCCTTCATTATAAACATCTTCAAAATAATCTTCCACATGTTGTTCAAGATTCATAAGAACAACATTTTCAGCTTTATTTTGAATAAATTGAATATGTTCTATCAATTATTGTGTTCCATGATCCTTGAAGTTTTTCCTTTTTCTTGAGTATTCATTTTTCTTTGCATTCTATCCATGATAAATTTCACAAAAAAATTGTTCTCAAATCAATTCCTTTGATGTAAAATGTATTATATATCTCAAATTCAGTTAAAGAATTTCAATTTCAAAACTTCAATAGGAAATCAATTTCGCAAAACTTCAATAGGAAACTAATTCACAATTTCCTTCAATCAAATTCACATTCAATCAATTAATCATTAGACTTAACTCATATATTCAATCATTATTAATCAAATTCATTAATTCTTATATCTCCCAAATTATTAAACTCAAATGCAACTCATGTCTCCCAACTTAATTCATCAATTTCCCAAATTCACCTTTAAATTTTAATTTCAACAACACTCCATTCAATTCAATATTCAAATCAAATTTCAATTATATGATTTCCTTATATCTCCCAAGCATTAATTCATTCCTTCTTTTCAATTTCTTTATCAAAAATCAAATGATTTATTTTTCCTTATATCTCCAAATATCTATAATTAATTATCAACTTATCTCTCCATTCATTTCATCCATTCATCAATCATTCATTTCTTCGTATCTATCCTAAATCAAATAATTATTAAGATATTTTTTCTTATAACTCCTAAAATGTGTGAAAAATGTCCAAAAATAAATTTACCTTATTTTATGCTTGGTCAAACATATTTTTAGGACTAAGAAATTATGAGGGCATAGGTAATGTCATTTGTCAGTTCATCAAGGCTAATTTTTTAGGCTTGTCGGGGTATGCTTTGAAACCCATTATGAATTTACACCTTATACCTTTATCTTCCATATAGCTTAGCTTCTACTAATGTATCCTTTATTGTGGATAACTTCTCTTCTACATTTCCAACAAAAATCTCTAGCAAATGGCTTCTCCTCTTTTACTCTAGAGAATATTTTCTCCAATGTGTCTCAACCACTATGAATGGTTTCTCTTATTCTACTCTAAATAATGGTTTCTTAACTTTAGCTCTGGAAAACAATTTATCTTCCTCTCTATAAACATTTTAGCACTACATCTTGTAATCTCCAAAGACTCTATAGATTTCAGCATCAACTTTCTTTTATCTCCACCTCAACTTATTCAATTTGCATTTTCAACATCTTCTTAGTATTTGTCCTCAAAATCCAGTAATGTTTCTTTCAATTCTTCAACACTCTTTTCACATTGAATAAAATAATCTACCAAATATATTAATCTACTCATCATTTGTAACTCACTTTATCCAAAGATATTGTGTTCTCTACCTTCAACACCTTGATCACTATATCACATAGCTTCTTTTGCAATATATATTCTTTTCCAATAATTTGCCTCACAACTTATTCATGCAATAGTCTCATAGCATACTTTAACCATCACACTAGTTATCTTCAACAATTTGCATATCCTCTCTTTCTCAATGCAGTATCAATAGTTATCAACTTCACCTTCTTGGTGTACTATCAATCATCAACTTGTTCCTCTTGATGCAATATCAATCATTCTATCACATGTCAACTTCTCTTTCTCAGTGAAATATGAACCAACTTTTCCTCTTCTCAATCAACATTTAATCAATGACAAATTTCTCTCAAACTTCTCACATGGCCAAAGTCCAACTTTGATACCACTATTAGGAATTTTTCAATATTATCTCACAAGTCCCTTTACCAAGATCAAATATTAATCACAATATTAAAGCATTCAACTCAATGGCCAATATCAATAAATATCATTCATAGAATAACAACAATATTTCACAATAATCAAACTCACAATATTATTCATAAATCATCAAATATATAATCTCTCATTCATGTTCAGTACTCAATACAATGCATGGATTTTTATCTCCATAATATAACCTTACAAGATGACTCTTCAATACTCAACTATTGCTCTCCTCAAACATCCAAGAGATGCATCCTTTCACATTCCTCACATATAACAAAACTCTCATGACTCTTCACTTTACATCTTGACACATATTATGTGGTTCTTCACTTGCATATTTGACACCTAACACCTATGACTCTTGACTTACTAACTTGACACTTTGCACTCTCTCACACTTTGCACACTTGCACACTTTATTACATAATGTTGGGACTCTTATCACACATTGACACATACATTAGATAAAATATAACTCACATTCCCTAATATAATATTTATAAATATACCACATGCTACCAAATAGTTAATATCCTCAATACCTCATATTACATTATTTGGTGTAAAGACTTTTAATCTTCAATCTTCATCTTCTACTTCAACTTCTTCATTCTCTATCTTTATCTTCAACTATGGTAGGTTGTTGTAGTCCTGATTATTTCAAAATTCACTTTTGCAATAACCTGTTTAAGTACTTCATCAAATACCATTAGTAAAATTTATTTCATAGTGTTCCATTCATGAACACCATTCCCTTTATGCCAACATGTTTTTTGGATATCATTGTGACTCCCATAATCTATACAATGAACATGATTCCATCAATATTTAGCCTTATGTCCAAACTTGTTGCATTGTTTAAAATTTGATTGGATGGACTTTGATAGGAACATAAAACTTATTTATTGATTTCATTACCTTCTTTTATGACACTACACATTCATAATTTGATTTTCCTTCATTACAAGCATCTTAAAAATAATCTTTCATACATTGTTCAAGAATCATAAAAACAACATTTTCAACTTTATTCTGCATAAATTCAATATGTTCTATCAATTATTATGTTTCGTGACTCATTTTTATTTGCATTATATCCATGATAAATTTCATAAAATAGTTGTTATCAAATCAATTCCTTTGATGTAAAATGTGGTATGTCTCCGAAATTCAATTAAAGAATGTCAATTTCAAATCTTCAATAGGAAATCAGTTTTCATCAACTTTTAGAAACAATCATCAAATGTCAAAGTCATCAATCTTCAAATTTTTAACCAATATTCAAATTTTTAATTCACAATTTCCTTCAATAAAATTCACATTCAATCAATCAATCATTTGACTTCACTCATATATTCAAATCATCATTAATCAAATTCATTAATTCATATAGCAACTAATTTATTAAACTCAAATTCAACTTATGTTTCTCAACTTAATTCATAAATTTCCCAAATTCACCTTTAAATTTTAATTTCATCAAAACTCCATTCAATTCAATCTTCAAATCAAATTTTAATTATATGATTTTCTTATATCTCCCAAGCATTAATTAATTCCTTCTTTTCAATTTCTTTGTAAAAAATCAAATGATTTTGTTCCTTATATCTCCAAATATCTTTAATTAATTACCAACTTATCTCTTCATTCATCAATCATTCATTTATTTTTCTCTCTCCTAAATAAAATAATTATTTAAATTTTTATCCTTATAACTCCTAAAATGTGCAACAAAAGTCCAAAAAGGAATTTACCTTATTTTGTGCTTAGTCAAACGTCTTTTCAAGACTGACAAATTATCAAGGCACAAGTAATGTCCTTCATTAGTTCATCAAGGTTGATTTGTTAGTCTTCTTAGGGAATGCTTTAAAACCCATTATGAATTTACACCTTTTACTTTATCTTCCTTATAGCTTAGCTTTTGCTAATGGATCCTTCACTACACATGACTTCTCTTCTACGTTTCCAATGAACAACTCTAATGAATGGTGTAGCATAGGGGAGAGTATTCCTGGAGAGGGAGGTAATTTGGTAGGTTTAGAGATGAATCCCAATGTTTTATAATAGCTTTTGCCCAAATCATACAAGTGTATGATTTGCCTTTGAATTATTTGAGACTTTCACAAAATAGCTTGTACAATATCCAAATCGCACAATTGTATGATCCAAATTGTACAACAGGATGGCATGTATGATTTGCCACTTGGTAAATTTTTTGAAATTCATTTTGCAATCCAAATCGATCATTTTTGTAATCATTCTCTCCAGAACGTTTATTTTCCTTAATTGGTAAGTTTAAACTACACAATTACACTTCCTAATTTGGTAAACAATCAATTGTAAGATTTTGTGGTTAGGATCTATGGTTTCACCAAACCCTTGTTGAATTATTAATTCATAGATTTTCCAATTTGCACACCATTCTTCTCCAAGAAATATTTGGGTTATCTTTCTAATGCAATTACCAACATAGTTTTATAACATGCAAACCCTAATTTATTGTTATTGAATTATGATCATCACCAACGTTTCTATAAATCGTACAACAACATATTGATGTTCTTGTATAGAAATAATAATATGTAGATTTAATTCCTCAGCATTCTCCAAGGTTAAGGGTTCATAATTAGTGTAATTCCATTGCCACAATATCCATATTCCACACCATTCTAGCCATACTTGCATAGAACACACAATCTGGATTCACCATCCACATGCACAATAGAATTTACAATAACTCACAATTGTAATGCTACTTTCATTATTATGGCTGAATATGTTTGTACAATTATCAATGAACAATCACAATGAACAACAACTATATCCTCCATGAACAACTATGATCAACAACATGAATGAACTATCAATGAACAATCCAAAACTATGAACAATCGACAACCACATCAAAATCGAATTGGGATCCTTATAATGTTTTACTAGGATGTTCCAAAGCATTTTCTAAGACAAACACTATTTACAACTACCATCCCCATAAATAATCAACTTGCATTAAGGTCTTCCTAAGTATAATTTAATTATTATCAAATTCACCTTAAATGCATATTTCATCTAATTTCATCTAATTTCACTTAATTTCTAATTGCACGTTTGCAACTTCATACAATTACACCCAATTCTACATTTTATAACTTCTCATTTGTACAATTATACAAACTCCTACATGTGTACGCTTTGACAAACCATACATCTAACAAAATTGAATAGCTTCTAGGAGGTGGATTTGTTACCTACAAATGGCTTCTCCTCTTCTTATCTAGAGAATTTTTTCTCCACTATGTCTCCTCCATTGTGAATAGCTTCTCCTCTTTTGCTCCAAAGAATAGATTCATCACTTTGGCTCTGGAAAACGATTTGTCTTCCTCTTTGTAAACACTTTAGCATTGTATCTTGTAATCTCCAGCAAGTTTACAGATTTTAGCATCAAATTTCTTCTAGATCCACCTCACTTCATTCAATTTGTATTTTCAACATATTCTTAGGTTTTGTCCTCAAAATCTAGTAATTTGTCTTTCAATTCTTCAACACTCCTTTTACATTCAATAAAATAATATTACATATATCTTAATCTTATCGTTATCTACTGCTCACTTTATCCAAATATATTGTGTTCTCTACCTTCAAAACCCTGATCACTATATCACATAGCTTCTTTCATGGTATATCTCCTTTTCCAAAAAAAAATCTCACAACTTATTCATTCAACAATCTCATAGTATATTCTAACCTTCATAATAGTTATCTTCAACACTTCTCATATCCTATCTTTCTTGGTGCAATATCAACCATCGTCAACTTCTTCTTCTTGATGCACTATCAATCGATAACTTCATCCTCTCACAAGTCAACTTCTCTTTCTCGATGAAATATCATTTGAATTTTCCTCTTCTCAATAAAAAATCCTTCAAGCTTCTAAAATGGCTAGATTTCAACTCTGATACCACTATTGGAAATTTTCTAAGATTATTTCACTAATACTTTTACTAGTATTAAATATTAATCACAATACTAAAGCATTCAACTCAATGGCTAATATCAATAAATTTCATTCATATAATAACAACAATATTTCACAATAATCAAACTCACAATATTATTCATAAATCATCAAATATGCAATCTCTCATTCATGTTCAATACTCGATACAATGCATGGAGCTTTATCTCCATAATATAACCTTACAATATGACTCTTCAATACTCAACTATTGCTCTCCTCAAACATCCAAGAGATGCATCCTTTCACATTCCTCACATATGAAAAAACTCTCATGACTCTTCACTTTACATCTTACCACATATCATGTGACTCTTCACTTGCATATTTGACACCTAACACCTATGACTCTTGACTAACTAACTCGACACTTTGCACTCTCTTACACTTTGCACATTTACATCATACCATATATCATGTGACTATTCACTTGCATATTTGACACCTAACACCTATGACTCTTGACTTACTAACTTGACACTTTGCACACTTGCACACTTTATTACATAATGCTTAGACTCTTCTCACATATTGACACATATATTAGATAAAATATAAATTACATTCCCTAATATAATATTTACAAATGTACCACATGCTACCAAATAATATAATATATCCAACATAATGGCAAGAAAATAATTCCAAAAACTTGTCACATGGAAGAACATCAATGTTCCCAGCCATGCAATCAAACTCTTATGAATTTGTGACTTTTATAGATTATTTTCAATTGGATACCATGTTGATCCAATTGCTCAAACAATAAAAGTGGAAAATAAGTGTGTTATCTATTTTAATTTTACCACCACAAGACTATATAGGATGTCTAGATGTGGTTCATAGGGACACCATATAGAATAGCTCCATTGGAAAAAGAACACATCCAGTTGTCCCTAACAACCTCAACATGCTCTTCACATGCATAAATTATTTTTGTCTAAGTAACATTTGGCTAAATTGGACCCCCATATTCAGTTTCTTCCAATGATTGCAATAGTAGATAGATTAAATTCATAGTTTAGGGAGTTGAGCACATGTGACAAATGAGTTATTTTTGAGTGGCACACAGAATTCAAATATCCATTTATTGTTGGTGGGAGCAGTGAAATAAGGTTGGTGATCATTGTGTTGGAGAATATTACATTATTTAGTACATGCTTATATACCACTTTGGCACAATATTATATTAGGTGTGTCTTATATTTGAGTGTGAGTTTATATTTTATGTAATGTAATAATGTGCAGGAAATACACAAGTGTCATGTAATTGAGTGTGCAAGTGTTGTGAGTGTGGATGTGTACAAGTGTTCATTATGTAAGAGTGCACATGTGTCCTTAGAATAGGAAAGTGAAGATTTTCAAAGAAGAGTGAAGGTCAAGAGTAATCCATATGAAGAGTCACATACTATATTATATTTGTGACAAAGCATTGTAATTGGTATCTAAAATGCATTGCACATAGAATGCATTATTAGACCTTTATTATATATCATTTTCAGTATTTTCATGAGTATTTATGAGTGATTATTTTATGAGTATTTTTGAAGTTATTTTCTGAGTTATACTTGTGTAATTTATTATTATTATTGAGTTCTTTATATTGCAACTTTATATTTTATTATGTGGTTATTTACATTAAGTATCAAGCTTCAAAATCTATCAGTGGTATCAGAGCCACAACAAGTTTTTCTTGCATAGGTTTTTAAAAGTTGCAAACAATATAAGGATATTTCCACTAGCTAAGGAAAGACCAGTGAAGTTAAGGACATTACCTCTAGATAAGAAAAACCAAAGAAGATAGTATTTCCACTGGCTAAGAGAAAGACCAGTGAAGGCAAGAAATTAATACCACTAGGTTGAAGGACAACTAGTAAAGATTTAAAGAGGTAAATTTTAGAGAACCAACTCAAGAAGAAAATTTGGTCATTGCCATTTTATTTAGATTATTGAAAATATTTATAGAAGTTTTATATTATTGCTAGAAAATGTTATCCAAGTTTTTGCTACAGTGAAAATTGATCTTTAGAATTTGAGAAGCTTCCTCCAACGGATAGAGAATACTTTCATATTTTATTTCTATAAGGCTTTGAACTTTTTTCATGCAGGGATTGGTTTGATATGTAGTTAAATTTCATATCTTGCTAAGTGTTTCAGGTCTCAAAGATAGACCTTGATAGATAGATTGAGTTTACCTATTCCAAGAATAAATTTGGAATAGAAGGCAATCTACAACATAGTTTTAGGTCTTAAAAATAAACCTTGATATTGACAAGAGTAAGAATACCAAAGAGAAAATAGGTCCCACAGAAGCATACAAAGGAGACTTAAAAAAAATCCCATTAAAAGAACATTAAGAGACCCAAGAAAGAGGTCCTATTGAAAATGTTGATAGAGAAAGAAAACTTGAAGGTAGAAGAAGACTTCAAGATAATATAAAGTCTTGAGGATAGTCCTAGTTAAAGGACAACACATAGAGGATAGTCCTAGTTAAAGGTCAACACATAGCACATCAAAGAAAGCATTATGGTAGTCCACATTCAATAATAAAGTCAAAATATTTGAAATAGCAAAAGAGGAAGGCAATATTTGGAGTGAATGCCACAAGGGCAATATTAAAATATCACAAGGATAACATTGAAGAGAAAGGTAGCATTTGAAGGTCATAAATACAATACTGAAAGCAAGTGTAGCATCACAACAAGAATAATTGAAGCTAGAGAAGGCAACATATTCAATCAAGAAAAAGATTAAAATCTAGAAGAACAATCTTGAAGACAATAAGAGATTTTCAAGAGAGAAAGAATACAAAGATAAAATAATTTCAGTAAAGATGTTTACATAAGGTTTGGGACAATCATCGACATCCAATGACAATCCCATAAGGTATTGTGAAAACCATTTGAAGGAGATTTCAGTGAAATCATATGGAAGGCAAGTATTTTTCCAAAGCTGAGAAAGTATAAGCACCACAGTCAATATTGAAGACAACACAATAGAAGACATCATAAAGCAAAATATAATATAGCATAAATGAGGTAGTGAAGTTTTAATTTTAGATTATAATCCAATGTAATATAATCACCATTAAACCAGCACCAAGTTGCAAATAAATTAGATTATTAGAAATAACAAATAAGAAGAAAAATTTGAACTCTAAGAGCAAGTCAACTCAACATTGTGCAGAAGCAAAGTGCTAGAGATGAGGAGAAAAACTACAACAAAGTAACAAGGATAGAAAGCTACAAAATAAGGATACAAGTGTGTCAAATAAGAGATAGAATATCACTTGAGAAATTGACACCAAAATTTGGGCTCAAAGAACATCAAAATCAGGTAGTGAGAAAGATGTTGACCAAGCCAAACATTGAGTGCAAGGGATATCAAAACTAGGCAGTGTGAGAGACGTAGAGCATCATCCAAGAGTAGATCATAATCTAAGTGTGAGAGGAGGTAAAAGGTAGGTAGAGCAAAACTTTGAAATGGATTTAAAATACCATCAAAAGGAATAAAATGAAGCACCAAAGAAGAGTGTTATTTGAGCAAAGACAAAGCGTTATCAAAAGAGAGCTAAAGCACCAAGGGAAGAGTGTTATTTGAGCAAATTTGGAATACCTCAGAAGAGTCAATTGCTATAATTTTAATGATGAACTTGAATGCCACATTATGAGAAAGTAATGTCTTCTTGATCAAAGGAAAAGTTTCAAGTGCTGCTTTTCCAATTGTAGGAAAAAAACGCTAATCAAATACTAGGCAGCAAAACATCCATTTAAGAAACCATTGATGCATTAAGGACACATATTCCAAGGTGTAGAATCATCAAGAGTGAAGGTTGAGCACAACAAAGAATTCAAGGCATTGAGCAATACACTCAGAAGGTCAAGGGACGTAGAAGATGAAAAGTTATGAAGTAAAATCCTAGTCTGAGTGCTCAAGAACTCATAATGCTTGAATGTTACAAGCACATGGAGTGTCACCCATTCAAGCAAGCATCACCATGTGGCACAAGGAAGATAAATATATAGTTTTTATAACATCTTATAAGAATATCAAGTAAGGATACATGCAAGGAATCTTCATCCACTTTGCACATTTTCAAGTTAGATAAAGAGATTACAGTCCAATTCTCACATGCTAAATCAAGGAGAAAAAACCAACACATATTCATCATTGAAGACTCGCACAATTGTGGTAGAGCAACCATACATTCAAATCCAAGAGAAGAGAATAATGTAGCATCAAAAATCGTTCATCAAGCTATGTGCCCTAGGGATGTAAATTAGGGTTTTTATAATTTATTAATATTTCCTAAGGTTAAAATGAGAAATAAGGTGCATATAGCTCAAATTATTATTTGCTAAGGTTGAACAAGTCTAGTGGAGAGATAAGTAGTTTAATAGGAAAATTAATGCATTAACTTTTTTTTTTTTTGTGGAAAAACATCCCAAAAGGGATGCCACTTTCGGGTAAGACCCAAGGAGGCAGGGGTATCCATAATGCATTAACTTCTTGGTGGAGTAATAAGTAGACTTTATTATTTTTTAAGGCTTGTTTTTTCAAAAGGATTCAAAAATAGTTTAATTAATTTATTGAAATTCTAAAACCATAGAATATTTTGCAATAATGGAGAGACAAGGAATTCTACTTAAAATTTAGGAATTCATAATTTTACAAATATTCTAGTTTATATTTAATTAGGGAGACATAAGGTATTCAACTTTAAAGGTTCTTATCAAACTTGAAATCTTTCTTTATCTAAAATATATAAGTATCACCATGACATCTAACAAGTTTTTTCTCTTAGAGTCTCAACTCCTCAAAGGTCCTAATTATGCTTCATGGAAAAACAAAGTAAAATCAATCTTGGTAGTAGAAAATTTATGGGACATTGTTAGAGGAACCAAAACAAAACTGGCTGAAGGTGATAGAGAAAATCACAAATATGAATAAGAATAAGCTAAAACTCTTATGATGATCACATTTGCTATCATGTATGAGATACAACCATACATAAGATCAATTACAACCTCTACTAAAGCATGGAATACTTTAGCCAAAATATTTGAAGAAAAAATAAAGCTACCGTCTTGAATCTTGAAACTCAATTGCACTCTTTAAATTTGACTAGTGGTTAAAGTATTAAATCATTTTTAAGAAGAGTGGAAAACTTAAAAGCAAAACTATTAACTTTAGGTAAAAAATTAGAAGATAAATTGCTTGTCCAAGTAATCCTAAGGGGTCTTCCAAAAAATTACAAACACCTAGTTACTTCTCTTCAAATCCTTAGCAAGGATATTTCATTTGATGAGTTAGTCAATATTCTCCAAGAATATGAAGTTGAGAATTCTATCAAAAATGAAATGACTAACAATACATTGGTAACTAAAGAGAATGCTCAAGGTCATGTTGCTTCAACTTTAAGATATGGATTTAATAAGAGTAACAAATATTGTTAGATTTGTAAAAGAAGAAATCATAATACAATTTTTTGTAGATATAATACAAGGAATCAGATAAATCAAAATAATGAAGCAAATAGACCAGTAAAATATAGACAGTGGACACTTCCAAACTCCATTTCATCCATAATTTCAATAATAGCATGCTTCTCAATATCAATATAATCAACCTCAACTGCAATATAGAGAAGGGAATCAAAAGAGTCATTTAGCTCAAGAAATTCAGGAACTAGAAGTGACTACAAAAGAAAATGAAGTCAAGGCTCTTTTAGAAAAAGTATTAATACATAAAGAAGAGTGACTACAATATTAGGTTATGTGTGTGTCTTAGATTAGAGTGTGAGTTTATATTTCATGTAATGTAATAATGTGTAAGAAATGCACAAGTGTCATGTAATTGAGTGTGCAAGTGTTGTGAGTGTAGATGTGCACAAGTGTCCATTATGTAAGAGCGCGCGTGTCCTTAGAATAGGTAAGTTAAGAGTTTCAAAGAAGAGTGAAGGTCAAGAGTACTCCATATGAAGAGTCACATACTATATTATATTTGTGATAAAGCACTGTAATTGGTATCTAAAATGCATTGCACATAGAATGCATTATTATACCTTTCTTCTATATCATTTTCAGTATTTTCATGAGTATTTATGAGTGATTATTTTATGAGTATTTTTGAAGTTATTTTCTGAGCTATACTTGTGTAATTTATTCTTATTTCCTATTTCTTTATATTGCGACTTTATATTCAATTATGTGGTTATTTACATTAAGTATCAAGCTTTAAAATCTAACACATTGGTGCAAGGTGCCACCAAAGTCAAACTATTATGCCCTTAAACTAAGGTTTGCACTCTTTAACTAATTTGAAGCTAGGTAAATTATCTACTCAAGAGGAGAAGAAATCTCTAATCTACCTTTGCCATAAGTATGATGGAGTGATAGCATCAAATTGTGAAGACCTAAAAGGATACAATAAGGATATCATCCATCATATAATAGAGCTAGCTTATGAGGCTAAACCCATGAACCTATTATGAGAAGAGAATTATCTAAATTAATTGCATCAAGTATTAGATATCACCTTAAGCATACCATATGGATCTCCAATTTGGTTCCCATGATAAAAATAAATGGAGAATCTAGGCTATGTGCTGATTTTAGGGACCTGAACAAAGCTTCATTGAAGGATCACTACCCCTTTCCCATAATGGACCAAATCCTCTAGACTATCACTAGTTTTGAAATATTCTCCTTGTTGGATGGATTATATAGTTGTAATAAAGTAAGAGTGAAGGATGAATATTAACATAAGATAAATTTCACAAGTAAATGGGGCACCTTTGCATATCAACAAATGTTTTTTTCTTGTCCATTGTTGGTGCTACATTTGAGAGAGCCATAGACATTACTTTCAAAGACTTGATTAGTAAAATAATATTGATCTATTTATATGACTTAGTTGTCTTGTCCAAGAAAAAGGAGGATCACTCTGTACACTTGGAGAAGGTTTTCAAATGTTTCCAAGAGTTTGGTGTTTTGCATCAATCCCTAAAAATGAATCTTTTATGTTCCTTAGGGTAAACTATTGGGTCATACTATATCAAAAAAAGGTGTTTCCATTGTTCTTGCTAGGGTTGGGTCCATTTCCAACCTCTATTTACCACAATATAAGAAATCCATCCAATATTATTTTAGGTCAAATAAAATTTGTTAGAAGGTTTATATCAAATTTTACAAGCACTATCAAACCGATGACTCTTATATTGAAGAAAGACTGAGCATTTAAGTGGAGTGAGGAAGGGAAGAAAAAATTTGAAGGAATAAATAAATTTATAGCAGAGGATCCAATTCTAGTAAACCCATATTTCAATAAATATTTCATCCTCTATGCATATGGGGATGATTTCAGCATTGCAACATTGTCTACCCAAAAGGATGACAACTAGAAAGAACACCCAATTGACTTTTTTAGTCAAAATTTGAAGGGCTACAAGAAGAGATATAATTTTATTGATAAACATGTATATACTCTAATTAAAGACTCTAAGAAGTTCAAATGCTTAGTGTTTAACAACAAAATCATTGTTTATGAAATCCACTATTACATAAAGGGATACATAATGGCTGGAGAAATTAGTGAGAAAAGAGCAGGATAGATGATATGGAAATTAAATTCTAGTCTATTTTACATTGATTTATTGGGCCTTTAAATAGGCTTTGAAAATATAAATATAGTGCTAACAAATAAACTAAATATATGTGGAAATATAATACAATTTCTCATGAATGTGAGATTAACAAACCTAGCCTAAAGGTGGCTAAAGATAAATCTTAGGAAGCTTCTTAGTGAGGTTTCTCATGTGCATATTTTACATGGAGAAATCAATAACATATAGTGCCTAATAGTATCACAAATAAATAATATATTGTATACTATCAATCCTTATAACTCCTCCAAATAATAGAAGCATTAGACTCCAATGCACTACAAAATAGGAAGATCAAAGAATTTGAAAGTTAATAACAAGAACTTTAGAGCACCATAAGTTATAGGAGAATTTTATAAAAGTGGAAAACTTTGTTTCCACTAGATCGGGCTTAGAAAATGCTTTCCAATGAGTATGAATATACCTATACTCGGGAAGCAATTGATGCCTTAAAATGAGATAAAAACAATGTCTCACCGAGCAAAAACAAAGATAAGGATGATTCTCTCTTCCAAAAAAATCTTTTAAGAATATTCCTATATTGTAAAATATTACATGGGTATTCTTCTTGTCCACACATGCATTTTATAAAAAGGAAGAAACAACATATAAGGACATGAATATGCCCTCCCATAATTTATGTGGGATAATGGATTTTACCATTAGTCTAGGTAGTAAGAGGTAGTCATGTGTCTCCTTGATTTGAAGCCATAGATGGAAATGCTAGGGTGAACACATGTTATGTGTGATTTAAGTACAAGTGGAGGGAGGCCCACACATTGCACGATCGACATGAAATATATTATCACCATGTGGTCAACTTCCATGGGAGACTTCATGGGTTTTAGAGCTCAAGGAGAATGCGGTGAGGGTGAATGCAAAGCTAGGTATATGACTATTGAAAACATGATGTTTCATTTATTCCAAGAGAAGTGTTACAAATTTGATACTTCTACAAATCTTGCCCCTTAGGCTTTAGTTAGGGCCTTCCAATGAAGAAACCCTTTACAAGTTATGGTTCATGGTATTATGTGTCTCCTATGGCCATGGGCTATATCATGGTGAGGAATCCAGCGAGCCATGTGTGGAAATTGACCGTAGCGGATGACAAGGTAAGAAGTGGAAGAATCCTATAGAATGTGATGAGTCTTCATCTCAAAAACTCTATCTAAAATAAGTGAAAGCTGACGATCAAGTGACACTAATACTATAGGGTTGATGATAGGTTTAGTTACCAAAGGAGGATCCTAAAATGGTGTCTCTAAAAAGTGTCAATTATCCAAAGGAAGCCAAACTCTATATCCAACTTGAGATGAGTGAGGACTATGATGCTTGCACATCATCCTCTGTTGCTCTTGTGGAGTCTCCAGCAAGTCCTGTGTTATCTTACCCTAAAGGCTCTATCGATGTTGAATGAAGAAAGTGACCTTAGCTTACTCCTTCATATGTGCAATGGTGGAAGAGGGCAAAGCCAAAGAAAACATCTATGGAGCAAGTGATTGTGTTTTCTTAGGTGTACATGAAATTATGCCAATGGAATGGTTGGTATCTTTCACATGAGTGAGAGTGATGGATTCCTTAACTACAAACTCTTGTGATTGTTTATTTTGTGGAAGTGAAGCTTCTTATTTATCATGTCTCTTTTATGGTGCTTTTTCTTCATCTTGTGTGGAACTTATGCAAGTAGGATACAAAATAAGTGCTTGACTTAATGGCTTATGAACTTGCCTACAACTTAGCATCAAATTTGATGTGGATGTAGTGCTTTGTATCAAATAGATTTTATCATGCAAATCCAATGTGTATGTGTTCTTTTTAGCATGATATACTGCATTCCTATAAAATTGATAGGGTTTACCAAGCAATAGTCCACAATAATCCATCTCAATGACATCACATCTTACTTTATCCACAAACTTATCACCAAAAGCAAAATATATGGTGCAAGTATGTGTGATGTTAGATGTGGAGTCTACATCCTTCCACCCAAGTGCATATGGTTGGTGATGTGGCTTTATGGGAAGCTTCAACTTCTCTACAATGGACCTTGTGATGAGATTCTTCTGTGAGGCGTTATCTATGATACAATCCACATAAAAATCATGTGTAAGGTGGGCTCTAGTGACAAAAAAATGGTCATGACCCCCTTGTGCAAAAACATTTTTCATGAGGGTAACTTTGTTTAGTTTACCCTTTAAAGCAGGATATTCTTCTTTTGTCCATGTAGTCACAATGGAACCATCTTGTCGTTCCTCATATGTAGGATGTACAATTAGGGACTTTTTCTTTATTCTTTCAAAAGTAAAACATTTGGACTTGACATGACCATGCTTTTTACAAAAATCATAATATATTGAAGAAGAAGGATCTTTAGAGTAAGAAGAAGAAGAATGTGCTTTAGGAGAAGTGGAAGGAGAAGAATGAGGGGAATAATGATAATTGTTCTTCATCTTTTGTTGATGTTTATTCATTCCTTTGAAACTGTTATCCTGTCAAGATTTGTATGAGGTACCAACTTTCTCCTCTACGAGAATGGTATGCTTGAATACCACATCCAAAGTGAGGAAATCATTGAACTTGATTTCCCTAAAAATTTGATCTTGCAATCCACACATGAACTTGTTAATCAAATATTTTTCTAAATATTTCACACCAAGAAGCACCCTTAGCCTATTGAATTGAAAAATGTAATCAACAACTGACATACTATAGGCTTACCTCAATATATACCACTTGGTCGTGAGGTCACTTTGGTAATTTGGTGGAAAAATATGTTTTTCAGAATTTGTATCAATTATTTCCAAGTTATAGCAGAATTATGGCTTTGTATTTCTACAATTAAAAATTTTTCTAAGATTGTGAGTTTGACTATGGCAAAAGCAACTTGGTCATCTTCAAGAATTTTAGCATAGGCAAACCAAGTTTACATATCTAAAATCCATGTAGACAAGACATCAAGATCCCTTGATCCATCATACAATTTGACCTCACATTTTGCTTTGTTGGTATGATTGTGATGAATTTTGACATCACCAAGAGTCAATTGGACAATAATATCTTTCACTTTATCTACCAAAATATCTACTGCAATAGTAAGGTTTTCCATGTTTGATTTGAGGTCTGTAGCCATGTGCTTACATGTATATGCTAGACTAGGAGGATTACAAAATGATCACAATAACTATCTAGGCTTTAGGAACAATTTGTAGTTTTCCTAATGCACAAATTTGCCTATATTTATAAAAATTGCCTTCCAATTTACAAAAATGGGCTATTTAGTGCTTTTTACAAAAATGACATCAATTTTGTAATTACAAAAATGAGCACTAAAAATTGCAAATTTTAGCCCTTAAATTGCAAAAATATGACTTGTGGAGGCAAAATTATAATTTTTTGCAGAAAAATAAGGCCAAGTTTGCAAAAATTGAGGAAAATTGCAAAAAAAATAGGCCTAATGTGCAAACAATTTGAGAAAAAGTCACCTTGTAGGCCTAATGTGCAAACAATTTGGTTTAAGTCGAATAGTCAACGGTGGGGATCAACGGTTAGGAAAATTTTGAATCACAGCGGTCAAATTAAATCACCCAATTGTCACCACTGTGCGAAGATCAACACACCTGGATCCATCAAGTAGTGAGGCCACCAAACTGCCTCTATCACCCAACGGTCACCACTGTGTGAAGATCAACACACCTGGATCCATCAAGTAGTGAGGCCACCACACTGTGCGAAGATCAACACACCTGGATCCATCAAGTAGTGAGGCCACCAAACTGCCTCTACTTCCCTCAAAATCTGTGTACCAACACAATTGGTGCAGTGCCACCAACTAGCATGGGTGTGAAGCCCAGAGTGGCCACCAATAGGTGGTCACTTACTAGCGCGAGTGCACTTATAAACATCTCCTTTGCTCTCATAGAAGCAATGTGGGACTAATGTCCCACGCAGTTTCAAAATAAACTACCCTTTCCTTGAGACATCGTCGAGAAACTGGCCAACTCGTCGAAAATTATGCAACTCATCAAAAATTGTGCAACTCGCTAGGAAACTACCAAATCATCATAAAATTGTTGTTTCTATTGGGAGTTCTGAAAAATAAGTTGGATTTGATTTTTGTTCATCGAAATCCATAATTGATCGCTAGGAATACATAAACGTTAAGGATCATAACGTTCATGCCACATGTCCACCATTTATACACCAAGCTTTTAGGATTTTGGATTCTCACATGGGATTGGGCGTTAAAACCTTAGGTTTGAATTTTAATTTTTTGCCATATTTACATTTATCACGTACAAATTTCTTCTACCTCTACTTGTAAATTTCTCCACATTCACCTGTAACTATGTCATGCTCTTGTTTGTAAACATCAGGTGTTTACAAATCGTCGTTGTGATGTAGCACCTGTGGTTTTATCACTTCACACTACGATCCATTGACTATCTTATATCACCTATAGAATTATCCAAACAATCAACTGCTACGAACAGGTACACAGCCTCCACTTGGTGTGTCTTGTGGTGAAGGGATCAGGAAGCTAGACCTCATCATGAAGTATCAAGCTTTGTAGGGTCTGCCTATGTTTTACATGATCATACCTGCATCACTTTTTACTATCTATAGATGACGTCTCTATCTGAGCTCTTATTTGCAAATGCCATCTACGATCCTGTGATCTGATCGTAAGTTTTGGTGCAGTGGTAGTGATGGCTTGTATAGTGTTTGGGTAGCACCAACCCTTGAAGGGACCATCAATGAAATGGTCAATCGTCGGCAGTCATAGTTAGTCACTGGTAAAAAACCCAACTCAATCATGGCTGGTGTGGGGCCACGAAGATTGTCAATGAAAATTTTAATCGATAGAACTCATTTTCCCTGATCAATAGGTCCGATCACCGATCGTCGAGAAGGCCAATATGAAGAGGCCACCAGTTGATATGAAAGAGCCCATTAGTGTTCCCATCGGTGAGTCATTGGTGGCTAAAATAAAATTACCTTAGAATGGGCTAATAGCCTATTTTTAACCTTAGAAAGGTTAAATTAAATATCAATATTAATAAAATATTAATATTTGTGAAGGAGATTAGCTCAACATTAGCCAATTCTCATGCAAAATAGCCTGAATTTATTCAATCTCATGCACTCAAATGTTTCTTTGGTAATGTTGGTGCTTTCTTGGCAAGGATTGCCAATGCCTCCTATTGGACCAAAAATAGCCTCAAAATTATGGAATCAACCTTCAAATGTTTCTTTTTGATCTTCAAGTAGACAAACTATTTTCTTCAAACAAGAAAAATTATCTTGCCTTCCTCAAGGTAAGTCTAATTACCCTCTAGTTTTTTCCAGGGGTATTTGGTGCAGGGGTAAATTCTGCCATGTGCCACCTCCTAAGCTTCACAAACTAATGTTGTGGCTAGATTCAAGATAATTTCACACAAGCACCTACCTAGGATCTGATGCACTAGTTGCAAAACCCAACTAGACACCTAGCAATGAAGTGGCAATTTGCCCTCCTTGCAAAAAAAAATTATCCTTTGGCTTCGATTACCACTGATATGGAACTCAAACATGAAGTTGATTATTCATTAGGTGCAATAAAATATATAGGCTTATAATGAAATCATGTAGGTTAAGTGGTTGTAACAATTTTCCAAACATGGCCAACCACTTAACTAACAAATAACAATATGCTAAACAAGGATGTCAACTAACTACTAGAAGACAAAGGATAACTCTAACAGTCTAACTAAACATCCAATAAATAACAACCTATTTCCAACATGGGCATACTATACCTCACGTGAATACAAAGTGCAAGAAATAGGAAATAATAATAAAATAATAACTTAGGCTTATAATTAAGCCTAAGGTACAATCATATCATCAACACTAGGGTTATGGGTTAACCCAAGGTGAGGTGGAGGCTAGGCTAGTCAAAGGGTAGACTAGGGTAGGGTTGACCAGGGATTAGGTTTACCATGGTTAAGCTAGAGTAGGCTAGGCTTAGGTGGAATCTAGGCTAGTCAAAGGGTAGACTAGGGTGAGGTGGCCCTAGGATAGGCTAGAGGGGGTGGTCGCATGGTGACCAAGGGCTAAGAGTAGGAAGGGATTTAAGTGGCCAAAGGGGATTAAGCAATATGAATAGTGATTTTTGGAAAATTATATAAATTTTGTAGGTTTTTACAAATTAATCAACTATTGGCACTACACAAGGATAAATGTGACATTTTTAGGCGTCTACAAGGTAATACACACAAAGCTTGTATTTTCCAAGTTAAACAGAGATCATGTTGACATGATTACAATCACAACAACTAACTCAAATATAACAAAATAAACTATAAGGAACAAATAATTATTTGCCAAGTTTGAGTCTGCTTTGAAAGGATTTCTAATTTTTTCTTAAAGTCTTTTTTTATAGGTCAAAAAATTATGTTCTAGATACACAAAAAGAACCTCTTTTAAGGTTGTGATGATAAATTTTTTGCCATAACCAATGGATGTGTCTCAATAGCAACAACATTCTTTGTCTTGGTCAGTGCCATTAATCTAAGCTCTAATGGTCAAATTGTGCAAAATCTAGATGATATTTAAATCCTTTACACCAAAATTAATTCCTTAAAATCTTAACTAATTTTTCCCAAAGCAAAAATGTTATAGATCTAAAATTGAAAAGTATTAATTACCTCTAAAAATATAAAAAACTTACATACTTGTAATCGATTTGAGCAACTACAAACAGGTAGATTTCATAACCTTGTTAGATTTCAACAACAAATCCATGTATAGGGTTGTTGAACATGACATGATGGTGGTTATGGACTCAAAATTGAGGGATGGATGGGGTCTCTGATGGAGCATCAAGGCCAATGACGATGCTTGAGAGGTAATCATAAAGGTAGGTCCTTAGGAGCAACAAGGTGGTAAAATGGACTCAAGATGTTGAGAGACATGTAGATGGCACATGATGCATGTGAAGGTGGTGCTTGTTGGAGGTGTGATAGAGTGATAAGGTTTTACGTGAGCTAGTGATGGCATGTGTGGCTATGCATTATGAGCTCTAAGATAGAGATATGGAAATTCATGGTAATCACCAATGCTAAGGATGACATTGAATGGTAGTCGAAGTGATCATAGCAGATCCATAAGTTATCCTCAAAATTTGAGTGGGAACCTATACCTACAAGTATATGGAGGTTTTTTATATGCCTCCTCCAAATAAATCCATCAATAAAGTGGTGGTAGGAATTGACCTCAACCATGCCACATTGATAGGAACCTTCATGGAGGATCTCAACATCAATAATAATAGACCTGATGGAAACATTCTTATGAGTCTCTACAACATGGAAGGCACCTTTAATAAGGTGGTGTTCCTCATCAGCAAGATTTTTAGGTGTTTGTCGGATCAAATTGAGATTTTTAGCATGACCATAGTTTTTGATGTGATATTTAATACTATTTATGGGGCTAGAGACTTTGTCTTCAATACCAAATTTAGAATCCTCAATACTAAGATTCTCAAGGTATTTGTCATCCATTTTTTACACCATCGAAACAAGTTATGCACTAAGATTCTCGGTCATTTGTGCCAACTATTTCATAGATAAATTTTGGAGGTGCTCTTAGCCAAGAACCATTCTTTTATTGTGAAGTAAGCAATGAAATAGAGAGTAAGGTCTTAATTTAAAATGCTTAAGTGGAGCGTAGCAAAAATAAATCATAGATGGATTGAGTATGATTTGATACCAATGACATAGAAATTTAATTCCAACCTATTTTTGCATTTATTTATTGGGCCTTTAAATAGGCTTTGAAAGTACAAATATAGTGATAACAAATAAACTAAATATATGTGGAAATATAACAAACTATATTATGAATGTGAGAATAACATACCTAGCCTAAATATGGATAAAGATAAATCTAAGAAGGAAGCTTCTTATGTGAGGCTTACCATGTGCATGTTTTACATGGAGAAATCAATACCAAATAGTGCCAATGCTATCACAAATAAATAATAAATTTTATGCTATCAATCCTCATTAATAGATCACCAATATCTTGGAGTATGATATAGATATCAAACCAACAAAGCTAATCAAGGGGAGAGCCTTATGCTAAGGATTGACCAAAGATATTGCTAATGTAGGAGCTGACAATTATGTGTGCTTAGTTAATGCATATGGAAAGGTTTAGGAATGGGTTGATGATGGGTTGATGAGAGGGTTAAGTACATGCAGATAGGTCAATACCCCTTTAACCTAAGGAGGGTTCAAATAAGGGCATTCAAACTGTAAAACACCCATTGTGTTCTCATTAAAGGTGTTTTTTTATGAAGGAAATTTGATGGCATCCTCTTGAGATGTATTAGAATGGATCAAATTCACCTCCTAATTCAAGTATTCTATTAAGGGTTCTCAAGTGGTCATTTTTTATCTCAAATTACCACTACAAAAATTATGATATTTGGGTATTATTGGCTTAGTATGTTTTCATATGTTCACTAATGGGTAAGGAAAGTGTAAGTTCTTCATTGGAAAGAGGAGGAATGCACCCATGCCTTTGAATACCATAGAAATAGACAAGTCATTTTCCCAATAGGGATTTCATTTCATTGGCATGATTAACCCACCATCAAGTGCGGGTCATAAATGGATTCTCACTACCATTGATTATTTTACCATATGGATAGAATCAGTCCCCTTAAAGGAAGCCACAATGAAAATGATCATTGATTTCCTAAAGGATATTATAACTAGAGTTGGTATCCCAAACACTATCATTATAGATAATGCAAAGGTATTCATTGAGGCTAGAATTACCCAATTATCCCTCTAGTATGGTATATATTTGAAGGTTCCTCAACCTACTATCATTAGGTTAATGGTTTAGTAGAATCCATCAATAAGAACCTAAGCATAATTTTAAAGAGGATAGGTTTAGAGAATTAAAAATAATGGCACCTCCATCTTATAAAATCCTTATGGGCATATAGAATTACTTTTAAGAAGGTTATAGGATCTCCAAATTTCACCTTAGTCTATGGAAAGGAGGAAATGTTGTCTATCACCATATATTTTTTGTCACTATAGTAACTTCATCGACTAAAACTCCAAGAAAATGATTTAAGGGCAATTAGAATGTGATAGCTTTCCATGTAGATTGGCTCATAGAAATATTTATTCAAGATCAACATAAATCAAATAAATGCTACTAATAATGAATCACAAAATTAAAATAATATCTTACAAATATAACTCAAATATATTACAAGAAAGATTTAACTCGATTACATTGCATGGAGCTTTGTCTCCAATATATAATTTTACATTGCTCTCCTCAAACATCTAAGAGATGCATCCTTTTATATTTCTCTCATACAGAAAAAACTTTCATCTTACCACATATTATGTGACTCTTCATTCTCTCTCTTGATTGTGGGTGTTTTTTATCACTAACCACATGCACTTTGACAAGAAAGTACTAAAGATAAGTGAACCGTGCAACATGAAAGCATCTAGTGTAAAATTGGCTAAGGTATGGATGAATAGGATTTATGCACCTGATTGATGCTCAAATTGATTTCGAAGACTCGACTCGACCAAGGAGTTCGAATATGCCAAGTCCAATAAGTGTCATAATTTTTATTCTTCATCGAGGCTGAAGAAAGGCCTAGAGATCCTACCTGATCAAGGAGCTTGTAACATTCAAGAGAATTACACTCGATCAAATTTCAATAAGATCCCAGATATTTAGCTTGTTCAGGAGAGATCAAAATTTTTGCATCCAACTGGGGTTTGGGGTGGTCTAAATTTTTTGGCATGGCCAAGTCTAAGAAGCACCAGAGGAATCACATCCAATCGAAGCTTGACAAAGTACCAAATACTCGACCCAAGAGTTTTGCACATGAATGGTGTCTGAATTGGTCTTAGAGACACAATAGAAATATGGAAGGTTGCCTATTGTCTGCCTAGAGACTGGAAGTCAACCTTGAGAATGTCGGATGATTTATACTTGATCATAGCCTAGGCGGATACCAAATATCTGGCCTATTTCTGAGATCCAATTTTTGATGCCCAAAATATTTTTGCCTGGTCAATACCTAGATGAGTACCCATAACCCCGACCTGATACCAAAAAATTTGGGGTCATAAGAAAGGAAAATATTGATATGGCTAAAAAATTCATACCTAACCAAGACACACCAGGGTTCTAGATGCCTGACATCATGATATCACAAATTTTGTAGATGGCTCAGTTAGATCCAATGCTAGACCATATACACGAGTAATGCCATCATCCTATGACACTTGTCCACTAAGAATGCCTATTAGAAGAAAATCATTAGCATGATCATGTTTGTGGCTATCACATAGGATACTAGGCAGCTCAACCAAAAATAATCAGTGAATATTAATGAACCAGATGCAATCAGTAGGCTCAACACTACTCAGCATAACACAAATTTTAGCCAAATCAGTAGGTCATGATGAGGCTGTTGGAGTAGCCATACTTTCGAATAGTCCAATAAACTATTACTCCCTCTAACATAATAGTAAGCCATTTCTAAGTAATGGTGATCTTGATAATTATGAGATTGTAAACAGACCTATATATACAAGAATGTAAAAGGAAAATTGGTCGGCTCTTAGGCGTTTATAATTCATATGTATAGATGGATTACTTGCAACTTAATGCAAATTAACTATTGTTTGGCCTCTGTTTTGATTCATTTGCAGAGCATGTATGTATTGATGATCACTTATTTCTAATTTAAGCATGTTGAATGTTTATTGTGTTAATTATGAATCCTGAATTTCTATTGTACTCATTCACTTGTCTGGAATTTATGGTTTGATTAAGAAAATATCTTTAAATTTAATGTTCTATAATTGATTTTTGAACTAGATGTGTTGAGCAAGGTGCAACAGCAGTATTGTCATTGTTATCAACACAGTCAGATAGATCTGTTGATGCAGTGGACAGGAAGTTCAAAAGCTATTCAGATGCAGAAGATAGGAGCTCAAAGGTTACTCAAAGTATGTACAATGATTTTCCAAGAATACCGAAGGGGCCCATATGCAAAAGATCAAATAAAAAGACAAGTAAGAAAAGTGTCACGATATCGTGACATATACAGCAGGCAAGAAAAACTGTCGTGATTTCGTGACATGTTGGAAGAGAGAGAAAAAGCAAGAAAAATTGTCGCGATTTTGTGACATGTTGGAAGAGAGAGAAAAAGCAAGAAAAACTGTCGCGATTTCGACATGTTGGAAGAGAGAGAAAAAGCAAGAAAAACTATCATGATTTTGCAACATGTTGGAAGAGAAAAAGGCAAGTGGAAAAACTGTCGCGATTTCGTGACATGTTGGAAGAGAAAAAGGCAAGTGGACAAACTGTCGTGATTTCGCGACAGGTTGGAAGAGAAAGAGAAAGCAGGAAAAATTTTCGCAATTTTGTGACATGTTGGAAGAGAAAAAGGCAAGTGGAAAAACTGTCATGATTTCGCGACATGTTGGAAGAAAAAGAGAAAGCAGGAAGAAGTGTCGTGATTTCGTGACAAGTTCGAAGAAAGAGAACAAGTAAGAAAAGTGTTGCGATTTCGTGACATGTCGCATTTTCGCGACTAAAATAGGAGAGAGAAAGTAAGTTGAAAAAGTGTCACAATTTCATGACATGTCGCATTTTCGTGACTAAAACAGGAGAGAGAAAGCAAGTTTGAAAAGTGTCGTGATTTCGCGACATGTCACGATTTCGTGACAAAAATAGAAAGCAAGACTTCGAAACCAAAAGTGTCACGATTTCACGACAAAAGCAAAGAAGTAAAGTACGGAAGCAGAAGTGTCATGATTTTGCGACAAAAGCAAAGAAGAAGACTTCGAAGGCAGAAGTGTCGTGATTTCGCGACAATAACAAAGAAGTGAAGTACGAAAGCAGAAGTGTCATGATTTTGTGACAAAAGTAGTGAAGAAGACTTCGAAGGCAGAAGTGTCACGATTTCGTGACAAAAGCAGAAAGCAAGACTTCAGAAGCAGAAGTGTCACAATTTCACGACATGCATTTTCGTGACTTGAAACAGACAGGAAGGCAGAGAAGCAAAAGTGTCACGATATCGCGACATGTCGCATTTTCACGACTCAAGAAGTGTAGGCAGGCAGAGTAACAAAAGTGTCGCGATATCGCGACATGTCGCATTTTTGCGACTCAAGAAGAGTAGGCAGGCAGAATAACAAAAGTGTCACGATATCACGCAATGTCGCATTTTCGCGACAAAGGAATAGAGAAAGCGTATGGAGGCGAAAGTGTCACGATATCGCGACATGTTGTATTTTCGCGGGCCAAAGCTAAGAGAAAGAGCAAGGAGAAAAAGTGTCGCGATATCGTGACATGTTGTATTTTTGCGGTCCGATGCAAAGAGAAAGAGCAAGGAGAAAAAGTGTCATGATATCGTGACATGTAGCTTTTTCATGGTCCGATGCAAAGAGAAAGAGCAAGGAGAAAAAGTGTCGCGATATCACGACATGTAGCTTTTTTGCGGTCCGATGCAAAGAGAAAGAGAGAGAAAGAAAAAGTGTCGTGATATCGCGACATGTTGTATTTTTAGAGGCCAAAGCAAGGAGAAAGAGAGAGAAAGCGAAAGTGTCGAGATATCGCGACATGTTGTATTTTTGCGGTTGAGTTGAAGCCGACGAAGACCGATGATAGCCGACTCAAATCAGGGTTTACAGTTGTCATGAAAGCCGACTAAGATTAGGGTTTACAGTCGACTAAGATTAGGGTTTACAGTCGACTAAGATTAGGGTTTTCATCACAAGAATTTTGCTATAAAAGGAGGGTTGTTTGGAGATTTGAAGTGTTGATGAATGTGTCGTCGAATATGTGTCGAAGTGTGAAATGTGGTCGTAAGAGCATAGAAAGTGCAAAAGCGGCGATATGATGGCGAAGTGCGCAAAGTGAGCAAAGAAGTCATGATGAATTTTCCTAAGTGCGTCTATGATTATGCATAGAAAGAAGAAGGAGCATAGTGTGCAAAAGGGAGAAGACGATCGTGAATTTGGACTACAACGAAGCAGAGTGCACAAAGTGTTTGCATAGAAAGAGCAGAGTGCGCAGAGAACGCAAAGGTGAAGAAGACCAGATAGGGTCGTACAAAAGCAAAGGTATCTTATTGTCAAACTTATAGATTCAAATTGAAGTCCAGGTTGCAGCTTGGCATCAGGGGTTGGTGCTCCTTTCTATTGGTGCAGATAAATAAGGGGTTGGTGCTCCTTCCAGTTGGTGCTGGTAAATCAGGGGTTGGTGCTCCTTTCTATTGGTACAGATAAATCAGGGGTTGGTGCTCCTTCTAGTGGATGCTGGTAAATTGATTGTAAAGTTGGTGCTTTGCAAAGGTTGGATTTGGATGGTAGTCCAAGTAGTCATTCTTGAGGAGTAGCCAAATTTGTGAACCTCATTAAATCTTGTGTTGTGTGATGTTCTCTTGTGATACTTGCTTTATCTGGTTTTAAGGTTTCATTATTTTAGTTTTAAGAGCTGTAAATTTAAGTTTAAAGAACTACATTGATTCACCCCCCCTCTCAGTGCCATTGTAAGACTAACAATTGGTATCAGAGCCAGGTTCCCTTCTCAGGCTAAATCAGTCAGGGTTGATCTTGGATTAGTATGCAATGGGTAAGAAGAATAGATCCTCCTTCAAAAGGGCATCTCAGTCAATTTCAGTTCCTATGGAAGAGAAAATTGAACCAGAAAAGGTTGAAGGCTTCCCATCAAACAACGCACCTTTGTTTGACAAAACTAATTACGCGGTCTGGAGAATCAGGATGCAGACATATATTTGTGCTTTGGGATACGACATCTGGGATTTAGTAGACAGTGAATACACAATACCCATCATTCCTCCAACCGATGCTGCTGTTAAGAATCTGTTTGAGAATGACTCAAAAGCAAAGGATGCTATCAGGTGCGGATTAGTAGACAGTGAACTGGTAAAGATCATGAGTTGTAAAATGGCAAAAGAAATATGGAACAAACTAAAGAGTATTCATGGAGGAGACGATGAGATCAAGGAGGCTAAGTCACAAACACATCAAGCTCAGTTCGAAGCTTTAAAGTTGAATGACAATGAGAACATAAATGCATATATGTTGAGAGTTAATGAAGTCCTAGAGGATGATTCTAAAAAGGAAATAGGTGGAGGTCTTTTCATGACACTCAAAGAAGAAACAAAAAAAGAACAGGAATGTGATGAAGAAGAAATTGATGCAGAAATAAATTTGAAAGAGGAACTAATTGCAGCTCTGGATGAATTGAAGATAGAAAGAAAAAGGAATAAGGAAATCTCAAGAAAGCTTGAGGATGCAAATGAAATAATAACTAGTTTGAAAGTACGAGTAGAAGAATTCAAAAGGATTGAAGAAACTCTCAGGTCACAGATCAATGAGAAAGAGATTGGTTGCTACAAACAAGAGGAAGAGATTGTCTTATTGAAGAAACAACTAGAAGAGGCCAATACAAATCTCAAATTCGAGAAGAGCGCAGAGTTGCTAGATAAAATAATAAGCCAACAAAGAAGCTCCATGGATAAGCGTGGTCTTGGATATGAAGTTGAACAACCTTCGTCTTCCAACTCTGCAGAGAAGAAGTTCATTGTTGAAGGATCGAAGCAAGAAAAGTTTGAAGCTGAATCTTCAAAAGGAAGAAAATATCAAAGGAGATCTACAGCAAAGCAACCACAACAAAAGAGGTTCTATCACTCTCACTGTTTTCATAATAATACTTTTAATGGCTATTGCTTCAAATGCAAACAGTATGGTCACAAGGCAACTTATTGTGGATTGAATAAATCAAAGAGTTATGCTGGTAGAAATACATATGCATTTTTGAGTGAACACTATGTACAATGTTTTCAATGTAATGGTCATGGGCACATAGCAAGGTTTTGTCCAAGCACTTTTGTATCTAATCTAAGGCAAAATAGTAGATTTCATCAGATGCAAAGAACGCAACACAGATAGGGAATAAATCATGAACAAAAAATAAAGGAATATAATCATTCATCAAGGATGCACAAGATACAACCACACAAGAGAAGTGTTCGAGTTCACGAAAAGGTGCAAAACATGGATGTAGTTGAAAAGTCCAAGCCCGAGTTCAAGAAAGTTTGGAGAAAGATAGAAGAAAGGAAATTGTGTCTCCTTGGACTGAAGGAGACTACTCCGCTATTGCACTAAGCAACTCCAGGTAGCACATCCTCAGGGGGAGCAATCTTGAAGTTTCATTTTAATGCTCCTATGTTTTGTTTGATTACCTGAGGATGAAAGGCAAGTAGTCAGGTAAGTTGTATAGTTGTCGAAGTGTGTTTTCAGTTCATGTAGTTTGTGGAAGTGCCATGAAGGGTGGTGATTAAATTGAGAGTTGTCATTATTGGTAGTATTGCTATATGTCATTGTTGTACTGGTGATGGTTCTCACTGCCACTATCCAAAGTTAAGGATTATAACAGTTCGGATAATTTGGTTAGTGAAAGAATGTTGCCTTAGCCGCATATATGTGTTTCGATAAAAGCAGTGTGTATTTGAACTACACATTGACGTGAAGATTGTTAGATCTATTATGATGTTGTGGTGAAAAATATTGAATTATGATCATTGATTCATGTTTAGCTCATCAAGATGAGCAACTTTGCTTTGTGAATCATACCTATCCGAGGTCCAAAAGTATGAGTTTGAGTAAGGTGCACTATAGTTGGCCGTGAAGTGTTTAACAAAATATTGTCTCCTGATTTGAATAGTTGAAAGTAAGGTGTGACCAGCGGTGACTGTAGAAAACATAGACCAAGTTGAAAATGTAAAAAGCGATTTGGTTGGTGTTGTGGTACAATTTTTGATGCTTGCACAGAGTTGGCAGTAAAATTGCAGTGTCGGTACAGTGTTGGACAAAAGTTGGTACAAGTGTGAGTCACTTGTCAATTTTGTTGACCGATGTGAAATCAACTTTTTGAATGGGAAGCTTGAAGAAGAGGTTTATATTGAGCAACCAGATGGTTTCCAACTTGGTGATGATCCCAACCTTGTTTGCAAGTTGAAGAAATCATTATATGACTTAAAACAGGCACCCCGAGCATGGTATGAAAGGCTGGACAACTATCTCACCCAACAGAGGTTTAAGATTGGTTGCAAGCTGAGCAAGAATGACAAAATCTCCACCTGTTGATCAAACCATGTACAGATCTATGATTGGGAGCTTACTATACCTAACAGCTACCAGACCAGATATTGTGCAGGCAGTATGCATGGTAGCATGATTTCAGGCTAATCCCAAGGAGACTCATGTGACAGACATCATAATGGTGGTTGATTTCTGAAATATCATTGGAGGGAAAATGATTGTTTGTGGTTTCCTTTTCGAAAGTGGTTGGTTGAATGCATCAAGGTTTTCTGAATTGAGAGTTGTGTTTAAACCTTGTGTTATAAGCATAGTGGTTTAAGCCCATTGGTTGTGAAATAACTTGAGTTAGAAAAGAACATGAGTATCATTGTTATGTGATATTTGTGGTTGAGCATTGTTGGAATTATTTGAGTTGGTTGATACATACTTGAACTAGGATTGTGTGAGAGAGAGTTGTCCCTTGTGATGATTGGTTGAGTGGATTTGATTGAGCCTAGTCAAGTTATGTGTGAAGTGATTTTTAAAGTTCTATGAAGTGGATTTGATTTGAGATTGCCATTCATTATTGAGTTCATTTTGAGTACTACTTGAGGATGATTGATTGAGCCTTTGAGAAGGCCTTTGGGAAATATTTGAGGACAATGTTGGGACAAATTTCTAGAGTAGATTCGGACAAGTTCTTAGTGAGCTTGTTGGAGCAGATTTGGACAGGTTTTGTATGAGCTTGTTATTCAACATTGGACAAGTTTTGTGTGAGCTTGTTATTTAGCATTGGACAAGTTCTATGTGAGCTTGTTAAGCAGGTTCTGTGTGAGCCTATTGAGCAGGTTCTTAGTGAGCCTATTGATAGAGCTTTGGAGGTGTCAGAGTACAAAGGGCAGAGTCTCAACGGATAGAGATCCAATAGCCAACACAGTTGAAGATAGATCTGAGTGAGGATTCTTCAAGTGAAGAGAGGTCCACCAGTCAGTGCAACAGAGAGATGGAGTCTTCTATAATATCACAAGGGTACTATGGAGTATGGGTTATGGTATCCAAAAGATGCAGATTGGGCAGGATGTGTAGATGACAGAAAGAGTACCAGTGGAGGTGCATTCTATCTTGGAGACAGATTGGTCGCATAGAACAATAAGAAACAAGAGTCAGTTTCCTTATCCACAACAGAGGTAGAATATATTGCAACGACAACATGTTGTACGTAGGAGAAAGTTGCAGAAAGTGAGGTTAAGTTGGATTTTTATTCCAACAACATATTGTGGAGTGGTCACGTTTCCCAAGAATTGACTAGCTACAGGGATCACATTCTTAGGGGGAGCATTTAAGTATTTGATTATCTTTTTGCTCATGTTCATGATTTTTGCTAAGTGTAATAAATTGTGCCTGATAATGTTGTGCATGGACTCAGGGGGAGTCTGCAGTAGCCCTTTGGTATTATTGTCAAAGGGGGAGAAGAGTTACAGGAAATTACACAAATTGCACATGTGTTGCCAACATTTCCAAAGGGGGAGATTGTTGAGCAAGGTGTAGCAGCAGTATTGTCATTATTGTCAACACAGTCAGATAGATATGTTGATGCAGTGGACAGGAAGTTCAAAAGCTATTCAGATGTAGAAGATTGGAGCTCAAAGGTTACTCAGAGTATGTACAGTGATTTTCCAAGAAGACCAAAGGGGCCCATATGCAAAATATCAAAGAAAAAGACAAGTAAGAAAAGTGTCACGATTTCGCAACATATACAGCAAGCAAGAAAAACTGTCGTGATTTCGCGACATGTTGGAAGAGAGAGAAAAAGCAAGAAAAACTATCACGATTTCACGACATGTTGGAAGAGAGAGAAAAAGCAAGAAAAACTGTCGCGATTTCGTGACATGTTGGAAGAGAGAGAAAAAGCAGGAATCACGATTTTGCGACATGTTGGAAGAGAAAAAGGCAAGTGGACAAACTGTCGCGATTTCACAACATGTTGGAAGAGAGAGAAAGCAGGAAAAATTGTCATGATTTCGTGACATGTTGGAAGAGAAAAAGGCAAGTGGAAAAACTGTCGTGATTTCGCGACATGTTGGAAGAAAAAGAGAAAGTAGGAAGAAGTGTCGCGATTTCGTGACAAGTTCGAAGAAAGAGAACAAGTAAGAAAAGTGTCACGATTTCGCGACATGTCGCATTTTCGTGACTAAAATAGGAGAGAGAAAGTAAGTTGGAAAAGTGTCACGATTTCGTGACATGTCGCATTTTTGTGACTAAAACAGGAGAGAGAAAGCAAGTTTGAAAAGTGTCGCGATTTCGTGACATGTCGTGATTTCACGACAAAAATAGAAAGCAAGACTTTGAAAGCAGAAGTGTCGTGATTTCATGACAAAAGCAGAGAAGAAGACTTCGAAGGCAGAAGTGTCACGATTTCATGACAATAACAAAGAAGTGAAGTATAGAAGAAGAAGTGTCACGGTTTCGTGACAAAAGTAGTGAAGAAGACTTCGAAGGCAGAAGTGTCGTGATTTCGCGACAAAAGCAGAAAGCAAGACTTCGAAAGCAGAAGTGTCATGATTTCATGACATGTCGCATTTTTGCGACTCGAAACGAATAGGAAGGCAGAGAATCAAAAGTGTCGCGATATCGCGACATGTCGCATTTTCGCGACTCAAGAAGGGTAGGCAGGCAGAGTAACAAAAGTGTCGCGATATCGCGACATGTCGCATTTTCGCGACTCAAGAAGAGCAGGTAGGCAGAATAACAAAAGTGTCATGATATCGCGCAATGTCGCATTTTCACAACAAAGGAATAGAGAAAGCGTACAGAGGTGAAAGTGTCGTGATATCGCGACATGTATTTTCACGGGCCAAAGCTAAGAGAAAGAGCAAGGAGAAAAAGTATCGCGATATCGGGACATGTTGTATTTTCGTGGTCCGATGCAAAGAGAAAGAGCAAGGAGAAAAAGCATCACGATATCACGACATGTAGCTTTTTGGTGGTCCGATGCAAAGAGAAAGAGCAAGTAGAAAAAGTGTCGCGATATCGCGACATGTAGCTTTTTTGCGGTTCGATGCAAAGAGAAAGAGAGAGAAATAAAAAGTGTCACGATATCGTGACATGTTGTATTTTTGGGGGCCAAAGCAAGGAGAAAGAGAGAGAAAATGAAAGTGTCGTGATATCACGACATGTTGTGTTTTCACGGTTGAGTTGAAGCCGACGAATACCGATGACAACCGACTAAAATCAGGGTTTACAATTGTCATGAAAGCCGACTAAGATTAGGGTTTTCATCACAAGAATTCTGCTATAAAAGAAGAATTGTTTGGAGATTTGAATGTTGATGAATGTATCGTTGAATATGTTTCGAAGTGTGAAATGTGGCCGTAAGAGCGCAAAAAACACAAAAGCGGTGAGATGATGGCGAAATGCGCAAAGTGAGCAAAGAATTCATGATGAATTATCTGAAGTGCGTATGTGATTATGCAAAGAAAGCAAAAGGAGCAGACTGTGCAAAAGGGAGAAGACGATCATGAAATTGGACTACAACAAAGTAGAGTTGCGTAGAAAGAGCGGAGTGCGCAGAGAACGCAAAGTTGAAGAAGACCAGTTAGGATCATACAAAAGCAAAGGTATCTTATTGTCAAACTTATAGATTCAAATTGAAGTCCAGGTTGTAGCTTGGCATCAGGGGTTAGTGCTCCTTTCTGTTGGTGTAGATAAATAAGGGGTTGGTGCTCCTTCCAGTTGGTGCTGGTAAATCAGGGGTTGGTGCTCCTTTATGTTGGTATAGATAAATCAGGGGTTGGTGCTCCTTCCATTGGATGTTGGTAAATTGATTGTAAAGTTGGTGCTTTGCAAAGGCTAGATTTGGATGGTAGTCCAAGAAGTCATTCTTGAGGAGTAGCCAAATTGGTGAACCTCGTTAAATCTTGTGTTGTGTGATGTTCTCTTGTGATACTTGCTTTATCTGGTTTTAAGGTTTCATTATTTCAGTTTTAAGAGCTGTAAATTTAAGTTTAAAGAACTACACTGATTCACCCCCCCTCTCAGTGCCATTGTAAGACTAACAAGATGGTCTATTAAGGAGTTGATTGTTTAGTTGTATGATCCTTGTTATTACTTATGTCTTGATGTTACCTAATCTGCACCACTGTAAGTTCAGTATTTAGCCTCTTTTATCTCTTTTAGCACCCTTTTCCCCCCCGCATTTAGGTATAGTTAGTCGATACTTTAAGGAACTAGCCTCCTTCGAAGATTAATCACTGCAGTTCTCGTGTGCTTGTCGATAATTCAATGTTGGTCAAGGTCTGTGGGCACACAAACCTTTCTATTAGATAGATTCTTTGATCAATAATTGTTGGCATGCTCGGTGGGTCACAAAGGTCCCTTAGTTGTATAATTTAAGTATTGGTGATAACCTTGATTATCAAATCTCATCAAAATCACCTGGAAACTCCACTCAAATACAAATATCCTTTCATACAACCATTTGACCTTTAGATTTGAATAGAACTTGGTGATATTCTATTTTGGTCCATAATATTTATCACTGGTGAATCCATCCATTAATACCTAGAAAATACTTGCATATCCATTTTTTATCCAGTCATCTTGCATAGATCCTCAAATATATGATTACTATACAACTATCTAGAAATATAGAAGAGTTGATTGAATTATTAGAACTGTAGTTTCGTAGCCTCAATATTCATCCAATCCATTCACTCGTTTCAACATCCTCTCCAGTCCTAGTTGTAGATCTGACTAGTGAAACCACTCCCATTACTACCAAATCGACTTTGATAACCCATCCTCCTACATGAACAACAATGGTTGTAAACCCAAATCAAAATGCTTAGAAATCCCCAACCTAGAATCATACCAAACCTCTTAATGTACCAGTCCAAAATCCCATCCCCTAGGCTACTTTGAAAGCTCTACCGACATATGATGGCATGGGAAAAATAGCATATGATCATTATCAAGATGTGGTAGCACTAGCCATCGTGCATAGTATCCAAGATGAGGATGTCATGATAAGGTTGTTGGTAATATCATTAAAAGGAAAGATGTCCTACTGGTATAGAACCTTGCCAAATCTAACCATAACTTCATGGAACAAATTAGCTGACAAGCTAATTGAAGAATTCAATGAACAAGAAGACCCCTTCTCTCTATTGATATAACTTACTAGTATCCAAAGATATCTGTAAGAGGAACTCATAAACTTCAACATCAGATTCAGTCAAACATGAAAAAGGGTACCGCAAGGCCTATGTCCAACTAGTGAACAAGCAATGTACTATTATTTATGGGCCTTTTCCTCTGATATTAGGATATACATAAGGCATTCCAATGTAGACATATTCTCAAAGGTTTTTCAAGAAGCACTAAAAGCGAAGGACTTGTTTGTTGTAGGAATATTACCTCCAAATTTTGTGATGCCTATATATCTAGAATTCTCTCAATAGCAACCACCGGTTCTGGAGTATTGAAGCGGCCCAGGATTATAGGGACAAATATGAGGGACCTATAAAAGAACTAAAAAAATATTTAGAATACATTGGTTTTAACATGGTAGAGGAGCTGAACTATCGTTTCGGATAATGAAGTGTAAAAAAAAAAAGTTTTCGACTTTTGGAGCTCTGGCGTTTTGGCGGGAATCCCTCTGCACTGTCGACGGCCGTGGCTCTAGGGTTTCAGTTCGGAAACCTCCTTCAGCGTGTTTGGGGTCGGTTGCAGGCCTCTGGACAAGGATCTTTCAGTTTCCCGGGAGGGCCCAATGGGGTCTCTTCCCGGTTCTCGCGAAGGAAAAAAGACCTCTTATGCGGAGATTCTTCGAGATAATCCCGCGTCTTCCTCTCCGCCGAAGCTCAACGCAAGTGCCTTCCATCTCGCTAGCCAAGAATGCGGGCAAGGGCTCTCCCGGGGCACGTAATTAATGGTTGTCTCCCGCAATCCGCATCAAGACCGAAAATTGTCATCGAACCGTAGCCGGTTGAAGACACGATAAACTACCGGACCACGCATGATCCGATTTGCAAGTTCATGGGCATTCGACCCACCCCCGCACTTTTTGCATTCCCTGGGTGAGACAAAACAGGGAGCCAATCGGTGAGTACTCCTTATGGCCCATTAGCAATGGGTATTTCATTATTAGTTTTTCTTCCCTAATGGATAGAAACAGAGCATTTGAATCAGAGAAGAGGAGCCATGGCCCGGCAGGGTTATTTGTCCAGCCCGTGGAGAGCGGGTTTCGACCCTCGCATTGAACCTACGGCTGTCCCGGTTTGGATCCGATCGTACGCGCTCCCGATGGAGTTTTGGGGTGAGCGGATTCTTGAATTGATAGGCAACTCTCTAGGTAGATTTTTGGGAGTTTCTAAGGATACCATCGAAGGAAATACTGCCGTTTATGCAAGAATTTGTGTAGAATTGGATATTAGTCAATCGCTACCAGCTGAGATGGAATTGGAGCTAGCAGGACATTCTTGGGTACAAGTAGCCTAGACTATGAAGCCCTACCTTTCCGTTGTAGAGTCTCGTCATTTGCATGGCCATTTGGCAAGGTTCTCGTCCAAATATCTTGAGCACCAATGCGGATGCTACACAGGGAATGTCAAATCGCTCCCGAGGAGGTAAGTCCACTTCGGCCAAGGAACCATCTGTCATTCCCACTGGGTCTGAGGGCCAGAATGATGGCTTTGAACAGCAGAAGAGGAGAAGAAACAAAAAGAGAAATGGTAAGGAGCAAGCTCTCCCCAAGCCAACAAATCGGTATGAAATCTTCAAATCTCTTGTGGATCAAGAAGACCAACCTATGGAAGGAGCAGATGGGATCCTTGAGGACAATATTATCCCTACTCATGCTCCTCCTTCCTCAACCCCTGTCCTTGAACAGGCTTTTGATTCCTCTGAGACTTTGCACCATGAAAACCTTGGGACTCTGGTTATCCACGCCCCAGCCCAGCCCGTTATTAAAGATGTTTCTATGGGAATTGCAGAAAAGCTCAGAGAAAGACCAGCTCTTGGAATTTCACAGGTGGAGAAGAGATCGAAAAATAGTAATTCCCAAGGGGTGGGCAGGAAATCCAATAAGGATCTAATCGCAGTGCAAGGGGATAAGCTAATCAATGGAGGATTGGCAAGAACAATTGATTCGTATTGCTCCCAAGGTTTCCAATGATTATACAATCTTGGAATGTGAGGGGTTTAAACAGTAGAACCCATCAATCTGCTGTTCAAAGACTTTTAGAAAGAAGTAAAACAGACTTTCTCGCTCATTCAGAAACAAAAATGTCATTAGACCTCATGAGTAAAACCGTCGGCCGAACTGGAGGGGTGTCGGCCATATGGCGATGGTCGCTCTTGGTGCCTCGGGAGGGATTGCTACTCTTTGGAATCCTTTGGCATGGATAGCAAGAGATCATATAGCCTGGAGAGGGGTCCTAACATCTCTTTTCAAGAATATAGTTACAGCTGAACAAGTCTTAATTACAAATTTTTATGGGGTTCAGAATACCGAAGGTCAGCGGTCTCAATGGAAAGTCGTTCAAAACATGAGGTCCTCCTTGATTGGATTTTAGCTGGGATTTCAATGCTAAATTATTCGCTAGAGATCAGGAAGGTGGCATCCCTGCTCTGGATACAGAGGATAGGTCGTTTATTGCCCACGTTCAGGCCTTTAACCTTGTTGACATCAAAGGTCCTGGTACAAACTTTACCTGGACTAATAAGAGAAGAGAGCCATACAATAGGAGGGTTAAGCTTGACAGGTTTTTGGTCTCGGAGGAAGCTTATGTTAGATGGAATATCAAATTCCAGATCTTGGAGGGCCCAGTTTTTGATCACTCTCCCATTTTGCTGGAGGGAGGGACTATGTCAGGAAAGTATTACAAACCTTTTAAATTTGAAAATTTTTGGTTGCAAAAAGAGGACCTACGAAGGAAAATTCCACAGTGGTGGAAAGAAGGCCGTCCCCCTTTTGGAACAACTATGTTCAAAATTCACAAACAGCTCCTCTATGTTAAGAGTAAACTGAAACAGTGGAAGCAAACTAACAAATCTGATTTCCAGCTCCAACGGGCCCCCTTGCTGGACAGATGGAATGAGGTGCAAAAACAATTCAGAGAAGGAATTATTTCTGAGCATCTTAAATTTGAGGATGACGCCTTACGCAAAGCAGTTGAGGACATTGATAATCAAGAAGAGATCTATTGGAGACAGAGAGCCAGAAATACTTGGCTATTAGAAGGAGACAGAAATACTAAATTTTTTCATCGCTCCGCTTGTGCTAGAAGGCAATTGAATAACATGGAGTTCCTCCAAGATGAGTTTGGAAATTCTTTTGACACTCTTCCTGACATGCACTCCATATCTATGGAGTACTTCTCAAACCTCTTCAAGGAAAGTTTGCAGCATGATGTGGAAGCTCAAAATGAAGTCATTGACGGAATTCCCTCTATTATTTCTCATGAAGAGAATCAGTCCCTTCTTAAGCCCATAGATCGTGATGAACTCAAGAAGGTGGTCTTTGGGATGTGCACAGGAAAGTCGCCTGGCCCGGACGGTTTCCCTATTGAGTTCTTTCAGGCCTTCTGGGACATCCTGGAGGAGGACGTGTTGGCTGTCATTGAGGAATCCCGAATTAACAAAAGAATGCTCAAGGCTCTAAATCATACCTTTATCTCTTTAATTCCGAAAGGAGAGGGGGGGGCTCTCATTTCTGATTTCAGACCTATTGCTTTATGTAATGTGATCTACAAAATTATTTCTAAACTTATGGCTGAAAGACTAAAACCCCTCCTTCAAAATTTAATTTCCCCTGAGCAAGGGGGTTTTGTTGAAGGAAGACAGATCTTGGATGGAGTGATCTTGGCTCAGGAGGCTATCCATTCTATGCATAATTCAGGTAACAAAGGAATGTTCATCAAATTGGATATGTCTAAGGCTTATGACAGAGTAGAGTGGGGTTTCTTGGTCAAGATGTTGGCAGCCTTTGGTTTTTCTCAGGTCTGGATTGCCTGGGTCATGAGCCGTATCTCTACGCCTTCATACTCGTTTTAATTAAGGGGCTTCCCTCGCCACCTTTTGGAGCCTCTCGGGGTCTCCGTCAAGGAGATCCATGTTCTCCTTATCTCTTTCTTATCTTGGTCGAAGGTCTTGGCAGACTCTTCCTGAGAAGAAGACGTCAAGGACAGATTACAGGAATTAAAATCGGAGCCGAAGTTTTGACTCATTTACAGTTTGTGGATGATACGGGCTTGGTGGGGAGTTGCCACCTCGGAGAAGCAAGAGGAATCAAAGATACTCTTAACGTCTACCTTCGGGCTTCTAATCAAGCCATCAATGATTCAAAATCAAAAGTGGTCTTCTTCAACCTTGATCAAAGGTCGCAAGAGAGAGTTATGGAGATTCTCGGGTTTCACTCTGACCTCCCTTCCTGTTGTTTATTTGGGGGTTCCTCTGCACTTTAAAAAACTGACAGCTGATTTCTGGAAGGACCTGCTAGATGGCATCAAAGAGAGAATGAATCATTGGTCTCATAGATGGTTAAGCTATGGGGGCCGATTAACTTTTCTGAAGTCTGTTATTCAGGCTATGCCTATTTACAAATTCTCAATTCTGGCCGCCCCTCCCTCAATCTGGAAAGAGTTGGACAAAGCGGCTAGAAGTTTTCTTTGGGAAGGTGCCAATGGAGAGAGGAAATGGGCCTTGGTTGGTTGGGATAAGGTCACCCAGCCCAAGGAAAAAGGTGGGTTGGGCTTGAGAAGCTCCAAGTTTAACAATCGGGCCCTGGCTGGGAAATTGTACTGGAGGTGGATTTCTCAGCCTTCGTCTCTCTGCAGTAGAATCCTTTCTAGTAAATACTTGGGTACTGTTCCTCCCAATGACTTGGGCCGCTATCCTCCCGGAAGGTAATGGTTCTCTTGTGTGGCAGTCGCTCAAGCTTGGTTCTTGCATTATCAAAGATCAATTGTTCCTGGAAAGTTGGGAGAGGGGAGAAGGTCCGGTTCTGGACTGACTCTTGGGATCAGCATCCTCCTATTCTTGCAGTGTTTCCCGATCTGCTTCCGCTAAAAACAGCTCTTGAAGACAAAGGTTGGATTCATATTCAGACCTACTTCACTACCAGCCCTCTGGGGGAGTATAAGGTTAAAAAATTTAAGCGACTGGGTGAATGGCCTATTCCAATCCCTCCGGAGCAAGCCCCAACTCTGGAAAAACTTTTGGCTGAAAGGTTTCTATCTGGGAGTGATGAGGAGGATGAGCTTGCTTGGGGCTTCGGGAACCTTGGGGTTTATTCTCGTGAAGGAGGGCTATGCTTCGATCCTACCTGAGCCCCCCCCACACTCTTCCTGTTCATGAATGGAGGAAGATTTGGCATCCCAAGGGCTGGCCGAAAGTGAACTTCTTTGCTTGGAAACTGATGCATAATGGTATCTTGACCTTTGACAACCTTAGAATTAGAGGCATCATTGGTCCTTCCTGCATGCGTTTTATGTTATAGGAATGAGGAAACTCGTGAACCATCTTCTCGTTTGATTGCTCTTTCACACAAGCAGATTTGGCAACGTTGGTTCTCCCACTTTAAACTTCGAGTGCTTGGAGATCTCGTCCCTGACCAATTTATGGGAAAGTCGGAAGAGAGGTAGATTTATTTCTAAAGCTCTTCGGACCGGGCCGGGAGATCGATTTCCTTTTTATTTGGTGGCAGGTTTGGTTGGAAAGAAATGCTCGTATTTTTCGTGAAACCTTCTCTTCGGTGGAGGGGATTTGGCAGATCATTTGGAGCAAAGTTGTGGAAACCGTTGCCATCTATGCTGAGAAGGAAAACCAGCCTGCTTCTAGGCCTTTGAGTGGGAGAGGTGCTGATCTGGAGAGACAGGTAAGAAGTTGTTGGAAACCTCCCCCTAAGGCTGGGTCAAAATCAATACTGATGGAGCTGCTAAAGGTAATCCGGGCAATGCTGGCAGTGGTGTTATTTGCCGTGATCATGCTGGGACTGTGCTATATTGGGAATTGCAAGGTCTGGGATATGCCACAAACAATGAAGCTGAGGCCTTTGCTATTAAATCTGCTTCCATCTGGGCCGTCAAGCATGGCCATAGAAAGATAATCATTGAGTCTGATTCCCAAATCTTGGTTGGTGCTCTTGATTGCATGCGGAACTTTGCCTTAAAAGCTTGGAGGCTCCGGATTTTGGTTGCCCAAATTTTAGAGCTTTGGAAAGAAATTGAGGATGTGATTCCCGTTTATGCTAGTAGATCTCTTAATAAAGCGGCCGATTTCCTTGCTAAGTTGGGTGCCGAGAGAGAGGTTGGGATTCATCTCGCATAGCAATTTGTCCGTGGAGAATGTCGAGATCGACAAGGCCTTGAACAATTCCTGAAATAATGTGCAAAGTTTTTTTTGCTAAGGGTCCTTTCTGTCGCGATTTCGCGACTTGTTGCCCTGTCGCGGCTGTTGGCTGGTTACTGTCGCGATATCGCGACAGGTTGAGTCTTTGCAGTCTCCGGCTGGTTTCTGTCGCGATATCGCGACATGTCGCGTTATCGCGGGTCGCGATTCCGCGACATGTTGCGCTATCGCGACATGTCGCGTTATCGCGTGACGCGATCCCGCGTCTTGTTGCGATATCGCGACATGTCGCGATATCGCGACATGTCGCGTTTTCGCGCCTCGCGATTCCTCGACACGTTGCGATATCGCGATAGGTCCCGCCTTCCAGGCGGCTGGGTGGTTAACTGTCGCGATTTCGCGACCTGTAGTGATGATGCAACTTTGAGCTGGTTTTTGTCGCGATTTCGCGACAGGTTGTGCCCTCCTGGTCTCTGGCGTTTTTCTTGCGCGATTTCGCGGCATGTTTGGCTCCTTTGCGATTGGGTGGTTTTCCGTCGCGATATCGCGACCTTATTGAGGCTTGATTGTTGCTTTCTTTTTCTGTCGCGATGTCGCGACGCTTTCTGCGGGAGGCTGTCGAGGGCCTTTCCTGTTGCGATTTCGCGACATGTCGCGATTTCGCGACATGTCGCGTTATCGCGCCTGTTGGTGCCAAAGTGGCCGTGACGGGTTTTCCTGTCGCGATTTCGCGACATGTCGCGGTTTCGCGACCTGTTGTTGTTTCGTGCCTTCCGTTCTCTGTGCCTTGCGGTTCTTAGCCTTGCCTTGGTGCGCCTTCCTTGTTGTTTTGCTTGTGGCTCTGGCTCGGGATGTGTTCTCTCCCGCTTGTATCTGGTTCTTGTTTTAATACAAGTTTTTCATTTTTTCAAAAAAAAACATGGTAGAGGAGCTGAAGAAAACTCCATCCAAAATCAACATGTATGTTGCACTCCTCATCCTGGGATAAATAAATATTTTGCAAGCCTCTCTCAAATCAATTAAGATTCAATTCAAGAAATAGGTTGAGATGAATCTAGCTCAAGGTCACCCTAATTCAATAACCGGGAAGAACAAACCATATCCATTTTACTTATCTTTATAGATGGAGGGATGGGTGGTACACAATTGTATGATTGACTCTAGAGCGGCTACCACTGTTATGCCCAAAGTAGTATTTGAAGTAATGGGTATGTAATATACAATAAGTAGTATCATAGTGCTACAATTAGATGGTACACCTATAAATACTATTGGAGTAATCAAGGATGTCCCTATGAGGTTACACAAAATTCCCCAAATTACCGTTATTCAAGAAATTGTGGTGGTAGATTTAGAACCTTATTTTGGGATGTGCTTATCCAGAGAATTCACTATCAAACTAGGGGACTATTTATCACTTGACTATTCACATATGGAAATTCCTTTCAAAGGCAAAAGAGTCAAGGTCTTTTCTGAAAAACCCTCTTCATTTCACATAGAGAGGCTTGGAGAAGAGCCACAAACAGATATAGTGAACTTAATCACTGAATATATAAACTTAATAGATGAAGTATTGGAGGACTCACAAGAAAAATATCAATTCTCCATGGAGGATTTCAATGCCATGATTGGGACAAAAATGGGCACTTACTCAATCATGAGGTTGGAAGAAACTAAAAGTACAATTTTGGTAAGTGAAACTCCTGATCAAAAAGGGGATCTACTGGAGTCCTTTGAAGCCTTGTATTCCAAGGTCATTCCAAGATAAAAGAATGCTCAAGCTAATATACTAGCTCTCTTGGGAGCTAGGTGTTGTCTGGTGATTAATATCATCCACGGGCCTAAGACTGTGGGAGTTTTTTGCAGACCCTCTGCCCTCAATGAGGATAATTTTTGGAAAATGGTCAAAAATTATGAGCAGATAATTGATTTTCTAATTTAGGAAAATAATGGCATGAGTGGTCAATTTCTTGAAGGAGAGTAGGATGATAAACAAGGGGATATTATACGACAAAAACCTGATCACATACTCAAATAATTGGTAACTATGGGTAGTCCATTTAACAACAGTGATAGACTAGCTACTTATAAGCTAAAGGTTGATAGTATTAGTTATAAGGAGGTATAAATTAACCCTAGAAGTTGGCATTTACTATTATATCAAACCTTGTCATCTTATCGAATAAGAATCCAAAGGATTTTGAAGACATTGCTTTGTTCCTAGTTTTGTGGAAGAGAAACCACACTACCAACAAATTTTAAATTTTTGGTACCAAGATCCAACAAAGATATCGAACCAGAGGATTTGTAGCTTTTAGATATAATAATGGTAGAACTTATCCAATTAAAATAAGCATGGTGAAAAGCACGTAACAGCATCGACCATCACTGGATTACTGTAAAACAATAGTTCCACCAAAATGCAATGGTAATGGTGTTTGAAGAAGGTGATAAGGTGTTCAAATGGTACTGGGACAAAGCAAAATTGAGGATAAATTAAAATTTTGATCCTATGTGGACATACTCATACCTAATAGAGCAGAGGAAGAGGTCAACCATCATTTGATTGCACTAGCTAGATGGTCATTTACTATTCACTCTGATAGATAGTCAGTATCTCAAGCATTATGCTTAAGACAAGTGACATCCTACTTTTACATATGTAAATATGACACCTATACATTATGTATAAAGTATGAATTTTGTCCTTGCCTCGAGAAGCTAGTCCTACCTAAAATAAATGCTCAAAAAAGGTATTAGGTGATTGGATTATTTGGTGTATTGGACTGTGCACCCTTCTACATATCTACTAAGTCATCAAATGACAAGTCCAAAGAATGATTGATGTCCCCAACATGTCTCTCAAGCAATTATCACAATAACAATCCTTGACACCTCATCCAGTGTAATACTACAAAAAAATTGGTGGAGACCTACTAAATACAACGTGCAAAATTAATGCACTAAAGACTGGTGATATCAACAAAATTTACTAGAAAGCATAGGTCCACAAAATTTTGCCACTCTGATTAAATCTGATGAGCACAAGAAAATTGATTGGCTATTAGAAATAAACTATCATAATGCAATTGGCTAGCACAAGGTGGTGGCACTCTTCCCAATCGAACTTGTCAGACCTTCCAAAAGAGATAATTATTCTGTTAGGAAATCCTCAATACACACAATCAGCCTCATGAAAATATTTATTTCACCTAACTACTGAGAGCTCTGCCTAGACACTATAAATTTTAGGTCTTACACCATAAACATGCCCCTTTCACCACACTCTATAGTACAAACTACAAAGGAAGAACATTACAATAGTTGTAGAAAATTGACGTTAGACCAATTGCAGGAGCATCAGGATAATGGGATGAGGTAATAAGAGCGTTGTTGTACAAATATCTTCTAATGAGCTGATAGAAAAGCTAGCAGGTATCCAAGACCCTATACTTACAATTCAACCCAAAATAAAAATTGGTCGAATTGGCTATGAAGAGAAGGCAAAGAGGTTTTTGGGAGCGCACCCAAGTGGCACAGCCTATCACTCGAACATGAACCAATTTGTTCCTAAAGGGGTATATCCATGCCTATAACTCATACATGCAATAGCTAAATTCTACAATCCACATACAACCATATTCTATGATTGAACTTTTGATTCATTGTTTTCAATAAATAAAGAATTCATATGAACAACATTTGCAGTCGAGGGTAGCCCAAATATCTAAATGAAATATATTGATGTCGAGGATAAAGTAAAATATATACAAAGTCCTCCAGGTCAGGACTGGTTTGTCAAAATTGGAGGGAAGTTACCAGATGACTATATGAATAAGCCCAGGAGCCTGGTCAAAATTTTTGATGAAGCACAATCAATTTTGTCCATGTTGGCAATAATCTTAGGATTGAGAAGTGATGCAATATTCTATTTGTACCATTTGGGCATGGCTAATACGATAATGTAGGTGTTTTCTTCTATCACACTGGACTGGGCACAATTCTTAGCAGTCAACATTCAAGATCAACTGAAGTCATTTAAAGTTAAAAAGTGTGGCATATTAACATACTCCTCATATTTAGTGTTGGACATTTTGAGGAGTGTTTGTTGTCATTGATGTCAAAAGCATTGTTGTGCTATGTTCGTCATCTTTGAGGACATTAAGTGTTTCCTCCAAAAGCAAGAAGGTCTTGAAAAGCAATAGGTTATAATATTTATTTTTAAATATTATATACCCAGGAGGGTTCAAAGAATAAAGAACCAAGGAAGGAGAAGCAAAGTCAAATTAAATAATAATATTTTATTATTATTTTTTTTGGATCAAAAACCGAGTTTAAAAATATTAAGGATCAAGTTGAAAAGACCCACAAGAGGATTTAATTTAAATTAAAATATTTTAATCTTTGATTAAAATTTTAATTTAAATAATAATGGATGCTAAGGTTAAGTTAAATATTTATTTAATATTTAAATTAACTTTAAATATTCGAATTCAAATAAAATTTGAATAATCACCGACGTGGGAACAAGCTAAGGGTTGCATATAAATAATGCCAAAGTTGGCATTTGGAAGATCATCCATGCGATTTGTATTTTGGCTCATGCAAAAGAGAAGTGTAATTTTTGCATGTGTATTCGAGCAAAGGAAAGGACAAAGGGTAATAGCCTCCAAAAAATATTCGAAGTCCCTCGCAGCTGAGTTGGCAGCCAAGGGCTGCGTAAGACGCGTGCTAGGTGCCTGGTGCAGGTTCGAATCCTGCGCATGCCGTTTTGGTTGAAGGAGGTTCACATTTTGAGTTTGCACCATTCGAGGGAGAAGGTCAAAGGCACGCTCATGCCTTTTGGCTCTTGTGGAGCCACGCAGCCTAGTTGGTGGGCATGATTGCTGCGAAAGCGCTTGGGGGAGAACCAACGACGGTTCGAATCCCGCCAAGGCCTTTTGGGCAGCACTATTGAGGTATGCGCATTGTGAGGTTTGATTTGGCTTGCGAAAAATAAAAAGGGAAAATATTTTTTGTTTCCAAGGGTTTATGTTGATTAAAGTTTTTGCATAATTTATTTGATTATAAGTTGTTTAGGGGAGTTAAAAGGGAATGCAAAACTTTGATTTCTGGATTGAATTTTTAAGTGTTAAGGAGTTATAAGGGAGTAAGGAAAGTTTATTTTTGAGATTCAAGGGTGTTGGATATTATTTTAAAAGTTGGAGATTATAAGGTGTATTTGGATATTATTTTTGTATTGAAGAAATATTTTTGAAGAAGTGTTAGGGTGATAATTCTTGTCATCTAACCTTTGTGCTTGGCAAGGAAAGTGGTTATAATTGAGACAGGTTTTGAAGTCTATTCTTCAACAAATAAAAGGTATGGGCATATTCTTCCTTAGTTGAAATAATTGATTGGTTGAGATTTTCTGAAAATAATATTGGAGTGAAAAGGATTTGGTTAAGTTTTCCTTTGTGAGTTTGTTGAGTTGATGAGTTTTCTGAAATAGAAGTGAATGTAAAAAACTTGGTTGGAAAAGATTGGTGGGGGGTGGGGGGGGGGGGGGGGCGGGTTTCGTGGGGGGGGGGGGGGGGATTTTTTGGGGGGGGGGGGGGGGGGGGGGTGGTGGGGGGGTTTTTTTTTTTTTGGGGGGGTGTGTTTGTGGGGGGGGGGGGGGGGGGGGGGGGGGGGTGGGGGTGGGGTTGGGGAGTGTGGTGGGTTTTTTTGTTTTTTTGGTTTTTTTTTTTTTTTGAAGTGATTGATTGAGTGAAGAACTTGAGCTAGGGTTTGCAAAGATCATGAGTATCATTGTTATGTGAGATTGGTTGATAAGCATTGTTGTAAATAGTTGAGTGAGTGTTCATAAGTTTAGACTAGGGTTTGTGAATAAGGATTATTTCATTGAGTGATTGGTTGAGTAGAGTTGGTTGAGCCTAGTCAAGTGGATGTGTTGAGGTGATAGTTCAAGTTCTATGAAACAAATTGTTCTATATTCTAAATTGATTTGAGAAAGTGATTGAGTGTTTATGAGTGTGAAACATATTGAGTCTCTAACAATTCTCTATTGTTTTTATTTTCTTGTAAAAAGAGATTTGAAAGTGATTGAGTGTTTATGAGTGTGAAACATATTGAGTCTCTAACAATTCTCTATATGTTTCTATGGTAAAAAGAGATATTGAAAGTGATTGAGCATTGTTGTGAATGTGAAGCATATTGAGTCTCTAACAATTCTCTATATGTTTCTATGATATTGGACAAGTTCTAGTGAGGACTTGTTGAGCATATTGAACAAGTTCTAATGAGGACTTGTTGAGCAGATTGGACAAGTTCTAGTGAGGACTTGTTGAGCAGATTGGACAAGTTCTAGTGAGGACTTGTTGAGCAGATTTGGACAAGTTCTAGAGAGGACTTGTGGATAGATTAGTGTGAGATTTTGAGAAAGCTTACAAGGAAGATTTGAGATAAGTATTTGAGAAGACTTGTGAGCAGATTTGATTGATTTATTTGTTCAAACCTTGAGTTAAGGTTTGGGGTAGATCCAACAGAGTTGATTTGTGATTAAGTCAAGCTTTGTGTTAAGGCTTGAGGATAGAGATTGAGGATAGATTTGTGCTAGATCGAAGTACTATGTTTAGTGTAGATTTGAGGATAGATATTGAGGATAGATTTGTACTAGATCAAAGGATTATGTTTAGTGTAGATTTGAGGATAGATTTTGGTGCAGATTTGAGGATAGGTTTGTGCCAGACTAGAGATAGAGTTTGAGCAGATTTGTGCTAGACCGAAGGACTATGTTTAGTGTATATTTGAGATAGAGCTAAGAGCAAGCTTTGGAGGTGATAGAGTATAGAGGATGACAGTCTCTAGTGGATAGAGATCCATTATCCAGGGTAGTGAGGATAGGTCTTCTGAGTGAGGATAGGAGTCTTCAGTGGATAGAGATCCATTAGCCAATGTAGTGGGGGTAACAGTTCTTCTAGAAGATCACCAACCAGAGTAGAGGAGAAAGGAGTTCTCCTATGGATAGAGATCCATGAACTTGATTAGGGATTGGTGTCTCCTTTGGATAGAGGTCCATAAACATTGTAATAGGGAAAGGATTCCCAAGAGATTGATTGAGAAAATTTTAGTGAAATATTTTCTTCATGGAGTAGCCCACATTGGGTGAACCATGTTAAATTGGTGTCTCTATTATGTGTGGTGATTTATGCATTGCTTTGATTACTATTGTTGATATTGCTATCTATACATTGCATAATATTGATTGGAAAGAAAAGTAAAAAGTGGTCTTATATTGTTCACCCCCCTCTCAATATAAGCTTGTGTTCTTCAATTGGTATCAGAGTGGGTTCCTTCGAAAGAGTTTAACAACTTGAAGGAAAATCTTACAAGAACACAATGGATTCTAAGAATGGGTCCTCAGATAATTCAACACTAGTATTTTATGGAAGTGATTATGTATTTTGGAGTATGAGAATGAAGATCCACCTGATGGCACTTGGCAATGAAATTTGGGAAGTAGTTGAAAATGGATACATACCACCAGCTACTCCACCTATAGATAAATATGGTAAGCTTCTACATCATTACAATTCAAAAGCAATGAATGTAATTTTGAGAGGTTTGCATAGAACAGAGTTCATAAAAGTTATGCATTGCAAATATGCAAAAGGAATTTGGGATAAGTTGCAAAGCATATATGAAGGAGATAAAAGTGTCAAAAAGGCAAAGATACGAAATCTCAAAGGACAATTTGAAGAATTAAGAATGAAGGATGAGGAAAACATTAGTGCTTATCTACTTCATGTAGATGAGGTTGTTAATGCCATGCAAGGACTTGGACTTGAGATTGAAGAATCGGATGTTTGTGATAAGATCTTAAGATCTCTCCCAAAAATATTTAGTGAAAATATTTTTGCTATAGAAGAATCAAAAGATGGTGATTCTTTGACAAGAGATATGTTACTTGGTATTCTTACAACTTTTGAGATAAGAACAAAAGAGGAACCTAATATCCGAAAGGAAGCAACCTTCAAAGCTACTAAGAAGACAAAGGGCAAGAAGTCAGATTCAAGCAATGAGTCATCCAATGATGAAGAAGCAAATTATGGCAAAAAGAATAAGGATTCAAGAAGATTTAAAGATGCAAAATTTGTTAGATGTTTCAATTGTGGAAAGTATGGTCACTATGCAACTGATTTTCAAGAAGCTAGAAATGGCAATGATGAAGAAAAATAGGATCATAAGAATAGGGAATCAAAAAAATATAGGTACCAAAAGAAAGGTAAGGATGGACAAGGTAGACAAGGAAAGAAGTTCTTTCAAAGACAAAAGAGGAGCTACTATGCAGACAAGGCAAGTAAGTACTCAAGTGATAGTGATAATAGTTTCTCGAGATAATGATAAAGATGAAGTTCTATTTCTGATAGAAGAAAAAGAAGAAGTTAAGAAAAGGTCACCAATAATTCTCAAGTGTTTTAGATGTGGTAATTTTGGACATCTTGAAGATAGTTGTACAAAGAATGGTTTCAGTTTCAGTGATGATGAATATGAAGATACACTTGAAGGACCAGAAGAGAATATTCTAATGGCACTAGAAGAAGAAGGAGGTGATCCTATAGAAGACAAGTCAGAAGAGAATGAAGATGTTTTCAAAGGCAAACAAATAGAGGAAGAATCAGAAAAAGGAGAAGTTGATCTTGAGGGAGAGCTTATTTATGCTCTTAACACATTAAAGAAGGTGAGAAAGCAAAACTCCCAACTTAAGCTTCAGTTTCAGGAATGTGATGAAGAAAGAGGAAAGCTTATAGAGGATCTAAACAAGTCAATAGCTAAGACAAAGAAGTTCAAGGATAAGTTAGAAGCAAAGGTCTTAGAATGTGAGAGATTAGAACAAGAAGTAGCTCTACTAAGGGAAGAAGTAGAAAAGTCTAAGGATAAGCTACACAAGTTTGGAAAGAGCTCAAAGATCATAGATAAGATGATCAAGGTACAAAGATGATCAACAAACAAAATAGGTCTTGGTTTTGAACAGGCTCAAAAGAAACAAGAAGAAGAGTCAACCTCAAGTTTTGAAGAAGAAGAAACTTCAGAAGAAGATAATGTAAGAGAAAGTGAGACTTCTGAGGATGAGTTGGACAATAGAAAGTTCAACAAGGAAAAGAACAATGCACAAAGGAGAAACATATGGAATAGGAACCAACACAGGGTAAAAGAGACTAAGAGACCAATGAGGTCAAGGCAAGGAAATTTCAATGGATGATGTTTCTCATGTCATAGATTTGGGCACAAAGCTTCATAGTGCAGGACACATGAAAGATAGGAATATGGGAACTTCAGGAACAGGCAGTTATTTCATGGGTATTGCTACTCATGTAATCAGTTTGGTCACAAGGCAATGAATTGCAGGGTTCATGATAGGAATAGATATGGCTTCACTAGGAGAAATCCCAAGACATTTGCACCTTCAAGGAATAACAATATTAAGTGTTACAAGTGCAATAATGATGGACATACAACAAAGTGGTGTAGAGCAGACATTCCAGAACCAAGCATGAACAGGAACAAGAACAAGAATATGGACATGAATAGGAATAGGAACATGGACATGAACAAGAATAGGAACACCAAAAGGAACCAGAAGGATCAAGAGAAGAAGATAATGGATAAAGATAAAGATCAGTGCTTGATGGGAGTAGAAATACTCCCACCCTAAAATTAACCACCTCAAGAGGAGGTGGGGGAGGGGCTAAGCTAAGAGTTTCATTCTTAGCCCCGAGCCCCAAAGGTGACCCTTTGCCATTGATGTCAAAGGGGGAGATATTTGAGTAAGGGGGAGAGATCTAAGTTAGAAGGAAAGCATTCAGTCAGGGGGAGCAGTTTCCCAGGGGGAGCAGAAAAAGGTCAAGGAAATGGTAAAAAGTAATTGGGTTGCCATCAATGACAAAGGGGGAGATTGTTGGACATTTTGAGGAGTGTTTGTTGTCATTGATGTCAAAAGCATTGTTGTGCTATGTTCGTCATCTTTGAGGACATTAAGTGTTTCCTCCAAAAGCAAGAAGGTCTTGAAAAGCAATAGGTTATAATATTTATTTTTAAATATTATATACCCAGGAGGGTTCAAAGAATAAAGAACCAAGGAAGGAGAAGCAAAGTCAAATTAAATAATAATATTTTATTATTATTATTTTGGATCAAAAACCGAGTTTAAAAATATTAAGGATCAAGTTGAAAAGACCCACAAGAGGATTTAATTTAAATTAAAATATTTTAATCTTTGATTAAAATTTTAATTTAAATAATAATGGATGCTAAGGTTAAGTTAAATATTTATTTAATATTTAAATTAACTTTAAATATTCGAATTCAAATAAAATTTGAATAATCATCGACGTGGGAACAAGCTAAGGGTTGCATATAAATAATGCCAAAGTTGGCATTTGGAAGATCATCCATGCGATTTGTATTTTGGCTCGTGCAAAAGAGAAGTGTAATTTTTGCATGTGTATTCGAGCAAAGGAAAGGACAAAGGGTAATAGCCTCTAAAAAATATTTGAAGTCCCTCACAGCTGAGTTGGCAGCCAAGGGCTGCGTAAGATGCGTGCTAGGTGCCTGGTGCAGGTTCGAATCCCGTGCACATTGTTTTGGTTGAAGGAGGTTCGCATTTTGAGTTTGCATCATTCGAGGGAGAAGGTCAAAGGCACGCTCATGCCTTTTGGCTCTTGTGGAGCCATGCAGCCCAGTTGGTGGGCGCGAGCACTACGAAAGCGCTTGGGGGAGAACCAACGGTGGTTCGAATCCCACCAAGGCCTTTTGGGCAGCACTATTGAGGTATGCGCATTGTGAGGTTTGATTTGGCTTGAAAAAAATAAAAAGGGAAAATATTTTTTGTTTCCAAGGGTTTATGTTGATTAAAGTTTTTGCATAATTAATTTGATTATAAGTTGTTTAGGGGAGTTAAAAGGGAATGCAAAACTTTGATTTCTGGATTGAATTTTTAAGTGTTTAAGGAGTTATAAGAGAGTAAGGAAAGTTTATTTTTGAGATTCAAGGGTGTTGGATATTATTTTAAAAGTTGGAGATTATAAGGTGTATTTGGATATTATTTTTTGTATTGAAGAAATATTTTTGAAGAAGTGTTAGGGTGATAATTCTTGTCATCTAACCTTTGTGCTTGGCAAGGAAAGTGGTTATAATTGAGACAGGTTTTGAAGTCTATTCTTCAACAAATAAAAGGTATGGGCATATTCTTCCTTAGTTGAAATAATTGATTGGTTGAGATTTTCTGAAAACAAGATTGGAGTGAAAAGGATTTGGTTAAGTTTTCCTTTGTGAGTTTGTTGAGTTGATGAGTTTTCTGAAATAGAAGTGAATGCTATAAACCTTGTTAAATTGTTTGATAAGCATTGTTGTTGAAGTGATTGATTGAGTGAAGAACTTGAGCTAGGGTTTGCAAAGATCATGAGTATCATTGTTATGTGAGATTGGTTGATAAGCATTGTTGTTGAAAGTAGTTGAGTAGAATTGTTCATAAGTTTATGACTAGGGTTTGTGAGCAAGGATTATTTCATTGAAGTGATTGGTTGAGTGGAATTGATTGAGCTTAGTCAAGTGGATGTGTTGAGGTGATAGTTCAAGTTCTATGAAACAAATTGTTCTATATTCTAAATTGATTTGAGAAAGTGATTGAGTGTTTATAAGTGTGAAACATATTGAGTCTCTAACAATTCTCTATATGTTTCTATGGTAAAAAGAGAGATTGAAAGTGATTGAGTGTTTATGAGTGTGAAACATATTGAGTCTCTAACAATTCTCTATATATTCTATGGAAAAAGAGATTGAAAATGATTGAGCATTGTTGTGAATGTGAAGCATATTGAGTCTCTAACAATTCTCTATATATTTCTATGAGATTGGACAAGTTCTAGTGAGGACTTGTTGAGCAGATTGGACAAGTTCTAGTGAGGACTTGTTGAGCAGATTGGACAAGTTCTAGTGAGGACTTGTTGAGCATATTGGACAAGTTCTAGTGAGGACTTGTTGAGCATATTGGACAAGTTCTAGTGAGGACTTGTTGAGCAGATTTGGACAAGTTCTAGTGAGGACTTGTTGAGCATATTTGGACAAGTTCTAGAGAGGACTTGTGGATAGATTAGTGTGAGATTTTGTGAAAGCTTACAAGGCATATTTGAGATAAGTCTTTGAGAAGACTTGTGAGCAGAGTTGATTGATTGATTTGTTCAAACCTTGAGTTAAGGTTTGGGGCAGATCCAGCAGAGTTGATTTGTGATTAAGTCAAGCTTTGTGTTAAGGATTGAGGATAGATATTGAGGATATATTTGTGCTAGACCGAAGGACTATGTTTAGTGCAGATTTGAGGATAGATTTGTGCTAGATCGAAGGACTATGTTTAGTGCAAATTTGAGGATAGATTTTGGTGCAGATTTGAGGATAGGTTTGTGCCAAATCAGAGATAGAGTTTGAGCAAATTTGTGCTAGACCGAAGGACTATGTTTAGTGCATATTTGAGATAGAGCTAAGAGCAAGCTTTGGAGGTGACAGAGTATAGAGGATGATAGTCTCCAGTGGATAGAGATCCATTAGCCAGGGTAGTGAGGATAGGTCTTCTGAGTGAGGACATGAGTCTTCAGTGGATAGAGATCCATTAGCCAGTGTAGTGGGGGTAATAGTTCTTCTAGAAGATCACCAGCCAGAGCAAGAGGAGAAAGGAGTTCTCCTATGGATAGAGATCCATGAACTTGATTAGGGGATTGGTGTCTCCTTTGGATAGAGGTCCATAAACATTGTAATAGGGAAAGGATTCCCAAGAGATTGATTGAGAAAATTTTAGTGAAATATTTTCTCCATGGAGTAGCCCACATTGGGTGAACCACGTTAAATTGGTGTCTCTATTGTGTGTGGTGATTTGTGCATTGCTTTGATTACTATTGTTGATATTGCTATCTATACATTGCATAATATTGATTGGAAAGAAAAGTAAAAAGTGGTCTTATACTATTCACCCCCTCTCAGTATAAGCTTGTGTTCTTCATTTAGCTTGGTTGTTTTTCTACTATATGAAATTTACAAATAGTACCAATATCCCATTGCAAAGAAAAAATAAGGAATGCAAGAACTATCCAGCAATGGATTGGATCCATGTTCTTAGAGACAGCTCTCCATACCTTGAATTTAACAAGGAGTTCTTGGGACCCGCACTGGCAACAATCTATGGAAGGTGTCCACGCCTTTCTGCTAAAGTAATTGATAAACTCAGAGGAAAATCATGGATACATGAGATTGGTATTTCCTAGAGTAGGGAACCATCATCAGAGTATATGGCTTCTCCAAATTTCCATACCACCATATTACATCATTGACTGAGTATTTAGTTTAGAGTATTGTAGACAAGTATATATAGTAGAGCAAAGTCTAGGGTAGGGAAAGAATAAAACATAGTTTTTTAGGTTATCGGTCAAGGTTAAACACATAATTATGTCCAAAAAAGAGCCATAGTGATACCAAGACCTAGAGGCCAAGATCTCTACATTAAAATTACCAGTATTGCCATATTTGTGGAATTATGAGCCTGAAAGGATATTGGCTAAAAATCTAAACTTGGACACTAAAGTGGCCCAGATTCAGGCACTTATCGCAGTCAAACATTGAAAAGTTTAGGAATCCTTCAGAGGACAAAGTGGCACTGATTAATTATTTGGATATGCAATATAATCTAGAATGGAGGAAGTGTTATACATATGAGCGAGTGTTTAACCTAGAAAGAAATGAAGACCAATTGTTGGATCTAGAGCTAGTTGATACAATTATGGATGATAAGGGTTGGAAAGAACATAAGGTTAAACAATGGTGGATAATGTATTATGAATGAAACATGATTAAGAAAGCCAATATCGATAGTACAGATAAATTATTCAATGATAATTTCTATAGGGACTACAGTAAGTGGATGAGCGAACATGAGAAAGAGTTGTTTCCTAAAGTTCTTCGAATTCAAACTGAATATGTAGAATATGAAGAAGAAAAAGAATATGAAGAAAAATGTGTGCAACAAGTAGTAGTGCCTCATGCCTTGGGAGATGAAGAAGTGAAAGAGGAGTCATTATCCCAAAATTTGCCCAAATGACATGTCAAAGTATTAAGAATACCTAAAGTAGCAAAAGCCCCTTCAGAAGGTTTGCATGAGTCTTTCGATCAAAGTTCTAAGTCCAACAAGAAACAAAAACATCATTAAAGTTTAGAGACCTCTGACAAGGCTGCCAAGAAACAAATATTGAAGGAATAAAAAGAGAGGTAAATGAAAAATAGATAACAGTTATAGTAGGAGATAAAGATATGTGAATCAATAGAGGTAGAAGTAGAAAAAATAGGGACCGAACAACCAAAATCGGATGTAACTGGATTACTACAAAAGGAGGAGCCAAAGTGGGAAGTGCAAGACATAGGTATGTTTCTTGAACCACATGGTCATTCAAGTCCCTCCTCTGTAGAAATACTAGACTCATCATTCCCTAAAGCCCAATCTCTCTCAAAAATAATCCTAGCAATTATGGAGCTCAAGGCAGGAAAACACACTTTCCGCTTTGACCAACACCCCAACTCTCAAATGCCTCTTGTACCATCCATTACTTTGTAGTTCCTAGAGTCCACTTTATTTTTATAGCATCTCATTATTCAAGAGTCCCTCACATATCCTTCACATTTCACCCCTCCTAAATCATAAAAGGAGTGCCATACAAGATACCCCTTGGTCAAATCTATGATGTCTTACCCCTTAACTCAATACCAATTTTCTTGGCTACCCCTATCATACCTATTTTTACTTCAGGGCCACTTCTATCCATATTTCCTACTATCCAGTTAGCAGAAGAAAATCAGCATAGGTGGAGAGAGGAGGAACAATATGAGCAACTACAAGCAAGAGAAGAGGAGGTCACTATCATAGGTTTTGATACACTCGATACCATTAAATTTTAAAGAATCAAGGTGATAGCTAAATCAAAGTGAAGAATCCCATCTCTCAAATAAGGCCAAAATAATGGAGTACAAAAGAATATAGAAGAAGTATCTCTACAATATCAAAAGTAGAGACTACCCAGGCAATTCACACGGAGACAGACACATTATTGTTGCAAGAAAAAGTGGTGGAAAAGGAGCTAGAAGCTGCTAAAAAGAAATTCAAAACTATCGAGGCCAAGCTTACTGAAGAAAAATTGGATAAAATGCCTTAAAAATGATATTCTTGATAAAACCCCTTCTTAAAAAGAGTTACGACTGAAATATGAGCAAGTTAACCAGCTAAAATATGAGCTTCAAAATCTGCAAGAAGAGAAGGAGCAACAAAGTACATATCTTTATCATCTGAAGGATAAGCTAGGCGAACAATAAAAGGTGCTACTCATGGCAAATAACAAACTAGAATTGTAAAATGCCAAGCCACTCACCTCGGCATTTTCTGGTGATTGGTTAAGACAAATTTGGGCCTACTATTGGGAAAATATAAAAGGAATAACTATAGCAACCTTTCCTTCTTTCTACGAAAAGCTGCAATGAATTGGCACTGTGTCTGCAGAAGCCAAAAGAGAAATGACAAGGGAATATCACATCCTAATAGCTAAATTTCAAGAAGCATAGAAGTTCAGGAAGATTCTTAGATATCCTGATAATTTCCTAGAAATAAAAAAATAGGATAACAAGGATATCAAATATTGGGTATTTTTGGTTCACCAAATTTATCAAATGACTGATCTCAAGGACCTGATACGAGAAGAGTTGGCCATCATAAGGAAGGAGGCTACATAAATGAATGGTATTTCAAGTAGCCTCAAGGCTCAGGGTGCACCAAGCTTTTGGAATGAATATGGTACTTTTTTCAAGGTAGATGTGCTCAATAAGCGGTTTGAAGAACACATCCATGATGAAAGTGATATTAGTTCAAATATGGAACCAGTGGATGTGGACAAAGCCTTTGCACTATTCTATAAACTTACCCAAATTTTAGCTAAGGCTAAGTATTTTTTAAAAAATATAGTGATCCTCCTTATGACCACCTCCGCATATTAAGAACATCTACCTCTAAACTCATAGGGATCCTAGATCCCCCGCGGAGATGTGGAATAATATGTGTCATCAACTTTGGATACTTATTCCTTCCAAGGCTATTTCACACCAGGGAGAGTCATCAGGATCAGTTTCACAAAAGGAATCCCAATAGGAGGGAGGGTCACAAGAGCACTTACCATCGAGTAAATAATGAAAGCAAAGTTCTCCACCTTGTATTATATTTCTTGTACAATTGTAGTTTGTAGTACTTCCAAAATTTATGACCTCAAATTCCAATGGTATAGCAACATGTGCAACTCAACTATCAAGAAATTAAAAGGATGAATACCATCAAATTGATAAGTTTTGAGGAACAAATAAACATCAAAGGAAGTACTGATATAAGATCCGCCTAGATTTCAAATCATGACGAAATGACTTGTCATAAAATCAGACCCAAAATACTTGCTTATTTTTGGGAAGGTATCTTCTATGACCAATGGAGCGTCTCTTATGTGGATCGTGAGGGAGTGAAGAATGAGAAACATAGCAAGTGAAAATATGGCAATAGCCTAAGATGTCATATTAGAGAGCCCTTAGTTGCAAGCAGCATCTACCTAGGTCCTCCTCTTTTTATGAGATAAAAATTCCCTAGGAGTCACAATATTAAGGGTGTTTTTGACCACTAACCACATACACTTTGATTAGAAAGTGCTAAAGATAAGTAAACCATGCAACACAAAAGCATCTAGTGCAAAATTGGGTAACGTCTAGATGAGTAAGAATTTTGCACCTGATTGACGCTCATATTGATTTCAGAGACCCAGCCTGACCAAGAAGTTTGAATATGCCAAGTCCAAGAAGGACCAAAATTTTTGTCCTTCACCAGGACCAAGAAAATGCTTAGAGATCTAGCCCAACCAAGGAGCTCATAACAGCTGAGAGAATTACACTCAATCAGAGTCTGGTAATGTTCTGGATGTTTGGCATGTCCAGGAGAGACCAAATGTTTTGCAGCCAAATAGGGCTAAGGGAGGTCTAAATTTTTTGATATGGATAAGTTCAAGAAGCATCGAAGGAATCACGCCCAGTCGAAGCCTGACAAAGTACCAGATACCCGACCTGGGATTTTTGCACATGACTTGCACTCGGATTGGTCCTGAAGACGTGGAAAAAATCTGGAAGGTTGTCAATTATCCACCCAGAGATCAAAATCCAATCTATAGAATGTCAGATGATTTATACTTGATCAAAGCCCAAGCGAATATCAAATATCTAGCTTGTTTTTGAGATCCAATTTTGGATGCTTGGAATATTTTCACCCGATCAATACTTGGATGAGTACCCAGAACCCTAGCCTAATACTAAAAAATGTGGGGTCATAAGGAAGGAAAATACTGATATGGCTAAAAATATCATACCTGGCCAAGATGCACCAAGGTTCTAGATGACTGACATCATGATATTACAAATTTTTTAGATGACTTAGTTAGATCCAATGTTGGACCACCTACACGAGTAATGCCATCATCCTAGGACACGTATCCGTTGAGATTGCCTATCAGAAGAATCTCAGTAGCATGATCATGTTTGTGTCCATCACACAGGATACAAGGTATCTTAACAAAAAATTATCAACAAAGATCAATGAACCAAATGCAAGCAATAGGCTCAACACTACGTAGAATAATATAAATTTTGGCCAAATAAGCAGGTCATGATGAGGCAGTTGGAGCAGCCATACTTTCAAATAGTCCAACCAGCTGGTACTCCCTCTAACATAACAACAATCCATTTCTGAGTAATGATGATCTTGATAATGATGATATTGTAAACTAGCCTATATATACAAGAATGTAAAAGGAAAATTGGTTGGCTCTTAGGCATTTACAATTCATATGTATATATGGATTACTTGCAACTTAATACAAATTGATTGTTGTTTGGCCTTTGGTTTGATTCATTTGTAGAGCATGTATGTATTGATGACCACTTATTTCTAATTTAAGCATGTTGAATGTTTATGGTGTTAATTTTGAATCCTATATTTTTGCTATACTCATTCACTTATCTAGAATTTATGGTTTGATTAAGATACAATATATTTAAATTTAATATTCTATAATTGATTGTTGAACTAGTTGGTCTATTAGGGAGTTGGTTGTTTAGTTGTGTGATCCTTGTTCTTGCTTATGTCTTGATGTTGCTTAATCTGCACCATTGTAAGTTTTGTCTTTAGCCTCTTTTATCTCTTTCAACATCATTTTTAGTTGGTATTTAGGTATAGTTATCTAGGACTTCAAGGAACCGACCTCCTCCAAATATTAATTGATGCAATTCTCATGAGCTTGTTGGTCATTCAATGTTGGTCAAGGTCTATGGGTGCACAAACCTTTCCATTAGAAAAATTCTCTGACCAACATTGACACCTTGCACTTTATCTCATATTGACACATATATTATATATATCAACTACCAAAATAATGTTTACAAGGGGTTCAAATAATGTAATACTTCCAACACCCCTTTGTATTACATTTTTTGGTAGGAAGGTATTTTACCTTCATTCTCTGATTCTTCTTTCTCTTCATTCTTTAGCTTTGACTCTGGCATGGTTGGATATATACAACCTTCATTAGGTCTTTCTTTATAAATTATTTATGTCTACCTCTGGATCAATGTATCTATGTTGCCTTTGGGTCTCTGCCTCTAGGTCATTGCCACCGGATCTTCCTTTAGGTCACTACCTTTAGGTCTCTACCTTTGGGCCACTACCTTTAGGCCACTCCCATTGGATCACCACATCTGGGTCACTACCTCTTGAACTCTACCTCTGGGTCACATCTGTGCTATCATTATCTCTAAGTCATCCACTAGAAAATTCATAAGACTATCATATATGTAGGGTCACCACTACATATGCTTTTACGATAGCCCATATTCCAAGCTATGCTTGGGTCATAATCATTTATAATATTGATAATATTCTTAGCAAACTTTTATTATACTTGGTTTCCTTTTGTAGAAACTATACAACATGTATTTTATCTTATTCTATTCATTCATGTTTATCCATCCACAATCCATTTTTAATATGAAGTCTTTGTTTTATTTTTGTATACAAAATATTTGTGAATGATTATGTCCACAAATTTTACAACTATGGAGATCCAACATTTCTCTATTGTATGTCCATATTTACCACAATGATTACATCTATTCTCTATTACAAAAATTCTTTTGACATTTGGTCCTTCATTATTACTAATTCTATCAATATCTATCACTAATTTGATGTCATTATTCCTCGCTGCTCGTTCCTCCTCTATATCCAATACCTTCACATTTTGGTCTTATTTTTGGTACAATTGGCTCTTTCATTCCTTGTCCATATTTTCCCAAACCTATGTCTTTGTATCCCATTTTATTTAATAGTTTTGAACAAATTCTTTTAGCATACCCTTCAAAATAATCAAAAAGAGCATTAGACTGATCCCTATCAACATCAACATAACTTTGAGCATCACTATATCTATCATCATTTGAATCCATGTCATCATCAATTTTGATAGCATAATATTTTTTTGAACAATCACGAATTGTATTCAAATCCTTTGTATCACATGTAACATCTATTTTTGTAATAGGTTCTTCTATATTTGTCATGAATTCTAAGTCATAAGTATCATTGCTTGCATCACAATTTTTCTTTTCATTTTTATGAGGATCACAAAATGCATCTATCATCATGGGTCTTAAATCATTTGTATCATAGAAAATATTTTTCATCATTGTTTTGTTCCTTGATTCTTCAACCTTTCCTTGCTTTCTTATCTTGGAAACATTTAGAGTGATTATTCCCTTGTAGATTTTTTTCCATTTACTAATACATGTAGTAATAAAAATTTCATAAATATTAGCATTATTAAGTATACTTTGCATGTATTGTTGAAGCATTAATAATTCTCCCTATTCTACTTCATTGGTAATATCAACAAACTTATTTTTCAAATATTTAGTCATTTCCTCTTGTTTTCTATTTTGGTCTTTGAGAACTTCATTAGAAAGTAATGTCATATTTATTAATTTTCCTATATCATTAGGTAATGTGAAAACACTTTTAGAGTCTTCAACTGCTTCATCAAGCTTTGAACTTAGATAATTTTCAAGCATTAAAAAGTTTTCATCTTTGGCTTCTCTCATGATTGATTGTAAGACTCTCTTTTCCTTCATTGATGTATCCTTTTGTCCTTCAATTTTTTCTATCATGTATTGAGTACAATATTTTAAATTTTGCAACATTTCCTTAGTCTCTTCTAGTGAGTCATATTGAATGTATATTTGTTCTTCTTGAAAACATAAGTTTTCTTCTTCAATTGTTTTTGATAACTCATGTTTTTGTATTTCTATTTTTTGATCATTTATTTTTCTTCACTTGTTTTTTATTTGCCATGTTCCTTTGAAGTTGACAATCTTATGTCTCCCTACTTTTAAATAAATCAAAGTTTCTAAATTAATTCCTAAAATATGGAAAACCATATATCCTCCTACTTTTAAAATCTAAGAATAAATCCTTTGTAAAGTTATAATTTTCTAAGGTTGAAACCCTTTTATCTCCCAAATAGCTAAATTTACAAATATTTAATTTTTGTTTTTCAATTCTTTTCAAAAATAGAAAAACAAATATATTTTAAAAAATGTGAAAACTCGAAAAAAAAACTAATTTCATTCCTTATTACTCCATAAGGACTTAACAAATCAAATTAAAAAACTTAATAACATGAAAAACCTTATTACTCCTATTTTAGTAAAGTTTTAATAAACCTTTCAATTTCCAGGATACCTTATCCCTCCTAAAATCGCTTCTCAATTTCAATAACTGTGTTACACTCCAAACCTAGCCGTCGGCTAGGTATTCCAAGAGTTCATTTATTCATATATATAAGTAGATTAGACTTTGGATAATTATCATCGATTTTTATTTTATTCTCTGCATTCTCGAATTTGCCTTCACGGCGGGGACGTGCCCTCCCTGAGTGGCGATCGATTCCCATTTACTTAAATTCATTTTGGCTGTGTGTAATTTTGTTATTGTCTTATCTTCGCATTGAATATAGTGTTCTTAATTTACTAACGAACGCAGAAAGCGCGTTCCAAGTGGTATCAGTTGTCCAAAGCGTGATTCCTCGCTCCATCTGCATCGTTGGCATATCGTTTTCCCATCGTCGTCCGCAGTCTTCCATCGACATCATCAGCAGCAGGCGGCCACTGTAACCTCTTCCAGTCGCCACGCCATTCGTCCGCTGTCGTAACCCAATCCCCATCCAAACGCAAATTGGTGCAAATCATTCGCAAAATCGGGAAATTCCCTGTAAATTCCTTCGCAGCCATTTTTTCGAACGCCCGGACATCAAAACGCAGCAGAGCTCTTCACACACAGCGGCGTCCAATAGAAATTCGAGGAATTTTTTTAATTAAACAGTCAACTAAGGTTTTTTTAAATTATAATCGTCGGCTGACGTCAGCGGAGAAATTGTTGCGGGTGTTGGCTACGTAGTTTATCCCACATGTGTTGTGGTAAGCAAGTTTAGTGGTTTATAAGGCTTAAGTCGCCCCTTCTCAAGTGTGACTACGGTCACACGTTGAGCTCCTCCGACGCTGTCTCCAGTGTGTCACTCGTGCATGGTCGCGTGTCGCTTTGTCGTAGGTCGTGCTTCATCCGTTCGCATCTTCTATCTGTCATCCGTCCGTTCGCGTCATCCGTCCGTTCGCGTCCGTCATCCGTCCGTTCGCGTCATCCGTCCGTTCGTGTCTTCTATCGGTCTAGCGTCCGTTCGTGTCTTCTATCGGTCTAGCGTCCGTCTCGTTCGTAGTTTTTGGGTGTTGTGTCGTCACAGGTGTCAAAGCTGTTCCGTCGTGTCGCGTCAAAAGTCGTCACAAGTTGTCGTGTAGCGTCGTGTATTGCTGAAAACCGTCAAAGTCGTTGAGAGTCGTCAAAAAAATTGTGGTTAAGGAGGTGAGCCAGCAAAAACACATTAAATTTCCGCGTCGCAGTTGGAGCGAAACTTCAAGCGGAATCCCAATTTTTTGCTAAATTCAACCAAAATTTGCAGCAGTTGAAGCGGGAATCCTAAGCGGGCTATGTTAACAAGTGCATGAGCAAAAAGTGGTCCAAGGGTGCTGACGGTCGATTATCAAGCTCGGAGACGACCAATAACAACGCAAGAAGACCAAATCGAAGCCCAGGTACAAAAAATTCTCCTTCTCCTTTTAAAATTGGTAGTTATAATCCACATCATCCACTAGTAGATCCTATGGCTACTAATCCTTCTCCAACTCACGAAAACATCACACAAGGAAACTCAAGTAACTCAGCCATTTTCGATAGGGATTCTCTTCGACTCTTACTAGATGGTATGGACGAAATTAGTCTCCTCCTAAAAGACCTTGTGAAAGCACAAAAACAGCCTAATCCCAATCCTAATCCCCAAAATCACTCCCATGCCCAAAGGAATGAAGAAAATGTCGATCCTAATGATGATTGGCAACAACAACGAGGTGATTCAGATAATTACAGGGATCCCTATCAAAGACAGCGGTATAACCAAAATCAAGACAGGGAGACGGGTTATCACCAACCAAGAGGCCCTAATATTAATTTTCCACGAATAGATATGCCCACTTTTGAAGGTCATGATCCTCGTGGTTGGTTAGCCAAAATGGAAGGCATCCTTGACTTATATCAAATTAAGGAAATTGATAGAGTTCCTTTCACTGCATCAAAATTAGGCACCGAGGCCTACCAATGGTTTGTATGGCTTAAACGTGAGAATGAAGCTATTATTACTTGGAGAAAATTCACTACCTCTTTTTTAGAAAGATTTGACGACGGAGCTACATCATCCTACACAGTAAGATTGTTATCTCTTAAACAAGAAGGGTCAGTTAGTGAATTCGTTTCGGAGTTTACCAGTTTACTACCATACACTTCGAGACCTCGGTCCCGACACGGTGGTAGGTGCCTTTCGCAATGGTTTGAAAGAAAGTATTCGAGTGGAGGTAGACATGCACGATCCAACCTTGTTGAACAGTTGTATAAGAATAGCCAAGTTGGCCGAGAAGAGACATCAGTTGTCTGCACGACGGGAAACATATAGTCGTCCCTCATATCGCAACAATTCCTTTCATAGAAATGATCAACCATCAAGATATTTTTGCTATAAATGTCGCACTCATCACCCCAGGGAACAAGCATGTGCCCAAAAACAAAACTTTCATATTGAAGGTGATCAATGTGAAGGAGAAGAGGATGAACCTTACCAATCAGAAGAACCTATGCCAGATGACCTACAATGTACTATAGATGAAAAAGAAGAGGATACAATGGCGATTTCAGTACATGCTCTCATGGGTTTAACCGCCCACCATACCATCAAGGTACCAGGATTTCTCCGCCAGAAAAAGGTGAATGTGCTAATTGATTCTGGTAGCACCCACAATTTTATCGACATCAAAACAGCAAAAGCTTTGAATTTATTCATTAACTCTTCCAACAAAGACAAATTCCAGGTTCTAGTGGCCAACGGGGTGAACGCACAATGTGTTGGTCGCACATCTCAAGTTTCCATAAATATGGGAACTTATACCGGGTTAGGATCCCTTTTTGTCATGAATTTAGGGAACTCTGATGTCATTTTGGGAGTTGAATGGTTGGAAACATTAGACACAGTTAGCTTCAACTTCAAAAAATTATTTGTGGAATGGAAGGAAAATGGACGAGTCATTCGCTTACAAGGCATTACTACTCCTCCATCCCAAATGGTGAGCTCTCATAGTATGGAGAAGATGTTAAAAAAGGGTGGATATGGGTTTATAGCTCAAATTAATTGTTTGGAAAAACAATCTTCAACAACTTCGGATATTATTGCACCTGAGTTACAAGATATCATAACACATTACGAAGAGGTTTTCCAAGAACCTCAAGGATTACCACCTAAACGATCTCATGATCATGCCATCCATTTGATGCCAGGGAGTGTCCCACCTAACAGTCGTCCTTATCGCTATCCTCAACCACAAAAGATAGAAATCGAACAGATCGTTCAGGATTTGTTGGATCATGGAGTCATTCGTCACAGCACTAGCCCTTATTCCTCACCTGTAGTCCTGGCTAGACGAAAAGATAACTCTTGGCGTATGTGTCCTGACTTTCGTTCTCTCAATAAACTCACTATCAAGGACAAATTTCCTATCCCTGTCATAGATGACCTATTAGATGAGTTGCACGGGGCAAATTTTTTTACAAAATTAGACCTTCGCTCTGGCTTTCACCAAATCCGTGTTAGAGAAGAAGATATTCCCAAAACGGCCTTTCGTACTCATGAAGGTCATTACGAATTTTTGGTCATGCCTTTTGGTCTCACTAATGCACCATCCACATTCCAAAGTCTCATGAACCAAGTGTTTCGTCCACTCCTCCGTAAGTTTGTGTTAGTTTTTTTTGATGATATTCTCATATACAACAAAACATGGACGGACCATTTACATCATGTGGATAAAGCCCTTCACATTTTACACAAAGAAAAATTATTTGTTAAACGTTCCAAATGTTCATTTGGTGTTCAAGAAGTCGAGTATCTTGGTCATATAGTTTCACATGAGGGTGTCAAAGTCGATCCCAATAAGATTAAGGCAATTCAAGAGTGGCCCTTACCTAAAACCATCAAGAAACTTCGTGGTTTTTTGGGTCTCACCGGCTACTATCGCAAGTTTGTACAAAATTATGGTAAGATTGCAGCACCTCTCACCGCACTTACAAAGAAGGATGCCTTTCGTTGGTCAGAAGAGTCCACTCAAGCCTTTGAAGCTCTTAAGAAAGCCATGTGTACAACTCCAGTATTAGCGACTCCCAATTTTCACAAACCATTTATTATCGAATGTGATGCATCAGGAACAGGAATTGGGGCTATATTAATGCAAGAAGGTCATCCATTGGCATTTGAAAGTAAACAACTTTCCGAGAAAAATTTGGGAAGATCAACATACGAAAAAGAAATGTTGGCTATTCTTCATGCAGTAGAAAAATGGAGACACTACCTAATCGGTAGCCGCTTCATTATAAAAACAGATCATAGTAGCCTCAAGCATTTTTTGGAGCAAAGGTTTTCTTATCCGGAACAAAATAAGTGGTTAACCAAACTGTTGGGCTATGATTTCGTTATCGAATACAAGAAAGGGAAGGAAAATATAGCCGTCGATGCGCTGTCCAGGAAATATGAAGATGAAGTAGTCATTAACGCTATTTCAGGTCCTTGCTCCCAATGGGTGAATCAATTACAAGATGAATGGTTGTCCAATAGCGAAACTGCTCAGATAATTCAAGAATTATCTATAGGGTCCTCTAAATACCCTTTGTTCTCTTATGAAGATGAAATCCTCTGGAAGAAGAACCGCATTTACATTCCACCCAATTCAGACCTCAAATCAAAGATCCTCGACGAATCACACGCTTCTCCATCAGCAGGACATTCAGGATTCTTGAAAACATATTTAAGGGTCAAACAATCATTTTGTTGGAAAGGACTAAAAGCAGATGTCAAACAATGGGTAGCAGAATGTGAAGTTTGCCAACGCAATAAAGGAGAAACAATCAAATCACCAGGATTGTTACAACCATTACCTATCCCGAAACGCCAGTGGGAACATATATCCATGGATTTTATTGAAGGTCTTCCAAAATCAGAAGGCAGAACAGTTATCTTCGTTGTCGTAGACCGGTTATCCAAATACGCTCATTTTCAGGCTTTACAACATCCATTTTCCGCAAGCAAGGTGGCAAAGGTATTTATGGATTCAATTTTCAAATTACATGGTATGCCAAAAAATATTGTAAGTGATAGAGATCCCATCTTCACTAGTAACTTTTGGCGAGAAGTATTTCGACTTAGTGGTACCAAATTGAGCATGTCCTCAGCTTACCATCCCCAGACAGATGGTCAAACGAAGATTGTTAACAAATGTTTGGGTACATATTTAAGATGTTTCGCTCAGGATAAACAACATCAATGGAGCCAGTGGTTAGCATTGGCAGAATGGTGGTACAACACTTCTTACCATTACTCAATTAAGATGTCTCCATTTGAAGCATTGTATGGCACCAAGCCTCCTACCGTCGTAGATTACGTGCAAGGATCATCCAAAGTAGCCAAAGTGGATGATTGGTTCGAACAAAGGCAGTCTACTCTCACCATCCTCAAAGAAAATTTAGTCCAAGCACAAAATCGTATGAAACAACAGCAAGACTTGCACCGATCAGAAAGAACTTTTAATATGGGTGATTGGGTTTTCCTAAGGTTGCAACCTTACAAACAATCATCATTAAAGATAAAATCCAGCCAAAAGTTGGCTCCCCGATTCTATGGTCCCTACCAAATTGTGCGTCGCATTGGAGAAGTCGCCTATCAGTTAGAGCTACCGTCATCATCACGAATACACCCGGTATTTCATGTTTCATGTCTCAAAAAAGTAATTGGCCAGAAAGTGCAAGGTCAATCAGAATTACCAGTGCTCGATGAGGAAGGACGCATACATCTCCAACCTGAAGATATACTACAACATAGAATACGAAGACTGAGATCACGTCAGATTCAAGAATTTCTCATCAAATGGCAAGATTTACCAGAGGAGGATGCCACATGGGAACCTGACAGTATTCTCCAGACATTTCCAGCTTTGAGGACAAAGCTTTCCGAGGAGGGGAGTCATGTTACACTCCAAACCTAGCCGTCGGCTAGGTATTCCAAGAGTTCATTTATTCATATATATAAGTAGATTAGACTTTGGATAATTATCATCGATTTTTATTTTATTCTCTGCATTCTCGAATTTGCCTTCACGGCGGGGACGTGCCCTCCCTGAGTGGCGATCGATTCCCATTTACTTAAATTCATTTTGGCTGTGTGTAATTTTGTTATTGTCTTATCTTCGCATTGAATATAGTGTTCTTAATTTACTAACGAACGCAGAAAGTGCGAAAGCGCATTCCAAACTGCCTTATCACTCCAAAGTAAATAAATCTTATAAAACTTTATAATACACCTTTCAAAAATCCTAAATATTTATATGAAAATAATATTCATCAACCTTAGCAAAGACATGTCACCAACCTGAGCAAGATAATACGACATCCTCTACAAATTTCCTCGAGCATGCGGCCTATTGCATTACATATAACTCATTCTTCCATCTTGGATTCTCATGCTTTAATTACTTTAACATCCACCTTCAACTGATAGGTAATACATCAAACAAAAATTATCGCTTATTGGAATGTGCTAGCTAAGAAAACCATGGGTTTAAAGCATTCAAAAATAGGGTTAAGTTAGATCCTTCAATTAAATAATGATTGTATTGGGCCGAAATACTCCTCCTGTCACAATTTGGATTTCCTTTGCCAGATTCTAGGGTTTGCAAACCCTAACCAAAAAATACCTTTATTAAAAATTGCAAGTGTCCATATTATGGATTTGTCGAAGGAAGACAAAAATTTTAAAATTTCATGCTCTCACTGTCATAATATTAATTGATATTATCACTTTTATTTATAACTATAGTTATGCTTTTTGGAGAAATATTTCCAATTTTTGTTTTTTAAAAATTTAATGCTTTGTTTGACATTTAAATGTTTTCCCAAAGACTCCAATAATGTGACTCTCATTGTCATTTTTCAATTATCCATTGTTTGATTCAAAATAACCATTCGCTATTATTATTATTATTATTATTATTATTATTATTATTATTATTATTATTATTATTATTATTTTAAAACCCCTTGTGGGGCCGCCTTGGTCTAAAAGACCACGAACAGGAGGTTCTACACCGTCAAAGTCACCCGGGAGTCGCACCTAGCCCTGCCCGCACCAACATTATCAATTGGATTTTGGGTACCCAATTCAGATTTTTGGTAGGGTGGAGATTTGAACCTACGACCTCCCTTGGAGGATTGCCCTCTCCTCTCCAACTCACCTACAACACTTGGGTGACCATTCGCTATTTTTCAAATCTAAAAAAGTATCTCCTTTTTAGAAAACTTATATCTTTGAATTAAAAAAATATGCCCGAAATTGATTCTTACCTTGCTTTACGGCCAATCACTTCCTTTAAATAAATATGTCTTTCAAGTTATATTATCTGATTTGCTTTCCCAAAGATTTTCTCTTACATATATAAAATTTATTTAATCCTTTACTTGTCCTGACTGTTACTTCATTGATGGTAATAGAACAACACATGCATTCCAAACGTTATTCCTACACTAGTGAGTCAATCGTAACTTTAATTGTCTACTTTTATCTACTTTCAAATTTTTTTCATTAGCTACTTTAGATCGCTATTTCAACCTGTTGTTCCTTCGATGTTTCGGCAATTTTTTGTAACCTCCAAATTTAACCACTAGTCTATAACATTACTAAAATATTTGTAAGTTCATAGATGTTCTCACTCTTGTTATAGGAGAATGGAGTGTTCATGTTGATCAAGAAGGTCAAGGTGAAGAAGAATCACAATGTTGAAGCTAACCATAAGCAATAAAGTGGTCCTCTTGACTGTGCACACTATGCTACAAATCGACCTATAGATTTGTGCAAATGACTAACGTGCTAAAATACCTAGAGATGCACATTATTTCTTGCATTGCACACTTTCTTTCGAAGGATGTGGAATTTTCTCTGTAATCACCTTGAGAAAAAATGAGATCAAGTAATTATCTGGAAGCAGCACTATATCACAACACCCTTTCAATTGCATCAAGAAATCTTCACTAGATTTTTTAGGAAATAGTTAGCCATGCTATTTGATAGTATCCCTGAAGGAAAGCCCTTGTTGGACAACTCTTCGTATGTTGTCCTTAAAAAAAATTAATCTTTCTTATGACTCAAAAAAATATGACATGTCTAGTACAATGTTCTAAGAAGATCACGGATTAAGAGACTATAGAAGGTGTAAAAATTTGATCATTCTTCAACTCAATTCCTCTAGTAGGCTTTAACATAGAAGCTTTTGTCTTCCATTGCAGTGTTTGAGTTTCACATTCACCTTCAAAAAAAATTAATTTTCTCTGCAGACGTTTACAAATCCTCAACAAGAATCCAACAACTTCTCATGCATCAATCTCTTCCTCTCTTCAATAATTTCTTCAAATTCAAATTTTTTGGTACTTCAAACATAATGATAGTGGCTCTAATACCATTGTTAGCTTTCCATGTATATTAGCCCATAGAAATATTTATTCAGGATCAAATATAAATCAAATAAATACCATTAACAATGAATCACAATGTTAAAATAATATCTCATACATATAACTTAAATATCATAAGATTACAATAAAGATTTAGCTTGATTACATTGCATGAAGTTTTATCTCCACTATATAATTTTACATTGCTCTCCTCAAACATTTGAGAAATACATCCTTTCATATTCTTCTCAAAAAGACAAAACTCTCATCTTGTCACATATCATTACACTCTTCATTCTATATTTTGACACCTTGCACTTTCTCTCATATTGAAACATACTTTATATAAATCAACTACCAAAGTAATATTTACAAGGGGATCAAATAATGTAATACTTCCAATAGAATGGGTGAGCTATTCAAACACAAATAACAAAGAGAAGAAATAGAGAACAATTGTTGAAGCATTAGGCAATATTTTAGAAATAGAATGATAAAAAGGAAACTCCTCTAAAATTCAAGATTGGCACCAGGTGCTCAAATGGAATGAGGATAGGAGTAAACTAGGATGTCACACTAAGTTTGATTTTCTCTAGAATGACCCTTACATCATCACCACCTACAAGATGAAGAATTCATTTAAGCTCTCAACACTTGATGGTTATGCATTATTGATCTCAATCAATGGGATCTACTTGAAGAGCTACCTTTTATCACAGTCAAAAGGAAACCCTTGTATATATCATACTTAGTATGATATTTTGGTTTTGTTTTGTAAAAGGTTTTGTTTTGGGAGTTCTTGTTTTGCACCATTGATCAGGAACATTCATTTTTTTATGGGATTGCAAAGATCCTCACATCTTCGCAAGAGACTCAAATCTCTACAAAGGTAATTTGTGCCTTCAAAAACCATAAGTTGATCAATATTAAGGATACAAAAATGCAACACCAAACAATGCTAAATAAATTGAACACAAAGAATCCAAAATTGCACAATAGATGATCTTATATTAATGGGGGGAGCCTAAAAACTCCATTGTTACAATGTGGATCCTTGAATCCTTTTTGATACAAATTTACAAATGGCTAGGGTTCTTCGAAACCCTAGCAAACAAGGTGGGTGGTGTCTTCAGGTGCATCCTTGCTCCCAATAGAATTGAGTGGGCTTCTTGATATCCGATGTCGGGCCACTCCAGCTTAAACAACTATCCAATGCTGATGTAGCACCTTCAGATCTGCACACAATGACACAACAAATAGATTAGTAATACCTATGAGGGCTCCACAATGTGAGGCCCTCTATAAGCAATAGTAAAACCCTAACTATCTACTACAAATAAAGTGAACAAAAATAAAAGTGCATAAATGAAATAACAAACAATAGATTTACCTTACGTGCTTGTTGTCTTTTGATCTATGATATTTGTTGTAGTGGATAGGTGTGATGATGCCCTAGCATCGCTCAAAGGCTAGGAGGTCCTCAGAATACTTACATAAAACACCCATGGGTGCTCTATGGCTACAAGAAATACCCATGGGTACTCGAGACTAGTAGGGAGGTACCCAGAGGTGCTTGGCGGCAGAAGGGAGGCACTCAATGGTGATAGAAAGTGCCTAAAGGTATTCGACGATTGAGGAAAGATTTGTAGAAGTAGATCTAGTGAGGGAAATAGATGGTGATGGCTATGAGGGTTATGATGAGCGAAGATGGAGGTAGAAGTACTCAACAAACACTTAGGAAACTCAAGGACTCCAAAAACTCAGGGGTTGAGCCATCAAAATGGCTCCTATTTATAATCCAACCTAGGGCATACTTAGGGTTTCAATGACACTAATCGTGTGGTTGAGATAAAAGCACATCGGAGGGTGGATATTAAATTTAGGGTGTGGCATGGATTGATGTGGATGGATGAATAAGATTAAATGAAATCGGATGGTTGGGATTAATTCACTTATATAAATATATATATTTATTAAATATATAAAATATTAATATTAAATATATATATATATAATAAATATTTATATAAATATATATGAATAATGGGGAAAATGGGAAAGTTAGATGATGAAATGCTAGGTTTTGGTTGAAATGGTGGGAAAGTTAGGATGGAGGACAAATGGCTAGGTTTTGGTGTCTACAGATGCCCCTTTTTGTACTACATTGCGTGAAACACAATGCAGTGCAAAAACATGAGACACCTATTTTGGCCAGGTGTAGAAGCAACTTCTCTTGGGATGTGGAACATGAGCTTGAAGATAAAAGAATAAAAGAATTTGAGTTTTGCGTAGCTTACCCCCTCAATTGGTGAATGAGTTTGCAGATGAATCTCATGAGCCAATTGAAAAATATATGCAAATGAATGATGCAAATGTGATACCATTTTTGCCCCAATGGTGGGAAGGGGAGTGGTGAAAAATGTGATATGATGCATCTATTTTTACCCCAATAGATGAAGGGATTTGTGAAAAAATTACATCTATTTTTGCCCCAATAGATGAAGGGATTTGTGAAAGATGTGATGAAAAATGCATCTATTTTTGCCCCAATAGATGAAGGGATTTTGCCAAGTGTGGATGTCATGATCATGTAAGATGTATCCCATTATGGGAAAGTCAAAACCAAATGTGGTTGCCCCAAATTTGGGGTGATTCGATGTTGTTGAAGAATTTGCCTTCCGACATCATTGATATGCAAAGATGAAAAATGCAAAGAGTAAAACTAGTCAACTTTGGAGGGCCAACTAGTGACTGTCAGATAATTCCTATGATCGAAACCAATCACCCTAGCTAAATCCAGTCACCATGATGACTATCAAGGAAATGTGAAATGATGAGATTTGATTTTGTCCATGTTTTAAGCCCCACGAACTAGGCCATCAATGACAACTTTTGTGCAAATTGTTCTTGGCAAGGTTTCATGCAAAATGTGAAGTACCAAATATGATTATGCTTTCGAACAAGGAGATATGTGATGATGAAAATGACCAAGTGTCCTTATGGTAGATATTTCATCTTACCGAATTGCATGGATGCAAATCGCTGCAATCGCCAAGTATATAGAAAAACCCACTATATACAAGATTCACTTGAATGTTGTTTGAACTTGGAAAATATGCAAATGATGATGTGAAATGATGATGTGATGATGTATGAATGATGAAAATGATGATGATCATTATTTTGTGAAGATTTGGACCCTTTTGGGGTGCTTTTGTAACTTGTTTGGTGAATTTGCAATATGTGGTCGCAAACGAAAATTATGCATCCAAATCAGTTGGAATCTTCACAAAACCTGATAAAATGATGAAATGAATGCATGGATGAAATTTGGAGTGATTTGGTGGGGAGAAGCCACTATTTTGTGAGAATTTGTCTTTTGTGCAATTTGATGCCAAACGCCCATTGGCGCTTTTGGTCCTAGAAACACCCATTAGTGTTTGGGCATTCTATAAATACCCATGGGCGCTTCAATGCACCAAGAAATGCCCATGGGCATCTCAAGGTGCCTGAAGTAGCTATAAATAGCTACCAGGATGAGAAACCAAGCTCATTTGTGCATTTGGGAGTTGGAGAAGTTGCATCTGGGAGAGTGGAGTGAAGTGAGGTGAAGTGTTTGGAGCATGGAAGCTATGGTGGCGGAGGGAGTGGTGTGGAGGTCGGGGCTATGACTGGAGCACAGGATGCTGAGGTAATTCCTTGTGTATTGTGCAAATGTTTTTGTGATTTTTTTTTTACAAAATTATTGACAAATATTTTGTGTTGTGCTACAGCTTAGGATTTTGGAGGCTCGACATCGGTTCTCACCTTTCATCCCTAGGATGAGGAAGGTAATTTCAGATGAGGAGTGGGAGTTACTGGAGGATGTGGGGCTAGCGGAGGTAGCCCGAGTGGATGTGGTGAGGGCTGATGAGGGGTACCTCTCTACCTTGGAGGAGAGGTGGGATGTAGATAGGGGGACATTTTAGCTCCCCATGGGAGAGGTGATGGTTACCTTGGAGGATGTATATCACATCCTCAAGGTGCTAGTGGAGGGGATCCGGGTTGAGGTTAGGCTCAATCGAAATATAGAGATGATGAGGATGTTTGGAGATGCATGGTAGGGTGTGAAGGTGGAGAGTGGAGGTATACCTTACTTGTCCATGTATATGGACAAGGAGTTGGATGCCCTTCATGCCTTGGTTATGTTCATGTTGGCCAACATCATGGCCCCAAACAACACTAGGTGTAGGTTCCCTTGGAACTTGATAGGGGTAGTGAGTGATATGCTCACTAGGTGGTAGGTATATGCATGGGCTCCCACCTTGTTGGTGCAGGTGTACCAAGAGTTATATGATGTGATGAGGTAGGGGAGGAAGGGATTGGGGTGCAGCTTACTACTATAGTGTTGGGGATGGGAGCACTTTAGTGTTGCTCGACCGGAGGGCTTACCTATAGTAGGGCTTGGGTAGGGAGAAACCCTATGCTAGGAGATGGGTAGTGGTCGAGGAGGTACAACCAAGTTAGCTAGTGAGGATGAGCTAGTGGTACCAGGAGTTATGGGTTGGACTGACATCCACCCAAGTGATATGGAGGTCATGGTGGGCTTATAGGTGGACCAGTGATGGAGAGCACTTGCGATGAGTGTGGTAGGCTTGATGGGTGGTTGGGAGACATCAGAGTGAGGTGGAGTACTTTCAGTTCTCATAAGTACTCCAATAGTTTAGGCTGAGGTAGGATATCCTAGATGAGCCAGTGCGCTATAGGAGACATCGAGAGGAGATAGGGCTACCATGCATGGAGCCATGGAGGGTGGCCTATGAGGATGATGAGGAGATGGATCTCCTAGATGTGGAGGATGTAAGGACTACCATAGAGTATGATGTATGGTTTATAACTCAACCACCATGGGTACTACCTCGAGGAGCAGCTGATGGGGATGGTGATGGTGAGGCTAGGGATGAGGGGACCCAGGAGGCCCCCAAGTGATAGTGATACCTTTGATCAGATAGTCAAAGGAGGAGGGCTAAGGGTGTGGTGAGGTAGGCTCCCAAGATTGGGGGAGATGATGGAGATGGAGATGATGTGGAGGAGGTTCTAGATGGACCTCTAGATCAGAGTGAGGAGGATTGGGTATAGTTGGAGTAGTAGGTAGTGGAGTGAGACATGAGGATTATGAGGCTCTAGGTAGAGCTAGCAGAGAGGGAGCATCAACATAATATCGACATCACATGTCTTCGATCTTGAGATAGGTATATCGAGGCATTAGAGGATAGGTTGATGGAACATCATATTCCACTTCTAGATCCTCCAACCTCATCTATATCTAAGGGTGCTAGGCGTAGCTAGTCTAGGCATAGCTCTAGGTCTAGGGCTCCTCCTAGGTCATAGGGGTCCTCTTGGAGGACATAGCTAGTGCTTAGATGCACTTTTGTATATGAGCCTTGGTGCTCCATTGTATGTAGCCTTTTGGCACTCATTGTACATGTGATATTTATACATATATATACATGGATTTTACCTTTTGTGTTATATGTTTTTTGTGTGAATGCTTTTTGTGGAATGCATATGTTATATGGATGATTAATGCATATGATATGTTATGGATGATTAATGCAAGGTGGCATGTATGGATGATTAATGCAAGGTAGAATGTATGGATGATTAATGCAAGGTAGAATGTATGGATGTGCTAATGATCATTTATAGTTTAGATCTTTCTTGTCCATTTTCTAGCATTGTTGTTTAATCAGGGGCACCAAACTTGGTGGCATATGGGATGAATGGCTCATGAAGTGACATGGATGTTGACATGGAAGAAGATATGGATGTTGATATGGAAGAAGATATGGATGTTGATATGGAAAACTACTTATTTTGTAGAGACTCAGACATACTAGTGGTATCAAACAAACTCACTAAAACTACCTAATTCCTCTAGGACCAAATGTGTGTGCAGTGAATTCATTTACCGAATCAAGAGCATGGTAATGACTCGAGGTAATCAAGAACCAATGTGTGTGCAAGTGAGTTCATTAACTCATCTTGAGTAAATTGGGTAAACCTATTATGGATGAAACCAAGAAGCTAGCTTGTCCGTATGAGCGGTCAGAGGTCTCTTTGAAAGAGACGTGTCACCACGCATGAGCGTACTCCACTGCTAGTCAAGCATCTATAGCTCCGGTGGAGGCTAACTCCATAGTCCATGATTTGTGTTTTTGATCTCTTAAGTTTTGGGGATGACTACCTAACCGTCTGACTAGAAATGTAGTACGATCCTTACAACCCAATGATCAGTGGTGTGTGATGTAAAATATTTAGAGTTTTTGTTAGGGATTTTTCCCTACTCTTTCTTTTATTTTTGGAATTGTGATAGTGGTGAGAACCACTATTTTTATGGACTATGTTGCATGATGGGACTAGCAAGGATGACCCTTTTCACTTCGAGGTTCATACCAAGTATGGTGTTATCCCTCTTTGACACAAGATGTTTTTAAGATGTGAAATTGTGTTTGGTTCAAGAATGTTTTGGAGTCAATTCCCAAAACTCAAGATTTTCTTAGTGTATATGTGCAATGGTCCTAAAAAGAACTCGACATGTATTTTGGAGGTTGCTTAAAACACTAGGAGTGGCTGAGTGACCAAAAACACCTAGGACTTATGAAAGTGTGGTTTGTGCGAATGGCAATTTGACTTGGTGAAATTGTGTGGATGACTTTGTGAGGGTGCCCCTGATTAAGGCAACATGACTTTTATTGGACCAATTAAGACCTTGAACTTAATAAATGATCCCTAATATGAAATGTGAAATGTGGATGTGAATGCAATGTATGACATGCAATTTTGTGAAATGTGAAATGCAATATGAAATGTGGGTGAATGCATTGTTTTTGGAATGTAGATGCAAGTGAAATGCAATGTTTTGAATGAAATGTATGCAAATGTTTTTGTGTATTAGCCATGTATATATACATATATAGTAATCAAATCATGCATAGAATGCTCTCAAGTGTATAACATTAAGTGGTTCGGGTTCTTCCTCTCCCTCTAGACTAGCAAGCCTATAAGTACCATTACCCACTCTTTGTGTAACAATGTATGGACCTAACCAATTAGCCATGAATTTATCATGAAGATGCGGTAATGCATTGGTATTTTGTTGGTTCTCTTTAAGGACAAGATCTCCTACTTGGAATTCACGTAGATGAACTTTGGTATTGTAAGCACATTTGAGGCGGTCTTGATAAACTCGTAAATGCTCTAAAGCATTGACTCACCTCTCATCAAGAAGTGTGAGTTGGTCAAGACGTGCTTGTCTAGCAATGTCATCATCTATGAATTCTTGCAAAGAAATTTGCAAGGAAGGGATCTCGAGCTCAAGAGGCATGATTGCTTTGGCTCCATAGACCAATGAAAATGGTGTTGCCCCTATAGGCATGCAGATGCTTGTTCGATAAGCCCATAATGCCAAGGGAATTTGTGTATGCCAATCTCTATGATTTTCTTTGACAAGTTTCTTGAGAATAGCAATTAAGGTCTTGTTGGAAGCTTCAGCTTGTCCATTTGCTTGTGGGTAATAAGGAGTCGAGAAACTATGTTGAATGTTATATTTCTCGCAAAGTGCTCGAACATCCTTGTTCTTGAAAGACTTGCCATTGTCAAAAATTATTTTTGAGGGAATACCAAAACGACAAATGATATGATGAAGTATAAACTCCACAATTCTAGGTCCTATCATACTAGTTAGAGGAATTGCCTCAACCCACTTTGTGAAGTATTCAGTGGTTGTGATGATGAATGTATGTTATCCCAAGGAAGGAGGTGAAATTTTTCCAATTAGATCTAGACCCCATTGTGAAAAGGGCCAAAGGATTTGAATAGGTTGTAAGGCTTGTGATGGTACATGAGTTAAATTAGCATGTTCTTGACACTTTTTGCAATGTTTAACATAAGTGCAACAATCACGTTCCATTGTGGGCCAATAATAACCCATGCATAAAATACACTTTGCAATGGCCATTCCACTAAAATGACCACCACAAGTACCATCATGAGCTTCAGCTATGGCTCTTTGTGCCTCACTAGACTCGAGACAATGAAGGAGGACTCCATCATAACCACGTTTATACAACACGTCCCCCAAGAGAATGAAATGAGCTACCTTTTGCTTGAATGTGCATTTGGAAGTTCGAGACATGTCATATGGGAGTGTTCCAAACTTGAGAAAGGCTACTATTTGGCTTGACCAAGGCTCATATGGATCCGAATGGATAAAGCAAACATCCTTTTCATCTTTAGACTCAGCACAGGCAATTGCAGATTTAGAGACCATTGAAATGATAAGGGGTTGTACCTCTCCAAAGGAGTCTTTTGGAATCAATGATCCAAGGGAGGCCATCACATCTACAAATCTATTAGTCAAACGTGGAAAACTATTGATTTCATACCAATCAAACTTAGAGAGCAATTTCATTGCTACTTCATGATAAAGCTTAATGGTAGGTTCTTTGCATTGGTATTCTCCATTGATTTGCTTGATGACAAGTTGAGAATCACCAAATATCCTAATATGCTTAATGCTCATAGCTATAGCTGATTGAAGACCTAAGATTAAGGCTTCATACTCTGTAGTGTTGTTTGTGCATTGGAAGTCGAGTTTGAATGATAAGGGGATAGGTACCCCCTATGGTGTATGAAACACGACTCCAACACCTTGACCTTTCATGCACTTAGAGCCATCAAAGAATAGTGTGATATCGACGTCTTCCTCTAGAATGACATCTTCTTCTTGTTCAGTGATAGCAAATACCGAATCATCTAGGAGCTCAATAATCAAAGGATGATCACTAGGTAGTGGAGCTTTCACAAGTTGATCGGCTATTACCTGACCTTTAATGGATTTTTGGCTAATGAATTCCAAGTCAAATTCAGTAAGGAGCATTATCCATTTAGCGGTGTGGGTGTTATTGTAAGTGTGAGACATCATATAACGTAGAGGATTTTCTCTAGCTATGACATAAGTTGTGTGGCTAAGCATGTAATGTCAAAGTTTCTTAGTGGTAAAAACCACTGCTAAGCACAATTTTTCTACATAAGCGTATCTAGTTTCATAGCTTACCAATGTTCGACTAATGTAGTAGACAACTTGCTCTCGATTTTCCTCATTATTTTGTGCAAGCATTGTCCCTAATGCAAAGTTTGTTGCTGAGATATAAAGATAGAATGGGACCCCCGGACGAGGAGGAGCTAAGACTAGCGGAGAAGCTAGGTATTGCTTAATATCATCAAAGGCTTTTTGACATTCATCTATCCAAGAGAATGGCACCCCCTTTTGTAGTAGGTGATTGAATGGCCTACATTTTTTAGAAAGTTGCACAATAAAATGATGGATTGATTGGATATTTCCTTGTAAACTATGCAATTCCTTTAAGTTAGTTGGGGGAGGCATCTCCATGATGGCCTTGACCTTGTTAGGGTCCACCTCAATGCCTCTTTTGGAGATAATGAATCCTAGAAGTTTTCCCGAGGTAACACCAAAGACACATTTCTTGGGGTTCAACCTTACATTATGCTCTAGGAGTCGGTCAAAAACTTTCTCCAATACACCAATGTGTTCTTGTCGAGTTTTGGATTTAGCCAAGAGATCATCCACATAGTCTTCGATAATCTTATGCATGTAGTCATGGAAAATGTATGTCATGGCACGTTGATAAGTGGCACCTACATTTTTGAGGCCAAAGGGCATCACCTTGTAACAAAAAGTTCCCCAAGGTGTAGTGAATGTTGTTTTGTGTTGGTCATCAGGATTTATTCGAATTTGGTTGTATCCTAAAAAACCATCCATGAGTGAAAGCATTTCATGGCCAGCATAGGTATCGACAAGAGTATCGATGTTTGGGAGAGGAAAGTCATCCTTAGGACACACTTTGTTAAGATCTCGAAAGTCAGTGCAAACGTGTATCACCCCATTAGGCTTGCGAATGGGTACCATGTTTGAAAGCCACTCAGGATAGTCGATAGGAACTATGAAGTTCACGTCTAAGAGTTTTTGAAGCTCTATTTTTACCAAGAGGGCCACGGTAGGATGCATTCTCCTAAGTTTTTGTTTGACCGACTTAGCATCAGGTTGTAAGGTGAGATTATGGACAACCAAACTAGGGTCAAGACCAGGCATGTCCTTATAGGACCATGCAAATATGCCCTTCTTCCTCTTGAGGAGAGCAATTAATTGCTCTTGTTCATCGGGTGATAAAATTTTTCCAAGCTTGACAATTTGGGGATTGTCTTTGTCTGAACTAAGGTCCACATCGATAGTATCTTCAATAGACATGTGGGAACCTTCCTCAAGCTGATGGGGTGTAGGGATCAGATGAATGTCATCTAAGATGTCATCAAACTCTTCTGGCTTATCCTCATCTATTTATGCCTAGAAAACCTCGAGATCCGAAGGTGAAGGTGAAGGCGAAGGTGGAGGGGATGGAGGAATGTAGTTGGTGGAAGCCCTTAACAATTCCTCAGATAAGACAAATTTAGAAAAGGATGGAGGCGAGGAAATCTGGTCCATATCGATAAGGCTTATGTCAATTGGAATTGGCTTAGTCGGATCATATGGATTACGGAGTGGGGTAAATAAATCAACAGGATTCATGTTGACTTATGGGAAAATATGGCTAAGGTTGGATGGAATGGATGGAACCTAAGAACCGGTGCTAGGAGCTTGGTTAACCTAGATAGCAATAAGCAACACAAATAAATGCATTTTTCTAAATGATATATACATGCAATGCAAAGAAAGAAAAATGTTTTTGTTGATTTTTTATTGATTTTTTATTTTTGTTTTTTTGGTAGTGGTGAAAACCACTATTTTTGTGTTATGTACATATGTTACAAGTTGGCTTATGAAATGGCTTAATGGAATGGAGGTGGTGGCTCACCGGTAGGGGCGGCTCACTCTTGTGGAAGAAGCAAGTGAAATATGGGCTCATGGATGGGGAACATGTTGAGATAAAACTCATCTTGTTTGGTATGGGGAATGATGGGCTCCGATTCTTCTTTAGATTCATCCAAAATTATCGATATAAGCTCAAATTCTTCATAGATTTCATCATCAGAATTATCGGGATGGAGGGCTTCTTCTCCTAAATTGAGATTAAGCCTTTGGAAGGCTTGTTCAAGAGAAGAGGTGGTGGAAAGTGTGTTGGCAATTTTGGGTACCTTGGGTACATTGCTCTTGCTCTAAGTGTAGATGTTGTCATTGATGTCAAGAAGGTCTTGAAGCAATTTGGTTTGATGTCAAAGAATGTGTCTTGATGAAGGTTTCAGCATGGACAATGAGTTTCCAAGAAGATCAGGGTAGCCCAGTTGCAAAAGATCAAGAAAAAGACAAGTAAGAAAAAGTATGCAGGCGGCTAGAAAAACTGTCGCGATTTCGCGACATGTTTTAGGAGAGAGAAAGCGCTGGAAAAACTGTCACGATTTCGTGACATGTTTGAGGAGAGAGAAAGTTTGGGCAAATGTGTCGTGATTTCGTGACATGCGGGAAGGCAGAGACGAAGCAGGCAAAACTATCGCGATTTCGTGACATGTCGCATTTTCGCGACTCGGACAGTGCAGGAAGGCAGAGAAAGAAAAGTGTCGCGATTTCGTGACATTCTGCAAAGGAGGCTGTACGGACGGAAAAATGTCATGATTTCGCGACATGTTGCAGAAGAAAGAGTCCGCAGTGTAAGCTGTCACGATTTCGCGACAAGATCGAAGAGAGTGAAAGTTTTTCAGGAACTGTCGCGATTTCGTGACATGCTGCAGAGGTCGAGGTGAGGACTGTCACGATTTCGCGACATGCTGAAAAATCTCGAAATGAGAAGCATCGCGATTTCATGACATGCAGCAAAGGAAAGAGTCTGAAAGGAGCAGCGTCGCGATTTCACGACAGGCAGTGGAGAAAGCGTACGGAAGCCAGAAGTGTCACGATTTCACGACAGGCAGTGGAGAAAGCGTACGGAAGCCAGAAGTGTCACGATTTCACGACAGGCAGTGGAGAAAGCGTACGAAAGCCAGAAGCATCATGATTTCGTGACAGGTTGCAGGGAAAGCTTTCAGAAGCTGAAAGCATCACGATTTCGTGACAAGCTACAAAGAAGTTGTACGGATGCAGAAAGTGTCACGATTTCACGACAGGTTGAGATGGCAGCTTGCAGTTGGAGATGGTGTCATGATTTTGTGACAAAAATAGTTAGCAAGTCTTAAACAGAAGAAGCGTTGCGATTTCATGACGAATTGAAGAAGGAAGAGCTTGTAGACTAAAGCGTCGCGATTTCCGCGTGACAGAGTGAAGATGACGTCAACAAAAATCATAAGTGTCATGATTTTGCAACAAAAGCTGAGAGGAAGGCCATGAAGACTAAAGTGTCATGATTTCATGATAGAAGTGAGATGACGTCAGCAAGAGGCAAAGGTGTCACGATTTCGCGACAGAAGCACAAAGGAAGTCGACAAAGGCCAAGGTGTCGCGATTTCGCGACAGTAGGCTATAGAAGGTGTACGGCTATAAAAATGTCATGATATCGTGACATGTTGTAGTTTTGCAGGGACAGCTACAGAACCAGAGGCGGTTGAAGGACAGAGTTAACTTTGAGCCGACAAAGTTAAAATCTGGGCCGACGCAGCGCAGGGTTTTGCAGCCGACGTAGTTGAAGAGTAACAACTGACTAAGATTGAATGTAATGATCTTGAATCTTACTCTATAAAAGGAGGGCTATTTGAATAGTTTGGGCATCGATCAAGTGTGCGTTCGAAGTGTGATTTGCGTAGATAGAGTGCGGGGAGAAGTTCGATTGCAGAGGTGCATAAGTGGAAGTCTGAGTGACTGCTGTGTTTGCACAGACTGTGAAAAGTTGGTTTCGACCAAGTGCAATCGTAACAGAAAATAAAAGAGGAAGAGGACAGATTTGTGCCAGACCGAAGGACTGTGTTTTGGTGCAGATAAGAGGACCGACTATGTGGTGATAGAGTTGAGGACAGAGGTCTCCAGCCAGAGCAGGGAAGACAGGTGTCTTCTGTGGATAGAGTTCCACTTGCTAAGGGCTGCAGAGGCAGAGGTCTTCTAGAGGATCACCACTAAGAGCAGAGCTAGGGGAAGGTGTCTCCTTTGGGTTGGTGCCCATAAACTTTGTAATTGGGAAGGTTTCCCAAAGAACTGTGATATAAATTTTAGAGAAAAGTTTTATCCGTGGAGTAGCCCACCTTGGGTGAACCACGTAAATTGTTGTGTCACTTTGTGGATGGTGTGTTGTGCATTGATTTGATTACTATTGTTTTTACTGCTATCTATTCACTGCATTATACTATTTTTGAAAGTTGGTTTTAAAGCAAAATAAAAAGTGGTCTTATACTGTTCACCCCCCCTCTCAGTATAAGCTTGTGTTCTTCAATTGGTATCAGAGCGGGTTCCTTCGGAAAGGTTTAACAGTCGGAAGGAAGAACTGGTTAAGAACACAATGGATTTTTTAGGTGGCAATGCAACACCTATTCTTGATGGATCAGATTTCGGTCTGTGGAGTGCAAGAATGAGAGTTTATCTAATGGCTCTTGGTAATGAGGTATGGGAAGTGATTGAAGACGAATACACTATTCCTGAACATGGTCCTTATACCAAAGAAGATAGGCTCATGCTTCACAACAATTCAAAAGCCATGAATGCAATCCTGAGAGGCTTACAGAAAGCAGATCTCACCAAAGTTATTCACTGCAAGACAACTAGTGAAATGTGGAAACAATTGTAGGTGGTTCATACAGGTGATGCAAATGTCCGAAAGGCCAAATTGAGACATTTTAAAGGTATGTTTGAACAACTCAAAATGAATGATGATGAAAAGATTAGTGACTACATGCTTCGTATGGATGAAGTTGTTAACTCCATGAAAGATCTAGGTCTTGAGGTTGCTGAAAATGATGTGTGTGATAAGATTTTAAGATCTCTTCCTAATAGATTTAGTGAAAATATTTTTGCTATTGAGGAAGCTAAAGATTTAGATAAATTGAAAAAGGATGAGCTCCATAGTATTCTTGCAAGCATTTGAGCTAAGAACTCAAGTGAAAGTTGATGTCAAGACAGAGGCAGACTTTCAAAGCTACCAAGAAATCAAAGGGCAAACAGATTCAAGAGAGTGATGAGTCTTCTAGTGATGAAGAGGCATATTACAAAGAAGAAAGGCAAGTTCTCTAGAAAACACAAAAGCAAGAAAAACATAAGATGTTTCAACTGTGGAAAGTTTGGTCATTATGCTACCGATCGTATCTGTTTCCAAGAATGAAAGTGATGAAGATATACAGGATGTTAAGAGCAAGGATTTTGAAAAGCACAAGTATTACAGAAAGAACAAATATGAGCACAACAATCAAGGAAAGAGGCATTCACACAAGAATAAGAAGAGCTTCTACCTAGACAAAGCAAGTAAGTGTTCTAGAAGTGATAGTGAAAGTTCTTCTAGTGATGATGAAAATGAGATGTTGTTCATTTCAGAAAAAGAGGAAGAACCGAAACATAAATTCATTGTCATGAAATGTTTTAGATGTGGAAATTTTGGGCACCTTGAGGATGATTGCACAAATAATGAATTGGTTGCTAGTATGTATGAGGATGCTTCAGAAAATGATAAGGAAGATGCTTGTATGGTTTTTGAAAAGGATAGCACCTCTAGTGATAAGAAATCTGAAAAAGGCCTTGATGATTCAAAATGCAATAATATAGAGGATCTTGAATGTGAACTTACTAATGCTCTTAGTGTTTTGAAAAAGGAAAGAAAGAAGAATGCTAGACTCAAGGATAAATTAGATGAATGTTGTATGGAGAAAGATGAACTCATAGAAAGTCTTGACATCTCTATGGCTAAGACACAAGAACTCAAGAATGAGTTAGAATCTAAGATGCTTGAGTATAGTGAATTAGAACAGAAAATGGCTGCCATGAAAGAGGAAAATAAAGAATACAAGGATAAGTCAGTACAGGTTTCAAGATAGCTCCAAAAGGGTTAAGTCTCTCATCCAAAGTCAAAGAAATCCATCAGATAAAATAGGTCTTGGTTTTGTTAAACCACACAAAAAATAGGTTGGGGAATCAAGTAAGAGATTTCAAAAAGAAGAGAGTTCTGATGAAGAGAGTATTTCAGAGAAAGAGTCCATGAGTGATAAATGCGTAGAAATAGAAAACAGAATTTTGAATACGAAAAAGAAGTTTTCGGGACCCAAGAGGTCAAACAGAAGAATATTTCACGGCAGATGTTTTGCGTGTCACGGGTTTGGCCACATGGCTTCGTAGTGCATGACTCAAGTAAGGAAGATAAATGACAATTTCAGGGGCCATAATTTATTTCAAGGGTATTGCTACTCTTGTAATCAGTTCGGGCACAAGGCAATTTTTTGCAAGGCAAATAACAGGAACTGGGTTAGTCAGAATAGGCGGATTCAAAGAACAGCTATGCCCGAAAGAAATAATATTGTTACTTGCTATAAGTGCAACAATGCAGGTCACACAGCCAGACAGTGCAGAGCTGATCTTCCAAGGTACAGGAATAGGAATAGTGGTATAAACAGGTCCAAGGATCAAGGTATGGACAAGAAAAGAGATGAGAACAAGAACAAGAAAAGTGACAAGAACAGAAACACTGACAAAGAGTTCAAGAGAAGGCCCGACAAAGAAATTGTAGACACTGATGATGATGAGTGCCTAATGGGAGTTTCACTCCCACCCTTGTTTTAAATCACCTCATCAGGGAGGTGGGGGAGGGACTAAGCTAAGAGGCTCATTCTTAGTCCCAAGCCCCAAAGGTGACCCTTTGCCATTGATGACAAAGGGGGAGAGATATGAGTAAGGGGGAGAGCTTCAAGTGAAGAAGAAAGCTTCAAGTCAGGGGGAGCAAAAACTTCAATTGCAGATTCTCAGTTGTTGGCACAGTTGGTTTCAGTTTTGGCTCTTGAGTAGTGTTTTTCAGTTAAGGGTTGCCATCAATGACAAAGGGGGAGATTGTTGGCAATTTTGGGTACCTTGGGTACATTGCTCTTGCTCTAAGTGTAGATGTTGTCATTGATGTCAAGAAGGTCTTGAAGCAATTTGGTTTGATGTCAAAGAATGTGTCTTGATGAAGGTTTCAGCATGGACAGTGAGTTTCCAAGAAGATCAGGGTAGCCCAGTTGCAAAAGATCAAGAAAAAGACAAGTAAGAAAAAGTATGCAGGCGGCTGGAAAAACTGTCACGATTTCGCGACATGTTTTAGGAGAGAGAAAGCGCTGGAAAAACTGTCATGATTTCGCGACATGTTTGAGGAGAGAGAAAGTTCGGGCAAATGTGTCGCGATTTCACGACATGCGGGAAGGCAGAGACGAAGCAGGCAAAACTGTCGCATTTTCGTGACTCGGACAGTGCAGGAAGGCAGAGAAAGAAAAGTGTCGCGATTTCGTGACATTCTGCAAAGGAGGCTGTACGGACAAAAAAATGTCACGATTTCACGACATGTTGCAGAAGAAAGAGTCCATAGTGTAAGCTGTCGCAATTTTGCGACAAGATCGAAGAGAGTGAAAGTTTTTCAGGAACTATCGTGATTTCGCGACATGCTGCAGAGGTCGAGGTGAGGACTGTCACGATTTTGTGACATGCTAAAAAATCTTGAAATGAGAAGCGTCACGATTTCGTGACATGCAGCAAAGGAAAGAGTCTAAAAGGAGCAGCGTCATGATTTCACGACAGGCAGTGGAGAAAGCGTACGGAAGCCAGAAGTGTCACGATTTCGCGATAGGCAGTGGAGAAAGCATACGAAAGCCAGAAGTGTCACGATTTCATGACAGGCAGTGGAGAAAGCGTACGAAAGCCAGAAGCATCATGATTTCGTGACAGGTTGCAGGGAAAGCTTTCGGAAGCTGAAAGCGTCACGATTTCATGACAGGCTACAAAGAAGTTGTACGGATGTAGAAAGTGTCACGATTTCATGACAGGTTGAGATGGCAGCTTGTAGTTGGAGATGGTGTCACGATTTCATGACAAAAATAGTTAGCAAGTCTTAAACAGAAGAAGCGTCATGATTTCGCGACGAATTGAAGAAGGAAGAGCTCGAAGGCAAAAGCGTCATGATTTCATGACAGAGTGAAGATGACGTCAGCAAAATTCATAAGTGTCACGATTTCACGACAAAAGCTAAGAGGAAGGCCATGAAGACTAAAGTGTCACGATTTCACGACAGAAGTGAGATGACGTCAGCAAGAGGCAAAGGTGTCGCGATTTCATGACAGAAGCACAAAGGAAGTCGACAAAGGTCAAGGTGTCACGATTTCGCGACAACAGGCTATAGAAGGTGTACGACTGTAAAAATGTCATGATATCACGACATGTTGTAGTTTCACAGGGACAGCTATAGAACCAGAGGCGGTTGAAGGATAGAGTTAACTTTGAGCCAACAAAGTTAAAATCTGGGCCGACGCAGCGCAGGGTTTTGCAGCCGACGCAGTTGAAGAGTAACAGCCGACTAAGATTGAATGTAATGATCTTGAATCTTACTCTATAAAAGGAGGGTTGTTTGAATAGTTTGGGCATCGATCAAGTGTGCGTTTGAAGTGTGATTTGTGCAGATAGAGTGCGGGGAGAAGTTCGATCGCAGAGGTGCATAAGTGGAAGTCTGAGCGACTGGTGTGTTTGCGTAGACTGTGAAAAGTTGGTTTTGACCAAGTGCAACTGTAACAAAAAAGAAAAGAGGAAGAGGACAAATTTGTGCCAGATCGAAGGACTATGTTTTGGTGCAGATAAGAGGACCGACTGTGTGGTGATAGAGTTGAGGACAGAGGTCTCCAGCCAGAGCAAGGAAGACAGGTGTCTTCTATGGATAGAGTTCCACTTGCTAAGGGCTGCAGAGGCAGAGGTCTTCTAGAGGATCACCACTAAGAGCAGAGCTAGGGGAAGGTGTCTCCTTTGGGTTGGTGCCCATAAACTTTGTAATTGGGAAGGTTTCCCAAAGAACTGTGATATAACTTTTAGAGAAAAGTTTTATCCGTGGAGTAGCCCACCTTGGGTGAACCACGTAAATTGTTGTGTCACTTTGTGGATGGTGTGTTGTGCATTGATTTGATTACTGTTGTTTTTACTGCTATCTATACACTGCATTATACTATTTTTGAAAGTTGGTTTTAAAGCAAAATAAAAAGTGGTCTTATACTGTTCACCCCCCCTCTCAGTATAAGCTTGTGTTCTTCAAAGTGGGTGGTAACCTAGACCTGAACGGTCGTGCACCTCTTGATATGGAACATCAATAGGTTGATGCACTCCCTATTCATGAAATCCTAGGCCATGACCTTGCCAATTGACTATGTGGAAATATCGAGATGGAAATCTCGTTATGTATGGAATGTTGGCAAGTGCTAGTTCTTTGGGTTCCTCTATGGGAGTTGGACTTGATGAATAATCAATCCCCTCATATATAAAATTTATGCTATTTGGAGCTAAACCCATGTTATATACTACTCCTATGGCCAAAGGTGGGTCACATGGGTGACCAAAATCCTCAGTCTTAGGAATGGTGAGGGGTGTGATGGTGATTTCTTGGACCACATATTCACCAATTCCAGGATTAGTGAGGTGGACCTCAACTTTGGATGATATGGAATGACTATGGTTATGTAATGGCTCAGGGTGTGATGGAGATGGAAATGTTTCGTAATCCATTAACTCGATATGTGAAACATTAGGTGATGATGATGGATTGGTTTGGGAAGACTATGAAATAGATGATGTTGATGTGGATGGTAATGATGTTGATGATGTGGACTGACTATGACCACATGTGCATGTAGTCAATGATGAATATGATGGAGGGGGGAAAGCTTAATGGTGATTGATGATGGGGATATCCTCAGGAATGGGATCCTTTTATGAAGAAATTGGTGAAGTGGTGGATGGATTGGATGATGGTGAAAGAAAAATGTGATTGGAAGGAAGCATGGACTCATAAGGATTTGAAATAAAATTGTAATACTTAGACGGCTCGACGTCTGTCGATATGCAATGTACTTGTCCTTCATGAACATATTTCAAGGGACACATCTCATTTTCCTCATCCAAGGTCTTCCAAGGAGTACATAGTATGCCATGGATCCTTCCAAGATGTGAAAAATGGTGTGCAACATTTTGACCCCTACTTCTATGGGCAAAACAACACTGCCAACTGTAGAACACAAAACATTATTGAATGCTTTTAAGGTGAATGATGACTTGGTGATATGGGATGGGGGGAGGTTAAGATTATGAAGAATGGATGTGGTTATGATTTTGATAGAGGAATCGGTATCAATTAGGACTCTTTTAAAGGGTTTCTTATCAATTAAAGCCATGATATGCAATGGAGGGTCTACCGAGTCCGATGATATTGGCTTAATCTCAAAGTCATAGAATGTGATGGAAGGATCCATGCATGTTTGGATGCTCCCTACAAAGTTTTTAAAGGCATTAGGATCTTGAGATTGCAATTCTATGGATTTCAAAATATCCATTAATGCCTCACGATGTGGAGGAGATTTTCAGATCAACTCATAAATTAACAATTTGGCAGAAGCCATCTTTAGACTTGTAGTTAACCGGCTACTCAATGAGATGATTGGTCGGGGTGGATGATTGATGGGTGGATTTGGTAGATTTTATTGGCCAGGGATATGGATAGGTGATGAAGGATTGGGGGAAATTTGAATGGGTGGTGATGTAGGAGGTTGTGACATACTTACTTGAGGTATTTGCCTTTTTTGGTTATTCCTTTGACCTCTAGTGACCACGTGGATGGCCCCTACAAACCCTTGGTATTTTTGGACATGATTGACTTGATTAGGAGGAGTTTTAGTGTTAGCTCCCCTTACATTTGGTTCCACCTTCTCATGATGAGGAAGTGGTATTTGAAATATACCAAGGTTTTGGTTTTGTTGAGTGAGGGGATTATCAAGCTTGATCATCCCCAAGTCAATAAGATCTTGTACTATGTCTTTAAATGAATGGCAATTGTTAATGTCATGCCCATTTTGCCTATGATAAGGACAAAATAGATGTTCTCGATAGTGTTTACTATGTTTGGCAGGATCATCAGGTCTGATTTCGGGTAAAGCAAGTTTGTTTATGTCATATAACCTTCAAAAAAGGGAAGTATATGACTCAGCTAAGGGGGTGTATTGGTGATTTTTTTGGACAGACTATCATCAAGGATGGTTTTCTATAGTTGGCACTATGTTATGCATGGCTTGAGTTGTTGAGGGTACTGCATGATAAGCAATTTGTTGCAGTGTTGGTTGCACAAATTATTTTTGAGCCATTATCGACTAGCTCATGGCCACTTTATTAACTTGATTGGGTTGATTGGCTGGGGTATCCTGTGTTGATATTGATTGGCCAAAATCGTTGCTTTTGTATTGGTCCTTGTTTTGCCATTTTTTGTTTTTAGGCTTAAGTATACCTTCTTGGATTTTGATCTCTTCAATGACACTAGCCTGAGCTAAAGCTTCTTCAAATGAATGATAGGTTTGTAGTTGAAGCATCCAAGAGATAGGTTTTACGCAACTCTTGAAGAATAGCTTAATTAGCTCATCCATTGGTAGGGTGAATGGCATTTTAGTGATGACAACCCTCCAATGGTTTCTAAAATTGTAGATAGATTCATCATCATGTTGTCTCAAAGCATAGACATCAGACAATGAGATATTCTTTTTAAAATTTAAGATGAAACGCTCAAATAATTGATCAATCAATTGCTCAAAAGTATAAATACTATGGCTTGGCAATTGATTATACCATTCTATGGCATCTCCTCCTAATGTTTGAGGAAATGTTCGAAGCATGAGAGCATTGTCATTTTGAATTCTAAAGCATGCATGTACAAAAGTGCTCACATGTTCTTTGGGATCCTCAATTCCCTTAAATTTGTCAAACTTAGGTACCGTGAAATCTATCGGATATGGCAGGGATGGTACCGAAGGATGAATTGGTTGATTGATCAGTTGGCGTAAGGTTGGTTTTTGGTTTGTAAAACTAGGAGTATGTTATATCAATTGATCTATTTATTTTTTCATAGACTTAATTCAAGGGTCTTCCTCAGGAATGTGGAAGCCCTGAATTACCTGATGATATTGTGGTGGAGTGGAGAAATGTTGTGGAGTGACTAAAGGATGATGAGATTGGTAATGATGGCTAGGTGAATTTGATGGAAATTGATTAATAGAAGATTGATGATGAAAATATTGGGAATTATAGAATGATGTTGATGTATGAGTGTTATGGCTAGGTTGGCCAATGGGAATAGGATGGGTGATGGTATGGCTTGATAGGGGAGCAAGGATAGAAACCACAGAAGACTATGGTGCCCATGATGGACTTTGGTTAACAAGAACAGTCTGAGTAGAGTTATGTAAAGGCTTAGGGTTCATTTGTACTTACTGTTGAGCATTTTGACGTTGTCTAAGAAATTATTTTAGGTGTTCCCACACCTAACTAATCTCTCTATCAGAGGCTAAGGGTATGGAGTTAGATGGTATGGAAGATGTGACTTGGTGAAAATTTACACTAGATATGGCAACTTATGAGGCTGAAACTTGTGAAGCAGCATTTACATGTGCTTCATACAAGGGGTTGGTATAAGTGGAAGTGTATGAAGTGCTAGGAGCACATGAGGGTTGGGGAATGGACATATGGGAAGAATGTGCAACTGATACCTCAAAAAAATGGTTGGTGTACACCTGGGTAAAGCTAGATGGTGGTTGGGAATAAATAGACTCCTATTATAAAGTAGAATCCTATCTAGGTGAATTGGGAATGGACTCTAAGACATAACTAGAAGACTTCATGAGAGCTTCTACTCTTGCCATGTCTATATGGGTAATGTGATGGTCGATGGTAGGGGAAGTTGACTCCTCGTAGGGCATGGCCATATGAAAGACTGTGGATGACAAGAAATATGAGGGACTTGTAGATAAATCTGCCTATGTCACATTCTGGGATTCTACCAAAGAAGTGGTGGGAAAGGTGGATGAAGGTTGCATTTGATTATCTCGATTTAATGCTTGCTTTTATTTTTGTGTTAGGACCATAAAGCAAATAAATCAAAATACAGATTATGTACTAAACTCAAACATCCAATTTAAATTTCACAATAAAAACAAAACAACCAATCTTAATCTTGTTTAACACGTGTGTCTTACCTTGTTCATTGGTTATCTCATTTTAATGTGAGTTCATTTCCTTAGGTTTCAATATTGTGTGTTTCAAATGTGCTAATATGAATTAATCAAAAAGAAAGGTAAAAACTATGGCTAAGCTGAGGCAACGAGATTTTTGCTGGTGATGAAATCTAGCAAGTTTGCTCGGGGGTGACCTAGGGTTTATAAGGGCAGAGATCGATGGATGGATATGAAAGCCACAGTCACCAAATCTCAAGCAATGGCTAGTGATGAAATCCAGCCACTACTATTGAATGTGAATCGTGTAGTGTGTGGTTCTTTTTAAAGTTTATGATTTTCTATTGTGTTCAAAAAATGTTAAAAAAATAACCACTTTCAATGGTCTAAATCAGAAGCCACTATTCACAATACCAATTTCTCTAAAGGATATAGAGAACACCATTTAAAACCCGCTCCAAACAACTAGGGGGTTCATCTATTCCTCTATATGATATCACCCAAGTACGGGGATACTCTTGGTATATGAACAAGTTTCTTACTTAGACCACAAAAAATAGATATCTCTAACCCTAATAATGCAAACTAATTATGCAATTTTGATTTACATGCAATCAGAATGCAGTATTATTTTTTTATTTTTCACACAACAAAAACTCAAAAATTTCAAATAGAAGTTGTGAATGGATGCAAATGATTAATCTAAATCCTAAAATGCATGCTAATATGAATGTTCTTTTCTAGATTAATTAGTGAAGTTATTTTTATATCCAAAGCCTAAAAAAGACACAAAACAACTAGAAAACGTAAATAGAAAAACTAGGGTTTGGTTAGTGGACTTACAAACAACCTACGTATTTATCCTAGCTCTCTATAAAACAACCCTAGGCATTTCTAAAAAATTTCCCTTTTTTTCGAAGCGATTTACGAAATGGTTTTCGGGATTCTGGTGGTTGGTGGGTGTGGGCAATTTTAGCCCATGGTATTATGCCCATGGTATTCTAATACCACTTTGTGGTTTAGGGTTGTAAGAGTTTCCTTTATATTGATTGTAATGTCCCATTATGGGAAAGGTGAATAATAATAGAAAAGGAGGTATGGCTCTTGTTTGTTGGACGTAGCCCATATCGGGTGAACCAGGATAAATCTCTTGTGTTCTATGTGCATGTATTTTGTGAGTTGTTTTTCTTCTGTATCATTTAGTTTTTGCACTATTATTTTGGAATAAGTTAGAGTAAAGATCTTCAACCCAGTGGTTGCCTATATTGAGAGTTTGTCATATTCATATCCACTAGTGTTATCATTGTCCACTTTGTTGATAAAAATAATTGTTGAAGTGTCAATGACCGCCTCATGGTGTTCACCACCATCTCCACTCAAATTTCCTTTCCAACCAAATCCTCTTACCCACTATAACCACCAAGTATCTTGGCATAAGGGCCTTCTATAGGGATGATGACATTGAAAATATAAATTTTATAATTGAGTCTATTTGCACCACCTAAGAGCAACAAACTATTATAAAGAGAAGTGAAGCTTATGTGGTAAGTTATCAATACACCTAGAGTAAAGAACATTAGAGAGGCATTGGACTTCCTTCAACAAAAATAAATAATATTTGTGGAAGAGTTTACTAATTCGGAGAAGCATACTCATTAGTACTTCTAAAATTACAAGTAGTCGAGGGTGGGAAGGAAATCCTAATTGCAAAAGCTTTAAGAGTCAATCCAACCAAATCCTCCATAAGCTTAGTTGACTTCAGCACTAGGATATTCAAGTTGGATCTCACAAGGACTAAATATTATTAAATAATCTAACTATCAAACTAGTTGTTGCTTAGGGAAATTATGCAGTATAGTAACTAGTGAGAGATAATGAGGCCAAAAAGAATATGATATAATATAATGCCCAAGTAGTAGCCTAACTCGTAAAAACATAGTTTCAACTTCAGTAAGAGTTCAGGAAGGACTATGTTGAAGAAGCTCAATTGCATATCCAAGTCAAGAATCTAAAAGATAAACTTGACAAAAGGAAGGAACAAATAAAGTAGTTTAAAGACCTCTCCACACAACGTGCTCAAAGGTAGCAGGTCAAGTAATAACTATAACAGGAAAAGAAAGAACATGATTTTTGGATCTGATAGATGCAATTTATGCAATAGGGAAAAGACCAAGAGTTTATTTGACTTTAGAAGGAAAATGAATATCTAAATAAAATAGTGGTAGTAGATAAAGGGCACACCTTAGATGTGGAACAAATAAAGTCCCTATGGGACAACATTAAGGCTATGACAAAAAAATTAAAAATATATTTTGAATTAATAGCTAGTGTTAAAGTTATCCTTGAATAGATAATGAAAATTAATCAACAAATAAAGGATGAGATTGCTATGAAGGACAACTATCAAGAGGTATTAAAGTAGTTGGCCATGATGACAGTAGCATAGGTGAAGTAATTAGGAGTGGATCAAAAAGAATTATTCAAGTGATCAAAGGTAACTCTGAACTCCAAATGAAGGCTTTAGAAATGTGAGGACACACTTTCCACCTTGGAAATCCCAATCCAAGAGAAGATGGTAGAAGTGCAAATTTTGATAAATGGTAGATTACTTGATATATTTGATGATCAAAAGAAGCTCCTCAAAGGAGACGTATTACAGACCATATTTGAAGAGAACGCCAAGGCTGAAAGGTCATTTCTTGATCCAAAGCTTAGAATTTTGACTGATACAAAATTTAAAATTTTGAGTTAAGAAAGAGCAAGAGTAAATAAATAAAAAAATAGAGTATATGAAATCAAAAACAAATATATAAGCAAAATAACAAAATAATTTTATTTCTCAAAAAATATATTACAATGCAAGCAATCTCTGAGAAGATATGTGACGCTATAACCTTACATCTATTACTCATGCTTTCTACTCTCAGGGGATATCTCTCTTTATACATAATTGATGTGTTGGAAATACACCATATTGAATATGGAAGGTCACCCATATACAAATGTGATGGTTTGCCTTCTGTGAGATAGAAGGTTACCCATATGGAAATGTGTTGATATAGCTTCCATGGGTTACAAAGTACATCCTAAATTAAAATTACATACATTTGACTTGTCATTTTGTATTTTATCTTCTACAAATGTGTCAACATAGCTAGAGATGCATTTTGGCTATAAAAATCAAAAAATTAAAAATTACTATTTTAAGTAAGTATTTTATTTTACATCTTTGATGGACTTTGAAGCATTTTTCCATAAAGTTATCTGCAACTATGTCTAAAATAGGATTTCCTATTGAATTTTTTTTCTCTTTCTAATATTTTCAATGCTTCTTGAATGTATCAAAACATAGTCCAAAGCATAAAGTTATGCCCCTAAAAATGCAGTTACAATAAAAAATATAGAAAATAAAATAAATAATTAAGTATTTTTTTTGCATAAAGCCATGCCACAAAAAGGTTACATGCCTAAAACATTCATCCCCCTTTAAAAAGCAACAGTACTTATTATGTCAACTTTTGACATCAAGCGTAGAAATTATTTTTATAGATAATTTTTTGTGGGCCATTCCCCTTCATGACCAAGTTGTCCTAGTTTGACCACTTTGTATATATGAGTGGACTTCCTTCTAGTGGTCTTGGTCCATGTGCCAATAATTTTATCCTCCTCCACTTATGCTAAAATGTTTGGATTGACTTCTTCAATGTCCAATTGGTCTACTACTATAGACGTTTCCATGAAAGGTGGATGATAGGGCCTAAGAAGTTTAACATTGAAGATTGGATTCAAACCAAGATAAGATGGAAGATCCAATTCAAAGGAATTTTCTCTCCCTTTATTTGTGATGGTGTATGGTCCATATCAAAAAGATCTAATATTCATATGGTTTCCTATGTCTCTCTTTCTAAAGACAACCATATCTTATCTCCAACCTTAAATTGATGAGGGACTTGATGATGGTCATGGCATTGCTTATATTTCTAATTTATCTTTTCGAAGAGGTCATGGACTTGTTGATGGATGTGTTGAATCTATTCCATAAATTATACTACCTTTCCAACTTATTTTTATCCATGAGGTGATTACTTCATAGGTTGCAAAACAAGAGCTATATTAGTGGGTGTCAAGGGTTGGAACCCAAAATAGACATGAAATGGGTTGTATTTGGTAGAGCTATGTATAGCTTGATTGTACCCATGATGAACGTAAGGGAGTCTCTCATCCCATGCAATTCAATACTTGGAATGATACACTTAAAGATGTACAATCAATTAAATCATAACTTTTGTTTGGCTATTAGTCTAAGGATGGAATTGTGGACATGGTCAATTTTGTGTCCATCATGCTCCATAGGATGGACCAAAAAATACGTAGAAATATGTTATCCCTATTATATATAATGGAATTTTACAAGCCAAAGTTGAGCCACACATGACTAAAATAAATCTTAGCAATTTCCTTGTTGAAATGGGTTTCTTACAAGGAATCATGATTGTCATTTTTGAAGAATGATCAATTACTACAAAAACATAGTCATTACTATGATTAAATATGTATAAACCTGAGAGGAAATCCATGGAGATGGATTCACAAGGCTTGGATGGCATTGGAAATGGTGTATATAGGTTGTGCTTCTTATTTGTTAGTTTGACAATAGTGTAAGGGTTACATGACTTGATGTACCTATCGACACCACTCCTCATATTGGATCAATAAAAATACTTTTAAAATACTACCAAAAATTTCTACTCCAAAGTGACCTACTACTTTACAAAAGTGTGTTTCTCAAATCATCTTTGAGTGTTTTCTAGCTTGTACACAAATTTTTCCAATTGGCAAAGACGTTTATTTTAAATAAATAAATAAAATATTCTTACCCACATGAACATATTGGTATGCATTTGCAAAATTAAAATCTACTTCATACAAGGTGGACCAATTGGAAGTATCATACCCATAAGAATCAAGAATGGTGGTGATTGTTATGATTAGAGTTCATCTCAAACAATCTATTGTTGAATCGAAAATCCCTTTCTTATGCGTAATGACCAAATAAAAATATTATAGATATATGGTCTACTTTTGATGTATTTAATTGCTTAGCTTGCTTTATGTTTGAATGAACCTCATGTCTATGATCTATGTTGATGATGGTTTCCTTTCCCAAGATGTAGTGATTCCATTACTTACATGCTTACACAATGACATATAACTCTTTGTCGTATGTGGGGTATATTTAAATTACTTCATTGAATATTTTACTATGATAGACAACTATACGTCCATGTTGTGTGAGAACAACTCCAAATGCATACTCTGATACATCAATCATTACCTCAAAGGGTTGATGCAGATCAGGTAGGTAAAATATAGGAGTTGAACACAATTGGTTCTTCAACCTCTCAAATACCTTTAGTTTTATATCTTCTAAATGGAACTTAGACTTGGCACCTTCTTTGATCACTTGGAGTAGTAACCATGCAATGTGTGAGAACCCCAATACAAATCATTGATAGAAATTGACAAGACCCAAAAAGTTATGAAGTTTTATCAGTATTTGGGATATGTCAATCTCTAATTACATGAATATTTTTAGGATCAACATGGACTCTCTCTTTGTCAACAATATACCTAAGTGTTAGAATTTATAGTATTTTCAATAAATAAATGGAAGCAAATATTTACTCAAAACTTATATAAAAAGCAAAATAAGGATGAAAGAGATTTGGGGGCACCCATAGGCACCATAAATAATCACTATATCCATATATAATATTACACAACACTCTAATAATCAAATGATAAGTGTGAGGGGGTATTTATAGTAATACCAAAACCCCAATTACATCATAAAGTTTAATCTAAGCTGACATAACAAGAGGGCTTTAGGTTAATTACAAGTCATAAGTAGGTTTTAGTCATAACAAGGTTACCCATGGCCCATAGGGCTTACATAATAAAATATTACAAAATAATTTATACATTGTAGCATGAAATACCCTTAGGCCTATCCAATACATCGCATAATATTATCTCTTGGCCATGAATCAGATTACAATTTCAACACCCCTCCATAATCTAAATTGAGGGACCAAGGAGAGAAGATATTAGTAACAATAATATCATCCCCCATAATGGATACTCTAATGGGCCTCTACATTTTGAGGTAGACTCATTTGGATATCCCTATCATCTAAAATCTTCTATTGCAAAATATTTTCCTGCATAAGAGTCTCTTTAGGCTTGACGATAGTCACCACTGCCACTATTAGACACTCTTGCATGCATCCAAAAAACACTTCTATTGAGACTTCAAATAAAAAATAAAATTTAAAATCACCATCTTATTTAAAGATAAGCTTTTACAAACTTCTATTATTGCATAAGGTATGTCTTGGAGGCACAAGTTATCTATTCACAACATACATCACCCTATTTTAAGACTTTATCTTACCCATGGACCACCTTTTTTTTTATCGGTAAATTAAAATTTCATTAATAGAAGGGTTTTGGAAGGGACCCCAAAACCTTAGTACATCCAAAATGAAAACTGAAGTAAAGTAGGCTTAACAGCCAAAATAGTAAGCAGCCCATACGAGAAATTTGACAAAATTAATGGGTAACCCATGGAACAAAAAATAGAAAGCAAGCTGAACAAAGGGGATGATCCCATCCCGATAGTCAGGCCCATCCAGGGGGGAGACCCCTCGTCCAAAAAAGTGATCAGTTGCCATATGTGGTGGTACAAGGCTCCTCTGCATCCCTAAAAATAATGTTGAGTTGTGCATGGGCAGCTTCAAGGTCTTTGGCCACCGTTGGAAGATTATCCATTGGGATTTGGTGGTATCAACAATAGTAGAGAGGGTGGCCACCAAACTGGCTAGGTGAGTGAGCATCGTGTTGCATAGTGCAGCCTCCTCACCAACCTCTTTTGTCGATCCCTGAACCCTTATGTCATCCATCTTCACCTCCGCACGGATAGAGTCCTTAGCCACTTCACTGGACTTAGCTGGGGATGAGCCAATTTTCTTCGCTGGCTCACTGATTTTGGCAGGGGACACCGAGTCAAATTTAATCTTCTTTAGACATGGGGAGACCCGCATGCAAGAAGGGCTAGGTTTTTGAAGGAACTTGGACGAAGATATTTTTAATGACTCTCGGTTTGGATTCAAAATCATTAGAGGTCTTATTTTTAACCTTGGGAGTGGTAGGGGAGGAGAAATCAGGGTTCGAGTCATCGTTGGGGACCTCTTGGATGTGGGTTTCACTACTGGAGCTACCAAAAAACTTGGCAGGGGTAGGATAGGTGGGGGGATAGGTGGGAGAAGGTGAAGGGGTGGGATGAGGGGGGCTGGGAGGGGTGGGCTGAGAGGGGCCAATGGAAGCATGGTGGGAGGGACTAGGGGGTGGGTTGAGAGGGACCAACGAAAGCATGGTGGGAGGGGCTAGTGGAAGCATGGTGGGAGGGACTAGGAGGAGGAAGGGTAGGCTGGGGGGCAATGGCAACGAAGGCTCTTCTGGAAAAAGCATCAAGGGTATGCTTGTACAGAATGTAATGTAGGCCCTGATGGATGGTGTAGTGGGCCTTCCCAGTTCTAACGTTAGTAACTGACAGTTCAATAGACCTATATAGATAATCTGGAATATTGATTTTCCTATTGCCTCTCAGATGGTTCAAAAATGCAATATGGAAACTACGTAAGGTTGAGTCTATTTTATCAACTATAAAATACTGGAGGACAGGGATCATTACTCGGTCCCAGGGACCAGGGAGTTTGGTCCTCTCAATGCCCCTGTTAGTGGTGAGAAGGTCCTTACCTTTCTCCAAGAAAAACTTGAGCTCCGTCACCATCGAATACTTGTTTCGATGAACACTCCTCCCATAAGTAGGAAGACCAATCATGTCCACTAGCAACTGCACATCAATGGTGAAATCAAGGTCCCGAATGGAGACACGACCATCCTCCCAAGTGCTAACGATGGCATTGGTGATATCCTCCTCATTACCAGTAAATTTTCTCAAAAAATGGGAGGCAATTGTGACTATTCAGGATGTCCTCGACCATAGGGTCGAGCTTCAAAATCGAGGGTTCAAGAATTGCCATTGGGGGATGAGGATAGGGGGTTTGGAATTGGAATAAATGAGATACAGATGAGGATGGTCAAAATGGAGAATGTTCGAGCACAAACCATATTTAACAATCCAACCAACACACATGCCAAAGAGGGTGGGAGATGAGGTGCACTAGAACAATGTGAGGTGCGGGAGGTAATGTCTTGTGGGATGCATGCCAGTCAACAAAACCTAAGAGCTACGTAGAGGAGGAGCATCGATGGGTCGATGATTTTCATCGACATGATGAACAACCATAGCATGGGAAGTTGCAACATTTGGGGTGATATCTTTGCTATGATTTTTGAAGGTGGCACGGATATGCATGCTGTGGAAATCAAGCTCGAGATTGGTAATACACATGTGAAGTGACACATTTTTGAGGTTCACGCGGTGCTGATTGGATAAAGCCCTGAAGATCAAGATCATGAGGGTTGATTCGCGTGACCAAGGCATGAAAAAGCATGATGAAGCTAGCACTCGAGATGAAAAAGATTTTGGGACTAAGCACAAGGAGTGGAGGGAACTGGTGATGGATGATCGACAATAATCGAGGGGGTGGGGGTGGATAGGATACACGTGGAGATGGAAAAAGTGCAAGTGGGACCTACTAAGGGTGAGTGGATGGGAGGTCGATAGGTTCAAAGTGGTGAACCAGCAAGGATGACACGTGGAAGGCGAATAAGGGGCACCAACCAGAGGGCCCAACGCCTAGGGTGAGGGTCAAGGATCAGGATGGTCTAGGACGATCTCAGGAGATAATCTCGACAAGGTCTATGGGGAAGGCATCATACCAAACACTAAGGGACATCTGAGAGTGGCCCAAATTGGCAAGGGAGTCCATTGCTCCATTAGCTTCTCTAAACACGTGTTGCACAACTATCTTAGGATGACTGAGAAGGAGCTATCTGACTTCAAAAATAATGTTCCTGACCCTCCAACTGGGGTTCTTGTTAGTTTTGGAGTAGTTGATGATGTTTAGTGAATCTCCTTCGACTACCAACTTACATTGAAGATCACTTGTGATTGATAGTCCTCGGTGGAGGGCTTTGGCTTCCGCAACATGATTGGTGAGGGTACCAAGATTCTCGACATAGGCTAGAATTATGCTTCCTTCATGATTTTTGATAATTCCTCCTCCACCAGATGGCCCAAGATTTCCTCTAGAAGAGCCATCAAAGTTTAGTTTTAGCCAACCTTTCGAGGGGGTCCATTTAGAATTATCTCTAGGATTGGGATGCACGAGCGGGCTGATGGGGTCCATGGATATATGGAGGTAGGAGGCTATGGAGGCTTCAATCCCAGGGCTTGGAGGTCTATAGCATGGGCACATAGAGGTATTTTAAATGGTAAAGTAGATTACCCTATTGACAACCAAGGAAGGATCCCTGGAGGTATTAGAGAAAGCATGGTTATTATGCTTGAGCCATATCTGCCACAAATGGTGGAGGCACATAGACCAGAGAAATTTGACTCTAGGATTATAAAAGGGGTTGGGCCATTGGTTAAAGATGTCAACCAGAGTGTGAGGGTCAGTCCAAGCAATGCTAATAATGGTAAATATTGAGCTCAAACTTGAGGCAAAAAAGGAACAATCAAGAAAAATGTGACTCACAAATTCCCACTCATACATGCATAGGTAGCAATGGTTGGGTAATTTAAGCCCTCGAATTATGAGATTATCCAAGGTCAAAATTTTGTTTCGGGTAGCTAACCAAGAAAAGAACCCAATTTTGGGAATAAGGTTCTTGAGCCAAATAGACTTAACGGGAATGTTGCAATCAATGTGTTGGTCAATCAAGAGGTAAGCATATAATAGTAAATTGGTCATTGTCACACTCTTTCCAAATGGGAGTGTAGGAGGAATCAACGAGGATGGGAATGATGAAAGAGTGGAGGATGGAGGTTAGGGTGGAGGTGACATTGGAGAGGTTAGGAGGCAAGGATGAGGTGGGGATGGCTTTCTAGGAAGGTCTACCTAATAAGAAAGATATGAAGTTGGCAACCTTGCAACCGAAAAGGGTGTCGATGATTGGCTTGAGGGGGCAAGGGTGGGATCGATGATGAGGGGTTGGTCATGAATCCAAGGGTCATGCCAAAGGTCAATGGTCTACCCATTGTTGAACTACCATCTGATGCCCCTGGAGATGATATCTTTGGTTTTTGAAATTGAGTTCTAGAAGGTAGAACCGGTAGGGGGGGCCATCCTCCATGAGATTATAGTGCTGCATGTACTTCCTTTTGACAATGGAGACCCATTCTAAGTCTACATTGGTTACTATCTTCCATGATTGTTTAGCTATGAGGGTAAGGTTCATTTTTCTTATTCTCCTTAGGTTGATCCCCCTTGATATTTGGGCCTGCAAACTTTGTCCCAAGCAACCAGGTGAAACCTTTTTCTATTTTTTGGCCCTGCCCATAGAAACCTTTTCTGGATTTGTTCAATTTTGGAGCAAATTAGTGATGAAAATTTGAATATGGATAGGAAATAGATAGGGATGCTTTGGAGACACACATTAACCAAGGTGGTTTTAGCAGCTTGGCTAAGGAGGGCTCCTTTCCATCCTGTGAGATTTTTGAGGAGTCTATCCACAACATTATTCCACATGCTATCAGTAGGGCTACCAACGAAGAGAGGAAGACCAAGGTAGTATGTGGGCAGATTACCAATGGAGCATTGGAGGACTTGGGCAATCCATTGTTGGTAGGTGGGGGGCATGTTGATGAAGAAGATTTTTCTCTTGGAGTAGTTTACCTATTGGCCCACTACATCCTCATAGAGATTGAGAATTGACTTGATGGTTCTAGCTTCTACCATCGAGGCTAGGGTAGCTAAGATAGTATCATCCATGAATTGTTGGTGGGTAACCAATTCAAGATGAGAAGTGGGTTTGATTTTAGATATGGCCCCACTAGTACGAGAAGCTTTGAGAGTTCTTCCCAAGGCCTCGACTAAAATGATGAATAGGCATGGTGATAGGGGGTCTCCCTATCTGATCCCTCTACTACTTTTGAAGTATCCTACTGTAGACCCATTGATGATGACTGAAAACCATGTTGAGGATATGCATGCTCTAATGAGATCAACCCACTATGGATGGAACCCAAACTTGAGAAGGACCGCAAGGAGAAAGTCCCATGAGACTCGGTCGAACGCCTTATTCATGTCGAGTTTGAGGAGAAATCCAACTTTCCTACTCTTAGAAATGGAATGTATCACCTCATGTATGGTAATGACACCATCAGTGATATTCCTTCCTTGGATAGTGCTTCCTTGATAGGGATCAATGATGAGGGGGAGGACTTCCCACATTCTAGTGGACATGGCTTTGGTCAAAATTTTATAAAGTACATTGCACAGGTTGATAGGTCAGAACTCGAATAGGGATCTGGGCTGAGCTTGTTTGGGGATAAGGGCCAGGAAGGTTGAGTTGATGTCTCTAGGGATAACTTTAGCTCTTTGGATAAAGTGGATGGTAGAGCATATATTGGGCCCAAAAATTTCCTAGAAATTTTAAAAAAAGTGGGGGGAAACCCATCGGGACTCGGAGCTTTATCAGGTGACATGGAAAACAGGGTGGATTTGATTTCATCATTAGAGAAGGGTTGTAAGAGGTGTTGATTAAACTCCTATGAGATACGGTTGGGGATGTGATGGATAAGGGTCTGGTGGGTGGAGTTAGAGCTAGGGTGGGGTGCTTCAAGGAAGGATTGGAAATGGTTTACCACCTCAAGCCTGATCTCATGGATATTGGATGTGGAAGAACCATCCCCTCTGGTCAACTCCCTGATCCTATTAGAGCTGTGATGCCTAAGCATGGATGCATGAAAAAACTTTGTGTTGGAATCACCTTCCTTTAGTCATTGAATCCTGGACTTTTACCTCTAGAAGGTTTCTTCCCTTGCTAGTATGTTGTGATATTCTGACAACAATCTTCTTTCCTCATCCCTAGTGTTGGTGTTAATGCTCTCTTGCTAGATTTGGTTCTCGATCAGTTGAAGTCTTTTTTTGATTGCCTATTTATTTTCAAAGATGTTACCAAAATTTTCCTTATTCCAAATTTTGATATTGGATTTAATGACCCTGAGTTTGTTGGTAACTTTATAAATTAGGTTTCTATGAAGAGGGAGGCTCCACCATTCAGATATGTGATCCCTCAAATTAGGGTGTTGAATCCACATAGCTTCAAAGTGGAAGGGGGTCTTGAATGAGGATTGACGAGCCACTTCAAAGACTAGGGGGTTATGGTCTAACCCTATTTTGGGTAGAGCATCGAGGGTGGCATCTCCAAACAAGGGGATGGCTTCATGAGAAATGAGGAATCTATCAAGCCTCAATTGGATGTGCATGGTTCCAATCCTTCTATTGCTCTAGGTGTACCTAGATCCTTTGAGGTGAATGTCCATGAGCTCATTGGAGTCAACAAAATCATTGAATTCTTCATAATTTCTTGGAGAGATGGATGTACCCCCTCTCTTATCAATAGGGTAGAGGGGTGAGTTAAAGTCCCCAACCAGGATCCATGGTTGGTTAGAAAAAATATTTCTCATTTGGTTGAGAGTGTTCCAAAGGTTGGTTCTCCCAAGGGGGGAATTGGGAGCATAAATATTTGAAAGAACCCAGCTTAACCTTGTGTCTTTACAATAGAAAAGAATGTTCACAACTCTATCAAAAATGGATAAGAGCCTTCCTTCCACCTGTGAGGGATTCCAGAGGCAAAGGAGACCCCCAGATGCTCCCTGGGCTGGGTTGGCAATAAACTCTGCATCCTTCCATATGTGTTTTGTTATTTTTTGGAGTTACTTTCTTCCAATTTTGTTTCTTGCATGATTAAGATGGTGGGTCTGATTTCCTTTCTCATGCTAGTGATAAGCCTTTGCTTGGTCGGGCCATTGAGCCCTCTCACATTCCATGAGAGGATCTTCATTTAAGGTTCTTGGAGTTGGTTATTTTCCCACCTCTGCCTTGGTGTGAGGTGGGTTTGGTTCTCTTAATTTCTTCTTTGAACTGATCTGGTAGGGGTTGGAAGAGAGTAGTTTGAGTGCCATTGGTGATCTCATCATCAACCTCTTTCCTTATTTGATCATTGAAGGATGGACATCCTCTTTTTTTGTCACTACCCACATCAATGGTGGCATTTTTGGAACTCCGAGTGTGAAGGGGGCTCAGGGCTTCCTGGGAGTGAGAAATAGTAGACTAGGAGAAAGACAACTTGGTGGGGCTAAGGGGGTCAGGGGAATGAACTCCTTTGAGCTTGAAAGGGCTTCATAGGATCAAGGGTTTAGGAGGGCTACCAAACCCAGAAGGGGAATAAGGCTTCGAGGCGATCGAGGAGGAGGAAGGGAAACAAGAGGGATTAGGGGAGCCTAGGGATTTGGGTGGGCTAGAGGCATGAAAGGAGGTGGAGAGCGAGAAAGAGGGTTTGGGGGAGCTGTAGAGAGTGGGTTGGAGGGTTTGGATTTTATGTGATGGGTTGGGGGCAGAGAAGAGGGTTTGGGTTAGGGGAGGGGGTGGAGAGGAAGGCCCAAACTTAGAAGGGGAAGAGGGTGGGAAGGGCAAGGAGGTAACAGGTTGGGAGGGGAGGCCAAACTTGGCTTTAGGGTCATGGTCAAAGGGATCTAGATCAGCTACAAGTGAATCAAAAAGAATACCAAAGTAGTTGGGATAGGAAAAGAGGGAACATACCTATTCTTTGGAAGAGATATTAGACTGGGAGACCACATTTTTACCTTTCTCCTGGGTAAGGGAGTCTACGGGGTGATTAATAGCAGCAACCACCCTTTGAGGGGTTTTGGTAGTTTGAATATTGTGCTTAGGTTGGTTGTTGGTAGCAATAGGCTTATGAGAAGTTCTAGAAATTTGTTGATTGCATCTAGAAGAACTGAGGCCAGCCTGGTGAGTAGTCGGTTGAGGATTAGGATGTTGATTCTCCTTAGTGGGGATCTCTTTTGAGCTTTGAGAATAGGGCACTAAGCTCTTAGGTGTCCTTGAGTGCGATATTCAATATAGAATGCTGGTTTATTTTCATATTCCACTACTTGGCGCTTATGGAAGGAGCCATAAATGAGATTGATGTGGGTAGGCAACTCGGAATCCAAGTTGGCATTTACACATATGTGAGCATAGACAAAGCAGATTCGAGCTTTAGTGGCTAGATTAATAGCAACTATTTCACCAATGGTTCTGGTAATACTATAAAATATTTCTTCATGCCAAAATTTACTGGGGAGATCAGGGAGGCGAACCCAGATGGGGTCAAAGTTAATGCTCTAGGTATCTAGGTCGAAGTCCTCAGTCCACTTCATCAAAAATAATTTTTTTTTGCTAAAGAACCATGGCCCTCCCATTAATATTCTATTGGTGTCTTCCATATTATTGAGATGAATTTGGAAAAAAACCTTTAGGATAGGCAATAAGTTCCAGGCTCCCGTTGGGGCACCACTTGACCTTGGTCCATCTCCTAATGGATTCCATGTTAGATCGTCCCCTAATGAACTTCTCGATGAGGGAGAAAGATTCACTGGAGATGAAGCTAGACATGAGGCTTTCTAGAATAATGACATTATTTCTATTGGGAATGAGTTCTTCACCAAGGTAGGTTATGGGCAAAATTTATCTACGAAGGAAATGGGGAGGCCATTCGACCCTTCATGGGGCCCAGACAAAATAGTGCTTTTACTTTCAAAATATTTTCTACCAGGTACATGAGTCCCCTTGGGGGCAGTGAAGTCAGAGGTGATATCAGGATTCTCAAGGGGTCCAACCCCAGAACTAGTAAAAACACCAGGCCCACCACCACTATCAATATTATTTGACACTAGGATTCCATACGCTAGGGATTCGATCTTCGTTCCTCCATAGGGATCATCCACAGTTGGGTTCCCACCTTTTAGAAATTCAAAACTCATATTTGCAACAGCTCTCCCGCTCATTCTTACTCCCACACCTATGGACCACCTAATTTTAGTCATCAAAAGAGGATTTACATGAAACTACTTTAAAAAGGAGTTGTAATAAAATTCCAAGAGACATCATATAACAATAGAAGAAAGAGATAATAAAGGATTTGATATTCATGAATTAGTTAAATCAATCACCCAAAGGAGAAAAGGTTGACCAAAGCACATCTTGATTGCTTTTCCTTTAAGCTTCCAAAAGACTCAAAATCTACTATAACTATAACAAATCCATCTATATCTCCCAAAAAAATAGACAAAATATTATGAGTTGACCATGATAAGCACCAGAAATGCTCATTTTATATACACTTTTAAGGGGCATTGTTATTATTTTAATCAGCATTAGAGATGTATTTTTATATAACTTATGTGAATAATTGATAAAAAAAATCCAGTATTATGCTTGACTGGTGTTTTTAGTGGAAACTGTGTATAAATGTAGGTTTTGCTACTAATCTGGTGTTTTCCAGTCTACATCCCACTTGGACCTAGCATTGTGCAAGAAGGTGCCTTGATCCCATACATTTGGAGGCACCTTGATGCACAAGTAGGCACCTTGCTCTACAAGTAGGCACCTTACTTTACAGGTAGGCGCCTTACTCTACAAGTAGGCACCTTGATCCACAAGTAGACGCCTTGATATGACCAAGTCAACTTTGATTGGTTGACCAATGGGCTAAGGAGGTTGTTGCACGTGAAGACAAAGGAGAAATATTCTAATCATGCATTATTATTAAAATAGAATAAAACACTTATTATTAACCGATTGGCCGATTGACATTGTAAAGCTCTTAAAGCATTATTTTTAGGATACATTAATTTAGGATTTGTTTGTTATGTACACCTAAGGATTATTATATTTATCCTTCCGGTGAACGAACATGCCGTTAATTGGAGAATAAAATCTGTGTATAAACCAATTGTAACTAATCACGTTATGTGATTAAAAATAGATTGATTTGTTATTGTAACGAGATATAGCTACACTTTATATAAAGATGCAGGCCAGATGAATGAAGGGAATGAAAAATTACACAAAAGTTATTTTATTTTATTTTCTGTATAATTTCTTAAGAGTGCAAATACTCTTAGTTGCTTAAAGCAACTGTTATGTGATTAATCGAGCAAACTATCTGTGAGAGCCTGAGCCCACTCCTTGCAATAGTCCTTCCCTATTTTATTTTTGTTATTTGTTTTCAATAGATTAGATTTGTTGCTTTATTTCCTGCCTTATTTAATTTAGTTGTGTGTTTTATTTTCCTGCACATTTAATTTTCGTATTTTAATTCCAGCTTCAATTTTACTTAATTTATTTATTTTTTTGCACTTTGTTTTATTTGGTTTGGTTGAAATCAAAATGCACAAACATCCCCCACTAAATTAAATAGGTACAGAAGGATTCATTCCCCACATTGCAGGCATATACTATGCATGACACTCATAAGTTTATGGACTTATCGGATTGATAATTTAGGATAAAACAAATGACTGTTTTCTAAACGTAATTTATGTTCATCATTTTAGCGTTATTGTTGGGGAGTATCAAAATTATAGTGTTATGATTTACAGGTCAGTTAAAATTTCTATTCAAAATTACCTATAGATCCTCTACCTGAGAAGTGTGAGTCCACCAAGACCTTTTTACAAGGCCAAAACAGTTGTCGGAACAGTCATAGCCAAATCCCATAGGCAACGGTTTACATTTTCCAGCTTCTCAGGTAAACATGGAAATGAACTTGATGTACCATATTAAGTGTAGAAGTAAAATAAATTGTGTTGTTGAAAAATTAGAAAATCAGGCAATGAAGGATTTCCATCATATTCTAAATGGTTTCAAGAGATCATAGAAATAGCACAACCCAGGTCTGATATAGTTGAAAATATTTAGAGATGTGTTTTTATATAGAAACCATTACGGAATTATACCTCTAGAAGCTTATTTTTAACAATTAAAAAAAATTACAAGCTTGATGCTTTGTAACATATTGATAAAAAAAATTAATGATAATATCAATAGCAGGAAAAATGACAGAGCAAAATTTAAAGAACATCTTGTTATGGAGTATGCTCTTCACTTGCGCTTAAGGCGACCTAGTGAATCAAAAACTAGCACGTGTTTTAAAAAAAAATATGGTTATGCCATGTTTTCTCCAAATTGCTAGTTTGTAGATAGTTGTTTGACATCCTACGCATTTTCCAATAAGTTGAAAAAGTTTTGAGGCCATGGAGGAAGATGCTCTTCTCATGCTACAACATATCAAACTAGTTGATAAAGAAAAGGATGATTTTGAGAGACTAGTTTAGTTGTAGGTATGGGGGGAGACCCCACCTTCACTATTGCCACCAACAACACAATGAACGTTGTTCATAGTGTTCACAAAAAAAAATATCTTCTGTTGAAAAGGCTCCAAGTTAAAGTGCAAATTGGAAATAGAGCTTTATTTTTTGCTACTTGTTGGAAGAGAGTATCCTCTTTTCCTAGGACCAACTTGGTCCAAAAGGGAAATGAGAAATCTCCAACCAATAGCTAAATAAAGCAGGGGAGGAGCCTGGAAGTAATCAAATGTCAAATATCTACAAGAAGGCCACATGGTGCCTGAGCATGATAAATCATATGAATGGAGCTTGTAGTGGCCAGAAATAGCAGCACATAAGTCTCAACGATGTGTCTCATGAAAACGTCACACCTGAACACCCGACACATGTCGTAGATGATGATGGAAAGATTTTTTTTACCTCACTCCAGAAAATAGACTAAAGGATCGCAGTAAATATGGGATCTAAATTTCTTTTTATCTGTAGAAGAATTCTCATCAAATTTGACTTCTACCTGAGTGGGAGATCATTTTGATTCGGATGCATGTGTATCAGGGTTGTATAAAGTCTAATCAATTGAAAAAAGTGACATGTTCAGGAGCACACGGTGAGAAAATAATGATGCACAAAGGTTAATCCCTGCGATGCATTCGAAGAGTTCAATGCTCTTGAGATACATCAAAGTAGGATTAAAATATTTTTGTGTTGTTGATGAGGAGCTTGGTGTTTCAAACGATTAGAGCAATTAGTTGTCATAAATCCTCTAATAGTGGTATATGGGATGCAAAAGTTTTTGCACACCAGACTACGTAGTTACCTGGATGGACCCTTCAAATATATCAATTTCGGCCTACGTGGCCTCCACTTTAATACACAGTGTTAATATTACAGTTTTTTTACGGTAGCATTTCATTATGTTAAAATATGTGGGAAAAGAAAATACAGAGAAAACAAAATCTCACTATAGTGGAGGAGAACTCCACCTTTGCAAAAGAGGTGGTCATAATGAAAAGAGTTCATTATTTCTCACAAACAGTTTGGTGGAGAAGACATTCCAGTACACAGCACATTCAACCAAATTCCCAGGATGGATCATTGACAGTCCTCCAATTTGGCCACCTAATTTTAAAGTCACCAGCTCCAATTGTTGCAATTGACTTTTTGTTCTCTAATGCAAATGATGAAAAAAAATAGTTAGAATTTTATTTTAATGCCTTTAGTTTAGATTTTTCTTTTATGTTTTGCAGGACAACATGAAGTGCGATATAGACAAATAAGGAGATGTTAGTGAAGATTTTATGAAGTGAGATTTATACGTGGAGTGACATCAACATAGGGGAGACCCCATACCATACCAATAGTTTTGATGAATGTTCACACATTCGTTAAATAAAGAAAAAAATGATGAGGCACCTTGACCGAAGGTGCCTTGATCAACAAGTAGGTGCCTTACTCTACAAGTAGGCACCTTGATCAAGGGTGTCTTACTCTACAAGTAGGCACCTTGGTCAAAGGTACCTTACTCTACAAGTAGGTGCCTTGGTCAAAGGTGTCTTACTCCACAAGTAGGCGCCTTGGTCAAGGGCGCCTATCTCCACAAGTAGGTGCCTTGGTCAAGGTTGCATACTTCCACAAGTAGGCACCTAGATGTCATACATTTTAGAGGTGCCTTGATTCATTTCTAGCACTTGTGCAGTTCGATGGCATAGAGAGGGAAAAAAAACGTATGGAACCTATCTTGCTTAACATAAAATTTCTTTTTATTTTTGCTTTTGTAGGTACGGTGCCCGCATGCAAGCTACAAGCATCCTAAAATTTAGGGACTAATAGGCATAGATTACACCAAAATTACATTTTACTGCTTTCTAGTTTATAGTGTGTTTTGCAGGGACAGCACCCCCATGCAAGCTGCAGGCATCGTAAGAGCCAGGGCCTAAAAGGCATAGATTGCATTTAACTGTATTTTTATTTTAGTTTTTTTTTTCATTTTCTTTTGCAGGTGAAATGGCCTGATTGTACGAAAAATAGAAATCTTGGGAGACAAGGCCTAAACTGGCTCAGCATCCATGAACCTACACATTTTTAGGAGGTAGAAATTTGATTATTTTCATCTAAAGGAGATAGTCCTAATCCGAGCATAGACGTGGGCACTAATTCCTCGTAAAGGAAAAAGATACTCATCTCTGTGATTGGATGAAGCAAATGTTGACACAACATGAGAAAAGTTTTAGAGGACCTGATCAACCCTACACCAGCAAATGCGTTAGCTACTACTGACTTTTCAACACTAAGAGAGTGCCTTGATATCTAAGTAGTTGCCTTGATGAGGGTGCCTTAATATTCAAGTAGGCACCTTGCTCAATGGCGCCTTACTCTACAAGTAGGCACATTAATGTCCATCATTGGAGGCACTTGACTGTGGTTGAAAAGTTAAAAAAAAATGAATAAGTGATGAGGCGCCTTGATGTCATACATCAAGGGCGCCTTGATCATTAAAAAAAATAGCCTTGTGGAGAATCTGATGGTTGGGAAAGAAAAGAGTGCTAAAAATAAGTTGCAGGCCTTCCTTGAGAAGAGAGTTGCAGACCCACTTTATACCCAGAAGTGCTCAAACTTCTTCTCCCTAGGATGGGGGTTCTTGTTGTTCAGTGTGGGACCTGATGTTCAGAGGACTACAGACTTGTTTCATAGAGGGACCTATTATTGGCGATGACGACGTCACCAACTTAAGTGGGGGAGGATATGGATGAACCTAAATATCTTGCAAATAAAAATCTTATGTTGATAAGACTCCCAATTAAAATACAAACCAGAAATAGAGCTCTATTTTTTACTATTTGTTGGAAGAGAGTATCCTCTTTCCCTAGGACCAGCTTGGTCCAGAAGGGAAATGATAAATATCTAACTAGTAACAACAAAATAAAATAGGGGAGGAGCATGAAGCTAGCATTCATATTTGATGATAGCACAATCACTGTCAAGAGGAGGATTGTCATTGCACGGTAACACCAGTAGAAGAGAGCTCAAGCTGAAGTTTAAAAAAAAAACAATGGTAAATTTTGGCTATGATGCTCGACTTGTTAAAGTCCACACCTACAGAAAGAATGCCTCAATGGGTAAAATTGAATACAGTGCAACCATATGTGCAACAAAGTTCCCCTACCTATTTTCATCAAGGATATGGCACTTACTTTCATGAAAAAAATCCCCTATTTTCTAGACATAATTTCCACTAAAAGGTGGTGCATGACCCACACAGAATAACAGGGCCTCGTCATTATTTGCTTGAGGAGAACACCACAAAAATAATTCCATGGTTTATTTACTATTCTCTATTAGCAATATAGATGGGCACAAAATTTTATATTTTCTATTTTACCTTTTCGAAGCTGCGTAGAAAAGATCCATCGATGGAAATTCAAAACTGCATCATTTTTCCAGATTTTCATGCTCACGAAAAATGACATCTTCATTGATTGTTGAGGGTTGTTGAGATGAAAACTGGTTCAGTTTATACTTTGTTTTGAGTTGAGTAAATTGGTTACGATGGTGAGATCCATGTAGCTATAGTGAGAATTTAAACGAACCACAAACACCATTGCATAGCACTACCATTGATTAGCGATGTGGATGATGAAGGCAGCCAGAAAAAAATAAATAAATAAAATAAAATAAAATTCTCCAGATGCACCAACGTCACAACAATCTCATTTTTTGGTACACCATGATTACAGGCAGCATGAAGACATTTTCACACCACCAACATCATACAGATCAGAATCTACGAAATTCACCCAGGTATGTACTGAGTTTTTCGTTGATTATGTGTATAGTTATTTTAAAAATCATGTCTATGTTAATACCAGTAGATGCCCCTATAAATTCTTTTTGTCAAAATATCCCAACCACATGATATGCCTCGGATATGAAAAAATTCATTACCCCAAGAACAATTAAAAAAAAACTATGGCATTTGTGTGAATAGATTTGGCATTGTTTCATTGTTGCATCGTGACAATGGCGGCTAGCTTGTGCAAATACATGTAGATGATGCTACTCCGTCCCACAAAGGAGGTTCTAGAGATGGGTCAAATGCATTTTAGATGTGGGCAAAAGTAGCGGCAGGCGACCACACTCATTTTAAAATTTGGTCTCACCAAATTTGATCACTGTGCAAAATAGGAACATCTAGCCCTTTGATAGCTACATGAAGGCTCGGATGGGAAATTACATGACAACATTTATCAGAATCAGTGTAGTGGTGATTTGGTCTTAGTATTTGAATAGTGTGGTCACGATGGTCAGTCGTGATATATTTTCGACTTCTTATGGTGCAACTGTGCTCAATGAAAGAAAGACAGAGACGTTGAAGGCCACTAAAAAAAAATTGAGGGGTTGTTGTCACGAGGACGTGACAATATTTAGGCATGGGGGGATGATGAGCACCAAAAATGCTTATTTTATATACACTTTTAAGGGGCATTGTTATTGGTTTAATTAGAATTAGAGATGTATTTTTATATAACTTATGCATATAATTGATAGAAAATCTAGTATTATGCTTGACTGGTGTTTTTAATGGAAACTATGTATAAATGTAGGTTTTCCTACTAATCTGGTGTTTTTCAGTCTACATCCCACTTAGACCTGACATTATGCAAAAAAGGTGTCTTGATCCCATACATTTGTAGGTGCCTTGATGCACAAGTAGGCGCCTTGCTCTACAAGTAGGCACCTTGCTCTACAGGTAGGCACCTTGCTCTATAGGTAGGCGCCTTGATCCACAAGTAGGCGCCTTGATATGACCAAGTCAACTTTGATCGGTTGACCAATGGGCTAAGGAGGTTGTTGCACATGAAGACAAAGGAGAAATATTCTAATCATGCATTATTATTAAAATAGAATAAAACACTTATTATTAACCGATTGGCCTTTTGACCTTATAAAGCTCTTAAAGAATTATTTTTAGGATGCATTAATTTAGGATTTGTTTGTTACGTACACCTAAGGATTATTATATTTATCCTTCTGGTGAATGGATGTGTTGTTAATTGGAGAATAAAATCTGTGTATAAACCAATTATAACTAATCACGTTATGTGATTAAAAATATATTGATTTGTTATTGTAATGATATCTGGTTGTGCTTTATATAAATATGCAGGCCAGATGAATGAAGGAAATGAAAAATTACACAGAATTTATTTTATTTTATTTTCTGTATAATTTCTTAAGAGTGCAAATACTCTTAGTTGCTTAAAGCAACTGTTATGTGATTAATCAGGCGGACTATCTATGGGAGCCTAGGCCCACTCCTTGCAGTAGTCCTCCCCTATTTTATTTATGTTATTTGTTTTCAGTAGATTAGATTTACTACTTTATTTCTGCTTTATTTAATTTAGTTGTGTGTTTTATTTTCCTGCACATTTAATTTATGCATTTTAATTCCAGCTTCAGTTTTATTTTATTTATTTATTTATTTTGCACTTTGTTTTATTTGGTTTGGTTGAAATCAAAATGTACAAACATCTCCCACCAAATTAAATAGGTATGAAAGGATTCATTCCCCCACACTGTAGGCATATACTGTGCATGCCACTCGTAATTTTACGGACTTACCATATTGATAATTTATGGTAAAATAAATGACTGTTTTCTAAACATAATTTATGCTCACCATATCAAACACTGTAATTTCACCCATTAATAAGAGTAACTAGGACTTTATGATCTATTTTACACAATACAAGCCTTAACATTGTAGCAGAGTAGGTTCATGAACTGATGCCACCAATGCATAGAGCTCAAAAATTCATATGATTTGAAAAAAATAGGCTCAAAACACTACTATATGCAAACATTATGACCTCCAAACATTTTTCCCTAATGGACCCCAAAAATAAAAAAATTAAAGGCTCTAATATTAGGGTTACAAGGACCAATATTGACTTACCACTTGGAAAAATATAATTTGTTGGAGCAATCTAATCACTTTTTGTCACTGCAACTCCTTAGCCATTAACAATTTTCTTAATTTGATTGTTAAGCCAATTTAAATATACAAAAATTTGGTTAACATGGCACAAAAGTAGGTCATATTAGCAAAATAATATAAGCTACTTGAAAAGGAATTTGCAGATGTTAGAGAAATTTGACCCAAGATCTCTCTAGTGCAAAATACAATGGCATGGCCAACACTCTAATGCTACTCTTGAGAAGGAAAGTTGACTGTGACCTATAAGCCTCCTCTCTTTTTGTTAGCTACAAAGAAAAAATAACACTTGTGATTCAAACCAACTATCCTACCTTCACAAAACCATCCTACTAACCATTCATCCATGATGCACAACTATACTTAGGAGCCCTAGCCTCATGTAGATGACTAGAATCCTAAATGACTACACAAGGGAGGGACATGATTCAATCTTATACCATTCCTTTTCCAATGCATAGCATGAACCATAGCACTACACCAACTTTTAAGGGCACAACATTCCAAAAACTTTGTATGTATCCCACATGCTACCATGGATGACCAAAGACATCCTCCCCATGAATCGAACTCAAGCTGATAGTGAAGCATTTTTTGCCCCTTTCTTTTGGCCAATGGTCGCCTTGTGGGGTGAGTTAGGGCATATCCCTTCTCCATAAACAAGGGATTAATGTACCTCAAGATTAATGGGTGCTAATACAAATCCATAAAGAGGGAAATACAAAGATTTAAAATTTAAATTATGGTGATAAATGCTTAATCTAATGGTAACTAGTAGAATTATTCTTTGAAAGATGTTTTTTTTAGTAAAAAATGGGGATTTTTCTAACATTTTTCGAAGATAGAATCTCAAAAAATAGATTTGCGTAAAAATATCCTAAGGTTTAGAAGAAAAATAAGAAGCATTGAATCACCTTTCTATGTGATCAAGCAATGCAGCTCCACACCCGCTCTGATACCATATTTGACTTCATAATGTTTTCTAAAAATGAATGGAAGCAAAACATTTAGTCAAATATTTGTGCAATACTTTGATAATTAAATGAAGAGTGTGAGGGGGTATTTATAGCAATACCAAAACTCCAATTACATCATAAAGTTTAACCTAAGCTAACATAACAAGAGGGCTTTAGGTTAATTACAAGTCATAAATAAGGTTTAACCATAACAAGGTTAATTATGACCCATAGGGATTACATTATAAAATATTACAAAATAATTAAATCATTGTATGATAAAATTCCCTTATACCTACCCAACACATCTCACAATGGTGGCTCTTATCCATAAGTTAGATTGTGATTTCAACACTAAGGTACTAAATCTTTGTCATGTAAATGAGCACTTCATTAAATTAGCATATAGCTTGTGTCTTTGAAGAATCTGAAGTGTCTGTCAAACATGTTGTAGATGTTCCTCCTATGTATTACTATAAATGAGAATGTCATCTAAATAAACTACTATAGATGAGCTAGTCTAGGGATGTAGGATGTCATACATTATCCTCATAAATATGGCAGGTGCATTGGTCAAGTCAAAAGGCATAACCAACCACTCAATTAAACCCTCATTGTATTTGAATGCAATCTTGCATATGTCAATGGCTCTATGTATATTTGATGATAGCCAAATTTGATATTAATTATGGTGAACTTTGCACCATGGACCTCGTCCAACAAGTGAATAGTGGTTGTTCAAAGTGATATTCAAAGATCTATAGTGAATATAGAGTCTTTGTATTCTATATTTATTTAGAGCCAAGACAATCGAACTACCATATGGTGAAGCACTTGGTCTAATATGAAACTTTTGAATCAATTATTGAATTTACCTCCTAATTTCATCATTTGTAAGGACTGATATAATGATACAAAGGTGTGTTAGGAAAAAGTAGAACCATTAACTAAATCAATGGAATGCTTTATCTCACAATGAAGTGGAACGCTAGTTGGCAAGTTGAACAAGTCATCATATTTTGTTACAATTTGATCCTTTTGCTTCTACTATGTAAGGCTTGCAATTGATGTAACAATGGTCCTCCTACTTTGTAGCTTAATTATCAATAAAATAAATTTTCTTATTTTGGCTATCATTTGTATGCATTGTTTAAAACTAATAAATAAAACCAGGTAGGAGGAGATACCTCTGGTATCCTAAATTACCAACCTATGACAATGATGATGAAAATTTGAGGCCTAGACTCAAATACATCATATCTCTTCCACCTAAGTGGTTGGCCCAAAATTACATCACAAACATCCAAGGGTACAACATCACTTAAAACTTTATCGTTGAAATACTTGATGGCATAAGAGATGAGACATGTTGGTTGCTATTGTGATAATCACACCATTTTCTACTCTTGGCCCTAAAGGGATTAATTTCTTGGGAGCCTTTTTTCTACTTTTGATTCTAATTTTTGGGATGACCTCCTTTATCCTAATTCTTTGGAGAGTCACTATTTCCTTTCTTTGGTTGGTACTTAGTGTTTTGGTTTTTGCTATTTGCTCCTCCTCCTTTTCTATTTTTGTTTTTGTGCTTTTGCTCTAATTTGATAGTAACTTTATATGCCTCTCCCAATTTCTTAAATTTAAACAAGTCCATATATTCTCGAATGTACCATTACAACCCATTGTAGTACTTGAGGATTCGATCCCTTTCACTATCTTGAATACCTAGTTTTGCTGCCATGGAGTGAAATCATTAGTATAATCTTGAATATATTGATTTTTACATTCAAGGTAATTGTTGTCATTGCATGTATTTGTCTTCATAGGCTCCAAAAAAATAATATTCTTCCTTAATTACCTCTATGAAATTATCCCTTGTGAACACTACTTCATCTTAATTCTCTTATATAAAATCGTTACAATATACTTCCCATCAATTTGGAATAGGTAATGAAGCTTTCAAGAGGGAAAAAGTGATTTTATTATTGTCAGTGAATTTATTTATGAAGATAATTGATCCAACCCATTTTCTAGGGCATCAATATTATCATTTCCTTCAAAAGTAAGAATATCAAAATTAAATTGCACCTCAAAAAGTATGGAAGCATTGAATGGTGCTAGGGTAGTGAGAGGTTATGCAGAGATGGTTGCAAAATTTATTGTAGAGAGCCATTAAAAAATTTGAGCAACTTGATCCATTATCTCATTTATTTGTTTCATGAAGGCTTCATTTAACATCTCTTTTAAAGGATCAACTATATCAATGTTATCTTTTCTGGTTCTCACTTGAGATCATTTGGAATGAAAAAGGAGGTAATTAAATGGATCTCACATATGATACCCAAACTTGATATGCTGATCTCATGTTTATGGACATACACTGAGAATACATACCACTTCAGTACTGATAATATGAAACTAAGAATATTGACTAATCTAAAACTTAGAATTTTTAGTTAAGGAAGATCATGAAAGAATGCAATTAAAAAAATAATAAAGTATAACAAATCAGAACAAGAATGTATAAGAAAAATAATAAAATGATTTTATTGCTTATAAAACATAGTATAATGCAAGAAATCTCTAAGAAGATATGTGAGGCTATAACATTCCATCCATTATTTATGCTTTTTACATTCATGGGTGCATCTCTCTTTATATAAGAACTAATGTATTGGAAATCCATTGTATTGAATATGGAAGGTCAAATGTATGGAATTATACCTTCCATAAATTAGGTTATCCACATGAAAATATGGTGTTTCACCTATCATGTGTCACAAAGCACATATTAAATGAAAATTACACACATATAACTTATCCTTTTATATTTTGTCTTCTATTGATGTGTCAACATAGCTAGAGATTCAATTTGACTACAAAAATCTAAAAATATAAAATTACTATTTTTAGTAAGTATTTTGTTTTATATTTTTAATGGTATCCAAAGCATTTTCCACGAATTTATCTGTAATTATATCTATAATATATTTGCTTACTAAAATTATTATTCTCACTGTAAATTTTCCAGTGCTTTTTGAATGAATCAAAATAGAGTCGTGAACACAAAGTTATGCCCCTGTTAGTGCAATTAGGATCAAAAAATAGTTTTTTTATGTATTTTCAAGCATAAAGCCATGTCACAAAAAGTTCATATAGGAATTTTTTCCCTACAACCCCGCTTCACTCCAAATAAACTTAGTTAGAAGCAGAACGAGCCAAAGCTTCCTACCTTTAGTCGAAAAGAAAGAGTTCCAAAGGAAAGGCGGATAAGCTAAAAAGTTGCATTGCATCGATCATTATTAGATCTCCCATCTATAGTCAATGCTCCTCTTCTACCCCAAATCGACTACATCAAGGGCATAAAGGTTGTGGCCCATTGATTTTCAATCCAACAATCTATGTGGTATTTTTGATAGAGGAGAGCATAGAAAATAAGAGAAGGCTTTGATAAATCCCATAGCTAGATATATGGTAAATAGTTCATAGCCCAAGAAGGAAAGTGCCAACATTGAAATGATGAAGGTCTACCATTGGTCTAAGGAGGTTCCACCTAACCTGAGAACATGTGGCAACTACATGCACAAGGAGGGAAGTAGGTGAAGGAGCATTTAAAAGGACCACCCGTCATTGACCGCAAAGATAAACTTGCATGGCCAAGCCTATCAAAGCCACCCGTGTGTCATCTGTGAAAACCACCCACCATATGCATGAGCCTACCCTACTAATCTACACTGGTGAAGAATGCCATGCTCGTTGCATCAACAAGGTGATGCATTCCAGGAGAAACGTCATGGAGAATTAATGGTGCAACCACCCCAACAAATTAACATAGAAACAAGTCTAATAATTTGTCATCCAAAGGCCTAAAATCTCTCAGGCACTAATTGGCCCAAATATAGAGACCTCAAAGCTATTAATTGATAATACAAAAGTATTTAAGTTGTAGAACAAAGGATAATTTACATACCTTCTTCACAAAATTTTAGAGGGAAGGAACCCTCCTTCTGGCTTATAAATAGCCCCAAATTTTATTGTAAAGGCATTGGGAGTTGTTTGTTCATGCATAGTATCTAGTCTTATAGGCTCTTCTCTTTACCCTCTTTTTTATTATAACAAGTGGAGCTCAAATCTTGACCTACTGCCTAAGGAGCATTGAACCCTCTGAGCCTCATTGTCTTGTAATCATTTATGACATTTTAATGGAAGTCATGACTAGTTTCACTTTTTCCTCCTTTATTTAACATGTTTTTAATTCCTAGCAGTGTGTTTGTTTGGTTCTGTTCATTTTAGTCATAGGTCGATGAATTTCGTGTTCATTTATTGCCACTTGTTGCAGTTGGAAGTAGGAATTTTAATTCTTGGTGCATCATTCCCTGCAGCTTAGGTTTTAATTTATGCAAACTATTTACTTTTCCTATTTTTTACTTTCGTTGCAATTCCTTTCCTTGTAAACCCCCTTGGCCTCAACTCGTGGAGGTCATTGTGCATCAAGGATTAATCTAGATGAGGAGCTGACCTCAATTAAAAACCTTGAAGGTTGCCCTACAGACGATCTTTCGTCCATGGTGCTTCCTTTTGTTCTACTCTACACAAGGTATGATCACCCTTGGTTTGTCGAGTCTTTCTCATCAAGATGTGCAAGTGTGTTCAAATACGACAAGAGGTCACATGCATAGATCATTACTAGAAAACCTTAACAAGCTTATGGAGCAAAAGGATGGGTTGTTATAGAACCCTATGTCGATCTTATAGAAGTCAAGATCCTACAAAACTAAGACTATCTGGAGATGGTGAATGGTAGATTTTACTAAAGATACTACAATAGGAGGGTAGAGAGCACTGACAATTTTGTAGTTTTGTTGTATAATGACCCCAATTTTGTAGACTCTATGCCCAAGGATAAAGGCAAGAGATAGGATCTCTCATCAATTATTTCTGACACTCTATGAAGTCAAAAAAAGTACTAATCTGAAGGCTTATAAATTTTTGTTTGGTAGTGATACCATAACTCATGTTGGAAGGCTTATAAGCTATATAGAGGAGTAATTAAAGGTATGTAACATTTGGAGGTGCACCATTTTACTAAAGATTTTAAAGATACCTCCAAATTATTACTTTTACTAGAATCAAAAATTTATTACCCAAGGTAGCTCAAGGGTGAATTCCTTTTATAAATAGAAGTTATGGGCTCTATTGTAAACATATTTTGGGCTTGAGATAATTAGAGCTACCCTTTATGAGTCCCACATTATAATTTCTCATTTTGAAAAAAGTAAGAAATTATGCATGATAATTGTGCATTGTTCTTTCTTCCTCTAGTCATTCATTTTATTTTTTTATATTTGTTGGGATACATTGATCTTATTTAATTTTTTCATGTGTTTATTGATCACACTTTCCTTTTTGTGACTATGAAGATATATTATCTTCATGCAATTTACTTTAATCTCTTGCCCCCTTACATTCCAAGCATTTACTCATGCATTTATTCTTTATACATAGTTTATATTAATTTAGAAAGGATAATGGGTAGTCAACCTAAATTTGAAGGTTGAAGGAAACATGTTTTCCCTTATTTCGATTGTTGAAACAAAATTGTGGGTATAATAGATGTTATACTTTTCCGTAATTCAACAAAATCCTAAATGTTGCCTTGGAGACCCTAAAGATCAAGGATGATTCTCCATAGTATGCTACCCTTTAAACCCTAAAGTTCCATGGATACCCTCCATACTCATTTATTGCTTATGCTACCCCTAAAACCCTAAAGTACAAGGGATGTGCTTTATGTTATTTTCACACTTATTATAAGGACATGAATTTATACTATTTGAGGAAAATGAATATGGTTTACTCGGATTAATTTTTTATTTTTTAAGCGAAAAACCCCTTGCGGGGCTGCCTTGGTCTGAGAGACCACGAACAGGGGGTTCTACACCGTCAAAGTCACCCGGGAGTCGCACCCAACCCTACCCGCACCAACATTATCAATTGGATTTTGGATACCCAATTTAGCTTTTTGGTAGGGTGGATATTTGAACCTAGGACCTCTCTTGGAGGATTTCCCTCTCCTCTCCAACTCACCTACAACACCTGGGTGCTCGGATTAAATTTGATCTCCTTTGTTTCTTTGCTTTAAAATTTACCTCCCTATATTTCTTCACACATTTAATTCCTTCCAAATTTGAACTTCCATGTCATGCTTTCTCATCCCTTGTATCCTTCTTTGTTTCTTCTAATGGTTAGTTTGATTAAATCATAATGGCCTTTGCCATTTGATGATATAGAGGAGCTTTATTTACCACTTTCTTCGGAGTCAAAAATCCTTGATTTGATCTTGCTTTTGCTATGGTATGATCTCCTTCCTTTGTATTGAAGTTTGTCTCATGCCCAAATTTTCTATCTCTTTCTTCATCATTTTTACTTTGCAATCTCTTGTCCTGTGTCTAGTCTCATAATGTTTGCAACATTGAAATGCAATATTTTCATAATCCACTTGTTGAACCTATTCCTTGATTCAAATTCAATCCTAGTGGACTAGGAAAAAAGTTTTGAAATATCCATGGAAACACATATCTCCGTACATATAGCATGCTTTTGCTTCTTAGTAGTTGGTATCCTTCCACTTAGGACTTTCCAAAATAAATTTTCAGCCATGCTACCTAGATTTTCCTCATATGAATCCTTTATTTTTTAACTTCCCAAAGACTTGAAACAAGAAAATATGATGATAACTCTTTTTTTGCACTCATAGCAAACACTTGTTTCCCATAATAAGAAAAAATGAGGCTTGTTCTTAGTTCGTAGTCACTTCAGACTTGCAAATGTTACTTTTATATTGATATGATACATTTTATAAAATTTTAAATTTTAATTTAAATTTATAAAAAATTATGATCATTACATATTATTAAAAATGTATGAATATTAGTTAATTTAAGAGAATATTTTAAATAATCTATGTGATCTCTATATATGTATAAAATTGTTTTTTCATGCCCATGAGACCATAGGTCATGGAATAATCCTTATGGAGGATGCTTTTTACCCAACATATAGCTATCTAACCATACTTTGGTTATAAAAGCATGATATACAACTCTACCCCATGGCTTATGACTCTACTCCTTTGCAAATTCAAACCCTATACCTCTTTTTTAGAGTTTTAAAGCCTTAACCTTAGACCTACTTTTTAAAGTTCCATAGAAATTTTACTTACATACATATACATATATATAATTTATATTAACCATGGTTTACAACTCTACTCCTTTGCAGATTCAAATCCTAAACCTATTTTTTAGATTTTTAAAGCCTTAATTTTAAACCTACTTTTTAAAGTTCCATAGAAATTTTACATACATACATATATTTTAAATTTATTGTAAATGACTAAAATGAGTCCTACTATATGACATTATAAGTATGTTACCATTTTATTTCAACAAACAACATAATGGTATTACAATGTTACAAAAAAAAATTATTAACATTAATCATTCACCAATATGCAAAAATATCAAATCATTCATCCACAAATAATATTCCACAAAGATAATCCACACAATGAGATAGAGATAGATAATACCCTTAAGGTAGGACAACACCAATAATACTCCTTAAGGAAGGAATAACTCCACAAAATCTCTCAATATGAGAGCACCACTTAGAGAGGGCAAAGTCCCATAAGCCACTTTATGGGAAAATATGATTACATATGATTGATCTCCATGATGATTACAATGACAAATATCCCTTCTTTATATACCCATCTTCTAATTCTACTTTGGGGAGTCAACTACTAATATAATATAATATTATAATATAATCAACCTTGGGTTATATGTGGCCCATGCCAACCCTTATACAATATAATATTATATCCCCATATACCTATTCCTAGGTATCCTAATATTCCACCTTCCTTACAAATGTTTCATCCTCGAAACATATGAAGAAACAAGATAATATGATTTGCTAAGCAATGTTAACAACATATCAATCTCGATCATCCATCCATCCTATTGAAAATTTGATTGGTGGTGGTCTTTGTTGATGCATGTATGTCATTTCGCCACTTGAGTATCCAAAAATTCTTCGTTGGCTTGATGCTTCTATTGCTCTATTATGATAATTTGAATGATGGGTCCATTTGTTCCTTTACGTTGTTGCACCACTTTGAAAACTAGGATTATTGTGCTTTATCTACCAAATACTACCATACTTGAGGCCCTTCTAATTCCATGTAGAGCCATAATATCATTTCTCTAAGCCATGCCTCCAAGATTGTTGTCGCTTATGGTGTTGTGGATGGTGATATGTTGCAACCTTAACTTGATGTTCTACCTTCTTTGACTACATTTGGATCCATTGTTTTAAATTATTCTAAATGTTGTTCTTTTATGTGTTATTTGTTTGGTGTGTCCTTGTGCTCTTCTATCAAAGCTTCCTTGGACTCTACTACTCCTATTTTCACAAACTTTGTTGCTACTTCTTCTGCCATGGACTCTGTTGCCACTACTTCCTTCTTGGTTTCTATTTTAGGTTCTTATATTTGTTCTTCAATTTGTTTCTCTGTAATCACTTGTTTTTCCTTGGATCCTTTCTCCTTAAGCTAAGAAATATCTTGTAGTGTTATCCTCTTTTTCCTGTACCATAACTTCATAAAATTATTTTTAACATTAAAATTAATAGTATCCACATAATTAAATAAAGGATAAACAAGAATAATATCCTCATCGTCCATCTTATTAATATGAAAATTTGGATGCAAAACACATTTATCCATGGTGATTTTAAAATCTTTAAAAAGTTGAACATTCTCACCCTCAAGTTGTATGTCTTTAATTTTTATTGCTTGAACCTACAACTTCTTAGCCAAAGCACTATTAATAAAATTATATTTACTACTAGGGTTAATGTAAATAATAACCTTTTTCTTTTGAATGCATCCATGAACCTACAAAATTTAAATAAATTTAGATTCTTATCTTGCTTTTGTAAATCCAAAGATGCGGTTCCTTCATTCTTGTCACTATATTTCTTAACATCTTCCTCTTTCTTCTCCTTGAGTAATTTTATTTTATTTTCATAGTCTTCATTTTGTTTCTTGAAAAAATCTCAATCTCCTTTTATTTCATTTCTCTCATTTTGAATCCCTTGTAGTTTCTTTTCAAGGTCTTTGATGACACCCATCAGCCTATCTATCTTTTTATCCCTTCCTCAATATATTTCATACAAATATCTAACTTTATTTGTAATTGAATAGGTTCCCATTTACTCTAGGGCTAAACCCACAAATAAAAACAAATAATAACAATGAAAATTATATCTTGGAATATTAGGGAAATGAATAAGAACCCTAAAAAGGTATTAAGAAATTGTAAGGTTGTTATAGATAATATATTTATAGATATAGAATTTGGACAACAAATATTTTAGCTATTCACAGTGTTGAATTTCATCTTGACATAATTTAAATTTTAGAAGGCATCTGATATAAAAGGAGTTGATTGTGAAAACTTAGCAGTTTGAGGAAGATGAAGAATATCTTTGATACAAAAGAAAAGTTGGATATTATTTAATTAGCTTGTTAGAAATATAATGAGAGCAATGTAATATTGTGGTTTTGTAATGGGAGTGGCCCCCAATAGAAGCCACACATAGCTTATTAAAAAAAATAGGTTCCCATTTACTCAAGAATGCTAGTTCCATTTTTTTCCAAGTGCACAAGGGATTTTCCCTAATAAAGATTTCTACCCATTCTAAAGCTTCCTCCCAAAAATAACTTGAAATCCATAGTGTATCATGCTTTCATCATATTGAGATTTTACTATTTTCAACCACTCTCACATCAATATCATTTTCTCTAGAAAATATTTGAAGTGCCATGAGTTCACATCCACAAAAATGATAATGCAAACTAGGGTTTTACAATATATATATATATATATCTTTACTAATTTGAAGTTAAAATTCCACATAAACAATTAGATTTAAAAAATTTCTTCAAAAAAAATAAATTGCAATTGATTTGCTTACCTCGATTGACAAATTTCATCTTTCAAAAAATTGTGATTTGAAAATTCATCCCTGTCTGTTCTAGATGACTGACTTCAAAGGGTCATATCTTCCTCAATGCTACTTAGATTCCTTTATATGACCACTTATTTTAAAGCTTTTCAAATTTTGCATATAATAGTTCAAAAATCGACTAAATCAAACAAAATTTCACAAAGATATGGCTTCTAAAAGATGAAAAATATGTAAAAAAAACATTACCATAATTTTGCAATTCACAAAAGATAATCCTCACTTTGCCAGAATCTTTGCTCTGATACCACTTGTTATGAAACTTTATTTTCATTGACATAAATCATTCACCAATATGCAAACATATCAAATCATTCATCCACAAATAACATTCCACAAAGATAATCCACACAAAAATATAGAAACATATAGTAGGGCAACACCAATAATACTCCTTAAGGAAGGAATAACTCCACAATATCTCCCAAGATGAAAGTGCCACTTAGAGAGGACAAAGTCCCATAAGCCAGTTCATTGACAAAGATATTTACATATGATTGGTCTCCATGATGATTACAACAAATATCTCTTCTTTATATACCCATCTTCTAATTCTACTTTGGGGAGTTGACTACTAATATAATATTATATTATAATATAATTAACCTTAAGTTATGTGTGGCGCATGCCAACCCTTATACAGTATAATATCATATCACCATATACATATTCCTAGGTACCCTAACATACAATAAAATTTCTAATAATTATGTATATTTTGTTTATTTTTATTTGATCTCGTTTTATGTCAATTAATGGAATTTGTATAAATATTTTAAATAATGGTAATGTATTTTTAAATGATTATCATGGGTTTTTTTGTTGGTGAAAAAGGGGTTATACTCAAGTTCCCTACCCTTGAAAAATCACAACTCTCTCCTTTAGACATTGAGAGTTTACAAACAGATTCAGTTATTATCTCAATCGAGTTGTTATAGCTAGATACCGACATCTCTTTCATAAAAAGTCTAAATTCTTTTTTTCCTTTTCTCAATCTTCTTCAATTTTCTTTGCAAATACAAAAATTCCATAATTTGACATCTTTTTTCTTGGCGTTTTACTACAACAACCTTCACAATATCAAAACTTCACCTCTATTGTCTATGCATTGCATCTTAGTAGAGTAATATTTCCAAAAAATTATGCTATCATAGTTCGCTTTACTAGATTTGGACTGCTAGTTTCCTTCCTAAAGCATAAGTGCAACCACAATAATTGTAATAAATAGTTTATATGAAAACACATTAATGTTATAAAATACAACAAATATTACTAATGGAAAACATTAAAGTAAATCTTAATCATTATTTGATTCACATATTCAACGTTTTCTTGTCGACTTTAGCTAAACTCACTACTTCCTCTAACCATGGAAAATATAATTTAACTTCACAATCCTCTATTAAAACCCCTCTATTGGCTAGCCTATCTGCATATTTATTCCCTTAAAATCGTATTAGTCACATTAGTCAATCACATTCCATCCATACTATATTCCATTTCATTTGTATGCATATTTTAAACCCTTCCAAAGTCGCCCAAGTTTCAGCTTCATTGTTTATCTTAAATCCACTATTGAAAGCATAACGTGAAAAATTTAACCCCTGTTATTTTTAATTATTCCTCCTCCTTGGTCCTATATTTCCTTTAGATGCTTTATCGAAATTCACTTTGACCAACTTCACTTTTGATGGTTTCCACGTTATATTTTTTGTCTTTCTTTTGTTTCTCCTATACCCAACATCATAATTCTATTTGATGACTTGAATCCATCTATCAAAACTCTTTGCTTCAATATAAGGTATTGGATGAGTTGATAGGATTAATTTAGACTCCTCTAGGGCTACACATATTTTTATTTTTATTACCTCTAAATTGCTTTTCTTTCCATTAAATATTCTTTTATTCATTTCCAACCATGTAGTCCAAAGTATTGTATCCATTGATATATCTTATATTATCTGTAATGTCTCACTTTTAAAAGTGCTCTATCATTGCTTTAACCATTCATCAATTAGATCATTCATCACCATGCATTTACTAAACATATTAAGAATTTATTACCATAGTTCCCAGACCATTGAATAGTGTCCCAAGAGATGGTCTATGCTATCCTCCTCCTTTTTACATATAACACATTGTGAGGGGCTATGAAAACCTCTTTTCATTAGGTTATCCAAGGATAAGATTTTACTATAACCTACTAGCCATACAAACATTTTAACTTTTTGAATGCTTGGGCTATCCCAAATATCTCTCCATATTTTTGTAATATTCCTATTTTGTTGGTGCTTTATGTTACATTTACTTCTTGTTGTGTATTCTCCTAAGCTATTCAACTCCAAAATCAACTTATCCTTGGCTCCCCTCGAAATAATCATTGTAGTTATATTTTTTCTCAATTGTCTCCTAGAAACAATGTTTGGTATACTTGTAAAAAAAATATTCTTTCCTTTTGTATCTTACTTTTGTTGGAGTATATTACATTATTTGGTACATGCTAATGTACCCCCATGATACCTTCATGGTACATTTGTAAATAATAGATTAGGTTTGAGTCATAGTTTAGAGTGTGAGTTATATTTCCCCTTTTATGTAAGTGTGAATGTGGCACAAGTGTCATGTGAGTTAGTGTGCAAGCGTCTATGTGCACAAGTGTCTTGTATGTATGAGAAAAATATGTAATGTAAAGATGTGCACAAGTGTCTTAGATTAGAGTGTGCAAGTTATAGAAGTGTAAGAGTCATATATAGGTGTGCATATGTTATAGTGTCAAGTGTTCATCAAGTATGCAAGTGTCAAGTAGATAAGCCAAGAGTCATAAGACTTGGCATATGGAAAGGAATAGTCAAGTATCCAAAGAGTCATAATACTATGGCTATATTATGGAGGTAATACTCCATAGCAAATAGAACACAAGAAAGGAGAACAAGCATTATCATTGTAAGAGAAAGAGAAGCAATAAAACTTGTATACATTTTGAGCAATTAATATTGTAAGTTATATTACATGCATAGTACATGTTTGATTCAGGCTATTTACATTTATATTGCAACATATTATTGAATGCTATTTGAGTTATTATAAGCCTTGATATACATATTAATTTACTCATATTATTATACTCATTTCATTATCTTGACCTTATTATATTGTGGTTGCATTATATTTAGATCCTGTGAGATATAACTTGTGATATTTTGTGATAGCATTGAGGCTTAAAAAAGCCATCAAATTTTTGATCCCTGTACATAATGTTTGAAACCTCATCATCATATTTATCTTAAAAGGATATAATCCATGGTTTCAAAATTATATCTATATTGAGTGGTTTTTTATCACACCAAGTATCCATCTAAATATAAATTTTTTCTCTAGTTCCAACCACCCATCTTAGACCTTTAATCACTAAATCAGTTTTTTTTTTTTTAAATTGTTCCATAGTGCAAAACCATATGGTAGTGAGAATGCAGTAAATATAAAGCTTGGGTCATTGGGCTCAACATACTTTCAAAAAATATTGCCCGTTGTCTTTGACTCTCTTTGTACAATCTCCAAATTGCTTTTCCCCTTAGAGATAAGTTTGTATTTGTAAGAACTCTTAAACCAAGACCTTCCCTAGTTTTATCATCACACATCTTGCTCCATTTCACCAAGGGAAATTTCCTTTTATCATTTAATCTTGACCACAAAAATGATATCATAATATAGATTAAACTTTTTCCTATCAATTTTGGCATAATATATAAGAACATATAATATGTTGGAATGGTCTGTAAGGCTGATTTAATTAGTTGCACTCTTCATGCTAATGATAAACATCTACCTTTCCATGTTGATAGTCTATTATGAACTTTACTTAAAACTGAATTCCATAATTATATCCTCATTCTCCCTCAAATAAGAGCATCCCTAGATAATTTGCTAGCGAATTTACCTCCTCCATTTGAAGTAACATGTATATCCATACTTTGATTCTAGTTGGAGTGTTTAGGAAGTAAATTTTGGATTTTGTCCTATTAAATTTTTGCCCTTATTCTCTTTCATATTAATTTAATAAGTTATTCAAAGTTTTGGCCTTGTTTATCCTTGCCCTCTTGAAACTGGTTGTATCATCTATAAATTGTTGATGGGTGATGTTGTCAATGTTATTACTAGTCGTAAGTCCACTTATTAGCCCATCGTTGTATGTCTTATTCAAGTTCCTTTCCAATACCTCTACCATAATAATGAACAGATATGGTGATAGAGGATCTCCCTATCTAAGACCCTTATTGAATTTAAATGATTCTATTAGCTCATTGACCATAACTGAATATGATATTGTAGAGAGATAAGTTTTAATCCATTTGACCCATTTCTTCCCAAATCCAAACTTGTATAATATTGCAAAAAGAAAATCTCATTTAACCCTATCATAGGCTTTATACATATCAAGTTTTAAGATCATTGCTCTCTCTTTTCTTAAAGTTGTTGAATGCATTATCTCACAAGCTTTTATGATTTCATCTAGAATTTGTCTCCCTTTTACAAATCCTCATTTCTCTTCTGAAATAATTTTGTCTAACAATGGTATCAATCGATTTACCATCATTTTGGATATTATCTTATGTGTCATATTACATAGGCTTATGGGACTAAATGAATTTAAAAATTACATCCTTTTTTGGAATTAGGATAAGATATCTTGCATTTATTTTATAAGGTATGTATTTTTTTACCCTGGATTGTTCCATTGCCACCAATAAAAAATCCCTTATTATTTCCTAGTTATGCTAATAAAATATTGTTGAGAGCCCATCCATACCTAGGGATTTATCATTTTTGTTTGTGGAAAACACCCTAATTGGGATGCCACTGTCGGGTAAGTCCCAAGGAGATGGGGGTATCTATTCTGCCAAAGTCACCAAGGGCTCACACCTAGCTTTCCCCCCTTGGCACACTCAAAGAGCATGCTTAAAAAAACAAAAACACAAACAAACAAACAAATAAAAACAAACACAACAATAACAAAAAAACACAAAAACAACAAAAGACAAAAAAAACATAATAACAACAAAAAATATAAAAACAAAAAAAAAATAATAAACAACAAAACACAAAACACACACAAAAAACCACAAAAACAACAAAACAACACACAAACACAAAAAAATATATCAATTCATAAAAAAAACCAAAAATAACACAAAAACAAAACAAAACAAAAATAATACAAAACAACACACACATCGAAAATCTAAAAAGAAGAAAAAAACATAATACAACTTTGGCCTTTCTAGGCCAATAGGGGTTTTAGGCAAGATTCAATAGAGGAAATATAAGAATGATCAGTCTGAGCAGAGGAACTAAAATACCTTGACCAAACCAAAGAGCAGCAAAAACAAAGTAAAAAGGAACTAGGTACCTCTAATACTGGAGCCATCCAGAGAAAGGATAGAAAGAAGAGTTTCCCTTATTTGTTAATCCCACCATTTGGGATGGTGGTTGTAGTAAGTAAGAACACCTTTATGCAATGCCCAATTAGCTAAAGGATCAAAACTCTTGTTCTATTCTCTTACCACATTATTGTATTCAACTTTCAAAAAGCCCACATGGATTAATTGAATCTTTTCAACAATTCTTTTTATTCTCCAATCAACCTTATGATTCTTAGGAGTCTTCAACAGATTAATCATGACTTGAGAGTCAAATTCAACCAACACCTTTTTCCATCTAACCTTATAAACCTCTTGAAGGCCTCTAAGGATACCATACCCCTCAACAAGGTTATTGGAAAGGATACCCAAATTCTCAACAAAAGTGAAAACTAGGGAACCATTTGAAAGTCTACCAATTCCTCTTGCACTAGCTTTTCTAGGGTTCCTCCTAGAGGCTCCATCGATATCGACTTTTCGAAAATCCTTGGGAGGAGGTTGTCAATTCCCTGTTCTATCCATCTTTCTATTATTCACATTCCCTTTAAGTTGGTTGCCCTTAAAAGAGTTAATTTTTAATCTTTGCATCACTTGATCCCATCTTTAGTGGGAGTTTTGGGAGTGATTAAGGAGTTGTTGGATTGATTCAATTAAGTTGGTAATGGTATTTTTCCAGATATAGTGAATGTCCTTCCTTTCTTAATTGAAAATCTGGTTGTTTTTTTCCTTCCAGATATTCCAAGGTAGAATGGTAGAACCCATCCAAACTAGTTGCCTAATAAAATGATCAACACCCTCCTGATAGGCCAATCCCTTCAAAGTTGTTCAAAAGTATAAAAATTGGACCATTGTAAGCCAAGTAAGATAACCATTCTCCTCCATAGCTCAAAGGCTAATGTACACTCAATAAAAATATGGCTAAAATTTTCCACACATTTCACATCTAAATGGGCCATGAAAACCACTTTTCATAAGTTGCTCACCAGTAAGCACCTTGCGATGCAATAAAAGCCATATAAAGAACCTCACCTTAGGCTAGAGCTTTTGAGCCCACAACTACGTAAATATGTCATATGATTGGTTTGGATTATTATGGCATAAGGCCAAATAACCTTGAGCAACTGAATACCCACCCTTAGTAGTGTTATTCCATTTAAAACAATCTTTATCATGGGACCAAGAGAGAGATATCATATGAAGGATGCTTTAGATATATTTTCTTTACCTTTCTAACATTTGAATAGGTCAGTCCTCAACAAGGATCCAATATCTACCAACCTTTGAATTACCAGTATGGTATCGATAATAATTAGCTATCTTTATCCAGTTAGCTCGATGAAGCTCCTCCATCCAAGGCCTCCAATCAGGAAACTAAGTTATCAAAGGTTGGTGACCATCCCAATAATCCATTAAAAAATTTATTTGTTGACCATTATGAATGATCCAATTAAATTTTGCTTAATCAAATCCTCACCAGTATTAAGAACCGCTAAAATGGGAGAACCTTTGGTAGGCAATTGATAATGAACAAGGTCTTTAGGACTTTTATTCTCAGCATATTTAGCACAAAGATTCTTGATCCAAAGAGCATTGGGGTTATGCAAAATCCTCCAATATAGTTTAGCAACTAAAGACTTATTGTTATTAATAGTATACCAAAATTCTAACCCCCCTTCATTCTTGGGAAGGCATAAAGTATCCATTCTATTTTCTCCTTAGTACCACTGTAGAGGAATCGATAATTGATTTGATTCAATTCTCACAGAACTACCTTTGGGATATTCAACACAACAAAAACATAAATATGCATAGCTTGAAGGATTGATTTTACCAAGGTAATTTTACCCTCAAATGAAAGCCACCTGTTGGTTCACTTTCCAATTTTCTTCTTAACTCTATCCAACAATCAATTCCAATTTTTTTTTTGTCTTTGAATATTGATAGGAATGCCTAAATAAATGATTGTAAGGGAGGTCTTCTTATATCTTAATTTATCCAATACCATGGATTCCTTTCTAGGAGAGCAATGAAAGAAAATGACTTTAGATTTGTCTTCATTTATCAATTGTCCGGTAGCATTAGAAAAATAACTAATGAATTGCTTAATTTTAGAAGCTTCCTTAATTATAGCTTTACCTAATAGAGTAGAGTCATCAACAAATTGAAGATGATAAATTGTCCTAGTTCCATGAGCAATGGTAACTCCCTCAAGGGTTTTGTTTATTTTATTTTTGGTTATAGTCTTACCTAAGGATTCAACAAGAATGATGAATAAATAAGGGGAGAGGGGTCACCTTGCCTAATACCTCTAGAATTTGGGAACAGTTGAGAAGGCCTACCATTGATAAGAACAGAGGAGGACACTAAAGAGATACATCCCATAATCCAGTCCATCCAATCCTGAGAGAAGCCAAATTGGCCCAAAACTTTGACAAGGAAGTGCCAATCCACTCTATCATAAGCTTTGGATAAGTCTAAATGAATGAACATAGATGGAGATTTTTGCATTTCCATGGAATGGATGGCTTCCTGAGCAAGAAAAATCTCATCCACTATTTTATGCCCTTCCATATAACCCCCTTGTTTAGGAGAAATAATATTATGCAAAAGATGCTTCAGCCTTTCTGCCATGATCTTTGTAGTGATTTGAAGAACATTACATAAAGCTATAGGTCTAAAAGTTGAGTAATGATTTACCTCTTGAGATTTTGGGATAAGATATATATAAGTTTTATTGATAACCTTCAAAATTTATTTGGCTTTCCTGACTTCTTCCACCACCTCTAATAAATTAGCATGAAGGATATCCCAAAACTCTTGATATAACTCAATGGGAAAACCATCAAGACCTAGGGTTTTTTATTTTTGCATTTTAAAAACCACATGTTGAAGCTCATTTATAATAATTGGAGCAGTCAAAACAAAGTTCTCCTCATAAGTGATAAGAGTAGGGATCGCTTGAAGAATATTTTGTTGAGAATCTGACTCAAGAGGTGCAACAACAAATTTCTTGAAAAAGTAATTGACAACAATAGAGTTCATGCCATCCCAAGTGTAGATAACGTCTCCAAAATCAAATTTTAGGGAAGAAATAAAGTTGTGAGATCTTCAAGCTAGAAGAAATTTGTGGAAGAAATATGTGTTTCGATCTCCTTCTTTGAGCCATTGGATCCTAACTTTTTGCTTCCATAAGAGTTCTTCTCTTTTTCCCATTCCTTTAATTGAGTTGAGTCTAGTTTCATATCTTCTTCTACTCTCAGTAAGGCCATCTAAATGGATTTTCTTATTCAAATTTCAAGTTGAGCAATCACTTCATGTTTTTTTTTCTGAAAATCTCCAAACTCCTTCAAATTCCAAATCTTGATTTTGGATTTAATGTATTGCAACCTTTTGGCAAAACAAAACATATTAGTCCCATACCTTGGTTTACCTTCCTTCCACCATTGTTGCATTCAAGGGCTGAAGGAACTGGACTTAAGCCATATTAACTAAAAACCTAGGGATTTATCCTTATCAAAAGAGCAAAGAGCTAAACGAACTCATTCCAAAGTAATAGGCTCCATCAATTTGCTATTGTCATCATTTTTTATAACCGAAGGTACTTTTTGTATTATTTTATCATTAAGAACTTTAACCTCCTTCAATCCTATAATATTTTGATAAAAAAGCCTTACCTCCTTTCTGATTTTGCTCTGGTCTTCAATCCAAATCCCTTCCACTGATTTAATTCTACTAATACTGGATGCTAATATCTAACTATTGCTATCCTATTAAAACAATTATGTTTTTATCTCCTTTTAACCAAGTCTATCTCAATTTTAATCTCCAAAATTTCTCTTCCTTACACAAAACTAAGTAAATCCCTTTCTTTTGAGGTTGGATTATTGTGCTCACCTTTTTGGAATTTTGAAAGTTTTCTTTTAGTTCTTATTTCTTCTCAAAGATGTTTATCGAAAGTGTTCATGTTCCAGTCTTTTAATCTAGATGTCATTGATTTAATTTGTTTTGGAAGTGTATATAACCCATTATTTCCTGAAGAATTCCATGTATGTGCTATCATATTAACAAAGTGAGTATGGTCTTTTCACATCTGCTCATATTTAAAATGTGATATATTTTTTAATTCACTTACCACCATTTTAACTCTTGTTGGCCGTTGATTTGAACCAATCCTTCTCAAGGTATTAATTTTAGCACAAGTCCATTTGTCTAGCAAATGATCTAAGAGTATGCATCTATCTTAGTTTTTTGCTATCAGGTTCTATCCTATCTTGTTGTCGCTCCATGTATAGTTTTCCTCTTCAAACTTGACCTCCCATAGATCAAAATTTTGAATAAAAGTTGAAAAATATCTCATACTTTGGGTTATTTTCCTAATTCCCCCAATTTTTTCATCAAACTTAATGATGGCATTAAAATATTTGATCATGAATTGGGTTCTTGATATTTACTTCTCATAAAGGCTTCAATCCCACTCCATACTTCTGATCTGCCTAACTGAGTTATAGGTCCATAGACATTGATAAGGATGAGACAAATATATGTAAAGTAGCAAGTGACTAATGAGGCTTTCCAATGTCTAGTTTTATTAATGGTTTCACAAGAGGTTCTAACTGGACATTCCTTTTGAGTCCACAACATCTCATTCACATCTTGCCCATACTGCTTTCATAGTTTTGAAAACTTTTTCCTTTATCATTTTAATTTCGTGGATACAAAGAATATTATGCTTATTACTTAAATAGAGGTCCTTGATACACCTCTACTTTGAGGGAGCATTAGCACCCCTTATATTCCATGAGATGGTAATCATGTCTCATTAGATGTTGGCCCTGCCTACAAATTACCAATATCATTTTGTTGTTTGGTAAAGAGAAGTTCAACCAAATTAGATCATGTTCCTTTCTCTATGTTTGCTTTTGCTGCCTTATCTATCACTTGAAAATTTGAAGGTTTTCTTATTTTTGCCTTGCTAGTATTAGGAGTAAGTCTTATTATTCTATTCTTCAATATTCTTTCACAAATTTCCTTTTCATCATATTTATCTCTCCTGGCTATGCTAAGGAAGCTTTTGACTTATCCTACTCATTATGTGGTATTCTTGTTAATGGTAGAGGTTTTAACATCTAACACTCTGTTTTCTCTAGCACTTTCCTTCGCCGAAATGGTGCATGACACTTCAAGAGAGCCTTCAAAATATGATGAGGCACGTTCCTTAGGTTCAACAGAAATGTTCATCACTAAATCAAGATCATACCAAGTAGACGATTTCTTATTAATATTTGGATCTTGTTGTACCATGTCCTCTAAGCTCAACCTATTTTTTATTCATAGGCTAAAACCTCAAAAGAATCAATATTTTTTTCCAATATCTTTATTTATTTACTCTCATCTATTTGGATCGATTTTTTTGAAGTTGAAAACCATCCTCACCCATATCTATTTGTAAGTTGCTCTTGTGGTTTTCTACATATGTTTTTGTTGGGCTATTCTTAGAGCATGGTCTCTCAATATACCCCACCTCATGACAACCTTTACATCTAAAAATATATTTTCATAATCCATGGTTTAGGTCCACAACTTACTCCCATACTTAAGAATGATTGATTCTGGTAAAGATTTACTAATATCAATCATGACCAATATCTAAGCATAAATAGCCAAGAATTCGTCTTTTATAGTTTTTGAAATCTTCGAGAATGTTGTCTATTGCCTTAAAGGTATCCATTTCCCAAAATTCAATAAATAACCCATACATCTTGATCCAAACTAATATAGGGATAAATTTATATTTTCGAGTGCAAAGCCTTCATACCAATGGGTAAGGAAGAGTCCTGCTCTTCCCATAAACCAAGGACCCCCTTTTGAGATTCTATCTCTTTTCTCCCTAGAACAAAAAATGGTTAGGAAGAAAACTTTGGGAAGAAAGGATAAACTCACTCCTCGAGACTTCCATCTTCTATCAATCCATTTTCTCAAAGCTAAAACCCTTGTCCAAGACCCATTCAATTTACCAACGTTTGACTTATCTTTGAGCAACAAGGATCTTTTCTCTATGAGGTCTTCCTTAACCTCTATTGGTAGGGATGATTCTAAGGATTCAACTGTAAATCAGTCCATGGGAAGGAAACTATAACTCAACATATGCTAACCATAGTTTTAATTTAAAGCTTTACAATAAAAGCACAATACAAGCACAAGGTGCTCACAAGACCTTTGTCTTTGGTAAGAAAAACTACAATGTTTTTAACCACTTCAACTCAACTCAAGCAACATAATAATATAATAATAATATTTTTAATAATTATATCGCCTCCTTTTTCAATGAGTTTATACAGGTTTTTATAAGGGGTCCTGGTCCCCTCATACTGAGTGGGGTTTGAACCTTAGACCTCTCAAAGAGAGGCCAAATCCCTTACAATTGTAGTAAGCTTGTAGCTACATTCATATCACCTCTTAACTTTTATGTGAACTTGAATTTCCACTTAAATCATAATAATATTTTATGTGAACTTGAATTTCCACTTAAATCATAATAATATATCATTTGATAGAATTTATACAAATATTATAAATATTTATTTATTTTTTAAATGCTTGCCATAGTTTTATTTTATTTTTTAATACATAGAAGAATCGGTAACATCATTGAGTTCTACTATAAACCCTAGCCTGATGGGTTAGACGAAGTCAACAAACTCTGACTCTTCACCCTCCAAGACATTGAACTAAGACAACCAAATGACAAACACTCAACCACTACCATCCAATTTATTACCTTCTAGATATGTCATGGTTTAAACCTTGAACCTTCCCCAAGAGAGACCAAAACCCTAACCACTACATTATCCTTATCAAACTACCATAATTTTAGTTTATACCTTTAAAAAACATAATAAATCACTCAAAATTTGAACACCCACTACTTTTATGTTTATTAAAAAAAACTACAATATTTTAACCTCTTATAATATATATTTAAAATTTATGAAAGATACTAACAAAATCAATCATTTTTATTACATTTTTTACTATGCTAAGATCATTAAAAAGATTTTGATTCCCTCTACTATATGCCTAACCTGTTTTTTTTTGGTTATATAGAAGAGTTGGTCACAACCACATTATTTTAGTAATTAACAAGTGCATGGTTCAAACCTTAGGGGCTGCTTCCACCAAACCTATTCTCTATTCTGCTAAATTATTGTTGACTTGGCGTAAAGGGGACCATCAGTCAAGATTCGTAAAGGGGACCATCAATCAAGATTCGTAAAGGGGACCATCAATCAAGATTCGTATCGTCATCGTAGGTCTAACACACGCTTAGAGGAAAGGTTTGAACCTAAATGTCTTCTTAGTAAATGCTTGACACAAGCACTTACCAATCCACTTAACCTGGAAGACCTGCCTAACTATATTGGGACTTAAAAATCAAGGAAAAGATTGAAAAGGTCGATGATGGTTCTAGGCAAAGAATAACTATTGCTTGCACAAGTTTGTGAAAATCCTTGGCCCCCCAAAAAAAGAGAGGAACATAGAACTTTACGCGTGTCAAAGATGAATATTTATCCCAGCTTATAAAAAGGGGACCATCTTTACCAAAGTGAACGCATCCGGAGAAATCAAAGGTATGAAATAATTTACAGAGATCGAAGTTTAAGTTTTTCTGTAATATTCTTGTTATCAAGAGATCGAAGTTCGATTCCCTTCGCATTATCTTTGTTATTAAGAAAAAGGTACAAATCCTTCCATACTCATATTGCCCAGATCCTGTATGTGTCTGTAACGTAAAATATATATATGCTACATGTCAGGTTTATGTGGTTCTCAAGGTTTAAGAGAGCAGGCCAGCGTGCCACGGTGTCCTTTTATTTGTGAGTTAATTATCTTTAGTGATAATCATTTATTGTCCTGATCACATAAACAGGGTATTTACTAGACAAGAAGTCCTTCAGAACTCTCGACCGTGAAGTGCCATTCAAATAATTAACTGTGTTTAAAGCGCGGGAACCATTGAGAGGATTCATTCTGCCACAGTTTCTCGGCTCCCATAAGCGCGGAGGCCATCTTGCTTTCGCTGTGTTCTACTTTGTTGTGTAAAGAATGGAAGGAAAAGGAAAAAGAATGGCGAATGAGACGGCTGTTGCAGCAGAGGAACAATGCGGCCCCTTGCGGAACATGTGGCAGTTGGCTTGTGTGCTGAATTTTTTTCATGTATGTATATTTATTTATATATATTTTCATTTGCGTGACTCCAGGCCGTGAATTGTTATGTAGTTTGAAAACATTGAGAAATTGAGGGATTAAAATGCAGGTGTTTCGGGCCGTGCTGGGATTCCACATCAAATTTTCGGCGGAGGATTTAGAGGCGGCTCTCATCACCCCTAACACTGTGCTTGCGGACATTCATATTTCGCTTTTGAAGGTATGTTTAATTTAGTTTACCTTTGGTGCTTAGGGTAAATCCGCGATTTGAATTGTTTATTTCTTGCTTACGTTTTCGTTCTTGAGCGTTTAGAGAAGGTTTTCTTGGTTCTGTTTGTATAATAAATTGAGCATTTGTATTTTTTTTTTCTTTTTTACTTTAAGCAAACAAAAAGGAAAGCATTAACGTTTAGAGAAGGTTTTCTTGGTTCTTTTAGTTTAAGAAATTGAGAATTTGTATTGTTCTTACTTTAAGCAAACATAAAGAAAAGCTGTTTGGATCGGTTATTTCTTTTGTTGAGTGTTTCTAGAACATTGACATGCTAGTCAAAATCTTGAAGGTTACAATATCCAAAACGCAATATGGGCAAGTTAAAAATGAAGACACCAGACAAGTCACTCTTTTTTATTATGTGTATGTTAACTCCAAGGGATTTAGGCCTACTAGAGGAGAGGAACGCTTGTATGGTCGTTAATGAATTTAAAATTATAGTGCATGCATTTGTCCAGGTCTTTGTGGAAATTGCCAGCGTTAAAATCCTTTATTTTTAAAGAACTTACTATTTGGAATTGCCAGTGTTAAAATTCTTTATTTTTAAAGAACCTACTATTTGTAGGGAAGCAAAAGAAGTTAGTCCTTGATTTTTAACTTCACGCTTGGGTTTTTTATTTATTATTAGTATGTAAAGGTGATAGTGTCAGGTTTAAGTGTTCTGGGGGTTGGCCGCTGGGGTGGTTTTCCCTGAGAACGGGTGTAGTCCCCAGGTCAATATGGTTTCAGGCTCATGGTGTGGAAAACTTCTCCTCATACAAGTTCGGTACTCAAAATTTGTTAACGTTGGAGGCATGAGACAACTAAGTCAAAATAGAACTTTAAAGAAATAAAAAATAAATAATAAAAATAAAAAACCATATACTTACAAACATGATCTCATTAATTCATACCCTCGGTGTGGTTTCGGGCTTGTGGACAACTTCTCCACAGCCCAGTTCTACACTCAAAATTGGCTTGTGGACAACTTCTCCACAGCCCAGTTGTACACTCAAAATTCGTTCTGCTAACATAGGGAAAAAAAAATCTGGAAGTCTTACGGATCGGTCATATAGTTGCAACCATGATCTCATTATTTAAAATCGAGGCTATTTTGAAATGGCAGGAATCCTTGTACTATAAAGCATAGTTGTAATTGACAAGCACCGTAGAGTGCAATCAAAAGTAAAGGAGTTTAGGGTAGCATGAGGTCAATTGTAAATGTATGCCTCAACCACCCTGCCATGACAAGGATGGACACTACAAAATTTGAACTGCATGGTGACCGCCAAAGTTATTTTAGATTTTAATGCTGGAATTTCTTAAAATTCTTGTGGTAAACTCTCATATTTTAAAATCTTCAGTTTTTGTTACATATTTCCTTATTATACCTGTGAGCCCACCTAAGCTCACAGACGTCTACATTTAGAGTCTCCAAGGGAAGGCAGGGTTGACATTTAGAGTCTCTAGAGGAAGGTGGGGTTGACATTTAAAGTCTCCTGGGGAAGGTGGGGTTGTCATGGTTGCCAGACATATTGTTAATGCATGTATCTAAATAATTTACTCACCAAGTATTTTTGCAGATGATCTTCTGAATATCTAACTTTAACATTAATATTTAGAAATTGATATAAAAGAAACCTACACATCCTAATTCAACCTTCATGCTTTGAATTTTATATCTTTGGGCATTTAACAAATTTTGTGCTAAAAATACCTAAGCTAGTTTGAAAGAATGTAAACAAAAGTGATCTAAAATTCCTTTGATATCTTTCACAATTTCTTTTCCCATTAGTAGCTACTATGGCAGACCTTAGATGGACAACGTTTGCTATTCTCATTTGATTTGAAGTTTATTCCATCTACATAATTGTTTGTATAGGTTAAAAACTTTGGTAAATTTTTAGAGTAGTTTTTGGTGTTTGTTTTTTGAATTGATCCTTGAGCAGCAATCATTAACTTAGAGATGTTCAAGAGAGAATTAGCATTTAAAAAAAAATAAAATTCTCTCGTCACTTTTCCAAGATACTTCTAAATTGTTAGGACTTCCTAGAGAAATCATAGGATGGAGATGTATTTTAGATAGCGTAAGGAAAACAAATATCATTTCTTCCTTTATTGTTTTAGTTTTAACTTGATATTCATTGCACAATACTAAGGTGATTTTTGTGCTTTGTTTTTATTAAAATGTTATAGGATAAGTCGTGAATTTTGCGTTGTCCCAAAAATGATGTATATAAATATAATTTTATCATCAAACCATTCCAAAGGGTTGTGGTGTAATGGTAATGACATATATTTACTATGTTCCATGACGACTTTGTCTTGGGATTTGGAAGCCATCTCAAATACATGCCCTAGCGTCCCAAAAGGTCATCCTGCCTTCAAATTCTTGCATTGCAATGAGTAGCCCATAACTTACAGGATACAAAACCCAAATTATTGTGCAATGGAAATCGAATGTTGCAAGAGGGCGATCCATGTGCAACCCCACATTATAGGAAACAATCCATAAATTTGGTGCAAATTTATTGATAAAATGTTCATCATTGACCCCAAAAGCGTATTGGAAACTTATTGATAAAATATTCATCGTTGACCTTAAAGCCCTAGAAAATTAACAAAAGTATGTTAACCATGCCCAAGATTGACTTGGGGCAATCAAATTCTAATTCTAAGTTTATCAATTACAAAGAATGATCAAACAAAATAACCTTAAGGCTAGAGCGCATGCAAACAACCAAAATATTTACTAAATGCAAAAAACAAGCAAATAGGTTCTTACAATAATTTGTATAATTTATTTTCAAACCATAAAAAGTGGAAGGATATGAAAACCAAGTATTTAAGTATCTATAAATTTTGAACCCATAGATCTAGGTAAATATTCTATCCAAAAGCAATAGTCAATAAACCAAAATAAATCAAGGCTTATTTAAGCATTAAAAACAAAACAGTTTGATTGCTAAGCCATCAATATCTCTTGTATCAAGGAATAATTTCAAGCAGGTTAATAGCATGCTCTTATTATCACATATCATAGGATAGGTTAATAGCATGCTCTTATTATCACATATCATCAATATTATGGATAATCATCTTCTCAATCTCCTCAACATTATGGATAATCATCTTATCAATCTCCTCAATGTGGGCATAGCCTTATATAAATTAGCAATAGTGTTAAATCGCTACCCATACCTTATTGACCAAAATTGAGGATGACGAAGGATGCTATATATAACATACTAAATTTGGAATATGTCCTTAGGTTAATGGGTTTGTAGGTATCATTTATAGGTGCCTTTGATCATGACCATTGTAATATTGATGGTGATTGATGGTCTCTACTTTTTGCTTATACTTTTGATATCATATAGCCTTTTGATTATCATTTAAAGTTGTTTCATTACTTTGAAATTCCTCCTTTGAATAGGTGGTTGGTTATAAATTTATTGTTTTTAATTTAAATACAAATTCGGAACATGTCCTTTGGTTAATGGGTTTGTTGTTCTCATTTATAGGAGCCTTTCATGACAACCATCATAATATTGTTGGTGACTGATGGTCTCTCCTTTTTGTTTATACTTTGATGTCATAACCTTTTGATTATCATTTAAAGTTGCTTCATTACTTTGACCAAATTCCTTCTTCTAATGGATGGCTGGTTAATTTTTTGTTGGTTTTGTTTTTAACCTCAATACAATGCCTCTTTGTTTGAGCTCTAATCATTTATTTTCTCTTATGGACTTGCTCTACTTTCTTCCTATTGTTATCTTGTCTCTTGCTTAAACAAGATTGAATTCCTCCACATAATTTGTTTTTTGTCTTCTCTTGCAACTTATTGTAATGGGTTTCTTATGTTGCAGCATCTATGGTGCTCACTATACGCAACTATTCTATCTTGTTCCAAAACTAAGAACATTCAATATAAAAAAAGGAGGGCAATAAAGAAATGAAAATTCATCGCTTTAATGGTTAATTGGGTTGATGGGATTCCATATTTGAAGGAACATTTTGAAAGTGTAATTGCTATAATTTACATTTAACAACAAATACAAGCGACATAACTATAGCACAACTCACATTGAGTGCGGGACTAGAGAACTATGTTTCAAGTAAGTTTGGGTTTTGGTAATCGTAAATGACTCTTTGTTACAAGAGAAATGAAGCTTGTATCCTTTAGAGCATTAAAGGTTACAACATTGTTGCTAAAGTGATTAAGGCAATGACAATAGCAAAAACAACAAGGTCATTCAAATGTCTTTACAACCCTTGAGAGAGGAGGCTAATGGGATTGCCAAAGACACATAATTTGGACATAAAAATGCTTAGAAAGGCCTAAGAGTAAGAGCGTAATTTATATTTAATAGAAACTCAAAAGAAACTATATGAATTAAAAAGTGAAAATGTTAAAATAAAAAGAGTTTTTCCTCATTTCACAACTTATCCAATAAATAGAAATCAATACGAACATATATTGTTTATAAAATAGCCAAGTACTACCTTAATATAATGTATATCTATAGAAAGGCATTTTTCTATATAATACCTACTATTATATTTATTTTGATGTCTATGAAACACAAGTAAGCAACTCGAATTCAAGAACAATTTCATAAGTCAAGGAGTAACAATAGACCTAATACTTGGTGGAAAAAACATGAAAAAGTGTTTCATAAGTCAAGGATTAACAATAGACCTAATACTTGGTGGAAAAAACATGAAAAAGTGTTTCATAAGTCAAGGATTAACAATAGACCTAATACTTTGGTGAAAAAACATGAAAAAGTGTTGTCTTTGAATCTTTTCCTAAATAATGGAGTACAGCTTAACAATAGACCTAATACTTGGTGGAAAAAACATGAAACAGTGTTTCATGTTTTTTCCACCAAGAACAATTTCATAAGTCAAGAAGTAACAATAGACCTAATACTTGGTGGAAAAAACATGAAAAAGTGTTTCATAAGTCAAGGATTAACAATAGACCTAATACTTGTGGAAAAAACATGAAAAAGTGTTTCATAAGTCAAGGATTAACAATAGACCTAATACTTTGGTGAAAAAACATGAAAAAGTGTTTTCTTTGAATCTTTTCCTAAATAATGGAGTCCAGCTTAACAATAGACCTAATACTTTGGTGAAAAAACATGAAAAAGTGTTTTCTTTGAATCTTTTCCTAAATAATGGAGTCCAGCTTAACAATAGACCTAATACTTGGTGGAAAAAACATGAAAAAGTGTTGCATGTTTTTTCCACCAAGAACAATTTCATAAGTCAAGGAGTAACAATAGACCTAATACTTGGTGGAAAAAACATGAAAAAGTGTTTCATAAGTCAAGGATTAACAATAGACCTAATACTTGGTGGAAAAAACATGAAAAAGTGTTTCATAAGTCAAGGATTAACAATAGACCTAATCCTTTGGTGAAAAAACATGAAAAAGTGTTGTCTTTGAATCTTTTCCTAAATAATGGAGTCCAGCTTAAAAGTACTTGACCACATGGGAAGACTACTCTGGCTATGATAACTAAATTGTTTCTAGAGAGAAGCAATGAGATCTAATCCCTATTTTATGTAATCTATTATATGGGATTGAAACAGGCTCTACCCATATTACATCATGACCACACAGTGGTATTACAACAAGTTGGGAATTATGCATGTATTACTTGATAAGATTTGAACATGGATCTTCTCCTTGAAAATTTAGGAATTTAATTGGTTGAGCTAATGCCAGTTGATAGAGATCTAATTCCTATTAAACTCCAATAGTGCATTGATTAAGTTGAAAAAGCTACATAAAGTTCATGATGGTGGTATGAAAAAGTCAGAAATGCTAATATTCCAAAGTCTTTCAAGTACGAGATGCTTGTGAATGAATTTCCATAGACAAACAATAGATCTTAAAAGGAAATCGCTTGGATTGCTTAATAGTTTGGCTCGAAGATTGAAGGGGTGGTTAATAGTCTAGTAGCGTTGGTTGAAACCTTTTTAGAACTATCCTGGAAAAACGACTTTTATCCAACTATTTAGAAAGATGCATGTCAAGGGCACTAGCATAAAGTTTGGCAAAGATGTGTCAAATCTTGATAATCTTGTAATTATTTGAGTTAAAGTTGTCTTTTACCTTTTGAATGAGATGATTGGTTTTTAAACCTATGAGATATGATCCCAAAGTGGTGGTAGAGTCAAAGATGGGAATATTTCCTTCATCATAATTGGGACATGCCATTTGAGCATGAGTTATCCAAAGTTCGTCCTAGATTGTAGGTGCAGATGGGAATATTTCCTTCATCATATTTGGGACATGCCATTTGAGCATGAGTTATCCAAAGTTGGTCCTAGATTGTAGGTTAAGAATATGTTCCTTGTGAACCCATGACAATTTCAACATGATGTGGATGGCCTTCTTGACCTTGTTATTGGTCATATGATTTGCCATGTTAGTCACATCATATTGATATTATAATCTTAAAAGATACCTCTCATATTAGTTGTCTATTTATTTCCCTTTGAATCCTTGTCAAATTTGAATTTAAAACTTGATGACAAGGCCGGTTTCATCAGTCCCAACGATTGTCCACCACACCTTATCATAATCCCTTAGTAAGGACATGGACTAAATTTGGGTTCCATCGATCAAGATTGAGCCTTTGCTCCATAAAAGTTTTGAAAGGTCTCAAAAATCTCCTTTATATTTCCCGATAGTGCCATCAATATTTCCTTAATTCCTTGTTCATGGTTGATTCTTTCATCATTGAGTACTTTTTAAGGTCCTTTAATTGTGCATTATGCGTAAGTTTTCATTGGATGCCTTTTAAGGCACTTTAATTGTGCTCAATACATAATTTTTAAACACATAATTTGTAAACGAGGAATCTTGGACACATTTCTCAATGAAAATCAATAAGGAAAGAAGAATAGGGTTCAACAAACCATTTTCTTAAGAAGTCTGCTATGTAGCATTAATGGTGAAATCATTTGTATAATGATTTAAAATTTGTCGAGTATTTTTATATAGGGGAATTGGCAAAAATGATGCATCACATCTTCCTCATCTTTCCCACAAAGCACACACCATACAAGCCTCTAAAATTTTGCTTTTTAATAAAGGCCTAATTAAGTTTCTTATCACGAGCTATAATCTAGAGCCAAAAGAAGTTCTTTAGACTTTTTTCTAAACTTCTGTATTGAGATTTTTTTTTTGTTATTGGAGAGTCTAATATAAATTATTGATTTTATACCTTTAGTTGGATTAGGATATTTTTATGATGTATTTGGGCATTTTGTCCTTCTAGGATGAGTTTTAGGATGTATTTGGGCATTTTGTCCTTCTAGGGTGACCTCAAGGGATACATTTATTTTGATTTGCCTTTTGTTTTTGGGAATTCTCAACTTCCCTTCCAACTCTCCTTGGTATTTGATTTCAAGCATCATATGTAGGTCATTATCTCATTCATTCATGCATAGCACTATCATCTATTGATTCTAGTCTCTGTTATCTCATTCATGCGTAGCACTATCATCTATTGATTCTAGTCTCTCTAAAGCTTGGGGTGTCAAATGTATTCCCCCTCCTTTTCAGAATGTTTGTGTTGTCTAAAGCATTTGAGTTTATTTTAGCTGTCTTCTAACTTTAAAGTTGCAATCTTTAGCTTTCAATGTTAGAAAGCTTCCTTCTCAACTTTTGATGTTTTGCCTTTGGGGTTTAGATTTATGTATGTTGGGTGTCTTGATGTCAAGATTTAAAAGGTATTCAACCATGAAGTTGAACTTTAGGATGGTGCAGCTTCTTGAACTACAAGCTGAAATAATCAAACAATTAAGGTGGAGGTCCAATTTCCTTTTAATTTGGCTGTCATTATAACATAACTAGACACAACATTCTATAAGCTCAAGATTAATGGGCTGTTTTGTCATGAGGTCCTTCATTTGATGTTTAAGGGGCTATGTTATGTTTGCGTGTTAAATGATTAGAAACTTTTATATATGTATTTTTTGGTATTTTCAACCAAAATTAATACAAATCTTTCACTTTGGACCTCTTGCATTGCTTTCAATTGGATTGCATCTACAAGTTCACTTTGGGTGTGCAAGTGCCCTTGTTATTCATTTTGAGTATTCTTTTATTTGTGTAGAGGAATGTTGTAGTATTTGATAAATAAAGCCCTAATTGTAGAAGTTGAAATTGAACAAGGAAGTATTTATGGGCATTCCACAGGAGACCTTGCATGCATTGTAGAGAACTCTTTTTGGAAATGTGATTTGAAAGAAGTGTTTAAAATTTTCCGAGGCATTGGGGTTTATGGGCCTTTTGCCTATCTACGCTGGATTTATCCTTTTATATTCTTATTAGAGCTTGAGAAGGTATGGAATCATCAATCTGTCCAAAAAGCTCTTTGCTTGAAAATTAATCTTGACAAGGTATATCTCTATATTGAATGAGATCTGTCCTTAATTTGTTGGAGTGGCCTGGTTGTTGCTCCTTTCACGAGGTTATGTCAACTCTCTTTTCTTAGGCTTTTGTGCAAGTTAGCATACTCTAATCCTATTCTTCGTTAGAGGTCTATCTGTGAGGGTTGTTTCTTATCCCTACATCTCTTGTCAGCATATGGAGGATAAAAACGAAAACGAATCATGGGATGGTAGGTGGTTTGGGTGAGTGAGAGCAACGAGGAGATTGAGTGGAAAGAGGGAGAAGCTTAGGATAAAGTCAATAGTGCATGGTTAGTCAAGAGAAACTCACTTGAAACCTAAAAATTATGAATATTAGAAAGCAAGCCCTTGTTGGTAAGGGCACAATCAGCCACAATTGCAAATACAAAGCTAGGGTTTTGCAAATCTATAGCTAGGGTTTCTTAGATCCAAAGATGGGTGTTCGTAGATCTAGAGTAAGGATCTTGCAGATCCAATGCAAAGGTTTTATAGATTTAGAGACGATGATTAGGTTTTATAGATTCACAACTAGACTTTTGCAGATCCAGATCTAGGGTTTTGCATCTACAAGTCTTTACAAACATTGCTCTCCCCAAATGTAGAGCTAGGATTTTGTAGATCTATATTCAAAGCTAGGGCTTTGTAGATCTAAAGTTGGAGCTTTCTAGATTTAGAGTTAAGGTTTTTCAAATCCAAAGCTAGAGTTTTGTGAATCCAAAGCTAGGGTTTGTAAAGCTAGAGTTTTGCAAATCCAAAACTAGGGTTTTGCAAAGTCAAATATTTAGTTAGTGTTTCAAAAATCTAGAGTTGGGGTTTTGTAGATCTAGGTTTAAATTTTCTAGAGATAGGGTTTTATGTTTGCATCCAAAGCTAAGGTTGCAAAGATCTAGATCTAAAGCTAGGGTTTTACAGGCTATAGCCTTTTAGATGGAAATTTCAACTTTGGCTTTTGGGACTATATTAACTCCAAAAATCAAATACAATTACTTCACCAAATGGATTGAATTGAATTGAATTGAATTGAATTTGTATTAATGTCCATCGGTGACCAAAAGAGGTCAATAGGACTGTAAAGTAAGACATATACAAAGCAACGGGAGTGCCTAATGCAGCTCCAGAGAAAATAAAGTAAGAAAAACAATAAACAGAATGACATATGATATACAAGATTTGTGGATCAAGGATTACTCCCAACATTCAAGGTTGAAGAGAAGTGAGTGATATAAGAGTTGGATGTCGTCGTAGATGTTCTTTGTTGAAGTCGACGACAAGTTGATCTTGTGTATCTCTGTGATCACCCTGGCGCTTCCTGGTCGTGGCCTCTGGAGGCTGGAAGAATGAAGTGATAAGTCGGGATCCTGTTATCTTCTGCAAACTGTTACTAAGTAGTTCTTTCCTGAGATTGAATAATTTTGGGATGAAAAGGGCAATGTATCTCTGATCTTCATAATTAATCCAAGATTTTAGTGTACGGGTGTCTCTGAATAAGCAATAATATCTACCTTGTATCTCGTAATAGACAGGACAGGTGAAAATGAAATGCTCCTCGGATTCCACATCAAGACTGCATAATCTGCAAATACGCTGATCTCTGGGGAGGTGATGATCCGTCTCAATACGTAGCTGGTGGGAGCAAACTCGTAGATGAGCTGATTGTGAAAGTGGAAAGTGTTGGGATTGAGCTTCAAAGGCAAATTTCATAGCTCCAAACCAACTTCATGAGAAAGACACCACCATTGAGAAATTGCAATGTTAAATGGAAGTACAAGGTATAAGGGTTTGTACATCTCCTATGGACAAAATTCATCATCTCCAAGAAGAAAATATGTTGACATACAACACAAATAGGCTAAGGTTCTTGTCCATCATGTGAATCTTAAAAATGAAACAAATTCTCACAAACAATCACTTCAAAACTATTGAAATTTGTGTAATATGATCTTGTTTAGGCCAAGGTCAAATGTGTGATGAGGTGCTTATGAGTGCCATTTATGTAGCCTACGGGCATGTGATTATGTAAGCCTACGAGCATTCCTCATTTATGTAATCCTATGGGCATGTTTATGTAAGTCTATGGGCCCTTTTATAATTCAGTTTTCACCCTTAGTGGTATTGGTTAATCCACTTTTATGGATAACCTTAACTTAAAAGGATACTTTATTATTTTATAGTAAGGTTAACCTCAAGGTTAATTTTATGTTGGCTTGATGTTAACATCTCATTTAGGATTTGGTATTATTATAAATGCTCCCCATTGAGGATCCATTTGTATCATAAGTGTGAATAAAATGTGATATATTGGGGTGCCTACGGGCACCCACCTTATACTTCTTGTTGTCTCTCTTTGTTTATTTTTCGTCATTTACTATTATTATCTTTTAATCACCTTTTCTTCTTCTCGGCATACAATTGTGATGAATGCATGTTTTGGAAGGTATTTGGAAAATATTTGGAAAATATTGTGAATTCAAACATGGTATAAGAGTGGATTCCAAAGTAGCTTCACTCATTTAGTAGAAGAGGTTTTCGTTGGTGATTCTTTGACATCACATTGTAGGTTCTACTCTTGTTTTAGTTTCAATTTTTTTTTTTAGTTTACATGGTGGGATTGGTAGCTACCACGTAGATCCGGGCACGCTGTCCGTCTTTTATGGCCGCCACAGTATTCTACGTTGTTCGCCCAGGAAGCCGCCACACAGTACTTGCGTAGTTCACCCCTATAACCACCATGCCGCAATCATTTTAAACCTTTACGCCGTTGAAAGCACCAAGAAAGGGACAAGTGTTCAGTTCGACGAGGCCCAAGATTTGAACCTTGGACCTCCGCCCCTATATAGGGTTTGGAAGAACCAATTGGTCCACATCTCGGACCTTAGTTTCAAAAATTCAAATTTAAAATTTCTTTGTTTTGGTACCAAAAATTGGTGTGAAATTTCTTGTGCGTTATTTGCATGCTACTCATGGGGGATGTTGTAGCCTGTTTGCAAATTTTGGTGCAAGAAGTGTGCGTCGGCATGGACGGCAAGGCGGCAAGACTGTGCACCCGAAGCAGGGAGGGTGTGTGTTCGATCCTCTACTAACCTACAGTCATCTATGTCAAGCTGAGTCTCCTGTCCTTGACAACACCAAAGGGGAGTCTCCTACCCTTGACTGCAAAGGGAGTGGTGTATTGAATTGGATGATCTGTTGCACATGAGAAGTTGTCGGATCAAAACTCCGGCCACATCATTGATGTAGATGATGAAAATTACGATTTTTTGAGGCAACGTTCTTTCTCCATTGCACCTGCTTCTTTGGTGCAGTGGTTGGGCGTCTTCTTTGCAGAAGAGAGGTCACTAGGTCAAATATCATGGGTACTTCTTTTGGATCGTCTTTTCTGATCGGATGTCTACGTGCTAGGGGTAGGTGTTCCTCAAAAGGCCTCAACCCACTACGTGGCACAGTGGTTGGGCCTTTTGTTTGTGAGATTGAAGTGCGGGGTTCAAAACTTGACGGTGACACCTTTTTTGTTTTTTCAAGAAAGTATCTCTTGCACAAATTCATATGCATTCTCCTCTATCTTGGTTACATCACACACATATGGCATGCTCGTTGGTACCTCTAGTTGTTCATAGGAAGTATTGGGCTCAAGCCCTGTCAGCTACAAACCCACATAAATTTCATTAATACATGTCAAACTTAGATTTGCAGGTGCAACACCCAATCCAGTGGCGACATGTTGCAGCAGCTGATTCAACCTTTTTTGCTCTTTCAAGAAAGTATCTCTTGCACCAAGTCATATGTATTCTTCTCTATCTTGGTTACATTGCACACATATGGCATGCTCGTTGGTACCCCTACTTGTTCATAGGAAGTTTTGGGTTTAAGCCCTATCGGCTACAAACCCACATAAATTTCATTTATACATGTCAAATTTAGATTTGTTGGGGCAACACCCAATCCGTTGGTGACATGATGCAACAACTAATTCAACGAAAAATATTCTCAGGTTTGGCATTTAATTTTTTCTAGTTGATTAATCTGCCAATCGTATCAAGAAAGTGTCAAACTTAGATTTGTAGGTGCAACACCCAATCCAGTGGCGACAGGTTGTGATAACTGATTCAATGAAATTTTTTATCAAGGTTTGGCATTTCTTTTTTTGCTAATTTGAGTGGTAATGTGACCAAATCTTTTTGAGGCAATAACTTTTGCATACGGAAGTGTTTTGCTAATTTGAGTGGTAATGTGACCAAATCTTTTCGAGGCAATAACTTTTGCATACGGAAGTGTTTGGAGCCCATTTTTTCTAAATTGCATGATATTTCGAACTCTAAGAAATGGTGACATTAGTTAACGGACCTATTATAGATCTATCTAGTTTTTTTTTTTTTGTGCAAAATGAATTCCGTAGGGCATGTTACTTTACCTCAATGGGCGAAATTATAACACTTGGTCAATTCAAATGTTAGGATTACTCAAAAGCAAAAATCTTTGGTTCATCTTCAATAATGAATCAAAAGAAGGTGCTAATGATCATGAACTTAGTAAGAGAAAGGAGGAAGCTCTTAGATTATTCTTCATGTTGGTGGAACCAGATGTACTTTTCCACATCAAAGAGAACTGATCTTGTTGACGTATGGACTACTTTGAAAGATCTTTATGGAAAAGTAAGTGCTAGTGAAGTTAATAGAATAGAAATTGAGCTCTCCAAGACTAAATATCAAAGACTATATATCTCACTCCAAAGCTCTAAAAGTTGATCTAGCTACAACAGGAGGCAAGGTAAAGAGTGATGAAGAGTATGTCAAATTTATTACTTCCAATCTTTCTTTTCCTTTTCATACAATTGGCTTGGTTCTGTTGAGTGGTGTTTTAACCCGATTGTGAAAACACACTCTCCTGTAGGATCCGAGTCCTAAATCCTCTGCTTGCAAAGAAAAACGATTTCTCCAAGGTTCTTATTATGCTAATTCTTGATTATCAAGGATGCTGTTTAAAATGAAATGCTAAGAACACCTTAGGGTTTGCAAGTGGATGTTAACAAGGGGCACTGTGGTTTATTTAATTCTGAAAGTGCAATGGACTCTAAAATAAAATCTGTTTTAATCTTTAATTCTGATGGATTTTTAGTGATTTATTCAAACACAGTAATTAAACTGCTGAAAATAAAATATGGGTTTGAAAAGCAAAGCAAAATAAATAAAAACGTAAAATAAATTACAGTCAGAAAGCTGTCATTAATCGGATGAAACCGAAGATACTGAGGCTTTCTACATGCAACCTAACCTAATGAACCCGCACATCCACACAATCCAAATAGGCCAAAGTGCAGTCTCGAGGGTTTCTGTGGTAATTCCGGAAAACAGGCATTCGCATGAAGCAACCAAGAGATCTTGCATTAACTTCACCTAAAAACCTAAGAAATCTGGAAGGGAAAGATAGACATTAAATCATGCATGCGAAGTAACTCCTTCTTTCTCATCCAAAAGATGCCAACTCTCCGTATTTTGTATTAAAGAATATTTCGATTACATTCAAAAATGTTCCAGGTGTAAAAGAAAATCCCAAAACAAAAAGAAGGAAATTGCCCAAGTACGGGCCCAGAATAGCACAAAGCTCTCGTCTCTGCAACTCCGTATTCGGCAATTTCCAACCCCCTCTTCGATTTGCAATTCTGGTCTTATAATGTTTGACGCGGCTCTTCGATCTTCTCTGTCGTTTCATTTCACCTTCCTGCACATGACCCCTCAAATTCCTGCTTTTTCTCGCTTTGATTCACGCTCAAATTTGAAAACGCTTCGAAATTCATCTCTGCATGTAATGCCTCGCAAGTTTGACACCTGCACGCCACGTGTCACGCATTTTCTGCGCCCCCTGTAACGCTTTCCTGCGCAAAAACCCGACAAAACTGCAAGTCCGCCTGTTCATCTTCTTAGCCGCGATATGGCGACATGTCGCGATATCGCTACATGCTTCCCGGCCGTACGCCTTTAGCAGCTCCCCGTAGCGATGTCGCGACCGTTTTTCATTTGTCTACCTCCGGCAACTTCTCGTAGCGATATCGCTACCCTTTTAACATTTTGAGCCCTCCTCTTCGAATGGTAGCGATATCGCTACCACTTTCTAACTTTGAGCCCTTTTCAAAATGTGGTAGCGATATCGCTACCACCTTGGCCTTGCAACGTCCCTTTGAAATGTGGTAGCGATTCGCTACCACTTTCGTTTCAAGCCTTCTCCTTGTGACATGGTAGCGATTCGCTACCATTTTTGTTTCAAGCCCTCTCTCACTAAACTTGTAGCGCTATCGCTACCCTCTGACTTTGAGACTGGCCTTTATGAAATTTGTAGCGATATCGCTACCGTTTTGAACTTTTAGTCTTCTTTCCGCAAGGCGTAGCGAAATCGCTACCGTTTCTCTGTCGGGCCTGATTTTCATTTCCGTTGCGATTTCGCGACATCTTCCTTGTACCGTACAACTTTGCCAAAATGCGTCGCGAAATCGCGACACCTTTCTGTTGCCACCTCGTCGCGATTTCGCGACATCTTTTCTGTTTTGTTGCCGTTGACCGCGTTGACCGCGATTTTCCGACACGTCGCGATTTCGCTACCGTTTTCCGGCTTCGGTCGCGATTTCGCTACCTGTCGCGATTTCGCTACCCCTTTCTACACTTGGGCATTTTTTCTCTTTTCTTCAATTTTAGCATCTGGGTCACCGAGATTCTTCTCTGCAAGCCTGCAAAAAGGTGGGTCCCCAATTTTGGGGTGTGTTGTGGATCAACCACAACAGGTTCTTTATGTGAATGTTGTGACCATCAAAGAACCACAACCAATCTCTCTTGAAGGACATTTTAAGCTTCTAATCCATTATGAAATGGCAATGAAGACTTGTGGAGCATTTTCTGATACACAAGCTCATCCAAAAGACTTCAAGTCAATGGAATCTAAGGCTCAGGTACCTAAGCAAAGAAGTCAAACATTTCCGAGTATTGTAAAAGGGAAGGATACTCCATCAAGAATTGCATTACAAGGCTAAAGAAGATTGAGACAATAGTCTTGAGGGCTAGACATAAGCTTTTTGATGATGAAGATAAGGACGAAGGAGGAACATCGGAGGCCCACAAGAGCATCCATTATAGGGGGAGGTGTTACCTCTAATACCTTATTTTCTTGGCCCTATCATCTCAAATTATTGAGGGTGTTGAAATTTGTGTAATCTGATCTTGTTGAGGCCAAGGCCAAATGTGTGATGAGGTGCTTATGAGCGCCATTTATGTAGCCTACGAGCATGTGACAATGTAAGCCTACGAGCATTCCTCATTTATGTAAACCTATGGGCATGTTCATGTAAGCCTATGAGCCCCTTTCATATTTCACCCTTAGGGTATTGGTTAATCCACCTTTATGGATAACCTTCACTTAAAAGGGAAATTAATTTATTATTTTATTGGAAGGTTTACCTCAAGGTTAAGTTTATATCGACTTGAGGTTAACCTCTCATTGAGGATTTGGTATTGCTATAAACACCCCTCAATGAAGATCCATCTAAATCATAAGTGTGAATAAAATGTGATATATAGGGGTGCCCATGGGCATCCACCTTATACTTCTTGTTGTCTCCCTTCGTTTATTTTTTGTCGTTTACTATTGCTATCTTTTAATTGCCTTTTCTTCTTTTTGGCATACGATTGTGGTGAATGCATGTTTTGGAAGGTTTCTAGAAAATATTGCAAATTTGAACAAAAACCAAGTTGAAGAACACAATTCTTGGGTTCAAATGTTCAATGGCTAAAATATTTTCCCATTGCGAAGTTAGGAATTTAGGCTAACTTTCACAAGGAAAAGTGACATAAGGCCAAAGAACTCATCCTTTGTGTTCGAAGTCTTCCTAATATTGTTTACCTGTAAAGGCAGACCATGATTTCATACATGACACATTGGATCCCAAGGATATTATCATTGATTGGGCTTAGGTAGCCCTTGAGACACTCTTCTCATCTGTTTTTTATCAACAAAGTTATGTTTGAAGGATTTAGGAGTCAAGAAGAAACTCTTCAACCTCTTGAACAAAATTTACTTGGACGAGGACCTCATATGTCTTCAAATGAACTCCAAATCACATGCCCAAGTGCTATCTGCTCAAAAGGAAAACAAGTGGGTAATTATTTGTGACCTCAAGGCTATGATTTATGACTCTCCTCCTCTACGGTGGTTTCATCCTTGGTCTACAAAATGAAAGTATCCTTTGGTTCTTTAGCCTTTGTTGTAGAATATTAATGGGGCAATATGGTCTCTTTTGGCCACATTCCAAGATATATTTTTGAGAGATCTTGTTTTCATCACAAAAATTCATGACATTCTTGAACATGCCCTCCCACCTATCAGTGATTACTATTGCGTTTTTGTTATCAGGCATGCAACATGTAGATTAGATGGTGTTCGTGGATTAGATTGTGTTGCTTGCCTCATTTGAGGTTGTCTTTGTCAACTAGTGTCCTTGGTTGCATCAAATGAGCACTCCAAAGTATATATGGCTCGGAATTTAGAGGGGCTAGGCATCTTCATAGTCGTTTGCTACTTTCCTCTAGCATCGTTGTCCGTTGTTATCAATTTTGATGGTGACTTGGACTTGGATCTATATTTGGAGATTTGTGCATACTCATCTTTGGGTGACATCGTTTTTTGGCTGATTTTAATGCCCCATTGGTGCCCACCAAACATCTTTTCATGATCATACAAAATACGAGTTTTGTTTCATTTAACTCAACCTCATGAATCTTGGCTTTAATGGAACCTCTACAAATGAGGAGCACCTTGTTGTGTGTGTCACATGGCCTCTTGGTACTTAACTAGATTCCTAAATTTTTTGAGTATTTCTAGTTACTTGTTTTTTGAGTCTTTCTAGTTACTTGTTTTTCCGCATGGTTAGGTGCGAGTGTGGTTGACTATGTCCTTACAAACAAGACCTTGCTTTTTGATATTCATAATTTTCAGGTTTGCAATCAACCTCCCTTCGTTGACCATGTAATGTTGACTTTCTCCTTCAATTTTCCCTCTTTTCCCACATCTTATCCTCCTTGCTCTCCTTCACCCAATCTCACCTTCCATGCCATGATTTACTTTGATACTTTGTAAGTTTGTCAATGAAATTGCTCATCTCTCCCAATTAGTGACAATTATTATTTTCTTAATTCCACCACGACAACAACCAAATATTGATTCTTTTCTAGCACCTTATAGGATGTTGCTCTTAAATCCTTTTCGCAATCTATTCCTCAACAAAACATAGTTTGTCACATTGGTTGCTACCCCATAAATTGTTGGTATGATGAAGAATGTAGGTCTATGCATAAGAAGTTCCACAAATCTCTTATCCATGAGCCTATTGTTGTATCCTCCTCTCAAAAGGCATATAAATGCCTCATTCAACGTAAGAACTCATAGTATTTTGCTTCTAGGTGCTATAAGCTTTTGGATGCGTCAATGCTCTCCAAAATCCTTTTGGTGCACCCTCATTCCTCAAAAGCCCTTGCACCACATGCATTGACCTTTAGCCCTTAGTATCCTATCCTAGTTCCTTATATGATATCTTGGAGCAGCCTACCATTCACCTCTTTTGTCCACACATCTTACCATCTATTTTTTTCGAGGGACATCAAGAGAGCTATACAAAAACTATGCACTAACAAGGTTATTGATTTTGAGGGTTTTCAAGTTGAGTTCTTGAAATATGGTGTTGAAGGTATTGGCCATCGCATTTCAAATTTATTCAATGAGGTTTGTTTTGGTTTTTGTACTTCTTGGCCACAATGTATTATCTATCCTATCCTCAAATTTTGCGACTATAGGTCCCAATAGCTACAAAACAATCATGATTGGGCACACATTTGCTAAGCTCTTTGTCAGTTTTTAACATGAAACTCTTAGATCAGTTGGATCAAGGCAAGCTCAAAACAAGAGGGCAAGCTAGTTTTAGAGGGGATCATCAAACTGTTGAACATGTTTTCACTCTCTAGGCTATTAATGAGGAGGCTTGTTAGTGGTCTTGTAAAGTCTTTTGTTGTTTTGTGGACTTTGAAAGGCCTTTGACATTGTTCAGAGACATCTTTTATTTTAGAAGCTATAGGAAATTGTCATTTCAGGGATGTTTATTATGGTTAAAATGAGACTTTATGAGATAGTTGTTGGTCATATACAGATTGCCTTCGGTTTCTCAAATGAGGTCCACAACACAATTGGTGTCAAAAACGGGTGTTCTCCTTTGACACTCTTTTGGATCTACATTGATGAGCTGGAAAAACTTATTTGTCAAAACATACATGTTAATGATGGTTGCCTTCTATATCATATCTTGATAGCTAAATTACTTCTTTGGAAATGTAGGCCTTGCTCACCTTTTGAGGGCTTCTAAAGGCAATTGGATGCTCTTTTTTGCTTTTGTCACTCAAGATTGTTGGCATTCAACCTAGCAAAACTAAGGTGATGGTCTTCAACACATCAAAGAGGGGCCTTTCAAAGTTTTAATTTTTCATTGAGGGGAAGTAAATTGAGATTGCCATTGAGTAAACCTACCTAGGGGTTCTGTTTACAAACCCTTGCCTTAATCCTCGCCTTGACTCCGTATTTAGGAGTAATAAGTGTTCTTTTGCTAAATTTTCCAAAATGGTAATGAAAGTTTTATGCGTCCTTGCCAACATTTGAGAGAAGTCACTAGGGCTTCAATGTCACTTCATCTTGTATGTTGCAAGGTGGGACCATGGCTTTCTATTGCAAGGTATTGGCTACCCCTCATTTTACTTGACATATGTAGCTTACCAACTTCTTGTCCTCTTCACAAAATGGAACTGAGATTATTCAAGTAGGACTAAGATCTTGTAGTAAGAGAGGATTTTTCATTATCAAAACCATGTTTGCTAACTTTCATAAGGATATTGACTTTCTACTTCTTGGGTCATAGGCCCAAATTTTACCTTTCCTTACATTGCCTTTGTGTGTATGTCATGTTGTTCAGATGTAATTTTGTTGTTGGCAAGTGTAATATAAATTTTAAGATGCATATCTTTAAATAAAGGAGGGAGGTTTCTGCATTAGTCACTAGGAGACATGACAATAGGGACAGGAACAAGGAAGAGAATGCCATTTTCTGAATCAAGGTATTAGGTTACGTTGCTATATGTATAGGTAAAGTTAAAGGTGTTTTCTAAGGTCACAGCAGAGCCAGCTCACCTCTTCAACGTATGATAACCCTTTGCGAGAACACAGGTAAGTTCTCACTTTTTCTTACATTATTAGCTCAATGGTGTACTATTTTGGGTTTCAACCCTTTGATCAAGCTTGTGATAAATCACGAGTTTTGCCATGTTCATAACATAGATATACATACATAGACATATGCAAATTTAGATCTGACAATTTACATTACTAGTATTTCATATATTGCTCTCTGTTTTGTCCCATGCTCTCTTTTTATTTGTTATTTATCAATTTTTAGCATAAAATTTCAATCTAATTCATGAAACTAAGGATTTTTGCATGAATTCAACAAGGATGCAATAAAATTTCTTTGTGATCTTTTGAAGATGGAAGATGCAAATTGAAATAGAAAATAAGATCCAATGTCTTGGTTACAGGCAGTAATTGCAACAGGGAGGGGCCCATTGCGGCATGACACGTGGGTGACAATGCTATGCAAGACACTCAAAGACTGGTGGCCTTGGGTAAGTTATACCTAGTATGAGGAAGCATAGTCATCTAAGTTTCCAGGCATATTGGAAATACAGTCATCTAAGTTGCTAGGCATATTGGTTCTCGTTGGTGTGATTTCAGGTTGCGGAAGGTGAACTTCCCATTGTTGCATCACATGGGTAAGTAGTTTATAGTAATGGTAAAAATCAGTGAATATCTTCTCTCTTTATACATCTCAATGGAGGATACAAAGTATATACATCTGTTTTTCCTTTCTCCTTTCTTATGCAGGGAGGAGATTATGGCTTACAATGAACTTGATCCTGGGATTCGATTGTTAATTTTAAAAGCACTATGTGAGATTCGTGTAGAGGTATGCAAACCTTCTAATTGCCTTACACTTGTATTATAAAATGGATTTTTCCTGGGCATGCATGAAGTTCACCAGCCTATACTTTCCATCCTAACATGAGAAACCGGCCAGTGAGGAATAATTTGTACATGTTTCTTTCTAGTGTTACCAATCAAATGGTAATTCATACATGTAATTTAGGAAGGGAGGGCTTTTTGGTGGTGCAGCAGCTCTGTGTCACAATAGACATCTTAGCCATTTTTCAAGTCTGCTTCAAACTGCATGGGTATTCATTGTTCAACACCATTATATGATCAAAGTACAACATAGTCATTAGTGTTGTTTATGTCTAACCCCTGAAATAGCAAAGAACTTTGAAATGATATGATTTAAATGCTCTTTTTTTTGTACAGTCCTGTGTTCCTTCTTTTTAAGGGTAATAAGGGTAGTCTTGATTAGTAAAGCTAATTTCAGTAAGTTTTTATCTATATTTTCCTTTGGTAAATCTGGAAACTTTTCCTAACTCATCCCAGAATGAGTATGTCATTATTATCAAGTTTTTGTTTTTGGCTTTTGCTTGTACTCTAATACTTTTAATGTGCTTTAGACTACTTGATACATTATAAACTTTATGTGCAACAGCAAGATGATGTTCGTAATTATATAAGTGATGCTTTGAAACATGGTGACAAGTTTGTTGCATTTAGTAAGGAGCGACTAGAGGGAAGAGCATATGGAACTTCGTACTGGTAAACCTATGCCTTGTACTCGGTTAATTTTGAAATTCACCAACATCTTCTAAAATGACTTTCTCCTTTAGTATGACTAATTTTGGAATCTAATGGCATTACATCTTACTAAAATTGTCATTTCAGGCTTTATATCAATCAGGTTTGTCTAATTTTGGCTTTTGGTTAAAGGTATGAGGATGATTCTAGCATGGGACATCGGCTATATAAGGAGATTCAGAAGGTCCATATTCAAACAAAACCTAAGGGAAAAGGTGGTTTATCAGAGCCAGTTGTGACATGTCAGTGGGAAACTGTTGCCACCAATCTCGATGAATTTCAAAGAGTCTTGGTAAGCCAAATGCAGGCATATCTTGACAATGCTGTAGCTTACTGTTTCAAGTGATTTCTTATACATTTATTTTAACATTGTCTTTCTCTACTCTGTTATCTACAAGGCAAGCATCTTGTTACGTAAACTCTCAAAAAACTGTCAGCTTGCAATACATTAATTTGAAATGTTGACTGAGATCTTGAAACTTTGCAGGAGAATATTGATTCAAGTGGAAGCAAGGTGGACAAAGGGCTTGCATACAAACTTAAGAATGATATTCTCCCACTACTTGAGAAAATTCAAAAGGTTTCAAAATAGAGTAGATAGAAACTAGTGGAGCAATCAACAATATAAGTGAAATTAGAGTTGTTTCTGTTTGAGTCTTTATCCATGAAAGAAATGGTCACAATTGCTCTTTATTTTTTCAGCCCATGGATCAAGAAAATTATAGCACATTTAGCTTTCATTAACTTTGTAAATCATTTCCAGCTATATTTTACTTATTCAATCAGATTAGTTATTTTCTAGGTTTCTTCTTGCAGAGACAAGAGAAAACTTTGAGAAAAATGCAGAGGGATGGCATGATTAGGAATGAAGTTCCTACACGTCGCCTTCGTGAGCGCAAACCGGTTAACTACACATTTGGTATGCAATCTTACTTTCATCACCTGAGTTTTAGGGTTTTACAACTTGAAGTGAATGGATGGCTATTGGGAGAAGTATGTGCCAAAGAGAGATGGTCATATGATGGCAAGTTGCATGATTTCATGCATTTTTGAAAAATATTAAGGATGCTACTGGTTGGAGACTGCCTATTGCTGGGAAGCATATAATGGACACATTGTATTTCCTTTTTTCTGGTATAGCAGATTCCTGAAACATGCTCTTCAGAGGAATGGACAACATATGTAGGCTTCAGTTTTGGCTTAGATTCCGTGTCTAACTGTCATCTATTCCTTCAGTGTTGCTTAGGACTTGCACCTAATCCCATTCCTTTTTTATCAGATTATTTTAGTCCAAAGACTGAAGCTGGAGTGTAACTTCAGTTGGCTATATGAAACTAAATTGAACTTACCAGCAAAACTGGCCTGTTGACTGTGTTGTATTTCTTCATTCTTTTTTTTTGAAGAAACATAAAAACATGTCTCTTATATCATATCAACTCATTGAGTATCAATTAGAATACAATCATGGGTACAACAGAGAACATATGGGCTGTTTAGGTGTACCTCCCAAGATGTGTTAGGGGAGCTAAAATTTGCTTTGTTTGTGCAGTTGGCAACTTTGGTTCAACAAGACAAAATTTCAAAGTCAACTTGAAATGATTGTCCACTTGTACTATGACTCCTATGACTCCACACGAAAATTTGGGAAATTAAAAAATCATATAACAAGAATTCAAAGACATCCCAGTAAAAATAAATTCATGTCAAAGTATGTTCTAATTAGTAAAATGTAAATCAGTTAGTCAAATTGCACATAAATCAGAAAAATAGAGTCTGTATTAGAAGTTCCAAAAATGATACACCAGGTCCCAAATCCATAAATTAGAAAACTTTGAAATGATTGTCGACTTGTACTATGACTCCTATGACTACACACAAAAATTTGGGGAATTAAAAAATCATATAACAGGAATTCAAAGGCATCCCTGTAAAAATAAATTCATGTTCTAATTAGTAAAATGTAAATCAGTTAGTCAAATTGCACATAAATCGGAAAAATAGTCTGTATTAGAAGTTCCAAAAATGATACATCAGGTCCCAAATTCATAAATCAGAAAAATAGAGTCTGTATTATAAGTTCCAAAAATGATACACCAGGTCCAAAATCCATGAATGATATCCATGGCATGACAGATAAAGAATGAAGGAAAATCCTAAGGGAGGAGAGGAGCCAAGCATGAAAGGAACCAGTTTTTTTTCAATGATTTTACACAGGTTTTTATGAGGGGTCCCGGTCCCCTCGTACTGAGTGGAGTTTGAACCTTGGACCTCTTAAAGAGAGGTCAAAGCCCTTACCACTACAGTAAGCTTGCAACTATTCAATTTTTTTTCAATGAGTTTACACAGATTTTTATAAGGGGTCCTGGTCTCTTCATAGTGAATGAAGGAACTGGTTTTACCTTTGCCCACTGGTAAAATTTTAGAAGAATTTTAGAAGATTGTTAAAAATTAAACATAATGTAAAATCTCAAAATTTGAATTTTTCATTGACAAAATTTGAATTATGGCCTGAAGTAAGGAGGGAGGAGAACGAACAAAGTATTAAAAAAAACCATTTTTCTTATTTTTCAAACCACTTGCACCTAATATGGAAGAAAAATGAATGAGCATTCATGATTAGGAGTACTTGTATACAGTCACCTCTAATTATACTGTAATTTGTTTGGTATAACTGAATATAAATATATTTACTTTCTTGCATACTGATGATCTTGGGAAACAAGGTGATGCCCAATTACTACAAGGCTATCACCCTTATAGATTATTTCTTAGGGAGTTTTACTACATGATGTCAATAGTACCATAGAGTGAAGGATGATTCCTTTGACATAGGCCATTTTTGATAATGACAGCAATCTCCTTTCTTCTCTTGTTGCCTCAAGGCAAAATTGATTTGTTTAGCATACTTGGTCCATAAAAAAAAGCCAGGTTTGGTATAACTGAATATAAATATATTTACTTTCTTGCATACTGATGATCTTGGGAAACAAGGTGATGCCCAATTACTACAAGGCTATCACCCTTATAGATTATTTCTTAGGGAGTTTTACTACATGATGTCAATAGTACCATAGAGTGAAGGATGATTCCTTTGACATAGGCCATTTTTGGTAATGACAGCAATCTCCTTTCTTCTCTTGTTGCCTCAAGGCAAAATTGATTTGTTTAGCATACTTGGTCCATAAAAAAAACCAGGTTTGATGTGTTCTCGTAACTTGGCTTGATGAAGTAGCTTTAATGCCATTATCACCTCCTATTTAGTAGCTGTACTAGAACTTTTTAAGTTTAAAAAAAATTTCATATAAAATTCTTTATGATTAATGTTTCCTCGGTTCAAAATGGTTTGTCCAAAAAATTTCATATAAAATTCTTTATGATTAATTTTTTTTCGGTTCAAAATGGTTTGTCCATTGCTACCCAAATGAAATGTGCTGCGTCTCTATAGTTCATATTTATCAAAAGGTATAAACAATTCACACTGTTTTTGGAACAATACTATTCAGGTGGTACAATACTATCTTTTATGTTTGAATGAAAATCCAATAGGCCTATGTAGGACATAGGATTAAGCATCTGATTTGAATAATAGAACTCTAACCATCTACTGAGTCTGTCTCTTTCTGAATCTGCTGGGTGAAGACTCACTGTTTATAGTATTCTCTTTGCAGATGATTTTGACCGCTCTATCAAGGAGGCAATACAAATAACAAAGTGAGTTTATGTTGATACTTTGCATTTGAATTACTGGTAATTCATGTTAAGGAGTGCTATATGAGCATTGCAAGGGTTCTTATTTCTGATAGTTTTATGCAACTGAATGACTGCAGAGAGAGGCATTCATCTCCAGATACTGTACTCGAAAATGATTCATCTAGGCACAGCAGTCCTTCAGAAGATGGTAAAAATGTCAAAGATTAAGCTTTGGATACTGCTTCCTTCATATTAAAGGATGGAGGCAGAGAGTTTTGAAGAGGAGGCAACTGGTCTCCTTACAAGCCAAACCCATCTTACTGGAATGTGAATGAAGTAAAACTTGCTTTCATTCTCTTATCAGTTGTTTTGATCCACAATGTGAGAACTCACCATCAAACATTGAATCACAGGAAATCCATGTTCCAAAGTATTTTGAGAACCAAACTATATAAAATGGCTAGAAAGTGATTAAATTTTGACCCAGAAAGCTTTGGCATCTGTTAACATAGAATGAGCCTATCTGCCATGCACATGATCGGTACATAGAAAACTGTTTCAAACCTTGGAGAGAAGGATGCATAATTATAAATTTTGTACTCGTCAAACAAAGGTGGTGTCAGCTGCCATTGCACTTTTTAATGACAGTTGCAGCTGTAGCCTCATAAATTATGAACTGAACAGGATTGATTTCAGAATAGTGATGACCGTCATCAAGATCTCTTTCTGATTAAATGTGCTGAGTGATCCACAAATGCATGTTGATTTTTACGTACCAAAGTTTTACAGACCAATATGTTGATGTTTGCATGGCCAATATTTTGAAGCTTGCTTATTTATTTCAGAATTCTTGCTCCTCTAAAAAGATTGGTTTTAAAATGATTTTAAAAGAATGACAACTGAACGCATATGTTTGCAAGGCACTAATATAATTGGTTGTCCATTAAACTATTTAATAAGCATTGCAAATCTCATGTTGAATCTTTATGCTAATGTCTCTTTAAAAATAAATGTTGAAAGATGTGCGAAGATTAAACATATAAAGCACGAATTTAGAGAAGATTAGATGCATCTATATGCTTAATTGTATGAGACGCTAAAGGACGTGGAGGAATGGAGTATTCAACTGGTCTCCTTACAAGCCAAACCCCATCTTACTGGAATGTAAATTTAAGAATAGAAGAATATTGTCCATATAGTATTTAAACCCATCTTACTGGTGTCTTTTTCATTAAATATTCTTCTATTCCTTTCTAACCATACAGTCCAAAGTATTGTAACTTGTGATATATACTATATTGTCTTTAAAGCCTCACTTTTATAAATGCTCTGCCATTGCTTTAACCAATCTTCAATTTTACTATTCATCACCATGCATTTACCAAACATATTAAGTATCCAATGCCATAGATTCCAGACTATTGAGCAATGTCCCAAGGGATAGTATATACTCTTCTCCTTTTTACATAAAAAAAAAAACCCTTTTCATAAGGTTATCCTAAGATAAAATTCTTCTATGACCTACTAGCCAAACAAACCTTTTGACTTTAGGAATGCTTGCGTTATCCCAAATATCTCTCCAGATTCTAGTGATACTATTATTTTGTTGTAAATTATATCCACTTCTGGTTGTGTATTCTTTTGAGTTATTCAACTCCCAAATCAATTATCCTTGGCTCCTATTAGAATAATCACAAGTGTTATCTTTCTATTCAATTGCCTCCTAGCACCAATGTTTTGTATACTTGTAAAAAAAATCTTCTTTTTTATTTGTATCTTCCTTCTTAATATTTGTACAAAATGTTTGAAACCTTATCACCATATTTGTGTTGAAGCAATCTCATCCAAGGTTTCAAAATTGGATCTAAATTGAGTAGTTTTTTATCACACCAAGTATCCATCCAAATATAATTTTTTTCTCTAGTTCCTACCACCCATATGATATCATTTTCATCATCATCACTTTTTATTTTTATTAATGGGTTTAGCACCACTTCTTGTTAAAACTTGTGGTACTTTTATTTGGCTTCCCAAATCAATATTCCTTTGAGTTTATTTTCTCTTTCATGCTTTGATGGCCTTCCTCTCCTTTTTCCATTCCCACCAACATGCTCATTTTCGTCAATCTCTTCTATTTCTCCATATTGTTCATAATGAGATTTATCTTCCAAAGATTTATGTTGCCTTGAAGAATCTAAAATGCAAGGAGTAGCCTCATTAACACTTGTCTTTTATGTTTCCTTAAAAACTCTAAAGTGCATAGATGATCCTCCATAGTCATTACTTTCTTATGTTGGTCTAGAAACGCTAAATTTTGTTGGATATCCTCCATATGATTTTTTTTATTGCGCTAGTCTTGAAACCCTAAAGTGTAATGAATACACTTTGTACTACTTTTATTTTTTATTGTAAGGAGATATGTTACTTGAGGAAAATGAAGATGATTTACCTAGATTAAGCTTGAACTCTTTCACCTCATTTGTTTTAAAATTTGTCTTTTCGTTTTCCTTTGCTTTAAAATTCACCTTTCCATCTTCCTTCACACCTTTAACTCCTATATTTGAACTTGTGCATTGTATTTTGTCATTTCTCATGTCATTTTTTTTTCTAATGGTTGATTTGATGACATTTTTTCTTCTAATATTTGATTTGAGTGAATTGTAATGGTATTTTCCATCTCATTATGTATATATGGTTTTCTTACCACTTTTTTAGGATTGGAAAATCCTTGATTTGATGTAGCTTCTCCTATGATATGATCTCCTTGTTTCATATTAAAGTTACCCTCATACCCAATATTTTCCATCTCTTTCTTCATCATTTTCACTTTGAAGTCTCTTGTCATGTGTCCAGTTTCATGACATTTATGACATCAAAATGTAATGTTTTCATAATCCACTTGTTGATCCCATTCTCTTGATTTAAATTTAATCCTAATGGACTATGGTAAAGGTTTTGAAATATCCATGGAAACACATATTTGAGTGTATACAACATGCATTTTCTCCTTAATAGTTGGTCCTTCTTAGATGAACTCATCTAGAGTGTTACCGATATTCCTCAAAACCTCCTTATTGATAAGTTGATAAGGAAGTCCAAAAAACCTAATCCACACTAAAAGCCTTTTAATAATCTCTATCTCCACAGAAAAATTATCACTCCATGGTCTTAAATATAATGCATCTTTCCTCCTAAACCAAGGGCCTCCATCCATTATTTTATCCCTTATTTATGAGCTGGAGAAGATAATGAGGAAAAATCCTTTTCGAAAAAAAGTCAAAATAATTTAAACTCATTCCTCACTTCCACTTGATCCAATTTTGAATCTCATAAAAACCTGGCTAGTATACATAGAACTTACATATTAACCCTATGGTTTTAAGAACCATTATATCGTGCTCAATTATCAAATCCTTGATAATCACTTCTCATGTTGTATTTGCTATCTGGACGAGGTTTTCCATAGATTTGCTCTTCTTTTTATCGTTAACTAGGGCATCCATGCTTCCAACTAGGGCATCCTTACAGCCAACCAGGGCATCCTTACAGCGTAAGGACTTTCAAAAATGACTTTCTTGCCATGTTACCTTGAATTTCTTCACATGAATCCTTTAGTTTTCAAGTTTCTCCCAAGATCTAGGATAAGAAGTAGCACTTGCTCCTTGATCACACTTTGCTTTCTACTTCCTACTTTTGCTTTTGGTTCACATTCACTCTTGGTTTACACTCTTCTAACTCTTAAACTTTGGTTACCAAAGTATGGTATACAACTTCACCCCTCAATAGATTTGAACCTTAAACCTCCTAGTCACAGTTTCAAAGTCTTACCATTAACGCCACTCCAGTTGTGCTACTCTTCCTATTTTATATTATATATAGAGAGTTTTGGGATGATAATTGTTTTTTATTCTTTAAATGAAAATTTAAACTACTCCCTTCACTTTAAAGTTTTTATCCTACCCTTCTTTGAAGGGAAAAATAAATTTATTAAAAATATTATTATTTTAACATTATCTCTTTTATAATTTATTATATGAGATTGAAACGAGCTCCACCTATAATACATCATGATCACATAGTAGTATTACAACATCTTGATAGCTATACATGTATCACTTAACAATATTTAAACCTAGGTCTCCTAAAAAATTAAAGAATTTAACCAGTTAAACTGATGTCATTTGAAATTTTAACATTATATTCTACTAAGATATTTAATTTATTTTTAATCTTCACCATGTTATATAAACCTTAAAAAAAAATTTAGTTAATTAACAAAGTTTTTCAATATTTAATAATTTCATTTCTAACAAACTCTAGATAACTATATTTAGTTTTCACCATATAATATAAACCTTCAAAAACAATTTACTTAATTAACAAAGTTTTTCAATATTTAATCATTTCATTTCTAATAAACTTTAGATAACTATATTAAAAAATCATCTTATAAATAGCTCATATTTTGGTATGAAATAAATAATAAACAAAAATTGAGGTTCATTGAAAACAAAGGTAAACAAACCTAATAAATATTAGTAAGAGAAAGTAACCTTTGACAATGTGTGAACTCTATAAAATATGTTAAGTCACATATTCCATACCACTTTTAAATATTTTCATATCTATAAAATAAAAAGTGTTTAGAATATTTATATGATTAAATATAAAATATAGTGATTGACAATGTGTGAATCTAATAAATCAACTTCTAATGTTCATTAATAAAATATATTAATTTAATAATCAACATAAATAAACCATGTGATATTTAAGTATTTATATCAACACTATAGAATTATTATATTTTGGTATTTTAAATGATGTGCTTCTTACATCAAAATAGTTGCCATCCTAATTGGGCAATAACTCAAACCATATGCATACACTTTTGCACTTTAGAATGAAGATATTTAATTCAGTAAGCTTTCCAAATTTATTTTCAACCACATCTCTTTTAAGATATTTTCTAAAAATCCTATAAATATCCAAAAACATAAGTATTAGTCACCTACTACATATAAGAGAAAAGTCAAGAGGTGGTAGGTTGATATGAAACCATCCTTTTAAGCAAAAAAAAAAAATTGTGATATGTTGAGAAATAAAGATGAAGATAAAATTATTTACATGTATTTTGCTCGCCATGTTGTTTTTATTTTAATGTAGTTCTTCTTTTGCTACTTTGCTTCTTCTACACTACATTCTATGTATGGACAACTATAGAATTGTCTGTATGATCTTCATATACAAGTGACAACAAGCATATCGATAGAAAAAGGACCAATGTTAGAATAAATAAAAATAACACTTGGTAAATATGTCCTAGTGTCATTTTGTCTAATAAGGCAATAATCGACACAATAACTTGATTTTTGTTATTTTTATATGTTGTAAAGGCAAGTGTAAGGTGTAAGAAGGTTCAAGGTTAGCAAAACCAATACTTGAAATTAAAGAATGACTACTACAAGAAATGGAACTGCATTCCAAGTGGACATTGTGGTAACAAGGACGAGTGTCGATGTTATAGAGATAGACTCAATAGTAAGAAAAAGCCTAGATGTTCGTGAAACTTAAAAAAATGAGTTTGATTATGCTCTAGTTTTAGTTTCCTTAGTTTGCTCTAGGTGGTTAATGGTATCCAATTGTATAGTGTTTTAATTAATAATAAGCGTGGATACCATGACACTAAAATTTATATATAGTTTGTATCAAAGTGATATTTTGGTGCCAATAAATATTTATGATCTACTCTTTGATTTAAATGTTTAAACTTAGGAATAAGGAAAAAGTAATTATTTAAAAAAGTTTACTATTACATTGTTGTTGAACCAGGGAATTGTCCTAAGTTCTAATTACGATTTGTGCCCTAATTCTAGTTTCAACAAAGTTGGAAGGGATTGCCAATTACTTCTCTCAACCTCTAGATTAACACCGACCCCCCACTGTTCCTTGCAGAATGTTCCTATGTTAACCTAAACTAACTTGCATTGAAAGTAAAATACAACAAATAATATATAGAAAAGTTAAATGCAAAAATAAAATTGCATGAAAGTTTAACGATGCTAGGGATTCAACACAACAATGTGTTTAAACCATAGGAAGAAAAAGTGTGATTAATCAACACATGAGAAGTCGAATACCATCAATATCCACCCATTCATTAGATCATGAAAATTTTAAATGAATGAAAAGATGGGCTAAAAGGGCTATGCCACAATTGTTATACACTTAGCAAACTAGGAGGATGATGTCACTGATGGAATGCCTAAGGACTACTAGTTTTTTATAATCTCATGCGATCAAAAAATAATTTGGATTTCACAATGTAGATCTGAATTATCATGGTCAAAATATGAACACAATGGGGACCATAGACCTCTATTTATAGAAAAATTTTACCCCTGAGTTACCTAGGGTGAGAAACAATTACTCCTAGTAAAAGTAAATATTTGAAGGAGTTGAAGGAGTCTTTAGCAAAATGATATAGCACTCAATATTGCATACCTCTAATTATACCTCTATTAGGCTTAGAAGGATTCCAAAACAACTTACTATGCCACTACATGCCAAAGTATTGGTTTAAAAATATTTACCTTGGGATATGTGCCTTCAAATTTATCTTATGACTATTTGAGCGATTTGCGAGTAAATTACTTTCTTTTGCAAATGAATCACTTGTTTTTGCAAGTGGATCAACACCTTTTCCTAAGCAAATAACTCCTTGGAGCTAATCGACACCTTTTGCTAATAGATTGCTCCTTTGAGCCAAATCAACCTTTTTTTGTAAGTAAATTGGTAACTATGCCATACTTAGATAAATTTTAGAGGGTTTTATGAGGCATTTATTGTTTGATTTATCTATTGCATGCTCCCTCAAAATTTATAAATCCCAAGATAGTGTCAAGGTCTATATTTATGGGGACTTCATGGGGAACCAAGCTTGATTGGCATGAGATCTAGATCCCACCTTAGTCCTTGGCATGGAGTCTACAAAATTTGGACCTCTCTAATGAAATTGTCAAAATTTTATCTCTCATTGTTTAGTCTTCTATGGAAGCAATTCCAATTTTTTTCCATTCTATATCACTCAACAACTAGATGAGGCAAGGTCTTACACTTCTTGTGTTAGGTCTTCAGAAGGGTTTTCTAATAGTTCCTCTTGTTTTACAACTAGATATTTTAACTTGGCATATATTGGCTCTAACTTCTTATAGGTTTCAACTGCATCCCCTTGATTTGCTTGGATTGTTTTTCTTCAAACATAATGTCTATGATGTGATCATCCAAGATATGCTTTTGTTGATCAAATATATCAACTATTCATGAACCAACTAGTCCTTGAATCTCTTTGTCCATTTCCTAATTATGGGTCTTCAATGATACCAAATTATCCTTAAAAGCTTGGAAGTTTCTTTGGATATCTAGGATTTTTCTTAATTTCATAACCAAACCCTTGCAATCTGTCCTAAGTTATTGTGCCTTTGGCATTGTCATTGAGGAGAGGAGTTTAAGGACCTCCAAATACTAACACTTCATAGATAGTTAGCCTTCCACATTCTTGATTGTTTCAATTACCTTTTCTAAGATTTGTTCTACAAAGGAGGTCAACTAGAAGTACTTATATGTGTTTTCACTTCTTCCTTGATATTATCATCGAGAGACGATTATTTAGATAGCTTGTGCTACCTTAGGGTCTATAATAGTCTCTATCAAAAGGCTATCACTTATGCAATCTATTAATATTTTGCCTTTTAGACCTATTGGAATTGATTATGCTCCTATGTTACCTATCCTACGAGGTCTTCAAGCTATTGTTGGTTCTTCTTAGCTTTAGCAACTCAGGATTTAAGGTCCTCAACCTACTTCTTTAGATTATCCTATTGGTCCCTTTCTTAAGCATACCTTCTCAAATTTTGGTTCTCATTCTAGAGTTTCTCTATTCCTTTAGCTATGTCACTTTTGTCTCAAGCTTCTTATTTCTTCTCTAGGTTGCTTCATTCTCAACTTTCAGGTTATCAAACTTCATGTCTACACTAAGTGTGATTTGATTTGCTTTTTGGACCATTTGGTAAGGGTCTATCCTAGTTAGGTCTAGCTTGGATATTTTGGGAGTTAAGTCATCAAGATTTGTTACTACTTTGAATGGGTAAGGATTGATAGCCTCAATAATTAAGATCTAATACCCCTTTCTTGACAACAATGACTACATGAGCATAGAATCCTTAGAGGCCCTCTTGCAAATTCATTTATACTCTTTATTATATTTTATTTTTTGAGTAGTGAGGACATCAAATGCCTTGGTAACATCTATATCTTTAGGTTCACACATTGTTTTTCATGCAAAAGGCCAAGCTTGGCCTAGCAATCATGCTAGTTTTAAGGGGTGCTCTTGTAAACTTAGTCCCTTGATCTAGGAAAGTGGATATCATTGCCTATAGAAGAAGTTACCTTTCTTAGGATGATGGATGTGGTGGGCTTGTGGAAGTAGAAGGTGGAGTGTGAAAATGGTAGGAAACATAGTGGAAACTGTAGGATTAGGCCATGACATCAACTGTACTAGAGTGTTGGTGAATGACAACATAGTTGGTGAGGGAATGGATAATGATGATGATGTGGTATTTGGGACCAAGATTTTATTGGTAGTGACCTTTATGGTAGGAGATAAAAATGATGTAATGGCTATGGTCTCAACCTTGATAGATACTATTGAGATGGTTTTCCACCATGGGCTATAGTGGTGGAAGGTGAGGGAAGTGAAACAAAAAAATGGAAAGCGGGAGAAGTGGTATATGAAGAAATATAAAGAAGAGAGACTAGAGGATGGTGGAAGGGAAGTGAGAGTTTGTTGGGAACCCATCCAAACACTATTATGTAATAACCCTTGCTTAACGTAAGGGACATCCAAGATAATATTTTATAATAGTTTATGGTATTAGAAGTGCCTAGAAAAGTGGTGCCATTATATGTATCTATTATCAAGAATGTAACTATTTTGTTGGTAGAAGATTCTAGCTCAAGTGGCATTTTGCATGTAAGCCAACCTTGAGCGTTAGGTAGAGATATGAAGTCTTTAAAATTGTGAGGGGTAGGAATGAATGTATTTTTTTGCATACTTGAATGAAATAATTGAAGGAGGTTGCTCCTTCGAAGTGGCTTGTGATTTTGTGTTACTTTGTGAGATTGTTTCATTTATGAACTTATATTTTATATTGCAATATCTTATGTTTCATTCATTTATGTTTATTTGCAATGTTTTGTAAATGTGTTGATTTTTATAAGAAGGTTCCTAACAAGTGGTATCAAAACACTATGATAATTTCTGCCATTCTGACTATTAGGTATAAGATTGTGTTTTTATTTTTCACCAATTTTCTTTTAAAAAAATTAAATCTAGCCTTTGTTTTCTACATTAGTGTATTAGGTTAGAAACCTTGTGTTGGGGGTTTTAGAATATCACAGATGAGTTATTGTTATTGGCTAAGCTAGATTGCCCATAAAGCATCTAGTGAAGTGAGGGGTAATCATGCTCCAATACCCAGGCCTTAGACAACACCCATCCATGGACTTGAGCTCCTACGTATCTTCAGGTATATCGAGAGACCCCCCTAAGATTAGGAGAAACCTTTAGTCCTTAAGAAGATTTTTGGTCTTGTATTATCCATAGTGTAAGCAAATAAGACGACATCGTACAATAAAATAAAGAACAATCAGATGCACAATAAAATTAATTTTTGTATTTGATCTTGGAATGGGGTCTTGATCTCCGTTTACAATGCTTTTCCTCAAATACACAAGGGTATGATTACAATATTGCTTGCTCTCAGATTACTTTGGGTAAAAATAGGGGGAAATACCTATTTTCGCCAAATACAAGTGATGCTAGTGTCTTCGGTCTTCTTTGCTACAACCAAGTGGTGAGTGGGCTTGTGTATCCTACGATGGACCACTCCAGCTTCAATAGTTGCTTCAGATGCCTATTTCCTGCACACATGGAAGTCAAACAAGGGTCAGTAGCACCTGTATATATGATTAAAAGCTAATGCACATAAAACCCTCGAATGTATGCTTATAGAAAACATAGAAATAAATATCTAAATGCATTTATAACAAATTAAAATATTACCGATCTATGATACTCCAAATGGCCTAAAAATTGGTGGAGATGTTCTGTTACCGATCTCTGCAGCGCTCCAACCATCGATTGCGCAGTTCTGTATGCTTGTAAATGTCGATCACATGATTGTTTGGCTCTATAATCATGCTCTTCACAATTTATCAAGTGCAAGTTCATAAGCACCAATCACATGGTTTTTTGGCTCTGCAACTGCGTGCTCCGTGGTTCCTCAGGTGTAAGTTATGGTCGAAAATACATCCGAAATAGTCGATTTTAATCCTCGTTCTTTATGGGATCAAGCTCCAAAAACTTGCAACCACAAATAGACACATATCAGTAATAGAAAATAACAAGGCAATAAAAAATAGAACCCTTAAGGGGTCCCACCGTGATCACCATTTCTGTAGCCAAAAGAACTGAACACAAACAAAGATACAATATAGAAAAGAGAGATTGCAAAAGTTGATCTTTTATATTGATACAGGGGAGCCTGAATCTCCTAATTTTACAATGATTTTTGAATTACCCCAAATGTGTTGGGGGTAATGTTACAATGCTTTATCTCTTCTCTAAAATACAATGCTTTGATAATGGGGGTCTTCCAAATCTTCAACAAGCTTGTGTGTTCTTCGCTCCTTAACTACAACTTCAAAGGGGTGAGTGGGAAAGGATGATCACAGACAGAGGTCGTTTGACCTAGGGACGGTCATGAACAAACACTTTTAAAAATGTAAGATATTCTATAATTTCTCTACTGAAGCATGAAATTTTAAATTTCTTTATTGAAAGCAGGATATGAGGGACAAAATAACTCACAGGTGTGGCCTGAGTTTGTTGTAGATGTTGTTTATGATATTTTCTAACTTCTGCTCTAAGGTCGTCTCGGGGTAGGACGATGGAGTTTGTTGGTCGTCTCGTAGAGGGACGGTCGTGTAAAGGATGGCGGTACCTACAATTCACAAACATCAGGAAAAGCAACAATTAGCAATAAATTTGTGAAATATGAACAAATTTCGACCGTGATCGCCACTGAAGTATGCTAAAAATATCATACATCCCTAAAATAATAGATAATATTGAAATGTAGCTAATATAAATGTAACCATACAAATAAAGAACAAGATAAAGAAATGATTGAACAATACCCTTTTATTGATAATGCTTTGTTCTTTCCAAGAAGATTACAAGAAAATCCCTCTTAGGGATTGCTACCAATCTTGATACAATGAAATACAATTATAGCCATTTTGGATGTATTTCACAGGATCTCTTTTGCATCCTCACAAAATAATTTGGGGAAGGGTTTCTTGTGACCTTCGCGATGTATGATGATGAAAAATGAATCTTTGTCTTTTTCTCCCTTGAAAACCTATAATATGCACATAAGAAAGATCAAAGAGCATAAATAACATATTAAGAGCCTTTCAAGATAAGGTCCATATCCATGATAAAGAAAATGATAAAGAAAGCAATAAAGAAGCTGAAATATGACAAACAAATGCATGAAAATAAAATTAAGCTACGAAAAACAGTAATTGAAAGGCTGCTAAAACTACTAAAAGCAAGAAAATAGGAAAACATATCTCTGTTAGGAGGTCATCTTTATGCAGGACAATCTCACCTACAGGTTGTATTGGGGTAAGATGATCAAGCCAATGGGTCATCTCAGGGCGAGATGTCCGCTAAACAGTGAGCAAATTCCTTGTGGTCGATGCGAGGCGATGTTAGGTTTGATCCATGTATGAATTGATGTTCTTAGTGTGCTCGTGAAGAATTACTTAGGGGCAGAAAATGACTCTGAATCAGAGATGTTTGATGGCACAAGAAGCAAAAATTGGATATTCAACCTTTAAAATGATCTATTGGCATGCTTGAAAGCTCCATGGGTGAATTTTGGTAGCGCTTCGTTGCTTAGGGAATAAGGGCTTTTTTTCTCTCCAATTCGGTAGTACTTCGTTATCTCTATATTGCTCTATAGTTGACTCTATAGTTTGGCAACACTTCATTGCATGAAGAACTTAGGAGTTTTAATGAAGACAAGGTGTCTTTTTATATATTTCCCAAATGAGAATCCAAGCTTATAAGAGAATCCAAGAATCAAGAAGTAGTTAGATTCAAGAATGGCAATCGCCCATTCTAGAACCTTTTTGTAATTGATTGTGGGTGCTTAGCTATCCGTGTAACCATTTTTCCCTCGACTTAGAATTCATAACTTGTTACAGGTGTGACCGTCTCGAGGTGGGACGATCGTGACTATTGGTCATCTTGGGGTGAGCTAGTCGTAGTTAGGGGCCATCTCGGGATGATACGGTCTCTACTGCAAAGGGAAATTTATCCCTGTTTGAGTGGTAATAACCATTGTTAAGCCCTAGGACTATCCAAGGTGGGTCATATGGCCTTAAAAGGTGTCCATATAGGTAGTCTCCTCAATATGACGCGTTTTAGGTGTCTACAACTTCTTGATGAGGCTAACTTTACAATAAAATAGCCAATTCACACTCCTACCAATTTTAGTAAAATTTCTCTACATATCATGATGAGGAAACTATGGTGATTGTATTATATGTTGATTTTATTATCACAAGTATCTCAACTTATTTGATTTAGGATACAAAGTCACAAATTTGTTCCACCTTTGAGATAATAGATTTGTGGCTCTTGCACTATTTTTTGGGAATCTAGATTGATCAGTTAGATTTTGGCATTACCAGTTCTCAATCCAAATATGCTTTAGATCTTCTTTAGTAGTTCAATATGGAGTATAAGCCTACTTGGACCCCCTTTGCTTCAAGTTTAAAATTACAGGCTAATTATACCACATCTTTGGTTGATGCCACTTTATACTGGTCTCTTGTAGAAGGACTTATCTATCTCACTCACACTATATTTAATATAGCCTTTGCTATCAACTATTATTCCAAGTGCATGTACACTCCTTGACAAGTGTCGTTAATTCTTGCACTTTAAATTGTCAATCTAGGAGTGACCTTTAATGGCTATATGCACTAACAACCAATTTTGCACTTTAGGTATAGAGGATTCTAGGGGCTTTTATGAGAGGAAATTACTAAAGCAAGAAAAATAACTCTTGCATAAATAGAAAATAACACACTTGCATAAAAAAGCAAATCTAGCCTAGCAACTGCACTAAACTATCTCAAGAAAAACAAACAAGCAAACATTAAGATAAACGATCATAAATATAATAATAAAGAACAAAATAATAAATAAAACCAACTAAGGTGTACCTAGTACCTATGATATCAATTACATAAGACTCATCACCATGCCATTAGAGTGGGCCCTTACTCCTCAGCCCAATGGGAAGTAAAAATTAACTCAATACTACTCTAATTAAAATGACACAAATTTAGGCGAGAAATACATATGTATATTATCAATATGAAAATAGGCTACACTTGAATTTTTTAAAATGTCTTGAATGGTAATTTATCTCCTATACTTTCCCCTTATATATCTTATAAAATATTATAAGGTTTATTTTTTTATAGGTGAGAGCACCAAACAACCATTCTAACATGAAACTAAATTTAGAAAGAATGGATCTTCACTTTTATTGGAATGAAAACAACTCCTAACTAGTTGTCATGTTGTCTCTTCCTAATAATATATGATTCTTTATCCCACCTTGGATATGTCCACCATGTATCTAGATGTTTTGAGTTGGAATACTAATCTCATGGATTTTGTCATAACCATCATGTCTAGTTTGGCCAATTCAGTTTAGATATAGACAAAATTTGTTATAGTCATATTTGATTGTAAATGTTGATCCTTGCCAATGAATTTGGATACCATGGAATGGATCAGTATTGCTAGTGCTGACATGGCTTGAAATCATAGGATTCAATTGTTGGTCTTGTTTCATTTTAGGGCTAAGCTTCAATCCCCTTGGCTATTGTGCAATGGCTCTTGGACTATCATATGATTTTTATTCCTCTATATCGCTACTACATTGTGCTAAACCTATATTTCTATTGTCTCTCATTCTACACAATAATTCTTGAACATGCCCTACTGCTTTTATCTATCAATGCTAGCTTCCTCTAAAACAAGGGACACATGTAGGTGTTCAACATCCACGATCTAATCAAGAACAAATATAAATTTACGAGATCAATTATGTTCTCATAGTTGTGCAATAATTCATAACAACATGACCATTAGAGGTGATCTCTTGTGTTCTAGAGCTCCCTACAACATTTAGGAGCTATTTCTAGTAGCCAATGTCTTTCATAGGTCCCTATGATGGCTAGAATAGTGTTTTGGTGCCATTGATAGGTTTTGGAGCTATGGCTTCAAAACTACTCAAATGTTTTAGGGTTGGTTTCTTTGTCCCCACTATTTTACACTTGCATAATTTTGTGAATATCTACTTATAAAAAAGAAATGATCATGGCAAAATTTTGTGAAAATCTACTTATGAAAAAGACATGATGGCCATCCTCGATGTTGTTAATCGTTAGTGGCCTATCTCATTGGGTGATGTTTCTCTATTAAAATGGACCATTAGAGTTTGAAATATTTCTTGAAACAAAGGGTATTTACTCCAACACAACATAAATGGGTTTCAATATTGTTAGGGTATGATTATGACATTGTGTATAAGAAAGTAAAGGATAATATTATGATAAATGCCCTCTCCCATCAGTTTGAGGATCAGGTGATAGTGTGTACCCTCTCATCCCCACTTCCCCAATGGGTATCCCAACTTCAAGAAGAAGTAACCAAGGACCCATTCTTATAGACTTTGCATGAACAACTCCAAAGGGATCCCAATTCACCCATTGGGTTTTCATGGGATTGACACTTATTAAAATATCAAGGTTGCATTATGGTTTCCATAACTTCATCACTTAGTGAGGATATCATGAAGGAAATGTATGCTTCACCTACTATAGGCCATAGGCCATTAAGTATTTTTGAAGACATATGAGTGAGTTAGATGGTCCTTCTATTGGGAGGGAATGGAAAAAGATATTCAATTTTTTTGGTAGAATGTGAAATTTGTTAATGGATGAAAGGAGAAATGGTTTGTTCTCTAGGTACCCTACAATCATTATCATTCTAAGGTAATGTATGGACTGATATATCAATGGGTTTTATTAAAGGATTTCCTAAATCTAGAGGAAAATCGACCATTCTTGTGGTGGTGGACCATCTCTCGAAGTATGCTCATTTTTTTTTCCTTGCCCATCCTTACCATGCCTCCACCATTGCTCACAATATTCTTGGACTCCATTTTCAAACTCCACGGTATACCCAAATCCATTATGTCTAATCCTAACCCCACTTTTACTAGTCGATTTTGTCAAGAATTATTTAAATTATAGGGAACATAATTGCGAATGAGCTTAGTCTACCATCCATAGACGAAGAGAAAACTAAAATTATCAATAAGTTCTTGGAAATATACCTTCGTTGTTTTACCTTTGAACCCCAACATAATGGGCTAAGTGGTTGCATTTGGTTGAATGGTGGTATATTACTTCATTCCCCATAGCTTCCAAAATAACTCTTTTTGGGGTAGCTTATGGGTACCCACCTCCATCGCCTTTCATATGTTTCTTATTAAATCCCTAACCCTCCATTGCTCCTCCCATCATTCGAACCCTAGCTAACAAATATTTGTAATTTTATTTTTTGTAACTTGAAAAATCATCATTGCTCTTGTTCTAGATGGTTGACTTCATAGGGTTGTATCTCCCTCAATATTGCTCAAATTCCTTTATATGACCACTCATTTTAAATCTCTTCAAATTCCACATAAAGTGGTCCAAGAATCAATTGAATCATACAACCCTTCCCAAAGATATGGCTCATAAAAATGAGACATTTTTTTAGAAAAAAATTGACCTAAACCTTCACGAAGTGATATCCCCTTACTCATAATATTTTAGATATAATATATACCATATTTTTATTTACTATATAAATAAAATATTTTTGTGTATATATATATTATGATTTTGTCAATATATTATAGTATTTTATCCAATCTTAAATAATTTATAAAAAAGTGGGAAGAATATATGGGGAGACTTAAAGCTGGACATAAACTGATCAATTGGTTTGAAAAATAATGGATCTAGGAGGGAGTACACTCCAAAGTTGGGGTATAAGACTCTATTGGAAGATAGCAATGACAATCCAACATGGTGAAGGAAGACTCTTTGGAAGCAGAAAGCCCCATTGAAGACAAGATTGTTCCTGTGGCTTGCCATGAAAAATAAGGTTATAACATGGGAGGTTTTACAGAAGAAGAATTGGAATGGTCCAGGAAGGTGTCATTTATGTAAGTCAAACAATAAAACAATTGATCATTTATTGGTTGCTTTCTCCTTTACTAGACAGGTTTGGAGGGAGGTTATAGCACAATTAAAGCTTCCTATAGGATGTCAAGAACATTCCTTAGGAGAGTGCTTAAAATCGTCTTTGAAAATAGTTCTTACAAAGGTTTTAGAGCTCTCCCATTGTTTGTGTCTTGGGGAGTATGGTTAACTAGGAATGCTTTAGTTTTTCAAAATCAAGAGAAGCCTACTTGGCAGGTCTCCACCTAAATCATTGGCAGTTTCAAAAAATGTAAGGTTTCGGCAACAACAAAGGTAAACAGATAAATCATCCCTCCAAATATTGATAAATCAGGGGCCTGGGATTTTTTTGATGGGACTATACAAGGGGTCCCTGGGGTTTGTGGAGCAAGAGGATTACTATATTTCTTTGACTCTCATTATTTTAAATTCAAGGTTGGATTGGGAGAAGGTTCTAATAATTATGCTAAAATTATGGCCCTCAAATTGTTGGTTCAGTTGGCAGAATCAAAAGGAATCCAAAAAATTCAAATTTTTGGAGACTCGCAAGTGGTAATAAACTGGATGCTTGGTGTTTTTAGAATGGTAAACATGATTCTACAACCCATCTTCTCTCAAATAAAAGAAGTTGTGAATCGAAGTGAAGCTTTTACTTTTTGGTACATTTATAGAGAACTAAATAGGGAAGCAAATGAACTCTCAAATGAGGAATTTCAGATTGATCCAGGTATGTGCTTAGTACAAGAATTTAGTGAGGGCAATGCATTGCAGCTGGTCAAAATCTCTATCTGGGAGGATTAATACACTCTAGTTAAAGCAAGCACAAACAAAGTAACTTTTTCAAAAAACTTAGAAGTTAGCAATTTAAAGGATATTGTTTGATAAATTTGAAAGGTGCCTAAGGTTGGAACTTAGCATGATAGAGACAACTAATTATGATGTATAAATGACCTGATTTTTAAGTCACTATTGATCTTTTGAAGAAATACCAAAGAGGCATATGAAGAATGTAATTTCATATTTACATAATATAAAATTGCGACTTTTTTCTAAGGAAAAAAATAATATAAAATATATCTTTGTATAAAGTGATAAAGATTATAAGAGGAGCATATAAAATTTTAAATATTTTTATTTTAGATTTACAACAAGGGTTCCTTATTTTCTTTAAGTTAGGAGAACTTTTTTTATTATATAAATTAGTTAAATGGGATTACTATGACCACCCGTATTACATTATGATCATATAGAAGTATTACACAAACTTAAATTAATACCATTTGATACCTCAAAAAAAAAAAATTAAATAAAAAAATATAAATATTATGAACATCTTGTGATTCATATGAACTTCTCTTTCAATTTCTTATTTGGGAGTCTCATTAATAACTACCATACTAGAAAAAAGAATGAATGTGGCTGATAGAGAGGATAAAAAGTTGATTGGAGAATTGGACCAATCCATGGCTCTCTTCTAGAGGTAGACTCACTTTGGTAAAATCAGTTCTTCAATCTATTCCTATCTATGTCTCTTATGTCTTGGATATCCCTAAAGTTATCCTGAAAGAGCTAGATAAAATCAATTAAAGAATCTTGTGGAACAGAGGAAAAACAAAATGCAAATGAGCACTTGTGAAGTGGAAAAAGTTATACCTTCCAAAAAAAGTGGGTTAGGCCTTAGGTTAGTGATCAACAACAATAAGACACTGGCAGCTAAATTGTATTGGAGGTTAATCAACACCCTTCATGCACTTTGGGATTGGAATTTGAGAGCTAAATATGTAGAAAATAAATTATTGAAAACATTTACTAGATATCAACTAGTTACTAGTAGAGGATCTCCGATCCTAGCAATGTTAAGGATGGAGGAAATGTTGATCAAGACAATTTTTTTGGATTATTAACAACAAACACTAAGCAAATTTCTTGATTGAGACCTAGGATGGGTATTCTCCATTGATTCAACAATTTTTTGAATGGAGATCTCTCATGGAACAATTTCATGGGGAAGGGTGGGTCAAAGTTTCCCACTATTATAGGAACATTTGGATGGTGCTTAGCATGAAAAACTGTGGATCCCAACTATCGAGTGGCCTATGATGACACTAGAGGCTCAAAAGGAAGCTATTAAGACAATTATTAGAGCTCAATATTTTTCTTGGTCTCAAGCAAATGACTCTTTTGGTTAGGACCATCACTCCAAGGGTGTTTATACAATAGCCTTGGGATATTCCTCATCATGTTAGTATGTTGCCAACCCCTTAATGATGTCTTCGATCAACTTTGGCAACTACTATTATGACCAAAAGTGAGGGTTTTTATTTGGATTCTTTTACATAAGTGGGTCCTTACATGAGATTAGTTGATGAAACCAATTTTTTTTACCCCTATAGATGTATGATATGTTGTGGAGATGGAGAGACTCTAGATCACCTTTTTCTTTCTTGTCCCTCAACTACCCAATTATGAAAAATATTGACCTCCATCTTGGATTTTAGACCTCACATGTTCACTTTCTTTGAGCAAGCTTGGCATACCTGGCCCAAGATGGATGACATGGATATTCTATGAAGGAGATGGTATAGGTCAACATTTGTTTATTGCTTTAGAATCTTTGGAAAGGAAGAAACAACATGATCTTCAAAGACATTCAACAGGATATTCACTATATCTAGTAGAGGACCTTAGCTAATATCAAGGAAACAATCCAACATGTAATGTAGGCCCCCTCCTCCCCATCCTAACAGTGGAATAGTATTCTCGGTAAGATGAAGTTTTCTTTGGATGAATGAAGACAAAAAAATCCTCAAAAACATAGGTTTCCTATTCGTTAGGATCATAATTGGCAAGCCCCTCCTAATGGTGTTGGGAAGATTAACACATATGGAGCTTTAAGAAAAAATTTAGGAAGAGCAAGCATGGGGATATAGGAAGGCTTTCATATGACAATCCCTTTATCTTTGTAGAGAATTTGGGTGTTCTCTCTAATAATCTAGCAAAAGCTTATGCTATCCTTTGGAGTATTCAAGAAGAGAAGCTTATGCTATCTTTTGGGCTCTTCAAGAGGCTTCTAAGGTTGATTGGAGTTTGGTATAGGTAGAGTCAGACTTCCAGATGCTCATTAATTGACTGAAAGATCCCACTAAGGTCCCTTCTGAGGACTAGCATTTACAAAGAGTGCTGCAAAAGATTTATAGCCTTCAAACCAAATTTAGGTAAAAACTAATTTTTTTCATATCCCTCGCAAACAAAACAAGCCCTAGACTAAAGAAATCTAACATGTTATGGAGACTTCCCTAGATGGTGGACGCAACAAATCAAGGAAGACCTCTACCATATCTTACGTTTTGATGTTGATAACATTGATTTATATATCTCACTACCTAAAAAAATTTATTAAATTTCTTTTTCTTTACAATAATTTAATATAATTAAAACATTGTAACTAAATCCTCGTAAAAATTTAGATAATATGTGTCTCATAATTTCAAAAAATATTAAATTCTTTTTACTTTACAATAACTTAGTGTAATTATAGCATTAGAACAAGTACTTTGTAAAACTTTGATGAAAGTCCTATTTGTTTAAAAGGTAATGATGCAACCTTTTTTCTCACTCTTAATTAGCAGATAGTCCTTTTTACCCATATAAACATATTTTAAATTATTTAAAAATATATTTAAATTAAAAATAGAAATAAAAATATAGTATACTTCATATAAATATATTAATGAACGATTGTTTTGATGCCTACAAATTGTCCATATTCAAAAGCTTTAAATATTCTGGATCGCCCTAACATGTGAATTTCGGACTCAAAGGTCACATGGATTATTGATTTTTTTTTTATTATTCAAAGTTGAAATTTATTTGAGTCAGTAGAAAGGATCATAAAAAAGAAATTTATCCATAACCTTGATGAGGACAGAATTGCATTAAAAATATCGCATTTCTCAGTAACATTATGCAGCTACTTTAGAAGACTTAATTACATTTCCCACTCCACTAGTGTCCCATGTTAATTGAAATGAATTAATCCACTGGCAGAAAGGGCCGTAGCCGTTTACCACATGTTCTCTATCTTCAGGTTCCGTACTGTCGCCCTCAGAATTCCACGTCAACATTCTCCCTATCTGAAACCCTCCTCTATGGGCCGCTCAATGTTCCACGGAAATTCCACGCTAGATTACAGGCCGGCAGGACTCCTCACATGGCAGCTTCTAATTGGCCCAAAACATTCCAACCCCTGCCAAATTAAATTTAGCCGTGGAGAGGAGCTCCTCTGAATGAATTACTCTGAATTTCCATGGCAGCAACAGTCTTGTCCCAAATCTCATGGCTGCAGAAAACAGTACATCCATTCCCACGCCATTGTTACGTATCTTTATATCGATTTCCACAATGCACGATACCAAAGAAGAGCCCCGGGCCTTGGGCAGAGGCGGCGAAATTTAATCACGGGCATAAGCCTGTGGTTTCCAGGCGGGGTCACGTGTTCAGAATTAAAGTTGCCGAATCGGACTCGGCGAGTGTGGATTCCCCCTCCCAGAATGTAGGTAAAACTAAATTCTTCACGTGATGTCCGCGTGCGTTGCGTTTGATGCCGAATTTATTTGTATTCTGATCCCGTGAATGGAAATTTTTAACAGGCGGTACGCGTTGCGCACTTGGCGGTGTCGCTGGGGTTGATGCTGGCCGGGGACAAAGCCCTCAAGCGGGGATTCGAGGCGGCGGCGATCAAATTTCCGAGCGCGCTGTTCGGAATGTTCTGCATATTTTCGGTGGTGGCGGCGCTGGATTTGGTGCGCCCCCAGGCGTCGAAGGCGGTGGTGGATTTTTTCGAGCCGGCCACCACCTTTATCCAGCGCTGGTTGCCGCTCTTTTACGTGCCTTCGCTCGTGGTCTTGCCCTTGGCCGTCAAAGGGATTCCTGCGTCTTCGGGGGCGAAGATCGGCGCCATCCTTGGTACTAGAGGATTTCATTTCACTAATTGGCGTCCAATTTCAGTTTGAAATCTTAACTTTAACCTTAGCCTGCTCATTGTGTCACACCATACACATATTTGAAGACATAACCACCTAAGTTTTTTTGAACCAGAAGGGACTTGAGACAACCTTTAATTTCTTTAAAGCTAACATCGCTACTTCACGTTCAACTAAAACCTCGTGAGACAAATTTATCTCATTTTGTCAAAACTGAATGCTTGTAGAAACAGTGTTGTAAAGAAGTAGGTAAGGTTTGATATGCCGAGTAGTCTATTAATTGCCATCTAGATGAATTTGTGAGGACGACATTAGAACTCATATGTTTGAAAACGGTAAGGCTCAAGTTCGAGTTGTAAACGTTAATTTTTTTAAAATATGTTACACAAGTATATGGAACTTGAAACTAAAAAGACGTCTCTTCACATAAAACATCCCATTCATCACTCTTAAAAAAATCTTCCATTAATTTTGGCAAATGCGAAAATTTTAATAATACTGGGTTAGGAGCAGCAGCATACTTTAGTTTCGTTTGCCATCGGTTTAGAGCATCTTTAGAGGTATTAGATGAACAATATGGATATTGTGATTCTGGAGGCGAGGGGTTCCCTATTTTGAGACATTTTTAATTGCAGTATGCTACTCTCATTGGGCATCGCTATCCTTTGCCTTTTACAGAGATGTCTACGTATACTTACTTCTCTTTGGGTGAAGTTATCCTATTTGGTATTTCAACGCTTTGGATTGGGACTTGCTAGACACCTTTTCATGACCTGATAGAAGATGAGATTCCTTTTAGTTGATCATGCAGTGCTATCATTTACTCAGACTCTCGCTTGCCCTCTCTCTCAGGACTTGCAATTACCCACCATACCACTATTCACTTGATGTAAGTATGCCGCCACTTTTATTGCACAACTCTTCCACCTGAATTTAGGGTATTGCTCATTCCACATGTCCTCAGGTGCAACCAAATATGATTCTCTCACATGTCATATGGAGATTGCTGTTGACTTTTTTCCTCACACAGTCCATTGCCCAAGGGCAATAAGAACTGTAAACCCATGGTTTTGTCCTGTGAAATACTGATAAAACGAGAACTGTAAACCCATGCATAAGAAATATACTTTTTTCCTACCTCATAGCCTAGTAACCATAGCCTACACCTATAGAGAGTACCATTATATTCTCAGACACAAAAAATGTGAGTTTTCCATCTTTAGGAAAGGTGAGCTCCTTGATGCCATTCATAATCCCTTAAGGTCTTTTGGTGGGCCCTCCTCTCAAGGAAATCCTACTCAACTAACAATAAGACACATACTTGGGTTGTGTGTGCTACTTCTTTCTATGATATCCTATCCTAGCCCATCATTCAAGTCACCTCTCCATTGCTGTTTGTTACTTTTTCTGCCTGAGGGATATCAGGAGAACGATTTGAAAATTATACACCACCAAAGCACCCAACAATGGATTTGGGGGAAGACTCCCTGAAATATACTACATCTCATTGTATTGCTTTTCAATGAGGGTACTTGTTATGGTTTCCTGCCCTCTTGGTGTCAGCATACTACCCACTCTGTCAATAAAAGTGGAGACAACATAAAACTGACAATTGCAAGAACATTTTGATTGGGTACATATCCACCAGGCTATATGCCACAAACTCAAGCAAGAAGCTCTTTGAATGACTTCAAAGCAAAGAATTTAGAGCTAAAGGGCAAGCAAGCTTTTGAAGAAGATTTCAGAGCATGGACCATATCTTCACTCTTCATGAAATTATAGGAGAGCATAGAGCAAGGTCTTCAAAAATTTTCTGTTGCTTTGTGGAATTAAGAAAGGATTTTGATATAGTGCCAAGACACCTCTTATTCCAAAGATTATGTCATATGGGCATCTTAGAGCTCCTTGTGACAACTATTGTGTAGATTTATGAGAGAGTGGTTGGTTTTTTTCAGATAGGCCATGGGTTCTGTTACTATATTAGAAGTACCCTCTTTGGAAAATTTATGGATGAGTTTGAAAACTTTATTCGGGAGCATATTTATGCAAAGAATGGATGTCCTTTACATTATGTCTTGATTGCTAAATTACTCATTTCTAGGGATGTTTTTCTCTTGCTCACCCTCTGGCGAATTTGCAAAGATAGTTGGATGTCTATTCTATGACCTTAGATAGCTTAAGGTCAACCTTAGTAAAACTAAAGTTATGATCTTAAACACCTCCAAAATTACGCTTTATGTTTCAATTTTCAACAAGGGTGGACCATTGAGACCACGACGTATTATTTGGGGAGTTCAATTTTCAGGTCCATCCCTTAATCTCAAATTTGCTTTCAACTCACGACTTTTGAAGGGTTATGTAGGGATGTTTATTCTTGAATGACAATGTTTTCAGACATATTTTTAGGATATCCCCTTGGAAATGAGGCTTTTTAGCAGTATCATCAAACATAAAATTATTTATGCGTGTGAGGTTTGGGTGTTGAGTTTGGGACCTATTGATTAGGTATGCATTGCAAGAGTTCATGCTATTTTGCGTTAGCATGATTTGTTGTGAGCATACATGTGACCTTCGATAAGTTAAGGTCAATCTTAGTAAAACTAAATCTATAATTTTTAATACCTCCACAAATGCCCTTTCCAAGTTTCAATTTTCTTCAAGGGCAAACTTGTTGAGATCACAACATCTTATAACTTATTTGGGTGTTTAATTCTTAGGGCCAGTCCTTGATCTCAAACCTGCTTCCCAGTCATGACTTTGTAAGTGCCCTTTCCAAGTTTCAATTTTCTTCGAGGGTGAACTTGTTGAGATGACATCTTATAACTTATTTGGGGGTCTGATTCTTAGGGCCATCCCTTGATCTCAAACTTGCTTCCCAGTCATGACTTTGCAAGGGTTATTCCACTTTTTGTTCTTGAACAATTCAAACACATTTTCAAGATATCCCCTCAAATATGAGGCTACTTGATAGTATCATCAAACTCATAAATTTTTATGGGCACAAGGTATGGGGGATGAGTTTGGGACCTATTGATTGTGTACAAATTGAGATATTTTAGACTATTTAACTTAAGCACATGATCTGCTCCAAGCGTACAATTCATCATCACATTGCAAAACCAAGGTAGCAACTCATTCTCTTCACTTAGAAAACATCTTTAGACTTAGTTTCATCTCTATTGGGTATGGAGCATGGGGGATCATAATTCAAGTCAAGAAAGATGCCTATTTTTTATTCTTTTCTATGTAGAGAGAGTTGCCTCTATGAATCTCCTAGTTGGAGATGATGGTATTTGAGGACTGTCTTGCTTCTCTAATCTACTAAGATTTCTATAGATCACTTTTCTCTACTCCTAGAGAAAGTGGTGATTCATCAATTTGTCAAGGAGAGTATTTATCAACAATACATTCAGACCATATGAATCTGCCCTCTTCAGCCTCTTGGCCACAAGGTGGCCTTCTTTGTTGATTACTTCATGCAAATTTTCAATGACATCATCACTTGCCTTGATTATGCCAAGTGTCCCTAGTCCATGGCCTCAAGATTACCCTTTAATGAAGGTAAACTCTCATCAACTTGGGATTGAGGTTGATCATTACATTCCCAAAAGGGGTAGAATTTCTTGCCTTTGCTCCATATAATAGTTAGAGACAAAAGGAGCACTTAGTATTTGGGTGCCTTGTGTACAATGATCTCAAAGGACGATACTACTATTTATACAGATATTTAAGGAGGTCAATGTCTTTTGGTACCCTGACAAGGGATTTCTGACTTTTATGTCCATGAAGTAACTACCCTTAGATGATAGGCTTTGAAGAGACTTTCATAGCCCCAATAGACTACCACATTGATTACCTCTTTTCATCCTCATCCAACAACAACCAACACACGATATAATTGCATCCTTCTCAAAATGATCTAGACTTATGAGATAGGGCCTCCCCCATAAGGTAGCTGCCAGGGATGATCTACACACATAAGATTAGGCAAGCAACATTGCCTATGTCCATAGCCTAGCAGGTCTAGACAGGCAAGAATTTCTAGATTCCTTTTCTGCAGGCTTTTCGGTCTTAGATGATAAGAAGGTTCCTAGAACCAGCTTGGCCCATATTTTTCCAACCATTCTCCTTAGCATATCATCAGCAATGACTCATCCATAATGGTTTCCAATGATAAGGCGCAGATGAACATAGATCGATGATAATGGCTTTCAGTTCATGATCCACCTCTTCTTGATAGTGAATCTCTTACAATAGTTTAAGCCTTCGTTTCACCATACTTGTATTATATTTTACTATATTTGAGATGTATATATTTCATAGGGTGACTTCATCTAGATAGGCTCCACCCGTTCCGAGTTGGAGTTTGTAATTTTGTGCTTTATAATTGTGTATTATTTGGAGCCCTATTTTGGCTTCCTCCAGGTATTGTGACCAAGTGTACTATTTGAATTCCATTGACCTACTTGGTTCAGGTGTGGACATTAGTAATCATTTCCTTGCTTTCTTTCACAGTGGAACTTGAAATTAATGTCAAAATATGAAATGCAACTCTACTTTCCTTCATTTATAGTTGGTCAAACAAATGTGAATTTCGTCTTTTTCTAAGACAAACTTCAACATGTTTTAAATTGATCTTAAACAACTCAGCTGATTTGAATTATTTCATGCAAAAAATTTACCAGATTCTGTTACATAGTATAAGTGTAAATATAAGATAAATTCTTGTACAAAGTGGTTTGCATTTCTGCCCAGGCTATTTATATGATTCTTAGCATGTCTTAAGTTGCAGTTTGGAAGTTCATCTCTTCCTTGTCTATGGTATGTTTAGACTGAAAGGATACAACTCTATTTTTCTTTCTATAAGATGGAATGAGTGTCTGCATCTTGTTGGTTGTGGGTTGAACATTTTATTTGGATACCTCTTATATTTTTGGGTATACAAGTGGGATTTACTTGCTAAGACATTTTTCTTTTGACTATCATTAGATTGATCTATTCGGTTCAATATATATATATATATATGGATAATTATTCTTGATCAGTATGGGAAATTAATTATATAATATTCCTAGCCAATAATGTGAAAAAAAAAGCCAAGAAGGGAAGGAAAGAGACTATAGATTGTCCATGTTGCCAGAAGAAAATCCATTGCAGAAATTATCATGGTAGCCAACAGCCATTACAACCTCCGCCACATAAATATCATGCAATACAACTTCAAAGTTAAATTTTTTGTCAGATATAGTTGCCATTGGAAATCAGTCATAAGCTTTAAGTGGATGTGGAGTTCTACTCTCAGAGATGGAGAATTACTTTACCATACCTGTTTAGCAATAACCGACTTTTTAATGACTTCAACCTTCTAATTGAACTGTTCAAGGTGACCTAATGGGACAATCACCAGGATTTATAATGGATAGCATCAAATTAGTTTTTCTTTTGCCTTCTTCACAATTTTGTTTGGTTTTGTAGGATTGCTGATTATGCAGTGAAGGATGGTCAGTCTGATATGTGGGGGATGCTCTATTGACAGAGATTTTGTTGGTGCTTCAAAGCTCTAAAATGTCAATGGGGATATTCCCAGTTAGTAGTGACCTGTGGATGCCATAGTAGGATGTGTAAATGGTTGTTGGTGGGGATAAACTATTGGATATTAACATGTTTGGAAGACACCAATGAGTCTGCAAGTGAGTTGTAAGAACCATAAAGCTGTTGGCAACTGAGGACAATATGCAAGTTCCTTGGAAAAGTTTGCAATGCATCTGAATGTTTGCTGTTCAAAAACAGGACATGTTAAGGACTAAGAAGTGAAAGCATTGACAGGTGTTGATGATGACAATCAACATATGGTCATCGTGAACCTTCAACATTTGACGAACTCCTTACTGATGCCAAAGACAGACTCGACCAAGCGTTCCCTGGAAGAACTGGCCCTCTATTGTGGCAGGGCACAGTTGTGGGAAATCTATCGCCTCCATTATTGAAGGACATGTTGCCACATTTTGCACGAGGTGCCATGTTTTCATTTTTATTGTAAGTATGCTGCTCTCCCTTCCCTCCTCCTCCTTTCCCTTTCTCCACTATCCCCTTTCTCCCCTTTTGTCAGTTTCATTCCCGTCATTTCCCCTTTTTCCCCTTGTACTTTCTTCGGTCAAATTCCCAAAACAGAGCAAAAGGTCCCTGAAAATTTCTAAGTCTAAGAGCGCAACCCGACTTCGCAGAGAAGTCGGGTGCGCCCTTAAGTTCGAGCGCACTCGGGAATGCGAAGTGCGGAAAAGGACCGAAAAGGACCGAAATTTGGCTAAGTACAAGAGCGCAACCCGACTTCGCTGCGAAGTCGGGGTGCGCTCTCGTTCCTGTGCGCACTTGGGAAGCAGCGGATCCCGAAAATCGGCTAAGTGCCAGAGCGCAACCCGACTTCGCAGCGAAGTCGGGCTGCGCCCTCATTTCTGTGCGTAGTCTGAACAAGCAAGCAAAACTGGCTAAGTGCCAGAGCGCAACCCGACTTCGCAGCGAAGTCGGGCTGCGCCCTCTAACTTGTGCGCACTTGGGCAGGATGTTTCAAGCAGCCCAAAAACTGTCTAAGGCACGGAGGCCTCCCCAAGCTGCGTTGATTCCCCACTTGCGTTGTCTAATTGCGCTCTGATTTCGGGCGAAGTCGGACATAAAAGAGAGAGCGCCTTTCAAGGCGGATTCGTCCCTCATCAGATTTTGACAAGTGTCCAACCTCGGGATTCGAGCCGAAGATGTGACAGGAAAAGGACAGGCGTGGGCCAAATTATTATACCGCAGCTACCCTCATTTAAGCTGACTCAAAGTTCCATCTACCGCAGCTACCCGCATTCAAGCTGACTCAAAGTTTCATCAACCGCACTGCCACGTAGCTGCCAAGTTTTCAGGTGGACCTTGTTGCAAGTACAGTCCCTGTCTGCAAAAGTCAACATCAGCAACTCTTTTGCCGCTTTTGTCAGCTTTGTCAGCTATTGTCGGGTCTGGGATTTTGTGCCCAGAGTTGTAATCGGGGGGAAATTGCGCTATAAATAGCTGCACCATATCATTGTAAAGGGTGGAAGGGGGATATCCTGCTAGGGAACCATTGTAGCTATATGTTTGCTTTTGAATACAAGATACACTTGGCTCTATTGACTGTTCTTGTTCTTTATGCTGCCTTTACTTAGCATTTCTGCCTCATGTTGCTTATGTTATTGCTTACTGTTATTATGCTATCTGGATATCGGTATTTGATGATTAAGTATTCCTGGAATGCATAGTTAGAGGATACATAGGATGAATAACATCGGTAGTTTCGTAATGTATTACGTATTTAATTGTTGTTAGTAGTGGTGATCGATAGTTGTTGTGTTGCTTATCCTCCCCACCCAACGCAAATCACATTTGTATTTCTTTCCGCATTTTTAATTTCTTTCCACCTTTTTAATTTCTTTCCTGCACTCTGAGCTTAAAACCATCCGAGAAAACACATAGGAAGCCGGCCTTCTCCGGAGATTGGCACGGAAGGCATTCCTTCCTTCCGGCCTTTCAATCTGTTGGGCGAATCTAGGGCGCATTTCACTAAATCCTATCCTAGTGGCAGATTCGTAACCAACAGTTTCTCTGGCACGCCCGGTGGGACACGAAAGTTTCCCACCCAAAACAGAATCGAAGCATCGGTGTTCGCTTCATTGCTGTTAAAATCAGAACACCTGGCGACTCTGCAAGTACCTGAATATTCTCTGAGTCCGTGAGACCGGTCCAAGCGCCTTCATGCATACAAGAAGGTGGAGAGCAAGGAATCCGGGAAACCAGCCTGATCTCTACGAAATTGACATCAACGCTCCGGGAGAGCGTGTAAGGCTGGCCGACTACCGAGCTCGCATAGACGAATCCGAAACCGAAATCGAAGAGGCCGAAGTTGAAGAGCAACCTACATCTTCGAACGACACCGATACTGAGTACACGACCGGAGGGGAAGAAGACATGGCTGCTCAGCAAAATGATGACGACCTCTTCCCAGTGGTCGACTCCACGGGGCCCTTGGCCCTAGTCGGACAAGAGGCTGTACCCCCCGCTGCCTTGAAGGCCATCCCTACTTATGATGGCTACGGCAAAACGGCATATGAACACATCCAGGACATTCTGGCCTTGGTCGCGCTACACTCTATTACGGATGAGAGTGTCAAGACCCGTCTCTCGGCTCTTTCCCTAAGGGGGAAGCTTCTCTATTGGTGGAGATCTTTGCCAGAAGGATCTATCACGGGGTGGCCTCAGTTGGCAGGCAGGCTTGTAAAAGGATGCAACGAGTCTGCCGATCCCTCTTCGTTGTTGCATCAGTTCCAAAGTATCCAACGTCACCCACAAGAGGAGGTATCAGACTTCAACATAAGGTTTGCGAGGTCTTGGAAAAGAGTACCTCGCGAACTGCGACCTTCGGCAGGTCAAGCTGCACACTACTACTTGAGGTCTTTCAACTCGGATATCTGCCTACTTCTGAAGATAGCCCGAGTCGATTCCTTCCCTGCCCTATACGAAGCTGCCCAACAAGCAGAATTAGATATAATCTCCATAGGCAGACTCCCGCATAGAGTGCAGCCCCCCATTTATCCTGATTTTCCTCAGTCCCAGTATCCATCGGCCTCTGGTGTGATGCCATCATCCTCAAGTCAGCACCCCCAGCAGCCATGGAATCCGACACCAGTTATAAACCCCTACGGCCCGCCTCAAATTCATTATCCTAACCCACCACCTCCGCCTCCGCAGTATCCCGCACTCCCAGCTCCCCCTCATTACGCGGCGTATTCTGCACCCCCGCCATTGGCTGCATTACCTCCGTCGGCCCGGTTGGCACCTGCAGACAATGATATTCAAAATAAAATCCTCCAAGAGGTACGGGCTCTGGCCTTTGGGTATCATACCATGTCCAACGACATGACGATAATGAAGAAGAAGCAAGCCCAGATGGAGTTCCTTCCAAGGAGGCCATATCCTCCTCCGGCGCTAACAAAAGATCAAGCCGCACAAGCTCAAAGACACCCCCCTGCAAGGAATGCTGCCAATGAGGATCAACCTGGCACTTCTGACCAGGTTAACTGGTGCTCTACGTGCAACGATCCACACTCAGAAGAAGGGTGCACGCTGCATCAGCATTATCTCCAGACCCTGGCGGGCAGCGCCATAGAGGATGAATTATACATGATCCTGGACGATGAAGGCAACTTTGCCGTCCCAGAAGAAGATCCCGCGTTGCTCCTGACCAAGGAAGGCAAAAAGCCCGTTGAAGCTGCCACGGCCCAAGCAAAGCCATTAAAGGTATACGCCAGAAGAGAAAAGGCGCAACCTGCTGGGCTACCACCTGACAAGTCACTGTGGCCTCCTGCAGCCAAAGAAAGGTTTCCTGCGCTCAAGGCTCCCGCGGTGAAAGCCCCCGCAGCTCAGCCTCCAGCCGAAACAAAAGAACAAGCTCAAGAGAAGCTGAGATATCCGTCGCTGACGAAGAGACAGAGAGTCGAAGCCACGCAGCAATACCGGACTAAGTATGAGCCTGCGAAAGAAATAGAAGGAGCCAACACTTCAACCTACAGCATAGTTGATGAGCTAAAGAGGACCCCTGCGAAGATAAGTATGTACGAGGCTCTTCTGCTCCCAGGGCAAGTTGATCTGCTGCAGGAATCTTTGAAAAACATAAAAGACGGGAAGCCGACGCAGCCTGCTGTGTTAGCTCAACCCCTGACAGTTTCGCCACCGGGAAAAACAGGCCACCTCCTTTCTATCTGTCATTACGGATGGAAGGCTATATAGTACACAACTGCATGGTGGATTCTGGTGCTTCCACGACTGTCATGCCGAGAGTCGTCTGCGAAGAGATCGGTATGGAATATACAAGGAGCAGCCAAGGTGTCTTTGCAGCTAGACGACACCTCTGTCAAGACAGTTGGTGTCATCAAGGATATCCCGATCCGATTGCATAAAGCCCTCGACATAGTGGTCATACAGGAAGTCGTTGTGGTCGACTTGGAACCCTACTTCGGCATGTGCCTCTCCAGGGAGTTCACTGCAAAGCTGGGTGGGTATCTGTCTCTGGATTACTCACATATGGAAGTGCCCTTCAAAGGAAGGAGACTGAAGATCTATAATGAAAAGCCTTCCACATTTCTAGTAGAGAAGATACCCGGAGAAGAGCCACAGAACGGCATGGTTCAGCTGACAACTGAAGAACTGGTAGTGGTGGACATGACAGAAGAAGCCCTTGAGCTGTTACAAGTGGAGGATGAGTTCTCCTTGCTGGACTTCAACGCCATGATTGAGACTGAGCAAGGTTGTTACTCCGTCACCCAGCCTGAAAGACTTGACCAGTCAGCAAGGAAAGAGGTAGGACCCGCACCAGAAAAGCTATGGAAGTTGTTCTTTGATGGTGCCCGATGCAAAAATGGCGCCGGTGCAGGGGTACTCCTGGTTTCCCCGTCCGGGATCCAGAAGGACTACACTTACAGGCTGGCTTGGAGCTGTACTAATAACGCAGCGGAGTATGAAGCTTTGTGCTTGGGTTTGAGAAAAGCAGAGAGACTAGGGGTGAAACATTTGCAGATCTTTGGCGACTCAGAGCTGGTGTGCAACCAGATTACGAATAAGTGCGCCTCCAAGAAGCATTACCTCAAGGCGTATCGTAACCGTGTCTGGGACTTGATGGAGTCATTCGACTCGTTGAATGTCAAAGCCATATCACGTGAGAAGAATAAACACGCTGACATTCTAGCGTCTGTTGGAGCCAGGTACATTCCGACTGATGACACTGTCCAGAAGCCGAAGCCGGTTCGTACCATCTACAGGCCTTCTGTGCCTGATAAAGACACCCACTGGCAGGTGTTTGATTGTGACGAGGATATCGTCACTTTTTTTATTAACGAAGCAAGTACTATAGAAGGTAGAGACCCTGATGACGAGCAGTACGAGGGGTTGATACAATTAAAGAACAATCATGTCCCGAAAGGACTGATTACCCTAGAGAGTCTCTTTGATCAGAACGATAGGGCAATATCCCACAGAATCAAAGTAGACCCCAAGCAGTACGTAGACCTGGAACTGGAACCTGGAAAAACAATCAAGGTCGGGACGGACTGCACTGAAGAGGAACTGGAGCAGATCAGATCATTATGCGGAGAGTTCCTTGATATCGTGGCCTGGTGCTACCAGGACTTGAAGGGGTATGACAGAGAGATGATCCGACGATACCATAGAGCTGGAAGATAATGCAAAACCTTTCCGGACGAAGCAAAGGGCGATAAACCCGAAAATTGAAGCAATGATGAAAGCAGAGCTCTTAAAGATGCTGGAGGCCAAAATCATCTACCCCATCAAGCACTCATCTTGGGTCGCGAATTTGGTCCCTGTGAGGAAAAAGAATGGAGACATCCGCCTCTGCGTGGATTTCAGAAACCTTAATCAAGCCTCGCTGAAGGACCATTATCCGCTTCCCCAAATTGATCAGATCCTCCACATCGTTGCTGGAGCACAGAGGTTCTCTCTCTTGGACGGATTCTCTGGATACAACCAGATATGGGTAAAGGACGAAGATCAGCACAAGACAGCGTTCACCACCAAATGGGGAACGTTTGCATATCAGCGCATGCCCTTCGGCTCGTCTAATGCCGGCGCTACGTTTCAAAGAGCCATGGACTTGGCGTTCGGGAGCTGCTCAACAAGGTCATTGTCATCTACTTGGATGATATGACTGTATTTTCTCACAGGAGAGAGGACCATGCTTCCCACTTGCGGCAAATATTTGAGAGATGTCGTGAATTCGGCATTTCCATCAACTCGAAGAAGTCAGTCTTCGCGGTAAAAGAAGGTAAGCTGCTAGGACATGTCATTTACGAGAAAGGCCTTGCGGTGGATCTCGACAGAGCAGAAGCCCTTCTCCGCTTACCCATCCCAGTCGACAAGAAGGGGTTACAGTCATTCTTCGGCCAAATCAACTTCGTGAGGAAGTTCATACCGGACTTCGCACAAGTAATTAAGCCCATGGCCGAACTCTTAAAAAAGAATGCCGAATTCTTGTGGATTGACGAAAGAAAGCAGGCCTTCGAAGAGATCAAGGCCAGAATCGCGCAAGCTCCGGTGTTGATAAATCCAGATTATTCCAAGGATTTCATCCTGTACGCGGTGGGAGAACCCGAGAGTTACGCCGCAGTCTGACTTAGAAGGGAGATGATGGCGAAGAACGCCCCATAGCGTTCTTAAGCCAGGTGATCCAACCGCATGAAGAAAAGTACAATTTTATTGAGCGGCACGTGCACGCAGTCATGAAATCCCTCAGGAAGTTCGGGCACTTCGTCTCCCGAGCCGGATAACTGTCTTCGTGATACATCCGGACGTCAAGAATTTCATCATACAAGGGGAGCCAGGTCACAAGAGGGCAGGATGGATAGCCAAAATCCAAGAATTTGACATCGAGGTACGGCCAACGAAGCTGATCAGAGGCCGAGCCTTGTGCCAAGAGCTGGCCCGAAGCGCTGCAGCTGAAATCTCTGCCTGCAAGTGGGAAGATCCGATAGCAGAAACTAACCTTGCCAACTCCTTATCAGAGGAAAGTGATTGGACAAATGACCTGGTGCGGTATTTTAGCACCGGGAGATGTCCAGATCATCTCAATGCCTCACAAAGAAGGAGGTTTAGGCTAAACGCCTTGAGATATGTACTACGCCCCGAGGGGCTGTATTTTAAAAACATTGACGGCATCTTGTTGCGATGCGTCAGAGAAACAGATAAACCGAGGGTCCTCGGAGAATTCCACTCCGGGATGCCTGGGGGACATCATTCTGGGAGGCCTACGGCCTTAAAAATTATCAGAGCTGGGTATTATTGGCCCACTCTCTTCACAGACGCACATGCGGTCTGTATTAAATGTGAAAAATGCCAGAAGTTCGCTGGCAGGAACAGAAAAGCACCCTTGCCCCTCCAGCCAATTCAAGCCGAGACTCCGTTTCAGCAGTGGGGTCTAGACTTCATCGGGGCCATCACGCCTAACTCTGCAGTGGGACATAAGTTTATCCTTACAGCCACCGATTATTTCACTCGGTGGGCAGAGGCGATCCCCACTAAGCATGCGGACCAAGAAACGGTCATTGGGTTCCTCGAGAGCCTCATCACCCGTTTCGGGGTCCCGGAGGCAATAGTTACAGACAATGGTCCGGGGTTCGCAGGCGTTGTACTCACGGAGTACACCAGCAAATACGGCATCTATCACAAGATGTCCTCGAACTACTACCCGCAGGGGAATGGCCTGGCCGAGTCCACCAACAAGAATCTACTGAAGATTGTTAAAAAAACAGTAGAGAGAAACAAGAGGACATGGCACCTACTCTTGAATCGGGCGTTGTGGGCGGATCGCATATCGTTCAAGAAGTCTATCAAGACATTCCCCTACGCGCTCGTGTACGGCAAGGAGGCAGTTCTGCCTACCCACATAGAGATACCCGCACTTTGGATGCTAGATGAAGAAAAAGGCGACGGGGATCCAGTGGATGCCAGACTTTGCCAACTACTGCGGTTAGAAGAAGAAAGGGAAAAGGCATACCAGGCCTTTACTAAACATGCCGAGGCAACCCAAGGCTGGTTGGCGAAAGGCACCACCGCCCGAGTTTTCAAAATCGGGGACCTAGTGTTGAAGTGGGACTCACTGAAAGCAAAGCCGGGCAACCATGATAAAAGAAGGAGGTTTAGGCTAAACGCCTTGAGATATGTACTACGCCCCGAGGGGCTGTATTTTAAAAACATTGACGGCATCTTGTTGCGATGCGTCAGAGAAACAGATAAACCGAGGGTCCTCGGAGAATTCCACTCCGGGATGCCTGGGGGACATCATTCTGGGAGGCCTACGACCCACTCTCTTCACAGACGCACATTGGGTCTGTGTTAAATGTGATAAATGCCAGAGGTTCGCGGCGAGGAACAAAAAGCACCCTTGCCCTCCAGCCAATTCAAGCGAGACTCGTTTCAGCGGTGGGGTTTAGACTTCATCGGGGCCATCACGCCTAACTTCACAGTGGGACATAAGTTTATCCTTACAGCCACCGATTATTTCACTAGGTGGGCAGAGGCGATCCCCACTAAGCACGCTGACCAAGAAACGGTCATTGGGTTCCTCGAGAGCCTCATCACCCGTTTCGGGGTCCCGGAGGCAATAGTTACAGACAATGGTCCGGGGTTCGCAGGCGCTGTACTCACGGAGTACACCAACAAATACGGCATCTATCACAAGATGTCCTCGAACTACTACCCGCAGGGGAATGGCCTGGCCGAGTCCACCAACAAGAATCTACTGAAGATTGTTAAAAAAACAGTAGAGAGAAACAAGAGGACATGGCACCTACTCCTGAATCGGGCGTTGTGGGCGGATCGCATATCGTTCAAGAAGTCTATCAAGACATCCCCCTACGCGCTCGTGTACGGCAAGGAGGCAGTTCTGCCTACCCACATAGAGATACCCGCACTCTGGATGCTAGATGAAGAAAAAGGCGACGGGGATCCAGTGGACGCCAGACTTTGCCAACTACTGCGGTTAGAAGAAGAAAGGGAAAAGGCATACCAGGCCTTTACTAAACATGCCGAGGCAACCCAAGGCTGGTTTGCGAAAGGCACCACCACCCGAGTTTTCAAAATCGGGGACCTAGTGTTAAAGTGGGACTCACTTAAAGCAAAGCCGGGCAACCATGACAAATTTGATGCCCTCTGGGAAGGTCCCTATCAGATTGCTCGGGTAAACCAATTCAATGCATTCGTGCTTCGGGACATGGCGGGACAGCTTCTCCCCATTCCTGTCAACGGTTTCCACCTGAAAATTTACCACCACTGAAGGCACCCAAGGGGTCCTTCCTTGTAAATATTCATTTTCTGCATTTTAGTTTATGACAGAATGTATATATTTATTTCAGTATTCAGCTTTTAGTTTTCAGAGCCTAAGTGAAGCATAGAGCAACCCGACTTCGCAGCGAAGTCGGGCATCGCTCCTTGAATAGTGCGACATCGGGAGTTTGAGAGAAGACAGCTGACAAAAAGCCTAAAAAATGACTAAGTGCTGGGTGCGCAACCCGACTTCGCAGCGAAGTCGGACTGCGCACCGTCTTGGGAGCGCAGTCGGGCAGCGCAGAGCGAAAATTGGCTAAGTGTTGAAGTCGGACTGCGCAACAAATTCTGGGCGAAGTCGGAGTGCGCACGTTTTCTGGGCGAAGCCTGAGTGCGCTCTCAATTTCGAGCGCACCTTGAATGACTTGTCACGGGAAATGAGGGACATAATGGCAAAATATTTCTAAGTATGGGCCCAGGCTGCATAGTGAGGCATAACGCAAAGTTGGGCTTCGTCCCTCCTTAAAACCCTGGGCCAAAAATCTCCCTCGAAGTGTGTGCCCAGGCGGCGGTCGTGACGTCATTGGAAGCACGAGGTCCGAAATTTTTTAAAAATAATGATTGCGCGTCTTTCAAAGCAGATGTCATTAAAAAAGCAGGCGCATTAGGACCAACCGCAACCAAGGTACGCCTTCCAAAGAAAAAGCCCACGCACGGCCGCCAAAGAATAATAGCGTTTCCCACCTACTTCGGGCAAATCACCTTAACCCCCTCCCTTGCGCCATTAATGCTGTATTTTTTTCCTAGAAAAGGGGCCCTGGCATACTCAGAACATCCGAATTATCAAGCCAAGTCTGAGCTGCAAGGCGCAGAATTGAAGAATTAGTAACCAGAATCCCCGTCTCTGCCACCTCGAGCAGAAAAGAAAAAATGGACAAGGGAAAAGCGCCAATGCAGACGCAGTCCAGCGACGCAGAGCGCGAGGCTGAAGAGCACACAGAATCCAGCGCTCATGAGAGCGAAGCGCCACGGGAGCGAACAAGGAGATCCAGGTCGAAGAGAAGCCAAGGGCAAGCTCCACCGCCGCCCATCAACCGCCTGGCCGGGTATAGGGACGGCGAGTACTCCATTAGCCTCACCAAGCTGCGGCCAAATATAGCGAAGTGGGCTGGCAAAGTCTCACCCTCGCACCATGTCGGGGCTGCATACAAGTCGAACCTGTACTGGTTCTTGTGCCCTCCCGTCCACCAGTGCCCGGAGCTGGTTGAATCTATTGTGACATACTACAAACCAGCTACCCGGCAAGTCTGCGACAACCAAGGAAGGGTGTTGTTCACCCTCTTCAAGGAGAGCGTCCAGCCAGCTTTCGCCCCGGGGCTCCAGTACGACCCCAACGCCATTGTCAGAAGAATTAACCTGGATGAGCAGGCGGGCAGATTCGCTCAGACTAGAAGGATGAGAGAATTTCTCGACTCAGAGCTGAAAACCCCGCTACCAGCCGGACAGTGGCCGACAGGCCCTATACCCCTGGACAGGTTCGAGAATAAATACATATATATTATCCTGGCATGGGTACTCGGCTGCGACACGGATAGAATGGTGCACCCGTACCAGCTAGCGCTCGCAGAATGCATCTTGCATGGGGAGTTTTATGACTCCACTGCGCAAAGGAGCGGAAGGCGCCCTATTTTCTTTGACTGGGCAGATTGGGTGGCGTACGCCATACATTCGAACCTGGTCAGGTTGCAACAGAAGCAGACAACAGAGTTCCGACTCTGCTCGTTCCTCACATGGTTGTGCTTGTACCACACGCACTACCGGATTAAAGTGCCTGACCTAAAAAAGGTAAATGAGAAGGGAGAACCGCTGCCTGTGTACGAGTGGACAGAAGCCCTGTACAGGAGAGGGTCGTACTACGATTTCAACTTCAAATTTCTAGGTATGACCCTGGCGTTGTTCAACGGCAAGGCATCTCGCCCACCACTGGCCATGACGAACTATCTGAGGAAGTACAAGTGCGGGGATACCTTCCGGTTGACTCAGGGCATTGTGATCAGAATCTACGGATTCAAGGGGAAGCCATTCCTGCTGCCCTATTTTTGCACTGAGCATCAGTTCGGTATGGAGATATCGCGCCAGATGGACTATGTCGAGGAGGAATTCGGCCAGGGAAAGAAGAGGGGCCATATTTTCAAGTATCCTATTACATGGGCGAACATTCAAGTGCACGAGATTGGGCAGCATGTCTACCTCGAACAAGAACTCCTCATCATGGGCCTGATACAACTACCTCAGCGCTGGAAATACGACCCGATTGGGGTCAGGGGAAAGTTCGTACATATCTGCCCCCGAGCGGAGATCATAGAGGAAAGGTGCAATAAAACAGGTGCAGACCTGGAATGGCACATTGAACGGATGCAATCATGGCCGCCATGGCATGATTTTTACTGTGAAGAAGTGGAGTATGATCCGGAGCGCAATCCAGACCACCGGTTGGACTCAGCAGGCTTCAAGAAATTCCTCTCAAAGGTGGCGCCCCTCAGCTGGCAAAAGGACAAAATTATTGAATGCTGGAAAATGAGGTGCCGCACGCAACACGATAAGTCCAACCGGAAGACATTGGCCGTAGATGATGAATTTTCGGCCTTATATGATCAATACGCCGACAAATGGGAGCCATTCGCGTTTCGAGATTGCGTTCCCCTAGGCGCCAGAAAGAGATATAAAAGGAAGCCCCCATCCCAGCAATTGCCTACTCAAGGGACTTCCAGCGCGACACCAACAAGCAGTCAGGTGGGCCCAATGTTGCCTCCAGCTCCTGAAGCGTTACCTCAAAAGGTACAAGAGCTAGAAAAGTCAACTAGTGAGGCGGCCCCCCGAAAGGAAAAGGCGCCAGAAGAGTCAACCGGTGGAACGGCCGCAACAAGCATTCTTCCGTCAAAACCCAGGTACAAGTTTACCGTGGGAACATCGCTGCCAGCCGCCCCAACCTCCTCCGCCTCCTTCGAGCCAGCTGCAGCTCCAGAAGAAAAGAAGAGGAAAAGGAGCGAAAAGGCCAAACGGCCTAAGGAGTCTGCGCAGCAAACGGCCGCAGCACGGACAGTCACGGCCGCGCCGAAAATCATCTCTTTGGACAGCCCTGGGAAAGAAGCAGAAGTTTGGGCAGCAGGCATCCTTCAATCAGCGGCTCAGGCGGAGCCCGCAGGTACGTCCTCTTCCCCGGTTCCCCAGATCCCAGTTGGCCCTGCCGTAACACCGTCCCCCACTGTATCAGGGCAAGCCCTAGTTGCATCTTCCTTGTCACAAATCTCCCAATCCTTCCACAGTCCCCATTCTTTCGAGCAGTTTGCCCAAGACCCCAACGTTTTCCAAACCCTGAGTCAAACCCTAGACCCCTCGCCTGCGGCCAGTGCCGAAGTCGTACCTACATCGCCGCGCCGCTCACCTCCATTGTTCAAAACCCCGCCTTCACCTTCCACTCAGCCGCTCGCTTCCCCTAGGACCCGGTCGCCCTTGAAAGCGACCACGCCTTCTGGAATATCTCCTGCTTCATTGTTTGCAGGAAGAATGCCGCAGCAAGATTTAGTCTCGGCGTATCCGATGCTGGCGGAGCTTGACTTCATGGGAGAACAGCTGCAGATTACAGATGATCAGCCTCTGGCAGCGAAGGCCGTAGGGTGTTCCGCCTCTTTCCTCCAGGGCGTCAAACGAAGAAGAGCCGAGGAGATAGCTGCCCCGGTGAAGCGCACCAAGTTCGACTTGGACAGGAGAGTGCTGCGAACCGAAAAGTTGATCCCAAAAGTGAAGAAGCCTCTCCGAGAAATGACCGAGGCTGACTATGAACACCGGGTCAAGGAGAAGAACTTTGACGACATAAACGAAGAATACGAAATCAACGGTATTCGTCGCAGAACTGACAATCTCCTTGTTAAGCGACTCGAGAATCAGGAGACGCTGTTTCGGCTTCAAAATGACTCAAGGCAGTTGGAGGAAGATCTGGCTAAGGCCACCACGCGGCTGGAGTCTGCCCAGCAGGAGATCAAGGACCTGAAAGCACAGCTCTCCGCCTCTCAGCAGGAGGCTACAACACAAAGAAGGACGGCCGAACAGCTGTCAGAAGAGAAGGCAGCATTGGAGCATGTCTCTCAGCTGCAGGATTCGTTAAGGCAGGCCCAATCTCAGCTGAAGGAGAAGACGTCCCAGACGGCGGCCTTTTCGAAAAACAAGGTCAAAGAGATGCGGGCTGGTTTGCTGCAGGGATGCAGGGCTAATGTTGTCAGGTCCCTGTCCGTCCTGGATTTCGCATCCAGGATCCAAGAAGTATCTGCCCAGGGAAAGCCTGTGGTAGAGGAGGCCGAACACCAAGCGAAGCAATGGCTGGACTTGGCAATGAAAATTGAAGAGTTCGCGCGCAAAGGCCTCCGATTTCCCCCAATGTCCCGAATTGCCCTAGATTGGGCAGATGCAAGGGTAACCTTGCACAATTATTTTGAAAAAACGGAAAAAACAAGGGCCGCCAGGAAAATGCTGGATGCATTGAACCATGAAATGAATATTTGCCTGGCCCCCTTCAACGCTCTTTCTGAGCTCGGATGCCCGAGCTTCGTCAAGGATGGGGAGTTTCTGCCCCTTGAACAGGTGAAGCTGAATTGGCTATCTTTTGAGGCAGATACGTCGAAAATTGACAGTTGGGCCGAGCCAGTCCAGGAAGCACAGGTCACTCAGATGGTGTCAAGATATTGCAAGATCAACACCTCCCTTCAGGAGTTGGGAGAGAGATATAACACCATCGACGTGCACACGATTGCAGCATTCAGAGCAGCGCTGAAGGATGTCAGCGATTTAGGGCCCTTTAAGGCAGCAGCCTGGGACCAGGCCAAGGCTGCGTACAATCATGTCCGTGAGCGGGAGGGTGACAGTGGTGATCATTCGGATTCAAAAAGGGGAGGAGAATCAGAAGAAGAAACTGCTGAAAGTGAATCCGAAGAGGAGCAGTTACCCAAGAAGGGGACGTCAGAGCAGCGGAATGCAGGGGAAGGGAGTTCCTCTGCGCCCAAAGGATAAAGGCCTGGTTCTTTGCGTCGAGGCGAGCTCGACACCCCGCGAGCCGCCAGGAATGTTGCCACATTTTGCACGGGGTGCCATGTTTTCATTTTTATTGTAAGTATGCTGCTCTCCCTTCCCTCCTCTTCCTTTCCCTTTCTCCACTATCCCCTTTCTCCCCTTCTGTCAGTTTCATTCCCGTCATTTCCCCTTTTTCCCCTTGTACTTTCTTCGGTCAAATTCCCAAAACAAAGCAAAAGGTCCCTGAAAATTTCTAAGTCTAAGAGCGCAACCCGACTTCGCAGCGAAGTCGGGGTGCGCCCTTAAGTTCGAGCGCACTCGGGAATGCGAAGTGCGGAAAAGGACCGAAATTTGGCTAAGTACAAGAGCGCAACCCGACTTCGCTGCGAAGTCGGGGTGCGCTCTCGTTCCTGTGCGCACTTGGGAAGCAGCGGATCCCGAAAAACGGCTAAGTGCCAGAGCGCAACCCGACTTCGCAGCGAAGTCGGGGTGCGCTCTCGTTTCTGTGCGCAGTCTGAACAAGCAAGCAAAACTGGCTAAGTGCCAGAGCGCAACCCGACTTCGCAGCGAAGTCGGGCTGCGCCCTCTAACTTGTGCGCACTTGGGCAGGATGTTTCAAGCAGCCCAAAAACTGTCTAAGGCACGGAGGCCTCCCCAACTGCGTTGTTCCCCACTTGCGCTGTCTAATTGCGCTCTGATTCCGGGCGAAGTCGGACATAAAAGAGAGACTGCCTTTCAAGGCAGATGCGTCCCTCATCAGATTTTGACAAGTGTCCAGCCTCGGGATTCGAGCCGAAGATGTGACAGGAAAAGGACAGGCGTGGGCCAAATTATTATACCGCAGCTACCCTCATTTAAGCTGACTCAAAGTTCCATCTACCGCAGCTACCCGCATTCAAGCTGACTCAAAGTTTCATCAACCGCACTGCCACGTAGCTGCCAAGTTTTCAGGTGGACCTTGCTGCAAGTACAGTCCCTGTCTGCAGAAGTCAACATCAGCAGCTCTTTTGCCGCTTTTGTCAGCTTTGTCAGCTATTGTCGGGTCTGGGATCCTGTGCCCAGAGTTGTAATCGGGGGGAAATTGCGCTATAAATAGCTGCACCATATCATTGTAAAGGGTGGAAGGGGGATATCCTGCTAGGGAACCATTGTAGCTGTATGTTTGCTTTTGAATACAAGATACACTTGGCTCTATTGACTGTTCTTGTTCTTTATGCTGCCTTTACTTAGCATTTCTGCCTCATGTTGCTTATGTTATTGCTTACTGTTATTCTGCTATCTGGATATCGGTATTTGATGATTAAGTATTCCTGGAATGCATAGTTAGAGGATACATAGGATGAATAACATCAGTAGTTTCTGTAATGTATTCTGTATTTAATTGTTGTTAGTAGTGGTGATTGATAGTTGCTGTGCTGCTTATCCTCCCCACCCAACGCAAATCACATTTATATTTCTTTCCGCATTTTTAATTTCTTTCCTGCACTCTGAGCTTAAAACCATCTGAGAAAACATATAGGAAGCCGGCCTTCTCCGGAGATTGGCACGGAAGGCATTCCTTCCTTCCGGCCTTTCAATCTACTGGGCGAATCTAGGGCGCATTGCATTAAAACCTATCCTAGTGGCAGATTTGTAACCAACAGGACATAGTTGTTGAGTTTTGACCTTTAATTGTATGGTGGATCACTGTTTTTCATATATTCTGGATTTGACCATTAGACATTATGGAATTTTTGAATCACATTTACATTCAAGCATCTAGCATGAGAATTTGCATAGTTTTTCCTTTACCATAAAGCAGACAAAATTATTAGGCTTGTTAAAGATAAAAGCAGTATAGAATCTTGCTCTTTTGTATGAATGAAACCCTCCACCTTTTTACGAGGAAATCAATCTGTTTTAAAGGTTTCTGATAAGCTTGAAACTGTTTGAATGCAGATACTCACAGTAATGTCTTTTATTTTGTTTATGCAGTTGGTGGCTGGGTGGCATCACTCTGTGTTGCAGGTTACACTGCAATTACTGTGAGAAGGATAGTTAAAACAGAGATGATGCCTGCAGAACCAATGCCAAAGCCTTCTCCATTTTCAAGGAAAGAGCTTTGGTTTTGGACTACTGTTTTTTCGATCTCATTTATTATTGCTGTTCTTTCACCCATGGCCGTTGGAACATATGCTCGCACATGCCTTCCATTCCTCCTAGCAGCAACTGCATTAGGATATATCATTGGTTCAGGGTAAAGTACATTTCTTCTTTATAATTTTTTTTTAATCACCTCTTCTAAATGGATTATGTTTTTAGGCAACATAATCACACATGCATGCTTACTTGTTCTAGTGGCATATATTTGTATGCATTTTACATTGAAAAAGAAAATTATCTTTAAAAGAGTGATTATATTGTTTTTAATAAGCTAAGCAATTGTTTATATTTATGTGTATATGCAGATTTCCTCCAAGTGCCAAGAAGCTACTGCATCCAATTATTACTTGTGCCCTTTCTGCAGTTTTGGCATCATTTGCTTTTGGAACCATCACAGGGTTGGGTTTTGAAACCGTACTAGGTATATGATTGAACTTATGGTTAATTTAAAGATGGAATTGTCTTATAGAATTACACATTTTTTAAATCCGTGAAAAATCTGTATTTAGACATTGAAACAATTGAGGGTTCATCTACTCAAGTCGATCATGGGTGTTATGGAGAATGAGTTTGTCTTTTTTCCATGCTGACTAGATTGGCTATTTCTAGCTCATTAAAAAGTTATAGAAGCAGTGTCAGCTCTATCCTTGTGGTAGTCAATGCAGAAGCATTACCTAGACATACAGAAGCCAAGTTTAAAGCATTTTACATGACTTTGTGCTTGTTAATAAGATGAATTTGTTAGCATTTCATCCATTCTATGATAAACCTCAGCCAAATACTTCAAGCTGCCTTTACAGATATGCTTCGAGTGCATGGTCTTCATAACTAGATGTGTCATGTATTGAACCAAAACCTTGAAATGAAGCATGGCATACTATCAAAACTATGTCAGGCATTCAACCAAAATCTTGAAATAAATTATAGTATACTAGCAAAAGTGTGCAGCATGTTATCTACGTTCTTGCTGTCACCCTTTTCTAGAAATCCTAATTTCATCACTTTGAAGCATTTGTTTCCTTCTCCCTCAAAGCTTTAGGCCTCTTTTTATTGCTGTTGCTGCTATGTCATAATTCTTGTTTTCTTCTAATTGTTCTGGATTGCATAAAAATGAATATTTTGAGTTTCTTGTCTTGGATAGATTGGAAAGAGATAGTTCATAGTTAAAATTGAGAATTACGTTGGTGAAGAAGAAATGCCATTCCCATGGCTATTGCCTAGCGTTTAGGCCCTAATGATATGCTGTTTCATGAATTTATAGTTAAGTTTTGTAATTCGGAATCAAGCAGTATAAAGTTCTGGAAATACTACTTGAGCTCATTTTGACCTGAATAAAAATTGAGATGGATAGATTAAGTTAAGATATGCAAAACACTCTTTTTTGCAAGTTTAAAAACAATAAAAGAAGTTTTGAAATGTGTTATAATTCACTTTGGCGGTGGCCAACATTGTAATATCTTGTTATACCTTTGTAATGATTTACATGTCTATATTTAACTCGTAAGGTGATCCACATATGTTTTAGTAGACCAAATAACATGTTGATTTGGTGGTTATTGGGATCTGTGCTCACGTATGATGAAGTGTAGTTATACCTCCACTCATCCATCATTTTGCATGTCAAGTGGAATTCTTTCTATCGTTGATGAAGAATTATGGTGTCTAAGGACATCACATTATATCTTTTGTGTTTTTTTTTATATTCGTGTTTACGGATTTTCTTTTGAGTTGTGGACAGATCTCTCTACATGTTGAACTTGATTTGATTCTTCACACCAAGGATAGCAAAGAAGAACACTTTGTGTTGGAAAGATTCATTCTTCTCTTTGGAGAAGTGAACATCACTCAAATTGGTAGGTTAGAGATGAAGTTCACCAATTTCAAACTAAATGACTTTGACATTGTTGAGAAGTATATAGCACTGTTCAAGAATTTGAAATCCAATATTGCTACTCTTCTCAGTAATCTTTCCCATATCGATTGGACTTTTGCTACTATTGTTAACATCATTCCATTGTTTTTGGAGAGCTATAAAGAGTCTTCTTTTGATGAGGTATTTGGTAGTGTTATTCATCATTAGGATACTTTGAGAAATATGCATAAACTTCCGCCCAAAGAATAGGCACATCCTAAAGATGCTTCAAGGGCAAAGGGTGAATTAAAGAATATTAAGGATGGTGGTTAGAGATTTTCAATAAAAAACACAAACAAGCCAAATTGTGGGTTCCACAAGAAAGAGGGTTACAAATCCCATATCATACATGGATTCAGAAGTTTGAGGAGATAGCTGAGAAATTTGGGTGTGACAAAGCTCTTAGAACATCACATGAAGAAGATGACGTTACCTTAAATAGTGCACATGTGGCTATGCACATGCCATACTAGTCTTCTTCCTTGTCTCAAGAATGGATTGCTGATTCTACAAGGCATATGGCTAAGCATCACCATCTTATTTCCAATTGTTGTCAGCCACAAAAATGGAGAGAGTTGTTATTGGTGATGATTCAACCTTGCGAGTTTTTGTTTGTGATGATATCACTATTGGAACAATCAAATTTGGTGATGTTCTTCATGTTTTGAGAATTGAAGTCAATCTCCTCTCCATTTATCGCATCACTCATATGAACAAGGTGAAATTTTGACCAGATCAATGGATTGTCAAGGACATTGATGATGACTTCAAACTTGTTGCTTTTGGGTATTCTGATAAGATCGATCATATGTATAAGCTTGGCGAAGCTTCAAATTTTTGGATTGAAAGGGATTTGTGGTATCAATGGTTGGGGCACACATTTAATCCTTGAAACATATAAGTTGTCTTCATATTGTTGATGTCCGTCCATCAATTGCTTTACCTAGTGTTGTATGTGAAATATTTGTTGTGGGAAAATATTAGAGGGAGGCCTTTATTACGAGAAAAGCTCATCGTGCTTCTCATCCTTTGGAGTTAGTTCATATTGATATTTGTGGTCCTATGGCTAACCGCTTCATTTCTAGTTCCAAGTACTTTCTTACTTTCTTTGATAATTTTTATAGATTTTTTGTATTTACACCATCAAATCCAAGGATGAAGCTTTTAAAAAATTCTAGACTTTCAAAGCATTGGTAGAATATCAAATTGGGAAGAAGATCAAGTGTCTGAGTATTGATCATGGGGAATTTTGTGCTAGCGATGAGTTTGAAAATTACCTCACAACTCATGGCATCACTTGGCAGAGGACTTTTCACCGTACTTAACAATAAAATGGGTTAGCTGAATAGAAAATAAGGGCTACCATGGAAATGCTTGTTGTATGCTTTATGCTAAGCACATGAATCTTAAGTTTTGGGTAGAAGGAGTACATTGTGCAACTTATTCTTGCCATCAAAGACATGGACCACTATGAGAAAGAGGTAGGAGAGTGGCCTTAGTTTCATACTTCAAGATATCTTGTCTAGTTGCATGGGCACATATTTCTTTTGAATAGCTGAACGAGCTTGATCCTAAGAGTCATAGATGCATTTTTATTGGGCATAACAAAGAGTTAGAAGCTTGATCCTAAGAGTCGACTCTCTCATCTAGCTATTTACAATGTGATCATTTTAGAAGATGTTTCTGAGGAGGTCCTCACTCATAGGCTCTTTCGACTCTTCTTGCAAATGCTTTTACATTTTCTTTTGGTTCTTGTTGATACTTGTCTGTAGCATGTTGATATTGTTTAGTTTTATAGGCTCATGGATACTTGAGTAATTTCACTCCTTCCCCAAGCACTTCAGTTGTGGATGTTTCTTTAGTTTTTGATATTCTAGAATCCAAATCATCCTTGGTATTTGATATAAATTCAATAGATGAGTTCCTACCTTAAGGCATTTCTTTGGTTGAGCTGAAGCCAATGCCCAAGTGGGCTAGGACTACACTTAAACCTTCATAGGATTCCTTCAACAGGAACATCATTGGAAGCCTAGCCACCTTGTGCTTTTCTTGCCAAGGTGGATGTAGGGTGAAAGCCTACTACTTAAAATTAGGCGAAGAGGTGTCCAAAGTGGGAAGAAGCCAAGGCAACTATGTATGAATCAGTTATGAAGAATCAAATTCGGGAGTTTGTTTGTTTGCCTAAGGTTAAGAACATTATTGAGTATAAATGGGTCAATAAGAATAAGTATGGTGCAAATGGTGAAATTAATAAGTACAAAGTTCATCTTGTTACAAAAGGCTTCTCTCAAAAGAAAGGGGTTGATTATAACGAAACTTCTGTTCTTATTGCTTGTATGGACTCCATCCAAATGATCCTCTACATTGCAACTTCATATTCTTAGGAGGTTCATGAAATGGATGTCAAGAGTGCTTTTCTTCATGGAGATCTCCATAAGGATGTCTAAATGCAACAACAACCAACTTTTGTTTAGGATGGATCCATACCATTGGTTTGTAGACTTAGGAAGTCCTTCGATGGGCTTAAGTAAGTGCCATGAGCTTGGTATGAGAAGATCCATACATTGTTTCTTAGTTGTGGCTTATTTCATTATGAGTGCAAGCATGATGTTTGTAGTAAACATCATGAGGATTAGATTCTCATCATTGTGCTTTATGTTGATGACCTGATTATCAATTGGAGCTCAAATTCAATGATTCCAAAAATGAAGCTACAAGTTCAAGATTCATTTGAGATGATATATTGAGCTCTACTTCATTGTTTTGGGCATTAGATTTTTCAATCTCCTTCGTGGGTTTCTCTTTCTCTGCCTAATTTGCATTGGATATTCTATAGTGCTTTTCTCTTCGCAGTTTGCATTGGATGTTCTATAGTGCTTTAGGATGGAGGATTCTTAGTTGGTTCACACTTATTTTGCATCAGGGGTGAAGCTTGAGACTATGTGTTCTTATATTTTGGTTGTTGCCCCTCTTAAAAGGTCTTTGGTAGTTAGCCTTCTCTATTTCACTCATATCGGAATAAACATTGCCTTTGCTTGAGTTTGTTTCAGGTACGTGCAAGCACCCCGTCAGAGTCTCTAGAGGGATGCAGCTTGGATTTTGAGCTATATTAAAGATAATATTCACATTATCATTGATTACAGCACAAGGGCTTCTTTTCTTGTGTAGGGTTACTTCTAATTTGAATTGGGCCAATGATCTTGATGATATAAGGTCTATTTTAGGCTATTTATTTCCCTTGACTCTGGTTCTAGGAAACAATACATTGTACCTTTTTCTTCCATGGAAATAGAATATTGTAGTGCAGTTCTTATTGAGAAACATCTCGAGTGGATATGGGTGTTTCTTGCACAGTTGGATCTTCCTTAGAAAGTATCTAGTATTCTATTTTATGACAATCAGTGTTGTCTTGTTGGTTCACAATCCTAGTAGAGCATCAACTTACCAAATACATTGAGATTTCAATGCACTTTATTTGGGAGCTCCACTCAAAGGGTCAACTTGTGCTTATATATGTACTTTCTGCATATCAGTTTGCAAATATCTTCACTTAAACCATAGTAGGGGTAACCTTCACCAACTTGCAAGATTATCTCTCATGGGAGAACTAACATTAAGAAGGGATGTTCAATTTTGTTTTTTCTCCATAACCCCTATCTAGATTAAGGGTGGATGTTGTAATGTATATTATTCACTTTGGCCATGACCGACATTGTAAGATTATGTTGTACTTTTGTAATGGCCCGCAGGCCCACATTTACCTTGTAAGGTGATCCATGTATTATTTAGCGGATGCATAATATCTCAGTTTGACTATTATTGGGATCCATGTTCATATATCATGTTGTATATTTATAAATTATACCTCCTCTCACCCTTTATTTTGCACATTTATTACTTATTAGAATTCTTCCATCATAAGTGAAGAATTTTAGTGTTTAAGGGCACCACATCATATCTTTTGTGTTCTTTTTGTTATAGGTATTACATTATTTGGTACCTTGTAAATAGTTTAGTTTAGGGTGTGTTTAATAGTTGAGTCTATATTATATGTCACGTTATTAAGTGAGAATATGTGTTATGTAAATAAGTGTGGAGTTATGTGTGTGAGGTGTCATGTTAATAAGTATGAGTTATGTGAGTGAAGTGTCATATTCAGAAGTGAGGAGTTATGAGCAATAATGAGAGACTTTGTCTTTATGTAAATATATGAAATTTATTATTATGTAAGAGAGAAATGTGAAGAGTTGGATCTCCTGTGAGTATGAGGAGATGAAGAGTTTATGAAAGTGCAAAGGTCAAGAGTCATGTGAATATGAAGAGTCTCATGTATGTATATATTGAAGACAAAGCTTTGTAATATGTATCGAACAAGCATTGCATTTTATGCATTGCTATAGTAGATGTATTTTCAATAAAATCCAATGAGTTTCTTTTTCATTATTATGTGCATATATTGAAAGTATTTGATATTGAGATCTTGTGAAATTATCCTGTGAGAATAGTGGTGATTTGCTAACACTTTTTTTGTGTTTTTGCTTTTCCTTTTGTGAGGCTAGGTAATTTGTTGATTTTGTTCTATTCTCTATTATTTTGAATTTTCAAAAAGTCTATTCTATTCTTCCCCCAAAATGCTTGTCTTTTGCTTTTCTTAATAAGCTATGTGTGGATCCTATTGGGGGTCACTCCCATAAAAATAACAAAATATTACATTGCTATCAGGTTAATTAGACCATATCCAACTTGCTTTTTTATTAAAGATATTCTTCATTTGTCTTTCTATCAAAGATATTCATCATCTTCCTCAAACTACTACATTTCTACAATCAACTCATTGATACATTTTTTTTAAGAGAGTCAATCTCACTTGTCTAATTGCTTTCTAAAATTTGAATCCTTTCAAGATGAAAATCAATAGTACGAATGGCTAAAATATTTGCTACCCAGTTTCCATATCTATAAATATGCTAGCTATAACAACCTTTCAATTCTCTAATACCTTTTTTTAGGGGTCTTATTCATGCCCCTAATATTCCAAGATATTATTTTCATCATCTCTTTTTGTATTTATTTGTGGTCTTAGCCCCACTTCTTGTTAACACGTGCGGCATTTGCTTTTGTTTTCCTATATCAATATCCCTCTCAGTTTCTTTTTCTCTCTTGGGAGTTCTTTTCACCGGTCCCACTTTTGGTATGAAACCTGCCGCCCAGGCCCAGGTGTGTAGGGGATATGCAGCTCTGTCTTCGCTAGGGAGGAATTGCTTCAAAGCACATTTTCAGGATATACCTATGAAGATGAGGATTTTTGATGCCTTGTTCAAGCCAACTATTACTTATGGGTCAATAGTTTGGGGTCCTAGTCTTGGGCCGACTGAGTGGTCACGGGTTGATAAGTCCAGACACTCTTTCTTCGACGATTCATTCGTTGCAAGGGCACAGTCCCCCCCTTATTATTCTGGCAAAATTTGGGGCTTCTCATCTCCAACTTGAGATTATATTCCTGATTATCGGTTATCTTCATAGGATCCATACTTTTGGAGATACCCTTGAGGGTTGCAGGCGGTACTCTTACCTCGCCCTTCACTCCTCGATGGAACTCTCTCCGAGTTCTTGAGGAGGCCGAAGGTGCTCGTATTTTCAGGTTTCTACCCTCCTGGCCAGCATTCAGATACAAATAGACAGACTCCTCCCTTATTCTTTGGGTGTTCACCCCCCCTCTTGTCTTAGTAAGGAGAGGATGCTCCACGAGATCCAAAAGGATGTTAATCTCTAGTATAACAGATGCACTTGGATCTCTCCTGTTGCCCCTCTTTATCCCAAGTTGTCTTTCTATGAGGGCAGAATAGTTCCTCCACAATACCTTCAACAACACATAATGCATAGTCTTTGGATCACTATTGGGCAACTCAGGGTGTGTTCTCACCAACTCCGGATTGAGTCATATCACCATCTTCTGATGGAGGAGCGGATTTGCTTGTTTTGCCCCTTGGGTGAAGGTGAAACCCTTCATCATTTTATTTTTTGTTGTCCCATTTATTATGAGATCCGGGGTAGATTCCATTGCCTTTTTAGGGACAACTCTCGATCTGTTTCTAACTTTCTACCTTATTTAGATACCCAAACCAGCAGTGTCTTGCACTCTTTCTTAGGGAGACAACTCAGCTTCGACAACATAAAAGTTCTCCTCCAGATGGATCTTGTAGACAACAGTTCTAAGCCCTAGGACTGACTGGCACATCCTCCAACAATTTTGAATGTAACCGAACATTTTTGAATGTAATTGAGCAATTTTGTCTAAGTGTTGGCATCAGACGTCCAGTCTGTAAGTCAGACATCCAGTGTTGCCAGTCACCAGACGTCCAGTTTTGTCAGACGTCTGGACTGGCATTCAGATGTCTGGTCTAACTGCCAGACGTCTATTTTGACAGCCATACGCCTGGGCTAGTGGTCTGACGGCTAGTTAGCAGAGTTAGACGTCTAATTAGCAATTAGTTAGCAGATTTGGTTGTAGAAGTGGTTGGGGAAGTTGGGGGAAGTTGGTTGGGATAACCAACTTCCAGCCCTATAAATAACCCCTTTTCAAACATTTGTATAGCATTAGAGAGAAAGGAGAGAGAGCACAGACTCTGTCTAAGATTCTATTGTATGCTGTAATCAGGATTGCAAATATAATACCAAGACTGTTATTCTGATCCACATTCTGCGTATGTATTGCGTGTTGAGTTGAGTTACAGATTGCTGCCATTAATGGAGTTTGTTGCAGGTGTGAAACACTGAAGGTCATGTTGCAGGTTTCCGAATGGTGAAATTGTTATTGCAGGTGTGTTGTTAATCGTTGGTGTTGGAGCGAAGCGGTTATGGCGGTTGTGCGTACCCTGAGGCCTGACGTCTAGCCAGATGTCTGGTCACCACTAGACGGCTAGCCGTTAACCCTCTCACCAGACGTCCAGCCCTAAACCTGATGTCTGAACCAGACGTCTGATTCAGTTCTAGACGTCTGCACCTGTCCCCTACACCGACCGGACCTCGTCGACCGAGTTAGCCTATCACCTGGACTTAGTTATACCTTGCCCACCCTGATATTAACTGTCATCACCTGTATCGGGAATGTACTCACCCCTGTCTACAGATCTTACCCTCCTCAACATCGGCTCATCACAACATACTTCACTAGCTCCGACAGTCCAGGTGACTTCTGACGGAAACGCCCCACATCATCTAGTTCAGACAAAAGCAGGGTCACTAGACAATGCACCCACAGTTTGTCAGGGTTCCAAACTAGCACTGGTTAAAGACTCCAGTACTTCGGCCTCGACTGTTAGGAGAGATTAGTTTCGGGGGTTCTTGGAGCTTGACCCTCTTGGGCTGCTTCCTCCCCCCTCCTCTCTCTCCGTTCTTCTTGGTGTGCACTCCTCTCTTCTGGACTGCAGCCCTCCCACCCTCTGCTCTCCCTTTTCTTTTCCCTTTCTCTTTGGCCCAGTTGTTGGTTAGTCTTGTATTTATCTTAGTTCTTTTCTTTGTTGGGCTTTTTAGCCTGCTAGCTGGCAGTCATTATTGTCCTTCTTATAGTCCCTTGGATCTTATTTTGGCCCACCGAGACATTAATATTATTTCATTTCATTTCTCTGTTTTTTTTTTGCTTCTTGTGTCTTCCTTTTCTCATTCCCACCAACACGTCATTTTCATCAATCTCTTTGATTTTTTCACACTGTTCATAGTGAGACTTATCATCTATAATTTGTCTTGCTCTAAAGGATTTGAAGTTCAAGGAATAACCTCAAAAGCACTTTCTTCTTTATGTTTAAGTGGAAACCCTAAAGTGCAAGGACACTCTTCCATAGCAATTACCTTCTTATGTTGCCCTAAAAATCCTAAGTTGCTATGCATTTCCTTCATCCTCATTTCTTTATTATGTTACTCTTGAAACCTTAAAGTGCAAGAGATAACCTCTACACTACTTTCATTTTTATTGCCAGGAGAGGATTTTATACTACTCAAGGAAAATGAAATGGATTTATTTGAAATAAACTTGACGTCTTCCACCTCCTTTGCTTTAAAATTTTTCTCGTCTTTCTTTGCACTTGTAATTCCCTTTATATTTGAACTTGCACATTGTACTTTTTCATCCCTTGTATCCTTCTTTGTTTCCTCTAATGGTTGATCCAAGTGGTCTATGGTGGCCTTTGCCATCTAGTGCTACAGATAGGCTTTCTCTACCTCTTGTTTTGGAGTGGAATATCCTTGATCTAATCCAACTTCTACTACAATATGATTTCCTTGCTTCATCTTGAAGTTTGTCTCATGACCAAATTTTTCTATCTTTTTCTTCATCATTTTTACTTTGCAATCTCTTGCCATGTGTCCAATCTCATAACAATTATGGCATCAGAATGCAATGTTTTCATAATCCACTTGTTGATCCCATTTTCATAATGCAAGGTTTTGAAATATCCATAGCAACACATATCCAGGTATATATAGCATGCTTTTGCTTCTTAGTAGTTGGTCCCTCCTTGATGAACTCCCCTAGGGTATTTCCAATATTCTTTAAAACATCCTTATTTTAAGCTGATATGGAACTTCAAAAAGCCTAACCCATGCCAAAAGCTTTTTAAAAGCTTCTATCTCGACAAAAATATTCACACTCCATGGTCTTAAATAAAGGGCATCTCTCCCCCTAAACCATGGGCCACCACCCATTATTTTATCCTTGATTTTTGAAATGGAAAAGATGACGAAGCAAAAACATTATTTTATCCTTGATTTTTGAAATGGAAAAGATGACGAAGCAAAAACTTTAGGAAGAAAAGTCTTGGAATTTGAATTCACTTCCCACTTCCACTTGATCCAATTTTGAATCTCTACAAACCCTAGTTAGAATCCATGGAACTTACATAGTAGCCTTCTACTTTTAAGAACCATTGTCTCATGCTCAATCATCTCATCCTTAATAATCACTTTCGGTGTAACATCTACTTCCTAGATTGAACTTGCCATATATTCTCTCTTCTTCTTATCTCCAACTTAGACATCCATACTTCTATCTAGGGCATCCTGACTTCCAATTAGGGCTTTCCTTCCATGCTACCCAGTGAGGCTTGCTCCTGGCTTGCGCTCTCGCAATTCGCACTCATAGTTAATTTGTCTATTTTTCTTTTTGGTTTTTGTGTAATTTTACTTTTCTGCAATTGTGCCACACATGTTTACTAAATATCTTGTTTCTTCTCTAAAATTTTATACTTGAGTTATTTGTTTAATTCCACAATTGTACAGTTCTGCATTCCTTGTAAATGATTAGGATAATGCTTTAGAGATGATGGGCAAACTGTCCATGGTCATAAATACCTGAAAAGTTCTTCCTTGTTTCACCCATGAACAATGGTTTGGTTGCCAAAAATCACATAATGATCTCTTTGTTGCACCTCAGCTTATCAATCTGGAATTGCACAGTTAAAAGCAAATTCGGCTGGGATTGCAACACTGTTGGGTGCAGCCAATTTTATGTATGTACAGTCACTTTATCCCCAAGTCACGATACATTTGGAAGAAAATATGCCAAAGGAGAGTCAAGTTTGAAATTTCTTTATCCCATGCTTATTTACCTCAAATCTTCCCTTTGTTGTGAAGTTCCTTTATGCATGGAAATCTCAAATCTGCCTATAGTCTATGAAGCCCTAACCCAAACCCTAATACCCATGTAGACCGAAGCCCTTATCCCACCCAAATTGGAATACCATCTTATCTTCTAATTCTAGCCAAAACACTGAATGTCCTTTAGACCCAAGAAATACCTTTTCCACAATCTATGAGAAACACCAGCGGGAAGTTGGTGAAGAGCTCTACTCTCACCCTCATCCTCTACTTTGAGCTGTGTTCTATACGCAATCTTATGTCTCTAATGCCTGAACCATCAGCTCTACTTTCACAAGATACCTGCACAAATCGGTGCCAAAACTATACAGTTACAAAAAATCTGGATGGGAAGGGGGGATGTGGAGGGGATTGAAACAATAGTAGTAAACTAACGAGGCATTTGATAGAAGAAATTTTGGAGCATCAGACAGGATAACAATTTTTAAACCAGCTTACTGTATCATATTAATTCTCAGGAATTGTCTTTATCTATAGACTAAGACAAGAAACTACTGCCCAGGAAGGGGAAAAAGCCAACACAAAGGATAAAAGCTCTGCTTTTTCTCTTCGATATTCTTTTTAGTGGTCTTTTCTCCCTACTTTCCAGAAACACTTCCTGTAATAACTTCAGAGAAATAATCTATCACTTCCCCTAAATTAACTACATTCTGATGAACAAGAAACTTTTCAATAGTAAGTGTTGCATGGTCAAAAGTTGTGTTGTTCGTTGCTCTCATATTTTACATCATTCTCCCCTGGCTAAAAAAAAAAAAATATTAACTTCTCAGTTCAATACTAGTGGGTGAGCCAATCGTCTTGTATTTTTACAACCCTGTCTTAGTGATCCAGTTATACAAATCAATCAAACCCTTCCATTTTATTGTTTTAGGATCTATTAGGAACCTTGCAGTAAAATAAAAGTACATCCGCACAATATTGCAATAATAACAAAAAGTAAGCTTGAAATTAACAATATTGCAATATGAAATAGAAATGTAACAAATTATACTGCAGAAAACAAGAACACATTACAAAATCGCAAGCCTCTTCGAGGGGGCACCTCAGAAGTAGAGCTTCAATACAACAAAATACGAGATCCTCTTCTCTTGCCCCCTTGGTTCTTTTAAAGACTTCGACCATCCTAACCCTAATGCTAAAGGGTTTCCATCCATGTGCAAGTGGGGGCATGAGCTAATAACTCCTAAATAATAACTGTTATATCTTTTAATAATGTCTTTTTATAATAAATAACGGTTACATCATATGGGCTCGTAAGCCTAGGCACACGACTAGACAATTATTACTAATATTAGAATGGGGTCTTAACATGCCCATCCTCTTCAAAAAAGCGTTGTCCTCAATGCCGGAGATGAGAAAATTACTATTGAAGCTGCTAAAGAGACTCCCATGTGTCATCTTCTTGTTGTAAACCTTGCCATTGGACCAAGACTTCAGTGATGGTGCGGTTACGAACAACTCGGGTTCTGCAGTCCAAAATGTTGTCAGGTTCCAAGATGACCAAACCTTCATCGTCCACTCAGGAAGTGTCAATTGGACCTGAACAGGGTTGCCAAGTACCTTCTTGAGATAAGAGACTTGGAAGACTAGATGGATTTTGGAAGGTGGTAACGTGAGCTTATAGGCCACTTGTCCAATCCGGTGCAATACCTGGTAGGGTCCATAAAACCTTGTTGCAAGCTTTTGATGAGCATGAAGTTGCATTGATGATTGCTTGTATGGTTGGAGTCGAAGGAAGACCATATCGCCTATATTGAAGCTACGCTCTAAACGGTGTCGATCAATTTGTTGTCGCATCCAGTTCTAAGCCGTAACCAAATTCTCCTTCAATTGCTGTAAGAGTTGGATGCGTTTTTGAAGTGTTGCACCCACCGCCTAAACTTTGGATTTTATTGGAACATATGAAGAGGGTGACGGAGGTGTATACCCACAAACTGCCTCGAAAGGAGTCATTTTGGAGGTTGTGTGGAATGAAATGTTGTACCACCATTCAGCCAATGGAATCCTCTTCGCGCACTATGTTGGGTGTTCATAAGTAAAACAGCGAAGGTAGGTTTCCAAGCATTTATTGACAATTTCAGCTTGATAGGTTGAGCTCATTCTCAGTCGCATTCCCTGTAGTTTAAACAGTTCTTGCCAAAAATGACTAGTGAAAGTGGGGTCGTGGTCAGACACAATAGATTTTGGCTTACCATGGAGATTAAAAATGGAGTCCATGAATATTTGGGCAATGGTGGAGGCATGGTAAAAATGGGCGAAGGAACAAAAATGAGCATACTTCAAGAGATGGTCCACAACCATAAGAGTGATAGTTTTCCTCCCATAGATTTAGGAAGTTCTTCAATAAAATCAATGGAAACATCAATCCATACATATTCTGGGGTTGGTAAAGGTTGTAGAGAGTCTGGAGTACGAACCGTTTCTCCTTTCATCAATTGGCAGATCTCACACTCCACAAATATTTGGATGTCGTTTTTCATTCCTTCCCAATAGAATGACTGTTTAGCTTGTTCATATGTCTTCAAAAAACCTGAATGGCCTGTTGTGGATGAAGCATGCATCTCCTTCATGATGTCCTCACGAATTGATGAATTTTTAGGAACCACAATGCAAGCTTGGTATCTTAACATTTGTCCATCCCATGAATACCCGATGTGTGAATTGGGGTCTCTTTGGAGTTGCTCCCTCAAAGTTTGCAAGGACAGGTCCTTGGTTACTTCTTGAAGTTGGAAGACCCACTGGGAAAGTGGGGAAGAGATGGCACATAGTGTGTTCTATTTCTCAAACTATTGTGAGAGGGCATCTGCTGCAATGTTCTCCTTCCCTTTCTTGTAAATAATATCATAATCATACCCCAACAATTTTGAAACCCATTTCTGCTATGCTAGAGTAGATACCCTTTGTTCCAAAAAATATTTCAAACTCTAATGATCCTTTTTAATAGAGAAATGCCTCCCAATGAGATAAGGTTGCCAATGATTGACAACATGAAGGATGGCCATCTTTTCTTTTTTGCCCAAATTTTTTCCCAACAATGCCTTACTAGTGAAAGCTAGGGGTCACCCTTTTTGCATTAATACTGCACCAATGCCATGGCCCGAAGCATCACTTTCAATTATAAATGGTTTGGAAAAGACAAGAGTGGCTAACACCGGTGTTGAAATCATGCCTTCCTTGAGATCTGCAAAAGCTTTTTCAGTTGAAGCTGTCTACATAAATGAGTTCTTCTTTAACATGGTAGTTAGTGGGGCTGCTATTTTTCCATAACCTTGGACAAATCGTCGGTAGTAGCCAATAAGAGCCAAAAATCCCTAAAGCGCCTTGAGAGTTTGTGGCTTAGGCCAATTTTGTATGGTTTCAATTTTCTTGGGGTCAACCTTAACTCTCTCCTGTGAAACAATATGCCCCAAGTATTCAATCTCCTGCATTCCAAAGGAACATTTGGATCATTTTGCAAATAACTGATGGTCCTGCAATAGTTACAAAGTCTTGTCCAGATGTTGCAGGTGCTCTACCCAAGTGTGTCTGTAGATGAGAATGTCATTGAAGAAGACCATAATGAACTTGCAAAGGAATGGACAGAAGACATTGTTCATGAGGCTTTGGAAGGTTGAAGGTGCATTAGTTAGGCCAAAAGGCATGACCAGAATTTCATAATGACCCTCATGAGCCTTGAATGCTTTTTTTGGAATATCTTCATCCTTAATCCTTATCTGATGGTATCTAGAGCAGAGATCCAACTTGGAAAAAATTTCGGCACCATGTAACTGATCCAACAACTCATCAATCATAGGAATAGAAAGTTTATCCGTAATGGTGAGTTTATTGAGTTCACAAAAGTCTACATAGCTGCCACGGCCCATCTTTTTTCGTGACCAATAGTATCGGTGACGAATAAGGATTGATATTGGGTTGAATTACCCTTGTTTTAAATAACTTTTGGACCAACTTTTCAATTTCTGATTTTTGCGCATATCGGTGTCTGTAGGGTCGGATTTTAGGTGGCAAGATCCCTGGTACTAGGTCTCAAAATGACTTGTTTACTTTTTTTTTAACTCAAGTGTAGTCTGTTTTTCTCCTAAAGCTTTTCTTCACCTAGAAAATTGGCTTTCTTTGTTCCTCGACAACTGCCTTATCTGTGATTGTTTGGCCTGTTATGGACAGCTACCTTATCAAACTTTGTCTTGTTTGTCATTAACAACTACCCTGTCTGGCACTTTTGCTGATTGTTACTAACAACTATCCTAGCAGACTGTTTTGTTTGTCACTGACAACTGCCTTGTCTGACACTATTCATGATTGTTATTGACAACTGCCCTGGCAGGCTTTGTTTTGATTGTTACTGACAATTGCCCTGTCTAACACTGCTCTCGACTATTACTAAGCCCGAACAGTTATCTTCATCAGTCAAGAACAATTACAATATAGTCAATTTTGTGATAGGTGTAGTCTTCCCAGTATGCTCAAATTTGTGGTTAGGGTTCTTGAGGTTTGACAATCTCTATTAGGATTTGACATATGATTGAAACAGGGTAACTCGAGGCCAAAGTGTGCATACTGACCATAGCCCTATATTATACCATAACGATGAACGATAATGCTGGGACCAATATTTGAGGCCACTACTCAAGGAGGATTCCACACATACCCTTGAGTGCACTATGTACGTCTCTGACAGTACAATAGGGTAATCTTCCTGAGTGTTGTGCTCAGTGCACTATGGATAGATACATAGTCGAAAATCTTCTTATGGTTAAAGGTCCCTCCTAAACCTAGGGGCTCTCCCTATATACTCGAAGGTACGTAGGCGCTCAAGTTTGTATATGAGTGTTGTCTAAGGCGTGGGTATTGGAGTCTGATCACTCTTCACTTCACTAGACATTTTATGGGCAATCTAGCTTTGTCAATAACAACAACTCCTCCGTGATATTTTAAAACCCCCGACACAGGATTTCTAACCTATTAAACTAAAACAGAAAAAAAAATGGTTCAATTTTTTTTTGTAGGGTAATAAGTAGGAAAATAAACACAAACATAAATTATATCTAATAGGTTGGAATGGGAGGACAAGAACTGTCTGCATTGTAGCATGACACAGGTTTGGAAAGCGCTTTGATACAAAGCGCTTTTATACTACTTGTTATGAACCTTGCAGTAAAATAAAAGCACATCCACACAATATTGCAATAATAATAGAAAATTAGCTTGAAATTAACAATATTGCAATATGAAATAGAAATGTAGCAGATTATATTGCAGAAAACAAGAACACATTATAGAATCATAAGCCTCTTCAAGGGGGCAACCTCCTTAGAAGCAGAGCTTCGATACAACAAAATATGAGATCCTCTTCTCTTGTCCCCTTAGTTCTTTTAAAGACTTCAACTACCCTAACCCTAACTCTCAAGGGTTTCCATCCACGTGCAAGTGGGGACCCAGGCTAGTAACTCCTAAATAATAACCGTTACATCTTTAAATAATGTCTTTTAATAATATATAATGTTTACATGATATGGGCCCGTAAGCCTAGGCACCCGAAGTACCACACGACTAGACAATTATTAACAATATTAGAATGAGGTCTTAACAGGATTTGGTAGTAGCAATTTTTGTATCCACCATTATTCAATCTGTCCTCTTCTTTTCCTGGGTAGATGCTTGGTTCATTCATCAACTTCCTTGGCTTTTGATCATCTGTTGAACTTGTTTGTTGAGGATAAAGGTCAGCCAGATTGAAGATCAAACTTATGTCTAGATTTTTAATTACACAAAGCGATGAAGGAATAGGGTGGTGGAGATAACAGCTACACCCCTTACTCAACCTTTCATACACAAACAGAAATGTACCTCATCGACAAACCTTATTAATCAAAGTAAATCATGCCAGCTATTTCTTCCTTTGTTCTGAGTATGAAACATCATAACTAAGACTCATGAGTTAATCTATGTCTACCTAAATGATGTCTCCTTCTTAATGCATCAACCACTAAATTAGATTTGCCACTCCTATGCTGCAAGACAAATGTATAACTCTTCAAGAATGATACCCTTTTGTCATGTTGATGGGACAGCCTTGATTGTGAGTTTATGTAGTTCCATGATCAATGGTCATTTGTTAAAATAAACGCTCTATGCAAAAGATAATGACTCCAAACCTAAAAGCATGGCTTCTTGTAAAACATGTTGTACTTCTTAGCATCATTCAGTTTCTCATAAAATGGGCAGTTGGTATACCTTCTTGACATGGCACTCCAGTGGCCCTGCTGATGCATAACTCTACTGCAAAATTCTTCTGAGAGTATGGTGAAGCAAGAATTGGCTCCTCAATTACCTCCTTCTTGAGTTGTACAAAGCTCTATTCTGCTTCCTTTGTCAAGGGAAAGACTTTTCCTTATGCACAATTGTGAAGAGTTTACTTAAACTGCTGAAAATTTCTATTGAACTTGTTATAGAAGTTCAGCAACCCACAAAAATCCTCATCTTTTATGGCCTTGACCCTTTACAGAGCCATGCTCAATTCATCGACTGAAATCACATTGTGAAGGAACACAAGTTTGCATTTGCAAAACTCAGTCTTCTCAATATTGACAAACAACATTTCAGCTCTAAATTTGTCAAACATGGATTTTAAATAATCTTAGATTTTCCTCTATATTCTTCTAATAATGATAAACTTTCCAATCTATGATTTAAATACTGGATTCATGGTTTGGATGAAGGGGGATGGGGTATTGTACAACCCAAATGGCCTCACCAAGCATTCATATACACCATTCTTTTCTTTGAATGCTGCTTTCCACTCGTCTTCTTGCCAAATTTGAATTTGATATTAATCGCTTCTAAAATCAATGTTGGATAAAATCTTGACTTCTGCCAATCAATCTAGTTTATCATCCATTCTGGGCAATGGGTTTGATATTTCACCTTGATTTTGTTATTGGCTTTAGAATCCATACATAGTTTCCAACCTTCCATTGAACTTCTTTCTTGGAGGAGAGCAGCGTTGGTTTGGCACATGGGCTCATGCCTTCCTTTATGAACCCTTTTTTCCAATAAATCAACAATTTACCTTCTCATTTCTTCATTTCCTAGAGGTGTTAATCTTTAAGCAACCTGGTTGAAAAGTAAACCAATCTGATGGAAAATACTTCGTCAACTAGGCAAGCCTGTGAACAATTTTGAAAGGTGAAATATGAATATTGCCTTAATAAGCTCTCCCTCTAGAGGAACATCATATTATTCCCTTATTTCCTTTAAAGTGCAAAAGATAGCAAATCTCCCCTTTAGACTCTTTGACGAATTCTTCCCAACCTACAGTACATAGAGACAAGGATGATATTTCATATGCCCCTTCTTACTTGAAAGGATTCATAACATTTTGCTTACCCTTATGTTTTAACTCATAAGTGTTTTCTTTGCCAAGGTGGATTGCATTTCTATCATACTGCCATGGTCTACATGATAATAGTTGAGAAGCATCAATAGTTATCACATCACATAGTAGCTCGTCTTCATATGGGCCATTGTTAAAAGCAACAAGGCAGGACTTATCCAAGCAAGCTATGATCCTTTTTTTAGCCGAGAAATATTATATTGATTAGAATTCAGAGTACAAGCAAGTTGGTAGATTTTGAACCAGTTCAGCACTGACCAAATTGTCTATCCACTTACCATCAATAATTAGTGTGCATACCTTGCCTTAGCACTTGTATCTGGTGCAAAAAACATTTTTCCTTTTCCTTGTTTGCTTTTCATTACTAAGGTTCTTTGTGGCAAAAAAGTTTTCCCTGGCTGGGCTTCAATTTCAACTGCCTGTGGCTCTTTTTGAATCGCCATGTTCTGAAGCTCTTGTGCTTGGAGGGAAGTTTAGAGCATTGTGAGTTGCATTACATATAAAGCTTCTAGGAACCAAAATATTGCTGTTGTCTTTTCCTAATCTCTAAAACCTCTTCTTCCTTTGATATTCGGCTTCACCTCTTGGCTATCATTTGGTCCTTCTTCCTTTGTAGGCTTAGAGGAGCTTCCCTTTCCCGTATTTGTAGTCCTACCAACCCTCTTGCTCTATTGTTTTCCACTTTTTTGTCAATTTCTTCTCTTCCTCTAAATTATACTGGAAAGTGTCACTTACTGATTGCACTTTGATGGTAGTGCTAACTTATCTTGAAGGTGGTACCTTTGTCTGTTCATCGGGCTGCTGCGTACTCCCCCTCTTCTTGTATATCAGTTTTGTTTGTAACTTCATGAATTTTTTTTTGTGTGTAGGCTTGTATTGACTGCTCCTTTTGCCTCAAATTCTGATCATTGGAAGTTAGAAATTTGTAGATGCTTCAATGTCTTTGTCCGCAAATTTATTTTCTCTTTTCCCTGCCCTATTATATTTGTGAATTATCCTATTGTAGGGAAGCATGAGATTTCAACATTGCCATTGCAAACATTATCCTCCTAGGGTCCCCTTATTTAATACCCTCCATCTCTAAGTATCTCAGCACCTCTTGAACCCAGTCAATAAATCAGTCAAGGTTGAGTTCTTTAAATGCTAGCTTGAGTTCTTTTAATTCTGAAACCTTTGCCCCTCCCCTTAGCCTCCTTATCTTGATACAGTTTTGATCATTTCATAGGATCTAGAGCTCTAGATTGAGCTTGTGGAACCTCACATTTGTCTTCTGGATCATATTGCAATAATCTGGTTTCCCTGGCCTCTAGTCTTCTAAGTAAAATTTTGCCTGCATTCTGTAATTACCAATATTCCTTATTCTCCATTTGACGTTTACTCCTCTTTCTGCTATCTTACTCTTTGTGTGTATTTTTTCTCAGCCAATGATTTTCTCTGAAACTGATTAATGGAGAGCTCTACCTTAACCCTTATTCTCTGACTTTACCTTTGGTCTATCTCCTATCCTATGTTTCCAATGACCGAATACTGAGCTGTACTTCCAGGACAGAGCTGCACAAGTCAGTAGCAAATCCTACATGCACAAACTGGATAAAAACAAAATTTCATAGCAGTAGTAAGCTCACAAATCATGTAACAACAGAAATTTTGAAGCATCAAGCAGGATAGTAATTTTGTAAAATAACAAACTGTATCAAATTAATTCTCAGCAATTTAAAATCCAGACAGAGCATAAAGCTTTGATTTCCTAGAGGGAAAAGGACTGCTTTTCACGGATATTTTCTTTAGCAGATTTTTATTCATACTTTGCAGAAACACTTCCTCTAAAAACTTTCCTGAAATAAACTAACAAGTCCTCTAAAATACTTGCATTCTATCAGAAAAATGACACTTCACAGTAGTAGCCATTATGCACTTAAAATTCATGCTACTAAGTGGCCTCATCTCCTACACCAGAAGCTGAATATTCTTAGTCATGATACATATTGCTTATTGTGTAAGCTTACAAATGATCAAGGTTGTGCAGTCATGCACTAAATGATACCACACTCATATGGCCTTCTAAGCTCAAGAATTGCTTTTAGCACTTTGAAGTAGAAGGCAGATTGAAAGTGTTTCCAGCTGCATATAAATTGAAGAAGTCATGAGGAGCTGTGTTCCAGAAATGGCAGAAATTTAAATATTGAACAGATGAAATTCTCCCATATTTTGATGTTTGATCAAAGGTTCCACTCTTACATCAATCTCATTGTAGGCAGTTGAACTGTTGTGGCACTGGCTCAGGCACCACCCAAGTCAGTTGTCATGGAGTGTTTGTATCTTTTGTATATACGTGTAGTTTGTCATTCTGTAGTCATTCTGTAGTGCATGTGACGGGCTTATTGCATTGTGCATGGCACACTTGTGTAATAATGATGTACATCAGGTGAGGTAATTTCAAACTTTTTATATATGTAGTTATGCATAGGGTACGCAGCAGTCGGGTAGTTACAACTCCTCCCCCATTATCCATGGTTGTATATATTCATCCTCAGACCGGTCTGGAGGCATCCATTTCTTCATGTATAGAGTTGTGTATGTAGAAATATTGTGCACATATGCTGGCATTGAGACTGGTTCACGACGTAAACTTTTCATGAAAGTAATGAAATGTTCTTGCTATCCTATTTTCATATATTGCTGTTAATTATTTCATTGCATAGTTTTTCTTATTACTTGCTGCTCTGTTTTTTGTGGAATACATAAAGTTGTACTACACTCATAGCCTATTCAGTGGAAGAAAATATGAAGCTTGTCTATCAATACTCTTCTAATTAATGCCAAATTGCAAACTTAATTAGGAACAAAAAGTTACAGGTAAATATTTGTAGCTATCTCTATACTAACTGAACATTATGACCAGATACAAAAGAATAAATAAATGTGATACGTAATCATTGCTCTTCTGATTAATGCCAAATTGTAAAACTTTAATTAGGAACAAAAACTTAAGGATTTGTAACTATCGCTACACTAACTGAATATTATAACTAGATGCAAAAGAATCAATAAACTCGATAATATACCTTAGAATAATGAACTTCAGAGCATAAAAATTCAAATTTGATATATTCAGGACATGTTTAAGTTGTTGTTGGATTGCTCTTCTTGAACAGATCATTTTTTTTTTTAATATTTTATTATGTTAGATCTTACTGATGTTCCATCAGTCACCACACAACCTTTGCAATTCTCAACAATCCAATTTGGTCCACTTGCACAAGTTAGCTACACATGCATATAGTTTCAGAAAATACCAATTTATTCTGCATATATTGCTTTAATAATTGGTCCACTTACCATCTTCCTGGTATCACAACGTAAAAATTAAACATGAAGTCCCAGTGTGCTCTTATAGGTTCAATATGCAATCGATGGCCTCTCTCATTTTTTCTATATTCTAAGTTTTTGTTTTGTCATTTTCATTTTTAAACGCTTTTATACCAAGTTTTTCTTTTTTCGTTTTTCCCTTTAGGCTGCTTCACTGTATTGTATGACATACTATGCTCTTGAGTCCAGTACCTACTTTTGTCAGTTCATTTTATTTCATTTCTATTGGTAGTAATGGCCCATTTGAAGTCAATTGATAATAGCATATTTCAATTTGCTACACTTTCTTGTACTGATTTTTACCACTTTTGTTATATATATTCATGTCCTAAGGAGCAGAAATGTAGTGACCGTGCTTTGAGACATCCATTTTATACAAAAAAAAAAAAAATTAGAGATGAGATTTGATCTTAGCCACTGATTCACATTCCTAGTGCAGTTTTCTTTTTCTATGGTATGTCTTAGTTAATCTTGACTTGGCTAATTTCCCTATTTATCTTGTAAAATTGGAGCCTGGTGACACGTTTTCAGTTTAGTTTTAGATAGCTTTTGCTATCTTGTGATCAAGCTCTATAACTTTTCAAATCTTTTTCACTGGGATGTAAAACAACTTTTTACATTCTGAAGTTCATATGGTGCTCCTAAGATGCCATATCCAGATTCTTATCAGTGTTGGTTTCAAAATGTAATTATTTGTTTTATTTAATTTTTCAAGCCTCTATATAAACTTCTTTTCCTTTCCATAGCATGGTAGTCCAATAGTTGGTGTGCTTGAGAGATGGTTCCTCTTCTTTCATTTGGCTTGCATTCATCACATCACAGAAACATTTCCTTAGTTGTGATTCTACCATGAGATAAAAATCACTACAAATGCATTACTTGCTTTGCTGTATAGGCAGTCAAAAGGCTTAACATTGGTTTTATTTTTTTGTGCAACTAAATATGCCTACTCTGTCCTTTTAATATTCCTGCAATTTGCAGGATCATATTTGACTAAAAATTCATCAAACCCTGGTGCTGGTGATATATTGATGGGATTTCTTGGATCAGTGATTCTATCATTCGCTTTCTCAATGTTTCGGCAGAGAAAGGTCTTCTCTTTCCTTTAAAGGATCCTTCGTTGTCTCTTTCAAATACATTATAAGGTCATCTATAACGTAGAAGAAATTCTTGCAGAATGCATAAGGATTTTATTTTGTCTAGTGTTGTACTACATCATCAATGTACAAGTCAGATTTTAAATCATCTTGCTGCACACTAGATTGATGAATTTTCCAGAATGATTTTGCTTAAAAAATTTTGTAATCTTCTGTGTTATTATGCTTTAGTTCCTTGTGTTTGGTGGGCATTCTGCTCGTATCCTGGTGCACTGGATCTCTATTCTCCCAAAATGCGACTACCACTGTTTAAGTACTCACAATTGTTTGCTTACAAATATGGCTCCATAGTAGTCTTCCCATGCTCTTCCTAAACCTAGGATGAAGCAAAGAATGCTGCGGCTATAGACATTCTCTAGAGTCTAGACTACCTTATCATGAACAAGTAGGCCCAGAGATTAATACTATTGAATAAACTTTTAGCAATAACGCTAATTGTGGTGTAGCATGAATTGGTGTTCTGGAGATATTAAGAATTTGAATTTCTTTTGTCTGTTCAGCTTGTCAAACGGCATGCTTCGGAGATCTTCTCAGCAGTGGTGGCTTCGACTGTTTTCTCACTTTATTCAACAGCAGTTGTAGGCCGCGTAATTGGATTGGAACCAGCCTTAACTGTTTCCATTTTACCAAGGTGTATCACTGTCGCATTAGCACTCAACATTGTCAATCTTTTTGAAGGTTCTTTCTTCTCCCCTCAATCCTCTGTGCAAATGTCCCTGCCTGCATGTACATATTTGCTGTTATCACAGAGTGGTCATTGTATATTGTAAAAACTTTGGCATATTTTCATAAGTATGCACATATGATTTCATTGTTTGTCTGTAGCAAAATTGCTATTCAAAACATGAATTTGTACATGAGTTTTCTAGGTTCATGTTTGCAGAGACTTGGAGTTTCCTGCAATAATCAATGTGTTGGGGATGTTACTGGATTACAATTAATAAGCAATGCACTAGCTTATACATGTCTCTTTAGATCTATGTGTACCCACTATGACATGCAGAAAAACTGATCGAAACAAAAGATTATGAAGGGAAAACCAAGTAAATCAAATAGCAGAAAAGAGGAATTCGAGTGCAACATGACAGATTTTATCTATGATCATATATGCTATCTTTTTTTTCGCCTAGTATTCTCTATAGAATTGCCTACAAGTGGTTTTTCCTTGCTAATGAAATTAGTCATAGGGAAAGTTGGTATTGGAAAGCTGTGGAGTCAGACTGAACTCACAACAGATGAATACATAAGCTACATAGAAGTCAGCAAACACTAACAGGAGAAAAAAAAGTTCTGAAAACATGGCAGTTCCCTTTATCAATGCTTTACATATATAGTTCTTTAACTTTCCTGTGAAACTAGAAAAATATTTTTTTGTTTTAACATGTATTCTGTGTTGCCCTCAACTGTCAGGGACATCATAATTTCAGTTTTCCTCCCAGTGTTCTACTTTATGTTACCAGAAATGGGTTGGACTCTGCTGTTTCTAGGAAGAAAAGCCAGAAATCTAAGGGGGTGGAAAATGACATCCTTAATGAAAGCTATCAAGTTCTTCGACTTTCCTGTGAGACAAGAAAGATACTTGTTTTTTTTACATGTATTCTGCAGTGCCCTCAACTGTAATGTCCCCATTTTTGGTTCTCTTGCATGGCAGTTGGCACTGACCTTCTGGGTGTGTGTCAACCTTATCAGAGGGGTTATTTGAGGTTACCAGTGAGCTCAGATGGTCTAGAGGACCCATATGACGTTTTCAGATGTTATTTCCGGCTTTTGGTGTGTTCTCCAATATTCTTGGAGAGAGCATCTATTTATAGTAAGTCACCCGATCAGGTCCGATTCTCATTATTTATCATCGGGATCACTCCAGTGCAGTCAGTTTTCGATTCCGATGTTGTTCGACCATTTTCGCAACTCGGGTGTAATATTGAGTTATGTTTTAATTAATTTCACTAAGGTTGCTATTTTAATTAAAATATTTTAATGGGCACCTTAGTGTTATAGCTCGTTGGAACCGGGATGGAAAGTTTTAAATGTTGGGACGCTAATAAAGTGACTTTGGTGTCGGGAATAATTAAATAATGAATTAAATCATTTTTCGGGGGTATAAGGCTTATTTAATTAATAAAGTGATTTTATATTGAGTTTCCGGAAAGTTCCCGGAAAAAGTTATAAAAGGGGGTTTGTGAGCTCATTTGGGATTATGCATGCTTATTCTAATTTCTGGAGGTGGATTTGGAGAGCTTTTTCGAAAGCAAAACCCTCGGACGAAACCCCGTGGGCAACCAGGTTCGGTAGTGAAAGATTCTGCCCTAGTTGGTTTGTTGGAGAGATTGTTCGAATTTCTCACAGTGCGATTAACAGCAGGGATCTTCCCAAATTTGTGAAGTCTCATTTTGAAACAAATTTGCAAAATAACAGATATATCAGCCGTTTACCTCATCGACCGCGTGGAGAATATAAAATATTATAGCGGCCGCTTGGGTGTATAACACACCCGATATCGAGTCATTGTTGGGCGAGTAGCTGACTAAAGGTTGCGCGATGCATATTTAGTGCCACGGTAGCATATTCCGACTCATTTTCTGTGTGTCGTGGACCTGAAAGGAGGTGACGTGGATTGCATGCTTGTCATAGCCGCCGCCGACCTTGTGACTCCTTACCGTTGGCTGCCGAAGACCTCCTACACTAATCGCGCCAGCATATGCTTTAAGATCGCTGCAATCAAAGTATGGACGGGTATTTGTAGGTCGCGCGGAATATTGTGACCGCGACCCCTCAATCGTTCTTCACCCCATTTGTATTTAAATCGACCTATCTGCTGGTCGGATCAGCGCATGGTGTATATCAGGTCAGAATTTATGTTGAATATGAATATGCTTATAACTCTGATGATTTAAATATTTAAATCTGGAATTTGCTCCTTTATTGCTTTTGGTCTATTCGTTTGCTTTTATCCATGTATGCAACTCGAAACCCTCAAACAAAAATTAAAACAAAGCAAATTGCAAACACATCGCATTCCGGTAATTGGGAAAGAAAAATTTAAGTACTATACCCGCCAAGGATATTACAGTGGTATCAGAGCTTTCGAGCTTGCCAGCCTGTTGGGTTTCCGAATGAGTCAAAATAATTAATGAATCCAAAGAATAGGGAATATATCACATACAAGAGAAGAGGACCAAGGGGAAGAGGTGCTCTCAGCTCAAATTCAGAAGAAGAGGTAAATATGGGTGACAGGGTTCCACAGGAACCAAGTACACGAGATACTCAATGTTTAGCAAACTCTCAATCAGTTGATGGCTGTTATGTTGGCAAATAACAATAATAATGCCCAGCCAAATGGTGGTCAAGGTGGGAACAATCACAATAATAACCATAGGCCACATGAGAACCAAGGTAATAATGGTAATGGTGATGCTTTAGTGAACAACAGGGCTGTAAATCAGAATCATAGGGACAGGACAGCGAGCACAAGACCTTTGATGCCTACTTTCCCTCCTAGGATCATTCCACAGGATGAGGTAGAACCTACAGTTAATGAGATGCAGGACCAGTTTTTACAGGAGTGGGAGAATGCTAGTGCGGGGTTCCGAGCAGGTATGTCTTTTCGGGATTATGTGGACATGAGAATGAGGCAACAACCTAATAGGAGAGGTAGACAACATAACCCGAATAACCAGGAAACTAGCAAAGAAGAGCTGATTTAGAGAAGGCTCAGCGGGAAGTTGTCCATTCCTTATTTTGATGGTTTAGGCAAGACTTCAGCCAGAGCTTGGGTGTAGAAGATGGACTTTGCAAGAACTATATTTGAAGAGGAATTCATAGCAAAACAATTGGATGGAGAGATTGCCTCGACACATGAGGGATGTGTGACAGAACTTCAGGATGACCTCTTAGACATGTATGTAACTACAGTTGTGCATGAGAAGAAATACAAAACAGCAGCTTTGAGTACATGTTCTGTTTTATCCAGTGATGTTTCTGAGATTACTGGATTCCTTGATGATTTTAGTGGAGTGGATATAAGTGATGACAGAGTTGAGTTCACTAATGTTTTTTCAGATGAAGAGCATATTGGTGGTGGGAACATTGTAGTTTCCAAACCTACTTACAGTGACAATCTCTTTTTACACTCCAGTGATGATAGTTCAAGTGGGTTTGGGTTTGACTTCCAAACCAAACCTATGGAGAGGAGTGTTCATGATGACTTCAGTATTGGTGATTTGGAGAGTGATTTATTCAGAGAGACAACCACTCATGAGGAGCACAATGCACATATTTTCTCTGAACAAAGCAACCAGCTCTTCAGGCCTTGGGATCCGGGTGTGTTGGCACCTAAATATGATGAAGAACCTGTGTGGGATGAACTTCCTTTTGACTACAATACTGTTCTAACTTCATCTCAGGGGTTATGCATGGAGGATGGCATTAAGGAAGCTGATTTTGAGAGGTTTTATCTTGAAAACAAATCAGAATCAGTATTGCATGGAGCTGATTTTGAGCAAAGGCCTAGTGACTTTGCTGTTTTGGATCCACAGCTTACTGTTGAAAATGGTAAAGGAGAGGCACATGAGACTTGGGACAGCCAGGGAGACACCATTGAAAGGTATGATGAATCATGTATGTTTCCTAGCAGCAGTTCACTTATGCATGATTGTGTCATTCATAATGAAATTTTGGAGGCCAAAATAAAGAACTTGGAAGATCCCAAATTTGATGAGGAGGTTGATGTAAATAATTCTTCTTGTGCATCTGCAAATGGAGAGGAGTACATGAATCTTCATGATAATATTGAGATCGAAGAATCAGCTGATTTGGAGTTCGCTAAATCAGCAACTAAGGAAGGTATGAATGTATTTGATGACTCATGGATTGAGCATAGAGCTGCCCTAACTTCAATGCAGGAATTTGGTAAATGTAATGATAGAGTGGTAGCTGATTTTGAAAATTATGCTATAGAAGGCAAATCAGAAATTTTGTTGTGTGATGTTGGTTACTGTTGTCACATTTTGTAAAGGGGTAAAATTTCTGAAAAATTCAAGAAATTGCTGCTATTTCTCTGCTTCTTTTCTTTGTAGTTTTCCTCCTGCAGTTTTCATGTGTCATGTCTTCCATTTTCTGTTTGTCTTGCTTTACTTTTCAAGTATCCCACCTGTTCGAAAAAAGGGCAAAAATTGTAAAAAATTGTAAAATTTGCTAAGTGCAAAGCAGGGAGCGACGCCCATCGTCGCTCCCTTTTTCAAGCGAAGCCCGGCGGAAGCAAAAAGAGGAAATTTTCTAAGTGTAAGGTTGGGAGCGACGCCCGTCGTCGCTCCATTTTTGAGCATCGCCCGTCGTCGCTCCCATTTTTGAGCGACCATGGGCGGAGCAAGGAAGGAGAAAGGAGGCAAAAATTTTCTAAGTCAAGAGCCTCCTGTCATTGCTCAGGGTCGCCCACCCCGCCCGCTGTCGCTCAGTTTTCCCAGCGCCGTCCGTCGTCGCTCCGTTTTCGGGCGACGCCGGGCGTCGCTGTCATTTTTCAGCGACAGCAAGCAGAAGGCCCAAAATTTTACTAAGGCATAAAGGGAGCGCCGCCCGTCGTCGCTCAATTCTTGAGCGCCGCCCGTCGTCGCTGTTTTTTTCCAGCGACCGCTGCCGTCCCCCATCCAGTCAGCAAGCGCCAGAAAAGTGAACCAAGTTGCCACAGTTTCCAACTCAGGGTGCCTCCCAAGTTCGCTCCATCTGGAAGCGACTCCCGGAGGCGCTCTCTTCAGCAGGCGACTTTGGTCAGCCCCCATACATTTGCAAACCGCACAAGTTTCGAGATTTATGCCTGTCAAGAAGTGACAGATTGTGTGCTGCCAAGGTACAGGGTAGATGAACATTGAAGAGCAAACTATACTTCATCTACCGCATTCAACCGGACCATGCTTTCCCGCCCACCAGACCTGTCCGGGGATGTACAGTTTTCAGAACGGCCATATCTCAAGTACAAGTACAGCCGACAGGGGTCTCATCCAGGCAACTTTTTACAGCTTTTGCCGGTCCTTGGGATCCGTGCATGATTGTATTTTGGGGGGAAATTCCTGCTATAAAAGGCAGTTCATTTGATTGTAAAAGGGGGGAACATATTGCTAGAGAACTCTGCTGTGACAGATCACCTTCTACTTAATTCAAAGCATCCTTGGCTCTGCTTCTTGTCTCTATCTTTTATGCTGCCTTCTGCTAGTATTTCTGCTTCATGTCCATTTATATTTCTGTCTGTTTGAATTCTGAATTCTGGATTTGAGCATTGGTGATTATTTGGATCTAGAATACTAAACAGAAGGATACATAGGGTAGAATAACAGCTGCAATTTCTATTACATGCTTTGTTTTGATTGTTGTTGGTTTGGATGCAAATTTGTAATCGTGTTGCTTGTTCTTCCCCACCTGAAACAAATGATATTTCCATTTCTTTCTGCACATTTATCTCTTTCCAACACTCTTATCTAAAACCCCAAAACTAGATTAGTATAGGAGCCGGCCTTCTCCGGAGATTGGCACGGAAGGCATCCCTTCCTTCCGGCCTTTCAATCTGCTGGGCGAATCTAGGGCGCAATAGATTAAAATCCTTTCCTAAGTGGCAGATTCGTAACCAACAGTTTCTCTGGCACGCCCGGTGGGACACGAGTGTTCCACCCCAAAAACAGAATCGAAGCATCGGTGTTCGCTTCATTGCTGTCAAATCTGAACACCTGGCGACTCTGCTGAACCCGAATAATCTCTGAGTCTTCAAGACTGGTCCAATATCAAGAGCTCCTTCATGCATACAAGACGATGGAGAGTTAGGAATGCGGGACAAGAGCCTGAGTTTTACGAGCTCGACATCAACGCTGCTAGAGAGCACCCGAGGCTGATTGATTATCAAGCCCATCAAGAAGAAGCTGAAACCGAGCAAGATACAACTTCGGAGAGCACTGAAGATTACCACGATCTTGATCAGCTCGATCAAGACGCAGACATGGCAAATCCTCAGCCAAATGCTCCTGAGCTGTTCCCAGCAGTTGACTCCACTGGACCCCTCAATCTAGCTGATCAAGATGTTGTTCCACCCGCTGCATTGAAGGCTATTCCCACGTATGATGGAACTGGGAAGACGGCCTATGAACATATTCAAGATATCCTGGCCTTGGCTGCGCTTCACGCCATCACTAATGAAAGTGTCAAGACCCGGTTGTTGGCTCTCTCTCTGCGAGGGAAGCTTCTATACTGGTATAGATCCTTGCCGGAAAACACTATTACGGGATGGGCTCAACTGGCCGGACGGCTAGTTAAAGGCTTCAATGAGTCTGCGGATCCTTCCTCGCTGCTGCACCAGTTCCAAACCATTCAGCGGCATCCACAAGAGGAGATCTCAGATTTCAATGTGAGATTTGCAAGATCATGGAAAAGAGTACCCATTGAACTACGTCCCTCAGACGGGCAAGCTGCTCACTACTACCTCAGAGCGTTTAACTCAGACATCTGTTTGGTCATCAAGTTGGCTCGTGTAAACACTTTCCCTGAGTTGTATGAGGCAGCCCAGAGGGCAGAGCTAGACATGATTGCCATAGGTAGACTTCCGCATAAGATGCAGCCACCGATCTACCCGGATTTCCCGCAGTCACAATATCCACCGGCGTCCGCTGGGGCGCCTTCCTCATCCAATGCATATCAAAATCCATCATGGAATCCCGCACCAGTCGTGTCACAGTATGGTCCGCCCCAAGTGCATTTTCCCAATCCACCGGTGCCTCAACTCCCGTCTGCCCCTCAATATCCATCACTTCCCGCTCCCCCACAGTACCCGACATTGCCTCCACCACCACCGTTAGCGTCGTTGCCTCCGCCAGCCCAGCCTGCACAACCGGATATGGACATACAGACTAAGATTCTGCAAGAAGTGCGGTCTCTTTCTTCTGGCTACCGGACGCTGTCCAATGATATGGCCATCATGAAGAAGAAGCAGGCCCAACAAGAATTTGTTCCGAGGAGGTCTTATCCTCCTCCCGCACTGACGAGAGACCAAGTGGCTCAAAGGCCTCCAACGAGAAATGCTCCCAACAACGCGCAACCGAGCACTCCAGACAATGTGCACTGGTGCTCTACGTGCAATGACCCTCATGGGGAGGCTACCTGTATGCTGCATCAACATTATATTCAAACTCTTGAAGGCAGCATCCCGCCGGATGAAGAAGTCAACATGCTTCGTGAAGAAGGGAGCAACTTTGCGGTCTCCGAGGAAGACCCGGTGTCTATCCTGACCAGGGACGGGAAGAAGCCGATAGAGGTAGAGGCAGCCCAGATGCAGCCTTTGAAAGTGTACACTAGGCGAGAAAAGGCGCCATCTGCTGCGAAAGTTCCTGACAAAGCACCTTTGCCTCCACCAGCAAAAGAGAAGGCGCCACCCACGAAGGCCCCAGAGATTCAACCTCCAGCGGAAACCAAGGAGCAAGCTCGAGAAAAGCTCAAGTACCCGTCGTTGACAAAGCGACAGAGGGTCGAGGCCACGCAGCAGTACCGTACCAAGTACGAGCCGACAAAAGAAACGGAAGTGACCAGTACTTCAGCTTACAACATAGTTGATGAGCTCAAGAAGACCCCGGCGAAGATCAGCATGTACGATGCTCGCAGCCTTCCCGGACAAGTAGATTTGTTACACGAGTCTCTCGAAGACCTCAACAGGAGGAAAGCCACCACAGCCCGTGCTAGCTCAACCCCTGACAACTTCAATCACGGGGAAGAACAGACCACCGCCATTTTACTTGTCGCTGCAGATGGAGGGACACATAGTGCATAACTGCATTATTGATTCCGGCGCGTCAACCACCGTCATGCCAAGGGCGGTCTGTGAAGAAATCGGCATGGAGTACACGAGAAGCAGTCAAGGCGTCTTGCAGCTAGATGGCACTCCTGTGAAGACAGTTGGCGTCATCAAAGACATTCCTATCCGGTTGCACAAGGCACCTCAGGTTGTGGTCATTCAAGAAGTTGTGGTTGTTGACCCGGAGCCCTACTTCGGCATGTGCCTCTCGAGAGAATTTACCGCCAAGCTGGGTGGATATCTCTCGATGGACTACTCTCACATGGAGATCCCCTTCAAAGGGAGTAAAGTCAAGATTTACAATGGAAAACCCTCAACTTTCCTAGTTGAAAAGATACCAGGGGAGGGGTTGCAAGATGATGTTGTCCATCTGGTCACTGAATTTGACAAAGAGGTGGACTTGGTGGAGGAGGCCATAGAGCAGCTACAAACGGAGGATGAGTTCTCCTTGCAAGACTTCAACGCCATGATCGAATCAGACATAGGTTGTTACTCCATCACCCAGCCCGAGAAGCCGAAGGAGACAGTAAAAGAAGACATAGGCCCTGCCCCAAATGAGTTGTGGAAGTTGTACTTTGACGGCGCCAGATGCAAGAACGGCGCAGGGGCAGGGGTCCTTCTAGTCTCGCCATCGGGAGAGCAAAAGGACTACTGCTACAGGCTGGCGTGGAGCTGCACCAATAATGCGGCTGAGTATGAAGCCCTGTGTTTAGGGTTGAAGAAGGCGGAGAGACTGGGAATCAAGCAACTGCAGATCTTTGGAGATTTCGAGTTAGTGTGCAAGCAAATCACAGACAAGTGCACTGCAAAGAAGCACTATCTTAAGGCATACCGTAATCGGGTCTGGGACCTGCTGGAATCATTCGAATCCTTGAATGTCAAATCCATTCCCAGGGAGAAGAACAGACATGCAGACATCTTGGCGTCCATTGGAGCCAGGTACGTCCCGGCTGATGACACTGTCCAGAAGCCGAAGCCGGTTCGTACCATCTACAAGCCTTCTGTGCCTGATAAGGACACCCACTGGCAGGTGTTCGACTGCGACGAAGATATCGTCAATTTTCTGATTCACGAAGCTAGCACAATCGAAGGTAGAGACCCTGATGACGAGCAATATGAGGGGTTAATACAGTTGAAAAATAATCATGTCCCAAAAGGACTGATTACCTTGGAGAGCCTGTTTGACCAAAATGACAGGGCCATCTCACACCGAATCAAGGTAGATGCCAAACAATACATGGACCTCGGAGCTTGAACCCGGTAAGGTGATTAAAGTCGGCACAGACTGCACTCCAGAGGAGCTGAAGCAGATTCGGGCCCTGTGCAAGGAGTACCCAGACATTGTCGCCTGGTGCTACCAGGACTTAAAGGGGTACGACAGAGAGATTATCCAGCACACCATAGAGCTGGAGGAAGGTGTGAAACCCTTCAGGCAGAAGCAGAGAGCGGTTAACCCGAAGATCGAGGCTATGATGAAAGCAGAACTTCTGAAGATGCTAGAAGCCAAGATCATATATCCTATCAAGCATTCTTCTTGGGTCGCAAATCTGGTTCCCGTGAGAAAGAAGAACGGAGACATCCGCCTCTGCGTGGATTTTCGTAATTTGAACCAGGCCTCGCTTAAGGACCACTATCCGCTCCCGCAGATCGACCAAATTCTTCATGTGGTCGCAGGAGCCCAACGGTTCTCTCTTCTTGACGGATTTTCTGGCTACAACCAAATCTGGGTGAAAGACGAGGACCAGCACAAGACGACGTTCACCACCAAATGGGGGACGTTCGCCTATCAACGCATGCCATTCGGCTTATCCAACGCTGGGGCCACATTCCAGAGGGCCATGGACCTCGCATTTCGGGAGTTGTTAAATAAAATCATTGTCATTTACTTGGATGACATGACCGTGTTTTCCCACAAGAGGGAAGAGCACACCTCCCACTTGCGGCAAGTGTTTGAAAGATGCCGAGAATTTGGTATATCCATCAACCCCAAAAAGTCAGTCTTCGCTGTGAGGGAGGGGAAGCTGTTGGGCCATGTAATTTCAGAAAAGGGCCTTGCAGTTGATCCTGATAGAGCGGAGGCTCTTCTCCGTTTGTCGGCCCCAATCAATAAGAAAGAGTTGCAGTCCTTCTTTGGCCAGATTAACTTCGTAAGGAAGTTCGTGCCCGATTTCGCTCAAGTCATAAAGCCCATGGCCGAACTATTGAAGAAGGATACTGAGTTCCTCTGGACAGAAGAGAGAAGGTAGGCCTTTGAAGAGATCAAGGCAAGGATTGCCCAGGCGCCCGTACTGATAAACCCAGACTATTCAAAGGATTTCATCCCGTATGCGGTAGGCGAGCCTGAAAGTTATGCGGCAGTCCTGACACAAAAGGGAGATGACGGCGAAGAGCGACCAATAGCCTTCTTGAGCCAAGTAATCCAGCCGCACGAAGAAAGATACAATTTTATTGAGCGACAAGTGCATGCGGTCATGAGATCCTTGAAGAAGTTTAAGCACTTTGTATCTCAGAGCCGGGTTACAGTTTTTGTAATACACCCCGATGTCAGAAATTTTATCATTCAGGGTGAACCGGGTCACAAGAGGGCAGGATGGATCGCCAAAATCCAAGAATTCGACATAGAGGTGCGACCCACCAAGCTAATCCGAGGTCGGGCCCTATGCCAGGAGTTAGCCAGAAGTGCTGCCGCGGAGGTGTCTGCTTGCCAATGGGAGGATCCACTAATGGAAGGTAATTTTGCCAACTCCTTATCAGAGGAGAGCGACTGGACCGATGATATAGTGTGGTACTTCAACACAGGGAGATGTCCAGATCGACTCAACGCCTCACAAAGAAGGAGGTTTAGGCTCCAAGCTCTAAAGTATGTACTGCGCCCCGAGGGGCTGTATTTCAAAAATGTAGACGGCATCCTCTTGCGATGCGTCAAAGAATCTGATAAACAGAAAGTCCTAGGCGAGTTCCACTCTGGAATGTCGGGAGGACATTTCTCAGGAAGGCCTACGGCCTTAAAAATAATCAGGGCAGGTTATTACTGGCCCACCCTCTTCGCAGATGCATATGCAGTCTGCCAGAAGTGCGAAAAATGTCAGAGGTTCGCCGGCAAAAATAGGAACGCACCAATGCCACTCCAGCCGATCCAAGCTGAATCTCCATTCCAACAATGGGGTCTTGATTTCATCGGGACCATATCGCCCAATTCCTCGGCAGGGCATAAGTTCATCTTGACTGCCACCGATTATTTCACCCGATGGGCTGAGGCGATACCTACCAAGCATGCCGACCAGGAGACGGTCATCGCCTTCCTTGAAAGCTTGATCACCCGTTTTGGGATCCCAGAGGCTATAGTGACAGACAATGGACCAGGTTTCGCCGGAGCTATACTCACGGAGTTCACCAACAAGTATGGCATTTATCATAAAATGTCCTCCAACTACTACCCGCAGGGAAACGGCCTGGCGGAGTCCACAAATAAGAATCTCATGAAGATCATCAAGAAGACCGTGGAGAGGAACAAGAGGTCCTGGCACCTGCACCTGAACCTAGCGCTATGGGCAGACCGAATATCTTTCAAGAAGTCAATCAAAACGTCACCCTACGCGCTGGTCTATGGGAAGGAGGTTGTTCTGCCAACACATCTTGAAATGCCTGCACTCTGGCTGCTGGACAGCGAAAAAGGAGACATGGACCCTCTTGACGCCAGATTTGCACAGCTGTTGCAGCTTGAAGAGGAAAGAGAAAAGGCTTATGAAGCTTTTCTAAAGCACACGGAATCTACACGGAACTGGTTTTCAAAAGGCACTACGGCCCGAGTCTTCAAGATTGGCGACCTAGTGTTGAAATGGGATGCCTTGAAGGCAAAACCAGGGAACCATGATAAATTTGACGCCTTCTGGGAAGGCCCCTTTCAGGTTGCCCGGGTGAACCAGTTCAACTCCTTCGTGCTAAGAGACATGGAGGGCCATATCCTCCCGATACCGGTTAATGGCTTTCATTTGAAAGCCTATCATCATTGAAGTAGTTCCAAAGGTTCCCTTTGTACATATTTCCCTTTTCTGCATTTTAATTTTGTTCCTTTGCTGAATGTAAATATCGCTTTCCGTAGAGATAATTTCCTGCTTTAGTTTAAGGAAAAGAGCCAAGTATTTTTGTGTAGAAAGTGCCTAGCAGCAGGCGAGAAGGCAGAAAAAGCTGAAAATTTCACTAAGTGTCCGAAGAGGGAGACGCCGAGCTTCGCCTAATTCGGCTAGCGACGCCCATCATCGCGCAAATTCCAAGCGAACTCTAGCCATATGCTAAGGGCTGCTCAAAGCAAAAGAAAAGAATATTTGTCTAACTCCCTAGGCGCCCGCGGTCGCTTGTTTTTTCAGCGACGCCGGGAGTCTCCCTCTAAAATCAGCGACTTTGGGAGGCGAAAGCAGGAAAAATTGACTAAGGCAGGGGGCCGAACGCCCGCTGTCGCTCCAAAACTCAGCGTCGTCCGTTGTCGCTCCGAAAAATCAGCGATCCTGAGCAATACGACAAAGAAGGGCAGCCAAAAATTTTCTAAGTGTGATGGCAGCGCCGCCCGCTGTCGCTCATTTTTTGAGCGACGCCGGGAGTCGCTCCCAATTTCGAGCGACACTCGGCGGGACCAAGACAGGGAGGAAGAAAAAGCGCTAAGTGTCGGCGTCCGCCGTCGCTCCATTTTGGAGCGATGACCGTCGTCGCATGGTTTTTTGAGCTAAACTCTCCCTTCATTGCTCATTTCTCAAACGCCGCCTGCGGTCGCTCGTTTTTTCGAGCGACGCTGGTCGTCGCCCCCTTTTCAAGCGAAACCCGGCGAGGTGGGGGGACTTCAAGCAAAGTGAAGGTGAAATTTTTTTCTAAGTCCCCAAGGACCCCGATCGCTCGCCAAAACGCAAATAGCCCAAAAGCGCTCAACTTTTCAGCGACAGTGGCCCCCGACACAGTTTTCAAAATAACGAACCTCGTGGCGCGTGCCTAAGTGGCGGCAGGTGACGTCATCAGGGCGCACGTTTTTTAAAATCCAGATGACTGCGCGATTTTCAAGGCGGATTGCATTAAAGGCAAGGACGAATGTCGGACCAATCAGTAATAAGGTGCGCTAACCAAGGGAGATTTTGCGCACGGCCCACGAAGAATAACGGCGCTCCACACCCACTTCGCGCACCCGGGCTTTAATTCCAGCATTCGACATTAATGCCACCTTTGCACCGTAAAAAGGGCTCAGTCGCTCATTTTACTGCCATTATTGAACCAGTTGAAATCTGAGCTGCGCCAAGGAGAGAAAGATACGAATTTTACCAGCAGTCAATTGAATTATCAAAATTACCTCGCTGCCATGGATAAAAAATCAGGTGCAGAAAAGGGTAAAGCCCTCATGCAAGCAGCCTCTAGCGCATCTCAGAGTGATTCGCAGGAGCAGGCAGCTTCAGGCTCGCCTGGAATCGAAACGCGACAAGAGAAGAAGGGCAAAGGAAAGAAAAAGAACAAAGGTCCTCTTCCGCCACTTGTAGACCGCCTGGCTGGATACAGAGACGGCGATTATACGCTCAGCATCACGCAGTTACGACTCGCGATAAAGGAATGGTGCAACAAAGTCCCGGCCTCGCACCCTTTCGGTGCAGCATTCCACTCGAACCTATCCTGGTTCCTGTGCCCTCCTGTTCACCACTGCCCGGAGCTGGTTGAGGCCGTCGCCAGATATTACAAGCCGAGCACGCGGCAAGTCTGCGACCACGAGGGGAGGGTGTTGTTCTCCATCTATAAGGAAAGCGTTCAGATGGCTTTCGCGCCAGGGCACTTGCCGGACCGGAGTTGCGTTTTCAGAAGAATCAGCTTAGGCGAGCAGAGAGACAGATGCATTGATAATCAAAAAATGAGGAAATTCCTCAACGCCCAGCTGAAGACCCCACTGTCGCCCAGAGAGTGGCCGTCACAGCCGATACCTTTGGAGCGTTTCAAAAGTCAGTCCATTTACGCCATGCTGGCCTGGGTGTTAGGCTGCGGCACTGACGCAGTAGTGCACCCATATCAAATTTCCCTGGCGGAGTGCATCCTGCACGAGGAATACTACGACCCCAACGCCCCGAAATCAGGAACGAGGCCAGTCTTCTTTAACTGGGCAGATTGGGTTGCCTATGGGATTCACTCAAGCCTCGTAGAGCTGAAGGAGGAAAGGAGCACATAATTCAGATACTGTTCGTTCCTGGCATGGTTGTTCTTGTTCCACATGCACAACAAAATGAATACCGTTCCAGTTCAGCAGAGGGACGAAAGTGGCGCGCAGTTGCCGGTCTACGAGTGGACCGACATCTTGTACAGGAGGGGGTCGTACTATGATTTTAATTTCAAATTCTTGGGCGCTGCCCTAGCCCTCATGAATGGCGTAACGACGCGCCCTCCTCTAGAGATGAGGAATTATCTTGTCGAACAAGGAATTGGCGACACCTTCAAGCTGACGCAGGGCGTTGTTATCAGAGTGTTCGGATTCAAGGGCAAGCCCTTTCTACTGCCGTACTTCTGCACCGAGTATCACTTTTCCTTAGAGGCAGCACGGCAGATGGACTACGTGGAACGAGAATACGGCCAGGGGCGAAGGAAAGGCCACATCTTCCAGTATCCATTAATTTGGGGCGACATTGAGGTCCATGAGTGCGGGCAGCATCAATTCCTGGCAGCCACCCTTCAAAGTTTCGGCCTGGTGGAGCTCCCCCAGCGCTGGAAGTATGATCCGATAGAGAAAATAAATAAATTTACACATGCCTGCCCGCGAAAAGAGATCATGATAGAAAGGGAGAACCCGACAGGGCACGATATGGAGTGGCATATTGAAGAAATGCAGTCGCTCCCACCGTGGCTAGATTTTTACTGCATAGAGGCGGAGTACGATCCCGAGCATAACAATGACCACAAAACAAACTCCGTAGGCTACAGAAGGATGCTGTCAAAAGTAAAGCCGCTGGGCTGGAGCGAAGAAAAGATAGCGCAGTGTTGGATAGCCAGGTGCCACACAAAGAGAGACAAGTCAGAAAAGTTGTTGGCCGCTGACCACGAGTTCTCCGAACTCTATGACAAAAATATTGACACGTGGCAGCCGCTCGTTTTTCGTGATATCGTACCCCAAGGCGTCAGGCGCAAGCATAAAAAGGGGACCTCACCCCAAAAGTCAGTTATGCAAGGAAGTTCAAGCAACGAAGCATTGAGAAGCCAAGGAGTAGGCCCCATGTTGCAGTCAACTCCGAAAAAGTCGCAGCAGTCCGAGCGGGAAACCGTACAGTCCACCCAAGCAGCTGAAAAGGGCTCGAAGCCATCAAAGTCAAAGCCGAAATACAGATTCACGGTTTCCGGTGCGGCACCAGACGATCCAACCTCAGCCGCTGCAGCTGAACCAGAAAAAGCGGCTGCGCCAGGAACGAAGAAGAGAAAGAGGTCTGAAAAGACCAAAGAAAAGCGGTCCGCGCCCAAGAAGGAGACTGTACAGCAGACCAGGGCGACTCCGCAGAAGGAGGTTGCTGCCAGGGAGGTTGTGAATCTCGTTGAGGACAGCCCGCAGAGGGAGGCAGAGGCGTGGGCAACACAAGTAATCAAGACGCCAGCCCATTCTGGGCACGCAGGTACGTCTCCTCCCCTCTCCAAAAATTCCCCTGAAGTTTTGCCTGCCGCACCTTCCTCCTCATCCGCTGAACCCATTGCCTCTGCATTGTCTCAGTCACCTATCACTCAGCCCCCTGCTTCCCCACAGACGTTTGGCCATTTTGCCCAAGACCCCAACATTTTCCAAACCCTGGGCCAAACCCTAGGTCATTCGCAGTTGGCCAGCGTCGCCGAAGAAGTCCCAAGTTCCCCTCGCCCTACATCTCCCGCGGCTGCATACCCTGAAAACCCTTCTCCGCCCCCTCAGGAGCCACCCACCATTTCCCAAGCCCAGTCGCCCTTGAAAGCGATTGAATCATCAGGCGCCGCCCGTACCTCTTTGTTTGCAACCGAGAAAATGCCCGAGCAGGACTTGTCTTTGGGCTATCCCTTGTACGGAGAGCTGGAGCTTGTGGAACGACAGCTGCAGGCAACAGATGATCAGCCCATGGCAGCCAAGGCAACTCAAGGCTCCCTCAAGTTTATCCAGGGAGTCAGAAAAAGAAGAGGCGAAGAAATGGCTGTGGTGGAGAAGCGCACCAGGTTCGACCTGGACAGAAGGGTGATCCACATTGAGAAAAGGGTCCCCAAGGTGAAGAAGCCTATCAAAGACATGACTGATGACGACTACGACTACCATAGCAAGGACAAAAGCCTAGATGATGTCGTCGAGGAGAATGAGATAGGCGGAATCCGTCGGAGGGCCGATACGCTGTTCATCAAGCAGCAGGAGACGAAGCAGCATCTCTACCAGCTCGAAGACGAGAAGAGGCAGCTGGAAGAGGACTTAGCGAAGTCGCAAGCGCAGCTGGAGACTGCCCAGGAGGAGGTCCAAAAATTGAAAGATCAACTTGCAGCCTCTCAGCAGGAAACAACAGATCAGAAGGCGGCCGCTGATAAGTTGGCCGAGGAGAAAGAAGGAGCGTTGGCGCATGTTGCCCAATTGCAGGGACTGCTTCAGGAGACCCAGAGGCAGCTAAAAGAGAAAGCGTCACAGGCCGCTGCTTTTTCAAAGGATAGGGTCAAGGAAATAAGAGCCAGCCTGCTGAAGGGGTTCAGGACCAACGTCTCCAGGTCGCTCGCTGTCCTTATGTTCATCACCAAAGTTCAAGAAGCTTCTGCCGAGGGAAAGCCTGCGGTAGAGGGGGCCGAACGCCAAGCCCAGCAGTGGCTCAGCTTGGCGACCAAACTTGAGAGATTTGAGCGCCAGCGCCCCCAATTTCCCCCTATGTCACAAATTGCCCAAGATTGGGCTGCTGCAAGGGCAACCTTGCATGTATATTTTGAAAAAACAGAGAAAATCAGGAGGGCCAGGAAGATCCTGGATGCACTGGAAAAGGAGAAAGATATATGCCTGGTTCCCCTCCAGACCCTTAATTCGCTGGGATTTCCAAGTTTCATCGGAGAAAATGGAGACTGCCGCCCCAGAGAGGAGTTGATGCCGATCTGGGAAGCCTTCGAGGCAGACACATCAGAGATTGACAACTGGGCGGACCCAGTTCTTGAAGAGCAGGTTACTCAGTTGGTCTCCCGATTCTGCAAAATCAGCGCCTGCCTCCACGAATTGGGGGAAAGACTCACCACGATTGACATGTTCCAAGTTGAGGCGTTCAAGCTTATGCTGGGGGATCTCGGCAATCTACAGCCCTTCCAAGAAGCAGCATGGGCCCAGGCTCGGGCCGCTTATGAGCATGTCCGTGATCGCCTCAATCCCCCAGAAGAAGAAGAAGGCGAGGACCAGTCTGGTGAGGAAACTGAAGGAGAAGAGGAAGATTCAGGGAGAAAATCCGGCGAAGACAGCGAAGAAGAGGTTCAGAAAGGAATTCAGCAAAAGCAGCAGCAGCAAAAGGAGGCAGGGACCGGAGAAGACTCTGCGCCCAAAGGATAAAGGCATGGGCCCTTGCATCGAGGCGAGCTCGATACCCCGCGAGCCGCCAGGAATGTTGTCACATTTTGTAAAGGGGTAAAATTTCTGAAAAATTCAAGAAATTGCTGCTATTTCTCTGCTTCTTTTCTTTGCAGTTTTCATGTGTCATGTCTTCCATTTTCTGTTTGTCTTGTTTTACTTTTCAAGTATCCCACCTGTTCGAAAAAAGGGCAAAAATTGTAAAAAATTGTAAAATTGGCTAAGTGCAAAGCAGGGAGCGACGCCCGTCGTCGCTCCATTTTGGAGCGCCCGTCGTCGCTCCCATTTTCGAGCGACCGTGGGCGGAGCAAGGAAGGAGAAAGGAGGCAAAAATTTTCTAAGTCCAGAGCCTCCCGTCGTCGCTCAGGGTCGCCCACCCCGCTCGTTGTCGCTCAGTTTTCCCAGCATCGTCCGTCGTCGCTCCATTTTGGAGAGCCGCCGGGCGTCGCTGTCATTTTTCAGCGACAGCAAGCAGAAGGCCCAAAATTTTACTAAGGCATAAAGGGAGCGCCGCCCGTCGTCGCTCAATTTTTGAGCGCCGCCCGTCGTCGCTGTTTCTTTTCCAGCGACAGCTGTCGTCCCCCATCCGATCAACAAGCGCCGGAAAAGTGAACCAAGTTGCCACAGCTTCCAACTCGGGGTGCCTCCTAAGTTCGCTCCATCCGGAAGCGACTCCTGAGTCTCTCTTCAACAGGCGACTTTGGTCAGCCCCCATACATTTGCAAACCGCACGGGTTTCGAGATTTATGCCTGTCAAGAAGTGACAGATTGTGTGCTGCCAAGGTACAGGGTAGATGAACATTGAAGAGCAAACTGTACTTCATCTACCGCATTCAACCGGACCTGGCTTTCCCGCCCACCAGACCTGTCCGGGGATGTACAGTTTTCAGAACGGCCATATCTCAAGTACAAGTACAGCCGACAGGGGTCTCATCCAAGCAACTTTTTACAGCTTTTACAGCTTTTGCCGGTCCTTGGGATCCGTGCATGATTGTATTTTGGGGGGAAATTCCTGCTATAAAAGGCAGTTCATTTGATTGTAAAAGGGGGGGAACATATTGCTAGAGAACTCTGCTGTGACGGATCACCTTCTACTTAATTCAAAGCATCCTTGGCTCTGCTTCTTGTCTCTGTCTTTTATGCTGCCTTCTGCTAGTATTTCTGCTTCATGTCCATTTATATTTCTGTCTGTTTGAATTCTGAATTCTGGATTTGAGCATTGGTGATTATTTGGATCTGGAATACTAAACAGAAGGATACATAGGGTAGAATAACAGCTGCAATTTCTGTTACATGCTTTGTTTTAATTGTTGTTGGTTTGGATGCAAATTTGTAATCGTGTTGCTTGTTCTTCCCCACCTGAAACAAATGATATTTCCATTTCTTTCTGCACATTTATCCCTTTCCAGCACTCTTATCTAAAAACCCCCAAAACTAGATTAGTATAGGAGCCGGCCTTCTCCGGAGATTGGCACGGAAGGCATCCCTTCCTTCCGGCCTTTCAATCTGCTGGGCGAATCTAGGGCGCAATAGATTAAAATCCTTTCCTAAGTGGCAGATTCGTAACCAACATACGACCATGGACCTAATGCATTGCAAGATTTGAAGGATCAATTGTTGGTCACTGAGGAAAAGGTTGTTCAAACCTTAACTCATTTTGATGGCACTCACAAGTTCATTGAACACCTCCTTTGGACAGCACAACTTGAAGAGAGACAGAAGGGTTCGACGGTTGGTATCACTATATCAAGTCTGCAGACAATCAAACATGCTTTAGAGGTAATAAAATCAGATTACCTGCATTTGCTTTCAGATAGAGACCATGTCGTCAAGTTTGCAGGGAAGACTTATAGAGCACTCATAGAAAAGGAGAAAGAAGTTGATGAACTCAACCTTGAGTTAAGTTTAGCTCACTTTTCTCTCTACAAAGCAGGAAAACAGTCACTTGTCACAGCCACATCGAAGGAACAAGAATGTGATACAAGAACTATGGAGGTCGAACAAATGATTGAAGGAATTAATGAGCTTGGGAGTGACGAAGAAGTACTCAGTGACTGCAGTAGCTCTACTATCATGGAGATTCGACATGATGATAGTGCTTGGGTAGAGCATCAAGAGTGCAATTCCGTTAGGCTTGGTAAGCAGATTCTGCATGGTGATGCAAACTTATCTCTTCATGGTTTGATGTGTGAGACACCTCTTGATTCATGCAATGAGTATGGTGAGATATGGAATCCAAGTGATTGTTCAGGATTTCCAATGGAGCAAGCCAATGAATTCCACATTGATTGCATTGTGAGGTATGCTCATTATTTTTCTTTCAGCTCACATACAGATGATTTGACCATGTTTTTGATGACACATAAGAGTGGGAAGGATGGCTGGAATAGGGGATTACATACATCACTTTGGTATGAGGTGCTCTCTCCTACGATAGGAAATTCCGAAACTTGCCGGTCTCCTAGTTTGCTTCTACAGGATGGTTATTATATTGGGATACAGGGAAAAGAAACAGAGACTTGGCAGGAGCCATCAGGTATTGGGAATGACAGACTCCCCATTTGTCCATGGGATCCAGGTGGAGTATACCCATGGGAGGTTATGATACATGAAGACTTCGCTATCATGAAGATACTCCCTTTGGTTGACTTGTGGCAGGAAATAGTTCAAATCTTCAGTTTTGACTTTGCTGTTTGGTTGCGGATCAGCCACCATATGACTCCAATTGCATACTTACAAATGGATTGGAGGGAAATTTTAGTCAAGGAGTGGATAAACTTTCAGTTGGAAGTTGTTTGGGAGTTTTTTCCAGCCTTTTCCAAGTTGATTTTGAGCAATGCAATGCCCACCTTTCATGATCATACAGGGAATCTTCAAATTTGCAGCTGTTGTTCCACTAACAGGTTGCTGATTTTGATAAAATCAGATCATTATTTATTATTTTTAGACTTGGACAGCAATAAGATGGGCCATTTTGAAGGTACAGGACATCTATAAAATGTTGATAAGTGTTCCCAATTGAAGCAAATGGACATTTCAACCAACACAATCTTGTTTATAAGGAGATATGCTGAGGAATATGTTTTTGGGTTGAGCAGATTATTTTTCCTGTTGCCCAGGATCGTGTCAGACAGAGGGATTACAGATGTGGACCTCACTGAGGTGCTTTGGCAGGAGATCTTTCGTGATATAGTTTTCAGCCCTCGCAGGTATTTCAGTTTGAATTTTGATGATGGTTACATTATTGGGTTACAGGAGAGGAGAGTACAACTTTGGCACGATGGATTCTCAGTTATAATCAGAGTGGCGCAGCGTCAGCATGATGGGTTTTTTCTGAGATTGATTTGGGACCCTGGGATCACAGTTGGTTTCAGTTTGGCTCAGTCAGGTGATGTTGAGGTTGTGCTGGCATTGCTTGAGGACAAGCAATCTTTGGGGAGGGCGGACTGTAATGTCCCCATTTTTGGGTTCTCTTGTAGGGCCTCAGATTCAAAGTTAAAGGATGCCATGGTGACCCACAAATATCGGGGAACATTATGGAGTTTGAAGAATTGATCTGCCTGACACAACCAACCATCAATGTCCTTGCCATTAAACTTGGGAAAATCCAATTTGGGCATTTTAAATAGGGTATTAGTGTCAAAAAGAGCATGATGGGTTTCTTCATCTCTGTTTACTGAATTGCCACCTAGTTCTTCAGTGTTAATTTGTTGGTATAATTTCGGACCTTCCTTTAACCACTCTTCAACCTCAAGGAATTTTTCCTCAATCCCTGTTTTGACTTTAAGCTGGTTAGATTTCAAGACTTGCATGTGATCTTTCATTTGTCTCATTTCTATTCCAATGTGTGACATTTGGCTCTATAGGTTACTAAGTGTTTGATTTAATTGTTCCATATATTGGCTTTGTTCCAACTCCCTCATTGCTTCTCTAGTCCCTCCAGCCATATACGTGTGATTTGGACCACCCCAACTTACTAATAATAGGTGTTGTTTTGGGCTACAAAAGTGTTTGGGAGCTATATATCAAAATGATCAGCTTGAAAAAGCAAATACAATGGGCTAGGTCTCACAATGACGTTTTTCGGCACCTTAGACTTTTTTTCTAGTCAAATGTCTTCAAGTGCTCTTTGTTTTTCTCCTAAACCTTTCCTTCACCTAAAAAAAATGACTTCTTCTGTGGTCCCCAACAATCTGCCATATCATTACTAGTCAATCTGTTATCCTCAAGTACCTTGTCAAATTTTGTCATTGACACTACCCTATCTGACACTATTATTGACTATTATTGACCGCTGCCCCGACAGACTGTTGATTGTTACTGACAACTGCCTATTTGACACTATTTTCATTTGTTATTGATTATTGCCTTGACAATTGCCATGTTTGACTTTGTTCCCAACTGTTACCTTTTCCAACCGTTTCTTTTTCAACAAGGAATTTTTACAATATGTCAAATTTGTGCTAGGTGTAGTCTTCGCAGTATGCTCAAATTTGTGGTTAGGGTTTTGGAGGTGTAACATATGACTGTAATAGGGTAACACTAGGCCAAGGTGTGTGCACTGTCCATAGCCCTCTTATAATGCTCGGGGCAATATTTTAGGCCACCACTCAAGGAGGGTTCCACACATACCCTTGAACACTTTACCCGTCTCTCTGACAGTACGTGAGGGTAATCTTCCCGAGTGTTGTGCTTGGTGCATTATGGATAGATAGACGGTCGAAACTCTTCCTATGGCTAAAGGTTTCTCCTAATCTTAGGGGGTTCTCTCAATATACCCAAAGATACGTGCGAGCTCAAGTCTATATACGGTGTTGTTTTAGAGGCATGGGTATTGGAGCCTGATCAACCCTCATTTCATTAGACGCTTTATAAACAATCTAGCTTAGCCAATAACAACTCCTCCTCCATAAATTTTTAAAACCCCTAGCATAGGGTTTCTAACGTATTAAACTAAAAATAGAGGAAATAAATGGCTTGATTTTTTTTCTCTTTTTTCTTTATGGGAAAATAAGTAGGGAAATGAAAACAAAGAAATTTTATACCTAACAAGTCGAAATGGCAGAACACAAACTATTTGCACTGTAACAAGATGTGGCCTTGGAAAGTGCAATAATACCACTTGTTATGAACCTTGCAATAAAATAAAAGTACATCCACACAATATTGCAACAATAATAAAAAAAGAGCTTGAAATTAACAATATTGGAAGATGAAATGGAAATGCAACAGATTATATTGCAAAAAAACAAGAACACATTACAGAATTGCAAGCCTCTTCAAGGGAGCAACCTCCTTAGAAGTACAGCTTTGATATAACAAAATATGATCCACGCCCTCAGTCCTTTTTAAATATTCTTCGTAACCCTAAATTACATAATAAGGTTAGGATGGGGTCCTAACAGAAGAATTTTGTATAACTGTGATGACAGTCTTATGACTGCAGTTCTGATTGGTTCCTAAATCTGTTATCCCACCATTCCATTGTTGGGAATCTCACCACTTGTGCTACACACATATGCACACACTCTCTTGCATCTCTCAGATAGATGTATATTTATAGGCATATTGGGTTGGCAACCACCCAACTACCTCCAAACTACCTATTTACACAAAACATTTAAAATATCTTGTTACATTACATTATTACAAACACTTTGCCATGTGTACATTATTACAAACATTTTGCACACACGCATTATTACAAATACTTATCACTTAACACAATATGGCAATCCTCCATTTAACACAATATGCCAACATAATGACAAACACTTTGTCTGCATTCATTCACATATATACATTCCTACACTCAAACATTCATTCATGCATTTGTTCATGGAGACATGTCAATTCGTCTGCCTCCAGTCCATACATAGTTGTTTTGCGGATGTGTAGGAGTTAGAAGGGATTGTGAATGTTTAGTGAAAATTTCAGCTAAAGGTGGAGGAACAAGCCCCTATGCTTGTTGGCATGAAGCCCCCTTATGTTCAACAGTTCCATTTTGTTATTCTTATCTTCAGGTAAGGGGGAGAGGGCTTGGACATGGAGCCACCTATGAGCCATTGTTGATTAAGGTGGTTGTAAATTTATGGCATGGATGTGGAGCCATCTATGAGCCATTATCGGTTATAAGATGGTTATGATCTTAAATGGTTCCAGAATTCATGGTGAGAGCGCTTAAATTCTTATTTTGGTCATAACTCTTTCATTAATGCTGCTGTTCTGTATGGTTTTGGTTATTTCTTTTATTATCCTTCTTTATAATGGGTTCTTCATAGTAATGTAGCTCTATTGTAGTCTAGAGCATGCTCCTTCTTTGAAGATCATTACTAAACTTTGAAAGGAAAATGACTGTTTACCTGGATATAAATTAGGTGACAACATTGTTTTTAACAAAAAAAAATGCAATTATAGTACTTATCAGTGGCACCATTGATTACAAAGTCCAATATGAATTCTATGACAACTTGTTTGCAGGCCACGTAGGAAGCAATAAAACAAGTTAAGTGATAGAAAAGGAGGTAAGAACCATATCAATAGAGTTTATCACTGATCTTATTTCAACCTTGAGAGAAAATGATCAAATCATGTTATTAGTAGATAGCTTAATTAAAATGGCTATATTTATAGCTTGCAAGACATACAAAGTTGAACTTATTACCTGTGCTTATAGTAAATAATTTTGAAATATGGTAAATACTAGTTACTGAAAGACATACTCAGTGATAATAACTCCAAATTTATAAAAAAAACGATGAAAAGATACTTATCAACACCTAGATTTACAATTAAACTTTAATAGTGGCAATCACTTGCAATTTGACAGATAAGTTGAGAAGGTCCTAGTAGCAATAAGATAAACGTTATACAAGGCAAAGTTATTCTTGCTTCAATTTGCTAAAAAATAGCAGCACTGATTTATTTCTTGGTGTGCTTTGTGGTTTTGCAGCTTAAGAAAATTAGATTTTTCTTTCTCCTTTTTAAATCGTGCCATCTTATGATGAAGATGAAGACACATTGTTTATGTGATTGCAATTCTCATATAAAGTATTTATTTTCACACACACAGGATCAGTACCTGGGAGGCTTCAAAAAAAATTTCAGTTAACTTCATCCCACATGATTTTGGTGGTTCCTAAATGTCAATAAAAATGAAACTTTAATCAATCCTGTATATGTTTATCAAAGAGAGATGGAATGTTATTCAACTCTGTTTTGGGTGGAGCTATTTTCCAATTTAATAAATGAACTATAAGGTCCTGCTCATTATCTACAAATTTCTATCTGGACATCCTATTATTGCATAATATGCTTCCTTAGATATGTTTCTGTTCATTTGCATGCATTTAATTTTGAACTAGTTCATTTTTCTTTAAGATGAACCAAAGGATGCAAATTGATTAATGTATGGTTTTACTGCAGCTACAAATCCTTCCCTTACAGCAGCTGTTGTGGTTCTAACGGGATTGGTTGGAGCGAACTTTGTACAGACATTGCTTGACAGGCTTGGCTTGGATGATCCTATTGCACGAGGAATGGCTACAGCCTCTAGGTCAAAATCTAGATACCCTAATTAAAGATAAATTTAACCTGTTAATGCAGTGTTTCATTTTCCAATCAACAATGCTGTTAATATATGTTGTTTGTGACACTGCTAGAGGGGATAATGGTTAAGATAAATAGGAAGGTAAATGAGAGAGCATGCATCGATATCCACAAATAACAAAACAAAACCCGCATCCAACAATATATCGAAGGAATTGTCCAAAGCATTTCCATTCTATAATTGCAAAAGCATGAAAAGGAAGAAAACACAGCTGAAAGGATGGCGTGGCACATATGACTAAATATATATGCAGATAATGTGACCTGCAATAAAGGCGGATTGCCGTTAATGTACCTGTCTGTGGAAAGTTAATTATACATAAAACTTGAGTTTTCATTAAAATTGTATCTTCTATCTAAGGAGAGTAAGTGCAATTGATGAATGAGATCTACCATCTAGTATATGTAAACCACTCCTATGAAAAGTTCAAGCTTTACGGAATTCAAGTAATAATTTAAATCATATTTTCTGTCTAGAGGAGAATATGTGCAGATCATAAATGAGAGGTACTTTATAATATTTATAGACAACTTCCCCGCCTTTCATCACTAATGGTGGAAACATGTAGTAGCCATCTATAATTAGTTTATGCATGCTTTGACTGGAAAACAAGGCCCAGATTTTTAATTCATCCAAATCCTCTTCTTCATAGGAGTTGAGTACATGTAAAATTATCTCTTTTGTGTTCCATGGATGATGTATATTCTCTTTCGTGCTTGTCCCCACCATTATGTAATGGCAATGAATATGAAGTTCTTTCTCATCATGTAATAGACTTTAATGTTCTGCTCATAGTAGTGAAACACGGACTTGGTGAAGGCTTGGCAAGGACATTTTTGACTAGGACTTGGTGACTCGGCAAAGACGGCCAAGTCCTTGGCAAAAACTTTGCTACGAAATAATATACAAACTAATGTCTTCTGCTGATGTATTCTGTTATTGCCAGATTATTGGCCAGTCATTCCCCCACAGTCCCTATTTTTTTTTAAGCCGAGTCCCGAGGTTTCAGCAAAAACTAGCTGAATTCAGAAACTATGGTTCTGCTCAACAGATTTTGAATAAGCAATTCTATGTTGTTAGATACATATGGTTCGTGCAGTGTCTGTTTTCTTTGACGAGAGGTGGATATAATAACTTCTGTTTTGGTATATGATCTGCAGTCTGCACAACACAGAATCAGCTAAAGTAGTTGTTTGTTCTTTGTGGTATTACAGCGCTCATGGATTGGGAACTGCAGCATTGTCAGCAAAAGAACCAGAAGCCCTTCCATTCTGTGCTATTGCCTATGCATTGACTGGTATATTCGGATCACTATTGTGTTCCATTCCAGCAGTTCGCCAAAGTTTACTGTTTATTGCAGGCTGAGATCGACAGCATATGCGAGCTTTGATTAATTATAAGGTTATGCATATATGTGCACTACAAATCCATCTTCAATCTTGATGAAATTGGGAGGGAAAAGGTCAGTCTTGTTGTACATTAAGAAATCTTGTGGACATCCTTGTAGAGGATGAAGTGGCTATGTACTGAGACAATTGTTCTACATAATTGTCAATCATTTCTTCTGTTTTGCTGGTCTATCCTTGTCATTCTTATTTGAATTTGGGAGCAAGCTTTATAAAGTAGAATATGTTGATATGGAAAATGCACCATGATAATACTCACATTATTGATGGGGTAAATTTTAGATGCGACATATCTTCCCTGGCCGTAACATATCAAGCGCCTTGTTATATTTCTGCCTAGTACATGGGCTACATCCATTAGCATTTGTATTTTTCGAGTGGGGTGTGTATGTGATTAAAGACTGATCAACAATTCCACGTTAGTCCGCTATAATTCGCGTTTTAAGGTGCCACTGAAATGCACGTAGGAATAGAAGAATAGCTATACATATATATATATATATATATATATATATATAAACCCTTTATCTATATAGATATACGATTTTTTTAAGATTCTATTAAAAATATATATATATTTAAATGCAGCCTTTCTACAAATAGAAAATTAAAAAGAAAACAATTTATTATACATTTATTATGTTTATTTTGGCCCTTATTATACATTTATTATGTTTAGTTTGGCCCTGAACCTAATTGTTTGTCTTCAGATACTTAGGAGTTAACTTGATCAAACAAGCTATTATATATATATATATATATATGTGGGGTATAATGTTCTATTCTATGAACCTAGTTCTTCGTTTTGACATACTTAATAGTAGCTTGATCAAGTAAGCTATAATGTTTTCTGTTAATAGTGTATAATGCCTGTTTTATCTGAGGTCGAGCATCCCTAACAGGTTTAACTAACTGATAAGATTGAACCCGGTTCCTCGTCCTCGTTAGAGAGTAACTGAGAATAATATATACGTATATATTTGTATGATATTTATTTAGTCGAGCATCCACATACATATGTGCGACCCGGATAATGAAAGGGGTTCGAACCAATTTAGGGTCCTGACATACTTGCTAGTCAGCCTGATCACGAAGACTGACTTGTTCAATATTTTGTTGTGCGTCCGTACGCTTATTGTAGTGCTTGTTTTTAAAACCATATCTAGTGTTTTGTATTGGATATTTTCATTTTAAAATTGTACGATTGTACGTTTACTTGTGACATGGCTGTTATGGTCTGACACACCGAGGACTTAAATCATAGCCATGGTGTTGAACTGTTTTTAAACAAAACGGTCATGTGACAGGTCTATCTTTTTAATAAAATGGTTAATATAAAAATTATAATATCACATCTTTAGAAATACGAATATTCACTGGGTTTGTGGTAATCTTTTCTAAAAGATTATACGTATTTAATAAGATTATATATAATATATTAAATGATGAGTTTAAGTAGTTAAAAATATAGATTTTAGCAAAAATTTGTATTTTTTTCAAGTGATAACTGATTATAATATAATACGGTAGGCATGTTTTGATATCATTTAACCTTGTATATATTAGGATAAAAAAAACAAAGAGAACAAAAGATCATAAAAGATTGGAAAAATGCTGAACATCAATTATATTCCTCACTAACAATTAAAAAAATTTCACACTTGTGCAATGGATCAATAGTAGGTGCAGTACATATGTTTTTTTTATTTTTTTTTGGGTAGTGTGATAAACCCTTATGACCGACGCATAGGGTTGAGCAATCTCCTTTCAACCATGATCCCTCGTAAAGCCGAGAGCTACACTTATCAATAGAGAATTTAACACACATCCATACACACATCCACCCCTCACACACTTGCCCACGCCGTGGTTTGAATCTTGGATCTCCCGAAGAAGAGGAAAAGCCCAAACCATTGCGTTACCCCCTTGGGACTAAAACCTTAATTAAGGAAAACCGTTCCTTGTTTTCCCCAGGGGCTAGGAATTTTCGTTCCACGGGGCCTGTCCCATTCGGGTATACCCCTCAAGCTAGTCGGGGTTTTTTTTGGTATTCGACGCAGGTCATCAAGCTTGAACCTCGAACCTCCTTTAGAGGATTGAAGAAACTTGCGAGTAAGGTACCTGGTGCGGATGGTAGAGTACATATATTTCTTCAATGGCATATATCTGTTATGAACCTGCAACTTGAAATATGAATTGAATGCAGAAAAGAATCGTTGTTTGAATAGAATCGCAGTTTGTATTGAAAGGCATAAACCCACAATATAATAAATTAATGTTCTTGGATGATCTTTGGAGCATCCTCCTTGTCCTATTTACATCTTATCTAAAAGGTGTGAATGGTGAAGGGATGTGTCCCTTTATAATACAATATAATATATAATATGATTAAGAGTTACGTTAGGAGGGTCCTAACATGCCACCCTCCTTTGAAAAAGCTTTGTCCTCAAAGCTGGAATTGCAAAAATTGTTGTTGAATCTGGTGGAGCGTCTCCCATGTAGCATCCTCTGGAGGTAGACCTTTCCATTGAATCAATACCTCGATGATGGTGCGGTTACGGAGGCGGCGCATACGTCGGTCTAGGATAGCTTCTGGTTCAACCACAAGAGCTCCATTATCTAAAAATTCTGGAAGTTGAGTTTGCGTAACGATGTTAGTGCCTATTACGGCTTTAAGACAAGAAACATGAAATACCGGATGGATTTTGGAAGATTCTGGTAATTCAAGTTTATATGCAACAGGTCCAATACGCTGTAGAATTTTATAAGGGCCATAAAATTTTGGTGCTAATTTTTGCGACCCTTTTATTTTCAATGAAGTTTGACGATATGGTTGGAGGCGGAGAAATACCATATCCCCTTCTTGAAAAACCCTTTCAATCCGATGTTGGTCCGCTTGTTGCTTCATGCGGTGTTGAGCGATATGTAGATTGTCCTTCGTGAGCGCGAATGATATTATCTCGAGTGACCAGCCTCCATCTCTACAACTGGTACTTTTGTACTTCCTGGAAGATAAGAGGTTAGAGATGGGGGTGATTGGCCATATAATGCTTCGAAAGGGGTCATTTTTATGGTTGTGTGATATGTGGTATTATACCACCATTCAGCTAGTGGAAGCCATTTAACCCAATGAAGGGGTTTGGTGGAAATAAAGCATCGGAGATAGGTTTCTAAGCACTTATTGACAATTTCAGTTTGACCATCCGTTTGTGGGTGGTAAGCGGAGCTCATCCGAAGTCGCGTACCTTGGAGTTTAAATAATTCCTTCCAAAAATTACTAGTGAAAGTGGGATCACGATCACTAACGATAGTAGAAGGCATGCCATGTAATTTAAAAATATTGTCAAGGAAGATTTGAGCAATAGTACTAGCGGTATAGGGGTGAGCTACTGGAAAAAAATGGGCGTATTTAGATAAACGATCTACCACCACTAGGATCATCGTTTTTCCTATGGATTTTGGAAGACCTTCAATGAAATCCATTGAAATATCCTCCCATGTCCTGGTTGGTATGGGTAGAGGTTGAAGAAGGCCCGGTGTTGCCACTGTTTCACCTTTATTTCTTTGGCATGTTTCACATTCATTGACGAACTTCTTGATATCATTTTTCATCCCTCGCCAATAAAATGATTTAGTCACTCTTTTGTAGGTTTTTAGGAATCCAGAGTGGCCTAGCAATAGGTGTAGCGTGTAGCTCATGTAGAAGCTTTGGACGATAAACCGATGTAGGTGAGAGGACCAGACGTTCTTTGTAACGGAGCATGTTACCTTGCCAAGAGTAGTGGGGTTTACTCATGGGATTTTGTTGTAGCTATTGAATTATGGTGTGTATAGTAGGGTCCGCATACCATTCATCCTTGACTTGTTCGATCCATGTAGGGATGGGGCAGAAAAAGCATGTAATTGTGAAGTTTCTTCGAACTTTCTGGAAAGTGCATCCGCAACCATGTTATCTTTCCCTTTTTTGTAGATGATTTCATAATCATAGCCTAATAGTTTTGTTACCCACTTTTGTTGTTCTGGAGTGGTTATCCGTTGTTCAAGAAGGTATTTTAGGCTATGGTGGTCGGTGCAGGTAATGAAATGTTTTCCAATAAGGTATGGTCTCCAATGTTGGATAGCATGGACCATAGCTAACATTTCTTTTTCATAAGTGGAACGTGCTAAATTCTTTTTGGAAAATGCTTTACTAGTAAAGGCTAAGGGCTTCTCATTTTGCATGAGCACCGCTCCCATTCCCAATCCGGAAGCGTCGCTTTCAATAATGAATGGTTGGGAAAATTCTGGCATAGCTAGGACGGGGGTGGTACACATGGTGTTTTTCAAAGTCATGAAAGCTTCATTCGCTTTTGGAGACCATATGAAGGCATTCTTTTTAAGTAGGGTTGTTAAGGGTGCTGCTATTTTCCCATAATATTTAACAAATTTGCGATAATAGCCCGTTAATCCTAAGAACCCACGCAACCCTTTTAGAGTTTTTGGAATTTGCCAATTTTCCACATCTTCAATTTTTCGGGGGTCTACTTTAACTCCTTCCTTGGAGACAATATGTCCAAGATATTCAATTTCCCGTTTCCCAAAGGAACACTTTGATCGCTTTGTGTATAATTGATTTTCTTCCAAGATTTTGAGTGCTTGCGCTATATGTGTTAAGTGCTCTTCCCATGTCTTGTTGTAAATCAAAATATCGTCAAAGAAAACTAAAATAAATTTTCGAAGGAAGGGAGAAAATACCTTATTCATAAGACTTTGAAATGTGGATGGAGCGTTGGTGAGGCCAAAAGGCATCACCAAGAATTCATAATGTCCCTCGTGGGTGCGAAAAGCGCTTTGGGTATATCGCTTTCCTTAACTCGAATTTGGTGGTAACCTGATCGTAAATCGAGTTTAGAAAAATATGCGGCTCCATTTAGTTCATCGAGTAGTTCATCAATGATTGGAATAGGAAATTTGTCTTTAATCGTTATTTTGTTGAGAGCGCGAAAATCCACGCATAGGCGCCATGATCCATCCTTTTTTCTTACTAGTATGACTGGCGAAGAGTAGGGACTTCTACTAGGTCGAATGACCCCTGCCCTTAGTAGGTCTTGTACTAATTTTTCTATTTTCGTCTTTTGTAAGTATGGATATCGGTAAGGTCTAATATTTGGAGGTTGGTGTCCCGAAAGTAATTGAATAGCATGATCATGGCTTCGTTGTGGAGGTAATCCCTCTGGTTCTTTGAATATTTTATCATGTTTCTCTAGGAGTTCTATTAATTCGGGTGCCTCTGGTTGCTCTTCGATGGTGTTTTGCAAGGAAAATAGTTGGGCAACCATGCCTCTTCCTCCTTTTCGAAGAATATTTTCCATTCTATGGGAACTTACGATTTGTGTGGGACCTATTTTTAAACCTTGAATTGTGTATGTTTGGTTGTTTTGTATAAATTGCATCCATAACTCTTCAAAGTCCCATTGAATTTTGTCGAGCGTTCGTAGCCATTGTACTCCCAAAACAATATCACATCCTCCTAATGGTAGTACATACATATCTCGCTTTCATGTTATATTCCTCCATCATGAGTTTGATATTCCCGCATTTGCCTTTACATGCAATTTTTCCTCCATTGCCAATCATGACTTCGAAGTTATTGCAGGGATATATAAAGCAATTAGCTTGTTTGGCCAAAATGGGGTCTATAAAATTGTGAGTGCTACCGGAGTCTAAGAGCACAATAGGGTTTTGTTTCTTAAAATACCCTTTTACCTTCATTGTTTGTGGAATCGAGTATCCTGCTAATGCGTTAAAGGATATTTCTGTTTTATCTTCTTGGTTTTCTTCTCGCAACCTCGCTTATTACTTCCACTTCTATGTCATCCTCCTCTTTGGGAGTGCAATCAACCGTGTCCAAAATATATAATTTCGGTGAGATGCATTTGTGGTTGGGGGTAAACTTTTCGTCGCAATGGAAACATAGGCCCTTTTCTCGTCTTTCTTTTAGCTCTTCTTGGCTAATTCGTTTAATTGGCATGACCTTATTCAATTTTTGGCTGGTGTAGGTATTTGGTGTTTTTCCTGAAAAAACTCTTCCTATTCGCCTTTGGTTATTGTTCTTCTCTTCTATCATTTGTGCTAATGCCACCGCATGCATCATATCGATAGGATTTTGTATTTGTACCTCCATTCTAATGTCTTCTTTTAGGCCACTAATGAAACAACTTTGGAAGAATGATGCATCTAGTCCTGTTGTAAGGTTCGCCAATTTCTCAAATTGTGCTTGGTATTCCCTTACGATGGAGGTTTGCCGCAGTTTAGTGAGGGCTCCTGTGAAGTCTTCAAATTTAGTGGGGCCAAATCGCAACATTAAGTTTTTTGTGAATTCGATCCATGTGGGCGGACCTTTTGTTTTCTCATACCATTGATACCACTGGGTAGCAATTTGTTCCAAGTGAAATGATGCGATACGGACTTTCTCGAATCTCCGAAATTTGATATAAGGCAAAATATTGGTCTGCCCTATATATCCAATTTGTGGGGTCGCCTCCATCAAATTTTGGAAAATCTAGTTTTGTGGTACGGGGAAGGATTGATGTATGTGGTCCCCCTATTAATGTTTGTTGTGGTGGCGTAGTGTTCTCGTTGTCCATTTTGCATGAGCAAAAAATTTTCATTGTACTAAGTCCATGGAATGGGTTGTAGCATCCAATTTAGTGGATATATCTCTATTCGAGTTGGTGATGTTTATGGTTAGGTCTGCTATTTTGGTAGCGATTTTATCTTCTAAATTGTCCTTCCAAAATGCCATTCCTTGCATCATGTCTCTCATTTCCTTGGAAAACTGCGAGAGTTCTTTCGTAATTTCTTTTGAAACCTCCTTCGCAATCTCCTTCGTTGTGTCTTGAGATCGTCTTCCCTCGGCCATTTAGGGTGTGGTTGGTTTATAAGTGAGTTGAATATGCAAAAATTAGTTTTGTCGAAAAAAATTGTTTGTCTCCGCCGCGTTTAATTTTGCGTACTTGCTGCTCTTTGTTCACACCGAATGATATTTTCCTCGCCTGTACTCGCTGTTGGGGTTTTCTAACTCCGGTAATGCGTGATGCTGTCCAAAAATTCTGTATGCTACCTTTGCTGGCGACTATGGCCTACCGTGTAACAGTTTCATCAGTAATGGTTAGAATGTGTGCTGAAAAGAAAACGTTGCCGAGTAATGGCCCGTCAGTAACTAGAGCGGGGTGGGGAAAAAATTTCAGGTCTTTTTAGCTCGATCCAGCTTGTTATGAACCTGCAACTTGAAATATGAATTGAATGCAGAAAAGAATCGTTGTTTGAATAGAATCGCAGTTTGTATTGAAAGGCAGAAACCCACAATATAATAAATTAATGTTCTTGGATGATCTTTGGAGCATCCTCCTTGTCCTATTTACATCTTATCTAAAAGGTGTGAATGGTGAAGGGATGTGTCCCTTTATAATACAATATAATATATAATATGATTAAGAGTTACGTTAGGAGGGTCCTAACATGCCACCCTCCTTTGAAAAAGCTTTGTCCTCAAAGCTGGAATTGCAAAAATTGTTGTTGAATCTGGTGGAGCGTCTCCCATGTAGCATCCTCTGGAGGTAGACCTTTCCATTGAATCAATACCTCGGTGATGGTGCGGTTATGGAGGCGGCGCATACGTTGGTCTAGGATAGCTTCTGGTTCAACCACAAGAGCTCCATTATCTAAAAATTCTGGAAGTTGAGTTTGCGTAACGATGTTAGTGCCTATTACGGCTTTAAGACAAGAAACATGAAATACCGGATGGATTTTGGAAGATTCACAGTAATTCAAGTTTATATGCAACAGGTCCAATACGTTGTAGAATTTTATAAGGGCCATAAAATTTTGGTGCTAATTTTTGCGACCCTTTTATTTTCAATGAAGTTTGACGATATGGTTGGAGGCGGAGAAATACCATATCCCCTTCTTGAAAAACCCTTTCAATCCGATGTTGGTCCGCTTGTTGCTTCATGCGGTGTTGAGCGATATGTAGATTGTCCTTCAGAGCGTGAATGATATTATCTCGAGTGACCAGCTCCATCTCTACAGCTGGTACTTTTGTACTTCCTGGAAGATAAGAGGTTAGAGATGGGGGTGATTGGCCATATAATGCTTCGAAAGGGGTCATTTTTATGGTTGTGTGATATGTGGTATTATACCACCATTCAGCTAGTGGAAGCCATTTAACCCAGTGAAGGGGTTTGGTGGAAATAAAGCATCGGAGATAGGTTTCTAAGCACTTATTGACAATTTCAGTTTGACCATCCGTTTGTGGGTGGTAAGCGGAGCTCATCCGAAGTCGCGTACCTTGGAGTTTAAATAATTCCTTCCAAAAATTACTAGTGAAAGTGGGATCACGATCACTAACGATAGTAGAAGGCATGCCATGTAATTTAAAAATATTGTCAAGGAAGATTTGAGCAATAGTACTAGCGGTATAGGGGTGAGCTACTGGAAAAAAATGGGCGTATTTAGATAAACGATCTACCACCACTAGGATCATCGTTTTTCCTACGGATTTTGGAAGACCTTCAATGAAATCCATTGAAATATCCTCCCATGTCCTGGTTGGTATGGGTAGAGGTTGAAGAAGGCCCGGTGTTGCTACTGTTTCACCTTTATTTCTTTGGCATGTTTCACATTCATTGACGAACTTCTTGATATCATTTTTCATCCCTCGCCAATAAAATGATTTAGTCACTCTTTTGTAGGTTTTTAGGAATCCAGAGTGGCCTGCAGTAGGTGTAGCGTGTAGCTCATGTAGAAGCTTTGGACGATAAACCGATGTAGGTGAGAGGACCAGACGTTCTTTGTAACGGAGCATGTTACCTTGCCAAGAGTAGTGGGGTTTACTCATGGGATTTTGTTGTAGCTGTTGAATTATGGTGTGTATAGTAGGGTCCGCATACCATTCATCCTTGACTTGTTCGATCCATGTAGGGATGGGGCAGGAAAAAGCATGTAATTGTGAAGTTTCTTCGAACTTTTTGGAAAGTGCATCCGCAACCATGTTATCTTTCCCTTTTTTGTAGATGATTTCATAATCATAGCCTAATAGTTTTGTTACCCACTTTTGTTGTTCTGGAGTGGTTATCCGTTGTTCAAGAAGGTATTTTAGGCTATGGTGGTCGGTGCGGATAATGAAATGTTTTCCAATAAGGTATGGTCTCCAATGTTGGATAGCATGGACCATAGCTAACATTTCTTTTTCATAAGTGGAACGTGCTAAATTCTTTTTGGAAAATGCTTTACTAGTAAAGGCTAAGGGCTTCTCATTTTGCATGAGCACCGCTCCCATTCCCAATCCGGAAGCGTCGCTTTCAATAATGAATGGTTGGGAAAAATCTGGCATAGCTAGGACGGGGGTGGTACACATGGCGTTTTTCAAAGTCATGAAAGCTTCATTCGCTTTTGGAGACCATATGAAGGCATTCTTTTTAAGTAGGGTTGTTAAGGGTGCTGCTATTTTCCCATAATATTTAACAAATTTGCGATAATAGCCCGTTAATCCTAAGAACCCACGCAACCCTTTTAGAGTTTTTGGAATTTGCCAATTTTCCACATCTTCAATTTTTCGGGGGTCTACTTTAACTCCTTCCTTGGAGACAATATGTCCAAGATATTCAATTTCCTGTTTCCCAAAGGAACACTTTGATCGCTTTGCGTATAATTGATTTTCTTCCAAGATTTTGAGTGCTTGCGCTATATGTGTTAAGTGCTCTTCCCATGTCTTGTTGTAAATCAAAATATCGTCAAAGAAAACTAAAATAAATTTTCGAAGGAAGGGAGAAAATACCTTATTCATAAGACTTTGAAATGTGGATGGAGCGTTGGTGAGGCCAAAAGGCATCACCAAGAATTCATAATGTCCCTCGTGGGTGCGAAAAGCAGTTTTGGGTATATCGCTTTCCTTAACTCGAATTTGGTGGTAACTTGATCGTAAATCGAGTTTAGAAAAATATGCGGCTCCATTTAGTTCATCGAGTAGTTCATCAATGATTGGAATAGGAAATTTGTCTTTAATCGTTATTTTGTTGAGAGCGCGAAAATCCACGCATAGGCGCCATGATCCATCCTTTTTTCTTACTAGTATGATTGGCGAAGAGTAGGGACTTCTACTAGGTCGAATGACCCCTGCCCTTAGTAGGTCTTGTACTAATTTTTCTATTTCCGTCTTTTGTAAGTATGGATATCGGTAAGGTCTAATATTTGGAGGTTGGTGTCCCGGAAGTAATTGAATAGCATGATCATGGCTTCGTTGTGGAGGTAATCCCTCTGGTTCTTTGAATATTTTATCATGTTTCTCTAGGAGTTCTATTAATTCGGGTGCCTCTGGTTGCTCTTCGGTGGTGTTTTGCAAGGAAAATAGTTGGGCAACCATGCCTCTTCCTCCTTTTCGAAGAATCTTTTCCATTCTATGGGAACTTACGATTTGTGTGGGACCTGTTTTTAAACCTTGAATTGTGTATGTTTGGTTGTTTTGTATAAATTGCATCCATAACTCTTCAAAGTCCCATTGAATTTTGTCGAGCGTTCGTAGCCATTGTACTCCCAAAACAATATCACATCCTCCTAATGGTAGTACATACATATCTGCTTTCATGTTATATTCCCCCATCGTGAGTTTGATATTCCTGCATTTGCCTTTACATGCAATTTTTCCTCCATTGCCAATCATGACTTCGAAGTTATTGCAGGGATATATAAAGCAATTAGCTTGTTTGGCCAAAATGGGGTCTATAAAATTGTGAGTGCTACCAGAGTCTAAGAGCACAATAGGGTTTTGTTTCTTAAAATACCCTTTTACCTTCATTGTTTGTGGAATCGAGTATCCTGCTAATGCGTTAAAGGATATTTCTGTTTTATCTTCTTGGTTTTCTTCTGCAACCTCAGTTATTACTTCCACTTCTATGTCATCCTCCTCTTTGGGAGTGCAATCAACTGTGTCCAAAATATATAATTTCGGTGAGATGCATTTGTGGTTGGGGGTAAACTTTTCGTCGCAGTGGAAACATAGGCCCTTTTCTCGTCTTTCTTTTAGCTCTTCTTGGCTAATTCGTTTAATTGGCATGACCTTATTCAGTTTTTGGCTGGTGTAGGTATTTGGTGTTTTTCTTGAAAAAACTCTTCCTATTCGCCTTTGGTTATTGTTCTTCTCTTCTATCATTTGTGCTAATGCCACTGCATGCATCATATCGATAGGATTTTGTATTTGTACCTCCATTCTAATGTCTTCTTTTAGGCCACTAATGAAACAACTTTGGAAGAATGATGCATCTAGTCCTGTTGTAAGGTTCGCCAATTTCTCAAATTGTGCTTGGTATTCCCTTACGGTGGAGGTTTGCCGCAGTTTAGTGAGGGCTCCTGTGAAGTCTTCAAATTTAGTGGGGCCAAATCGCAACATTAAGTTTTTTGTGAATTCGATCCATGTGGGCGGACCTTTTGTTTTCTCATACCATTGATACCACTGGGTAGCAATTTGTTCCAAGTGAAATGATGCGATACGGACTTTCTGAATCTCCGGAATTTGATATAAGGCAAAATATTGGTCTGCCCTATATATCCAATTTGTGGGGTCGCCTCCATCAAATTTTGGAAAATCTAGTTTTGTGGTACGGGGAAGGATTGATGTATGTGGTCCCCCTATTAATGTTTGTTGTGGTGGCGTAGTGTTCTGTTGTCCATTTTGCATGAGCAACAAATTTTGTTGTACTAAGTCCATGGAATGGGTTGTAGCATCCAATTTAGTGGATATATCTGTATTCGAGTTGGTGATGTTTATGGTTAGGTCTGCTATTTTGGTAGCGATTTTATCTTCTAAATTGTCCTTCCAAAACGCCATTCCTTGCATCATGTCTCTCATTTCCTTGGAAAACTGCGAGAGTTCTTTCGTAATTTCTTTTGAAACCTCCTTCGCAATCTCCTTCGTTGTGTCTTGAGATCGTCTTCCCTCGGCCATTTAGGGTGTGGTTGGTTTATAAGTGAGTTGAATATGCAGAAATTAGTTTTGTCGAAAAAAATTGTCTATCTCCGTCGCGTTTAATTTTGCGTACTTGCTGCTCTTTGTTCACACCGAATGATATTTTCCTCGCCTGTACTCGTTGTTGGGGTTTTCTAACTCCGGTAATGCGTGATGCTGTCCAAAAAATTCTGTATGCTACCTTTGCTGGCGACTATGGCCTACTGTGTAACAGTTCCGTCAGTAATGGTTAGAATGTGTGCTGAAAAGAAAACGTTGCCGAGTAATGGCCTGTCAGTAACTAGAGCGGGGTGGGGAAAAAATTTCAGGTCTTTTTAGCTCTGATCCAGTTGTTATGAACCTGCAACTTGAAATATGAATTGAATGCAGAAAAGAATCGTTGTTTGAATAGAATCGCAGTTTGTATTGAAAGGCAGAAACCCACAATATAATAAATTAATGTTCTTGGATGATCTTTGGAGCATCCTCCTTGTCCTATTTACATCTTATCTAAAAGGTGTGAATGGTGAAGGGATGTGTCCCTTTATAATACAATATAATATATAATATGATTAAGAGTTACGTTAGGAGGGTCCTAACAATATCTTAATAAATGTCTAGCCAACATTAATGATTAATTATAATATTTATATAAATAAACTTACAAGATGTTATATCTAATGCCTAGAGGCTTATATGATATATTACATCAAACAATATTAATTTTGGTCAAAATGTGAAAGTTTACACATTAACATCCCCTCAATCTAAACTAAAGTCCCCTTAATCTAAATTAAAGTTCAAACAAGAGAAAACATTACTGAACATTCCCTTTAATAAAATCTTCCAAGCCAATATGCCTCTCTAATAAGTGAAGATAATCTTTGACATAACTTACATGAAAATATTTGTCAAGTGATCTTTTGAAGCCACATACATTGCAAGTAAGCTTTGATAATGAAGTTGATGAATCTTTGTCGAATCTTATGCATCTTGTATGTTAGGAAGTGAAGTCACTATCCAGTTTACTGTCAGTAGAAACTAGGCTGCAACAGATGGCTATATGGTTGCTAGACGTCTAGGTCAGACGTCTGGGCTGCTAGACGTCTAGGCCAGACATTTAGGCAGTAGACGTCTAGACCAGACGTCTAGTAGCACAGCTTTTAGATGTCTAGGTCAGACGTTTAGGCAGCAGACGTCTAGGTCAGGCGTTTGGACTGCTAGACGTCTAGGCCAAACGTCTAGGGAACATACGTCTAGGCCAAATGTCTTGGCTGCTAGACATCTAGGCCAGACGTCGAGGTTGTTAAATTTCTAGGCCAGACATCAAGGTTGTTAGACGTCTAGATGCGGAAGATGAACCGTTTCAGATGCGAGTGGAAACAAACGGTTTTGCGAATTCCTTTAGGAGAGGAAACAAATAGTTCGGGGTCTTCCTTTCTTTTGCTCTATAAAAGGGAATTGATCCCTTGCATATGATGTAATGTGAATGTAAAGTTTTGCTAAAAATAATAAAAGGAGAAGTTGCCATTGCCCCATGGTTTTCCTGCACATTGCAGGTTTCCACGTAAATTCTTTGTGTTACTTGTGTTGTTTTGTTCTCTGTCATTGTGTTTCTACTTGCAGGTATAAAATCTAAAGTTTTTCCTAACATCTGGTATCAGAGCCTAAGGTTTTGTGTGAGTGGGAGCTGAAACAATGACAGGAGGTGTAACCAAGTTCGATATTGAGAAATTTGATGGTAGGAACTTCGCTCTATGGAAGATGAAGGTGGAGGATTTGTTGGTTCAGAATGACCAAGCTCTAGCCTTGAAAGGGGTCGCGAGTAAACCAAGCAGCATGAAAGATGAGGAGTGGGCAATGCTGGACAAGAAGGCGGTCTCTACAATATGTCTCTGCCTAGCAGACTCTATCTTGTTCAATGTAGCTGAAGAGAAGACTGCAGAAGCCCTTTGGCAAAAGCTTGAAAAGTTGTATGAGACAAAATCAGCAACAAATAAGGTTTTTCTGAAAAAATAACTTTATAGCTTGAGGATGAAGGAAAGTTCATCTATGGTAGATCATTTGAATGAGTTTAATACTCTTATCAGTAAACTGGTTTCAATTAATGTGAATATGGAGGATGAGGATAGAGCTATCACCCTACTTTGTTCCCTCCCAAACACTTGGGATCATATGGTGATGACCATCAGTAATGCATCATCAAGAACTCTAAAATTTGATGATGTGGTAGTCGCTTTGTTGGCAGAAGAGTTGAGGTGAAAAACGTCTCTAGAACCCTCAACCAATGAAGCCCTATCTGTGAGAGGTCGATCTTTCGAGAGGAGTAAACAAGGTAGATCACAGTCCAGATCTAAGTCTAAAGGACGTAAGCAGAAAGGGAAGTGTTGGCATTGTGGGAAGCCAGGACACTCAAAGAAGGATTGTTGGCAATTAAAGAATGGTGAAAAGCAAAATCAGCCATCAGTTGAGGCCAGTACAGTAGATTCAGGAGAGACGACAACATGTGAAGCCTTTTGTATCAGTAACAACAGATCTATTTTATATACCTGGGTTTTGGACTCAGGTGCATCTTTCCACATGTCTCCCCACAGAGACTGGTTTGACAAATATCAACCATACTGTGGTGGAATGGTCTACTTGGGTGATGATCATCCTTTAGAAATTGTGGGAAGAGGGGACATAAGGATCAGGTTGGATGATGGTAGAGAAAGGATGTTATGTGATGTGCGACATGTGCCCGATTTGCGAAAGAATTTGCTCTCAATCAAGATGATGGATAAGCTAGGGTATTCTATCACTTTCAGTAACAACTACTACAAAATTACCAGAGGAGCTCTTGTAGTAGCAAAGGGAGAATCTTATGGGACCCTATATCATTTATGCGGTGATACGGTGACAAACCATGCAACAACAACAACTTCTGTTCAGGATGCAGTAATGCTATGGCATCAACGCCTAGGCCATATGAGTGAAAAAGGTCTAAAAATTTTGCATGACAGAGGTATGCTTTCTGGGATTAAGTCTTGCAATTTAGACTTGTGTGAGCACTATATTTTTGGTAAACAAAAGAGGGTTCGATTTACTACAAGCCCTGGTAAGAGTTCTAATTTTCTACAACTTATACATTCAAATATATTTGGACCAGTCCCCACTCAGTCCTTAAATGGTGCCATCTATTTTATGACTTTTATAGATGATTATTCTAGGAGAGTGTGGGTTTATTTTCTGAAGAAGAAGTTGGAAGCTTTGTAGAAATTTAAAGAGTTCAAAGCACGGGTAGAGAAGAGTTTGGGCAAGTCGATTTTATGTCTCAGGTCAGATAATGGGGGTGAATATTGCTCCAAGGAATTTGATAAATTTTGTACATAGGAAGGTATTAAGCACCAGAAGACTGTACCATATACTCCACAAAAAAATGGTGTGGCTGAGCGGATGAATCGCATAATCATGGAACGTGCAAGAAGCATGCTCAGCGCAACCATGTTGGAGAAAAAGTTATGGGTAGAGGTTGTTAATACAATTGTTTATCTTATTAACAGGTCACCTACAACTACGTTGGATGGACATATTTTGGAGGAGGTTTGGTGTTGTAAGCCAGTTGATTACTCTCATTTGCATACCTTTGGTTGTGATGTATTTGCCCATGTACCCAAAGAAAAAAGGTCCAAACTTGACCCAAAGTCAAGCAAATGTGTTTTTCTCAGCTATGGAGATATAATGAAGGGGTATAGACTATGGGATCCTACTACCCACAAGGTAATTATTAGTCGAGATGTTATTGTTGATGAAAAATCCATGCAAAGGAAGGAGGTACATCAAACTCCTAATGTTGTACCAGTTGAAGTAGAAATGAATGAAGATGAATATGAAAATCAACATGCTAAAGTTTTTGATCAGCATGCAGAACAACAAGTAGAACAAGTAGAGCAGCCACAACGGTCACAAGACCAAGAGCCACAATCAACAAATCATTGGGTTAGAAGATCTACACATCCACAAAAGTGTCCGGAAAGGTATTCTCATGTTTATCAGTCCTCTTTTGCTTTGTTAACTGATGATGGTGAACCTAGTTCATTTCAGGAAGCTAGAGAGTCTGAGAATGCAAAAAAGTGGAGGAAATCCATGGAGGAGGAAATCAAGGCACTTCACAAGAATAAAACGTGGGAACTTGTGGATCTCCCACCTGGAAGAAAGATTATTGGAAACAAGTGGGTGTACAAAGTAAATAAGAACAATGATGGGTTGTTGGAACGCTATAAAGCTCGCTTGGTGGCAAAAGGCTATGTGCAAAAGTCAGGTATAGACTTTAATGAAATTTTCTCTCCAATTGTGAAGATGACTACTATTAGAGTTTTACTTGCACTTGTAGCAACACAGGATTTAGAACTAGAGCAACTTGATGTAAAGACTACTTTCCTGCATGGTGATCTCGAGGAAGAGATTTATATGGATCAGCCTGAGGGCTATGAAGAAAGAGGCAAAGAGCATTTGGTTTGCAGACTGAAGAAATCATTGTACGGGTTGAAATAGGCACCAAGGATGTGGTACAAAAAATTTGACACCTTCATGAAGAGCCAAGGTTTCAGCAGGAGTGAAGCTGACCATTGTGGATACTATAAGAGGTTTGATGATGGCAGTTTTATTATTTTGTTGTTGTATGTTGATGATATGTTGGTTGCAGGCCCCAACATGAAGAAAATCATTGAACTTAAGGCTCAGTTGGCTAGGACATTTGAAATGAAGGATTTAGGAGCAGCAAACCAAATTTTAGGGATGAAGATACACAAGGACAGAAAAGGAAGAAAGATCTGGTTAAGTCAAAAGTCATATATAGAGAAGATTCTGCAACGCTTCAATATGCAGAATGCAAAACCAGTTAGTACCCCACTTCTTTCACACTTAAAATTATCTTCCAACCAGTGTCCTAGAACAGAAGCAGAGAAGACAAGCATGTCTCATGTACCGTATTCATCAATAGTAGGAAGCCTCATGTATGCCATGGTGAGCACCAGACCGGATATTGCCCAAGCAATGGGAGTAGTCAGTCGGTACATGGCAAATCCTGGTAAGGAGCATTGGAATGCGGTGAAGTGGATATTTAGATATTTAAGAGCCACTTCAGATGTTGCTATTTACTATGGATCAAAAAGTTTGCAAGTTAAAGGTTTTGTGGATTCTGATTATGGTGGAGATAGAGATGGGAGAAAGTCCACTACAGGATATACCTTCACTCTTGCTGGTGGAGCGATGAGTTGGGCTTCTAAGTTGCAGTCTGTGGTGGCTTTATCAACCATTGAAGCAGAATATATTGCAGTGACTCATGCCAGCAAAGAGGCAATTTGGCTAGAGCGACTGTTGGGTGACTTCAAGGTAATGCAAGAGAAAATTACGTTGCATTGTGATAGCCAAAGTGCTATTCAACTAGTGAAGAACCCAACATTCCATGATCGCACGAAACACATTGATGTCAAGTACCACTTTATAAGAAATATGGTGGAAGAAGGTAGGATCCTATTGCAGAAAATCGACACTGAAGTGAATCCTGCAGATATGCTTACAAAGTCGGTCAAGGTAGAGAAGTTTGAGTGGTGTAGAACTTCTCTGGGCTTGTTGAAAATGTAACAAGGGCAACATTGGGCAATTGGCACTGGATGAAAAACATTGGTAAAAGAATTCCTGTATACTAACTTCAAGTGGGAGAATGTTAGGAAGTGAAGTCACTATCCAATTTACTATCAGCATAAGCTAGGTTGTAGTAGATGGCTAGATTCTTAGGTCAAACGTTTGGGTTGTTAGACATCTAGGCCAGACATCTGGGTTTCTAGACATCTAGGCAGCAGACGTCTGGGCTGCTAGACGTCTAGGCACCAAACGTCTAGGTCAGATGTCTGGGTTGCTAGACGTATAGGCACCAAATGTCTAGGTCAGACGTATGGGTTGCTAGACGTCTAGGCCAGACATCTAGGTAGCAGATGTCTAGGTCAGACGTCTGGACTGCTAGACGTCTAGGTCAAACGTCAAGGCCATACATCTGGATGTGGAAGATGAATCATTTCAGATGCGAGTGGAAACAAACAGTTTTGCGAAGGCTTCCTTTTGGAGAGAAAACGAAAAGTCTGGGGTCTTCCTTTCTTCTGCTCTATAAAAGGGAATTGATCCCTTGCATATGATGTAATGTGAATGTAAAGTTTTGCTAAAAATAATAAAAGGAGAAGTTGCCATTGCCCCGTGGTTTTCCTGCACATGGCAGGTTTCCACGTAAATTCTTTGTGTTACTGTTGACAATATTGTCACATTCCACCAAGGGGCAGAAAAATTAAAACTTTGTATGATATTTGTTTTGTTGAAAGTTTTCTTTTGTTTATAAGTTATAGCAATTTTGGTTTTCCCTATCGCCCCCTGGTGGACAAAATGAAAAGAAAAGAGCTTCGGGCCCGAAGCGCTTCAAATCATCACTTCGGGCGAGAACTTTGCCGAGAAAGCGAAGGAAACGCTTCGCACCCGAAGCATTCCCAGCGGCTACTTCGGGTGAAGAGTTTTGCGAAGCGGCATCCAAGCAACTTCGTCGAAGAAGAAAAGATAGCCCGAATCAGCTAAGGCAAAGAAATTACTTCGGGCCCGAAGTATTTCTAAAATCCACTTCGGCCAGTTTTCACCCGAAGCGATAGAGGTCGAGAAAGTGCTTCGGCCAAAACTCCCCCGAGCCGCCGTTTCAAAAGAAGATCGGCCCGAAGCGTTTTTCCCGACCCATCAGCGAAGCAGTTTTGCCAGCGAAGCAGCGAAGGATAGAGGGAGATCGGCTTCGGCACTCCACGCCCCCGAAGTAGTTTTGCGAAGCAAAAATCAGCGAGGCGCTTCCCAGGAACGCTTCCCAAGTTGGGCATTTTCTCGAGGCGATCAGAGAGCCTCATAAATGCATATTTTCTTGCCCGGTAAGCCCGCTGCTCATTTTTGGCAATTGGATGCGAAGTATCAGTCCGTGAAGAAGAACCCGACAAGCATGGCCGCCACTCGAGCACCGCACCTACAATCCAAGGACACCCAAGTGGCTCATTTAATGCGACTTTCTCCGGCTGACTCGGTCACCATTACCAGTTTTGGTAGCCGATTTGAGAGATCATCCGCAGTAGCAGCGAGGAGCCGATTTCTCAGGGCTCGAGGGTGTACTCCGCCATTTTTGTAATAATGATTCAGAGGGCCGGGTCCTCTATAAAAACCCAGGCTTTGCAATGTAAAAATGGGGGGAACTTTCTGCTAGAAAGTTGTTGTAACTTGATGTCCTGCGTCTAATACTAAAGATTTTTGTACTCCATTTCTCTCTTTTATGCTTGCCTTCTGTGCTTAATTCTTTTGTTTGTCTGCACTCGTATATTGAGACTCTAAATCCTGAATCCGGTGTGCGATTGGGGACTGTACCCTAAAATTCGCCCTGAAGGATACATAGGAGAGGAAAAACGTCGTATAAGCTTTCTTTTATGTTGCCTGGTGGGTCGTGGTTTCTGTTATTCCCTTGTCTTAATCGTTGTTACTCTGAACCCTGAATTCCAGCGAGAGAGAAAGGAGAACCCTGTGAACTCGTCCAGAGGATACATAGGAAAGCGAGTATCGCGTTTCTTTCGTCTATTCTTGGTGTTCTTTGCTTCTATTCGAGTTATTAGCGAGTGATCGTGCTTCCTGTTCTCTCCCACCTTAAATCATCATCTTCTAACCCTTACTCTTTTTATTTCTTTCTCTAACCCTTACCCCTTTTTATTTCTTTTCCTAACCCTTACTCTGTCTATTTCTTTCCTGCACTCTTGTCTCAAACCCCAAAAGTAGATTAGTATAGGAGCCGGCCTTTCTCCGAAGATTGGCACGAGGGGCATCTCTTCCCCTCGGCCTTTCAATGTTGGTCGCAGGTCCAGGGCGCGCAAACCCACCGAAAGTCCTTTCCTGTGCGGATTTGATGACCAACAGTTTCTGGCACGCCCGATGGGACACAAGGTCCCATATTTGAGAAAATTTCTAGCCCGTCTTCACCGGAGCCAGTAGTTCCAACAAGTTCCCGGTGAGATCCGGTCAGTCTCATCCCCTGAGTAGTAGTGAGAATCGATGCCCTCATTACTAAGAGACTCTTAGCATCTGGCGACTCTGTTTTACCCGAGAATCTTCAAGTCGTAAAGACCAATACTAAAGCCTGTGCCTTCATGCAAACAAGATGGAGAGTTAGGAATAGAGGAGAGGAAACCGAGTTCTTTGAGCTTGATATTGATGCCTTTGGGGAACGATCTAGGTTAGTTACCCCCGAATATCTCTTACGCGGGACGTCCTCGCAAGAGGCTGCTGTTGACGAGCAAGGCATAACTTTCGATAGCACAGCAACTAGTTTTCCTCCGAATCCTCCCAACTCATCGAAGCATCCTAGTGCCTCCGTTCCCATTGGCCTTCCGACGAGCAACCCAAGAGGGACTTCGGGGACCTCTGTTCCATAGAACCCAGGCACAAATATGGCCCAACAACAACAACAACAACAGCAACAACCGCCGCCCAGATTATTTCTAGCATGGAATTCTTCTTCACCGTTGAATCTCGCGGGCCAAGGGCAAGTTCCACCCGCTGCAATTAAAAAACTTCCAACGTTCGACGAAACTGGAAAGACTGCTCTAGAGCATATCCAGGACATCATTTCCCTGGCGGCAATCCATGATATCACGGAAGAGCAAGTGATGGTGAAGCTCCTGGTTCTCTCCCTTAGAGGAAAACTCCTCTATTGGTACAGATCTCTGCCATCCGACACTATTACGGGATGGGACCAGTTAGCCGGGCAGTTGATGCAAGGCTTCAACGAGTCCGTCGATCCAACTTCTCTTCTGCAGCAATTCACTTCAATCCAAAGACATCCACAAGAAGAGATTGCAGACTTCAATGTTAGGTTCGCTCGAACCTGGCAAAGAGTCCCAATTGGACTTCGCCCAACCGACGAAGCCACGGCGTACTACTTCCTTCGGGCTTTCAACCCTGATATCGGTCTTATGATAAGGTACTCAAATGTCAATACTTTTCCAGAGTTGTATGGGTTAGCCAAGAAAGCAGAAATGGACCTCATAGCCATGGGAAAACTCCCTCAAAGAATGCCAATGCCCATACTCCCCGAGTTCCTTCAAGCCCAGTATGCGAGCGCAGTCGCTCCACAGATTTTTGCAATCCCTGCATACCCGATCTCATCCTGGAACCCGAATCCCGTTGTGTCGCAGATCACCGCTCCACAGATACATTTCCCAACACTTTCAACTATGCCCCCCACCATCACTCCAACATTTCCAATGTTGCCAGCACCCCTCCAACATCCTGCCCTACCTCCGATACCGACTATGGCTTCTTTACCATCAGTTCCCAAGGCCGATGATATGCAGGCCAAGATACTGCAAGAAATGCAATCGTTAAATGCCACAAGTATAGACCTTGTCCAACGATATGACCGTTGTCAAGAAGAAGCAAGCGCAACAAGAGTTTCTACCAAGAAGGTCTTATCCCACACCTGCGCTTACCAGAGATCAAGCGGTCCATCAAGGAAAAGCTTCGGCAAGAAATGTTGCGATAGATGAAGCCCCAAGCACTTTCGATCATGTATATTGGTGCTCTACATGTAATGATCCTCACGAGGAGAATACATGCATGTTGCATCAACACTACGTGCAGACACTAGCTAGCAGCGGTCAAGGCGGTCAAGTCAACGTCATCAGACAATTGGATCAGAACTTGTCAATCGACAAGGAAGAGCCAGTCGCGGTCCTTACCAGGGGAGGTAAAAGGTCGATAGAGGTGGATGCTACTCAGATGGCTCCTTTGAAGGTACACGCCCGATTTGAGAAAGGACAATCCTCCTCTTCGGCCCCGAGCGAAGCTCCTCCACCAGCTCCAGTCAAAGAAAAGGCCCAAAAGGCCACTGTCGAACCACCTCAGGTGGAGACCAAAGAACAGGCTAAGGAGAAGCTCAAGTTTCCCTCGCTCACCAAGCGACAAAGGGTCGAAGCGACAGAGCAATATCGCACCAAGTACGAACCAAGAAAGGAACCCGAGGTGCATAGCTCCCCAGCCTACAACATCGTAGAGGAGTTGAAGAGGATTCCAGCCAAAATCAGTTTGTATGATGCTCTGCAACTTCCTGGACAAGTGGACCTGCTACAAGAATCATTGAAGAGGATTAATACAAAGAAGGCAGAGCCGCTCGCCCTAGTGCAAACTCTGTCCGCGTCCATCACGGGAAAAAACAGACCACCACCGTTCTACTTATCCTTACAAATGGAAGGGTATATCGTGCATAACTGTATGATAGATTCTGGAGCCGCGACGACAGTCATGCCGAAGGCAGTATGCGAGGAAATAGGCATGGAATACACACGAAGCAGTCACGGAGTCCTCCAGTTGGACGGTACCCCAGTGAAGACTGTAGGTGTCATCAAAGACATTCCTATTCGACTACATAAGACACCTCAAATCACAGTCATACAAGAGGTGGTAGTCGTGGACCTTGAGCCCTACTTCAGCATGTGCCTGTCGAGGGAATTCACGGCAAAGCTGGGCGGATACCTGTCCATGGACTACACTCATCTGGAGATCCCCTTCAAAGGGAAGAAGGTGAAGATCTATAATGAAAAGCCTTCTACGTTCCTGGTTCAGAAGATGTCCGAGGAAGAAAGCAGTGACCCTGTGCATACGATCGCGGAGGAGCTAGAGCAAGTGGATCTGGTCCAGGAATCCCTCGCACAGTTGTGTTGTGAAGATGAATTTTCATTGGCAGATTTCAATGCCATGATAGAGACCGAGGTGGGATGCTACACCATCGCCAAGTCCGAGAAACCAGCCAAAATGGAGGGGAAGGTTTCTGCTCAAGAAGGACTATGGAAATTGTTCTTCGACGATGCCCGATGCAAAAATGACGTCGGGGCAGGAATCCTTCTGATTTCGTCGTCCGGTGAGCAAAAGGAATATTGCTACCGATTGACATGGAGCTGCACCAACAATGCAGCAGAATATGAAGCCTTGTGCTTAGGACTCAAGAAAGTTGACAAGTTAGGCATAAGGCATCTTCAAATCTTCGGAGATTCCGAACTAGTTTGCAACCAGGTCACCAACAGATGCTCTTCAAAGAAGCACTATCTTAAATCATACCGCAATAGGGTATGGGACCTGTTCGACCAGTTTGAATCCCTCAATCTACAGTCTATTCCACGAGAAAAGAATCGACATGCAGATGTCTTAGCATCCATCGCAGCCCGATATTCTCCAGTGGACGATATGGTGCATAAGCCGAAGGCTGTAAGGATGATCTATAGACCCTCTGTCCCGGACAAAGATTTACACTGGCAAGTTTTTGACAACGACGAGCAGATTGTTAATTTCATGATCCAAGAAGCCGCTACAGTCGAAGACCGAAGCCCTGATGGGGAAGAATACGAAGGATTGGTCCAGTTGAAGAACAATCACGTTCCCAAGGGATTGATCATGCTTGAGAGCCTTTTCGATCAAAATGATCGATCGCTCTCCCACAGGATCCAGATCAGTGCGCAACAATATCAAGATTTAGAATTGGAACCTGGGAAAGTAATAAAGGTCGGGACCGATTGTACTTCGAAAGAAATAGAGCGAATCCGATGTCTGTGTAAGAAGTACCCAGATATCGTGGCTTGGTCTTATCACGACCTCAAGGGATATGATCGGCAGCTGATCCAACATACGATCGAATTACAAGAAGGGGCCAAGCCTTTCCGACAGAAGCAAAGGCCGGTTAATCCAAAGATCGAGGTCCTGATGAAGGCCGAACTGCTAAAAATGCTCGAAGCAAAGATCATTTATCCCATCAAGCATTCTTCCTGGGTAGCGAACTTGGTCCCTGTCAGGAAAAAGAATGGAGACATCCGGTTATGTGTGGACTTCCGCAACCTGAATCATGCTTCCCTCAAGGACCACTATCCTCTCCCGCAGATCGATCAGATCTTGCATTCGGTAGCTGGAGCTCAACGATTCTCCCTGCTTGATGGTTTCTCTAGATATAATCAAATCTGGGTCAGGGACGAAGACCAGCATAAGACCGCGTTCACAACCAAGTGGGGCACATTCGCCTACCAGCGAATGCCTTTTGGCCTCTCGAACGCGGGAGCTACTTTCTAGAGAGCGATGGACCTAGCTTTTGGCGAGCTTCTGAACAAGGTTATCATTATCTATTTGGATGACATGACCGTCTTCTCCCGAAGGAGAGAAAACCACCCAGAACATCTTCAACAAATCTTCAAAAAATGCCGAGAATTTGGCATCTCAATCAATCCAAAAAAGTCTATCTTCGCAGTCAGCGAAGGAAAGCTGTTGGGACACGCAATTTCGGAAAAGGGTCTCACCGTGGATCCCGACAGAGCCGAAGCTCTGATGAAGCTCCCAATACCAACGGATAAAAAGGGCCTTCAATCTTTCTTCAGACAGATTAACTTCGTAAGGAAGTTTGTCCCAGACTTCGCCCAGGTCGTTAAGCCGATGTCTGAGCTTTTAAAAAAGGGTGCAGAATTCATCTGGACAGAAGAGAGGAGAAAAGCATTCAAAGAAATCAAGGCCCGAATTGTTCAGGCACCAGTCTTGATCAACCCCGACTACAGTCGAGATTTTATCCTGTATGCAATAGGAGAACCTGAAAGCTACGCCGCGGTCTTGACGCAAAAGGGGGAAGATGGAGAGGAACGTCCCATCGCGTTCCTCAGTCAGATAATCAATCCCCATGAAGAAAAGTACAATTTCATCGAGCGTCAAGTGCATGCAGTAATGAAATCTCTCAAGAAATTCAAACAGTTCATTTCTCAGAGTCGAACCACAGTCTTCGTTATTCACCCCGATGTGCGTAGTTTCATTATTCAAGGGGAACTGGGAAGCAAGAGAGCTGGTTGGGTAAGCAAAATCCAAGAGTTCGATATTGAGATCAAGCCCACCAAACTAGTTCGCGGTCGCGCATTATGTCAAGAGCTGGCGAAGAGCGCAACGGCCAAAATAATGGACTGTCGGTCGGATGACTCGCCAACAGGAGAATGCCTCGCTAATCAGGAAAGGGCCGAGAAAGATTGGGTCGACGAAATAGTGGAATATTTCAACACCGACAGATGCCCCTCACATCTGAATGCTTCGCAGCGAAGACATTTCAGGATGCGGTCCGCCCGATACACTATGCGCCCAGAAGGCCTATTTTTTAGGAACATCGACGGCGTCCTCCTCAGATGCATAAAAGATGATGATAAGAGGAGAATCCTGGGCGAATTTCATTCAGGACTATCTGGAGGACACTTTGCTGGAAGAGCGACAGCGCTGAAGATAATCAAGGCGGGTTACTATTGGCCCACACTCTTTGTCGATGCCTTCTCCGTTTGTCGTAGATGCGAGCAATGCCAGAGATTCGTCGGTCGAAGCAGAAATGCTCCGATGCCCCTCCGACCGATACAGGTGGAAACACCCTTTCAGCAATGGGGACTAGATTTCGTAGGGGCCATATCGCCAAACTCCTCCGCTGGGCACAAATTCATTCTGACTGCGACTGATTACTTCACCAGGTGGGCCGAGGCAGTCCCCACAAAACACGTCGATCAAGATACTGTCGTCACCTTCCTGGAAGGTTTGATTACCCGCTTCGGCATCCCCGAAGCAATTATTACAGATAACGGTCCTGGTTTCACGGGCGCAAAGATCAACGAGTTCCTATACAAGTATGGGATATATCACAAAGTGTCTTCCAACTATTACCCCCAGGGCAATGGATTGGCAGAATCCACCAACAAAACCTTGTTGAGGATACTGAGAAAGCTGATCGATCAAAACAAAAGAACTTGGCACCTCCTTCTGGATCGGGCCCTGTGGGCCGATCGGGTTTCTGTCAAAAGGTCAATCAAGACTTCGCCTTATGCTCTGGTCTACGGCAAGGAGGCCATCCTACCCACTCACATCGAGATCCCTGCATTACAGTTGCTAGAAGAAGATGAAGCTAACCCGATGGAGAGACGCCTGGTTCAACTACTACAACTAGAAGAGGAACGTGAAAAGGCCTACCAGAACTTCGCACGGCATGCTGAGGTCACCCAAGAATGGTTCAAAAGGAAATCATCCGATCGCACATTCAAAGCAGGAGACCTGGTATGGAGGTGGGATTCATGGAAGGCCAAGCCTGGGAATCATGACAAAATGGATGCGTTCTGGGACGGACCGTTTGAAATAGTAAAAGTGAATTCGGCCAATTCCTTCATCCTCAAAGATGCGAATGGCCAAGTACTACCAATCTCCGTCAATGGTCTCCACCTGAAGACCTTCGATCGCTGAGGTATGTATTACCCAAAAAAAAAAAAAAAAATCTTGCATATATTTTTGTATATAGGTTTTTAGTGCTTTGTCGAAATCGCCTTCGGGGGGGTTTCGGTCCGAAGTAGCCGATGAAGGGAAGTTCGCCGCGAAGCAGTTCATCCTCGTAGAACCAAGGACGTGGAAAATGCTTCGCTAAAGAAATGTGCCGAAGGCGTCGTCCTAAGTAATTCTTGGCGAGGCCCTCCTCAATGAAACGGGTTTCGGTCGGCGGCATTCGTGAACCAAAGCAACAGCGTGGCAAAGGGGAACTTCGGGCCCGAAATGAAGGAAATCAGCCCGAAGAAGAACTTCACGGCGAAGTATTTTCTACACCAACTCCATATCGCCGAACCCCGCATACGAGGCAGACACATTTAGGATGTGCCTCGAGAAACGTGTCGACAGTAGCCTCAAAAGGGGGCCGAAGCAGATGAACTCAATACGAAAGAAATGACACTCATCCCAAGGCAGTTCGTTAACCAAAAAGCCATGCTAAAGTACCAGATGGCAGCGATTCACGTTCCCAATGCAAAATCCAATCGCCGAATTGCATGGCCCCGCGTACGACGCCGCCATATGGCCAATCAGATGCCACAACGATACTTTCGGGACAGGCCCACGAAGTAATTACGATAGTTGCCATAAATGCAGGAAGTTGCCCTCCGAAGCTATAAAATGCAGATGCCCATTAGGAACAAACCATTTGCAAGCGTGAGAGTCGAGTCTGCATTCTGTCTCTTCGGAAGAACTTCTGCATCTAAGATTTCGCTGTTAGCCGTGATTATCCCGTCCCTTGTTTTGAGGTGCTGAACCCTTCTACATCACAAGCTATTCTGCTGTGATCGTTCACAATGGGAAAGAAGAACCCCACTCAAAAGGGAAAAGAACCAGAGACGACGGTTCTAGAGAAGGCGAGAGCCATGGAAGAAAAGAAACAGAGACCTAGGAGGGTCAATCCTCCCCCACGCCCAGGAAAACAAGTAATGGAAGGAAGGGAGGAATCCGATGATGAGCCCAGCATAGAACCACCTGTCGATAAGTGGGTGAAAATCAGAGACCCAGAGCTCTCAAGAACCGTGGCCGAGCTTCGGGGTACCGTCGACTTCATGCGAAGTAGGCTCTCGATGGAGAACAAGAGGGCCACGGCGTATTATTCCCACATCTACTGGTATCTAGTCCCTCCTACACATCACTGCCCCGAGCTCATATGCGCCATCGCTCAGAACTACCAACCACAAACCAGACAGGTGTTGGATGCCTCGGGTCAAAAGTTGTTTTCCATTCTGAAGGAGGATGTGCAGGCAGCGTTCGCACCATAACAAAGGCCACCAAAAGGCTATACCATTCGCAATGTCAGCCTGAGCGAACAAACGGAGAAGTTCACCTCTAATCCCTTCATCCTGAGCTTTTTGCATGAAAACCTCAAGAGCGGACTTCCTTCCGGCAAGCGACCCCAAATGCCCCTGCCCTTGGAGGCCTTCAAGAACATGGATATATTCTCTATCATTGCATGGGTGGCAGGCTTGTCAAGCGATACTTTGGTATATCCATGGCAGGTGTCTCTAGCCGAATGCATTTCCAGAGGAGAGTTCTACGCCCCCGACGCTTCGCGGCCGAACACCAACCCAGTTTTCTTCGATTGGGCAGAATGGGTGGCCCAAAATCTGCATATACGGTTAGCATCCATGAAGGATGCTAGCAAGGAGCCGCACTTCCAGCCTTGTTCCTTCTTGGTTTGGCTCTTCTTCTTTCATGTACATAAAGCCCTTCACCATTGTGATGTTTCACCAGTCGGCAAGGATGGGATCCCTTTGCTTGTATATCAGTGGACCCGTCTCCTGCTGAGGTCGGAGTCTTATTACCCTTTCAATCAGCAGTTTTTGGGACCTGCGATGCATGTCCTGACAAAGTCTAGCCCCCGGGTGCCTCTCTGCCTTAGAGATAAAGTGGTACTGGAGAAAAGGGGGGATGTGTTTCAATTGACACAAGGGCTTGTGATCCGCCTTTTTGGCTTCACGGGGAAGCCCTTCTTGCTGCCTTTTTTCCCTTCGGAGTACCAATTTGCCCTGGAAGTTGCTCGGCAAAGCGACGCGACCGATGAAGCCTACGGCCACGGACGGAAGTGGGCACACACCTGCGACTTCCCCTTCAAGATGGGAGTGATCGAAGTCTTTGCCTTGAAGCAGAACATATACCTGGAGGAGAGGCTCGCCGATTTTGGTCTGCTTCAAATACCACAGAGGTGGCTCTACGACCCGTTGGGGGTGATGAGAGATCACTTGAAAAGCAAAAACTTCCATGTCTGTCCTCGCCCCGAAATCCTGGAGCAGAGGAATAACCCCAATGGTACGGACCTGGAGTGGCACTTAGAGGAGATGAGGACGTTGCCTCCTTGGCATGACTTCTATCCTATGGAGGTCGAATTCGACCCAGACCAGTACCCATTCCCAACTCCCGACTCCACTTTCTGGAGAAAAGCAAAGGACGATTTAAAAGAGGAGTTGAAAGACTGGGACGAGGAGCAGTTAAGAGAATGGTGGATTATGAGAGTCCATCACCGAAAGATGAATTCTTACGGGCTTCTAACAATGGACAGGGAATTCGCAATTGTATATCAGACCAATATTGGGTCTTGGGAACCCTTGTCCTTCGTCGACTTCGTTCCACCGGCCACCCCAAGTTCGGGCGAAAGCCCCGAAAGGACCGATAATGTCCCTAAGGAAAAAGCAGCCAGGGCCGCGCCAAAAGCTTTACTACAGACGCCATCCGAAGAGCTCGAGACAACAATAGAGGAATCGGAGCAACCCCTCGAGAGGAGGAAAAGAAAGGAGCGGGAACCTACACAGGCACCCCCGAACTTCCCAAAACGACCGCGTACAGGCACTCCGAGCGCCCCTGCCGAAAGATCAGTATCGGGCTCGACCGAAGCAAACAACGGAGGAAATCCACCAAGTGCCGAAACGATCCCAAACGTAGATGTCATTAACGCAGAGGAACTCGTGGAAGTCATGGAAGCCGAAAGTACCGAGGCCCAGGAGGAACAAGGGCCAATCACCCAGGAGATCACCATGGCCGCTCTGCCAGGAGGGCACGCAGGTACGTTTTCTTCACCTTATGCTCTGGTTGCTCGTAAGTCTATCCCGGCCCTGGCCGAAAGCTCTCACCTGTCCACCCTACCTCCACAAGGTCAGTCGCCTTCTCACGCCGTGTCCCTAACTACTCCCCCTGAGTCTTTCGGCCAGGACAAACCTGTCGAAGTTACTTCGCCCAACCACACCGCCAATCCTCCAGTCATCAACCAGGGCGAAGCTAATAGTCCAATGCCGAACCCCGAGGCTCATTCCTCCATTGTACACAACGTGCTCCCACTCGTCGAAGCCCCCGTCACCCCTGTTGTCGAACCTTCGGGTGAGGCTATCCCCTTCAACTCTTTGTATTTGTTCAATCCCTCGGCTGGAGATCTAGCCGCATTCGACTCCGAGCTGTCCTCAATACGGGAATCCCCCTTGGCCAAAAAGCTCCTCCAAGCCCGACAGAACACAGAAAGAATGTTAAAAGAGGCAAGAAAGAAGAAAGGGCGCTCGCTCGCTCAAGTTGAGAGGTGCGCCATCTTCGATTTGGAGGCGGGAAAATTGCATAAAGTAAAGAAGATACCCAAAGTCCAAAAGCCCCTGGACGAAATGACTCCAGCGGACTATGAATATCAGGATAAAGAAAAGGACTTGGAACATCTGAACGTGGACAAGGAGTCCGCCTCTATGCACACTGGAATCGAGACCTTCAAGGCGCATGCCAACATTGCCAACAAGCACAGGTTCGAAGCCGAGAGTGCTAACATCAAGCTGGAGGAGGAGCTAGCAAGGGCTCGCTCCAAATTGGTAGAGGCCGAAGAGCAATGCAAGCTGATGCAGAAAGAAGCACACGCCCTAAAGCTACGGATAGCACAACTGGAGTGCACAGCTGAGAATCAAGCACAAAGGCAGGCCAAAAATGATTTGAGGGCCAAGGAGCTTGAAAGTAAGATCTTGCAAGCTCAGATCCAGTTGCACGAGAAGGAAGGCCTAGGGCTACTTGATAGGAGCAAAATCAAGGAGATTCGCTCACATCTGCTCAAGAATTTTAGGTCTCGGGCTGTCAGCGCCCTTTCAGTTTTAGCTTACACCATAGAAGCCCAGGTTGCCACCGTCGAAGGAGGGCCAATCATCGAAGTGGTCATTCAGAATGTCAGAGCCCGACTCAAGCTGGCCCTCAAGGTCCAAAATGCAAGGTATCAAGATTTGAAGCTCACAGCGATGAGTCGGACAGCAAGGGATTGGTCAACCGCCCAGGCCACAGTTCGTGCCTTTTTCTCCATAGCCAAGAAAGCGCAAAAGGCAAAAATCCTACTGGACGCATTCGAGAGTGAGAGGCGCGTGTCAATGGGCTACTTCGAGGACCTTTCCTCCTTAGGCTTCCCGAGCTTCACGGATAATGATGGGAAGCCCTTAGCCAAGGAAGAAATCATGCCGAAGTGGCAGCAGTTTGAAGGCAACGTCTCGGAGATAGACGAGTGGGCCGAACCAATAACAGAGAAGCAGGTTGCTGATTACATATTGAAATACTATAGAATCGTCGCCTCCCTAAACGATCTGTATACCAGGTCCCAGCATGCAAAAATCGGGCAGATCGATAGGTTTCGTGCTTTGGTCAAATCCCTGGAAGATCAGGAGCTGTTCACAAAAAGCGTCTGGTCTCAGGTTCGCCGAACCTTAAGAGACATCCGCGCCCGCTTGGCCCCATTGCCAATGGCTGAAGACGTAGCAGAAGCAATGGCGACAGGAGGAGAAGAAGCAGTAGGGGAGAGAGAAGAGGAAGAGGAAGGACAAGTTGTGGAAGCGCCCCTAGAAAAGGAACAAAGAGAAAGGTTTGGAGGTAACTCTGGCCCAATGGATAAAAGCTGAGGGTTCTACCACCGAGACGAGCTCGTTGCCCCGTGAGCCGCCAAGAATGTTGACAATATTGTCACATTCCACCAAGGGGCAGAAAAATTAAAACTTTGTATGATATTTGTTTTGTTGAAAGTTTTCTTTTGTTTATAAGTTATAGCAATTTTGGTTTTCCCTATCGCCCCCTGGTGGACAAAATGAAAAGAAAAGAGCTTCGGGCCCGAAGCGCTTCAAATCATCACTTCGGGCGAGAACTTTGCCGAGAAAGCGAAGGAAACGCTTCGCACCCGAAGCATTCCCAGCGGCTACTTCGGGTGAAGAGTTTTGCGAAGCGGCATCCAAGCAACTTCGTCGAAGAAGAAAAGATAGCCCGAATCGGCTAAGGCAAAGAAATTACTTCGGGCCCGAAGTATTTCTAAAATCCACTTCGGCCGATTTTCACCCGAAGCAGTAGAGGTCGAGAAAGTGCTTCGGCCAAAACTCCCCCGAGCCACCGTTTCAAAAGAAGATCGGCCCGAAGCATTTTTCCCGACCCATCAGCGAAGCAGTTTTGCCAGCGAAGCAACGAAGGATAGAGGGAGATCGGCTTCGGCACTCCACGCCCCCGAAGTAGTTTTGCGAAGCAAAAATCAGCGAGGCGCTTCCCAAGAACGCTTCCCAAGTTGGGCATTTTCTCGAGGCGATCAGAGAGCCTCATAAATGCATATTTTCTTGCCCGGTAAGCCCGTTGCTCATTTTTGGCAATTGGATGCGAAGTATCAATCCGTGAAGAAGAACCCGACAAGCATGGCCGCCACTCGAGCACCGCACCTACAATCCAAGGACACCCAAGTGGCTCATTTAATGCGACTTTCTCCGGCTGACTCGGTCACCATTACCAGTTTTGGTAGCCGATTTGAGAGATCATCCGCAGCAGCAGCGAGGAGCCGATTTCTCAGGGCTCGAGGGTGTACTCCGTCATTTTTGTAATAATGATTCAGAGGGCCGGGTCCTCTATAAAAACCCAGGCTTTGCAATGTAAAAAGGGGGGAACTTTCTGCTAGAAAGTTGTTGTAACTTGATGTCCTGCGTCTAATACTAAAGATTTTTGTACTCCATTTCTCTCTTTTATGCTGCCTTATGTGCTTAATTCTTTTGTCTGTCTGCACTCGTATACTGAGACTTTGAATCCTGAATCCGGTGTGCGATTGGGGACTGTACCCTAAAATTCGCCCTGAAGGATACATAGGAGAGGAAAAACGTCGTATAAGCTTTCTTTTATGCTGCCTGGTGGGTCGTGGTTTCTGTTATTCCCTTGTCTTAATCGTTGTTACTCTGAACCCTGAATTCCAGCGAGAGAGAAAGGAGAACCCCGTGAACTCGTCCAGAGGATACATAGGAAAGCGAGTATCGCGTTTCTTTCGTCTATTCTTGGTGTTCTTTGCTGCTATTCGAGTTATTAGCGAGTGATCGTGCTTCCTGTTCTCTCCCACCTTAAATCATCATCTTCTAACCCTTACTCTTTTTATTTCTTTCTCTAACCCTTACCCCTTTTTATTTCTTTTCCTAACCCTTACTCTGTCTATTTCTTTCCTGCACTCTTGTCTCAAACCCCAAAAGTAGATTAGTATAGGAGCCGGCCTTTCTCCGGAGATTGGCACGAGGGGCATCTCTTCCCCTCGGCCTTTCAATGTTGGTCGCAGGTCCAGGGCACGCAAACCCACCGAAAGTCCTTTCCCGTGTGGATTTGATGACCAACAGTTACTTGTGTTGTTTTGTTCTCTACCATTGTGCTTCTACATTGCAGGTATAAAATTTGAAGTTTTTCCTAACATTGTAGACACCCAAAACATGTCATTTTTGTGGTCACCTAAAGCAATTTTGTCTAATCTTGCAAAATCCTTCAAAATCCCCAAATTATCACAAGACCCATGGCAATTTACCAAATTTCCTCCAAATCATTCCAATCTCCTCTAAATTCCTCTATTTTGTCCTTTAATTCTTCCAATTTTTCTAAATTCCCTAGATTTCCCTTTAATTCTTCTAATTCCCTTCAATTCCTCTGAAATCTCTCTAATTTCATCTAAATTCCTCTAATATTCTTTATCTTCTCCTAATTCTTCTCTAATTTGCCTAATTTTCCCTATTTCCTCTAATCCATCTTAATTTTCCCTAATTCCTCCTAATCTCTTTTAATTCTCCTAATTTCCCCCTACTCCCATTAAATTCTCCTAATCCATCATTAACCTCCCTAATTCTTCTAATCCACCTTGAAATTCCTATAATCTAGCCTTCCCACCTAACCCTCGATTAAGCCCTCCATTAGGCCCTAATCACCCTTCTAATCCATAACCCAATCCCAAGGGGAATGCAAAAAGAATTTTAAAATACCAATCAAATCCCCAAAACCCAATACAAGCCCCCTCAATCCCTAGGCAATCCCCTAGAAAACCCCACCATTTAATATGACATGCCCCTTCACCCTTTTCCCTCCATTTTGGATGAATTAAAAATTACCCCTAAATTCCAAGTCAAATCCCCCTCATAAAACCCACTTGTCCTCCACCTTCCACCTTGCACTTTTAATAATTTTTAATTCCACACACATCACCCAATGCACACATGTCCCCATGTCCCTCACATCCCCCTAGGCCAATTTATGGCATTTGGGTGGGTGAGGATTCACTCCACCCAATGTTATTAAATTTGGAGGGTGCACACTCCTCCAAGTGGAATCCCCCCATTGGCCCTTGCACCTACCACTTGGCTCCATGTCACCCCCTCTTTCTTCACCAAAATTCTATAAATTCTCCTCTCCTTTCCTCATTTCAAGAGACATGTTGACCCATACCCAAATGTTGCCAATTTTTTTCTAGACTCAAGTATGCACATTTCAATTTTTAATTTGTTATTGTTATTTTTAGTTTATTGGCAGGTGCGACTAACTTATTTTTTTGGTGGTCTTGTGTGTAGGTACTTGGAGTAGCTCAAGGCCATGGGTGGTCACTAAAAACCCACCCACAATCATTTGTAGCAAGAGGAAGCTTGGAGAACACCATTTATTTTATGTTTTATTTTGTATAAAAAGAGGACTTTTGTTGTAAGCCCCTTTTGTGGGCATGTTGTAAAAGGCAAAAGCAAGATTTTGTAATAAAAGTTCATATTTTTTTGTTTATGTATGGTGTTGTTTTCTCCTTACTACAAAATGGTGATCACGGTTTTCCTTACCCACATTCCTTTTTATGTTTCTTTTTAACTACTTTTTAGCTTGTTAATATTTTTTTAAATAAAACTAACTTTTGGTCTCTTTTTGTGGTTGTTGTAGTGTTTTGTATTGACAACCCAGTCATCAACTGCAAATCTAGGTAGGTGCCCTTAAAATCTTGTGTATTTAGTTTAAACCAAAAATAAAGAAAAAAATTATTATTATTTTCCTTAATTTTTTTTCAATTTTCATTTTTTTGATAAAAAGAAAAAAAACATTTTAGTTTTTCTATTTTTATTGTTTTTGGTTTAAAAAAATTAAAAAAGAAAAGAAATATATATATATATATATATATATATATATATATATATATATATATATATATATATATATATATTTGTGTACCCGCATGGGCTTCCCCCCCTCCCATACTCCACAACCCCCTCTATCACAGTGGCCCTTGTCGTGGCCTACCTCATCTCCCTTTGGTCCCCGCAACCTATCTCGGTCCCCTGTGCCCCTCCGCGGACCGCGCACCACCACGCGACCCCCCATCCCCTTTCTCCCTGTGGGCCGCCTGCACGGTCTCCGCCCTCCTCCATCTCCTCCCTCCTTTAATATGCCCATTTCCCCCTCCCCTCTCGTTATTCATTGTAGTGTCATTGCTTTTCGTTTTAAGCCTTCTGCTAGATTTAGGCTTGTTTGTATTCAATCACTTTTGTGTTGTATGTCTATCAATCATTCTGATATCCTCGTATATTTGTGTTTCCAGATCTGGAATCACTACAACCCAATTGTGATATTGGGAGTTTTTGGCTCTGGTTTGGTAGGTTTCCCGATAAATTCCACTCAAACAGGTTATCATTTTTGTTGAGAGAAATTGAGTTTGGTAGAATTGTGCATGTAGTATTTCTTGTCAGAGTTTATCCCATCTAACTTTTATTTTTGTAGCTTGTCATTCTCTAATAGTGTGGTGACAATCGATAGGTTATACCCCCTTCCCTCGGCCCTGCATAGGTCCTCTGTGACTGCATGATAGGGCGACCCTCCTCCAAGGACCCTTTCCCATGTAGCTCTTCCCCCTCTTGTCTCTTGCGCCCCCCTTTATCCCATCTCTGATGGCCCTCCCTGTCACCCTAGCTACCACCTCCCTCATTGTGTCATCGCACGACCTCCTGTTGGTTCCCTTCACCCCCTCCATGGGCCCCTCACTCAAAGCCCCTCGATTTCCCCCTCTTTGATCGTGCCATTGCACAACCCTGCACCTCGCGGTCGCACCTCTACATGGCCTATTCCTCCATCCCACGACCACACCACCGTGCGGTCTACTGTTACCCCCTTCACTCACAGTTTTGCAAATTATCATTCTACAACATACATTTTTGCGAGGAAAACCTCCCAGTGAGTTGCACTTCATCCCCAACCATCAATCGAGCCTTTTAGTATCGCCTTAGTTTAGACAATATAGTTTCTCAAACTTCATCATCGAGAATTTGGTTACCCTTGGGACTAGCCCGAGGTAATCTTGAGGTTAGACGCCCTTTGACCATGAGGCTTAATAATTAGTGGACCACAATTGTCATTTTTATCCAAGCCCGATTTATTGTGAAGTGAAATCCAGGTTGTGCAATTAGTAGGGCTTAGATAGCACCACCTCTCTCAAGAGGTGCTTTTTTTCCCCTTAGGATACCTATAGTCGACCCTCGATCCTAAGAAGCTGCATTAGTCATTTGTGTCTCATTCTTCGAAAGAGGGGTAGGCATGAACACACTTTTATAGCTCTCATTACATCACCTACCTTTTGTAGTTCCTAGGTTTAGGAAACATAAAACACACAAAAAACCAAAAAAATAACATAAAAACAAAAATAATTCCTAAAACATCTCCCATTTTGGCCCACATTTCCCAAAACCATCCCAAAACTTCCCAAAAGTCCACAACAACATTAATTTGTTTTTACCAAAAATATAATAAGTTTCAAAAACATTACAAAAATATCAGATTTCATAAAAACATTCCAAAAAAACATCAAAAATTACAAAAACATTACAAAAATCACAAAAACATTGCAAAACTTATAAAAAAATCAATTATTTGTTTGTTTGATTAAATGCTTTGCTTTTTGTTTGCATAGATAGTACCTCTTTTTCACACAAACCTTCTCAACTGCCACCAAAACTGCCAAAACCATTTCCAAATCCATCCTTCCCCGTTATATCCCATCCCCACCCATTTACACTCCAAATCTAAAACCAATACCGCACCAAGCCCATGCCCAGGAACAAATTTCCATCGAGTGTTCCATCCAAATCCCTCCTCCATCCACTCCTTCAACTTATTTGGGAAATTCCTTCCACCTCATCCTTGCCCCCTCTTCTTCCCATTCCATCTCCTTCCACTTTTCTCCCAACCCCCTCCACTCTCCCCCATGTTCCTCATGTGGCTCAACACCTATGTTTTTGCCACTCACCCTATCCTCCTCCTTCACTTTTACCCTCTCCATATTCTCATCCCCATAAACATAATATTGATCTCGTCATCCAACCCTTTTGACCTATTCAATCCATTCCAATTCCACCTCCATTTAATCTAAACCAAATCTCTAATCGACTTAGTAATCTTCATTTGTAATCAAGTCATCAAAGGCCTTCCACATCACCCTTACAATCTTCCTTCGTCCAATCCTCCTCCACTTCCCCGTCTTCATCTCAACCCTCAAGTTAACCATCTCATCCATATCATGCTCCATTAGCTTCATTCTTCTTCGCTCTCTTCCTCTCCTTAAATTGACCTCTTTCCCTCTCGTCCATCTTGTACATGATCGTCAATCGCATTCATCCACCCCAATCACACCCCATCACAAATCACCTTATCGCTTGAGTTGGACGACACTACCTAATAAATGTTATTATGAATTTGATCAAATATCCAACACCATTTTTGGAATCTACGTCTGTTCAAGAACCTTGCTTGAGATTATCTTGAACCCTACTATGTCGAGTCAAAATGCAAAATTTATCTTCTCAACACGAACTTTAATCAAATTTTAATTTGGTAAGCCCCCGTTGTTTTCAATTTCAAAGCTTAGTTGTTTTGAATAGTCCCTTACCAAATGAAATGAGCTCACCAATCTGTCAACGACAAGGTTCAAAGATATTTGTCACTTCCATCATTGGGGCATCCTACATTGATCATGATTCGAGACAATATTACGTCTCCTTCTCAAGCGTTACCTAGGTCCTATTGCATCCATCATTGACCATCTTCATAATCCCATCACTCGCCAATTCCACCCTACCTGATTCTTCCTCCTCACCTCTTCAATTTCCTTCCCCTCTCTTTCTCTTGTAGGGTCCACACCATTATTGTACGATCACGCTTCTAGTGACTACATACCTATGGTTAGTTCCTTTCCCTTCTCATTCCTTCCTCTTCTTCTAATTTCCCTCATTCCTCTTCGCTTTTTTTCCCATTCTCTTTCTCTTCTTCAGTATTTCTCATTTTGGCATTTCCCTCCCCCTCTTCAACTTGCTTCTAGTCTGGGGTAGTCCATCCTCTTTCACCGTCGCCCTCTAATCTAGGGGGAATCTCCCATATTTCAAAGCTTGATTCTATCCTCCTATGCTATCCCTTGGATTGGGGAAGTTGCAATCCTTTTCCCTCCAATTTTTTTGCACCACATAACATGTTCCCTCCATGACAACAATATTATTCCATCATATCTAGACGTGGTATTTATCCACCCCACCCATCCATTATAGTACTGCATCAGGCTTTTTGCATGCTAATTTAATCTTTTTTTTTGCGTATGTGTCTCCTAATTTTGATTGGTATAATTAATCAATGACATCAAATAGTTATTTTTTGTGTGTACATTTATGTATCTTGCATATTACTTGCTTCATATTTGTCCATCATATCATATTCACTAGTGTGTCATGTCATTTTACCCATTGTCTTGTGTATCCTTTTTTGGTGGTTCATCACACACTCTACTTGTTTTCATTGTCCCATTGTCTTAGGTGGCTCAAACATAGAGGTCATTCGGTTATTCAGCCATACCTAGTGTTTCAATCAACCTTTATCGAATGTCATTAGGTCTTTGAGTGCTATAGGCCTTTTTTGGTTGCTTCAGGTTTTCTCCTAGACCACACACATCACATATTAATCAAATTTTGAGTCTAGGGAAGATGGAGCCATACGTTGCTCTAAGCCATAAAGTGAACAATTTCTCCTACTCATCCTATCATGCATAATCCAAGCCCACGAATCCATATGTAAAAAAAAGAGAGAAAAAACACAAGCAATAAGCAAAAGCAATAGCATAAAATAATTTTATCATTCATCATGGATTTAGGGCCATCTGAGATGTATCCATCGGGGCTATAGACTTCTGGCTGGCAGTGGAGCACTATCGAAGGATTATAGGGCTATCTCCATCGAGGCTATAGACGTTTGACTGACAATGGAATATACCCTCCGTGTGGTGACACATCTATCACATTAGCAACCTTCTTTCGTACAGACCCCTGACCGCTCACATATGAGCTAGCTTACAATAGCTTGAGTCATAATTGGTCAATCCAACCTTGCTCAAAATCGAATATGAATTACACTACACACACTTTGGTCTTTGAGAGACTTGACTCCCTAGATTGGTCTTAGTATCTTTGAGCACCTGCTTGATTAGTAGATAAGGTTGATCGATGTCACTAGGATGTTTGAGTTTCTCAAAATGCTTCTAAGCTCTTAAAACCCTAAGGCAACTGGGGCAACATAGCATGTTTGTTCCACATCGTTTCAGTTAATGTCTCCATTTGTATCATGTATCATGTGTCATCTGTCATCGTTTACCCTGTTCACATATCAATATCAATGTCTTCCATCTCATCCCCATTGTCATATCTCATATCCTCTTTCATGTATCATTGTGACCACTATTTTGTCATTGATTAATTAACCTAATTAAGATGAGGAAGCGCCCATACACCTCTCCAAAGCTTGATCGAATAAACACATATGAGTCATGGCCCATCATATCTACCTACTCCACTCCATCATGTCATATAGCATGAACATCTAATGCACATCTCCATCATCACCCATCACATTCACATACCATCTCACATATCATGACTATCTAATCACATGTGTCTATCCATCATCAAAAATCAAATAAAAAAAGAAAAAGAAAAAAAGAGAGTAGTCACTCCACATCATAATCCATCATATTTGTATATCAAATCCATGTCACCTAACATGTCATATCTATCAAACTGCACATCCATCAAGCACCACAATCTACATGCCCCACATCATCCATATATTTCAATCATCACCTCATCATTGTATCTCCATCATCCCATCACGTATCCATCTACATACCTCATCCTCCATCTCAAAACAAAAGAGTGAAAATGACTACACATAGGAGGCCTCTCAGGCCTCAACCAAAAAGATCATTTTTGTTGTTATCCTGCATTGGCCTAGCATCCACCAACTCACACTCACCTTTCCTGTTGGGGCCAAAAGTAGAGCCATTCAATCATCATCTGTCCAGGCCAAAAGCAACATCATATCAATCAATCAAACACAATTTGGGAATGTTCAAGGTATCACACCTTCCCAACAATCACAAACACAAACACAAACACATACGCAAACACAATGCATTAGATTACATTTATTTTCATGTTTTGTAGATTACATTTCCTTTCTTGCTTAGATTAGATTTTATTTTCCACATTAGATTAGCTTTATTTTTCTGCATTAGATTAAATTTACTTTTCACACCTTGAGTGTTGTCTTTAGGATAGATTTTCATTTCAAAAGTAATTTACTTTTCACGCCCTAAGTGTTGTCTTTAGGATAGATTTTCATTTCACAAGCAATTTACTTTTCATGCCCTAAGCATTGTCCTTAGGATAAAATTTCATAGATTAGATTTACTTTATTGTTCGTAGATTAGCTTTATTTCCATGCAATTTGTTGATTTCCTAGATTAGAGTTCATCACTTTCATAGAATAGACTTTACTTTCATTTATTTTCTCACTTTCATAGATTAGGATGAGTGAACTTCGTACCCAGTGATCTACTCTATACACTTGGTGGGTAGCGACTGGTTATCCATGCAATCCAGTAGGATGACTAGATTACCAAAAGGACACTCGTATCCATAATAATAATAAAAATAATAAATAAAAAACTAGTAGCAACACAACACCAAACCCCATAAATTTACCCTCCATTTATGCCAAGTTTCCACTAACCATCTCATCTCCACTCTGTCATTGCCTATCCTAGTCCACCTTTTGTCAATAAGCTCGTCATTGTCATCCATTCTCTCTTCCACCCACTTGTCGGTTGAGGAGGTAGACAATATCCATAGATTTTGGCCTCAAATAAGCTCAATAACCAAACACCCAATCCTGGAGTCGCATGTGTTCAAGAATATTTGCCTAAGGCTATCATAAACCCTACTCTATTGGGTCAAAATGTAAAATTTCTCTTCTCAATCAAACTCTAATCAAATTCAATTTGCTATGTGTCATGCCTATGATGAATAGGGTCTACATGCCTATGCTACAATCAAGGTGGCAAAATAGATGACCATTTATAATTGATTGTAGCATCGTGAGGATGCCTACCATATGGTTGGCTCGTTTACCACATCAAATCAATCTATCAAAGGCAAATATTGAAGGGCATTTGTTCATTCTATGGTTGGGGCATCCTACATTTTCCTTGATTTGAGATAATCAAACATCACCCTCCTCAAGCCAAAATCCATTTTCATTGCTCATCAATCCTCATTGTCCATTCATATTTATCCATTGCCAATCCAACCAACCAAGTGTCTTCTATTTTTGCACCGTATTGTGCACACAATGCAGTACAAAAAGAGGCATATGTAGACACCCAAAACATGTCAATTTTGTGGTCACCTAAACCAATTTTGTCTAATCTTGCAAAATCCTTCGAAAATCCCCAAATTATTACAAGACCCTTGACAATTTACCAAATTTCCTCTAAGTCAATCCAATCTCCTCCAAATTCCTCTATTTTGTCCTTTAATTCTTTTGATTTTGCTAACTTCTCCAGATTTCCCTTTATTTCTTCTAATTCCCTCCAATTCCTCTAAAATCCCTCTAATTTCATCCAAATTCCTCTAGTCTTCTTTATCTTATCCCAATTCTTCTCTAATTTGTCTAATTTTCCCTATTTCCTCTAATCCATCTTTATTTTCCCTAATTCCTCCTAATATCTTTTAACTCTTAATTTTGAAGAACATGTGCTTATACTGAGAGGGGGTGAACAGTATAAGATAAAATTTTTGCCTTTTAATCCAAATGATAACATCAACAATATTAAAGCAATAAACATCACACAAAGCATCACACACAGAGAGACATGATTTTATGTGGTTCACCCAATGTGGGCTACTCCACGGAGAAAATTTATCATATAAATTTTTCTCAAATAAATTCTCTTGGGAATACTTTCCCTACAATGTTTATGGACCTCTGCCCAAAGGAGACACCAATCCCTAATCAAGTTTGTGGATCTCTATCCATAGGAGAACTCATTTCTCCTTAGCTCTGACTGGTGATCTTCTAAAATAATTGTTGCCCCCACTGCACTAGCTAATGGATCTCTATCCACTAAAGACACCTATCCTCACTGCCCTATCTAATGGATCTCTATCCACTGGATATTGTCGTCTTCTATACTCTGTCACCTCCAAAGCTCTATCTCAAACCTGCACTAAACACAGTCCTTCGATTTAGCACAAATTTGTCATGAATCTCTATCTTTGATTTGGCACAAACCTATACTCAAATCTATACCAAACTCTATCCTCAATCTTTGTCTCTGGTCTGACACAAACCTATCCTCAAATCTGTACCAAACTCTGTCCTCAATCTTCGTCTCTGATCTAGCACAAACATGTCCTTAAGTCCATCCTCTATCTCTGTCTTGTAAGCTTCCACAAAAGCTCACATAAATATGTCCACAAGTCTTCTCTAAGACTTGCCTCAAATCTGCCTAACAATATCACACTAGTACTTGTCCAATATCATAGAAACATAAAGAGAATTGTTAGAGACTCAATATGCTTCACATTCACCTCAATACTCAATCACTTTCAAATCAATTTCAGAATATAGAACAATTTGTTTCACATAACTTGAACAATCACTTCAACACATTCACTTGACTAGGCTCAACCAACTCTACTCAACCAATCACTCAATGAAATAATCCTTGCTCACAAACCCTAGTCCAATCATATGAACAATCACTCAAATGTTTCCAACAATGCTTATAAACCAATCTCACATAACAATGATACTCATGTTTTTTCCAAACCATAGTTCAAGTTCTTCACTCAATTACTCACTTCAACAACAATGCTTATAAAACAATCTCACATAACAATGATACTCATGTTATTTCCAAACCCTAGTTCAAGTTCTTCACTCAATTACTTACTTCAACAACAATGCTTATCAATCAACAACAAGGTTTTATCAATCACTCTTTTCATTCCAGAAAACCTTGAAGCAATAAATCAAAACACTCTCAACAATGCTACCAAACAATCCTTTTCACTCCAACTTTTCATACACAACTTTTAACAATCACTCAGTAGGAAGAATATGCCCATACCTTTGTTGGATGTCAAAGTGCTTTTGAAAAACCTATTTCAATCACAATTTTCTTCTTTCCAATTCCAATGGTTAAACAAAACAATATCACTTCAACACTTTCTTAAAATATTCCTTAGACACAAAATAATCACAACTCAATTTATGCCTTATTGCTCCCTTTAAAAATAACACTCATCATAACATACATGAAATAATTACTTGAATACACCTTATAAACTCCAACTCAAAATAATGTCCAACACCATAAAACATCAACCAAACACCTTACTATCCTTTCAACCACTTGAGCAAATAATATTAAAAATATAATTTTGCAAATCCCTTATAACTCTCTTTTCTACCTTATAAACCAATTATAATATGCAAAAATTAATTTCTAAATGCTCAAACTATATTCCCAAAATTTTTGGCGCCCAAGATTAAATCATACCTCTTTCTTCCCCAAAAAGGGGATTCGGCGAGATTCAATTCGTCGTCTCCTCAAGCCTAAGTGCCTTAACGCTTGGGAGCCCACCGTGTGGGCTACTAATGCCCACGTGAAGGAAGGACCCTTCCTCTTATGCCTCCGTCGTCATTTGATTTTCAACAAAATTCGCACACTTTATCTTCCTTGGACGCAGCGCAAATCATAAGGCTCGCAAATACTTTCGAAGGCATGGTAAATTTTGTAAGGTGGGTAGTCCCCCCTTATATACACGTTTTTAAATTTCTCCTCACGTCGGCGCTTTGTATTTCGAAATTGAATTTCAAATTTTAATTTTAATAACCCACCTTAGGGTTATTTAACCTTAGCTTAAATTAATTTAAAATTAATAATTAAAATAACTTTATAAGTTAATTAAATTAACTAATAAATTAATTTATAATTAATTTTAAACTTCCTTTGTATAATATTATAAAAGAATATTATAATATTATTTACTTGGGCTTCTTTTTGCACTCTGGGCCAAATCTGACTTCCTGGAATCGGGTCTTGAAACTAAAACCGAATTATCCTTTTGCATTTATTAGAGAACCTGAAACTGACGCTGCCAACTAAAACTGCCATTGACTGGTGCTAAAAGTTCGACATCAAGGACCACTCAATTTTGACATCAATGACAACTTATCACTCAAAATCTCCAACAAATTTCTCCCTACTCCCATTAAATTCTCCCAATCCATCATTAACCTCCCTAATTCTTCTAATCCACCTTGTAATTCCCATAATCTAGCCTTCCCACCTAACCCTCCATTAAGCCCTCTATTAGGCTCTAATAACCCTTCTAATCCATAACCCAATCCTAAGGGGAATGCAAAAATAATTTTAAAATACCAATCAAATCCCCAAAACCCAAGACAAGCTCCCTTTATCCCTAGGCAGTCCCCTAGAAAACACCACCATTTAATTTGACATGTCCCTTCACCCTATTCCCTTAATTTTGTATGAATTAAAATTACCCCTAAATTCCAATTCAAATCCCCCTCATAAAACCTACTTGTCCTCCACCTTCCACCTTCCACCTTGCACTTTTAATCATTTTTAATTCTACACACATCACCCAATGCACATGTCCCCATGCCCCTCACATCCCCGAGGTGAATTTATGGTATTTTGGTGGGTGAGGATTCACTCCATCCAAAGCTATTAAATTTAGAGAGTGCACACTCCTCCAAGTGGAATCCCCGCAGATTTGCATTGGCCCTTGCACCTATCACCCCCTCTTTCTTCACCAAAATTATATAAATCCCCCTCTCCTTTCCTCATTCAAGAGACATGTTGACCCATACCCAGATGCTGCCATATTTTCTCTAGACTCAAGTATGCACACTTCAATTTTTAATTTGTTATTATTATTTTTAGTTTGTTGGAAGGTGTTATTAACTTGTTTTTTTTTGTGGTCTTGTGTGTAGGTACTTGGAGTAGCTCAAGGCCATGAGTGGTCACTAAAAACCCACCCACAATTGTTTGTAGCAAGAGGAAACTTAGAGAACATTTTTTTATGTTTTATTTTGTATAAAAAGAAGACTCTTGTTATAAGCCCCTTTTGTGGGCATGTTGTAAAGGAAAAATCAAGATTTTGTAATAAAAGTTCATCTTTTTTGTTTATGTATGGTGTTGCTTTTTCCTTACTACACATCCAAAACTCAACGTGTTTGGTCTTATTGATGTTCGATTGGATCATGAGTCAAGTGAGTGATGCTTTGATTATTGTAGCATGATTGTGGTATTTTGTAGTTAGAGGAACAAAGAAGGAATATTAGAATAGATTAGCAAAACAACTCATTAACATATAGTTTGAGTAACACTCAAACATTCTTAGGTCTCAATTCAAACAATCTACAACACGATCAACCTTACCCTTGATAGCCCTGCATAACAATAAATTAGATGACATTGTTTGCAGTCTAGATGACCTTGAGCGTACTCTAGATGGCTTACCTCTTAGTTAAATGACCTTAGCCTTACATAGGATGACCTGGGTCTAAGATACAAACCACCTAGGATAGTTATCTACAATAAAAAAAATAAAGTGGAAATAGTTTGAGTCATCTACCTACAATAATGACAATCAACTACAAGCACATGCACACAGATTAAACAATCTACATCACAATGTTTAATTAGTTGCACTCTTCTTGCTAATGATAACCGTCTACCTTTTCATGCTAGTAGTTTATTCTAAAATTTATGTATAACTGGATTCCATAATTATATCCTCATTCTCCCCTCAAATAAGGGCATCCCTAGATAATTTGCCTCCTCCATTTGGAGTAACCTGCATATCCTTTGATTTTATTTAGGGTATTTAGGAAGTAAATTTTAGACTTTGTCCTATTTACTTTCTACTTTGATGCTCTTTCATATTCCTTTAATAAGTTATTCAAAGCTTTGGCCTTGTTTATCCTTACCCTCCAAAAATGGCTATATCATCTACAAATTGTTGATGGGTGATGTTGTTGGTGTTATTACTAGCCTTAATTCTTAATTCCACTTATAAGTCCATTTTTGTAAGACTTCTTCAAGTTCCTATCCAAAACCTCCACCATAATAATGAACAAATATGGTGATGGAGGATCTTCATGTCTAAGGCCTCTCATGAATTTAAATGATTTTGTTACTGACCCATTGACCAACACTTAATACAAAATTGTAGAGACACAAGCTTTAATCCATCTGACCAATTTCTTCCCAAATCTAAACTTTTCTAATATTGCAAAAAGAAAATCTCATTTAACCCTATCATAGGCCTTACTCGTTTCAAGTCTTAATATCATTGTTTTCTCTTTTCTTGAAGTCGTTGAATGCATAACTTCATGAGCTACTATGATCTCGTCCAGAATTTTTCTCCCTTTCACAAATCCTCCTTGCTCTTTTGAAATAATTGTTTATCAATGTTCTCAATAGATTCATCATCACTTTGGAAATAATATTATATGCCATACCCAGGTGTTGTAGGTGAGTTGGAAAGGAGAGGGCAATCCTCTAAGGGAGTTCCCAGGTTCAAATCTCCACCCTACCAAAAAGCTAAATTGGGTATCCAAAATCCAATTGATAATGTTGGTGCGGGCAGGGTCGGGTGCGACTCCCGGGTGACTTTGACGATGTAGAACCCCCTGTTCGTGGTCTCTTAGACCAAAGTGGCCCCACAAGGGGTTTTTCGCTTAAAATATATATATATATATATATATATATATATATATATATATATATTATATGCCATATTGCATAGGCTTATGGGTCGAAATGAATAAAACAATTATGCATCCTTCTTTTTTGGAATTAGGGTAAGATATGTTGCATTTATTTTATAAGGTATGTATTTTTTTAACCTAGATTGTTCCATTGCCACCAATAAAAAATCCTTAACTTTATCCCAATTATGTTGATAGAATGTTACAGAGAGCCCATCCGAACTTGGAGATTTATCCTTATTAAAAGAGAAAAGAGCTAGATGAACTTCTTCTAGAGTAATAGGCTCCATCAGTTTTCTATTGTTTTCATTTGTTATAACTAAATAAACTTCTTGTAGAAGTTTTTCATTAAGAACTTCAAACTCTAATCTTAGAATATTCTAATAAAAATACCTTGTCTCCTTTTTTTATTTCACTCGTCTTCAATCCAAACCCCTTCTACTAATTTAATTCTACTAATTTTGGATGTTGATCTCTGTACTATTGACATCCTATGAAAACACTTTATGTTTTTATCTCCTTCTTTTAACCAAGTCTGTCTTGATTTTAATCTCCAAAATTTATCTTCCTTACTCAAAATATTATGATATTCACTAACTCCCTTTCCTCCAAGATTGAATTATTGTGATCACCTTTTGGAATTTTGAAAGATTATTTTTTAGTTCTTCTTTCTTCTCAAAAATATTTCCAAAAGTGTTCTTGTTCCATTCTCTTAATCTAGATGTCATTGATTTAATTTGTTTTGGAAGTATATGCAACCCACCATTTCCTAAAAAATTCCATGTTTGTGCTATCACATCAATAAATTGAGGATGGTCTTACCACATCTGCTAATATTTAAAATATGATATTTTTTTAGTTCACTTACCACCATTTTAACTTTTATTGGCTAGTTATTTGAACCAATCCTTGTCAAGGTATTAATTTTAGCACAATTCCCTTCATCTAGCCAATGATATGAGAGAATGCATATGTCATTTTTTTTTTGCTATTAGGTTATGGCCTCTCCTATTGTTGGTCTATGTATAGTTGTCTTCTTCGAACTTAACCTCTCATAAATTATTGTTTTGAATAAAAGTTGAGAAATCTCTCATACTTTGGGTTAGTTTCCTAATTCCCCCAAATTTTTCATCTACCTTGGTTATGGCATTAAAATCTCCTATTATAATGAATCAAGTTTCTTAGTCTTTACTTCTCATAAAGGCTTCAATAACTCCAAACTTCTAATCTGCCTGACTAAGTTGTATGTCCATAGACATTGATAAGGATGAAACAAATATCTGCAAAGAATCATGTGACTAAAGAGGCTATCCAATGCCTAGTTTTATGAATGGTTACAAGAGGTTCTAAGAGGATTCCAACAACTTAGAATTACCCCTGCCATTCCTTCAGAATCTATAGCATACCATTCACATCTCACCCATACTACTTTCATAGTTTTAGAAACTTCTTTTGTCATTTTAGTTTCCTGGATACAAAGGATATCAGGCTTATTACTTAAACAAAGGTCCTTGATACACCTTTGCTTTGAGGAGGAATTAGCACCCCTTATATTCCATGATATGGTAATCATGTCTCATTAGGGGCTACTGGCCTCGCCTGTGAATTACCAATATTAATTTGTTGTTTGGTAAAGAGAAGTTCAACTAACTTAGTTTGTGTTCCTTTCTTTATGTTTGCTCTTGCTTCCCTAAATCTCGCTTGATAATTTGAGGGTTTTCCTCTTTTTGCCTTGTCTATATCACAAGTAGGTCTTATTATTCTATTCCTCAATATCCTTTCACAACTTTATTTTTCCTAAAATTTATCCTCTCTTAGCTCTACTACGGGAGCTTTTGACTTGTCTAGCTCATTTTCTAGTATTTCCTTGTTAATGGTAGATGTATTTACATCTAACATTGTATCTTATTTACCATTTTCTCCTGAACGGTGCATGGTACTTCAAGAGAGTCTTCAAAATTTGATTTGACACATTTCTTAGGTTCATCGAGAATGTTCGTCCTTAAATCAAGATCATATTGAATAGATGATTCCTTGTTAATATGTTGAACTTGTTGTATTGTGTCCTCTAAGCTTTGATCTACTTTTCTTCATAGGCTAAAGCCTCAAAAGAGTTGGCATTTTTTCCAATATCCTTCCTTATTGGTCTCCATTGTTTATTTGCTTCATTTTTCTATTTCTATTTTTTGGAAGTTGAAAACCATCCTCATCCATATCCATTTGTAAGTTTCTCTTGTAATTTTTTATGTTGGACTCTTCTTAGGGCATGATATCTCAATATGCCCCACCTCATGACATCTTCTACATATAAAATATATGTTTTCATAATCTATGGTTTGGATCCACATCTTATCCCCATACTTAAAAATGATTGATTCTAGTAAAGGTTTACTTATATCAATCATGACAATATCCGAGCATAAATAACCAAGAGTCCATCTTTTGTAGTTTCTGAAATCTCAAGGAATTCTCCCAAAGTGTTTCCTATTTCCTTAAAGGCATATATTTTCCAAAACTTAATGGACAACCCATACATCCTAACCCAAACTAATACTAGGGATAGATTTACAATTTTAGGTGAAAAGCCTTCATACCAATGGGTAAGGAAGAGTCCTACTCTTCCCATAACCAAGGACCTCCTTTTAGGATTCAATCTCTTTCTTCCCTAGAACAAAATATGGCTAGGAAGAAACCTTTGGGAAGAAAGGATATAATCACTTTTGGAGACTTCCAACTCCTACCAATCCATTTTCTCAAGGATAAAACCCTAGCCAATACCCATTAAATTTACCAAAAATTCCCCTATCTTTGAGAAGTAAGGATCGACCCTCTATGGTTTTCTTACTAACTTCTACTACTAGAGATGATTCTAAGAACATATCAATAAATCGGTTCATAGAAAGGAAAATAAAACTCAAAATCTACTAAAATTTACTAAAATATCCTAGAGCGGATATAATATTTGATTAAAAATTTATAATAATTTACAAGCAAAATTTCTAAGATAAGAGAAGAGAAAAAGAAAATTAGCTAAAAATTCTATGCCCAAAAAGAATGTCTTGCCTCACTAAATCCCTAGCCCTCCATTGCTCCTCCCATCATCCGAACCTTGGTTGATAGATATTTGTAATTTCATTTTTTGCAACTTGAAAAATCATCATTGCTCTTGTTCTATATGGTTGACTTCATAGGGTTGTATCTCCCTCAATATTGCTTAGATTCCTTTATATGACCACTCATTTTAAAGCTCTTTAAACTTCGCATAAAGTGGTCCAAGAATCAGTTGAACCGGACAACCCTTCGCGAAGATATGGCTTATAAAAATAAGATGTTTCTTAGAAAAAATCCCTAATCCTTCATGAAGAGAAATCCCCCTCACTCGTAATATTTTAGATATAATATATGTCATATTTTTATTGACTATATAATTAAAATATTTTTGTATATATATTATGATTTGTCATTATATTATAATATTTTATCCAATCTTAAATAATTTATAAAATTATATTGTTTTTATACTCATTTATAACATTATACAATATATCTTTGTATAAAGTGATAAAGAAGAGAAGCATATAAAATTTTTAATATTTTAAAATTATATTTACAATAAGATCTCCTTATTTTATTTAAGTTAGGAGAATGATTTTTATTATATAAATTAGTTAGATGGGATTAATATGGCCACTTGTATTACATTATGATCATATAGAAGTATTATACAAACTTAAATTAATACTATTTGATACCTCAAGAAAAGTTTTTATTTAAATAAAAATATATAAATATTACAAACATCTTGTGATTTAGACAAGTTTCTCTTTCAATTTCTTATTTGGGAGTCTCATTAAAAACTGTCACGCAAAAAAGAAAGAACGAATGTGGTTGATAGAGATGATAAAGAGTTGACTGGAGAATTGGACCAATCCATGGCTCTCTTCTAGAGGTAGACTCATTTTGGTAAAATCGTTTCTTCAATCTATTCCTATATATGCCTCTTATGTCTTGGATATCCCTAAAGTTGTTGTGAAAGAGCTAGATAAAATCAAATAAATATTTTTGTGGAACAAAGCAAAAGCAGAATGTAAAAAGGCACTTGTGAAGTGGAACAAGTTATACCTTCCAAAAAAATGTGGGTGAGGCCTTAGATCAGTGATCAACAATAATAAGACACTGATAACTAAATTGAATTGAAGGTTGATCAACACCCCTCATGCGCTTTGGGCTTGGAATTTGAGAGCTAAATATGTAGAAAAGTAACTATTGAAAGAATTTACCAAATACTAACTAGTTACCTAGTAGAGGATCTCCAATCCTAGTAATGTTAAGGATGGAGGAAATGTTGATCAAGACAATTTTTTTTTGGATTATTAACAACGACAACCAAGAAAATTTCTTGATTGAGGCCTAGGATGGGTATCCTCCATTGATTCAACAATTTCCTGAATAGATACCTCTCATGGAACTACTTCATGGGGAAGGGTGGGTCAAAGTTTCCCACTATTATAGGGTTTATTTTGGATGGTGCTTAACATGAAAGAGTGTGGATCCCAACTGTTCTCTTTTGGTTGGGACCTCAATCCAAAGGTTGTTTATTCAATAGCCTTGGGATATTCCTCATCATGTTAGTATACTGCCAACCCCCTTAGTGATGTCTTCGATAAACTTTGGCAGCTACCATTATGACCAAAAGTGAGGTTTTTTATTTGGCTTATTTTCTATAAGTGGGTCCTTACAGGAGATTAGTTGATGAAACAATTTTTTTTACCCCTATAGATGTATGATATGTTGTGGAGATGGAGAGACTCTAGATTACCATTTTCTTTCTTGTCCCTCAACTACCCAAATATGGAAAATGTTGACCTCTATATTGGATTTTAGACCTCACATGTTCACTTCCTTTGAGCAAGCTTGGCATACCTGGCCCAAGATGGATGACATGGATAGTTCTATGAAGGAGATGGTATAGGTCAACATTTCTTTACTGCTTTAGAATCTTTGGAAAAGAAGAAACAACATGACATTTAAAGATATTCAACAGGATATTCACTATTTCTAGTAGAGGACCTTAGGTAATATCAAGGAAACAATCCAATAGGTAATGTAGCCCCCCTCCAAAATTTTAGAGGGTAGATGCCTGACAAACCCTATAACGTCTCCCCCAATTTTTAGATCATTTGAAGCAACACAGATCCTAGCGCATCCCTATGTGTGAACAAGATTTTTGGCAAGCGACTGTGTTAGGGTTTCATCTGGCTTGAGTGCAAGTAGCTTCAAAGGTTGTTTGTTGGGGCATTAGGGCCCTAGTGGCCAATATCTTTGTGGTTTTTGCTCAATATTTTAGCAGGATATGTTGTAAGGGACCCAAGATGGGTTAGAAATGCCTTTCAACAGATCATGCGGTGAACTTGATTGACAATGACTTCCAATTTGCTGCACAAAATAAAAGTGAAAAGCATACCTTTCCTCGGTGTCTAGGGCATGGATTAAAGAGATCACAAAACATATTTCAAGCAACTGATCAAAAAATGGATCAGATCTCAAGCAAATCTGATGCTAAGGTGCACCTCCAAATAATCCACAATGGAAACCCTTTTCAAGGGCAAGGATTCCCAAGACTCGACCCTAAAAATAAATTTTAGGGACGTCCTTCATGGTGGACAACCTCAGCCTAATGCTAACATTAATCTTAGGGCTTCCCGTAAACCTCAAAGAATGCCTAAGATTTATTTGAGGAAAACTGAGTCAGGATGTCTTAGAGCAGCTGATGGAACTCCTATTGTTAAGCTTGATATGGGCGACATTCATACTAGCATTGAAGATCTGGAAAAAAGAGGAGTAATTTATCGTTTCTTGGGTTTTCGTCCAAGCCTATCTGCTTTCAAAGTCTGGGCTACAAAAAGCTGGAAAACTAAAGGTGAGTTACAAAACTCTATTTATCCAAATGGTTATTTTCTTGTTCTATTTGCCAATAATGAAGATAGAGAAAAAATAATTCAAGGGGGTCCTTGGTTCTTTGGAAGGGCATGATTTTTTACGAAGCCCTGGCATACTAAATTTAAAGTCGAAGAAGAAATACCTTCTACAGGTCTTGTGTGGGTTAGAGTCTTTGGCCTCCCAATTGAATTTTGGAATTTGGCTATTTTTTCTTCAATTGGAAACTCTTTGGGAACTTTTATGATGACTACTAATTGTACTCAAAAATTTGAACATATTATTTATGCTCATATTTGTGTTTTAATGGATTTTGACAAACCCCTACCTAAAAATATCACTTTACAATTTGGGGAGGACACTTGGGAGCAAGTAGTGGACTATGAGAACATTCCTTTTCATTGTAGAATTTTCCATGAATATGGTCATTTGGCTAGTGTTTTCCCAAATAAAATTCCAGATCAAAAGAAAGAAGATACAAATTCAACATGTTTCCAAATGCCTCAGAAGAATAACACTAAAAAAAAATCAGTTTTGAATGATAAATCAAAGTTATCAGCTAATATATTTGAAATTCTTTCCACAAATGATGTCCTAGGTGAGGAAGAGGAAATAATGGAAACAAAAATATTAGAAACACAATTTAGAGATGAAAGGAATAACTTAGATACAAACCAACAAATCAAAAGTTTCCAAAAAAAAAAAAGGGAGAAAATATACACAAGAAAAACAATCTTTTAAATGGTGAGACTTCAAATAATACAGGTCCCAAGATAGACTCTGTTGAACCTTCTAGCAATAGTTTGACTTTGTACACGCATTCTACAAGGTTAGAAGACATCCTAGATTCAATTGGAGTAAGTCAAGAAATAGGGAAAAAACTGAATATGGATTCTAATCAAAAGGTAGGTCGTAAGACCGATCAACAATATGTGGTAAAAGAAGGTGAAAAACTTATAGAGGAAGGTAAGACTAATTCTCTTACCAACTATTTTAGCCCTGGTATTAATGAATATCATCACTTGAAATATTAGAGGACTCAAAGGAAGTATTTCAAAACAAAATGAAATTAGAAGAATGATTCAGATAAACCATCCTCATCTTGTTTTCCTTCAAGAAACAAAGATGTCAATAGAGGAAATGGATTCAATTGCTAGTAAAATCTGGCCAACTGGAAAAGTTGTTTCCCTCAGTTCCCAGGGGACTTCTGGTGGCATTGCTTACCTTTGGGACCCAAAAGAGGTAGTTATTCACCATATGGTTTGCATTTGGGGTCTTTTGGCTATTGATATTCAAAGTAGACTTCCAACCAAATTATGCTTTGCATAACTGTTTATGCTCTGACTTCTTTGGAGGAAAAGAGGACACATCGGAAGGATATAACTTATATTATCTCTCATTTTCCTGAATCTTGGATCTTGATAGGAGGAGATTTCAATACCATCCTCTCTTTGGATGATAAAATGGGGGGAAATGGAAATTTGGATGGGATCACTGACCTCATGAATGAATATATTGTAAACCTTCATCTTGTGGACATCCAGCCAGATAATGGCATTATGACTTAGTCTAACAGAAGGCAAGGCTTGGCTTGTATCATGGAGATATTGGATAGGTTCCTACTCTCTGATCATTTCTTAATCCATGGTCACATTCCTAAAGTGAAGACTCTTAACAATATTGGTTCAGATCACTGGCCAGTCATGGTGGAAATTTGGAAAACCAATGTGAGTTTCTCTCCTTTTCGTTTTCAGTTAATGTGGCTTAGAGACAGTTCCTTCAGACCTCGAGTGCAATAATGGTGGAAGGAAGGTAAACCAAGATATGGGACTTGTTGGTCATCAAATCTGCCTAGGTAAGGATTTTGGGTAAATGTATGCGCCCTAGACCTGGACCAACATTGAAAGGCCGAAGGGAAGAGATGCCCCTCATGCCAATCTCCGGAGAAGGCCGGCTCCTATGCTAATCTACTTGGGTGTTTGAAGATAAGAGTGCAGGAAAGAGATAAAGGAGTTAGGGTTAGAGAAATAAAATAAAAAGGGTAAGGGAAGAGAGATTGATGATTTCAGGTGGGAGAGAACAGGAAGCACGATCACTAACTGACAACTGGAATAGAAGCAATGAACACCAAGAATAAACAAAAGAAACGTAGTATTAACCTTCATATGTATCCTCCCGAACGAGTTTCAAGGTACTGTCCCCGATCGCACATCGGACGCAGAGTTCAGCATCTTAGTCTACAAACGAAGAGAGACAAAAGAATCAAGCGAGGCAGGCAGCATAAAAGAAAGTCAATATGACGCTTTTTCACTCCTATGTATCCTTTAGAACGAGTTTCAAGACACAGTCCCCAATCACACACCGGACACAGGATTTAGCATCCAACATACAAACGAAGAGAGATAGAAGAAACAAGCATAGAAGACAGCATAAAAGAGAGAAATGAAGCTTAAAAGAGAGAAATGAAGCTCAAGGATCTTTAGTATTGATCGCAGGACATCAAGTTACAACAGCTTTCTAGCAGATAGTTCCCTCCCTTTTCCATTACAATGCCTGGGTTTTTATAGAGGACCCGATCCTCTGAGTCATTATTACACAGGATGGCGAAGTATGTTCTTGAGATTTGAGAAGTCGGCTTTTCGCGGCCCTTGAGACTGAGCTTTCTAATCCATTACCAGAACGGGCAACTATGACCGGGTCAACCACGAAAATATGCATTGATGAACCGCCTGAGTATCCTTGGTGCAATGCTCGAGTGGCCGCCATGCTCGCCGAACTTCTCCTTCAGGGACTGACACTTCGCTTCCAATTGCCAAAAAAGAACAGCGAGCTTATTGGGCAAGAAAGAATGCATTTATGAGGCACTTGATTATCTCGGGAAAATGCGACATGTTGCGACATCGCGACACTTTTTCCTTCTGGCACTTTCTTCTCGCTTTGAGCCACGAAAACGCGACATGTCGCGATATCGCGATACTTTTTCCTTCTGGCACTTTCTTCTCGCTTTGAGCCACGAAAACGCGACATGTCGCGATATTGCGACAGTTTTCCTCCTTTGGCTTTCTCCTCACTTTTGGCCGTGATTTTGTGACATGTCGCGATATCGCGACACCTTTCTTGCTTGCGCATTCTCCTTGCCTTGAGCCGTGAAAACGCGACATGTCACGATATCGCGACACTTTTTCGTTCTGGCTCTTCCTCTTGCTTTCGGCCGCGATATTGCGACATGTCGCGATATCGCGACACTTTTCTCGCTTGCTCTACCTTGTTGCCTTGAGCCGCGAAAACGTGACATGTCGCGATATCGCGACACCTTTTCTTTCTTTTGGCGGAGCTATCTTCTTTGGCTTGTTCGGCAGTGGAGCTCTTCTTCTTCATTCCATGTGCAAGGGGGTGGCATTGAAAGCCAAAATTGCTGCAACACTTACAAATACTTTCGAAGCAACAAACAAAACACTCTACAAAGAGAATTTTTTTATTTTTATCTACCCCTTGTGCAATGTGACAAAATTGTCAACAGGACTAAGATGTACTGTTTTGCCAAAAGGTTGCAATATATTAAATCCAAAATCAAGACTTGGAACTGGAAGGATGTTGAGGATGTTCAACAAAAAATACATTAAGTTATTGTTCAACTTGAAAATTTGAATAAGAAAATCCATTTAGATGGCCTCACAGAGAGCAGAAGTACAGATGAAATTATACTCACAACTCAGTTAGAGGAATGGGAAAAAAGAGAACTCTTATGGAAGCAAAAATCTAGAATTCAATGGCTCAAAGAAGAAGATCAAAACACAAATTTCTTCCACAAATCTCTTCTAGCTCAAAGATCTCACAACTTTATTTATTCCTTAAATTCAAATTATGGAGAGGTTGTCTACACTTGGTATGGCATGAACTCTATTGTTGTGAATTACTTTTCCAATCTTTTTGTTGCTACTCTTCTTGACTCGACTTATCAACAAAATGTCCTTCAAGTGATCCCTTCTCTTATCCCTTCTGAGAACTCTATTATGACTGCTCATGTTACTATTAATGAGCTTCAACAAGTGGTTTTTAAAAAGCAAAAAGGGAAAATCCCAGGTCCTAATGGTTTTCCCATTGAGCTCTACCAAGAGTTCTGGGATATCCTTCATGCTGATTTTTTAGAGGTGGTGGAAGAAGCCAGGAAAGCCAAAGAGATTTTGAAGGTTATCAATAAAACTTATATAAATCTTGTCCCAAAAGCTCAAGAGGCTTATCATATTTCAACTTGGTTTTCCCATTGAGTTCTACTAAGAGTTCTGGGATATCCTTCATGCTGATTTATTAGAGGTGGTGGAAGAAGCCAGGAAAGCCAAAGAGATTTTGAAGGTTATCAATAAAACTTATATAACTCTTGTCCCAAAATCTCAAGAGGCTTATCATATCTCAGCTTTTAGACCTATTGCTTTATGTAATATTCTTCTCAAAATCATTACTAATATCATGGCATAAAGGTTGAAACCTCTTTTGCATAAGATTATTTTTATCCTGAACAAGGAGGTTATGTGGAAGGGCATAAAATAGTGGATGAGATAGTTCTTGCTCAGGAAGCCATCCATTCCATGGAAATGCAAAAATCTCCTATGTTCATTCATTTAGACTTATCCAAATCTTATGACAGAGTGGATTGGCACTTCCTTATCAAAGTTTTGAGGCAATTTGGTTTCTCTCAAGATTGGATGGACTGGATTATGGATTGTATCTCTTTAGTATCCTACTATGTTCTTATCAATGATAGACCTTAACAACTGTTCCCAGCTTCTAGAGGTATTAGGCAAGATGACCCCTCTCTCCTTATTTATTCATCATTCTTGCTGAATGTTGGGGTAGGACTATAACCAAAATAGAGACAAGAAAACCCTTGAGGGATTTACCATTGCTCATGGAGCTAGGCCTCTCTCTCATCTTCAATTTGTTGATGACTCTACTCTTGTAGGTAAAGCTACAGTTAAGGAATCTTCTAAAATTAAGCAAATCATTAGTTGTTTTTCTAAGGCTACCGGGCAATTGATCAATGAAGACAAGTCTAAAGTCATTTTCTTTCACTACTCTACGAGACAAGAATCCATGGTCTTGGATAAATTAAGATATAAGAAGACCTCCCTTTCGATCACTTATTTAGGCATCCCTATCAATACTCAAAGACAGAAAAATAAAGACTAGAATTGGTTGTTGGACAAAGTTAAGAAGAAAATTGGAAAGTGGACCAATAGGTGGCTTTCTTTTGGATGTAGAATTACCTTGGTAAAGTTTGTCCTTCAAGCTATACCTATTTATGTTTCTACCGTGTTGAATATCCCAAAGGTTGTTCTTCGAGAATTGGATCAAATTAATCATCGATTCCTCTGGAGTGGTACTAAGGAGAAAAGAAAATGGGCCTTGGTGAAATGGGGAACTTTATGTCTTCCTAAGAATGAAGGGGGGTTAGGATTTCGATCTACTATTAATAACAACAAAGCTTTAGCTGCTAAATTGTATTAGAGGATTTTACATAACCCTAATGCCCTTTGGGCCAATAATATTTGTGCTAAATATGTTGAGAACAAAAGTCCTGAAGACCTTGTTCGCTATCAATTGCCTACCAAAGGTTCTCCCATTTTAGCGGTTCTTAATACTGGTGAGGATTTGATTAAGAAAAAGTTATTTTGGATCATTCATAATGGTTAGCAGGCAATTGTTTGGACAGATTCTTGGGATGGTCACTACCCTTTGATAACTCAGTAACCTCATTAGAGGCCTTGGATGTAGGAGCTTCATTGAGCTAATTGGATAAAGGTGGCTAATTATTGTTGATACCATACTGGTAATTCAAATGTTGGTAGATATTGGATCCCTATTGAGGATTGGCCTATTCAAATTCCAAAAATTCAAAGACAAGACATCCAACGCATCCTTCATATGAGATCTCTCTCTTGGTCTCATGATAAAGATTGTTTTGGATGGAACAACACTACTAAGGGTGAGTATTCAGTTGCTCAAGGTTATTTGGCCTTATGCCATAATAATCCCAACCAATTTTATGACTATTTTCTCAGTTGTGGGCTCAAAAGCTCTGGCCTAAGGTGAGGTTCTTTATTTAGCTTTTATTGCATCGTAGGGTGCTAACTGGTGAGCAACTTATGAAACGTGGTTTTCATGGCCCTTTTAGATGCGAAATGTGTGGAAAGAATGTGGAAACTCTTAGCCATCTTTTTATTAAGTGTACCTTAGCCTCTGAGATATGGAGGAGAATGGCCATCTTACTTGGCTTATAGTGGTCCAATTTTTCTACTTTTGAATAGCTTTCAAGGGATTGGCCTAAACAGGAGGGTGTTGATCATTTGATTAGGCAGTTAGTTTGGATGGGTTCTACCATTATGCCTTGGAATATCTGGAATGAAAGGAACAATCAGATTTTAAATCAATAAATAAAGGATATTCACTATATTTGGAAAAACACCATTGCCAACTTAGTTAAATCAGTCCAACAACTCCTTAATCACCCCAAAACTCCCATAAAAAATGGGATCAAGTGACCCAAAGATTGAAGATTAACTCTTCTAAGGGCAACCAAATTAAAGGGAATATGAGTAATTGCAAGATGGAAAGAGTAAGGAATTGTCAGCCTCCTTCTAAGGATTATGGAAAAGTTAATACCGATGGAGCCTCTAGGGAGAACCCTGGAAAAGCTAGTGCGGGAGGAATTGGTAGACTTTCAGATGGCTCCGTGGTTTTCACTTTTGTTGAGAATTTGGGTATCCTTTCCAATAACCTTGTTGAGGGTATGGTATCCTCAAAGGCCTTCAAGAGGCTGCTAAGGTTGGATGGGAAAAGGTGTTGGTTGAATCTAACTCCCAACTCATGATTAATCTTCTGGAGACTCCTAATAATCATAAGGCCGATTGGAGAATAAAAATAATTATTGAGAAGATTCAATTAATTCAGGTGGACTTTTTGAAAGTGGATTACAATCATGTGGTTAGAGAATAGAACAAGAGTGTTGATGCTTTAGCTAATTGGGCATTGGACAAAGGTGATCTTACTTGCTACGACCACCCTCCCAGATGGTGGGCTTCACAAATAAGGGAAACTTTGTTTTTTATCTTTTCTTTGGATGGCTCTAGTACTAGAGGTACCTAGTTTCTTTTTACTTTGTTTTTGCTTCTCTTTGGTTCGGTCAGGGTATTTTAGTTCCCTAGCTTAGACATATCTTTCCTATATTTCCTCTATTGAATCTTGCTTTGATAGTCTTTTGACCTAGAAAGGTCATAGTTGTGTTTTTTTTTTTTCAAGTTTTTCAGGGGTGTGTGTATTTTTTTGTATTGTTTTAGTTTTTTTTTTTTTTTGCTTTTTATGTTTTTGTGTTCTTTTTTTTTGTGTTTTTGTTTTTTGGGTTTTGTGTTTTTGGTTTTTTTTTTGTGTGTGTGTGTTGTTTTTATGGTTTTCTTATGTGTTTTGTTGTTATTTTTTATTTTATTTTATTTTTATTTATTTATTTATTTGTTTGTTTTTTTGTTGTTTTTATGCTTTTTTGTTGTTTTGTGGTTTTTATTTTTTTGTTTGTTTGTTATTGTTTTTGTTGTTTTAGACATGCTCGTTGATGTGCCGAAGGAGGCAGACCAAGTGCGAGCCCTGAGCGTTTTTGACGGAATATATATCTTTGCCTCCTTAGGACTTTAGCCAAAAATGGCATCCCATTTGGGGTGTTTTCCACCAAAAAAAAAAATGTAGGTCCCCTCCTCTCCATCATAATAGTGGAATAGTACTCTCGGGAAGACGAGGTTTTCTTTGGATGAATGGAGACAAACAAATCCTTAGAAACATAGGTTTCCTATGGTCATTGGCAAGCCCCTCCTAATGGTGTTGGGAAGATTAACACAGATGGAGCTTCAAGAAGTAATCTAGGAAGAGCAAGTATGAGGGGTATAGGAAGGCTTTCAAATGACAATCTTATCTTCATCTTTGTAGAGAATTTCGATGTTCTCTCTAATAATCTAGCAAAAGCTTATGCTATCCTTTGGAGTATTCAAGAAGAGAAGATTATGCTATCCTTTGGCGTATTCAAAAAGAGAAGCTTATGCTATCCTTTGGGCTCTTCAAGAGGCTGCTAAGGTTGATTGAAGTTTGGTACAAGTAGAGTTGGACTCCCAAATGCTCATTGACTAACTGAAAGATCCCACTAAGGCTCCTTCTGAGGACTAGCATTTACAAAGAGTGCTGAAAAAGATCTATAGCCTTTAAACCAAATTTAGGTAAAAACTAAATTTTTTCATGTCTCCCTAGATGGTGGACACAACAAATCAAAGAAGACCTCTACCGCATCTTAAATATTGATGTTGATAACATTGATTAATGTCTCATGACTTAAAAGATATTATTAAATTTATTTTTCTTTGCAATAGCTTAGTGTAATTAGAGCATTGTAGCCAAGTGCAGGTGCTCTATAAAACTATGGATGATATGTGTCTCATGATTTAAAAAAATATATTAAATTCTTTTTTCATTATAATAGCTTAGTGTAATCAGAGTATTTGCAACAAGTCCTTTGTAATACTTCGAATAAAATTTCTTAAAAGGGATAATGATGTAACCTTTTTTTTCTCACTTTTAATTAGCAGAGGCCTTTTGCCCATATAAACATATTTTAAATTATTTAGTTCTAAGAGGACAGTGCAACTGTTTGGGCTTTGGCTCTTCTTCGGGAGGTCCAAAGTTCAAACCACGGTGTGAGCGAGTGTGTGAGAAGATGAGTGTGTTTGGTTCGTATTGATAAGCTCAGCTCTCACCCATATGAGAGATCATGGTGGGATAGAAATGCCTAAGGATAGAAATGCTTAAGGGATAAAAATGCCTAGTCCTAAACATCGGTTATAGAGATTTTTCACACTAACCAAATTTAATATATATATTTTAAATTATTTAAAATTATGTATAAATTAAAAATAGAAATAAGATTATAGTGAATGAATGAAAGATTTTAATTACGTCCGTGAGACCCAAATATGGTCTATGGGACCTCAAATATGGAAGTACAATTACTCAAATCATATCATATGATCTTTAATATCTTTGAGAAGGTTGTTCCTTCTCCTGCTGATTTGTGTTAGCAATTCTCTAACTTTTTTTATTTTCTTGTCTTCAAATAAATCTATCATAAACTCGTTCCCAAGTGTTTCTTTGTATTTGTCACGGATATCTGAAAAACTAGGGCATTTATAGATGAAGTGTTCCTCTGTCTCTCGCCTTCGTGTCCGCATACTATGCTGCATATAGTACATATCCTTTCTTCCCATTGTTCTTTGGGCGTTGTCCATCTCCCTGTTTCACATCTAAGCCTATGAGAGCTAGTCCTTATCCGAGCAATGAGTATTTTTTCCTTCCACTTGATTTCGGCGCCTATATACGCTTTTTCCTTGTGGTCATATGTTGGGTTAAAATTTGCAATATAATATTGTCTTTTCCTGCTTGCATTTTTCCACATTCCACTTCCGAACTTTTCATTCACATAATTTTTTGTCTTTGTTGACATTTGGGCATTCATTTACGTTGATTTCCCAACGTTTCATCCATTTTCGATTTTGTTTCATCCACGTATTCTTTCGTCTATGCAACTCTTCGTCCCTAGTTGCCCTAGGCCATCTATCATTTGTCATGTTTTCAATTTTTTTCAAGTAACATAACAGCTTGGTCATAGCAATTGCTTCTAAAGGGAACATTCCAGTTTCAGCTATAATAATTTCATAAGGGGTTGTGGCCTTAATTTTGAGAAAGTTTGTGATTAGATATTTTTGAATCCTTTCTATTTGCCTCCATTTTGCATTTGTTGTGCCACTAGCCCACACCTCGCAACCATACAACAGAACCGGTGTAACAAGTAGGCCAAATAAGACCTTGGTGGTCTTCCAGTCCCACAACTCGGCATTCCTACACCTGTTTTGAAGTGCATATAGTGCTCTCCAGCCACTTTGAGTTATTTTCATCCTACATGTATTCCAATTAAGTTTGTCATGAAAGTCTATGCCCAAGTATTTGTATTCTACCACTACATCAAGCGGTTCTCCTGCAAACTAAAATTTGAGTTGTTGCTTCTTCTTTTTTTTTGAAAAAATCATAATTTTTGTTTTGCTCGTGTTCACCTGCATCCCAACTTCTTTACAAAAGAGTTCTAGAGCTTGAAGGTGATCTTCTAGATCTTTGGCTGTTTTGGCCACAAGAATTACATCATCTGCATACATGAGGAGTTTTACCACATATTTGGCTAAATGCACACCCTCTCCCCCAAATTTGTTTATCCATTCTTCTAACTTGTCAATGTACAACCCAAATAAGGTCGGAGATAGAGGGCAACCTTGTTTGACACTTATGTCACTACCAAAACATTCAGATAACCCTTCCTATGTTATGATTCTAGCCTTTATATGCTCATATAGTCTGTGAACTGCTGCCTTGTAGTGAATTGGAACCTCTAGCTCTTCCATTCTGCTCCATAATTTTTTCCTTGGCACTGTGTCAAATGCCTTTTTAAAGTCTACAAAACAGCAAAAAGCCTCCTCTTTTTTGTCCCATATTTTTTCCACTATGTGTCCGAGCGTGATACGGTGATCAATAGTTGAGTGCTTAGGCCTAAAACCCGCTTGCCCCTTTGCTCTCTTTCCCTTTTCTTTCGCCCATATGTTGATCCTACGCTCTATCATACTCCCAAACAACTTTGCAAAGAGAGGGTTGATCATGATAGTTCGATAGTTTGAAGGATTATTTACATCTCCACTTTTAAACAAAGGAATGGTCAAGCTAGTTGTCCACTCAGTAGGGAAGTCATTTTGTATGACCTCATTGAAAATTTCTTTGATTTGTGGTGCCAAGATATCTACCCCCCATTTTATATGCTCTGCTTGAAGATTGTCTATGTCACGGGCTTTACCAGTTGCTAACTTTTTTATCCCTTGAATAATGTCTTCAATTGTGAAAAGTTCTTTCTTGACAATGATAGTAGGGGGTGTCTCCTGCTGGTTACTACGCTGACACAGTTGTTTTGAATACTCCAACCACTGATTAACTGTTATGTTATTTTTAGTTTGCATCCTTTTCACGCTTAGTTCCTTCCAAAATTTCTTTGGTTCATGCTTCCCTAAATAAATTAATTCTTTCCTCCTTGTTCTAGTGTATTCTTCTTTTTTTGCCCTTACCAGTTTCTCATATGCTTTTTTGTTTGCTCTAATTTTACCCGTTGGTTCCTTTAGTAATCTTCGCATTTTTTTACAATCTTCATCGAACCATGGGTTGGTTGGGAAACTATTCCTTTCTTATACATCATATAAAGATATTAATGAACGATTGTTTTGATGCCTGTAAATTGTCCATATTCAAAAACTTAAAATATTCTGGATCGCCCTAACATGTGATTTTGAGACTCAAAGGTCACGTGGATCATTGAATTTTTATTTATTTTTTAATTCAAAGTTTGAAATTTATTTTAGTCAGTAGAAAGGATCATAACTCACGAGATATTGAATGTATGATTCAAAAACTAATAAATTTTATTTATTAAAAAGAAATATACCCATAACCCTGATTAGGACAGAATTGCATTAAAAATATCGCATTTCTGTAACATTATGCAGCTCCTTTAGAAGACTTAATTACATTTTCCACTCCATTAGTGTCTCATGTTAATTGAAATGAATTAATCCACTGGCAGAAAGGCAAAGTTCCACGCTAGATTACTGGCCGGCAGGATTCCTCACATGGCAGCTTCTATGTGGCCCAAAACATTCCAACCCATGCCCAATTAAATTTAGCGGTGGAGAGGAGCTCCTCTGAATGGACTACTCTTAACTTCCATGGCAGCAGCAGTGTTGTCCCAAATCTCATGGCTGGAGAAAACAGCAAATCCATTACCACGCCATTGTTGGTTGCCGAATTGGACTCGGCGAGCGTGGATTCCCGCTCCCAGAATGTAGGAAAAACTAAATTTCTTCACGTGATGTCCGCGTGCGTTGCGTTTGATGCCGAATTTGTTTGTATTCTGATCCCGTGAATGGAAATTGTTTTCAGGCGGTACGCGTTGCGCACTTGGCGGTGTCGCTGGGGTTGATGCTGGCCGTGGACAAGGCCCTCCAGCGGGGGTTCGAGGCGGCGGCGATCAAATTTCCGAGCGCGCTGTTCGGAATGTTCTGCATATTTTCGGTGGTGGCGGCGCTGGATTTTGCGCGCCCGCAGGCGGCGAAGGCGGTGGTGGATTTTTTCGAGCCGGCCACCACCTTTATCCAGCGCTGGCTGCCACTCTTTTACGTGCCTTGGCTCGTGGTCTTGCCCTTGGCCGTCAAAGGGATTCCTGCGTCTTCGGGGGCGAAGATCGGCGCAATCCTTGGTACTAGAGGATTTCATTTCAGTAATTGTCGTCCAATTCCAGTTTGAAATCTTAACTTTAACCTTAACCTGCTCATTGTGTCACACCATACACATATTTGAAGACATAACCAATCAGAAGGGACTTGAGACTTAAAAAAAAAATTCAAACCTTAAATTTCTTTAAAGTTAACATCGCTACTTAACGTTCAACTAAAACCTCGTGAGACAAATTTATCTCATTTTCTCAAAACTGAATGCTTGTAGAAACAGTGTTGCAAAGAAGTAGGTAAGGTTTGATATGCCGAGTAGTCTATTAATTGCCATCTAGATGAATTTGTCAGGACGACATTAGAACTCTCATATGTTTGAAAACGGCGTAAGGCTCAAGTTCGAGTTGTAAATGTTCATTTTTTAAAAATATGTTACACTAGTAAATGGAACTTGAAACTAAAAAGACATCTCTTCACATAAAACATCCCATTCATCACTCTTAAAAAGGCCTTCCATTAATTTTGGCAAATGCGAAAACTTTAATAAAATCTGGCTTAAGAGCAGCAGCATACTTTAGTTTCGTTTGCCATCGGTTTAGAGCATCTTTAGAGGTATTAGATGAACAAAGTGGATATTGTGATTCTGGATAAGTGGGGCTCCCTATTTTCGAGACATTTTAATTGCAGTATGCTACTCTCCTCTGGCATCGCTATCCTTTGCCTTTTACATAGATGTCTACGTATACTTACTTCTCTTTGGGTGAAGTTATCCTATTTCGTATTTCAACGCTTTGGATTGGGACTTGCTAGACACTTTTTTATGACCTGATAAAAGATGAGATTCGCCTTTTTGAGCTATATGCTAACGACCTCGGGATTCAGAGAGAGAGAGCTACCTGACTAAGAGTATCGCATTATGCAAGACATCTCATCTATTTATGCAAGTCACACGGCCTCTTGATCTTGAACGGTCTTGTTTGCTTTCCACAGTTGAGCACATCGACTCGCTTCCCAAAAGTTGGGGGCAGGAGTACAGTTTTAACTTTTGACTGTGTCTTGATTGATATATCTTTTTTCCTCCGTATCCGACACTTTCATGCCTCCATTCAGCTCCTCTTAGTTGATCATGCACTGCTAACATTTACTCTTGGTATTTCCTACTCAGCCTCTCGCTTTCCCCCTCTCTCAAGACTTGCACTGTTCACTTTTTTTAATGAGTTTAGACAGGTTTTGATGAGGGGTCTTGGTCCTCTCATACTGAGTGGGGTTTGAACCTTGGACCTCCCAAAGAGAGGTGAAAGCCCTTACCACTGCAGTAAGCTTGAAGCTTAAAATTTCAACGAGTTTACACAGGTTTTTATGAGGGGTCTCAGTTCCCTCATACTGAGTGGGGTTTGAACCGTGAACCTCTCAAAGAGAAGCCAAAACCCTTACCACTGCAGTAAGCTTGCAGCTTATACCACTATTCACTGGATGTAAGTATGCCGCCACTTTATCGCACAACTCTTCCACCTGAATTCAGGGTATTGCTCACTCCACATGTCCTCAGGTGCAACCAAATATGATTCTCTCACATGTCGTATGGAGATTGCTGTTGACTCTTTTCCTCACACAGTCCATTGCCCAAGGGCCAAGACTATGCCGCACCCATGGTTTTTGTCCTGTGAAATACTGATACAATGAGAACTGTAAACCTATGCATAAGAAATATCTTTCTTATCTCATAGCCTAGTGACCATAGCCTCCACCTATAGAGAGTACGATTACATTCTTAGACACAAAATGTGAGTTTTCCATCTTTAGGAAAGGTGAGGTCCTTGATGCCATGCATAATTCCCTTAAGGTCTTTTTGTGTGCCCTCCTCTCAAGGAAATCCTACTCATCTAACAATAAGACACATACTTGGGTTGTGTGTGTGACTTCTTTCTATGATATCCTAGCCTAGCCCATCATTCAAGTCACCTCTCCATTGCTTTTTGTTACTTTTTTTGTCTGAGGGATATCAGGAGAATGATTTGAAAATCATACACCACCAAAGCACCCAACGATGGAGTTGGGGAAAACTCCCTGAAATATACTACATCTCATTGTATTGCTTTTCAATGAGTTTACTTGTTATGGTTTCCCAACCTCTTGGGGTCAACATATTACCCACTCTGTCAATAAAAGTGGAGACAACATAAAACTGACAATTGCAAGAACATTATGATTGGGTACATATCCACCAGGCTATATGCCACAAACTCAAGCAAGAAGCTGTTTGAATGACTTCAAAGCAAAGACTTTAGAGCAAAAGGGCAAGCAAGATTTTGAAGAAGTTTTCAGAGCATGGACCATATCTTCACTCTTCATGAAATTATAGGAGAGCATAGAGCAAGGTCTTCAAAATTCTTCTGTTGCTTTGTGGAATTAAAAAAAGATTTTGATATAGTGCCAAGACACCTCTTATTCCAAAGATTATGTCATACAGGCATCTTAGAGCTCCTTGTGACAACTATCGTGTAGATTTATGAGAGAGTGGTTGGTTGTTTTCAGATAGGCGATGGGTTCTGTTACTATATTAGGGGTACCCTCTTTGGAAAATATATGGATGAGTTTGGAGACTTTATTCGGGAGCATATTTATGCAAAGAATGGATGTCCTTTACATTATGTCTTGATTGCTAAATTACTCATTTCTAGGGATGTTGTTCTCTTGCTCACTCTTTGGCAAATTTGCAAAGATAGTTGGATGCTTTTGCTCTATTCTATGACCTTAGATAGCTTAAGGTCAACCTTAGTAAAACTAAAGTCATGATCTTTAACACCTCCAAAAATACGCTTTATGTTTCAATTTTCAACAAGGGTATTCTCTCTAATAATCTAGCTTCCTTTTGAGCCTCTAGCATCTTCATCTTTGCAGAGGCTCAAAAGGAAGCTAGATTATTTGGGGGGTTCAATTTTCAGGTCCATCCCTTAATCTCAAACTTAATTTCGACTCACGACTTTCGAAGGGTTATGTAGGGATTTTTGATCTTGAATGACAAAGATGTCAGACATATTTTTAGGATATCCCCTCGGAAATGAGGCCTTTTAGCAGTATCATCAAACATAGAACTCTTTATGCATGTGAGGTTTGGGTGTTGAGTTTGGGACCTATTGATTAGGTATGCATTGCAAGAGTTCATGCTATTTTGCTTTAGCACATGATTTGTTGTGAGCATACATGTGACCTTCGATAAGTTAAGGTCAAACTTAGTAAAACTAAAGTTATAATTTTTAAGACCTCCACAAATGCCCTTTCCAAGTTTCAATTTTCTTCAAGGGTTAACTTGTTGAGATCACAACATCTTATTATTTATTTGGGGGTTTAATTCTTAGGGCCATCCCTTGATCTCAAACCTGCTTCTCAGTCATGACTTTGTAAGTGCCCTTTCCAAGTTTCAATTTTCTTCAAGGGTGAACTTGTTGAGATGACATCTTATAACTTATTTGGGGGTCTAATTCTTAGGGCCATCCCTTGATCTCAAACTTGTTTCCCAGTCATGACTTTGCAAGGGTTATTCCACTTTTTGTTCTTGAACAAGTCAAACACATTTTCAAAATATCCCCTCAAAGATGAGGCTACTTGATAGTATCATCAAACTCATAAATTTTTATGGGCACAAGGTATGGGGGATGAGTTTGGGACCTATTGATTGGGTACAAATTGAGAGATATTTTAGACTATTTAACTTAAGCACATGATCTGCTCCAAGCGTACAATTCATCAACGCATTGCAAAACCAAGGTAGCAACTCATTCTGTTCACTTTGAAAACATCTTTAGACTCAGTTTCATCTCTATTGGATATGGTTCATGGGGGATCATAATTCAAGTCAAGAAAGATGCCTATTTTTTATTCTTTTCTATGTAGAGTGAGTTGCCTCTATGAATCTCCCTAGTTGGAGATGATGGTATTTGAGGACTATCTTGCTTCTCTAATCTACTAGGATTTCCATAGATCACCTTTCCCTCTTCCTAGAGAAAGGAGTGATTCATCAATTTGTCAAGGAGAATATTTATCAACAATACATTCAGACTATATGAATCTCCCCTCTTCAGCCTCTTGGCCACAAGGTGGCCTTCTTTGTTGACTACTTCATGCAAATTGTTAATGACATCATCGCTTGCTTGCCTTGTGTCAATGACATCGTCAGTTGCCTTGATTATGCCAAGTGTCTCTAGTCCTTGTCCTCAAGATTGCCCTTCAATGAAGGTACACTCTCATCAACTTGGGATTGAGGTTGATCATTACATTCCCAAAAGGGGTAGACTTTCTTGCCTTTGCTCCATATAATAGTCAGAGACAAAAGGAGCACTTAGTATTTAGGTGCCTTGTGTACAATGATATCAAAGGACAATACTACTATACATATATTTAAGGAGGTCGCTGTCTTTTGGTACGCTGACAAGATATTTCTGACTTTTATGTACACAAAGTAACTACCCTTAGACGATAGGCTTTGAAGAGACGTTCATAGCCCCAATAGACTACCACATTGATTACCTCTTGTCATCCTCATCCAACAACAACCAATATTAAGTGTCCTTTGGACGATACGATTGCATCCTTCTCAAAATGGTCTAGACTTATGAGATAATGCCTCCCCCATGAAGTAGCTGCCAGGGATGATCTACACACATAGGATTAGGCAAGCAATATTGCCTATGTCCATAGCCTAGCAGGTCTAGACAGGCAAGAATTTCTAGATTCCTCTTTGCATCTAGAGGCTTTTCAGTCATAGATGATAGGAAGGTTCCTAGGATCCAGCTTGGCCCATCTTTTTCCAACCATTCTCCTTAGCATATCATCAGCAACGACTCATCCATAATGGTTTCCAATGATAAGGCGCAGATGAACATAGACTGATGATAATGGCTTTCAGTTCATGATCCAACCCTTCTTGATAGTGAATCTCTTACAGTAGCTTAAGCTTCTGTTTCACCATACTTGTATTATATTTTACAATATTTGAGATGTATATATTTCATAGGGGGACTTCATCTAGATATGCTGCACCCCTTCCGAGTTGGAGTTTGTAATTTTGTGCTTTATAGTATTTTTTGGAACCTTATTTTGGCTTCGTCCAGGTATTGTGACCAAGTGCACTATTTGAATTCCATTGACGTACTTTGGTCAGGTTTGGACATTAGTAATCATTTCCTTGCTTTCTGTCACAGTGGAACTTGAAATTAATGTCAAAATATGAAATGCAACTCTACTTTCCTTCATTTATAGTTGGTCAAACAAATGTGATTTTGGTCTTTTTCTAAGACGAACTTCAACATGTGTTAATTTGATCTTAAACAACTCAGCTGATTTGAATTATTTCATGCATAAAATTTCCCAGACTCTGTTACATAGTATAAGTGTAAATATAAGATAAATTCTTGTACAAAGTGGTTTGCATTTCTGCCCAAGCTATTTATATGATTCTTAGCATGTCTTAAGTTGCAATTTGGAAGTTCATCTCTTCCTTGTCTATGGTATGTTTAGGCTGAAAGGATCCAACTCTATTTTTCTTTCTATAAGATTGAATGAGTGTCTGCATCTTGTTGGTTGTGGTTTGAACATTTTATTTGGATACCTCTTAAATTTTTGGGGATACAAGTGGGATTTGCTTGCTAAGACATTTTTCCAGTGTTCCACGGGGATGCGCCCTCCCCTGGGGGACGCGTCCCCCAGCACGGGGGGACGGCAAGGGGGACGGGGCTGGGAAACGTCCCTAGGACGGCTGAGGCCTAGGGACCCAGCCGTTCCCGGGACGCCTCCTTTTTTGGGACGTCCTTGGGGACGGCTGGGTCCCTAGGGACGGCCCCAGGGTCCCCAATGGCGCCCAGCCGTCCCCCACGGCTGGGCGTCCTCACCCAAAGGGCTTATCCATTTATACCATACATTTGTTCCACTTCAGTGTAGTTTACACTAGATTCTTTACTCTAGTTTAGCTTTTTTTGTAGTATTTTTTGGATACTACAGTGCATTGTAAGAGCTCTTTTTAATGAGTGACATCATTGGCCTACTTTGGCCATCTGTGAACATTAATAGAATTATCTTATCTCATCTTCAAAAGCAGTGGCATGCCTGTATTTTTCAAAAAAATGGCAGAATTTGTCCTCCAACAGCTAGTACTCAGGATTTGATAGGTTTGAAAAGTTCTAAAAATAAAAATAAAAATAAAAGGATACCCATGAATCTTTCTCCCCTTCTGTTCAAACCAAACTTTTTGTACACAGTAACTATTATTCCAACTTTGCATCAATACAAAATTTAAAACCATAGACATTGAATTCTTGAAAAAAGAGTATCTAAATGCAGACTAGAAACAATTGTTCAGTACAGGTTCATCATTCCAAATCATTTACAGATTTTTTGAACTCAGTCTGGGAATTTGTCAATCTAGAATGTTTTCTTTTTTTTGCCTCTGTTCAAATTATCCATTCTTCTTATGATAGCCAAAGTTTATTTTTAATCAAATGGCATGAGCTCAACTGGTTTAATACCTCAACTATCAACAAGGAGACCAGGGTTCAAATCTCGCCAAGAGATACATGCATAATTGTCCAGCTATTGTGATACCACAATGTGGTCACAATGTAATATGGACAAGCCCATTTCATTCCCATATCACCATTTTAAAATTATTTTATAAAAAAGGGAGGGTAGGGGCTATTTTAAAAACATTTATAGGGATTTTAACTCTTTTACTGAACTGATAAACTTTTCTTTTTATAATATTTAATAAATTTGCAGGATAAAAGATTTAGAGAAGAATGCATTGTGCCGACAACCTTACATTGTTCTGACTAGGTAGCAATTTAGCGAAGGCAAAGAGTCAGAATACTTGGCAAATATATAAAACTGCTCTGATGTTTATTTACACGTCTGTGAAGACAGTTTGTCATATGACATACATTTTCTTGCCTGATTCTTGAATATTTTGTTTGCCAACTTTTAACTATTTGTTAAGTACAACTATGAGGAGTATTTGATATCTATTTGTCAAGTATGACAAAGTTTGGCAAGCTGAATTGGACAGTTTAACACCCAAATAACTCATACTAAGTTTAAAAGACTCAGCTGGTCTTATGATTATTATGCCAGTTTCTTTCTTATCAATATTTATTTCATCCAACAAAACACATTGCAAATTAAAGTTTTCCCAATAAGAGTCATTTTTCAAAATTCAAAAATAGATCCCCAAACGAAAACTGGGAAGGAAGAGAAATAATGGATATGCAATAATGTTCAAGCGGAATGGTTCCTTGAAATACTCAGACCCAAAAGAAAAGAAGACCCACATTATCTAGAAAGGACTTTCCACAAAGCGCACAGAAATCATGGAGTGACGATTTTCCTTAGGTAGCTCAGCTGCTTTTTGATAGACATAGTAATAAGTCAAATCCTATCAAACTCACTTGATCTACACAGATATCTAATGAGTTCTGCCATACTAAATTCAAATTTGTCTGACCTCACATCAATTGTCCAAACAAATCTAAGTTCTACAACATCAGTTCAAGAGATTGGAACAATTGTTTGAACATTGTTTGCACTTGATATCCTTGGCTGAACCTTCAAGTTATAGTTGTTGAACTTGAAACAATTAAATGGCTGCACTTAGTAACTAATATGAATATCCTAATACCACTTATGTGTTAGTAACTAATATGAATATGAATGGCTGCACTTACATAATTGATTACTAATATCATTTTTGTTGGGTGTAGAATTCTGAATGTGTAGATTATTCTAAATTTCTAAAAAATTTCAATTTTTATAGTATTATACCAGCCGTCCCCCCCAGCCGTCTCCGAGCTGTCTCCAAGCCGTCCCCTAAAATCGGCCTGGGGTCCCCTGCTGTCCCCCGAAACCCATCCCCCCGTCCCCCAGGCTCGTGGAACCTTGCATTTTTCTTCTGACTATCATTAGATTGATCTATATGGTTCAATATATATTTATATGGATCATTATTCTTGATCAGTATGGGAAATTAATTATATAATATTCCTAGCAAATAAGCTGAAAAAAAAAAAAAGCCAAGAAGGGAAGGAAAGAGACTATAGATTGTCCATGTTGTCAGAAGAAAATCCATTGCAGAAATTATCATGGTAGCCAATAGCCATTACAACCTCCGCCACCATAAATATCATGCAATATAACTTCAAGGTTCAATTTTTCTCAGATATAGTTGCCATTGGAAATCAGTCATAAGCTTTAAGTGGATGGGGAGTTCTACTCTCAGAGAAAGAGAGAATTACTTTACCATACCTGTTTAGCAATAGCCGACTTTTTAATGACTTCAACCTTCTAATTGAACTGTTCAAGGTGACCTAATGGGATAATTACCAGGATTTATAACGGATAGCATCAAATTAGTTTTGCATTTGTCTTCTTCACAATTTAGTCTAGTTTTGAAGGATGTTGATGATGTAGTGAATGATGGTCATGATGATGTAGTGAAGGATGGTCATCCTGATATGTGGGGGATACTCTATTGACAGAGATTTTGTTGGTGCTTCAAAGCTGTAAAATGTCAATGGGAATATCCCCAGTTATTAGTGACCTGTGGATGCCATAGTAGGATGTGTAATTGGTTGTTGGTGGGGCTAAACTATAGGATATTAACATGTTTGGAAGACACCAATGAGTCTGCAAGTGAGTTGTAAGAACCATAAAGCTGTTGGCAACTGAGGACAATGTGCAAGGTCCTTGGAAAAGTTTGCAATGCATCTGAATGTTTGCTGTTCAAAAACAGGACATGTGAAAGACTAAGAAGTGAAAGCATTGACAGGTGTTGATGATGACAATCAACATATGGTCATCGTGAACCTTCAACGTTTGAAGAACTCCTCAGCAATGTCAAAGACAGACTTGACCAAGCGTCCCCTGGAAGAACTGGCCCTCTATTGTGGCAGGGTACAGTTGTGGGAAATCTATCACCTCCATTATTGAAGGACATAGTTGTTGAGTTTTGACCTTTAATTGTATGGTGGAGCACTGTTTTGCTTATATTCTGGATTTTACCATTGGACATTATGGAATTTTTGAATCACATTTACATTCAAGCATCTAGCTTGAGAATTTGCATAGTTTTGCCTTTACCATAAAGCAGACAAAAATTATTAGGCTTGTTAAACATAGAAGCAGTATAGAATCTTACTCTTTTGTATGTATGAAACCCTAACTTTTTATGAGGAAATCAATCTGTTTTAAAGGTTTCTGATAAGCTTGAAACTGTTTGAATGCAGATACTTACAGTACTGTCTTTTATTTTTTTTGTGCAGTTGGTGGCTGGGTGGCATCACTCTGTGTTGCAGGTTATGCTGCCATTACTGTGAGAAGGTTACTGAAAACAGAGATGATTCCTGCAGAACCAATGCCAAAACCTTCTCCATTTTCAAGGAAAGAGCTTTGGTTTTGGACTACTGTTTTTTCAATGTCATTTATTTTTGCTGTTCTTTCACCCATGGCCTTTGGAACATATGCTCGCACATGCCTTCCATTCCTCCTAGCAGCAACTGCATTAGGATATATCATTGGTTCAGGGTAAAATACATTTCTTCTTTATGATTTTTTTAATCACCTCTTCTAAATGGATTATGTTTTTAGGCAACATAATCACACATACATGCTTCCTTGTTCTAGTGGCATATATTTGTATGCATTTTACATTGAAAAAGAGAATTATATTTAAACGAGTGATTAAATTGTTTTTAATAAGCTAAGCAAGTGTTTATATTGATGTGTCTATGCAGATTTCCTCCAAGTGCCAAGAAGCTACTGCATCCAATTATTACTTGTGCCCTTTCTGCAGTTTTGGCATCATTTGCTTTTGGAACCACCACAGGGTTGGGCTTTGAAACCGTACTAGGTATATGATTGAACTTATGGTTAATTTAAAGATGGAATTGTCTTATAGAATTACACATTTTTAAATCCGTGCAAAATCTGTATTTAGACATTGAAACAATTAAGGGTTCATCTACTCAAGTCAATGATGGGTGTTATGCAGAATGAGTTTGTCTTTTGTCCATGCTGAGTAGATTGGCTATTTCTAGCTCATAAAAAAGTTATAGGAGCACTGTCAGCTCTATCCTTGTGGCAGTCAGTGCAGCAGCATTACCTAGACATACAGAAGCCAAGTTTAAAGTTTTTACATGACTTTGTGGTTGTTAATAAGATGAATTTGTTAGCGTTTCATCCATTCTATGATAAACCTCACCAAATACTTCAAGCTGCCTTTACAGATATGCTTCAAGTGCATGGTCTTCATAGCTAGATGTGTCGTGTATTGAACCAAAACCTTGAAATGAAGCATGGCATACTATCAAAACTATGTCAGGCATTCAACCAAAATTTTGAAATAAAATATAGTATACTAGTAAAAGTGTGTAGCATGTTATCTACTTTCTTGCTGTCACCCTTTTCTAGCTATCCTAATTTCATCACTTTGAAGGATTTGTTTCCTCCTCCCTCAAAGTTTAGGCCTCTTTTTATTGCTGTTGCTGCTATGTCACAATTCTTGTTTTTTTCTAATTGTTCTGGATTGCATAAAAATGAATCTTTTGAGTTTCTTGTCTTGGATAGATTGAAAAGAGATAGTTCAGTTGAGAATTACATTGGTGAAGAAGAAATGCCATTCCCATGGCTATTGCCTAGTGTTTAGGCCCTATTGATATGCTGTTTCATGAACTTATAGTTAAGTTTTGTAATTTGGAATCAAGCAATATAAAGTTTTGGAAATACTACTTGAGCTCATTTTGACCTAAATAAAAATTGAGATGGACAGATTTTGTTAAGATATGCAAAACACTCTTTTTTGCAAGTTTTAAAACAATAAAAAGAAGTTTTGAAATGTGTAATAATTCACTTTGGCTGTGGTCACCATTGTAATATCTTGTTATACCTTTGTAATGATTTACATGTCTATATTTAACTCGTAAGGTGATCCATGTATTTTTTAGTAGACTAAATAATATGTTGATTTGGTGGTTATTGGGATCTGTGCTCACGTATGATGAAGTGTAGTTATACCTCCACTCATCCATCGTTTTGCATGTCAATTGGAATTCTTTCTGTCATTGATGAAGAATTATGGTGTCTAAGGACATCGCATTATATCTTTTGTGTTTTTTTTTTGATATCCGTGTTTACGGATTTTCTTTTGAGTTGTGGACAGATCTCTCTATATGTTGAACTTGATTTGATTCTTCACATGAAGGATAGCAAAGAAGAACACTTTGTGTTGGAAAGATTCAATGTTCTCTTTGGAGAAGTCAACATCACTCAAATTGGTGGATTGGAGATGAAGTTCACCAATTTCAAGCTAAAAGACTTTGACATTGTTGAGAAGTATATAACGCTGTTCAAGAATTTGAAGTCCAATATTGCTACTCTTCTTAGTAATCTTTCTCATATCGATTGGAATTTTGCTACTATTTTTAACAGCATTCTATTTTTTTTGGAGATCTATAAAGCCCCTTCACGTGAGGAGGTATTTGGTAGTGTTATTCATCATCAGGCTACTTTGAGAAATATGCAGAAACTTCTGCCCAAAGAATAGGCACATCCTAAAGATGCTTCAAGGGCAAAGGGTGAATTAAAGAATATTAAGGATGGTGATAAGAGTTTTTCAATAAAAAACACAAACAAGCCAAATTGTAGGTTCCACAAGAAAGAGGGTCACAAATCCCATATCATGGATTCAAAAGCTTAGGAGATAGCTGAGAAATTTAGGTGTGACAAAGCCCTTGGAACATCACATGAAGAAGATGGCGGTACCTCACATAGTGCACATGTGGCTATGCACATGGCATACTAGTTTTCTTCCTCTTCTCAAGAATGGATTGTTGATTCGAGAGCTACAAGGCATATGGCTAAGCATCACCATCTTCTTTCCAACTATTGTCAGCCACAAAAATAGAGAGAGTTATTATTGGTGATGATTCAACCTTGTGAGTTTTTGTTTGTGATGATATCACTATTGGAACGACCAAATTTGGTGATGTTCTTAATGATTTGAGAATTGAAGCCAATCTCCTCTCCATCTATTGCATCACTTATATGAACAAGGTGAAATTTTGACCAGATCAATGGATTGTCAAGGACATTGATGATGACTTTAAAGTTTTTGCTTTTGGGTATTCTGATAAGATTGATCATATGTATAAGCTTTGCGAAGCTTCAAATTTTTGGATTGAAAGGGATTTGTGGTATCAACGGTTGGGGCACACGTTAGATCCTTGAAACATATGAGTTGTCTTCATACTGTTGATGTCCGTCCATCAATTGCTTTACCTAGTGCTGTATGTGAAAGATTAGGGGAAAAGCTCATCGTGCTTCTCATCCTTTGGAGTTAGTTCATATTGATATTTGTGGTCCTATGACTAACCGCTTCATTTCTAGTTCCACGTACTTTCTCACTTTCTTTGATAATTTTTATAGATTTTTTGGATTTACACCATCAAATCCAAGGATGAAGCTTTTGCAAAAGTCAAGACTTTCAAAGCATTGGCAGAATATCAAATTTGGAAGAAGATCAAGTGTCTAAGTACTGATCATGCGGAAGTTTATGCTAGTGATGAGTTTGAAAATTACGTCACCACTCATGGCATCACTTGGCAGAGGACTTTTCACCATACTTCACAATAAAATGGGTTAACTGAATAGAAAATAAGGGCTACCATGGAAATGCTTGTTGTATGCTTTATGCTAAGCACATGGATCTTAAGTTTTGGGTAGAAGGAGTACATTGTGCAACTTATTCTTGCCATCAAAGACATGGACCACTATGAGAAATAGGTAGGAAAGTGGCCTTAGTTTCATACTTCAAGATATCTTGTCCAATTGCATGGGCACATATTTCTTTTGAGTAGCTGAACGAGCTTGATCCTAAGAGTCGTAAATGCATTTTTATTGGACATTACAAAGAGTTAGAAGCTTGATCCTAGGAGTCGACTCTCTCATCTAGCTATTTACAATGTGATCATTTTAGAAGATATTCCTGAGGAGGTCCTCACTCATAGGCTCTTTCGACTCTCCTTGCAAATGCTTCTACATTTTATTTTGGTTCTTGTTGATACTTGTCTATAGCATGTTGATATTGTTCAGTCTTATAGGCTCATGGATACTTGAGTAATTTCACTCCTTCCCCAAGCACTTCAGTTGTGGATGTTTCTTTAGTTTTTGATATTCTAGAATCCAAATCATCCTTGGCACTTGATGTAAATTCAATAGATGAGTTCCTACCTTAAGGCATTCCTTTGGTTGAGCCGAAGCCAATGCCGAAGTGGGCTAGGACTACACTTAAAGCTTCACAGGATTACTTCAATAGAAACATCATTGGAAGCCTTGCCACCTTGTGCTTTTCTTGCCAAGGTGGATGTAGATTGAAAGCCTACTACTTAAAATTAGGTGAAGAGGTGTCCAAAATGGAAAGAAGCCAAGGCAACTATGTATGAATCAGTTATGAAGAATCAAATTCGGGAGTTTGTTTCTTTGCCTAAGGGCAAGAACATTATTGAATATAAATGGGTCTATAAGAAATTAAGAATAAGTATGGTGCAAATGGTGAAATTAAGAAGTACAAAGCTCATCTTGTTACAAAAGGCTTCTCTCAAAAGAAAGGGGTTGATTAGAATGAGACTTCTGTTCTTATTGCTTGTATGGACTCCATCCAAATGATCCTCTACATTGCAACTTCATATTCTTAGGAGGTTCATGAAATAAATGTCAAGAGTGCTTTTCTTCATGGATATTTTCATGAGGATGTCTAAATGCAACAACAACCAACTTTTGTTTAGGATGGACCCATACCATTGGTTTGTAGACTTAGGAAGTCCTTGGATGGGCTTAAGTAAGTGCCGTGAGCTTGGTATGAGAAGATCCATACATTCTTTCTTAGTTGTTGTTTCTTTTATTATGAGTGCAAGCATGATGTTTGTAGTAAACATAATGAGGATTAGATTCTCATCATTGTGCTTTATGTTGATGACCTGATTATCAACCGGAGCTCAAATTCCATGATTCCAAAAATGAAGCTACAATTTCAAGATTCATTTGAGATGATATATTTAGGTCTACTTCATTGTTTTGGGCATTAGATTTTTCATTCTCCTTCATGGGTTTCTCTTTCTCTGCCCATTTTGCATTGGATATTCTATAGTGCTATTCTCTTCCCAGTTTGCATTGGATATTCTATAGTGCTTTAGGATGGAGGATTCTAAGCTGGTTCACACTTATTTTGCATCAGGGGTGAAGCTTGAGACTATGTGTTCTTATCTTTTGGTTGTTGCCCCTCTTAATAGGTCTTTGGTGGGTAGCCTTCTCTATTCACTCACTGTAGAACTGAAATTTTACATGCTCACAACAGTTCCATTTCCACTTAAATAATCTACGGATCTGCAGTTATTGTAGTATAGCAATAATAATGCACAGAAATCTGCAACAGTAATAATAACAGCAGCAATGATAGAAATAACAGTAAATACAGCAGTAGCATTACTGCACTTGCAAACCCTAGGCTGATTATCCTTCATGGCTGCACACAACAATGGACTGCATCAATCACCTTGCATTGCTCTCCTTACTGCCTGCACATCCTCTATGGGTGAACCACCATGCATGAACCGTACATAGACATCAATCCTCACATGTACCAATCTGTAACAACTTCAATGAATGAGGGGGTGTTTATTTATATACCCACAAGTAGTTATGTTCTCCAACTACCCCTAACTTCCCTCCAATTACATTTCATGTGCATTTGCTTTGCATTTGCATTTCATTTCCACTACAGGAAGAAATAGCTTCTAATTCTAATTTGGCCGACATAATTGACTTATGTGACTTTATTATTACGTACAATATTAAATTGCACTTTACAACATTATTAAATATATGCACGCACATTTCGTCAAACACTTTGCGTACATTTACAATACCAAAACTGATTAAGCAAATAAGGACGTATCAATTTGCCTGTCTACACTCATATAAGACTACACATTGCCTCTGCTTGAGTTTGTTTCAGGTACATGCAAGCACCCCATCAGAGTCTCTAGAGGGATGCCACCTGGATTTTGAGCTACATTAAAGATAATCTTCACATGATCATTGATTACACCACAAGGGCTTCTTTTCTTTTGTAGGGTTACTTCTAATTTGACTTGGGCCAATGACCTTGACGAGTGCAGGTCTACTTTAGGCTATTTATTTCCCTTGACTTTGGTTCTAGGAAAAAATACATTATACCTTTGTCTTTCATGGAAATAGAATATTGTAGTGCAGTTCTTATTGAGAAACATCTCGAGTGTATATGGGTGTTTCTTGCACAGTTGGATCTTCCGTAGAAAGTCCCTAGTATTCTATTTTATGACAATCAAAGTGTTGTCTTGTTGGTTCACAATCCTAGTAGAGCATCAACTTACCAAATACATTGAGATTTCAATGCAGTTTATTTGGGTGCTCCACTCAAGGGGTCAACTTGTGCTTATATATGTACTTTCTGCATATCAGTTTGCAAATATCTTCACTAAAACCATATTAGGGGTCACCTTCACCAACTTGCAAGATTATCTTGCATGGGAGAACTACCATTAAGAGGGATGTTCAATTTTGTTTTTTCTCCATAACCCCTATCTAGATTAAGGGTGGATGTTGTAATGTATAATTATTCACTTTGGCCATGACCAACATTGTAAGATTATGTTGTACTTTTGTAATGGCCCACAGGCCCACATTTACCTTGTAAGGTGATCCATGTATCATTTAGTGGATGCATAATGTCTCAGTTTGACTATTATTGGGATCCATGTTCATATATCATGTTGTATATTTATACCTCCCCTACCCTTTATTTTGCACATTGGTTGGAATTCTTGCCATCATAAGTGAAGAATTTTAGTGTCTAAGGGCACCACATCATATCTTTTGTGTTCTTTTTGTTAGAGGTATTACATTATTTGGTACCATGTGAATAGTTTAGTTTAGGGTGTGTTTAATAGTTGAGTCTATAGTATATGTCATGTTATTAAGTGAGAGTATGTGTTATGTAAATAAGTGTGGAGTTATGTGTGTGAGGTGTCATGTTAGTAAGTGTGAGTTATGTGAGTGAAGTGTCATGTTTAGAAGTGAGGAGTTATGAGCAATCATGAGAGACTTTGTCTTTATGTAAATATATGAGATTTATTATTATGTAAGAGAGAAATGTGAATAGTTGGATCTCTTGTGAGTATGAGGAGACAAAGAGTTTAATGGAAGTGCAAAGGTCAAGAGTCATGTGAATATGAAGAGTCTTATGTATGTATATATTGAGGACAAAGCACTGTAATATGTACCCAACAAGCATTGCATTTTATGCATTGCTAAAGTAGATGTATTTTCAATAAAATCCAGTGAGTTTCTTTTTCATTGTTATGTGCATATTTTGAAAGTATTTGATATTGAGATCCTGTGAAATTATCCTTTGAGAATAGTGGTGATTTGCTAACACTTTTTTTGTGTTTTTGCTTTTCCTTTTGTGAGGCTAGGTAATTTGTTGATTTTGTTCTATTCTCTCTATTATTTTGAATTTTCAAAAAGTCTATTCTATTCATTGCTTGTCTTTTGTTTTTTTTAATAAGCTATGTGTGGATCCTATTGGGGGTCACTCCCATTAAAATAACAAAATATTACATTGCTATCAAGTTAATTAGACCATATCCAACTTGCCTTTTTATCAAAAATATTCTTCATTTGCCTTTCTATCAAAGATATTCATCATCTTCCTCAAACTACTACATTTCTACAATCAACTCCTTGATACCTTATTTTTAAGAGAGTCAATCTCACTTGTCTAATTGCCTTGTAAAATTTGAATCATTTCAAGATGAAATCAACAATACGAATGGCTAAGATATTTGCTACCTAGTTTCCATATCTATAAATATGCTAGCTATGACAACCTTTCAATTCTCTAATACCTCTTTTTTTAGGGGTCTTATTCATGCCCCTAATATTCCAAGATATCATTTTCATCATCACTTTTTGTTTTTATTTGTGGGCTTAGCCCTACTTGTTAACACTTGCGATATTTGCTTTTGTTTTCCCATATCAATATCCCTCTCAGTTTCCTTTTCTCTCTCTCTCTTTTTTTTTTTTTTGCTTCTTGGGTCTTCCTTTTTTTATTCCCACCAACACTTCATCTTCATCAATCTCTTTGATTTTTTCACATTGTTCAGAGTGAGACTTATAATTTATTCATTTGACTTGTTCTAAAGGATCTGAAGTGCAAGGAATAACCTCGAAAGCACTTTCTTCTTTATGTTTCGGTGGAAACCCTAAAGTGCAAGGACGCTCTTCCATAGCAATTACCTTCTTATGTTGCCTTAAAAATCCTAAATTTCTATGATTTTCCTTTATCCTCATTTCTTTATTATGTTGCTCTTGAAACCTTAAAGTGCAAGAGATAACCTCTACACTACTTTCATTTCTATTGCTAGGAGAGGATTTTATACTACTCAAGGAACATGAAATTGATTTATTTGAAATAAACTTGACCTCTTACACCTCCTTTGTTTTAAAATTTTTCTCATATTTCTTTGCACTTTTAATTCCCTTTATATTTGAACTTGCACATTGTACTTTCTCATCCCTTGTATCCTTCTTTGTTTCCTCTAATGGTTGATCTGACTCTCTGAATGAACTATGGTGGATTTTGCCATCTATTGCTACAGATAGGTTTTCTCTGCCTCTTGTCTTGGAGTGGAATATCCTTGATCTAATCCAACTTCTACTACAATATGATTTTCTTGCTTCATCTTGAAGTTTGTCTCATGACCAAATTTTTTTGTCTCTTTCTTCATCATTTTTACTTTGCAATCTCTTGCCATGTGTCCAATCTCATAACAATTGTGGCATTAGAATGCAATGTTTTCATAATCTTCTTGATCCCATTCTCTTGATCTATATTTAATTTTAATGGATTGTGGGAAAGGTTTTGAAATATCCATAGCAACACATATCTAGTTGTATATAGCATGCTTTCACTCCTTAGTAATTGGTCCTTCCTTGATGAACTCCCCTAGGGTATTTCCAATATTCTTCAAAACATCCTTATTGATAAGCTGATATGGAAGTCCAAAAAGCCTAACCCATGTCAAAAGCTTTTGTCTTGACAGAAAAATTCTCACTCCATGGTCTTAAATAAAGGGCATCTCTCCCCCTAAACCATGGGCCACCACCCATTATTTTATCCTTGATTTTTGAATTGGAAAAGATGATGAGGCAAAAACCTTTAGGAAGAAAAGTCATGAAGTAATTTGAATTCAATTCCCACTTCCACTTGATCCAATTTTGAATCTCTGAAAACCCAGTTAGAATCCATGGAATTTACATAGTAACCCTCTACTTTTAAGAACCATCATGCTTAATCATCTCATCCTTGATAATCACTTTCGGTGTAACATCTACTTCCTAGATTGAACTTGCCATATATTCTCTCTTCTTCTTATCTCCAACTTAGGCATCCATACTTCTAGCTAGGGCATCCTGACTTCCAATTAGGGCTTTCCTTCCATGCTACCTAGTGAGGCTTGCTCCTGGCTTGCGTGCTCCTAGTGAGCCTTGCTCCTGGCTTTCCTTCCAATTAGGGCTTTCTATTATGGCTTTCTTTTTGGTTTTTGTGTAATTTTATTTTTCTGCAATTGTGCCACATATGTTTACTAAATATCTTGCTTCTTCTCTAAATTTTTATACTTGAGTTATTTGTTTAATTCCACAATTGTAAAGTTCTGCATTCCTTGTAAACGATTCGGATAATGCTTTAGAGACGATGGGCAAACTGTCCATGGTCATATATAGCTGAAAACCTTTTCCTTTTTTCACCCATGAACAATGGTTTGGTTGCCAAAAATCACATAACGATCTCTTTGTTGCACCTCAGCTTATCAATCTGGAATTGCACAGTTAAAAGCAAGTGCTGCTGGGATTTCAGCACTGTTGGGTGTGGCCAATGTTATCTATGTACAGTCACTTTATCCCCAAGTCACGATACATTTGGAAGAAAATATGCCAAAGGAGAGTCAAGTTTGAATTTTTTTTATCCCATTCTTATTTACCTCAAATCTTCCCTTTTATGTCAAGTTCCTTTATGCATGAAAATCTGCCTATAGTCTATGAAGCCCTAACCCAAACTCTAATACCCATGTAGACCCAAGTCCTTATCCCCCAAATTGGAATACTATCTTATCTTCTAATTCTAGCCAAAACACTGAATGTCTTTTAGACCCAAGAAATACCTTTTCCACAATCTATGAGAAACACCAGCGGGAAGTTGGTGAAGAGCTCTACTCTCACCCTCATCCTCTACTTTGAGCTGTGTTCTATACACAATCTTATGTCTCTAATGGCTGAACCATAAACTCTACTTTCACAAGATACCTGCACAAATTGGTGCCAAAAACTATACAGTTACACAAAATCTGGATAGGAAGGGGGGATGTGGAGGGGATTGAAACAATAGTAGTAAACTGACAAGGCATTTGATATAAGAAATTTTGGAGCATCAGGCAGGATAACAATTTTTAAACCAGCTTACTATATCATATTAATTCTCAGGAATTGTTTTTATCTATAGAATAAGACAAGAAACTACTGCCCAGGAAGAGGAAAAAACCAACACAAAGGATAAAAGCTTTGCTTTTTCTCTTGGATATTCTTTTTAGTGGTCTTTTCTCCCTACTTTCCAGAAACACTTCCTGTAATAACTTTTGAGAAATAATCTATCAGTTCCCCTAAATTAACTACATTCTAATGAACAAGAAACTTTTCAATAGTAAGTGTTGCATGGTCAAAAGTCATGTTGTTCATTGCCCTCATATTTTACATCATTCTCCCCTGGCTCAAAAAAAAAAAAATTAACTTCTCAGTTCAATGCTAGTGGGTGTGCCAATCTTCTTGTATTTTAACAACCCTGTCTTAGTGATCCAGTTGTTCTACAGATCAATCAAACCCTTCCATTTTACCAGATACATTTTGTTGTTTTAGGATCTATTAAGAACCTTGCAGTAAAATAAAAGCACATCCACAATATATTGCAATAATAAAAGAAAATAAGCTTGAAATTAACAATATTGCAATATGAAATAGAAATGTAACAGATTATATTGCAGAAAACAAGAACACATTACAAATTCACAAGCCTCTTCGAGGGGGCAGCCTCCCTAGAAGTCAAGCTTCAATACAACAAAATATGAGATCCTCTTCTCTTGCCCCCTTGGTTCGGCCACCCTAACCCTAATGCTAAAGGGATTCCATCCATGTGCAAGTGGGGGCCCAAGCTAATGACTCCTAAATAATAACTGTTATATCTTTAAATAGCGTCTTCTTATAATACATAATAGTTACATCATATGGGCCCGTAAGCCTAGGCGCTCGAAGTACCACATGACTAAACAATTATTAATAATATTAGAATAGGGTCTTAACATGCCCATCCCCTTCAAAAAAGCTTTGTCCTCAAAGCTGGAGATGAGGAAATTACTGTTGAAGTTGCTAAAGAGACTCCCATGTGGCATCTTCCTTTTGTAAACTCCGTCATTGGACCAAGACTTCAATGATGGTGCAGTTGCGGAGAGTGTAGGTTCTGCGGTTCAAAATGTTGTTAGGTTTCAAGATGACCAAAACTTCATTGTCCACTCAAGAAGTGTCGATTGAACTTGACCACGATTGCTGAGTACCTTCTTGAGACAATGGACACGGAAGACTAGATGGATTTTGGAAGGTGGTAACGCAAGATTATAGGCCACTTGTCCAATTCATTGCAATACTTGGTAGGGTTCATAAAACCTTGTTGCAAGCTTTTGATGAGCACGAAGTTGCACTGATGATTGCTTGTATGGTTGGAGTCAAAGGAAGACCATATTGCCTATATTGAAGCTACGCTCTGAATGGTGTTGATCAATTTGTTGTCACATCCGGTTCTGAGCCATAACCAAATTCTCCTTCAACTGTTGTAAGAGTTGGGTGTTTTGGAGTGTTGCATCCACCGCCTAAACTTTGGATTTTCCTAGAACATATGAAGAGGGTGACGGAGGTGGGTACCCATAAATTGCCTTGAAAGGAGTCATTTTGGAGGTTGTGGAATGAAGTGTTGTACCACCATTCAACCAATGGAAGCCACTTAGCCCACTGTGTTGGGTGCTTGGAGGTAAAACAATGAAGGTAGGTTTCCAAGCATTTATTGACAATTTCAGTTTGCCCATCGGTCTGTGGATGGTAGGCTGAGCTCATTCTCAATTGTGTTCCCTGCAGTTTAAACAGTTCTTGCCAAAAATAAATAGTGAAAGTGGGATCGCGGTCAAACACAATGGATTTTGGCATACCATGGAGTTTAAAAATGGAGTCCATGAATATTTGGGCAATGGTGGAGGTATGGTAAGGATGGGTGAGGGAACAGAAATGAGCATACTTCAAGAGATGGTCCACAACCACAAGAATGACTGTTTTTCCCCCTAGATTTAGGAAGTCCTTCAATAAAATCCATGGAAATATCAGTCCATACATATTTTGGGGTTGGTAAAGGTTGTAGAGTGCTTGGAGTACGAATTGTTTCTCCTTTCATCCATTGGCAAATCTCACACTCCACCACAAAAGTTTGGATGTCTTTTTTCATTCCTTCCCAATAGAATGACCGTTTAGCTCGCTCATATGTCTTCAAAAAACCTGAATGGCCTGTTGTGGGTGAAGCATGCATCTCCTTCATGATGTCCTCACGGATCGATGAATTTTTAGGAACCACAATGCGAGCTTGGTATCTTAACATTTGTCCATCCCATGAATACCCGGTGTGTGAATTGGGGTCCCTTTGGAGTTGCTCCCTCAAAATTTGCAAGGACGGGTCCTTGGTTACTTCTTCTTGAAGTTGGGAGACCCACTGGGGAAGTGGGGAAGAGATGGCACACAGTGTGTTCTAATCCTCAAACTGACATGGGAGGGCATCTGCCGCAATGTTCTCCTTCCCTTTCTTGTAAATAATATCATAATTATACCCCAATAATTTTGAAACCCATTTTTGCTATGCTGGAGTAGATACCCTTTGTTCCAAAAAATATTTCAAACTCTGATGATCCGTTTTAATAGAGAAATGCCTCCCAATGAGATAAGGTCACCAATGATTGACAACATGGAGGATGGCCATCATTTCTTTTTCATAAGTAGACTTCCCAAATTTTTTCCCAACAATGCCTTACTAGTGAAAGCTAGGGGTCACCCTTCTTGCATTAATACTACACCAATGCCATGGCCCGAAGCATCACTTTCAATTATAAATGGTTTGGAAAAATCAGGAGTGGCTAACACCGGTGTCGAAATCATGGCTTCCTTGAGATCTGCAAAAGCTTTTTTTGTTGGAGCTGTCCACATAAATGAGTTCTTCTTTAACATGGCAGTTAGTGGGGCTGCTATTTTTCCATAACCTTGGACAAATTGTCGGTAGTAGCCAGTGAGACCCAAAAATCCCCGAAGCGCCTTGAGAGTTTGTGGCTTAGGCCAATTTTGTATGGATTCAATTTTCTTGGGGTCAACCTTAACTCCCTCTTGTGAAACAATATGCCCCAAGTATTCGACCTCCTGCATTCCAAAGGAACATTTGGATCATTTGGCAAATAACTGATGGTCTTGCAATAGTTGCAAAGTCTTGTCCAGATGTTGCAGGTGCTTTACCCAAGTGTGGCTGTAGATGAGAATGTCATTGAAGAAGACCATAATGAACTTGTGAAGGAATGGACAAAAGACATTGTTCATGAGGCTCTAGAAGGTTGAAGGTGCATTAGTTAGGCCAAAAGGCATGACCAAAAATTCATAATGACCCTCATGACCCTTGAATGCTTTTTTTGGAATGTCTTCATCCTTAATCCCTATATGATGGTATCCAGAGCAGAGATCCAACTCTGAAAAAAAATTGGCTCCATGTAACTCATCCAACAACTCATCAATCATAGGAATAGGAAGTTTATCCTTAATGGTGAGTTTATTGAGTTCACAAAAGTCTACACAGCTGCCACGACCCATATTTTTTCTTGACCAATAGTACCGGTGAAGAATAAGGACTGATATTGGGTCGAATTACCCTTGTTTTAAATAACTCTTGGACCAACTTCTCAATTTCTGATTTTTGTGCATATCGGTATCTGTAGGGTTGGATGCTAGGTGGCAAGCTCCCTGGTACTAGGTCTCAAAAAAACTTTTTTTTTTTTCTAGTCAAGTGTAGTATGTTTTTCTCCTAAAGCTTTTCTTCACCTAGAAAATTGGCTTTCTTCTTTGTTCCTTGACAACCAACTCATCTGTTATTGTTTGGCCTGTTACGGACTACTGCCTTGTTAGACTCTGTCTTGTCTGTCATTAACAACTACCCTGTCTGACACTATTCCTGATTGTTACTAACAACTGTCCTAGTAGACTGTTTTTTGAGGAGTTTTTGCATCTGTTCAGCCTTGGGGAGCTGTTGTATTGGTTTGGCAATATTTAATATATGATACTGGCTGATTTCTCCTCATACTTGTGTTATTTTATGAGCAATTTCTGAGTTATTTCCTTGCTGTACTTAATTTCTGCATTTTCGTAGTAAGGGTTTGCTGTTTCTTAAAAAGGGACATTACATGGATAATACACCTCAGAAAAATGAATTTAAGAGCATAAAAATTCAAATTTGATATATTCAGGACATGTTAAAGTTGTTGGATTGTTCTTCTTGAACAGATCATTTATATTCAGGACATGTTCAAGTTGTTGGATTGCTCTTCTTGAACAGATCATTTTTTTTTTTTTTATAATTTTTAATTATGTTAGATCTTACTGATGTTCCATCAGTCACCACACAACCTTTGCAATTCTCAACAATCCAATTTCTTCCACTTGCACAAGTTAGCTATACATGCTTATAGTTTCAGAAAATACCAATATATTCTGCATATCTTGCTTTAATAATTGGTCCACTTACCATCTTCCTGGTATCAGAACGTAAAAATTAAACATGAAGTCCCAGTGTGCTCATATAGGTTCAATATGTAATTGATGGCCTCTCTATTTTTCTATATTCTAGGTTTTGGTTTGGTCATTTTCATTTTTAAACACTTTTGTTCCAAGTTTTTCTTTTATCGTTTTTCCTTTTAGCCTGCTTCACTGTATTGTATGACATACTATGCTTGAGTCCTGTACCTACTTTTTTCAGTTCATTTATTTCATTTCTATTGGTAGTAATGGCCCATTTGAAGTCAATTGATAATAGCATATATGCTACACTTTCTTGTACTGATTTTTACCACTTTTGTTATAAATATTCAAGGCGTAAGGAGCATAAATGTAGTGACCGTGCTTTGAGACATCCTTTTTATAATAATTGAAAAAAAAATTTAGAGATGAGATTTGATCCTAGCCACTGATTCACTTTCCTAGTGCAGTTTTCTTTTCCTATGGTATGTCTTGGTTAATATTGACTTGGCTAATTTCCTTATTTATCCTGTAAAATTGGAGCCTGGTGACACGTTTTCAGTTTAGTTTTAGATAGCTTTTGCTATCTTGTGATCAAGCTCTATAATTTTTCAAATCTTTTTCACTGGGATGTAAAACAACTTTTTACATTCTGAAGTTCATATGGTGCTCCTAAGATGCCATATCCAGATTATTATCAGTGTTGGTTTCAAAATGTAATTGTTTGTTTTATTTAGTTTTTCAAGCCTCTATATAAACTTCTTTTCCTTTCCATAGTATGGTGGTCCAATAGTTCGTGTGCTTGAGGGATGGTTCCTCTTCTTTCATTTGGCTTGCATTCATCACATCAAAGACACATTTCATTAGTTGTGATTCTACCATGAGACAAAAATCACTACAAATGCATTACTTGCTTTGCTGTATGGGTAGTCAAGAGGCTTAACATTGATTTTTTTTTTTGCAACTATATATGCCTTCTCTGTCCTTTTAATATTCCTGCAATTTGCAGGATCATATTTGACTAAAAATTCATCAAACCCTGGCGCTGGTGATATATTGATTGGATTTCTTGGATCAGTGATTCTATCGTTTGCTTTCTCAATGTTTCGGCAGAGAAAGGTCTTCTCTTTCCTACCTTCATTGTCTCTTTCAAATATATTAGAAGGTCATCTATAACTTAGAAGAAATTCTTGCAGAATGCATCAAGGATTTTATTTTGTCTAGTGTTGTACCACATCATCAATGTACAAGTCAGATTTTAAATCATTATGCTGCACACTAGATTGATGAATTTTGCAGAATGATTTTCCTTAAAACTTTTTGTAATCTTCTGTGTTATTATGCTTTAGTTCCTTGTGCTTGGTGGGCATTCTGCTCTTATCCTGGTGCACTGGATCTCTATTCTCCCAAAATGTGACTACTGTAGAGTAATATATACAACCACTGTTTAAGTACTCGCAATTGTTTGCTTACAAATATGGCTCCATAGTAGTCTTCCCATGCTATTCCTAACCTAGGATGAAGCAAAGAATGCTGCTGCTATAGACATTCTCTAGAGTCTAAACTACCTTATCATGAACAAGTAGGCCCAGAGACTAATACTGTTAAATAAACTTGTAGCAATAACACTAATTGTCGTATAGCATGAATTGGTGTTCTGGAGATATTAAGAATTTGAATTTATTTTGTCTGTTCAGCTTGTCAAACGGCATGCTTCAGAGATCTTCTCAGCAGTGGTGGCTTCGACTGTTTTCTCACTTTATTCAACAGCAGTTGTAGGCCGTGTAATTGGATTGGAACCAGCCTTAACTGTTTCCATTTTACCAAGGTGTATCACTGTTGCATTAGCACTCAACATTGTCAATCTTTTTGAAGGTTCTTTCTTCTCCCCTTAACCCTCTATGTGCAAATGTCCCTGTCTGCATGTACATATTTGCTGTTATCACAGAGTGGTTGTATATTGTAAAAACTTTGGCATATTTTCATAAGTATGCACATATGATTTCATTTTTTGTCTGTAGCAAAATTGCTATTCAAAACATGAATTTGTACATGAGTTTTCTAGGTTCATGTTTCAGAGACGTGGAGTTTCCTGCAATAATCAATGTGTTGGGGATGTTACTGGATTACAATTAATAAGCAATGCACTAGCTTATTCATGTCTTTTCATTATGACATGCATAAAACTGATCGAAACAAAAGATCATGAAGGAAAAACCAAGTAAATCAAATAGCAGAAAAGAGGAATTTGAGTGCAACATGACATATTTTATCTATGATCATATATGCTATCTTTTGTTTTGCATAGTATTATCTACAGAATTACCTACAAATGGTTCTTCCTTGTTAATGATATTAGTCATAGGGAAAATCGGTATTGGAAAACTGTGGAGTCAGACTGAACTCACAGCAGATGAATACATAAGCTACATAGAAGTCATCAAACACTAACAGGAGAAAAACAATTTCTGGAAACATGGCAGTTGCCTTTATCAATGCTTTACATATAAAGTTCTTTAACTTTCCTGTGAAACTAGAAAAATATTTGTTTGTTTTGACATGTATTCTGCGTTGCCCTCAACTGTCAGGGAAATCATAATTTCAGTTTCACCCCCAGTGTTCTACTTTATGTTACCAGAAATGGGCTGGAGTCTGCTGTTTCTAGGAAGAAAAGCCAGAAATGCTAAGGGGGTGGAAAATGACATCCTTAATGAAAGCTATCAAGTTCTTTGACCTTCCCGTGAGACTAGAAAGATCCTTGTTTGTTTTGACATGTATTCTGCAGTGCCCTCAACTGTCAGGGACATCATAATTTCAGTTCCCCCAGTGTTCTAATTAATGTTACCAGAAATGGGCTGGCCTCTGCTGTTTTTAGGGAGGCAGAAATGCTAAGGGGGTGGAAAATGACATCCTTAATGGATGCTATCCTGTTGAAACCTAACCGAAATGTTTCACCTTTTCGGGTGCCTGTTAATGGTGTTTGAATGTGGGATTTATTAAAAGAAGGAAAGAAAAAAGAAAAACAAGGCGATTTCTCTAACCAAAATTGGAAAGGATCTTTAGAGATGATACAATCTTTCTTTGATTTGACTGGACAACACCTCAAACAAAATATCTTATTGCCAAAAACTAGCAGCTTCTTCAAGTGGTGGAAAAGCTAATAGTCAGCATCCTGCCTTGTATCCATGGGATGAAAGCCTGTTTGCACCAACAGAAGAGGCATAGAGTCCATCATAGTTGAGAAAATATGCAAAAAATCCCGATTCGAGCCGATTTTTCCCGATTCACAGGCTAGCCAATTTTTTGCCGATTTTTTCCCGAAAAAATCTGATATGCATGAAAAAAGTTTTTTTTCAATGAAAAATTGCATTCTCTAAGGTTTTTTCAATGAAAAAATGCCGAGTTTTCCCCGATTCCCGATTTTTCCCGATTCTTTTCCATGCCGATTCCGATCCAATTCTGATTTTGTCAACTATGGAATCCATTACATAGTGTAACTTTCTGGGTGGATCTAGAAATACTTACACATGATAAACTCTATTGAAATCAAGTTATAGAAGTTACTTGGCTGAACCATTCATAAAATAGGGTCTTCAGTTTGGCTTACTATTCACATTATGGGACATAGATAGTTTGACTCCTTAACCAGTATGGTCTTATAGTTATCGATTATGGCAAGAAGCTTTAATATCATCCTCAGGTTGGTACTAACAAAAGGATGGGGGGACCTCCAACATCAATCATCAACATGGCCTTAAGAGCTTTTGAGTTATTTTCAGGGTGCTGCTAACAAAATGATAGGGGCACCTAACATTTAGTATTACTATTATAGCAGAAGGCCTATCTTTATGATGACTGGTTGACACATCTATTGTTAGGGACTATCCTATCTATAATAAGGGATATACTCAAGTCGAAAAGAAAAAGTAAAAACATCTCTATGCTCTCTCATTACAAATACAATAAGCTAAAATCATGCTGGACTTAGTGCCTCTGAGTTGAAAGAAGGGAGCTATAAGGCCAATGAATTCAAAGTAGAGTGGAAAATTGCCTCAGGGAGATACTACATGAAATGTAAACCAAAGATCCTTGGAATTGTTTTTTGACAAATTATTCTTTGTAAGGGGCACCATAAACGGAATGGATGCATACATTTTGGTTGATAATGAATGCACCTGGTTTTGACAAAGGAGACCAGTAAGAAAACATATTTTCTCACCCCTAAAATCTCCTTATACAGCTATAGTTGTCAGATGGATCAAATCTTCAACACTGGGAGGTGTATGCTTCAAAACAATGAGATTGATAGGCATGGTGTTATTAGGGATTTAAGTGGTTGTGATAAAATGATTTTATGAAGTTGCTAGAAATTATGTTCCTGATTTCAGCAAATAAACATAAACCCACTAGTATAAAGAAAATATTTCCAACAAATCTCTCTACTATCAGTTGTGTAAATAAAAGTGATGATTAGGAGGCACAGAACTCAATAATATGGGCATTTGCACAAGTAACACTTTGCCAAGTGCAAATGGTGGGGGAGTGTAAAAAATGTAGCATCTTGCTAGAATGTGCATATGTTGTTGGATGAAATATTTGATGAATTTTTCATCCAATTATATCTACCTTAAATATAGAAGCAAATCTCCATCTTCATCTATCTGCTACCTTCCTGGTTAATTGATACGGAAAAGGATTTCCAAAGAAGATCCAATAATTATGAAGGAAAAATGTACTCATGCCTTGAAGTCATTATATAGAGCTCTTGTAATACTCCGTGGAAAAGAAGGATAGCTCAATGCATGTGTATGGACCGCTGAGCTCTCAATAGGGTGACTTTATGATGTCTGAAGACCGTATAACTGTTTCACATGAGATGATATGGCTGCATTCATGTCCAAAATCATAGGGAATGAGCTACCACAGTGCAGTTTTCTGTTAAAAGGGATCATAGGATTTAGGAGACATCTAAAGGTGGCAGCTTTAGAGTAAGAATTTTTTTGGATATTATGTTAAAACTAGAAGTAAATAATTTATATAATAAATTTTACAATATAATTCCTTTCTCATGTAAAAGATAATAAATGGTAAATGGTAACTTTAAATAGTTCTATAAGCCTTGGAGTAGGAGATGGTTTTAAGAATAATTATGTGGATATGTTGTGAAAGACTAAATCTCTGGCCAACTGCAGTCCCCTCCTAGGCTTGGTATATCTCAGCCCTGAGCTGATCTCCTGCCTTCTCAAGAAAGTTTTTTTGGCTTAAATATTGTACTATCTGAAATGTTATTTAAGCTTTCTGGAGATCCAAATGTCTCTCTTGGTCTGTGTGTGTGTCTATATCTATCTATCTATATATCCCACTTTAAAACGCTCCACATCTCTTTTGAAAATGCATATTTCAGTTTCAAATTTCAAGCTTGAAGAGGTCAGCAGTAATTTGTTTTAATAATAATAGCAGATTATAGTTCAAAAACATAAGAAACATTTTTTGGCGTCCTAGAGGACATCAGATATGACTTGATTCTTAGGCATTCATGTCGTTGATTACTGCTATGGTGCTAGGTTTCAACATCAATGAAAGTCCAACCTTATTCCCCTAAGCCCTCACATGACGTACATTTCTAAGCTTACAGATCAAAGTCAAAGCAAAGAGAAAAGGGGGTCAATATACACTCAGGATTAGATCAAACATAGGTTTTAAAAAGGACAACGAATAGACTCAAGTGGGACATAATAAGAAGAGCTTAATAACACAAGTTAAAAAGATAATGCTGAAAAGACGGGAAAAATGCTGGGTTTGAATAGTCAATGGGGAGCACTTTAAGAACATCTGCAATGCTTGTTTAAAGCACAATATCAGTAAGCATTCTTATACTGTTTATTTGATAATTAAGGTTGATTTCATCAGTAGGCCATTTTTATTAAGCAGTATAGGAATTGCTTATTTGATTATAAGAAATCAAGTATCAGTACGGGAATTCAACATGTCACTCGGAATCTTAAAAGTTGTAAAGGTTGCAAATACTCATTCTTTGCAATAGAGTGGGTGGAATCAGACATGATTCTTTGCAGGTTTGTGTCAAGTGTCAACAATACACCTTACAGTAGATTCGAAGGCCTATGCTTTACTAGAAGCTAGCTGGTAATAATATCCACTTTCAAGAAAATTGGTAATGTTATTTTGGTCTCTAAAATGATGCTATTTTTCTATCACAATCACTCTATACTAAATTCATAAGGAATTTTGAGAGGTCTCAGGTTCCTCACTTTTTAAATTGGATTTTAAAAATAAATACAGTTTGATTTAATTTTTCCTTTTTCGAACAGATACATGGTCATTTATGTAGTAGTTTATTTTATGATGACTGATCCCAAGCCAGATTGCCCAGTATAGACTACCCTAGACAAACAATGCTTTGGGAAAAGGGATGATGAACAGTAAGAAAATTGATTGTGTTGCAAGAGGGTAAGGTCTTGTACAAAGTCACATAAGGAAGCGCATCTAGCTAAGGGTAACTCTGGCATACTTTTGACACAAATTAGCCTTCTATAACAATCCTAGTTGTATGGTGTGCAATTGGCCTAGTTGGCATAGCTTGCTTGTTGACTTACTATGCTTGTTTGTTGACTTACTATCCATAGGGCAAGCTACACATGTTATGGGAGATCATACTAGGGTTTGGACTCAAACATTTGATGCCCATCTAGAAATGGAATACAACACACTACAATACAATTCCATTACCACTTGGATAAACAGAATATACATTGGGAATAACTTACAAATATAAATGGATACATTACGCACACAACTTGTATCCTGCACAACAACTATCTGTAATACATCCTATTCTGATGAACAATCTACCAACAACACACTTCAAACAACAACAACATGCACACATATTGTGCACACACTCCCTTGCATCTCCCACATAGATGCATACTTATAGACATAACAGGTTTGATAGGTGGTTGGCAACTACCCAACTACCTCCAAACTACCCATTTACATAAAACATTAAAAATACCCCATTACATTACATTATTACAAACACTTTGCCATGTGCACATTATTACAAACACTTTGCACGCATGCATTATTACAAATACTTGTCACTTAACACAATATGATAGACAATATGGAAACATAATGACAAACACTTCGTGTGCACACATTTGCATATATACATTATTAGGCTCAAGCATTCATTCATGGAGACATGTCAATTTGTCTGCTTACGTCTACCCTTTCCTCTAGACTTGTCGTCCTCATCGATGCATGAACTGAACACTAAGGATAGAAGCACTGAACATTGTAATGGAATATCTTGTCGTGCTCTTGCTTTTTCCTATTCCAAATATCTTTTTCAATTGGCTTCACTTCAAATAGCTGCGAACAACACATTGTCCTCTTACTGCTCACTTCACTTCCTATAATCAGCCATATCACCAACATGATGGGCAATGGCTGTCGTCGTCTTTGTTGGGGGTCAAGGGGCAATGTCATTCATGCATACCTTGTCATGATACAGGGTGGGGTGAAGGGGAAGCGTCTCTATAGGGTTCAGGGCAACGACCCGAAATTGTAACGGTAAAACCATTGAAACCCTCACTATTTGAAGTGAAATTTTCTCCTTGTTTGCATTTTGGTGGCCTTCACTCGACCCTCTCAAACATCTCTCTTTGGATCCAAATGACCTCTCCCTAGATCTAGACCTCTTCTTGGCCTGAGACGACCCTATCTTGGTCTAAAGGACATCCCTTGGCCTTAGACGACTTTATTTTGGCCTATGAAAAATATCCCTTTGCCTCAAACAACCTTGTCTTGGCCTTTGACGACCCACCTCCTAGGTTAGCCAAACTGCCTCCTAGGCAATGGCCCTATTCTTGGCCTAGACGACCTAACCCCTAGGCTAGATGACCCACCTATGCTAGAAGGACCACCTCCTAGCTCCGACAGACTTTCCTGGCTTAATGTCCTCGATGGGTAGACGACCTTCCCAGATGGCCAAGGCTGGGCCTGGACAACCCCCTGTTCACTAACCCTATATGCTCTGCCCACTATAGATTCAAGGAAGATAGTCAAGTGATATTGTCAGAAAGTGCTATAGTTGGATGACTTGGATTTGATGGATGGCTATAAAATCTTCTATTGATATTTGATCAATCACTTGTGCTCTTAGTAGGTATTCATCTACCACATCCATACAACTTGTTGCTCCTACGAGACGACCTGTGGGTGGCCTTGATGGCCCTCCCCTTGGCTAGACGGCCTATGGGCCGTCTAGGTTTGGGTGCTCTCCCTCATATGGCCTAGGAGAAGCCTTGATGACCTCCCCCCTTGGTCGGGCTATCTTAGACAACTTAGTTCCCAACTCGAATAGCCTAGGCCCAGATGGCCTAGGTCTTGACAATTGGGTCTTGGGTCTAGACATCCCAAGTCCAAATGGGCAAATGGTTGTAGCAGATGGTCATACACCAAACAACCTTCTACTTTGCAATCTACATCATTCATTTCTTCATCTATATTAGTCACGTTGTTGTTTGCATCAGCCACTTGTGCAACCTCCTCTTCTTGCACAACTTAAACCTTCTGTTCAATCTCTACCTTGTCGGTTGTAATCAAATTCACCTTCTTAATTGCAATCAGGTTTTTCAAGTTCACCTCCTTTGCTTCCTAGCTAGGGTTGTGAGTTTTCTCTGGATCTTTGAACCCTCTACACATCATTGATTTGTATGGACTCATAGTACTTTGGCATTCACGTGCGAAGTGCCCCCACAAATGGCATCAAGAACATTGCATAATGGGTCTACCCTTCGTATCATACTCAATTTGACATCTAGTTCTTTAGCGATTGTCACAAATCGCATCAAAAATGGCATCCCCCCTTGGTACAATCCCCCTTTGTGTTGCACATACCTGTAGTGATGATTTCAGGTCTTTACATGTGTTTCTCACGTCACTCTCATATTTAGAGTCATTGCTCCTCTCTTTAGAGTCACTTCAGTGATTTCTTGATCCCAACACTCGGACAATGCACTACTCTCATTCTCGAAATCATCCTCTAAACTACTCTTGTTTTTAGAATCATCACTTTTGCTGCAAGAGTCACTCTCATCATCAAAGTCTCTAATGTTAGAGTCACTTCCATCTTCAGGTTCGCTCTCATCCTTATTAACTTGACCCCAACATTTTAAAGACGTCTTTGCATCACTTTCCAGGTTCAAAGCCCGTTCAAAAGCCTCTTGATATGATGTAAGAGGAACCACCTTGATCTTCTTCTTGTACATAGGGATAAGTCCCTTTACAAACCACTGCTTCTTCAATGCATCTGATGGATCTTCCTCCAGACGAATAAACAACCCTCTCAAACTCTAGTTGTAGGACCGAACAAACTCTTTCTCATCCTGTTCCATTCTATAAATTTCAGCAATGACTTCATTTTCATTGTGGAAAAACCCGAAATTCCTTCACAAATGCTTCATTCAACTTTTCTCAAGTCTGATACTCCCCCTCTAGCTATCCCATGTGCCAGTCTATTGTGATTCCACAAAATATCGCAAGGAATAACCTCCTCCAATTTGCATCATTCTTCTACCCATTCAATTTCCACATCTTGAGGCAGATTTACCAATGTTTGATTGGCTTGTCTATTTCACCAACATGAAACATGGGATGCTTATGCAATATGCCAAAATTGGGCATTGTCATGATAGGTTGATTCGACATTGGTAAAGGTTGTTCGCATGTCTCACCCTCTTCACATGCATCATCAGACGCACCCCATTACAATTGCTCTTGTTTCAGACTCTCGCCCCATGCATCATGAAATATGCCAAGCTACAGTTGCTTCAATGTTAGAGTCCCGTCCTGCTTACCATCGAGCACACCAACCTATAGTTGCTCTAGTGCCAGACGCCCATCTTGTGCATTGTCAGACACACCATCTTGCATTTGCACCAATGTCGGACTCCCATCTCGCTCACCATTGGATACACCAACTTGCAATTGCTCTAACACCAAACATTTGTCATGCATTCTTTCTATTGCACAACTTGCTCCAACCACTCCTAGCCTTTCCTACCAAACCAGGTTTTCTCCTCCATCAAACTTGTTGGCTTTGTCACGTCCAACTTCATTACCGTGAACACGAATTTCCATATCTATGTGCACGTCTTCACCTATGCAAACTTGTCTATCTGCACGTACATCTTTGGTTGTGTAAATTCATCCATTTATGCACACATATTTGTCACCTCCATATATGTTACTACACACTTGTCCGTCTTTGTTAACACACACTTCCATGTTGACATGTGGTGAGCAAAAATTATGTTCTGAAAAGAGTCATTTCCTATCCATTAATTATCAATCCGGTAGGTCGTAGACTTGTGAGTACCAGTACAAAGTATATGCCTGCAGTAGACTAGAGATGAGTCCTATGTGTCACTTTGGTTTGGGGGGTGGTTGTTGGTGTAGTTGGAGTTCAGCCAAACCGGCAGAATTGGATTGCAGGAAAATAAATTCTACAGGAAATTGCAGGAAAATTAAATTAAATTGTCAAACACATGACTGAAAGGAAACGTGCAGAAAGTAAATTGCATGAAAGAAAACACACTAGCAGAGTTAAAACACACTTCGCAGGAAATAAATAACAGAAATTAATTAATGAAAGCAGAAGGAAACAGGGGAGGAATACTGCCTGGAGTGGGTCTAGGCTCCTGCAGACATCTGCCCGGTTTAATTTATGCGATCACTCTTCGAACACAATGAAATATTCAAATACGAGATTTTATTATGCAGTACCAATTTTATAAAGCAAGTTTGGATCCTTTTTTCAGGGGTGGACTGCGTTTTATACAGAACGCGGCCGTCCTCTGTTAACAATTTTAGACGCTGCAAATTTTATCCTTCTAACGTGATTTGCTGCGGCGGGTGCGCATGAATTTATTAGATGTCTAATAACAGAGAAATCACGCTAAAATTAACCCTCACTGGATAATCATAGCGTTTCCTATGTCTACTTAACAAAATGAGTCTAATTTTATACACGGACTTCATTTTTACGGTCAACGCGCATGTTTTTATTTTGTCCGGTGCACACGCTGTTCGGCCCGTTGCTGGAAAACAGGTGCCTTTCCGGCTTGTCGCCGGGATACAGGCGCCGTTTTTAGCCGTTTCTTGTTCGCTGAAGATCATCGCTTTCTTTCGGGCGTCGAACAGTGAGCACTTTATTCTGTCATCGGGAGACAGGCGCCGTCCAGCCTATGGTCAGGAGACAGGCGCTGTCCAACCTGTTATCGGGAGACAAGCGCCGTCTTGTGCACTGGGAGACAGGCGCTGTCCAACCTGTTATCGGGAGACAGGCGCCGTCTTGTGTACTGGGAGACAGGCGCTTCCTTTTCGCTGGGAGATAGGCGCTTTTCAGCATATGGCCGGGAGATAGGCGCCGCACCTTAGCGTGTTTCGGATGCCTTACTCCTTTGCCACTATTGTCGTTTAATCACCAATCCTTCCTTAATCATGTCATGAAAGTATCAAATGCCAGGTCCGCGTGGGACCTTGACGAAAAAGGTGCGAAAAAAGACACAAGGTACTGCATTTACACACATTTTTCACTCAAAACACACATTAGGCATAATACGTCATTTTCCATTAAATATATACAAAAATATCATAAAAAATGCATTTCTAATATAATATGCCGCACATTTATGTTATTAAAGTATACAAAAAATGAGCATTTTGGTGCTCATCAACATGCAAATTTTCATTTGTGCAAACTTCTTCGTCAACATGCACACCTTCATCAATGTGCACTTCCATGGTGGCACGTACATCTTTATGTGCACAAATTTCATCATGGGTGCACATATCTGGTTCATGCTCAAAAACTTGCATGTTACCATCTTGCGTGAACACTTGTGTTTCTCCCTCATGAGCAAACACTCGTACATCCCCAACTTCACCACCATGGTTGTTTTCATAGATTTCTTCGCAATGGTAGAGTTCTCTGTCGTCACGTATCTCTTCACAACCAAGTTCACTCAACGTGTCAACAATTTGCACATCACCAACTTTGCCATCATGTAACTCCTCATTGTCATGTAATTCTTTGCTATCACATGATTTATTGTCACGTAACTCTCCATTGTCTCCTGATTCCTCATCATGATGTAACTCTCCGCCATCTCATGATTCCTCACCGTTGTCTTGTAACTCCTTGTTGTCATGTAACTCCTTGTCGTTACATAACTCTCAGTTGTCTCATAAATCCTCGCTGTGATGTAATTATATGCCATTCCGTAAATCCTTGTCGTCTTGTGTTTCGCACACGAACCCTTGCACGTCTCCTTTGTGTGTCCGCTTGTGCGTTTGATTGTAGACCCACTTGCACGTCTGCTTCGTGTGTCAACCCCTCATTAGCATCAACAAACAAGTTTGTGTCTTCTATTGCTACCTCGAATCTTCCCTCCTCCCGAGGGAAACTACGTTGTTTGTAGATTGCATTGTAATCATCCCGTTGTTGTTGCTGCGTACCTTGTCTAGTGATTTGTTCGTCACAACTTCATATCAACAAACTCGACACAACTTTGAACAGGCAATGAGGCCAAAATGTAGAAATGGAATACAACACACTGCAATACCCTTCCATTACCACATAGATAAACAAAATATACAATGAGAATAACTTAAAAATACAAACAGATACACTATGCACACATATATCCTACACAAGAACTATTTGTAATACATCATATTCCTACAAACAATCTACCAACAACACACTTTGGACAACAACAACATGCACACATTGTAGGCAACAAAACAACTTCCTTGTAAAAGCAAAAGTGAAAAATGTGTTAAAATTTTGTGTGAGATTTTTTGTTAATGAAATGTATATAAATTGCATTTGAAATGTAAACAAATGTAAATGACAAGAAATGACATGAAATGTATTCAAAATTAGAATGAAATGCAATTTGATAAATTGCAAAAAGGACTTTAGGAAATTTAATTTAGTAATTGCATGAGATGAATATGTCTGCTTTTGGGTGGCGGTTATAGTGCGTTGTCTTGGGAACCGCTTGCAACGGCCAGGATAGGCATTAAAAAGGAACCCCCCTTTTTCATTTGTAGCATGTCATGTCATGGTTATTGCTGCGATTACCAGGAGCATTGTATAGGATTGCTAACGAAGGTGCAAGTGAGAGATATTGGTGAAGATGTTGTCATTGTCATTATGCAGGCTGGTTATGCAACCTTGCACATTGTAATTGCAAGTATATTACTGCTGTTCACAGCAGCACTTTGAATACCAATACAAGTCCTGCCATTTGCAGATTCTTTGTAGTCTGATTCCATTTACTTGTATCCTATTTATGTTGTGATTGTTAATGGTGTTGCATGTATTGTTTCCTTATAGTTGCAGACTGTAGGATGGTTACCGTAGTTGTAGGTTATGTTAGTATTTGCATTGCAGTGGTTGCTGTAGTATAATTGCAGGTTGCAGTAAAAGAGAAGACTACCAAGGAATTTGTAGTTATGTTGGTTGCAGATTGTACGACAAGCAGGCCATACCAGGGGTTGATCGTATGAAGATGAACCTACAAGTTGTGTTGCAGTCTTAAGGTTTATCCTGTTGTTTGGCAAGGACTGTGGCATTGTACATGTGATTACCATACAAGTCACTGTCCTACAGAAGGATTGAGTGTCAAGAGTTGCATAGTCATTTGCAAGTGATTGTCTTGTACCGTGGCCTACGATAGTGTGTCGTACAAGACTGTGCCGTACAGGATTGCATTGTATAGTTGAGACTATACTGTCTTAGGATAATGTTATGAACCTTGCAATAAAATAAAAGCACATCCACACAATATTGTAATAATAATAGAAAAAGAGCTTGAAATTAACAATATTGCAAGATGTGATGGAAGTGCAGCAGATTATATTGCAAAAAAACAAGAACACATTATAGAATTGCAAGCCTCTTCAAGGAGGCAACCTCCTTAGAGGTAGAGCTTTGATACAATAAATTATGAGATGCCTTCATCTATGCCTCCTTTCCTTGTTAAATACTCTTTGTAACTTTAACTATAACGCTCAAGGGATAGGGTCCCCATGTTAGGAAGGCGATAATTACATAATAAGGTTAGGATGGGGTCCTAACATGCCCTTCCCCTTTAAAAATCTTTGTCCTCAAAGTTGGAGATGGGGAAACTGCTGCTATAACTACTGGAGAGGCTGCCATGTAGCATCTTCTGATTGTAAACCTTGCCACTAGACCAAAACTTTAGTGATGGTGTAGTTACAGAGAGGGTGGGTTCTTCGGTCCAAAATGTTGTCAGGCTCCAAGATGATTAAGCCTTCATCATCTAACTTAAGGAGTGTTGACTGAACTTGAATGCGATTGTCGACTACCTTCTTGAGGCAAGAAACATGAAAGATTGGATGGATCTTGGAAGAAGGTGGTAAGTTAAGCTTATAGGCCACTTGTCCAATCCGTTGGAATATTTGATAGGGTCCATAAAATCGTGCTGCCAATTTGATACGGTCGCGAAGTAGAGACCAATTGGAGTCAGGTAGAAGGCTATTTGAGTACAATTTTGCACCACCAACAACAGACAGACAACCAAATCGAACTCCACAACCACCAACACCAGGAAATACGAACAACAGAACAAATACTATGGCGGCAAATCCCGCCAATAGAACAATACAACAGAAATGCCCACCTTTTTCAGGTGAAGGAAAGGAGGACCCATCTCGGCATGTGGGAACTTGCATTACCATTTGGGGAGCAAATGGGGTCACACAAGACACACAATGGTTGCAACTATTCCCAGCCACATTGCGAGGCATGGCGATAGACTGGTACTTGAAAAGACAAAGTACGCAAGCATTTACACAATGGGAGGATTTGAAGACTGCATTCATAGAAGAATTCCGACCACTGAGGGATGACACTGACATCATCACAGAAATATGCGTCACTAAGCAAAAATCGGATGAGGATGTCAAAAGCTACAATAGAAGATTGAAACAATTGACAGATAAAATGGAGATGACACCTGCCGACGGTATGATAAAGCGGTGGTTTTTGGATGGGTTACTACCAAAATTCAAGAAGAAAATGAAGGCAGTACCATCCTCAACATATGCGGAAGCACTGGAGAAGGCTAAAAACTTCGAAAGTGAAGGCAAACAAACGACCGCAGGTATCGGAGGTTACTTAAAGCATAACGATGATTCGGACAGTGAAGCAGAAGATAAAGTTCAGAGCACAATTCACACCTTTCGGAGAGAATTTGACAAAATTCTAAAGGAAGCGAAAGGAGAAGGCCGCAAGGATCGGAAAGAGATTTGGTGCTCAGACTGCAAGGCAGAAGGACATTCAAATGTAAACTGTCCAAAGAACGCATACTGTAACATATGTGAGATAGCGGGACATCCTGTAGCCGATTGTCCATTCAACCTGAAAAGCAAGAGGCATCAGACATTGGCTATACAACAGGAGGAGCAGCCAAATACGCCAAGGAATGGACAAGGAGCCACTAGCGGAGGATATAGGAATAGTCGCCGAGGAGGAAGACAAGGAGGCCAGAGTCGACTACAATACGACTCTGATGGTCGGCCGATTATTCAATGTCGGAATTGTCAAGAATGGGGCCATTTTGCGAAGAATTGTTCCAAACCCCAGAATGCAGGTAACAATAGTGGTAACAACACCACCCAAATGTGTAAATGGTGTGGTCCAGGAAACCACAAGGAAGCTAATTGTCCGAAGAAGGCAAGTACCAGTGGAACTCAGAATATCAACCTCATTGGCATTGGAGAGGTGACAGAGGTAGACAAAGAAGTCTTGGCTGTAACAAGAGCACAGACCAAGAAAACGGAACAGTACCCAAACCCTGCCAAGGAGAAAGAACGATGGCAGGAAGCCCAAGAATTAATCAAAACAGAACTAGCAAAGGAGAAGCAGGGACAACTAGTTCTGGAGAAAGTATTGAAGAGACCGGAGATCACCAAGAAGGCATCAGTAGAAGGCTTGGTAACAGAGGTACTAAACACGAAGGTGGAAATGAAGGTAGCCAACCTGTTTAGTATAGTACCTGAGTTGTATGCTACGATCGGGGAAGCCATCAAGAGGAAGGATGAAACTCGACAGGTAGCAACCATCAAGCAAGGACAATTCATCGATCCGACAATCCTGATGATTGAAGCCGGGAGAAGGCCAGCTATAGTCCAAATGGAAGTTTTGGACCATAGACTGAATCAGGTGATTGTAGATGGAGGGTCTAGTGTGAACGTGATGCCAGAGAAGACATGGCGGATTCTAGGGCAACCCGCCTTACGGTCTCCAAATTTCAAACTATATGGCGCTGATCAATATGGCATTGAAACAATAGGCGTTTTGATGAATCAGAAGGTACGCATAGCAGAGCAGGACTTCATCTTGGATTTTGTTGTCATTGCTATGCAGAAACCCGCATATGATGCATTGCTAGGACGAGGATGGTTGAGAACAACAAAAGTCAACCACAATTGGGAGAAAGAACGTCTATCCTTCAAACAAGGGCAGCACAAGTATATAATCAATCTGAAGAATCAAACTGTGAGTCAAGACATAGCCACTTCAGATGATTCGGGATCCTCTTCATCAGATGGTGAGACAGGGTATGAACCAGATGAGGAAGGAGTGTTGCACCTTGAAGACTGCACGGAAGATGAGTATGACCAGGACAAAGGCTTACTACATTGGCAGTTGGAAGACTATGAGATATTCTCTCCCCAATGTTTTTGCATAGATGCGGGAAAGGAGATTCAAAAGGATGAGATACAAGAACCTGAAAAGGGAACTAGCAATAGAAGACAAACAACAACAGAGAAGGACAAGGAAAGAGAGAAGTGGACATTTCCCAAGAATTTTGCAGAATTCACAATGGGGGAGGCAGTCATTGAAGATAAACCAGCCCACCCCATTGCTGCACTAAAAGCAACAAATGACCCTGAATCCATCAAATATGAAGGTCCTAAAATGATTCAGGTAAACTTGGGAGAAAATGGCGAGGAGAAGATGATCAAATGTGGAGATGATTGGGATCCAGTCCTGAAAGCAGCAACATTTAAGATTTTTCTGGACTATAAGGATGTTTTTGCTTGGACATATAAGGATTTGAAGGGAGTACCACCCGAACTCTGCGTACATAAGATTCCTCTGATTGAAGGTGCGCAACTTGTGAGAAGGCGACCTTACAGAATGAATCCCAAATACGCAGCAAGGGTGAATGCCGAAATTGAGAAAATGTTGGATGCGGCATTATCTTCAAAGTTACGACAAGCGAATGGGTCTCACCGATCGTGATTACTCTAAAAAGAGAAGTAGATAAAATCCGAATCTGTGTGGATTTTAGAAGTTTGAATGTCGTAACCATAAAGGATCCCTTCCCGATCCCTTTCACAGACTCCATACTGGAAGAAGTAGCCGGCCATGAGATATATTCATTCTTGGATGGATTCTCGGGCTATAACCAGATTAGCATAGCGGAAGAAGACAAGTTGAAGACCACTTTTGTTGTGGAAAACGGAATATACGCATATAACCGCATGCCATTTGGACTATGCAATGCACCAACTACTTTTCAAAGGATCATATTGTACATTTTTGATAAGATGTCCACAGGGAACTTCAAAGCTTTCCTAGATGATTGGTCACTGTATGGCAGGACACAAGAACATTTAAAGGCCTTAGAAGAATGTATGGGATTGTGCAAGAAAGCACGAATATCATTGAATCCAAATAAATGTGTCTTATTGGTGCCATACGGAAAGTTGTTGGGGCATATAGTATGCCAAGAGGGTTTGAAACCCGACCCAGATAAGATACGGGTAATATTGCTAATGGAGGAGCCACATGATGTGAGCTCAGTCAAAACCTTTTTAGGGACAGTCGGATATTACAAGAGGTTTATCCGGAACTATGCACTGACATCTCATCCACTAGACGCACTTACACGAAAGGGTGTTCCATTCAAATGGACAGAGGAGCACCAGGGAGCATTTGAGGGATTGAAAGGGCACTTGGTGAAAGCACCTATCCTAGTTTACCCAGACTGGGAGAAAGAATTCCATGTGCATGTGGATGCCTCAAACTTTGCCATTGGATGTGCATTGGCACAAGAAGGCCAATTCGGGTTAGATCAGCCCATATACTTTGCAAGTCGGCTATTGTCAAGAGCCGAGAAGAATTACAGCACAACAGAGCGAGAAGCACTGGGAATGGTGTATGCGGTGCAGAAGTATAGACACTATTTACTAGCTAACCCCTTTGCTTTCTATGTGGATCATCAAGCCCTGTTGTACTTGATCAATAAACCAACAATCTATGGACGAGTGAGTCGATGGCTCGTCACCTTGCAGGAATTTGTGTTTAGAGTGGTAGTAAGACCAGGGAAGAAACACGTAATAGCGGACCAATTGTCAAGGATTCGCTCCGGAGAACCTGCAGAGGGAGGAATACCAGATGAATTCCCTGATGCCCAGTTGTTTATGATTAATGCAATACCAGGATGGTATAAGCATATAGGGGAATACTTGTCGACAGGAGAGCTGCCAAAGGAACTAACGGCAGCCGAACGGAGAAAGGTGATTACGAAATCAGCACCCTTCACCTTGATTGCAGGATTGCTTTACAAGATGGGGGAGGACCATATATTGCGAAGATGCATAATGGAGGATGAAGTACAACAAACCCTGAAAGAGACACATGAGGGATTGGCAGGAGGACACATGGGACCAGATGCGACAACCAGGAAAGTACTGTTGGCAGGTCTATGGTGGCCCACCCTCTTTCACGATGCAAAGAATTTTGTGACAGCATGTGATACGTGTCAAAGAACAGGGAAACCATTGAAAAGAGACTTCATGCCATTACATCCATCCCAACCTCAGGAACTCTTTGAGAGATGGGGACTGGATTTTGTAGGTCCTTTAAAAACAAGTCGAAGGAGGAAATGCCGATATATCGTAGTTGCCACGGAGTACCTCACAAAATGGGTAGAAGCAAGAGCTTTACCGGACAACTCGGCAAAAAGTACGGCTCGCTTTTTGTACGAACAAGTGATTACAAGGTTCGGGATACCTCTACAATTGACAAGTGACAGAGGAGGCCATTTTGTGAATGCAATTATCCAGAACTTGACGGAAGAATTCAGAATTTTTCACTCCTTGTCAAGTCCGTATTACCCCAGAGCAAATGGGCAGGCGGAAGCGACAAATAAAATTCTGGTTTCAATCATGTATAAGACATGCGGAGTAGAAGGAGCCGACTGGGAGGAACGGTTACCAACAGTGTTATGGGCATACAGAACCACTTTCAAGCCCACCACGAATCACACACCCTTTCAACTGATGTACGGACAGGAGGCAGTCGTACCTGTTGAATTCCTTGTACCAAGCTTAAGAGTGGCAGTGGACAATCGGCTGAATGACGAAGATAGCATGAAAGAGCGATTGACAGCTTTGGTACAGTTGGATGAGAAGAGGGTAATGGCACAATGGGCTACGGAGATCGCACAGAAAAGAAGGAAATTCTGGCATGATAAGCATCTCCGGAAAATGGATCTCAAAGCTGGTGAATTAGTACTCAAGTACAATGGGAAGAGAGAACTCAAGCCAGGAAAATTAAAAACCCTATGGCTTGGACCCTTCCAGGTAGAAGAAGTACTAGAGAATGGGGCAGTGAAACTAAGAAAACTAGATGGAACACTATGCCCTGAGGTAATTAATGGTTCTAAGTTGAAGGTATACAAGCCACATGCTCAGGTAAATATGATCAACTTGGAGCAATCAAGAACTTCCGAAACAAGGACAGGAGAAGTAGATCCAGGAATACAATCCCCTGAAAATGACGAGCAAAGTAATGTTGTTCGAGAGGAGGAAACACATAACCTGGATTGGTTATTTGGGACTGAAGGAGAAGAATGAGAAAAATGAGAAATCCAAATGACAATGAGGAAGACCGACTCCAAGCTCTGACGGAGGTCGCTCTACAAGAAGTTTAAGAAGAAGAAGAAGAAGATGAAGAAGAGGGAGCTAGACTTCTGCAACGAATGAGATTGGAGACACAAAGGTTGCAAGAAGAATATGAAACCTAAAAATACAATAATCAGCAGGGAACAAGTGATTCAGGAGTTGGACACAACCATGCAACGAGTAAATGAAAGACATGAAGCACGTCAAGCGGAATGGGCAGAATTAGAACAAGGAGAACTAAGAGGAAGTGCAACGGCAACTCTTCGAAGAGCAGTTTATTTTCCTTAGCAGAAGAAGAGCAGGAAGATACTGTAAGCCCAGTTGAAAATAGAAGAGGAAAAGCAATAGCAACAGATGCACATTCTAGGAGTTCTTCAGCCACATTAAAAATCGTGCTTAATTCAGAAGAGTCCTCAAGCTCGAAGTCAGTGAACCATCAAGAGATGAGAGAATCTCCAGAAAGACCTAGGATATGGGAAGCAGGACAAAGCTCGACTGCCAAATATCAGATAAGCAAGGAGGAAATGGCAGCCATCATATGGAAGGATATCGAGACGGTACTAGAAAAACCAAAAACCGGAAGTTGGTGGGAGGAGTCAAGTAGCGACGAAAACCTACCACAGATTCCTGATATACCATATGCCAGTCCTAACCCAGATCGTAGGAGACAAAGAGATGAAGATCGCAGTCGACAAGCAGGTGTCAGATTTATAGAAACTGCACACATAATCGAAGATGATGCTTCACTAAGCCCACAAGACGAGTACAACGGAGGATTGAATGAGGACATGATGCTAGAAGTACCACCACCTCGTGCATGGAGAACACCATATGTTGGAGCCATGAGACGTCCAACTGAACGGGAAGAGGTAGCCAGGTATCGGATGGCTGCACTTGACTTACGACAACATAGAAGGGAAGTAAGAAGATTGCAACAACGGGTTCAAGAAACCTCAGAATGGCCAATGAACACGGCAGGAGAAGGGAATGACTCCAACACTGATTCAGTCTTTTCAGAAGAGTATCAGGAAAACTTAACTCATTGTGCCATGCAACGACACTTTGAGGAAAGTAGATGGAGACGAAGACTGATAAGGGCCGATAGGAGACTGAGGATCTTGCACCAACTAACACCTGCGCATTTACACCATCCACCAGAGACAAGAGCACAACTGATAAACGAAGCCCGTAGTAGAGATAACTTAGGTACTCTCGGAAGACCGCAGGAATTCCGCCGCTGACCAAGGGAGGAGCATGGTTGACCTCCATCCCGGTAGCTCGAGAGGAAGAAATTCCCCTCCGGCTACCAATAGGTCGACTGGTTCTCAGTTTGGACCGCAAGGGCCATCTGAGAACTTAGTCCAAGCCAACCCATCACTACGTGCTCCTGAGAACAGACCGATAGGTCCGTCTCAGCGAGCTCGTAGGAACCGAAGACGTCGTCAGGAACGACTGAGGGACCGACCGAATCTCGGGCAGCTGGGAGTTCGGCAGCCCAACACTAGGGAGATTCGATCGGAAGGAGGCCGAGGACGCGGTAACCAAGTCCGCGGAAGAGGAAATTGGGACAGAAATCTCAATTTAGAACAAAGGGATCAAGAGAGGGCAGTTGCAGGAAATGACAGAGGCCGAGGAAGAGGTCTAAGAGCTAGACGACCCCACCAAAACAGGGGACACCAAAGACAACAACCCATTCAAAATGAACTTGATCAACAGGCGCAAGAAGGGGAGAGGTTTCACTACTTGGATGATTGCATAATAATCCGGTGAAATGATGGAAGTACGGAACGAATTCCACTGGTGCCCGCCCATCCAGAACGCCCAAATACGACCAGTAGACACCTGGAGGATGTAGCAGAACACCTGGATAACAATAACGCTAACCCAGAAGAAGGAGAAATCCGCATGGTAGAAGAATGGATGGAACAAACACGTCTGGCAGCAGAAAGAAATCAGCAAGCCACCAATAATGTCAGACGACGGGCCAGTACCTACCAGTCCCGTGAGCCGGAAACACGACATCAGCCGGAAGAAGCAGAACAACCAGATTGGCGTATTATACCAAGAAATATGAGAAGACGCCAGCAGCAGCCACGACCGGAAACCCCCCCAAGACGAAATAATCGTCGGAGACGTCAGCCGACGGAGGAAATAAACAGTGCCAGCGATGATGACTTCAGCAGTTTCGGAGAAAATAGTCGTCATCATCGAAGTGAGACATCAGATGCATGGGAACTGCGTATTGGCTTGGCCATATGGTTCACCCGTCGACGTTGAGAGAAGACGTCACATGCAATTTTGAAAAATAAGAAAAATAAAATAAAAAGAATAAAGTCAAAAAGAAAATAGAAAAGTCAAAAATAAAAGAAAAAGACAAAAAGAGAATAAGACAAAAGAGGAAAAAGACAAAAAGCTAACCTAGACGTCTAGAAAAGCCGACGTGGCGCGCATGCAAGAAAGTAGTTGCGATGTGGCGGTTGCATAACGGTTTTAGGGTTGGCAGCGCAACTATAAAAGGAGGAGACGCCATCCATTTGGCACATCACTTTCATGTGCAGGAAAGAAGAGGAGAAAGGCGAAGCAAGAGGCGCAGCAGCAAGAGGCGGGGACAGCTAGCGCAACGACGTCTACGCGCGACATCTAGAGTTGACAGTCTAGGACAACGCAGGGACGTCTAGGGCAAGTTGACGTCTAGGACACAGACGTCTAGGGAGACATCTAGACGATGACGTCTAGACGACAGTCAGTGCAAAAGACGTCTAGGCAAGGACGAGACGTCTAGGGTAGAAGCGGGAGGAAGACGAGAGAGGGAGAAGAATAAGGAGGGAAAGTGACAAAGATGGCACACCAGAAATCCGGAAAAACTTCAATCTGTGCTGAGCCCTGAACCTTGAATCAGTGGTAGCCAAGAGATTACGGCACCAACAGGAAGTTGAAATGCGGGGACAAATCAAAAGTCCAGAAGGAGGACAGGTTCGGAGCCGAAGAGAAGCAGCAGAGGTGGCTACCCGCAAAAATAAGGAGATCCATCAAAGCGGCAAAGCGCCCATACCACTGGAGGAAATCACCTGGTTGTGCCCAACAGGAGACTATTGTCGTCAATGGTGGGCAGAGGCACCCAACCACCCGGGCAAAGCTCAAAGAGGCAGGAGTGCACTTCATCTTACAGGCTCCTCATTTCGAGAAAGAGTTCTTCAAAGAATATCTTGCAGATGGTGGAGACGTACGATGAAGGGAGGCACAACAGTTTTGTAGAAATAGGGGATACTACACTAGTGATTGATTTCTCTCCCGAAGTTTTTCAGCGTACATTTGGACTTCCACGAAAGGGCAAGCCGGTGATGAATGAGAGAGTGGATCCGAAAAAGACACCTGAAGTAATCATGAGCGTCACCAAACTGAAGAGAGAAGAGGTGGATGCTATGTTAAGTGTTCATGGTGGAAGAGGAATAAAACAGGCACAACTGCGAAATGACGGACTGGAGGTAATTATGAATGTCATCATGGCGAGGTTGTCAGGAGAACAACGCAGTACAGACTTGCCCATATGGCTGATTCCATACCTACAGGGGATAGCACAAGGTGTACAATATGATTGGGCAACGCACTTGTCAATGCGTATACAGACTTTTCTGATGAGGACTACAAAGAATTTTTCTATGGCTTTCCATGCCATTGGGTTGCTCTTGGATGCAGCAGGAAGAGCAAGAGTCCCGATCCCGGACTTTGATCCCCCCAGACAACTACCAGATCTAGCACCATCTATCTACAGGTGGATGGATTCCCAACCAGCAAAGAAGACGACGTCGGTGAAGAAGATTCGAGTCAAGCAGATTTCACACAAACCGCGTCAGGAGAAGCTGGTGGCTGCGCTAGAAGGGGAGGATAGCGTAATAGCACAAGTTAGGGAGGAAAAATCACAAAAACAGAAGGATGCCCAATCTCCAGAAGAGCCCAAACGAAAGAAGAAGAAAGGGCGATTCGATGTGCCACCCCTAGCTTTCTCCCAGGAAGCACTGTAGAAGATAGCTGAGAATTTGGAGGCAGCTCGCACCTAGGAGCAACAGCAATCAACACAAGAGGAAGTGGATTTTTCCATACCTCCATCTCTTCATGATCAGGCAGCCGGAACCAGTTCGGCTGAACAATTTGGACCTAATGAGTACCTGGCGGAGGCTGAATTTATGGCCCGCACAGGTTCACCAGAACTGACTGAGGTATCTTTGGCGAGGCCGACTTCACTAGCGGCTACTTTGAGTACATTTTCAATAGATGACATGTTTGCCGCAGCAGCTAGGGAATCAGCCGCCACAGGTATTCTAGAAACAAGCAGTAACCCTGGGGTAGAGGAGGGCCTACCACCACCGGTTACAGGACAGTTGACACCTGAGGCAGAAAAGCCTATTTTGGAGAAAATAACGGTGTCTAAAGAGATGGAGATCCCTACAAGTGAAGGGAAACAACCCCCACAAATAATAGATTTGGAAAAGATGGAGGAACAGGAAGGGCGGAACAGCCAGAGTCTAGTACAGTCTGGAGCAATAGACAGACCACCTGTTCACCAAGCAGAGAAAGGGAAAGAAATTGCACAGGAGGAAGAACAGACGGACACTTGGTCCCAGGATTTCCTTGTCCGAGTACCCAATCTCATGGACCCCTCGGATAAGATGGATGAGCAAGCGACAACATGCTTTGAAAAGTTGGGAAAGATCATGGATAATTTTCGCTTGCAGTTCAATATTGCATGTATGGGCCAATGGAAAAAGTGGCAAGGTATGATAGAGGAGGAACTAGACCAATTGGTTAAGTGGGCGGCACAGGGTCCGTGGCGGAAGGACATCTCAAGCATTTATGCGAGACAACCATGGTCACTACCCACTGCCCATTTGCAAACGATGGAAGGCATTGAGAAGTTGCCAGATAAGACACCAAGCCTCTATCTGGAGACAACGCAGGTATATATCTGCGGCCACGGTAATAACCCTCCTCAGCATCCCGTGGAACACGGCACACAAGTGGAAGTGGTGCCAGAATTACTGCCAATATACACGCAGTTAAATTTCCTCGCACACTTGTTGACCTGGTTGGGAGAAGGGATCAAGCATTTGCACTCAGCAAAGCAGGCGGTTGAAAAAGAAGCCAAGGAAGCCTTGGAAAGGAAGGATCGCCTCTTAGAAGAAGGAATGGAACGAATGGATGAAGTTAAAAAGGAACTTCAGGAACTCGGACAGACTATGGAGGACCTGAAAGCCCAACTGGAGGAAAAGGACCAGCAGCTGTCCGAATCAGAAGCGGAAGTCTCACAACTGAAAAGTGCGAAGGAACTACTGATCAAGCAGGCAGAATCATTTGCAGCTAACAGGAGCCAACAGGAGCGTGCTTGGACTCAGGAAAGAGAAAATTGGCAAAAAGAACAGGCAGCCTTGAAAGAAGAACTGCGGCTGGCGAAACAGCAAAAAGCTACAACCGCTCCATCAATATCAGAACAGCGTTTGAAGGACATGTTTCGAAGTAGGGAAACAGAGTTGTTATCCAGTCTCAAGCAGACTGAAGATCGGGCCAATGCCTTGGGAGTAGAATGGGCCAAGTACTTCAACTATTCTAAGAGGCTCAAGGACGAACGGGACAGCTTGCGGACACAACTCCAGGAGTACACGAAGGTATTCCAGGCTGCCAATCCACAGAGTTCAACACCCACGGATGCTGGAACCCCTTCAGCGGAACGGAGAAAGTCGTTGAGGACATCGACTTCTTCGAAGGGGAGGATAGATGTAGACAACAGTTCTAAGCAAGACAAACCCTAGAACTGGCTGGAATAATGTTGTCCACCAATTTTGATTGTACATAGCAATTTTGGAATGTATATGTTGCATTTGATTTTGTAAAATCAGCCAATGAAAAGGAAGGCTTGATTGTAAACGTACAGGACACTAGATGACAAAACTAGCCGCCATTTGCTAATGGGCTAACTAGTGTGTTAGACGTCTAGTTGTTAGACGTCCATGATTAGTTAGCGTCTAAAATATGTTAAGGCAAGACGGTTGGGGTAGTTGAGAGCGAAGTAGTTGGAGGAACTACTTCGCCTCCCTATTTATACCCCCTCTTCAAACATTGTATATATATCATCATGCTCACATTTTGCTACGAATGCCAATGCTCTTGTACGGAAGTTCTGTTCTGTGTATGGTGATGTTGTGAGTTTATGAGATTGCAGGTTGTATTGCACTGACTTGTGAGTTGCAGGTTTTCATCTTGATAAAGCATTGCAGGTTGATTGTTGCAGCAAGGACGAGATCGAGTGAGGTTTATTGCAGGTACAAGGAGTAGATACAGGAACACTATAGACGTCTAGCCTTGACGTCTGGGCAGCCGTCAGACGGCTAGCCGTCTAACCCACCTGTGTGACGTCTAAATTGCCTGTGACGTCTAACCCACCTGCGTGACGTCTAGTTGCTGTGACGTCTAGTCCACCTGTGTGACGTCTAGTTGCCTGTGACATCTAGTCCCCCTGTGTGACGTCTAGTGGTTCGTGACGTCTAGTCCACCCGTGTGACGTCAAGCCTCTGTGACGTCTAGTCTTAGACGTCTATCTACTACATCTAGACACTTGATCCTTTGACGTCCATAACCAGTCTATAGCATGTGTTGAGATACATTCGTGGTATAGATAGTTATGGCCTGGAGTACAAAAAGAACGATAAATTCTTCTTGACTGGATACACGGATGCAGATTATGGAGGATCCTTGGATGATAGGAGATCGACGACAGGATATGTGTTCTTCCTTGGATCTGGACCGATTTCTTGGGGTAGTAAGAAACAAAGTATAACATCAAAGTCTTCCACAGAGTCGGAGTATTGTGCTGCTGCTGATGCTGTTTGTGAGGCAGTATGGTTACGTTGCATTTTGATAGACATTGGAATTCCACAGAGTCAGCGTACACTTCTACACTGCGACAATCAGGGTGTTTTGAAACTGGTTCGCAATCCTGTTTTTCATGAGCGCACCAAACACATTGAGATACAAGTGCACTTCATTCGCGACCATGTTTCCTTGCACAATATTCAACTCCAGTACATTTCCACGAAGGAGCAAGTTGCTGATGTTTTCACCAAATCTCTAGATCGTGGAAAGTTTGAAGACTTTTGAAGTTTCTTCTCTTGTTCTCTGAAGACCTAATGTATTATGGGGGGGAATGTTAGCATTAACACATTAGGTTATGTAAGGGTATGTGTAAGGGTATGTCCTTTCACATTATATTGTATAAATATTCATCATTGAATTAATGTAATACCGTGGTTCATATAACATTTTATATTCTCATATACTTATTAGTAATGTAGCTTTATTGTAGTCTAGAGCATGCTTCTTTTTGCAAGATCATTACTAAACTTTGAAAGGAAAATGATTGTGTACCTGGATATAAATTAGGTGACAAAATTGTTTTTTACCAAAAAAAAATGCAATTGTAGTATGTTGGCATCCTTGCCACATTGTTTTCCTTTGTGAAAAATTTAACTATGCAGTAATATTTTCTTCCCCAAAGCTCTTCTTTTTCAGAATGTGTTCCTTGTTTTCTACGTTTTGCTGTCAAAGTTTGTTGGCTGCGCTCAAGGAAGCGTGCAGTTCTTTTTGTTCGCTCATCATGCAAGGTCCAAGTAAATTCACGGCTTTTGACAGGCGAGAGTTGTTTCGCTCCAACGCTTCTGCTGAAAACTCATTTCGGCCTCAAAAAACAACAATAAAAACTGGTTAAGTTGGCAAGCGCGATTTGATTTCGGAGCAAGAGTTAAGCGCAAGCCCATTTCGTAGGCTATAGTTAGTCCATGAGAAGCGGATCTCGTAAACCATAAGGAGCCCTAAATAATATAAGCTAACTATATGCTAACAAATGTTGTTAGCAATAACAAATAATAACTAAATAATGAAATAACACGCTAACATCCCCCCTTATTACATTATTTGGGTAATAATATAACTACTATCTATGCTAACATCCCCCTATACAACAATATTTGGGTAAAGTATATAACTGCCCCAATACAATGAAGAAGAAGAGAAATGAAAGAATGGTGGCTCGTGCTTTGTCTTCGGCTCTGGCTCTGGCTCATGGCTCTGGCTCTGGCTCTAAGCGTACCTCTGGATTTGTACCTCTGGGTCTATCTTTGGATCTTCCGATGAATTTGCCTCTGGATCAGTGCCTCTGGATTTGCCTGTAGATCTGCCTTTGGAACTTTGTCTCTGGGTCTGTCTTTAGGTCTGTCTTTGGGTCATTATCTCTGGGACTGCCACTCGGTCTGTCACTGGATTTGCCTCGGGGTCTACCATAGGTTTTACCTTTTCGGTAGAAGCCATACAACATTTCTTTCATCATGGTCCATTGTGTGAGATCTGTCCATCCACAATCAATATGAACCTTGTTGGCCATTTTCACTTTGTACCAACATCTTGAAGAAGAGTGATTCATACATCCACATGAATCACAAGGATGTAATTTCCAACACTTAGCTGCAACATGTCCTGTTTTTCCACAATGACTGCAACAATGCTTTTTAGGAGATGTAGGAGATTTAGGTTTTACAAACATAGAATCACTGGTACTTGCTTGTCCAAAATAGCCAAGGCCTTCATGCTTTGCCCTGACATTTAGCATTATAGGAGTTTTAATGCCTTGTTCCTGTTTACCTAATCTCTCACCATTGAATCCCATTTTCTTCATCATTTTGGATCCAAATCCTTTGGTGTGTTTTTCAAAACACCCAATTTCATCATCTTCATCAATGTTTTTAACAATATGGCATTTGTCATTATTGATGAGATTATGGAGTTCATTTTTAGGAGGTTCAGTTTTTAAGTCACTAGTGTCACAAGCAAAATCTGCTACTGTGATGAGATCACCTGTGCTACAACTGATATCTGCCATCATAGGCATGAGGTCGCTTGTATCACAACAAGCATTGGCCATCATGGGCTCAAGGTCACTTGTGTCACTACAAGCATCGACCATTAGGGGTTTGACCTCTGTTTCCTCACTAATGTCCCTTTTCACTTTACTTTGAGCAATGTCAAGAGCAACAAATGACATGTATATGCCCATTATAGCGCCAATAGGGATTAGAACACCATTTTTCTGCATGTCTTCACAATACGCAGAATCATTGATTATGGCATCTACACCATTCCGTAGTGTGAGAAATGTGCCATCTTCATGATAATCTATCCCATCCATGAATGGAGAAAAGTATGGGCCTTTAATTGATTTAGCAACATCAGTTGATTTTGGGGTAGTTTTCTTCTTTGATCTGCCCATTCTTAAGGTGTCGGTCTCTGCCGAAAATGCACCTTTTACAATGAAATTTTGCAAAAATAATTTGACTAAGGTGTCGGTCACTGCCGAAAATGCACCCTTATAAGTCTTCCCCCCTTGTTTTTGCAAAATTATATCTCCCCTTTTTGCAAGATAGGAGATGGTGGAGAGAAAAAAATTTATCCCCCCCCTTTAGTGCAAAAAAAATGCAACTATGAAGCCTCAAAAGGCTCTTACAAAGCTTGCCTCGTAGGCAAATTAGCACAATATGTCACCAAAAAAAATCCCCCCTTGTGTGAAGTACTTCAAACAAAAGATGTTTGCTATTTATGAAGCCTAAAAAAACAGGTTTTGAGGTTTGATGATTGTATGCCTTATTGATAGCTTTTGAAGAATTGCTCAATGAGGAAAAAAAATCCCCCCTTCACTTATGCAGCAAAAAAATGCCCCCCCTTTTTAAGTTTGAAAATTTTTCCCTCCAATGTTTATAAAAAATAATATAAAGTTTAATTAAATTATTTTTCTAAAAAAAAGAAATATTTCATATATTTTTAAAATAATTTATTTTTTTAAGAAAAATTAAAAAAATTTAATTAAACAAAAAATATTTTTTGAAAAAAAACATTAGAAAAAAAAAAAATCAAACAAAAATTTTACCTTTGGGGGGGGGTCGACGGGGTTTGAACCCCCGACCTCCGGCTGCTAAGAGGCGGCTTCTAACCAGCTGAGCTATCGCCTCGGCTGGGATTAAAGGGGCACGACCCTTTAATTAAGTTGACCACCGCGGCGAGAAGATAAGAGGCGGCGCCTCCCTCCTCCGGTGGCGCCCTCGACGCTGGTGGCGCGTCGCTGCTGTGGTGGCGACTTTGTCCACTGGTGGCGATGGTGGCTGCAATCACTTAGTCCTACGATCGAACAATGTGGCTGTACCTTAACAATGCGTGAGAAGAATTGTCCCAGTGATTGTATCCCTCAAGGTTGCCTGTAACTGTGGCACCGTCCGTTGTCAGATCGTTGACAAACGATGAACACCGCTGCTACGGAATTCGATCCGCCTCTGCTCAGATCGTTGACAAACGATGTGAGCCTGAAAAATAGCTTGTGCTGGCTGGCACTGCAACCTGGGAATGGTTGACAGTTACTAATCCTCTACGCGATTTGCAGTGATATGCGACATTCGGGGGAGGTTGCTGTAAAAAATTGCCTGCGCCAGCACTCTTTTGTGCGATCGTCTCGAGCAAACGTCGGCTTGCAAAATATTTCTCTCCAGGACCGAATCACCTCACCTGGATTCTTCTGAGGCGACGTTATGTTCCCACGCTTGCAACGAATTCTTCCTCCATGGCGTCTCACAATCGTGGCAGTCTTTTTGTCCTTCTATAACTTCCGATTGTCTATCACAATCAGAGGACTTTTGCAATGGGTGCAGAAATTTGTGCAAGAAACACCTCGTTCCACTGCGTCTTGCAAACGTGAATGCCAAGACTCCTGCAACCGCGATCCTGCAGCTGGGAGGTAGCAAATAGCAACACGATTCTGCGATACACGCAGAAAATCATCGCCACGCAGGAAGATAATCGTCCTCCCGTATTCACAGCAATAGAGCTGGCATAGCCCTGCAGACGCAATCACGTTGGATTGCGAGTTTTTGAGCCTTCGATCCGGTAGTTTTGTTAGTAGAGCAACCACCTCGCCGGATCAGATAAGATCCTGCAACATTGGCTTCACAGTTGAAGACTTATTTGCAGATGGTTTCTCGTGGACCCTGGTGTAAATTGTGCGCGTTAGTCCCACATTCGGGACATCGAAGGGCAAAAAGGCTTTTAAAAATAAAAAAGCTCAATAACTTTAATGTGCACCTTATGGTGGACAAAACCTCGCTTGGCGCCCTTTTGTCTCCTGCCACATCAAGCCTTGGGCACTTGCCACGAACGTTGTTTGCGACTTGTCCTCATCTGTAAGCCTACTTACACGTCAGTCAGATCCACCCACCTTAGCTGTAGGATATCCGTCTTCTTAGTTGTCAGGTCTGCACTTTGTCGCCCTTCACCCATCGTCAGGTAGCCAATCACGTCACCGCTTCGAATCGTCGTTAGTCCATCTAGGTCTGTCTCAACCGTTTAGGCTGCGTCGGGGCCTCGCCTCTTCTCAAGTGTCGAGTCCTTCCTGACTAGGTCTTCCAGCTCTGGTCGACAACCTCCTCCAACACTCAGATCTCTTCGCGAGGAGGGATCAATTCTGAGTCAAAATCGAAGCGAGGAGCGGGCCCAAGCCAACCCGCTCTGATACCATGTCGGGAAACAAGATAGTTTGCATTAATCAATGAACTATTAAATAATACAACGTAGGCTATAGTTAGCCCATGAGAAGCGGATCTCGTAAACCATAAGGAGCCCTAAATAATATAAGCTAACTATATGCTAACGAATGTTGTTAGCAATAACAAATAGAAACTAAATAATGAAATAACACACTAACAGAGTTAAGCACAAGCCCATTTCGGGCTAAAAAATTGCGAAACCCAAGTGGGGCCCAGGCCTTTTCGCCCCCATTTGAGAGCGCAACTCAGTTTCGGGCCTTGTCTGGGCGGAATGCAGTTTTGAGGAGAAAATGCTAAGTGGGGCCCTAGCACTTTCGCCTTTGACTTTTCTCAAAGTCAGCACAGATCTGTTTTAAACGGCGTGGGGCCCAAGCACTTTTGCCTTAACTTCGAGCGCAAGCCCATTTTGGGCTAGAAAACATCCGAAACCAAGTGGGGCCCAGTTCCTTTTCACCCCAGCTTAAATGCGCAATTCCATTTCGGGCCTAGAAGGGGCGAAAGCGCCTTTGACGTTTCTGAAAGTCAGTGCAAATCTGCTTTAAATAGTGTGGGGCCCAAGCGCTTTCGCCTCAAATCATTAGCACAACTCAATTTCGGGGTAAGAATGGGCGAAAGTTATTTTTGTCTTTTTCTAAGCACCAGCGCAAAACAGTTGCGGAAAACGTTGCAGATGGGGCCCAAATTCCTTTTCGCCCCAGCTTGGCAGCGCAAGCCCATTTCGGGCCTAGTATGGGCAAAAGTGCCTTTGACTTTTCCTAGGCCAGCGCCATCCCCAAGACAGCCGAAATCCCAAGCATTTTCGTCCCAATTTGAGAGCGCAAGCCCAGTTTGGGCTAGGAGACAGCGAAACATAAGTGGGGCCCAATCCTTTTCGCTCCCACTTGAGAGCGCAAGCTCTTTTCGGAGCTTGTGTGGGCGAAACGCAAGTGGGGCTCACATCAACAAAGCTACTCTATCTTAGTCAACCTCTCCTGCTTTAGCAAAAATTTCCCAGAAGTGCTTCTCACCGACGAAATTGAGTCTCAAAGGCGCCCTTCACCCTCTTAAGTGTATTCGGTCAAAGAAGCATCCAAATCCAATCCCCCAGATCTCAGAAATCAGATTTTTTGTCGAGGCGGTTCCAGCAAGTGAGGAGACGGTGCTACAGGCGAATCATGTCGTCACATTGAAGTCATACAGCTACTTCTCAGCGAGTCATCAGTTTCAGGCCATGCCTCATTACTTTCTGATGAGTGCCAAAATCCAATCTTTGCTGCCATCGCAATGTTTTGTGGTTAGGCATTTATGTCCCAGAGACGGAATCCTCTATAAAAACTAGCAATTCTAATGTAAAAGGATGGACGTTTCTGCTAGAAAACTGCTGTACCTGAACTCTGCTATGAATACAAAGAACCCTTGGCTCTAATTCTGGATTTCTTTCTGTGTGTATGTTTTCTATCTTTTATTTCTATTAAATTCGCTTCTTCGTCTGAAGGCTATAATTCTATGTCTGGATTTAGCTTTTGATTGAGGGTGAACGCTGAAATAATCCTGGAAAGACATGTCTAAGAATATCTGGTTTTAATTTCTGTTATGTTCTTTGTGTTAAGTGCTATTGGTTTAGAGTGCAATTAAGTAATTGTGCTGCCTGTTCATCACCCACGTTCACCTGGCTTGACCCATCCCTTTAAGTCATTTCTAATTTCTTTCCTGTTTCCTTAACCTCAAATCCCCAAGTTAGAATAGTAAGGGAACCAGCCCTCTCTGGAGATTGGCACGGGAGGTATTTCTTCCTTTCGGCCTTTCAATGTTGGCCGGGTCTAGGGCGCATGGATGAAACATTCCATACCTAAGGCGGATTCTTGACCAACACAGTACTTATCAATGGCACCATTGATTACAAAGTCCAATATGAATTCTATGACAACTTGTTTGCAGGCCACGTAGGAAGCAATAAAACAAGTTAAGTGATAGAAAAGCAGGTAGGAACCATATCAAAGAGATCATCACTGATCTTATTTCAACCTTGAGAGAAAATAATCAAATCATGTTATTAGTAGATAGCTTAATTAAAATGGCTATATTTATAGCTTGCATGACATACAAAGTTGAACTTATTACCTGTGCTTATACTAAATAATTTTGAAATATGGTAAATACTAAAAGACATACTCAGTGATAATAACTCCAAATTTATAAAAAAATGATGAAAAGATGCTCATCAACACCTAGATTTACAATTAAACTTTAGTAGTGGCAATCACTTGCAATATGACAGGTAAGCTGAGAAGGTCTAGTAGCAATAAGATAAAACCTTATATAAGGCAAAGTTATTCTTCCTTGAATTTGCTAGAAAGCAACAGCACTGATTTATTTGTTGGCGTGCTTTTTGGTTTTGCAGCTTAAGAAAATTAGATTTTTCTTTCTCCTTTTTAAATCGTGCTATCTTATGATGAAGATGAAGACACATTATTTATGCGATTGCAATTCTCATATAAAGTATTTATTTTCTCACACACAGGATCAGTACCTGGGAGGCTTCAAAAGATTTTTCACTTAACTTCATCCCACATGATTTTGGTGGTTATTAAAAATCAATAAAAATGAAACTTTAATCAATCCTATAAATGTTTATCAAAGAGAAATGGAATGTTATTCAACTCTGTTTTGGGTAGAGCTATTCTATCTGGACATCCTATTATTGCATAATATGCTTCCTTAGATATGTATCTGTTCATTTGCATGCATTTAATTTTGAACTAGTTCATTTTTCTTTAATATGAACCAAAGGATGCAAATTGATTAATGTATGGTTTTGCTGCAGCTACAAATCCTTCCCTTACAGCAGCTGTTGTGGTTCTAACGGGATTGGTTGGAGCGAACTTTGCGCAGACATTGCTTGACAAGCTTGGCTTGGATGATCCTATTGCACGAGGAATGGCTACAGCCTCTAGGTCAAAATCTAGATACCCTAATTAAAGATAAATTTAACCTGTTAATGCAGTGTTTCATTTTCCTCTCAACAATGCTGTTAATATATGTTGTTTGTGACACTGATAGAGGGGATAATGGTTAAGATAAATAGGAAGGTAAATGAGAGAGCATGCATCGATATCCACAAATAACAAAACAAAACCAGCATCCAACAATATATCAAAGGTATTGTCCAAAGCATTTCCATTCTATAATTGCAATTTGCAGAAGCATGAAAAGGAAGAAAACATAGCTGAAATGATGGTGTGGCACATATGACTAAATATAATGATATGCAGATAATGTGACCTGCAATAAAGGTGGAATGCAGTTAATGTCCCTGTCCGTGGAAAGTTAATTATACTAAAACTTGACTTTTCATTAAAATTGTGTCTCCTATCTAAGGAGAGTAAGTGCAATTGATGAATGAGATCTACCGTCTAGTATATGTAAACCACTTATGCAAAAATTTCAAGGTTTATGTAATTCAAGTAATAATTTAAATCATATTTTCTGTCTAGAGGAGAATATGGGCAGATCATGAATGAGATGTACTTTATAATATTTATAGACAACTTCCCCCCCTTTCATCACTAATGGTGGAAACATGTAGTAGCCATCTATGATTAGTTTATGCATGCTTTGACTGGAAAACGAGGTCCACATTTTCAATTCATCCAAATCCTCTTCTTCATAGGAGTTGAGTACATGTAAAATTATCTCTTTTGTATTCCATGGATGATGTACATTCTCTTTCGTGCTTGTCACCTCCATTATGGCAATGAATATGTAGTTCTTTCTCATCATGTAATAGACTTTACTGTTCTGCTCATAGTAGTGACACACGGACTTGGTGAAGACTTGGCAAGGACATTTTTGACTAGGACTTGGTGACTCAGCAAAGACGGCCAAGTCCTTGGCAAAAACTTTGCAACGAAATAATATACAAACTAATGTCTTCTGCTGATGTATTTCTGTTATTGCCAGATTATTGGCCAGTCATTCCCCACAATCCCTATTTTTTTTTTTTCAGCCAAGTCCCGAGGTTTCAGCAAAAACTAGCTGAGTTTCGAAACTATGGTTCTGCTCAACAGATTTTGCATGAGCAATTCTATGTTGTTAGATGCATATGGTTCGTGCAGTGTCTGTTTTCTTTGACGAGAGGCGGATATTATAACATCTGTTTTGCTATATAATTTGCACAACATAGAATCAGCTAAAGTAGTTGTTTGTGGTATTACAGCGCTCATGGCTTCGGAACTGCAGCATTGTCAGCAAAAGAACCAGACGCCCTTCCATTCTGTGCTATTGCCTATGCATTAACTGGTATATTTGGATCAGTATTGTGTTCCATTGCAGCAGTTCGCCAAAGTTTACTGTTTATTGCAGGCTGAGATCGACAACATATGTGAGCTTTGATCAATTATAAAGTAATGCATATATGTACACTACAAATCCATCTTCAATCTTGATGAAGTTGGGAGGGAAAAGGTCAGTCTTGTTGTATATTAAGAAATCTTGTGGACATCCTTGTAGAGGAATAAGTGGCTATGTACTGAGACAATTGTTCTACATAATTGTCAATCATTTCTTCTGTTTTGCTGGTCTATTCTTGTCATTCTTATTTGAATTTACGAGTAAGCTTTATAAAGTAGAATATGTTGATATGGAAAATGCACCACGATAATGCTGACATTATTGATGGGGTAAATTTGAGATGCGACATATCTTCCCTGGCCTTAATGTATCAAGTGCTTTGTTATATTTCTGCCTAGTACATGGGCTACATCCATTGGTATTTGGATTTATTGATTGTGGGTCAAAATATTGTGGGGTGTGTATGTGATTAAAGACTGACCAACAACGCCACATTAGTCCGCTATAATTCGCGTTTTAAGGTGCCACTGAAATGCACGTAGGAATAGAAGAATATATATATATATATATATATATATATATATATATATATAAACCCTTATCTATATATATAGATATACCATTTTTTAAGATACTATTAAAAAAATTAAAATTACTTTTAATTCTGTTTAAAGCAGAAAATTTAAAATTAATTTAATAAAAAAAAATTATTATACATTTATTGTGTTTATGTTGGCCCTGAACCTAATTCTTTGTTTTCAAATACTTATGAGTTAACTTGATCAAACAAGATATAATATGTATGTGTATGTGTGTGTGGGGGTATAATGTTCTATTCTATGAACCTAGTTCTTATTTTTGACATAGTTAAGAGTTAGCTTGATCAAGTAAGCTATAATGTTTCTGTTAATATTGTATAATGTCTGTTTTATCTGAGGTCGAGCATCCCTAACACAGGTTTAACTAACTGATAAGATTGAACCCAGTTCCTCGTCCCAGTTAGGGAGTCTGGTCAGTGAGAATAATATATACATATATATTTGTATGATATTTATTGAGTCGAGCATCCACATACATATGTGCGACTTGGGTAATCAAAGGGGTTCGAACCAATTTATCGTCCTGACATACTTGCTAGTCAGCCTGATCACGAAGGGTAACTTGTTCAGTATTTTGTTGTGCGTCTGTACAGTTATTGTAATGATTGTTTTTTAAAAACATATTTAGTCTTTTGTATCGGATATTTAGTGACATTTGTGACATGGCTGTTGTGGTCTGAAACAGGGCTCGAATTTAAAAAACAAAATTACCTTTTTTTTTTATGACGGTTAAATTTTTTTATTGATTTTTACAATAGGGTTTCAAATTTTATTTGTCTTTCAAATTTTTTGAAAGATAATAGCCACTTCATATTTTCGAGGATCAAATTTATTTTGGAATCACAATCTAACTTTAAGGAACGGAGTGAAAGAAGGTTGAACCAAAAGTAATTGTGTCAACAAATACTTACCCGTTTTAATCCCATGTAACCAATTAACAAATACAATTTTACAGGTTAATAATTAACAAATACAATTTTGCATGTTAATAAAAAATGAAAGACACAACAAAATCAAAAAAAATATCAATTAACTCTAGCTTGTAGATTTAAGAAAAAACTCACCTTTAAAAGCATCCTTATGCAAAGGTAGCGTCACTCTAGAGTTAATTTTCTTTTTTTGTTTGTAACTGTGAAACTGGATGAACCAGATGGAGATGTAAATGGATGTACAGTAAACCTTGAAAGGTGCAGGAGTGCCATATAGATGGATGTACAGTAAACCTTGCAAGAATGCAGGAGTGCTATAATGGATAGATGGTAAACCAATATTTACAAAATTGATGCAATTATTTTTTCACCTATCACCAGTACCTAGCCCGCCCCTTGCCCACTCCTTGGCTTTTTGTTTTAGTTTTTTCCTCTTTTCTCACGTAATGAACTTCTTCCAACTGATAAAAGACCCTGATTTTCACACCCCTTAGACCAAACCACGTAAAATTTAATTGGGCAATATTCTTCTATAAATACCTTTACTTCGTCACATTTACTCACCCCACCCCATGATTCTTGTTCCCACTGACACCGCGTGAGTTTTTCATCAATGACGCATGACGTGTGAAAAACAAAGCAATCCAGTAAATACACATCAATCACACAAGTAAAAAACAAAGCAAAAACAAAACAACCCAATAAATACACATCAATCACACACAATCACACATAAGTAAAAAACAAAGCAACCCAATAAATACACATCAATCACACATACGTATGCTTACGTTACAATAGTGCCCAACTGCCTTGTGTGCTTCGATTAGCAGGGAGGGAATTAATTTAAATTATTATTTGTTGTCTTTGATGGGCCATGCAACGAAAGGGTGTATTTGTACTTCTTAGTGCTATCTCACGAGAGCACTACTTATTATCTCTCCCAAGTTATCACTTGTGCCTGATGTTGTCACTCTTGATATTAATACATTAATATATTTATATATACTGATTTATGTATATATTTATAAAATTTATAGTTTTTAGATATATGTACTTGCAAAATTTACAGTTTATAAAAAAATAACAAGTAACAATCTATTGATATAAAATCAAAACCATAATTTACAGTTTCAAATATAAAATACGATCATATGCCTGTCAAATTTCAGGCCTGATCTGAAACACCGAGGGCTTAAATCATAGGCAAGGAGTTAACTGTTTTAAAGGAAAAACAACGATCAGTAGAAGTCTATCTTTTTAATAAAATGGTTAATATAAAAATTATAATATCATTAGCATTCATTTGACAACTTTAGAAATACTAATATTCAAGAGGGTCTGTGGTAATGTTTTCTAAAAGATTATACCTATTTAATTAGATTATATATAATATATTAAATGATTAGTTTAAGTGGTTAAAAATATAGATTTTATATGTAAAGATTTGTATTAATTTTTTGAAGGTTTTATAATATAATATGGATAGAACATGTTTTATATCATCTAATCGGTTAAAAAAGCTTATATATTAAGATTAAAAAAATAAAGAGAATAAAAGAACATAAAAGATTGGAAAAATGCATTTGAGCATCAATTATATCCTTCACTTATAATAAAAGAATTATCACACTTATGCAATATGGGTAAATAGTGGGTGGAGTATACTTATAATAAAAGAATTATCACACTTATGCAATATGGGTAAATAGTGGGTGGAGTATACATATTTTTGTAAAGGCACATATCTTAATAAATGTTTAATCGAAAAATTCACTTCTAAGTATAGGTCTTAGACTCAGAGTTTTGAATATGAAAATATGGTTGTGAAATGCGGTCTTTGTAACAAGATGGACATCAAAGTTATCACTACACTACTTAAAGGAATGCCTCCAGAACAATTGGAGGTGGGTACAACACTAGAATCATATAACCCTTAGTCGAGGGAAGAAGGAAATATGGAGCCTGTAGAAGGGACTAGTAAGGGGCAAGAACCAATCCCACAACCTATGGAAGAGCGAGAGGAAGACAAATTCGTCCCAAGCACCATGGAGGCAAATTTTCAAGGTCAAACCCTATTTAAAAAATGTGTGATTTTCCTTTCAAATTCCTTTTCTTGTATGAATTTGGTCGTAGAAAATTTGGAGTGTTTGCTTCGTCCGTATCAATCTTCAACTTTGCCCTCGGACAAAAACTTGGAGGAAGAGGGTCTTACTGTGGGACCTCCCATTTGGAGTATGGGTTTTGGTAGAAGCCAACCCTTGCTAGAAAGAAGATCCCACAAGGAAGGGTGTCAAGGTGCCAAAAAATCATCACTCGCAGTCATTCAAAAACTTCAGTAGATATTGGTTTGAGGGGTAAACCTGGCAAGCCTTCTATGATAGTAGTTTTGCAGAAAGAGACTGCTAGGGAAGTGGCCAATGGGACACAAGTTGTTCTAAATTTTGGGGGAAAGGTCCAGGGGGCCAAACATAAAAGATGAAAATCATCTCTTGGAACATAAGGGGGCTTAACGCCCCCTCTAAGCACAGGGTAGTTTATGCTTTGAGAAGGGACCATAACCCGGACATACTTCTTCTTTAGGAAACTAAGCTTGACGATAATAAGGTAGAAAGAATAAAAAACATCATTTGGAGAGATGTGGAAGTAGTTTTTAGTGCAGCAAAGGGTTCGTCTGGGGGCCTTCTTTGTCTTTGGAACAACAACTCTATAGAGGGAAGATTAGTCATCAGTTCTAGATGGTTCATTACCTTGTTTTGCCACAATAGGGAGTTGAAGGAAAATTGGTTTCTGACGAATGTTTATGCTCCTAACACATCGGTTGGGAGAAGGCAACTTTGGGAGAACCTGAGCCAAATGAGATCCACGTTTAGAGGAATTCCATGGATTTTAGCAGGGGATTTCAACACCCCTCTTAATCATTTTGACAAGAAAGGGGGATCTCTTATCCCTTTAGAGAGTATGTAGGACTTTCAATCATTTCTTAATTCCAATGATCTCATGGATATTGACCTAAGAATATTTCACTATACATGGAGTAATAGGTGGTTGGGAGACTAGTTGATCCAAATTTGACTTGATAGGTTTCTGGTCTCCCAAGAGGGCTTCACAATATTTGGTGATTCCTTGCTCATGACCTTGCCCAAAATCGGCTTTGATCATAGCCCAATTGTTTGGGAGGTAGTTAAAGACATGAGAAAATATAATAGCCCATTCAGGTTTGAACTGATGTGGTTCAAACATGAAGATTTATCTTCAAATATTGAAGAATGGTGGGCAAAATCCTTTGAAGGTCCCAAATTGAGCCAAATTGCTAGCAAATTGAGACATATAAAGCAAAACCTGAAGGCCTAGAATAGGACCACTTTTGGTAACCTATTAAAAAAGAAAGAGGAATTACAAGCCGATATTCATGACATTGAACAAAAAATTATAGAAGGATCTATGATAGAGGAAATCAGAATGAAAGAGAGGGAACTGATCTTAGAGTACCACAATATCCTAGAATGTGAGGAAACATATTGGCATCAAAAATCTAGAATCAGATGGTTGAAGGAGGGGGACTAGAATACTAAGTTCTTTCATATCTCTACCCTCCATCATAAAAGCTACAACAAGATTAGAGAAATTGTTAAAAGAGATGGCTCCCTAATGAACAATCTCGATGAGATTAGAGAAGTTGTGGAGTACTTTAAGGATATTTTGGGAGAGTCAGCTACTGAACACCCAGTTGGAGAGGACTCTCTTTTGAGAGTCATTCCTACCCTAATCACTAAAGACCTCAATTTGTACCTCCTAAGCCCCTTCATAGAGGAGAAATCAAGAAGGTTGTGTTCGATTTATGGGGGACAGGGCTTCAAGATTGGATGGCTTCCCAACTGCCTTATTTCAACTTTTTTGGCATATGTTAGGACCTGATGTGGTGGTTGCCATTCAAGAAGTGCAGGTAACCCACCATATCCCCTCAGATGTTAACTCCATGTTTTTGGCCTTGATTCCCAAATTAGCTAGTGCAAGAGACTTCAAGCAGTTTCACCCCATCAACTTGTGTAATACTCTTCTTAAAGTCTTGATGAAGTCCATTGCTAACCGACTCAAAGTTGTTCTTCCTTTCATAATTGATGTTAACCAGGGTGGTTTTGTAAGAGGCAAGCAAATTTTAGATGGGATCATCACCATCCATGAGGTAATCCACTCGATGGATAGAAGTGAGGAGGCTGGTATGCTACTAAAGCTCGACATGAACAAGGCCTACGATCGGGTCTCCTAGGATTTTTTGGCTAAGATCTTATATAAATTTGGGTTTAATCAAGAATGGGTGGCTCTGGTTACTAGGTGCATCTCCACAACTAGTTTCTCTATGTTGGTTAATGATGCAACAACAAACTACTTTGGAAGCAAGAGGGGCTTGAGACAAGGTGACCCTTTGTCACCCTATTTGTTCATATTAATAGCACTCAACTGGAGCATCTCTTCAGCAGTATCCAATGACTGGTTAGGGGGTTTTAAGTCGGTCTCAACTACTGACCCAATGTCATTAACAGTTTGTTGATGACACAATAATTGTCTCCAAATATTCTATTCCCCAAGAAAGTGAAATCAAAATCATTCTAAATAAATATGAAGAGGAAGCAGGGTAGAAAGTTAATTTTTCTAAGAGCAAAATTTACTTTATCAATACTCCTGAGGTCAGGCAACGAAGCATCTCATGAATTTTTGGTTGTGCAATAGGGGACCTTCCAACTTCTTATCTGGGAATGCCACTTTTCAAGGGATAAATGAAGGTCGATATGTGGAACCCGGTTATTGATCGTTTCTCCAAGAAATTGATAGGTTGGAGGGGTTGCCTCCTAAGCCAGGTTGGGAAAGCCTAGTTGGTTTAGTCCACCCTTCAAAGTATTCTAATATACTTCATGTCAGTTTTTAAACTCAACCAAGATCAGGAATAGATTGGAACAAATCCAAAGGTCCTTCATATAAAAATAGACTGCACTTGTGGCCTAGGACCAAGTCTGTTCCAGAAAGGATTTTGGGGTCTAGGTTTCAAGCGTTTAAAAATGATGAACGAGGCTTGATTGGTAAAATGGGATGGAAGTTGCTGAAGAATGACCAATTATGTTGGGTTAAAATTTTTAAGGCTAAGTATATGCATGATAATCAAGACTTTATCAACTCAAAGATCCACCCTAGAGGCTCTTCTTTCTGGAACAACTTGCTAAACTACAAATCCCTATTGAGAAAAGGAATCAAATGGTGTATAGGAAATGGTGAAAAAGTAGATTTTTGGAAAGATGCTTGGTTGACTGATTCCCCTCTTGAATGCGATTCTTTGTTGCTCCCTCTTATACAACAATTATCAAAAGCCATCAAAAGCAAAGTCAAAGACTTTCTTGTCTTTAGAGACGATAGCTGCCATTGGAAAATTTTGAATCTACCAAGTCTTTCAGAAGCCCAGGCTAAAGCCTAGAAGGCATTGGTAGACTTGATGAGGGTATTTCCTATTAACCTTGTTGGAGGCAATGATTATTTGATATGGAGTAAGGATAACAATGGCCTCTACACTGTTAATACTGGGTACTCATTGATTGATAAAGAGTTTGGGGTGGATCCCTGTGAATAAGATATGGATCAAGAACTTAATTTCCAAAATCACCATTTTCTTCTGGCTCATGGTGCAGAATAAAATTTTGACCATAGACAATTTAGTTAAAAGAGGGTTCAATCTTGTCAATAGATGTGCCCTATGTGAAAAGAAATTGGAATTTGTATACCACCTTTTTCTTGGCTATAATTTTTCTCATGAAGTTTTAAGTTTTCTTCTTTCTAGGTTTAGAATCTCTTGGGCCCTCTCAGACAACATGGTGGATGTCTACCTTCAATGGTCCTCCCCATTTAAATCTAAACCACAACCTCCTTCAACATTTATGCCTCCCTCACTTCCTTTGGGGGATATGGCGTGAGCACAACAATAAAATTTCAAAGATACAAAAAGGGATGCAAGATCAATTGGTACCCGCATTGGGAGTGCACTAGTGGAGAATTGGAAGATCTTTAAAAACCACCAAGAGTTGGTTTCTACTCAAGAACAAGATATTTTTAAATCCTGGGACATAGATGTTGCCCCCATCTCTTTGTGAGTAACCATCCAAGGCTGAGGTTCATTAGGATCCCCCAACAGATTGGATTAAATTAATTTTTTATGGAGTTGTTAAGGGAAATCCTAGGGTGGTTGGAGTTGGAGGTGTTCTTCGTGATTTGACTGGGACTATTCTGCTAGCCTTTGAGCAAGCAGTCAAACCATTTTTTAGAGGCCAGTGTCTTAATAGTAAGAACTAAATATGTACTTCAATTAGGATCTAGGAAGGCGATAATAGAAGGGGACTCCCTTAACATCATCAAGGCAATTAAATAGGAGCACAAAGCAAGTTGGAAAATTGTGGAATTGATCATGGAGAGTAGATTAAACCTGGAGAAGCTTGAATAGGTCAAGATCCAAGCATATATATTGGGAAAGCAATCAAGTTGCAAACTGGATGGTAAACTTGGGAGTGGGGCTCCAAGGATTATAGGATTGAAAAATTGACTTTCTTCCTGCTCTTATGGAACTAAGAAGGAAAGGAAGGAAGAATGCCTATTAGAGTGGTAGGTAGAGAATAGATTAGATGGCTCAGTCTAAATATTTTGTCACAGTGACACAACTAGATAAGTTCACGAGGTCCTCTCGCAGTAGGGACTTTCCTTGAAGACACTCGTAGTAAGTTGAGCTCCATTGGGTCCAAGGAGGCACTGGAATTTTTGTAGTACCTGGATTGTGTGCAGTAATTCTATGTTTATGGTGTTTCTATCTTTGGTTGGTTTGGTTTTGTGGTAGTGTTTTAATTTCAATTGGTTGTTAGTGTGTTATCTTAGTTTTGTCTTGCAAAATCTTATGGTTTAGTCGATGTTTTTTATTTCCTTTTGAATAGGTTGTTGGGTCTATTGAAAATATGTTTACAACCTAATGTACGGGTTTGGAGACCCTAAAACCCCTTCTACCCTAATGATAATAAAAAATGTCTAGTCGACATTAGTGATTAATTACAATATTATATAGATAAACTTACAAGATACTATATGGAAACCTAGAGGCCTATATAATATATTACAACAAATAATATTGATTTTGATCAAAAAAATGAAATATTACACATCAATATCCCCTTAATCTAAACAAAAGTCTTCATAATCTAAACTAAAGTGCAAATAAGAGAAAAAATTATTGAATATCCCCTTTAATAAAATCTTCCAAGCCAGTGTGCCTTTCCAATCAGAGTGAAAGTAATCTTCGATATTACTTATATGAAAATATTTGTCAAGTGATCTCTTGAAGCCACATACATTGCAAGTAAGATCTAGTAATGAAGTTGACAAATATTTATTGAATATTATGCATTCAAAACTCAATGTGTTTGGTCTTATTGATGTTCCATTGGATAATAATTCAAGTGAATGATGCTTTGATTATTGTAGCATGATGGTGGTATTCCACAGTTGGAGGAACAAAGAAGAAATATTAGAATGGACTAGCAAAACAACTCATCAACATACAATTTGAGTAACACTCAAACATTCTTAGGTATCAATTCAAATGACCTACAACACGATTAACCTTACCCTTGGCAGCCTTGCATAGCACAATAAATCATATGACCTTTTTTACAGTCCAGATAGCCTTAAGCATACTCTAGATGGTGTACCTCTTAGTTAGATGACCTTAGCCTTACATGGGATGGCCTGGGTCTAAGATCTAGACCACCCAATATAGTTATCTATAATAAACAGAATAAAGTGGAAATAATTTGGATCATCTACCTATAGTAATGACAATCAACTACAAGCACATGCACAAAGATTACACAATTTGCATCACAATGGTCGAATGACAATATTATTATAAAAAAAATATAGATTTGTATGCAATATAATCATCTCATTCGTACTCTCATGCTTTTTGTCTAGCATGTACCCTCTCAAATGAATGAAGGGTTCTATTTATCTTTTTGGGAGGTAGTTACTCTAACTACATACCTCCCGTCTTATCACCTTTTACTTACCTTTATCATTCATTTTCATTTTATTTCATTTCTAACTATGACTCATTAATTATATGTACATTAACTATTTCTTCATCATACACAACAAAACATTACAATGAACCAAAACTATTACATTCAAAGTTGCATGTGTGTGTACTTGAATTTTAAGATATAAGGTGGTACTTGTGATGGTGTCGTGTCAAAAGTAGCGCCTACATCTACTCTCTTGTCTAGATTGGTTGACATCCTCATCAATAGTTTTTGCTACTCATAATGGATTTTACTTTGTTGTGGATGAGGCATTGGTGCAAATACTCCCTCCAACTCTTGAATTTGCAACTTTAAGGCTTTAGTTTCTCCCTTTAATCTCTTTGCATAGGCTTGGTAACAAGCCCATTAGAAACCATAATGATGTAATTTTTTCTCAAATTCAACCAACCTAGCCTTCAGTTCCACCTCTCTTTTCATTGCTTTGACTTCCTTGTAGCTTTTTCTAGCTACTCATCATTATCCATGATCAACTCGTCTAGGTGAGTAATATTCTCTATCTTTATTTCAAGAGTTTGTTCCATCTAATTTCAGCCAACATATAAGTTGATCTCAATGCACCTATGTTTGCCTTATATTTTCTATTTCTATTCTCATCCTTTGCTAGTTTTGTTTCGACATCATGTTGCACCTATTGAAATTGTCCTTCCACTAATTGTAATTGGTTGGTTTGCTCCACTTATTTAAACTTCAAGCTATTAACCATTTGCTATCTCCAGGCCTAATGCCAACCACTAAAACCAAATATGCAAAGAAATTTATTCTGGCATATGAATTCATCAACTATGGTGTCAACTCAATTGTCTAGGTACTCAATAATTTATGATACTCATCCATGACTCCTTCGCTAATATCTAATTTTTGTGGATGTTGATACAAAGTCATAGTTTCTTATGCTAGTTTCTCTACTTCCAACATTGATAGGATACTGCTAATGCCAACATCAAACTCCCATGACTACATATTATGGATTTATGTAAATTTCTTCATTCTTTTCTTGTTTTGGGCCCAAATCACCAACTTGCCCACTTCCACTTCTTAGTATAGTCTCTAGTCACCAACACAACCAACTTAAAACTCATTTCACAATCTATAAAAAAAATCCACTCACTTTCTAAAAAATGCATCAACTTATTCATTTATCTACTTCTCATGAATTGGAGACTACCTCAAGTTAGGTACGTTGATCAGAAAATGCTCACTTGTTTCACCATGCTCTAGCTCATCCTCAATGCCATCTAAAATTATCATATCTTTAGTGTCATTGCTACCTTGATCCTTCAAGTTGATTTTTCGCTTGGCAGTTTTACCTTCCTGAATTTTTGGTTCTTCTCCTCCCTCTGCATTAGCTTTATTTTTAGCAATATCTATCATCTCCTTGTCCTTTTCAGGCTCAACATTAAGTGATTGACTACTCTAGTCCTTCTACCACCATATGTGTTTTGATTCTAGTTGTTTTCCTTCTCTTCATTTATTCCTTCCAACATTGATGAAGTCAATGTTGTAATTTGAGTTATCGTAGATGCAATGTCGATTGGTGGTCCCTCATCCAATGATGGTGAACTCTACTTCCTACACAAATTACTGCAGTGGTGTTGTGGCATGACTCTCTAGCATATCCACATTCATCAACATTGTGATATCACCTGAATAATATTTTCCATGTACCATAAGTACTTCCTTCAATGGCTACGATGACTCCATCACATCAACTATAGTATGCACATCATCATCTACATATATGATTATTGATGTCTCTTGCACCTACTATGCAATTATTCATATTTCTGGTTGTTGCTTTGCTTTCCTGTATATCAAATTCTTTACACAAAATTTGATTGATTTAGTTGACCTTCCTTGACAAATTTAGTGCAAGTCACTTTATTGATACCCACAATGGCACCTGTAGTTCATCACATAATTTGATGTTACATACCAAACCTAGCCGTCGGCTAGGTATTCCATGTGTATTAAATTCATATATATAGTTTAGCTAGTTGGTACATTTGATCATCTTATTATCTTATCAATTTTATCATCTGCGTTTTCTCGCATAAGCCTTTACGGTGGGATCTGCCCTCCTAGTGGCTGTACTTTTACATAACAAATTATCTTTCATTGAACCGTCTTTTATTTTATCATTCGTCTCTTCATTCTCTGTTACTTATACGATCTGTAAGTGCGCAGTTGGGTTTGGCGAAGGAAGGTAAGGAAGTATCTTCCAAGTGGTATCAGAGCTTCGAAGGCTTGAGTAGCCTCTTCTGACCAACGAAAAGCATCCTTCTTTGTGAGTGCTGTGAGAGGTGCTGCAATCTTACCATAATTTTGTACAAACTTGCGATAGTAGCCCGTGAGACCCAAAAAACCATGAAGTTTCTTGATGGTTTTAGGTAAAGGCCACTCTTGAATTGCCTTAATCTTATTGGGATCAACTTTGATGCCCTCGTGTGAAACTATATGACCAAGATACTCGACTTCTTGGACACCAAATGAACATTTGGAACGTTTGACAAATAACTTTTCTTTGTGTAAAATGTGAAGGGCTTTATCCACATGATGTAAATGATCCTTCCATGTTTGGCTATATATGAGAATGTCATAAAAAAAAACTAACACAAACTTACGGAGGAATGGACGAAACACTTGGTTCATGAGACTTTGGAATGTGGATGGTGCATTGGTGAGACCAAAAGGCATGACCAAAAATTCGTAATGACCTTCATGAGTACGAAAAGCAGTTTTGGGAATATCTTCTTCTCGGACACGGATTTGGTGAAAACCTGAGCGAAGGTCTAATTTTGTAAAAAAATTTGCACCATGCAACTCATCTAGTAGGTCATCTATGACAGGGATAGGAAATTTGTCCTTGATAGTGAGTTTATTGAGAGAACGAAAATCAGGACACATATGCCAAGAGTTATCTTTTCGTCGAGCCAGAACTACAGGTGAGGAATAAGGGCTAGTGCTGTGACGAATGACTCCATGATCTAGCAGATCCTGAACGATTTGTTCGATTTTCGTCTTTTGTGGTTGAGGATAGCGATAAGGACGGCTGTTAGGTGGGACACTCCCTGGAACCAAATGGATGGCATGGTCATGAGATTGTTTAGGTGGTAATCCTTTAGGTTCTTGGAAAACCTCTTCGTAATTTGTTACGATGTCTCGTAAATCTGGAGCAGTAATATCCGAAGTTGCTCGAGATTGTTTTTCCAAACAATTAATTTGAGCTATAAATCCATATCCACCCTTTTTTAACATCTTCTCCATACTATGAGAGCTCACCATTTGTGATGGAGGGGTAGTAATGCCTTGTAAGCGAATGACTCGTCCGTTTTCCTTCCATTCCACAAATAATTTTTTGAAATTGAAGCTAACCGTGTTTAATGTTTCCAACCATTCAACTCCCAAAATGACATCAGAGTTCCCTAAATTCATGACGAAAAGGGATCCAAACCAGGTATAAGTACCCATTTTTATGGAAACTTGAGATGTTCGACCAACACATTGCGCGTTCACCCCGTTGGCCACTAGAACCTGGAATTTGTCTTTGTTGGAAGAGTTAATGAATAAATTCAAAGCTTTTGTTGTTTTGATGTCGATAAAATTGTGGGTACTGCCGAAATCAATTAGCACATTCACCTTTTTCTGGCGGATAAATCCTGGTACCTTGATGGTATGGTGGGCGGTTAACCCCATGAGGGCATGTACAGAGATCGCCATTGTATCCTCTTCCTTCTCTTCTAGAGTAATTGGTAGTTCTTCTTGCATAGGTTCTTCGTGTTGGTAAGTTTTGTCCTCTTCTCCTTCATATTGATCGCATTCAATATGAAAGTTTTGTTTTTGGGCACATGCTTGTTCCCTGGGATGATGAGTGCGACATTTATAGCAAAAGTATCTTGATGGTTGATCATTTCTACGAAAGGAATTGTTGCGATACGAAGGACGATTATAAGTTTCACGCCGTGCATACAACTAAATTCTCTTCTCAGCCAGTTTGGCTATTCTTATACAATCGTTCAGCGAGGTTGGGTTTTGAATGTCTACCTCCACCCTAATATTTTCTTTCAATCCATTACGAAAAGCTCCTACCACTGTGTCGGGACTGAGGTCTAAAGTATATGGTAGTAAACTGGTGAATTTTGAAACGAACTCGCTAACCGATCCTTCTTGTTTAAGAGATAACAGTCTTACTGTGTATGACGATGTAGCTCCTTCATCAAATCTTTCTAAAAAGGAGGTAGTGAATTTTTTCCAGTTAATAGTATCTCCTTTCTCTCGCTTAAGCCATACGAACCATTGGTAGGCCTCAGTGCCTAATTTTGATGCAGCGAAAGGGACTTTATCAAATTCCTTAATTTGGTATAAGTCGAGAATGCCTTCCATTTTGGCTATCCAACCACGAGGGTCATGACCCTCAAAAGTGGGCATATAAATGCATGGAAAATTATTAGGGCCTCTCGGTTGGTGATAACCCATATCCCTTTCTTGATCTTGGTTATACCACTGTCTATGATAGCGATCCCTGTAATTATTCGAATTGCCTCTTTGTTGTTCCCAATCGTCATCCTGATCATCATTTTCGTCATTCCTTTGGGCATGGGAGTGATTTTGGGGATTAGTATTGGGATTAGGCTGGTTTTGTGCTCGCACTAGGGTTTTTAGGTTGATACTAATTTCGCGCATACCATCTATTAAGAGTCGAAGAGATTCATCCGTGGAAATGGCCGAGTTACTTGAGTCTCCTTGTGTGATGTTTTCGTGAGTTGGGGGAGGGTTAGTAGCCATAGGGTCTACTAGTGGATGATGTGGATTATAACTGCCAATTTTGAAAGGAGAAGGAGAATTTTTTGTACCTGGGCTTCGATTAGGTCTTCTTGCATTTGTATTGGGAATCTCTGAGCTTGATAGTTGACCGTCAGGTCCCTTGGTCCAACTTCTACTCATGCACTGTTCAAAATTTCCTGCTTAGTAACCCTTGAGCTTCGATTTTTGTGACAATTCGGTTGAATTTAGCAAAAAATTTTGTTTTTCGCTTCAACTGTCGCTCCCACTGCGACGCGGAAGCAAGCGTCTTTGGCAGCACGTTACATCCATTAATAGCTGTGATTCCATTGCAGCCAATGTCCACCAGCCACTCGCTACAGTCCGTAGCCTTCCTCAGGCAGCACTCAGATCGCAGGCGGCCACTGTAGAAATTAACAATCACCGAGCATTCGATAATCCGGCAAAAATACCTTGAAATTCCTCCCGAAGCCGTTAGCCAATCACAATTCACGATTTTATTCATATTTCCAGAAAAACTTAAGGTTTTTATTTTTATTTTTGGCGCTGACGTCAGTTAATTTTTTTTTTTCCTTCGTGGGTTTTGCTATTTATCCCACATTGGCAGTGTTTCGCTTGTAGAAGGGTTTAAAACTTCGGAGTCACACCCTCTACGTCGTGACTACGGTCACACGTCTGGAGCTCCTACGCGCGTAGCAAATCTGTTTTGTCTACTCGTATCTTGTCCTGTTCGCTGTCCGTCCTTGCTGTTTGTGCTGTCCGCCTCGTGTCCATCCTTGCTGTCCTCTGTCCGTGTCGTGTCCGTGTGTCCGTCCTTGCTGTCCGCATTGTGTCCGTTCTGTCCGTGTGTCAAGTGGTTTTCCGTATTCATCGTGTCCTCGAGCCGTGTGTCGAGTGGTTTTTCGTGTTCGTCGTGTCCTCGAGCTGTCCTTAGTCACGTAATTCGATGCTATCATCGTCGTATAGTTGTTTGTTTTGTCTTTCGCATCCGTTTCGGGTTCCTCACTGTTCAGTCATAGCAGTACAATTGCTGTCAAAGTTGTTGAAATAGTCCAGTCAGTTCCAGTCTCAACCAAAAAGTTGCTAAAATGTTGCTGTTAAAGTTGCTGAAATAGTCCAGTCAGTCCCAGTCTCAAGGAGGCCATGTGTACAACTCCAGTATTAGCAACTCCCAATTTTCACAAACCATTTATTATCGAATGTGATGCATCAGGAACAGGAATTGGGGCTATATTAATGCAAGAAGGTCATCCGTTGGCATTTGAAAGTAAACAAATCTCGGGGAAAAATTTGGGAAGATCAACATACGAAAAAGAAATGTTGGCTATTCTTCATGCGGTAGAAAAATGGAGACACTACCTAATCAGTATCCGCTTCATTATAAAAACAGATCATAGTAGTCTCAAACATTTTCTTGAGCAGAGGTTTTCCTATCCGAAACAAAATAAGTGGTTAACCAAACTATTGGGTTATGATTTTGTTATCGAATACAAGAAAGGGAAGGAAAATGTAGCCGCCGATGTGCTATCCAGGAAATATGAAGACAAAGTAATCATTAACGCTATTTCAGGTCCTTGCTCCCAATGGGTGACTCAATTACAAGATGAATGGTTATCCAATAGCGAAACTGCTCAGATAATTCAAGAATTGTCTATCGGGTCCTCTAAACACCCTTTTTTCTCTTATGAAGATAAAATCCTCCGGAAGAAGAACCGCATTTACATTCCACACAATTCAGAACTCAAATCAAAGATCCTCGACGAATCACATGCCTCTCCATCAACAGGACATTCAGGATTTTTGAAGACATATTTAAGGGTCAAACAATCATTTTGTTGGAAAGGATTAAAAGCCGAAGTCAAACAATGGGTAGCCGAATGTGAAGTTTGCCAGCGCAATAAAGGAGAGACAATTAAATCACCAGGGTTGTTACAACCATTAACCATCCCGGAGCGTTAGTGGGAACATATATCCATGGATTTTATTGAAGGTCTTCCTAAATCAGAAGGCAAGACAGTAATCTTCGTCGTCGTAGATCGGTTATCCAAATACGCTAATTTTCAGGCTTTACAACATCCTTTTTCCGCAAGCAAGGTGGCCAAGGTATTTATGGATTCAATCTTCAAATTACATGGTATGCCCAAAAATATTGTAAGTGATAGAGATCCCATCTTCACTAGTAACTTTTTGCGGGAATTATTTTGACTTAGTGGTACCAAATTGAATATGTCTTCGGCCTACCACCCACAAACAGATGGTCAAACAAAAGTCGTTAACAAATGTTTGGGTACATACTTAAGATGTTTCGCTCAAGATAAACAATACCAATGGAGCCAGTGGCTAGCATTGGCAGAATGGTGGTACAACACTTCTTACCATTACTCAATTAAGATGTCTCCCTTTGAAGCATTGTATGGCACCAAGCCTCCAATTGTCACAGATTACGTACAAGGATCATCCAAAGTAGCTAAAGTGGATGATTGGTTCCAACAAAGGCAGGCTACACTCACAATTCTCAAAGAGAATTTACTCCAAGCACAAAATCGTATGAAACAACAACAGGACTTGCACCGATCAGAGAGAACTTTTAATATAGGTGACTGGGTTTTTCTAAGATTGCAACCCTACAAACAAGCATCGTTAAGGATAAAGTCCAGCCAAAAGTTGGCTCCACGATTCTATGGTCCTTACCAAATTGTCCGTCGCATTGGAGAAGTAGCTTATCAGTTAGAGCTACCCTTATCATCACGAATACACCCGATATTTCATGTTTCGTGTCTCAAAAAAGTAATTGGTCAGAAAGTGCAAGGTCAATCAGAATTACCAGTGCTCGATGAGGAAGGACGCATATATCTCCAACTGGAAGAAATCTTACAACAAAGAGTATGAAGACTACGGTCATGCCAGATTCAATAATTTCTCATCAAATGGCAAGACTTACTAGCGGAGGATGCCACATGGGAACCTGAAAGTATTTTCCAGACATTTCCAGCTTTGAGGACAAAGCTTTTCGAGGAGGGGAGTCATGTTACATACCAAACCTAGCCGTCGGCTAGGTATTCCATGTGTATTAAATTCATATATATAGTTTAGCTAGTTGGTACATTTGATCATCTTATTATCTTATCAATTTTATCATCTGTGTTTTCTCGCATAAGCCTTTATGACGGGATCTGCCCTCCTAGTGGCTGTACTTTTACATAACAAATTATCTTTCGTTGAACCGTATTTTATTTTATCATTCGTCTCTTCATTCTCTGTTACTTATACGATCTGTAAGTGCGTAGTTGGGTTTGGCGAAGGAAGGTAAGGAAGTATCTTCCATTTGACCTCCTGATTACATGGGAGTGCCCAATGACACTGCAACATATGTCAATCCATCCAATTTACAGAGTTGACCTACCATGATTCCTTGTGGATTCATCATGGTGTCTTGTGGGGGTCTTGAAGGTGAAACACTTTAACACCATAGCCTACTATTTGTTTCTATTATTATTATTGGGGTTTTTTTTGTAGTTGCACTCCCATCTACTGTCATTATTGCACCAACTATTTCTACCTCTTCTCCTTTTTGATTGGCTCTTCAATACTAGGCAAATGTTCCTCTACTCCGTTAGAGTCTACACTCTTCTCAACCAATACCTTGGTACCTCCTCCATCTTCTTCCAACAACTCTCATTATTGTCCTCTTCTTCGCCATTGCTACATTTTTGTTGGTCCAATTTTTATCAATGGGGCAACATGTACCCAACAAAAATTAGTAGATGTTGCTTCTAGTATTGTATGTGGAGGATTTAGTCCCAAGAACTAAATATTTTTATACAATGTTTTATCTTTGCCTTCTACTTCATTAGACACACCCCCTGAAGTATTCCCTAACTATCTTGCTCTAGAAAATTCATCACCCACTGTGCCCATCCCATAACATGAGAAACTACAAGAGTTAAGGACTGTAACCTAGTAATTGATAAATGAGCTTGATATTATGATGTGGTAAAATGCTAAAGTGGAACTCAAAGTATACCACCAATATAAGTTTCCCTTTGTCTCGAAATATCAAATGATGTTGATGAGCAAAGTGGGTGAAAAGCATAGTTCCATTGCTAGAAGTCAAGAACAAAGGGCATCCACTATTCCAAGAAAGAATTGGTATCCAACATTTGACAATCATTACAATGTTAATATCTATCAAGGTTACGAGACTCAATTCCAATTGAATGTAGCTTAGAAATTAGAACTTGTATCCCTGGTAATATACCTAGGATAATATCTTACCAATGAAGAACATTTCACAACTAGTTTGACCAACCCCTCCATATGATGTGGGCATAATCCTTTGCCATTGTATGTTATAGATAAAATTATGGACCGATATCAAAGAGAAACTAGGAGGGAGCAGTCAAAAAGTAGTATCATACCCTCAATAAAGGCAACAAGGAGAGTAGAAGTAGGAGCTATCTATAAAGCAAGTTAGGATAGAAACATCACAAGCATATGGGCAAAGGAGATAGGCTTACTGAAAACTATTCTTCCCTTCTATAACAAGAATATATAGGGAAGAGATAGTTGAGTAGCATGAAGGTCAATTAAAACAATAATATTTGAAGATATAAGGATGCCAGACAAGGTTGGGGATAACATTGTTAAAAAAGTAAACAAATTGAAAGAAAGCTTGCTGATTCCCAAGCAGGTGGAATTAGTAGAAACCGCTTTAAAAAAATTAACAATTGATGTTAAGTTTTAGGATTTCAAGACAAAAATTAAGTAACCATCTCTTAGCATAGGTAAGACTAAGCCTTCACACTTTTACTTGTCTTTATGCATTGAAGGATGGTAATACATAACTGCATAGTCAATTTGAGAGTTGTTGCTACAATCTTTCTTAAGCGATCTATGATGCCATGGTTTAAGATATGTTGGGGATAATTCTAGGATACTACACTTGAATGGATTTGAAATTTGGATAGTCAAGATTGTGAAAGACTCCCATATTGCTCCATAAGCTACCAAACCTTTCAACAATTCAAGATGTGGTAATGGTTGAATTTCCACTACTATTTGGGATGTGCCTATCAAGTAAATTCATGGAACAAATAAAGGGATACCTATCATGAGATCATATTCACATAATCATCCATTGCATATAAAATTTAACCTGCATCTATAATGAAGAGCTCAACCCTTATCACATTGAAAGGTATGAGGAGCAAACGGTAAATATGGTAAAAATATTTTAGTGCTTTCTAAGGTGGAGATAGTAGATTTGCTAGAGGGAAAACCAGAGCCAATGTGGGACAAGTTTCCCATAGTTAGTCTTGAGGTAGTGATGTCAAACATGGGAAATCAACGAAACCTAAAGTTCATCCATAAACATTTTCAAGGTTCATCTAATCACATATTCCAACCAATGTAACTAAAAAATATTTGGGGTAGCCAACAATAATCACAAACAACTAAAGAATGTCCTATGCTCCATTTCGAGGAAACAATTCTCATGTTCTTTGGAACTCATAAAGTGTAGGATGTAGATCTAGCACATATACCAAAAAACATGGGAAATATGGCCAATGACTCACATGCCCAAGAAAAATTGCCTTTTTTAAGTCTCAATGCCATGTGTTAGGCAAGCTTTAGAACTCATTCCCTCTCAAAGCCAACCCAATGATAACTCTTCGTCAAGACACCAATTACCAAAAATTTAGCACTATATGGTTAGGTCACTATATATTCCAATGAATAAGCAAAGTTTAGCACTGTTGGCATGGGTAGGCATGCAAAATTTTTATGTAATAGGTGGCCTATAAATAAAGCTGATTACAAGTAAAAAATAATAAGGCCATTGGCTGAGAAGATTAGAGAAAATAATCATGTTGATCACTGACTTAGTCACTTTGGAAATGCCCTTTCATGAGGGCTAGCAAGAGAAGAGCTATAGAAAAAGAGAACCGACTTGACAATTAGTTGATGACCCTGCATGAGGATGGAGACTATATCAGCATACCTCCCCCCCTAGAATTACAACACTCTTGATGTAAATCCTTCATAAGTGCCATATTGTTGTGCGAGGTTAAGTGAAGAAATGAGGAGATGAAAGGTTCCATTACACTTTCATATTTATGTTGTCATTAAGATAGCATAAATTCTAACAAGGGAGGGCCTTAAAAGGAGATTACAAAAAGGCCTGAAGATTCCTACACCATGAATATTTATTGCCTTGTCAAAATTGGTGAATGATGAATCTTAGACTTCTCAATGGTATCTAAGGTAGGCATTGTCCTTGATGGAATCCAAATAAGCATCTCGATGTTAGCTAAAGAGGCTTCTCCATTGACAATGGCTACAACCAAATTATGTTTTGCTACTTTGAAAGGGCAACAACCATAAGAAAAATTATGGTCCAGTTGTATCGCTCCAAATTTTTTGCACCCTTACCTTCAGGCTATAGGATTTATGCCCAGAAGGGGGATGCGAGAAGGATGGGACAATACCTCGAACTGAGAGGCCCTTTGAAGGTCCCGCATCTCGGGGGAGGGGTATTAAGGTGATTTTTCGACGGATGGTGGGGTTCACCAGGAAACGTTTAGTGGCAGTCTCCACGCCTAGGTTGGGAATGTGTTTGATGTGTTCATTTTTACCTTTAATCATTCAAATCCTAGGTTTGGCCAAATGAATCTAAGCTAAGCTATATGAAATGCTAATTATATGAATACAGAAAACAAAATTAAATAAAAAATACAGGAAATATACTAGATTAGAAAAGCCATACCTGATCCGGATGTCTGATGGAGGTTATGATTTTTGAAGCAATCCAGATCGTCTGGAATTTTACAGGATCGTCTCTGATCTGACAGGATCATTTGAGATCTGAAAAATTCATCAGATGAATTCATCAGAGACCTGCAATAAGAGAAATAGACACAGAACACAAAAAATGCAGCAATACTAACAGAGGAAAACGATGTAAAATGACAATATAGATGCTAACGATAATTACGAATAGAAATTCAAGTAAATTATAGTATTCTAATGAAAAATTATGATCTTATCATGCACTTAAGCTATATGGGTGAACTCCAAAATGCAGAATAGCAGAAAATAACAATAAACTGATCTAAATGCAGAATGAAACAACAGACGAAAAGAGAAAAGTGCAAACTCTGGGCACTAATTGCCCCCAATGTTGACTGCAGTCGAAATCATCTGTAGAGTGCGAAATCGTCTCAAATTGTACAAGATTGTCTGCGACGATCTGAGCTTGCTCCGACTGAAAAAAAATGAGGTTCCTGCAAGAAAACTTCAAAAGGGACAAAGGCAAGTAGTGATCCAAGGTATTCTAATGCTTGTAAAGCTTAAATTATAGAGAAATTCAGCCAAGGGAATGTCAAGGGGAGGGCCTAAGATTAAATAGGCATAGGAAGGAGGTTGGGAGGTTGGAGATCATCCCAATTTGGGAGATATCCAATGGGGGAAGTCTCTAACCGTGCAGACACGCTTTTGCCCAGGTTAGAGATCTCTGTTGAAACATAAGCTAATTATGAACAAATCAGTTTGGGACGAAATCGTCTGGACGTTATGCTCTAGACAAATTCGTCCGATCTGAGGCGATATCGTCTAATCGGCGATGATATCATACAACGGACAAAACAAATCCTAAAAATGGTACGAAAAACAAGGAAACGAGTAGCAGGCGGTTTTGGGGTTGAAATTTAAATTTGAATTATTACTAAAGTAATTTTAATTATTTGCTAAGGTTTACTGCGCCAATTTTAGGGTGCTACATTTTGCCCCCTCTTTAGCCAATTTTTCGAAGAAAATGCGTTAAATATGAGTTCTTCATGATCTACGAGAAAGCAAAAATTTATTCCCATTTTTAGGTGACGATTCTAGGTCGAATTGTACGACAGCTTACTATGGTGCCCCCTCCGTGTTTTTACCCAAATCGAATGTTTGAGGTAAAAACGTGGAAAAGCAAAATTAAAATGTTGTTAATTTGTTTTTTTTTAAAATAAAATTAAGAAAATAGGGAAAAACCCTAATTCATTGTTTACTGTTCATTTTCCTGGTTTCTAGAGCTCTGCAGACAAGATGGTCGAGACAGCGCACAGATCGACAGAGGTCCGGCGCGGGCTACGGGTAAGGGTCCAAACTTAATGTAGAATGCTTTAATTTTGAATTTCATGCTTTTTAGATTAATTTTGAATGATTCTTGAGCATCGCAGCCGTTTTTGGGCCATCGACGTCATCGGGACAAAATCGTCTCAATTTCGTCGAAATCGTCTCGATATCGCCGATTTCGTCTAAGGGCAAAATCGGTGATATGGGGACGATTTTGTACAATAAGGGACGATTCCCTCTTGCGAAATCGAAGATGAATTTTCTCAAACTTTGGACGATATCGTCCAATAGTGGAAGATATCATAATTTGTATGAAATTGAACTTGTTTTACTTGTATTTTTAATCACTGTTTTATTAATGATTTTTATTGTTTTGTTGTTTATGTTGTAGAGAGGATTACTAAAGAGCCAAGAATGGAAATACGGTGGGCTGAGGGATGACTTGGTTGCTCTATCTCAGGCAGAGTGAGATCAGTTGGCTCAAGTCGGCTTGTAGCATGTGGCAGATATGCCACATGTTTCTACAGATATGGGGCTATTGACAGCCCTAGCAGAGAGGTGGTATCCGAGTTCTTCTTGTTTTCGGTTACCGATAGGGGAGATGACTCCCACATTGGAGGATGTATGGAGGATTTTGAGAATCTCCATACAAGGATGGCTAATAACTCCCACGACAAATCAGGGCCATGCGATGATGTGACTATGCGGAGATCCGAGCTTCGCCCTGGAGAAGGGCGGAGTGAACATCGAGTCACTACGCCAGATGCCTGGGGCATCTAGACTGACACAGGTTTTGGCTAGGGTGGTAGGTGGTCTGTTGCTATGCCATCAAAGTGGATGTAGAATACCATGGCTATTGATAGATGTGGTCTGCAACATGAGAGACCACGGGTACAGGTTTGCTTGGGGGAGTTTTGTACTATGTCGATTGTATAGGATCCTACATGGGGTCGTATACAAGGGCGGCCGATGTCTGGTCATGACATCACTACTGTAGGTTTGGTGCTAGGAGCACATCATGGTGTGAAGGTCGATAGGGCTCCCACTAATAGGTATTGATGGGGAGAGACCCCGAGTTTTCTACTGGTGGCTCCGGAGAGGGTCACAATGGCGGATAGATTTGCCACTGTCCCGAAGACTAGTTGACGACCTTATCTCTGACCAGATCACTTGGAGGCCTTGGAGAGATCATCCAGGGTGGGTCGAGGATGGACAGGAGCTGGATCGTGTTAGGCGAACCTGTTGGCTGAGGATGGAGAGGAGAGAGGTGGAACTCCATCGCTATGACCAAGTTTTGAGGTAGTTTGGTCTACAGCAGGGGATCCCATCTCTCAAGGACTACGAATTTTCTTGAACTGTCCAAGATAACACTATAGTCAGCGGGGCTCCAGATATGCAGCACTTCTGGAGTGAGGACGCGGACGATGCCCCCATTCAGCCAGTGGATGGGGATGATGCAGGGGTTGCTGACGGCTATGATGCCTGGTACGTAGGCATCCACCCTCCTCGGATGACGAGGGCTCAGGGTCTGATTCACGTAGTTGTGCATCGGATGGGGAGGCGGTGCCAGGTGGCCATTAATGCAGCATAGGGTCATGGCAAGAGAGAGTAGAGGAGGCCACAGGCTCAACAGAGGCCGCGACAGCAGGAGAGGAGGGAGGAGAGACCCCCTTCTCCACGAAGAGAGTGGCCACCATCACCCGATAAAGGTAAGGGTGTCAAGGTAGGAGAGAGTAGCGAGATGGCTACTCTTCGGGTGGAGACTGTCCATCTCCAGGCTCAGGTGTAGTCCTTGCAGGATGAGGCTGCACGACATCGAGAGGAGGCCACACTGCTCAAAGATGAGGTTGCACGCCTCAGAGCATGGAGCGGAGGGGCGAACACTCGGGACATAGCACGGGCTATTGCCCAGATCACATTCTATCAGACGCTATACCACCATATGGTGCTAGAGGGGTAGAGGTTACCACTATCGGCCCACATTGCAGAGCCTATCGTGATGAGGTCATCGAGGGCATCATCACGATCAGAGTCTAGGACTCATAGCACCACACGAACTACGATGGGGCCACCTCGTCCACCTCGATGCAGGGGAGGAGATGAGGCTGAGAGCTCAAGGGGTTCTCGAGTCTAGCTGCTACAGACTGCACTACATAGATTGATACATAATGTTTATTATTTTTGATAGAGGATTGAGTATGCTAAGGTACAGATTGTGGCATACCGATCCAGTTTTGAGATGATGTATATATTGTTGATATATATATAGATGAGATATTTTTGATCATATGACTTGTATTATGTGTTTGTATGATGCTTTAATGTTTTGGTGTGATTGATTTGATGATTCATGTAATTATGTTGTTTGAAAATATTATGGTTTGAATGTCATGCTTTTAAAATTTAAATGAAATAATCTGATGTAAACAAATTGGTTGTTTGTGGGATAATTTGATAAAAATAAAAGGGACTTCTAACAATAATTTCAAAGGACATTGTTGCTATTATAGACCATTTCATGGAGTCACCGCTCGCTCGGTCGTCAGGCTAATCCTGGTATAGAAATATTGCTAAAAGTAAAAGAGTGCTTAAGAGACTGTATTAAGACTTTGTTGTTGTAATAATGGAGATAATGATGGTTTGATGATTTGTTTTCAGATTTTCATAAAATATTATGGATGAAAATATGATGTTGCTAGGCATAAATTCCTAAGTGTGATAAAATTTTGAACAGTTCCTTAGAATTTACACCATGGTTGCAAAAACTGAATTTGAACATAATGTCATGAAATAGAATAAGTGTTTGTTTGTTTGTAAAGCATATTTGTGTAACATAATTATGCAAGTCATATGTTTTGATGAATTTTGTTTTAAAATAAATGAAAAATAAAATTAGAACGATGGTTTGCGCTAGGCATAAAATTATAGGTATAAACTTATACCATCATCGTGAAATACAAAGAATAAAATAGATTGTTGGTTTTATTGCAAGATGCATTTTTGATCTTTGATAAATAGAAAAATAATAATATGAAAATGTTGTTTGACATTATTTTTGAGATTTTTGTGAGAAGATGTATGTAATTGCTTTTATACAAAACAAGAATTCTGAAATAAAAGGAGAAAATCATTCCAAAAAGAGTTACAGAAATATTTTAAATTATCTCAAAGAGAAATGTAGATTTATAAGGAATCCTCATGTGCAAATGTGAATTCATTACCGATCTTGATTTATCATAATGATACAAAATCTCTCAAATACAAATGTGTGTGTGATTGTATTGTTCATTTACCAGTTTTGAGCAAGATAATTTGATACAAGTGATTTGAATTAACCAAATAAGTGTTCATTAACCATGATTTAGATGCATATAACCGTACCAGACTACTATGTAAGTCGGGTTATCAAGAGCTAGCTAATCCATAAGCAGACATAGGTCTATACAAAAGAAGGTCGCTAATATAACAGACATATCACCACGCTAGGAGTTACCCAAGGCCAAGTGGGTTGGGCACAAACCACCTGTTATGGGGCATACCTCACAGTTTTCGAATAATTGAGAATTCCAGGGATTCAAGCTCATCAACCCTTCTTTTCTTTTCAATGGGTAGGGAAAGGGATTTTATTGCTTTTGCTTTTGCTTGTTTCTTTTGCTTTTTTTTTTTTTTTTGTATTTTTGCTTGATATTTGAGATAATGCTGAAATATTGCTGTGATGATTCAAATAACCTTTTTCTTTTTCTTTGTTTCTTGAACTTTTCTTTTCTTCCTATGCTAGGGATACTTGCTCGGATTAGTCTGTAGAGCAAGGGATTTTTATTCTGGGTAGGGGTGAGCTTGTCCTTTTGTCAATTCTCAAAGATTCTAGACCATGTGCATGATAGGATAGCAGGGGAAACTTTTCGCTCAAGAAACCACGTCTACTATGCAGCATAGCATGGACATTACAAATATAATCATTTTATTGTGGAAGGATATGCTTGGTTTAAGTAAATAACAAGATCAATTCTCTGTGCTCAAACTTTATTTAATTGAATTTTGTGGACTTTGATATAAAAGAGATTAGTAATCATGCCAGATAAAATCAAGATATTTATTCATGTGAGTGTGAAAGTGCGGGATTCCAAATAAATGCTAATTTATCCAAAATAATTTGAAAATATAACTGCAACACTTCAAGAATTGACAGGTATGAAATAAAAGATGTTTTTGAAGATTTTGATAATTTTGATGTTTTTGTATTTTGATCTTAATTGATGAATTGAAAGAAATACAATGTGATTGTTTTTTGAAACTTTTTATATAAGAGACTAAAAAGGAAATAATATACAAAACAAATATATACAATGATGGAATGACCAAATTTTATGCGTAATATCGCTTAAGATGCATAATATTCATAGGTTCTTTTAAATATTTACCATCTAAGGTAGCTAATTTGTATGCTCCCGATTCAAATTTAGCAGTGATAATATATGGTACAAGCCGCTTGGGCTCAAATTTACCTTTAAGGTCTTTAGTTGCATTAGTATTTTTTTGATTTTCTTTTAAAACAAGGTCGTCGACCTCAAAGGATCGATGACGAACTTTCTTAGCATATGATATTTTAAGCTTGTTTTTGTAGGCAGGAAGATGCTCCAAAGCATTGATGTGCTTTTCATCTAGGAGTTCTAGCTGACTAAGTCTACCAGCTCGATATTCATCTCCTACTTTGGTATCTTGAAGTAGTAGAGCCAAAGAAGGAACTTCTAATTCAAAGGGGAAAACAACTTCAGCGCCATAAACCAAAACAAAAGGTGAAGTACCTGTGTGAAGAACACAAGCTTATACTGAGAGGGGGGGTTGAACAGTATAAGACCTCTTTTTACTTTTTCCTTTATACTTCAAAATAGTAAAGCAATATACCCAAAGAAATATCAAAACAATGCACAATATCATCCACAAAGTGACACCAATTTTAACGTGGTTCACCCAGAATGCCTGGGCTACGTCCACAAAATTTTTCTCTAAAAGTTATCTCAAAGTTCTTTGGGAAACCTTCCCAATTACAATGTTTATGAGCCTCGGCCCAAAGGAGACACCTTCCCCCAATCTAAATTTCTGAGCCTCTGCTCAAAGGAGATACCTTCCCCTCTACTCTGGAAATGATCCCTCAGAAGATCAACTGCCTCTACCTCTTGCCAGCACGTGGAAATCCTTTCCATAGAAGACCTCTTATCCTCAATGCTTAGCCTAAGAGACCTATGCCTTCTATGATCACGTCCATAGTAGCTCAGCAACCTGTACCAAACACAGTCAGTCGGTCTAGTACAAGTCTTCCTCTGTCTATCAGATCTGTCCAACTCTTTGAACAAATCAATCCTCTACACACAAGCCTTCTCAAAGACTTGCTAAATCTATCCTCAGGTTCTTCTCAAAGAACCAATGTACCTCTGTCCTTAAGTTCTCTGATAGAACTCTCAAAAACTCAGCTCACAAGTCCTCTGCTAGGACCTGTCCAAATCTGCTCACAAGTCCCCACCGAAACTTGTCCACAACCTGATCACAAGTCCCCACTGGAACCTGTCCAAAACCTACTCACAAGTCCCCACTGGAACCTGTCCAAAACCTCAGCAAGCTCACCAAGAAAAACTTACTTAGCATGAACCCACAAAGAGAATTGTTAGAGACCCAATGTGATTCATAAACCTCATAGAAGCATAAAGAGAATTGTTAGAGACTCAATATGTTCTATACTTAACTCCCAATATCAATCTCAAATCTCATAGAAGCATAAAGAGAATTTTTAGAGACCCAATATGTTCTATACTCAACTCCCAATCTCAATATCAACTCAATATCAATCTCAAAAGAATAAGATAGATGTAGTATGTTTTTCTCAAGAATATGAAACACAACCCAACAATTGCCAAACATGCAATATCTCATATAACAATGATACTTATATTCTTTTTACCAAAAACTAGGGTTTCATCATCTCAAAGCAAGTAGCAAGATTTACTAACATAAACCCTAGTGCAAAAATGCTTCCTCTTACTCAACCAGAACTATGCATTCACCCAAAAATTCATCAATGACTTTAATGCATAACCAATCTTCAATATCCAGAAAATAAGATTTACACCAAAAATATTTAGTAGACAACCTTTTCACTCCAAACTCAATTTCAAAAAATATACCATAAACAACATACATGGAAGAAGTTGCCCATACCGTTACTTTGATGAAGAAGGAGAACTCAAAATCTGTCACAACACTAACTCTCAATTTGCCACCAATTAGAGTTAGCAACTATACAATAATACACAATAATAAAGATCCAAATATAACACCTTATTTCTCCAACTTAGTAAAAACCACCAAAGTACAATAACATACAAAGTAAAACCTCTTTACACCTTATTACTCCACATAAACATTAAACATCAATAAACAATGTCAAAAACAAATATGATACCTTAACCTTATACCTCCCGCGCATTCATAGCCACCATCCTTTGCACACTGCGACCAAAAGAAAAATTATCCACGAAGAGAATCGAACGCGGCACCTCTGCCTTCTAGCGCTTTACGCTTAAACGCCACCGTCGTTGGGTCACAAGTGCCCAAAAAAGTAATACACCGCTGCCCTTTCTTTTATCTTCCTTTGACACCAAGAATCTAGAAAATATAAACGTCTTCCACAAACCGCATGCAAACAATCCACTGCCGTCAAGCAAAAAGGTAAGGATGCAGCCCAAGCTCAAATCCAAGTTTGTCGAGCATAGTCTCCAAGACATAGAATAAGCACGATTTCAAAGATGTCAATCGGAGATTCGAAAACACAGAGCAAGCTCAACTCGAAGACACCAAGCGCTATTCGAAGGAAAATAGAACAAATGCTAATCATAGATGCCAAGCGCAAATCAAACGAAACAAAGCAAATGCAAATTGCAGACGCCAAGCGCAAATCGAATGAAACAGAGCAACTGCAAATCGTAGATGCCAAGCGCAAATTGAACTAAAATAGAGTAGCCACAAATCGCAGATATTAACATTAATTGGAGGTACTCACTTTTGAAAATCATGCCAACTTATATAGCCATTTTTCCTTAACTGTTTGACGTCGGCGCTCCTCCAACGATGGCAACATATCGGTGAAATAATTCTTTTTTATTTCATTGCTTAAGGGTTGAAAGACCCTTTAATAATAATTAAAATAATAATAATTATTATTTTATTAATAATAAATTAAACTTGGACCTTTGACAAAGGTTTGAGTTAATTTCATTATTAATAATAAACATGGACATTTGCATTAAGTTAAGCTTGGTTTTAATAAAAACCCTTAATGAGTCCAAATGGTTTTAAGAAAAACCTTTAGCCTTGTCACCATGGTTTTAATAAAAACCCTTTAACATAATGAAGCTTCTCAAGATATTCTTGACATCACACTCTTTTGATATCAACACAAAAATGCCTTTTGACATCAATGACAACTTATACATTTGAGCAAAGGCAATGTACCCAAAGTACCCAAAATTGCCAACAACTGTGGGAGTACGAACACTAGTGCGATATGCCCACAAAGCTGGATATAATTGAATGTGCCAGTCGCGGCTAGATTTATTGACCAATATTTTAAGGATTTTAATTAATGTTTTATTAGATGCTTATGCTTGGCCATTACCTTGAGGATAATAGGGAGTGGACCAGCGATGTTGAATCTTATATTTGTGGCATAATTTCTTAACATCTTTATTTTTGAAACAAGTTCCATTTTCTGAGATGAGATTTGCAGGAATTTTGAACCTACAAATGATTTGATTAAAAATAAATTTAGAGACTTGTGTTCCAGTGCAAGAAGCTAAAGGTATAGCTTCAACCCACTTCATAAAATACTTAGTGGCGGTTATGATGAATTTGTGTCCATCAGATGACACAGGATTAATTTTGCCAATAATGTCTAAGCCCCATTTGGAAAAGGGCCAAGGATATGAAATAGCCTGCAGTTCTTATGTAGGGGCATGGACAAGGTCAGCATGTTTCTGGAACTTGTCGCAATGGCGCACATAATCATGTGCATTAGTTTCCATGGTAGGCCAAAAGTAGCCTATCCTAAGGAGCTTTTTAGCAATGACACTACCACTGAAGTGTCCTCCACAAGATCCATCGTGGGCTTCACTCAAAGTTGATTTGGATTCTTCTAGATTCAAACATCTCAATAGGATACCTTCAAAAGATCTCCTATATAAAGTATTGCCAATTATTACAAATCGACTTGCTCGTCTACGTAATAACCGACACTGGTTCCTATTAGAACTGGCAGGGAAAGTCCCATTGTGAAGAAAATAAAATATATCCGTATACCAAGGTTCAGGAGTAGTTTCATTGATTAAAAACACATCCAAAGGTTCTAAGCATGACTTATTTGAAGCGGGTTCCTGGAGTCGACGAATAATGATGGTGGCATATTCGTCATCTAACTCCAAGGGCAGAAGAGATGCAGTTGCGGCCATAGCGTCAGCCACACGGTTGCTAGTTCGAGGAATAGCTTCTAAGGTAACTTGATTAAATAGAGATATTAATTGTAAAACATATGCTTTATATGTGCGTAATTTATCATCTCTGGTTTGATAAACATCATTGATTTGATTTATGACAAGTTGCGAGTCATCGAAAACCAATAAACTTTTGATTTTCAATGCCAAAGCAGCTCGTAATCCAAGGATAAGAGCTTCATATTCGGCAGTGTTATTGGTGCAAGAAAATGTTAATTTGAAGGACAGAGGTATAATATGTTTTTGCGAAGATATTGAAATAATACCCGCACCAGCCCCACTCATGCATCGGGCTCCGTCAAAGTATAAGGACCATTGTTCTGAATGGTCTACCTTTAGTTGAAGGCATTCATCAGGAAACTCAATGATGAGGGGATGAGTAGATTCTAAGGGTGCAACAACTAATTGGTCTGCTATGATTTGACCTTTAAAATACTTTTGTCCTATGAAGGTGAGTTCAAATTTGCTTAGCGCAAGAACCCACTTAACTGTGCGACCAGATAAATACGGTCGACTCATGAGATATCGCAAAGGGTCGAATTTGGCAATAACATAGGTTTTTTGACTGAGCATATAATGTCGTAGTTTCTATGTAGAAAATATGACTGCTAGACATAATTTCTCTAATATGGTATAATGAGTTTCATAACTGATTAAGGTTACGCTAATGTAATAATTAGCACGTTCTTTCTTCTCATCATCCAATTGAGCTAACATAGCTCCTAAGGTAGAATCAGAAGCATAAATGTACAAGATAAAAGGACGATCAGATCTAGGCGGTGAAAGCACGGGTGGGTTAAGGAGGTATTGTTTGAGAAGTTCAAAAGCTTCCTTACATTCGTCCTCCCAATTAAAAGGGACATCCTTAAGAAGTTTAAGAAAGGGACTGGTTTTGTCTGCCAACTTATCGATGAAGCGACGGATGGCTTGAAGCTTACCTTGTAAACTTTGTAACTCAGATAGATTGGTAGGTGCGGGCATATCAGTGATAGCCACAATCTTGAGAGGGTCAATTTCGATACCACGTAAAGAAACTAAACCCTAATAATTTACCGGATTTGACTCCGAATATATATTTGGCTGGATTTAATCGAATAAGATATTCTCTTAACCGATTAAATACTTTTCTCAAATCATCTAAATGATCATCTTCATTAATAGAGTGAGCTATAATATCATCTACATAATCATGTAGGATATCATGCATCATATCATGAAAGATATAAGTCATGGCTCGTTGATATGTTGCGCCTGCATTCTTTAAACCAAATGGCATCACTTTCCAACAAAAGGTACCCCAAGGGGTAATAAATGCTGTTTTAGCCTCGATCTTCGAGGAGCTATCCTGATCTGATTATAACCAAAAAATCCATCCATTAGGGACATAATTCCACTCCCCGCAGTAAAATCAATGATTTGATCCATGTTGGGAAGAGGAAAATCATCTTTAGGGCATGCAACATTAATATCTCTAAAGTTTGTGCAAACCCTAACTTTGGTAGCTTCTTTCTTGGTGATTGGAACTACATTCGAGATCCATTTAGCATAATCAATAGCTTGTATAAAAACAACATTCAGGAGTTTTTCTAACTCCCCTTTGACTAGCAAGGCCACTTTGGGATGCATTTTTCTGAGTTTCTGTTTAAAAGGTTTAGCATCTGGATGGACTACTAGATGATGCATGACTACAGAAGGGTCTAAACCTGGCATATCTTCACATGTCCAAGCAAAGACATCTTCATATCATTTAAGGAATGCAATGTATTGCTCTTGTGATGCAGGAGCATCCGGAGGTGGAAAAGCAATCTTGCATCACCCAAAAATATTTTTTTCTTTAAGTGCCAAAGTTGTCGCGATATCGCGACACTTTTTGAGAAAGGGCGCCAAAGGGTCAAACTGTCGCGATATCGCGACGCTTTTTGAGAAAAGGGGCCAAGGCGCAAAATGGTCGCGAAATCGTGACATTTTCGAAGCAAAGCAGCCTGGACGCAAAATGGTCGCGAAATCGTGACATTTTCAAAGCAAAGAAGCCAAGGCGCCAAATGGTCGCGAAATCGTGACATTTTCAAAGCAAAGAAGCCAAGGCGCAAAATGGTCGTGAAATCGTGACATTTTCGAAGCAAAGGAGCCAAGGCGCAAAATGGTCGCGAAATCGTGACACTTTCGGAAGCAAGGCTCTAAGGCGCAAAGTGGTCGCGAAATCGTGACACTTTCGGAGGCAAAGCTCTAAGGCGCAAAGTGGTCGCGAAATCGTGACACTTTCGGAGGCAAAGCTCTAAGGCGCAAAGTGGTCACGAAATCGTGACACTTTCGGAGGCAAAGCTCTAAGGCGCAAAGTGGTCATGAAATCGTGACACTTTCGGAGGCAAAGCTCTAAGGCGCAAAGTGGTCGCGAAATCGTGACACTTTCGAAGGTAAGGCTCGAAGGCGCAAAGTGGTCACGAAATCGTGACACTTTCGAAGGCAAGGCACGAAGGCGCAAAGTGGTCATGAAATCGTGACACTTTCGAGGGCAAGGCTCGAAGGCGCAAGTGGTCATGAAATCATGACACTTTCGAAGGCAAGGCACGAAGGCGCAAAGTGGTCACGAAATCGTGACACTTTCGAGGGCAAGGCTCGAAGGCGCAAAGTGGTCACGAAATCGTGACACTTTCGGAAGCAAGGTGACAGGGTGCAAAGTGGTCGCGAAATCGTGACACTTTTGGGGCAAAGGCACCAAGGGGTAGAATGGTCGTGAAATCGTGACATGTCACGGTTTCACGGCCCGAAGGAGAAAACAGAGGCCGAACGCCAAAACGTCATGATATCGCGACCGAAGAGGAGAGAGGGCGTAAGGAAGCAAACACGTCGTGATATCGTGACAAAATGCTCATGACTCCAGACCAGCCGGTGATTGCAGAGGCCATTGTAGAAGGACACGTGGCATCAAATTACAGGTGGCCATAGAGCACTAGGCGGTTACAGAGGCCATTGCAGAAGGGCACGTGGTAGCAGATTACAGATGGCTATGGCGCATTCCTATGAATGATGACTCGGCGGGTGGATGGACAGGCGGCTGCAGGGCACTCCGCCATCCCATGCCATGATGATGAAAGATACCTGGCCACAACATGCATGCGGCGACAGAACACTCGTGCGGGCGGTTATAGGGAATCCCGCATTCTGTGTAATGATGTTCGAAGGGGGGTCGGGTCTGTTATAAAAAGGAATGCATACATTGTAAAAGGGGTTCTTGGCCATTTGAATATAACTACTGTATTTGCGAATTCAAAACCTCTGCTAATGAAATTTGCATGAATTTTTTTGTGTGTTATCTTAGTTCTGCTTCAAGTGGTATCAGAGCCAGAAGGTTCTGAGTGCGCAAACCGATCGCCGATAGTGAGGCAGTTTGCGCCAGGATTGTGGTTGTGGGTTGAGAGGAAGCGAGCAGGATGCCTCCGCGTAGGAACCATGGTGGTGTGAGGAATAGGGGAGCAGAGGTCGATCTTAGAGCCTTGCAGAGGCAAGTTGAAGCCCTACAGGAGGAAATCAGAAGAGGAGTTGAGCCAAGAAGGGAGGAACCCGGTGAAGATGAATTTTGGGAAGAAGAGGGTCCATCTGATGAGGAAGAAGCATTGGATCCAGCAGAGGCTAGGCTGTATAGGGCCATATCCCAGATCGGGAAGAAGCCGAAGTTCGATGTCTCTACTTATTCTGGGAATCTCAATCCCGAGGAATTGATAGATTGGATCAACGACATGGAGGAATATTTTGAGTATGAAGAGATCTCAGATCCAAATCGGATCAGGTTCGCAAAAACAAAGTTGAAGGGGCATGCTAGCATCTGGTGGAAAGGAGTGCAGCTGGAAAGGAACAGGAGGGGAAAGGAAAAGATCACCAGGTGGGATAGGATGGTGGAGAAGTTGAAGAGGCAGTTCATCCCCACGGATTATGAGTTGGACCTATTGAGAAAGATGCAGAGTCTTAGACAGGCAAGTAAATCTGTCAAGGAGTACACGGAGGAGTTCTACCAGATTTCGATTAGAACCGGTCATTCTGAGGCAAATAAGGAGAAAGTTGCTCGATACATCAATGGATTGAGAACCAGCATCCAAGAAGAGCTGAGTCTGGTTCGAATGAGCACGGTTGAGGATGCATACCAGTTTGCACTAAAAGTGGAGGAGAAACTGAATAGGAGGTTTGATGGTAAGCAGAGAGGAAAGGATCGAGGAGGAAGAGCTGGTGGGAGGACCAGTGGAGGAAGATACAAAGAGTTGGGGAAAACTGGTGAAGCAAGCAGTAGCCAGAACCAGAAAGAAGAGAAGGAGGAGAATAACCAACGCCCACGCAATCAGAACAACAACTACCCGAGGGGAAGAGGTAGGTCTGGGCGAGGGTTTGGAAGAGGTGTCTTTCGAGGAACCTGCTTCAACTACGGAGAAGAAGGACATCGGGCATACAACTGCCCGCAGCATCAAGAAAGGCCGAATCGAAGACCTGAGGGTCAGGCCCGAGCTGCTGTAGCAGACGAAGGTGTCGAATCTGAGCACTCGAAGGAGGCAGAAAGAGGAGAAGCGATGGTCATCAGAAGAGTCTTGTTGAATGAAGAAAAGAAGGCAGACCAGAGGAACAACCTATTTTGAACAAGATGCAAGTGCGCAGGCAAGGTCTGTAACATCATCATCGATAATGGAAGCACTGACAACTTGGTCTCTGAGGAGATGGTTACTAAGTTGTAGCTGGAGAGAAGAAAACACCCGCATCCTTATCGGATTGCATGGTTACAAAAAGACCATAGGGTGTTGGTCAGTGAGCAATGCCTGGTGAAGTTCAACATTGGAACTTACCGAGATGAGGTCTTATGTGACATCTTGCCTATGGATGCATGTCACCTGTTGCTTGGGAGACCATGGCAGTTTGATCGAAGTGTTGTGCATGACGGTCGAGCCAATACATATTCCTTGTCAAAAAATGGAGTTCGACATAAGTTGAAACCACTGAAGGAGGCGGATGAGAAGGTATGCAGCAGTGCACGAGTCTGTCTAGTGGATGGCAGAAGATTTTTAGATGGTCTGAAGCCAGATCATATGTGCTATGCAATAATCCCTAGGGTTAGGGAAGAAGAATGCAAGGAAACTCCAGTGGAAGTCATGGGGTTGTTAGAGGAGTTTCCAGATATCATTTCTGATAATGTTCCTGAAGGTTTACCACCTGTTAGGAAGATCAGTCACCACATAGATTTGGTGCCTGGATCGAGCTTGCCGAATAAGGCCGCACACAGGATGACACCTGTAGAGACTGAGGAGTTAAACAGGCAGGTTCAAGATCTGCTAAAGAAGGGGTTGATTAGGGAGAGTCTTAGTCCATGTGCAGTACCTGCAGTACTAGCACCCAAGAAGGATGGGGAGTGGAGAATGTGCACAGACTCTCGGGCAATTAACAAGATCACTATTAAATATAGATTCCCATTGCCCAGGATGGATGATATCATGGACTGTTTGAGTGGAGCTGAGTACTTCACGAAGATTGACCTGAAAAGTGGTTACCATCAGATCCGCATTAGAGAAGGGGATGAGTGGAAGACAACCTTTAAAACCAGAGAGGGGCTGTATGAGTGGTTGGTCATGCCATTTGGGCTAACCAATGCACCGAGTACCTTCATGCGGTTAATGAATGAAGTCCTGAAGGAATTTCTAGGAAAATTTGTTATTGTCTACTTGGATGATATCCTGATTTTTAGCAGAACCCTGGAGGAGCACCTGATGCACATCAGGAGGGTTTTTGAGAAATTGCGGGAGGAGCAGCTGCTGATAAATCTGAAGAAGTGTAACTTCGTGAAGAGGGAGCTAGTATACCTAGGATTTGTTATCTCAGCCGATGGTCTCAAAATGGACCCCGAGAAGGTGAGGGCTATCATAGAATGGCCTGCTCCAAGAAGCGTGACTGAGGTGAGATCGTTTCACGGTCTGGCCAGTTTCTACAGAAAGTTCATTAGAAACTTCAGCAGTATTTGCGCATCCCTTACGGAGACAATGAGGGGGAACAAGAAGGAATTCAAGTGGACAGCTAGGGCAGACAAAAGCTTTGCTATGCTGAAGAAGAAGGTCACAGAGCAACCTGTCTTAGCACTTCCAGATTTTAACAAGGTGTTTCAGGTAGACTGTGATGCGAGCGGTAGTGCCATAGGGGCCGTATTGAGCCAAGAGGGTAAGCCTGTTGCTTATTTCAGTGAGAAGCTCAACGACGCCAGGAAGAAGTATTCGGTATATGATCAGGAGTTCTATGCCATAGTTCAGGCTCTTAAGAAATGGAGGCATTATTTGTTGCCAAAGGAGTTTGTTCTATATACTGATCATCAGGCACTGCAGTATATTAACAGTCAAGGGAAATTAAATCAGAGGCACCTGAAATGGGTGGAGTTCCTGTAGAGCTACACCTTTGTGCTGAAGCACCGGAGCGGGAGATCCAATAGAGTTGTGGATGCCTTGAGTAGGAGGCAATGTTTATTGATGGAGATGAAGGTGGAGGTTGTAGGGTTTGCTGAACTCAAGGGTTTATACCCTGCAGACCCCGACTTCGCAGAAGCTTGGAAAGCCTGCACTGCGCCTGTTACATTGGACAGGACTAAGTGGTTGAATTTTTTGATTCAAGATGGAATGTTGTTCAGGGGGAACCAATTATGCATTTCGAGGAGCTCAATGAGGGAGAATCTCATCAAGGAAAAGCACAGTGGAGGTTTAGCTGGACACTTTGGTCGAGACAAGACCATCTCACTTGTTAGTGAAAACTACTACTGGCCGCAATTGCAACAAGATGTGGCAAAATTCATGCAAAGTTGTAGGATATGCCAGATGGCAAAAGGTGTGAGGCAGCCTACGGGTTTATATCAACCACTACCTATACCTGAAAGGCCATGGGAGGATATTAGCATGGATTTTATTCTTGGTTTACCCAGGACGCGAGAGGGGACACGACTCCATATTTGTGGTAGTGGACGGGTTTTCAAAAATGGCTCATTTTATTCCCTACCAGAAGACTAGCGATGCGGTCCATGTGGCTGGTTTATTCTTCAAGGAAGTGGTACGCCTTCATGGGCTGCCAAGGAGCATTGTGTCGGACAGGGATACCAAGTTTGTAGGGTATTTCTGGCAGACCCTATGGAAGAAACTGAAGACGGATCTAAAATTTAGTTCTGCATACCACCCCCAAACAGATGGCCAAACAGAGGTGGTAAATCGGAGCTTGGGCAATCTACTGAGATGCTTGGTCGGAGACAAGCCCAAGGGATGGGATTTAGTTCTGCCGTAGGCAGAATTCGCTTACAACAGCTCTATCAATAGAAGTACCAATAAATCACCATTCCAGATAATCTATGGGAGCAGCCCAAGAAATGCTTCAGAGTTGAGAAGGATGGATACAAGAGAAAAATGCAGTGCTGAAGCTGAAGACTTTGCTGAACACCTGAAGGGAGTGCATGAGGAGGTGACAAGGCACATTGCCAAGATGAATGCTCAGTATAAGGCCAAGGCAGACCAGAAACGCCGGGTTAAGGAGTTTGAAGTAGGAGATTCTGTCATGGTCCATCTAAGGAAAGAGAGGTTTCCTGCCAAGACCTATAACAAGCTAAAAATGAAGAAGTTTGGGCCATGCAGGATCATTGGAAAATGGGATTCGGGTAATGCATATGAGGTGGAGTTGCCGAGTGAACTTAACATCTCACCGATTTTTAACATTTCAGATTTGGTCGAGTTTCATGAAGGAGATAGCAGTGCAACACCAAGCCCGGATTTGTGGAGCATTCCCGCGGTTACTCCAATCGTAGATGAGATAGAAGAAGTCCTTGATACGCGTGAGGGCCGAAGTACTCGAAACAGGTGTTATTCCGAGTATTTGATCAAGTGGAAGGGCAGGCCCCTAGAAGATGCGACTTGGTTGTCGAAGGCAGAGGTTGACCGCCTGGGTCTACCTCGGACAGATCAGAAGTGAAGGTCACTTCTCAATTCACCCCGGGTGTCTGATGCAGGAGCATCCGGAGGTGGAAAAGCAATCTTGCATCACCCAAAAATATTTTTTTCTTTAAGTGCCAAAGCTGTCGTGATATCGTGACACTTTTTGAGAAAGGGCGCCAAAGGGTCAAACTGTCGTGATATCGCGACGCTTTTTGAGAAAAGGGGCCAAGGCGCAAAATGGTCGCGAAATCATGACATTTTCGAAGCAAAGCAGCCTGGACGCAAAATGGTCACGAAATCGTGACATTTTCAAAGCAAAGAAGCCAAGGCGCCAAATGGTCGCGAAATCGTGACATTTTCAAAGCAAAGAAGCCAAGGCGCAAAATGGTCACGAAATCATGACATTTTCAAAGCAAAGGAGCCAAGGTGCAAAATGGTCATGAAATCGTGACATTTTCGAAGCAAGGAGCCAAGGCGCAAAATGGTCACGAAATCGTGACACTTTCAGAGGCAAAGCTCTAAGGCGCAAAGTGGTCATGAAATCGTGACACTTTCGGAGGCAAAGCTCTAAGGCGCAAAGTGGTCGCGAAATCGTGACACTTTCGGAGGCAAAGCTCTAAGGCGCAAAGTGGTCACGAAATCGTGACACTTTCGGAGGCAAAGCTCTAAGGCGCAAAGTGGTCACGAAATCGTGACACTTTCGGAGGCAAAGCTCTAAGGCGCAAAGTGGTCGCGAAATCGTGACACTTTCGAAGGTAAGGCTCGAAGGCGCAAAGTGGTCACGAAATCGTGACACTTTCGAAGGCAAGGCACGAAGGCGCAAAGTGGTCGCGAAATCGTGACACTTTCGAGGGCAAGGCTCGAAGGCGCAAAGTGGTCATGAAATCGTGACACTTTCGAAGGCAAGGCACGAAGGCGCAAAGTGGTCACGAAATCGTGACACTTTCGAGGGCAAGGCTCGAAGGCGCAAAGTGGTCACGAAATCGTGACACTTTCGGAAGCAAGGTGACAGGGTGCAAAGTGGTCGCGAAATCGTGACACTTTTGGGGCAAAGGCACCAAGGGGTAGAATGGTCACGAAATCGTGACATGTCACGGTTTCGCGGCCCGAAGGAGAAAACAGAGGCCGAACGCCAAAACGTCGCGATATCGCGACCGAAGAGGAGAGAGGGCGTAAGGAAGCAAACACGTCGCGATATCGTGACAAAACGCTCATGACTCCAGACCAGCCGACGATTGCAGAGGCCATTGCAGAAGGACACGTGGCATCAAATTACAGGTGGCCATAGAGCACTAGGCGGTTACAGAGGCCATTGCAGAAGGGCACGTGGTAGCAGATTACAGATGGCTATGGCGCATTCCTATGAATGATGACTCGACGGGTGGATGGACAGCGACTGCAGGGCACTCCGCCATCCCATGCCATGATGATGAAAGATACCTGGCCACAACATGCATGCGGCGACAGAACACTCGTGCGGGCGGTTACAGGGAATCCCGCATTCTGTGTAATGATGTTCGAAGGGGGGTCGGGTCTGTTATAAAAAGGAATGCATACATTGTAAAAGGGGTTCTTGGCCATTTGAATATAACTGTTGTATTTGCGAATTCGAAACCTCTGCTAATGAAATTTGCATGAATTTTTCTGTGTGTTATCTTAGTTCTGCTTCATCTTGTTTTTCTTGATTTAATTCTGATCCAATACTGATGATGTGAGGATTATCCTTAGTTCCAATGTTAACCTTAATGATGTTTTCTACTTCCATGTGTAGATATCTTTCAAAATTAGGTGGGGTAGGTGAAATGCCCAATTATTGTAATTCCTTTAAGGTTAACTTGGATAATTCATCTTGAGGAGTCGTGGCCTCAAGCTAGGCTATAGTAGGTATAGAACCATCAAAATAAAAAGCATTGTGTAACAACTCTTCAACGGAGACATCATGGAAAATATCTCCTTCCAACTCATTATCGGATTCAGCAATCATTTTAGGATAGGCTATGGATAACATATTGCAGGTAGAAGAATTATTCTTGGGATACAAAGAATCTTGTTTATCTAGATAATCTTGATAACATAGGAGTTGATCATCATCTTCAAAAGGAAAGGGTTGGCACTTACTAGGAAATAGGCCCACACCACATCGGGCGGGCCATGGTTGTACCTCAAAGGGTTCTTTCATACCATTTTGGAGAGGTCTCAAGCCTTTCCCTTTATATCCCAATTTAAGCATTATGGGTTTAGCTTTAATATATTCATTAGCAAAATAGCATCGAGCATATCCATCACAATGCGTCTTGATGTTTCAGGGTATTCTTCCCCAATCATATCCTTTATAAATAAAAGCACAACTCCCGACTTGGTAGATACTTCCCATAGGTTGTGGGAGGCCCAAGGTACGAGGAGAAGGCAAAAAATTACTTAAGATAATGGAATCTTGCATAGAAGCATTTGTTTTTTTTGATATAAGAATTTTAGATAAATCAGGTAAGAGTTCATCAGAAAGAGCATAAGAGGTAGAAGGATCATTCCCTATATCTTTAGATGTGGAAGGTATGATAGATGTAGATAATGTGGAGGTTTTAATAAATGGGTTTATAGGTTTTGAAATTATAGGGATGGAACATGAAGGATTGGTTGTGGATTTAAGATCTTTTTGAGGTTCTAGTGTGGTTTGTTTAGAAGATGGTTGAGTTAAATGTATAGGTGTAGTTGATGGGGTAGATGATGTTATGGGTGTGTGTTTCACATGTTTGGATGAATGATAAGAACTAGGATGTGTGGATGACAGGGCGGGGCAAAATTGCACTCCAACGGGTTCTGCCAAAGCACACATATCAAAGGGTCTAGGATCACCATGAATGGTAACCAACTAGTTTTTAAATTCAAATTTAACACACTGATGTAAAGTGGAGGGGACCGCTCGCATCGCATTGATCCAAGGGAGACCTAGAAGTATATTGTATGATGCAGGGCAATGTACAATAAACACGGTTGTATCTAGGGTTCTAGGACCAACTTGCAAGGGTATAGTAATGACTCCACACGTTTCTTGTGTTTCGTCATTGAAAGATTTTATGATCATGTCAGTTTTCTTCATTTCATCACTTCTAAACCCAAATATTTGGTAGAAGTCAAAAGTGCAAATGTTTAGAGATGAACCATTATCAATCAAGACTCGTTTAACAACTACATCTCCAATTAGGGCAGTAATATATAAGGGGTTATTCTTATGTAAACTATGTTGTGGGATATCTTTATCTCGAAAGTCAATACAATCTACTTCTCGAGTGATGATAGTATTGGACATGGATTCAGGTTGAATATTTTGAGGTACCATCATTTGGCTTAATGTAAGCATTAACTCATCCCTATGGGTAGGAGAAGATCTTAAAAAGTCCAAAAGGGAAATTCAGGTTGTAGTATTGGATAATTGTTCATTAATATTGTAAGGAGGCTTAGGTTGAACATTAGACATATGATTCCCTTTATTGGGATTTTTAAAAATAAATGGAGCTGATCCATCATTCTGAGTTTGATCCTGTTGAGAATTGTGAGCCCGTTGTCTGGTAACAACTTCGATGGTACCTACAATGTTATATTGAAGACGCTGAATTGGTCTCGGTCTAGCGTTTATGGCTTGTTCATTAGGAAGGAACTGATTAGAAGAGGGTCGAGTAGTAACTCTTCTAGGAAATGGTTCTTCTGGAACCATAGCATTTGTGATAGGTTGAATAGGATCTGATTCGTTTTCAGAACTATTCGATTGATTTGAGGTGATGTCTATTTCACTTTTAGTATCCGATTCTACATCACTAGGATCCGATGTTTGAGTATTATATAGGGGTTTGGACGTAACCATGGATAAAGTTGTGTCAAATTTTTGTAAATCATGATTAGGTAAATGTCCGCTAATAGTTCCTACATATCGGGTAGGAGGAGGGACATTATGATGCTCAATTTGATTGGCCACCTCTTTACCATGTTTTGGTAAAGGATGTTGAAATATATCTAATGATTGATTAGCATTTTGATTCTGATTTTGGGGAATGTTCTTTTGAGTATTATTAGGAGGATTTTGTTTAGGTTGAAAGGCTTGCACCTCCATTTCATTATTATCAATCAAGTCTTGTATTTTATGTTTTAATATTTTGCAAGAGTTTGTAGCATGTCCAGGTCCTCTATGAAAATCACAATGTAAATCAACTCTATATTCGGGTATAGTTGGATCACGTTCCCAGATAGCTGGTAACTGAATCAAACCTCTTTCGAGTAATTGGGGTAGAATAGTTGATAATGGTTGATTCAATCTAGTAAATTATCGGGGTGGTTTATCAGGAGGTTTTAATATAAACTTCTTCGTTGTTTTCGTAGTATTAACATTAGCAATGTTTCTACTATCAGTGACTCCGTCACCTACAACTTGTTTGTTTTTATACTGATTTCTGGATGTTTTCTTATCATCTTTCTTTTTGAGTTGACCTCTTCTAATGAGAGCATCCTCCACCCTTCGAGCTAAGTCTATAGCTTGATCAAAGGTGGTCAAGGTAGCAGTTGATAATTCATAGGATATTTGTTCTTGCAAATTATTAATAAAAATTTCCAACATTTCCCTATAAGGTAGCACAAAGTGTAGTTTTCCTATCAACTGCCTCCATCTAGCTAAGAAATCGGCAAAAAATTCATCTTTGTATTGTTTTAGGTTGTACAAATCTTTAATGGTTACATGCCTTTCAATATAGGCACTAAATTGATGCACAAAATATTCAGCTGTTTCTTCAAAATTTCTCAAAGAATGAGTGGGCAATTGATAGTACCACTCCAATGCCATTCCTCCTAAACTTTTCGGGAACATTTTTAGTAATAGCAAGTCATCATGTGATATATCATGACATGCTATCCTAAACATGCGAATATGCTCTATGGGATCTTCAGTTCCTTTATATATAGGTAGAACGGGCATGGGAAAGTGCTTAGGGTATGGCTGTGCTACAACTATGGGATCCAAAGGCTGACTACACATCTCTCGATAATTATACGAGGGACGGTAGGGATCTATCTGGTCCATACAGGAAGCTAACTATTTCACCATGGCTTCTAGATTACTGGTTTGCCCACCATATTGGTTCGGTAGGGCATTAATATGGGATTTGTGAGCATATGATGGAGGGACATGAATATTAGATGCTACATTGCTATTGTGTAAATTGTTGGTAGGAAGGGTGTTATGAAGAAGTTTTGAAGTTGTATTATGTTGTATCCCAGATTGTTGAAAATTGGTGTTTGGCTTCATTTTAGGTTTTTGTCGATTTGAAGCATATTGATCGATAGTTTGGAAAAATAAAGCAGTGAATGAAGGTCTCTTTTGTGTGGGAATGATTTTAGGCTCAATAACAGGTTCCTTAGGGGGTTGGGTAACCTGTTGTTTTTGCATGTTCTAAATCATAGTGACCATATCTATATTGGATGGTCCGGCTTTATCACTTTCTTGATCGATAAAAGACAAAGGATTAGTGTGCACGTTAAACATATGTTCCATGGCTGCTTGAGTGTCACTAATTTGGCCTCTATCAATACGAATTGCCATATTAAGAGCACCAATATTATTATTGAAAAATTTCCAAAAATGTTCTAAGTTATCAAAAGCAACAGTTTCGTCTGGAGCCATTCTAGGGGATGAGGATCCTTCCTCTTTAACATTTTCTTCTTGTTCATCTACAACAAGCTCATCTTCTGGATGTTCTAGAGTTCCTCCTTCCGGAATTGAATCCTCAGGAAGGACATTTGGGTTTTTTGTTTTGTTTCCTAGCCAATCTTCTTCTTCTTCTTCTTCAGTTTGTTTACCATTCCTAAGTCTAGGCATTGTGCTTAAATTTAGATTTCAGCAAATATATATATACTTATATATATATATATATATATATGCAACAAGCTTAAGAGGTATATATTTTAATTATATACCTACTATAGTATTTAAAATAAAATGTTTTGGTTTTGTTATGTTTTTAGTTTTTCTTGTTTTTTTTTTTTTATAACAATATTATAAAGATAACAAACAACACACTAAATGCAAGAAATAATAATAATGAAAGCAATGATCTAGTTTTCTATAAACAATTTATAAATATCATTAATGGGCTCAAGTTCTTCAGGAGTCATGAAATGTTCTTCAAATTGAAAATTTTCTTCCAAGAATTTGACAAAAAGTGCTATAGTGATATTATCTGTCTCAGACTCTGGTTGGTAGAAATAAAGTTCGTGGCAATAATCTCGATATAACACAACTCTAGGAACTCTCATCCACCTTTCCCTATCCGTAAGAACAACCTCTTGGTCTTCTACACGACCTAGGAATTGGTGTATAACAGTTGCATTCTCGAGGTATTCCTCGAAGGTGAACAATTCTGAAGACACAAGAGCTCTCCTATAAGCTAACCACCTATGGCAAGCTCTCTGAAGTTCATGATAAAAAATGAGTTGATGAGGATCCAGGATTCTATCTAGGGCAAACCTCTTAATTTGCCTAAGTTCGGTTGATCTAGATGAAATAATATCTAGTCTCCTATCAAGTTCGTCCCATAAGAGTTGGTTTCTATCTGTTTCAGGCACACTAAGCACATAATTAATTTCTATGGCTGCTAATTGGTTTTCAACATTAATGGTGACAGCTAGTCTTTTCTTAGGAGCTACCATCTAAACATGATATGCAACTTAACGATTTTAAATGCATCTATGTTTTTTTTTTGTTTTCAAAAGGTTTTAGTTTCACGTCGGGTTCACCAAAATGTATCGCTCCAAATTTTTTGCACCCTTACCTTTAGGCTATAGGATCCATGCCCGGAAGGGGGATGCGAGAAGGATGGGACAATACCTCGGACTGAGAGGCCCTTTGAAGGTCCCGCCTCTCGGGGGAGGGGTATTAAGGTAATTTTTTGACGGATGGTGGGGTTCACCAGGAAACGTTTAGTGGCAGTCTCCATGCCTAGGTTGGGAATGTGTTTGATGTGTTCATTTTTACCTTTAATCATTCAAATCCTAGGTTTGGCCAAATGAATCTAAGCTAAGCTATATGAAATGCTGATTATATGAATACAGAAAATAGAATTAAATAGAAAATATAGGAAATATACTAGATTAGAAAAGCCATACCTGATCCGGATGTCTGATGGAGGTTCTAATTTTTGAAGCAGTTCAAATTGTCTGGAATTTGACAGGATTGTCTCCGATCTGACAGGATCATCTGAGATCTGACGAATTCGTCAGAGACCTACAATCAAAGAAATAGACATAGAACACAAAAAATGCAGCAATACTAACAGAGGAAAACGGTGTAAAATGACAATATAGATGCTAAAACGATAATTACGAATAGAAATTCAAGTAAATTATAGTATTCTAATGACTAATTATGATCTTATCATGCACTTAAGCTATATGGGTGAACTCCAAAATGCAAAATAGCAGAAAATAACAATAAACCGATCTAAATGCAGAATGAAACAGCAAATGAAAAGAGAAAAGTGCAAACTTTGGGCACTAATTGCCCCCAATGTTGACTACAGTCGAAATCGTCGTAGAGTGCGAAATCGTCTCGAATTATACAAGATCATCTGCGACGATCTGAGCTTGCTTCGACTGAAAAACAATGAGGTTCCTGCAAGAAAACTTCGAAAGGGACAAAGGCAAGTAGTGATCCAAGGTATTCTAATGCTTGTAAAGCTTAAATTATAGAGAAATTCAGCCAGGGGAATGTCAAGGGGAGGGCCTAAGATTAAATAGGCATAGGAAGGAGGTTGGGAGGTTGGAGATCATTTCAATTTGGGAGATCTCCAATGGGGGAAGTCTCTAACTGCGTAGACACGCTTTTGCCCTAGTTAGAGACGCCGTTGAAACATAAGCTAATTATGAACAAATTAGTTTGGGATGAAATCGTCTGGATGTTCTGCTCTAGATGAATTCATCCGATCTGAGGTGATATCATCTGATTGGCGACGATATCATCCAAAGGACAAAACAAATCCTAAAAATGGCACAAAAAACAAGGAAACGGGTAGTAGGCAATTTTGGAGCGGTTTTGGGGTTGAAATTTAAATTTGAATTATTACTAAAGTAATTTTAATTATTTGCTAAGGTTTATTGCACCAATTTTAGGGTGCTACACTAGTAGATACAATCACACTTTTTGATAATTGGGTTTTGCTATTTTGAAAGGGCAACAATAATATGCCAAAAGAGTGAATCCCAAGGGCAAAAGAGAAAGAGAAGAGGAAAATTATGAGAGGTTGGTAAGCTTGTTGGGCCTACAAATTTCAAGCATCTGATAAGCTTGTCAAGCAAGCCGAACTAAATAATAATTTATCTTCAAGATGTGGAAATTTTAAACTAAAAATGCAAAGATAAGTGTACCACCATGCATAGTCCCTCAACTATTTCACTTGGAATAATGAAGTGTAGAAGAATCAATCATTTCAAGCTCTCCTTAATCAAAAGAGAGGAGGCCTCACATTTTTTTCCTTATTTTTTTTTGATGTTTCCAACTAAAAAATAACTATAAGGCAAAAAGGTGAGGCTAGGATCAAAAGAAAGTGTTGAAGGTGACCAAGAAAAATTTAGAGGATGCCACTATTCAGGTATACCTTACTTTTTATTCTCTAATATATTCCCCTCCCTTCCTCCTCTATTATTTATTCCTCATATTTTTGTTCCATCCACTTGTCCTCATTTTCCTAATTATTATTTAAGTTGCACTCCATTTCTATCTTCCTGATAATTTGATACCATCATATAACTCCAATTTCCAAGTATGTAGTCTCCTACTCACTCTCATTCCTTCCCTCCTAATTTCTATCTTGTTTCTCTTCCTGAGTTTTTTTACTCCTCCTAACTCTATCTCCCAATGGATAAGGCTAGCTACATCCTTTTATTTTTACAAGAAAAAATTCTAGGGAGGCACTTATAATGTGGGTTAGAATTACCACCCACATATATAATCCTTGTAAGAAATGGTAGACTCTAATTTGTTTTGCTAAATTTTTCTAATGCAAGATCCAAGCACAAAGTTGGGTTTCTAAATTTTGCATGAGCACATTACTAGAGGTCTAGATGTATTAGCCTTGGATCAGATTTTAAAGTGGCCAAATATATCTAGAGAATATGAGAATGCAGAAGGCAAGAGCCATGCAATCTTGAGATTCTCCAATGCTTATGTTAGTTGAAGACCTTGAGAGTATAGACCTGAGAAACATAATCCCAAGAATTTTTAATGCTGACATCATGCAAGGCTTTAAAAGTCTAGGATGTTGAATCTTAAGAAAATATAAACCCAAGATATACAAGTGGTGAGGTCACACCAAGCATCAAACAAAACCATAAGACAAAGCCAAGGAGAAACAAAGCTCAAAATGACACAATCCTAGGTTTTTCAAATATTGACACCAAAAAAAGTTTAGAGAGTCTTAGTCTATCCTCAAGAGTTCCTATAGTAGTCAAAAGAGCCCGACAATATCTTAAATTCATGATGATGAGTAGAATATTCCTAAACATGTATCCTTAAACAAGATTCACATGTGTCATTCAACTTCCCACATCAAAATAGTCAAATTGAGTTAGCACCTCTAACAAGTTGGCACAAAGAAAAGGTATAGTGGAAAAAAGCTAAAATTGCTAGGAATGATCAGGTCCCTTAAGGACATGTGGACATCAAGTTATGAGAAGGGCTCAAGACTGACCTATTGGAATATATTACATTATTTGGTACATGATAATGTACCATCATGGATACATTTTTAGATTAGAAGTTTACCTTATATTAGGATTTAAGTATTTGCTTTATGCAATGTAATAAATGCACAAGTATTATTAGAATGTGCAATGATGTAAATGTACATGTTGTCCACATGTACATGAGTACTTAAGAATAGGAAGATGAAGAGTCATAGGAATATGGAAGGCCAAGAGTCATGCCTTATTATATATAGGTATTTTTAGAGTAGAATTGGATATGATTTTGGAGTACACAAGGTAGAGTAGTAGTAGATACAATGTAGAGCATTTATGCAATATGGAGTACTAGAGACCTCCATCTCATAGAATTGTATAATTTTTGTGATCATTAATGGCTATTTCATGAGTATTTTTAGAAGTTTCTCATCATATTTACATGCTTAGTTTATTGCCATTTCCATAGATATAATATTGCATGCTTATTTTAGTCCTTGTGATAAGCTAACAGTGGTAGCCACAAGGGAGATTGATAGGAGATAGGGAGAGCCATAAGAATATTGAGAGGAGATAAGAAATCTCATTTTAGATTTTTTTTAAATTTCTATTTGGCTAGAGTCTTTCCATAGAGTTGTAAAAAAACTTGTGAAGACTAGGACTCAACATTGGTTACACTAGATTGACAAATCAACTAGTGAAGTTTATTTTCTTTAAATTTAAAGAAATTTCTATTATAGTTTTCTAATACTTTGTTGCAGAAAATATCTGATTCAAATAAAGTTAAGAAGCTTCCTATAAGAGCTAGGAAGAATATCTTCTTTAGAATAAATCTAGTATGTGAAGCAACAAGTTAAAGATTGAAAATTTGGAGGCCTAAGTAAAAGGTCCCATTGCAGGATTTGTAGATTGAAGATTGCAAGTAGAAGATTGAGAAGAGAGGAAGAGGCCAAAGAATCCACATTGAAGATTGTAGATCAAAGAGGAGGTCAAAGAAATAATACCCCATTGCAGATTGAAGATGGAAGATTAAGGAGAATCATGAAAGAGATATCCATAGAAGATTGAAGATTGAGGAGAATCAAGAAGGAGGTCCTCATAGAAATATGAATATTGAAGACTTCAAAGAGAAGAAATAAGAATACCACTCTAGAAGGAGGAGACCTAAGAGAAAGGTATCATTGAAGAACTTCCAGATTTGGAAGATTGAATATTGAAGATAGAGGACTAGGAAAATTCCTCTTGCACATTTTAGAAGTAGTAGAATTTAGAGATCCAAGAAAGAGATCTCATTGCAAAACTTCCATGGTTGAAATATTGGAGATTTCAAGGAAAGGCCTAATTAAATTTTTGAGAAGGAAAATTGAGGACCTGCAGAATTTGAAGACCCAAGAGAAGGTCTCAAGCAAACTTGAAAGGAGAAATAAAGTGAAGGCTAGAAAATCCTCATTGAAGAATTTGAAGAAGGTTATTGGAGGATATTAGAAGACAATTCAAAGGAGAAGATTGCTAGTAAGGAGAAGTTCTTGATAAAGAAGAATTTGGCACAATTATCACCATCCGATAACAAGCCCAAAAGGTAGAAGGATTTGGTAAGAAGTTTGTCAAATTTTGGAAGAGAATATTGAAGACCTCAAGACATTCAGGATCTTGAGAAGAAGGCCAAGATTGAAGTTAGAATTTTACAAGGAGGTTGAAGGAGAAAGAAGTTAGAAGAAGCGATCAGATTTAAATATATTTGGAGATTGCCATTGAAGGCTTGAAGGCTGATTTACAAAAGAGGAGATTCCTATTTTTACAACATAAGTTCAAGAGTTTATTGGGTAGAATTATAAGAGGCAAAGATAGTTGCGAATTGGAGGAGTTTCCTACCAAATTTTAAAGGGTTAAGGACAACATATATGAGCAAAAATTTGTTGCCTTAGAATCTAAAAATTTTAGAGTTAAGGACAACAAGAGAGCAACAATTTGAACAACAATAATAGCTATGAATTCTAGGGTCCTATAATAGCAAGTTGAAGGAGAAATAGGTAACATTGGAAGCTATAAAATAGAGGAGTTATAAAGCAGCTAATTGAAGGAGTTCATGAGCTGATTTGGACAAGAAGAAAAGTTGCAATTTTATAAATTTTAGGGCAGAAAGTGACAAGGAGTTGAAGCTGCAAAAATTCCAAAAATGGGATAACAAATAGGTGAATTGAATCACTAATAAATCTAGCTACAAAAGGATATCAAAAGGTATGCAACATTGGTACACAAATTTCATTATTTGAACATTCATATTATCTTATTATTAAGTCTTCAAAAGTACCGTATTTGAGTTTTTAAAATTACAAAAGGAAAGGTTTCAAGTTTACATCTTCTAAGTTTGGAGAAGAATTTACATTGGTGCTATAGAGGTTATTATAAGAATCTAAATAAATTCATTTTAAGATTATAAGAGAACCACATTAGAGCCATTAAAGTTAAGCAAAATAGAACTCTAAGGTTTAGTGTATCCAATGTGAAGAAGGAGGCATCTTGAGTATCATCAAACCTACACATTTCAAACAACATAAAGCAATTAGATATTGCTTAAATGAGTTATAAAGGAGAAAGCATCAATTTCAAAATATTGCTTTAGACTCATAAAAGTGCAGGTTATTCTAAGGTCTATTGAGCATAAGAAGGAGACTCAATAGTAGTTTCTAAAGACACAAAGAGGTGTGTCAAGTATTCAAAAGACTTTGGTAAAGATGGTTTAAGGAAGGCATAGAAAAGCAACACCATCATTTTGAATAAGATAGCCACTTGGAAAAGAAGCATAGAGCATTGAGTTACAGTCATTATTCGACATCACAAAATGCCAATGTAAAACTAACGTAGAGCGTTGAGTAACAAAGAACATTAAACAATAGAAGGCCAACATAAAGTAGTGACTACCATCACATATTGCTAGGATTAAGCCAGCAAGGTTGCACCATCAATCAAAGCAGAAGAAGCATAAGAGTGCACGGTTGAGCCACCAAGGTTTCAACATTAGCATGAGGAGAAGAAGCCTAGTTTCATAGCCAACACAACATCACAAGCCACAAAATCTAAGAGGAGCCTTGGAAAACAAGTACCATTAGCATTTTTATAATGCCATCAAGAAGTTGAAGAAAGCACCACCAAATCAATTGTAAGCTCAACTACGTAGAATCTGCCATAGAAGGAGAAGCATTATGAAAATTAAGGAGTTTCGAGTGATAAGGTAAAACTGATATTAGGGTGCATAAGGTGATTGACAAGGAGGATCAAGTGTTAAGGAATCATCCACCATGTGCAAAAAGCTTCATTTTCCATTGGAGGGAGTTACATACTCCATTGAGGAAAGCCACATTCCAGTTGCAAAGTAAAAAGAAGTAATAATACTTCCATACTTACGAAGCATAACACTCTTGGGAAGCATTAAGCAAGAAGAATTGGTTAGAGTACCACAAAATATGTTAGAAGGAAGTGAAAAGATATTTAGTTCCACTTGGCACAAGTGTTAAGTAAGAAGAGTTTGGTAGAAGTGCCACATGAGACATTACTAGGGAATGCAAAGACCTTTAGTGCCACTTGGCACATGATACACATGATATTAGTTATAATTAAAGGAAGAAGCAACATCGAAAGTGCACCTATTTAGTGCATGGGCTAAAAATAGCCTTAGAATAGCAAAGGGAGCGCATGAAGACCAAAGTTGAGCACATTGGAGAAGCTAGATAACGTAGAGAATAGTCAAACACCAAGAGATCACATTGAAGAAGCAAGGAGACTGCATTGATTGTAGCAAGATAGAAGTATTTTTCAAGCATAGGGTATAAAGTTAATGTAAATTAAGTTTGGCACATTGAGAAGGTAAGAATTATTTTCATAACCTTTGCAAAGTGCAAAGGAGAAATAATGCATATTTTAAGGTTATTTAAGTAATAAGAGTAATAAAGTGATAAATTATAACCTTGAATAAAATATTGAATGCCTTAGAAGATAGTACAAGAGATAAGCATTAAAATTAATATATTCAATTCATATTGCATTAAATATTTGCAAATTATTAAACTTGGAGATATAAGGATTTCCACATTGAAATTGAAATTGCAAATATATTAGTTTTCTAAATTTCCAATTAGGGAGTTATAAGGAGTCCAACATCAAATTTAAAGCTTTGAAATTTAGAAATTACATTATTGAAAATTGAAAGAAACAAAACCTAGAATTGCTTGAAAGTTGGAAAGATTATTTTTGATATTAGTCTCTTATACAAATTGAAGGGACATAGAGAATCCAACTTAAAGATATTAAAGATATTGATAATTTTATCAATTGCATTTGCATCTTTAGCTTTCTATAAGGAGAAATAAAATGCTTATATTAAAGGATAGGAGTTGAACATTATATAAAAAATTATCATCAAAACATTAGGGAGACAAAAGGGATTCAACTCAAAGGAAAACTTCAAAAGCTAAGCTTACTATCAAAGTCATATTAAAATTATTTGAGAGATACAAAGGTATCCTACAAAATCAAGAATTGAAAAGATATTATCAAATACGAGGGAGTCAAAAGGAATACTATGTAGAGATTTGAAAGATTATAAATAAGAAATTACAAATCATACTTCAAAAATTGAATAATTGAAAGATATTATTTGATCATATACCCAAAACACTAGGGAGTCATAAAGTTGACAACTTCAAATATTTTGAAAGATAAAAGATTCTAACAAATCTTATTCTCAATATCAAATTCTAAAGAGCAAAAAGAATGTCTACTTCAAAGAATACAATGAATAATAATATGGAAAACATCATTATAAAGGAAAGAGTAAATTTCATAAAAAATAGAATCAAGAAATTACTTACGAAGATTGAAGGAAACTTAGATCTTACTTCAAAATTTATCTATAGTGAAGTCTTAGAAGAAAACTTTAAAACTTTGGAATATTATCCACATGCTAGAATCATTGAAGCAATTGATAACAGAAAAGATGATATTCTAATTCCTTTAGATATTGGCAGCGTATTATATATGGCATTACTTACATACAAATATTACAAAGAAGAAAATATAACAAAAGGAATTAATTGATTTACTCAAACAGAAAACAAAAATATATGAATTATTCTTAGAGAAGATATTTTATTCCTCATGTAGTATTGATACTTCAAGTTTTTCTAGCACAAAATCTTATCTTGATGCTTTAAGTGATTGCCTAAAAGATTATATACAAAATAAGACTTGTGATAAGAAGGACAAAGGCAAAGAGGAAATAAGTTTGCAAGAATCCTATGATAGAATGATACCTCAAATTATGAAGACAAAGAAGAAGAAGAGAAACCTAACCAAGTAGGCATACAATGCAAAGTAAATTGAAGATAAATATGAATTGAATCAATAGAAGTACATGAACCAATTGAAGAACAATTAAAAGATGAAAATCCATATTGAAGACTAAATCCTTCAATATTAAAATAATGTAATACAGGGGGGGTGTTGGAACATATTACATTATTTGGTACATGATAATATACCATCATGGTTACATGTTTATATTATGAGTTTGTAGTAGATTAGAATTTAAGTATTTTCTTTATGCAATGTAATAAATGCACAAGTATTATTAGAATGTGCAATGATGTAAATGTGCATGTTGTCCACATGTACATGAGTCCTTAAGAATAGGAAGATGAAGAGTCATACGAATATGGAAGGCCAAGAGTCATGCCTCATTACATATAGGCCTTTTAAGAGTAGAATTGGAGATGATTTTTGAGTACACAAGGTAGAGTAGTAGTAGATACAATGTAGAGCATTTATGCAATATGGAGTGCTAGAGACCTCCATCTCATAGCATTGTATAATTTTTGTGAGCTTTCATTAATGGCTATTTCATGAGTATTTTCAGAATTTTCTCATCATATTTACATGCTTAGTTTATTGCCATTTCCATAGATATAATATTGCATGCTTATTTTAGTCCTTGGGGTTGCATTTCATTAAATATATAGAATTAAAAGCTAACATGGCCATGTGTTTTCTAGAAGTGAGACAATTGAGCCCAACTAAGTAAGAAAGCGACAACCACACTCTGTAAGTTTATTAATTAGACTATGCATATCCACATCATGCCTAAAAATGGCTTCCACTGTAATGATCAAAACTAATAGAAATATTTGTAAAATCATATAAATAGTTGAGAATTCCTTAGCACAAGAGTCAACTCTTTAGCATTTCCTTTTTGTATGTTGTATACTTTTCTCTACAATCAATTGCAGTAAAGGCTATTTGATCTCTATTGGAGATAAAATTTTCAAGTTTTTATATGAATATGAATTGTGTATCTTAATGCATTTCTGTTTAATGCTTTATGGATGGTGAATTATGTTAGGCAAATTTTGTCATAATTGGATTGCTATTTGGATTTCCTTTCATGAAGTTCTTGGAATTTCTAAGATGCATATTATGAGTTGAATGAAACTCATAATACTTTGTTTAATGGTTGGTCTATTAGGATTTACTTTAGTTTTACTGTAGGTGTAATTTGATAGCACATTCCATTGTTGTTAGGCTATACCTCATCAATATTATAAGAATTCTCTAAACCTTTTCTCCCGGTCTAATCCTTTCATTCTTATCTTTTTTTTAAAGCAAAAAATCCCTTGCGGGGCCACCTTGGTCTGAGAGACCATGAAAAGGGGGTTCTACACCGTCAAAGTCACCCGGGAGTCACACCCGACCCTGCCTGTACCAACATTATCAATTGGATTTTGGATACCCAATTCAGATTTTTGGTAGGGTGGAGATTCAAACCTAGGACCTCCCTTGGAGGATTGCCCTCTCCTCTCCAACTCACCTACAACACCTGGGTTTAAAAATAATTTATAGTGGAGAACACCTCTTTCGAGGTGCCACTTTCAACAGGTTGGGCATAGGAGGAATGGAGCCTTGTCGACCTCTACCAGCACATAGGACATTCCTAACTATACCATATATCTGTAGAATGGAGACGAGGGGAATGGAACCTGGGTCGACCTCTACCAGCACCCAGGGCATTTACCACTGCACCACAACAAGCAGATAAAACTAATTTATAGTGGAAAACACCCCTTTCGAGGTGCCACTTTCAACAGGTTGGACATAAGAGGAATGGAGCCTTGTCGGCCTCTACCAACACATAGGATATTCCTAACTATACCATATATCTACAGGATGGAGACAAGGGGAATGGAACCTAGGTCGGCCTCTACCAGCACCTAGGGCATTTACCATTGCACCACAACAAGCAAATTTTCATTCTTATCTTTAGTCTTGAACCTTTTCTCTACTTTATTTAGTATTTAAAGGAATTGACCTTCTCTAGAGGTTGTGCTTAGGAGAAATCCTAGTCATCCAATCTTGGCTAATATCTATGGTACATTTCATATATTAGGTAAATTTTAATCTAATACCACCTATCATTCAAATTATTATGATCATACTTCTAACACAACTATCTACTTTCAACATTATTGCATTATTTATTGGCTATGTTGTGTCACAACATGTTAGGTTGTGGAGTCTGATCTTGGTTAAATATGGAAAAAATAGTTTTTCTCTTTGTTTGGTAACTAGTTGCTTTTATGCATGGAAACTTTCTAAACTGGAAAAATCAATCCAAAAAAAAGCCATAATTGATGGGTCTATCCTTGGTTTCTAATTCCAAGATAGAATCTATAAAATTAATGGTTGCATAGAAATCAGTGTGATTTTTTAGGATGCTTATTTTTTAGCATGCATGTAACGAGGTTTCCCTATTTATATAATACCTATGGTAGAGAGGATTGTATATTGTTTATGGGAAAGGCATAGGATTATGCATCTCATGTAGAGAGATCAAGAAGCTTGGTGTAGAGCTTGATGCAAGGGTGTTTGCATGTTGAATTACTGTTAGAGTAATTGTGTGGAGATGCTGGTGTTTTGAAGAGGAATTTGCAGTTGGTTGTGTTGCAGGATTACTCCCTTCAGATATTGTATTGGTGTTAATACAAAGGACTAGTGTTGGGTGAACCACATTATATGTTGTGTTTTATCTTGTCTTGCATGTTTATGTTCTTCTTATCTGATGGTTAATAGTTTCAGTTGTTAATGATTAAGTTTATTGCATCAAGAATCCCTTTTGTTTATATAGTGAATCCTAACAATTGGTATCAGAGTGAGGTTGGGATTCAGGATTGAGTGGGAGCTTGACTTGAGTGGGAGCTTAACTTGAGTGGGAGCTATGGTAGAAGAAGGGAAGTTCAGGGTGTTTGTTCCATTTGGCAGAAAGTAACTGCGGAGCTCTTTCGCAAAGTACTGTGATGGAGTTGTTAGGTGTGACACCAAATACGGTAAAGAATTTCCAAGCGTTATACAACGAGAGTGGAAGGACCCTGGTTTCTCACCATTGCGGCAAGAAGGGGCACCTGAAAAAGGATTACTGGTCTCGGGATAGAGATGGAGGAGAAAGGTCAGATGTGAATCTAATGAGTGAAATTATGACACTTTCTGATATGGTAGGTCTTGACATTGACATTGGAGGACCAAAGAGTTCTCAAGCAGTGGGAACTGGGAGACATGTCCAGGAAGATGGACATGGCTCAGGATTTATTGTATGATTTTTCAGGATGGAACACATAATATGGTTATAGCTTTGGATCATTGCGACCCCAAGTCCCTAATTTGGAAGGTAATTCCACACTCGGGGAGTGTGCTTTCAAAGCTAGTGGTAAAGCCATATTGTGTGTGTGCATGCTATGGGTCATCCATAGTATGTAGATATTGCCATGGTGGCGATGTTTGATTCACCATGATACAAAGTAATTCTGAGGATGTTGTTATTATCACTTTACAACAATTTGGAGGAGTTGACATTCCTTATTTGGCTTAAATATGTTCTTTGGTGGATGCAATAGTGGTAGAGTTGTTGTGGATCAGTCTCCAAGTGGGAGATTGTTAGGTTGTGGAGTTTGATCTCGGTTAAATATGGAAAAATAGTTTTTCTCTCTGTTTGGTAACTAGTTGCTTTTATGCATGGAAAATTTCTAAACTGGAAAATCTAAAAAAATCCATAATTGATGGGTCTATCCTTGGTGTCTAATTCCAATATAGAATCTATAAATTTAATGGTTGCATAGAAATCAGTGTGATTTTTCAGGATGCTTGTTTTTTAGCATGCATGTAATGAGGTTTCCCTATTTATGTAATACCTTTGGTAGAGAGGATTGTATCTTGTTTATGGGAAAGGCATAGGATTGTGCATCTCATGTAGAGATATCAGGAAGCTTGGTGTAGAGCTTGATGTAAGGGTGTTTGCATGTTGAATTATTGTTAGAGTAATTGTGTGGAGATGTTGGTGTTTTGAAGAGGAATTTACAGTTGGTTGTGTTGCAGGATTACTCCCTTTAGAGATTGTATTGGTGTTAATACAAAGGACTAGTGTTGGGTGAAACACATTATTTGCTATATTTTATCTTGTCTTGCATGTTTATGTTCTTCTTATCTGATGGTTAATAGTTTCTATTGTTAGTGATTAAGTTTCTTGCATCAAGAATCCCTTTTGTTTATATAGTGAATCCTAACACAACATGCAACCTTCTTTGTGCTCTCTAAAGTTATTAACCTTTGGTTTGTTGCCTTTCATGGAGGAGTATGGGATGTTTCATTAGGATTTATAGTTAAAGATTGAATTTTTTGCTTGAGGATGGATTTTTGAGGTAATTTGGGTGCCCTACATCAATCACAAGTGTGGTCCTTACTTGTTATAATGGTGACAACTTAAAAAAGATAAAATAGAATAACTTTTTTGTGAATTAAGGGAAAAACGGTGCACCTAACAATGCTAAACAAGATGCATCTATATCTAGTATTAATCAAGCATTACAAAAGGACATATTCAAGCAAACATGGAAGCCAAATAAGTACAAGAAAATATGTTTATCTTTATTTCATTTGATAAATCAGAACATGGTTACATAAATGTCCCCTTGAGGGCTCTTAGATTTATACACTTGTTTACAAAATGGGTGCCCAAGGATCAAGTCCTTTCAATAGCTCGTGTGCACTTCCAATGTTCTTCCTCGTACCCACAATTGAGGTGGGTGAACCTATGATGCCACCGCTTTATTATTCACTATTCTGATCTTGTATTCCTTCCTCATGCACTGTAAAACCTGTACCTACACACAAGGAAACCAAATTTGTTAAATAGAAAGTGCTTAGAATGTGAAACATGCAAAAGCTATACATGCAACTATGAGCTAGAAAGTGTAAATATGCAATGCACCTGTCTAAAACAAATCCAAATGATTCCAAATTTGAGAAACATGCATAAAATATGATTTTGAGAAGATATAATAAAAAAAACATAAATTGCATCCGAATCCATGTCGCATTTGCGGTGTACCTACGAAGCTTGCAAAACTCCAAAATGAGCAATTTATGATCCTAAACATCTTCAAATCAAATCAAAATTGGATAGTATATATAAAATCATATTTTAAGATAACCCATGTGAATGGATTAGCCAAATTGATCACAAATTTAGGTGCATCCTCCTATAGGCCTCGTAAGCCTGTAAAACACTAAAAATATAATAACTCACTCAATATAACTCTAAATTGCATGAAATATGACAAGTAGGACCCTGATCTATCGTAGAATATGTCTATTTAAAAATAGTGGAAAAATCATGCATAGATATGTTAGCATCCCTTGCAGGGACAGTGGTGACTGTAACACAATAGGGACCGTCCTCGGGTGGGATGGTCACCAGTTCTACTCCTAACTTACCACCAATTCCTCTATGGATTGGCCAAAAATATTCCTACTAGTATTGATATCCATTTTAGTTTTGAAATTCACTCATATGATTCAATTTTGTAAGCAAATTGTGCCTCTTGAATTACTCGTAAACCTCCTTTGCTAGGTAGATATTTTGAGAGAAAAAGACACAAAAGGGTGAGGGGAAATATTGGTAGCACTTCATTGCTATGTCTTAAAACTCCTCTCTATGTATTGGGTGGAAAATAGATCCACTTTATAGCCAAAGGAGGCTCATGGGAAAATGGGCATGCATGGCAAGAGGTGCCATTTGTCTAAAAGTTGGCATGCATTGGAGGGGGAAGAGAATCTCCCTATTTGGCCTCCATTCTATAGGATGTCATGAGGATTCTGCATCCTCAGACCTACATTCTTGAATATGTGGGATAAATAGTAGTTTTTGTGTTGGCAATTTTGGGTACCTTGGGTACATTGCCTTTGCTCAAGTGTATAAGTTGTCATTGATGTCAAGAAGCTTTTGAAGGAATTTGATTTGATGTAAAATAATTTGTTTTGATGAAGGTTACGGCATGACGAGTTCGAAAGAAAGTAAGTTGGAAAAATGTCGCGATATCGCGACATGTCGCATTTTCGCGACTTAAGCGAGGAGAGAAAGTTTTTAGAAAAGTGTCGCGATATCGCGACATGTCAGTTTCGCGACTCAAAGAGGAGAGAGAATGTTCGAGTCAGAAATGTCATGATTTCGTGACATATTGCAAGGAAGGTTGAACGGACGAAAAAGTGTCACGATTTCGTGACATGTTGCAGGAGAGAGAGTCCGAAAGAAAAAATGTCATGATTTCGTGACATAATGCAGGAGAGAGAGTCCGAGAGAAAAAGTGTCACGATATCGTGACATGTCGAGTTTTCATGACCGAAGAAAAGAAAAGCGCTAAGGAGAAAAAGTGTCACGATTTCGTGACAAGTCAGAAGACAAAGTGGAAGCAAGATAAAGTGTCACGATTTCATGACATGCTAGATGAAAATGTTCCAAGTAAGAACTATCATGATTTCATGACATGCAGCAAAGGGAAGAGTCTGAAATGAGAAGCGTCATGATTTCATGACAGGTTGCAGAGAAGTCGTACGGAAGCTGAAAGCGTCACGATTTCGTGACAGGCTGCAAAGAAAACGTACGAAAGCTAGAAGTGTCATGATTTCATGACAAATTCAAGGAGGAAGAGCTCAAAGGTGAAAGCGTCATGATTTCATGACATGTTCCATTTTTCACGGGCGTAAGGCAGAGAAAAACACAAGGCAACGAAAGTGTCATGATTTCGTGACATGTTCCATTTTCGCTAGTGCAAGTAGACAAGAGTGCAAGGAAGAGAAAGTGTCACGATTTCGTGATCGATTGAGATGGCGGTTCGATTGGAGAAAGTGTCACGATTTCATGACAAAAAGAATGCAGGTCTTCTATAGGAGAAGTGTCGATTTAGACAAAAGAGGAAGGCTATGAAGAAAGTGTCACGATTTCATGACAAAAGTAGAAAGGAGGTCGACGAAGGGAGAAATGTCATGATATCATGACAAAAGCAAAGTTGATGTTGACTAAGTCAGAAGTGTCGTGATATCATGACAAGAGCTTAGTTGAAGTCGACAAAGGCTGAAGTGTCGCGATATCATGACAAAAGCCAAAAGAAAGTATACGGTTGCAAAGGTGTCGCGATATCGTGACATGTTGTAGTTTCACGGCAGAAGCTATAGAAGAGTTCCAGAGGCAGTGAAGCCGACAAAGTTAAATTTTAGTCGACAAAAATTAGGGCTTGCAGTCGACGTAGATTAGGGTTTGTTTTTGGTATAATAGCCGACTAAGATTAAAGTTTTCATCTTGAAAATTTTGATATAAAAGGAGGGTTGTTTGGGCGATTGGATGTGTAGTTGATGTGCGACGTTCGGAGATAGTGCGTAGTGCAAGAAGTTCGATCGCTGTGAGTAGAGTGCGAATTCGATTGTAGTGTGTAGAGTGCATTTCATCGAATCATTATGAGTGTGAAAGATCGCAAAGGAAGAAGAGTGTGCGCAGACAGTGCAAGGGTTGAAGTTCGACCAAGTGCGGGTGTGTTTGCATAGAGAGAGAAGAGGGCGTAGAGAGCAAGACAGGCAAAGACGAACGAGGACATTTGTGCTAGACCGAAGGACTGTGTTTAGTGCAAATTCGAGGACCAGCTTTGGAGGTGATAGAGTTGAGGACAGAGGTCTCCAACCGGAGCGGGGAGGACAGGTGTCTTCTATGGATAGAGTTCCATTTGCTAAGGGCAGCGGAGGCGAGAGGTCTTCTAGAGGATCACCAACCAGAGCAGAGCTAGGGGATTGGTGTCTCCTGTGGGTTGGTGCCCATGAACTCGAGATTAGGGGATTGGTGTCTCCTTTGGGTTGGTGCCCATAAACATTGTAATCGGGAAAGGTATTCCTAGAATTTGGATTGATAAAATTTAGTGAAATATTTTATCCGTGGATGTAGCTCACATTGAGTGAATCACGTAAATTGGTGTCTCATGTGTGTGTGATGATTTGTACATTGCTTTGGTTTTTGCTATTGATATTGCCATTGATATATTGTATAATTTTGATTGGGATAAGAAAAGTAAAAAGTGGTCTTATACTGTTCACCCCCCTCTCAGTATAAGCTTGTGTTCTTCAATTGGTATCAGAGCGGGTGCCTTCGAAAAGTTTAACAACTTGAAGGAAAAGCTAATAAAGAACACAATGGATTATTCAAGTGGCAATGCAACACCTATTCTTGATGGGTCAGATTTTGGTCTTTGGAGTGCAAGGATGAAGGTTCATCTAATGGCACTTGGTAATGAGGTATGGGAAGTAATTGAAGATGAGTACACTATTCCTGTACATGGTCCAAATACTAAAGAAGAAAGGCTCCTACATCACAACAATTCAAAAGCAATGAATGCAATCCTGAAAGGCTTACAGAAAGCAGATCTCACCAAAGTGATTCACTGCAAGACAGCTAGTGAAATGTGGAAACAGTTGCAAGTGGTTCATACAGGTGATACAAATGTCAGAAAGGCCAAGTTGAGACACTTCAAAGGTATGTTTGAACAACTCAAGATGAATGATGATGAAAATATTAGTGACTACATGCTTCGTATGGATGAGGTTGTTAACTCCATGAAAGACTTAGGTCTTGAGCTTGCTGAAAATGATGTTTGTGATAAGATTTTAAGATCTCTTCCTAATAGATTTAGTGAAAATATTTCTGCTATTGAGGAAGCTAAAGATTTGGATAAGTTGAAAAAGGATGAGCTCCATAGTATACTTGCAGCATTTGAGTTGAGAACTCAAGTGAAGGTTGATGTCAAGAAAGAGGCGACTTTCAAGGCTACCAAGAAATCCAAGGGTAAACAACTTCAAGAGAGTGATGAGTCTTCTAGTGATGAAGAGGCATATTACAGACAAGAAAGGCAAATTCTCTAGAAAGCACAAAAGCATGAAAAATATAAGATGTTTCAATTGTGGAAAGTTTGGTCATTATGCTACAGACTGTACTATTTCCAAGGATGAAAGTGATGAAGATAAACAGGATTCTAAGAGCAAGGATTCTGAAAAGCACAAGCATCACGGGAAGAACAAAGATGAGCACAACAATCAAGGAAAGAGGTATTCTCACAAGCACAAGAAGAGTTTCTACCTAGACAAAGCAAGTAAGTGTTCTAGTAGTGATAGTGAAAGTTCTTCAAGTGATAATGAAAATGAGATGTTGTTCATATCAGAAAAAGAGGAAGAACCGAAACATAGATTCATTATCATGAAATGTCTTAGATGTGGAAATTTTGGTCACCTTGAGGATGATTGCACAAATAATGATTTGGTTTCTAGTATGTATGAGGATGCTTCAGAAAACTATAAGGAAGATGCGTGTATGGTTTTTGAAAAAGGTAGCACCTCTAGTGATAAGAAATCTGAAAAAGGCTTTGATGATTCGAGAAAGCAAACAAATAAAGGATCTTGAAAGTGAACTTACTAACGCTCTTAGTGTTTTGAAAAAGGAAAGAAAGAAGAATGCTAGACTCAAGGATAAGTTAGATGAATGTTGTATGGAGAGAGATGATCTTATAGAAAGTCTTGACTTCTCTATGGCTAAGACACAAGAACTCAAGGATGAGTTAGAGTCTAAGGTTCTTGAGTATAGTGAGTTAGAACAGAAAATGGCTTCTTTGAAAGAGGAAACTAAAGAGTACAAGGATAAGCTTTACGAGGTTTCAAGATAGCTCCAAAAAGGTTAAGTCACTCATCAAAGGTCAAAGAAAGACAACAGATAAAATAGGCCTTGGTTTTGTTAAGCCACACAAGGAACAAGCTGGAGAGTCTAGTAAGAGACTCCAAAAGGAAGAGAGTTTTGATGAGGAAAGTATTTCAGATCATGAGTCCTTGAATGATAGATGCGCAGAAATAGAAAATGAAATTCAGAATGAGAAGAAGAAGTTTTCAGGACCCAAGAGGTCGAATAAAGGAAAATTTCATGGCAGATGTTTTGCGTGTCACAGGTTTGGTCACATGGCTGCACATTGCATGGCTCAAGTGAAGAAGGTAAATGACAATTTCAGAAGTGCTAGTTTCTTTCAAGGGTATTGCTACTCTTGTCAACAGTTTGGGCACAAGGCAGTCTATTGCAAGGTTAATTACAGGAACAGGTTTGATCAAAATAGGTTCGGCCAGAACAGGTTTGGTCAGAACAGGGTTAGTCAGAACAAGCGGATTCAAAGAACAGGTATGCCTAAAAGAAATAACATTGTTACTTGTTATAAGTGCAACAATGAAGGTCACACAGCTAGACAGTGTAGAGCTAAACTTCCAAGGTACAGGAACAGGAACAGTGGTATGAACAGGTCCAAGGATCAAGGCATGGATAAGAACAGGAATGATAACAGGAACAGGAACAGTGACAGGAACAGGAACAGGAATATGGACAAAGAGTTCAAGAGAAGGCCCGACAAGGAAGTGATAGATGCTGATGATGATCAGTGCCTAATGGGAGTTTTACTCCCACCCCAGAATTAATCACCTCATCAGGAGGTGGGGGAGGGACTAAGCTAAGAGGCTCATTCTTAGTCCCGAGCCCCAAAGGTGACCCTTTGCCATTGATGACAAAGGGGGAGAGATATGAGTAAGGGGGAGAGCTTCAAGTGAAGAGGAAAGCTTCAAGTCAGGGGGAGCAAAACTTCAAAGGAATATTCTCAGTTGTGGGCACAGTTTCTCAGTTGTTAGCATAGTTGGTTTCAGTTTTGGCTCTTGAGACGTGTTTTCAGTAAAGGTTTGCCATCAATGACAAAGGGGGAGATTGTTGGCAATTTTGGGTACCTTGGGTACATTGCCTTTGCTCAAGTGTATAAGTTGTCATTGATGTCAAGAAGCTTTTGAAGGAATTTGATTTGATGTAAAATAATTTGTTTTGATGAAGGTTCGGCATGACAAGTTCGAAAGAAAGTAAGTTGGAAAAATGTCGCGATATCGCGACATGTCGCATTTTCGCGACTTAAGCAGGCGAGAGAAAGCTTTTTAGAAAAGTGTCGCGATATCGCGACATGTCACAGTTTCGTGACTCAAAGAGGAGAGAGAATGTTCGAGTCAGAAATGTCACGATTTCATGACATATTGCAAGGAAGGTTGAACGGACGAAAAAGTGTCACGATTTCGTGACATGTTGCAGGAGAGAGAGTCCGAAAGAAAAAATGTCACGATTTCATGACATAATGTAGGAGAGAGAGTCCGGGAGAAAAAGTGTCACGATATCGCGACATGTCGGGTTTTCATGACCCGAAGAAAAGAAAAGCGCTAAGGAGAAAAAGTGTCACGATTTCGTGACAAGTCAGAAGACAAAGTGGAAGCAAGATAAAGTGTCACGATTTCGTGACATGTGAGATGAAAATGTTCCAAGTAAGAACTATCATGATTTCATGACATGCAGCAAAGGGAAGAGTCTGAAATGAGAAGCGTCGCGATTTCGTGACAGGTTGCAGAGAAGTCGTACGGAAGCTGAAAGCGTCACGATTTCGTGACAGGCTACAAAGAAAACGTACGAAAGCTAGAAGTGTCATGATTTCATGACAAATTCAAGGAGGAAGAGCTCAAAGGTGAAAGCGTCACGATTTCATGACATGTTCCATTTTGGGCGTAAGGGAGAAAAACACAAGGTAGCGAAAGTGTCACGATTTCATGACATGTTCCATTTTCGCTAGTGCAAGCAGACAAGAGTGCAAGGAAGAGAAAGTGTCACGATTTCATGATAGATTGAGATGGCAGCGTTCGGTTGGAGAAAGTGTCACGATTTCATGACAGAAATAGAATGCAGGTCTTCTATAGGAGAAGTGTCATGATTTCATGACAAAAGCAGAGAGGAAGGCTATGAAGACGAAGTGTCATGATTTCATGACAAAAGCAGAAAGGAGGTCGACGAAGGGAGAAATGTCATGATATCATGACAAAAGCAAAGTTGATGCTGACTAAGTCAGAAGTGTCACGATATCGTGACAAGAGCTTAGTTGAAGTCGACAAAGGCTGAAGTGTCACGATATCGTGACAAAAGCCAAAAGAAAGTATACGGTTGCAAAGGTGTCGTGATATCGTGACATGTTGTAGTTTCATGGTAGAAGCTACAGAAGAGTTCCAGAGGCAGTGAAGCCGACAAAGTTAAATTTTAGCCGATAAAAATTAGGGCTTGCAACCGACGTAGATTAGGGTTTGTTTTTGGTATAACAGTCGACTAAGATTAAAGTTTTCATCTTGAAAATTTTGATATAAAAGGAGGGTTGTTTGGGCGATTGGATGTGTAGTTGATGTGCGACGTTCGGAGATAGTGCGTAGTGCAAGAAGTTCGATCGCTGTGAGCAGAGTGTGAATTCGATTGTAGTGTGCAGAGTGCATTTCATCGAATCATTATGAGTGTGAAAGATCACAAAGGAAGAAGAGTGTGCGCAGACAGTGCAAGGGTTGAAGTTCGACCAAGTGCGGGTGTGTTTGCGTAGAGAGAGAAGAGGGCGTAGAGAGCAGACAGGCAAAGACGAACGAGGACATTTGTGCTAGACCGAAGGACTGTGTTTAGTGCAAATTCGAGGACCAGCTTTGGAGGTGATAGAGTTGAGGACAGAGGTCTCCAACCGGAGCGGGGAGGACAGGTGTCTTCTATGGATAGAGTTCCATTTGCTAAGGGCAGCGAGAGCGAGAGGTCTTCTAGAGGATCACCGACTAGAGCAGAGCTAGGGGATTGGTGTCTCCTGTGGGTTGGTGCCCACGAACTCGAGATTAGGGGATTGGTGTCTCCTTTGGGTTGGTGCCCATAAACATTGTAATCGGGAAAGGTATTCCCAGAATTTGGATTGATAAAATTTAGTGAAATATTTTATCCGTGGATGTAGCTCACATTGAGCGAATCACGTAAATTGGTGTCTCATGTGTGTGTGATGATTTGTACATTGCTTTGGTTTTTGCTATTGATATTGCCATTGATATATTGTATAATTTTGATTGGGATAAGAAAAGTAAAAAGTGGTCTTATACTGTTCACCCCCCCTCTCAGTATAAGCTTGTGTTCTTCATTTTGGGCACTATTTGTCCATATTTGACTTTTTGGGAGTCAAATATTTTTGCCGTCCCACCCAGGGATGACCGCTATGCCACCATCCCTGGGTGGGAGGACCATTAACTGTGACCATCCCAGGGTGGGATGGTCATGCCTGTGTGGCCCAAAACCTTCCAAAAGTTGGGTAGAGCCTTCCAAGAGTGGTTAGGAACACTATTAAACCTCTAAGGGTTACCCAAGGGGGTCATATGATGTTAATTAGCCAATGCTTTCAGTCATCTAATCAGATTGACATGATTTTAGTGTCTATAGTTTGTTTTGTTTATTCTTATAATATTTATGGATGATATTGTCCTTGTGAAAGCAAGAAATTGTGCACCAAATAAAAGCAAATGCATATATGATTAAAACATGATGATTGAAAAATAAAATGAATATTTTATTAATTTATCTTCTCAGGGTGTTATAATAACATCCTCTCGAGGGATTTCATAGATGAAACAATCAATACAATTAGGATGTTATTCCCCTTTTTGTTGTCTTTGTGCAATATGAATAACTTACTTGCTATCACAGTTCGTGGGGAAGTGGATTTTTCATGATCATCGCATAGAGTTTGATGTGGATTTGAAACCTCTTGTCATCCTCACATCCTATTATCTACACACAAAGAAAGCAAAAGTAGATCAATAGCATATGAAAGACCCACCAAATTTGGACCTGTGTGGAATATGAAAATGCTTAAACAAAGGAAAAACATATGCATAAATTGAAAGTTAACTTAGTGTAGAAAATAAAAAGATGCAGATTTAAGCTAATGTGAACAAAAAATGTAAAAAGCAGTAGTCTGATTGGGACCATCTTAGGTCAAGATAGTTTCATCTGCAAACCGTCTCAAAGCGAGATGATATCTACCGTAGGCCTACGTTCTATGTGACCATGTATAGGTGGCTATGAGATGATATGAGAGGTATTTTTGGTGGACTCTTACAACGTGGAGGTAAGTTAAAAGGGTTAGAACTATCACCAAGACAAGGATATCGATCATGGAAAAGAAGAGAGCATGGCTTCCAATCCTTTGTGGTAGTCTAACAACATGGTCTTAGTAGCGGAATAACCTAGAGGATTGAATTTGGTAGCACTTCATGGCACGAAAACTCAAATTCAAGATATAATAAAATATGCACACGGGAGTTAAAACTGAGGGAGGGGGTGCCAATTTATAGACCTCTTGGCTAGAGGCTAATTGTGCCAAGGGACTCTGCATGAAAAAGTAGAGGGGTAGTCTACATGAAAAAGCATATGCCTATCCTTGAAAAATACATGCAATTAAATATTTGCATGTGATTTCGAATTTGGCCCATGAGAGGTACTCAATGTCAATGCGAGATTATGTGCAATGATAAATGGTAGTATTGGTTGCTAGTTATATTTTATTTTATTTTTATTCTAGTTTTGCTAGATTATTTTCTAGTTATAACCATCTTGGGTTGAGACGGTCCTGACCCTAAGATCATATCAGGTCAAGATGAAACTTTTGCTAATTGATCAATGATGACCTGACCTTTGATTAACTTATAACTTATGAGTTCTAGGTCAAACTCTATCAAAAGCATGATCCACTTGGTAGTATGACTATTATGATATGTGTGACTCATCATATACCACAAGGGATTTTTTTTGAAATGATATACATGGTATTATTGATCATGTAATGTCAAATTTTTTTGGTGGTAAAGACCACTACTAAAAAAAGTTTCTTAATGTAGACATACTTAACTTCATAGCTAACCAAGGTGCAACTTATGTAATAGATGGCCTATTCCTTATTTACCTCGTTCTTTTGGGCTAACATGGTCCTTTAGGTAAAGTCAGTGGCCAAAATGTATAATAGAAATGGAACACCTAGTCGAGGAGGAGATACTACTGGTAGAGACGCAAAGTATTGTTTTATGCATTCAAAAGCTTTATGATATTCTTGATTCCAATAAAAGGTTACCCCTTTTGCAATAAATGGTTTAGTGGCTGAAATTTATCTGAGAGTTGGACTTTGAAGCGTCAGATGACCTAATTTTTCCCTTGTAAGCTATGAAGCTACTTAAGGTTGGTAGGGGGAGGCATGTCCAATATTACCTTAACTTTGTTTAGATCTACCTCAATGCCTCGTTTAGAGACTAAAAATCCTAAGAGTTTCCCGCATGTCATTTCGAAAGCACACTTTTTGGAATTTAATCACACATTATGTTCTAATAGGTGATCGAAGATTTTACGTAACACATTGAGGTGCTCATGATGCAAGAGATATTTTCCCAATAGGTCATCGATATAATCTTTGAGAATCTTATGCATGTAGCCATGAAAATATACGTCATGGCCTGCTGATAAGTGGTACCAATATTTTTAAGTCCAAAAGGCATGAATTTGTATCAAAATGTCCCCCAAGGTATGGTAAATGTCGTTTTGGGTTGATCCTTAGGATTGACTCAAATTTGATTGTAACCCAAAAAACCATCCATGATAGAAAGCATTTCATGACTAGTGATTGCATCGATGAGCGCATCAATGTTAAGGAGTGATAACTCATACTTAGGACTCGCTTTGTTAAGATCTTGGATATTTGTGCATATGCGAATCCCCCCATTCGGTTTCTCGATAGGTACCATGTTGGAAATACAATCAGGATAATCAATTGGTTGGATGAATCCTACATCCAATAATTTTTGTAGTTCATCCTTAACCATTAATGCTATTATTGGGTGAATTTTGCTAAACTTTTGCTTAAATGGATTAATTTTTTGATTGAGAATTAAGTTGTGAACAACAAATTTAGGGTTAAGACCTGACATATCTTTGTAGGAAAAAGCAAAAACTTTCTTGTATTTCGTTAGAAAAGTGGTAAAATTAGCCATTCCATGGTTGAGAGATTTTGTCCCAATTTGATGACTTGAGGAATTTCAGGATTGGTGCCAACATAAACATCAAATGTTTCTTCAATTGATATGTGGGATTCCTCCTCCAATTGGTGAGGGGTAGGGATCAGATGAATATCATTAGCTAGATTAGGAGCATTGAATGTGTCATCTAGTTCTACCTCAGCTTGAAAAACTTCTTCAAATGGACCCGAGAAAAATGAAATAGTTGCAACATTTTCTCACAAGGCAAAAACTCGAAATACGATGATGAAAAACGTAGTGCAATTAAAATTAATAACCTCAAGATTGAGATGCAAATATTTTAAAGAGTTTCTAGGATAATGAAGCAGTGTGGTGAGGTCAATGGAGATCATGTTGATGGTTGGAAGATAAAATCCATTCACTGGTGGAAAAAGATGATCAAATATTGGTGGACACAAATGTGCAAGGGGTGGTTGAGGTGGGGGTGGAATGATAGGGTGTGACCTATGCAGAATATGAATGACCAGATACTCGGGTGGAAGAAGCTGTCTCCAAATGGGCAGTTATCTAGGGAACAAACAAAGATATAATTTGTCAAGATTTGTGAGAGGCTCAATGGGATATGAATATTCCTTTGAGCTAAATGAAGAAATAGATAGCTCATCCTAATATTGGTTAGACTCCACATCTTCTTAATTCCAATATTATTTAGACTCCTCATTAGAATAATTATAAGGTTCAATGATTATTTTAGAAATTTGAATATTATTGTGAAGCAAGTGAGTGTTGCTAAGATCAATATATTCGTTAACATTGATATCCTCTCCAAAGCCTAGGGTAAGGCATTGGAGAGAATCTAGGAGGTTGTTAGGTATACTTATAGAGTACCCTAATCTGAAATTATCCATAGGTAGCTGATAGTGTGGCTCTAAAGGGTTCGAAGACCCTGTTCATGTTGATATAGGCCATTTCCATGCTAGTGGTAGAAATGAAAATACTACAGTGCAAAGTATGAGTTTGACATGTAATCAATGTTTGCTTGAAATGGATCTTCATATTTTTTATATGAGGTGCATTTATAGGAATGTCAAAAACCCCATAAATAAAATTTGTTTGGTTTGGTGGAATCGCTAGGGGAACAATAGTATTGATGGGTAATCACGTGATGAGAGGTCGACCTAGGTATCTAACTGACTCGATGAGAGGAGTAAATGTAACATTTTGTACTATATACTCATTGAGTCCTAGACTAGACATATGTATTGTGATTTGCAGAGGATCGGATTATGGTGATGGAATAAATGGTGAAGGTGGAGGTTATTTCCTAATAGGGTGGGTGTGGGTGGATGTTGTGGATACAATCAAGATTGAAGGTGTACGAGGTGGTTTTGATGATTGAGACATGGATGTATGGGTTGGTGAGAATAGTGGTGAACATGGACATTGGTACCTTCTCTGGGTTTCTTGTGGAAATTTCTAATGCATAAGAAGGGATTTTTGTGAGAGATGATGATGATGGTTATGGTGATGAAGGCATGGAAGATATTGGAGGGATATTGGAATGAATGATAGGAGGGTTAGATTGGACATCCAAATGCATTGATGCTAGAGTGTATTCATGTGGATGTGAGACCATGTGATAAAATTTAAATGGTTTCATGTCTGTAGGGATGCAATGCAATTGATCTTCATGTATGTGTTTGATGCATTGGTGCAATATTGAAGGTATGCAATTCATGTCTTAGATCCAAGACCGATCGAGTAGTAGATTATATTGCATGTCCCCCTCTATGACATGACATAGCATATGAATGGTATTTAGTCCAATCTAAATGGGGACGACTATTATCCCAATAGTGGAACACAATGCATTATTGAATGCTCAAAGGATGAATGCGGATGTTGCAATGTGGGATGGTGGAATATTGAGGTGTTGTAGGGTAGAGGTGATAATGATGTTGATTGATGGGCCTGTATCTATCAAGATATGTTTATAGGTAATATCTTCCACAATAGACATGATATGTAGTGGTGGATCAGGTATTTTGATGGGCATTGTATTGATATCATGATCATGAAAGATTATTGTAGGCTCTTGGTAATTCTTAATTTATCCCACAAAGTTAGCAAAAGTGTTAGGGTATTGTAGTTGTAATTCAATTGATTTTAAGATCTCCATTAGAGCTTCTCGACATGCAGTTGATTTTTGTATTAGCTCATAAATAAAGAATCTTGACGATGCCATTATAAGACTTTGAGTAAGTCTATTCCTTATCATAAGCACTGGGCAAGGTGGGATAGGTGTGATTTGATTTAGTTGCAGGGGTGCTTATGATTATGAAGGAACATTGGTAGGATCCATAGTGAGTGTGGGTTGAGTGGGATATATTTTGTTCCTTGTTACAATACATATCATTCCCACAAACCCTTAGGTAGGTGGAGTTATTTACACTTGATTAACCTACCTCGGTTGTTCCATTTGAATAGCAGGTGGTGTGTTTTGTCCACGTTGAGGCAAAGGGTCTTGGAAGACTCCTATGTTCTAGTTATTAGGGGCAAGAGGATTTTTGATTTGGATTTCTTACTTCTTGTTCATGTCTTGAATTATGTTTTTAAATTAGTAACATGACTGGACGTCATGACCCTTTTTTTAATGGTAGATGTAGTACTGATCCTCCCAATAAGATTTAGTTTTGGCTTGATTCGAGTCCAACGGATGAATCTCAGAGATATTTATTGCATGCCCCTCATTTAGATGATTGAATATTGATGCTAATAATTTTGATAGGGGAATGTATTGGTGTGGTAGTTGATGCTATTGAGCTTGTTTTTTATTTTTTTTGTGGGTAGTATTGGGTGGGTGGAGGCTAAGCCTAGTAGTTAGACTATGGTGGTGTGGTTTTATTTGAGGTCCTGAGGATTATCAAAATAACTTGGTTCACTGGAGATGCATTTTGTTGTGTATTGCTACCTTTAGAATTCTTATTTACCCATTCCTTTTGTGGGGCTTAATGTCTCCTTCCTATACCTTAATGTCCTCGATGATCTTAGCCTGGTCTAGGGCCTCCTCGAATATTCGATAGTACTAAAGTTGTAGTAAAAGCAAGATTTGCTTTGAACAACTTCTAGTGAATAGTCGAGTAAGATTCGTTATGGGTACAGTGAAGGGTAAATTTGTGATAACTACTCTCCATTGTATTCCATAATCCATGAATGTCTCATATTCGAATTGGTGAAGGTTATATAAGTTAGTTAATGTTGCTTTCTTCTTGATGCTAAACGAAAAGCGTTCCAAGAATGCATTGGCAAGTTGTTCAAAGGTGTGGATGCTATGTTGTGGTAAGTGATTATACCACTCCAAAGTAGGCCCAAAAAGTGTTATAAGAAATTTTTTGAGCATTAAGGCATCATAATACTAAATATAGAAGTAGATATTCATGAAAATAGTCACTTGCTCTTATGTGTCTTCATCACCCTTGCACTTGTCTAATTTTTGCATCTCAAAATCATCTTGATATAGAGGTGATGGAACATATGGGTGAAGGGGTTAGTTGCAGAGCTAACGTAAAGTGTATTTTTGGTAACCCGTGCTTGAGGATTATTTTTCTAATAAATTGATGCAATTAGTCAACAACTTATAATCTTCCTTTGATATGATTTCATTTACTCGCCTTTGCCCTCAATGAGGTGAAAGAGGTGGGTGTTGATGTGGGTAACATGGTGGTTGAAGGTTTTCAATAGGTATGTCACCATAGGATAACTTAGGATATGTATCAATTTTTTTCTAGTATTATGATTGTGGTTCCTCATAAGCATCATATTATTGTTGATAAGTGTATGCCTAGTGTTGTTTAGCTGATTGAGGTCTTTGATGATGAATGGGTGGCTAATTTGGGTGAGCATAAGGCAAACGGTTTTGGTTCGATCATGGTGGAAGGTTTGGTATTATGTTGAGTGCCTTGTGCATTATTGGATTTGTGGTCTATGAGTACCAGATGTAGGTACCATTTCATGCAGTGCCTTCTGTAACTGCTTTTGGTGTAATTATTATTTGTGTAACCGCTATTGGTCTAACTATTGTTGCTGACTAATGGTTGGCTTGAGTGCCTGATGAGTGTAGTTTAATTGGTCAACTGTATGGGGTATGTGCACCCATGTATTGATGATATGAATGGGCTTGGCTTACCTTTCAATCTTGAAAGGATTGGTAACTTATTTTTCAAGATTGTGAGAGGTTGCATTAACCTGATATTAAGGTTTCAAGGTGGGATCTGTGTAGTTAGGTGGTGTAGAGGAACAATGTGCTTGCATGGGTTATCTCTCGTAATATGTATATGGGTGATTTGGTTACCATCCTCCATAACAAACACATGAAATGACATGATAGGTCTACGAGGATAATAGATAATGTACCTATCCTCTTGATCATATTATTGGTTCATCGATAGGTGTTCAATTGGAGTAGCTTGATAATCCACATCTAGGTGTAAAATGTACTCCTAACTAGGATCTAATAGATTTATAGGATGAGCCAAGATACCAATGCATAGTAAGGTTCTACTAGGCACCTCGATTTGCAGATGATTGTCCTTATAGAAGGTAATTAAAGTTTCTTGATCAGGGATATCATTATCCTGATCATCCTTAGGACCTGTAGGTGGGTCCTGAATAAATATCTCTCACATACCAGAGTTTTTAGGGTGATATGTGATATTAGAGTTACAACGGGTACTAGGATGCCATTTAGGGATGATATGATCATGTGGATTGATTTGTAAATATTCATGTCTCTTTGTGATAGTTTAGTAGTGTTGGCTCTTGATTGAGCTTGACTGCGTGTTACGACCATAATATAGGTGAATGGTGTGTTCCCTCTAAACTATGCAAACAATAATAAAAAACAAGCAAGAAAAAAAAAATTGTTTTTTGTTTTTTGTTTTTGTGTGTTTTTGGTTTTCAAAGTCCTACTCCTATGATAACTAAAAGTGGATGAAATGAAAACTACTAAAAGGTAGTTTGTGCACACCTCCCTATCGAGGAATATAAAATAAATAAAAAAGTGGCTTCCTAGGATGTTGGTTATGGCTGATGGGTATCCTAAAGGAAATAAACTTACATATCGAAAGAGGTCATACTCTTTGAGTCCTGCTACTGATCAAAATGTGACTTTTGCTTCACCCTTGAGCTGGTTTTGACAATAAAAATAGCTACGTTCCACTTTTTATTGAACCCTATGGTTAAGGGGTGTCTAATCCTAACCTACCTTGGGATGCAACCAAAAGTAGGGGACTTTTTAGCAAAGTCTAAAAAGCCACTTGTAGGGGCTACTATGGTATATAGAGGGTCAATCTGTGATGGGATATGAAAGAAAATGTTGTGTGATTGCTATAAGTCATTGGTGATGAAATCCAACTAACTAATGTTTAATTACCTCATGAGTGTGTGTGGGTTCCTTTTAATTTTTACAACAAGAAAAATAAATCAAAGAGCATACAATGACTTTAACTAATGTAAAAATATAATTTTAATATGCAAAAAACCCCAGATGATGATCATCCTTTGAGCAGACAACAACGCAGGCAAACCAGAAAATAGAAAACACAGATTGTCTCTCCCTAAGACAACCACATATAGAGACTGTCTCGACCTAAGACGGTGATAGTCTGACTGATATGAAACTAAAAGCTTCTAAAATTATACTATAAATAAAAAATTTCTACCTTATTTTTTAGGAATAGAAACAAAAGAGATAGAAAAACTAATCGTGAAAGCCTAAGTTTGTTATCAATTTGCTATTCTCCTACTATTCAACCTCTAATTAGAGACCGTATCGACTTGAGATGGTTGCAACACAAAGACCATATTGACCTGAGATAGTTACGTCTAAGTAACTGTAAAACACAAAAACAATCAACAATCAGTCAAAAAATTGAAAGAGACTGGGTCCCATTATGATTGCCATATTAAAATAGAAAATCATGCACTAATAATAAAAACATCCCCTAGCATCCCCTTGAAGGATTTCATAGATCATACAATCAATCCAATTAGGATGTTATTCCCCTTTTCTATGTCTTGGTACACTATGAATAACTTACTTGCTATCATAGTTTGTGGGGGAGTGGGTTTTTCATGACCATCGAGTAGAGTCTGATGTGGATTTAAAGCCTCTTGTCATCCTTAGGTCCTATTGTTTGCACACAAAGAAAGAAAAAGCAGATTAATAGCATATGAGGGGTCCACTAAAGTTGGACCTGTATTGTAATGACCCCAATTCTAAGACCAACCAACATTAGGATTTTTTTTTTGTTTAGTCTTTATAATTTTCACTAGACCAATGAGTGAATTGAAAGTTTCTCCATGTGGTTCTCTTATAGTTTAGTATCCAAGTAAGTTCAAGGCTGCACTTCACAGGAATATAACATGGTCAGTGTCTATCCTATAGATAGGAGTGGCCAACCCCTATAAAGACCTATAGGTAAGGTTTCTTTACCATGAAATTGGGAATTCTCCTATCTCAAATAGGAACGCCCTTTTTCCCAACTAATTTAAGTCAAACAATAAACTAGCTTCTATGTTAGGTATCTTTCAACCCGTACATTAGGCGTATACCTTGAGGATTAGTTGATTCTTTTTTAAGGATAGAAAAAAAATACTTGCAATGCTTAACCTTCCCATATCAACCATAGGAAGCTAAGATGTTATCACACAAACCATAATAGACTTATGAATATCTACCATTTTTACCTTACTTGATTTAAACCAACTATAATCTCCATGAATTAGATAAATTTCAAAGTTTTCCCTCTATAATAATGTTCATAGTTAATATATAAGTGACATACATGAATAATACATTCCTTCTAGGATTAAGGATACACTATGCCAATAGACATATTATTAATTCACTTTTAAAGATTCAAACATTGTCATAAGATAACTTTATATCATGATATAACTCTATTTTTATTCTATTATTATTTGAATTTAGGTATTACATTGCATACACGTCATCTCAAGAAGTGGTATAATCAATTACAATTGATCTCAATAAATACATTTTACAATAAGGGGGTCCTTCATTAAATAAGCCCTTGTTACAACATGTGTAAATAATCAATAGGAGTTGACTAGTTCCAAATTTCGCTTGGTTCCATTCGAGTCACCAGTACTCAATAGTAGATGTTTTTGGGATCAGGATAACCCATACATGTATATAAAATGCATTCTAAAAAAACAATAACATGTAATAATTCTTCATTGAATACAACTAGACACAATACATTCTCCATACGTAATTATCTAAAGCATTCCATCATTCAAGGGAAGGAAATCCCATACTTTCCTAATACTGAAAATCACATTTCATCTTATATCTTTCTTCCTAAGGATATGCCCTTGAAATAATAATTATTACAATCAGCTATTGCTAGTCCTTTTTAAGAGAATGCCATTCATTCATAAATGAGATCCCTTTTTGTGCATATAGCAATTGAACATATCTTACTTTCGTAAGTATCACATATTTCTTCAAATAAAAATAATATGTAAACAAAACATACTTTCACAAGTATCTCCTATTTCTTCAAATATAAATAGTATTTAAACAAAACACACTCTCACAAGTATCTCCTATTTATTCAAACGAAAATAACATTTAAACAAAAATACTTCTACAAGTATCTCCTATTTTTTCAAACAAAAATAACATTTAAACAAACATACTTCCACAAGTATCTCCTATTTCTTCAAACAGAAATAACTTTTACACAAACATACTTCCACAAGTATATCCTAGTTATTCAAACAGAAATAACATATAAATAAACATACTTCCACAAGTATATTCTATTTCTTCAAACAAAAATAGTACTTAAACAAATATACTTCCACAAGTATCTCATATTTCTTCAAACAGAACTAGCATTTAAACAAATATACTTCCACAAGTATCTCATATTTCTTAAAATAGAAGTAGCATTTAAACAAACATACTTCCACAACTATATCATATTTCTTAAAAAAAAAATAGCATTTAAACATATGGATTCACTTGTAGATCTAAAAATCATCCCTAGGATTTAATCATAATCTAATACGAGATTATAAACCCAATTTATTCTACAATCCATCATTTGTTCACACTATAGTTCCTTGTATATGTGTTTGCTAATATTGTTTTTGCAGTCTATAGTTTTCCTCCAAATCTGGCTATCAAGTTGCTTCAATATCTATCAACAAGATCGTTCTATAGTTCCATGAGTTTAGCTACAATCTCTCTTGCCATCCATCAGTTAGATTGCTCAAGTTTAGCTACAACTCCACATGTAATCTATCACACAAGATTACACTATAGGTTTATTCACTTGATCCTTAATTTACTTCTGGGAAGACACTATAGATATAATATTAAGAAATTGAGATTTATTAACTAATATCTTGTCAAGGATGAACTATAGCTCATAAAGGTTAATGTTTTAGCTTATCAAAAATACCATTACCTAAATTCCTTTCAAAATGCATTACAAAATATTTAGACAATAGTTCATCATGGTTTACATAAAATTTTACCATAATATTTGCTCGATTCTAAGAAGAAATTCATGCATTTTCTACCTAATTTTTTTTCACAATCGATTTTCAATATTGCACAATTTAGAGTTTGTTTCATAACTTACTAAAGGAATTATTTCTTCACAAAAATCCTTACAATTTAAAGGATCTAGGAATTATAGTAAGGTTTTCTTTATACTACTTTGGAATAACCTTTATGTTATTTTATTAAAATCCAAACAATAATATTCTTCACATATTACCTTTGGAATAACCTTTAGGTAATTTCATTAGGATTTAAATAACAAGATTCCTCACATATTATTTTTGGAATAACCTTTGTTTTATTTCATTAGGATCTAAACAACAAGATTCCTCACATATTACTTTTGGAATAACCTTTGTGTTATTTCATTAGGATATAAACAATAAGATTTTCTCACATACTTATATACAACTTTAAAAAGATATTCTCTTTCTTTTAAGTGTATATTGAAATATTAACCCTTAATCTAGTAAAGGAGTCCCTCGAGTGCAACAACCCCTGCCATCATATTTATTGTATGGTACGGTCGTTGAGGAAGAAGCTATTTGGGTACCAATCATATCACACATAACTACTAACTAGGATGGGTTTGAGAAATGGCAAATTCTCCCCATGAAGCCTGTTGGTTAGATGAATGGATTTAGTTTGATATTTTTCTTAAAAGGATTGGCTTATCCTAGATACGGCTTGTGCATCTGAAGGGTCCACCCATTGAACTTCCATAGAGTCACATACATAATAACCCCTATCATTTTAGTAATGCTATCATGTCAATCGAGTGCTTATACTTTTAGTGACCAATGGTTAACGTCCTAGCCCTCATGGTTGGTGGCTAGCTTACTAGTTCCAACCATGACTAGTGGTCATTTGTTAATCAGAGAGTAACGAATCTTAACCCCTCTACAAGCTTGTGAAGGATATGTGGAACATTGGACCCAAAACCATTGAAAAAGATGCTGAGACTTCAGATATTTGGAAATCTGACGGGGCACCGAGAAACGACCTCCCTTCAAGAAACTTGCCTTTCATTAAAATTTGAAAATAATTACAAGCTTGAAAGCAACAGCCCGCAGGCTTTACAATGGCCGAGTTCGGCTTCGGATCTGTTCTCCTGTCTCTGTTCTACTTCTCCGGTCCGTCGTCTCGATTAAAACAAAATAATGGGTTTTTATAGAGGTCCCGACCCTCTCAAACTTCAATTTCCCGCCTAAACGGGTTCAACCACCCGATTAATTAAAATTTTGAAAATGGGTTCACCAACCCGAAATTAATTCCCGCACGGTCTCTGTCACTGCAAAATCTGTCAAAAATCCCTGCGTGGCCCATCCTTCTCGTCTTCCATGCTTCTTGGTCATCCCCCGCTTTAACTTCTACTTCTGCCACGTGTCAAATTCGAACAGTCCTCGAAAACACCGTTCCCGCCATCTTTTTCTCTTCCTCCCATGCCATTTTCTCTCTCCATCGTGATATCGCGACATGTCGCGATATCGTGACGTTTCTAGCTCCTTATGCTCTTCTGCCATTTTGGTCGCGATATCGCGACATGTCGCGATATCGCGACTATTTTTCTTCCTTCTTGCTTCCTGCTTCTTCTTCTCTCGACTCTTCAGCACGATTTTTCCTGAACTTTGCTGCTTCTGCTGCTGGTGCTTCCGGATGCTCCTGCATCAGACACCCGGGGTAAGTGAAGAAGTGATCTTCACTTCTGCTGGGTCCAGTTGCTGCCTCCCGCAACACTTTCGAACTCATCTCTGTCTCTGCAAACTGCTTCGACCTCGGCTCCGGGCCCACACTTCTGTCTTCAACCGGACAGATTTCTCCACTGCTGCAAACTTCTGCTGCAGCCGACTTTAACTCTTCCTCTTGCACAGAATAATCTGTGCTTTCTTCCGGGCAGGTCCCGGTACTGCTGCTCTCTTCCTCTACAGCCTCCTTCATCTTTTCTTCCTTTTTTCTCTGTCTCTCTTCCCGCATTTTCTACCGTTCTTCTTTCTCCCATAATTTCATTACGGACCATTCCTTTTGCAAGGCTTTTAATTGCCGTTGCAATGCTTTGACTTCCTCTTTCGACACCATGTCTTCCTCCTTGCTGTCCCGTCTTCTTCGGGAATACATTTTTTTTTTTTTTATGTCCTTGCTTTTCTCACAAGCTTTAATCGATCCCGGTGTAGCTGCCTCACGTCCGGCGGTCTGCTAACACGCTCGGGGATGCTAAACTCTCTCTTTCTCTCTTTCTCAAAACCCTCCCGTAGGTCCTGGCGCAAACTGCCTCACGGCCGGCGGTCTGTTTACGCACTCAGGAACTCCGACTCTGATACCACTGACGGGGCACCGAGAAACGACCACCCTTCAAGAAACTTGCCTTTTCATTAAAATTTGAAAATAATTACAAGCTTGAAAGCAACAGCCCGTAGGCTTTATAATGGCCGAGTTCGGCTTCGGCTCTGTTCTCCCCTCTCTGTTCTACTTCTCCGGTCCTTCGTCCCGATTAAAACAAAATAATGGGTTTTTATAGAGGTCCCGACCCTCTCAAACTTCAATTTCCCGCCTAAACGGGTTCAACCACCCGATTAATTAAAATTTTGAAAATGGGTTCACCAACCCGAAATTAATTCCCGCACGGTCTCTGTCACTGCAGAATCCGTCAGAAATCCCTGCGTGGCCCATCCTTCTCGTCTTCTGTGCTTCTTGGTCATCCCCCGCTTTAACTTCTGCTTCTGCCACGTGTCAAATTCGAACAGTCCTCGAAAACACCGTTCCCGCCATCTTTTTCTCTTCCTCCCGCGCCATTTTCTCTCTCCGTCGCGATATCGCGACGTTTCTGGCTCCTTGTGCTTTTCTGCCATTTTGGTCGCGATATCGCGACATGTCGCGATATCGCGACCATTTTTCTTCCTTCTTGCTTCCTGCTTCTTCTTCTCCCGACTCTTCAGCATGATTTTTCCCGAACTTTGCTGCTTCTGCTGCTGGTGCTGCCGGATGCTCCTGCATCAAAATCATTGGGTACTGGGTCATCATCTAATGGTGTTAAAAAAAGGTGGCTTCTATTGTTCCTCTGTGAAATATCAGAGAAAACATTCACTCTCAACTACGCGAAGATACGATTGAATATTTTGATCTCTTGGGGGATTTCATCCCTTCGAAATAGTAGGGTAAAACTTGGATTCCTTAATGATGACAAAAAAATTTAGAATTCCCACGGGCTACTCAACTAACTTCCTAGCTTGGTCTTTTCAGTATGTAGAGCTCATGCAGATTTAATGAATCCATTATCTTTAAAGAGGAATTAAGTAGACTCGAACAAAGTTTGATGATAGTGTGTCGCTGTGATAGAAGCTAAAGCACAAGATATCCCACATTGATGGGATCGTGGGGGTGCTCTATCATAAAGATACCTTAGGAATTTATGGCTAGTAATCACCCATCGGTGGTGGTGGGAATTTATGTTGTCAACGTTGACACAAATTTTATCACTGCGCATGGTTTCTAGAGTCATTAGTTAATTTTGAACAAACTAATATGTTATCTAGATTTAAATTGATCCTCCCTCCTTGGTGAATTTTAGAGTGATAAAAATAATGATCATTATAACTCTATTCAGACATAGAAATATATATGGCCATTATAGAATATAATAAAAAGAGACCCATTTGATAAATAATGCATCAAATACAAATTAAGGCTAATAAAAAAAGTCGCAGAGTTAAAAAGGAACACTTTGACCTGTGAAATTAATAAGAGTTTCACCCTTTCTTCCCTGCCCTCTAAGTGCAACAATCCTTCCTTCTTATGTCACTCTACCAATATTATGACCAAATATTTCTACCACTTATGGCTGTTTGGTTTCTGATTCACCCAAGGGTGAAGAGTATAATCCCTAAGCCCAAGCTTACCTATAAATATTCTCTTAGGATTTTTCCAGCATACCATGACCCTTTTTGGTTAACCAATGGTGGTATTTTATAGCATTTAGGGGGTGCCTCCTCAAATGGTAAAGGGTAGTCTAGATAATGACCTATTGGTGAGGTTAGGTGGATGGTGATGTAGGTAAATTAGTGGTATAGTATTTTTTTGCAACTTTGAGGACATGATGCACATCAAAGGGTATCCAAGAGTGCTTTTGAATGACTAATATTATTTTTAAATTATTTCTAGAATATGGAGGATACAAATTATTTTCCCTCATGGCCTTTAATGGCATTTTAGGACCAAAATACTTTCTCAAAGTATTTTAACACCATATTAGTTTACAAAGCACAATAATTATTAAAATTCACATGAAAACTCATTTTTTCTATTAAAATATATGTTATTTCTTTTCTTGGATGCATTATTCAAAAAAATATTAAATAAATCACCACTATTTTTAATACCTTTAAAATTCAAATATTTTCTAGGCATTCATAATTTAAGCATTAGTTTCATTTTGCCAAGCACAAGGGTTCGGATTGAGGTGGGATGTGACATTCTCCCCCCTTAGACTAAACACAGTCCCTTGTGTTACCATAGTTAGCAAACAATAAAACATTAATGAATAACCAAAACATAGCAAAGGAAGCAAATAACCATAATGCTTTTACCAAATTATACTCACAGGAAGCCATGCAATATTGATATTCCACACCATTATTTTATCCTGTGGATGGTCTCTTTAAGATAGACTCACTATCATCGTCATATACAAGAGGTTAGTCACAAACATCATTGCCCAATGGTGCAATCATGAGTATACCTATATGCGGGTAATTATCCGTGTTACCATGGGTTGTCATCATCATCATTTCTCTTTTTCCAGTATCTCATTCCTGGTGGTCAAACAACTCCTTTCTACTAGAAGGCCAACTTCTTCCATCCTCGAAAGAGGTGTTTTCCACTATAAATTAGTTTTTACCCAGGTGTTGTAGGTGAGTTGGAGAGGAGAGGACAATCCTCCAAGGGAGGTCCCAGGTTCAAATCTCCACCCTACCAAAAAGCTAAATTGAGTATCTAAAATCCAATTGATAATGTTGGTCTGTGCAGGGTCAGGTGCACCCCCGGGTGACTTTGACAGTGTAGAACCCCCTGTTCGTGGTCTCTCAGACCAAGGCGACTCCGCAAGGGGTTTTTCGCTTATATATATATATATATTGCATGAAAATGATTCATCAATAATTACTTTGCATTGTAATATCAAAGCATAAAACATAAATATCATCATAGAGTAATGAGATATAAATCTGTGCATACATACCATAATCAATGCATAAGCATCTCTATCAGAGTATCTCTCTAAGCATCACATAAAGTCTATCTGAAATAATATTACATATTATTTTAAAATAAATAAGGAAAGTGATTCCTCATGTCCTCCACATTTTATTAGGTGGCATTCCTTTCAGAATATAGGTCCCACTGGACCTTGCACTGCTCTATGTTTCACTTCCTCATGGTCTTGGAGTGAAACTCGAGGATTCTGACTGATTTCACTTCATTGTACGTTGGATCCACCTTTTGCAGCTTTGAGACATCCAACACATGATTATGGTAGGAACCAAGGGTTCCTAGCACAATAATTTAATAAATGAAAAATAAATAAAATAAATAGAATCACTTTTAGATATGAATCGCCTTTTGCATTGGTTTGGGAAATCCCTCCAATGGGTCTAAATTATATAAGTTTTTATATTTAGCATGATATCCCCGAATGAATGATTTGGACAAGTATATATATTGACCTAACCCTAACCATCACGTCACTTCATAATAATTAATAGAATTAATTATTATGGCTATGCTAATTCTTAACCCTAATAATATAATATAATAATTAATTTATAATTAATTATTATATTATCAATTACACTAACCTTAGTATATCCGCAAAAGTCATCGCAACAAATTACTGTAAAAAATTGTGGCCAAAAGTCATCCCAAAAACTTGCTGCAAAAATCTTCGCTAAAATTTGCGAAAAGTTGTTATCAAATTTATGATAAAAATCACAATAGCCTTGGCATCTTTCTTTCAATCAATTATCATTTCATTGAGTGAATGCTTCATATTCTCCATCATTGTATTTATCTTCATGCTCATCAATTGTTTTAATCTTATAATAAACAAATTGTACAAGAATAAAGACATCTAAAAGTACACATACTCCACCATCAATAAGCCAAGGCAGATTTAGTTTTAATTCTTTCCACTTAAGAGTCCTTATTAGTATACTACCTACGTAGATGCCGTTTCCAACTAAGACAAATATAAATATAAGTGGATTTAAGCCCTTGAAAATTTAGCCAAATTTGTGGAAGTCGTCCACCCATATAGATAGCAGCCATAAGCCATCCCAAACAGGTTGTTGCTTGGCTAGAGGATTCAACTTTCATCACTGAACTCTCAAATACACCACCACCATTAGCTTGCTGTAAAACTTTTCTCCCTGTTCTTATTCTTAAACTGAGCTTACAACATAAGTTTTCTTAGATGTGCTATCATTATTGTAGATAGTGCACTCTTAATTTTTTTTTTTTATTATTATACAGGATCATAACATCTCAGAATTATAAAAAAATTATAGGACAGTATACAGATTTTTTCTTTGAGAATTATTACCGGGAAGAAGGTCAGCCCAGTCGCCACAAATTCGCTCACGTACATGGTAACAGTGGATTTTGCATGACTGGGACGACGAGCGCTTTGTGAAATTGCTAAAAAGGATCTTAAATGTGGACTTTGTATGGATAGATTTGATTATGTCGGGTGAATAGGAGAGTATTCTTCCAACGGACATTTTGGACCTCTCAAATAACCATGGCAAATATCTAAAAGCAAATAATATTGATTTTTCATATATTTCATAAGCTGTGCTACAATGACTGTAATAGCTACTACCCGTGCTTACTGGTTGTTATGTCATCATGGGTGCAACATTTTGTGAAAGACAATGTGTAGAAGGTGATCAGTTTGACCTTCTTCACAAAGGGACATTCTTTTGTGAGCTGTAACCTAAAAAATTCATCTGTTGCCATTTTTGAAGTCCCCAGCCTTCTTGAATACTTAGCCTCTTGAACAAACTATTGCCAAAACTATAAGCTGCCAGCTTAGAATGATTTCTTCCCTTGAAGAATAAAAAATTGAAGACAGAGGAATATGGGATTCTTGCTTTGATAGCATATTGGGGAGGTAAGTCTAGAATGCTAAAAAAAGTTTGCGTACCCAATGTCTGCAAAAGGATTGTTCTTAGAATCTTAATATCTTTCACCTTGTTATTGTACAATCCTTTTTCTTTTCTGCTTTAATATACAGGTTAGAATGAAAACATGAGCCTGTTTTCAATAAATGCTTTGCTGATACTAGGAGTTCACAGAAGCCCTAAAAAGGCTAAAATAGAAGACCTAAATCCAAGTTGTAGGTTGACCCAGCCGTTGATGCTCCCAATCCCAAGTTCCATTTCCTTATTGTGAAGTAGATATGAACAAATAGTTTATACTTTTTGTAGGTTTAGGCAGTTCATGATGCTCTTTTGCATGTCCCACATTCAATTTTCGTAGTAGTTTACAATTTTAAAAGTGAATCTCTTTAATAACATCAATTACCACCTCCTCCATTCGCATTCCTCTACTTCCTTTAACCAAAACAACATCACCCACTTTCAGTTTTGTTCTTATTTGTGAGGCAAGAGATTCAGAATTTGAAGCACTGAAAACACTACAACAGCCTTGATTGTTTCCATGAAATGCAAACCAGCAACCCCTAATAATTGAATATCTATTTCTTGACACATTTTTAAGATATGGAAATGGGCATTTTTCCTAGATATTCCAAGTTCCAACATATCTCCAAGTACAACCATTTTTCTACCCTGGCAATCTAGAGAATGTAATAGTTTAAGTGTTGCAACCATGCTCATTGGATTTGCATTGTAAACATCATTAATAATTAATAATTGGGATTCCACTTTGAACAGTTTCCATGCTTAGTCGCATCCTGACTCGGCTAAAATTTGACAATGATTTACCAGCTTGCTCCAGTGGAATCCCAAGTGAAACTGCCACTGCAGCAGCTGCACATGCATTCATGGCTAGGTGTACCCCAGGATTGGGGATCTCAAATACTACTCTTGGAAGCTCTCTTTATATATACTATAAGTTAGAGCTTTCTTAATGCAGATGCAAGAAGTTTAATGGAGTCGGAATGCATGCCCTCTTGGACACTTCCCAACAAGGAATTGATAGAATTCTTTACACAACCCTTCGTTTTAGATGGAGACAAATAATCCCACCACAAAATTTAGCCATTAAAGCGAAATTGCACTGAAAACTTTTGACTAAATTTCTGCATGGTGAATTCCTTATCGGTTAACTAAATTCTGGCGCGAAATGCCCAAACGCTTTGACAAGTACCGACGAGGCAACCGTCCCAAGTGTTTTCACTGCACAGATGCCACCAGCTACCGGTTTTCGATGTCACGACAATCCCATATGGGAACGTGGTTCAGCGATGTTAATCCGCATGCCTGTACCGTAATGTAGTAATCATAACAGTAATAATAGGCCTGTTACCACTATGCTATGTACAACAAAACTTTATGTAACAGCCGGTTTGTACAGTAAGTGGCTTTGTTGTAATTACCATCTTTGTAATGGGCTGGTTGCATATTCGGTTTAGATTCGTCCAACTGTATATGTATGGTAAAGTTTGATTGGCTTATTTTATTTTTTATTGATCTTATAGCAGACTTGCTGAGAATTGTCTGAGAGTAGCAGTTCTACGACACTCTTTAGAAATAATGTGGGGTCTAGGAACATCAAGCAATTGCAGGAATTCGAAGTGCTGACCAATAAGATTTAAGCTTTTCGGACGTGGAAATCCAAAACGCAAAATTGAAGTACAGGTACTATATCCTTTTCCCAAAGAAACACTCAACTCCCATTTGAAACATCCATGCTAGCAGTTGTATATCATTTTTATAGATTAATTGCATGGGGTATTTCAAAATTTAAATTTATTCACAATGAGCTCTCTCTCAGCAGTAGTGACTCATTTCATGAACATCTCTATTTCCATTTAGAAAAATGCCCAAGATTTACACTCTGGTCTAATCTTAAACCAGTGCTTTAATTACAACATGAGCTTTAAAAGGGGAAGTTTCCGGAAGAATATAGAACTATAGAGAAAAACAAAATAACAGAAGTTTCCGGAAGAATATAGAACTATAGAGAAAAGCTAAAAGAAGTTTCTAGAGGAAGTAAAAATAAATAAATAAATAAGTATATATATGAGATAGAGCAGCAACAAGAAGAGAGACGAAGAATCAAAGATTGTATGTTGCCCTTTTTGAATTAATACAAAACTTCTAGTATTTTCTTGTGCCTTGTGGTTTGTTGTGTATTTTGTGTGATTAGCGGTAGGGTATAAACCCTCTATTTTGTTTCTCATAGTCTGTGCTTGCATCAGTTTGGTATCAGAGCCAGGTTAGGTCTTGCGGAGAGAAACTGTAACCAATAGACTTGGGTGAAAAAGACCAAGGTGAGGGCAGTGAGAGAAATTGACTGGGTAAGTGGCGAAAAAGATACTTACGGGTGAAGTTGAAAGGAGAAGAAACATTGCAATAGTATGGCGCAGTGGGGCAGAGTCAGAAGAAGGGCACTAGGAAGAGAAGAATTGAATGAAATGGTGAGAACTTTCATAGCCAGATTAGATGCTATTGAGGTGGCACAACGTAGAGGAACACCTATTGCAGAGGAAAGTGATGAGGAATCAGAATTTGAGGAAGTCCAAGGAGAGCAATTAGATAATGTCAGTGAAAGATTAATTTGGGCCATAGCAAAAATTGGAGGTAAACCCGCGTTGAGGTCCCTAGCTATGAAGGAAGTCTTGACCCTGACAAATTAATCGACTGGATCAGTGAAATGGATAGGTATTTTGACTTGGAATCGGTAGAAGATAACAAAAAAGTAAAATATGCAAGTTCAAGGCTGAAAGGTCATGCATTGTTGTGGTGGAATAGCATTCAGGTTGAGAGGCAAAGGAAAGGAAAGGAAAGGAAAGGAGAAAATTAAAAATTGGGATAAGATGGTGTCCAGGATGAAAGTCAAGTTCATGCCTGCTGATTACCAGGTGGGTCTATTCCGAAAACTACAAAATTTGAGGCAAAAAGAGATGAGTGTCCAAGATTACACGGAGGAGTTTTATAAATTATCCATAAGAGCTGGTCATGATGACTCAGAACCAGAAAAAGTGGCTAGGTACATTAATGGATTGTGGTATAACATTCAGGATGAAATCAACTTAATGGACATTAAGTCCGTAGAAATTGCATACCAATATGCGTTGAAGGTGGAGGAGAAATTAGCGAGGAAAATGCAGAGTAGCTCTAGAGGAAGAGGTCAATTAATGAGAGGAAGAGCTCAAGGAGGAGACAACCAGAGATCCCAGCCAAGAGAGGAAGGTAGCAGTCAAAAATTTTAGGCAAGGGATGAAGGAACCAACCATGCACATTATCAAGATGCCGGTACAAGAGGTGGATATTCAGCTAGAGGAAGAGAGTCTTATAATAGAGGGTCTCATAACAGAGGACAAGGCGGAAGCTTTAGAGGAAAATGTTTTAGATGCAATCGGTTTGTTGGGCATAGGTCATTTGAGTGTCCTGAAAATGCACCTACAGCTAGTCAAAGAGCACCTGAGGGCAAGGCTCATATTGCATATGAGGAGAAGCATGAAGGTAGGTCATAGTGTACATCATCGGAGCACGGAGAATCATTAGTCATGAGGCGGATTTTAGTGAAACCACCAGCAGAAAAGGAAGTTGAACCCTCACAAAGGAGAAACTTATTTCGAACAATATGCAAGGTAGGGGGAAAATGTTGCAAAGTGATCATGGACAGCGGTAGTATGGATAATCTTGTGTCCGAGGAGATGGTGACCAAGCTAGGATTGAAGAGGATGCCTCATCCTACACCCTACAAGGTGGCATGGCTGCAAAAGGGGCACCAATTGGTAGTCAAAGAACAATGTCTGGTGAGTTTTAAGATTGGTAATTATTATGATGAAGTTTTATGTGATATTATGCCTATGGATGCTTGCCACTTGTTGCTTGGAAGGCCTTGGCAGTATGATAGGCATGTTGTCCATGATGGGAGAGAAAATACTTGCACCATATGGAAGGATGGAACAAAATTTAAGTTGAAGTCATTGCAGGATAATCAGGAAGAGGTGGAACAGGAACACAAGGTAATGTTGATAACAGGAAAGGAATTTCTACAGATAAAGGAAAATGAAGGGATGTGTTTGGTTGTGGTAGCTAAACCAATAGATGTAAAGGGTGAGAAAGAAGGAAGAATATCCGGAAGAGATCAGAAAATTGTTGGAGAAGTATGTGGATGTTATGTCAGAAGATTTTCCAAGTGGATTGCCACCTATGAGGAAGATCAACCATCATATGGACCTAATTTCGGGTTCAAGCCTACCTAACAAGGCTGCATACAGGTTGACACCACAGGAAAATGAAGAAATCCGAAGACAAGTACAGGAGTTGCTAGATAGAGGTTTGATAAGAGAGAGTTTGAGTCCATGTGCAGTACCAACCGTACTTGCATCGAAGAAGGATGGAAAATGGAGAATGTGTACGGATTCAAGGGCAATCAATAAAATAACAATTAAGTACAGGTTCCCATTGTCGAGAATGGATGATCTTATGGATTGTTTGGGTGGAGCTCGGTACTTTACAAAGATTGATCTGAAGAGCGGATATCATCAGATCAGAATTAGAGAAGGGGATGAATGGAAAACCACATTCAAGACCAATGATGGATTGTACGAGTGGCTGGTCATGCCTTTCAGATTGACAAATGCACCCAACACATTTATGAGATTGATGAATGAGGTCCTAAAGCCATTCACAGGTAAGTTTGTAATTGTCTATTTGGATGATATTTTGATTTTCAGCAAGACTAAAGAGGAGCATTTGGAGCATGTTAGGATGGTGTTAGATAAGCTGAGGCAGGAAAAATTATTGATAAATTTAGAAAAATGTAGCTTCATGAAGGAGGAGCTGGTTTATTTGGGTTTTGTGATATCGAAGGATGGACTGAAAATGGATCCAGAAAAGGTGAAAGCGATTGCAGATTGGCCTTCACCGAGGAGTACATTCGAAGCTAGAAGTTTCCATGGTTTGGCTAGTTTTTACAAGAAGTTTATAAGAAATTTCAGCGGAGTATGTGCACCTATTACGAAAACTTTTAAGGGAGGAAAACAATTTGTTTGGACAGCTGAAGCAGAAAGAAGTTTCCAGCATTTGAAGAGAAGGATTACGGAGCAACCTATATTGGCTTTACCAGATTTTAATAAAGTATTTCAAGTAGATTGTGATGCAAGCGGTACAACTATTGGAGGTGTTTTAAGTCAAGAAGGCAGACCTATAGCTTATTTCAGTGAGAAGTTAAATGAAGCCAAGCGGAAGTATTCGGTATATGATCAAGAGTTTTATGCTATCATCCAAGCATTGAAGAAATGGAGGCACTATTTGCTGCCCAAAGAATTTGTTTTATACACAGATCATCAAGCGCTACAATATATAAACAACCAAGGTAAGTTGAATCAGAGGCATTTAAAATGGGTTGAGTACATGCAAAATTTCACTTTTGTGTTGAAGCATAGGAGCGGAAAGTCAAATAAGGTAGCTGACGCATTGAGTAGAAGGAGTCTTTTGATGACTGAAATGAGCTTAGAAGTGATTGGATTTGATGCAATCAAAGATTTGTATAAGACTGATCCGGATTTCATGAGGGCATGGAAGGCATGTGAGAATCCTCTAGTGGAGGATAGGACACCATGGCTGGATTATTTTATCCAAGAAGGACTGTTGTTCAAAGGGAAGCAACTATGTATACCGCAGAGTTCGATGAGGGAGAATTTATTGAAAGAAAAGCATGGCGGAGGACTTGTTGGTCATTTTGGCATAGATAAAACATTGGCCAAGCTGAGTGAAAATTATTATTGGCCTAAGATGACAACCGATGTGAAGAGATATGTACAAGGATGCAGGATATGCCAACATGCAAAAGGAAGGAGTCAAAATACAAGGTTGTACAAGCCATTGCCTATTCCAAAAAAGCCATGGGAAGCTATAAGTATGGATTTTGTGCTTGGATTGCCTAGGACAACGAAAGGTATGGACTCCATATTTGTTGTTGTTGATAGATTTAGCAAAATGGCGCATTTTGTGGCTTGTAGAAAATGTAATGATGCCACACATATAGCTGATTTATTCTTCAAAGAAGTAGTGAGATTGCACGGGTTGCCATTAAGCATTATTTCGGATAGAGATACTAAATTTGTAAGTCACTTTTGGAGAACATTGTGGAAGAAATTGGGAACAAAGCTGAGTTTTAGTTCAGCTTATCACCCTCAGACGGATGGGCAAACGGAGGTTGTCAATAGGAGTTTGGGAAATCTATTGAGGTGTCTTGCAAGTGACAAACCGAAATAGTGGGATTTGGCATTAGCACAGGCTGAGTTTGCATACAATGATTCAGTAAACAGGAGCACCGAGAAAACACCATTTCAGATTGTGTATGGATATAGCCCCAGAGGAGTTTGTGAATTGAGGGATATAGCAGATTTGAATAAGAGGAGTGCTGATGCTGAGGAGTTTGCGGAGGCAATACATGAGATGCAGAACGAGGTAAGAAAGAGGCTGCAAATAAGTACCGAAAAGTACAAACAACATGCAGATTTGAAAAGAAGAGAAGTCAGTTTTCAGGTTGGAGATGTGGTATATGCTTACCTCAGGAAGGAAAGGTTTTCGAAGGGGGAATATAATAAGCTGAAGTCAAAGAAAATTGGGCCATGTAGAGTGCTGAAGAAATTCGGGGATAATGCTTATGAGATAGAATTGTCGGATGGAATTGGGATTTCTCCAATCTTCAATGTTGCGGATTTGTATGCTTATCCAAACTTAGCTACAGAGGATGACCACATAGAGCAAGCTGAAAAGGTCCATTGGGAGCAGCAGATGCCTAAACAACAAGAGGAAACAATCGAAGACATCATAGATAAAAGAGTGTACAGGAAGACCAGGAAAAGAGAATATTTTGAATATTTGGTTAAGTGGAGTAACAGGCCATTAGAGGATGCAACATGGATGAAACCAGCTGAACTGGCAAAGTTTGGGCACACAGTTGAAGAATATCAAGCCTTGGCATGAGCAGGAGCTCATGCTAAAACTTTTCTTACCCCGGGAGAATGACGCAGGAGCTTTAAAAGGGGAAGTTTCCGGAAGAATATAGAACTATAGAGAAAAATAATAATAACAGAAGTTTCCGGAAGAATATAGAACTATAGAGAAAAGCTAAAAGAAGTTTCTAGAGGAAGTAAAAAATAAATAAATAAGTATATATATGAGATAGAGCAACAACAAGAAGAGAGACGAAGAATCAAAGATTGTATGTTGCCCTTTTTGAATTAATACAAAACTTCTAGTATTTTCTTGTGCCTTGTGGTTTGCTGTGTATTTTGTGTGATTAGCAGCAGGGTATAAACCCTCTGTTTTGTTTCTCATAGCCTGTGCTTGCATCAAGTTACCTTCTCCTAACATTGATTCTAACTAGACATCATGATTACATCAATAGAATTAGTCTTTGATTTTGTATGCCTTTGTCATGCTTCTACATATTTTTAGATCCAACAATAACCATTTTACTAAAAGAGCTACAAGTAGCACGTCTTAAAATTTATGGCTACTTCAGAGACACATCCCAACATCACAAAAATACGTCCTATATCTCGAAGATATGTCTCGCCATCCCTCTGCCATCCCTGTCTCGAATCTTTTTGAAACATAAATTTTAACTTTTTGTCCACTGTGCACTCCCTTTTTTCACATTCTATATTTTAATGGTTTCAACATTTTGATGGGATACAACAGGTTTATACTGAATAATTAATCTTCCAATCATACTTAATGTGTGATTTGTATCTGCCAATCAGTTGGTAATTTCTGTCTTGTTTTTATTTTTTTCTATGGAGATCATTCCTTGCTTACTGATTTTATTATGTTTTTTCTACAACTGGTAGAATTTTATGGGAACATGATGGCATTGAGTTAAAATGGCACCATTTTATTATTGGTTGGAGAAATGGCAATAGTTATGATAGTTGTTTCTCATATTTTTCTAGCTAGACCAGATGTGCCATTTTTTATTTTGGGAGGAGGCCAAGGTGGAGGGCGGATACTGAGAGGAATTTTAAACTCTATATCACTACAAAAGCAGCAATCCTTATCTTGTAACTGATCAAAATGAAGTGGGTTGAGGCCCAAATTTGTGCAATAATAGTATATAAAAACTCCATTTTTTGGGCTCCATTGATGGTTGAGGATTCCTTTGGTGTTATTTGGAATTTTCTACTTTTTCCAGGCGGTTTTGCTTCCATAAGCCTGATTACTCTTGGAAACCTCAAAACCTGTGCATTATTGCTGGAAAAAACCTCTATATTGTTGGTAATGTTTTCTTTGGGGAAGCTATCCTCCTCTTCCTCAGACACTTCTTTTATTTATTTTTTGCATTTTTAGGGTTTTCATAAAAAATTTCTTCTTTTTTCTTCGGAAGTACATTATGTACTTTTTGAAAATTTATGGCTTCGAGTTCTTCCACAAAATTTTTTCTAGGGTTTTCATTTGCAACTTCTTCTATTTATGCTTCCATTAGATCCTCACTAAACTTATTAATAATGTTTTCGAAATGTCTGCCCACTTCCCAAAATTTTGCCTTCAATTTCTGAACTTCTTCCTCAAATTTTTGGTCCCACATGGCTGGATCCATAATGCTTTGATACCAGATGGTAGGAACCAAGGGTTCCTAGCATAATAATTTAATAAATGAGTAATAAATAAAATAAATAGAATCGCTTTAAGATACGAATCACCTTTTGCATTGGTTTGGGAAATCCCTCCAACGGGTCTAAATTATATATGTTTTTATATTTTAGCATGATATCCCTAAATGAATGATTTGGACAACTATATATTGACCTAACCCTAACCATCACGTCACTTCATAATAATTAATAGAATTAATTATTATGGCTATGCTAATTCTTAACCCTAATAATATAATATAATAATTAATTATTATATTATCAATTACACTAACCTTAGGATATTAAAGATATTATATTATTAATAATTAGGGTTAGGATAGGATCCTAATAGATTAGGATCATCAAGATATTTCTTAATAAAAGACATATAGAAAGAATCATGGATCTTTTCCAAATTAGGTGGCAAGTCAAGTATGTAGGCAACATGGCTAATTCTTTCTAGGATGGCGAATGGTCCAACATATCTTGGGTCCAATTTTTTGACTTGATAGCACTTTTCGTAGGATTTACCCTCAATAATACCCTGTATCCCACATCAAATTCTCGAGGGGTCCTCTTCAAGTCAACATAACTTTTTTGGTGATCCAAAGCTTCCTTAAGCTTTTGTCAGATCACCTTCATTTGTTACTCCATTTCCTTGAGTGTATCGGATCCAATAATATCCTGATACTCTGGATTTTCCTATGACAATGGTGTTTTGCATCTCTAGCCATACAAGGTCTCGAATGGAGCAATCTTTAAAGAAGTACGGTATCTATTGTTGTAGGTAAACTCTACTAAAGGTAATAAGTCTTCCCATCAAGACTTTTGATCCATGCAACACATGTGAAGCATGTATTCTAAGACTTGATTGACTCTCTTTGTCTGCTTGTCTATATCTGGATGGTAAGCAAAAATTATATTTAGTGTAGTGCCAATTGCATGATGGAGGACTTGCCAAAAATCGGATGTGGACCTAGAATCTCGATAAGAGATAATGACTTTAGGAAATCCATGCAATATAAAGATCTCTTTGGTGAATTTGTTGATGACCACTACCTCATCATACTTGGTGCTACTTGGTATGAAGTGTGCCACATTTGTTAGTTTTTCTACCATGATAAGTATCACATTATGTTGGTACCTGGTCTTAGGTAATCCAACTATGAAATCCATTGATATCGCTTGCCACTTTTGCATGGGTACATCATGTGGGTATAATTGACCTAATGGGTGCTTATGCTCTGCATTCACTTTCTAGCATTCTAGACATCGAGCAACAAATTTGATGACATCCTTATTCATACCAAGCCAATAGAAGGTCTTCCTCATGTTATCACTCATCTTGGCCCCTCTTAGATGTGTAGATTATAGGGATCTATGAACTTCCCTCATGATCTCCCTTCTTATATTTCTAGATTCGAGAATGACTACCCAATCCTTGAAACACAAAAATCCATCCCTAAGACCATAATATCTAGCTATCTTAGGTTATTGTGCCATTTTGGATTGGATTTCTATATAGAAATTATCCTAATATTGGGTTGGTTTAACTTAATCTAGAAGATCTATATGACTTCGGGTTAGTGCAATAATGTGCCTTCTACTCAAAGCATCTATGACCTTGTTTTCCTTACCTTTGATGTATTCTATGCTAAAATAATATTCATCCAAGAACTCAATCCACCTTATCTATGTTGCATTTAGCAAAGGTTGAGTAAAGACATACTTTAAACTCTGGTGATCAGTTCTCAACTCAAAGGATTTACCCACAAGGTAGTGTCACCAGATTTTCAAGGTGTGTACCACTGTAGCTATTTCTAAGTCATGAGTAGCATAGTTAGCCTCATGTTTCTCAAGATTTCTCAACTCATAGGCCACTAATACTTTATCTTGGGATAGCACTCCTCCCAATCCTTCCAAAGAAGCATCTGTACACACTAAAAATTCTCCTTGAAGGTCTAGGATTTTCAGTATAGGGGCAAAAGTGTGTTTTTGTTTAAGCAATTGGAAGACAACTTCAGATTTGCCCATCCATAAAAACATATTTCCTTTTCTTTGAAGATTTGTTATTGAAGAGGCTATCTTAGAATGGTCTTTCACAAATCTTCAATAATACCCTGCTAAACCCATGAAGCTCCTTACTTTTGTTACATTAGTGGGAGGTGACCAATTCAAAATGGTTTCAATTTTTTGAGGATTTCGTAATCCCATTTATAGATATTATATGTCCTAAGTAGTGTACTTGCAACACATAAAATCACATTTGTGTAGGTTCTCGTAGAGTTGATTTCTCCTAAATAAACCTAGAATGATTTTCAAGTGTCTATCATGCTCTTATTTACTGTGGGAATAGATTAGAATATCATCTAAGAATACCAATACAAATTGATCAAACTGATTTCTAATCACACTGTTCATTAGATTCATGAACGTAGTCGATGCATTGGTCAACACGAATGGTAGGATAGTGAACTTATAGTGTCCATATCAGGTTTTAAATGCAATTTTGTGAGTATCATCATCTTGGATCCTCAATTGATGATACCCCAAATTCAAATCAATATTGGAGAAGATGGTGGTATATTTTAGTTGATCAAAAAATCTTCTATCCTTGGCAAAGGATATTTGTTCTTGATGGTGGCTTTATTCAACATATTGTAGTCTATACAAAGCCTTAGCGAACCATATTTCTTCTTCATAAATAGTATTGGTGCATCCCATGGAGATACACTTGGTTTGATTAACCCTTTTTCAAGTAATTATTGAAGTTGCACCTTCAATTCTTGCATCTCTATAGGGTTCATCCTATAAGAAGCCCTATGAATGGGCTCTACGCATGGTACTAGATCAATGGTGAAGTCAAATTCTTATTTGGGAGGAATCCCAGGAAGTTTTGAGGTAAATAATTTCCTATATTCTTGCAGAATTGGGAATTTTTGAAATGCTTCCTCCTCATTGATATCTTCAACTTCCTTCAATTTAACCATGTAGACCATACCTCCTCTCCTTATGACCTTATTTAATAGCACAAGTTTAAAGAAACCTTGTTCACTAACCATTTTTACTTTTTATTTCCTATCATTAGTGAACTCAATCCAAAATTGATCAAAGCTTTATGAGCTTTTAACCAATCCATGTCCAAGATGATGTCGAAGGCATGTAGCAGTGCTATATATAGGTGCAAAATGGTAGAGCTAGTGGATAGGGAAATTTTAGCCATGGGGAAGTATTGATCCATGAAGGAGGTCTGACCTGACCCATACTCCACTTTCTACCCTTGTGCCAAAGATCCAGGTCTCTCCGACATGTCCCTTACTATGCTACTAGAAATAAAGCTATTTGTAGCTCCACTATCTATTATAACTTTAATATATTTACCATATATTTTACCATTTATGAGTAAAGGAGTTGCTTGTCCTTTCAGGTTCTATTTCTCAATGGCCGCATAGATCTTGTGGCCCTTTCCATTTACCTTTTAGCTAGACTTTGTATGAAGGGGAAAATTCCTAGCATAATGCAAACCTCCACATTCATAACATCCTGATTTATGATTCTAACCTATCCCTTGATCTGGCTTATCCTTCTCATTGGTAGGAGGTGGTCCTGCCTGTTTCAGAGGTCGTGGTTTTTCAACATTATTGTTTTTCTTATTCCTTGGCTGAAATTTTTTCTTAAAGTTCTCGGGTTTCTCATTGTTATTTTTTTTACAAATTTTGGAGTTTCCTTTCTTTTTTGACTTGATTTAGGCTCCCACTTCCTCTTTTTATGGTGACGATGTTCCTTCTTTGAACCATTTGAAGAGTTATTAAATTTCTTACTAGGGTGCTGATTTTACTATGCTTGGCAAGCCAACTCGTAAGGTATCTCCAAATCACTAGGTTTATGCATGCTTATTGAATTTCTGATATGATATCCAACTATCAAGAGGAATTTATGCACCTTCATATTGTTATCCTTCTCAAAATATGGAGCATATTTAAGCAATTTCAAGAATTACCTATAATAACCTTCTACGAACTGAGTCCCTTGGTGGAGTTGAACAAACTCATCAAGTTTATTCATATAAAATTGATCCATTAGAAATCTCTTTATGAAGGCTTTCACAAAGTCCTCCCATTTGAAATGAATGGCATTGATCTTTTGCTCCTTACTATAGGTCTCCCACCATTCCAAACTTATTTCAATTATAAGTCCTATGGTCTAGACCATTTTAGTTGTGGAGGAATAGTTTCTCATGGATAAGTAGATCCCTAGCTCATTCAACCAAGATTCTATTGAATCTTCTTATTTTCCAGAGAACCTTCTAACCTTGACATTTTTTAGGTCCTTTTCTAGTTCTTTCTTAATATGAGACTTAGTCACATGATCTATTTCATCTGTATCATTAGTCTACCCTACAACGAAATTTGTTGGATCGAGATTCCTATTCTCAGGTTTTTGCATCTATGCTCTAATGGTTTTCAACAAACTATTTTGTTGAACTATTTGCTCTCTATATAGATTCATTTCCCCTTGCATGTTTTGCACAAAAGTTGAGAGATTTTCTATTTTGTTTGAATTTCTTGAACCATCCCCTACGGGTTTATCCTCAACATTGTCAGTACTAGTTGGTTTCTCCTTTCGAGAAACCCTCTTTCTTCCACTTCTCAACCCAGGTGCCATGTTTTCCTAGATTTAAGAGTAGTTTCAGTTTGTAATTACACATTTATTTCTATTATATGCAAATATTAAATATCACATGTGTTCTGCAACAAGGTATCTTACTGTTTAAATAGTAAGCAACACTTAATATAATTGACTACCATTTGGTGGTCAAGCAATAATGTTTCAACCATGGTAAGGGTTCAATTTGCTATTATTGGTAGGATATGTTTCCTCATATCCTAGTTAAGTTTCAAATGACTTCCATATTCAACCAAAAGGTTATGTTGTAACATTAAGCATATTAAAAGAAGAACAATTTGCTATCTTCTTTTAATGTGAAGATCCTACTAAGAAAATTTCTTATTATTAGGATCTATAAATAACTCTTGTTAATTGCAATACAGTGCTCGTGCAAGAAAGAGACCTAGCTTGGAGCTACAAATATCAAGTACAACTTCTAAAAAGAGTCTTAGGTACACTGCTTAAGACCCACTATCATGAAGGGTTTACTTTACTCTTCCAAGCAGATTCACAAGTGGTTCGGTCTTGGGAGAAAGGACTTACCCATTGATAACCTCCAAGTATTTTTTCTTTCCTTGCCAAACATGCATTTATTCAGAGTTCTTCTAACATTTTTATGGAAGCTTTTGTGCCTAATCAACCTAGGCTCTGATACCAACCGTAATGACCCTAATTCCAAGACCAACCAACCTTAGAGAATTTTTTGTTTAGTCTTTATCATTGTCACTAGATCATGAGTGAATTGAAAGTTTCTCCATGTGGTTCTCTTCTGGTTTAGTATCCAAGTAAGTTCAAGGCTGCACTTCATAGGAATCCAACGTGGTTAATGTCTATCCTGCGGATAGGAGTGGCCAACCCCTATAAATACCTATAGGTAAGGTTTATTTACCATGCAATTAGGAGTTCTCCTATATCAAATAGGAACACCTTTTTCCCTACTAGTTTAAATCAAACATTAAACTAGCTTCTATGTTAGGTCTCTTTAAACCCGTAAATTAGGCATATGCCTTGAGGATTAGTTGATTCTTCCTTAAGGATAGAACAATAATCCTTGAAATTATTAACCTTACCATATCAACCATAGGAAGCTAAGGGGGTTATCACACAAACCCTCATAGACTTATTAATGTCTACCATTTTTACCTTGATTTAAACCAACTATAATCTCCACAAATTAGATAACTTTCAAAGGTTTCCCTCTATAATCATTTTCATAGTTAATATCTAAGTGACATATGTGAATCATACATTCCTTCTAGGATTAAGGATACACTATGCCATTAGACATAATTCTTAATTAACTTTTAAATATTCAAACCTTGTCATAAGATAACTTCATATCATGATATAACTCTATTTTTATTCTATTATCATTTGAAATCAAGTATTACATTGCATACACGTCCTCTCAAGGAGTGGTATAATCAAATACAATTGATCTCATTAAATACATTTTACAATAAGGGGGCATTTCATTAAAGAAGCCCTTGTTATAACATGTGTACATAATCAATAAGAATTGATTAGTTCCAACTTTTGTTTGGTTCCATTCGAGCCACCAGTGCTAGATTATAGATGTTTTTAGGATCACGATAACCCATACATGTATATGAAATGCATTCTAAACAAACAATAACATGTATTAATTCTTCATTGAATGCAACTAGACACAATACATTCTCCATACGTAATTATCTAAAGCATTCCATCATTCAAGGGAAGGAAATCCCATACTTTTCTAAGACTGAAAATCATATTTCATCTCATATACTTCTTCCTAAGGATATGTCCTTGAAACAATTTTTATTACAACCAGCTATTGCTAGTCCTTTTTAAGATAATGCCATTCATTCATAAATGAGATCCCTTTTTATGCATATAGCAATTGAACAAATTTTACTTTCGCAAGTATCACATATTTCTTCAAATAAAAAAAACATGTAAACAAAACATACTTTCACAATTATCTCATATTTATTCAAATAGAAATATCATTTAAACAAAACACACTCTCACAAGTATCTCCTATTTATTCAAATAGAAATAGCATTTAAACAAACATACTTCCACAAGTATCTCCTATTTTTCAAACAAAAATAACATTTACACAAACATACTTCCACAAGTATCTCCTATTTCTTCAAACAAAAATAGCATTTAAACAAACATACTTCCACAAGTATCTCATATTTCTTCAAAAAAATAGCATTTAAACAAACATACTTCCACAAGTATCTCATATTTTTTCAAACAAAAATAGAATTTAAACAAACATACTTCTACAAGTATCTCATATTTCTTCAAACATAAGTAGCATTTAAAAAAACATACTTCCACAAGTATATCATATTTATTCAAACATAAATAGCATTTAAACAAATGGATTCACTTGTAGATCTACACATCATCCCTAGGATTTAATCATAATCTAATACGATATTATAAACCCAATTTGTTCTACAATCCATCATTTGTTCACACTATAGTTCTTTTTAGATGTGTTTGCTAATATTATTTTTGTAGTCTATAGTCTTCCTCCAAATTTGGCTACCAAGTTACCTCAATATCTATCAACAAGATCATTCTATAGTTCCATGATTTTAGCTAAAACCTCTCTTGCCATCCATAAGTTAGATTGCTCAAGTTTAGCTACAACTCCACAAGTAATCTATCACACAAGATTCCACAATAGGTTTATTCACTTGGTCCTTAATTTACTTCTGGGAAGACACTATATATACAATATAAACAAATTGAGATTTATTAACTAATCTCTTTTCAAGGATGAACTATAGCTCATAAAGGGTAATATTTTAGCTTATCAACAAGACCAATACCTAAATTCCTTTCAAAATGCATTAAAAAATATTTAGACAATAGTTCATCATGGTTTACATAAACTTTTACCATAATATTTGCTCAAGTCTAAGAAGAAATTCATGCATTTTATTCCTGATTTTGTTTCACAATCGGTTGTCAAGATTGCACTTACAAGTTTTCACCAATTCCTTTAAAGTTTATTTCATAACTTACTAAAGGAATTATTCCTTCACAACAATCCTTACAATTTAAAGGATCTAGGAATTATAGTTAGGTTTTCTTCATACTACTTTGGAATAACCTTTATGTTATTTCATTAGAATCTAAACAACAAGATTCTTCACATATTACCTTTGGAATAACCTTTAGGTTATTTCATTAGGATCTAAACCAAGATTCCTCACATATTACTTTTGGAATAACCTTTGTGTTATTTCATTAGGATCTAAACAACAAGATTCCTCACATATTACTTTTGGAATAACCTTTATGTTATTTCATTAGGATCTAAACAACAAGATTCCTCATACTTATATACAACTTTAAAAAGAGATTATTTTTTTAAGTGTATATTGAAATGTTGACCCTTAATCTAGTAAAGGAGTCCCTCGAGTGCAACAACCCCTGCCACCATATTTACTATATGGTGTGGCCATCGAGGAATAATATGTTTGGGTACCAATCACATCACGCCTAACTACTGGCTAGGGTGGGTTTGAGAAATGGCAACTTCTCTCCATGAATCCTGTTGGTCAGATGAATGGATTTGGTATGATATTTTTATTAAAATGATTGGCTTATCCTAGATACAACTTGTGCATTCGAAGGATCCACCCATAGAACTTCTACATAGTCACATACATAATAACCCCTATAGTTTTAGAAATGCTATCGTGTTGACTGAGGGCTTATACTTTTAATGGACAGCAGTTAGTGTCCTAGCCCTCATGGCTGATGGCCCACTTACTAGTTATGATCATGAATAGCGGTCATATGTTAATTAGAGAGTAGATAATATTAACCCCTCTATGAGCTTGTGAAGGATATGTGGAACATTGGGTCCAAAACCATCGATGGATATGTTGATACTTCAAATATTTGAAAATCATTGGGTACTGGGATTGTCATCTAATGGTGCTGACAAAAGGTAGCTTCTGTTGTTCCTCTGTGAAATATCAAAGAACCAACTTTCACCCTCAACTACATGAAGATGTGATCATATGTTTTGATCTCCTAAGGGATTTAATCCCTTCTAAAAAATAGTCTAAAACCTGGATTCCTTAATGATGACAAGAATATTTAGCATTCCCATGGGCTACTCGACTAACTTCCTAGCTTGGTATTTTTAGTACGCAGAGCTCATGCGGATTTAATGAATGCATTATATTTAAGGAGAAATTAAGTAGAATTGGAAAAAGTTCAACGACAGTGTATCACGATGATAGAAGCTAAAGCATAAGATATCCCAAATTGATGGGATTGTGGGGGTGCTATATCATAAAGACACCTTAGGACTTTATGTCTAGTAACCATCCATCGATGGTGGTGGGAATTTTACCACTAACATTGATATAGATTTCATCATTGCGCATGATTTCTAGAGTCATTAGTTAATTTTGAACAAACTAACATGCTATCTAGATTTAAATTGAACCTCCCTCCTTGGTTAATTTTAGAGTGATAAAAACAATGATCATTACAACTCTATTCAAACGTAGAAATATATATGGCCATTATTAAACATAATAAAAGAAGAGCCATTTGATAAATAATGCATCAAATACAAATTAAGGCTAATAGAAAAAGTCGCAGAGTTAAAAAGGAACACTCTAAACTGTGAAATTTGCAAGAATTTCACCCTTTCTTCCCTACCCTCTAAGCCCAACAACACTTCCTTCTTATGTCACTCTACCAATATTTTGATCAAATATTTCTACCACTTATGGCTGTTTGGTTTCTTATTCACCCAAGGGTGAAGAGCATAATCCCTAAGCCCAAGCTTACCTATCAATATTTTCTTAGAATTTTTCTAGCATACCATGACCCTTTTTGGTTAACCCATGGTGGCCTTTTATAGCATTTAGGGGGTGCCTCTTCAAATGGTAAAGGATAGTGTAGGTAATGACCTGTTGGAGAGGTCAAGGGAAGGTGATATAGGCAAATTAGTGGTATAGTATTTTTCTGTAGCTTTGAGGACATGATGCACATCAAAGAGCAGCCAATAGTGCTTTTGAATGACTAATATTATTTCTAGAATATGGAGGGTACAAATTCTTTTCCCTCATGGCCCTTAATGAAATTTTAGGACCAAAATACTTTCTCAAAGTATTTTAACACCATATTAGTTTGCAAAGCACACTAATAATTAAAATATATGTTATTTCTTTTCTTGGATGCATTTTTCAAAAAAATATTAAATAAATCACCACTATTTTTAATACCTTAAAAATTGAAATATTTTCTAGGCATTCATAATTTAAGCATTAGTTTTATTTTACCAAGCACAAGGGTTCGGGTCGAGGTGGGATGTGACATGTATGGAATATGAAAATGCTTAAATGAAGGAAAATAGATGCGTAAACTGAAAGTTAACCTAGAGCAAAAAATAAAAAGTTACAGATTTATGCTAATGTGAATAAAAAATATAAAAAACAACAATTTGATTGGGATCATCTTAGGTCAAGATAATTTTATTTGCACACCGTCTCTAGATGAGACGATCATTGTTGTAGGTTTACGTTTTGCATGACTAGGTTCAGGCAGATCTAAGATGACTTGGGGGTATTGTTGGTGGATTCTCATGGTGTGGAGATGAGTTAAAAGAGTCTGAGCTATCACCGAGATGAGGATATCGATCATGTGAAATAAGAGAGAATGAATTCTAATCCTTTGTGATAGTTCGGTAGCATGGTCTCGACAGTGGGATAACCTAGAGGATTGAATTTGGTAGTACTTCATGGCATTGAAACTTGAACTAGGGATACAATGGAATATTCACATGGGGGTTAAAAATGAGGGAGGGGGTTCCAGTTTATAGATCTCTTGGCCAGAGGCTAATTGTGGCAAGGGATTCTATATGAAAAAGCAGAGGGGCAGTCTACATGAAAAAGTAGATGCCTATTTTTGAAAAAATCCATGCAATTGAATGTTTGCATGTGATTTTGAATTTGGCCCATGTGGGGTGCTCAATGTCGACGCGATATCATGCAAGATAATAACTGGTAATTTTGGTTGGTAGTTATGTTTTATTTTATTTTTATTCTAGTTTTGGCATGATCATCTCGTATCGAGATAGTCTCAAACCTAAGACCATCTCGGGTCAATATGGTTACGTTTCCCATGGGGAAAAGCACCCATTAGTGGTGAAAACAACTAAATTATCCCTAAGGCTTCCCAAGGTGGATTGTATGATCTAGAAAGGAGTCTTTCTAGTAGTCTCCTCAAGATGACATATTTTAGGTGTCTACACCTTGATGCACTAGGATATCACACATTTTTCCTTTGTATTAGGATCCAGTCTTGCATATATTTGTGGATGATTTTAGAGTAGTAATATCTTTATTCTTATTCATTTATTTTTACTTTGATTAGGATAGTATTAGCTTAGATATTGCATGATTTCTTATCTTTATATTGATTTACTATCTTGGTTAAAGTATTTTAGGTCTATCTAGTATTAATTTATGTGATTATATGAAATACCATATTTTCTCATAAATTGTGCTTCCTAACATGGTCAAACTACTTGGAATTTTGAATTGTATGAGGAAGAATATCATCAGGGAGTTTATCTTCCCATCCAAAAGGAATCCTATTTGTAATTCCTTAGTTTTAACTCCATACAATAGAGTCTTGACCCTTCAATGAGGGAGAAAATATTACAAAATAACTTTGAGAATTATAACAATAGTAGTAGCAATCCAATAATATGCAAATATAAGTACTCAAATAATAATAATAATTTAGATACAATTTCTAGAAAATAAAATATGCAATAATCAATTCTAGATTCAAATCAATGCAATTCCTTAGCCACTTAGAGAGGGCAAAGTCTTATAGCCACTTGGATAAGGTGAAGTCTCATATACACAATAGACATGACTAATATTTGAATATGAAATATTATCCAATACCACCTAAATCTTCCTATTTATAGATTAAATCAATCATTAAACCTAACCCTAATGCTCAAGGGCTAACTATCTAAACCTAGGACCCAAGCTAACAAAAATAAAGATAGCTAACATGGCTATATAGGAGCCACTACATAGATCCATCCTCATAAGTATTTTTCTTAAAGCTAAAAATGACTAAAAAATACTCTCAAGATCCCACATAGTATCTTCTAGTTATAATATCTTCTTCTTCCACTTGATGAGGAACTCCTAAATTTATCAAGACCAAAAATAAACTTTGTACTACAAAATATCTTTAGGCTAGAGAGTGTTTTGAGCTTCTTCATTGAGTATTAAAAGATTCGATTGGGACTACACCTTTTGTACAATAACTTATTTGGGATAATACACATGAAAGACATGATGAATGTAGGAATATGGTGGAATCTCTAATTGGTATGCCAGTTCACCAACATAATGAACCGCATTGTAAAATCCATACAATTGAGAAGCCAACTTATGACTAGAATTGGTCTTTAAGGACAATTGCTTGTAGGTTTGTAGGCATAAAAGACCATATATCCTTAGTAAATTATCACTTATAATAGTATGAGTCTTATTGTTACTTCAAGTGGTTTTGGCCTTGGGTAAAATTATCTTTATGATGCTAAATCACAAGCCATAATTGCTACAATAAATCATCTCCTTGAATTATCTTGGAGGGTCCTGGAACATAGTCTACCACTAATGGGGGTTTTTTACTATAAAATTCTCCAAATGGGTACATCTTGAGGGATGAATGATAAGAATTATTATGCTACCATTTAGCTAACAAGATCCACTAAACCTAGTGATACTATTTGTATTGAGGAAAATAATGAAGGTAAGTATTTAAACATATATTAACAATCTTTGTCTAACCACTTGACTAAGGATGATAAGAAAACAATATACTCAACTTGGTACCACTAAGACAAATAATTATTTCCAAAATTTATAGATGAAGATAGGATCATGATCACTCACTATGGTTTTGGGCATACCATGTAATTCAAAAACATAATCAAGAAATACCTTGGGACCTTACTTGTTGAATAGGGATGTTGTAGTACATAGAAATGATCATTTTTGGAAAGGTAGTTTGCTACCACAAAGATCACCATTTTTTTCTTTGATTTGATAAGCCATCAATAAATTCCAAGGATATGTGCTCCCATGGATAGTCAAGGATAGGAAAGGCTTGCAACAACTAGGATATTTAACTATTTCCCCTTTTTTATACTAACACACCTCACACTTGGCCACAAATATTTTGACATATACTTTTAATTTTTTTAGGAAAAAAGATTGCTTCACCCATTGTTATGTTTATAATAATTCTAAATGTTTGACCAAAGGAGAGGTATTTTTTTTTTTGGTAATTAAGGAACAATTTCATTACATCCGGGTTTTCCAGGTTGACCCAAAACCTTTTACAAAAATCAGCACTATGCTATTACGGATCAAAAACTCAATAGGGACAGTCTATCCTTCGCTACGAGTACCCTTCTGAGGCCACCCTACCAAGAAAGAGCACAACCCCTTACCCATATTTACAAACACCTTAGAACACAGGCAATGGCCCACCGCATTGCTTTCTTGTTGCCCCAGCCGTGAAAATGCGACCTGTCACGAAATCACGATGTCCTTAAGTCTTCTCCTTCATTTACTTTGGAGAGTTGCAAAATGATGACATGTCACAAAAATGAGACATGTCGTGAAATCGTGACATTCTACCTTCGTTCTGCTCCTTTGCCGCTATAAGTCGCGTAAATGCGACATGTCACGAAAATGAGCCATGTCACGAAATCGTGACATTCATCTCCCATTTTGCACTCTTTCTGCTTCCAGCCACGAAAATGTGACATGTCACGAAATCACGACGTCCTTAAGTCGTTTCCATATTTTACTTTGGATAGTCGCAAAAATGCGACCTGTCACGAAAAAGAGACATGTCACGAAATCGCGACATTCTGCCTTCGTTTCGCTCCTTTTCCGCTGCATGTCATGAAAATGCGACATGTCACGACAATGAGACATGTCACAAAATCATGACAATCATCTCCCATTTTGCACTCTTGCCGCTTCCATCCACGAAAGTGCGACATGTCACAAAATCACGACGTCCCTAAGTCTTTTCCTTCATTTGCTCTGGATAGTCATGAAAATGCGACATGTTGCAACAATGAGACCTATCATGAAATCGCAACAATTTGCCTTCATTCTTATCCTTTGCCACTGCCTATCGTGAAACTGAGACATGTCATGAAATCGTGACATTCATTTCCCATTTTGTTCTCTTGTCGCTTCCAGCCGCGAAGAATCGACAAGTCACGAAATCGTGTCATCCTTGATTCTTTTCCTTCATTTACTCTGGATCGTTGTGAAACTACGACATGTCGAAAATGCGACATGTCACGACATCGTGACACTTCTGCCTCTTTGTCCTCTTTTGTTGCATTTGGACACGAAAAGGTAACATGTCAAGATATTGCGACACATTCGCCTCCTTGCTCCTTTTCTTGGCTTTTGCCCGCAAAAATCCAACATGTCGCGATATTGCAACACTTTCGCCTCCTTACTATTTCTCTTCTATTTTGGTCACGAAAATGCGACATGTCACGATATCGCGACACTTTTTCCTTCCTACTCTTTCTCTTCTCTTTTGGTTGCGAAAATGCGACATGTCGCGATATCGTGACATTTTTCCTTCTTACTATTTCTCTTCTCTTTTGGTCGCAAAAATGCGACATGTCGCGATATCACGACACTTTTTCCCTCTTGCTATTTCTCTTCTCTTTTGGTCACAAAACTATGACATGTCGCAATATCGTGACACTTTTTTTGTCTTGCTCAACATGTCGCCAAAATGCGACACTTTTTCCTTATTGCTCAACATGTCGTGATATCATGAAATTTTTCCTTCTTACTCTTTCTTTTCTCTTTTGGTCATGAAAATACGACATGTCGCGATATCGTGACACTTTTTCCTTCTTGCTCTTTCTCTTCTCTTTTGGTCGCGAAACTGCGACATGTCGCAAAATCGTGACACTTTTTCCGTCTTGCTCAACATGTCGCCAAAACGCGACACTTTTTCCTTCTTGCTCAACATGTCATGATATTGTGACACTTTTTCTTTCTTGCTCAACATGTCGCGATATCGCGACATGTTGAGCAAGAAAGAAATCGTGACACTTTTCCTTTCTTGCTCTACATATCGTGAAATCGTGACACTTTTTCTTTCTTGCTCAACATGTCGCGAAATCACGACCCTTTTTCCTTCTTGCTCAACATGTCGCGATATCGCGACACTTTTTCTTTCTTGCTCAACATGTCGTGATATCGCAACACTTTTTATTTCTTGCTGTATTTTTCTTTTCCTTAAACTATGACATGTCGTGAAATCATGACATCGGTCCTTGGCAGCTGCATTTGCCCCTAACCCCATAACATGAGGCCACCATGCCACCTGGATCCTTCCCCCGTTGCAAAGAAAACTAAAGCCATCACAAGGAGGACCGAAGCAATACTAAAAAAACAAAAATGAAACTCCTCTCCCTTTTTTTGAACCCCATAGTTTCATCATCATTGCAGTCATTTTGAATAAATTTGTCCACATCACTTGGGACCCCATGTTCCCAAGTGACCATCCCATCAGATTCCACCCCTATATTGACCAAGATATCAGTTATTTTATTTGCTTCCCTCAACACGTGTTGGGCCTTCCTATCATTCCTGGCATGGTAGAGGATCCTAGCCTCTTCGATGACAGTCTTAATCCGCCACGGAGGATTTTTTCCATTGCTGAGAAGGTTTATGACATGCATCGAATCTCCTTTGATAATTAGTTTACCTTCAATCTCCTGAGCCAACTAAAGACCCCTCCATAACTCTCTTGCTTCTGTCTCGTTGTTAGTCCTTGTTCCCATCTACTCAGAAAAAGCCATCACTAGCTTGCCTTGATGGTCTCTCACTGCTCCTCCAAACCCTGCTTTGCCAGGGTTACCTTTGAATTAATATCCAAATATTAAGTAAGATAATGTGATCCTTTTTGTGAAGCACTTCATTAGTATATGATAAAAAATAATGTAATGATGAGCCCACCTTCCTTTTCTAAATAATCTATGCAGTCTCTAGGTCATAAGCCAATATTACTAAAGTTGATAAAACCATTGTGTAAGAGAACTAGAGATAGAATTGACACCAACAACATCCTCATATTTGTGATACAAGGTATTGACCACCACATTCTCCTTTTATTTCTTGTATTCAATGATAAAATTATAATACAGGAGCATGGTAATCCATTTATTCTAGTAAGGGTATGAGAGATACAACTCTAAGAAATTATTAAGGCTTCTATGATTAGACTTGATGATGAAATGACATTCCAACAAATAAGGACTCCATTTCAGTATGGCATGTAAAATAGTTAAATTTTTTTCTCATAAGTGTGCCATCCTATATTCTTGCTTGAAAGTTACTTACTTTCAAAGGCTAATGGGTATCCATTTTTCATCAAAATAAATCCAATACCTATTCCAAAAGTATCACACTCAATGAAAAAAGTTCGCTAAAGTTAAATATGGCCAAAATAATAGTGGTATACATTACTTCTTTTAGGGCTTGGAAGGATTGGAAAACAACTTTCAACCAAATAAAGCATCCTTTTAATTGAGAGTAGTGAGAAAAGCAGTTATCTCACCATAGTTTCTAATACATTTTTTGTAGTAGCTTGTGAGTCCTAAAAATCCATGTATTTTTTTAAGGATTTGGGCAAGGGCCAAACTTGCATAGCTTAAATCTTGTTGTGATCTACCTTAACTCATTCCTAGGTTACTATATATCCCAAGTATTCTACCCCTTGAATCCCAAAGGAACATTTGGACCTTTTGAAAAAACACTTTTTCGTTTGTAATATGTAAATAACTTTTTCAATGTGAACTAGATGATCCTCTCATGACTTACTATAAATTAAAATATCATAAAAAAACTAAGATAACCTTGCAAAGAAAATAATTAAATATAGAGTTCATGAGACTTTGGAAAGTCGAAGGTGTGGGCACGTGAGAATTAGGAGCAATAGGAAAATGCAGAAATATTATATTCAACCTTGGAAACATAAGAATTACAAAGTTTAAATAGTGGTTGATTAAACGACCTTATGGAATATAGGAGAAGTTAGGAAAATAAGAAGAATAGGGAGGAAAGGAGAAAGGAAATTTGGTGTTGTCAGCCTTGCCGCCCATGCCATCCAATCTACCCAGTCAGTTTTTGTCCAAGTCAAACTACTTGCCCAGTCAGCTGTCGTTCAAGGAGGTAAAAGGGTAAGATCCAAAGCTTACCGTTGCAAACAAATTTTTTACTCCTTTTAACTGGCTTAATTTACAACATTATCCCCCTTAAAGTTGAGAGGACCGACTATACAGTCTCTCATCTTTATATATTGAGCTTTAGCTATACCTTTGGTGAAGATGTCTGCAATATTATCCAAAGTGCTACAATATTGAAGCTCAACCATATCTCGAATGAAGTGATACTTCATATCAAAATGCTTTGATTTGCTATGGTGGACTGGATTGTATACCAACTGAATGGCACTTATGTTATCACAATACAGTCGAGTTGGACCACTTTGACTTTCTCCAATATATTCAAGAACTTTTCTCAACCATAGGGCTTGAGTACTAGCATGTGTGATGGCTATATACTCAACCTCAGTCGATGACAAAGCTACAACAATTTATTTCTTGGAACTCCATGTAATTAGTCCCGATCCTAGACTAAAACAATTTCCTAATGTAGATTTTTTGTCATCTATATTGCTGCCCCAATCACTATCACTAAAGCCAACTAATTTCATAGAATTACATTTTTGGTAATGGATTCCAAAATCCAATGTACCTTTTACATATCTTAAGATTATTTTAGTTTCTTGTAGATGCAAACTTCAGATGGACTAGCCATAAACCTTGAAACTAGAGAAACAACATATTGAATATCGATCCTGGTGTTGGTGAGAAACATCAAACTCCCAACCATGCTTCTATAAGTGGTCATGTCAACCTTTGATGCTCCATTGTCCTTGCTCAATTGGATCCCATGTCCAGTTGGAGTTGCAACTAATTTGCACTGCTCCATGGAAAATTTCTTGATCATGTCTCGAGCATACTTGTGTTGACATATGAAGATCCCTTTATTTGATTGATGCACTTCCATCCCTAGGAAGTATCACATTAAACTAAGATATTTCATCTCGAACTATTTCATCATGGATTTTTTGAACTCTATTCATTTTATTGTTACTACCCATAAATATTAGATCATCCACATACAAATAAACTATGAGAATGTCTACTCCATGCTTTAGATAGTATAGAGTTGGTTCAATTTTACTTCTTGTGAATCCATACTCACTAAAATAGCCATCAATGCATGAGTACCAAGCTCTTGGTGCTTGCTTGAGGCCATAAAGTGATTTCTTCAATTTGTATTGAGGTTGTTGAACATAAAACTATTCTATAAAGTATCCATTCAGAAAAGCACTTTTCACATCCATGTATTGAACATTCCATCCTTTATGGGCTTCTAAGGAAAGAACTGATTTGATTGTTTCTTATCGTGCAACAGGAGCAAAGGTTTCCTCATAGTCAATGCCAAATTTTCGAGTAAAATAGTTTGCTACTAGTATCGCCCTATACCTCTCAATGCTTCCATCAGCATTGTACTTGGTCTTGTAGGTCCATTTACATCCAATAATTTTTTTTCCTTTGGGTAGCTTTACTAGCTCCCATGTTTCATTATTTTTTATAGAGGTTATTTCCTCTTTCATGGCTTCTTGCCATACATTTTGAGTACAAGCCTTCTCATAGCTAGCTATTTCTAGTTGTGTACTAGCCAATAAAGCATAATTGACTACATCTCCCCTAGGATCATGGGAGTCATCATCCCCATACAATTGCAAATTTTCAAGTTGTTGCAAAACTATATTCATTTCACTAGCTTGGCTTCTAGTGAATCTTCTCTGGAAATTCTGATCCAAAATTTGAAAATATGGATGATGTTGTAATGTTATTTTGCATCTTTATGGAGAGTCTCTGTCAATGTTTATCGATGAATAACTTATTGATCTCTGTAGAGAAGTACTTGGAGTGGTGGTTGAAGAACTTGATGTAGTACTCCTGCTTGGGCTTGGAGGGGGTGGTGTGTCTTTGATTTTCTTTGGAGACACATGTTGTACCCGTGAAGAACTTACATCTTGGGACTCATCATCAAAAAAAATTCTTTGATGATCCCATTCTCCCCCATCATCAAAAATTACATCCCTGAAGGGTATAATTATATGAGTCTTGGGATTGTAGAGTCTATATACCTTTGTAGAATCACAATACCCTAAAAATATACAAGCTTGACTCTTTGGATCAAGCTTCTTCCTTTTCTCATTAGGAATGTGTGCATATGCTAAAGGACCAAACACTTTGAAGTGCTTTACATTAGGTTTCTTTCCATACCACCACTCATAAGGAGTGACACCATCTAAACTAGAAGTAGGACTTTTATTTAGAATATATACACTGGTTCTTATAGCCTCTGCCCAGTACATATAAGTTAGATGCTTAGTTTGAAGAATCGATCTTGCCATTTCAACTATGGTGCGGTTATTTCTCTCGGCCACACCGTTCTGTTGTGGGGTATAGGCAATGGTGAATTGCCTTTTAATCCCACTTGCTTTACAATATTTCAAGAATACTTTTGAGGAGTATTCACCTCCTCGATATGTCCTAAGAAATTTTACATAATTCCCACTTTGATTCTCTACATTGTTTCTAAAATCTATGAAGCAATCAAAAGCTTCATCTTTATGTTTCAAAAAATAAATCCAGTACATTCTAGAGAAGTCATCTATGAAAGTGATTAAATAAGAATAGTTTCTGAGACTCTATGTTTGCATTGGTCCACATATGTATGAATGTACTAACTGAAGTGGATATCTAGCTCTCCACGCTTATCCTTTTGGAAACTTTGACCTTGAGTGCTTTCCCAAAGCACATCCTTCACAAAACTCATTTTGTTCATTGATTTTGGGAAATCCTGTCACCATAGCTTGAGAAGTGAGAAGTTTCAAGCTAGTGGAATTAAGATGACCATATCACAAGTGCCAAAGCACACTTGTATTTTTTATAGCTACATTTGCAAGTTGAGATCCTCGTGGTTCACCAAATTTGAGAGGGAATAACCTGTTCTTGGTCATGGGGACCTGTGTGATGACACAATTACAATTATTTTTATCACAAATGATACATTGTCCTTCATAAAATACAAGCTTGTAATTGTTTTCCATCATTTATCCAACACTTAGCATATTGTGTTAGAGTTTTGGAGTGTAATAGATGTCATGCACTTTATTTAGTCCTTCTTTTGTTGGAACCTCCATGGCTCCAATACCCTCTACTTGCAATGTCTTATCATCCCCTAATTTGATTTGGGATTTATAAGTGGAATCTAGAGTAGCAAATAAATGTTCTTTGCCACTAATGTGGTTTGAAAAACCAGTATCCAGAATCCATGTGTCATTTAGATTGTGTTCTGATTGTCCATATAAAAGAAAAATATTAGAGGTATCATCTTCTTCTCCATAATTACCATATTGACTACTATTGCCTTGTGAATATTTTGACTAGCAGTCATGAGCAAAGTGGCCTTGCTTGCCACAATTGAAACAAGCTAATTTTTATTTATCACTTCCTCACCATTTATTTCCACTTTGTCCTTGATTTCCTCCTCAATTTTGATTTCCACCTCTTTGTTGATTGCCTCCTCTGTATGAGTTGCCTCCTCTGTTGGAATTGCCTCCTCTGTTCTGGTTGCCTCCTCTATTTTGATTGCCTCCTCTATAGTTGCTTCTACCTCTACCTCTTTTCTTACCTCTACCTTGACCTCTTCCCCATCCTCTTCCATTGTTTTCATTGGAAGTGAAGTCCTTATCATCGCCTTCGTAGCTGGTTTAAGGAGTTTCAGGAAACCTCTCTTCATGTGACATTAACGATCCGATTAATGCATCGAATGTTAAAAGGGAAAGATCTTTGGATTATTCTATAATTATGGCAATATGGTTCTATTTCTGTGTAAGTGTTCACAACACTTTTGTTACAATTATCTTAGGCGTGTTTTTTTCGCCTAGTGTAACCATTTTATCCACAATTGCTTTTACTCTAACACAATAATCACCGACTTTTTCATCATATTTCATTCGGAGATTTTCAAAATCTCTCTTTAGTGTTTGAAGCCTTACCTACTTCACTTGATTACTACCCTGGAATCCATCACTCAATGCTTTCCATGCAACTTGTGCAGTTGTACAAGCAATGATTCTAGGGAATATTCTTTTCTCCAATGTAGCTTGGATATGAGAAAGAGCGGAAGAGTTGCTCTTTTTATCCTCTTTTCATGTTTTCTTGTTTGTAGCACTTAGTGTTGTCCAGTCTGAGGGTTCTGTGTAGCCCTTTTCTATTATGTCCCACAAACCTCTTTCTATGAGTAAGATCTTCATATTTATAGACCAATACTCATAGTCATAACCGTTAAATTCTGGTATAGGTAAGATATTGTGTGAGGCCATAATTACCAAAAAAACTCTTTATTTCACGGTTACAATAAATTACTTTGTTGTTTGAAAGAAGGAAAGAAGAAGAAGGAAGAAATAAGAGATTACAAACTTAAGTCAAATCTGACTTGTTCTACTCTATCATTCACTGTTTATTCCTCTTGATGTGGGGATGCTATCTCTTGATTCACAAAATTATTTGCTACTTCTTCTTCGTCATCACTTATCAATATTATTTTTGGTGATTCTGGTTCTAATATTTCTACTGAAATATTGTAGTGTGTATACTATGATTCTTGTGGTGCATCTTGTATAGATTTCGATTGTTCAAATTGACTCCTGAATGAGTTGTCTTCAAATTCTGCCTTGTATCCTGAGTCAGTATGCCTTTGATGTGCTATCACTGCATTTTGAAGTTGGCTAAACACAATGTTGAGCCCATAACCTCTTAATTTTTCATCAAACCTCTCTGCACCTTCTCTTGCTAGAATTGCACATAAGGCATGATAACAACCATTTGGTATTATCATCAATGTCTCTTTACAATTTATCAATTTGGATCTTTTGTCTCTTTTACAAAAAAAACTAAGTCTCTTAGGCTTATTACACAAAATTTCTATAGTTTATGATTCCTTGAATCAAGTAAAAAATTTATCCTTCGATCTTTCTTTCTTATATGATATATATTAAAAAATATATATTACTATTTAATAGATTAAAAATAATTGCTTTAAAAAAACTTTAGAAAAGCAATTATAGTTAATATATTAAATATAATATAATTAATTTTAATAATAATATATAAAAAAAACTTTATATAAAAAATTTATCCTTCGCAGGAATCGAACCCACGACCTATTTCATGCAAGAATTTGTCCTAACCAACTCGGCTACCACTGCCGATGAGAACCCAAGGGCAATATTACAAGTATATTTTGTTTCGGATCCGATTTCAACAAAAATAAAAAAATTTCAAGATTTCACTGTCACTGGGTTTCGAACCTGCGACCTGTAGGAAGGCGGGAACCTTATGGCTGGCTCCATGATCCAGTCAAGCTATGCAGCTCGACGGGAAGGCAAGGGAAGCTTGACTTCCTTATATTTCTCTCAGTCGTGCTTTAATTAATTTTTTTTTGGGTATTTTTGTCCCACATCGACCATGCGGAGGGCGATGAAGGTGTTTAAAACCTTCAACAAGCGAATACTCACTCAATTACCTTCAGGTAATCAATGATATCTCTTTTACCTCCTTATTGAGCAATCGCTCCCCACCACGTTGCTTACTTTGAGCCTATCATTTGTTGCCACGTTGCTTGTCCTCCTTCTGCCACGTAATCGGTCCTTCTACCACATAATTGGTCTGCATCATTTTTGATTCATCCAATTTATGTCAGCCTTGTTCTCCTCTCGCCACGTGGCTATCTGGTTGGTTCTTCTAAGTTGCTCCTCCTTGCATGCTTACTGTGCGGGCCTGCTCCAGACATCGCCTTGGTTCATGAATCGTGGGCCTTCCTCACCTTGGATTGCATGCTACGGGCCCCACTCGACCTTGCCTCGATGCTCGTGCTACCTGATTCCTCCACCTCGGTCCTCGGGCCTGGTTCCTCCATCGACCTCAGTTCTAATGCCCTATCAATCTTCGGCTCTGATACCAAATATGGGCACGCAAGAATTAGGAGCAATAGGAAAATGTAAAAATATTATATTCAACCTTAGAAACATAAGAATTACAAAGTTTAAATAGTGTTGATTAAACAACCTTAGGGAATATAGGAGAAGTTAAGAAAAGAAGAAGAATAGGGAGGAAAGGAGAAAGGGAATTTGGTGTCATCTGCATTACCGCCCATGCCGTCCAATATGCCCAGTCAAGCTGTTGTCCAAGGAGGTAAAAGGGTAAGATCCAAAGCTTACCATTGCAAACAATTTTTTTACTCCTTTTAACTAGCTTAATTTCCAACAAAAGGAGCATTGGTGAGACCAAAAGACATGACTAGGAACTCATAATGATCCTGATGTGTACAATGTTTTTTAGAAATATTCTCTTCCCTAAGCCTAATTTAATGAAACCCAAAATGCAAGTCTAAGTTTATAAAGTACCTAGCACTATGTAATTCATCCAATAAATAATCTATAATAGGGATATAAATATTATATTTGATATTGATCTTAATGAAAGGACAAAAACCAAGACACATGAACCATAAATTATCCTTCAATTGTATCATTGCCATTAGAGAGGAGTATGGACTGATGCTTGGATAGATGATTCCTTGCTCCAATATTTCCTTGTTTTTGGAGATAGCAACAAGGACATACATTAGGAGTTTAACATATTGGAACAATGTGAATAGCATGATCACATGTTCACTTAGGAGGAATATCCATGGGCCCATTAGAACCTTTTCATAGCAATCCATAATGTTTTGTAAATTCAAAGGAAGAGTTGGAAGAAGCATTTCCAAAGATAAAACCTCTATATAATTGACTTGGGTAAAGAATCCATAACCGCCTTTCATCAATATATTACTATGTGAACTAACAACCTTGGAGAGAGAGGGTTGGATTACTTGGAGACAAATTGATATTCCTTTCTTTGTCCACTTGACATATAATTCTTGTAAATTAATAGTAACTTCACTAAGTTGAGATAGCCATTGTGATACCAAGATGATATATGAACTATCTAGGTTTATGGAAAAGTGATCACTTGACCATGTATAACCCTATTTTGGATGTTAACTTTAGTTTTTTGATCCATACACTAAGCAATACCCCCATTTGTAATCAAGACTTGAGATGTATCCTAACTTGAAGTATTCATATACAATCCCAAGAACTTTGTTGTCTATCTATAAAGTTATGTGTGCTACCTAAATCAATCAACATATTAAAATGCTATCATTTCACAAATACTTGTACCTCAATAGTATTGTGAGCTTGGAGTTCCATAAGATCATGAGTAGAGAGAGCCATGGTATCATCTTCATGTTCTGCCTCATCTAATTTTATCGATCACTTTTTCTATAATGAATATTTATCTTCATATACTACAATGTCTTGACCTTTCACTTGAAATTTAAAATGTTCTTCATAGGCCTAATATCAAGGATGGTGAGAATAACATTTAAAATAAAAGAAACTATAGGAATTCTCATTATTATAGTAATATCAATGAGATTTGAAGTCATGTCTATGTTGGGGACTATGTTATGGTCCCAATATAGCCATGTCGGATAATTATTTTTATCTTGAGCCTTTGACTTAGTTAGTTGATATTTGAGAATTAGGGTTAGGTTATTATTGATTTCATTTATAAATAGGAATAATATTTTATTAGTTTGGTTCATCAAAGAATTAGAATTTAATTTGTGTATTCTATACATAAGATACTTCTCCCTCTCAAAGTGGCTATGAGACTTTTCCCTCTCTGAGTGGTTGTGGTTTTGTTGATTGGATTTACTATTTGCTTGTTGTGTGGATTGGATTTGATATTTGCATATTGTTCATGGTATTTGAATCAAAATTATTATTGTTGCATGTTGTTAATAATAATTCAATATTGAAGTGTTGCGATGGATATTAAATTAATTATATAGTTTTTCAACTAGTGATATCAGAGCCAATTCTAGAACTAGTGGAAATTAACAAAGATATTTGGTGCCCTAAAAATAAAGCTTCTAATTTTTTGCAAAAGAAAAGGTATGTTTGATTTTCTGAATTAATTAGTTCTTTTTACAATTATTTGGCTCAAATTCCCTCTCTACTTTATATTAATAATAAAATATAATATAATTATTAATAGAGAGAGTAAGCACCCCTTTTCATTTGTCTTTTTGTTCTTCTCTATATTTTTAAAATTAATTAGAATTTTTTAATTATGTGGCACAACTCTCCACTTTATATTAATAATTAAATTAAATTAATATTAATTTAATTATTAAGAGAGAACAAATGTTTCCATTGTCTTTTCGTTGTCTTCTTCTGCTCTGCATCTCCACTGTCTCATATTTCATTATTTTGAATTATTAAACACCCACCCATGAATTTCACATTTTTATTTTTCTTTTTGAATTAATAAAAATGTACCCTCACTTTCACTTCCTTTTCTTTTTGAATTATTAAACACCCACTCCAGGATTTCACATATAAATATTTTTAATTATTAAACACCCACTCTTGCTTTCACTTTACATTTATTTTTTTTTCAAAATTTCACATTTCATTTTTTATTCAACCTTGCACTTTAACATTTCATTTTTTTAAATTATTAAACACCCCCCATCAATTTTTTAATTATTAAATTTTATCCAACGCCACTTGCTCCCACTCTTTCTCATTTTAATCTTAATAATTAAAATTGTGCTCACACTCTTTCTCATTTGTAATTATATACGTGATTTTAACTCTCATCATCCTTACCATAATTTTGAGCATTCCATAGGAATTGTTTTGTTTTAAATATCATTCAAATCATCCATGAGATCATTTCTATGAAGAACTTTGTAGCTTTCTCTTAGAATATGAATACACATCAGTTTTTGAGGATGAAGATTCATTACAATATGAGCAATCAATAAATTTAGAACAACAACCAACAAAAGTGGATGAAGTAGAACAAGAGAGTGATACTATGACTCTCTATGCTCATGCACTTATGAGTCTTCAAGCTTATCACACTATCAAGGTATAAGGATTCATTAAACGATAATGTGTTAATGTGTTGATTGATTTAGGTAGTACACACAACTTTATAGATTGTAAGACAACAAAATCCTTGGGCTTGTATATCAATACTTCAAATCAAGATAAATTTCAAGTATTAATTACAAATGAGGATATTGCTCAATCTGTGGATCCAATGACTAAAGGTACAATCCAAATGGAGGTTTATACTTGGATGGATAATCTCTTTACTATGAACCTGGGAAGCTCAAATGTCATTTTGGGTGCACAATGACTATCTTAGCTCAGCTATGTTACTATTAATCTACAAAATTTATATGTCAAGTGGAAAAAGAATGGAAAGGTCATTTGTATTAAAGGAATTCATCCTCCTCCCTCCAAAGTTGTGAGTTCACATAGCATGGAGAAGATATTGAAGAAAGGTGGTTATGGATTTCTTGCCCAAGTGAATTCCATAGAGTTTCAATCCTTGGATTCATCTCTTTTAGCACTTCCAAAGGATCTTCAAAACATTGTGGATAATTATGAGTAGGTCTTTAGTGAGCCATGGGATCTACCTCCTAAGCACACACATGATCATGACATCCATTTATTTCTTAGTAGTCAACATCCTAATGTGCATTGTTATCACTATCCACAATTCCAAATGTTAAATATTGAGAAGTTAGTCCAAGAAGCATTAGAGCATGGAGTTATCTATCTAAGCATCAATCCATATTCCTCATTGATGGTGATGGTACAATGTAAGGATAACTCATGGCACATGTGTCCTTATTTTTATCCTCTTAACAATATCACTATCAAAGATAAGTTTCCTATCCTCTTATAGATGATTTATTAGATGAATTACATGGTGTTAGATATTTCACTAAACTAGACTTACACTCTGGTTTTCACCAAATTAGGGTTAGAGAAGAGGATATCTCTAAAACTAATTTTCATACACATGAGGGTCATTATGAGTTCCTAGTCATGCTCTTTGGTCTCACTAATGGCCCTTCCACTTTTCAAAGTCTCATGAACCATATATTTTGGCCTTTTCTTCATAATTTTATCCTAGTCTTCTTTGATGATATTTTAATATACAATAAATGTTGGGAGGATCATCTAGTTCATATTGACAAATTCCATTTGTTACAAAAGGAAAAACTCTTTGTTAAAAGATCCAAATGTGCCTTTGGGGTCCAAGAGGTAGAATATTTGAGATATATAGTATCTTATGGAGGAGTCAAGGTAGGCCCTAATAAAATAAAAGCTATTCAAGATTGGCCCTTACCCAAATATTATAGAAAACTTCATGGATTTCTAGGACTCATAGGTTATTACAAAACAAATTATCTGCAACTATGGAAATATTGTCACTCCTACCACTGCCCTTACCAAAAAGGATGGTTTTGTTTTGATTGAAGCTACTTCCCAGGACTCTTAAAAAACTTCATGTATTTATAGAACTCATATGTTATTACAAAAAAATTATCTACAACTATGGAAATATTATCGCTCCTCCCATTACCATTACCAAAAAGGATGGTTTTATTTCGATTGAAGGTGCTTCCCAGGCCTTCCAAGCCCTCAAGAAGATATGTGTTCCACTCTAGTTTTGGCCACTCCTAATTTTAGAAAATATTTTATCAACGAGTGTGATGCTTTTGGTATAGGTATTGGAGATGTTTAATGTAATATGGTCACCCATTGGCCTTTGAAAGTAAGTAACTTTCAAGCAAGAATTTGGGATGGTCCACTTATGAGAAGGAAATGCTAGATGTTTTACATGCAATAGATAAATATAGGAATTATTTTTTGAGTAGTCATTTCATAATTAAGATTAACCATAGTAGCCTAAAGTATTTCTTATAACGTCTCTCATACCCTAAACACAATAAATGGATGATCAAACTTTTGGGTTATGATTTTGTCATTGAGTATAAGGTAAGGAAAATGTGGTGGTTGATGCTTTGTATTGTAAATATGAGGATGTTACGGCTATCAATATCATATGTAGTCCTTGTCCACAATGGCTTTATCAACTTAAAGAATATTGGATTACTGATTCAGAGACTACTCAAATCATTCAAGATATAAAATCAAGATCATCATTGCATTATTACTTATATTTGAATGGAGTGCTTCACAAAAAATCATATTTATCTTCCTCAATATTTTACTACTAATTCAATGGTTCTCCAAGAATTGCATGCATCTCCTTTAGAGGGATACTCAAGATTATTGAAAATATACCAGTGGGTGAAGCAATCAATTTCTAGGAAAGTCTTATAATTAGATGTTAAGATATTTGTGGCTAAGTGTGAGGTATGTAAATGTAACAAAGGGGAAACAATTAAATCTTATATATTATTACAACCCTTGCCTATCCCTAACTGCCAATGGGAGAACATATCCATGGATTTCATTGAGGGTCTTCCCAAAGGGAAAAACAATGATATTTGTGGTAGTAGATCACCTTTCCAAGTATGCTCATTTTTGTGCACTACAACATATCTAATTGACAAGTAAGGTGGACAAGGTATTTCTTTATTCTATTTTTAAGTTACATGGTATGTCCAAAACCATTGTAAGTGACCATGACCCTATATTCACTAGCAACTTTTAGAAGGAATTTTTTTATCTTAGTGGTACCAAGTTGAGTATGTCTTCCTCATATCACCCCTAGTCTGATAGTTAAACAAATATTGTTAATAAATGTTTGGGTACTTACCGTTATTATTTTTCTCAAGATAAGCAATATCACTGGGTTTAATGGCTTCCATTAGAAGAATGGTGGTAAAATACTTCTTACCATTTTCCCTTTAATATGTCTCCATTTGAAGCTTTGTATGGTCAAAAGCCTCCATCAATCATAGACTATGTTCTAGGATCTTCCAAAGTAGCCCAGGTAGATGATTTGTTACAACAACATCAAATTATGCTTCAAATTCTTAAAGATAATTTGACCTAGATCCAAAATTTTATGAAATCCACACCATTATAAACATCAATTCAATGTAGGAGATATGATATTTTTGTGACTCTAACCTTATAACCAATTGTCCTTGAAGATAAAGTCTAATCATAAGTTGTATCCTCAATTTTATGGGTCCTACAACATCGTTCATCGCATTGGTGAAGTAGCATATCAATTGGAGCTTCCACCCTTCTATTGCATCCATCCATTTTTTCATGTATCCTATCTCAAACAAGTTATTGGTCAAAAGGTGCAATGCCAGATAGAAATTTCATTACTTGATGAAGAAGGTCGAATAACTCTTTAGCTTGAAGCAATATTATAGTCCAAAGTGCATCATCTTTGATCTCAAATAATTCAAGAGTTTCTCATAAAGAGGTAGCACCTTCTAGAAGAATATGCTATGTGGGAGCCTGAGAGTATTTTATAGTATTTTCCAACTTTATGGATAAAACTTTCTAAGGGAGCAAGCCATGTAACGGTCCCAATATAGCCATGTCGACTAATTGTTTTTATCTTGTGTATTTGATTTAGTTAGTCGACCCTTAAGAATTAGAGTTAGGTTAATATTCATTTTATTTATAAATAGGAAGAATATTTTATTAGTTTGGTTTAGCAAAGAATTGGAATTTAATTCGCATATTCTATGCATAAGAGACTTTTCTCTCTCAAATTGACTATGAGACTTTTCCCTCTTCGAGAGGTTGTGGATTTGTAGTGGTATTTATTTTATTAGATTTACTATTTTCTTGTTATATGGATTGGATTTGATATTTGCATATTGTTTGTGGTATTTGAATAAAAAATTATGATTGCATGTTGTTAATAATAATTCAATATTGAAGTGTTGCTATGGATATTAAATTAATTGTGTGGTTTCATAGTTGATGTCACAACCCTCCCTTGGTAGGTCCCATTGATGATGTATATTATCATATTTTGTAGAGGTAAATATGATAAGTAGTTAATTATTATTTATGTTGAATATGGTATTATTGATGATTTGATAATTTTAGGTATTTCCAAAAGTGGCAAGGAAAGCAATCATAATCTTAAAATTGCTTGAAAGGGATAAATCTTGCAAAAAGATCCATCAAGAAGAAGGATGTCAATAATTGATATTGATTTTGATTTTAAATTAACCTAAATGCTTGATACCTAGATAATATTTATTTTATCATTTTGTTGCTACAAAATTATAACAATTGATATACTAAGAAATTTAGAAAAGGGACTTCTAGAAGTAATAGAAAAGTAAAATAATTATCCATGGCCTAAAAATTAGCATGTAGAAAGTGGAAAATGGGGCCCAAATTCTAGAAGGGAAGACTTTTTGGACCAAAAAGGTACTAAAATGAATTTAAAAATGAAGCTCTAGTCATTTCAATCCTAGCATGGAGAAAATTGGGCCAAGTGGGGTACTTGAGGGAGGAAATATGTAGCTATGATCATAAGCACTGCATAGTTTGACTATTGAATAAAGAAGCTTGTTTGAGAAGCCTTCCAAAAATATATATATAGAAGGCATCTTGAGAAGGAAGACAATTTGGAGAGGGAAGGGAAATCTTGGAGCTTAGGGAGTATGCTCTCCACTTTGGTAGATCAGAAACCAAAAAGCTTTGGGAGAGTACTAAGTTTTAATTAAAGGTATTTGGCCAAGATGAGTGATGTAAGGAAGCATGGAAGAAAGTACAAGGTAAAGAAATAGAGTTGGGAAGAAGAAGAATTTCAAGACGTTAATTATCTTCAGGTTGAATCTCTCCTCATCCAAACTATGTGTTTGATTGTTTATACATCATATTGATTGGGATGAACATTGTATCAAACATAAGTCCTTCAGGTATTTTCCATGCATATTAACGAAATTAACTATTTAAATTAATTGTTGTCCTAGAAAACTTTTAATCTATCATTTTCTTGGTTCAAACGATTCCTACATAAGATGTGTTTAATTTAATTGATGTTGATTATGGTTGAATCTTATGACGAAGTATTGTATAGACTTCAAATTTCTTTGACATCGATTATTTCTGCAGGTATCGACTTGTCGCATTGCTTATAGCAGCATTGACCTCATACTTTGACCAGTTAAGGACACCTGTAATCTACTATTTAGGGGTGTTTTATACCGCCAGTTTCAAATACCTAAATTGTTGTTAAATTTTTTTGAAATTTTCCAAAAATTCAATCTGCTAACTTTCTAGCCAATTTTCGTCTGGGGTGTTATAGTGTAAGGGTTAGGTGATTAAGTTACATCACTACTTTAAAAAACAACAGTGCCTCTACGACCACTGCCTAGTGGTTATCAATACCATTACGAGATAAAGATTTTATTGTATGCTACTTTCCACAACTTTGTGGATGTGGGATTTATTTTTACATTTCCCTATGCTGTAAATCTTGAACGATTACTGATTGCACGATGATTTAAAATCCATTGATTATAATATCTTACTTGCCTATTCTACATTGTATGGATCTAGATGTGCTTTCATTGTAACTATGATGAGTTACCATTAGCATATTAGTTATAGAACCTTCTCAACTGATTATTGTAACCAATTGTGTTCTATGTTTGAGCTGAGGTGTTGTGAATATTTGGAAAAACCAACTATATCCTTCATCTATAGGTGGTAAGGGTAAACTAGTTTATTTTTTGTGTTGAAAAATGTGTTATATACCATCTGGTTATATTTATAAAGAGACGTCCAAAATTCCTTTAACCAATAAGTCACTCCTTGAATCGTTGCCACCAAATGAGATTAGATGACTAGCTATTTAATACCCCAAGATGGTTTTAGAAGGTCAAATGCCTTTGTATAGTACCTTCCCTAAGCATTTGTGAGTGTTGTCTAGCACTCAATATGCTCAGATAGAAACCTTAATAAAATCTACCTTCGAGCATTATCTCACATGGGATATGCTATGGACCTAAAGCTCCTCAAAGGAAGCAAGTCTCCCTTAGACAAATAACCACATGATGGTGGATGAGGACCGAGCCACTGGTGATTGGTTTCATACGGAGAGATACATGGGTAGTTTATCTTTGGTGGTTTAGTTTCATCTTTATGTTTCCAATGACCTTGGTTGCTTGCTTTTCGTTGATGCTTGCATGTTGTATGGATGAACTAAAACTGTTTTATTATTACATGGGATGAATAATCCCACATTGCTTTTGTGGAAGCAATCATTGGGAAATAGTTACGGGAAATCTCCCCTACTAGAATGACCAGAAGGTGGTGGTCATGCTAGCCGAGAGGCTAGACGACAGTAGATTGGCATGAGTTTGATCGATGGTTTGTTAAATTGATTATTATATATTCCATATATCAAAGTTGCTAAATTTAGTTTGGAAAAATTATATCAGGGCAAAGAAATAAATAAATATTTTTATTTATAACAACTTTTGTGACATCAGTGGCTAAGGTAACTATGCACTAACACAAATTATGGTATGGGTAATATGGCCTATGGGCCATAAAATTTAATTAAACCCTAATACACCCAATTTGGGTGAAACGATTGAAGAAAAGTCATTTGTAATTGGGGATATATTCGATTGATAAACCCTCCTATGTTGTGAAATTTTATGCCTCGAAAACATATGACCAAAAAGGGAGGTACCAAGCTATCCTTTTGTTAGAAAACTATGAGACATCTTGTGGGATAATTAGTTCATTCTGGAATTAAATTTAGGGAGTAAATTTTATAGCATTGATGAATAAATGGATCGAGTTGTAATAGGCAAAATTTATGGTTGACTATAGTGAAATATGGTGATTAAGATGTAATATTGTTTGGTATATTACAAGATGAACTTATGATGGACTATAGGATAATATTTTTACAAGACTAATTTGTGATTATGATGTAATATTTTTTGATAGATTACAAGATAAATTTATGACTATGATATAATATTGTTTGATATATTACAAGACAAATTTATGATTAAGATGTAATATTGTTTGATATATTACAAGACAAATTTGTGATTAAGATGTAATCTTGTTTGATAGATTACAAGATAAATTTATGATTAAGATGTAATCTTGTTTGATAAATTACAAGATAAATTTATGATGGACTATAGGGTAATCTTGTTTGATAGGTTACAAGACAAATGAGGTGTAATCTTGTTTGATAGATTATAAGGCAAATTTGTGACTAACTAGATTATGAGAATCATAATACAATCTTGTTAGTAGATCATGTAAGAAAAAAATCTATTTTAGAAAAAACAATCTATTTTTGAGGAAAATATGGTGTCTATGTGGATTACATTAAAAACTACATGGTTCTTTAGAAATGCATTTGATGATGAATGCATGTATACACTAGAAAATTCATTATGTGAAAACATGAATGAATGTAGGAAGATTAGATATGAAATCTAATCTTGAAGAGATTATGGGGTCTCTTCTTGTATTACAAAACCTTAGATAACTTCCATTCCATATTGGATTAAATGGATTAATGATATCTAGGTTTGAAGAATGAATGCAAGATTCATTCTTGAGGAAACCATGAGGTTTCTTCATTCTCAATTTATATGTATCCAATGAGCATTTCATTTATGAGCTTCAATTGTAATGATGACCTGAAAATGGGAATGTATGGGATTCTCCTATAGCCATGTATTTAATGATGGTTCAAAAAGAATCTTTAGGATTCTTTATATCATTGTAAATTGAGACAAAAATATTAATGAAATATGAGGATGCATATTTTGAGGTTGGGTTTTTCCCCATTGGGGTTTTCCCAGGATATATGTGGTGTTATGTGTTCTTATCATGTGATCTTGCTATTGACGTTTAATATAGATGTTGTATTTAGAAGATGTTATATGATGCAATGATTTTTGTTAACAAGCAATGTTCTATATTTAAGATTGGTTGATATTTGCATTTGAGGTTTATTAAAATTAATGATGGATGTTACATTTACTTTCCAAGGAATGGTTATTGAGTATGATGCAAAGGTTTATGCTTTTATGCAATGGTTCAAGTAATAGTCTTGAAATGAATGAAGTAATATTTATGCATTGATTAATAATGAATGTATGGTTTTCATTGCAATAGATATGTTTGCTTATTCAATTAGGAAGTAAGTTTATAATTGATTTGCTATCAATTAATTAAGTAATGAAACTTCCTAATTAAAAGAGAGAAAGAAACATTTAAATAAAGGAATTAATAAACATCATGAAGGAACGTAAGGTTAGATAGGAGTTGGTCACTCCTATCACAAGAGTTGACACTGACCATGTCATAATTCTCTTGGTTACTTACTACCTTGATTGATGTTGGTTTAAACATATTTGATTGTGAACTTTACATTGATGATAGACATGTTATGATAAAAAAAATTCTCTCGAGTTGGGTTGGAAATTGGGTTGTTACAGTTGGTATCAGAGCCCAAGCTAGCTAATAGATTCTAATGTTAGGTCTAGGCTAGAAAAAGTTTTGGGCATTGTTAAAATTATAGTGGTAAGACTTTAACTATCTTAAATAAACTCTAAACTAATACATGCTTGGTAAGGAAAGAGTAAGGGCTTGGAGGTCATTGATGTGCAAGTCTTGTTCTTCCATGTTTGATTGGAAGAATTAAGGGAACCCTCCACATCTGGTGGATCTTAAGAGTAGTACCTTAGAATTGCACTTGGCATCTGTGGCTCTAAGCTAGGCTCCTTCCTTACTTAAGTATTGTATGATGAACAACAAGAGTTACTAGAATAATATATGGAACAAACTCTAGGAAAAGGGTTATAAGCATACCTAAATATGAACAAATTTAAGAATGATCAAGTGGGGAAAACTTAGATCCTATCTCTTATCATGGAGGTTAAGGATGAATTGAGAAAGTAAGGTATATGATAGACATGAGGTGTCTATGTGGATCTATTTGATGATCACCTTAACTATCCATTGTGCACAATGGGGATGGGTTAAGCATTGCATTTGATTGGTATTCTATCCTCATGGAAGAATACTTAATCTTCAAGGCATACGCCTACTCCTTGGTCAATTGGACCTATGGAGCTAGCTTAATGTTTGATTTAAGTTAGTAAGGGAAAATTGGTATTCCTGATCTTAACGAGGTTAAGATAGGAGAATTCCCAAAGTGTGGTATAAATATTTACCACTGGTTTTATTATAGGAGGGTTGGCCACTCCGATGCCACAAGATAGACATTAACCACATTGATTCTTGTGAAGTGCAAGCCTTGGACTTACTTGAAAATTCATATTAAGAGAACCACATGGAGATTTTTCTAAAGTAACCCCTTGATCATAAACTTAACTATGTGAGTTATAAAATTCTCTAAGAATATTTGGTATTGGAAGTTATCTATGGAAAGATAATCCATAGGGTAAGTTTTGGAAAGTAGGAAGATAGATCCCATTCGAAATTACAATTGCGATAATACCTTGCGATGAGGCAAGTGTATGGATAAGATCATGGGATCAACAAAAGAATGTTTTCTTTTATTTATATTCTTGATCAATGTTACAATACACTCATGGCCTTTGGCTAGAGCAAGGAGCTGAATATCTCAACTATGGTGAAGGAAGGCAAGGATGGAGAAACTCCATATTTAAACATGGAAACCATCCAAATCTCACCAAAAACATATTTTGACATAATAGTTTATGGGGATCATATCTGGTCTCCACCAATCAGCTGCTACCAACATCGAATAATAGTATGCCACCCGACCACCCGGGTGGTGGTCGAGTTTAATAAGGTGTTATACACTATTTAAATAAGGGATTACCCCACTACACAATGCATGTGGTATTATTATCCACACAGGTAACCTGGAGTATAAACCTTCAACGATTGGTTTAAGCACAAATACCCCCTCTGTATTATATCAAAAGGGAAAAGAGTTCTAATTTAAGAGATTTGAGGTAGTGATGTTGTAAAGAATGGCTACAAGAATGTTGGAACTAGTCAGGATGGACTTACAGAACTAGCAGAGGTGTAGCTATTGGAGATTATGAGATCACAAGAAGACTTCCTAGAAGATAAGAGTTACCCTAGAATTTAAGTAACTCTTAGAACATCTTGCATGGAGCAAGCATACCTCTAGCATAAGTAAATTATCCAATAAATGATAATGGATTAAGCATACTTAGAGGTAGTTTCTTGCATAAAGTAGGAATGACTATAACCAGTGCCAAGTGATTGATGATGAGATAAATTAGTAACTAAACTCAACTTTGCATAATTTTGAATCATTATCAAATAAGTGATAACATGCAAGGTTTTGTGATGGTACCTTACGTATGTGTAAATATAACCTAGACAACTAGCAACAATATAATAATGGTCACAACTCCTAAAAGTAAGGCACATAGATAAATACGTATAAAATTGACTGATGGAATCTTTAAAAGGGTAAGGATAAGACATCATGAGGCCATATTAATGGGACACATGTAAAGAAAATATATGATCTCAAGCATATTGGAAGGAAAAATTATTACCTCAAAAACTGAAGAGGAGAAATGTGTCCTAATAATTAAGATAGGATCAACGATGTAGGACATACACATCGATCGAGACATGATCTATGATGGATGTTGAATGAAATATGAATAATCAAGGTACGATCGATTAGATTTTTGATCAAAATCAATGTACCACAAACTGATAACTAGTTGGATATTTGGTGAGAATCGAAGAAGCTATATTTCGTAAGCATTGAGAAAATGAGAGTTCTACCCATGGAGTGCAATATGGTAGCACTTATATTAGGGTTGTCATTGCTACTTATGAGCATAATGGGAGCAAGCCCCATAGTAATTCTTATGATCATACTACTACTACTTGCCAACTTGTTGATACATACTCTTTGAAGAGAGAAATGGCTTCTGGTAGTGTCAGATCAAGTCAAGGAGGCAATGCGGTTGTAGGAAAAGATGTGGTTATGCAGGAAGCTGGTAGAGCAGCTAAAGGAGCAATAGAGGTTGTTGCTAAAGAGGAGCTTCCTAGACAACTAGTACAAAGAGAGTAGGCCCAAGAAGATTTATGGGCCCAAGATAGGATGAGGCTAGAGGTTGAGAGAGATGTAACCATAGTAGAGTGGGATAGGATCAGACTAGTGGAAGCACAAATAAATAATTAGAGAGCCACAACAATGAGAAATTTATACATAGAAAATGCACAACTACATCAGGCAAGGAATGAATACAGTGCTGCATTCTTGATTGCCTATTTTGATGCATTGGTGAGCCATGGATTGATCATCCCATCTCAACCAACTACTAGAGCACAACGTGGGTGAGGGAGAACCACACGAGTAGCTCGAGCAACAACTCGGGGTAGAGGTCAGGCGATCTCTAGAGAAGTTTCTCCAACAACTTCTCCAACTGAAGGATTAGGTCCAACACAGAATAGTGATAGGACCGAGAGGCAGTAGCCTTGAGGATTATAGGGATGGTTGAAAGCCACCATTTGTATATTATAAGGATGCTAGTTGTAACCCAAGGGGTTTTTGCTTATGTAAATATGTATCCTTGTTATACAATATAATGAAAATGTTTATACAATGCTTGGTTTAGATTATTGTAGCATTAATAATCTATCTAAACATGAATACATTTCTGTGGAAAAATGTTATCATACTAAGAATAATACTCTTGATTAGATCTCATTAAGAGTTGGACCGGATGATCCCAATACTTGAGTCTTCTTATTTTATTATTTTGAGTGGTGGCTTAGAAGGTTCCAAATAGCAAGTAGCTTTTGGAAGGTCCTAAGCAGGTAAGCTTGGACTAAATATCCTATCTACAAAGGCATGTTGACCACTTGAGTGTCATCTGCAATGACCAGTTATCAAGTGAGGAATGCCTTGGAAGGTAAGAAGGGGTAATGTGGGATGCATCTATGTGTGAGTCCAATGAACTTAATGAAAGAAAGATGAAAATATTGTTCTTAGATAAGATTTAAAATTAACCTTAATGGGAAATATTAGACATGAGAGTTCTATTCATAGTTAAGATTGGAACACTCTTAGGAGGTATAGATAGGGAATCTATCCTTAAAGAAGAGTGTGGGATCCTCTCTTAAAATTGAAGAGATCATGTTCTAATGCTTGGTATGACACCTTACATGGAGTAAGTGTGGTCATAGATACTATCAGTGGATGATAGTATGCTTGGAATAACACCTTACATGGAGTAAGTGTGGTTATAGAAATTACCAAGGGATGATAATATGACACCTTATGAGAGGTAAGAATAGTCATAAATAATATCATTAGATGATAATAAGACATCTTACGCATAGTAAATATGATCATTGCTATTGCTAATAGATTTTGATACTCAGAGACTACATATGTTCAAGTTCTTTTCCTCCCACTATTGAGCCATTGGTGAATCAAAGTGGAAGAGCTAAGCGAACCCTCCACATTTTGTGGGTCTTAAGCGGTGTACCTTAGGCTCTTTTGAGGATTGCACTTGACATTTGTGTCTCTTGAGGTATGAATATTTCAATAGGTTGACTAAATATGTACACCAGGGGACATCAAGGATGATGCACTAGTGGTGGCAAATGGGTTTTGCCAAAGTGGATTTCAAGATATATGGGTATCTTGAAGTGAGATTTATGAAATTATGTCTTTGTCTTTGATGACACCTATTTTATATGAAGGTAATTCATAGAAAGGACTATCAAGTCATAGGTTGAAACTCTTTTGGGAGAGTTTTTGATAAACCTAACTATATTTAGACTTGTTATGTCTAGCCTATTGTATATGATTTCATATCTTCTTTATAACATGATGATTACTCTATGTTTTTTAACAATCTCTATGATGCAGATGATGGAACAAAGCAAGGTCTAGAGTGACCACTCTACCACTTTTGGAAAGTGGGGATTATGTAAGCTTGTGCTCTAACTAATGTATGCTTTGTTTTACAGGAAACACAAAGGACTGTGTTTAATCCAATGGGGGAAGTATGTCACAACCCTCCCTTGGCAGGTCCCATTGATGATGTAGATTATCATATTTTGTAGAGGTAAATATGATAAGTAGTTAATTATCATTGATGTTGAATATGGTATTACTGATGATTTGATGATTTTAGGTATTTCCAAAGGTGGCAAGGAAAGCAATCACCATCATCAAATTGCTTGAAAGGGATAAATCTTGCAAAAGATCCATCAAGAAGAAGGATGTCAATAATTGATATTGATTTTGGTTTTAAATTAACCTAAATGCTTTAATACCTAGATAGTATTTATTTTATCATTTTGTTGCTACAAAATGATAACAATTGATATAATAAGAAATTTAGAAAAGGGACTTCTAGAAGTAATAGAAAAGTAAAATAATTATCCATGGCCTAAAAATTAGCATGTAGAAAGTGGAAAATGGGGCCCAAATTCTTGAAGGGAAGAAATTTTGGACCAAAAAGGTACTAAAATGAATTTAAAAATGAAGCTCTAGTCATTTCAGTCCTAGCATGGAGAAAAGTTAGGAGAAAAGTGGGCCAAGTGGGGGTACTTGAGGGAGGAAAGATGTAGCCATGATCATTCTTGAATAGTCTTGCCTAGTTGACTATTGAATAAAGAAGCTTGTTTGAGAAGCCTTCCAAAAATCTATATATAAAAGGCATCTTGAGAAGGAAGACAACCTGGGGAGGGAAGGAAAATCTTGGAGCTTAGGGAGTATGCTCTCCACTTTGGTGGATCAGAAACCAAAAATATTTAATTAAAGGTATTTGGCCAAGATGAATGATGTAAGGAAGCACAAAAGAAAGTAGAAGGTAAAGCAATAGAGTTGGGAAGAAGACGATTTTCAAGACATTGATTATCTTCAGGTTTAATCTCTTCTCATTCAAACTATGTGTTTGATTGTTTATACATCATATTTATTGGGATGAACATTGTATTAAACTTAAGTCCTCCAGGTATGTTACCTGTATATTAATGAAATTAATTATTTAAATTAATCGTTGTCCTAGCAAACTTGTAATCTATCATTTTCTTGGTTCAAATAATTCCTACATAAGATGTGTTTAATTTAATTGATGTTGATTATGGTTGAATCTTAGGACAAAGTATTGTATAGACTCTAATTTTCTTTGACATTGATTCTTTCTGTGGGCATCGAATTTTTAACTTGCTTATAACAGTATTGACCTTGTACTTTGACCAGTTAAGGACACCTGTAATCTACTATTGAGGGGTGTTTTATGATGCCATTTTAAAATACCTAAATTATTGTTAAATATTTTTGAAAGTTGCCAAAAATTCAATCTGCTACCTTTCTAGCCAATTTTAGTTTGGGGTGTTATAGTGCAAGGGTTAGGTGATTAAATTACATCACTACTTTAACAACCAGCAGTGCCTCTACGACCACCACCTAGTGGTTATAAATACCATTACGGGATAAATATTTTATTGTATGCTACTTTCCACAACTTCATAGATGTGGTATTTATGTTTACATTTCCCTATGCTGTAAATATCAAATGATTACTGATCTCATGATGACCTAAAATCCATCGATTATACTACCTTACCTACCTATTCTATATTATAGGGATCTAGATGTGCTTTAATTGTAACTACGATGAGTTACCCTTAGCATATTAGTTTTAGAACCTTCTCAAATGATTATTGTAACCAACTATATTCTGTGTTTGAGCTGAGGCATTGTGAATATTTGGAAAAATCAACTATATCCTTCATCTACAAGTGGTAAGGGTAAACCAGTTTGTTTTTGCATTGAAAAACGTGTTATATACCATCTAGTTATATTTATCAAGAGATATCTAAAATCCCTTTAACTAGAAAGTCACTCCTTGAATCACTACCACCAAATGATATTAGATGACTAGTTATATAATACCCTAGGATGATTTTGGAAGGTCAAAGATATTTGTATATTACCTTCCCTGAGTAGTTGTGAGTGTTATCTAGCACTCGATCTACTCAAATAGAAACCTTAATAAAAGCTACCTCTAAGCATTATCCCACATGGGATATGCTCTAGACCTAAAGCTCCTTAAAGGGATCAAGGCTCCCTTAGACAAATAACCACACGATGATGGTCGAGGATCGAGCCACCGATGGTTGGTATCAGATGGAGGGACACATGGGTAGTTTATATTTGGTAATTTAGTTTCATATCGATGTTGTCAATGACCTTGGTTGCTTGCTTTTCACCGATGCTCACATGTTGTATGGATGAACTAAAATTCTTTTATTAGTCCATGGGATAAATAATCCCACATTGCTTATGTAGAAGCAATCATGGGGAAATAATTATAGGAAATATCCCCTACTAGAATGACCATAGGGTGGTGGTTATGCTAGCTTAGATGTTAGACAATGGTGGAATGACACGAGTTTGGTCCATAGTTTGTTAAATTGATTATTAGATATTCCACATATCAAAGTTGCTAAATTTAGTTTGGAAAAATTATGTCTAGGTAAAGAAATAAATAAACATTTTTATTAATTAAAAATGTTTTGTGACATCGATGGTTGATGTAACTATGTACTAACAAAAATTATGGTATGGGTAATAGGGCCGATGGGCCATAAAAATTAATTATACCCTAATACACCCAATTTGCGTAAAACAATTGAATAAAAGTCATTTGTAATTGGGGATATATTTGATTGATAAACCCTCCTATGTTGTGAAATTTTATGCCTCAAAAACATATGATCAAAAATGGAGGTACCAAGCTATCCTTTTGTTAGCAAACTATGAGATATATTATGGGATAATTAGTTCATTATAGAATTAAATCTAGGGAGGAAATTTGATAGCATTGATGAATAAATGGATCGAGTTGTAATAGGTTTGTACTGCATTAGGAATAAGTGAGCTGAGGTTTAGTGGGTGCGACAGGAGTGAGGGTTTGAATTTTTTGGGTAGAAATCTTAGCCAAGGCGGCAGAGGTAGAGTAGGTATGGAAGGGGTGGGTGGGAACCTCGAGCATGGATTAAGCGAGGATCCAGAGGAAGGAGGTCAAGCTACGATATATTTGGATGCGGGCATCACGCGAGGGCTCGAACCTCCTTAGAAAGACCCTAAAAAAAAAGATACGAAGGACAATGCGGGGCCCAAGAAGTGGTTGTCTTTTGTTGAGACTCTTAGAGGAAAAAGAAATGAGGTTCTCTCTCTTCCGCCCCTAGTTCCAGTAAATAATAAAATTTTAGCCTCGAAAAATTCCATGAGCCCTTTTCTTTCAATGGAAGAATTCTCCCTGGTAGGCAAGTTTTTGGGAGGTAGGCCGGACATGGAGACTATTAGGGCTTGGAAGACAGGTAAATTGCAATCGGTAGGTAGCTTGGAGTTGGTAGCTCTAACTCGAGGGTTATTCATTATCCGTTTTAACAATATGGAGGATGCTAACCGCATTTTAAGAGGAGGTCCTTGGTTTTTGGGCAAAAGGAGCCTTTTTCTCAGACGATTGGGTGAATATTTTGACCTTAAAAATAAAAATATTAACATTGCCCCTATTTGGGTTCATCTCCCAGTTCTTCAATGAATATTGGCTATAGGGCATAGCCAGAACTATAGGGGACCTAATATCCATTGACCATGCGACCTTGGCCAAGACAAGGATGACTCATGTACGAATCTGCATAAATGCTAATTTGGATAATGAATTGCCAATATTTGTGGAGCTAGAGTATGGAGAATACTATCAAAAATAGCTAGTAGAATACGATAACAGATCGACATTCTGTGCAGAATGCAAAAATCAAGGATATCTATGCAATCAGTGCCCTAACCTGGCAATGAATAGAGAAAAGCAGAAGTAGGGAATGCTAGACAAAGGAAATTTGAGGAGTTTCCCTGGCAGAGGTGATTTCAATTAGGCAAACTATGTCTACCAAAAAAATAAAAGAGAGGGTGCAGGGTCCCAACAAGACAAAGGAAAAAAATAGGTTGTTGGTAACCAAAATACTTAGGTAAGTTCTAATCCTCTAGTTTCAAATAAATTTTCAATTCTATCCAATATGGGAGTAGGAGGATTATCGGAAGACATGGAAGCCTAGAACCTTTAGGCTAACCTTTCTGACTCTCTAGAATACCCATCCAAGTCAGGATCCTCAAACCCTAATGCTGAAATTACTATAAGCCCCATGGGCATCACAAAGCCAAACCCTAATGCCCGATCTCTAGAATCCCCATCCAAGTCGAGATCCTTAAACCCTAATGCTAAAAATACTTCAAGCCCAGTGGGCATCCCAAAGCCAAACCCTAATGTTGAAGAACTTAGGAAGAAATTTTAGGCATTGGAAAATAAAAAATCTCATCTCCCTAACATCATCACTAGGATGTAGGGGAATCCTACTAAGGGGTCGTCTTGTAGACCAGGGGAATACATAAAAAAAGGGGAAGAATTGGATGTAGGGGTGGAGATATGTGAAACTCTTCAGACTGAGGAATATGGCAGTCCGGTTCTGCAACAAATTGCCTCCCACTAGTTTAGTCCTAAACAAACCAGGAGCACTGTGAAGTATCCTATATATTTTGGCAGTGAAAAAAGAAGAGGGAGAATATCAAATTTTGAGCATCAAAAAATTAAAATTGATAATGACATTGCCAATGGAAAACAAAGAACCTTGTTTCATCAAGTTATTTTGGGTTCTGAAGACAACATATTAGGAAAACCCCCTCAAGGGAGGGGGAGAGGAAGAAATCCCAAAAAATCTAAATGAATTTCCTCTCATGGAATGTGAGAGGCCTTAATGGGTTGCCCAAACACAGGGAAGTTAATGCAATAATAAATCAAGTGAATCAAACTATTATCATGTTGCAAGAAACAAAAACTGATGAGATTCAGTCAAAACAAGTAGCAAAAAAAATTTGGAATCAAGGGGAGATGGTTTGCAAATCATCCAGAGGAGCGTCTGGAGGCCTAATGACTTTGTGGGATCCCCAGATAGTAGAATGCACCATTATTCAGAAATATGACAAGGTTCTTAGATGAGCAAATTATACCTAGAGAAATCAGCAGATAGGATGTCATCTCATTCAAGAAAGGCTTGACAGGTTTTTTATATCAAAGGAGGCTACAACTATGTTCGATGATTATACCCTGCAAGCCCTTCCTAAAATTACCTCTGATCATAATCCTATTTTTTTGGATATCCCTAACTCTTTTTCCTTCAAGAAACCTTTGATATTTCAATCTATGTGGATCAAACATTCTAGTTTTAGAGATAACTTAATTCAGCGGTGGCAGCAGCCTGTTAGGGGTAGTGCAGCTTTTAAAATTGCTAGCAAATTAAAGTTTGTTAAGGAAAAGCTTCAAAATTGGAACAAAGAGGTCTTTGGGAAACTCTTTGAAAATAAAAAATAGGTTGTTGAAAGTTTTAAGATGATTTATCAGAGGATTCAACATAGTGATGCTGATGAAACTACTAGGCAGGAGGACCAAACAAAACTAGTAGAGTTTCATAACATTTTTGCCTGTGAGGAAATCTATTGGAGGCAAAAATCAAGAGCTCTTTGGTTGAAATATGGAGATTCAAATTCTAAGTTTTTTCATGTCATCGTGCTTAGAAACAGAAACAATAACAAGATAAAATTAAAAAAAAAGCAGATGTTTCTATTACGTAGGACTTAACAGAAATCAGAAAGGAGGCAGTAACTTATTTCAATTCTATCCTTGGTCAGGAATCACAGTACAATGAGGAGGTCAAAGATATTCTCTTGCAATCCATTCCTAGCATAATAAATGAGGATATAAACCTTAAGCTTCTAGCTCCCTTTTCTTATGAGAAAATTAAGGAAGCCTTGTTTAGCATGGAGCCAGACAAAGCCCCGGGACCCGATGGCTTTCCCCCTCATTTCTATAAAGCTTTTTGGAACATCGTAAGTGAGGATGTAATTTTTGCTGTCAGAGAATTCCAAGCAAGCAATCATATCCCATAAGGTCTCAACTCTACTTTTATTTCACTAATTCCTAAGAAGCAAACCCCTGAATCTATGGTTGACTTTAAGCTAATCAGTCTGTGCAATATTTCTTACAAGATCCTAACTAAAGCCATTGCAAATAGAATGAGAGATGTTATGCCACGCATCATAGATCCATGCCAAGGAAGCTCTGTCCAGGACAGGTCAATATTGGATGGAGTTATCACAGTTCATGAAGCTCTGCACTCTGATCATAAGACTAATAGGTCTATTTTTACCCTCAAGCTTGATATGAACAAAGCATTTGATAGGCTAAATTGGGACTTTTTGATTGTTGTCCTTCTTAAGTTTGGTTTTCACCACCAATGGATTAATTTGATCAAAGAATGTATTTCTAAAGCATGGTTCTTGATTCTTGTTAATGGAACAACTACTAGTTACTTTCAAAGTCACAGAGGAATTCAACAGGGGGGCCCATCAACCCCATGTTATTCATCATTGTGGCAAAAGCTTTAGGAAAAACCATAAAAAATACTTGCAGTTCAAGGCTAATATCAGGAATCAAGGCAACATCTCTCACTAGGATTGTTTCTCACCAACAATTCATCGATGATACCCTTATATTGACTAAGGCATTGGTGGTTGAGACCAAAAGAATTAAATACATCCTACAACTCTACAAGGATGCTACTGGTCAGAAAGTTAATTTTAGTAAAAGCAAGTTATATTTCTTGAACACCCCCATTCAGAGGTAAGGAAGGATTGCTAAAATTTTAGGGTGTGATATAGCAAACCTCCCCACTTTGTATCTTGGTCTCCCTCTTTTTATTGGTTCTTCGAGAGAGTCAATGTGGGACAGGGTTATTGAAAGAATTCAAAAAAAACTTGCTGGATGGAAAGGTCATCTTCTATCTCAAGAAGGAAAGTTGACCCTCACTAAGGCCTCTCTTTAGAGCATTCCAATATATTTCCTCTCCATTTTCAAAGCCCTTGTGAAGGTTTTCCAAAAATTTGAGAAACTTCAAAAAGAATTTTTATGGACTAGATCAGAGGAGAAAAAAAGGATACACCTTGTAGGATGGACCAAAGTGTGCAGACCCAGGGAAAATGGGGGCTTAGGTTTGAGGAGAATTGCTCATATGAATTTATCTTTACTAGCTAAGCAGACGTGGCACCTCATTTCTAGTGAAGAAAATGAATGGACAACTATCATAAAATGGAATCATATTCAAATATGGAATTTCTAAGTGATTCAGTTCCAATCAGAGGTTTTGCTTTTTGGAAAGCAATTCTCAATTGTAAGGAAATCATCAAAAAGGGTTTAAGATGGGTTTTAGGCAATGGTGAGAGGATAAATTTCTAGAATGAAAGGTGGGCTAAGGATGAACCACTGACGCAATATCCTAACTTAGCCCAAATCAGAGATATCACGAAAGAACTCATTGGTAGAAAAGTCTTCAATTATATGGTTGAGGATAGAGGCAGAATGAAGTGGAAACAAATAAGGATTCAAGGATTTCAAGAGGAATAAAATGATCTTTGTAACATTCTTGGGCAAAAATTTATCCCCATGAGACCCAAGGAAGATCAAGTGACCTGGGATCCATGAAAAATAGGTAGTTCACTGTTAAATAAGCTTACAAGATTCTACTTGATGACGAGGATTTTGTCCTCCAAAAGGACTTAGTTTGGATAAAAAATTTAATTCTAAAAATTGTAGTCTTTTTATGGCTGGTTATCCAAGGAAGAATTCTAACCATTGATAATATGATGCGTAAAGGTCTTTGTATAACTAATCGCTATTATCTGTGTAGGGCTAATTTGGAGACCATTTATAACATTTTCCTTGAGTGCCCTTTTTACTTGACTATCCTAAGTGGGGTTTTTTAGGCCTTCAATATTTTTTGGGTTAAACCAACCATCGTACTTGATTTTTTCGTCCAGTGGCCTTGCCCCTTTTCAAGCCAAATACTTAGATACATGTCAAAAATTTGTCTCAATCACTATCTTTGGTAGGTGTGGTTAGAAAGGAACCATAGAGTCTTTAATGAGTCTATCCATGATCATCAAACTATAATTTCTAGGATTCTATCTTTCACCAATGAGAATGTGAACCTTATCCCTTTTGATAGCCGTAAACCTCATTTGCAGGAGACCGCGATTACTCAATATTTAAGCTTAACCTTGTTATATGAGTATGTGCCTAGGGTAGTCAACCCCATAGTCAATGTTAAGTGGTACCCACCTCCTACGGGTTGGTTTAAGCTTAATTTTGATAGAGTGGCTAAGGACAATCCTGGCATAGCAGGCGTTGATGGCATTATGTGAGATCATAATGGGAATATGATGCTTGTGTTTTTGAATATTTGGGAACAAGGACGAACAACGAAGCTGAAGTTAGAGCTATGTGGAGAGGCCTTCAAATGACTCAAGACTTAGAAGGTAATTTGATCATAGAAGGAGACTCTATGCATGTTATAAATCTCCTCAATAATTGGAAAACATATCCTTGGAGGATTAAAACAATTTTTGAAGAGGCTAGGATCCTTTTCCAGGGAATACAGGACATAAAAGCCCAACATGTCTTTTAGGAAGCTAACAAAGTTGTTGATAAGCTGGCCAATTTGGGTGTCGATGGTGACAGACTTTTCAAATGGGAACATGGTGTCCTGAGCAAAGTAGAGGAGCTTATTCAACAAGAATGCCAAGAATGATAGTCAAATTTACCAACAGGGAAGGCACTGTGAGTTCGAAGGCTATGAGTATTCCCATCTCTTTTTTGAAATGGACTCACAATAAAAATTATCCGAGCTATCACTCTTGGTGGATGCTACTTGGAAATACCACAAAGACTAATGGGGACAGTCACATGTCAGATAACATGGCTCCTATTCGTCTTAGTAATTTGAGGTTGGTTGATAATCACAGGGCAGGAAAGAAATGACAATATAAGACTTCAAACCAGAGCCACGTGGACCACCAGATAGCCACCGCCATAAATCTTACTAGCAGGTTCACTTCTCCAAGGCTGATTGGCCAAGACAGGATGTAGTCCCAAAGCATGTCATATACGGAAGAAAGCAATTACCAAAGAATTATTAAGAGTAATTGTCAATATAGAGCTTGTGGGAGTTTTTTTCAGTAGTCTGCTATGTGTGTCTGTAGCTTTTTGTTTCTCCATTGTTTCAAGGAAGGGATCTGTGCCTGTTTCTTTTTTTGTAATTATGATGCAGGTGTGTTTTTTGGGGTATACCCAAAATGTTGTATGGGAAGTTTCTTTTTGATAACAAGCTATGTGCCTTACCGGATGTAATGGCTTTGATGACATGTAGATTTTACATATATAGGATCCTTAGTAAGGATGTGTTCATCTACAGCCCTGGGATGATTTTTGTAAAAGGTTTTGGGTCAACCTGTAAAACCCGGTATTAATGCTATAGTATCTTATCTACCAAAAAAAAATTATGGTTGACTATAGTGAAATATGGTAATTAATATGTAATCTTGTTTGATAGATTACAAGATGAACTTATGATGGAGTATAGGGTAATCTTGTTACAAGACAAATTTATGAGTATGAAGTAATATTGTTTGATAGATTACAAGACAAATTTATGATTATAATATAATCTTGTTTGATAAATTACAAGACATATTTGTGCTTAAGATATAATATTGTTTGATATACTACAAGATAAATTTGTGCTTAAGATGTGTTGAGTGGTATTTTCACCCAATTGTGAAAGTACACTCTCCCTTAGGATTTGGGTTCCAAATCCCCTCTTGCAAAGAAGTTAAACAAACAACTTCTCCAAGGTCTCCACTTATATTAGCATTTGCATATGTGTATTAGTAATCTCAAATAAAGATATTCAATTTAAATGCTTGGAACACCTTAGTGATTGCAAGTAACTGTAAACAAGGGGCAATGTTGGTTTATTTTACCATGAAACTTTAGTGATTGTTCATTGAACCAAAATAAAGCAAATGTGAGTTGGCCCTCATATGACCACGATGTAGTGCCTTAATTCCTTTTATCTTGAGGGTTTTAAGGTAGATTTTATCTTGCTTTATTAAGTCCAAATATGGCTTCTTATCATGAAGATGAAGATAGCTTTCAATATGATCGATAAACTATCCCTCTTTGGTGAAATAAATTTTCACAAAGAAGCAATAATTTATGGCCTTGGATAAAGGGCTTTAAATGTCACTTTAACTTATCCCTCTTAAATGAAATCAAATTTTCATCAAGATGAACAATTAAGTGCTTTGAAGAAAAGACCTTCAATGTAATACTCAAATTACCCCTCTTTCGTAAAATTAGAATTTTTATGAAGAGAGGGCAATTTTAGGCTCCAAAAATGGAAATTTGTGAAAATGCCATAAAACATAAAACCTTCAATGAAATTGGAATTTTCATGAAGGGAATGTCATCATAGGCTCATGAGTGAAACATGAAACTGAAAAAATGAAATTCGGCCCAAAAATGGAAATTTTCTATTTTCAGAATTTTCAAAATCTGTAATAAAACAACTTCGATGAATTTTTAAAAATACTAAACAACTCCGAAAATGAAATTTCAAAGTGCGTATTGGAAGTCTGAAGTATAACCTATGCAATGGTGAAATTATTTTTGGATTTTGAAAATTTTTAAATGTTTATTTTAATGCCTGAAAATTAAAAAAAAAGTTAAAATTTCTGGAAAAATAAAATGCAGAAAATGAAAATGAAATGCAGAAAATGGAACACAAGATACATTCAGTTTGATGCTATCCTATTCTGACAAAACCGAAGATGTGAGGTTTTCATGCATGCAACCTAACCTATTGGACTTGCAAAACAAGCACAATCCGGATAAGCTAAGTGCTTGCTCCTAGGGTTTTAAATGAGGTTTTCAGATTTAAACATTCGCATGAAGCAACCAAGAAAACTTGCATAAACTCCATTTACAAGCCTAAAATCTGAAAAGGGGAAAAATAGACATTTAATCTTGCATGCAGAAAATGACTCCTCCTTTCTTGTCCATAAGATGCAACTTTCTGAAATTTTCCGTATTAAAAATTTGTCATTTTACAATAACAGAAATTTTTGGTTTTCCCAAACCAGTCCATGGAAGAAAAACAGCCCAAACAGGTCCAGAATGGCCCTCTTGCCTTCAAATCTGCAACTTTGCTCGCAGTAGTTTCCAACCCCTCAAAACATCCTTGCCTAGCGTATTTAAAATTTTTAGGAAGCTTTTCGTTTCATTTTCCAATGGTTGTTCGTTTCACCTTCCCTTGTGCATGCATGTGTTTTGGTTTCCAAAAAGGCTTTTCGTTTCTATTTTGTGGCCCTTCGTTTCATTCCCATGGTTTGGCTTCCTCTGTTTGGTTTTCTTCACTTTTCGTTTGATTTCAAAAAAAACGTTTCCTTTTCTCCACATGGGCACGCGTCCGCTTCCTTCCATGTGTAACGACCATCTTAAATGATTTCAAATCATTAAATATTCCTTATGTAACATTTTGTCTTATTCATTGGATTTTGTCCTTATGTGTCCACGTCATTATGCAGTCTTCAGTTTCACTATCCTAGTGTTCATCACTAATATCAGACACACTGTCCACTACTCTGTTCCCTTGGCAAAAATCGGACATGTCGCGATATCGCGACACTCTTGTCTCTCTACCCTGCCCCTTTTGAGTCGCGAAAATGCAACATGTCGCGATATCGTGACACTTTTGTTTCTCTCCTGCCTCCCCTTTTGAGTCATGAAAATGCAACATGTCGTGATATCGTGACACTTTTGTTTCTCTCCCTGCCCTTTTGAGTCCGAAAATGCAACATGTCGCGATATCGTGACACTTTTGTTTCTCTGCCTGCCTGCCCTTTTGAGTCACGAAAATGCAACATGTCGCGATATCGCGACACTTTTTCCTCCTTGCTCTTTCTCTTTGCTTTGGACCATGAAAATGCAACATGTCGCGATATCGCGACACTTTTCCCCTTCTTTTCTCTTTGGACCACGAAAATGCAACATGTCGCGATATCGTGACACTTTTTCTTTCTTGTTCTTTCTCTTCTCTTTTGGCCGCGAAAATGCAACATGTCGCGATATCGTGACACTTTTTCTTTCTTGTTCTTTCTCTTCTCTTTTGGCCGCGAAAATGCAACATGTCGCGATATCGCGACACTTTTTCTTTCTTGTTCTTTCTCTTCTCTTTTGGCCGTGAAAATGCAACATGTCGCGATATCGTGACACTTTTTCTCTTTTCTTTTTCTTTCTCTTCACTTTTTCTCTCTTTTTCTCTTTTCCTCCAACATGCACATGTCGCGATATCGCACACTTTTTCTCCTTGCTTTTCTCTTTGCTTTGGACCGTGAAAATGCAACATGTCGCGATATCGCGACACTTTTTCTCCTTGCGGTGTTTTGCTTTTTCTTTGATCTTTAGCATATGGGCCACTTCGGTCTTCTTGGAAAATATGCAAAAAGGTGGGTCCCCAATTTTGGGGTACGTTGTGGAGCAGCCACAACAAATGGCGACTTCTATTGGGAAATGCTCCTGAGCATTTCGGTGAGAACTCAACCTGAACACCTTCAAAACTCAAACACAAGCGTCAGCAAATATCCCAAGAATGAAACTAGACGAGAAATACATGAAGCATTAGAATTATTAAGCATCAGCTCGGTGTGTGCAATGTGCTTCATTCCCTATCGTTTGAAACTCGTTCAACTTTCCATTGTCATTTTCACTTATGATTCGTGCGTATGAGAAGTTATGGATGATTCCTGTAGGATTTAACGTATGGTGAAGATGCTAGAGATATAACAAGCTTTGCAAAGGCTCAAACTTTCTAGTACCATGAACAAACATATTAAAACTGTCAAATCCTCTTAGGACCAAATATGAGTATACTGAATTAATTTACTAGATCCCAAAGTTGGTTATGTGTCACTACCATTTTGAACCCATGTGCAAGTGTAAGTGAAATCAGAGCTTTGGGGAATAGGATTCCCAACCTAAGCGAGATGGGAATTTAACCCTATCCTTACTACTCGATTCTGGAATTCATTACCTCATCTTGAACAAAATGATTTAACCTGTTATGGATGAAACTGTCCAGCTAGCCTGTCCGTTTGAGCGATCGGTGGTCTTGCTTTTAGACAAGACATGTTGCCACGCATGAGCATACTCCACTCGCCAGTCAGGCGTCTATAGCCCCGGTGGAGATCAACCCCATAATCCAGGATTTGACTTTACTTTTGATTTCTTGAACCTTGGGGATGACTACCCATCCTTGCAAGGGACATGTAGTACGATCCTTCCAATCCAATATCAATGATGCAATAAAAGTAGAATGAAAAATATTTGCTTTGGAACTTCAAGTTCTTGAGTGTAGATCACGCTTTTAATTTCTTAAAGCGTGATGGAGGCAAAATAGAAGCTTTGGGGAATCGGATTCTCAACCTAAGCGAGATGAGAATTAGACCCTATCCTTACTACTCCATGAAGATCAAATCAGAGCTTTGGGGAATTGGATCCTCAACCTAAGTTCGATGGGGATTTAACCCTATCCTTACTACTCCGATTTTAGGCTTTAAGCACTATAGGAGTGGTAAAAACCACTATTTTAAGGATTATGTTGCATGATAGGACGAGACACGAAATACTCCTTTCGCCTCACCTTTTCTTCCAAGTATGGTTTTGACCATTTTGCTCAAGATCCTCTTTAATATGTGTAGAACGTGCTTGGTTCAAGATAGTTCGGGCATCAGTTCCCAACCTTAGGATCCTTTTAATATATGTTATGTAATAACCCTAAGAGGATTCGACACCTTTTCAATGATTGTATTTGAAATGTAGATGCAACCGAGATGAAATGTATATGCAATGTGGAATGTAACATGAGATATGGATGAATGCATTGCTCTTTTTGAAATGCGGATGGAGTATACCACCTACTTTACCATAATTTGTAAAACCGACAACTTCATGCATCACAAGTTCCAAACGATATTCTTTAATGTGTTTGCGATACTCGTGGAGCTTTCTGCAATACAATTCCGATGTTTCATATTCTCTTAGTCTTAGTCAACATTCATAAGGACATAAGTTGACATCTCGCTTTTTTTTTTTTTTCAAGACAAACCAAAAGTGTCCAAAGGACCAACACACAAAACTTAAAACCAAAATGAGATCCAATCCAAAACCAAAACACAAAAACCAACAAGTATATACAAATGTACAATATAATACAAGATGGTGCAAAAGTTTGGATTATCATTTTCCCGGATCCCAAACCTGATTAGAATTCTTTAAAAGACATATGACGTGATACGCATACCAAGTTTTGTAGGAATCCAACAAAAACAAGATCAAACCAAACAAAGAAACAAACTTCCACTTGCCCCTCTCACCATACCAATTTGATTTAGTTTCATTAATAATCCTATGGTGGAGTTTCAAGTTTTCAAATTGATTAGACAATGATTGATATTCAATTCCTTTATGTCTATTCTTTAAGATGTCCATTCCGCACTTTGATTCATGGTGTAGAAATAAGCTTTCATTTTCATTCAATAAAGCCATAACATTAATAATATTTGAATCAAACCATTCATTAGGCAAACCTTCATTCGAATTTTGCATGGTGAAACCAAAAAGGTGAGATTTTACCTTTGGCATGTTTTCATTTGACCTTACTTGAAGAGGATTTGAAAATTCCTCTTTTCTCTCATGACATTCATCATCATGTAGCACTTGTTCTTTCTCCATGACTTGTTTATCAAAGGCACCAAACTTAGGTACCCAATTGAACACATGTCCATCCCTTTCAAACCATAAGTCTTGTCTATCTAGGGGTGGGTTAACTAACACATTTCCATGATCAATCACTTGGGTTGTTTTGGGTAACGTGAGATTTTCAATTGGATCATCAATGATATCAAACCCAAATGATTTAGGTTTTGTAATTTTCTCATTTTGAAATGGCATAATCATTGTAGCACAAGTAAGTGGATCAAGATTTTCAATTTCTTTTCCTTCAAAGGAATCTAAAGCAAGTGACTCTCTTTCTTGATTCATGGTTGTAGAATCCTTATCATGTTCCAAAATTTGATGAGATTCGAATTCCTCTTCCAAAACTTTCTCAAATTGTACAAGATTTATAGTATCCTCATGTGAGGAAGCAATTGAGTTATCCTGCATATTAATTGACACAACAAGTTTGTTAGAAGATTTAGATTGATAATATTCTTCCCATTTCTTCCATGAATCATAGTAATCATCTTCCAATTTCAAGTTGTGACGCTCAAGTACTTCTTCTTCATCTTCTGATTCATCAACATGTTTCTCATCCAATTCATCTTCACCTTCCTTAGATGGTCCAGTTATTTCCAAAAGTGGGTTATCTCTTGAATTCAAATTGGTAAAGCTATCATAATCCAAATTTGTAACCCATGATTCAATTTTATCACAATTTGGAAGGTGTGGATCCTCTTGGTCATCACTTTCGAGAACATCATCCAAAGTGTCTTTCGAGAACAAGTGGTGAAATTCGATTATGTCTTCAACTTCATTTGTTGATTTTCTTTCAAATTCATTTTCAGCCACTTGTGATGGCTTAGGAGCTTCTATAATGGGATCGATTTTTGAATTCCGTGTCATATAGTTGCTCCAATCCTTTGCAAGTACATCTGACCAAATCATATCCACATAAGTTTGTTCATCCAAATCCTCCTTTTTGGGTAATGATTCTAGATATTTCTTTTCCAAAACAAGATGGTGATCATTTGATTCCAACTTCTTGTTACCCATCCATAGAATTTCTTCTCCAAAAACTTCATGCTCTTCAAGACTTTTCGAATAGGTATTTACTTCAACGTGAGTCACCTCAAAATCTCTTGTATCGCTTGAAGAAGCATAACATGAAACATCATTAAGATCGGCATTATGAATTTTCTTCCTAGGATGATTTGGATGCATACATTGACGTGCTCGTTTTTGTGGTGGAACATGCCTACATACCTTCTTAACCACTTTCTTTTGCTCTTTTACTTTCGATGCGAACTCTTTGGGTTGAGTGGTAGAAGTAGTAGGATTAGTTGGATTGATACCCACGGACAAAGCTTGAACATTTGTTGCAATGGTTCCATGGGTGACCACATGATTCTCTAATTGAGGCATAGTTGGATGGATGGAAGTACTTGTATAAGCACATGTGGGAGCATAAGTTGGTATGGTAGGATAAAGTTGATTGTAGGGAAAAACATTTGATATCAAATTTTGTTGTGCCCACGCTTGATTTACCATCGAGGTTTGATTGCAAGCCCCTAGTTGTCCTACCATAGTTGATTGCTCCATTCCATAACCTTGTGGCCTCAATTGTTGATCTACAATCATAGCTTCTATGTAGGCCGATGCAAGATCAGTAACCAAGGGATTCATCCTAACAAATATGGCACACCATGGATCCAATGCTCGAAAGTATATTTGAAGAGCACCACTTTCCTCAATAGTATAGGGAGAAATTAATCTCGCATAAAGCTTTCGAAACCTCAAGTTGAAACTTCTCACTGGCTCATTAGGTTCTCTTTTGCAAGAAGTAAATTGTTGATATATCATGAGAGGATCAATGAGCAACCTAAATTGATTGATAAAATCATCTTTCAATTGAGTCCAAGATGTAATAGAACCAGTGGGTAAATTGATGTACCAATCATATGCCACCTCATCTAGGGTTCCAGGAAACATTCTACATGCCACATCCTCATGTTCGACATTCCATCTAACTAGGATATCCACATAGGCTTGAATATGTTCCTCGGCTAATGTTGGACCATTGTGTTTAAATTTGGGCAAACGTTTTTCTACGTTCTTGGGTAAATCATGAGAATCTCCACTAATGTTCAAAGGATTAACATGTATCCCATACCACGTTCTCTAGCAGCTTGTAGCCATTAATGAAACTCAAAGAATAACTTCAAAACCAATTTGTTAGTCATGAATAAAAGAAGGAACCATGACAAAGCAATATTCTAAAAATGTAAATTAGTTTCTGATTCACCAGATCGCATATGCGCAAGTGAAGAGCATACTCCTAGTGTTGTAGGCTTTCGGATTCACAAGATCGCATTACACGCAAGTGAAGAGCATAATACCGACAACAAATACATTTTAGACAAAATAATTCCTTACAAATAAGCATGAAATGACTAGCAAATATCAAACATGTAACGTATGAATAATCATGTTAGCATCAACCAAGAGATGTATCCATTAAAATCAAATGAAAGTAATTGCATGGAGACAACCTCGTTAGTCAAGACCAAAATTTTTCAAAATCAAATCAAAACACATTATTCCTGTATGAACAATCAAAAGCGTTAGAACAATGCATAGCAATTCATGTCCTCCTTTTAACACTACAAGGTTGTATTGTTAAAAGAGGGCTAAAGATAATAATCAATAGGGCATGAAATATTCAAAATTTAAATCCCTATAGCATTTAAATCACACTGAAATAAACCAATTCAGGCCCTCCTTCTAGCGCCAAAATGTTGAGTGGTATTTTCACCCAATTGTGAAAGTACACTCTCCCTTAGGATTTGGGTTCCAAATCCCCTCTTGCAAAGAAGTTAAACAAACAACTTCTCCAAGGTCTCCGCTATATTAGCATTTGCATATGTGTATTAGTAATCTCAAATAAAGATATTCAATTTAAATGCTTGGAACACCTTAGTGATTGCAAGTAACCGTAAACAAGGGGCAATGTTGGTTTATTTTACCATGAAACTTTAGTGATTGTTCATTGAACCAAAATAAAGCAAATGTGAGTTGGCCCTCATATGACCACGATGTAGTGCCTTAATTCCTTTTATCTTGAGGGTTTTAAGGTAGATTTTATCTTCTTTATTAAGTCCAAATATGGCTTCTTATCATGAAGATGAAGATAGCTTTCAATATGATCGATAAACTATCCCTCTTTGGTGAAATGGATTTTCACAAAGAAGCAATAATTTATGGCCTTAAATAAAGGGCTTTAAATGTCACTTTAACTTATCCCTCTTAAATGAAATCAAATTTTCATCAAGATGAACAATTAAGTGCTTTGAAGAAAAGACCTTCAATGTAATACTCAAATTACCCCTCTTTCGTAAAATTAGAATTTTTATGAAGAGAGGGCAATTTTAGGCTCCAAAAATGGAAATTTGTAAAATGCCATAAAACATAAAACCTTCAATGAAATTGGAATTTTCATGAAGGGAATGTCATCATAGGCTCATGAATGAAACATGAAACTGAAAAAATGAAATTCGGCCCAAAAATGGAAATTTTCTATTTTCGGATTTTTCAAAATCTGTAATAAAACAACAACTTCGATGAATTTTTAAAAATACTAAACAACTCCGAAAATGAAATTTCAAAGTGCGTATTGGAAGTCTGAAGTATAACCTACGCAATGGTGAAATTATTTTTGGATTTTGAAATTTTTTAAATGTTTATTTTAATGCCTGAAAATTAAAAAAAAGTTAAAATTTCTGGAAAAATAAAATGCAGAAAATGAAAATGAAATGCAGAAAATGGAAAATAAAATGCATTCAGTTTGATGCTATCCTATTTCGACAAAACCGAAGATGTGAGGTTTTCATGCATGCAACCTAACCTATTGGACTTGCAAAACAAGCACAATCCGGATAAGCTAAGTGTTGGCTCCTAGGGTTTTAAATGAGGTTTTCAGATTTAAACATTCGCATGAAGCAACCAAGAAAACTTGCATAAACTCCATTTACAAGCCTAAAATCTGAAAAGGGGAAAAGATAAACATTTAATCTTGCATGCAGAAAATGACTCCTCCTTTCTTGTCCATAAGATGCAACTTTCTGAAATTTTCTGTATTAAAAATTTGTCATTTTACAATAACAAAAATTTTTGGTTTTCCCAAACCAGTCCATGGAAGAAAAACAGCCCAAACAGGTCCAGAATGGCCCTCTTGCCTTCAAATCTGCAACTCTGCTTGCAGTAGTTTCCAACCCCTCAAAACATCCTTGCCTGGCGTATTTAAAATTTTCAGGAAGCTTTTCGTTTCATTTTCCAATGGTTGTTCGTTTCACCTTCCCTTGTGCATGCATGTGTTTTGGTTTCCAAAAAGGCTTTTCGTTTCTATTTTGTGGCCCTTCGTTTCATTCCCATGGTTTGGCTTCCTCTGTTTGGTTTTCTTCACTTTTCGTTTGATTTCAAAAAAAACGTTTCCTTTTCTCCACATGGGCACGCGTCCGCTTCCTTCCATGTGTAACGACCATCTTAAATGATTTCAAATCATTAAATATTCCTTATGTAACGTTTTGTCTTATTCATTGGATTTTGTCCTTATGTGTCCACGTCATTATGCAGTCTTCAGTTTCACTATCCTGGTGTTCATCACTAATATCAGACGCACTGTCCACTACTCTGTTCCCTTGGCAAAAATCGGACATGTCGCGATATCGTGACACTCTTGTCTCTCTGTCGGCCTGCCCCTTTTGAGTCACGAAAATGCAACATGTCGTGATATCGTGACACTTTTGTTTCTCTCTGCCTGCCCCTTTTGAGTCAAAAATGCAACATGTCGTGATATCGTGACACTTTTGTTTCTCTGCTTGTCTGCCCTTTTTGAGTCGTGAAAATGCAACATGTCGCGATATCGTGACACTTTTGTTTCTCTGCCTACCTGCCTTTTGAGTCGTGAAAATGCAACATGTCATGATATCGTGACACTTTTTCCTTTGCTCTTGGCCACGAAAATGCAACATGTCGCGATATCGCGACACTTTTTCTTTCTTGCTCTTTCTCTTCTCTTTTGGCCGTGAAAATGCAACATGTCGCGATATCGCGACACTTTTTCTTTCTTGTTCTTTCTCTTCTCTTTTGGCCGCGAAAATGCAACATGTCGCGATATCGCGACACTTTTTCTTTCTTGTTCTTTCTCTTCTCTTTTGGCCGTGAAAATGCAACATGTCGCGATATCGCGACACTTTTTCTCTTTCTTGCCGCGAACAATGCAACATGTCGCGATATCGCGACACTTTTTTCTCTTTTTGGCCGTGAAAATGCAACATGTCGCGATATCGTGACACTTTTTCTTCTCTTTTGGCCATGAAAATGCAACATGTCGCGATATCGCGACACTTTTTCTCTTTTGGCCCAAATGCAACATGTCGGATATCGCACTTACTTTTTCTCTTTTGGACCGCGAAAATGCAACATGTCGCGATATCGCGACACTTTTTCTCTTTGCTTTTTCTCTTTGCTTTGGACCGCGAAAATGCAACATGTCGCGATATCGCGACACTTTTTCTCCTTGCGGTGTTTTGCTTTTTCTTTGATCTTTAGCATATGGGCCACTTCGGTCTTCTTGGAAAATATGCAAAAAGGTGGGTCCCCAATTTTGGGGTACGTTGTGGAGCAGCCACAAAAATATGTAATCTTGTTTGATAGATTACAAGATAAATTTGTGATTAAGATGTAATCTTGTTTGATAGATTACAAGACAAATTTATGATTGACTATAGGGTAATCTTGTTTGATAGGTTACAAGACAAAGGAGGTGTAATATTGTTTGATAGATTACAAGGAAAATTTGTTACTAACTAGATTATGAGAATCATAATACAATATTATTAGTAGATCAAGTAAGAAAAAGTCTAATATGGAAAAAGGAATCCATTCTTGAGGAAAATATGGTGTTTCCTTCAGTGTGCACTTATGTGAATTACATTAAAAACTACATGGTGCTTTAGAAATGCATTCGATGATGAATGCATGTGTATGCTAGAAAATTCATTATGTGAAAACATGAATGAATGAAGGAATATTTGATATGAAATCTAATCTTCAAGGTATTATGGGGTCTCTTATCGTATTATAAAATCTTAACTTCCATTCCATATGGGAATAAATATACTGATGATATCTAGGTTTAAATAATGAGTGGAAGAATTCATTCTTGAAGAAACCATGAGGTTTCTTCATTCTCAATTTATATGTATCCAATGAGAATTTCATTTATGAGATTCAATTGTAATGATGATCTGAAAATGGGAATGTATAGGGATTCTCCTATAACCATTTATTTAATTATGGTTCAAAAATAATATATAGGCTTCTTTATATCATTGGAAATTGAGACAAAAAGATTAATGAGATATGAGGATGCATATTTTAAGGTTGGGTTTTCCCTATTGGGGTTTTCCTAGGATATATGTGGTGTTATGTGTTCTTATCATGTGCTCTTGCTATGGAAATCGTATTTAGAAGATGCTATATTATGCAACAATTTTTGTTAACAAGCAACGTTTTATATTTAATATTGATTGATATTTGCATTTGAGGTTTATTAAAACTAATGATGGATGTTACATTTACTTTCCAAGGAATGGTTATTGAGTATGATGCAAAGGTTTAAGGTTTTATGTAATGGTCCAGGTAATAGTATTGAAATGAATTAAGCAATCTTTATGCCTTGAATAATAATGAATGTATGGTTTCCACTACAATAGATATGTTTGCTTATGCAATCAGGAAGTAATTTCGCAATTGATTTGCTATCAATTAATGAAGTAATGAAACTTCCTAATTAAAAGAGAGAAAGACATATTTAAATAAAGGAATTAATGAGCATCATGAACATAAGGTTAGATAGGATTTTATCACTCTTATCACAAGAGTTGACACTGACCATGTCATAATTCTCTTGGTTACTTACTACCTTGATTTATGTTCGATTAAACATATTTGATTGTAATATTTACATTGATGATAGACATGTTATGATAAAAAAAAAATTCTTCTCTCGAGTTGGGTTGGAACTTGGGTTGTTACAGCTGACTAGAATCTATGAGATTTTTTTTTACCACCAAAGTTATACATTGATCATTGTCAAGATTATAAGGATTAATCATGTCAACTTCCAACTAAATTTTATCCTTAAGACCATGGAAAAAGGCTAATATCAACACCACTAGATTCAATTAGTGGATATAGATAAGAAGGTTGATAAAATGAAGCAATACTTCTCCACTATTCCTATTTTATTTATTTGCACAATACATGCCATATACAACATGGAAGATAATTTATCAAATATTTAAATGAATATTTCTTTGGAGTTAGGCCATAAAAGAGATTGTCGATGTTGGAAAATCTACCCCAACAACCATTGATGATCTTGGGTTCCCAACATAGAAGCTATGAATATGACATGACCTACTTTAAGAACATGTAGGAAGATAATTATATCCATATTGGTCAACTATTTTCATGGATTAAAACATTCAAAGGTGGGCATATCAATGCAAGGAATACGAACTTCATGAGGGAATTCAAGAAAACTAGAAGCACCTCCTACACTAGAATCTAATTATAATTAAATACTAGGTTGTAAGCACCCATAACTAGAGGAGAACCTTGGGTGGCATAAGGATTTAAGTTATTTCCATAGGAATTTTTAGGACTAGTACTAGGTGGCAAATATGGAAGAACACTAATATTTAATGCTTGTTGAATGATTGGAGGCTATTGTCCTATAGTTTGTTGTGACCCTTGGATAAGAGAAGGTATAACAATAGATGTTTACAAGACTCTTTAGATGTTATCCAAGGACTTGGAAATAGAAGTAATTTTTTGGTCTTGATTACTTAAGAACTTGACAATGGAAGTAATCATTTGTTCTTGATTCAAAAGATATGCACACAGATTAGGATCGATAGTACTAGGAAGAGGCTTACCAAATGAAGGAGTATTAGGAGTGACTAAGGAAGGGTTATTAGTAGGAGAAAAGGAATAATCCAAGGTGTTGGGAGGAGGTGAATCCATGATATTTAAGGAGGAAAGAAGACATTAGTCAAAACTATTTATATTTGGGAAAGTGTTGTAATGCTTACCAATATTTTTACGTTGGTATTTCTTTCTACTCATACACACATCCTATCAATGAATAGTATGCTATAATCAACCATTAAATTATGCCTAAAAGTAGTGATATTAGGTTCATTCATAAACTAGACGTAATTAAAAACCCAAAAATTACTTGGAATGCTATTGAAAAGGTAAAAAATACTTCTTACTTTGATAAGTTTGAAGCAATGATCACAAAAAGATAGGTCTCCCACAAGGGTCTTGATACACTTATCTTTTGAAAAAGTATTGTTGGAGATATTTTGGCTATCTCAAAGAGATGGTATCAATGGTATATATCTATCACAAGGGTTTTATGACACCCAATACTATTTTTAATTGGGTTTGGGAAAAGTAAGTAACAAGAACGAACTCACAGTATTCTAGAAACTAATTACACCAAAAGAGGGAATAGAAATGAATGAAAACATTACTAGAAAATAGGTAAATATAATTTTTAGCAGAGAATTTGGAATGGTTTGCATACTCTTTTGTTGTAAATTCACATCCCATAAGGATTCAATATCGAATCTCTAATACAACTTGTTAGAAAATAACTTTGAGAATTATAGCAATAGTAGTAGCAATCCAATAATGCGACATTAACATTATCCAAATTATAATAATAATTTAGATATAATTTTCAAGAAATTAAATATATAATAACCAAATTCTAGATTTAAATCAATGTAAATCCTTAGCCACATAGAGAGGGCAAAGTATCATAGCCACTTGGATAGGGAAAAGTATCATATGTGCAATAGACATGAATATGATTTGAATACAAAGATCATCTCAACTATCACCTAACTCTTCCTATTTATTAATTAAATCAATTATTAAGCCTAACCCTAATTTTCAAGGGATGTCTATCTAAACCTAGGGCCAAGATAATAAAAATAGAGATAGACAACATGGCTATATTGGAGCCATTGTAGCAAAGATATAAGACCCAAAAAACTGAGAGAAATATATGTAAAACTATATTCATGCAATCAATCAACATATAATTTCCTAGATGAGCATATGAGTACACTCTCATAACTTAACCCTAATTTTCAAGGGATGTCTATCTAAACCTAGGGCCAAGATAATAAAAATAGAGATAGACAACATGGCTATATTGGAGCCATTGTAGAAAATACATAAGACCAACAAAACTGAGAGAAATATATGTAAAACTATATTCATGCAATCAATCAACATATAATTTCCTAGATGAACATATGAGGACACTCTCATAAATTTTGGTTAAATTTTCATATACAATTTTTGACTCTATATCTATGATTATCCAACTACTATGCTCACTAAGCATCCATCTATATTTGAACATCCTTCCTTATGTAAGTCAAGTCTATATGTCTATCCTCATATTCAACCATTTAGATCAAGCGTCTAACCTATCCTCACAAAGATATTTAATCAATAAAAATAACATATACTTTATTTTGCAATGCACATAAGCATATCAACACTTTCGTAATGCACTCAAGCATATAAAAACTTTCATAATGCACCCAAGTCTATCTTCTATTATAATGCACATAAGTGTATCATTGTTTTCATAATGCACCAAAGCAATTCAATACTTTTATAATGCACATAATCATACAAATACTTTCGTAGTGCATTTATTATACTAACTTTTATATAATGCATATAGATATACCATTCCTTCCAACATTTCCATTATGCAAATAACTTAAAGGTGCATTTTCAACATTTACACAATGCTTACAAGCATAAAAGTCTTTCTAGTATTTCCATAATGTATACAATATACAAGTGTGTTTTCCATTCTGCTTATTAGATTTTTCATACAATACACAAGTGAATTTTAACATTTATATAATGCCTACTAGCATACACATCTTCGATCATTCCTAGAATGCACACAACATACACGCATATTTTTGAACATCTACCTAATGTCTACTAGAATTCACATATTTCAATATTTTTAGAATGTAAAAACATCCATAGGTATTTTCTAGAATTTATATAATGTCTACAATCCTCCCAAAAATTCTAGAATGTATACATTACATGTATATTTTGAAACTTTCATAATGCCTAAAAGTATATAAGTATTCCATCAATTTCAAAATGCATACAATATATAAGTTTATTTCTAGCATTGCCATAATACCTACAAGTAAATAAGATTTTCCAAATATTTTCTTGATGAAGATAACATACAAGTACTATTTCATCCTTTCCATAATATATTAAAAATACAAGTGCAATTCCAATATTTATATAACACATACAATAACAACAATATTTATTCAACAAAATCAACAATGCAACATCTTCCTTATATACAATTCTTTTGCATTAATGCAATTAAGCACCTCAATGCATCATTCCAAAAATATATATCAACATCAATATTTGTATCCACTTCTAAATAAAATACATTCTATTTCATAATAAATATAATCTTTAGAAACTGATAATGACATACATACACTCCAAAAAAGCATATATAAAATTCTCATTTGATTCTAGAAAGTTTCAAAGACAAACATTAAAAAGGCTATCTAGTAAACTTACCTCCCTCTAACTCTTAAGCTTAATATCAAGTTATAGGCACAATTCATTATAGACCCAACTTGCCTTACAATAGAACTTGATTGAAGAGATACTTATCTATTGTTGAAAGTATCATATGACTTATGGCTAAGGTTGATATTTTATGATGTAATCTTGTATAGGACTACAAGTAATCACTCTACAATTGCACTCTTGTTATTGTATAATATTTAATTATGTAATCCATATGGGCTGCAATTAAAATTTTTATGGTTAGAACCATATTATAAAATGTAATTAAGCTAAATCCATCTTGTTATGTCAATATATGCCAAATTGTTTATGTAATCAATATTTTCGTATTGGTATAAATACCCCCAATGCTTCATCCATTGCATTAGAGTGTTGTGATTATTATGTATGGATAATGAAGTGATTATTTAGTGCTCAAGGGAACCCATCATTTATATTTCTCTTTCATCCTTTTTTACCTTTTGGTATAATATTTTAGTAAATGGATTGCTTCTATTTATTACTAGAAATTGGTGTGATATCCAATATGGTATTAAAGTGAGCACAAATTGTTAAGACATGGTTATATAGAGAGTGTGTTCATAAAAAATAACACTAATAGATAAATTTATAGGTGGTGGAGAGTCATGTTCTCTTATTAATGGGACAAGGGTAGACTAACTTTGTTAGTCCTTGGGTAGGACGATAACAAGCCATGATGGTTGGTGGTTTTGGTTCCCTTTCTTTGTCTAGTTCCCAACTTTCTACTATTTTTATTAATATTTTTTGCCTTCTAAATTTCCCAAAACCCCAAAATAAGAATAGAGATAGGATTAATGGATGTCATGACATGTGTCTCCCAAAACATGCATCTTAAAAATTAATGGTGCCATGATTTCCACTTTAATTAACAATCATGGTTGTTGGTTGAATTTTAGGGTTTTTGATGCATGGTCATGATGCTAGCTTGTTTCTACAACTAGGGTTTATATGACATGTTATTTGGATTGACTATTATAATTCGATGACCCTAAAAAGGATGAAAATAAGTCTTTAGCTCTAAGGGAAAGTTATCTTATTTCATCTACTATAAATACCCCTTTTACCCTCTTATTTTCTTGTTAGCTTTTGATAATGGTATTTAATGAAGGAAATGCAACCACATGATGTAAGATATGCAATATGAGATATCTATATGATAATGGCACTAAATATGCAAGAAAATAATAAGATAGCTTCTACAATAACTCAAAAATATACCTTTAATGAAGAATTAAGAAAATAAAACAATGCTCTATGATGGAGGACATGACCACTCCATAAATTCTTTAAATGAACTACATGGTAACTTTACTCTACTATACTCTACTTACTCTCTATATCTATATCACTCACTATAAGGCATTTATATAGGAAGATAGGTTCCTTGGCCCTCACTCTACCTATGACTCTTCAACTACCTTTCCTATGACTAATGTACAAGTGGACTCCTTGTACATTTACATCATTGCACATTGACACTTGTGCATTTATTACATTGTTGGAAGTAACTACTTTACTTTACTCTAAAGTAAAATCCTACTCTAGTTAATGTGCCAAATATGATACATTGATATGTATCAATTAATGTAATATACTTTCTAACCTCCGTTATATTACATTATTTGGGTATTGAAGACTTTAGTCTCCAATATGGATCTTCATAAGATGCTATATTTTTGCTGAGAGCTTTAACTTCATGTTCATTTGTAGGTTCTTCTAGTTCTTCAATTTATTGAATCCTTTGAGCTAGATGTCCTTTTTTATTCCCTTCTCGATATTCCAATTGAGGATAATTGTATTGAATTTTAGAAGGATATGGTTGTTGAAATTTTTGCTAATGAGTATTATTTTGATATTGCCTTGGTTGAAATGCTCTATTTAATTGGCTTCCATAATTTATCTGATTTCCCTGATTCTGGTTTCTAGGATTGAATCTGCAACAATTAGTGCTAAATCCATTTCTCCTCCAAACATGACAATATTTGTTGTTCCATGGTCTTTGTCATTTTGAGGATGAGTGTTACAACCTAATTTTTCCCACTCAAACTAAGAGTTTTTTCAAAAATATCTTATTAAGGTATAAATCTAATTTGTCATTATCCTATTTGATCGTCCACTCAAATCACTTCAGAGGCACTCCCATCCCTACATATTACATAAATTCGACTATGTAAGTGTACTAGAAGTACATATTTGGTCTACAATATATTTGTCTCATTCTTCCCAATGAGCTAGCTTATTTTTTTCCCTTAATTCTTTTGAAGGGTATGCCAACCACCACACCCTACATAAGTCCTTCTATGTAGGCACTAAGTATGTATTTGATTTGACTATCCTTCTCATCACCACAATGAGCTAGTCATATTTTTTTAAGAAGCCTCTTCCTATATATTAATATGTGGAATTCAACATGACAATATCCACTACCCCTCAACGAAATCCAAATATATAAGGTTCTTATAAATCACTTTGGTTAGTGTTTCCATGATCAAAGTTAATTATTGAAAAAGCAAGTCCTTACCCTATTACAAGTTTACTTTTAATAGAATATACACAAATAATATACTATATATACAATTATTTAATTTTCTCTATATAGTAAGGCATATGTTAATTACAACCATCATAGTCCATCATGATGTATTAAAAGATAAACTACATCTTATCCTTTAAGAAGTTTCCAAAGTTTATTCCATTAAAAAGTCCTCAAAGTATCTCTAATAAAATTTTACTTAAATAACAAATTGCTTGCAAACCTATCATCCCTAAATAATTGATTACATCCACATATATACAAATATTCCTACAAAGACAAACTTTACTTTTATATAAATGTATTAATAACCACTATTGCCAATTTGGTTACCGTAAGCGAACGAATCTATTCGACCCAAACATGGTTCCTTTCCTTTATTTCTTCTATAAAGCTCAACGATTATAAAATTTGTATGGGTACACTTTTATTTAAGAGAGCTCATCATCATCTGAATAAATATTAATACATCAAATATTACATATCAAGTTTTACATTTGCATTCGACTGTAACTAAAAAATCTACAACTCATTCACCATAGTAACTTGCATCTCTCCTTGCTGTGCAAAGCTCGAATTCTTCCTCACTCTAACCTACACAGAGTTCTTTTAAGAACCAAGTGAAATATGCCTTAAGGGATCGGGCCAACTCCCAATACATGAATATGCATTCCTAAATGTAAAATATTTCTTTCTTTGCATGCAATAAATCAAGTAATCACAAACATAATCCATCATGTTCATCACAAAATCAACATTATATAAAAGCATTCACATATTTATTTCTTTCAAAATTTCATTTTCCACAAAAATCCTCACATATTCCTTTCTAAAAAAAAGGTTCTACATCTTTGTAAATGATATGCTTCAATCATTCTCCAATTTTTAGCAATATTTCATTAATTCTATAAATTCAAATTGGGAATTTTTTATCTATTGAACATAATTTAACTAGATTTTATATAACACTTAAGAACTAAAACATAAACCATTCACCATTTCAAAAATACTTTCCTACAGTATTACAGCAAAATTCCTAATCGACTTAACAAAAGATCATGGTATAATTTACCTTTCTGGTAATTAGAAAATGAATTCATCTTCTTTGAGCTTCGAGACGATACAAATACATAAAATAAACAATCCATCATTTTACCAAAATTATTATACCAAAAGTTAAGGCTAAATTCCAACATTCTATTAGTAAGTTTAAAGTTCAATTACGAGCTTTCACTCAAACTCTTTCTCAATTGAAATATCATTAAAAAAACAACACAATTTCTAATATTTAAAAAACTATGGCTTGACTAGGATGCATGTATGAGTTATTTAAATCTCCATGCATGCATTGCTACCCACTTTAATAGCTTCCATGAGATGTCTAAGATGTCCACTGATAACCATTCTCAAATTTTATAATAATAATAACTCTTAGCTTTAGTCATCATGGTTTGAGTAAAACTACTGGTCAAGTTTTCTTGACTCTGGTGTAACACCACCTTAAGATTTCTAAACCAAACACATATTATGAACATTACGAAAGCTATATCTAAATGGATAAATTCTTCCATATAAAACGTCTACTTAACAACAAAAAATCATAGATATTTTTTACTACGAATCACACAAGCTATATGTAGTATACCCATGAGTAAGTGGTCAGAATGACATGCTTCTTCCTAAAGCTTCATTCTTTCCTAATATACATCTCTACAATTGGTACCCTATCAAGCTATCTTTCTTCCTAATGGTTTCTGAGAAAGCCAAAAACTCAAAGAGCACCAACCACATGCTAAGGACAATCAAAAAGATATTTTTTTGTTAATTTACATACAATCACATACAATGTTTATCAAAAACTCAAGAACGCACGAGTAATGTGTTAGAGATAGAGTATATTAAATCATTTAGGTCATGTAAATGTACCTTCCTAGGTAATACTTAGGACATTAGATTAATTTAGGGATAAGTTATCAAGTTACTTCATGCAATGTAATAAAGACACAAGTGTCAATGTGTAAGTTGTATATGTACAAGGTGTCCCTTGTACAACTAGGTAGAGTGTTGGCCAAGAAACCTATCTTCCTATATAAAAAAGGGCTCATTTAAAAGCTTATAACAAGCTCATAGCATATTCGTAGGTAGTAGTATAGTCCTATGTAGATAGCCATATATTGGTGATGGGTTCAATGTAGTCCAGTAGCTTTGTTCATGGAGTGTCCATTTCCTTCATAACTACATTGTATTCATTTTTGTCATTTTTATTTATAGCATATTTCAAACATCTCATAGATTTACTTTCTTTCATATTATTCTTCATCTTGTAATTGCTATCTTGAATTGAATAACATCAAAAGCTAACAGTGGTATCAAAGCCATGGTAGATCTAGCCATAATAAATCAATAAGAAAACTGCCTTTATCATTTACCCTAAGTTTTTTGTCAACCTGACGTGCCTTTAGATCAGCCACTATCAAAAACTCCCAAAAGAGTCTAGGTGGTAGAATTATGGAGAACCACAAGTGAGGACTGAAAGAAATATTAGCTCCAAAAATACTGAGATTACATTTAGCTAGAGTCTTTCCATAGAGTTGCAAGAAAAACTCATGAATACTAGGACTCGACATTCAATCTATTATATTGACAAATCAACTAGTGAAGATCATTCAAGATATCTAGAATTTTTTAACTATTGCCCAAAGTTTATTTTATTGTAAAAAATCTATTCTCAGATGATTGGGAAACCTCCTACAAAATAAATCTAGGAGATATCAAATTAATTGCCTAAAGGTTGGTATACCTTCATAGTGTAGAGATTAGTTCCTTGTGCAAGAAGAGAATACTACAGAAGAAGACTTCTGGAGAAGAGTTGTGGTGAAGTTAGGAGACTAGAGATATCCATTGCTAGATTGAGAACTTCAAAGAAGAAGAAAATGCAATAGAAGCCTTGATCCAGAATAAAATGCCATAAAAGCCTTGATCTAGAAGAAAAGACCACATAAGCCTTGATTTAGAAGAAAATACCACAAAAGCCTTAATCCCGCAGAAGATTCTAGATAAGGGTTCCTGAACCATAAAGAAGACTCCAAAGAATATTTTGTGAAATAGGAGGTTTGTGATCTCCTTTCAAATAATCTGAAGAGATCAATAGAAGATATCATTGAAGAACTTCCAATATTGGAAGAAGAAGAAGAAGGACTAGGAGAGTCTTTCTTGAATCCAAAAGCAGTAGAATGAGAGATTGATAAGAAGAACTCACCACCAACACTTCCATAAATAGAAGGTTGAAGAAAAGGTCTCAAGGAAGATAAAAATAAGCTACAATATCAAAAGACCTTGGAGAGGTCTCAATGAGCATCCAGTAAAAGGATTGGAGAGCCTTACTAAAGAATCATTAAAGGAGTTCTGAGGAGAACTCATTGGAGAAATTCACTTCAGAATATAGCGAAAGATTTGGGATAATTGTCACCATCTAACAAAAATCCCAAAATAAGAAGAAGAATTTGGCAAGGAGTGCCAAATATTAGAAGAATATTTAAAAAACCTCAATACATTCAAAATATTGAGAAGAATATCCTGCTTGAAGTCAAAATTCGATAAGAAGACTTGAAGATAGGATAAGCCTGCAAAATCTAAGAGATTTGAATATTAGCTCTCACAGCAATAAGGCACCATTTCAAATATAAATACTTCTCCAAATCTACAACAAAAGGAGAATATTGCTTTAAGGATCAAATTACCAAAACCTAGACTCGTAAAAAAATGTTTTGGTGAAGAAGAAACTAAGCAATGATATCCTACTCAAAGCAACAACTTGGTGATCTTAGACACCAAGATCTAAATCCTCTACAAAAGCTTTCAAAAAGGTAAGCAAATATTGGTGCAAGCAGATTCATTAATAGGATTACTTATCCGATTTATTAAAACACCTTATATTGTATTAGAGTTGCAAAAGAGGAAACATTGAATTATAGTCTTCAAAAGTGCAAAAAGGGAAAAGTTCCTTTTAAGGTTCATTTGTGATGAGTGTTCAAGTGTTACAGTATAAGGATATGGTTTACTTATATATTTCTTACAAATCAATGGATATGAATGGTTTTTAATTGTTGTTTCATCTTAATATCATTATTTGTGCATCAAAATGATTAACTATTATAAAAATGATTTATGCATATATTTTACAAAAATTGTATGCAAGATGTGTTTTTAGGTAGATATGTGTATGAAGTTGGGTAGAGGTCATGGCTGATGAACCAAGAGTTAGATATACTTAGATTTGCTAAAAGTATGGTGCACTTGCAGGATATGTGGACATATGCTACAGAAAGACACTATGGAAAAGCATCTACTGAAAGGCGCTACAAAAAGAGCAAGTCAAAGTTGACCAAACCTTATTGCCATGTCACATCCAATAGGAGCATATTATACATAGTCAACCACTTGACTGTCAACTTTGACAACATATTTGGCATTTTGATTATTATTAAATAAAAATTTGTAAAGTTGTTATTAAAGTTGGAGAGGATCAAAGTTGTTAAATTATTCTACCAACTTATTTTGTCTTTCCTTGAGAATAGGAAAAATAGGTTATTATTATTTCTTAAATTAAATAGTTGTTAAAGAAAAAAACTAAACACGAAATAAGCCCAAGTGGTTGCTACTTGGGATTATTTTGATTATTCCAAAGTCCCATTTATTGTGAAATTCTATTTGTTTAGAAAATTTTTTAGAACAAAGGTCAGGATTTAGATTTTTAGTTAGAAAGAGAAAAAGTACAATACAAAGAATTCATTGAGAATAATTGTATAAATTACAGTAAAGAGGCCTTTGAAAAGGTCCTGGGAAAAAGAAGTGAAGAACACAAGCTTATTGAGAGGGGGGGTGAATAGTATAAGATAAACTTTTACTTTTCTTTCTCAAATAATATTATCCAATGTTATCAATTGCAATATATTTTCATAGCAATATTAACCAATCTCATCAATAGTAGTAACAAGGCAATGCACAAATCATCACACACATGAGAGACATAAATTTAATGTGGTTCACCCAATGTGGGTTACATCCACAGAGAAAATATTTCTTCTAAATTCTCAACAAATCTCTTGGGAACCAATTCCCTATTATAATGTTTATGGGCCTCTATTCAAAGGAGATCTCAATCCTCTATGCTCAAGTTTGTGGACCTCTATCCATAAGAGAACTCTATTCCCTTAACTCTAGTTCATGGAACTCTATCCACAAGAGAAATTTATCCCCTTACTGGTCTGGTTAATGGAACTCTATACATAGGAGACACCTCTCCTTTATTCTAGTGCATGGAACTCTATCCACATTAGACACCTCTCCTCTCTACTCTGGTTCATGGAACTCTATCCATAGGATACACCTCTCCTCTTTGCTTTGGTTCATGGAACTCTATCCATAGGAGACACCTCTCCTCTCTACTATGGTCACCTCCAAATCTGGTACACAACTATACTTAACTTTACTCCAAGCCTACTCACAAGGCTTACTTAGGTCTACTCACAAATATTCTCTCAAATATACCCCAAATATGCACACACTACATGCACAAACATGTCTCAAATCTATCCTAAATATGCACATATTACATGAACAAATTTATCTCAACTTTACTCCAAATCTGTAGACATTACATGCATAAATCTGTCTCAACTCTGCCCCAACTCTACACATATTACATGCACAAATCTATCTTAACTCTACCCCAAATATGCACACATTACATGCACAAATTTGTCTCAACTCTATCCCAAATATGCACACATTACATGCATAAATCTATCTCAACTCTGCTTCAAATATGCACACATTACATGCACAAATCTATCTCAACTCTGCCCAAAATATGCACACATTACATTCAAAAATCTATCTTAACTCTACCCCAAATATACACATATTACATGCACAAATTTGTATCAACTCTGCCCCAAACCTGCTTTAAGTACTCACAAAAGACTTGCTCAAATATACCTCAAATCTGCTTCAAGTTTTCTCACAAGACTTGCTCATATAATCTGCACAATTCTGCCTATAAGCCTTCTGAAAAGACTTGCTCAAAACAGCTCACAATTGCTCATCAAAACTTGTTCTCAAATCTCCAAATATTGCATACAAAATAATGTTCATCTATTTCCAAATCTTGCATAATAGTGTCATCAAGTGTTTTATCTAATCTTCAATGTGCTTTCTTTCACTAAAGTAGTTTAGACATATTCTACTCAGAATTCGTTTTAACCTCTTGAACATATAAAGAATGATATGCACTTGATAAATGCTCAATATGTTCTACACATTTATTAAGTATATCGCTTTCACATGTCTCACATTCATCAAATCAGATCTCTACCTCTTATAAATTTCTTTCAAATCAAATCATGCTAATGTATAACTTTGCTTCACAAAACTGGTCTATGTTCCTTGCAAAATTTGCTCTCAAATATCAAATACAATAATTCACAAGCTTGCTCTCAACCCTAGCACAAGTGTTTCCAATTTCTTTCAAGGATAAAGCACAACTTGTTCACAAAATCTAGCACAAGTATTTCCAATTTCTTTCAATAAGGATGCACAATTTATTTCACAAACCCTATCTCAAATATTTTCAACAATGCACATATATAATTCTTATTTCTCCACCCAATGATTCAAAAATATTTGCTCAACCAAACACCTTAAATAAATAATAATGTCACCATACCTCTTAACTTGCTTTGATGAAGATGTGCCCTCAAAAACCTATCTCAAAAGAATTTCCTTTTCAAAGTGCCACTTCAAAAGTAGTTAGTAGATTTCTCTTTCAAACCATCAACATTAAATTTCTTCTCAAAATGATGTGCACAATGGAATTTGAAAATGATGCTCAATGAATCTCCTTTTGTTCTCAAAATATAGAGCATTAACAATTATCAAAACCCCTCAAACTTTCTTTTCACCATACAAAAATTACAACCAAAAATCAAACCACAATAACACCTTATAACTCCTACTTTTGCAAGAAATAATTTTCACCACACCACAAAGTTTCTTATAGCACTCAATAACTCAAGGAAAAAATTACAACTTTTAAATAATCCATATACACCTTATACCTCCTTAATTTCATAAAATAATGACCAACACACTTAATGACCCAAGGCACAAATTACAACTTTTAAATGAACTTCATACACCTTATACCTCCTAGTAAAAATAATAATTTTCAATGCACTCACTGTCTAATAATGCACATAGAAATATGATTTATAACGCTATATGTTGACCCCAATCATTTATGAAAAAATCAATCCTTATGTCTCCCATAATATCAATAATTAAAGCACATACCTTAGATGTTCAAAATAATTTTTAATTCAAAACTTTGTACCTTTGCTAACGCTATCGTTGTAATCCGAACCTTCCACCTCTAGCTAGCCCACACCCTAGCATAAGCTAGGACACTGCATGGGCTAGCTGCCCACACAACAACCAAAACACATGCACTCATATTTCAACTACCATACAATGTGATATCTTTCTCAACCAAAACTTTAGCAAAACTGTCCCTGTCGTGCTTCGAACTCGAGACCTCCTCTCTGCCAGGGATCTAGCTCAGGGCCTCCCTACCATCTGGGCTAGTTGCCTAGTTGAGACTTCAAACTTGCTACTTCTTTTGAATTTTAGAATCTCCTTTAGAAATTGTGCGCCTGTCCTTTCCTTCTACTCTGCCCTCAACAAATCGAATGATCGAGTAGATCTCACAATTTTTGCTTGATCTCAACCTTAGGCAAATGAAATAATTTGCCCCCTTTAAATATGCTTTCCCCTTCATGCATTGATGTCGACACTTCAAATAAATTTAAATATTATTTCCTTTGGCTCTTCTTTTAACTTAGAAACCTTTGCATTATAATATTAGTATATTTGAAACCTTTGTGTATTGGAAATAATTGTCTTTGAAACTTTTGCCTCCTTTGTAATATTTAAATTTTCATTTAAATATTATAACCTTTTTATTAGTAGAAATAAATTGGAGATGTATATTGCCTTGATAACCATTTCAAAATTTCTCATCAACATATTTCTTCCTTGTGCCTTATTATTTCAACCTTGAAGATAATTTTACCTTTGACATCAATGACAACCAAAATACTTAATATTTCCAACAATCTCCCCCTTTGTCATTGATGAAAACCCTTTCTAAAAATTTCTTTTACAACCACTGAATTCCAAATCTGCTCCCTTGAGAAGTTGCTTCCCCTTACTGATTTCTCTCCCCCTTACTGAAACTCTTCCCCTTTGACATCAATGGAAAAGGGCTCCTTTGGGACAAAAAATAAGACTCTTAGCTCAACCCCCTCACCACCTCCTCTCCTTGAGGTGATCAATTTTAGGGTGGGAGTAAGACTACTCCCAACTTACAATGCTCTTCTACTTTCTTAAAATTCTTCTTCCATACATTTGAAGTTGTACCTCTTTAACCTTTTGATCATCTTTGTCCTTGCTTGTCTTTGGAAGTTTTGGAAACTTTGTTCTACACCACCTTGATTTATGCCCAAAATTACTGCAATTGTAACACTTGATGTTGTGATTATTGGAAGGTGCAAATGACTTGAAGTTCATCTTGGTGAAGCCATAATCATTCTTTCCATGAGTCTTGAAATGCACAAATTTATGACCAAATTGATTACATGAGTAACAATAACCCTAGAAGAAATATTCATCTTCAAATGAATTGAAGTTCCTCTTGGTGAAGCCATAATCATTATTTCCATGAGTCCTACAATGCACAACTTTATGACCAAACTGATTACATGAGTAACAATAACCCTGGAAGAAATACTCATCTTGCCTTGAAAATTATGGTCTCTTGGTCCTTTCTTTGCCTTCTCTGTAATTGAAGAACACAAACTTATGCTAAGAGGGAGGGTGAACAGTATAAGACCAATTTTTATTTTTCTTTTCTAAACAATATTATCCAATATAATCAATGTCAATATCAATAGTAGTAACCAAAGTAATGCACAAATCATCACACACAATAGAGACACCAATTTAACGTGGTTCACCCAATGTGGGCTACTCCACGGAGAAAATATTTCACTAATATTTTCTCAACAAATCTTTTGGGAATCCTTTCCCTATTAAAATATTTATGGACCTCTATCCAAAGGAGATACCAATTCCCTAATCAAGTTCGTGGATCTCTATCCACAAGAGAACTTCTTTCTCCTCTACTCTGACTGGTGATCTTCTAGAAGAACTACTACCTCCACTGCACTGGCTAATGGATCTTTATCCACTAAATACTCTTATCCTCAATCAGAAGACCTATCCTCACTACCCTAGCTAATGTATCTCTATCCACAAGAGACTATCATTCTCTATACTTTGCCACCTCTAAAGCTTGCTCTTAGATCAATCTCAAATCTGCACTAAACATAGTCCTTCGATCTAGCACAAATCTGCTCAATCTATGTCCTCAAATTTGTATCAAACTCTATACTCAAATCTGCACCAAACTCTGTCCTCAAATTTATACCAAACTCTGTCCTCAAATCTACACTAAACATAGTCCTTCGGTCTAGCACAAATTTATCCTCAATCAATGTTCTTAAGCCTTAACACAAAGCTTGACTTAATCACAAAATCAACTCTGTTGGATTTGTCCCAAACCTTAACTCAAGGTTTGAACAAATCAATCAATCAACTCTATTCACAAGCCTTATCAAAGACTTATATCAAATTTACCTTGTAAACTTCCACAAAAGCTCACACTAATCTATCCACAAGTCCTTTCTAGAACTTGTCCAAATCTGCTCAACAATCCCTATCCTCAAATTTGTATTGTAAGCTTCCACAAAAGCTCACACAAATCTATCCTTAAGTCTTATCTAAGACTTGCCTCAAATCTGTTCAACAAGTCCTCACTAGAACTTATCCAATCTGATCAATAATCTATGTCCTCAAATATTGTATTGTAAGATTCCACAAAAGCTCACACAAATCTGTCCACAATTCTTCTCAAATACTTACCTTAAATATGCTCAACAAGTCCTTTCTAGAACTCGTCCAATTTGTTCTCAATCTCTGTCTTCAAACTCTATATTGTAAGTTTCCACAAAAGCTCACACAAAAATGTCCATAATTCTTCTCTAAGACTTGCTTCAAATTTGTTTAACAAGTCCTCACTAGAACTTGTCCAATCTCACAGAAACATATAGAGAATTGTTAGAGATTCAATATGCTCCACATTCATCACAATATTCGATCACTTTCAATCTCTCTTTTTACCACAAAAACATATAGAGAATTGTTATACTCAATATGTTTCACATTCACAAACACTCAACCTCTCTCTCAAATCAATTTAGAATATGGAACAATTTGTTTCACAGAACTTGAACTATCACTTCAACACATTCACTTGACTAGGCTCACTTAACTCTACTCAACCAATCACTCAATGAAATAATCCTTGCTCACAAACCCTAGTCCAAGCATATGAACACTCAATTATTTCCAACAAATCTCACATAACAATGATACTCATGTTCTTTCACAAACCCTAATCCAATCTTCAAACTCAACAACAAGGGATCTCAATCACCCAACTATGAAGCATGCATTCACTCACTCAAAATCTCCAACAATGCTTATCAAACAAAGTTTATAGCATTTACTTCCATTTCAGAAAACTCATCAACTCAACAAACCAACAAAGAAAAACTTAACTAAGTCCTTTTCACTCCAATCTTGTTTTCAGAAAACCTCAACCAATAAATTACTTCAACCAAGGAAGAATGTGCCCATACCTTTTACTTGATGAAGAGTAGACTTTAAAAATTTGTTTCAACAAGATCAAACTCTTTGCCAATCTCAAGGGTTAGGTATCAAAATCCTTCTCAAAATTTCATTCAAACATTCCCTCAAAATATTCCACTATACAAAATATTAAATCTCTTAGTACACCTTATAATCTCCAAACTTACACAATATCATTCAACACATAAAACTCAATTTTTATATTGACTCCAAAATATCCAATACATGAAAAGTCAAGTTCCTTTAATTACACCTTATAAACTTCAATCTTTTCTAAATAAAATTCCACATATAAAAATTAAATTACTTTGTTGACCCTTATACCTCCAAACTTCTCAAGAGATAGAATTTAATACATACCCACAAACATTCCCTTTAACATCACTTTTATCACCAAACCTGATTTTTATAATTATAAAAGGATTTCTTATTACTCCACCTTAATAAAGTATGTCCTTCTTAAATTTCCACAACACTATAATACCTTATATCTCGCGAAGAACAAAACACACTTTAATTTTTATTTAAAAAGAAACCTTATAACTCTCGCAACTCTCGCATTATCATCTCCGAACAACAAATACCTCCAAACAATAAATATAAATATTATAAAAATTGGAGCATACCTTTTACCATAGTCTTCAACCAAAAATTCCCGCAAAGATTCGAAATCTAGATCGAATTGTGCACAGCATTTTTTCTTGGGCCATTAACCAATTTTCCTAAACTGCTGGATGAGAGAAATGGAGTTAGGTAGTGTATTTGTTTCCCTTTCCTTTATCCTTTTGAAACTACAAAACCGTCACTCGCTGCCACGTCATCAGATTTTGAATCACATGCTCTCGAAAAGTGCTATTCTTTATCTCTTTCGATTTTCGTGCTCCGCATAGTGTATTCGTCTTTTCTTTCGATTTAGGATTTAGGAATGAGTGCACTTCAACCTATGTTTTTTTTTAAATCAATCGCATCATCTATTTTCCGAACATTGCACTTCATTGAAAAAATTAAGGCTTTGTACTTTTTAGACAAGAGATCATCGGCCCTTTTGTTTAGTATTATGGGTATGACTTTTTTATATAGTGCCAAACACTTCGACGTCGGCGCTTGAAAATGGTCAATTATATGCCTTTTTTAATATTTAATTTAAAATATTAAATATTTAATCTTAAATTATTTAAATATAAATAATTTTAAATTTTAAATCAACAACTCTTTGGCGCCTTTAATAAATTAATTTATAATTTTAACCTTGGGTTAAAATATTATAATTTATATTATTATTTAAAACTTTTGCCCTTACTTAAACCTTTGGCCCTGTGTATAGTATCAAAAATAGATATTATGACATTTTTTTCTTTAACATCTGTTGGTCACAAATCTGCCACAGGAAAGGATTTTATATGTATATGCGCCCTAGACTTGGCCAACATTGAAAGGCCGAGAAAAAGAGATGTCTCCGGGCCAATCTCCAGAGAGGGCTGGTTCCCACACTAATCTAAACTGGTTTCAAGACTAGAGATGCAGGAAAGAAATGGGAAATAATGCGAAAAGAAATGGGAAATAATGGAAAGGGATGTAAATATGGCCGAAGCCGATCGTTGATGGGGAGAACAACCTCGAACAGTAATAACTTCAACTAGATCCTAAAGCTAAGCAACAATTGACTCTTAGAATACGTATATAGAAACTGGATCACACATTAGCCATGAGTTCACTTCCAAATAAACTTCAAACATTCAAATGCCAATATAGCCAAATTCAACACAACAGAATTCAACTGATATTACACTGGACTACACAGAAGTAAATCACACAGAAAGCCAAACATACACAACAAATTAGATCACCAACTCCAGAAGACACTAAGAATGGAAGCAATTGCATCTAGGATTTCTATTTCAATTTTTGCAACAAGATCCTCCTCCTTTTGCTTGAGTTTTACATTGGTATTTATAGAGGTCCGCCCTCTTCCTTTCGTATTACAACATTTAATACATGAAATAGATTTTGAAAAAATGATCCCCTTAATCTGCCTCGGAGAAATGACAGTTATCGGGGTGAGCCGAAAGTTGTTAAGAGATCACGAACAGGAGCTTTGAATATTGGAGGCGTCTTTAATTCTGGTGGCATCGAAAACTGCCTCAGGTTCTTCCATCTTGTGCACATCGGTAATCAGCAACATTTAATCTTGGAACCGCTTCTTTGACCACGATCTCAAAAATAGTTGGAGAGCTTTTACTTGATCCTTATCTGCTCTGCACGTTCTCCTATGCAATCCTGAAGAAAAATGCAAACTAAACTGTATCGGGCCTTTGTTGTTGCTTCGGTCGCGAAAATGAGACAGGTCATGAAAATGCGACATGTCGCGATATCGTGACACTTTTACCTTGCTGCCTTCTCTCTCCGCCACCAGTCGTGAAAACATGACATGTCACGAAATCGTGACATCTTCTTTTCTTTTGGCTCTTCTCTATGATATGTCGTGAAATCGTGACATTCGCCTCTGCTTTGGCTTCTTCTGCTCCTTATCACGAAAATGAAACATGTCACGAAATCGTGACATCTTTCTCTTGCGCTGTCTTTTCCTCCTTCTTACCCGTGAAAACGCGACAGTCACGAAAATGCGACATGTCGCGAAATCGTGACACTTTCTCTTCCTTTACTTCTCTTTCATCACCCCAAAAACATGTCGCGATATCGGACGTTTTTCATCTTACTTCATCTTCACAAAAATTACACTTATAAAACACATGAAATCACATCCACACCCCCTCCCCAAAACAAACATGTCACAATCGTGACATTTCTTTTCAAACACATCTATTTCGCCTTCCTCCCCCAAACAACATGTCGAAATCGTGACATGTTTCTCCATTTAGCCTTTTCTCCACAATATGTCGCGAAATCGTGACACTTTCTATCTTCTTGCACTTTGATGCTTTTAGGCCGCAAAAATTCGACATGTCACGAAATCGTGACATTCCGTACAATCTGGCTGCCTCCTTGCTTCCGCCTCACGAAAATGCGACATGTCACGAAATCGTGACAATTCTCCGCACTTTGCCCTTCCTGTCCAATATGTCACGAAATCGCGACATTTTCTTGCTTTCTCTATTGTTGCCGCTTCCTGTCGCGATATCGCGACAAGTTTCTCTTACTTAGCTTCATTTCTAAAAATGTCGCGAAATCGCGACGTCTTTCATGCCTTATGCTTTTCTTTCAACCTTGCCGTGATAACGCGACATGTCGCGATATCGCGACATTTTCTACATTTTGCTCCTTGTTCACTTTTCTGTCACGATATCACGACAGTTTCTCCATTGCTCTTCTTTACTGATTTTTGTCGTGATATCGCGACATTTTCTTATCATGTCGCTTTGTTGCCTTTGCAAGTCAAATGTGACATGTCGCATTCGTCACGAAAATGCGACATGTCGCGATATCGCGACAGTTTTACCCCTTGCTGCTGTTGACTGCGTTGACCACAAACGCGACAGTCGTGAAAATGCGACATGTCGCGATATCGCGACAATTTTCATCCCTTAGCTGATTTTTGCTTTGACTCACGAAAGCGCGACATGTCACGATATCGCGACAGTTACATTTTCTTTGCTCTAACACAAAACCTATAGAGATTTTTACATTTGCCCTTTCAAAATGCTTGAAGGAACAATAGAGGAGTTAATATCTCTACAACTTATGCATTCTTTACATTAACAGTAACAACAAAAACAATGTGGCAAAAATGCCAACATTCTTGGCGGCTCGCGGGGTATACAGTTCTACTGTATGCATGAATCTCAGGCCTTAATCCATTGGGCAACAGAGTCAAGAAGCTGGAGGAGCAGAAAGTGAATGCTGGTTGATGCTGGACGCGTCGGCGAACTGCTGCAACAATCTCTTGCTGGTACTCGGCACTCAAAACAGGACCTTCAACAAAAATTTATGGGAGAGCAGAACTTCCTTTATTTCTTTAGAACGACTGCATTTTGCCTAGCTCGGTTGAGCTGGGTAATCACCAGGTGCTGTGCAAGGATCTCCATGGCAGTAGTGAAAAAGCACCTGTGTTACAAAATGGAAATGAATGGAGGGATGACCTACGGATGCGCAGGCCATGGAACGGGAATGAGGAATGATGGGATGGTGAAAGATGAAGGAGTGGAAACGGTAGATACAGCAACAGGGTGCTACTGTGCTACCAGCTGTTGGGATGCTATGAAAACAGATAATGAAATGGAAGTGGATGGAATGGAGGATGTGGGGTAGGAACTGTGGAAAAGTGCTCAAAAGACAAAGAATTAGAAGAAAGGGAAGTGAAGAAAAGGGAACATCAGAGGGGGGAGTAGAAACAACAGTAGTGGCTTGATTATTTGCAGAAGAAGAAGGAGTAGAGAGAGGAAGGGAATGAAGTAGAGGGGAAGAAAGAAGTAGAAGAAAGCCACTATCTGTTGGGAAGGAAAAGAAAAAGGAAAAGAAATAAGCGTACCTACGGGCTCGCATGCAAAAAGAGCCGGAGTTAACGAATTTTTTTTTTTCTTTATGATATGTACAAGGTAACCCCGAGCTTAGCTGTGAACTCTCTCGAGAGGCACGTACCCAAACATGACTCTATGATCTCCTGGATCCCAGACCTTGGATAGACACTCAGTGGTCTCCTGATTGATAATCAGCTTGGAGTCACCAAAGATTTGCAACTGTCATGCTCCAAGTGTCTCAACCGTCTTGGGACCTAAGCATAAAGCCTCATCTTCTACTGTATTATCTGTGCAGCTCCAGGTTAACTAGTCTAAAGAAGAACGTTGAATTCTAGAAGGTGACATTAGAACAGTCCCAATGCCAGTGCCATTTCTGCATTGTGCCCCATCGAAATGGAGCTGATCTTGACTTCCATCATTCTGTTCTTGAGCCTTTTCAGTCTTGAGAATAGAATAACAACCAATCTCAGTTTCCACCATGGCATTAAAATCAAGCATTGAAAACTCATCCTCCAAGCAAAGCTCATCCAAGACTTCACCCATCAAATCAGGATCTTCCAATTCCTCAATTATCATATTGACAGAATGTTTGGATCTTTCTTCTTCTTCCATCTTCTCTACATGAAAAGTAGAAGGCTTCTGATTATAGATACGGACTCTTCTTCCTTTGAAAGGAACCTCCAAGTGAGAATAATCTAGAGAAAGGTAGCCTCCCAGCTTGGCAGTGAATTCTCTTGATAAACACATACTGAAATATGGTTCCAAATCAACCACAACTATCTCCTGAATTACTGTAATCTAAGGCAGACTATGTAGAGCAATAGGAACATCCTTGATTACACCCACTATTTTTATGGGAGTCCCGTCTAACTGCAAGACACCAGGGCTACTTCTTGTATACTCCATACCCATGACTTCACAAACTGCCTTTGGCATGACAGTTGTCGCAGCACCAGAATCAATCATGCAGTTGTGCACAATCCAACCCTCCATTCTGAGTGACAAGTAAAATGGGGGTGGTCTATTCTTTCCAGTGGCTGAAGAAGTTAACGTTTGAGACATAACTATCTGGGCTGGAGCCTTTCCCTTACTCTTTATGGTCTTCAAGGATTCCTGTAAGAGATTTACCTGTCCAGGTAGTTGCAAGGTGTCATACAGACTTACCTTAGCTGGTGTCCGTTTGAATTCTTCAACTATGTTGTACTCCATTGAGATCTGCTCTTTCCCTCCACTAGTAGATTCAAATTTGTTTCTGTACTGCTGGGTGGCCTCCACTCATTGCCTTTTAGTCAATGATGGATACCGCAGCGTCTCTCTAGCTTGTTCCTTTGTTTTCGCTTGCGACTGGGAAGTAGAAGCTTTTTCCTTCTCTTTTGCTTGTGGTGGAAGTGGATCCTTCGACAAAATAGGTGATTGTTGTGGAGCTGGAGGATCATGAGCCTTTGCAGGTATTTGCTGCTTTGTTGCTTGTACAGGAGGCACTTTCAATGGCTCCATCTTAGCTGGATCTACCAACATTGGTTTCTTGCCGCTGCGTGTCAGGACTGCTAAGTGTTCCTCAAGAGACTTCACAGAATTAAGATCTACCTCTCGAATCATGTTTACATGGCTCCCTGCAAGAACTTGCAAATAATTTTGGTGGACCATGCAAGTGGACTCATCATGTGGGTCATTGCATGTAGAGCACCAATATGTTCCTTCTGCAGGGCCAACTTCCTCATTTGTCAACACAGTTAGGTTCTTTTCTGGCACCTTGCTTGTTGAAGCCGCTTGTTCTCTCGTGATCGGCGGAGGTTGAAATCTCCTGGGTTGGAAATCTCTCTCGGCCTACTTTCTTTCAATGATCGTAATCTTATTTCCCATCGCTCTTATAGCTGAATTAGCAGATTGTACCTCTTGTAATAGGATTGCAAAAGGATCAGGATTTGAGGGCGCAGGAGGTGCTGGTAGAGGTAGAGGTGCTAGCGGTGCAGGCAATGCTGGGAATGAAGTGGGAGTTGGTAATCGCGGAATGCTCGATGCAAGCAACTGTGGAATAGTTGGAGCAGGGAGCTGGGGAACTGGAATGGGTGCGATCTGAGGCGCACTTGAGCTCCATGAGGGAATAGGATACATGGAAGGCATAGGCTGTGAAAACGAACTAGAGTACAAATGCTTAGGAAGATCAGGTAAGATGGGCATTGTTACCTTTGGTGGAAGCCTACCTATGGCAATCAAGTCAGCTTTCGCCTTTTGTGCTTGTTCGAACAGTTCGGGAAATGTAGTCACGTTGGACTGTCGGACAGCCCAACCGATGTCTGTGTTAAATGCTCTGAGGTAATAAAATGCAGCTAGCTCATCAATAGGCCGAAGACCATCAAGAATTCTCTGCCAGCTTCTGGTAAATCTGACATTGAAGTCAGCTATCTCTTCCTGCGGGTGCCTTTGAATTACATTAAATTGATACAATAAGGAGTATGGATCAGCTTGTTCATGAAAATTTTTGACTAACAATTCTCCTAATTGATCCCATGATGTAATAGTGCCTGGTGGCAACGTTCGGTACCAATACAACAATTTACCTCTCAGTGATAACACCAACAATTTAATCATTACATCTTCGTCTGTTATGTCATGGATGGCTGCCAAAGAGGCTACATCATTAATATGCTCATAAGCAGTCTTACCAGTACCATCATAGGTCGGCAAAGCTTTCAAAGCAGCTTGAGGAACTGGATTTTGTGCCAGTAAGTTCAAAGCTCCCGAACCATTCCATGCCGAGAACTTCCTTGGTGGAGGATGCTTGGGCCATTTGGACTACTGGATCTGGATGTAGCAAGCTCGTAGCAGTACTGGGAGGAGTCGGGGATGGCACAAACTGACCTGCAACCTACGATGAAACAACAAATGATGGATTCATAGGACTTACCAATCTTGAGCGCTCCCTCCAGTTCTGAACATCAATCTCGAAGAATTCGACTGGATCTTTCGATTCTTTGGCACTTGATCTCGTGATCATGAAGCAAATATTTTCACCAGCTTCACAATTAGAAATTTCTAGGTACAATCACCTTCAACAGAGTCACCAGATGAACTTACAATCTCCGCTTTGAGGTCAAGACAGTTCATCAAAATCTTGATTCCTCCGGGTGTCAATTTGAAATAATACTTGTCCCACCGATTGTGGATCTTTCAGAGACAGAAACAGTCTGTCCCATCGGGCGTGCCAAAAACTGTTGGTCACAAATCTGCCACAGGAAAGGATTTTATATGTATATGCGCCCTAGACTTGGCCAACATTGAAAGGCCGAGAAAAAGAGATGTCTCCTGGGCCAATCTCCAGAGAGGGCTGGTTCCCACACTAATCTAAACTGGTTTCAAGACTAGAGATGCAAGAAAGAAATGGGAAATAATGCGAAAAGAAATGGGAAATAACGGAAAGGGATGTAAATATGGCCGAAGCCGATCGTTGATGGGGAGAACAACCTCGAACAGTAATAACTTCAACTAGATCCTAAAGCTAAGCAGCAACTGACTCTTAGAATACGTATACAAAAACTGGATCACACATTAGCCATGAGTTCACTTCCAAATAAACTTCAAACATTCAAATGCCAATACAGCCAAATTCAACACAACAGAATTCAACTGATATTACATTGGACTACACAGAAGTAAATCACACAGAAAGCCAAACATACACAACAAATTAGATCACCAACTCCAGAAGACACTAAGAATGGAAGCAATTGCATCTAGGATTTCTATTTCAATTTTTGCAACAAGATCCTCCTCCTTTTGCTTGAGTTTTACATTGGTATTTATAGAGGTCCGCCCTCTTCCTTTCGTATTACAACATTTAATACATGAAATAGATTTTGAAAAATGATCCCCTTAATCTGCCTCGAAGAAATGACAGTTATCGGGGTGAGCCGAAAGTTGTTAAGAGATCACGAACAGGAGCTTTGAATATTGGAGGCATCTTTAATTTTGGCGGCATCGAAAAACTGCCTTCGGTTCTTCCATCTTGCGCACATCGGTAATCAGCAACATTTAATCTTGGAACCGCTTCTTTGACCATGATCTCAAAAATAGTTGGAGAGCTTTTACTTGATCCTTATCTGCTCTGCACGTTCTCCTATGCAATCCTGAAGAAAAATGCAAACTGAACTGTATCGGGCCTTTGTTGTTGCTTCGGTCACGAAAATGAGACAGGTCACGAAAATGCGACATGTCGCGATATCGCGACACTTTTACCTTGTTGCCTTCTCTCTCCGCCACCAGTCGCGAAAACATGACATGTCACGAAATCGTGACATCTTCTTTTCTTTTGGCTCTTCTCTATGATATGTCGTGAAATCGTGACATTCGCCTCTGCTTTGGCTTCTTCGCTGCTCCTTATCGCGAAAATGAAACATGTCGCGAAATCGTGACATTTTTCTCTTGCGTTGTCTTTATCTCCTTCTTACCCATGAAAATGCGATAGGTCACGAAAATGCGACATGTCATGAAATCGTGACACTTTCTCGTTGCCTTGTACTTCTCAGCTTTCATCTCGCAAAAATGTGATAGGTCATGAAAATGCGACATGTCGCGATATCGCGACGTTTTTTCCATTTAGTTCTTTCATCTTCAACAAGTCGCGAAATCGCGACATGTTTCTGTCTTCCTCTATCTTGATGTTGTTCGGCCGCAAAATGTGACATGTCGCGAAATCGCGACATTCCGTACAATATGTACCTCGTTCTGGAAAAGAAACATGTCACGATATCGTGACATTTTTCCATTTGATTCTTTCATCTTCAATATGTCGCGAAATCACGACAGGTTTCTATGTTCTCCTTATTTCCGCCTTTGCCTCACGAAAACGGAACATGTCGCGAAATCGTGACATGTTTTTCCATTTGGCCTTTTCTCCAAAATATGTCGCGAAATCGTGACACTTTCTGTCTTCTTGCACTTTGATGCTTTTAGGCCGCGAAAATTTGACATGTCACGAAATCACGACATTTCGTACAATCTGGCCGCCTCCTTGCTTTTGCCTCACGAAAACGCGACATGTCGCGAAATCGTGACAATTCTCCGCACTTTGCCCTTCCTGTCCAATATGTCACGAAATCGTGACATTTTCTTGCTTTCTCTATTGTTGCCGCTTCCTGTCGCGATATCGCGACAAGTTTCTCTTACTTAGCTTCGTCCTCAAAAATGTCACGAAATCGCGACGTCTTTCATGCCTTATGTTTTTCTTTCAACCTTGTCGCGATAACGCGACATGTCGTGATATCGCGACATTTTCTACATTTTGCTCCTTGTTCACTTTTTTGTCGCGATATCGCGACAATTTCTCCATTGCTCTTCTTTACTGATTTTTGTCATGATATCGTGACATTTTCTTATCATGTCGCTTTGTTGCCTTTGCAAGTCGCAAAAACGCGACATGTCACGATATCGCGACGTTTTCATTTTAGTGCTTTTGTTGACTATGTTGACTGCAATATTGCGACAGGTCACGAAAATGCGATATGTCACGATATCACAACATTTTTACCCCCCTTGCTACCGTTGACTGCGTTGACTGTGAAAACGCGACAAGTCGCGAAAATGCGACATGTCGCGATATCGCGACAATTTTCATACTTAGCTGATTTCTGCATTTGACACCGTGAAACTGCAACATGTTGCGGTATCGCGACAGTTACATTTTCTTTGCTCTAACACAACCTATAGAGATTTTCACATTTGCCCTTTCAAAATGCTTGAAGGAACAACAAAGGAGTTAATATCTCTACAACTTATGCATTCTTTACATTAATAGTAACAACAAAAACAATGTGGCAAAAATGCCAACAAACACTTTGCCTTGTCTTCTTTTAACTATAGAAGAATATTCCTGTCACACCAAGTGCTCTTTGACTTCAACCTTTTGACATCAATGACAACAAAGCTTGCTCATATTTCCAACATTGATGATCCTTATTTCTTATTTGTGCATTATTTTCTTCCTCAATGATGCTTCCACTCCTCAACTTATCAACATAGGTCTTAGGTTCTTCTTCAATCTCTTCCTCTCTTCCTTTTCTTTTGAGCTTGACTCCTCTTTTTGTACCTCTTGACCTCCTTGATAGCCTAGTCCTATTTTGATAAATAAATATCTTTGTGCTTTGATAATGTTATCCAAAGCTTTTGAACTTTTCCCAAACATGTGCAACTTATCCTTAGAATGTTTCACTTCTATCCTTAGATAAACCACTTCATGTTCTAATATTTCACATTCTAACTCTTTTGCCTCTAAATTTTCAACCATAACTTATTCAAATCTCCTTTCCTCAAGTTTTAAGTTTTTGAGATCTTGTAGAAGCTTTTCCTTTATTTCCTCATCTTATTGAACTTGAGCCTTCAGTCTTGAGTTCTTCTTTCTAGCTCTTTTCAACTCTCTAAGAGCAACAATAAGTTCCTCTTCTAGGTCAATTGTGGCTTCTTCTTCTATTTTTGAATCTTCCTCTAGGTCTTCAATTATAGGAGCATCTTCTTTTTCTTCTACTTGGTCAGAAACATCTTCTACTTAATCTTCAATAGGAGTATCCTATTCCTCTTCTATTGCCAAAAATAGAATCTCTTCTTTTTCACTATCTGAGAAACTTTTATCACTGTCACATGAAACACTGCTTGCTTCTTCAATATAGAAACTCTTCTTGTGCCTTTGAAAAATCTTCTTCTTATGCTTGTTTTGACCATATCTATTTTTATTTTCATATCTGAATTTTCTTTCTTTCTTCTTCTTATAATCCTATTTCTATTCACTACTACTACTTCTAGTTTATGAACAATTAGATGTATAGTGACCAAAGTTACCACAATTAAAACATTTTACAGTATTCATACCTTTGTGTTTTCTTGAGCCCTTCTTATTTATTCTCACATAGTTAGCTTCTTCATTACTGCTTGACTCATCACTTGATTCTGGTTTCTTATCTTTTATCTTCTTTGAAACTTTGAATGCTACCTCTCTCTTGGAATTTTGATCTTTTTTTGTCCTCATCTCATAAGCTATGAGAATTCCATGTAACTCATCCATTGTCAACTTATCAAGATCCTTCATCTCTTCTATTGCTAAAATCTTTGCATCATACCTCATAGGGAGTGATCTTAATACTTTTTGAGCAACACTAGAGTCCTCAATTTCTAATCCAAGTCCTCGCATAGTATTAACAATTTCATCAACACAAAGTAAGTACATAGAAATATCTTCCTCATATTTCATATTTAATTCTTCAAGCCTCCTCCTATGAGTTTGAATTTTTGCCAAATTAACCTTGATGTATCCTTCATTTGTTTGATTAAATTTATCCCATATTTATTTTTTTGATTTGCACTACATAAATTTCACAAACTCTGATTCACGTAATCCACTTAAGATTCTATTCATAGCCTTGGAATTATTTACATATTGTTGCTTGCCATAATTATCTATGGGAGGAGTAGTTGTAGGTTTGAACCCATCCTCAACAGATTGCCATGTTTCATATCCTTGTGCTATCAAATAAGTATTTATCCTCATACTCTAGAAAACATAATTATTTCCATCAAATATTGGAGCCTTATTTGTTGAAGATCCATTATAAGAAGCCATCTGTATTCCTGTAAGATTTTCTTTCAAGTTGTTAGATTTTTTGAAGGAGCCTGCTCTGATATCAATTGAAGAACACAAGCTTATACTGAGAGGGGGGTGAATAGTATATGATAAACTTTTACTTTTCTTTCCCAAAAAATATTATCCAATGTTATCAATTGCAATATCTTTTCATAGCAGTATTAAACAATCTCATCAATAGTAGTAACAAGACAATGCATAAATAATCACACACATGAGAGACATAAATTTAACATGGTTCACCCAATGTGGGTTACGTCCACGGAGAAAATATTTCTTCTAAATTTTCTCAACAAATCTCTTGGAAACCAATTCCCTATTACAATTTTTATGGACCTCTATCCAAAGGAGATATCAATCCCCTATGCTCAAGTTTGTGGACCTCTATCCATAGGAGAAATCTATCCCCTTAACTTTGGTTCGTGGAACTCTATCCATAGGAGAACTCTATCCCCTTACTAGTCTAGTTTGTGGAACTCTACCCTCAGGAGACACCTCTCCTTTGTTATGGTTCATGGAACTCTATCCACAGGAGACACCTCTTCCCTCTACTCTGGTTTGTGGAACTCTATCCATAGGAAACACCTCTCCTCTTTGCTTTGGCTCATGGAAATCTATCCACAGGAGACACCTCTCCTATTTGCTCTGGTCACCTCCAAAGTTGGTACACAACTCTACTTAACTCTGCTCTAAGCCTACTCGTGAGGCTTACTCAGGTTCGTTCACAAATATTCTATCAACTCTATCCCAAATTTGCACACACTACATGCACAAATCTATCTCAACTCTATCTGAAATCTACACACATTACATGCACAAATTTATCTCAACTCTGCCCCAAATATGCACATATTACATGCACAAATATGTCTCAATTCTACCCCAAATATTCACACATTAGATGCACAAATCTATCTTAACTCTACCCCAAATATGCATACATTACATACACAAATATGTCTCAAATATATCCCAAATTTGCACATATTACATGCATAAATTTATCTCAAATCTGCCCCAAATATGCAAACATTACATGCATAAATCTGTCTCAACTCTACCCAAAATCTGCACACATTATATGCACAAATATGTCTTAACTCTACCCTAAATATACACACATTACATGCACAAATCTATCTCAAATATACCCCAAACATGCTTCAAGTCTTCTCAAAATACTTGCTCAAATATACCTCAAACCTACTTCAAGTCTTCTCACAAGACTTGCTCATGACACATACTCAAAACTTGCTCATATAACCTACAAGCCTTCTCAAAAGACTTACTCAAAATAGCTCAAAACTGCTCATCAAAACTTGTTCTCAACTCTCTAAATCTTACATACAAAATAATGTTCATCTATTTCTAGATCTTGCATAATAGTGTCATCAAGTGTTTTATCTAATCTTCAATGTGTTTTATTTCACTAAAGCAGTTTAGACATATTCTACCTAGAATTCGTTTTAACCTCTTTAACATATAGAGAATGATATGCACTTGACAAATGCTCAATATGTTTTACACATTCATTAAGTCTGTCACTTTCACATGTCTCACATTCAATAAATCAGATCCCTAACTCTTACAAATTTCTTTCAAATTAAATCACGCTAGTGTATAACTTTGCTTCACAAAACTAGTCTATGTTCCTTGTAAATTTTCTCTCAAAGATCAAATACAATAATGCACAAGTTTGCTCTCAACCCTAGAACAAGTCTTTCTAATTTATTTCAAGGATAAAGCACAACTTGTTCACAAACTCTAGCACAAGTGTTTCCAATTTCTTTCAACAAGGATGCACAATTTGTTTCACAAACCCTAGCTCAAATATTTCCAACAATGCACATATATAATCCTTATTTTTCCACCTTATGATTCAGAAATATTTTCTCAACCAAACACCTTAAAGAAGGAATAATTTCATCATACCTCTTAACTTACTTTTATGGAGATGCGCCCTCAAAAACCTATCTCAAAAATAATTTACTTTTCAAAGTGCCACTTCAAAAGTAGTTAGTAGATTTCTCTTTCAAACCATCAACATTAAATTTCTTTTCAAAAATATGTGCACAATGAAATATAAAAATGATGCTCAATGACTCTCCTTTTTTCTCAAAATATAGGGCATTAAAAATTATCAAAACCCCTGAAACTTTCTTTTCACCATACAAAAATTACAACAAAAAATCTAGCCACAATAACACCTTATAACTCCTACTTTTGCAAGAAATATTTTTCACCACACCACAAAGTTTCTTATAGCACTCAATAACTCAAAGCAAAAATTACAACATTTAAATCATCCATATACACCTTATACCTCCTTACTTTCATAAAATAATTACCAACACACTTAATGACCCAAGGCACAAATTATAACTTTTAATGAACTTCATACACCTTATACCTCCTAGTGAAATTAATAATTTTCAATGCACTCACTGTCTAATAATGCACATAGAAATCTGATTTATAATGTTGTATGTTGACCCCAATAATTTATACAAAAATCAAACCTTATGTCTCCCCTAATGCCAAGAATTAAAGCGCATACCTTAGACGTTCAAAAATATTTTTTAATTCAAAACTTTATGGCTTTGCTAACACTGCCACCACAATCCGAACATGCCACCTCTAGCCTGTGCCCTAGTGCAAGCTAGGACACTGTATGGGCTAGATGCCCACACAAAAACCAAAACACATGTGCTCCTATTTCAACTACCATACAATGTGATATCTTTCTCAACCAAAACTTTAGCAAAACTGTCTTTGTCATACTTCGAACTCGAGACCTCCTCTCTACCAGTGATCTAGAACAAGGCCTCCCTACCGTCTGGGCTAGCCGCCTAGATGAGACTTCAAACTTACTACTTCCCCTTTTGAATTTTTGAATCTGCTTTAGAAATCGTGCGTCTATCCTTTCCTTTTACTTTACCCTCAACGAATCGAACGTTCGAGCGGATCTCACGATTTTTGCTTGGTCTCAACCTTAGGCAAATGAAATAATTTTTCCCCTTTAAATATGCTTTCCCATTCCTGCATTGATGTCGACACTTCAAATAAATTTGAATGTTATTTCCTTTGGTGCTTATTTTAACTTTGAAACCTTTGCATTATAATATTAAAATATTATAATGTTAATATATTTGAAACCTTTGAAACCTTGGTGTATTGGAAATAATTATGTCTTTGAAACTTTTGCCTCCTTTGTAATATTTAAATTTTTATTTAAATATTATAACCTTTTTCTTAGTAAAAATAACTTGGAGATGTATATTGCCTTGATAACCATTTCATTTTTTCTCATCAACATATTTCTGCCTTGTGCCTTATTATTTCAACCTTAAAGATAATTCTACCTTTGACATCAATGACAACCAAAATACTTAATATTTTCAACAAGAAGTCGAAGAAGTCATCCTTGAAAAAGTATCTTATAGTATTTTGAGGAAGATTACAATTTCTAGTAGTGTACATGATTGAAGTTCAGCAATAAAATAGTATTTTCTTTCCATATCTTTTGCAATGTTGTTTTGTCTTTCACAATGATTTATTTTCTTCTATAGAATCTTTATTTTTCCTGCATCAATGAATAGTTAGATGTTAGAATAGGTTAAATGAATAGTAGTTACTGAGATAAATTAGTGTAGAGGAGAAGATAAATATGCTATCCTTTTATAAGGCAGGTCCCACTTCCATAAGATCAGTCCCTACTCTCTCACTCCTGCAATAAAATAGGATTAGTTAGTATAAAATAAAATTAATATAAATTAAATTATATTATTTATTTCAAAATTAAAATAGTCAATATTATTAGCTACACATGGATCCACATTCATTAGGTTAATTTCATATTAAAAATAATTGCATTTAAATATTTCATTTTCTTGTAACCTGATCTTAAGAAATTGAACTAAGTAAGTTGGTTAATGTCATGGAATATCTATACTGGATATATGTTCTTTAAATCGATTAAGACCTGGATTGATAAATTAAATGATTAGTTGTTCAAGCTAGACATTTTTGGTGTCATTTTTGGGGAGAACAATGCCATTGCATTAATCTAAAGACTATTGGACCACGTAAGGAAGGAAGCTTACCTACATGTGGAGGGTGGCGCAAGTAGTGATCAATGCATGTGTAGGCCTATACGTGGATCGTGGAGCAAGTAGTGATAAATACACGTATAGAGTTGCATGTGGAGGGTGGACCAGGTTCTACTTTCTTAAATCAACTTTTATTTGCTTTCCTAGAGTTAGCAATTTATTTTCCCATCATTTATTTTTCAACATTTACTTTTCAGCAATTTCCCTTTTCAAAAATTTATTTTCCAAGTCATTTATTTTTTAGCATTTACTTTTCAACAATTTCCCTTTTCAACAATTTCCCTTTCAACAATTTATTTTTCAAGCAATTTATTTTCTTGCACAATGTGGTTGTTGCTAGTTTAAATCTAAGACTCTTTGGCCTGTAGAAACACAAGGTAGTACAGGAAGTAGGTGTGACTGAGTGACACAACCATAGTGAAAACATCCCTTAGAAGTAAAATGGTAACAACAACACTTTATTTTTTCCTATTGTGCTAAAATTGGTTGTATGAATTCATTGACCGTGGGTTGCACCTGATTTTAGTTATAGTAGGATTGCTTTAAATTGTCAAACAAAACAAAAACAAAACAAAAATAGAACAAAAAAATAAGAGAATATATATATATATATATATATATATATATATATATAGAGAGAGAGAGAGAGAGAGAGAGAGAGAGAGAGAGAGAGAGAGAGAGAGAGAGAGAGAGAAGTAAAAGTTGCTAGATGGTGGAAAATTGTCTTAATCAATTTGTGATTGACCTCATAAACATTACCGATAGAACAAGAAATTAACCTTATTTTCAAAATAAGACACTAAACACCTGTGCAAATATATTGATATCATAAAATTTAAATCAGACGAATTGGGTAAAATCCAAAGACTAAGCATAGCTAAAATTCTAGGGTCATATTTTCACTCACCCTACCTTGACCTTATAAGGAGTTGTGAGTGGTGGCTAGGGGATAGGAGAGCAACAATAAATTTGGTCACCTACCCATGGGATTAGTATTTCAAATATTCCCTTACCATCCATAGTTTCCTAGCAAAAACATATGACAAGGAAATAAATCTAGAGTATAGCAAGAGATATCATAGGGCATCAAGAGTAGTCCACTTTAGAGAATTTTGTTAAGACTTGCATTACAAATTACAGTTCGAAAGCCCTAACACAATTCCAAAATAGGCTTTTATTGTCCAATTGATTACTCTAGTGACAACATATTTTAGATTTAACAAAGAGCATTATATGACTCATGAGCAACTTGATCCTATTAACAATATCCATAGGTTGTTCAAGGAATATTAAAAAGGTAAAAATTTATTACAAGAACCAAAGAACTTGAAAATTTCATGAACAAACCTAGAGACTTGAAGGGAAGATTTATGAAGTTAGTAAACCAGAAGCATATTTCCAAAGAGACCTTAGTAAGAAATATGAAACTTCTAAGTTAAAAGAAACTGAAACTACAATTCAAACATCTACAGATTCTGCATCATCAAAGCAAATTGAATTTCTAGAACAAGATCCCAAAACATATCTACTACCCGAACCATAATTTGACGATCATATAGATCCCTCAACACTCTTTTTTGAACCTATACCTGAGCCAATTCTTGAAATCTTATATTCAATCATGGCTGATCAGGCTAGTGAACATGGGAAAGTAAATGGAAACCAAAGGAAACATAGGCAAAGGACTAATGATCAAGAAGAAGTGGAAAACATAAGGGGAGGTGGACAGAGAAAGACTTTTGCCTTCCCAATTCCTTCTTCTGAAGAAAGGCTAATAAGAGAACCGAAATTGGTCTCTATTGCTATTTTTCCTACCTTTCATGGGAAACCACATGAGGATCCCAATGCCTTTCTCTTTGAATTCAAAGTGGTGTACCAAGATTACTTTTACACCACTGATGATAAAAAATTAATACTATTCCCTCTACGCTTAAATATGCAGCCTTGAGATGGTTCATGGGTCTAGGAGAAAGAGTTTACATAGATGGGATGGAGAACATGGATTAAAAGACATATTACTTGAGAGATACCAAGATTATTGTAGATTTCAGGGTAAGAAAGCTGAGTTGTTTCACATGAATCAAATAGATGATGAATCCCTTGAGGATTATCTCGAGAGATTCCAATTTTTGGGATCAAGGGTAAACATTGAGTTGGATGAGGAGGTTCAATTTTTTTTTTCTTAAAGGGCTAAAGTATTATGTTCTAGACATACTAAACCTTATGGAAAAATGGGATATCCATCAGATGGGATTAGGAGAAATTGTAAATCTCTGCAAAAATTATTCAAGAAATAAGCCATTAAGAAGTAATAAGTACCCATCATCAGGAGGAGGAGTAACGCGAGCTGAAATTGGAAACATGCTAGAGAGTCTTAAAACTAATTTATTGAGCACATTATCCCTCAACCTCATGGATAAGAAACCGAAGGATCAAAACATTGAAGATATATATTGTCAGAGATATAGGAAGAAACACAACTTGAGAGAATATGCTCTCAACATTACAAACATTTCCAACATCTCTACTTGTTGTAAAATTTGTGACAAGAACCATAGTACCAAAAATTGTAAATATATTTTTGCTATCAATATTGCTATAAAATAACCTAAGGTCGAAGAAGCAGAAGATGTTTATTTCATAGCTCAAAGAAGGAATGGTCCACCCAATTGGTCAAATTCTAAATATTCCAGCCAAAAAAGACCTAATTATTGGTCAAATGCTTTGAATTGATTGAACTAGAATTAATTCAATCAAGATCACAATTCATGTCCAATTCATATGGAAATTCACCTCCATGGATGGCAGGCAAAAATCAGAATGCATCTAATTGGAATACGAGTGGCCAATATAATCAAACAGGATCTAGCTGGTCTCAAGGGCAACCCCAACAATAAAAATTTCAAAATAAATTTAGGGGGCAAGTACCTCAAAACCAGCCCCAGAATAGAATTCTCCCCCCTCTGAATGATGTAAATAATCCTCTTAAGTAGCCATATTTATCAGCTCAATCGGTGCATAACCCTAATAATAACAAAAACGTTCAATAGGTCTATAAAAAAAATGAGATATGCTCAATATTTGTGGTACCTTGCCAATAAATTCAATTAAGATCTGGAAAAATATTGGATAATACTAGAGCTACTCTCACAGAAATTGAAGAACCCCAAAGAATCTATTTGAAAAAGTAAATGAAGATGAAAATCCTGAAGAAGAGGTGGTAGCTTTAATAGAAAAATTCTAGAAAAACAAAAAGAGATCCAAATTCAAAGGAAATAAGTGGAGATACCATTTCCTAAAATACTGGAAATACCAAAAGAACCATCTAAACTAGCTTTCAATTTCCTTCAAGAGTTGGAAAACGTCACCATTAAAATTCCTTTGTTACAAGCCATCAAGGACATTCCTATCTATTCCAAGTTAATCAAGAACATATGCACAAATTCTAGAAGGAAAAATAAGAACAAAACTCAAACCATTCAAGTCATTGGATAGTTGTCTAAGATAATGATTGAAGGTAGGTTATTACCAAAATATACCGATCCTGGAATACCTATCCTTATAGTTCACATTGGTAAAATAGCCTTGCATAAGTTTTTGGTCAATTTAGTATCTGCTATTAATGTCATGACCAAGAAAACAGTAGAATCCTTAGGAGTATGCAAATTACAACCAACTTCTATAGTACTCCAACTTGTAGATAGATCTACTATTAGACCAGAAGGAAAATTGGAGGATGTTATAGTTTTCGTAAGTTCATGGGAATACCCTATAGAATTTATAGTATTACAACCCAAGAAAAAGTTAGGGGGACATCCCTTAATTTTAGGATACCCATGGCTTGCAACAGATGATGCCTACATCAGTTGCAGATCCAGAAATATGACTATCTCTAATGGCAAGAACACTAAAGATCTTAGCCTATTTTTTGAATCAACATTAAATAGATATTTTTTGAAACAACTAAGGTATGATTTCCCTCATGATTTGGATGATATTGTAGCACCCTAAAATTGGCATAGTAAACCTTAGCAAATAATTAAAATTACCTTAGTAATAATTCAAATTCAAATTTTAACCCCAAAACCGCTCCCAAACCGCTTGCTACCCGTTTCCTCATTTTTCATGCCATTTTTAGAGTTTGTTTCATCCGTTGGACGATATCGTCTCCGATCAGACGATATCGCCTCAGATCGGACGATTTCGTCTGGAGCAGAACGTCCAGTCGATTTCGTCCCAAAACTAATTTTTCATAATTAGCTTCTGTTTCAATGGCGTCTCTAATCTGGGCAGAAGCGTGTCTGCGTCGTTAGAGACCTCCCCCATTGGAGATCTCCCAAAATGGGATGATCTCCAACCTCCCAACCTCCCTCCTAAGCCTATTTAATCTTAGGCCCTCCCCTTGACATCCCCCTGGCTGAAATTTCTTGTAACACGAGTTCTACATGCATTAGACCATCTTAAATCACCATTTGTTTTCATATTTTTCTAAGTTTGTTTGCAGGAACTTTGTTATTCTTCGATCGGAGCAAGCTCAGATCGTCGTAGACGATCTTGTCCAATTCGAGACGATTTCGTACCAATCCGAGATGATTTCAACTGCAGTCAACATTGGGGGCAATTACTGCCCAGAGTTTGCATTTTTCTCTTCTCATCTATTGTTTTATTCTGCATCTAGTCAGTTTATTATTATTTTCTGCTATTCTGCATCTTGGAGTTCACCCATATAGCTTTAATGCATAATAAAATCATAAATTGTCATTAAATCATTGTAATGCACTCGTGTTTTTGTTTGTTATTATTATTTTAACATTATTACTGTCATTCTACATCATTGCCCTCTGTTGGCATAGTTGCATTTTCTGTATTTTGTATCTATTTCTCTGATTGCAGGTCTCTGATAAATTCGTCAGATCTCAGACGATCTGTCAGATCGGAGACGATTCTGTCAAATTCCAGACGATCTTGACTGCTTCAAAAATCAGAACCTCCATCAGACATCCGAAACCAGGTATGGATTTCTTCACTTAATTATTCTCTGTGTTTTCTGTCTAAATCTATTTTTTGTCTTCATTTAATTTGCATTTTCATAATAGAACAATTTAGATTCATCTGGCCAAACCTAGGACTTGGATGATTAAAGATAAAATTGAACACATCAAACACATTCCCAACCTAGGCGTGGAAGCGCCACTAAACGTTTCCTGGTGAACCCCACCATCCATCAAAAATTCACCCTTATACACCTCCCCAGAGAGGCGGGACCTTCAAAGGGCCTCTCGGTCTGAGGTATTGTCCCATCCTTTTCCCATCCTCCTTCGGGCGTGGATCCTTTAGCTTGAAGGTAAGGGTGCAAAAAATTTGGAGCGATACATTTTGGTGAACCCGACGTGAAACTAAAACCTTTTGAAAACAAAAACAAAAAAACATAGATGCATTTCAAATCATTAGAAAACTACTAAGTTGCATATCATGTCTAGATGGTAGCTCCTAAGAAAAGACTAGTTGTCACTATAAATGTTGAAAACCAATTAGCAACCATAGAAGTTAATTATGTGCTTAGTGTGCCTGAAACAGATAGAAATCAACTTTTGTGGAAAGAACTTGATAGGAGACTAGGTATCATTTCATCTAGATCAATACAACTTAAACAAATCAAGAGGTTTGCCCTAGATAGGATCCTGGATCCTCATCAACTCATTTTTTATCATGAACTTCAGAGAGCCTGCCATAGGTGGTTAGCCTATAGGAGAGCTCTTGTGTCTTCAGAATTGTTCACCTTCGAGGAATACCTCGAGAACGCAGCTGTTATACACCAATTCCTAGGTCATGTAGAAGATCAAGAGGTCATTCTTATGGATAGGAAAATATGGAATAGAGTTCCTAGAGCTATGTTATATCGAGAGTATTGTCATGAACTTTATTTCTACCAACCAGAATACGAGACAGATAATATTACTATAGCACATTTCATTAAATTTTTGAAAGAAAATTTTCAATTTGAAGAAGAACACTTCATGACTCCTGAAGAACTCGAGCCCATTAATGATATTTATAAATTGTTTATAGAAGACTAGATCATTGCTTTCATTATTATTATCTCTTGCATTTAGTTTGTTGTTTGTTATCTTTATAATATTGTTACAAAAACAAGAAAAACCAAAAATATAACAAAACTAAAACATTTTATTTTTATTACTATAGTAGGTATATAATTAAAATATATACCTCTTAAGCTTGTTGCATATATATATATATACAAGTATATATATATTTGCTGAAATCTAAATTTAAGCACAATGCCTAGACTTAGGAATGGTAAACAAACTGAAGAAGAAGAAGAAGATTGGTTAGGAGACAAAACAAAAAACCCAAATGTCCTTCCTGAGGATTCAATTTCGGAAGGAGAAACTCTAGACCAGCTAGAAGATGAGTTGGTTGAAGAAAATGAACAACAAGAAAATCTTAAAGAGGAAGGATCCTCATCCCCTAGAATGGCTCCAGATGGAACTATTGCTTTTGATAACTTAGATCATTTCTAGAAATTTTTCAATAATAACATTGGTGCTCTTAATATGGCAGTTCGTATTGATAGAGGACAAATTAGTGACACTCAAGCAGCCATGGAAGATATGTTTAACATACACACTAATCCCTTGTCCTTTGTTGATCAAGAAAGTGATAAGGTTGGCCCATCCAATAGAGATATGGTCACTATGATTCAGAACATGCAAAAACAACAGGTTACCCAACCCCCTAAGGAACCTGTTATTGAGCCTAAAATCATTCCCACACAAAAGAAACCTTCATTCACTGCTTTATTTCGCCAAACTATTGATCAATATGCTTCAAATCGACAAAAACCTAAAATGAAGCCAAACACCAATTTTCAACAATCGGGGATACAACATAATACAACTTCAAAACTTCTTCATAACACCCTTCCTACCAACAATTTACACAATAGCAATATAGCCTCTAATCTTCATGTCCCTCCATCATATGCTCACAAATCCCATATTAATACCCTACCGAATCAATATGGTGGGCAAACCAGTAATCTGGAAGCCATGGTGAAACAGTTAGCTTCGCGTATGGACCAGATAGATCCCTACAGTCCCTCGTACAATTATCGAGAGATGTGTAGTCAACCTTTGGATCCCATAGTTGTAGCACAACCATACCCTAAACACTTTCCCATGCCCGTCCTGCCTATATATAAAGGAACAGAAGATCCCATAGAGCATCTTCGCATGTTTAGGATAGCATGTCATGATATATCACATGATGACTTGCTATTACTAAAAATGTTCCCGAAAAGTTTAGGAGGAATGGCATTGGAGTGGTACTATCAATTGCCCACTCATTCTTTGAGAAATTTTGAAGAAACAGCTGAATCTTTTGTCCATCAATTTAGTGCCTACATCGAGAGGCATGTCACCATTAAAGATTTATACAACTTAAAACAAGACAAAGATGAATGTTTTGCTGATTTCTTAGCTAGATGGAGGCAGTTGACAGGAAAACTGCACTTTGTGCTACCTTATAGGGAAATGTTGGATATTTTTATCAATAATTTGCAAGAACAAATATCCTATGAGTTATCAACTGCTACCTTAACCACCTTCGATCAAGCTATAGACTTAGCTCGAAGAGTGGAAGATGCTCTCATTAGGAGAGGTCACCTCAAAAAGAAAGATGATGAGAAAACATCCAGAAATCAGTATAAAAACAAACAAGTTGTAGGTGACGGAGTCACTGATAGTAGAAACATTGCTAATATCAATACAACGAAGACAACAGAAAAATTTATATTAAAACCTCCTGATAAACCTCCTCGAGAATTTACTAGACTCAATCAACCATTATCAACTATTTTACCCCAATTACTCGAAAGAGGTTTGATTCAATTACCAGCTATCCAGGAACCTGATCCAACTATACCCGGATACAGAGCTGATTTACATTGTGATTTTCATAGAGGACCTGGACATGCTACAAACTCTTGCAAAATATTGAAACATAAAATACAAGATCTGATTGATAATAATGAAATGGAGGTGCAAGCCTTCCAACCTAAACAAAATGCTCCTAATAACGCTCAAAAGACCATTCCCCAAAATCAGAATCAAAATGCTAATCAATCATTAGATATATTTCAACATCCTTTACCAAAACATGGTAAAGAAGTGGCTAATCAAATCGAACATCATAATGTTCCCCCTCCTACCCGATATGTAGGGACTATTAGCGGACAATTATCTATTCAGGATCCTCAAATATTTGGCACAACTTTATCCATGGTCACGACCCGACCCCTACATAATATTCAAACTCTCGATCCTAGTGATGTAGAATCGGATATTGAAAGTGAAGTAGACATCACCTCAAATCAATCGAATAGTTCTGAAAATGAATCAGATCCTATTCAACCTATCACAGATGCTATGGTTCCAGAAGAACCATTTCCTAGAAGAGTTACTACTCGACCCTCTTCTAATCAGTTCCTTCCTAATGAACAAGCCATAAACGCTCAACCAAGACCGGTTCAGAGTCTTCAATATAACATTGTAGGTACCATCGGAGTTGTTACCAGACAACAGGCTCAAAACTCTCAACGGGATCAAACTCGGAATGATGGATCAGCTCCATTTGTTTTGAAAAATCCCAATAAAGGGAATCATATGTCTAATGTTCAACCTAAGCCTCCTTACAATATTAATGAACAATTATCCAATACTACAGCCAGAATTTCCCTTTTGGACTTGTTAAGATCTTCTCCTACCCATAGGGATGAATTAATGCTCACATTAAGCCAAATGATGGTACCTCAAAATATTCAACCCGAAGCCATGTCCAATACTATCATCACTCGAGAGGTCGATTGTATTGACTTTCGGGATAAAGACATCCCACAACATAGTTTACATAAGGATAACCCCTTATATATTACTGCCCTAATTGGAGATGTAGCTGTTAAACGAGTCTTGATTGATAATGGTTCATCTTTAAACATATGCACTTTTGACTTCTACCAAATATTTGGCTTTAGAAGTGATGAAATGAAAAAAATGGATATGATTATCAAAGCTTTCAATGACGAGACACAAGAAACGTGTGGAGTCATTACTATACCCTTGCAAGTTGGTCCTCGAACCCTAGATACAACCGTGTTTATTGTACATTGCCCAACATCGTACAATATACTTTTGGGTCGCCCTTGGATCAATGCGATGCGAGCGGTTCCCTCCACTTTACATCAGTGTGTTAAATTTGAATTTAAAAATCAGTTGGTCACTATCCATGGTGACCCTAGACCCTTTGATATGTGTGCTTTGGCAGAACCTGTTGGAGTGCAATTTTGCCCCGCTCTGTCATCCACACATCCTAATTCTTATTTTTCATCTAAACGTGTGAAACACACACCCATAACATCATCTACCCCATCATCTACACCTATACATTTACCTCAACCATCTTCTGAACAAACCACACTAGAACCTCAACGGGATCTTAAATCCACAACCAATCCTTCATGTTCCATCCCTATAATTTCAAAACCTATAGACCCATTTATTAACACCTCCACATTATCTACATCTATCATACCTTCCACATCTAAAGATATAGGGAATGATCCTTCTACATCTTATGCTCTTTATGATGAGCTTTTACCGGATTTATCTAAAATTTTAATATAAAAAAAAACAAATGCTTTTATGCAAGATTCACTTCTTTTAAATAACTTGCCGCCATCTCCTCGTACTTTGGGCCTCCCACAACCTATGGGAAGTACTTACCAAGTCGGGAGTTGTGCTTTTATTTATAAAGGATATGATTGGGGAAGAATACCCCGAAACATCAAGACGCATTGTGATAGATATGCTCGATGCTATTTTGCTAATGAATATATTAAAGCTAAACCTATAATGCTTAAAATGGGATATAAAGGGAAAGGCTTGGGACCTTTCCAAAATGGTATGAAAGAACCTATCGAGGTAGAACCATGGCCCACCCGATGTGGTGTGGGCATGTTTCCTAGTAAGGGTCAACCCTTCCCTTTTGAAGGTAATGATCAACTCATATGTTATCAAGATTATCTAGATAAACAAGATTCTTTGTGTCCAAAGAATAATCCCTTTACATGCAATATGCTATCCATAGCTTACCCTGAATTGATTGCTGAATCCGATGATGAGTTGGAGGGAGATATCTTCCATGATGTCTCCGTTGAAGAGTTGTTACACAATGGTTTTTATTTTGATGGTTCTATACCAACTATAGCCCGACTTGAGGCCACGACTCCTCACGATGAATTATCCAACTTAACCTTAAAATAATTACAAGAATTGGGCGTCTCACCCGCCCCACCTAATTTTGAAAGAGATCTACACATGGAAGTAGAAAACGTCATTAAAGTTAACATTGGAGCTGAGGATAATCCTCACATAATCAATATTGGATCAGAATTAAGTCAAGAAAAACAAAATGAATACATTGCATTTCTTAAAGATTATGAAGATGTCTTTGCTTGGACATATGAAGACATGCCAGGTCTGGACCCTTCTGTAGTCATGCATCATCTAGTAGTCCATCCGGATGCTAAACCGGTTAAACAGAAACTTAGAAAAATGCATCCCAAAGTGGCCTTGCTAGTCAAAGGGGAGTTAGAAAAACTCTTGAATGTTGTTTTTATACAAGCTATTGATTATGCTGAATGGATCTCGAATGTAGTTCCCAGTCACCAAGAAAGAAGCTACCAAAGTTAGGGTTTGCATAGACTTTAGAGATATTAACGTCGCATGCCCTAAAGATGATTTTCCTCTTCCAAACATGGATCAAATCATTGACTTTACCGTCGGGAGTGGAATGATGTCCCTAATGGATGGATTTTCTGGCTATAATCAGATCGGGATAGCTCCTGAAGATCAGGCTAAAACAACCTTTATTACCCCTTGGGGTACCTTTTGTTGGAAAGTGATGCCATTTGGTTTAAAGAATGCAGGTGCAACATATCAACGAGCTATGACTTATATTTTTCATGACATGATGCATGATATCTTACATGATTATGTAGATGATATTATAGCTCGCTCTATTAATGAAGATGATCATTTAGATGATTTAAGAAAAGTATTTAATCGGTTAAGAGAATACCTTATTCGATTAAATCCAGCTAAATGTATATTCGGAGTCAAGTCCGGTAAACTATTAGGGGTTTTAGTTTCTTTACGTGGTATCAAAATCGACCCTCTCAAGATTGTGGCTATCATTGATATGCCCGCACCTACCAATATCTACGAGTTACGAAGTTTACAAGGTAAGCTTCAAGCCATCCGTCGCTTCATCGATAAGCTGGCGGACAAAACCGGTCCCTTTCTTAAGCTCCTTAAGAAAGATGTCCCTTTTAATTGGGACGACGAATGTAAGGAAGCTTTTGAACTTCTCAAACAATACCTCCTTAACCCACCTGTGCTTTCACCGCCTAAATCTGATCGTCCTTTTATCTTGTACATTTTTGCTTTTGATTCTGCCTTAGGAGCTATGTTAGCTCAGCTTGATAATGAGAAAAGAGAGCGTGCTAATTATTACATTAGCAGAACCCTCATCAGTTATGAAACCCGCTACACAACATTAGAAAAATTATGTCTAGCAGTCGTATTCTCTACACAGAAACTATGACATTATATGCTCAGTCAAAAAACGTATGTCATTGCTAAATATGATCCCTTGCGGTATCTCATGAGTCGACCTTATTTATCGGGTCGCACAGCCAAGTGGGTTCTTGCTCTAAGCGAGTTTGAACTCACGTTCATAGGACAAAAGTCTATTAAGGGTCAAATCATAGCGAGATCAATTAGTTGCTTGCACCCTTAGAGTCTACCCATCCCCTCATCATTGAGTTTCCTGATGAATGCCTTCAATTAGAGGCAAACCATATTGAACAATGGTCCTTATACTTTGATGGAGCCCGATGCATGAGTGGGGCTGGTGCGGGTATTATTTTAATATCTCCACAAAAACACATTATACCTTTGTCCTTTAAATTAACATTTGCTTGCACCAATAATACTGCTGAATACGAAGCTCTAATCCTTGGATTACGAGCTGCCTTGGCGCTAAAAATTAAACACCTGCTAGTTTTTGGTGATTCTCAACTTGTTATAAACCAAATTAATGAAGTTTATCAGACCAGAGATGATAAATTGTGCCCATATAAAGCATATGTTTTGCAATTGTTATCCTTGTTTGATAAAGTCACTTTGGAAGCTATTCCATGAACTAGCAACCGTGCAGCTGATGCTATGGCCGCAGTTGCATCTCTTCTGCCCTTGGAGTTAGATGACGAATATGCCACCATCATTATTCATCGACTCTAGGAACCCGCTTCAAATAAGTCATGCTTAGAACCTTTGGATGTGTTTCTAATCAATGAAACTACTCCTGAACCTTGGTATCCGGATATATTTGATTTTCTTCAAAATGGGACTTTCCCTGCCAATTCTAATAGAAACCGGCGTCGGTTATTACGTAGACGAGCAAGTCGATTTGTAATAATTGGCAATACTTTATATAGGAGATCTTTTGAAGGTATCCTATTGAGATGTTTGAATCTAGAAGAATCCAAATCAGCTTTAAGTGAAGCCCACGATGGATCTTGTGGAGGACACTTCAGTGGTAGTGTCATTGCTAAAAAGCTCCTTAGGATAGGCTACTTTTGGCCTACCATGGAAAATGATGCACATGATTATGTGCGCCATTGCGACAAGTGCAGAAACATGCTGACCTTGTCCATGCGCCTGCACAAGAGCTGCAGGCTATTTCATCTCCTTGGCCCTTTTCAAAATGGGGCTTAGACATTATTGGTAAAATTAATCCTGTGTCATCTGATGGACACAAATTCATCATAACCGCCATTGAGTATTTCACGAAGTGGGTTGAAGCTATGCCTTTAGCTTCCTGCCTTGGAACACAAGTCTCTAAATTTATTTTTAATCAAATTATTTGTAGGTTCGGAATTCTTGCAAATCTCATCTCGGACAATGGAACTTGTTTCAAAAATAAAGATGTTAAGAAGTTATGCCAAAAATATAAGATTCAACATCGTTGGTCCACTCCCTATTATCCTCAGGGCAATGGTCAAGAGAAGCATCTAACAAAACCTTAATCAAAATTCTTAAAATATTGGTCAATAAATCGGGCCGCGACTGGCACATTCAATTATATCCAGCTTTGTGGGCCTATCGAACTAGTGTTCGAACTCCCATAGGTACTTCACCTTTTGTCTTGGTTTATGGCGTTGAAGCTGTTTTTCCCTTTGAATTAGAAGTTCCTTCTTTGGCTCTACTACTTCAAGATACCGAAGTAGGAGATGAATATCGAGCTAGCAGACTCAGTCAGCTGGAACTCCTAGATGAAAAGTGCATCAATGCTTTGGAGCATCTTCGTGCCTACCAAAACAAGCTTAAAAGATCATATGCCAAGAAAGTTCGTCATCGATCCTTTGAGGTCGGTGACCTTGTTTTAAAAGAAAATCAAAAAAATACTAATGCAACTAAAGACCTTAAAGGTAAATTTGAGCCCAATTGGCTTGGACCATATATTATCACTGCTAAATTTGAATCGGGAGCATACAAATTAGCTACCTTAGATGGTAAATATTTAAAAGAACCTATGAATATTATGCATCTTAAGCGATATTACGCATAAAATTTGGTCATTTCATCATTTGTACATATTTTGCATGTTGTCTCATTTTAAAAATATATATAAAACTATTTAAACAAAAACAAACAAAATAATAAAAAGTAAAAACAACAATATTATTGACTCTTTTGAAACCAAAAAAAAAAAAAATAATAATAAAGAAGAAAGAGAGAGTCAAGATCATCAAACTCCTCAAAAATATTTGTTGTATATATTTCTTCTTCAAGTATTGCAGTTATATTTTCAAATTATTTTTGGATAAATTAGCATTTATTTGGAATCCCTCACTATCACAAACACAAAAATAAATATCTTGATTTTATCTGGCATGATTACTAATCTCTCTTATATCAAAGTCCACAAAATTTAATTAAATAAAGTTTGAGCATAGAGAATTGATCTTGTTATTTACTTAAACCAAGCACATCCTTTCACAATAAAATGATTATATTTGTAATGTCCATGCTATGCTACATAGTAGAAGTGGTTTCTTGAGCGAAAAGTTTCCCCTGCTATCCTATCATGCACATGGTCTAGAATCTTTGAGAATTGGCAAAAGGACAAGCTCACCCCTACCCAGAATAAAAATCCCTTGCTCTACAGCTAATCCGAGCAAGTATCCCTAGCATAGGAAGAAAAGAAAAGTTCAAGAAAAAGAGAAAAAGAAAAAAAAAGTTATTTCAGCATTATCTCAAATACAAAAGCAAAAATACAAAAAGAGAAAAGAAAGAGAAAAGCAAAAGCAAAAAGCAATAAAATCCCTTTCCCTACCCATTGAAAAGAAAAGAAGGGTTGATGAGTTTGAATCCCTGGAATTCTCAATTATTCGAAAACTGTGAGGTAAGCCCCATAACAGGTGGTTTGTGCCCAACCCGCTTGGCCTTGGGTAACTCCTAGCGTGGTGATATATCTGTCACATTAGCGACCTTCTTTTGTACAGACCTATGTCTGCTTATGGATTAGCTAGCTCTTGATAACCCGACCTACATAGTAGTCTGGTATGGTTATATGCATCTAAATCATGGTTAATGAACACTTATTTGGTTCATTCAAATCACTTGTATCAAATTATCTTGCTCAAAAGCTGGTAAATGAACAATGCAATTGCACACACATTTGTATTTGAGAGATTTTGTGTATCATTATGATAAATCAAGATTGGTAATGAACTCACATACGCACATGGGATTCCTTATAAATCTAACTTTTGTCTTTAAGATACTTTGAAATATTTTTGCAAATTGTTTGGAATAAATTCATTTTCTTCTTTGAAGAACAGTTGTTTAGTATAAAGACAACTACATGCATTATCAAAAATCAAAATCATTTTCAAAAACATGCAATCAAGTTACATTTATATATAACTTTTGACTTTCGCGACGATGGTATAGTTCCAAAACCAAAATTGGAATTTTATGACTAGCGCAAGTCCTCATCTTCATATTTTTTGACTATTTTCAAAAATTAAAAATCAACCATGCAATAAAACTATTATATTATTTTCTTCTTTGGATTTCGCGATGATGGTATAAGTCTATACCTAAATATTCTATGCCTAGCGCAAACCATTGTACCAATTTTATTTTCCATTTATTTAAAATCATAAAAACATATGACTTAAATCATTATGTTACACAATTATGCTTTAAAACAAACAAACACTTATTCTATTTCATGTCATTATGTCAAACTTCAAATTTTGCAATGATGGTATAATTCCTAGGGAATTATCCAAAAAATTTATCACACTTAGGAATTTATGCCTAGCAAAATCATTTTAAAATATTTCATGCATAATATTTTCATGGAAATCTGAAAACAAATCATCATCATCATCATCATTTGCATCATCACAACAAAGTCTTAAGGCAGTCTCTTAAGCACTCTTTTACTTTTAGCAATATTTCTATACTGGGATTAGCTTGACGACCGAGTGAGCGGCGACTCCATGAAATGGTCTATAATAGCGACAATGTCCTTTGAAATTATTGTTAAAAGTCCCCTTTTATTTTTATCAAATTATCCCACAAACAACCAATTTGTTTACATCAGATTATTTCATTTAAATTTTAAAAGCATGACATTCAAACCATAATATTTCCAAACGACATAATTACATGAATCATCAAATTAATCACACCAAAACATTAAAGCATCATACAAACACATAAGACAAGTCATATGATCAAAAATATCTCATCTATATATATATCAACAACATCTACATCATCTCAAAACTAGATTGGTATGCCACAATCTGTACCTCGGCATACTCAATCCTCTATCAAAAATAATAATAAGCACTATGTATCAATCTGTGCAGTGCAATCTATAGCAGCTAGCCTCGAGAACCCCTCGAGCTCTCAGCCTCATCTCCTCCCTCGCCCTGAGGTGGACGAGGTGGCCCCATCGTAGTCCGTGTGGTGCTATGAGTCCTGGACTTTGATCGTGATGATGTCCTCGATGACCTCATCATGACAGGCTCCGCAATATGGGTCGATAGCGGTAACCTCTGCCCCTCTAGCACCATATGGTGGTATAGTGTCTGATAGAATGTGACCTGGGCAATAGCCCGTGCTAGGTCCCGAGTGCTCGCCCCTCCGCTCCGTGCTCTGAGGCGTGCAACCTCATCTTTGAGCTACGTAGCCTCAGCTCGATGGCGTGTAGCCTCATCCTGTAGAGTCTGCACCTGTGCCTGGAGATGGACAGTCTCCGCCCGGAGAGTAGCCATCTCACTACTCTCTCCTGTGTCCACACCCTTGCCCTTATCGGGCGATGGTGGCCTCTCTCTCCATGGAGAAGGGGGTCTCTCCTCCCTCCTCTCCCACTATCGCGCCTCTCTGAGCCTGTGGCCTCCTCTGCTCTCTCCCACGTGACCCTGGGCCACCTCAATAGCCGCATGGCATCGCCTCCCCATTCGATGCACAACTACATGAATCGGACCCTAAGCCCTCGTCATTCAAGGAGGGCGGATGCCTATGTACCAGGCATCATAGCCGTCGGCTACCCCAACATCATCCCCATCCATTGGCTGAATGGGGGCATCATCTACATCCTGACTCCAGAAGCGCTGCATATCTAGAGCCCCGCTAACTGTAGTGTTATCCCGGACGGTCCGAGAAAACTCGTAGTCTCTGAGAGATGGGATCCCCTACGTAGATCGAAGCGCCTCAAAACTTGGTCGTAGCGGTGGAGCTCCACCTCTCCCCTCTCCATCCTCAGCCAATAGGTTTGCCTAACATGAGCCAGCTCCTGTCCATCCTCGGCCCACCCTGGATGATCTCTCCAAGGCCTCCAGGTGATCTGGTCGGAGACAAGGTCGTCAAGTAGTCTCCAGGACATTGGCAGATCTATCCGCCGTTGTGACCCTCTTTGGAGCCACCAGTAGAAAGCTCGGGGCCTCTCCCCATCAATCCCTATCAGTGGGAGCCCTACCGGCCTCCGCACCATGATGTGCTCCCAGCACCAAACCTATAGTAGTGATGTCATAACCAGACATCGGTCGCCCTTGTATACGACCCCATGCAGGATCCTATACAATCGGCATAGTACAAAACTCCCCCAAGCAAACCTATACCCATGGTCTCTCATATCATAGACCACATCTATCAGTAGCCATGGTACTCTGCATCCACTCTGATGGCATAGCGATGAGACCACCTACAACCCCAGCCAAAACTGTGTCAGTCTAGATGCCCCAGGCATACGGCGTAGCGACTCGATGTTCACTCCGCCCTTCTCCAGGGTGAAGCTCGGATCTTCGCACAGTCGCATCATCGCGTGGCCCTGATTGGCCATGGGAGTTATTAGCCATCCTTGTATGGGGATCCTCAAAATCCTCCATACATCCTCCAGTGTGGGAGTCATCTCCCCTGTCGATAACCAAAAATAGGAAGAACCCGGATACCACCTCTCTGCTAGGGCTGTCAATAGCCCCATATCTATAGAAACCTATGGCATATCTGCCACATGCTGCAAGCCGACTTGAGCCAACTGATCTCGCTCTGCCTGAGATAGAGCGGCCAAGTCATCCCTCAGCCCATCGTATTTCCATTCTCTGCTCTTTAATAATCCTCTCTGCAACATAAACAACAAAACAATAAAAATCATTAATAAAACAGTGATTAAAAATGCAAGTAACACAAGTTCAATTTGAGCAAATTCGTCTTCGATTTTGCAAGCCGAAATCATCCCTTATTTGATGAAATCGTCCCCATTTCATCGATTTTGCCCTTGGACGAAATCGGCGATATCGAGACGATTTCGTCCCGACGACGTCGATGGCCCAAAAATGGTCGCGATGCTCAAAAATCATTTAAAATTAATCTAAAAACCATAACAAAATCAAAATTAAAGCATTCTACATTAAGTTTGGACCCTTACCCGTAGCCCGCGTCGGACCTCTGTCGATCTGTGCGCTGTCTCGACCATTTTGTTTGCAAGAGCTCCAGAAACCAGAAAATGAACAGTAACAATGAATTAGGGTTTTTCCCTATTTTTCTTAATTTTATTCAAAAACACTTAACAACATTTTAAAAATTTTGCTTTTTCGCATTTTTACCTCAAACGTTCGATTTGGGTAAAAACACGGAGGGAGCACCATAGTAAGTTGTCGTACGATTCGACCAAGAATCGTCGCCTAAAAATGGGAATAATTTTTGCTTTCTCGTAAATCGAGAAGAACTCATCTTTAACGCATTTTCTTCAAAAAATTCGCTAAAGAGGGGGCAAAATGTAGCACCCTAAAATTGGCGCAATAAACCTTAGCAAATAATTAAAATTACCTTAGTAATAATTCAAATTCAAATTTTAACCCCAAAACCGCTCCCAACTCCCAAACCCTCTCTGCCCGTTTCCTCATTTTTCGTGCCATTTTTAGAGTTTGTTTCATCCGTTGGACGATATCGTCTCCGATCAGACGATATCGCCTCAGATCGGACGATTTCGTCTGGAGCGGAACGTCCAGCCGATTTCGTCCCAAAACTAATTTTTCATAATTAGCTTCTGTTTCAATGGCGTCTCTAATCTGGGCAGAAGCGTGTCTGCGTCGTTAGAGACCTCCCCCATTGGAGATCTCCCAAAATGGGATGATCTCCAACCTCCCAACCTCCCTCCTAAGCCTATTTAATCTTAGGCCCTCCCCTTGACATCCCCCTGGCTGAAATTTCCTGTAACACGAGTTCTACATGCATTAGACCATCTTAAATCACCATTTGTTTTCATATTTTTCTAAGTTTGTTTGCAGGAACTTTGTTATTCTTCAGCCGGAGCAAGCTCAGATCGTCGCAGATGATCCTGTCCAATTCGAGACGATTTCGTACCAATCCGAGATGATTTCGACTGCAGTCAACATTGGGGGCAATTACTGCCCAGAGTTTGCATTTTTCTCTTCTCATCTGCTGTTTTATTCTGCATCTAGTCAGTTTATTATTATTTTCTGCTATTCTGCATCTTGGAGTTCACCCATATAGCTTTAATGCATAATAAAATCATAAATTGTCATTAAATCATTGTAATGCACTCGTGTTTTTGTTTGTTATTATTATTTTAACATTATTACTGTCATTCTACATCATTGCCCTCTGTTGGCATAGTTGCATTTTCTGTATTTTGTATCTATTTCTCCGATTGCAGGTCTCTGACGAATTCGTCTGATGAATTCGTCAGATCTCAGACGATCCTGTCAGATCGGAGACGATTCTGTCAAATTCCAGACGATCTTGATTGCTTCAAAAATCAGAACCTCCATCAGACATCCGAAACCAGGTATGGATTTCTTCACTTAATTATTCTCTGTGTTTTCTGTCTAAATCTATTTTCTGTCTTCATTTAATTTGCATTTTCATAATAGAACAATTTAGATTCATCTGGCCAAACCTAGGAATTTGAATGATTAAATATAAAATTGAACACATCAAACACATTCCCAACCTAGGCGTGGAGACTGCCACTAAACGTTTCCTGGTGAACCCCACCATCCGTCAAAAATTCACCCTTATACACCTCCCCCGAGAGGCGGGACCTTCAAAGGGCCTCTCAGTCTGAGGTATTGTCCCATCCTTTTCCCATCCTCCTTTCGGGCGCGGATCCTTTAGCCTGAAGGTAAGGGTGCAAAAAATTTGGAGCGATACAATATCCAAACCTTATCGATCAATGTTATGAGTGAACACCTACAACACGAATTTTAGGGACCCTTATTATTGTTACTAAGAGATCAATAGGAAGATCAAGGTCAAGATAATAGTTGTTTATCTAAATCTACTATGTTCATTGATGAGGCTAGCACAAGCCTAACTCAACAATTGATACCTTACAATTATCACTTGAATGTACTTAAATCTGAAATGATGGGAGTAGATGCGAATATGGAAAATTACAAATATATAGATATTACATCAAGAAGAACTTTGAACACTAGTAATGAGCTTACGATCATACAAGAATCACAATTGATTGATGTGCTTAAAAATAATAGATTTGCATTTGCATGGAACTATGAGGACATGAAAGGAATACACCCAAACATTTGTACCCATTGCATATTTATTCAAGAATGTTTCCACCAGTAAGACAACCCCAAAGAAGATTTAATCTAACTATGAAAGATGTAGTTCAGGAAGAAATCATTAAACTCTTGAACATAGGATATATATATTCAATTTTTGAAATTCAATGGGTATCACCATTAGTAATAGTCCCTAAACAAATGGTAAATGGAGGATTTGTGTGGATTACATGGAACTGAATAAAGTAACAAATAAGGACTATTTCCCCTTACCATTCATTGATCAAGTTCTTGATACCTTGGCTAGGAAGAAATACTTTTGTTTTTGGATGGATTTAGTGGGTATAATAAGGTTTCCTTAGCTGAAGAAGATTAGGAAAAGATAAATTTCACATGTCCTGTAGGCACCTATGCTTATAAAGTATTACCTTTTGGACTATGCAATGCACCAACCATTTTTCAAAGGGTTATCTTAGCCATTTTTGCTGATTTGATTAATGATTGTATAGAAGTCTATATGGACGAATTCACAGTCTAGGGTAATACCTTTGAAGAAAATTTATCAATATTACAAAAGGTTTTGATTATATGCCAAGAAAAAAATCTCTCTCTGAGTCACGAGAAGTGTTTCATGATGATGAGAGGAGGCATTGTTTTAGGACATTACATATAAGAGGAAGGTGTTAAAGTAGACCCTACAAAAATTCAAGTTATCCAATCCCTCCAACCTTCGAAAACACAAACAGAGGTAACAAGTTTCTTAGGACATGCAGGATACTACCGTAGATTCATTAAAGATTTTAGAAAAAAATTTGCTCCTATGCTTAATATACTAATCAAATAAAGTGAATTTAGTTGGACTAAAGCATGTTAGGAAGCCTTTGAAATTATAAAGAACAAATTGATTTTTGCTCCAATCCTGAGGGGACCAAATTGGAAATTACCCTTCCATATACATTATGATGCTTCAAGATATGCAATAGGGAAAGTGTTGTAGAAAATAGAAAACAAAATACCTTATGTTATCTATAATTTAAGTAAAAATTTGCATGGAGTTGAACTGGATTACATGGTTACTGAAAAAGAGTTCTTAGTTGTAGTCCATGCTATTAATAAATTCAAACATTACATAACAAGGTATGAAGTATTTATTCACACTAATCACTCTGCCATAAGATACTTAATGAAAAAGCCATAGTAGGAGGTAGAGTGGTTAGATGGCTTCTCTTATTGCAAGAATTTAATGTCACAATTATAGATAAAATAGGTAAGGATAATGTTATTGCAGTTCATTTATCTCGTATGCAAATATTTGATGATGACGAGTTAATTCTTGATAATTTCTCGGATGAACATTTGTTTTCTCTCTCTATTTTCATTCTTTGGTACGTTGATATTGCAAATTACTTAGTAACATGAAATATGCCTAAAAAATTTACACCTTATGAGTGAAAAAGGTTAGTACATTAGAGTGTCCCTTACATGTGGATTAATGGGATTTTATTCAAGTCTTGCCCAAACCATGTAGTTAGGAGATGCGTGCAAGAAGAAGATGTGTATGATATTATTAGAGCAACACATGAAGAACCTTGTGGAGGTCATTATGCAACCCAAAGAACGGTTAGTAAAATACTCCAAACTGGATACTTTTGGCCTACTATAAATAAGGATGTTCATCAATTTATTGATATATGTGATGCATGCCAAAGGGCTAGTAAACCAACCCCTACAATGGAGATGCCCTTGGTACCCCAAATTATGTTTGAACCATTTGAGAAATGGGAAATTGATTTTTTTGGACCAATATATCCTCCAAGTGCAAATAATAAACATATACTTGTGTGCACAAATTATTTTATAAAATGGGTGGAAGTAGAAGCTTTACCACGAGCACAAGCTAAACCCGTTGCTGATTTTCTCTATTCACACATTATGTTGCACTTTGGAGCACCTAGAGAACTAGTTTCAGATCAAGGAACTCAATTTATCTCTAAAGTAATAGAACATTTCACCATGATCTATCAAATAAAACATAGAAAAAATTCACCATATCATCCTCAAGCCAATGGACAAGTGGAAGTAACCAATAGAGAGCTTGAAAAGATAATAACCAAAATTGTGGCCACTAGTAGAGTAGATTGGGAAAAACGATTAAAAGAAGTTGTATGGGCTTATAACACAACCTGGAAGGCTACCACTATTTTAACACCTTATAAAATAGTTTATGGTAAGAAAGCTATCATGCCCATTGAGTTTGAAATAGAGACTCTTCACACAACAATACAACTTGATATGAATTTAGATCAAGCACAAAGAGCTAGGTTAGAGAAATTAAATATTATTTATGAAAAGAGACTTGAGGCACTACATAGAACTGAATTAACACAACAACAAAGAAATAAATGGCATGATAAACACATTGTACCTAGAATATTTCAACCAGGAGACTGGGCTTTGCTATTTGACTCCCGCTACCAAGATTTTCAAGGGAAGTTAAGGACAAGATGGCTTGGGCCCTATGAAATTGAAGAGATATTTGGAAATGGTACATTGAAACTTAAGCCTATTGATGACTCAACCAAAAAATTACTAGTTAATGGACATAGGATTAAACTATATAAAAAGCCATTATCTAAAGAAGAATTCACACACCATCTCAAGCAACGAACTGATTTGCAGTATATATCCAAACTATAAATCACTACTATTGAATAAATGCTTCTCTTTAACAAGCAACAAATACATTACCTATTAAATAAGTTGTTGCTTTATAAACACACACACACACACACACACACACACACACACACACACACACACACACACACACACACACATATATATATATATACATATATATAAATATTATCTGTTAATATATCACTTGAAAAAAATATTATGCTTTTTTTGTTCCATAATGGAGTTCCAATATTTGCAATACTCTCATATTATTCTTCATCAATTTTTAGTCTCAATATTATTTCAAAAATATCCTAAAAAGACACTTCCTTTATTTGTAATAGCTTGAGAACTTGTAGGAAAATTATTGCCACATCTTGCATAACACTTTGTTTGCTAAAATAAAATCTAGGTGTTTTCAATTACTTAGCCACCACTAGTGTTTTGAGCAAATCTTCATTGAAAATCAAACAATATTTGGGTGTTATAAGCTGCTCCTAGTCAATCAAGTTTCCTCTTGGACTACACACGTTATAACATATAAAAACATTGTGAGTTGGAAAATAATAACTCATGAAGTTACTATTACCATAAAGTGAACAGTTTCCCTTGCTTATCCAATTATGTGTATGGTTTAGGAAGCTAACAAATTAGAAAAAGGACAAGCTCCCATTTTACCCCTGGAAAAAAAATTCCTTTCTCTCCTTTAAAATGAACAAGTATCAAAAAGCAATAAGAATTTCCTTTCTCTTTCTCAAAACAAGCAAGTACCCCAAAAAGAAATAAAAATTCCCTTGCTTTTCCTCAAAATGAGCAAGTATTCCAAATAAAATTTAATGAAAGAAGGAAAAGGAGCTTGAATCCCTAGAATTCTTAGTATTTTGAAAACCATTAGGTGATCCTCATTACAACAATGGGTTGAATGAAACCCACATGGCAATAAGGTATCCGTACATAGTAGCACTAAGACTGGACAAGACCTATGAACACTCACAAATAAGCTAACTTGTGTTGGAAGTTAAATGGTAAAAAATTTGTCAACTTTTGTTTTGACCTTACCTTTTTGCCCCCATTGGACGACATCCTAGTCAACATGATTGGGCGGCAGATAGATTGGTGGACGGCAGGAGCATTAGACTTCTAATTCCTTTTTTCTATTCCTCCCTATTTCTTCTCTTCCTAATATCTCTCCAACTACATTGTAAACACTATATAATGTTTGTAACTCGAATTATTTATCTAATTTGAATATTGAAGATTTGACTTTCAATATCTGGTATCAGAGCGTAGGAGGAGTGTCTAGGTTTTCAAGGCCAGGCACGATTCTCGAGGAGGCCCGAGGAGGCCCACAGGAGCGTAGGAGGAGCACCGAGGCTAGGCATGATTTTTGAGGAGTCCCACAGGGTGCGGATCCTGAAGCCAAGCGAGCAGGCCAACACGGAACCCGAGGACACGCGAAGGCATGATTCTTGAGGTGGACTACTGAAGGTGAGGTGAGGCCCATAGACCAGTAGTAGCAGACCGGACACGTGGCAGTCAGTAGGGCTGACGTGGCAGAGTGGACCGAGGCTGACCGGATGGTGATGTGGCATAGCTGATGCAGATGACACATGGATCGAGGAATGTTGACTAGGTGGTGACGTGGTAGAATGCTGACTAGGCGATGATGTGGTGGACACACAACAAGGAGAGCTAACGTGGTGAGCAAAAAGCAAGGAAAGACTGATATGGCGAGCGAACAAGCAAGGAGAAGGTGACGTGGTGAAAGGTGATTCACCCGAAGGGAGCAAAAGGGCAAGGTCCGATTGCCCGAAGGCAATCGAACTATCTACCATGCGCCCATTGTTTTAAACACCCTCTACACCAAAATCCCAATGCATGTGGGATAATAGGTTTTAATTTTTTTTTAATTAAATCGCGTCGCCCTCATGTTTAAATAAATGTGAAGGAGTTTACAGCCAAAAGCGGCTTGTAGCACGAGTGGTAAAGGGTCGATTGTTGCATGGGGGAGGTCGCGGGTTCGAAACCCAATGACATAAAGTTTTTTTTTTATTATTGGCATATGGTAAAGGTCTTCGAAGGTCGCATAAGAAATTGGCATTAAAATTAAAAAAAAATTTTTATTTTTTATAATTTTTTAAAGTTTTATAATAAAGTTTATTAATAATATTAAATTATATTGTTTTTTTTTTTAAGTTTTTTAAAGAAAACCAATATTTTTTATTATTATTTAACTTATTATTATAATAAATTTTAAAATTATAATAGAAAGAAAACTATATAATTTTTTTTGGAAAAACATTGCCTAAGAGGCAATTTATTGTAAAAGAAGGAGCTTTACACCTGATTCGAGGAATCAAAAATTGTAGTGGAAAAATATGTTGTGATAGCCTAGAAGGCTATAAAAACTGGAAATTTTTTCCTTTTTTCTGTAACAAGCCTGAGAGGCTTAGTATTTTTTCCTTGTAAGAGAGACAAAAGACCAAACTGAAATTTGTAAAGAGGCATTGATGATAAGACCAAGTGGTTGTTATCATGCCCTATGTGCACTTTTGGTGAGAGAAAACGCCAAAAGTTTTGATGAAAAAGTGAGAGCTTATGGGCTACATACTGTGTTTAGTCAGTTGCAGAACATAGTAATAGCACACCAGAGGCATCCAGACTCAGGGTACGAGGCAGACTCTGAAGATAACTCTTTTGGGAGTAGATTTGAGCAATCCGAATCCGTAGAAGTTGCACCACAAGAATCAGAATATACTCATTACAGTAATTCAGTGGAAATTCTAGAACCAGAATCACCTGAGATAATATTGATCAGTGACGATGAAGAACAAGTAGCAGACAATTTCATGAATCAAGAAATAGCAGTGCCACAACAAGAGGAACAAGCAATCAATGAAAGAGTGAATCAAGTCAGATTTGACTTAAATTTGTAATCTCTTCTTTCTTCTTATTTCTTCCTTCTAAAAGCAGAGTGCTTTATTGTAACCGAGAAATAAAGAGAGTGTTTTAGTTTATAGCAACTATGGCCTCACATAACAATCTACCAATTCCAGAATTCAATGGATATGACTACGAGTATTGGTCTATCAAAATGAAGACCTTACTCATAGGGAAAGGTTTGTGGGACATAGTAGAAGAGGGTTACACAGAACCCTCAGACTGGGCAACATTAAGTGCCGCAGATAAGAAAACAAGAAAAGAAGGACAAAAGAGCAACTCTTCTGCTCTTTATCATCTCCAAGCAGCATTGGAGAAGAGTATATTCCCTAGAATCGTCGCTTGTACAACTGCACAAGCTGCATGGAAAGCTTTGAAATATGGATTCTAGGGAAGTGATCAAGTGAAGCAAGTGAGGCTTCAAACTATGAAACGAGATTTTGAAAATCTCAAAATGAAAGAAGACAAAAAAATAGGTGACTACTGTGTCAGAGTCAAGGCAGTTGTAGATAAAATGGTTACTCTTGGCGAGGAAATTAAGCCTGAAACAATTGTAACGAAAGTGTTGCGAACACTTCCACAAAGATGGAATCACATAGCCATAATTATAGAAGAGTCAAAAGATCTTTCCACTTTAACATTTGATGCATTAATCGGGTCGTTAATGTCTCATGAAGAGAGATTACAAGAATCTCCTTCAACCAGCTATGGAGGTGATGATAAAGCCTTCACATCCAATGAAAATACTGGAAGAGGACATGGAAGAGGTCAAGGCAGAGGCCAGAGAAGAGGTAGAGGCAGAGGCAACTATAGAGGAGGCAACTCCAACAGAGGAGGCAATCAGAACAGAGGTGGAAACCAAAATCGAGGAGGAAATCTAGGATGAAGTGGAAATCAAGGATGAGGAAGTGACAAATCCAAAACAACTTGTTTTAACTGTGGCAAGCCAGGTCACTTTGCTCGCGACTATTGGTCAAAATCTTCTCAAGGCAACAACAGTCAATATGGAAATTATGGTGAAGAAGATGATACCTCTAATATTTTTCTTTCATATGGACAATCAGAACAAAATCTAAATGACACATGGATTTTGGATACTGGTTGCTCAAACCATATGAGTGGCAAAGAAAATCTATTTGCTACTCTAGATTCCACTTATAAATCCCACATCAAGTTAGGGGATGATAAAGCTTTGCAAGTCGAAGGCATTGGAGCCATGGAGGTTCCAATGAAAGAAGGACTAAAGAAAGTGAATGACATCTACTACACTCCAAAGCTCCAACACAATCTGCTAAGCATTGGGCAAATGATGGAGAATAATTACAAACTTGTTTTTGATGAAGGAAAATGTATCATTCTTGATAAAAACAATTGTAATCGTGTCATCACATAGGTCCCAATGACCAAGAATCGGTTATTCCCTCTCAAATTTGGCGAGCCAGGGGGAGCTCAACTTGCAAATGTAGCTATAGCAAATCCAAGTGTGCTTTGGCACTTGCGATATGGTCACCTTAATTCTGCTAGCTTGAAACTGCTAACTTCTCAAGCTATGGTGATAGGACTTCCCAAAATCAATGAACAGAAGGAGGTTTATGAAGGATGTGCTTTGGGAAAGCACTCAAGGTCGAAGTTTCCAAAAGGACAAGCATGGAGAGCCAACTATCCACTTCAGTTAGTGCATTCGGACATCTGTGGTCCAATGCAGACAAAGAGTATCGAAAACAATTCCTATTTTCTCACTTTCATAGATGATTTCTCTAGAATGTGCTGGATTTATTTCTTGAAACATAAAGATGAAGCTTTTGATTGCTTCATAGATTTCAGAAACAATGTAGAGAAACAAAGTGAGTGTTATGTAAAGTGTCTTAGGACAGATCGAGGAGGTGAGTACTCCTCAAAAGAATTTTTAAAATATTGTAAAGCAAGTGGGATCAAAAGGCAATTCACCACTGCCTATACCCCACAACAGAATGGTGTGGCAGAGAGAAAGAACCGCACCATAGTTGAGATGGCGAGAACGATGCTTCAGACTAAGCATCTAACTAATATGTATTGGGTTGATGTTGTAAGAACCAGTGTATACATTCTAAATAGAAGTCCAACTTCTAGTTTAGATGGTATCACTCCTTATGAGGGGTGGTATGGAAAGAAACCAAATGTAAAGCACTTCAAAGTTTTTGGTTCTTTAGCATATGCACACATTCCTGATGAGAAGAGGAAGAAGCTTGATCCCAAAAGTCAAGCTTGTATATTTGTAGGGTATTGTGAGTCTACCAAAGCATATAGACTCTACAATCCCAAGACTCATAAAATTGTACTTTCCAGGGATGTAATTTTTGATGAAGGGGGAGAATGGGGTCATCAAAGAATTTTTGTTGATGATGAGTCCCAAGATGTAAGTTCTTCACAGGTACAATAGGTGTCTCCCAAGAAAAGCAAAGGCACACCACCCCCTCCAAGCCCAAGCAGGAGTACTACATCAAGTACTTCAACCGCCACTCCAAGTCCTTCTCCACAGAGATCAGTAAGTTCTTCACCGATGGACATTGACAGTGACTCTCCATCAAGAGGCAAAAGAACATTACAACATCATCCATCTTTTCAAATGTTGGATCGAAATTTCCAAAAAAGATACACTAGAAGCCAAGCTAGTGAAATGAATACAATTTTGCAACAACTTGAAAATTTGCAATTGTATGGGGATGATGACTCCCATGATCCTAAGGGAGATGTAGTCAATTATGCTTTATTGGCTAGTGCACAACTAGAACCAACTAGCTATGAGAAGGCTTGTACTCAAAATATATGGCAAGAAGCCATGGAAGAGGAAATAACCTCTATAAAAAATAATGATACATGGGAGCTAGTAAAGCTACCCAAAGGAAAAAAATGTGTTGGATGTAAATGGGTCTACAAGACCAAATACAATGTTGATGGAAGCATTGAGAGGCACAAGGTGAGATTAGTAGCAAAAGGTTTTACTCAGAAATTTGGCATTGACTATGAGGAAACCTTTGCTCCTGTTGCACGACAAGAGACAATCAGATCAGTTCTTTCCTTAGCTGCCCATAAAGGATGGAACATTCAACACATGGATGTGAAAAGTGCTTTTCTGAATGGATACTTGACTGAGGAGGTTTATGTTCAACAACCTCAAGGCTTTCAAGAACAAGGAAAGGAGAACCTTGTTTATAAATTGAAAAAAGCACTATATGGCCTCAAGCAAGCACCAAGAGCTTGGTACTCACGCATTGATGGCTATTTCAGCGAGTATGGATTCACTAGAAGCAAAAGTGAACCAACTCTTTACTACCTAAAGCATGGTGTAGACATTCTCATAGTTTGTTTGTATGTGGATGATCTAATATTTATGGGTAGTAACACTAAAATGAATATGGAGTTCAAAAACTCCATGATGAAGCAGTTTGAGATGAAAGATCTCGGTTTAATGTGATACTTCCTAGGCATGGAAGTGCATCAATCAAATAGGGGGATCTTCATATGTCAACACAAGTATGCTCGAGACATGATCAAGAAATTTGCCATGGAGCAGTGCAAATCAGTTGCAACTCCAACTGGACATGGAATCCAATTGAGCAAGGATGACGGAGCACCAAAGGTTGACATGACCACTTACAAGGAGCATGGTTGGGAGTTTGATGTTTCTCACCAACACAAGGCCCGATATTCAATATGTTGTTTCTCTAGTTTCAAGGTTTATGGCAAGTCCATCTGAGCTGCATCTACAAGCAACTAAAAGAATCTTAAGATATGTAAAAGGTACATTGGATTTTGGAATCCATTACCACAAATGTAATTCTGTGAAATTAGTTGGCTTCAATGATAGTGATTGGGGCAGCAATATAGATGATAGGAAATCTACATCAGGGAACTATTTTAGTCTAGGGTCAGGACTAATTACATGGAGTTCCAAGAAGCAGACTGTTGTAGCATTGTCATCTACTGAGGCTGAGTATATAGCTATCACACATGCTAGTACTCAAGCCCTATGGTTGAGAAAAGTCCTTGAAGAGATTGGAGAAAGTCAAAGTGGTCCAACTCGACTGTATTGTGATAACATGAGTGCCATTCAGTTGGCATACAATCCAATCCACCATAGCAGATCAAAGCATTTTGATATGAAGTATCACTTCATCCGAGACATGGTGGAGCAGCAGATAGTTGAGCTTAAATATTGCAGCACTTTGGACAACATTGCAGATATCTTCACCAAAGGCATGGCTAAAGCTCAATATATAAAGCTGAGAGACTGTATAGTCAGTCCTCTCAACTTTAAGGGGGAGAATGTTGGAAGTTAAATGGTAAAAAATTTGTCAACTTTTGTTTTGACCTTACCTTTTTGCCCCCATTGGACGACATCCTAGTCAACATGATTGGGTGGCAGATAGATTGGTGGACGACAGGAGCATTAGACTTCTAATTCCTTTTTTCTATTCCTCCCTATTTCTTCTCTTCCTAATATCTCTCCAACTACATTGTAAACACTATATAATGTTTGTAACTCGAATTATTTATCTAATTTGAATATTGAAGATTTGACTTTCAATAACTTGTTGGCATAAGTGACCATTGGTTTACTCAATCCTTACTCATGATGAGAAATAAACATTCACTGCATACACATTTTGTCCTTGAGAGGCTTGAAAACACTAGGATAACCTTAGCATCATATCAATTTGTAAGATGAATAGATGAGTTTGTTTAAGGTCACTAAGATTTTTGAGTCTTTGTGAAGCAAGAAAAAATCATGAGCAAATTTCTATTCCATATGTAGGTACTATAGTTCATTCCATCCTACAAAAATGTGGTTTGTATTTCCAAAAACCTTAATATTTACTCATTTATAGGGACAAAGCAATAAGGATAGGGTTACAATTCCCATCAGGACTTTGATAGAGTGGTTGGGAATCCAATTCCCCAAATATTTGCACTCCTATAAGAACAAAAAAAACATGTATACTCCCAAAGGAAAGAAAGGCCATCAAGATGACATCAAAATAACTATCCTATTCTTCTATTCAAAAAAATGGTGAAATCATCCAAGCCTTTGATAAATATCTATTTTATATATATTGATAACTAATATCAAATTTACATTCATTAATTTTCTCACATGGAACTCCTTATGAAATCAAAGGAATAAAATCATCCAAAAAAAATATTTTTTTACCACCATACCATTAAAAAAAAAAAATAATATATATGTTAAAAATTTCCTATAAATATAAGCATCTTTAAATAAAAATATTTTCCTCTATTTTTTGTTTTGGCTATATAGCCAAAATTACAGTTTGGGGGGAGGTATAAGGCTAATACAACAAAGTCCATGGGGAGAGAAATATTTTTGTAATAAAATGAAACTTTCTTAATAATGTTTCAGTAGCATAGTTTTTGTAGCAGAATTTTAGTAGAAAGCTTTTTGCAGTATCTTTCCATAGACCCACACTTGAAAAAAATCATAAGTGTTTTGGCAAGAAAATCAAATTTGAGGTAAAGCACCATTTTGGTGGGAAACTTTAAAATCGAACGCTGGAATTCAAATAACTTTTAAATCTACTTTAATGGTAGGAGCAATGCACTGGAATTAAAATAAATATTAAATTCACATTAATGATGGGAGCTATGTGTCAGACTTCAAAGGACTTTCCAATTCATTTTACCGATGTAGGAATTAATGAAGATTAATAATTATTTTAAAAGGTTTTGGTAGCATTTCGAACAATCGACATTCTTTGATCATGAGCTAGCCTCGGATCTGACGTGTTGGACTAAAAGCAACACAAGTGTTATCCCATCGATTGAGAAAGGAGGTACCGCACTGCCATGAAAGCACCTAGGGAAAACATGGAGTGGTCACACGGATGTTTAGATGCCATGTCAAGGTTGCGAGTAAGCAACACAAATCGAGGAAAATAAATGATGTGGCAAGGAAGTCAACTTTGGGCAATAACATGTGGACCTCCCATTGGCTAACACGGTGGCAAATCAACCCACGTAGGAGGTGGTAAAGGATGAACACCTCGAACATCACCATCATACCCATGCACCCAATAAGAAGTAGAGTTGCGGATCAAAAATTTTAATCGTTGATTGGAAAGGTGATCGAGGGTCATGAATCCCTCAAGCTCGACATGAGTTAACAACGTAGCATGCATGAAATACTATCCCAACATGAAATCTCCATCGTTGATTTAAAATGATCCACAACGAGGGTTTAATGAGGAATTAAAAGGATAATTTAGGGTAAAAATCTCTAAACCGCCACCTTGAGCACAATATTTCGGTCGTAAATGACGTAGTCTATTAGGAAAAGTTGAGCAACTACGGAAGTGTTGAGAAATTGGTTGCAGGTGATGCTAGAAGCGGAGGCTAAAGAAAAGTGGGGAGCGACTACCATATTCAAGGTAAAATTTCACCCAGTTGCAATTTCTTTTAATGAATTTGCTCAGACCAGGACCCAAAATTCAAAATTTCTTTCTTCTGAGTAATTTTAGAGTTTAAAATTAAAATATTAAGGGATTTTCCTTTAAAATTGTCTAAAATTTTGTGTTTCAAAGCCGAATCCAGAAGAATTTTGGACCCTTTTTCTTAAAATCTGCAGGCAAATTCATTTTTAAGGAGAATTCTGGAAACCCTCTAGAAAATCTGTAAGATTATGTTTAAAAAGGGAAGTTAAAAGAAAAATTTGTTTTTCTTTGTGTGTAAATATTCTACAGTCATAGTCAGAACTGAGAATTTTCCTGAATTTAAGCCGAAAGTCAAAAAATTTTGAGGACTTCTCTATTTTCACTAAAATTTGTGAAATTTCTCCTAAAATTTTCTAAAAAAAATTGTGTTTCGAAAGAAAAATATCTATATTTTGTTTTCTTCAATTTTCGTTAGAATTTCTTTCTAAAGAATTTTGAAGTCCTCTTGTTTTCTTCTGTAAATTTTATATATATATATATATATATATATATATATATATATATATATATATATATATCATTTTGTGGAGACTTTGAATATTTCATATTTGAAAAATTATTGGGAAATTCTCTATGTTTTTCTCAAAAAATTAGACTGCAAAAATCTAGGGTAATTTTACGATTTTCTCTTGAAAAGAAAGTGCAAAAAGGTTTTATGTTTTTTATATGCATGCACTTATCATTTTTCTAATAATGTAGGGTTCCTTCTAAAAACTGTGTCCTTTTGCTAAACCCTACCATTCTCTAAAATTATCACCATGCCAAGGACCACATTCCATAAAAAGAGTGAACCCTCATCTATTGCAACCCAAAACCTGAGTGATGCAGTGAAGAAACTATTTCAAGAAGCTCGATGGTGGGATGCCTTGATAAAATATCAAGGCCATGATCAGGGTGTCACGAAATAGTTCATCCTTAAACTGTAATTGCGATACCTTGATAACCCATGTCGGGGACATCGAAATTTAGATTACCCCCAGTTTAATTGCAGAAATTCTAAAACTACCAAAAGTTGGTCAGAGGTATTTTAAATCCACGTATAAGGGAGTGAGTCAGATGGTTGTCAAATTTGGGGAAAAATGCTCAGTTAACCAGGATAGAAATGGTTGGATAAAGGGAGTAGTCACCTCCTCACTATCGATAAAATGGTAGGAGGCAGTTACAATCTTAATGAAGTTCTTCACTCTTGAGGGCAGGTTGTCTAATTGTGGGGGATACCACTTAAAAATGCTTTTGAACCTAAAGTTTCCTAAGAGGGAAGATTGTATAATTAACCTACCCTATTTCATTTTTCACTCTTTAAAAGCTAACATCACTCGTGTGCAACCATTGAGTGCCCATGAAGATCCTAAATTACATCTCATTTCCTATCATGGATTAATTAAGTTGATGGTTCTACACCAAGCTGCTAAGGTAAGAGTTTCATGGAATACCATGGTTGAAGAGGCTAATGCTTTTGTGAGTGAGTCCAAACCAGTCCAGGAATCTGCATCTGAAGAAAGCTCTAACATAGAGAGCTCAGAAGAACTTCCCATTCAAAAATGCCCAACCACTTCCAAAATAGCCAAAACCACTAAGTTTACAAGAAAAACAAAGTATGAGAAGTTTATCCCTAGAAATAATAGCAGAGAGTCATCCCCTATGGAAGAATCACCTCGAGAAGAATCTCTTAGAGAAGAAATACCTATAGAAGAAGAAGCACCTAGACCTACCTTAAACTCACTTGCCGTAGGACAATCTGATGCCATCGAATTCCTCAAAATGCAGCAAACCCTATTGCATATCAAAATTGATAAACTTACAAATTTGGTTGAAAAGCATGCTGCGATGATAACAAAATTCCTTTTTATTTAGAGTGATATCCTTAGAAAACTAGTGGAGAGAAAGGTGGTGAAACCGGTTGACTTAGTCATTGAACCTATGACTATCAGTCCATCTCCTCAGAAGAGTGCTACAGATGGCAAGAAACCATAGAAGTCGGTCAACTTTTCCAAATTCTTTGACTTCTCTAAGGTACTTGAGGAAGACAGCTCAGCTCCACAATCCGAACTACCTCAACCAAATCATCTACCAAAACTAGAACCCTCCAAAGATATAGGGATACTGCCAGAAGGTTTAGCACTTAAGGTAGGCATACCTCTCAACATCGATGAAATATTTAACCATGCTAGGGAAATAATAGGTCCACCTCCAAACATGCAGGGAATGTAGAGTGAGTCCCGTGATAGCGGATCCATGGATGTAGAGTATGTAAAAACCATAGTAGTAGAGCTACCATTCAATCCAAAAGTAGGAAGGGCATAGGTATAGAAGATAAAGAAAGAGAGAAATCTCCCAGCCAGGCCAAAGCCTACATGGGTTTCATCTCGTCTAAAGGCTAAAACTGGTCTGGACATCCACAGAACTACATAGCGATGACAAACACAAACTTTTTCTTTTTATCTAGTTCACAAAATTTATTTATTATTATGACTTTCATAATGCATGTATATATATGTATGTATGTTGTAAGTCTCTTTCAGATATTTTGCAGGTATGATTTATTTAATATGTTTTGATCACTACATATATTTTCATTCTTTGAAATGCATATGATGAAATGAATAACACAGTTCTGTATCTCATTATCAGTATTCTAATTTTGCAAAAATTGCAGTATCATTACTTCTTTTCATAGCAACTGTTATAAGTCACTGTGAAACTTTTAGGAACAGATTTCTGGTTGCATAGTTGTTTAAATATTATTGCAGAACTATTTTCATTGTTAGCATTCAAGAGAAAAATTGTATCTTGTGAAATCAATTATATATGGATTATCCATTCAGATGAACTATTACAATTTTATATCAATTTATGTTTGTAAAAATTGAGTAAATCAAGAAATGTTGTATAGGTTTTTGTGAAACTATGAAATTATATGCATGAGGACATGCATCACCTTCAGTTTGGGGGAATGATGAGTGTCAAAGTGTTACAGTATATGGATCTGGTTTACTTATATATTTCTTACAAATGAATGGATATGAATGGTTTTTAATTGTTGTTTCATCTTAATATCATTATTTATGCATCAAAATGATTAATTGTTATAAAAATGATTTATGCATATATTTTACACAAATTGTGTGCAAGATGTTGTGTTGTTAGGCAGATATGTGTATGAAGTTGGGTAGAGGTCATGGCTGATGAACTAGGAGGTAGGTATACTTAGATTGGCTGAACGTATGGTGCACTTGCAGGATCTGTGGACAAGTGCTACAGAAAGGCACTACGAAAAAGCATCTACTAAAAGGTACTAGGGAAAGAGTGAGTCAAAGTTGATCGAACCTTATTGCCACATCACATCCAACAGGAGCATATTATACACAATCAACCACTTGACTGTCAACGTTGGCAACATATTTGGTATTTTGATTATTATTAAATAAAAAATTGTAAAGTTGTTATTAAAGTTGGAGAGGATCAAAGTTGTTAAATTATTTTGCCAACTTATTTTATCTTTCCTTGAGAATAGGACAAATAGGTTATTATTATTTCTTAAATTAAATAGTTGTTAAAGTGGTTGCCACTTGGGCTTACATTGATTAGTCCAAAGTCCCTTTTGTTGTGAAATTGTATTTGTTTAGAAAAGTTGTTAGTACGAAGGTTAGGATTTAGATTTGTTAGTTAGAAAGAGACAAAGAACATTACGAAGACTTCATTGAGAATAATTGTATAAATTATAGTAAAGAGGCCTTTGAAAAGGTCCTCGAAAAAAGAAGTTGAAGAAGTCACTCTTTGAAAAAGTCTCTCATAGTATTCTGAGGAAGATTACAATTTCCAACAGTGTACATGATTGAAGTTCAACAATAAAATAGTATTTTCTTTCCATATCTTTTGCAATGTTGTTTTATCTTTCACAATGATTTATTTTCTTCTGTAGAATCTTTATTTTTCCTGCATCAATGAATAGTTAGATGTTAGAATAGGTTAAATGAAATAGTAGTTACTGAGATAAATTAGCATAGAGGAGAAGAGAAATATATTGTCCTTTTAGAAGGCAGGGCCCACTTCCATAAGACCAATCCCTACTCTCTCGCTCCTGCAATAGAATAGGATTAGTTAGTATAAAATAGAATTAATATAAATTAAATTACATTATTTATTTCAAAAGTAAAATAGTCAAAATATCATTAGTTGCACGTGGATCCACATTCATTAGGTTAATTTCATATTAAAAATAATTGCATTTAAATATTTCATTTTCCTATAACCTGATCTTAAGAAATTAAACTAAGTAAGCTGGTTAATGTCATGGAATATCTATACTGGATATCTATTCTTTAAATTGATTAAGACCTAGATTGATAAATTAAATTATTAGCTGTTCAAGCTAGACAATTTGCACATTAGCCTTGGAGTTAATTAGATTACAAAATTACAACTATCTATCAACTACCAAATATCTCCTTTGGAAAGAAAAATTACTAGTTCCTACAACATTGTTTGTAGTGAAATTGCAGAATAATATTTAAATATTTATTTCAGATTATTATTGATTAGTTGCAGTAAATTTATTAAGTGCACTTATAAGTTATTTTGATATTTTATTAGAGTGATAAGGTGAGATTTTTAGTGCATTAAAAATGAAATATTAGTGGGTTCATTTGCACTACTATATTACTCTAAAAAATCTTAGTGTTTGTGTTCTTGAGATGGGCACAAAATCATATTAGAATCAAGTTTCTAAAGACACCATTAGTGCAACAAAATATACAACTTTTAGTGGCCAAAGGAAGCCACCAAAAATAGCTTAATCCTCCAAGTTTTGGAGAAGAAAATAGCTACAAAAAATCAGCAAGGATTACCTCAAATCGAGACTTGGTGAGTCTCAGATTCAAAGCATTATAAGTGTTATATTGCATCTAAAAAATTGGTTATAAGTTGGGTTCATAAAACAATGAAAATGAGAGTTGCATATTTAGAAGAAAATCTCCAAAAATCTGCCATAAAAATAGAAAATCAGAAGTAGCAAAAGGAGTGCAAAAAGGTGCAAAAGGGGTGTTTTTATATCCTAAAATTATTACATATTGTTGCACCATTCTAAGTTGTTTTATGTAGTTTATAAGGTAGATTTTGAGGTGCCACAAAGGTATATTATACAAAGTTAAAATATCTTGACACTAGCACACTCTAAGCATAGCAAAGGAGCCTCTCAAAAGGCTCACATCTTCTCCATTCTAGATATCTGAACCTGCAAGCCTTCAAGGGACAACACAATTTTAGAGCAATATTATCTACAAATAATGAAATACATAACATATTCAAAAAAGGAGAAAATAAGACATAGAAAACAATGTGGAAAGGAGGAAAATATCAACACGTTGAAGCTATAAATAATAGGTGCTAAATCCAAGGTTTCAAGCTTGGAGAAAAATATCCACCAATAGGAGCACCAATATCAACTATAGAACCACAACTGGAAGCTCCATATAATAAAATAACATCACATCTAGCACCATCCAATGTCCTCATCGAAGCACCTACAAAAGAAAGAAGTTGCTTGCTCTCCAAGAAAAGTAGCAAGCAAAAGAATAAACATATGAAAGGGAATAATCATTCATCTTGGAGCGTTATAATAAAGAGTTACATGTAAAGTACCACTTGGCACAAATATCCTAAGGTGCCATCTTAATTCATAATATCCAAGAAATAAATGATTACTTCAAGCGCTCAGCTAAGGGAAGTTACGAAGAATAAAGAAGAGGTTACATTCATATGAGAACCACTTGTCCAAAGTTCGAAGATTCTAGGAGCACCCATATTGGAGATGAAGTCAAGTGCTCACCAAGAAGACTGTAATATCTCATACATTACATATAGGAGCAAGATAAGTGTTTAGTAACTCCCATCTACTCCTCAAGCGCCTATGAAGTGTAACTGCCATGCCACTTATCATATTTGCAAAGATTCTTGCTTCATTTAAAGGGTTAAACAACCAAGAGAGTTTAAAGTGTGCATATTCATTCAAAGCACTTCACACAGGGCAAAATTTTAGCGTGGAGAAAAGTGGAAGAGCATTTAAAGCTCTAGTCAAAAGGAGCAAAAAACTCATAGAATTTGGATGACATTCTTCAAGTTCCAAAACCAAGATAATTCCAAGGCTATCCATTAGTTGAAGTGTCCAAGCTAAAAAATGTTGGCACTATGCTATTCATTCCTGAATACTACATCGAAAATTGTGAACATCAACATTGCAAGGTAAGGAATAAATTTCCATTATAGTTTGATTTTATTTTTGGAATTTATAAGGATTATACACTAAGATTGAAACTTAGAGAAATTAAACACATTGAAAGCAAAATTAAAAGGGAATTAAGATATCAAATTAATTAAATATTTGCAATATTAAACATTGGAGTAATAAGGGTTTCTACTGGAAAAATTAAATTAATAATATTTACAAATATTATTGTGTTCTAATTTTCTACATTTGGGAGTTATAAGGGTTACAACACCAAATTAGGTTATTGAAAATTAGAAATACTAAAATTAAATCCTAAGATATATTAAAAGAGGTTATTAAGGTTTTTGCTAAGTTTGGAAATCTATAATATTCTTGTCTTAAAATGTCACAAAAGGGACAAAATAAATCTAACATTAAAACCTCTTCAAAAATTGGAAAAGTGCTTAGTTCAATAGGAGTAATAAGGTGTTAGAAACGTTGATTTTGATATTTACAAAACTTTACAAAATCAACCTAAAATTGAACTACATTTTGCAAAAGCACTATATCATATTCCAAAATCACTAGGGAGTCATAAGGCATTCTACAAAACTTGATAAAATTAGCATCTACAAAATATTATCAACTTCTAAATCCATTGGAAAGATATAAGCTTTCTACAATCCCTAAAATTCCACTAGGTATATATATACTCTCATTACTAGGGAGACATAAGGAAGTTTACAAAATCTGAGTATTTATATTAGGGTATTTTAATGGCATCAAACAAATTCTTCCTAGCAGAATATCAACTACTCAAGGGCCCTAATTATTTCTCTTAGAAGAATAAAGTGAAAGAAATCTTGGTATATGAAAAACTTTGGGATATTGTTAAAGGGAAAACATAGAGACCTGCCATAGGTGATACTGAAATCCTAAAGTTTGAGGAAAATGATTCAAAAATTATAATGATAATAACCTTTGCTATCACTGATGAGATACAAACCTATATCAGTTCAGCAAAAACATCTTCAGATGCATGGACAAGCCTGTAGAAAATATTTGAAGGAAAGAATAAGGTAACTATTCTTCATCTTCAAACTCAACTTCACTCATAAAGACGAATAGTGGAGAAAGCATAGATCTATTCCTAAGGAGGGTAGCAGATATTAAAGGGAAATTATTGACCTTAGGAGAAATAGTTAAGGATGAACTTCTTACTCAAGTAACCATGAAAGCAATTCTAGACAACTATAAGCATTTGGTAACATCTTTACAAGTCCTAAGTAAAGATACTTCTTTTGATGACCTAGTCAATATTCTATAGGAATATGAGTTGCAAAATAAATTTAAATATGAAATGACTAACACTACAGTGGTATCTAAATATAATCCACAAGGAAATATTGCTTCTTCATCAAAAGGACGACAACCATGGTACTATAGATATTGTCAAATATGCAAGAGAAAATGCCATAGTACCAACTATTGTAGGTTCAATACCAAAAATCAAAATCAAATAAATAAAATGAACAATGGGAATCAATTTCAGCCATGGCAAAATCAAAATACTTATCATCAACAATTTTAGTGTCCAACCAATTATCCCCAATTGGAGTATAAAAAAATAAAAGAACATCTAGCTCATAGGGTAGAAGAAATCGAAGAACTGAAAGAATCTACAGATGATTATGAAGTCAAAACTTTTTCAACAAGAATGATAGGTTATAAAGATACTAACTACTTGCTTTAATAGTCTCAAGATCAAGAAGAAGATCCACTTTGAAGACTAAAGTCTTCAACACCCAAATTATATAATACAGGGGGGTGTTAGAGATAGAGTATATTACATCATTTGGGTCATGTAAATGTACCTTCCTAGGTACATACTTAGGATATTAGATTACTTTAGGGGGATGTTATCGAGTTACTTCATGCAATGTAATAAATGCACAAGTATCAATATGAAAGCTGTATATGTGCAAGGTGTCCCTTGTACATCTAGGTAGAGTGTTGGCCAAGGAACCTATCTTCCTATATAGAAAGGGCCTCATTGTAACAAGCTTATAACAAGATTGTAGCATATTCATAGGTAGTAGTATAGTATTGTGCAGATAATCATATGTTAGTGATGGGTGCAATGTATTCCAATAGCTTTGTTCATGGAGTGTCCATTTCCTCCATAGCTACATTGTATTCATTTTTGTTATTTTTATTTATAGCATATTTCAGTCATCTCGTAGATTTACTTTCTTTAATATTATTTTACATCTTGTGATTGCTATCTCCCATTGTATACTACATCAAAAGCTAACATAATGCTATATAAAATAAACTATTTTAGTCAAACAATTCTTTCCAAACCAAAAATTACTCTATATCCTTCTAAGGTTCCAAACTTATTGTCTTTTGAAAACAAACCAGAACAAATGCATAAAGTGTTTAACTAATATCCATGCATTGTCCACTACTAAAATTTTCCAACAATTTTTTTTCCCTTTCCATTATCTTCCTTATTTTTTATTCCCTTCTGAGCACTCTCAAAGCATGTCTCCAATTCCAACTAATAACCATTAATCCTTCCACAAAAGTAGGTTGTAAAACAACTTCCAAAAACATATCATGATAAGCATAACAATAAAATTTCACCTTACAAAATTATTGTTCGATCCGTGATTAATAGCTCAAACTTTTATTGCTTAATAGTTGAGTCTCTTAACCATGTCAACATGGGTCCTCTATATGCGTAACAAGGCTTAATAAAGAAGTTCATATTTTTTCTAAATTTTCTTTTATGAATTAACCCAACATACTTGAATCACTTCTTTCTTAAGATCGATCAATTGCAAATAGAATATTACCACAAGTATTATCCTTTACTTTTAAAAAGAGAGAAGCATCAAAATAGCATGTGTAAGTAATTAACTTCATCAACCGAACAACATTTTTTCAACAAGCATAAGTCAAGAACAAACACAAAATTTCTTGTCAATATCGCACAATAAATATTAATTCCCATTCTTTCGACTCTGTTGTTTTCTTTTGAAAACAACCTCCTTGTTGATGATTTATTTTCACATGAAAAACAGAAGATGCAATTTTATGAGAGGAAATTTCATCTTCCTCAAAGTTATCACCTTTAAGAGCATTATTCATTTCCATTTTCTCATGGCATCTCATCCTTGGTGGTTAATTCCTTATTCACCCACGAGATCACTTGTTTCTACATAGGTACAAATCTATTAGCAACATCATATTCTTTCATCAAATATATATATTTTGTAATATATACATGAAACAGTCAATCATTTCACTCATAAAATATATCAATTTTCCTCAAAATATATTGTTTTGCATAAATAGTCATAAAAAATCTAATCATTCCATCCATAAAAACAACATAGCAAAAACGTAAATCCATACAAGTAAAAATTATGCCTAGGGAGGGTCATGAGATCCTACCTCCCTTAGGTTTAAAACAATCCTCTATGTTTAAAATAGTTAAAACATAAGATAACAATTACATATTGTTCTCAAAAAGGAATGAAAAGTGTCTTTGCATATCTTCCACTTCTCCTAAGTAGCATTTCTCTTGGAGTAGCGGTCTCATTGGACCTTGCATTGCTCCAGGGTCCATTTCTTCATTGATTTGGAAAAAAGCTCAAGGATGTTTACTAGATGCACCTCTATAGCCTATGGATTTTCCATTTATAATTTAAAAAATCCCAAACAGGATCAGGATTAGCAATGTATTTTCTAAGAAAATAAATATGAAAGGTGTCATGAATCTTCAACAAACTAGGTGGTAGGGCAAGTCGATATGCCACAGGACTAATATTTTCCATAATTTCAAAGGTTCCAAAAAATGAGGGTCTATTTTTGTGGATTTAATAACATTGTTTCTTGGTCTCACCCTCAGAAATACTCTGTCACCTATAGTAAATTCTCTTGGCAACCTCTTAAGATTAACATAACTCTTTTGATGGTCTGCAGCTAATTTATGCCTTTATTTAATCATCCTCAACTACTGATCCATTTCCTTGACCATGTATAGTCCAATCACAATTTGGTCCTTAGGATTATCCCATGATAATGATGTCCTACAACTTCTTCCATATAGAGCTTCAAACGGAGCCATGCCTAGGGTCGAACAATGACTATTATTGTAGGCAAATTCTACCAAGTGTAGGTAATCTTCCCATCAGAACTTATAATCCATAAAATACATGTGAAGCATATCCTCTAATACCTGATTTACCCTTTCTATTTACCCAAAAAATTTTGGATGATAAGCTGAACTAATATTTACCCTAGTACCTATGGCATGGTGTAAGGCTTGCCAAAAATTGTATGTAAATCTCAAGTTTCTATCTGAAATAATCACTTTTGGGAAACCATACAACTTTAAAATCTAATTGTAAAATCTTTTAGCCATAACCACAACATAATCCTTAGTGTTCCTAGGTATAAAATGTACAACCTTGGTCAGTCTATTGACCACAACTAGGATTACGTCATGCTAGAACCTGTTCTTTGGTAAACCTACAATGAAATCCATTGATATTACCTGCCATTTCTACATAGGTACATCATGAGGGTACAATAATACTACAAGGTGCCTATGTTCAACCTTAACCTTTTGGTATTCAAGACATTGGGCAATAAATTTAGTTGTGTCCTTCATTCCTAGCCAGTAAAAAAAATTTCTTCATATTCTCCCTCATTTTTACCCCTCCTGGATGAGAAGAATAGGAAGATATATGTGCTTCATTAATGATAATTTTTCTTAGTTCATAGGCCTCAGGAGTTACTACCCTATCCTTGAAGTATAAGAAACCATCCTTGATACTAAATTCCTTATTTTCATTTGGTTTCTTTTCCATCTTTACCCAGATTTAGTGCTAATATACATCTTGATGTTGCATTTCCTTGACTTGTTCCATCAAGTCTACATGGATGTGAGTCAAAACAACTATGTGTCTTCTCCTATTGAGTGCATCAATGACTTTATTTTCCTTTCCTTCTTTATATTCAATTCTAAAAACATATTCGAAGAGAAATTCCATCTACCTTCTCTTCCTAGAATTTAACAATGGTTGAGTAAATATTTATTTCAGAATTTGATGGTCTATCCTCAACTCAAATGGTCGTCCCACCAGATAATATCACCAAATTTTGAGAGCGAATACCACCGCTGCTAGTTCTAGATCATGGGTTGCATAATTAACCTCATGTCATTTCAGTTTCCTTGAACCATAAGCTACCACTCTTTAACTTGAAGCAATATTATAGTCCAAAGTGCATCATCTTCGATCTTGACTAATTTAATAGTTTCTCATCAAGAGGCAGTACCTTCTATAAGAAGATGATATGTGGGATCTTGAGAGTATTTTCTAGTATTTTTCAACTTTGAGGATAAAGCTTTCTAAGTAAGCAAGCCATGTAACGGTCCCAAAATAGCCATGTCAACTAATTATTTTTATCTTGGGACTTTGATTTAGTTAGTTGATCCTTAAGAATTATATTTAGGTTAATATTTAATTTATTTATAAATAGGAAGAATATTTTATTAGTTTGGTTCATCGAAGAATTGGAATTTAATTCACATATTCAATCATAAGAGACTTTGCCCTCTCAAATTGGCTATGATATTTTACCCTCTTTGAGTGGTTGTGGATTTGCTATGGTATTGATTTTATTAGATTTACTATTTGATTGTTATCTAGTTTGGATTTGATATTTGCATATTAATCATGGTATTTGAATAGAAAATTATCGTTGCATGTTGTTAATAATAATTCAATATTAAAGTGTTGCTACGGATATTAAATTGATTATGCAATTTCATAGCTGACTAGAATATTTGAGATTTTGTTTTCCCACCAGAGTTATACATTGATCATTGTAAATATTATAGGGATTAAGCATTTCAACTTACAACTAAATTTTATTCTTAAGACCATGGAAAAAGGCTAAGATCAACACCACTAGATTCAATTAGTGGGTATAGATAAGAAGGTTGGTGGAATGGAGCATTAATTCTCCATTATTCCTATTTTATTTATTTGCATAAGACATACCATATACAACATGGAATATCCTTTGTCAAATATTTAAATAAATTATTCTTTGAAGTTAGGCCATAAAAGAGATCCCCTATGTTGGAAAAGCTACCCCAAAAACCATTGATGATCTTGGCTTCCCAAATTAGAAGCTGTGAATATGACATGACCTACTTTAGAAACATGTAGGCAGGTAATGCTATCCATATTGGTCAACCATTTTCATGGATTGACACATTAAAAGGTGGGCATGCCAATGCAAGAAATATGAACTTCATGAGGGAATTCGAGAAAACTAGAAGTACCTCCTACACTAGAATCTAAATTAGAATTAAATCCTAGGTTGTAAGCACCCATAACTAGATGAGAACCTTGGGTGGCATAAAGATTTAAGTTATTTCCATAGGAATTTTTAGGACTAGGACTAGGTGGAAAATGTGGAATAACACTAATATTCAATGCTTGTTGAATGATTGGAGTCTATTGTCCTATAATTTGTTGTGACCCTTGGATAAGAGAAGGTATAGTAGCAGATTTTTAGAAGACTCTTTAGATGTTATCCAAGGACTTAGAAATAGAAGTAATTTTTTGGTCTTGATTACTTAAGGACTTGACAATGAAAGCAATCATTTGTTCTTGATTGAAAAGATATGCACATAGATCAGGGTCGATAGTACTAGGAAGAGGCTTACCAAATGAAGGAGTGTTAGGAGTGACTAAGGAAGGGTTATTGGTAGGAATAGAGGAATAATACAAGGTGTTGGGAGGAGGTGAAGCCATGATATTTAAGGAAGAAAGAAGACATTGGTAAAAACCATTAATATTTGGGGAAGTTTTGTAATGCTTACCAATATTTTTGGGTTGGTATTTCTTTCTACTCATACACACATCCTCTCAATGAATAGTATGCTATAATCAACCATTAAATTATACCTAGAAGTAGTGATACTAGGTTCATTCATACACTAGAGGTAAATAAAAACCTAAAAATTACTTGGAATGCTATTGAAAAGGTGTTGTAAAAAATACTTCTTAATTTGATAAGTTTGCAGTAATGATCACAAAAATATGGGTCTTCCAAAAGGGTATTGAGACACTTATCTTTTGAAAAACTATTGTTGGAGATATTTTCGCTATCTCAAATAGATGATATCAATGGTATATATCTATCACAAGGTTTTGATGACACCCAATACTCTTTTTTAACTGTGTTTGGGACAAGGAAGTAACAAGAATGAACTCACAATATTATAAAAACTAATTACACCAGACGAAATAAAAATGAAAGAAAAAATTACTATAAAATAGGTAAAAATAATTTTTAACAAAGTTTTTGGAATGGTTTGCATGCCATTTTGTTGCAAATTCACACCCCATAAGGATTCAAGGTTGAATATCTAATACCACTTGCTAGAAAATAACTTTGAGAATTATAGAAATAGTAGTAGCAATCCAATAATGTATTATTAACATTATCCAAATGATAATAATAATTTAGATACAATTGTCAAGAAATTAAATATACAATAACCAAATTCTATATTCAAATCAATGTAGATCTTTAGCCACATAGAGAGGGCAAAGTCTCATAGCCACTTGGATAGGGAAAAGTATCCTAATGTTCAATGGATGTCTATCTAAACCTAGGGCAAAGATAATAAAAATAGATATAGAAAACATGGATATATTGGATCCATTATCGCAAAGACATAAGACCAACAAAACAGAGAGATATATATGTAAAACTATCTTCATGGAATAAATCAACATACAATTTCTTAGATGAACATATGAGTACACTTTCATAACTTTTGGTTAAAGTTTCATATACAATGTTTAAATCTATATCTATGATGATGCAACTACTATGCTCACTAAGCATCCATCTATATTTGAACATGCTTCCTTATATAAGTAAAGTCTATATGTCTATCCTCATATTCAACCATTTAGATCAAGCATCTAACCTATCCTCACAAAGATATTTAATCAATACAAATAACATATACTTTATTTTGCAATGCACATAAGTATATCAACACTTTATTAATGCACTCAAGCATATAAACACTTTCATAATGCACCTAATTCTATCTTCTGTTATAATGCACATAAGCATATCATTGCTTTCATAATGCACCAAAGCAATTCAACACTTTTATAATGCACATAATCATACAAATACTTTCATAGTGCATTTATTATACTAACTTTGATATAATGCCTATAGATATACCAATCCTTCCAACATTTCCATAATGTAAATAACATGAAGGTGCATTTTAAAAATTTACACAATGCTTACAAGCATATAAGTCTTTCTAATGTTTCCATAATGTATACAATATACAAGTGTGTTTTTCATTTTGCTTACAAATATGCAAAGGATTTTTGGCATTTTCATACAACACACAAGTGTATTTTACCATTTACATAATGCCTACTAGCATACACATCTTCTATCATTCCTAGAATGCATACAACATACATGCATATTTTTGAACATCTATATAATGTCTACTAACATTTACATATTTCAACATTTTTAGAATATGTAAACATCCATAGGTATTTTCTAGCATTTATATAATGTCTACAATCCTTCCAATAATTCTATAATGTATACAATATATGTATATTTTGAAACTTTCATAATGCCTAAAAGTATATAAGTATTCCATCAATTCCAAAATGCATACGATATATAAGTTTATTTCTAGCATTGCCATAATGCCTACAAGTAAATAATTTTTTTCAAATATTTCCTTGATGAAGATAACTTTCACAAGTATATCCTATTTCTTCAAATAGAAATAGAATTAAAAAAAAACATACTTCCATAAGTATCTCATATTTCTTCAAATAGAAATAGCATTTACACAAACATACTTCCACAAGTATCTCCTATTTCTTCAAACAAAAATAGCATTTAAACAAACATACTTCCACAAGTATCTCATATTTCTTCAATTAGAAATAGCATTTAAACAAAACATACTTCCACAAGTATCTCATATTTCTTCAAACATAAATAGCATTTAAACAAAACATACTTTCACAAGTATCTCATATTTCTTCAAATAGAAATAGCATTTAAACAAATCATACTTTCACAAGTATCTCATATTTCCTTCAAACAGAAATAGCATTTAAACAGATGGATTCACTTGTAGATCTACAAATCATCCCTAGGATTTAATCATAATCTAATACGAGATTATAAACCTGATTTGTTCTACAATCCATCATTTATTCACACTATAGTTCTTTGTAAATGTGTTTGCTAATATTGTTTTTGTAGTCTATAGTCTTCCTCAAAATTTGGCTACCAAGTTGCCTCAAGATCCATCAACAAGATTGTTCTATAGTTCCATGAGTTTAGCTACAACCTCTCTTGCCATCCATCAACTAGATTGCTCAAGTTTAGCTACAACTCCACAAGTAATCTATCACACAAGATTACACTATAGGTTTATTCACTTGGCCCTTAATTTGCTTTTGGAAAGATACTATAGATACACAATATTAACAAATTGAGATTTATTAACTAATCTCTTGTCAAGGATGAACTATAGCTCATAAAGGGTAATGTTTAGCCTATCAACAAGACCATTACCTAAATTCCTTTCAAAATGTATCACAAAATCCTTAGACAATAGTTCATCATGGTTTACATAAATTTTTACCATAATATTTGCTCAAGTCTAAGAAGGAATTTATGCATTTTCTACCTGATTTTGTTTCACAATCTGTTGACAAGATTGCACTTACAAGTTTTCACCAATTCCTTTAAAGTTTGTTTCATAACTTACTAAAGGAATTATTCCTTCACAACAATCCTTACAATTTAAAGGATCTAGGAATTATAGTCAAGTTTTCTTCATACTACTTTGGAATGACCTTTATGTTATTTTATTAGAATCTAAACAACAAGATTCTTCACATATTACCTTTGTATTAACCTTTAGGTTATTTCATTAGAATCTACACAAATAGATTCTTCACATTTTGGAATAACCTTTAGGTTATTTCATTAGGATCTAAACAACAAGATTCCTCACATATTACCTTTGGGAAAAACCTTTGTGTTATTTCATTAGGATCTAAACAACAAGATTTCTCACATACTTATATACAACTTTAAAAAGAGATTCTCTCTCTTTTTTTTTAAGTGTATCTTGAAATGTTGACCCTTAATCTAGTAAAGGAGTTCCTCGAGTGTAGTAGCTCCTGCCCCCATATTTACTATATGGTGAGGCCATCGAGGAACAAGTTATTTGGGTACCAATCACATCACGCCTAACTACTAGCTAGGGCAGGTTTGAGCAATGGTAGCTTCTCCCCATGAAGCCTGTTGGTCAGATGAATGGATTTGGTATGATATTTTTTTCTTAAAAGGATTGGCTTATCCCAGATATGACTTATGCATCCGAAGGGTCCACCCATCAAACTTCCACAGAGTCACATACACATTAACCCCTACAGTTTTAGCAATGCTATCATGTCGATTGAGGGCTTATAATTTTAACCACTAGCAATTAGCATCCTCGCCCTCATGGCTGGTAGCCAGCTTACTAGTTCTAACCATGACTAGTGGTCATCCATTTATCAGAGAGTAAATAATATTAACCCCTCTACAAGCTTGTAAAGGATATGTGGAACATTGGGCCCAAAACATTGATAGATACATAGAGACTTCAAATATTTGGAAATCATTAGGGACTAGAATCATCATCTAATGGTGCTAACATAAGGTAGCTTCTGTTTTTCCTCTATGATATATTAGAGAAAAAACATTCGCCCTCAACTACGCAAAGATGCGATCAGATGTTTCGATCTCCTAGGGGATTTCATACTTTCTAAATAGAAGGGTAAAACTTGGATTCATTAATGATGAAAAAAACCTTTAGAATTCCCATAAGGTACTCAAATAAATTCCTAGCTTGGTATTTTTAGTACGTAAAGCTCGTGTAGATTTAATGAATCCATTATCTTTAAGGAGGAATTAAGTAGACTCAAACAAAGTTCGATGACATCATGGTGATAGAAGCTAAAGCACAAGATATCCCACATCAATGGGATCATGGGGGTGCTATATCATAAATATACCTTGGGGATTTATGGCTAGTAACCACCCATCAATGGTGGTGGGAGTTTTGTCAGTAATGTTGACACAGATTTCGTCACTATGCATGGTTTCTAGAGTCATTAGTTAATTTTTAATAAACTAACATGATGTCTAGATTTAAATCGATCCTCCCTCCTTGGTTAATTTTGGAGTGATAAAAATAATGATCATTACAAATCTATTCAAACATAGAAATATATATGGCCATTATAAAACATAATAAAAGGAGAGTCATTTGATAAATAATGCATCGAATACATATTAAGGCTAATAGAAAAGAAAGTTGCAAGAGTTAAAAAGGAACACTCTGACCTATAAAATTTGCAAGAGTTTCACCCTTTCTTCCCTGCCCTCTAAGCCCAACAAGCCCTTCCTTCTTATGTCACTCTACCAATATTTTGATCAAATATTTCTACCACTTAAGGCTGTTTGGTTTCTGATTCACCAAAGGGTGAAGAGCATAATCCCTAAGCCCAAGCTTACCTATCAATATTTCCTTAGGATTTTTCCAGCATCCATGACCCTTTTTGGTTAACCCATGGTGGCTTTTTATAGCATTCAGGGGTGCCTCTTCAAATGGTGAAGGGTAGTCTAGGTAATGACCTATTGGAGAGGTCAGGTGGATGGTGATGTAGGCAAATTAGTGGCATAGTATTTTTCTGCAGCTTTGAGGACATGATGCACATCAAAGGGTAGCCAATAGTGCTTTGGAGGACTCTTGAATGACTAATATTATTTTTAAATTCTTTCTAGAATATGGAGGGTACAAATTCTTTTCCCTCATGGCCCTTAATGGTATTTTAGGACCAAAATACTTTTCTCAAAGTATTTTAACACCATATTAGTTTGCAAAGCACACTAATAATTAAATTCACATGAAAACTCCTTTTTCTATTAAAATATATGTTATTTCTTTTCTTGGATGTATTTTTCAAAAAATATTAAATAAATCACCACTATTTTCAATACCTTGAAAATTTCAAAATATTTTCTATGCCTTCATAATTTAAGCATTAATTTTATTTTTCCAAGCACAAGGGTTCAGGTCGAGGTGGGATGTGACATACTTCCTCCCTTAGACTAAACACAGTCCCTTGTGTTACCATAGTTAGAAAACAATAAAACATTAATGCATAACCAAAACATAGCAAAGGAAGAAAATAACCATAATGCTTTTACCAAATTGCAATCACAAGCAGCCATGCAATCTCAATATTCCACACCATTATTTTATCCTGTGGATGACCTCTTTAAGATAGGCTCGCTATCACCATCATATCTAGGAGGCTAGTCTCAGACATCATTTCCCAATGGTGTAGTCATGAGTATACCTATATGTGGGTAATTATCCATGTTACCCATGGGTTGTCTTCATCATCATTTCCCTTTTTCTAGTATCTCGTTCTTAGTGGTCGAACAACTCCTTCTTCCTATGAGAAGGCCAACTTCTTCCACCCACGAGAGCTCCTAGACCTGTGATGCAACAAAATATCAGTAGTACCATATTCTTCAAGAAATAAAATATATATACTGCATGAAAATCATTCATCAATGATTACTTTGCATGGTAAGATCAAAGTATAAAACATAAATATCATCATAAAGTAATGAGATATAAATCAGTGCATACATACCATCATCAATGCATAAGTATCTCTATCAGAGTATCTATCTATGCATCACACAAAGTCTATCTGAAATAATATTACACATTGTTTTCAAATAAATAAGGAAAGTGATTCCTCATGTCCTCCACATTTTCCCAGGTGGCATTCCTTTTAGAATATAGGTCCCACTGGACCTTGCATTGCTCTATGTTTCGCTTCCTCATGGTCTTGGAGTGAAACTCGAGGATCTTGATTGGTTTCACTTCAATGTATGTTGGATCCACCATCTGCAACTTTGAGACATCCAACACATGATTAGGATCATCAAGATATTTCCTAAGAAGGGACACATGGAAAGAATCATGGATCTTTGCCAAATTAGGTGGCAAGTCGAGTCTGTAGGCAATATGGCTAATTCTTTCTAGGATGGCGAATGGTCCAACATATCTTGGGTCTAGTTTTGTTGACTTGATAGCACTTTTCATAGGCTTTACCCTCAAGAATACCCTATCTCCCATAGAAAATTCTCGAGGAGTCCTCTTCAAGTCAGCATAACTTTTCTGGCGATCCGAAGCTTCCTTAAGCCTTTGTCGGATTACCTTCATTTGTTCCTCCATCTCCTTGAGTGTATCGGGCCCAATAATATCCCGATCCTCTAGATTATCCCATGACAATGGTGTTCTGCATCTTCGACCATACAAAGCCTCAAAAGGAGCCATATTTAAAGAAGCATGGTATCCATTATTGTAGGCAAACTCTACTAAAGGTAAGAAGTCTTCCCATCGAGACTTTTGATCCATGCAATACATGCGAAGCATGTCTTCTAAGACTTGATTGAATCTTTATGTTTGCCCATCTATCTTTAGATGGTAAGAAGAACTTATATTTAGTGTAGTGCCAATTGCATGATGGAGGGCTTGCTAGAAATTGGATGTGAACCTAGAATCTCGATCAAAGATGATCACTTCAAGAAATCCATGCAACCTAAAGATCTCTTTGGTGAATCTATTGGTGACCACTACCGCATCATCCTTGGTGCTACTTGGTATGAAGTGTGCTACCTTGGTCAGTTTGTCTACCATGACAAGTATCACATCATGTTGGTACCTAGTCTTAGGTAACCCAACTATGAAATCCATTGATATCACTTGCCACTTTTGCATGGGTACATCATGTGGGTATAACCGACCTATTGGGTGCTTATGCTCTACCTTCACTTTTTAGCATTCCAGACATCGGGTAACAAATTTAGTGACATCCTTCTTCATACCAGGCCAATAGAAGGTCTTCTTCATGTTCTCCCTCATCTTGGACCCTCCTGGATGAGCGGAGTATGGGGATCTATGAGCTTCCCTCATGATCACCCTTCTTAGATTACCAGCTTCAAGAATGACTACCCGATCCTTGAAACACAAAAGTCCATCCTTGAGATCATAATCTCTAGCTATCTTAGGGTCTTGTGCCATTTTGGCTTGGATTTCAATACAAAACTGATCCTGAGATTGGGCTTGTTTAACTTGATCCATAAGATCTATATGACTTTGGGTTAGTGTAGTAATGTGCCTTCTTCTACTCAAAGCATCGATGACCTTGTTTTCCTTACCTTTGATGTATTCTATGCCAAAATCATATTCAACCAAGAACTCAATCCACCTTCTCTATCTTGCATTTAGAAAAGGCTGAGTAAAGATATACTTTAAACTCTGGTGATCAGTTCTCAACTCAAAGGATTTACCCACAAGGTAGTGTCACCAAATTTTCAAGGCATGTACCACTACAACTAGTTCTAAGTCATGAGTAGCATAGTTAGCCTCATGTTTCTTGAGATTTCTTGACTCATAGGCCACTACTACTTTATCTTGGGATAGCACTCCTCCCAATCCTTCCAAAGAAGCATTTATGCACACTAAAAATTCACCTTGGGGGATGGGATTTTTTAGTATAGGAGCAGAAGTGAGCTTTTGTTTAAGCAACTAGAAGGTGACTTCACATTTTTCTATCCATATGAACGCCTTTCCTTTCCTTTGAATATTTTTTATTGGGGAGGCTATCTTAGAATAGTCCTTCACAAATATTTGATAATACCCTACTAAACCCATGAAGCTCCTCACTTCTATTACATTAGTGGGAGGTGGCCAATTCAAAATGGCCTCAATTTTTTAAGGATCTATCGCAATCCCATTTATGGAGATTATATGTCCCAAGTAGTGTACTTGTGACACATAAAAATCACATTTGGAAAGGTTCCCGTAGAGTTGATTTCTCTTTAATAAACCTAGCATGATTTTCAAGTGTCTATCATGCTCTTATTTACTATAAGAATAGATTAGAATATCATCTAAAAATACCAATACAAATTGGTCCAACTAATTTCTAAATACATTGTTCATCAGATTCATGAATGCAGCTGGTGCATTGGTCAACCCGAATGGTAGGATAGTGAACTCATAGTGTCCATACCAGGTTTTAAAAGTAGTTTTGTGAGTATCCTCATCCTGGATCCTCAACTGATGATATCCCGATTTCAAATCAATCTTGGAGAAGATGGTGGCATCCTTTAGTTGATAAAATAGATCTTCTATCCTTGGAAAAGGATATCTATTCTTGATGGTGGCTTTGTTCAACATCCTGTAGTCTATACAAAGCCTTAGTGAACCATATTTCTTCTTCACAAATAGTACCGATGCACCCCATGGAGATACACTTGGTTTGATTAACCCTTTGTCAAGTAATTCTTGAAGTTGCACCTTCAATTCTTGCATCTCTATAGGGTTCATCCTATAAGGAGCCCTATGGATGGGTTTTATGCCTAGTACTAGATCAATGGTGAAGTCAAATTCTCACTTGGGAGGTATCCTAGGAAGTTTTGAGGTAAATACTTCCCTATATTCTTGTAGAATTGGGAATTTTTGAAATGCTTCCTCCTCATTGACATCTTCAACTTCTTTCAATTTAACCATGTAGACCATACCTCCTTTCCTTATGGCCTTCTTTAGTTGCATTGTGGACAATAGCACAGGCTTAAAGGAACCTTGTTCACTAACCATTTTTACCCTTTCTTTCCTATCATTAGTGAACTCAATCCATCGATCTTGGAAATTGATCAAAGCCTTGTGAGCTTTTAACCAATCCATGCCCAAGATGATGTTGAAGGCATGTAGCGGTGCTACATATAGGTGCCAAATGGTAGAGCTAGTGGGTAGGGAAATTTTAGCTATGGGGAAGCATTGATCCATGGAGTAGGTCTGACCTGACCCATACTCCACTTTCCACCCTTGTGCCAAAGATCCAGGTCTCTCCGACATGTCCCTTATTATGCTACTAGAAATAAAGCTATCTGTAGCTCCACTATCTATCAAAATTTTAACATCTCTACCATAGATTTTACCATTTATGAGTAAAGGAGTGGCTTGTCCTTCCAGGTTCTGGTTCTCGATGGTCGCATAGATCTTGTGGCCCTTTCCATTTGCCTTTTGGCTAGACTCTGCACGAAGGGGACAATTCCTAGCATAATGTGGACCTCCACATTCATAACATCCTGATTTATGATTCTAGCCTATCCCTTGATCTGGCTTATCCTTCTCATTGGTAGGAGGTGGTCCTACCTATTTCAGAGGTTGCGGTTTTTCAGCATTATTGTTGTTCTTATTCCTTGGCTGGAACTTCTTCTTAAAGTGCCTAGGTTTCTCATTGTTCTTCTTTGCAAACTTGGGATTTTCCTTTCCTTTCTGACTTGGTTCAGGCTCCCACTTCCTCTTTTGTTGGTGATGATGTTCCTTCTTTGACCCATTTGAAGAGTTGCCAAATTTCTTACTAGGGTGTTGATTGTATTCTTCTTGGCAAGCCAGTTCGTAAGTTGTCTCCAAATCACTAAGTTTATGCATGCTTACTAAATTTTTGATATGATATCCAGCTCCCGAGAGGAATTTATGCACTTTCATCTTGTTATCCTTCTCAAAATATGGAGCATATTTAAGCAGTTTCAAGAATTACCTATAATACCCTTCTACGAACTGAGTCCCTTGGTGGAGTTGAACAAACTCATCAAGTTTCTTCATATAAAACTGCTCCATAAGGAACCTCTTTCTGAAGGCTTTCACGAAGTCCTCCCATTAACATTTGAAATGAATGGCATTGATATTTTGCTCCTTACTATAGGTCTCCCACCATTCCATACTTGTTTTAGTCAGAAGTCCTATGGTCCAGACCATTTTAGTTGTGGAGGAATAGTTTCTCATGGAGAAGTAGATCCCTAGCTCATTCAACCAAGATTCTACCGAATCTCCCCCTTATTTTCTAGAGAACCTTCTAACCTTGACATGTTTCAGGTCCTTTTCTAGTTCTCCATTAATACGGGCCTTAGTCACATGATCTGCTTCATCTGTGTCATTAGTCTACCCTACCATGGGGTTTGTTGGCTCAGGATTCCTATTCTTAGGTTTTCGCATCTCTACCCTAATGGTTTCCAACAAACTATTTTGTTGAACCATTTGCTCTCTATACAGAGTCATTTCCCCTTGCATTGTTTGCACAATGGTTGTGAGATTTTCTACTCTGTTTGAATTTCCTGAACTATCCCCTATGGGTCTATCCTCAACACTATCAGTGCTAGTTGGTTTCTCCTTTCGAGAAACCCTCTTTCTTCCACTTCTCAACCTAGGTGCCATGTTTTCCTAGATTTAAGAGTAGTGTCAGTTTGTAATTACACATTTATTTCTATTATATGTAAATCTTAAATACCACATGCATTCTACAACAAGGTATCTTACTGTATAAATAGTATGCAACACTTTAATATAATTGACTACCATTTGGTGGTCAAGCAATGGTGTTTCAACCATGGTAAGGGTTCAGTTTACTACTATTGGTGGGATATGTTTCCTCATATCCTAGTTAAGTTTCAAATGACTTCCATATTCGACCAAAAGGTCATGTTGTAACATTAAGCATATTAAAAGAAAAACATTTTGCTATCTTCTTCTAATGTGAAGATCCTACTAAGACAATTTCTTATTATTAGGATCTATAAATAACTCTTGTTGATTTGCAATACAGTGCCTGCGCAAGAAAGAGGCCTAGCTTGGAGCTACGAATGTCAAGTACAATTTCTCAAAAGAGTCTTAGGTACACCGCTTAAGACCCACTATCATGGAGGGTTCACTTAACTCTTCCAAGCCGATTCACCAATGGTTCGGTCTTGGGAGAAAGGACTTACCCATCGGTAACCTCCAAGTAATTTTTCTTTCCTTGCCAAACATGCATTTATTCAAAGTTATTCTAACATTTTCATGGAAGCTTTTGTGCCTAATCAACCTAGGCTCTGATACCAACTGTAACGACCCCAATTTCAAGACCAACCAACCTTAGGGAAATTTTTTTGTTTAGTCTTTATCATTGTCACTAGTTCATGAGTGAATTGAAAGTCTCTCCATGTGGTTCTCTTATAGTTTAGTATCCAAGTAAGTTCAAGGTTGCACTTCATAGGAATCCAACATGGTCAGTGTCTATCCTGTGGATAGGAGTGGCCAACCCCTATAATGACCTACAGGTAAGGTTTCTTTACCTTGCAATTGGGAATTCTCCTATCTCAAATAGGAACGCCCTTTTTCCCTACTAGTTTAAATCAAACATTAAACTAGCTTCTATGTTAGGTCTCTTTCAACCCGTACATTAGGCGTATGCCTTGAGGATTAGTTGATTCTTCCTTAAGGATAGAACAACAATCATTGCAATGCTTAACCTTCCCATATCAACCATAGGAAGCTAAGGGGGTTATCACACAAACCCTCATAGACTTATGAATGTCTACCATTTTTACCTTACTTGATTAAACCAACTATAATCTCCACGAATTAGATAACTTTCAAATTTTTCCCTCTATAATCACTCTCATAGTTAATCTCTAAGTGACATGCATGAATCATACATTCCTTCTAGTTTTAAGGATACACTATGTCAAATAGACACAATTCTTAATTCACTTTTAAAGATTCAAACCTTGTCATGAGATAACTTCATATCATGATATAACTCTATTTTTCTTCTATGATCATTTGAAGTCAAGTATTACATTGTATACACATCCTCTCAAGGAGTGGTATAATCAATTACAATTGATCTCAATAAATACATTTTACAATAATGGGGCCTTTCATTAAAGAGGCCCTTGTTACAACATGTGTACATAATCAATAGGAGTTGACTAGTTCCAACTTTCGCTTGGTTCCATTCGAGCCACCAATACTAGATTGTAGATGTTTTTGGGATCAGGACAACCCATACATGTATATGAAATGCATTCTAGACAAACAATAGCATGTAATAATTCTTCATTGAATGCAACTAAACACAATACATTCTCCACAATGTAATTGTCTAAAGCATTCCATCATTCAAAGGAAGGAAATCCCATACTTTCCTAAGACTAAAAATCACATTTTCATCTCATATCCTTCTTCACAAGGATATGCCTTTGAAACAAGTATTATTACAATAAACTATTGCTAGTCCTTTTAAGAGAATGTCATAAATTCATTCATAAATGAGATCCCTTTCATGCATATAGCAATTGAACATATCATACTTTCACAAGTATCACATATTTCTTCAAACAGAAATAGCATTTAAACAAAACATACTTTCACAAGTATCTCATATTTCTTCAAATAGAAATAGCATTTAAACAAAACATACTTTCACAAGTATCTCATATTTCTTCAAACAAAAATAGCATTTAAACAAATCATACTTTCACAAGTATCTCATATTTCTTCAAACAGAAATAGCATTTAAACAAATCATACTTTCACAAGTATCTCATATTTCTTCAAATAGAAATAGCATTTAAACAAATCATACTTTCACAAGTATCTCATATTTCTTCAAATAGAAATAGCATTTAAACAAACATACTTTCACAAGTATCTCATATTTCTTCAAACAAAAATAGAATTTAAACAAACATACTTTCACAAGTATCTCATATTTCTTCAAATAGAAATAGCATTTAAACAAACATACTTTCACAAGTATCTCATATTTCTTCAAATAGAAATAGCATTTAAACAAACATAATTCCACAAGTATCTCTTATTTATTCAAATAGAATTACGCGAATATGTTTCCACAAGTATCTCTATTTCTTCAAACATAAATAGCATTTAAACAAATCATACTTTCACAAGTATCTCATATTTCTTCAAATAGAAATAGCATTTAAACAAACATACTTTCATAAGTATCTCATATTTATTCAAATAGAAATAAAATTTAAATAGATGGATTCAATTGTAGATCTACAAATCATCCCTAGGATTTAATCATAATCTAATACGAGATTATAAACCCAATTTGTTCTACAATCTATCATGTGTTCACACTAAAGTTCCTTATAGAGGTGTTTGCTAATATTGTTTTGTAGTCTATAGTCTTCCTCCAAATATGGCTACCAAGTTGTCTCAAGATCCATCAACAAGATCATTCTATAGTTCCATGAGTTTAGCTACAATCTCTCTTGCAATCCATCAACAAGATTACTCAAGTTTAGCTACAACTCCACAAGTAATCTATCACACAAGATTACACTATAGGTTTATTCACTTGGCCCTTAATTTGCTTTTGGGAAGACACTATAGATACAATATTAATAAATTGAGATTTATTAACTAATCTCTTGTCAAGGATGAACTATATCTCATAAAGGATAATGTTTTATCTTGTCAACAAGACCATTACCCAAATTCCTTTCAAAATGTATTACAAAATATTTGGACAATAGTTCATCATGGTTTACATAAAGTTTTACCATTTCTCAAGTCTAAGAAGGAATTCATGCATTTTCAACCTAATTTTGTTTCACAATTGGTTGTCAAGATTGCACTTACAACTTTTCACCAATTCCTTTAGAGTTTGTTTCATAGCTTACTAAAGGAATTATTCCTTCACAACAATCCTTACAATTAAAAGGATCTAGGAATTATAGTCAAGTTTTCTTCATACTACTTTGGAATAACCTTTATGTTATTTTATTAAAATCTAAACAACAAGATTTTATTACATACTTATATACAAATTTAAAAAGAAATTCTATTTTTTTAAGTGTATAGTGAAATGTTGATCCTTAATATACTAAAGGAGTCACTCGAGTGAAGCAGTCCTTGCCACCATATTTACTGTATGGTGCAGCCATCAAGGAACAAGTTGTTTGGGTACCAATCACATCATGCCTAATTACTAGCTATAGTGGGTTTGATCAATGACAATTTATCCCTATAAAGCCTATTGGTCAGATGAATGTATTCGGTTTGATATTTTTCTTAAAACGATTGGCTTATTACAAATATGGCTTGTGCATCTAAAGGGTCCACCTATTGAACTTCCACAAAGTCACATACACAAAAATCCCTATAGTTTTAGCAATGTTATCATATCAACCGAGGGTTTATAATTTTAGTGGTCAGTGGTTAGCATCTTGGTCCTCATGGCTAATGGTCAACTTACTAGTTCCAACCACAAATAGTGGTCATATCTTAATCAGATAGTAGAGAATATTAACCCCTATACGAGCTTGTGAAGGGTATGTGGAACATTGGGTCCAAAACCATCGATGGATACGTTGAGACTTTTGAGATTTGGAAATCATTGGGCACTGAGGTCGTCATATAATGGTACTGATAGAAGGTAGCTTCCATTGTTCCTCTACGAAAGATCAAAGAATAAACATTCACCCTCAACTACACGAAGATGCGATCGGATGTTTCAATCTCTTGGGGGATTTCATCCCTTTTAAACAATAGGATAAAACCTATATTTCTTAATGATGACAAGAAAATTTAGGATTCCCACGAGTTACTAAAATAACTTCCTAGCTTGGTATTTTTAGTTTGCAGAGCTCATGTAGATTTAATGAATCCATTGTCTTTAAGGAGGAATTAAGTAGACTCAGACAAAGTTTGACGATAATGCGTCGCAGCAACATAAGCTAAAGCACAAGATATCCCATATTGATGGGATCATGGGGATGCTATATCATAAATATACCTTAGGACTTTATGGCTAGTAACCACCCATCGATGGTGGTGGGAGTTCTATCGATAATATTGACACATATTTCGTCACTGCGTATGGTTTCTAGAGTCATTAGTTAATTTTGAACAAACTAACATGCTATATAGATTTAAATCGATCCTCCCTCTTTGGTTAATTTTTGAATGATAAAAATAATGATCATTACAACTCTTTTCAAACTTAGAAATATATATGGCCATTAGAAATCATAATAAAAGGAGAGTCATTCGATAAATAATGCATAAAATACAAATTAAGACTAATAGAAAAAAGTCATAGATTTAAAAAGGAACACTTTGACCTATAAAATTTGTAATAGTTTCACCCTTTCTTCCCTACCCTATAATCCCAACAACTATTCCTTCTTGTGTCACTCTACCAATATTTTGATCAAATATTTCTACCACTTATGGTTGTTTGGTTTTTGATTCACCCAAGGGTGAAGAGCATAATCCCTAAGCCTAAGCTTACCTATCAATATTCTCTTAGGATTTTTCCAGCATACCATGACCCTTTTTTGTTAACCCGTGGTGGCCTTTTATAACATTCAGGGGATGCCTCTTCAAATGGTAAAGAGTAGTCTAGGTAATGACCTATTAGAGAGGTCATGTGGATGGTGATGTTGGCAAGTTAGTGGTGTAGTATTTTTCTGCAGCTTTGAGGACATGATGCACATAAAAGGGCAATCAATAGTGCTTTTGAATGACTAATATTATTTCTAAAATTCTTTCTAGAATATGGAGGGTACAAATTATTTTCCCTCATGGCCCTTAATGGCATTTTAGGACCAAAATACTTTATCAAAGTATTTTAACACCATATCAATTTGCAAAGCACACTAATAATTAAATTCACACGAGAACTCTTTTTTTCTATTAAAATATATGTTATTTCTTTTCTTGGATGCATTTTCTCAAAAAATATTAAATAAATCACCACTATTTTTAATACCTTGAAAATTCAAATATTTTCTAGGTATTCATAATTTAAGCATTAGTTTCATTTTGTCAAGCACAAGGGTTTGGATCGAGGTGGGATGTGACACTCTTGGTGGCCATGCAGAAAGCTATGTTTAACTTGATACGTAGTGCAGAGCTTTTTTCATGATAAGATTCCAAGCTTAAAAAAAAACAACAAAATATATAAATGAATATTCAATTATTTTCATCATAGAGGATGTTAGAGGGTTTTGTCTCAATAGTCACAACTTCATTGGTAATATGGATGTATGGCAACTCCCTTTTTGGTGTGATATTTCAGATTCCTACTGTGGTTATGCAATTATTTTGATATTTTCTGTTTTGGTGATTTTCTTCAATTCTTTCATTGATAGAGATTGTTAGGGAGTTTTGTCTAATTTGCCAATAGCTCCAATGGCTTAGTTTGTTTTGTGTTTTTTTGTGTTTGTTAGTGTTTTTATTTTTGTATATTTGCATTATTTGGTGTTTTTGTGTTTTGGTGTGTGGGTGTTTTCTATGTTTTTATTTTTGTTTGTTGTTTGTTGTTTTTTATTTTTGTTTTATTTTTTTAGTTTTGTTGTTTTTGGTTTTCATGTTTTTGTTTGTTGTGTCTTTGTATTTTTTGTTTCTTTTTTATGTTTATGTTTTGTTATGTTGTTTTTGTGGTTTTTTTTGTGTGTTTCGTATTTTATTGTTGTTTATGTTTTTTGTTTTTCTTGTTGTTTTTTGCTTGACTTTTGTTGTTTTTTTGTGTGTGTGTGTGTATGTGTGTGTTTTGTGTTTGGTTGTGTTTTTTATGTTTTTTTGTGTCTATGTGTTTGTGTGTTCTTGTTTTTTGTTGTTTTAGGTATGCTCCTTGAGTTTGTCAAAGGTGGTAGGCCAGGTGTGAGCCCTAGGTGATTCTAGCAAAAGAGATACCCTTGCATCCTTGGGTCTTACTCGAAAGTGGAATTCCTTCTGGGATATTTTACATAAACAAAAAAAATCTCATAAAATTACCATTAATAAAATCTCATAAAAATAGTACAATGTTATAAAATGGAGGTCTCAAACTCTTCAAAATTCATATATGCTCTATATTGTATCTACTTTATCTTATTCTATCTATTCTCTATTATTCTCTATACTTCTCTCTCACTTCTATTATCTATCAAAGGCCTCTATATATAATGAGATGTGACTCTTGCCCTTTCACCTACCTATGACTCTTCATATTCCTATTCTATGACTCATATACACATGGAAAACATGCACATTTACATCATTAAATACTTTGTATAATACTTGTGCATTTATTACATTGCATAAAATAAATACTCAAACTCTAATCTAATACACACTCCTAATTAGGGGGGTGGAGGTCCAAGGTTAAAATCTTGGGCCTCATCGGACTGAACGCTTGTCCCTTTCCTGGTGCTTTTAGTGGCGTAAAAGGTTTAAAATGATTGTGGCATGGCCGTTATAGGGATGGACTGTGCGAAGATCTGTGTGGCAGCTTTCGGGGCGAACAACGTAGAATACTGTGGTGGCTATAAAAAATTGGATAGCCTGCCTGGATTTGTGGCGGCTACCGATTCCACCATGTAAAAAAAAATACACACTCCTAATATAAATATGCACGCAAGGTGGTATATTAGCATGTACCAAATAATATAATATATTCCAATATTTGGTTTTTAACTCTATCGAGTGAGTTCATCCATTGCCCTATGCCTTGTGTGGAGGCACCGATCCTAGGAAATTTGGGAGAGTGTGGGATGTGGCCTCACTAGATGATCTCTAGTTTTTTTACCTAAGGTCAGCTCCTTGCTTTGTATGTGATCTTTGGCACTCATATTTCTTTCTTCCTACTCTAGTCCTACTCTATTGGGTCTTTGGATCCAAGGGAAAAGGGAAACAGAAGAAAGAAAAATACAATGAAAGGAAAGTGGTAAAGAAAAAGTAGTAAATAACAAAAAACATAAACTTTAAAAAGGAAATGAAAGTAGAAAAAGATAAGAAAGAAAATTCTATCTAGCCTATCTAGGGGTGATGATGTATCAAATATCTAATAAGATTCCTTTGTGTATTAGTGGGTTTAAATGAATACATGCACAATGATCAATAATGCATGAGAAACACAAGTCACCCCCACAGCATGCAAAAAAACAAAACACCCACACAAGAACCAAGATAGATATTTCATAAGTAGTCACAAAAATGTAGAGAGAAGAGGTTCAAAACATTCCTAACTAGCTATGCAATAATTGAGCTATATCAAGATAAGGGAGAATGAAGGAAAGCACCCCTTAGAGAATGGAGATCTATCAATACTTTACAATAATAATAAGAGAGATATTTATAGAGAATACATGGGATCCTTCCTCCAAATATTCAAAATTTTCTCCTTTAAAATTTATCGCTTACATTACGTTTACATTAATAGCTCATAATATTAAGGATTCAAAATTTATAGTTGCTTGAGATGACGTCTTATCACCCATTATAGGGATCTACCATAGGGATTTTTTCCATTAATATACATAGCTTTGTGGTTGCTCCTTTGGATATCTCATGATGATGCTTTAATAGTTGTACCTTTCTTACACATGGAGGGTTATGTGTCTAGGGAACTAGATACCCCTATAATATGTAGGGGGTCCAAGGTCGTAGCTATGGTTGGGAAGAGTAGTGTTGGGAGCATTGAGATAAAATAGGATTTTAGAATATGGGAGCATGGTTAGAGGTGGTCTAATTGAAATATGATCACCCTTTTATGTATCTCTTAGTCTAGTTGGAACCCCTCATGGTAGCCTTTCCCCTCTAGTTTATTTGATTATTCTAGTTAATAACACTTGTTGGATAAGACCAATTTACTAATTTGATTGGATGAACTTGGTCCATAATTTTATTTCAGACCCGATGTATTGTGGAGTCTCATGGTCTTACCAAAATTCTAGTCATGCCTTTCATTGAGGGAGGTCTAATTATTGGGGTTTTTTTCCCACATTGGTCTATGTTTCTCTAAAGCTTCAATTCATTAAGTTCTACCTAAACCTTTATCCAATCCTTGGGTGGTTTGATATTCTATCAGGAAAATCCTCTAAAATGTAGGCCAAATGGCCTTACTCCACTCAAGTGTAGTGATAATTTGCTATAGTTATGACAACTCACAAGGGATCCTAAGCTTGCTGAGGATAAGGAACCCAAAAAGTAGTTGCCTTATCCATTGGGTATGGAATCAAAAATTGGGGTTAGAGAGAAAGGGGTATGAAGGTGGGTATAGATCCCTTGCCCCCATTTTCTTTACCCAACCAGGATTGTTTATAAGTGTTGGTATTTACATGCAACAAAAGGGAAAATTATAGTACATGGTGGGTAGCCTTTATTCATTGGGTATGGAGTCAAGGTTCCCCTACCTTAGTGATGACTGGAGTCATTTCATTTTTCCTTTTTTTTTTCTAGTTTCAAGGGTAGGAAATATCTACCCTTAGAAAACTGGGGCTCCTAAGCAACCTATTTACCATTTATAGATTGGTACTAGGGATATTTTATTTCTTTGATGTAGCTCTTATAGTATTGGTGGGGACTCTTTTTCTATCATTTCCCTCTTCAAATACTATTCTCCTTCCTCAACTTAGATTCTTTACCTCTTTTAAGTTGTTGGTGATGGAGGGACATGCTTCATTAGTTGTTCTAAAGGAGGTGGATTCCATGACCTTTGTTACTCCTTGGTCTATCAAGTAGTTGATTTTGATAGAACTAAAATAAATGATATAATTAGTTTTCATGGATGAGTATATATAAAGAAGAGATTAGGGTTTTTAGAAAGAAAACCCTAACCCTAATAGGTCAAGTTCACTTTAATATTTTAACATATCCCTTTAATGTGCACTTTTCTAAGTACAAAATACTCATTAATATTCTAATATATCTCCTTTGTCATAACTCCCCTTGGTAGGACCTTCGCTTGATAGATTGCACATTGATAAAGGAGGATTAATACTTAGTTATGATGCATTTAATTGATTGAATTAATTAATTAGGAACTATTATATATATTAATGCTTCAAGGTTCTAGTTAAATTTGTTCTTTTACCTTTTTGATTAAATAAGGTAACAATTGGTTTCTATTTTAAATAATGAGGGACTTTTATTTAAATAGAAAAAAATATTTTATATAATGAGGGACTTTTAATTAAATAGAAAAAGAATGTTTTAAATAATGAGGGACTTTTATTTAAATAGAAAAGAAATATTTATTCATTTTTATAATGAAAAACCATTATTTTAAATAGAAAGGAATATTTATTAATTTGTATAATAAAAGACCATTATTTTAAATAAGAGAGGCATGTCAAGGAATGTCTCTTTTTTTATAAGGAATGATTATTGTTTCAGATAAAAAATAATTTACATTAATTCAAAATCCTCTTATTTTAAAATAATAATGGACTTCATTTAATGGAGATATTATGATTTTGGAAAGAAGAGAAGAGGGAATTAAAAACTCAAACATCCTCCTTGGCCACCTGAAGAGGTAAGATCATAGTAAATTGTAGTGGTTGACATTTATGATAGAAAAGGACTTTTGGGTCAAAGGAGGATGGGCCTCCATGTGATAATGATGGAGCATCCCTTGGGAAAGGAATCATCATTGTATTTGCAATATGATGGAAGGAAAGAAGAATTTCCTTCTTACCTGAAGTAAGAAGGAATATAGAGGGGAAAAAATAGAAATAAACTGGAAAGAAGAGAAGAGGGAATTAAAAACACAAACATCCTCCTTGGCCACCTGAAGAGGGAAGATCATAGTAAATTGGAGTGGTTGACATTTATGATAGAAAAGGACTTTTGGGTCAAAGGAGGATGGGCCTCCATGTGATAATGATGGAGCATCCCTTGGGAAAGGAATCATCATTGTCTTTGCAATATGATGGAAGGAAAGAAGAATTTCCTTCTTACCTAAAGGAAGAAGGAATATAGAGGGGAAAAAATAGAAAGAAGCAGAGGGGAAGCCATGGTGGTTTTGGGACTTTGAAAGAAAGGGGCTCGATGGTTGAAAAAAAAGAAGGTATGAAGATTGAAGGTGATCGTAGAAGAAACCAACATCTTAGGTGTAATGGGTTGGAGGTTATTTTATTCATGACTTGTTTATTATTATCCTTTTCAATCCTATGTATTGGCTAAGAGACCCCCTATTCTATCGCCTATACAAAGGCTCAGTTTTACTGAGTTTTAGATATTACCCTTACTAGTTTTTTTTTGTTTTAATAAGGATAATAATAACCTTTGATGGAAATTTTTATTGGATATCTTGATCAGGTTGGGACTTGATATACCCTATGCATCTAATTTACATCTCCCTCATGGCCAAGGGTCATCCTAGTAGTTTCTTCCATCTCTCCCATGCGCTCATCATCGAGCATGATGTCATTTTTGCCATGTCAATGCTCTAACAAATTTAAGGGAGACTAATTGTCCTTTAAAAGGTTAAAAACCTTTGGTTAACCCTCTTATAGTTGATCTTAACATAGGGTCGAGAGCACCGCACTCGATCCCTTGTGGATCTTGTTAGGAGGACCAATCTTCTTTTAGTAGGCGTGTATCCACCCATCTGATATGCATATCTTCATGGGTCATAATGAGATTTAATAACTCTTGGTGAATGTCCTAAATGATGAAACCTTCCCATAAACTAGTTTTCTTGAAAATATCCTTTGGGTGTGTTCTCTCTTGAGTCTATGTTCAATGGGAGGAATAGGTCTTGGTATTTCGCCTCTATTTGGAAGCACAATCGCTTGGTCAAGAAATTAATCGAAGCTGATTAATTATAACTCATAAACTTAGCTAAGCCTATTTTTGCCTCCCCTTCTTCCAATCCCATCATGGCTTGTGAAATTTCTTGAGTGGGTGATAGGCGTGCAACGAAAGCACAGGTAGGCATAGAGTTTAAGGTTTAGTCCCCCACTAGTTGTAGGAAGACATTCGTACGCTTTATAGGAGAAAAGTCTTTCCTTTGGAGGTGACCTCTAGAAGGTGGTCAAGAGGAGCTTCATGTAGGCTACATTATAAATGCTAATTAAAGGGATGTTGACACTAGTTAGACATCAATGTTGACTGTGTAACCCCCATTTATTTAAATTGGTAATGGGGTTTTGTTAAATTATAATATATCATATTTTTATTAAATAAGGTATGGGGGTTTTGTTTCATTATAAGATAGACTGTTTAATTATATTAAGTTTTAAAAAGATAAACTTATATAATGAGAAATCAGATTTGATTATTAAGTTTAAAGGATAAACTTGCATAATAAAATAATAGATTTGCAAAGATGAATTTCAATAATATGTTTATTTAAATTTTAAGAACACAAGCTTATACTGAGAGGGGGGTGAATAGTATAAGACCACTTTTTATTTTTATTTTCAATAAATATTATGCAATGTAAATATAGCAATATCAACATCAGTAATCAAAGCAATGCACAAATCACCACACACAATAGAGACACCAATTTAATGTGGTTCACCCAATGTGGGCTACTCCATGGAGAAAATATTTCACTAAAATTCTCTCAATCAATCTCTTGGGAATCCTTTCCCTATTAAAATGTTTATGGATCTCTATCCAAAGGAGATACCAATCCCTTAATAAATTTCATGGATCTCTATCCATAGGATAACTCTTTTCTCCTTAGCTCTAACTGGTGGTCTTCTAGAAGAACTATTTCCCCCACTTCTCTGGCTAATGGATCTCTATCCATTGAAGACACCTATCATCATTGCCCTGGCTAATGGATATCTATCAATTTTAGACTATCATCCTCTATAATCTATCATCTCCAAAGCTCTATCTCAAATCTACACTAAAAATAGTCCTTCGATCTAGCACAAATCTGCTCAATCTCTATCTTTGGTTTGGCACAAACCTATCCTCAAATTTGCATCAAAATCTGTCCTTGAATCTATACTAAACACAGTCCTTCATTCTAGCACAAATATGTCCTCAATATCTGTCCTCTATTCTACACTAAACATAGTCCTTCAGTCTAGCACAAATTTGTCCTCAATCTCTGTCCTCAAGCCTTAACAAAAAGCTTGACTCAATCTCAAATCAACTCTGATGGATCTGACCCAAACCTTAACTCAAGGTTTGAAAAAATAAATCAATCAACTCTGCTCTCAAGTCTTCTCAAAGACTTGTCTCAAATATACCTTGATAGTTTCCATAAAATCTCACACTAATATGTCCACAAGTCCTCTCTAGAACTTGTCCAAATCTTCTCTACAAGTCCTCACTAGAACTTGTCCAAATCTGCTCAATAAGTCCTCACTAGGACTTATCCAAATCTGCTCTCAATCTATATTGTAAGCTTCCACAAAAGCTCACACAAATCTGTCCACAAGTCTTCTCAAAGACTTACCTCAAATATGCTCAACAAGTCCACACTAGAACTTGTCCAATATCATAGAAACATAAAGAGAATTATTAGAGACTCAATATGCTTCACATTCACCTCAATACTCAATTAATTTCAATTACTCTTTTAGAAACATATGGAGAATTGTTAGAGACTCAATATGCTTCACATTCACCTCAATACTCAATCACTTTCAATCACTCTTTTGAAACATACAGAGAATTGTTAGAGACTCAATATGCTTCACATTCACAAACTATCAATCACTTCCAATATCTCTTTTATCATAGAAACATACAGATAATTGTTAGAGACTCAATATGTTTCATACTCATCAACATTCAACCTCTTTCTCAAATCAATTTAGAATATAGAATAATTTATTTCATAGAACTTGAGCTATCACTTCACACATTCACTTGACTAGGCTCAACCAACTCTACTCAACCAATCACTCAATGAAATAATCCTTGCTTATAAACCCTATTCCAAGCATATGAACACTCACTCAAAATGTTTCCAACAATGCTTATCAACCAATTTCACATAACAATGATACTCATGATATTTCCAAACCCTAGTTCAAGTTCCTCACTTAACCAATGGTTTCAACAACAATGCTTATCAAACAAGGTTTTATCAACAACTCTTTATTCCATAAAATCTTAAAGCATTAACTCAAAACACACTCAACAATGCTTATAAAACAATCTTCTCATATAGCTCAACAACTCAATAAGGAAACCTAATTAAGTCCTTTTCACTCCAAAGTTGTTTTCTAGAAAATCAACCAATCAACTCAACCATGGAAGAATATGCCCATACCTTTTTTCTTTGATGTAGAATGATCTTCAAAAACCTAGTTCAATTATCACAACTTTCTTTGCCAAGTACAAAGGGTTAGATGACAAGAATTATCACCCTAACACTTTTCATAATTTACCTTAAATACAAAGATAAATTAAATCTCAAATACACCTTATTGCTCCATCTCAATAATAAATTTCAACATCATAATTTTTATCAGAAACCCTCTTATAAAATATAATACAATTTCTACTTATAACTCCTTTCTTAAATTACACTTATCAAATAAAATAATTTATAAAATAAAGTAATTTATTCTTCTAAGGTAAAATTTAATTACCTTAGTTTTACTTTATCAAAAACAATCTTTTACCATACCCAAAAATCACTTTAACTTATAGATAAGTAATACACTTTAACTACCACCTTATATCTCCCAATTTGCTCACAACGACCTTAGGGAAAACAAAAATTAAATAAAAAATTATACCTTTGCCCTTAGTGGGTTTTGAACCCATGACACTACCTCCTAAGCGCTCTAGCCGCGGCATTGCCTACCATGTGAGATAGCGCTCACATGTGAGCTAAAATGCCCAAGCACTATATTCTTCTTTTTGCTACCGTCGAAATTGAAAACCAAAAAGGGCTTCGAAAACTTGTTGCCACCATGTTTCGAATCCATATCCTTCCTTCCAAAAGAACCAAGCCAAATGCCACCTGAGCTAGCCACCAGATGGTGCTAGAAGATATTCACTATGTCTTCTTAAACTCCTCGAAATTCAAATTTTTGTAGCGCATGAATTTTCTCCCTTAGCACATTTTTCGAATTAAAAAATACATCTTTTTGCCTTAGCAAAGGCAATATTTATATTTCTTTGTTATTTCTTTAAACACGTTGGTGGGGGTAATATTCAACTTGCACATAGGTGGAATAGCCATAGGGTTTTGCTATTTTGAATAAATAAATATTTATTTATCAAATTTAAATTCAATTTGAATTTAAATATTTATAAATTAAATATTTAAACCTTCCTTGGACTTTTTAATATGGAATAAAAAGCCTCGGGTTTTTATGAAAATATTTTATTTATGCTTCCTATAATATCAAAAATTAATATTATGAAGCTCTTTTACCATCAATATTTTATATTTCTCCTTTTGACCTTTTGGCATAAATGGTGGTTCACTTCTTGGTATTAATGACAACCTCATGCCTTGACATCAATGACAATTTTATGGACTCAAAATATCCAACAATCTCCTCCTTTGTCATTGATGGCAACCAAATAAATTTTTACTATTTCCTTGACCTTTTTATTCTGCTCTCCCTGACTCAATGCTCTCTTAAACAAAACTCTATCCCTTACTCAAATACCAAATCTCTCCCCCTTACTCAAATATCTATCGCTTTGAAATCAATGGCAAAGGGTCACCTTTGGGGCTCGTGACTAAGAATGAGTCTCTTAGCTTAGCCCCTCCCCCACCTACTCTTAAGGTGGTTAATTCTGGGGTGGGGGTATCTCTACTCCCCAAAACACTGGTTTTTACCTTTATCCTCTTTCCTTCTTATTTGATCCTTCTAATTTCTTTGACTGTTCCTATTTCTGTCCCTATCCATATCCATATTCATGTTCTTATTCATAACCATATTCCTGCTACTATTCCTGTTCTTGTTCCTATTCATATCCATATTCCTATTTTTGTTCTTGTTCCTATTCATGTCCATGTCCATATTCCTATTTCTATTCCTATTCTTATTCATGCTTGATTCTAGAATGTCTGGTCTACACCACTTTGCAGTGTGTCCATAATTATTGCACTTATAGCACTTCATGTTATTATTCCTTGGAGGTCCAAATATCTTAGGATTTCTCCTGGTGAAGCCATATCCCTTTCTGTCATGAACCTTGCAATTCATTGCCTTGTGACCAAATTGATTACATGAGTAGCAATACCCATGGAAAAGCTATATGTTTCCATATTCCTATCTTTCATGTGTCTTGCATTGTGAAGCCATGTGCCCAAATCTATGATATGAGAAACATAATCCATTGAAACTTCTTTATATTGACCTCATTGGTCTCTTAGTATCTCTTAACCTATTCTGATTGTTGTTCCATATGTTTTTTCTTTGTGCATTGTTTCTTCCATTGTCGAACTTTCTATTTTCCAAATCATCCTCAGAAGTCTCACTTTCCCTCACACTATCTTCTTCTGAAGTTTCTTCTTCTTCAGAACTTAAGGTTGACTCCTCTTCTTGCTTCTTTTGAGCTTGTTCAAAACCAAGACATGTTTTGTTTGTTGACATTCTTTGTACCTTGATCATTGTATCAACAATATTTGAACTCTTTTCAAAATTGTGTAGCTTATCCTTGGATTTTTCTAAGTCTTCCCTCAGTAGAGCTACTTGTTGTTCTAACTTTTCACATTCTAAGACATTTTCTTCTAACTTATCCTTGAACTTCTTTGTCTTAGCCATTGACTTGTTTAGATACTCTATAAGAATTCTTCTCTCTTCATTACATTCTTGAAACTGAAATTCTAGTTTAGAGTTTTGCTTTCTTACCTTCTTTACTATGTCAAGAGCATAAATAAGTTCTGCCTTAAAAATCCATAATTTTTTTAATCTTCCTCTATTATTTTGCCTTTGTCTACATCATTTTCTTTTGACTTGTCTTCTATAGGATCACCTTCTTCTTCTTCTAGTGCCATTAGAAGATTCTCTTTTGGTCCTACTATTGCATCCTCATATTCATCATCACTAAAACTAAAACCATTCCTTGTATAACTATCTTCAAGATGTCCAAAATTACCACATCTAAAGCACTTGAGAATTATTGATATCCTTTTCTTAACTTCTTTTTCTTCAATCATAAATAGGACTTCATTGATATGGAAAATTAAAGCTGAATATTAATGAAAACTTAGGACGTTAAATAAGTCCAAAAATAAAACCGTAAACCTGGAAATCATGAACAACTCCAAGGATTTATGCACACAAATCTGGAAAGGCTAAAGATGTAAGCCCGACAATGCTAAAAACAAAAACACCTACACCTAGACCAGTCAACGGAGGTTAAAAACAACTCACGTTGATTATTATGAACACTAAGTCCTAATTAACATACCCTAGGTCTAAAAATAATTAGTCCCTAGGTCTAAGATTCCTTATCATTCATCCCAACAAAAGAAGCATTGGACTCCAATGCTTTTAACAATGAGGGAAAATCCCGAGACAGAATGTGAGCAGAAATCCAACGAGCCTGATGTGGAAATTGGCCTCGACGGGCCACAAGATATGAAGTAGAAACACCTTGGCGTGTTTGTTGGGTCTTCGTATCAAAGACTGTATCGGCGTCAAGCGGAAGCTGAGCATCAGGAACCACATCAACTGGATGAATGATGGCTGGAACTGTCTCCAATGTGGAATCATAGTATGGTTTGAGAAGATCAACATTGACAACATCGTGAATGCCAAGATGTGCTGGAAGGTCCAAGCGAAAGGCATTCTCAGAGATTTGCTAAAGAATAGTATAAGGCCCATAACATAGAGGCTTGATCTTGCTATGTGCCTTATCTGCAAATCATCATTTGTCAAGATGAAACCATACTTTGTCACCAACTTGAAAGGAATGAGGAGTGCGGTGCTTGTCCATCTGTTGTTTCTACTTTTGCTGAGTCTTCTGAAGAATTTGAACCACTTTGGCTTGAAGACTCTACAAATGCTGCACAAAAGAGTTGGCCTTGTCTTGTTCCTTCTGAATGTGCATTGTGGCTGAAGAAGGCAAAGACAAAGGTAACTCATAAGGAGCAAGTGGTTGAAAACCAAAACACACTTCAAATGGAGAGTGCCCTGTAGAACTATGGACGGCCCTGTGGTAGGCGTGCTCAATGTGAGTGAGGCTTAAGTCCCACTTGGCTGGAGTGGAATGATGGTAAATCCTCAAAATATGCACTAGAGTATGATTAACTACCTCTGTCTGCCCATCGGATTGTGGATGATAAGCAGTAGAGAAGTTAAGAGATACTCCCAAAATCTTCCAAAGTGATCGCCAAAAGTGACCCACAAAGCACGAGTCAGGATCAGAGATAATGCTAGTAGGAAGACCAAAAGAACGCCATACCACCTCAAAGAAGAGTTGGGCAAGATACTGTGCAGTACTTGTCTTGCGACAAGGAATGAATTTGGCCATTTTGCTGAATCTGTCCACCACAACAAAGACACAATCATGTTTGCGGACTGTCATTGGAAAATTGCTCAAAAGATCCATGGAAATGCTTTCCCATGGACGAGAAGGAATAGGCAAAGGCATGCTCATTCCCAATGTTCTATTGGCTGATTTGGAGCGATTACATACTGCACATTGTCGCAAGAAGCGAAGAACATATCTTTGCATGTGTGGCCAAAAGAAGAACTGCTGCAGATGATGAAGAGTTTTCTGCCTACCACAATGTCCCCCATAGAGTGTGGAATGAGCCTCCTTCAAAAGAGACTCTCTGTTCCCATGAGGAACACAAAGTTTGTCCATTTTGTACAACAGTCCATCCTTAATATGAAAGTCTTGAAGAGCTCTCAAATTTGAAGAAGAACGATTGGAAAGTTGGTGAAAAACTTTGCCAAAATATGGATCCATAGGATACTGTGTAGGCCAAGTTTGGAAGCCAAGATGAGAAGTAGTGACAATTTTCAAAACAAGAGTAGGAGGACGACTCAAACAATCAGCCACTGCATTGTTTCATCCTTTCTTGTACTTGATTACCAAATGGAATTGTTGCAAGTACGATGCCCATTTCATGTGCCTAGCTTCTTCAATTTTTGTTTGAGATTGAAGAAACTTAAGGGGCATGTGATCTGTATGAACAATGGTTTCTTTTCCCAAAATATAGTGCCTCCAATATTTGATTCCTTGAACCAAAGCATAGAACTCCTTATCATATGTAGAATAGTTCTTCTTGGCCTCTGAAAATGTTTCTGAATGATAGGCCACTGGATGGCCATTTTGCATGAGCACAGCTCCAAGTGCAACTTGTGAAACATCAGTTTCTATCTCAAATGGTTGAGACAAATCAGGAAGAACAAGAACTGGTGCAGTACTCAATTTCTGTTTCAATGTGTCAAAGGCTTTTTTTTTATCCTTTGTCCACTGAAACTGAATTTTGATCTTTGTCAAATAGTGTAAAGGTGCAGCAATAGAAGAATATCCACCAATGAACTTGCGATAGAAATTAGCAAGTCCAAGAAAACTCCTTAACTCGTGGATCGAAGTAGGAGTTGGCCAAGAGAGGATAACTTCAACTTTGGAAGGATCTACTTGCACACCTTTTTCACTAATTACAAATCCAAGATAGGCAATGAATGTTTGCCCAAAGGAACACTTAGGAAAATTTGCATACAATTGGTTCTTTCGAAGAGTTTGAAGAACCGTTTTCAAGTGTTCCAAATGATTCTCCCAAGTAGAAGAATATACAAGAATGTCATCCAAATAGATGATTACAAATTGATCCAAACAATCTCCGAATACTTCATTCATCAACCGCATGAATGTAGTCGGAGCATTTGTAAGGCCAAAGGGCATGACAAGCCACTCAAAGAGCCCCATTTTGGTCTTAAATTCTGTTTTCCAAGTGTCTTCTGCTTGAATTCTCACTTGATGATACCCACTTTTGAGATCAATTTTGGAGAAGAATTTTGCACCCTGCAATTGGTCCAAAAGATCATCAATGCGAGGAAGTGGATAACGATTCTTGATTGTAATCTTATTGAGTGCCCTGAAATCAATGCATAGTCTCCATGTGCCATCCTTCTTCAACACAAGCAAGATAGGAGAAGCACAAGGAGAAGTACTAGGTTTGATGAACCCTTTAGTCAACAATGCTTGAATTTGCTTTTTAATTTCTTCCATTTGCACTATTGATTGTCTATACATTGAAGAATTAGGAAGAGAAGATACAGGAACAATCTCAATACTATGATTAATCTGTATTTCAGGTGGAAGACTTGTGGGTTCTTGAAAAACATCAGAAAATGATTGAAGTATTGAATGAACTGAAGAACTCATGTTATTAGTGTGCTTAGGTGCTTCTTGAATTGGTCTGATGAAAATGAGTGCTAATTCCTTTGCTTGATTTACAGACTTTGCATGCTTGTCTACAACTCAACATCAAACTATGTGGTGTTTGTTGTGTACTTCTGATTATGAAAGCCTTATTGTATTTGTGCAAAGTGTATGTATTTTTGTACCCATCATGTATAGACCTCCTATCGTATTGATAGGGTCTTCCAAGCAACAAGCCACAACAATCCATTGGAGTTACATCGCACACAACCGAGTCCACAAAAGAAGGACTGAAAGCAAAATTCATAGTGCAAGTGTGTGTGATGTCGGATGTAATCCCATTGTCCTTCCATCCCAAAGGATAAGGATGAGGATGAGGATTCATCGATAACTTTAGTTTGTCAACAACGGACCTCGTAATTAGATTTTTCTGCGAGCCACTATCGATTATACAATCAACCATAAAGGTGTCACTGAGATGGACCGTAGTCACAAACAAATTCTCATGATCACCTTGTGAAGTATTCATAAGGGTCAATTTGTTTAACCCTGCCAATTCCTTATAAGGCTTACGTTCCCCTGTAGCCTCAATGGGACTTTCGTGTGAGTCCTCATTGGAAGGCTTTACAACTAGGAATTTTTTCTTCATATTCTGCAACTTAAAATACCTCTTTTGAGTATGTCTTGGCTTTTTACAATAATTACAAATCAAAGGTGATTTAGAAGAAGAAGATTTTTGTGAAGAAGAAGGAGAAGATGAAGAAGAGGGAGAAGGAGAAGAAGAAGAAGATTTAGCTCCCTTGGAAGGTTGGGGAGAAGCCTTCGGATTTCCTCCCGACGTAGAAGAGCGAGTCCCACGCGATTGTTCCCTCATTTCCTCCTCAGCAAGGAGGGCTTGATTGAAAGCCATGTCAATGTTTACAATCAACTTGTATTTCATCTTCCTGTAAATGGGCTCCTGCAAACCACTCTTAAATTTGTTAACAAGTTGTGCTGCATTATCCTGTATAGAATTCAAAATCCGCAACTTGCTAAACTGAAAAATATAATCAGAAACAGTCATATTTGAGGTTTGGCGAAGACGAAGCCACTTGATCTCAAGGTCAGTGGCATAGTTTGAAGGATAAAAATTATTCTTCAACACTCTTTGCAATTCATCCCATGTGTCAATGGGATTTTGGGTCCGTTGTCGATCAGTGACAAGGACCTTAGCAATGCCGAAAAGTTTCAATTTGGCAAAGTTAACCTCCTGATCCTTGGCGATCTTGATATACTGAAACCAACTGTCCATGTCCAAAATCCAACTGTTGAGGACTTCGGGATCTCGGGAACCAGTGTAAACCGGAACCTCACACTGTTGTTGCACTTCATTCGATGTAACTTTATCAGCCAACACACTGACAAGTTGGGTCACTTGAGCCAACTTGTCGGCTAATTCGGAAGCCATTTGACCCCGAGTGATCGCCAGCAAAAATTATCAAAATAGACAAAGTTACAAATTTTCTAAAATGAAATGTGCCCAAAACAATTTGCACAATATTTGAAAAAGTCAAATTGACTTATAAAAATAAAAAGGAATTTTTTTTTTTTTAAAATTAAATATCCTTTTTTTTTTTTTTTAAAAGGAATGTCCCTTGTGTTGTTTTTTTTTTTTAATTATTGAGTGGCTTAACTAATGAAAATAGAAATTAATACCACTCATTTGGCGGCGAAGCCAACTGGATATTACAACCAGTATTTGGTGGGGAATTCAACCTGTTAAATTCGCGGCCAACCGGAGCTGCGCGTAGGATCAACGCGGACACCTTTAATCGCTCATTCGTCGAATCGGGAGCCCTGCACGGAGTAGAAACGGTCGCCCACGAACACAAAATCTGGAAGGAAAAGTGGATCCAGCAGCTCCGACGTCGCTCAATGCGCAGGAAAAATGCAACAGTTTAATCAAGGTGCAGGAAACAGTTTGCATTCACGCGGGCCGAGGGAAACAGAATTTTCCTGACTGCAGGAAATTAAGAATTGTTTACAGCAGCGACAGGGAACAGGGTACGCAAGCCAAAATTCGACAAGGTAAAATGGAAGGTGAGTTTGGTTTCCCATAGGGTTTCTCCGTCTGTACGCCAATTCAAACCGTACATGCCGTAGGCAACAGGTGTCTACCAGATCTAACCAGGGAACACAGAACCCCTGATCGCGTTGAGCTCTAGAGCAGAAACCACACGGCCAAAATGCGATAGAAAACGCGTGGTCAGATCACACAGAATTTCGTCGGGACACACTCGATGGCGAATCCGTCGTCGGTGACGTCGCCGTGCGAGGTTTAATGAAAACGTTTCCCTCAAACACAAAACCAAATACTGTGAATGGAACACGGCGACGATGGATCGTCCTCCGCCTGCAAGTGGAATTCTGTCACGGTGACGATGGATCGTCCTCTGCTCTCCCTCGACGTGACGATGAAAGTGGCCGTCGGTCGACGAGTATGCGATAGCCTGAAACCGAATTTGCAGTCGGCAAGTCGATGCCGAAAAACACAGAGGGCGTCAAGGGAAAATGTGATTTCCCGAATCGTATTTATTTATTATTTTTTTTTAATTGAAAATCATTTGGGGCTGCGGTTTGCGAAGCAGATTCGCGTCAAACAGGTCTGCTGACTGCTGGCGTTTAACGACGTCAGAAAACGCTGAAGTGCAGCACAAAAAGAACGTGGATGGCCGGTACTGTGATTTCAACAGCAACGGACAGGATTGGAATGCATCAGCGACGATGGTAGCAAACGAACAACGACAGCAGAACGACAGGAATTCGTCGAGTTTGTCACTGCCGAACAGATCTTTCTAATCTGGATCGTCTCGAACGTCTGAGATAGGCGTTGAAAGCCGCAGGTCGCAGAGGGCCAAGAAAAATAGCAGCAGGGCCACTTTCACAAAACTTTCGATCTTCGAAGGCGTCGAAAAGATGCAGATCGAAGAAAACAAATTTTCTTCGGCTTCAGAATTCAATGAAATGCTGTTGGCTTCAGATGCAGATCGACAAAATTTCGTCGGAGGCGTCGGCCAAACGAGGGACGCAAGCGGCAAAATTGAATCCCCTTCAATTTTTTTTTTTTTTTTTATATAATGGCCTCTCGAACAAGTTGTAAGGCCCAAGAATAGCCGAACAAATTTTTTGACCAAGGCGTCCCTTCAAAAGTTGACGAACGGTGTTGACAAGAATTTTTTCGTCAGCAAATTTTCTTAATAGCAATGGAAATTGGCAGCAATTTTCCTGCCAGATTGGCAACAAAAATTCTGCAGTTTCCCTGGGCTTCAACTGGAACAGATTATGGAGGTCGAAAATAACCCAAAACCTCCAAAATAACCTACTCTGATACCAATGATATGGAAAATTAAAGCTGAATATTATTGAAAACTTAGGACGTTAAATAAGTCCAAAAATAAAACCGTAAACCTGGAAATCATGAATGACTCCAAGGATTTACGCACACAAATCTGGAAAGGCTAAAGATGTAAGCCCGACAATGCTGAAAACAATAACACCTACACCTAGACCAGTCAACGGAGGTTAAAAACAACTCACATTGATTATTATGAACACTAAGTCCTAATTAACATACCCTAGGTCTAAAAATAATTAGTCCCTAGGTCTAAGATTCCTTATCATTCATATTTATCATTGTCAAAAAAATAATTATCACTATCACTTGAGTACTTACTTGCCTTATTTGCATAGTAGCTCCTCTTTTGTCTTTGAAAGAACTTCTTTCCTTATCTACCTTGTCCATCCTTGCCTTTATTTTGGTGCTTGTATCTTTCTAATTCCTTGTTCTTGTGAACCTGTTTTTCTTCATCATTGTTATTTTTAGCTTCTTGACAATTAGTTGCATAGTGATCATATTTTCCACAATTGAAACATATAATAGATTTTGTATCTTTAAATCTTCTTGAATCCTTATTTTTTTTGCCATAATTAGTTTCTTCATTACTGGATGACTCATTGCTTGAATCTGAATTTTTGCCCTTTGTCTTCTTAGTAGCTTTGAATGTTGCTTCCTTCTGGGGATTAGGTTCTTTTGTTCTTAACTAAAAGTCTATAAGAATACCAAGCAACATATCTCTTGTCAAAGAATCACCATCCTTTGATTCTTCTATAGCAAAAATATTTTCACTAAATCTTTTTGGAAGAGATCTTAAGACCTTATCACAAACATTCGATTCTTCAAAATTAAGTCCAATTTCTTGCATAGCATTAACAACCTCATCAACTCAAAGTAGATAAGTACTAATGTTTTCCTCATCCTTCATTCTTAACTCTTCAAATTGTCCTTTGAGATTTCATATCTTTGCTTTCTTGATATTTTTATCTCCTTCATATATGCTTTACAACTTATCCCAAATTCCTTTTGCATCTTTACAGTGCATAACTTTTATGGATTTTGTTCTATGCAAACCTCTCAAAATTGCATTCATTGATTTTGAATTGTAATGTTGTAGAAGCTTACCTTCCTTATCTATAGGTGGATCAACTAGGGTTATGTATCCATTTTCAATAAATTCCCAAATTTCATTGCCAAGTGCCATAAAGTAAATTTTCATTCTCATACTCCAATATATATAATCACTTCCATCAAAGATTATTGTCGAATTATCTGAGGACACATTCTTAGAATCCATTGTGTTCTTGAAAGCTTTTTCTTCAAGTTGTTAAACTCTTTCGAAGGAACCCGCTATGATACCAATTGAAGAACACAAGCTTATACTCATAGGGGGGATGAACACTATAAGATCACTTTTTACTATTCTTTCCAATCAATATTATGCAATGTAAATATAGCAATATCAACAACGATAATTGTTGGTCATCAAATCTGCCCGGGAAAGGATTTGGGTAAGTGTATGCGCCCTAGACCTGGACCAACATTGAAAGGCCGAAGGGAAGAGATGCCCCTCGTGCCAATCTCCGGAGAAAGGCCGGCTCCTATACTAAACTACTTTGATGTTTAAGATAAGGGTGCAGGAAAGAGATAAATAGAGTGAGGGTGCAGGAAAGAAATAAAAGAGTAAGGGAAGAAATTTTAGTAGTTTAATGGTGGGAAAGAACCAGAAGCACGATTACTAGCCAATAGCTTGAAATAGCAGCAAAGAACACCAAGAATAAATGAAATGAACACAATATTAGTCCTCCTATGTATCCTTTGGACGAGTTCCAGGATTCTCCTTTCCCTTTCGTCGAAATTTAGAGTTCAGAGTAACGATGATTAAGAAAAGTGAATATGATAGAAACACTATCCACAAGCAGCATAAAAGAAAGCCAACACAATGTTTTCCTCTCCTATGTATCCTTCGAGAAAATCTCGGGGGTTCCACTCCAATCACACACCTAAATCCAGAGTTCAGAATTACGAGTATGCAAATGAAGAAAAGATAAAAAAAATAATCGTAGAAGGCAGCATAAAAGAGAGAAATAGAGTCCAAAGATCTTTAGTATTAATCGCAGGGATCTAAGTTATAGCAGCCTAGCAGAAAGTTCCCCCCTCCCTTTACATTACAATGCCTGGGTTTTTATAGAGGACCCGACCCTCTGAGCCATCAATGCACATCATGGAGGAGTACATCCTCAAAATCCAAGAAGTTGGCTCTTCGCGGCTCTCGTGGATCGAGTTCTCAAATCTATTACCAAAACTGGTCGATGCGACCGGGTCAGCCGGGGAAATATGCATTAATGAGCCGCCTGAACGTCCTTGGCCTCTGGGTGTAGTGCTCGAGTGGCCGCCATGCTCGTCGAGGCTGTTCTTTAAGAACTGATATTTCATTTCCAATTGCCAAAAATGGGAGCGGCTTTCCGAAAAATTTTGGGCTCCCCCAAAACCCGGGGGGGGCCGGGCCCTTTTCCCCCCCCCGGGGGGCCTCCCCCCCCTCTCCCCGCGGGGGGGGGCCGGGGGGGGGGGGGGGGGGGGGGGGGGGGCCCCCCCCCCGCGGGGCGCCCCCCCCCCCCCCGGGGGGGGGGGGCCCCCCCCGCCCCCCCCCCCGCCGGCGCCCGCGCGCGGCCCCCCCCCCCCCCCCCCCCCCCCGGGTCGGGGGGGGGGGGGGGCCGCCCGCGCCCCCCCCGCGCGGGGGGGGGGGGGGGGGGGGGAGAGCGAGGGGGGCAAAGATTTTTGGTCAAGTAGAAATGGTTCGCACTTGATGGCTTGAGTGCCCTTGAAGTGGGTGCTTCGCTGGTTTTTCAACAAAGTATTTTTCAATGTTTGCGCCTTTCGAGTTTTGCTTCACAAGTTTATTGCCCAAAGTAGTTGTTTGAAGTGCTTTGGGCCAAGTAGTTTTCTTTCTTGCCTTAGCAAACTCGGACCATGATCCCTCTTCAACGAAGCTATTATTTTGAAATGTCATTTGAATGCCCAAAGTAGCTGCTGGAAATACTTCAAGAGTGAAGTTATTTTTGCACCTTTCCTTTACTCTTTCTTTGGCAACATCGCTTCACAAAATTCTTCCCAAGTAGTCTAAGGCTTCGGTGAAGTAGTATCTTCCTTCTTTAAGTATCCTTTTGAAATGTCGCTTCGCAAAACTTTCGACCAAAGTAGCTTTGAAATGCTTCGGTGCGAAGCTCTTTTTTACCTTCTTTGTATTTAACACTTCACAAATTTTTCAGTAGTTTGAAGTGCTTCGCAAAGTAGTTTTCATTCTTCATTTCTTCCTTTGGGCGAAGCTATCTTCCTTAGTCTTCTTAGTAGCGAAGCTCTTTTAACTTCATTCTATATACAAAAGGGGGTGGTAGGGAAAGCCAAAATTGTTGTAACTTACAAAGAAATACTTTACAAAAGAAACACTGTACAAAATTTTGAATTTTCTACCCCATTGTGCAATGTGACAAAATTGTCAACATTCTTGGCGGCTCGCGGGGCAACGAGCTCGTCTCGATGGGAGAACCCTTAGCCTTGATCCGTTGGGCCAGAGTTACCTCCAGACCCTTCTCCCTTTTCTTCTTCTATGGGTTGTTCCATGGCTGCTTCTTCTTCTTCTTCTAGTTCTTCCTCCTCTTCTTCTTCCTCTTCTGGCGAGGGTTCCTATGTCGGGGATGGCTGTAGGTGATCACGGATGCGTTCCATAGTTCGACGAACGTGGGCCCAGGCACCCTTTTGAAATGGTTCTTGATCTTGCAGGGCCTTGATCAAAACATGGAACCGATCAATCTGCCCGATGTTAGCATGTTTGGCTCTAGCGCTCAGGTCATTGAGGCAGGCCATGATCTTACAATGTCTCAGAATGAAATCTGTGACTTGTCCTTCTGTAATTGGCTCTGCCCACCCATCTATTTTTGAGACGTCACCTTCAAACTGAAGCCACATCGGCTTGAGTTCTTCCTTGGACAGAAGGTTCCCTTCATCATCCGTGAAACTCGAAAAACCTAAGGAAGAAAGATCTTGGAAGTAACCCATTGATATGCGCTGCTCATGCTCAAAAATATCCAGGAGGTCTTTCACCTTCTGTGCTTTCCTCACCTTGGAGAAGAAGGCACGAACTGTGGCCTGTGCCATAGACCAATCTCTAGCCGTCCGGCTCATCGCAGTGACCTGCAGGTCCTGATACTTGACACTTTGGACCTCAAAAGCTAGTTTAAGTCGCCTTTTAATTTTTTGGATGACTTCATCTACTTTTGGCCCTTCCTGAGAAACGACATACTGAGCTTCGATGACGTAGATTAAAGTTGACAGGGCACTGGAGGCCCGAGATCTGAAACCTTTTAGCAAATGTGAGCGAATTTCTTTGATTCATCCTCTGTCAAATAGCTCCAGGTTTTCTTTCTCGTACAACTATTGCTGCATTTGCAAGATCTTGCTCTCAAGCTCTTTGGCCCTCACATCAGCTTCGGCCAGTATCTGGCTCTGACTTTTGGTTGCATACTGCAGTTGTCTTAGCTGTTGTTTCAAAGAGACTACTTCCTTTTTCATATGCTCACATTGCTTTTCTGCGTCCTCTAGTTGGGAGCGAGTCCTTGCTAGCTCTTCTTCCAATTTGATATTGGTGCTCTCAGCCTCAAATCTGCGCTGATTGGCGATGTTCGCATGTGCTCGAAAAGTCTCGATTCTGACATGCATGGATGCAGATTCATTGTCTACATTTAGGTGCTCCAGGTCCTTGGTCTTCTCCTGATAATCATAATCTGTCAGAGTCATTTCATCCAGAGGCTTCTGGACCTTAGGGACCTTCTTCACTTTATGTAGCTTTCCGCCCTTCAGGTCAAAAACAACGCATTTTTCTACCTCGGCCAGAGAGCGCCCTCTCTTTTTCCTGGCCTCCTTCAACATTTTTTCGGTATTTTTTCGGGCCTGGAGCAGCTTCTCGGCTAGAGGGCGTTCCTTCATCAAGGACATTTCTGATTTAAATGAGGCTGGATCTCCAGCCAAAGGGGTGAAAAAATATAAAGAATGGATAGGGGATGCCTCACCAGTAGGTTCGACGACGGGTGTAGCAGGAGCTTCGGCGAGAGGAACGATACTGTGTGTGACAGGGGAGCAAGGAATGGGGTTCGACGTTGGGGTACTATCTTCGCCCTGACTGGGAACTGAGGGAATGGTGGCATGGGTGGGCGAAGTAGTGTCAATAGACTTGTCCCGGCCAGATGACTCGGGTGGAGTGGAGCTAACGGGATCATGGGGCAGATTCAAGGTGGCAAGGGGCAACGCGCGAAGAGGTGATTGACTTTGCGAGGGAGGGAGAGACTGCTAGGAACTCATGGCCGGGATGGTGGGGGACATGCTTTGAGAAACCAAGGCAAAGGGTGGAGAGTGCGTACCTTCATGCCCACCTGGTAGAGCAACAGTAGTGACTTCCTGCATGATCGGCTCTTGCTCCTTCTGGACTTCGGTACTTGTGACCTCCATGACTTCTTCTTCGGGGACCCCCTCTTGTTGGAGGAGCTCCTCCACATCGATAACATCCATATCTGGGGCTGCCTCGGTTCTTTGTGCTGTCGCACCCTCAATATTTGCTTTGGCTGGGCTTGATGCAGGTTGTCCGATAGGAGTACTTGGAAGCTTTGTGCGGGGCCTCTTCGGGTGGCTCGGAGGCACTTGAACTTGTTCTTGCCTCTTCCTTTTCTTCTCTACTTGTTGTGTCGATCCCATGGCACTTGTGTCAGGTGCAACTTCTACCTTTTCCTCTTCTTCCTACTCTGAAGCACCATCATCTCTTCCTGGGCTTTCGCCCGAATCGGGGATAGCTGGAGGAACAAAGTCGGCGAAGGAGAGGGACTTCCAAGTCCCAGCATTGGCTTCGTACACAACTACGAAGTCTCTATCTGTTGCCAAGATTCCATAGGATTTCATCTTTTGGTGATGGACTCTCATTATCCACCACTCCCTTAGTTGCTCCTCGCCCCAATTCTTCAACTCCTCCTTCAAATCATCTTTTGCTTTTCTCCAAAAGGTGGAGTCTGGGGTTGGGAAAGGATGCTGAACAGGATCAAACTCAGCCTCCATAGGGTAGAACTCATGCCAGGGAGGCATTGTCCTCATCCTCTCTAAATGCCATTCCAAGTCCCTCCCATTAGGATTGTTCCTCTGATCCACTATTTTTGGATGGGGGCAGACATGAAAGTTCTTGAACCTGAGGTGGTCCCTCATCACCCCCAAGGGGTCATAGAGCCATTGTTGAGGAATTTGGAGCAAACCAAAGTTGGCAAGCTTTTCCTCCAGGAAAACATTTTGCTTTAGGGCAAACACTTCTATTACCCCCATTTTGAAGGGGAAGTCATAGGTGTGCGCCCATTTTCGACCATGGTCGTACACGGCATTTGTAACATCGCTCTATCGAGCGACCTCCAATGCAAACTGGTACTCGGAGGGGTAGACTGGTAGCAGGAAGGGCTTCCCTATGAAGTCGAATAGGTGAATCATGAGCCCCTATGTCAGTTGAAACACATCTCCCTTTTTCTCCTGCACCACTCTATCTCTTAAACTGAGGGGTACCCGAGGGCATGACCCTATCAATAAATGCATAGCGGGTCCCAAGAATTGTTGATTAAAATAATAATAAGACTCTGTCCTCAATAGGAGGGGAGTCCACTGGTACACAGGCAGAGGATTTCCATCCTTGCCACTCGAAGAAATGGCAATGTGGGGGAATTGCTTATGTACATGGTAGAAAAACAACCAAACAAGGAAAGAACAGGGTGCGAAGTACTGGCCCGTCCCAGAATTCTTCATGCTGGTAAGCCGTGTGTGCAAGGTTCGGGCCACCCATTCTGCCCAATCGAAGAAGACTGGGTTGGTGTTTGGCCATGAAGCATCGGGGGCATAGAATTCCCCTCTTGAAATACACTCGGCCAAGGACACCTGCAGGGGTGCACCGAAGCATCAGTCGACAGACCCGCCACCCATGCAATGATTGAGAAGATGTCTGTGTTCTTGAAATCTGTCAGGGGGAGGGGCATCTGGGGACGCTTGCCCGAAGGGAGTCCATCCTTGAGGTTTTCTCTTAGAAATTTTAGAATATGAGTGGAGGTAGTGAACCTCTCCATTTGTTCGCTCAGGATGACATTGCGAACGGAATAGCCCTTGGGCGGACCCTGATTCGGCGTGAAAGCTGCTTGCACATCTTCTTTCAGAATAGAAAATAATTTGTGGCCCGTAGCGTCCAACACTTGTCTGGAGGTGGGCTGGTAGTTCTGCACGATGGCACAGATTAACTCAGGACAATGGTGAGTGGGCGGGGTCAGATGCCAGTAGATTTGTGAATAATATGCAGTGGCTCTCTTGTTCTCTGGGGTGAGCCTGCTTGTCATAAACTCAATGGTGTATCTGAGCTCGGCCACGCTCTTCGAAAGCTCAGTGTCCCTAATTTTTTCCCACCCATCAATTGGTGGCTCTTCAAGCTGTTCCTCTTCAGAATCTTCTTCTTCCTCCACAGGTTGCTTTTCTGGGTGGGGATTAAGGTTGACCTTCTTAGGTCTTTGCTTCTGTTCTTCTTTGCCCTTCTTCGGGGCTGCTACCTCGGGTTATTTACCTTTCTCTTTAGAGTTTTTCTTTCCCATTGTGAATATGGGTGGCAGCAGAGTTCACAGTGTAGAAGACTTAATGCAAAGGATTTCGATGCAAAGGGCAGAGGAATGCAGGCTATCAATGGCGGGAGCTCTCAGTCTTGCATGAACCAGTTGGCAAACACCCTTCTTTACCGCCGAGGCTTGAGTTTTATAGCCTTAAAAGGCAACTACCTCTATTTATGGCACCTGCCATAATTAAATTTACACTCGGATGGGGAAGGTTGCCATGTCTTTTGATTGGCTTCGCAATGGCGTAGTACGCGGGCCCATGTGGTTCGATGATTTCCCCTGCATCGGGAACTTGACCTTCTGCCACCTCGTACCCGAGCGCGAACTTTTCTCGCAACAGAATTCTTCTCGAGATGCGCTCCGCCACCTTGGCATTAAAATCATTCACCCCGAACATTCCCCTAAGTTGTTGTCGATGCGTCCCCCAAGACACATTTTAAATGCTCCTTGTTTCGCATGTCGTCGGGTTGGCGAAGGGGAACCGGTGCTAAAATTGCTTCACGGTGAACCTTCGGTGTGGGTAGATTTTCTATGCTTCGAGCCCGAAGTAGTTCTCCCTCGTTGCATCACTTCTTTGCTTCATGGAAGGCTGGCCCCCGAAGCTCGTTTTCTTTGAAAAATACTTCGCTAGGCTTCTTTTGAAAACTGCTTCACAAAACTTTCACCCGAAGTAGTTGCTTGAGATACTTCGGGTGCGAAGCTCTTTTCATCTCCTACTTCTTTCTTTCAATGACTCCATCGGTCTTTCGAGGACCCTTTGGAAGCCAAAGTGCTTCGCTGTGAAGTATCTCGCATCAGTTGCTTCGCAATAAAACTCCCCGAAGGATATTTTTGTCGAGTTCAATGATGTTGGGGCTTAGCGAGCTGGAGTTTGCAACTTTAACACTTAGCCTTTCAGAGATCTCAAAGCAGAGTATATATACATGGATGAAAAACTATATACAAAGTAACATTTTTTTTTTTACTACATCTTCAGTGATAAAAAGTCTTCAAGTGAAGACCATTGACAGAGATTGGCAATACCTGGCCATCTGCATCCTTGAGGATGAAAGAGTTGGCCGAATTTACCTTCATGATTTCGAATGGTCCATCCCAGAATGCGTCCAATTTGTCATGATTCCCAGGCTTGGCCTTCCAAGAATCCCACTTCCATACCAGATCTCCCACTTTGAAAGTGCGATCGGAGGACTTCTTCTTGAACCAATCTCGGGTGACTTGAGCATGCTTAGCGAAGCTCTGGTAAGCCTTCTCGTGATCTTCCTCTAGTTGTAGTAGCTGAGCCAGCCTATTTTCCATAGGATCAACTTCCTCTTCATCGTCCAACAGCTGCAATGCAAGGATCTCTACATGAGTTGGCAAGATGGCCTCCTTGCCATACACTAGGGCGTAAGGCGATGTTTTGATCGACTTCTTGACAGAAATCCGATCGGCCCACAAGGCCCGATCTAGAAGAAGGTGCCAAGTTCTTTTGTTTATCTCTATGAGCTTTCTTAACACCCTCAACAGAGTCTTGTTGGTTGATTCTGCCAAGCCGTTACCTTGTGGATAGTAATTGGAGGAGACTTTATGATATATCCCATATCGGTAGAGGAACTCATTGATTTTGGTGCCTGAGAAGCCAGGACCATTGTCTGTTATGATTGCTTCGGGAATGCCGAACCGGGTGATCAATCCTTCAAGGAAGGCTATGACGGTCTCCTGATCAGCATGCTTTGTGGGAACTGCTTCGGCCCATCTGGTGAAGTAGTCGGTCGCGGTCAAGATGAACTTATGCCCGATGGAGGAGTTAGGCGATATAACCCCTATGAAGTCCAACCCCCATTGTTGAAAGGGAGTTTCTACTTGTATCGGTCGGAGAGGCATAGGAGCACTTCTGCTTCGGTCGATGAACTTCTGACATTGCTCACATTTGCGATAGACCACAAAGGCATCGACGAAGAGTGTAGGCCAATAATAACCAGCTTTGATTATCTTCAATGTCGTTGCTCTTCCTGCGAAGTGACCTCCAGATAATCCTGAATGGAATTCTCCTAGGATTCTCCTTTTATCATCATATTTTATGCACCTAAGAAGGACACCATCAATGTTTCTAAAAAATAGGCCTTTGGGGCGCAAGGTATATCGGGAGGACCGCATCCTGAAATGCCTTCGTTGTGAAGCATTTAGATGTGAAGGACATCTATCGATGTTGAAGTATTCAACTATCTCATCGACCCAGTCTTTCTCATCCTCTTCTTGGTTTGCGAAGCATCCTTCTATTGGAGAGTCATCCCATCGAGATTTTGTAGCTTCGGCCGCTACGCTCTTCGCCAGTTCTTGACACAATGCACGACCATGAACCAATTTTGTGGGCCTAATCTCGATGTCGAACTCTTGTATCTTGCTGACCCAACCGGCTCTTTTGCTTCCCAATTCTCCTTGGATGATGAAATTGTGCACATCGGGGTGAATGACAAAGACCGTAACCCAACTTTGGGAAATGAATTGCTTGAATTTCCTAAGAGACTTCATTACTGCATGCACTTGTCTTTCTATGAAATTGTATTTTTCTTCATGGGGGTTTATCACTTGACTTAGAAATGCGATGGGGCGCTCTTCGCCATCTTCCCCCTTTTGTGTCAGGACCACAACATAGCTCTCAGGTTCTCCTATGGCATATAGGATGAAGTCCCGATTATAGTCAGGGTTGGTCAAGACCGGTGCTTGAGCAATTCGGGTCTTGATCTCTTTGAATGCTTCTTTTCTCTCCTTCGTCCAGATGAATTCTGCGTCCTTCTTCAAAAGTTTGGACATCGGCTTGATGACCTGGGCAAAGTCTGGGACAAACTTCCTCACGAAGTTGATCTGACCGAAGAAATATTGAAGTCCTTTCTTGTCTATTGGGAGTGGGAGCTTCAATAGAGCCTCGGCTCTATCAGGATCTACAATGAGACCTTTCTCAGATATCACATGTCCCAATAACTTCCCTTCGCTGACTACGAATATGGACTTCTTTGGATTGATTGAAATGCCAAATTCTCGACATTTTTCAAATACCTATTGTAGATGAAAAGAATGATCCTCCCTTCTTTGGGAGAAGATGGTCATGTCATCCAAATAGATAACGATAACCTTATTCAAGAGCTCACCAAAAGCTAGATCCATGGCCCTCTAAAAAGTGGCCCCCGCATTCGAAAGGCCGAATGGCATTCACTGGTAAGCAAATGTTCCCCACTTGGTGGTGAATGCGGTTTTATGTTGATCTTCATCCCTAACCCAGATCTGATTATATCCGGAGAAACCATCTAGTAGGGAGAAGCGTTGAGCCCCGACTACTGAATGCAAGATCTGATCTATCTACGGGAGAGGGTAGTGATCTTTAAGCGAAGCCTGGTTCAAGTTGTGAAAGTCCATGCATAACCTTATATCTCCATTCTTCTTTCTCACTGGGACTAGATTCGCTACCCAAGAAGAATGCTTTATGGGATAAATTATCTTTGCCTCGAGCATCTTCAGGAGCTCGGCCTTCATCAAGACCTCGATCTTCGGATTTACTGGCCTTTGCTTCTGTCGAAAAGGTTTGATCCCTTCCTGCAACTCAATTGTATGCTGGATCAGTTGTCGATCATATCCCTTTAGATCTTGATAAGACCAAGCCACTGTGTCGGGATACTTTCTGCACAAAGATCGGATCTGTTCTAGCTCTTTCGAAGTGCAATCTGTTCCAACTTTTATTGCTTTTCCAGGTTCAAGTTCTAAATCTTGATACTGCTTTGCATTAACTTTGATCCTATGAGAAACTGCTCGATCATTCTGATCAAAGAGGCTTTCAAGAGTAATTAATCCCTTGGGAACGTGGTTATTCTTCAATTGAACTAGCCCTTCATATTCCTCATCGTCAGGGCTTCTCTTCTCAACTGTGGCTGCTTCTTGAATCATAAAATTCACAATCTGCTCATCATTGTCAAAAACTTGCCAATGTAGATCTCTGTCTAGGATGGAGGGCCTGTAAATCATCCTCACAGCTTTAGGCTTATGCACCATGTCTTATGCTGGAGAATACTTGGCTGCGATGGATGCTAGAACATCGGCATGTCGGTTCTTTTCTCTTGGAATAGACTGCAGATTGAGAGATTCGAACTGGTCGAACAAGTCCCATACCCTATTTTGGTATGACTTGAGATAGTGCTTCTTTGAAGTGCACTTGTTGGTGACTTGATTGCATACCAATTTTGAGTCTCCAAAGATTTGGAGATGCTTTATGCCTAACTTTTTTGCTTTCTTGAGTCCTAGGCATAATGCTTCATATTCTGTTGCATTGTTGGTGCAACTCCACACCAACCGGTAACAATATTCCTTCTGCTCTCTAGAAGGTGATACTAAAAGAATCCCCGCCTCGACGTCATTTTTGCATCGGGTGCCATCGAAGAATAATTTCCATAATTCACCTTGGGCGGAGACCTTATCTTCTATCTTGATGTGTTTCTCAGGCTTGGCGATGGCATAACATCCCATCTCGATTTCTATCATGGCATTAAAGTCTGCCAATGAAAACTCATCTTCACAACTTAACTGTGCGAGGGACTCCTCGACTAGGTCCACCTGCTCTATCCCTTCCACTATCGCATGCACAGGATCACTGCTCTCTCCTTCGGACATCTTCTCTACGAGGAAGGTAGAAGGCTTCTCATTGTAAATTTTAATCTTCTTCCCTTTGAATGGAATCTCCAAGTGCGAGTAATCCATAGATAGATATCCTCCTAGCTTCGTCATAAACTCTCTCGACAAGCACATACTGAAATATGGCTCAAGGTCGACGACCACCACCTCTTGTATAACTATGATTTGAGGCATCTTGTGTAGTCGGATAGGTATATCTTTAATCACTCCTACAGTCTTCATAGGGGTACCATCCAACTGGAGTACGCCATGACTGCTTCACGTATATTCCATCCCTATCTCTTCGCACACTGCCTTGGGCATGACTATTGTTGCGGCCCCAGAGTCAATCATACAGTTGTGTACAATATACCCTTCCATCTGTAGAGACAGGTAGAATGGAGGTGGCCGATTCTTCCCTATAATGGATGTGGATAGGGTCTGCACTAGGGCAAGTGGTGCTGCTTTTCTTGCTTTGGTTATCTTCAATGATTCTTGCAATAGGTCCACTTGTTCGGGTAGTTGCAGTGCATCGTATAGACTGATTTTGGCTGGAATCTTCTTCAGCTCATCTACAATGTTGTACGCTAGGGAATTGGGCACCTCAGGTTCCTTTCTTGGCTCATATCTGGTGTGATACTATTTCGTAGCTTCGACCCTTTGTCGCTTGGTCAGCGAAGGAAGCTTGAGCTTCTCTCTAGCTTGTTCCTTAGTTTCCACCTAAGGTGGATTTGTAGGGGCCTATTGGGCCTTCTCTTTGATTGGTGTAGGCTGTGGAGCTTCGCTCGGGGCTGGAGGAGGTTGTTGTCCCTTCTCATGATGAGCATGCACCTTTAAGGGAGCCATTTGAGTAGCATCCACCTCTATCGACCTTTTGCCTCCTCTGGTAAGGACTGCAACTGGCTCTTCTTCACCAATTACCAGGTTCTGATTCAATTGCCTGATGACGTTGACTTGACCGCCATGACTACTGCTCGCCAGCGTTTGTACATAGTGTTGGTGCAACATGCAAGTATTCTCTTCATGAGGATCATTACACGTGGAGCACCAATGTATATAATCGAAAGTGCTCGAGGCTTCGTCTATTGCAACATTTCTAGCCGAAGCTCTTCCTTGCTGGGCCGCTTGATCTTTAGTAAGCATGGGTGTAGGATAAGACCTTCTTGGTAGAAACTCTTGTTGCGCTTGCTTCTTCTTCATAATGGTCATGTCATTAGATAGGGTCTGCACTGTGGAGTTCAGGGACTGAACTTCTTGCAGTATTTTGGCTTGCATATCATCGACTTTAGGAATAGGTGGCAATGGAGCCATCATGGGTATTGGAGGTAGGGCGGGGTGTTGAAGTGGTGCTGGCAGTACAGGGAATGCCGAAGTGACCATGGGCTACGGAGTCAAAAAAGTGGGAAAATGAATTTGTGGAGCGGTGATTTGGGATACAATGGGATTCGGGTTCCAAGATGAGATCGGGTATGCGAGGGTTGCGGGAGATCTACGAAGCGGCTGCGCTCGCATACTGGGATTGATAGAAATCGGGGAGTATGGGCATCGACATCCTTTGGGGAAGCTTACCCATAGCTATTAGATCCATCTCCACTTTTTGGGCTAACTCATATAACTCTGGGAAGGTATTGATATTCGAATACCTTACCATCACATTGATATCGAGATTGAAAGCCCGAAGGAAATAGTATGTTGTAGCTTCATCAGATGGCCGAAGTCCAACTGGTATTCTTTGCCAGGTTCGAGCGAACCTAACATTGAAGTCGGTGATCTCCTCTTGTGGATGTCTCTGGATCATTGTGAACTGATGCAGGAGAGAGGTCGGATCGATGGACTCATTGAAGCTTCGCATCAACTATCCGACTAACTGGTCCCATCCCGTAATGGTACCGGGTGGTAAAGATCTATACCAATAGAGGAGTTTTCCTCTAAGAGACAGAACCAGAAGCTTTACCATAACGCGCTCTTCTATGATGTCATGGATCACCGCCAGAGAAACTATGTCCTGGATGTGCTCCAGAGCAGTCTTCCCAGTTCCATCGAACGTTGGGATCTTCTTTATAGCAGCAGGCGGCACTTGCCCTTGTCCCGCTAGATTTAGCGGTCCTGAAGAATTCCATGCTGGGAATAATCTAGGTGGTGGTTGTTGCATTTTTTGTTGTTGTTGTTGTTGTGCCATATTTACTCTTGGATTTTGAGAAACAAGAATTCTCGAAGCTCCTCCTTGATTGCTAACAGGATGACCAATAGGAATGGAGGCACTAGGATGCTTCGATGAGTTGGGAGGATTAGGAGGAAAGCTAGCCATTATGCTATCAGAAGTTAGGCCTTGTTCATCAACAGTGGCCTCTTGCGAGGATGTTCCACGTAATAGAGACTTGGGGGTGACTAACCTAGATCATTCCCCAAAGGCGTCAATATCTAGCTCAAAGAACTCAGTTTCCTCTCCTCTATTCCTAACTCTCCATCTTGTTTGCATGAAGGCACAGACTTAGGTACCGGTCTCTACGACTTAAATATTCTTGGGTAAATAGAGTCGCCAGATGCTAAGAGTCTTTTGGTAATGAGAGCATCGGTTCTCACTACTACTCACAAGGTGAGACTGATCGGGTCCCATCGGGCGTGCCAAAAACTATTGGTCATCAAATCTGCCTAGGAAAGGATTTGGGTAAGTGTATGCACCCTAGACCTGGACCAACATTGAAAGGCCGAAGGGAAGAGATGCCCCTCGTGCCAATCTCCGGAGAAAGGCCGGCTCCTATACTAAACTACTTTGATGTTTAAGATAAGGGTGCAGGAAAGAGATAAACAGAGTAAGGGTGCAGGAAAGAAATAAAAGAGTAAGGGAAGAAATTTTAGTAGTTTAATGGTGGGAAAGAACCAGAAGCATGATTACTAGCCAATAACTTGAAATAGCAGCAAAGAACACCAAGAATAAATGAAATGAACACAATATTAACCCTCCTATGTATCCTCTGGACGAGTTCCAGGATTCTCCTTTCCCTTTCATCAAAATTCAGAGTTCAGAGTAACGATGATTAAGAAAAAGTGAATATAACAGAAACACTATCCACAAGCAAGCATAAAAGAAAGCTAATACAACGTTTTCCTCTCCTATGTATCCTTCGGGAAAATCTCAGGGTTCCACTCCAATCACACACCTAAATCCAGAGTTCAGAATTACAATATGCAAATGAAGAAAAGATAAAAGAAATAATCGTAGAAGGCAGCATAAAAGAGAGAAATAGAGTCCAAAGCTCTTTAGTATTAATCGCAGGAATCTAAGTTACAACAGCTTTCTAGCAGAAAGTTCCCCCCATTTTACATTACAATGCCTGGGTTTTTATAGAGGACCCGACCCTCTGAGCCATCAATGCACATCATGGAGGAGTACATCCTCAAAACCTGAGAAGTCGGCTCTTCGCGGCTCTCGTGACTGAGCTCTCAAATCTGTTACCAAAACTGGCTGCTGCGACCGGGTCAATCGGGGAAATATGCATTAATGAGCCACCTGAACGTCCTTGGCCTCTGGGTGCAGTGCTCGAGTGGCCGCCATGCTCGTCGGGCTCTTCTTTAAGAACTGATACTTCATTTCCAATTGCCAAAAATGGGCAGCGGTCTTTTTGGGCACGTAAAAATGCATTTATGAGGCACTTGATTGCCTTGGAAAAATACCCGGCTTGGAGTGCGTGCCTTGGAAGTGCTTCGCTAGATTTTCATTCGCAACTTCACTTCGCAAATGGACTTGAGCCGAAGTAGATTCTCCCTTCTTGGTTTGCACTTCGCATGATGGAGCTTCGCAAGGCAACTTTGGGGGTGTTGAGTGCCGAAGCAGATATTCCTCCTCAAAGTGGGGCTTTTCATTTCTCACTGCTTCGCTGGAGAGGCGTGCAAAAACTGCTTCACTGAGGTCCTTCACCCGAAGTAGATACTTCACTGGTGAGTCTTCAAAATGCTTCATCGTGATCCTTCTTCAAAACTGTGGTTCGGGGGTATTTCGGCCGAAGCGCATTCCTGCCTTCGAAAGATGTTGCTTCGGGTGAAAGTACTTCGCACGAAAGTTAGCCGAAGCAGATGCTTCGCAAGATTTTTGGTGAAGTAGAAATGGTTCGCTGATGGCGAGGCCCGAAGTGGGTGCTTCGCTGGTTTTTCGGTGAAGTATTTTTCAATGTTTGCGCCTTTCGAGTTCCGCTTCGCAAGTTTATTGCCCGAAGTAGTTGTTTGAAGTGCTTCGGGCCCGAAGTAGTTTTCTTTCTTGCCTTAGCAAACTCGGACCGTGATCCCTCTTCAGTGAAGCTATTCTTTTGAAATGTCGCTTGAATGCCCGAAGTAGCTGCTGGAAATACTTCGGGTGCGAAGTTCTTTTTGCACCTTTCCTTTATTCTTTCTTTGGCAACACCGCTTCGCAAAATTCTTACCCGAAGTAGCTACTGGGAATGCTTCGGGTGCGAAGTAGATCTTCCTTCTTTGGTGAAGCTGTCCTTTTGAAATGTCGCTTCACAAAAATTTCATCCGAAGTAGCTCTTGGAAATGCTTCGAGTGCGAAGCTCTTCTTTTACGCCTTCTTTGTATTCTTTGCTCGGCAACACCGCTTCGCAAAATTTTTGCCCGAAGTAGCTATTTGAAGTGCTTCGGGCCCGAAGTAGTTTTCATTCTTCATTTCTTCCTTTGGGCGAAGCTATCTTCCTTAGTCTTCTTAGTAGCGAAGCTCTTTTAACTTCATTCTATATACAAAAGGGGGTGGCAGGGAAAGCCAAAATTGTTGTAACTTACAAACAAAATCAACAAAGAAATACTTTACAAAAGAAACACTGTACAAAATTTTGAATTTTCTACCCCATTGTGCAATGTGACAAAATTGTCAACAAGTAATAAAAGCAATGCACAAATCACCACACACAATAGAAACACCAATTTAGTGTGGTTCACCCAATGTGGGCTGCTCTACGAAGAAAATCTTTCACTAAAATTTTCTCAATAAATCTCTTGGGAATCCTTTCCCTAGTACAATATTTATGGATATTTATCCAAAGGACACACTAATACCCTAATAAAATTCATGGATCTCTATCCATAGGATAACTCCTTTCTCCTTAGCTATGACTGGTGATATTTTATAAGAACTATTGCCCCCATTGCTCTGGCTAATGGATCTCTATCCGCTAAAGACACCTATCCTCACTACCTTGGCTAATGGATCTCTATACACTAGAGACTATCATCCTCTATACTATGTCACCTCCAAAGCTCTATCTCAAATCTACACTAAACATAGTCCTTCGATATAGCAAAATCTACTCAATATCTATCTCTGGTTTGGCACAAACCTATCCTCAAATATGCACCAAACTCTATACTCGAATTTGTACTAAAAATATTCCTTCGATCTAGCATAAATATATCCTCAATATCTATCCTCTAATCTACACTAAACACAGTCCTTCGGTCTAGCATAAATCTTTCCTCAATATCTATCCTCAAGCCTTAACAAAAAGCTTGACTCAATCTCAAATCAACTCTACTGGATCTGCCCCAAACCTTAACTTAAGGTTTGAACAAATCAATCAATAAACTCTGCTCTCAAGTCTTTTCAAAGACTTATCTCAAATTTGCCTTGTAAGCTTCCATAAAAGCTCACACTAATATGTCCACAAGTTCTCTAGAACTTGTCCAAATTTATTCTACAAGTCCTCACTATAACTTGTCCAAATCTGCTCAATAAGTCCTCACTAGGACTTATCCAAATATACTCTTAAATTATATTGTAAGCTTCCACAAAAGCTCACATAAATCTATCCACAAGTCTTCTCAAAGACTTACCTCAAATCTTAACAAGTCCACACTAGAACTTGTCCAATCTCATAGAAACATAAAGAGAATTGATAGAGACTCAATATGCTTCACATTCACCTCAATACTCAATTACTCTTTTAGAAACATATGGAGAATTCTTAGAGACTCAATATGATTCACATTAACAAACTATCAATCACTTCCAATATCTCTTTTATCATAGAAACATATAGAGAATTGTTAGAGACTCAATATGTTTCATACTCATCAACACTCAACCTCTTTCTCAAATCAATTCAGAATATAGACTAATTTGTTTCATAGAACTTGAGCTATCACTTCACACATTCACTTGACTAGGCTCAACCAACTCTACTCAACCAATCACTCAATAAAATAATACTTGCTTACAAACCCTAGTCCAAGCATATGAACACTCACTCAAAATATTTCCAACAATGCTTATCAACCAATATCACATAACAATGATACTCATGATATTTCCAAACCCTATTTCAAGTTCTTCACTTAACCAATGGTTTCAACAACAATTCTTATCAAACAAGGTTTTATCAACAACTCTTATTCTAGAAAACCTTAAAGCATTAACTCAAAACACACTCAATAATGCTTATAAAACAATCTTCTCATATAGCTCAACAACTCAATAAGGAAACCTAATTAAGTCCTTTTCACTCCAAAGTTGTTTTCCAGAAAACCAACCAATCAACTCAACCATGGAAGAATATGCCCATACCTTTTTTCTTTGATGTAGAATGATATTCAAAAACCTTGTTCAATTATCACAACTTTCTTTGCCAAGTACAAAGGGTTAGATGACAAGAATTATCATCCTAACACTTTTCACAATTTACCTTAAACACAAAGATAAATTAAATCTCAAATACACCTTATTGCTCCATCTCAATAATAAATTTCAACATCATAATTTTCATCAAAAATCCTCTTTTAAAATATAACACAATTTCTACTTATAACTCCTATCTTAAATTGCACTTATCAAATAAAATAATTTATAAAATAATGTAGTTTATTCTTCTAAGGTAAAAATTAATTATCTTAATTTTACTTTATCAAAAATAATCTTTTACCATGCTCAAAAATAACTTTAACTTATAGATAAGTAATCCACTTTAACTACCATCTTATATCTCCCAATTTACTCACAACAAGCTTAGGCCAAACAAAAATTAAATAAAAAATTGTACCTTTGGCCTTAGTGGGTTTTGAACCCTTGATGTTGCCCCCTAAGCACTCTAGCCATGACCTTGGCTGTCGCATGAGCTAGCACTCATGTGTGAGATAGAGTGCCCAAGCACTCTATTCTTCTTTTCACTGTCGCTGAAATTGAAAACCAAAAAGGGCTTCGAAAACTTGCTACCATCGGGTTTCGAATCCGTAACATTCCTTCCACAAGCGCCAAGTCAAATTCCACCTATGTTAGCCACTGGATGGTTCTAGAAGTTATACACTATGTCTTCTTAAACTTCCCAAAATTTAAATTTTTGCAACGCACAAATTTTCTCCCTTAGCACATTTTTCAAATTCAAAAGTACATCATTTTGCCTTAACAAAGGTAATATTTATATTGCTTTGTTATTTATTTCAACACGTCGGTGGGGGTAATATTCAACTTGCACATCAGCGGAATAGCCTTAGGGTTTTGCTATTTTGAACAAATAAATATTTATAAATTAAATATTTAAACCTTCCTTGGAATTTTTAATTTGGAATAAAAATCCTCCTTGGGTTTTTATAAAAACCATTTATTTATGCTTCCTATAATATCAAAAATTAATATTATGAAGTTCTTTTGCCATCAAATTTTTGCATTGCTCCTTTTGACCTTTTGGCATCAATGGTGGTTCACTTCTTGGTATTAATGGCAACCTCATATCTTGAAACCAATAACAATTTTATGGACTCAAAATGTCCAACAAAATTAGATATGTAGATTTGTAAAGAAGAATTTAAATAATAGGTTTATTTAAATTGGATAATAGTTTTGCAAAGATGAATTTAAATATGTTTATTTAAATTAGATATATAGATTTGCAAAGAAGAATTTAAATAACATGGTTATTTAAATTGGAAAATAGATTTGCAAAGATGAATTTAAAAAATATGTTTATTTAAATTAGATATATAGATTTGCAAAGAAGACTTTAAATAATATGTTTATTTAAATTGGATATATAGATATGCAAAGAAGAATTTAGATAATAGGTTTATTTAAATTGGATATATAGATTTTGAAAGAAGAATTTAAATAATATGTTTATTTAAATTAGATATATAGATTTGCAAAGAAGAATTTAAATAATATGTTTATTTAAATTGGATATATAGATTTGCAAAGAAGAATTTAAATAATATGTTTATTTAAATTGGATATATAGATTTGCAAAGAAGAATTTAAATAGTATGTTTATTTAAATTGGAAAATAGACTTGCAAAGATGAATTTAAATAATATGTTTATTTAAACTAGATTTATAGATTTGCAAAGAAGAACTTACATAATATGTTATGTAAATTTGATATATAGATTTGCAAAGATGAATTTAAATAATATGTTTATTTAAATTGGGTATATAGATTTGCAAAGATGAATTTAAATATGTTTATTTAAACTGGATTTATAGACTTGCAACAAGGGATTTAAATAATAGGTTTATTTAAATTGAATGCATGGAATGTCAAAGTGAGATTTAAATAGAATGAATTATTTAAATGAGACTTTGGACTTTGAAAGAATTTTTTAGATGAAAGGACCATTTATATTAAATATGAACACTATATGAAGGTGTTAAGACCAAAGATAATTTGGGAAATGAAAGATTCAAATTAAGGATAGACTTTGAATTAGTGATCCAAAACAAAGATGGACTTGGAAGGAGTATGGGCTCCTATTTAGTTAAAGAAAGTGGTTTTGATAAGTATTCGATTGATTAGGAGTATGGACTCCTATTTAGTTGAAGAAAATAGTTTTGATAAGTACTCAATTGATTAGGAGTATGGGCTCCTATTTAATTGAAAAAAGTGATTTTGATAAGAATTTGATTGATTAGGAGTATGGGCTCCTATTTAGTTGAAGAGAGTGGTTTTGATAAATATTTGATTGATTAGGAGTATGGGATCCTATTTATTTGGAGAAATGGGTTTGATAAGTATTTGATTGATTAGGAGTATAGGTTTTTTAATTGGTCAAAGTAAATTGGTTTTGATAAGTACTTAATTGATTAAGGTTATGGGCTCTTAATTGGTTAAGGAAAGTAGCTTGATAAGTGGTTGAATGATTGAGAGTATGGCTCTTAATTAATTAAATGAAATAATTCATATGTATTACTTTGATACTGATGTTATGGATACATTCGACCTTTAGAAGGATGTTATTCCTCAAAATTATTAGAAATAATAAAATATCCTTTGGAGAACAAATGTGGAATTCATTTATTGGAATTATAGGATTCCCTCGTTGTTTATGTAATATATATTAAAAGAACAATCCATGTTGGAGACTTGAGAACTATGGGGTTCTTATGTATTTGTATTAGGATGTGTTTGGAAAAAGGAATTATGGGATTCCTTTGTATTAGAGAAACTAAAATTATGCAATAAATGAATATTTGAGGTCAAGTTTTTCCATAAGGGTTTTACCCAGGATATATGAGGTGTTATGTGTGCTTAAATGTATTTCTCTTTAATATTAAATTTTATGAAAATTATATAGTTGCAATATATATTTACTTGGTTATTGGTAAGAGATCTATGATGTTATGGTTTGTAAATTGTCATATTTTGGTAACAAAATTAAATAGGGATTATATCTTTTTAGGTGACTTCTTGTTGATGAAAGTTGTTGAGAATATTTGATTTATTAATTTTAAATATATAAACTTTGCATTCCTATTTAAGGGATGACTATTGGATGATATTATAAATGGTCTAATGAATATTACTTGAGTGGAGAATGACATCTATCAATGTATGCTTATGGAGTAGAACTTTCCTACTAAGATGTGAAGTGTTTACACATGCTAGTAACTTGGAATCTTCTCCTAGTTAGTAAGGACTTTTATTCATTAGAGTTAGAGAGAGAGTTGAATAAGGGATTATGGGGTCCCTTTGAGAAGGAAACTTTGGGTAAACCTAGTTTCACAACTTCTCCTTAATGACCTCACCTTAGATAGTTGTGGAAAGGCAATAATCAGGTGATGATGTCAATAAATAAACTATCATGAAATGATTGATGCTTAGATTGGCTCATCATTCAAAGGAAACCTTATATGGCCTATGAGCAATACACTTAGTGCACCTACATAGACAAACTTATGTATGGTGTAGGGATGGGCATACCATTTTGATAGACTAAAAAGGGTAAGTTAGCTCATTGTGAAGATGAGATAGATAGCTTAGTTGCAATTATGCTTAGTACACCTACATAGATAGACTTGTGTATGATGTAGATATGGGTGTACCCTTTTGATGGATTAAAAGGAAAAGGTTAGCTCATCATGGAGATGAGATGGATAACCCAATCATAAGTTATTAAGTTAATAGATAACTTCATAGAATAACGTATGTAAGGTGAGGATGTGTAGATCCCTAGCAACTTAAAAAAAAATTCTCTTTTGTGTTGGTTGGATTTATGGGTTCTTACATTTGGTATCAGAGTTGTAGGTCGTAATACTAGATGCTCCTGTAAAGGAAATATAGGTACGATGGAATAGATATTTCTATAAAGAAACTCTAGGTATGATGTACTAGAGACTATGTGCTAAGGATTCATGTATCTTCCTATTTAGGCCCTTGCTTAATTTAAGCTAAAGTCAGGAAGACCTTGAAATTTCATTTTCTTAAAAATTAAAGCACATGATCATAGGACTATAAGCTTCCTAGATAATATCTAGGTACAATGAACTGGAAGTTTCCTTGGATAAGCTAAATATTTCTTAAAGAATTGATCATAGGAAATGTAGGTTTACTTTTATGGGACATCTTACATAGGTAAAGTATGACCATCATCACTATTAGGTGATTCATAATGAGTAAGCATAATTAGGAATAGTATCATGTGTAGAGCAAGCATAACCTTATCCATTAATAAGTAACCCCTTGCACTTCCCAAGCATTGATTATTGATTTTTGGGGGTTATAAGTGATCCCTTGTAGTCCCCAAACATTGTGATCCCCTACAATTATGATTTTTGGTGTTAGCATTTGATGTCATATATTTAATAAAATAACTACCACAAGGTATATAATGAGCATGAAATAGTAAATATATGATAATGGCAATACTCTAAGTAGGTAAAACTCATAAGAAACTTCTGCAATAACTCATAAAACTACCATTAATGAAAACTCATGAAAATAGTACATTGTTATAAAATAGAGGTCTCAAACTCTCCAAAATTCATCTATGCTCTACATTATTTCTACTTTATCTTCTTCTATCGATTATCTACTATTCTATATACTTCTTTCTCACTTCCATTATCTATCAAAGACCTATATATAATGATATGTGACTCTTGGTCTTTAACCTATCTATGACTCTTCATCTTCCTATTCTATGACTCATGTACACATGGACAACATGCACATGTACATCATTAAATACTTTGCACAATACTTGTGCATTTATTACATTGCATAAAGTAAATACTAAAATACTAATATAACACACTCTCCTAATCTAAATATGTACCCAAGGTGGTACATTAGCATGTACCAAATAATGTAATATATTCCAATAACCCCTGTATTAAATTATTTGGTAATTGAAGACTTTAGTCTTCAATATGGATCTTCATCTTGTAGGTAATTTTCAATATGATCTATTTATGATCTTCTTTGATCTATAAGTAATCCTGTAGTACAGTTGTCATCTTTTTTTCCTTCATCTGGATCCTATATTAACCCATCTATTTCCATGGTAGTCTAATTTTCTGTTTCCTATAGTCTATCTCTCTAAAAATCTATTAGTGTTATTTTGAACTAAAATAATATCTTTTAAAATCTTAATTGAGTCTAGAATATATATCATTGTGGATTGATCTATTGTGAGTATTACATTATTTTATCCTTTTATCCTAATGTATGTGTCACCTTGTGAAAGTACAAAGTATCAAAAGAGAGAGGAGTATGAAGAGTCACACTCACATGTGGCATGTTGAGAGCTTGTATTAATGACAAGAATGTGAAAGGTTGAATTTCCCAGATTTGTAAAGGAGAACAACAACTTGAGGACTGAAAAGTCATGTATTGTATTATATTGGAGATAAATATCGATTGTTGTAACATACCTTGAGCATGGAAGAATAATACATTAAGATCTCTCTTTTGTGATACATTTGTGTCAATATCTTATGTCCATATTTCATGTGTGATCTTAATGTGATATTATGTTTCAATGCATAGTATTATGATCCTTTTTTATGTTTTGTTAACATGAAATAGTCTCATGTTCCAACATGGTATCAGAGCAAGGTTGAGAGAGCTATGGAGAAAACTAGAAAACTAGAGAGCCATGGAGAGCTTGAGTGAATAGAGTTTTTGGGATAATCATCACCATCTGAAGACATTCCCATTTGAAAGTAGATATTGAAGAGTTAGAGGAGAGTATATTTTAAGGAGGAAGTTCAATAGTTTTAGCTATTTTTTGAACAACATTCATAGTAGGATTAACGCTGTAAATTTCAAATTTTTGGGTAGCATCTTGAAAGGAGAAAAGAGTGAGTCAGAACAACACAAGGTAGCAAAGGATTAGTTGTGTTGTTTTTGAATGAAATATTGCTTTTTGAGTCACTAGAGAGAAATCATTCAGTGTTACATTGAAGGAAAAGAACACAAAATATGGTAGACGATATCACATAGAGAAACCTTGAACCCTACACAGGCATAGATTGGAGAATAGTCCTTGGAGTATTACTTGCACATGATTTCTTCATCGATGCTTGTTCAAGAGGAGATATATCACTAGATCTATGTATACAAAGCAGTAGGTGGGAGGAGGATGAGGAACATACAGTGAAATAATACCCACAAATAGAAGCTAGACCAAGTCAAGACATTCCCTGAATATGGCAATCATAGGTTTTTTGTTGTACACTTTCGCTCAGGTGTTCACGTGATTTTCGGACCTGCATGTGCACTTGTGGAAGGTGTTTGTTAGCAATTCCTTAATGCATGAGGGCTAAGAAATTTTTATGGATGCCCAAACCAAGGATTACACCGCATTGTGTGAACACCAAATTTGAACAAAATGAGGTTTAACATAGCACATGAACTATATGCTATCCAAGAAGAATCAAAGCGCCAATATTGAGAAGGAAAGCAAGGCATTATAATTCAAACTTCATAACACCAAGGATATGATTAGAGAAACTATAGTATGACAAAATCATTAATCTATTTTTGAAACATCCATAAGAACGTTACTTTTCGTTGTATTTGCATGCTTTGGGAATAAGGGATAAGTAAGTAAGGTTAAATTTTGGTGCCTATGCACATTTTGGCTAGAGATTTCAGGTTTACCTGAATAGTCAAGTGGAAGTCTATTCAAAACATTGATGCACAGGCAAGAAGGGATATTTTTTGAAAAATATATTGTATGAAAGTTACACCTTGTTAGAAGGTTGGTTATTATAGAAGGAAATATTTGACTATGGTGGTTGTTACTCTTTCATTTTACAAAATATCCAACTGAACACTGACAATAATCATTGCTAACAAAAGAAGAAGAATAGCATCCTTCATTTTTTTCTTGAATATTTCAAACGAAATTCGGGTAAATTTTATCGGTAAATCTTTGGTGGGAGCTTGCTCAGAGATCCAACGATTTTTATCCATGTCATACCTCTCTAAAAATAAATTTTGGGTACCCAAGACATGAACCATGTGTGGCACTAGTTGTTACAGTCCAAACGGTTCATGGTAGGAGTAACATTCATTGATAAGGAGAAGTAGCATTCATTAGTTTAAACAAAATAAGGTGAAAAGATATATTTTTGGATGAGGAGGTGCAACACGAGAAGAAAATAGTGATGGTGACCCTGACAATGATAAAAAATGAAATGAACTATGAACTTGAGCGTGCTCTACAAACATTGATATCTAAGCCCTGGCAACCATAAATTCTACAACATACATTTTTGCCAAAGGAGACACATGCCTTGGAGGTACCTGTGTACCAGAGCGGTGCAAAACTTTTATTTACTTGTAACAACACACTTACCTCTGAATAATATTTTTAAAGAATGCAAAGCAGCAATGAAATTTTGTAAAGGATAAGGAACACCACATCTTAGAAGAAAAAAAATAAGAAGGGTGGTTGGTTGTTGACACGTTTGGCCAGAATACGCTAAAAATGCTTCCCAAAAAAATACCGCACCTTGACTGCCATCATTGATTGTGTGACCTGTGAGACCATGGTAATGTTTTTTTAATTCAAATTTAAAATTTGGGTATATTGTTTTTTTTTGGGGGTTGAATTATTTAAAAGGAAAAGAAAAAAGAAGAAAAGAAACAAAAAATGAAAAGAGGAGGTATAAGTTTATAAAAAATAAGAGGAGAAATTAAAAAAAGGGAAAAAGGAAAAATAAGAAAAAAGACATTTATGGTTTTGAATTTTTTTTTTAAAGTAGGGAGATAAAAGGTTTTCCACTTTAAAGGTTGACACAAATTTTAAAAAGGAATTTAAGTTTTTTTTCTTAAATTGATTTAATTTTGGGAGGTAAAAGGTTTTCTACCTCAAAGGAAAATTAAATCAAAGGGAGGAAAGAACAAGAAAAAAATGCCAAAAAACAAGAAACAAAGTTTGTTACAAATATCTGATCAAGAAGCTAAAGAAGATCAAAAATTTATTTCAAAAAAAGTGATAAAATAATGAAGTCCCATTCTTGAAGAAGTCCAAAAATGATAATTTTTGTTACTACAACAATGAAAACAAGGATTCATTAATGATGAAAATGAATGTCATGAAAATTTTATCACTATACCTACTTGCTTATTGAAGATAATATATAAGGGTGTTATTACTCTTAATGTTTCCAAAATGAAAGCACAAGGAAACAAACCATTGATGAAGGATGTTGCTTGTGACACTAATGATTTGAAACCCTTGATGAAATATGCATGTTGTGACACTAATGATTTGAAGCTCATGAAGAAGGATGTTGTTTGTGATACTCATGATGTGAAGCCCATAATGAAGGATGTGAAACCCATGATGGTTGATGAATCTTGTGATACTAATGATCTTTGTGAGCATGAAACAGATGCAGGTTGCCATTCCTTTCAAAAGGAAAGTGATTTGAACAAGGTTCGTGATTGTTCAAAGAGAGCCTATGCCATTGTGATTGATGAGGATATAGAATCGAATGATGATAGAGATAGTGATGCTCAAATTTATGTTGAGAAATGTAATGATGGTTTTTGCCACTTTGAGAAGCACACAAAGGGAATTGGTTCCAAATTGCTTCAAAATATGGGCTACAAGCATAAAGGCTTGGGAAAGCAAGAACAAGGAATGAAAGAACCATTGGTACCAATCATAAGACCAAAATGTGAAGGTCTTGGGTACAAAGGAGAGGTGAATCCAAATGATTCAAGCACAAGATTTGTAACAGGTAAAAGTGACCACAAATTGGTGAAAGAAAACAAATGTGACCATTGTGGCAAATATGGTCATAGGATAGAGAAATGTTGGAATCTCTATTCTTGTAAATTTTGTGGAGGACATAACCATTCACATATGTTTTATCTACAAAGAGAAAATAAATAATGTATATTAAAAATGAATTGTAGATGGATTGATATGAATTCTTGGGATATGCTAATTGGAATGTTGTATGGTTTCTTCAAAATGAAACCAAGTGTGATTCAAATTTTCTAAGATATAGAGATAGTGGCACATAGACAATTTTGATGAAGGGGGAATGTGTAGTCATAAAAATTTGTAAAATGGTTTTTACCAAATAATGTATTGAAGGGGGGTATTGTGAGTATTACATTATTTGATCTTTTTGTCCTAATGTATGTGTCACCTTGTGAAAGTGCAAAGTATCAAAAGAGAGAGGAGTATGAAAAGTCACACTCACATGTGGCATGTTGAGAGCTTGTCTTAATGATAAGAATGTGAAAGGTTGCATTTCTCAGATTTGTAGGGGGGAGTAATAGTTTGAGGACTGAAAAGTCATGTAATGTATTATATTGGAGATAAATCTCTATTGTTGTATCGTACCTTCAGCATGGAAGAATAATACATTGAGATCTCTCTTTTGTGATACATTTGTGTCAATATCTTGTGTCCATATTTCATGTGTGATCTTATATTTCAATGCATAATATTATGATCTTGGTTTATGTTTTGTTAACATGAAATAGTCTCATGTTCCAACATGGTATCAAATAAAGGTTAAGAGAGCTATGGACAAAACTAGAAAACCAGAGAGCCATGGAGAGCTTGAGTGAATAGAGTTTTTGAGACAATTATCGCCATATGAAGAAATGCCCATTTGAAAGCAGAGATTGAAGAGTTAGAGGAGAGTAGATTTGAAGAAGGAAGTTCAAGAATTTTAGTTATTTTTTGAACAAGATTCAGAGTAGGATTAACATTGTAAATTTTAAAGTTTTTGGCAACGTCTTGAAAGGAGAAAAGAGAGAGTCAGAACAACACAAGATGGCAAAGGATCAATTTTACTATAATGAAATATTGCTTGTTGAGTCATTGGAGAGAAATAATTTGGTCTTACATTGAAGGAAAAGAACACAAAATTTGGCAGATGATCTCACATTGAGAAACCTCAAACCTTACACATGCATAGATTGGAGAATAGTCCTTGGAGTGTTACTCACGTGTGAATTCTTCATCAATGCTTGTTCAAGAGGAGATTATCACTAGATCTGTGTGTACGAAGCAGCAAGTGGGAAAAGGATGAGGAACATATAGTAGAATGAATCCCATAGATATAAGCTAGATCAAGTCAATACGTTCCCTAAAGATGGAAATCACAGGTTTTTTATTGTGCACTTCCTCTTGGATGTTTGAGTGATTTTTGGACCTGCATGTGAGCTTGTGAAAGACATTTGTTGGGGTTAAGAAATTTTGAGGGAGGCCTGAACCAAGGCTTACATCGCATTGTTCGAATGCCACATTTGAATGAAATGAGGATTAACATAGCACATGAATTGTACACTATCCAAGAAGAATCAAAGTGTCAATATTGTGAAGGAAAGCAAGGTGTTGAAATTTAAACTTCATAATGCCAAGGATATGATTATAGAAGCTAAAGTATGAAAGAAGCATTAATCTATTTTGAAATGTCCATAATAAGCATTACTTTTCATTGTATTTTCATGCTTTGGGAATCAAGGATAAGTAAGTAAGATTAAAGTTTGGCACCTATGCATGTTTTGGCTGGAGAGTTCGGGTTTGCCTAAATAGTCAAGTGGAAGTCCATTCAAAAAATTAACGCATAGATAAGAAGGGACATTTTTTGAAAAAATAATATTATATGAAAGTTACACCTTGTTAGAAGATCGGTTATTGTAGAAGGAAATGTTTGGATGTGGTGGTTGTTCCTCTTTCATTTCACAAAATATCTAGTCGAACACCGAAAATACTCATTGCTAACAAAATAAGAAGAATAACATCATCATTTTTTTTTGAATATTTCCAAAAAAAGTCGGGTAAATTTTGCTAGTAAATCTTTGGCGAGATCCTGCTCAAAGATCTTGTAGTCTTTGTCCATGTCATACCTCTCCACAGATGAAATTCGGGTGCCCCATGACGTGAACCATGTGTGACTCTAGTTGTTATAGTCCAAATGGTTCATGGTAGGAGTAACATTCATTGACAAGGAGAAGTAGCATTCATCGGTTCAAATAAAATAAGGTGAAAATATGCTTTTTAGGAGGAGGAGGTACAGTGGGAGAAGTAGACGATGACAATGACCCTAACATTGATGAAAAATGAAATGGACTATTAGTATGAGTGTGCTCCACAAATATTGATGCCCAAACCCCGACAACCATAAATCCTATGCCATATATTTTTTCCAGAGGAGATACATGCCTTGGAGGTACCTATGTACCAGAGTGGTGCAAAAATTTTGTTTACCTGTAACAACACACTTAACTCTGGATAATCTTTTCAAAGCATGCAAAGCAGCGGTGAAAATTTGGTTAAGGAGAAGGAGCGCCACGTCTTAGAAGAAAAAAAATAATAAGGGTACTTGGGTGTTGACATATTTGGTGAGACTACACTGAAAATGATTCCCAAACAAATACCGCACCTTGACTGGCATCATCATTGATTGTGCGACCCGTGAGACGATGGTAACGTTTTTTTTAATTGAACTTTGAAATTTGGGTATATTGTTTTAGTTTTGGGGTTGAATTATTTAAATAGAAAATAAAAAGAAGAAAATAAACAAAAATTGAAAAGAGGAGGTATACGTTTTTAAAAAAAATAAGAGGAAAATTTTAAAAAAGGAGGAAAAATTAAAAAAAGGGAAAAGGAAAAATAAGAAAAAAGAAATTTAAGTTTTTGAAATTTATTTTTTCTTTAAAGTAGGAAAATAAGAATTTAAGTTTTTTTTTCTGAATTGATTTAATTTTGGGAGGTAAAAGGTTTTCTACCTCAAAGTAAAATTAAATCAAAGGGGGAAAAGAACAAGAAAAAATGCCAAAAAATAAGAAACAAATTTTGTTACAAAAATTTGGTCAAGAAGCTAAAGAAGATGAAAAATTTATTTCAAATAAAGTGATAAAATAATTAAGTCCCATTCTTGAAGAAGTCCAAAAAGGAGAATTTTTGTTACTACAACAATGCATACAAGGAGTCATTAATGATGCAAATGAATGTCATTAAAAGTTTGTCACTATACTTACTTGCTTATTGAAGATAATATATAAGGGGGTTATTACTCTTAATATTTCCAAAATGAAAGCACAAGGAAACAAACCATTGATGAAGGATGTTGCTTGTGACACTAATGATTTGAAACCCTTGATGAAAGATGCATGTTGTGACACTAATGATTTGAAGCTCATGAAGAAGGATGTTGTTTGTGATACTCATGATGTGAAGCCCATAATGAAGGATGTGAAACCATGATGGTTGATGAATCTTGTGATACTAATGATCTTTGTGAGTATGAAACAGATGCAGGTTGCCATTTATTTCAAAAGGAAAGTGATTTGAACAAGGTTTGTGACTGCTTAGAGAGATTATTTGCCATTGTGATTGATGAGGACATATAATCGAATGATGATAGAGATAGTGATGCTCAAATTTGTGTTGAAAAATATGATGATGGTTTTGGCCACTTTGAGAAGCACACAAAGGGAATTGGTTCCAAATTGCTTCAAAATATGGGCTACAAGCAGAAAGGCTTGGGAAAGCAAGAACAAGGAATGAAAGAACCATTGGTACCAATCATAAGACCAAAATATGGAGGTCCTGGGTACAAAGGAGAGGTGAATCCAAATGATTCAAGCATAGGATTTGTAACAAGTAAAAGTGACCACAAATTGGTGAAAGAAAACAAATGTGACCATTGTGGCAAATATATAGAGAAATATTGGAATCTCTATTCTTGTAATTTGTGGATGACATAACAATTCCCATATGTTTTATCTAAAAAGAGAAAAGAAAGAATGTAGATTAAAAATTAATTGTGGATGGATTGATATGAATTCTTGGGATAAGATAAAAGGAATGTTGTATGGTTTCTTAAAAAGGAAACCAAGTGTGATTCAAAGTTTCTAAGATATAGATATAGTGGCACATAGGGAATGAAGATAATTTTGATGGAGGAATGTGTAGTCATCAAAATTTGTAAAAATATTTTTACCAAATAATGTACTAAAGAGGGGTGTTGTGAGTATTACATTATTTGGTCCTTTTGTCCTAATGTATGTGTCACCTTGTGAAAGTGCAAAGTGTCAAAAGAGAGAGGAGTATGAAGAGTCACACTCACATGTGGCATGTTGAGAGCTTGTCTTAATGACAAGAATGTGAAAGGTTGCATTTACCAGATTTTTAGGGGAGAGCAACAATTTGAGGACTAAAAAGTCATGTATTGTATTATATTGGAGATAACTCTCCATTGTTGTATCATACCTTGAGCATGGAAGAATAATACATTGAGATCTCTCTTTTGTGATACATTTGTGTCAATATCTTGTGTCCATATTTCATGTGTGATCTTAATGTAATATTATATTTCAATGCATAATATTATGATCTTGGTTTATGTTTTGTTAACATGAAATAGTCTCATGTTCCAACATGATCCTACAGCTTCTATCTCATATTGATTTATGATAAGACACTTATTGACTCCATTTAAATATCTAAAATCAACCATCCTTTTTCTCTTTACCAACTTGGCTACTAAAATAAGATTTGATATTAATCTAAGACAATACATTACATCATGTAAAAAAATATTTGGAAATGATGTACTAGGTGTTACACACCCATATCCATATATAATATAGGTTTTGCCATCTATAATTTTCAACCTAACATTGTTAGTGACTTCAAGGTAATCAAACCATTGTAAATTTCCTATCATGTGATGACTTGCATTAGAATAAAAAAACCAAATATCCTTTTTGTTTTGACTTGTAGAATTATTTGTGCTTGAAGTAATTTTGCATATTTGATATGGAATATTGTATGGATTTTGATAGTAGATCTTGTGATGATATGTTCCTCTTGCTAACTTATCCATTATAATCTTCAAAAATTAGTTTTGTTGTTGTATTCCTTATGTCTCCCAATCTCTTCAACTTCTAAATTTTAAGTTGAATGATCAAATACTAATTTTTAATTATTCAAATCTTGTAGTATATCTTGTTTTCCTAATTTTTGAAGAATCATCAAACAATAGCCATATATTTAGGTAGAATTCCCTTTATATCCCTAGTATTTTGATTGTATAAGATCAGATTTGATGTAATCTTTTCAATTCTCAAATTTTGTAGAACATATTGTATCTCCTAAGTGTTTTGAATATAAAATGGCTTTGATAATTTACGTAGCTTTCTAAGTCTTTCTTTTGAGTTGAATCCCTTTTTTCTCCATAATATTCAACTTCTATTCTTCACCTTATTTCCCCCTATTTATGAATGAAAAGCTAAAGATAATTTTGAAACCTTTAAGTTGGATTCCTTATGTCTCATTAATATGACCAAGAGACTATTCAAATGTAGATTTTCAACTTTCTAATAATTCTATGTTGTGCTTGCTATATCCTTTAATTTTTAATAATATAGTTTCTAAATTTAAAAATTCTATGTTGGTTTTGAACTCCTTATAACTCCCTAATTAAAAATTTAGAAAATATGGACATTTGCAAATTTATTGTTTTTATTTTAATGTAGAATTCATTATTCCTCCAAGTTAAATTGTTGCAAACATTTCTATTCTTGTATTAATAAAGTAATTTCAAAATATTTTAAATTAATTCCTTCTCTCTTCAAAAACCTTTCATCCCAAAAAGGCAAAGACAAGATATCCAGTGCATCCTTAATATAAGATCTATCTCTTGGTATCATGATAAAGACTGTTTTGGATGGAACAACACTACTAAGGGTGAGTATTCATTTGCTCAAGGTTATTCGGCCTTATGCCATAATAATCCTAGCCAATCATCTGACATCTTTTCTCAATTGTGGGCTCAAAATCTCTAGCCTAAGGTGAGGTTCTTTACTTGGCTTTTATTGCATCGTAGAGTGCTTACTAGGGAGTATCTTATGAAGCATGGTTTTCATGGCCCTTTTAGATGTGAAATGTGTGAAGAGAATGTGGAAAATCTAAGTCATATTTTTATTGAGTGTAAAATTTGGAGGAGAATGGCCACTTTACTTTGCTTACAATGGTCCTTTTTTTTTAACTTTTGAACAACTTTGGAGGGATTGGCCTAATAAAGAGGGTGTTGATCATTTTATTAGGCGGTTAGTTTGTATGGGTTCTACCATTCTTCTTTGGAATATATGGAATGAAAGAAACAACCAGATTTTTAATCAAGAAAGGAATGATATTCACTATATCTAGAAAAAAACCATTGCCAACTTAGTTGAATCAGTCCATCAACTCCTTAATCACCCCTAAGACTCCCACCAAATGTGGGATCAAGTGATGCAAAGATTGAATATTAACTCTTCTAAGAGAAACCAGCCTAAAGGAAATGTGAGTAATTGCAAGATGGAAGAACAAGGAATTGGCAACCTCCTCCTAAGGATTTTGGAAATGTCAATATTGATGGAGCCTCTAGAGGGAACCCTAGTGTGGGAGGAATTGGTATACTTTCATATGGTTCCTTGGTTTTTACTTTTGCTGAGAATTTGGGTATTCTATCCAATAACCTTGCTAAGGGGTATGGTATCCTTAGAGGCCTTCAAGAGGCTACTAAGGTTGGATGGGAAAAGGTACCATTTGAGTCTGAATATCAACTCATGATTAATATTTTGAAGAATCCTTATAATAATAATAAGGTTGATTAGAGAATAAAAATAATATTTGAGAAGATTCAGTTAATCCAAATGGGGTTTTTAAAAGTTGATTACAATCATGTGGTTAGAGATCATAACAAGAGTGATGATGCTTTAGCTAATTGGACTTTGTACAAAGGTGATCTTACTTGCTACAACCACCCTCCTATATGGTAGGCTTCACAAATAAAGGAAGCTCTTATTTCTATCATTTATTTGGATGGATCCAGTTCTGAAGGTATCTAGTTTCTTCTTGCTTTATTTTTGCTTCTCTTTAGTTCAGGCAAGGTATTTTAGTTCCATAGCTCAAACTAATATTTCTTTTGTTTCCTCTTTTCATTATTTCCTTAATAGTATTTTGGTTTAGAAAGGTCTTGGTTGTGTTCTATTTTTTCTTTTTTCTTTTCTATTTATGTGTGTGCTTTTTTTATGTTGTTTTTTTTTGTGTTTTTTGTGTTGTTTTTTGTTGTTTTGTGTTTTTTTTGTTGTTCTTGTGTTTTTGATATTCTTGTCCTTGTGTTTCTGTATGTTTGTGTTAATTGGTGTTTTTGTATTTTGGTGTGTGAGTGTTTTCTATATTTTTATTTTACTCTGTTGTCTTTTGTTGGTTGTTTTTTACTTTAATTTTATTTTATTATCTTTTAAGTTTTGGTTGTTTTTGTTTTTCATGTTTTTGTTGGTTGTGTCTAAGTAGTGTTCTATTATTTTTTGTTGTGTTTGTGTTTTGTTATGTGTATCCATGTAGAAAGTATACACCTAACTAATGCATCAATTGATATCAAACATTAAAGCATAAAATATTGACAACAATGAATTTAACAAGAAATAGAGCTTCCTTTTATTAAAAATTTTCCAAATTTGATTACAATTACGTCCCTCTTAGGGATACTCAATGTTGATACAATCAATACAGTTTTGAAGACCCTCTAAATGAGGGGGTGGTGTAATTCATAGACTTTCCAATAGGATACAAACTGCTCAAGATCAATGGTGACCTTCTTCTCCACGATCAGAGGTATATGTTACCTTGAATGCCTTGCAAATGGATGGATCTTGTAAACCTTGCATTCAAGAAACACCAAGAAATGATTACAAGCAAAGGTGGCCTCTCTTGATGAGGCTTTTGGAGGAATCTTGCATAAAGAATGCTAAAGAAAGCAAATGAAGCATGTAATCTATGAAACTATGCAAGAAATCATTAAATTGTAGTAAAGCACATAAAGGAAGACATAAATCTAATTATGAAACATCCTAATTAACCATTATAAACTTAAATTGCATGAAATAACAAGAAAACTAGTCTAAATGATGTAAACAAGTAAATAAAGGAAATCTGCTCCTAAATCCCTAATTTAACCATGCAAATGTGTCAAATGAGATTAATCTATGGTTAATCTATCAAAATGAAAGCATAAAATTATAAATCTAAATCTAAAGCAAGGGGAAATGGGGATCAAACCCTTACCGCATGTTTGTGGTGTAGCTGACACTATTAGCTGTAGCTCACAGTTGCAGTTGAAGTGAAACTCTTCTTGCTCTCCAAATCTAGTCTTGGATCTCCAATTCTCCTTGTTGAATTGATGGTCAAGGGTTGCCTCAGTGTCCTCTGATGGATTGGCGGTGTGAATTGTCTAAATTTGCAGTTAAAGGGACTCAATTACGGTTTCTTGATTTCCCTAGACCTCTAGGATCTCCATGGCTTCAAATGCCATTTTGATCTCCAATTGGGCAGCAAGAATGTTCCTCTCAAAGTTAGCAAATGGGTCTACAATTTGATAGGGCTCCATTGCATTCAATTGAAACTCTTCCTAGATAGTCTCCTCCATTTTGAGGGGGGTATTATAGCACATTGAAGGCCTTGCTCTAGCTTCATGGAGAAGCCAAGAACAAGAAACCTGTAGTTGGAGTAGTTGGAGGGAAAGTTCTAGAGGCTTCCTCATCCAAAATCCATTTTGGATTCATCATCCAAGCTATTGTAATCGATTCTAGGTCTGAAACTGCTTTGATGCTAGCCTAGGATCTGAGGCGTAGCTAGCTTTGTTAGTCACGGGTGTTAGCCATGACTAAGGCTGAGTTAAGAAAATCTTCCCAAATTGAGTGGTTAAAACCACTGCTTCACCTTGGAGCTATCCAAGATCATTCATATGATCTGTTACCATGTCCCATATGAGTAGTCACCTTGACATGATGCGTTTTAGGTGTCTAAATATACCCCTTTTGGGATGCATTATGAGAATGAAAAATGCTGAGCAAAAATAGACCTCCTAAAATGATGTCATAGGTTAAATGATAATCATTGATCTAATCAATATTAGATGCCCAGTCCTGCCAAAGGACACACATCTTAGAATCATTGCTTCCAACTGAGGGAAGGCTTATATTTGAAAAATATTTTGCAAGATCTAGCGGTGATCAGATAGCTTCAATGCTATAATAGTACCTATAGATGGAGAGCTACTAACTTAACTGCCATAGTTGATTTTTTTTCCAACAAAGGGTAAGCTTATGATAGTATTTTGCAATGATTCATAAGACAAACGTAATTTGACAAGATCAAGTGATATCCTATTGAATTTAATTATGATAATTGATATAATGACTACCCCCTCAAGCGATGATTCGATGAAGGTAGGACAATTGACTGAAGTGACGAGTCATTTGAACACTATGAGTTATTTTAACAATTAAAGGGTTTAGCACTTTAATTACTTGGCAAGGCTTAATTTAGCCATCATTACAACTATTAATAGTAATTATGCATTTCTATCTTGTGGAGCAGTTCAACCGCTATGGCCTTCTTAGTAAATCAAGATGATAGGAATTCTAATTAAGCTTGTGTTGAATCATAATGTTCGATGATTTGCTAAAAAATATCATGGAAGAATTGAGATGAATACCTTGTTCCCAGGGTAGTCCGACCATTGTGGCCTTCTTAGGGATTGAAGTGAAGCATATCAATTCAGTGATGACTAATTTTCCCCAAATAACCTTATGTTAATTTACTCATCTTGCCAGATTGCATTGATTGCAAGTTGCTGCAATTGCCAAGTGTATAGGGTAAATAATTGGATACGAGGCACATTTGAAATTTGAATTATTTGGATTTTTTTATTATTTTAAAATTTTTGAGGGTTTTGGCCTATTAGATATTTTGTTATTTTGCATTTTGTATCCCCTCATGGTTGAATTTTGAGGGCATCTATGTCCATATTCTAGCCGTGGGTGTCACACGTAGCTAGTTTTTGCAATTTCCTTAGTCGCAGCTCTAACCCGTGGTTGGCAAACCCTAATTCTACGCTCGTGGGTGTCAGCTGAAGTCAAGGGAAAATGGAAAATATAAAAGAAAAAAATTCATTTTCACATCATTATTTTCCAATTGCTGACTTGCAAAATTGAGAGCTTTGAGAGGTGAGGTTAAAAATTTGACACAAAATGCTGCTGGACCGCATACTCAACCTACCCAACATGGTTGACCCGATGGATGCATCCACTAGTGGCAAAGCCAGTGCTGGAAAGGTACCACTGCAACTCTCTCTTTTGATTTACCCAATAAAATGAACCTCATTAATTAATGGATTAACTAAACCACACTAAACTATCGATAAAGAACCTCACCCTAGCTTAGGATTAGTCTAGGTTAATTAGAGGGTGGGATTATTTAAATTTTTTGTTTTTTGGGATGGGACGTGACCCCAAAAAGGTCACTGCTCTTAACCATGGGTGGTATTCATGGTTCCCAATTGGTAAATTGGGAGCCGCAGCTAGGTTCAAATCTCAATGGTCAGAAATTTGATCATTACCACTAGCCACGGGTCCTAGCCGCGACTAAGGGACTTTAGAAAAAATTTCTAAAATTTTTAATTTTTTTGAGTTTTAATCTGATTTAATTGATTTTTTTGAATTTTTTTGAAATGCAATTGTGAATGTTTTTATATTTTTTGAATATTTTTGAATTTGCTTGACTTTTTAAGGTCATTTTTTGATGTTTTTGATTGATTATTATTATGCATCCTTCTAGCTGACCTCCCGAGCAAGGGAGTCTAATCTCTATCAGGATCTTCTCCATGAGATTAGCAATGTCGACCAGGTGTGGTTCGATACCATAGTCCTGGGATATGTTATCCACATCCTGACTATCAGGCTTGATCAGGCCTATTTGACAGCTTTGGCTCACCATTGGGATGCACGTACAAATACTTTTCACCTACTGCTCAAAGAGATCATGGTCACCCTGGAGGATGTGTACTACATCTTCTACATCCCAATTGATGGGGAGACCATCACCTCTTTGCCTACCATGGTGAAGCTTATAGTGTTCCAACAAGTCTTTGGTGCCTGGTGTGATGAGGTGCTAGGTGATATTGACCATGGAGGCATGCCTATTGAGTGTTGGTTTGAGGCGCAGGTATTCTCTGAGCGATAGGCCATATTGATGTACCTGTGCATTCATATCCTATTGTCCGACACTTCAAGAGCAAGGTTCCATTGGAACCTCCTCTCTAGGATGCAGTATCTTCTCGAGAGCACTGAGGAGAATCTATTGATTCTATCATGGGGCAACACCGTCCTAGCCCAGCTCTATAATGAGCTATACATGATTACACAATGGGGCCACATTGGAGTTGCTTGTAGCATGCTACTCTAGATATGGGTGTGGCATCACATGGCATCACATCGCCATCGACAATATAGGGGACCTTCCTCATCAGATTGGAGATATAGTAAAGGCTTCATAGTGCTACGTTGCTTGCTGGATCAAGGATGCTAAAGGGTTCTAGAGTAAGACTCGAGCGAGAGACTTGCAACATTATCTAAACCAACTGATTTGACTTCAATCGTATCATATTGTATGGTGGCCCTACATGGATTTTCATGCATGGCCAGAGGCATATAGGTACGTGATACGTACCAGATGAAACATGTTGCTTATTAGGTGTAATTCTGATATGCACGAGTTTTTCCACTTCTCGCACATCTTGGTATAGTTTGGTATCTACCAGGATATTCCACTAGTGCCTACTCTCTACTGTTATTTTAAGATAGATGAGGATTTGACTTGGCCCTGGGTGGCCCCTTTGGGTGATGAGGATGATGACTGGTAGGATTTAGGCTCACATGCCACCTATCAATTGTAACTCATTCTTTTGTAACTTCCATATTCTCACATGCCACCTATCAATTGTAACTCCTTCTTTTGTAACTTCCATATTCTCATATGCCACTTGTCAATTGTAACTCCTTCTTTATGTAACTCCTTTATGACACAATATTCTCATATGCCACTTGTCAATTGTAACTCCCTTTTTATATAACTCCTTTTGTAACTCCTTTATGACACAAGATTCACATATGCCACTTGTCAATTGTAAATCCCTTTTTATATTTTCAACCTGGTCCATGTTTTCTACAGTCACCGCTGGTCACATCTTACTTTCAACTGTTCAAATCTGGAGAAGACATTTCGTCAAACACTTCACGGCCAACTACGGTGCACCTTACTCAAACTCATACTTCGGGACCTCGGATTGGCATGGTTCAAAAAGCAAAGTTGCTCATATTGATGAGCTAAACATGAATCCATAATCAGACTTCAATATTTTTCACAAAATGACATGAATTTTATCAATTTACCGTTGTCACATAAAACTGTCCAAAACTGAAAAAAGTTCTCTGAGGCCATTTTCTGAGAGTCATAACTTTCTTCTGGGATCTCCAAACGAGACGAAACTTGGAAAATTGATTCAAAGTATATCCAACTACCTCCAGTTCAAATTTCAGCATCTAACTCTTTCTGGATTGCTTGGAATTCTTCCTGCAAACAGGCCTCCTACGCTGATTTTGCACCTGTCAAAAAATTGTCAAGTGACCCACACCTGTACCAACTTTTGTCCAACACTGTACCGACACTGCAATTTCACTTCCAACTGACAAACAAGATGCCAAATGATATGTTGGGCCATCCAACACAGTCCATTTACACGCAGGAGCAAGATTTGCAACTTTTGCTCCTTGTTGACAACTTTTGCAATTTTTGCAACTTTGACAGCTTTGTGACAACTTTTGCAACTTTTGCAAATTTGCACAAATCACCTGCAACAACCTCAACCGAGCGTACACCACATCTCCACAATCACTAAACAACTTTGTACAAGCACCAAACACTGTACCACAACACCAACCAAATCCCACTGAGTGTGTTGACAACAATGACAACACCTTGCTCAACAATCTCCCCCTTTGGAATTGTTGGCAACACACGAGCATGCACCTACAACTTTTTCTCCCCCTTTGACAACAATGACAAAGGATGGCTACAAACTCCCCTTGTTCAAGACCACTTCATTTCACTGTTTGACAACATCATGATAAGCATAATAAGCATCAACAATATCAATAATATGAATAGCAGTAATAACAAGTGAATGACACCATCACCGTCAACTTCACCAATACAATATGTGTAAGAACATAACTGGACCAATGTCTTCTCAGCATCAACCCTCTGTTGCTCTGCAATCTCAAACTTATCTTTCAATTCGCACACCTTAGCTTTGACAATTGCCTCATTCTCCACATTTTGTTTCATTAGTGCATGTCTGTAGAGTGTCAATCTCTTTTCTCAAAAAGCTAAATATGCTATCAAATTCAGAATTTTCATCCATCCTTCATACCACCTCACTCAGATTAAATACAAGAACTAACAATCACCAATAAATTGGCTCAAATGTTACAACCATGCACAAGTTATAAAATTGAAAGGCCTCTGTCAATCCTCCCAACTATTGCAGGTTGAACGATACCAAAACTACAGTGACCTTCCTTTTACTGATGTGGATGACTTATCTGGCTCCCTTTATTTCTCCTCTGCACTACAACATCATAGATGTAGACACTTGTATTCATTTCCTATTATAAGGCATAAGCAGATCAAACAATTCAAAAATGTTACCACTTTGTACAGCCAATGAAAATCCTCTATGACCTGAAATACAACAGAGTAATATATAGTGTTTACAATGGCCCGTGATGTAACCAAATACAGGCTGGCATGCAAACAAGGTGCACTTCTATCAAATCATACTCCAAAATATCCACCATGTTTGATCAAGTCCATATCTGAAGAAGTGATGCTAACTAGCAATAGAAATCTTGTCTTCGAAAGGTAATTTCCTCTGGGCTTATATAATTCTCCTCTTGCTTAATGGAGTCCCCATTTCCTTGGCAGTGACATGTAGGTGAAGGTGACAATGGTGTACAAATGTTCGTTGGTGTGGTCCTTTCAGAATATTTTGTCACATGTAATATGATCGTCCCTGAAATATCGGTAATGAAACCACATATCTCTGACACGATACTACTTGCACTCTGACCATCTTAATTTTTGTACACTAATTGTTCATGTTTTGCACCCTGACCGTTGCTTTTACCTTGCTTTTTCCTATTTATGGCAATTTTCATGCTATGTTCTCGGCACTTAAGCAAAGGAAATCCCCTCAATGAGGTTAGAGTCACGGCTCCTCCAGGACAGAATACTGTAGAGCAGTTGTTGGTTCTGCAATAGGCAGTTTCTCAAATAGAAGCACTTGTTCAAGATGGGAATATTGTTCTTCTGAAGCTTCGGGCACTAGTGCTTGCTGCTTTTCCTCAAGCAATAGACCGAGCAGCTTTAGTTCTGATTCTTCTTGAGAAACCTGAGTTCAATGAACTATCCAGCTAAGATTTCTTTGGCATACTATTACATGGGGAATGACAGCAAGTGCAATCCTTCGAGTCGAAAGCCAGGCTTTTAGATCGAATATCTGACTTCTGCAACCGCTTATGCAGGTCATATGGAAACCTTGGGAGCTCTGGCACCCAGAAACCCAACATCCCCGCTAATTTTTTTTGTAACCGCCATAACCAGAGAGATTTCACAATAATAAAAAATGGCTCTGTCAAGCCAACGTCTCATGCTCCTGCTTATTACCTCCACCTAACTGTGCCACCCGAACATTCAAACATGTAACGCCCGACTGCTTGGAGTCACTATATAAATGCATTGTCACATTCAAAAAGGCAGCATTTTGATTTGGCATTTTATCAATAGTTCAAGAGAATTGTCTACAAATTTGTACAGAGTAATTCGCAAACTGTATTGTATCTATTCCTCCTTGATTTTTTTATTTATTTATTTTATTTTTTATTTTTTATAGTCATGCATTGCTTACTAATGTGATCTTCAAAATTGCAGTGTTGATTCATCATGAGGTCACAAGGATGCTATAAAGCTTTGCTGACATTTTTGGATAGTTGGGATCCTCATGCATTTGATCAAGCAGTCGAGACACTCGGCATCAATGTTGTCTTCCATAGCTTGCAGAACCATGTGACCGAGAAACAGACTGACTATGAACCGGATGAACTTACTCCACAAGAAGTGACTGATAACGAAGGTGATGATGCATCTAACGGTCATAGTGACAGTGTAGTTGAGTACTTTCCTTCCTTTTCAGAGCCTGAACTTATCATCATTAGTGATGATGAAGAGGAGGTGGCTGAGAACAACTATGAACCTGAAGAACCTGCCTTCATTGTCATCAGTGATGATAGTGACAATGGCTATGAACCTGCTTCATACAAATCAGAAGAAATCGGATACCCGGAGATCGGTGACCCGATGGCGATTGAACAAAACATTACACACGCAGTTGAGAAAATGTGTAACGATCAAATGTGGATCGATCTAAATTTGTCTCCCTAAATATTTGTACTCAATTTGTATTGATGTAACTTCCTGCTCATGTAGGCACTTTGAATGCAATAATAAAATGTGAGCTTTCTGATTTTGCACATGAATTGAATGTTTTCACCAAAGCATCATAACAAATCTAACAATCTTCACATCAATGTGCAGCACAAATACACACTACTTTTATCGAAACACATCTATGCAGCTAGGGCAACATTCTTTCACTAAACCAAATTGTCTGAACTGTTATAATCCACAACTTTGAACAATGGCAGTAAGAACCATCAAAAGTACAACACTAACATATAGCAATACTACCAATGGTGACAACTCTCAACTTAATCACCACCCTTCACGGCACCTCCACAAACAACTACATGAACTGAAACACACTTTGACAACTATACGACAACTCCCCCTGACTACTTGCCTTTCATCCTCAGATAACCAAACAAATACATAGGAGCATTAAAATAAAACTTTAAGATTGCTCCCCTGAGGATGTGCTACCTGGAGCTGCTTAGTGCAATAGAGGAGTAGTCTCCTTCAGTCCAAGGAGACATGATTTCCTCTCTTCTTTCTTTCTCCAAACTTTCTTGAACTTGGGCTTGAGTTTTTCAACTGCATCCCTATTTTGAACCTTTTTGTGAACTTGAGCATTTCTCTTGGGTGGTTGTCTCTTGTGCATCCTTGATGGATGATTATTTTCCTTTCTTTGATGCACATGATTTCTTCCCTATCTGTGTTGCATTCTTTGTGTCTGATGAAATCTACTGTCTTGCCTTAGATTAGATACAAAAGTGCTTGGACAAAACCTTGCTATGTGCCCATGACCATTACATTTAAAACATTGCACATGGTGTTCAATCGAAAAAATAGATGTATTTCTACCTAGCATAACTCTTTGATCTATTATTCAATCCACAATAAATTGCCTTGTGACCATAATGGTTGCATCTAAAACAATAGCCATTAAAAGCATTATTATGAATAGAGTGAGAGTGATAGAACCTCTTTTGTTGTGGTTGCTTTGTTGTAGATCTCCTTTGAGATTTTCTTCCTTTTGAAGATTCAGCTTCAAACTTTTCTTGCTTCGATCCTTCAGCAGTGGACTTCTTCTTCTCTACAGATTTGGAAGATGAAGGTTGTTCAACTTCACATCCAAGACCGAGCTTAGCCATGGAGCTTCTTTGTTGCCTTATCATTTCATCTAGCAACTCTGTGCTCTTCTCAAATTTGAGATTTGTATTGGCCTCTTCTAGTTGTTTCCTCAATAAAACAATCTCCTCTTCTTGTTTGCAGCAAACAATCTCTTTCTCATTGATCTCTGACCTGAGAGTTTCTTCAATCCTTTTGGACTCTTCTACTTGCAGCTTTAGATCACTAATAACTTTGTTAGATTCCTCTTCACGTTTGCTACATACATCGACTTTATCATCCAGGTGTGACTTCAAGGCTTCTTCTATTTTCTTGGCTTTATGAATTTGTAAGAAGAGATCTTCAATCTTATCCCCATATTCTTCCAACTTCTTGGACAGTCTTTTGTTCTTTTTCCTTTCTATATCCAACTCTTCAAGTGCAGCGATCAACTCACCTTCTAGATCTACTTCAACCTCAAGGTTTTCATCACATACTTCAGAATTCACTCCTTCTACCTTTTCTAGTTCAATTTTCTCTTCCACAGGAACTGAAACTGACTGAGATGCCTTATTGGAGGAGGATCTATTCTTCTTACCCATTGCGTACTAATCCAAGATCAACCCTAGCTGATTTAGCCTGACAAGGGAACCTTGCTCTGATACCAATTGTTAGTCGCACAATGACACTGAGAGGGGGGGTGAATCAGTGTAGCTCTTTTATACATAAATATTCAACACTTAAAGCCAAAACAATGCAAACATGAAACCAAATAAAGCAAGTATAACAAGAGAACATCACACAACACAAGATGTACCGAGGTTCACCGATTTGGCTACATCCCCGAAAATGATTGTTTGGACTCCCATCCAAATCCAGCCTTTGCAAAGCACCAACTTTACAATCAATTTACCAACACCCACTGGAAGGAGCACCAACCCCTGATTTACCAACACCAACTGGAAGGAGCACCAACCCTTGATGCCAAGCACCAACTTGGACTTCAATTTTGAAACTAGAAGATTGACATAAAAATGCCTTCACTTTTACAAGACCCTGACTGGTCTATTGCTTACCCAACCTCTCTCACAATTCTCAAAACACACACACTTACAGCCCCACTAAAATTCTCCAAGCAACACTCCTTTTATAACTATATTTTCTCTTTGTAACTCCTTTTGTAACTTCCATATTCTCACATGCCACCTATCAATTGTAACTCCTTTTGTAACTTCCATATTCTCACATGCCACCTATCAATTGTAACTCCTTCTTTTGTAACTTCCATATTCTCATATGCCACTTGTCAATTGTGACTCCTTATTTATATAACTCCTTTATGACACAATATTCTCATATGCCACTTGTCAATTGTAACTCCCTTTTTATATAACTCCTTTTGTAACTCCTTTATGACACAAGATTCACATATGCCACTTGTCAATTGTAAATCCCTTTTTATATTTTCAACCTGGTCCATGTTTTCTACAGTCACCGCTGGTCACATCTTACTTTCAACTGTTCAAATATGGAGAAGACATTTCGTCAAACACTTCACGGCCAACTACGGTGCACCTTACTCAAACTCATACTTCGGGACCTCGGATTGGCATGGTTCAAAAAGCAAATTTGCTCATATTGATGAGCTAAACATGAATCCATAATCATACTTCAATATTTTTCACAAAATGACATGAATTTTATCAATTTACCGTTGTCACATAAAACTGTCCAAAACTGAAAAAAGTTCTCTGAGGCCATTTTCTGAGAGTCATAACTTTCTTCTGGGATCTCCAAATGAGACGAAACTTGGAAAATTGATTCATAGTATATCCAAATACCTCCAGTTCAAATTTTAGCATCTAACTCTTTTCGGATTGCTTGGAATTCTTCCTGCAAATAGGCCTCCTGCGCTGATTTTGCACCTGTCAAAAAATTGTCAAGTGACTCACACCTGTACCAACTTTTGTCCAACACTGTACCGACACTGCAATTTCACTTCCAACTGACAAAAAAGATGCCAAATGATATGTTGGGCCATCCAACACAGTCCATTTACACGCAGGAGCAAGATTTGCAACTTTTGCTCCTTGTTGACAACTTTTGCAATTTTTGCAACTTTGATAGCTTTGTGACAACTTTTGCAACTTTTGCAAATTTGCACAAATCACCTGCAACAACCTCAACCGAGCGTACACCACATCTCCACAATCACTAAACAACTTTGTACAAGCACCAAACACTGTACCACAACACCAACCAAATCCCACTGAGTGTGTCCCACTGAGTGTGTTGACAACAATGACAACACCTTGCTCAACATGGAGTCACCAAGTGGTAGATGTTTTTGGCTAGATGGAGGTTCCCACCATAACTTTAGTATGGGTATGGTGATTGTAGACACCTAAATCATGCCATGCTTAGGGGAGCTACTCACATAGATACATTCATAAGATCATATGACATAATCTTGGACTTTCCAAGTATCAACAATGGTTCTCACCACTTATTTGGAGCCTTTTCAAGCCATCCAAGCCTAGCCGCTCAATCCAAGAGTAGCCAAATATTATTCTCTCAAGACTAGAGCGGCCAGATCTTAGTCACTATAAATGATAGTGGCCAGATCTTAGTAGCTGTAGACGACAACGACTAAGCCATAAGAAGTAGTTTTGCAGACAAACAGGCCTAATCACGAGCAGAAGTGGTAGTATGCATGGAATAAAGGTGAGCGGAAGTAACTTTGCATTCCTTTTCATGACTAGTTAATATAGGAGACTTGATGTGCATTCCTTTAGTGAGGTTCATTTTACCAATTACTTAGTGATGTGCAGTTTATCCAAATAAAGGAAAAGAGAGCTAGGGTTTAGAAAAAGAGAAATACCTAAGAAGCTCTGGCTCCTCCAGTAGCTGATGTCTCACCCTACGTAGCCATGTCATCAACACCAAGTAAACTCCAAAGTCGTAACCATCGTTGTCACACCAGAGCTCTGAAGAGTGAATCTTCAAACAATAAAAATGAAAGGTCAAACCCTAGAAAATGCAAATTTTTTATTTCTTTAATTACGCCTTGGTCATTGCTGACGTCAGCAGCCCAAACTTCATGGCCAATCAAGGCGACAGTGGCCACAAGCGAGAACTCAGAGGCCACTGGACCTAGTAGTGGCCAGATCCATAGATCAAAATAAGAGGTTTCCTCCTTGAGAGTTCACACAAAAACAACAAACATACACACTTTGATGGTTTAAGATCATCAAAATGTTCAAAATAACAAAAAAATCACATAAAAGCATAATCTCAAGCAGGCCTCGTACCTAGTTACTTACTCTATCCACTCGACGATTGTAGCGATTCACACTCCATGTATTTTGGTGAGATGAGTAGATAACCATAAGGCCACTTGGGACAAAAAACAACTCATTTTGGAATTACGATGTGCCACCCTTCAATCCCAAAGAAGACCAAGATGGTCGGACTGCTCCACGGGTGCGAAAGGATCATCCTAATTCCCCTATGACATCAAAAACATTAAGCCAAAGTGATACAATCTAAACATAAATAGAATCACTCATCCTAACTCCCTAAGAAGGCTATTGATAGTTGGACCACTCCTCGGGATAAGGATGGATGATTATCATAAACAATTGGAATCACACTTGGATGTGGGATTGCCCATTGAAAGCAAAAAATGCTAGAAAGGAACCAGATTAGTCATATTGGTCAAGCGACTTTTCACTTCATTCATTGTCATTTCTTCACCAATTCATTGTGTGAGGAAGTAGTTCAAAACTTCAACATAATCATAATCAAAATCAACAAAATATCACTCGATCATAACAAAATCATGTTCGTCCTATGAATCATTGCATACAACAATCACAAAATTTCCTTGTTTGTTGGGAACATAAGCAGACATGACATCTTCAATTGTAGCTCTCCTACCGGTCGGAATTGTTGTAGCAGCTGAAGCTACCCGATTGAGTTTGAGGAATGAGTGCAATTTAACATGCCCAAGCCACTTAGCTAAGTCCTCCGAACATTGAGGCAATGATTCAAGGGATGTGCGCCATCTTGCATGATTGGGCCATCCATGGCATTGATCAGACCATTGATCACCATACACCCTACAAACGGACCAGTCTATTTTTTTGCTCAATGTTGTATTTTTCACACAACATGTCGCAAAAATGGGTATCTGTAGACACCTAAATCATGTCATGCTTAGGGGAGCTACTCACATAGATACATTCATAAGATCATATGACATAATCTTGGACTTTTCAAGCATCAACAGTGGTTCTCATGCTTAGGGGAGCTGCTCACATAGACACATTCATAAGATCATATGACATAATCTTGGACTTTCCAAGCATCAACAGTGGTTCTCACCACTCATTTGGGGCCTTTTCAAGCCATCCAAGCCTAGCCGCTCAAGCCAAGAGTGGCCAGATCCTAGCCGCTCAAGCCTAGAGTGGCCAGACCTTAGCCACTGTAGACGATAGCGACCATATCTTAGTCACTGTAGATGATAGCGGCTAAACCCTAAGAAGCAATTTTATCGACAAATAGGCCTAATCACGGGTGGAAGTGGTAGTCTGCATGCAATAAAGGTGAGCGGGAGTAACTTTGCATTCCTTTTCATGACCAGTTCACATAGGAGACTTGAGTTTGCATTTAGACTTTAGTTAACTAGCCTCCAAACATAAACAAAGGACAAAAGCTTCTCATGCTAATCTTCGGTTTCCAAACATAGAAAAGACAAAAAGCTTCTCATGCTAACTTGCACTACGCATGAGAAATTCATTCCTAGGGCTTGGACATAGACCTAGGGTTTCACACTATAAAAGGTGCAAGCCTAAGAGCACCAAGGAGATATTTTATCTATCTTTTCATCAATCTTGGTCATTGAGGAGAGCTTTCGAGACTTGGAGAGTTCCCTTGGAGATCATAAGTACGACGAAGCCCTGATAGATTGAAGAGCATAGCAACCATTATTTCAACATCGGATACAAGCTTTGGTCCATAGCTTTGGAGCAAAGAGGACGAGAGTCACTTTAGCGATCATTATCTTGGACAGTGGCCCATAGGCTTAGCTTAGAGTTTTAGACATTAGATTCATTATTTTAGTATATCATTAGCATAGCATCATTTCATTCATTTGCATTCATAGCATTAGTCTAATTTGCATTTGCTTTCATTTGTTATATCCATTACTAACAACCTCATCCGAGGAGGCATTCTCGGACATCTAAGTGTGTGTTGTTGTTTCATTGCTTACAGGGCCACAGGTTGATCGGATGAAATCTACAACATACGAGAGCAAAAGGGATCCCTCTAGGAAATAGACCTAGAGAAGGAGGCATCTGTAAGCCCTCATACATTTTCATGTGTGGAACCAGGAAGCTTTTTGAAAGTGCACCACCTCTTCATGAAAGGGGCACTCTTTACCTATTTGTAACCTTATTGTATCAAAATGGGTATCCCTAAGAGGGACCGACATGTAACCGAGTTTCAATATGAATAAAGAGATCCATATTTGTTATTTTTATGTTATATGCTTTTCATTGTCTTCCATTTCATCTTGGGTTTTTAATAACATTGCAAGTAGAGTAAAGTGGTGCGTGCATCCCGAGGTCGCTACAGATGGCGATCATGGTGGGACCTCCACTAATTTTTCATTTGCTACTAGAATACTAACTTAATTTTGTGTGCAGGTCTAGCCGCTCTGAGCTACAATGGCCAAAAATTAGCCGCTCTGAGCTACAATGGCCAATAGAGCTTTAGCCGCTCTGAGCTACAATGGCCAAGAACCAGCCGCTCTGGTCAACAACAACCAAAACTAGAGTGCAGCAGAGGTCAAAACACTGACTCTCTGAGCTGGATCAAAGGTTGGTATAACTTATCTGATATTTTATAGCTTTCTATCTGCTTTTATGTGTCTAAAATAGAGAACTTAAAGCACATTTATGTTTGGAAATTGAAATAATAAAAGGAGAAAGAATTAAGCATTTTGCATATCTTAGATCTTCTTTTAAATTTTCCACTAGGCATTGCTAGGAACAATGGCTTATGCCTAAAAATTTCACCCTAGAATCCAATGTGCTAGACATTGTATGTTGTTTGCTTGCTTTGAGGCCCTGCTAGAGGCCATAGCTGCACAAAATAAAGTGTGCTCATACAAATCATAGTAGTTCATGCATATTTCTGAATATTGAAATGTATTTTTGCACTTAGGCATATAGGAAAGATTCATTGCTGCTATATGATGCACTTTATGTTATGCAAGCTTAAAATGAACACCACACACGCACGTCTCATTTAAACATTGGGGAGTTGGATTTCATCACCAACCTTCAATTCAGTCCAGTGACATTGGAATTCATCTCCTTCCACTGGTTTACCCCCTAGAGCTTCCTAGAAATGGATTGAGAAACTTACTTATAGTGATACTAAGTTACTTGTGCTCAAATATCTCCCACTATTGGAACAATCATTGGTTAGAGTGGAAGAGCTAGGCGAACCCCCCATTAGGTCTTCAATGGTGTACCCTAGCTTCTTTTGAGAAAATCATGTTTGGCATGGGTGTACTTGATTGTCACTATGGATGAGTCTTCTCATTCTTAATCCAAGAACAAGAGCAAGAAATCGAAAGAACAACACATCAAAACACACCAAACAGTTTAGGGCACACTTAAATCGATAATCAAGATAAACATTTGTTTGGTATTGTGTGGCTATTCCTAAATTGCAACTCAAAAGATCAATTCATAGACAACATGGTCAAAACAAGAAGTAAACACCCTCGTTCGATACCGAGGGAGAGACTGAAGCAACTCATACCCATAGGCGGAGTCATAGTAACATTGAATGACCTACCCGTAAGACCGTGAGACGTAGCTCCACGAGCCTAAGGGGTGATAACTCAACCCTTGGGGGATCTCCTCGAGAAACCCCAAGTAAGGAACCACATCATGGAACAAAGTCACATAAACAAAAAGAGGCTTCACAACCATCCTCATCAAGGAGACATGAGGAGACCTCAAGGGCCTCCTCTAAACACACAGAAACATCTCAAAGATGTGAGGAAGCTTCAAGGGCTTCCTCCTCACATGGACATAAAGAAGGTTCTAAAACTCATTCTTCACATAGGGATGATGAGACTGCTACATCTCCATCCACATGGAGAAAACATGTCACAAAGCCCTCTTCATCAAGAAGGCAAGCAAGAGTCACAACACCTCAAGATTCACAAGAAACATATGAAACAAGTCTACCTACTAAAGGGCAGGAAACTAGAGCTACATCTAGCCATGGGAATCAAATAGAAGAAACCCTTCACACAAAAGGAAATATTCCCATAGACTATGACCTCATAGGAGTAAATGGCACCCCATGGGACCAGCCATGGAAAACAAGACAACTAGATGGGTTGGATCGGTTTCCTACATGACCAACTCAAAGAACTATAGCTACTGAGAACTCTGCATCTGGAAGCTCATGAACTATGACTTCTAAACACATCTCTCAGTTTGGGGTACCTCAGAGTGACCCCATAGTAGATGCATGAAGTCTGATCATAGGGATACTCAATAGTACACTGAACAAGTCACATTAGCTAGCAAGAGTACAGGTACAACAAAAACCTCCTCGAGGAATCTACGAGTCAAGACAACAAGAATAGAGTCAGATAAACATGAGTCTTCTATAATAGTGCAAACTGACCGAATGAGGTGGTTAGAAAATGCATTACATAAGGAGCGAGAGCTAGTGGAAGCTCTCGAATAGGATAAACAAAGAGAAAGACTCTTGCGCCAACATGAGCAACGCTTAAGAGAGCAGGCTGAGCGGCTAGCTCTTAACAATTTATAGACAAATGGTGGTGACCACCAAAGAACTAGATGCATTGACTCACCTAAGGAGAGGTGCACTAGACAAGATAGCCCACAATGAAATCCCCCACCAAACCATGAATGAAATCCAACTAGTGGGGGAAGGGCAAACACAACAAACCAGGATCACAATCCTGAGTCCCCTCGTAGGAGGGAGGAAAATAGAATAAATCAAATGGATAGAGAGTTACCTCCATTGCCACTATGAGTAGGCTTACAAGAGGAGGAAATTTATGCATCAAAGGTATTTCAAGAGCTTGCTAAAAATATGAAAGCCTTTGAGAAACAAGAGGCAGCTGGGAACTCGCCAACATTGAGAAAAATACACAACCAACCATTGTGCCCATCAATCCCTAGCCCTCCATATCCTAAGCACTTTGAGATGCCTAGGTTAGAAAATTTTAAGGGTGAAGAGGATGCACAAGAGCATGTCACCAATTTTATCAATGCCTATTTTCATCTTGAAGACAATGATGCTCTCATGCTAAGAACATTCATAATGACATTTTTAGGTGCTGCCACTCAATGGTTCAACCAACTACCTAAGCATAGCATAACCAACTTTGAACAACTAGTAAACGCATTCTTAAAGTGTTTCTCCTTTGGTGCTAAGAAGAAGGTGAACCTTTCAGACCTAGCCAACTTGAAATAGTATGATGATGAGCCAGTAATGGATTATGGGAATAGATGGAGAAAAGTCATGGTAAAATTATCATTCTCCATTCCCACAGAAGAGATCATTCGCATGTTCACCAAAAGTTGCTCTAAACACATCTCCCTCTTGCTACAACTTTAGAAGTATCCTTCATTTGAGGAAGCTTTGGCATAGGCCAAGCTCATCGAAGAAATAAAAGTAGATGAGGGAACCATTAAACTCCAAAACAAAAAGGAGTGGAACAAGAATGGTAAGAATGACAAGTACAAATAGAAGCAGGGCAACCCTGCTCTAGTCAATCAAGTCGTATTGGCTACACCCAAGGATGGGGGTGCACAACAACCCCAGAACTATCAAGCACATCCCTCGCCAGCCAATTACGACCAAAGGAACAATCAGGGAAGAAACAGAGAATGCAAGCCGCCTCATTATTTCATGCCTCTGATAGAATCAATGCAATCAATATTTAATCAGTTGAGTGAGGCCAGGAGGATCAGATTTCTTGATATACCTCTTATAGATCCCAACCATCCTAAGCCAAAAGGATATAGGGAAGATCAATTTTACCCTTATCATAGGATACTAGGGCATGACATTGAGGCTTGCATTGGTTTTAAGCATCAAGTGCAAAACATGATTGAGGTGGGAGAACTCAAAGTTGACAACCCACTGGCTCCCGATAATAGAGACATGGGCATATACAGAAACCCATTGCCCAATCATGAGGCCCCTAGAGAGCAAGGGGCCCAAGTCAATCAGGTTCGAGCTGATATACCTACCCATGGATGCATTGGGATGGTTGAGATTGTTAACATAGCAACAAGGACTAGGCGGTATGGTCAACCGCAACCTCCTGTAGCTCCCATGAACATCCCAGCCGCTCCTAGGCAAAGGCAAGACAACCTTCCAGGTCCACCAACATGACCTGTGGTAACTATTCGGAGTAGATTGGAGCAAAACCTACAGATGACTCCAGCTAAGTTATCCATCTATGAGCTCATACAATAGTCCCCAAAGCATAGGGAGACTCTAATGGAGATTTTAAGGACAATTGAGCTCCAACCACAAGATGCGAATGCATTCACTCACTTTGTGGGACAAGTACAAGAATGCCAGGAACCTATAATTTGATTCTATGATCATGAGATTAAGATAGTACCTGCTGCCTTACCAGACCCTCCGCTAAACATTGTAGTGGCAATCAACAACTTACCTTTCAAGAGGGTCTTGGTCGATACAGGTTCATCAATAAACATCATTACAACAACAACAATAGAGCACCTCAAGATCCCCAAGTCCAATATCATTCCAAGAGCTTACACATTGAGAGCTTTTAATGATGCTTTATGCAATACTATGGGAACGATAGTCCTACCCATCAAGGTGGGGCACAAGACCATCCCTATGATGTGTCATGTCTTGGAAGGAGCTATGCAGTACAACATCCTCTTAGGGCATCCTTGGATAAGGGCCATGAAGTGTGTGCCTTCGATCTTGCACCAGTGTGTCAAGTATGTGCATGAAAACAAAGTCTATGTGGTTCTGGCCGATGAAGAGCCTTTTAAATACATCCATCAGGTGGACATTCTAGGAGAATTTGTAATCCCTTCTACCCACCTATACGTAGCACCTTCATCCCCAACCACACAAGTGGATAACGAAGACAAAGGGGTAAGAAAAGACCCATGCACATCAACACCTCCTGGTGCACTCAAAGTAGTCAATGCTTCTAAAGTACCATCAACGTCAAAACCAAAAGATAATCAGAAGCTAAAGGCACCCTTAGTCAAGGAAGAAAGGCCCAAGGAAGTGCCAACTATAGCCATTGCTGAAATTCCAAGTCCTATGGAAGAAGAAGATCTTCAAGATCAAGATGAAGATAGTGATTATCACCCTGCTTCACCAGTGTCATCCGTAGGGTCATCCACATCGCATGCATCAATACACTTGGCAAGCACAGGCATAGGGGAGTACCTTGTGCAGAACATTACCTTTACGCCTATCATTGAGTCTACACAAAACATGGGAAGACCTAAGGACTTGAGGCCACCAGTGGGAATAGTGGTTCCACTTGGAATCCCTCCCAACCAAACCAATTTTGTCTATGTCGGCCTGGACTACGCCCATAAGTCTTCAGACATAGAAGAGGATAGTGATAAATTATTCATGGTCAATGTTCATTACCTCTCTAACCTTGAGTTTTCTCTAAGCTACTTTGAGCATTGCCATTGGCATGGCTATGGCCTTGGCATATATGAGCAGGGGCGCAGGCGGCCATACGAGCCACAATATCAGCTTCCCTTCGATAGATTTGGCTTAGGCTATTATATCGGAGGTCGAGATGACTCTCTTGTAGTAGCATTGGATAGATTAAGCTTAGGGTTAGGAGAAGACATTGATTTCATTCCTTATCACCCCCTAAGAATAAGAAATTTGAGCAACAGACAAGTGGCCATGGTAAACATACCACCACCAAAAATTTATCATCCAAACATCTCAATTGATTCCACCCCAATAGGGTACAACTCATGGGATGAGGAGAATGGATATGAAGCAAGTGATGATGAGGCGCAACTTGGCTTAGCCTACCAGGGGCCTCGCTATTTACAAATATTCACATGGTCCATCCATGATGAGAGTGGATATACATCAGATGAAAGTGACTATGAATCAGAAGACTCAATAGAAAGAGCCTACTTAGGCCTAAGCCATCAACCCCTAACTTTGGGGCAAGAGACAAATGCAAATGGATTCTTCATAAGTGATGAAGAATATGAAGATGAAATAGAGATGGCCTACTTAGGGCCAAGACATGAGCCCCTTGTCTTAGGGCCGCATACCAATGCTAACGATTTTTGGATAAGTGATGATGACTTTGAGGATGAGACCGAGATGGCTTATCTTGGACCTCACCACTTGCGACAAGTCAATGAGCTAGTAGAGAGAGAGGTGGCACTCCATGCTATAGACCCTCATCTATGATTTTTGGGGAGACCTATTGACCTAGCTGCCATTCACCGGATGGTCAATCCCCCTCCACCTACATTCAGAGAGTGATTAGAGCCCAATGATCCTATTATCCGCCCTACTCATGGGCCAGATCCAAAAATTCCCATTCCTCTAGAACCTCATCATGAGTATGGAAGGGAAACCCCTGAGATAAGATTACACCCATGTGGTCCTGGAGATTTCATCCCATCCATCAACATGATCTCCATTGATTTGACCACTCCACTTCATAATCCAGTAGATCCTACCAAATCATTGCATCTTGATGTAGAGGCTATTGATTGGGATCATGCTAATTCACCCATAGAGCCTGAAGACCTCTTCCCCAATGAAGAGATGTTACAACCATTCCATTTTGCATCAGGTTGTGCGTATGACATCTTCCATGTTGGTTTGGAACCTGAGTCAGTAGGTCCTATAAATCCTATCGATGACATTCATTTGATACCCATGCCTCATCAGCTAGAGGATGGGTCACATATGGCTATAGAAGTGACTTTCGAGGTGGACATCAGTGATGATCCTACCCAACCAAGAAAAGTCAAGTTCAGAGAAAGTCTATCTCCAGAGGAACAAGCCATCCTAATTCCTCTCCTCAAAGAGAGGCCAAATATTTTTGCTTGGACTTACAAAGACATGCCAGGGATAGATCCAAAGTTAGTCATTCACAACCTTTCATTGGATCCCATGAAGAAGCCAGTCAAGCAAAAGCTGAGGAAAATGCATCCAACCATCGCTTTGATGGTGAAGAACGAATTGCAAAAACTATTGGATGCAGTATTCATAGTTCCTATCGACTACCTTGAGTGGGTGTCAAACATGGTACCCATGGGGAAACCCGATGGAAGAGTCCATATCTGCATAGATTTTAGAGATTTAAATAGGGCAACACCAAAGGATTCATTCTCATTGCCAAACATAGATGCTCTTGTAGATGCAACCGTAGGTCATGAGATGCTCTCCCTAATGGATGGTTTTTCGGATACAACCAGATCCAGATTAAGCCCGAAGATCAACATAAAACTACTTTCATTACTCCATGGGGAACATTCTATTACAAAGTGATGCCATTCGGTCTCAAAAATGTTGGTGCCACATATCAATGGGCCATGACATACATATTCCATGACTATATGCATAAGATCTTAGAGGATTACATGGATGACTTATTGGCCAAGTCCCTATTGTGGCAAGAGCACGTCGAAGTCCTTAGACAAGTCTTTGATCACCTCATAGAACACAATGTCCGATTGAATCCTAAGAAGTGTGTATTTGGCATAACTTCTAGCAAGATTTTGGGATTCATCGTATCCAAGAGAGGCATCGAAGTCGATCCTACAAAGGTAAAGGCTATATTAGAAATGGCCGCCCCTACCAACATTAGGGAGTTGAGGAGCCTACAAGGCAAGATAACATCCATCAAAAGATTCATCATGCAATTATCAGACAAATGTCGACCTATGAATCGGTTGCTATGCAAGGAGGTCCCCTTTCATTGGGATGAAGAATGCCATCAAGCCTTTGCAGAGATCAAAACTTATCTAGCAACACCACCAGTATTGGCTCCACCAAGGCCAGACATACCATTTTTACTATATATATCGGCTACTGATTTTGCATTGGGCACCATGTTAGCCCAAAAGAATGCACAAGACAAAGAGCAAGCCATATATTACATTAGTCGCACCTTGGTGAGTTATGAGCTAGGATATGCGTATGTCGAAAAATTGTGTTTAGCAGTGGTCTTTGCAACTCGAAAGTTGTGACACTACATGTTGAGCCATACGACCTACGTCATATCAAAACAAAATCCTTTGTAGTACATGATGAGCAAGACATATCACAATACACGTACCACAAAGTGGATCATGCTATTGATAGAATTTGATCTAGAGTTCATAAGCCAAAATTCCATCAAGGGACAAGTCATAGCAGATCAATTAGTAGAGGTGCCTCTTCAGGATAACAAGCCTCTCACTATAGAATTGCCTGATGATGTGGTCTTTGCATTATCAGATCCACCAGAACTCGAAGAACCTAAGAAAGAAAGAGACATGTCATTGTTCTTCGATGGTTCGAAGTGTGAACAAGGGGGTAGAGCAGGGATTGTCTTTATCACACCATAGGGTGCTCCATTACCCTTATCATTCAAACTAGACTTCCCATGCACAAACAACAATACAGAATATGAAGCATTGATCCTAGGACTCCAAACAGCCATAGCAATGGGCATTAAAATATTGAATATCTTTGGTGACTCCTTGCTCATAGTAAACCAGGTCAAAGGACTATTCCAATGTAGGTGCCCACTCCTGAAGACTTACAAGGAACTTGTTGACACCTACCTAGCCCGGCTGGAATGGTATGACATCGAGGCAATCCCTCGTACATCAAATAGATTTGTAGACACCATGGCCTCTTTGGGATCCTTAATCCCTTAGAATCCATCTACTGATTTTACAACCATTCATGTGAAAGTGCTTTCGCACTCAGCAATACATCGTGAAGCTCTTGACAATCAAGAATCAATCAACATGATCAACATCGAGCCAAATCAAGATTGGTCCTTCACAGCCAGATATTTCTTGCAAATGGCACCTTGGGGGTCTTTGATCTCCCAAGGACCTATGGAGTGTGGTGCAACCATACACCATAGAGTTGTTCCTCAATCCATGTTCACTAACTCAAAAATACAGGAAAAGCAAGTCATATTTTCTATAGAAGTCATGGCTTATCAGGATTGGCTTTCCCAACTATGGGACTTCCTAAAACTTGGAATAGTACCTCAAGGTTTATCGCATACTGAAAGGTGAACGTTCAAATAGAAAGCAACAAGATACATCTTGCTAGGAGAAATCCTCTATAGACGAGGATATGATGGAGTATTACTCCATTGTCTTGAGCCCCAGGAAGCATCCTGGGCAATTTTGCAAGCTCACGATGGCACATGTGGAGGGCATTTTAGTGGCATGGCCATCATTAAGCGCATCTTGAGAATGGGTTACTATTGGCCCACAATGGAAAAGGACTACTATGAGTATGTCAAGAAATGTAGTAAGTGCCAGCATCATGCAAATCTAATGCACTTACCATCGCAAGCCTTGCAACCCATCCAGGCAACATGGCCATTCTCGTAGTGGGGACTAGACTTGATTGGGAAGATCTCACCCCCATCCTTAGGCCGACACACATTCATCATAACAGCCATAGAATACTTCACTAAATGGGTGGAAGCGATCCCCTTAACATCAACAACTAGACCAAGGATTACGGAGTTTATACTCCACAATATCATAAGTCATTTTGGGGTCCCTTCTAAGATAATATCGGATAATGGGCCATATTTCAAGAACAAAAATGTGTATGCTTTAATGAAAAAATACCATATTCAACATAATTTTTCAATGCCTTATTATCCACAAGCAAACGGACAAGCAGAAGCCTCAAACAAAACAATAGTCTCCATCTTGAGGAAGACGGTGCAAGACAATCACAAGGATTGGCACATGCAGTTACCTCTTGCACTATGGGCATACAGGACTAGTATACGGATGCCCACTAGGGCAACACCATTTTCACTAGTATATGGCACTGAGGCCATCATGCCACTAGAGTTGGAAATTCTGACTCTACGCATAGCATTAAAGGACTTCATAGATGATGATGTCGCGTGACAAGGCCGCCTTGATCAGTTGATGCTTCTTGATGAACGTCGAGTCAATGCTTTAGAGCATCTTCATATTTACCAAGATCACCTTGCATGAGCTTACAATAGTAAAGTCCACTTAAGGGAATTCAAGGTTGGAGATCTAGTGCTCAAAGAAAACCAACAAAATTCGAATCTGCCACCGCATCTACGAGATAAGTTCATGATAAACTGGATAGGCCCATACATGATTTCACAGAGAGTTGGGCCTGGAGCATATCACCTTATATCATTAGATGGTGTTGAAGAGCCTGAACCTCTCAATATCATTCACTTAAAGGCATTCTACACATAAAACACAAAAACATTCAAATATGTCATAAAACACAAAAAACATTCAAATATTTCATAAAATACAAAAATAAAAACATAAAATTTAAAAAATACAATCAAAGGCTCCAAGGGTAATTCATCCTGTTTGGTCAAAATCAATTCAAAATGCTCCAAGGGTATTCAAACCACTTGGTCAACTCCAATCAATTCAAAATGCTCCAAGGGTATTCAAGCCGCTTGGTCAAAATCAATTCAAAATGCTCCAAGGGTATTCAAACCGCTTGGTCAAAATCAATTCAAAAATGCTCCAAGGGTATTCAAACCACTTGGTCAACTTCAATCAAAATATCTCCAAGGGTACTTCATGCCACTTGGTCAAAATCAAAAATCTCCAAGGGTACTTCATGCTACTTGGTCAAAATCAAAAAGCCCCAAAGGCATAATAAGCCCTTTGGTCAAAATCAAACAAAAATACAAAAACAACATAAAAATCAAAAATACAAAAACAATTGCATCTCACATCTTGCATCCACATCATTGCATTGCATTTTCATATCCACTACAATTGCATATGTCATGAGAGCCTTAAAAGTGATACCACAGTTTGTCACACAAATCATTCAAATCCATACCTCCATCAACACGTGTGTAATTGTGTTTTTCAACACAACCATTATTTGTTGCTATACATAATATACTAAGGTTTTTTGGTTAATCAACCACACCTAGTGATCTTATCAAATTTTGTGGAAAACAACTTTGATTAGTAGAAGGTAAGGTCTAGCTATGATAATGCCTTGGATATTCAAGATCCCGTCACTAATTGAAACACTAAAATCCTAGCTGGTACAAGGAAAATATGAAAGTTGCAAAGCGGTCTAGGTTACCTTAAGTGAAAAGGATTTTCCTTGCTTATCCCCCTGTGCAACCGGTTTAAAGGTGCTGAGAATTGGCAAAAGGACAAGCTTTACCCTATCCAAATCCCTTGCTTAAATCAAAATAAGCAAAATCCCAAAGCAAAGTACATATTCAAAAGGCCAAGCATACAGTCCAGATTTCAAAGCAATAATCCGATACACAAATCAGAAATTCAAAAACATAGCTCAAAGAAAAATCAATAAAAATAAACAGTGATTTTCATCACTACATATGAGCAAAATAAATAGTGATTATCATCACTACAAAATCCTCGCTCAAAGAAAAATCAATCAAAAATAAACAGTGATTTTCATCACTACATATGAGCAAATATCCAAAGCCAAAAGGAAGCCAAAAGGAATAAAGCTTGAATCCCTGGAATTCTCAACATTGTACAAAATCGGAAGGAGAGATCCTTACGCATGATGATATGTCTACCACAATTGCTTCATGCATTTGTGTAGACCAATGTTTGAATGTGGATGAGCTAGCTTAGGTAACCCAATATTGCCTAGTGGTATAGTCCAACTAAGTCCAACATAAGGATGAGATGAACACTTGAGGATCCCTGATCTTAGCAATGGGCTGAAAGAATCCCACTTGACATCGGAGGAAATGCTTGAGTTCTATCTCAAAATATACAATCACTTGCACACACAGAGATCATGAAAAACTAGGTCCATGGTAAAAGCCTTACTTTTCAAAAGTCTAGAGTGGTCAGTAGACAATTGTTGATAGGGTAACTAGAGTGTTTGAATCTCCGAAAAGCCCCAAAAATTCTTAAATAGCAACAAATCATAACATCATTCACACCATCACTTTCTTTATAAGATTCTATAAATTAGGGGGTATCAACATAGTAGGACAGATACCGCATATATATTAGAAATAGTATATAGACGACCACTGACTACTTTATATCTTTTAATTTACAGAAACTTATTAAGAAAATACATTACACACCATTACATCTCATATATGAATACTTAATCAATTCTTATGATAAGAGTGATTATTTAAATTCATGATTATTTTTTACTTTCTGTGGTATCACCCATTAAGATTGTCAATGTCATATGCATTCCTTATGTTTTAAGTGATTAAAGCATACAGGTTCATTTATACCATCCCATCACATAAGTTAGATGCATACAATTAAAGCAAAATTAAACATGCATTTAACAATAACATCGCATCCACAAACACAAGTCATTAATCATCCATCATCACATCATAAAGCACATCATAAAACATATAGGCAATATCCATTTGCATACAATCATGAATTCATCATTCATCATCAAAATACATCACGTCATATCATCAAATCATATAAGCATTTACACATCCATATAAGCATCTACAATATCATCTATCATCTAACATATACATCAAATCATCATAATGCCATCATCACATCACATCATAAAACAAAATAACAACAAAAACATGAGCAATAAACGATACACATAATGAGTCATAATGCAAAGATATCATAAAAGTATGTGTGTCAAGTCCATGGATGTACAAAAATGCCCATGGGCGACAGTCATATAGGTCAGCCGACCTCAAAAATGAATCAAAACCAAGAGTATCATCAATCAAATACTAGGCCTGCCCCCTACAACACCCCCCTATGGCCGGATCTCTGGGAGAATGGTGCGAGCTAGACCCTATTGGTCTCTCTGTACGAGGTCGGCCCCATGACCAGGCCGGATGGAAGACTACCCTACTGTAGAGCTCCTACTGACCTATGACCCACCTATGGCTCCTCTCACCCTAGGGATGGTGCCTAGCCTAATGATCTACCTCGAGAGAGCGACAATCTGGGCTGCATCCTCAACAATCTGAACATCACTCTCATCCAGCAAACCCTATAGATGATGGATCTCAATCTCGAGAGCTACCCTCGAAGGATCCTCGAGAGTAGGAGGGGCAACAACAACCTACATCTAGGTAGCTCCTCCTATAGCAGCCTACAAAGCCCATATCTAGTCTGATAACTGAGCTATAGTAGTATCCCTCTGAGCTATGGTGGCATCGCACTGTTGTACCTATATCTTGGCCGACTAGAGCTCGACCTCCACATCATGTAGTTGTGCCCTAAGAGGAGAATCTCTCTCCTCAAGCTCCATCTCCTCCTACACCTCCTCAGGAGCCTCCTACTCCTCCACTACCACCTACTCTACCTTTGGCCCCATCACGTAGTCCTAGCATGGACCCTATGCCTCATTGGATCTTCCCCATCTCCTCCATCATCCTCTTAGCCTAGACTACCATCACCATACCACATCAAGTCACCCCACCACCATGCAAATGCCTCTATGACTCCACCAGCTACTCTAGGATCAACAGCTAGGGCATCCTCCTCATCCCAACTCTATAACCTATCGAGGAGGGAGGTCTCTCTCTGCTTCGATGCACCTATACAAAAATGGTACTAGTGGCACATCCTACTACAACCCATACTGATGAAGAACCCGAGAGTAGAAGAAGTGCTCCCGGATGTTAACCTTATAGCCAATGAGCCATCGCTCACATCGCATCCTAGCAGTAAAGTTATCAAGGTCATCCCAAGTAGGACACTCATGATAAGGGTGCCATATGATATCTCCATCTCGGAGTCCAGTGAAAGTATTAGTGTAATGAGTCAGCTCCCCTACAAATGTGTGGCTCTTGCGCTCCTCGCTCTCTCTAGCCCACCTAGCACCATAGCACTGCATCCTCCCATCCATAACTATGATCTCAATAGGAAGCCCCTTAGGGTGATCTACCCTAATGTGCTCCCATCCCTAGACCTATAGAAGCCAACTAAGGTGATGCTGACATGACCCCTCTAGGGATGTGGTACAACTCATCATAACACTGAGCCAATAGAGACCTACCCCATGCATATATGATAGGCTCCTCACTATCTATCAGGTCCTGAACCATCACAAGGAGGTTCCAAGGGAACCTCAAGCCTGAGCAATCTAGGATGAGGACATTGTTGATGACCATCAGCAGCACTGCATGCCTCACTGTGAAAACATGCTCCCGATACCAGTGGATGATAGACACTCCTCCAGACTTGTTGTCCTTGAGAGCATCCTCAGAATGCCTCCCAAACACCCGAGTGAAGACGACCACCTTATCATTAGTGGCCGAAGAAACAATAGCCACCCCATCAAAAGGGATCCGAAAGATCTTGTACACATCCTCCGACATAATGGTCATCTCATCGATCGAGAGGTGGAAGGTATTAGTCCGAGGGTCCCAACGATGGGCCAAAGCCATAAGGTAAGCCTGGTCCGACATAAGGTGAGGTAATCTGGTAACATACTAGAGCCCACGAGCCTTGAGCCATGCCCAATCCATGTCATCCAAGCAAGGAAGAAGGTCAAGCAAGAGCTTCGAGTCCCGAGCCTGAGCAGTAAGGATCTAAACAAAGCAAAAGAAAGATGAAACATAACTACAATGCAATACAGGCTAAAGAATAGTTCAAAAATTTCAAAAAATCAAAAAATATCTCAAAAATCAAAAAATAAAAAATACAAAAAATGGCTAAGGGATTTAGCCTTGTCACCTACAAGGAAAACTGCACTAGACAAACTGCCAAGACCCAACGATCAAATTTTTGACCATTGGGGTTCAAACCTCAAAGGGAGACACGAAACCCATGAACCCTGGCAAAAAAAATCAAAATCTAAAAATACATAAAAAAGAAGGGAAAAAATAAATTCAAATCGTAAACTAATTCAACTAAAATGAGGTGAATAACAAAAAATTTAGAAAACCCTAGGCTAAAGCCACTAACAAAAAAAAAATTGGGGACTAACCCACCAGAGAAAAGTAAGCTAAACCTAGCTACGGGTTTTGATTCATTACCAACAAGTTTAGTGAGGTTCATTTTACCAATTACTTAGTGAGGTTTAGTTTTACCCAAATAAAGGAAAAGAGGGTTAGGGTTTAGAAAAAGAGAAATACCCGAGAAGCTTCAGCTCCTCCAGCAACTGATGTCTCACCCTACGCAGCCATGTCCTCGATGCCAAGTAAACTCCAAAGTCGCAACCGTCGTTGTCACACTAGAGCTCTAAAAAGTGAATCTTCAACAATGAAAATGAAAGGTCAAACCCTAGAAAATGCAAATTTTATATTTCTTTAATTATGCCTTGGCCTGCTGACGTCAACGACCCAAACTTCATGGCCGCTCAAGGCGACAACGACCACAAGCAGGAACTCAGAGGTCGTTGGACTTGACAATGACCAGATCCACAGATCAAAATAAAAGGTTTCCTCCTTGAGAGATCACACAAAAATAACAAATATACACACTTTGATGGTTTAAGATCATCAGAATGTTCAAAATAACAAAAAAATCACATAAAAGCACAATCTCAAGTAGGCCTCGTACTTAGTTACCTACTCTATCAACTCGATGATTGCAGTGATTCACACTCCATGTATTTTGGTGAGATGAGTAGATAACCATAAGGCCACTTGGGGCAAAAAACATCTCATTTTGGAATTACGATGTGCCACCCTTCAATCCCGAAGAAGACCAAGATGGTCGGACTGCTCCATGGGTGCGAAAGGATCATCCTAATTCCCCTATGATATCAAAAATATTAAGCCAAAGTGATACAATATAAACATAAATAGAATCACTCATCCTAACTCCCTAAGAAGGCTATTGATAGTTGGACCGCTCCTCGGGATAAGGATGGATGATTATCATAAACAATTGGAATCACACTTGGATGTGGGATTGCCCATTAAAAGCAACAAATGCTAGAAAGGAACCAGATTAGTCATATTGGTCAAGCGACTTGTCGCTTCATTCATTGTCATTTCTTCACCAATCCATTGTGTGAGGAAGTAGTTCAAAACTTCAACATAATCATAATCAAAATCAACAAAAGATCACTCGATCATAACAAAATCATGTTCATCCTATGAATCATTGCATACAACAATCACAAATTTCCCTTGTTTGTTGGGAACGTAAGCAGACATGACATCTTCAATTGTAGCTCTCCTACCGGTCGAAATTGTTGTAGAAGTTGAAGCTACCCGATTGAGTTTGAGGAATGAGTGCAATTTAACATGCCCAAGCCACTGAGCTAAGTCCTCCGAACATTGAGGCAATGATTCAAGGGATGCACGCCATCTTGCATGATTGGGCCATCCAACATTGATCAGACCATTGATCACCATACACCCTACAAACAGATCAGTCTACGTTTTTGCTCAACATTGTGTTTTCCACACAGTGCATCACAAAAAGGGGCATCTATAGACACCTAAATCGTGTCATGCTTAGGGGAGCTGCTCACATAGACACATTCATAAGATCATATGACATAATCTTGGACTTTCCAAGCATCAACAATGGTTCTCACCACTCATTTGGGGCCTTTTCAAGCCATCCAAGCCTAGCCGCTCAAGCCAAGAGTGGCCAGATCCTAGCCGCTCAAGCCTAGAGTGGCCAGACCTTAGCCACTGTAGACGATAATGGCCAGATCTTAGTCACTATAGACGACAATGGCTAAACCCTAAGAAGCAATTTTATCGACAAATAGGCCTAATCATGGGTGGAAGTGGTAGTCTGCATGCAATAAAGGTGAGTGGGAGTAACTTTGCATTCCTTTTCATGACCAGTTCACATAGGAGACTTGAGTTTGCATTTAGACTTTAGTTAACTGACCTAGGAGACTCAAGTTGGCAGTTATATTTTAGATAACTGGCCTCCAAACATAGAAAAGACAAGAAGCTTCTCATGCTAACTTGCACTACGCATGAGAAATTCATTCCTAGGGCTTGGACATAGACCTAGGGTTTCACACTATAAAAGGTGCAAGCCTAAGAGCACCAAAAGAGATCTTTTATCAGAGAATTAATCTTTTATCAATCTTGGTCATTGAGGAGAGCTTTCGAGACTTGGAGAGTTCCCTTGGAGATCACGAGTACGATGAAGCCCTGACGGATTGAAGAGCATAGCAACCATTATTTCAACATCGGATACAAGCTTTGGTCCATAGCTTTGGAGCAAAGAGGACGAGAGTCACTTTAGCGGCCGTTGTCTTGGACAATGGCCCGCAGGCTTAGCTTAGGGTTTTAGACATTAGATTCATTATTTTAGCATATCATTAGCATAGCATCATTTCATTCGTTTGCATCCATAGCATTAGTCTAATTTGCATTTGCTTTCATTTGTTATATCCATTACTAACAACCTCATCCAGGGAGGCATTCTCGGACATCTAAGCATGTGTTGTTGTTTCATTGCTTATAGGGCCACAGGTTGATCGGACGAAATCTGCAACATACGAGAGCAAAAGGGATCCCTCTAGGAAACAGACCTGGAGAAGGAGGCATCTATAAGCCCTCATACATTTTCGTGTGCGGAATCGGGAAGCTTTTTGAAAGCGCACCACCTCTTCACGAAAGGGGCACTCTTTGCCTATTTGTAACCTCATTGTATCGAAATGGGTATCCCTAAGAGGGACCGACATGTAACCGAGTTTCAATACGAATAAAGAGATCCATATTTGTTATTTCTGTGTTATATGCTTTTCATTGTCTTCCATTTCATCTTGGGTTTTTAATAACATTGCAAGTAGAGTAAAGCGGTGCGTGCATCCCGGGGTCGCTACGGTGACTTCTTTTGGGTTCTTCTTTAGTAATAGAGTCACCAAGTGAATCTATAGAGTGCTTCATCAAGACGATGACTACAACCTTCACTAGAACCATGGTCTAAATTCTTACATAGGTATAATTTTGTAGTTTGTGTCCCACTAGGTATGCCATTTTGAACTATTGGGGAATGAAAGTGACCCCTTATGCCCCCTAGACATCACAACCCCTATAGTTATGGTTTTGACTTTACCTATATAGAGTGGGTGTGTCTAGTTCCTTGCACCATATGTGGGAGCACCAGTCCTAGGAAGTTTGGGGGAGCATGGGACGTGGCCCTACCAGATGACCTCTAGGTATTTTTACCCAAGGTTGTCTCCTTGCTTTGGATGTGATCTTTGGAACTCATTTTTCTTCCTTCCTACTCTAGTCCTACTCTATTGGGTCTTTTACTATGAGGGAAAAGAGAAAAGAAAGAAAAATATAGTTAAAGAAAAGTGGTAAAGAAAAAGTAGGAAATGACAAAAATATATAAATTGTGGAAAGAAAATGAAAGCATAAAAATATAGAAAAGCAAAGCCTATATAGCCTATCTAAGGGTGGTAATACACCAAAGATCTAATAAAACCCCCCTTACCTGAGTGGGTTTGAATGAAAACATGCATAATGGTTGATAGTGCACAAGGAATACAAGTCCTCTCGAGATCATGTAGTAAAACATAACACCCACACCATAATCATGATTGTGAATTCATAAGTAGTCACAAATTATTATTAGTATGAACTTCAAGTTACATACATATAGACAGAAGAGGTTTTAAAACTCCTTGGCCAACTACGCAAGGCTAAATCCAGGTGAGGACACAAGAGAGAGTGAAGGAAAGCACCCCTTAGGATAATGAAGGATTCTTGATATTTTACAATAAGAAGAGATATATTTATAGAGAATACATGGGACCCTTCTCCCAAATATTAAAAATCTCCTCCTTTCAAATTTATTACTTATAATACTTTTGTATTAATAGCTCATAATCATAAGGTTTCAAAATCTACAATTGCTTGAGATGAAGTATTATCACCCATGCTAGGAATTTTTCATAGGTATTTTTTATCATTAATGCATTCAGTTTCATGGCCACTCCTTTGGAGATCTCATGATGATGCTTCATTTATTGTACCTTTCTTGCACATGAAGGGTTGTGTGTTTGGGGAACTAGATACTCCTATAATATATAGGGTTTTTGGGGTTGTAGCTTTGATTGGAAAGAATAGTGTTGTGAGCCTTGAGACAAATAGGTTTTTAGAATATGGGAGCATGGTTGAAGGTAGTCTGACTGAAATACAATCACCCTTTTGTGTATCCTTTGGTTTAATTGGCACCCCTCATGGTAGCCTTTGCTCTCTACTTTATTTTTTTGTTCCAGTTATTACCACTTTTTGTATGGGACTGGTTGTCTGATTTGGTCAGGCATCCCCAAGCCAAAATTTTATTTTGGTCTCAGTGCATTGTGGAGTTACTGGTGTGAAAACTAACACCAAACGAGTAGGAGGCATGCCCAAAGGTTTTTGACCAGCATTGAACGGTTGCCCAGCCTGAGAGAGATAGAGGTAAAAGGGGGAAAAGGGAATGAGAAAGAAAGCAAAGGAGTTCATAGTCAAAACTGACAAGGATGGGATATGGTCGTATCAAGACACACTCGTTTGATGTTATCAATGCAAACAATAGTGAAACACCTAACATATCAACTTGCACCATCTATCACTTCTCCTTTGGTGCAGCATGCAGGGGTAAATTCCAAAACCAGCGAGAAGGTGCATGAAATCCAAACAATAGAGTTAGATCACTCCCACCTGCTTGGCTTTAACAAAAATAAACCTTGATGCCCAATGGTGAATGTGAATTCCAGATTCACCCAACTACGCTCACAAAATCCAAATAGCAGAATTAAGTGAACCAACTTAGATGACCATCACAAAAATAAACATTCACACAAAGGAAAAAGTAGAATGAAATACAGATTGAGAGACCAAACAGTGATTCACTATTATTTACAAGTGACGAAGAATTACATATAAATTGTAAAGGCCATAGAGCCACCCTTTGGAATTATGAGAATTCTGCAATTTATAGAAGATTTTAAAAAATTTCAAATTCAAGCATTAATGGCATCAAGTGGGAGATTCTTTCTAGAATGATTGGAAAATATGCTTATGCTTTAGGAGTAATGGTGGCTGTCTAGAGAAGGCCAAATACTTTTGCTCAGATCTAGTCCCTTGATCATTTTGACAGCTTCATAAATTTCAATCTACTTTATATTTTCGTGCTGCAAAAAAAAATAGGGGTTGGATGCCTATGAAACTGTGCATTTTCAAATTTCTCTATTCATGCCCATTGGCTATTTGCGTCAGGTAGCTAAGGTTATTAATGCCCACCTTCGGATATCCTCAAAATTTTCATCCTATCATGTGATTCTCTCAGCCTAGGATGGACTTTTGGGTACACTCCTTGCATCAACCTCCCAGTATTTCACCCATCATATCCTGATGTGGACGGAAGATCAGGCTCGGACCCTTAATGCTACCTTTACAAAGTTTCGTTCACATTTGAGGATGGGAACTTGGGACTTGTGATCTCCTTTACCTAGTTTTATTTTTTTGCCTAGGGATTTGAGGTTCCCAATCCTCTGTCCAGGCAAGGTAGGGTTATGGAATTCTGCTTTTGAACAAGCCCCTACTTGTTTTCCTGTCTGATTCTAGTCTTAGTTGCTTTTCCAAAAAAAATCTCTTTCACCTGTCCACTTGATCCTTAAAATCATCCTTAACCATCAATGCCTCAAAATTGGCTGGCTCAAACATACCATCCTCTTCTAAAAAGAAGAGTGGGTGAGGAATTACAAAATTTTACCCACATGAGCCTTGTGGTCTTACCAAAATTTAGATCACGCCTTTTATTGAGGGAGGTTTGGTCACCATGGATTTTGTGCCTACCTTGGTCTACGTTTCTCTAAAGCTTTGGTTTGTTGGTTATACCTGAGCCTTTATCTAATCTTTTGGTGGTTTGACCTTCTACCAGGAGTAGCCTCCAAAACTTAGGTTGAATGGCCTTACTCTACTCAAGAGTAGCGAGAATTTTTTATAGGGATTATGGATATAAAACTTTTAAATGCTAAAAAAATGCAAGTAACTAATTGTATTCACTTATCTATTGAATATTTTGGGCTTATATATCATCAAAATGATACTACTTTCCATGTATTAAAAGAATCTAGTTTAAAAACCATAAAATTTAACAATGTAAAATCTAAGGAGACCCTTATAAAAAAAAATTATAAAAGCTAATCTCCTGTTTATCCTTGCAAGTCTGCGTGCCCAATATTTATCTCTGTTTATTCATGAGGGCTTACATACCTAATTCTTATTTTTGTTTGTCCCTATGGGCCTGCGTGCTTAGCTTGTGTCTTTGTTTGGTCTATATTTTTGGGTCAGTTCGGCTAATATATGTTAGTTTGGGTATAGGTAGTTGTAGAGGAGACCTAAGTTCAAACTACAAGGTGGGTGGGTGAGTGGGTTTAAAAATAAAAATTGGTATATGAAAATAAGATTCTATTAGACAACAATATCCTTATTTCTTTACTAGAGCATTGGGGCAATCGTTTTTCATGGAGTAAAGAATGTAATATCATTAATTTTGGCATATATATATATATATATATATATATATATGTGTGTGTGTGTGTGTGTGTGTGTGTGTGTGTGTGTGTGTGCGCGTGCGCGCGCGCTCACGTGCATGTGTGCATGTGTGTTTGTATAACATTGGTTATGGAATTGAAACCAACTCCACCTATATTACATCATGACTACACATTGGTATTACAACTTGAAAACTATGCATGTATTGCTTGGCAAGATTTGAACTTGGGTATCCTTCATGAAAATTAAGGAATGTAAGCATTTGATCTCATGTCATTTGATTCTTCTTTGCCTTTGGTTATGGAATTGAAACTGGCCCCACCTATATTACATCATGATTACATAATGGTATTACAACTACTTAGCAATTACACATGTATTACTTGGCAAGATTTGATCTTGGGTATCCTCTATGAAAGTTGAGGGATGTAAGCATTTGAGCTCATGCCATTTGATTCTTTTCTACCTATGTGAAAGTGGGAGTTTGAATTAAGTTCATAATGTGAGAGCTTTATTGAATGGATGAACCCTTAGTTTAAATCTTTATGGGATGTAAGCATTGTGCTTAAATATTAAAATGTGAGTTTTAAGTCAATCTCATGAAATAATATTTTTTTATTGCATAAATAGACTAAGGTGATAAAATATGTATTTATCCAATTTTGAACATGATTACAAAGTTTTATGTCAATTAAATAATTTTGGACAAAGCACTAAGGAGATATTTCACATTTCATTTTATTTAGTTACTTATTACTAATATAATGCTAATTTTATTATTCTCTTATTCACGCAAGTAGCCAAGGAAAAAGTAGGTTTCTTTTTAGCATAATAAGCATGAAACAAAGAATTTAAAAAGAAAAAAAATTCTTGTTAATTGCACTTAATGGAAAAAATAAATTAAAAAATGATGCGATGAAGATGGAAAAGGAGATAGAAGGAACTTAATATATAAGTCGCTAAATTTTCCTAATTATCACCTCTTCATCATTCTCTTTATTTTTTATTTAAAATTTTTATTTATCCATTTTCTTTAAAAGAAGAGCGAAGAGACTTTTCTTTTTGAAGTTTTTTTTTATATGTGTGGATTTTTAGATAAAAGAAATTTGTTTGGACCAAGTGTTAATTAGTTGGTTTGGAATTTTAATTTTTTTTTATATGTGTGGATTTTTAGATGAAAGAAATTTGTTTGGACCAAGTGTTAATTAGTTGGTTTGGAATTTTAATTTTTTTTGCTTGCTTGATTTTAGGTATTTTGTTACAATGAAAACATATATTTTCTATTGGATAAAATCTTATATTAATTTGTGAGTGGTAATTAATGTGTTTAAATCCTTTCACTATGATAGTGAGATCTTACTTATTGAATCTATTTAACTTTTCACCTTTGTAGAAAAGAGTTTAAAATTTTAAATTGCAAAAATAAATATAAGTATAGAATACATAAGTTTTTAATTTATACTTTATTTATCTTTCTCAAATAAGTGCAATATAGGTGAATGGATGATGTAAATAAAATGTATATGATACATATTTACTAGGAAATATATATTTTAAAATAATATTGCAAATGCATGCAACTCTAAAAATGAGATTCCATTAAATACAATTATTAAGATATTGTCGTAATATTAGTTAAAATAAAGAAAATGGGTAATTCACTACATTTGAATTTGTTTTCATTTTATTATAAACTATCCAACTTAACATATATTTAATTTTTTTATACATAAGGGACTCGATTAATCCATAGTCCTTTTCTACTACAAGTAGGGATCAAAAATCTTGGGGCTGCCCCCTATAATACCTATTCCACCTCGTTGTTGTTTAACCTAGTGTGAGGTGGACATGTGCAGCTACATAGTAAAGAAAACCTCCTATAGGCCATAACAAAAATCAATGCATTATTTCTAATTAAATTATTTGTAAATTTAATTTTAAGTTTTCCTTTTGGGCATATCATTACAATATATTAAAGCTTTTCACTCTTACCTTTATATAGATAGAGGAACTAGAATATGTCTTAGATGCCTTAATATGCAATAATTACCTTTTGCTGATAATTAATTATTTTAAGGTGAGGGTCTGTCTCATTGATCAAAGTGCTCCCTTGGGAGGGTGGAGACCACGGTTTGAATCCCTTAGCTCTCGTACCTATACCTAGCACAACTGGAGGTTATAGTGGTAGCAAGGAGCAATTTTCAAACCAACAATGAGGCAAGGCAATGAAAAATGTAACTATTTACCGGTCAAAATAATAATAATAATAATAATTATTGTTATTAATTATCTTTAAACTTTGAATGTCTATTTTGTTGAACATAATTTTTATTAGACTTATTATAAATAAGAGTAGTGTTTTTGTTATCTATTTATCTTTATACTTGAATCAAATATATATTGATACCTAATACAAATGGATAATTGATTGAATATTTCATTGATATTTAAGTTTTCTTTTGAACAACTCTTTATATTTGATGGATAAAATTTATTTTAGTTACTAGTATCTTTTATCTGGGCTTCAAATAAACTCTTCCAAATTTACTTTCTTAGTTATTCAATGATGTTGTGAGAAGAATTGAATATTTAAATTTTTAATTTATCAATATGTTTATTTTAGGAATAGGCATGGAAAATAAGGATGCTTCTTGTTTGATTTTGGAATGTTGTATATATATGAAAATATGATTGAAGGTTTAGACATGAATGTTAGAAAGATAGATTTTATTTTATGGTTATAAAGTTTATTCATTTCATGTGAGAACTAATATAATGGACTTGATTGCTGAAGAAAATTATGAATATATCCTTATTAGAATCTAAAAGGGCATTATTACTAGCATTAAAGTGTTATTATATATTTATTTTTATGTTTTTAATGGTAAAATACCATTAGCAAAGGAAATAATGTCTAAATGCCATGGTTAAGAGGACATGATTCTTGATCATAGTAAAAAAATATAAAACTAGGAAAGAATCCTAGTGTATGTTGAATGTTGTATGTATAGAAATTGATTGAGTCATGAATGATAGAAAAATAGATTATATATTGATGGTTCTAAGGTTAACTTTTCAAATGATAAATTAATGTTACCAAAGGAAAGAACACCTAGATGACATGATAAAGAGGATATCTTGGTCCTTGTAAACAACAAAATCATTTTCGAAGTTTGCCATAAAAACAAGTTAAATATAAAAGATAAAATGATATTGTATGTTGTTGAGAAATGAAGACTAGTTACAAAGACTTGTGAATTTTGTCAAGTATGATTGTAATTATTTGTTGATGATGTAAACATGTGTGAAGACTTGTTGTAAAGACATATAAACTTTGTGCAATATGATTGTAACCCTTTATTGATGATTCAAATATGTGCTTTCTATTGAAGGAAATATTATATTTAGATGTCAATGCTTCTTTTTTGACTAAAACATTATACTTTATGAATTTCTATACTATATATGGTAGATGGTTTTTTATTATCCACTTATGTGTTTATAACTTTGTATATATGTGCTTTCTATTGAATGAAAGATTATATTTAGATGACAATGCTTCTTTTTTGTTTAAAACATTATACTTTATGAATTCCTATACTATATATGGTAGATGGTTCTTGGTTATCCACTTATGTGTTTATAACTTTGTATTTTAGATAGGTTATAAATGGGACAAAGAGACTCTAGATAAGATCTCTAATACTCTTATCATTTGCATCCATATTCCTATAGGATGAACTCACTCTCATGTTGATACCTCATTTGCTTAGTTAAGGTAGTGTGTGCATGCATTAATAATCTTACATTGACCTGGTTGTGGGACTTGACTCTTTGTCAATGGGGTAACAGGTTTAAAGGTTCAAGTCTTTGGTCCCACTTCTGTGGAATTCCTCACCTTGTTACATTGAGTCTTGGCATCAAAGTTAAGGGTAATATAACTCCTATGATGAAATTCCGTTTCACATTAATCTCTCTTCTCCTTCACATGTTTAAATAATCAAAATTAAGAGTAATCAATGATTGTTCAAACTTGATGGATTTGAAATGAATGAAAATATCAAAACTTTTTAGTCTTACACCACTTTATTAAAAAAAAAAAACATTGCTATGATGAAATTTTATTCCGCATTAAGATCTCTTTTTCTGTTATTTAAATGGAATAAAATTCCAACATAAAAATATGCCATTAGAATAAGGATAATATAATAAATTGATGATACATTTACACAAAAAAAAAAAACCATAAAAAACAAAACTTACAAAAATTATAAGATCTTCATTATTTAAACTTTAATAAAATTGAAATAAATAAAAATAACAAAAAATTTTAATCTTATACCACTTAATTAAATTTAAAATAATAATAATAATAATCTTAAAGTTAGATCAGGAATCCGTACAAGAGATTCTTAGAGTACCTAAAACATAGTTCAACAATCTTAGGCAGATGCTTTCGTCTTTACAATTTCATAAATACGATGGCATTTGTTTTTTTAAAGGTCTATCTTTATTTTTATTATTATTTTTAGATAAATTAAAAATGTTAAAAATTTAAAATAATTATTAAATGATAAGAAAAATAAATTTGTTGCAAACGTCAAAAACTCGAATTGAATTCGAATCCCTCCGTCAACAATATATAACGTCAAAAACAACTAAAAAAAAATCCTCTGAGTTGAATGTCAGACAAATGACAATAATAATGGTACGTGATCTTTCTTCCTTTTTATGGTACGTGATCTCTTCTCCCCTTCTTAATAGCAATTTTATAATTTAAAATTTATCCTTATTAATTATTTTTAATAATATGACTATAACCAATCCCTATATTTAAATTATTTTGTTTTTAAATCTCTAGGTACGCCAAACATCCTCGAGGTCCCCTATTCCATGATGGAGAATATCGACCAGGCAAACGTCACACACAAACGGAAAGCAAAGCGTTCTGTTAAAAGGATTACTATATTAAGACAATATGATGCCATGAGACAACCATAACGTCATACAAACGCAAGGGAAGGAAAATGCCTTCAATAGCATTTGCTTTTAAAAAAGTAAGGTATCTTTATAATACATGGAAGGATTCAAGGAGAGGCTACAATATCTCAGGAGTTATAATCTAAGAAGAACAAGGGCATCATGTCGTCAGATTTCTGTTTTACATGACAATAATTTGGTTCTAGACCTTGGCTGCTTCCAAAGAGGCTTTCTTCTCTGATGTGAGCTGCTCATAAAGATCCCTGATCTTAAGTCCTACTACGGTCTGGAAGAGACCCGTGCCATTGTTGCTTCCTGGGAAATCAGCATGCTTCAACATCTGCTGAGTGATTTCTCCATAGAACTTGGTGGATATGTTGCTCAGGTGGCTCTCCACATATATCAGTTCATCTAATCTGTCAAACTGGCCATCCATCTCCAACACTGACACCTGATAAAAATATTATCAGAAATAAGTGAGCTTTTTTTCATGTACTTTTATCTTTAACCCTTCATAGTCTATTGAAACTAAGAAAACACAGGGCTCATTGGACTACCCATGTTCTCCAAAGATGTTGGTCCTTAACCAAAAGGCCAGACAGACCCTGGGCCTTCTGCAAGGTACCCATTTTCATTGTTCTCCAACATCTTTGGAGAACACTGGGCTTTGGCCCTAAAACAAAATATCAAAACTGGGTCTTTTGCAAGGTACCCATTTTCATTATTATCTTTGTCCTCCAACATCTCTGGAGAACACAGAGCTCAGTGGATTGACCATGCTTTTCATTATTTTGGAGAACATTGAGTTCATTAGATGATCTAGCTACTGTACTCCTATAACACTATGTTCCTAAAATGAGAAGCTGCAAATAGTCAAGTGAATGAAGTACCTCATGATCATAGTAGGTGTCAGGGCCATAGTAGAACTTGATGCCTGGATATGAACATGTGAGCTTCCTACCACATGGGATCCAGGAGATTGTGGAGCCCTCATCAAATAGATAGACTGGATTGAAGTATTTGACGCCTTCTTTCATTATCATCTTAACCCGCAAGATCTTCCCTTCGTTGTCATCAGGAATCAATTGTGTGGGCAGAACCTCAATCACCGCGTCTGCGTATTGCTTCTGAGGATCTTCACCATCATTCATAGCATGCCCAGTATTAAAATTAGCAGTAAATCAAGTATGCAGAAACATTACATTTTGAGACGTGGATTTACTGGAACGGAATGGAGTGGACATACCAATGTAAGCATCAAAGTCTGGCTTGCGGGCTTCAATACTTGCTTTGATACTTTCTAGACTGTGCCCACGTTCAGCCATGTCACGCTACACCAATGCCCAAAAATGTCATATCAAGAGCCACGAAATTTTACAGAATGACCATACAGTAGTACTCTTTACTGATCCCAATAAAGCCCATTCTGGGCTATGATCACACAAGGACCATCAAAATGCCATAACAAGAAAACTATGGAAACTAACTATATACGAAATGGTAAGAAATATTTTTCGAAGTGGATGAACAAATATATTATATGTTCATCGGATGATTATATGTGCAAAAAAGTAATGAACATTTCCTAAACAGTAAGATGTACAAACTTTCAAATTTTCCAGAGGTACCTCTTGAGTTTGCCAACTCAATCAAAACCACAAAAATTGCACTGATCTTACGAGGAAGTGACCATGTGGAAAAAATCCTCAACATTTTTTTAAAAATGAATCTGAACAAATTATATTAAAATAAGTATCATTTATATGAGTTGAGATGAGATTAAAATACCTAAAAAAAATTGCATTCAAATCAAATCTTCTAAACCATATTTCCACACTAATTATTCAAAATAACTAAACATTAAATTTACTTGCCAACTTCCTTAACTATATTTCTACAATAACTATTCAAATTAACTAAACATTAAATTTAGTTATCACTTTTTAGGAATGATTTTTAAGTCCAATAACAGGGAATCAAACATGTTTTTGTGGATTCGTGGGTTAACGTGAGCAGAGTAAAAAATTACTCTTGTTGATTTTGATATATTATCTATCAAAATCATACATGTATTGATTCTGGGCCAAGGTGTCATCCCATGCGCTAACAATACTACCTTGTACAGATTGTGGGTGTGTTCATAGTTTTAGGCAAACCCAACATCACAGAATCCCATGGGTTGGCGATGGCCTTGGAATCAATCAATACCGTGGCTGGTTCCTTCTCAAAGTCGACTTAAATTGACCGACTTATAGTTAAAAAATATAATTTTTTAAAAATAAAAAATAAAAAAAATGTTAATTGAGCACAAACCATTTAACTATATATATACACTCTTATTAAAAAGTATATGAAGATTTTGGGGTTGGCAGTTTTTTCTAAGGCTTTTGTCTTATATGTTGTTTTTAAAGTGGTATCAGTTACAAACCTTCGGTTTTATTAAGGTTTAGTCCATAGAAATAATTGATCTTAATTTTTTTTTCTATTTATAATAAAATAAAAAACTTTCTATTTTAATATAATAAAACAAAAACTATTATAAAAATCACAGTTGGTCTTTCAAATCCTCCACAACGACTGACATGACAATGTCATTTTGTATAGTCGTGATAGTAAAAAGCAGGTAATACACAGTTATAGAGTAGAAGGGGTTTTAAAGTGGGACGAAATTTTAACAGGAGTAAATAGTTTGTATAAGAATAGTATCACATAAATTCAGTAGAAAATAAGAAGACCAACAACTACCACACATGTGACCACCCAAGTGTCTCAAAACATTGCCACATAATCGAACGACTTGTCAACCATTGTCACATAATCGAACGACTTGTTTCAAAGTAAGAGGAGATTCCAAAAAAAAATCCGACCAAAAAAACTCTAACAAACCTGAATTTTCCAAGCAAACTTGACTTCGTTGCTGATGTCCAAATAGATGCTGAAGTCCAGAAGTTCTCTGACGCGTGCATCGAACCTGTGAAACAACAACCCAAAACATGAGCTCACCGTACCTTCGTACCTTAAAAATGGTTCGTACAAGAAGCTTAAAGAGGGGACAACTTACATGGGATGGAGGCCCTCGATGACAAGGATCTTGGGGGACTTGATCTCCTCGGGAGGATCAAGGAGGCCCGAGACGTGGTTGTAGATGGGCTTCATGACGGCCTGCCCTTTCTTGAGAGCCTTCACCTGCTCGTACATGAGATCGAAATTGTTTGCCTTGGGATCCAGCGCCGTGACGCCCTCCTTCTTCCTCCCGGTCCTATCCAGCGAGTGGTAGTCATCCAGGCATATGACCGTGGTCGTGTCGCTAATCAGCGTGTTCGAATCCGGGTTGCCACCCTTGGGGGGCTCCGCCGCTCCCCCGAACACGCTCGTCAGCCGCCTCATGAACGTACTCTTCCCGCAGCCCGAGTCCGCCGCCAGCCCTATCACCACGGTCTTATCCGACGCCACGGAACATATGACCAAAGCCCCGCATTTCTTCGTTCTACTACTGATTCAAAATAGAAAATAAATTACAAAAGCCATGAAAATTGCCTCAATTATAGAGAAAAATAGGACTAGAAGACATAATGTGAGCATACCCGAATGGTCTGGTGGGGATTCCAGAGAGCTGGGAGGAGCCGAGGGGGGACTTGGCATAGAAGTGTGAGGCCAAGGACAGAGAAGAAGATCTAGCCGCGGTTGCCGAGGGCGCCGGGGAAGCCATTTCTTCTTCCTCTTGCTCCTCTTTTTCTTTGTTCTGTTGCTCTTGTTTCTTCGTAGTAAGCTGCGAGTTCGCGGGATTCGAACTCAGGACCTGCAGCGGAACTGCGGCATGCGATGATATCGTTCAGAGGGAGATTACTAAGGGCTTTTTGTTAGTTTTCGCCGACGAAACTTGGCCCATCCATTCGATTATTTTGAAGAGATAACGGGACACGTGTCGGCTTGAAAGTTGTCGGGGAAGGATGAGGGGGAGGCCGTTTGTGTGGCCATGGAAAATAATGCAACCACATCCTTATCGTATTAAAAATAATGCCCTAACGTTCAATGGAGATTCTGGTCTTAGAGGGTGGGCCCCTTGTTTGTTTCTGACCAGTTTTAAGCTAATGCCCACACGGAAAGCAAGAAAAGTCTTGTGGTCAGAAGAAGAGTTGAAATATTGTGGTCAGATTATTATATTGTAATATTTTATTTTATTTTATTTTTTATTTTACACGAGCTTACACATTTTACTATGGTTTTATATTATAACATTTAAAAATATCCTCAACTGAATATTTGTAATGCTTGATTTGGTATAATGTCATGTTTGGTATAAGGTCATATATTTGTTGTTTTAATCGGTGAGTTTTTCTTTTGCATGATTATTCAAATGTTTTAACCGGTGAGTTTATCTTTTACATGCTTATTTAAATGTTTAGGTTTATTGTTTTCATTGTGTTTTTCTAAAGGGTTTTATACTTTTGACTTTATTCAAAGATGATTTGAAATACGTAGCTTATATTTTTCATTCATTTATGAACGTCATAGACCCAAGCCTCACAATTTTGAAATTTGAAGTACTCAATAAACTTCTTTGTAATTATTGCATTATACCTTCTTATAGTTATGAATGCTCATATATATACTTTGATCGACCATTTTCTTTTTTTCTATTAAATTTAGTTGTCTTATGGCTTTCAAGTAGAAATCTTAAAGTTATAATCTTTGGTAACTTGTATGATATTTTAATTTTTTTTATATAGAATCTAAAAATTGTATGATATTTTATGGCATCCTAATTTGTTGTGTAATCATCAAGAAATGTCTTACCCAGATTTAGGATATTGGGATAGGGATTCATTATTAGCAATTTTGCTTTTTATCTAACAAAGCATCTATTTTTTATCTTTTTGGTAGTTTATATCGTTTTAGCTTTTATTTGTAAGAATGAGTTCAATTGAGGATATTTGTGAAGGCAGTGGTAATATTAAGATATGTAGACTATAATGTTGAGAGTGTTGGTATAGTATAAGATTAAAAAATAGATGAAATATACTTAAAATTATTCTCATTGGGGGTATTCAATTCATTTATGACAAACTTAGCATAATGATGGATGATGAGATTTTAATGTTTGTTCTTTCTTACAATCTTATATATTATCTAAGCAAAGGAAGGGTTCCTCAAGATCACAAGGATAATAAGACCCAAGCACTTTTAGCTTGTAATCCTTGTTGGCTTTTTGGACTCTTCATGAGATAGGCAAACATCATTCTTTCTTACGGTGTTATACTTCCTCATGTTGCCACCCTAACTTGTGGCCTCAAGATCACTATGGCACTAACCTTGTTATAGTGCTAACATTGGTGGTACCAATATACACAAAGAGATAAACTTATGGTACCAACTTCATATTTCAACTCTATGTACCAAAATGTATAAAGGGAATATTTCTAGTGCTAGGCATCAAGGACACATCTACACTCATTTAGCGTTGCCACATGGCACTTCATGGAATGATACCATCTCTATGGGAAGTAAAATGGATAATTATGCAATTTCCATTGAAACTACTTCTTGATTAGTTTGGAAGTTGAATCGCTTTGTTTTTCAACTACTCATAATTGTTACACATTTTATATAAAGATTGGAATAAATACTTCTATTTTTCATCTACTTTGGATTTATTCCATATTTTATCCTTTCCTTTTCTCATCCCACAAACCTAGGTTGTTCCTATAATGTCTAATATTTTGTTGTACTGCTTATCTCAATGTATTAGATCAAAGTTCCGTTCACCCAGCAATGTTGCATACCTCATATACTAAGCCCATGTATTATTTTCAACATAATTGCATAAGCATGGCATTTTAGAGTATATTTATTATTTATAATAATTTTATACTTATGGGAGTTGTCATTTATTTTCTACTACATAACTCCGAATTGTAACTTTATAGAACCATAAAGTAGTTTAGGGACTTGGCCTTCACACCACTATATTTTGGGCCACATGATGTAAATAAAGTGGTATTAGAGTAATTTTGCGCTAATTGGTTTGTTTTATCTTAATGCATCTCTTTTATAATGGTTCTTGTTAAGAATAGAACCTCGAGTATGGTTTATTTCTAGGTGTCACTCCTAAATGTTCATGGTACAAGAAGAAATATGTCATACAAGTTCTATACTTAAGTACTTGAAGAATATTAGATTCACAAAGAAATGTTAAAGATGAAAAATTTAAACACTAGAGACCAAAATATAGAACATTAAAATCTATCATCTGAGACACTCTAGAAGAACAAAAGAATGCACTCTTAGGGTACTTTTGGGATCTCATAATCAATATGGAATCTTGATCTTCAACTACCAAATCTACACATTTTTATATCCATAACCTACTTAAGGTGTAACCAAACATTGACATTCTAATCTGCTTAGCTTGTATCAATGACAAAGAGTTGGACACGTAGCTTAAGAAAATTTAAGCCTATCTTTCTATTAACTTATTCTTTACCTCAAATAGTATCACCTTCATAGTTGTAATACCTATATTTTTGACCTCTTGATAAAGTCAAATTCTACGGATGATTATTGTAATAACATAGATAATAGTAAACTATGATAAACTTGCAATATTATATGTAGAATTATAATTGATGAAAAATCCTCACCTTGAAAAAAACCTTCTATAGCATATGAATGTGTTGAGTCAAGTTGTCTACGTTTGTTATTTGAACCAAAGAACTATATGCATTTGTAGTCTTGTCGTTGTGTTTAAAAAAAAATTATATTTTTTGTGTTAACCTAAAGAATCATATGTTTACAAAGTTAAAGAAATAATTTTATGCATTTGAGTTTCCAACATGGCGTTACATTGAAAGGTACATTGGGGTTACCAAATATTAGCATGGAGCAAAGAGATAGTCATTTTATGTTAGATATTATAGTAGAGGAGTGAGGGAAGCCTTCTATAAATGATTATTAGATCAAGTTTGGCTTCTCTAAGGTCAAATAAGAATAAAATTATATCAAAGCAAATTCTTTGTAGATGAACATATTTCGTATATGCCAACCTGACTTAATAAGGATGTTAGTAGATTAAATGTAAGTGCATATGTATTTGCACGTGTCTTTGTTACTACTAAATATTCTTCTTATGAAATATGCTAAAGCAAGTGTGATTTCTATGATGAGGGATGTCATCCCTAGATTTAGAAACTGTTAGAGTAAGTTGATATTCTCTAAAGATGGATGTGATCCCTAGATTTATAAATAGTTGAAATAAGCTAGGATTTTTTGAATATGAATGCAATCTGTATATTCCAATATAACTATGAGTCTATGAGGATGTCAATAACTTAAATTCAAGTTCATGTGTATTTCCCATGTCTATATGATGTTCATGTGATATTGAGATATGCATGCTATCCATATATCTTGTTGTTGCAACTATGAGTTGGTAAACAAAAGTCTTATGGAGTGTTAATTTTAGAATGCTTGTGGAGTTTGGAGGAAGGTAGGGTGGTGAAGCCTTATCCTTAATTGTAGTTTCCCAAGATGGTTGGATCTATTGAAGAAATCATTCGACCTCAATATCATAAATTAAGAGTGTCCTTATTATGATAAATCAAGAAAGTTTTGTGTTTGTCTAGTGTATGGAGTATGATCAAAAGTTATAAGATTGTGTACCAAATTGATTTGGCTTTACGCTATTTTTAATGGGTTATATGAGATTGAAACAAGCCCCACATGTATTACATCATGACCACATAGTGGTATTACAACAATTTGGCAATTATGCATGTATCTTTTGGCAAGATTCAAACCTTGGTCTCCTTGAAAATTAAGAAATCTAACTAGTTGAACTAATGCCAGTAGATTAGGTTCATGTGATTATAAGACCTATTGTTTAGGAATTATTTGCCTATATATTCAAGTGGAAGATTTGTATAGTAGAATTCTTTGGAAGTTCAAGTGGTGAGCTATTTTTCTGATATAGACTTGATTCACTTAATATATATATAAGAAATAATGAATAGAATGGTTTATGTAGTTTACTTTGTACACATTAATATAATAATATTAAAAATGATAGCTAGTAGATTTCTTAAATGCATGAATGAGTTAGAAATAGCTTTGTTAATTACATATATTGGACCAATTTACGTTTGTAAAAATGGTTGTTCATTATAATATGACTATAAATAGTGGCACCAACTTTAACAACTTTGGTACCAACTATAAGTCGTGATGGCAACCCCAATGGGTACACTTTCCTAAGGTGCCAGCATTGAGGTGATGCCAATTATATTGATGTCCTACTAATGGTTTACACACATACAAAGAAAATAATTAAATTGTGGCTACTGAAATTAGATGGAAAAGGTTTGAAGTTCTACATTTTATTTAAGTTGTATGATATGTTAATTAGAATACAATAGATAAATCCTAATAGGTAGTACAAACTTATACGAGCCCTAATCAAAGAACCTTTCTAAGACACAATTTTTTTAAGAACCCTTTCCAAATTGTACTTTGGGTATGTAACTACCCAACCTTTAGAAAGTTCTCACATGACCTTTACTATCACCTATGGTAAACTTCATCTTGTATGAATATGAAGCTTTTAATGCTTAAAAGCAAAATTTTGAGGACTAATCCACTAGCTGGATGATAGTATTACTAATAATCCTTAGTTGTGGAAGATAGTCTTAACATTCCATTTGAATATAGAGATAAAAATTGTTATCGAGGATCAACATAAAATCCTCTTAATTATAGTTGTGATTCCCCTTAAAATCCTTTCATGACAATATAGTATAGTAGCTTGGCTACTACCTTCTAATTTCTCTAAGGAATGAGCCATGAAAGAAAAATTAAAATGGATATTACAATCCAAAGAGTACTAATGAAAGACAACAAATTTGTAAATTTGATATAAAATTGGCTAAATATGTGATTTACTCCCAAAAGTAGAATCATTCCAAATATTGGAATGATTCTTGTATGAGATCTTTAATGGAGGAACTATTGCTACCTTTCTTTAGTGTCACCATGCCATATGAAGTGATATTTGCAAACTAGTTTAATTAGTCCATGGTGTTTCAAGGACCTGCTACATCATTGTACTTTCCTTGCCAATACAATAAAGTAAATATAGGATGGAGAATTTACCTTCACATTTGTTTTTAATCTCCACATCCTAGGTGAGTCAAAATATTCATGTGGGGCCTTGAAAGAACTGAGTATTACCCATCACAAGTGCTAAACTTCATAACCTAGAGGGCCATGGTATCCTAGGATTGTGTTAGGCTTGAACACCTGATTCTTTTACACTAGTTGCCTTTCATTTCATATGTTATATTTGGATAATTTTCTTCTTTAAAATTTTTATATAATTCTACAAGGGAAGACCTAGTTCTAAAAAATCTTCCCCTTCATATGAAATAACAAAATATTTTCTCAAAATTTTAGGTGTTACTTTGATACAAGAACCTCTAATGGCTATAGTAGAGTTATAAAGCTTCAGTACAAATTCTTTGACCAAGGCCTCACTGTGCCCTTAAAATAGCTATAAAAAATTCATCCATCCTACTTGATAAAAAAATTCTATGAATTTGGTATTCTAGGCAAGTTTAGAAGCATCATTTGGCTCATATTTCTTCTTCTACTTACTTATTGTAGAAGACATAATGCCAACTATAGCAACGTAAGAAAAAATAAAATGCATGCACCTTTTATTTCTCACATTGGTCTTCTGTAAATATTGTTAGTCTCTAGAAATTAAGTGTGATAAACATACCTTTTTTTGGTGTTGAGGGATGCAATAATGTTGGACCATGCAACACTATGATCACTACATGGGCACACAAAGCGGTGTTTAATGCCTTAGGGGCTTCAACCAACAAGGGTTGCACTAAGCCCAACACATATTTTTTCTTTTTTTCTTTTTGACTATCTTTTCCAAGACATGCAATTAGAATGGATCATTTCTACATATCACACCTACCTATGTATTATTGAGGTGGCTAGATTAGCTACTGACCAAGAACATTGTTGCATGTATTTTATACAAATATTTACTCATTTTTTATCTGAAGATGTGCTAAAAATCTATGAGGTATGTGAAGTGTGGTTGTTTGTGTACCTACTTTCATTATGTCATGTGATATGACATTCATGACATGTGATTTGGTAATCACTACTTGACATGGCAATTGGCAATTCCTACACCAAGCTCGATGTAGTTTCTTTCATGTGCTTTCATTTGTGTACTTCCTAAGACATGCAACCAAATCATCTAAATGCCATGCATCGTTCTTTATCTCTACATTTCCAAGTCATGTCATTTCAACTACAAATGTGGCATACTCCTTAATGCATTTTACATGTGATATTCCCTTTTTTAATTACTGATGCACTAAAATGTTTTCAATACATGCATTTTATAGTGCATGTGAGTGTAGATAAGTAGGATTTAGGTGTTAGAAAGTTATCAATACATGTGAAAAAAATTTAATTGCCTATCAAAAAAGTCAAAATATTCTTAAACTCATGTTTCCTAAGCATGGTTTCAAAATCATGATTTGCATGATTCTGGTGCAAGTGGTGAAACATGTTGCATTTACTATGGTTGGGATGGTTACCCTGGTGCATTTCTTAGGATGATTTTTTGCAAAATATAGTTTGACATCAATCATCCACTCCTTTTTCAAGCATACTTTCTAGTGGTTGACATGGTGGTGTTGTGGCACATGCCTATTTTTGAGGTGGTTTGCACATGTCATGGCATCCACATCTCTTGCATACTTGCTATTTTTTATTTTTATTTTTATAATAAAGTTTGAATAACATAAAAAAAAAAAAAATCTTAGTGCCAACAAAAAAATTTGACACTGATTGGGTACCAGAAAGTCATTCTAGCACAATTTGGACACCAAAAAGGTATTTTGACCTATTTTGATGTCAAAAAGGTATTTTGGCATAGTTTGGGCACCAAAAAACCTCTTTTAAATTAACAATAGTTGATACGTCCTTGAAACTTTGATTGTATATAGCTATATCTACAATGGACTAAATATAATACACATAATATTAAGGTTAAACAATAGTAAAAAGAAAGATGCATATCTTATCATAGCAAATAGTTTAATGGATTGGTTGGAGTAGCTAATCATAAATTTCTACCATAGAGTAGTATCATCTCACAAAGGGTTGTATCAAAAATTAATATTTGTTTATTTATTTTTCACAAATAGAAGAGATTACCATTTTTTATTTTCAACCATCTTCTTTCTTGGTTGTGTCCATATGGATTTTTACAACCAAGTTTTTATTTATAAGGCAAACATGCCAAAAACAAGTTTTCATGCAAGCCTTGATCCAATAGCGTCTCAAAAGAGGTTTTCACTATTGAACCTTTTTTTTAATTAATATAATTATTCAATGTTTGATTTATAAGAGAAAGCCTCTTCTACAATAGAAAACCATACTCTGAAAATAAATGAGAGAGGAAACTCCTTCTTGGTGATTGGCTTATGATACAACCTCAAGCAATGCTTTTTAATCAATAGATAACATCAAGAGCCATCAATGGGTAAGTGTCGTACTACACCATTATCAAAAACTTGATCAATATCATATGGTCCTAACCATCAAGTATGTAATTTTCCAATAAAGTCTTGGTAATGAGAATCAAATACAAGTGCCCAATAACCTGGTTTGTATTTGTTGTTCTTAATGTGGTAATCATGCCACACTTTCCTTTATTATTGGATTATTTTTGTGTGGTGAAGAGCCTCCAAATATAATTCATCTAACTCATTCAATTTTAGGATCCTCTCATGTTGTGCCTCTTACAAGTACATGCCTACCTCAAATATTGTATTAAGTGTTTAAAGTTCAAACTCCATGGGAGGTATTGAATTCTTGCCATACACTAACTCATATAGGGTGAAACTTATCATTGATTTCCATGTGATATTGTATGCCCACATGGCCTCAAGTAACCTGTTTCTCAAATTTTCTCTATGAGAAACCACTATCTTTATCATAATAGTCTCATGTTTTCTATTAGTGACTTTTACCTATACATTTTTCTAGGGGTGGTATGGAGATGCCTTTTTGTAATTTACTTGATAAAATTTGGTGAACATTAGCATCATCTTGGACATGGACTATGGTCCTTAATTTGACACAATAGAATGAGGAACACCAAATCATTAAAAAATATGTCTATTAGAATTTTTGAGTAGTTGTGTTGTCATTGATGTCAAGAGTTAGTGTCAGTGATGTCAAAAGTCAGTGCAAGGATTTGACAAAAGGAGGGTTAAAATATTTATATTTTAAGCCTAAGATATTTGATTTAAAGCCTCACATGATTGGTAAAAAGGTTGGCTAAATACCCCTGATGGAAGGAGATACCTAGGCCCAAAGGAAAAAATATTATAATATTAAAGGTTGTTAAGATAAGGCCTAAGGGAAGAAACATCTAGGCCCGATGGAAAAATATTATAATATTAATTATTATAATATTAAGTGTTAAAAATAATGCCTAATGTTATTTATAAATTATTTATAATATTTATATTATAAAATTAATTTATAAAATAATTTAATTAAACCCTAAGTTAGGGTTGGGTGCAAAATATTTCATTTTAAATATTTTCTCATCGACATTGAGCAAAAATAAGATATGGTATTTATACCATATGGTTTGGATGCAATAAAGCAAGTCTTCAAATTAATTTTGCATGTGCGAGGATTAATAAGTATTGATGCAAATGTGTGAGTGCAAAAGGATAGAAGCCTTTTATTTTTAAAAGGTAAGGGAAATCGTGGAAGGTTAAATCGACTAAGGCTCAAAGCCTTAGCACCAATCACGTGGTTGGGCTAGTGGCAAGGCATGGTTTTGTAAAGCATTAGGCGAGCGGAAGGTGATAAGAAGCAGAAGGTGCTTCCTTGGCTTTATGAGGGTGCGTAGTCCACGTGTCTGCCTAAGTTGTGGCTAAGGCACTTGGTGAGTAGGGGAACGCGAGTTCGAATCACGTGGGGTGCTTTGTGGAGTCTAAGGTGCACAAAAATTAAATTTTTGGTCGTGGCTAAGGTATGAATAAATAATTTTTATTTTTGCCAAGTGTTAATTAAAGTTTGGAGTTTATAAGGGTTTCCAAGGATTTTTGTTGGTAGAATTTGGAATTAATGTTGGATTGAGATTTGGAGAAGATAAGGTGCATTCAAGGACTTTATAATTGTAATTTGAAATTTATTTTGAGGTTTGAAATTTGATTTAAATATTTTATTGAGTTGGAGTTAAAAGGAGTTATGGGGAGATTGCCATTATAATTATTTTTGAGAGTGAATGATTCATTGATTGAAGATTATTTTTAAGGAAGGAATAATAAGGTATATTTGTGATTTGTCATTTTATTTGTATGATGAAATATTTGTTGGGATAAGTATTTCTGTGGAGATTTAGATATAGGTTGTTGATATCTAACCTAGAGTTGGTAAAAGGTTTTGGTTTTGAAGACATATCTCCATCAAAACAAAATGTATGGGCACATAATCCTTATAATTAAAATGTTGTTAGATTAAATGTTGTGAAATGCAAATGTGGAGTGAAAATGATTATTTGATAAGAATTGTTCTCTCTAAAAAGAACAATAAATAATTAAAACCAATTCCGGAGAGATTCCATTGGCAATGGTTTTTATTAAAACCAATGGAGGTTCTCTTTATTATTTATTTAATTATTATTTAAAACCCTTAAAGGTTTTAATTAATTAATTATTTAATTAATTAAGGGAGAAATTATTTTTAATTTATTAAAAATACTTTAAGGGTTTTTAAACCCTTTAGAAAGCAAATTTCGATTAAATTCAAAATTACTTTTCTTTGCAATCGACGTGTTCTAAAGTCCACGTATGGACTATAAATATGAGAAGGTTCCTAAGGTTAAACGCTCTTGGAATATCGAAGGCAATTAATTGGTTTTTGGCTACGATCGAATGTTCTGTTTATGCTGCGAAAGAGGAGAGCTCGTGGTTTGAAAAGCTTTCGAAAATCTTGACCATTTATGTGGAAAGAAGTCCATCTTGGACTTCGTAAGCCCCTTGTGGGCTAGTGGCAGCGAAGGCTGCATTTGGGCCTTGCGTAGGCGGAGGTCTGCGTTTCGATCCCCGCAGAGGGAGTCGTGCATGGATTAATCACGTTTTTATTAAAACGTGTTTTGTGCCGCGAATTTCGGATTCTTCAAGGGCAACCATTATAAGGTGTGATTATTTTCTTGATATGATTTTGGCATTGTTTAGCATTGTTTAAAAGACATAGGAGAAATAAGGGGATATTTATTTGGTTGTATTTTTGAGATTAGTCTTTTGCTATGCTAAATTTAAAAATGGAGATATAAGGTGTAAGTTTTGGTTGTTGTGTTTTTGGCTTCTTTGGTGGTTGTTTTTAAAGAAGAGAAGCTAAAAGGTGTATAAAGGAAAGTTTTTATATATGCTCATTTATCTTGGTTCTAACCCTAACTTGGTTGGAAGTTTGAGGGTTGTGTGTGGTGACAGCTTTAAGGATCAATTTTCTTCTACTCCAAAAAGGTATGGGCACATTTACCTTTTGAGTATGATTGGTGTATGTTTTTATGAAATAAGGTTGGAGTGAAAAGGTTTTCAACTAGGTTTCCTTTGGTTGGGTGTAAATCCTATTTTCTGGTTTGTTGAAGACTTCTTATGCATTGTTATCCTTGATGAGAGTTTTGGTGAATGCATAATTCTTGTTTGAGGTAGTGGAAGCATTGTGCACTAGGGTTTATGTTTGTGAGTCTTGCTACTTGCATTGAGTTGGTGGAACCCTTGGTTGGCTGTTTTGAGTTTGATGGTTGAGTTGCTTCCATAGAGGTTGTTTGATCAAGTTATTGCTTTACTTGATTCATGATATTGGGCTTACTCCATTGAGTTGATTTGAGCAAGTTATTCTTTACATTTGGTGATATTGTGTTGGTGGTTGTTTTGTTCAAATATATTTGGAGGGAAAAGGATTTCTACTTGTTTATTTTTCTTATGATGATTGGTTGAATGCTTCAAGGTTGATGTTGAGTTGAGTGGTGTTGGTTGACTAAACCTTGTTTGATGAGCATTGTTGTTGAAACCCTAATTGATGATGAAAAGAACATGAGTATCATTTTTATGTGATTCTTTGCATAGTTGGAAATTGTTGGGGTTTCATGTTCTTGAAAGAAAACATTCTATCCTATCCATTTCAGATATTGAGTTGAGTTTTCATAGTTGAGATTGAGATTGAGCTGAGTTGATTTGAGTTGAGTTTTGAGATTGGGATTTGAGTATAGAACATATTGAGTCTCTAACAATTCTCTTTATGCTTCTATGAGTTTGACAAATCACATTGGGTCTCTAACAATTCACTTTGTGATTTCCTACTAAGAAAGTTTTTCTTGGTGAGCTTGCTGAGTTTTTGGACAGGTTCTAGTGGGGACTTGTGAGCAGTTTTTGGATAGGTTCCGGTGGGAACTTGTGAGCATTTTTGGACAGGTTTCGGTGGGGACTTGTGAGAAGTTTTTGGACAGGTTCCGATGGGGACTTGTGAGCAGATTTGGACAGGTCCTAGTAGAGGACTTATGAGTTGAGTTTGATAGTTCTATCAGAGAACTTGATGATAGAGGTGCATTGGTTCTATGAGAAGAACCTGAGGACAGTTGGCAAGTATTTGAGAAGGCTTGTATGCAGAGGATTGATTTGTTCAATAGTTGGACAGATCTGACATATAGAGGAAGACTTGTACTATATCGACTGACTGTGTTTGGTACAAGTTATTGAGTTGTTGTGGACGTGATCATAGAAGGCAGAGGTCTCTTAGGCTAAGCATTGAGGACAGGAGGTCTTCGATGGAAAGGAGTTCCACGTGGCCGGCAAGAGGTAGAGGCGATTGATCTTCTGAGGGATAATTTCCAGAGCAGAGGGGAAGGTATCTCCTTTGAGCATAGGCTCATAAATTTTGATTGGGGGAAGGTATCTCCTTTGGGCTGAGGCTCATAAACATTGTAATTGGGAAGGATTCCCAAAGAACTTTGAGATAACTTTTAGAGAAAATTTTTGTGGACGTAGCCCAACCATTCTGGGTGAACCACGTTAAAATTGGTGTCACTTTGTGAATGATATTGTGCATTTCTTTGATATTGCTTTGGGTATATTGCTTTACTATTTTGAAGTATAAAGGAAAAAGTAAAAAGAGGTCTTATACTGTTCACCCCCTCCCTCTCAGTATAAGCTTGTGTTCTTCACATGATAGGTGAATAATTAAGAGAATATTTGAGTTAGATATTGAGGATTGCTTGAGATAGGATTTGAGACCCACATTGTGCATTTTGTTTGAAAATAGTGTGAAACACTTAATTAGGGTTTGTAAGCAAGTTGTGCTTCATTGGTTGAATGATTGAGTGAAATTTGTGAGCATTGGTTTTGAATGATATTGAAAGTGAATGTGCAAACATTAGAAATCAGATTTATAAAAGTATAGATCTAGTCAAGACCAAAGATAGTTTGAGAGCATATTTGAGGTAAGTCTTAGTGAAGACTTGAGAGTAGATTTTAGGTATGTCTTAGTGAAGACTTGAGAGCAAATCTAAGGCAAGTCTTAGTGAAGACTTGAGAGAAGATTTGAGGCAAGTCTTTGTGAAGACTTGAGAGAAGATTTGAGGTAAGTCTTGGTGAAGACTTGTAGGCAGATTTGAGAAAGTCTTGGTGAAGACTTAAGACAACATTGAGAATAGAGTTGATTGATTGATTTATTCAAGCTTTGTGTTAAGGCTTGGGGCAAATCTAAGCAGATTTGATTTGTGATTTGATCAAGCTTTGTGTTAAGGCTTGAGGATATATTTGAGGATAGAGTTTGGTGTAGATTTGAGAGAAGATTTGTGCTAGACCTAAGATAGAGTTAGAGCAAATTTGTACTAGACCAAGGATAGTGTTTGGTGCAGATTTGAGATAGAGTTGAGAGTAAGCTTTGGAGGTGATAGAGAAGAGGACAATAGTCTCTAGTGGATAGAGATCCATTAGCCAGGGCAGTGAGGATAGAGGTCTTCTGTGGAGAGAGATCCACAAGCCAGTGCAGTGGGGGTAGTAGTCTTCTAGAAGATCACCAGCCAGAGCAAAGGAGATAGAGTGTCTCCTATGGATAGAGTTCCACAAATTAGAGCATTAGGGGATTGGTGTCTCCTTTGGATAGAGGTCCATAAACATTGTAATAGGGAAGTGGTTCCCAAAATATTTATTTGAGAAAATTTAGTAGAAATATTTTCTCCATGGAGTAGCCCACATTGGGTGAACCACGTTAAATCATGTCTCTCATGTGTGTGATGATTTGTGCAATGTTTACTACTTTGATATTGCTAATTCTATTGATTGGATTAAAAAGTAAAAATTTTTATCTTATATTGTTCACCCCCCTCTCAGTATAAGTGTATGTTCTTCAATTGGTATCAGAGCGGGTCTCTCCGTGAAAAGACTAACAACTTGGAGGAAGATCCGACAGGAACACACATGACTTCAAAAAATGAAGAAGAGGCCATGATCGACATAAAAGAGGAATTCTTTGCTGCTCTCAAGAACTTGGAAAAGGTTAGAAAGAAGAACTCAAGTTTGAAGGATCAAATTCAAGAGGATGAAGAAGCAAAAATGGAACTTCTACAGAATCTCACAGAACTCAAGATAAAAGTGGAAGAGGGAAAGAAAATTGAATAGGATATGACAGATCTATTAAGGGCAAGAGAAGCAGAGTGTGAAAAATTGGAATAAAAAATTGTCTCTCTAAGGAATGAAGTTGAAAAGACTAAGTTACGACAAGATATAAAATTAGGGAAATAGAAGGAGGAGTCGAGCTCTCAAGAAATAGAGACATCAAACAAAAATAAGCTCATGACTCATACTAATACTCTGGAAGGAAAAGGCATCAGGAAATAAGAGGGCAAAGAGGAACCATGGACAAGAGTCAATCACAAGAACAACAAAAGAAGAAGCACTCGACCATATTTTCCAAGGCACTCAAACAGGTTACAAAATATCTTCCATGGCTATTGCTTTACATGTAATAAATATGGTCATAGAGCTGCACATTGCACTAGTTATGTGAAAAATAATGTTAATAGAAATTTCAATTCTTTTGCACCTCTTATGAATAATGATGTCATATGTTATAAATACAATAATTTTGGGCACAAGGCTAGATGGTGCAAAATGGTGTTTCCTAAGTCAAGTAAAAAGAATACAACTTCAACAATTGGGAGAGAGAGAAAAGAGCATGAGAAAGTTAGATCAATGTTAGTACAAACAACTCTTCATGTTCAAGATAAGGGAAAACAATGGTTTCTTGATAGTGGTTGTTCTAGTCATATGACAGGAGACAAAAGTAAATTTCTTGTACTCAAGGAAACTGATGGAGGATCAATAAAATTTGGTGACAATGGATCGGCAAAAATCTGTGGAAAAGGAACCTTGAGTTTAGATAATGGAAAAACAAAGACAGAGAATGTATTGTATGTCAAGGGGTTGAGGCACAATCTACTAAGTGTAAGCCAACTTTGTGATCAGGGGCACATAGTTACATTTCATCCAAGTAGGTGTGAGATTAGAAAGTCTAAAACTAGAAAACTTATCGCAAATGCAAATAGAACTACAAACAACCTCTACATGCTAAGTGAGATTAAAGGAGAAAAGTGTTTTCTATCACAAGAAGATGAGAGTTGGTTGTGGCATAGAAGAATGGGTCATTTGAACTTTGACAACATAGTGAACATAAGCAACAAGCAGGTTGTCAAAGATTTACCCAAGCTAAAAAGGCCACAAAACACAATTTGTTCGCAATGTCAGCATGGGAAGCAAACTAGAACAAGTTTCAAGTCAAAAGGATTTATGTCATCTGAGCCATTGAAACTAGTGCACACTGATCTATGTGGTCCTACAAGGACAAAGAGTTTACAAGGTGAAAGTTACTTTATATTATTTATAGATGATTATTCCAGAATGATTTGGGTAGCTTTCCTGAAAGAAAAATCAGAAGCTCTTGAGAAGTTTAAAGCTTTTAAAGAATTAGTGGAAAATGAAATAGGTAAAAGGATTAAGGGATTAAGGTCAGATAGAGGAGGAGAATTTACCTCAAATGAATTCATAGACTTTTGTGAACAACATGGGATCAAAAGAGAATATTCAACAACAAGAACTCCTCAACAAAATGGGGTAGTTGAAAGGAAAAATAGGATAGTTGAAAATATGGCCAGAGCCATGTTAAATGAGTCTAAGATTTCAGATGGTTTTTGGAAAGAGGCAGTACATACAACAGTATATATCATAAATAGAGCTCAAGTAAGAGTAAACCATCACAAAACTCCATATGAGCTTTGGAAAGGAAGACCAACCATAGTAAAGTACTTCAAAATTTTTGGAAGCAAATGTTACATAAGACGGGAAGAGAAAAATTTGGGTAAGTTTGACTCAAGATGTGATGAGGGTATTTTTCTTGGCTATTCCACTAAGAGCAAAGCCTATAGATGCTATAACAAAAGGACACGTACTATTATAGAAAGTATAAATGTAACAGTTGATGAGAAGATAGGGTCAAGAGAACCAATTCGAGAAATTGTGTATCAGGAAGATGAAAGTTGTCAAGAAGAGTTACGTGAAGAATCAGAAGAAGAAGAAGAAGAAACACAAAGACTTTTTCCTAAGACTCCATCCAGGTATGTACAAAAAATCATCCAAGAGATCTAATCATTGGGAATCCATATGAGAGACAAACAAGGAGAAGGGTAATAGCATCAAATGAGCAAGCAAATTTCTCTTTGTTATCTAAAATTGAGCCAAAATATTTCAATGAGGCAAGTGAAGATGAGTTTTGGATTAAGGCAATGAATGAGGAACTAGATCAAATAGAGAAAAGTAAGACTTGGGAACTTGTCCCACGACCAAAAGGTAAGAATGTGATTGGCACTAAATGGGTATTCAAAAACAAGTTAAATGAAGATGGTTAGGTAGTCAAAAACAAAGCAAGATTAGTATGCAAAGGTTATGCACAAGTTGAGGGAATTGATTTTGATGAGACATTTGCTCCAGTTGCATGACTTGAAGCTATAAGAATGTTCTTAGCCTTCTCAAGTTTCAAAAACCTCAAAGTATATCATATGGATGTTAAATCAGCCTTTCTAAATGGTGTCCTAGAAGAAGAGGTTTATATTGAGTAGCCAGAGGGATTCAGCTTAACTGATAAACCAGACTATGTATGCAGATTGAAGAAGGTACTTTATGGACTAAAACAAGCTCCTAGAGCTTGGTATTCAAGACTGGATAAGTACCTTCAAGAATAAGGTTTCAGGAAAGGAATAGTGGATAGTAACTTATACATCAAAAATGAAGGTAATGACTTACTAATTGTGGTTGTTTATGTGGATGATATCATTTTTGGAGGTAACAATGATAAGATGTGTCAGAAATTTGCAAAGAGTATGCAGAATGAATTTGAGATGTCAATGCTTGGTGAGTTGTCCTTCTTTCTTGGACTTCAGATTTCATAATCAGAGAAAGGTGTATTTCTTTCACAAACCAAGTATATAAAAGAGATGCTAAAGAAATTTAAGTTAGAATATTGCAAACCAGTGAGTACCCCCATGGTTACAGGATGCAAGTTAAGTAAAGATGATGAATCTCTTAAGGCAAATCAAAAATTGTACAGATCTATGATTGGTAGCTTACTATATGTCACAACTACAAGACCAGATATAATGCAGGCAATGGGACTAGTGGCAAGGTTTCAAGTAGCACCCAAGGAGACACATGTAGTAGCAGTAAAAAGGATTCTCAGGTATTTAAAAGGGACTATGGATTTTGGGCTCTAGTACCCCAAAAGCGATAATTTCACTCTCACAACATATACAGATGCAGATTGGGTTGGCAGCATTGATGACAAAAAAAGCACAAGTGGAGGAGCATTCTTTCTTGGAGATTGTTTAGTCTCTTGGTTAAGTAAGAAATAGGCATCAGTATCCTTATCCACAGTAGAGGCAGAGTATATTGCAGTAGTTGCTTGTTGTACACAGGTATTATGGATGAAGTGAACTTTAGAGGACTTCAAGATAAAGCATGATCACCCTATTCCCATACTGTGTGATAATACAAGTGCTATAAATATCTCAAAGAATCTGGTGATGCACTCTAGGACCAAGCACATTCCAATCAAATATCATTTTCTGAGAGAGCAGGTGATAGATAAGCAAGTCAGGTTGGAATATGTTACTACAAAGGAGAAGATTGCAGACATCTTCACTAAGCCACTTCCAAAAGAGACCTTTGAGTATCTTCGAGGAAAATTGGGAGTAGTTCTACTCCCACCCCAAAATTAACCACCTCAAGGAGAGGAGGTGGGGAGGGGGCTGAGCTAAGAGTCTTATATTTAGCCCCAAAGGTGGCCCTTTGCCATTGATGTCAAAGGGGGAGAGATTTGAGTTAGGGGAGAGCATTCAATCAAGGGGAGCATACTTAGGGAGCAAACTGAAAAAGGAAAAAGGAATGGTTAAGGAAAAAGGGTTGCCATCAATGACAAAGGGGGATATTTTTGGATAATTTTGAGTAGTTGTGTTGTCATTGATGTCAAGAGTCAGTGTTAGTGATCAGTGCAAGGATTTGGCAAAAGGAGGGTTAAAATATTTATATTTTAAGCCCAAGAGATTTGGTTTAAAAGCGTCACATGATTGGTCAAAAGGTTGGCTAAAATACCCCTGAAGGAAGGAGATACCTAGGCCCAAAGGAAATAATATTATAATATTTATTATTATAATATTAAAGGTGATCAGATAAGGTCTAAGGGAAAAAACCTAGGCCCAGAAAAATATTATAATATTCATTATTATAATATTAAGTGTTAAAATAATGCCTAAGGTTATTTATAAATTATTTATAATATTTATATTATAAATTAATTTATAAAATAATTTAATTAAACCCTAAGTTAGGGTTGGGTGCAAAATATTTCATTTTAAATAATTTTCCCCATCGACAGTCGAGCAAAAATGAGATATGGTATTTATACCATAAAGTTTAGATGCAATTAAGTTAAGTCTCCGAATTAATTTTGCATGTGCGAGTATTGAAGTAAGTATTTATGCGAATTCGTGAGCGCATAAGGAAAGAGGCTTTTATTTTCTAAAAGTGGCAGAAATCATGGAGGATAAATCGAATAAGGCTCAAAGCCTTATCACCAACCACGTGGTTGGGCTAGTGGCAAGGCGTGGCTATGTAGAGTGTTGGGCGAGTGGAGGTCTCACGTTCGAGTCCCAGTGGTAGTGGAGGTTAAAGGTTTTGCATGTTTATTTTTTGGCATCGACGAAGGTGATAAGAAGTGGAAGGTGCTTCCTTGGTCTTGTGAGGGCGCGTAGCCCGCGTGGCTGCCTAAGCCATGGCTAAGGCGCTTGGCGAGTAGGTGAACGCGAGTTCGAATCACATGGGGTGCTTTGTGGAGTCTAAGGCATGCAAAAATTAATTTTTGCTTGTGGCTAAGGTATGAATAAATAATTTTTTATTTTTGCCAAGTGTTAATTAAAGTTTGGAGTTTATAAGGGTTTCCAAGGATTTTTGTTGGCATAATTTGGAATTAATGTTGGATTGAGAGTTGGAGAGGATAAGGTGTATTCAAGGACTTTATGATTGTAATTTGAAATTTATTTTGAGGGTTGAAATTTGATTTAAATATTTTATTGAGTTGGAGTTAAAAGGAGTTATAGGGAGATTGCCATTATAATTATTTTTGTGAGTGAATGATTCATTGATTGAAGATTGATTTTTAAGGAAGGAGTAATAAGGTGTATTTGTGCTTGATTTTTCATTTTATTGTATGGTGAAATAAATTATTGGGGTTAATATTTGTGTGGAGATTTTGAGATAGGTTGTTGCTATCTAACCTTGAAATTGGCAAGAGGATTTGTTGTGAGTAAAACAGGTTTTGAAGACATATCTCCATCAAAACAAAAGGTATGGGTAAATCATCCTTATGATTAAAGTGTGGTTGGATTGAATATTGTGAAATGCAAAGGTGGAGTGAAAAGGATTGTTTGATAAGCATTGTTGGAAATGTTTGAGTGAGTTTTTATATGCATGATTGGTGAATGTTTAGAGAACATTTGAGATAGAGATTGAAGATTATTTGAGTTAGGGTTTGAGACCCATTTTGTGTGTTGTTGGAAGTAGTGTGAAACACTTGGCTAGGGTTTGTGAGCAAGTTGTGCTTAATACCCTATTAATCTCTCCAAAAGTAGATTAATATAGTTATCAAAGAGTACCATCATGGAGGATATGATGGGCATTATACTTCCCTAATACCCTACTATTTTTAAATATGTCTATCAAGAAGTAAGAAATTGTATATCATGCCAAAAGCATTTATATAGGGAAAAGTGTACAACCATGCCACTTGGTCCAGTAGTGATTAATAACCCATTTAAACAATGGGTTATGGACTTTATAGGACCTATTTCTCCTTGTTCTAGTCATAATAATGATTACATCCTTATTATAACTAATTATCTTACATGATGTATCAAGGCTATCCCAACAAAGGATTATAAAACTTCTACTCTTGTTGATTTTTATGAATAGAAGTTGATGTCAATATTTGGAGTTTCAATAAAAGTGATTTCTAACAATGTTGATTATTTTGTTTATATAAAAAAATTTAGATTTTGTAGATCTTATAATATCATCATAAGGACTTCATAAAATTACTATCCACAAGGAAACAAATTGGTAAAATCTTCAAATAAAAGTATCATATGGATTTTACATAAAATTTTGATGATAATCAGTAGATTTGATATAAGAAGATTTCATTTGCTTTACAAGATGATAGGAAATTTAATAAAAATGCATCGAAAACTTCTCCATACTATCCGGTCTATTGGAAAGAGTCAATCCTTTTGATTTATATTGAACTACCTTCTACTCAATCCTTATTAGGAATCTTCATGCTAGAAAAAATAGATTTTTTAAAAAATGAGATGCTTAGAGTTGATCAAATTAGAAGAGATCAAAGAAGATGCCTACCAGAGGTTCATCAAGCATTAATCATGAGTTAATTTTTTTTTGATAAATGCATGAAATAAAAGATGAATAAAGAAGGAGATCTAGTACTACTATAGGATAGTAAAAATGAAAAGCCCAAATATCCTAAAAAAAATTATTCTTTATGGCTAGGATCTTTCAAAAACCATATTTTTATAAGGTAAAACTTCTTCCACCTATCATATATTTATGTTATTCACCTATGTTTATCTTATAATGGGTAATATTTAAAAATTTTCATGAGTAAAAGTTGTTTGAAGAAGTATTTTTCTTGTACATATATAAATATTGTATTTAAGATATTAATGAATGAAAAAAAAATGAGAATAAGGCCTAACGGATAAGGCAAAGTCAATGGATGACAAGTTCTATGTCTCTTGATCATTTAAATTATGATTGTCCCTAGCCCAAGATAAATGATGGTGTTAAAACTGCTTATGTTTTCAAAACTTGAAAAATGACACATGATAAGAGCTTGTTTCTCCAAAAAAAGAAGATTTTATCTTCAAGACAATATGAAAGTCTTTGATAATATCATCCTAAGATAAATTATTGAAATTGAATTTTCTTAGAAAGGAAGAAAGTGGCCTAAATCATTCATAGGCTTGTTAGCTTTTGAAGCTAAATACTAAAGATAAAATAACCACAAGATCTAAAATAAAGTTGCAATATGAAATATAAGATAATGGCAATATTCTAAATATATAAAACTCATAAATAACTTCAACAATAACTCATAGAATTAACATTAAAAAATGCTCACAAAAATTGTATCTCCATTGAATCAAGATCTCAAGTACCCATACTTACATACACTCTCATACTACAATACATGTATCTTGCACACTCACACATAGATACATATATAATGGAATGTGACTCTTCATATGGAGCACCCTTGGCCTTCACTCTTCTAGAGACTCTTCATCTTCCTATTCTATGGACTCATGTGCACATGGACTATTATGCACATTTACATTACCAAAATACTTTGCACACTTGTGCATTTATTACATTGCATAAAGTAAATACTCACACTCTAATCTAGGACACTCTCCTAATCTAAATATGTACCCAAGGTGGTACATTAGCATGTACCAAATAATGTAATATATTCCAACACCCCTGTATTACATTATTTGGTTATTGAAGACTTTAGTCTTCAATATGGTTCTTCATATTTTAACTCACTTTGCACTGTATGCCTTCTTGATCAAGTTCTTTCTCTTTTTGCTTATCTTCACCATTGATGTTAGTCATTATGCTTTTTGATGATATCACATTGTCATTTGATTCTTGCAAAAACATTTTCTCTTTGCCTTTGTCCTTCTTATCATAAGTCTTCATCTTGACCTGGTTTCTTTTCTTTGTCTTTGAATTTTGTTTTCATCTAGAGTAGTCAATCATTAGATAGCCTTGTTGAACAAGTGATCTAATAACATCTCTAGTCCACTTTTGTTTTTCTTGCTCTTTAAATAACCTTCTTGCCTGTTCTTCATGTCTATATCCATTGTTAGTAAAGACTTTAGAAATAATATTTTGAAATATACACTGTAATCTGTATGTTAAAACCTTCTCAAATTTCCAGTAATATTTTTCCTTGTAATAACAGAAAGTAGATGAATGAGATCCTTTTCCACAATAGTTACAAGGATGTAAATCCCAACAATCAGCTTTTTCATGACCTCCTCTATTACAATAAGTGCATTTCAAGTTTTCTTTTGTTGTTTTGGAAAATTTAATTTCATCTGTTTTCTTGATCAACTGATATAACCATGTGTGTATAGTTGAAGCAATCCTTCCTTTGCTTCTTTCATACATCTGTAAGAAGTTCTCTTGTTCTACATGTTTTGCTATATTTTGAGAATGATTCTTGAGTTTATTCTCAACATTATAATTATCATCAAATTCTTCTACCATATTGTTAGAAGATATCTTTAAAGTATATGTTCTTGTCAAATTGTCAATTTGTGATTTCTCAAAAGTCTTTTTAAGTCATATTGGTTCTTCTCTTCTACTCATACTTTTTATATTGTGATTATCCTTTGAATCAAGTATGTCTCTATGCCATGTTGATTTCTTGAATCCTCTATACTTAATAAGTTCTTCCATTGTTAAAGAAATCTTCCTGATAACTTGCTAGTCTTAAAGGTGAAAGACAATTTTGATAAAATTTTTAAATCTCTAAACCTTTGAGGTTGACTACCTTATGACTCCCTAGTTTTGAATATAGTAAGCTAAAGAAAATTTTCAATTCTTCAAGTTCTCTACTCTTTATTTCTCCTTAGTTTTGGGTGATAGACTAAGAACAATTTTTCAATTGTTAATCTTAAAGTTGGCAACCTTTTATCTCCCTAGATAGACTTGTCAAATAATACCTTTTGAAGTAATTTTAGTTTTTCAAAAACTTATGTTGAATTCCTTTTATCTCCCAAATCTCAAAAAATATAATTTCTTTTAATTCTAAATTTCTCAATCCTATGTTGGTGTTGAATTCCTTATAACTCCAAATTTAGAAATTTAGAAATTCTATAAAAAGATATTTGCAAGTTTTGTATTCCTAATTTGATGTAGAAAACCTTATTTCTCCAAACTTATCAAATTGCAAATATTTCAAATTGTTTTGTAAACTCAAATAATCAAATTACAAAACTTCAAATTAATTCCTTCAATTCTTCAAACCAATTTTCAAATCTTCATAAAACTTTCAAATAGCAATAATCAGGTTTCTAAGGTTTCAAATATTAATTCAATATCTTATCTCTCCAAAATAAAATAGTTTCACTTTAACCTTAGAAAATAATAATTTCATGTAACCTTATACCTCCTATCTTGAGCATATAATTAATTTCAAATAGAATGAATTACCTCCAATCTTGAATGCAAATTATCTTGGTCAATAGTGTTTGACCATCTCTTAATTGGTGCTCCTCCTTCTATGTTGTACGTATGGAGTTCTTGTTGTACTTTGGCTTGCCTTGGAAAGACTTCTCTCTCTCTCTCTCCTCTTTGATTGGTCAATTGACTTCCAACCTTATCAAGGCACTCTAATTAAAGACTTAAATACGTTAGCCCTATTGTTGTAATAGAAGTGGAAGTAATGCAGACCTATTTTCAGTCTTGGGTTTGACCCTTCAACTCCTTTCGTTGGTGCCTCCTGGATGGCTCTCTTGCATGATCCGAATGGAGTATCTCCTCCTTACTTGCACTCAAACTTCAATCAATGTGCTTCCTTGCACTTGCTCCTATTTCAAGCGTTCTCTGAAATCAAACTTCCACTTTGCTATATTTGGTACCTCGAAATATGCATCAATGTATCTGCTTGTGAACATTTGAATTACTCCAAGCTTATTGATGTTTCACTTCTCATGTGCCACATGGCACTCAATCTCTTCTACTTCTCCAATTTCGCTCACCTTGTTCTCCTCAGGTGCTTACAACGTAACTCTGCCTAGTTTGGTGAGATTATGACAATTTGGACGTTACACTTTACAAGTGTCTTGCCTCCAACAGAGATTCAAACATCTCCTTTAACCTTGGTGCAATATTGGCACTTGGAGTTTTCCCTAGCTCATCCTTTCCAATGCTTTGTCTTCTCTACGCACATCCCTTCAATATCTTTTGCATGAAATATTTCCTTCAATATTTGATGCTTGGAGTTTTCCCTAGTTCTTCAATGCTTTGTCTTCTTTACGTATGTTCCTTCACTATATTTTGTAGAAACATCTCGGTTACCTTCGTTTGAGCTCCTTGAGTGGAGCTATGGCATTGGACCTTCAGCTTGGTGGCTTTCTTTTGCTTTTCTGGTGGTGGCTCTTCCTTGAGTGGTGGTGGCTCTTCCTTGAGTGGTGGTGGCTCTTCCTTGAGCTATGGTGGCTCTTCCAACTCGGTGGTGCTTTTACTTCTCCAAACCGATGCCTCCTCCTTTTCTTGCACGGTGGTTCCCTTAGTGTCTTTAGACACTCTAAAATTTGCTCTATTTTGAGCCCTTATTTGGTCTTCTATTTGCTTAGAAAAAATGCCCTTATTCGGTTTCTTTTTACTTCAATAAATCTGCACTTTTATGAGCTTGTAAAAACAGCATTTAATACTAATATTGTTTCCTCCTTATTTCTCCTTTTCAAGTAAGCTTTAACTTAGATCTTTGTTGTTTTATTTTTGCAAATTTTAGGACACGAATGCTACCACCTTATTTTGCTTGAAGACTCTCTATTTCAACTTCCTTTTTTAAGAATTTAATAAAGCTAATATGGTGCTCTCAAATACTTAATGTAGACTGGTTTTAATGCTTGAATAATAAACTTTTGTAGCACCAATATCGCATACCTTTTTGGCCTCCTTTTGTAGCTAATCTCCTTGGTGATTTGATTCACCCTTTTGCTATCTCGATCTTGTAAATTTTGCAGCTTCACTTCCTTTCACTTTTCTACTCTAAACTTATCAATTTTGTAGCTCTAATTTCTTCCCAAATACCAACTTGCTTGCTGCCCAAAAACTCTCTCAAATCTACCCCAAAGTTCTCCAAAATGCAGCTCTCTTTTCTCCTTCTAATGCTGCCCAAAAATATGATTTTTGTGGCTTCAAATCTCCTCCAAATTTTTCTCTCGAACTCTAAAATTTGCAGCTATTAGTGTACCCAAATTTTATCTAAAACTCTGCAGTTTTGTAATCAATTCCTCCTTTGTTTTGTTGTCCAAAACTACCTCGAAATTCTCCAAATTGTTGCCTTCTTTTTCTGTCAAGTCTTCCTTCAATTTGTTGTCCTGTGATCCTTCAACTTCTACCTCAAAAATCAGCAACCTCCTTCTTTGCAAATTAGCCTTCAAAACCTTTATGGCTGTCTTCAAAACTCTCAAATCTGGTGGCCTCTTCTAGCTTCTTTCTCCTTCAATATTCTTGTCGAATTCTGACTTCAAATTTTACCTCTTCCACTATCTTCTTCCTCAAGAATCTGAATGTCTTGAGGTCTTCAAAAATCTTCTCCAAAATTTGGCAAACTTCTTGCCAAATCCTTCTTCCTTTTGGGCTTGTTGTCGGATGGTGATAATTGTCCCAAATCCTTCTTTTCAGGAGCTTCTCTTGCTTGCAATCTTCTACCTCAAGCTTTCTTCAAATCTCCTCCAATGGCCACTTCTTCAACTTTGCAATGAGGCTTTCTCTAGCCTTCTTCTTCTTCTCAAATTCTCTTGAGACCTCTTCCCTTGGGTCTTCTAATTATGTAGCTTCTCAAATCTCCTTCTTTCTTATTCAAACTTTCAATGGACCTTTTTCCTTGTGCCTTCTAAATATTCTATGGGGACGTCCTTCGTGGGTCTCCTCAATCTTCAATATTCTATAGTCTTTAATTTGCAATATTCAATCTTCAATGAGACCTCTTTCTTGGACCTCCTTAATCTACAATGTCTACTCTTTTGTTGCAACTCAAAACTAATCCCTGCACGAGGAAAGCACATAGAATTTCAGGCAATCGAAGGTGAAATTCTTCTCTATCTATTGTAGGAAGCTTCTCAACTTTTGAGAACTAATTTTTTGCAACAAAAAACTTAGAAAATAGCAACCAAATACATTCAAATTTCCAGAATTCTAAAATCAATAAACTTCACTAGTTATTCTCAAAACTAGTGGAAAGAAATCTATGTTGAGTCCTAGTCTTCACGAGTTTTCCTTCAACCCTATGGAAAGACTCTAGCCAAATAGCAATCTAGAATCTTCTTCAATCTATCAAAATTTTCAATAGGACCTCCTTCTTGGGTCTCTTAATCTCATCAATGTCAAGGTCTATCTTCAAGACCTGTAATTTCCTTCTATTCTGAATTTGCTCTTGGAATAGGTAAATCTTCAAACTTCCTTGGTTTTCTTTTCCAAAGGTAATTTCTTTAACTTCATTGGTTTCTCCTTAACTAGTGGAAATATCCTTTGCAACTTTAAAACCTGTGCAAGACAAAACCTTGTTGTAGCTTTGATACCACTATTAGCTTTTGAAGCTAAATACTAAAGATAAAATAACCACAAGATCTAAAATAAAGTTGCAATATGAAATATAAGATAATGGAAATATTCTAAATGTATAAAACTCATAAATAACTTCAACAATAACTCATAGAATTGCCATTAACAAATGCTCACAAAAATTGTATCTCCATTGAATCAAGATCTCAAGTACCCATACTTACATACACTCTCATACTACAATACATATATCTTTCACACTCACACATAGATACATATATAATGGAATGTGACTCTTCATATGGAGCACCCTTGGCCTTCACTCTTCTAGAGACTCTTCATCTTCCTATTCTATGGACTCATGTGCACATGGACTATTATGCACATTTACATTACCAAAATACTTTGCACACTTGTGCATTTATTACATTGCATAAAGTAAATACTCACACTCTAATCTAGGACACTCTCCTAATCTAAATATGTACCCAAGGTGGTACATTAGCATGTACCAAATAATGTAATATATTCCAACAAGGCTTGCAAGCACAAATATTCAACTCGCATTTGATATTACAAATATCAAGATGTCAATGTAGGTATGCACTCCACACCCCATAAAGCACACATTAAGAACCATGCAAAGAGTATTTCATATAAATGCATGCCAAGAATCAATATTTTTCTTACTTTTTATAAACAACCTTTCATGTGGATTTCTCTAAGCAATGGTGTCCATCCCATTATGCACCTTTCTTTTGAAACACACTTGTCTTGTCATCCTAAAATTTAAGCACCTCTATAAAAAATGTTCTATGAATAATGAGATATCTCTCAAAGTCATTCTTATTTTTATTTCAGAATTAATGTTTCCATTAGCCTACATTTTTTCCCATGCAAATGTAATTACTTTGTAGATAACCCCTATATATAAATACCTCTTACCTAAAAAAAAATCATTCTCGCCTTCCCTTAGGGTATGCATAGGATGCTCATTTTCATCCTCCCAGATCTTATGGAATAACATAAATTGGGTTCAACAAACTTCCTTTAGTAAGACTATTCACCCCCTAATTAGCTTACCTTTTTCACTAGTTTCTTCCTTTATTTTTTTATTTGTTAAAATGCTTTCCCCAATTGGGGCTACACTTTTTTCTATTTATGAATGAGGTCTTGGACTATGTATTCACCCTTATGCCATTTAAGAAAAATATTTCTAATAAAATCTTGCAAATTCTTAGGTCACACTTGAAAATAGTGTTGTTTTTGTGTCAGTTAGCTCATAATATTTTTCGTTCCCACTTGCTTTATTTACCAATCCATCACAAGAACGATATACCTATGGTATCCTTGCATGCTAAAAGTTATTTTATATATTCATTTTATCTACATCCCTTGTGTCTTCATCACAAAATTGTCTAAGTATTTACAAGCACATTTGTATATTATATTATAAAGGAATATTCTCATGAATTGGTAAATGCTTTCTTGACACACCTTTTTTAAAGTGTCATTGCAAAGTCATTCTCCTACATATAAAAATTCCACTCAATATTTCTCAAATTCTTACATAGATTTCATTTAACAAAGACATTAAGTTAATTATGTGATTTATTTTTGAAGTACACCTATGGCTATGTCACCCCACATATGTTTTTCTTGCTTTCCTAATTTCCTTATGTAACTTGTAGAGAAAATGTTAACAAACTAAGTTAAGTCAATACCCAATTTTTTTCTTGACCACTTATCAAAGGTTCCTCCACACAAACCCACCCTAACATCATTCAAACTTCTTGGAAAAATATATCCTCATGGAAGTGTAACTTATCATAAAATAATTGTCTCATACATTCATATTTTCCCACACTTCCAAAAATCTACAAATTATAAAGAAATTAAAAAGGGCTCAACTTACTAAGTTAATTCTACTAATAATTTTGTAGGTGCATCAATGAATTCATCTATAATCACTGGAACTCCACCATATTTCAAGAAAATGAATTTCAAATATCGACCATAATAAGAAAGTAGGATGGTTTTAGATTTGTCAAAAATAGCAACACTTAAATGGTGATGGGTGATTATGAGACCCTAGAGAATGACATATTGTTCAAGTAGAGGTCTTGTAGGATGAGAAATTTAGATATTACCAAAGAATCTATCTTCAAGGAGACTTTTACATGCCCAAATTTAGTTGTTTTCTATGTAATGCATTTGGATCTATTGACTAGTAATCTTATTATGGAAAGAGGTAAAGTGTTTACCTCTATCAAACAATAAATGGTCAACACAATACATGATATTAAGGAGGAATTGGCTATGGGTTCTCTAGAGGAGAAATTTCCACACTACTATAAATTTATCTAAAGTAGACTTCAAGGAGATCGATGAAATAATTTTCCTTCTCAATAGGATTAGAGGGAATAATATTCTCAACACTTTAAGAATTGGATGTTCTCATTATCTAAAAATATCTTTGATAATAGAAAACCCATTGATTGAGCCCATGTGATTTTCCAAGATTTGATTTATCAAGTTGCTAATGTCTTAACAACTAGGTTATTTTATATGATCTCTTATTTGTTATATATTCTTATGATGTTTGTCCCCACTGAAGTGAATTTGGGAGTGAAAAGTAAAATTGAATAGGGACTTTAAATTTCATAGTGCTATTCATCCTTCCATTCAAAAACTTAAAAGAAAAAGGGATCTTCCATCCACAATGGTTTCTTATAGCATATTTTCAAGATCATTCAAGAGAAAACAATATGGGATTATTGAAGGAAGCTATATGATTGAAGAATAAAATTCAAAAGAATCTAAGAAGTCTTTAGGAATAAAAAAAATTAAAGAAATATTTAGAGATTATTCATTTGATGAATCCACTCAATAAATGTACACTACCTTTGAAGACAAAATGTTAATTCATATAGAAGAATCTTCTAAAGGAAAATCTTCTCCTAAAGGTGAGACAAAGTCTAATTTTGAGGTGTAGGTAATAGCAATTGGTATCAACATGGAAGCTATTTCACCTACCATTTACAATATTGAGGAAGAAGTTTAAGTAGTCAGAGCTCCTATGGAGTCTCCAAAGACACAATAATCCTCACAACAACCATCTTTAGAGAAAAGTCCCCAAGGAACCCCTATAGTTATTACATCAAAGCTAAAGCAAGTTGGAGGTGTTAAAAAACTTACTTGAGGGGGAATTGATGAGAATAAAGATGATGACGACAATGATCCAACCAAAAAGAAAAGAAAGCCAATGTCATCAAATAAATCCAAAAAGAAAAACCATAAAATAATTGAAGATAAAGAGAAGAATCCTAGTCACACTACCAATCTTATTAATAGTGAAGGAATGAAGGTAAAAGAGGAGGCTAACAATACAAGGCACTGGCTTTAACGAGACAACCCCAAGGTAACCATGATGATTTTATAACATAAATATTGAAAAAAACTAGTGTCTAAAGAGAATTTAAAAGGAGATTGATCTCTCTAGCTGGTTTGATGATGTGTTGGTTTATTCAAAGAAGAGGGGTGCCAAATTAAATGTGGCATACAATAGAAACAAAAATAAATAAACTATAAAATAAGTTGTCTTGAAATCAAACACATAAGACAATAAAAATATGAAAAGAGAAGACTTCGACATTATCACACATGAGTTACCCATATTAGATATTCAAGGGAACATTGGACTATTAAAATTGACACATGATTTAATGGAGGACAATATCCAAGAATTGGCAACCAAGAACATAGCTTGAAATTAAAAAAGAGTGTATAAAGAAGCTATTTGCCAAATTCAAAGTGACAAAGATGAGAAAGGGTAAAATTGGAGCATCTAGATCTAAAAGGACATGGCCTAAAGATAGTGGAAAATATTTTAAAGCAATCTAAAAGTAGAAAAAATCCTAGTGGCTTAAGAACAAGAAGATACACAGTTTCAAATTGTCAAAGATGTTGCCATGGTTTAAACAAAAAACATAACATTGTTATGATTGAAGATGTTTTGTAGATATAATTGATAAATTTTATAAAATTCGAAGTGTTGATAGAAATGGCTTGGCCAGCTTACATAAAGTATAATAAACTATTGATCATTGTACAAAATTATGATGAATTAGCTCAAGCAAAAGTGGATAATATAAGACTTATTAGATGCCCCAATTAACATTGTAGTAGTCTGGTCTAAATCCGCTGAGTGTGTGCTAGACCGACAACGACAGTATGTATCCCGAACGACTGGTGGTCCCCCTCACGCTAGGTCAAAAATAACAAGGTGGTATAGGCTTGTTGGGAGCATCCCTTATGGTTTGAACCCTGCACTTGGCAGTTACTAAAAATAGTGTGGATGTAACCAACTCCCCTATGTATCTATAAAAAAAATATTGTATAAAGCCAAAGCAACTAATGGAATATGTTTGGAATTAAGTATTTGAGAAAGTATGACAACCCTTTGTTGTGAACAACTTAGGAAGAAATAATGAATAAAGCATTGGATTAAGCTCTTGAGGATTACACCAAATTGATAGATAAATTCCGTGATCAAATCAATAAAATGTATGGCCACTTCAAGGGTATTACTATAAATACTAATTGAAAGACAAAATAAATAGTGAAGAAGACTAGGAAAACTATGCTTATAGAAGTTGATAAGTATTGGAACAATGTCCTCTTGGGATTCAAAGGATAAAATGAAGAAGTTCTTAGCAGGTTTGTGGGACTTTTCTCAATCAAAAGCCAATTTTCAAAGTTGACGAATATTGTAAATGCTAGTGATAATCAAACTAAAGATGAAAAATACAAAGTTGATGTGAGGATGCTTAGTGTAGGCAAACCCAATTTGGATTTCCTTGATGGATAGCTGAATATTTGGTGAAAGTATTAGTAGAAGGGTGCCAAAGGAAAATAAGTCGATGCCACTTCTTCATAAACTTGTGACCTACCTACCTTCCCCTCATGGGGAATACTTAAATCACTTGTTATGTCATCTCATGAACCTACCTTCCCCTCATGGGGAATTCTTAAATCACTTGTTATGTCATCTCATGAATCTGGTGTGTCTTGAAGTAAATTTTTGGTAAAATATTAATTATAATTACTTTGAATCCTAATTAATTAGGAGAGATAACTTACAAGTAGTTGAGTTGGTAATCCTTTTTCTTAACCAACAAATTTTATATAAAAATGATGAAAGAAAGAAAGGAAGGGTAATGATTACTATTTAGCTAAGTATATAATTGTGATAACATCTTAATATACAATTGTATCTTAATGTACAACTATAAAAGAAGTTTAAAACTATTATTCTCAAATTGTTAGAAACAATTGTGTGATATTAACAACTTTTCTTTCAAATTTATTGTTGTCGTTGAAAGAATTTTATTTCTATGATGAGATGTACATGTGATCACATTTGTGTGATATTAATGGCTTTTCCTTCAAATTTATTGTTGTTGTTGAAAAAAATTCATTTCTATCATGATGAAATGCACATGTGTTTTTTCTATTTTAAATATTACTTGAGTTCAAATTGTTACATTATTTTTTAAGTACTGTACACAATACTAAAAAAAAGAAAAATAAGAATTAGACACGTAGTTAGAGAGGTCAAAGGCATGAATGCCATAAAGACAATATCTTTCCAACTAAACATTTCTTCTTCCCATGCTTCCAGTACCTCCCAACCTTTTATACATTCCACCATTTATTCGACACTTTCTTAAGGAACACCCCATCCCTCAACCTACCTTGTTCCAAGGGAAACGTAAAAAGCATGACGAAACACGGATTCGTGTTTTCTCTACTACTACTACGCGTTTCTGTACATACTTTTGTCTGGTTCTTCGAAACGTTCACAGTTCGGAATCGACGGCTCGACAGAGGCCAAGCGTACATCGCTGGCAGAGAAACAAATTCGTAACGGAGTCCGCGTCAGCAATTCCAGCGCAGCGCGTGTGCTGCCACACCCCGCACACGTCGCAGGCGATCATTCTCTCGCAGTCGTCCTCCCTGGCACCGCAAGGGCAATCCACCTTCCACGTGTCGAGACCTCCCTCGTAAACAAGCTCGCTGCCCATGTCGATGCCTCTGCCCTCCAACGACACGCAGGCACCCGACTCGATGACTCCGAACAGGAGATCGGCATCGCTCCCCTCCAGCTCAGCGATTCTCTCCACGTGGAAGTCGCGGGTGACGTAATAAGTTTCTCTGAGAGCCCTCTGCGCTTCCTCCTTCAAATCCCCGATTGTCGAGTAGGGCGGTATGACGACCAACTCCGGCGGAGGCAGCGCTGAGTCAGCACTGAGCGAAACTCTGCACATGACACGCAGCATCATCTGGTCGTCGTCGAACTCCCACTGATTGGCGCAAACCCGCCTCGTCATTTCTCCCTTGTAATCTTTCACCAATTGCTTGGTGTCGAGGATTATTCTGGCTGCTGTAGGAATCGCCGTCAGGACGTTAGCGCTCCCCCCGTAGTTCTCCACCACGCGTGAGTACAGACACGTAATGTCTCTCCACACGTCGTCTCTGGTGGGGGCGTCCACGGCGGCCTCCGACAGTGGCGCCTCCTGCAGGCTGTACTCGAGCACCTTCGTGACGGGATTTAGCGCCCTGCGCACCACGTGGCATCCCACCACGCGGTTCCCCAGCGACTTGAGAACGAAGTCCAGTAGCCCCGTGTCACCGATGTGAGCCCTGGCCGCGTTTCTCACGTCCTGACGTGGAATCCACGTGTTCACGCCGCCGACCCTCAGCGTCTCCGTTATTACGCGGGTCGCGAGCTCGATTCTCTTTGCCGACCAACGGCAGGGCGTCGCGATGTCCGCAGCAGACGAGGAATTGTTTTTGTTTTTGCCGAGAGGAAGGCGGGCCTTGAGTTCCATCATGAAGCTGATGAGATCTCCCACGGTCTGTAGCGTGTTTCCGCTCATCCTCTGGTACGTGCTCACGATCAACACCACATGGCGATCGAAATTCACATGCAAGTTTTGCAACATTATATGCAGTGGCATCCTGCGAATTACTTCGATAGATTTCACGTATGTTTGTTGGGTGACGCCATAGCTGCCGCGCCCGAACTTGAAGCCCCACCTGGCGAACCAGGTTTCCCCATAGGCCACGCACTGCAGCAGCCTCAGTTCCATTCCTCTCTTCATTGCCACATCCTCCACGCTAACCTTCCTGCACATAACCAAAATTTAACAGTTAAAATCAAACTCTGAAGTTTCAAGGCATAGTTCCCCCAAGTAGGAGACGTAATCTAACGTCGTATTTTACTCTCGAAGTAGAACCGAAACGGCCAATTCATGAATCCGAGACGATGTTAGCTGAGTAGGACTGAAATTACGTCGAGCTTGCCTGCCCAATTAACAAAATTTTCCTCGAAGAAGACGAAACGACTGTGAGATTTTGAAATCAAGGTACCTGGCTCTGAGCATGGCGCAAATCCGGTCCCAGAGATCCATAATTTCCAGCCCGGAGGCGTACCGGGAACCCCTCTCTCTGCCGTTGATACGCACCAAATGACCGAAACCATTGGAGTGCATGATCCCGTGCAGCAGATGGGTCTCCCTATACAAAACGTTCAACCGCAGTGCCTTTTCATTACCCCCGTCGCCAATTTCCGGCCCAGGTATGACAAAATGGTACCTGCTCCTGCACACGAAGTGGTGGCTCCATCCTGCAACAACAAAATCCATTCAACATAAGTACCATGTTGTACCTATCTATCTATATCTATATATATATATATATTGTATATATAACTATATTCTTTCTATCTATATATATATATATATATATATATATATATATATATATATATTTCGACCTATGCAACGGCAGTAGTTGCAGTGGGGGCGTTCCGCGTTGTGAACCGACTCTTCCACGACGATCACCGGAATCCGGCACCGACTGCTATCGTTAACGTCGAGTTCGATCGACCAGACAGTCGTGCTCTCTTGCCGGAAAAATTTCTGCAACAGAACGCGGACGTTCATCCGGAAGGGTCCGTCGAAATCTAGGGGGCACCCGGGGTCGCCGAACGTCCGGAAGGCGTACACCCGGGTACTCTCGTTATCGCGTTTCCTCTTCCCGCTTTGCTCCGAATGCATCGCTCGATCGAATCTCAGTCCCGCCACCGCGAACCATCAACAGCAGGCATTCGCAAAACCTCTGGTAATGCTCGTATGGCCGATGCGGCGCCGGGGAAATAAATAAATAAGCGGCGGTCGAAAAGACTGTATGCGAGCTAAAAGCATGACCTCGTAGATAATTTCCCAATTTCCCAGCCCCACCTTTTGCAATTGCTCAACGTAGGGCCCATGCACCATCCGACGGCTCGGAGTTCCGCCACGTAGCGGGGAAGCCGTCTGCGCCGTCGATCTTCTAACGGTCTCGTAGCGACTTTTCGGTCCACTCCCCCTCTTATGATAGTTTAACGTGGCCCTGTTCTCCGGCGAGGGAGATATTTATTATCGTGGGCGATTGATTACACTTCCACCGGCATCGAGTCGGTAACGCTGTCGTTGGAGTTGGAAATGAAGACACGGGTACTAAACAAACTCTACACTTCGAATTCCTTGTCGTTTGGCGAGTTGCTTCTGCTCAAATTTGTGTCATACTTGTCATGCAACAACGGGTGGAAAAGTGATAGAGGAATTTACATAAAAAGGATCCAAGTTTAAACCAACAATAATATAGTGCACCGTCTACCAAAAAAAAAAAATTTAAAAATAATAATAATAAAATAAGATGGATAACAAAAAATAGAAGTTAATAGTAATAAAGAGATTATAATTGTATTTTGTTGTGATATATTTGATATCATCACTCATTCATAGGCGAGTTTGTGATGTGAAAAAGTTCTGAGTATGTCCTCCATTTTTTTTTCTGAAGTCTTCGGGAAGAAATAGAAGTAATGAGTTCCTGAAATTCATCATTGTTTTCTGCTGAAACTTTTGAAGATATTGGATCATGTGAAATATCTTATGAAGCCTATTGATAACATCTCCTAGTGTACTAAAAGTGTTGAGGAATATTATATTATTTGGTACATATTAATGTATCCCCATGGTACCTTCATGGTAAAATTGTAAATATGTAATAAATTAGGGCTGGGTCTATAGTTTAGGTGTGTGATTTATATTTCTCTTTTATGTAAGTGTCAAATGTGCAAGAAATGCATAAGTATCATGTAAGAGTGAAATGTGTAGGAAATGCACAAGTGTCATGTAAGTTAGAGTTCGAATGTAGATTGAGAGAATGTGCACAAGTGTCTTGTATATAAGAGTGCAAATATGTAATGTGAGGATGTGCATAAGTGTCTTAGATTAGGAATGTATGTAGAAGTGTAAGAATCATGTTTATGTGTGCAAGTGTCTTAGGGTCAAGTGTCCATATAAGAACCTGAAGAGTCTAGTATGCAAGTGGCAGAATGATAAGTCAAAGGTCATGGGACTTGTCATATAGAGAGCAAAACTCAAGTACTTGAAGAGTCATATTACTATGACTATATAATGGAGATAATACTTCATAAGAATGTAACACGAATATTAGATTACAGAGTTGTAGCAGGGAGAAAAGGAATAAATCTTGTATACAGATTTTTGAGCAATTAATATTGTAAGTTTTCTCCATGCATAGTTCATGAATGACTTAGGATATTTACATTCATATTTAATTATATAAGTGAATACTTATTTTAGTATTATATAGGCCTTGATATACATATTAATTTGCTCATATATTATTCTACTATTTATTATTGATATTTTAACCTTTAATATTATGGTTATTTTATATTGGGATCTATGATATTTTGTGGTAGTAAGGCTTAAAAAGCCAATAGAAATCTCCAACAACATGGGAATGAATGTGTCCCAAATGTAACAAAATATCAAAGGTCAAGTCTACTAAAACAATACCCCATGGAGGAGTGGAACTGGTAAACACCTTTTTGCATCTAAACTTCCAAATATGTTTGAGAAAAATGAGTCTACAAACATCCCAAAGTTTGGGATGATGATCCTGCTAGGAAAAACCAAGTAGAGCAAGCTTCCAAGATCTAGTGAAGGAGGGGAATAAAAAAGTGTAGAAAACATCCCAAAATTGTTTAGCCATGTCACAGAACCAAAACAAGTGAATAAGAGCTTCTAAAGCATTACAAAATTTGCATTGAGGGGAAATATGTAAAATTGGAGCCAAAATTTTAGAAGTTGGAAGTTTTTTATGTAGAACCCACCATCCAAGAAGTTGAGTTTTGGATTCAACAAGAACTTTCCAAATTTGAGTAGCAAGAGACTTCCATTGGGCATTGGTAAAATTGACTTGCCACTTGACATTGAGCTTAGAGTCCAATGGTAAAGAACAAAATATTTTTGTAGATCCAACTAGATTTAATGGAAGAGATTCTATGGTCATTAAGCCATCTCCAATCAGTCCATATATTGTAGGTAATTATTCCCAACTTTATAAGGACCTCACATGGAATGGAAGCCACAACAAGGCCATAAGACTCCTTGAACAAAGAGGGAAGGGAACAATAATTGCGGATCTAGGTCCAAGTGAGAATTGAGCAGCTACTCGGATCCCAAATATCTCTTATTCTATTTATACCTTTCTTTAGAAATGCTAGTCCTCAAAGAGCACTACATAAAGCTAAAGGTTTATCATTATGGAGGATAAGTTTACTCCACCAAAGACTATTTAGACCGATGCTTAAACCATGACATAAGGAGTCAAACTTCCAAGCCAATAAATGAGAAATTGATTGCCAAGCTTTCTAGTTATGGGTAAGAGGAATAGATCCTTTAACCATAAAGTATGGTGCATTAAGGACCTTATCCTCCCATGGGGTTTCTTTCCATTTACCTTTGTGAGTAGCTTGGGAGATTCTGTACCAGAACAAGTGTTTCCAATTTTCATCTCCAGTGATGGCTCTAGCAACCCATTTCACAACCAAACTTTTGCTCTAGGTAAGAGGATCAATAATACCCAGACCTCCTGAAGCCTTTGGTTGAGTACAAAGTTTCCATGAGATGGTTGTCATGCCTACCTCCCCATCCCATTTGGTCCATAAAAATTTATGAATGACCTAAGTAAATTTGTTATAGGCATCCTTTGAGGCCATCCAACAAGAGGAGTAGTAAACATGAGAGGCTACCATAACTTTATTCACAACTTGAATTCTTCCTGCTAAGGAGAGAAACCGAGTCGACCATGCATTGAACTTCTTCTAAAGTCTTTCCATAACCCAGTTCCACATATATTTAGGAGAAATATTAATCCCAAAGGGGATTCCCAAGTAACGAATAATAATTCCATGAGGGATGATCTTCCACTTAATCGAGGAGTTGCAACCATTAGGATTGGAAGAAGTATAGAAGACTTATGTTTTAGAGTGGTTGATACGAGAGCCAAAAACATCACAAAATAGTTGTACAATCTCTTTAACTATTTCCACCTCCTATTGGGTATTTTGAAGAAAAAGAAGGGAATCATTAGCAAAATGTGATTTAAGAGCACATTTATCCCCAGGAAGCTTAATACCTTGAATGAGGCCATCAGATTGAGCCTTATGAAGAAGATAACCAAGAGCATCGACAACCAGAACATACAAAAAAGGAGCAAGAGGGCAACCTTGTCTAATAGACCATTGTAGAGGGAAGGAAGGGGATAGAGCTCCATTAACTTGAACACAAGTTGAAGCATCACCAAAGAGCATACCAATTTGATTACAGAATTTTGGACCAAAACCAAGCCAAGAAAGCATACAAAGAATAAAATCCCATCTGATTCTATCATATGCTTTGTCAAAATATAACTTAACCAAGAGGGCATCTTGATTGGAGTTGATAGCCCATTGCATTATTTCCCAGGCCATCATAATATTATCTAAGATATAACAACCCTTAAGAAAACTAGATTGTTTTGGGTGAACAATAGCTTGTGCAATAGGTTTGATTTTTAAAGCTATAACTTTAGCTATGATCTTGTATGAAACATTGAGGAGGGTAATAGGTCTCCAATTGGAGATTTGATTATGAGCCATTCCTTAAAAAATAATTTTTATTAACCTTGCATTGATATAAGCTCTAAGAGAATTGTTTTGGAGAGATTCTAGGTAAACACAATGAATATTTGAGGAAAGGATATGCCAATTTTTTATAAAACTCCACTAGAAGACCATCCATACCAGGAGCTTTGTCATTCTTCATAGAAAAAGAGCATTATGTAAATTGTTCACAGAAAGAGGACATTCAAGTTGATCCCAAATAATGGGGTCTACTAGGGAGGGAATATGTTCTTGCACATATTCCATTAAGAGAAGATGGATGTCATCCCTTGGCTCCACTATAAAAAGTTGAGAGAAGTGGGTTACAAAAAGATTCATGATCTCATTGGAGTCAAAAAGGGAATGACCTGAAGGGTCCTCCAACTCAATAATCCTTTTTAAAATATTTTTATGCCTGAGGTAGTTAAAGAAAAATTTAGTTCCTTTATCTCCTTAGGAGATCTAATTGAAACAAGATCTAATATGTGCCCCTTTAGCACAATATGACTCATAACCTCTTGCCTGATTTTTAGCATTAGCTAGGTCACATTGAATAACAACATTAGTGGGATATTTCATAAGCATGGAATGGATATGAGAGATCTCTTTATGAAAGTGACTCTCTTGAATCTTCTTCCTCCTAGAAACATAGTGCCCATACCATCTGAGGGAAGAAACAATACTATAAATAACTATTTCAAATCATTTGATCCAACTAGTATTACCAATTGGTCTAGTTTCGAACATGATCTACAAGGTGGCAATAGGCAAGGCTATCAATAGGGGAATATTTAATTTGAAAGTAATTTGTATGGAATCAAGGGAGATTGAGAAATTTTGGATAGAAAAAAAGATAGGGAGGTGATTAGACATAGTTATCTATGAAATAAAAAAGACCTACTCTTGGATGGAGAGAACATGTCTAGAAAATATTTATTGAAATAAAATATCTCTAGATGAACAAGCTTCTTGGAATAACCTTGACGAAAATTGGACCACATAAACCAATTATTCCTATGAGAGGATGATTTACCAAAGAGAGGATCTACAACAAACAAACCAATTGAAAAATTCAACTGTTGAAAGATATTTTCTACCATCCCAACTTTTATCAGTAGGATTTTCAATCATATTAAAGTCACCTCCTATGATCTATTTTGTAGGAGGAAGAGAAACAATTAACAATTCCTAGAGGGAAGAGAAACAACTAAAAATTCCTAGAAGGCTATATGACTAAGAGGGTCATTAGGAGTCGTTGGTCAAATATCTGCCTAATTAACAAAACTACATTTGTGCACCCTAGACATGGCCAACATTGAATGACCGGAGGAAAGGAATGTCCTCCGTGCCAATCTCCAGAGAGGGTTGGCTCCCAAGCTAAATCCTACACGGGTTCAAGACTAGAGTTGCAGGAAAGAAATTAGAAATTGCAGAAAGAGATGGGAAATATGGCCACAGGCCGAAGGTGTAGGATTTGGGGTAGACTAACAGCAAGAAATTCACCCAAGCATGAAATAACATGTAATAAAAGGAAAGCAGCAGAATTCACTTGTAACCTTGCAAAGACAACCTCCAAAATAACACTCCAACACTCACTCCCTCACTAGCAATATTTAAATTCAGATGCAGAATTCAAATTCAACAGCAAATAAGGAACATGAGCATAAAATAGAAATGTATGAATACAGAAGGAAATCACACACAAGATCACTTGCAAATTTAGAAGCCTTGTATCTTCTATTGATGCAGAGAACTTGGAAAGTTTTCTCACAAAATGTCTAACCTCCTTTTACAATGAATATTGAGTAGTATTTATAGAGGATTTCACCTCTTTCATTAAATGCACATGGAGACAAAATGATCACAGATCAGGAACCATAGTGAGGAAATTCCTCCTTGGAAATATGGAAAATACATCCCCTCAAAACAATGATCCATCTTCTAAGGAAATTCCTTCATGAAATCTGCATTTCTGGATTTGGTGCATAGAAAATTATAAGGCTTGGCTATTTGATTGGAGATGTTCACCATCTTGAAAACATGCTTCTACTTTGGAAATCATGAAAATTGCATTACATATTTAATATAGTTGTCTTCCTTGCTCGAGATCTACAATTTGAGTTACTCCTTACCTCCATTATTAAATATTTTTGTTAATCTGCTCTAGGCACCTTTAGAAAACTTGTGCATTAGTGGAGAATACACCTTTAATAGATTATATCCCTTCTTTGACCATGGTGAAAATCATTCCTTTTATCCCAGGAAAAAACCTTTTAATAGTCATGTCGTCTTCCTTTTTAAAATCATGTTCACCCCCAAAAGGGGTGACAGAGGTCATCGCCTTCCTATTGGGGTGAATGCGATGTTGACTATTCAACATCGTTTACCCGACTTCGCATTTACTAGTGCATTCGTGACTTTGTTCTTTAGAGGATGTTCACCCATGGGAGAGGTGAATGGAGCGTTCACCCCTCAACCAGGGTGAACGTGATATTGACCTATCTATGTCATGCATGCCATTGAATTTTTCATGTCATGCTTTCAAATGACATTCACCCCAAAGTGGGGCGAATGGAGCTTTCACCCCAAATTTGGGGTGAACGCACTCCTTTGCCGAACATATTCTCTTTGCAATGATCGGGCACATTATTTTAATTTTAAAAGATGTTCACCCCAAAGTGGGGCGAACGAAGCCTTCACCCCAACTTTGGGGTGAACGTGATTCTTCCAAATTTTATCTTAGGGTGCTTTCATATATTTCAAAATTTCACCATTTTAATGAAACTTTCTCTTTTATTTTGTAGTGTGTAGGGCCTTTTGCTCAGGGTGAACACGTCTTCATTTTGCAGTGAAATTTTTGTCTCCATACTTAGTCCTTGTGCACCATTTCTCAATGAATTTATAGATAAAGTAAACTCAAATCTCCAATACAGTTTTCCAGCCTTTTCCATTAAACATTCATTACTTCCAAGCCAAAAGAGAGTATATACAAACAAAGAAAAAAAAATAAAACAACTACAATATATAAATTCAGCCAAAATATTATATTCTCAGATTAACATATTTTATCGTATTACAATCAAAATGCTCCTATAAAATAATATCAAAATCCCAATGTGGCAAAGTGCAAAACTACCAATATTTTTGGTGGCTCACGGGGTATCCAGCTCGCATGGATGCAAGCGATCCTAGGCCTTTATCCATTGGGCTGCTATGGAGTCTTTTTGTCGGCTGCCTTAGTTGGCACTTTTGATGTGGATGCCTTTCAATGTGCCTCCTCTTCGACTTTCTCCTTGGCTTCAGCTTCGGCTACAACCTTGAGTACTTTGGCTCACTCTACTTCTTCAGTTGCCTTCTCCACCGTGGCATGATCGGTTGCTTATCTCTCCTCCTACTCTTTGAGGCTCTTAGAGGTAACCTCATAAACTATGACTACCTCCTCCCAAGCTTGAGTGGTGAATAAGCAGGGAGTACTCAATGACTCATAAACGAATCAGAGATTTTGGACATCTTCCAGACTAAGGTGCTTCGCTCATTGAGCTAGCTCAAATAGTGAAAGCTCCAAGTGGGTATATTTCTGCATAAGAGGCAATACATGTGCTTCCATGATGGGCTCCTCCCATGCATCGATCTTTGAGGTATCCTCTATGAACTTCCTCCAAGCCGCTCCCAATTGTTCCTTTGGCAGAGGTTCACCCCATTCATCAGTGAAGTCCGAGAATCCCAAACCAGCAAGAGTGTCAAAATGCATCATGGAAATAGTATGCTCTCGCTCGATGGTATTAAGGATTTTTTGGCCTTCTCTCACCAGGTCCATTCTCTAAAAATAACTACATAGTGTGACTTTGGCAGTGGACCAGGCATGATCCATTTCGCTCAAGGGATGAATGTGGATGCTGGAGTTAGCCAGAGCTTAAATTTTTACTACCATCTCCATATATGGCTCCAACATTTCCTCTGTGCTATCAATTAATTGTTTCCCCAATTAATTTTGTATGCTAGCCATCCATAAATAATGCAATACTTGAACTACTTGTTCGGCCAATTTCTCATAGTTTTGGGCCGAATGAAGGTGCACCTCCTTAATACTCTTTGGAGAAAAACCTACAGCCTATGCGACCTTTTCTACCAGCTGATTCTTGATGGCTTCCAACTGCGTTTGGAGTGAGTGCATCTCTATCCTAGCTGCATCTCTTTCCTTCAAATGCACTCCTACCTATCGATGCAAGTGTTCATTTTCTATGGTTATCTTCTCCTCTTGCGCTCTGCTTTTGGCCAAGGTAGTTTTGAGTTCGATAATTTTATTTTCATGCTCAAAATATTTCTGCTTATAATACTCGCCATGCAAGTATACCGAACTCATATCAACCTGAATGTTGCCCATTTTCTCCATGGGATCGATCCTGGTGAGGTCCTCCGTTATAGTCTCACAGACATAATCACTCGACAACATTTCTCCTTGTGGCTTTTGAACCAAGGGAGTGATTTTAGTCATGTGAGCTTCCATGGTGACTGGGTCAAAGGCAACCTTCTTGAGCGGTCGAGCTAGAGCCAGAGCTTCTTTTCACCTCTTGATTTTCAACCACTATGAAGAACTCAGGTGCACCCGATTGATTTTCTCCACATCGGGCTGTTTTGGTGCCACCTGAACATCGGGCAATGCTTGTAGCTCCAAAAATGGTGTGAATGGTATCAAAACTTTTGAGCGGTTAGGCTCAAAGGAAGTGGATGTGATGGCTAGAAGAGGAGGGACTAAAATAATGGAATGGATAGAGGAACCAGGTTCGGCTAGTAGTTATGCTCACTCTGGGAGGAGCTTGCATACTTACAACCTCAATGGAAGTGGTGGTGGAAATGGAAGGGGAAGGGTGCAAAAATGGGTTCGGCCTTGATGCATATGAACTAAAAGAAAGGGAGGTCAAAGAAAAGGGAAGAGAAGAAGGAGCAATAGTGACTTCGGGAAGGGAAGAAGAAGGAAGCAAAATAGATACAGAGGGCATACCAAAGGGTGGAGAAATAGACATAAAAACTGATGGGAGTGAATCGGAAGTCACTACATGCTCCAGAGAAGAAGAAGGGGGAAAAGAAGATGTACCTTTGGGTACAAGCATTGTGTGATGTGATGATGGGAGCGGCTATGAAATAACTTCTTCCTATTGCTCTTCCACTCTCTCCTCAACATTCATATTCTCTTCAACGTCCATGACCTCCACCTGAGAGCTCTCTGACTATTGGTCCTCCCCTTATTCTTGAATCATTGGAAACATCTAAGCAACCATCATCAAAGCCTCTATCACTGGTAGAGGATTGACAACTATTACCAAAACAACTAGAACTATGGGAACTACAACCACTAAAACTTTAGTAGTAGAGGAGGAAATGGTGCCAGTCCTTGGTCTCTTCACAGCTTTGGAAAATGGGGGCACATTTCAAACATTCTACTTCTCCAATGCAGGTGCCTCCTCAATTTTTTGCTTTATTCACTATGACCTTCACCTAAACACATACTATTGTTCTTCCTCCTCCGGGATATCTTCTTCAACTGATGGGCGTTCACCTTTGTCCCCACTTTCACCACTATCAAAATGTTGGAAGCTTTGAGGAAAAATCTTAGTGAAAGTGACAGGTTGATAAGAATCAACAAACTCATCATAGGTGTCCGAAAATGCCTCATCCAACTTCAACCCATAAGGAGTCATGGTCTTTCCTCGGTGAACCCGCATTATCCACCAGTTCATAATTTTCTCTTCAGTCCATTAGGGCTCACTTTATTTTACCTGGCTAAATAACCCAGGTGGAGGAATCTGATTCTTGTACCTTATTAGATTATATTCAGCCTCCTATTCGTAGCAGTCATGCCAAGGTGGAAGCGTCGTCATATCTTCAATATGCCAATCCATATCGGGCCCATCAAAATTATTTTACCTTTTCTCAATATCGAGTCGTGGACAACAGTGAAATGACTTGGCTTTTATTATTTCTAAAAATTTACCCAATGGGTCATACCTCCAACATTGTGGCAATTCTATCAGCCCCAAATCCTATAGCGTCATTGTGAGCAATCGATTCTGTCCTACTTGGCTCACTTCTATACTACCAAACTTAAATGACATATTACAAGTTGTTTTCTTATCGCACCCTACTCCATATACATCATTTACATAATCCGACTGGTGCACCACCTCCATAGCAAAAATGTGTTCGATGGCAAAATATGGCAACAAAAATGGCTTACCTGTAAAGCCAAAAATTCTCATGACCATGCCTTGAGTAAGCAAAAAAATATCTCCTTTCTCTCCGGTAACTACTACTTCTCTCAATTCTCGTGGCACCCTTTCACATGTACCACAAAGTAATTCTATGGCAGGTCCCAAAAATAAACTGTTAAAACTGTAAAATGACTCCCTATTTGACAAAGTGGAAGTCCACATATACACTGGGAGAAGTTCATCCCTCTCATCCATTTGTTTTACTATGATAAAAGGGAAGTGTTGTTGTAAATGGAAAAATAAATACCATACCAGAAAAGAGGTATGTCTGAATGACGTCTCTTCCCCGGTCTGCAACTTTTCCAACTAAAAATTCAATCTTCGAGAAATAAAATCAGCCCAATCAAAGAAAATCGGATTGGTGCTTTACCTCATAGCTAGTAGAGAGTAAAATTCAATCCAACAAATGCACTACGCTAGGGCCGCTTGCCATTTATGAATAGTAGAATCTGTAGGTAAACCCGCAACCCATGCCAACATGGAGTAAATATCTAAGTTCTTGAATTTTGTGAGCGGCTTTGGCAAATTTGAAAGCTGCCCCATCGGTGGCTCCTTAATCAGCTATGTCTCCATGAATTGATGCATGGTTACTGTGGAGACATATCTATCCTCCTGCTCATGGGTATGCAATTTTTTAGAAATCACATAAGGAGGCTTCAAACCACAAGTGAACGCTTCTCGCACTTCCTTAGGGTAATGGTAAAAAGTATTTCTCTCTTCGCATTCCTCATCATCCTTGTAAATGGATCATAAAATTGAGCAATAAGTTGCACAAGCTTCGGACAAGGATGTACGGGTGGACACAGGTACCAAAATAATTATGAATGATATGGCACTATCAACAAGCTTTCTGACGTCAACCCCTGATTTACTGCAACCTCCACATCCTACCGCAATTTCTCCACACCCTTGTGGGTAATTACATAGTCATCGATTTCTGCCATTGTGTCGGCATATGGGTCTAAATCGATATTTTCATTCCTTCAGGCCTTCTTGGATTTAGACCCTCCTCTTTTCCTTGACTTCTTAGGCTCTAGCCTCTGTAGTCTCTTTACTTCTCTTTCCCATTATTTTTCTTCTGATGAATGCTCTAAATATTCTCTGAAAACTTTTGCAATGACAGTTCGAAACACATGGCAGTAAAAAATTTGGAAAAATAAACTATGGGCTTTTACCTGGTCCTTTATATAGAGCGCTCTCCCAACCACCGTAATAAATGCTAAACTCTCCTTAGGCACTTTCAGAAGAACATGTGTATTGATTCACTCACCCGACACTACTTCCAATGCTTTAACGGTATCACCTTTGATTCACTACCAAATCACCTTTGGAAAGTGTGCCCTCCTTTACCACGTAAGTTTATTGTAAAATGTGCCCTAGCAATCAAAGCTTTTTGGAAAAACAAATTAGCCACCCGAAACCAATAATATGTATTTCTGCTCCTCAAGAAAACAAAATTCTTCTCCTACACAAATTTAGGTGCACATTTGAATTAAATGGCTTCAGAACATTCCTCGACCTGCATGCACGCTTTCCAATACCTACCACGCATTCAAGGGCAAAACTTCTTTTGTAAGCGCATCTTCAAAAGAGAATGGGGCGAAAACATTTTGAAATGCACTTGTCTTCCTTCTCTGGTTTTTTCCTTTCACTCCGAAGTGTCTTCGACTTGTCTGGTAAATCTCCACAGTGAACGACCTTCCCTTAAAGCCTTCTTCATTTTGCTTTTTCATCCAGATTAGAAAAACCTATTTTTCTAGAAAAACACAACCGCTTTTAGGGCTTTTGTTTTTAGATTTTTCCTCTCTTTTAAAAATGCCTTAAATTAATATTTGAAATCTTTTAGCCAAAAAACTAAGGCGCCTATGCCTTTTACATATCAAATTCTCATCACCCCATGTCAAGCGAAGATGCTTTTAATAATATTTTTTAAAACAACGCATTCACCTCAACTTTGGGTGAACGAACGTGTCACCCTATCTTCGGGGTGAACATAATTTTTTAATGGCTTCAGCGTGCACTATTTTAACATGTTTGCCCCATTTGGGGGTGAACATGATTTTGACCTTTCTAATAGTGCATTGAACAGGCGCTTCCCTCTACTTGCTTTGTTTGTTCGCCCTCAAAAGGTGCTTAAGGCCTTGCGCTCCTCCCTTGGGTGAAAACGCCCAAAAGCCCTTTTCATTTTTAATCTTGAATGCATTATTTGAGAGGGGCGAAAGCACTTCCGACTTTAATCATGTATCACTTATTTTTTCAAAGATGCATTCCTTGCTAGGAACTTTATAACATTGTATCCTTAGCCAAAATATTTTAACATACAAATAAATTTGGAATGAAACTGATTTTAAAAGAAACACTTTTCTCTTCTTTTATTTTCTTTTCTTTTTTATTATATATATATATCATCACCATATAAAGCAAATAAAATGCTAACAAGAGAATATGTACATATTTACAAGATGGTACCTCTTTAAAATCAAATCATTGAATATAGGCCTTCAAATGAAGGTCATTCATTGGAATAGGAAGATCCCAACCCTCCATGTCACGAAGATGATATGCATTTACTGAATTCACTATAGAAATCTGAAAAGGGCCTTCCCAGATTACATCAAACTTGTGGTGTTTCCTTGGCTTGGCCTTATTTTCATTCCATTTGAGAACTAAATCTCCCACCTAAAACCTGTGCTCAGTTGTTTTCTTTCCAAACCACTTCTGCATTACTTTAGTGTGATCGGTGAATGCTTGATAAGCCTTTTCTCTATCTTCCTCCAACTGCAATAGTTGTGCCAACCTCGCACTCATCGGATCATATTCTTCATCTTCATATTTAAATAACTGCAATGTTTGGAGCACTGGAAGCTCAATGTGAGTAGGCAAGATTGCTTCTTTCCCATACACCAAAGCATACGGAGAAGTTTTAATAGATTTTTTCATGGATATATGGTCTACCCAAAGAGCCTGGTTCAACAATAGGTGCCAACTCCTTTTATTATTTCCGAGTGTCCTTTTTAAAATCTATAGCAAGTTTTTATTGGTAGATTCAGCCAAGCCATTCCCTTGCGGGTAGTAATTGGATGACGTCTTAAGATAAATTCCATACTTGCTAGAGAATTCAGTAATCTTAGTCCCAATGAATGGAGTTCCATTATCTATCACAATAGAGTCTAGGACACCAAAACGGGTGATGAGTCCTTCCAGGAAAGAGATGACAGTCGCTTGATCTACCTTTTTGGTAGGAATAGCCTCTGCCCACCTAGTGAAATAATCAGTTGTCATTAAAATGTATTTATGTTCTATGGAGGAATGTGGATCAATGACTCCAATGAAGTCAAGACCCCACTGCTGAAAGGGTGCTTCTACTTGAATTGGGTGCAGGGGCAATGCTCCTTTCCTGGTCCTGCCAACATACCACTGATAGTTATCACAATGTTGACTTACTTTATGAGCATCGATGAACAGAGTAGGCCAAAAGTAACCAGCTCGGATGATTTTCAAGGCCATAGGCCTTCCTGCATAATGGCCACTAGAGAGACCAAAATGAAATTCTTCCAATATTTTCTCCTTTTTAGACTCCTTCACACATCTGAGGAGAACTCCATCAATATTCTTGTGAAATAACCCATTAGGCAACAAAACATATTTGAGTGCTTGCAGCCTGAACCTCCGATGTTGTGAAGCATCAAGGTGTGGTGGACACTTCCCAGAAGTAAATAAGTCAACAAGCTCCTCTATCCAGTCATGATCGCTCGTAGTATGATTTGCACAAATGCTTTCACCAACATCTTCTTCTTGCATCATAGCCAATGATTCAGATGCTGCACTTTTGGCCAACTCCTGACAGAGAGCTCGTCCATGAACTAGCTTTGTCGATCGGATCTCCACATCATATTCTTGAATTTTTGAGACCCAACCTGCTCTTTTGTCACCTAGTTCTCCCTGGAGAATGAAGTTTTAGACATCAGGGTGTATAACATAAATGACCATTTTACTCTGTGAGATGAAGTGTCGAAACTTCTTCAAATATTTCATCACCGCGTACACCTATTTTTCAATGAAATTGTATTTCTCCTGGTGAGGCGCAATGACTTGGCTTAGAAAGGCAATGGGCTTTTCATCTCCATCTTCTTGCTTCTGCATCAAAACTGCAGCATAACTCTCTTGCTCACCCACTGCATAGAGAATGAAGTCCTTTGAATAATCAAGATTGATCAACACTGGAGCTTGGGTGATTCTTTCCTTGATCTCCTAAAAATCTCATCTTCTTGCCTCCATCCATTTAAATTCGACATTCTTCTTTAAGAGCTCAGTCATGGGTTTCACCACCTGAGCAAAGTCAACAATAAATTTTTGAATGAAATTAATCTGACCGAAGAAATATTGTAGGTCCTTTTTGTTGGCAGGCAATGGTAGCTTCAGGAGTGCCTCAACTCTTGTAGGATCAATAGCCAATCCTTCTTGTGAGATCACATGACCCAACAATTTCCCTTCTTTGATAGCAAATATTGACTTCTTCGGATTTATAGAAATCCTGAACTCACGACATTTTTCGAACACCTACCTCAAATGAGAAACATGGTCTTCTCTACGATGTGAAAACACAGTCATATCATCAAGATAGATTACAATAATTCTATTCAATAACTCATCGAAAGCGATGTCCATGGCCCTCTGAAAGGTAGCGCCAACATTTGAGAGACCAAATGGCATCCTTTGATAGGCGAACGTGCCCCACTTGGTAGTGAACGTCATTTTATGTTGGTCTTCATCTTTCACCCATATCTAGTTATAACCAGAGAAACCATCCAACAATGAAAATATTTGTGCACCAGCAACCACATGAAGGATTTGATCAATCTACGATAGAGGGTAATGATCCTTTAGTGATGCCTAGTTCAGGTTCCAAAAATCGATGCACAATCGAATATCTCCATTCTTCTTTCATACTAGCACCAGGTTCGCCACCCATGTTGAGTGCTTAATTGGGTATATTATCTTTGCTTCCAACATATTTAATAGTTTCGCCTTCATGAGCACTTCTATATTGGGATTGATAGGCCGTTGTTTCTACAAAAAGGTTTTACCCCCTCCTACAGCTCAATGGTATGTTGAATTACATTCTTATCATATCCCTTCAAATCCTGATAGCTCCATGCAATAATGTTAGGGTACTCATAACACAAGTTCTTAATATCTTCTAATTCTTCTAGCATGCAATCAATTCCAATTTTGATGATCTTCTTAGGTTCTAGCTACAACTCCTTATACTCCTTTACATCCACCTTGATCTTATGCTTCTCAACCCTATCATTTTGATCAAATAAACTTTCCAAAGAAATCAGTCCCCTAGGAATGTGATTATTCTTCAATTGAATCATCCCCTCCATCTCTTCTTCGACAAGCATTCTATCATCTACGCTTGCAGCTTCCTTAATCAGAAAATTAACTATTTTCTCATCATTATCAAACACTTGCCAATAGATGTTCTTATCAGGGACTGAGGGTCTATAGATCACCCTGACAGTCTTGGGTTTTCTGACTACTTGCTCCATAGGAGAATAATTTGCACCAAGAGAAGCCAAAATATTCGCATGTTTGTTCTGCTCTCAGGAAATCACTTGAATGTTCAAGGTTGTGAAGGATTCAAACAAATCCCATACTTTGTTGTGATAGGATTTTAGGTAATGCTACTTAGACACACACTTGTTGGTGGTCTGATTGACAATAAGTTCAGAGTCACCAAAAATTTACAATTGTTTAATACCCAACTTTTTAGCCTTTCTTTAATCCGAGACACAATGCTTCATATTCGGTTACATTATTCATGCAACTCCAAGTCAATCTATAAGAATAAGTCTTTTATAATCCCATAGGGAGATCAACACAATACCAGCCCCTACACCATTCTTGCACCTAGCACCATCAAAATATAGCTTCCATAATTGATCTACAATAGGGTCTAGGGAATCAGGGACTTTTTCTTCAATCTGCTCAGGTTTGGTTATCGTATAACAACCAATATCTATTTCAACCATTGCATTGAAATCCATGAGTGAGAATTCATCTTCGAGATGGAGTTCACCAAGTGCTTCTTCCATCAAGTCAACTTCTTCTAACTCTTCAATCATCATATTAACTACACTTGGAGATTTTTCTTCTTCCTCCAACTTCTCAATATGAAAAGTTGATGGCTTTTCATTATAAATACGAATTCTCTTTCCTTTAAATAGAATCTCCAAATGTGAATAGTCCAAGGAAAGGTATCCTCCCAACTTCATTGTGAACTCCCTTGAGAGACACATGCTAAAGTATGGCTCCAAGTCAACCACCACTACTTCTTGGATGACAGTGATTTATGGCATGCTATGTAGAACGATAGGGATATCCTTGATTACTCCTACCATCTTGACTGGAGTCCCATCCAACTGCAAAACTCCTGGGCTACTTCTTGTGTATTCCATTCCCATCACTTCGCATACTACCTTTGGCATGATAGTAGTCGTAGCACCGAAATCGATCATACAATTGTGTACAATCCACCCCTCCATTCTGAGTGACAAATAGAATGGGGGTGGCCTATTATTTCTAGTGGCTGAAGTCGGGAGTGTCTGAGCCAACACCATTTGAGAAGGACTTTTCTTTTGGTCCTTCATAGTCTTAAGAGACTCTTGCAACAAGTCAACTTGTCCTAGTAACTGTAATGCATCATACAAGCTCACTTTTATAGGTATCTTCTTCATCTCTTCCACAATGTTATAATTAGAAATAGCCAGAGACCTTTCTTCTACAACTCGCTCATACTTATCCCGATACTATTGAGTAGCTTCCACCCTTTATCTCTTAGTCAATGATGGATACTTGAGGTATTCCTTGGCTTATTCTTTTGCCTCATTTTGCATTTGAGCAACTACTATAGGTTGTGAAGTTGATGCCTTTATTTCTGGCTTCTCTTGAGCTTGTTTAGGCAGTAGATCCTTCAACAAGATAGAATCCTACTGCTTAGTCATTGTACCAGGTGCTTTCATTGGAGGCTTCACTTTCTCATTTTGCACCTTTGATTCTATAGGAACCTTCAAAGGTTCCAATTCTGCTAGATCTAAAATCACAGTAATTGATTCTTTTTGGATCTCGTGAGAACCGAAACTTGCTCCAAAGAAGGTACCATAAAATTGTGATCGACCTCCATTATCATATTCACTTGGCCACTAGATAAAATTTTTGCTAGCATTTGTACATAGTTCAGATGTACCATACACGTGTCTTCTCCATGAGGATCATTACAAGTAGAGCACCAATACACCTTTTTGGATGTGCTAGCTTCTTCATTTTCTAAAACTATTGTGTTCCTCTCAGGACCCTTACTAGTAGATGCTTGCTCTCGAGTAATTGATGGAGTTTGAAATCTCCTAGACCAAAATTCAGCCTCAACTTGCTTCTTCCTTACTATTGTAAGCTCATTTGATATTGTCCTTAAGGCTGAGTTATTAGATTTCACCTCTTGTAACAGCATCATGTAGGGATCAGGATTGGGGAGTGTAGGAGGCACTGGTAAAGGTAGAGGTATTGGTGGTGCAGACAATGGTAGTGGGACTGGTGGTACTAGTAATGCTGGGAAAGGAATGGGTGCTAGCAATTGTGGTGTTACTAGAGCGGGTAACTACGGAAATCTTGGAGCAGGAAGTTGTGGGACAGGGATCAGAGTGATTTGAGGTGGACCCGAGCTCCATGAGGGAACTGGGTACATAGAAGGCATGGGTTGCAAAAATGCACTTGAATACAAATGTTGTGGAAGGTTAGGGAGGATAGGCATGGTCATTTTTGGGGGAAGCTTACCTATAGCGATTAAATCTGACTCAACATTTTGTGCCTACGTGTATAGTTCTAGGAATGTATTCACATTGGTTTACCGAACAACCATGCCAATATCAGTATTGAAAGCTCTGAGATAGTAGAATGCAGCTTGTTCATGTGTAGGTCGAAGACCATCAAGAACTCTTTGCCAACTATGGGTGAACCTGACATTGAAATCAACTATCTCCTCTTGCGGATGTCTTTGGATCATTGTAAACTGATGCAACAAGGAGAATGGGTCAGCTTGTTCATGAAAATTCTTGATCAATAACTCTACCAACTGATCCCATGAGGTAATAGTACTAGGTTGCAATGATCGGTACCAATACAATAATTTTCCTCTTAATGATAACACTAGCAATCATACCATAATGTCTTCATCAGCTATGCCATGGATCGTAGCCAAAGAAGCCACATCCTGAATATGCTCATAAGCAGTTTTACCAATACCATCATAGGTAGGCAAAGCCTTCAAAGCTGCTTGAGGCACTAGATTTTGTGCTTGTAAATTCAAGGCTCCTGAGCTATTCCATGTTGGGAATTGTCTTGGAGGTTGTTGTTGTTATGGTGGTGGGTTTTGAGCCATATGAACTGGTGTATGTGGTTGAGCTTGAGGAACGCTAGTAGCAGTACTAACTGGACTTGTAGGAGAAGAAAACACACCAGCTAATCATGAGGATGATACGATTGTATGAGATGTATGAGGTAATGATGATGTACGATGTAAAGTGACTAGTTGAGGATGTTCTCCTAGCCTTTGGATATCAAGTTCATAGAACTCAATAGGATTTTTAGAATTTTTGGCCTTCGATCTCGTAATCATGAAGCACAACTTTTATTGCCTTCATATTTGGAGGTTTTTGGGTATGATTGAGTCGCCAGATGTTCTAACTATACAACACGAAGGTGAACATCAAACCTTGATACTATTGAAAGTGGAACTTTTGGGGTCCCACCGGGCGTGCCAAAAACTATTGGTCAAATATCTGCCTAATTAACAAAACTACATTTGTGCACCCTAGACATGGCCAACATTGAAAGGCCGGAGGAAAGGAATGTCCTCCATGCCAATCTCCAGAGAGGGTTGGCTCCCAAGCTAAATCCTACATGGGTTGAAGACTAGAGTTGTAGGAAAGAAATTAGAAATTGCAGAAAGAGATGGGAAATATAGCCATAGGTTGAAGGTGTAGGATTTGGGGTAGACTAACAACAAGAAATTCACCCAAGCATGAAATAACATGTAATAAAAGAGAAGCAATAGAATTCACTCATAACCTTGCAAAGACAACCTCCAAAATAACACTCCAACACTCACTCCCTCACCAACAATATTTAAATTCAGATGCAAAATTTAAATTCAACAACAAATAAGGAACATGAGCATAAAATAGAAATGTATGAATATAGAAGGAAATCACACACAAGATCACTTGCAAATTCAGAAGCCTTGTATCTTCTATTGATGCAGAGAACTTGAAAAGTTTTCTCGCAAAATGTCTAACCTCCTTTTACAATGAATATTGAGTAGTATTTATAGAGGATTTCACCTCTTTCATTAAATGCACATGGAGACAGGATGTTCACAGATCAGGAACCATAGTGAGAAAATTCCTCCTTGGAAATATTGAAAATACATCCTCTCGAAACAATGATCCATCTTCTAAGGAAATTCCTCCATGAAATCTGCATTTTTAGATTTGATGCACAGAAAATTATAAGGCTTGGCTATTTGACTGGAGATGTTCACCATCTTGAAAACACGCTCTTGCTTTGGAAATCATGAAAATTGTATTACATATTTAATACGGTTGTCTTCCTTTCTCGAGATCTACAATTCGAGTTACTCCTTACCTCCATTATTAAATATCTTTCTTGCAACCTCGCTCTGGGCACCTTTAGAAAACTTGTGCATTAGTGGAGAATGCCTTCAATGGATTATATCCCTTCTTTGACCATGATGACAATCATTCCTCTTATCCTAGGATGAAAATCCTTTTAATAGCCATGTCGTTTTCCTTTTTGAAATCGCGTTCACCCCCAAAAGGGGTGACAAAGGTCATCGCCTTCCTATTGGGGTGAACACGATGTTGACTATTCAACATCGCTTCACCCGACTTTGCATTCACCCAACTTGTAGCGTTTACGAACTTTGTTTTTTAGAGGATGTTCACCCATGGGAGAGGCGAATGGAGCGTTCGCCCCTCAACCTAGGTGAACGTGATGTTGATTTATCCATGTCGCATGTGCCATTGAATTTTTCCATGTCACGCTTCAAATGACGTTCACCCCAAAGTGGGGCGAACGGAGCTTTCACCCCAACTTTGGGGTGAATGCACTCCTTCATCGAACCTATTTTCTTTGCAATGATTGGGCACATCATTTTAATTTTAAAAGATGTTCACCCCAAAGTGGGGCGAATGAAGCCTTCACCCCAACTTTGGGGTGAACGCGATTCTCCAAGTTTTATCTTAGGGTGCTTTCATATCTTTCAATATTTCACCATTTTTAATGATACTTTCTCTTTCCTTTTGTAGTGTGCAGGGCCTTTTGCTCAAGGCGAATGCGTCTTCATTTTGCAGTGAAATTTTCGTCTCCATACTTAGTCCTTTTGCACCATTTCTCAATGAATTTATAGACAAAGCAAACTCAAGTCTCCAATATAGTTTTCTAGCCTTTTCCTTTAAACATTCATTACTTCCAAGCCAAAAGAGAGTATATACAAACAAAGACAGAAAAATAAAACAACTACAATATATAAATTCGGCCAAAATATTATATTCGTATTAACATATTTTGTCGTATTACAATCAAAATGCTCCTGTAAAATAAGATCAAAATCCCAATGTGGCAAAGTGCAAAACTACCAACGGGAGCATAGATAGAAAAATTCCAAGAACCAAAGAGTTGAGAGACAATCTAACCCAGACACAATGATGAATAAGATCTTCACCATGGTCTAGAATAACATAACAAAAATACTTGGATATAGAGAGGGCAACACCTTATTTACCATTGGTATGAGATGTAGTAAAGGTAGATGCATATCACCAACCAATAACATCCATACAATGGGAGATATATTGACCAAACACTTTTAGTTCTTGAATAAAAAGAATAGAAATACGATTATATACTGCAAGCTTTCAAACTTTAAACTTACAATAAGGGAGAGAGAGTCCCCTAAAATTCCAAGAAAGAAGACCTAACTTCATAAGGGTTGATTTGTAGGGTACTCAACCTCATGAATTAAGGACTAAAAATCATTTTCATTGAAGGGCAACAACTATGTATTGTAGGTATGTTGAGTAGGAACCATATTTTGGGTAATTTGAGAGAAGTATCTAACAAGATCTTTGAAAGAGGATTTTTTTCCTCTTTCTAGGAGGGATTTTGGGGGGATGATGATCGTTGTTACTTACCTACCACTCTCCACCAATCTATCATAGTGTTGTATTTGATGGGGGCTAGTGAAGGAATGGGATCTAACTCAAGGTCCATAATGAATCCAATAGGGTGTAGGGATTAATAGGAATATCTGAGGATTGAGTCTAAGATTAGGAAGAGGTAAGAGGATTCTTGGGGGTATCACTTGAGGAAGGGGAGAAGGGCTTTCAAAATTTGGGGGTGTTGAGGACCATCAACAGGGAATATTTTAGTTAGATTTTGAGAATGACTTTTGAATGTGGATCATTTGTAGGGATATTTTTAGCTATTTTTTAGCGATGGCTTCCATCTATTTATTTTCTATAATATTTTGAATAATTCTTGATCAAGTGTTTGACTTATTTATAGTAAAAGCATAAATTTTGTAATTTTAGGTAGGTGAGTGGTTGATTAACATGGAAACCTGGCCCATTGAGGTTGAGGGATGGGGGAAACGACTTGGATATATCCATTTCCACACAAATATGAGGGTGAATTCTACAATTAGATAATATTTTTGAAACAGGGTGAGACCACAAAACCCTACCAAGGAGAGAAGCAATTTTATCAAGAAAGGGGTAATATGAAAGAGAAAAAAGAAGTTCAACCCAAGAGGGTATTTTTCCCTAGAGGGACCCTCTAGATGAAAATCCAAAGACCAACCTTGAAGATAGCTAGTTTTCCTATAGATAACCCATGTTCCATATTGGAGAGATTTTTGGGCATGTTCAAGATTTGCAAAGGAGATAGCTATGTACCCACTTCATAGTCCTTGAATAGCCTCAACTATCCATCCTATGGTATTTTTCCAAACCCCTCTAACTCATTTAAGAAATTCATACGTAGGGGGAATCCCTTGTAAAAAATAAAATAACAGTGCATTTTGACAAGTCATTGGCTACTTCAAAAAGGAATCAGGAAGAGTCATTAAAAAGTGCCTACCTTACTCTGCATTTGGTTGAGATTTTGCTAGATCAATGATTGACGAGTCAATAATGAAGCTGTATGATATCCTTCTCTCACTCTTAGTATTTTCATGCTCCATATGATTGCTTGTAGGGTTCCCAAAGAGAATCTAGGAAACCTAAGATTGAAGAACATTGGGAGATGGATTTTCATCCATAATTGGAATCTCATATCCCATGCAAATTTTTTCAATGACTAGTTACCTGCACTAATGAGGAATAAAATTCCTCATTCAATTATATATGTAATAAACTATGTGTGGATTCTATTGGGGGTCACTCCCATTACAAAAAAAAAAAATTACATTGCTCTCATTACAATTCTAATAAGTTAATTAAAGCATATCCAACTTTTCCTTTCTATCAAAGATATTTTTTATTTGCCTTTATAGCAAAGATATTATCCATATCCCTCAAAGTGCTAAGTTTTCACAATAAAATTCTTTTGTATCAGATGCCTTTTGAAATTTAAATTTTATTAAGATAAAATTAAACACTGTGAATGGGTAAAATATTTGCTGCACAACTTCTATATCTATAAATATCTTATCTATAACAACCTCACAATTTCTTAATACATTTTTTTAGGGTTCTTATTCATTCCCCTAATATTTCAAGATATTATTTTCTTTGTTATTTTTTATTTTTATTTATGGGTTTAGCCTCACTTCTTGTTAGCACTTGTGATATTTACTTTTGTTTTTCCATATCAATATCCCTTTGGGTTTCTTTTTCTCTTTGTTTTTGCTTCTTGGGACTTCTTGTCTTTTTTCATTCTTGGAAATACTTTCATCTTCATCAATATCTTCAATCTTCTCACACTACTCATAGTAAGACTTATCATATTTAGATTTTCCTTGTTTTGAAGGATCTAAAGTGCAAGGAATAACCTCAAAAGCATAATATTCTTTATGTTGCCCTAGAAAACCTAAAGTGCAAGGATGATCTTCTATAGAAAATATCTTCTTATTATGCCCCATGGAAAACAGACCAGAACCAGTTTCAAATCAAAAGGGTATACTTAATCAAAACCATTGGATCTTATTCATACTGATTTATGTGGCCCTACCGAACTCAGAGCATTCAGGGAGAAAGCTACTTCATGCTATTTATAGATGATTATTCTAGAATGACTTGGGTTACTTTTCTCAAAGAAAAATCTGAAGCTTTTGAAAAATTTAAAGCTTTCAAAGAAATGATTGAAAATGAGACTAATAAGAGAATAAAATGCTTAAGATCAGATAGAGGAGGAGAGTTCACTTCAAATGAATTTGTGGAATACTGTGAGCAACAAGGAATCAAAAGAGAATATTCAGCAGCAAGAACTCCTCAACAAAATGGAGTAGTTGAAAGGAAAAATAGAACTATTGAAAATATGGCTAGAGCTATGTTAAATGAGTAAAAACTTTCAGATGGTTTTTGGAAAGAGGCAGTCAGTACAGTAGTCTACATTATCACCAGGGCCCAACTTAGAGTCAATCATCATAAAACTCCTTATGAGTTGTGGAAAGGAAGACCAACTACAATAAAATACTTCAAAGTGTTTGGGAGTAAGTGCTTCATCAGAAGGGAAGATCAGAATTTGGGTAAGTTTGATCCTAGGTGTGATGAGGGAATCTTTCTTGGATATTCCAAGAGAAGCAAGGCCTACAGGTGCTTCAACAAAAGAACTCATACAGTTGTAGAGAGCATAAATGTAACAGTTGATGAAAAAACAGGGATAAGAGAACCAGTCAAGGAACTCAGTGATGAAAGTTGTCAAGAAGAATTCAGAGAGGTTTCAGATGGAGAAGAGGAAATACAACAACTGCTTCCCAAAACTCTTTCATGATATGTTTAGAAACATCATCCCAAATAATTGATCATTGGTGATCCAAATAGCAAGAAAACAAGAAGAAGAGTCATTCCTTCACATGATTCTACAAATGTTTCATTATTATCTTAGATTGAGCCAAAATATTTCAATGAAGCATGTGCAGATAAGTTTTGGGTAAAAGAAATGGATGAAGAGCTAAATCAAATAGAGAAAAGTGAAACTTGGGAATTGGTTCCAAGACCTAAGGACAAGAATGTCATTGGCACAAAATGGATATTCAAAAATAAACTCAATGAGGATGGAAATATTTTCAGAAACAAAGCTAGGTTAGTCTGCAAAGGTTATGCTCAAGTAGAAGGTGTTGATTTCGAAGAGACGTTTGCTCCTTGTTGCTCGTCTTGAAGCTATCAGAATGTTTTTGGCCCTTTCAAGCTTCAAATCATTCAAGGTATATCAAATGGATGTAAAGTCAGCTTTTCTAAATGGGGTGTTGATAGAAGAAGTCTACATAGAACAGCCAGAAGGAGTGTCTCTCTCAGAATAGTCAGACTATGTGTGTAAACTGAAAAAGGCCTTGTATGGGTTAAAGCAAGCACCTAGGGCTTGGTACTCAAGACTTGACAAGTATCTTCATGAGCAAGGCTTCAAGAAAGGTGTGGCAGATAGCAATTTGTATATTAAGAATGAAGATGATGATATGTTGATTATGGTTGTCTATGTTGATGATATTATTTTTGGGGGAAATAATACTCAGATGTGCAAAGTTTTTGCTAACACCATGCAGAAGGAATTTGAGATGTCTATGATTGGAGAGCTATCATTCTTTTTAGGTCTTTAGATTGCTCAATCAAAAGATGGTATATTTCTCTCTCAAGGAAAGTATATCAAATAAATGTTGAAGAAATTTGGGATGATGGACAACAAACTAGTGTGTACTCCAATGATTACAGGGTGCAAGATGAGTAAAGATGATGAATCTCCAGTGGCAGATCAGAGGTTGTATAGATCTATGATTGGCAGTTTATTATATATTACAGCTACCAGACTAGATATCATGCAGGCAGTTGGGTTAGTAGCAAGATTTTAGGTAGCTCCAAAATATTCTCATGTTATAGCAGTTAAGAGGATATTCAGATATCTGAAGGGCACTATGGACTTTGGGCTTTGGTATCCCAAAGGTGATGATTTCACCCTCACAACTTATACATATGCAGATTGGGTAGGCAGTATTGATGACAAGAAAAGCACTAGTGGTGGAGCATTCTTTCTGGGAAAGAGTTTGGTTTCTTGGCTAATTAAGAAACAACCTTCAGTTTCCTTATCTACAGTAGAGGCTGAATACATAGCAACAGTGGCTGGGTGTACACAGGTTTTATTGATGAAAACCACCTTGGAGGATTTCAAATTCAAGCATGAACAACCCATCTCCATACTTTGTGATAATACAAGTGCCATAAGTATTTCCAAAAATCCGGTAATGCACTCAAGGACAAAGCATATTTCCATCAAGTATCACTTTCTAAGGGAGAAAGTGCAAGACAAGCGGGTCAAGGTAGAGTATGTGTCTACTAAAGAGAAAATTGCATATATCTTCACCAAACCTCTTCCAAGAGATACGTTTGAGTATCTAAGGGAGAAATTGGGAGTTGTACTCCCACCCCAGAATTAATCACCTCATTAGGAGGTGGGGGAGGGACTAAGCTAAGAGGCTCATTCTTAGTCTTGAGCCCCAAAGGTGACCCTTTGCCATTGATGACAAAGGGGGAGAGATATGAGTAAGGGGGAAAGTGAAGAGGAGAGCTTCAAGTCAGGGGGAGCAAAAATTCAAAGGAAGATTCTCAGTTGTGGGCACAGTTGGTCAGTTGTTAGCATAGTTGGTTTCAGTTTTGGCTCTTGAGAAGTGTTTTCAATGAAGGTTTGCCATCAATGACAAAGGGGGAGATTGTTGGCAATTTTGGGTACTTTGGGTACATTGCCTTTGCTCAAGTGTATAAGTTGTCATTGATGTCAAGAAGCTCTTGAAGGAATTTGATTTGATGTCAAATAACTTGTTTTGATGAAGGTTACGACATGACAGTTTCAAAGGTCTTTTGTAAACCCCAAGTTGGCAGGTTTAAAGATTACAGGTGGATGCATTAGTTTAATGCATTTGGGTCCAGGAGGAAGTATTTATTTAAATAATTAAAAACCTTGTTAAGGTTCCTTTTAATTATTTTTAAATAAATATTTTGTTTGCATTGGGTTCTCCTAACCCATGGCACAAATGTCTTAACTTTGATGGCGCTATGTTCTAAGTTTGTGGGCGCTAGCCAAGACCTCCGTCGACGTGTTAAACTCCTCCGTCGACGTGTTAAACTCCTCGCCGACGTCAAGAGTTTATGGGAAATATGCATATAAATCTCCCACGATGAAGATCAAAGATTATCCCATCCGCATTTTCGAAAAGTGTTGCTCGCTGTGAATTCGCGATCTGATGTTCGATTTCTTCCTCGCTGAGATTTCGTGATCCGTTGTTCGGATATCCGCCGTTCATTTTTTGTATCCGCCGTAAGGTTTCATCGTCGTCGTTCATGTCAGAATACAGGGAGGCCTGTTGTTTATTTTAGCCCTGGCACAGAAGGTACAAGGGAAACAGAGTGAGGTTTAAACCTCACCGGACGCCTTTGGCGCACCGGTAGCGGCTAGGTTGTTGGCGCGCTACCCGAACGGGAGGTTCCGTGTTCGAATAACGCGAAAGGGTTTTTCTTCGTTGAAGTGGACGCAATGGGTGGTGTTAGATTTCGTGCGCAATTTCTCCATAGCACGATTTTTGGTGTTGGCCAAGGTATTTTCGAAATTAATTTTTGCTAGTGTATTTTGCGGATGGAGGAAGTTTATTAGAGAGAAAAATAGCTTAGGAGTTATAAGGAGTTTGAAGCTTGCTTTATTTTGATAAAATATTCTTTTGAAGGTGTTGTTTGCATTATCTTATTGCATTCTTATGAGAGATAAAGTTTATTGTTGATAAGACTATAAGGGAGAAATAAGGTGTATAAGGGATAAATATTTCTTGTAATGTTGAGAGTGCTTTTGGTTGATTATGGAAATGAAAGCATGATGTTTTAAGGTTAGAATTGCTTCTTGTGTGAAGTTGTGAAACCTTAAGTGGGCAGCTTTGAGATTGACATTAGCTTTCATTAAATTGGTTATAATCAAGCTATTCTTTACTTGGTTAAAGTGTTGGGCTTACTTCTTTGTTGATGATTTGAAAAGTTGTTTTGTGCTATTGAGATTTGAGTTGGTGGATGCTTTTTGTTCAAACAATATTGGAGAGAAAAGGAGTTCTACTTGTTTCCTTTTCTCATGTTGATTGTGAAATGCTTCAAGGTTGTGTTTTGAGTTGAATGGTGTTGATTGAACCTTGTTTGATGAGCATTGTTGTTGAAGCCCTAATTGATGGTGAAAAGAACATGAGTATCATTGTTATGTGATTCTTTGCATAGTTGGCAATTGTTGGGGTTTCATGTTCTTGAAAGAAAGCATTCTATCCTATCCATTTCAGATATTGAGTTGAGTTTTTAGATTTGAGATTGAGATTGAGCTGAGTTGATTTGAGTTGAGTTTTGAGATTGGGAGTTGAGTATAGAACATATTGAGTCTCTAACAATTCTCTTTATGCTTCTATGAGTTTGACAAATCACATTGGGTCTCTAACAATTCACTTTGTGATTTCCTACTAAGAAAGTTTTTCTTGGTGAGCTTGCTGAGTTTTTGGACAGGTTTCGATGGGGACTTGTGAGCAGTTTTGGACAAGTTCCAGTGGGGACTTGTGAGCAATTTTGGATAGGTTCCGGTGGGGACTTGTGAGCAGTTTTGGATAGGTTCCGGTGGGGACTTGTGAGCAGATTTGGACAGGTCCTAGCAGAGGACTTGTGAGCTGAGTTTGATAGTTCTATCAGAGAACTTGAGGATAGAGGTGCACTGGTTCTATGAGAAGAACCTGAGGACAGATTTGGCAAGTCTTTGAGAAGGCTTGTATGCAGAGGATTGATTTGTTCAAGAGTTGGACAGATCCGATAGATAGAGGAAGACTTGTACTAGACCGACTGACTGTGTTTGGTACAGGTTGCTGAGCCACTGTGGACGTGATCATAGAAGGCAGAGGTCTCTTAGGCTAAGCATTGAGGACAGGAGGTCTTCGGTGGAAAGGAGTTCCACGTGCTGGCAAGAGGTAGAGGCAGTTGATCTTCTAAGGGATCATTTCCAGAGCAGAGGGGAAGGTATCTCCTTTGAGCAGAGGCTCATAAATTATGATTGGGGGAAGGTATCTCCTTTGGGCCGAGGCTCATAAACATTGTAATTGGGAAGGATTCCCAAAGAACTTTGAGATAACTTTTAGAGAAAAGTTTTGTGGACGTAGCCCAACCATTTTGGGTGAACCACGTTAAAAATGGGTCTTCAATGTGTGATGCTTTCTGTCTTGATTAATGTTGTGTTGATGCCACTGCTATCTAAAGTTAAAATTATTAATTGGTTAAGTCTTATACTGTTCACCCCCCCTCTCAATATAAGTCCATGTTCTTCAATTGGTATCAGAGCAGGTCTCTCCAGAAAGAGCCTAACAACTTGGAGAAGGATCTATCAGAGGAACATACATATTCAGAAAGAGATGAAGAGGTTGAGTTCGATCTCAAAGGTGAATTCTTCTTGGCTTTAAGAAAGCTTGAGAAATTCAGGGAAGAGAATTCTGTTCTCAAGCATCAATGTCAGGAAGAAGAGATAGCAAGATCAGAATTGTCTCAAAGTGTTATAGACTTCAAAATTCTAGCTGAAGAAGGGAAGAAGGTTGAACAGGTTCTGACAGAGGCTCTCAAAGGAAAGGAAGTTGATTGCGAGAAACTAGAAGAAGAGGTTATGTCTCTTAGAGTGAAGTTGGAATAGTTGGCTCTCAGATAGTAATACTCCATGTGAAAAGCAAAAGAAGGATGGTATCACCATTCATGAAACAGGGTCTTCGAGCAAGATCAATCTTCATCCCGAAGAGCGGTGGATTCCAGCTTGGTCACAAGAAGAACAATCATCCAAGGCATCAAAACAGGTTACATAATACTTTCCATGGCTATTGTTTTTCCCCGCAAGAAATTTGGTCACAAAGCTATGCATTGCAATAAGTCTTTGAATAGCCATAGTAAGGAAAATGTTAACTCTTTTGCACCTCTTATGAATAAAAATGTCATGTGTTACAAGTGCAAGAATTTTGGGCATATAGCAAGGATGTGCAGTTTGGATAGATCTAGCCTTGAGTTCACTAAAAAGAGAAATGAGATCAAATCTAAGTCAATGATAGTTCAAACTGCTTTTCATGCTCAAGACAAAGTAGAAAAATGGTATCTTGATAGTGGTTGTTCAAAACATATGACTCGTGAAAAGGAAAAGTTTTTGGTCTTAAAAGAAACAAACAGAGGAACAATCAGCTTTGGAGATAACAGGTCAGCTAAAATCTGTGGTAAAGGGACTCTTAGTTTGGATGGGAAATCCAAAACAGAAAATGTGCTTTATGTAGAAGGCCTAAGACATAATCTTCTAAGTGTGAGTCAACTTTGTGATCAAGGGCACATAGTATCTTTCTTTTCGGATAGATGTGAGATAAGTAAAGAAAAAAATGGAAAACTCATTGCTAGTGCTACAAGGACTCCAAACAATCTTTACATGCTAAGTGAGATAAAAAAGGAAAAGTGTTTTCTAACTCAAGAAGATGAGAGTTGGTTATGGCATAAAATATTGGGGCATTTGAGCTTTGATAATCTTGTCAATATTAGTAACAAGGAAGCAGTTAGAGACTTGCCCAAAATAAAAAGGCCCCATAACATCATTTGCGGTCCTTGTCAACATGGAAAATAGACCGGAACCAGTTTCAAATCAAAAGGGTATACTTCTTCAAAACCATTGGATCTTATTCATACTGATTTATGTGGCCCTACCATAACTCAGAGCATTCAGGGAGAAAGCTACTTCATGTTGTTTATAGATGATTATTCTAGAATGACTTGGGTTACTTTTCTCAAAGAAAAATCTGAAGCTTTTGAAAAATTTAAAGCTTTCAAAGAAATGATTGAAAATGAGACCGACAAGAGAATCAAATGCTTAAGATCAGATAGAGGAGGAGAGTTCACTTCAAATGAATTTGTGGAATACCGTGAGCAACAAGGAATCAAAAGAGAATATTCAGAAGCAAGAACTCCTCAACAAAATGGAGTAGTTGAAAGGAAAAATAGAACTATTGAAAATATGGCTAGAGCTATGTTAAATGAGTCAAAACTTTCAGATGGCTTTTGGAAAGAGGCAGTCAAGACAAGTAGTCTACATTATCACCAGGGCCCAACTTAGAGTCAATCATCATAAAACTCCTTATGAGTTGTGGAAAGGAAGACCAGCTACAGTAAAATACTTCAAAGTGTTTGGGAGTAAGTGCTTCATCGGAAGGGAAGATCAGAATTTGGGTAAGTTTGATCCTAGGTGTGATGAGGGAATATTTCTTGGATATTCCAAGTAGAAGCAAGGCCTACAGATGCTTCAACAAAAGAACTCATACAGTTGTAGAGAGCATAAATGTAACAGTTGATGAAAAGACAGGGATAAGAGAACCAATCAAGGAACTCAATGATGAAATTTGTCAAGAAGAATTCAGAGAGGTTTCAGATGAAGAAGAGGAAAGACAACAACTGCTTCCCAAAACTCCTTCACGATATGTTCAGAAACATCATCCCAAAGATTTGATCATTGGTGATCCAAATAGCAGGCAAACAAGAAGAAGAGTCATTCCTTCACATGATTCTACAAATGTTTCATTATTATCTCCGATTGAGCCAAAATATTTCAGTGAAGCATGTGCAGATAAGTTTTGGGTAAAAGCAATGGATGAAGAGCTAAATCAAATAGAGAAAAGTGAAACTTGGGAATTGGTTCCAAGACCTAAGGACAAGAATGTCATTGGCACAAAATGGATATTCAAAAATAAACTCAATGAGGATGGAAATATTGTCGAAACAAAGCTAGGTTAGTCTCGCAAAGGTTATGCTCAAGTAGAAGGTGTTGATTTCGAAGAGACGTTTGCTCCCGTTGCTCGTCTTGAAGCTATCAGAATGTTTTTGGCCCTTTCAAGCTTCAAATCATTCAAGGTATATCAAATGGATGTAAAGTCAGCTTTTCTAAATGGGGTGTTGGTAGAAGAAGTCTACATAGAACAGCCAGAAGGAGTGTCTCTCTCGTAACAGTCAGACTATGTGTGTAAACTAAAAAGGCCTTGTATGGGTTAAAGCAAGCACCTAGGGCTTGGTACTCAAGACTTGACAAGTATCTTCATGAGCAAGGCTTCAGGAAAGGCGTGGCAGATAGCAATTTGTATATTAAGAATGAAGATGATGATATGTTGATTATGGTTGTCTATGTTGATGATATTATTTTTGGGGGAAATAATACTCAGATGTGCAAAGTTTTTGCTAACACCATGCAGAAGGAATTTGAGATGTCTATGATTGGAGAGCTGTCATTATTTTTAGGTCTTCAGATTGCTCAATCAAAAGATGGTATATTTCTCTCTCAAGGAAAGTATATCAAAGAAATGTTGAAGAAATTTGGGATGATGGACAACAAACCAAGGGTGTACTCCAATGATTACAGGGTGCAATATGAGTAAAGATGATGAATCTCCAGCGACAGATCAGAGGTTGTACAGATCTATGATTGGCAGTTTATTATATATTACAACTACTAGACCAGATATCATGCAGGCAGTTGGGTTAGTAGCAAGATTTCAGGCAGCTCCAAAATATTCTCATGTTATAGCAGTTAAGAGGATATTCAGATATCTAAAGGGCACTATGGACTTTGGGCTTTGGTATCCCAAAGGTGATGATTTCACCCTCACAACTTATACAGATGCAGATTGGGCAGGCAGTATTGATGACAGGAAAAGCACTAGTGGTGGAGCATTCTTTCCGGGAAAGAGTTTGGTTTCTTGGCTAAGTAAGAAACAACCTTCGCTTCCTTATCTACAGTAGAGGCTGAATACATAGCAGCAGTGGTCGGGTGTACACAGGTTTTATGGATGAAAACCACCTTGGAGGATTTCAAAGTCAAGCATGAACAACCCATCTCCATACTTTGTGATAATACAAGTGCCATAAGTATTTCCAAAAATCCGGTAATGCACTCAAGGACAAAGCATATTTCCATCAAGTATCACTTTCTAAGGGAGAAAGTGCAAGACAAGTAGGTCAAGGTAGAGTATGTGTCTACTAAAGAGCAGATTGTAGATATCTTCACCAAACCTCTTCCAAGAGATACGTTTGAGTATCTAAGGGAGAAATTGGGAGTTGTACTCCCACCCCAAAATTAATCACCTCATCCAGAGGTGGGGGAGGGACTAAGCTAAGAGGCTCATTCTTAGTCCCGAGCCCCAAAGGTGACCCTTTGCCATTGATGACAAAGGGGGAGAGATATGAGTAAGGGGGAGAGCTTCAAAGTGAAGAGGAGAGCTTCAAGTCAGGGGGAGAAAAACTTCAAAGGAATATTCTCAGTTGTGGGCACAGTTGGTCAGCTTGTTAGCACAGCTTGGTTTCAGCTTTGGCTCTTGAGAAGTGTTTTCAGTAAAGGTTTGCCATCAATGACAAAGGGGGAGATTGTTGGCAATTTTGGGTACTTTGGGTACATTGCCTTTGCTCAAGTGTATAAGTTGTCATTGATGTCAAGAAGCTCTTGAAGGAATTTGATTTGATGTCAAATAACTTGTTTTGATGAAGGTTACGGCATGACAGTTTCAAAGGTCTTTTGTAAACCCCAAGTTGGTAGGTTTAAAGATTACAGGTGGATGCATTAGTTTAATGCATTTGGGTCCAAGAGGAAGTATTTATTTAAATAATTAAAAACCTTGTTAAGGTTCCTTTTAATTATTTTAAAATAAATATTTTTTTGCATTGGGTTCTCCTAACCCATGGCGCAAATGTCTTAACTTTGATGGCGCTATGTTCTAAGTTTGTGGGCGCTAGCCAAGACCTCCGTCGACGTGTTAAACTCCTCCGTCGACGTGTTAAACTCCTCGCCGACGTCAAGAGTTTATGGGAAATATGCATATAAATCTCCCACGATGAAGATCAAAGATTATCCCATCCGCATTTTTGAAAAGTGTTGCTTGCTGAGAATTCGTGATCTGATGTTCGATTTCTTCCTCGCTGAGATTTCGTGATCCGCTGTTCGGATATCCGCCGTTCATTTTTTGTATCCATCGTAAGGTTTCATCGTCGTCATTCGTGTCAGAAGATAGGGAGGCTTGTTGTTTATTTTAGCCCTGGAACAGAAGGTACAAGGTAAATAGAGTGAGGTTTAAACCTCATCGGACGCCTTTGGCGCATCGATAGCGGCTAGACTGTTGGCGCGCTACTCGAACGGGAGGTTTCACGTTCGAATAATGCAAAAGGGTTTTTCTTCGTTGAAGTGGACACAATGGGTGGTGTTAGATTTCATGTGCAATTTCTCCATAGCACAATTTTTGGTGTTGGCCAAGGTATTTTCAAAATTAATTTTTGCTAGTGTATTTTGTGGATGGAGGAAGCTTATTAGAGAGAAAAATAGCTTAGGAGTTATAAGGAGTTTGAATTGATTTATGTGGCCCTACCAGAACTCAGAGCATTCAGGGAGAAAGCTACTTCATGCTGTTTATAGATGATTATTCTAGAATGACTTGGGTTACTTTTCTCAAAGAAAAATCGAAGCTTTTGAAAAATTTAAAGCTTTCAAAGAAATGATTGAAAATGAGACCGACAAGAGAATCAAATGCTTAAGATCGGATAGAGGAGGAGAGTTCACTTCAAATGAATTTGTGGAATATCGTGAGCAACAAGGAATCAAAAGAGAATATTCAAGCAGACAAGAACTCCTCAACAAAATGGAGTAGTTGAAAGGAAAATAGGACTATTGATAATATGGCTAGAGCTATGTTAAATGAGTCAAAAATTTCAGATGGCTTTTGGAAAGAGGCAGTCAGTACAATAGTCTACATTATCACCAGGGCCCAACTTAGAGTCAATCATCATAAAACTCCTTATGAGTTGTGGAAAGGAAGACCAGCTACAGTAAAATACTTCAAAGTGTTTGGGAGTAAGTGCTTCATTAGAAGGGAAGATCAAAATTTGGGTAAGTTTGATCCTAGGTGTGATGAGGGAATATTTCTTGGATATTCTAGCAGAAGCAAGGCCTACAGATGCTTCAACAAAAGAACTCATACAATTGTAGAGAGCATAAATGTAACAATTGATGAAAATAAAGGGATAAGAGAACCAGTCAAGGAACTCAGTGATGAAATTTGTCAAGAAGAATTCAGAGAGGTTTTAGATGAAGAAGAGGAAAGACAACAACTGCTTCCCAAAACTCCTTCACAATATGTTCAGAAACATCATCCCAAAGAATTGATCATTGGTGATCCAAATAGCAGGAAAATAAGAAGAAGAATCATTCCTTCACATGATTCTACAAATGTTTCATTATTATCTCAAATTGAACCAAAAGATTTCAGTGAATCATGTGCAGATAAGTTTTGGGTAAAAGAAATGGATGAAGAGCTAAATCAAATAGAGAAAAGTGAAACTTGGGAATTGGTTCCAAGACCTAAGGACAAGAATGTCATTGACACAAAATGGATATTCAAAAATAAACTCAATGAGGATGGAAATATTGTCAGAAAAAAAGCTAGGTTAGTCTGCAAAGGTTATGCTCAAGTAGAAGGTGTTGATTTCGAAGAGACGTTTGCTCCTATTGCTCGTCTTGAATCTATCAGAATGTTTTTGGCCCTTTCAAGATTCAAATCATTCGAGGTATATCAAATGGATGTAAAGTCAATTTTTTAAATGGGGTGTTGATAGAAGAAGTCTACATAGAATAGCCAAAAGGAGTGTCTCTCTCAGAATAGTCAGACTATGTGTGTAAATTGAAAAAGGCCTTGTATGGGTTAAAGCAAGCACCTAGGGCTTGGTACTCAAGAATTGACAAGTATCTTCATGAGCAAGGCTTCAGGAAAGGTGTGGCAGATAGCAATTTGTATATTAAGAATGAAGATGATGATATGTTGATTATGGTTGTCTATGTTGATGATATTATTTTTGGGGGAAATAATACTCGGATGTGCAAAGTTTTTGCTAACACCATGCGAAGGAATTTGAGATGTCTATGATTGGAGAGCTGTCATTATTTTTAGGTCTTCAGATTGCTCAATCAAAAGATGGTATATTTATCTCTCAAGGAAAGTATATCAAAGAAATGTTGAAGAAATTTGGGATGATGGACAACAAACCAGTGTGTACTCCAATGATTACAAGGTGCAATATGAGTAAAGATGATGAATCTCCAGTGGCAGATCAGAGGTTGTACAAATCTATGATTGGCGTTTATTATATATTACAGACTACCGCACCAGATATCATGCAGGCAGTTGGGTTAGTAGCAATATTTTAGGAAGCTCCAAAATATTCTCATGTTATAGTAGTTAAGAGGATATTCAGATATCTGAAGAGCACTATGGACTTTGGGCTTTGGTATCCCAAAGGTGATGATTTCACTCTCACAGCTTATACAGATGCAGATTGGGCGGACAGTATTGATGACAAAAAAAGCACTAGTGGTGGAGCATTCTTTTTGGAAAAGAGTTTGGTTTCTTGGCTAAGTAAGAAACAACCTTCCGCTTCCTTATCTACGATAGAGGCTGAATACATAGCAGCAGTGGCTGGGTGTACACAGGTTTTATGGATGAAAACCACCTTAGAGGATTTCAAAGTCAAGCATGAACAAAGTAAAAGCAACAACAAAATAATCCAAAGCATAAGAGCACTTGTCAAACCATACTTGGAAGAAATTGATAGCTAGGAGTGAACTTTCTAGAACTTGTCAAAAAATTTGCTAAGAGAAAAAATGAATCCAATCCTCTTATTTATAAGAGGTTTGGAGGGAAAAAGGTGAAAAAAAAAAAAAAACTTGGTCTAGGTCTGATACAAAATAGGTCAGCCCAAATTTGGAATTTTCTAGGATAAAAATCCAAATTTACCAAATTTGCACCCTATCCTGGATGACTACAAATTCGGCAAGGCCAAGGAAAAAAGAAAGAACAAGGGGAAAGAAGGCTCAAATCTTGCACTTAGCATTTTGAGGAACTTCTTAGGGATTCTAAGAGAAAAATGACTCATTTTGATGGGTCAATTTTCCATGTCTACATTTTACCCCCTCTTTGATGCATTTATGACCTAATAAATGTGTCAAATAAAGATGTAGACACCTATGGATGAAGAACAACAAACACAAAAAATGGGTGATCGGTTTATAAGGGATGGTGCAAAATGATGTCATTCTAAATAATTTAATATTTTTGCACATAAAATGAGGCATTAATGACTTTAATGCCTCTCAAGCCAAGGTGCCCCCTCAAGTTTCATAAGAAATGTAATATTTTTTAGGAAACTCAAAAAAGGCAGACATAGAAGAAAAGAGAGTGAAAAACAAAAGAGAGAGAAAAAAGAAAAAAAGGAGAGAGTAAAAGAGGCATAAAAAGAAAAAATGGGGTGAAACTGAATTTATTTTCATCGTATGAAGAAGAGAAGAAGATCTTTGGAGAAAAATATAGGATGGATCTTCTGATGCATAGTTCAACCATTGTGAGGGATGAGGTTGACACAGTAGTGGAGCGGGCATATGCTAGAGCTAAAAACTAACCTTTACTCTAGGCTAGAATAGAAATTGAACATTAAATTAATTTTTTATTAGTTTTGGAAGAAATCATTGATGTGACCCCAACACAAATTTGGGGGGCAACTGCAAATTCAATCGGGCCTGAAATGATATTAAATTCGTGACCTAGAGAGATCGATCACAAGTCTAATTATACACCTTGATCGTACAAGGTGAAAAATCATGAATTCATGACCTAAAGAGAGGGGACATGAATTCAAGGAAGAAAAAGAGAGAATAAGAGAGATAAACCAAGAGAGAAGAAAAAAATAAAATAAGAGAGAAGATAGAGAGGTGTGAGAAATTATAAGCAAATGTTCTTGATGATGTTTATTAGGATTATATTTTTTGTTTTATTTATATTATTTTTTGGACAAGACTAATATTTATTTAATGTGGTTTTGTAGCTAGATGTTCTCAAGAGCAAATAGTGGTAGCCAAGCACACTATAGGGGTCCCTAGAGTAGCTTACCACAATAGACAGAGATATCATATGGGTAGTGGGGCTATGGTATCTAGTAGAGATGCCCTAGGTGGAGGTGGACAGAGCACTACTAACAACATTGGTAGATAGATGGTATTTAGATTAATCAAATTTTGGGCTATCGATAGGGGAGATGACAATCACACTAGAGGATATGTGGCACATATTGCACATCCCCATCAAGAGAGGATAGTTTATAGGGCACAAGTACCATAGGTAGCATTGTATATAATATTGAGGGATTCGACACATGAGGTCCAATAAATTGGGAACCATGTCAATGAGATGCCTATGCAATATGGAGTTGCGGCACTCAACGATTGTGCTCCATGGGGTGGTAGCAGGGATTCTAGTATACCACACAAGTAGGCAACACTTACCAGGGGTACTCGTAGGGGTAGTGGCAGACATATGAAAATAGTAGGTTAGGTTCGCATGGGGGTCGTATATGTTGGCCCACTTATACATAACATTATATAATGTCATGTATAAGTGGAATACGGGGCTGGTGTGCATAATTTTTTTGTAAGTGTGGTATTAGGAGCACATGGTAGTTCAAAGACCACATGCATTGCCAATACCACAACCTAACGTAGAGAAACCAACAACATACAAGTGGACCCATCACTTTGAGTGAGTCTAGAGGACATACACAAGGATTTGACCACTAGGGAGGGGGTGATTGATGAGATATGAGATCGTCAGATCATCTAGTGGTCATGGCATTGACATCCTAGCTGGACGGAGGATGGAGAGGATTTGGTGAGAGTTAGGAGGATCTAATGGGTGGTTACAAACCAAGATGATTTGGAGCTCTTCCACTTCAACTGGGTCCAAAGGTAGTTTGGTATCTTACAAGAGATAATGGACTTAGGTGACTATTATTTTAGGTAGGTTCAAAGAGACCCATTAGGAGTCGAAGGGGACCCTGATGTGGGCAGATGGATAGATGAGGACCTAGACAACCCACCATACATCATTATAGGGGTGAATTATGTTAGGGTAGAATTGGGGTACATAAGGTGGTATAGGGGTGCTATTATCTCGAGGATCTTCCCATATCCCCATTAGTACCAATGCAGAGACACTAGGTCATGATCCGATGAGTGTAGTTGGCACTACGAGAGGCCACCCGACACACCATTGAGTGATGATAGAGGGTTATAGACCCACCTAGATAGGGAAGGGTATAGATCAAGATAGAGATGGTCATGATGATGAAGATGAACATAACCCTCTTAATATCAATAGGAGAGGAACAACAAGAGTTTCACCACAATGAAAAAGGTTGGGTTGAGTAGGATGACAGGGGTTACCTTTACATCGATAGTGATAGGACCTAGAGAGACTATGGGTAAGGATGACCTAGCAAGGAAGAAAAAGGATCTATATACCAATATGGTGGGCATGTATATGGAGATGGACCTATTCCAAGAGGATTGGGATAAAAGGCTAGAGGGGATGTAGAGTGCCCTAAACATAACACTCATAGATCGAGATATGATGAGGGCTGACAAAGATCATCTTAGGGGAGAGATGAGCCAACTAGAGCAGGAGCGATAGTAGGCTTGAGTGACGGGGATGGTTGTCATCACAAAAAATCAGTAGGATGAGGGGATCTTCCTACTATAGGAAGAGCTATAGAGGTAATAGGAGAGGTTGGAGGTATTTGTACAAAGGGAGACCTTCTACTAGATATTGTATTTTCACACAGTTCTAGTGGAGCAAAGGGTGCCTTTGCCATACTCCTTAAAGACACAAGGGAGATCATGATCTAGATTATAAACTATTTCAAGGTCTATGAACATGCCAACACAAGGACCACCTCTAGAAGGTGAAGCAAATGAGATAGGCTCATAGAGCTAGGGCTAGGATTGGGGTGACATGCCAATTTTTATTATGGCATGCATCCCTAGGGAAAATCGAGTGTGCTAGACTTGGACTATGGAAAACTAACCAAGCTAATGTGTACTCCTAGATATTGAGTAATATCATGTTATATTTCAGTGTATATGTGTTTTTTTAATGTGTGCTTATGATTTTTATGTTTAGTGCTTTTATGTTTGATTATGCATGAATGAGTGAAATGAACTTAACTATTGAATGCATGAATGAACTAAACTAATGCAATGCATGATGTGATGAAGCTAACTAATGAAATGAATGAAATGCATGAGTAGATGGAAATAAAAAGGTGATGGAAGAAAGAAAAAAAGGAAAAACAAATAAAAACAAAGCTCTAGCCAAATTTGTGCCTCATGAAAATATACTATGAATTCATCGTAAAGCAAATTCATACCCAATACGAATAGGGCACAAATTCAAAAAAAAGGAGAAACGAAGAAAAATAAGAAGAAGAAGAAGAAGAAGAAGAAGAAGAAGAAGAAGGAGAAGGTCAAAAAAGGAAGAAGAAAACAAAAGAGTGCTTAGAGTATGATATTTGAGTCAGTGTAGACCGCAAGGGGTCAATGTGATCAAATGAACATAAACTAAGTGAAAAGGAGAAAAAAAAGAAAAAAAAAGGTGGAGTGAGATCCTGTAAGGATGTATGCTTGTAAATGGCCTAATGGAGGTTTCCCCTTACTAGTGAACATGAAACTATCCCATAAGGATGTAATGCTTGCTAGAAAAGAATAAATGTGGAGTGATACCCGCTATAGGTGAGATGCCTGCTAATGGATATGGGTGAAGAGATACCAGGTAGGATGTATGCTAAAAAATGATCGAATGGAGGTTACCCCTCATTGGTAACTATAAATCTATATCCTATGAGGTGCAATATTTAATTGATTTTCCAAAAGGTGTGTAACCCAATAGGTGTGTGGTGTATGCAAAATATGAGTGAGCAAATAAAAGCCTATCAAAAAAAATGTGTGTGTGCACATGTTAGATATAAGAATGAGAGAAGCAAGAAGTAGATAGTGTTGTGTGTGTATGTCATTTTAAAAATTTCAATAGCTAAGAGATGTGCATAAGATAGTCAGTGGTTGTATGAACACCATCAATGATATTCATGCAATATCTATCCTATCCCAAAAGGATCCCTTAACAACTAAAATATAAAGAAAAAAAAGCGTGAGCAAAACAAGATGTGTAGATAGAAGAAGGAATGTATATCCTTTGTCTTGGGGAAAAGAAAAAATGAATGAAATCTTTTAAAGGACATACATGATATGAAGAACTATATCCCTTGACTTGGAGAGATTTAGAATTATTGAAACTTTCAAGGTCAAGGAATATATGAGAAGAGAAAAGAAGAAAATAAATGAGTAAATGCAATGATGAAAATGCATGGAGATGTGCCCTAGGTTGGGGGTTCTCTAAGCATCATCAACCTAGTATGAGTGCAATGCATGTGAGCTAGAACATAACTAGGTTTCATCACTTGCCTCATTGTGAAGTCCCCAAGAATCTATATGATCAAGTAGTCATGCAGGAATGATCAAGCAAAAAAGTATTTATATGACAAGCAAATATGCAAAATGGAACAAAATGTCAAGAAATCTATGCAAAATATGACAAGCAATAATGCAGTATGAGCAAGCAAACAAAATATAGGATGAAGAATGATGATGTGACCTCACACATAATATTGTTTTAGGTATATTATGTTCATTGGTTATTTAAGTTCTTTACCATCTAACAACACTAAATTATAGGCTCCTAAGCCAAATTTGGCCATTATGACAAAGAGGACTAGCCAATTGGGTTGAAACTTACCTTTCAAATCTATTCAAGCATTAGTGTTATTCTAGTTTTCTTTGACAAGATCCCTAACCTCAAAAGAACAAGTGAATTTTTTTAGAGTAAGATCACTTGATTCTATTCTAATAGGCTCAAAGATGCTCTAAGGTATGAATGTGCTTTTCATCCAATAGCTCCAACGGGTTTAAACGATCTAAATGATACTCATCACTTACCAAGGCATCTTCCAACAATATATGCAAGGACAAAACCTCTAACTCGAACAAAAAAAATACCTCAGTATCATAGACCAAGACATACAAGGATGCACTTGTTAGGAGTATGCATGCTAGGACAATAGACCCACAAGCTAGGATGAAATTATATATGCCAGTATCGACTAGTTTTAATAACCAACTTCTTGAGAATATTAACTAAAGACTTGTTGGATACCTCAGCTTGACCATTACCCTTATGGTAATATGGATTTGACCACCTATGCTAAATATTTTACTTAACACAAAGCTTATGGATATCCTTGTTCTTGAAAGGAGTGCCATTGTTAGAAACAATCATCGAAGGAATCGAATACCTACAAAGTATCTAGTTAAATATGAACTTAAATATTTGAGCTCCAGTCAGCATAGCCAGGGGTATGGCTTCAACCCACTTAGTGAAGTCCTCCATTGCTGTGATGATAAACTTATGACCATAGGATGATGTTGAGTTAATCTTTCCAATAATGTCTGTAGACACAAAAATCTAGCCATTCATCCTCCATCTAGGATTTCCTGCCATTTCCACCATCAAAGCATAGCCAATTTGCCCACTATCCCTATTTTCCCACCATTTTCAATCATTATTCACATTTATTTATATATATTTATTATATATATATTTAAATATAATATTTTATATTATATTTTAATATATATTTAATAAATATGTATTTATTTAAGTTAATTAATCCTAGCCATCCAATTTCTTTTAATCTCAACCACCCATTTACATCAATCCATGCCACACCCTAGATTTATTATCTACCATTGGATATGCTTTAATCTGAAAAACATGATTAGTATCATTGAAACCCTAGTATGTCTTAGGTTAGATTAAAAATAGGAGCCATTTGGATGGCTCAACCCCTAATTCCTAATTCTAAGTTTTCTTAGATTTTCCTTTGAGTCCCTAATTGCCCTAAGTTTGTGATCTCCCTGAGTAATTAAAACCCTTAAGTGCCCTAGGTCACCTCGCACTACTTTAGCCATCATTCTCGCATGTTGTAACCCCTCATCACCACCACTATACTTTCTACCTCATTAGATTTGCTTCTACAAAATCCTTCCTCTCAACCCTAAGCACCCACGAGTATTTTTTACAGTAGTTGGATTCCCATGAGCATTTTAAGCTATCATTCTTGAAGACCCCCAAGCCTCTAGGTGACGCTAGGGCATCGCCGCACCAGTGACCTACATCAGACGTTTCACATCAGAGTGCAGTAAGTAGGTAAAATAAATCAATATTTCATTTATTTATTTTATACATGTGCTTCTATTTATATTTACTTTACTTACATCATTTAGTTAGGGTTTATCATTGCTTATAGAGGGCCTCACACTGTGGAGCACTAACAAATATTACTAACCATTCTATTGTGTCCTTGTGTGCAGATATGGAGCATTATATCAACATCTGGAGTTGCCTAGCCTTGATACTAAAAAGCCCACTCAATCTTGTTGGGATAAATATGCGCTTGAAGACACCACAAATTTGCTTCCTAGGGTTTTAGAGAACTCTAAATTGTTGTAATATTGTATCAAAAGGATTCAAGGATCCAAGCTTGTAACAATGGAGTTTCTAGGCTCCCCTTATAAATAAAGAATTTATTCTATTATGCAATCTTGTGTTACCTTGAATTTTATTTTATTCAAAGCTGTATCGCTCCAAATTTTTTGCATCCCTACCTTCAGGCTATTGGATCCGTGCCCGAAAGGAGGATGGGAAAAGGATGTCACGGTACCTCAGACTGAGAGGACTTTGCAAAGGTCTCGCCTCTCAATGGAGGTGTATTTTGATGATTTTTTGATGGATGGTGGGTTCACCAGGAAACATTTAATGGTAGTTTCCATGCCTAGGTTTTGGAATGTGTTTAAATGTGTTCGTTTTTAACCTTAAGCACTCATATCCTAGGTTTGGCCGAATGTATCTAGATTACTCTATATGAAAATGCAAGTTCAATGAATACAAAAAATAAATTTAAAGACAGAAAAACAGAGAGATTACAGAATACAAATGAGGAATACCTGATCCGAATGTTTGAAGAAGATTCTGATGTTGAAGCAGTCTGGATCGTCTGAGATTCGAAAGAATTGTCTACAATCAGACAAGATTGTCTGAGATCTGACGAATTCGTCAGACGAATTCGTCAGAGACCTACAAAACCGAAAACAGATGCAAAATACAAAAAGTGCTACAGTGCTAATAGAGGGAAATGATATAAAATGGCAGCAATGTTATCAAACTGGAACTTAAACACAGAGACATAAATGAATCGTGCTAATTAGATGATAATTAGGATTTAATTATGCACTTGATCTAAATGGGTGAACTCCAAATGCAAAATGACATAAAACACTGAATAGACTATCTAATTTGCAGAATAAAATGACAGAGAAAAGGTTGAGAAACGCAAACTTCAGGCACTGATTGCCTTAATATGGACTGCAGTCGAGATCATCTCGCATCAGTACGAAATCACCTCGAATTCGATAGGTTCGCCTCTGATCTGAACAGGTTCATCGGCGACGATAGGTGCTAGCTCCGACTGAAAAATAGTGATGTACCTACAACAAAATTGATGTGGAACTAGTGCAAATGGAAAATAGGGATGTTTTAACATGAATGGAGTTAACTTGTAGAGAATTTCGGCCCAGGGGTTGGGAAGGGAAAATCTTAGAGACTAAATAGGCTTAGGGGAGTAGTTAGGAGGTTGGAGATCATCCCAATTTGGGAGATCTCCAATGGGGGGAGGGTCCCAACGGTGCAAACACGCTTCTGCCCAGATTGGAGACCCGTTGGAACAGATTCCAACTTTGCAAAATCAGTTTTACGACAAGATCGTCTGGACATCCTAGTCCAGACGAAATCGTCAAATCTAGGGCGATATCGTCTGATCGGCGATGATATCGTCAAACGGTCAAAACAACCTCTAAAAATGGTGCGAAAAAGGGGGAAACAGATTTCTCGGTGGTTAACGGGCGGTTTGGGAGGTTAAATTTGAATTTTAAATTATTTACTAAGGTGAATGTAATTATTGTAATTTTACTGCGCCAATTTTAGGGTGCTACATTTTGCCCCCTCTTTAGAGAATTTTCCAAAGAAAATGCGTTAAAGATGAGTTCTTCTCGATCTACGAGAAAGCAAAAATTATTCCCATTTTTAGGCGACGATTCTTGGTCGAATCGTACGATAGCTTACTATGGTGCCCCCTCCGTGTTTTTACCCAAATCGAACGTTTGAGGTAAAAACGTGGAAAAGCAAAAAAATTATGTTTGAATAAAATTAAGAAAAATAGGGTAAAACCCTAATTCATTTTTACTATTCATTTTCTGAGTTTTAGAGCTCTAAAGCAAAAATGGTGGAGACGATGCACAGATCAACAGAGGTCCGACGCGGTCTACGGGTAAGAGTCCAGACTGATCTAGAATGCTTTAATTTAACTTTACATGCCTTTTAGGTAGATTTTAGATGATTTTTGAGCATCGCGGTCATTTTTGGGCCGTCGACATCATCGAGACGAAATCGTCTCAATTTCGGCAATTTCGCCCGTGGGCGAAATCGTCGAAAAAGGGACGATTTCGTCAAATTAGGGATGATTTCGAACTGCAAAATCGGAGACGATTATGCTCAAATTTGGGAAGATATCATGGGCGATATCATCAATTGCATAAAATTGAACTTTAACTTGCATTATTAATTACTTGAATTGTTTATTAATGATTGCTTTTTTGTTTATGTTTGCAGAGAGGATTACTAAAGAGCAGGGAGTGGAAATACGGCGGGTTGAGAGATGACTTGGCCACTCTTACACAGGCAGAGCGGGATCAGCTGGCACAGGCCGGCTTACTGCATGTGGTAGAAATGCCACAAGTTTCTACAGACATGGGGCTACTGACGACCCTAGAAGAGAGGTGGTATTCGGGCTCTTCATGTTTATGGCTACCCATAGGGGAGATGACTCCCACTTTGGAGGATGTATGGAGGATTCTGAGAATCCCCATACAAGGATGGCTCATTACACCTACAGTCAATCAGGGCCGCGCTATGGGACGACTACGCGATGACCTGAGCTTCACCCTAGAGAAGGGCGGAGTTAACATCGAGGCACTACGCCAGATTCCTGGGGCATATAGACTGACATAGGTTCTAACTGGAGTAGTTGGTGGACTTCTGTTGTGCCACCAGAGTGGGTGCAAGGTGTCGTGGATGCTCGCAGATGTGATCTACGATATGTAGGACCACGGGTATAGGTTCTCATGGGGCAATTTTGTTCTATGCCGATTGTATAGGATCCTATATGGGGTCGTGTACAAGGGCAGCCAATGTCTGGTTATGACATCGCTACTACAGGTTTGGTGCTAGGAGCACATTGCGATGCGGAGGCCGATAGGGCTTCCGCTAATAGGGGTTGACGAGGAGAGGCCCCGAGTCTTCTACTGGTGGCTTCAAAGAGGGGCACAGCGACGGATCGACCTATCGATGTCCCGGAGGCTATTAGATGACTTAGTCCCAGACCATATCACCTAGAGGCCATGGAGGGAGCATCCAGGGTGGCCAGAGGATGGACAAGAATTGGCTCACATTAGGCGAGTTTGCTGGCTAAGGATGGAGAGGGGAGAGGTGGAGCTCCACAGGTACGATCGAGTTTTGCGGTAGTTCCGTCTATAGCAGGGGATCCCATCCCTCAGATATTACGAGTTTTCCTGGACTGTCCAGGATAACACTACAGTTAGAAGGGCTCCAGACATGCAGTGGTTTTGGAGCCAGGACATAGATGATGCCCCCATCCAGCCAGTGGATGGGGACGACGCAGGAGTAGCCGATGGCTACGATGCCTGGTACACAGGAATCTGACCTCCTCGGATGACGAGGGCACAGGGTCTGATCCACCCGGTTGTGCGTCGGATAGGGAGGTGATTCTAGGTGGAGATGGAGGCAGCCTAGTGTCACGGTGGGAGAGAGGCAAGGAGGCCACAGGCACAGGAGCGGCCGCGATAGAGAGAGAGAGGGAGAGGAGGGAGGCGAGACCCCCATATCCACAGAGGCCACCATCACCCGATAAGGGCAAGGGTGTGGACATAAGAGAGAGTAGCGAGATGGCTACTCTTCGGGCAAAGAGAGATCATCTGCAAGCCCAGGTGCAGACGCTACAGGATGCGGCTACACAACACCGGGCTGAGGTGTCACAGCTACGGGATGAGATTACACACCTTAGGGCACGGGGTAGAGGGGCGAGCTCTAGGGAGTTGACACGGGCTATCGCCCAACTGACATTCTATCAGACTCTATACTTCCAGCTGGTGCCAGATGCGGACAGACTACCCCTACCAGCTAACATCACAGATTCGATCAGGATCGGGTCATCGAGGACCACGTCTCGATCGAGGACGAGGACTACATAGACTACGATGGGGCCACCTCGTCCACCTCAGGGTGGGGGAGGAGATGAGGCAGAGAGCTTGAGGGGCTCTCGAGGCTAGAGGGTGGGATACTGAAATTGTATTATATTTGTTTTTGTTGATAGAGGATTGAGTATGCCGAGGTACAGATTGTGGCATACCAATCCAGTTTTGATGATGTACATATATTTGTGACATATATAGATGAGATATTTTTTATCATATGACTTGTGTCTTGTGTATGTTTATGATGCTTTTATGTTTTGATTGATTGATTTGATAATTGGATGTAATTATGTCATTGGAGATATAATTTGAATGTCATGCGGTGATATTTTAAATGAAATAATTTGATGTAACAAATTGATTTGTTGTAATGAAATGTAAAAATAAAAAGAGACTTCTAACAATAATTTCAAAGGACATTGTCGCTATTATAGACCATTTCATGGAGTCGCTGCTCACTCGGTCGTCAAGCTAGTCCCATTTATAGAAATATTGTTAAAAATTAAAAGAGTGCTTAAGAAACTGTCTTAAGACTTTGGTGCAATGGTGCAAATGATGATGATGATGATGGTTTGTTTTCAGATTTTCATAAAAAATGTTTGTGCATGAAATGATGTTCAAATGATTTTTTTATTAGACATAATTTCCTAAGTGTGATAAATTTTCTGGATAATTCTTTAGGAATTATACCATCATTGCAAAAGGTTGACATAATGACATGAAATAATGAAAATGGGTTTGCTTTTTAAAAGCATAATTTGTGTAAAATAATGATTTAAGTCATATGGTTTTCATGATTTTTAATAAATGGGGAATAAAATTGTTACAATGGTTTGCGCTAGGCATAGAATATGTAGGTATAGACTTATACCATCATCGCGAAAATCCAAAAAAGATAGTTTTATTGCATGATTTATTTTTGATGAATAGAAAATATGCAAATGAGGACTTGCGCTAGGCATAAAATTCCAATTTTGGTTTTGAAACTATACCATCGTCGCGAAAGTCAACTAGATATATATGTTTTGATTGTAGATTTTGAAAGAATTTTTTTTTTCTATTATATAGTTGTCTTTGTAGTAAACGACTGTACTTGATTTATTCCAAACAAGTTGCAAAAATAATATTTCAAATTATTTTGAAGACAAAAGTTAGATTTATAAGGAATCCCATGTGCATATGTGAGTTCATTTCCGATCTTGATTTATCATAATGATACACAAAATCTCTCAAATACAAATGTGTGTGCAATTGCATTGTTCATTTACCAATTTTTGAGCAAGATAATTTGATACAAGTGATTTGAAGAAACCAAATAAGTGTTCATTAACCATGATGTAGATGCATATAACCATACTAGGCTACTATGTAGGTCGGATTATCAAGAGCTAGCTAATCCATAAGCGGACATAGGTCTGTACAAAAGAAGGTCGCTAATGTGACAGACATATCACCATGCTAGGAGTTACCCAAGGCCAAGCAGGTTGGGCACAAACCACCTGTTATGGGGCTTACCTCATAGTTTTCGAATAATTGAGAATTCCAGGGATTCAAGCTCATCAGCCCTTCTTTTATTTTCAAAGGGTAGGGAAAGGGATTTTATTGCTTTCTTGCTTTCTTTTGAACTTTGCTTATTTTTCTGTTTGTATTTCTTTTGCTTGATAATGCTTGGAACATTGCTGAAATAACATTTTTCTTCTCTTTTTTCTTTTTCTTGAACTTTTCTTTTATTTTTCTTTGCTAGGGATACTTGCTCAGATTAGCTGTAGAGCAAGGGATTTTTATTCTGGGTAGGGGTGAGCTTGTCCTTTTGCTGATTCTCAAATATTCTAGACCATGTGCATGATAGGATAGCAGGGGAAACTTTTCGCTCAAGAAATAAGTTCTACTATGTAGCAAAACATGGAAATTACAAATATAATCATTTTATTGTGAAAATATGTGCTTGGTTTAAGTAAATAACAAGATCAATTCTCTATGCTCAAACTTTATTTAAGTGAATTTTGTGAACTTTGATACAAGAGAGATTAGTAATCATGCCAGATAAAATCAAGATATTTATTTGTTGTGAGTGTGCAAGTGAGGGATTCAAAATAAATGCTAATTTATCCCAAAATAATTTGAAACATACAACTGCAATGATTGTAAGAAAATATATATGAACACTTTTGAGAAAGTTTTTGAGGATGTGGACTCTCTCTTTCTTCTTTATTTTATTTGGTTTTCGAAAGAGTCAAGCATATAGCTGTTATTATATTTTTATCATTATTTTGATTTTTGGTTTTATTTTTGATTTGGAGCAGAAAAAATTTAACAAGTGCCTTAAATAAATGCAATAGATAGTTTTGAAGATTTTGGATGATTATGAATATTTTTGATGTTTTTGGATTTTTATAAATTTGAAAGAAATATAAAAAATTATGAAAACAAATATATACAAGGATGAAGAATGACCAAATTTATGCATAGTAACGTTTAAGATGCAAAATATTCATGGGTTCTTTATGTTCTTTACCATCTAAGGTAGATAATTTATATGCTCCTGATTCAAATTTAGCAGTAATAATGTATGGTCCAAGCCAATTGGGCTCGAATTTACCTTTAAGTTCCTTAGTTGCATTAGTATTTTTTTTGAAGATTTTGAGGATTTTGATTTTTTTTTTGTATTTTGATTTTAATTTATGAATTGAAATTGGTGGTATATACAATATGATCTATATACACTATATAAGGTTATTTGAGTATAGCATGTCTAAGGTTGCTTCAAAATCAAAGGTGGTTTTGAAGGATAATCTGGTTGAGGTGAAGGTAAGAATAGAAGGTGATGAATAAAAGGTAGTGATAACAAAAGGTTTGTTATAATGTAGAATAATGTAGCAAAAGATTTGACTTTTATATGTGTAAAATTGATCATGTTACAAAATAAAATATTAGAAATATAAGAAAGTTCTTCATTCTTATTATTATATTCCAAGTTTTGATAAGATGGAGAAAGTATATGTGAAAGATATGCATGAGTGTTATTTGGTAAACAAGAATGATCATATATGGATGAAGAAAAGTGATGGATAGCAGATAATTGTGACAATAGAGAATGTATAGAACTTGATGTTTCAACCGTTAAATATTCTTCAAATGGTGTTGGGTCACCATGTATGGTAACAATTTTATTTACAATTTCAAACTTCAAACATTGGTGAAGAGTGGAAGGGACAACTCTCATCGTATGAATCCAAGGACTTCTGAGAATTAGGTTGTAAGGTGAAGGGCAATATCCTACATAGAATAAAGTATCCAGGATCTTGGTTCCAATACCTTGACAATCTTGAATTTCATTGTTAAAAGATTTTATAATAACATTTGATTCATTAAGATCTTGTTCCTTTGTTTTGAAATTTTGGAATAATTGATAAGTGTATAAATTAAGAGAGAAGCCATTATCTTCCATGATAGTTCTAACAAGTGTTTCTTTACTAGATCCTGTAATGTACAGATAGGAGTCTTCTTATGGAGCAGAGGAAGGAATATCCTCATCATAGAATGAAATATGGTTAACCTCAAGAGGGTTTATACCATTAATTATGTTCTTAGAGAAAATATGATGAGGAACAAATTGTTGGCTAGGTATCTTGAACAAAGTTTCCTTGTGATAAATTTGTAATACTTCTAAAAGGGATATCTTTGCTTGAGGATTAATCACTTGTTGTTGGCTATCAAAGGGGATTTCAGATTGAGATTTTGATTCTAAAGATGAGCTTTCTATGCTTACATTCCATTTTGGATCATTCTCTAGAGTCAAAGATAGTTTTGAAGGTTGGTCGAATGAGGAATCCATATCTTGAATATCAGATTGAGTTGATTGAACTTGAGGTTGCTCATTTGTAGTTTTTGTTGTAATATTAATAATATCATGATGGGACACATTAACATGCAATATTTGATTGATTTCTTGTTGTTGATAATTGCATAGGGGTCTTTGGGAGATCCCCATGTCTTGATTGATTATTGGTATTTGTTGTGTAGGAGTTTGATTGTTTACTGGAGATTCATAATCAGTTGTAGATTGTAATTCCTTTGTATTAAAAAGACCCTTATCAATCAAATCTTGAATTGCACATCTTAAATCTTTACAATTTTGTGTCATATGTCCATCTACTCTATGATATTCACAATGTAGCTCGAGTTTAAACCAATCTGCTGTGGTATCAGGTTTCCTTATGGAAGGGAGTTCAATCCTATTTGTGTCAAGTAAATACTTGAGAATTATATCCATTGGTTGATTGAGCTTAGTAAATTTACGTGATGAAGGTTTTTGAGAGGTTTTTGATAAATGCTTTAGGAATTTTGTCATAAAAGGGCCTAATGGTTTCTCACCTCTACTTTCTTTATTATGGGTAGAATGATTATAGGAAGATTGCGATGTAGGAGGTGAGTACATGGTAGAATTGGAAGAATAAGTATTCTCTTGTTGAAATGAATGTGTTGTATTGAAATAAGAGTATTGAAAAGGTAGAGGAGGATTATATGTGGGTTGATAGACATAATATGGATATATGGGAGAATAGATAATATCATTATGAAGAGGATTGGCAAAGGGATTGTTTTGTTGGGTTATGGATGAAAAATGAGAAAAGTGTGATGGAGGTGATGTTGAATAGGGATGAGGTTGGTCATAATCAACAAATGTATTTGGCTGAATTCTTCCAACATTACTAATGGGCTCATATTGATTTGAGTAAAAACTCATGGTTTCTTTAGTACTTCTAAAAGTGATACTTAGCATTTGTTTTGTTTTGTTTTTTTTTTTTTTTCAAAAGGTTTACAACGCATTTCACGTCGGGTTCAACAAAATGTATCGCTCCAAATTTTTCGCATCCCTACCTTCAGGCTATTGGATCTATGCCTGAAAGGAGGATGGGAAAAGGATGCCGTGGTACCTCAGACTGAGAGGACTTTGCGAAGGTCCCGCCTCTTAATGGAGGTGTATTTTGATGATTTTTTGATGAATGGTGGGTTCACCAGGAAACATTTAACGATAGTTTCCACGCATAGGTTTTGGAATGTGTTTAAATGTGTTCATTTTTAACCTTAAGCACTCATATCCTAGGTTTGGCCGAATGTATCTAGATTACTCTATATGAAAATGCAAGTTCAATGAATACAGAAAATAAATTTAAAGACAAAAAAATAGAGAGATTACAGAATACAAATGAGGAATACCTGATCCGGATGTTTGAAGAAGATTCTGATGTTGAAGCAGTCTGGATCATCTGAGATTTGACAGAATCATCTGCAATCAGACAAGATCGTCTGAGATCTGATGAATTCGTTAGACGAATTCGTCAGAGACCTGCAAAATAGAAAACAGATGCAAAATACAAAAAGTGCTACAGTGCTAACAGAGGGAAATGATATAAAATGGCAGCAATGTTATCAAACTGGAACTTAAACACAGAGACAGAAATGAATCATGCTAATTAGATGATAATTAGGATTTAATTATGCACTTGATCTAAATGGGTGAACTCCAAATGCAAAATGACATAAAACACTGAATAGACTATCTAATTTGTAGAATAAAATGATAGAGAAAAGGTTGAGAAACGCAAACTTTAGGCACTGATTGCCTTAATACGGACTGCAGTCGAGATCGTCTCGCATCAGTACGAAATCGCCTCGAATTTGACAGGTTCACCTCCGATCTAAACAGGTTCGTCGACGACGATAGGTGCTGGCTTTGGCTGAAAAATAGTGATGTACCTGCAACAAAATTGATGTGGAACTAGTGCAAATGGAAAATAGGGATGTTTTAACATGAATGGAGTTAACTTGCAGAGAATTTCAGCCCAGGGGTTGGGAAGGGAAAATCCTAGAGACTAAATAGGCTTAGGGGAGTAGTTAGGAGGTTGGATATCATCCCAATTTGGGAGATCTCCAACGGGGGGAGGGTCCCAACGACGCAGACACGCTTCTACCCAGATTGGAGACCCGTTGGAACAGATTCCAACTTTGCAAAATTAGTTTTGCGACAAGATCGTCTGGACGTCCTAGTCCAGATGAAATCATCAAATCTAGGGTGATATCGTCTGATCGGCGACGATATCATCAAACGGTCAAAACAACCTCTAAAAATGGCATGGAAAAGGGGGAAACGGATTTCTCGGCGGTTAACGGGTGGTTTGGGAGGTTAAATTTGAATTTTAAATTATTTACTAAGGTGAATGTAATTATTGTAATTTTACTGTGCCAATTTTAGGGTGCTACAAAAGCATTTTCTGTGTGTTGTGTTCCACGATTGGCACTATTGTTTTGCACATTGAAGTAGGGTCTAAAATGTTGCACACAATATTCCACATCTTGGAAGGATCCATGGCATACAATGTAATCCTTAGAAAAATGATATGTGTCCCCTCCATTTTACATTAATGTTTGAAATATATCCATGAGGGATAGGTACATTGCATACTAGCAAACATCAAGCCGTTTAAGTATTTCAATATCATCTCAAATCCTTATGAGTCCATGCTCCATTCCACTCATATTTTCCTAATATCATCATCCAATACATCCACCACTCTACCAACCTCTTCATCAAAGGATACCATTCTTGTAGAGCTCCCAATCACCAAGCCTCAACCAACCACCATAACCTCATAATCATAATCAATGACTACATGTACATGTGATTATAATCTGTCCACATCATCATCAACCATTCTGTAGCCATCCCAGTCCAATCCATATACTTCTCCTAATGTCTCACAATTCAAATTGATATATTATGAGATACTTCCATCTCCACCCTTTCCCGATCCATCACCTGACCATGATCCTCCCTTATCATCCCAAGTCAAAGTCCATATCACCAATCTTGGTGTTGGTGAATATGTGGTCGATGACATCACCATAACACCCCTCACCATCCCTAGTGCTAAGGATTTCAATCACCCATGTGACCAACCTTTAGCAATAGGAGCAGTTTACAATATGGGTTCGGCTCCAAATAGCATTAATTTTGTATATGGGGGCATTGAATCTTCATCAAGCCCAAATCCCATAGAAGAGTCCAAAGAACCAAAAATTTCCAATATTTAAAACATGTCAAGATTTCCATATCGATATTTCCACATTGTCAATTGGAAATACCATGGCCTAGGATTGCATGAACAGGACGTGCATCAACCTATTGATGTTCCATATCAAGAGGTGCACGACCATTCAGGTCTATATTTCCACCCACCTCCTACCATATCTTCTTTTGAACAAGCCTTCCAAAGGCTTAACCTCAATTCAAGAGAAGAAACCCTCCATCCTGGTAATTTTTATGAGGAAATATATGAATAATTTGAGCTTATATCGATAATTTCGGATGAATCTAAATAAGAATCAGAGCCCATAATTCCCCACATTGAACAAGATGAGTTTTATCTCAACATGTTCCCCATCCATAAACCCATTTTTATTTGCTTATTCTACAAGAGCAATATGCCTCTACTGGTGATTCACCACATCCATTCCATTAAGCCATCCCATAAGCCAACTTGTAACATATGTACATAATTCAAAATGGTGGTTATCACCACTACAAAAAAAATCAAAAATATTTTTTTCATCACATATGTAAATATACCATTTAATAAAATATGTTTTGTGTTGCTTACTTATGTTCAAGTTAACCAAGCTTCTAGCATTGATTCCTAGGTTCCATCCATTCCATCCAATCTTATCCACCTTGCCCATAACTCAACATGAATCTTGTTGATTTATTCACCCCACTCTGCAATCCATACGATCCGGATAAACCAATTACAATTGACATAAGCCTGATTGATATGGATAAGATTTCCTTACCTCCAAAATTTATCGAATTTGTCTTATCCGAGGAACTGTAAAGGGCTTCCTCAAACTACATTCCTCCCTCCCCTCCACCTTCACCTTCACCTTCACTTTCGGATCTCAAGGTTTTTTAGGTAGATATAGATAAGGATAGGCCATAAGAGTTTTATGACATCTTAGATGATATTCATATGATACCTACACCCCATTAGCTTGAGGAAGGTTACCACATGTCTATTGAAGATACTATCAATGTGGATCTTAGTTCAGATAAAGACAATCCCTCAATTGTCAAACTTGGCAAAAGTTTATCACTTGATGAACAAGAGCAATTTATTGCTCTTCTAATCCCTTCCTTGAAAATTTCTTTGCAAGAATTCATATATGATGACACTGCTAGACAAGCACGTCTTGACCAACTCATAATTTTTTATGAAAGGTGAGTCAATGCTTTACAACACTGTTAGTCTTACAATGGCACTGAGAGGGGGGGTGAATTAGTGTAGACTTTTAATCTTAAATTCATAGCTCTTAAACAGCAGTAATTAAAACTTAAAAATAGATAAAGCAAGTATCACAAGAGAACATCACACAACACAAGATTTAATGAGGTTCACCAATGTGGCTACTCCTCAAAAATGACTGCTTGGACTACCATCCAAATCCAGCCTTTGCAAAGCTACAACTTTACAATCAATTTACCAGCACCAACTGGAAGGAGCACCAACCCCTGATATATCTGCACCAACAGAAAGGAGCACCAACCCCTGATTTACCAAGCACCAACTGGAAGGAGCACCAACCCCTTATGCCAAGCACCAACCTGGACTTCAATTTGAATCTATAAGTTTGATAGTAAGATACCTTCGCTTTTACAAGACCCTGACTGGTCTACTTCACCTTTGCATTCTCTGTGCACTCTGCTCTCTCTGCGCAATCACTTCGCACACTCTACTTCATCACAGTCAAACTTCACGATCGTCTTCTCCCTCTTTGTGCACTACGATCGAACTTCGCACACTCTGCTTCGTCATAGTCAAACTTCACGATCGTCTTCTCCCTTTTGCACACTCTGTTCTCTCTACGCACTCGCAATGCACTTAGGATAATTCGACACGACTTCTTTGCTCACTTTGCGCACTTCACCATCATCTCGCCGCTTCTACGCTTTTTGCGCTCTTACGGCCGCATTTCACACTTCGACATGCATTCGATGATATCGACAACAACTCTCAATTCTCCAAATAGCCATGCTTTTATAACAACATTTTCATGAAGAAAAACTCTAATCTTAGTCGGCTGTAACCCTAATCATAGTCGGCTACAAACCCTAATCTTCGTCGACTAACATCGGTCTTCGTCGGCTTCAACTGCCCCTGTAACTCTTCTGTTGTTGTTGCCACGAAAACACAACATGTCGCGATATCGTGACACTTTCGCCTCCATATGCTTTCTCTTAGCTTTGGCCCGCGAGAATACAACATGTAGCGATATCGCTACACTTTTTCCTCCATACGCTTTCTCTTAGCTTTGGCCCGTGAAAATACATGTAGCGATATCGCTACACTTTTTCTCTTTGCTCTATTTCTTAGCTTTGGCCCCGTGAAAACATAACATGTCGCGATATCGTGACACTTTTTCTCCTTAGCGCTTTAACTTGCCTTTGGGTCATGAAAATGTGACATGTCACGATATCGTGACACTTTTTCTCCTTAGCGCTTTATCTTGCCTTTGGGTCGCGAAAATGTGACATGTCGCGATATCGTGACACTTTTTCTCCTTAGCGCTTTTTCTTGCCTTCGGGTCGCGAAAACCTGACATGTCACGATATCGCGACACTTTTTCTCTTGGACTCTCTCTCCTGCAACATGTCACGAAATCGTGACACTTTTTCTCTCGGACTCTCTCTCCTGCAACATGTCACGAAATCGTGACACTTTTTCTTTCGGACTCTCTCTCCTGCATTATGTCACGAAATCGTGACACTTTTTCTCTCGGACTCTCTCTCCTGCAACATGTCGCGAAATCGTGACACTTTTTCGTCCGTACAACCTTCCTTGCAATATGTCATGAAATCGTGACACTTTTTTGTCCGTACAACCTTCCTTGCAATATGTCACGAAATCGCGACACTTTTTCGTCCGTACAACCTTCCTTGCAATATGTCATGAAATCGTGACACTTTTTCGTCCGTACAACCTTCCTTGCAATATGTCGTGAAATCATGACACTTTTTCTTTCTTCTTCTCTCTCCTCCAACATGTCATGAAATCGCGACACTTTTTCTTTCTTCTTCTCTCTCTTCCAACATGTCGCGAAATCACGATAATTTTTCTTTCTTCTTCTCTCTCTTCCAACATGTCGCGAAATCGTGACAGTTTTTCTTTCTTCTTCTCTCTCTTCCAACATGTCACGAAATCGCGACAATTTTTCTTTCTTCTTCTCTCTCTTCCAACATGTCATGAAATCATGACAGTTTTTCTTTCTTCTTCTCTCTCTTCTAACATGTCATGAAATCGCGATAGTTTTTCTTGCCTGTTGTATATGTCGCGATATCGTGACACTTTTCTTACTTGTCTTTTTCTTTGACCTTTTGCAAGTGGTCCACTTCGGTCTTCTTGGAGAATCACTGTACATACTCTGAGTAACCTTTGAACTCTTGTTTTCTTCATCTGACTAGCTTTTGAACTTCCTGTCCATTGCATCAATAGATCTGTCTGACTGTGTTGACAACAATGACAATATTGTTTGTTGCACCTTGCTCAACAATCTCCCCCTTTGGAATTGTTGGCAACACATGTGCAATTTTCCTATAATTCTTCTCCCCCTTTGACAATAATACCAAAGGGCTACTACGGACTCCCCCGAGTCCATGCACAACATTCTCAGCCAAAATTTATTGCATTTAGCAAAAATCATGAACATGAGCAAAAAGATAAACAAATACTTAAATGCTCCCCCTAAGAATGTGATCCCTGTAGCTAGTCAATTCTTGGGAAATGTGACCACTCCACATTCTGTTGTTGGAATGAAAATCCAACTTAACCTCACTTTCTACAACTTTCTCCTGCGTACAACATGCTGTCGCTGCAATATATTCTGCCTCTGCTGTGGATAAGGAAACTGACTCTTGTTTCTTACTATTCTATGTGACCAAACTGTCTCCAAGATAGAATGCACCTCCACTGGTAATCTTCCTGTCATCTACACATCCTGCCCAATCTGCATCTTTAGGATACCATAACCCATACTCCATAGTACCCTTGTGATATTATAGAAGACTTTGTCTCTCTGCTGCACTGACTGGTGGACCTCTTCTTCACTTGAAGAATCCTCACTCAGATCTATCTTCAACTGTGTTGGCTGCTAGATTTCTATCCATTTAGACTCTATCCTCTGTACTCTGTCCAAGTCTGCTCCACCAAGCTCACTCAGAACTTGTCCGAATCTTCTCTAGCAATCTCACCAAGAACTTGCCCAACTCTGCTTAGAAATCTGTCCCAGCATTGTCCTTAAATATTTCCCAAGGGTCTTCTCAAAGGCTCAACCAATCATGCTCAAGTAGTACTCAAAATGAACTCAATAATGAATGGCGATCTCAAATCAAATTCACTTCAAAAAATCACTTCACACATAACTTGACTAGGCTCAATCAAATCAACTCAACCAAACATCACAAGGGACATCTCTCTCTCACACAACCCTAGTCCAAGTATGTATCAACCAACTCAAATAATTCCAACAATGCTCAACCACAAATATCACATAACAATGATACTCATGTTCTTTTCTAACTCAAGTTCTTTCACAACCAATGGGCTTAAACCACTATGCTTATAACACAAGGTTTAAACACAATTCTCAATTCAAAAATCCTTGATGCATTCAACCAACTACTTTCGAAAAAGGAAACCACAAACAATCATTTTCCCTTCAATGATATTTCAGAAATCAACCACCATAATGTTGTCACATGAGTCTCCTTGGGATTAGCCTGAAATCATGCTACCATGCATACTGCCTACAAAATATCTGGTCTGATAGCTGTCAGGTATAGTAAGCTTCCAATCAAAAATGCTGATTTCACATCTATCAACAAAATTGACAAGTGACTCACACTTGTACCGACTTTTGTCCAACACTGTATCAACACTACAATTTTACCGCCAACTCTGTGCAAGCATCAAACATTGTACCATAACACAACCAAATCCCTTTTTACATTTTCAACTTGGTCTATGTTTTCTACAGTCACCGCTGGTCACACCTTACTTTCAACTGTTCGAATCAGGAGACAACATTTTGTCAAACACTTCACAGCCAACTAGTGCACCTTACTCAAACTCATACTTCTGGACCTCGGATAGGTATGATTCACAAAGCAATGTTGCTCATCTTGATGAGCTAAACATGAGTCAAAGATCAGACTTCAATATTTTTCACCACAGCATCATAAAGATCTAACAATCTTTACGTCAATGTGTAGTTCCAATGCACACTGCTTTTATCACAACACATATATGCGGCTAAGGCAACATTCTTTCACTAACCAAATTATCTGACCTGTTGTAATCCTTAACTTTGGACAGTGATAGTAAGAACCATCAATAGTACAACAATGACATATAGCAATACTGCCAATAATGACAACTCTCAATTTAATCACCACCCTTCACGACACTTCCACAAACAACTACATGAACTGAAAACACACTTCGACAACTATACGACAACTTCCCTGACTTCTTGCCTTTCATCCTCAGGTAATCAAACAAATACATAGGAGCATTAAAATGAAACTTCAAGATTGCTCCCCCTGAGGATGTGTTACCTGGAGTTGCTTAGTGCAATAGCGGAGTAGTCTCCTTCAGTCCAAGGAGACACGATTTCCTTTCTTCTATCTTTCTCCAAACTTTCTTGAACTCGGGCTTGGATTTTTCAACTACATCCCTGTTTTGCACCTTTTCGTGAACTCGAACATTTCTCTTGTGTGGTTGTCTCTTGTGCATCCTTGATGAATGATTATTTTCCTTTCTTATATGTACATGATTTATTCCCTGTCTATGTTGCGTTCTTTGCATCTAATGAAATCTACTGTTTTGCCTTAGATTAGATACAAAAGTGCTTGGACAAAACCTTTCTATGTGCCCATGACCATTACATTGAAAACATTGTACATAGTGTTCACTCATAAACGTAGATGTATTTCTACCAGCATAACTCTTTGATTTATCATTCAATCCACAATAAATTGCCTTGTGACCATACTTGGTTGCATCTCGAAACAATAGCCATTAAAAGTATTATTATGAATAGAGTGAGAGTGATAGAACCTCTTTTGTTGTGGTTGCTTTGCTTGTAGATCTCCTTTGATATTTTCTTCCTTTTGAAGATTCAGACTTCAAACTTTTCTTGCTTTGATCCTTCAACAGTGAACTTCTTCTTCTCTGCAGAGTTGGAAGATGAAGGTTGTTCAACTTCATATCCAAGACCACGCTTATCCATGGAGCTTCTTTGTTGGCTTATCATTTTATCTAGCAACTCTGTGCTCTTCTTGAATTTGAGATTTGTATTGGCCTCTTCTAGTTGTTTCTTCAATAAAACAATCTCTTCCTCTTGTTTGCAGCAACCAATCTCTTTCTCATTGATCTGTGACCTGAGAGTTTCTTCAATCCTTTTGAATTCTTCTACCTATACTTTCAAACTGGTTATTATTTCATTTGCATCCTCAAGATTTCTTGAGATCTCCTTATTCCTTTTTCTTTCTATCTTCAATTCATCCAGAGCTGCAATTAGTTCCTCTTTCAAATTTATTTCTGCATCAATTTCTTCTTCATCACATTCCTGTTCTTTTTCTGTTTCTTCTTCGAGTGTCATGAAAAGACCTCCACCTATTTCCTTTTTAGAATCATCCTAGGAATTCATTAACTCTCAGCATATATGCCTCTATGTTCTCATCGTCACCTTCATGAATACTCCTCAGTTTGTCCCATATTTCTTTTGTCGTTTTACAACTCATGATCTTTACCAATTCACTGTCTACTAATCCGCACCTGATAGCATTCTTTGCTTTTGAGTCATTCTCAAATAGATTTATTTCATCAACCTATTTTGGAGGAGTGATGGGTATTGTGTATCCACTGACTACTGAATCCCAGACGCCGTATCCCAAAGCACAGAGATATGTCTGCATCCTGATTCTCCAGATCGCATAATTTGATCCATCAAACAATGGTGCTTTGTTTGATGAGAAGCCTTCACCACTTGCCATTGTGTTATTTCCAAGATCACCCTAGCTGGTTAAGCTTGTATAGGGACTTAGCTCTGATACCAATTGTTAGTCTTACAATGGCACTGAGAGGGGGGGTGAATCAGTGTAGACTTTTAATCTTAAATTCATAGCTCTTAAAATTGAAATAATGAAACCTTAAAAACAGATAAAGCAAGTATCACAAGAGAACATCACACAACACAAGATTTAACGAGGTTCACCAATGTGGCTACTCCTCAAAAATGACTGCTTGGACTACCATCCAAATCTAGCCTTTGCAAAGCTACAACTTTACAAATAATTTACCAGCACCCACTGGAAGGAGCACCAACCCCTGATTTATCTGCACCAACAGAAAGGAGCACCAACCCCTGATTTTCCAGCACCAACTGGAAGGAGCACCAACCCCTGATGCCAAGCACCAACTTGGACTTCAATTTGAATCTATAAGTTTGATAGTAAGATACCTTTGCTTTTACAAGACCCTGACTGGTCTACTTCACCTTTGCATTCTCTGCGCACTCTGCTCTCTCTGCGCAATCACTTCACACACTCTGCTTCGTCACAGTCAAACTTCATGATCGTCTGCTCCCTCTCTGTGCACTACGACCGAACTTCGCACACTCTGCTTCATCACAGTCGAACTTCATGATCGTCTTCTCCCTTTTGTGCACTCTATTCTCTCTGTGCAATCGTAGCGCACTTAGGACAATTCGATATGACTCTTCGCTCACTTTGCACACTTCGCCATCATCTCGCCGCTTCTGCACTTTCTATGCTCTTACGGCCGCATTTCACACTTTGACATGCATTCGATGATATCGACAACAACTCTCAATTCTCCAAACAGCCATGCTTTTATAACAACATTTTCATGATGAAAAACTCTAATCTTAGTCGGTTGTAACCCTAATCATAGTCGGCTGCAAACCCTAATCTTCATCGGCTAACATCGGTCTTCGTCGGCTTCAACTGCCCTTGTAACTCTTCTGTTGCTGTTGCCGTGAAAACACAACATGTCACGATATCATGACACTTTCGCCTCCGTACGCTTTCTCTTAGCTTTGGCCCGCGAGAATACAACATGTAGCGATATCGCTACACTTTTTCCTCCGTACGCTTTCTCTTAGCTTTGGCCCGTGAGAATACAACATGTAGCGATATCGCTACACTTTTTCTTCCGTATGCTTTCTCTTAGCTTTGGCCCATGAAAATACATGTCGCGATATCGTGACACTTTTTCTCTTTGCTCTGTTTCTTAGCTTTGGCCTCACGAAAACATAACATGTCGCGATATCGTGACACTTTTTCTCCTTAGCGCTTTAACTTGCCTTTGGGTCGCGAAAATGCGACATGTCGCGATATCATGACACTTTTTCTCCTTAGCGCTTTATCTTGCCTTTGGGTCGCGAAAATGCGACATGTCGCGATATCACGACACTTTTTCTCCTTAGCGCTTTTTCTTGCCTTCGGGTCACGAAAACCCGACATGTCGCGATATCGCGACACTTTTTCTCTCGGACTCTCTCTCCTGCAACATGTCACGAAATCGTGACACTTTTTCTCTCGGACTCTCTCTCCTGCAACATGTCACGAAATCGTGACACTTTTTCTTTCGGACTCTCTCTCCTGCATTATGTCACGAAATCGTGACACTTTTTCTCTCGGACTCTCTCTCCTGCAACATGTCACGAAATCGTGACACTTTTTCATTCGTACAACCTTCCTTGCAATATGTCACGAAATCGTGACACTTTTTCGTCCGTACAACCTTCCTTGCAATATGTCGTGAAATCGCGACACTTTTTCGTCCGTACAACCTTCCTTGCAATATGTCACAAAATCGTGACACTTTTTTGTTCGTACAACCTTCCTTGCAATATGTCACGAAATCGTGACACTTTTTCTTTCTTCTTCTCTCTCCTCCAACATGTCGCGAAATCGTGACAATTTTTCTTTCTTCTTCTCTCTCTTCCAACATGTCGCGAAATCACGATAGTTTTTCTTTCTTCTTCTCTCTCTTCCAACATGTCGCGAAATCGTGACAGTTTTTCTTTCTTCTTCTCTCTCTTCCAACATGTCACGAAATCGTGACAATTTTTCTTTCTTCTTCTCTCTCTTCCAACATGTCGCGAAATCGTGACAGTTTTTCTTTCTTCTTCTCTCTCTTCTAACATGTCGCGAAATCGTGACAGTTTTTCTTGCCTGCTGTATATGTCGCGATATCGCGACACTTTTCTTACTTGTCTTTTTCTTTGACCTTTTGCAAGTGGTCCACTTCGGTCTTCTTGGAGAATCACTTTACATACTCTGAGTAACCTTTGAACTCTTGTTTTCTTCATCTGACTAGCTTTTGAACTTCCTGTCCACTGCATCAACATATCTGTCTGACTATGTTGACAACAATGACAATACTGTTTGCTGCACCTTTCTCAAAAAACACTTATGAGTTTATCAAGACCACCTCAAATGTGCTTACAATACCAAAGTTCATCTACATGAATTCCAAGTGGAATATCTTGTCCTTAAAGAGAACCAACAAAACACCAATGCATTATCGCGACTTCATGATAAATTCGTAGCTAATTGGTTAGGTCCATACATAGTTACACAAAGAGTGGGTAATGGTACTTATAGGCTTGCTAGTCTAGAGGGAGAGGAAGAATTTGAACCACTTAATTTTATACACTTGAGATAATTCTATGCATGATTTGATTATTATATATACATGGCTAATACACAAAAACATTTTCATACACTTCATTCATAATATTGCATTCCACTTGCATTCAATATTCCAAAAATAATGTATTCATTCATATTTCACATTACATTTTGCAAAACTACACATCATACATTGCACTCATATCCACATTTTGAATTTCATATTTAGGGATCATTTATTAAGTTCAAGGTCTTAATTGGTCCAACAAAACTTCATGTTGCCTTAATTAGGGCCACCTTCAAAAAGTCATCCACACCATTCCATAAAGTCAAATTGTCATTCACAAGGTCACATTCACAAATTCCTCGGTGTTTTCAGTCACTCAACCACCCTTAGTGTTCTAAGAAACCTCCAAAAATCATGTTGAGTTCTTCTTAGGACCATTGCACATATACACTAAGAAAAATCTAGAGTTTGGAACTGATTCCAAAAATATTATTGAACCAAGAACAACTTTCACACCTTAAAAACATCTTGTGTCAAAGAGGGATAACCCCATACTTAGTATAAACCTTGAAGTGAAAAGGGTCATCCTTTCTAAGTCCCATCATGCAACATAGTCCATAAAAATAGTGGTTCTCACCCCTATCACAATTCCAAAAATAAAATAAAGAGTAGGGACAAATCCCTAACAAAAACTCTAAATTGTTTTATCACACACCACTGATAAATTGAGTTGTAAGGATTGTACTACATTTCTAGTCAGATGATTAGATAGTCATCCACAAAAATTAAGAGATCAAAAATAAAATTCATGGACTATGGAGTTAGCCTCCACCGGAGCTATAAACTCTTTACTGGCAATGGAGTACACTCATGCGTGGCAACATATCTCTTTTAAAAAATACCTTTGATCGCTTATAAAAACAAGCTAGCTTCTTGGTTCAATCCGTAACAGGTTACCCAATTTACTCAAGATGAGTTAATGAAATCACTTGCACACACACTGGTTCTTGATTGTCTAGGTTCATTACCTTGCTCTTGATTTGCCAAATAAAATCACTGCACACACATTTGGTCCTTGAAGCATTAGGTAGTTTTATTGAGTTTATTTGATGCCACTATAATGTTTGAGTCTCTGCAAAATAGGCAGTATTCCATATCAACATCCATATATTCTTCCATATCAACATCCATATCAACATCCATGTCTTCTTCCATGTCAACATCCATGTCACTTCATGAGTCATTCATCCCATATGCCACCAAGTTTTGTGCCCCTAATCAAACAACAATGCTAAAACATTAACCAAGAAAATATCTAAACTATAATGATCATCCACACATACCATATTGCATTGATCATTAGCACATGCCATATTGCATTAATCATCCATACATGCCATCTTGCATTAGTCATCTATAACATATCATATGCATCAATCATAAACATAAACATGCATTCAACAAAAACATTCACATAAATATATAACACAAAAGGTAAAAGCCATGTATATATATATCATTGAATGCCAAAAGGCTACATACAATGGATAACCAAGGCTCATATACAACAAGTGCATCTAAGCACTAGCTACATCCTCCAAGAAGACCCTTGTGACCTAGCAGGAGCCTCAGACCTAGTAGGAGCCCTAGACCTAGAGCTATGCCTAGCACTATCGAATGTAGAAGATGTTGGAGGATCTAGAAGTGGAATATGATGTTCCATCAACCTATCCTATAATGCCTCAATATATCTATGATAAGTGAAGATGTCGTATGTCAACCTCATGTTGATTCTCCCTCTCTGCTAGCTTAGCCTAGAGAGCTATAATCCTCGCATCTCATTCTACCATGAACTACTCCAACTGTGCCCACTCCTCCTTGCTCTGGCTTGGGAGTACATCTGGAACCTCCATATCCTCCCTATCTTTGCCATCTCCCACAATATTGGGCACCTGCTGCATCACACACTTTGCCTTCTACCTTCGATTGTCAGATCAAATGCATCGCTACCTCTTGAATGCATCCTGTATCCCCTCACCCTGCATCTTTGGGTCACCCTCATTCTAAGTCTCCTGGGCACCCTCATCCCTAGCCTCTTGATCACCACCCGCATCAACCGCTCCTCAAGGTGGTCCCCGTGGTGGCTGTACTATAAACCATACATCATATTCTACTATCATCCCTACATTCTCCACATTCAATATGTCCACCTCCTCATCATCCTCCAAGGCTACCCTCCATGGATCTATGCATGGTAGCCCCATATCCTCCCGATGCCTCCTATACCACATCAACTCATCAAGAACATCCTATCTCAGCCCAAATTGGTGGAGTACTCGGGAGAACTAGAAGTACTCCACCTCACTCCTATGCCTCCCAATCACCCACCTACCCTACTACACCCACCGCAGATGCTCTCCATCCCCAATCCACTAGGCACCCAACCATGGCCTCCATACCACTTAGGAAAATGTCAATCCCACCCATAGATCCCTATACCACTGACTCATCCTCACTAGATGACTCGATTGCACCTCCTCCACCAATGCCCATCACCTAGCGTAGGGCTACTCCCTACCAAAATCCTCCACAGGCAAACCCTCCGTTCAAGCAATTCTGAAGTGCTCCTATCCCTAGCATTGCAATAGTAGGCTACACCCCAATCCCTTCTACCCTTACCTTGTAACATCATAAATCTCTCGGTACACCTACACTAATAATGTTGGAGCCCATGCATACACCTACACTAATAATGTTGGAGCCCATGCATACACCTACTTCATCGTGAGCATATCTCTCACCATCCCTATCAGGTTCCAAGGGAACCTACACCCAGTGTTGTTCAAGGCCATAAATTTGGCCAAAATGAACATCACCAAAGCCCGGAGGGGATCTAACTCCTTGTCCACATACATGGAAAAATAGGGGATACCTCCACTCTCCACCTTCACCCCCTCCTAGGCATCCCCAAACATCCTCCTCATATTCATCGTTCGATTGAGGCCAACCTCAACCCGAAGACCCTCCATTAGAACCTTGAGGATGTGATACACATCCTCCAAGGTCACAATGACCTCACCCATAGGGAGCTAGAATTTCCCCCTATCTGCATCCCACCTATTTTCTAATGCATAGAGGTACCCCTAATCAACCCTCACCACATCCACTCGGGCTACCTCCGCTAGCCCCACCTCCCTAAGCAACTCCTACTCATCCCTTGTAATCGCCTTCCTCATCCCGGGGATGTAAGGCAAAAATGGTGTCGAGCCTCCAAAAATCTAAGCTACAACACAACACAAAATATTTTTTAATAATTAAAAAAAAACAACAAAAATTTTGCACAATAAACAATAAATAAAGAGTTACCTCAGCCACTCACACCCCAGTCACAACCCCAACCCCCACACCAGCTCCCTCTATCACCATAGCTTCCGCACTCCAAACGCCTCACCTCACCTCTCCTCACTCACCCTTCACTCCTTAGACATAGCTTCTCAAACTTTGTAGATGCACAAATGAGCTTCAATCTTGTCCAACAAGCTATTTATAGCTTTTTTAGGTGCTTTAAAGTGTCCATGGTCATTTCCTAGTACACTGAAGCACCTGTGGGTGTTTCTGCGGACCGCAGGCACCCATGGGTGTTTCACGTTAGCATTGACAAAAGCCATTTTAGCAAAAAAATAGTAGCTGCCCCCAACCAAATCATTCCAAAATTCACTCACCAGTGCATTCCATCATTTTATCAGGTTTTGTAAAGATCATAACTGATTTAGATGCATAAATATCATTTACGACCACATTGACCAAATTCACCAAACAAATTCCAAAAGCACCTAAAACGGCCCAAATATTCACAAAACGACCATCACCAGCATTTTTCATCATTCATACATCATCTCCATCTCATTTCACATCATCATTTCCATATTTTCCAAGTTTACATAACATGCAAGTGAATCTTGTATCTAGTGGGTTATTCTACACACTTGGTGATTGCAATGATTTGGGTCCATGCAATTTGGTAAGATGAATAGCTTACAATAAGGACACTTGACCATGATCATCATAACTTATCTCCTTGCTCGAAATTACAATCATATTTGGTATTTCCTCATCTTTAGAGTGAAACATTGCCAAGAATAATTTGTACAATTGTTGTCATTGATGGCCTAGTTCGTGAGGCTTAAAACATGGACAAAAACTCAAATTTCATCATTCAAAATCTCCTTAACACCTTAGAGATAGGCACTAGCTAGGATGATTGGTTCCAATTGTGGGAATTATCCAAACAATCACTAGCAGGCCATCCAAGGTTGATTATTTTTCTTTTGCATCATCATTTTGCATATCAATGATGCCAAAAAGGCAAAGTATTTCAACAACATTGAATCACCCCAAATTTTGGGACAACCATTTTTGGTTATGACTTTCCCACAACGAGATACATCTTACATGATCATGGCATCTACACTTGGCAAAAATCCCTTCTTTTTTGGGGCAAAAACAGACACAATCATATCGCCAAATTATAAAACTCCCCTTCCCATCGTTGGGGTAAAAATGGTATCAAATTTTACATCATTCATATCATCCTCATCACCTCACATTTTCACAAAACCCTTCATCTATTGGGGCAAAAATAGACACATCATATCACATTTTCCACCAACCCCCTTCCCACCATTGGGGTAAAAATGGTATCACATTATCCATCATTTATTTGCACATATTTTTCAATTGGCTCGTGAGATTCATCCGTAACCTCATTTGCCAATTGAGGGGGTAAGCTACGTAAAACTCTGAATTATTTTATTCTTTTATCTTCAAGCTCATATTCCAACAAGAGAGAGAAGTTGATTATGCACCTGGCCAAAACAAGTGTCTCGTGTTTTTGCACTGCATTGTGTTTCATGCAACACAGTACAAAAATGGGTATTTGTAGACACCAAAATCTAGCCATTCATCCTCCATCCAGGATTTCCCGCCATTTCCACCACCAAAGCATAGCCAATTTGCCCACTATCCCTATTTTCTCACCATTTTCGATCATTATTCACATTTATTTATATATATTTATTTTATATATATTTAAATACAATATTTTATATTATATTTTAATATATATTTAATAAATATGTATTTATTTAAGTGAATTAATCCCAACCATCCAATTTATTTTAATCCCGACCACCCATTTACATCAATTCGTGCCACACCCTAGATTTATTATCTACCCTTGGATATGCTTTAATCTCAACCACACGATTAGTGTTGTTGAAACCCTAGTATGTCTTAGGTTAGATTATAAATAGGAGCCATTTGGATGGCTCAACCCCTGATTCCTAATTCTAAGTTTTCCTAGATTTTCCTTTGAGTCCTTGATTGCCCTAAGTTTGTGAGCTTCCTGAGTACTTAAAACCCTTAAGTGCCCTAGGTCACCTAGCACTACTTCGGTCACCATTATCGCTCGCTATAACCCCGCCATATCTATTTTCATCCTTTCTCCCTCACTAGATCTGCTTCTGTAGAATATTTCCCCTCAGCCCCAAGCACCCATGGGCATTTTTTGTAGTAGCCAGGCACCCAAGGGCATTTTATACTATCATTCCTGAAGACCCCCTAGCCTCTGGATGACACTAGGGCATCACCGCACCAGTCACCTACATCAGACGTTTCACATCAGAGTGTAGTAAGTAAAATATATCAATTATTTATTTATTTATTTTATGCATGTGCTTTTATTTATGTTCACTTTATTTGTAGCATTTAGTTAGGGTTTATCATTGCTTATAGAGGGCCTCACACTGTGGAGCCCTCATAGGTATTACTAACTATTCTATTGTGTCCTTGTGTGTAGATCTGGAGCACTATATTAGCATTTGGAGTGGCCCAACCTTGGATACCAAAAAGCCCACTCAACCTTGTTGGGATCAATATGCGCTTGAATACACCATGAATTTACTTCTTAGGGTTTCGGAGAACACTAAATTGTTGTAATATTGTATCAAAATAATTCAAGGATACGAGCTTGTAACGATGAAGTTTCTAGGCTCCCCACGTCAATAAATAATTTATTCTATTGTGCAATCTTGTGTTACCTTGCATTTTATTTTTCTCAAAGTATTGTCTATGTGTTGTGTTCCACGGTTGGCACTATTGATTTTCCCATCAAATTAGGGGCTAAAATGTTGCACATAATGTTTTACATCTTAGAAGGATCTATGGCATACAATGTAATCCTTGGAAGATCTTGGATGAGGTAAATGAGATCTGTCCCATCCATTTTACATCAATGCTTTGTCGAAGTAATCAACTAGTTCATATTAATCAGAAAGGATTAAATAGAATAATACATGCCCTAATAAGCCCGGAGGTTACGAAACCACCCGTGGCTGAAATAGGCCCAGTTATAACAAATAACAATAATGTAATAATAATAACATGCTAACTAATGTACGCTAACATCCCCCATTATTACATTATTTGGGCAATAATATAACTACTAGCTATACTAACATCCCCCCTGATTACATCATTTTGCAATACAAAGAGAGCTGCAAAACAATTCAAATTTGACATGTCCAAGTGCCTTAGTGAAAATGTCTGCAACTTGAGCATCGGTGGGAATGTGCTAAAGCTGAATTCGGTGCTTCGAAACTTAGTCTCGAATGAAATGACATTGTGTGTCAATGTGTTTTGTTCTTTCATGATGAACTGGATTCTTGACTAGGTTCAGAACACCCTGATTGTCGCAAAACAAGTGTATTGGAGATTTGGATGGATGACCCATACTTGTCAGAATGCGATGCAACCATATCACTTCGCACATAGCATCACGTGCGGCACGATATTCTGCCTCTGTTGATGATATAGCAACCACCTGTTGCTTCTTGTTGTGCCAAGAGACAGGACCGGATCCTAGATGAAAAATATATCCTGAAGTTGACTTGCGATCATCAAATGATCCGGCATAGTCGGAGTCCGTGTATCCTTGTAAGAAGAATTTGTTGTTCCTCTTGTATCCTAGGCCATATTCTATTGTGCCACGGATATAGTGAAGAACACGTTTTGCTGCTTTCTAATGAGTAGTCTTAGGCTCCTGCATGAACCTCGAAATATAGTTCATAGCAAATACGAGATCTGGCCTAGTATTGGTCAGTATATGAGACTCCCAATCAACTATCGATAGAGAGTACCATCTACCTGAGGTGATTCATCATATCGCGATAACTGAAGTCCTGTCTCCATCGGAGTTGCCATTGGCTTGCAATCGATCATGCGATATTTTTCCAACAATGTCTTGGCATATTTTTTTCCGAGACACTTTGATGTAGTGCTCCTTCTAGCTGAATTCCAGACCAAGATAGTAATGGAGAAGTTCGAGATCTGACATCTCAAAAGATTGACACAAGTCTCTTTTGACAGTAGAGATCATAGTTTTTGAACTCCCTGTAATGAGCAGATCATCAAAATAGAGTAGAAGCAACACTATCTCAGAACCCTGTTTCTTGAAATAGAGGTTTGCATCTGACGGACATCTCTTAAAACCATGCTATAGGAGGTGATTGTCCATTTTTATATACCAAGCTCGAGGAGCTTGTTTCAGGCCATATAAGGATTTGACCAATTTGCAAACTTTCTGTTGTTGGCCTTCCACTACAAATCCTTCTGGCTGAGTCATATAGACTTCTTCTTGGAGATTACCATTTAGAAAAGCACTTTTGACATCCATCTGGTGAACTTTCCACCCAAACTATGCTACCATAGCACAAATAACTTGAATTGTTGTCATCCGAGCAGTAGGTGCAAAAGTTTTCTCGTAGTCAATGCATTCCTTTTGAGCATAGCCCTTTGCAACAAGACGGGCCTTATGCTTATCAATTGTCCCATCTACTTTGTACTTGAATGTATACACCCATTTGCAGCCAATGGGCTTCTTTTCGTGCGGCAGATCGACAAGCTTCCAAGTTTTGTTTTTCATCAAAGACTTATACTCTGCATCCATAGAAGCCTTCCACTAAGGCTTATCGAGAGAAACTTGTACTGATGCAGGTTCAAGATCATCTATGGAAGACATAAACACCTTATCACTATCAATATCCATATATTCTATATCTCTCGCTCATCAACCCCAGTATTCTTTGTTGCAGCTTTCTCCTGTCGAGCCATGCTGCGAGTACAAGGCCTATCCAAAGTCAAATCTGGTGGAGTAGATAGCTTAGAGTCTTTGATTGTATTTGTATACCACTTTGGATTCTTCTTCTTAGGTGTTGAAGAAGATCCAGAAGAACCTCCAACTTTTGATGAAGGAGATTTAACAACCTGAGTTTCCACAAGGTCTAGGTATACATCTGATGTGTTTGTTGATGTGAAAGCCTCATCAAAAACTACATCTCTACTAATGTGAATCTTCTTGGTCAAGGGATCAATCAAACAATAACCCTTAGAGTGCTCATCATAGCCAAGAAGAATACACTTCAATGTCTTCTCATCTAGCTTCTTCCTTTTCTCTTTTGGTATGTGCATGAAAGCTTTACATCCAAAAATGTGTAGATGAGAAATGGAGGGTTTCCTACCACTCCATGCTTCCTATGGATTCATTCCTTGTAGGGCCTTTGTGGGTGCCCTATTCAACAGATATACTGCTGTGGTGATAGCTTCTGCCCAATATAGTTGCTCAAGTCTAGCTCCTGTGAGCATGCAACGAACCATTTCCATGATGGAACGATTCCTCCTTTTAGCAACTCCATTTTGCTGAGGAGTATAAGCAGTAGTTAACTGTCTTGTGATCCCATTTTCTTTCAAGAATGCAAAAAATTCTTTAGAGGTGAACTCCCCCCATCGATCTGAGTGGAGGGTCTTTATAGAAGTCTCTGACTCCTTCTCAATAGATTTTTTGAATTGCTAAAAAAAGCCAAATGCTTCAGATTTCAGTTGAAGAAAGAACACCCACATCTTTCGTGAGTAATCATCCACGAATAACTGAAAATACCTCTTACCCCCACAAATGTTGGGAGTGAAGGGACTGCACAGATCGGTATGAACCAACTCCAGAGGTTTCTTTGCTCTTATAGAGCTCTTTTCAAAAGGCACTCTATCTTCGCTTTCCCGCTAAGCGATCGAGCAAGCTGGTAAAGTGGTAGAAAGGGAAGGAAGACCCTTTACCATCTCATACTTACTTAACTCAAGTAACTAACCAAAACTCAAATGTCCATATCTCTTGTGCCATAGGGAAGTTGCCTCCTTTGTAGAGACTTTCATGGCTACATGTGGAGTAGAGATAGTATCTAAGGCAAATAAGCCATGCTTATATGAAGCAGTTGCAATGTTCTTACCCCTCCTGGTAATAGAACAACACTTCTTGCCTCCCTCAACACTAAAGTTCACAACCATATCTTTGTCCAAAATTTGTGTGACTGACAACAAATTGTTTGCCAATCCTGGAACATAGAGAAATTTATCAATCTGACACTTGCCATCAGGAAGAGTGACTGAAACAATGCCTTCTCCCTGAACCTTGTAGGTTTTATCATCAGCAATAGTGACGAGTTTTCCCTCTTTGGCCTCAAAAGACTCAAACCACGATTTGTCACCAGTCATATGCTTACTGGCTCTAGAATCAACATACCATATAGGATCCATCTGCTTGGACACTGTGGTAGTCATGAGAACTTTGTGGGCTCTCTCAAAATCCATGTCAAATTCTTCAACAACAACATTCACTTGCTGGTTGTTCTTCTGTGGTTTGTTTTGGCCTTTCTATTTTGATTGCTTATTCTTATGCCAACATCTGTTTGTATCATGACCTTCTTTGTCACAGATCTTGCAATATCTCTTTTTCTGTTGAGGTTGTTTCCCTTTTGAATCCTTTTGTGAATTCCCTCCCTTCTAAAAATTACCCTTCTTCTGGTTCTACCCTTTCTTGTTGATGTAGAGAGCAGTGTTAGAAGAATCATCTCTCTGTAGTTGGCGTGCCTCATCCTCTTGAAGCATATTAACCAATTCTACAAAAGTAACTTTCCATTGTGATACCTGAAGGGAAGTGATCAACACCCGATAAGAATCAGGTAAAGCTCTCAATACAACTGAAGTAAGGAGCTTGTCTTCAATTGGTTCTCCCAAAGAATTCAACTTTGCTTTCAATTTAGAAACTCTGCAAAGAAAGAATTCAACCATATCCCCCTGCTTCATGCTTAGACTGTGTAATTAAGATTGAAGAAATAGAAAAATGGAATCATTCTTTCCCTCATATATAGTATTAAGGGCATCCCATGTCGCTTTACTAGTTGTACAGTCAGCAATATGGGGTTGGACTTCATCAGACACAGCAAGCAAGATGAGCACTTTTGCTTTGTTGTCTAGCTTATCAAAGTCTCTTTGAGCAATAGATGGAGCTGTAGCACCAGTAGCAGGTGAAGGTCTGGTTGTTGCTCCAGATACAACATATCATAAGTCATCCATTGCTAGGATGGCCTTCATCTTATTTTTCCATGGTGTGTAATTAGGACCTTTCAACAACTGATGAGAATCAATCATTAGTTTTGCAGACATGATGAAGGTTCCTTATAACACCAATTGGTCCCCCTTTCAATATACCTTTTGCTAGGCCGTTATACCGTACAAAATACCCGCCCTTACATGAGGGAAACTATAGGTATTTAGAAAGATCAACAAAAATCACCCGCCCTTACGTGAGGGAAACTATAGGTAATTTTTAGAGATCATACGATACGTGGTACATAAGCAGTACTGAAAGGGAATAGTCTTGTTGATGGCACCTACCATAGAAAGTCTGCAATCCGCATGTGTGGGGCGTAACTTCCCCTAAAAACTTTGGATTTCAGAACTCTTGTCAGGATTTACGCCTAAACACAAGAACTATTAGGGTAATGGATGGAGTAAAAAAATGCAAAATAGCAAACTTATCTCTCCCCGACGATTTATAGAGAACAAGCTTAGACATCGTTTTGGCAGCTATATTAGGCGGTGGATACAGTAGCGCAATCACGACAGCTTTACCTGTAAGTGTTGGCCAAAGGTATCACAAATATCGAATGCTGCAGTGCAATAAATTGCACGGATGGGTTTTAATTATTCCGGGGACTTAGGGAGTGAATTTGATTTTAACTTTTAATGTTATAGTGCAAGAAATAAAATATGCAACATACAAAAAAAAAAGTGCCCACAGGAATAACCCACTAGGTGTCGGGCGCAGCCGAAAATGCACCTTTACAATAATGCCAAAATTGCTTTTCAGAAAATTACTCACTTTCCCCCTTTGATTGTTGAAAAAAAAATACCCCCCTTCTTTTTATCTTAAAAAAAATAATCTCTCCACAAATGATTTTTCAACAATTATTTTATAACCTTAAGTTAAAAAAATATTAATTTTAATTTATATAGTTTTGTAAAAAACCTTTAAAAAGAAATTAAAATCAAATTAAAAAATTTAATTTTAATTTATAAAGGTTAAACTATAGAAAATAAATTAAAATTAAAAATTAAATTTTTAACTTTAGGAAATAAAATAATTGAAAAAAAAATTGCGGAAGAAAAAAATCCTTTTTTTTTTTACCTTTGTCGAAGGGGAGTCCGTGGGATTGGAACCCGTGACCTGCAGGCTCCTAGAGCCTTACCGCACAGTCCACCACCAAGTGGACTAGCGGGCTGATCCGAGAGGATCAGGGACCTCCTCGTATTTGAGGAGTGTCCCGGCAGCCCTGCTGCTCTCGGGGAGCGAGCCTCCTCCTCTCCTTGTCTGGCAGTGGTAGGTGGCCGCGGCTATGGCTACCTCCACTGCTGGAAGTGGCAAGTGGCCGCGGGGGTGGCCTGCAGCCTCCACTGCTAGCGTGGCCTATAGCCTTCGCTGCTGCAGCGACGATTGTCACCACCTGGTCGTGGCCTGGTCGCACGTGCAACGCATGACCTCAAATGTCATGACATTCACGCGTGTTGCACCTACAGCGTGACCTCGGGGAAGGGGAGGGGAGCCCTCCCAACGTCGCATGGATGCGTGACGTGGTAGGGGGGAGGGGGGGCTCCCAACATCGCGTGGAAGCGCGATGTGGTTGGTGGGGGAAGGGGGGCCTCCCAACGTCACGCGTGCGGAACGGTATTGGGGGGGAGGGGGGGCCTCCCAACATCGCGTCTGCATGACGTGTTGGGGGGGATGGTCCTCCCAATGTCACGCGGATGCGCGCCAATTTTTTTTTCTTTCAGGGAATTGCCGCGGAACATCGCGCGATTGCATGCGACGTTTTTTTTTTTTATTGCGGTTGTGGTGGGCGGGAGGGGAGGGCACTGTGCGTGAGAGTGCACAGAAAAATGCACTGCGCATAGGGAAAAAAAAAACACTGTGCGTGAAAGTGCAAAAAAAAAAATTTTAATTTTTTTTTAAAAGACTACGGACGCAGTGTTGCACAGAAAAACGCACAACAAACTATGTGCGGAAAAAAAAATTTCCAGCCAGCTCTTCCACTATTTTTTTTCTTCAGCCCAACTCTGCAAATAATTTGCTGCCTCCTTTCTCTTCTCACGTTTCTGGCTCTGATGCCATGTCGGAGTAATCAACTAGTTCGTATTAATCAGAAAGGATTAAATAGAACAATACATGCCCTAATAAGCTTGGAGGTTACAGAACCACCCGTGGCTGAAATAGGCCCAGTTATAACAAATAACAATAATGTAATAATAATAACATGCTAACTAATGTACGCTAACATGCTTGAAATATGTCCATGAGGGATAGGTACATTGCATACCAGTAGACATCGATCCATTTAAGTATTGCAATCTCATCTCAAATCCTTATGAGTTCATACTCCCTTCCAGTCATCTTTTTCTATCACCATCATCCAATCCATCCACCACTCCACCAACCTCTTCATCAAAGAATCCCATTCCTAAAGAGCTTCCAGTCACCAAGCCTCAACCAACCACCATATCCTCATCATCATCATCAATGAATACATGCACATGTGATCATAATATGTCCACATCATCATCAACCATTTTGCAGCCATCCCGGTCCAATCCATATCCTTCACCTAATGTCTCACAAGTCAAATTGACAGATTGTGAGGTACTTCCATCTCCACCCATTCCTAACCCATCACCTGACCATGATCCTCCCATATCATCCCAAGTCAAAGTCCATCTCACCAATCCTACTATTGGTGAATGCATGGTCGATGACATCACCATAAAACCCCTCACCATCCCTAGTGCTAAGGATTTCAGTCACCCACGTGACCAACCTTTAGCAATAGGAGCAGTTTACAATATGGGTTCATCTCCAAATAGAATTAATTTTTTATATGGGGGTATTGAATCTTCATCAAACCCAAATCCCATAGAAGAGCCCAAATAACCAAAGCTTACCAATAAACATGTCAGGATTTCCATCTTGATATTTCCACATTATCAATTGGAAAGGCCATGGCCTAGGATTGCATGAACAGGGTGTGCATCAACCTATTGATGTTCCATATCAAGAGGTGCATGACTGTTCAGGTCTAGGTTTCCACCTACCTCCTACCATATCTTCTTTTGAACAAGCCTTCCAAAGGCTTAATCTCAATTCAGGAGAAGCCCTCCATATAGATAATTTTTATGAGGAAATCTATGAATAATTTGAGCTTATGACGATAATTTTGGATGAATCTAAAGAAGAATAAAAGCCTATCATTCCCCACACTGAACAAGATGAATTTTATCTCAATATGTTCCCCATCCATTAACTCATTTTTCATTTTCTTCTTCCACAAGAGCAAGTCGCCCCTACTGGTGAGGCACCACCTCCATTCCATTAAGCTATCCCATAAGCCAACTTGTAACATATGTACATAATTCAAAACAGTAATTATCACCACTACAAAAAAAAATCAAAAATATTTCTTTTGTATCACATTTGTAAATACACCATTTAATAAAATTTGTTTAGTGTTGCTTGTTGTTGTTCAGGTTAACCAAGCTTCTAGCACCCGTTCCTAGGTTCCATCCATTCCATCCAATCTTATCCACCTTGCCCATAAGTCAACATGAATCCTATTAATTTATTCACCCCACTTTGCAATCCATACGATCCGTCTAAACCAATTCCAATTGACATAAGCCTTATTGATATGGACCAGATTTCCTCACCTCCAACCTTTGTCGAATTTGTCTTGTTCGAGGAACTGTTAAGGGCTTTCACCAACTACATTCCTCCCTCCCCTACGCCTTCATATTCACATTCACCTTCAGATCTCGAGGTTTTTTAGGTAGATATAGATAAGGATAAGCCAAAAGAGTTTGATGATATCTTAGACGATATTCATCTGATCCCTACACCCCATCATCTTGAGGAAGATTCTCATATATCTATTGAAGATACTATCGATGTGGACCTTAGTTCAGATAAAGACAATTTCCAAATTGTCAAACTTGGTAAAATTTTATCACCCAATGAACATGAGCAATTTATTGCTCTCCTCAAGAGGAAAATGATATATTTGCATGGTCCTACAAGGACATGTATGGTCTTGACCCTAGTTTGGTCGTCCATAATCTCACCTTACAACCTAATGCTAAACTGGTCAATCAAAAACTTAGAAGAATGCATCCTATTGTGGCTCTCTTGGTAAAAATAGAGCTTCAAAAACTCCTAGACATGAACTTCATAGTTTCTATCGACTATCTTGAGTGGATCTCAAACATGGTACCTATTCGTAAGCCTAACGGGATGATACGCGTATGCACTAACTTTTGAGATCTTAACAAAGTGTGTACAAAGGATGACTTCCCTTTCCAAAATATCGATACTCTAGTCGATACCTGCGTTGGCCATGAAATGCTTTCGCTCATGGATGGTTTTTCAAGATACAACCAGATTCGAATAAATCTTAATGACCAACATAAAACAACATTCACTACACCTTGGGGAAATTTTTGTTATAAGTTGATGCCCTTTGGCCTTAAAAATGTAGATGCCACTTATCAACGTTCCATGACATACATTTTCCATGATTACATACATAATATTATCAAAGACTGTGTGGATTATCTCTTGGATAAATCTAAAACTCGACAAGAACATATTGGTGTATTGGAGAAATTTTTTGACCGACTCCTAAAGCATAATGTAAGGTTGAATCCCAAGAAATGTGTCTTTGGTGTTACCTTCGACAAACTTCTAGAATTAATTGTCTCCAAAAGAGGCATTGATGTGGACCCTAACAAGGTCAAGGCTATCCTAGAGATGCCTCCCCCAACTAACTTAAAGGAATTGCATTGTTTACAAGGAAATATTCAATAAATCCGTCGTTTTATTGTGCAACTTTCTGATAAATTTAGGCCATTCAATCACCTACTACAAAATGGGTGCCATTATCTTGGATAGATGAATTTCAAAAATCCTTCGATGACATTAAGAAATACCTAAATTCTTTGCCAGTCTTAGCTCCTCCTCTTCCAGGGGTTCCATTTTATCTTTACATCCCAGCAATGGACTTTGCATTAGGTACAATGCTTGCACAAAAAAATGAACAAAATTGAGAGCAAGTTGTCTACTACATTAGTCGAACATTGGTAAGCTATGAAACTAAATATGCTTATGTAGAAAAATTATGATTAGCAATGGTTTTTGCCACTAAGAAACTTTGGCATTATATGCTTAGCCACATAACTTACGTCATAGCTAGATAAAACTCTCTGTGTTACATGATGTCCTGCACTTACAATAATACCCACACCGCTAAATGGATAATGCTCCTTATAGAATTTAACCTAGAATTCATTAGCCAAAAATATATTAAAGGGCATGTAATAGCTAATCAACTTACATAAGCTCCACTACCTAGTGATCATCCTTTGATTATTGATCTTCCAGATGATTCGGTATTTTCTATCACTAAACAAAGTGAAGATGTCATTCCGAAGGAAGACGTCGATATCACATTATTCTTTGATGGCTCTAAGTGCACAAATGTCAAGGTGCTGGAGTCATATTTCACACACCACAAGGGGTACTTATCCGTTTGTCATTCAAATAGACTTCCAATGCACAAAAAATACTACAGAGTATGAAGCCTTAATCTTATATCTTCAATTAGCTATAGCTATGAGCATTAAGCGTATTAGGATATTTGGTGATTCTCAACTTGTTGTAAAGTAAATCAACAGAGAATACCAATGCAAAGAACCTACCTGTAGACACCCAAAAGTTGCACATTTCTATACCTACGTAATTGTAGATCCTTCTAGACACTTGTAGGTTTACATAGGCCATCCTAGATACCCTTATGCTATTGTAGACCAGCATAGAATATTGTAGATCATCCTAGACATGCGTAGATTATTGTAGTCATGCGTATATGGCTATAGTCATGCGTAAATCACCATATATTGTCATAGCATCGTGTAGACTCCCATATACTACTTCATCGGATTTCAGGTCCTAAACCCTCGCAAACCTTCCAAATTACATATAGCATATCAAAATATCATTCGACGGTCTATTCATATGCAATTGAGGCCCCCACGGGGTATTAGTTGGCCAAAACAATTAATAAGTCAATACCCAAATTCTAATTTAATGTTGACTTCACTTAAGTCACTTTTTAGGGTAAATTTGATTAAAAGAACCTTTAATCTTGATTAGCCTTAATCAAATCCTCCCACATGTGTGAGATTAGGGTTTTTTGAGATATTTATTTAATCATGTTTAAATTGGCTTAAACACCTCCTAATCAGGATTAGCCCTAATCCATCCTCACACATGTGTGAGGATGAGATATTTCTCATAAGGAATGTGATGTTGCCACATAGCATTTATTAACCTAACCCTAGTTAGAATCAAACCTAGGTTTAGTCTATCTAACTCCCCCCTGCACATTGCCTTTACCTATAAATAATGGGTCCTAAACCCCTAATTAGATCTCTCACATATTCAACAAAGTACAGTTACTCTGCAAAAATGGAAATCCAATATTAAACAGTCAATTCCCGGTGTACACAAATGGATTCTGATAGCATACAGAGGCACCCCAGTTGCCTTAGGACCGATATACCTAAGAGATTTTACAAAAGGAGCATCACAACTCAATTCGCTACCTGGGTCACGAATCAAGCCTAAATTCACAACCCAGGTTGCTAATTGGGTCTATAGGGCCCAAATCATACTAGATTTGGGAGGTAAGCTCTCTTTTGTCACATTATTACCTTATACACATTTTATTTCAGTTTTTGTCATGATTTTACTATCAATTCATCTTTCTAAACATGGGGCCTAACTAAGGAAATCCCCCCATCACACTAATCCATTTTTGTAGGTCTTTCACAGGTTATACTGCAGATCTAAGGAAGAGGAACATCATACAAATAGCAACCCTATGGTGGCACACATACAAAGGAGCCCACCTACATTGAGGGATGATAGGAGAAGGCATCAGATTGATTGTAACCTTGTTAGGAATAGATATGGATAAAGGGCATCAAGACCCTCTTGTAACACATGCTCATTAATATCAATGGAATACAATTTCTCTGTTTAATGCATCATTTATGTTTATGTGTTAAATTATCAAATGTCATTTTCTACCCGTTTCATTTTGGCATGCCCGGTGGGACCCCCACAATGGATAGTGCTAGATTTATTTTTCTTATAAATTTGACATTATCCTCTATTTTGTGTCTTGCAGGTACCAAAACTATGTTTCACTGAATCCTACAAAGCCCTAGGAACTATCCTAGGCCATCAGATCCCATATTTGAAGCCTCTGAACCTGATTCATGACCCACCCTATGATTTAGGTCAAATTAGCAACCCAGGTCATGATTTAAGTCAAATTAGTGACCCAGGTCATGATTTAAGTCAAATTAGCGACCCAGGTCATGATTTAGGTCAAATTAGCGACCCAGGTCATGATTTGAGCATAGACACCTCAAAAAATCCCAAATCAACTAGGGTGACCTTCTCAGGGACCAAGCAAACCCCCCTTAGCATCAAAATGTAGGTATTCTCACTTTTTCTACCGCTATTGCAAGTTTTGGAAGAAAAAAAATCCATTAACTAGTGAGATAATCATTGTTCAACATAGTTTTGTTTTCATTGCAAACTTGTTTAACCATTAGGGTTTCTAAAATTTTTAGGACCTGCAACTTTCCAGCAATTTCATAAAATTTATTTCTCAAATAAGTTTGCATATGTCCTTGTATCTTGTATGTAGCATAAGCCTACGCTGATTTCATTTCACTAATAGCTTTCATTATTAGAAAGAACTATACATGTTCAAGTAAATCAGGGTTTCTAATCCCCTCTTCTACTTCTAAAATGTCTTTGCATTCTAACAACAAATTAAGGTTCCTAATACCTTATTCCTTTGTTTGAAATAAATTTGTGCATTCAAAAGTTTAAATCAGGGTTCTAATCCCCTTCACTCCACACACTTGGATTGTTTATTTCTATACTTTCTAAAATAGGTTAATTTTCTTCAGAAATGTATTTAGGGCTAGAATACTTCTCTTCAAAGAATAGTATCTAATCATTTGCTTTTGAAAACACATTAGGGTTAGTTTCTTTTGAAAAGGTAAGTAGCTAGTTCTTATCTTGCATACATCGATAGTGAAACACAAACCCACACACACTCATGTGGTACTTAAACAAGTGGTGAGATTGGACTTCATCCCCAATCCATCACTCGAGACTGGTGTGGATCGAGTTGCACTCTCCATAAGATCACCCCCCTAGACACCTAGTAGCCCCACAAGAGTGGTTATCTAGATTTCATCACCAGAGACCCCCTACTCTTATGATTGGGCCCTGGATTTCATCACCAACGGTTACCTATGGAGTGGGATAGGATTTAGCACCTTCATCCACAAGGCTAGTATAATTTGTGGAATTTGTAACTGTCATTCTTGACTAAGCCCGCCCGAGGGTGAAGCGAAAGTATGGCTATACCGATAGCAGGTCTTAGACAGTGCCACCTCTTCTCGTGAGAGGATATTGTGAACTCGCTTCAGCATAGTGAGCTCCACCCCTTTAGGATATCATTTTACTATGCCTTCCATACAGGTCACCATTCGCACGTTACGGTACCATTATATCCTGTGCATCCTTGGGTGTTGTAGGAGGTTTGATATTGACCACATTCTCCATTTTCTAGAGTACTCACTCCATTACCTGTGATTATACATAGGGAGTATCAACATTACAACACACAAAATGAAAAGAACATTTTTATTTTCTTAGTATTTAGATTTCATTTTGGTCTACCATTGTTTGCATGATCACAGACCGGTATCAAAACATTACACCACATATTGTTTTTCTACACACAACATGTCACTTAATTTACACTTACATTAGACATGATTGAGTCCACATCACACAGGGTTTATTCCTAAAACCCATTCACACATGCCACTATGCCAGTGGTCACTCGTAGTAGAGTGCGTGAGTAAGCACACTCCATGGAGGAATGGCCTCCCCCATCCTCTAGTCAGTCCACCCTTACTCCTTCGATCATGAAGGAGAATATTATAGACACATCTGATTCACACAGGGAATCTGATATACCATTCACACACATGATGCCTTATGATGAGACATCAACCTTGAGTGAAATCCTTGCTACTTCACTCGTAGAGGACTACCCACTCCTTTCAAATTTGTCCCCACCTAATCCATCGACCACCTTCTATGACCATGTTATCTACACTGCACCAGGGCAACCTCCTCCATCCTTTACCATAGATGAGGAGGTCATGCCTACATCACCCACATTTCCACATCCCTTCTTCTAGAATCTATCTCAATCCCTATTTGAGAATGATTCCTCCCTCTTAAACCGTACCTGTCTTGAAGTCACATCATTCACCCCTACCATAGGAATGGTGTCTGATCCATCCTCATCCACTGTAGTAAGCCAAAATCCATCCTTCAAAAGTGTACAACAAATCCCTACCCAACAGGAACCGCAAGCATTCCCTCAAACCTCACACCCATACTCTTCACAAGAGTACCAACCATCCTCTTCCCAAGAGCCATTATTCACCATATCTGAGGGTACCTCTTAGTAGCCCCTTTAGATACAAGATGCACAAACCCAAGCAGGGGTATACACATATACTTTCTCTTAAACCCAAGCTCCTACTTCAACACCTTATCCCACCTTTTTGGTAGCTTTCCTTCCTATATCCTAGGTACCTATAGTGTACGACACCCAACCCTTGGAGCCACCTTCACCTACGAGACCTTTAGGATACCACCACGTATTCCTTTTCCGGTTCCCCCTACCCATATCCATCCTACCTATGGACCGACACCAGTAGCTTATGCACCTACTCAACCAAATTATTCCACATAATTTAGCTTCCCTACTTCCTACCCTCTAGGGCAGAGACAGATCCCCTCTTTTGATACCTCATCTCAACCACCCCTAGTGTCAATAGTATCGATACCTACACTACCACCAACTACATCTATCTTCTTTACGCCTCCTCCAGTATGGTCATCACCACCCATGGCTCAATCTATACAGTAAGGTCCAAATAAATAAGTACTTATGCCACAACCATATGCCTCATAGTCACAGTATTACTACCCACAACATACACCTACCCCACAACCTAGTGTGCCCATAGACATGACAACACATGTCGCCTAGTACCCGCCTTATCATGATCAAGCACAATAGTATTCCCCATAATATTATGAAGAATAACAATACCAATATCTACCACATCCATAGGGGCAACCTACCATAGCTCAGTCCCCCACTTCTATGACACCCAAACTTCAACTCTTACGAGATGAAGTTAAAAGGCTAAACGTGTGCATCGCAAGCTACAAATAACAAATGCCAACCTATTATACATTCTACAATGAGCCAGGTCATACTAATATGCCTCCTCCAACACAATAATTATATCATACTAATGCACCCCCTCCATCCAAACCGCAATGAGCCCGTGGTCCCCGTCCTCCACGTTGACATTGCAATTGGACTCCACATTTGAGCCTCTTCCTACTTTATTCCAAAGGCTATTCGAGGTTGGCCATGTTACATTACCATAAATTTGACACATCAATCCAAATCGACCCAACCCTCATGGGTACATAAAACATACATTTTGTGTTTATCATCACCATCCAAGTCATGATGTCCGTTCTTATCGCACCTTTCGTGATTTAGTTGAGGACCTTATCGATAATGGTACCATTCCAATTTTAAACCTTGTCATACAAAAGGGTCAAAAGTTTCAAAAGGTTACACCCCTTGCCTTACCTTCATCATAGTTGTTTTTCCAAACCTTAGGTTTTTCCAAAATCCTTAGCTAAAATTTTGGAACATTCTTTTTAGAATCCCTTAGCACCTCAGGTTTTTCCAAAATCCTCAGCTAAAATTTTGGAACATTCTTTTTAGAATCCCTTAGCACCTCAGGTTTTTCCAAAATCCTTAGCTAAAATTTTGGAACATTCTTTTTAGAATCCCTTAGCAACCTAGGTTTTTCCAAAATCCTCAGCTAAAATTTTGGAACATTCTTTCTAGAATCCCTTAGAAACCTAGGTTTCTCCAAAAACCTCAGTAAAAATTTGGATAGGTTTCTCCAAAAACCTTAGTAAAAACCTGGATATGTTTGTCCTAAAAACCTCAGTAAAAATAGCCTAGCCTAGCCTAGCATAGTTATAGCACACTCACAACCTAGCACATGCATAGCATTCACATACGCCACTACATGTTAAACCACACAATTTTTGTCATCACCCGAGATAATCCCCTACGGTATATGATGAACAAAAATTATCATAATTCATGCACAGCCAAATGGATCATGCTTCTAACCGAGTTTGACCTAGAATTTGTATCTCAAAAGTCTATCAAAGGACAAGTCATCATCGACCAACTGGTTGAAGCTCTGATAACTGACAATCAACCCCTACTCATTCAACTCCTCGACGACTCTATATTCCACGTAACCGAAGATGAGGAATACGTCGAACCAAAATTCATGGCTGACCTCACCATGTTCTTTGATGGGTCTAGGTGTCTCCATGCTGGGGGTGTAGGCATTGTCTTCTTCACACCTTAAGGAGAACCACTCCCATTTTCATTCTAACTAGATTTTCCTTATACCAATAACAACATAGAGTACGAAGCCTTAATCCTAGGACTAGAACAAGCACACTCTATGCACATCAAATGCCTCCACATCATAGGTGATTCACTTTTGATAGTCAATCAAGTGTAGGAACTTTATCTATGCAATTGCCTAGTTCTCTAAAAATACAAGAAAATCGCCCAACAACTCCTATCCCAATTCGAATGGTATTGTATCGAAGCTGTGCCACACTCATAAAACCATTTTGTAGACACCATGGCCTCCTTAGCATCCCTTATCCCACAAAACTCAACATCTGATACGACATCTGTAACTATTCACACGCTTACTCAATTTTCTATATCACCCACGCCCCCTACAGACTATGGTGGTGTGTATGTGGTAAATATTGAACCCCATGATCCATGGTTCTCACAGATGAAAGACTACATCAAGTTAGATTTCCTACCATGTGATATAACCCATGCTCAATGTCGAACCTTTAAATAAAGAGCAATATGTTATACCTTGCTGGGGGACATCCTTTACCATCATAGCTATGATGGCATACTCTTGCATTGCCTAGAACCACAAGAATCACAATGAGTTGTACAAGAAACTCATGATGGTACTTGTGGTGGCCATTTCAGTGGCATGGTGATTACCAAATGCATTCTCTACATGGGCTACTACTGGTCTAAAATGGAGCAAGACTGCTACGAGTATGTCAAATGTTGTATCAAATTCCAACAACATGCCAACTTAACATATTTACCTTCCCAGGAACTTCAACCAATCTAGTCCATGTGGCCCTTCTCCCAATGGGGCCTGGATATGATTGGACAAATTACACCTGCTTCCTCCAACAGTCACAAATTCATCATCATAATGATAGAATATTTTACCAAGTGGGTCAAAGCCATCCCACCGATACAAAATATAGGAGCTAAAATTGTAGCATTCATCATGGAGCATATCATATGCCGCTTTGGAATTCCCTCCCAAATTATTTTAGATAATGGGAAATCTTTAAAAAAAAATAAGACTTTCCGAGCTCTATGTAACAAATTTCACATACACCATAGCTTTTCAACCCCATGTTACCCTCAAGGAAATGGCTAGGTAGAAGCCACGAAAAAAACCATCTGTTCTATTCTCCATAAAACTATAGTAGAATCTCACTAGGACTGGCATAATCAAATACCCCTAGCCTTGTGGGCATATCGTACGAGCATCCATACTCCTACTGGGGTAATACCTTTTTCACTTGTCTACGGAGAAAAAGCTATCATGCCCCTTGAGCTTGAGATACCTTCATTATGGATATCTATGAAGGATTTCATTGATGATGACACTGCTCGCCAAGCTTGTCTAGATCAACTAACACTCCTCAATGAGCATCGCATCCACGCAATCGAGCACACACGAGTATATCAAGATCACCTTCATCGTGCCTACAATAGTAAGGTATATCAGTTCAAATTTAAGATCGATGACTTGGTTATCAAAGAGAACCATAAAATCACAAGTCATCCTCGCTAGGAGTGTGATAAATTTGCTCCAAACTAGTTAGGCCCATTCATGGTTATACACAAATACATTTCAAGATCATATCATCTAGCTGATATTGAAGGTTTTAACGATATTGAACCCATCAACATATTACACCTTCATGCATTTAATGCATGATGCACAATCACATTTACCATCACAAATATCACATAGTGTTAGAATTAAATCACCAAGCACATTACCGTGTGAATTTGTTATTTTTGCTTTATTATTTCTTTATACATGTACGTTTTACCTTTCTACCATTTTTATGCTTGGGGTATTTGTTTTTCCTTTTGTAGGACTCACATCATCAACAGGAGAGCTCTACAACGGCCTCACCTATCACCATGTAGGACCATCTACAGCCACAACAAAAACCCATTACATCGTTCGATCTACCCCAACCACCAGTTGCCCTCCACACCAGGCGCTCCTCGCATTCATCTTGTTTAGGTCATCACACATCACCTCAACACCATTCCCCTTGCCAATAAGGTTTATCTTATTCACCACGTTGTGGAGACAACCAAATATCCCTATCCTATTTTGATAACAAAGAGGAATCCACCCAACCCCAAGTACAGGGATCACCCTCCCATCCATTTAATGATCTTAGATATCATTACTCACCCATAAATCACCCCCATAATCCCATAGGATCCTACTACCCACCTAATAGGGATTCCACACCTCATCAACCTCACCCTACATTCCTAATCATTCCACTTCCTAATGGTGAGTCCACCTATTCCCAAGCTTTGCAAGCTCGCATTGCACAAGCTGCTTAGGACACCTCTGTAGGAATGCCTCTGTCCTATGCATGCCATCATTTGGGACCATCCCCCATGCCACCCATACTCCAAGCACCACCATCTCCCCTACGAGGCTTACCTTTCCAATCACCCAAGCCTTTTCATTCCTCCCCTTCATCCTTGAGGCCTTATCCATCCTCCCATGCCTACCAAGCCATGCCACACACATCCTAGATTCCATAACCACCCTCACCAACACCAATACCACCGCACCATGATATACAACATATTTTCTCCTACGTCGAAGCTCTAAAGCTACAAATGAGCCACTACCACTGCCATGTTCACTCGTGTCAGTCTTCCACGACCCCTCAACCTTCGCCTTCTCACAGATCCACCCTTCGATCACATGCCCAACCTACATTGGACCCTTGACCCATGCACCCACAGGTAGACCAACCTTCTTCACCTCTATCAAAGCCCTATATTCACCCCATGATATTCCCACTAGCCCCATTATCATAAATGTTTTACCACCTAATGCACCAAGGCCACTTTTTTTTCTTTTTTTTTAATTTGTGGAAAACATCCCAAAAGGGATGCCACTTTTGGGTAAGACCCAAGGAGGCAAAGGTATCCATTCCACCAAAAACACCTAGGACTCGGACTTGGCCCACCACCTTTGACATACTCAAGGAGCAAACAAACACACAAAACCAAATTAAAAAAAGAAAATAACAAAAAAAATAATAAAATAAAATAAAAAACAAACTCCTTGAGTGTGTCAAAACCAAAAGCACAACCAAACACACACAATAATATAAAATAAACCACAACACAAACCACATAGAAAAACACAAGAACCACATAACAAAACACAAACAAGACAAAAACAACAGAACACTACAAAGACATAACCCAAAAAAACATGAAAAATAAACACAACGAAAACCTAAAAAATAAAATAAATAAAATAAAAATAAAAACAACCAACAACAGACAATAAACAAAAACAAAAAACATAGAAAACACTCACACATAAAAAAATAAATAACACAAACAAAGAGAAACCCAAGAACAAGAACGAAAAAAACACAAGAACAATAACAATAAACATAAAAAACAAAAACAAAACAAAAAAAACACAAGAACAAAAAAAAACAACACAAAGAACACAAAAAAAAAACAAAAGAAAAGAACCCACCCACCTTAAAAAACTAAACAAAAAAACAAAGAAGACAAAAGAAAAGAAAAAAAAATGAACAAAACAATGACCTATCTAGACCAGAATAATATTAATGCAAGAATCAACAGAGGAAACAAAAGAAAGAATAGAATGAGCTAGGGAACTAAAAAAACTGAATGAACCAAAGAGAAACAAAAAAAAAAACAAGAAGAAACTAGGTACCTTCAGAACTGGAGCCATCCAAAGAAATGATAAAAAGAAGAGCTTCCCTAATTTGAGAAGCCCACCATATAGGAGGGTGGCCATAACAAGTAAGATCACATTTTTCCAAAGCCCAATTAGCTAAAGCATCAACACTCTTGTTTTGATCTCTGACCACATGATTGTAATCAACTTTCAAAAATCCCATCTGGATTAACTGAATTTTCTCAATAATTCTTTTTATTATCCAATCCACCTTATGATTCTTAGAAGGAGTCTTCAAGAGATTAATCATAAGTTGAGAGTCAGACTCAACTAACACCTTTTCCCATCCAACCTTGGTAGCCTCCTAAAGGCCTCTAAGGATACCATACCCCTCAGCAAGGTTATTGGAAATAATACCTAAATTCTCAGCAAAAGTAAAAACCAGGGAGCCATCTAAAAGTCTACCAATTCCTCCCACACTGGCTTTTCCAGGGTTCCCTCTAGAGGCTCCATCAGTATTGACTTTTCCAAAATCCTTAGGAGGAGGTTGCCAATTTCTAGTCCTATCCATCTTACTAATACTCACATTCCCTTTAAGTTGGTTGCCCTTAGAAGGTTTAATCTTCAATGCACCAAGGCCACTTGACTCTACCAAAGACTCAGCATATCGATATCTCGTGCCCTAAATCGTATAATTATCATGCAAGTGAATACTGCATCTACCACCACTAACCAGGCCATGATATTGAAGAGTGCAAAAGATTCAAAAACTTGGTAAACAACATGCTACATGGTAACCACACCATCACATCACCTTCTCATACACGACCTGACTCACATAGTTTTGCCCACTAGTAGGCCTTCTTATATCCTTCTTCCACTTCCTCATCCACATTTATTCTAATTTCCTCATGTAGCTACATGGCCCCCATTTTAACAATCACATACCTATGTTAATTCACTCTCCTTTTCTATCATATTTTGGACTTTGGTAATCCCCCCTTCTTTTTGGTTACCAAAGTCTATTTATTCTCACTTTTTCCATCTATACATTCTACTCTTACATCTTCCCTCGTTCGATGACTATTATACATATTTTTGCATCTCCCAGCTTGTAAACTCACTACACACACACCCCACATGCTGGGGCAACCAGGATCATAACATCATGATTTTTATCATCATTGCACACTTTACTCTTTTGTAAATAGGTTCTTCTAAGATTCTCCTCTTACACAGCATAACTTTCCTCTTGTAGCTATCGCATTCCTCCACTTGCATCATTTACATTTACGTCCATTGCACATATTCACATGCTTTATATTCAAAATTTTAATTCATGTTTGTCCATTCTTCTTCAAAATGTACCTCAGTAGGAATAATAAATACACTTGTTCGTATCAACACCTGGATGTCCATTCCCCCATTTTAGGATCAGGGTATACATAGGTGTAGTGTTTAATTTTGACTACTCTGTAGTTTCAAAAATCAAGTGTCACCCATAGCTACTGAGTCTTGTACATTCTTCTTATGGTCTTTTAGGTTGGTTCAACTTCTCTCATGGATTGCTCACAATAGGTTACACATTAACAAAATTGATCCTAGGAAAGAGGACATCTTGAGTAGATATCACCATCTAGCGAATGGTATCCCCTGCTCGCCTGCATGGTCGACATACGACCTAGGGATAAACAAAGGAATCAAGCATAAGATAAAATAAATGATAGGGTAGAAAAAAAATTGCATTGCCCATACAAAAAGAGCACCACAAAAGAAGCAAAAAAAAGAGAAAAATAAAAGAGACTAAAAGAGCACCACTACTATCAGTAGGTCAACATTATAACAGGGGCATAAAACAAAAGGAAACACCTCTTGATATCACCCATGTTATGCTTATTACCTTTGGTCCTTAGGTTCAACATAACACCATGGGATGATTTCCATCACTAGCAATAGGCTCCAAGAGCCTGCCTACCAGTGGAATAGTCTTACGGGTGACAACACATCTCTTACATTAGCATATTGCTTTTGTATATATCACTGTTGTGGATGGATGAGCTAGCTAGTTTGATAGCATCTACAATGGGTTAATCCTACCTCCCTCAAAATGGATAAACAAACCTTACACATTCACACACATAGGTCCAAGACAGACTTTGAACCAGCCTGATTATGTTATAAGTTGCCAAAAAAATTGTATAGCTAAGGGTTTGAGATTTGATTGTCTGTTAGTCAAAGCCATTACACATGCCTTACATTATCCACCATCCCTTAAATCATGGAATGGATTGCATCTATACAGGTAAATGCCACAATACAAGTGCTTCCTTGGTGCATTTCAATAAGTTCATACATGCACCCATGCATCTATGTCATATACACTTAGTATACATTACAACCATGCATTCATCCTACATGCATTTAAAATAGCAAATCACATTCTTGCATTCATTTCACACGAATCCCAAAATCAAATTATAGCATTGCATTTACTCTATGTGCATTTATTACAACATCACATTCGATATCACATCACACTGCATTCAAAACATAATCATGCATACTAGGCTACAAATTCATTCACATGAAAGCATGATAATAGATCTAAACCATTCATATATATGCATCTATTTATCATACATACCTACAGATTATATTGTGCTACCTACACAAATATAAACACAACACATTCCAAACCATAAAAATCACACACGCATATGTAACAACCGAAACCAAAAGGTATGTATATGTATCATCCATCATTCAAAATTGGGGCAACTTCACCTTACCCTCATCAAATCAAAACAAACCACCAGGTTCAAAAGGTCGCATCCTTTACCTCACCTTCATCAAATCAAATAAATCACTAGGTCCAAAAGGTTTCACCCTTTTACTTACATTTTATCACAAACATTCTTTTTAGAGTCTTAACACACTAGGTTTCCCCAAAAACCTCAGTAAAATTTTGGATAGGTTTCCCCAAAAACCTCAGTAAAAATTTGGATTGGTTTCCCCAAAAAACTCAACAAAACTTTGGATAGGTTTCTCCAAAAACCTCAGTAAAACTTTGGATAGGTTTATCCCAAAACCACAGCAAAAATAACATAGCATAGCATAGCCTAGCATAGACTAGCATAGCCTAGCATACATAGCCTAGCATTACCTAGCATAACACAACAATTTTTCACCTCTTTGTCCTCACAAAGATTTTTCTTCCATGCACACCCTTCACAAGGCTTGAGATTGTGCATTCACCACTTCTAAATTTAGGGTCATCTTTAGTATAACTTTTCACCTATCAAATCATCTCCACATTTCTTAAAAAATTCACCATTGTATTGGGATTAGGAAGAGCTTTCCAACAGTATAATATTTGTCCAATTTTGACATCGTTTTGTTTCCCAAACTACAAAAAAACTACACGTGTCAAACAATTCAAAACCTTAATTCACCCCCCGGGTGGTGATTTAGGTCAAAATTACCCCTAGGGTGGCGAACTCAGCTCATACCTTCCAAAATCAACCAAGTTACCCCCAAAACCCTAGGAAATCACGTAAATTTATTCTAAAATCCTAAGAACTTCCCAAAACACTCTTCTAATTTGTTTTTTGTCATCATAATCATTATGCATTGGTATCTTATCAATCGCTGCATAATAAACTCATCGCATTCCATTCACCTCATTGTTGATTCCTCATTTGAGGGGGTATTCATATCCAAAGTCAGCTTTTCATGCAATCACAACATAAAAAATCCAAAAGCGCGGTTAGCGCATTTATCTACGAAATTTTTTACTGAAGATTATCATACAAAATAATCTCAATCACAATCAAACATGGGTTACATCAAGAGAGTTATGCGTGACAATGGAAAGGTCATCTTGACATTCATGGAGCACAATGAATGACATGAGCGACTAATTCAGTGCAACATTTGGAAAACTTCACTCTAGTATTCATGGAGCACAATGAATGACATGTTTGAATAATTCAAATGTTAACTAACTCAAATGGTTTGACACTTGTCACCATGTTCTCATCAATAAATCAACAACAAATATTTAGTTAGGATTTTGTCCTAATCATACTTTTGGACCACGCTGATCTGGTTGCAAAAGCAAAGAAGTCAAAATTTGTCATTCTCAAGCAACTAGTATGGCATTGTAATTGTCATACGGACTCAGCAAATTCACTTCATTGCATCCACAATCATCCATTTCCTTTTACCGGCATTGTTTTTATTTCTTTCCTCTTTTCCTTTCCTTCTTCTTTTCTCCTTCTTGGCTATCGGTCAATGTTGTATGGTCACGCTTCGAGCGGCTACATACCTTTGATTGGATCCCATTCTTTTTCCTTCTCTTCTTGGCTATCGATCAATGTTGTATGGTCATGCTTCGAGCGGCTACATACCTTTGATTGGATCCCATTCTTTTCCCTTTCCTTCTTGGCTATCTAGTCAATGTTGTATGGTCATGCTTCGAGTGGCTACATACCTTTGATTGGATACCATTATTTTCCCTTATCTTCTTAGCTATCGATCACTGTTGTATGGTCACACTTCGAGCGGCTACATACCTTTGATTGGATCCCATTCCACTTCTATCCCTTTTCCTTCTACACAAACCCTTCACATTTATGTATTAAACTATGTTCCACATAGTATAGTACAAAAAGGGGTAAATGTAGACACCCAAAAGTTGCACATTGCTATACCTACGTACTTGTAGATCCTTCTAGATACTTGTAGGTTTACATAGGCTATCCTAGGTACCCCTAGGCTATCGTAGACCAGCATAGACTATTGTAGATCATCCTAGACATGCGTAGATTGTTGTAGTCATGCGTAGATGGCTGTAGTCATGCGTAGTCATGCGTAGATCACCATAGATTTTCATATCATCGTGTAGACTCCGATATACTAATTCATTGGATTTTAGGTCCTAAACCCTTTCAATCCTTCCAAATTACATCTGGCATATCAAAATATCATTCGACGATCTATTCATATGCAATTGAGGCCCCCATGGGGTATTAGTTGGCCAAAAAAATTAATAAGTCAATACCCAAATTCTAATTTAATGTTGACTTCACTTAAGTCACTTTTTAGGGTAAATTTGATTAAAATAACCTTTAATCTTGATTAGCCTTAATCAAATCCTCCCACATGTGTGATATTAGGGTTTGTTGAGATATTTCTTTAATCATGTTTAAATTGGCTTAAACACCTCCATCCTCACACGTGTGAGGATGAGATATTTCTCATAACGAACGTGATGTTGCCACATAGCATTTCTTAACCTAACCCTAGTCAAAATCAAACCTAGGTTTAGTCTATCTAACTCCCCCCTACACCTTGCCTTTGCCTATAAATTATAGGTCCTAAACCCCTGATTATATCTCTCTCACATATTCAACAAAGTACAATTAATCTACAGAAATGGAAAGCCAATATTAAACAGTCAGTTCCCGATGCACACCGATAGATTCTGACAGCATACAGAGGCACCCCAACTGCCTTAGGAGTGATCTACCAAAGATATTTTACAAAAGGAGTATCACAGATCAATTCGCTACCCAGGTTGCAAATTCGGCCTAAATTCGCAACCCAGGTCGCTAATTGGTTCTACAGGCCCCAAATCACCCCAGATTTGGGAGGTAAACTCTCTTTTGTCGTATTATTACCTTCTTCACATTTTATTTTAGTTTCTATCATGATTTTACAGTCAATTCATCTTTCTAAACATGGAGCCTGACTAAGGCAAGCCCCCCATCACACTAATCCCCTTTTGCAGGTCTTTCACAGGTTATCTGGTAGATCTAAGGAAGAGAACATCATACAAATAGGAACCCTACAGTGGCACACATACAAAGAAGCCCACCTACACTAAGTAATGATAGGAGAAGGCATAATATTGATTATAACTTTGTTAGGAATAGAGATGGATAAAGGGCATCAAGACCCTCTTGTAACACATGCTCATTAATATCAATGGAATACAATTTCTCTATTTAATGCATCATTTATGTTTATGTGTTAAATTATCAAATGTCATTTTCTACCCATTTCACTACCATTAATTTTTATCATGAAGTAGAAATGAAGTTGCTCTCTAAGTTTTATTGGTATGAAATCAATAGTTTTTCGTGTTCGACTAACAAATTTGCAGATGAAATATCCTCCTTTGGATCCTTGATTCCAAAAGACTCCTTTGGAGAGGTACAACTCCTTATCATTTCAACAGTCTCTAAATCTGCAATTTCCTATGCTGAGTCAAAAGATGAAAAGGATGTTTGCTTTATCCAATCAAATTCATATGAGCCTTGGTCGAGCGAAATAGTAGCCTTTCTCAAGTTTGGAACACTCCATTTAACATGTCTCGAACTACCAAGCGAACTTTCAAGCAAAAGGTAGCCCGTTTCATTCTTTTGTGGGACGTGTTGTATACACATGGTTATTATGGAGTCCTCCTTCATTGTCTTAAGGCTAGCAAAGCTCAAAGAGCCATAGTTGAAGCCCATGATGGTACTTGTGGTGGTCATTTTAGTGGAATAGCCATTGCAAAGTGTATTCTATGCATGGGTTATTATTGGCCCACAATGGAATGTGATTGTTGCACCTATGTTAAATATTGTAAAAAGTTCCAAGAACATGCTAATCTAACTCATGTACCATCACAATATTTACAACCTATTCAAATCCTTTGGCCCTTTTCACAATGGGGCCTAGATCTAATTGGCAAAATTTCACCTCCTTCCTCGGGACAACATACTTTCATCATCACAACCACTGAATATCTATGTTCATATATATGTTGGGGAGGGGAAATCATCCTTTGGATATGCTAAGTTAATGTCCCAAAAGTTGGTATATATTCTGATTTTTCCTTCCTTCTTAGCTATAGGAACGATGTTGGAGATCCAATAAGAATAATCGATAGCTTTAAAAAAACCAACATCAAGGAGTTTTTGGAGATCCTCCTTGACTAGAAGGGTGATCTTAGGATGCATCTTCCTAATTTTATACTTAACAGGCTTGGCATTATGTCTAAATACCAAATTATGTATAACAAGGGAGGGATAAAGCCTTGGCATGTTGGCATATGACTAAGCAAAAATATTTTTAAATTATTTTAACAAATTGGTCATTTGCTCCTACTCGTCCATGGACAAGGCTTTGCCTCACTTAAGGATTCTAGGACTTTTCTTAAAACCTATATTAATGTCTAGGCTCTCCTCAATGAGGATGTGATATTTATCATTATAGTGATGATGGACACAGATCACTCCTAAATGCTCAAGATATTTAGGAGACATAGTAACAAGATCCACTTGAGAACTAGAAGACTCAAAATGGGTGACACAAGGGACTGACCCATAAAAGAAGAAGCTATTTCAGAGGATATCTTTATGGTTTATATCACAAAGGGTATCCACTTTAGCATACTTCCATGGGGTCACAACTAACTCAAGGTGCACCAAAGTTATCACATTGAAAAATAGAATGTTAGAGGGAGAAGGTAGTCCCTCATCCTCATCACTCCATTCCAAGCTATGATGATCTATAAACTCAGCATAAGTACTAGGTTGATAATCATCGATTGGTAAGGGCTAGTTTTTGTTGGGGATGTAACCTATGCCACATATTCTAGGTCAAATATCAACTTCCAAAGGTTCTTTAATACCTTTTTGTTGTGGACTCAAACCCTTACCTACATATCCCATACCAAGGTTCTTGAATATCTTTTTGTTGTGGCTCCAAACCCTTACCTACATATCCCATATTAGATAGGATCTACTTAGGAAGTGGGTAATCATTGGATAGATAACAATGGATAAATGTGCACTCTATAGGAAAAGGGTTTCTACCATGGATATTTTCTTTAAGGGATGTACCCATGTAGATAAAGATACACATGTCAATGTGTACTACTTCACCCTTTTTATGGAGTAAACCCATAGTTCAAGGTGAAGGTGGCAGCATAGTTAGATCTAGAAGAGGATCTTCATGAACCAGGTTAGCTTGAAATTATGATGAGATTATGATTTATGATTCCTTATTTTAAAATTCTCAAAAACCTTGATGATGTTATATGATGGAAAGTAAGAAGTAAAAAAAGGAAGCAGTAGAAGAAATTTTGTGGAGAGATATAGATGGACAAAATTTGAGATTGGATTGAGCTTGCTCAACTATTGAACAATATTGAAATTGATTAGGATTGCCTTGAATGGTGATAATTTGATATTTGAATTCATATTTTAAATAGTGATGAAGAGTAGAAGGGACAACCCTCAATGCATGAATCTAAGGGCATCCAAGAAGAATATTGAAATATGCTAGGCAAGATACCACATAAAAAAAATATCTAAGATCTTGGATCCTACCCTAAGGGGAAGGGATAAAATACCATAAGCTTTTTGATATTTGTTGTTGAAATATTTTATGATTACATCAGATTTGGTTAAATATTCCTCCTTTAATCCAATATTTTAGAAAAAATTATAAGTACATAGATTGAGGGAGGAACCATTGTCCACCAAGATTCTCTTGATAAACTTATCCCCAATGTATGCAATGATGTAAAGGGGAGAATCCCATTGCAAATTTGAGGAAGGAATATTGTCATCATAAAAATATATATGATTAATCCCAAGAGAACTTATGACATTATCTAGGTTACTAGGGGAAGATATTGCAAAATGGATTGTTGACATAGAAGCTTCAACAAGGCTTCCCCATGAATATGAGAAGTTTGTAAAAGCTTAGAGGGAAATCTTGGTTGATGTGTTGCGTAACTATTGTTGAATGTCAAAGGATACTTTTGGTTGTGGATTCAACACTAAGGTTGGTTTATCTACACTTGTGCTCCTATTATAGGTACTTTTGAGAACTAAAAGATGTCTAGGCTTTGACTCCCTTCTTTAATGCTTGACTACATGTCTTCTATTCTCTCACTCTACTGATATTTGGGTGCTTTAATAGACGTTGTCCCTTATTGATGTTTTGGTCGCATGGTGCATACATTGCTTGGGTGAATGTTGGTTAAATTATTGATGAGTTATCTTATCTTCTTTACAATAATTATGATTCCTTCTAGCTTTCAAATTAATATTTAAACTCTCACAATAGGCATTAATTTATCATGGCCACTCCCTTCCTATGCAAGTGTTAGAACAAATATGAGGTAACTTCTTTTGTTGTTCCAAGTGGCACAAGATGCCTTAGCTCTATATTGAAAGTGGTGCTCCTTTCCTTGCATGTAACAATACCTTCAACATCTTTTATTCCCTAAATACTTCTTGCCAACAAATGCACTATGAGTCTTATCTTCAATGTTTTCTATCAAGTGAACGATGATGATGTTCTCCCATGAAGTTGGCTCCAGCTATGGTGGTTCTATGGTGCTCCAAAACTAACCTCTACGGTGAAAATTTTACTCCAACAATGGTGGTTCTATGGTGCTTTAGTGATCCCCTCTTAGGTGACAATTCTTCTTAGCTGGAAGTTCATCTATTGCTTGGGTAATATACCTTTGTTTTCACCTTGATTTTTCATAACTTACGTAAGCTTTAGTCTTGTACCTTACACTTATTTATCCTTCATGCTATTCTCCTTGCTTTACATTGGACTTGTAATGGATGTAAAGTTACCTTACGTAGGCTTTGATGTTGCAGGTTAATGTTGATCTATTTGGTGATAAATTTGGTGTCTTTAGACACCATGAAACACATATTTTAGCCCTTCAATGGCTATCTTCCCTTGTTTGAATTTTAATCTAAAAACTTGATGATTTGGTCGCTTTGTAGACATAGGATGCTTTTTGTTTTAGTATCTTTGAGACATTATATTTTTTCCTCCTTTGCTACGCAGGACAAGAGAGATATGGTACAATAATGTAATGCAAATAGTTAGAATAAAATACCCCAAATTGCACCAAAGTTTTGAAGTCTTTAAATCTCATTTTGCAAGATTTATTTCTTCCTTGATGAGGTGGCTACTTGCTCTACTCCTTGGTGGCAAACTCTCTCCTTTGCTTGGTTAACTTAGCAATAATAAATCCAAGCTATTTTTTTGGTAGGTTATATTAAAATTGGGTTTTTTTAAAGGATCCCAAAACCTTATTACAAAGGATCAGATTGCAACACATTACATCATAATAAAACAAAAGTGGGTTTATTAAGAAACATTCTAGAGGAACAGAAACAAGAAAAGGAAGGCGTCATCCTTTGCACCAGAGGAAGACGTATTCCTTTGCACCAAAGGAAAAATGGGCAGGAAGGGAAAGCCTACTATAAAACCAAATTTGAATCAAAAGGAACGAAATAATATTTTGAAGCAAACAAAGGGTGAAAGAAAGCGCCAAACTGCCCCAACCACTAAAAACATTTTGAAACTTTCCCATAGGCGGGAAAAGGAAACAAAGCCAAAATTTTAAAATTTGAAACATCCCAAGGGTGGGAAAACTAGAAACCACCCTTGGGAAACAAATATCTAATGGAAAACAAGCATCCCACGCAGGGGAGCCCGAGAAGAAGTAGAAATGGAACAATAGCCTAAAATATGGTACTATAGTGGTTCAACAAAAAAAGGAACACCCTAGGCCATAGGGTCCTTATGTAGAAAAGGAAGCCTTCGAAAACACCTACCTAGCAGAGGAAACAACAACAATAGAATAGCACTTCTAAAGGAAAGGATGGGAAAGTGCCATAGGAATTCAAAAGGAAGGAGTCACGAGGATGCATGACTACAGACGATAGAGCACAAAATAGAAAATAGTAGCCATTCATCCCAAACAACCTTCAACAACAGCTTCAAGGTCACAAAAGAGGAAGTCCCGCAAGGAATCAGCAACAAGAAAAACAAAGCTCCCCAGAAGACACAAAAGGAACTGATAACGTACAGGAACCACCACCTCAAACCCAAATAGAAGAGTCATAGTAGAAAGCACATGGGAAACCCCTAAGCCCAAAAGGATGCTATGCAAAACTTCTCATGAAGCCAGAATTCCTCAGACTCACCAAAAAATACCTTCAAGGAAACAAGGAGGAAAACTTGCAAGGATTTAGCAGCAAAAAGACCAGAGGCTGCAAAGATATTAAAGTAACTAAAATCCTGCAAGACCACCCCCTTGAATCCAAAGAGCAGAGTCACAATATAAAGCATGTGGTCCCTAACCAAACCAAAAGGATGTTGTGTAAAACTGCTCAAGAATCCTAAATTCCTCAGACCCAGCCATTCGTAACTGAATATCCTCAACGAGCATCAAGAAGACTTCCCAAAAGAACTTGAGAAAAAAAGGAAAATTCAAGTAAAAACCCTGAAAGATCCAAAAAAAACCCAGGAAAAGTCCCAGGGAAGAACCTGAACACATCCCAAAACTCAGACACTGAAGTAAAAGGTAGGACAATGGAGCAAAAGTGGAACAAAGGTTTTCCCACCATAGGATAAGGAAAGGGTAGAATAATGGAACAATGATCTCCCCCCCAAATGAGATCGTCTACAACACCTTCCAACCGAAGAGGATGGGAAAAGGAGGTTCCAGGGAAGCTAGGAAAGGATCAGGGACCTGGGACAAGGCAAAGGAAGGGATGCAGGAAAGTGGAATAGGACTTCCATAGGAAGTCACCTACAGAGTCCCTCTTCCTTCCTCTTGACCATAATAAATCCAAGCTATTAATCATGCAACTAATATGCCCTTTTGGATGGCTTAACTTTGCACTAATTTTCACCTTAACTTGAATACTTAATGCACCTTTAATAACTATTATGATGCAATAGTAATCTCTCCTTATTGCTCCTATAAATGAACTCTTAATCTATGCAACCTTTAGTTAAGAGTAATGTCTTCTTTGTTTTAAGTAAAAGATAGGATGTTGATATTTTTCTTTCTTTCAAAATATATCGAACTCCTTTTTTGTGTGCAGGTTATAAACCTTGTGAAAACTATATTTTGCACTCCCTTGAATACTTTAATATGCAAACTTCTCCTTGCAACTTTTAAACTCTAATATGTTGCTTAATGAAATTTAATAATGAAACAAGTAACTAATGTTCACGTAATGAACCTTTTGCACCAAAGTTGCTTACCTTAATGACGTATATATATGATGGTTATCTTGGTGATTTGAATTCACCAAAAATAACACTTTGTAATGAATGAAATCGTAGTTCTTCCTTGTTTTCCTAAATAGCTCTTTAGATCACCTATTTGTAGCTTTGAAACCTTCTAAATTTTTGCCCTGAAACTGTAGTTTGGTGGCTTTAATTCTCCTTCTAGATATTCCCTTGAATTTTGTTAATTAGCAGCTAGTAATATTGCCCAACTTGCTGCCCTTTCACAGTCAATTTATCCTTCAGTTTTCTATACTTGAATATCCAAAATTTGGTAGGAAACTCCTTCAAATCATAATTGAGATTTGTCTCATAGAGACTTTCATTTTTTGTGGTAAATTCAGCAACCTCCTATCTTTGAAATAACCTTCAAGCCTTCAGTGGAAATCCTTGAATCTCTTAGATTTGGTAGCTTCTCTATCTCCTTTCTCCTTCAACCTCCTTGTCAAATTTTGGCTTCAATATTGGCCTATCTAGTGGCCTTCTTCTCAATATTTTGACTATCTTGAGGTCTTCACTATTCTCCTCTAAAAATTCTAGAAAAATTCTTGCCAAATCCTTCTCCCCTGGGCTTATTTTTGGATGGTGAAAATTGTCCCAAATCCTGCTCTATCAAGAAATCCTCATGGGTAGTAAATTTCTCCAATGGGTTCTCCTAGGAACTCCTTCAATGGCCTTCTCTAAAATATGCTTCAATGGCCTTCTCAAACTTGGTAATAAGGCTTTCCTAACCTTCTCCTTCTTTCTCCTTGAGACCTCTTCTCTAGGGTCTTCAATATCATAGTTTCTCTAGTCTTCTCAATGAGACATTTTCTTCAATCTTCTATTGTGGAAGTTTTACAATGATATATCCCTCTTGGATCTCTGAAATCTGCTACTTTTGGAATCTGGAATAGGAATTTTGCTATTCCTTCTCTATCTTCAATCTTCTTGAACTGGAAATTCTTCAATTGGAACTCTTATGGGTCTCTTCAGCTTCTCATATTGATTTCTCTTCTCCTTCAATCTCAATATGCAGTCTTCAATATTAAATGAAGATCACCAATCTCCAATATTCTCCTAGAATCTTCTTTGGAGTCTCTTCTTCCTTCAATCTGTAATAAGACTTCTCTGGAATTTTCTCTTTTCTATAATTTTTAAGTCTACAATCTAGTAAAGGGACCTTTTTCTTAGGCCTCTAAATATTTGATCTTTCGTTTATTGCTTTCGGTACCAGATTGATTCCAAAGAATATATTCTTCCTAGATTTTTCTAGGAATCTTCAAAAATTTCTTTGAATCTCCTTTTCCTACAACAAAGATTACAAAATTTAATGGAAGAAAATCTATATCTAGAGATAATCAATATTTACTAAATTATTTGTCAATCTAATGGAATCAATGTTGAGTCCTAGTCTTCACAAGTTTTTTTGCAACTCTGTGGAAAGACTCCAGCCAAATGTATTTTCAAAAATTTTGAAAATGATATTTTTGATCTCCTCTCAATCTCTCTTATGGCTCTCCCTATTTTTTATCAATCTACCACGTGCTTTGATATCATTGTTAGCTTTTGAGGATGAATATTGAGGGAAATGCAACCACAATATGTGAAATAAGTAAGCGATGATACCAATATGATAATAGTACTATAATATGTAGAAAAATAATGAGATAAAATTATGTAATATCTCATTAATATGCCATTAATTAAAGCTCACAAAAATAGTACAATACAATATAATGGAGGACTTGAACACTTCAAAATTTTCAATGAAGAACTACATTGTACCTACTCACTACTATAGTAACATTGTCTCTCTCTCACTCTCTATCTCTATCTCTCTCTATCTATCTATCTATAACTCTCTCTATATATCAATACCTTAAAGGCCTATATATAGGAATATATGTGCCTTGGCATTTCCTCTACCCATGACTCTTCATATACCTTATCCTATGACTCATGTACATGTGGACTACATGCACATTTACATATTGCACATTCTAACACTTGTTCATTTATTACTTGCATGAAGTAACTACTCAAACCTTACTCTAAAGTAAAATCTAACTCTAGTTATGTACCCAAGGTGGTACATTGACATGTACCCAATAATATAATATACTCTAACAAAAATACAATATAATATGAAAATTTTGTAATTTAAGAAGACTATTAATGCGAGAAAAACTTGGTAGAAGTAAAAGATCAACAAAAGGATATAGGCAACAACTAAAATGGTATACCCCTCCTCAAGGCTCCCACACTTGATCACCAAAGTAGAAAAATCACAAATCAAAAGTAGTAGCAGAATAATCCAAAGCACAAGAGCACTTGTCAAACCACACTTGGAAGATTTGATGGCTAGGATAAAACTTGCTAGGAGAAAAAGGGAATCCAATTCTTTTATTTATAAGAGGTTTGGAGGGAAAAAGGTAGGAAAATGAAAAGCAACCTTGGTCTAGGGTTGACACAGAAGAGTTCAGCCCAAATTTGGACTTTTCTTGAAGAAAAAAACAAATTTTCTGAATTCATGCCCTGTTTTGGATGGCCATGAATTTGACAAGGCCAAGGAAAAAAGCAAGAACAAGGGGGAAAGAAGGCTCAATTATTGCACTTAGCATTGTGAGGAAATTATTAGGGATTCTAAGCGAAAAAGACTCATTTTTATGGATCAATTTTCAATGGCTACAAGCCTCAATACTTACAACTAGGGCATCCTAACTTCTCATTAGGGCTTTCAAATGTGACTTTCCTTCCATACTAAATAATGGGGCTCACTCTTGGCTTACACTCCCTCTTGGATCACACTCCCTATTGGTTTGCACTTTCTCCTAGCTTGCACTCTCTTCCAGCTTGCACTTTCTCCTACCTTGCACTTGCTCCCAATTTCACTCTCTCCTACCTCACACTCACTCCTAACTTGCACTCCCTCTTGGCTCACAATAGCCTCTGTCTCTTCTTTTTCTCAACATTCCTTCGCTTCAATAATTTTCTAGAAACAATGTTCTATGCATTCATGGTAAGTGTTTGAAGAATTGATGCATTTTAGATGAACCCACTCTTTCACCATGACTGAATCTCGACGTGCACTCTCTCTTAGCTCATTCAATTGATTATTAATTAAATTAAAATTTTAATTAATTATTAATTAATAATTAATATAACTTTATGAAAAGTTATATTGTAAAAATGCATGTCTATTCAAATCATGCCTATCATTGTAAAATTTACATTGAAAAAACATAAATGAAAGAATTCATCTTTGAATTGATAATTTAATATCTTTTCATCCATTTCTTCCCCGCTTAAGCAGTTAAATTAATATATTTTTTTAATTTGAAAAATAGATTATATTTATAGAAGTTGTATTACAAAGTAAAATGAACTGTATAGGAACCAAGGGAGAAAAAAATCCTCCTCCAATCCCTCATGGCTCAAAAATTATCCATAAAAAAATTATATAGGTGTGTTTGTTGAAAACATCACCTGAGGCCATCATAATGCAATTATCCATACACATAAACATTACCATAGTTGAATTCCAATTTTTCTCATTCATCTAAATTTCGTAGACCATCCATATATCATGTTGTTTTAAAGTCATTATTGGCATCTTGAACATGTTTGACATATCTATTGTTCTGGGGGGTGGAGGCCTATTTTCTCTTAATCTAGACATACTCAATAAAATATATATGGCTATATGTGTTCTATTTTTAAAAACCAACCACTTTGACCACTCTGAGTCTACTAGTAGTAATGTCATATAGTAGAGAAATAGTAGCCTAAGGATGAAGACACAAGAGCCTATGGCAAACAACCAAGAACCTTGCTTACCTAGCTTGACACTAGGACTTATCATTTATTTTCTTCTTGGTCATTTCTTTGTGGCCTAACTGTGATAGATTTATTAGAATCACTATTTGCTCTTCCTATTATGCTATCTGCTTGTACCACCACTCACATCCCTTGGATTATTTAACACAAACTTATCTGATTTTCCATCTGAGAGTCCACATATTGCCCTTCCTCTAGTTTTTTCCCTATTTTGCTAAATAATTTGCCACCCTATTTCCCTCTCACTTGATATGTGTAATAGTTACATCTTGAGAAACCTTTCAAATATTTTGAAATGCTTCCACCTTCTTTTTCTCCCCAATTCCAAATACCTAAAAGAGTCTTATCGAATCCAATATTTCAACCCCATACTTGAGAGTCTATCTCTATCCATAGCTTATGTAAATGTAGATTTGTAGCTATATTTGATGCTAACAAGATCATATATCCTTCTGCTTCATTATTTGTTGTCTATCCCATACCTTCTGCTCTCTAGTACACATGTTCTCCTTTTCAATTCCATATGATAATGCCAAAATTAGATTTTCTAGGGTTTTTAGTAGAAGCTCCATTTGTGTTAGCCTTATCCCACTCTCTGGGAGGTGGTCTCCACTCTATATTATTCAAGGAGATATCACACGTGCATCCAACCCTTAGTTGCTTTTCTTTTATAGTTATTCCAAAGCTGCTTAGAATAGTCACTTTCTTCATTTCTATGCTTGTTTCCTCTTGTAATCTAATAGATAGTGTTTCCATTACCTTACTCATAATCCTCTCCCATAATTGCTCCCTTGTTTTGTGCTCTGATATAAATATGTGTGAGTTTCATTCTAGCCATAACTACCACCTTATGAAGCTAGGTCCTAGCTTCCATGCCATTTTTATTGTTCTAGTCTTAAAGTTGCATTGTTTCCATTTCTCATAAAAATTTTCCTAGCTCCCAAATATTTCCCTACGATGTCTCATCTACCTCCACTAATTGATCCATATATATTTGGTAAAAGAACACCCAAAAAAGAGGTGATTCAATGTCTCCTCTGCCTTTCCACACAAAACATTTGGAAGGTAGGTAGAAACATATTTTCTCAAATTATCAAATGTCAAGCACTTTCTACGGTTAATTAGCCATGATAAAATGTTAACTTTTGGCCATCCTCCTTTTTTTTAAACAAATATCCATGGATTTATTAACTCCTAGCCTGCTTCCATTGTTCTCCATATTGTAGATCCCTCTCCTTCCACTCCGAGTCTTGGGATATTTTTCTCAACCACTCTTAGGTAATATTTGACTTGTAATAGTCTACTTCATAATCCTAGTAGCTATAATCCATCTCCAGTATAACTTTCTTGGTAGTGCCTTGCTACTTTGGGATGTTGATCTTATCTTCAATCCTCATTTTTTTGTTGGCATATCTTCTCCCACCCAACTAGTGCTAATTTTTGTTCTCCCCTTGCACCTGACCACAAAAAATTTCTTGTGTGTTTGTCAATATCTTTTAGAATTCCCTTTGGATCCTGAAGTATGGAAAATTTATAGACTATAAGGGCTTGTGGTACAAATTTAATCATTTTAAGCCTTCCTCCCAAGCTTAGCCATTTGTGTGTCCAATTGCTTAACTTAGCTTTTAGTATGTCAATCAACCCTTTCCACTCCCTGCTTTTTATTTTCTTTGCAAATAAAGGTACTCCTAAATATTGTATGGGTAAAGGAGTTTCCATGAAGTTCAAAAATTATATAATTTTATCTCTCACCCTCTTCATTGTATTGAAAAAACTATTTGAGACTTTTTTCATTAAAAGTTTGCCCAGTAGCTTAAATATACCCATCTAATAATTCTTTTATGTTTCTTGCTATTAGAATATTGGCTTGACTAATAAGAGCAGTATCATCCACAAACTAGAGGTGATTTATCTCAATCTAAGAACTTATTTTTAGATCCCTTAGCCTCCCCTCTTGTCTCCCTTTTTTAATAGTCTCCCTAGACCCTCTACATTAAGGATAAAAAGGTTAGGGGAAAGAGGGTCCCCTTGTATCAACTCCCTTTCTACTGTGAACATGGGAGAGGTACTACCATTCACCATAACTAAGAATGATGTATTCTATGTACATGCTTTTACCCAGTCTCTCCAACCCTTTGTAAAGCCCATTTTTCTAAAATCCTTTACATAAAGGACCAATCTACTCTATCATAGGCTTTAAAATATCTAACTTAATAAACATACATGGGTTATGTTGCTTGGATATTGTGTGTATCACCTCCTCGACCACTACTATTCCATCTAGAATTTGTCTGCCTTCAAAAAAACCACCTTGCTCACTTGAAATCAGATTTGGTAAAAATAAAATTAACCTCTCTGCCATAAGCTTTGCCAATATCTTGTATACTATATTACATAGTGAAATAGGCCTATAATTATTAATTATATCACTAGGTGGGCCCTTAGGAATTAAAGTGACAAAAGTATGATTCAAATATTTTAACATTTGCTTACTCTATCTGATTTCCTCCAGTGCCTCCACCACTACTTGGGCCACAATTTCTTAAAAAGTTTGATAAAATTCAATGGGGAACCCATCTAGTCTAGGGGTTTTGCATTTTTTGTATGATTTGTGATGTTTCTTCCAAAAAAATTTCTCCATTAATAATTTATTGTGTTCAGGTTTGACTAATTGTAGATTTTCCTCTAGTATCTTCTCCTATCATGTTGCATTTAAATTTTCATTGCTACTGAAAAGAGTATGGAAGTACTAATTTGCTATAGTTTTCATTTCACTTCCACTGGTTTTTACCTGACCTATCATATCTGTAAGACCTGTAATTATGTTCCGTTATCTTCTAGTTGTTGTTGTCTTATGAAATAAAGTTGTGTTTTGATTCCCATCCTTTAACCATGTAACTCTAGCTCTTTGCCTTCAATAGATTTCTTCTTGTTCCTTCAAAGCTTCCTCTCTCCTAATAATTTGTCTCATGTTGCAATAGATATTTCGTAATAAGCATCAATCTTATTTTAGTGGTAAGGGCTTTGGTTTCTCTTTGAGAGGTCCAAGGCTCAAACCCTAGTCAATACGAGGGGACCATGACCCCTCATAAAAACATGTGTAAACACATTGGAAAAAATAGATCTTCCATAATAGTTCCTTGTCTTATCTCCTGAGAAATCTTCTCCTTATGATATTTGATTTCGTTCTTTTGGATTCTAGTGAGTTTCTTCTTATGTTTACTCCACTCATTTAGTTGGATCCTTACATATTTCAATTTTTTGTGGAGTTTGAATTGGACTATCCAAAATCTTGATTTCCCTAATTCTCACCATTCCTTTGTGTGGTTCTCCAACTCCTCATCTTTCAGCCACCATAGCTCAAATTTAAAAGTTCTTGCAACTTTATGATTATCTTCTTCTATGGTAAGGATTACTAAAAAATAATCTAAAGAAAGCCTATCCATGACCCTCACTTGATGCTTGGTATGCAGGTATAATTCCTCCCCCATGAAGAAACAATAGAAGCAAGATTTGACTGTCTCCCCTTCCTTTATTCTATTTATCCAAGTCATGGAGCTATCTACAATTGGGACATCTATTAGATTCATTTGATATGTTATTATTGAAAATAACCTTTGTTCCTCTATTCTAAGCTTTGAATTGAAGTATCCTCCCATAATCCATTGGTCCTCTGGATAGTTTTCTCTGAAATTTTGGATGGTTACCCATTGATCCCTCTGTAATATGATTGCCTATGCTCCATAGAAATAAACTATAGTCTAGTTTTTCATATTTTTCCTATTTTGTAACCAAACCATCAACACCTCTCTCATTTAGGTCCTCCTATCACTAATAATAGTTGATGATTCCACATAGTGACCAATCCCCTTGATTTTCCCTATGTTGATTGAGTAAAAATCTATCCTTTTTACCATATGCTCATGTTTATTTTTTGTAAGTCTTCTCCTTGCATTTTGGTCTCCTAAAAAAAAATTATATCTGGACTTATATTTTATTGCCTTTTATCTGGGGTGGCTACCTAAACCCCTCACATTCCAAGTAATTAATATCATTGAGAATTTGGAGAGAAAAAGTCATCCATTGATTTTACCTTTCCATTCTAGCTCAAATGTCTTCCTTGTTTCTCCATATTTCCCTTGTTTGACTTCCTCCCTATAGATTGGTTTGGTATTTGCTTCTCTACTTGATGAATCCCTAAATTAGGGCAATATTTGTTCTTATTTCCATCTTTCATCTCTATTTTTTGAGTTAATACTATCCCTTACTCTATTTCCCCTCCTATGGTCTCCCTCATGGGTTGAATCTCCTTTTCCATGAGAGAGGTTGTGTCTGGTTCTGCTTCTTGTTTGTTCCTTGACACTAATTTGAAGTATTGTTCCTCATCAACTGGTGTGACTTTTTGAGTATCCTCCTCTAATCCTTCCATTTGAAAATCCCCTTTTATTTTAAAGCTTCCCAATTGTTTTAATATTTCATATCTATTGTTTGTTCTTACCGCTTTTTCTCATTGTCTCTGATTACTTTGTTGATTTATTTTGTTTGACATTTTAATTAATTTTTGGAAGCCCTCAGATTCTATTGGGCCTTTATCTTCCTTATTATTTACCTTTTACTAAAGATATTGGTCTGCTATGTTAATATTTGCTTTTATCCCCTATTGTTCAAATTGATGATCCTTAACTATTAGGCACATTCTAGCCAGATGTCAATGAGTGTGGAACACCCAAAATCTGAATGGAATAGCCTCATAATCCATTTTTTGGCATTAGATAAATTTCCTTTTTTTAGGTCTATCTCATTTGAAAGAGGTTTACTAAGGTCCATTTCTACACAAACCCTAGAAAAATTTGTGATCCTTCTAAAATTGTTTCTTTTGATCTACCTTGATAATGACCTAGTAAGTTGTCTATTACCTTGAGTACTTCCTCTTTCCAAAATTTAATGGTAAGGGAAAATAATCTTACCCATATTGGTACTGCAATCGGTTCCACCCTCGGGTCAAATCCCATATTCCATGGTTGCAGGAATAGTCCTGTTGGCCCATGATGATATGACACTTCCTCAAATAGTTTTTGTCGGTCTGCCATTGATGTGAACCCTATAGAAAAATATCCATTTGGGAGAGTTAGAATTTTGTATTCTCCTTTCAAATTTCATTGTTTCTTATCCATGTGTGGAGGAAGTGCACAAATGGTTTGAAACCCATGAATTTACCTATTACGTTGTGTTTCATGTTATAAAGTATATCCTCAGCTATCCAGTCCTCAGTTATTTCCAATACTGATATTTCTTTTATTTGTGTTAAACATTTTTTCACCCTTCCAAACAAATAATCCTCCTTTTGTCACTTCCCCATGGCGTTTATGATTGTCCTTACTTGTGTTTGACAATCATTGAAGCTATATTGGGTTCCACATAGCTTATCTCAAAATGAGATTCCTTGTTTTGAAGGATCTGGTACCAAAGTACCTATGACCCTCATTCTTGACCGCGATCCTTACTATTGAAAGACACTCCAACAAGATTGATCCTCTCTAATGGTGTTTTTTGCATGAAAATATTCTCCAAGCCTCTATTGTAGCCTCTGAAACCCTAGTTTGATTCTTCAGACCATCCTCTCATGAACCCTCCAATAATAGTTATCCAATTAAATTAATAATTAATTTAAAATTAATTAATTATTAATTTAATTATTTATATTAATTAAAAAATTAAAAATTAATTAATTGATTAATATAAGGGGAAATATTAAATCAAGGGGAAAATATATATTCAACCAAGGGGGACCTATATTTTCAATCAAGGGAGAAAATTTTAAACTGAAGGGAAGAATTTACCACAATAATATTTGGGACCTTACAGAAAAAATTATCACAACGAAGAAATTAGCATCATGTTGGTAGCCTAGACTTCAAAGAGATGGGGATCAAGGAGTTGATATAGTATATCAAAGAGCTATGTACCCAAATAGAGTAGCTATATCAAATATGAATGATGTAGACTAGAATGAGTTATTTGGTGTTAAATAATCCAAGCAAGGCTTTAAAGTTGCTTCAAGCCTTGATTCATCAGCCACAAAACTTACCATTGTGGATAGCAGAATTGGTGGATCAAAGCCAATTTGAGGAGCAATATTGGGACTATTGCTCAATATATGGAGGCCCTATAGATAGGGTTCGATATGAGCATGAATGAGAAGAAAGTGGTAAAGGAATTATAAAAGATTCCTTGGATCCAAATAGTAGGAACCAAGGGTTCCTAGCACAATAATTTAATAACGAAGAAATCAATAAATAGAATCACTTTTAGATACGAATCACCTTTTGCATTGGTTTGGGAAATCCCTCCAATGGGTTTAAAAATATATATATTCTTCTTCTTAGATGATTTGTGTGAATGACCAACCTAATATATATATCTACCCTAAAGCTACGTTGGTGAAGAGATGTGATGGTTCACGTTATGAAGAGACATGATGGTTCATATTATGAAGAGATGTGATGGTTCACTTTATGAGTTAATAATATAATAATTAAATGATTAATAATACTAACTAATACTAACTAATAATATTAGGATGGAGGATCCTAACATGCCACCCATATTAAAAAGAGCTTTGTCCTCAAATCTCAAAGTGAGGAGCTTTGTCCTTTGTTTTTCAAGAAGGATTTGTGTAAGTTCTTGGACTCTTTGAATGTCATCCTTTCATAGGCACAAATATCGAGAAGGATAAAGCGTTAACTGGGGATTACCAAAAACATTAGTAAATGTGTGATGATGAGGGAAGGACAATCCTTGGGGTTCTTCGAACACCTTAGAATGATGCATAAAAAGAGGTGGTAAAATTTCTACATTCTCCTATTGTTCCCTAGGAGAGGCAATGGAGGAGTGTGCAGTCACCTTTATGCCTTGTTTTTTAATAGGTTTGACCTTGTGGCGATAACTCACTATTGGAGAGGAAATTGAGTGTATTTATTTTAGAGTGAATGTTTAGCCATAATGAGTCACTTTGGGAATGTCTACCTCATCCTTACCTTATGCATCGATCACTTCTGGTATATCAACCATATTGCCTTCATTTTTGTGATCAGGTGCTTTGGGTATTTCTTGCTCATTATCCTCATTTTCCACATCTTCATTATATTTCTCATCTTCCTCACATGCAATTTCTTCATTTTCCTGTGCTTCCATAAAATTTTCAATGCACTTACTAATAGTATTTTCTATAATATTTTTGAAATATCGGAGAATAAAAATATTTTCTATAATATTTTTGAAATGTTGCCAATATGGTTGAGGCAATTCCTGAAATTTTACCTTCAATTTTTGAACTTCTTCCTTAAATTTTTGGTCCCATATGGCTGGATCCATAATGCTCTGATACCAGATGGTAGGAACCAAGGGTTCCTAGCACAATAATTTAATAAAGGAGAAATAAATAAATAAAATAGCTTTTAGATACGAATCACCTTTTACATTGGTTTTGGAAATCCCTTCAATGTGTTTAAACAAATATATATTCTTCTTCTTGGATGATTTGTGTGAATGACCAACCTAATATATATATCTACCCTAAAGCTATGTTTGTAAAGAGACGTGATGGTTCATGTTACAAAGAGACGTGATGGTTCATGTTATGAAGAAATGTGATGGTTCACTTTATGAGTTAATAATATAATAATTAAATGATTAATAATACTAACTAATATTAAATAATAATTTTAGGATGGAGGATCCTAACACCAAAAGTGCACAATCAAGCCTAATAAACCTTTACCTTTGGAACTATTTAACGAGGCATCTTTGACTTGGGAGGCAACTCCTTTTCATCTCCTAGTGTACATCATAAAAGTCGTTGTTTCTAGTCATGTTTCACTTCAAGTAGTGTCCTCCTTTACTGGCTCAGTGGACCAAGATATTAATAGTGGTTTAGAGGATGCATCTAAAATTGAGTTTGTTGAGGATGAGTATCATTTATTCTATCAATCACTTATATCAAGTGTGGACTATTGTCATTCTATGCAAGTATTATTTCAAGATACAAAGTTGAAGCACATATTATTGGACAAAAATCTCACACAACCAAAGTTAAATGTCAGCACATATATTAAAATGTCAATTCAAATCCAAATTATTTTATTCATGATTTTTCAATATAAATTTTGCAATGAATAGACACAATTTGAATAAACGTGCTTTTTTACAATATAAATTTTCATAAAGTTATATTAATTATTAATTAATAATAATTAATTAATTTAACTTTTAATTTAACTAATATTTAATTGAATGAGGGATTTTATTCCTCATCATGTACTTGAATGCTTCTCCAACTCAAATTTGGACTTGTTGGCAATGATTGTCCCAATCTTAACTCTAAAATAATATGATTTACAACAGTAAATAGAAAAAAAAAAACACCCACATGCTAATTTGAATCTGGACCTTGTAGAAGATCAAAGTGTATTGCAACCTACACCTACACATACATCTCACTATAAATCCTAGTTCTGATGTTTTCCCATTAATTGTACTTGTATCTGCACCTGTACATGAAAAATTCAACAATAAAAACCCTTACTCATAACTTATATTCTTTAACTTTCACATAAAAATTAAGTTTAAATATTGATACATGTATAATTAATAAGTTGTTGTAAATCACCTATGAGTGAATCACCTTCCATCCTTACTCTGTTTCATTTCATATGTTTACAAATTTTTAATCCTTCCAAAGTTTCCCAGGCTTCAGCTTCATTATTTGTCTTAAATTCACTATTGAAAGCATAATGAGACAAAATCTCTCCTCTATCATTTCTAATTATTACTCCTCCTATTGGTCCTAGATTTCCTTTACATGCTCCATAAATTTGACCAACTCCACATTAGTGGTTTCCATTTTATATTTTATATTTTTTTTTTCTTTTATACCCAACAAAATAAATCCATTTTATGACTTGAATCCATCTATAAATACTCTTTGCTTCCATATTAGGGATTGGATGAGTTGATCAGGTTGGTTTAGACTCCTCTACAACTAAACAAATATTCCTTTTCATTACCTCTAAACTAATTTCCTTTCCTTTAAATATTCTTCTATTCATTTCTAGCCATATAGTCCAAAGTATTATATCTTTTGATATATCCCAAATTGTATGTAAATTCTACTTGTAAAAGTGCTTTGTCATTTCTTTAACCATTCTTCAATTCTTTTATTCATCACCATGCATTTACCAAACATATTAAGAATCCATTACCATAGATTCCATACTATTGAGCAGTGTTCCAAGAGATGGTTTATACTCTCCTCCTCCCTTCTCATAAGGTTATATTAGGATAAAATTATTTTATGACCTACTAGCCAAACAAACATTTTAACTTTAGGAATGATGAGGCTATCACAAATACCTCTCCATATTCTTGTGATATTTCTATTTTGTTGTTTATTATCCTAATCTATTCAACTCCAAAATTAGCTTATCTTTGTCTCCCCTTGGAATAATCACTATTGTTATCTTTCTACTCAACTGCATCCTAGAACCAATGTCTGGTATATTTACAAAAAAAAATCTTTTTTTTTTCCATTTGTATATTCCTTCTTGATCCTTATTGTAGACACCTAAAATGTGTCATGTCAAGGCAACTACTCATATGGGACATCCATATGAAATATCTTGGATAGATTCCAAGGTGAGGTAGTGGTTCTAACCACTCAATTTAGGTATTTTGGCCTAGTTAGTGTTGGCCGTGACTGACACCCACAGTTAACAGGTCTGATCGCACCTCAGAGCTGCAGTTAGCCTTCAAAGTAGGTTTGATTTCAATCAACCCAAAATCGGTTACAATGACCAATGTTTTTGAGTTTCAAATGGTTTGGGTGTGGAATATTCTGGAATTTTCCATTCAACTGCCCTAATCGAAGTTTCTTTATCTTGGCTTCTCCATGAAGCCAAGATAAGGCCTTCCTAAGAGCTATAAGACCCCCCTCAAAATTGGGGAAGAGGGAGAGATCATTTTGCTAATTGTGAGTGATGAAGCCCTATCGAAGTGCATACTCACTTGCATCCATTGAGAGAAACACTTTTGCTGCCAAATTGGAGATCAAAATGGCACTTGAAGCCAAGAAGATCCTATGAGCCTAGGAGAATAAAGAAACCCAATTGAGGTCATTCAAGCACGAATCTAAGCAATTCAACTGCTAAATCCTTCGAAGGACACTAAGGCAACCCTTGATCATTAATTTATCAAAGGGAATTGGAGATCTAAGCCCGAAATTGGAGAGCAAACACATTTTCAGCTCAGTCATGGTTGTTAGCCATGGTTAACAATACTCGCTGTGCCACAGACCCGTGGTTAGGTTTAATCTCTATTTTTTCTTTTTATATCAGTAGGTTTGTTTTCCATTGTATCAGATTAGATGAATCTAACTTAGATAAGTTTTCTTAGAGATAATTATATGGTTGAATCAGTGATTTAGGACATTCTTCCTTTGTTTCTTGTCATTGGGTAACTATATTAGTTATGGCTATACTTCATGCATTTTAGGCTCCTAAATGCTTAATTAGGATGTTATATGACTAGATATAGATTTCATTTACATGTTTTATGGTATATTTATCATGTTTAGCATAGATTTACATCTTTATATACTTTCTTGATTTCATGTTACCTTTAGCATCTTTTAGATAAAGTTTCGTTCAAGGCCTCATCAAGAGAGGTTACCTTTGCTTCTTATGTGTTTCTTTTTGTTTCTTGATCGCAGGGTTTTCAAGACTCCTTCGTCAATGCATTCAAGGCAAAATTCAATTTTTGGATTTTCTTCAGTTTTTTGTGTGAATACAAATATTCTAAAATTCAAGATCCTTATTGACATTTTCATACATCAACCATCGCAATCCAAAAACTCCACCTCTACTATCTATGCATTGCATCTTAGTAGAGTAATATTTCCAAAACATTGCACTATCATAATTAGTTGTACCAAATATGGATTTCTAGTTTCATTCCTAAAACATAAGTACAACCACAAAAATGTAATAAATAGTTTATATGAAAACACAATAATGTTATAAAATAAAGAAAATATTACCAATGAAAAACATTAAAATAAATCTTAATCATTATTTGATTTAGGCAGTCAACATTTAAACTTACTACCTCCTCTAACCATGGAAAAGAGAATTTAACTTCATGGTCTTCAATTAAAATCCTCTATAGGCTAGCCTATCTGCACATTTGTTTCCTTCCCTTAATGTATGTGTAAACTTGATTTCTTCAAACTCTATAGCAAGGTCTTGAATTTCCATAATTATCTCTTATATGTTCCATGGAGTATTTGCTTTCCTCAAAATTGCATTTATTACTATGAGTGAATCACCTTCCATCCATACTCTATTTCATTTCATTTGTTTACATATTTTTAACCCTTCCAAAGTTTCCCAAGCTTCAACTTCATTATTTGTCTTAAATTCACTATTGAAAGCATAATGAGATAAAATCTCTCCTCTATCATTTCTAATTATTACTCCTCCTATTGGTCCTAGGTTTCCTTTACATGCTCCATCAATTTGACCAACTCCACATCGGTGGTTTCCATTTTATATTTTATATTTTATTTTTTTCTTTTATACCCAACAAAATAAATCCAATTTATGACTTGAATCCATCTATAAATACTCTTTGCTTCCATATTAGGGATTGGATGAGTTGATCGGGTTGGTTTAGACTCCTCTACAACTAAACAAATCTTCCTTTTCATTACCTCTAAACTAATTTCCTTTCCTTTAAATATTCTTCTATTCATTTCTAGCCATATAGTCCAAAGTATTATATCTTTTGATATATCCCAAATTGTATGTAAATTCTACTTTTAAAAGTGCTTTGTCATTGCTTTAACCATTCTTCAATTCTTTTATTCATCACCATGCATTTACCAAACATATTAAGAATCCATTACCATAGATTCCATACTATTGAGCAGTGTTCCAAGAGATGGTCTATACTCTCCTCCTCCCTTCTTATAAGGTTATCCTAGGATAAAATTCTTTTATGACCTACTAGCCAAACAAATATTTTAACTTTAGGAATGCTCAGGCTATCACAAATACCTCTCCATATTCTTGTGATATTTCTATTTTGTTGATTTTTATATTATATCCACTTCTTGTTGTGTATTATCCTAATCGATTCAACTCCAAAATTAGCTTATCTTTGGCTCCCCTTGGAATAATCACTATTGTTATCTTTCTGCTCAACTATATCCTAGAACCAATGTCTGGTATACTTACAAAAAAAATTCTTTTTTTCCATTTGTATCTTCCTTCTTGATCCTTATTGTAGACACCTAAAATGTGTCATGTCAAAGCAACTACTCATATGGAACATGCTAACAAACCATATGAAAGATCTTGGACAGATTCCAAGGTGAGGCAGTGGTTCTAACCACTCAATTTAGGAATTTTGGCTTAGTCAGTGTTGGTCGCTACTGACACCCGTGGTTAACAGGTCTGACCACATCTCATAACCGTGGTTAGCCTTCAAAGTAAGTTTGATTTCAATCGACCCAAAATCGGTTACAATGACCAAGTTGTTCGAGTTTCAAATGGTTTGTATGCATAATATTTTGGAATTTTCCATTCAATTGCCCTAATCGAAGGTTCTTGATATTGGCTTCTCCATGAAGCCAAGACAAGGCCTTCCTAAGAGTTATAAGACCTCCCTCCAAATTGGGGAAGAGAGAGAGATCATTTTGCTAATTGTGAGCGATGAAGCCCTATCGAAGTGCATACTCACTTGCATCCATTGAGAGGAACACTTTTGCTACCCAATTGGAGATCAAAATGGCACTTGAAGCCAAGAATATCCTATGAGACTAGGAAAATCAAGAAACCCAATTGAGGGCCTTCAAGCATGAATTTGAGCAATTCAACTACTAAATCCTTCGAAGGACACTGAGGTGACCCTTTATCATCAATTTATCAAGAGGAATTGGAGATCTAAGCTCAAAATTGGAGAGCAAACACATTTTTAGCTTAGTCATGGCTATCAGCCATGGTTAACAATACTCGTTGTGCCATAGACCCATGATCATGTTTAATCTCTATTTTTCCTTTTTATAGCAGTATGTTTATTTTACGTTGTATCAGATTAAATGAATCTAACTTAGATAAGTTTTCTTGGAGATAATTATATGGTTGAATCAGAGATTTAGGACATTCTTCCTTTGTTTCTTGTCATTGGGCAACTTATTAGTTATGGCTATACTTCATGCATTTTAGGCTCCTAAATTCTTAATTAGGATGTTATATGACTAGATATAGATTTCATTTACATGTTTTATGGTATATTTATCATGTTTAGCATAGATTTACATCTTTATATACTTTCTTAATTTCATGTTACCTTTAGCATATTTTATACAAAGTTTCGTCAAGGCCTCATCAAGAGAGGTTGCCTTTGCTTCTAATGTGTTTCTTGTTGTTTCTTGATCGCAGGGTTTTCAGGACTCCTTCGTCAATGCATTCAAGGCAAAAAATACCTCTTGATGGCTTGTAATAGTCTAATTCATAAGCCCAGTAGCTATAATCCATCTCCAGTATAACTTTCATGCTAGTGCCTTGCTACTTTGGGATGTTGATTTTATCTCCAATCCTCATTTTTTTGTTGGCATATCTTCTCCCACCCAACTAGTGCTAATTTTTGTTCTCCCCTTGCACCTGACCACAAAAAATTTCTTGTGTGTTTGTCAATATCTTTTAGAATTCCATTTGGATCCTGAAGTATGGAAAATTTATAGACTAGAAGGGCTTGTAGCACAACTTTAATCATTGTAAGCCTTCCTCCCAAGCTTAGCCATTTGTGTGTCCAGTTGCTTAACTTAGATTTTAGTATGTCAATAAACCCTTTCCACTCCTTGATTTTTATTTTCTTTGCAGATAAAGGTACTCCTAAATATTGTATGGGTAAAGGAGTTTCCATGAAGTTCAAAAATTATATAATTTTATCTCTCACTCTCTTCATTATATTGAAAAAACTATTTGAGAATTTTTTCATTAAAATTTTGCACAGTAGCTTGAGTATGCCCATCTAAAAATTATTTTATGTTTCTTGATATTAGAAGATTGGCTTGACTAATAAGAGCAGTATTATCCATAAACTAGAGGTGATTTATCTCAATCTAAGAACTTATTTTTAGATCCCTTAGCCTCCCCTCTTGTCTCCCTTTTTTTAACAGTCTCCCTCGACCCTCTACATTAAGGATAAAAATATAAGGGGAAAGTGGGTCCTCTTGTCTCAACCCCATTTCTAATGTGAACATGGGAGAGGTACTGACATTTACCATAACTGATAATGATGTGTTCTATGTACATGCTTTTACCCAGTATCTCCAACCCTCTACAAAGCCTATTTTTCTAAAATCCTTTACATAAAGGACCAATCTACTCTATCATAGGCTTTAAAATATCTAATTTAATAAACATACATGGGTTCTGTTGCTTGGATATTATGTGTATCACCTTCTTGAACACTACTACTCCATATAGAATTTTTTTGCCTTTAACAAAACCACTTTGCTCACTTGAAATCATATTTGGTAAAAATAAAATTAACCTCTTTTCCATAAGATTTTTTAATATCTTGTATACTATATTACATAGTGAAATAGGCCTATAATTATTAATTATCTCACTAGGTGGGCCCTTAGGAATTAAAGTGACAAAAGTATGATTCAAATATTTTAACATTTGCTTACTCTGTCTGATTTCCTCCAGTGGCTCCACCATTGCTTGGCCCACAAATTCTTAAAAATTTTGATAAAATTCAATAGGGAACCCATCTAGTCTAGGGGTTTTGCATTTTTTGTATGATTTGTGATGTTTCTTCCAAAACAAATACCTCCCTTAATAATTTATTACGTTTAGGTTTGAATAATTGTAGAATTACCTCTAGTATCTTCTCCTACCATGTTGCATTTAAATTTTTATTGCTACTGAAAAGAGTATGGAAGTACTAATTTGCTATAGTTTTCCTTTCACTTCCATTGGTTTTTACCTGACCTATCATATCTGTAAGACCTATAATTATAATATGTTATCTTCTAGTTGTTGTTGTCTTATGAAAGAAAGTTGTGTTTTGATTCCCCTCCTTTAACCATGTAACTCTAGCTCTTTGCCTCCAATAGATCTCTTCTTGTTCCTTCAAAGCTTCCTCTCTCCTAATAATTTATGTCTCATGTTGCAATAGATATTTCATAATAAGCAACAAGCTTACTATAGTGGTAAGGGCTTTGTTTTCTATTTGAGAGGTCCAAGGTTCAAACCCCAATCAATACGAGGGGAACATGATCCCTCATAAAAGCATGTGTAAACGCATTGAAAAAATAGATCTTCCATAATAGTTCCTTGTCTTATCTCCTGAGCAATCTTCTCCTTCTGATATTTGATTTCATTCTTTTGGATTCTAGTGAGTTTCTTCTTATGTTTCCTCCACTCATTTAGTTGGATCCTTACATATTTCAATTGTTTTTCGAGTTTGAATTGGACTATCCCAAATCTTGATTTACCTAATTTCCACCATTCCTATGTGTGGTCCTCCAACTCCTAGTCTTTCAGCCACCATAGCTCAAATTTAAAAGTTCCTGCAACTTTATGATATCTTCTTCTATGGTAAGGCTTACTAAAAAATGATCTAAATAAAGCCTATCCTTGACCCTCGCTTGATGCTTGGTATGCAGGTATAATTCCTCCCCCATGAAGAAATAATCCAAGCAAGATTTGACTGTCTCCCCTTCATTTATTCTATTTATCTAGGTCATGGAGCTATCTACAATTGGGACATATATTAGGTTCATTTGATATGTTATTATTGAAAAGAACCTTTGTTCCTCTATTTTAAGCTTTGCATTGAAGTCTCCTCCCATAATCCATCGGTCCTCTAGGTAGTTGTCTCTGAAATTCTAGATGGTTACCCATTGATCCCTCTGTAATATGACTGTCAGTTCTCCATAGAAATAAACTATAGTCTAGTTTTTTCCACTTTTCCTATTTTGTAACAAAACCATAAAAACCACCCAGGTGTTGTAGGTGAGTTGGAGAGGAGAGGTAAATCCTCCAAGAGAGGTCCCAAGTTCAAATATCCACCCTACCAAAAAGCTGAATTGGGTATCCAAAATCCAATTGATAATGTTGGTGCGGGCAGGGTCGGGTGCAACTCCCGGGTGACTTTGACGGTGTAGAACCCCCTGTTTGTGGTCTCTCAGACCAAGGCGACCCCACAAGGGGTTTTTCGCTTAAAAAAAAACAAAACCACAAAAATCCCTCTCATCGAGGTCCTCCTATCACTAAGAATAGTTGATGATTCTACATAGTGACCAATCCCCCTGATTTTCCCTATGTTGATTGAGTAAGAATCTATCCTTTTTACCATATGCTCATGTTTATTTTTTGTAAGTCTTCTCCTTGCATTTTGGTATCCTAAAACAAAATTATATCTAGACTCATATTTGATTTCCTTTTATCTGGGGTCACTACCTAAACCCCTCACAATCCAAGTAATTAATATCATTGAGAATTGGGAGAGAAAAAATCAGCCATTGATTTTACCTTTCCATTTTGGCTCAAATGTCTTCCTTTTTCCTCCATATTTCCCTTGTTTGACTTCCTCCCTACAGATTGGTTTGGTTTTTGCTTCTCTACTTGATGAATCCCTAAAGTAGGGCCATATTTATTCTTATTTCCATATTTCATCTCTATTTTTTGAGTTAATACTATCCCTTACTTTATTTCCCCTCCTATGGTCTCCCTCGTGGGTTGAATCTCCTTTTCCATGAGAGAGGTTGTGTCTGGTTCTATTTTTTGTTTGTTCCCTAACACTAGATTGAAGTATTGTTCTTGATCAACTGGTGTCACTTGCTTAGTATCCTCCTCTAATCCTTCCATTTGAAAATCCCCTTTTATTTTAAAGCTTCCCAATTGTTTGAATATCTCATATCTATTGTTTGTTCTTACTGCTTTTTCTTGTTGTATCTGATTACTTTGTTTATTTCTTTTGTTTGACATTTTAATTACTTTTTGGAAGCCCTTAGAGTCTGTTGGGACTTTCTCTTCCTTATGATTTACCTTTTACTAAAGAGATTGGTCTGCTATGTTAATATTTGCTTTTATCCCCTATTGTTCAAATTGATGATCCTTAACTGTTACATTCTAGCTAGATGTTCATGAGCGTGGCACACCTGAAATCTGAATGGAATAGCCTCATAATCCATTTGTTGAAATCAGATAAAATTCCCTTTTTTAGGTCTATCTCATTTGAAAGAGGTTTACTGAGGTCCATTTCTACACAAACCCTAGAAAAAGTTGTGATCCTTCTAAAATTGTTTCTCTTGATCTACCTTGATAATGACCGAGTAAGTTGTCTATTTCCTTGAGTACTTCCTCTTTCCAAAATTCAATGGTAAGGGAAAATAATCTTACCCATATTGGTACTACAATCGGTTCCACCCTCGAGTCAAATACCATCTTCCATGGTTGCAGGAATAGTCTTGCTGGCCCATGATGATATGACCCTCCCTCAAATAGTTTTTGTCGGTCTGCCATTGATGTGAACCCTATAGAAAAATACCCATTTGAGATTGTTAGATTTTTGTATTCTCCTTCCATATGGCATTGTTTCCTTATCCACGTGTGGAGGAAGTGCACAGATGGTTTGAAACCCATGAATTTACCTATTAGGTTGTGTTTCGTCTTATAAAGTATATCCTCAGCTATCATGTCCTCTGCTATATCCAATACTGATATTTCTTTTATTTGTGTTAAACATATGTTCACCCTTCCAAGCAAATAATCCTCCTTTTGTCACTTCCCCATGGCGTTTATGATTATCCTTGCTTGTGTTTGACAGTCATTGAAGCTATATTGGATTCCACATAGCTTATATCAATATTAGATTCCTTATTTTGGAGGATCTGGTACCGAAGTACCTATGATCCTCATTCTTCATCGTGATCTTTACTGTTGAAAGACCCTCCAACAAGATTTATCCTCTCTAATGGTGTTTTTTGCATTAAAATATTATGCAGGCCTCTGCCCTAGCCTAGCCTCTGAAACCCTAGTTTGATTCTTCAGACCATCCTCTCATGAACCCTCTAATAATAGTTATCCAATTAAACTAATAATTAATTTAAAATTAATTAATTATTAATTTAATTATTTATATTAATTAAAAAATAAAAAATTAATTAATTTATTAATTTATTAATTCATTAATATAGGGGTAAATATTAAAATCAAGGGGAAAATATATATTCAATCAAGGGGGACCTATATTTTCAATCAAGGGAGAAGAATTTTAAACTGAGGGGAAGAATTTACCACAATAATACTTGGGACCTTACGGAAAAAATTATTGCAAGGAAGAAATTAGCACCATGTTGCTTAGCCTAGACTTCAAAGAGATGGGGAACAAGGAGTCGACACAATATATCAAAGAGCTATGTACCCAAATAGAGTAGCTATATAAAATATGAATGATGTAGACTAGAATGAATTATTTGGTGTTAAAGAATCCAAGAAAGACTTTAAAGTTGCTTCAAGCCTTGATTCATCAGCCACAAACCTTACCATTGTGGATAGCAAAATTGATGGATCAAAGCTAATTTGAGGAGCAATATTGGGGCTATTTCTCAATATATGGAGGCCCTAAAAATAGGGGTCAATATGAGCATGAATAAGAAGAAAGTGGTAAGGAAATTATACAAGATTCCTTTGCTCCAAGTAGGAACCAAGGGTTCTTAGCACAATAATTTAATAATGGAGAAATAAATAAATAGAATCACTTTTAGATATGAATCATCTTTTGCATTGATTTTGGAAATCCCTCCAATGGGTTTTGTAGCACCCTAAAATTGGCACAGTAAAACTTAGTAAATAATTAAAATTACCTTAGTAATAATTCAAATTCAAATTTCAACCCCAAAACCGCTCCCAAACCGCCTGCTACCCATTTCCTCGTTTCTCATGCCATTTTTAGAGTTTGTTGTGACCGTTTGACGATATCGTCACCAATCAGACGATATCACCTCAGATCGGATGATTTCTTCTGGAGCAGAACGTCCAGACGATTTCGTCCCAAAACTAATTTTTCATAATTAGCTTCTGTTTCAACAGCTTCTCTAACTCGGGTAGAGACACGTTTGCACTGTTAGAGTCTCCCCCCGTTGGAGATCTCCCAAAATGGGATGATCTCCAACCTCCCAACCTCTTTCCTATGCCTATTTAATCTTAGGCCCTCCCCTTGACATTCCCCTGGCTGAATTTTTTTGCACTTCAAGTTTCACATGCATTAGTATATTCTAGACTATTGTTTGCCTTTGTCCCTTCTCGAGTTTTCTTGCAGGAACTTTTGTTATTCTTCAGCCGGAGCAAGCTCAGATCATCGCAGATGATCCTATCCAATTTGAGATGATTTCGTACCAATCCGAGACGATTTCGATTGCAATCAACATTGGGGGCAATCAGTGCCCAGAGTTTGCATTTTCTCCACTCTTTTTTGCTGCATTATTCTGCATTTAGTTAATTCTATGGTTATTCCTTATTACTCTGCATTTTGGAGTTCACCCATATAGTTTTAATGCATGATAAAATCATAAATTGTCATTAAATCATTGTAATGCACTTGTATGCTTGTTTATTATTATCATTTTAATATTATTGATATCATTCTACATCATTGCCCTCTATTTGTATTGTTGCATTTTCTGTATTTTGTATCTGCTTCTCTGATTGCAGGTCTCTGACGAATTCGTCTGACAAATTTGTCAGATCTCAGACGATCCTGTCAGATTGGAGATGATCTTGTCAAAATTCCAGATGATCCTGACTGCTTCAAAAATTAGAACCTCCATCAGACATCCGGATCAGGTATGTCTCTTTAATCTAGCTTATTCTCTCTCTTTTCTGTTCAAATCTATTTTCTGTATTCATTTAATTTGCATTCTCATATAGAATAACTTAGATTCATCTGGCCAAACCTAGGACTTGGATGTTTAAAGCTAAAATTAAACACATTAAACTCATTCCCAACCTAGGCATGGAAACTACCACTAAACGTTTCCTGGTGAACCCCACCATCCATCAAAAAATCACCTTAATACCCCTCCCTCGAGAGGCGGGACCTTCAAAGGGCCTCTCAGTATGAGGTACCATCCCATCCTTTTCCCATCCTCCTTTTGGGCACGGATCCTTTAGCCTAAAGGTAAGGATGCAAAAAATTTGGAGCGATACATTTTGGTGAACCCGACGTGAAACTAAAACCTTTTGAAAAAAAAAAAACAAAACAAAACAAAACAAAAATATAGATGCATTTCAAATCATTAGAAAAATACTAAGTTGCATATCATGTCTAGATGGTAGCTCCTAAGAAAATATTAGTTGTTACTATAAATTTTGCAAACCAATTAGTAGCCATAGAAGTTAATTATGTGCTTAGTGTGCCTGAAACAGATAGAAACCAACTTTTGTGGAAAGAACTTGATAGGAGGCTAGGTATCATTTCATCTAAATCAACCAAACTTAGACAAATCAAGAGGTTTGCCCTAGATAGGATCCTGGATCCTCATCAACTCATTTTTTATCATGAACTTCAGAGAGCCTGCCATAGGTGGTTAGCTTATAGGAGAGCTCTTGTGTCTTCAGAATTGTTCACCCTCGAGGAATACCTCGAGAACGCAACTATTATACACCAATTCCTAGGTCATGTAGAAAATCAAGAGGTCGTTCTTACGGATAGGGAAATATGGAATAGAGTTCCTAGGGTTGTGTTATATCAAGAGTATTGCCATGAACTTTATTTCTACCAACCAGAATCTGAGACAGATAATATCACTATAGCACTTTTTGTCAAATTCTTGAAAGAAAATTTTCAATTTGAAGAACACTTCATGACTCCTGAAGAACTAGAGCCCATTAATGATATTTATAAATTGTTTATAGAAAACTAGATCATTGCTTTCATTATTATTATTTCTTGCATTTAGTGTGTTGTTTGTTATCTTTATAATATTGTTACAAAAACAAGAAAAACCAAAACATAACAAAAACCAAAAACATTTTATTTCAAATACTATAGTAGGTATATAATTAAAATATATACCTCTTAAGCTTGTTGCATTTATATATATATATATATATATATATATATATATATATATATATATATATATATATATATATATATATATATATATAAGTATATATATATTTGCTGAAATATAAATTTAAGCACAATGCCTAAACTTAGGAATGGTAAACAAACTGAACAAGAAGAAGAAGAAGATTGGTTAGGAGACAAAACAAAAAACCCAAATGTCCTTCCTGAGGAATCAATTTCGGAAGGAGAAACTCTAGAACAACCAGAAGATGACCTGGTCGAAGAAAATGAACAAGAAGAAAATCTTAAAGAGGAAGGATCCTCATCCCCTAGAATAGCTCCAAACGGAACTATTGCTTTTGATAACTTAGATCATTTCTGGAAATTTTTCAATAATAACATTGGTGCTCTTAATATGGTAGTTCGTATTGATAAAGGACAAATTAGTGACACTCAAGTAGCCATGGAACATATGTTTGACATACACACTAATCCCTTGTCTTTCATTGATCAAGAAAGTGATAAAGCTGGACCATCCAATAGAGATATGGTCACTATGATTCAAAACATGCCAAAACAATAGGTTACCCAACCCCCTAAGGAACCTGTTATTGAGCCTAAAATCATTCCCACACAAAAGAAACCTTCCTTCACTACTTTACTTTGCCAAACTATTGATCAATATGCTTCAAGTAGACAAAAACCTAAAATGAAGCCAAACACCAATTTTCAACAATCGAGCATACAACATAATACAACTTCAAAATTTCTTCATAACACCCTTCCTACCAACAATTTACACAATAGCAATATAGCATATAATCTCCATGTCCCTCCATCATATGCTCACAAATCCCATATTAATGCCCTACCGAACCAATATGGTGGGCAAACCAGTAATCTGGAAGCCATGGTGAAACAGTTAGCTTCGTGTATGGACCAGATAGATCCCTATCATCCCTCATACAATTATCGAGAGATATGTAGTCAACCTTTGGATCCCATAGTTGTAGCATAGCCATACCCTAAACACTTCCCCATGCCCGTCCTGCCTATATATAAAGGAACTGAAGATCCCATAGAGCATCTTCGCATGTTTAGGATAGCATGTCATGATATATCACATGATGACTTGCTATTACTAAAAATGTTCCCGAAAAGCTTAGGAGGAATGGCATTAGAGTGGTACTATCAATTGCCCACTCATTCTTTGAGAAATTTTGAAGAAACATCTCAATCATTTGTCCATCAATTTAGTGCCTACATCGAGAGGCATGTCACCATTAAATATTTGTACAACTTAAAACAAGACAAAGATGAATGTTTTGCTGATTTTTTAGCTATATGGAGGCAGTTGACAGGAAAACTGCACTTTGTGCTACCTTATAGGGAAATTTTGGACATTTTTATTAATAATTTACAAAAACAAATATCTTATGAGTTATCAACTGCCACCTTAACCACCTTCGATCAAGCTATAGACTTATCTCGAAGGGTAGAAGATGCTCTCATTAGAAGAGGTCAGCTCAAAAAGAAAGATGATGAGAAAACATCTAGAAATCAGTATAAAAACAAACAAGTTGTAGGTGACGGAGTCACTGATAGTAGAAACGTTGCTAATATCAATACAACGAAGACAATAGAAAAATTTATATTAAAACCTCTTGATAAACCTCCTCGAGAATTTACTAGATTGAATCAACCTTTATCAACCATTCTTCCTCAATTATTAGCACGAGGCTTGATTCAATTACCAGCTATCCGGGAACCTGATCCAACTATACCTGGATACAAAGCTGATTTACATTGTGACTTTCATAGAGGACCTGGACATGCTACAAACTCTTGTAAAAGATTGAAACATAAAATACAAGATCTGATTGATAATAATGAAATGGAGGTGCAAGCCTTCCAACCTAAACAAAATGCTCCTAATAATGCTCAAAAGACCATTCCCCAAAATAAAAATCAAAATGCTAATCAATCATTGGATATATTTCAACATCCTTTACCAAATCATGGTAAAGAAGTGGCCAATCAAATCGAACATCATAATGTTCCCCTTCCTACCCGATATGTAGGGACTATTAGCGGACAATTATATGTTCAGGATCCTCAAATATTTGGCACAACCTTATCCATGGTCATGACCAAACCCCTACATAATATTTAAACTCCCGATCCTAGTGATGTAGAATCAGATATTGAAAGTGAACTAGACATCACCTCAAACAAATCGAATAGTTCTGAAAATGAATCAGATCCTATTCAACCCATCACAGATGATATGGTTCCAGAAGAACCATTTCTTAGAAGAGTTACTACTCGACCCTCTTCTAATCAGTTCCTTCCTAATGAACAAGCCATAAACGCTCAACCAAGACCAGTTCAGCATCTTCAATATAACATTGTAGGTACCATCAGAGCCGTTACTAGACAACGGGGCTCAAAACTCTCAACAAGATCAAACTCGGATTGATGGATCAGCTCCATTTATTTTGAAAAATCCCAATAAAGGGAATCATATGTCTAATGTTCAACCAAAACCTCCTTACAATATTAATGAACAATTATCCAATACTACGACCATAATTTCCCTTTTGGACTTGTTAAGATCTTCTCCTACCCATAGGGATGAGTTAATGCTTACATTAAGCCAAATGATGGTACCTCAAAATATTCAACCCGAAGCCATGTCCAATACTATCATCACTCGAGAAGTTGATTGTATTGACTTTCGGGATAATGATATCCCACAACATAGTTTACATAAGGATAACCCCTTATATATTTCTGCTCTAATTGGAGATGTAGTTGTTAAAAGAGTCTTGATTGATAATGGTTCATCTCTAAACATTTGCACTTTTGACTTCTACCAAATATTTGGCTTTAGAAGTGATGAAATGAAGAAAACTAACATGATTATCAAAGCTTTCAATGACGAGACACAAGAAACATGTGGAGTCATTACCTTACCCTTGCAAGTTGGTCCTAGAACCCTAGATACAACCGTGTTTATTGTACATTGCCCAACATCATACAATATACTTTTGGGTCGCCCTTGGATCATTGGGATGCGAGTAGTTCCCTCCACTTTACATCAGTGTGTTAAATTTGAATTTAAAAATCAGTTGATCACTATCCATGGTGACCCTAGACCCTTTGATATATGTGCTTTGGTAGAACCTGTTCGAGTGCAATTTTGCCCCACTCTGTCATCCACACATCCTCATTCTTATTTTTAATCTAAACGTGTGAAAAACACACACATAACATCATCTACTCCATCAACTACACCTATACATTTAACTCAACCATCTTCTAAACAAACCACACTAAAACCTCAAAAAGGTCTTCAATCCACAACCAATCCTTCATGTTCTATCCCTATAATTTCAAAACCTATAGACCCATTTATTGACACCTCCACATTATCAACATCTATCATACCTTCCACATCTAAAGATATAGGGAATGATCCTTCTACATCTTATGCTCAATCTGATGAACTTTTATCGGATTTATCCACAATTTTAATATCAGAAAAAACAAATGCTTTTATGCAAGATTCAATTCTTTTAAATAACTTGTCATCATCTCCTCGTACTTTGGGCCTCCCACAACCTATGGGAAGTACTTACCAAGTCAAGAGTTGTGCTTTTATTTATAAAGGATATGATTGGGGAAGAATACCCCGAAATATCAAAACTCATCATGAGGGATATGCCCGATGTTATTTTACTAATGAATATATTAAAGCTAAACCCATCATGCTTAAAATGGGATATAAAGGGAAAGGCTTGGGACCTTTCCAAAATGGTATGAAAGAACCTATTGAGGTAGAGCCATGGCCCGCCCGATGTGGTGTGGGCATATTCCCTAGTAAGGTTCAACCCTTCCCTTTTGAAGATGATGATCAACTCATATGTTATCAAGATTATCTAGATAAACAAGATTCTTTGTGTTCAAAGAATAATCTCTTTACCTATAATATGCTCTCCATAGCTTACCCTGAATTGATTGCTAAATCCGATGAGGATTTGGAAGGAGATATTTTCCATGATGTCTCCGTTGAAGATTTGTTACACAATGGTTTTTATTTTGATGGTTCTATACCAACTATAGCCCAAATTGAGGCCACCACTCATCAAGACGAATTATCCAACTTAACCTTAAAAGAATTACAAGAATTGGGCGTTTCATCCGCCCCACCTAATTTTGAAAGAGATCTACACATGGAAGTAGAAAACGTCCTTAAAGTTAACATTGGAACTGAGGATAATCCTCACATAATCAATATTTGATCAGCATTAAGTCAAGAAAAACAAGAGCCATACATTGCATTCCTTAAAGAATATGAAGATGTCTTCGCTTGGACATATGAAGATATGCCAGGTTTAGACCCTTCTGTAGTCATGCATCATCTAGTAGTCCATCCGGATGCTAAACCTGTTAAATAGAAACTTAGAAAAATGCATCCCAAAGTGGCCCTGCTAGTCAAAGGGGAGTTAGAAAAACTCCTAAATGTTATTTTCATACAAGCTATTGATTATGCTGAATGGATCTCGAATGTAGTTCCAAGTCACCAAGAAAGAAGCTACCAAAGTTAGGGTTTGCACGAACTTTAGAGATATTAACGCTGCATGCCCTAAAGATGATTTTCCTCTTCCAAACATGGACCAAATCATTGACTTTACCGTTGAGAGTGGAATGATGTTCCTAATGGATTGATTCTCCGGTTATAATCAGATCAGGATAGCTCCTGAAGATCAGGCTAAAAAAACCTTTATTACCCCTTGGGTACCTTTTGTTGGAAAGTGATGCCATTTGGTTTAAATAATGCAAGCACAACATATCAACGAGCTATGACTTATATATTTCATGATAAGATGCATGATATCCTACATGATTACGTAGATGATATCATAGCTCACTCTATTAAAGAAGATGATCATTTAGATTATTTGAGAAAAGTATTTAATCGGTTAAGAGAATACCTTATTCGATTCAATCTAGCCAAATGCATATTCGGAGTTAAGTCCGGTAAACTATTAGGGGTTTTAGTTTCTTTACATGGTATCGAAATTGATCCTCTCAAGATTACGGCTATCACTGATATGCTCGCACCTACCAATATATCTGAGTTACGAAGTTTACAAGGTAAACTTCAAGCCATCCGTCGCTTCATCGATAAGCTGGCAGACAAAACCACTCCCTTTCTTAAGCTCCTTAAGAAGGATGTCCCTTTTAATTGGGACGACGAATGTAAAGAAGCTTTTGAACTTCTCAAACAATACCTCCTTAACCCACCTGTGCTTTCACCGCCTAGACCTGATCGCCCGTTTCTCCTATATATTTCGCTTCAGATTTTGCTTTAGGAGCTATGTTAGCTCAACTTGATGATGAGAAGAAAGAACGTGCTAATTATTACATTAGCCAAACTTTAATCAGTTATGAAACTCGTTATACTTCATTAGAAAAACTATGTCTAGCAGTCGTATTTTCTACACAAAAATTACGCCATTATATGCTTAGTCAAAAAACATATGTCATTGCTAAATATGATCCCTTGCGGTATCTCGAGTCGACCTTATTTATCGGGTCGCATAGCCAAGTGGGTCTTGCTCTAACCGAGTTTGAACTCACATTCATAGGACAAAAGTCTGTTAAGGGTCAAATCATAGCAGATCAGTTAGCTGCTGCACCCTTAGAGTCTACCCATCCCCTCATCATTGAGTTTCCTAATGAATGCCTTCAATTAGAGGCAGACCATATTGAACAATGGTCCTTATACTTTGATGGAGCCCAATGCATGAGTGGGGATGGTGCGGGTATTATTTTAATATCCCCACAAAAACACATAATTCCCCTGTCCTTCAAATTAACATTTGCTTGCACTAATAATACTGCCGAATATGAGGCTCTAATCCTTGGATTACGAGATGCCTTGGCATTAAAAATCAAACATCTTCTAGTTTTTAGTGACTCCCAACTTGTCATAAATCAAATTAATGAATTTTATTAGACCAGAGATGATAAATTGTGCCCATATAAAGCATATGTTTTGCAATTGTTATCCTTGTTTGATAAAGTTACTTTGGAAGCTATTCTGCGAACTAGCAACCGTGCGGCTGACGCTATGGCCACAACTACATCTCTTCTGCCCTTAGAGTTAGATGATGAATATGCCACCATCATTATTCGTCGACTCCAGGAACCCACTTCAAATAAGTCATGTTTAGAACCTTTGGATGTGTTTCTAATCAATGAAACTACTCCTAACCCTTGGTATACATATATAGTTGATTTTCTTCAAAATGGGACTTTCCCTGCCAATTCTAATAGAAACCAATGTCGATTATTACGTAGACGAGCAAGTCGATTTGTAATAATTGGCAATACTTTATATAGGAGATCTTTTGAAGGTATCCTATTGAGATGTTTGAATCTAGAAGAATCCAAATTAGCTTTAAGTGAAGTCCACTTAGGATCTTGTGGAGGACACTTCAGTGGTAGTGTCATTACTAAAAATCTCCTTATGATAGGATACTTTTGGCCTACCATGGAAAATGATGCACATGATTATGTGCGCCATTGCAACAAGTGCCAAAAACATGCTGACCTTGTCCATGCACCTACACAAGAGCTACAGGCTACTTCATCTCCTTGGCCCTTTTCAAAATGGGGCTTAGACATTATTGGCAAAATTAATCCTGTATCATCTGATGGACACAAATTCATCATAACCGCCACTGAGTATTTCACGAAGTGGGTTGAAGCTATGCCTTTAGCTTCTCGCACTTGTAACACAAGTCTCTAAATTTATTTTTAATCAAATCATTTGTAGGTTCGAAATTCCTGCAAATCTCATCTCAGACAATGGAACTTGTTTCAAAAATAAAGATGTCAAGAAATTATGCCAGAAATATAAGATTCAACATCGCTGGTCCACTCCCTATTATCCTTAGGGTAATGGCCAAGCAGAAGCATCTAACAAAACCTTAATCAAAATTCTCAAAATATTGGTCAATAAATCTGGTCGCGACTGGCACATTCAATTATATCTAGCTTTGTGGGCCTATCGAACTAGTGTTCGAACTCCCACTGGAACTTCACCTTTTGTCTTGGTTTATGGCGCTGAAGCCGTTTTTCCTTTTGAATTAGAAGTTCCTTCTTTGGCTCTACTACTTCAAGATATCGAAGTTCCCTCAGCCTGTCGTATTTCCATTCTCTGCTCTTTAGTAATCCTCTCTGCAACATAAACAACAAAATAATAAAAATCATTAATAAAACAGTGATTAAAAATGCAAGTAAAGCAAGTTCAATTTCATCAATGATGATATCGTCCACTATTGGATGATATCGTCCAAAATTTGAGCAAATTCGTCTTCGATTTCACAAGCCGAAATCGTCCCTTTTTTGACGAAATCGTCCCCATTTTGTCGATTTTGCCCCTGGATGAAATCGGCGATATCGAGACGATTTCGTCCCGACGACGTCGATGGCCCAAAAATGGCCGCGATGCTCAAAAATCATCAAAATTTAATCTAAAAAGCATAGAAAATCAAAATTCAAGCATTCTAAACTAATTTTAGACCCTTACCCGTAGCCCACGCCAGACCTCTGTCGATCTGTGCACTGTCTCGACCATTTTGTTTGCAGAGCTCCACAAACCAGAAAATGAAAATGAACAGTAACAATGAATTAGGGTTTTTCCCTATTTTTTAATTTTATTCAAAAACAATTAAAAACATTTTAATTTTTTGCTTTTCCGTGTTTTTACCTCAAATGTTCGATTTGGGTAAAAACACGGAGGGGGCATCATAGTAAGTTGTCGTACGATTCAACCAAGAATCGTCGCCTAAAAATGGGAATAATTTTTGCTTTCTCGTAAATCGAGAAGAACTCATCTTTAACGCATTTTCTTCAAAAAATTCGCTAAAGAGGGGGCAAAATGTAGCACCCTAAAATTGGCGCAGTAAAACTTAGTAAATTATTAAAATTACCTTAGTAATAATTCAAATTCAAATTTCAACCCCAAAACCGCTCCCAAACCGCCTGCTACCCGTTTCCTCGTTTCCCATGCCATTTTTAGAGTTTGTTGTGACCGTTTGACGATATCATCGTCGATCAGACGATATCGCCTCAGATCGAACGATTTCATCTGGAACAGAACGTCCAGACAATTTTGTCCCAAAACTGATTTTTCATAATTAGCTTCTGTTTCAACAGCTTCTCTAACTCGAGCAGAGACGCATCCGCACCGTTAGAGTCTCCCCGTTGGAGATCTCCCAAAATGGGATGATCTCCAACCTCCCAACCTCTTTCCTATGCCTATTTAATCTTAGGCCCTCCCCTTGACATTCCCCTGGCTGAATTTTTTTGCACTTCAAGTTTCACATGCATTAGTATATTCTAGACTATTGTTTGCCTTTGTCCCTTCTCGAGTTTTCTTGCAGGAACTTTTGTTATTCTTCAGCCGGAGCAAGCTCAGATCGTCGCAGACGATCCTATCCAATTCGAGATGATTTCATACCAATCCAAGACGATTTCGATTGCAATCAACATTGGGGGTAATCAGTGCCCAGAGTTTGCATTTTCTCCACTCTTTTCTGCTGCATTATTCTGCATTTAGTTAATTCTATGGTTATTCCTTATTACTCTGCATTTTTTAGTTCACCCATATAGTTTTAATGCATGATAAAATCATAAATTGTCATTAAATCATTGTAATGCACTTGTATGCTTGTTTATTATTATAATTTTAATATTATTGATATCATTCTACATCATTGCCCTCTATTTGTATTACTGTATTTTCTGTATTTTGTATCTACTTCTCTGATTACAGGTCTCTCATGAATTCATCTGATGAATTTGTCAGATCTCAGACGATCCTGTCAGATCGGAGACGATCCTGTCAAAATTCCAGACGATCCTGACTACTTCAAAAATCAAAACCTCCATCAGACATCCGAATCAGGTATGTCTCTTTAATCTAGCTTATTCTCTTTGTTTTTTGTTCAAATATGTTTTCTGTATTTATTTAATTTGCATTCTCATATAGAATAACTTAGATTCATCTGGCCAAACCTAGGACTTGGATGTTTAAAGCTAAAATTGAACACATTAAACTCATTCCCAACCTAGGTGTGGAAATTGCCACTAAACATTTCCTGGTGAACCCCACCATCCGTCGAAAAATCACTTTAATATCCCTCCCCCAAGATGCGGGACCTTCAAAGGGCCTCTCAGTCCGAGGTACCGTCCCATCCTTTTCCCATCCTCCTTCCGCGCACGGATCCTTTAGCCTGAAGGTAAGGATGCAAAAAAATTGGAGCGATACAGGTTTAAACAAATATATATTATTCTTCTTAGATGATTTGTGTGAATGTCCAACCTAATATATATATCTACCCTAAAGCTACGTTGGTGAAGAGATGTGATGGTTCACATTATGAAGAGATATGATGGTTCACGTTATGAAGAGATGTGATGGTTCACTTTATGAGTTAATAATATAATAATTAAATGATTAATAATACTAACTAATAATGTTAGGATGGAGGATCCAAACATGCCACCCATCTTAAAAAGAGCTTTGTCCTCAAAGATCAAAGAGAGGATCTTTGTCCTTTGTTTTCCAAGAAGAATTTGTGTAATTTTTTGGACTCTTTGAATGTCATCCTTCCATAGGCATAGATATCAATAAGGATGAAGTGTTAACTTGGGATTACCAGAAACATTAGTAAATGTGTAATGATGAGGGAAGGACAATCATTGGGGTTCTTAGAACACCTTAGAATGATGCATAAAAAGAGGTGGTAAAATTTCTACATTCTCTTGTTTTTCCCTAGGAGAGGAAATGGATTGTGCAGTCACCTTTCTGCCTTGTTTTTTAATAGATTTGACCTTGTGGCAATAACTCACTATTGGAGAGGAAATTGAGTGTAGTTCTTGTAGAGTGCATGTTTAGCCATAATGAGTCACTTTGGAAATGTCTACCTCATCCTTACCTTATGCATTGATCACTTCTGGTATATCAACCGTATTGCCTTCATTATTGTGATCAGGTGCTTTGGGTATTGCTTGCTCATTATCCTCATTTTCCACATCTGCATTCTATTTCTCATCTTCCTCATGTGCAATTTCTTCATTTTCTTGTGCTTCCATAAAATTTTCAATGCACTTACTAATAGTGTTTTCTATAATATTTTTGAAATTTTGCACACTAAAAATATTTTCTATAATATTTTCGAAATGTTGCCAATCTGGTTGAGGCAATTATCAAAATTTTACCTTCAATTTCTTAACTTCTTCCTTAAATTTTTGGTCCCATATGGACGGATCCATAATGCTATGATACCATATGGTAGGAACCAAAGGTCCCTAGAACAATAATTTGATAAAGGAGAAATAAATAAATAGAATTGCTTTTAGATACGAATCGCCTTTTGCATTGGTTTTGGAAATCCCTTCAGTGGGTTTAAACAAATATATATTCTTATTCTTGGATGATTTGTGTGAATGACCAACCTAATATATATATCTACCCTAAAGCTACGTTGGTAAAGAGACGTGATGGTTTACGTTATGAAGAGATGTGATGGTTCTCTTTATGAGTTAATAATATAATAATTAAATGATTAATAATACTAACTAATAATGTTAGGATGGAGGATCCTAACACCAAAAGTGCACAATAAAGCATAATAAAACTTTCCCTTTGGAACTATTTAACGAGGCATCTTCGACTTGGGAGGCAACTCCTTTTCATCCCCTAGTGTACATCATAAAATTTGATGTTTCTAGTCCTGTTTCACTTCAAGTAGTGTCCTCATTTACTGGCTTAGTGGACCAAGATATTAATAGTGGTTTAGAAGATGCATCTGAAATTGATTTTGTTGAGTATGAGCCTCATTTATTCTATCAATCACTTATATCAAGTGTGGGCTATTGTCACTCTATGCAAGTCTGATCTCAAGATACAAAGTTGAAGCACATATTATTGGATAGAAGTCTCACCCAACCAAAGTTAAATATCAGCACATATATTAAATTATCAATTAAAAGCCAAATTATTTTATTCATGATTTTTCAATATAAATATTGCAATGAATAGACACAATTTGAATAAATGTGCTTTTTTACAATATAAATTTTCATAAAGTTATATTAATTATTAATTAATAACATTTAATTTATTAAACTTTTAATTTAACTAATATTTAATTGAATGAGGGATTTTGTTCCTCATCATGTACATGAATGCTTCTCCAACTAAAATTTGGACTTGTTGGCATGATTGTCCCAATCTTAACTCTAAAATAATATGATTTGCAATAGTAAATAGAAGAAAAAAAACACCCACATGCTAATTTGAATCTAGACCTTGTTGTAGAAGATCAAAGTGTATTGCAACCTACACTTGCACCTACACCTCAATATAAATCCTAGTGTTGATGTTTTCCCATTAATTCTACTTGTATCTGCACCTGTACATGAAAAATTCAACAATAGAAACCCTTACTCATTACTTATATTCTTTAACTTTCACATAAAACTTAAGTTTAAATCTTGATACATGTATAATTAATAAGTTGTTGTAATATTATTATGTATTCATAATGTAATATAACCTCAACATAAATAAGACCATTTCTATCCCATATAACCAATCAAAAAAGAAAAGGAAAAACAACTTTTTACCTTCCATAAAATTGTAAGTTGTGATACATATAAAAAACTAGTTGTGATGGTTAAGATTTTAAACATTCATAAAGTTGTGTTGTAGGTCATGTGATCATTCAGATTTAGTTGTTAATTGTACCAACATACTTTTTTGGGATTAGAAATTTGGATTATTTTCTTTTGAAATATTTAAAGGTTATATGATTGACTAATTTTGATTATTTAATATACAAATACATTTTTTTGTTGGGGAACAAGGGGTTGTACTTGGGTCCCCCACCCTTGAAAAGCCACAACTCTCTCATTTAGATCTTGAGATTTTATAAAAAAATTCAATTCTCATCTCAATTGAGATTCTATAGCTATATACCTATATCATTTTCATAAAATGTCTGAATTCTTGATTTTTATTTTTTGGATTTTCTTCAATTTTTTGTGTGAATACAAATATTCTAAAATTCAAGATCCTTATTGAAATTTTCATACATCAACCATCACAATCCAAAAACTTGAACTCTACTATCTATGCATTGCATCTTAGTAGAGTAATAATTCCAAAACATTGCACTATCATAATTAGTTGTACCAAATATGGATTGCTAGTTTCATTCCTGAAACATAAGTACAACCACAAAATTGTAATAAATAGTTTATATTAAAATACAATAATGTTATAAAATAAATAAAATATTACCAATGAAAAACATTAAATTAAATCTTAATCATTATTTGATTTATGCAGTCAACATTTAAACTTACTACCTTCTCTAACCATGGAAAAGAGAATTTAACTTCATGATCTTCAATTAAAATCCTCTATGGGCTAGCCTATCTGCACATTTGTTTCCTTCCCTTAATGTATGTGTAAACTTGATTTCTCCAAACTCTATAGCAAGGTCTTGAATTTCCATAATTATCTCTTCTATGTTCCGTGGAGTCTTTGCTTTCCTCAAAATTGCATTTATTACTATGAGTGAATCACCTTCCATCCATACTTTGTTTCATTTCATTTGTTTATAAATTTTTAACCCTTCCAAAGTTTCCCAAGCTTCAACTTTATTATTTGTCTTAAATTCACTATTGAAAGCATAATGAGACAAAATCTCTCCTCTATTATTTCTAATTATTACTCCTCCTATTGGTCCTAGATTTCCTTTACATTCTCCATCAATTTGACCATCTCCACATCGGTTGTTTCCATTTTATATTTTTTGCCTTCTTTTTTTATTTTATACCCAACATCATAATTCCATTTTATGACTTGAATCCATATATAAATACTCTTTTCTTCCAGATTAGGGATTGGATGAGTTGATCGGGTTGGTTTAGACTCCTCTACAACTAAACAAATATTCCTTTTCATTACCTCTAAACTAATTTCCTTTCCTTTAAATATTCTTCTATTCATTTCTAGCCATATAGTCCAAAGTATTATATCTTTTGATAAATCCCAAATTGTATGTAATGTCTAATTTTAAAAGTGCTTTATCATTGCTTTAACCATTCTTCAATTCTTTTATTCATCACCATGCATTTACCAAACATATTAAGAATCCATTACCATAGATTCCATACTATTGAGCAGTGTTCCAAGAGATGGTCTATACTCTCCTCCTCCCTTCTCATAAGGTTATCCTAGGATAAAAATTCTTTTATGACCTACTAGCCAAACAAACATTTTAACTTTAGGAATGCTCAGGCTATCACAAATACCTCTCCATATTCTTGTGATATTTCTATTTTGTTGATTTTTATATTATATCCACTTCTTGTTGTGTATTATCCTAATCGATTCAAATCCAAAATTAGCTTATCTTTGGCTTCCCTTGGAATAATCACTATTTTTATCTTTTTGCTCAACTGCATCCTAGAAATAATGTCTGGTATACTTACAAAAAAAATTCTTTTTTTCTATTTGTATCTTCCTTCTTGATCCTTATTGTAGACACCTAAAATGCATCATGTCGAGGCAACTACTCATATGGGACATGCTAACAGACCATATGAAAGATCTTGGACAAATTCCAAGGTGAGGCAGTGGTTCTAACCACTCAATTTAGGCATTTTGGCTTAGTACTGTTGGTCGCGGCTGACACCCACGGTTAACAGGTCTGACTGCATCTCAAAGCCATGGTTAGCCTTCAAAGTAGGTTTGATATCACCCGACCCAAAATCGGTTACAATGACCAAGTTGTTCGAGTTTCAAATGGTTTGGGTGTGGACTATTTTGGAATTTTCCATTCAACTGCCCTAACCGAAGGTTCTTGATCTTGGCTTCTCCATGAAGCCAAGACAAGGCCTTCCTAAGAGCTATAAGACCCCCCTCCAAATTGGGGAAGATGGAGAGATCATTTTGTTAATTGTGAGCGATGAAGCCCTATCAAAGTGCATACTCACTTGCATCTATTGAGAGGAACACTTTTGCTACCCAATTGGAGATCAAAATGGCACTTGAAGCCAAGAAGATCCTATGAGCCTATGAGAATAAAGAAACCCAATTGAGAGCCTTCAAGCATGAATCTAAGCAATTAAATTGCTAAATCCATCGGAGGACACTAAGGTGATCCTTGATCATTGATTTATCAAGGGGAATTAGAGATCTAAGCTTGAAATTGGAGAGCAAACACATTTTCAGCTCAGTCATGGTTGTTAGCCATGGTTAACAATACTCGCTGTGCCACAGACCCACGATTAGGTTTAATCTCCATTTTTACTTTTTATAGCAGTAGGTTTGTTTTCCATTGTATGAGATTATATGAATCTAACTTAGGTAATTTTTCTTAGAGATAATTATATGGTTGAGTCAGTGATTTAGGACATTCTTCCTTTGTTTCTTGTCGTTGGGCAACTATATTAGTTATGGCTATACTTCATGCATTTTAGGCTCCTAAATGCTTAATTAGGATGTTATATGACTAGATCTAGATTTAATTTACATGCTTTATGGTAGATTTATCATTTTTAGCATAGATTTACATTTTTATATAATTTCTTGATTTCATGTTACCTTTAGCATATTTTAGACAAAGTTTCTTTCAAGGCCTCATCAAGAGAGGTTGTCTTTGCTTCTAATGTGTTGCTTGTTGTTTCTTGATTGCAGGGTTTTCAGGACTCCTTCGTCAATGCATTCAAGGCAACAAATACCTCTTCATAGGAGAGAATAAGGTCATACTTGACCTAGAGCATTTCATGTCATTTTCAAAGGCCTATGGATTACACCTACCCTTGCGAGGGATTTCTTATGATTATAAAATTGCATCACATTGTGTATCCCTAAGAGGGATGAATTTGTAACCATGAATTGATTCAATTTTAATAAAAGACACATTTCTTTTGGTTATTTCAATTTTTTCAATTTATGTATGTGCTTTATGTGATTTTCAATTGTTACTAGATTAGGTGTATGCTTTTTAGGATCATACAGAAGATGATCACGATGGAACCCCACAATTTAAGCAATATAAATTCTAACTTGTGTTTTTTATGGTAGGTATCAATCATGGATGACAATCACGGTCAACAGTTGTAGTCACACCTCTGAACCGCGGGCAATAGTTGCAGCTATGCCTAATAGACGCGGTCAACAGAAAATAGAATAGTAGCAGACAACAGATAACATCATCAGACTTGGATCTGAGGTAGGTCCCATTTCCCTGTGTTTTTTGTTTTTTCTATGTTTTATTTGTCAGAATGCAATAGATGAATAGGTTAAGTAGAAAATATAGCAAAAGGTATAATGGAAAATTTGTAAATGCTTTGTAGTTTTCTACTAGTCTTTGCTAGGAACAGTAGATATCTGATTGCAGTCTACCCTAGTCTCCAATGGTCTAGGTCATTTTGTGTTTCGATTTTGCATGCATGAGGCCCAAGTAGTGGCCATTCCTTCATAGGTAGAATTTAATTCTCTGAAAAATCATCTAGCATAGTTGCGCATTCTCCTAAAATCAAACATTTTTCAAAGCATGTAGAGCAAATCATGTGAATTTTGTTTGATGCATTTTATTTTTCATGCAAAGTAAAAATAACCACACACACCATGACACACTTTAAGTGCTAGTGAGTTGTAATTCATTTCCAACCACTAGTAGGGTTCAGTGACGGTAGCAGTTATTTCCATCCATTGGTCAAACTCCCTCGATCCTTGTTACTAGACCAATACCAGCTCTAAGAACTATCATAGCTCGTACAAAATAGCATGCATTCCTCTTCATAGGGGTGTATCGATGTGCATGGGTGAACTGGCTGAGGACTAAGAGGACCTGTGCTCCTTGCCCAAGTGTGGATTTCATCTTCACATTTTGAGGGGTTTACATGATCATGACTTTCATTATCGATTGTCAAGATGTGAGAATACAAGTGAAATCCTTTAAACAATTGAGTATATCATCAACATTTTAAAAATGTGATGAGAGGTACTTTCTGATACAACAAACTTGAAAAATCATCAAATAGTTTAGGGCACATTAAAACTTTAAAAGAGATAATCATCATTGTATTCTTTGTGTGTTAATAAAATTTAAATCTAGACATAGGATACACATTATGGTGGTTACACGGAGGGGCTGATATCGACATATATCTAAGGTCAACGCCCAAGCTCCACCTAATACACAATAGCACGTGTTGAACCCTTAACCACAGAATCCTCCCGAACATCATTCAACAAGTATTAGTGGGGATAATTCTATGCATGGGATCCTATTGAGAATACCCCAGTTAGAGAAGGTACTAAACACTCCTCGAGACATAGATTAGAGCATGGGGCTTCCCAGCATGGGGTCCCGAACATGGTAGAATTTACCGTGATCGCACTCTGTGCGCATCCATGGGATCTTCTACGGAGTATGTCATAGAGGGATCCAGGTTGGTACCCCTTCGACCTATATCTAAGGGAGGCTTAAGACCCCCATGATCTGAGTATAAAAAGGCTCAAGATCCGCCCATTCATAGGTAAGTAGAGAGGGAAAATTTTGAGTGCAGACCCATACAAACTCCCAATAGAAGTGAACCTTGTAGGATCACCATAGACATGTCTAAAGTGGAAGCAAATGGTACACCACCACATGATCCATGGCATAGTAAATAGTTAGATGATCTGGATAGAGTCTTAGGATATCTAGGTTATAAACCTTCGCCTATACCCTCTCATTCTACGAGTGTGCATAGTGGAAGTACAATTAGGACCATCAGGGAACCTAGAGAATGCTCCAAGCATTCTTGTGATATGCATGCCCCTGCATGCCATGTCATAATAGAGTATAGGCAATATCTGTATGTAAATGCCATCTTCATATACAAGGGCAAGAGTGTAGCAAATTAGTCTATTGGGGTGCACACCCACAAAGCCACTTGAAAGAGCACACATACCAGAGGCCTTTGATCACATAGATAGATCTCACAAGCTGGTGTCATAGTAGAGATGTCAGATATTCCAAGATCAATTGGAAGATGTTCACGTAGAGCAAGAACACCTCAAAAATAAGGACACTCAAAGGCAAAGGTTCATAAGACAATACTTATATGAACAGCGCATGTGTGAGCAATGAATAGTTGATCAAAAGGAGCATGCTGATAGGGAGGACTGATTGGCCAGTGTCGATTTACCTCCCTGCAGTGAGTACAGGGAGTGCATTGATAGACGATCGGCTTCATAGCCTGAGTTGCACCCTGAGCATATAGACACCCATACTCGCCATACGGTCCAACACAGGGATCATCGTCCAATGATCGAACATCGTGGTCATAGGAAATATGAAGAATAAGTGGGAGACAAATTAGATCAAAAATTTCTCAAAATATTTCTATTCAAAGTGGAATATGAGCCTAATACTCTACCTCGATCAAAGAGGAATCTCCCTCCAAAGGTGCAAAGGAAATCCAGAGAATATTAGATCCTATATTAGCAGGCCTATAAGGCCTTGGTAGAAAAGGTTAAATCTATCGAGAAGCAAGCAATGACTTATCAAAATCCAACCTTAAATAAGATTCATAACGAACCTTTATGCCCTTTAGTGTCTATTCCAGCCTATCCCAAACATTTTGATATGCCTAGGCTGGAAAAGTTTCAAGGAGAGGAGGACGCTTAGGAGCACATCATGATTTTTACAAACATGTGATTTCATATCGAGAGCAATGATACCTTGCTCCTATGGACCTTCATTACAACCCTCTCAGGCCCAGCTCGGGAGTGTTTTAATCAACTCAAAAGGTATAGCATCACCAGCTTTGAGCAACTGGTCGATGCATTTCTTGAATTTTTCTCCTTCAATGTCAATAAAAATGTGAACTTATCCTATCTGGCTACTTTAATGCAACATGATGACAATCCAGTTATGAATTACGATAAACTATGGGAAAATTGATGGTAAAGCTACCATTCTCCATCCCTACCTCTGAATTAAACTGGATGTTTATGAAAAGTTGTGCAAAGCACATTTTGTTATTTTTGCAATTGTAGCAATATCAAACATTTGAAGAGGCTTTTGTGCAAGCCAAAGTGAGAGAGGATATCAAGTTACAGGAGGGTAACTTGAAACTCAGAAACAATAAGGAATGGAACAAGAAGAGCACCGAGAAACAACAGACCAACCTGACCCATGTTAATCATGTGGTTTTAAACCTTCAAAAAGTGGAAAAGGGGCAGCAACAACGAAATTATCAAGCCCAACCTCCTCCTGCATAATATGAGCAGTGCAACAACAACCAGAAGGGTAAGGACAAAGAAATATGTCCTCCTCACATATTCACTCAATTATCAGAATTGTTGACATTGATTTTCCATCAATTGTGTGATGCAAAGGTAATAAACTTATCGAAATTCAAATCAGTGGACCCTAATCAACCCAAGCCTAAGAGATATAAGGATGATCAATATTGTATATTTCATTGAATGAAAGGTCACAACATAGAGGTATGTTGCTCTTTCAAATATTTAGTACAAAATATGATTGAAAAAGATACACTTCTTGTATACAATCCACAAGCACCAGATAATCATAATATGGGGATTTTCAAAAATCCTCTACCCAACCATAAGTCGCCAAGGAACAATGTTGGCCAATTCAATCAAGTACGCATCGAACCACCAACTCACGAGTTCATCAGAATGGTCAACATCATCACAAGACATGTGAGGTATGAAAGACCAAATCAACCTCCAGCTCCCATTAGGGTCCAAGCTATGCCTCCTCCAAGGCCAGCCCAAAATATGCCAGGCAGACCAACTGGACTAGTGGTAACAATAAGGAGTAGGTTAGTTCAAAATATATAGACAACTCCAACAAAGTTGCCAATTTATGAGCTAGTTCAGAAGTCTCCTAAGCATAGGGAGATGCTTATGGATATTCTAAGGTCCATATAAGTGTAGTCCTAGGATCCTAAAGTGTTCACACACTTTGTGTAACATGTGCAACAGTGTCAAAAATTGATCATACAATTTTATGATCATGAAATCAAGACAGTTTCTACTATCACAGCAGACCCCCGCTCCACATCATTACGTGTGTAAATCATATACCTTTCAAGTAGATTTTGGTTGATACGAGATCATGAATCAATATAATCATGACCAAGACATTGACATACCTGAAGTTGCCAAAGACGCATATCACACCTTCTGCCTTCACATTAAGAGCTTTTAACGATGCATTATGCTCAACCGTCGACACGATAGTATTACCTATTCAGGTGGGACTAAAGACCATCCCAGCGATGTGTCATGTGATTGAAGGTACTATGCAGTACACTATACTTCTAGGGAGGCCTTGGATAAGAGAAATGTGTTGTGTCACTTCCATTCTTCATCAATGTATTAAAAATATTCATGAGGGATAGGTTCATGTGGTACCTTCAGATGAAGAACCATTCAAATATGTGAATTTAGCATATTTTTTAGGGGACTTCATGCTCCCCTAAATGCACTTGGACATATGACCAGCATCGCTGATCAAATATCGAAGAGGAAAAATTAAGGAAGTATGTGCTAAACCTACAACATTCACATCTCAACGATCAGGGCACATGACAACTGCTTCCACCAGACCGATGGCATCCACAATGCCTCGTGATGATAGGAAGCTAAAAGTAAAGGTGGGCAAAAAAGAGACAAAATGAGCACCCAAACCAGCTACTATAGAGGTCCCTACTCCCATGGAAGTAGAGGATGCTCAAGAAGAAGTCAAAGAGGTACCTCAGCCTGCTTCACCTACATCTTCAGTAGGATCATTTGCATCACAAGTTACCATTCATCTAGTTAATCTCGGATTAGGGGAGTATATCATACAAAATGTAACATTTACATCGATCATCAAGACTACAGATGATATGAGCCGACAACAAGCCCATAATATTCTCGTAGGAACAGTGGTACCGCTGGGGGTATCTCCTAACCAAACCAATTTTATCTATGAAGGGCTCGACCGGATTACATCTCACACTCCCATGGATGAGGACGATGATGAACCATTCACTATAAATTTTTATTATATCTCTAACCTAGAATATGCCTTATGTTATTTTGAGCATCACCATTGGCATGGTTACGGTCTTAGATTATTCGAGCAGGGGTGTAGGAGGCCATACGAACTGCAATATCAGTTTTCAAATGATAGCTTCGAGTTAATTAGAGTCTAGGATTGTATGCCAAAAATGGCCATATATGCTTAGAAAGAATTTTGAAAATTTTACTAAGGCATGAAAGCTCCATTTTTCACGCATTCTAGTGTATTTTGGAGCGGATCCACGACAAAATATTTGAATCCACAAAAGTTTTTGAAGAAAGGTAAAGTGAGAATAAAATATGTGTGGATTGGTGATCGCTCTACATTTATAAAATCTTTCAAAGTGGCTAAATGTTGGAAGACTATTTTCGGGAGACTTATAGAGTATTTTGGCCCGGAATGGCAACATAAGGCAGAAGATGATGTAAAGATGTGCAGATTCATAAAAAATGTAATTTTATCTAATTCTTCAGCAAAATGGTAACAAGTAATATTGATCTAAGGCCAGTGTGGAATGAAAACATAGTTGTTTACACTATGGCGGAGCCAAAATTAAAATTCATGACTAATGCTCTTGTCTGGGTCTAAAATGGAATCCACGGGATTTTTAAGGGAAATGTGATGTCATCAGATTGTTTATGCGGATTCACTTCAGGATCAACACTAAAGGAAAAGAATAAGGAATAAGTGGTAGATTCTATCCCGCCCTATTTACAATACATTTTTGTGCGGATTGGCATTCTGAGGTTTCTAAAGCATGGAGGATGTCGTCATCAAATATTTTTAAAGCAAAATGGCACAGTGATCTTTTCTTATCATTTATCAAAGCTTATTTCAAATAGATCATAGCCATACAATGGAAAATATTGATGGCTGAGAATTGCTGAGTATAATGAAATAAAATAAAATATTTCTTGTTGGGACTGAAGAACAGTTAGTTGGAGAAGGAAGTCGAAGCACCGAGGGTTTCAAGAAGACCAAAACCAAAGACGGTTGTAGATCGACGACGATGGGAGGTTTCTAAGAAATATCCACAATGCAGATGAGATATCCAACAAACAAAACTCCAGTTTGAGACAACAACCAGCAAGTTGCAGAGGTTTCCAATTACCATGGTGGTTTACTTGCAGCAAATTTCTCGGGGATTGAACCAATAAGATGATGCCAACTAAGAACTCTCTGCTAGGTTGTGAAAAACTAATCTTTTTAATGTTCCATATTGTTTTTAATTTTACAAACTATAAATAAAGGTCGAACCCTTATTTTCAAGGATCGGCTCTAGCGTGTTTGCCTATACCATTGTAAATTTTTTAGAAGTTAATGAAAGGAGTATTACATTGATTTTCACCTCAAATATTATGTCTTCATCATCTGATATCAGAGGTTCTAATCTTAAAGCTGTATTTCTATGAATACTTGAATAGTTAGTTTGATAGGCTTACTGACTAATAGAGTAATTGAAATCTGCTTTGGATTGGTTCTATATTGTTAGGAGCATATTTCTATAAAATTTGGATAGTGATTAATTTTGTTATTTGGATTATCATTATTGGGGTATTGGAATTGTTTTCTACAATATTTCTCTATTGTTCTTATAAATGTGTGAGGGTGTTCAAGATTTGTGATAATGTTGATCTAAGTAATGTGTTCTGATATAATTTTTGGAGTTGTTTGTTGTGATATCAATGTTGTTAACCTATCCATCCAATTTTTTTTCACTTTTCTAACCCTAATCTCTCTCCCTAACACTAATCTCAAAACCCTAAGTGAGCATAATAGCGTCAAAATCTTTTTTAAGTTGACAAGGAAGCAGCCTACTCTAGAGGTTCGATCAGGAACTTTGTTCTGGTCTATACCATTGTTGAGTGTTGAGTTGTAGCTATCGGGTGCATGCCTAAATATAAAATAGAAAGATAGACAACTACAGTTTTGAGTAAAGCTTAAACGTAATTCAGTGCCCAATAATTTTTGGCACGCCCGATGGGACCAGTTCACAAGGAACACTAAGACTCACCATCTGATATATGGTTTTACCTACCCAAAGGAATCAAGAGTTGGTGAATTATCTTGATCTTATTAAGCGAAGAATAGGAAATTCACTTGGTGACTCCCTAGTCTGTGAACCTAGAAAAGAATCACCCTTGTAGATCAGTACACTTTCATGTATACCAGGTCATTCAAGAGAAACAACCCAGATTCTTTCTTCTTTCTTGAGTTACCTTATAGAGGAATGACTGTGATAAGGATCTTACATAGAGATTTTCAAGAAGAGGTTGATCACCCTGAAGAGAATCCCATTGAATAAAATCCCATAGTTGATCAAAACCCTTCCCCAGTAGTAACTCTACCTGGAAACATGGCAGCAAATGCAAATCAAAATCAAGCAAATGTTGCACCAAATCAGCCTTTACAAAAGTGCCCCAATTGGGACACAGCTGGCCCACTTCGGTTGCCTCACATGCATGCCATCCCTCAAGCTCTATCCAAAGCTATACCCACATATGATGGATCAGGGAAGATGGCATATGAGCATTGTCAAGATATCCTCAATCTGGTAGCTATCCATAACATAAGAAATGAGGATGTTATTGTAAGGATTCTAGCCCTGTCTTTTAGAGGTAATATTTTGCATTGGTTTAGGACTCTTGAGGATAGTTCCATTACCTCATGGATTTCATTAGCTAAGCCATTCATAGAGGAATTCAATGAATCTACTGACCCCTTCTCCTTGCTCAATCAATTTACTTCCATGAAAAAGGGACCCCAAGAATCGATCTCAGATTTCAATCTAAGGTTTAGTAGGACATGGAAAATAATTCCCCTTGTGGCAAGACCAGTCGCAAGTTTAGCCTATATGTATTATATCAGAGCTCTAGGATCAGAACTAGGTTTACAAACCCAACAATCCAGGATTGAATATTTTCCCTAAATATATAACATTGTAGTTCATGTAGAGAATGTTCTGATCAATGTAGGGAGATTACCCCCTAAGACTATTTTACCTTATGATCAAGAAACAAGTAGTTTCCAAGGCCAGGTAGTTACTGCATCATACATAGACCCACCCTCATTATCATCTCCATTCCCATAGATGGCTCCCATTCCTCGATCAAAATCCACTCCAATCCCTTTTCCTCCACTTCCCACTCAAGTTCCCCAAGAAAGCTCCCTACTCCTTGACATTCAAAATACTTTGAAAGCCCTTAGTAACAAGATGAGTTCTATGGAGAAAAGAGAAATGGAAATATCATAGCAAATAATATTCCCATATGTAAATAAATATCAAAGACCTGGTCCTAGTAACATGTACTGGGGTCAGATTCAATGCAGTATATGAGGAACCAGAATGCTCTTTAGATACTACTCTTGCAAATGTATGGTGTTTGGTCTGCAACGACCCTCATGATTCACAATCTTGTGTTATGCATCAACATCATGTACAAATGGCCATGGAGCAAGCTGAGAGAGATTCAAAGGGAAGAATAAATATGCTCTGGCAACAAGATCAGATTATGGTAGGAAAATACTCTGAGGAGGATGGCCCAATTGTTGTTATGACAAGGTCTGGGAAAAAGACCCTCCAAGTAGATCCTTAGAATATGGGACAATTCCAAGTTCCATCATGACAAAAAAGAAAATAGCTTCCACAAAATAATGACACATTCCCCATTCCCCAAGCTAAGGGTAAAGAGAAGACAGACGGTCTTCCTAAGAGATTGGAAAAGGAAACCGAAGGAGACAAGATGAGATCTAAATATGAGGCTCAAGAAAGGCTTAGATTCCCCTCTATTACTAAAATATAAATAATAGAAGCAACCCAACAATATAAAAGAAAGTATGGTGAGCCAGAAAGAAGACCTAAAAAACCTATATTGGCTAAGTCTGAATACAATATTGTTGAAGAAATAAAAAATATTCCATCAAAGGCCAGTTTGTATGACACTTTGTTTATCCCTGGTCAGATAGATCTTCTTAAAGCTTCTCTTGACAAGTATCCACACAATAAGCAGACTACCATAATCTTGAGTACGCCCCCAAAAAAAAGGTAATCCCCCATTCTACATATATTTAAGGATGGAGGGATGGACAGTTCGAAATTGTATGATAGATTCAGGAGCATCAACTATAGTTATTCCTAAAGAAATCTGTGAAGAGATGGGTATGGAGTATACCCTATCTTGTCCTGGAGTATTACAATTGGATGGGACACCTATCAAGATACTTGGATTCATTAAGGATGTTTTAATGATGCTACACAGAACCCCCGAGGTGACTATAGTACAAGAAATTATTGTGGTTGACCTAGAACCTTACTTTGGATTATGTATCTCAAGGGAGTTTACTACAAAACTAGGTGGATGTGTAGACACCTAAAACATGTCATGTTCAGGGATACTACTCACATACGCACACTAATAGGTCATGTGACTAAACCTTGGGATCTTCCAAGTGTCAAAAGTGGTTTTGGCCACTCATATGGGGCATTTTCAGCCCATCCAAGCCTAGTCGTTGTAGACCAGAGTGACCAAAATCAAGCCATTGTAGCTCAAAGTGGCCAAAACCTAGTCGCTGTAGATGATAGAGGCTAAGCTTTAAATGCATTTTTCCACCCATCCAACCTAATCTTGGGTAGAAGTGGTAGTCTGCATGCAATAAGGATAAGCAGGAAACCTTTACATTCCTTCTCATAGCCAGTCTACATGGAAGACTCCAGTCTTGATTTAGACTTCAGTTAAACATAGAAAAACAAAGAGCTCCCATTCTAACACCTAGTACGCATGAGGGATTCAATCCTAGGGTTCGAACATTGACTTAGGGCTTCAAAAAATTTATAAGGAGCAAACCTAAAAGCATTAGGGGACCTTTTTTGATAAATTAGGGGACCTTCTTAGACCTCCTTTTATCAATCAAAGAGAGAACATCATACATTAGAACTTTGAACATGGTGGATCATTGAGGAGAGCTTCTAGAGACTTGGAGAGCTTTCCTTGGAGATCAATTCTTGTAGCAGAGGCTTGTCGTATTGGAGGGAAAATTTGAACACATAAGGTAATCATTTTAACATTAGTAGCATACTTGAGCCTATAGTCATTGGATCAATAGGAGGATATTTCACCTTAGTGGTAACTATCCTAGACAGTGGCCCGTAACCTAGTCTAGGGTTTTAGGTGTTATTTTCTTTCATTCTGCTTTCTCGTTCATTTCATTAGCATAGGCTTTATTTCAGTTATTTGCATTCATAGTACTAGTTCATTGCATTTGTTTATATTGATCTTATTCATTGCTAACAACCTCATCTGGGGAGGCAATCTCGGATATCTAAGCGTGTATTGTTGTTTCATTGATTTTAGGGCTACAGGTTCATCGAGAAAATCTCCAACATACGAAAGCAAGAGGATCCCTCTAGAAATCAGACCTAGAGAAGGAGGCATCTGTAAGCCCATATACATTTTTGTGTGCATCACTAGGAAGCCTGATAAAAGTGTGTCCCATGTGTGAGGGGATATTTTATACACCTACTGCCCTCTTTGTATGTAAAATCATGTATCAAACGAAGGGTATCCCTTAGAGGGATTCATATGTAACCGGATCTTGGGAATATCAATACAAAAAGCATTCATTCATTTATTTCTTTGTATTTTGGTTATATATGATTTGTGCCTTTCATTTATTGCATGTTTAACATTAAAGGATTCAATCGAATCGCAAGTAGAGTAGTTGGTGGACAACACATCACTTCCCCGGGGTCGCTACAAATGTCGATCATGGTGAGACTCCTGCCCAGTTCTTTAGTTTACTTTAATTTTATGTTGCTTTATTGACTCAATTTTTGTGTGCAGGTTTAGCCACTCTGATCTACAATAGCTCTATTGCTCTGTTCAACAGTAGCCAGAACTAGAGTGCAGCAGAGGTCAAATCATTGATTCTCTGAGCTGGATTAAAGGTTGGTATAACTTTTCTGACATTTTATGGTTTTCTGTCTATTTCTATTTTCTTAAAAATAGTGGTAATTAAGACATTTTAATTTTTAAAACTAAAATAATGAAAGAGAAAGAACTTACATCTTGCACATCGTAGGTTTTTTTTTAGATTTTCCACTAGGCGTTGCTAGGAACAACGACTTATGTCTGTAAAGTTCACCCTAGAATCCAGCGTGCTAGACATTGTGTGTTGGTTTACTTGCTATGAGGCATTTCTAAAGGCCATGCTTGCACCTAATAGAGTGCCTCCATTAATCTCATAGTAGCTATGCATCATTCTAAAAATTGAAATGCATTTTGCATTAGGCATATAGGAAAGAGCCATTGTTGTTGTATGATGCATTCTTATTCATGCAAAACTCAAAATGAACACCACACACACACGTATATTTTAAATATTGGGTTGTTGGATTTCATCACCAAACCTTAATTCAGTCTGGTGATGTTGGCATTCATCTCCTTCCATCGGTTTGCCCCCTAGAGATTCCTATAAATAAATTGAGGAACTTACTTATAGTGACACTAAGTTACTTGTGTTCAAATTGTCTCCCACTATTGGAACAATCATTGGTTCAGAGTGGAAGAGCTAGGCAAACCCCCCACTGGGATTTAAGTGATGTACCCTAGTCTTTTTTGAGAAATCATGTTTGGCATGAGCGTTCTTGATTATCACTATGGATGAGTCTCCTCATTCTAAATCCAAAGAAAGAACAAGAAACAACAAAACATCAAAATACAGTGAACAACTTAGGGCACACTTAAATTGGTAATCAAGATAAAAATTTGCTTGATATTGTTTAGTTATATTTAAGTGCAACACAAAAGCTAAATTCCCAAAAACAATGGTCAAAACAAGAAGTAAACATCCCCGATATAATACTGAGGGAGAATCTGAAGCAATACATACCCTTAGGCAAAGTTGTAGTAACATTAAAAGACCTACTCGAAAGATCATGAGACGCAATTCCGTGAGTCTAAGGGATGATAACTCAATCCTTAGAGGTTCTCCTAGAGAAACCCCAAACAGGTAACCACAACATGAAACTACATCACATAAACACAAAGAGGCCTCATGGCCATCATCATCAAGGAGACATGAGGAAACCTCAAGGGCTTCCTCTAAACACACAGAAACTTCTCAGATACATGAAGCTTCCTCCTCACATGGACATAATGAGGGTTCTAGACCCCGTTCTTCACACATGTATGATGAGGTTTCTCCATATCCATCCTCATGGAGGGTAGAGAGGGCCACAAAACCCTCATCACCAAAAAGACACAAAAGAGTCACAACATCCCAACATTCACATGAGACACTTAGAACAGATCAGCCCACTAAGGGGCATGAAACTAGAGATACATCCAGTAATAGACATAAAATAGAAGATATCCTTCACACAAGAGGAAGGATTCCAATAGACTATGACCTAATTAGAGTAAATGGAACCCCATGAGATGAGCCATGGAAAACAAGACAGTTAGATGAGGTGGATCAGATTTATTCGAGACCACCTCCCAAAATCATAGCCATAAAGAATTATGCATCTAGAAGCTCATGAACCATGACTTCTAAGCCCACTTCTCAAACTAGGGGTGCCTAAGGAAAACCCCGTAGTAAAAATACAGAGTCTAATCATGGAGACACTCAACAATACACTGAACAAGTCACATTAGCTAGCTAGAGCAAAGAAAAAATAGAAACCTCTTCGAGAAATCTGTGAATCAAAACCACTATAATAGGATCAGATAAGCATGAGTCTTCTATGACCAAGCAAGTTAACCATGTGCGATGGTTATAAAATACCTTGCATAAATAGTGAGAGCTTGTAGAAGCTCTTGAACATGATAAACAAAGAGAATGGTTGTTACACCAACATGAGCAACGTTTAAGAGAGTAAGTTGAGTAGCTAGCTCGTATCAACCAATAAGTAAGTAGAAATGATCATCAAAGAGATCAATGTACTGACTCACCAAGAGAGGAGCACACTAGACAAGAAGGAAACCTACAACACAACCACCCTCTAAATCATGAGCAAAATCCAACTGGTGGGGACAGGGTAAGCCTAATAGAGCAGGATCAGGCACCTCCTAAATCCCCTCATAGGAGGGAATAAAATAGAGCAAATCAAATGGATAGAGGGTTACCTCCACCGCCACCACAGGGGGATCTGCAAGAGGAGGAAATCCTCACCTCAAATGCATTCCAAGAACTTGCTAAAAATATGAAGTCCTTTGAAAAACAAGAGACAAGTGGGTAGCCAACCAACATTGAGCAAAATACACAATCAACCATTATGTCCATCTGTCCCTAGCCCCGCATACCCTAAGCATTTTGAGATACCTAGGTTGGATAAGTTTAAGGGTGAAGAATATGCACAAAAGCATGTTACCAATTTCATCAATGCATGTTTTCATCTTGAATACAATGATGCTCTTATGTTGAGGACATTCATAATGATATTTTTGGGCACTGCCACTCAATGGTTCAACCAACTGCCCAAGCATACCATATCTAATTTTGAATAACTAGTGAATGCTTTCTTGAAGCATTTCTCTTTTGGTGCTAAGAGGAAGGTGAACCTTTAAGACCTGGCCAATTTGATACATTATGATGATGAGCTAGTAATGGATTATGGGAATAGATGGAGAAAATTCATGGTAAAATTATCATTCTCCATCCCCATAGAAGAGATTGTCCAAATGTTCACCAAGAGTTTTTCCAAAAACATTTTTCTCTTGCTACAACTTCAATAATACCCCTCATTTGAGGAAGCCTTGGCACAGGCTAAACTCATTAAGGAAATAAAATTAGATGAGGGAACCATCAAACTCCGAGCAAAGGAGTGGAACAAAAATGACAAAAATGGCAAACACAAGCAGAATCAGGTAAACCTTGCTCCAGTTAATCAAGTGGTATTGGTTGTGCCTAAGGATGGGGTTGTGCACCAACCCCAAAATTATCAAGTGTATCCCCCACAAGCCAATTATGATAAAAATAACAATCAAGGGCAAAAAAAAGAATGTAAACCCCCTCACTATTTCACACCATTAACAGAATTAATGCAATCAATATTGAACCAATGGAGCGAGGCGAGAAATATCAAGTTCCTTGATATACCTCTTATAGATCCCAACCATCCTAAGCCAAAGGGATATAGGAAAGATCAATTTTACCCTTACCATAGGATATCGGGGTATAATATTTAGGTTTGTATTGGTTTCAATCACCAGGTGCAAAACATGATTGAGGCGGGAGAATTTAAAGTTGAAAACCCATTGGCTCCTAAAAATAGAGATATGGGCATCTACAAAAACCCACTACCAAACCATGAGGTCACTATAGGGTAAGGTGCACAATTCAATCTGGTTTGAATTGATACGCCTACCCAAGGGTGCGTTGGGATGGTTGAAATTATTAATATAGCAACCAGGAGTATATAGTATGGTCAACTGCAAACTCCTGAAGCTCCCATTAACATCCCTACTTCACCTAGGTAGAGGTAGGGGTAAAACAACCTTCCAGATCCACCAACCTGACCTATGGTAACTATTCGGAGTATACTTGAGCAAAACATACAAATGACTCTGGCTAAGCTATCCATCTATGAGCTCATACAACAGTCCCCAAATCATAGGGAGACCTTGATGGAGATTTTAAGGTCGATTGAGCTCCAACCACAAGATTGAAATGCATTAACTCATTTTGTGGGACAAGTACAAGAATTATAGGAACCTGTAATCCAATTTTATGATTACAAGATTAAGACAGTGTCTATTGCCTTACCAGACCCTCTGCTACACATTGTGGCATCAGTCAATAATTTACCTTTTAGACGGGTCTTGATCGATACAAGTTCGTCAATCAACATCATCACAACAACAACAATATAACACCTTAAGATCCCTAAGTCCAATATTGTTCCAAGAGCCTAAACATTAAGGGATTTTAATGATGCTTTATGCAATATTGTGGGAACAATAGTCCTACCTATCAAGGTAGGGTATAATACCATCCCTGTGGTGTGTCATGTCTTGGAAGGGGCCATGCAATACAACATCCTCTTAGGGCGACCTTGGATAAGGGACATGAAGTGTGTTCCTTCAATATTACACCAATGTGTCAAGTATATGCATGATAACAAGATCTACGTAGTGTTGGCTGATGAAGAGTCATTCAAATATGTCCATCAGGTGAATTTTCCAAGATATTTTATGATTCCTTCTGCCCACTTGTATGTAGGACCTTCATCTCTAGCTATGCAACTTAATGATAAGATAAAAGGGATGCAAAAGGACCCATCTACATCAACACCTCATCTAGCGCCCAACATGACTAATGCTTCTAAGAGACCATCAATATCTAAACCAAAATATAATCATAAGCTAAAGGCACCCATGGTCAAGGAAAGAGGGCTCAAAGAAATGCTAACTGTAGCACCCTAAAATTGGCGCAGTAAAATTGGAATAATTACATTCACCTTAGTAAATAAATTTAAATTCAAATTTAACCTCCCAAACTGTCCGTTAACCGTCGAGAAACCTATTTCCTCCTTTTTCGTGCCATTTTTAGTAGTTGTTTTGACTGTTTGACGATATCGTCTTCGATCTGACGATATTGCCCCAGATTTGACGATTTCGTCTGGACTAGAATGTCCAGACGATTTTGTCGCAAAACTAAATTTGCATAGTTGGAATCCGTTCCAACGGGTCTCCAATACGGGTAGAAGCGTGTCTGCATCGTTGGGACCCTTCCCCCGTTGGATATCTCCCAAATTGGGATGATCTCCAACCTCCCAACAACTATCCTATGCCTATTTAACTCTAAGACTTTTCCCTCCCCAACCCCTGGCTGAATTTTTATGCAAATTGAACTCTTATGCTCAAAAACATCGTAATTCATACTTTGCACTAGTCCTATAGTCATTTCATTGTAGGTACACCACTGGTTTTCAGTCGGAGCCAGCACCTATCGCAGCCGACGAACCTGTCAAGATCGAAGGCGATCTCGTCAAATTCGAGACGATCTCGTACTGATGCGAGATGATTTTGACTGCAGCACACATCGAGGCAATCAGTGCCTGGAGTTTGCTCTTCTGTCTTTTTTATCTTTCATTTTATGTTATAAATTAGATTGTCTATTCAGTTTTTATACTATATTACATTTGGAGTTCACCCATTTTGTCTAGTTTGCATATTAAGATCATATTCTGCTATCTAAACATAGTGATTTGCATTTACTTATGTTCTTGTATATTGTTCAACACTCATATTACTGTTTCATATAGTTTGCCCTTGTTTGCAAAATAGAATTTCTTGTATTTCGCATCTGTTTGCTATTTTGCAGGTCTCTGTTGAATTTGTCTGACGAATTCGTCAGATTGAAGACGATCCTGTCAGTTTAGACGATTTTATCAAATTGAAGGTGATTATGTTGAATTGCAGACGATCCAGACTGCTTCAAGCTTCAGAAACTCCATCATAATTTTGGATCAGGTAATCCTCATTGGCCTCCTACAAATTCTCTGTTTCTGTTTTCCTTTCTGTTTGCTGTATGCATTTAAATTGCATTTTCATGTAGTTTAAGTTAGAATCATTCGGCCAAACCTAGGATGAATGTTTAAAAATAAAACGAACTCATCAAAACTCATTCCCAAAACCTAGGCATGGAAACTGCCATCAAATGTTTCTTGGTGAACCCACCATCCGTCGAAAAATCACCAAAATGCACCTCCCTTGAGAGGCGGGACCTTCGCAAAGTCCTCTCGTCCGAGGTACCGCACCATCCTTTTCCCATCCTCCTTTCGGCACAGATCCAATAGCCTGAAGGTAGGGGTGCAAAAAATTTGGAGCGATACACTAACCATAGATGTTAAGAAGATTCCAACTCCCATGGAGGAGGAAGATCTCCAAGATCAAGCTGAGGAGATACTAGAGCCCGCTTTGCCAGTGTCGTCTGTGGGATCATCCACATCACATGCAACAATAAATTTGGCAAGTATAGGGATAGGATAGTATCTTGTGCAGAACATAACATTTATGTCCATCATAGAGTTCGCATAAGACATGGGATGACCAAAATATTTAAGACCACCAGTGGGAATAATGGTCCCGCTTGGGATCCCTCCCAATCAAACAAACTTTGTCTATGCTGGACTAGACTGTGCCCATAATTCTATCGATGCAAAAGAGGATAATGATAAATTATTCATTTTTAATGTTCGTTACCTCTCTACCCCTGAGTTTGCTATAAGCTACTTCGAATGTTGCCATTGGTATGGTTACGGTATCGATATATATGAGCAGGGGTGTATGCGGCCATTCAATCCGCAATACCAACTTTTGTCTGATATTTTTGGGTTAGGCTATCATATCAAAGGTTAGGATGACTCTCTAGCAGTAGCCTTGGACTGATTAAGCTTAGGGTTAGTAGAAGACATCGATTTTATTCCTTATCACCCACCAAGTGTAAGATATATAATCAATAGACAAGTGGTCATGGTGAGCATACCACCGCCAAAAACTTATCATCCAAGCCCCACAATTGATGCCACCCCAACAGGTTATAACTCATGGGATGATGAGCAAGAAGAAAATGGATATATGGTAAGGGATGATGAAGCACAAGCAGGCTTAGCCTATCATGGGCCTCACTATTTACATAGATTTACCTAGTCCATCCACAACGATAGTGGATTCATATTGGATGAAAGTGGCTATGAGTCAGAGGACTCAATAGAGAGAGCCTATTTAGGAACAAGATAATAGCCCCATGACTTGGGATAGTATACTAATACAAATGGCTTCTTCATAAGTGACAAATAGTATGAATATGAGACATAAATGATCTACTTAGGGCCAAGATACGAGCCACTCATCTTGGGACCACATACCAATGCTAACGGTTTTTGGATAAGTGACGATGACTTTGAAGACCAAACTGAGATGGTCTATCTTGGGCCTCATCACTTACAACAAGTAAATGCACTCATAGAAATAGAGGTGCCACTTCGTGCCATAGACCCTGGTTTATGGTTTCTAGGAAGACCTGTCAACCTAGTTGCCATTCATCGTGTGGTCAATCCCCCTATGTCAAAATTTAGAGAGCTATTATATCCCAATGATCCAATTATCTGACCAGGGCTAGATCCAGAGATTCCTTTTCCTCTAGATCCTCATCACGAGTATAGAAGAGAAACATCTGAGATAAAATTTCACCCATGTGGTCTTGGATATTTCATTCCATCCATCAACATGATCTCCATTGATTTGACCACTCCACTTCATAACCTAGCAGATACCACTAAAAATTTGTGTTTTAATATGAAGGCTATTGATTGGGATCGCGCTGATTCACCCATAGATCCTGAGGATCTTTTCTCTAATGAAGAGATATTACAACCATTCCATTTTGCATCAGGTTGTGCATATGATGTGTTCTATGTTGGGCTAGATCCTAATTCAACAGGACCTGTAAATCCTATCGATGACATTCATTTGATACCCATGCCTCACTAGCTAGAGGATGGGTCACATATGGCTATAGAAGCAAATTTTGAGATGGACATCAGTGATGATCCTACTCAACCAAATAAAGTCAAGTTCTGAGAGATTATGTCTCCAAAGGAACAAGTCATCATTATCCCTCTCCTCAAGGAGAGGCCAAACCTATTTTCTTGGACTTACAAAGACATGTCAGGGATCGATCCAAAGTTAGTTGTTCATAACCTTTCATTGGATCCCCTAAAGAAACCAGTCAAGCACAAATTGAAGAAAATGCATCCAACTATCGCTTTGATGGTGAAGAACGAGTTGCAAAAACTATTGGATGCAATTTTCATAGTTTCCATCGACTATCCTGAATGGGTCTCGAACATGGTACCCATGGGAAAATTAGATGGAAGAGTACACATTTGCACAGATTTTAGGGACTTGAATAGGGCAACTCCAAAGGATTCATTCCCGTTGCTAGACATAGATGCTCTTTTTGATGCCACTATAGGTCATGAGATGCTCTCCCTAATGGATGGGTTTTTTGGATACAATCAAATCCGAATCAAACTCGAAGACCAGCATAAGACTGCTTTCATTACTCTATGGTAAACTTTCTATTACAAAGTGATTTGGCCTAAATAATTTTGGTGCCACATACTAGTGGGCCATGACATACATATTTCATGACTACATGCACACAATATTGGACGACTACATGGATGACTTGTTGGCCAAAACTTTATTGTGGCAAGAGTACGCTGAGGTCCTAACAAAATTCTTTGATCGCCTCCTAGAGCACAACGTCAGATTGAATCCTAAGAAGTGCATGTTTGGTGTGACTTCTGGAAATCTCTTTGGGTTCATCATTTCTAAGAGGCATAAAATTTGATCCTGCAAAGGTAAAAGCTATAATGGAAATGGCCACCCCTACCAAAATTAGGGAATTATGAAGCCTATAAGGCAAGGTAGCATCCATAAAATGGTTAATTGCGTAATTATCAGACAAGTGTTTACCCATGAATTGGTTGCTACACAAGGATATCCTATTTCATTGGGATGAAGAGTGCCAACAATATTTTGCAAAAATTAAAACTTACCTGGCAACACCGCTAGTGTTGGCTCCACCAAGGCCAAACATACCATTTTTGCTATACATATCGGCAACTAATTTTGCTTTGGGCACCATGTTGGCCTAGAAGAATGTGCAAGACAAAGAGCAAGTCGTTTATTACATTAGTCGCACCTTGGTGAGTTATGGGCTAGGATATGCGTATGTAGAAAAGTTGTGCTTGGCAGTGGTCTTTGCAACCAAAAAATTGTTAGATAAAACAACAGTTTGATTCATGTTCGGGATGGTTTAAATAATACAATTGCAGGACTATAATAGCCCGGAGGTTACGAAACCATCCGAGGCTGAAATAGAACCTGTTATAACAAATAACAAGTTCTGCCTAATTAACAATATAATGTAATAACAAATATACTAACAAATATATACGCTAACATCCCCCCTTATTACATTATTTTGGTAATGATATAACTATTAGCTATACTAACATCCCCCCTGATTACATCATTTTGCAATACAAAGAGAGCTGCGAAACAATTCAAATTTGACACGTGCAAGTGCCTTAGTGAAAATGTCTGCAACTTGAGCATCGGTGGGAATGTGCTGAAGCTGAATTCGGTGCCTCAAAACTTCATCTCGAATGAAATGACATTGTGTGTCAATGTGTTTTGTTCTTTCATGATGGACTGGATTCTTGACTAGGTTCAGAACACCCTGATTGTCGCAAAACAAGTGTATTGGAGATTTGGATGGATGACCCATACTTGTGAGAATGCGACACAACCATATCACTTCGCACACAGCTTCACATGCGGCGCGATACTCTTCCTCTGTTGATGAAATAGCAACCACCTGTTGCTTCTTGTTGTGCCAAGAGACAGGACCCGATCCAAGATGAAAAATATATCCCGAAGTTGACTTGCGATCATCAAATGATCCGGCATAGTCGGAGTCCGTGTATCCTCGCAAGAAGAATTTGTTGTTCCTCTTGTATTCTAGGCCATATTCCATTGTGCCACGGACATAGTGAAGAACACGTTTTGCTGCTTTCCAATGAGTGGTCTTAGGCTCCCGCATGAACCTCGAAAGATAGTTGACAACAAATACGAGATCCGGCCTAGTATTGGTCGGATATATGAGACTCCCAATCAACTGTCGATAGAGAGTACCATCTACCCGAGGTGAATCATCATATCGCGATAACTCGAAGTCCGGCCTCCATCGGAGTTGCCATTGGCTTGCAATCAGCCATGCGATATTTTTCTAGCAATGTCTTGGCATATTTTTTTCCGAGACACTTTGATGGAGTGCTCCTTCCGGCTGAATTCCAGACCAAGACAAAGAATGGAGAAGTCCGAGATCCGACATCTCAAAAGATTGACACAAGTCTCTTTTGACAAATAGAGATCATAGTTTTTGAACTCCCTGTAATGAGCAGATCATCAACATAGAGTACAAGCAACACTATCTCAGAACCCTGTTTCTTGAAATAGAGGTTTGCATCTGACGGACATCTCTTAAAACCATGCTGCAAGAGGTGATTGTCCATTTTTATATACCAAGCTCGAGGAGCTTGTTTCAGAGCCATATAAGGATTTGACCAATTTGCAAACTTTCTCGCCGTTGGCCTTCCACTGCAAATCCTTCCGGCTGAGTCATATAGACTTCTTCTTGGAGATCACCATTCGTAAAGGCACTTTTGACATCCATCCGATGAAATTTCCACCCAAACTATGCCGCCATAGCACAAATAACTCGAATTGTTGTCATCCGAGCAGTAGGTGCAAAAGTTTCCTCGTAGTCAATGCCTTCCTTTTGAGCATAGCCCTTTGCAACAAGATGGGCCTTATGCTTATCAATTGTCCCATCTCGCTTTGTACTTGACTTTATACACCCATTTGCAGCCAATGGGTTTCTTTCCGTGCGGCAGATCGACAAGCTTCCAAGTTTTGTTTTTCATCAAAGACTTATACTCTGCATCCATAGCAGCCTTCCACTGAGGCTCACCGAGAGCAACTTGTACTGATGCAGGTTCAAGATCGTCTATGGAAGACATAAACACCTTATCACTATCAATATCCATATCTTCTCGTATCTCTTGTCCGGATCTACGGAAAGTTCTTCAAAAGATTGGACACGAGATCATCAACCCCAAAGTATTCTCTCGTTGCAGCTTTCTCCTGTCGAGCCATGTCTGCGAGTACGAGGCCTATCCAAAGTCAAATCTGGTGGAGTAGATAGCTTAGAGTCTTTGATTGTATTTGTATACCACTTTGGATTCTTCTTCTTAGGTGTTGAAGAAGATCCAGAACCTCCAACCTTTGATGAAGGAGATTTAACAACCTGAGTTTCCACAAGGTCTAGGTATACATCTGATGTGTTTGCCGATGTGAAAGCCTCATCAAAAACAACATCTCTACTTATGTGAATCTTCTTGGTTAAGGGATCAATCAAACGATAACCCTTAGAGTGCTCATCATACCCAAGAAGAATACACTTCAATGACTTCTCATCTAGCTTCTTCCTTTTCTCTTTTGGTATGTGCATGAAAGCTTTACATCCAAAAATGCGTAGATGAGAAATGGAGGGTTTCCTACCACTCCATGCTTCCTGTGGAGTCATTCCTTGTAGGGCCTTTGTGGGTGCCCTATTCAATAGATATACTACTGTGGTGACAGCTTCTCGCCCAATATAGTTGCTCAAGTCTAGCTCCCGTGAGCATGCAACGAACCATTTCCATGATGGAACGATTCCTGCTTTCAAAGCAACTCCATTTTGCCGAGGAGTATAAGCAGTAGTTAACCTGTCTTGTGATCCCATTTTCTTTCAAGAATGCAAAAAATTCTTTAGAGGTGAACTCCCCCCTCGATCCGAGCGGAGGGTCTTTATAGAAGTCCCCGACTCCTTCTCAAACGGATTTCTTGAATTGCTGAAAGAAGCCAAATGCTTCAGATTTCAGTTGAAGAAAGAATACCCACATCTTTCGTGAGTAATCATCCACAAATAACTGAAAATACCTCTTACCCCCACAACTGTTGGGAGTGAAGGGACCGCACAGATCGGTATGAACCAACTCCAGAGGTTTCTTTGCTCTTGTAGAGCTCTTTTCAAAAGGCACTCTATGCTGCTTTCCTGCCAAGCAGTCAGAGCAAACTGGTAAAGTGGTAGAAAGGGAAGGAAGACCCTTAACCATCTCATACTTACTTAGCTCAAGTAAGTAACCTGAACTCAAATGTCCATATCTCTTGTGCCATAGGGAAGTTGCCTCCTTTGTAGAGACCGTCATGGCAACATGTGGAGTAGAGATAGTATCTAAGGCAAATAAGCCATGCTTATATGAAGTGGTTGCAATGTTCTTACCCCTCCTGGTAATAGAACAACACTTCTTGCCTCCCTCAACACTAAAGTTCACAACCATATCTTTGTCCATAATTTGTGTGACTGACAACAAATTGTTTGCCAAACCTGGAACATAGAGAACTTTATCAATATGAAACTTTCCATCAGGAAGAGTGACTGAAACAGTGCCTTCTCCCTGAACCTTGTAGGTTTTATCATCAAGCAATAGTGACAGGTTTGCCCTCTTTGGCCTCAAAAGACTCAAACCATGATTTGTCACCATCATGTGCTTACCGGCTCTAGAATCAACATACCATATAGGATCCGTCCGCTTGGACACTCGTGGTAGTCATGAGAACTTTGTGAGCTCTCTCAAAATCCGTGTTCGATTCTTCAACAACAACATTCACTTGTTGTTTGTTCTTTTGTGGTTTGTTTCGGCCTTTCTATTTTGATTGCTTATTCTTATGCCAACATCTGTTTGTATCATGACCTTCTTTGTCACAGATCTTGCAATATCTCTTTTTCTCGTTGAGGTTGTTGAGTTTGTTTTCCTTTTGAATCCTTTTGTGAATTCCCTCCCTTCTAAAAATTACCCTTCTTCCGGTTCTCGCCCTTTCCCGTTGATGTAGAGAGCAATGTTAGAAGAATCATCTCTCTGTAGTTGGCGTGCTTCCTCCTCTTGAAGCATATTAACCAATTCTACAAAAGTAACTTTTCGTTGTGATACATGAAGGGAAGTAATCAACACCCGATAAGAATCAGGTAAAGCTCTCAATACAACTGAAGTAAGGAGCTTGTCTTCAACTGGTTCTCCCAAAGAATTCAACTTTGCTTTCAATTCAGAAACTCTGCAAAGAAAGAATTCAACCTGTCTCACCCTGCTTCATGCTCAGACTATGTAATTGAGATTGAAGAAATAGAATGGTGGAATCATTCTTTCCCTCATATATAGTATTAAGGGCATCCCATGCCGCTTTACTAGTTGCACAGTCAGCAATATGGGGTTGGACTTCATCAGACACATCAAGCAAGATGAGCACTTTTGCTTTACTGTCTAGCTTATCAAAGTCTCTTTGAGCATTAGATGGAGTTGTAGCACCAAAAATAGGTGAAGGTCCGGTTGTTGCTCCGGATACAACATCCCATAAATCATCCATTGCTAGGATGGCCTTCATCTTATTTTTCCATGGTGTGTAATTAGGACCTTTCAACAACCGATGAGAATCAATCATTAGTTTTGCAGACATGATGAAGGTTCCTTATAACACCAATTGGTCCCCCTTTCGATATACCTTTTTCTAGGCCGTTATACCATACAAAATACCCGCCCTTACGTGAGGGAAACTATAGGTATTTAGAAAGATCAACAAAAATCACCCGCCCTTACGTGAGGGAAACTATAGGTGAGTTTTAGAGATCATACGATACGTGGAACATAAGCAAGATCGAAAGGGAATCGCCTTGTTGATGGCACCTACCATAGAAGATTCTTCTCATGCGTGGGGCGTAACTTCCCCTAAACACTATGAAGAATACTTCGTCGGATTTACGCCTAAACACAAGAACGATTAAGGGTAGTGGATGGAGTAAAAAAATGCAAAATGGCAAACTTATCTCTCCCCGACGATTTATAGAGAACAAGCTCAGACGTCGTTGTAGCAACTATATTAGGCGACGGATACAGTAGCGCAATCACGATAGCTTTACCTGTAAGTGCTGGCCAGAGGTATCACAAATACCGAATGTTGCAAGTGCAATAAATTGCACGGATGGGTTTTAATTATTCCGGGGACTTAGGGAGTGAATTTGATTTTAACTTTTAATGTTATAGTGCAAGAAATCAAATATGCAACATACAACAAAAAAAGTGCCCACAGGAATAACCCACTAGGTGTCGGGCGCAGCCGAAAATGCACCTTTTACAATTCGCCAAATTGCTATTTTTCAAAAAAAAATTACTCTCTCTATCCCCCCCTTTTTATGGTATTTTAACAATTTATAAATTTTGAAAAAAGTAAAATTTAATATTTTAATAAAAAATATTTCATATTTAATTAAATAAGTTTCTAATTAAATTAAAAAAAATAATTAAGAAACAATTTAATTAATATAAAATATTAATTATTAAAAAATTAAAACTTTAATCAAAATTAAATAAAAAATTTATACCTGATTTTGGGGTCGGCAGGATTGGAACCTGCAACCTCAGGGCTCCCCGAGCCCTACCGCATAGCTCACTGCCAGGTGAGCTAGCGGGCTGATCCGCTTGGATCAGGGGGCGCCCTCCTCTTTCAACACGAGCCCGCAGCTCGTCCTGGCCGCGCCTCCTCCTCTTTCGGGCTCTGTCCTCCTCCGTTGGTCGCGACCGCAGCGCGTGGCTGCTGTGCAGCAAGCAGCCTACAGCTGGACAGCCTGCGGCGGCTGCTGCTACAGTTAGCTGCGACTGCTGTTGTGGCCATGGCTATAGTGCGCTATGCGTCGTGCACGCAGGGCAGCAGTTAGCCGTAGTTGTTGCACGTTGCGCACGCGGGGCAGCAGTAAGCCGTGACTGCTGCATGCTGCGCAGTGCGCACACGGGGCAGCAGTAAGCCGCGGCTGCTGCGCGCTGTGTAGTGCACACGGGGCAGCATGGGAGGGGAAGGGGGGGAGGGATGGGGGGGCATGTGGGTGGCCACGTTGCGACGACGGGAGGGGGTGTTCCGCCGCACGTGATGAAATATCACGTCGCGACGGGGGGGGTGGGTGCCGTCGTGGCGCAAAAAGAATTTTTTTTTTTAATTCAACACACGGGGGGGGCGGTCGTGGCCGCAAAATTTTTTTTTTTTTTTTTTTTCAATGCAATCACGCGGCGTGGGGGGAATTCCTGCGTCCGCAAAAAAAAAAAAAAAATTTAATTCAATCGCGATCACGTCGCGAAAAATTAAATCTCGCGGTGCTTGGGAAAGAAAACCAGACCAGCACTGGGAAAAACAGCGCACAGGAGGTCTGTGTTTTTTTTTTTTTTTTTTTAAACTATGCGTTTAGGGAAAAAAAAATGCACAGTCCAGCGTCCGCAAAAAAAAACGCACAGTCCAGTCCAAGCAAACAGCGTCCGCCTCCTCTCCTCTTCTCACGTTACTGGCTCTGATGCCATGTTAGATAAAACAGCAGTTTGATTCATGTCCGGGATGGTTTAAATAATACAATTGCAGGACTATAATAGCCCGGAGGTTACGAAACCATCCGAGGCTGAAATAGAACCTGTTATAACAAATAACAAGTTCTGCCTAATTAACAATATAATGTAATAACAAATATACTAACAAATATATACGCTAACAAAAATTGCAAAACTACATGTTGAGCCATACGACCTATGTTATATCCAAACAAAATCCTTTGGAGTATATGATGAACAAGACATATCATAATACATGTACTGCAAAATGGATCATTCTATTGACAAAATTTGATCTAGATTTCATAAGCCAAAATTCCATCAAGGGACAAGTCATAGTGGATCAATTAGCAGAGGCACCTCTTCAAGATAGCAAACTCTCACTATATAATTGCCTGATGATGTAGTCTTCGCATTATCAGATCCGTCGAAACTCGAAAAACCTGAGAAAAAAAGAGACATGCATTTTTCTTCAATGTTTCAAAGTGCGAGCAAGGGGGTGGAGTAGGGATAGTCTTTATCACACCACAGGGTGCTCCATTACCCTTATCATTCAAACTAGACTTACATTGCACGAACAATAACATAGAATATGAGGCCTTGATTTTTGGACTTCAAATGGTTGTGGCAATGGGAATTAAAATATTAAATATCTTCGATGACTCCTTTCTCATAGTATATAAAGTCAAAGGATTGTTCCAATGCAGGTGCCCACTCCTGAAAGCTTACAAGGATCTTGTTGACACCTACCTAGCCCGACTAGAATGGTATGACATCGAGGCAATCCCTCATACGTCAAACATATTTGTAGACACCATAGCATCGTTGGGATCCTTAATCCCTCAGAATCTGTCTGTTGAATTCACAACCATTCATGTGAAAGTTTTCGTATTTTAAGCAATATAACGTGAGGTTATTGACAACCTAGAGTCGATCAACATGATCCAAAACGAACCAAATCGGGATTGGTCCTTCAAATTTAGAGCTTTCTTGCAAACAATACCTTGGAAATCTTTGATATCTCAAGGTCCTACGAAGTGTGGTACAACAATTCACCACAGGGTTACCTCTCAATCTGTGTTCTCATATTCTGGATCACAAGAGGAACATGTTGTTTTATCCATAGAATTTGTGGCTTATCAGGATTGGTTTTCCCAATTACAGGATTTCCTGAAGCTTGGAATAGTATCGCAAGGTCTGTCGCATGTCGAAAGATGAAAATTTAAAAAGAAGATGACAAGATATATTTTTCTAGAAGAGGTCCTTTATAGATGATGTTACGATGGAATGCTCCTTCGTAGTCTTGAGCTCTAGGAAGCATCTTGGGTAATATCGCAAGCTCATGATGGTACGTGTGATGATCACTTCAGTGGCATGGCCATCATTAAATGCATTTTGATGATGGGTTACTATTGACCCCATATGGAAAAGGATTGTTGTATGTTAGGAAATGCGTCAAGTGCCAGCATCATGTAAACCTCACCCAATTACCATCACAAGCCTTGCAACCCATCCAGGCAGCATGGCCCTTCTCATAGTGGGAATTAGACTTAGTGGGGAAGATATCTCCCCCGTCGTCAGGTCGACATACATTCATCATAACAACCACTGATTATTTCACCAAATGGGTCGAGGCGATCCCCTTGACATCGACAATTGGACCGAGGATTGCAGATTTTATACTCCACAATATCACAAGTCATTTTGGGGTCCCTTCGAAGATTATATTGGATTATGAGCCATCTTTCAAGAAGAAAAATGTGAATGCTTTAATGGACAAATACCACATCCAACAAAATTTTTTAACACCTTATTATCCACAAGCAAATGGATAAGTAGAAACCTCAAACAAAACAATCATCTCCATCTTGAGGAAGATGGTGAGAGATAATCATAAGGACTGGCATTTGCAGTTACCTCTTGCATTATGGGCATACAAGACTAGTGTGCGGCACCCACTGGGGCAACACCATTTTCACTCGTATATGGCACTAAGGCCATCATGCCCCTAGAGTTGGATATTCCAACCTTGTGCATAGCATTGAAGGACTTCATAGATGATGACACCGTGTGACAATGCCGCCTTGATCAGTTAATGCTTCTTGATGAACGACGAGTAAATGCCTTGGAGCATCTTTGCGTTTATCAAAATTGCCTTGCACGCGCATACAATAGTAAAGTCCATTTGAGATAATTCAAAGTTAGAGATCTTGTGCTCAAAGAAAACCAACAGAACTCAAATCTGCCACCATATTTGTGAGACAAATTTGCGGTAAATTGGATAGGCCCCTACATGATTTCAGAGAAGGTTGGACCTGAAGTATATCGTCTTACATCATTGGATGGTGTTGAAGAGCCTGAGCCTCTCAATATCATCCACTTGAGGATATTTTACATATAAAACATCAAAAACATTCAAATATGTCATAAAAATAAAAAACATTCAAATATGTCATAAAAATAAAAAACATTCAAATATGTCATAAAAATCACAAACACTCCAAAGGCATTTTAAATCCCTTTGGTCAAATCATCACAAAAATTCTCCAAAGGCATCTTAAAGACCTTTGGTCAAATCATCACAAAAACGCTCCAAAGGCATCTTAAAGCCCTTTGGTCAAATCTTCATAAAAATGCTCCAAAGGCATATTAAAGCCCTTTGGTCAAATCATCACAAAAATGCTCCAAAGACATCTTAAAACCCTTTGGTCAAAAATCAAATCAATAAAAAATCTCCAAAGTCATCTTAAAGTCCTTTGGTCAAAAATCAAAAATCCAAAAATATTTACATCTTACATTTGCACCCACATAGTTGCATTTCATTATAACAAACGTATCCATTGCATTCGCATAGGTTATGATCATATTCTTACAAATTATGACATAGTCGTATCACAATCACAATATTCAAATCCATATTTATCCATGCATCCATGTGTGTAACTATGTTTTTCAACACAACCATATCATGTTGCTATAAGGAATATACTAAAGTTTCCTAGTCTTTCAACCATGTCTAGCGGTCTTATCAACATTTTTAGAAAGCCACCTAGATAATAGAGGGCAGGGTCTAGTTGTGAAAATACCCTGGATATTCATGATCCCATCACTAATTAAAACACTAAAATCCTAGTTGGTACAAGGGAAATATGAAAACAACAAAAGTGGTCTAGGTTACCTTAAGAGAAAAGGATCTTCCTTGCTTATCCCCCTGTGCAACCGATTTAAAGGTGCTAAGAATTGGCAAAAGGACAAGTTTCGCCCTACCCAAAAATGAGTGATTATCATCACTACATGAATCCATTGCTTTCATTAAAACAAGCAAAAACCCTGAAACAAAGTACAAATTCAAAGTCCCAGATTTCAAAGTCATAGTTCACAAATAAAGCAAATAGTGATTATCATCACTACATAGATCCCTTGCTCAAAAGAAAAATAAATGAAAATAAACAGTGATTTTCATCACTACACAAGAGCAAATATCTCAAATGAAATAAATCAAAAAAGAGAATGGAGCTTGAATCCCTGGAATTCTTGACATTGCACAAAACTGGAAGGAGAAATCCTTATGCTTGACGATATGTCTATTACAATAGCTTCTGGTATTTTTATAGACCAATATTTGAATGTGGATGAGCTAGATTAGGTAACTCATAATGCCTAGTGGTATAGTCCAAATAAGTCCAACATAAGGATGAGATGAACACGTGAGGATCCCTGATCTTAGCCATGGGCTGAAAGAATCCCGCCTGACATCGAAGGAAATGCTTGGGTTATATCTCAAAATATATATTCATTTGCATAGAGATAATGAATATCCAGGGACATGGTCAAAAGCCTTGCTTTTCAAAAGTCTTGTATGGTAAGTACATAGTTGTTGATAGGATAACTAGAGTGTTTGAAGTCTCAGGAAAAACCTCAAAAACTCCTACATAGAAAAAAATCATATCATCAACCACATAATCAACTTTATCCATTAGCTTCTTTAAATTAGGGGGGTATTAATAAAATACATTAGATACCGGATATATGTTAGAAATGATATTTAGACGGCCATTGATTATTTTATATATTTTAAATTACAAAATCTTATCCAGAAAATATACATACATTCCTCACCATTATGTTGCACATATGAATGGTTTAAATAATTAATTCTTATGATTAGAATGATTATTAAATATTCATGGTTGTTATACTTTCTATGGTATCACCCATTAGATTGTTGGAATCATATCATATGCATACAATTATGTTTTAAAGCAATTAAAACATACAATTTCATTCACATTAGATTACATACTGCATTCACCATATCATAGCATGAGTTAGATGCATACAATTAAACCAAAATTAAACATGTATCTAACAAAAACATTACATCCATAAAAACACGTCATAAATCATCCATCTAAGATCACATCATTACATTCATCCATACATAAAATCATAAGTCCATCATTAAATAAAATCATGATACATCACATCATGTCACAATAATCAAATCATATAAGCATCTACATAAACACATACATAAGCATCCATCTCAAATCCATATCATCATAAATATCATCTATCATCTAAAATATATATATCAACTCATCATAATGCCATCATAACATCGCATAAATAAAACAAAAACATAAGAAATAAATGACACACACAATGAAGCATAAATGTAGAGTCTCATATAAATATGTGTGTCTCAAAAGATGTCTCAGAACATGTATCTGAAAGTGCATGAATATACAAAAATTACCCGCAGGCTACAATCATATAGGTCAAGCAGACCTCAAAAATGAAATCCAAGTGCATCGTCAATTGAACACAGGGTCTATACCCCCAGCATCACCTCCCCTTGTGCTTGTGTCATGCGTAGAGTGATGTGACCCTGCTGGTATCTTTGTGCGAGTCCGAGTCCTCTGGCTAGGACGGACCAAAGATTGCCCAAAGGTGGAGGGCCTGCTGACCTGTGAGCCACATGCACCTGGTGCCTCCCTAGGGACAACTTTGTGCCTCCTAAGCTATACCTAGATCTTGATCAACTGGATTTTAGCCTCAAACTCATGCAACTATGCTCTCAGATAAGAATCCCTCTCCTCGAGATCCAACTCCTCCTCATCCTCCTTAGGAGCCTCCTTCTCCTCCACTGCCACCTGCTCTACTGGCTAGCCTTATACCTCGGTCCTGGCTTAAACTTTGCACCCTGCTAGATCTGCACCATCATCCTCGTGACCCAAGATGCCATCACCATGCCATATCAGATCCCCCCACCACTGCATAAATATATCTGTGACTCCCCCAGTGACTCCTGGGTCAACTGTTGGGGCATCATCCTCATCAAAAAGCTCTATGATCCATGGAGGAGGAAGGTCTCCCTCTGTTGTGAGACACCTGTACAAAAATGGAATAAGTGACACATCTTGTTGCAGCCCATACTAACAGAGAACCTGGGAGTAGAAGAAATATTCCCTGATGTCAACCTTACGGTCGATGAGCCACCACTCATGCCATGTCCTAGCTATGAAACTAGCTAGATCATCCTAAGTTGGGCACTCATGATACGGATGCCACATGATATCAACGGCCTTAAGCCCAGTAAAAGTAGCAGTGTAGCGAGAAAGCTCCCCCACATGAGGATGGCTCTTGCGCTTCTCACACCCTTGAGCCCATCTAGCAGCATAGTATTGTATCCGCTCCTCAATAACTATAATCTTGGTAGGAAAACCCTTGGGACAATCTACCTTGATGTGCTCCCATCCCCAAACCTATAGAAGCAAATTGCAAGCGATGCTGACGTGACCTTGTCGACGGATATGATACAACTCATCATAGCACTGGGCCAACAAAGATCTACCCCATGCATAGATGATGGGCTCCTCGATGTCCATCAAATCCTAGACCATCGCAAGGAGGTTCTACAAGAACTTTAGGCCTAATCAATCTGGAATAAGAATATTTCTGATGACCATCAGCAATACTGTGTGGCTCCCCATGAAGACACGCTCCCTATACCAACGTATGATAGATACACCACCATATTTGGTGTCCTTGAAGGCATCTGCAACATGCCTTCCAAACACCCGAAGAAAGACAATGTCACTATCATTAGTGGTCAAAGAGACAATGGCCACTCCATCAAAGTGGATCCGAAATATCCTATACACATCCTCTAGTATGATAGTCATCTCACCAGTAGGAAGGTGGAAGGTATTAGTCCAAGAATCCCATTGGTGCACCAGGCCCATGAGGTAATCCTAATCTAACATAATATAGGGCAGCCTAGTGATAAACTGTAGCCCGTGGACCTTGAACCAATCCTAGTTTGTATCATCCAGGAGTGGGAGAAGGTCATTCATGAGCTTTAGGTCACGAGCCCGAGCAGTAATAATATAAGAGCAAAAGATAAAATAAAGCATAACTATGATGCATCTGAGGCATAAATCGCTATAAAACATGGAAAACGGTGCACATAATGACAAAACTATCCTAAGCCTAAGCAAATAGAAATAATGCAACTAATCAGGCAGCACAATGCAAGGAAGTAGCTCAAAATTTTAGAAAAATCAGCATAATCACCTTGCAAGAGTTCAAAATATTACAAAAATCAACCAAGGCATTCGGTCGATGTCACCTATAGTAGCTATAAATTAGCCATTATGGATAGCAGAGGCCAAACCCCAATGATCAAATTTCTAACCGTTGGATTTTAAATTTGGCTACTCTAAGCAATAGCGACCAAACCACAGGCCGAGTTGGTCGCTTTGAGCAGCAGCAGCCGATGGGTGACATGGCAAACCCATGATCCCTAGGCCAAAAATACCAAAATTTTAACAAAAAAAAAGCAAAATGGGGACCAACCCATCTCAACAAATCCTAAACTAGACCTAACTACGAGTTTGGTTCGTTACCAGCAAATTTAATGAGGTTCTTGTACCGATTACATAATGTAGTTCATTTTACCCAAAGATGAAATAGACAAGGTCAATATTTGAGAGAAAACCCAAGAATCTCTAGCTCCTTCACTTGTAGATGTATCTCCCTACATAGCCATGGCCTCTGAATCGCAATAGCACTCCAAATCACAAAATTCGCTTTCACTACAGAGCTCTAAAATACAAACTGATAGCTGGTGAAAGTGAAAATTCAAAACCCTAGGGTTAATTTTTATTTTCTTGAATAATACCTTGGTCGCTTCTATCATCAGCGACCTATATTTCTTGGCTGCTCAGGATGAGAGCGGCTACAGGTAGGTATTTTGGGGGTCGTTGGACCTGACAGCGTCCAGTAACCTAGACAAAAACAACAAGAATTCTCTCCATGGGAAGTAGAAAAAATATTAAATAAACACATTTTGATGACTCATGGTTATCATAATGTTCAAAATAACAAAAAATTACATAAAAACAAATCTCGAGTAAGCTTCGTATTCATTTATTTACTCTATCAACTCGATGGTTGCAACGATTTGCATTCCATGAAACTTGGTGAGATGAGTAAGTCACCATAGAGCTACTCAAGGCAAAATCTTCATTTTTGGAATTACGATGCATCACCTCGACCCCGAAGAAGACCAAGATGGTCGGATTGCTCCATGGGTATGATGGAATCATCCTAATTCTCCTATGACACCAAAAATACTGAGCCAAGTGATTCAATACAAGCATAAATAGGATCGCTCACCCTAACTCCCTAAGAAGGCTATTTGTGGTCGGATCGCTCCTCGAGATAAGGATGAGTGATCATCATAAACAAGTGAAATCACACTTGGATGGGGGTCGCCCATTAAATAACAAACACTAGAAAGGAACCAAACTTAGTCAAAATGGTCAAGCGACTTGTCGCTTCATTCATCATCTTTCCCTCACCAATTTATTTGTGTGAGGGGGGTAGTTCAAGTCTTCAAAATAATCATAATCAAAATCAACAAAAGATCACTTGATCATGTCAAAATTACGTTCATCCTACGAATAGTTGCATCCAAAAAATTACATAACTTCCTCATTTGCTAGGAACATAAGCAAACATGGCATCTTCAATTTGTAGCTCTCCTACCGATCGGATCTGATTGTAGCAACAAAAGCTACCCGATTGAGTCTGAGGAATGAGTGTGATTGAATATGTGCAAGCCCTATGCTAAGTAAAGCCTTCCAAACATTGAAGCAATAATTCAAGGATGAGTGTCGTCTTGCATGATTGGGCCATCCAGTGTTGATCAGATCAATGATCATCATACACCCTACGAAATACTCCTCTTCTCCTATCAATGATCAGATCAATGATTCTCTTCTCCTATCTAGATCTGGTTGTATCCACTGAATCTGTCCAGGAAGGAGAAATACTTCCTCCTAGAGAGTGTATCCAAGACTTGATCAATGAACGAGAGCAGGAAGTGGTCCTTCTTGGTCGCTTTGCTTAACGCTCTGTAGTCCACAGAGATTTACCACTTTCTATTCTTTTTAGGGACTACCACTAACGGTGATACCCACTCGCTGTCAGAAATTGGATAGATGAATCCGAAAGTCAAGAGTTTTTGCAATTCTTCCTTGACAATATCTTTCATTATCGTATTCATGCTTCTCTATGCTTGCCTGCTTGGATTTGCTTGATCATTGAGGTATATACAATGGGTATAGATCTCTGGGTTGATACCCTTCATATCTGAGTAATCCCATGCAAATGCATGTTGGTGTCTAACCAGGAGCTCTTCTACTTTTGTCAATTGTGTGGGAGTCAACCCACTGCTAACATTCAATGTTCTTCCCAGTCCGACATGTATCTACTGAACGTGGTGATCTTGGACACCAGCCAACAACGATCCAGATGTGAAGATGGAGGAACTCCATAATAGCACCATCTTCATCTTCTTTTGCCAACTCATCCAACATCATCACCGGCTAGATCATGGATAGCTCAGGATTTTCATGCTCGGTCAACATGGGTTCTCCTAATGAGTTGACGGACTGTGTTGGGGGTGAAATAGTCAACCTTTTAACATTTTGTCCATTGGAGATGGTCATCATCCCATCTCGGTAGCTGATGTAAGCATCAGCTATTGCCAGCCATGGCCTTCCCAAGATGAGCGGGTAACCGCCTAGCCTAGTTTTAGATTGTAAGACTAAAAATTCGACTGGGTATTCCCATGCGCTAACTATCACTATTACATCTTCCAACATTCCTTTCGGTGCCACGGTCGATCGATCAACCAGTTATAGCACTTTCGTAGTGGGTTTTAGGTTCATGAGTTGTAGCCTCTGCATGGTCTCCTAAGGTATTACATTAATGACTACTCCGAGATCGACCAACGTATTGGACAGGGAATATCCCTTGATTTTTACAGTCAACATCAGGTTGCCCAGGTCTGCATACTTAGGATGGCATATTTTGCCCATCATCAAATATGCTAGTTTACCCATGACATTGATAGTCTAGGTTGCTCTTCGTCCTGGCTTCCTTAGACACATCTCTCTTATCACCTTGGTATATATCGAAACATCTCGGATGGCTTGAAATAATGGAATTGTCACGATGAGGTTCTTCAAGCTAGACAAGATATCGAACTCCGACTACATTACTTTCCTCTATTCTTCCAGCTAGTTGGGAAATGGAGCCTTTGCTCTCTCAGGCGTTTCTTCTATCACCTCTTCTACAAGAGGTGTTTCTCCTATGTATTCCTCCTCTTCTACCAGTGGAGGTGTTCCTACTCCTAGCTATCTACCAGACCTAAGCTGAATATGGTACATTAGATACATCTCACCCTCCACGTTGTATGCTAGTTGGTTCACCCTGTTATTAGGATTTTTCGTCAGTTGTGCGGGTAGCTGCATAGGTAAATTATATTGGGGGTGAGTTGGTGCTACATTCTGTGGAGCCTGATTCCATGTAGTGTGGCCTCTCCACTTCTGCCTAGGATATGGATATGGCATCCATGGCTGTTGGTTTGGGAATGCTGATGTCGGTGCGTTGGACCAGGGTGATGGCCTCCACCACCCCATGTTAGGTTGTTGAGGTGGGCCTTGGGGTATGTATGGTCCTCCCCCATATGATGGCATTTCGGTTGGCATATTCCCCACAAGGGGTTGTGGCCAACTCTTCTTATTTCCTATGAAATAGGCATCCACACTTTCAGCATCCTCCTAATTACTAGGCTTGTGGGCACAATCAAGTTTTATGGTTCAGCCTACAAACTGCACATACTTTGACTTTGTTCTCTGAACATGCATTCTTTGCATGCTTCCCTCTACATTTTGGACAAAAATAATCCAATGTTGCTTTGTTTTCTTACTTATTTTTCTCTAACAGCAGTGTTTCCATCTGCAATGCTAGAGATGAGAGCATTTCACTCTTTAAATCTTTTAGCATGTTACCTATTTCTGTCTTCGTGACTGAAGCAGTCACTTTCATGGTTCTAGAAGTGGTCTTGCCTCTCCTTCTTGAGTAGTTTCGGCATAGTTTTCAGATGTCTTCCATAGCGTGCTGGTAGACATCACCTCCATAAATCATGTTAAGAGCCTCCAGTGATTCATTGGTAAGTCCTCTCAAAAATATGCTTTTGAGGGACTTATCAGATAGTTTTGTGTGAGGAGATCGTTGAAGATTGAAGTTGAATCTCTCCTAGTATTCCTTAAGAGACTCATCTTCTTTCTACATCATGCTTAGGACCTCTTCTCTGGAGTCTCTTGCTCTCCTAAAATCTTGGTATTGCTCTAAAAAGAGCTTCTTCATTTGATCCTAAGTGGCAATGTGTTTGTATCCCAGACCGATGAACCACTGCAAAGCTGCATCATCCAATGTGGAAGGAAAGAGTTTTAGCTTCTATGTATCAGATTTGTAGTCCAAAGACCTGCATAAGACATCAAAATTAAATACAAATAGGTCAGGATCCTCAGTTGGGTATCCTTTGAAGGTCAAAAGGTGAGCAAGGGATATGTTTTTCATTTTGGTATCTCCTACTCCTTCATCAATCGGGAAACTAAATCCAGATGAGACTTCTTCGTTGTCAGCCATTTTTTCAAGAAATGTGGTCTCTAATGTAGTATTTATGGCCTTACAATTGTTTAAGACTTTTTTATTCAAGGCTCTAAGGTTGTATGGTGTTATCGTCCGATCTTCTATAGATTTCCACAACAGGGCTTCCTCTAAGGGTGTCCTATTAAATAGGGGATTTATGATGATTCATTCTTCCCCAAGTTGATGGGATGAGGAGGTACTTTGCACAAAGTGCGGATCCTCACTCCAATGGATTGTTGGTGGTGGGTCAGGCGAGTCTAATTCAAATTTAGAATGTTTGGTTGACTCAGGTTTTGGTGGATTGGTTTTTATAAACCGACCATCAGGTCATCTTCTTCTTGAAGAACTCATACAAGGTTAGATGGAAGGTTTCCAGGTATTGTAAATAATCTAGTTGAGATGCTTCCCCGACAACGGTGCCAAAATGTTGTGGGCCAATCAAGGTTAAATTTTTTCCTATTTTGGTCACATGCATGTGCATTTAATTTATCAACCCAAGGAGCTTCGTAAACTTGTGAACGGTCTTGAACAATATTGCTTATAATACCACTTGAGATGAGTCCGCTAGTTCTACTATTGGGGGGTGTTTCAACGGTCATCAATCATTCATACACTCCTCAATAATTTACGTAAAAACAATTAAATGTACAGAAAGGAAATTTTCACGCATTCTTGGAAATAAACCTATTGCAATACTAGAAATAACAATGCGATAAATAATCTTATAAAAGTGATAAACTAATCTAGAAAACACAGGAAAAATAGGGGAAGAAATACTGGCTTGGAGTGGGCCCAGGCTCCAGCAGCTTCCTCTCAGCTGAACACGCACTTAGAAACTCTTAGAATTGTATTATAATTATCAAAGTATTACAATGCTTCTTCTGTATAGCTATCTACATTTACTATCAAAATATTATATATATCCTCAGAGAGGTCTGCGTGTGTTTATATAGCACACCCACATATCTTCTGTTACAAAGAAGTTATAACAGTCAATTCATTCCAGACTAAACTAAGATAGTCTGGTATATGTGATCGACGTCTGCTAAATCTGACATTCATTTCTAATGGTGGCGTGTTCACTAATTGGTTTGTACTTTGCCTGGCATTGGTAGGACATTCTCATACGTTGATGTGATCCCCAATTTAACTCTACATGACGTAGAGTTGGAACTGCACCAATCTTTGTTTTCCATGTCGTGTTTGGCTGGTCAACGGGCCAAGAACAGGTGCACCTTCCCTATGAGGAAGGTTCCTAAGTATGTCAAACACCTTCTCTATGTGGAAGGCGCCTTACTATCGTTGGTGCATTCTTGGAAGAGGAAGGTGCTTATCTTCTGTTGGCGCCTTCCTATGAGAGGAAGGCGCTTGCCTTCTAGTGGCGCCTTCCTATCGATGCCTTCTTTATGAGAGGAAGGCGCTTGCCTTCTAGTGGCACCTTCTTGTGAGAGGAAGGCACTTATTTTCCTTTGGCACATTCCTGGAAGAGGAAGGTGCTGGCCTTCTATTGGCGCCTTCCTGGGATAGGAAGGCGCTTGTCTTTCCTTAGAGCCTTCCTGGAAGAGGAAGGTGCCTACTTACGCTTGGCGCCTTCCTAAAAGAGGAAGGCGCCTACTTACGCTTGGCGCCTTCTTGGAAAAGGAATACACCTACCTTATCTACCATAATTTTGAAAGAAACAAAGTGCCAGGTCCATGAAAAGACCTCGACTAATCCAAATCTGACTAAATCAACTACAATTCCACCAAAACACACTGAAAACACACGAATTAGATAACACGCATAATTTCATAAAATAATTATATAATCATTCATAAACATATGCAATCCTTATTATATAGCTGCATAATAATTAAGAACATGTATACAAAATATGAGCATTTTTTATGCTCATCAAGTAAGTCACCATAGAGCTACTCGAGGCAAAATCTTCATTTTTGGAATTACGATGCATCACCTCGACCCCAAAGAAGACCAAGATGGTTGGATTGCTCCACGGGTATGATGGAATCATCCTAATTCTCCTATGACACCAAAAATACTGAGCCAAGTGATTCAATACAAGCATAAATAGGATCGTTGACCCTAACTCCCTAAGAAGGCTATTTTTGGTCGGACCGCTCCTCGAGATAAGGATGAGTGATCATCATAAACAAGTGAAATCACACTTGGATGGGGATCGCCCATTAAATAACAAACACTAGAAAGGAACCAAACTTAGTCAAAATGGTCAAGTGACTTGTCGCTTCATTCATCATCTTTCCCTCACCAATTTATTTGTGTGAGGGGGGTAGTTCAAGTCTTCAAAATAATCATAATCAAAATCAACAAAAGATCACTCGATCATATCAAAATTACGTTCATCCGATGAATAGTTGCATCCAAAAAATTACATAACTTCCTCATTTGCTAGGAATATACGCAAACATGGCATCTTCAATTTGTAGCTCTCCTACCGGTCGGATCTGATTGTAGCAACAAAAGCTACCCGATTGAGTCTGAGGAATGAGTGTGATTGAATATGTGCAAGCCCTATGCTAAGTAAAGCCTTCCAAACATTGAAGCAATAATTCAAGGATGAGTGTCATCTTGCATGATTGGGCCCTCCAGCGTTGATCAGATTAATGATCATCATACACCCCGGGAACATAGTAGTCTATGTTTTTGCACATCGCAAAAAGAGGCATCTATAGACACCTAAAACTTGTCATGTTCATGGAGACTACTCACATAGGCACACTATAGGTCATGTGACTAAACCTTGGGATATTCAAAGTGTCAAAAGTGGTTTTGGCTACTCATATGGGGCATTTTCAGCCCATCCAAGCCTAGCCATTGTAGACCAGAGTGGCTAGAATTCAGTCGTTGTGGCTCAGAGTGGCCAAACCTTAGCCGTTGTAGATAAAAATGGCTAAGCTTTAAATACATTTTTTTGCCCATCCAGCCTAATCTTGGATGAAAGTTGCAGTCTGCATGCAATAAGGACGAGCGGGGACAACTTTACATTCCTCATCATAGCCAGTCTACATAGAAGAATCCAATCTTGATTTAGACTTCAGTTAAACATAGAAAAACAAAGAGCTTCCCATGCTAACACCTAGTATGCATGAGGGATTCAGTCCTAGGGTTCAAACATTGACTTAGGGATTCAAACACTTTATAAGGAGAAAACCTAAAAGCACTATGGGACCTTTTTTGATCAATTAGAGGACCTTCTTAGACCTCCTTTTATCAATCAGAGAGAGAGAACATCATACATCAAAACTTTGAACAGGGTGGATCATTGAGGAGAGCTTCTAAATACTTGGAGAGCTTCCCTTGGAGATTGATTATTTTAGCGAAGCCCTATCGGATTGGAGGGTAAATATGAACACATAAGGTAATCATTTTAACATTAGTAGCATACTTGAGACTATAGCCGTTGGATCAATAGGAGGATATTTCACCTTAGCAGTCGTTGTCCGAGACAGTGGCCCGCAACCTAGTATAGGGTTTTAGGTGTTCTTTTCTTTCATTTTGCTTTCTCGTTCATTTCATTAGCATAGGCTTTATTTTAGTTATTCACATTCATAGTACTAGTTCATTGCATTTGTTTCTATTGAGCTTATTCTTTGCTAACAACCTCATTCGAGGAGGCAATCTCGAACATCTAAGTGTGTGTTGTTGTTTCACTGATTTCAGGGCTACAGGTTCATTGGGAAAATCTGCAACATACGAAAGCAATAGAATCCCTCTAGCAATCATACCTAGAGAAGGAGGCATCTATAATCCCTCATACATTTCTGTGTGCATCACTAGGAAGCCTGATAAAAGTGCGCCCCCTGTGTGAGGGGATATTTTATACACCTGTTGCCCTCTTTGTGTGTAAAATCATGTATCAAATGAAGGGTATCCCTTAGAGGGATTCATATGTAATTGGATCTTGGGAATATCAATAAAAAAAGCATTCATTCATTTATTTCTTTGCATTTTGGTTATATATGCTTTGTGCCTTTCATTTATTGCATGTTTAACATTAAAGGATTCAATCGAATCGTAAGTAGAGTAGTTGGTGGATGGCATGCCTCTTCCTCGGGGTCACTACAGGATGTATGTACATGAATTATTCTAGTATGGTAATTCCTTTCAAAGGAAAGAGAATAAAGATAAAACCTAAAAAACTGGTAGCTTATCATATCAAAAAGATCGAGGAAGACATGTGCAATATTAATCCCCTGGAAGAACTTGAGCTGGTGGAAAATATTGAGGAGTTGGATATTGAATATGAGTTACCTTTCAGGGAAGATTACAGTCAGTTTGGAACTGGTATGGGAACATATAGTATCTCAACTGAATTAGAGAAGAAAATTCCTGTTATATCCAATCAATCCCTGAGGGAAAAGGAAACATGGACCATGCACTTTGATGGTTCTAAATTGAGAAATGGTGCAGGAGCAAGGGTAGTTTTATAGTCCTAATAAAAGGGGACAACTAATTTTGCCTACAGACTAACATGGTCATGTACTAATAATACCATAGAATATGAGGCCTTTTTTCTTGTATTGATTCAGGTAGAAAGCATGGGCATTAAGATCTTGAACATATATGGTGATTCTGAGCTAATAGTCCATCAGGTAAGAAATAGGTGCAGCAGTAAGCACCATTACTTAAAATATTATAGAAATAGGGTATGGGATCTGATGGAATCCTTTGATGCCCTGAATTTAAATTTTATTCCCAGAGAGAAGAACACTCTAGAATATTCCTTAGCAACAAAGGGAGCCAACTTCAACCCTTTTGTAGACTATATAATCAATAAATCCAAGGGAATCAAAATGATTTTCAGACCTACGATACCAGACAAGTAGATTTTCTAGCAGGTCTTTGAAAGTGATGAGCAAATAATTGACTTTCTAGTAAGAGAAGCATATCTCTCTACTATATAAGAAGAGAATCTAGAAGAAATTGATCAACAAGATGTTATTCAACTAAGTAACAATCACATTCCTAGAGGATTGATCACTCTAGAAAGCTTATTTGACAATGAAGACAGAAAAAAGATCAGAACCATGAAAGTCAGTGAAAAAATCTTTAAAGAAGTGGAAGTTGGTTTTGAAAAGAAGCTCAATGTTGGAATTAAATGTTCACCAAAGGAATCTGAAGATTTCAAATCCTTATGCTTAAAATACCAAGATATTGTGGTTTGGCCATATGAAGACCTCAAGGTATATGACAAGAAGGTTATCCAACATACTATTGAGCTAGAGCCTAATGCAAAGCCTTTTAGGTAGAAGCAAAGGCCTGTGAACCCAAGGATTGAGGCCATCATGAGAGAGGAGCTATTAAAGTTACTAAAGGCTAAGATCATATACCCAATAAAACATTCTACCTAGGTAGCTAACTTGGTACCCGTAAGAAAAAATAATGGTGATATATGCTTGTGTGTAGACTTCATAAATATTAACCAAAGCATCCCTCAAAGATCACTATCCCCTCCCATAGATTGATCAGATCTTACAGATAGTGGCAGGGACGGAGAGGTTCTCATTGTTCAATGATTACTCTGGATACAATCATATTTGGGTGAAAGATGAAGATCAGTATAAGATAGCATTCACTACCAAATTGGGCATATTTTCCTACCAAAGAATGCCTTTTGGGCTATCCAATGCGGGAGCCACAATTCAAAGAGCCATGTATTATGCCTTCAATGCACTAATAAACAAGGTCGTTCTGATTTATTTGGATGATATGACTATGTTTTCCCATAATAAAGCAGACCACCTATCACACCTAGAACAAGTTTTCCAAAAATGCAAAGAATTTGGCATTTCACTCAATCCTAAGAAGTCATTCTTTGCAGTTCATGAGGGAAAAATTCTAGTTCATGTGGTCTCAAAAGAAAGTATGGCCATAGATCCAGATAGAATTAGATCCATTTTTGCTCTTAATTTACCTACAAACAAGAAGACCTTGCAGTATTTTCTGGTCCAGATTAATTTTGTCAGGAAATTCATTTATGACTTTGCACAGAAAGTCAGGCCTATATCTGAGTTACTCAAGAAGAATGTTGAGTTCAAATGGACTGAAGTTAGAAAATAAGCTTTTGATATTATCAAATAGTCCATTGCAACAACCCCAGTTGCTGATAAATCCAAATTTCAGTAAATATTTTATCCTTTATGCATATGGAGTTGAAGAAAGTTACACCTCAATACTTACTCAAAAGAACGATCAAGGTGAAGATCATCCTATATTATTTTGGAGCTAGACACTCCATGATTACCAGGTCAAATATAACTTCATTAAAAGACAAGTATTTTATGTGATGAATTCACTAAAAAAATTTAGGTGGTGCTTGGTACATAGTAAAACCCCGATATATGTGGTTCATCCAGATGTAAGAATTTTTATCCTTCAGGGTGAGCTAGGAGATAAAAGGGTTAGTTGGATTACCAAAATCCAATAATATGATGTAGAAATACATCCTACCAAGTTGGTGAGGGGCAGATCCCTATGCCAAGGTTTAACAAAGGTTGTAGCATTAGCAAAAATGATAGCTTGCCAAACAGCAAATGAAGATTAGGTGGAAGAAGCACAAACTGTAGACTCTGATTGGGTATCCCAAATGATAAAATATTTCTAAACCAGAGTGTGCCCCCCAACCTAAATGCTTCCCAAAGGAGGAGATATAGAATTCATGCTTTAAAACATATATTGCTACTAGAAGACCTATATAAAAGGAATTTGGATAGAGTTTCTTTAAAGTGTTTAAAATATTATCAACAAAAGAAGGTCATGGAGGAGTTCCATAGAGGACCAACTGGGGGACATACCTCGGGCAGAGTTATAGCTTTTAAAATCATAAGAGTGATTTATTATTGACCTACTGTATTTACTGATGCTTTCAGGATCACCAGGGCCTCTAACAAATGTCAGAGATATGTTGGAAGGACAAAGAATGCTTCATTCCCTCTCAAGCCTATACAAGTTGCAGAACCTTTTCAACAATGGCGGTTGGACTTCATTGGGGTCATCAACCCCAATTCCTCAGTAGAACATAAGTTTATCCAAACTGCCATAGATTATCTCACTATATGGATAGAGGCTATTCCTACCAAGAAATCAAATCAATATGTTGTTCAAGCACCCTAAAATTGGCACAGTTAAACCATCAGTAAAAATATCAAAAATTTGAATTTTAACCTCGAAACCACCCGTTAACTGCTCACCTCATTTTTCACACCATTTTTAGAATTTTTTTTGACATTTGGATGATATCGTCATCGATCTGACGATATAGTCCCAGATCGAACGAATTCATCTGGGACAGAACGTCTAGACGATTTTGTCCCAAAACTTAATTTTTATAATTAGCTTTTGTTTCAACAACCTCTCCAACTCGGGTAGAAGCATGTCTGCACAGTTGGAGATTCCTACGTTGGAGATCTCCCAGATTGGGATGATCCCCAACCTCCTAACTTCCCCCTAATCCTATATAAACTTGGGATTTTCCCATTTTATTCCCCTGGATGATCATTTCCCTATAACTCTAGTTTTTTTGTTATATTAGAACATCCTCGCTCCATCATTGGCATTTGTATTTTCAAGTTTTATTACAGGATTTTACTGTGTTTCAGCCGGAGGAAGCTCGGATCGTCGCAGGTGATCCAACACGATTTCGAACGATCCTGACGAGATCGACGATGATCTCATATGATTGCAGATGATTTCGACTGTAGTTCATCTTGGGGGAAACCAGAGCCTCGAGTTTGCACTTTCTACCTTTCTCTCTTATTTAATTAAGCATTAGATCGATTTATTTATGTTCTACATCTTGGAGTTCACCTCATTTAGCATATTTGCATGATAAACTTTAAAATAAGTTATTAAAGTAGTGCATCCCATTTGATTTGTTATCTAGATTTATTATTTAAGCATCTATACTATTATTTCTATCATTTTGCATAATTCTTGCAATTGCATTTTTGGTTTTTGGTGTCTGTTTCCATGTGTTGAGTGGTATTTTCACCCAATTGTGAAAACACACTCTTCGATAGGATTTGGGTTCTAAATCCTTTGCTTGCAAAGAAATTAAAAATGTAACTTCTCCAAGGTTCCTGTGGGCTACTACTGTAATGAGCTTTCGAGAGCTCCTTCGCAAGGTTGCCGAGATGGTATATCGGCTCTGTGGTTCCTTCCTTTCACTGCGAGACCTGCACTTTAGACAAACAACGAAGTTAAGAAAAATTACCTTTTAAAAATAAACTTCCTTATAACATGTATTTGCCTAAAACGTGCATCACCTTTATTAAAAACAAAGCAAAATCCTTTTCTATACTTTCATTAAAACCAAAAGCAAAGGCTTTATATATATAAAATTTTACCTTCCTTTTTATTATTTTTTTATTATTTTATTTTATTTTTTTATTTTTATTTTTTTTTTACTTTTCATTTTAAACTTTCACATAAAAGCTAACACAAAATTAATCATAAAAATCAACAACAACAATGACGATAAAAATTGTCAACAAAAATGAACAAATAAAAGTTGTCGACAAGAAAATATTATCGACAAGAAAATATTATCGACAAGAAAAAGTTGTTGACAATAAAATATCGTCGACAAGAAAAAGTTGTCGACAATAAAAAGTTGTCGACAAGAAAATATTGTCGACAAGAAAAAGTTGTCGACAATTAAATATCATCGACAAGAAAATGACGACAATAAAATATCGTCGACAAGAAAATACTGCCAACAAGAATCGACAACAATTGCAAAACCTACGACAAAATGAAGGATTAGACACTAAAATGAAATGCCAACACCCGGATATCAAAACGAAAAGGTGGGTCCCCAATTTTGGGGTGTGTTGTGGATCAGCCACAACAAATGGCGACTCTGCTGTCAAATGCTCTTGAGCATTTTGGTGAGAACCCAACCTGAAATATACAAGCTTATATAAACTCAAAAACATGCATTAGCACATAAGCAATATAACAAATGCCCAAAGATCAGAAGTACATGAATCATTAGAATCATCAAGTATTAGCTCAGTGTGTGCAATGGATTTCTTTTCCTATCGTTTGAAATTGATCCACACTCCATTGTCAGTTTTGCATGAATGCATATGTGAGATGGTGAATGATTTGTGTACCCTAATAAATATGATAAGAGATTTTGCTTTCGTAAAAGGCATAGTCATTCTTCTATTATCATACACAAACATTCAAGATTGCCAAACCCTCTTAGGATTAACTATATGAATTGCTTTATTATATATCCCAAAGTTGGTTATGAGTCCCTACTATCTTGAACCCATGTGCAAGTGAAAGTGAAATCAGAACTTTGGGGAATCAGACTCCCAACCAAACGAAATGAGATTTTAACCCTATCCTTACTATTCTGATTTAGAATTCATTATCTCACTTTGAGCAATATAATTTAACCAATTATGAAAGAAATGGTCATGCTAGTCTAACCCTTTGGACAATCAGTGGTCTTTTTTTTTAGACAAGACATGTTGCCATGCATGGGCATACTTAACCCCACAATCCAAAACTTATCTTCATTTCTTTGGACCTTGGGGATGACTACCCATCCTTTGCAGAGGACAAGTAGTACAATCCTTCCAATCCAATATAAAGATGAGATGGGAAAAATTTATTTTTTTACTTCTTGGACCTTAGGGATGACTACCCATCCTTGCTAGGGACATGTAGTACGATCCTTCCAATCCAAACTTTAGATGTAAATGAAAAATATTAATTTTATTGCTTAGACCTTGGGGATGACTACCCATCCTTTGTAGAGGACAAATAGTACGATCCTTCCAATCCAAGATTTATCATGAAATGAGACATAAGAGCTTTGGGGAATCAGATTCTCAACCTAAGCGAGATGAGAATTTAACCCTATCCTTACTACTCCATGTAGGTCAAATCAAAGCTTTGGGGAATTGGATCCTCAACCTAAGTTTGATGAGGATTTAGCCCTATCCTTACTACTCTTATTTTAGGCTTTAAGCTTAATGGAAGTGGTCAAAACCACTGTTTAAGGATCATGCTGCATAAATAGGATAGACATGAAAAACTTCTTTCGCCCAACCTTTTCTTCCAAGTTAGGTTTTGATCATTTTACTTAAGATCCTTTTTAATGTATGAGACATGCTTGGTTCTAGATATCTCAAGACTCAGTTTCCAACCTTAGGATTTTCTTATATTTATGTTATAACACAACCCTAAGAGGGATTGACACACTTAAATGATATGTACCTAAGATGCATATGCAACTAAGATGAAATGTATGTGCAAAGTGAGATGTAATATGAATGCATTGTCTTTTGAATTGCAGATGAAATATTGCCATATAAAATTGACTACTTCATGCATCACAAGTTTCAAACGATATTATTAAATTGTTTGTGTTACTTGTGGAGCTTTTACAAGACAATTCCAATGTTTCATATTCTCCCGATCTAGAACATAAGTTAGCATCTCAAGGCAACTTTTTCATCATCATTTTTTTTTTTTTTAGACAAAAAAAACATGTCAAATAAACACACAACTTTAAATTAAAACTTGTTCAATCCAAAACCAAACTGCAATCCCAAAAATGAAAATTTGAAAACACAAACCAAAAACCAAAAACCAAAATTTATATACAAATGTACACTATAATACAAGATGATGCAAAGCTTAGCTTATCACTTTCCTGGATCCCACACATGATTAGAACATTTCAACAAAAATATGACATAATATGCATGCCAAATGTTGTGGGAATCCGAGACCAGACCAAACAATGCAACAAATTTCCACTTGCCATGCTCACCATACCAATTTGATTTAGTTCCAATAATACTCCCATAGGTAAGCATCAAATTATTAGAATGATTAGATAATAAATGATTTTCAATTTTATCATGTCTATTCTTTAAAATATAATCTTCATAATTCCCTCCTTGATTTAGAATTAGGCTATCCTTTTCAAATATGCAATTTTGTAAGTAGTAGCCTATTTCTACAAATTTCTTAGCCAAATCATTTTCCAAATTTGTAGGCCAATCAAATTTATGTAACAATTTACAAGCATCTAGGATATTTACTAAATTAGGATCATTAAAAGTTTTTATCCTAGATCCAATTAATAATTGTTGATGAATTTGATTTAACAATTCAAGTGCATCAACTTCTTTTCCATTCATTAAAACCATGTTATTAAAGGTGTGATTAAAAATTATACCTTGTTTTACCTTTAATGACATTTCATCACAACTATCAATCAAATTCAAAACATGGTCATGCAAATTTTCAATCCTCAAACACTCTTGGTCAAAGTGTATGTCAAGTAATCTGCTTTGACGATCACTTATTTGAGTTGCTTCCAATTGATCCATATCTTTGTCATTTGGTTCTAATTCTTTGTTCACTATCCATGGTATCTCTTCATTTGAATCCTCCAAATCATCATGCAAACTTGCATCCACACTTTCAATGAATTTATATTTTGTCCCCTTTTCAAATCTCGTGAATATGAGATCTTCGTATGATGTAGAAGGTTCAACATCCTGCATATCAAGTAAAATATGAGTTTTATCTATAGGGATATGAGAAAATGCATCACCATACCTCCCCCAACCATTATAAAAATTATCATCCAAATCCATAGAATGAAAATCCATGATGTTTGTGACAGGATCTCTTGATTCATTCATAAATTCTTTTTCTTCTTTGTCCTTGGCAATAGGATCATTATAATCTTCCAAAATTTGATGAGATTTGAAACCCTCTTCCAAAACATCCTCAAATTGTACAGGAGTTGTAATATCTTCCTTTGAGTAGGCAATTATGTCATCCTGCATATCAATTGGCACACAAGTTTCATTAGTAGCTTTGGAATGAGTGAAGTCTTCCCACTTCTTCCAAGCATCATAATAATCCTCTTTCAAAATCAAGTGGTGGCGTTCAACTACTTCTTCAACATCTTCCAATTCATCAATGTGTTTCTCATCAAATTCATCTTCACCTTCCTTAGATGGTTCAATTATTTCCAAAAGTGGGTTATTTCTTGAATTCAAATTTATAAGGCTATCATTGTCCAAATTAGTAACCCATGATTCATTATTATAATTTGGAGGGTGAAGAATTTATTGATCTTTAATTTTACACATTTCATCAATAGTATCTTCCAAGAACAAGTGGTGAAATTCTATCATATCTTCAAATTTATTTATTGATTTTCTTTCCATTTCACTTTCAACCACTTCATTCAATTCTATGGTGGGTTCCATCCATTCACATATATCAAACATTGTTGAATTTAGAACCCCTTCATCTATATAATCATGTATCTCTACATGATCCTCACTAGTGGATGTTGTCTTAGCAATTTGCACCTCCTCCTAGACTACATCTAAGGTGGTCATAAAATTTGGGTATTCAAATTCATCCCCTTGATCATTTACCTTAGATATCATTGGAGTGGAGGGTGCTATGTTTGATGGTTGGTGTAGGTTGGCATCAAAAGAACAATCTCTCATGTGAACATGTTGTGCCTTTTCTTCTTCAAGACCTTGTCGTTCTATCTCTTCTAAGATCTCATGGATTCTCTCTAGGGACAAACCACTCAGTTTTTCCTCAATAAGTGAAGCAAGTGTGGGGTGTATGGCTCCTAGGTATACTTCCATGGCTTCCTCTTCTAATGTGTTAAAATTTTCCCACATTTGGGAGTGCAATTCACGAAATCTTTCATTGAATTGACTCAAGGATTCATTAGACTCTTTACATACAGAGGTAAACTGATTTTTCAAGATTTCTAAGTCAACTTTGATTACCAAAATGATTAAGATAGGCTGCTTCTAGTTGTATCCAAGAAGTCCTAACCTCCATGGGTAGTTGGCTATACCAAAAGAATGTTCTATCATCCAAAATGTATGCAAATAACTTACATGCCACCTCCTCATAGAAAATCTGGAATTGACATAATGCATTCTTGTAGACATGCAGCTTTTGCAAGTATCCTAGTGGTACCTCTTGATTAAAACACCGTAAAAAATCCAATAACATTTTAGGAACATCATATGGTACCACAGGTATAGACAAACCCTTATAATGATCCTCTATTATTAATACCATTCTCTCTCTTAGAGATGTTATTTCAGCTCTCTGGGATACCCTTTGCTCCTCAAGTGTTGCCATTAGTGAACTTAAAATGTAATTTTAGAACCAAATCTGTTGAATATTCAACCTGCAATATAAAACAAAAATCAAGTTAGCATCAACTAAGAGATGTATTCATTAAAATCAAATGAAAAGTAATTGCATGAGACCAAAATTCTAAAAAATTAAATCAAATCACTTTAATTTTGTATGAACAATCAAAAAAATATACAGCATACCTGAATTGCTTAAAATAGAACAGGTAAATAAATTCAGAACGTCCTTTTTACAATCTGCTGAATGTTAGAGGACTAATGCATACAAAAATTTAAAATTATATTACACTAAAAATAAACCCGTACGGCCCTCCTAGCACCAATTCGTTGAGTGGTGTTAGAGGCCGTATATGCTAATAAAATGGACTTGAAATTTTTAGCAATGTTAAGCTCTTAAACAATTAAAAACCCATAGCATCTAAAATCATGATAAAATAAACCCCTTTCAGGCCCTCCTTCAAGCGCCAATCTGTTGAGTGGTATTTTCACCCGATTGTGAAAACACACTCTCCGATAGGATTTGGGTTCTAAATCCTCTGCTTGCAAAGAAATTAAACATGTAACTTCTCCAAGGTTCCTGTGGGCTACTACTGTAATGAGCTTTCGAGAGCTCCTTCGCAAGGTTGCCGAGATGGTATATCGGCTCTGTGGTTCCTTCCTTTCACTGCGAGACCTGCACTTTAGACAAACAACGAAGTTAAGAAAAATTACCTTTTAAAAATAAACTTCCTTATAACATGTCTTTGCCTAAAACGTGCATCACCTTTATTAAAAACAAAGCAAAATCCTTTTCTATACTTTCATTAAAACCAAAAGCAAAGGCTTTATATATGTAAAATTTTACCTTTCTTTTTATTATTTTTTTATTATTTTATTTATTTTTTTTTTTTTTTTTTTTTTTTTTTTTACTTTTCATTTTAAACTTTCACATAAAAGCTAACACAAAATTAATCATAAAAATCAACAACAACAATGACGATAAAAATTGTCAACAAAAATGAACAAATAAAAGTTGTCGACAAGAAAATATTGTCGACAAGAAAAAGTTGTCGACAATAAAATATCGTCGACAAGAAAAAGTTGTCGACAAGAAAATATTGTCGACAAGAAAAAGTTGTCGACAATTAAATATCGTCGACAAGAAAATGATGACAATAAAATATCATCGACAAGAAAATGCTGCCAACAAGAACCGACAACAATTGCAAAACCTACGACAAAATGAAGGATTAGACACTAAAATGAAATGCCAACACCCGGATATCAAAACGAAAAGGTGGGTCCCCAATTTTGGGGTGTGTTGTGGATCAGCCACAACACCATGATTGCAAGTTTTTGATGAATTTGTCTGATGAATTCGTCAGGTCGCTGATGATTTTGTCTGATCTTAGATGATCTTCTGTGATTTGAGACAATTTTGTACAATTATAGACAATCATGTCATATCCGAGATGATTTGAACTCCTACAAGCTTCAGAATCTTCATCAGACATCAGGAATCAGGTGTATTCCTCTCCATTTCATAGTCGCTGTATTTAGGATTCATTCATGTTTGCAGTCTTCATATAAACCAAAAATTTCATATAGCATAGCTTATATTAATTTTTGCCAACCTAGAAATATGAATGATTGAATATAAAATGAACACATCAAACCCATTCTCAACCTAGGCGCGAAAACTGCCACTCAAATTTTCCTGGTGAACCCCACCATCCATCAAAAATTCACCCTTATACCCCTCCCCCGAGAGGTGCGACCTTCAAAGGGCCTCTCCATATGAGGTATTGTCCCATCCTTCTCGCATCCCCCTTCCAGGGTACGGATCCTTTAGCCCTAAGGTAAGGGTCCGAAAAATTTTGGCGATACATTTTGGTGAACCCGACATGAAACTAAAACACCTTTTGAAAACAATCCAAAAAAAAAAACAACACATTATTAAGAACATCTAGAATCATTAGAAAACTGTTAAATTTGCATACCATATTTAGATGGTAGATTATAATAGAAGACGAGATGTCACCATAAATATTGAAAATCAATTAACGGCCATAGAGATTACTTCTGTGCTTAGAGTACCTCAAAAAAATAGAGTCCAACCTTGTGGGATGAACTTGATAGGAGATTGGGTACCATTGAATACAGATCTGCAGAACTTAGGAAAATAAGAGGTTTGTCCTAGATAGAATCCTGGATCTCGATCAGGTGACCTTGTATCATGAACTTCAAAGAGCTTTCCATAGGTGGTTAGTAGATAAAAGAGCACTTGTGTCTTCATAATTATACACCTTTGAGGAATACCTTGAGAATGCAATTGTAGTACATAAGTTTCTATCTCATATATAGGATCAAGAAGTCGTTCTTACGGATAGAAAAATATGGAATAGAGTTCCTAGAGCTGTGTTGTATTGAGAGTATTGCCATGAACTTTATTTTTACAAGTCAGAATATGAAGTAGATCATATTACCATAGCACACTTTGTCAAGTTCTTGAAAAACCACTTCCAATTTGAAGAGGAGCATTTCATGACTCCTGATGAACTTGATCCTATCAACGATATCCATAAACTATTTATAGAAAACTAAGTCATTATTTTTACTATTGTTATTTCTTACAACTAGCATGTTGTTTTTTATTTATATACTTGTGAAATAATAATACAAAACAAAAATAAAAACAAAAAACAACAAAACATTCCTTTTTTTTTTTTAGTATTATAGTAGGTATATAGTTAAAATATATACCTCTCAACCCTATCGCATATATATATAAGTATATATATTTGCTAAAACCTAAGTTTAGCACCATGCCTAGACTTAGGAATGGAAAACAAACCGAAGAAGAAGAAGATTGGTTAGGAAGACCATTAATTGACCAAAATGTCCCTCTTGAGGACCAAGTTCAGGAAGAATAAATCCTAGACCAGCAAGAAGAAGAGCTTGTTGTAGCAAATGAACAAGAAGAAATTAATAGAGAGGAAGGATCCTCATCCCCTAAAATGTCTCCGAGAGGAGCTATCACTTTTGAAAACATGGAACAATTTTGGAAGTTCATTAACACAAATATTAATGTTTTTAATAGAGCAGTCCATATGGACAAGGATCGAATTAGTGACACTCAAGAAACTCTAGAAGATGTATTTCACACACGCACTAATCCCTTGTCCTTTATTGAACAAGAGAGTGATCAATCTGGACCATCCAATTTGGATATAGTAGCTGCGATCCGGAACATGCAACAACAACAGGTTACCCAACCACCTAAAGTTCCTGTTAACAAGCCTAGGGTCATTCCGACACAAAAGAAACCATAATTTACTGCTCTATTTCACCAAGCTATTGAGCAACATACCTCAAATCAACAAAAACCCAAAACAAAACCAAACACCAATTACCAACAATCTGGGATACAACATAATACTATTACAAATCCCCTTCATAATACTCTTCCTACCAACACTTTGCATAATAGTAATATAGCATCTAATCCTTATGCCACACCATCATACACTCATAAATCCCATACCTATGTCCCACCGAACCAATATGGTGGACAAACTAGTAATCTTGAAACCATGGTGAAACAGTTAGTTTCTCGCATGGACCAGATAGATCCCTACCGACCCTCGTACAATTATCGAGAGATGTGTAGTTAGACTTTAGATCCTATAGTTGTAGCACAACTGTATCCTAAACATTTTCCTATGCCTGTCCTGCCCATATATAAAGGAACGAAAGATCCCATAGAGCATCTTCGTATGTTTAGGATAGCATGTCATGATATATCACATGATGACTTGTTATTACTAAAAATGTTTTCGAAAAGCTTGGGAGGAATGGCATTAGAGTGGTATTATCAATTACCCACTAATTCTTTGAGGAATTTCGAAGAAACTACCGAGTCTTTTGTTCATCAATTTAGTGCCTATATCGAAAGACATGTGACCATTAAAGATTTGTATAACTTAAAACAAGATAAATATTAATGCTTTACTGATTTCCTAGCTAGGTGGAGACAATTGATAGGAAAATAGCACTTTGTGTTGCCTTATAGGGAGATGTTGGACATCTTTAGTAATAATTTGCAAGAGCAACTATCTTACAAAGTATCAACTGCTACCTTGACCACCTTCGATTAGGCTATAAACTTAGCCCGAAGAGTGGAAGATGCTCTCATTAGGATAGGTCAGCTTAAAAAGAAAGACGATGAGAAAACATCCAAAAATCAATATAAGAATAAACAAGTTGTGGGTGATGGATTCACCGATAGCAAAAATATTGCTAATGTTAATGCTACAAAGACAGTGGAGAAGTTTGTACTGAAACCTCCTAATAGACCTCCTTGAGAATTTACTAGGTTAAATCAACCTTTATCAACAATTTTACCATAATTATTAGAACGAGGCTTGATTCAATTACCAAATATCTGGGAACCTGATCCAACTATACCTGGATACAGAGCAGATTTTCATTGTGACTTTCATAGAGGACCTAGACACACTACCAACTCTTGTAAAAGATTAAAACATAAAATATAGGACTTGATTGATAACAATGAGATGGAGGTACAAGCCTTTCAACCTAAGCAAAATCCTCCTAATAACACTCAACAGAACATCACACAAAACTAGAATCAGAATGCCAATCAGTCATTGAACATATTTCAACATCCTTTACCAAAACATGGTAATGAGGTGGCTAATCAAATTGAACATCATAATGTTCCTCCTCTTGCCTGATATGTAGGAACTATTAGTGGGCATTTACCCGTTCATGATCTGGAAACCTTTGACACAACTTTATCCGTGGTTACAACCAGGCCTCTACATAATATTCAAATACCTAATTTTAGTGATACAAAATACGAGACTAGGAGTGATATGGAAATCACATCAAATCAATCGAATAGCTCTAAAGATGAATCAGATACTATTCAACCTATCACAAGTCATATGGTTCCAGAAGAACCATTTCCAAGAAGAGTCACTACTAGACCATCATCCCACCAATTACTTTCTAATGAGTTAGCTATAAATGCTAGACCAAGACCCATTCATCATCCGCATAATAATATTGTGGGTACCTATTGAGTGGTATTTTCACACACTTGTGAAATTACACTCTTCCTTAGGATTTGGGTTCCAAATCCCCTCTTGCAAAGAAGTTAAACAACCAACTTCTCCAAGGTCTCCATTGTATTAGCATTTGCAAGCTGTGTATTAGTAATCTCAGATAAAGATAATCAATTTAAATGCTTGGAACACCTTAGTGATTGCAAGTAACTATAAACAAGGGGCAATGTAGATTTATTTCATCATAAACTTTAGTGATTGTTCATTTTTTTTTATATTTTATAATTTTTAAATATTTGTTTTAACTAAGTCGAACCTTCTGGAAAATAAAAATAAAAAATAAAACAAAAATACAGAAAATTAAACATTGAACACGTTCAGTCTGATGCTATCCTATTCCTACAAAACTGAATACGTGAGAGTTTCGTACATGCAACCTAGCCTATTTGACCTGCAAAACAAACACAATCAAAGTAAACTAGGTGCTAGCTCCAAGGGTTTAAAATAATTTCCATATTGCAGACATTCACATGAAATAACCCAAAACAATGGCATGTATTTCATTTATAAATCTGAAATCTGAAAAGAGAAAAATAGAACAGTTAAAATGAAGCATGCAAAAAATTTCTCATCCTTTCTTGCCCATAAAATGCAAATTTTTGAACAATTCTGCATTAAATAAATATGTCCTGTTACAACAGCAGAATCTTTGGTTTTTCTCAAAACCAGCAAAAGGTGGAAGAAAAGCACTCCATAGCAGGCCTAGAATGGCTAATCACCATCAACTCTACAACACTGCTCGCAGCGGTTTCCGACCTCGTATCCATCTGTGCCTCTACGTTTTATACTTGCTGGCAAACTGCTTCTCCTTCTACGACGGTTTGTTTCGTCTTCTAGATTGCTTCGTTTCACCTTCCCCACATTTCCATTGCTTTTGATTTTATGCTCGAGGTCTTCTCTGTGAATTGTAACGCCTCTGCAGTCCTTACACATGTACGCCACGTGTTTCGCACTTTTCTGCATGTTCTGTAACGGCCCCATGTAAATCATGACCAAAAATAGCATGTAGCTTTGCTCCCTTACTGTCATCGCGAAAACGCGACATGTTGCGATATCGCGACATTTTCCTGCCAACAGCCTTGTCCGCCTTCATGCACAGCAAAAATGAGACATGTCGCGATATCGCAACGTTTTTCTGTCAGCAGCCTTACTTGCCTTCATACACAGCGAAAATCCGACATGTCGCAATTTCGCTATAAGTTTTTCGCACTTAGTCTCTTTTCAATAAAGTGTCACAAAATCGCTACCATTTTCTGCCCTCTGCATGGTCTTCACTTTCTGTCGCGATTTCGTGACGTCTTTGTTTGGCTGAAATGTTTCCTCAAAAGTTTCACGATATAGCTACGCCTTTGTGCCTTAGACTCTTTTCATTCAGGTGAACCACGATACCGGAACACGTAGCGATTTCGCTAAGCTCTTTGCTTTGTTTGGCTTCATTTTCTGACTGTAGCGAAATCGCTACCATTTTACCCCTTAGGCCTTTTAATCCACCCGCGTCGCAAAAACGTGACGCGTCGCGATTTCGCGACGCCTTTCGACTTATGTGCTTTGTGTCAGTTCTCGTCACGATTTTGCTACACTGCTGGGCCTTATCGCCTTTGGCTCGGTTTTGTCGTGATTTCATGACCATTTTATATTTTATGCCTTCTGCCCATTTGCAAGCCGTGAAAATCAAACACGTCGCAATTTCATGACGGTTCCGCCCACCTGCTACTGTTGACTGCGTTGATCGTGATTTTGTGACATGTTGCGATTTCGCTACGCTTTTCTGCTTCGTGCCCCGTTTGACTGTCTTGATTGCGATTTTGCGACACGTCGTGAAATCGCGACAATTTTCTATCAATGCCTCTTCCTGCTTGCCTAGGCCGCGAAAACGTGACATGTCGCGATATCGCGACACTTTTTCATTTCTGCCAGCGACGCCAAACGCTCTAATAGTGCTTTGTATGCATCGAAAGATTTTATTTCTTTCTCTTTTGTTAGCTCCTGTTGTGAGTTATGGGAGACTGGAGGCCTATGGGGGGGTGGCCGAATGGTAGCCCTCCTGCCTTGATGGGGCATTTTGGCCCGTTCTATTTCTGGTTCATACTCTTCATAAACTTCTTGAGGAGTCTCTAGGCGAGACCTATGACCCTGATTGAGTCCCCGCTGAGGGTACCCATCATTGTTTCAGGGAGTGGCCTCCCTCTCGGGTCTATAAGGTCTCGGAGGCAAAGCTTGATGAGGTCACGGAGACCTGTCCTACACCAAAGGGTTGTGCCTCTCATATTGTTCTGCTTTTTGGGTGAGAGGGTTTGGCATCCTCTCAGGGAGTTTATATCGCAACTCATCTATTAAGGCGGTATAAGTACTCTAACTCCTGATGACCTTGCTCAAGCTGCGTGATTCAGGCTTGGTGGGTGGCATGTCTGGCGATTGTCGGGTTAATTTGGTCTGCCCTATTTTGCTCAGGAGGCTTGAATGTTTCTCTTATGTATTTGCCTCTGTCTTGATGATCTGAAATTTCAATGGGTCGCTTCCCTTTGTCCAGGTAGGCGACATTTACTTGAGGCTCTGGCCTCGATGGGTGACCATTATATCTAGCAGGTGCAGAAACACAAGGTTCCTATGTTGTATGTTGTTCCCGAGGAATGCGATGGTCTTCCTCGTACTCCCTTTCATGGGTGTGAAAGGGGCGGGCGGAGTGAGCTCGCCTTGTGTGAAGAGCCCTACGCTCTAGGTTTTGTCTTTTTGTTCTAATGGGAGGCAAAGGAGAGGTATCGTATTCATGCTATCTCTCCTCATGGACACTATGCCTCTCTAGCACTTCATCACACTGTAGCCCCTCAGATCTAGCCTCAAAAGGTGATTTTCTATTTACATTGAGATCTACATGTAAAGCTTCTTCCCAAAAGAGGCTATGTTGAATGGGTATACTCCAATGAGGAGGGTCCTAATAATTCCTTCTTGATGTGGCCTGATGTGGACTCTCTTGTAAGCCAGACCGCCAAGGTGGTATGGCCAAGTCCTCAGGGCTAAAGCGAAGGCGACCAATGCCCTCTCTTTGTGTACCTTCTGTAGCGTCCACCCTTGATTGGGCTTGGCTACGGGTGTACACCATTGTGGTGCTTCTCTACTAGCTAAGTAGATTTTTATCTCGTTTATGATGATTTTTCTTTTTGTTACACTAAGCAGAAATGAACACACACATACACAAACAGTGATTATCTCTTTTAAGGATTAATAGTGTGTCCTAAACTGGTTTAGTGTATTTTGATGTTTTGTTTTGTTTTTGCAAGTTTTGAAGAACATTTAAATGCATAATGTTGGCTCATATGACTCCCATAAAGGGTCGCCCCTTCAATATACCATTGTCGGACCGATATACCAACCTCTCTATATACCCGCCCTTACGAGAGGAAAACTATAGGTACGTGAGAGCAGATGGTACGTGGAACATAGGCGGTACAAAAGGGGGATTGTCCTGTTAATGACACCTACCATAGAAGACTTATCCTCACGCGCATGGGAATCACCCCAGTGACACTTGGTTAGCTTTCATCAGGATTTATGCCTAACAACAGTGACAATCGAGGAAATTGATGCAAATCTAAGCCAAGGTGGTGATGAACCCACTGTTGGTCTTGCTCAAGGGCTGGGGTCTTACGACCAGCTCCTTGGTTTAATTTACCACGTGATGTGTGTGGGGTTCATTTTATTTAATAAAAATGAAACAAGCATAAACAACTTTCCCTAAGCAAGTAAACGTTGACAAAAAAGTAGAAACAAAAAATAATAATAATAATAAAAAAATGCAGGTACAGCTTTGGAACCTTACCTTTTTTTTCTGCTCAAATCCGCTGTCTTTTTTTCCCAAACCAGCTATTTTTGATATGGCCCGGTACCTTTAAGCACAAAACATAAATTTCAATTAATTTCTGAATCTAAAAAAAACAAGGGACAGAGTCCCACCGTGATCGCCACTGAAAGCATGAGATTTCGGAAATAAAAGAAACACTAATTGCTGCAATGTAAACTAACTAGCTTGATGCATGAAATAACATGGATATAATCAAATTAGAACCAAACGTAAAAGAGAAAGCAGGAGCATAGCCCTTTTTATTAATGTGATTCCAACTCGGTTACAATACGTCTCCTCCCTTTTTAAGGGCTAGGAGAGTAAGCATGTTTCCATTACAAAAAAATGAATAGTGATCTTCTTCCCGCATGCCCGCGTACGATGATGAATCCTTGCTTGCTGCTGCTTCTCCTGCAATCAAAGAAATGATGAAAGCGTTAGTAGCACCTACTGCACATAGAGAAAGTTTGTTCTTTTGAATTTAACAAAAGACGCATGTAAACGATTATCTAAAACAGTGAGTAAAGTGATTTTAATGACCTACACATTTGACAGAAACCAAAAACTTTACCAGAGGGCCGCTGTCATTAAAACAGTCGACCGATTCTGATCGTTGTTACCTACAAGTTAGTATTTCATTGCATCGCATGATATATTCGATAACTGTCTTCTGAAATATATATTCGAACACTGTTAACTGCAGGATATACTCGAACATAAAGCGTAGTGTAGAATATATTCTAACGTAAAGCGTGAGCTATTTAGACAGCATAAAGCGTAAGGTAATATGAACACGTGATATCAGAATAGATTGAAATGAAGCTAAGAGCAACGTCTTCTAAATTTGATAAACGTCTTCTGAAATCCAGACTATAAACCATCTAAACATCATAGAGTATAATATGACAGAATAAAATAACTTGAAACTAAGAACGTATGTGGGGTGCCCAAGCGGGCCGCCCCATTAAAACTTGACTTCGACGCCAATCCACTAGGGATGGGCCCAAAATCTCAAAGAATGAGTTGTCGTCGAATTGATGGGTTACTGTGGTCCAATGTCGGGTTTTAAGGTCCGGATTCACCTTCTAGAAGCCACCAATAACCTCTCCTATGAAAGAGATTACGTGTGTAGAAGAGATGAATCAAAATCAATGCAATCGGGTGTTTGGTTTGGCAGCACTTCGTCACTTGAAATGTCTATCAACTTTCTTTTCTGGGCGAGAAATTCCACCATTTTATAGACCCATGGGGTCTCTTTGGAAGGGCACGCAGGGATGCCACCTGGCAGCCATGCCTTCCCATGAGGGAGGAAAGTCCTCCATGACTTGGGATTACATGACTGCCCTTGTGACAGTCTGCTAACTGCCAATCTACCCACCTACGCGCGCATGCACAATAGGCAGCAATAATTGACTGTAAGAGCTATCACTCATTGAATGTCTGCTTTGATGGTTTTAATGTTTGCTTTTAAATGTTTTAATGGTGCCTTTGAATGCTTTAATGTCTGTCTTTGATTGGTTTTAATGTTTGCTAAATGTTTTAATTTTTGCCTAGGCGCAAATGCCGAAGTGTCACGATATCACGACATCGCGATATCGCGATGTCGCGATATCGTAACACTTTGGCCAAGGCATTGCTTTGGGCACCGAAGTGTCGCGATATCACGACGTTGCGATATCACGACATCGCGATATCGTGACATTTCAGCCAAGGTTTTGCCTTGGGCGTCAAAGTGTCACGATATCATGATGTCGCGATATCGTGACACTTCGGCCAAGGCTTTGCCTTGGGCATTGAAGTGTCACGATATCGCGACACTTCGGCCAAGGCTTTGCCTTGGGCATCGAAGTGTCGTGATATCGCGACACTTTGGCCAAGGCTTTGCCTTGGGTGCTGAAGTGTCGCGATATCACGACACTTCGGCCAAGGCTTTGCCTTGGCCGAAGTGTCGCGATATCGTGACACTTCGGCCAAGGCTTTGCCTTGGGCACCGAAGTGTCGCGATATCGTGATGTCGCGATATCACGACACTTCGGCCAAGGCCTTCTTTTGATTAAGGCTTGATTTTAATTAAGGCTTGCTTTTGCTTAAGGCTTTCTTTTGCTTAAGGCCTGCTTTTGATTAAGGCTTGATTTTAATTAAGGCTTGCTTTTTCTTAAGGCTTTCTTTTGCTTAAGGCCTGCTTTTGATTAAGGCTTGATTTTGATTAAGGCTTGTTAAAACGACCATCTTTGCTTTGTTTACTTTTTGACCTTCCAAACTGCTGTGTAAGTGGCTAGGACCACTGTTTGACCTCTGAGGGCTGCCCTGAAAGCTGTGTGTGTCAATGCGATCAGTGTTTGTAGTCACATAATCGGATTGGTGTTGTTTTGGTGTCTACAGATAGATCTGGAAGGGAATTCAACTTAGCATCTCTCAAAGTGCTAGTGTACCATTTTGGAACTTCCTGTTGTTGTTGTGGAAGTTGAACCTCCTTCTTAGTCCTTACTATTCTGATTTGGAGTTCATTACCTCATCTTGAACAAAATAATTTAACCTGTTATGGATGAAATGGTCAGGCTAGTCTATCCATATGAGCAATCAGTGGTCTTGCTTTTAGGCAAGACATGTTGCCACGCATGAGCATACTTAACCCCATAATCCATGACTTGGATTTCATTCATTCTTTTCTCTCTCTTTTTTCTTTGGACCTTTGGGATGACTACCCATCCTTGCTAGGGACATGTAGTACGATCCCTCCAATCCAATATTAAGATGAAATGGAAAATATTATCTTTTATTACTTGGACCTTTGGGATGACTACCCATCCTTTGCAGAGGACACGTAGTACAATCCTTCCAATCCAAGATGGAGATGAAATGGAAAAAATTAGTTTTACTTTTATTTCTTGGACCTTTGGGATGACTACCCATCCTTTGCAGAGGACATGTAGTACGATCCTTCCAATCCAAGCTTTATGATGAAATGGGAAAAATGGAAGCTTTGGGGAATTGGATTCTCAACCTAAGCGAGATGAGAATTAAATCCTATCCTTACTACTCCATGTAGGTCAAATCAGAGCTTTGGGGAGTTGGATCCTCAACCTAAGTTCGATGAGGATTTAACCCTATCCTTACTACTCTGGTTTTAGGCTATAAGCTTGATGGAAATGGTAAAAACCATTGTTTTAAGGATTATGTTGCATGATAGGACAAACATGAAATATTCTTTTCACCTCACCTTTTCCTCCAAGTATGGTTTTAACCATTTTGCTCAAGACTCTTTTTTATGTGCATGGAATGTGCTTGGTTCAAGATAGCTTGGACGACAGTTCCCAACCTTAGGATCCTTTTAATATATGTTATGTAATAATCCTAAGAGGATTCAACACCTTCTCCATAATTGCCCATGGAATGAAAATGTAACTAAGATGACATGTATATGCAATGTGGAATATGACATAAGATATGAATGCACTCGCTTCTTTTGGAAGATATCATCTATTTTACCATAATGTGCAAAACTGACAACTTCATGCATCACAAGATTCAAACGATATTATTTAAATGTTTGTGTTACTTGTGGAGCTTTCTACAACACAATTCCAATGTTTCATATTCTCCTGATTTTAGGCATAAGTTAACATCTCAAATTTTCTTCTCTTTTTTTTTTTTTTTTTTTTTATCAAAACAAACTAAACATGTCAAATAAAATCAACCACACAACTTAAATCCTAATCCAAATAGCAATCCCAAAATGAAACCTGAAAACACAAACCCAAACCCAAACCAAAACCAAAATTTATATACACTATAGTACAATATGTGCCAAGCTTGGACTATTACTTTCCTGGATCCCAAACATGATTAGAACATTTCAACAAAAATGTAACATGATATGCATGCCAAATGTTGTAGGAATCCACCAAAAACAAAATTAGACCACACCATGCACCAACTTTTAACTTCCCTTGCTCACCCCACCAATTAGATTTAATTCCATTAGTACTCTCATAGGTGAGCGTTGAAATACTAAAATGATTAGACAATAAATGACATTCAATTTTATCTTGTCTATTCTTGAAAGTATCTGTTTCATAGTTCGATTCATGATTTAGAACTAGGCTCTCTTTATCCAAAATGAGACTTTGTAAGCAAGAGCCTATTTCTAACAATTTTGAATTCAAATTATTTTCCAGGATTTTAAAGCAATCAAAATCATTCAAAACTTGACAAGCATCAACAAAATTTGGCATTTCCTCACTAATGATGTTAGCATCCAAAGGGACATCATGTAACCTATCATTTGAAATTTTTTTAGCTACTACCAGAGGTAAAGATTTCACCTTGTCACCCATACTCAACCCATCATGATTAGAATTTATCACAACTTGATGAGTGTTAGTAGCTTTTTCTTTTTCTTCATTGTCTTCTTCATCATCCAACACCTATTCAAAAACACCAAAGTTAGGCACCCAATCAAACATGCATCCATCCTTTTCAAAACAAGAGCCTAATTCTTCAAAATATGTGTCACATGACACCTTTCCATGATCAATGGCTTGAGTTGCCTCAAAATCCATATTTTCATTAGGATCATCAATAGTATCAAACCCACACCACTTAGGCTTTGTAATTTCATCATTTTGAGATGGCATAGACATTGTAGAATCAATAGGTGGATCAAGATTTTTGATTTCTTGCCCCTCAAGGGGAACAAAAACAATTGATTCTCCTTCTTCATCCATGGTAGTAAAATCATTATCCTTCTCCAACTTTTTATGAGATTCCAACCCTTCTTCCAAAACCTTCTTAGATTGTACAGGACTTGTAATATCCCCATATGAAAGGGCAATTGTATTATCCTGCATATCAATAGGCACACAAATTTCATTAGCAGTTTTGGAGTGAGAATACTCTTCCCAAGAATCATAATGATCATCTTTAAAAATCAAATTGTGATGCTCAACTATTTCTTCTTCATCTTTTAATTCATCAACATATTTCTCATCAAATTTACCTTCACCTTCCTTAGATGGTTCAATTACTTCCAAAATTGGGTTATTGCTTGTATTCAAATTGATAAGGCTATTATAATCCACATGTGTAACCCATGATTCACGTTTAGCATGATTTGGAAGGTGTGAATTTTCTTGGCCATAATTTTCAACAATGTCATCCGAAACAGATTCATCCTCATAGAATTCATCTTTTGGTGAGTCAAGGGTTTCCAATTTGTCACATGTTTCAATACTAGTTGGATATAGTATTCCTCCCTTGCCTAAAATCATATTATGAAAATCATTAAAATTGATTTTAGAAATATCCTTTGAATCAAGATGAGCATTTTGAAGTTGATTCATACTTAAGAAATATGGTTGATCTTGCATAGTAGATTGAGGATTTTGAAATTGATTGAAGCTTGGGAATGACTGTTGATTCTGCAATTGATTCACACTTGAGCTTGGTTGAGGTGGATAGATCATTGGATGGGTAAAGGAGGTATTAAATGATTGAATATTATACGATCCAAAACCCACACCATAATTTTGACAACTCAATTGTTTCTCAATTGCCATTGCTTGATTATAGGCTTGTGACAAAGATGTGATTTGAGGCATCCCTCGCAAATATGTGGAAATGAGTGGGTCAAGAGCATTTACATATATTTGGAGAGCCATTACTTCTTGAAGAGCATAAAATGTTACTAATTGAGCATATAACCCAAAGAACCTTTCAGAAAATGACTTCACATTTTCACTTGGTCCTTTTTTAATAGTGAAAAACTGCTCATACATGCGGATTGGGTCAACTTGCTTTTTGTTGAATTGATTAAGAAATGCTGCCTCTAACTGAGCCCAAGAAGTGATAGACCCTAAGGGTAGACTTGTAAACCAATCAAATGCCACTTTGTCCAAGGTGTAAGGGAACATTTTACAAACAACATCATCATGCCAAATTGTTAAGTGATTCACAACAAATTTGAATGCTTGAATGTGTTCTCCTGCAGTATTTGTCCCGTTAGACAAAAATCAAGGAAGACATCTCTCAAAACCCACGGGCAAATAATGTTGAACTCCTGGTATGTTCAATGGGCTACCTGTCATCCACGGTGAAAACATAGCCATTAGTGAATCTTAAAGAATATAACTTTAATATCAAAATTATTATTATTATTTTATTTTTTTTTTTTTATTTTTTTTTTTAAATTAAATTAAATCACATTATTCTTGTATGAACAATCAAAGCGTTAGAACAATGCATAGCAATTCATGTCCTCCTTTTAATAGTACAAATTTGTAATATTAAAAGAGGGCTAAAGATAATAATCAATAGGGCATGAAATATTCAAAATTTAAATCCCTATAGCATTTAAATTAATCTGAAATAAACCGGTTCAGGCCCTCCTTCTAGCGCCAAAATGTTGAGTGGTATTTTCACACACTTGTGAAATTACACTCTTCCTTAGGATTTGGGTTCCAAATCCCCTCTTGCAAATAAGTTAAACAACCAACTTCTCCAAGGTCTCCACTGTCTTAGCATTTGCAACTGTGTATTAGTAATCTCAGATAAAGATAATCAATTTAAATGCTTGGAACACCTTAGTGATTGCAAGTAACTGTAAACAAGGGGCAATGTAGATTTATTTCATCATAAAATTTAGTGATTGTTCATTTTTTTTTAGATTTTATAATTTTTAAATATTTGTTTTAACTAAGTCGAACCTTCTGGAAAATAAAAATAAAAAATGAAACAGAAATACAGAAAATTAAACATTGAACACGTTCAGTCTGACGCTATCCTATTCCTGCAAAACCGAATACGTGAGAGTTTCGTACATGCAACCTAGCCTATTTGACCTGCAAAACAAACACAATCAAAGTAAACTAGGTGCTAGCTCCAAGGGTTTAAAATAATTTTCAGATTGCAGACATTCACATGAAATAACCCAAAACAATGGCATGTATTTCATTTATAAATCTAAAATCTGAAAAGAGAAAAATAGAACAGTTAAAATGAAGCATGCAGAAAATTTCTCATCCTTTCTTGCCCATAAAATGCAAATTTCTGAACAATTCTACATTAAATAAATATGTCCTGTTACAACAGCAGAATCTCTAGGTTTTCTCAAAACCAGCAAAAGGTGGAAGAAAAGCACTCCATAGCTGGCCCAGAACGGCTAATCACCATCAACTCTGCAACACTGCTCGCAGCGATTTTCGACCCCGTATCCATCTGTGCCTCTACGTTTTATACTTGCTGGCAAACTGCTTCTCCTTCCACGACGGTTTGTTTCGTCTTCTAGATCGCTTCGTTTCACCTTCCCCGCCTTGCCATTTCTTTTGATTTTATGCTCGAGGTCTTCTCTGTGAATTGTAATGCCTCTGCAGTCCTTACACATGTACGCCACGTGTTCCGCACTTTTTTGCATGTTCTTTAACGGCCCCATGTAAATCGTGACCAAAAATAGCATATAGCTTTGCTCCCTTACTGTCATCGCGAAAACGTGACATGTTGTGATATCGTGACATTTTCCTGCCAACAGCCTTGTCCGCCTTCATGCACAGCAAAAATGAGACATGTTGTGATATCACGACGTTTTTCTGTCAGCAGCCTTTCTTGCCTTCATGCACGCAAAAATCCGACATGTCGCGTTTTCGCTACAAGTTTTTCGCACTTAGTCTCTTTTCAATAAAGTGTCGCGAAATCGCTACCATTTTCTGCCCTCTGCATGGTCTTCACTTTCTGTCGTGATTTCGCGATGTCTTTGTCTGGCTGGAACGTTTCCTCAAAAGTTGTGCGATATCGCTACGCCTTTGTGCCTTAGACTCTTTTCATTCAGGTGAACCACGATACCGGAACACGTAGTGATTTTGCTATGCTCTTTGCTTTGTTTGGCTTCATTTTCTGATTGTAGCGAAATCGCTACCATTTTACCCCTTAGGCCTTTTAATCCACCTGCGCCGTGAAAATGTGACGTGTCGTGATTTCGTGACTCCTTTCGACTTATGCGCTTTGTGTCAGTTCTCGTCGTGATTCCTCTACACTGCTGGGTCTTATCGCCTTTGGCTCGATTTTGTCACGATTTCGCGACAATTTTATATTTTATGCCTTTTGCCCGTTTGCAAGCCACGAAAATCAAACACGTCACAATTTTGTGACGGTTCCGCCCACCTACTGCCATTGACTACGTTGACCGCGATTTTGCGACATGTGACGATTTCGCTACGCTTTTTTGGTTCGTGCCCCGTTTGACTGTCTTGACCGCGATTTTGTGACACGTCACGAAATCGCGACAATTTTCCATCAATGCCTCTTCCTGCTTGCCTGGGCCGCAAAAACGCGACATGTCGTGATATCGCGACACTTTCATTTCTGCCAGCGACGGAGCAACATGTCGCGATATCGCAACACTTTTTCATTTCGGCAGCGACGGAGCGACATGTCACGATACCGCGACAACTTTTTTTCCTTAGTGAAATTTTTGCTTTTTCTTGATTTTTTTAGCACCTGGGCTACTGTAGTTTTCTTTGAAAGCATGCAAAAAAGGTGGGTCCCCAATTTTGGGGTGTGTTGTGGATCAGCCACAACAGTACCATCGGAGCTATTACTAGAAAACAGGCTCAAAATTCTCAACAAGATCAAATTCAGAATGGTGGATCAACTCCATTTGTTTTGAAGGTTCCTAATAAAGGAAATCATGCACCTACTATTCAACCTAAACCTCCCTATAATATTAATGAACAATTATCAAATATTACAGCTAGAATTTCCCTTTTGGACCTCTTAAGATCTTCTCCCACACATAGAGATGAATTAATGCTCACATTAAGCCAGATGATGGTACCACAAGACATTCACCCTCAAGACATGGCCAATACTATCATAACTCGTGAAGTTTATTGTATTGACTTTCGAGATAGAGACATACCGCAACATAGTTTACATAAAGATAACCCCTTATATATTACCGCCTTAATTGGAGATGTAGCAGTCAAACGAGTTTTGATTGATAATGGTTCATCTTTAAATATTTGCACTTTTGACTTCTACCAAAGATTTGGGTTTAGAAGTGATGAAATGAAAATAACTGATATGATTATAAAATCTTTCAATGACGAAACACAAGAAACGTGTGGGGTTATTACCATTCCATTGCAGGTTGGTCCAAGAACCTTGGATACGACTATGTTTATTGTACATTGCCCTGCATCGTACAATATACTCTTGGGTCGCCCTTGGATCAACGCGATGTGAGTTGTTCCCTCAACTTTACATCAATGTGTTAAATTCAAATTTAAAAATCAGTTGGTTACCATTCATGGTGATCCACGACCCTTTGATATGTGTGCTTTGGCAGAACCCATTGGAGTTCAATTTTGCCCTACGTTGTCATCCACACATCCTAATTCTCATTATCCATCTAAACGTGTGAAACTCACACCCACAATGTCATCTACTTATTCTCCATCAGATGCACCTTCACATATAGCTCAACCATCTTCTGAACAAACCGCATTAGGACCTAAGAAAGATCCTAATCCCACGACCAATGTCTCTTGTTCTACTCCTATAACTTCTATACCTATAATAGACCCATCTATTGACACCTCTACACCGTCTACATCCACCAAAGTCATATTTTCTGCATCAGAATACGTAGGAAATGTTCCTTCTACCTCTTATGCTCTTACTGACGAGCTCTTACTCGATCTATCTAAAATCCTTATATCAGAATAAACCAATGCTTCTATGCAAGATTCTTTTGTTTTAAATAATTTGCCACCATATCCTCATACCTTGGGCCTCCCACAGCCTATGGGAAGTATTTACCAAGTCGGGAGCTATGCCTTTATTTATAAGGGATATGACTGGGGTAGAATACCCAGAAACATTAGAACTCATTATGATGGATATGCTCGATGTTATTTTACTAATGAGTATACTAAAGCCAAACCTATAATGTTTAAATTGGGATATAAAGGGAAATGTTTAAGACCTTTCCATAATGGTATGAAAGAACCTTTTGAGGTAGAGCCGTGGCCCACCCGATGTGATGTGGGCCTATTTTCTAGTAAGGGTCAACCATTCGAGGATGATGACCATCTTATAAGTTACCAATATTATTTAGATGAACGTGATGTTTTGCGTTTAACAAATAATCCATTCACATGTAATATTCTATCTATAGCTTATCCTGAGATGATCGCTGAATCCGACGATGAGTTGGAGGGAGATATCTTCCATGATGTCTCCGTTGAGGAATTATTACATAACGGATTTTATTTTGATGGCTCTATACCTACTATACCCCAGCTTGAGGCCATGTCTCCTCAAGACGAATTATCCAAGCTAACCTTAGAATAATTACAAGAATTGGGCGTCTCACCCGCCCCACCTAATTTTGAGAGAGATCTACACATGGAAGTAGAAAATGTCATAAAAATTAACATTGGAACCGAGGATAACCCTCACATAATCAACATCGGATCAGAATTGAGTCAAGAAAAATAGGATAAATACATTGCATTTCTTAAATAATATGAATGTCTTTGCTTGGACATATGAATATATGCCAGGTTTAGACCCTTCTGTAGTTATGCATCACCTAGTAGTCCATCCGGATGCTAAACTTGTTAAACAAAAACTTAGAAAAATGCATCCTAAAGTGGCCTTACTGGTCAAAGGAGAGTTAGAAAAACTCCTGAATGTTATTTTTATACAAGCCATTGATTATGTTGAATGGATCTCGAATGTAGTTCCAGTAACTAAGAAAGAAGCTACTAAGGTTAGGGTTTGTATAGACTTTAGAGATATTAATGTTGCATGCCCTAAAGATGATTTTCCCCTTCTCAACATGGATCAGATCATTGATTTTACTGCTAGGAGTGGAATTATATCCTTAATGGATGGATTTTTTGGTTATAATAAGATTAGGATAGCTCCTGAAGATCAGGCTAAAACAGCCTTTATTACCCCTTGGGGGACCTTTTGTTGGAAAGTGATGCCATTCGGTTTAAAGAATGCAGGTGCAACCTATCAATGAGCCATGACTTATATATTTCATGATATGATGCATGATATACTACATGATTATGTAGATGACATTATAGCTCGTTCTACTAAAGAAGATGACCATTTAGATGACTTGAGAAAAGTATTTAATCGGTTAAGGGAATACCTTATCCGATTGAATCTAGCCAAATGTATATTCGGAGTTAAGTCCGATAAATTATTGGGGGTTATAGTTTCTTTACGTGGCATCGAAATTGACCCTCTCAAGATTGTGACTATCACTTATATGCCCGCACCCACAAATATATCTGAATTACGGAGTCTACAAGGTAAGCTTCAAGCCATCCGTCGCTTCATTGATAAGCTGGCGGATAAAACTGGACCCTTAAGCTTCTTAAAAAGGATGTTTCTTTCCATTGGGACAACAAATATCAGAAAGCATTTGAACTCCAAACAATATCTTCTTAACCCACCTGTACTTTCACCACCTAGGCCTGATCGCCTATTTATCTTGTATATTTTTGCTTCAAATTTTGCTCTAGGAGCTATGTTAGCTCAACTTGATGAGAAAAGAGAGCATGATAATTATTACATTAGCAGAAAATTAATTAGTTATGAAACCCGCTACACAGCATTAGAGAAGTTATGTCTAGTAGTCGTATTTTCTACACAAAAATTATGCCATTATATGCTCAGTTAGAAAACATACGTTATTGCTAAATCCAATCCCTTGTGGTATCTCATGAGTCGACCTTATTTATCTGGTCGCACAACAAAGTGGGTTCTTGCGCTAAGCGAGTTTGAACTTACGTTTATAGGACAGAAGTTTGTTAAGGGTCAAATCATAGCAGATCAATTAGATGTTGCACCCAGGATCCACCCATCCCCTTGTCATTGAGTTTCCTGACGAATACCTTAAATTAGAGGCAGGTCATTCCAAGCAATGGTCCTTATACTTTGACGGAGGCCGATGCATGAGTGGGGCTGGTGCAGGTATTATTTTGATATCTCCACAGAAACATCTCATACCTCTATCCTTTAAATTAATGTTTGCCTCTACTAATAACACTACTGAATATGAGGCTCTAATCCTTGGATTACGAGCTACCATGGCACTGAAAATTAAAAATCTATTAGTTTTTAGTGATTTTCAACTTGTTATAAATCAAATTAACGATGTTTATCAGACCAGAGATGATAAATTGCACCCATATAAAGCATATGTATTACAATTAATATCTTTATTTGATCAAGTTACCTTGGAAGCTATTCCTAGAACTAGCAATCGTGCGGCTGACGCCATGGCCGCAACTGCATCTCTTTTACCCTTGGAGTTAGATGACGAATATGCTACCATCATTATTCGTTGACTCCAAGAACCCGCTTCAATTAAATCATGCTTGGAACCTTTGGACGTGTTTCTAATCAACAAAACTACTCCTAAACTTTGGTACACTGACATCCTCAATTTTTTGCAAAATGGAACCTTCCCTGAAGGTTTTAATAGAAACCAGCGTCGGTTATTACGTAGACGAGCAATTCGCTTCGTAATAATTGGCAATACCTTATATAGGAGATCTTTTAAAGGTATCCTACTGATATGTTTGAATCTAGAAGATTCTAGATCATCTTTGAGTGAAGCCCACGATGGATCTTGTGGGGGACACTTTAGTGGTAATGATGCACATGATTACGTGCACCATTGCGACAAGTTCCAGAAACATGCTGACCTTGTCCATGCGCCTGCACAAGAACTGCAGGCTATTTCATCTCCTTAGCCCTTTTCAAAATGGGGCTTAGACATTATTGGAAAAATCAATCCTATGTCATCGGATGGACACAAATTCATCATAACCACCACCGAATATTTTACGAAGTGGGTTGAAGCTATGCCCTTAGCTTCTTGCACTGGAACCCAAGTTTCCAAATTTATTTTCAATAAAATTATTTGTAGGTTCGGAATTCCTCAAATCTCATCTCGGATAATGGAACTTGTTTCAAAAATAAAGATGTAAAGAAACTATGTCAAAAATATAAAATTCAACATCGTTGGTCCACTCCTTATTATCCTCAGGGTAATGGCCAAGCCGAAGCATCTAATAAAATATTAATTAAAATCCTCAAAATACTGGTCAACAAATCTGGCCGAGATTGGCACATTCAATTATATCCTACTTTGTGGGCTTATCGAACTAGCGTTTGTACTCCCACGGGAACTTCACATTTTATTTTGGTTTATGGCACTGAAGTTGTTTTTCCCTTTGAATTAGAGGTTCCTTCTTTGGCTCTGCTACTTCAAGATATTGAAGTAGGAGATGAATACCATGCTGGCAGATTTAGTCAGCTGGAACTCCTAGATGAGAAGTGCATCAATGCTTTGGAGCATCTTCGAGCCTACTAGAATAAGCTCAAACGAGCATATCTTAAGAAATTTCATCACCGATCCTTTGAGATTGGCGACCTCGTCTTGAAAGAAAATCAAAAAAATACTAATGCAACTAAAGACCTTAAAGGTAAATTTGAACCTAACTGGCTTGGTCCATATATCATCATTGCTAAATTTGGATCGGGAGCATACGGATTAGCTACCTTAGATGGTAAAGATCTTAAAGAGCCTATGAACATTATGCATCTTAAGCGCTATTACGCATAATTATGGTAATTTCATCACTGTATATATTGTACATCTTGTCTCATTCTTAGTAAATTCATTTCAAAAACAATCATATTATGTATTCTCTCAATTCATAAATCAAAATCAAAATCTAAAAAAATCAAAATCAATCAAAATTTTCACAAACATCTTTTATTTTTTGCACCTGTCAATTTTTGAAGTATTGCAGTTATATTTTCAGTTATTTTGGATAAATTAGCATTTATTTGGAATCCCTCACTTTCACACTCACATGAATAAATATCTTGATTTTTTTTAGTATTATTATTAATCTCTCTTATATCGAAGTCCACAGTTGAATTAAATAAATTTTTGAGCATAGAGAACTGATCTTGTTATTTACTTGAACCAAGTATACCTTTTCACATTAAAATGATTTCATTGCAAATTCCAAAATGATGCTACATAGTAGAAGTGGTCTCTTGAGCAAAAATTTTCCCCTGCTATCTTATCATGCAAATGGTCTAGAATCTTTGAGAATTGACAAAAGGACAAGCTCACCCCTTCCCTGAATAAAAATCCCTTGCTCTACAGCCAATCCGAGCAAGTATCCCTAGTATAGGAAGAAAAAGAAAAAGAAAATCAAGAAAAAAAAATCATGAGAAAAAAGAAGCATTATTTCAGTAGCCTTTTGTACCATTTCAGCAATATTTCGGCATTATCTCAGTATCAAGAAAAAATACAAAAAAAAAAAAAGCAATAAAATCCCTTCCCCTACCCTTTGAAAAGAAAAGAAGGGTGAATGAGCTTGAATCTTTGGAATTCTCAATTATTCGAAAATTGTGAGGTAAGCCCCATAACAGGTGGTTTGTGCCCAACCCGCTTGGCCTTGGGTAACTCCTAGTGTGGTTTTATGTATGTTACATTAGTGACCTTATTTTGTACAGACCTATGTCTGCTTATGGATCAGCTAGCTCTTGATGACCCTACTTACATAGTAGTTTGGTACGGTTATATGCATATAAATCATGGTCAATGAATACTCATTTGGTTAATTCAAATTACTTGTATCAAATTATCTTGCTCAAAATCGGTAAATGAATAATACAATTGCACACACATTTGTATTTGAGAGATTTTGTATCATTATGTTAGATCTAGATCGGTAATGAACTCACATATGCACATGGGGTTCCTTATAAATCTAAATTGTCTTTGAGATAATTTAAAATATTTATGCACATCTTCTGGAATAATTTGATTTTTCTTACTTGAGAACATCTATAAAGTCACATTTATATATTTTCAACTTTCGCAACGATGGTATAGTTCCTAAACCTAAATTGGAATTTTATGCCTAGTGCAAGTCCTCATCTTATATTTTTTGTTTATCTTAAACTCAAAAATCAACTATGCAATAAAACTTTTTTCTTTGGATTTCATGATGATGGTATAAGTCTATACCTAAAATTCTATGCCTAGCGCAAGCCATCGTTTTAATTTTATTTCCCATTTATTTAAATCCATAAAAGCATATGGCTTAAATCATTATGTTACACAATTGTACTTTAAAAAGAACGAAAACCTTTTCTATTTCATTTCATTATGTCAACATTCATTTTTGCGACGATGGTATAATTCCTAGGCAATTGTTCAAATTTCTATCACACTTAGGAATTTTATGCCTAGAAAAAATCATATTTTTAATATTTCATGCATAATATTTTCATGGACATCTGAAAACAAATCATCACCATCATCATTTTTTCATCATCACAACACAAAAGTCTTAAGAAAGTCTCTTAAGCACCCTTTTACTTTTAGCAATATTTCTCTACTGGGATTAGCTTAATGACCTAGCAAGTGACGACTCCATGAAATGGTCATGTAACAACGACAATGTCCTTTGAAATTATTGTTAGAAGTCACTTTATTTTTTCATCAAATCATACCACAACAACCAATTTGTTTACATCAGATTATTTCATTTAAATTTTATGGCCTGACATAAAATTATAATATTTTCAAATGACATAATTACATGAATAATAAATCAACAATTAAAATATTAAAGCATCATAAAACATATGCACAAGTCATATCACAAAGAGAATATATATATATATATATATATATCAAGAAATATATGTACATCATATCAAAACAGATTGGTATGCCACAATCTATACCCTGGAATACTCAATCCTCTCAAACTATACAATCTATAGTCAATGTGCCGCTAGTCTCGAGAAGCCCTAGAGCTCTCAGCCTCATCTCCTCTCCCACCTTGAGGTGGAGGAGGTGGCCCCATCAGAGTCTGTCTTGTGTCGCAGGTCCTCAATGTCGATCGTGAGGATGTCCTCGACGACCCCATCCTGATCAACTCCGTAATGTCGACTGGCATCTGTAACCTCTGGACCTCTAGAACCAGCTAGAAGTATGCTCCTTGATAGAAATGTGGTCTGAGCAATAGCCTGTGCCAGCTCCTGCATGCTCGCCCCTCTGCTTCGAGCCCTGTGTCATGTAGCCTCATCCTACAGCGTCTGCACTTGAGCTTGTAGGCAGGCATTCTCTGCTCAAAGAGTTGCCATCTCGTTGCTCTCCCCCATATCGATACCCTTGCCCTTATCGGGCAATGGTGGCCTCTCCCTATGCTACAAAGGGAGCCCCTCCTCCATCCTCTCTGGCTGTTGTGGTCTCTTCGAAGCCTATGGCACTCTCTAATGGCTCTCCTAAGGAGGTCATTGTTGATCCCTCCCTCCGTGACCCCTCACTGCATCGATGGTAGCCTGGCATCGCCTCTCCATCCACTGCACAACAACATGCATCGAACCTTGTGCCCTCATCATCCGAGGAGTGCGGATGACTGCATACCAAGAATCATATTCATCTGCTACTCCTGCATCGTCCCCATCCACTAGCAGAATGGGGGCATCATTCATGTCCTGACTCCAGAACCACTACATGTTGGGAGCCCCACTTAGTGTAGTATTATCCAGGATAGTCCGAGAGTACTCGTAATCCCTGAGAGAAGAGATCCCCTATTGTAGACCGAACTGCCTCAAAACTTAGTCGTAGCAGTGGAGCTCTACCTCTCCCTACTCCATCCTCAACTAGTAGACTCACCTGATGCGAGCCAACTCCTGTCCATCATCTCCCCACCCTGGATGCTCTCTTTATGACCTCCAGGTGATCTGATCTGGGATGAGGTCATATAGCAACCTCCGAGACATCGACAGATCTATCCACCGCTGTGACCCTCTCTGGAGCCACCAATAAAAAACTTGAGGTCTCTCTCGGTCAACTCTTGTCAGTGGAAGACCTATCGACCTCTGTACCGCAATGTTCTCCCAGCACCAAACCTGTAGTAGCGATGTCAGTACCAGACATCGACCTCCCTTGTATACGACCTTGTAGAGGATCTTATACAAGCAGCATAGTACAAAACTACCTCAATCAAACCTGTAACCATGGTCTCTCATGTCACAGACCACATCTGAGAGGAGCCACGATAACCTGCATCCACTCTAGTGGCATAGAAGTAAGCCACCCACCACCTCTACCAAAACTCGGGTCAATCAAGATGCCCCAGGCATCTGCCTCAATGCCTCGATGTTCACTCCGCCCTTCTCCAGGGTGAAGGTCGGATCTGTGCACAGTCGCATCATAGCATGGCCCTGATTGGCCGAAGGAGTCATAAATCACCCATGTATGGAGATCCTCAAGATCCTCCATACATCCTCTAAATTTGGAGCCATCTCCCTTGTTGATAGCCGAAAGCAGGATGACCCCAGATACCATCTCTCTGCTAAGGCTGTCAGTAGCCCCATGTCCATAGAAATATGTGGTATATCTGCCACATGTTGTAATCCAACCTCCGCTAGTCTGTCTCGCTCAGCCTGATCGAGCGCGGCTACATCGTCTCTGAGCCCCCCGTATTTCCATTCCCGAATCTTTAGTAATCCCCTCTGAAAAATAAACAATAAAACAACAAAAATCATTAGCACATAATCATTAAAATCGATTAAAATTAATTTCATCTCATATAAAAAAATGATATCGCCCATTATTGGATGATATCGTACAAAATTTAGCAAAATTGTCTTTAATAGGATGAAATCATCTCTGATTCGTCAATTTGGGAATTGCCCCTTATTGTACAAGATCGCCCCTATTTCTTTGATTTTGTCCTCAGACGAAATCGGCGATCTAGGGATGATTTCGGCAAAATTGGGACGATTTCGATAGAATTAGGACGATTTCATCCCACGGTCGTCGAAGGCCTAAAAACGGCCGCGATGCCCAAAAACAATTAAAATTCAACTAAAAAATTAACCAAATTAAGTTAAAAACATAATGTATCAGGTTTAGATCCTTACCCGCAACCCGTGTCGGACCTCTGTCGATCTGTGTGTTGTTTCCACCATTTCGTCTGCAGAACTCTGAAATAGTGAAAGTGAACAGTAAAAATAAATTAGGGTTTTACCCTATTTTTCCTATTTTTATTTAAAAATAACATTTTTTTTAATTTTGCTTTTTCGCATCTTTACCTCAAATGTTTGACTTGGGTAAAAACTCGAAGGGGGCACCATAGCAAGCAATTGTATGATTCGACCTAAAATCATCGTCTAAAAATTTGAATAAATTTTCCTTCAAAAAATGCACTAAAGAGGGGGAAAAATGTAGCACCTTAAAATTGGAGCAATTAAACCATCACTAAAAAGATCAAAAAATTGAATTTTAACCCCGAAACCGTGGGTTAACCGCTCACCTCATTTTTCGTGCCATTTTTAGAATTTTTTTTACCATTGGACGATATCGTCACCGATCTGACGATATCATCCCAGATCGAACGAATTCGTCTGGGATAGAACGTCCAGACAATTTCGTCCCAAAACCGAATTTTTATAATTAGCTTATGTTTCAACAACCTCTCCAACTTGGGCAGAAGCGTGTCTACACAGTTGGATATTTCTACGTTGGAGATCTCCCATATTGGGATGATCCCCAACCTCCTAACTTCCCCCTAATCCTGTATAAACTTGGGATTTTCCCATTTTATCCCCCTGGATGATCATTTCCCTACAACTCTAGTTTTTTTTGTTGTATTAGAACATCCTCGCCCCATCATTGACATTTGCATTTTCAGGTTTTATTACAAGATTTTACTGTGTTTCAGCCAGAGGAATATCGGATCGTCGCAGGCGATCCAACACGATTTCAGATGATCCTAAAGATATCAGTGACGATCTCGTATGATTGCAGATGATTTCAACTGCAGTTCATATTGGGGGCAACCAGAGCCCCGAGTTTGAACTTTCTACCTTTTTCTCTTATTTAATTATGCATTAGATCGATTTATTTTTGTTCTACATCCTGGAGTTCACCTCATTTAGCATATTTTCATGATAAACTTTAAAATAAGTTATTAAAGTAGTGCATCCCATTTTATTTTTTATCTGGATTTATTATTTAAGCATCTATAATGTTATTTCTATCATTTTACATCATTCTTGCAATTGCATTTTCGATTTTTGGTGTCTGTTTCCATGATTGCAGGTTTCTGACGAATTCGTCAGGTCGCTGATGATTTTGTCTGATCTTAGATGATTTCCTATGATTTGAGATGATTATGTACAATTACAGACGATCATGTCATATCTGGGATGATCTGGACTCCTACAAGCTTCAGAATATTCATCAGACATCAGGAATCAGGTGTATTTCTCTCCATTTCACATAGTCTTTGTATTTAGGATTCATTCATGTTTGCAGTCTTCATATAAAACCAAAATTTCATATAGAATAGCTTATATTTATTTTATCCAACCTAGGAATATGAATGATTGAATATAAAATGAACACATCAAACCCATTCTCAATCTAGACGCAGAAATTGCCACTCATATTTTCCTGGTGAACCCCACCATCCGTCGAAAATTCACCCTTATACCCCTCCCCCAAGAGGTGTGACCTTCAAAGGGCCTCTCCGTCCGAGGTATTGTCCCATCCTTCTCGCATCCCCCTTCCAGGGCATGGATCCTTTAGCCTGAAGGTAAGGGTACAAAAATTTTGGGCGATACAGTTGTGATCAATTTTATGGAAAATTTAATTTCAAGGTTTGGGGTTCTAGAAGCCTTGGTAAGTGATAACGGTCTAGCTTTCATAGGATCCAAGTATATTGAGTTTACCAGCAAATATGGCATCACTCTTAAGAACACTTCAAATTATTATCCACAGGGTAATGGACTTGTAGAGTCTACCAACAAAAACCTATTAAGGATTTTGAGGAAATCACTTAAAGAAAATAAAAGAAGTTGGCATTTATTTTTGGACCAAGCTCTGTGGGCAGACAGGATTACTATAAAAATATCCATTAAGACTTCTCCTTATGCATTATTATATGGCAAAGAGGCAGTGTTACCCATCCATTTGGAGATCCCAACACTTAAGCTTGTCAATACAGAGGAAGAGTCAGAGGAAGATCCAGTAAAAAACAGGTTGATCCACTTGCTGCAATTGGAAGAGAATAGAGCTCAGGCCTATGACAATTTTCAAAATAATTTCTCAGATATCAAAGCATGGTTCGATAAGAAGGCCAAATTCAAAAAATTCTAGGTTGGAGACTCAATTCTCAGGTGGAATGTTGATATAGCAAAGCCAGGCAAGCATGAAAATTTTGATTCATTTTGGGATGGTCCTTTCAAAATAATAGAGGCCAAGGAGTCCAATGTGTTTCAGCTAGAAGATCTGGAAGGAAACATACAACCGATTCCAGTGAATGGTTTTTATCTCAAGCTCTACTATGTGTAAACTATGAGCTCACTGTAACATATGTATATACATTGTATTATTATTTCCCCCTCTTTCTACACTTTGTATTTTAATTTCTTTCTGCACTTTGTAATCAGTCTTCTTTGAAAATTCTTGAAAAGAGAATTTTTTTTTGTAAAAATGACTAAGTGTTGACAAAGTATCCAGCAATGTTCCATTTCGCACTTGAATGCATGTAAATTCATCCAAAATGAGAGTGCTTGAATTCACATCAAAATACACAAGGATCTCTACAGATTGGTGCAAATGTTCTTATCCCGTGTAATGAAGAGAGCTAGATATCGAAAGAAGGAAAGGCGTCTCCAATCCGGGGATCTTTTCAAATCTAAAGTACGATGGAGTGGAACCGAGGTGATAATTCTTGTGTGGAATTTGCTAAGTGTTAGCAGAATCAAAATAGTGTCTTCGACATGCCAAGTTTCAAAAAAGCTAAGGGGAAGTCGAGCAGCATTTTCGTGATCGTGCCACATAGATATACAAGGAATACCCTGCAATCAATTCTAACGAACTCTCACTCAAATCAAAGAGTAGCTAAAGAGGTGCAGTGAGGTGGCAGTGCAGTTTGAATTTTTGGCCAATAAAAATTTAGAATACCATCGTTTAGCCACCAAAAGCGATGAGTGGAGGTTGGAAAGTGTGTCAGTGGGAGATCGCGCACCAGCCACATTAATGGCAGGAGATCATGCACCAACCGTATTAATGGTGGAAGATACGCACACTCCAAGAAATAAAAGAACCAAAAGGGCACACACGAAGTTCATTTGCTAGTCAATTGTGTTCACAAAGCAGTGAAGGGTGAAATGATACTCCAAAGTTTTCTACTACAAATTATAGAGAACCAAGTCGTACTGCTATAAAAATGGCTTTAGAGGATGTTCAAGAGTTCAAAACCCTAGAGAAAATGGTGGTGGCGTCGTACATCAACCAATCAGAAGTTGTGGCAGATACAAAAATGATCCTCACAAATAGAACGAGGCTCAGAAGGAGTGTCAATGATAGATACAAGAATAAAGTTGTTCTGTTTGTGGAAGGTAGATGTGTTGTCCTTTCTTATCTCTCTTTTTACATCTGTAATTTTGTTCATCCCTATCCAGAGTTAATAGTTGCAATAGTTAAATTTTATGACCCATTGGCCAAAGCAGTAAAAACCTCTAAGGGTGAAACCCTTTTCAGTGTCACCGCCTCTTTTTCCATAATATTTTTGCCCTAGGGTCCGAGCTTCCAGTGAGGCCAAAAATATTTAAGGTGACTGACCAGGCTGGGTTTTACTCCTTGGAGAAGTGAGCCAATGATGGAGAATCATTTAAGAGATGGGTTTATAAACATCTTGATAAAAATTCTAAGAAGAAATTACCAAAGGTCCCAATATTTATTGATAAATTTACAAACTCTGTACTATTTACTATGTTGGCCTGCATGGAGGGTTTAGACTCTGACAGAATGGTATACGACTGGAAAATTGCCACAACTTATTGTATTTCTAACAAAAGAATGTATGAGAAATGTGCGGGAGAAAATGGGACTAGGGTGATTTATTTTTACTGGCTAGATTTTCTTGCACAGAGGATACATGAATAGCAAGTATGAAAAGGGGCTCTGATGCTCCTAGTTTTAGGCATTGCTCAAGTCTGGTGTGGATTTTCTATGCTACCACTAAGGACAGAATACCTTGGATTCCGATCAAGGAAAAAACCAATGATGGAGAACCCTTGCCAGTTTATTATTGGATAAGTCACTTGAGAAGCAGTGAGTCTTATTATAGATTCAACTTAGAATTTCTTGGACCTGCAATAAGAATAATGTATGGAAGGTGCCCTAGACTGCCACCCCTAGCTAAGAAAATTCTTAGAACAAAGGATGCGGAGGAAGAAGATTGCCATTTTTTGATCGAGGGTACAGTTATTAGATTGTACGGTTTCATGGAAAAACCTTCTCTCCTACCCCATTTTGTTACAGAGAGGCTCTTTGCCTTAGAATATTTGAGGCAGGCAAAATATATTGATTTGAATTATGTTTCTGGGAGAGAGAAAATATTTGCATACACACCGCACTGTGGAGGATACTACCATCACTAAGAAGGGGTAAAGCTAGCAAATTGACCAATACCTTGATAGGTTAGGTCTATTCTATATTTCCCAAATACAGAGTTATGACCCTGATGGTATCTTCACCGCAAGAAATATAACCCTAAATGGAGAAAAGGCTTATAAGTTTGAAAAGAGACCTAGGGTTTATTTCAAGCAAGGAAGAAATAATTATGAGACTACTCTTCTAGAGTGGAATGTTGCAAAAATGGGTCAACTGCCTCCATGGTTGGGTTTCTATGAACAAATTGTTGATTTTGACCCTGATAATAAGAAGAGTCATCGAATTACAAAAGCCACCATCAATGACATTGAAGGAAAAAATACAAAGAAAAAGGAGCCTCAACCTGAGAAGGATGTTGCTGAAGAAACCGAGGAAGAAGAGAAGTGGAATGTAGAGAAGATATGAGATTGGTGGAGGATGAGGATTGAGATCGAAAAACCTAAGTCCAAGTTCGGAATGAATATTGATAAGGAGTTTTCAAAAAGATATAATGAAAATTTGGAACCTAGAGGTAAAAGGACATTAGGAACATAGTGTTGATAGTTCAAAAGCCTCGAACTAGTTTTGAATATCTCTCTCCACCCATATATCAAGAAGCTCTAGTAGAGGAGTAGGAGACTCCTTTGACAACAGCTAAAGTTTCAAAAACTTTTAATTCTACCATTGAACAAATGGATAAGTTTCCTAAGGGAGCTCAACTTATGAGCAAAATGTAATATTTCAGTGAAACGGTTGTTAGTACTCCAGTTATTGAAATGGTATCTAGGCCTAAACACTTAGCTCTAAGAGGTCAGCCTCCAGACATAGATATTTACTGGAAGAAGAAGAATGAGAGTTTTAGGTTCATGCCCCTTTCTTTTACCCCTACAACATCAGTACAATTACATCATGTTTCTAAGCAAGTAATGATTTCTAGAGTTGTGTAAGGAAATGAATCAAAAGAGGAATCTGAGAGTGATATGGTTGCCTTTCAATTGGTTCATAGAAGGACTAAAAGAGTTCCAGAAAGAGAGGAAAGATCAATTTTAAAGAAACAAAAATTGGATATGGAGGATATTGCAAAAGAGGTAGCTATTTTTGTTGCATAAGAATTAACTCGCCAAGAGCAGCAATAATAAATAGAAATGAAGCAAGAGCACCCTACATCTATAGGCGAAGGTATGGTTTCCAATCCCTCTTCTCCTCTGCATCCTCCTGAATCCCCAAAGAAGTCTCCCTCCATTTTTGGTCAAGAAAATGTGATAAAGGTATCTTCTTCCTCTCACAGTCCATCCCATATTTCCTTAGTTGTCACTGAAGAACTAGTCACTTATGTCCCCTCACAGTCACCCCAAATCCCACTACCAGCATCTGTGTTTCCCACTTCATCACCACCCATTATTCCATATTCATCATTACCACCACCACCATTAAAGGGACACAACGTTCCAAGTATTTGTTGTTTGTATGTATGCATGAGTTTTGCATTTTTGTTTTTTTTGCTTTAACAATTGTTAGAAATGAGCAATAAAGGCATGAAGCCTACAGGGGCATAAAGAGCAGCAGACTGTGTGTAAAGGCATTTTGTAGCAAGGCCTTATAAGAGGAGTAGAGTTACACCTGGTTTTTGAAGACAAAGGCAACAAGCCTATATTTTTGGTATAGTCTCTCATAAATGGATGAGCCATGATGTTTTTGGTATGATTTCCATATGAACCTTTACTCTCTAAGCAGATTGTTATATTTTCAGAGGGTAGTGTTTATATGGAAGTTATTCTTTAAAGCATATTTTTTAGAGATGAGTACTTTTTTTTACTCCCAAGGCCTAATGGATAAGACTCTGAGTTTGATGACTTTGCAAGAAAATCCACCCGAGAGGTGCCAGAATGTATGCCCAAAATGGCCACATATGCTTAGAAGAATTTTGAAAATTTTACTAAGGCCTGAAAGCTCCATTCTGCATGCATTCCAATGTATTTTGGAGTGGATCCGCGACAAAGGATTTGAATCCACATAAGTTTTTGAATAAAGGTGACGTAAGCATAAAATCTGTGCGGATTGGTGATCGCTTTGCATTTATAAAATCTTTCAAAGCGGCTAAGTGTTGGAAGATTGTTTTCGAGAGACTTATAGAGTATTTTGACCCATAATGGTGACATAAGGTAGAAGATGATGTAAAGATGTGCGGATTCATGAAAAAGGTAATTTTATCTAATTCTTTAGTGGAATGGTGACAAGTAATATTAATCTAAGGCCAGTGCGGAATGAAAACATAGTTGTTTACACTATGATGGAGACGAAATTGAAATTAATGACTAATGCTCTTGTCTGGGTCCGAAATGGAATTCACAGTATTTTTAAGGGAAATGTGATGTCATCAGATTGTTTATGCAGATTCACTTCAGCATCAATGCTAAAGTAAAAGAACAAGGAATAAGTGGTGGATTATATCCCGCCCTATTTACAATGTATTTTTGTACAAATTGGTGTTCTAAGGTATTTGAAGCATGGAGGATGACGTCATTAAATATTTTTAAATTGAAATGGCACAGTGATATTTTCCTATCATTTATCAAATCTTATTTCAAACAGATCATAGCCATATGATGGAAAAGATTGACGGTTGAGAATTTCTAAGTAGAATGAAATAAAATAAAAGCTTTCTAATCGGGACTAAAGAACAGTTAGTTGGAGAAGGAAGCCAAAGTGTTGAGGGTTTCAAGAAGACCAGAACCAGAGACGGTTGCAGATCGACAGTGATAGGAGGTTTTCTAGAAAGATCCATGATGCATATGAGGTCTCCAACAAACATATCTCCAGTTCGGTCCAACAACCAGCAAGTTGCAGAGGTTTCCAGTTACCATGGCGATTTACTTGCAACAGATTTCCCAGGGATTGAACCAGTAAGATGATGCCAACTAAGAACTCTTTGCTAAGTTGTGAAAAACTAATCTTTCTAATATTCCATATTGTTTTTAATTTTGCAAACTATAAATAGAGGTCGAACCCTCATTTTCAAGGATCGGCTCTAGCGTGTTTGCCTGTACCACTATAAATTTTACAGAAGTTAATGAAGGAGCATTACATTAATTTTTACCTCAAAGCTTATGTCTTCATCATCTGATATCAGAGGTTCTAATCTTAAAGCTATATTTTTGTGAATACTTGAATGGTTAGTTTGACAGGCTTACTAACTAATAGAGTAATTGAAATCTGTTTTGGATTGGTTCTATATTGTTAGGAGCATATTTCTGTAAAATCTAGATAGTGATTAATTTTGTTATTTGGATTATCATTATTGGGGTATTGGAATTGTTTTCTATAATATTTCTCTATTGTTCTTATAAATGTGTGAGGGTGTTCAAGATTTGTGATAATGTTGATCTAAGTAATGTGTTCTGATATAATTTTTGGAGTTGTTTGCTATGATATCAATGTTGTTAACCTATTTTTCCAACTGTTGTTAACTTTTCTAACCCTAATATCTCTCCATAAACCTAATCTCAAAACCCTAAGTGAGCATAATAACGTCAACATATTGTTTAAGTTGACAAGGAACCAACCTACTCTAAAGGTTAGATCGGGAAAAAAAATTTGGTCTATACCAATGTTGAGTGTTGAGTTGCAACTATCGGGTGCATGCCTGAACAAAAAATAGGAAGATAGATAGCTACAATGTTGAGTAAATCTTAAACGCAATTCAGTGCCCAATAAGGATGAAGTCCTTGCAGCATCTTTAGATTGCTTGTACCTCAATATAGGGGGTGAAGTAGATTTCAATCCTTATCACCCCAATCCCTCCTTCTTTCGAAGGGATTACGAGTTAGTGTCTTACATCACTATAGAACCACCTGAGATATATCACGATAACATCTTGGTGGAGACCGGTTCAGAACACATACCAAGAGATAACTTGGATGAACAAATTTGTGGGGCAGCAGACGACACAGGCCTGCAGGTTCAGAACACTAGTATAGTAAAAGATTCAGAGTCAGAGGATCATTCGGATGAAGGTAAAGCAGAGTCCATCTTTGAGAGAGGGGGATCGAGTTACGTGTATGAGAGTGATGATGATGGTGAATCCTCGAACAATGAGCAATATGAGGATAAAACTGAGTTGGCCTACTAGGCTCCCTAAATTTATGTCATATGTTACCCTTGAAGATAGTCGTAGAGGATGAGCAATCCTCCATTGATGATAACATCTATCAATAGTGGGCTTACATGGGGCCCCATATTCCTAATCTCCTAGTTCTAGTAGGTAGTGGTGAGGGTTTTTATTACGACAGCGATGATGAAGATGAAACATAGAGAGAGCCTATTTGGGGCCTCCCTACTTGTGTCATCATAATGCACCATACACTACAGAGGATATGTACAAAGATATCAATCTCCACCCTCACCTCAGGGGAAGAGCTTTTTTTTTTTGGTATAAGGTAGAGGTGGTTATAAGGTCCACAAACCTTTTACAAAGTCAAAATGGGCTGGTTCTAGCATCAAGCCCGTATAATCAAAATACAAAATGGATCTTTCTAAGACTCACATTAAGCCATACTTAGAGTCCACAATCCTATACTTGTCGCTTGACTATTCGAGATAAAACAAAAACCAAACAACACCTAGCACTTACTAACACTAGGTTGTTGTATCGTACACTTGTCACCTCCCGTGCCCCAACAAATGGGATGCCTTTTCTCGCCTAATTCCATCTCGTCGGATTACTCATCATCAGCCCCTCCGATCTCCTGATGCTCTAACAGGTTTGATCTTAGCTCTTCTCTAGCAACCAACACCAATAGTTCTTGAGGGAAGTTATCCTTCCAAATTTGCATCTCCCCAACGAAACCGCAATATTTGCCATTAGATCCGCCGCTCGGTTCCCTTCTCTCGAAGGTGTGTTGGATTCGGGCATTAACCAAATGAGATTTATGAATCTTTGCTTCTAGGATAAGCTCCAATATGGTCCAGCTGGGGTCTTTATCCTCCTTAATTCCCTTGATTATATTAAGCGAATCCCCTTCAAAGATAACTTCCTTATAACCCTCAAGTCTGGCAATTCTCATTGCCTGCATGCAGGCTCGAGCTTCGCAAAATGATTTGTTTGAGTTCCCAAAGGCTCGAGAAAGGCAAGGACCACTTTTCCTTCCTCATTTCTCAAAACTCCTCCTCGCTCCTGCAGCCCCCGGATTTCCTTTAGCTGCCCCGTCAAAATTAAACTTAACCCACTTTTGTGTGGGGGGTATCCACTTGACACCATCCCGTGGGTTGGTTGTAATGTCTAGGTCTGGAAGTTCCTCTCCCCAGCTCCGCAAAATCCTCATTTCCCTTAGAGACATGGTCTCATTTTTGAAGAAGAAAGTTTTCCAGTTTTTCTTTCAAAGCTCGATTATTTTATTACCACATAACCCGGGATCTTTCTTACGTCCTTTAAATACTCTCTTATTTCTCTCATTCCATATCCCCCATAAAAAATGGGGTAAGCCGAGCTTCCAGAGCCAAGTCAAAAGCTTTGCCCGAAGGGGGAAGCCCACTGTATGCAGAAGTCAGACATGCTATTTGGACAGACCCAATCTATATGAAATTTGGACAGGATCATTTGGAAGACTGTACAAGAAAAATCACAAGTTAGAAATATATGACTTAAAGATTCTATTGCTTTCTCACACAAGATACATCGATTGATGAATTGGAAACCTCTCCTTTGCAGATTATCTGTTGTCGGGATCTTATTTTGAACCGCCAACCAAAAGAAGAAAGCTATTTTTGGGGTTAAATTATTTAACCAAATAACGAAGTCGGAGTCCACCCATTGAATCCCGAGTGGATTAACTTATAGGCGCTTTTACCGAATAGATCCCACTTGTAGTTTTGCCCCAAATTGCCTTGTCTCTTCCTCCCCAGGAATGATCGGGAACACCCTTAAAGCATCATTGAGTTTGGTTAGGGCCACCTTCTCTTGCTCGACAGATTATGAACTCGTGATTTTCTTCCAAGAAGAAGTTTCCGGTGCTACAGCAATAAAATCCCCTACTTTTCCTCCCATTTCCTTCGAAAGTTTATGTTGGAGGACCTGAAGGTCTAAGTTATCTTTCAGAGGGGCCTCTTCCAACCACGGGTCTTTCCAAAAGTCCACTTGTCTTCCTCAGGGGAAGAGCTTTGAATCTCGATGTAATTTATCATATAGTCTTCCATGATCCACTGATATACATGAAGCTCCTTGAGCCCAGTGATCCTATTTTCGAGTCTTTCCATAGATTGGATCCAAAGATCTCTATACCCCCATAACCACATCTCGGGGATGGAAGCTATATCAATGTAGAGTCACATGCATGTGGTCCTAGATTTATATCCATTCCATCAATATTATCTCCATTGATTTTTGAGCAAGGTGTTGCAAGAAAGTTGTCATTGTTGTCAACACAGGCAGTTAGATCCAAGGATGCAGTGGGTAGACAGATCAGAAGTCATTCAGATGCAAAAAATTCGAAGAAAAAGACAAGTGAGAAAACTGTCGCGATATCGCGACATGTTTTCTGTCGCGATTTCGCGACAAGTCGGAGGAGAGATAAAATGTAGCCAGAAATGTCACGATATTGCGACGAAAGTGAGGAGAGAGAAAGTGTAGCCAAAAATGAGAGAAAGTGCAGCCAGAGATGTCGTGATTTCGCGACGAAAGTAAGGAGAGAGAAGGCGCAAGTCAAACTGTCGCGATTTCGTGACAAGTCGTAGGCCAAGAAGTCAAGTCGAGAAACTGTAGCGATTTCGCTACATGTTGACTTTTCGCTGGCAGAAACAAGGAGAAAGTGTTAAGTGAAAAAGTTGTAGCGATTTCGCTACAAGTTACAAAGACCAAGTAAAGGTGTAGCAATTTCGCTATGAGCTGCAAAGGCACAAAGTAAAGGTGTAGCGATTTCGCTATGAGTTGCAAAGAGACGAAGTAAAGGTGTAGCGATTTCGCTACGAGCTGCAAAGGCACAAAGTAAAGGTGTAGCGATTTTGCTACGGGTAAAAGATGCCCAAAACAAAGGTGTAGCGATTTTGCTACAGGTCTAAAGTGTAGACATCAAAGTTGCAGCAATCATACTTCAAGTCGAAAGTGTAAGGCACAAGTCAAAATTTCTCAAGAAGAAGTAAGTTGGAAGCACAAGGCAAAGTTGTAGAAATTTTGCTACTGCATGAAGCTCAAATTGTACGGAAGCCGAAAGCGTCGCGATTTCGCGACAAAGATGAAGATGACGTCAGCAAAAGCTGAAAGTGTCGCGATTTCGCGACAGGGTGCAAGAAAAGCTGCTGGAAGCCGGAAGCATCGTGATTTCGCGACAAGAATGATGATGACGTCAGCAAAAGCTGAAAGTGTCACGATGTCGCGACAGGGTGCAAGGAAAGCTGCTGGAAGCCGGAAGCGTCGCGATTTCATGAAAACATTAAGGATGACGTCAGCAAAAGTTCGAAGTGTCGCGATTTCATGACATGAACGGTGGGAAAGCTTTCAAAGGCCAAAACAGTCACGATATCGCGACGACAAGGTCAAGGAGGCATACGGCCACAAAAAGTGTCGCGATATCGCGACATGTTAGTTTTTTGAGGCTACAGCAACAGAAAGGTGACAAAGAAGCAGCAGCGTTTGAGGCCGACAAGTTGAATCGAGGCCGATAATTTTTAGGGTTTCGAAGATGACTTTTTTTAGTGTTTTATAGCAAACATTTTTAGGGTTTTGAAGCTGACAGTATCAAGGGTTTTACAGCGAATGTTTTTAGGGTTTCGAAGCCGACATTTGCTAGGGTTTTTACAATGAAAGTGTTTAGGGTTTGCAGCCAACAATCATCAGGTTCAAGCAGTCGAAAAACTCTAGGGTTTGAAGACAACATCATTAGGGTTTGTAGCCGACGTCTGAGAGTTACAGTCGAATATGATTTAACATTTGTCTTAAACATTTCTTCTATAAAAGGAGGGCTAATTGAAGATGGATAGTGACTTGGATGAACATAAAGTGTGTATGCGAAAGTTACTATGCACAGAGAGTGAGTCGGTTCGATCTGAGCTAAGACCGAAGCGATATTTCTTAAGTGACACAGTGAAGAGTGCATATCAACTGATCGAGAATCAAGAGCACGATGTGCAGAAGGTGTGTTTCAAGTTCGAAGCAATAATGTGCAGACTGCAGATGTGAGAGTTCTTTGGAGTTGCAGTAGAGTGTGTGTTGCGACAAGATAGTGTGCATTGCAATGAGATGATGTGCAAGAGCGAGCAGAGTGACTTGTGCGAAGATAAGAGTGTGATGTCTAGAAGTTGTGTTCTAAGTCCAAAGTGACAGTGTGCAGTTCACAGAAGAGATCGATCGGCTGAATACAGTAGAGAGCGCGAAGAAATATAGAGAAGCGATCGGAGAGTGCGAATTATTGTGCAGAAGCAGCAGAATGTAGAAAACAGTAGATCATGAAAATTGAGGTGAAAGTTTTATTCTGGAATTTTTATTTTTGTCTTCCAAGTTGTAGCTTGGCAAAAGGGGTTGGTGCCTCTTTCCAGTAGGTGCTAGTAAAATAGGAGTTGGTGCTCCATTCTGTTGAAACAGATAAAGTTAATGGGTTGGTGCTCCTTCCAATTGGTGTTGGTAAAGGATTATGTAAAGTTGTAGTTTTGCATTGACTAGATTTGGATGGTAGTCCAAGCAGTCATTTTTGAGGAGTAGCCACATTGGTGAACCTTGTTAAATTGCCTTGTTATGTGTGATGCTTTCTTGATGCATTTAGTATTCTTTTCATCTGCTTTAAACTGCTGTTGGTTCTAAAATCATATGTTTTAGAAATTTTTAAAGAACACACTGATTCACCCCCCCTCTTAGTGTCATTGTGATTACAACAATTGGTATCGAGCCAAGTTCCTGAAGAGGCTTAAACAGCTAAGGTGATCTTGGAAGTTACGCAATGGCAAGTGGTGAAGGATTCTCTTCGAACAAAGCACCATTGTTTGATGAGACCAATTATGCGTTCTGGAAAATTAGAATGCAGACATATCTCTAGTGCTTTGGGTTTTGACATCTGGGGTGCGGTAGTTAATGGTTACAAAGCTCCCGCCACCGCTCCAACAGACACTGCAGGTAAAAAGGCATTTGAATATGATTCAAAAGCAAGAAATGCTATTATGTGTGGACTAGTTGACAGTGAGCTAGTCAAGTTCATAAACTATGAATCAACAAAAGATATCTGGGATAAACTAGAGAACATTCATGAAGGAGATGATAGGATCAAGGAGGCCAAACTTCAAGCACATCGAGCTCAATACGAATCTTTAAATATGGACAATGATGAGAACATTGAGACCTTCATGCAAAGAGTCAATGGGATCACCAATTCAATCAGAGGTCTTGGTGAAGAACTAACCGATGCTGCTATCATGAAAAAGGTATTGAGATCACTTCCTCCTAGATTTGATTCTAAAGTCTCTACCATAGAAGAAGCCAAAGATTTAAATCATTTTAGTATGGATGAGATGCATGGTTCTTTGACTGCTTTTGAAATGAGAATAGGAAGATCTAATCCCATAGATAGAGAAGCAGCCTTCAAAGCCTTAAAAGGCAAAAGCACAAAACAAGAATCTGGAGAAGAGAATGATTCAAATGAAATGGAAGCAAATTTTGTAAGAAAGCTAAAGAAAGGAAAAGGAAAATACAAAGGAAAGCTACCTCTTAAATGTTTCAATTGTGGAGGCATTGGACCCTTTGCTACCAAATGTCCTTTCAATGACAAGAACAAAGGTGAAGAAACTCAGCATCAAGAAAGAGGTGAATGGAGGAAGAAAACAAACTTCAGAAAAAGCAATTTCAAAAAGAAAAGCTTTATCTCCCGAAATGCTGAATCTTCATAGGACAGTTCTAGGGAAGACTCTGAAGAAGGAACAAGTGAGGCTCTCTTTATGGCGTTTGAAATAGACGAATCAGAAGAGGCAGAAAACATAGAAAACAGAGAGGGAATGAACTCTAAAGTATCAATTGAAGAAGATGAGGCTGAAGTTGATTTAGAGGGTGAGCTGGTGTCTGCTCTTATGGAATGGAAATCTAAGAGAAGGAAGAATAAAAAACTGTCAAGGAAACTTAAGGATGCAAATGACATTATAGTCAGTCTAAAGACACAGACAGAAGAATACAAGAAAATGTCCAAAGATCTTGAAATTCAGGTAACCATGAAGATAGATTACTGCTGCAAATTGGAAGAAGAAAATGTTAGTCTCCGAATACAGATACAAGAGCTGGATCGAAAAATCAGTTGTCATTTAAAACGTGAAGAAAGTTCGATGAAGTCGGACAAAATTCTAAGCGATCAAAGATCCACAGGTATCAAATTCGGTCCGGGCTTTATCGAAGGAGAATCATCAAGTGGACCAAAGGCAAGCAATTTTGAAAGTAAAAAGAGTAAAGACAAGAAACAAAGTTGTGGAAAGAAAAACAAATCGAGCAAAAGAAAGCTGTAATGCCAGTCCTAAAATAGCAGCTGACAATGATGGCTTTACCAAGGTCATACATCAAAAGAGAAGAAGATCTAAGGCTCCTGCAACAACTTGGCCAAGACCATCTTTCAGGTTTAATCATTATTTCTATGGTTTTTGTTTTAAATGTAATGGTTATGGGCATAAAATTGTTGACTGCAAATACAATATAGGCCCAAGAAGTGTCACTAGTAGAAATGCTTTTGCTCCTCTAATGAGTTATGCAGTAGAGTGCTTTAAGTGTCATAACTTTGGGCATATTTCTAGAAATTGTCGTAGTATTTCTGTTTCATATCAATCTTAGAAAAGAAGAACTCAACCGTATAGGGCAAAACAAAATAAAATTTCTTCTGAAGGAAATGTGCAAGACTCTGAAAAGGGGAAATCCCAGCTAGAACCCAACTCCACAGTTAAAACAAAATGGCAACAAAAATAACAGCTCAGGAAAGAACAAGAATCTTTAATAGTGCAGACAGCGTTTAGAGCTCAGAATAAGCATGTACCGTGGATTCTTGACAGTGGTTGCTCAAGTCATATGACAGGTGATAAACAGAAATTTGAAAATCTACAGAAGTATGAGGGTGGTTCGGTGAAGTTCGGCAATAATGGTGGAGCCAAAATAATAGGTAAAGGATCGGTCAAAATTAGTGAAGGGAAAATCAAGTCAGAAGAAGTTTTATATGTGGATGGTTTGAAACATAATCTGTTAAGTGTGAGTCAAATTTGTGATAAAGGACATGAAGTGGTTTTCAAGAAGCAAGGTTGTGAAGTTAGAAAAATAAAAAGCAAGAAATTGATAGCAACCGGCTCAAGGACGTCTGGTAACCTATACACACTCAGAATTTTCAGAAGGTATGTGCTTTATTGGACAAGAAGAAGAGAACTGGTTGTGGCATAAGAGACTAGGACACATAAGTTTTGATAATTTGGTGAGAATCAGCTCTAAACAAGCAGTAAGAGATATTCCAACTATTAAGAAACCCTCAAACAGTGTTTGTGCTTCATGTCAGAAGGGAAAGCAAACCAGAGTTTCATTTAAAACAAAAGAATATCACACGAGCAGACCCTTGGAACTCATTCATACAGACTTATGCGGACCCATGAGGACTCAAAGTATAAACGGCGACAAATACTTTATGTTGTGTATCGATGATTATTCCATAATGACATGGATATTCTTCCTAAAAGATAAAACATAAGCGTTTGAAATGTTCAAAACCTTCAAACAGCTAGTCGAGAATGAAACAGGGAAAAGGATTAAATGCTTGCGATCAGACAGAGGAGGAGAATTCATTTCGAATGAATTTGCAGAATACTATGAAAAATATGGTATCAGGAGACAATATTCAGCAGCCAGAACTCCTCAGCAGAATGGTGTAGTAGAGAGGAAGAACAGAACTATACAGGAAATGGCATGCACCATGCTGGCAGAAAACAAAATAGCAGACAGATTCTAGAAAGAAGCAATTCACACAGCAGTATACATTCAAAATAGGTATATGTTAAGAACTCGTGAATGCAAAACACCGTATGAGTTGTGGTTTGGTAGAAAAGCAACAGAAAAATATCTCAAAGTATTTGGCTGTAAGTGCTACATCAAAAAACTCGATGACAACCTTGGAAAGTTTGAAGATAGAGCAGATGAAGGTGTTTTTGTTGGTTATTCTCCACATAGCAAAGCTTACAAATGCTACAACAAGAGACTCAAGAAAATTGTGGACAGTGCAGATGTTAAATTTGATGAAGGGAGGAAACAAATAGTTAATTTTCAAGAAAACTACCCAATCTACAAAGAAGTAATTGAAAGTGATGAAGTTCATGGCACAGAAAATACATCTACGACTGATACAGATGACTTATCAGATGACTCAGAGATGCAAGAAAACAAAAAATTCAAAACGGGCAGCTAGTAGAAAAATCATCCTAGAGACCAAATAATTGGAGATCCCACAGCTGGCATTCAGACAAGAAAGAAAGTAATAAGTAATTACTCTCTTTTATCCAGCATTGAGCCCAAAAACATAGATGAAGCAAGCAAAGATGACAGCTGGATGAAGGCAATAAATGAAGAGTTAGATCAGATTGAAAAGAACAGAACTTGGGAACTAGTACCTAGACCTGCAGATAAGAATGTAATAGGCACTAAATGGATATTTCGAAATAAATTAAATGAAGACGGTCAGGTCATTAGAAATAAAGCAAGACTGGTTTACAAAGGCTATGCATAGGTCGAAGGCATTGATTTTGAAGAGACTTTCGCACCAGTGGCCAGACTAGAAGCTATTAGAATGTTTTCGGCACTAGCAAGTTCACAAGAACTTCAGATTTTATCAGATGGATGTAAAATTCGCGTTTTTAAATGGAAAACTTGAAGAAGAGGTCTATATTGAACAACCAGATGGCTTTCAAATCAGTGAAGATCCTAACCTTGTCTGCAAATTAAAGAAAGCACTCGTATGGATTAAAACAAGCACCACGGGCATGGTATGCTAGGCTAGATAATTATCTCTCTCAACAGGGATTCAAGAAAGGTTTAGTGGACAATGAATCAGTATGTGAAAACAGAAGGTGGGCATCTCATTGTTCTTGTTGTCTATGTGGATGATATCATATTTGGCAAGCAACAAAGATGAATCGTGTAAAGACTTAGCAAACAAGATGCAGAATGAATTTGAAATGTCAATGATTGGTGAACTATCTTACTTTCTGGGGCTACAAGTTAATCAGAATGAGAAAGGTATATTCATTTCCCAAATCAAATATGTGAAAGAAATGCTAAAGAGGTTCACTATGGAGGACTGTAAGCCAGTCAGCACTCCCATGACAACAGGCTGCAAGTTGAGTAAAGAAGACAAATCTCCACCTGTAGATCAAACCATGTATAGATCAATGATAGGAAGCTTACTATATTTAATTGCAACCAGACCTGATATTTTGCAGGCAGTTTGCATGGTAGCCAGATTTCAAGCCAGTCCCAAAGAGACTCATGTAACAGCAGTTAAAAGGATATTTCTTACCTCAAAGGCACCATGGAGTATGGGCTGTGGTATCCAAAAGGCAAATATTTCACTCTTATATCATATTCAGATGTAGATTGGGCTGGATGTGTTGATGACAGAAAGAGTACCAGTGGAGGAGCATTCTATTTGGGGGACAGATTGGTTGCATGGCACAGTAAGAAGCAAGAGTCAGTTTCTCTATCTACAGCTGAGGCAGAATATATTACAGCAGCAACATGTTGTACACAAGTTTTGTGGATGAAACAAACTTTGAAAGATCTAGGCATTAATTTTAGTGAACCAATATCAGTAAAGTGTGACAACACCAGTGCAATCAAAATTTCTAAGAATCCAATAATGCACTCACGGACAAAGCACATTGCTATAAGGTATCATTTCTTGAAAGAAAAAGTTGCGGAAGGAGAAGTTAAATTGGACTATGTCCCAACTACAGAATAGGTAGCAGATATTTTTACAAAACCTTTGCCCAAGGAAGTATTTGAGTATCTTCGAAGCAAATTAGGAGTAGTCACACTTCCTAAGAAGTGACTAGCTACAGGGATCACTTTCTCAGGGGGAGCATTTGAGTATTTGAGGATGGACTCGTGGGGAGTCAAATTATGCCCGAGAAGTGTGAGGATGGACTCGGGGAGAGTTTGCAGCAGCCCTTTGGTATTATTGACAAAGGGGGAGAAGAGTTACAGGAATGTATACAGGTGTTGCCAACAATTCCAAAGGGGGAGATTGTTGAGCAAGGTGTTGCAAGAAGGTTGTCATTGTTGTCAACACGGGCAGTTAGATCCAAGGATGCAGTGGGTAGACAGATCAGAAGTCATTCAGATGCAAAAAATTCGAAGAAAAAGACAAGTGAGAAAACTGTCGCGATATCGCGACATGTTTTCTGTCGTGATTTCGCGACAAGTCGGAGGAGAGAGAAAATGTAGCCAGAAATGTCACGATATCGCGACGAAAGTGAGGAGAGAGAAAGTGCAGCCAAAAATGTCACGATATCGCGACGAAAATGAGGAGAGAGAAAGTGCAGCCGGAGATGTCATGATTTCACGATGGAAGTAAGGAGAGAGAAGGCGCAAGTCAAACTGTCACGATTTCACAAGTCGGAGGCCAAGAAGTCAAGTCGAGAAACTATAGCGATTTCGCTACATGTTGACTTTTCGCTGGCAGAAATAGGGAGAAAGTGTTAAGTGAAAAAGTTGTAGCGATTTCGCTACAAGTTACAAAGACCAAGTAAAGGTGTAGCGATTTCGCTACGAGCTGCAAAGGCACAAAGTAAAGGTGTAGCGATTTCGCTACGAGCTGCAAAGGCACAAAGTAAAGGTGTAGCGATTTCGCTACGAGTTGCAAAGGCACAAAGTAAAGGTGTAGCGATTTCGCTACGAGCTGCAAAGGCACAAAGTAAAGGTGTAGCGATTTCACTATGGGTAAAAGATGCGCAAAACAAAGGTGTAGCGATTTCGCTACAGGTCTAAAGTGCAGACATCAAAGTTGCAGCAATCATACTTCAAGTCGAAAGTGTAAGGCACAAGTCAAAATTTCTCAAGAAGAAGTAAGTTGGAAGCACAAGGCAAAGTTGTAGAAATTTCGCTACTGCATGAAGCTCAAATTGTACGAAATCCGAAAGCATCGTGATTTCGCGACAAAGATGAAGATGACGTCAGCAAAAGCTGAAAGTGTCACGATTTTGCGACAGGGTGCAAGAAAAGCTGCTGGAAGCCGGAAGCGTCGCGATTTCACGACAAGAATGATGATGATGTCAGCAAAAGCTGAAAGTGTCGTGATGTCGCGACAGGGTGCAAGGAAAGCTGCTGGAAGCCGAAGCGTCGCGATTTCGTGACAACATTAAGGATGACGTCAGCAAAAGTTCGAAGTGTCACGATTTCGTGACATGAACGATGGGAAAGCTTTCAAAGGCCAAAATAGTCGCGATATCGCGACGACAAGGTCAAGGAGGCGTACGACCACAAAAAGTGTCACGATATCGCGACATGTTAGTTTTTCGGGGCTACAGCAACAGAAAGGTGACAGAGAAGCAGCAGCGTTTGAGGCCGACAAGTTGAATCGAGGCCGACAATTTTTAGGGTTTCAAAGCCGACTTTTTCTAGGGTTTTACAGCAGACATTTTTAGGGTTTTGAAGCCGACAGTATCAAGGGTTTTACAGCAGACATTTTTAGGGTTTCGAAGCCGAACTTTCCTAGGGTTTTTACAATGGAAGTGTTTAGGGTTTGCAGCCGACAATCATCAGGTTCAAGCAGCCGAAAAACTCTAGGGTTTGAAGACGACATCATTAGGGTTTACAGCCGACGTCTGAGAGTTACAGCCGAATATGATTTAACATCTGTCTTAAACATTTCTTCTATAAAATGAGGGCTAATTTAAGATGGATAGTGACTTGGATGAACATAAAGTGTGTATGTGAAAGTTACTGTGTGCAGAGAGTGAGTCGGTTCGATCTGAGCTAAGACCGAAGCGATATTTCTTAAGTGACGCAGTGAAGAGTGCATATCAACTGATCGATAATAAAGAGCACGATGTGCAGAAGGTGTGTTTCAAGTCCGAAGCAATAATGCATAGACTGCAGATGTGAGAGTTCTTTGGAGTTGCAGTAGAGTGTGCGTTGCGACAAGATAGTTTGCATTGCGATGAGATGATGTGCGAGAGCGAGCAGAGTGACTTGTGTGAAGATAAGAGCGCGATGTCCAGAAGTTGTGTTCTAAGTTCGAAGTGACAGTGCGCAGTTCACAGAAGAGATCGATCGATTGAATACAATAGAGAGCGCGAAGAAATATAGAGAAGTGGTCGGAGAGTGCGAATTATTGTGCAAAAGCAACAGAATGTAGAAAATAGCAGATCGTGAAAATTGAGGTGAAAGTTTTATTCTGGAATTTTTATTTTTGTCTTCCAAGTTGTAGCTTGGCAAAAGGGGTTGGTGCCTCTTTCCAGTAGGTGCTGGTAAAATAGGAGTTGGTGCTCCATTCTGTTGAAACAGATAAAGTTAAGGGGTTGGTGCTCCTTCCAGTTGGTGCTGGTAAAGGATTATGTAAAGTTGTAGCTTTGCAGTGACTGGATTTGGATGGTAGTCCAAGCAGTCATTTTTGAGGAGTAGCCACATTGGTGAACCTCGTTAAATTGCCTTGTTATGTGTGATGTTTTCTTTATGCATTTAGTATTCATTTCATCTGCTTTAAACTGCTGTTGGTTCTAAAATCATATGTTTTAGAAATTTTTAAAGAACACACTGATTCACCCCCCCTCTCAGTGTCATTGTGATTACAACATTGATTTGACCACCCTACTTCACAATCCAACCGATCCATCTAGACTGTTGTATTTTAATGTAGATTCTATTGATTGGGATCGCGTTGACTCACCACTAGAGCCTAAATATACCTTCCCCAGCCAAGAAATGTTGCAACCTTTTTATTTTTCTCTAGGTTGTCCACATGATGTTTATCATGTTGATGATGCTTCCAACATGGAACCCATAAAACCAATAGATGACTTCCACCTAATCCCTATGCCTCACCAGCTTTAGGAGGTATCCCACATGTTAGTAGAGGAAACCTTGGAAGTGGATATCAGCAATGATCCCACAATTCCTAAGAAGGTTAAATTTAGAGAAAATTTATCTCCTGATGAGCATGCTAATATCATCCCTCTACTGAAAGAGAGACCTGATCTCTTTGCTTGGACTTATAAAGACGTCTATTCTAGATCCAAAATTGGTTACTCATAACCTTTCGCTAGATCTCTCGAAAAATCTAGTCAAGAAGAAACTCAAGAAAATACATCCAACAGTAGACTTAATGGTTAAAGATGAATTGCAAAAACTACTGGATATAGAGTTTGTCATTTCCATCGACTGTCTGAAATGGGTATCAAATATGGTGCTTTTAGGAAAACCTGGTGGAAGGATCTGTATTTGTATAGATTTCAGAGACCTCAACAGGGCAACACCAAAGGATTCATTTTTGTTGCCAAACATATATGCTCTCGTAGATGCAACTGCGGGTCATGAAATACTCTCCCTAATGGATGGTTTTTTTGGTTACAACTAAATTTGGATTAAGCCCGAAGACCAACATAAAACTACGTTCACAACACCATGGGGGGCATTTTGTTATAAGGTTATGCCATTCGGTCTTAAGAATATTGGTGTTACATATCAGCGGGCTATGACATACATCTTTCATGAATACATGCACAAGATATTGGAAGATTACATCGATGACTTGTTGGAAATGTCATTGCTACGTTCAAAGCATGTAGAGGTTCTAAGGAAGGTTTTTGATCCCCTGATAGAGCATAATGTCAGGTTGAATCCCAAGAAGTGAGTATTTGGTGTAACTTCAAGAAAACTCTTGGGATTCATTGTTTCAAAATGAGAGATCAAAGTTGACCTAGCAAAGGTCAAGGCCATTTTAGAGATGCGTCCTCCCACGAATATCAATAAATTAAGAATCCTATAAAGCAAAGTAGTGTCCATAAAGTGATTTATCGCACAATTATAGAATAAATATCGACCCATGAATTGACTGCTACACAAAGGGGTCTCATTCAATTGGGACGAGGACTATCAAGTAGCCTTTGCTAAGATCAAGCACTACCTAGCGATGCCACCAGTACTAGCTCCACCAATACTAGACATATTGTTCTTGTTATATATATCAGCTACTAACTTTGCATTAGGGACCATGTTAGCCCAAAATAATATATAGGATAAATAGCAAGCCATATATTACATTATCCGAACCTTGGTGAGTTACGAGCTAGGATATGTCTATGTGAAAAAAGTTGTGTTTAGCAGTAGTGTTTATGACAAAGAAATTGTGGCATTATATGTTACGTCATACGACATATGTCATATCAAAACAAAATCCTTTGTAGTATATGATGAGCAAGATGTATCATAATACACGTACTGCAAAATGGATCATGTTATTGATAGAATTTGACTTGGAATTTAGTATCTAAAAGTTCATCAAGGGACAGGTCATAGCTGATCAACTTGAAGAGACACTACTAGAAAATAGTAGGCCTCTCACCATTGAGATTTCTAATGATAGAGTCTTCGCATTATCAGTCTCCCGAACTTGAAGAACCAGATAAAAGAGCTGATATGACCTTTTTATTTGAAGGTTCGAAGTGTGAGCAATGGGGTGGTGCATGAATAATGTTGTTCACACCGCAAGGTGCTCCCATGCCCTTGTCATTTAAGTTGGACTTTCCTTGCACCAACAATAATGTTGAATACAAAGCCCTAATATTGGGTCTCCAAATAGCTATCACCATGAAGATCAAAAGGTTAAATATCTTTGGTGATTTCCTTCTCATTTTCAACCAAGTGAAGGGACTTTCTCAATGTATATGTATTATCCTGAAGGTCTATAAAGATCTTGTTTACTCATATCTAGCTCAATTGGAGTGGTACAACATTGAGGCAATCTCTCATTCATCAAACAAATTTGCAAACACTATGGCATCTTTGGGATCCTTAATTCCTCAAAATTTATCTGCCAATTTTACTACCATCCATGAAAAAATGATGTCACACTCTACCGTGCAGCATGAGGATTTGGATAATAAAAAATCAGTCAACATGATTCATATAGAACCAAACAATGAATGGTTCTACAGAGCTAGAGACTTTCTCAAGAGGGTGCCTTGGGGTCACTGATCTCGTAGGATCCTATGAATAATGGTACTATAATTCACCAAAAGGTTGTTTCCCTGTCTGCATTTGCAAATGTTAAACTACAGGGGGAACATGATGTATTGTCAATTAAGGCTGAGGTCTATCAAAACTGGATGTCACAAATACATGACTTCCTAAAACTTGTTGTAATCACCCAGGGATTGTCGTGTATCATAAAATACATATTTAAATAGAAAGTGATAAAGTATTTCTTGTTAGGAGATATTTTGTATCGTTGAAGCTATGACAGAGTGCTCCTTTGTTGTCTTGAGCTCCAAAAATCAACTTGGGAAATTTTGCAAGCTCACGATGGTACATGCGGTGGCCATTTTAGCTGTATGGATATCGTCAAGCGCATCCTTCGCATGGTCTTTATTGGCCTACTATGGAGAAGGATTACAATGTGTATGTCATGAAATGCATTAAATGTCAACATCATGCTAATCTCGTACACTTGCCATCACAAGCCTTACAGCTCATTCAAGCGACTTGGTCATTTGCTCAGTGGAAATATCTCTCCTCCATAATCAGGTTGGCATACATTTATTATTATGGCTACTAAGTACTTTACTAAGTGGGTGGAAGAAATCCCATTAACAATGATAACTAGAGCACGTATTGCGAAGTTCATACTCACCAATATCATAAGTCATTTTGGGATACCATCCAAAATAATCTCGGATAATGGAATGTCATTCAAAAACAAAACTATGAGGGCTTTGATGTTTAAGTACAAGATCAAACACAGTTTTGTGACTCCATATTATCCATAGGCAAACGGGTAAGCTGAGGCTTCAAATAAGATAGTGGTAGCCATCTTGAAAAATATGGTACAATAAAACCACAAGGATTGGCACATCCAGCTTCCCCTTGCATTATGGACTTATAGGACTAGCATTTGGACGCCCACTGGGGCAACATCGTTTTTGCTGGTATATGGCACTGAGGCCATTATGCCCTTAGAGTTGGAGATTCCAACACTACACATTGCATTGAAAGAGTTCATTGATGACGACACTGCATGGCAAGCTTACCTTGATTAATTGATGCTACTCGATGAACGTCACATGAATGCCCTTGAGCATCTCCATGTTTATCATGAGCACTTAAAATGAGCTTACAATTACAAAGTCCATTTGAGAGACTTTGAGGTTGGTGATATTGTGCTGAAAGAGAACCAACAAAACTCAAATTTATCGCTAAAATTACGAGATAAATTTACGACTAATTGGTTAGGTCCTTATATCATCTCTGAGAAGATTGGACCTGGGGCATATCGCTTAACATCGCTTGAAGTTGTTGAAGAGCTTGAACCTCTCAACATCCTTCATCTTAAAGCATTTTATACCTAAAACCATCAAAAGTCTTCAAAGGCATCTGTAAGCCCTTTGGTCACCCCATAAAAGGCTCCAAAGGAATCTAAACCCTTTGGTCAAATCAAAATTTCAAAAATCCATAAAAATTAAAAAAAATAAAATCTAAAAACATTGTAAAATATTAAAAATTAAAAAACAATTGCATTTTGCTTTTCATTTTGCACATGCATTTATTTAGTTGCATTGCATTTAGGAATTTTCATTCGTCACATTTACATCAGGATAGATTGTGTTAGCAATCCTACAAACAACACCACGTTTGCATTTCAATCATGCACCTATGCATTATCATTATCCATCACCCTTGTGAGTAATTGTGTTTCTCAACACAACCCCTCCTGAGGGTTTTTCGGTCATTCAACCATACCTAGTGGTCTTCTCAAGAGTTTGGTAGAAATATTGCTTTGCTTTTGTATATGAGGTCTAGCATATCATAATCCTATCACTAATCAACACATTAAACAATCCTACCTAGGGTAAGGAAGGATGAACACTACAAAGTGGTCTGGGTCACCTTAGGCAAAAGGTTTTTTTACTTGCTTATTTTGTGAGGTGCAATGGTCTAGGGTAGTGGTCATTGGTAAAAGGACAAGTTTACCCCCTACCCAAATAAATCCCTTGCTTACAAATGAAGGAGAAAAAATCCCAAAAAATCAAATTAGTTTCAAATCCCTTGCTCAAAACAAAAAGAAAAACAAAATACAAAATAAACAGTGATTTTTATCACTATATAGAAAATACATAGTGATCCTTATCACTTTGCATGAGCAAGTATCCTAATAAATTGAATAAAATATGGGGGCAAGCTTGAATCCCTGGAATGATCAATATTCTAAAACTAGTGGGTGATCTCCAATACAACAATGAGCTGAATGAATCTCGTCTGGCCTTGGGATAGGTCATAGCAATTTACAAATGCGCTAGCTTTAGGTGGCCTAGATCGCCTAGTGGTCTAGTCTGACTGAGTTCAAACCTAGGATCGGATAGACATTTGAGGATCCCCAATACATAAATGGGTTGAATGAATCTTGTATGGCACTGGGGTATGCTTATGCCTTATCTAATATATTCATTTACACACACTATGGTAATGAATAGCTTGGTCTTTCAGAGCGAAAACTTTATTTTTTAAAAGTTTGGTATAGTCATTATACAACTTTTGATAAGTCAACTAGGGTGTTTGAGTTTCATGGAAAACCTCAAAAATTCCCAAATAGCAACAATCAAATCACAATCATCAATGATCAATTTCTCTTTATAAGATTTTGTTTATTAAAGACTGTTCATACTTTAGGTTAGATACCATATGGATATCAAAAATGATATTTAAACGACCACTGACTATGTTATGCATATTCTTTTAACTTACAAGATATTATGAATAGAAACAATATATCATGTCATAGCACACATGGGGTTTAATTGATTAATTCTTATGATAAGATATATCAATTATAGTTCATGATTATTATACATTCTATGGTGTCATCTATTAGATTGTTAGCTCATATTGCATTCACACCTTATGTTTTAAGTGATTAAAGCATACAGGTTCATTTACATTCAACCATCATCATGTAAATAATGCATTTCATACATTACATTTACCATATCATAAAATCATAAATTAGATGCATTCAATTAAATAAAAATCAAACATGCATTTAACAATAAGCATTGCATCCATATGCATACAAATTCACTATAAATGAGTTCATTTTAAATCAATAAATACTAATAAATGGTTACGATTTTGTGTGTTACCTTTGTAGCACAGGCTCCTCTGCTGGTGGAAGCTTCTGGTTGGTCAGCCATCGGTCTAGAAGGTAATCAGGTCAGGTTTTTGGTAGCGTTCCGTGTCAGAGTTTCAATTTCACCTCTCAGAGCTCTCAAATTCACTATTGGCACTAGAAATAATGAAAATTAAAATTGCTCAAAATGCTTTTATATTTCCTATTTTGGTCGTGACCACACCTGACAACTACGGTCCCCGAATTAGGGTTTGCCACCCGTGGGTCTGAGCTACGATTAAGCAATTTGCCAAAGTTAGTTGTGTCTGAAAAGCATGACTAGCAACTTGCAATAAATACTCCAAAATCCCACCGTGAGGAGTTTCAAAATGCTAAATTAAAAATATCCACCTGACCAAAATTTTCAAGATATTAAAAATAACAAAAAAAATTAGATAATTCACAAGCCAAATGCGCCTTGTATCTAGTTATTTACCCTATACACTTGGCGGTTGCAGCGATTGACGCTCCATGCAATATGGTGATATGAGTAAATTACCATAAGGACATTTGGGGCAAATTCATCATCACCGAATTGATATGCTTCATTTCAATCCCAAAGAAGGCCTTGGAGGCTAGACCACCCCACAAGAACGAAGCAATCATGTCAATTCTTCTATGATATTTTCAGCATATCATCGAACAATATGATTCAACACGTGCCTAATTGGAATTGTTATCTTGATTCCCTAAGAAGGCCTTCGTGGCTAGACCGCTCTACGAGATAGAGATATACAATTACTATTAATAATTGTAATCATAGCTGATTAGGCCTAGCCAAGTATCAAGTGCTAAACCTTAAATCATTCAGATCAATCATCATGGTCAAGCGACTCGTCGCTTTAATAATTATCATTACCCTCATTGACTCATCACTTGAGGGGGTAGTCATAATATCATAATCATAATAAAAGTCAACAGAAGATCCCTTGATCTTGTCAAAATTGCATGTCTTACGAATCATTGCCAACGAGTATCATAAGCTTACCCTATGCTGGGGTAAAAAGAAAATATGACAGTTGAGTTTGTGCTCTCCGCATTTTGAATCTATAGGTTTAGATAACCTATAGTAACGATAAAAGTTACCCGATTGAGACAAGACGAGTACAAGTTCTTTCAATTTAAGCCTTTCATCCAGATGGAAGCAATGATTCTAGGATGCATGTCCTTTTGCAGGACCTTGGGCATCTAATGTTGATCAAAATAATGATCATCATGTAACCTACGACATCATTTTAGGAGGTCTATTTTTTCTCAGTGTTATTTGATCTCACAATGCATCTAAAAATGGGCATTTGTAGACACCTAAAACACGTCATGTTGAGGCAACTACTCATATGGGACTTGCTAACAGACCATATGAAAGATCTTGGACAGATTCCAAGGTGAGGCTATGGTTCTAACCACTCAATTTAGGTATTTTTTCCTAGTCAGTGTTACCTATGGCTGACACCTACGGTTAACAGGTCTGACCGCACCTCAGAGCCATGGTTAGCCTTCAAAGTAGGTTTGATATCAACCGACACAAAATCGGTTACAACGACTAAGTTGTTCGAGTTTCAAATGGTTTGGGCACGAAATCTTCTAGAAGTTTCCATTCAACTGCCCTAACTGAAGGTTCTTGATCTTGGCTTCTCCATGAAGCCAATACAAGGCCTTCTTAAGAGCTATAAGACCCCCCTTCAAATTAGGGAAGAGAGAGAGATCATTTTTCTAATTGTGAGTGGTGAAGCCATGTCGAAGTGCATACTCACTTGTATCCATTGAGAGGAACACTTTTGCTGCCTAATTGGAGATCAAAATGGCACTTGAAGCCATGAAGGTCCTAGGAGCTTAGGAAAATCAAGAAACCCAATTGAGGGCCTTCAAGCACGAATCTGAGCAATTCAACTACCAAATCCATCGTAGGACACTGAGGCAACCCTTGATCATCAATTTATCAAGGATAATTGGAGATCTAAGCCTAGCATTGGAGAGCAAACATATTTTCATCTCAGACGCAGTTGTCAACCATGGTTAACAGTACTCATTGTGCCACAGATCTACGGTTAGGTTTAATCTCCATTTTTCCTTGTTATAGCAGTAGTTTTGTTTTCCATTGTATCAAATTAGACGAATCTAACTTAGATTAGTTTTCTTAGAGACAATTATATGGTTGAATCAGTGATTTAGGGCATTCTTCCTTTGTTTCTTGTCATTGGGCAACTATATTAGTTATGGCTATACTTCATGCATTTTAGGCTCCTAAATGCTTAATTAGGATGTTATATGACTAGATCTAGATTTCATTTACATGTTTTATGGTAAATTTATCATGTTTAGCATAGATTTAAATCTTTATATACTTTCTTGATTTCATGTTACCTTTAGCATCTTTTAGACAAAGTTTCATTCAAGGCCTCATCAAGAGAGGCTGCCTTTGGTTCTAATGTGTTTCTTGTTTCTTGTTTCTTGATCGCAAGGTTTTCAGGACTCCTTCGTCAATGCATTCAAGGCAACAAATGCCTCTTCACAGGAGAGAATAAGGTCATACTTGACCTGGAGTAGTTCGTGTCATTCTGAAATTCTTGCAGATTATACCTACCCTTGCGAGTGATTTATTATGATTGTAACATTGTATCACATTGTGTATCCCTAAGAGGGACAAATTTGTAACCATGAATTGATTCAATTTTAATAAAAGACACCTTTATTTTTGTTATTTCAATTTTGTCAATTTATGTATGTGCTTTATGTGATTTTCAATCATTACTAGATTAGGTGTATGCTTTTTAGGATCATACACTTATACATAATGTTTGAAAACTTATCACCATATTTATCTTGAATTAATCTCATCCATGGTTTCAAAATTGGACCTAGATTGAGTGGTTTTATATCACACCAAGTACCCATCCAAATAGAAATATTTTCTCCAATTTCCACCATCCATATTAGACGTTTAATCATTAGATCAATAGATTTTTTTAAACCATTCCATATATCAAAACCATATGGAAGTGAGAATGCAATAACTCTTAAGCTTGGGTCATTGGGCTCAACATACTTAGAAGAATTCTTTTACATTATATTTGATTCCCTTTGTACAATCTCCAAATTACTTTTTCCCTAAGAGCTAAGTTTGCATCCATAAGAACTCTTATACCAAGACCTCCCCTAGTTTTATCATCACACACCTTGTTCCATTTTACCAAAGAAAATTTGATTTTATTATGTAAACTTGACCATAAAAAGGATTGCATAATATAGATTAAACTTTTTTCTACCAATTTTGGCATAGTATACAAGGATATATAATAAATTGGAATGGCCTGTAAGACTGATTTAATTAGTCACACTCTTCCTACTAAGGATAACCATCTACCTTTTCATACCGATAGTTTATTTTAAAATTTACTAATAACTAGATTCCATAATTCTATCCTCATTCTCCCCTAGAATAATGGCATCCCTAGATAAGTTGCTAGCAAATTTTCCTCCCCCATTTGAAGTGATCTACATATCTCTACTTTGATTCTAGTTGGGATGTTTAGGAAGTAAATTTTGGATTATGTCCTATTAAATATCTACCCTTATGCTCTTTTATATTCCTTTAATAAGTTATTTAAAGCTCTGGCCTTGTTTATCCTTGTCATCCCAAAAAGAGTTGTATCACCTACAAACTATTGACGGGTTATGTTGTCGATGTTATTACTAACCTTAAGATCACTTATCAGCCCATATTTATTAACCTTCTTCGAGTTCCTACCTAAAACCTCTTCCATAATAATGAACAAATATGGTGATAGAGGATATCCATGTCTAAGACCTCTCTTGGCTTTAAATGATTATGTTACTAACCCATTGATCAATACTGAATATGAAACTATGGAGACACAAACTCAAATCCATTTGACCCATTTCTTACCAAACCCAAAATTTTCTAATACTACAAAAAACAAATCCCATTTAACCCTATCATAGGCTTTACTCATATTAAGTTTTAAATTCATTGCTAAAGTATTTGACCAAAAAAATGAAGAGCAAAAAGTGCAGCAGGAAAAAAATTACAACAGTAAAAAATGCAGCAATTTTTGCAATAGCATGTGATAGTCTAAATGAGGGACCAAAACTATTTAGAATTTTATGAAATTTTAGTAGTGAATTTTACACAAAAATACCTTTCTAATGGTGTATGAAATGTACAAAAAAAAGCTATAAATAAAAATATATAGGCTTTGAAAGTTGATTGTGGCTTTTAGAAAAATAAATGGCAACAAGTGTGCTTTTCACAAAATTAATGGAATAGAATGTTGTTTTGCATTCCAAATGAACTCAAAAGTATTAAAAATATTTGTCCACATTCTACAACTATTTTACACTATTGTACATTGACAAGAGAAAAAATGGTGTTGCAACCCTTCAATTCACATTCTAAAAGTCCAACAATCGCAAAGACTCTTCAAGGCCTATAGAAACTTTTGGGCTTCTTCAAATTTGTGGGAGAACTTTTGGTTTTATCTTTTTCTTAGCATCAATCTCAAAAATTATTCTTTATTGACACCTTTGGTAAACATGTTTTCAAGTTATTTGGTGCTACAATATTTCAAATCTACAACGTTCTTTTCCACCATGTCTCTTATGAAATGAACCTTCAAATCAATATATTTAGTTTTACTATGATGGATTAGATTTTTTGCAATCTTTATTGCACTTGTTTTTTCACAAAAAAAATGTTGTTGGACTCTTTTTAACTTCACCAATCTCTTCAAGTAACTTTCTCAACCAAAGTGCTTGTGTACTTGTTGTAGTAGCTATAACATATTCTGCCTTTGTATAAGATAAAGCAACAATACTTTGCTTCTTTGAGCTCCATATTATCACTCCATAACTAAGTGAAAAGCAATTTCTAGAAGTTTATTTTCTATCATCCAAGCAATCTCCCCAATTTGAGTCATTGTATCCAACAAGTTCTATTTTGTTGTTAGCATCATAATGTATACCAAAATTCAAGGTTCCTTTAACATACCTCAATATTCTCTTGGTTTCTCACATGTGGTTTTGTATAGGTTCATTCATGTACATTGATACAAGTGAAACTATAAAAGCAATGTCAGGCCTTGTTGTAGTAAAGAACATTAAGCTCCCAACAATGCTTTTTATCCATCATCTCTACACGACACTTCTCTATGTACCATAGGTTTCCAAACCGGTTTACAATTTTCCATGCCATATTTCTTCAACATATATTTTGCATATTTTGGTTGACAAATAAAAATTTTACCATCACCTTGATGTACTTTCACACCAAGAAAGTATTGCATTGGTTCTAAATCTTTCATATCAAATTACTTCATCATAGCATATTCTTAAAATCAGTCATCATATTTGAACTACTTTCCATGTATATCAAATCATCAACATATAGGCATACAAGAAGAATATCATCACCTTCATTCTTGAAATAGAGTGTGGGGTTATTCTTACTTTTCTTGAAACATCAATCTTGGAAGTACCCATAAATTCTTGAGTACCATTCTCTAGGTGCTTACTTCAGTCCATATAATGCTTTCTTTGATTTGAAAACATGGTTTTCCTTTCCTTCCACTTCAAAGGCTTAATATTGTTGAACATAAACCTCATCATCTATATAACCATTCAAGAATACACTTTTCATATCCATGTGATAAAATTTCCATTGTTTATTGGCTGCCAATGAAAGAGCCATCTGGATTGTCTCTTGTCTTGCAACAGGGATAAATGTTTCTTCACAATCCATACCATATATTTGAGTGAATCCTTTTGCAGCCATCCTTGCTTTGTATCTTTCTATGCTTCCATCACTGTTAAACTTTGTTTTGTAGACCCACTTAGGTCCAACAATCTTCTTGTTCTTGGGCAATTCCACAACCCAAGTATCATTTTTCAATTGACTCAATTTCTTCTTTCATTGCTTGCACCCAAACATCATTCATACAAACATCTTCATAACATGAAGGTTCCAAATCGGCTTCAAAAAACATAGCATAATTCACCAACTCACCTTTTGGTTCTTCTTCATCATCACCATACATTTGAAGCTTTTTCAATATTGAAACAACTTGGTCCAACTCTTGCAATTGCCTTCTTGTTAACCTCCTTTGAAAGTTCTTGTCCATATTTTGGTTGGTTGGATGTACTTTGAGTATTCTCTTTCCTTTATTTGTATTCTTGGTGGGACTTGTAGATGAGCTACTTGTGCTTAAACTTGGTGTAGTCTCCTTTGAACTTGTTGATGGGCTTATAGGTGGGCTTGGGGGAGTAGAGGGAACATTTGAAGGTTGTCCCCCAATTGTATTATCTTCTTAAACATCATATATTTTTCCTGCAATTATTTTATGACTGTACACTCCCTCTTCATCAAAATTACATCTCTTTAGACTACAAACTTGTGAGTTTTTGAATTATATAATATATATGTCTTACTTGTTTTAGAATATCCCACAAGAATGCATGGCTCACTCTTGGGATCCAACTTCTTTCTCACTTCATCATTCACATGTGCATATGCAAGACAACCAAAAACTCTCAAATGACTTACAGTGGGTTTTGTGCCATACCATGCTTCATGTGGAGTCTTCTTATGTAGTGCTCTTGTGGAGTATTATTGAGAATGTACACTATTGTATCAACTGCATAAGACTAATAAGAGTTGCTCAAGCCTTTTGTCTTCAACATGCTTCTTGCCATTTCTATAATTGTTCTATTTTTCTCTCAACTACCCCATTTTGTTATGGTGTATAGGTGGTAGTGAGCTACCTCTTGATGCCAAATTGTTTACAAAAATTATTGAATTTATTTGAACAAAATTATCCTCCATGGTCAGTTCTCAAACACTTTATTTTATATCCACTTTAATTCTTGACCAATGCTTTGAAAATTTTGAACATGCCAAAAGCTTCATCATTATGTTTCAAAAAATACACCCACAAATTCCTTGAAAAGTCATAAATGAATGTGAGAAAGTATGAAGACTTACCCAAACATTGTGTTTGCATAGGTCCACAAATATAAGAATATACAAGTTGGAGTGGGTATGAGGCCCGTCATGCTTGTCCTTTTAGAAACTCCTTTCTTGCATGCTTTCCAATAACACATGCTTCACACACACCCTTGTGCTCTCCAACCTTAGGTAATCCATTTACCATATCTTTTGAAGACAAAAATTCTCGACTTTTAAAATTCAAGTATCCAAATCTTAGAAGAAAGGAATGGAACAAGAATAGGTCTAGAAACATTTTTGAGAAGAAAGGACTAAAAGATAAAATTTCAAAATCCCAAAAAAGGTGATCATAATAATCCAAGCTCGGAGGAAAGGGAGTTGCTTAGTGAATATCATAATAGCTTAAGTAATTAAGAGAAATTTTGGAGATTAAAATCAAGACAAACTTGGTTAAAAGGAGATAAAAATACAGTTTTTTCATAGGATGATAATAGTACAGAGATCAACATCTAGAATTAGTAGAATAAAATCAACAAAAGGGGTTTGTATTGGAGGCTAGAGTGAAATCATAAAGGAGTTAAGGTTTTTTTATCAGAATATTCTAAGATCAAAATAGTTTTAAGTACTTAATGATAAACTTCTACAAGAAGTATCTCCAGTTATAACAAATGAAGATAATAGGAAACTATTAGAGCTTATTACTTTGGAAGAAGTTCATTTAGCTGTTTTATCTTTTGATAAGGATAAATCCCTAGGTCAATATGGGCTCTCTACAAACTTTTATCAACATAATTGGTATATAGTGAAGGACTATTTATTGGTGGTAGTGGAACAATCTAGGGTAAAACAATACATTTCTTATAAACTAAGTGTAATATATCTTACCGTAAACCCAAAAAAGAAGGATGCATATTTTTTTAATTCATTTAGGCCCATAATCCTATGCAATATGACATATAATATTATCTCCTAAGTTATGACAAATGATTAAGACCTCTGTTAGACATAATTATTTCAAAAGAGCAAGGAGAATTTATGAAAAGGGAGACAAATTTTGGATGGGCTCATAGTAGTTCATTAATTTATTCATCCAACATCTTCAAGAAAAGAGAACAATTGTTGTATATTGATGTTGACTAAGAAAAAGATAAAACCAAAAGTTCTCCCATGAATTTGAAGAAGCCCAAAAGTTTCTATAGGTCTTGAAGAGTCACTGTGACTGTTGGACTTCTAGAATGTGAAATGAAGGGTTGTAACATATTTTTCTCTCTTGTAAATGTACAATAGTGTAAGAGTTGTAGAATATAATGGAAAAAAAATTGTAATACTTCTGAGTTTGTTTGGAATGCAAAACAACATTCTATTCCATTCATTTTGTGAAAAGCATGCTTGTTGTCCCTGTTTTTCTAAAACCTATAGTTAACTTTAAAAGCTCAGATTTTTTTATTTATGGCTCTATTTTATACATTTCATACACTGCTGGAAAGGTATTATTATGTAGAATTCACTCCCAAATTTTCATCAAATTCTGAGTAGTTTTGGTCCCTCAAATTCAAACTATCATGCACTACTACAAAAATTGCTACATTTTTTGTTGTAATTTTTCTTGCTATACGTTTTGCTCTTCGTTTTTGGGTCAAATACTTCATTTGGTATCAAAAGCTTGGTTGGTTTTTAGGTTTGAGTGAAATTGGGTTCATGGTAAGTCTAACATTTGATCAAGTTCATTGAATATTAATTTTATTTGTTGATTCTTGAGTCTAATGGCCAACTTCAACAACTCATTACCCATTCCAAAATTTAATGGGAAATATTATGATTATTGGAGCATAAAGATGAGAACATTGTTAATTAGAAAAGATATTTGGAAGGTAGTGGAGAGTGTTTATGAAGAACCACCTGATTGGAACACATTATAAGGAAATGTTAGAATAGCAAAAAGGAAAACAAAGAAGAAGAATTCATTAGCCCTCTACCATATTTAGTCTACTCTTGACAAGAGTTTATTTCTATGTATTGTTGTTGCTACATCAACCAAGGAGGCTTGAAAGTCTCTTCAATAGGCTTACCAAGGAAGTGACCAAGTGAGAATGGTAAAGTTGTAGACCATGAAGAAATTTTTTTGAGAATTTATAGATGAAAGAGGTTCAAAGTATGGGTGATTATTGTGTTAGAGTGAAGGATGTGGTGAACAAGATGGCCACCCTTAGAGATACCTTGAAGAAATAGGTAGCTGTGAAGAAGGCATTGAGATATCTTACCCCTAAATGGAATCATATTTCACAATAATTTTTTAGGAAAGTAAATATTTGTCTACACTTGAATTTGATTGTCTAGTTGGTTCTCTTATGTCACATGAGGAAAGACTAAGAGAAACCAATAAATAAAATGAGGATAATGCTTTTAATTCTAAATTAATTTTTTTAGAATGATGAGGTTGGTCTAAGTATAAGTAAACAAGCATGTGGAAGAGGAAGAAAACAAAATTACTCAAGAAGTAGAGGAGGAAGAGGAAGAGAAGATGTTGTTGCTGGAAGTGGACATGGAAGAGCTGATAAAAAAAGAGTTGAATAATACAGTTATCATAAAATGGGCCACATTGCATGATATTGTAGAGTGAAGACCAAAAATAGATATAGAAGAGCTCACTATGTATGTGAGGATGAAGTTGCCCAAGGTAATTTATTTTTGACTAGTGGCATGGCTAAAAAAACTAGTCAAGAAGTTTGGTATCTAGATTCTAATTGTTCTAACCACATGACTAGAAAGAAAGAGTTGTTTGTTGATGTGAATGAGAATTTCAAATCAACAAACAACTAGATATATATTGTTTATTTAATTTGTTTAGGAAGTGTATACAACCCACTATTTCTTGAAGAATTCCACATTTCTGCTATCATATCAATAAATTAAGGATGGTCTTCCCACATCTACTCATATTTAAAATATGATATTTTTTTAATTCACTTATCGCCATTTTAACTCTTATTGGCCAATGATCTAAACCAATACTTGTCAGTGTATTAATTTTAGCATAGATCCCTTCATCTAGCCAATGATTTGAGAGTATGCATCTATCTAATTATTTTGCTATTAGGTTATGGAATCTCCTATTTTTGGCCCATGTATAGTTTTCTTCTTCAAACTCAACCTCTCATAGATTATCATTTTGAATAAAATCTAAGAAATCTCCCACACTTTGTGTTAATTTCATAATTTCCCCAAAATTTTCATCTAGCTTGGTGTAGACGAAAAAATTGACCCATTAAGATGAGTCATTTTTCTCAAAAACCCTTAGTTTTTCCTCTTAAAAAACTAAGGTCATCTTCAAGAGAATTTTTACCCTATCAAATCATCTCAATTCTTCTCAAATTTTATACCATTGGATAGGGCTCGAAAAGAGCTTTCCAACGGTATATTATATGTCCAATTTCGACACCATTTGACCCCTCAAACTACCAAAAAACTATGTACATGTCTAACCTCCTGGCGAGATCGTACGATACGATCTCTAGATTGTATGATATGATCCCTGATCATACGATACGATCCCTGATCGTACGTACGATATTGACCAAGAACAAAAAATGCTCAGTTAAGCAAAATTACAAATTAGTTGTAACATTTTTTATCTCTATATGTGCAACTTTACGACAGTTACGGGATCGGATTCGCCCGATAAGTCCCAGTCTGGAAGGAGTTGCAACTAAGTTGGTTTTCAACCTATTTTGGTTGATTTTCTTAGCTTATTTAATCAGACACCCTTCCCCTCATATTCCTCCTGGCACTACTAGCATATCGACTTAGTTTCTGCATTCAAATCGCTATAATTTTTGCATTAGACCTAGGTATTTTTCTTTTTTGTGCAGGATCGAAGGATACGATCGACGATCGGATGGTATGATCTTGCATCGAAGGCATATGATCTTGCTCAGACTATATGATCTTGCTTTGAGATCACTTGGGGGCAACTCCGAGTGTTGGTTTACATGTTTTAGCTCTGCTTCTTTTTAGATTTATCATTTCACTTATCATTTACATCATATAGAATATAGAATTCAATCATTTGCATTCTTGGAGTTCACCGATTTGTATATAATTGCATATTGCATATAGTTTAAAGCATTTATCTATTATTTTCTTTTAATTACAACATTCAATAGCCGACATTAAGTCTCATTTTACTTAAAAAGAAACATTAGAATTGCCCATTTTTTATTTTTTGCACTCTATCCATGAAACTGCAAGTTTTTATCAAGATCGGATCTACCGATCTCTAATCGATAGGTACGATATCTGATCGTATTCGTACGATCTTGCTCTATTCGTACGATCTTGCCCTACTACATACGATCTAGACTACAATAAAAAATTAGAATCTTCATCAAACTTTTGGATACAGGTAAGAGTTCTAAATTACTTTTTAAGCACTACATTGTCCATCTAGACATTGTTTCATATTGTTTGTTGTCTACATATAAATCAAAATTACATATAGGTTAGCATAGTTGCATATTGGCCAAACTAGGTGAATGTGAGAATTTAAAAGGAACACATCAAACAAACTCCAAAACCTAGGCATGGAAACTGCCATAAAATGTTTCCTGGTGAACCCTAAACCAATTCGTCAAAAAATCACCAAAGAAGGCATGACTCAAGTGCCTCTCTTTCGAGGTGTAGACCTATCATTCTCCCATTCCCCTTCGAGGCGTGGATCCATTAGCCTGAAGGAAAGGAGTGTGAGAATTTTAGAGCTACATTCTTTGGTGAACCCGACGTGAAAAACATAGGCATATTTCTGATTCATAAAACACAAAAAGCATAAAAATTACAAAAACATAAAAACAAAATATAATATATATTTATATTTACATATTTATATAGGTATATATATAACATATATATGCCCAAAATTTAAAACATATATATATATATATATATATATATATATATATATATATATATAATATATATATATATATATATATATATATCCAAAAAACATCCTAAAACAAAATGCCTAGAATTTTAAGAAGTGGTAAGCAAGTAGAATTTGATGAACAAGATCAAGAAAACCTTGATGATAGGGTAAATATTGAAGATGATAAAATTTCAGAACAAGATGAAGATAATAAAGAAGATGAAATAGATGATCCAACTAGACCTTATATGGATGATGAAGGTAATCTCAGTTTTAAGTCTACTGCATTTCATTGGATTTTTAAAAGACAATATAGATGTCATTAATCATGTGATATAGATAGAAGGTCAAATTCCTATGGGAGATTATTCAATGGAGGCTACTATAGAAGTTACTCTCTAATTAAATGGAAATCCATTAACATATATGAACAAAACAAATCAAGATCAAGTTGGTACATCCCAAAATATAAATCAAAACATAGCAAAACCACCACCAACAACAAATCCAAATTCCAAACAAAAACAAAATTCTTCTACTTCTCAAGCTCCTAATCAACAAATAGCTACATCACAAAAATCTAAGAAAATTCAAAATACCAATCATCATCAACAAAAAGTTCAACAAAACACAATCCCATATAAGCTCCATAACACTATTCCCACAAACACTTTACACAATAGTATTTCAATTGGAAATCCTTACACAACAACATCAACTTATCAAAGACACAACAACATGGTACAACAAAATCAATTTGGTGGACAACCACAAGGACTTGAAGCCATGGTTAAACAATTAGCTTCAAGACTAGATCAAATAGATCCCTACCATCCCTCATACAGTTATAGAGAGATGTGTAGTCAACCCTTGGATCCTATTGTGGTTGCTCAACCATACCCAAAACATTTCCCTATGCCTATCCTCCCGATATATAAAGGAACCGAAGATCCTATTGAGCATCTTCGCATGTTTAGGACAACATGTCATGATATTTCTTATGATGACTTGTTGTTGCTAAAAATATTCCCTAAAAGTCTTGGAGGCATGGCTCTAGAATGGTATTATCAACTACCTACAAATTCTTTAAGGAACTTTGAAGAGACAGCAGAAATGTTTGTCCACCAATTTAGTGCCTATATAGAGAGGCATGTGACCATTAAGGATTTATATAATTTGAAACAAGGTAAAGATGAGAGTTTTGCTGAATTCTTGACTAAGTGGAGACAACTCTTAGGAAAATTACATTTTGCATTACCTCATCATGAAATGTTGGACATATTCATTGGTAATTTATAAGAACAATTATCTTATGAGCTTTCTACTGCTACAGTAACCTCCTTTGATCAAGCCATTGATCTAGCTAGGAGGGTAGAAGATGCCCTCATTAGAAGAGGATAATTTAAGAAGAAATATGAGGATAAAACTTCTAAAAACCAATATAAGAATAAACAAGTAGTAGGTGATGGAGTTACTGATAGCAGAAACACCTCAAATATTAACCTTACTAAAACTGTAAAGAAATTTGTATTGAAAATCCTTGATAAGCCACCAAGAGAATTCACAAGATTAAATCAACCCTTAACTATGATTTTACCTCAATTATTAGAACAAGGTTTGATACGGTTACTAGAGGTAAGACAACCAGATACCACTACAACTGGATATAGGGCTGATTTACATTGTAATTTTCATCAAGTGGATGGACATTCTACAAATTCTTGTAAAAGGTTGAAACATATGATACAAGATTTGATTGATAAAGGTAAAATGGAAGTAGAACAATTTCCTTCAAATAATAATACTCAAAATAATACCCAAAAACAACCAACTCAAAATGCAAATCAAAACTTAGATATTTTTCAACATCCTTTACCCAAACATGGTAAAGAGGTTGTAAATCAATTAGAACATCATAATGTTCCTCCTCCAACTTGGTATGTGGGAACCATTAGAAACCTTTTACCACAACAAGATTTGCAAACCTCCTATGTACCTACTTTATCTATAGTCACAACTAGGCCAATACAATATTTTCAATCTTCATCTTCAGAAGATACAAGAAAGTGAAACAAAAAGTGAAATAGACATCACCTCAAATAATTCAAATAGTTTTGAAGATGAGTCAGATCAAATTCTTCCCATCACAGATTTATTAGTTCCAGAAGAACCATTCCCTAGAAGAATGACCACTCGACCTTCATCTCAACAAACACTTTCAAATGAACAAGCAGTAAATGCTAGACCCCACTTTGGTCACTTACAAAACAATAATATTGTGGGTACTATTGGAGCCATCACTAGACAACAAGATCAAAATCAAAATTCTCAATCACAAACTCAAACAACTGATCAAGACATAGGGATCTTACAAAATCCCTTACCCAATCATCAACAAAAGGAAAATAATCAATTGTCATATCATAATGTGCCTCATCACAACGATATTATTAGTTTAGTAGTAGAGACTACAACAAAGCAAGTTCTTGCCCAACTAAATCATCTTGACAAGCAGGAGATAAATTCTTCATCCAACCAACCTTCAAGACCTCTCTTGGTTCTGAAGAATAATCCAAAAGAGGATACAAGCATAGAAAACCCATCTTTAGTGTTGAAGTCTCAACCTAAAGTCTCCCTCAATATTCAACAACAATGGGACAATCATCCACATAAGATATCTCTTTTGGAACTTTTGCGAACCTCTCCTATTCATAGGGAATCTTTGTTCTTTATTCTCTCTTTCTTTATCATCACTACAACAAGTTCTCTATTATTTTCCTCTTTATCATCATTGCCACATTTTGTCCATCACCTTTTATCCTTCATTCTCTCTTTCATTATCGTTATCACATCAAGTTCTCTATTCTTTTCCTCTTTATTATCATCGTCATCTTTTGTCCATCACTTTTCTTCATCTACATCTACTTATCATTCTTCATCACAACAATCTCAACTATCAACCAATCAACTTCAATCACCTACACCACAACCAAATTGTCCTTCAAAACCTCCTTTGATTTTGAAGCCACCTTAGAAATGTTATGCACAAATCACTTTGTATAGTGTATATATAGCATTTTTTGTATATATTATCAATTTTATCAAATCACAAAACAAACCAAAACAACCAAAAAATTAAAAAACATGAAAAATTTCCAAAAATATTTTCAAATTATTGCATTATTGTGTGTTGTTTTCCAAAATTCAAGTTATATTTTATTTTATTTTAGATAAACTCAAAATTTATCTTGAACCATGCACTTAATTTACATCTTTAATGATTTTGATTTTGTCACTTTGATTATAAATCTCTCTTGTATTGAAAAGCACTATTACTTCACTAAATAAAATTTTGAGTTTTGGGAAATGATCTTGCTACTTCTTGAACCAAGAACACATTCTCACATCTTAAAAATGATTTGTTGCAAATTCAAAAATGACACTACATAGTAGTCTTAGTTCCTTAAGCGAAAAGTTTCCCTTGCTATCCTATTATGTGCATGGTCTAGAATACTGAGAATTGGAAAAAGGACAAGCTCCCCCTACCCGAATAAAATCCCTTGCTCTACGTCTAATCTGAGCAAGTATCCCAAAAGAAAAAAAAAGAAAAAGAGAAAGAAAAGAAAGAAAAAAAAAAGAAAGAAAATAAAAAGTAGTTCCACTACAAAAAGCAATAAAATCCCCTTGTTCAAAAATGGACAAGAATCCCTACTCCAAAAATCAGAAGAAAAGAAGGGGGTAATGAGCTTGAATCCCTAGAATTCCTTAGTTATTCGAAAGCCATGAGGTGAGCCCCATAACAGGTGGTTTGTGCCCAACCCGCTTGGCCTTGGGTAATCCCTTTCACGTGGTGACATGTCTGTCACATTAGTGACCTTATTTTGTACAGACCAATGTCCGCTTGTGGATTAGCTAGCTTTTGGTAACTTGACTTACATAGTAGTTCAGTACAATGGCATGCACAAAATCATGGTTAATGAACATTTCACTTGCACACACATTGGTTCATAAAAGTTTGCTTGTATCATTACCTTACTCAAAATCGGTAAATTAATTTCACAAGCACACACATTTGATCCTTGAGAGATTTTGTATCATTATGACAAATCAAGATGGATAATGAACTCACACATCACACATTGGTTCTTGATAAATTTGACTTTGTCTTTGAAATAATTTAAAATATTTCTTTGAAATTTGTTAGAAAACATTAGTTTATAACTATTCACATTAATCCAAATCACTTCATTTTAGCACCTACAATATATATATATATATAAATTTTTCAACATGTGACACAATGATTTATTTTCAAAATACAACTTGCATTTTCAAAATCATATATAATCATGCATTGCATTTTGACTTCGCGATGATGGTATAATTCCTAGTAATTATTTTCTCTCAAATTTCACACTAGGAATTCTATGCCTAGCGCAAGTCATCCTTCCCAATTTTTCATGCTTAAATCACTTTATATCCCTCACAAAAACAATCTTTATCAACCTATTTTCTCAAAATCAATTTCTTTTAAAATCGACATCTCCTTTCATCATCATAAGCCTCAAGGTCACTCTTGAGCCCACAATATTTTTGGTATTAGCAATACAAAACTTCCTCACAACAGGATCCGCTTCATGACCCAGCGAGCATTGATCTCCACCAACGGTCATATAACAACACAACATCCTTTGAGGTTCATTGTTAATCCATCTATTTTATCACCACACAAAAACATCTTTTGTCTTTCAAAAACACTTTACAAAATCATTTTCTTTTATGTTAAGCATGATCAAAAAAGTTCAAAAATCAAAGCATGATTACAAGAAATTATATAACACAAACCATCATAAGCAAATGTAATAAATCATCCAATAAATCAAATCATTCAATGTCGCATAGACAAAAGGATCAATATATATATATATATATATATATATATATATATATATATCAAAATATAAGTACAAAATGAAGTCAATTGGTATGCCACAATCTCCAAAATTGGTATACTCGATCACTAGGGGGTATACCACAAAAGCAAATTTCAAAAATTTTGAGTTTTCCACCAAATATAGAATTTGGTGCAAAAACTCGAGGGGGCATCCTAGTCAGTAAATTAGTAATTATTTTTCTAAAACATCAATTTCCCATGAACTATTCATTCTAAACCATCTACTCCTTTTTACCCATGTCAATCATAAATCACTTCTACTCAAGTGTCTACACTTTTCTTTGATGCATTTATTGTTCATAAATACGCCAAAGAGGGGGCAAAATGTAGACAAGAAAAATTGACCCATTAAGATGAGTCATTTTTCTCAAAAACCCTTAGTTTTCCCTCTTAAAAAACTAAGGTTATATTCAAGAGAATTTTTACCCTATAAAATCATCATAATTATTCTCAAATTTTATACCATTGGATAGGGCTCAAAAATAGCTTTCCAACGGTATATTATATGTCCAATTTTGACATCATTTGACCCCTCAAACTACCAAAAAACTATGTACATGTCTAACCTCCTGGAGAGATCGTACGATACGATCCTTGATTGTACGATACGATCAGATCGTACGATACGATCCTTGATCGTACGATATGATCTTGACCAAAAATAGAAAATGCTTAGTTAAGCAAAATGACAAATTAGCTATAACGTTTTTTGTCTCTACCTATGCAACCGTGTGACGATTACGAGATCGGATTCACCCGATAAGTCCTAGCTTGGAAGGAGTTGCAACTAAGTTGGTTTTTAGCCTATTTTGGTTGATTTTCCTAGCTTATTTAATTAGACACCCTTCCCCTCAGATTCCTCCTAGCACTACTAGCATATCAACTTAGTTTCTACATTCAAATCATTGTAATTTCTGCATTAGACCTAGGTATTTATCTTTTCTGTGCAGGATCGAAGGATACGATCGACGATCGGATGGTATGATCTTGCATCGAAGGCATATGATCTTGCTCAAACTATATGATCTTGCTCTGAGATCACTTGGGGGCAACTCCAAGTGTTGGTTTACATGTTTTAGCTCTGTTTCTTTTTAGATCTATCATTTCACTTATCATTTACATCATATAGAATATAGAATTCAATCATTTGCATTCTTGGAGTTCACCGATTTGCATATAATCACACATTACATGTAGTTTAAAGCACTTATCTGTTATTTTATTTTAATTACAACATTCAATAGCCGACATTAAGTCTCATTTTGCTTAAAAAGAAACATTAGAATTGTTTGTTTTCTATTTTTTGCACTCTATCCATGAAATTGTAGTTTTTTATCAAGATCGGATCTGTCGATCTCTGATCGGTAGGTACGATCTCTGATTGTATCCATACGATCTTGCTCTATTCGTACGATCTTGCCCTACTATGTACGATCTAGACTACAATAAAAAATCAGAATCTTCTTCAGACTTTTGGATATAGGTAAGAGTTCTAAATTACTTTTTAAGCACTGCATTGTCCATCTAGACATTGTTTTCTGTTGTTTGTTGTCTACATGTAAATAAAAATTGCATATAGGTTAGCGTAGTTGCATATTGGCCAAAACTAGGTGTATGTGAGATTTGATAAAAGGAACACATCAAAACAAACTCCAAAACCTAGGTGTGGAAACTGCCATAAAATGTTTCCTGGTGAACCCTAAACAATTCATCAAAAAATCACCATAAGAAGGCATGATCAAGTACCTCTCTTTCGAGGTGTAGACCTATCATTCCCACATTCCCCTTCGAGGCACGGATCCATTAGCCTGAAGGAAAGGAGTGTGTGAATTTTAGACCTACACTTGGTAATGGCATTGATATCTCCTCTGATCATGAATCAAGTTCTTTGGTATTTTACTTCTCATAAAGGGTTCAATCCCACTCCATACTGCTAATATACTTGACTAAGATGTAGGTCCATAGACATTGATAAGTATGAAACAAATATTTACAAATTAACAAGTGACTAAAGAGATTATCTAATACTTAGTTTTATGAATGGTTACACATGAGTAACTAATAGGATTCCAATATATTATAATTTCCCTTGTCGCTCCTTCAGAATCCACAACATCCCATTCACATCTTGCCCATACTGCTTTCATAGTTGTGTGAAACTTCTTCCTTTATCATTTTAGTTTCCTGGATACAAATAATAACAATCTTATTACTTAAACAAAGGTCCCTGATACACCTTTGATTTTAGGGGGCATTAGCATCCCTTATATTTCGTGAGATGGTAATCATGTCTTATTAGAGGCTATTTGTCCCACCTAAAAATTACCAATATCATTTTATCATTTGGTAAAGATAAGTTCAACCAACTTAGTTTGTTTTCCTTTCTCTATATTTACTCTTTGCTTTATTGGATCTCACTTAATATTTTTAGGGTTTTCCTCTTTTTGCCTTGCCTATATCAGGAGTAGATCTTATTATTCTATTTTTCAATATTATTTCACAACTTTCTTTTTCATTAGACTTATTCTCTCCTGGCTCTACTATGAAATCTTTTGAATTGTCTTGCTTGTTTTCTGGTATTTCCTTATTAATGGTAGAAGTATTAACATCTAAAACTACATTTTCTTTACCAATTTTCTTCTCCTAAATGGTGCATGGTATTTTAAGAGAGTCTTCAAAATCTTATGAGACACATTTCTTAGGTTCATCAAGAATGTTCATCCTTAAACCCAAATCATACTGAATAGATAGTTCCTTGTTAATATTTTGAACTTGTTGTACTGTGTCCTTTAAGCTCTGATATGTTTTTTCTTCATAGGCTAAAGCCTTAAAAGAATTTGTATTTCTTATAATATCCTTATTTATTGGTCTCCACTCTTTATTTATTTGCATTTATCTAGACCTATTTTTTAGAAGTTGAAAACCATCCTCATTTGTATCCATTTGTAAATTTCTCTTGCGGTTTTCTACATATGATTTTGTTGGACTCTTCTTAGAGCATGATCTTTCAATATGCCCCACCTCATGGCATATTCTACATCTAAAAGATATATTTTTATAATCTATAATTTATTTCCATGACTTACCCCCATACTTAAGAATGATTGATTCTGGTAAAGGTTTACTTATACCAATCATGATCAATATCCAAGCATAAATAGCCAAGAATTCGTCTTTTGTATTTGAAATCTCAAGGAATTCTCTCAAAGTGTTTCCTATTGCCTTAAAGGTTTCTATTTCCTAAAATTTAATGGTAAATCTATACATCCTAACCCAAACTGGTACTAGGGATAGATTTACATTTTCAGGTGCAAAGCCTTCATACCAAGGGTAAGGAAGAGTCTTGCTCTTCCCATAAACCAAGGACCCCCTTTTAGGATTCTATATATTTCCTCCATAGAATAAAAATGGCTAGGAATAACCTTTAGGAAGAAATGATAGAATCACTCCTGGAGACTTCCAACTCCTATTAATCTATTTTCTCAAGGCTGAAGACCTTGGCCAAGACCCATTAAATTTTCCAAAAACTACCCTATCTTTGATATATGAGGATCGATCCTCTATGAGGTGTTCAGTAACCTCTACTACCAGAGATGATTCTAAGGATTTAACTATAAAGTGATCCATGGGAAGGAAACTAAAACTTAAAATATACTAAAAATTATCAGAATATCCTATAGCAATTATAATATAAGAAAAAAGCCTATAATAATTTACAAGCAAAATTTCTAAGAAAAAAAGAGGAAACATAAACTTAGCTGAAATATTCTATGTCCGCATAGAATGTCTTTCCTCACTAAAACCCTAGTCCTATATTGCTCCTCCTATCATCTCCTGGATGACAAATATTTGTAATTTTGTTTTTTGCAACTTGAAAAATAGTCACTACCCTTGTGTTCTGCATGGTTGACTTCATAGGGTCATATCTTCCTCAATATTTCTTGAATTTATTTATATGACCCCTCATTTTAAAGCTCTTCAAATTCCACAAATTGGTCCAAAAATCAGCTGAATTGGACTACCCTTTGCGAATATAAGGCTCTTAAAAGATAAGATATTTAAAAAAAATGCCCTAATGTTGCCCTAGTTTCGAATGGTTGTCTTCACATGGTCATATATCCCTTAATACTACTTGGATTCTTTCAAATGACCACTCATTTTAAATATTTTTAAAATTTAGACAAAATGACACAAGAATCATCTGAATTGGACAACTCTATGCAAAGATATGGCTCCTAAAATATTGTTCACTTTTCAAAAATATTGCCCTAGCTCTGTCGATTCATAATTTTGCTCACCTTTTTCATTGAAATACCATGGTAATAATGTTATTTAGTGTTGGAATTTTGATAATATGAAAATCAATACTAGAAATTTCTAATATACAAATATTATAATTTAAATCTTAAGCTTTATTATTATTTTTAAGTTTAAAATATTTGAGTTATTACCATCAAATTAACTTAAACAATATAAAACATCATGTGTTACGTTAAAATTGGGTATAACTCATCCTTAATTTAAACATATTTATCACTTTACCATGCATCTAAAAGTGTTTAGGTATAGATAGGGTAATTTTGTATTTAATTTAACAGTCTTATTCACTTTAACCTATGTGTTAAACTAGCTTGGACATTGAAAAATATTTTTAGGCTCCAACCATAAATATTACTTGGAGTCCTTGTGGGATATTATAGTGGTATGATCTTGGGATCTCATCTAGGAGACCCAAGTTCAAACCATGACAGGGGTGTGTGAGTCTGTATACAAAATAAATAAAAATTACATCTAAATTATTACCATCAAATCAACTTAAACTATACAAAATTGTTAGAGTATATTAAGTTATTTTGCACTATATAATCATTAGGTGGATAATTATTAGTATTACTATTTGGCATATAAAAATAATAATAAGAATATGAGAGATATCTCTGAAGAAACACACGCTTATACTGAGAGGGGGGTGAACAGTATAAGATAAAAATTTTCCTTCCAAAACAATAACTGCAATAATATGAATGCAATAATGAATCAATGCACATAAAACCACACACATAAGAGACAAGGATTTTACGTGGAAACACCCTTTCGGGAGAAAACCACAGTAAAATATTGCTTTTATTACTTCAAAAATATTTGTAGGCACCAACCCACAGGAGACATCAATCCCCTTATACAAATACGTAGGCACCAACCTAAGACACCAATATCCTTATACAAATAAGTAGGCACGAACCTACGGGAGACACCAATTCCTTGAGGCACCAACCTTCGAATAAAGATATGTAAAACTTGAAGAAATACTCTACAAGACTACTCCACAAATCCCGTATAAAAATGGCTTAGGTTTGCTCCAAAATTTTAATCATTAAAGGCATCAATTTCTGCTCACAAATCTGATCATTAATGGCATCTAAGACTGTTCACAATTTCAGCCTTTAATGGCATACAGGACTACACATAATTATGTCACAAGATCTTCTTGGATCTGCACTCTAATATCTGCTCATCAAGATATTATAATCCTTGTTGTACCTTGATTGTACTTTGAGAATTATGCAAATTTCACCTTTATGGCCTGCTAGAAAACTTGACGTTGCAACCAGATTTCACATGTCGTTGAATAAATTTACACTTCAAAAAACCTTGAAGCAATGGATGAAAATGAGTGGCAACCTCCATTGTGCATTGAAAACTCTCTAATTTTGTTTGACGAAATAATATCTCTCACTACCGAAAAAATTGGCCGCTTGTTGTTTATCGAAAAGGATGATCAATGTCACCGAAAAACACCGCACAGGTTAGCAACAAAGCACAGTCCAAGTTTTCCATCACCGCATCACCGACCTGTTGGATTAACGTCTGAAACAACCTTTTTTTTTCACATCACTTAAAACATGGATGGACAAGCACTTGGCCACAACCAGAAGTAAACCAGCCTGGTAACAATCATGAGGCTAAAAATTGAATAGTACTGGTCGCAGATCAAAATCTACATTGCTGAAAATAGTCGTCGGATCTTCAACACTTCCCCTCATTGGTTTTCATTCCATCATGATGCTAGTTTGCAACCTGTCGAGCATTTAACCGAAATGACCCACAGCTGAGGTGATCCAGCAATGGAGGCATCATATCAGCACGAGAGTGATAGCTAGGTTGAACCCTAGAGAGAATGCAACCTGGTTGTGTGAATTGCAAGTGGCTCCTTTAATTCCTTGCTTTTCCTTTTCTTTTTGCCTCCCTTCGTCCTTTCTATTTTGAAACTAGAGTGATCACTTTGTATTTTGATGTAGATAGCTACCTCAAATCTCAATAGATGTTTTCAACAATCCGTACAATCTCGATCGCCATCAACTTTCGCTTTGCTTCACCTAAATCCCAATCTCAATTGGTGGTCTCCTCTAGTTGCACTCCTTCGCCCACCGTTTTTTTTTAATTCCAAATGAAATCTTCTGTGTCTTATATTTATATGCAAATGTAAACTTTCACCTTCTTGTTTTTGGTTCCCAAGAAGTCGGCCCATACACATTAATATGCAAACTTTCACTTCACATTAATATTTAAATATTTAATTTAAAGATATCAAACTTTGGTTGTACGCCCTCCATGGGTGGTTTTAAATATTTTTAAAATCAATTAAACCCCTTTGATTCCTTATGGGTGGGTTTAAATATTTAAATGTGTTAAAATCAATTAAATCCTTTGATATCACCCAAACTCATAAGCAAACCTATAATTAAATCACCCTTTAAAGGATACATCTACCTTGAATGATTTTCCCAAGCACGCCATCGTTTATCAGCAACCAAGTTGGACTTTGACATCAATGACAACTCAAATAGTGAATAATTCTAACAATATCCCCCTTTATCATTGATGGCAACCTTGCAAAGAAATAGTATTTTATTGCAACAGGATCACAAGTTGCTCTCCTTGACAAGCTACTCCCCCTTACTAAAATTACAATCAACTCCCCCTTACTGAAATTCTCCCCCTTTGACATCAATGGAAAAGGCTTCTTAGGGCTAAAGGATAAGGCACTTGACAACTCCCCCTTACTAACTACTCTAACTGAGACAATCAATGATGAGATGAGAGTGAAACTACTCCCAACTCAAATGTCTCCTTTTCTTGTTCCATTTTCTTTTTCTAAACTTTGGAGGACATATCCTTTTGACCATCCTCCTTACTTGATTTCGAAATTTCAAGGAACATCGTTCTACACCATTTAGATGTATAGCCAAAATTATTACATTTGTAATAAATGATGTTGTAGTCCATTAGAGGTGCAAATGAATTGAAATTCCTCTTGGTGAAGCCAAAATTATTTTTAGCATGGACCCTACAATTTACAGCTTTATGACCAAATTGGTGACATGAAAAGCAATAACACCAAAAGGAATATTGAAACTTGTCTGATTACCTTGGAGGATATGACCGTATGGTTCTCTCATTATTGTTTCTATGATGGACCTTGGTCCATGATGATGCTTTGTTTTCTTCCTTCTTTATGCTTCCACTTCTCAACACATCAACATAGGTCTTAGGCTCTTTTCTAATTATTTTCTTTTATGCCTTTGTTCCTTTTGAGCTTGACTCCTCCTTTTGTTTCTTTTAACTTTCTTCAAAACCAAGTCTAGTCTTTATAAACGAAGGTCTCTATTTTTGATAATATCATCCAAGATTTATGTGCTTTTCTCAAACCTAATGTTTTATTGTAGCTTATCATTATATTTTTCCACTTCCTTCCTTAGAGAGACAATCTCATGTTCCAGATTTTCACATTTCAACACTTTTGCCTTTAACTGCTCAGTCATAACTTCTTCAATTCGCTTTTCCTCTTCAATTTTAACTTTTAAGTTGATGAGGTCTTGCAAAAACTTTACCTTTGTCTTCTAATCCTCTTGTACTTGAGTCTTCAATCTTGAGTTCTTCTTTCTAAGCCTCTTCATCTCTTCAAGAGCAAAAATAAGTTACTCTTCTATGTCAACTATGGTTTCCTCTTCATTTTCTGGATCTTTCTCCTTTCCTTGGTTTTTGACAATGGGAGCATCTTCTTTCACCTCCATAGCCATAAATAGGATTTCTTCTCTTTCACTAAGCTCGTGTTGCTGAAAATCATCGTCGAATCTTCAACGCTTCCCCTCATTGTTTTTCATTCCATCGTGACGCTATTTACAGCCTGTCGATCGTTCAACCAAAATGATCCACATCTAAGGTGGTTCGGCAATGGAGACAACCTATCAACACGGGAGCGATGGCTAGGTCAAACCGTAGAGAGAATGCAGCCTGGCTATGTGAATTGCATGCAGCTCCTTTAATTCCTCACTTTTATTTTTGTCTCCTTTCGTCCCTTCTATTTTCAAATTAGAGCAATCCCTTTGTCTTTTGATGTAGACAACTATCTCAACGCTTGGCATATGTTTTCAGCAACCCGTACAATCTCAACACCCATCGACCTTCGCTTCGCATCACCTGAATCCCAGTGTCAATCGGTGGTCTCCTCTATATGCACTCCTTCACCCACCATTTTAATTTTTTTAACTCCAAATGAAAGCTTATATGCCTTATATTTATATGCAAATGCAAACTTTCACCTTCTTGCTTTTGATGCCCAAGAGGTCGGCCCATACACATTAATATGTAAACTTTCACTTTACATTAATATTTAAATCTTTAATTTAAATATATCAAACTTTAGTTGTACGCCCTTCATGAATGGTTTTAAATATTTTAGAATCAAATAAACCCATTGATTCCTTATGGGTGGATTTAAATATTTAAATATGTTAAAATCAAGTAAATCCTTTGATATCGCCCAAACTTATAAGCAAACCTATAATTAAATCACCCTTGAAAGGATACATCTTCCTTGAATAATTTTCCCAAGCACGCCATTGTTTTCCAGCAACCAATTCGGCCTTTGTCATCAATGACAACTCAAATAGTGAATAAGAAGTTAAAAAATAATTGAAGGTGAAATACCAAGAGTTGTAAGCAAATGGAGAGTCTCCCAAATGTGAAGGGACTCCTTGATGTATTTATGTATGCATACTATTGACAGATTGCTATGAATAAAAATATGTATCAAATGTGAATCAATATGAAGTGTAATATTATTGTATAACCAATGTTTATACTTTGTTGGAGTTTTGTTTGTTGGAAAACTCCTCTAAATATCTCATTCCTAAAAAAACATCATTTGTTTTGTTAAACTTGAGCATAATTCATTTATGATATAAACGTATTCATCACTTTACCAAACATGTAAAAGTGTTTAGGTATATATAGATTAAGGTTACATTTAATGTTTTAACAATCTCATCCATTGTAATCTATTATTACCTCTTAATGAGGTGTGTTAAACTAGCTTGGGGATTGAAAAACATTTCTAGACTCCAACCATAAATATTAGAAAGGGTTAATTTTGTATTTAGTTAAAGTGCTTACAAATGGGTCTAGTTTCTATGATTATAATTAAATTAAGAATAATAGATTAACACTTTATAAGTTTGGTGAAATTGTAGATACTAAAAAAATGTAATATATATATAGAGAGAGTTAATAAGCAGCAACCTCATCTTTTCTTATTTCAAATATTTGGGAAAATTAAAAAATAAAGGATTCTTATGAGAAAAAGGTAGGTAACATGGAAGGAAAGTTATTTTTCAAAGCCCTAATTAGAAGTAGGAATTCCCTAGATAGAAGTATAGATGCCCTAGTTGGGTACAAGAGAAAGAATAAATCAACGATAATCCCTATCCATGTAGTAGATGTTACACCAAAAGTACTTATAAAGGATGAGATGATCAAGCATGATATAATGGTTCTTAGAAGCAAAGGGCTAATATGTAAGTTCCATAGATACTAACCAATTTTTTTAGAGATTTCAAATTGTGTCAAATAGAAGTAGAAATTAAATTCAAATTACTCCATGACTTTTATTATGAAAGGATTTTTCCTCATCATCTTTGCAAATTTGAAAATCAAGGATAAAATAATGGGTGGTGGCTCATGGTTCAAGAGAGATATTCTATATCTAAATACCATGGGGTGAAGATCCTTTTGTGCAGGAAAAAACTATTCAAAGGATTCCAACATCGCTTATTCATTTTGGACTTCCATATCAGCTTATCAATATGGATGTTTTATAATATGGACCAACTACTAAGGAGTGAAAGCATGTTGTATATGTGTTTTTTATGGATATTTTAAAACCTTTTTCCAAAATCCATTAAGACTAAATTTAAATCAAATAATATGAACAAGTGGATTATTAAAACAATGCATTTTGATGTCATAAATGTTGTCACTAGGCACATTAGAAGAAATTGCAAAGTGAAAACAATGGAGAAAGAGATCAAAACTTTTGGTCATTTGATAAACTTCAAGATAAAGTAAGAAGATCCTATTATAGTAGAAAATGGGTTATATTAAGGGTTTACCACTTTTTAAAAATGGCAAAGAAAGCCTTTCTATATGGAAAAGGCCATCATGATTCCCTTAGATAAACCATTAGAAGAAACAAAAAAGGATACAAGGGATGGAGAATTACAATGTGCAAGTTAAAATTCAAAATGAAATATAGGTGCAAAGGAAGATGTAGAGGCAAATTTTGAAATGTAAAGAAGAAAAAAGAGATGAAGATTAGTCTAGATAAATTATGGTATAAAATCCTCTCCTTGCAATAAAAATGAAAGTAGTACAAATTTTATCGCTTTCACTTTAGGGTTTTAGTGGAAACATAATAAATAAAGGAATATAGAGGATATTCATGGCAATTTAGGGTTTTCACAGAATCGAAAAAAAGCATATATTATAGAGGATGGTCCTTGCAATTTAGGGTTTCTACATAAACATAAAATTTAAGTGTTTTTGAGGCTTTTTTCTTGCATTTGAGATCCTCTAGGGCAATAGGTTGGAAAAATCAAAGAGATTGATAAAAATGAAAGTGTTGGTGGAAACAAAAAAGGAGAGGAAGACACTTAAATCAAGAACAAAGAGAAAAGGAAACCTAAAGAGATATAATATGGGAAAATAAAACTAATTATCATAAATGTTAACGAGTGGGGATAAGCCCATATATGAAAATAAAGAGTAATGATGAAAATAATATCTTGGAATATTAGGGGTATAAATAAGAACCATAGAATCTTCACCAACAAAAAAGAAAAAACCTGGAAAACCGGGTGAGGGAAGAAAGTAGAGAGGGGAGGGTTCTGGTCCCTCCCCTGCTCCCCCTCTCATGGCTCCTGGTTCCTGCCCAGTTCCTGGCTCAACCTAGGTCATCCCTCCCGGGGAGTGGTTGTTTGCAGATGATCTCCTGGGGGAGATCCTTCTCCACTATCTGTGCCCCTCCCGGCCGGCTAGGGTTTCCTTGGTTGTTTTTTCGGACTGGTGCTTCCCAGGGATCCCTGTTTGGTTGGGGATCCCTTCCCTTTTTCCCTCAGGCTTCCCCCTAGGGTTTTTTGCAGGTTATTCGCATGGATCTGGTCCCCTGCGTTTCTCGGTGCGGTGGAGGTGATGGTTTAGGGTTTGGACAGCTTCCCCTTTTTCTTGTGAATCCTCGGCGGGCTCTGTGCTTGGACGGGATTCTTGGTCCCTGCTGCTGGGATCCTCTTTTGTTTTCTCGAGGCGGGTTCTTTGTGGTGCAACTCTTTGGTCACTTCCTGATGGGCTGGATCCTCTCTGTGCTGGCTGTCGGCTTCCTGCAGGATGGCTCTCGCTAAACGGAATGTTTTCCCGGTGGGCGGGATGGTTTCTCCACAAGGCGAGATCCGCCAAATCCGCCAGTTTTCCCGTGAGGCGGGATCCTTTCTTTTTTGCTGGTTTCCTGGATGGCGGGATTTCCTTGTTGCTTCCCGCTAGGTGGGACTGTTTGTGGTGGTTTTGACTGCTTCCCGTGAGGCGGGATTTTATTGTAACGGTTTTTCTTTGCTTCCTGCTGGGCGGGATCTTCTCGATGGTGGTTTTTGGCTACTCCCAGCTGGGCGGGATCTCCAAAACTACTTTCTTTCTTATTTGTCTGTTTCCCGCTGACAGGGATTGTTTCATGCTTACTGTTACCGCTGGGCGGGATTTCTGTTTTGGTGTTCAGTTTCAAGGGATTGATGCCCTAGGCCCATTGCTTATGTAATCAGGTTTTTTTAGGGGTTACGTTTTCTGTAATAGGCTTATACATAAAGCTAGGAGGCATGATGCAAGGCTGATTTTGTACATAAGGTTTTGGGATCCTCTATAAAAACCCTTTTTTAATCTACTATAATAATTACCAAAAATAAAAATAAATAAGAACCATAGAAAATAAGTTATTAGGGAATAATAGATTGTTATAATCCTTAGTTTATTTTAATACAAGAAATAAATAACTATAGAGGGATGTAAGGATGCATTCAAAAAGATTTGAAAGATAGGATATTGTATAATAGTTATTTTCTACTATAGGATCTTCATGAGGTATTATAATAATATAGAAGGAACAATTGTTAAGAGCAAAAATTAAATTGGTTGCTAGTCTTTTTTTTTAGAAAAAAAGAAAACATCAAAGTTGGGGTTATAAAAAATTTTGCTCTGTAGATACTTCTTGTGAAAGATATTGGAAACATCTCAGTCTATTTATGTCAAATTTCATGATTATTCATAATTGTGAACGAATTTCTTTGAGGGGGACTTGAACATAGTTTTGTATCCTTTAGAAAAGAAAGGTAGTACTCATAAATGGTCTAAATAAATGGAAGATGTTGCTTCATTTGTCAATTCAAATAGCCTTTGAGATAGTATTTTGTTAAGCCTTACATATAAAAGGAATAAGAGACATTATGTAAACTCGTATGGGAGAAATATTGAACAATTTTTTATTATCTAATATATAGTTGCAAACATATATACAATCCTGTTAAACATTTTATTATTGTTGGAGATATTAAATTATTTGGTACATTAAGTACCATTGATTACTATTATAAATATTTAGTTTAGGGAGTGAGTTTAATATTTGTCTAAAGTATGTGTCAAAGTGTGAAGAGTGTTTATGTGTCATTTAATTAAGTGTGAGTTATGTGTGCAAGGTGTCAAGTGTGCAAGTGTTAGTTTTTTATGGGAGGCAATACAACCACAAGATGAAATATAACTAATATGAGATAACTATAAAACTAATGGCACAATAATATGCAGGAAAATAAAGAAATGAACATCTACAAATAACTCAAAAATATGCCATTAATGGGAATGACAAAAATAGTACAATGCTATATAATGGAGGACATGAACACTCCATGAAAGTATATGAAAGAACTACATTGTACCATACTACACACTATATCTACTACACATTGTATATTTACTATATCACACTCCCTCTCACTTACTACACCTATGAGGCCTTTATATAGAAAGATAGATTGTTTGGCCTTTACTCTACCTAGGACTCATGTACATGTGGACTACATGCACATTTAAAACTTACACATTGACACTTGTGCATTGATTATAATACTTGAAGTAACTAACTAACTTTACTCTGAATTAAACTCCTACTCTAGATATGTACCAAAGGTGGTACATTTACATGACCCAAATGATGTAATATACTCTAACACCCCCATGTATTACATTATTTGGGTATTGAAGACTTTAGTCTTCAATATGGATCTTTTATCTGGTCCTAAAATTTGAGCTCTTTTCTCTAGGTTCCTTCATTATCTTCTTTGTCTAAATTTGAAGCTTGATCTGATCCTTTGTAATATCTTTAGTTCACCTATCATTGTATGCCTCCTTGACCTTGTTCCTTTCCTTATTTATCCTTACCTTTAAATGTGGTTTCTATGTTTTCATAGGTGGTCGTACTATCACCTGATTCTTGCAAGAGTATCTTCTTTATGCCTTTGTCCCTTTTATCATGAATAGAGGCTTCTACATAAGTACTTAAGGCATCAAGATAAGATTTTGAGTTAGTAGAACTTGGAGTATCAATATTGCATGAGGATTGAAATATTTTCTCTAGATATGATGCATTTTTGTTTTCTTTTTAAATGATTCTATCAATCCTTTTTGTTCTACATTCTCATCCTTGTAATATTTTAACATAAGTAGCACCATGTATAATATGCTACCAAAGTCTAAAGAAATTTGAATATCACTTTTTCCATTATCAATTGCTTCAGTGAATCGAGCATGTAGATAGTATTCCATAGTTTCAAAGTTGTCTCTTAAGGCTTCACTATGAATCACTTTTGAAGTAAGGTCTAAGTCTCCTTCAAAATTTATAAGTAAATTATTGATTCCACTTTTTATGACACTTTCTCTTTCCTTTCTAATAGTGTTATTCATATCATTGTTCACTATGTTCCTTGAGGTAGACATCTCTCTTAGTTTTAGCTTTTTCTATTTTAAGAACACTTTTGTTAGATCCTTTGTAGTAGACTACCTTATGACTCCCTAGTAGATTAAGTTTATGATCAAACTACAAGCTATGAAATTTTTGACATGTAGTATTCTTTTTGTTTCCTTAAAACTTAGATTAAGGATTTGTAGAATACTATATCTTTCTCAAGTAAATTGAGTATATGAACCAATTTGTTAAAAACCTTTCTAGACTTAGGTTTTGTAGAATTCCTTATGTCTCCCTAGTGATTAGAGTAAGCTATAAGCTTAATAAAGTGCTTAGTAAATAATAGTTCACTTTTGAGTTGATTTTGTAATGTTTTGTAAGTAACAATAATCAACTTCTATTTCACCTTATCTCTCCTAATGAACTATGCACTTAATTTGAAGTTCTCTATGGTTGGATTTCTTTTGCCCCTTTAGTATGAATATGAGACAAGTGTAAGTATATAATTCCAACTTCTTTAAGTAAATGAAGAACTTCCTTTTATAACCCTTAATGTCCAATAGTTTAATATTTCTAAATTCCAATAAACTATTTTGATGTAGTATACCTTATAACTCCCTACTTTGGAATATTAGAAAATAATAATAATAGTATTTGCAAATTTAATATTTTTGGTTTACTAAGGTTGAAAACCTTATATCTCCTACTTGGTGATTTGCAAATATCTATAATTTCTTCTACTTTTGTTAGGATGGCTTCCTTGCTTTCTAAGGTTATTATTTTAATAATAGTAATCAACCTTATGCTTAACACCTTATAACTCCAAATTTTAGAAAGAAAATAATTAAATAATATACTTATCTTCCTTCAACGTAGGTGGCTCGACTGGCAGTGAGTATAGGACGCTCTCACTAGATGATAATGAAACCGGTTTGTTCTCCCTTGATGGCTATGATGTAGGTGGTTTTGCTCTCCCTTAACCACGGTGATTTAAGTGGTTTAGCTCTCTCTTGATGATGGTGATGTAAGCTTTCACTAGACGTTGGTATTATCTTTTCCACCCAAATATTTAACACCTACTAGAATCATTGATTTATGACAGGATTTTAGTGGACGTCCTTTGACTCCTTGGCTTTGGGTTTTCAATGCATCTTCATTGTAAACTTGCTTTTGTTCTCTGCTAGAAGTATGCTTACACTTGCTTTACACTTATTTGGTTTTCACTATAATTTCTTGGACTTGGGCGCTTATGTAGCTTCTCCTCTCCTTAGACTTGCACCCACGTGTTACTGCTAGCTAGTGAGGCATTATTATAACACTTTGGCCTTTGAGTAATGCTCATTTATTTTTCAACTAATGAGTGATGATGATGATGCTCTTAATGATGCCTTTCAACATCCAAAACTTAGACATTATCTTGAGTGTTTTCTTTGTGAGCATTACCGAATGCTCTATCGTATGTGACAAGTGGTGGTTTGCATGAAATCTTCCCTCCAATGCCTTCCTTAACCTATATACTCCTCTTGCCAATGTAAATCCAGTTGGTTTCTTGCTCTCAATGCTTCTTCGAAGGAGCTATTATTCTCAAGATGTTGGCTCTTGGTTTGATGGAGGTCCTAGGTGCTTTAGAGATGGTCTTATGGCGCTCCTTTAGTGATTGCAAAGTGTTTTCCTTGGATGCTTCGATGGCTCCCCTCCTAGTTGGCAATCTAATACTGGATTGAGGTAATATTATGTGGTCTTCACTTTGCTTCTACGTAGATTCTCTCACTGCTATTCTACCTTACTTTTCAACAGAAATATAATGGTTGCAAGGCTTCCAATGTGGTTGTAGGTTGATGTCATTTGTAGATGCTTGCTTTGGCAATTGGAATGATGTTTCTAGACACCTAAAATTGGTGCTTGTGAACCCTATATTGGTTCTCCTTCTACCTTCATTGCTTTGCCAATAGTAGACATAGAATACATGTTGTGTTAGTGTCTTTAAGACACTTAATATTTTATCCTCCTTATGAGGAATATGGTGCACCAATATAGAATGAATAAGAAAATTTATTTTGCATCAAATTTTAGTGAGCTCCTTGTCTCCTTTTGATGTTATTTCCTCCTTTGATATGATGGCTTCTTGTTATGTAGATAGATCTGCTCCTCAATTGTATAGCTTGAGGATAAATGTATATGAATTGAAGCTTTTCCCTTGCTTCTTGGATACGGTCGCTACTTGATCTATTCCTTGAGAGCAATGTATTGTTGCCTTTCTAATCAGACAACACTAACTCCTTCACTTGGATAGTTTAGTAACAATAAATCCAAGCTAATAATCATGCAAATAATATACTTTTGAAAGAGTTATTTTTGCACTAACTTTCACCTTTAATGAAACCCTTAGTGCACCTTAAATATGAGACTCTCCAAGTCTCAATTTGTAGCTTCTTTCAATGATTTTAATGGTGGTTTTCTTCTCCACTCCTTGGAGGAATATGAATATGTTTTGTGGCTTCTCTAGGCCACAATAGATTGCAGATTTTGTGCACTAAATAGTGTCTCTAAACACTTTGATATTTTGAGCTTTGTGCACTTTGGTTTATTACCTTAACTCAATCAACCAATGTACATAATAATCTTTAAGATTAAATAAGTTAGATAATCTAGAATAGTGCAATAGTAGACTCACCTTATTGCTCCTTTAATGCACTAATAGAAACTCTTAAAGAACTCTTAAATGCACTAATAATTTCTGCAACTCTCTTAAGAGTAATTATAAATAACCCTTAAAAGTAATCTGTAATATGCACTACAATCAATGTTGTAGGATGTAGTCTTCTTGATTCTTAGATAGACAATAGGTAGATGATATTTTTATTTCTATCAAAATATATCTAACTCCTATTTAATGTGTAGATAATAACCTTAAAAGTAACTTCCTTCTGCACTCCTTGAAGACTATAAAATGCAACCTTCTCTTTGCAAAATCTAAAGAATTAAAATGGTGCTTAATGGAACTGGATAATAACCCAAATTAAAGTTCAACTATTGAACCTATTTGCACCTAAGTTGCTTACCTTAATGATCTCTATAGATGAAGTATTGCTATGTGATTAGATTCACCTTATTGCTCCTTTTAACTAAATGAACCTACAACTATTCTTGGTTGTACTAAACAACTCCTTAACTCACCAATTCGTATCTTAGTAACTCCTCTATCTTGTTGCCCTTTAATCTATAGTAGGTGACTTCTATTAGCCTTCAAGATGAACTCTATAACTCCTAAAGTTTTGTAGCTAGTAATGTTGTCTTAATTGTTGCCCTTTTGCAATCAATTTCTGCACTGAAATGCTATTCTTGAAACTCATAAATTTGGTAGGGAACTCCCCCAAATCGTAGTTGAGTTTTTCCTTCAAGGACCCTTTCAGTATTTTGTTGTATATTTAGTAAAACCCTATCTTAGGATGAGCCTTATAGAATCCAAAGGTAATCTTCAAACCTTTTAGGTTTGGTAGTAATGTCTGGATCATTTCTCTTTGTTGAATTCTAACTTCGATCCTGGTCTCCTTCTCAAGAAAATAAATGTCTTGAGGTCTTCAGTATTCTCCTTCAAGATTTGACACTCCTTGTGACCATTTCACGACCCCAAAATTGGGGACCACTAAAAAAAATTAGAATTTTTATGCTTATTTTGAAGTTTTAGTTTGCATGTGTTTAATTTTAATATAATTTTTAATGTTGTTTTTTTAATTATTTTTTGTTAATATAGGGTTTAATGTTTATGTTGTTTAATTGATTATGTTTTGTTTATTAAAAATTATAATGTTTAGTTTGTTTTTATGTGTGTTTGACTATTTTGTTTATTTTTTTGTTTTTCATTAAAATAGTTTGTTTTAAATTTGTTATAATAATTTGAAAAGATTAAATTTAAAATGTTTAATATATTTTATTTTTAATCTTTTCAAAATTACAGTTAGTTTAAATATTTTGAAAGAAAATATATTTTAAACATTTGAAATAAAAGTTTAAAAAAATTTAATAAAAGGTTTTGTGTTTGCAGGTAAGTAGCACGGTTTCGAGGCGATCAATGTAGTCAATCGGTGCGATTTTCGAGATGCCCCAAGGGCCCATGGCTGATTCAAACGATTATATGTGCATCGGTGATTATAAACATCTTTTGATGCCCACTTCGAAGTCATATGGGATAAAGATGCGGATCTTGTAAACGTTGATTGTTGGACAAACGTAGGCATGTAACGCAGATACGAAGTTAGATATAGCGCAAGCAAGAATATCTGGTATATAGTTTTCAATAGATGAATAGAGAATGTACAATAGGTCTTAACATGGACGTGTTTAACCTTCAAGCGCAGTGGCGAATGTCAATGGCCGAATATTCAGCACGATGTTAATGTTGGTTTAGGGTGATGTAGTTGAAGTTTACTTTGCAGGTTCCCATGCTAGTCTGTATACTACATCATGAGAACTGTGACTTATGATAGAAGATAGGACCATAGTGACAAATCTGCATGTCGAAGGACCTGAAGTGTTTGTGTGAGGTAAATATCAAAACGGGGGGTCAATGTAAGTTTTTTCAGAGGATTTTTGCTATGGAGTCATGGCTATTAGCACCTCAGGAGGTTATGGAATGGATGGAGTGACGAATCATCATTTTGGCATCATTATTTGTTCACATCTAAAGCGACGTCGAATCACAGGTTATTGATCGTTGTTCGCTTGCTCATTATGATATTTTGCGAAAATACAAAGTTTATACATGTTCATTGAATAGAATTTCACGTTAGGGTAAGAATGTAGTATCCAAAAGTCTCTCGTAGAAGACAAATGCATACGGTGCTGGAAAAATATGTAGGTGTATTACATAGAAAATTGAAAGAAAATAAAAATCATCTAATTTGGTGATTTTACAAACAGCAAGTGAATTTATTAGTCCATCAAGTATATTCATAGGGCCATGATAAAAGCATGAGGTATTTATTTATTTAATTATTTCAAGGACTTTGAAAGGTTTACAATGTTGTGTATATGAACGTCATATGTACGTGTATGAGATTACAAACATGAGTTAACGATTGATTCCGCATGTTAATATGCTACGGAAACAAATGATAAAAGTGGTTGCTAAAACTGGTTATGAGACAACAAAGAATGAATTGATGTTTCAGGACTGTTTTCAAACTGAAGCAACGGATATTTTCAAAAATTATAAATTGCTATTAAAGTTCAGGAAGAAGGGTCGAACAATTTGAAAAGGACGTGTTGAAGAAGGGAAGTAAAGGAAAGCGAAGGAAGGTTACACAGAGGGTTGCATTGTGGAAATACAGAGATTTCTGGAAGAGCGATATTGTAAGATTCAAATAGATATATCAAATTTCATTTTATTAAAGCATGCATGTTGATGGTGTTTTAGATAGTTAATGATTTGATATATTTTAAATATTTACTCATCAAAAGATAGCACTTAATCTATAATTGGATTGGGTTAATGCTGGTCAATTTAGATTAATTTTAATTCCATAAAACGTTGTAGGCAACAAATCCACCTCCCAGAGAAAGAATATGTGATTTGCTAAAGTTTTGACTGTTTTGGAGATTATTTGCTCCAGTTTTGTGAAATCATACAGTAGGGAGCAAATCGTACATAAGACCGTACAACTGAAGTGGCAAACCATACAAAGCAATGGCAAATCATACAGGGCGCACCAAAATTCACTGAAATGTAAAGGAAATGCAATTTCGGGATGAAATGTCGCATGGATTTGCTAACCTAAGGTGTAAACTTAGGAAAAGGTCAAAATAATGTATTCAGTTGTAATTGGGCAGTTGTGAATAACGGATTGTCTCAAGAACCGCTTTGGAATGGCCTGGGCAACGTTATATAAGGCCCCATTTTCGAATTTATGAGTCTGGCTACTAGTTTACTGGTTCATAGTTGCTAGGATAGAGAGAGCCATATTTATGAGTTATTGCTATAGTATGGATAGAGTTTCCACATTGTACTGAGTTGATCACCATTAATAATAAAGAACAGACGTTGTGGATGACAGTGTACGATCTTGTATGTATGGTTGATGCATTGTGGATGATCATTGTGTGATTGAGTTTCTTCCCTTACTTGTCATATGTTAGTTTTAGGCTTCATTGCAGGTTGTGAGCAGATTGCTACTGGTGGGAATCATGGAGATTGATCTAGGAGCATGAGGAAATTTTCAAGGACATATTGAAGCAGACTGTACAATTTTTGGGTGTAATTGCTTGAACGGAATCACTTATAATCTCGGATTGGATGCTTTGCTTGTGTGCGGAATCATCTTGTTTGGACTGTTAAAAACTTACAAAACCTTTCGGAGAGAGATTGGAGCAGAAGAGTGTTGCAAATACTATCTTGTTGTACCTTTGGATTGTACAGATTGTACATCATACAAATCGTACATAGAATCCTTACCCGATTTGGTAAAACAAGTGATTGATAGAAACTTACCCGATTTGGTAGTTTTGGTAATCGGCTTGAATGATTACAAAATTATGTACGACAGCCTCCAAAACAGCATCCGTCAGTTTTTCTGAGTGCAAGATCATACCATCTGATGGGGACACAGATTTCAAATCCCAAACTTCTATTTTCTTCACCAATCAAGCTTTCATTTCATTAAACTTTCAAAAGAAAATTTACAATACTAGCCCGCAGGCGTAGTTTCCCCCTTTTTTTTCTCTCTGATGCAAGCTGCCTCAAGTTCGACGATCTGCCTGCGTTCCCAGGAAGAATACAATCTTCCCCATCTCCCCAAAACTCGGCTCCACCTTTCTGTAACCTTCACGTCTTTTATCTTAACCGACAACTGCCACCGGGTCAACCGCGAAAACACGCATTGATGAGCCACCTGAACATATCTGACCTTTGGGCACAACAGTCGAGTGGTCGCCATGCTCAGCAAACTTATCGGGCAAGAAATCCTGCATTGATGAGGCATTTGACCGCCTCGGGAAACACCGTCTAGGAACGCGTGCCTTTTCAGGTCGTGAACCAGCAGTATGTCGCGATATCATGACATGTCGCGATATCATGACATTTTTCTTCCTTGCTATCTTTTCTCTCCTTCGGGTCACGATATCACGACATTTTCTTTCCTTGCAGCATTTCTTTCCTTCGGGTCACGATATCGCGACATGTCGCGATATCACGACATTTTTCTTTCTCGCTGTCTTCTTCTCCTTCGGGTCGCGATATCGCGACCGACAGTTTCCCTTCCGGCTCTTCTTTCTTTCTTTTGGTCGCGATATCGCGACATCTGCCTTCTGCTTCCTCCTCGCCTTTTCGGGTCACGAAATCGCGACGTGTCGCGATATCGCGACATCTTTGCCCTCTACTCTCTCTTCGCTTCTTGGGTCACGAAATCGCGACATGTCGCGATATCGCGACAGCTTTGCCTTCTGCTCTCGCTCTCTGCTTCGGGTCGCGAAATCGCGACATGTCACGATATCGTGACAGCTTTGCCTTCTGCTCTCGCTCTCTGCTTCGGGTCGCGAAATCGCGACATGTCGCGATATCGCGATAGTTTTCTTCCTTGCTTCCTTTTATGCTCCTTTGATCGCGATTCAGCGACATGTCGCGAAATCGCGAAATCTTCTCCGCTGACCCCTCCTGTCTTCCTTCGGTCGTCTGACCCTTCCTGTTCCCTTTCGGTCGTGATTTCGCGACATGTTGCGAAATCGCGACATTTTTCTCCTCTGGCCTTTCCTGTGTTCTTTCGGTCGCGAAATCGTGACGTGTCGCGATTTCGCGACATTTTTCTTCGGACGCCCTCTCTCTCCTGATTCGATCGCGAAATCGCAACAATTTCTGCGGACGCCTTCTTTCTCCTGCTTCGGTTGCGATTTCGCGACATGTCGCGAAATCGCGACATTTCTCACGCCTACACCTTGCTTCGTCCTTTTGTCGCGATAACGCGACATGTCGCGATATCGCGACACTTCTCCTCCCTTGCGCCTTCTTTCGTCTTCTGGTCGCGATTTCGCGACATGTCGCGAAATCACGACATTTTTGCTCTGTGCCTTCTCTCTCCTTCCTGAGCCGTGAAAACACGACATGTGATATCGCGACACTTTTCTCTGTCACGATATCGCGACATCGAGGCAAAAACTTAGAAATTTTTTTGTTGGTGCAAGGTTGCTCTGCTGCCACCGGATGCTCCTGCATCACCATCTTGGCCACTGTACGATCTCATATCGTACAGTGTATGTGTGGAAGGTCGTACAAGAGATTGACAGTCCGTACGAGGGTAGTTCAGGTACTTGGAAGATTGTTTGATTTGGTACTTAAGATCAAGCTCATCCTAGGGATTATTTTGACTATAAAAAGATACCTCCCCACCAGGAATACTCCATCGTTGTGTTACAAACGTTTGTTCTATTCTGTAACCTATAGTTAAATTTCATTTTTATTTTATTTTTGCTTACCCTAAACTTTTTAAATTTACTTAAATTTCAATTCACGGAATCATAAACCTAATTTGATATTCTAAATTTTAAAACATAATAATTAGGGAATAATGATTATTTCTCATTTTAGTTTCTTGGAACTTTATATTTGACAATAAACATTAATAATTTTAATTAAATGTTCAAATAATTTTTATGCAAATTTTACCCTAAAGTATTTGAACATTGTTTAGTAAAAATTATTTGCTAAAGCTTTAATTAAATTTTGCACTTTTAAAAGTCAGAGTTGGGAAAATTTAATTACTAATCTTATAGTTGGAGAATGAACCTCATGAATATCATATTTAATGATTGTAAATCAAATATCTAAAAACCAGGCCCCTTGTTAATGGCAACGTGCACCTTAAATTAATTTTAGCATCATTTCACACTTCAATATTTTTACACTTTTAAGGCACATTGTAACATAGAACCTTGGAGGAACTAATCATTCTTTTGCAAGAGAGGGTTTTATATTTAGAAATCCTAACTGTGAGTGTAGTTTTGCAACTAGGCAAAATTATCACTCAACAAAATTGGCGCTAGAAGGAGGGCCTGAAATTAGGTATTTTGATTTAAGCATTTAATTTTGTTCACTTGTTCATTCTTTAAAATTAATGCTTGAATACATTGCTTGGATATTATGTTTTAAATGATACATTTTAATAATATTTGAGAATTTTATTTCAAAGCATTTAAGGTTTAAAGCATTGTTGATTTATTTCAAAATTGGAACCTAAAAAGATAATCACAAGATCCAAGTCCACCGAAGACACCATCTTTCAAAGTCTTTCTCCTTCTTGGAAGTATATACGAAGTCAAATTCAAAAATTAGACATTCCATCACTTGTTAGCACTTCACAGCAAAGCCCTAACGTTCCATTAATCACACCTCCACATTGCTATGGTTGCTCCAAATTTAACATGGATGGGAACTCAAAGAAGACCCTTGAATATTGCAAGAAATGTGCATGATATACCCAAAAATGTAGACAAGCGCTTGCCTAAGTATAAACATGATGGTACACGTTTAGCAGAAGAACACATACAGGCTTATACTGATGCTTTATCTAGATTACAGGTCGAGCATGAGGACGTAGCTTGTAGGTTGTTTCCATTAACCCTTGATGATATTGCTTATGATTGGTATGTTTGTTTACCATTTGGGTTTATTACTTCTTGGACAATGTTAAAGGATGCTTTTATTACTCAATTTAAATTTGCTATAGATCCTGCTAGTATCTATATCCAATTTGCATCTACAAGAAGGGAACCAAATGAACCATTAAGAATGTTTAATACTAGGTTTCATAGGATGTATTCAAGACTAACTGCTCCATATGCTCTTGCAAAACCCATTGTTATTCAAATGTATTTTGGAGCGTTGGATCTATTGATTGCTATGTTTGTCAGAATAGTGGGACAAATGGCAACCCTTACTGCAGCATACACAGAAGCTCTCATGGTTGAACAACAATTGATGCCTCAAAACCATGGGATAGGTCGATTACCATCAATTGGACATCCAGGTATGTACAATCAAATTCCAATGATTAATCCAGATTTATCTCAGCAAATGCCCATGTTAAACACAGTTCCATATGCTACAACACCCACATATTCAAAAACACCTACATATGCAAATAATCCAATGTTTTTAAAAAATCTTTTTGTTGCATATAAAATAGTTGAAAATAATGCATATAATATGCCTATTTTTTGAAATGTTGCACCTACACAAAATACAACATCTTTTCAAAATTTTAATGCTCATCAAACTAATCCAATGTTTTCACAAACATTCCAAAGTCACAATAATTCAATTTATCCAAACACTTTGCTAAATCAGAATGTTCAAAGCACTTTGCTAAATCATAACATTCAAAATGCATTACCAAATCAAAATGTTTCAAATTTTGGAAATCAAACCAATCCTACTATTACTATTGTTCCTCCTAATGAGTCTAATTCAAAAATATCAGATTTAAAAAGGATGTATCATAAGTTAAGTAGTGATATGGTTCAAATGCAAAAACAAACACCACAAAGTTCACAATCAAATAGAAATTTTATGGTACAAAAGAAATAGTGGAACACAAAGCCAAATAATGGGGGTGTACCAACTCTTGTTACTAATCAAAATAATGCTTCCACTAGTTCTAGTAAAAAAACTACTATTGTTAATCTTTCTGATGTGGTTTTGGATAATTGGTGCAGATTGCATAATACTAAGGAACACAATGAAAATGAATGCTCATTCAAAATTGTTGTAGATATTCTTCAACAAGAAATGGATGATCTAGAATTGGTACCTAATGAGGATGGTTTTGATGAACCTAGTTCAAGAAAAGGTAAAGGCACTATTTTTGTTCTCGACATTCTTGGTTCAAGTGATGATGAAGAAGAAGAAGATGATGAGGTTATAGAAGAGATTTAAATATGCAAACAATATAAAAATGGGAGTCATAATTATCATTTGAGAAATAAAAGAAAATCTTATAACACTACTTCTAATAGTTCTATCATTCCTCCTGATGTTAATGCAATTAATAACCTTATTCCTCCATCTACTTCTGATGCATCTAATTCTACATAGAAAATGCAAAATAGTGAAAATTTAGCTTACAATATTGTTGATCTTAAGAAAACCAAAGCTAATATCACTATGTTTGATGTTGCATTTTTACCTAATCATCAAGAGTTATTAATGGAAGATTTTGGTAAACAAAGTAAAAGGGAAGTTAAGAAAACCACAAAGGCACAATATGTTGCACGAAAAGAGAAAGACGAAGCTCTTCCTTTTCTCTTGATTGTTAGAATTGCAAGTAAAATTTTACATAACTGTATGGTGGATTTTGGAGCTTCAGGTAACATAATACCTTTTGTTGTTTGTCAAAAGCTAGGTTTCAAAGCTTTCCCTTCAAATAGAATTGTCGTTCAGTTGGATAAAACAGAAGTAAATGGTGTAGGCATGCTTAAGAATGTTCGTGTTCAATTGTCATCAGAATCTAGAGTGCAGCAATATATAGACATTCATGTTGTCGATATCCCTGACAAGTATGGCATGTTATTGAGCAGGGCTTGGAGAAAGCATTTGAATGGGTATTTGAGCAGGGCTTGGTTGCCTTGGAAAGGTGTTGCCAATCCGATACAAGTGGAAAGGGAGCCTAGACTCAAGAACATGATTACAGATTATAATAAAGAATCTAATGAGGTTATTTATAATGATATTGAGTTAGATATATATACATTGGATATTGATTTGGTTACAAATGAATCTAAAATTGAAATTCCACTTTGTAAATCATTTATTGAGGATTGGGATAATCAAGTCTATAAACGTTGGAATTGGTTCAATTTCATAAACTTTGGAGCCATGTAAATTGGTTTAAAGTGTATTTAAAAAGGAATCAATAGTTGAATCAGACGATTATGCAGAAGACATGATAGAATTTCAGCCCTTGATTTTAGAATATAATTATTATAATGGTTGGGGTATGTATGATGAATCATTGTTTTCTCACACTCCTACTGATGAAATATTTATTTCATGTGATATATAGGACAACAAAGTTTTTACCTCATATAAAGATCTTGCAATTCCTATAAAATTAGTAAATGGTGGACCATTTGCAGAAATAGAGAAGGTTCCAAAATTTGATCACTTTGAATATGAATTTTATGAGCACTTTGCTGAGATTGAAAGTGAAGAAATGGTAAAATTTTCTTATGACTCATTCATTAGGGATGAGGAAGAGGTAAAATCTTTTCTTTTACCTTTTGCTACTGAAAATTTGGGTGCAAATTCCCATAATCATATTGAAGATTCAAATGAAGAAACTCCATGGGTGGCTAACAAGGAATTAGAATTTTCTATTCATCCTAAAGAAACTATTGCTTTGTTTAATCAACAAGAATCATGATTTAAAAAGGATGAACATATTTGTGATTGGGTGCCTAATTTTGGTGTTTTTGAAAAGTAGGTGTTCCATGAAGATGAAGGATTACAAGATTATGATGATGGAGATCATGAGGAGAAAGAGAAAATTACAACGACTCACCAAGTTTTGGTAAATGCTACTCATGATATGTTAATTGTGGATGACAAGGTAGAATCTTCACCTTTGTTATTAGCTATTGAAAATTCAGGTAATAAGTGGTATGATGTTCCTTTGGATGCCGATGCTATTGATGATGAAATATCAAGTGTTGTTAACAAGGAATTGGAGATAACTCCTAAATTTGTTGCCATAAATAAAATAAAAGAAAACATGATTGAATTTTTGAATCAAGTTCATAAGCAATTAAGTATTGAATCTAGGACTCAAACTCATAATGACCCATGTTTAGTAGATGCTTGCAAGTTGTTGCATAGGTTTGATTGTCATAAAAGCATCGAGAATGACTTGACTTTGAAATTGTTAGAAATAGAGCCCTACATGCAAGATCTCATATTTGAAACAGAAAACCCAATTCTCAATCATTAATTGAATTGTGAAAGTTGCATTCTAAGGAATAAACATGAAAGAATTGAAAATAACCTATACTGAGGCTATAAACGCCCGGCTGGCAGTAGAGCAAGGTCTCGAAGAGAGCAAGGTTATCTCCACTGGAGCTATATATGCTTGGCTGGCAGTGGAGTAATGCAGAGGTGCACTTATTGAGTGAAAATTTCCATAGCCTAATAGCAAAACTAATAATAGAGTTTGAATCGTTTCATGAATGCAAAATGAATCACAGTGCACACACCGAGCGGAAGCAAAATTATTCAGTTGCTCCATTTTGAAATTGTCTACCCCACATTCTTTGGTTATTATTAATGCTTATTTTTCAAATTTTTGGGTTTTATTGGTTTCAGATCGGGTTCTTATGTCCGAAATGCTCAGGAGCATTTCCCAGCAGAGTCGCCATTTGTTGTGACTATTTCACGACCTCAAAATTGGGGACCCACCGAAAAATTTGGAATTTTGATGTCTATTTTGAAGTTTTGGTTTGCATGTGTGTTTAATTTTAATATAATGTTTAAAGTTGTTTTTTTTAATTTTTTTTTTTAATATAGGGTTTAATGTTTATGTTGTTTAATTAATTATGTTTTGTTTATTAAAAATTATAATGTTTAGTTTGTTTTTATGTGTGTTTGACTGTTTTGTTTATTTGTTTGTTTGTCATTAAAATAGTTTGTTTTAAATTTGTTATAATAATTTGAAAAGATTAAATTTAAAATGTTTATTATATTTTATTTTTAATATTTTCAAAATTATAGTTAGTTTTTGAAAGAAAATATATATTTAAAACATTTAAAATAAAATTTAATAAAAGGTTTTGTGTTTGCAGGTAAGTAGCGCGGTTTTGAGGCGGTCAATGTGGTCAAGTGGTGCGTTTTTCGAGGCACCCTAAGGGCCCATGGTTGAGTAAAACAATTATATGTGCATTTGTGATTATAAACATCTTTTGATGCCCACTTCGGAGGCATATGGGATAAAGATGCAGATCTCATAAACGTTGATTGTTGGACAAACATAGGCATGTAACACAGATACGAAGTTAGACACAGCGCAAGCAAGTATATCCGGTATATAGTTTTCAATAGATGAATGGAGAACGTATAATAGGTCTTAACATGGACGTGTTTAACCTTCAAGCGCAGTGGTGAATGCCAATGGCCGAATATTCAGCGTGATGTTAATGTTGGTTTAGGGTGATGCAGTTGAAGTTTACTTCGCAAGTTCCCATGCTCGTTTGTATACTACATCATGAGAATCGTGACTTATGATAGAAGATAGGACCATAGTGACAAATCTGCATGCCGAAGGACTTGAAGTGTTTGTGTGAGGTAAATAGCAAAATCGGGGGGTCAATGCAAGTTTTTTCAAATTAGTTTTGCTATGGAGTCATGGCTATTAGCACCTTAGGAGGTTATGGAATGGATGGAGTGACGAATCATCATTCTAGCATCAGTATTTGTTCACATCTAAAGCGACGTCGGATCACAAGTTATTTACCGTTGTTCGCTTGCTCATTATGATATTTCACGAAAATACAAAGTTTATAAATGTTCATTGATTGGAACTTCACGTTGCGGGTAAGAATGTAGTATCCAAAAGTCTCTCGCGGAAGACAAAGGCAGACGGTGCTAGCAAAAGACGCAGGTGTATTACATAGAAAATTGAAAGAAAATAAAAATCATCTAATTTGGTGATTTGACAAACACCAAGTGAATTTATTAGTCCATCAAGTATATTCATAGGGCCATGATAAAAGCATGAGGTATTTATTTATTTAATTCTTTCAAGGACTTTGAAAGGATTGCAATGTTGTGCATATGAACGTCATATGTATGTGTATGAGATTACAAACATGAGTTAATGATTTATTCCACATGTTAATATGCTACAAAAACAAATGATAAAAGTGGTTGCTAAAACTAGTTACGGGACAGCAAAGAACAAAATGTTGTTTCGGAATTGTTTTCAAACTGAAGCAACAGATTTTTTCAAAAATTATAAATTGCTATTGAAGGTTAGGAAGAAAGGTCCGACAATTTGAAAGGAAGGACGCATTGAAGAAGGAAAGCGAAGGAAGGTTACACAGAGGACTGCACTGTGGAAATACAGAGATTTCTGGAAGGGCGATATTGTAAGATTCAAAAAAATATATCAAATTTCATTTTATTAAAGCATGCATGTTGATGGTGTTTTATATAGTTAATGATTTGATATATTTTAAATATTTATTCCTTAGAAGATAGCACTTAGTCTATAATTGGATTGGGTTAATGTTGGTCAATTTAGATTAAGTTTAATTCCAGAAAACGTTTGTTTATGTTCTGTAACCTGTAGTTAAATTTCATTTTTATTTTATTTTTGCTTACCCTAAAATTTTATCTTTATTTAAATTTCAATTCATGGAATCATAACCCTAATTTGATATTCTAAAGTTTAAAACTTTATAATTAGGGAATAATGTTTATTTCTCATTTTAGTTTCTCGGAACTTTATATTTGAAAATAAACATTAATAATTTTAATTAAATGTTCAAATAATTTTTATGCAAATTTTAACCTAAAGTATTTGAACATTATTTAACTAAAATTATTGGCTAAGGTTTTAATTAAATTTTGCACTTTTAAAATTCAGAGTTGGCAAATTTAATTACTAATCTTATAGTTGAAGAATGAAGCTCATGAACATCACATTTAATGATTGTAGATCACAATATCTATAAAACCAGGCCCCTTGATAATGGCAACGTGCACCTTGAAGTTATTTTAGCATCATTTCACACTTTAATATTTTTACGCTTCCAAGGCACATTATAACACAGAACCTTGGAGGAACTAATCATTCTTTTGCAAGAGGGTTTTATATTCATAAATCCTAACAGTAAGGGTAGTTTTGCAACTGGGCAAAATTATCACTCAACACACTCCTTGCCAAATTCTTCTCCTTTTGGGCTTGTTATCGAATGGCGACAATTGTACCATCTACTCTATCAATAACTCTTCCTTGCTGGTAGATTTCTAAGCTTCTTTAATGACCTTCTTCAAATTGTAAAAATAAGGCTCTCCAAACCTTCTCCTTGTTTCTCCTTGAGATCATTCAAGGTCTTATCTCGCAACTTCTTTGGTCTTCCAAAAGAGACCTTTCCTTCAACCTTCTAGTAAGGAAGTGTTGGTAATGAGATCTTATTGGATCTCTGAAAACTGTTGTTGCTGGAATCTGGAAAAGGACCTTTGTTGGTCCTTTACTTCTGCAATTTGCAAGCTTTAATGGAGATCACCAACCTTCAATCTTCCAAAACTGGAAGTTTTGTAACTGGACCTTCTAAGGGTCTCTTAATCTTCGTTTGGCTGATTTTTTCAATTTTTTGTCTGCAATCTTTGATGGAGATCACCAACCTCCAATCTTCTTCTTCACTCTTCTCTTGAGTCTCTTGAATCAATAGGAAGGCTTATGTGGCCTTTTCTTCTTCTGCACTCTTGCAGGTATGTAATCTCTAGTAATGAGACCTCTCCTCAAGCCTTTGAAATCTTCAGTCTTCTACTTGTTGTTGCAAGTGCTAGAATGATTCTAAGAAGATATTCTTCCTAGCTCTCTTGTGGGAAGCTTCCTAACCTTTTTTTGAATCTCATTTTCCTGCAACAAGATGTTTAAAAACTGAAATGGTGGAAACTATAAAATCTAGAGATGATGAGTCTTCACTTGTTGATTTGTCAATCTAGTGGAATCCACGTTGAGTCCTAGTCTTCACGAGTTTTCTCACAACCCTGTGGAAAGACTCTATTCAAATGTAATCTCAAAAATTTTGTAAATGAGATTTCTAGATTTCTCACAACCCTTGTTAGTTTTTGATGGGAGGCAGTACAACCACAAGATGAAAGATAACTAATCTGAGATAACTATAAAACTAATGGCACAATAATATGCAAGAAAATAAAAAAATGAACTTCTGTAAATAACTCAGAAATATGCCATTTAATGAGAATGACAAAAATAGAACAATGTTATATAATGGAGGACATGAACACTCTTAAAGTATATGAAAGAACTACATTTTTCTACACTACATCTACTACACATTGTATATTTACTATACCACTCTCTCTCTATATATCTACTACTACACCTATGAGGCCTTTATATAGAAAGATAGATTGTTTGGCCTTTACTCTACCTAGGACTCATGTACATGTGGACTACATGCACATTGACACTTGTGCATTTATTATAATACTTGAAGTAACTAACTTTACTCTGAAGTAAACTCCTACTCTAGATATGTACCAAATGTGGTACATTTACATGACCCAAATGATGTAATATACTCTAACAGACAAATATGTGTGAAAGTGTGCTAGTGAAGAGTCATAATACATAGGTGTCAAGTGTGGAAGTGAAGAGTCATGTAAGATGTGTCAAGATGTGAAGTAGGAGCTTATATAATGATGAGAAGCATTGTCATAATGTGAGGCATGTGAACGGTTGCATCTTCCATGTTTTTGAGGACAACAATAGTCGGGAGTATTGAAATGTTTATTATGTAAATTTTAATGTTGGAGGCAAAGCTCCATGCTATGAAACAAAGTGAATGTAAAAAAGTTTTGATTTTTAATGTAATCTTAATTATCAATAAAGTGTTATTTTGTGCAACATTGTTATTGTGCATGTGAAGTGATTGTTGGAAAGTATTCTTAAGATCCTCGATATTAGACCTATAAAATTTTTGGGCTCACTTGCTACCAATGGTATCAAAACCACTTTAGCTTGCCATATCTAGGGCAAAGAGAGTGAGGAAGAGTGAAGAGATTGAAAGAAATGTGAAAGAGAGGAAAGTACTTAATAAAAATAGTAGTTTTCCTCTATAATTCAAAAAAGCTTTCCCTCTTATTCCATTTTTTATAGCCTCATGACAATTTGCACAAGTTCTTGAGTAGGACAATGCATTGAGAAAAATTATCAGGACTTGTACTCAACCTAAGTTAGCATTTCTTAGTTTAACTTTGTAAAAGACACATGTAGCTTCTTTGTACTCCTAATTTGTGTAAAAGAATGTATTTACCTCCTTGTAGTCGTTTTTCTTTACCTATGAGCTTTCTCTCAATAAATAATACCTCTTCTTGTCTATATATACTTTATCATATTCATTTTTAAAAAACTAAAGTATATATTATTTTTTTTGTAAGTTTATATTTTGTCAACTATTTAATACAGATTCAATTACAATTAAGGCTATTAGTTGTGTTAACTATGAGAAAGTTATGCTTTCTTATAGGTTAATTTGTTGTTTTATTATTGATATTAAACCTATCAATGTTTCATCTTACTCAAACTTTCATAGGAGTTATTCAGCATCTTTGACATGTCCACTTACCTATACATACAACTACTAAATACATTGTTTCATCTTACTTAAACTTTTACAAGAGTTATTGAGCATCTTTAACGTGTCCACTTATCTATACAAACAACTTAAACTACTAAATACATTCTAGAATTTACTTATAAACATGAGTCCATTTAACTTACAAAAAATGAAATTTAATTCAAACTATATTAATATCTGTAAAAAAATCAATATAGGGTAATTGCATTGTTTGAATACTAGTAATTTGACATTATTGGCCAAGGTCAGCAATGATGATGTGGTTTAGGAAAAAGATTTGCTCAAGAACATGTGTTGTATTTTATGTAAGACTACAGACAATAATTCGATGTATTACCCCTCGCACGATTGATTAAACCACTTGCATGGTTAACCTTAACTAAACCTTCATTAAAGGTTTAGTAACTCTAGTTGACCTTGATTTAACATTGAGCTTATGTCAAACTAGGTTAAAATATATAATTGTTAATGTTGCAAATTAGGTATTTGCTATAAATACCCCCAACCAATGATCTATTGTATCAATATGAAATTAAGTGTGATGTCATTGGGTATCCATGGGCACCCACCTCTATTTTGTTCTTATTTCATTTATTTGCTCTCCTATTTCATTATCTATTTTTTTGCCTATGATATATGGTGAATGTGTGTTTTTGAATGTTTTTAGAAAGTATAATCAAATCTAAATATTATATGACAGCAACATCAAGTAGCATCACTCAATCACAGAAGATAGAATTTTCGACCAACAGATTATGCAAAAATAAAGGAAAATTCCCTTTTAGATTCAAGAGGGAAAGTTTTAACATTTGAATTCAAATTGCCAATTTTTTAGCGCCAAAACGAATTCTTCCCATGCACTTGAATGCATCATATGTTCCTCAGGCTACACGATCATAATTAGACAAAATAGTTTCCTTCTACCCTATCAAAGTGATTGACATAGCATTGAGTATAATGTTGTACTCGACATCGTGTGGTCAAATTCCATTGAAATAAAAGCATCATTTCATGTGCGCTTATGTCCACCCATGGTCATTTAAGTTTGTTCACAAGGGGAACACACAAATGTTCTACAGGATCTTTGATATTTCACTCCCATCCAACGTGTGAGACGTTTTAGCAAGTGCATATTATTTTTGTTCTTTTTGTGTGTTGCATCTTGGTGAGTGCTATTAGCTTTTTGGTCTTATGGACCAAAAGTTACAAGGTCAAATCCATGCACAATGTTTTTTTTTATCCAAAAGGAGAAGGAATTTCTTTTTCATTATTATTCCTTGCAAAAAAATCAAAAGGAATTCTAAGAAAAATAAAACTTTTTTACATCACTCTAGAGACGTTTGGAGGGCAAACTTAAAAAGGCCATAATTTTGCATATGGAAGCATTTCAAGCTCTTTTTCCAAATTTTATGGTTTTTGAGATCTATGCATTCGCAACATTAGTTCAAAGATATGCTTTGGATGATCAACACAAGATACACATTGTTCTTATAGGTTACTCTTAGATGACAAGGGTTGATGATTCAGAGACTTGTTTCTATTGCTTGGGTTGTTCAATCTTTTTTCCTCCATTTACTGCTTCCCATATATGGAAGTACTTTAGATGGATGTACATATTTTTTCTTCATGGCGCTGTTCAAGAAAAGTTCTATATATGGCAATTACGTGCTTTTAAGGTTGGTGGACAAATTTTTCTTTTTTAAAAGGAAAAGATTTATTTACTTAACAAAAAGATACAAGACTCTGATCAGAGAGATTAGAGTGAACAAAGCATTCAAGAAAACAAAACATGAAGACAAAAAAGGAAACAAAGAAAGGCAACATAATTGGGAGGCATCAAGTCTAATAAGAACCAAGGTGTTGTAGATGAGTTGGAGAGGAGAGGGCAATCCTCCAAGGGAGGTCCCAGGTTCGAATCTCCACCCTACCAAAAAGTTGAATTGGGTATCCAAAATCCAATTGATAATGTTGGTGCGGGCAGGGCCAGGTGCGACTCCCAGGTGACTTTGACTATGTAGAAACCCCTATTCGTGGTCTATCAGACCAAGGCGGCCCCCCAAGGGGTTTTTCGCTTTAAAAAAAAAAAGTCTAATAAGACCTCATTATTGGAGTCATCATAATCCTCGCATACCACCCATGCCATTCTGCTTCTTGATGATTTGGCGGCAATAACCAAGGGCTATATTTATAGCCTAATTTGCTAGTGTGTCGACCTCTTTGTTGAATTCCCACCTTACGTGTTGATAGGATATTCTGCCAATTATCCTGCCTAGTTGTTTGATCCTATCTTGAATAATCGTCAGTTGTAAAGATCTAAAATCTCTAGTTTTTGCAAGAGTTGTTATTGTCAATTTAGAATCCCCATAAATTGACCTGAGTGATTCCTTGCTTTGCCACCAATTTTAAGCCAATTTCACATCCAATAGCCTTTGCCAAATTATTAGATGTTGTTCCCATGTTGATCATGTATTTGAGCAAGATTTCACGAGGTCCTGTAAAAATCAGTCCCCATGTCGTTGCATGATCGAGGTTGGACTTGGAGGCACCATCAAAGAAGAGCGTCAAAAAACAGATGTCAGGCAAGGAAATGTTTGCTCTACAACCTCCCTTTGTCAAGAAAGCTTGGAGATTAAGTTGGTAGATCATTCTTCTTTCTGTGAGTGATCTTTTTTATGTGGGTGATAAGTCTACATATTGTTGTTGACAGAAACTAGATATGACATTTAAGACTAATTCTTCTTTTATCCTTCGTATTAGTGTTTTGTTGCCCTTACCTTTGCCTTCAAAAATCCTCTGGATTCTATCCAACTAGATGTGCTACATGACAAAATATGGTATAGAGCTCCACAGGTATTTCAAGAGGGGCTTACCCGTCATTTTACCTTTATATTCTTTGTTCCACTTGGTAAAACATGTGTCTATGGTTAACCTTCTAGAGTAGGAAGTGCCAAGAATTTTGGTTATTCCTAACCAAATTGAAATTGCAGATGGGAAATTGTTTCGTTGTTCTGCATGCACCAGTAACAAACATGAGGCCCTGTTATACTGCTCTTTTGCAAATTATCACCTGTTAATATTTTGTTTTGAGAAACTAGCCAGCTAAATACTCGCAGCTTAGGTGGTGCTCGATTTTTCCACACTACCAATAGTTTTTGGTTGGCAAGCCCAATTTGCTAATGTTGGACTCCTAGATGCATCGAGTATTCCCCATTATTGTTGACGCTACCCTAAATAAGTTTGTCTAGCATCATAAGATGAAGGGGTCTAATGCTCGGCACGTGGGACCTAAAATAATCCCAATCTCCTTGAATCCGAGATGGAATGGGAGGCAGGATCAAGTTCAGAGTTTTTGAGATCCAATAAAACAAGTCACCTAATTTGAGTATTCTTTGGCTTTCCAAGTGCTTTTGCAATTCGATTGGAGTTCTCTTTGGTCACTGTATTGCATGTTGATGATATTCTCACATAAGCTCAACATCTTTGACCTATAAAATGGAATCTAAACTTCATGTTCATGGAAGAATCGATCAAGCTTATGTGCCTTTAAAAGAGAAACTACCAAAATTCATGACCAAGAATTTTTGTCCCATTCAAGCATTCAATATGGGGCAAGAGATATCACCATCTCTAATGTCTTCTATCCTTGGCCCCAACTGAAAGTATGAGGGGGTTGTAGAAAACTAGTAATTTGACCTTAATGGTCAAGGCTAATAGTGATAACCAAAGTAGAGAAAATACCAAAATTCATGACCAAGATTCTTTGTCCCATTCAAGCATTCAATATGGGGGCATGATTAGGTATTTGTTATAAGTACCCCCAAACCATTAATCCACTATATCAATGTGACATCAACGTGATATATCAATGGGTGCCCACAATCTCTTCTTTTTTGTTCTTTCTTTGTCTATATACTCTCTCATTTCATCGTTTGTTTCCATATAATATGTGGTAAATTCATATTTTTTGAACAATTTTGGATAGTGTTGTGAAACACAATGCACAACCCAAAAATCAAAATAAAAAATAATAAAAAGAAAACATATTACCTTAATTAAAAATATAGAGACAATCTTACACCATCCTAGCTTACAAACTATAAATTTGATACCATGCACATACTATAAAATGGGTCATAAGGGAAAAGTCGTAGAGGGTAATATTTGTATTCCCACTAGTTGCAATGGAGGTTCAATATATTTTAAATAACTCCTTACATCGAAAACCATAAAGTCACTCACTTAATGAAAAGAATGTTTATACCATGAAACTTAGCAATGTTCTTAATAAATAGGTCTAACCTCACTTTATACCTAATTTATTATTTTATATAACTTGTATAAAATATTTAAGATAAACTTAAAGAAAGCAATAACAAAAAAAAAAAAATCGTCACAATGACAATTTCTTCAATAATTTGAATATGTATAAATTAAAGCTTTTAAATTTGCATCAATCACATGAAATGCACAATTAAACCAATCTATCTAAGTTATTGACATAAATATGCTACAACCAAGGTTGAATCTACTTCATATTTGACACCAAAATCAGGAATAACATTATAACTTTATTATAATAATTCACCTATAATAAAGTTAAGATGCAAGTGGGAAGATATGATAAGATACGCTTTTGGAAACCTGGTTTAGGAGTACATCTTGGAGGAAGATATTTACAAAGTGTGGCACATGTTGTAGTTGGAAGGCGCTGATGCAATTATGCAAAGTAGGCTTAATTCTCTCAATCTCAGCTTACAACATTACTATCTGCAGCTCAATATAGGAGAGGATAGGTTCTTTTGGGGTCCTAATCCTAAAGGAATATTTATTGTTAACTCAACTTTTGCCTTTGAAAGGGATAAGGAGAATCAAAATTTTCCCTCACAAAGTTTGGCTTAAAGATCCATTGTCGAAGGTGTCTTTCTTTCTTTAGATGGCATTGCAAAATCGGATACTAACGATAGACAATCTTAGAAGAAGAGGGACGATCATTCCTAATATGTGTTATTTATGTTGTGGGAACGAGGAGACAGTTGATCATATTTTTGTCCATTGCCCCCATTTCTTTGGAGATCTGGCATGTGCTTCTTCAAGCGCTTAAAATTCAATGGGTGATAGCAAAGTCTTTGGAAGAATTATGGGAAAGTTGGGTTATCATAACCCTCCATTGAATAAAATTTTGGATCTTTGTCTTACCTCATTTCATTTGACAGATATGGAGGGAGATGGATAAATGAATGTTTCAAAATAAGGCTAATAGTGTAGAGGTCATTATCAAGAGTATCAAAGCCGTCATTGCTGAAAATGTGGTTGTTAATAAGGACAACCAAATCTATGGGAATGAGTTGGAGAAAGAAATAGCAACGGACTGGGGACTGCTAAGAGCTACAAGGAATCAAATTAGTTGGCCAAAGAGAAAGGTGAGATGGACTCCTCCCCCCAAAGTTGGTAAAACTGAATTTTGATGGAGCCTCTAAAGGCAATTCAAGGAAAGTTGGAGGGGCAGGGGTTCTGAGATCCAACTCTGGGTAGTGATATCTTGTTACGCAGTGAACTTTGACCATACATCAAACCATGTAGCAAAGGCGAGAGCCATGAATACAGGAGCAAGGCTTGCAAAAGAGATTAATTTTAAGAAGCTTATAGTGGAAGGGGATTCTAAGAATAATATTAACAGTTTGAATGCCAAGCAAACTACTAGCTGGAGCATTGAAAGTATTATTAAAGATGGAATGAATATACTATCAAGCATGGTGGCATTTGTGATCCAACATATCTACAAGGAAGATTATGTTGCGGTTGACGTTATGGCAAACATAGAAGTTCAGATGGATGGATCCAAGGTATGGAATGATGTTTTCACATAGGCTTTGATGATTATAACTCTGAAAGAGAAAAATGCTTATGATGCTACTAAGTTAGAAGTTTCAAAGCCTTAGGGGAATTGATCACTACAAAATATCTATTAGCATGAGGCCAGTTTTCAAGGAAACTAAACCGAGATTCAAGAGTTGATTAAAAAAGGTTGCATATTGAATGAAGACTAGGCAGAAGCTTTTTAAGTCCTCAAGAAAGGCAGAATTGGAGATCTGATCTGAAGCTAATAGAGAATTGATTAAAGCTACTGAAGATTCTAAGGAAACCAAATAGATTGAATTTAAGAAATATTGAATCCCTATGGGATGGAGTTAAATAAAATTGTTGTATCTAAGTATGCAGCTTGCTCCTTTTTAAACCAAATTTTGTAATATGTAGATGTTGAAATTTTTTTCTCTTCGGCAAATGTAAAAGGTTTGGGACCCTTTCAAAACCCTTGCATTTACCATATTTTAAAAAAAAATACCTATTCTTTATCACTTATAACACATGTCCTAAGGTGTTAATAGAATCCACCACAAAAGCCATACTCAAAAATACCTACATGGTTTACTAGATCAAGGTTGTGTCCAATACCATAGAGGCAATCTATATTAGCCTTAGTACATGCATAACATTTTTATTTTTTATGTCATTATGTTCGCAACGTAAGGTACTATATAAATGAGATTTTTGAAAACCCATAAACTTTAGGATCCATATCCTATTAACTTAGTCTTGAAGTACTGACATGGCACCAATAATGGTCCAAAATATTTTTATAAAAAAATGATATAATTACTCACCATCACTTATTCCACATGAATTATAATCAATTTATCTTGTTGCAACTTATCCCACATATGATGAAGTACAAGATTTGAAGGCTTGGGGTTATACATGTTCCTAATAGCATGGAATCACTACCTTCTTGCTCCAATAGAATGAATGGTGTGAACCTTAACTTTTTTATATCATGTATGACTTTAATAGATATGGGAATGCTTAATCATTAACATATGTTCATTTTATTTAATGTCCACAAATGACAATACGTTGAAATGAAACCAATACGATGAACTATAGTACAAAAAAATTTAAAAAATTACAATGAACCAACTAAAACTAAACTAGAGTAAACTACTCGAGAGTGAACATACATCAAGTTAAAATCCTAACATATACTAGTCAAATGAAGAGAGAAACCAGAGAAAAGAAATAAAGAAGAGACTCAAATGGATCTCGATTCATGGAAAAATGCAAAGGAGCAAGACCACCATCATCACCAACTATCCAAAAAGTACCAATGTGGGATCTAATCATACTTATAGGAGAGTAGCTAGGCCTAAGGAAGCTTGTTGGGTAATCTTGGGAAAAGAAATGAGTCTGACCATTACAAACTCTCTTAACATCCATAGTTGAGGAACTAGTAGAAGAATATAAGAAGCTAATAAGTTATCTCCAACACCTAGCTAAGTGAGGTGAACCTAAGACCAGATGTGGAGAGCCACAGCTCAATCCATTGCATGTGAATCGATGTTGAAGCCAACCAGCAGCATAGTCATTAAAACATCATGTATAAGGCAACCATCTTCAACATGTTTTTTGACAAAGAAATTCAAGCTCGTCAATGTAGAACCTAAAAAATGTTGGGGACCTTATTTGATGCAAATAGTGCTCTAGACCTCATTAGAGAAAGCAAAGACTGTCAAAAATGACCCACAAGCACCTCATAGAGTCTCTTTATCAAAATGGTAGAGAGCTCTAAAATGTCAATGTTTGTGCCCTTTGACATGGAGGATGCCTAAAAGCAATGTAGAGAGCCTTCCTAATGTCCACAAAGCCACAAAATACTTTGGAAGGCCATTGACAAACTTCCTCTATAAAAATCCAAGACAGTAAAAGCATAGTGATTAGTTTCATGATCACTTCTAAAACCAGCCTCTCATTTTGCTCTAAGTTTGTTGTGCTTCAACATTTAAAAAATTTAATGTTCAAAATTGTGACATAAAGCTTAAAAAATGTGTGCCCAACCATACCATCTTGCACTAAGTTTGTCATGCTCCAACTGTTTCAAGAATTTAACATTCAAAATTGTGGCACAAAGCTTAGCAAATGTGTGCTCAAACAAGGTAGTTCAATAGCTATTAGCATTTAACGAATCCTTGATTTGTGGATGGAACTAAGCCTAAAACCCCTCAAAATCAATAGCATTGCTAACATATAATCTCAGTATTGCTCTTTTGATGTTCCGAAAAGAAAAGAGGTGACATGGTGTGGAAAAAGTAGATATCTGCATGGTGGGCTATATCGGTATATCATACAAGGAACTAGCATGAGAGACCCAATTCAAGAGGTCAATGCCCATGGGAGGGGAATGCCAAGGAATGAAAGTGTGCCAAAAGGGTATCCAAGAGCTCATCAAGCCTAGCACAAGAAACTCGCTTTTCTTACATAAAATAAGGCATTTGTATGTCCTCCATGTGGAGGATACAGCAAAAAGCTCGAGCAAAAGAGCAAAGTGAAGCTTCCAATGCATAGACTTGCATTCTTCATCATATCAACCATTCATGGGGCAAAAACCAGCATAACAAATTGACTTTGATCGAGTATGGGAAGAGGGATGCTTTTAAATGGCATGCTAGTAAAACGCATCTCAACAAATTCTCCTCCCAACATCGGTTGGGTTTCAAAATTTAAAGATAAATTGTTAAGCTAAAGCGAGAAAGAATCAACTCCTAAAAAACAGTGGATGAATTCACTAGGATACGGATCCTATGCCTGCGTCTGGAGTGAGGAAACTATACTAGCTAATTGTATTCAATAAAGCTTGAAGATAGTTTGAATTTAATCAAGTTCTATACCAACCTAAGCTTTTTGATGTAAGAGCTAATCAGATAATGTAACAAAGTGGTGAAACATATCATTATAATTCTTGAACAATTACGGTCCATGTGTTGAAAACAAGAGAGCCCTGCTTCATAAAGATTAACACATAAGAAACCATCTCTTTTAACATAAAAACAAATTGAAAAAAAAAGGTTCTCTTGACATCCAACCTCAACCTTGCCACTGAAGTTTTTTTTGTTGTTCCAATCCAATTGATAAGTAACATAGGTCTTCCATTAACTGCTTAAAAGCAGTCCTTCGTCACATGTACGCTATAAGTTGGTCTTCTAGGAGTAAGAGCATGATCCTTCATCCAATACTTAGAAACCTCTAATCCAGCCACTATATAAACCTATAATCCTTGTATGGGTGGATAAATCATAAGTCACTTCATCTTTCCAAGCACAAAAGGCTGCAGCTTCACGCTTGGATCAAAAATTTGTTGAGGGTAGAATATTTGCTTTTAAATGCATCAAAAAAACATGAATTATGTGGCACAAAAACAAAAGCATCTAGTCTTGAAGGTGAACCATAGCAATCCCAAGTTCCATCAAAATTAAACAAGCAAAAAGTAAGGTTATTGTCAAAGAATAACACCTAAAATTTTTAGCAAAATAGTAAAAAAGTCGAATTTTGCTAGAACCACATTATATTTTTGACAAACACAACTCACAGAGAAGGTAAACTTCATCACCGTCCAGAATGATCATTCATATAAAAGAGTAATCTATTTCTCATGCACTGGTTGTAGCAAAGATGAAGATGACGAAGTATGTTTACATAAATCTGCAAAAAGTGCAGATCCATTATCAAAAACACAAATCTGACATCCAATTAATATAGCGAGGAAAACCCTAGGTTTATCAAGGAGTTCTCATTGCATGTTCTTATATTTACCTTACTGCAGCTAAGCAAGCCAGAAGCAAACATCCACAAACTACCCCATACTTGATCGATAGTTATAAAAGATTAAAAATACACCTATTAAGAATTTAATGCCAAGATTAAATTTTAAATACACTAAATCTGGGTCAGCAATATGGCAGATATAAGATCTGTTCTAATTTTCTGGATGTTAAAAGGAGATCAGCTAGCGGATACAAGGTCTGTACTAACTTTCTGGATGTTAAAAGGAGTTCAGGTAAGACGCTTCCTCTTCCTCTTGAGGTTATCAAAAACTTGACGAATATCTGCACCCGTTACAGGCCTTGTCGTATCTAAGGATTCCTGCAGAACAATTCATTACCCAAAGGCATCAGACTGACTCTCTCTCTCTCTCTCTCTCACATTAGTCTGCATGAAGTGCTGCTATTTTAGAAGTCAAAGCTTCACAGAAATGCATTATGTTATTGATGCTGCAATTTTTCCATTCTCCTAGCTCTGGAAAAGTTTCTTCCTTTGGCTTTGTGTTGTTATTACAGATTTTGACCAGGTGGTCGTGTATATGCATGTCTATAGAAGCACTGATCACGACAGTTTTACAGCTTCGAAGTGGCAACAGACTTGAGCTTTGTGGAGATCTGTAAACATTGTTTTGAGCTTTTAGTCCTTGATGGTTGCCTAAAGAGTGGGAATGGCTTCAATGTCTTTTGGGTGGGAATTGATGTTTTCATGTTTACCTTTCAGCCATTTTAGTAGATATTTATGGAGCTAATCCATGCCCACTCCATTCCTAGAATGGATTTTCTTGTGTTTTGGAGGTCTGTCACGCAGCTTGGGCTTGACTTGTCCTTCAAAGACAAGAACATGGTTGTTTTGGATCTGTGCTTTGTTACCTAGGTATGGCTTTTCTCTGCCCTGTTGATGTTTTTGGAATTTGTCTTGGGTTTGTGTAATTCTGGGTGGGAGTGGCTTTTCTTGTTATTCCATGAGGACTTCTGGGTCTCTGATTCTGTTGGGTTACAAAGGCATGCTTCTGCACTGCCTGTGTCTTTTTTGGCCCATAACAAAATGTTGTACATCTTGATTATCTGTTTAATTAAAACTTTATTTTAAAAAGAAAAGAAAGCTGCCATCCCTCACCTGCACATACTCCCATAACCCCACTCTTGATGTCTAGGAATTTGGACCTTGAACAAACATAGTAGAATATTCTTTTCATTGTTCTCAATGATGCATAAGAGAAACAAAGAAGAGTAAAAACAATCACTTACAAGGAAAGAACGCAGCTCATCTCTCATGTCATTAATGCCGCTAAGAAGCTCAATTTGTTGTGTATGACCAAGGTTCTTAAGGAATGCCACCTCAAACCCTTCTTGTTGCTGCAATTTCTCCTCTCGCCTCTGCTTAGCAATGTTCTCATATTCCTCAAGTGTATCACCTTTATCGAGCAAAAATGCAACTCCCACAGCTGTACATAAATCAGAACAACTCTTGCATCTACAAAGGACCTCCCTCCAATTGCTTGCAAGAAAGAGAGGTTTTTTCTTTTCTGTTGTATGTATACGAATGTCTTGTTTGTTCCGAAGTTTGCAGTGTGACTCCTCATCCAAATCTTTTCCTTTCACGACCTGATCCAATGATAAACCAGAATTCATAACCAAATGGCCATAAATTTCTTCAGAATTTGGGCCTTCTGCTCCAGAACATATTGCCTTCTTGCTAATGTTAGCAACCTCAATTGAGCTTACCTCAGTTATACAGGAAGAAGATGGCAGAGGCTCTACAGAACCTGCCGCTATATTTCCAACCTCAGGACTAGACAAGCTAGTTTCAACAACTGCTGAAGCATGATGCTTTAAATGATGAAGAACATTACCATTGTTAGTGGCAAGAGCAGACTCCTTTGACTGTTCATTTTCCTTGGGAGAAGCATTGCTTAGACTGGGAAGCTGAGGATCAACTGTATGATCAGTATATTTTTCAAGGATTCTCCTTTCACAATCATCCTTACTGAAAATGCCTTCCTGCATATGTGTTTTGGCAAGATCTTGGTTTGTAGATGTTCCACCACGCACTGATGGGGGTATAGAGATCTCTTGGTATAATGACAAGAAAGAACATCGACCAGCACAATCTTGACAGACAAAATCCTCGTATATGGGTTCTCCTTCATCATCTTTTGGTATCTGTGGGACGAGAACATGCAGAAGTGAAAATGCAATGTAACCAAAGGAATATTTATTCGACAGAAAAAGATACCATTGTCGCTTAACATCAAATTTTGAATACAACACTCAGAAAATAGCCAGAACTCAAAAATAGCTAATCATTTTCGCATTGAAGAACAGCCAAATAATTTAAATTCGAAATCAAGTTCACAAGTCGTCTAATCAACTTATGTTTGGCATTATGCATGTGTTGTGAATAAGGCAAAAAAATCCTGTAGTTTACTAAGTTAGCATTCAAAACAAAGACCATAAACTATTTTTTCTTCTTTCTCCAAAATTCTACCGTTTTACTTTTTCCCAAGTTTATAGCGGCAAGTAAAACCTTACCAGCTCTGTTGAATCAAGACTAAGATGGTTCTCATGGAACCAGTCCTCACAGATACAGCATTGAATCATCTCTCCTTGGTCCTCTCCTTCAGGATCAGGATATGGTCTGTGACAGACACAGTACAAACCCTTGTAGTTCTGATTGTAAGAATTTTTATAATTCTCAGGATCTTTATCTGCAAGCAGCTTACACTTAATGTCACCAAACTTTTTATTCCCGCAATCGCATCTGAATTGCCTTCTTGTCCACAGCTCCATGACCTTTGTCCACAACAAAATAAGTATGGTAGAAAAGGAGAGAGAATGCAATGCAGGAAAAAGCACATTACATGACAGAATATGTTGTGAACTGAATATGCAAACCATAAGCATATTGTATATGCCTGAACACGTGTACATGTCATTAGACAATCAATATGCAGGAAAATAAGACAAACCATAACATGTGACAGCAATTCATAACCCAAGAGAGCAATTGCATTCTCATGACAAAAGCACAGAGGACACTAATCCAAGCAAACATGAATATAAAGCTTACAAAAAACTTCAGGAAGTCAAACAAATTTAACGTCACCGCTACACATTATCACAAATGGCCAGAGGCTTTGACACCCCTCACCCCCCACACACTTCATACATGCATATAGTGTTTGACAGAGAGAGACTGTGTCTGATATTTTTGATCTTCAAAATTTTGGAAGTTATATCTGCAAGCCACACACATCATGTTGCTTTGTAGTTTTAACAGTTCTGGATTGATAAGAAGCTTATGGTTTACTCTGTTTTGGGTTGAATCACAATTGGGCAGATGATTTTAAATCTATACAACTTATGTGTATTTGTTTTCTAACATTTACGTAATTCTCTTTTTTCATTTCTTTTTAATTTTTTCAATATTTATCAGGAAGGAAAACTAATTAATATAATTACAAATAAACAAAGAAATAAATAACCCATATAACAATCCAATGTGATAAATGCTTTCAGCATACTTTAAAATCAATGTAATGTCCATAAAGTTAAATAGAGTCCTACACTATAAAAAATCCAGTCCTAAAGGACAAAATAAGTTCATAAGCCAATATCAGCTTCTCTTTCGAAACTCTCATTATTTCATTCAACCTATCTCACTATTTCAGAGAAAAAGAGAAGGGGGTATATAATCTATGTTTAACACAGTTTCTGTCACACACCAATTTTATGGAACTACTTATTCACTTGGCAAGATTCGAACCTTGGTCTCCTCGAAAGTTGATAACTATTTGTAGCATTTTATTTTCAGCATGCGATGGGTTATTGACAACACATCACAATGATGAATCATATTTTAATGCTTAGCAGGATAGCATTTTCAATAAAATATTTAATTTTATGTTCAACGTTTATTTAAATGCTCCATGTGGTAGCAAATCTGACATAATGATGAATGTGTATTTAATGCTAGTAAGACAACATTTCTGACTTTTTTATGCAATTTAATTTAATAATTTTACAATTTTGTAAAAATCATAACCATTGTTTTGTGGTCCAAGTGTTTGGCAAGATCACCCTCAACCTGATTGCACAATGGAAAGTATAATCGATGAGAAGGTTATAGATGTCAAACAGTGGGACAGTAAAAGAATGACATCGTCAACACACCACTAGACATATACTGCATCTGCATTTCATCTGTGAATGTGTGATTGCTGCATTAAGCATAAATGGTTGAAATGTTTGTCTTTCAAAAGCTTTCTAAAATTTGTGATAAGACCTCTTTAGTGACATGTAGCATGGTTTGTATAAAACATGGTTGCATGGTTCAATTGGATTGAATGCGTACTTGCTTTAGCTCGTGTGAAGTGGGAATACCACTTGTTGTGTTCAACTTTCCTTTAAACCTTCAACTTGGTCAAGTATAAAGTGGGCTTGGCTTGATTTAAACCTCCACCTTTGTATACTTTAGGGTTAGTGGCATGGCACATAATGAGGAAGTAACCTCTTTCATAGTGTTGGAAAGCTTCAACCATATGTTTGATTGTATTATGTTTAACCCTAGCAAAAGGAGGGGTGAGTGGAATGGGCAACCTAATAAGGATTAGCACCATCACACATTTAAACCAATTCTTTTTTGGGAGGGCCCTCATTTTCCTTGTCTCGAATACCTAGAGTTTGGCGGAGAGCAGAAGTGGGGGATTCGTTCTAAAACAATGGCACCTGGTAGTGGCCATACAATGTCTGATTCCATCTATTTTGTTGATCATCGGCTATGTCATTACAGTTTTCTTGTCCACTTGAGTGGTATCCACCAGTTCAGTGAGAATCAAAGCTTGGCACGCACCATTTGGAATGTTATTATGTCTGCTTTTGGGAGCTTAGAGGATTATGCTGAGAAAATCGTTGGGGGCTTGCGAAACTCAAACCAGATTATTTAGGGATTGTGGATGTCTTTTTGTGCAAGGTACTCATTTCGTGTCTAAAATTGCTGGTTCTTAGGCATATTGTTTGAAAGAGAGATTTTAAAACTTTTTTTTCTTAAACAGAAAAAGGCAAGACTCGTGTGCACATGGTTTGTTAGTTATGTTGCATGAATAGTTGAAGATGCAATTGAATAGAAGCTTCATATATGTGTTTATACGTTTTCTTCTTGCTCTATTTGCTCGGTTAAAAAGGTAAAATAATGCATGTACAAAGGCTCTGGTATGTCAGAACTATGACTGCATATTTCAAAACCCTCTGCAATATGTTTGTTTACTCTTTTCTATGGAATGAAAACAGGGAAAACCCCTATATGTTGTTGCATTGCATTTTATCATAACACCCATTCTTACTGCTGTTTTGAGATAAGAAACCCCCTTCTGAAACTGTCATAAATCATTCTGTAGATGGGTCAAAATTCCTTTACGTTGTTTCTTTTTGTACTAAAGGAAGTAAGGGAAAACCCCAGATTGCTGAGTTTTAATTAAACACTAGCTATACCATATGAAAACCCTCAATTTGGTATGTTGTCTTCCTTTTATCCGAATTCTGGAATGGAATCTCTGTAGTGAAATCTGTTGTTTTGCTTGTGATTGCTTTGGGAGAAAACGTTTGATGTGGCTGTCAAAATACAATCCCTGACCAGAGACCTTAAGTACCCTTGAGGCTCTACTGCAGAATTGTTATTCATATGCATTATGTATGGTTTTTCTTTTAGACACACTCAGTTCTGAGTTGCTTTAAGATACCAGTGGACATTTGAAGATTCATTTAACCATTATGATAAGCATAGGGAATCTGTTACTTCCAATGCATTACCAGGAGTAAGGATTATGTCATAACCACCTTACATATTAGGGACCATAGGCCTATCACTCTCTTATCTGAATAGAAGGCATTCGATTAAGTCTGTTGCATTTTGAAACTAGTGGTGGCATGTTACTTGCCATTTAAGCATTTCCAGAATACCAAGCATAGTGACATACTTTTCCAAATTTGTAGCTTCCATTGTAAAATTGAATTGATGTTAGAAATGTGGAATAGCATTCTTGCTTATGCTATGATTCAATGATATCTATGATATGATCATTCTGCCCTCCTGAATGTTTATCATTATCCTTGATGGATGGAGACGTACATTTGGCCATACCTGCCTGTAGATGCTTAACAAGTATCAAAATATGGAACCTGTCACTGAATGACTTAGGTGTATGACTGGTCTGTGTTTTAAAATGTGATTGGATTCTTCTATGCTAAATTGGATGCTGTAGGAATGGATCTACAGAATAGCAAACTCTTTTGAGATGAAGCAACTGCTTGGACCTTGAATGAAAGTGGTCCCCAAAATCTTACAAACTGTCTACAATCATTATTATTGTTTGCTATATGAATCTGTACTGCTCATGTGCATGGGAGGACTGGTAGATTTACAACAGAGAGTTGGTATAGATGAATGCAAGTATGAATGCAATTCAGGCCTGTTTGAGAATGAACATAAAGGAATGTATATTGATAGGTGCTTGCAGGCTTCCGAGTTTCTGTTTGCATGCTGGCTTTAAGTAGGCGTTGATGGATGCATTTAAAAGTAGCATGGATGATTGCATTTAGGCATATATCCTAGGCACAGGAATATGGACTGTACAGAACAGAGAGAAAATTCTTCAATTTCTCAGAAGTTTCTAATTTTCTCATGCTTTGACTTTTTAAAGCGCGGTGCACTTCTTGAGAAGGGGAAACCAAAGGTGTTGTGCTCCGTTTCTCCTGCGCCAAACACTTGCGCACCCAGTCCAAGCGCAACGCCTTTTGACCAGTCAACCCCAGCACAGTTTCCAAGGCATCCAGGCATGGCGCTCTGTTTCTCCTGCGCAAGGCAAATGCGCAATCAGTTCGTGCGCCTCAACGGTTGACTTTTCAACAGAGGCGCGTCTCCCAATGCCCAGACTGTTGCGCACCTTTTCTGTTGCGCAAGGCATTTGCGCTTCACTTCATTGCGCCTTGCCTATTGACTTTTCAACATTGGCACCGTCTCCAAGGCTTCAGGCCTTGCGCACCACTTCGCGGGCGCAAGACAAATGCGCAACAAGGCAATGAACTTTACCTGCTGACTTTTCAAACGTTGCGCGCCTCCCGAGGCCCCATTCTTGCGCTCCTTTTCTTCTGCGCAGGGCCTTGCGCTCCTTTTCTTCTGCGCCAAGCAGCTGCACAATGGGTTAGTTGCGCTTCACCTCCGAACCTGTCAACTCTGGCGCTGGTCTTTCTCAGTTGCGCTCTACATCAGCAAGTTAAGGTACATCCTTATCCGTCCAAGCGCAACCATTCTGAGAAGCTTCCAGACTGGACATTCCGGGATTTCAAGCCTATCTTCCACGGAAGCGGTCCCCGCGAGTGAGGAGGCAGCGCCAACAAGCCAAGCCTGTCAGGGCATTGAAGGAGTTCAATTGCATTTTCAAGGAGTCATCAGTCCCAGCCATGCCTAATTAATGTTTCATGACTGTACTCTCTTGTAACTCTTATCTTGGCTGCCACCGCCATATTTTGTAGGTGTGCATTTAATATTTCAAGCGACAAAATTCTCTATATAAGCCTGCTATTTTATTGTAAAATGATGGATGTTTGCTAGAAGCTTGATGTAACCCGAATTCTGCTATCAATACAACTGATGTCTGGCTCTAACTCTGGACTTCTATTTTTGTGTATGTCTTCTATTGCTTGTCTTCTATTAAGTTCTCTGATTTGTCTTGTAGGCTTGAATTCTAATATCTGGATTTAGCTTCTGATAAAACGTGAACCTTTGGAGTAGCCCTGGAGATTATGCATGTTAGATGTTCAGTTTTAATTTCTGTTAGTTGTTTGTATTTGAGGGCTATTTGATTCGGAGTGCAATAGAGTTATCGTGTTGTTAGTCCATCACCCCTGTTCTATTTGGCCTGTGGCCATATTTCCCATCCCTTTCAGTCATTTCCCATTCCTTTCCAGTTCCTTAATATTCAAACCCCCCCAGTTAGAATAGCAAGGGAACCAGCCCCTCTTTGGAGATTGGCACGGGAGGCATTTCTTCCTCTCGGCCTTTCAATGTTGGCCGGGTCTAAGGCGCACGAATAGACAAACCCTTACCTAAGGCAGATCTCTGACCAACAGTTTCTGGCACGCCCGGTGGGACCCAACGTTCCACTGCAAAAGCAGTATTAAGAAGTTGATGTTCGTCTTATTGCTGACAAATCCGAACATCTGGCGACTCATACGAACTCAGACACCTCCGAACCTCGCAGACCAGCTTAAAAGATCACGCCTTCATGCGTACGAGGTGGCAGGTTAGAAATACAGAAGTTGAGTTCCTCGAGCTTGACATCGACGCTCTGGGAGAGCATCCTAGAGTGGTCAGGCCAAATATCCCGTTGGACGGGACATCTTCGCAGGAAGCTGTTGTTGCTACACGGACTCCAACTCCCGACAGCACAACGACTAGCTTGCCCCCAGTTCCACCAAATTCCCCGGATCATCAGAATATTCCGGTTCCACCTAACGTTCCACCAGGTGCTCCGAGTGTTCCCATTGTTCCGGCTCAGCAAGTTCTACCGACTCCTCCGGTCCACGCAAATCCGCCACCCCAGATGGCGCAGCCGGTTCCACCCAGGCAGTTCCCGGCCTGGAATCATACGGGCCCCCTTGCCCTACAGGCTCAACACTCAGTACCGACCGTAGCTTTGAAAGCTTTACCTACTTACGACGGCATGGGAAAGACGGTGCATGAGCACATTCAAGACGTCGCAGGATTAGCAACCATCCACCAGATCACCGAAGAAGACGTTATGGTGAAGTTGCTGGTACTTTCACTAAGAGGTAAGCTCCTCTACTGGTACCGATCGCTCCCGGCCGGTACCATCACCTCATGGGACCAACTGGCAGGACAACTTATAAGGGGCTTCAATGAACAAGCAGACCCCTTCTCCTTATTGCACCAGTTCACCTCTATCCAGAGGCACCCTCAGGAGGAGATAGCTGACTTCAATGTCAAGTTTGCCCGAACCTGGCAGAGAGTCACCGACGGTCTTCGGCCGACAACTGAGCAAGCGGCGTTCTATTACCTGAGAGAGTTCCACTCCGATATTAGCATGAGTATCCGGCATGCTAATGTCAACTCCTTTTCCGAAATTGTACCAACAAGCACAGAAGGCGAAAGTCGACCTGGTAGCCATTGGGAAGTTGCCTCCAAAAGCGACTACACCAATTTACCCGAATTTCCCGCAGAATATGTACCCAAGCGCATCCGCTTCATCTGCACCTCAGATGTACCCCAATCAACCGTGGGCTCCTAACCCACAAAATCAAGCGGTACCCACTCCTCAATTTCAGGTACCGACTCCTCATTATCCAAACCCCGTAGTTCCTCAGCTTCTAGCTCCCCCTCAGTACCCGGCATTGCCTGCACCATTGGCACCGTTACCATTACCCGCGCCTACGGCTCAAGCATCTCTAAATGCGGATCAGGCCAAAGAGTTGCGGGATGTGTATGGGTTTATGAAAACTATGGCGAACGATATGGCTATCATGAAGAAAAGCCAGTTCAGGGATCAGAGCTATCCGCCAAGGAGATTTTCGCCCCCGATCACAAGGGAGCAGGCTGCCTCCACCGGAAGACCTCATGACAGAAACTCCGCAATGTTAGAGTGCGATGAAGCCAGTTCATCCGGCAGGACCTACTGGTGCTCCACCTGCAACGACCCGCATGGCGAGGAAACTTGCATGGTTCATCTGAACTATGTGCAAACACTTGCAGACAACGCACCCGGCGGACAGGTAAATATGATAAGGGAAGTTGATCGTAATTGCATGATTCCCCCTGTCGAACAGGTCTCCGTTCTGATGCGGACAGGCAAGAAGCCAATCGAGGTCGATCCGGTTCAGATGGAACCACTCAAGGTGCCTGCTGATCCTAAACTGCCAAGTGAGAAGGCAGCCACGCCACCAGAAAGAGAGCCAATTCAGGTGTCAGAGCCTACGGACAATGCTCGGTTAAGAGACTATCTGCCCCCAAGGGCAAGAGCAAGGACCCCTCAGCCGCAAGCTTCGACCTCTCAACCCCTGATGAAGGCAAGAGATCAGAAGAGAGAAAAGTTACGGTACCCCCTCGATTACCAAGCGTCAAAGAGTGGAAGCAACGCAACAGTACCGAACCCGGTACGAAACCGCTAAAGAGGGAGGCGAGTCTGGTGCTGGAGCATACAATGTCGTCGAAGAGTTAAGGAAGACTCCGGCTAAGGTAAGCCTCTTTGACGCGCTCCAATTGCTTGGTCAAGTTGACTTGTTGCAGGAATCCCTCAAGTCCGTCAAGGGCAAGGGGAGACCAACTCAGACCGTCTTGACACAACCGCTGACCACCTCCGCTACGGGAAAGAACAGGCCACCGCCGTTTTATCTATCCCTCAGGATGGAAGGATGGGTCGTGCATAATTGCATGGTTGATTCTGGCGCTGCCACCACTGTAATGCCCAAAGTTGTATGCGAATTCATGGGCATGGAGTACACCAAGAGCAGTCCTGGAGTGCTTCAACTGGACGGGACTCCGATCAGGATAGTGGGGGTCATCAAGGACATCCCGATCGTGTTGCACAAGATGCCGCAGATCACAGTAATCCAAGAAGTTGTGGTAGTTGACTTGGAGCCCTATTTCAGCATGTGCTTATCAAGGGAATTCACTGCCAAGCTTGGAGGCTATCTGTCTCTCGATTATTCGCATCTGGAAGGTCCCCTTCAAGGGGAAGAGTGTCAAATTTTTAATGAGAAGCCCTTCACCTTTCTCATTGAAAATATTCAGGATGCGGAGAAACCCATGGACTCGATCAACATCATTGACGGAGTAGAAGAAGTGGAAGAAAAAGTGGAGCTGATGGAGGAAGCTCTTGATGAGTTGCGCATAGAGGATGAATTCTCTATGCGTGATTTCAACGCTATGATAGAATCGGACATCGGGTGTTACTCGATTACCAAGCCCGAAAAGGCTAAAGTACCGAGTGACGCTGACCCTATGGATGACCAATTATGGAAGCTCTTCTTCGACGGCGCCCGATGCAAGAATGGCGCTGGAGCTGGAGTTGTCCTCATCTCTCCCTCTCGGAAATCAAAAGACATACTCGTATAGGCTCGCTTGGAGCTGTACAAATAATGTCGCCGAGTATGAAGCCATGTGTTTGGGGTTACGAAAGGCGGAGAAGTTAGGAATAAAACAGTTATAGATATTCGGGGACTCCGAATTAATCTGTAACCAAGTGACAAATAAATGTGTTGCCAAACAACACTATCTCAAGGCATACCGTAATAAGGTATGGGATCTGCTCGAGTCCTTCTCGGCTCTCAACATTCAGTTTATTTCGCGAGAGCGGAATAAACATGCCGACGTTTTAGCGTCCATTGGAGCAAGATGCTCCCCAGTCGAGAATCTAATGCAAAGGCCGAAAACAGTAAGGGTTATCTACAGGCCCTCGGTGCCAGATAAAAATATTCATTGGCAGGTCTTTGACAATGACGAGCAGATCGTCAATTTTTTGATTGATGAAGCAGGAAGCATCGAAGATAGAGCTCTCAACGATGAAGAATATGAGGGCTTAATCCAGCTGAAGAACAACCACCTCCCTAAGGGTTTGATCACCCTTGAAAGCCTGTTCGACCAAGACGACAGGGCTCTTCCCCACAAGATCAAAGTGGATGCAAGAGAGTACCAGGAGCTAGAGCTGGAGTCCGGAAAAACGATCAAGGTGGGAACTGATTGCACACCACAGGAAATCGAGCAGATCAGGACCCTCTGTAGAGAATATCCGGACATCGTCGCCTGGAGCTACCGCGACTTGAAGGGGTACGACAGAGACGTCTTCCAGCATACAATTGAGCTCCAGGAGGGAGTCAAGCCTGTCCGACAGAAGCAAAGGCCTGTGAATCCAAAGATCGAAATACTGATGAAGGTCGAGCTTCTGAAAATGCTGGAAGCAAAGATAATCTACCCCATCAAGCATTCATCCTAGGTAGCGAACCTAGTCCCGTTCGGAAAAAGAACGGAGATATTCGCCTCTGCGTGGACTTCCGAAATCTTAATCAGGCATCCCTGAAAGATCACTACCCGCTGCCCCAAATTGATTAGATCCTTCACGTGGTGGCCGGAGCCCAGAGGTTTTCCCTTCTGGACGGCTTCTCGGGGTATAACCAAATTTGGGTCAAAGATGAGGATCAGTATAAGACCGCCTTCACCACCAAGTGGGGCACCTTCGCTTATCAACGCATGTCGTTTGGCCTCTCCAATGCCGGAGCAACCTTCCAGAGAGCAATGGACTTAGCCTTTGGTGAGTTGCTCAACCGTGTCATCGTGATATATCTAGATGATATGATTGTTTTCTCCCACAGGAGGGAGGAGCACGGTTTACATCTGCGGCAGGTTTTTGAGAAGTGTCGGGAGTTCGGAATATCAATAAACCCGAAAAAATCAATTTTCGCGGTTAAGGAAGGCAAACTCCTAGGTCACCTCATATCAGAGAAGGGTCTTGCTATTGATCCCGCTAGGGCCGAAGCCCTGCTCAGGCTACCTCTGCCGACGAACAAGAAGGGCCTCCAATCCTTCTTCGGACAGATAAATTTTGTCAGGAAGTTTATTTCTGACTTCGCCCAGGTAGTGAAGCCTATGACCGAGCTCCTCAAAAAAGATGCGGAGTTCCTATGGACTGAAGAAAGAAGGCAGGCGTTTAAAGAGATCAAACACAGAATCGCCCAAGCTCCCGTTCTGGTAAACCCCGATTATTCCAAAGACTTTATTCTATATGCGGTCGGGGAGCCGAAACCTATGCGGCTGTACTAACCCGGAAAAATGAAGACGGGGATGAACGGCCCATAGCATTCCTCAGTCAAGTCATCCTCCCGCATGAAGAAAAGCACAATTTTATTGAGAGTCAAGTGCATGCGGTAATGAGGGCGCTGAAGAAGTTTCGTCATTTCGTCTCGCAGAGCAAGACGATAGTGTACGTGGTACACCCGGACGTCCGAAACTTCATCAGTCAGGGTGAGCTTGGTAACAAGAGGGCAGGTTGGATCACCAAGATCCAAGAATTTGATATAGAAGTCCGGCCCACTAAACTGGTCCGTGCTCCATGCCATGAGCTTGCTAGGAGTCTCGCAGCTGAGGTGACAACTTGCCAATGGGAAGATTCACTGCCGCAGAGCAATCTGGCGAATCAGTCGACAGAATGACAGGGATTGGACTGAAGACTTGGTGGAGTACTTCAGCACTGGGCGGTGCCCTTCGGGCCTCAACGCGTCACAAAGAAGAAGGTTTAGGCTTCAGGCCTGCAGGTACGTGTTGCTACCCGAGGGGTTGTTCATCGAAATATTGACGGCGTCCTCCTGAGATGTGTCAGGAGGACAAAAAAACAAAAAATCCTGGATGAGTTCCATTCTGGAATGTCCGGGGGCCATCTCGCCGGAAGGCCGATGGCTTTAAAAATAATAAGGGCGGGCTATTATTGGCCCACCATTTTTGCTGATTCCTTCAGTGTAAGCCAAAAATGCGATAAGTGTCAAAGATATGTTGGCCGCATCAAGAATGCTTCTCTGCCTCTGCACCCGATTCAGGTTGAGGCCCCATTTCAACAATGGGGTTTAGACTTCATCGGGATAATTGAGCCTAATTCTTCCGCAGGGCACAAGTATATCTTGACGGCTACCGACTATTTCACCCGGTGGACGGAAGCAGTGCCCACCAAGCGGGCTAATCAAGACGTGGTCATCACTTTTCTGGAAGGGCTAATAACCCGTTTCGGAATACCGGATGCCATAGTGACGGATAATGGTTCCCATTTCATTGGGGCCAAGATGTGTGCATTCACCAGTAAGTACGGTATTTACCTGAAAACTTCATCAAACTATTACCCGCAGGGCAACGGTTTGGCGGAGTCTACTAATAAAAACTTGCTCCGGATCCTGAAGAGGACGTTGGAAGACAACAAGCGGACCTGGCATCTGCTTCTAGATTTTGCGTTATGGGCGGACCGAATTTCCATCAAGAAATCCATTAAGACGTCCCCATATTCCCTGGTATACGGGAAGGAAGCAGTGCTTCCTACGCATATTGAGTTGTCGGCACTACAGTCTCTCCGATCGTTGGATGACGAAGATGAAGGGTTTGACCCCGTTAGCGTCAGAATTGCCCAACTGTTGCAGTTGGAAGAGGAAAGGGAGAAAGCCTATGAGGCTTTCATGAAGCATGTCGTTACCACGAAAAACTGGTTCGACAAAAAGACCTCTGATCGCACTTTCCAGGTTGGCGACTTGGTGCTTAAATGGAATGAGAAGAAGTCCAAGCCCGGATACCACGACAAATTTGACGCATTCTGGGAGGGCCCGTTTCAGGTTTCTCAGGTCCATCCGGTAAACTCTTTCACACTGCAAGATCTGAATGGGTTTACTCTGCCACTATCAGTTAATGGCATTCACCTGAAGGCGTACTACCAATGAGGGGTAGTACAAGAGTTTCTTGTACAGCTGTATATATTTTTGTATTTTCCTTATGCATATCAGTTTTCTTTTCGGAGTATTTCTTCGCCTCCTCCCGCGCTAGCGATAGCGCAGTTTTTGGGCCAGAATCCTAACTGGTAGGAGGGTGCCGAGGAGTGCAGTTCTTGTTTTTTCATCTGAAGAGTCATGTACAGGAAGGCAGGTAGCAGTTCCGGGAGTCCTGAAGTTTTCGGTAAATGAGGACTCCGGAGCAGCAAAGCGCCTCGCTATCCGAGGATAGAAGATCAGCTCTCTCACAAGAGAAATATTGCGCTCCGACAATGCTAAATGACCACAGGGTGAAGCGCAGTAACAAAGGGTGCAACGCCTTTCCGCCTGTTCTAAAAGCATTTTTCGCTCCATCTGAAAGGCACAAGATAAACTTCATGCAAGATCAAGCACAGCGACCCTTTAAACAGTCAAGGCGCACCAAAAATGTGCACCACGCCCTTGCGCCCCTCCTCAGGTGCGTTGACCAGTCAGTGCATAATATTTAAAGCAAATTTAGAAGCGCCTAAGTGTGAGGCGAAGGTCTTGCGCTCCAAATGCGAAGCGCAAGGCCAAGGCACAGTTGGAGAGTGCGCTTTGCACTTTGACTGGTCAGCTCCAGCACTATCCCCGAGGCCAGAGAGGATCTTGCGCTCCAAGCGACGTGCGCCAAGTCCAAGCGCAACAAAAATGGGCGCTGGAAAGTTTGACTTTTCAGCATTGGCACGCAGTTCCAGACCCCAAGCACTCGCGCTCAGAATTCGATGCGCCAGGCCCAGGCGCAGTAGAAGGGAGTGCTTGGGCGTTTGACTTTTCAACCCCAACGCTGTTTTCGATGACAGTTTAATAGAGCCAAAGCATTGCGCATCAGTCTGGTGCGCCCAAGTGTGGCGCACGTTCTCTGGTGCGCCCAAGTGTCGCAGGAAATGGCACGGGCAAGGCTTGCACACCGTCCCTTGTGCGCCAAAGGCTTGCGCACCAGTTCAAGTGTTGCGCCAGAGGGTTGCGCATCAGTCGTGTGCGCCAGGGTCTCGTGCACGATCCCATGTGCGCCAGGGTCTTGCACACCAATTCGGGTGCACCCAAACGTTGCGCTCCAATTTCGAGCACCAAACTGTTGTGCCCGGGTCTTTGCGCGCAAGACGAGGATGGGACCAGGAAAGGCGCATCCCGAGGAGGTCGTTGCGCTCCGTTTTGAGGGCACAGCCCAATTTCTCGATTTCCAAGGGCAAATGAAAGCAGGTTTGAGGTGAAGGGCTTTCGCTCTCCCCCATTCGTCGAGCACTTTTCCCTAAACATCTCGGGCGTGTTGTCCAAAGCGGGACATATCAGGAAATAAATGCAACAAGTGCGGCGTGTCTCGTCCTTCAAGAAAGATTGTGCCCCACTCTGTTAGTTAGCATTGGGATGTGCGCTCCACCATTGTTTGTCGCGCAGGAGATCTTCCACAGCGCCCCCAAATCGCTCCAAGCATTTACTCCGCCCAAACGACATTAATGCAGGTGGGTGCATACATGGGTATGCCTAGAAAAATCCTTAATCTATTGTGCCATTCGCCATTGCCGAGTTTCAGAGAGCGATTGTTGCGGGAAAGAGGCGGAGAGCATCAGTGGAGCGCTGTGTTGTTCTGGCGCAAGCGAATTATTACTAAGACGCAGTCCGGGCGAGTTGTACCTAAGCACTGTCATCCCCAGTACGCTCGGACGATTGACCAGTGGAGATGGGTAAGAAGGGAGAGCCCAAGCAGAAAAAGGAGAAGGTCCCACAATCTACGGAGGGTGAGCCCAAGCAGAAGAAGGAAAAGAAGGAAAAGCCTCCGCCACCTCCGCCTGAAGATAAGTTGATTAAAGTTCGAGACTGTGTCCTCACCAGGACAAGCATAGAGAAGCTCCGCAAGGATATCGATCAAATGGTAGCTAAAGTATCCTCAGAGAGCAATCGGGCAGTCGCCTACCACTCCTACCTGTACTGGTACTTGTGCACGCTTGTGCACCCCTGCCCAGAGTTGGTCTACGCAATTGCCCAATTCTACGACCCCAAGACTAGGTCGGTCCGAGACGCAAATGAAAAGAGGTTGTTCTCCATCTCTGCTGATAAAATCCGCGAAGCTTTTGCCTGTGGGCAAGGACCTTCTGGTCAAGTTATCATCAGAAAAATCAACAAGGAGCAGAGTGAGAGGTACACCAACACGGCGCCAATGAGGCGATTCATGGAGGCTCATCTAACAGAGACGGTTGCACCCGGGACCTTGCCGCAACTCCCCATGCCCTTGAGGAGATTCAAAAATTCCGAGCTCTTTTCCATGCTGGCGTGGATTACTGGTCTCGCCTCAGACGCCCAAGTGAATGCCTGGCAGGCGGCAATTGTCGAGTGCGTGTCCCACGAAGAATTCTATGCTTCCGATGTTGCGTCGCGGGGAATAAAGCCTATCTTTTTCGACTGGGCAGATTGGGTGTCGCGCAGCTGCACCTCCAACTATGCGGGATGCAAGACGAAAACATAGCGTTCCGGAGCTGCTCGTTCCTGGTGTGGTATTTCTTCTACCACCTGCATTCGCACCGCCGTTTCGCCTTTATTGCCAAGAGCTGCACGGACGAGAAGGGCAAGGCACTCCCTATGTACCAGTGGACTTCGAGCCTGTCAAGGCACGAGTCCTATTACAATTTTAACCGAGTTTTTCTCGGTCCAACGCTGGAGATCATTTATGGTGTCTGTGAGCGAGTGCCAAGGGCTATGAAGGACTATGTGGTACAACAACAGCTTGGCGATGTTTTTCAGCTGACGCAGGGGCTTGTGGTACGAATCTTCGGGTTTTATGGCAAACCCTTCATGTTGTCGTACTACACGACCGAGTACCTGTTTGCCCTCGAAGTCGCCCGCCAGTGTGACTTCGCAGACGATATGTACGACAAGGGATGGAAAAGGCAGCATACCTGCCCCTGGCCTATCGAGCTCGGCGCCATCAAAGTGACAGAGAACAAGCAAAACGCCTATTTGGCAGTTACTCTGTACGAATTTGGTCTTATTGACCTGCCCCAACGGTGGAAATATGACCCGCTAAATGTCTTTAGGGACAAAATCTCAGCAAGCAAATTCCACCGTTGTCCTCGCCCAGACATCGAGAAGCAACGTAATAACCCTTCTGGGCTGGACCTAGAGTGGCACATAGAAAGGATGGTCTCCTCCCCTCCGTGGCATGACTTCTACATCATGGAGGCTGATTACAACCCTAAGCAGTATCCGGAGCAAGACCCCGACGACCGAGTGTTCCAAGCAGTGAAGGATAAAGTGCCACACTGGTCAGATGAGAAGATCGCGAACTGGTGGATCATGAGGGTCCACCATAGGAAAGGAGCATCTGACCCAACGCTGCAAATAGATCAGAAATTCTCCGAACTGTTTGACAAATATCATGACTCCTACCAGCCCGTCTTCTTCGGCAACATTGTGCCCAGAAGTACGGAGAGTCCCAACAAGGTTGAAGACGCGTCGGCAGTACAAGAGCAACGAGCTAGTCAGGCGCCACCTGTCGAGGGCAAGGGTAAGCAACCGCTCCTAGAAGGAGCCACTCCGAAGAAGAGGAGCGCCCCCGCTGCACCTGCACCCCAGAACGTCGCAAAGAGGCCTCGTACTATTATAATCCGCTCCTCTGGCACAAACCCTCCGGCAGCATCATCAGGAGCCATAGGAGCGAGCGCAACAGAAGTATCTGCTCCGGCACAGCAAGTGCAGGATATCCAGCCAAAGTAGCAGGCGCAACTCGAGGTCCCATTCATCAATCTGGAGGATGAGGCATCGGACAAAGAGGGAGAAGCAAGCCCGATAACGCAGCAGTTCACCACGTCGGCTCTGGAGACGTCCGAGCCCGTAGGTGCGTCTTTTGTTCCTCTCTTTTTCTCATCCGCCCCTCTAGAAACTCCCCTTCCTGGCGCCGAAACCCTATTGTCTACCCAGATCGCATTCGGCGCCCCTACAGTAGCCATTTCAAACCCCCTGTTTCAGTCGCATTTTCATTCTTCTTTGCCTACGGTTTCTCAGTCTTTTGAAAATTTTGCACTAGTCTCCAACGCCTTCACCTTCCCGATGACTTCCGTTCCTCCCCCCCAGGGTTTAGTGCATTCAGCTACAGCATCTGGTGCAACAGTGAGTCTTGGCCAGCCTTTGCCTGTCCCCCCTTCCTCAGTCATCACGGCAGTATCCTCCATGCAGACCCCTCCCGCTGAACCTAGCATTCCGGCCATAGCCGTACAAACCCCAACGCCCCCCAAGGTCACTACAGTCGTCACTCCAGCTATTCCAGACACACCTGTCGAATCGAGCCCTCAACGGGCTCTGTTCCCCTTTACCCCACTCTTTGGAGTACAGGAGCCTACGGAGCTGGATTTCTGCCAGGAAGGCCCAATGGCGGAAAGCATTCGCAAGGCGCAGCAGAATTCCTCAACCTGGCTCAAAGGCCAGAAAAGAAAGAGTGCGCAAGCGCTGGCCCGACCAGAGAAAAGGGCAGTGTTTGATCCTCAGAATATGCAGCTCCATAGAATGGAGAAAGCGCCCAAGGTACAGAAGCCGTTGGAAGAGATGACGCCAGCAGATTATTCTTATCGTCATACGGTGGAAGATTTGAAGACTGCTGACCCCGCGGAGAAAGCGGGGAATATTCATGTTGAGGCAACATCCCTCTACCTCCAGGTGGAGCATTTCAAAAATCGCTGCTATGAGGCCGAGGCCAAAAATATTCAGTTTGAAGAAACCCTGGCACTCACGAGAGGGCAGCTTGAAGACGAGCAGTCCAAAGTGAAGCAGTTGCAGCAGCGAGTAATCGATCTGGAGCAGGAGGTGGAAAGATACAAGAAAAATTTTCAGAAGAAGGCCTCAAGGTTCAGAAAGAAGCGCAAAGCCAGCTGCAGGTTTTGGATGCTCAAATTCAGGAGTTGCAGGCCAGAATAACATCAAGAGCAGAGCCCACAGAGGTCCTGTCAAAGGACCGTGTCAAGGAGGTGCGCAGTCGCTTCCTGAGCAACTTCAAAGTTAGGGCACGCAAGGCAGCGGCACTCCTGACGTTTATCTGGGAGGCCAAGGATTTGGTTTCCCACGGCGCTTCCATTGTAGAGGAGGCCGAGGCGGACACTGACCAATGGTTGGAGCTGGCCATGAAAGCGCAAACCCTAGACAGATCGGGCATCCGGCTTGCCCCAATGTGTGACCTTGCTCGGTCATGGGCGACTGCATGCATAACGCTGAGGTCTTTCTTCAAAAAGGCCAAGGCAGCCCGAAAGGCCCGAGACCTGATGGACATGTTTGAGAGGGAAAGAAAGCTTTCTCTAATGTACTTCGAGACTCTGGCGCAGAACGGTTTCCTAGGCTTCACTGATGAGGAAGACCATATCTTGAAAGAAGAAGAGTTGCAAGCAGTGTGGGACTCCTTTGAAAATGATACCTCAGAAATTGACAGTTGGGAGGAGCCCATTACCTTCAGGTGATGCAGTATACGGCCAGATTCGCGTTGATGGAAGCTTGTCTTGTAGACCTCAGCGAGAGGTTTAATTATGCTGAAGTTCGCCATCTTGAAAGGTTCGGGTACCTGATTCGAGAACTCCAGAAGCGCGACACAATGCACGAAGACGACTGGGGCCTGGTCCAAGCGACCTATGACCGCATCCAGGATGAGCTCGCGCCATCTGAGCCTCCTCAACAGCAGGAAGATACCCAAGCACAAGGAGAAGTTAAGGCGCAGGAAGAAATTCATGCGCAGGAGGAGGTTCACGCTCAGGAAGAAGGTCAAGGCGAAAGCCATGAGCCCCAACAAGACGCAGGCCAAGAGCCTCAGGATGAGGGGGATGAGCGCCAAGACGAAGTGCCAGGGCGCGATCAAGAGCAACACAGTGAGCACCAAGAGGAAGAGGAGGAAACAGGAAGAGAAGAATCGGGAGAAGAGTCTGTTGCTACTAGTGAGCATTCAGAAAGTGATAGTGATGATGACTCTGAGCCCAAAGGATAAGGCCTGGGATTTCGACGTTGAGGCGAGCTCAACTTCCCCACGAGCCGCCAGAGATGTCATTTCTGCAACATGGTGTATATTTTGTTGTCCAGTAATTTCTGCTCCCTAGAAACTCTCTCATTGCTTCAGAATACATTGTTCTCTATCCTAAGTTTTACTCTAAAACTTCTCTTGGCTGCGCCTGAAGTATTGTGCAGTGTTTTTCTGTTAACTTGTCATGCAGGGCGCACACCTTTTTGAAGGCGAAGATAGTTTACTATCCCCGGGCGCGAACAAGATCGAAAGAGTAAAGGAGCGCAGGTCCCTCCTTGCGCAAGTTCCCTTGCTGGCCAGGCTGAGCCTAAGCGCAGCGCCCTTGCGCTCTCTCAGAAGAGCGCTACCCATATTGACTGGTCAAAGCGCATCAATGTCCAGCGCAGCGCCTTTGCGCACTGCCTGAAGGGCGCACAGCAAGTTGACCAGTCAACGCGCACCACCAAGTCCCAAGCAAAAACGGCTAAGTATTGGTGAAGACTGTTGCGCTCCATTTCTCCAGCGCAAGACCTTTGCGCTCCATCCTTGTGCGCCTCAACAGTTGACCAGTCAATGTCGACGCGCCTCCCCATGCCAGTGTGTTGCGCTCATTTTCGCAAGCGCAAGGTTGTTGCGCTCTCTTTTGGAGCGCTTCATGCTTTGACTTTTCAAAGCGCGGCGCACTTCTCGAGAAGGGGAAACCAAAGGTGTTGCGCTCCATTCTTCATGCGCCAAACACTTGCGCACCCAGTCCAAGCGCAACGCCTTTTGACCGGTCAACCCCAACACAGTTTCCAAGGCATCCAGGCATGGCGCTCCGTTTCTCCTGTGCAAGGCAAATGCGCAATCAGTTTGTGCGCCTCAGCGGTTGACTTTTCAACAGAGGCGTGTCTCCCAATGCCCAGACTGTTGCGCACCTTTTCTGTTGCGCAAGGCATTTGTGCTTCACTTCATTGCGCCTTGCCTGTTGACTTTTCAACATTGGCACCGTCTCCAAGGCTTCAGGCCTTGCGCACCACTTCGCGGGCGCAAGACAAATGCGCAACAAGGCAATGTGCTTTACCTGCTGACTTTTCAAACGCTGCGTGCCTCTCAAGGCCCCATTCTTGCGCTCCTTTTCTCCTGCGCAGGGCCTTGCGCTCCTTTTCTGTTGCGCCAGGCAGCTGCGCAATGGGTTAGCTGCGCTTCACCTCCGGACCTGTCAACTCTGGCGCTGGTCTTTCTCAACTGCGCTCCACATCAGCAAGTTAAGGTACATCCTTATCCATCCAAGCGCAGCCATTCTGAGAAGCTTCCAGACTGGACGTTCCGGGATTTCAAGCCTATCTTCCACGGAAGCGGTCCCCGCGAGTGAGGAGGCAGCGCCAGCAAGCCAAGCCTGTCAGGGCATTGAAGGAGTTCAACTGCATTTTCAAGGAGTCATCAGTCCCAGCCATGCCTGATTAATGTTTCATGACTGTACTCTCTTGTAACTCTTATCTTGGCTGCCACCGCCATATTTTGTAGGTGTGCATTTAATATTTCAAGCGGCAGAATTCTCTATATAAGCCTGCTATTTTATTGTAAAATGATGGATGTTTGCTAGAAGCTTGATGTAACCCGAATTCTGCTATCAATACAGCTGATGTCTGGCTCTAACTCTGGACTTCTATTTTGTGTGTATGTCTTCTATTGCTTGTCTTCTATTAAGTTCTCTGATTTGTCTGTAGGCTTGAATTCTAATATCTGGATTTAGCTTCTGATAAAACGTGAACCTCTGGAGTAGCCCTGGAGATTATGCATGTTAGATGTTTAGTTTTAATTTCTGTTAGTTGTCTGTATTTGAGGGCTATTTGATTCGGAGTGCAGTAGAGTTATCGTGTTGTTAGTCCATCACCCCTGTTCTATCTGGCCTGTGGCCATATTTCCCATCCCTTTCAGTCATTTCCCATTCCTTTCCAGTTCCTTAATCTCAAATCCCCCAGTTAGAATAGCAAGGGAACCAGCCCCTCTCTGGAGATTGGCACGAGAGGCATTTCTTCCTCTCGGCCTTTCAATGTTGGCCGGGTCTAAGGCGCACGAATAGACAAACCCTTACCTAAGGCAGATCTCTGACCAACAATTACCTGTTATCAGACCAAAGAAAACACAAAATTGCATTTGAAGGAATCTAACAGCCATCCAACTGTTTCATCTGAGGTAAGAAAAACTCTTTTCAACTGTCATTTTTTTTTCTCTTTTTCAGTTTCAAGCTTTTTTTTTTCTTTTTTTAAGATTCAAACCAATTGCAACAGCCACCCAACTGTTGCATTTGAGCTAGAAAAACTCTTTCAGCTGTCATTTTTTTTTTCTCTTTTTAAGTTGCAGGTTTTTTTTTTCTTTTTTTAAGACTCAAACTAATTGCAACAGCCACCCAACTGTTGCATTTAAGCTAGAGAAACTCTTTTCAGCTGTCAATGTTTAAACTAGGGTTTAAGCCCTAGGGCACTTTTTTTTTAAGTCTCTAAGTAATTGTTTGTTGTTTCCATGTGCAACCACAAGAAGATGTCAGGGAAAAGAGATCCAGCGTGGAAGTATGCAAAGGAAGAAGATTAGAAAGGGGAGGTTTTTTTGCAATTTTTGTGGGGAGAAAATTGTTGGAGGCATAAACCGCCTCATATACCACTTGGCAAGGAAAAAAGGGCATGATGTCAAGGAATGCTCAAAGGTGCCGACTAATGTTCAGAGAGAATGCAATGCCATTCTCTTAGACTACTGTAAGAAAAAAGAACTCAACCGAAGAACAAGCCAAGCCATGGCAAACCCCCCTTCTCAACCTCACACAAAGGGTACCGACAGCACCTATATAGCTGGTTTTACCACCAGATTTCCAATCCATCAGTTGCACTCCAGGGAGTTGGTTAGAAGAGTCCTATTTGCAGAACGTTCCACGCCAAGGTCATAACCCACACTTGAGGGTAGGACTGCATGGAACGAGGAGAGGGATAAGGTAGCGAGGAAGGCCATTGCAAGTTTCTAGTATTTGTCCAACCTTCCCTTCAATGTGGCAAGGTCTCCATACTGGCAGGAATGGTAGATGCCCTAACGGTTTCCCGCACATGATTTAAGCCACCAACATATGATGATCTTAGGGACCCTCTCCTTCATGAATCCATAGACGATATTCAAGTATCACAGGGAGTGGAGGAAGAGGTGTTGCACTATCATGTCCAATGGGTGAACCGATAGAAAGGGCAGAACATCAATTAATTTTTTGGTTGCTTCTATAGGAGGAATTGTATTCCTCAAGTCAGTGGTTGCATCGGCACAAGTTAAGAGTGTCGATACGCTTGCACAGTCGTTGGGGGAGGTTGTGTTAAGAGGTTGGGGGCATTCATAGACAACGCAGCGACATATGTAGCATATGGCAAGATGTTGGAGGATTCCCCACCCTTTTTTGGATCCCATGTGCAGCCCATTGTCTTGATTTGCTACTCGAAGACATTGGGAAATTACCTTGGGTGTCAAAGGTTGAATAGAAGGCCAAATCTATTACAAAATTTATCTACAACCATACATGGGTCCTCTAACTCATAAGGCAATTTACTAGTGGGAGGGAGATAGTGCAGGCTAGAGTTACACGCTTCGCCACAAACTTCATGACATTGCAAAGCCTCTTTGATGCAAAGGAGGCATTGCAAAGGATGTTTGTGAGCGATGGGTGAAGTGTCGAAAGCACTGCTAGATACTGACTCTCTAGTGAGGGGCGGAAGTTGTATGACTATATCTTTGAGAAGCCCTTCTAGACAACCATGGATGAGGTCATCAAGGTACAAGACTAAGATTTTTATTTTATTTTATTATTTATTTTTTTCTTTAAATTATTTTTTACTGTAAATTATTTTTCCTTTTTTTTTCAGGTGTCAAAGCCTTTGGTGAGGGTTCTCCATCTTGTTCATAGAGAAATATACCAATGGGATATGTATATGAGGCTATGGATAGGGCCAAAGAGGCAATTGCCTCATTTTATAATTACTCCAAAGCCCAAATCCAATCCCATTTGGGAAATTATTGACCGGCAATGGACATCTCAGCTCCATAGCCCTCTTCATGCAGCGGGGTACTACCTCAACCCCAAAAAATTTTATACTCATTCAATAGAGGCCGAAAATGAGGTGATGTCGGCCTTTGACAATGCGTTAACCGCATGGTGCCTAATGAGCAAATCTGCAGTAAGATATAGGATGAGCTACAAGATTATAAGAGATGTGAGGGTGTCCTTTTCACATCCTCACAGTGCATTTGAGCAAGGTCAACTTTGAGGCCAGGTAACCCTCATCAACTTATTATTTAGTATTTGTTTTTGTTTTAAACAAAAACAACCTCAATTTATGATTTTACATATGAATTATTAAATTTCTCTTTTCTTGATTTTTTTTCTAGATTTATGGTGGGAGGACTTTGGCGCATATACACCCAATCTACAGTGCTTTGCATGAAATTTTTATGTCAACCATGACCGCTTGAGGTTGTGAGCGCAATTGGCGCAATTGGAGTATGTTTGAGCACATACACTCCAAGAAGCACAACAAACTCACACAACAAAAGTTGAATGATCTTGTGTTTGTTCATTACAACCTTCACCTCCACCATAAAAAATATTGCAAGATCAAATTACGAGGCCATTGACCTAGACAAGATTGATCCATCATCTAAATGGATCAGAGAGCCAGAGCAAGAGCAGCAACAAGAGCCTCTCTTCTCCATGGATGATTTTGAAAACCTAGTGGAGGAGTTAGCAGCCAAGGCACAAAAAGAGGCACGAGCACAGCAACAAAGAGAGACTAGAGCTTTTGCTAAGGGCAATGGCATTGCAAGACATGGATAGTAGGCCTATTTAGGCATTTGTCATGACACATTTTGTAATGTGTACCTTTTTTATATTGTAAGCAATACAAGAATATTTGAATTAGGCTTATCAATACAATGTTGGCCATATACCATAGTTAACAGGTCCAACCAAATCTGAACAAAATCTAGTTTGGTCCTGATTTTTTGGGCAAACCGGATTTGTATGGTCCAGTCCGGCCTTTGCTCATTTACAAACAAAGTAAACCTAAAAAATAATAAATAGATTTTGATATTTTAGCAAGTTTTGAATTGTAGATGTTTAACACTTGAAACTCAAACATTTATCATTTTAGTATATTTCCAAATTTCTACTCACTAATCATTCTAAACATTTATATATTTTACGTCTTTCTTTTGTAGAATCAAATCCCTCCCCTCCCCCCCCAAATTAGATTTTTTTGAACTTCTTTGGAGATTCCATAGGATATAGGAAAAAGACAAATGCAACACTACTGAAGCAACAATAATAAAGCCAGATTGACATTTCATATCATTACTGTTCATAAAGTGTGTAATTGTAGAAACAAATATGCTAACTGACAATGTCTAACAACAAAATATGATATCCTCTTTTACTATTCTCCACAACTCAATAAGCTCATTGAAAAAGCAAAAATATCTGAAATACAACTTAATTGTACTATTTAAAGAGCAAGATAAGTTTTCCAGTTGGAGAACCACGTCCTAGACAGTGGGCTGTTGATCATCTACTCTAACTGCCTCTCAGAAGTAATTATGATAGCAGCTATACCACTACACATGTGATCTCAACGACTGCAGATATTCACTACTACAACTTGGCTTCTCTTTTTTTTTTCCCTTTTCAAAGTAGTCCCCACTTTTAGACTGAAGCGATGATGATAAACATTTTGATCTTTATAAAAAAAATTTAAAAGAAAAAAAAATGATGATAGAATCAACATTTGGAAAGTATGATATAATTGTTTATATGGATTGTCCAAGATGATAGTTTTTGTTGTAGAGAATCTGTTCAAAATAAACTGAAATCTTTCCTTTATCTGTATCACTCTTTGATGATTCCTCTGCCTCAAGAAGAGGCTGTGTTGTTGCAAATAATCAAGTGCAATGATAACAGGCACACTGATCACATCATTGATGTGCATAAGATCATTTCAATTTCGCCCACCAGAAAGTCGTGTTTCCAAAACAGATCGACTAGTCGCACGCCACCTTCACATCAATGGACAATCAAAAAAAATCTCAAATTCCTCATCAATCCATTTATGAAACTGATCTCTGATCATCCTGATTTTCTCCCAGGCTATCAGAGGATAGCAGGACCTTGTCCTCATCAAGAACTACAATTAAGCCCAATTCACGTTCTCTTTCAATTTGTTTCACTCTTTCCAGAAATTGTAATCATTGTCAGGCCTTTGTTAATTACCCAGAGAGCCATCATTTCTTCTTTCTTTTCTTTCTTCTTTTTTTCCTTTTTTGTTTTTTTTTTTTTTTTTAAATGTCGAGGTCTCGTCATCTTGTGCCATGGGGGGCTCAGCATCTTAAATATATGTAATATTTTAAATATGCGCTTATCGAATTACTGCATAGGCTCTTCCGACAGCTCTTCTTCTTCTAGATCGCATTCCTAATCCACTGCTCTACCTCTCATACATACCCTTATGGTAAACTCTAGCAAAGAGCCACAACTCTTGATTTTGTCATTCCATTTCACCAGCATTTTTTTTCTCAGGTCAGCTCAGACGTTTTCAGGTTTGTTCATAATTATCTTTTCAGTCAACATTTCATTGCTTTCACCATCCAGACATATTATTGAATGATATTTGTTTTGCAGACCATCTTACAATTTTGGATTTTGTTTAAGCAATCCAACGATCTCTTTATTTTTCTTAGGGAACCCTATGATCTCTTTCTACTAATGCATAACTGCTACTATGTTGACGCAAACAACATAGGCTACCCATCATCAATGTCAAACAACTCCCACTGCATTTTAAGCTAGTCCCCACCTTCACTTCATATTTATTAACACACACTTCTTGAGGTTTAATGTTGACATTTTTGGCATTGTTCAAATTGCATACAAATTTAACCACTTGATGATTGGCATCTTCATTCTATGGGACGAGGGCAAGAATATTGGTATTGCTCAAATTATCCAACCTGACATTTTCAGCTGACAGCATACACATAGGTTTTGGTGGAGAAAGAAACACTTGACTGCTCTAGGTCTTATGTGAAATTTTCCCATCACGGCTTTGATTGGAGGACAAGGTCATTATCTCTGACTGATTTTTGAAGTTCATATTTTTTATCTTATTTTATTTACTGGCTTCAAGCATTTCAGCTGGTCTTACTTCCCCTTAAAGTGCTAGAGCTTCCATTTGCCACTTTGCGATTTACGCTAGTGATTTCAGCAAAGCAAGAATTGCGAAGAGTTCCAAGGACGAGGATGCTAGTGCATTACCAGCTTGCAAAACTTGGCACTTTTCGCAAAACAGGCTAGCACCAAGCCACAGTAATGGCATCGTCACTTCTTTAGTGCCAACGCACAAAAGCCGACAAACATCAAGCGCCAACTCCACATGTCATCATCCAATGTTAGACCGACGACCTTGCAATGCTAGATGTCAAACACGATTTTGTGTAGGACCATTTCAACCACTTGTTCATCAACCAAATGGCACCAAACATAGAGGAAGTTTAAGAGAGTTCACAAATCATTTCTGAAACCGCTTCTTGCATAGTTGAAAGCTGAAGCATCTCACCTTTCAGGTGCTTTGTAATTATTGTCCATATCTTGTATAAATTTTAGTGTAGGAACTCCTTTCTATCTCCTTTCCTTCCTCTTCTGTTCTTGCATACACCCTTTCTCTATAGATTGTTTCTTCCACTACAGCTGAACAAAGTGCCTTGCACCCTACAGCATCACATCCTTGTATTAAGCTATTGTTATAGTTGCTCTATATTTAATACAAGAGCCTTGTATTCTACAATGCATTTGCATCATCATCTGTAATTGTGTTTATCATCTTGTATGAGGTGCATTTCATCATCGCTTTGAAAGAAGACATCGTTGTGCCCTAGCCTCCTACAATGCAACTTTTAAAATAACTTTCAAAAGTCTCACAGATTTAGTAGTTGATTTCCATGCCACCATATCTTGGGCCTCATAGTGCAGATCAAATGGTACCAGAGCAAATTCGCTCTTTGGTTTCTATCATTTCTTTCATCGTCTTTGCAATCATCCTTGTTCATAGCAAAACCTTCCAATAAGTTCCATCATTGGATGTTCGTTCACACGCTCATGGTACAAAAAGCAAAGCATCACACCAGGTTCCATGTCTAAGTACCCTAAATAACATTGCACTTCCAAAGGAATGTCACAGATGGAGAAATCCACAATGTAACCAGAGACCAAGATATGGGATGTTAAGGAGCTCATTCAAGATCCCTTGGACGAACAGAAGAACACACTTGAGCAATTCTAGGATCTCACGATCAATATGGGAGCCATATCTACAACTTCCAACCCTATGCCTTTCCAAAACCCTTCGAAGGTGTAGACCAACATTGACATCCCAATCTTCTCAGGTCGAAACAATCCAGAAGAGTTGTCCAGAAGAGTTGGACACCTGATTTCAACAGCTTAAGGCCTATTATGTTGCCAATCGAATTGCAAATTCTGACAAGATTGCATTAGCAATCTTAACGATGTCAAATTCGATTGCCTACTACTAGCAAGACACTAACAACAAGCTCAAATATGGAGAATCCCTAGTTACCTCAATAACAACCTTCATCAAGTTGGCTTGTGAGTAGTACTACCCGTTCCACCACTACAAAGATGAATACATGCGTTTTTAGCAGCTACACCAGCCTAAAGTTCAATTTGTCCAACAACACAGAGTTCAATGAACTTCTCAATCGCTGCACATTGACAACAACAAGAAGCATCGGGTGCTTAAGTACGTTAGTGAATTGCAGTTCCATCTTCCCTCATAAAAGGAAATCCTTCCAATTGACTCCTTGGTGCAAGCATTACGCTTTGCGTCAAAGCTGGAAGAGAGGTCGCAAGCCAAACAAAAGGGCTTGGTGTCAACCCCATACAAAACATCGACACCAAAGAAGTCGTTAGTTGCTAGACCAGCTACAACACCAACGCCCAAGGGACCCATAGCACCATTTAAGCCCAAGAATCCTCCAACACAAAACTCACATTCACAATGATGGGAAGCGTCGAGTGCAATAGAAGACATCTGTGGTACATCAAAAGGTGAATGACTATTAATCCTCATTAGACGTTGAACAAGTGTTAAACACCACATGCTTGAGCACCAAAGCTCAACAAGCACATCATGCCTCTACATCAAAATATCTGAAGAACGAGAGCACATGTTTCACACCCAATTCTAGGTAAATGGTAAGGTTCTCTAAATCATCATTAACTCCAAGAAGAAGAACATCGTCGCATAAGATAGTCAAGCACCTTGGCCTCGAGACTATGACACACCCACAGCCTTACTCTTTGGATTGGCTTCATCCAAGGAAAGGAAATAAGGTTCGACCCCAATGCACCCTAATGTACGACATCAAGCTAGAGTGCAACACATTCACCTGTGACATGGTGTCGTTGGGAATATGTGATGTCCTACCAAGAAGATCTTACCACTTCAATACCAAGAAACCTACCAAGGATGTCAACAACAATGGTCCATGTGTACTGGAGAAATTGCATATAAAATACCGAAGTGCCTACCACAGAAAAAGGTTAACTTTAATTTCAAAAAAGCAATGCAAAAAGCTCATTTCCCATGCTCAAAAGTTTGTTTTGTTGATAGTTCGCCTTGAGAACCATGGTGCCAAGAAGTTCATCCTTGTCGTGCCAGCTGCAAATTATTCTGCATAGTATTAACAAATCGACACCCTACTCCATCATTGCTCTGATGTTTTCTAAAGATTCCAAAGGATTCCCACTGCACAATTCAGTGAAGCATTAGATCAGCTATCCCCAACAACCCTCTGTATTGTTGATTGGTTTGGGAGGATGATGAGATCCAACCCCAAATATAGGATTGGATTGATCAAGGGAAGATCAAGCCAAACTTGTCACCATGCAACAGTCCCACTGTGCTAGTGCTAAAGATGGATGCGACTTGGTGCCTATGTATTGACTACAAGGTGCACAATAAAATCATAGTGATGAACAAGTACCCACTGCCATTCGTTGTTGGCCTATTGGACCAGCTCTAGGGGACACAATACTATAGTAAGAATGACCTCAAATCGGGTTATTACTAGGTGCTTGTCAATCCCACCGACATATGGAAGACGACCTTCAAGACGAGTTTTGGGATTCAGTGTCCTTTATCCAAAGAGTGTTACAAAGATGTTTCAATTCCCTGTTTCCATAAAGTAATCTAGATAATCCAATATCCAAAGTGCAACTGTAGACCTCAAATGCATACAGCCTTAGGACACCGCCCTAGATTGATAAGAGTAAAGTGTGAGCATTAACGACACTCATCACTTTTAGGCGTCGTTGTCAGGGAACTATTGGCGTTGTTAGAGAACATAAAGTCGTTCAATGTTAATTATCTTTATGTGCAGTTGCATAGAATAAATATTAGCCTTTAATATAAATATATATAGCTTTTAAAAAAAAAACAACTTTCCATAGCTTTAAAAAATGTTACATTATCAAGAATTGTGCCAAAATATTGGAATGACAAATTTACCTTTAGCAATAGAAGACTTGTGAGTTGTCATTAGGTAAAAGTTTCATTAATAGATGTATAAGTAGACTTAGGGGTGAAAGAGGAAGGTTTATTAAATGAGACCCTCAATTAACCACAGAAAAGAGCCATTTACAACATGAGGTTGCACCAACACCAACATTTGAACCATTTATAACCGGGTTTAGTGAAGGAACTAGAAGTCTTGAAGAAGAAGAACGATTAATCACCTCATGGAATTATCTCAGCTTGGACAACAAGAGGATCTAACAAGTAGTTCATCACCTACTCTAGACCGTTTTGGACCTACTGAGGTATTTAAAAAAAATTAAAATTTGTGTTGGGAGAACATAATGGCAAATCGACAAGAAGATCTTGATAGGGCTAGTAATGCGAAACATGGAGAAACTAGTAACCCTCCCAAGACTTTTCAATATCCTATCAATTTAGATCCTGACATAGAAGCTCCAATGAAGGTTATTTCGCCTTCTATATTGCCAACCTTCAGAGGAGTTGTGTCAAAAGATCCTGACCAATTATTGTTTGATTTTATAAGGTTTTATGTCAAACCTATGATTATACAAAAAATAACCAAATACTCAAGTTGTTCCCTTCCACCTTGAAGGACTCTGCAATGCAATGGTTCATGGGTTTAGCACTTGATTCAATTCGTACTTGGGTAGAAATGGAAAGAGCATTTTTGGACATATAACGACAATACTCAAGGGTAAAAAACCGGAAAGATGAATTGTTTAGAATGAAACAAGAAGAAGATGAAACTTTAGAAGACTACCTGGATAGATTTGTGTTTGTTCATAGAAGATGTGAAGATGTACACGCAAAGTTAAGTAAAACAATATTCTTGCAAGGATTGCAGGAAGAGTCGAGAGAAGCATTAGATTTCATGGGAAAAGGAGATGTAAACAAACTTAAAATCCTGGAGATAATGGAATTGTGTAAAAATTATTCCCGTAGAAAAGCAGGGTAATCAACGAAGTAAACTTGGTAAAAATGGAAATGACATGAAGAAGTTAATGGAAGAGTTTGCCAATTTAAAAACCGACATTTTAGTGCATCTCAATACAACACTAGACAAAATAAATGCAAAGAATAGGTCCATTGAACCTTTAGCTGTCTATTGTTTGAGATGTAGAAAGAAGCATGCTCTTCATGAGTGTCCTTTGAACAAAACTACTAAATGCAGTATTTGTGAAAAAGGACATCCTATTGATCAAAGTCATTTGTTACCTAGACTGTAAAACACAATGGAGAAACGATCTCATCCTACAGAAGAACTCAATTTTGTAGGACAAAGACAAGGGGGTAATTTTTCTCAATATCCATATCAAAATGCTCCGCGAATGCCTATGAACTGCGGAACAAATCAATAAATCCTTCGTCTATGTCATGGTTTGTTCCATTACCTACACAACCTTGGGATCAACAACCATGGAGATCACCTTAAGACTGGTCCCATACTGAATAGACAAATCAACATTGGATTCAACAAAATCCACCATGGTTACCTCCACAAATGCAAGGTCAACAATGGATACAACCACATCAACCTTACTAGCTACAACACCGATAGCAAAACCAACAACAAGGTTTGTTACCTGGACCTACCCATATTCCATCTCATGGACAACCATAATAGGTCAAGCAACCTCCACTTCTAGCTCACCCTATGGCAAACCCTAATAACACTAGACAAGCAACACCTATCTATATGGATGAATCAGAAGATAAAGCCACGCTTAGTGCTATTGACTGTGATAATATCCGATTGTGCTCAAGCAAAACACTTCCTGATCCCACTCCACCTATTATTGTAGAGATGGGAAATGATAAGAACGATCAACAAGAACCATCCTCACCTGGGCAGCATCAACAAAAAGTACATTCATGAAAACAATTCTCCTCCTCCATTTGAGAAGGTACCTTATCTTGAATGATTAGAAATGACAAAAACATCATTTACAAAATCTGATTTGATAAAGGAATTGAAACGCTTAAATATTACGATTCCTTTACTAGAAGCAATTAAAGATGTTCCCATGCTTAATAAAACAGTTAAGGAATTGTGCATTAAGAGACCAAGAAGGAAGAAGAAAGCATTACCCTAAATCCATATAGGTGGATGGAAAGTTGGTAGAACTTATTTCACCCAAGTATGGGTATCCAGAAATCCCAATAGTTACAGTATCGATAGGGTCAATCTAGATATCCAATGTTTTGATTGATCTTGGGGCTGCCATTAATGTCAGGATGAAGGATACTATGAAGAAATTACATTTAACCAATCTAAATGCAACGTCTACAATACTTGAAATGGTTGATCAATCAACTACAAAACCAGAAGGAATAATAGAAATTATTCCTATTATAGTTTCTTCATGGGAATACCCAGTTGACTTTCTGGTATTACAACCCCAACCTACTATGAATGGTTATCCATTAATTCTTGGAAGACATTGGCTTGCTACAGAAACCACTTTTATTGATTGTAGGTCAAGAGATATGACCATTTCAAATGGAGTAGACTCTAAGAAGATTTCAAAGTACCCTCCAACAAAACCTTCAATCAACTTTTCTGGTAAACTATGGTTTTCCCCAAATCAGACGAGGAAACTTTAGCCACAATTTATGTAAAAGATCATGTTGAGGAGTTGGGTCCATTAAAAAGAGTTATTTTTGAGGATGAGACTATCTTGCTTAACAATATGTTTGACTCAAGCTTTGAAGATGAACCCATTACCGTCCACTGATTATATGGAAAAATGAGGATGAGGAACCTGAGTATTTATCACCTGTTTCAGTACAAGATAGACCATTTAATTTGCCACATGGGTGGCATCGACAACTCCTTACATCATTTCAATGCCCTATAACAAATTTAATTCCCTTAGGAATTACTTTAGATCAAAACACTAGAATATTCCATTCTTTGTTGCCACATCATTGCCCTTTGAATTCTTTGGTTAGCAACTTTGGAGGAATTAATTCGGTGCATTTTGGCACCAAACAAATCAAGATACAAGAAGGAAAATTTTTTAATATCAATAGTTGGTTGTATAATGAACAAGAAGAAAAATTGTTCAATGTGTTGAGTAAACATCCCAATGCTTTTGCATGGCAATATAAAGACATAACAAGAACTCATCCAGATATCATGTTAGGACATCGCGTTGGATTGATAAGATTAAAATGTGTGCATCCAACCTCAATACCAACATACAACACCACCCTCGATACCAACCCTCAATATCATGCCAACCTTTAAATGAATGAGGGAGGGGTCTTATTTATACAACTAAGAGGTAGTTGCATCCTCCAACTAACTACCTACCTGACACCTCATCATTTTCTTAAATTACATTTCACATGCATTTGACTTACATTTATATTTACATTGCACTTCATGACTCACTTTATGACTTTATTAATTATATGTACATTTCATCAAACACTCTCTTACGTATAACAAAATAACACAAAATGACAAAACTTATTCATTGGTCAATTTACCTACCTACAATACGTGCACAACCAAGAAAGATGGTGGAGTACCCATACCCTACTAAAGAGAAGCAAAAATGGTAGGAGGCTTGTGCACAAGTTAAAGAGGCAATGACAAAGCAAAACAATGGCCAAAAATATAAGGAACCCATCACAAGGCCAAAAGAAAATTTGTCAACAAAAGAGTCGGCATTGCAAGTACTAGACTCAATTGTGTTGATCAGGATGTCCAATTTAACTTGTGCGGTACCCAAGCTTTACACAATGGTTGAAGAGTTGACATGCACAAGAATGAAGGAGAATATATATCACTAAATTGCAACAAGACAAACAAACAAAGACCAATACATAGACTCAATAGTCTTGTTGATAGATGCCAAGAAGAAACCTGCACTAATTCATATTGATTTGCTTGGACATATCTTGATGCAGGTGATTGTCGATAGGGGTTCAGGTTTAAATGCCATGCCTAAAAGGCAAAGAGACTTGGGTATACCATTCTTGTGGTCACCTAATTTTCGATTGTATGGAGCAGACTTGAGTGCAGCAGCAATCTTGTGGTCATTCTGGACTTTGTAGTAATCACCATGCAAAAACCATCCTAGAATGCATTGTTCAGACATGGGTGGTTATGCACAGAAAAAATTAATCACAAATAGGAGAAGGATCAATTGACATTCAAAAAGGGCCAGCACAAATATATCATAAACTTGAAGATTCAGTCCATCAATGAGGAGTTGGCATCCTAAGATAAATTTGGCGATTCCTCATCTAACAAAGACGAGCCAAATGAGGAAGAAGTATTGGAACTTGAGGTGTGCACAAAAGATGAAGGGCACTCAGACAGTGAGTTGCTTCATTGGCAAATGGAAAAACTATGAACTCTTCCAACCCACATGTTTGTGAATCAGCACAGAGGAAGAACATGACAAAGAACCTCATAGCACTTACAAAGTTAGCAAGTGCAATCAAGCAGCAGAGAAAAAATCCGACCAACTCCTACAAGTTGGAGGCGAGGAGGAGAAGCAAGCACATTCCCTTGATATGGCAAAGGCAACAAAAGACCTTGACATGATCAAGTATGAAGGTCCAAAGATGGTGCAGGTGATCCTCAACAAAAAGGACGAAGAGAAAATGATCCATTGTGGAGATGATTGGGACCCACTCTTAAAAGCAATTGTCAAGCAATACAAGGAGGTCTTTGCATGGACAAATAGAGAGACCTGCAAGAGATTCCATTGGATTTGTGCATACATCGAATCCCTCTAGTTCCGAATGCGCAACCTAAGAGAAGATCGTATAGAATGAATCCCAAATATGCAACTCTAGTAAACGTAGAAATTGAGAAGATGCTTGGCGTAGGAATTATCTTGAAGGTGATAGTGAGTGAATGGGCGTCCCCCATTGTAATTAGCTTGAAGAAGAGTAGTGAAATCCGCATTTCTGTGGATTTTATGAGCTTGAACGCATTAACAATCAAAGACCCATTTCTGATCCCATTCATGAATTTAATTTTAGAGGAAGTGGCAAGGCACGAAATCTATTCTTTCTTGGATTGATTCTCAGGCTATAAACAAATAAGTGTTACCAAGGAAGACAGACTAAAGACAACTTTTGTCATAGAGAATGGCATATATGCATAAAATAGGATACCTGTCAATTTGTGCAATGCACCCACCTCATCTCAAAGGATAATCCTATAGATTTTTGAACAAATATCAACATGCACATTTTAGATGTTTTTGAATGATTGGTCATATGGCAAGAAAGAAGAACATTTGAAGGCACTAGAGGAGTGCATGGCATTGTGTATGAATGCTCAACGTTCTTTGAACCCAAAGAAGTGCAAGTTGGTGGTGTCATATGGCAAATTGTTGAACCCTACGATGTGAGTTCTTTGAAGCCGTTTATGGAGCATGTTGAGTATTATCAGTGATTCGTCAAGAATTTCAAAAAAATGTCACACTGATTGGATGCTTTGACCTGCAAGGGTGTTCCATTCAGGTGGACAAAGGAGCACCAACAAGCCTTCGAGGAGTTGAAGGCGAAGTAGGTTTGTGCACCCATTTTGGTGTTTCCAGATTGGGAAAAGGAGTTTAATGTCCACATTGATGCGTCTAACTTTGCAATCAGATATGGATTGGCGCAACAAGGTCAGTTTGGGCTTTGACCTGCCCATATATTTTGCAAGTCGATTGTTGTCGATGGCAAATAAGAATACAGCACAATGGAGAAAGAAGCATTGGGGATGGTGTTTGTAGTGCATAAGTTCAAATACTTTGCTTGCAAACCCCTTTGCATTCTTTGTGGACAATCAAGCATTGTTGTATGTGATCAACAAGCCATCGATACACGAACGAATTAGTAGGTGGCACATCACGTTGAAGTGTGTGTTTCAAGTAGTGGTGAGACTAAGAAAGAAACACCTAATAGCGGATCAATTGAAAAGGATTCACTCAAGAGAGCCTGTAAAGGGATAACTTTTAGAGGAGTTTCTTGATGCTCATTTATTTTCAATCACTATGCTACCATCTTGTGGCATGTACATTAGGAGAGGCCTAAGGAGATGCCAACAGTTGAAAGGAGGAAAAATGTTATAAAATCAGCACAATTCCAATTGATTGGTAGTTTGTCATACAAGATAGGACCTGATGGCATTTTACAAATATGCGTAACAGGATGAAGAAGTGCAAACAATGTTGAAGGAATCTCATGAAGGGCTGGCAAGAGGGCATATGGGACCAAATGCAACCATAAGAAAGGTTTTTCTGATATGGTTGTGGTGATCCACCCTCTATTGCAACGCAAAAAAAAAATTTCATGGTATGTGATACGTGTCTCAAAGCTAGGAAGCCACTGCGTCGAGACTTCATGCCATTACATCCATCGTAGTCACATGAGTTCTTTAAGCATTGGGGCTTGGATTTTGTTGAACCTCATTAGACCAATAAACAAAGGTGTAGGTAGATCGTGGCAACAACTGAATATCTGACAAAGTAGGTCTAGGCAAGATCATTGCCTAACAACTTTGCTAAGAACATTGTACGCTTTGTGTATAAGAAAATAATCATTAGGTTTGGAGTACCTCTACAATTGATGAGTGGTCGTAGACGTCACTTCGTAAATGAAATTATTAAAAAGCTTACCACACAGTTTAAGATATTTCATTCTTTGTGAAATACTTTCTACCCAAAGGGCAATCGGGCAAGCACAATCAACAAACAAAGTGTAGATTGGGAAGAAAAGTTGCCACCAGTCTTGTGGGCATATAGGACAACATTCAAGTCACTAACAAACCATATGTCATTCTCATTGATGCATGGAAAGGTGGCAATAATGTCGACAAAGTTCTTGATACCAAGTTTGAGAGTGGCGGTGAAGAACCGTCTTGGAGATCAAAAAAGCCTCGAGAGAGGTTGGTGGCACTAGTCAACCTAAACAAGAAGAGAGTGATGGCACAATGGGCCATGAAGGTTGCCCAACGTCAATGGTTGGCACAACAAGTACTTGCAACAAATGAGGTTGAAAGTAGTTGATCTCGTGCTAAGGTATAATGGCAAGAGGGAAATCAAGCCAAGAAAATTGAAGACCCTATGACTTGGGTCATTCTAGGTAGTCATTCTAGGTTGAAAAGGTCCTGGTTGGTAACACAATAAAATTGAAGACACTAGACGAGATGCAATGTTCCAAAACAGTAAATAGTTCAAACCTTAATCCATACAAGGTTTGCACACAAGTAAACCTTGTATGGTCCATTGCAGTTGAGTTCGAACAGACCACCTGATGCACGAAGTCAAGCCTCGATGTCCTTTAAGGGATCATGATACACGAAGTGGAAGGGTGGAGTCAAACAAACAAAAATGGTACTCAGGCTAAGAGCGACTCCCAAGACAGTGAGCTTACAAAGCAGTTAGCAAGGTTGTACACGCAAGGAGTCGCAAGGAATGTTGGGAATGGCATGCAAAGGCAACAATTGATTATTGAACAAGAGGATTTGGAGCCAAAATACCCTGGACAAAGGAGATCGCGCATGCATGTTACGTTCACTGAAGAAGAGAGTTAGCATTCACAAAGCGGCAAGACTATGCCCTTGACAATGAGACGAGTCTGGCTAGGAACGTCACTAAAAGCAATGAGTTTGAGACGCAATGAAATTCAAGATGACAAAGTACTAAGTTTGTTGGCAACCATTGGGCATGCGCAATAGAGAATGTGTGTAGAAATTGAGCAACTACATAAATGGACCAAACACGAAAATGTTTTGGCGAGTTGCAAAGGCACCATGCACAAGGGTTGCAACAGCCATAGTTGAGAAAATCAGAATCGGATCGGAATCGACATGGAAAAGAATTGGGAAAAATCGTGAATCGGCAAAAAATTGAGGACAAAATCAGTAAAAAAATCGGCATTTTTTCATTGAAAAATCTGAAGAAAATGCAAATTTTCATTGAAAAATCTGAAGAAAATGCAAATTTTCATTGAAAAAAGCTTTTTTCATGCATATCAGAATTTTTCGGGAAAAAATCAGCAAAATCGGCAAAAAATCAGCTAGCCTGTGAATCGGGAAAAATCGGATCGAATCGGGATTTTTTGCAGATTTTCTCAACTATGGCAACAGCTATAGGAGGTTGCAAATGCAGTTGCGAGGGAGGGGACATGTCCAAAAAATGTTGTTGAGCAAGGACGACTAACAAAGAGATGCTAGAACATGTTGTTCATTGTATGGCGCAAGCTAAAGTTATGGGAGAGAAATGCTTGTCGTGGCAATTCAACAAGTTCTAATGCAAGTTGGAGAGATGTGCAGGAAGTTTTGAATAACCTTGTGCATGGCAGTAATAACTTACCAAATAGTGATGTGTCGAATACCCCTTTGCCTGGCAATGATCGCCAAATAATGGAGTTCTCAAGTTGATGAAGAGCAATAGTTTGACCCTGACAAGTTGGAGCAGTGGGTAAGAAGACTAGAGTAGTACCAACTCTTGCTCAAGGTTAAAAAGAAGATGTCCAAGAAATCATCCAGGTTGTTATATTAATCATCGGAGACAGTTATTGAGTGTGTGCAATCACTACCTCCAAAGTGTGGCAAGGACGGTGACAGTGACATTGATGAATGTTTAAGATGTCATGGCAACCCATTTGCCAAATAGAGAAGTTGCACACACAACGATTGATAGGGTTGAACCCTAGCTAAGAAACATCATAGACAGCAAGGAGTTGAATGAGGCGCCAAGAGGGCAAAGCAAAATAGGGTTGTAAATGAGTCGACAAATACAAAGGTGAACACTAAGATAAGGAGTGACACTAAGTTGGAGTCTTGATCAACAAAGGAAGCAATCAAGCTAGGGATCGCAAAAAAATCGTAAGTGTTCCAATGATGCCGCTATCCTGGGTCATCTATGTGCATCATTAGACCGTCTACACGTTGCAAGAAGTTGTCCAATTGTCTGAGTAACTTGGCAAGGTCGTCAGGGCTCCTAGGCTGCCTAGAACATTTGTTCGTCCTCCTTGATTGTCTAGGTGGGCCAGTAGACCTCCCAAGTCATTCAAAATGCCAAAATGGCCCCTTAGGTCGTCTAGAACGGTCATTTGACCTCCTAGGCTATCTAGGAAGGATGTCAAGACCCCCAAGCTATTTGGGAGGGTCGTCTAGGGAATTGTTTAGGCCCCTAGGCCATATTGGACAACTAAGCCAACGGAGAGGGTCATCTGAACCCTCCTTGCCTATTTGAGGTCATTGGGCCACTAGGCCAGGATGTCTGGTTTATGGGCTAGCTCATCTAGATGACCAAGGAGGTCATTTAAATCCTTAGACCTTTTGGGACAAAACCGAGGTTGTCAACCCAAACCATTCGGTTGTCTAATCCGGCTGACAAACCCACCCTCCTCCACCGACAAAACACCTACGACGACAAAGACCCCCTTCAACATGGCATGCAAAATGAACAATTATAGGAAAAGTTTTAAGTTTGCCACATGCATGCCAAGTGTCACTATACTTGAAAGAAGTTATGAAAAGGAAAAGGAATTGGATCCATTTCATTTTCACTTATGCCAAGAAGAAGAAAACCAAGGGGGAAGCCAAAACCAAAGGAATCAAGTTGACAATTGGAGCACATCAACTAGGGCATGAGCCAGGGCACGTTTTAGGGTTTCGACAAAGTGAAGCCAAGGTTTCATGAGGAGAAGAAATCAGCAACAACAAGGCAAAGAGGATCTTCAACGTGGAAGAAGAGCTATTCGAAAGTAGCATATCACAATGAAGATGAACAAAAATGATGAGAGGTTTTGGGTCCAAAATAACATGTATTTGAAATGCTTACCTAAGGCAACCAATGGTAACATGGGAAAATGTCAACCATAGACAAGACATGCTACTCCATGCAAGCCACAAACCCCACCTATTTGACATCTCTCATGTCATAAGGTTGATATCCAATGATACTCAATGTCCAAAAGAAGGGCACATTTTGAGCTCTAGTGGGTTTCACTAAGAAAGACAAGATCTCATGAGACAACATCTTGGAAGGAACTCGGAAGTAATCATATTGGTCCATCACAATTCCAGCAAACGATGGAAAAACCAGTGTGACTATTGAAGACCCATAAATACCATCATTAGATGGACATTGACAAGTCCATGTCGGACAAGCGAAGTACGAATCACTGCCTTGTGATTCCAAATTAGTGCCCATGAGTTGTGTTCTTGCACTTGCTTTTGAATGGACTGCTGAAGGGTTGTTGTTTCAGCCCTTAGGTTCCCATTTAAAAGTAGAATTTCAGTTTGCTCTTCCTGAATTTCAATTCGCTTGCTTTTGATTTGGATCAAAAACTCTTCATGGTGATGAACACCAATCGAAGGAGCATGAATTTGGCCCATATGTGTGAATTTAACAATCCTTTCTTCATGCAACTAGAGTTGGCATTTAAGGTCTACAATGGTGGCATCCTTCTCACATGTTCCAAGTTTCAGCTCTGCCAACTGGGTGTGAAATACAGATCCTAGTTCTTCTAGCTTGGCTACCCAATGGGTGAGCTACTAGTAGGAGATTTTGTGTGTCAAAAGACTCCACAATCGAGAGACCTCCATTGGACTCAGGTATAGGTCACCTTCTTACCTGCAATCAGAAATGCAAGCCAGACAAACTATTAGCAACAAAGGGCCAATAGCATTTGTCCAAGTTTGAACACAAGTTGTGCCTTGGTCAACCTCAAGCATAGCATAGAGTGTATGCACATTTGTGTATGCTTTTACAAACAAAATATCCTACAAACATGCTTAAGAAGGCCCTACAGACTGGATTTTTGTTGCCAACAAACACATTTACAGAATCTACAGCCTTGGATTGGGTGCTGGACATTCATTGGTTCATCAAAGCAAGGCTAGATTGATGCACTTGAGGGAAACCTTTTTGGACCAAATTTGTTGTCTGATTTCAACCAACTATTGCAGACTCAAAGGTGCTCACAACTTAATGCCATGTCCCAATCCTAAGTCCACAGACCATAATTAGAGCAAGGAATAAAGACTGATGTATGATAAATCTAGAGGGTAAAAGTGACCAATTGCAGGGCAAAATGAACGGTTGTGGTTCAACAGCTATTACCAGTCTTGATGGTCATTGTACATAATTCCATGGCCTTAGGCTATTACTAGCAGTTCATGTCCACATCTGACTCCTGGAAATAGAGTCAACTGGAGCAGAGCAACAATGAAAGGCATTATTTTTTTGCCTCTTTGCTGGACTAATGTCCTATGCTTCAAGAAACAAGCAATGGTAAGGGCATTGGTTCGAAAAACTTTAAAAAAAAAAGGACAACGATGAGACTAAATCATTAGACAGCTTTGGAAGTGTTGAAATAGTCCAAAAATGGAAGTTGACTTGTTTTAAAAATCCAAATCCACAAAAGAATTTCATGGTTACAAAATGATCACAACTAGTTGGTAAATTCATTTAGTCAAGATTTTTAATATTTGGAAATATTAAGACCTAAGGGGTTTAGCGCAAGCAAAGAAGAGCATGGAGTTTCACATTGTAAATCAAAGTTCAAATCCCATGGGTCAACCTTAACAATTGAGCACATGGGATTTGGAGCAATGGTAGGGAGTGAAGAGTTGCACATTTTAAGCCAAGGTTCAAATGTATCAAATCCCATGGGTAAGCCTTAACATTTAAGCCCAAGGAATTTGAAGTTTGAACCAAGCAATAACAAATGATTAGTTTAAAACCAAGGTTGACATCTGATGCATGAACCATAACATCTATCAAATGGAATGAAATCAAAATGGTTAAAAACATGGACTTTCAAGGTAGAAACATAGGTTCAAATCTACTAGGTGATATACACATAATTGCCAAGTTGTTATTGCAATACCCCTATGCGGTTTGTTAAAATCTCATAGTAATGTGGTCACAATGTAACACGGTAGGGCTTTGTTTCAATCCCATATATATATATATATATATATATATATATATATATTTGTGTTTGTTTCAATCCCATGTATAATTATATACGATTGATAAATACATATATAGGATTGAAACATAAATATACATATGGGTTTAAAACATACATACATATGTGGAAGTATTACATGTGATATAGTTTCCATGGATGCATGTCAATTGTTGCTTTGTAAACCTTGGCTATAGATATGACTATTTGGTATAATAGAAAGGCAAACGCTTGTGAAGTATCCATTGATGGAGAATGAAGCCATCAAAGAAAGCTGGCAAGCCACACATGTTTACCTTATCTACTGCATTTCTAAAGAGAAATGAAGTTCAGACAAGCCTCAGAAAATGTAGGGGTATGCTGCCTAATATTTCCAGTAAAGGATTGATTAACTTTAATTTATCAATCGTATATAATCATACATGGGATTGAAACAAACACAAATATATATATATATATATATATATATATATATATATATTTGTGTTTGTTTCAATCCCATATATAGGATTGAAACATAAATACACATATGGGTTTAAAACATACATACATATGTGGAAGTATTACATGTGATATAGTTTCCATGGATGCATGTCAATTGTTGCTTTGTAAACCTTGGCTATAGATATGACTATTTGGTATAATAGAAAGGCAAACGCTTGTGAAGTATCCATTGATGGAGAATGAAGCCATCAAAGAAAGCTGGCAAGCCACACATGTTTACCTTATCTACTGCATTTCTAAAGAGAAATGAAGTTCAGACAAGCCTCAGAAAATGTAGGGGTATGCTGCCTAATATTTCCAGTAAAGGATTAAGTAACTTTAGGTCCGCATGTTCCTATGGACATAAAATTAACAAGAATCTCTTGCCATGTTGATCTACAAACAAGTCCAAATATTTCTAATCATACAAGATACAAATTATGCATGCAAGAGAAGGAAGACAAGAGAACATAGATTGAGGAATTATTGGAATTATTGGATTAAGGTGAGCATTAACTCATCATATGGAAAAGAGAGCCAATAAATAATACATGGTTCGTGATGCAACGAACTTATCGTTCCATGCCCTAACCACCTAGAGTATGCGCTATTAACATAATGTAATAAAATATAATCTACCCTAACATCCCCCCTTATTACATTATTTTGAAATACAAAGAGTGTTGCGAAACAACTCAAATTTGACACGTGCAAGTGCCTTAGTGAAAATATCCGCAACTTGTTCATCGGTGGGAATGTACTGGAGCTGTATCTTGTGTTTTGGAACTTCATCTCGAATAAAATGACATTGAGTGTCAATGTGTTTGGTGCGTTCATGAAACATTGGATTCTTGACGAGCTTCAAAACACCTTGGTTGTCGCAAAACAAGTGGATTGGAAGTTTCTTGGGAAGACCCATACTTGAAAGAATGCGACGTAACCATATCACCTCGCAGACTGCTCCACGTGTTGCGCGATATTCTGCCTCTGTAGATGATAAAGCAACCACCTGCTACTTTTTATTGTGCCAAGAGACAGGACCGGAGCCAAGATGAAAAATGTATCCAGAAGTTGATTTCCTATCATCAATTGACCCGGCATAATCAGAGTCCGTGTAACCTTGCAAGAAGAAGTTGTCATTCTTCTTGTATTCCAGGCCATATTCTGTACTACCACGGACATAATGAAGAACTCGTTTTGCTGCTTTCCAATGACTAACCTTAGGTTCCTGCATGAACCTCGAAAGATAATTCACAACAAAACTGATGTCTGGCCTGGTGTTGGTCAGATATATGAGACTCCCAATCAACTGGCGATAGAGAGTTCCATCTACCTGAGGAGAAGTATCATATCGCGATAATTGTAGCCCTGTTTCCATTGGAGTTGCTTTAGGCTTACAATCAGTCATGCGATATTTCTCAATCAATGTCTTGGCATATTTCTTCTGTGTCACTCTGATGTGATTCTTCTTCTGTTCCACTTCTAAACCAAGACAATAATGAAGAAGTCCTAGATCTGTCATCTCAAATGACTTTTTCAAGTCACCTTTCACTGCATCTATCAATTTCTCTGAACTGCCAGTGATAATCAGATCATCAACATAGAGTACTAGAATCACTATTTCAGAACCAATTTTCTTGAAATAGAGATTAGCATCCGAAGGACTTCTCTTGAAACCATGCTGCAATAGGTGATTGTCAATTTTTATGTACCAAGCTCGTGGAGCTTGTTTTAACCCATACAAGGATTTAACCAATTTGCAAACCTTTTGCTCTTGGCCTTCAACCACAAATCCTTCTGGCTGAGTCATATACACTTCTTCCTTGAGATCACCATTTAAGAAGGCACTTTTTACATCCATCCGATGTAGCTTCCATCCGAACTGAGCTGCCATAGCACAAAGTACACGAATGGTAGTCATTCTAGCAGTGGGTGCAAAAGTCTCTTCATAGTCAATGCCTTCTTTCTATGCATAGCCCTTTGCAACAAGGCGGGCCTTATGCTTGTCTATAGTTCCATCTGCCTTATACTTCACTTTGTATACCCATTTGCAGCCAATGGGCTTCTTTCCAGAAGGCAGATCAACTAGCTTCCAAGTGTTATTTTTGATGAGAGACATATGTTCTGCATCCATAGCTGCCTTCCACTAAGGCTCACTAAGTGCATCTTGGACTGTGGTAGGTTCATGCTCATCCAATGAAGACATAAAAACCCTATCATCATCCACATCCATATCTTCTTCTTTATCTTCCTCTGCATCTACAAAAAGTTCTTCAAAGTGTTGGCAAAGCTCGTCAACCTCTGAAGTCGATGCTTCTGCTCTCTTTTGATGAGTCATACTGCGTGTACGAGGTCGATCTAAAGTTAGATCTGGAGGTGTAGTCACTTTTGAATCTCTCATTGTGCTAGTATACCATTTGGGAATCTTCTTCTGTGGGGGAGGAGTCTCTTTCTTAGGCTCCTCATCATCCAGGTATACAACTGAAGATGTGTTATCTGGTGTGAAAGCTTCATCAAATACCACATCTCTACTGATGTGAGTTTTCTTGGTTTTAGGATCTATCAAACGATATCCCTTGGAATGCTCATCATAACCAAGAAAAATACACTGCAGGGATTTCTCATCTAACTTCTTTCTCTTTGCTTTTGGAATGTGCATGAATGCCTTACACCCAAAAATCCTGAGATGAGAAATGGAGGGCTTTCTACCACTCCATGCTTCTTGTGGAGTCATTCCCTTAAGAGCTTTTGTGGGTGCTCTATTCAGGAGGTACGTTGTTGTATTGACAGCTTCTGCCCAATACTGTTGCTCAAGATGTGCCCCTGTAAGCATACAACGAACCATTTCCATGATGGAACGATTCCTCCTCTCAACAACTCCATTTTGCTGCGGAGTATAGGCTGTAGTAAGCTGCCTCTTAATCCCATGTGTACTAAGAAATGTGGAAAATTCTTTGGAGGTATATTCCCCCCTCGATCTGAGCGGAGGGTCTTAATAGAACATCTTGATTCCTTCTCAACACTTTTCTTGAACTGCTGAAAATACATGAAGGCCTCAGACTTCAGATGTAGAAAGAAAACCCACATCTTCCGTGAGTAGTCATCAACGAACAACTGAAAATACCTCTTTCCCCCATAACTGTTTGGCATAGGACCGCACAGATCGGTGTGTACCAACTCCAACGGTCTTTTGGCTCGTGAGGAGCTCAACTCAAAAGGTACTCGGTGTTGCTTCCCTGCTAAGCAATCCGAGCAAACAGGCAAAGTGGATGAAAGGTTGGGAAGACCTTTCACCATTTCATATTTACTCAACTCAAGTAAATATCCTGAACTTAGATGGCCATATCTTTTGTGCCAAAGAGAAGTGGCCTCTTTTGTGTTTACCGCCATGGCAACATGAGGTGTAGAAATGGCATCTAAAGCAAACAAGCCATGCTTGTAGGAAGTTGTTGCTACATGTTTGCCCTTCCTTGTGATGAAGCAACGCTTCTTTCCATCCTCAACTCTGAAATCAACCACCATGTTTTTATCCAAGATTTGAGGTACTGACAACAAATTGTTTGCCAATCCTGGAACATAAAGGACTTTCTCAATCTGACATTTTCCATCTGGAAGAGTGATTGAAACATTTCCTTCACCCTGGACTCTGTAGGTCTTATCATCAACTATGGTAACTGGTTTGCCTTCCTTAGCCTCAAATGTCTCAAACCACGATTTATCACCAGTCATGTGTTTACTGGCTCCGGAATCAATATACCACACAGGATCCTTTTGCTTAGAATCTGTGTGAGTCATGAGCACCTTGTGTGCCCTCTCAGAATCTGAGTCTGATTCCTCATAAGCAACATGTCCCTTTGGTTGCTTATTCTTCTTTTGTGGTTTGTACTTGCCCTTTTTCTTTTGACCTTGGTCATGTGGTTGTTTATTTTTGAACCAACACCTGTTGGTGTCATGGTTGTCCATATCACAAATTTTGCAATACTTCTTTTGTCCTTGTTGAGGTTGCTTGCCTTTGGAACCTTTGGAAGAAGATCCCCCCTTCTGAAAGTTACCCTGTTTCTTTGACCCCTGTTTTGAGTAAAGTGCATTATTTGACACTTCATCTCTTTGAAGTTGATTTGCCTCCTCAGTTTGAAGCAAATTTACCAACTCCACAAAAGTAACTTGTCTCATGGACACTTGAAGGGATGTGATCAACACCTTGTAGGAATCTGGTAAAGCTCTCAAAATGACTGAAGTCAAGAGCTTATCCTCTACTATTTCTCCCAAAGCATTCAACTTGGACTTCAATTCTGCCACTCTACATAGGAACAATTCTACTGATTCACCAGACTTCATACTGAGAGTATGAAGTTGGGATTGAAGGTTAAGAATGGTGGATTGATTCTTCCCTTCATATATGGTAACTAATGCATCCCAAGCATCTTTACCATTTTTAGCATCACAAATGTGAGGTTGTACTTCATCAGTAGTAGCAAGCAAGATAAGCATGAGGGACCTTCTATCCTTTTTATCATATGCTTCCTGATCTGTACCTGCTGTAGTGGGACGTTTTGTAGTGCCAGTCACTACATCCCACAAATCTTCAACTTGTAGAATGGCTCTCATTTTGGTTTTCCATGGAGCAAAATTGGAACCTTTAAGCAATTGTGTATCTGAAAGATATTTGTGTATAGTGGCCATTATGAAGGTTCCTTATATCACCAAAATGGTCTCTCTTTCGATATACCACAAATGAGTACTGAAAGAGAATTCACTCAAATTGATGGCACCTGCCTAAAAACCCTTCCGAAGAAGGATGATTAGTTTGAGGAAATTAAGCCAAGCAATAAGAATGAATTAGGGTATATGATGGAGTGAATATCAAAATAAAATTGGCTTTCCTTATTTCTCCTCGATGATTTATAGAGAACAATAGCTCAGACGTCGTTGTTGCAGCTATATTAGGCGTTAGATACAGTAGCCCAAAGCACGACAACTTTACTTGTAAGTGTGGGCCAGAGGTACCGTAAATACCGAACGTTGTTGTGCAATAAATTGCACAAAAAGGTTTAAAATTTGGGGTCTTATGTGCTTTTGAATTTTAACTTATGATGTAAGTGCAAAAAACAGGAAATTAAATGCAACATACAATCAAAAGTGCCCACAAATTTTAAAGCATAGGTGTCGGATTCCACCGACAATGCACCTATTTTTACAATGCCAATTTTAAGGTGTCGAATGCAATCGAAAATGCACCTTTTTACAATAATTTTTGCAAGAAATTTTGTTTTGAAAATGCAAAAATTGATATTCACAATTCCCCCTTGTGTTATAATTTTGCAAAAAAGAATACAATTTTGTCCCCCTTTTGTTTGCAAAATAAACAAGTTTTGGTGGAATTTTGAGAACCCTTTCAGTTTGCAAAAAAAAACAATGTGCAATTCTTGTTTTGTATCCCTCCTTGTGAGAAAAAAATGCACTATTTGTCTTTGTATTTTGCAAAAATTGATGCCCCTTTTGCTTTGTTTTTGTTTGCAAAAAAATTATGCAAAGGATTTAAAAAAAAAATACCTTTGAATTTTTCTTTCAGCAAAAAAAGAGCATTTGTGCTACGCACGAGGTTTGATCCCCCGACCTCCCATGCAACAACCTTTTTTGTGGCCGATCAATTGTCTCGGCTGCCACTCCGGACAAGTACAAAGGAGAAACCCTTTGTATTTGAAGTCGTCCGGGGCTAGCCGCGAGGAAAAAAATAAATTTTGCCTGCGCAGGGTTTGAACCCTCGACCTCCCGCACAACAAAGACCGAGCACTGGCCCAATCGACCAGTCGGGCTGGCACTCCCAACGAGACTAAAGGGGAAGCTCCGTCAATTTGAAGACGAACGCCCGAAGTTTTGTTTAAAAAAAAAGTCCGAGATATTTATCCCACATGCAGCCTATTGCTACTTTTGTGAGGATTGAAAAGAACCTCGCCTCACTAGGTTCTTTGATTGCCTTTGGGCAGTCATCGTCCACGTGGCGCGGTCGGAGGAGTCCAAGTCGTCCAGTGTCGGTCCAAGTGGCTCGTGGCTTGTCCGCGACGTGTCCACCACGCGTCATGTCCACGTAAGAGTCGCGTCCACATCATCGTCCGGTCCACGTCAACCGATGAGTCACACCGCCACGTCACCACCTTGATCCTCGTGACCGTCCACCAAGTCAGCTCTGCCATGTCAGCACTTCCGCCAAGGCAGCAGCCACGTCACAGCCTCCTTGATCCACGTGTCATCCACCACATTAGCTCTGCCATGTCAACGGTCTGGTCGATCAGTTCCCGATCCGCCTTGGGGTTCGTGTCGAGCGTCCAATCGAGTCAATCCAGGGGTCCAGCTCCTCGAGATTAGTGTCCTGGCTCGAAAAAACCGCCTGCACCTGCGCCAAGTTCCGCCACTCTAATACCATGTGGGAATAAGGTGAGCATTAACTCATCGTATTGAAAAGAGAACCAATAAATAATACATGGTTCGTGATGCAACGAACTTATGGTTCCATGCCCTAACCACCTAGTAACCACCTAGAGTAAGCGTTTAATAAATGATGTAATAAACATATAATCATCTACCCTTACATATTCGAGGTGGCACTTGCCTATGTGCAACTCAATTCTCATTCTCCCTTAAAAAGGGAGGTCAGTGGTGATTGGGTGCTAACTCTAACGTTATAAATAACCTTTCTATTAGGTATAGACATCCCATAGCTCAGATAAAGAATACGCTTGATAGTGCACTTGGTGCTTAAAATTTTAGGCAAATTGATCTGTAGCGTGGTTCCTTACCAAGCTAAAATCAAAGATGATTGGAAAACTTGGTTCAAGACAAATGATGAGTTGTACAAATGGGGCTTGCGATGTCATTTCAAAAGCCACAAGTTCATATATGAGGATGGTAAATTAGGTACTTGGGAAATACATTAGTAAGTTTGTAAATATGTATTTGGATATATTCTGTTTTTAGAATAGCTTTCAAGGAACAAGTGCATATGTCCTTTAAGTTCCTACAAATTAAAATTTGCTTATAAATTTGGACAAGAGTGACCATCGTACGACAAATATAGTGTTGTGGGGATTGTGATACAACCTCCGTCGTTCCCCTCCCCCCAGAAGTGAAGATAAGGGAAATGCAATACTTGGTTTTTCGATTCCCAAAGCATTCCAATGTTATAGAGGTTTCATGGATTAGCAAATTTTTATAGGAACTTCATATGAAATTTTAATCGCATACATGCATCATTGATAAATTGCACCAAGGGAAGGACCTTTGTTTGGACAAAAGTAGCTTAGAGAAGTTAGGAATTATTGAAGAGGTCATGCAAGCTCCAATTTAGCTCTTCCTCATCTTGGCAAGCCCCGTTGTGTTAAACATGATGTTTGTGGTGTAGTAATCAGTGGTCTCTTGAGTAAGGAAGGACACCTGTTTGCCTTGCTTATTGAATCGTTGATTGAAGACAATAAGAGGTACTTCACTATGATTAGAAAATGCATGTAATTCTGCAAGCTTTATAGCATTGAAGTCATCATTTTCTGCATAAAGAATTAATATTAATAATTGATCATCTGAAATTGCACAATTCTCATCTGAAACAAATCCTCAGGCCTTTTTATTTTTTTCGAATTGTGATATGGAGTTGTCATGCCTGTGGCTAGAATTGGTGAGAACTCTTTTCAAATTTTGGGGTTTATGCTCAAAGATATGTTTTTGCTTCCAATTCAGAACCCACATTGAAAAAACAAAGAGGAAAATTAAGACCACAAAGACAATATCAGAAAGATACCAAATTGATGTGGATAGAACCCTCACGACGACACAGGAAAAATCCATTTTGCAAAAAAAAAAAAAAACTTCACTCTAATTCATTACGAAGTCATAAGAGCCAATTCTTTCTCAATGAAGCGCATCCAACTGTAAGCTCTTCTACAGCCCTACAGCTGCCTGCTTAATAAAAAAAAGACCTCTACAAGCTGCTCAACCTGACCTAAGAAAACCTTCCTGGGAATTCAAGACCAATTCAATAAATATGAAATAGCTGGCAGTGCTAACAATATAGCAAGCAGTTTCCTTAATAAGGTCCTGCAGTTGAATGGTAATGCTACAACCATCACCAGCAATTGGATTACTATTTTTCAATCGCTTTTGGATAACTTTATGGTAAAAAGCATCATAGCAGACTTCAATATAGTTTTTCCTATCATAAACAAACCAATGGACAAACAAATAGAAAGTTTATTATATTAATGCCCTGTGAGTAACAAAAGCAAGTCAATAGAACTTTAAAATTTATAATTGGTTACAGTAGGATGGTAGAAGCCAAAAAAAACAATGCTCTAAACCCAAAAAATCAATATTACAAAATTCAACCTCAAGTGGATGAACCATGTAACATTCGATATCATGTGGTACAAGAACATTATAGATATCATACCTATGTTGTCTAAGTGCACATACCCAGCCATATTTGGCTTGTAACCAAGACACACGTACAGGATACATTTACCAAGGTGCAAAAAGCAGCCCTCCCACACAAGGCACACCCAATGAGAGGCAGTGGACCCACGATGCACTCAATACATCAACATCAAAACTCATTAGAAATGAAATGAAATGAAATATTATTAATGTCCTCGGTGGGCCAAAATAAGACCCAAGGGACTATAAGAAGGACAATAATGACTGCCAGCTAGTGGGCTAAAAAAAGCCCAACAAAGAAAAGAACTAAGATAAATACAAGACGAAACCCGACAACCAGGCCAAAGAGAAAAGGAGAAAGAAAAGGGGGACCAGAGGGGGAGAGATGCAGTCCGAAAGAGAGTACACATCAAGAAGAACGGAGAGAGAGAAGGAGGGGGGGGGAGGGAGCAACCTAGGAGGGGCAAGCTCTAAGAACCCTTCAAAAACTAATCTCTCCTAACAGTCGAGGCCGAAGTATCGGAGTTGAAGAAGTCCATGATATGTCTTTGTCCATCGCTAGTTCAGAACCCTGACAAGCTGTGGGTGCGTTGTCTAGTGACCCTACTCCTGTCCAAATTTTAAAAATGAAAAAATATTTTGCATTCTTGTCTCGAGTCCAAGTTCGTCACACCATTAGTAAATGTGACTCACACTTGTAGTGTGATTATGCACTAGGGTCAACTGTAAACGTTGTGGGAGCCATGGGAGCCACATTGTATGAGCTACAAGCCAACACTCTAAGTTAGAAGACTAGGAGTCTCAATCGTCTAAACTACAAGTCGTCAATATGAATCAAACCATGGGACTAGGAACCATCTCAATCAAAGCCAAGCCATGGGTTGAGAGTTGGAACTATAGAGAGTAGAGGGTGTAACTATGAGCGTTAGGCCTTAAGTAGATAGCTCCACTTTTCAAGAGAAAAAGCTCTTGCAAAGATTTTCCAAGGTGAGAAATTCCCAAAATAAAATAAAATAAAATAAGTTATGACTACATTTTCTAAATTTTCTAGTAAACAATGATGCAAGATGAGCTATTACGATGAAGCATATGCTGCAAAGTGATAAAATCAACCAAAGAAACCTGAAATGTACCCTTTGCAACCAAAATGCTACAGCTTGAGTGGGCCTAATAGTGGAGACTTTGGAACTGAGTAGAGGTCCAAGGTTCATATCCTACAGGCGGTAGGGTTATACACCATGATTTGATAACCGGAGTAATGTTGAATAACCATATAATGGGTAAACAACATACTCCATGAGGGTCGTCTCATATGGCCTATGGCCTTGTGGACGTTAAAAACTATTTTACCTTTACCTTTATAGGAAGTTTAACCAAGGTTCACTCCAATTACCTTAGAAGGCTCAATCTGAAGTTATGTGAAGTTGTCAATGAGAGATCCATTAAGTCAAAGTACATAGGCTTTATTAAATGGATGAAGACAAAATATGAAGTCGATGTTGTTGCATCATCAGGTTCAACAGCCAAAAAAAAAGTGAAAATCCAATGTGTTGTCTCTCAAATTTGCACAAATACATTTTTCATTTTGACTTATTTGACAAACTTTCATTTCAACTAAAGGTGAAGAAGTAGCAAACTTTGTTGGAGTATTTATGGCAGCCACTCGTTAAAAAAAAAACATTATGCAAGGAGGTGAGTTGCAAGGGCTTTTGTGGAAAATCCACCTCTTTAACTAAAATGCATTTACGTTGTTTCAAAAATTTTGAAGATGCAATTATTAATCTTGGCAAAGGTTACACATTGTACTCTTTTGAAACCTTGATTAGTCTTCTTCATGAGGACATTGAATCTAATATCCAATGAATTAAATGAAAAAGAAAAAGGATGTGAGGAGAAAGGAGGACCTCTAATAGTGGGAGACAAATCTTCACCCCACCATCGTTGACCTTCCCATCTTCCTATATTCCAAAGTCCATGCCATACTACTAGATTCTTTTCTTTTTGTTTTAGTTTGTTTCTATTTCGGTTCTATTTGCTATAGTGACTCTTCTAATTACTTGTAACATTTTGATACGTTGGAAATAAAAAAGTGGTGGCATTGAGAACGAGGTAGAAGGGAAGTTGATAAGGATATTACTGAGAAAAATAATGATAAATGGAAAAGAATGGGTACATTATTGGTGATTTGAATGGAATGATGAGGAAGGAAAAATGATGAGGAAGGAAAGGAGAGCGAGATGATATAGACATAAACCCAAATAAGCTATTCCACATAAGTAACAAAGATGCTTTTAGTAGCCCTTTTGGCCACAGTAGCAGAATTCTTCATGGGAGTTGAGAGGATAATCGACAAGGCAAATCTTCTCAACAATGAGGAAGGGATAAATGGGTTTCTATAAGTCCCCTTTGTCCTTAAATCTGCTTTCACTTTAATTATGTAAGAAGTTAGATTAAGAATAATAGCAATTTTTCCAGCTGCTTACCATGGTTTATTTACATGTAGATTTTTCGAAGTTTAGTTCAGAATGTAAGGGCAAAATTAGGTATTTTATTCTCCCCATAAGACGTCAAAGCAAGGAATTTATGTAATTGTATTTCAAACCCCACCCCAGAAATGACCAATAGGGTTTTGACAACTTTGTTTTGGCATTGTCGTAAGTCTCTTTTAAGGGATTTCTCTTGGTCCCATAATGTCAACCCCACATAGATAAAAGATTGAGGGAAACATCAATGGCCTAATATTTTTAATCTTCCTCTATAGATGTCAGTCGTTTGTAGAGCCTCTCTTACCTCTTGGAGGGAGGTTCTATGAGTGGAGGAATCTAAAGTTTTACTCCAAAAGATAAAATATTACGCTTCTAATTTCTTTGAAACCCATGGAACATTTCCCCAAGCTAATATAGTTTGTTTGGTTTTCCAATGCCCTGTCAAATGTGTGGATGCATGTTTTCTATGCAAATTGAATGGCCATGTGAAAAGAAACCGCCATAGGTTTTTGGTTAAAAGAGGGTCCTAGGGGTAATAAAGGGGATTTCAATGATTTGCAAAGGCCGAGTGATCTTTTTACTCCTAGAGAGGAAGTAGTAAAATGCTTTGTAAATGTATCCAAAGAAAACTCTCCAGGCATTCCTAAATAAGTTTTTACCCGAAGTTTTTACCCCTAGTCCTAGACAACTCTTTGATAAAGTGCTTGCTCAAGAGAGAAGTTTTTAAGAAATGGCAAATGCTTTAGGCCAGTCTGATCCCTTTACTTTGAAAGGTAACAGAGATAGTGATATAGCGACTTGCTCTGAAAATAAGCCCACAGTAGATCATGAAATCGGTGATGCAAAAGAGGAAAGTGGGGAAGTTTCTTCCACTAATCATGCTATTGTTCTTACAAAATGGGAAAAACCCTTTGCAAATTGGTAAGTTAGATTTTCATATTCAGGAGAAGACACACATGAGCCTGTGATTCAAAGTTTATTTTCATAGTCAGATGTTTTAGCTGAGTCGTCTTTTCAAGTGGTGAAATACCCTAGGTTTGATCTCAGTTGTGCTTTCTTAGGGATGGATTAACACTCAAAAGAGGAAAATCTAGGGAACCTTTAAGAGCAGAAGACAAAACTAGCCAAAAGGGCCCTAGAACCTTAAACTATATGATGGATCTTGCTAAATCCAATTTTTAGGGCTCCACTGATGCCCAGGTGCGCACAAAACTGAGAGCGCACAAAACTTCGCTGCGAAGTCGGGATTCGCTCTATACTTAGAAAAACTAGGTTCAGCTCTCTGCACGTTGGCTCCCCAAGTGCGCTCAAAATTAAGGGCGCAGCCCGACTTCGCTGCGAAGTCGGGTTGCACAATTCCAACACTTAGTCAAATTTAGGGCCTTTTGCCCTCTTGGAGAAACAGTCAGAAGAAGGAGAAGGGGGGGGGGGGGATAAGAGAATGAAACTGATGGCAGGGAAGAAAGAGGATAGTGGAGAAAGGGAGAGAAGGAAGAGGGAAGGGAGAGCAGCATCCTTACAAAAAAAAACCGAAGACATGGCACCCCGTGCAAAATGTGGCAACAGTCTCCAAGCCTCTTGAATTTTATGATAAGAGAGGTTTTGGATCTTGTATGCAGAGTAATATCCGCAACCTGTTAAATTGATAGATATAATCCTACACAGACATATGACTTCCTTGTCACAAGCAAAGCCATTTGATGATCAAGTCATCATCATAATTAGAAGGATAAAATGTCTCCTTCAAGGTTGTGACAAGTTGATCCCAAGTGTTTATGGGATTCTATTCATCCTGTTGTTCAGTGACCAAAACCTTAGCCACACCTAAAAGCTTCAAATTTGCAAAGGGACTTTGTCATCATCAGGGATTTAACTATGGGCAAACCAAGTTTCCATGTCTAGGAGACAACTATTAAGGACTTATGGATCCCTAGAACCATCATAAATTTTGACCTCGCATATAGCCTTAGAGCAAGTATCATTATTGTATATTTTTACATCGGGTGGCAAGGTTTGGACACTAATATCATTAACTTTATCAGCCAAGGTACTAACTATTGCGGCAAATTCATTCATCGTTTCAACCAAATTGGCGACCATGGCACTACAAGTTGACCAAATTTTACAAAACGAGGGGGGGCTTCTTACAAATTCAAATTGTGGGTTAAATCTAGCACTATTGGAAATTCATGCACTAATTTTTCAAATACAGATTTAGCATGAAATAAAGACAATGTTTGCATATATCATGCATTATGTAGAATATATTAATTAATTAATTAATTAAACAATTACTTGTGCATGAATTGAAAATATCTTTTATAAAAATAAGCCTCTAATGGCCAAATTTTTCCTCACGCTCACAACGTCGAGGATTTTCCCGACCAACTGCCAACACATGGACAAAAGACCTTTCGCAATGTCAATGCACGCTTCTATAAGCAAGTCATGCATCTAGTTTATCGCCAAGTCGCCAAACCATGTTGTGTTATCGGACCGGTCAATGGGGATTTGGCGCAAGATTTCTGCCCACGTAGGAATTGCAACGAAAGTTGTTTCAACACAACAAAACGCAGGTGGAGGGCACTGTCATTCCCTACGACCGCATGCAAGACTTCAAAAAAGGGAGAGGGTGGTGACTGCAAGAGTGCCCCTTTCATGTATGCCACCTCATAATCCCACATACACCTTTGATAGGGAAATGATGATATCGACAACAAAATATAGTGTAAGGTTGTGAACTAGCACAGACCTGAAGCGCCAAGCTCTAACAGCAAACGAGCTTGACAGACGAGCTTACTAAGATGTCCTCGACATCCACACAAAGTCTGGAGGAGATTCACAACGTCTGCAACGTCCACGGCCGAGATAAGACACTGGCGGAGACAGACAAATCATGGTTGACATCGACATGATAGACAAGTTGATTTTCCTCTAGCTAACCCATGTGTCCAATTTCCATGTCAACTTTGTCGCCATTAAAGGTGGAATTATTCCTGTGTCCCGATGAGTTTCCTTATGTCGAGTGCCTTCGAACGCCAATGTTCATGTTGATCGCCTTGCAACGTACGTCAAAATGCAATAGTGATCTATATTAGTAATTAATATATTCTACATAGTGCATGATATATTCAAACATTGTCTTTGTTTCATGCACAATCCGCTAAATCTGTATTTGAAATGTTAGTGCATGAATTTCCAATAGTGTTGGATTTAGCCACAATTTGAAATTGTAAGAAGCCCCCTCCCTTTTGTAAAATTTGGTCAACTTAGGCCACAAATTTGGCTATAACAATGAATGAATTAGCCACAATAGTTAGTGCCTTGGCTGATAAAGTTAATGATATTAGTGTCCAAACCTTGCCACCTGATGTAAAAGTATACAATAATGATACTTGCTCTAAGGCTAAATGCGAGGTCAAAATTTATGATGGTTCTAAGGATCCAAAAGTCCTTAATAGTTGGATCCTAGACATGGAAACTTGGTTTCCCTATAGTCAAATCCCTGACAATGAGACATGGAAACTTAGTTTCCCTATAGTCAAAGTCCCCTTTGCTAAGTTGAAACTTTCAAGTGTGTCTAAGGTTTTGGTCACTGAACGACAGGATGAACAAAATCCCATAAACATTTGGAATCAACTTGTCATAGCCTTGAAGGAGACATAATAGATTCTAATTATGATGATGACTTGATCATCAAATGGCTTCGTTTGCGACAAGGAAGTCATATGTTTGTTTAGAGTTATATCTATAATTCAACAGGTTGCGAATATTACTCTACATAAAAGATCCAACACACGCTCTCATCATCAAATTCAAGAGCGGATTATAGGATCAATTGTTTAGGGAGTTTAAATATACTTCCCTTACAACACTTGATGTTGTATTCAACAAAGCACAACTTATTGAGAAGCTTGTTGCACAATCGAAGAAATCGCGACAGTCTAGCTCAAGAAGAATTTTCAAGCCTTCCAGTTAGAAATAGCAAGCAATAAAGGTGAAAAGATATCCTTCCTCTTCTCCTTCTTCTTCCTCTTCTTCTCATAAACATTCCTCTTCATTTGTAAAGAGATCTCAAAAATCTTGTACTTATAGTAAAATGAGGGCACATGAAAGATCTAAGTGTTTTAAATTGATGAAGAAATATATGATTGTATGGTCTCGAGACGAGGAAACAAGGAATGTTCCCATTGAGACTTCAAAGGAGGATAGGACATATAATGAGTTGAAAGGTAGACTTAATAAATTCACCTTAATGAATCATTCTTCATCAACAGGTGACCATGAAAATTTGTTCGTCACGCGTGCTCACCTCACACATGACTTCTCTGTGGATTGTATCATCGACAATGACTCACAAAAAAAATTGGTTGTGAGGTCCATTGTCAACAAATTGCAACTGTCGATGGACCCACATCCTCGTTCATATTCACTATGGAAGGATAGTAGCACCACATCGCAAGTCACACACATATGCACTGTGTCTTTTGCTTTTGGCCCCAAATTTGTAGATAAGGTCCCCTAATATGTGGCCCCTATGGATTGTTGTGGGTTGTTGCTTGGTAAACCCTATAATATGATAAGAAGGCTCACTAGGATGCATATAATAACACATACACTTCTAGCTTGACAACAAAATATTTCTAATCAAATGCACCAAGAACACCACAATTTTAGTACTCAATTGTAGGCAAGCATTAAAGGCAATAAATCAAGCACATGAACTTGCATTAGTTTTCATACGACCACAATGTGAAGAATCACAAGCAAAAATCACCATGCCCACTCAACATGCTTCACTTAACAAATTATTGCAATCCTACTCTCATGTGTTTCGAGAGCCCAAAACTTGCTCCAGTCCAAGCAATCAATCATAGAATTGATATAATTCCTATTGCACCTCTTCCTAATGCCCAAATGTATAGACAATCGATACTACAAAATGATGAAATCAAGAGACAAATCCAGGACTCGTTGTCTTTGGATCAATTAAGCCGAGTACATCCCCTTGTTCATCACTAATTTTGCTTGTGCTCAAGAAGGATGGGACTTGGAGACTTTGTATTGATTTTCGGGCATTAAACAAAATCGCTATCCACTTCCATGCATTGATGATCTCTTGGATCAACATTGATGATCTCTTGGATCAACTTCAATGTGTGAAGTTTTTCTCCAAGATAGATCTCAAAAGTGGATATCATCAAGTTAGGATTCAAGTAGACGACACATGGGAGACAACATTCAAGACCAAAATAGGCCTCTTTGAGTGGTTTGTGATGCCCTTTGGTCTCACCAATGCTCCTGCCACCTTCATGAGATTGATGAATGAAGTGTTCAAAAACTATATGGACAAATTTGTAAACATCTTACTTGGATGATATTCTTGTCTACTCCCACACTTGGAAGGTTCACCTTGAGCATTTGGAACACGTCCTAAGTACTCTTCAACAAAACAATTTGTATGCCAACCTTCCCAAGTGCTCTTTTGGACAAATATCAATTTATTATCTTGGTTTTGCCATTAATGAACATGGTATTTAGGTGGATCCAACTAAAGTAGAAGTTCTACTCAAATGGCCAACTCTTGTTACTCTCATTGAATTGTGGAGTTTCCTTGGGCTTGCAAACTCCTATCGTAAGTTCATTCCTCAATATTCCACCATTGTCGCTCCCTTGCACCACTTGACAAATGCCAATGTTGTGTTTCAATGGACAAAGGACCATGCTCGCGCCTTTGATACATTGAGCAAAAATTGTGTTTTGCACTTGTCCTTGTTCTATCGGATCTCTCACAACCCTTTGAGATTGAAATAGATGCCTCGTAGTTTGCTCTTGGTGTCGTGTTAAAGCAGAATGGCCATCCAGTGGCCTATCACTCTGTAACTTTTTCTACAAAACAAAATTATTCCACCTATGACTAGGAGTTGTGTGCATTGGTTCAAGCCATCAAGGACTAGAGACACTACCTTTTGGGCAAGGAAACCATTGTCCACATGCATGATTTGCCTCTAAAGTTTCTTCAATCACAAAATAAAATTGAAGAAGCTAGACATATGAAGTGGAGATCAAACTTACAATAGTTTCACTTGGTCAAGTATAAAAAGGGGAACAACAACACTATGGCAAATTGCTTGTGTCGCCCTCCTACAACTCATGCTTTGACTATTGTAACCACTTCACACATAGGTTTCTAGACTTGACCTTCACAATGTGCTCATGATCCAGATTTTGGACAAGTTTACCAACATCTTCAGCATCTACCTCTTCCGTTTGAAGTCGTTTTCAGGATTTTCACATCAAGGAAGGGTTGCTATATAGATTGGATAAACTTTGTGACCCACGTGAGCATCGATTGTCTCTTCTTAAGGAGACACATTCTACAATTTATGGTGGTCACTTTGGCAAACATAAAACACTTCATCATTTGCAGCGCTTCTTTTACTGGCCTCGCATGCAGCGAAATGTTCTAAGATTCTTAAGGCAATGTGTTGTTTGTTGTCGTTCCAATCCAACTAGCTGTAAGTTGGGTTTAAGTGTTCCTTTACTCATTCCTTCTCATCCTTGGGAGAGCATCTCAATGGACTTGATCAGTGGCTTTCTGATGACTATACAACAACATGATTGTGTTTTTGTGGTTATGGACAGATTCATCAAGATGGCTCAGTTCATTCCATGCCACAAGACAAGTTTTGTGCCTTAGCCTAGCTCTTCTTTGACTTTGACTGGCACTCCTTTGGTCTACCTACCAACATCGTATCCAACCTAGATTCATTCTTTGTGGGTCACTTTTGGCACTCTTTGTGGAAGATTTAAGGAGTTTCTTTGAACTTCTCCACCGCCTTTCCTCCTCAATTGGACGGTCAAATCGAAGTGGTGAACCTTACTTGTGAAGAGTTTGATGATCTACCACCATACATCTCTAGTTAAGCGGGACTTGAGCCTAACCCACATTGAGCATGCATACAACAAGGAAGTTCACTTCTCCACTAGACACTCACCTTTTGAAGTATGTCTTTGCTTCCAACCTTTGGCTCCTTATGAGTTGCCCTTATCTTTGCCTTCTCCTGCTACCATGCACATCCAAAAAGAGCAAGATAAGGTACACTCATTCATTTAGCACTTGCAGAGTCTTCAATCCAAGGTAATCCAGATTCTACAAAAGACTCAACAGTGGCAAAAGCAGGCCATGGATCGTCATCAACTTCCTCATCATTTCCAGGTTGGAGACGGAGGTTGGTTGTACTTGGACAAGTGTCATTTTTTAAATAAGGCAAATACTAAAATCAAACCACTACGCTATGGGCCTTATACTATTCTTCGACAAGTGTCAACAAATGCTTTTCACCTTGATCTTCCAACACACATTGGCATACACGACGTTGTCAATGTTAATATTCTGAAGCCATACCATGAATCTACATTTGCGACCAAACCTATCATCAATCATCCTATTGATGTGGTACCTAACTTTTGACTTTGTTGGATTCCAACCAAGTGTTCTACACAAAGACTTGGCCAAACCTGCCATGGGTCTTCTCCACTTCCTACCTTGTTGCCAAACAAGGTCAACTTCCACATCAAGCTCGCTGGATATCTCACCATCAGATGTCTCAAGATTTTTCTTCTCTTTTGGAAGCATTGGAGTCCAATGCTTCTATTGTTCGGAGGAATGATGAGGATTGACAGGGCATATTATATTATAGTTTGTAGAACCACTTTCATAGTGGCATGTGAGCATGTCAGCCACTATGATAGTGGTTATTAGTTTATTAGTTGTTTTCAAGAGCATCTTTGAGCCACTTTCATATGGCAGGTTAGTGACTATTAGTTTATTATGCCACTTTAATAGGCATGTATGCCTATCTAAGTTTGTAAGTTTGGAATAAGCAATCGATTTAAGTTTGGAAACAAACTTGCTCCCACATCAAGGTAAAACTTTACCCAAAAAATTTGTCAATGTGCTAAAGTTGTCTACTGAAGTTTGGCAAAAGTATCGATCTTCTATAGTCCAAAGTCATTATTCCCCTAAGTCATTATTCCCCTGTACATCATAGCTCTCACAAACAATATAAGATCAAATATTGGGCTTTAAAAAAAGAAAAAGAAAAAAATTTAAAGCCTACTCCAAGGCCCTAGTTTTAAAGTCGCAATCTTGGAATCCCTTGCTCGCAAAAAACTTCACAAGTGAAATTTTGAAAGCAATACTTTGAGAAAGTCATTGAAAAATGGATTTTCGCAAAATAAAGAAATAAAATTATATAAAAAACTGATATGATACTTTGTTATCACTTGCTTTGGAATACAATTACAACATGAAGCGACACCACAAAAGAGCCAAAAAAAAGAAATATCTTGGATCAAGTGATGGAGATTTACACCTACTTTAATACCATGTAAAAATTCATGGTAAAGCCTTAGCTCAAATACCATGAAGAATTTCACAATGAAAAGAGAATTGATGTAATCACACCATCCAGATTTCATAAGGAAAAGAAGACATGGGATATAGGGTGGTACCATAGACATCGTTATTTCACTAGATATCATAAAAGGATAGTATACTTGATGAGATTACGATGATTTGTGAGTGGAAGTATTTAAGTTGTTCACAACATTACACGAACCCAATAGTGTCACATGCCAACATATTATTGGTCCATTAATTAATACATGGATCACTTTCCAAGTGAATATGGGCCTAGAGGATTTTTAGAAAATATAACTTCAATACAAAAACAGCACAAGGTCAGTCAAAGCCAAAGTAAACAGATACACATTTCAACACTATACGATCATGCTCCCTATTGAGGTGGAAGTGGTCTCTAAGGAGAAACAGTGTTCTCCTATTCAAAACTTTTAACATCTTTTCAAAAGAGATGTCTCATCTTTACTCCCCTTTTATGGACCATTGTTAGGTGGACTGACAAGTCCCTGTTCCTTAATTGATTAATAAAATGCCTAAATTGAGTCAATAAAGAATCTTATGAGAATTTATAGTAGAACTATCGCCACTCAAAGGAAAAGGGTCTTTAGGTACTGGTAAGACATTATGTGTAAGACACAGGAAAGTGTACAGAAACATCCATGTAACTCTTTGCTCCTTGCTCAAGCTATTAAAGCTAAAAATCAATAGAGAGCTTGTTAAAACTCTAATACGAAGCTAAACAAAAAAAGAGCCATTACGCAATCCTGCATGTTCCACTCGTGGCTCTTTTTTTGTTTTGCTTCATATTATAGGTGTGCCCTAGAATGAAGGATAGCAAATTACCAGGTGGATCTCTGTTATTCAATCCAAAAGTTCTATGTCATTTGAACTCTTTGGGAAAATTGTTTGTCATGTACAAAGAATTGAATATCTCTATTGCATATTCAAAGGATAGAAAATTCTTTCCATTACTTCAAAACGACAAATGACATAGTGCAATTGGGGATGGGTTACCATTTTTTTGGCTAGTTTCAATATGTTAAATGGCCTCCTTTAAGATAAAAATAAGGTTTGCTCTTTTTCAAAAATGTAACACAAAGTCTATTTTAGGGATTTGATTGCAAAAAGACCATATCTTTGCCATACAAAGGAGTTTTCAGAGCCTTTTTTAAAATCACATAGTTTTTTGCATTCTATGCAGTGTTGGCTCTATTTTTTTTGTTCTATAAAAGTGCAGGTACATTTTTACAAATTTATTATGGCCCAAGTTATGTGTCACCCACTCGAATGGGAATGGAAAAGATTGTTAAAAAGTTAGTGAAATATCATGACAACTTGCTTTCTCTGGCACAGAGATTGCAAGTTTGCCAAAAGGTGTTGTCAGCCTATTCCATCTATTATTCTTCTGCTTGGTTCTTTTCCAGTGGCATATTCCTATGATGGAATTCCATTCCACTATAATACCTAGTAGTTCTGCGGTTTGGTGGTAGGAGGCAACCCAAAAGGCATACTCTAAAATGAAAAGTTTGTGTTACACCCAATCACTGGAGTGGTTTAGGGCTTAAAAATCTTAAACTTCAAGAAGATGTCTTATCTGAAAATACTCCAGAGGTATTCCCCCCTTAGAAGATGCTTTTAGGTGAAATATTCTCCAAGGCTTTCCTAAAGGATAAAATCATTGAAGAGGACCAACAAGTATGATTGAGTTGTTGTTCCACCTTTCTCTGTGTATGTCAAAGGCTCTACTTTTTCCAAATCTATCTGGAAAGCACGGCAGTTGTTCAAAGGAAACGTTATTTACTCCCTTTTCTTGTATGGGTTCTAAAGATCAGGTATTTAGATCCCTATAATGGGCACTCAAGTTGAGACCAAAAACGTTGGCTCAAGTGAAAGGATATTCAAGCTTGGCTCTGCTGGAAAATTCCCATACAAAAATTCAATCTAGCTGACAGTAATAAAAGAATCTTTACCATTATAGTTGGGCCTTGGATCTCCTGCCTTTGGGCTTACTTTACATTGGAATGAGGATGTTTAGCAAGATTTGAAGTAGATGAATGGCACCCATTTTTTGTTGGCCTCGTTTAGTCAGTTGTATGGGATAGCTTTGGGAACCTTTCCTTCTGACTTTGAGCTAAATGAGATCCGCTTTACCACTGATACAGAAAAGACATGGATTAAGAGATATGGATGACTTATCTGGATCCTAAGAAAGCTTGCTTTAGATGGCTTTTGTTATGATGGAAACTTGCAGTTGGAACCCTACTTTCTAAAGTTGGCATTGTTGATTCCATATGCTTTGTCTGTGGAGATGTTTAAACTTTGGAACATCTCCTTTTAGTGTCCACTGTCCTTTTTCTCAGCTTGTATGAAGTCATTATTTACTTGCTTGGTCTTAGCTAGAGAAGAGAAATGTGGCTGGAATGACATCAGGACTGCTATAATTGTTGATGCCGACCTTAACAAATCTCTCTGTTATATGTATATCCATGTCTGTCACGATTATCTGCTTTTTATGGAATGAATGATCATGTTCTCAATAATATCGAGACGGATTTTGCTGACTTCATTAAAGAAATCACATGTTCTATCATTGTTTTGCAGCTATCTCTGCAACTGCAGGTACAGGAACAGTACTTGTTAAACTTTCTCGTTTCAGCCAAAATCAGACTCCTACCCTGCTAAAAGGGGTAGAAGAAAGAATTTTTCAAGCATCGTCTCCTCCTCCTACCCTAGTTGCCAACAAAGACAGGTTCAAATTGGACAATGACGGCCATGCGCTACAGGCATGACCTGATCCTAAATGGAATGAGCAAGAGACCAATCCAGCTAACAAAGTTATGCAGAATGAATTGGATAACACCTAGCTCCGGGAAGATCAAGCTATTGAGAACAACACTTTTCTGACTGAAGGCATTGAAAGAGATCCCAATCCTTCTCCACATGCTTATTATGAACGCTCTGATACCTTTGAGTCTATCAACCAAATGGAGGCTTGGAACCAAATATGCAGAGAGATTGGGAAGTGGTAAGAATTGGTAGAAGAATTCACATACTAGATGAGAATGGAGATATTCTTTCAGAAGGTCCAAGCAAAATATATAAAGACCTTCCACTAGTTAATGTCAGATAATAAACAAAGGCCATGAAGAATCACAGAACATTGCAATGGATCACAGCTGTCACAAAGGAAAAGGTAGTAAGGAAGACTCCACTCTTGTGTATGTTTGGGAAAACCCAGCTCCTCTTACTCACGCTATTTTATCTCTAACTATCATTCCCTGTAAGAAAATCCAAAATCACAGGATTAGAAGTTGCCATCTTAAAACTCTTCCCACATAGTTATGGAATGTAGCAACTAACATCCTACCTACCCTCACTTAATCTTGCATGTTCCTAATCAAGCATGCATGATTGTCAGATAAGCATAAAACTAACTCATAATACTCCAAAGAAATACTCCGAGAACCCAGCATGGATAGCATTGAAATGCAACTTAATTTATCTGGGCAAGCAATGGCCTTACTACTAGCAAGTTTGCTAATGCAGCATTAGAAATAGACACAGACTAAAAAGCATGTTCTTACCTACAGAATCAAAAAAGCCACAATTTGACTTGACAAATTATCACAAAAAAAAATACAAGGATCAAACCTCTGATTTCAGGACAAAAGTAACAACATGCAATTCCCTGAACCTCAACAAGCCTTTACATCATCTATTATCTACCACTATCCCTTCCTCCCTTGGTAGAAACCAAGGGTATAAACCCCAAAAACAAGTGTCCCTATCAAAACCTCCAGATAAAAATTTTAAACAGGAAACCTCAACCTAAGATTTGCAAATTTCATTTCTATTCAAACCCATGTAAGAAAATCCCACTGATGTATTATGAAATTTCCTTGAGATTTACAAAAATACTTCAGCCTGTAGTCTAGTGGTAAGATGAGGCATTTACAGGACAAGGACAAATGTTTGAAAACCAGTGGACGACAGAGTCTATCCAGCCGTGATCTAGTGGTAAGATGGGGCACTCATCATAACAATTACTCGACTTCAACACCCAATGGGCATTAAGACTCCATCTGGCCGTGGTCTAGTGGTAAGATAGAGCACTTATCACAACAATGACTCGAGACTCGAGATCGACACCCCCAACTGTGGCCTAGCGGTAAGATGAGGCTCTTATCACAATAATAACCCAAGATCAAAACCCGGTGGAGCAAAGTCCTTCCAATTGTGGCCCGGTGGTAAGCTAGGCCACTTATCACAATCGTGAACCAGCATCAAAACCCTAAAACCCTGTGGCGTGCCTAACATTCAGGGTGGGGTTTCACGCTACAGAAACATTTAAAATTTTAAGCGGGCACCCAATAGAGAATTTTCAGGAGTGTTGAAGCAGATTTTTTGTCCCTTGTTGTTAAAAAACTTTATCCTAAGTTAAGATTGTGATTAAAATTCAGAATTACACAGTAAATGGAGAGAGGGCTGGACCAAGCTCGAGATGCCGCACGGGCCTAAAAACTGTATGCTCCATAGCTGAACGAAAGATAAGATTCTAATATTTCATGTAGCAGTATGATTTTTTTTATTTCATGAGATCCTTTGCTCAGCGTTCTTAGATCCTGTAGCCTCGCCATGAGACCCCTGCCTAAGAGGTTTAATATGGCATTTTCGTGAATATGACAAAAGAGATGTAAACCTCTACTTCTTTCTAACATGCAAAACATCAGGGGAGTGAAAGTAACTGTGATGGCTACCTCATGTCCATCATGGCAGGCCAGGGAGCAGGCGGTGCAGACGCCAGCATTCCCCGCAGGAACGCATGTAAGGCACGAAAACACAGCCTGTCTTTTCATGTAACCCTGGGCATATGTGCATTCCCGCCCTTCATCTCCCCCCAACACCAAATCAGCCTCCTGCAAATTCATAAATTAATCCATTACTTCTTCACATCCCACGCCTACCAAATATTCATGGATTAATTTGAAATGAGTACAAATATTTAGTTCATCACACACCATGCCCTTAAAATTTCTTCAATTGTTAGGAATTAGCACACAACAAAAGGTTATTTTAAATATATTAATAAATTTACCAGTTCTTGGGCTTCGACACCTTCGATGTACTCTTTCATGGTCACCGTCGGCTCATTTTCGTCGTCAAATATGTCGCCCATTTTAGTAAGTGCTCTGCTAATAACCTGCAAATAAAAAAACTCCGTCGGAAGGAAAGACCAGAGAAATTCAAGGAACAGTAATGGCGTTTAAACCCTCCATGTTTTCATACGAAATAAAGGAATTGGGTTTTGCCAATACCTGCTATAATCGTTGTATCTTGAGATTTTAATATTATTATTCAAAACGGCTAGAGGAACTCTCAGTCAACCATGGCCAAAGCAAAGAGATATATCGTACCCATCACCTACGATTGATAGAAGCGCGGGGCAACTTCCCACGTCATACGGATCTTTATACGTGCGAAGTGGGATTTGTCCTTATGCGAAAATTTAACGTAAAACACTTCCCCCTTTTTCTTTGTTTTAATTTATAATTATTAAATAATAATTGAGATGTGATCAGGAAGGGATATCGAAGGGTAAGTTTTTGGGTTTTTATTTAAAGATCTAAGTTTAAATTTCCGTAAAGGGATCAGACCTTATATAAAAATCCATGCAAACCTAATTTGTTGGTCCAACAAAAACAGCACAGTGGTTAGGGCTTTGCTTTTTTGGGAGGTCCAAGGTTCAAACTACGACATACCCAAGAAAAAGATAGGTTAAATGGTGGCAGTCAATCTGCCCAAGGTCGATACTTAAAAAGTAAAGATTCAGTTGACTTCGGACTAGGGTTTTCTCTTCCATGTTAACAAAATTAAAATAAATAAAAAATTAAAGGTGATGTACACAAAATATTTTAAAAGATAAATAAAGTAATAGTGTTATTCATGTACAAAATATAATTTTTTTTTATAGATAAGGGAGTTGGTTACATCTAAACTAAGTAATTGTTTAAGTTCAAGGTTCAAACCACAAGTTGCTCCCAACAAGCCTATACCACCTTGTTATTTTAACTACCGTGAGAAGGACCATCGGTCAGATTCTCTTATGTATTAAAAAATAAAAATATTTTGAAAGGTGAAGTTCAGTTGACTTCTTCTAATCCATCAAACTAAGTTTATAGTGGCAGCATAATAATTTACTTATTCTCTTATATATTAAAAAAATAAAAATAAATAAAAAATAAATGTGATGTACATTGGCATCAAAATATTTGAGAAGATAAATTATTATAGGACAAAGTAATAATATTATTCTTTTATTTAATTTAAAATATAATTTTGTAATAAATTATGTGTGGTATTTATTAAGGTTACTTTTATCAAATATTAAAATATTATATATTGACATCAAATATTTTTTAAAATAAATTATCATAGGACAAATAATATTATTATTCTTTAATTTATTAAAATATTATATATTGACATCAAATATTTTTAAAAATAAATTATCATAGGACAAATAATATTATTATTCTTTAATTTAATTTAAAAGTATAACTTGAAAGTAAAATTGAATTTTTAATAAGTTATACGTGGTTTTTTAAAGTAAAATATAATTTATTATCTTGTGTGGTATTACAACACAGCTTGGATATTCAAGATTTAAACCTTGTTGAAGAATCTAACATGTTGAGCTAATGCCACTTAATTTTTATTAGGGTCACTTTCATTAAATACTAAAATATTATATTTGTGTTTAGGTTAATTAAGTTCTATTTATTATTTATTTTTATTTTTTTCAATATTTTTAATATAAATATTTTTCATTTCTTTTTTTATTAAATATACTTTTATTTTTTTATTTTTTTATTTTTTTATACTTTTATTCTTACTCAAAATGTTATGTTAAAAATATTGATATCATGGATTTTTATACTTTTTTAAATTTGGTTAGTGTGAGAAACCCTTATGACCGACGCTTAGGGTTGGGCATCCCCATCCCAGCCTGACCTCTCATAAGGGTGAGAGTTAGGAATCAAACACAACCATATACACATCCACCCCCTTACACACTCGTCCACACTATAGTTTGAACCTTGGACCTTCTGAAGAAGAGTGAAAGCCTGAACCGTGGCGTTGTTCCCAATATCACAATTGGTTAAATTATCTATTACCCATTACCCGATTTCTTCTTTATAAATATGCTAACATTTGTAAGAGATTGCCTTTAGTAATAACTGATGAACACCAACAATGATCTCATTGCTTGTCTAACCCTTACATCCATTTTTTTGTTGATAGCATTAATATAATTTGTAAATCTTACTCCAATGAAATATGTTTCCAATGTTGGTCCTGGGGGACAATGCAACAGTTTGGGCCTTAGCTCTTTTTTGGAAGGTTCAAACCACGGTGTGTGGTTGTATATATATTTCAATTATTTTTCAATTACAATTTTAATCCAATCTGCTTGTTGTGGTGCAGTGGTAAATGCCTTGGGTGCTAGTAGAGACCGACCCAGGTTCCATTCCCCTTGTCTCCATTCTGCAGATATATGGTATAGTTAGGAATGTCCTATGTGCTGGTAGAGGCCGACAAGGCTTCATTCCTCCTATGCCCAACCTGTTGAAAGTGGCACTTCAAAAGGGGTGTTTTCCACTATAAATTAGTTTTTTTATCTTATTGTGCGTGTTTGGTTGTGCTTTTATTTTTGACATACTCAAGGAGCATGTTTTTTATTTTATTTTATTATTTTTATTGTTATTTACTTATTTTTAAATTGGTTTTGTGTGTTTGTTTGCTCCTTGAGTATGTCAAAGGTGGTAGGCCAGGTCCGAGTCCTGGGTGTTTTTGGTGGAATGGATACCCCTGCCTCCTTGGGTCTTACCCGAAAGTGGCATCTCTTTTGGGATGTTTTCCACAAATAAAAAAATTACAATTTTAATCCTTAAAAAGAAGTGTCTTAGCCTCTACATAGTTGTTAGTTAAAGTTTCTTTTATTATCTCAAAAAAACACGACTTTTAATGACTTTTTTCATATTTTCTTTAGAAGCATTATCAAAATTAATTTTTAGTAATAAAAAATCAAAGCAAATCTTTTGTTTTAATGTCATTAACGCGTGTGACTCTCTGCATATGTTCAAATCCTGTAACCAAGTTATTACCACCTCTTTTTTCACACTTGAAACTTTCCTTGATGAACATTATATATATAAACATTCTACAAGAGAGACAATAATACAATTCTAAACTTAGGCATGATTTTGAGATTTATTTTTTAAAATTATATTATTCCTTTTAAACCATAAATTCCAACAAATATTGGCAAGACATATTCTCCACTGAATACACAATGATTTAGCTTTGAAATAATTAATCCAACATTTCATCAACTCTTTCAATGTTGATAAAGTCACCCAATATATTTTCTTTCTTTCTTTCTTTTGCGTAGGGAACCTTTATAGTCCCTAGCCCATTGGGTAAAGATAAAGTTAATAGGACCTCAAACCTTCCAAGGAATCAAACCAAGGCAGCCTATTGGTATGCACTCAGCTGCTATCAACCAACCTATCCTTTTCTAGGCATATTTTTTAATATTTTTTTAATAAACCTAAATGGTGTGAGCAAAGGGACAGTGAAGAAGTAAATGGTCTGATGTTTCTAAATCCTTCTCACATAAGACAAAAGGTCCATGATATCCTCTTCTTTGTAGACTCCCTCGTATAAGATTCCTACTTTGAATTGCTAACCAAAGGAATGTTGAGGCCTTCTTCGCCTCTAGTGACCCTACATTCTTCTAAGGAAAGTATTTAGGGGTAGGAAATTTTGATTGCTCGAAATCCTCATAACCCAACTTGACAAAGTATCCACCATCTTTTGATAGATTCTAAACCAACTCATCCTTCTATGTATATTGTAGATATGCAAAAATCATACACCTAATGCAATTATATGAAATCAAATTGAATAACAAAATCATGTAACCATCAAGATAAAGACAAGAAGTAAGAAAAATGGTGCCCTTCTCATTAATATTGAATCATGTCCTTGAAAAGGAGGTTACAATGATATCCCTCTAAGGGATTTGATACCAATTTGATACAATTTTTACAATCAAGAAATATGGTAGGTGTTACACCCTCTCAAACTGATTTGGGAGGAGTTTCTTGTGACCTCCGCTATGTGGAATAAAGGTTGATGAATCTTTATGTTGTATGCTCCTTGCCAAAACCTGAAATCTGCACACAAGGAAACTCAAAAGACATTAATAGCATTTGTAGAGCCTTTCATGATGAGGCCCATATCCATGATAAAGAAATTGAAAATAAATGTTAAAATACGATAAACAAATGCATGATAAACAAAATTAAACTATGTTAGAAAGCAAATGAAATATTGTTAAACCTACTGCAATCAAGAAAAATAGTAAAATAGATCTTTCCAAGAGGTCATCCTGAGGTAGGGCGGTCTAGCCTGTTGGTCGTCCCTGAGCAGTACGGTGGTGCCTACGGGTTGTCTCGGAGTGGTATGATCGTTGAACTGCGAATAAATCCCTTGTAACTGATGCTAGGTGATGCTAGGGTTGATCTGGGGAATTGATGTTCAAGGGTGCGCTCTTGAAGAACGACTTAATTGCGAGAATTGTCACTAAAACAAGGCTATTGGATGGCACAAAGGATGTGAATGTGATCTTCAAACTCTAAGGGAATCCATTGACATGCTTTCCATGGTGAAAGGATGCAAAAGATGCTTTGAAGCTCTATGGTGAAAATCCAACAACACTTCGTTGCTTTGAAGGTTGTGAGCTCTTTGATCTCCGAAACGACAACACTTCGTTATGTTAAATTGCTATATCATTTAATGAAGGTCGTATGCATTTTTATAGATTTCACAAATGGGAATATTAGCTTGTGAGGGAAGCCAAGAATCAAGAAGCAGTTTGATTCAAGAATGGCAATCGCCCATTCTAGAACCTGCCTACAACTGATAGTTGGTGCTTAGTTGTCCCGTGTAACTAATTTTCCTTCAACTTGGGAGTCAGAAGTTGTTATAGGCATGACCATCCCAAGGTAGGGCGCCCGTGATTGCTGGTCGTCTCAGGTTTGGATGATCTTTGGAGGTCATCTCTCGACAGGATGGTCCAGGCTGCAAAAGGGCAATTTGCCCCTGTTTGAGTGGTGAAAAACATTGTTAAGCCCTAAAGCTACCCAAGGTGGGTCATATGGCTTGAAAAGGTGTCCATATAAGTAGTCTCCTCAAAATAACATGTTTTAGGTGTATACATATATATCGGTAAATAAAACTCTTGAGGATTCTTTTGAATCTCATATATAATTTGTTTGAGTTACTCTCCTTCAACCAAGTTACTAATAAAAATCCATGATCTAGAGTTGTTGCTCATATTAATATAATCTTTGACAATTGGATCTTTACAAGATAGGCATGCCCAAGATAATAGTTACCATTTTGAATCAAAGAAAAGAGGATAAGGCTTCAACCAAGCAACAGACCAAAAAATTGCATAATTTCCTTCATTAATTGAACATCTAATATGTTTCTTAATTAATTGCAAACTATATGATATGAAGTTCCATGTTGGTGATCCTTTGGGTAGGGTTCTTTTCCTAAATAATTTCATTGCATCAAGAGAACCTATATATTTTTGAAGTAACATTTTTGCCCAATTCTTTCCTTGATTTTTGAATAATATCCACCCAAGTTTTGCCCCTAAGGCCAAACTCATAAGTCTAAAATTTTGTAAGCATGTTATTCCAATATTCTCTGCTTTACAAACCTTATCCCACTTACAAAGAGGAAACCTAATTTTCCTTGCATCCTTTACAAAGAAAGTCTATTTGAATTTTATCAATTTTTGATGGTATACTTGTTAACAATCTTAAAAGAGACATCATATAAATAGACACAAATTGCAATGTAGTATTTATGAGTTGTAACCATCTTGCCATGGTTAAGAACTTGCCTTTCCAACCTATCAAATTTCATTCTATCTAAACAAAAAACACAAAACCCCTTTTGATTTCCTTTATGAGACAAAGGAATACCCATGTAGATTGATGGAAAATTTTTAATTTTAAACCATAAAATATCCATAATAATTTATTGTAAATCTAAGGTTGCATTAATGAAAGTCTTGGATTTTGAAGTATTAACCAGTTATCTAGTAGCCTTTTCATAAGATGATAATATTAATTCAAAATACATGGCCTTATTGATTGAGGGATGACCCAAAATAAAATAATCATCAACAAATTGGAGATGAGATTTAAAGGGAACATTTTTTGCAACTTGAATAACTTTGATTATTCCTTCCATTTTTACCTTTGAGAAACCTCCACAAGAAGAATGAATAGATAAGGAGATATTGGACCACCTTGGCAAAGTCCACAAGATAACTTTAAGTAATCATCTAGAAAATCATTAATTAAAATAGAATATTTCTTAGTGTTGTAACAACATTTAATCCATTCATATCAATTGTAGTCAAAACCAAACTTTTTTTTAAACAACATTTCACTCCGGTGTGGCCTCGGTGCAGGAGCAAGAGACCTCCTGCTCTGGGTGGGAGGTCACCTCTTCATATTCTTGCTCCCTCTTTAGCTCTTCCTAGGGTTCTCAGGCAGATATCTTGCTTTACTGAGGAATTCTAGGCAAATCTCCTAGTTTTCCTAGGTTTTATGGCCTTTCATGTCATTGCTTGGTGCTTGGAGGATCTCCAAGACCTTTTATGCTTCCTCCTGAGGTGTTCTAGGAAAGAGGAGGTAGATCTCCTTTTCTTTTGGTGGATCCGTAGCGCGCTAAGGAGGTGCCCCGATGCGGGAGCAAGAGACCTCCCACTCTGGGTGGGAGGTCACCTCTTCATCTTCTTGCTCCCTCTCTGGCTCTTCCTAGGGTTCTCAAGTGGATATCTTGCTTTATTGAGGAATTCTAGGTAGATCTCCTAGTTTTACTAGGTTTTTTGGCCTTTCTTGCTTACTTGGTCTCTAGAGGGTCTCTAAGACCTTTTATGCTTCTTCTTGAGGTGTTCCAGGAATTCTTCTTGGGTGTTGCTACGTGGTCGAACAAAACTGAGTTTTTGGTCATGGTGTGGGGGTTTCCATCCTTGCTCAATTTGGGGGGTTTGTAGAGCTCTTCCCTGTAGTTTTTTCTTTGGCCATGGGATGGGGCCATGCACTTTACTGCCTATAGGGGAAACTCTTTGTTCCTCTCTAGATCTTGGCATTATGTTAGAGGGGGATCCAGTTCGTTCGTTTTTCTTGCAAAGATGGTCATTCACTAGGTTTTTCTAGGCTTAGGGGAGGCCCTTATTGTTCTCATCTAAGCATTTCCCATGGTTTGCAATTCGTGGTTGGTGGTTTAGGGTTTCTAGTGACTTTGATTCGTTTGTTCTGCTTGTCGAGATGGTCTTTCTCTAGTTTATGTGGGCTTGGGGGAGGCCCTAATTGTTCCTAGTTGAGAGTTTTCCATGGTTCACGGTTCGTGGCTAACATTTTAGGGTTTTCAATAGATGTGTTTCTTTTGATCTGCTTGCTAGGATGGTCACTCACTACCTTTTCTGGGCTTGGGGAGGTCTTAGATTCATAGTTGAGTATTTCTCGAGGCTGGCATTTTTGCTAAATTCCTTCTTATATTTCATTGGTCTTGGAGGGGACTATGTGCTTCTTTGTATTGCAAAATGGTTTTGTGGTTTCTCCGTTGGTGGTTGGGTTAGGATTTCTTGTTGATCTAGGCATCCTCTTTTCAAGTTTTGTCTTTGGTTGTGCTTCACCGTTCTTCTTTGGGAGATCGCATGGAGGCTATTGCAGATGGTCTAGTGTTAGTTTATGGATGGCCCTGGGTTGTTTTACGGATGGCCCTATGTTGGTTTTTGGGTGATCCCTTTTTTGTTGCAGCTGGTCCTGATTTGTTTGTGTTTTGTCTCGTGTGGTTTGCAGATGGTCATGATTCCTTTGTGGATGGTCTTGATTCGGTTTGCGAATGGTCATGTTTCGTTTTGCAGATGGTCCTATTTTGTTTGCAGATGGTCCTAATTCATTTGTGGATGGACTTCTAAATCTGAGTTTTTTCTCCTATGTGGGAAACCCTTTTTAAATTGGTGTGAGGTTTTCTCCTAAAAGAAAAAACCCTTTTTAATTCTTGTGTTTACCTAGGACGTTTTCTCTACTATTTTTCTCCAATAGCCCACAAAGGGTCTATTATTCACCAAAATTTTGGTGAGGATCTCTTCTCCCAACCTTCATATTTTTGTAAAAGGTTACGAGATCCTTTCAAAACCCATTTTAACAATAAAAAAAAAAAAAACAAACTTTTTTGAAAATATCATGTAGCATGCTTTTTTCATATCTAGTTTTGTAAGCATACTTGGGTTTTTTTATAGAATGGAGAGAATGTATAACCTCTAATGCAATGATTACACCATCAAGAATTTATTTACCATAAACAAAACCATAATGTTCCTCTTAGATAACACAATCTAGAATGTCTTTTAACCTATTTGCCATGATTGTTGAAATAATTTTATAAATCATATTATAAAGGCTTATTGGACAAAATTTATCAAAATATTTTGTCTCGCCTTTCTTGGGAACTAATGTAATAAAAGTGGCATTGATCTCACTTATTATAGCCTTTATTTTTCAAGCCTCTTCAACTTCAACCAACATCTCACTCTTCAGTAAATCCTAAAAAATTTAACAAAATGTAGGAGATCCATTAAAGCTCAATACCTTGTGAGGATGGAAAGAGAAGATTGCTTTGTGTTGCTCCTCATAAATATCTTCTTCATTGAGCTTTCATTTTGTCCTTGTGTGATATTTGATGAAATATATTGCCAAAGCTTATTTTATGCCTTCTTATTTTACCTAATATTTGACAAAATATTTTTGAAATAAATAATTGCTTCCTTCCTTATAAATTATTCTTTCTCAATAAATCTTCCATATTAAGTTAAAATATTTTTTATGTGATGAAAATAAAAATTTGTTTTTATCGTAGTTTGATTTTTTTTTGCATTTCTATCTCCTTCCTTACGCAATTTTCCCCACATTTTTGGAACCAATACGACTCTTCCTTTTTCAATGCATTATAATAATTAGAAAGTAATTATTTTTCTTTCACATAAGAATCTTCGTCCATTTCATTGATTTCTACAATCTCTTGTCAGTTTTTGAGCTTGGATTCACTCATTTTCTTTTCTTTAAAAATGATACCAAAATATTTGGCATTCTAAATTCTTATTTGCACCTTTAACTTTTTTATCTTTTGAATTAATTTGTACATAAATGATCCTTTAAAATGTGCTTCATCCCACCATAACATAACCATCTGGAAGAAATCAAGGTCTTAGAGCCACATAGATTGGAAGTAAATGACTTTGGATGACCGCTGTTGGGTAAATCATAATTTAAAATAATGGGTTTGTGATATGATCCTGCTCAAAATAAAATATCTGAAGAGATTGTATACTTTGTTTGTAACCATGTGTTGGATAACAAGAATCTATCCAATTTTTATGTTATATGAGTTTGTCCATTGCGTTTATTATCCCATGTATATTAAAAGCTTGAATGACTAACATCCCAAATGTTATTTGAATTGACAAATAAAGCAAAATATTGCATTGATTTAGACCATTCAGGAGTACCACCCTTCTTTTCTAAAGCTAATAGAACTAGGTTGAAGTCTCTCCCAAGAATCCATAGATCACAATTACGAATCATCATTGTGTTTGACAAAAATATGCTAAAGTATTTCCAACATATTTTATGATGAGTAACTATAGTTGAAGCATATATAACCCCCAACTTTGATATTTTTCTTTTTCCCACAAAATAATCCAGCAACCTAATTACTTTTTGCTTCTAACAATTGCCAATCCCATTTCGTTGCAATATTGCATGAAGCTCCTATAGAAGAGACTACCAAACAATCATCCATCTTACAAATCTTTTTAAAAGCATCCTTACATTCCTCACTACTTTTTTTTAATAAGCTATGTGTGGCTTCTATTAGGGGTCATTGCCATTGCAAAAACAAAACATTACATTGCTCTCATTACATTTCTAACAAGTTAATTAAAGCATATCCAACTTTACCTTTCTATTAAAGATATTATTCATTTTACTTTCTATCAAAATTATTCTCCATCTTCCTCAAACTACTAAGTTTATATAATCAACTCCTTTTTTTTTAATAAACTATGTGTGGCTTCTATTGGGGGCCACTCCCATTAACAAAATAATACATTGTTCTCATTACATCTAGCAATTTAATTACAACATATTTATCTTTGCTTTTCTATCAAATATATTCTCGATATTCCTCCAACTAACTTTTTTTTAAGAACTAACAACAAGATTAACCCTTACATGATACATAACTACAACAGATAGAAGGAAAACAAACATAATAGTCATCCATCAATTTGACTATTTTTATTTTGTAGCAAAGGTTCTTCCTCCTGTAAAGTGGTAAGATTTGAGAATGCATTTTTGCACTTCAAGTTCCTAAGGTAATATCTAGTTGTAACACATTTTGTAGGATCTTCATTTCAAAAAATTGACCATCACCGATTGTTTCATAATTAGCTTCAAGAATACCATCCGAGGTGCTAATATTTTCCATGGAATCCTCTGGATGTTCTTTAGTAACCATTTTATTTTTATCACTGATCTGATTCAAATTCTCCTTGTCTTTTGTTGCTTGTATGATTCAAAATATGATCGGATGTTTAGACATCTCTTCTTCAAGTGGCCATATTGCTGACAACCATAACATCTTATGAAGAAGTTTTCATATTCAATATTTTGGATCCATTCCCCTTTGCTCGAGGAGATAGTAATGGAATAAGGCCCAGGAACTGAAAAATCCATCCAAACAACCAATATTGCTCTACTCATATTAATTTTACTAGATAAATTTTCTTCTATCTGGGCATCCATATACTGGAATGTACCAATGGCATCACCGATTTTGGTGAAAATATTCTCTCCCCAAAACTCCATAGGGAGAGCATATAGATTCACCTAGATGGGAAGCAATTAACTTCTTCTATAAAAGGTTGAAACTAGGCGTCCAAGGTCTTATATAGACACTCATTTGTCCAAAATGTTAATTATATCTATAATCCATTACCTCATCTCTATCCACTAAATTACAAAAGGAAACATAAAATAATTTTTTGGGTAGGAGAGTTGGTATTCTGAACCTGTCCACCAAAATTTAATGTATCCTTTGAGCTCCTCGAGGCCTGGTCTTTTACCCTTAAGTCTACAAATAATTTTTTAGGCTTCGAGATCAATTAAATCCAACCCAAATTCATCCTCTAAAATATTGATAGAGGGTAAGGTTTCATTCACCCACGAATCCAAAGATCCCTAAGAGATATTTCTTCTGATTGGAGAGATTTTCTCACAAACTGAAGAGACGATTTGTGAACAACCCTCTCCCTTCAATTCTTGACTGCATATAGGGTTTGCACTAAGCCCATAATCAATTTTGGTGCTTCCTATAATCCTTTGGTTCCCCATGGGATTCTCCCTTGCTTGTCTCCAAATCGTTGTAGGAACCCTGCTGCCCATATCCATCATCACTAACTTCGCACTCGCAGTATCCTCTTGATGCCCATATCCATCATCACTGACTTCACACTCATCATAACCTCCATGGTTCATGCTCATGGTTCGTGTTTGCTACAACCTTCATACACTATGCTCGTCGTAGCCCTTATGCATTGCGCTCACTATAACTTGCTCATTGCAGCCCCTACGCATCATGCTCACCATAGTAGCCTGTTCATCACAGCCCCTACACATCGTGCTCGTCATAGTTTGGTCATCGTAGCCCTTGTGCAATGTGTTCCTTTATACACTATGCTCGTCACAACCCCTATGCTCTTTTATACACTGCGCTCACCGCAACCCCTATGCATCGTGCTCCTTTTTTTAACGTAAAGGTTTAATCAACTCCTTTTATGTTAGATGCCTTTTGAAATTTAAACTTTGTTAAGATGAAATTCAACACCACGAATTGATAAAATAATTGTTGCTTGACTTTTATATCTATAAATATCTTATCTTTAACAACCTTACAATTTCTTAATACCTTTTTTAGGGTTCTTATTCATTCCCCTTATATTCCAAGATATTATTTTCCTTGTTATTTTTTGTTTATATTTGTTGGTTTAGCCCCACTTCTTGTTAGCACTTGTGATATTTGCTTTTGTTTTCCCATATCAATATCCCTTTGGGTTTCTTTTTCTCTTTGTTTTTGCTTCTTGGGTCTTCCTATTTTTTTTTCATTCCCATTAATTTCATCTTCATCAATCTCAACTTCTCACACTGCTCATAGTAAGACTTATCATCTTTAGGTTTACCTTGTTCTAAGGACTGAAGTGCAAGGAATAACCTCAAAAGCTCAGTCTCCTTTATGTTGCCCTAGAAACCCTAAAGTGCAAGGATGTTCTTTTATACCAATTACCTTCTTATTTACCCTAAAAAACCTAAATTGTTATGGGTTTCCTCCATCCTCATTTTTTTTATTTTGTTGCTCTTGAAACCTTAAAGTGCAAGGGATAACATCTTCACCCCTTTCACTTTTATTACCTCGAGAGGATTCTATACTACTCGAGGAAAATGAAGACAATTTACCTAGAATAAACTTGACTTCTTTTGTCATTTTTGTTTTAGGATTTCTCTCCACATCTTCTTTTGCACCTTTAATTCCTTTTGAACTTGTCAGATGATACTGTAGATAGGATTTCTTTGTCTCTTCTTTTGGAGTGGCATATTTTTGATATGATCTAGATTCTATCACCGTATGGTTTCCTTGCTTCATCTTGAAGTTTATCTCATGGCTATAATTTTTGTTAGAGAATATTTATATTATTTGATATACTAGAATATGCAGGATATGTACGTGTGTCATGCTAGAAGACTAAGAGTCTTGTACACAAGTAGTAAGATAAGAATCCAAAGGTCACGTGGAAAGCAATGGTCAAGAATTTAAAGAGTTATATTGTAAAGCTATATTATGGAGACAGAGCTCCATAACTTGTATGAGAGTGAGTAGAGAATATCTCAAGGTTTTTTTTTTAGATTATTGAATAATATTGTATCTTTCAATAATGTTGATCTATATGAGATCTGTATACATAGATGCTATTTTGTAATTAGATATTTATATTTTGACCTTTAATATTGTGGTTATTTTATATTGGGACCTATGATATTTTATGGTAGTAAGGCTTAAAAAACCAACAATGGTATTAGAGCTACCACTTGACTTTATCCATTTTGATAGAGTTTATTTTTATTAGCCACCATTATCAATATTTAACTTTGTCCACTTTTGATAAAGTTAATTTAGAGTCTGTCCACTTTGAAGGTAGTGTAGACTTGAAATTTATTTTTAAAGGTCTTATTGAGTAGAATTTGAGGGGACAAGGAATAGTCACCCTAATTTGAATGTTAGGGTCTTTCCACCTAGTTGAAGAAAAAATGATGAAGACTGACTCAACTATATTGATAGAAAGGGCCAACTTAGGAGAAAAATTGGACATTTGATATTGGAAAGAACCAACTCAAAAGAAATCTGGATATTAATTGATTAGAAACCAACTCAGAAGAAAAGTTGGTCATTTGGAAATATTCAATCACCCTAACATTGATATTGAGTTCTCTAAAAAAGGATAATTATATTTGTGTTCTTAGATGTGACCTAAGACATTGAAGATAGTATTTTTTGAGGTTGATAATATTCCTACAGAGATAGAGAAGAATTTCATATTCTATATAAAGAGGGACATCATAGATCAAGGTTTGAATTGATTTTTGGGTTTAGTAAGAAATTTTAGATTAAAATATAAGTTTATAAGTCTCTATAGAATTTGAAGATAGAGAGCATAATCATAAGAAGAAGATTGAACCAAATTAATGTATTTGAAGATTTTATATAATGTTCTAAACGTCATTGAGAGATTGAGTAGGTATACTAGCCCAAGATTATTACGAGAAAGCCAATAGAGAAAGATATAAGCAATGTTGTCCTAAGGTGTAAACAACAAAAGAAATAGGGCAATAATAAATGTTGTTTAAGAGAAATCTAACAAAATTGATTGCATCTAGAAAAGAAAGAATATAAAATTTTTAGAGTGCTTCCTAAAGTGGAATAGTGAGATAAGGCATACGCAGACCACCAACATATGTATATCAAGCATACGTAGGCCAGTGAGCTATCAAGGTGCATACAAAGTTATTTAAGAGGAAGTAACATTATGAAAAAATGAAAGTGCACTACTAGTAGAACATGGTAAATAAAGCATCTCCAATAGAAGATAAAATAAGGAGAGTTGTCTCTCAAGAGGAGAATACAACATTGTCTGAAGCTACCAGCACCATTCAAAGGAGAATATAGCATTGTCTAAGCGACCAACGCTATTCAAAGAGAAAACTACAATATTTACATTCTTCATAGAGAAGAAGCAAAGGGGGCCAACATGAAGAAGCAAGGATATCAATGAAGGAGATTGACAATAAAGTAAACGAGACCAGCGAAGGAGACTAGCAACAAAGGAGGAGATCAGTAACAAAGGAGACCAACAAAGGAGTCTAGCAACGTAGTGAACCATTGAAGTAAACTAGTGATAAAGATTGATGACGAAGAAGTAAGGAAACTAGCAACGAAGGTGAAGAATCCAACAACAAAGTTGAAGAAGGTGAGGAATCTAGTGATGAAGTAAAGACACTAGAATGAGAATGTGAAAAAATTGATAAGAAAATCATTGAAGACCAGCATAAGGAGAGCACATCAATGCCTACAAAAAGTAACAGTGTAATATTATTGCTTATTGTTAGCTTAAGTAACATATACTAAAGTCAAACGTTATTGTAGAAGAAATATAAAATGTTCCTAATGTTTTTGATTAAGCATGCAAATGTAGCGACCCCGGGAATGCACGCACCGGTCCCTTTTCTAACCCTACTTGCAATGTTATTTAAAATACCGAAGATGAAATGGAAAGACAAGAGGAAAAAGCATATAACACGAAATAACAAAGACGGATCTCTTTATTGATATTGAAGCTCGGTTACATGTCGGTCCCTCTTAGGGATACCCATTTCGATACTATAAATTACAAATAGGCAAGGAGTGCCCCTTCCGCGAAGAGGTGGTGCGCTTATAAAAGCTTCTCGGTTTCGCACACAGAAATGTATGAGGGCTTACAGATGCCTCCTTCTCCAGGTCTATTTCCTAGAGGGATCCCTTTTGCTCTCGTATGTTGCAATCTTCGTCCGATGTACCTGTGGCCCTGCAAGCAATGAAACAACAACACACGTTTAGGTGTCCGAGATTGCCTCCCCGGATGAGGTTGTTAGTAATCAAAGAATGTAATAGAAATATGATAAAACTATGCCATGAAATCATGTAAATCTATGCTAATGATATGAAAACATAAAGAAACAGAATAAAAGAAGCTATGTCTAAAACCTAAGCTAAGCCTACGGGCCACTATCCAAGACAACGAACGCTAAAGTAAACCTTGCTCTCTTTGCCCCAAAGCTATGGGTCAAAGCCTATATCTGATGTTGAAATAATAGGTGTTATGCTCTTCAATCCATTAGAGCTTCACCATACACGTGATCTCAAAGAGAACTCTCCAAGTCTCGAAAGCTCTCCTCAAAAAGATGTCTCTCTCTCTGATATGATCTCTTATGATATCTCCTTTGGTGCTCTTAGGCTTGCACCTTTTATAGTGTGAAACCCTAGGTCTATGTCCAAGCCCTAGAAATGAATTTCTCATGCGTAGTGCAAGTTAGCATGAGAAGCTTTTGTCCATTGTCTATGTTTGAAGGCCAATTAACTAAAATCTAACTGCCCACTTGAGTCTTCTATGCGAACTGGTCGTTAGCATGAGAAGATTTTGTCCTTTTTTTATGCTTGGAGGTCAGTTAACTTAAGTTTAAATGCAAACTCAAGTCTCCTATGTGAACTGGTCATGAAAAGGAATGCAAAGTTACTCCCGCTCACCTTTATTGCATGTAGACTACCACTTCCACTTGTGATTAGGCATATTTGTCGACAAACTACTTCTTATGGCTTAGTCGTTGTCTACAATGGCTAAGATCTGGTCATTATCATCTACAGTGGCTAAGGTCTAGCCGCTCTAGGCTTGAGCGGCTAGGATCTGGTCGCTCTTGGTTTGAGCGGCTAAGCTTGGATGGCTTGAAAAGGCCCCAAATGAGTGGTGAGAACCATTGTTGATGCTTGGAAAGTCCAATATTATGTCTTATGATCTTATGAGTGTGTCTATGTGAGCAGCTCCCCTAAGCATGACATGATTTAGGTGTCTACAGATGCCCCTTTTTGTGATGTGCTATGTGGAAAACACAACGTTGAGCAAAAATGTAGACTGATCTATTTGTAGGGTGTATGGTGATCAATGGTCTGATCAACGTCGGATGGCCCAATCATGCAAGATGGTATGCATCCCTTGAATCATTGCCTCAATATTCGGAGGACTTAGCTCAGTGGCTTTTGCATGTTAAATTGCACTCATTCCTCAAACTCAATCGGGTAGCTTCAATTGCTACAACAATTTCGATCGGTAGGAGAGCTACAATTGAAGATGTCATGTCTGCTTACGTTCCCAAGAAACAAGGGAAATTTGTGATTGTTGTATGCAATGATTCATAGGATGAACATGATTTTGCTATGATCGAGTGATATTTTGTTGATTTTGATTATGATTAAGTTGAAGTTTTGAACTACTTCCTCACACAATGAATTGGTGAAGAAATGACAATGAATGAAGCGACAAGTCGCTTGACCAATATGACTAATCTGGTTCCTTTCTAGCATTTGTTGCTTTTAATGGGCAATCCCACATCCAAGTGTGATTCCAATTATTTATGATAATCATCCATCCTTATCCCGAGGAGCGGTCCGACTATCAATAGCCTTCTTAGGGAGTTAGGATGAGTGATTCTATTTATGTTTAGATTGTATCACTTTGACTTAATGTTTTTGATGTCATAGGGGAATTAGAATGATCCTTTCACACCCGTGGAGCAGTCCGACCATCTTGGTCTTCTTCGGGATTGAAGGGTGGCACATCGTAATTCCAAAATGAGTTGTTTTTGCCCCAAGTGGCCTTATGGTTATCTACTCATCTCACCAAAATACATGGAGTGCAAATCGTTGCAATCATCGAGTGGATAGAGTAGGTAACTGGATACGAGGCCTACTTGAGATTGTGATTTTATGTGATTTTTTTGTTATTTTGAACATTCTGATGATCTTAAACCACCAAAGTGTGTTTATTTGTTATTTTTGTGGGATCCCTCAAGGAGAAAATCCCTTATTCTGACTTGTGGATCTGGCCGCTATCAGGTCCAGCGGCCTCTGAGTTCCCTATGGTCGTTGTCGCCTTGAGCGGCCAAGAAGTTTGGGCCGCTGACGTCAGCAACGACCAAGGCATAATTAAGGAAATATAAAAATTTGCATTTCTAGGGTTTGACCTATCACTTTCACTATTGAAGATTCATTTTGGGAGCTCTGGTGCGATGACGATGGTTGCGACTTTGAAACTTGTTGGTGCTGAGGACATGGTTGCGAGGGTGAGACATCAATTCTTGAGGAGCTGGAGCTTCTCGGGTATTTCTCTCTTCAAAACCCTAGCTCTCTTTTCTTTTGTCTAAGTAAAACTGAACCTCACTAAGTAATGAGCAAAATGAACCTCACTAAACCTGTTGGCAATGAACAAACTCCATAATTAGGCTTAGGTTCCCTTTTGCTATGGTGGGTTAGTCCCCAATTTTGCTTTCTGTTAGTGGCTTTAGCCTAGGGTTTTTGAAAATTTTCAATTATTCACCTATTGCCGCCATTTTGGGCATTTTGAACTTAGCTTAGTTTTGATGCTTGGGTGGGAAATTTTACTTTCCAATTTGTTTGTTTTCCCTCCCTATGTTGTTTTATTGAAATTATTTTGTTAATTTTGCAATTTTTTTTATTTTCTGGCCAAGGGTTCATGGGTTTGTCATGTCGCCCCTTGGCCGTTGTCGCCGAGAGGTCGACTTGAGCCACTGTCACTCAGAGTGGCCAAGCTTGAATCCCAATGGTCAAAAATTTGACCATTGGGTCTTGGTCGCTACTGCCTCCAACGGCCAGGTTTTGACCATTGTAGGCGACAACGGCTAAAGCTTAAGCCTTGTTTTCTTGTATTTTTGTTGATTTTATGACATTTTTGATTTTTTTGGTTAGGTGCAATCTGGTTCTTTTGCTTAGACTTAGAGTAACTCATACTCTTTTGCACCATTTTCATGTTTATTGTGAATTATGCCTTAGATGCACTATAGTTATGCTTTGTTTTTCTTCTACTTTGCTTAGATCCTTACTGCTCGAGCTCGAGACCCGAAGCTCCTGCTTGACTTACTTCCTAGCTTTGATGATACGGACTAGGCATGGTTCAAAGCCCATGGGTTGTAGTATGTCATCAAGCTACCTTACATCATGGCAGATCAGGCTTACCTTATGGCTTTGGCCCATCATTGGGACCCATAGACTAATACCTTCCACCTCTCGACCGATGAGATGACCATTACATCGAAGGATGTATATAGGATCTTTCAGATTCCATTCGATGGGGTGGCCATTATCTCTTCGACCACTAATGATCAGGTGGTTGTCTTCACTCGGGTGTTTAGAGAGCATTCTATGGATGCTCTCAAGGACACCAAGTCCAGAGGAGTGTCCATCAATCATTGGCATGGGGAGGGCATCTTTACGATGAGGCATGTCATATTGCTGATGGTGATCAACAATGTTCTTATCCCAGACTACTCGGGTTTGAGGTTCTCATGGAACCTTCTAGCGATGGTGCAGGATCTATTGGATAGTGAGGAGCCTATCATCTATGCATGGGGTAGATCGCTATTGGCTCAGTGCTATGATGAGTTGTACCACATCCATTGATGAGGACGTGTCAACATTGCTTGTAGCTTGCTCCTACAGGTTTGGGGATGGGAGCACATTATGGTAGATCACCCTAAGGGGCTCCCAGCTGAGATTACAGTGATTGATGCTCGGACATAGTGCTATGCTACCAGATGGGCTCGAGAGCATGAGGAGCGTAAGAGCCACACTTTCATAGGGGAGTTGTCCCACTACACTGATGCTTTCACTAGACTATTGGCCAGAGATGTCATGTGGTGGCCTTACTATGAGTGTCCTACTTGGGATGATCCAGCTAGCTTTACTACCAGGACACGATGTGAGCGATGGCTCATTGGTCATAAGATTGCCATCCGAGAGTATTTCTTCTACTCTCGAGTTCTTCATCAGTACGGATTACGATAGATGTGCCCTTGATACCGTTCTTGTATAGGCACCTCACAATAGAGAAGGACCTACCTCCATGATAGATTACCGAGCTCTCAGATGAGGAGGATGCCCCAGCTATTGACCCTATAGTGGTTGGGGGAGTTACAGAGGCCTACACTCAATGGTGGGGTGATCGGATGTGGCATGGCATCGGTAGCCTAGGGCACGAGGATGATGGTGGGGGTGATGGTGCAGATCCGATAGGACGTAGAGTCCGAGCCAGGACCGAGGTATGGGGCCAGCCAATAGAGCAGGTGGTAGTAGAGGATCCTAATGTTCCTGAGGAGGAGGAGTTAGAGCCCAAGGAGAGAGACTCTCCTCTGAGAGCACAACTACATGAGGTCGAGGCTGAGCTTCAGGCCACTAAGATCTAGGTACAATGATGAGATGCTACCATTGAGCAGCTCACAACATAGATACAGGCTCTATAGGCTACTATTGGGGGTGGCGATGTCAGGATGTAGTTTTTTGTTCCTCCTTCTACACCACAAGAGGCTCCAATGAAGGTTCAAGAGTAGATGTGGGACATCTCTAGTATTTATTGGATGAGCATGAGGAATAGATCCGAGGACTTGTGGATCATGTTACCCTTCTTCAGATGCAGCTCAGGAGGCATGGGATTGTCCCTAAGGATCCAATAGGTGTAGGTGGTTCACAGGTCAATGGGCGCTCCACCTCAGGGTAGTCTTCCACCCATCCTAGCCAGAGGACCCAAACTCGGACAGAGAGACCGATAGGCTCACATCACTCGACTCATGACACCACCATAGGGGGAGGTGGCACTAGAGGAGGTGATGTAGAGGGCTCAGGCCCAATATTTGATTGATGCTTTACTTGGTCCTTGATCCATTTTTGAGGTCGACTAACCTATACAGGTATTTTGTATATCCATTGGACTTGACACACATACTTTTATGATAGCTTTTCATTATGACTTATTATGTGTATCATTTATTGCTCATGTTTTTGTTATTATTTTATTTTATGATATGATGTGATGATGGTATTATGATGATTTGATGAATATGTTAGATGATAGATGATATTTGAAGATGCTTAGATGGATGTGTAGATGCTTATATGATTTGATGATATGATGCGATGTATTTTGATGATGAATGATGAATTTATGATTTGTATGCAAATGGATATTGCCTATATGTTTTATGATGTGCTTTATGGATGATTAATGACTTGTTTTTGTGAATGCGATGTTATTGCTAAATGCATGTTTTAACTTTGCTTTAATTTTATGCATCTAACTTATGTGATGGAATGGTATAAATGAACTTGTATGCTCTAATCACTTAAAACATATGGAATGCATATGACATTGACAATCTTAATGGGTGATACCATAGAAAGTAAAAAAATAATCATGAATTTAAATAATCACTCTTATCATAAGAATTGATTAAGTATTCATATATGAGATGTAATGGTGTGTAATGTATTTTCTTAATAAGTTTCTGTAAATTAAAAGATATAAAGTAGTCAGTGGTCGTCTATATACTATTTCTAATATATATGCGGTATCTGTCCTACTATGTTGATACCCCCTAATTTATAGAATCTTATAAAGAAAGTGATGGTGTGAATGATGTTATGATTTGTTGCTATGTAAGAATTTTTGGGGCTTTTCGGAGATTCAAACACTCTAGTTACCCTATCAACAATTGTCTACTTACCACTTAGACTTTTGAAAAGTAAGGCTTTTACCATGGACCTAGTTTTTCATGATCTCTGTGTGTGCAAGTGATTGTATATTTTGAGATAGAACTCAAGCATTTCCTCCGATGTCAGGCGGGATTCTTTCAGCCCATTGCTAAGATCAGGGATCCTCAAGTGTTCATCTCATCCTTATGTTGGACTTAGTTGGACTATACCACTAGGCAATATTGGGTTACCTAAGCTAGCTCATCCACATTCAAACATTGGTCTACACAAATGCATGAAGCAATTGTAATAGACATATCATCATGCATAAGGATTTCTCCTTCCAGTTTTGTACAATGCTGAGAATTCCAGGGATTCAAGCTTTATTCCCTTCTTTTGGCTTCTTTTTGGCTTTGGATATTTGCTCATATGTAGTGATGAAAATCATTATTTATTTTGATTGATTTTTTCTTTGAGCGGGGATTTTTGTAGTGATGATAATCACTATTTATTTTGCTCATATGTAGTGATGAAAATCACTATTTATTTTTTATTGATTTTTTTGAGCTTTGATTTTTTTTGAATTTATGATTTGTGTATTATTGCTTTGAAATCTGGATTGTATGCTTGGCCTTTTGAATATGTACTTTGCTTTGGGATTTTTGCTTATTTTGATTTAAGCAAGGGATTTTGATAGGGTAAAGCTTGTCCTTTTGCCAATTCTCAACACCTTTAAACCGGTTGCACAGGGGGATAAGCAAGGAAAATCCTTTTCGCTTAAGGTAACCTAGACCACTTTGCAGCTTTCATCTTTTCCTTGTACCAACTAGGATTTTAGTGTTTCAATTAGTGACGAGATCTTGAATATCCAAGGCATTATCACAGCTAGACCTTACCTTCTACTAATCAAAGTTGTTTTCCTCAAAAGTTGATAAGATCACTAGGTGTGGTTGATTAACCAAAAAACCTTAGTATATTATGTATAGCAACAAATAATGGTTGTGTTGAAAAACACAATTACACACTGATGTTGATGGAGGTATGGATATGAATGACTTGTATGACAAACTATGGTATCACTTTTAAGGCTCTCATGACATATGCAATTGTAATGGATATGAAAATGCAATGCAATGATGTGGATGCAAGATGTGAGATGCAATTGTTTTTGTATTTTTGATTTTATGTTGTTTTTGTATTTTTGATTAATTTGACCAAAGGGCTTATTATGCCTTTGGGGCTTTTGTTATTGATTTTGACCAAGCGGTTTGAATTACCCTTGGAGCTTTTGATTTGATGGGATTTGACCAAGCGGTTTGAATTACCCTTGGAGCCTTTTTGAATTGATTTTGACCAAGCGGTATGAATTACCCTTGGAGCCTTTGATTGATTTTGACCAAGCGGTTGAATTACCCTTGGAGCCTTTTGATTTTATTTTGACCAAGCGGTATGAATTACCCTTGGAGCCTTTTTAATTGATTTTGACCAAGCGGTATGAATTACCCTTGGAGCCTTTGATTTATTTTTGACCAAGCGGTTTGAATTACCCTTGGAGCCTTTTATTTGATTTTGACCAAGCTGAATTACCCTTGGAGCCTTTGATTGTATTTTTGAAATTTTATGTTTTTATGATTTGTTTGTGTTTTTGACATATTTGAATGTTTTTGAATTTTATGAAATATTTGAATGTTTTTATTTTTTTTTATGTGTAAAATGCCTTTAAGTGAATGATATTGAGAGGTTCAGGCTCTTCAACACCATCTAATGATATAAGGTGATATGCTCCAGGCCCAACTCTCTATGAAATCATGTATGGACCTATCCAGTTTACCATGAACTTATCTCGTAGATGCGACGATAGATTCGAATTTTGCTAGTTTTCTTTGAGCACTAGATCTCCAACCTTGAATTCCCTTAGGTGGACTTTACTATTGTAAGCTCACACAAGGTGATCTTGGTAAACGTGAAGATGCTCTAAAGCATTGACTCGACATTCATCAAGAAGCATCAACTGATCAAGGTGGCCTTGTCACGCAACTTCATCATCTATGAAGTCCTTTAATGCTATGCGTAGAGTCAAAATTTCTAACTCTAGTGGCATGATGGCCTCAGTGCCATATACTAGTGAAAATGGTGTTGCCCTAGTGGGCATCCGTATACTAGTCCTGTATGCCCATAGTGCAAGAGGCACACCCATGTGCCAATCCTTGTGATTTTCTTGCACTGTCTTCCTCAAAATGGAGACTATTATTTTGTTTGAGGCTTATGCTTGCCCGTTTGCTTGTGGATAATAAGGCATTGAAAAACTATGTTGAATATGGTATTTGTTCATTAAAGCATGCACATTTTTGTTCTTGAAATATGGCCCATTATCCGATATTATCTTAGAAGGGACCCCAAAATGACTTATGATATTGTGGAGTATAAACTCCGCAATCCTTGGTCCAGTTGTTGATGTTAAGGGGATCGCTTCTACCCATTTAGTGAAGTATTATATGGCTATTATGATGAATGTGTGTCGGCCTGAGGATGGGGGTGAGATCTTCCCAATCAAGTCTAGTCCCCATTGCGAGAATGGCCATGCTACTTGGATGGGCTGCAAAGCTTGCGATGGTAAGTGCGTTAGATTTGCATGATGTTGGCACTTACTACATTTCTTGACATACTCAGAAGTCCTTTTCCATGGTGGGCCAATAGTAACCCATTCTCAAGATGCGCTTAACGATGGCCATGCCACTGAAATGGCCTCCACATGTTCCATCGTGAGCTTGCAAAATTGCCCAAGATGCTTCCTAGGGCTCAAGACAATGGAGTAATACTCCATCATATCCTCGTCTATAGAGGATTTCTCCTAGAAAGATGTATCTTGTTGCTCTCTATTTGAACATTCACCTTTCAGTATGTGACAAACCTTGAGGTACTATTCCAAGCTTCAGGAAGTCCCGTAGTTGGGAAAGCCAATCCTGATAAGCCATGACTTCTATAGAAAAGACAACTTGCTCTTCCTTGTATTTTTGAGGTAGTGAACATGGATTGAGGAACAACTCTATGGTGTATGGTTGCACCACACTCCATAGGTCCTTGGGAGATCAAAGACCCCCAAGGTGCCATTTGTAAGAAATATCTAGCTACGAAGGACCAATCCTGATTTGGCTCGATGTTGATCATGTTGATTGATTCTTGATTGTCAAAAGCTTCACGATGTATTGTTGAGTGTGAAAGCACTTTCACATGAATGGTTGTAAAATCAAAAGATGGATTCTGAGGGATTAAGGATCCCAAAGAGGCCATAGTGTCTACAAATCTATTCGACATACGAGGGATTGCCTCGATGTCATACCATTCTAGCCGAGCTAGGTAGGTGTCAACAAGTTCCTTGTAAGTCTTCAGGAGTGGGCACCTACATTGGAATAGTCCTTTGACCTAGTTTACTATGAGCAAGGAGTCACCAAAGATATTCAATCTTTTAATGCCCATTGCTATGACTATTTGGAGTCCCAGGATCAATGCTTCATATTATGTATTATTGTTTGTGCATGGGAAGTCTAGTTTGAATGATAAGGGCAATGGAGCACCCTATGGTGTGATAAAGACAATCCCTGCTCTACCTCCTTGTTCACACTTTGAACCATCGAAGAACAATGACATGTCTCTTTCTTTCTTAGGTTCTTCGAGCTCTGGTGGATCTGATAATGCAAAGACCACATCATCAGGCAATTCTATGGTGAGAGGCTTGTTATCCTGAAGAGGCACCTCTGCTAATTGATCTGCTATGACTTATCCCTTGATGGAATTTTGGCTTATGAACTCTAGATCAAATTCTATCAATAGCATGATCCACTTTGTGGTACGTGTATTGTGATATGTCTTGCTCATCATGTACTGCAAAGGATTTTGTTTTGATATGACGTAGGTCGTATGGCTCAACATGTAGTGTCACAACTTTCGAGTTGCAAAGACCACTGCTAAACACAACTTTTTGACATACGCATATCCTAGCTCATAACTCACCAAGGTGTGACTAATGTAATATATGGCTTGCTCTTTGTCTTGTGCATTCTTTTGGGCTAACATGGTGCCCAATGCAAAATCAGTAGCCGATATATATAGTAAAAATGGTATGTCTAGCCTTGGTGGAGCCAATATTGGTGGTGTTGCTAGATAAGTTTTGATCTCTACAAAGGCTTGATGGCATTCTTCATCCCAATGAAAGGGGACTTCCTTGCATAGCAACCGATTCATAGGTCGACATTTATCTGATAATTGCGTGATGAATATTTTGATGGATGCTATCTTGCCTTGTAGGCTCCTTAACTCCCTAATGTTGGTAGGGGCGGCCATTTCTAGTATAGCCTTTACCTTTGCAGGATCTACTTCAATGCCTCTCTTGGATACGATGAATCCCAAAAGCTTGCCAGAAGTTATGCCAAATACACACTTCTTAGGATTCAATCGGACATTGTGTTCTATGAGGTGATCAAAGACTTGTCTAAGGACTTCGACATGCTCTTGCCGCAATAGGGACTTGGCTAGTAAGTCATCCATGTAATCTTCCAAGATCTTATGCATATAGTCATGGAATATGTATGTCATGGCTCATTGATATGTGGCACCAACATTTTTGAGACCGAATGGCATCACTTTGTAACAGAATGTTCCCCATGGAGTAATGAAAGTAGTTTTATGTTGATCTTCGAGCTTAATCCGGATCTGATTGTATCCAAAAAAACCATCCATTAGGGAGAGCATTTCATGACCTACGGTTGCATCTACAAGAGCATCTATGTTTGGCAATGAGAATGAATCCTTTGGTGTTGCCCTATTTAAATCTCTAAAATCCATGCAGATACGGACTCTTCCATCAGGTTTCCCCATGGGTACCATGTTTGACACCCACTCAGGGTAGTCAATAGGAACTATGAATACTGCATCCAATAGTTTTTGCAATTCATTCTTCACCATCAAAGTGATGGTTGGATGCATTTTCCTTAGTTTTTGCTTGATTGGCTTCTTCATGGGATCCAATGAAAGGTTGTGAAATACTAACTTTGGATCTATCCCTGGCATGTCTTTGTAAGTCCAAGCAAAAATATTTGGCCTCTCCTTGAGGAGAGGAATTAGGATGGCTTGTTCCTCTGGAGATAGACTTTCTCCGAACTTGACTTTCCTTGGTTGGGTAGGATCATCGCTGATGTCCACCTCGAAAGTCACTTCTATAGCCATATGTGACCCATCCTCTAGCTGATGAGGCATGGGTATCAAATGAATGTCATCGATGGGATTCATAGGACCTAGTGACTCAGGTTCCAAACCAACATGGAAGACATCATACGCACAACCTGATGCAAAATGGAATGGTTGTAACATCTCTTCATTGGGGAAGAGGTCTTCAGGCTCTATGGGTGAATTAGCATGATCCCAATCAATAGCCTCTACATCAAGATGCAATGATTTGGTAGGATCTGCTAGATTATGAAGTGGAGTGGTCAAATCAATGGAGATCATGTTGATGGATGGGATGAAATCTCCAGGACCACATGGGTGCAATCTTGTCTCAGGGGTTTCCCTTCCATACTCACGATGAGGTTCTGGAGGAATGGGAATTTTTGGATCTGGCCCATGAGTAGGGTGGACAATAGGATCATTGGGCTCTAATTGCTCTCTAAATGTAGGTAGAGGGGGATTGACCATCCGATGAATGGCAGCTAGGTCAATAGGTCTCCCCAAAAATTAGAGATGAGGGTCTATGGCATGGAGTGCCGCCTCTCTCTCTACTAGCTCGTTGACTTGCCGCAAGTGGTGAGGTCCAAGATAAGCCATCTCGATGTCTCATCCTCAAAGTCATCATCACTTATCCAGAAACCATTAGCATTGGTATGTGGCCCTAAGACAAGGGGCTCATGTCTTGGCCCCAAGTAGGCCATCTCTATTTCATCTTCATATTCTTCATCACTTATGAAGAATCCATTTGCATTTGTCTCTTGCCCCAAAGTCAGGGGTTGATGGCTTAGGCCTAAGTAGGCTCTTTCTATTGAGTCTTCTGATTCATAGTCACTTTCATCTGATGTATATCCACTCTCATCATGGATGGACCATGTGAATATTTGTAAATAGTGAGGCCCCTGATAGGCTAAGCCAAGTTGTGCCTCATCATCACTTGCTTCATATCCATTCTCCTCATCCCATGAGTTGTACCCTATTGGGGTGGAATCAATTGAGGTGTTTGGATGATAAGTTTCTGGAGGTGGTATGTTCACCGTGGCCACTTGTCTATTGCTCAAATTTTCTATTCTTAGGGGGTGATAAGGAATGAAATCAATGTCTTCTCCTAACCCTATGCTTAATCTTTCCAATGCCACTGCAAGAGAGTCATCTCGACCTCCGCTATAATAGCCTAAGCCAAATCTATCGGAGGGAAGCTGATATAGTGGCTCGTATGGCCGCCTGCACCCCTGCTCATATATGCCAAGGCCATAGCCATGCCAGTGGCAATGCTCAAAGTAGCTTAGAGCAAACTCGAGGTTAGAGAGGTAATGAACATTGACCATGAATAATTCATCACCATCCTCTTCTATATCTGAAGACTTATGAGCGCAGTCCAGGCCGACATAGACAAAATTGGTTTGGTTGGGAGGGATTCCAAGTGGAACCACTATTCCTACTAGTGGCCTCAAGTCCTTAGGCCTCCCTATGTCTTGTGTAGACTCAATGATAGGTGTAAAGGTGATTTTCTACACAAGGTACTCCCCTATGCCTGTGCTTGCCAAGTGTATTGATGCATGCGATGTGGATGACCCCACGGATGATACTAGTGAAGCAGGGTGATAATCACTATCTTCATCTTGATCTTGAAGATCTTCCTCTTCCATAGGACTTGGCATTTCAGCAATGGCTATAGTTGGCACTTCTTTGGGCCTTTCTTCCTTAACTAAGGGTGCCTTTAGCTTTTGATTATCTTTTGGTTTTGACATTGATGGTACTTTAGAAGCATTGACTATCTTGAGTGCACCAGGAGGTGTTGATGTGCATGGGTCTTTTCTTACCCCTTTGTCTTCATTATCCACTTGTGTGGTTGGGGATGAAGGTGCCACGTATAGGTGAGTAGAAGGGATTACAAATTCTCCTAGAATGTCCACCTGATTGATGTATTTAAAAGGCTCTTCATCGGCTAGAACCACATAGACTTTGTTCTCGTGCACATACTTGACACACTGGTGCAAGATCGAAGGCACACACTTCATGGCCCTTATCCAAGGGTGCCCTAAGAGGATGTTATATTGCATAGCTCCTTCCAAGACATGACACATCATGGGGATGGTCTTGTGCCCCACCTTGATGGGTAGGACTATCATTCCCATAGTATTGCATAAAGCATCATTAAAAGCTCTCAATGTGTAAGCTCCTGGAATGATATTGGACTTGGGGATTTTGAGGTGCTCTATTGCAGTTGTTGTGATGATGTTTATCGATGAACCTGTATCGACCAAAACCCTCTTGAAAGGTAAGTCATTGATTGTTACTACAATGTTTAGCGGAGGGTCTAGTAAGGCAGCAGGAACTGTCTTAATCTCATGATCATAGAATCGGATTATAGGTTCCTGGCATTCTTGTACTTGTCCCACAAAGTGAGTGAATGCATTCGCATCTTGTGGTTGGAGCTCAATTGTTCTTAAAATCTCCATTAGAGTCTCCCTATGCTTTGGGGACTATTGTATGAGCTCATAGATGGATAACTTAGCTGGAGTCATCTATAGGTTTTGCTCCAATCTACTCCGAATAGTTACCATAGGTCACGTTGGTGGACCTGGAAGGTTGTCTTGCCTTTGCCTAGGAGTGGTTGGGATGTTCATGGGAGCTGCAAGTGGTTGTGGTTGACCATACCGCCTAGTCCTTGTTGCTATGTTAACAATCTCAACCATCCCAATGCATCCATGGGTAGGTATGTCAGCTCGAACCTGATTGACTTGGGCCCCTTGCTCTCGAGGGGCCTCATGATTGGGCAATGGGTTTCTGTATATGCCCATGTCTCTATTATCGGGAGCCAGTGGGTTGTCAACTTTGAGTTCTCCCACCTCAATCATGTTTTGCACTTGATGCTTAAACCCGATGCAAGCCTCAATGTCATGCCCCGGTATCCTATGATAAGGGTAAAATTGATCTTCCCTATATCCTTTTGGCTTAGGATGGTTGGGATCTATAAGAGGTATATCAAGAAATCTGATCCTCCTAGCCTCGCTCAACTGATTAAATATTGATTGCATTGATTCTGTCAGAGGCATGAAATAACGAGGTGGCTTGCATTCTCGATTTCTTCCTTGATTGTTCTTTTGGTCGTAGTTGGCTGGCGGGGGATGTGCTTGATAGTTCTGGGGTTGTTGTGCACCCCCATCCTTGGGTGTAGCCAATACGACTTGATTGACTAGAGTAGGGTTGCCCTACTTCTACTTATACTTGTCATTCTTACCATTCTTGTTCCACTCCTTTTTGTTTTGGAGTTTAATGGTTCCCTCATCTACTTTTATTTCTTCGATGAGCTTGGCCTGTGCCAAAGCTTCCTCAAATGAAGGATACTATTGAAGTTGTAGCAAGAGGGAGATATGTTTAGAACAACTTTTGGTGAACATGCGAATGATCTCTTCTGTGGGAATGGAGAATGATAATTTTGCCATGACTTTTCTCCATCTATTCCCATAATCCATTACTGGCTCATCATCATACTATTTCAAGTTGGCCAGGTCTGAAAGGTTCACCTTCTTCTTAGCACCAAAGGAGAAATGCTTTAAGAATGCATTTACTAGTTGTTCAAAGTTGGTTATGCTATGCTTAGGTAGTTGGTTGAACCATTGAGTGGCAAGCACCTAAAAATGTCATTATGAATGTTCTTAGCATGAGAGCGTCATTGTCTTCAAGATGAAAATAGGCATTGATAAAATTGGTGACATGCTCTTGTGCATCCTCTTCACCCTTAAACTTTTCTAACCTAGGCATCTCAAAGTGCTTAGGATATGGAGGGCTAGGGATTGATGGGCACAATGGTTGATTGTGTATTTTGCTCAATGTTGGTGAGTTCCCAGCTGCCTCTTGTTTCTCAAAGGTTTTCATATTTTCAGCAAGCTCTTGAAATGCCTTTGATGCATGGATTTCCTCCTCTTGTAAGCCTATTCGCATTGGCAATGGAGGTAACTCTCTATCCATTTGATTTGTTCCATTTTCCTCCCTCCTACGAGGGGACCCAGGATTATGATCCTGGTTTGTTATGTTTGCCCTTCCCCCATTAGTTGGATTTCATTCATGATTTGGTGGGGGATTTCATTGTGGGCTATCTTGTCTAGTGCGCCTCTCCTTAGGTGAGTCAACGTGTCTTGTTCTTTGGTGGTCACCACCATTTGTCTATAAATTGTTAAGAGCTAGCCGCTCAACTTGCTCTCTTAAACACTGCTCATGTTGGCGCAAGAGTCTTTCTCTTTGTTTCTCTTGTTCGAGAGCTTCCACTAGCTCTCGCTCTTTACGTAATGCATTTTCTAACCACCTCATTCGGTCAGTTTGTGCTGTCATAGAAGACTCATGTTTATCTGACTCTGTTCTTGTTGTCTTGACTCACAGATTCCTCGAGGAGGTTTTTACTGTATCTGTATTCTTGCTAGCTAATGTGACTTGTTCAGTGTACTATTGAGTATCCCTATGATCAGACTCCATGCATCTACTATGGGGTCACTCTGAGGTACCCCCAGACTGAGAGATATGTTTAGAAGTCATAGTTCATGAGCTTCCAGATGCAGAGTTCTTAGTAGCTATAGTTCTTTGAGTTGGTTGAGTAGGAAATCGATCCAACCCATCTAGTTGTCTTGTTTTCCATGGCTGGTCCCATGGGGTGCCATTTACTCCTATGAGGTCATAGTCTATGGGAATATTTCCTTTTGTGTGAAGGGTTTCTTCTATATGATTCCCATGACTAGATGTAGCTCTAGTTTCCTACCCTTCAGTAGGTAGACCTATTTCATATGTTTCTTGTGAGTCTTGAGGTGTTGCAATTCTTGTTTGCCTTCTTGATGAAGAGGGCTTGGTGGTAACATGTTTTCTCCATGTGGATGGAGATGTAGCAGTCTCATCATCCCTATGTGAAGAATGAGTCTTAGAACCTTCTTTATGTCCATGTGAGGAGGAAGCCCTTGAAGCTTCCTCACATCTTTGAGATGTTTCTGTGTGTTTAGAGGAGGCCCTTGAGGTCTCCTCATGTCTCCTTGATGAGGATGGTTATGAAGCCTCTTTTTGTTTATGTGACTTTGTTCCATGATGTGGTTCCTTACTTGGGGTTTCTCGAGGAGATCCCCCAAGGGTTGAATTATCACCCCTTAGGCTCATGGAGCTACGTCTCACGGTCTTACGGGTAGGTCATTCAATGTTACTATGACTCCACCTATGGGTATGAGTTGCTTCTGTCTCTCCCTCGATATCAGACCGAGGGTGCTTACTTCTTGTTTTGACCATGTTGTCTTATGAATTGATCTTTTGAGTTGCAATTTAGGAATAACCACACAATACCAAGCAAATGTTTATCTTGATTACCGATTTGAGTGTGCCCTAAACTATTTGATGTGTTTTGATGTGTTGTTCTTTCGATTTCTTTGCTCTTGTTCTTGGATTAAGAATGAGAAGACTCATCCATAGTGACAATCAAGTACACTCATGCCAAACATGATTTTCTCAAAAGAAGCTAGGGTACACCATTGAAGACCCAATGGAGGGTTCGCCTAGCTCTTCCACTCTGAACCAATGATTGTTCCAATAGTGGGAGACAGTTTGAACACAAGTAACTTAGTGTCACTATAAGTAAGTTTCTCAATCCATTTCTAGGAAGCTCTAGGGGGTAAACCAGTGGAAGGAGATGAATTCCAATGTCACTGGACTAAATTGAAGGTTGGTGATGAAATCCAACTCTCCAATGTTTAAATGAGACGTGCATGTGTGGTGTTCATTTTAAGCTTGCATAACATAAAGTGCATCATATAGCAGCAATGAATCTTTCCTATATGCCTAAGTGCAAAAATACATTTCAATATTCAGAAAGATGCATGAACTACTATGATTTGTATGAGCGCACTTTATTTCATGCAACTATGGCCTCTAGCAGGGCCTCAAAGCAAGCAAACAACATACAATGTCTAGCACATTGGATTCTAGGGTGAAATTTTTAGGCATAAGCCATTGTTCCTAGCAATGCCTAGTGGAAAATTTAAAAGAAGATCTAAGATATGTGAAATGCTTAATTCTTTCTTCTTTTATTCCTTCAATTTCCAAACATAAATGTGCTTTAAGTTCTCTATTTTAGACACATAAAAGTAGACATAAAGCTATAAAATATCAGAGAAGCTATACCAACCTTTGATCCAACTCAGAGAGTCAATGTTTTGACCTCTACTGCACTCCAGTTCTAGTCATTATTGACCAGAGTGGCTGGTTCTTGGTCACTGTAGCTCAGAGCGGCTAAGCTCTATTGGTCATTGTAGCTCAGAGCGGCTAGTTTTTGGCCATTGTAGCTTAGAGCGGCTAGACATGCACACAAAATTAAGTTAGTATTCTAATAAAAAATGAAAAATTAGTGGTGGTCCCACCGTGATCGCCATCTGTAGCGACCCCGAGAATGCACGCATCGGTCCCTTTTTTAACCCTACTTGCAATGTTATTTAAAATACCAAAGATGAAATGGAAAGACAAGAGGAAAAAGCATATAACATGAAATAACAAAGATGGATCTCTTTATTGATATTGAAGCTCGGTTACATGTCGGTCCCTCTTAGGGATACCCATTTTGATACTATAAATTACAAATAGGCAAGGAGTGCCCCTTTCACGAAGAGGTGGTGCACTTATAAAAGCTTCCCGATTCCGCACACGAAAATGTATGAGGGCTTACAGATGCCTCCTTCTCTAGGTCTATTTCCTAGAGGGATCCCTTTTGCTCTCGTATGTTGCAAACTTCATCCGATGTACCTATGGCCCTACAAGCAATGAAACAACAACACACATTTAGGTGTCCGAGATTGCCTCCCGGATGAGGTTGTTAGTAATCAAAGAATGTAATGGAAATATGATAAAACTATGCCATGAAATCATGTAAATCTATGCTAATGATATGAAAACATAAAGAAACAGAATAAAAGAAGCTATGTCTAAAACCTAAGCTAAGCCCATGGGCCACTATCCAAGACAACGACCGCTAAAGTAAACCTTGCTCTCTTTGCCCCAAAGCTATGGGTCAAAGCCTATATCTGATGTTGAAATAATAGGTGTTATGCTCTTCAATTCATTAGTGCTTCACCATACACGTGATCTCAAAGAGAACTCTCCAAGTCTCGAAAGCTCTCCTCAAAAATATGTCTCTCTCTCTGATATGATCTATATGATATCTCCTTTGGTGCTCTTAGGCTTGCACCTTTTATAGTGTGAAACCCTAGGTCTATGTCCAAGCCCTAGAAATGAATTTCTCATGTATAGTGCAAGTTAGCATGAGAATATTTTGTCCATTGTCTATGTTTGAAGGCCAGTTAACTAAAATCTAACTGCCCACTTGAGTCTTCTATGTGAACTGGTCGTTAGCATGAGAAGATTTTGTCCTTTTTTTATGCTTGGAGGTCAGTTAACTTAAGTCTAAATGCAAACTCAAGTCTCCTATGTGAACTGGTCATGAAAAGGAATGCAAAGTTACTCCCGCTCACCTTTATTGCATGCAGACTACCACTTCCACCCGATATTAGGCCTGTTTGTCGGTAAACTACTTCTTATGGCTTAGCCATTATCATCTACAGTGGCTAAGATCTGGCCATTGTCATCTACAGTGGCTAAGGTCTGGCCGCTCTAGGCTTGAGCGGCTAGGATCTGGCCGCTCTTGGTTTGAGCGGCCAAGCTTGGATGGCTTGAAAAGGCCCCAAATGAGTGGTGAGAACCACTGTTGATGCTTGGAAAGTCCAATATTATGTCTTATGATCTTATGAGTGTGTCTATGTGAGTAGCTCCCCTAAGCATGACATGATTTAGGTGTCTACAACAAATTTCGATGCAGATGTAAGTCTTTGATTGGCATATTTTCACTTAATTCGAAGTGCAGTGAATGTTAGTGTATTCAATGCATCTAGTAAAATGTCAACAACATTAGCATATCCAACAAGTAAGAGGAGAACGAATTGAAGTGCAAGCAATATAATGAAAAGAGTAAGGTTAGTTTTTTAATTGCTTTAATTTGAGTTATGAAGTTATAAGTTGATTACATGTTATGTATGAGTTATAAGGTTTAGTTTTTTTTTCAATTGGTTATATGGGATTGAAATGGGCCCCACCCGTATTACATCATCACCACATAGTGGTATTACAACAAAGCTTGGATATTATCCATGTATCACTTGGAAATATTTGAACCTTGGTCTCCTCTTTTAAATATTGAGGAATCTAACCGGTTGAGCTAATGCCACTTGATGAGTTATAAGGTTTAGTTAGTGATATAAGTTTTTTTATTTCTTAAAGTATGGAGTAGTAATGGTTTCTACTTTAATTAGTTTATTTAAAGTTTTTTATGTTTGAAAATATTTGAATTTTCTTAAGATAGAAGATTTATTTTGAGAAAATTCTGAAATTGAAAAATATTATTTTTTTTTGAAATTTTACAAATTCAATTAGGGAGTTAAAAGGTTTCAACATCAAAGGATTAGAAAATTTAAAATTTACAAATTTCATATTTGAGTTATTTTTTAATTTGGGAGATATAAGGTTTACTACTTCAAAGGAACTCACTATGGATTATTGGTACATTCATTCTAGAGCAAGTAGGCATATAACTAGAAATAAACAATGGTTTAATACCTTTCAAAAGAAAAATGAAAAAATAGTTGTCATAGCAGATAGTATGACTTATGAAGTCAAAGGAGTAGGAGATGTATTAATTGATCTATCAAATGAAAAAAGAATAATTAACAATGTATAATATGTACCTGGATTGACTACTAATCTTCTTTCAGTATCTCAACTAATGGATCAAAACCTAGAAGTTGAATTTAAAACTATTAAAGACAAAAAAAATTATCTTATTATCAAACAAGGAAAATTTATAGCCCTAGGCTCTTATAAATATAGTTTTTTCACTCTAGATATAGTGTCAAATATAGCTCTATCAGCAGGGATTTCAGAAACAAGAGAGCTTTGGCATAAAAGGATAGGACATATAAGCTTATCTTCATTAAATGAGATGAGTAAACATCAAATGCTTAAATGTCTACCCAAAATTTCATGGGAATTTACAATTTGTCAAGAGTGTCTAGCAGGAAAATTACATAGAATTCCTCTTGAACTTTGTTAGCACAAAACTCAAGAACCATTAGAATTAATATATACAGATTTACGCGGTCCAAGAATGTTATTAGCATTAGAGGACACAATTACTTTTAACTATTTGTTGATGATTATTCCAAAAAATGTGGGTGTATTTTATGAAATTCAAATTTGAAGCATTCAATTGTTTCAAACAATTCAAACTATTGGCTGAAAAAGAATCAAGAAAAACAATCAAGAATCTTCATTTAGATAGAGGAGATGAATTTATATTAAATAAGTTAACTTGTTTTTAGAAGTCAATGGTATAAAGAGACAACTCACTACAGCATACTCACCATAAAAAAATGGTATTTCAAATATTAGAAATAGATCAATTATGGAAATGGTTTGTTGTATGCCAAGGGAAGCTCACCTTGATCGTCAATATTGGGTAAAAGTAGTTAAAACAACCATATAATTATAAAATAGATCACCTATAAAAATACTAAAAATTGTTGCTCCTAAAGAAGTATGGTCAGGACAAAAACCAATTGTAGAACAACTGAGAATCTTTGGATGTAAGGCATACATGCATATTCCAAAGCAAAGAAGAACTAAATTAGATGATAAAACTATGTGTGGAATATTTCTTGGTTATGATGATGATTCAACAAGTTATAGAATAATTGATCCTACAACAAAGAAAATCTACATAAGTAGAGATGTAATATTTGATGAAGAAAACAAGAATATTATCAAAGAACAAAGGATTAATTTAGGGATAATTTTAAAATTTTTATAAGAAGATTCATCAAGTGAAGACTCACAATGAAACTTAGCTGATGAATAAATAGATAGTGAAGAGACTACTATGTCAATTCAAAGGAAAGAACCTATATGGCTTAGAGACACAATTAAGGATTCAAAATTAGAATAGATGCCAGTTACTACTACAAGACCTCAAATTCCAATCTTAAAAAGAATAAATAGAGGGTTGATAAGTTCTGTAATAGAACTTACAACTATTTCAAATGCTTTAAGTCATCCAAAATGGAAGGCAACCATGGAATTAGAATATGCAACATTAATGAAAAATAAAGCAAGGATTTTGGTTGATCTATCACAAGGAATGAAAGTAGTAGGATGTAAGTGGGTCTACAAGATAAAGTACAAAGCAAATGGGTCTCTTAATAAATACAAATCTCGATTAGTTTCAAAAGGATATACTCAAACAAAAAGAATCTATTATGAAGAAACATTTGCACTAGCAACAAGAATGGATACTATTAGAAACATTTGTGCTTTAGCAACACAACATGGATGGAAACTTCATCAAATGGATGTAAAAAGTACATTTCTCAATGGTGATCTCGAATAAGAGGTATACATGTCACAACCAGAAGGATTTATGATTAAAGGACAAGAACAAAAGGTCTACAAGTTAAACAAATCCTTATATGGACTAAAACAAGCACCAAGAGCATGGTATATAAAGATTAATAATCATTAATTACAACATAATTTTAAAAGAATTTTATCAAATCCAAATATCTACATAAAAAAATTAACATGATAGAATAATACTTATAGTATATGTTGATGATATAGTAATCACAAGAAGCTCAAAATTTTTGATAGATAAAGTTAAGAAGGATCTAGAAAAGGATTTTGAAATGACAAATTTGGGGCTTCTTCATTATTGTTTTGGATTGGAAATTTGCCAAAGTGAAAAATAAATATTACAATAATTGTTGGAGTATATTACATTATTTAGTACATGCTAATGTACCCCCATGGTACCTTCATGGTACATCTTGTAAATATTAGATTAGGGTTGAGTCTTAGATTAGAGTAATATTGTAACTTGTAGGAAATACACAAGTGTTATGTAAGTGTGTATGTGCAGTACATGCACAAGTTTCATGTGAGTGAGTGTGCAAGTGTAATGTGAGTGACTTGGCATATGGAAAGGAATAGTCAAGTAGCCAAAGAGTTATTCTACTATGGCTATATAATACTCCATAGAGAAGCACATGCATATTCATTATCAAGTGTTATATATGTAAGAGGAAGTGGAGTAATAAAGATTGCATACATTTTGAGCAATGAATATTGTAAGTTGTGCTACTTGATTTATACATGTATGATTCAAACTATTATATTATATTGTTGTTTACTAATGAATGTTAGTTGATATATTATAAGCCTTGATATACATATTATTTTTCTCATATTATTCTACTTATACCATTATCTTGATCTTACTATATCATGGCTATCTTATATTTGATCATGCAAGTTTTATATTAAAAATAAGGCTTCAAAATCCATTAGTGGTATTAGAGCTACAACAAGTAGTTTCTTGCACAGGTTGAATTTATTTAGCTGCATATAAAGTCGATTTTATCAAATTTGATAAAATTGGTTTAGAGTCTATATACTTTAAAGGAAGTTGGACATAGACTCTATTGTAAGATCAAAGTAAGTAGAAAGGCTAGGGTATTTCCACATTTGCATAAACAACTAGTGAATACTAGGACTTAGCTATAGAGTCTTTCCATAATTGCAGAATAACTAGTGAAGACTAGGACTCATCTATAGGGTATTTCCATGGTTATAACCAATGAAGACAAGGACACAACTATTCGAGTGCAAATCAACTATAATATAACTGATCATTTAGGTAAATAACCTATGCTTGACATCAAATTTTTTTAGGGATAAATAATCCTTGACATTGATTTCTATCAACTTAGAAGGAAGTTGAAGGATTCGGTATAATCAATTCACCTTGATTTGATTGAGACATCAGGTAAATTTGAGTCACCTTGACATCATTTGGGTTCTTAGGTGTAACCTAAGACATTGTTGAAGATAGAGTTGCAATAAAGATTGATCATCAAAAGAGTGAGAAACTTTCTACAATAGGTAGAGAAGAATTGCATCTTCTAGTGTAAGAAGAAAATAAAAAATAAGGATATATCAAGGACTGATGCATCTATCTTATAGTCAACTTTCATCAAGCAGAGGTTAATTAAAAGTTGCAAAAATATTCAAGTCATTAGATATTGATCTTGACAATAGGCTTGGCATTGACAACCATATAAAGATTTAGTTATTAAAGTGAAAAAAACAATAAGGTTGAAGAATACGAGTGTAGTCAATATAGAAGCTAAAGAGGTTGACCACCAAAGCAGCCAGCATAAGCAACCAACATTCAAAGTTTTTAATTAGAGGAAAAGGTAAGTAGCAAGCTTAAAAAGAAGATTATGCAAGCATTGAATCTAAACGACCAAATTTTGGAATAAAGAAAGGCTTGAGGTCATACATGTAAAAGAAGTAATACTTTACAAGAATATAAAGGTAAAATAGCAAAAGAAAAAAGGCAACATTTAAATCTAAACCATGTAAGGAAGAAAGAAGCCATTCAACTCAAGGCAATGTAGATTAAAAAACTAGAGCCATTTGACTCAAAGTGTCAACTAGATTAAAGATGTTGTAGAAAGAGTAACAAAGCACATAGAAAAACACCTTGTGTAACATCATTCTAAAGCAACATCGAGGAAGTATTGCATGGTGGATATAGGTAATGTTGAACAACAACGTTAAAACAACACTCAGATACCAGGTTAGCACATAGGCTTTAGACAATGCTTGTACATCAGTTAGAGCTTGGACTACAATAATACTTGAACTATAGCAACACACAAACTACAATCATCACCCAAAATTCAACACCTGAACACCAAGTGTTGGAGTATATTACATTATTTTCTACATGCTAATGTACCCCCATGGTACCTTCATGGTACACCTTGTAAATATTAGACTAGGATCAAGTCTTAGATTAGAGTGTATGTAAATATTTTATGTAATGTAATGTGTAGGAAATGCACAAGTGTCATGTAAATGAGTGTGCAAGTGTAATGTGTGTAAATGTGCACAAGTGTCTCATATGTAAGTGTGCACATGTGTTCTTAGATTAGGAAGTGTTATGTGAAGAGTCATGTCCAAGTGTGCATACAAGATAGAGTCATGTATACAAGTGTCAAGAAGAGAAGCCAAGAGTCACGAGAATTGGCATAAGGAAAGGAAGAGTCAAGTAACCAAGGAGTCATCCTACAATGGCTATATATTACTCCATAGTGAACATCCCCTACATAGCCTACATTCACTACATAGTGAGCATAGAAAGCATTATTATTGTATAAGAGTTATATGATGCATTTGTAAGAGAAAGAGGAGTAATAAAGATTGCATACATTTAAGAAACTAATATTGTAAGTTGTGCTACATGCTTTGTATATGTATGATTTAGGCTATTACATTCATATTTTTACATATTAATGAATGTTAGTTGATATATTATAAGCCTTTATTTACATATTATTTTGGTTACATTATTATCTTGATCTTACTATATTGTGGCTATCATATATTTGATCCTATAAATTTATCCTATGAGTTTTACATTAACATTAAGGTTTCAAAAGCCATTAGTGGTATCAAAGCTACAACAAGAAGTTTCTTGTACAGGGTGAATTCATTTAGTTGCATATAAAATGGATTTTTGTCCAGTGTGAAAAAATTGGTTAGAGTTTGTCTACTCTAAAGGGAGATAGACCTAGACTCTACAATAAGATAAAAGGAAGCAGAAAAGACTAGAGTCTTTCCACAGCTGCAGGAACTACTAGTAAAGACTAAGACTCAACTAGACTCTTTCCACTATGTTGAAGGATAACTAGTGAAGACGAGGAATCATATTTGGGTGAATCAACTTGAAGACAATTGGTTATTTAGGGCCATAGACGACCTTGATATTGATAGGAGATTTTTAGAGATAGATAAATTCTTGACAATTGATTTCTATCAACACTTAGAAGAAAGTTGAAGGATTCGATACAATCAAGCTATCTTGATTGGAGCATCAAGGAAATTTGCATCACCTTGACATGGAAGGATTGAGTTCTTAGGTGCAACCTAAGATATTGTTACAATAGAGATTAGTCATCAGAAGTGTGAGAAGCTTCCTACAACAGATAGAGAAGACTTTCATCTTCAAGTGCAAGAAGAAGGCATAAAGCTTTCATCAAGCAGAGATTGATTTAAGTTACAGACTACTATTGATTCAGGTCTTTGAGAGAGACCTTAACATAAAGAAAGTTTTAGGTCATAGAGAAATTGACCTTGAAAAAGAAGATTCTAGGTCTTGAAGATAGACCTTGACAGAGAAGGATTTAGGTCTTGAAGGTAGACCTTGACCTAAATATTAGGTCTTGAAGACAAACCTTGACGTAAAGATTTCAGGTCTTGAAGATAGACCTTGATAGAGGATAAGGAAGATTTCAAGTCTTAGAGAAGAGACCTTGATATAAAAATTACAAGTCATTAATATTGATCTTGACAAATATTTAAGAGGCTTAATAGAGGTAGCCTTATATAATTTGATTCAGAGAAAGAATATTTGTTTAGCTTAAAGGAAAAGCATCCAATATTAAGTTTTTATTAAGATAAGTAATTGCTGGAAGGAAGTCTAAAGGAATGAAGTTTTTAATACAATAGTGTTTAAGATTAATTTTAAAGGTAGTATTAAACTCAAAGAATAGACAAAGAACAAGTACAACTTTCCATTTATAAGGTATAAGCCATTCTGTTTGTAAAATGACAACAATATAGTACGGTACAAGATTACGAGTTGAAGGCTCAAGTTAATAAGCTATCAATAGCAATAGATGTAGAGTATTTATTGCAGAATAAATAGCCATCATGAGCATCACCTAAGTTGGTGCAATAAAAACCAAGCAAGAGTTATCATGCTACATAAGCAACAAGGTTAACCTAAAAAATAGAATGCAATAAGTTTGAAGTTGAAACAAAAAGGAGAGGAATAGAGTGCAGTAGATAAGAAGTTGGAGCAACAAGGTTAAAATGATTGTTTCTCATTGGAGTTAAGTAGATAAACACAACAATCAATTGTTGAAGAGCCAATGCAAAATAGTGAACCATAACATTCAATTCTCGAGAGTCAACATAGGAAGAGAAATGCAATCATCAAATCCAATGTAGGAAAAACTGCAAATGTCGAAGAAGTGCAAACATCGAAGCCAATGCAAGGAGAGGTGCAATCAGTTCTATAAGATTTAATAAAGACAATGAAACACAATAGTCATACAATGCCAATGTAGAAGGGAGAAGTGTAACAGATGAGCCAACATTGGAAATGAGTTAGTATAATAGTCAGTCTTCAAAAGCTAATACAACAAGCATTTTCTCCAATGTAGGACAACAATCATTATAGTAACGACACGATTCATTTGACGTCTAAATAGATGGGAATTGGAGATGTAACGTTTGAGGTAGAGGAGAACAAATATGCTAGATGGTAAGCATAAGTGTCTTTTGAGCATTAGTAAGCCTGGCAACATTGAACAATCCTTAGTTCATTAAAGAATGTTACATTAGCAACATGGAGATAATTGAATTACCTCAGACGCATCTGGCATGTGAAAAGTAAACAAATAAGGAATTTAGAACATCTACCAAGAGCGAAGTATGAAAAGTTTAAATTGGTTGACAGGTTAAGTTAATGACAATCAAGGCAGTCCAACGAAGTGAAGCGAAGAGCGTGAGCGCAAGCATGACTGTGAGTAGAGGTTTATTTTTGAATTTGAATTTTCTAAGGTTTTAATTATTTAATTTTTGGATTTATAAGGTTTTGGAATTATAAAGTTAAGAGATTTAATTAAGTTGAGGAGAGATAATTGATTTATTAGAGATAAGTTATTAATGGAGAGATAAGTAGGACTATGATAGAATAAGTTAGGAGTTATAAGGTTCTTAATAGTTTCTTTGATTAATTTAATTTATAAGTTTTTGAAATAATAGCTTATTGATTTTCGCAAAATAATTAAGTTGGGAGACAAAAGGTTTTCAACTACAAATTTAGAAAACTAAATTTGCAAAATTCATATCTTCTTAGTTTCTAAATAATAGGGAGATATAAGGAATTCTTTTTTTGCTGGATAATAAGGGGTTGTACTTGGGTCCCCCATCCTTAAAAAATTACATCTCTTCTTTAGAGCTTGAGAGTTTAAAAATAGATACACTTCTCATCTCAATTGAGATGCTATAGCTAGAAACCTACATCATTTTACATAAAATGTTTGAATTCTTGATTTTCATTTTCTAGATCTTTTCAAATTTTTGTATGAATACAATTACTCAAGAATTTAGAATCTTTCTTGACATTTTCCTATAGCAGCCTTCACAATGCCAAAACTTCACCTCTACTATATATGCCTTGCATCTTAGTAGAGTAATATTTCCAAAACATCGTACTATCATAGTCCGCTTTACCAAATTTGGATTGCTAGTTTCCTTCTTGAAACACAAGTACAACCACAAAAATTATAATAAATAGTCTAAATGAAAACACATCATTGTTGACATTTTTTGGAAAAAGATCATTGATTTTTTCAAAAATAAGTATTCCAATTCAATTTAAATTAGGAACCCTATTGAATAAAAAAAAATTACATCAGGATTAAATTGGAATTTTTGTGAAGCAGCCGCCACTGTTGCAGCCCGTGCACTATAGCGGCCGAAAATTTTTTGGCCCTAAAAAAAAAAAAAAAATGTTAGATTTTGGAGGCAGCAAGTTGTGACGGATGGAGCAGCAAGGAGGAGGAGCGGGAGGTCTAGGGGCAACAAACCCTAGGTGTGGGGCTTCGGAGGGCAGATCAGTAGACGCGGTAGGTGGGGGCTCTGGTGAGATAGCAGGCCCCCAGGCAGAGGATGTGGACAAGGAAGTTCTATTGGAACCGGTCCAAGGGCGTTGGGTGGATGCGGTTGAAGATATCTCTGAGGGGGACCAGGACTCTGTGCATCAGGATCAAAGGAAGACCTAGGAAGGAGACAAAGAGAAACCTGGCAATTGGAGACCTTCATATCTTAATGCTCTTTGCGGTAAGCAAAAATTATCCGACTCTTGTTTTAATCTAAAATATGTTAATGGTAGGTTGCACATCCCAGATACCTTAGCTCAACATGTGGCTATGGAGGGCAGAACATCTTTGGTGGCAAAATTTATGGGGGTGAGGTCGGACTTGGAAGTCATAAGGAGATGGGCCATCCAAAAATGGCAGCCAAGGGCCGGTATGATGATTAAGGCTTTACCCAAGAGTTTTCTTTTGGTGACATTTCAATGTGAACAAGACATGGAAAGGACTCTCCAAGGAGGTCCTTAGTTTTTTGGGAAAAGGGGCTTGTATCTGAAGCGTTGGTCCCCCGATTTCAACTCCTAGACTCAGGTGCTGGATTTGGCTCCTATTTGGGTTAAGATGTCGGGATTACCTCTGCTTTTTTGTAATGAACAAATCTTGGCTGGGATAGCTACAGATATTGGAGAACTAATAGCTATTGATCCTGCAACCTTGAGCAAAACAAGACTCCTTTATGCTTGCATGTGTGTGTTGGCGAACCTGAGTAAAGAGCTCCCTAAATCCATTATATTGTAGTCTATGTTTGGCCTTCATACTCAGGTCTTTGAATATGAAAATATGTCTTTTAAGTGTAGTGTTTGCGGGAAGGTAGGGCACCAGGGTATCCATTGCATTTCCAAGAACCAGCCCCCACTCCAAAATACTGCTCCTCAAACCCAGAATAATATCCCTCCCCCGCAGATCTCCATTCCTACCCAACATGGGCCTCAAGGATGTGGAGCTCGAAATCCAAATATCAGAGACCCTGTTCGCCCTATTGTAAGAAAGAGGCAATGTTATAACCCTCCTCCCAAAAATACCTATGCCCCGAAACCCTCTCATAGGGGAGCTGGTCCCTTTGATGGGAACCCTCAAGCTCAACCTGCTCCTAAGATGATATAGCAAGCCTCAGAGCCAAATCACAAAGGAAAGAACCCCATAGATCAATGCCCTGGGGCAAGTAAGTTTGATTGGGTAATACGAGAGGCCTATGGAGGCTTGGTGGAAGTGGTCCCATGTAATGCAAAGGAATTTATAGGAAGAAATTCCAAGGAGATCAACATCCCAGTGGAGAACAATTTTGATGCATTAAATCATCTGAAGGGAGATCAGATGGATAGCCAAGAAGTGGAATATGAGGTAGAGGAGACTCAAGAGAAGGATTTAGAGGAGAAAAATTAGAGGAAGGAGCAAGAAACTAATAATACAGGCAAGGATACTCAGGAGGAAGAGGTGAACCACCAAGATCAGTGTAACCCCAAAGCAGGGAAAAAAGAATCTACTAATCAAGAAGCTAAGAGCACGGAATCATCTCCACTGTCAGAAAGACCGGTTAACCTGGAAAGCCGGATTTTTACCCCAAAGACCAAGACTGACCTATCCAAGATGGTTACTAGAAGCCAAGTGAATCCCAAGGAACCCCGGCCTAGAGCGGATGTATGGGGATATGGTTCGAAGAGGGAAGAGGGAAACCTAGCAATGCCGACTTAAGGCCAGAAAGAAGCAGAGCGAGGAGTGGCTGATGGCACTCAAGCGATATTGCTCTTTGGGGCGAAGGCTCGAGGATCCAAAGCCCATAAATGAAGATTATTTCATGGAATATTCATGGGAGTAATCCTGCAAAAATAAGAGCTTTGTATGCTCTTAGACAAGAACACAAACCAGATATGATTTTACTGCAAGAAACTAAAATGGAGGAGAGTAGAGTTATTCATTTTAAGAATAGGACTTGGAGAGAAGCTGAAGTAGTAGGCAAAGAGGCCACTAGAACAGCAAGAGGGCTGCTGGTTATGTGGAACAAGAATGTGATTGATAGTAGAGTGATTCTGATGTCTAGTTGGTTTATTTGTCTCTTATGTGTGGATAAAACCACGCAGGAAGAGTGGATCTTAACGAATGCATATGCTCTAGTTAGACAGGGACTGAGAATGGTTCTTTGGAGTCAGCTAGCTGAATTGAGGGAGATGGTCCCCAAATACCCTTGGATTGTGGCGGGGGATTTCAATTGCTACCTTAATCCTACAGATAAATTGGGGGGCTCTCAAAGAATAACTGCTGATATCTACGAGTTTAGAGATTTTGTTGAGCAACATGAGCTGATGGATGTGGACCTGCGTAGATTCTCCTATACATGGTCTAACAAAATATTGAAGGAAAACCAAATTCAGATCAGATTATATAGGTTTCTTCTTTCTCAAGAATGCCTGGAGAGGTTTGGGGACTCTTCATTAATGGCACTCCCAAGAATCGGGTCTGATCACAACCCAATTTTGTGGGAAACAGGGGAGGACTCTAAGAAAAGATACATCAGACCCTTTCGATTCGAACTTATGTGGTTCCAACATCAGGATCTCAATGATTTGGTTGCCCAATGGTGGGACAAAAAGTATAATGGTTCGAAAGCGGCCCAAGTGGCATGTAAACTAAGGAATGTGAAGGCTAACATTAGAGAGTGGAACAAAACTTCCTTTGGCAATATTTTTGTTAAAAAGGTAGAACTAAAAGACAAGATCAATGAACTACGGGAGAAGCTGAAGTCAGAGCAGCTTATAGAGGATCTGAGAAACCAGGAGAGGGAGCTGTTAGTCGAATACCACACGATGCTAGGATTTGAAGAAACCTTTTGGAGGCAAAAATCTAGACTGCGTTGGTTAAAGGAGGGTGACAAAAATACAAAGTTCTTCCATGTCTCTACTCTTCGCCACAGGAGTACTAACAAAATTAAGGAGATCAAGATGGCCGATGGGTCTAACACCAAAGATATGGAAGACATAAGGAGGGAAGCGGTTGAGTACTTTAAATCATTGCTAGAAGATGTAAATCCGACTATTGAAGAAGAGGACTCTCTGTTGGCAACCATTCCACCCCTCGTAACTGAGAATATTAATGGATTCTTACTTAGTCCTTTCACAAAGGAGGAAATCAAGAAGGTGGTTTTTGACATGGATGGTAACAGCTCCCCAGGATCGGATGGCTTCCCCATGACTTTCTTCCGAAGTTTTGGGATATCCTAGGCAATGATGTAGTGGAAGCTATAATTGAGGCTCAAAAGGACATGGAAATCCCAGAAGGAGTTAATGCTACATTTTTAGTCCTCATCCCTGAACTAGTGGGAGCAATGGAATTTTCTAGTTTTCGCCCTATCAGTTTATGTAACACTCTGATGAAGATTCTCACAAAAACAATTGCCAATAGGCTGAAGGTTATCCTTCCTTTCATCATTGATACGAACCAAGGAGGCTTTGTGAAAGGGCGACAAATACTGGATGGTATCATCACAATTCATGAGGTTATTCATTCAATGGTGGCTAGTAAGGAAGCAGGTATGTTACTAAAGCTTGATATGAATAAATCCTATGACCGGGTCTCATGGCGGTTCCTCACCAAGATTTTGGGTAAGTTTGATTTTTGTCCCCAGTGGATTAAGTTGATTTGTAGTTGTATCTCTACTACAAGATTTTTTGTCATGGTGAATGGGTCACCCTCCGATTACTTTAAGAGTGAAAGGGGGTTGTGACAAGGAGATCCTTTGTCTCCATACTTGTTTATTATTTTAGCGAAAGCATTGGGTAGGAACATTTCATCAGTGGTGGCAGATGGTCGATTGGAAGGTTTCAAACCAGCCTCAACAGTAGAGCCAGTGTCTCACCAACAGTTTGTGGATGATACAATCATTGTGTCCAAAGCCTCGGTGCCTCAGGCTAGGAAGCTGAAGAGAATTCTAACCAAGTATGAGACATAAGCAGGACAATACATAAACTATAAGAAGAGTAGCATCTATTTCTTTAACACGCCTGGTGGGAGGGAGGAAAGAATAGCTAACCTCTTCGGTTGTGGAAAGGATCTTCTACCAGCAACTTATCTAGGCATGCCTATGTTCGAAGAAAGAATGATGGCTACATTGTGGAACTCAGTCATTGACAGGATCTCCAAAAAGTTAGCAGGATGGAAGGGCAGCCTTCTCATCTTTGCAGGAAAAGCCTTATTAGTTCAAACTACTTTACAGAGCATTCCAATTTACTGCATGTCTCTATTTAGAATGCCTGCAAATGTCCGAGCTACATTGGAGCAAATTCAACACAACTTCTTGTGGTCAGGTTCAGAGGAGAGAAAGATAATTTTGTTGGTAGCATGGAATCAGGTGTGTGCAAGCAAGGATCAGGGGGGCCTGGGGCTAAAGAGAATGAAAGAAATGAATCAAGCTTTGATTGGAAAATAGGTATGGAGATTTATCAATAATGATCAATTGGGATGGGTAAAAATTCTTAAGGCAAAATATATCAGAAATAATCAAGACTTCCTGAAAGCTGATAATCTCCCTAGAGGATCCTATTTCTGGAATTGTTTGCTCGAATTTCGGGAGGCGAGTCGAGAAAGGCATCGAGATGGAGAATTGGTAATGGAAGACAAGTGGACTTTTGGCAAGACCCGTGGTTGGAAGAGGCCCCTCTGAAAGATAACTTAGACCTTCAGGTCCTTCAACATAAACTTTCAGAGGAAATGGGAGGAAAAGTAGGGGATTTTATTGCTATAGCACAAGAAACTTCCTCTTGGAAGAAAATCACAGTTCATAATATGTCAAAGCAAGAGAAGGTGGCCCTAACCAAACTCAATGATGCTTTAAGGGTGTTCCTGATCATTCCTGGGGAAGGAAGAGACAAGGCGATTTGGGGCAAAACTACAAGTGGGATCTATTCAGTAAAAAATGCCTATAAGTTAATCCACTCAGGATTCAATGGTTGGACTCGACTTCTATTATTTGGTTAAATAATTTAACCCCAAAAATAGCTTTATTCTTTTGGTTGGCAGTTCAAAATAAGATTCTGACAACATATAATCTGCAAAGGAGAGGTTTCCAATTCATCAATCGATGTATCTTGTGTGAGAAAGCGATAGAATCTGTAAGTCATATATTTCTAACTTGTGAATTTTCTTGTACAGTCTTCCAAATGATCCTGTCCAAATTTCATATAGATTGGGTCTGTCCAAATAGCATGTCTAACTTCTGCATACAGTGGGCTTCCCCCTTTTGGGCGAAACTTTTGACTTGGCTCTGGAAGCTCGACTTACCCCATTTTTTATGGGGGATATGGAATGAGAGAAATAAGAGAGTATTTAAAGGACGTAAGAAAGATCCCAGGTTATGTGGTAATAAAATAATCAGAGCTTTGAAAGAAAACTGGAAAAATTTCTTCTTCAAAAATGAGACCATGTCTCTAAGGGAAAGGAGGATTTGCGGAACTGGGGAGAGGAACTTCCAGACCTAGACATTACAACCAACCCACGGGATGGTGTCAAGTGGATACCCCCCACTCAAAAGTGGGTTAAGTTTTATTTTGATGGGGTAGTTAAAGGAAATTCGGGGGCTGCAGGAGCAAGAGGATTTCTGAGAAATGAGGAAGGAAAAGTGGTCCTTGCCTTTGCAGAGCCTTTGGGAACTCAAACAAATCATTTTGCAGAAGCCCGAGCCTGCATGTAGGCAATGAGAATTGCCAGACTTGAGGGTTATAAGGAAGTTATCTTTGAAGGGGATTCGCTTAATATAATCAAGGCAATTACGGAGGATAAAGACCCTAGCTGGACCATCTTGGAGCTTATCCTAGAAGCAAAGATTCATAAATCTCATTTGGTTAATGCCCGAATCCAACACACCTTCAGAGAAGGGAACCAAAGCGACGGATCTAATGGCAAATATTGCAGTTTCGGTTGGGGAGATGCAAATTTGGAAGGATAACTTCCCTCAAGAACTATTGGTGTTGGCTTCTAGAGAAGAGCTAAGATCAAACCTGTTAGAGCATCAAGAGATCAGAGGGGTTGATGATGAGTAATCCGACAGATGGAATTAGGCAGAAAAGGCATCCCATTTGCTGGGGCCTGGGAGGTGACAAGTGTACAGTACAACAACCTAGTGGTATTAGTAAGTGCTAGGTGTTGTTTGGTTTTTGTTTTATCCTGAATAGTCAAGCGACAAGTATAGGACTGTGGACTCTAAGTATGGCTTAATGTGGGTCTTAGAAAGATCCATTTTGTATTTTGATTATACGGGCTTGATGCTAGAACCAGCCCATTTTGACTATGTAAAAGGTTTGTGGACCTTATAACCACCTCTACCTTATACCAAAAAAAAAAACACATCATTGTTATAAAATAAAGTAGATATTACCAATGGAAACATTAAAGTAAATCTTAATCATTAATTGATTTAGGCAATCAATATTTTTTTTCAGCTTCAACTAAACTTTCTACTTCATCTAACCATGGAAAGGAGAATTTAACTTCACGATCCTCAATCAAAACCCCTCTATTGGCTAGCTTATCTACACATTTGTTTCCTTCCCTTAATATATGTGTAAACTTGATTTCTTCAAACTCTTTAACAAGATCTTGAATTTCCACAATTATCTCTTGTATGTTCCATGGAGCCTTTGATTTCTTCAAAATTGCATTTATTACTATGAGAGAATCACCTTTCATCCATAATCTATTCCATTTCATTTGTTTACATATTTTTAACCTTTCTAAAGCTGCCCAAGATTCAACTTCATTATTTGTCTTAAATCCACTATTGAAAGCATAATGAGACAAAATATCTCCTCTATTATTTCTAATTATTCCTCCTCCTCCTACTGGTCCTGAATTTCCTTTAGATGCTCCATCAAAATTCAATTTAATCCACTCCACATCTGGTGGTTTCCACTTTATATTCTTTGCCTTCTTTTTGATTCTCTTGTACCCAACATCATAATTCCATTTAATGACTTGACTCCATCTATTAAGACTCTCTACTTCCAAATTAGGGATTAGGTGAGTTTATAGGGTTGGTTTAGACTCCTCCATGGCTAAACATATATTCTTTTTCAATACCTCTAAACTACTTTTCTTTCCTTTAAATATTCTTCTATTCCTTTCTAGCCATATAGTCCAAAGTATTGTATCTTTTGATATATCCCATATTGTCTGTAAAGCTTCACTTTTATAAGTGCTCTGCCATTGATTTAACCAGTCTTCAATTTTTGTATTCATCACCATGCATTTACCAAACATATTAAGAATCCATTGCCATAGATTCTAGACTATTGAGAAATGTCCCAAGAGATGGTCTATACTCTCCTCCTCCTTATTACAAAAAACACATTGAGAGGGGCCATGAAAACCCCTTTTCATAAGGTTATCCCAGGATAAAATTCTTCTATGACCTACTAGTAATTTTTTTTTTTTGACTTTAGGAATGCTTGGGCTATCCCAAATATCTCTCCATGTTATAGTGACATTATTATTATGTTGGTGTTGAACATTATATCCACTTCTAGTTGTGTATTCTCCTGATCTATTCAACTCCCAAATAAATTTATCCTTGGCACCCCTCAAAATAATCATAGTTGTTATCTTTCTACTCAATTGCCTCCCAGGTGTTGTAGGTGAGTTGGAGAGGAGAGGGCCATAATCCAAGGGAGGTCCCAGGTTCGAATCTCCACCCTACCAAAAAGCTAAATTGGGTACCCAAAATCCAATTGATAATGTTGGTACGGGTAGGGTTGGGTGCGACCCCCGGGTGACTTTGATGGTGTAGAACCCCCTGTTCGTGGTCTCTTAGACCAAGGCGGCCCCGCAAGGGGTTTTTGCTTAAAAAAAAAAATTGCCTCCTAGCATCAATGTCTTGTATACTTGTAAAAAATCTTCTTTCCATTTGTATTTTCCTTCTTGATCCTTCAATAAAATGTTTGAAACCCTATCACTATATTTATCTCGAAGCAATCTCATCCAAGGTTTCAAAATTGGATCTAAATTGAGTGGTTTTTTATCACACCAAGTATCCATCCAAATAAAAAAAAATCTCCAGTTCCCACCACCCATACTAAATCTTTAATCATAAGATCAATAGATTTTTTTAAACCATTCCAAAGAGCATAACCATTTGTAAGAGAGAATGCAGTAAATATTAGCCATGGGTCATTGGGATCAACATACTTAGAATAATCCTTGCCCATTGTCTTTGACTCTCTTTGTACAATCCCATATAAATTTTCCCCTAAGAGCTAAGTTTACATCTGTAAGAGCTCTTAAACCAATACCTCCCCTAGTTTTGTCATCACACAACTTGCTCCATTTCGCTAAAGGAATTTTCCTTTTATCATGTAAACCTGACCATAAAAAGGATCCCATAATATAGATTAAAATATTTTCAACTGATTTTTGCATAGAATACGATGACATATAATATGTTGGAATGGCTTGTAAGACTGACTTAATTAACAACACTCTTCCTGCTAACAATAACCATCTACCTTTCCAAGCTGGAAGTTTATTTTAAACTTTACTAATAATTGGATTCCTGTTGGAACAATTTCTTGCATCCATAGGATTCGATTGTCACGCTGTAAGAAATCATTTGGAACCAACGAGCTATTACAAGCTCTGGTCAACCTGCCTCTTTATTCTAATAAAATATATATTGCTAAAGAAAATAACTAGACTGGGTAAGGAAACCCCAATGATAAACTTAAGATATTACAAGTTTAAGCACTCCATATTTTAGTTACACTACTTATATTAAAATGACCAAGCAAAGACAACAACTATTATTATGCCTTATGTAGACCGGTGCCTAGATTCATTGGGATGTTATAGCAATTTAACAACGCTTTAAAATATGAACAGAGAGAAGGGAGAAAAGATAAATTGGCTCTATTAAACTCGTTCGAATATCGTAACAAATTTAATAGTTTGACCAATGAAAGAAACGTTCATAACACATTCAAATAATGTAATCTGCTATGAAGTAACACACAGAGCTAAAGATAAAAATGATAGAACTGAACCCCAAAATTATATTATTTTTTCAAAGAAATTACATGCAGAGTTGGCAGAATGCCATTGAACTCTGTTATGGCTTTTTAATACAATGAGAAAATCTTGTTCAAATAATGTAACAAGACTTCTTCAACTTCTCTCGTTCCAATATTGTAATAGGAAAAATCTCTGAGTTTCAGGCTAAAAAAAGAACTGGAAATATTCTCAGCTTCTCAAGCGCAAATCTAACAAAACCTACATAACAAAGGGGAAGAATGAAGGATGACAAAGAAAAATAGACACAAAGGATACAACAACATAATTCATATGGCACTCAAGTATACCTCTTAGAAAAACTGCTATCTCTTAACGCTTGATGCAGATTCTGACCATAGTTGGTGTATTTATAGCTTTGAATTCTTGAATCTGTTATTTTTGGCCTTATCTGGGCCTTACACTTGTCACTTTTTATTTTGATCTTCAAAACTTTGTACAACTGTCTTCCATTATATTCTTTTGTTTACACTGTACACTCTACAGTGTAAACAAAAAACCCCTTGCGAGGCTACCTTGGTCTATGAGACCATGAACAGGGGGTTCTACACCATCAAAGTCACCCGGGAGTCACACCCGACCCTGCCTGCACCAACATTATCAATTGGATTTTGGATACCCAATTCAGCTTTTTGGTAGGGTGGATATTTGAACCTGGGACCTCCCTTGGAGGATTGCCCTCTCCTCTCCAACTCACCTACAACACCTAGGTTCTACTAGGAATATTTTAACTCAACTGTTTAATCGGTAATATCAGTGCCTGAAGTGTCTTCTTCTTCTATCCCTTCTTCAACTTCTGACTGGTTTCCTACTTTTGAAGTTTCTCCTTCTTGAGTAATCTTTATTTCTTCCTCTAGGGGTGTTTTTAGTTCTAGCAGTAAACTGCATATTTTGGTTTCTTTATTTTTCTTACTCTGTTGTAGCCCTCTGATTTGCTTTTCAATAAGCTCCCAAGCACTAATACTAAAAGTTACAACAAATTTCAGTATATTCATTTCTTGGAGGATTTTGTTTTTCTGTATGCTAATAAAAAATTTATTCTTTTCATACTAGGTAATAAGGGAATCCATATTATTGACCAAGAAGGTGGTTTTTCTGGCCATTTTTTTGTCATCATCAAGTTCAAAATCAAACCCTTCTATCTTATTCATGAGGAGATCTTCTATGTTAGCAATTTTCAAGAATTCCTCTAATGATAACCTAATGTCTGCCATATTTTCTCTTATATCCATTATTAGAGCAAAATTTTTTGCAACATTATTGTACCACCTTTCTCTGTTTACCTCAAACATTGCTATTTTCATGAATTCAATATTATTTTTGATCTCAGAGCAATCCTTTAAGATTACTTCTTTACTTTGCATCTCTTCAAAATATTCTACCATTAGACGAAGAGTGGGCTGGATGACTTCTAATTCTTGTTCTTTCTGGTATAGCAGACTCTCCATTTCTTTGGCAGTAAATTGGATCACTCTGATTTTCCTGAACATCTCTGTGATCCCATTGATCCTATCCTAAATTTTAAATGATATTTATTTTCTAATTTTAGCCAAATAGTCTGCATAGTCTATTATTTTCACAACTAGTGGGGGTTGTACTGGTGTGGTGGTTGCCTTAGCTAATTGTTCCTTCAGGTTATCAATTAAGGCTTGCATTTTAGCCTTCTCCTTATCACTGGTCTCCAGTTGACTCCTCAATTCTTTAGTCATTTGATATAGATGGTCTATAGTTTGTAAAGTCATAGCTTTGTTCATTCTGACCATGTCATCTTCTTTCCCGTGCATTGAAATCTCCCCTGTTTGATCATCAACTGTGAAAACCAATGGTTCTTATGGAGCAGGTATGGATATTTCTACCATGGATGACCTAGACTTGTCTTCCTCCCCTACTGCAACAAAAATTCCTCCTATGCCACCTATCCCTGCTACTATCTATAATTCTTGCTCACTAGTAGCACTGAATATAGTTTGTTCTTCTATCCTTTCTAGTGAGACTTTTGTTGAAGTTAAAGCAGTTTGGGTTTCCTTGCCTTAGGGGAAAATTCAGTTTCTTACCATTTAATTGTATGATTTATTAAGATTTTCCCAAAACCACATGCTTTCCTCATATTCATTTGTACCACTACTACAATTTGTACTTCTATGTTAATTTTTATTAAACTAGGAATGGCTTGTGGGGCTAATTTTTTTACACTAGTCAAAGCTAGCAGTTGATCAGGAACAGGGGCTACAACTTGCTTTTCTAAAATTATCAATGTTTGGGAGGATTATATAGCAATTCCCTTTCCTTTTTTTGTATTTTTTCTAGTAGGATTTTTTGATGAAGTGCTAGGAGCTGCCTCTATTATGAGGTGATGGCTCTCGAGGACTTGGACTTAGGGCTCCACTATATCTATAATTCTTACTGTAACTTCCATTTGTTCTACTTCTTGTTCTTTTATGATTTCTAGTATGGGGTCTTCTCAAACCTCTTGAGTGACTTTGGGTAAGAGAGGAGCTGCCAATTCTACAAAGATTCTCTTGATTGCAAGAAATTATTAGGGGTAATCATACACCTTATGAACTTGTGAATTGCCCCTCTTCTCATAAGGAAAATATTTCTATGCATTTTACAAATCTTGTCCTTTCTCTATGGCATATAATAATAACTCTTTATACTGGTCTATCCTGTGCTTGACCCAGGCATAGTCACAATTTTTCATCAATTTCTTGTACTTTCCATCTGGATCGTAAGACCTCCAGGTTATTTCTTCAAAATCCATGAGGTCCAAATTGTACATTCCTTTAAACAGAGCTGGATATCCTACAAATATGTAATTACCAAACCTATAGGGAACACTAAGCCATGGGATCCTACCATGTTTCTTTACTAGACTTATTTTAGCTTCCTCGACCACCTGTCTTACTAGCTCCAAGGTAGCCAAGGATAGAGGGCGATACATTGGTAATATTTTAGGAGAAATTTTGGCCTCGTAAAATCTAATGTATATGAAACATTATGAAAATAAATAATACTCTATGTATTTTTCTTTAATGAAAGCTCTGACTCCAGGTCCCAGTCTCTTAAGGAGGTCGCCTGTTAGGATCCAATGAATCTCTAGCATGAAATTATCGCAAAACCAACCATAATGAGTGTGCTCTTCATGTATTCTACAAAATTTGGCTTATACGTAAGGACTCTCAGAGGCTCTGATCCTTCTTTTACTGTCATTCCCTAATTGTTCAACTAACAGGTGCATGAGAATTGAGTAGTGAGAGAAATGGGGCATTACTTGCCTTTGTTCCAAAATTACCTTTTTTAAATCTATCAACTGTGTGTGTAGTTCGCTCAACTCTTCTTCCCAGGCGTAAATGAGGGTGTTTATTCTTTTGTTACTCTAGGCTACTAAGTACAACACATTCCTACCTACCACACTGAGCTCTTGCACTCCTAAAATGATATTAGCCATATCACAAAAATCCCTAATCCAGGATTTGAAAGCAGTTTTTCTAATTGGGAAATCAAACAATACAGGCTCATGTGATTCGAACAACAATTTGAAAACCTCTAAATTTGTTAATCTTCGGGATTACCTTTTGATTACTTGGTGAATAAGCTATGTATTTTATGGTGTCAGCTTGAAGACTTACTAGATATATTTGGCTGCAATGCTGAACACTGGTTTGTCCTTGTTATCTCTAAATGTTCTATTTTTTTTGTCATAAGCTATCGCCAACCACGCCAGTAGATCGAAGAGTAGTATACTTTGGGACATATCAATTTCCCCAGGTTGCTGGTCCATCTATTACTTCTAGGAAAACCTTTGTATTATAACCTTGTTGCTTTGTGGAACAAGTCGACTAATAGCCAAGGGGTCCTTTGTTGATTCTCCATTGTGGGTGCAAAGCTTTGAATGCAAGTGTTCTTAATTTTGTATTGTTGTGCCGGAGTGAGATTTTTGTCTAGCCCACACTTTTTGGTGAAATCGTACATTGCACTCCCAGGTATAGTATCTCCAAGCATTTCGATGTAAGGAGTCTGGTCTGTGATAAATTTTATAGCTTCTTTAGTATCCTTGGGCACAAAGGTGTTCCCCCAAGTAGCAATTTTTCTCTTCAGAAGCTACTTCAACTCACAAAAATCACTTTTCAAATTCCCTCCAATTCTTCGCTCGTTGACGACAGTTCTATGTTATGTAAGTCTTTCACTAGCAACAACTAAGGTGACTGTGATGCTCAGGAGTGGGGGTTTAAGTACTTGATGGTGGAGTGGCTTCATTGATCTTCACATGAAGGGTTATTAATTTAGCTTTACCAATTCCCTTTTTAAATAGGCCAATGGGTGTTAGCCATAGTGTCACTCCTAAAAATGGACAATTATGGTAGGTGGTTTTCCTTGGTCTGCACGCCCATGAGGAATTTGGTTCATGTACTTGTAATCATTCATAGTGTTTCTATTGGTCACTGTTGTGTGCTCTTTTTAGACGTGGAATTAAGAACATGATGATAGTAACCTTCGTGGGAAGAATTCATAAATGTTTCACCACCTTAGATTTGTAAAAGGGGTTAGTTTGAGGATAAATACATCATTAATCATTAGTCATCTTACCAAGCATTGGTTGTTAGATCTTTATCATTCATGTGCACATCCGTCGAGGTTTGCCATCCCTTTAAAAGTTCATTCTTCATGAAGAACACAAGCTTATACTGAGAGGGGGGGGTGAACAGTATAAGACCTCTTTTAACTTTTCCTTTATACTTCAAAACAACAAAGCAATATATTCAAAGCAATATCAAAACAATGCACAAGATCATCCACAAAGTGACACAACAATTTTGATGTGATTCATCCACAAAACTTTTCTCTAAAAGTTATCTCAAAGTTCTTTGGGAAACCTTCCCAATTAAAATGTTTATGAGCCTCGGCTCAAAGGAGAAACCTTCCCCCAATCTGAATTTATGAGCCTCTTGCTCAAAGGAGATACCTTCCCCTACCTCCGCTCCGTCGGTGATCCTCTAGAAGACCTCTGCCTCCGTTGTCCTTAGCAAATGGAACTCTATCCATAGAAGACACCTGTCTTCCCCGCTCCGGTCGGAGACCTCTGTCCTCAACTCTATCACTTCAAAGCTGGTCCTCGAATTTGCACTAAACACAGTCCTTCGGTCTAGCACAAATTTCCTCGTCCTCTGTCTTTGATCTGCACCAAACACAATCCTTCGATCTGGCATAAATCTGTCCTCGGGTTCTTCTCATAGAACCAATGCACCTCTGTCCTCAAGTTCTCTCGTAGAACTATCAAACTCAACTTCACAAGTCCTCTGCTAGGACCTGTCCAAATATGCTCACTAGTCCCCAATGGAACCTGTCCAAAACCTGCTCACAAGTTCATCAAGAAAAACTTGCTTGGCGTGAACCCACAAAGAGAATTGTTAGAGACCCAATGTGATTCATCAACCTCATAAAAGCATAAAGAGAATTGTTAGAGACTCAATATGTTCTATACTTAACTCCCAATCTCAATCTCAACTCAATCTTAATCTCAACAGAATAAGATAGATGTAGTATGCTTTTCTCAAGAACATGAAACTCAACCCAACAATTGCCAACCATGCAATATGTCATATAACAATGATACTCATGTTCTTTCCAACAACCAATATCTTTTCTCAACCAATTAGGGCTTCAACAACAATGCTCAAAGACATAGTTTAACCAACATCATTCAACTCAACATTAACCTTGAAGTATTCAACCAATCACAACTAGAAAAGGAAACAAGTAGAAATCCTTTTCCCTCCAAAGATATTTGAACAAAACAGCCACCAACACAATATCACCAAATGCAAAGAATAACTTGTTCAAATCAACTCAATGGAGTAAGCCCAATATCATGTATCAAGTAAAGCACTAACGTCATCAACACAACCACTATGGAAGCAACTTATCCATCACTATCAAAACAACCATCTAAGGGTTTTCATCATCTCAATGCAAGTAACAAGACTTACAAACATAAATTCTAGTGCCCAATGCTTCCACTACCTCAAACCAGAATTATGCATTCACCAAAATTCTCATCAAGGATAACAATGCATAAGTAGTCTTCAACAAACCAGAAACTAGGACTTACACCCAACCAAAGGAAACCTAGTTGAATACCTTTTCTCTCCAATATTATTTCAGGAAAACATACACCAATCATACTCATAAGAAGAATGTGCCCATACCTTATTGAAGTGAAGGAACCCCTTTAGAAATCTGCCACAATCACAAAGTTCTTTTGCCAATCTTCACAAAGGTTAGTAGATCACAAAATAATCAACATTACTCCATTTTTCAATCATCATTACCAAAGCCTTTAATTGCACAACTTCCTTATCTCTCCTAAAACCACTTGTACCATAAAATAAAATAAATCACAACATTGCATAACGTTATAACTCCCAAACCACTTATACCATAAAAGTAAAATAAAATATTACATAACCAATAACAAGATTTAATGTAAATATATTTTCCTTACCCTTATATCTCCTTTACTCACAACAAAAACATACCTTAAAATTAATCATGACTCGTGCACTAAAGACGACTTGTTCGTCCTGTGTCAGAGCATCTTCAACCAGTGGGCCATTCTGGATTCATCCACTGTCACACTGCGCATCGCTGCCCATTCCACCTGCTGGTTTCGTCAACACCGTGTATCACTATTTCTTCTGCTACGGTCTAAGGGAAACACCGCGTCTTCGCTGATATCCTCTTGCGTCTTAGACTCACATAACTCGCTTTTGTTGTGCCTGTCAACTTGCCTCCAATGTCAGTTGATGAGCTGGAAATTTGTGCGTGAAAGAAACATCTGCTTGTGTGATTCTTCTTCCTTTGGACATTTCTATCTGCGCAACAAATGTAATGGTTCTTCCACTGTGTGATGCGTCTTTCAGATGTTCTCTGCCGCAAGTCACTGCTTGCCCTTTTGGTGTAAATCTGACACTCCTAGGGTTGCCCTATAACGTCTTCTTGATAATTTTCTTTCTGACTTCAAAAACATTGCAGGCTCTCCCTTCGAATGTAGTCCCAGGCTCTTTCTTCCAGTGCAATCGTAGGCTCTCCCTTCTAGTGCAATCGCAGGCTCTCCCTTCGAACGTAGTCGCAGTCTTTCTCTTCCAGTGCAATCGAAGGCTCTCCACTGACTTCGTACGCTGGTCGCAAGACTTTCTCACTGTCTCCGTCCGCAAGGCTTCTTTCACAACATCTGTATGCAATACTTCTTCACTGCCTCCGCTTACAAGGTTTCGTCAAGGGATATCTCACTGCCCTCATCCTCAACAAGCAATTCATTCATTGAAATGAAATTCATTTCCTTATTTTATATGCACTATGATGCATTGATTAACACGTCGACACTTTTAATTTAATTTAAAATTTTAATTTTAATTTTAAATAAATAAAATTTAAACTAAATATTTAAAATTAAATATCTTCATCACGGAGGCACATTTTTCAACGAAACGAAAAGCCAACTTGGGTTTTAAGAAAAACCCATTTCAAATCTGTTGTCCATGGTTTTAAATAAAACCTTTTATTTTGTCTGCCTTGGTTTTCACAAAAACCCTTCCGCTTCTTGACATCAATGACAACATCAACACTTGAGCAAAGGCAATGTACCCAATGTACCCAAAATTGCCAACACTTCGATCATAACACTCATCGTTAGATATGATCCACTTTGAGCATCCCCGTTGATATCTTCAAAACCTGCATAACTGTTAGCCATGCAACATAATAGATGTATGCTAAAGTAATTATGTATATTAAGTCAAAAACTATGGTTAGCATTCAATTGATCATAAGTACTTATGCTCAAAAATATAATTATTGACTTGATCTTACCAATGTATTAATCTCCATATAATATGGATTTATTAAGGTTAACATGGTGATTAATGATCTTTCATTAAAATATAATCTATTTATGAACATATCACATCCCTACGCGCTCACCATCAGATCAAAAATCAGATGTGCACGCCCGTTGGATTCTCCAAACATGTGCCAAGGTTAGTAGAAAGAAATGGAAAAATTATCCACATATTAAACCCTTGCAAATCTTAATTAAGTGCTTTTTCTTAGCCTTAATAATGCATTTAATTAGTTATCCGACCAAAAACTTCACGAATTAACCTTTGATCATTTGAGGAAAGCACTGTCATCGGATCTGGGTAGGCTTGAGTGCTATCATTGGATCAAAATAAAGATGAGCACCTTTAATCCGGAAGGGGGGTCAATTCATGTGTTTAAGAACCTTGATAATCACGATTATGCACAAAGCTTAAATTCTATTAATTTTTTTTAATTAATCTTCTATAGAAAACCTTGCATAGCTAACCTTCTATCATTTTTAATCATGCACTACCATCAAATTTGGGTGAGTTGGAGCGCTACCATTAGATCAACCAAAAACTGCACATAGATAAACTTTACAACGTTATTTATCAATCACTTCAATGAAGCACTGTTGTTGGATCTAGGCAGGCAGGAATGAGCGTGACCGTTGGATCTTGATTTGACTATTATTTAGGTGTTGAGCACTTTATTAATTACAATCATTTTTGGGGAAGTGCTACCGTCGGATCATAGCAAGATCAAGCGCTACCATTGGATCAAAAAAAATAATATGTGCTTTATATTCTTTTGATTCTTTTGATCAAGCGCAACCGTCATATTTGGCAGGATCAAATGTTGTCGTCGGATTTGATGGAGATGTGCACTTTATACCTTTGCATTTTGACTCGTCAACATTCAATTACTTCATAAAAGTGCTACTGTTAGATCTATTTTAGAGTAGGCACGACTGTCAGATCTCATGAAGGCACAAGCCTTTTATTTACCTCTAAAAAGGACACCTTTTAATCTTCAATTAACTTTCTTGGTGCATGACCATCGGATTACCTTGGATTAAGCGCATCCGTTAGATCTACCGAATATGGGGGGATTTTGACTTCAACTTAGATGCGAGATTTTAATGGTCGATCAAATTGTTGTGAGTGCTACCATCAGATTAACTTAGGAGAAGGTGAATCCGTCGATTCCTTCAAATCTGCAAGATCAATAGCCAAATGGGTGCATACCTTTAATTACTTAATACTATTTAATTAAGAAAAGGAGGAAAATCTTATCAATGTATTAAGACCCTCATTAATTTTTATTAGCGGATTGATTAATCTTCGAGCGTTTAACCTACTTAATGTTTAAACTTTGACATTCTGAGTGATGCGCGATTGTTCGATTTCATCATAATTAAGCGTTGCCCTTCGATATGATTGATTTGCATGATATTTAATCAAAGGGGGTGCATAACCCTTATTTTAATTAGTTTGATTCCTTTTAGAATTTGGGTTATAAAATTTTGACCATGCAATTATTTAATTCGCTTGTTTTAACCCTCAGATTACTTATGAGAGCGCGTCTGTTCGATCAAGATGGATTTGAGCACTGCCTTTGGATTTATCGAATGTGTTTGATGTTTACCTGAAGGGGGTATGAGGACCTTACTTGCATTTAATAAATTAAGCTATCTAAGACCTTGGGTTATATAATTTGGACTATGGTATATTCTTTTTTCTTAACTTTTGGGTCGATTGTGTGAGCGCATCCATTAGATTTCGGAGGGTGAGACGCTACCGTCTAGATCTTTGGACCTGCATGACCTTTAATCATAAAGGGGGCGCATACCCTCAATTGCTTATGTGATAATTTTTAACCTTAGACTTGTGTACTTAGGTCTAAATGTTTTAATCAAAATCATTAGAGACCCAAGGACTTAGGGGTTTGCTTTAGTGAATATTTCAATAATCAAATTTTATAACCCTTTTAATAATCAAATGATTTCAACGGTCAAGGGTATTTTAGTGAATGTTTGATTTATCGAATAAGATTAACGATCACAAAGGCAACTTTATTAATGATTAAGGCCATGACTTTAGACTTGATTAAGATTAATATTTTTATAGCTGTTCTTAGGGATCAAATCATTGAAAATCAATTTCTTAGAGGGGAATGCAACAGAGACCAGCAACATTTGGTAAATTTATTGAAACCAAAAATTTAAAATTAGGGGTATCTGAAGTTGAGTCAAATTTGGCTCCAACAATTCCATAAATCTATCCTCATTCTCCCCTCAAATAAAGGCATCCCTAGATAAGTTGATGGTAAATTTTCCTCCTCCATTTGAAGCAACCTATAAATTCTTCCTTTGATATTAGCAGGAGTGTTAAGGAAGTAAATTTTGGATTTAGTCCTATTAAATTTTTGCTTTGAATCACTTTCGTACTCTTTTAAAAAGTTATTCAAAGCTCTGGCCTTATTTATCCTTGCCCTTCCAAAAAGGGTTGTATCATCTACAAATTGTTGATGGGTGATGTTATTTATGTTATTACTAACCTTAAGTCCACTTATAAGCCCATATTTATAAGTCTTCTTTAAGTTCCTACTCAAAACTTCTACCATAATAATGAACAAATAAGGAGATAGAGGATCTTTTTGTCTAAGACCTCTCTTGGCTTTAAAATATTCTGTCACTAACCCATTGACCAACAATGAATAAGAAACTGTAGAAACACAAGCTTTAATCCATCTAACCTATTTCTTCCCAAAACTAAACTTATCTAAAACTGCAAAAAGAAAATCCCAATTAACCTTATCATAGGCTTTACTCATATCATGTTTTAATATCATAGATTTCTCTTTTCTTGAAGCCGCTGAATATATAACTCCATGAGCTACTATGATCCCATCCAGAATTTCTCCCCCTTTCACAAATCCTCCTTTCTCTTCTGAATTGATTTTGTCTAACAATGGCATTAATCTATTCACCATCACTTTGGAAATAATCTTATATGCCATATTACATAGGCTTATGGGTCTAAAAGAATCAATCTATAGACACCTAAAACACGTCATGTTTAGGAGACTACTCATATGGGCACCTCTACAGACCATATGACTGATCTTGGACCTTTTCAAGAGCTAGCAGTGGTTCTAAACACTCACTAGAGGCAGTTTTGACCTATTCAGGTGCAGTCGCTATCGACCAGAGCAGCTACCGGCCTCGTCGCTAAAGCTCAGAGCAGCTACGAGCTAGCCGTTGCTGTGGACAACGGCTAGCACTAAGACAAAGTCGGTCATGAAATGCGGGCCCAAATCATACATGGTAACTAAAATTGCATTGGATTTGAGCGGGTTTGAGCATAAATCTCTCAGAATTCCTCCTAAATGCCACTCCCATGCAATTCTAGAACTAGGCATTTCCTCCAACGACCAGTTTCATAAAAATTTGGATCTTGGCTTCTCCAAGAAGCCAAGATTTGGAATTTGGGAGGCCTACATATGCACCCTCCCAGGAACAAGTAGGATTATGAATTTTATGTAGCAAGCCCTACCTCATTGAGAAAAAAATTGGCATCCCTGTGAGGAGCGTCGAAGTGCTGCCTGATTGCAGATCGTCAAGCATACCATCACGAAGCTTCCACAAGGTTGAGAAGCTGTTGGAAATTTGACCAAGTTTTGTTGTCATTGATGTCAAGAAGTTTGATGTCCAGTTTTGTCGTCATTAATATCATAAGGTTATTTTTCCAAAAGGCAAAGAAGTGGTTAAAATAAAAAGGATATAATATTTATTTTAAATATTATATGCCTAAAGAGACCTAAAAGGTTGAAGACCCAAGGGAAGAGAAGTAGGTTTAAAGAGAAATAATAATATTATAATATTTAATATTATAATATTTTGGGCAAAAGGAAGAGGTGAAGAATAACGAGGTCCAAGGAATCATTAAAAATATATATCCTTGAAAAGACCCATTGAGCAGATTATAAAGGTTTTAATTTAATTTATTTAAATTAAAATATTTTACCCTATGGTTAAAATTTCAATTACGCCGAGAGGCGTTCCTACAATGGTAGACATGGGGGTGGGAGGCAAAGAGGTCATACATGTCATGCCGTAAATAATTTTTTTTTATTAAAAAAGGTGACATTAACAAAAACATTTAAAATATTTAAACTAAAACAACCGACTAACCAACCGTTGCAAACATTTAAAATATTTAAACTAAAACAACCGACTAACCAACCGTTGCAACTGTTTAATAAACTAGCTTAGATATAAAGGATATATATCTAAAAACATCGAGAGTTATCAATCTCGAGGTGCCTATATTGGAGATCACACCCCCAAGAAATGAGATAGGTGCCTCGAGATTGATAACTCTTGGCGTTTTTAGATATATATCCTTTATATCTAAGTTAGTTTAAATAATCAAAAGGTGCCAAGGTTAAAATTAAAATTTGAATTTGAAATTCAAAATTCTAATGGGCCAACATGTTAAGTGCAAAGGATAAAGTATAAATAGGAAATGATTTTCATTTCCAAATTACAATGCTATTTTGTATGCCAAGGTGGATATAATATTCGTGCGCTACATTGTTGAAAAGAAGAGTATATTCGTGAGGTTTTAAATTAAAGGAGGCAAAATCATGTTGAAATTCACATGACACGACAAATCCATTCCAAGGTGCTAGGTAGCATAGACGGTGGTTGAAGGTTTGCTAAGGCACTCACAAAGGGGAGGTTGTGGTTTCGAATCCCACACGATTCATTTTGGCAAAGGAGGAAGAAGTGTTTTGTTTTTATCGAAATCCATGTGACAACATTAGTAGAGAAGCATGGACTTGGGTTCACGTGTGGGTGTATAGCGTAAGCGACAAATTAGCCTTGGGATAAGGCACTATGGTGGCTTGGTCATGGGTTCGAGTTTGGGTGCAGTCGAAGACGTGCACAATAATCCTTTTGTGATGTGGGCCAACGATTATAAGGTATGCATGTTATAATTTAAATTTTTCCAAGGTTTGGAAGGCACAAATAGTTTAGAGGCCACATGATAATTATAAAGGGCATATGTGGAATGCATAGGGAGTCATAAGGATAATTGAAAAATATTTTATTTTTGTTGCTTAGAAAATAAATAAAAAGGATTGGAGTTTATAAGGTGTTAACCAAGGAACTTCATTTTTATGTATTGAATATTATTTTGAGAATTTTGGAGTTTATAAGGTGTTAACAAAGGAACATCATTTTTATGTATTGAATATTATTTTGAGAAGTTTGGAGATTATAAGGTGTTAGAAAAGGAACCTTTTTTTTATGTGTTGAATTCTATTTTGAGAGTATTGGAGATAATAAGGTGTATTTGAGACTTGATATTTCATTGTATTTCTTGAATGGTGAAATAATTATTGAGGAGAATATTTGTGTGGAGATTTTGAGATAGATTGTTGCTATCTAACCTTGAAATTGGCAAAGAGGATTTGATTATGATTAAGACAGGTTTTGAAGACACATCTCCATCATCATCCTTATAATTAAAATGTTGTTGGATTGAATGTTGTGAAATATAAGGTGGAGTGAAAAGGATTGATGAGTATTGTTGGAAATGTATGAGCAAGTTTGAGTACATCTTCTATATGAATGATTTGATTTGATTTTGGATTGGAAGTATCTTGAGCTAGGGTTTGTGAAAGAACATGAGTATCATTGTTATGTGACATTGGAACTATCTTGAGCTAGGGTTTGTGAAAGAACATGAGTATCATTGTTATGTGACATTGGAATCATCTTGAGTCAAGGTTTGAGACCCATAGTGTGTGTTGTTGGAAGTAGTGTGAAACACTTGGTTAGGGTTTGTAAGCAAGTTGTGTTTTATTGAGTGAATGTTTGAGTGAAGTTGGTTGAGCATTATTGATTGAGATTTTGGGAGTTGTAGATCAAGTTTTGTGAAACAAATTATACATTATTTTGAATTGATTTAAAAGAGAGATTGCAAGTGATAGAGTATTTTTTTGAGTACAAAACTTTATGAGTAAGAAACATATTGAGTCTTTGATAGAGAACATCATTATCTATATGTTCCAAAGGTTAAAATAATTGTGAAATATTATGTCTAAACTACTTCAAGTTAAAGGAATTACTTTGAAGATTAGAGAAAACAATTGATAACATTGTGTGCAAGATTTGAGATTGATTGAGCATATCTTGTGAGCTATTTTGAGCAGATTTGAGTAAGTTTTTGTTAAAGTTTAAAGATATATTTGAGTAAGTTTTTGTTAAATCTTAAGGATAGAGTGATCAAGCTTTTGTGAAAGCTTGTAGGCAGATTTGGGCAAGTCTTGGTGAAGACTTGAGAGCAGATTGAGAAATTTCTTGAGAGGACTTGTAGGCATATTTGAGGTAAATCTTGGTAAAGACTCATGAGCAGAGTTGATTGATTGATTTATTCAAGCTTTGTGTTAAGACTTGGGGAAAATATAAGTAGAGTTGATTTGTGATTGAATCAAGATTTGTGTTAAGGCTTGAGGACATATTTGAGGACAAATTTTGGTGTATATTTAGGAGTAAATTTGTTCTAGACCTGAGATAGAGTTAGAGAAGATTTGTACTAGATCGAGGACAGTGTTTGATGCAGATATGAGATAGAGTTAAGAGTAATCTTTGGAGGTGATAGAGCAGAGGACAATAGTCTCTAGTGGATAGAGATCCATTAGCCAGGGTAGTGAGGACAAAGGTCTTCTGAGTGAGGACAAAGGTCTTCCGTGGAGATAGATCCACAATCTAGTGCAATGGGAGTAGTAGTCTTCTAGAAGATCACCAGCCATAGCAGAGGATAAAGAGTTATCGTGGATCAAGTTCTAGGAACCAAAGAAAAGGGGAAAGAGTTCTCTTGTGGAGAGAAATCCATAATTTAGAGCATTAGGGGATTGGTGTCTCCTTTGGATAGAGGTCCATAAACATTGTAATAGGGAAGTGATTCCCAAGAGGATTTGTTGAGAAAATTTAGTAGAAATATTTTCTCCATGGAGTAGCCCACATTGGGTGAACCACGTTAAATTGGTGTCTCTATTATGTGTGATGATTTTTGTATTGATTTGATTACTGCTATTGATATTGCCATTTATAATATTGGATAATATTGTTTGGGAAAGAAAAGTAAAAGTTGGTCTTATATTGTTCACCCTCCCTCTCAGTATAAGCTTGTCTTCTTCAATTGGTATCACAACGAGTTCCTTTGGAAGAGTTTAACAACTTGAAGAAAAAGGATACAAGAACACAGATGACATCATAGAGTGGATCTTCAGCAAATAAGTCACCATTGTTCGATGGGAACAATTATGCATTTTGAAGTTTAAGAATGAATATTTACCTAATGGCACAAGGAAATGAGACATGACAAGCAGTTGAGGATGGGTACACACCGCCAACTAATCCTCCTACAGATAAATATGGTAAGCTCCTACATATGAATAATTCAAAGGCAATGAATGCAATATTAAGTTTTTTATGTGAAGCAAAGTTTGTAAAATTTATGCATTGCACATCAACAAAAGAGAATTGGGAAAAGTTGAAGAAAACACACGAGGGAGACAAAAAGGTCAAGCTGGTAAAATTGCAAAATTACAAGAAAACATTTGAAGACTTGAAGATGAAGGAAGAGGAAGACATTGCTACATGCTTAATTCATGTGGATGAGGTTGTTAACTCCATGCAAGTACTTGGGTTTAAAATTGAAGAATCAGATGTTTGTCAAAAGATTTTAAGGTCACTTCCTAAGAGGTATAGTGAAAAGGTTTCAACCATAGAAGAAACAAAAGATATTGAAACTTAAAACTAGGGATGAGTTACATGGAACTCTCACAACTTTTGAGATGAGAATAGGAAAGGATCCTAGTCCCAAGAAAGAGGTATCCTTCAAAGAAACAAAGAAAACAAAAGATAAGAAGACAAATTCAAGTGATGAGTCATCCAGTGATGAAGAAGCAAACTATGGCAGAAGGAACAAGGACACAAAAAAGCACAAAGGTACAAAATTAGTTAAATGTTTCAAATGTGGTAAATATGGTCACTACGCATCTAACCATGTATAAGCTGGAAGTAGCAGTGGTGAAGAGAAATAGGATCATAAGAACAAGGAAGTAGGAAAATCTAGGTATCAAAAGAAGAACAAGCATGGAAAAAACAGGCATGAAAATAAGTTTTTCCAGAGGCATAAGAAGAGTTTTTATGCAAAAAAGATAGACAAGAGTTCAAGTGATAGTGATGGAAGTTTCTCTAATAATGAAGAAGAATAAATTCTATTTATGACAGTAGAAAAAGAAGATATTGGAAAATAAGCTAAAAGGAAACCAATAATTCTCAAATATTTTAGGTGTGGTAACTTTGGTCATCTTGAAGATCATTGTACAAAGAATGGGTTCAATTTTAGTGAAGATGAATATGAATATGCTCTTGAAGATCTAGAAAAAGAAACTCTCCTCTTGGCAATAGAAGAGGAAGGAAGTGATCCTAGTGGAAATGAATCATAAAAGAATGAAGATGATCTTGAAGACAAAGAAATAGAGGAAGAATTAGAAGGATCAGTTGAGGAAGAAGGTGGATAAAGAAAAAGAGCATTATATCCTAGGTGTAGAAATACTCCCACCCTAAAATTAACCACCTCAAGGAGAGGAGGTGGGCAAGGGGCTGAGCTAAGAGTCTTATATTTAGCCCCAAAGGTGGCCCTTTGCCATTGATGTCAAAGGGAGAGAGATTTGAATTAGGGGGAGAGCATTCAGTCAGGGGGAGTAGTTTCTTAGGGGGAGAAGAACTGAAAAAGGTAAAAGAAATGATTAAAGGAAAAAGGGTTGCCATCAATGATAAAGGAGGAGATTGTTGGAAATTTGAGCAAGTTTTGTTGTCATTGATTTCAAGAAGTTTGATGTCCAGTTTTGTCGTGATTAATTTCATAAGGTTGTTTTTGCAAAATGTGGAAGTGGTTAAAAGAAAAAGGATATAATATTTATTTTAAATATTATATGCCTAAAGAGGCCTAAAAGGTTGAATATCCAAGGGAAGAGAAGTAGCTTTAAAGAGAAATAATAATATTATAATATTTTGGGCAAAAGGAAGAGGTGAATAATAACGAGGTCCAAGGAATATTAAAAAATATATATCCTTAAAAGACCCATTGAGCAGATTATCAAGGTTTTAATTTAATTTATTTAAATTAAAATATTTTAACCTATAATTAAAATTTTAATTTAAATAAGAAAAAGGCGCCAAGTTTAAAATTTAAATTTGAATTCGAAATTCGAAATCTGAATGGGCCAATGTGTTAAGTGCAAAGGATAAAGTATAAATAGAAAATGATTTTCGTTTCCAAAATTACAATGCTATTTTGTATGCCAAGGTGGATATAATATTTGTATGCCGCATTTTTGAAAAGAAGAGTATATTCGCGAGGTATTAAATTAAAGGAGGCAAAATTATTTTGAAATTTACATGACGTGATAAATCCATTCTTAGGCGCTAGGTAGCACACACAATGGTCGAAGGTTTGCTAAGGCACTCACAAAGGGGAGGTCATGGTTTCTAATCCCACACGATTCATTTTGGCAAAGGAGGAAGAAGTGTTTTGTTTTTGCTAAAATCCGTGCAGTGATATTAGTAGAGGAGTGTAAACTTGGTTTCACATATGGGCATGTAGCCTAGGCAGAAGCAATGCCTTGGGCTAAGGCGTTGCAGTGGCTTGATCATGGGTTTGAGTTTGGATGCAGTCGAAGATGTGCACAATAATCCTTTTGTGACATGGGTCAACAATTATAATGTATGCATGTTATAATTTAAAATTTTCCAAGGTTTGGAAGGCACAAATAGTTTAGAGGCCACGTGATAATTATAAAGGGCATATGTGGAATGCATAGGGAGTCATAAGGATAATTGAAAAATATTTTATTTTTGTTACTTAGAAAAATAAATAAAAAGGATTGGAGTTTATAAGGTGTTAACAAAGGAACTTCATTTTTATGTATTGAATATTATTTTGAGAAGTTTGGAGTTTATAAGGTGTTAACAAAGGAACTTCATTTTTATGTATTGAATATTATTTTGAGAAGTTTGGAGATTATAAGGTGTTAACAAAGGAAATTTGTTTTTATGTGTTGAATGTTATTTTGAGAGTATTGGAGATAATAAGGTGTATTTGAGACTTGATATTTCATTGTATTTCTTGAATGGTGAAATAATTATTGAGGAGAATATTTGTGTGGAGATTTTGAGATAGACTATTGCTATCTAACCTTGAAATTGGTAGAGGATTTGATTGTGATTAAGACAGGTTTTGAAGACATATCTCCATCAAAACAAAAGGTATGGACACATCATCCTTATAATTAAAATGTTGTTGGATTGAATGTTGTGAAATATAAGGTGGAGTGAAAAGGATTGATGAGTATTGTTGGAAATGTGTGAGCAAGTTTGAGTACATCTTCTTGATGAATGATTTGATTTGATTTTGGATTGAAACTATCTTGAGCTAGGGTTTGTGAAAGAACATGAGTATCATTGTTATGTGACATTGGAACTATCTTGAGCTAGGGTTTGTGAAAGAACATGAGTATCATTGTTATGTGACATAGGAATCATCTTGAGTCAAGGTTTGAGACCCATAGCGCGTGTTGTTGGAAGTAGTGTGAAAAACTTGGTTAGGGTTTGTAAGCAAGTTGTTTTTCATTGAGTGAATGTTTGAGTAAAGTTGGTTGAGAATTATTGATTGATATTTTGGGAGTTGTAGATCAAGTTTTGTGAAACAAATTATATATTATTCTGAATTGATTTAAAAGAAAGATTCCAAGTGATAGAGTGTTTTGTTGAGTATAAAAATTTGTCAGTAAGAAACATATTGAGTCTTTGATAGAGTACATCATTCTCTATATGTTCCAAAAGTTAAAAGAATTGTGAAATAGAAAATGTCTAAACTGCTTCAAGTTAAAGGAATTACTCTGAAGATTAGACAAAACAATTGATAACATTGTGTGCAAGATTTGAGATTGATTGATCATATCTTGTGAGCTATTTTGAGCATGTGTTTGAGCATATTTAAGTAAGCTTTTGTTAAAGCTTAAAGACAAATTTGAGTAAGCTTTTGTTAAAGCTTAAGGACAAAGTTGAGCAAGCTTTTGTGAAAGCTTGTAGGCATATTTGGGTAAGTATTGGTGAAGACTTGTAGACAGATTTGAGATAAGTCTTGGTGAAGACTTGAGAGAAGATTGAGAAAGTTCTTGAGAGGACTTGTAGATAGATTTGAGGTAAGTCTTGGTGAAGACTTGAGAGCAGATTGAGCAAGTTCTTGAGAGGACTTGTAGGCAGATTTGAGGTAAGTCTTGATGAAGACTTGTGAGAAGAGTTGGCTGATTGATTTGTTCAAGCTTTGTGTTATTTCTTGGGGTAAATCTAAGTAGAGTTAATTTGTGATTAGATCAAGCTTTGTGTTAAGGCTTGAGGACAAATTTGAGGATAGAGTTTGGTAAAAATTTGAGAGCAAATTTGTGCTAGACCTAAGACAAAGTTAGAGCCAATTTTTACTAGACCGAGGATAATGTTTGGTGCATATCTAAAATAGAGTTGAGAGTAATATTTTGAGGTGACAAAGTAGAGGACAATAGTATCTAGTGGATAGAGATCCATTAGCTAGGGTAGTAAGGATAGAGGTATTTTGAGTGAGGACAAAGGTCTTTTGTGGAGAGATATACACAAGCTAGTGTAGTGGAGGTAGTACTCTTCTAGAAGATCATCAACCAGAGCAGAGGATAAAGAGTTATCCTGGGTCAAGTTCCACAAACCAAAGAAAAGGGAAAAGAGTTTTTTGTGGAGAGAGATCCACAAATTAGAGCATTAGGGGATTGGTATCTCCTTTGGACAGAGGTCCATAAACATTGTAATAGGGAAGTGATTCCCAAGAGGATTTTTTGAGAAAATTTAGTAGAAATATTTTCTCCATGGAGTAGCCCACATTGGGTGAACCACATTAAATTGGTGTCTCTATTGTGTGTGATGATTTGTGCATTGCTTTGATTACTACTATTGATATTGCCATTTATAATATTAGATAATATTGTTTGGGAAAGAAAAGTAAAAGTTGATCTTATATTGTTCACCCCCCTATTAATATAAGCTTGTGTTCTTCAAAAGCAAATCATCCGTTTGCCTTCAATCTGCTGCAGATCCAAGAGATTTCAATCACAAATCCATGTTTAGACACACCAAAAAACCTTGAACATCAATTCAACTAGGGATTTTTGAGTTGCAAAACCTGATACGAGGAGCAAAGATCATAGTTAGCGACTGCTATCTTTGATAGTGGCTTGCAGGCACAACCATCGATGGTAGTAGCGGCTAGCAGAATAGCTACCTTGAGCGATAGCAGCTAGGGTTTGAGATGTAGTTTATTCAGTTTCTAGTGTAGACCTGCCTTACTTTATGCATCATTAGTCTATCCTAGTTTATATTCACTATTTTATCATATTTTTATGGTTCATAAACATTGTAATAGACGTCTTTTACTTCCATTTATGCTTCTTAATGCTTTCTTTATGCATTCATACTATTTCTTGTAGATCTATGGGATAAGCCTCATATTGAGAGGCCTCATATGCTTTAATATGTTCTTGTTGTTTCCTTGCACGCAGGTAACAAATATATCCGAGAATAAGCTGCATTCAAAACATTCCCTCTAAACATTGGAGGAGGCATCTAATAATCCCTCACACAAATTGGTGTCGAAGTGAAGACTCTTTGAGTGTATCTCTCCCCGTTGAGGGGCCTCAACTGTTGTAAACATTGTATCAATTTGAGTGACTCCCTAAGAGGGAGCTATTGTAACCGAGACTTATCATTTTTAATAACAGGGCAATTCTTGGATATATTTTATTTGTACAAATGGTTACTTGATTTATGTTTATTATATTGCTACATGCTTGAAATAGTCTAGATGCATGGTTTTCACCATCGTATAGATGGAAATCATGATGGGACTCCTGATTTTTAAGTTGATTTGCTAATATTTTGCATTTTTTCTATAACAAGCAGCCACTCTAATCGACAGTGGCTAGCAGAGCTCAGTCATTTTTGAAGATAGCAACTAGATTCAAAGCCGCCTTGAGCAAAAATGATCGATAGAAAAACTTGCAAACAATAACAATCGTTTCTTCAACAGACTTGGATTTCATGTTGGGTAAAATTCTCTACATTTTTGCTTCTCTATCTATGTTTTTTATTGTTTGAAACATAGTAGATGAATGTTTAATTAGAAAATATAGAGAAATTTTAAAAGAAAAATTATAGATTCTCTTGGGTTTTCTACTAGTTATTGCTAGGAACAATGGTCTTTGATTGTAACCCCCCCTAGTCTCCAACGGTCTAGATTGTATGTTTGGGGTTTGCATGCTTGAGGCCCAATTAGAGGCCATTCTTTCATAAATAACCTTGCATTCTATGGATATCATTTAAAATTTAAACATGCATTATCTGAAATAAAAATGTTCTTTTAAGCATGTAGGAACATCATTTGAGTTCTTTATGTTGCATTTCCTTTTTCATGTAAAAGTAAAAAGAACCAAACACACCACGTATCAAATAAACATCAGTGGAATTGGGCTCTCACATCTAATCCATTTGATCGAGACCAAAAGTGGATGTCATTACCACTTGGTTGGCTTGCTTGAAATTATATCATTGGGACCCATCTGTGGCCAAGGTCGATCCAAGAACTGTCATATTCATGCAAAATAGCACACACTCCTCTTCGGAGGGGTGTGTTGCTATGCACGGTGTGCTGGGTGAGGGTTGGTAGTACCTATGCTACCTCATTGAGTATGGAATTCACTCCCATGTTTGGCTTGTGCGAGTATATAGGTGAAAACCTTTTAACAAATGTAGTAGAACATCAACTTTTGAAAACATGATAAGAGTCAGAGTATATACACAACAAATCCAAAACTCACAAAAATAGTTTGAGGACACACATTTAATCCTTAAAAGAGATAAAAACATTTATCTGCTTTGCTTGTGTGTTTTAAAATTTACACAAGAGATAAAGCACATCATGCCAACTATGCACAACCGAGCTCAATTACGAGCTGGCGAAGCGAAAAACTTATGGATAGGCTCTGAATGCCTTTGATATTCTCTTGAGGATTTCACCATGCATGCATGATGCCTTGATAGTCATCGTGAAACCTTTTCCTCACATAGGGGATCTACCTACCGAGGTGATAGGGTTGCCACATACATGGTAGGATATGACATAGTTGAAATCCCCTATAGTGAGATGGAAAGCCATCGACCTTACACAATGGATCACCCAGATCGGTTTCCTAGGCCTACCATTAGCCTAAAAGAACAATTAATCCAAGCTCAATTGGAGGACTTGCACCATGTGGGAGAAATTTTAGAATGTCCCCATAAAATTTATACTACTTCCACTCATGGAAGTATAGAGAACATATATCTATGCACTAATGATGCCGCATTTATAGATAAAGGTACAAATATAGCAAGGGATTCTACCAAGACCCTTGCCATCTAGACCCTTTGCATGGGGACACATAGTCAGGGACTATCCATGGTAGATAAATCCGATCGCGTACGTAGGTTGTACATAGATGCACAACAAGAAGAGAAAATACTCTAAGATAAAAGGAAGGCACTGTGTATAAATTAAGAACACCTAGATGCCCTTGAACAAGAGGTGGTGCGAGCACAACAGATGTGGCACCAACACATGTATGAACAATGCTTAAAGGATCAGTGTACCTTGGAACAAAGGGAATACAAAGAATAATCACATGGGGTAATTCCTGAAGAGGTATCCATGCCTGGCACACATAGGCAACAACTCAATGCAAAATGCACTATGCATCATCAAGAGTTGCCTCCTAAACAAGCAGACAAAACCCTTGCTATCAATAATCAACAAAATGATATATCTAGAGATCCCTTACCCAATCTTGAGGTCAAGGAAGATCAAATAAAGTAGGTGAATGAGGTGTGCATAGCCTCACCTAATGAGGATATTATCAGCATGGTCAATGTCACAATAGGGAAGGAGGAACTCCCCAACTAGTCTGTACCATTGTTGAACCAAATCAACACCAATCATACATCACAATCCTCATAGCAATTGAATTCCATTACATCATGCGAGGACCCTATGATTACATTCCATAAATAGGATATTAGCCAAGTCCCTAATGGTGAACCCGATCCACCATTTCACATCATAGCTAGCATCAATCAGATTTCATACAAGCAAGTTTTGATTGACACCGGTTCATCCATCAATATCATTACTAGCACTACTTTGAAACATCTCCATGTTTTGCCTTCACACATAAGGACATCCACTTCCATGCTTCAAGCATTTAACGATGTTGTATCTCACATAGATGGTACAATAGTCCTCCCCATCCAAGTTGGACAAAATACCATACCTACATTGTGCTACGTCCTAGGATATTCAAGTCAATACAACATACTGCTTGGAAGGCCATGGATGAGAACCATGGAGTGCATACCATCCATAGTGCATTAGTGCATTAAGTACGTTCATGAAAATAAGGTCCATGTAGTTCATGCTGACCCAGATCCTTTCAAGTATTATAAACCAGTGGATCATCCGTAGGAGCCTATTGTGTCACCCATATAGCGAAACGTTAAACTTAATGACATTATCTAGAGTTCGGATGCAACCCCATGGGTCGCTATGAAGTTACCTTCACCATCACCTGTGGTTTCACCCATTACACCTCCATATCTAGTTTTTCCAAGCGAGGAGAAATTGATTGAGCCAACCACAGAGATGCTTACAACTATCTTGAACATGTCATCAGAAGACGTTCTTGCTCCTATCAAAGGGGAAGAACCCATTGTGGTTGTGGATAGATTAGATCATGTCATACCTTCTTCGTCCACCATGTCGTAGGTCATAGTTCATTCGGATGAAATGGAGTGCAAAGAACATGTAGAGGTAAACATCATGTTTACACCTATCATTGAGTCTAGTGAGGATGTAGATCAAACTCCTATTAAGTTGCTACCCATCAATCCCATCTTGGATTCTTCACCTAAACATGAAGAAACATCAGTTGTCATAGGTGAAACAGAACAACCTCAATGAGTTAAGGAACCACCTACAACTGACACAAATGATAAAATACCTTCTCAAGAGTTTGTGGGGATGGTAAACATGAATGTAGAGAACCAAGCTTCTCTAAGGCAATCAGAAGAACTAGTAACACCATCAAACAATGTTGCTACATCAGAAGTGTGATAGCCTATAAAATTGGTTATTCCTAACTCATTTCTCATAGTGTCATCCAAAGAGCAAGAAAGGGTATCTCCCCCACATCAAACTAGGGGTACCAAAGCTGACACAGTTCAACACCACAAAGTAAAACAAAAACATGAACTGAGTCACAAACATGAGCATGTGGATGCCACTATCAAAGTGGATAATCAAGAAGCATCCACATCATCTCAAATGAAAGAAATTGGTGATTTGCATATACTTGGGGGTTCTGTAGACCCCAATATTTCACCTCCTTCAAGTGATGATGATGATATTCCCATCCCATCACTAGAGATACACATGAAATCCTTGTCAGTCTTGCAATCCATTTTGAATTGGCTAGATAGAATGGAGTACCGAATGGATGAGCAAAATGAGGCATTGTAATTTATCATGAACTAGCTTGAGAACCTAGAATTACAAAGGCAACCCGCATCCAAGGTCAAACCACCTCCTGTGCAATCACAAGAAAATGCAACCTTGTCTGATCAAGTCCAAAAGTAGCAACATCGATCACCTTGCATTTACACACCTCTTCCCAAACCTATGATATCAATTTTTAATCGATTATGTGAGGCAAAAACCATCACTTTACCTGTGGCTTATCCTTTAGATCCAAAGTGCTCAAAACCTAAAGAATATAGGGAAGACTTACATTTCCTGTACCATCGATGAGATGGTCATGATATTCAATCATGTTGTAGCTTCAGGAACATAATACAAAATATGCTTGAGAAGAATCAACTTCGCATTGATACCCTTCTTGATACCAAAGATCAACAAGTGACAATAGTTCAAGGTACCTCACCCGCACCAAAAAATGAGGAGAGTCATTTAAGAAAATGACTGAGACATTTGTATCTCAACCGCAACATCATCCTCATTGAAAGCATAATCAACATATTTTGATGTCGATAACTGAATCCATGAACACCATTATTCATAAGATACAAGAAATTGAAGAACATGTGCTTATACTGAGAGGGGGGTGAACAATATTAGATAAAAAATTTTACCTTTTAATCCAAATGATAACATAAATAATATTAAAGCAATAAATATCATACAAGTCATCACACACATGAGAGACATGATTTAACATGGTTCACCCAATGTGGGCTACTCCACGAAGAAAATATTAATTATAAATTTTTTGATCTCAAATAAATTCTCTTGGGAATCCTTTTCCTAAAATGTTTATGAACCTCTGTCCAAAGGAGACACCAATCCCCTAATCAAGTTTGTGGATATCTATCCATAGGAAAACTCCTTTCTCCTATATTTTGGATGATGATCTTCTAGAAGAACTATTGCCCCCACTGCTCTAGTTAATGGATATTTATCCACTGAAGACACCTGTCCTCACTGCCTTGGCTAATGGATATCTATCCACTGAAGACTATCATCCTCTATACTCTATCACTTCCAATGCTCTATCTCAAATTTGTACTAAACACAGTCCTTCGGTCTAGCACAAATCTATCCTCAATCTCTGTCTCTGATCTGGCACAAACCTGTCCTCAAATTTGTACCAAGCTCTATTCTCAAATCTACCCTCAATATTTGTCCTGATCTGGCACAAACTTGTCCTCAAATATATACCAAACTCTATCCTCAAATCTGTCCTCAATCTCTATCCTCAAATATGTATTGTAAGCTTCCACAAAATCTCACACAAATTTGTCCACAAGTCTTCTCAAATACTTGTCTCAAATATACTCAACAAGTCCTCACTAGAACTTGTCCAATATCATAGAAACATAAAGAGAATTGTTAGAGACTCAATATGTTTCACATTCATCACAATGCTCAATCACTTTCAGTCACTCTTTTAGAAACATATAGAGAATTGTTAGACACTCAATATGCTTAACATTCATTAATACTCAACCTCTTCGAGCATCCTCAATAGGTTATTGCAAGCCTTTAACATTTGTTGGGTCAGACCTACTACCATCCTTGACCTCTTCCACCAATGGCCAAATCCCTTTGTCAGCCTTAGATTGAAGTTTTTTTGGAAGGTCTGTCTTCATTATTTTCTGTGGCAGATTTGGCTTGAACGAAATCATAGAGCTTTCCATGAGTCCTGCCATGATGCCTCTTCCATCACCAATAAGATCATTTCCTTTTCCCGTGAAAATGTTAGCCTTATCCCCCTTGAAGCTCGCAACCCTCCCCTCTGGGAGAGACTGATCGCTCACTCTTTAAATTTTACCCTGGCTGAAAATCCCATGACCCCCAAGGTTAATCCCAGAGTTAATGTCAAGTGGAATCCGCCCCCTGTTGGATGGCTCAAGCTCAACTTTGATGGGGCTTCCAAAGGTAATCCTGGCAAAGCAGGGGCTGGAGGTGTAGTGAGAAATCATCAAGGATGTTTGGTGATGGACTTTTTTGAGCAGTTAGGAACCAAAACTAACAATGAGGCGGAAGCTAGAGCGCTCTGGAGGGGTCTTCAGTTGGCTCAGGACATAGAAGATAATCTTATTGTTGAAGGAGATTCCATGCATATCATTAACCTTATCAACAATGGGAAAACTCCTTCGTGGCGGTTTAGGACTGTCATAGAAGAGGCGAGGTACCTCTACCAAGCCAAGAATGAGCGAAGAGCCGAGCATGTGTTTAGGGAAGCTAATAAATTTGCTGATATCTTAGCCAATTTAGGAGTGGAAGCTGATGGTTTGGTCACTTGGGAACTCAAGGTTCCAAGTGAAGTGGACAAGATTATCCAAAATGACCGCCAATGATGTTGCATCTGTGGAAGTTGGAAAAAGGAAGAGAAGTGTTCTGTCTCCCGAAGATTTTCTATTGCGTTTTCACGACCAAAAAACACAAGTGTGACCATGTTCCAAAACTGTCGTGATATCGCGACATGTCGCCATATCGTGGTCAACGCAGAGCAGCAAAGGTTTTGACCATCAGTTGTCACGATATCGTGACTTGTCACGGTGTCGCGCTCCAAAGTTGCAGTGAAAAGCTCATAAGGTTTTTGTCGCGATATCGCGACGTGTCGTCGTATCGTGGTCAAAGTAGAGGCGGTGATGTGTTGACCCAAAATTGTCATGAAATCGTGACTTGTCGTGCTTTCGCGCCTATGAGAAGCAGTGTTGAGCTTCATGATTTTTTGTCACGATTTCGTGGCTTGATGCATTTTTGCGACCTGCTGAGTTTTCGTGGTGCTCGAGGCTGGAAAAAGCTAAGTGTGGAAGTTTGGCATGATTTCATGATCGACAGAGTCAGAAGAGAGCACCCTACTAAACCGTCGTGATTTTACGACGTGTCGCCCTTTCACGGTCAAAGCAAAGCAGGAGTGGTGTTGACCAAAAAGTGTCACGAAATCGTGACATGTCGCAAATTCGTGACATGTCGCGTTGTCGCGCCCAAAAGAAACATTCAAGAGCTTAGAGTATTTTTGTCGCATTTTTGCGGAGTGTCTCATTTTCGTGGCTTGATGCAGTTTCGCGGTGCCCAAGCTTGGATTTTTCTAAGTATGGAAAGTTGTCACGATTTTGCGACCAACAGCGGCAGAAGGAAGCTCTCGGCAAGTATGTCGCGTTTTCACGACGCGGATGTGACTATGGTGCAGAATGCTGTTAGATGTCGCGAAATCGCGACATGTTGCATTTTCGCGACTTGTCACAATTTCGCGGAGATGCAGATAGTGAAACTAAAGGCAGATAGATGTCGAGAGAAAAAGTTAAAGTTGAAGTTAATTTTGATAAGACTTTCCATTTTTGTGACAAGAAGCGAAATTGCGAAGTGGTTGGAAATTGTTGCTGAAGGCAAAAAATTGTCGCGAAATTGCGACTTGTCGCATTTTCGCGACCTGTCGCAAAATCACGGGCGGGTTTGCAGGCAAAGAAAAAGGGAAAAAATTGTCGCGAAATCGCGACGTGTCATTTTTTCGCGGCTTGTTGCGAAATCGCGGTGCTGCATGAAGGTGAAGCAGAAGGCTCGTTGTTGTCGCGATTTCGCGACTTGTCACCTTTTCGTGACCTGTCGCGAAATAACGGATTTTTTGGCTTTGGATACTGCTGGATGTTTTTTGTCGCGAAATCGCGACATGTCGCATTTTCGCGACATGTCGCATTTTCGCGACTTGTCGCGAAATCGCGATGTTGCTGAAAAGCGTAGCGCTTGGCCGTTTGTTGTCGCAATTTCGCGACTTGTCTCGTTTTCACGACTTGTCACGAAATCATGGAGGTGGGGGTTATTGGTGACAGGTGGCTATGGTGCGCCCTTTTGTTTTCTTATCCATAACAGCTCTGTGTTGATTATTGTAAAAGGTTTTGGGTCAACCTAGGAAACCCGTTTGCAATGAAATTGATCCTTAATTACCAAAAAAAAAAAAAACCTCTTTATCAAATCAATTCAGAATATAGAACAATTTGTTTCATGGAAATTGAACTATCACTTCACACATCCACTTGACTAGGCTCTACCAAATCTACTGAACTAGTCACTTCAATGAAATAGTCCTTGCTCACAAACCGTAGTCCAAGCATATGAACACTCACTCAAAATGTTTCCAACAATACTTATCAACCAATCTCACATAACAATGATACTCATGTTCTTTCCAAACCCTAGTTCAAGTTCTTCACTCAATTACTCACTTCAACAACAATGCTTATAAAACAAGATGCATAGCATTCACTTCACAATGGCTCAACAACTCAATAAGGAAACCTAATCAAATCCTTTTCACTCCAAAGTTGTTTTCCAGAAAACCAACCAATCAACTCAACCAAGGAAGAATATGCCCATACCTTTTTCTTTGACGGAGAAATGATCTTCAAAACCTGTCTCAATTATCACCACTTTCTTTGCCAAGTACAAAGGGTTAGATGACAAGAATTATCACCCTAACACTTTTCACAATTTTCCTCAAACACAAAGATAAATTAAATTCCAAATACACCTTATTGCTCCATCTCAAAAATAATATTAAACATCATAAATCTCATCAAATCTCCTTTAAAAATAACACAACTTCTACTTATAACTCCTTTCTTATTATTGCATTTAATTAAAATAACTCACTTTATAACTTTAATGTAATAAATCAATTTATACTTTTATTAAGGTAGAAACATAATTTACCCTAGAAACTATTTACCATTCATCACTTAGGTAAATAAAATATTTACTTGCCCCTTATCTCTCCAACAACCTTAGCATAGGCAATAATAAAAATTAAATCAAAAACTTGTTACCCATTTTGCAATTTGCAGGATTCGAACTTGCACCATGCACTGCAGCAGCGCCTTGGCCATGGCTTCCACGTCGTGTGAGCCACACGCTTACCTTGCCCCTTTAAAGCGCAATGTGTGCTTTACCTTCTTTGCTTTCTCTTAGAGCCTTTAGCTCCTACACCAACACGCCACCTACTTCCACATTGCATTTCAAAGGTGCTTCTTCATTCAATTTCGCATGAGCCTTTTGCACCGAGTATTGCGGATGTAAATCGAATACCAAACATTAAAGTTTGGCTAAGGTATAAATACCTTTACCCTCCATTTCATGCATGTCGACGAGGATAGACTTATTGGAGGTCGACGCTTATATTTTTGCTTTTAAATATTTAATTTATAATTTATTTAAATTCTTTAGAATTTAAATATTATAAATTAATATTTAAATATTTTGGCTTTATTAGGGATTAAAGCCTCCTTAGGTTTTAATAAAAAACCTTTTATTTTGCCAACCAGGGTTTTAATAAAACCTTTTATTTTGCCCACCATGGTTTTAAGAAAAACCTTTGACTTATGCTTCTCATAATATTAAAATAAATATTATGAAGCTCTTTTGCCATCAACCTTTTGCATTGCTCCTTTTGACCTTTTGGCATCAATGGTGGTTCATTCCTTGACATCAATGACAACTTCATGCCTTGACATCAATGATAACTTTGCATCAAAATTTTGCACAGAAATAAAAACAATCCCTTTGCCAGACATACCCCCACACAACTCATATAGATCCAAAAGATACAGGGACGATCACACTTGCCTCTATCATCAATGAGGGGTCATGATATTAGCGATTGTCATGCCTTTAGACGTGTAGTCTAGAAACTTATCGATAAGGAGATCATATCCGTATATGGGTCATTGATATTACTCCAGCAGGACATTGACAGTGCACAAAGTTCCATACCTCAAAAGGAGTTGATTTCTCTCACTTTTCCTGAGCAAGTTGATTACATTACAATAGAAAACATGCACATTGGGGGTCTTCAAGGTAGCACGTCTTTCCCATAATCCATATCAAGATCAATGAAGCAAAGTGAGAAATCCAAAGGTATCACACCTTCCTCACTTTCATTGAGTGGCACACACACTGGGGGTACCTAAGGTAGCATACCTTCCCCCCTAAAAAAAAAATCTAAAATTTGAAAAACAAATTTAAAATAAATCATAAAATTCTAAACAAATCAGAAAACATAAAAATCAAAATGCTCCAAAGGCATCATAAGCCCTTTGGTCAACTCATAAAAAGCCCCAAAGGTACATTAAGGCATTTGGTCAACTCACAAAAATCTCCAAAGGCATCTTAAGCGCTTTGGTCAACTCACAAAATGCCCCAAAGGCATCCTAAGCCCTTTGGTCAACTCGCAAAATGCCCCAAAGGCATCATAAGCCCTTTGGTCAACTTACAAAAAGCTCCAAAGATATCATAATCCCTTTGGTCAACTCACAAAATGCCCAAAAGGCATCCTAAGCCCTTTGGTCAACTCGCAAAATGCCCCAAAGGCATCATAAGCCCTTTGGTCAACTTACAAAAAGCTCCAAAGATATCATAATCCCTTTGGTCAACTCACAAAATGCCCCAAAGGCATCATAAGCCCTTTGGTCAACTCACAAAAAGCTCCAAAGGTATCATAAGCCCTTTGATCAACTCACAAAAGGCTCCAAAGGTATTTAAACCCCTTTGGTAAAAAATAAAACACAAAAACAATTGAAAACATTAAAATACAAAAACATTTGCATCTTACATTTTGTATTTGCATTCATGTAATTGCATTGCATTAGACATGTTGCATCCATTGCATTCATGTAATTGCATTGCATTAGGCATGTTGCATCCATTGCATTCATATTAGGATAGAATGTGTTTTCAATCTTGCAAATGGTGCCACGTTTGTATGTCAATCATGCATCTTCAAATCCTCATTCATCCATAACCCATGTGAGTAACTATGTTTTTCAACACAACCCCTTCCTGTTGCTATGAGGAATATACTAATGTTTTTCGGTCATTCAACCATACTTAGTGATCTTCTCAGATTTTGTAGAAAGCTATATTTGCTTTTGTAGATGAGATATAGTGTTGATAACACCTAGCATATATTAAAATACCATCACTAATCAACACATTAACAATCCTAATTAGGACAAGAAAATATGAACACTACAAAGTGGTCTTAGTCACCTTAAGTGAAAGGTTTTACTTGCTCATTTGGTTATGCGCGTGGTTTAGAGTGTTGATCATTGACAAAAGGACAATATCCCCCTACCCAAAGAAACCCCTTGCTTTATGAAAATGAGAAGAATCTAAAAATTAAATCAAATCCCTTGCTCAAAAAAAAAAGAAAACAAAAATGTAAAATAAACAACGATTTTCATCACTAAGCATGAGCAAGTATCCCAATAAATTAAAGAAAATAAGGGGGTGAAGAGCATGAATCCTTGTAATGGTCACTACTTGGAACTATAGAGTGATCCCCAATAAAACAATGGGCTGAATCAATCCCACCTGACATTGGGGTAGGTCTAAGTAATTTACAAATGAGCTAGCTTTAGGTGGCATGTATTACCTAGTAGTCTAGTCTAACTGCATCCAAACTTAGGATCAAGATGGACATTTGGTAATCCTTATTACAACAATGGGCTGAATGAATCCCACCTGGCAATAAGGTAGTCTTATATTTCATCTAATATATTCATTTGCACACACAGGGATAATGAATATCTTGGTCTTCATAACAAAAACTTTATTTTTTAGGAGTCTAGTATGGTCATTATACAAATTTTGATTAATCAACTAGGATGTTTGAGTCTCATGGAAGACCTCAAAAATTCCTCATAGCAACAAAACATCTCAGATCATAAATCATTACATATCATACTACTTTCATCTCACATATGGATGCTTAAATGATTAATTCTTATGATAAGAGTTACCATTTTCATTCATGATTTTTATACTATGGTGTCACCCATTAGATTGTTAATCACATATTACATTCATTCCTTATGTTTTAAATGTTTAAAGCATATAGGTTCATTTACATTAGATCATCATCATGTAAATAATGCATTACATACATTGCATTCATCATATCATATCAATATGGATTAGATACATACAAATAAATCAAAACAAAACATGCATTTAACACAAATCAGTGCATCCATATATGCATACATCATAAGTAGTCCATCTACACATCTATATCATAGTATCTAATCATACATAAATCATCTAGTTAATGCATGTCATTAATACATCACATCATATAGCATAAGATCATAAGCATCACATCCATTTTGCATCACATAAAAATAAAAGCAAACACATGATACACATAATGAGAAAAGCAATAGATAATATTATATATATGTGTCCAATGTTAGGTGTACATAGAGATACAAAAATGCCCACGGGCTACAACAGTGTAGGTCCTCAGACCTTACATGCAAAAATGGTACATGTATCTAAAAATTAGACCGAGCTCATGCCCCTAGGCTCACCTCCACCCTCAACTCCATATCTACGAGGTGGATTGGAGCTAGTGCCTATGGTCCTCTCTATTCGAGTCCCTGTACTATGGATAGGCCGCACTAACGACTTCCCTGACTCACTCCACCTACTCCGATGCAAGTCCCCTGCTGTAGACCTCTCTCGAGGAGTGCCACCTACCCTCCTAATCTAGAGCTGTAGAGAGACAATATACCAAGCATCTACTAACATCTTAGTCTTGCAATCCTCTAGGAATCCCTGTAGAGCCTAACCTCTACCTCTAAGTCTAAACCTATCAGTCCCTGAGCAACTAGAGTGGCTGGTACAACTTGTGATCGCAAGGCATCCCTCTCTATGATGAGCTACTCTATCATGGTCACTATTGAATCAAGCCATATGTAGAGAGGTCCTCTCCTCCTCATAGCCTTGCCATGTGGCCTACCCTGTTGTAAGCTGACTTTGTGCTATAGCGAGAAAGGTATCCTGCTCTAGGATTTGTTGTCGAGCCGTTTGAAGATCGATCTTGATGCTGTGTATTTGAGCCCAAAAAAGAGACTCTTTCTCCTTTGGAGCTACCTCCTCCTCCTCTTATGGTGCTACCTGCTCCTTAGTAGCCTGGTCCCACTCCTTTGTCCTAGATTATACCCATCATGCATCAGGATCCTCCTCAAGTGCCTCATCCCTGGACCACCCTAGGCTACCGCCACCCTGCTATAGCCACGTAACCCACCACTGGGTGTATGCATTTGTAGTATTAGTAAATACTATATAGGTATCAAATATAGGAGGATCTACCTCATCTGTAAGAGTTGTAACCATGAGGATTCTTAAATTGGATAAAAAAACATATCTACCAGTCCAAAATCATCAAAAATTGCAAAATAACCAAAAAAATTATTAAATCAAAATCTCCAAAACAATTGAAAAATCATCAAAACAAAAAAATCAAATAACATTAAAATTTCAAATGCACCTCGTACCTAGTTATTTACCCTATACACTTGACAATTGTAATGACTTGCACTCCATGCAATCTGACAAGATGAGTAAATTACCATAAGGACATTTGAGCCAAACTAGTCATCATTGAATTGCAATGCTTCACTTCAATCCCAAAGAAGGCCATGGCGACCAAACTACCCCACAAGAATGAGGCATTCATTTCATCCATAACATTTTTAGCAAATCGTTGAGTGATTCAACACAATCTAAATCGAATTGCTATCATCTTGATTCTCTAAGAAGGCCATTGCAGCTAGACTGCTCCACAGGATAAAAATGTACAATTACTATTATTGGTTGAAATCACACCTGTAATAGCACCTACCATATAACAACAAAATCATTCATCTTAAAATGTCCACATCAATCATCTTGGTCAAGCGAATCATCACTTTTATTATTAGTAATTCTCATTGACTCGTCGCTTGAGGGGGTAGTCATAATAACAAAATCATAATAAAATTCAACAATGGATCACTCGATCCTATAAATTGCGTTCGTCTTACGAATCATTGTTAAATACAATCATGCCCCTGCTTGGAACAAAAAACAAGCAAATCAATTTAAACAATGCTTGAAATTCTTGAAGCATGAAGGATCATAGGCCTCGCCTCTTCATGAACTGAATAATATCCAAGATCAAGTAATCCTGATGCGAAAGGTTGTACTTGAGTCAAGTTCCTTAACTTGTCGAAGACAATGAATCCAAGATGCGTGTCCTTTGTAGGATTAGGACATCTAATGTTGATCATATCATGATCATATTGCAACCTAGAATATGGCTTTAGCTGGTCTATTTTTTCTAAGCATTGTGTTTCCCACAATGCATCACAAAAAGGGGCATTTGTAGACACCTAAAACATGTCATGTTTAGGAGACTACTCATATGGGCACCTCTATAGACCATATGACTGATCTTGGACCTTTCTAAGAGCTAGCAATGGTTATAACCACTCACTAGGGGTAGTTTTGACCTATTTAGGCGCAACCACTATCGACCAAAGTGGATGTAACCCCAACCGTTGAAGCTTAGAGCAGAAACAAGCTAGCTTCTATTGTGGACAACGACTAGCACTAAGACAAAGTCAATCATGAAATGTGGGCCTAAATCACGTATGGTAACTAAAATTGCATTGGATTCGAACGATTTTGGGTGCGAATATCCTATAATTCCTCCTAACTGCCACTCCCATGCAAGTCTGGAACTGGGCCTTTCCTCCCAACAACCAGTTTGATGCAAATATGGATCTTGGTTTCTCTAAGAAGCCAATATTTGGAATTTGGGAGGCCTACATATGCACCCTCCCAGGAACAAGTAGGATCCTAAATTTTATGTAGCGAAGCCCTACCTCATTGAGAAACAAATTGATAGCCCTGTGAGGAGCATTGAAGTGCTGCCTGATTGCAGATTACCAAGCATGCCATCAAAAATAGAGCTTCCACAAGGTTGAGAAGTAAATCATCCATTTGCCTTCAATCTGCTATAGATCTGAGAGATTTCAATCGTAAATCCATGTTTAGACACACCAGTGAACCTTGAACATCAATTCAACTAAGGATTTCTAAGTCGCAAAACCTGATACGAGGAGCAAAGATCACAGTTAGCAGTAGGTGCAACTATTGATGGTAGTAGTGGCTAGCAGACCAACCACACTAAGAGATATCAACTAGAGTTTGAGATGTAGTTTCTTCAGTTTCTAGTGTAGATCTACCTTCCTTTATGCATCATTAGTTTACTCTAGTTTAGATTCACAGTTTATCATATTTTAATGGTTCATAAGCATTGTAATAGACATATTTTACTTCCATTTATGCTTCTTAATACTTTATTTATGCTTTCATACTATTTATTGTAGATATATGGGATAAACCTCATCTCAAGAGGTCTCATATGCTTTTAATATTTTCTTGTTGTTTCCTTGTACGCAGGTAACATATCTGTCCGAGAATAAGCCGCATTCAAAACATTTCCTTCAAACATTGGAGAAGGAGGCATCTAATAAGCCCTCACGCAAATTGGTGTTAAAGTGAAGAATATTTGAGTGCATCTCTCCTCGTTGAGGGGTCTCAACTGTTGTAAACATTGTATCAATTTGAGTGTCTCCCTAAGAGGAAGTTATTGTAACCAAGACTTATCATTTTTAATAAAAGGGCAATTCTTGGATATCTTTTATTTGTGCAAATGGTTACTTGATTTCTATTTATTATATTGTTACATGCTTGCAATAGTCTAGATGCATGGTTTTCACCAAATACACAAACAATTCAACATCCTTATTTTTTGGAATTAGAGTGAGATAAGTTGCATTTATTTTACAAGGAATGTATTGTTTTATCCTAGATTGTTCCACTATCACCAATCAAGAATCCTCCACTATATCCCAATTACATTGGTAAAAAGCTGTAGAGAGCCCATATGGACCTGGGGATTTATCCTTATTAAAAGAGAAAAGAGCTAAAGGAACTTCTTCTAGAGTAATAGGCTCCATCGGTTTCCTATTGTCTTCATTCGTTATAACTGAAGGAACATCTTGAAGAAGTTTATCATTAAGAACTTTAGTATCCTCTGAATCTAGAATATTTTTATAAAATAACTTTACCTCTTTTTTAATTTCACTCTGATATTCAATACAAACCCCTTCTGTTGATTTAATTCTACTAATTCTAGAAGATGATCTTTGTACTATAGACATCCTATGAAAAAACATTGTATATTTATCTCCTTCTTTTAACCAAGTTTGTCTTGATATAATCTCTAGAATTTCTCTTCCTTACTAAAAATATTATGATATACACTAAGCAACTCCCTTTCCTCTGAGCTTGGATAATTATCATCACCTTTTTGGAATTTTGAAAGTTTATCTTTTAGTTCTTCTCTCTTCTCAAAAATATTTCCAAAGGTGTTCTTGTTCTAATATTTTAATCTTGATGTCATAGCTTTAATTTGGTTTAGAAGAGCATACAACTCACCATTACCTAAAGAATTCCACGTTTGAGCTATCATATCAACCAATTGAGGATGGTATTCCCACATATGCTCATATTTAAAATATGATATTTTTTGAATTCACTTACAACCATCTTAACTCTTATTGGTTAGTGATATGAACCAATCCTTGCTAAGGTATTAATTTTAGCACAAGTTATTTCATCTGGCCAATGATCTATGAAAATGCATCTATCTAATATTTTGCTATTAGATTCTGGCCTCTCCCATAGTTGGTCCAAGTATAGTTGTCTTCTTAAAACTCAAATTCCCATAGATTATTGTTTTGAATAAAAGTTGAGAAATATTTCATACTTTGGGTCAATTTCCTAATTCCCCCAAATTTTTCATTTAGCTTGGTTATGGCATTAAAATATCCAATGATCATAAATCGAGTTTCTTGGTCTTTACTTCTCATAAAGGCTTCAATCCCACTCCAAAATTCTAATCTACTTGACTGAGTTGTAGGACCATAGACATTGATAAGTAAGAAATGAATATCTTCAAAGTAGCAAGTGACTAAAGAGGCTATCAAATGCCTAGTTTTATGAATGATTACACAAGATGTTTGAGAAGGATTACAACAAGTTAGAATTCCCCCTACCGCTCCTTTAGAATCCATAACTTCCCATTTACATCTTTCCCAAACTACTTTCATAGTTTTTAAACTTCTTCTTTTGTTATTTTAGTTTCTTGGATACATAGAATATCAGGTTTATTACTTAAACATAGGTCCCTAATACACATTATTAATGGCAGAGGTATTAAATTCTAACATTGCATTTTATTTACCAATTATTTTCTCTTGAATGGTGAATGGTACTTCAAGAGAGTCTTCAAAATATTATGAGATACATTCCTTAGGTTTATTGAAAATGTTCTTCCTTAAAATAAGATCATACTAAATAGACGGTTCCTTGCTAGTATGTTGAATTGTTGTACTATGTCCTCTAAGTTTTGATCTATTTGTTCTTCATAGGATAAAGCCTCAAAAGAGTTGGTGTTTCTTCCAATATTCTTCCTTATTGGTATCCATTGTTGATTTTATTTTATTTTTCTATATCTATTTTTTGGAAGTTGAAAACCATCTTCATCCATAACCATTTGTAAAATTCTCTTATGATTTTATATAAATGATTATGCTGGGCTCTTCTTAGGGAATGATCTCTCAATATGTCCCACCTCATGAAATCTGCATATAAAATATATGTTTTCATAATCTATAGTTTTGGTCCACATCTTATCCCCATACTTAAGAATGATTGATTCTGGTAAATCTTTTCTTATATCAATCATGACCAATATTCGAGCATAAATAGCCAAAAATCCATCTTTTGTTGTATCTAAAATCTCAAGGAATTCTCCTAGAGTGTTGCCTATTGCCTTGAATGTATCTATTTCCCAAAATTCAATGGGCAACCCAAGCATCCTAACCCAGATTGGTACTAGGGATAGATATACATTTTCCTGTGAAAAGCCTTCATACTAGCAGGTAGGGAAGAATCCTGCTCTTCCCATAAACCAAGGACCCCATTTTAGGATTATTTCTCTTTCTTACTTAGAACAAAAAATGTCTTGGAAGAAACGTCTAGGAAGAAATGATAGAATCACTCCTGAAGACTTTCAACTCCTATCAATCCATTTTATTGAGGCCGAAGCCCCTGGCCAATACCCATCAAATTTACCAAAAGTTGATCTATCTTGAAGCAATGAGGATCTCTCTGAGGTGCGCTCACTAACCTCTACCACTAGGGATGATTCTAAGAATTTAAATATAAATCAATCCATAAAAAGGAAACTAAAACTCAAAATCTATTGAAATTTATCTAAAAGTCCTATAGATAATATAATATTTCATGCACAATTTCTAAGATAAAGAAAGGGAAAAAAACTTAGTTAAAAAATTCTTTGTCCAGATAGAATATATTACGTCGCTGAAGTCTTAGACCTTCATTGCTCTTCCCATCGTTTAAAACCTAGTTGGCAAATATTTGTAATTTCATTTTTTGCGACTTGAAAAATTGTCACTGCCCTTGTTCCAAATGGTTGACTTCACAAGATCATATCTCCCTCAATATTGCTCAAATTTTTGCATATGACCACTCATTTTAAAGCTATTCAAATTTTACACAAGTTGGTCCAATAATTAGCTGAATAGGATAACTTTGTGCGAAGATATGAATCCTAAAAGATGAGATATTTTTAGGAAAAAACCCTAATATTCCGACCACTCATTGCCATTTTGTTTTTTACAACTTGAAAAATCATCACTGTCCTTGTTTCGAATGGTTGACTTCACAGGGTTGTATCTCCCTCAATAGTTCTTGGAGTTTTGCATATGATCACTCATTTTAAAGCTATTCAAATTATGCACAAGTTGGTCCAAGAATCAATTGAATTGGATAAATCTTCGTGAAGATAAGGGTCCTAAAAGATGAGATGTTTTTTAGTAAAAAACCCTAATACTTTGCACTTTGCAATTTCATATCTTTCCTCAAAAGACTATTTATTCAAAAAAAAAAATATAAGGAATTCTACTTCATAGGTTTTGTAACTTAGAAACTTTGAATTTATTTAAAACCTAGGGAGACATAAGGTAGACAACATCAAAGGAAATATTTTCTTAATATTGATTTCATATCATGGAATAAATTGTTAAGAATGCATTTAATGAGGATAGTGAAGAAATATTGCATGCACTTAAGTTTTATTCTCAAAATTTAATAAATGAATTTGATGGAGAGGAACAAATGTCTAATGATTTAAAAGAAAAATTGTCTTTGTTTCTCAAAGAGGCAAAAGGAGTTTTTACAACTCTTATAAACTATCTTCATGGAAAAATTTTTAGGACATGGTGGGATTCTCAAAACACCATTATACTTTATTCAGAAGAGTGTTTAATTATGTATCTATTAGTTTTGAGATTTTCTAAGGGAAGAGACAAGCTAAAAGAAATGATACATATAATATAAATGAAACATATGTTAGTTTCAAAGAGGAATCATTGAAATCAAAATTATATTATTGTGATGATTTACTAACTCAATGCTTAGAAGGTATATCATCAGATATATCACAAATGAAAATGTAGAAAAAGAAAAGAAGAAAGAGGAAGAGAAGGAATCACATCAAGGATAATAGGAAAAAGAAGTTTTACAAGGCAACTTCAGATATTGATCTTAAAGAGGTAGATTGAAGATCAAGATAAAGATCATATCCATTACAAGACCACTTGTAGATTGAAGAATGAAGCACAAGTCCCAGGATCGATTGAAGGATAAAGACCTAGATTGAAGACTAAAGTCTTCAATAACCAAATAATGTAATACAAGGGGGTGTTGGAGTATATTACATTATTTGGTACATGCTAATGTACCCCCATGGTACCTTCATGGTACACCTTGTAAATATTAGACTAGGGTCAAGTCTTATATTAGAGTGTGAGTAAATATTTTATGTAATGTAATAATGTGCAAGAAATGCACAAGTATCATGTAAATGAGTGTGCAAGTGTAATGTGTGTAAATGTGCACAAGTGTCTCATATGTAAGTGTGCACATGTGTTCTTAGATTAGGAAGTGTTATGTGAAGAGTCATGTCCAAGTGTGCATACAAGATAGAGTCATGTGTATGTAAGTGGTAAGAAGAGAAGCCAAGTCATGAGACTTGGCATAAGGAAAGGAAGAGTCAAGTAACCAAAGAGTCATGAGACTTAGCATAAGGAAAGGAAGAGTCAAGTAACCAAAGAGTCATGAGACTTGGCATAAGGAAAGGAAGAGTCAAGTAACCAAAGAGTCATCCTACAATGGCTATATATTACTCCATAGTGAACATCACCTACATAGCCTACATTGTCTACATAGTGAGCATAGAAAGCATTATTATTATATGAGAGTTTTATGATACATTTGTAAGAGAAAGAGGAGTAATAAATATTGCATACATTTGAGCAACTAATATTGTAAGTTGTGCTACATGCTTTGTATATGTATGATTCAGGCTATTACATTCATATTTATGCATATTAATGAATGTTAATTGATATATTATAAGACTTGATTTACATATTAGTTGGATGATATTATTATGGTTACATTATTATCTTGATCTTACTATATTACAACTATCATATATTTGATCCTATGAATTTATCCTATGAGTTTTACATTAATATTAAGTCTTCAAAAGTCATCATCAAGCAGTGGTTAGTGTCTTTGAGTTTTTCAATTCGAAAGATCCTGATAACAATCTCCTAATAAGCACTCAAGGTATTGATAACTCTGGACAAGGAAAAAATTGATAGCACTATGAATTAGCATCTAAGCATTCCTCAATGTTAGGCAACATGTAGCAGCATGAGGCAACATCATTTTGGACTAAAACACAATAGGGAAGTGAAGTGTTTGGTATGCGCAAGAAGATAATATGTTAGAAGAATACACAATGACTGAAACATTAGTTATTGGTGAAGCATTGGCATCTAAATAGACTCAATTGCTAAGTATTGTAATGCTCCTAAGCGTAGAATGACACAACAAAAATGAGAATGCCATCCTAGCTTCTAATGTCTCCTCTGCATGCCTAAAGCTGAAACGTTTCATCTCAATTCATTTGAGAGACATGCGATAGTTCAACCAAGATCATTAAGACCCTCTGTACACACTGGAATAGGCATTCACATAAGAGTTTACAATAGAACACAGTCATGAGTGCGCAGAAGATTGATTGAGATTTTTTAAACTTTTAGGGTTTTGTAAAGTTTCATTAACATTAGGAGTTATAAGGTGATAAATAAATAATTAATTTAGTTGGAGAGATAAGAAGTGATTATAAAGTTTTATTAACTTTAGGAGTAATAAGGTAGATATTTATTTATTAAAGTTCTTTTATTAAGATTGAATTAGGAGTGATAAGAGAATTAGAGTTAATAAGAGTTGTTTAGTAGATTAAAATTTTTCTTATAAAGTTGGAGTTATAGGTTTTTTGATAAATTTATAGATTTGAAATTTATTTAATAGTTTTTTGAAGATTATTGAATATTTAAAAATTAATTAATTTGGGAGTCAAAAGGAGTTCTACTTCAAATTTAGGAAAAATAAAAATTTGCAAAACTCTTATTTTCTTAGTTTCTAACATTTTAGAGACAAGGATTTCTACTCAATAGGATTTAGTTTAGAAACTTTGAAACTATTTAAACCTAGGGAGACATAAGGTAGTCTACATCAAAGGTCTTATGAGTACTACTATGTCGAACAACAAGTTTTTTCTTTTTGAATATCAACTTTTGAAAGGACCAAATTATGCTTCATGGAAAAATAAAGTGAAATCAATTTTAATAGTTGAAAAACTTTAGGATATAGTTAGTGGAGCAAAAATAAAACCTACTAAATATGTTAGAGAAATTCAAAAATATGAATATGGTGAAGCCAAAGCACTTATGATAATAACTTTTGCAATAATTGATGAAATACATCCTTATATGGTAGAGAGGGGAGGGCTCTGGTCCCTCCCTTGCTCCCCCTCCCATGGCTCCTGGTTCCTGCCCAGTCCCTGGCTCAACCCAGGTCATCCCTCCCGGGGAGTGGTTGTTTGCAGATGATCTCCTGGGGGGATACCCTTCTCCACTATCTGCGCCCCTCCCGGTCGGCTAGGGTTTCCTTGGTTATTTTTTTGAACTGGTGCTTCCCAGGGATCCCTGTTTGGTTTGGGATCCCTTCCCTTTTTCCCTCAGGCTTCCCCCTAGGGTTTTTTACAGGTTATTCGCGTGGATCTAGTCCCCTACATTTCTCGGTGCGATGGAGGTGACGGTTTAGGGTTTGGACAACTTCCCCCTTTTTCTTGTGAATCCTCGACGGGCTCTGTGCTTGGACGAGATTCTTGGTCCCTGCTGTTGGGATCCTCTTCTTTTTTCCCGGGGCGGGTTCCTTGTGGTACAACTCTTTGGTCACTTCTTGATGGGCTGGATCCTCTCTGTGCTGGCTGTCGGATTCCTACAGGATGGCTCTTGCTGAACGGAATGTTTTCTCGGTGGGCGGCTGGTTTCTCCACAGGGCGGGATCCGCCAAATCTGTCGGTTTTCCCGCGAGGCGGGATCCTTTATTTTTTGTTGGTTTCCCGGATGGCGGGATTTCCCTGTTGCTTCCCGCTAGGCGGGACTATTTGTGGTGGTTTTGACTGCTTCCCGCGAGGCGGGATTTTATTGTAATGGTTTTTCTTTGCTTCTTGCTGGGCGGGATCTTCTCGATGGTGGTTTTTGGCTACTCCCCGCTGGGCGGGATCTCCAAAACTACTTTCTTTCTTATTTGTTTGTTTCCCGCTGAGAGGGATTGTTTCTTGCTTACTGTTATCGCTGGGCGGGATTTCTGTTTTGGTGTTCAGTTTCAAGGGATTGATGCCCTAGGCCCATTGCTTATGTAATCAGGTTTTGGGATCCTTGTTAAAACCCGTTGTAAATACAAACACTACTTACCAAAAAAAAAAAAATACAACCTTATATAAGTACAACAAAAAATTCTACAAAAGCTTGGAATACTTTAGGTAAAATATTTGAAGGGAAAAACAAAGCTACTATTTTTAATCTTCAATCTTAGTTATATTATTTAAAAGTTAATAGTGGTGAAGGTATTGAATTATTTCTTTGAAAGGTAGCAAATATAAAGGCAAAAATTTTAACTTTAGGAGAAAAAGTGGAAGACATATTTCTTGTTCAAGTGACACTAAGAGCACTTCCAGAAACTTATAAGCATCTAGTCACATCTTTGCAAGTCTTAAGCAAAGATACTTCATTTGATGAGTTAGTCAATATACTACAAGAATATAAAGTAGAAAATTCAACCAAAGATGAAATGACTAACAATGTCTTAGTATCAAAGGATGATTCACAAGATAATATTGCTTCAACTCCAAGATATAGATCTAAATGGAACACTAGATATTGTCAAATATGTAAGAAAAATGGACGTAGAAAAAATTTCTACATATACAGTCCAAAGAATTAGTCTCAAGAAAATCAAATGAATCAAAGTGGTCAAACAAATAAGTCAGTACAACAAAGACAATATCAATCTCAATACAATCCACAACGACAACAATAATTTCAATGTCATTATCCTTCTCAATATTAGTATAATCAACCTCAATTACAATATAGAGATAAAAATCAAAAGGGACATCTAGCCCAAGAAATTCATGAAATTCAAGTTAGAAGAAACTACTAAAAAAAATGAATTTAAAGCTCTTTCAGCAAAATTTATAATCAATGAAGATGAATCTCTCATAGATTTTGAAAGATACTAACCTTACAATTGATTAGGATACAAGAAGACAACATGATAGGAAAAAGTAAAAAAGAACAGACTGAAGAAGCAAAAGAAGAAGATCAAGAAAATTTAGAAGAAAGTAAAAAGAGAACAAAGTAAGCACAAGACCCAGGATAACTTGAAGATTTAAGATCAAGACGAAGACCATGATTAAAGACTAAAGTCTTCAATAACCAAATAATGTAATACAAAGGGTTGTTGGAGTATATTACATTATTTGGTACATGCTACTATACCCCCATGGTACCTTCATGGTACATCTTGTAAATATTAGATTAGGGTTGAGTCTTAGTTTAGAGTGTGAGTAATATTTTATGTAATGTTGTAATGTATAGGAAATGCATAAGTGTCTTATATGTAAGTATGCACAAGTGTTCTTAGATTAGAGTGTGCAAAGTCAAGAGTCATGTCTAGGTGTGCATATAAGATAAAGTCATTTGTATGCAAGTGTCAAGCAGATAAGCCAAGAGTCATGAGACTTGGCATATGGAAAGGAATAGTCTAGTGGTCAAATATTCATTCTACTATAGATATATAATAATCCATAGATAAGCACATGCATGTTCATCATTAAGTGTTCTATTTTTAAGAGAAAGTGGATTAATAAAGATTGCATACATTTTGAGCAATTAATATTATAAGTTGTGGTACATGCTTTATACATGCATGATTTAGGCTATTACATTCATGAAGAACACAAGATTATACTGAGAGGGGGGTAAACAATATAAGACCACTTTTTACTTTTCTTTCCCAATCAATATTATGCAATATATTAATGGAAATATCAACAACAGTAATCAAAGCAATGCACAAATCACTACACACAATAGAGACACCAATTTAACGTGGTACATCCAATGTGGGCTACTCCACGGAGAAAATATTTCACTAAAATTTTCTCAACAAATCTCTTGTGAAACCTTTCCCTATTACAATGTTTATGGACCTCTGTCGAAAGGAGACACCAATCCCCTAATCAAGTTTGTGGATATCTATCCACAAGAGAACTCCTTCTCCTCTACTCTGGCTGGTGATCTTCTAGAAGAATTGTTGCCTCCACTACACTGGATTATGGATATATATACACTAAAGACTCCTTTCCTCACTCAAAAGACTTGTCCTCACTGCCCTAGCTAATGGACCTCTATCCAATAGAGACTATCATCCTCTATACTCTGTCACCTCTAAAGCTTACTCTCAGATTTGTCTCAAATCTGCACTAAACACGATCCTTCGGTCTAGCATAATTCTGCTCAATATATGTCCTCAAATCTACACTAAACATAGTTCTTCGGTCTAGCACAAATCTGCTCAATCTCTATCCTCAAATCTGTACTAAACATAGTCCTTCGGTCTAGCACAAATCTGCTCAATCTCTATCCTCAAATTTGTACTAAATATAGTTCTTTGATCTAGCATAAATCTGCTCAATCTCTATCCTCAAATCTATCCTCAAGCCTTAACACAAAGCTTGATTCAATCACAAATCAACTTTGCTAGATTTGCCCAAACCTTAACCCAAGGTTTGAACAAATCAATCAATCAACTCTGCTCGCAAGTCTTCTCAAAGAATTATCTCAAATCTTCCTTGTAAGATTCCACAAAAGCTCACACTAATCTATCCACAAGTCCTCTCTAGAACTTGTCCAATATGCTCAACAAGTCTTCACTAAGACTTACCTCAAATCTGCTCAACAAGTCCTCACTAGAACTTGTCCAATTCGCTCAACAAGTCTTCACCAAGACTTACCTCAAATTTGTATTGTAAGTTTCCACAAAATCTTCTAAAATAAAAAATAATCACCACTTCAAAATATCCCAAGGCATTGACAAGGCTTCATTAGATTTTTAATTAAATTATTCTATCCCATTTTATAATAAAAACAAAATTAATTTTTCACCTTTTAACTCCATGCTCTAATTTATTTTCTAGGCATCAAAGAATTAAAATAAAATATTTTAATCCTTATATCTCCCTACTTCAAAACACTACTGTCACTGCCCTCTTAATGATACGTATGCCTTAAAACACCCTTTTTATATCATAGACCTTGCAAAAATTAAATTATTTTTCATACCTTAGGTTTTCCATAAAAATGTTTGTGCACCACACAACCGTCTCTGTCCAAAATCAAACCCGAAACCTCATTGACAGTGCTGCGCCCTAGCGAATGCTAGGCTTGCCACTTGGGATACATGCCCAGCTGAAACAAAGTCCTCACAATGTCCCTTTTGTCCTTGTATTTCATGCAAAACGTGTCAAACGAAAAACCTTTCCTTTCTTCCTTGCAAAATGCAATCGTGTGACTTGAACCCATGACCTAGCCTCCACGAAAGTCTTATCACTGCCTTGCCTGCCATCTACGATACCCAGCACATTGTGTAGGATTTTCACACCCTCTCTTACTTCAACGTCCACTTCTTTTTCCTATCTGAATTGCATGAAAACTCTTCCCTTGAAGCGCACAAAATATTATTTGTCTCCACTCAGGCTTCAAATGCATGATCGACTTTGGGGAAATAAATTTACCCCCTCTTTATATGCAATGTGATGAATATGAAGGCGTCAGACCTCATTTCGATTTTGCCACCATTTTTAAAAAAGAACTTTGGTGCAAAAAATAATTTAAATTAAAATTTTAACCAAAAGGTTAAAATAGTTTAAATTAAAATTTTAACCAAAAGGTTAAAATATTCTAATTTAAATTATTTAACCTTTGCCTCCTTTAATATTTTTAAAACTTGCTCACTTGCTCTTTTCAAGGAGAATATTTTGCGCACATAAAACCTTATTTTTCTCATGGGTCCAATTAATATAATATTAAAAATATGTTTATCTTTTTGACCCATGGCCTCCTTTGCTGAGATCTTCCTTCAAAACAATTTATTACTTCGAACTCATGGTTCTAATTACTTTTGAGAGAACCTTACCTTGTATTTAATTTTGACATCAATGACAACAAATTTTCCAATAATTCATATTGTTGTTTATTAATGAATGTTAGTTGATATATAATAATCCTTGTTATACATATTATTTTTCTCATATTATTCTACTTATATCATTATCTTGATCATACCATACTATGGCTATCTTATATTTGATCCTGTGAAATTTATCCTGAGTTTTATATTAATATTAAGGATTCAAAAGCCATCAATAATATAGACAAAGTATGAAAAATAATTACTTGAGAAATATAATATGAAAAATTTCAAACACAAAGATACTCCCATGGAGCAAGGATTGCAATTGTCAAGATACAATGAGACACCTCTAGTTCAACCACTATCTATCATCAATTAATTGGAAGTCTCTTATATTTCACAAATACTACACTAGATATAGTTTTTGTTGTAAGATTTATGCAAAAACCTAGATAAAGTCATTGGAAAGCTACAAAAAATACTACAATATATTAATAAGACTACAAAATATGGGTAACATATAAAAAGGATGATGATAAATTCTGCTTATAGGGATATTCAAATTCTTATTATACCAGATCCATAGATGATAGAAAATCTACATCAGGCTATATTTTTTTATCTTGGTTTAGGGTCAATTTCTTGGTATAGTAAAAAACAATACATAGTAACACTTTCATCTATAGAAGCAGAATATTGTGTAGCTAAATGCAGTCTATGAAGCACTATGGTTATAGTACATATTATCAGATATGGGAATCATAAGAATTCCTACTACAACAAGTTATGATAATCAAGGAGTACTTAATCTAATAAATATTCCTATTATTCATGAAAGAACAAAACTTATTGAATCTCAATATCATTTTATCAGGGATCATGTTCAAAATCATTATATCCGATTGAAACATGTTTCTACTAAAGATCAAATTGCAGATATTTTTACAAAAGCACTTGGTCGAAATAAATTTTAGATATTTCAAAATCATCTATGCATATCAAGAGAAATTCTCATCAAATAATGTAATACATGGGGGTGTTAGATAATATTACATTATTTGATATATTGGGATGTGCAGGATATGTACATGTGTCATGCTAGAAGACTAAGAGTCTTGTATGCAAGTGGTAAGATAAGAATCCAAAGGTCATGTGGAAAGCAATAGTCAAGAATTTGAAGAGTTATTTTATAAATCTATATTATGGAGACAAAGCTCCATAAATTTTATGAGAGTGAGTAGAGAATATCTCAAGATTGTATATTTTAGATTATTGAATAATATTATATCTTTCAATATTGTTGATCTATATGAGATTTATATACATTGAAATTATTTTGAAAATAGATATTTATATTTTCACCTTTAATATTGTGGCTATTTTATATTGGGACCTGTGATATTTTGTGGTAGTAAGGCTTAAAAAGTTAATAATTTTTTGTCTCCTTCTTCATCATTTTCACTTTGCAAACTCTTGCCATGTGTCCAATCTCATAGTAATTGTGGCAATGAAATGGGATATTTTCATAATCTACTTGTTGATCCCATTCTCTTGATTTAGATTCAATCTTAATGGATTGTGGCAAAGGTTTTAAAATATTTATAGCAACACATATTTGAGTATATATAGCATGATTTCACTCCTTAGTAATTAGTCCTTCCTTGATGAATTTCCCTACGGTATTCTCAATATTATTTAAAATATACTTATTTATAAGTTGATATGGAAGTCCAAAAACCCTAACCCCCACTGGAAGATTCTTAATAGTTTCTATCTCAACAAAAAAATTTCATTCCATGGTCTCAACTAAAGCGCATATCCCCTAAACCATGGGCCACCAACCATTATTTTATCACTAATTTTTGAACTCGAAAAGATGACGAGGAAAAAACCTTTAGGAAGAAAAGTCGAAGAGTAATTTGAATTTAATTCCTACTTCCACTTGATCCAATTTTGAATCTCTAAAAGCCTTGGCTAGGATCTATGTAACTTACATATTAACCCTCTACTTTTAAGAACCATTATATTATGCTCAATCATCTGATCCTTGATACTCACTTTTGGTATAACATCTACTACATGGATTAAACTTGCCATGTATTCACTCTTATGCTTATCTCCAACTTGGGCCTCTATACTTCCAACTAGAGCATCTTGACTTCCCATTAGGACTTTCAAATATGAATTTCCTTCCATACTAGCTAATGGGGCTCACTCTTGCCTTGCACTTCCTCTTGGCTCGCACTCCCTCTTGGATCACACTCCCTCTTGGCTTGCACTTGCTCCCAACTTGCACTCTCTCCTACATCACACTCACTTTTGGCTTGCACTCTTTCTTGGCTCACAATAGCCCCTATCTCTTCTTTTTCTCAACATTCCTTTGCTTCAATAATTTTATAGAAATAATGTTCCATGCATTTGTAGTAAGGGTTTGAAGCATTGATGCACTCTAGATGAACTTGTCACTCTTTTACCATGATTGAGTCTTGACTCGCACTCCCTCTTGGATTGCACTTTCCTTACTTTCCTCACTACTTAATTTTTTATTGTATTAAAATAAATTTAGAACTTTGACAACCTAATAATGACTTAATAATTTTTTTTAGAGGTATTATTCATACTCCTAGTTTTCTATGAAATTATCTTCATCGTCACTTTTTATTTTTATTAGTGGGCTTAGTCCCACTCTTTGTTTTTTTTGAAAAATGAAAAATATATTATATTTATAGAAGCTACCTCACACTCACTTTTGGCTTGAACTCTTTCTTGGCTTGCAATAACCCCTACCTCTTATTTTTCTCAACATTCCTTTGCTTCAACAATTTTCTAGAAATAATGTTCCACACATTCATGGTAAGGGTTTGAAGCATTGATGCACTCTGGATGAACTTGTCGTTCTTTTGCTATGATTGAGTCTCGACTCACACTCCCTCTTGGATTGCACTTTCCTTACATTCCTCAATACTTAATTTTTTTTTGTATTAAAATAAATTTAGTACTATAACAACCTAATAATTCATTAATAATTTTTTTAGAGGTATTATTCATACCCCTAGTTTTCCATGAGATTGTCTTCATTGTCACTTTTTATTTTTATTAGTGGGCTTAGTCCCACTCGTTGTTTTTTTTTTTAAAAGAAAAACTTATTATATTTTTAGAAGCTATATTACAAGGTAAAATGAGTTGGACAGGCATCAAGGGAGAAAGAAAATCCTCCTCTAGTCCCTCCTAGCTCAAAAATTACCCATAAAACATTACCATACATAATGCAGGTATCCATACACCTCAAAACTACCATAGTTGAATTCCAAATTATCTAATTTATCTAAATTCTATAAACCATCCCTTTATCTTCAAGTTGTGTTGCTCTATGGTCTAACTGTGATCGATTCATTAGATTCACTGTCTGCTCTTCCTTTTTTGCTATCTGTTTGTATCACCTCCCGTATCCCTTAGATTCTTTGGCATCAACTTATCTGATTTTCCATATGAGAGTCCACATATTGCCCTTCCTCCAGATATTTTCCACATTTTACTAAATATTCTGCCACCCTATTTACCTCTCGCTTGATATGTGTAATAAAAACATCTTGAAAAACTTGCAAAATCTTTTGAACTACTTCCACCTTCCTTCTCTCTCTAATTCCTAGCACCAGAAAGGGTCTTATCGGATCCAAGATTCCAACCCATACCTGAGAGTCTGTCTCTATCCACAACTTATGTAACTATAGATTTGCAGCTATCATTAATGCTGATAAGATCACCTATCCTTTCACTTCATTATTTTTTGCCTCCCCCATACCTTTTGCTCTCCAGTACACCTGTTTTCCTTTCCAAAATTGCATGATAATACCAAAACCAAATTTCCCAAGGTTTTTAGTAGAATTGCCATCTATGTTTGCCTTCACCCACTCTTTGGGAGGTGGTCTCCACTCTGTGTTATTCAAGGGGATCTCACTTGTGTATCCATCCCTAAGTTGTTTCTCTATTACAGTTATTCCAAGGCTATGTAGAATAATCACTTCCTCCATTTTTATGTTTGTTTCCTCCTATAATCTGATAGATAATGTTTTTGTTACCTTGTTCATAATCCTCTCCCATACTTACTCCCTTATTTTGTGCTCTAGTCTAAATATGTGTGCATTTCATTCTAGCCATAATTACCACCATGTGAAGCTAGGTCCTAGTTTCCATATTATTTTCATTATTTTAATCTTAAAGCTGCACTGTTTCCATTTCTCATAAAAGCTTTCCTAGCTCTCAAAAACTTCCCAATGTTGTCTCATATGCCTCCACCAATTGATCCATATGTCTTTAGCAAAAGAACACCCAAAAAAGAGGTGATTCAAGGTCTCCTCTGCATTTACACACAAAACAAATTTGGAAGGCCCAAAGAAACCTCTTTTTTCTCAAATTATCAAAAGTCAAGCACTTTCTATGGTTAATCAGCCATGAGAAACTATTAATTTTTGGCCATACTTCCTTTTGCCAAATAAATGTCCATGGAAGTAGTGATGGGGTAATCTCATATCCACAAACTACCTTGTATACCTCATTTACCTTATAAATTCCCAACTTACTTCCTCCCATCCAAGTATATCCCTCTTAGAACCATATTGAATTGGGTGTCTTTGGAGATGTCTCCATAATTTTTCTATTAGTTCCTCTGTCCTCCTCACTGGCCATTCTCGAGGATATTTCCACTGTAGTAAGTATGGCACATGTTGATTCCATGATTTCATATAGTAAGAGGCTTTCCACCACCCTACTTTTTGGAGCTCTGCTTTCCAACTCTCCATATCTAGGAATGTCTAAATAATTATTTGAGATTGATTCCATAAATCCTCTCAAAATAGAGCATATTTTCCATCCCCTAACTGCCAATATAGGTATAGCTTTATTAACTCCTGGTTTGCTAATATTGTCCTCCATACTATAGATCCCTCTCCTTCCACTATATGTCTTGGAATGTTTTTCTTAGCCACTCCTAGGTAGTATTTTTCTTGTAAGAGTCTACTCCATAAACCCCTAGTAGCTATAATTCATCTCCAATATAGCTTCCCAGCTAGTACCTTACTACTGTAGAATGCTTATTTTATCCTCAATCCTCCTTGTTTTTTTGGTTGACATATCTTCTCCCAAACCACTAGTGCTATTTTTTGTTCTTCCCTTGCACCCGACCACAAAAAATTTCTTGTGTGTTTATAAATATCTTTTAGAATCCTCTTTGGAGTTTGAAGTATGAACAATTTATATACTGGAGCCTTCCTCCCAAGCTTAGCCATTTGTGAGTCTAGTTGCTCAGCTTAGCTTGAAGTCTGTTCATCAACCCTTCCCACTCCTTGATTTTTATTTTATTTGTAGATAAAAGTACTCATAAATATTGTATGGGTAAATGAATTTCCATGAATTTAAAAAATTGTATAGTTTTATCTCTCACCCTCTTTGTTGTATTGAAAAAAATAATTTGAGATTTTTTCAATTAAAAGTTTTCCCAGTAGCTTGAGTATACCCATATAAAAATTCTTTTATGTTTCTTGCTACTATGATATTGGCTTGACTAATAAGAGTAGTATCATCCATAAACTGGAGGTGATTTATCTCAATTTGATAACTTATTTTCAGGCCCCTTAGCCTCCCCTCTTATCTCCTTTTTTTTAACAGTCTCTTGAGACCCTCTGCGAAAGGATAAAAAGGTAAGGGGAGAGAGGGTCCCCTTGCCTCAACCCCCTTACTACTGTGAACATGAGAAACCATTTACAAGAACTAAGAATGATGTAGTCTGTGTACAAGCTTTTACCCAATCTCTCCACCCCTCTATAAAGCCCATTTGATCTAAAATCCTTTGCATAAAGGACCAGTCTACTCTATCACAGGCTTTAGAAAGATCTAATTTAATAAACATAGCTAGGTTCTTTTGTTTTGACATTGTGTGTATAACCTCCTAAGCCACTACTATTCCATCTAGAATTTGTTTACCTTCAACAAAACCACCTTGCTCACTTGAAATTAGATTTGGTAAAAAATGTTTTAACCTTTCTGCCATAAGCTTTGTTAATATCTTGTATACTACATTACATAGTGAAATATGCCTATAATTATCAATTATCTCACTAGGTGGGCCCTTAGGAATAAAAGTGATAAAAGTATGATTCAAGGATTTTAAAATTTGCTTACTCTATCTGATTTCCTCCAGTGCCTCCACCACTGCTTGGCCCACAATTTCCCAAATTTTTTGATAAAATTCAATAGGGAATCCGTCTGGTCCTGGGGTCTTTTCTATTTGTATTTTTTGTATGATCTACAAGGTTTCTTCCAAAGAAATTTCTCCATTAATAATTTATTGTATTCAGGTTTGACTAATTGCAGAATTGCCTCTAGTATCTTCTCCTGCCATATTGCATTCAAATTTTCATTATTGCTAAAAATAGTATGGAAGTACTGATTTGCTATAATTTTCATTTCACTTCCACTAGTTTTTACATGATCCATCATATCTGTAAGACCTGTAATTCTACAGGTTTATTTTTTTGTCTCTTGGCTATTGTTGTCTTATGAAAGAATGTTGTGTTTTGATCGCCCTCCTTTAAACATGTGATTCTAGATATTTACCTCCAATAGATTTCTTCTTTTTCCTGCAAAGATTCCTCTCTCCTAATAATTTCTACCTCACATTGCAACAATTCTTTCATAATAGTTCCTTGTCTTATCTCCTGAGCAATATTCTCCTTTTGATCCTTGCTTTCGTTCTTTTGAATTCTAGTTATTTTCTTCTTCTGTTTACTCCACTCCTTTAGTTGGGTCCTTAAATATTTTAGTTATTTATGGAGTTTAAATTGGGCTATCCCAAATTTTGGTTTCCCTAATTTCCACCATTCCTTTATACGGTCCCCCAACTCCTCATATTTCAGCCACCATAGCTCAAATTTAAAAATTCCAATAACTTTATGATTATCTTCTTCTATGGTTAGGATTACTGGAAAATGATCTGAAGAAAGCCTATCCATGACCCTCGCTTGATGCTTGATATCTATTATATTCATTTGACATGTTATTGCTGAAAAAAATCTATCCTTTTCCTCTAGCATAGCTCTACCTCCTTGTTATTCCTCTATTCTAAGTTTTGAATTGAAGTATCCTCCCAAAATCCATTGGTACTTCAGGTAGTTGTCTCTAAAAGTATGGATGGCTGCCCATTGATCCCTCTGTAATCTAATTGTCTGTGCTCCATAAAAATTAACTATAGTCCAAATTTTCCTAGTTTCATAGAGGCTCCCCCTATCTCTAGGAATAGTTGGTGATTCCACATAGTGGCCAATCCACTTGATTTCCTCTATTTCGATTGTGTAAGGATCTCTCCTTTTTGCCATATCCTCCTGTTTATTTTTTGTAAGTCTTCTCTTTACATTTTGGTTTCCTGTAACAAAATTATATATGGAATCATATCTATGATAATATTTTGAATGCCTTTTGTCTGGGGTGAATGCCTAAATCCCTCACATTCCAAGTGATTAATATAATTGAGAATTAGGAGAGAAAAAATTAGCCATCAATTTTACCTTTCCGTTCTGACTCAAATCTCTTCCCTATTCCTCCATATTTTCCTTGTTTGACTTTCTCCATGCATATTGGTTCGGTTTTTGTTTCTTCTCCACTTGATGAATCCCTAGAGTATGGATTTTTTTTTCTTATTTCCTTATTTCATCTCTATTTCCTGTGTCAAAATTATCCTCTACTCTATTTCCCCTCCTATGGTCTCCCTCGTGGGTTGAATCTCCTCTTCCATGAGAGAGGTTGTGTTTGGTTTTGCTCCTTGCTTGTTCCCTGACACTAGATTGGAATATTGTTCCTAATAAACTAGTGTGACTTGATGAATATCCTCCTTTAACCCTTCCATTTGAAAATCCCCTCATGTTTCCAAGTTTCCTAGTTGTTTGAATATCTCAAATCTGTTGTTTGTTCTTACAACTCTTTCTCCTTGTATTTGGTTACTGTGCTGATTTTTTTGTTGTTTATTCTCATTAATTTTTGAAAGCCCTCAAAGTTTTTGGGCCTTTCCCTTCCTTCTGATTTTCCTTTTGCTGAAGATATTGACCCACCATGTTAATATTTGCTATTATTTCCTCTTATTCATATTGATGATCCTTAACTGTTGGGCATATTCTAGCCAGATGTCCATGAGCATGGTACACCCAATATCTGAATGGAATAGCCTCATAATCCAATTGTTGGCACCAGATAAAATCCCCTATTTTTAGGTCTATCTCTATTAGAAGAGGTTTGTTGAGGTCAATTTCTACACAAACCCTAGCAAACATTACTGATTCTCCTAAAATTGTTTCTCTTGATATACCTTGATAATGCCCTAGTAAGTTTCCTATTTCCTTGAGTACATCCTCTTTCCAAAATTCAAGGGGAAGAGAAAATAATATTACACATATTGGTATTGTAGTTGATTCCACCCTCAGGTTGAATCCCATCTTCCATGGCTGCAAGAATAGTCCCGTTGGACTATGATGATATGGCCCTCAAATATTTTTTGTTGATCTGCCACCGATGTGAACTCTACAAAAAAATACACATTTATAAGAGTTAGAATTTTGTATTCTCCTTCCAGATGCAATTTTTTCCTTATCCATGTATGAAGGAAGTGCATGGACAATATGAAACCCATGAATTTACCTATTAGGTTGTGTTTTGAATTATAAACAATATCCTCAGCTATCCAATCCTTAGCTATTTCCAATACTACTATTTATTTTTCTTGTGGTAGACATCCGTTCACCCTCCCAGGCAGAGAATCCTCCTTTTATCACTTTCTCATGGTATTTATGATTTTCTTTGCTTGTTTTTGATAGTCATTGAAGCTATCTTGGGTTCCACATAGCTTATTACGGAATGATATTCCTTCGTTTGGAGGATTTGGTACCGAAGTACCTGTCCCCCATTCTTGGTTGTGATCCTTACTATTGACAAACCTTTGCCCTAGATTCTAAAACCCCAGTTTGATTCCTCAGATCTCCTCTCAGGCACCTCCAAAACAGTCCCACTCCTTGTTAACACCTATGATATTTTTATTTGGCTTCCCAATATGATATCCCTTTGAATTTATTTTTCTCTTTGTTCATGCTTTGATGGTCTTGCTCTTCTTTTTCCATTTCCACCCATGATTTAACCTTCACCATTTTGTTCTATTTCTTGATATTTTTTATAGAGACTTATCTTATAAATTTTTATGTTTCCCTATAGAATCTAAAATGCAAGATATAGCTTCATAAACAATTTTTTCTTTATGTTGCTTTAGAAACCTTAAAGAACCTCCGTAGTAATTACATTTTTATGCTACCCTAGAAATCTTAATTTCCATGGATATTTTCCATATGCATTTCTTTATTATCCTACCCTTGAAACCCTAAAGTGTAACAAATACACTTTGTGCTACTTTCATTTTTATTGCAAAGAGAATATTTTATGCTACTTGAAGAAAATGAAGATGATTTACTTGTATTAACCTTGACCTCCTTCATCTCATCCTCTTTAAAATTGCCTCCCTATATTTATTTTCTTCTTTAACTCCTATATTTGAATTTATACATTGTACTTCCTCATCCATTGTGTTTTTTTCTTCTAATGTTTGATTCAAGTGAACTATAATGGCTTTTCCCATTTGATGATGCAAAAGGGTTTTTCTTACCACTTTCTTAGGAGTAGAGAACCCTTGATTTGACCCAACTTCTACTATGATATGATCTTCTTGCTTCATATTGAACTTTTACTCATGCCCAAAATTTTCCATCTCTTTCTCCATTATATTCATTTTATAATCTCTTGCCATGTGTTTTGTGTCCTGACATTTGCAACATTGGAATGCAATATTTTTATAAGCCATTTGTTGATCCCATTCTCTTGATTTATATTTAATCTTAATAGATTGTGATAATGGTTTTGAAATATCCATAACAACACATATTAAAGTGTATACAACATGCATTCTCTCCTTATTAGTTGATCCCTCTTGGATGAAATCCCCTAGAGTATTGCCAGTATTATTTAAAACCTCCTTATTGATGAGTTGATAAGGAAGTCCAAAAAGCTTAATCCACACTCGAAGCCTTTTCATAGTCTTTGTTTCCACAAAAAAATTCTCACTCCATGGTCTTAGATATAATACATATTTACCCCTAAAACAAGGGTCATCATTCATTAATTTATCCATCATTTATGAAATAGAGAAGATAATAAGAAAAAATCCTTTTAGAAGAAAAGTCATGGAGTACTTTTAATTTAGTCCCCACTTCCACTTGATTCAATTTTAAACCTCAAGAAAACCTGGCTAGTATCCATGGCACTTATATATTAACCCTCTAGTTTGTTGGGACATAAGCAAAAGGCACAATTGTATTTACAAAATGATTACAATATATAGGCATAAAGCCTATGAGGGAGATATGACAAGTGTCATAATCTCCACTCCAAGTGTCATGCAGAAGACACCACTCCAACTCAAACTGAAGACATAAGACAAGTGGCAGAAGACAAGTGTCAAACTGAGGCATAGTGCACATTAATAATATTCTAACATTCCCCCTTAATGTGCACTATCCTAACTATAGAAAAAAATAAGTCAACATTAGATAACATTCCCCCTTAATGTTGACTTCTATTACATACATAGAGCAATTTGCTAAACTGAGAAAACTTGTCTTGCCCAAGTGACTTGGTGAAGATGTCAGCCACTTGATATTGAGTTGGTACATACTCCATGTGTATAATGTCTTCTTGGACCATTTCTCTGATGAAGTGATGATGGATCTCAATGTGCTTTGTTCTGGCATGGAAAACTGGATTCTTGGTCATCTTGATGGTACTTTGATTGTCACAATATATGTAAGTTGGACCATCTATGAATAGCCCAATGTCCTGAAGTAATTGCCTCAACCAAATAGCCTCCTTAGTTGCCTCAACTGCTGCTCTATATTCAGCCTCTGCTGAAGATAATGAAACTGTGTTCTGCTTCTTGGTGCTCCATGAAATAGAGCCCTGGCCCAACTGAAAACAATAACCTGATGTGGATCTTCTAGTTTCAGGACAACTAGCCCAATCTGAATCTGTGTAGCCAATCAAATAAAAATCATCACATGATGTATACATAAGGCCATGATGAGGGGTGGCCTTGAGGAATCTCAAAATCCTCTTAGCTGCTATCCAATGGCTCTTCTTAGGATCTTGCATGAATCTGGAAATAAGGCCAACTGAATAGGAAATATCTGGTCTAGTTGAAGTTAAGTAGATCAAACTTCCAACTAGCTACCTATAAAGGGTGCCATCAACCCTTTCTTCATCATCACTATTAACCAATTTCAACCTGGTTTCCATGGGAGTGAGGGAGGGCTTACACTCCTCCATGCGAAACCTCTCCAAAATAGATTGAATGTATTTAGCCTGTGAGATAAAAATCTTACCAAGTTGTTGCCATACCTCTATGCCTAAGCAATAGTGGAGGAGGCCTAAATCTGTCATCTCAAAATTTTTGCATAAGTCCTCCTTGAGCAACCTTATTCCTTCTGTGTCATCACCTGTAATGAGAAGATCATCCACATACAATGTAACCAAAATGATGCGGTTCTTCCAATGTTTCACATAGAGAGTAGATTCTGCTGCAGATCTAGTGAAACCAAGGTTGATGAAATAGGAGTCAATCTTTGCATACCAAGCTCGGGGTGCTTGCTTCAACCCATATAGAGCTTTCTTCAATCTGAGGACTTTGTTTTCTTGGCCTTCAACTGTGTACCCTGGTGGTTGGTTCACATACACTTCCTCCTTCAAGTTACCATTGAGAAATGCACTTTTGACATCCATATGATATATAGGCCAATGCTTTTGAGCTGCCAAAGCAATAACTATCCTGATTGTAGTCATCTTTGCCATAGGAGCAAAAGTCTCCTCATAATCAATTCCCTCTTGTTGCTTATAGCCTTGAGCTACTAGGCGAGCCTTGTAGCGATCTAGTGAGCCATCTGCTTTATACTTTGCCTTGTACACCCATTTTGTGCCAATGGTATATTTGCCTTGGGGTAAATCAACTAACTCCCAAGTGTGATTCCTTTCAATGGAATCCAATTCTTGATCCATGGCAAGAACCCATTTAGGATCACCAAGTGCTTCTTTGACATTAGAAGGTTCAGGTTGGCTAAGGACTTTGGCCATGAGGGCATAATTCACTTGGTGTCTTAGGGCTGAAGGCCTTTTACCTGTATAAGTGGGCAAATGACTTTGGGCTTCATCTATGGTGGCTTGAACCCACTTAGGTAAAGGATTGGATGATGTGGCTTGATCATTAGATGGAGGAGGAGATGGAGGACATGAATCATTTGTGGGAAGTTCTTCATGTGGAGGAATTTCTTGATTTATGAGTGAAGGGGAAGGACTAGATGATATTGTATGCATCAAGGGAGCAATTATTTCATTAGTTAATTCCAAAGTGGGGGCCATAGGAGGAGGATTAGATGGGGGATACTCATGAAAGGTAACATCCCTAGATAGAATGATCCTCTTGGAAACAGGCTCATACAACTTATAGGCATTGGCACTATCACTATAGCCAACAAAGATGCATTTTTGGCTCTTATCATCAAACTTCTTCCTTTTCTTATGAGGAATATGAGCATAGGCATCACATCCAAAGACTTTCAAATGGCCCACATAGGGCATCCTTCCACTCCATGCTTCTTCAGGTGTTCTTTCATGTAAGGCCTTTGTGTAGGACCTATTAGTCAAGTATGCAACAGTAAGAACAACTTCTCCCCAAAATGAGTTAGGCAATGTAGCAACATGTAACATTGATTTTGCCCTATTTGTGATTGTTTGATTCATCCTCTCAGCTACTCCATTTTGTTGGGGGTATAAGGAGTTGTGAATTGCCTCCTTATCCCATGGTACTTACAAAAATTGAAGAATTCATTGGAGACATATTCTCCACCATTATCTGATCTTAAGGTGGAGATTTGGTAGCCACTTTCTCTCTCAACAAGTGCCATGAATTCTTTGAACTTATCAAGGGCTTGCCATTTATATTGAATTAGGTAGATCCATACCTTTCTGCTGTAATCATCAATGAAAGTGATGTAGTATTTGGCCCTAGTATAATATTGAATAGACATTGGCCCACAAATGTCTGAATGAACCAATTGCAAAGGTCTATTGGCTCTCCAAGCCTTTCCTGACTCAAAAGGTTGTCTATGGTGTTTGGCTATTACACATGGCTCACAAAAACATTTTGACTCCTTAAGATGTGGAAGTCCTTTTACTAAACCTTTCCTTGCCATCATTTGAAGATTATGAAAATTTAAATGCCCCATTCTTTCATGCCACATGTACTCCAAAGAAAAAGTAGTAGTTGTATGCAAAGATGTTTGTGTTACAGATTTGGTAAGGAGGTAGTAAACACCATCCTTTTTGACTCCCATGGCTTTGACAGTGCCATTTGGTTCCTGAATGTAGCACTTGTATTTTTCAAAATAGACAGTATAGCCCTTATCTATAAGCTGCCCAATAGAAAGAAGGCTCCTTTTAAGACCAGGCACATACAAAACATTTGTTGCAGGAACATTATTCCCATCATGCAAAGCAAGTGGTGCCTCCCCAACACCTTCAATGGGAAGGGCACTTTCATCACCAAAAGTAATGAATTGATTAGAAGTAGGTTGAACCTTGGTCAACCAATCTTGCCTTCCTGTCATGTGCTTTGCTGCCCCAGAATCAATATACCAACAATCTTTATCTTCAACATTAACTTGGTTTGCTGCATACAATGTGTTGAGATTATTATCTTGTGGACCCCTTTGATCTCTTTGCCTCTGATAGCAATTAGTGACATTATGATTCCATTTGCCACAATATTCACACCCTTGTTGATTGTTGTTTTGAGGCCCTCTATTTGGATGACCCCCTTGAGGAGGTCTTGTTTGCCATCTTGGCTGCTGATTTTGCTACTGATTATACTACTATGGCTGTTGTTGATGTGGCTACTATTGGTTCTACTAATGTGGCTATTGCTGGTACTACTAACATGGCTATTGTGGGTATCTCTGATGTTGTCTACCTCTTTGATTCTAATTCTACTGATTTGGACCCTTATTTTGTCTAGGCTGTAAGGATGCCTTGGTGGCAAAAGTTATTGATGAGGCTTCAATCTCTTCATATTTGATTAGGGCTTGCTCATGTTTCTTAAGTAGAATTTCAATCTCCTCAAGTGTGGAATTCATTGTTTTACCACTTAGATCTAACATGGTAGCATAGGAGTGAAATTTTGAAGGAAGGCCATGCAACATTATAGGAATCAACTCATTATCATCAAGAGTTTTACCAGCAGCTAAGAAATCATTCCTAATAGACTTCACTTCCATAAGGTAATCGGTAAGTGAGCCTTTCATACATAGATTGTGCAATTTTTGTTTCAGATACAAAATATTGTCTTGACTTGGCCTATCAAACAATCTTATGAGAGCATCCCATGCTTGTTTAGGTGTTTTTGTAGCCCTTACAATTTCTCTACATTGAATTCCTATAGCTAGCTTGATGAGACTTAAAGCTATATTGGAATTCTTTTCAAATTGTGCTTTTTCTTTAGGGTCTTCAGGTGTTGTGAGTGGGTCTTCATCAACTTTCCTATCTCTCACAAAATCCCACATGTCATTCATCATTAAGATAGATTCCATTTCATACTTCCAATTTGCAAAAGTGTGAGCTCCTTCAAGCTTCTTAGTGAGACCACTTAGTAGATTTGTAGTAGCCATGATTTAGAAAAGGATTGAGAGAAGAGGGAGCTCAAAAAAGGATGAAATAAGAAACACAAATGCCAAATTAGAGCCCTAAAAAAAATCTAGGGTACACCACTTAAAATCCAGAGGAGGGTTCACCTAGTTTTTCCACTCTGAATCATCAAGTGGTTCCAATAGTGGGAGGGATAACTTGAACACAAGTGCCATTTTCCACCCAAAGAGAGTAAGAATTGAAATGGGAATTTATGATAACCTGCCAGACCTTTATACCGAACTTCTCAATATACCCACCCTTACGTGAGGGAGACTATAGGTATGTGAGCAGAACGATACGTGGAACATAGGCGTTTTGAAAGGGAATAACCTGCCAGACCTTTATACCGAACTTCTCAATATACCCGCCCTTACGTGAGGGAGACTATAGGTATGTGAGCAGAATGATACGTGGAACATAGGCATTCTGAAAGGGAATAACCTATAGACCTTTATACCAAACTTCTCAATATACCCACCCTTACGTGAGGGAGACTATAGGTATATGAGCAGAATGATACGTGGAACATAGGCGGTTATTAAAATGTGATGCTTGCTTTTTGAGAATTTGTTACAATAGATGTGCCAAAGTTTCAGGTGCTTTATGACAAGGTGCTTGTGTGTTTGCTTGCTTGTATATGTTGCATAGTGTCAAGTGTGTATATGCAAAGGGACTACACTTGATTACAATTATATGAACCCCAAAAAACATGCAAGGGTTATAGCAAGCATCAAAATGAAGAACAAGCCCAAATGAAGAGAGGCAAACACCAAACACAAAGTGGCCAAGACAATGCCACAAGAGGACTCCACCAGCACGGGACAAGGGGCCCTAAATCACCCCTTGAGTTGATGATTGTATTAGAAACTTTGGCTAAAAGATAGCCCCAAATGTGCCTCAAAATATGATACAATATCAATGCCTTCAATTATAAGAATACCTCCAAACTTGCCAAATTCAATGAATAACTTGGCCTAATGTTCCCCCAATGACTTAAAATTGAGCCCCTCACAAGTTTGCCAAATTTTCACCCAAGAGTGTCGGATGCAACCGAAAATGCACTCTATTTTACAATGAGAACTTCAAATCAAATTTCAGCATAGCAAATGGTTTCAGAACTGAAAAATGATTGCACCAATAGATCCCCCTCGAAAAATCCTTTCCAACGACTATATATAAGCCTATAGTCGGATACAAATTGATGCTTCAAAATGGCAAAAAACAATGACCTTCTAAATGTGTGCAACTCCGGGACTTCCCAAGTGGTCACCCATCCGAGTGCTACTCTAGCACAAAATGCTTAACTTGGGAGTTTTTATAAAATTTGTTACCAATATGCCAATTGTCCTTATGAAGAAAAAAAATTCCCCCTCTTTGCATATTTTAATTTAAAAAATTTTCCCTTTTTTGAAATATTTCAAACTGAAGTTTCCCTCCTTTGACTTTAAACTTCAAATTTAAAAAAAATTCTCTTGAAAAATTTTGGCATGAGATTTGTTTTGGTTTCCACATGGGGGGCTGTAGTATAAGGTTTTCATAAAATAATCTACATTAAAACCTTAGAATAAGGTTTTCATAAAAACTATATATTTTTTTAAAATTATGGTGGGAATTTCAAATGTCCAGTCTAGAAAAGTTTCAACAACTCATCAACGAGGTGTGATAAACTTCAAGAATAGTAACACTTGGCAAAAAAAAACATCAACAATACCAACTCTTCGCACAAGCTTTGAAGGGAGGAGGGCCCGTGGTCTTCTGTGTGGGTGCATCAATTGCCAGCAGCTGACGCGGTGGCTTCTACACAACCACCACCGCATGGTCAATCAAAACAATGCAGGCATAAAGAAAATGCATATATTCATAAGAAAAATTGAGGAATACTATATAAATTATTACTCCACCAATGACCATCTTGATAATTTGCCATTATCACTCAAGAATGCCAAAAAAACTTAAAAAAAAATCCATTTTCCCTCGTCTAGGGTTTCACATGCTGCATTCAAAGAAATCATTGCTACCGCAAACCAGCCTATCTAGGCTCAATATTTATTGCTGTTAGATTTATTGGAATGATCTCCCTATGTTTGTGCATATTCCAACCCTGATCTTCTCCAACAAGCTACAACTGGTGCTTAAAAAAATCCGTCAATGGGGTGCACCGGATTGCACACTTTTTGTTGCCAGAGCTCATAATCCAATATTAATGCTCAACTTAAGCTCTTTTGAGGGTACCAAAATTTTCTCTGATGCTATTTTGAGTAGAGCAAATGAATCACTGCTCACCACCACCACAGTGCATAAGAATATCTAAAAAAAAACATCTGCAATAATATGAACCCATGGAACAAGTTAGTGATGCTGGAAACAACAACAACGGACCCATGACTGCTACAGGAGGATAGAACTGTGCCATGAGGGTCTATTGGGGTTTGACTCAATCGTAACATCGAGGGATTTTATACTATACCTAGTGCTAGCAATGTTTCATTGTGAGCATGCACAAATTAGCTAGTGGACCATAGGGTCATTGTTGTGTGCGAGAAGGTATTCGACAGTGAAAATACATCTTTTGATGCATCCCCATCGATTGTTGTTAAATCCACAATAGATATATGCCTATACACATTTTGAGGCTCGAACTGAATGCTAGGATGAATGCTACTTTTCCCAACACAAATGGTGATGGCCAGATCTTCAATACAGAAATACAACAAGCCACAAAACACACGCTTTTGAAAAAATCTACAACCCTTATGGAGAATTAAGCGTTGTTGCTACTCCAATGCTGTAATGAAAAACACCTCCACTATAGAAAAAATCCTCACAGTTAAAAGAATATACTAAACATATTCAGACTCAGACTTATGGTAAACTTTCTAAAAACAATTCCTCCGTTTCTCATTCACAGGATCAACTTAGCAAGTGAAGACGATACTTTGGAGAAAAAAATTCTGACCTATAAAAAATTTCAAACCCTAAAGTCCCTCAGGAATATGTCACCACTTTGATATATGACACTTTTCATATCTCCCTCATAGGATTTATGCACTCCAAATCAAATTGAAGATATAAGACAAGTGGCAAATTGAGGCATAGTGCACATTAACAATATTCTAACATAGTTAAAAAAAATATTATATCTTGCTTGATCATCTCATCCTTAATAATCACTTCTAGAGTAGTATCTTCCACCAGGATAAGGTTTGTCATAGATTCACTCATCCTCTTATCGCTAACTAGGGGATCTATACTTCCAACTAGGGCATCCTTACTTCTAGTAAGGACTTTTAGAAATGACTATACTACAATGTTACATAGATTTTCCTCACACGAATCCTTTAGTTTTTGAGTTTCTCTTAATATTTGGAACAAGAAGAAGTGGTGCTCACTCCTTGCTTGTACTTTACTTCCTACTTCCTCCTCATGTTTCTTGCTTCCTACTTTGTACTCACTCCTCACTTGCACTTGATCCTTGCTCACACTTGCTCTAAAATAAAAGAGTTATTTAAAATTGATTTTAAATTTTTAAAAGGTTGATTTTATATAAACTTCAAAATTTTCAAGAGTGTATTAAAAATATTATATATAAGATTACTTTTAATGATAAAATATTTTAAACTTCTTACATCCAATTATATCTGCATCCCCTTGTATGACTTACCGCAAAACATTGAGTTCTAACTTTATTTTAACTCTTAGTCAAGCATATAAATATCCTAAGTATTTATTATTATTGTCACCTTTAGGAGATGAAAGACATTACAAGGGAAAAGGATGCTAACTCAATTATATAAATAACAAAGTAAATATATAATATAATAATTCTCTATATTTGATACAAACCCGTTATTTATTATCATGAGAAAGTGAATCAATTTACAATATATTTTGAAATTTATACATGAAATCATACCAAATTTGACCATAATTGATAATAAGGGACTCATTACATTCTTTACATTAAGAGATTATTTTATCTAGTAGATCCACCATTTTATTTTCCTCATGATCTTTTTGAAGGTGATTCAACATAAAATCTCTATTAAAATCTTAATAACTCTAAGTAGTATATTCAAGTGCCACTACCATCCATAATTAGTATAAGGGGTTTGGATTGTTGACCAGAGTGAAATAAAAAAGGAGGTAAGGTTTTTTTACCAAAATATTATAGGATCAAAGGATATTGAAGTTCTTAATGATAAAATACTACAAAAGTACCTTCGGTCATTAAAGATGAAGACAATAACAAACTGATGGAGCCTATTACTTTGGAAGATGTTCATTTAACTCTTTTCTCTTTTGAAAAGGATAAATCCCAAAGTGTGTATGGGCTCTCAACAACATTTTATCAACATAACTGGGAAATAGTGTAGCATTATTTACTGGTGGTAGTGCAATAGAATAGGGTAAAATAATGCATACTTATAAAATAAATGCAACATAACTTATCCTAATTCCAAAAAAGAAGGATGCAATATTGTTTAATTCAGTTAGGCCCATAAGCCTATATAATATGGCATATAAGATAATCTTCAATGTGATGGCAAATCGGTTAAGACCACTCTTAGATAAAATTATTTAAAAAAGGATTTGTGAAACGGAGACATATTATGGACAAGATCATAGTAGCTCATGAAGTAATGCATTTAGTAGCTTCAAGAAAAGAGCAATTATATTAAAACTTGATATGAAAAAAGCCTATGATAGGATTGAATCTAATAAAAGAAAAAATATTGGAGCGGGAACGAATTGGGGGAGGAATGAATTTGGGGGAAGATGGAAAACCCTAGCATCGATCGATTTTTACCAGGAGAGATCGCAAGTATCAGTTTAGGTATGGTACTCCTTTGGCTTTAGCTTTGAAAATATTTCATTGGTTGGGGCTCGAGTCAAGAAATTACAAACAACAGGGACCTCTTCTTTGGGAAGTGATTTATGGTAGTCTGTTGGTTGCAATGATGACAATGGCCTCACTTTTCAAACAAGCAAGCAATGAGGCCTTCTCCATGTTTTTGCAATAGTTTCCCTTTGATCAGGAGAAGTTGGATCATATGCGTCAAGTGCTTAAAGCGAGGAAAGCACCCCATCCAAAACCACCTACTCACTCTAACAATGGTACCTTTGTGCCCAAGTTAGACGAGTCTCCGGTGATTGAGGTGCCTCCAACCCTCATCCAACATCCTTTGCTCATGCTTTCCACCCAAGCCCTTGCATGCAAATTTGTGGGTATATGGCCTAGTCCAATCACAATCTAGAAATGGATTAACACACATTGGGGAGGTAAAGTTTCCTCTTATGAATTCATGATGACAGGCAAGGGATACTTTGTCATTACATTTGCCTCTATGGAGGACAAGAGCGCTATCTTTCATGGAGGTCCCTAGTTTTTGGGATCCAACCCACTCTACATGACCCCGTGGAGCACAACATTTGATCCTCAAGAGGAGGAGCCTAAAGAAGTTTCTATCTGGGTGAGGTTGCCATTTTTGCCACTGCACCTATGGAACAAACCTTCGATGGAATTAATAGGGAATGCTATCAAAACGTTCATTGATTGGGCTCCTCCAAAGGCCAATAATGCTATATGCGCACGCATCTATGTGCAAGTCAATCTAAAAAAGGGTTTGCTCAAGCATATTGGAATAAAGGTGTTTGATTGGATACATAACCAACCCCTAGACTACGAGCATATACCATTCAAGTGTATAACCTGCCATGAGCATGGGCACTTCTCTCAAAACTTCCCAATTAAACAAGCATAGAAAACAAAAAAGGAAGAACCAGGCTTCCAAGAAGTCAAAAGGAGACCGCATAGATCAAGAAGCAAGAAGTGACAACCTCAACCACAAGATCAAAAAAACATCCAACACAAAAATAAATTTGCAAGTCTTAGTGAAGGAGAAAAGGAAATCACCTCTCTAGATGTGATGGCTCCTAAAGGTAAAGAGAAGACACTTGCGATTGAAGCTGACAACTCGCCAGAGATCTTAGGAGATACACTAGAGAATACAATAGTTGGAGAAGAAACTGATGGGAACTCAGAGGAAGAGGTAGAAGAAATACAAGTGGAGGAAATAGTGATTCCTGGGGGCTTGTCGACCACATGATCTATAGCTAAGGGAAGAAAACCGAACCAACAACTCAGAAATGAGCAAGCACAGAAAGACTTGCAATCCAAAACATAGGTCAAAATTGAGGAGAGCTTCATAAAAAATAAGAAGCAATCCAAAAAATGAAGATTATGTCATGGAACTGTAGGGGACTGGGAAGTCCTCTAAAAAAACTATCTCAAAGTTCTAATATAGGAGCAAAATCCAATAATAGTCTGTATTCAGGAAATGAAAACAACAGAGGCAACACTAACTATAAAATGGCAGAAGATATGGGCACAATCAAAATTGATAACTATTGATTCTGTGGGAGCTTCAGGGGGATTGGCTTTGGCTTGGGACCCACAACAATTAGTCTGTAGCTTACAACATAAGCACAATAATTGGATAGGAACAAAATTCCTCTTACTAGATGGAACTAGTGTAGTAGTAATAAATTTTTATGGTCCAAATCATCCTATCCAAAAAAGAGAAGCATGGAAAAACTTAGCACAATGGCTAGACACTAAGAAGTTTGACAACATAATACTGGGAGGAGATCTCAACATGATACTCTACCACTAGGAGAAGGTTGGGGGAAGTTTAGCAAGGGATCCAAATAGATATCTGCTCAATCAAATTATGGTGGATGAAAGCTTACAAGACATTCGATCGACCAAAGGGAAGTACACTTGGAGCAACAGAAGAGTAGGGGTAAACTATATTGTAGAAATATTGGATAGATTTTTTATCAATGAAAATCTCCTAACACACTTTCCCCTCACTTCTAGTCACATCATTCAAAACTCTATCTCAGATCATAAGCCAATTCTCTTGGATAGCGACCAAAGCCTACAACCCCAAAAATTCCTTTTAAGTACAACTCTGAATGGGTGGTAGAAGAAGATTTTAGTGAACTTGTGGAAAACACTTGGAACCAACAGGTCCAATCCACCAACCCCCAAGAAAAGTGGAAAAGCAAAATTCAAAAATTGAAGCACATGATAAAAAATGGTTGGTAGAAAAAGTGAGAGTCAAACCAGACAAGAAGCAGTTGATGCAACAACTAGAGCAGCTAGAAACAGAAATTGGGGACCATCCTCCTCAACCATGGCAAGAAGATGCAAGAAATGACCTAATTCAGAAGCTCAATAAATTAAGCGTTGAAGAAGAAACACATTGGAGGCTTAGATCCCGAATGGTTTGGCTAAGCAAGGGGGATAAAAACACCAAATATTTTCATCTAAAAACCATGCAACACTTCCAAAGAAACACAATCAAGGAGATAGAGCATGAAGGAACCACTTATATAGATAGGGAGAAAATTAAGGAACTTGCCAATCAACATTACTCAACTCTGCTCTCCAGAGAAAATGGAAACCCACATTCCCAGGGAATACTGTTGCAACATATACCGACAATATTAAGTTTGGAAGACAAATAGGATCTCAGTCAGCCAGTCACTATGGAGGAACTTAAGGAGATTATAGCAGCTCTGCCAAAGGACAAAGCTCTCAGACCTGATGGATTCACAAATAACTTTTACCAACAATACTTACACATCATCGGAGAAGATCTGCTATGCATGATTGAGGATGTTAGGGTGAAAGGTAAGCTTCTTGGAGCCATCAACTCCACATTTCTAGCATTGATTCCTAAAGAAAAAAATGCCACTACTTTCTCTAGATTCAAACCAATTTCTCTATGTAACTCTTCCTATAAAATTATTACCAAATTGTTGGCCAATAGAATAAAGAAGAAACTTGACAAACTAATATTAGAAGAGCAAGGGGGGTTCATGCCTAGAAAACAAATATATGATAATATCATAATGGTGCATGAAGCCCTCCACACTAGTAGAAAATAAAAAAAGAAGCAAATTGTTATAAAACTTGATATGGCAAACGCCTTTGATCGAGTTAATATACAATTTGTAGAACAGGTCCTACAAAATTTTGGATTCCCACATTAGGTCATCAAGTGGATCAGAGCATGCATCAAAAACCCATGGATAGCCCCCTTAATAAATGGAGAACCAACAAATTTCTTTTAGGCTACAAGGGGAATTAGACAAGGGTGTCCATTATCACCATACCTTTACATCATTTTAGCTGAGACTCTTGGAAGATTAATTAACCATATTTGAAGAGAAAGAAAAATAACAGGGATAGAGGTTGCAATAGGATGCAAAGTTGTAACACATGCCCAATTTGTGGATGATACCATTCTTCTAGGTGAAGCCACCAAGAAAAATGTTAGACAACTCAAGCAATGCCTGGATTGGTTCACACAAGCTATCAAGGCTCATATAAACACTCAAAAGAGTCAGTTCTATACACAAAATGTTGCAGCAACAAGAGTCAAACTCTTTTGCACTATCCTAGGATTCTGATCTAGCACAGAAAAATACTTCAGATACCTAGGAGTGCCCATGAGCTTCCACCTCAAAGCCTCATATTATTGGACCCCAACTTTGGACAAGATGGTTAGGAGGATACAAAGTTATAGTAATAGTTGGCTTAGTCTTGCAGGAAGGGCAGTATTGATCAAATTAGTGTTAGCTTCTCTTCCATTCTACCAACTATTAGTATATCATGCTCCCAAGTTTATTTTGCAAAATGCAAATGGAATCATACGCAACTTCCTATGGCAGGGAGGTAGGCAATCAGAAAGAAAAAAGTTCCACTTGGTCAATTGGGAGATGGTCACCAAAGGTAAAATTCAAGGAGGACTGGGAATTAAAAAAATGGAGATAGTTTCAAAAGCACTGGGAGAAAAACTTCTCTAGAACATGCTTAAGCACAATCGAGCATGGCAGCACATACTAGTCAACAAGTATGTAAATAACCAATCGGGTATTCAAATGCTCAAACACATAGACAAACTTCCCAGAGCCTTGTTGGTTTGGAAACATATAGTGGCAACAAAGAGCATAATAGAGGATATAATTTCTTGGCTACCGAGATATAGTCAATTAATCTATGGGAGGACCCAATCCTAGGAAATCCACCATTAAGAGAGAACTCCAATCGAATTGCATAATCACTTGGAAAGCCAAAGAATACTCAAATTAGGTGACTTGTTTTATTGGACCTCAAAAACTCTGAACTGGATCTCCCCTCCCATTCCATCTCAACTTCAAGGATATTGGGATTATTTTAAGTCCCACATGGCAAGCATTAGACCTCTTCATCCTACGATGCTAGAAAAACTTATTTGGGGTAGCATTAGCAATAATGGGGAATACTCAGTGCATCTAGGAGTCCAAAAAACTGTCAATAGTGTGGAAAAATTGAGCACCACCTAAACTACAAGTATTCAGGTAGCTAGTATCTCAAAAAAAAATATTAACAGGTGATAATCCATACAAATGAGGAGTATAGTAGGGCCTCATGTTTGTTACAAGTGCATGCAGAACAGTGAAACAATTTCCCATATTTTGTTTGAATGCCTGAAGGTAATTTTAATTTGGTTAGGAATAACCAAAATTCTTGGCACTTCCTACTCTGGAAGGTTAACCATAGACACATGTTTTACCAAGTGGAATAAAAAATATAAAGGTAAACTAGTGGGTAAGCCCCTCCTGAAATACATGTGGAGCTCTATACCATATTTTGTCATCTGGCACATCTGGTTGGACAAAAACTAGAGGATTTTTGAAGGCAAAGGTAAGGACAACATAACACTAATACGAAGGATAAAAGAAGAATTAGTCTTAAATGTCAAATCTAGTTTCTTTCAATAGTAGTATGAAGAATACCTATCACCCATAGAAAGAAGAATGATCTACCAACTTAATCTCTAAGCTTTCCTAACAAAGGGAGGTCGTAGAGAAAACAATTCCCCACCTAACATCTGTTTTTCAATGCTCTTCTTTGATGGTGCCTTCAAGTCCAACCTTGGTCAAGCAAAGGTAGGGAGAATAATTCTTACAGGAGCCTGTGAGATCTTGCTCAAATACATGATCAACTTGGGAACAACATCTAACAATGTGGCAAAGTCTATTGGATGCGAAATCAGATTAAAATTGGTGGTAAAGCAAGGAATCACTCAGGTCATAGTTTATGGGGATTCTAAACTAATAATAATAACTCTTACCAAAAATAAATATTTTAGATCTTTACAACTAAAGATTATTCAAGACAAGATCAGACAACTAGGTAGGATAATTGGTAGAATATCCTATCAACACATAAGGTAAGAATTCAACAAAGAGGCCGACACACTAGTGAATCAGGCTATAAATATAGCCCATGGTTATTGCCACCAAATCATCAAGAAGTAGAAGGGTAGGGGTGGTATGCGAGGATGATGAGGACTCTAATAATGAGGTCCTTTTTTGTCTTCATGTTTTATTTTCTAGAATGCTCTGTTCACTTTGATCTCTCTAATCAGAGAGTTTTGTATCTTTTTGTTAAGTAAATAAATATTTTCCTTAAAAAAAGCCTTAGGGTTAAATGGGATTTTATTTTTGTGGTATTATAAAAGTTTGGATTTGGTAAGAAATAGGTCAAATGGATTAAAGCTTGTGTCTCCTTAGTATCATATTCAGTGTTGGTCAATGGGCCAGTAACATAATCATTTAAAGTTAAGAGAGGTCTTAGATAGGGATATCCTCTATCACCATATTGATTCATTATTATGGCAAAGATATTGGGAAGGAACTTGAAGAAGGCATACAAAGATGAGCTAATAAGCAGAATTAAGGCTATTAATAACATTGAAAACATCACCCATCAATAGTTTATAGATGATACAACCCTTTTAGGGAGGGTAGGGATAAACGAGGCCAAAGCTTTGAATAACTTATTAAAGGATTATGAAAGAGCATCAAAATATGAAATTTACTTCCTAAACACTTCAGCTAGAATCAAAGCAAGGATAGCAGGTTACTTCAAATGGAGGAGGTAAATTTGTGAACAACATATCTAGGGATGCCCTTATTTGAGGGGAGAATAAGGATATAATAGTGGAATCCAATTATAAGTAAAGTTTAGAGTAAATTACCAACATGGAAAGATAGATGGTTATAATTAGTAGGAAGAGTGCAACTTATTAAATCAACTTTACAGGACATTCCAACATATTATATTTATTTGTATATTATGCCAAAATTAGTAGAAAAAATAGTATATATTATGCAATCATTTTTGTGGTCAGGATTACATGATAAAATAATATTTCCTTTGGTGAAATAAAGTAAGGTATGTGATGATAAAACTAGGGGAGGTATCGGTTTAAGAGTTCTTGCGGATGCAAACTTAGCTCTAAGGGGAAAAACAATTTGGAGATTGTACAAAGAGAGTCAAAGGTAATGAGCAAGAATTATTCTATGTAAATTAAGCCCAATGCCCCAAGATTAATCATTATTGCATTCTCACTACAATATAGTCCTACACTATAGAACAATTTAAAAAATTTAATTGATCTAGTGATTAAAGGTCTAAGATGGGTGGTGGAAAGTGGATAAAAAATTTGTATTTGGATGAATACTTGGTGTGATAAAAAACCACTCAATCTAGATCCAATTTTGAACCATGGATGAGATTACTTCAAGATAATTACAATGATAGGGTTTCAAACATTATGTACAAGGATCAAGAAGGAATATACAAATGGAAAGAAGATTTTTTTACAAGTATACCAAACATTGTTTCTAGGAGGCAGTTGAGCAAAAATATAAAAATGATTATTTTGAAGGGAGCCAAGGATAAGCTGGTTTGGGAGTTGAATAGCTTAGGAGAATAGACAAGAAGAAGTAGATATAGTGTAAAGAACCAAAAAAATATGAATACCGCAAGAATATCGAGAGATAATTGGGATAGCCCAAGCATTCCAAAATTTAAAATGTTTGTATGACTAATAGGTCATAGAAATTTTTTACCCTGGGATAATCTAATGAAAAGAGGTTTTCATGGCCCTTAATAATGTGTTCTATGTAAAAATGAGGAGAAGAGGATAGACCATCTCTTGGAACATTGTTTAATAGTATAGGAACTATAGCAATGGATTCTTAATATATTATGTAAATGCATAGTGATGAATGGAAAAATTGAAGAATGATTAAAACAATAACATAACACTTTTAAAAGTGAGGTGTTATAGATAAACTGAGATATATCAAAAGATATAATACTTTGGACTGTATGGTTAGAAAGGAATACAATAATGCTTAAAGAAAAATAAAGTGGTTTAGAGGTAATGAAAATAAATATTTGTTTCACCATAGAGGAGTCTAAACTGACCCTATTAACTCACCCAATCCCTAATCTTGAATCAAAGAGCCTTGATAGATGGAGTCAAGTCATAAAATGGAATTTGTTAGTGATAAAGCTATTTTATCATAGGATCTCAATATTAATATTATCACACAATACAATAACTTACTATAATCATATATTTCATTTAGTATTCCAATACCAATTAAGTACTAAAATTTCCTTACATCTCATAGGCTTGCTCTACATATAGCATTTACAATAACTTTTTACATTTCAACTTCAACAAACTATTCATCTTCTTAAACTCTTCACTCTTCGAAGAAATATGACTCTTCATATTTCTTATAAGAAAAATATATTTTATTAACTTATAATAATGACAAACCTCTAATGATTACTTAATGACAAACTCTCTAAATGACTCATATTTTCAAGACTCTTTTCATGCTACATATTTACAAACCATTTAAAAGTACTAAATAATGTAATAAACTCCAACATCCCCCCTCCTCCCATTACATTATTTGGTATAAGATCCATTGTCTTCATTTGATTTGGTCTTCTTGATCACTTCTTCATGGTGATGAACCTTGATCATTTTTGAATCTTTGCCTTTGTATTTATTTAAGTAGTACCTGTTTCTATCCCAATACTAATATTGGTTGTTACTTGTACCTATCATACTTCTAAGCAAGTCATATTTGTAATATAAATCATCATTAATATAACTTATATCATTATTGTCCCTATTGCAATCAATGTTTTCCATATTAACATCTTTGAGGTTGGAATCATCATAAATGTTTGAATCAATTTTAGCAACATCCCTCATAGTATGTTTTCCATTTTTACTAGAGACTATTTTGGTCTCATTAATACCGCTCAAATCATTACTATGTATATAAGTATTGTCATATGCATTCATGGCCTTTAAATCACTAGTGTTACAACTTCCACCTACCATTTTAGATTTTAGAACATATTGAATATCAATCCTCTAATGAAGATCATGTCTTTCTTTTGTAGTATACTAATGAGCACAAATTTCAAAATTTATATCATCCTTTCAAGTAGAGTGCTATTCACTAATACATAATATTGTTCTTTTGTCATGATAATTTTGTGTTCAATTAAATATTTTTTTGATATTGTTCTTTTGGTAAAAGTTGATCTAATATTTTTGTAAAAGTGTTATCACATCTAAAGAAAATATATCATTTTTGTAGGACCCAAGGGATTCAATCTTGTTTAGTCTTTTGATAAGACATTTCTTACTACCATTGATGACTTTGAATTCTATTGTTCTTCCTCTATCCAACAATTATGATATCAAAATTAGGTTATTTGCTAACCCGGGAACATAAAGGAACACTCTCTAGTGTGCATTATGAGAAAGGTAGACTAAGTGTAACATTGCTTGTTCCTTGGAATTGGTAGATTTTGTCATCAATAATATTAATTGGTATACTTTGTTTCACTTGAATAGAATCAAACCAATATAGGTTGTCAATCATATGATTACTGGCTCCTGAATCAATATACCACAAATTATATTTATATCCAATTTTTAGTTCCATTTGATTTGCTTGTGGTGATTCACTATATCTCAAAACAAGTTTGTGGCAATATTTTATTTGCTTTCAAAATTATTTCTTAATGAAGTTTGTATTTTAATCATATGTGATTATGTAAAAGGCCTTTTCATTGCATTCATAATATTTTTCTAATTCTTCAAATAACTATCAATATGTTTGGATGATGCCAATAAAGTAGAAGACCTTTTATCTCCCTAATAATTTTTTTAATAATATTCTTTCCTTTTTTTTAAGAAATATTCTATGATCTTTCCAAATTCACTTTAGAGACGATAAATTCTTTACCTTATGAAAAATATCCTTCAATTAATGTCTTTGATCAATATTCAATATTCTTGTCATGTAAGTCTTCAGTAACTTATTTCCTTTGTAGTAAAAATACTTAATTCTCCCAAATTCAATATTTAAAGTTTCTTCTTCCTTCAATAACTCTTTTATTTTTCTTCAAATAAAATTCGTTTCTTCTTTTCTTCAATTTAATATTCTTCTTCTCTCAACAATTTTCTTAAGCAATATCTTCTTTCAAATATTTTTTTTTCAATGAGTTTACACAGGTTTTTATGAGGGGTCCCGATCCCCTCATACTAAGTGGGGTTTGAAATTTGGACCTCTCAAAGAGAGGCCAAAGCCCTTACCACTGCAGTAAGCTTGTAGCTATTTCTTTCAAATATTTTTTAATCTCTTTCTTCAACTGTAATATTCTTCTTCAATTAAATTGTTCTTGTCTCTTTAAAAAAATATTTTTGATATATTATTTATTCAATTTTTTCCTTCAAACAATTTCCTTTTTAATTCTTTCTTCTTTTTAAAAAAATATTTCTCACTTTTTCAATTTATTTTATATTTCTTTCAACTATTTCTCTCTTTTTAGTTCTTCACATTCGAATTTCCTTTCAATATTTCAAAATTTTTTCTTCCTTCAAATAAACTTTGAATTAATTGGTAACTTTCTTACCTTTTAACTGCCTCCAAATACTATATTAACTAGCCTTTGCTTTTTCAAGATTCTAAAAGGTAATAAATCATTTACTTGGGATGTTTTCAACAATGCTTTGATTATTCAAGAGTTTTAGCTCATAGGCATTTTTTTTGGCTCCATTCTCCAACGCAATATCTCCTATAATGTTCTAATGGCTTCGTCTTTGGATTCTTCACCTTCTAGTGCACTTTCCAAAATACTCATTGCTTCATATTTGGCATATTTACCTTTTGATACACTTTCAACGTACTCCTTCTACATGCCTACTTCTCTAGGATATTTCAAACTTTCCTTGGGTTCTATCAAGGATTTTCCATCCGTATACCTATTCTAGTTTGAATATTTATAGCACTCTTATTTTAGAGACACCTCAACAATCTTATATAATATTCTTTACTTGTTCCTCTTTTCTCTAGTTGTCTCCTTGCACATTTTAGTTATTTTCTCTTTTCTCCATTCATCTCCTTGTATGTTTCAGTTGCTATTATTTTCTCCATTTGTCTCCTTGCATGTTTCATCCATCTCCTTGCACATTTCATGCACGCTTCTTCTCAATATCCTTGAGTGTCTACTCCTTGGACATCTCTCATTGGATGTATGCTCCTTGTACATTCTTGGACATCTGTTTCTTGGATATTTTCTCCTTAGACATCACTTCTCAAGCTTGCACACACTTCTCTCTTCTCAAGATATTGAGTTTTGCTACTGTCAATACTTCTTCACACAATAGTGGTTCTCCTTTACCACTAATGGTTGTTCTCATCACACTAGTGACTTCTCTCATAATAGTGGATCTGATACCATTGTTATCAATTAAGCTATTTTTCATAGGATCTCAATCTTAATATTATCACCTAATTATTCACAAGTATTCACACAATAAAAAAATTTACTATAATCATGAATTTTACTTTGTATTACATACCAATGAAGTTAAAATTTCTTGACATATATCTCATAGGTTTGCTCTACATATAGCCTTTACAATGAATATTTACATTTCAACTTCAACAAACTATTAATCTTCTTAGACTCTTCACTCTTATGAGAAATGTGACTCTTCATATTTCTCCTACGAGAAATATATTTCAATAACTTATAATAATTCCAAACCTCTAATGATTACTAAATGAAAAACTCTCTAAATGACTCATATTTACAAGACTTTTTTCACACCACATATTGACAAGGACCAAATAATGTAATAAACTCCAACATAATTATGATATTTGGTATAGGAGAAAGAAAAGGAAGGAAAGTAATATAAAGTAGAAACCACCAAGAGTGGAATTGGTCAAATTGAATTTTGATGGAGCACCTAAGGACCAACAAGAGGAGTAGGAATAATTATAAATAATAGGGGTAAGATTTTATCACATTATGCTTTACCTAAAGCTTGGGTGGATTTGGAAGGGTTAAAAATATATAGAAAAATAATATGGAACAAAGTATGGATGAAAGGTGATTCACTAATAGTAATAAATGCAATTTTAAGGAAAGCAAAGGCTCCATGGAACATATAAGAGATCATTGTGGAAATACAAGACCTTACTAAAGAGTTTGATAAAACTAGGTTTGTACATACATTAAGGAAAGGGAACAAATGTGCAAATAGGCTAGCCAATAAAGGGGTTTTAATAAAGGATCATGATTTTTAATTATTTTTTCCATGGTTAGAGGAAGTAGTAAGTTTAATTAAAGTTGACAAGAAAATGTTGACTACCTGAATCAAATAACGATTAAGATTTACTTTAATATTTTATATTGGTAATATTTGTTGTATTTTATAACATTAATGCATTTTCATATAAAATATTTATATAATTCTTCCGGTTGCACTTATGCTTTAGGAAGAAAACTAGTAGTCCAAATCTAGTAAAGCAAACTATGATAACATGAAGTTTTAGCAATATTAATCTACTAAGATATAATGCATAGATAGTAGAGGTGGAATTTTGGTATTGTGAAGGCTCATGCAGGAAAATATCAAGAAGAAGGATGTTGATCTTTGGAATATTTGTATTTACAAGGAAAATTGAAGATCTAGAAAAGAAGTCTTAAATTCAAAATTTTTATGAAAAAATATGTAGGTATCTAGCTATAGCATACCAGTTGAGATAAGAATTGAATCTATTTGTAAACTCTCAAGCTCTAAAGGAGAGAGTTGTGATTTGTCAAGTGTGGGGGACCTGAGTACAACCCCTTTTTCTCTAACAAAAAAAAATGTGCCAATACTTACCTAGAGAGTTTGAATCCAAGTTAACTCTACAAATAAAAAATTTAAAATCAAACTCGACTATAACATATTTCTTGTTTTTTTTTGGCTAAATTATAGCTAAAATGTATTGTTATATATTTATCATAGTTATTTATATTATGGATCAATGTTTTATGAAATAAAATATACATTTTGCAATCTCATTTCTACAAATTCCTCCCATGTCAATCACCGCCTAGATTGCCCCTCAATGCTTTGTCAACATTGATATTAATATAACTCTATGGTGGCTTCTCCTCATGCACTAGGTGAGCCCAATAATTTTCTACCTTGTAATTGGGGATATATAGAATAAATTTACTCTTGAACTTATCTAGGATTCCATGCTCATAGCGATACTTTCCTCCATATTTGGGTAGATAGAAGTTTAACCTTCGATAGTATCCTCTAATTTTTCTCTAATTAGGTTTACCACCTTATAAATGAAATAAGAAATAAAATCAATAAGACTATTTCATAACATGTAGAACCCTTTTGCCAGTACCTCTTGCTTTTATTTTCCCATATAAATATCCCTTTAAGTTTATTTCCCATAGGGGCAATCCAGGACCAAATAAAAAAGAGATACTGGCAATAGTTTCCTACAAGAATGACTTTTTTGCACTTGATGTCATATCCTCTCCTAATGTTGCATAGTTAGTATCCATTACATAAGCTACCTCCTTTTTGCATAAGAGATATGGTCATATAAGTTCTCGATACTTACTCTAGTTGAGTATGCATCATAGGTGTTAGGTTTACCAAATATTTCACCAATATTGTTAGTATGATCAAGTTGTTTAGTAGGGATATAACATTAAGTACCTTTTAAATTGAGTAATCATAGAGCTAAAGCACCATTGAATGTGATACACATCCATTTGTGTCAACCCTTACCAATAATTTTTAGTGGACAATGGTACTTTTAGTTATTTATAGATGACTACTCAAGGAAGATGTGGGTGTATTTTTTACAATTGAATTCAAACATTCTTAAATATTTACAACAATTAAAAACATTAGTTGAAATAAAAAATGGGTATTCTACTCAAGTTCTTCTCATTGATCAAGGGGGAATATACATATAATAAATTTTAAATGTTTCTCACACAAAATGGGATCAAGTGACAACTCACTATAGCATACACTTCATAAAAAAATAAAGTTTCTTATAGAAGGCATTGTTCCATCATGGAAATGATTTGTTGCATGCTCACAGGAGCCAATCTAGAGTAGTAGTATTGGGTTGAAGCTATCTCCCATATAATGTATCTTCTAAATAAAGCATTCACAAAGGCACTACAAGAAGTTACACCTAAAAAAACTTGATTTGGAAGCCTTCCATTATACATCTCAAAGTCTTCATAAGTAAGGTATGCCAAAGCAACAGAGGACCAAGTTGGATGTGAAGGCCCTGTCATGCATATTTCTTGGGTATGATGATGAGTCAAAAGCCTATCAATTGATAGATTTAATCACCAAGAAATTGCATATAAGTAGAGATGTGTTCCATATTGGGGATTCTAAGGAGTCTAAATATGCCACATCTCCAGTTGTGAGTATGGAGTTAAATGAGAAATTTATGGATGAGTTCCATAAGATGTTAATGAACTTGTAGTAGTTGATTACCTATAGCTCCATATCAACATAAAAAGATTCCAAAATGATTCACCAATTCCATTGGAGATGCTAAACTTGATGCACCTCCTAATTTTACTTCCATACAATCATGTACTCATGGTAGTACTTGTTAGGAAGTAAATCTAGACTTGATATCTTCAATTATTAAGAGCTTAAAACCAAAATTAGTGAATGATGCACTTAATTTTCCACCGTGGAAGGTATCTATGGATGCATAATATAAATCTATGCTAAAGAAGAACACATGCAATATTTTTGATCTGCAAAAAGGAAAAAAACCCATACACTACAAGTGAGTCTTCAAAATCAAATACAAGGTAAATGAATCTATTGATAAGTATAAGACATAAATTATTACAAAGGGCTATGCACAAAAGGAAGGAATTTATTATGAAGAGACATTCACACCCACAACAAATATTACAACCATCCATGTACTCTATGCACTCACAACACAATTTAGTTAGAAACTTCAGCAAATGGATGTCAAGAGTTTATTCCTCAATGGTGATCTCAAATAAGAGGTCTCCATGATACAAACTGAAGGCTTAATTATCAATGAGAAACATCATAAGGTTTACAAACTAAAAAAGTCATTGTATTGGTTGACGCAGGTTCTAGATCTTGGTACATCAAAATTGGTGATCAATTATTGTCACATGGTTTCACCAAAAGTCACTTTGATGAAAATATCTATATTAAGAAATTTGGATATGTGATAGTGATACTTGTTTTTTATGTTGATGATCTGGTTATAACAGGCAACTCAGATGATTTAGTACATAACAAGCAACTTATATGATCTAGTAAATGGTGTGAAAAATGACTTGAAAAAATCATTTAACATAGTAGATTTGGGACTTCTCCATTATTATATTGGCTTGGAAATATGGAAAAGAAAGAATCACATTGTGATCTCAAACATGAAGTATGCCAACACACTACTGGAAAAATACTAGATGACAAATTATAAAACTAAGGAAACACTAATGGAGTAAGGGTTACAACTATCTTGATATGATCAATCACCTCAAATATTTGGTACACTATCATTAGCTGATTAGGAGTCCCATATATCTGAAAAATACCAGGTCTAGTATTAGCTTTGTTGTGTGTTATCTTCAAGGTTCATGCAATAACCTAAGATGATTTATTGGAAGGCAACAAAGAGGATAATATTTTATGTCTTTGGTATAGTGGAATTTTTCTTTAAGTATAAGAAGAATGATAAATTCTTTCTACAAGGATACATAGACTCAAATTATGTCAAATCTATAGATGATATAAGATCAACATTTGGTTATGTATTACATCTAGGATCTAGACCTATCTCATGGCACAACAAGAAAAAACAAGTAGTAGCATTATCATCTATTAGAAAATGGGCTTATATTTAATTATAAATTCCAATGCAACGTTAGAGACTTTCATAATATACCAAGCAAGAACTCAGATCAAATATACTCATAATATATTATACAATAATACAAATTACACATTTATGCCATCCTTACATATAGCATTAACATTAAGTCTCTTAAAATTTCATCTTCTTCTATCTATTCATCTCCTCTCAAGATTATGGGAGATATGACTTCATATTTCTCACAAGAATTTTTTTTATCCTTCTAAAAAACTAATGATTACATGAAACAAGATATTTACAAATATTTTTACAAGGTATAAAATAATGTAATAATCTCTAACATCTCCCTTATTACAATTGTTTGCATAAAGATAATTACGAAAGGAATCAAATTTAATGTAGCCACGTGCTTTTGTAAAAATATCTGCAAGTTAAACCTCAATAGAAATGAATACGATGATCTTGAACATGTTCTCAAATAAAGTGACATTGTGCCTCAATATGTTTAGTTCTTTCATGAAATACTAGATTTTTAATTAGCTTCAAGACTCCTTGATTATCACAATGTAATATTGTTGGGTATCTTTTGCTTACTCCCATATCTAATAGAATGTATTGTAACCATAGTGCCTCATATATAACATCTCTTGCAACATGATATTCTAGTTCTATGGAGGAAAGTGCCAATGCATGTTTATTACTATGTCATGAAATAGGTCCTAACCAAATATGGAATACATAGTTTGATGTTGAGTTTTGTCATAAACTAATCCAACATAGTCTAAGTTTGTATATCCTTGTAAATAGAAAATATCATTTTTGTTATATTATAGACCATATTATGTAAAATTATTGACATAATGTAGTATCCTTTTGTAGCTTTCTAGTGACTCTTTAGGATTTTGCATGAATCTTGAGAGATAGTTTACAACAAATATGATATCTAGTTTGGTATTTGTTAAGTTTAAAATACTTCAAATTAATTAGTAATATAAGGTAGAAAATACTTGAGGTGATTCATCATATCTTGATAATTGTAGCCCTTGTTCCATTTGTGTATTTTTAGGTTTATAGTTTTTCATTCTATATTTTTTGAGTAATTTTCTAGCATACTTAGTTTGAGTGAGTACAATATGATTCTTCTTTTTCCAAACTTCTAAACCAAGACAATAATGTAGAAGTCCTAGGTCTACAAATTTAAATTCTACTTTTAAAATCATTTTCACACTATCTATCAATTTCTCTAAACTCCTTGTAATCACTAGATCATCAACATAGACCACAAGAATAACTATATTAGAACCAATTTTCTTAATATAAAGGTTTAGATTAGAACTTTTGAAATAATGTTGTAGAAGATGGTCATGGATCTTAATATACTAGACTTTGGGGGCTTGATTCAATCTATATACTATTTTTTTTAACTTAAAAACTTTTTGTTCTTGTCCTTCAATAACATATCTTTCTATTTGAGTCATATATAATTCATATTTAAGATCACCATTGAGGAATGTATTTTTAACATCCATTTGATGTATTTTCCACCCAAATTGAGCTGCTAGTGGATAAATTATTTGAATAATAGTCTTTTTTGTCGTAGGTGCAAATGTTTATTCATAGTCAATCCCTTCTATTTGTGAAAAGAATTTTTTAATAAGTCATGTATTATATTTGTCAATAGAGCCATCTGCTTTGTATTTTATTTTGTAGATCCATTTGCATCCTATAGTTTCTTTTTAGTAAATCAACTAGATCCTAAGTTTTGTTCTTTATTAATGTTGTATATTATGACTCCATTGTTGTTTTCTATTCAGGTAAGCTTATCGCATCTTGTACTAAATTTAGTTCTATATTTTCCATTACTAAGGTTATTAATCCTATATTTATTTCTTCCCTTACCATATTGTGAGTTTTGTATCTAGTAGGATTAAGATTACGTAGTTTTTCTAATTTTGAATATTTGAAAGTGTTTGTATGCCGTTTTGTAACTTTTTGAGGTAGTGTTGTGGTTACTGATTCTTTGATAGGCTCATTCACTATTTTTATTCTTCTTCAAAATATTCTTCCTAAGTTTCCTCATATGATCCAATATCTAAAATAGGAAGTATAGTGTCGTTAGATTGTTCAATATCAGTATTTCATCCTTCATCAAATATTACATCTTTACTTACAATTTTTTTTTTGTGATTGGATCAATTATTTTGTAACATTTTAATGCATTGTCATATCCAAGAAATATACCACATAAGGTTTTGTCATCTAATTTTTTCCTTTTCTATTTTGAAACATACATGTATGCTTTACATAAAAATATCCTTAGGTGTGTTACTAAAGGTCTTTTCCTAGACCAAGCTTCTTCAAGTGTAATATTTTTAAGAATTCTTGTGGGTGACCTATTTTGAATATATATTGCAATATTAACAACTTCTACTCAATACTATTTCTCAAGATTTGCTTCTTTGAGCATACAACAAGTTATTTCCATAATAGAGTTATTTTTTCTTCAAATGATACCATTATGATGTGGTGTATAAGTTGTAGTAAGTTGTACTTTTATTCCATTTTGTATCAAAAATATTTTAAATTCTCTAGACAAATATTCTCCCCCATTATCTGAGTATAGAACTCGAATTAAATGTCTAGTCTCTATTTCTACAAGTTGTTTGAATTGTTTGAAGTATGTAAATGCATTTGATTTCACTATTAGAGTGTATACCCACATTTTATGTGAGTAGTCATCAATAAAAAATTGAAGTATTTGTTTCTTCCAGGGCTGACTAACATTGGTCCACACAAATTTGTATGTATCACCTCTAATGGTTCTCTACCTTTGTGTGAACTAGTTCAAAAGGTGCTCTATGTTGTTTTCCTACTAAAAATATATGACAAATTATGGTATGCCATGTTAAGTTGTATAAACCTATTACCATTTGGTATATGTTAAACTAATTTAAGGATGAAGCACCTATATGCCCAAACCTCTTATACCAAAGATCATATTTTGTTGATGTGATGATGGATAGGACAAAATTTTGTGATGATGTAATATAAAAAATAAATATACCATTTTTAAAGGAATAAGTGGCTATAAACTTTTATTGTTTGGTAATGAGGCATTTTTTCCATCAAAAATTCTAAATTCAGTCATCATATCTCGATATAACATTTGAGATATTGGTAACAAATTATTAGCCAACCTAGGTACATATAATACATTTTCAATTATGCATTTTTCATGAGGTAGACTGACTAAAATATTTTTTATCCCTTTGACCTCATTAGTTTTATCATCTACAATTGTAACATGTTTGTCAATTTCTTTCTTGAAAAGATTAAACCAATGTTTATTTCTAGTCATACGTTTGTTTGCCCCTAAGTCAATATACTAATAATTATATTCTAAATTTTGTTTAGGAATCATCATGATCGAAACTTCAATAAGTAGAAAAATAAACTTTGCAAAAAAAAAATTTAAAATCTTTCCTTTTATCTCCAATTATATTTTCAAAAAATTGCCCACTTTACATTTTTCTTCTTTTCTTATAAATATTATTTTCTTTCCCTCTTCTAATAAAATGATTTGAATAAATCAAATATTCTCATTCAATATTTCCTTCGTAAAAAAATGTATAAATTTGTTGGTAGAATTAACCTTCTAACCTGTCCCTTTTTAAATTCTAATTTTTCACCATATGCTAAGAAGTAGGAGAAAAAATGAATTGAAATCAATTGATTTGGATGTACCTTAGTGGGTGTTTAAAAATAATTTTGTCCTTCAAAGCAAAAACTCTTCAAAATATATGTCTCTTGTACAAACCATTGTACAAATGTAATGACATTATGGTTGAATAATTAAATGTTGTTTTTTATACACAATTTCACCTTGTAAGGAATTCATAATGCACATATGAACCTTCATAAAAAAACTTATGCTGTGTGCTATTAAAATACTTTGATAAGTAACAAGGATTTTAAAATAATTTATCCTTCCATTTTATGCTACATCGCTTTAATATGTTAGAATAATAGAACAAATAAATATAGAAGAAGGCTCCTTAGGATTTTGACATGAGTTCAAAGACTTTATAATATCCAAGGGTTCAAATCAAACTTTTTCAAATGTAACATCTTAGGAAAGAATTAGAGATTAATTCAAAGTGTAAATTTTGACTAAAAAAAAGTACATATGCCTTGGAAAAGAAGAAATAAAACTCATAAAAGTTTATGATAAGCTTTGAATGGATGAAGAAATTTTAGATAGAGGACTCATAGATTGTTTTCTACTTAGGAAAGACACAATTTTTGTTATCAACTTGGAAAACCCTTGTAAATATTTAGAGCTTATTATAGTCAACAAAGGAGATAGACCATATAATTTAAAATATTTAAATGTTGGAATTTATAGTTTACCTGTTAGTAGAAAGAAAATTGGCCTCCTTTTTGGGTAAAATTAGGGCATGTCATTAGATGGTGATGATTGTCACACACACTCACTGTGGCTTATAGCTTCCTCACAACTTACAATATGCTCTCTTTCTTTACATGTGGTTTTTCAATCTCAAGATGCACAAAGGATATTTTAGCTAGTAGTCCTCATAAAAATTGGCTCTAATACCAATGTTATAAAATGGGATATATTTAATGATAAAATTCCAATGCAAAATTAGAGACTTTCATAATTTACCAAACAAGAAATCAGACCAAATTCACTCACAATGTCTCATAAAATAATACAACTTACATATTCAAGCCATCCTTACATATAGCATTTATATTGAGTCTCTTAACATTTCATCTTCAACTATCTCTTCATCTCCTCTCAAACTTATGGGAGATATGACTTCATATTTCTCATAGGAGTAATATTTTATCCTTCTAAAAAACTAACGATTACAGGAAACAAGATATTTACAAAGTATTTTACAAGGTACTAAATAATGTAATGATCTCTAACATCATCCATAAAGGCATAATATCATGCTACACAAGGAGCTATGTGTGAAGTGATATAGTTACATTGCATAATATCAGATATGGATGTAAGCAAAAATTGATTGAAAATGTTGAATTATGATAATTAAGGTCTTCTAAAATAGGTCAAGAATATAATATTTCATGAAAGAACAAAACACATTAAAGTTCAACATCACTTAATTTAAGAACAAGTTTAGAATCACTAGATTCAACTCTAGTACATTCCCACCAAAGAACAACTTGCAGATATTTTCACAAAGGCACCTACACGTGTCAAATTTGAATTGTTTTGTAGCTCCCTTTGTATTCCAAATAATATATTACAGAGGATTATAGATAATTATTCCATTATTTAATGATTGATGAATGTTACATCTCACTAGAATTTACATGGAGGTTACATCTATTATCTTGACCCATTAAAATATTGGTAACTAATTTGCTGTAATTATATATGTAATATTGAAGTAATGTAGATATATTTTTTCTTGCTCATTCCTTCATATTAAAATTTAATTATTTATCAAAAATATTCTTCATTTACCTTTCTATCAAATATATTTGTCATATTCCTTAAATTTCTATGTTTCTATAGTCAACTCCTTGATATCATTTTTATTAAGAGATAAAATCTCACTTGTCCAATTGTCTTCTAAATTTGAAATTTGCCAAGATGAAAATCAACATTGCGAATGGTTAAAATATTTTCTATATATTTTCAATATCTATAAATATGTTGTCTATAACAACTTACTAATTATATAATACATATTTTTTAGGGGTCTTATTCATACCCCTAATATTCCAAGATATCATCTTCATCATTACTTTTTATTAATGGTTTAGCCCAATTTCTTGTTAACACTAGCAATATTTGTTTTTTTTTTCCATATCAAGATCCCTTTGAGTTTGTTTTTTCTTCTTGGGTATTCCTCTCTCTTTTTAATTCCCACCAACACTTTCATCTTCATCAATATCTTTGATTTTTTCACACTACTCATAGTGAGACTTATCATCTATAGGTTTGTCTTGCTCTAAAGGATTCAAAGTGTGGTAGAGAAAACTTGCCATTTGCATTAATATTTAAATATATTACAAATAATTTTTTAAAATGTCCCTCGGGATTACAAAAAAAAGGGTTTCCAAGGTGGAAAGTGCCTTTTTTACAATCGATAAGTCAATGGCACAATAATATATCTTTTAAACCACCTCAAAATGTGGGTGGGGTTTGATTTACTTGATGACCACCCTTGGATTGTGTGTCTCCTTGAAACCTACACATAACCAAACACAAAAGAGGTAGCAAAACCTCCTTGGATCCACCTAGGTGGGACCCAAATCACATAAAATATGTAAGCAATACTAAAATAAAAGCTTGATTTAAAGCACAAAATGACTTAAAATGAAATAAAATGCAGTAAATCTTACCTTGATTACCTTTTTTGATTGTTTATTGTTGCATCTATGACTGTGTTAACCTTTGAAAGTTGAGCGTCCAGGGGTAGATGATCATACCTATGAATTATCTAGGGTTAGAGGATGGCGACTATGAATCGTTTGGGATTGGATGAACTAAAGATGTGCTTCCTAGAATTAGATGAAAATTGTAGGGGACCTCTGATGGGGTGTCAAGAGCCTTTGGTAGAAGTATGGAACCAATTGGAACCTTTAATGTAATCCAATTTACAAGAAATATGGATACACATGGGGGCATACAATAGTCTCTATAAGTGGTTGGGAAGTAAGGGTGTGCACTCAAAGGGGTCTAAAAAAAAAATGGTAGAGTTTTGACATATGATTTCACACTCTTAATGAAAATGAAGAAAATTATGGGGTATTCATAGAATTTTGGAAGGGATATGGGGATAGTGAGATGGACATGACATGGAAACCGTATGGCATGGGTAGGTAAGATGGAAAATCTATAAATGCATGGTCAAAGAGGCATGTGCACCATACCTCATTAATCTCATTAGGTAGGGAGAGTCCTCACCCACTAAAGTGGCATGTGTACACCATGCATCATTAATTACCTTATGTGGTGAGATCCTCACCCTTCCCAAGTGGAATTAAGAGGTATGAGAAAGATGAGGGTGCATGGGGATTTGGAAGATAGGGGTAGACTAGTCTAGGGTGAGGTGGACCTAAGCTATGGTCCAAGGGGGTAGGTTAGGGATGTGTGTACATAGGATAGGGGAAAGGAGAAGTCACGTGGTGATTGAGGGCTTAGTATAGGAGAGGTCTTAGAGGGAAAAAGGAGGCTAGGAAGAGTTATTTTAATTTTTGTAAGGTTATATGATGGAATGGTGCAATTTTGGGATTATTTGGAATATTTGCAAAATTATTAAAATGTAACCTTAGACAAATACAAAATTGATACTTTTTAGGTGTCTACACAAAGTATAAATAATAACCTCAAAAGTATATTCTTTTTAGGTTGCTCTAAAAATAGTAAAATGCAAGGACTTTCCTCCATAGCAATCACCTCCTTATGCTGCCCTAAAAATCTTAAATTGCTATGAATTTCCTCCATCATCATTTACTTATTATGCTACTCCCAAAGCCCTAAATTGCAAGGGATAACCTCTACACTACTTTCATTTCTATTATTGGAAGAGATTTCCATACTAGATGAAAATGAAGAAAAACTACTTGGAATAGACTTGATCTCTTGTGTCATATTTAATTTAAAATTTTCCTCCACATATTTCTTTGTAACTTTTCTTCCTTTTGAATTTGAACTTGCACATTGCACTTTATCATCCATTATATCTTTCTTTGTTTCTTCTAATGACTAATCTGAGTGAACTATGGTGGCATTCTCCATATTGTTAGAGAATATTACATTAATTGATAAATTAGGATGTGTAGGACATGTACATATGTCATGTAAGGAGGTATGCTATAATAATAAGAGTATATTATGCAAGGGGCAAGATAAGAATCCAAAGATCATATGGAAAGCAATAATCAAGAATTTGAAGAGTTATCTTGTAAAGCTATATTATGGAGATAAAGCTCCATGAAATATATCTGAATGTAGAGAAAATATCAAGATTGTATATTTGACTCATGAATAATATTGTGAGTATTTTCTTTCAATAATATTGTTATATTATTGAATACTATGTTGATTCATATTATATGAGATTTGTTTGCATTGATATTATTCTATAATGAAATGTTCATATAAATTTAATATGCTTCTTTATATTGGGACCTATGATATTTTGAGGCAACAATGTTTAAAAAGACAACACTGGTATTAGAGTTACCACTTAAGTCAATCCATTTTTAGGAGTTATATTTTAACCACATTAATAGTAGAGCCTATCCACTTTGAAAGTAGTGAAGACTTGGACTCTATTTTTAAAGGTCTGATTGAGTAGATATTGAGGGGATATGGATAAGTTTCCCTAATTTGGATGCTAGAGTCTTTCCACTTGGTTGAAGGAAAAATAGTGAAGACTAGGACTCAAATAATTTGATAAAGAGCCAACTCAAAAGAAATTTGAAATTTTGGGACATTCAAAGTCACCCTGATAATATTATAGATTCTCTAGAGAAGAAGAGGAGAATCACTATTGAATATTGAGAGAGAGCCAACCCAGGAGAAAGTTGGAAGTTTGGGGACATTCATAGTCACCTTGATATTAATATTGGATTCTCTAGAAAAGAGGAGAATCATATTTTAGTTCTTAGGTTTGACCTAAGACATTGGAGATATACATTGGATATAGATTCCATATAGATTGAGAAGCATAATAGCTTCCAAATATTGAGAAACATCATAGCAGAAGCATCATAGCTTCTAGAGATTAGGAGCATCATATCTACCAAATAGATTGAGAAGTATCATAGCTTCCAAAATATTGAGAAGCATCATAGCTTCCAAATGATTGTGGAACATCTAAGCTTCTAAGGATAGAGAAGCATTCTATATTCCTGAGTATAGAGATTTAGCAATAGTATATAGAGATAAGAGGATAAGTAAAGTATAAATAAGAAGAAAGCATTATAAGCTTCCCAAGATAAGGTAACATTAGAGTATTAAGCTGACTAGAAATATCTACATTTCAATCTTAGTCGTGGATAAGGTTTTTGGTGCAGTATTCATCAAAGATGTTATTTTTATCACTAAAGCTATTGATGCAATAGTGAACTACCATAAAAATGTCTATATAAAGGTCAATATAGAGGAAAGTATGAGAGAAGGAAGATGAAACTTCAAGAGCATAGCCATGAGAACTATTTAACAATAAAATATTGTTAAGTGCTAGCAAAGCGCTATATTTTTCAAAGTAGAACAATAAGACTTAAGTGCTAGCAAGGCACTAGCCTTCAAGAAAGAACAAAGAGACACCAAAGCACCTATCCTTAAAGATAAAATAGAAGACACCAAAGAACCTATCCTTTAAGGAAATATAGAAGATACCAGATTGCTTATCCTTCAAGGTAGGATAGAAGATATCGAAGTACTATATTCAAGGTAGTATAGAAGATATCGAGAGCACTATCTTCAAGGTAGGATAGAATACATCAAGCACTAAAGGAGATTAGAAAATAAGAGCACTAGGAAATAAATGTGCTAAGAAGATCACCACATATAGTGAGCTACTAGGTATGAGAAGAGCACCACATACAATGAGCTACCAAGTACGAGAGAAAACTCATTCAACAAGCTATTGAATGAAACATGAGAATAGAAAGAGATAGAAGATGTAGAGCGACAAGATGCTAGGTGGCACCTAAGAAAGAAAAAAGAATATTTTTCTTCATAGCCAAGTGAGAGGAAATCTAAGCATTAGAAGAACATTGGAAGAATTAGGCACACTATCCATTACATGTCATACTATAGTGTTGAGGAGTGTTAAATCCATCGATGTCATATTAGGTAACGTTTATATGTTACACTTGAGAGTTTACAGATAGATACACTTCTTATCTCAATTAAGATGCTATAGCTAGAAACCTAAATCATTTTACATTAAATGTCTGATTTCTAGATTTTTGTTTTTTGGATCTTTTCAATTTTCTTTATGAATACAAATATTCTAGAATTTAGCATCCTTCTTGACATTTTCCTATAGTAGTCTTCAGAATACCAAAACTTCACCTCTACTATCTATGCCTTGCATCTTAGTAGAGTAATATTTCCAAAACATTGCATTATCATAGTCCACTTTACCAAATCTAGATTGCTAGTTTCCTTCCTGAAATACAAGTGCAACCACAAAGATTATAATAAATAGTCTATATGAAAATACATTGCTATTACAAAATAAAGCAAATATTACCAATGGAAAACATTAAAGTAAAACTTAGTCATTTATTGATTTAGGCAATCAACATTTTCTTGTCAGCTTCAACTAAAATTACTACTTCCTCTAACCATGGAAAGGAGAATTTAAATTCACGATCCTCAATCAAAACCCCTCTATTGGCTAGCATATCTACACATTTGTTACCTTCCTTAATGTATGTGTAAACTTGATTTCTTAAAAATATTTAGCAAGATATTGAATTTCCACAATTATCTCTTGTATGTTCCATGGAGCCTTTGCTTTCCTCAAAATTGCATTTATTACTATGAGAGAATCACCTTCCATACATAATCTGTTCCATTTCATTTGTTACATATTTTTAACCGTTCTAAAGCCACCCAAGCTTCAACTTCATTATTTGTATTAAATCCACTATTGAAAGCGTAATGAGATAAAATCTCTCCTCTATTATTTCTAATAATTCATCCTCCTCATACTGGTTGTGGATTTCCTTTAGAAGCTCCATCAAAATTCAATTTAATCCATTCCATATTTGGTGATTTCCACTTTATATTCTTTGCCTTCTTCTTGCTTCTCTTGTGGAGTTGAACGAATTTGAATTGCATTAAGTGGAGTTATAAGTTTATTAAAGTTAATGCACCTTGATTAATTTTTCAAAAGTTATATTTTGAATTTATATTTTTAGATATGGAGTAATAAGGGTTACTACAAGGTTTAATAATATTAGTTTCTTTTTAAAGTTTTGAAGATTAGAAGGTTTGAAGTTTTTTAAGTGTTTGAAGATTTGAAGAATTAGAGATTCAAGGAGTTAAAAGGATTTAAGTTTTAAGCTATTTGAACTTTTAATTTTTTTTGAAGAATTTAATTTTTTTGAAATTTAGGCATATGACTAGAAATAAACAATGGTTTAACACTTTTCAAGAGAAATATGAAAAACTAGTTATCATAGCAGATAACATGACTATAAGTTCAAAATAGTAGGAGATGTCTTAATTGATCTATCAAATAAAAAAATAATAATTAGCAATGTACTATATGTACCTAGATTAACTGTTAACCTTATTTCAGTATCTCAATTGATGGATCAAAACCTAGCAATTGAATTCAAAACTATTAAAGAAAAAAAAAGTTCTATTACTAAACAAGAAATACTATGGCTTTTGGCTCTAATAAAAATAGTCTTTTTACTCTAGATACATTGTCAAATATGGCTCTATAAACAAGGATTTTAGAAATAAAAGGACTTTGGCATAAAAATCTAGGACACAAGTGCATCTTCATTAAATGAGATGAGTAAACATCAAATGGTTAAAGTATTACCCAAAATTTTATGGGAATCTATAGTCTGTCTAGAATATCTAGTAGGGAACAACATAGAATACCTTTTGAATTCAGTCAACATAGAATTCAAGAACCATTAGAATTAATATATTTAGATTTATGTGGTCCAGTGAATATTAATAGTATTGGAGGATAAATATTTTCTACTATTTGTTGATGATTACTCCAAAAAAATGTGGGTATATTTTATGAAACTCAAATATGAAACTGTGGATGCAAAGACACGACACTTGAAAATAAAATGGTAGAATCAAATAAAGCAATGAGACAAAACAGATTGCACAAAAGAAATATGTATTCAATGGGGGGGCCAATAGACTCCTTTGTTACAATCAGTATCCAATGCGGATATTTGATACAATAATTTACAGTGGAACTAGGGTTCTCCGAAACCCTAGTTAGATATAACATAAGTGTCTTTAGATCTGAGTGTGTCCTTGATCCCAACAGGTTGAGTGGGCTTTGAATATCCAATGTGGGGCCACTCCAGCTTCAACAACCATCAAAGAATATGTTGAATTCGTAGATCTGCATGCAAAACAAAACACAAGAGCATCAGTAATACCTGTGAGGGCTCCACAGTGTGAGACCCTCAGACATTAACAAAACCCTAGCTTAAGAATCAATTTAAAATGCATGCCAAACCAACGAATAAATGAAATAAAACAATACTAAATATACCTTGCTTCGTTGTTGCAGATTTCATGGTGTAGCAGATTCAGATCTTCATTTCAGTGTCGCAGCAAGCTCTGACGCGAGCTTCGCAAGCTCTGGTTCACACCTGGGACTGTCGCAGGCTCTAGAAGGTGCTAGGCAGGCTCTACAGTGAGCTTGGCAAGCTCTGGTGTGCACTTGCAGATAGGGCAAGCTCTGGTGGGTGCTTGGCAAGCTCTACAGTGAGCTTCGCAAGCTCGGCACAACGCTCGTAGGGTAGGGCAGATCTACAAAAATAGATCAGGAAGGATGGCGATGGAGGCGGCGGATGGAATACGGCTATGGCGGTGAGCGAGGATGGATGGACGATGGCTGGAATGATAGAAGTATTGTTGGCTTAGCTAGGGCATCAGATCTTCAATTCTCTCTATCTCTGCTTCACTAGGGCATCAACAAATGCTTCTCCAAGTATATCTCTTAATCTCAAGGTTCCAGTGTTTGGGCATTTGAAAAATACCCTATTTATAATCCAACCTAGGGTTTTCTTAGGGTTTTAGCCTTGCACTTTTGATCGTGTGGCTAAGATTAAGTCATATCCTAGGGTTGAGATTACTTTTTGAATGTGACATGGATTAATGAAAATGGATGGTGGAGATTAAATGAAATCGGATGACTAAGGTTAATTGAGTTTATTTATATATATTTTATAATAAATATATTAAAATATAATAAAATATTATATAAAATATAAAATATTATAAAATAATATTAAAATAACCCCAATTAGGCTAGGAAATGGTGGGAAGGTGGATTTGGGCCAAATAATTGGTGGGAAGGTGGAATGGAAGACAAGTGGGTGGTGGGATGGTTAGGATGGAGGTTTAGTGGCTGCGATTTGGTGTCTACAGATGCCCCTTTTTGTACCATGTTGTGTGAAACACAATGTGGTGCAAAAATACGAGACACCTGCTTGGGCTATGGGCATAGAAGCAACTTCTCTCTGTTGTTGGATTTGCGCACTGATGTTGAAGACAAAAGAATAAAGAAATTTTTTTGGATTTTTTGTAGCTTACCCCCTCAATTGGCGAATGAGTTACGAATGTATCTCACAAGCCAATTGAAAATGAATGATGTAGTGAATTTGTGCAATTGATGAATGAATGATGTGAAATGCAAATGATTGTGGATGATATGAATGATGTAAAATGTGATACCATTTTTGCCCCAATGGTGGGAAGGGGGTTGGTGTATGATACCATGTGAATGTAGATGATATGAATGATGTAAAATGTGATACCATTTTTGCCCCAATGGTTGAGAGGGGTATTTGTCCAGTGTAGATGTTATGATCACGTGAGATGTATCCCGTCATGGGAAAATCATAATGTAACGTGGTTGCCCCAAATTTTGGGATGATTCGATGCTTGTTGAATAAGCTGCCACAATGGCATCATTGAGTATGCAATGTATGAAAGATGCATGATGACTAAGTCAATCGTAGGGGTGGGGTAGTGACTGTAGAAATTTCTTCATCAATTCCATCATGGAACCAATCAACCTACCGACATGTCCTATACTTTGACTGTTGTCGAATGAATGAGTGTTTGAGATTTTGATTTATCTATGTTTTCTTGCCCCATAGACAAGGACATCAATGATTGATTGCGAGCAAATTGTTCTTGGCAAGGTTGCATTCAAAATGTGAGGTGCCAAATGTGATTGTGATTTTTGATGACGAGATAATTGATTATGATCATGAGCAAGTGTCCTTATTGTACATTATTCATCTTACCGAATTGCATGGATTATCATCGCTGCAATCACCAAGTTTATAGAATAACATACTAGATACGAGGTTCGCTTGGATGGCCTGGACAAAATAAAAATGATGAATGATATATGCATAATGATGATGGAAGAATGTGATGACGTAGATGATGAAGAATTGTGGGATGTTGATTTTGCGAAAATGTGACCTTGGTTGGCATGTTTCTGCAATGCAATATGTATTTGTGAAGAATTTTGCTTTTTCTCAAAAAATATGCATGCAAAACTATTTGTAATTTCACAAAATCAACTTTTATGATGTACATGATGTATGGATGAATTTTGGTTCAGATTTGATGATGGGAGCTACCATTTTAGGAGTTTTTGTCCTCATTCTCTTTTGCTTCCAGGCGTGCGCCTACTCCTGGCATGTTCTGCAGGTGCCCACGTGCGCCTGCATGCACCCGCAATGTTCAGGCACAGCTCTGCACCTGAATGCGCTAGTTAAAGCTATAAAAAGCTTTTTGAGGAATTTTTAGGCTCATTTGTGCACTATAAACTTTGAGAAGTTGCGTCTGAGGAGGGAAGTGACTTAGTGAGCTAAGTGAGGCTTGCGAGTGTGTGGAGGTGATGGCGTAGAGGGCCTTGGTGCTTGGTGGAGCGGAGGTGACATTTGTCCCGGTAATACCCTTTGTTTCCTTTGTGCAAAAATTTATTTTTAGTTTATTTTTGAATTTTTTTTTTTTTTTTGAATTTTTAAAACTAACAAAGTGTTTTTGTTTGTTGCAGCTGAGGGATATTGAGCCTCGACATCGCTTCTCTCCTCTCATTTTGGGGATGAGGAAGAAGCTTTCAGAGGAGGATTGGGGGCTGCTGAGTAGGGTAGGCCTAGATGGTGTGGCCCGATTGGATGTGGTGAGGGCTAATGAGGGCTACCTCTCGGCTTTGATCGAGAGGTGGGACCCGGATAGAGGGACTTTCTAGCTATCGACTGGAGAGGTTACTATCACTCTTGAGGATGTTTATCGCATTCTCAAGGTGCCAGTAGAGGGAGAGAAGGTGATGGTGGGGAGGGATAAGAAGGTAGAGATGGAGAAGATGCTTGGGGATCAGTGGTGGGAGGCTCAGATAGGGGATGGAGGGATACTGTACCTGAGCATGTACAAGGTGAAGGAGTTAGATGCACTCCTCGCCTTGATCATGTTCATGTTGGCCAACATAGTGCTACCTAATAGCACTAGGTGTAGGTTCCCTTGGAACCTATTGGGCTTAGTGAGTGATCTATTGATGGATCCTCGAGAGTACGCATGGGCACCTACTTTATTGGTGCAGCTATACCGAGAGCTATATGAGGTGGCACAGAGGGGGAGAAAGGGGATTGGGTGCAGCTTTCTCCTTCAGTGTTGGGCTTGGGAGCATTTTGTGGTAGCTCGGCCCGAGGGGTTGCCATGTGAGTCATGGTGGATGGATGAGCCGTATGCGAGGCGATGGGCTATGGCTGAGGAGGTTCAGCCTAGTCGAGAGGTACACACTGGGTAGTGGTACCGAGACATGTGGTCAGGCTTGGCTCGAGTGGACGTGCGATGGAGGCCATGGCGAGGAGCTAGGTGGGATGGAGATGGGAGACAGCTACGATGGGTGCGGTAGGGTCGATGGATAGTTGGGTGGAGGGATGAGGAGGTGGAGTACTTCCAGTACTCATGGGTGCTGAGGCAGTTTGGTTTACCTCAAGGAGTTCCTGATGAGCCGATGTTGTATCGACGGGTGAAGGATGAGGTGACACTACCTTATCCCGAACCATGGTGGGTGCCATTGGAGGATGATGAGCAGCTGGAGGTGGCTGATGTGGATGATGTCAGTGTGACTCCAGAGTATGCGGAGTGGTTTGGTGCCCAGCCAGTATGGGTACCAAAGGTGGTAGGTGAGGATGCGATAGCGATGGGGTCGAGGTCGACTCCAAAGAGGATGAGGCCTCAATGGTCGATGGGATAGAGACGATCGAGGGTAGTGGCCCAATAGGCTTTGAAGGTGGGTTTGGTGATAGGGGAGAGGGAGGATGATGAGGATATGGGTGAGATATCCAAGGTGGCTAGGCTATGGGCTGAGCTTGAGCAGCTATGGGAGGAGCGAGAGACTATGCTAGATGGAGAGTCTAGGGGGGGTGGGGTGAGGCTACAAGCAGAGATTTTGGTGAAGGAGCGATGACATCAGAAGGACTTGCGATGACTTCGAGCTAGTGAGGCATACACACATTCCTTGGAGGATGTGTGTATGCAGCATCACATCACCTTGCTAGATCCTCCTTCTTCATCTATGGCCGAGCCATCGAGGCAGACGGAGTCGAGGTAGAGTACTAGGTCGAGGGCTCCTACCGGGTCTCAGGGGTCTTCTCATGGATAGTTGATGTAGTGCTTATATGCACTCTTTTGTACATGTGAGCCTTGGTGCTCCCTTTTGTAGCCTTCTTGGCACTCTATTGTATATTGGACGCTTATATATATATATACATGGCCTTTTCATATATGTGTGTTGTATTTTTGTGTGGATGTTTTTATGTGTTATGCAATGCTTTATTTAATGTTTATGATGATGTATGCAAGCTAATGACTATGATGTATATGCCTAATGTTTATTTGATTTGATGTATGCAAGCTAATGATGAGTTATTATTGTAAGTAAATGCATGACGACTGTAAACTATATGCAATATTATGAGAATTTGATATGATTAATGCAAGTTAATGCTAAATGAATGCAGACTTACATGATAGGAATGCATGTTGTTCATATGATCTATTATAGTTCAGAAATACTATTGGCCATTTTTGTTGTCCATTGTTTGACAATCGGGAGTACCCAGTTTTGTTATGTTTTGCAACTCGACTTACCATGAAGACATGAATGTGGACATGTCAAAAAATATGGACGTTGATGTGGAAGAAAATATGGAATTTGACACGGAAGAAGATATGGATGTTGATATGGAATGAGTACGGCAAAATTTTCAAAGACTCAAACATACTAGTGTTATCAACCAAACTCACTTGGGTTGTCTAACTTTCTTTAGGACCAATGTGTGTGCAAGTGAGGTTCAATTACCAAATCTTTGAGTGTGACAATGACCCTATCAATCAAGAACCAATGTGTGTGAATGTGAAGTTCATTGACCCACTATGAGTAAATTGGGCATGACCTATTATGAAGATTACCTAAAGCTAGCTTGCCCTTATGTGCGGTCAGAGGTCTTCTTGTTTGCCAAGGAGACATGTCACCCCGCATGAGCTTACTCCACTGCCAGTCAGGCGTCTATAGCCCCGATGAAGATTCACTCCATAGTCCAATGGGATTTGATCTTTTAGGCCTTGGGGATGACTACCCATCCTTGTCAGGGGCGTGTAGTATGAATCCTTATGACTTTAGGGATCAAGGGTATTTGGGAGTTTTATTTGTTAATTTTGTATAGAGCTTTGGGGAATCGGATTCTCAACCGAAGTGTGATGAGAATTGTGACCCTATCCTTACTACTCTATGTTTTTATGCTTATATTTGAAGAGTAATTGAGGTAGTGGTGAAAACCACTATTTTTGCTTTGGACTATGTTGCATGATGGGACAAGCGAGGATTATCCCTTTTCGCTTCAAGGTACTACCCAAGTATGGCACTAACCCTCCTTGACTCATAATGTTTTTAAGATGTGATGGAATGTGATTGGTTCAAGATTGCATTTGGAATCAATTGACATCGCTCAAGACTTTCTTAGTGTGTAAATTGTGCTTTTGGTCCTAAAGAAAATTGGACATCCACTTGGAGGTTGCTTTCGACACTAGTAATGGCTGAGTGACTGAAAATTTTAGGCTTTTGTGATTTTGACATGTGATGTTGTTGGCTTATGAAAGTTGCATGATTGTTTCAAACTAGGTACCCCCAATTTCTATAACTTTGACTTTTTGTTTGTGGCCATATCATCATTACTATGCCAGATCATTGAGCATGGGATGGGATGAATGCAAATGTGTATGCCTAGTGTAATGACTGTTAATATGCAAATGGAAATTGTACAATGTAACGGAATATGTATGATTGAATGTAAATGCCTAAATGCAAATGAAATGTATGCAATGTGGAAATGCCTATGTAAGAGCATGCAATTTGTTTGTTTTTTTTTTTTAGCCATGTATATATACATATAGTGTGTCACGTTTAACAATGGAATGCTTTTAAATGAAGAACATTAAGTGGTTCAGGATCCTCTTTACCCTCTAAATCGACAAGCCTATAAGTACCATTACCCACTTTTTGAGTGATCACATATGGACCTAACCAATTTGCCATGAATTTGTCATGAAGATGTGGCAACGCATTGGTGTTTTGTTGGTTCTCTTTGAGGATGAGATCCCCTACTTGAAATTCCTGAAGATGGACTTTAGCATTGTAAGCACGCTTGAGGCGGTCTTGATAAACTCGTAAATGTTCTAATGCATTGACATGCCTTTCATCTAAGAGTGTGAGTTGGTCAAGTCATGCTTGTCTAGTTGTATCATCATCTATGAATTCTTGCAAGGAAATTCGTAAGGAAGGAATCTCGAGCTCAAGAGGCATAATAGCTTTCGCTCCATAGACCAGAGAAAATGGTGTTGCTCCCATCGACGTTCGGATGCTTGTTCGATAAGCCCAAAGTGCCAAAGGGATTTGTGTATGCCAATATTTATGATTTTCTTTGACAAGTTTCTTAAGAATGGCAATTAAGGTCTTGTTGGTAGCTTCAGCTTGTCCATTTGCTTGTGGGTAATAAGGAGTTGAGAAACTATGTTGGATATTATATTTCTCGCAAAGTGTTCTAACATCCTTGTTCTTAAAAGACTTACCATTATCCAAAATGATTTTAGAGGGGATACCAAAATGACAAATGATGTGATGGAGTATGAAATCCACAATTCTAGGTCCTGTCGTATTGGTTAGAGGGATTGCCTCAACCCACTTTGTGAAGTATTCTATGGCAGTTATGATGAAAGTATGTTGTCCTGAAGAGGAGGGCAAAATTTTACCGATTAGATCGAGGCCCCATTGTGAAAAGGGCCAGAGACTCTGTATAGGCTGTAAAGCTTGTGATGGTACATGTGTTAAATTGGCATGTGATTGACATTGTTTGCAATTTTTGACATATGTGCAACAATCACGTTCCATGGTGGGCCAATAATAACCCATGCATAAAAGATGCTTTGCAATGGCCATTCCACTAAAATGACCACCACAAGTACCATCATGGGCTTCCTCTATAGCCCTTTGGGCCTCTTCTGGTTCGAGGCATCGAAGCAAGATTCCATCATAACCCCGTTTATACAACACGTCACCCAAGAGAACGAAACGAGCTACCCTTTGCTTGAAGGCACGTTTGGTAGACCGAGACATGTCAGATGGGAGTGTTCCAAATTTTAAAAAGGCAATTATGGGGTTTGACCAAGGCTCACATGATTCCGCATGGATAAAGCAAACATCTTTTCCATCCTGTGGGTTAGCACGCTTCACGACTGCTTTAGAGATTGTTGAGATTATTAGGGGTTGTACCTCTCCTAAGTCATTCTTTGGAATCAAGGATCCAAGAGAGGCCATTGCATCTACAAATATGTTAGTCGAACGAGGCAAGTTATTGATTTCATACCATTCGAATGTTGATAGCAATTTCATTGCTATTTCATGATAAAGCTTAATGGTAGGTTCTTTGCATTGGTATTCTCCTGTTACTTGTTTTACAACAAGTTGAGAATCTCCAAATATTTAGATACGCTTAATACCCATAGCTATAGCTGATTGAAGACCTAATATTAAGGCTTCATACTCTATTGTGTTGTTTGTGCATGAGAAGTCTAACTTGAATGATAAAGGGATGGGAATCCCCTATGGTGTGTGAAAGACAACTCCTACACCTTGACCTTTTTCGCACTTAGATCCATCAAAGAATAATGTGATGTCGACATCCTCCTCGAGAATGATATATTTTCCTTCTTCAGTGACTGAAAATACCGAATCATCTGGGAGCTCAATAATCAAAGGATGATCACTAGGTAGTGGAGCTTCTGCAAGGTGATCGACAATGACCTGACCTTTAATGGATTTTTGGCTAATGAATTCGAGATCAAATTCTATAAGCAACATTATCCATTTAGCGGTACGGGTATTGTTATAAGTGTGAGACATCATGTAACATAGAGGATTTTCTCTAGCTATGACATAGGTTGTTTGGCTTAGCATATAATGTCGAAGTTTCTTAGTGGCTAAAACCACCGCTAAGCATAACTTTTCTACATAAGCGTATCTTGTTTCATAACTTACCAACGTTCGACTCATGTAATAGATTGCTTGCTCTCGATTTTGTTCATTTTTTTATGCAAGCATCATCCCTAAAGCAGCCTCTATGGCTGAGACATATAGATGGAAAGGGACCCCGACTTAGGAGGAGTTAAAACTGGTAGGGGTGAAGGAGGAATGTAACAGGCTGAAGCCCTTAACAATTCCTCGGATAGGATGAACTCCGAGAGGGAGGGTGGGGAGGAAATCCGGTCCAAGTCAATGAGGTTGTTGTCAATTGGAATTGGCTTAGCCAAATCATATGGATTGCGGAGCGGGGTGAATAAGTCAATAGGATTCATATTGACTTAGGGGAATGGAAGGTGGCTGGGATGGAACAATTGAATCGGAACCGATGTCGAGGTGTGGTATCCCTGTAATAGTGAATGTGAAACATCAGAGCAACATTTTTCTCTATTTTTTTTTTGTATGTTTTTGTTTTGTTGTTTTTTTGTATGTACATATGTTACAATTCTTGGCTTATGTGGGGCTCAAGGTGGATTTCCAGGTGGATCATCTTGCTCTTGTGGAAGAAGCAAGCGAGAAAATGGGATGTTGGATGGGAAACATTCGGAGGTAAAACTCTTCCTGTTGGGTGATGAGGACAATGGGGAGTGATTCCTCTTTAGAATCGTCAGAAGCATTTGACATGACTTCAAATTCTTCATAACTTTCATCATCGGAATCAAATATCGGATAGGAGAAATTGATGGGATCATCCTCGTCTACTTCATCAATGCGAAGTTCTTGAAGGGCCTGTTCAAGAGAGGATGTTGATGGCAATGGATGCATGGAGGGCTCTTCATCATTGAGGCTAAGCTTTTTGAAGGCTTGCTCAAGAGAAGCGATGGAGGACAATGGGGTATAACCTAATCCAGAATGATCATGAGCACCTCTATATGGGACATCTAGGATATCATGCATTCCTTGTTCATGGGAACCTAAACCTTGACCTTGCCAATGGAACATGTTGAAGTATCTGGCTGGAAACTCTTCCACGTGGGGTATATTGGTGCGCCTAGGCTCTTTTAGTTCTTCGGGTGGGTTTGCCCCAGTTGAGCAATCCAACCCTCCATAAACAAATTTAATGCTATTTGGAGTGGTACTCATGTCGTAGACAGAACCTATGGATAGAGAACGGTCTTTGGGACGTCCAAAATCCTTGGCTGTTGGAATGGCTAAGGGGGTGATGGTGACGTCTTGGACCACATACTCACCTATACCAGGATTGGTGATGTGGACTTTGACTTGGGTTGATGAGGTGGATGGTGAAGGCTCGGATGGCTCTGGATTGGTTGTGGATGGCGGGGAATTAAATATGTCGCAATCAAAAAGTTTGACTTGTGACACATCGGCTGATGGAGTTGGATTGGATGGTGGCGGGGCATGATTAGATGGTGGTGTGGAATGATGAGATGGCCTAGAAGAAGTGGTTGTAGTGGAAGAAGTTTTTGTGATGTACGATGTGCTAATGGAAGCTTGTCCGCAATTACATGTACAAGAAGAAATGGATGATTGAGAAGATGATGTGATGGGTAGCTCCTCTATGATGGGAGCCTTAGAAGAAGATGAAGGTGGATTAGAGGAAGAAGACGGATTGGAAGATGACGTTGATGGATCTGATGATGGCACCAAGAACAAATGTGTGGAAGGTAACATGGATTCATAGGGATTTGAAATGAAGTTACAATACTTAAAGGGTTCAACATCCGTGGGGATGCAATGGACTTGTCCATCATGAACATATTTTAAGCATTGATGAAGAATTGATGGGACACATTTCATTTCCCTCATCCAAGGTCTACCAAGGAGTATATTATACGCCATGGCACCTTCCAAGATGTGAAACATGGTGTGCAATATTTTGGCCCCTACTTCTATAGGTAAAACGATAGTGCCAACTGTGGTACACAAAGCATCGTTAAATGCTTTGAGGGTGAGTGATGACTTGGTAATGTGGGATGGCGGTAAGTTGAGATGGATAAGGGCAGCGGTAGTAATGATGTTGATTGATGAGCCGATATCGATTAACACTCTTTTGAAGGGCTTTCTGTCTATTAAGGCCATTATATGCAATGGAGGGTCCACCGATTCTGAACTCATTGGTTTTATCTCAAAGTCATAAAAGGTGATTGATGGGTCCATGCATGTTCTAACACTCCCTACAAAATTTTTGAAGGCATTGGAGTCTTGGGATTCTAACTCAATTGACTTGAGTATTTCCATAAAAGCTTCTCTATGCCTAGGGGATTGTTGAATGAGCTCATAGACAGAAAGTTTGGCCGATGCCATCTTCAAACTAGTGGTTAACCGGCTGGTTAAGGTTACCGCTGGCCTAATCGGACGAAGGATAGGTGGATGGGATGGGTTGGATAGATTGATGGGAGGAGATGGATTTGGTGATGTTTGGATGGGTGGTCTATTTGAAGGTTGTTGATCATGTTGTTGATTTTGCCTTTGCCCTCTAGTGACCACATTGATTGCTCCGACAAAGTTTTGATATTGTTGGACATGATTTACTTGATTAGGAGGTTGTTGTTGATTGTTACCTCCTTCATTGTGTTGAACCTCCCCATGGTTAGGTAGAGGTGTCTGATATATGCCCAAATTTTGATTTTGTGGAGCTAAGGGGTTATCCACGTTGATGGCCCCTAAGTCTATGAGGTCTTGCACTACGTTTTTGAACACATTACATGAATTGATATCATGCCCATTTTGTCGATGGTATGGACAAAACAAGTGCTCTCTATAAGTCCTAGGCCTTTTGGTGGGATCAAGGGGCCTAATGTCTGGCAAGGCTAATTTGTTGGTTTCATACAACCTTCTAAACAGGGATGAATACGACTCGTTTAACGGAGTGTATTGTCTTTGGGGGTGATTGAATTGGTGGCGGATAGGTTGTTCCATAGTTGGCGCTGTGTTTTGAACCATTGGTGCTTGGGTAACTGATGGGACCGCATGATATGAAATTTGTTGTTGCACTAGTTTTTGAGCCACTACGGGCTGGCTCATCACCACTTGATTAACTTGGTTTGCTGTGTTAGCCGTTGAGGCTTGTGTGGATTTGTTTTGGCTAGATTGGTTATTTTGGTATTGGCCCTTATTTTGCCATTCTTTCCTTTTAGGCTTAATGACACCCTCTTGGATTTTGATCTCCTCAATGACACTAGCCTGTGCTAAAGCTTCTTCAAATGTTCTATAAGTGTTTAGTTGTAGCATCCAAGAGATGGGTTTTAAGCAACTCTTGGTAAAAAGCTTTATAATCTCTTCCATTGGTAGGGAGAATGGCAATTTAGTTATGACTCGCCCTCCAACGGTTTCCAAAGTCATAGATAGGTTCCTCATCCCATTGTTTCAAATAATAAATATCCGATAAGGATACCTTCTTTTTAATATTTAGGGTGAAGCGCTCTAAGAATAGATCTATCAATTGATCAAAAGTGTATATACTATGTGTGGTCAATTGATTGTACCATTCTATGGCATCCCCCTAGCGTTTGAGGAAACGTTCGGAGCATGAGAGCGTTATCATCGCTAATCCAAAAACATACATGGACAAATGAGCTCACATGCTCTTTGGGATCCTCGGTTCCCTTGAACTTGTCGAATTTTGGTACCGTAAAATCTGTCGGATATGGCGGTGATGGTACTGATGGATGAATTGGTTGATGGATCAGTTGGCTTAATGTGAGCTTTTGGCTCATTGTTCCTGATGAATTTTGCATCAACTGATCGATTTGCTTTTGCATTGCTTGAAGTCTAAGGTCTTCTACTTGGAATGTGAGGACCCTGGATTAGGTGGTGGTTGGTTGATGGGCTTGATGATGGATGTTGGGGTGTGACCAACATGGTGTTGTGGAATGGATTGGGTTGGGTGTGTGGAGAAGATGGATGATTGAAGGATGGGGATGATTGATGAGGATGATGGAGGAAAGGATTGGATTGTTGATTGGTGGCAATGTTGATTGGTATGGTGGATGTGTGGAGTGGTGGTGGGTTAGGGATGGTCACTATGGAGGATTGAGGGACCCATGAGGAATTTTGATTGACGAGTGGAGGTTGAGTTGGAACTCCTTGAGTCATAGGGTTTGTGTTAACCGGTTGCTTTCCTTTTGTTCATTGTGAAAGCAATCTATTGATGAGCCCTAATGTATTCGTGAGTTCCTGATTTGACCATGTGTCGAATGATGGGGTTGAGGTTGGATGAGATGATGGTTGGGCTGATGATGATGGAAGATTAGGCATGGTCATGTTGGCTAAGTGAGATGATGGAGGGATGGATGACATGGTCATGTTGGCTAAATGAGATGATGGAGGTGTGGATGACATGGTCATGTTGGCTAAATGTGATGATGGAGGTGTGGATGATAGATGAGAGGTCATGGGTATGGTGCAAGTTGTATTTGATGTTACAACTTGAAGGTTGGGGACTTGCGAGGTGGCATTGACATGCTCCTCATACAAGGGGTTGGTGTAGGTGGATGTGAAGTAAGTGTTTTGAACACTTGGGCTTTGTGGTGGTTGGCTTGCGATGGAAGGCATACCATATTCATATCTTGAATTAGGATATCCTTGGGTAAGGTAGGTGGTAGCCAATTCAGGTTCTTCAAAATCATCTTGGCTAAGGGGCTCCATGACATAGTTAGAGGCCTTGTAGATGGCCTGCACTCTATCCATGTCTATGTAGGTGGTGGCGGCTTCCACATTAAGTGGATGGGACTCCTCTTGAGAGCGGGATGGATGGGCTGATCCAAACAAAGTAGTCTGAATCATAGTGGATGGGGCTACCGAAGTAGCAGGCTCATGGGAATTATTTTCCATTAAATTATTTTGGTTCATTACCTTCTTTTGTTGACGTGTTAACACCATAAAGCAATTAAACCAAAAATTCAAGATTAATCTAGATCACACAAATTAACAATTTCCTTTCTAAAGAAATAAAGCAAAGAAAACAACCAATCCTAGGTTTCACCTTGTGTGGCTTACCTCAGGTTCATTAATTATTTTCTTCCTTTAATGTGAAGTTCCTTTTAAAATTGTTGGGTTTGTGTGTTTCGGTGTAGCCTAATCTTGTTTAATGAAAAACAAAGGTAAAAACTATGGTTGGCCAAGGCAACGAGATTCTTGTTGGTAATGACCTCCAACAAGTTTGCTCGGGGGTATTCCTATGGTGTCTAGGGGCAGAGATTTGATGGATGGAGATGAAAGCCACCGTCACCAAACCTCAAGCAATAGTTGGTGATGAAATCCAACTATTACTATTAAAAAGTGCAGCGTGCAAGTGTGTGATTGATTAATTTTATGTTCCTTGTTCTTTATAGTGTGCAAACAATATTAAAAATTACCAACCTCACTAATCTAAATCAGAATCCAACATAAAGACGCAAATTTCATCGATAGAGCGCAGAGTACACCCTTAAAACCCCTGCCTACAAGTGATAAAAATCACAAGAGCACCGGAGGGTTCGTCCACCTCTCTGCCAAAGGGGCCAACCTAGGGCAGGATTACTTTATGCTTCTAAATGTTGTTCCTATTTAGATATGCAAGTTTGAAATAATTTTTAACCCTAAAATGCAACTCTAAGATGCTTTTGCATTTTATATGCACTCAAAAATGCAGACAAATCACCTAGACTTGCAATTTTAGAACAAGAAGTATATTTTATATCCTAAATCACACAAAAACCCTAGATGTAACTTACTACTGATTCTTTCCCCGATTTCTTAATGTGAACACAGAAACAGTGAAAAAATAGCAGCAAGAAACAAAATACGTAAATTGTTGAATGGCAAACTAGGGTTACGTAACTCACTTGGAAGCCTCAGCTCTGCTTCAAATTAATGCCAGGCATAGCTGTGCACCTGCTCAAGCGTAGGAGAGCACCTACAAAGCATGGAAGGGTGCCTGTGCGATCCCTGGAACTACTACAGAATGCTTCAGAAACCCTAGCAATGAATGCGGTAGTTTTTACGCTTTCTAAAAAACCTGCAACAACAACAACAACAAAAAATTAGCAAGGTAGATCTATCAAATTATGAAACCCTTGTGGGGTCCCACCGTGATCGCCATTTGTGGATGCAAAGACACGACACTTGAAAATAAAATGGTAGAATCAAATAAAGCAATGAGACAAAACAGATTGCACAAAAGAAATATGTATTCAATGGGGGGGCCAATAGACTCCTTTGTTACAATCAGTATCCAATGCGGATATTTGATACAATAATTTACAATGGAACTAGGGTTCTCCGAAACCCTAGTTAGATATAACAAAAGTGTCTTCAGATCTGAGTGTGTCCTTGATCCCAACAGGTTGAGTGGGCTTTGAATATCCAATGTGGGGCCACTCCAGCTTCAACAACCATCAAAGAATATGTATCACTCCAAATTTTTTGCATCCTTACCCTCAGGCTATAAGATTCGCACTCGAAAGGGGGATGTGAGAAGGATGGGACAATACCTCAGACTGAGAGGCCCTTTGAAGGTCCCGCCTCTCGGGGGAAGGGTATAAAGTTGAATTTTTGACGGATGGTGGGTTCACCAGGAAACTTTTGAGTGGTAGTTTCCACACCTAGGTTGATAGTGAGTCTGATGTGTTCATTTTGTACTTTAATCATTCAATTCCTAGGTTTGACCAAGATGAATCTAAACTATTCTATATGCTAATGCTAATTTTGTGGATACAAAAAATGTGAATAAATGCTAAACACAAAAAATGTGCCGAATGGGACAAAACATACCTGATTCTGGATGTTTGATGAAGGTTCTGAGTTTTGTAGCAGTCCAAATCGTCTCAACTTGTATGTAATCATCTGATATTTCATAGAATCATCTCGAATCACAGTCGATAATCTGAGATCAGAAGAAATCGTCTAAGATCTGACGAATTCGTTAGAAACCTACAATCACAAAAACAGATACAAAATACCAAATATGCAACTGCAAAAGCAAAGGAGAATGATAGCAATAACAACAAAAGTGCCTAAACAATGAATTCAAATAACAAACAAGAGAAATGCAGTAGATTTAATGATTGATTTTAACTTTATCATGCGGTTATGCTAAATGAGGTGAAATCCAAGATGCATAAACATAATAACTAAGATAATGTATAAAGAAATGCAAAAAAATGACAGAGATGCAAACTCTAGAATATGATTGCCCCCAATCTGGACTATAGTCGGGATCACCTCCAATCGTACGAGATCATCTGCGCTCCTCGACAAGATCGTTCGAAATCATTCGGAATCGCTTGCGACGATCCGAGCTAGCTTCGACTGAAAAATAGTAAAGTTCCTGCAAGAAAACATGAAATACAAAATGCAAACAAAAGTATGAAGGTGTTCTAAGGCATAAGGAACCAAATTTGTAGGGAAATCCATCAGCTAGGAGGTTCAGGGGGATAAACTGAGAAAATCCCAGTTTATATAGGATTAGGGAGAGGTTAGGAGGTTGGGGATCATCCCAATCTAGGAGATCTCCAATGGGGGAATCTCCAACTGCACAGATGTGCTTCTGCCCAAGTTGGAGAGGCTGTTGAAACAGAAGCTAATTATGAAAATTCATTTTTGGGACAAAATCGTCTGGACGTTCTGTCCATGACGAATTCGTCAGATATGGGATGATTTCATCTAATTTACGACGATATCATCCAACGGTCAAAACAAATCCTAAAAATGATGCGAAAAATGAGGAAAGCGGGTAACAGGCGGTTAACGGGAAGTTTGAGGTTAAAATTTGAATTTTTATCTTTTTACTAAGGTTTAACTGTGACAATTTTAGGGTGCTATAGAATATGTTGAATTCGTAGATTTGCATGCAAAACAAAACACAAGAGCATCGGTAATACCTATGAGGGCTCCAAAGTGTGAGACCCTCATACATTAACAAAACCCTAGCTTAAGAATCAATTTAAAATGCATGCCAAACCAATAAATAAATGAAATAAAATAATACTAAATATACCTTGCTTCATTGTTGCAAATTTTGTGCTGTAGCAGATTCAGATCTTCGTTTCAGTGTCGCAGCAAGCTATGACATGAGCTTCACAAGCTCTGGTTCACACCTAGGACTGTCATAGACTCTAGAAGGTGCTAGGTAGGCTCTACAGTGAGCTTGGCAAGCTCTGGTGTGCACTTGTAGACAGGGAAAGCTCTGGTGGGCGCTTGGCAAGCTCTGTAGTGAGCTTCACAAGCTTTGCATAGCGCTCGCAGGGTAGGGTAGATCTACAAAAATAGATCAGGAAGGATGGCAATGGAAGTGGTGGATGGAATACTGCTATGGCAGCAAGTGAGGATGGACAGATGATGATTGGAATGGTAGAAATATTATTGGTTTAGCTAGGACATCAGATCTTAAATTCTCTCTATCTCTGCTTCACTAGGGCATCAACAAATGCTTCTTCAAGTATATCTCTTAATATCCAAGTTCCAGTGTTTAAGCATTTGCAAAATACCCTATTTATAATCCAACCTAAGGTTTTCTTAGGGTTTTAGCCTTGCACTTTTGATCGTGTGGCTAAGATTAAGTCATATCCTAGGGTTGAGATTACTTTTTGAATGTGACATGGATTAATTAAAATGGATGGTGGAGATTAAATGAAATTGTACGGCTAAGGTTAATTGAATTTATTTATATATTTTATAATAAATATATTAAAATATAATAAAATATTATATAAAATATAAAATATTATAAAATAATATTAAAATAACCCCAATTAGGCTAGGAAATGGCGGGAAGGTAGATTTGGGCCAAATAATTGGCGGGAAGGTGGAATGGAAGACAAGTGGGTGGTGGGATGGTTAGGATGGAGGTTTAGTGGCTGCAATTTGGTGTCTACGAAAGCATTTAGTTATTTCAAACAATTCAAACTACTAGTAGAAAAATAATTAGGAAAATCAATCAAGAATATTCATTCAAATAGAGGAGGTGAATTTTTGTCAAAAAAATTTAACTTGTTTTTAGAAACCAATGGCATAAAAAGACAACTTACCACAACATATTCACCATAAAAAAGTGGTATTTTAGAAAGAATATATAGATCAATCATGAAAATGGTTCGTTGTATGCTAAAAAAAACCCATCTTAATCGTCAATATTAGGTAGAAGAAATTAAAACAACTGTATACTTACAAAATATATCACCTATAAGGATACTAAAAAATGTTACTCCTGAAGAAATATGGCCAAGATAAAAATCAACAATGGAATAGTCAATAATCTTTGGATGTAAGACATACATGCATATCCCAAAGCAAAAAAGAACTAAACTAGATGATAAAACTATGTGTGGAATATTTCTTTGTTATGATGATGATTCAATAGGTTACAAAATAATTGATCCAACAACAAAAAAATTACATAAGTAGAGATGTCCTATTTGACAAGGAAACAAAAATGTTATTAGAGAACAAAAGGTTGATTCAGGGACAATTCTAAGTTTTTTAGTAGAAGACTCATCAAGTGAATACTCAGAATCAGATATATATGATGAAAAAATTGAGAACTTAGAGACTACTACAACACTTCAAAGGAAAGAACCAATATGGCTTAGAGATACACTTAAGGACTCAAAATTGAGCAAATGCTAAATCTCTCTACTACAAGATCTCAAATTCATAGTTTAACAAGAATGAATAGAATATTGATAAGTTCTATAGTAGAACCTACAACTACTCTAAATGCTTTAAGTCATCCACAATGGAAGACAACCATGGAAGCAAAATATGCAATATTAATAAAAAATAAAAAATAAAACATGGAATTTGGTTGATTTACTTTGATGAAAGACAATAGTAGGATGTAAATGGATCTACAAGATCAAATATAAAGTAGATGGTTCACTTGACAAATACAAATCTTGATTAGTTGCAAAAGGATATACTCAAATAGAAGGAATTGATTATGAAGAAAATTTTGCACCAACAACAAAAATAACTACTATTCGAACAATTTGTGCTTTAGCATCATATCTTGGATAGAAACTTCATCAAATGGATGTAAAAAGTTCATTTCTTAATGGTGATATTGAAGAAGAGGTATATATGTCACAACTAGAAGGATTTGTGATCAAAGGATAGGAACAAAAATTTTGCAAGCTGAACAAATCCTTATATGGTAGAAAGCGAGCACCAAGAGCATGGTATATAAATATTAATAATAATTTATTACAACATAATTTTAAAAGAAGTTTATCAGATCCAAATCTCTATACAAAAAAGGTTGGATGTGATAGATAAATACTTATAATATATGTTGATGATATAGTAATCATAGGAAGCTCTAAAATTCGGATAGATGAAGTTAAAAGGGATCTAGAAAATAATTTTGAAATGGCAAATTTAGGGCTCCTTAATTATAGTCTTGGTTTGGAAACTTGTCAAACTAAAAAAAATATCACAATAACATAGACAAAGTATGCAAAATCATTACTTGAAAAATGTAAGATGAAAAATTGTAAACCCAAAGATACTCCTATGGAGAAAGGATTACAATTATCTAGATATTATGAGACACCTCTAGTATTTGCCACTATCTATCAATAATTAATTAGAATTCTTCTATATTTAACAAATACCAGACCAGATATCAAGATTTATTCAAGAACTGGAGAAAGTCATTGAAAAGCCACAAAAATAATACCATAGTATTTTAGCAAGACTACAAAATATAGACTAACATATAAACAAGATGATGCCAAATTCTATCTATAGGGATATTCAAATTATGATTGTGCTAGATCTATAGATGATAAAAAATCTACATCAGGCTATGTTTTCTATCTTGGTTTTGGACCTATTTCTTGGTACAGTAAAAAACAACATGCAGTAGCACTTTCATCTACAAAAGCAGAATATCGTGCAGCAAAAGATGCAGTTTATGAAACACTTTGGTTATAGTACATATTTTCAGATATGGGAATCAAAAGAACTCCTAAAACAATAAATTATGACAATCAAGGAGTACTAAATAAAAAATCCAATTAATCATGAAAGAAAAAACATATTGAAGCTCAATGTCATTTTATGAGGGATCATGTTCAAAATCATCATATCTGGTTGAAACATGTTTCTATTGAAGATCATATTGCAAATATTTTTACAAAAGCACTTGGTAAAAAAAAAATCAAATATTCTAGAATCATCTATGTACATCAAGAGAAGTTCACATCAAATTGAAGGGGGATGAAGTAAGCAAAATCCCCGAAATGCAATCGATTATAACAAACTCAAACAACAAACTATTTGTATGTCAAGTATATATATTACACAAATGTAAATAACATAAAATTTAATAAATTAAAATTAAAATGTAAGGTAAGATAAAAATAAATCAAACCACATAAAAGACACCAATATTACATGGAAAACCTTGTAAAGGGAAAAACCACGATCAAAATTGCATCTCCACTTTTGTATTATCTTCAACAAAGTATACACACTTTTTCTTCAAATGTAATTGGTGTAAATCACCAATATCTCAAGTAAATAATAGTGTCTCATATTTAGCTCACATAGTTGGCTCATAATATTTTGCTATGTATAGTTAGCACTGTTTCAACACAAGGAGTTTAGCCCAAATATATAGTTTGGGTTATCCTCCCATTGGAAAATATCCATGGAGAAAAACCTCCACAACATGTTCCACCACACCTATGCCACATGCCACCACACTTATACCACATGCCACCACACTCATTCCATGTGCCACCACACGTATGCCATCATGCCACCACATTCATTCCACATGCCACCACACTCATTCCACATGCCACCACACCTATGCCCCATATTTATTTTATCCTACACCTACGCCACATGCCTAGGGTATTTCCAATATTATTCAAAATATCCTTACCGATGAGCTGATATGGAAGTCAAAAAAGCCTAACCCAAATCAAAAGCTTTTAAATAGTTTTTGTCTTGATAAAAAATTTCTCTTTATGGTCTTAAATAAAGGGCATCTCTTTGCCTAAACCATGGGCTACCACACATTATTTTATAATTGATTTATAAACTAGAAAATATGAGGAAAAAAGCTTTAGGAAGAAAAGTCATAGAGAAATTTGAATTCAATCTCCACTTCCACTTTATCCAATTTTGAATCTCCAAAAACCTTGGCTAGTATCCATGGAACATGCATACTAACCCTATACTTTACATAACCATCATATCATGCTTGATCATATCATCCTTGGTAGTCACTTTTGGTGTAACATCTACTTTTGGATTAAACTTACCATATATTCACTCTTCCTCTTAACTTGGACATCCATATTTCTATCCAGGGCATCATGACTTTCCATTAGGGATTTTAAATATGAATTTCCTTCCATGCTACCTAATGGGACTTGTTGTTAGCTCAAAATTGCACTCTCTTAAAAATTTCCTCATCCCTATATTATTTATTTATTTAATAAGTTATTTGTGGCTTCTATTGGAGGGAAATTCCATTAAAATACTAAAATATTGCATTTGTTGTTAGGTTAAACCATATCCAACATGAATTTTTATCACAAATATTTTCATTTCTTTTCCATCAAATATTTTCTTTAACTTCATCAAATTTATTTTTTTCATAATCATGTCCATGACATAATTTTTATTAAGAGATAAAATCTCACTTGGCCAATTGCCTTCTAAAATTTGAAATTTTACCAAAATGAAGAACAACACTATGATTGACTAAATTATCTGATACCCAATTTTCTTCTTGATAAATATGCCCACATTTCCAAGAGATTGCCTCTAGTAATAATATAATTTTTTATCCAATCCCCATCTATTTTTTAAATAAATGATGTGCATATTCAATTGGGCATTACTCCCATTAAACTAACAAAACATTACATTGTTATCAAGTTAATTAAACCATATCCAACTTACATTTTTATTTAATATATTATTCATTTACCTTTCTATCAAAGATATTCACTTAGAACCCATGAGGGATACCGTAGTGGTAAGTCCTTGGGTTTTCATCCAAGAGATCCAAGTTCAAACCCTAGTACGAGGGGACTGGGACCCCTAATAAAAAACCATGTAAACTCAATTTTTTTGAGATCCGTGAGGGATACTATAGTGGTAAGTCCTTGGGTTTTCATCCGTGAGATACAAGTTCAAAACATGGTACGAGGGGTCCAAGAACCCTCATAAAACCCCATGTAAACTCAATTTTAATAAAATAGTATTAGCTTAATCGATTTGATTCCTTAAAATTTAAGGAGACCTAGGTTTAAATCTTGTCAACTGATACATGGATAATATCCAATATCTATTGTAATACCACTATGTGGTGATGATGTAATATGGGTGGGGCCGATTTCAATTATATATCACCAATTGAATAAAAAATATATTCACCTAGGATCAAAGGAGTTTGAAGTTCTTAATGATAAAATTCTACAAGAAGTACCTTTAGTTATAAAGTATGAATACAATAGGACACTAATGACGCCTATTACTATAGAATAAGTTCATTTATCTCTTTTCTCTTTTGATAAGGATAAATACCTAGGTCCAGATGGGCTCTCTACAACATTTTATCAACATAATTGAGATATAGTGAAGGATTCTTTAATAGTGAAAGTGAAACAATATAGGGTTAAGTAATATATAACTGTTGGTCACGAATGTACCTAAGTACATAACATATGTGTGCCCTAGACCTAGTCAACATTGAAATGTCGAAGGAGAGAGACATCCTTCGGGACAATATTTAGAGAGGGCTGGTTCCCTTACTAATATAATTTGGTTTAAAGCTTAGGGTAGCAGGAAAGATATGGGAAATGAAAAAAAGGAATGGGAAGTATAGCTATGAGCCAGAGATGAAATGTGGGGATAAACTAGGAGCTAAAACCCAAATTAAGTTTTAATCAACATGTAAAGGAAATGAAAGCATAGGAACCATTCATAGATTGTAGGGATAATTTCCAATGATCATTTCAACATTCAATTCTCTACCAGGAATTAAATTCAAAAATGCAAAATTTAAATTTACCTAACAAAGATCATGAACTTAACAAAAATGAAAGGCAAAAAATAATTGCATACAACACTACTCCAGGAACCAGAAGCTAAGAATCCTTCAATTGATGCAGAAAACTCAAAGTGTTTTTTGCAAAATGTCTATCCTCCTTCATTACATCAAAATTCTTAGTATTTATAGAGGATTTCACCTCTAAAATTAAATGCACATTAAAACAAAATGCTAGATAGTCAAAGGCCAGCAAGAGTGTTTCTCTCCTTGGTAGCAGTGATGATCAAATCAAAATATTCTTTAGGAAGCAACAATCCCTCTTTCATGGAGTGTGCCTAGGAAATAAACAAAAATGGGTGATAGAAAAATCATTCCAGATATCGATGCATCGAAAATCAACAATATCACGCGATAATGAAGGGCTCGAATATTAAATTCTGGTCACTATTTCATCCTTTTACACCTTGGAACTTTATCTTCGCTAGGGGAGACCCAACGAAAAGTAAATTTGTTTTGAAAAGAGTGAAATCAGTGGAGAGCACCTCGAAAATGAACTAGATCGCACCAATCTCAAGGATGTATCATTTAATCTTGGTAAATTTTCAACAAAAATCTTGGAAATATTATTTTCATTTCACCAAGAATTAAATTTGATCAAATCTCTAATATTTCCTTAAAAGGATCTATAGTAATGACATTTCTGAAAGTAAATTCATTAATAATAAGAAACAAAAATTGATTTCACCTAGGCAGTGGGGCAAAAAGCCTTTTCATTGCTATCAGGGGCAAAAACAAAAGTTTATTCGTTATTTTTCCCATCCATATACTTTCGACTTCAACATGGTTAACTACACCCTGAAAAAATCCTCTTTAAGGAATTTTGCCCCATAATGTTGTTTTGCTTGAATTTTAGGCAAAAAAGGAATTTCACCCCCAGGGGAGGGTGAAAATAAGTTTCACCCCAAGTTGGGGTGACTTTGACTTTAACCAGCACATGAGGATACCTTTTTGCTACTTTCACTCCAAACTTGGGCGCTTCCATTGATTTCACCCCAACTGGGGCAAAATCATTAAATTTGCTAAAAACAAGGTAAAATTATTAGGGGAAACACCTTCACCATCTTCCCTGCTTATTTTGGGGTGAGTTTGACTTTTACTGGTTCATTAATTTTGCACAAATGCTGCTTGCTTAATGTTTTTGCTCTAAAATTGCCTTAAAATGGAATTTCACCCAAAAGAAGGACGAAAATAATTTTCACCCCCTTTTTGGGGTGACATTGACATTGACTTCTTTTATTTTCACTCTGAAACTAACCAACATCATAATTTGCCTCAAAAAAGGTTGAAATCATTGAACTTCATCTTTGAAAACTCGTCTCTTTGTTTCCAGCTGACAATTTTCATTCCTTTGGCCCCACCTTGGGAGAAACTATTTTAATGTTGTGTTTCACCCAACAGAGAGGCGAAAATGATTTTTATCCCTTTCCTAGGGTGAAAACATTTTTTCTTTCCTTTGCTGATGCTTTCCTTTTATCAATTTTTGCATCGACGCATTTAATTTTTTTAGTTTCTCCTTTGATCCTAAAATATTCTTTTGCTTTGCATTTATATTTCGCCCATGATTTTTCATGTCCACGATTTTTCTTGTCCATGAATAACACCATTTTTATCGGTAAAACACTAGTTGTTTATTTCCAAGGATGAAACTACTTCTTTATTTACATTAGAAAAATCAATAAAATGGAGGAATAAAATGTTAGTCTTACAATGACACTGAGAGGGGGGGGTGAATCAGTGTAGCTCTTTAAACTTGAATTTACAGCTCTTAATATAGTAGTAATTAAAACTAATTACTAGATGCAGCAAGTATAACACAAGAGCATCACACAACACAAGATTTAACGAGGTTCACCAATGTGGCTACTCCTCAAAAATGACTGCTTGGACTACCATCCAAATCCAGCCTTTGCAAAGCACCAACTTTACAATCAATTTACCAGCACCTACTGGAAGGAGCACCAACCCCTTATTTATCTGTACCAACACCTACTGGAAGGAGCACCAACCCTTTTGAGTTACTTTCAAATAGTTTCTTTTCATCAGCCTCTTTTGGAGGAGTGAGGGGTATTGTGTATCCACTAACTACTGAATCTCAGATGTCGTATCCCAAAGCATAGAGATATGTCTGCATCCTGATTCTCTAGAACACATAATTAGATCTGTTAAACAATGGTTCTTTGTTTGATGAGAAACCTTCACCACCTACCATTGTGTTACTTCCAAGATCACCCTAGCTGATTAGGCTTGTACAGGAACTTAGCTCTGATACCAATTGTTAGTCTTACAATGACACTAAGAGGGGGGGTGAATTAGTGTAGCTCTTTAAACTTGAATTTACAGCTCTTAATACAGTAGCAATTAAAACTAATTACTAGATACAACAAGTATAACATGAGCATCACACAACACAAGATTTAATGAGGTTCACCAATGTGGCTACTCCTCAAAAATAACTACTTGGACTACCATCCAAATCTAGCCTTTGCAAAGCACCAACTTTACAATCAATTTACCAGCACCCACTGGAAGGAGCACCAACCCCTTATTTATCTGCACCAACAGAAAGGAGCACCAACCCCTGATTTACCAGCACCTACTAGAAGGAGCACCAACCCATGATGCCAAGCCACAACCTGGACTTCAATTTTGAATCTATAAGTTTGACAGAAAGATACCTTTGTTTTTGCAAGATCCTGACTGGTCTTTCTTCGCCTTTGTGCTCTCTATGCAATCTGCTTTCTCTACGCAATCACTTCGCACACTCTGCTTCATGATCATCTTCTCCATTTTGTGCACTCTGCTCTCTTCTCACTATGACCGAACTTCTCACACTTTGCTTCATGATCGTCTTCTCCCTTTCGTGCACTCTACTCTCTTCGCACTACGACCAAACTTTGCACACTTCAACGACTTCATCAAATCTCCAAACAACCCTCCTTTTATAATAGAATTCTTATGATGAAAACCCTAATATTAGTCGGCTGTAAACCCTAGTCTTAGTCGACTTTCATGACAACTGTAAAACCTAATTTTAGTCGGCTATCATCGATCTTCATCGGCTTCAACTCAACCGCAAAAATACAACATGTCATGATATCGTGACACTTTTTCTTTCTCTCTCTTTCTCCTTGCTTTGGACCGCAAAAATACAACATGTCGCAATATCGCGACACTTTTTCTCCTTGCTATTTCTCTTAGCTTTGGCTCACAAAAATGCAACATGTTGAGATATCGCGACACTTTTACCTCCGTACAATTTTTCTATTCTTTTATCGCAAAAATGCGACATTACGAGATATCGTGACACTTTTGTTATTCTTCCTGTTTGCCCTTATTGAGTCGCGAAAGTGCGATATGTCGCGATATCGTGACACTTTTGCTTCTTTGCCTTCCTGTCCTTTTTGAGTCTCAAAAATGCGACATGTCATGAAATCACGACACTTATACTTCCGAAATCTTGCTTTCTGCTTTTATCGTGAAATCGTGACACTTTTGCCTTCGAAGTCTTCTTCTCTATTTTTTTCATGAAATCGTGACACTTCTACTTTCGTACTTCACTTCTTTGCTTTTGTCATGAAATCGTGACACTTCTGCCTTCAAAGTCTTCCTTTCTGCTTTTGTCATAAAATCATGACACTTCTGCCTTCAAAGTCTTCTTCTTTGCTTTTGTCGTGAAATCCTGGCACTTCTGCTTCCGTACTCTTCCTCTCTTTCTTTTGTTGCGACAATGTGAAATGTCACAAAATTGTGACACTTTTCAAACTTGCTTTCTCTCTCTTCAAACTTGTCACAAAATCGTGACACTTCTTCCTGCTTTCTCTTTTTATTCCAACATGTCACAAAATCGTGACACTTTTCAAACTTGCTTTCTCTCTCTTTGAACTTATCGTGAAATTGCGACACTTCTTCTTGCTTTCTCTTTTTCTTCCAACATGTCACGAAATCGTGACACTTTTCAAACTTGCTTTCTCTCTCTTCGAACTTGTCACGAAATCGTGACACTTCTTCCTGCTTTCTCTTTTTCTTCCAACATGTCATGAAATCGCGACAGTTTTTCCACTTGCCTTTTTCTCTTCCAACATGTCGCAAAATCGTGATAGTTTTTCCACTTGCCTTTTTCTCTTCCAACATGTCGCGAAATCGTGACAGTTTTTCACTTGCCTTTTTCTCTTCCAACATGTCACGAAATTGCGACAGTTTTTCCACTTGCCTTTTTCTCTTCCAACATGTCGTGAAATCGTGATAGTTTTTCCACTTGCCTTTTTCTCTTCCAACATGTTGTGAAATCGCGACAAATTTTCCACTTGTATTTTTCTCTTCCAACATGTCACGAAATCACGACAATTTTTCTTGCTTTTTCTCTCTCTTCCAACATGTCGTGAAATCATGACAATTTTCTCTGCTTTTTCTCTCTCTTCCAATAATGTCACGAAATCACGATAGTTTTTCTTTCCTGCTATATATGTCGTGATATCGTGACACTTTTCTTACTTGTCTTTTTCTTTGATCTTTTGCATATGGGCCACTTTGGTCTTCTTGGAAAAACACTATACATACTCTGAGTAACCTTTGAACTCCTATCTTCTGCATCTAAAAAGCTTTTGAACTTCCTGTCCACTGCATCAACAGATCTATCTGACTATGTTGACAATAATGACAATACTGTTGCTGCACCTTGCTCAAAAATCTCCCCCTTTGGAATTATTGGCAACATGTGCAATTTCTTGTAACTCTTCTCCCCCTTTGACAATAATACCAAAGGGCTACTGCAGACTCCCCCTGAGTCCATGCACAACATTCTCAGGCACAATTTATTACACTTAGCAAAAATCATGACCACTCCCCCTGAGAATGTGATCCCTGTAGCTAGTCAATTCTTGGGAAGTGTGACCACTCCCAATTTATTACGAAGGTACTCAAAAACTTCCTTAGGCAATGGTTTTGTGAAGATATATGCTACTTGCTCTGTAGTTGGAACAAAATACAACTTAACCTCACCTTCTACAACTTTCTCTTTCAAAAAGTGATACCTGATAGCAATGTGTTTTGTGCGTGAATGCATCACCGAATTCTTGGAGATGTTAATGGCACTAGTGTTATCACACTTAACTGATATTGGCTCACTGAAGCTAATACCAAGATATTTCAAGGTTTGTTTCATCCACAATACCTGCATACAACATGTTGTCGCTGCAATATATTCTGCCTCTGTTGTTGATAAAGAAACTGACTCTTGTTTCTTACTGTGCCATGCGACCAATCTGTCTCCAAGATAGAATGCACCTGCACTGGTACTCTTTCTGTCATCTACACATCCTACCCAATTTGCATCTGAATACGAAATAAGGGTGAAGTATTTACCTTTTGGATACCATAACCCATACTCCATAGTACCCTTGAGGTACCGAAGAATCCTCTTCACTGCTGTCACATGAGTCTCCTTGGGATTAGCCTAAAATCATGCTACCATGCATACTGCCTACAAAATATCTAGTCTGGTAGCTGTCAGGTATAGTAAGATTCCAATCATAGATCTGTACATGGTTTGATCAATAGGTGGAGATTTGTCATCCTTGCTCAACTTGCAACTTTGTCTTCATGGGAGTGCTAACTGGCTTACAATCCTCCATTGTGAATTTTTTCAACATCTCTTTCACATATTTAACTTGAGAAATAAATAAGCCCTTCTTATTTTGATTAACTTGCAACCCGAGGAAATACGAAAGTTCACCAATCATTGACATTTCAAATTATTTCTTCATATTATTTGCTAAATCTTTACATGACTCATCTTTGTTGCTGCCAAATATGATATCATCTATGTATACAACAAGAACAATAAGATCCCTATTTTCTATTTTGACATACAAATTACTATCCACCATACCTTTCTTAAACCTTTGTTGGGTGAGATAGTTGTCTAGCCTTGCATACCATGCTCGAGGTGCCTGTTTTAAGCCATATAATACTTTCTTCAACTTGCAAACAAAGTTGGGATCATCACCAAGTTGGAAACCATCTGGTTGCTCAATATAAACCTCTTCTTCAAGTTTTCCATTCAAAAACGCTGATTTCACATCCATTTGATAAACTTTGAAATTCTTGTAGATTGCTAAAGCCAAAAACATTCTAATTACCTCTAGTCTCGCTACTGGTGCAAAAGTTTCCTCAAAGTCAATGCCTTCAACTTATGCATAACCCTTACATACCAATCTTGCTTTGTTTCTGACTACCTATCCGTCTTCATTCAATTTGTTTCAAAAAATTCATTTAGTCCCGATTATATTTTTATTTGCAGGTCTAGGTACTAACTCCCAAGTTTCATTTTTCTCGATCTGATCTAATTCTTCATTTATTGCCTTCATCCAAATTTCATCTTTACTTGCGTCAGCAACATTTTTGGGCTCGATGCTAGATAATAGAGAGTAGTTACTTACTACTCTTCTTCTTGTCTGAACACCAACTTTGGGGTCTCCAATTATTTGCTCTCTAGGATGATTTTTCTACCAGCTGCCTGTTTTGAATTTCTTATTTTCTTCCACTTCTGAATCACAACTTAAATCATCTGAGTCAATTTTTTGTATCTTTTCCGTTTCATTTTCCTCATCTCCTTCAATAACCTCTTCATAAATTGGGTAGTTCATTTCATAGCTAATTACTTGTTCTCTACCTTCATCAAATTTAACATCGACACTGTCCACAATTTTCTTTAGCTTCTTGTTGTACCATTTGTAAGCTTTGCTTTTTGATGAATAACCAACAAAAATACCTTCATCCGCTCTATCTTCAAACTTACCAAGATTATCTTCAGTTCTTTTGATGTAGCACTTGCTGCCAAAAACTTTGAGGTATTTTGTTGTTGCCCTTTTACCGAACCACAACTCATAAGGAGTTTTGCTTTCATGTGTTCTCAGCATGTACCTATTTTGGATATACATCGTAGTATGGACTACTTCTTTCCAAAATATTCTGCTAGTCTGCTTTCAGCTAGCATAGTCTGTGCCATTTCCTGCACTGTCCTATTCTTTCTTTCTACCACTCCATTCTGCTGAGGTGTCTTGGCTGCTGAAAACTGTCTCCTAATACCGTATTTTTCACAGTACTCTATAAACGCCTCTAAAACAAATTCTCCTCCTCTATCTAATCTTAAACATTTGATCCTCTTTCCTGTTTCATTCTCAACCTGGTTTTTGAAAATCTTGAACATATCAAAAGCTTCTGATTTATGCTTCAAGAAAAATATCCATGTCATTCTGGAATAGTCATCAATGCACAACATAAAATATTTGTCACCATTTATGCTTTGTGTTCTCATGGGTCCACATAAATCAATGTGTATTAGTTCCAAAGGTTTGCTTGTGTAGTACTCTTTTGTTTTGAATGTGACTCTAGTTTGCTTTCCCTTTTGGCATGAAGCACAAATGTTGTTTGCAGGTTTGCTGATGGTGGGAATATCTCTCACTACCATTTTTGAGATGATTTTTACTAGATTATCAAAACTGATATGATCGAGTCTCTTGTGCCACAACCAATTTTCTTCTTCCTGTCCAATAAAACAAGCTCCTTTTGAAGTCTCTGAGAGCGTGTACAGGTTTCCATATGTCTTTGCTCCAGTTGCTATCAATTTTCCACTGTTTGTTTTTCTGACTTCACAAACTTGCTTCATAAAAACTACTTCATGACCTTTATCACAAATCTGACTTACGCTCAAAAAGTTTTGTTTCAAACCATCCACAAACATGACTTCCTCTGACTTAATTTTTCCTTCACTAATTTTAACTGAACCTTTGCCAACTATCTTAGCTCCATCATTATTCCTAAACTTTACTGAACCACCTTCATATTTCTGTAACTTCTCAAATTTTTGTTTGTCACCTGTCATATGACTGGAGCATCCACTATCAAGTATCCATGGTACATATTTATTTTGTGCTTTAAATGCTATTTGTACGATTAAGGATTCCTTTTCTTCCTTAAGTCGCTCTTTTCCTTTCCACTCTGTTTTGATAGTAGTTTTGGGTTCTTGTTTTGCATTTCCCTTATCAACAACTTGTGCATGTTTTTTAGGAAGTTTTCTATTTTGTCTCATCTTATTTGGTTGAAATTTTATTCCCTGAGACTGATTTGATGCAAATGTACTTCTATAGTTTCTTGCAATGTGCCCAAAATTATGACAGTTATAACATTCTACTGTATAATTCATCAAAGGAGAAAAAGCATTTCTCTTGGTGAAATTCCTTGGTCTTAAATTATATTTGCAGTCTGAGATTTTATGTCCATAGCCATTGCATTTAAAATAGAAACCGGAAAAGGGATAATTGAACCTGGGTGATGGTCTTTGCCATGTTGCCATAGGAGCCATAGGTCTTCTTCTTCTTTGATGTGTGACATTGGTGAATCCATCATTGTCAATTCTCCTTTCATGCCTGGTATTATTGCTTTCTCTTGCATGAGATGTTTTTCCTTGATCAACCTGTTTCTTATCTTTGTTCTTTATGGATTCTACATTTTTGGCCTTTGATCCATTTTATGATTCTCCTTCGATGAAACCTAGACCAAATTTGATGCCTGTAGGCCTTTGGTCATTTATGATCTTATCCAAATTTATAGAACTTACTTCACGTTTGTGATAACAACTAATTTTTTTATTCATCTCTTCTAGCTGCATTCTTAAACCAATAATATCTTCTTCTAGCTTGCTGCTATAATCTATTTTCATGGTTATTTGCACTTCGAGATCTTCGAAGATTTTCTTGGATTCTTCCATCTGTACTTTTAAATTGGATATGATTTCATTTGCATCCTCAAGCCTTTTTGAAAGTTTCTTATTATTTTTCTTCTCTATTCTCCACTCTTCAAGTGCAGAGATCAACTCACCTTCTAGATCTACTTTAGCCTTAGGGTTTTCACCACATACTTTAGAGTTCACCCCTTCTTCATTTTTTGATATTGCTTCTTCAAATGCCATGAAAAGAGCTTCACCTGTTTCCTTTTTAGAAACCTCATCGGAGCTATCTTCTGATGAACTGGCATTCCTGGAGATGAAACTTTTCTTCTTGAAGTTGCCTTTTCTAAAATTCATTTTCTTCTAGTCACTTCTTTCTTGGTGCGATCCTTCATCATTTTTGATCTTCTCTTTAAGTGGACATTTAGTCACAAAATGCCCAACGCCTCCACAGTTGAAACATTTAAGCGGTAACTTTCCTCTGTATATTCCTTTTCCTCTTTTTAGTTTTCTAACAAAGTTTGCTTCCATTTCATCTGATGTCTCTTCTTCCTCGGACTCTTGTTTTGCGTTTTTATCTTTAAGGGATTTAAAAGCCGCTTCTCTGTCTGTGGGTTTAGATATTCCTATCCTCATCTCATATGCAGTCAAAGAACCATACATCTCATCTATACTAAAATAATTTAGATTCTTAGCTTCTTCTATCATTGAGACTTTAGAATCAAACCTTTGAGGAAGAGATCTTAATACATTTTTCACGATGGCAGAGTCTTCGATATCCTCGCCGAGTCCTCTGATCGCATTAATGATTCCATTAAATCTTAACATATATGCCTCAATGTTTTCATTGTCATTCATATTTAATGCTTCGAACTAAGCTCGATGTATCTGTAACTTGGCCTCCTTGATCTTATCATCTCATTCATGAATACTCCTTAGTTTGTCCCATATCTCTTTTGCTATTTTATAGCTCATGATCTTTACTAGTTCACTGTCTGCTAATCCGCACATGATAGCATTCTTTGCTTTTGAGTTACTTTCAAATAGTTTCTTTTCATCAGCCTCTTTTGGAGGAGTGATGGGTATTGTGTATCCACTAACTACTGAATCCCAGATGTCGTATCCCAAAGCATAGAGATATGTCTGCATCCTGATTCTCTAGAACATGTAATTAGATCCATCAAACAATGGTGCTTTGTTTGATGAGAAACCTTCACCACCTACCATTGTGTTACTTCCAAGATCACCCTAGCCGATTAGGCTTGTACAAGAACTTAGCTCTGATACCAATTGTTAGTATTACAATGACACTAAGAGGGGGGGGTGAATTAGTGTAGCTCTTTAAACTTGAATTTACAGCTCTTAATACAGTAGCAATTAAAACTAATTACTAGATGCAACAAGTATAACACAGAAGCATCACACAACACAAGATTTAATGAGGTTCACCAATGTGGCTACTCCTAAAAAATAACTGCTTGGACTACCATCCAAATCTAGCCTTTGCAAAGCACCAACTTTACAATCAATTTACCAGCACCTACTGGAAGGAGCACCAACCCCTTATTTATCTGCACCAACAGAAAGGAGCACCAACCCCTGATTTACCAGCACCTACTAGAAGGAGCACCAACCCATGATGCCAAGCTGCAACCTGGACTTCAATTTTGAATCTATAAGTTTGACAGAAAGATACCTTTGTTTTTGCAAGATCCTGACTGGTCTTTCTTCGCCTTTGCACTCTCTGTGCACTCTGCTTTCTCTATGCAATCACTTCGCACACTCTGCTTTACGATCATCTTCTCCCTTTCATGCACTCTGATCTCTTCACACTACGACCAAACTTCGCACACTTCACTTTACGATCATCTTCTCCCTTTCATGCACTCTACTCTCTTCGCACTACGATCAAACTTCGCACACTTCAATGACTTCATCAAATCTCCAAACAACTCTCCTTTTATAACATAATTCTTGTGATGAAAACCCTAATATTAGTCGGTTGTAAACCCTAATATCAGTTGACTTTCATGACAACTGTGAAACCTAATTTTAGTCGACTGTCATCGGTCTTCGTCGACTTCAACTTAACCGTGAAAATACATTTCGCGATATCACGACACTTTTTCTTTCTCTCTCTTTCTCCTTGCTTTGGACCGCAAAAATGCAACATGTTGCAATATCGTGACACTTTTTCTCCTTGCTCTTTCTCTTAGCTTTGGCTCATGAAAATGCAACATGTCACGATATCACGACACTTTTACCTCTGTACACTTTCTCTATTATTTTGTCGTGAAAATGCGACATTACGCGATATCGTGACACTTTTGTTATTCTGCCTGCCTGCCCTTCTTGAGTCATGAAAATGCGACATGTTGCGATATCGTGACACTTTTGCTTCTCTACCTTCCTATCCTTTTCAAGTCATGAAAATGCGACATGTCATGAAATCGTGACACTTCTGCTTTCAAAATCTTGCTTTCTGCTTTTGTCGCAAAATCGTGACACTTCTGCATTCAAAGTCTTCTTCTTTGTTTTTGTCGCAAAATCAAGACACTTCTACTTCCATACTTCACTTCTTTGCTTTTGTCACAAAATAGTGACACTTCTGCCTTCGAAGTCTTCCTTTTTGCTTTTGTCATGAAATCGTGACACTTCTGCCTTCGAAGTCTTCTTCTTTGCTTTTGTCATGAAATCGTGACACTTCTGCTTTCGTACTCTTCCTCTCTTTCTTTTGTCGTGACAATGCGACATGTCACAAAATCGTGACACTTTTCAAACTTGCTTTCTCTCTCTTCAAACTTGTCACAAAATCGTGACACTTCTTCCTGCTTTCTCTTTTTCTTCCAACATGTCATGAAATCACGACACTTTTCAAACTTGCTTTCTCTCTCTTCGAACTTGTCACGAAATCACGACACTTCTTCCTGCTTTCTCTTTTTCTTCCAACATGTCATGAAATCGTGACACTTTTCAAACTTGCTTTCTCTCTCTTCAAAATTTTCATGAAATCATGACACTTCTTCCTGCTTTCTCTTTTTCTTCCAACATGTCACGAAATCGTGACAGTTTTTCCACTTGCCTTTTTCTCTTCCAACATGTTGCGAAATCGCGACAATTTTTCCACTTTCCTTTGTTCTCTTCCAACATGTCACGAAATCATGACAGTTTTTCACTTGCCTTTTTCTCTTCCAACATGTCACAAAATTGCGATAGTTTTTCCACTTGCCTTTTTCTCTTCCAACATGTCGCGAAATCGTGACAGTTTTTCCACTTGCCTTTTTCTCTTCCAACATGTCACGAAATCATGACAGTTTTTCCACTTGCATTTTTCTCTTCCAACATGTCGTGAAATCGTGATAGTTTTTCTTGTTTTTTCTCTCTCTTCCAACATGTCACAAAATCACGACAGTTTTCCCTGCTTTTTCTCTCTTCCAACATGTCGTGAAATCGCGACAGTTTTTCTTGCCTATTGTATATGTCGTGATATCGTGACACTTTTATTACTTGTCTTTTTATTTGATCTTTTGCATATGGGCCACTTCGATCTTCTTGGAAAAACATTGTACATACTTTGAGTAACCTTTGAACTCCTGTCTTCTGTATCTGAAAAGCTTTTGAATTTCCTATCCACTGCATCAACAGATCTATCTGACTGTGTTGACAAAAATGACAATACTGTTGCTACACCTTGCTCAACATAAAAAATATTACATTAAAACAGTAAAAACAAAAAGGCAAGCCCAAAAATAACATCATTTATATTTCATGCTCAGAACTGTTACAATAAAAATTTAGTGTGGAAAAACTGCCAACACTTTTGGTGGCTCTCGACGTATTCAACTCATCTAGATGTAATCAAACCCAGGCCTTCATCCATTGGGCTTAGCTATCACCATCGCTGGCTACATCAGATGGTACATTGGATTCAACATCCCCCTTCTTCTTTCTTTCCTCCTGTACTCGTTTCTCCTGCTCTTTTGTAGCCTCTTTTTGCTCTGCTTTTGCCCATGCCTATGCTTATTTCTTGGTGATACTTGCATTGGTAGTTTCATACATTGCAATTACCTTAGCCCAAGAATCTAGAGTGAACATAGAGAGTGTACTCAATGAATCAATGATGAAACACAATGTTTGGACGTGATCCAAACTTATGCAATTAGCTCTCTGACTGAGCTCCAACAGGGATGACTCAATGCAGGTGAGCCTCTTCATGCATGGCAGTACCTGTTCCTCCATAATTGGCTCTATCTAACCATCGATATCTGAAGTATATTTTGTAAAACTTTTCCAGGTCACCTCCAAATATTTCATTGGAAAAATCTCCCCTTGATCATTAGTAAAGCTCAAAAACCTGACATCGGCTAGAGCCTCAAAATAAACAAGTAAAATGCAATGCTCCTATTCAAACATAGTCATAAAATTTCATCCCTCTATTGCCAATTCTAACTTGGAAAAATAGTTGCACAATGTAACCCTGGCCGTGGACCAAGCTCGATCCATCCCACTCATTGGTGTAACTTGGAAGTCAGACTGAGCCAATGCCTAAATTTTTAATGCCATCTCAACATTTGGTTCTAGCTGCTCCTTGAAACGCTCCACAGCCTGATCACCAAGGAAAAGTGCCATCTGGACCTCATAAATATACAACATAACCTTGAACGTCTTCACTACCATTTTTACATAGTCCTCAGTTAGATGGCAACGAGCTTCTTTGATTTTCTCGTTGGAGAAGCCCATTGATTGCATGGCTTTTTTATAAAGATTTAAAAAGGGTAGTTAATGCTTACACTTGCTTCTCGAATCCTATCTAAGCTGCCTAGTATCCCTTGAATATATTCTCTAACACTTTTGATTTCCACTGCCAACACTCTACCTCTAATTTCACTATATCCAATTGTGCCCTATTTGCGGCCAAAGCTTCATCTAACTCAAAAATATTTGCCTCAGCCTCAAAAAATATTTTCTTGTAATGCTTGTTGTGTAGGTAAATAAAGTTCATATCCACCTGTATATTCCCCATATTCTCCATAGTATCAATATTCATTAGGTCCTCTATAATGACTTCATAAGCATAATCACTTGGATCCATTTATTATTAGGTCTTCTGAACTTGGGGGATCATTTTTATAGTGTGGGACTCCATAGCTTCAGGATCAAAAGTGACCTTCTTCAATGTCTTTTCTGGATCTTGAGATTCTTTTCACTTATGGCTTTTTAGCCACTAGAATGAACTCTGGTGGGCTAAACTTATTTTTGCTACGATCGGATGCTCTGGCAAAATCTTCATCTTTGGTTCCGATAGCACCTGTAACTTAAGAAATGGAGAAGAGGGAAAATGAGCCTGCTAAAATTTTGGCTTGGGAAGGGAAGTAGAAATGGGAATGGTTGGTGGAATGGAAGTGTTTGAGGGAATGGAAGTGAGGGGTTCAGCTATAGTTACACTCACTTGAGGGGGGGCTTTTGTACTTATAACCATAGTAGAAACTACCAGGATGGATGATGAAGGGAGCAAAAATGGATTGGGCCCTGATGTAAAGGAATTGAAAGAAAGGTAAATAGAAGAAATATGAATAGAAGAAAAGGGAGCATCAATGACTAAGGACTAGGAAATAGGAATTGGAATGGAAGTGGAAGGTATACCAAATGGGGGATAACTACATAAAGTGGTGCAAAAGTCACTGAATGCTCAAGAGAAAGGGAAGAGGGTAGAGAAAATGTACCTTAGGGCTCCAACACCATTTGAGTTTATGATGAGAGTGGTTGTAATACTATCTCTTCTTTGTCTCCTTCTCCAGATCTATAATTTCTATATACTGGCCAAGCTGTCCTACCTAAACCAAAGGAGGATTTTATGAAACATTAGCCTATGTGGCTTCAACTATAGGAGGAGGGTTCACACTTGATGAAGAAATTGCACCTATCATTGGCTTCTTGGAGATCTTGGGAAAAGGAAGTACCTCACACTTACTCCTTTTTTATATTGGGGTTGTTATTTCAACAATGACTATTTCTCTTCCTCCACAAGTGGTGCTTCCTCAACCACATGTTGCTCCCCTTCGACCATGATATCTTCACTATCAGATATTTGAAAGCTCCAAGGTACAATTTTAGTGAAAGAAATTGGTTGATAACTATCATAATATTCATCATAGATATCTAAAAATACATCATCCATTACTAAGCCATAGGTTGACCTAGTTTTCCCTCTGTGGGCCCTCATAACCCACCAGATGGTGATTTTCTCCTCAGACCAAGTGGATAACTGATCCTTCATTTTTCTAAATAGGCCCAAAGAAGGAATATGGTGCTTGTGGATTGTAGGATTATACTCAGCCTCCATATCATAAAAATTATGCCATGGCAAGAGCGACATCATATTTTTGACATGCCATTCAAGATCATGCCCCTCCAAATTGTTTCTGTGTCGCTCAATATCTGGTTTTGGGCAGCAATAAATTTTTTTTGCTTTGATCCTTATTGCAAAGTGACCCAAATTGTCATACATCCATCATTGGGGTAAATACACCATACCGATATCATAGAGAGCTTCGTTAATCAACTTATTCTGGCCAACTTGGTCTACTTAAATATCATTGATGCAAAATGGTATGGTGCATGTAGTTTTATTTCCTTGTCCTACCCCATAGAAATCATTGATGAAGTCATTATGTCAGACAACTTCCATTGTGAAAAGATGCTCTAGTGAAATACGAAAGGAGAAATGGCTTGTCAGTGAAGCTAAAAATTTGTACTATGATGCCTTGCATCAACAAGAAAATATATCCTTTCTCCTTTGCAATGATATCCTCCCTCATCCCCCTTGGAAATATCTCACATGTGCCAAAAATAAGTTCAAGGGTAGGGCCCAAAAATATGTGATTAAAATTATAAAATGACTCCTTCCTGGACAAGCTTGGAGTCCATAAATAAATTGGCAACTTCCTTTCTACCTCATCAACCTGCTTGACCACTATGAAAGAAAAATGTTGGTGCATGTGGAAGAAGAAATACCAGGCCAAAAATGAAGTGTGCTTGAATGATACTGCTCCTTCACTCTGTATCTTCTCTAACTGGGTATGCATCGCTTAAGCCACACAATCTGCCTAGTCAAAGAAAATTAGGTTTGTGCTCATTTGCATTGCTGTTGGGGTATAAAATTCCACCTGCAAAATACATTGTATAAGCACAGCTTTCCATTTATACACCATGGAATTGGTAGGAAGAACAAACACCCAGGCCAACATGAAAAAATGTATGGACTTTTAAACTCTGTTAGAGGCTTTGGCAAAGCCAATAACTCTCTGAACTGGGGTGCCTTTATCAACTGATTCTCCATGAACTGGTGCAACATCAAAATCAACGGTTACCTCTCCTCTTGCTCCTTGAGGTTTATTTTTTTGAATATAACATTCGAAGAAGGCTTCACCCCACACACAAATGCTTCTCTAACTGTGCTAGGTAAAATGGTGAAAATTTTATCTCCTTCATATTCTGAACAACCCTCATGGCAGGATTTTAAAACTTCAAAATTACCATCACCAACTCGGGGCAACTATGAACAGGTGTACATAAGTACCAGGAAATCTATGCATGATAGACAATAGTTAACGGGATTTCTAGCATCAAGCCTTGCCTGATAGTAGCTTCCATGTCCTGGTGCAATTTTTCCATGCCCTTGTTCAAAATAGCACAATCTCCAATATGAGCCAGTGCATCATAATATGGGTCAAGCTCTATATTTTCATTTCACCTAGCTTTTTTAGCTTTTTTGCCTCCTTGTGCTTTCTTTGGCTCAACAAATTTTGTTGACTCAGCAGCTTTCTTTCCCATCTTCATACAATCATATTTATTGCAATAATATGATAATCTTGCAACAAAGCAGCAATTCAAGGCAACTGTATGATAATTCAATAATGATCTAGAAAAATTATCTCAACATTTCTTCTAGTTCATAGTATTTAAAACTCACTCCCAACTACCCAATTAAATGCAGGTGGTGCACTTGAGGAAATCGGGTGAACGTGCTCCCTTGGTTCTCTCACCCGATATGATTTTTCATGATAACTCAACTGCCATTAACACCCTTGCACTTTAAATATTCCTCAAAATCTGTGCTTAGCCACTTTTTAAATTGAAGGGTGCAATATGGCTATTTAATGACTCATTTTAGGAATGATTATTGCCACATGTGAGTGATGGGTGATTTTCAAGGATGAAAATCATTAACTTCACTGCATGATGACATTGAAAATGCCTTTTTTGAATTTTTCCAACAAAATTAATTTGATTTCATGCAATTAACTGAAGTTTACTTTGAAATTAGCGTAGGCTAGTGAAAAACATCAACTGAGAGTGCTTGCTTTGTCAAAAATATTCTTGGGCGAAAATACTCATGCAACTGGTGCTCTGAAAATGCTCTTCCCTGCCTAGTTGGTGAAAATACATGCTTTGCAGCCCTTTTAAAATAATTTAGCTTTAATTTTACCTGAAAAAGATGATTGCTAAAAAAAAGTTTAACTATGAGTGCTTTGCTTAAAAAAAATAAGACAAAATTAATATCGCCGTCTACTTGCCAAAAATAATATTGTTAATTGGAGTTTTCAACAAAGCATGTGATTTTGTTTTTTTATCTTTTCTTGGAGTTTCACTCTGAAAATGTCTTTGGGAGAAATAAATGAGAATTTCACCCTAAAAATAGAAAAAACATGGCGAATCTCCTTTTCAGGTGAAAATAAAATCTTTTACTTTTGCTTTACTTTTTTCTTTCTCATATTTTATTTTCTCCCCTCTTTTTTTTTATCTCCCTTTTTGACAATTAAAAATAAGGCCGCTTTTAAAGTAAATCACACTTTTTGACAAATTTTTAAAATTCAACTTTGACTTTACCTCCAAAATTAATTGCCAAAGAATTATTTTTTATTAATTATTTTCGCCTAGAACATGACTAAAAAGCCTTTAAAACATTTTTGGGGCAAAAAAATTTGCTTGGGATGGGATTAAATTCTCCCGGCGAAGACATTTATTTTTCTCTTTTTTTTTTTTTAAAAAAAATACTTGACTTAGAATAAATTAACATAAAAAAATTATGTACATATATACATACTTGATCTAGAATTTCTTCTCATTGATAATAGACCTTCAAATGAAGATCATTTACTAGAATTGGTAACACACAACCTTCAATGTCTTGTAAGTGAAATGAGCTAACCTGATTCACATCCAAAATATGGAATGGACCCTCCCATATCGCTTTGAACTTGTGATGCTTTCTAGACTTAGCTTTGTTATCGTTCCATTTTAACACTAGATCACCTACCTTGAATGACTTATCAAAATTTTTCTTGCCAAACCATTTCTATGTCATCCGGGCATGTTCCATGAAGGCCTTGTATGATCTCTCCCTCTCTTCCTCAAATTGTAAAAGTTGAGCCAACCTTGTGCTCATGCGATCGAATTCATTGTCTTCACCATCCAACAAGTGCCATGTTTGAAGGGTTGACAATTCAATATGAATGGGAAAGACAACTTCTTTACCATATACCAAGGAATAAGGGGATTTCTTGATGGATTTTTTCACTGAGGTGCAGTTGACCCATAATGCTTGGGTTAGGAGCAAGTGCCAACTATGCTTATTATCTCCCAGAGACCTTTTTAGAATCTTGAGAAAATTATTATTTGTGGACTCAACCAAGACATTTCCTTGCGGATAATATTTTGATGATATCTTTAAATAAATCTTGTACCTACCCATGAATTCGCTGATCCTGACACCAATGAAGGGAGTTCCATTATCCATTACGATTGTATTTGGAATGCCAAAATGAGTGATTAATCCCTCAAGGAAAGAGATAATTATTGCTTGGTCTGCCTTCTTGGTCGGAATTGCTTCTTCCCATCGAGTGAAATAGTTAGTTGTAGTTAAGATGTATTTGTGTCCAACAAAAGAATTAGGATCAATGACCCCAATAAAGTCTAAGCCCCATTGCTGAAATGGTGCTTCAACTTGAATCAGATGAAGGGGTAATGATGCGTTACTCCTTCTACTGACATATCTCTGGACTTTTCTCAACTCTTATTTACTTTGAAAGCATCTACAAAGAGAGTGGGCAAAAAATAACCCACTTTGATGATCTTCAACACCATTGATCTCCCTGCATAATGGCCTCCTGACAATCTAGAATGGAATTCTTCTAGGATTTTCTACTTCTCTGATTCTTTGATGCACCTAATAAGCACTAAATAAATATTCTTATGGAACAGTCCATTTGGTAGCATCACATACTTAAGGGTCTGGAGTATGAATCTACTTCTATGTGAGGCATTAAGATGTGAAGGATACCTTCCTAAACTAAAATATTCGACAAGGTCCTGTAGTGACCCTGGGAACGCACACACCGATCCCTTTTCTAAAAACCCTACTTGCAATGCTTATTTAAAATACCAAAGATAAAATGGAAAGACAAGAGGAAAAAGAAAGCATATAACATGAAATAACAAAATACGGATCTCTTTATTGATATTGAATCTCGGTTACATGTCGGTCCCTCTTAGGGATACCCATTTTGATACTATAAATTATAAGTGGGCAAGGAGTGTCCCTTTCGTGAAGAGGTGGTGCGCTTATAAAATATTCTTGGTTCCACACACAAAAATGTATGAGGGCTTACAGATGCCTCCTTCTCCAGGACTGTATCCTAGAGGGATCCCTTTTGCTCTCGTATGTTGTAATCTTCGTCCGATGTACCTATGGCCCTGCAAGCAATGAAACAACAACACACTTTTAGGTGTCTAAGATTGCCTCCCTGGATGAGGTTGTTAGTAATAAAAGAATGTAACAAAAATATGATAAAATAATACCATGGAATCAAGTAAATCTATGCTAATGATATAAGAAAACAAGATAAAAGATGCTATGTCTATCTAAGCCAAGCCTGCGGGCCACTATCCAAGACAACGATCGCTAAAGAAAACCTTGCTCTCCTTGACCCAAAGCTATGGGTCAAAGACTATGATCTGATGTTGAAGAAAGTAGGTGTTATGCCCTTTGATTTGTCAAAGCTTTTCCGCACATGTGATCTCAAAGAGAACTCTCTCTCTGAAATGATCTCCTATATGTGATTCAGGTCTCTATTCTTTGTATGATAAAGGATTAAAGGATATCTGTATATGATAAGGCTCTATATGCCCTGGTGCTCTTAGGATTGCACCTTTTATAGTGTGAAACCCTAGGTCTATGTCCAAGCCCTAGAAATGAATTTCTCATGCATAGTGCAAGTTAGCATGAGAAGATCTTGTCCATTGTCTATATTTGAAGGCTAGTTAATTGAAATCTAACTGCCCACTTGAGTCTTCTATGAAAATTGGTCATTAGCATGAGAAGATTTTGTCCTTTGCTTATGCTTGGAGGTTAGTTAACTTAATTCTAAATGCAAACTCAAGTCTCCTATGTGAGCTGGTCATAAAAAAGAATGCAAAGTCACTCCTGCTCACCTTTATTGCATATAGACTACCACTTTCACCCGATATTGGGCCTGTTTGTTGGTAAACCGCTTCTTATGGCTTAGCCATTGTCATCTACAGTGGCTATGATCTAGCCGTTGTTGTCTACAGCGGCTAGGTCAGGCCACTCTAGGCTTGAGCGGCTAGAATTTGGTCGCTCTTGGCTTGAGCGACCAAGCTTGGATGGCTTGAAAAGGCCCCAAATGAGTGGTGAGAACCACTATTGATGCTTGGAAAGTCCAATATTATGTCTTATGATATTATGAGTGTGTCTATGTAAGTAGCTCCCCTAATCATGACATGATTTAGGTGTCTATATATTCCCCTTTTTGTGACGTGCTATGTGGAAAACACAATGCTGAGCAAAAATGTAGACTGATCCGTTTGTAGGGTGTATGGTGATCAATGGTATGATCAACACCGGATCGCCCAATCATGCAATATGGTGCACATACCTTGAATCATTGTCTCAATGTTCGAAGGACTTAGCTCAATGGATTTTGCATGTTAAATTACACTCATTCCTCAAACTCAATCGAGTAGCTTCAATTGCTACAACAATTGTAGGAGAGCTACAATTGAAGATGTCATGTCTACTTACGTTCCCAACAAACAATGGAAATTTGTGATTGTTATATGCAATTATTCGTAGGATGAACATAATTTTTCTATGATCAAGTGATATTTTGTTGATTTTGATTATGAATATGTTGAAGTTTTGAACTACCTCTTCACACAATAAATTGGTGAAGAAATAACAATGATTGAAGTGATAAGTCGCTTGACCAATATGACTAATCTGGTTCCTTTCTAGCATTTGCTACTTTTAATGGGCAATCCCACATCCAAGTGTGACTCCAATTACTTATGATAATCATCCATCCCTATCCCGAGGAGCGGTTCGGCTATCAATAGCCTTCTTAGGAAGTTAGGATGAGTGATTATGTTCATGCCTAGATTGTATCACTTTGATTTAATGTTTTTGATGTCATAGGGGAATTAGAATGACCCCTTCACACTTGTGGAGCAATCCGACCATCTTGATCTTCTTTGGGTTTGAAGGGTGACATATCGTAATTCCAAAATGAGTTGCTTTTACCCCAAGTGGCCTTATGGTTGCCTACTCATATCACCGAAATACATGGAGTGCAAATCGCTACAATTTTCGAGTGGATAGAGTAGGTAACTGGATACGAGGCTTGCTTGAGATTGTGATTTTAAGTGATTTTTTTTGTTATTTTGAACATTCTGATGATCCTAAACCACAAAAGTGTGATTATTTGTTGTTTTTATTATTCCCTCATTGAAGGAACTACTTTACTTTGATCAGTGATCTTGGCTGCTATCAGGTCTAGCAACTTTTGATTTCCTACTTGTGGTCACTATCGCCTTGAGCGGCCAAGAAGCTCGAGCCACTGACATCAGTAGTGGCCAAGGCATAATTAAGAAAATATAAAATTTGCAATTCTAGGGTTTTGACCTATCATTTTCACTACTAAAGATTTCATTTTCAGAGCTCTGGTGCAGTGGCGACAGTTGTGACTTCAAAACTTACTGGTGCTGAGGACATGGCTGTGCAAGGCAAGACATCAGCTACTGGAGGAGCCAGAGCTTCTCGGGTATCTCTCTTCAAAACCCTAGCTCTATTTTCTTTGCTTAAGTAAAATTGAACTCCACTAAGAAATGAGCAAAATGAACATCACTAAACCTGCTGGCAATGAATAAACTTCGTAACTAGGCTTAGGTTCCTTTTTGCCACGGTGGGTTGGTCCCCAATTTTGTAATCTGTTAGTGGCTTTAGCCTAGGGTTTTTGAAAAATTTCCATTATTCCCCTACTATCGCCATTTTGGGCATTCTCAAACTTAGCTTAGTTTCGATGCTTGGGTAGGGGATTTGTTTTCCAATTTGTTTGCTTTCCCTCCCTCTGTTGTTTGGCGAAGCTATCTTGTCAAAATTGTAATTTTTTTTATTTTTTGGCCAAGGGTTTACGGGTTTTCTGTGTTGCCCCTTTGTCGCTGTCGCTCATAGCGGCTGGATCTGAGCCATTGTCACTCAAAGTAGCCAAGCTTGAATCCCAATGGTCAAAAATTTGACTATTGGGCCTTGGTCGTTGCTGCCTCCAGCGGCTAGGTTTCGACCGCTGTAGGCGACAACGGCTAAAGCTTAAGCCTTGTTTTTGCATTTTATGTATTGATTTTATGATTTTTTTTTGAATTTTTGCTTTGCTTAGGTGCAATTTATTATTTTCTTGCTTATATTTAGAGTAACTCATACTCTTTTGCACCTTTTTCATGTTTATTATGAATTATGCCTTAGATGCATTATAGTTATATTTTACTTTTCTCCTGCTTTGTTTAGATCCTCACTACTTAGGCTCAGGACCCGAAGCTCCTGTTGGACTTGCTTTCTAGATTTTATGACACTAACTAGGAGTGGTTTAAGGCCCGTGGGCTATAGTACGCTATCAGGTTGCCCCACATTATGGCAAATCAGGCATATCTTATGGCCTTAGCCCATCATTGGGAACCGTGGACCAACACCTTCCATCTTCTGCCCGATGAGATGACTATCATGTCAGAGGACGTTTATAAGATTTTTTGGACCCCATTAGATGGGGTGCCCATTATTTCATCGACCACTACTGATCAGGTGGCTATCTATGCTCAAGTGTTTGGAGCATGCTCTACATAGGCCCTCCGAGAGATTGGGTCTGGGGGAGTATCTATCAAGACTTGGTATGATGCTTAGGTTTTCACGGTGAGACATGCCGTGTTGCTGATGGTGATCAACAACATTCTTGTCCCGGATTGCTCGAGTTTGAGGTTCCCTTGGAACCTCCTAGCGATGGTGCAGGACCTTCTGGATAGCGGGGAGCCTATCATATATGCATGGGGTTGATCGCTATTGGCTTAGTGCTACGATGAGTTGTACCACATCCATCAGTGGGGATGCATCAACATTGATTGCAGTTTGATCTTACATGTTTGGATATGGGAGCACATTAAGGTAGATCGCCTTAAGGGGCTTCTAGCTAAGATTACATCTATTGAGGCTTGTACACAGTGCTATGCTACCATATGGGCTCAGGATCATGAGGAGCATAAGAGCCACAATTTTACAGGAGAGCTATCGCACTATCTGATGCTTTTACCAGATTGTTGGTCGAAGATGTCATGTGGTGGTCGTACTATGAGTGTCTGATTTGGGATGATCCTGCTAGTTTTATTGCTAGGACACGATGTAAGCAATGGCTCTTTGGCTATAATATTGCCATCCAAAAGTATTTCTTCTACTCTCAAGTTATTTTTCAGTACAGATTATAGCAGGATGTGCCCTTGGTACCATTATTGTATAGGCACCTCACAGTAGAGAGGGACCTACCTCCATGATAGGTCATAAAGCTTACAAATGAGGAGGATGCCCCAATCATAGACCTTACAATGGTTGGGGGAGTTATAGAGGCCTACTCTCAGTGGTGGGGTGATTGGATGTGGAATGGCATTGGTAGTCTAGGGCATGAGGATGATGGTGGGGGTGATGGCATAGATTCGATAGGATGCAGGGTTCGAGCCAGGACCAAGGTATGGGACCAGTCGGTAGAGCAGGTAGTAGTAGAGGATCTTGATGTCCCTGAGGAGGAGGAGGAGTTAGAGCTTGAGGAGAGAGACTCTCCTCTGAGAGCATAGTTGCACGAGATCGAGGCTGAGATCTAGGCTACTAAGATCCAGGTACAGTGGTGAGATGCTACGATTGAGCAGCTCACAACATAGATACAGTCTCTACAGGCTACTATTAAGGGTAGCAATGTCAGGATGTAGTTTTTTATTCCCACTTCTACACCATAGGAGGTTCCAGTGGTAGGCTTAGGGGCAGAGGTGGGACGACTTCAATCCTTGTTGGATGAGCATGAGGAGAAGGTCTGGGGACTTGTGGATCATGTTACCCTCCTTAAGATGTAGCTTAGGAGGCACGAGATTGTCCCTAAGGTGTAGGTGGTTCGTAGGCCAATGGGTGCTCTACCTCAGGGTAGTCTTCCACCCATCATAGCCAGTAGACCCGATCTCGGACAGAGAGACCTACAAGCTCACGTCACTCGACTCACGACACTTCCATAGGAGGAGGTGGCATTGGAGGATATGGCATAAGGGGCTCAGACCCGACACTTGATTGATGTTCTACTTGGTTATTGATCTATTTTTGAGGTTGATTGACCTCGATGAATATAGCCCATGGGAATTTTTGTATATCCATTGGACTTGACACACATGTTTTTATGATAGATTTACCTTTTATGACTTATTATGTGTATCATTTATTTCTTATGTGTTTGTTATTATTTTGTTTTATGATATGATGCGATGATCATATTATGATGATTTGATGAATATGCTAGATGATAGATGATATTTGAAGATGCTTAGATGGATGTGTAGATGCTTATATGATTTGATGATATGATGCAATGTATTTTGATGATGAATGATGAATTTATGGTATGCAAATGGATATTACCTATATATTTTATGATGTGGTTTATGGATGATTAATGACTTCTTTTTGTGAATACGATGTTATTGCTAAATGCATGTTTTAACTTTGCTTTAATTGTATGCATCTAACTCATGTGATGGAATGGTATAAATGAATCTGTATGTTCTAATTGTGGCACCCTAAAATTGGTGCAGTAAACCTTAGCAAATAATTAAAATTACCTTAGTAATAATTCAAATTCAAATTCAACCCCCAAAACCGCTCCCAAACTACCTGCTGCCCATTTCCTCATTTTCCATGCCATTTTTAGAGTTTGTTTTGTCCATTTGATGATATCATCGCCGATCAGATGATATCACCTTAGATCGGACGATTTCGTCTGGAGAAGAACGTCCAGACGATCTCGTCCCAAACTGATTTGTGCATAGTTAGCTTCTGTTTCAACGACGTCTCTAATCTAGGTAGAAGCGTGTTTGCACCGTTAGAGACCTCCCCCGTTGGAGATATTCCAAATTAGGATGACCTCCAACCTCCTAACCTCCCTCCTAAGCCTATTTAACCTTAGGACCCCCTCTTGGCATTCCCCTTGGCTGAAATTCCCTGTAACACGAATTCTACATGCATTAGACTATCTTAAACCACCATTTGCATTTGTATTTTTCCAAGTTTGTTTGTAGGAACTTCACTGTTTTTCAGTCGAAGCAAGCTCAGATCCTCGCAGATGATCCTGTTCAATTCGAGATGATTTCGTACCAATCCGAGATGATTTCGACTATAGTCAACATTGGGGGCAATCAGTGCCCAGGGTTTGCATTTTCTCACTTTGTCTATTGATTTATCCTACATTTAGTTAAATTTGTTATTATTCCTTATTGTTCTACATCTTGGAGTTCACCCATATAGCTTAAGTGCACAATGAAGTCATAATTTGTCATTAGAACATCATAATCTACTTGAATTTTTATTTGTGATTATCACCTTAGCATCTATGTTGCCATTTTACACCATTTTTCTCTCGTTAGAATAGTTGCATTTCCGGTATTTTGTATCTATTTCTCTGTTTGTAGGTCTCCGACGAATTCGTTTGATGAATTCATCAGATCTCAGATGATCTCGTCAGATCTCAGATGATCCTATCAAATTCCAGACGATCTGGACTGCTTCAAAAATTAGAACCTTCATCAGACATCCGGATCAGGTATAGTTCTTTAATCTAGCGTATTATTTCTGTTTTCTGTCCAAATCTATTTTTTGTATTTATTTAATTTGCATTTTCATAATAGAACACTTAGATTCATCTGGCCAAACCTAGGACTTGGATGTTTAAAGATAAAACTGAACACATTAAACACATTCCCAACCTAGGCGTGGAAACTACCACTAAACGTTTCCTGGTGAACCCCACCATCCGTCGAAAAATCACCTTAATACCCCTCCCTTGAGAGGTGGGACCTTCCAAGGGCCTCTCAGTCCGAGGTACCGTCCCATACTTTTAGCATCCCCCTTTCGGGTGCGGATCCTTTAGCCTGAAGGTAAGGGTGTGAAAAATTTGGAATGATACATTTTGGTGAACCCGACGTGAAACTAAAACCTTTTGAAAAAAAAACAAAAAAAAAAACAAAAACATAGATGCATTTAAAATTATTAGAAAACTACTAAGTTGCATATCATGTCTAGATGGTAGCTCCTAAGAAAATACTAGCAGTTACTATAAATGTTGAAAACCAATTAGCATCCATAGAAGTTAATTCTATGCTTAGTGTGCCTGAAACAGATAGAAATCAATTTTTGTGGAAAGAACTGGATAGGAGATTAGACCTCATTTCATCTAGATCAACCGAATTTAGACAAATCAAGAGGTTTGCCCTAGATAGGATCCTGGATCCTCATCAACTCATTTTTTATCATGAACTTCAGAGAGCCCGCCATAGGTGGTTAGCTTATAGGAGAGCTCTTGTGTCTTCAGAATTGTTCACCTTCGAGGAATACCTCGAGAACACAGCTGTTATACACCAATTCCTAGGTTGTGTAGAAGATCAAGAGGTCGTTCTTACGGATAGGGAAATATGGAGGAGAGATTCCTCCAGCTATGTTATATTGAGAGTATTGCCACAAACTCTTTTTCTACCAACCAGAGTCTGAGATAGATAATATCACTATAGCACTTTTTGTTAAATTCTTGACAAAAAATTTCCAATTTGAAGAAGAACACTTCATGACTCCTGAAGAACTCGAGCCCATTAATGACATTTATAAATTATTTATAGAAAACTAGATCATTGCTTTCATTATTATTTCTTGCATTTATTGTGTTGTTTTTTATCTTTATAATATTGTTACAAAAACAAAAAATAGAAAAAACAAGAAAAATAGAAAACATAACAAAAACCCAAAACATTTTATTTTAAATACTATAGTAGGTATATAATTAAAATATATACCTTGTTGCATATATATATATACAAGTATATATATATTTGCTGAAATTTAAATTTAAGCACAATGCCTAAACTTAGAAATGGTAAACAAACTGAACAAGAAGAAGAAGATTGGTTGGGAGGCAAAACTACAAACCCAAATGTCCTTCCTGAGGATCCAATTTCGGAAGGAGAAACTCTAGAACAGCCAGAAGATGACCTGGCTGAAGAAAATGAACAACAAGAAAACCTTAAAGAGGAAGGATCCTCGTCCCCTAGAATAGCTCCAGATGGAACTATTGCTTTTGATAACTTAGATCATTTCTGGAAATTTTTCAATAATAACATTGGTGCTCTTAATATGACAGTTCATATTGATAAAGGGCAAATTAGTGACACTCAAGCAGCCATGGAACATATGTTTGATGTGCACACTAATCCCTTGTCTTTCATTGATCAAGAAAGTGATAAATCTGGACCATCCAATAGAGATATGGTCACTATGATTCAAAACATTCCAAAACAACAGGTTACCCAACCCCCTAAGGAACCTGTTATTGAGCCTAAAATAATTCCCACACAAAAGAAACCTTACTTCACTGCCTTAATTTGCCAAACTATTGATCAATATGCTTAAAGTAGACAAAAACCTAAAATGAAGCCAAACACCAATTTTCAACAATCGGGCATACAACATAATACAACTTCAAAATTTCTTCATAACACCCTTCCTACCAACAATTTACACAATAGAAACATAGCATCTAATATTCATGTCCCTCCATATGTTCACAAATCTCATATTAATGCCCTACCGAACCAATATGGTGGGCAAACTAGTAATCTGGAAGCCATGGTGAAATAGTTAGCTTTGCGTATGGACCAGATAGATCCCTACCGTCCCTCATATAATTATCGAGAGATATGTAGTCAACCTTTGGATCCCATAGTTGTAGCACAACCATACCCTAAACACTTCCCCATGCCCGTCCTGCCTATATATAAAGGAACTGAAGATCCCATAGAGCATCTTCGTATGTTTAGGATAGCATGTCATGATATATCACATGATGAATTGCTATTACTAAAAATGTTCCCAAAAAGTTTAGGAGGAATGGCATTAGAGTGGTACTATCAATTGCCCACTCATTCTTTGAGAAATTTTGAAGAAATAGCTGAATCGTTTGTCCATCAATTTAGTGCCTACATCGAGAGGCATGTCACCATTAAAGATTTGTACAACTTAAAACAAGACAAAGATGAATGTTTTGCTGATTTCTTAGCTAGATGGCAGCAATTGACAGGAAAACTGCACTTTGTGTTACCTTATAGGGAAATGTTGGACATTTTTATCAATAATTTGCAAGAACAAATCTCCTATGAGTTATCAACTGCTACCTTAACCACCTTCGAACAAGCTATAGACTTAGCTCGAAGGGTAGAAGATGCTCTCATTAGGAGAGGTCACCTCAAAAAGAAAGATGATGAGAAAACATCCAAAAATCAGTATAAAAACAAACAAGTTGTAGGTGACGGAGTCACTGACAGCAGAAATGTTGCTAATATCAATACAACAAAGACAATAGAAAAATTTATATTAAAACCCCCTGATAAACCTCCTCGAGAATTTACTAGATTGAATCAACCTTTATCAACCATTCTACCTCAATTATTAGCACAAGGCTTGATTCAATTACCAGCTATCCGGGAACCTGATCCAACTATACCCGGATATAGAGCCGATCTACACTATGACTTTCATAGAGGACCTAGACATGCTACAAATTCTTGCAAAAGATTGAAACATAAAATACAAGACTTGATTGATAATAATGAAATGGAGGTGTAAGCTTTCAAACCTAAAAAAAATGCTCCTAATAACGCTCAAAAGACCATTCCCCAAAATCAAAATCATAATGCTAATCAATCATTGGATATATTTCAACATCCTTTACAAAACCATGGTAAAGAAGTGGCCAATCAAATCGAACATCATAATGTTCCCCCTCCTACCCAATATGTAGGGACTATTTGCGGACAATTACCTGTTCAGGATCCTCAAATATTTGACACAACTTTATCCCTGGTCACGACTAGGCCCCTACATAATTTTCAAACTCCCGATCATAGTGATGTAGAATCAGATACTGAAAGTGAAGTAGACATCACCTCAAACCAATCGAATAGTTTTGAAAATGAATCAGATCCTATTCAACCTATCACAGATGTTATGGTTCCAGAAGAACCATTTCCTAGAAGAGATACTACTCGACCCTCTTCTAATCAATTCCTTCCTAATGAACAAGCCATAAACGCTCAACCGAGACCAGTTCAACGTCTTCAATATAAAATTGTAGGTACCATCAAAGCCGTTACCAGACAACAGGCTTAAAACTCTCAACAGGATCAAACTCAGAATGATGGGTCAGCCCCATTTATTTTGAAAAATCCCAATAAAGGGAATCATATGTCTAATGTTCAACTTAAGCCTCCTTACAATATTAATGAACAATTATCCAACACTACAACCAAAATTTCCCTATTGGATTTGTTAAGATCTTCTCCCACCCACAGGGATGAGTTAATGCTTACATTAAGCCAAATGATGGTACCTCAAAATATTCAACCTGAAGCCATGTCCAATACTATCATCACTTGAGAAGTCGATTGTATTGACTTATGAGATAAAGATATCCCACAACACAGTTTACATAAGGATAATCCCTTATATATTACTGCTCTAATTGGAGATGTAGCTGTTAAAAGAGTCCTAATTGATATGGTTCATCTCTAAACATTTGTACTTTTGACTTCTACCAACGGTTTCACCACTCATCAAGACAAATTATCCAACTTAACCTTAAAAGAATTACAAGAATTGGGCGTTTCACCCACCCCTCCTAATTTTGAAAGAGATCTACACATGGAAGTAGAAAACTTCATTAAAGTTAACATTGGAACTGAGGATACTCCTCACATAATCAATATTGGATCAACATTAAGTCAAGAAAAACAAGATGAATACATTGCATTCCTTAAAAAATATGAAGATGTCTTCGCTTGGACATATGAAGATATGCCAAGTCTGGACCTTTCTGTAGTCATGCATCATCTAGTAGTCCATCCGGATGCTAAACCTGTTAAATAGAAACTTAGAAAAATGCATCCCAAAGTGGCCCTGCTAGTCAAAGGGGAGTTAGAAAAACTCCTGAATGTTATTTTCATACAAGCTATTGATTATGCTGAATAGATTCGAATGTAGTTCCAGTCACCAAGAAAGAAGCTACCAAAGTTAGGGTATGCACAGACTTTAGAGATATTAACGATGAATGCCCTAAAGATGATTTTCCTCTTCCAAACATGGATCAAATCATTGAATTTACTGTCGGGAGTGGAATGATGTCCCTAATGAATGGATTCTCTGGCTACAATCAGATCAGGATAGCTCCTGAAGATCAGGCTAAAATAGCCTTTATTACCCCTTGGGGTACCTTTTGTTGGAAAGTGATGCCATTTGGTTTAAAGAATGCCGACGCAACATATCAACGAGCTATGACTTATATATTTCATGATATGATGCATGATATCCTACATGATTATGTAGATGATATTATAGCTCGCTCTATTAAAGAAGATGATCATTTAGATGATTTGAGAAAAGTATTTAATCGGTTAAGAGAATACCTTATTCGATTAAATCCAGCCAAATGCATATTCGAAGTTAAGTCCGATAAACTATTAGGGGTTTTAGTTTCTTTACGTGGTATCGAAATCGACCCTCTCAAAATTACGGCTATCACTGATATGCCCGCACCTACCAATATATCGGAGTTACGAAGTTTACAAGGTAAGCTTCAAGCCATCCGTCGCTTCATCGATAAGTTGGCGGACAAAACCACTCCCTTTCTTAAGCTCCTTAAGAAGGATGTTCCTTTTAACTGGGACGACGAATGTAAGGAAGCTTTTGAACTTCTCAAACAATACCTCCTTAACCCACCTGTGCTTTCACCGCCTAGACCTAATCGCCCATTTCTCCTGTATATTTCAGCTTTAGATTTCGCTTTAGGAGCTATGTTAGCTCAGCTTGATGATGAGAAGAAAGAACGTGCTAATTATTACATTAGCCGAACCCTCATCAGTTATGAAACCCGTTATACAACATTAGAAAAATTATGTCTAGCAGTCGTATTTTCTACATAGAAATTACGTCATTATATGCTTAGTCAAAAAACTTATGTCATTGCTAAATATGATCCCTTGAGGTATCTCATGAGTCGACCTTATTTATCGGGTCGCACAGCCAAGTGGGTTCTTGCTCTAAGCGAGTTTGAACTCACGTTCATAGGACAAAAGTCTGTTAAGGGTCAAATCATAGCAGATCAATTAGCTGCTGCACCCTTAGAGTCTACCCATCCCCTCATCATTGAGTTTCCTGATGAATGCCTTCAATTAGAGGCAGACCATATTGAACAATGGTCCTTATACTTTGATGGAGCCCGATGCATGAGTGGGGTTGGTGCGGGTATTATTTTAATATCCCCACAAAAACATCTTATACCTTTGTCCTTTAAATTAACATTTGCTTGCACTAATAATACTTTCGAATATGAGGCTCTAATCCTTGGATTACGAGCTGCCTTGGCATTAAAAATCAAACATCTGCTAGTTTTTGGTGATTCTCAACTTGTCATAAACCAAATTAATGAAGTTTATCAGACCAGAGATGATAAATTGTGCCCATATAAAGCATATGTTTTGCAATTGTTATCCTTGTTTGATAAAGTTACTTTGGAAGCTATTTCGTGAACTAGCAATCGTGCAACTGATGCTATGGCCGCAACTGCATCTCTTCTGCCCTTGGAGTTAGATGACGAATATGCCACCATCATTATTCGTCGACTCCAGGAACCCGCTTCAAATAAGTCATGTTTAGAACCTTTGGATGTGTTTCTAATCAATGAAACTACTCCTGAACCTTGGTATACGGATATAATTGATTTTCTCCAAAATGGGACTTTCCCTGCCAATTCTAATAGAAACCAATGTCGGTTATTACGTCGACGAGCAAGTCGATTTGTAATAATTGGCAATACTTTATATAGGAGATCTTTTGAAGGTATCCTATTGAGATGTTTGAATCTAGAAGAATCCAAATCAGCTTTAAGTGAAGCCCACGATGGATCTTGTGGAGGACACTTCAGTAGTAGTGTCATTGCTAAAAAGCTCCTTAGGATAGGCTACTTTTGGCCTACCATGGAAAAGGATGCACATGATTATGTGCGCCATTGCGACAAGTGCCAGAAACATGCTGACCTTGTCCATGCGCCTGCACAAGAGCTGCAAGCTATTTCATCTCCTTGGCCCTTTTCAAAATGGGGCTTAGACATTATTGGCAAAATTAATCCTGTGTCATCTGATGGACACAAATTCATCATAACCACCACTGAGTATTTCACGAAGTGGGTTGAAGCTATGCCTTTAGCTTCCTGCACTGGAACTCAAGTCTCTAAATTTATTTTTAATCAAATCATTTGTAGGTTCGGAATTCTCGCAAATCTCATCTCAGACAATGGAACTTGTTTCAAAAATAAAGATGTTAAAAAATTATGCCAAAAATATAAGATTCAACATCGCTGGTCCACTCCCTATTATCCTCAGGGTAATGGTCAAGTAGAAGCATCTAACAAAACCTTAATCAAAATTCTCAAAATATTGGTCAATAAAATCGGCCGCGACTCGCACATTCAATTATATCCAGCTTTGTGGGCCTATCGAACTAGTGTTCGAACTCCCACTAGGAACTTCACCTTTTGTCTTGGTTTATGGCGCTGAAGCCATTTTTCCATTTGAATTAGAAGTTCCTTCTTTGGCTCTACTACTTCAAGATACCGAAGTAGGAGATGAATATCGAAGTCGGCAGACTCGACCACTGGAACTTCTAGATGAAAAGCGCATCAATGCTTTGGAGCACCTTCGTGCCTACCAAAACAAGCTTAAAAGATCATATGCCAAGAAAGTTCGTCATCGATCCTTTGAGGTCGGCGACCTTGTTTTAAAAGAAAATAAAAAAAATACTAATGCAACTAAAGACCTTAAAGGTAAATTTGAGCCCAACTGGCTTGGACCATATATTATCACTGCTAAATTTGAATCGAGAGCATACAAATTAGCTACCTTAGATGGTAAATATTTAAAAGAACCTATGAATATTATGCATCTTAAGCGATATTACGCATAAAATTTGGTCATTTCATCATTTGTACATATTTTGCATGTTGTCTCATTTAAAAAATATATATAAAACTGTTTACACAAAAACAAACAAAAAAAAAAATAAAAAAATAAAAAGTCAAAACAACAATATTATTGACTCTTTTCAAAACCCAAAAAAAAAAATAAAGAAGAAAGAGAGAGTCAAAATCATCAAACTCTTCACAAATATTTGTTGTATATATTTCTTCTTCAAGTATTGCAGTTATATTTTCAAGTTATTTTGGATAAATTAGCATTTATTTGGAATCCCCCACTATCACAAACACAAAAAATAAATATCTTGATTTTATCTGGCATGATTACTAATCTCTCTTATATCAAAGTCCACAAAATTCAATTAAATAAAGTTTGAGCATAGAGAATTGATCTTGTTATTTACTTAAACCAAGCATATCTTTTCACAATAAAATGATTACATTTGTAATTTCCATGCTATGTTACATAGTAGAAGTGGTTCTTGAGCGAAAAGTTTCCCCGCTATCCTATCATGCACATGGTCTAGAATCTTTGAGAATTGGCAAAAGGACAAGCTCACCCCTACCCGAAATAAAAATCCCTTGCTCTACAGCTAATCCGAGCAAGTATCCCTAGCATAGAAAGAAAAGAAAAGTTCAAAAGAAAAAGAAAAAAGAAACAAGTTATTTCAGCATTATCTCAAATATCAAGCCAAAATACAAAAGTACAAAAAAAAAAAAAAAGCAAAAGAAAAAAGCAAAAGCAAAAGCAATAAAATCCCTTTCCCTACCCCTTGAAAAGAAAAGAAGGGTTGATGAGCTTGAATCCCTGGAATTCTCAATTATTCGAAAACTGTGAGGTAAGCCCCATAACAAGTGGTTTGTGCCCAACCCGCTTGGCCTTGGGTAACTCCTAGCGTGGTGATATGTCTGTCACATTAGCGACCTTCTTTTGTACGGACCTATGTCTCGCTTATGGATTAGCTAGCTCTTGATAACCCGACCTACATAGTAGTCTCGGTATGGTTATATGCATCTAAATCATGGTTAATGAACACTTATTTGGTTCATTCAAATCACTTGTATCAAATTATCTTGCTCAAAACTTGGTAAATGAACAATGCAATTGCACACACATTTGTATTTGAGAGATTTTGTGTATCATTATGATAAATCAAGATTGGTAATGAACTCACATACGCACATGGGATTCCTTATAAATCTAACTTTTGTCTTTAAGATACTTTGAAATATTTTTGCAAATTGTTTGGAATAAATTCATTTTCTTCTTTGAAGAACAGTTGTTTAGTATAAAGACAACTACATGCATTCTCAAAAAAAATCAAAATCATTTTCCAAAACATGCAATCAAGTTACATTTATATATATTATCGACTTTCGCGACGATGGTATAGTTCCAAAAACCAAAATTGGAATTTTATGCCTAGTGCAAGTCCTCATCTTCATATTTTCTGACTATTTCAAAAATTAAAAATCAACCATGCAATAAAACTATTATTTTCTTCTTTGGATTTCGCGATGATGGTATAAGTCTATACCTAAATATTCTATGCCTAGCGCAAACCATTGTACCAATTTTATTCCCCATTTATTTAAAATCATAAAAACATATGACTTAAATCATTATGTTACACAATTATGCTTTAAAACAAACAAACACCTATTCTATTTCATGTCATTATGTCAAACTTCAATTTTGCAATGATGGTATAATTCCTAGGGAATTATCCAAAAAATTTATCACACTTAGGAATTTATGCCTAGCAAAAGTCATTTTAAAATATTTCATGCATAATATTTTCATGGAAATCTGAAAAACAAATCATCATCATCATCATCATTTGCATCATCACAACAAAGTCTTAAGACAGTCTCTTAAGCACTCTTTTACTTTTAGCAATATTTCTATACTAGGATTAGCTTGACGACCGAGTGAGCGACGACTCCATGAAATGGTCTATAATAGCGACAATGTCCTTTGAAATTATTGTTAAAAGTCCCTTTTATTTTTATCAAATTATCACATCACAAACAACCAACTTGTTTACATCAGATTATTTCATTTAAATTTTAAAAAAGCATGACATTCAAACCATCATATTTCCAAATGGCATAATTACATGAATCATCGAATCAATCAATCAAAACATTAAAGCATCATACAAATACATAAGACAAGTCATATGATCAAAAATATCTCATCTATATATATCTCAACAATATATGTACATCATCTCAAAACTAGATTGGTATGCCACAATCTGTACCTAGGCATACTCAATCCCCTATCAAAAATAATAATAAGCACTATAATCAATCTGTGCAGTGCAATCTGTAGCAGCTAGCCTCGAGAACCCCTCGAGCTCTCAGCCTCATCTCCTCCCCCGCCCCGAGGTGGACGAGGTGGCCCCATCATAGTCCGTGTGGTGCTATGAGTCCTGGACTCTGATCGTGATGATGTCCTCGATGACCTCATCCCGACAGGCTCCGCAATATGGGCCGACAGCGGTAACCTCTGCCCCTCTGGCACCATATGGTGGTATAGTGTCTGATAGAATGTGACCTGGGCAATAGCCCATGCTAGATCCCGAGTGCTCGCCCCTCCGCTCCGTGCTTTGAGGCGTGCTACCTCATCTCTGAGCTGTGTGGCCTCCTCTCGATGTCGTGCAGCCTCATCCTGTAGAGTCTGCACCTCTGCCTGGAGACGGACAGTCTCCACCCGGAGAGTAGCCATCTCACTACTCTCTCTTGTGTCCACACCCTTGCCCTTATCGGGCGATGGTGGTCTCTCTCTCCATGGAGAAGGGGGTCTCTCCTCCCTCCTCTCCCGCTGCCGTGGCCTCTGCTGAGCCTGTGGTCTCCTCTGCTCTCTCCCACCGTGACCCTGTGCCGCCTCAATGGCCGCCTGGTGCCGCCTCCCCATCCGACGCACAACCGTGTGAATCGGACCCTGAGCCCTCGTCATCCGAGGAGGGCGGATGCCTGTGTACCAGGCATCGTAGCCGTCAGCTACCCCAACGTCGTCCCCATCCACCGGCCGAATGGGGGCATCATCTGTGTCCGGACCCCAGAAGCGCTGCATATCTCGAGCCCCGCTAACTATAGTGTTATCCCGGATAGTCCGAGAAAACTCGTAGTCTCTGAGGGATGGGATCCCCTGCTGTAGACCGAACTGCCTCAAAACTCGGTCATAGCGATGGAGCTCCACCTCTCCCCTCTCCATCCTTAGCCAACAGGCTCGCCTAACGTGAGCCAGCTCCTGTCCATCCTCGGCCCACCCTGGATGATCTCTCCAAGGCCTCCAGGTGATCTGGTCGGAGACAAGGTCGTCAAGTAGTCTCCGGGACATTGGTAGATCTATCCGCCGCTGTGACCCTCTTCGGAGCCACCAGTAGAAAGCTCGGGGCCTCTCCCCGTCAATCCCTATCAGTGGGAGCCCTATCGGCCTCCGCATCGCGATGTGCTCCCAGCACCAAACCTGTAGTAGAGATGTCATAACCAGACATCGGTCGCCCTTGTATACGACCCCATGCAGGATCCTATACAATCGGCATAGTACAAAGCTCCCCCAAGCAAACCTGTATCCGTGGTCTCTCATGTCGCAGACCACATCCGTCAGTAGCCATGGTACTCTGCATCCACTCTGATGGCATAGCAACAGACCACCTACAACCCCAGCCAAAACCTGTGTCAGTCTAGATGCCCTAGGCATCTGTCGTAGAGATTCGATGTTCACTCCGCCCTTCTCCAGGGCGAAGCTCGGATCTTCGCATAGTCGCATCATCGCGTGGCCCTGATTGGCCGTGGGAGTGATTAGCCATCCTTGTATGGGGATCCTCAAAATCCTCCATACATCCTCTAGTGTGGGAGTCATCTCCCCTGTCGATAACCGAAAATAGGAAGAACCCGGATACCACCTCTCTGCTAGGGCCGTCAATAGCCCCATATCTATAGAAACCTGTGGCATCTCTGCCACATGCCGCAAGCCAACCTCGAGCTAGCTGATCTCGCTCTGCCTCGAGATAGAGCGGCCAAGTCATCCCTCAACCCATCGTATTTCCATTCTCTGCTCTTTAGTAATCCTCTCTGCAACATAAACAACAAAACAATAAAAATCATTAATAAAACAATGATTAAAAATGCAAGTAAAACAAAGTTCAATTTCATAAATGATGATATCGTCCACTATTGGACGATATCGTCCCAAATTTGAGCAAATTCGTCTCCGATTTTGCCAGCCGAAATCGTCCCCTTTTTGACGAAATCGTCCCCATTTCGTCGATTTCGCCTCTGGACGAAATCGGCGATATCGAGACGATTTCGACGAAATCGAGACGATTTCGTCTCGACGACGTCGACGGCCCAAAAATGGCCGCGATGCTCAAAAATCATCAAAATTTAATCTAAAAAGCATGAAATTCAAAATTCAAGCCTTCTAAACTAAGTTTAGACCCTTACCCGTAGCCCGCGTCGGACCTCTGTCGATCTGTGCGTTGTCTCGACCATCTTGTTTGCAGAGCTCTAGAAACCAGAAAATAAAAAATGAACAATAAAAATGAATTAGGGTTTTTCCCTATTTTTCTTAATTTTATTCAAAAACAATTAGCAACAAATTTAATTTTGGCTTTTTCGTGTTTTTACCTCAAACGTTCGATTTGGGTAAAAACACGGAGGGGGCATCATAGTAAGCTGTCGTACGATTCGACCAAGAATCGTCGCCTAAAAATGGGAATAAATTTTTGCTTTCTCGTAGATCGAGAAGAACTCATCTTTAACGCATTTTCCTCAAAAAATTCGCTAAAGAGGGGGCAAAATGTAGCACCCTAAAATTGGCGCAATAAACCTTAGCAAATAATTAAAATTACATTAGTAATAATTCAAATTCAAATTTCAACCCCAAAACCGCTCCCAAACCGCCTGCTGCCCGTTTCCTCATTTTTCATGCCATTTTTAGAGTTTGTTTTGTCCGTTTGATGATATCGTCGCCGATCAGACGATATCGCCTCAGATCGGATGATTTCGTCTGGAGAAGAACGTCCAGACGATCTCGTCCCAAACTGATTTGTGCATAGTTAGCTTCTGTTTCAACGGCGTCTCTAATCCGGGCAAAAGCGTGTCTGCACCGTTAGAGACCTCCCCCGTTGGAGATCTTCCAAATTAGGATGATCTCCAACCTCCTAACCTCCCTCCTAAGCCTATTTAACCTTAGGACCCCCTCTTGGCATTCCCCTGGCTGAAATTCCCTGTAACACGAATTCTACATGCATTAGACTATCTTAAACCACCATTTGCATTTGTATTTTTCCAAGTTTGTTTGCAGGAACTTCATTGTTTTTCAGCCGGAGCAAGCTCAGATCGTCGCAGACGATCCTGTTCAATTCGAGACGATTTCGTACCAATCCGAGATGATTTTGACTGCAGTCAACATTGGGGGCAATCAGTGCCCAGGGTTTGCATTTTCTCACTTTGTTTGTTGATTTATCCTGCATTTAGTTAAATTTGTTATTATTCCTTATTGTTCTGCATCTTGGAGTTCACCCATATAGCTTAAGTGCACAATGAAGTCATAATTTGTCATTAGAACGTCATAATCTACTTGAATTTTTATTTGTGATTATCACCTTAGCATCTATGTTGCCATTTTACACCATTTTTCTCTGTTAGAATAGTTGCATTTCTGGTATTTTGTATCTATTTCTCTGTTTGTAGGTCTCTGACGAATTCATCTGATGAATTCGTCAGATCTCAGATGATCCCGTCAGATCTCAGATGATCCTATCAAATTCCAGACGATCTGGACTGCTTCAAAAATTAGAACCTTCATCAGACATCCGGATCGGGTATGGTTCTTTAATCTAGCGTATTCTTTCTGTTTTCTCATCCAAATCTATTTTTTGTATTTATTTAATTTGCATTTTCATAATAGAACACTTAGATTCATCTGGCCAAACCTAGAACTTGGATGTTTAAAGATAAAACCGAACACATTAAACACATTCCCAACCTAGGCGTGGAAACTGCCACTAAACGTTTCCTGGTGAACCCCACCATCCGTCAAAAAATCACCTTAATACCCCTCCCCCGAGAGGCGGGACCTTCAAAGGGCCTCTCAGTCCGAGGTACCGTCCCATCCTTTTCCCATCCCCCTTCCGGGCGCGGATCCTTTAGCCTGAAGGTAAGGGTGCAAAAAATTTGGAACGATACACTAATCATTTAAAACATACATAATGCATATGACGTTGACAATCTTAATAGGTGATACCACAAAAAGTTTAAAAATAATCATAAATTTAAATAATCATTTCTATCATAAGAATTGATTAAGTATTCATTTATGAGATGTAATGGTGTGTAATGTATTTTATTAATAAGTTTCTATAAATTAAAATATATAAAGTAGTCAGTGGCCGTCTATATACTATTTCTAATATATACGGTATATGTCCTACTATGTTGATACCCCCTAATTTATAGAATCTTATAAAGAATATGGTGGTGTGAATGATGTTATGATTTTTTGCTATGTAAATTTTTTTGGGGCTTTTCGGAGATTCAAACACTCTAGTTCCCCTATCAACAACTGTCTACTTACCACTTAGAATTTTGAAAAGTTATACTTTTACCATTGACCTGGTTTTTCATGATATTTGTGTGTGCATGTGATTGTATATTTTGAGTTAGAACTCAAGCATTTCCTTCGATGTCAGGTAGGATTCTTTCAGCCCATTGCTAAGATTAGGGATCCTCAAGTGTTCATCTCATCCTTATGTTGGACTTAGTTGGACTATACCACTAGGCAATATTTGGTTACCTAAGCTAGCTCATCCACATTCAAACATTGGTCTACACAAATGCATGAAGCAATTGTAATAGACATATCATCATGCTTAAGGATTTCTCCTTCCAGTTTTGTACAATGCTAAGAATTCCAAGGATTCAAGCTTTATTCCCTTCTTTTTGGCTTTGGATTTTTGCTCATATGTAGTGATGAAAATCACTATTTATTTTTTATTGATTTTTTCTTTGAGCAAGGATTTTTTTGTAGTGATGATAATCACTATTTATTTTGCTCATTCTGAGTGATGAAAATCACTGTTTATTTTTTATTGATTTTTTCTTGAGCTTGTTTTTTTTGTATTTTGAATATATGATTTGTGTATCGGATTTTTGCTTTGAAATCTAGACTGTATGCTTGGCCTTTTGAATATGTACTTTGCTTTGGGATTTTTCTTGTTTTTATTTAAGCAAGGGATTTTGATAGGGTAAAGCTTATCCTTTTGCCAATTATCAACACCTTTAAACCGGTTGCATAGGGGGATAAGCAAGGATAATCCTTTTTGCTTAAGGTAACCTAGACCACTTTGCAGCTTTCATCTTTTCCTTGTACCAGCTAGGATTTTAATTTTTCAATTAGTGACGAGATATTGAATATCCAAGGCTTTATCATAGCTAGGCCTTATTTTCTACTAATCAAAGTTGTTTTCCTCAAAAGTTGATAAGATTACTAGATTTTGTTGACTAACCGAAAAGCCTTAGTATATTATGTATAGCAACAAATAATGGTTGTGTTGAAAAACACAATTACACACATGTGGATGGATATGGATGACTTGTGCGACAAACTGTGGTATCACTTTTAAGACTCTCATGACATATCTTGTAATGTATGTGAACATGCAATGCAATGATGTGGATGCAAAATGTGAAGTGCAATTGTTTTTGTATTTTTGATTTTATGTTGTTTTTGTATTTTTGATTAATTTGACCAAAGGGCTAATGATGCCTTTGGGGCTTTTGTTATTGATTTTGACCAAGCGGTATGAATTACCCTTGGAGCATTTTTTATTTGATTTTTGACCAAGTGACGTGAATTACCCTTGGAGCCTTTTGAATTGATGTTTGACCAAGTGGTGTGAACTACCCTTGGAGCCTTTGATTTGATTGTTTGACCAAGCAATATGAATTACCCTTGGAGCCTTTGATTTGATTGTTTGACCAAGCGATATGAATTACCCTTGGAGCCTTTTATTTGATTGTATTTTTGAAATTTTATGCTTTTATGATTTGTTTGTGTTTTTGACATATTTGAATGTTTTTGATTTTTGACATATTTGAATGTTTTTGATTTTTGACATATTTGAATGTTTTTATTTTTATGAAATATTTGAATGTTTTTGTGTTTTTATGTGTAAAATGCCTTTAAGTGAATGATATTGAGAGGGTCAGGCCATTCAAAACCATCTAATGATATAAGGCAATATGCTCCAGGCCCAAATTTTTGTGAAATCATGTATGGACCTATCCAGTTTACCATGAACTTATCTCACAGATGCGGTGGCAAATTTGAATTTTGCTAGTTTTCTTTGAGCACTAGATCTCCAAACTTGAATTCCCTTAGGTGGACTTTACTATTGTAAGCTCACACAATACAATCTTGGTAAACATAGAGATGCTCTAAAGCATTGACTCGGTGTTCATCAAGAAGCATCAACTGATCAAGGCGACCTTATCGTGCAACTTCATCATCTATGAAGTATTTTAGTGCTATGCGTAGAGTCAGGATTTCCAACTCTAGAGGCATGATGGCTTTAGTGCCATTTACTAGTGAAAATGGTGTTGCCCTAGTGGGAATCCGTAAACTAGTCCTGTATGCCCATAGTGCAAGAGGCAATTGCATGTGCCAATCCTTGTGATTTTCTTGCACCGTCTTCCTCAAAATGGAGACTATTGTTTTGTTTGAGGCTTTTGCTTGCCCGTTTGCTTGCGGATAATAAGGTGTTGAAAAAATGTGTTGAATATGGTATTTTTTCATTAAAGCATGCACATTTTTATTCTTAAAATATGGCCCATTATCCGATATTACCTTAGAAGGGACCCCAAAATGACTTATGATATTGTGGAGTATAAACTCCGCAATCCTTGGTCCAATTGTTGATGTTAAGGGGATCACTTCTACCCATTTAGTGAAGTATTCTATGGCCGTTATGATGAATTTATGTTAGCCTAAGGATGGGGGTGAGATATTCCCAATCAAGTCTAGTCCCCATTGCAAAAATGGCCATGCTGCCTGGATGGGCTGCAAAGCTTACGATGGTAAGTGTGTTAGATTTGCATGATGCTGGCACTTACTACATTTCCTGACATACTCACAGTAGTACTTTTCCATTGTGGGTCAATAGTAACCCATTCTCAAGATGCGATTAACAATGGCCATTCCACTAAAATGGCCTCCACATATTTCATCGTGAGCTTGCAAAACTACTCAAGATGTTTCCTACGGCTCAAGACAACGGAGCAATACTCCATCATATCCTAATATGTAGAGGATTTCTCCTAGAAAAATGTATCTTGTTACTCTCTATTTAAATGTTCACCTTTCAATATGTGATAAAACTTGAGGTATTATTTCAATCTTCAGGAAGTCCCGTAGTTGGGAAAGCCAATCCTGATAGGCCACAACCTCTATAGAATAGACAACTCGCTCTTCCTACATTTTCGAGGTAGTGAACATGGATTGAGGAAAAATTCTATGGTATATGGTCACACCATAATCTATGGGTCCTTGGGAGATCAACGACCCCCAAGGTGCTATTTGCAAGAAATTTTTGGCTATGAAGGACCAATCCTGATTTGGTTCGATGTTGATCATGTTGACCGATTCTTGATTGTCAAAAGCTTCACAACATATTACTGAGTGTGAAAGCACTTTCACATGAATGGTTGTAAAATTAGTTGAAAAATTTTGAGGGATTAAGGATCCCAAAGAGGCCATAGTTTCTGCAAATCTATTCAACGTATGAGGGATTGCCTCGATGTCATACCATTCCAATCGGGCTAAGTAATTGTCAACAAGTTTATTGGAAGTCTTTAGGAGTAGGCACCTGCATTGGAAGAGTCCTTTGACCTGGTTTACTATGAGCTTAGTCACCAAATATATTCAATATTTTAATGCCCATTGCTATGATTATTTGGAGTCCCAATATTAATGCTTCATATTCTGTATTGTTATTTGTGCATAGGAAGTCTAGTTTGAATGATAAGGGTAATGGAGAACCCTACGGTGTGATAAAGACAACCCCTGCTTTGCCTCATTGTTCACACTTCAAATCATCGAATAACAATGACATGTCTTTTTATTTCTTAGGTTCTTCGAGTTCTAGTAGATATGATAATGTAAAGACCGCATCATCGAGCAATTCTATGGTGAGAGGCTTGTTATCCTGAAGAGGTGCCTCTGGGAATTGATCTGCTATGAATTGTCCCTTGATGGAGTTTTGGCTTATGAAATATAGATCAAATTCTGTCAATAGCATGATCCACTTTGTGGTACATGTATTGTGATACGTCTTGCTCATCATGTACTGCAAAGGATTTTTCTTTGATATGATGTAGGTCGTATGGCTCAACATGTAGTGTCACAACTTTTGAGTTGCAAAGACCACTGCTAAACACAATTTTTTGACATACACGTATCCTAGCTCATAGCTCACCAAGGTGCGACTAATGTAATATATGAATTGATATTTGTATTGTGCATTCTTTTGGGCTAACATGGTGTCCAATGCAAAATTAGTAGTCAATATATATAGTAAAAATGATATGTCTGGCCTTGGTGGAGCCAATACTGGTAGTGTTGCTAGATAGGTTTTGATCTATGCAAAGGCTTGATGGCATTCTTTGTCTCAATGAAAGGGGACTTCCTTGCATAGCAACCTATTCATAGGTTTGCATTTGTCTGATAATTGGACGATGAATATTTTGATGGATGCTATCTTGCTTTGTAGGCTCCTCAACTCCCTAATGTTGGTAGGGGTGGCCATTTCTAGTATAGCCTTTACCTTTACAGGATCTACTTTGATGCCTCTCTTGGATACGATAAATCCCAAAAGCTTGCCAAAATTTATGCCAAATACACACTTCTTAGGATTAAATCGGACATTGTGTTCTATGAGGCGATCAAAGACTTGTATAAGGACTTCAACATGCTCTTGCTACAATAGGAACTTGGGTAGTAAGTCATCCATGTAATATTCCAAGATCTTATGCATATAGTCATGGAATATGTATGTCATGGCTCGCTGACATGTGGCATCAACATTTTTGAGACCGAATGATATGAATTTGTAATAGAATGTTCCCCATGGAGTAATAGAAGAAGTTTTATATTGATCTTCGAGCTTAATCCAGATTTAGTTGTATCCAAAAAAACCATCCATTAAGGAGAGAATTTCTTGACCTACGGTTGCATCTACAAGAGCATCTATGTTTGGCAAAAAGAATGAATCCTTTGGTGTTTCCCTATTCAAATCTATAAAATATGTACAGATACAGACTCTTCCATTAGGTTTCTCTATGGGTACCATGTTTGACACCCACTTAGGGTAGTCGATAGGAACTATGAATACTGCATCTAGTAGTTTTTGCAATTCGTTCTTTACCATAAAAGTGACGGTTGGATGCATTTTCCTTAGTTTTTTCTTGACCGGCTTCTTCGTAGGATCCAATGAAAGATTGTGAATGACTAACTTTGGATCTATCCCTGGAATGTCTTTGTAAGTCCAAGAAAAAATATTTGGTCTCTCCTTGAGGAGAGGAATCAAGATGGATTGTTCATGTGGAGATAGAATTTCTCCAAACTTGAATTTCCTTTGTTGGGTAGGATCATCACTGATGTGCACCTCAAAAGTTTCTTCTATAGCCATATGTGACCCATCCTCTAGCTGATGAGGCATGGGTATCAAATGAATGTCATCGATGGGATTCATAGGACCTATTGACTCAGGTTCCAAACCAACATGGAAGACGTCATACGCACAACCTAATGCAAAATGGAACGGTTGTAACATCTCTTCATTGGAGAAGAGGTCATTTGGCTCTATGGGTGAACTAGCGCAATCCCAAACAATAGCATCTATATCAAGATGCAATGATTTGGTAGGATATGCTAGATTATGAAGTGAAGTGGTCAAATCGATGGAGATCATGTTTATGGATGGGATGAAATCTCTAGGACCACATGGGTGCAATATTGTCTTATGGGTTTCCCTTCCATACTTGCGATGAGGTTCTAGAGGAATGGGAATGTTTGGATCTGGCACATGAGTAGGGCAGACAATAGGATCATTGGGCTCTAATTGCTCTTTGAATGTAAGCAGAGGAGGATTAACCATCCAATGAATGGCATATAGGTCAATAGGTCTCCCAAAAAATTAGAGTTAAGGGTCTATGGCACGAAGTGCCACCTCTCTCTACTAGCTCGTTGACTTGCTGTAAGTTGTGAGGTCCAAGATAAGCCATCTCGATCTCATTCTCAAAGTCATCATCACTTATCCAAAAATTGTTAGCATTGGTATGTGGCCCTAAGACAAGGGGCTCATGTCTTGGCCCCAAGTAGGCCATCTCTATTTCATCTTCATATTATTTTTCACTTATGAAGAATCCATTTGCATTTGTTTCTTGCCCCAAAGTCAGGGGTTGATGGCTTAGGCCTAAGTAAGCTCTTTCTGTTGAGTCTTTTGATTCATAGTCACTTTCATCTAATGTATATTCAATATCATCATGGATGGACCATGTGAACCTTTGTAAATAGCAGGGTCCTTGATAGGCTAAGCCAAGTTGTGCCTCATCATCACTTGCTTCATATCCATTCTTCTCATCCCATGAGTTGTACCATGTTGGGGTGGAATAAATTGAGGTGTTTGGATGATAAGTTTTTGGAGGCGGTATGTTTACTGTGGCCACTTGTCTGTTGCTCAAATTTACTATTCTTAGGGGGTGATAAGAAATGAAATCAATGTCTTCTCCCAACCCTATGGTTAATCTTTCCAATGCTATTGTAAGAGAGTCATCTCGACCTCTGCTATAATAGCTTAAGCCAAATATGTCAAAAGGAAGCTGATATAGTGGCTCGTAAGGCCTCCTATACCCCTACTCATATACGCCAAGGCCATAACCATGCCAATGGAAATGCTCAAAGTAGCTTAGAGAAAACTCAATATTAGAGAGGTAATGAAAATTGACTATGAATAATTCATCATCATTCTCTTTTGTATATGAAGATTTATGGGCGCAATCCAGGCCGACATGGACAAAATTGGTTTGATTGGGAGGGATTCCAAATGGAACCACTATTCCTACTGGTAGCCTCAAGTCTTTAGGCCTCCCTATGTCTTGCATAGACTCAATTATAGGTGTAAAGGTGATGTTATGTACAAGGTACTCCCCTATACCTGTGCTTGCCAAGTGTATTGATGCATGCGATGTGGATGACCCCACGAATGATACTGGCAAAGTAGGGTGATAATCACTATCTTCATCTTGATCTTGAAGATCTTCCTCTTCCATAGGACTTGGCATTTCAACAATGGCTACAATTGGCACTTCTTTGGGCCTCTCTTCCTTAACTAAGGGGGCATTTAGCTTCTGATTGTCTTTTGGTTTTGACGTTGATGGTACTTTACCTATCTTGAGTGCACCAGGAGGTGTTGATGTGCATGGGTCTTTTCTTACCCCTTTGTCTTCGTTATCCACTTGTGTGGTTGGGGATGAAGGTGCCACGTATAGGTGAGTAGAAGGGATCATGAATTCTCTTGGAATGTCCACCTGATTAACATATTTAAAAGGCTCTTCATCAACCATAACCACATAGACTTTGCTTTTGTACACATACTTGACACACTGGTGCAAGATCAAAGGCACACACTTCATGGCCCTTATCCAAGGATGCCCTAAGAGGATGTTGTACTGCATAGCACCTTCCAAGACATGAAACATCATGGGGATGGTCTTGTGCCCCACCTTGATGGGTAGGACTATCGTTCCCATAGTATTTCATAAAGCATCATTAAAATATCTCAATGTGTAAGTTGCTAGAACTATATTGGCCTTGGGTATCTTGAGGTGCTCTATTGTAGTTGTGATAATGTTTATTGATGAACCTATATCGACCAAAACCCTCTTGAAAGGTAGGTTATTTATGGCCACTACAATGTTTAGTGGAGGGTCTGGTAAGGCAACAATAATTGTCTTAATCTCATGATCATAGAATCAGATTACAGGTTCCTGGCATTCTTGCACTTGTCCCATAAAGTGAGTTTGCATCTTGCGGTTGAAGCTCAATTATTCTTAAAATATCCATTAGAGTCTCCCTATGCTTTGGGGACTATTGTATGAGCTCATAGATGGATAACATAGCTGGAGTCATCTATAGGTTTTACTCCAATCTACTACAAATAGTTACCATAGGTCTCGTTGGTGGACCTAGAAGGTTGTCTTGCCTTTCCCTAGGAGTGGCTGGGATGTTCATGGGAGCTGTAGGTAGTTGCAGTTGACCATACCGCCTAGTCCTTGTTGCTATATTAACTATCACAACCATCCCAATGCATCCATGGGTAGGTATGTCAACTCAAACTTGATTAACTTGAGCCCCTTGCTATCGAGGGGCTTCATGATTAGGCAATGGGTTTATGTATATGCCCATGTCTCTGTTATCAGGAGTTAGTGGGTTGTCAACTTTGAGCTCTCCCACCTCAATCATATTTTGCACTTGATGCTTAAACCCGATGCAAGCCTCAATGTCATGCCTCGATATCCTATGATAAGGACAAAATTGATCTTCCCTATATCCTTTTGGCTTAGGATGGTTGGGATCTACAAGAGGTATATCAAGAAATCTAATCCTCCTAGCCTCGCTCAACTGATTAAAGATTGATTACATTGATTCTGTTAGAGGTATGAAATAATGAGGCGGCTTGTGTTCTCAGTTTCTTCCTTGATTGTTCTTTTGGTCGTAGTTGGCTATTGGGAAATGTGCTTGATAGTTCTATGGTTGTTGTGCACCCCTATCCTTGGGTGTAGCCAATATGACTTGATTGCTTGAAGTAGGGTTACTCTGCTTTTGCTTGTACTTGTCATTCTTACCATTCTTGTTCCACTCCTTTTTGTTTCGGAGCTTAATGGTTACCTCATCTACTTTTATGTCTTCTATGATCTTGGCCTGTGCCAAAGATTCCTCAAATGAAGGATACTGTTGGAGTTGTAGCAAGAGGGAGATATGTTTGGAACAAATTTTGGTAAACATACGAATGATCTCTTCTATGGGAGTGGAGAATGATAATTTTATCATGATTTTTCTCCATCTATTCCCATAATCCATTACTAGCTCATCATCATACTATTTCAGGTTTTCCAGGTCTGAAAGGTTCACTTTCTTATTAGCACCAAAGGAGAAACACTTCAATAATGCATTTACTAGTTTTTCAAATTTGGTTATGCTATGCTTAGGTAGTTGGTTGAACCATTGAGTGGCAACACCTGAAAATGTTATTATGAATGTTCTTAGCATGAGAGCATAATTGTCTTCAATATGAAAACAAGCGTTGATAAAATTTGTGACATGCTCTTGTGCATCCTCTTCACCTTTAAACTTCTCTAACCTAGGCATATCAGAGTGCTTAGGATATGGAGGGTTAGGGATTGATGGGCACAATGGTTGATTTTGTATCTTGCTCAATATTGGTGAGTTCCCAGCTACCTCTTGTTTCTCAAAGGTTTTCATTTTTCAGCAAGCTCTTGAAATGCCTTTGATGCATGGATTTCCTCCTCGTGCAAGCCTATTCGCATTGGCAATGGAGGTAACTCTCTATCCATTTGATTTGTTCCATTTTTCTCCCTCCTACGAGGGGACTCAGGATTATGATATTGGTTTGTTATGTTTGCCCTCCCCCATTAGTTGGATTTTGTTCATGATTTGGTGGGGGGTTTCGTTGTGGGCTATCTTGTCTAGTGCATCTTTCCTTAGGTGAGTCAATGTGTCTTGTTCTTTGGTGGTCACCACCATTTATCTATAAATTGTTAAGAGCTAGCTACTCAGCTTACTCTATTAAATGTTGTTCATGTTGGCGCAAGAGTCTTTCTCTTTGTTTCTCTTGTTCAAGAGCTTCCACTAACTCTCGATCTTTGCGTAATGCATTTTATAACTGCCTAATTCATTTAGTTTTTGCTATTGTAGAAGACTCATGCTTATCTAACTATGTTCTTATGGTCTTGACTCATAGATTCCTTGAGGGAGTTTCTACTGTATCTATATTCTTGCCAGTTAATGTGACTTGTTTAGTGTACTGTTGAATATCCCTATGATCAGACTCCACACATCTTCTATGGAGTCACTTTGAGGTATTGGTATGTTTAGAAGTCACAGTTCATGAGCTTCCAAATGCAGAGTTCTCAGTAGCTATAGTTCTTTGGTTTGGTTGAGTAGGAAATCGATCCAACCTATCTAGCTGTCTCGTTCTCCATGGCTGGTCTCGTGGGGTGCCATTTAGTCCTATGAGGTCATTGTCTATAGGAATATTTCCTTTTGTGTAAAGGGTTTTTTCTATATGATTCCTATGACTAGATGTAGCTCTAGTTTCCTGCCCTTCAGTGGTAAAACCTGTTTCATATGTTTCTTGTGAGTCTTGAGGTGTTGCAATTCTTGTTTACCTTCTTGATGAAGAGGGCTTTGTGGTGACATTTTTTCTCCATGTGGATGGAGATGTGGCAGTCTCGTCATCCCTATGTGAAGAATGAGTCTTAGAACCTTCTTTATGTCCATATGAGGAGGAAGCCTTTGAAGTTTCCTCATGTATTTGAGATGTTTCTGTGTTTAGAGGAGGCCCTTGAGGTCTCCTCATGTATCCTTGATGAGGATGGTTGTGAAGCCTCTTTTTGTTTATGTGACTTTGTTCCATGATGTGGTTCCTTGGGGCTTCTCTAGGAGATCCCCCAAGAGTTGAGTTATCACCCCTTAGGCTCGTGGAGCTATGTCTCATGGTCTTAAGGGTAGGTCATTCAACATTACTATGACTCCGCCTATGGGTATGAATTGCTTCTGTCTCTCCCTCGACATCAGATTGAGGGTGGTTACTTCTTGTTTTGACCATGTTTTTTTATGATTTGATCTTTTGAGTTTGCAATTTAGGAATGGCCACACAATTCCAAACAAATGTTTATCTTGATTACCAATTTGAGTGTGCCCTAAATTATTTTATGTGTTTTGATGTGTTGTCTTCTTTATTTTTTTGCTCTTGTTCTTGGATTAAGAATGAGAAGACTCATCCATAGTGACAATCAAGTACACCCATGCCAAACATGATTTTCTCAAAAGAAGCTAGGGTACACCACTGAATACCCAATGGGGGTTTGCCTAGGTCCTCCACTTTGAACTAATGATTGTTCCAAAAATGGGAGACAATTTGAACACAAATAAATTAGTGTCACTATAAGTAAGTTTCCCAATCCATTTCTAGGAAGCTCTAGGGGGAAAACCAGTAGAAGGAGATGAATTCCAATGTCACTGGATTGAATTGAATGTTGGTGATGAAATCCAACTCTCCAATGTTTAAATGAGACGTGCGTGTGTGGTGTTCATTTTAAGCTTGCATGACATAAAGTGCATCATATAGCAACAATGAGTCTTTCCTATATGCCTAAGTGCAAAAATACATTTCAATATTTAGAAAGATGCATGAACTACTATGATTTGTATGAGCACACTTTATCTCGTGCAACTATGGCCTCTAGCAGGACCTCAAAGCAAGCAAACAACATACAATTTCTAGCACGTTGGATTATAGGGTGAACATTTTAGGCATAAGCCACTATTCTTGACAATGCCTAGTGGAAAATTTAAAAGAAGATCTAAGATATGCGAAATGCTTAATTCTTTCTTCTTTATTATTTTCAATTTCCAAACATAAATGTGCTTTAAGTTCTCTGTTTTGAACACACAAAAGCATACATAAAGTTGTAAAACATTAGAAAAGCTATACCAAACTTTGATCCAGCTTGTCGATGTTTTGACCTCTGCTGCACTCCAGTCCTGGCCTTTGTTGGCTAGAGCAGCTGGTTCTTGGCCGCTGTAGCTCAGAGTGGCTAATTTATGGCTGTTGTAGCTCAGAGCGACTAATTTTTGGCCATTGTAGCTCAGAGAAGCTAGACTTGCACACAAAATTAGGTTAGTATTTTGGCAAAAAATGAAAAATTAGTGGTCATCCCATCATGATTGCCATCTGTAGCGATCCTGAGATCGCATGCACCGGTCCCTTTTCTAAAAACCCTACTTGCAATGCTTATTTAAAATACCAAAGATAAAATGGAAATACAAGAGGAAAAAGAAAACATATAACACAAAATAACAAAAGACGGGTCTCTTTATTGATATTGAAGCTCGGTCACATGTAGGTCCCTCTTAGGGATACCCATTTTGATACTATAAATTACAAGTGGGCAAGGAGTTCTCCTTTTGTGAAGAGGTGGTGTGCTGATAAAAGCTTCTCTATTTCATACACGAAAATGTATGACGACTTATAGATGCCTCCTTCTCCAGGACTGTCTCCTAGAGGGATCCCTTTTGCTCTCGTATGTTGTAATCTTTGTTCGATGTACCTATGGCCCTGCAAGCAATGAAACAAAAACACACTTTTAGGTATCCGAGATTGCCTCTCCGGATGATGTTGTTAGTAATCAAAGAATGTAATAGAAATATGATAAAACAATACCATGGAATCAAGTAAATCTATGCTAATGATATAAGAAAACAAGATAAAAGATGTTATGTCTATCTAAGCCAAGCCTACGGGCCACTGTCCAAGACAATGACCACTAAAGAAAACCTTGCTCTCCTTGCCCCAAAGCTATGGGTCAAAGACTGATCTGATATTGAAGAAAGTAGGTGTTATGCCCTTTGATTTTTTAAAGCTTTGCTACACACGTGATCTCAAAGAGAACTCTCTCTGAAATGATCTCCTGTATGTGATTCGGGTCTCTATTATCTATATGATAAAATATTAAAGGATCTTTGGATATGATAAGGCTCTATATATCCCCTGGTGCTCTTAGGCTTGCACCTTTTATAGTGTGAAACCCTAGGTCTATGTCCAAGCCCTAGAAATGAATTTCTCATGCGTAGTGCAAGTTAGCATGAGAAGCTCTTATCCATTGTCTATATTTGAAGGCTAGTTAACTAAAATCTAACTACCCAATTGAGTCTTCTATGCGAAATGGTCGTTAGCATGAGAAGATTTTGTCCTTTGTTTATGCTTAGAGGTTAGTTAAATTAAGTCTAAATGCAAACTCAAGTATCCTATGTGAAATGGTCATGAAAAGGAATGCAAAGTCACTCCCGCTTAGCTTTATTACATGAAAATTACCACTTCCTCCCGAGATTGGGCCTGTTTGTTGGAAAAATGCTTCTTATGGCTTAGCTGTTGTCATCTAAAATGGCTATGATCTAGCTGCTATCGTCTTTAGTGGCTAGGTCTGGCCACTCTAGGCTTAAGCGGCTAGAATTTGGTCACTCTTGGCTTGAGCGGCCAAGCTTGGATGGCTTGAAAAGACACCAAATGAGTGGTGAGAACCAATTTTGATGCTTGGAAAGTCCAATATTATGTCTTATGATCTTATGAGTGTGTCTATGTAAGTAGCTCCCCTAAGCATGACATGATTTAGGTGTCTACAGGTCCTCTATCCAATCATGATCGACTGTAGAGTGATTAGCGAAATTACTTATGCTTACTGAATATTTAAGTTGGCAACCATGGATTTGGATGTAGTGCTCTTTGCAAGCACCTAACATTATGCTTGGCCTTGAACCAACTTGGTTGGTTATATTTCAACAACATACTCCTATATTTTAAAGACCCAACTAGATCTCTTATATCCAAGTTCTCCTTGGATGATAAAAATTCGTACATCTAGATGAACAACATAAACTATTGTTTTACTCTGGGAAACAAAATAATGGAACTTCTTCAAGGACTTCATCACTACATATACTTTTTTATCAATAAAATTGTATTTTTCTTTATGCGGTTGGATAAATTGGCTTAATAAAGCAACTGGACGCTCATCTCCATCATCTTTATTTTGAGTAAGTACAACTGCATAACTCTCCTGTTCACCAATGACATACAAGATAAAATATTTTGAGTAATCAAGGTTTACCAGAACTGGGGCTTGAGCAATTATTTATTTAATTTATTTGAATGCTCACTTCCTCTACTCAGTCCACTTGAACTCAACATTTTTCTTTAAAAGCCTAATCATCAACTTTACCACTTGGTAAAAATCTACAATGAAATTAAAAAAAAAATTATCTGCCCGAAGAATAACTGCAAATCCTTCTTATTGTATGGTAGTGGAATCTTCAGAAGAGCCTAAGCTCTAGATGGATCAATAGCTAAGCATTTCTCTAAAATTATGTGGCCCAAGAGCTTTCCTTATTTCACTACTTAGATGACATTCTTCGGGTTGATGGATATTTCGAACTCTTGGTATTTCTCGAACACTTGTCTTAAATGTAGACCATGCTCCTCCCTATTATGAGAGAAGACAGTCACGTCATCTAAATATATCACAATAACGTGATTCAAAAACTCACCAAAAGCTACATCCATCACTCTTTGGAAAGTTTCCCTAGCGTTTGAGAGACCAAACAACATTCATTGATAAGCAAATGTTCCCCATTTTATGATGAAAGTCATTTTATATTGGTATTCATCTTTTACCCATATTTGATTATAGCTGGAGAATCTGTCCAACAACAAAAATATCTAAGCACCAAAAACTACATGAAGAATTTGATCACTCTGAGGTAAAGGATAATGATCCTTTAGGGATGCCTAATTAAAATTTTGAAAGTCAACACATAGGCGAATATCCTCGTTCTTCTTCCTCACAGGGACCATATTTTATACCTAGGTAGAATGCTTAATCGGGTAAATGATATTGGCTTCCAACATCTTCAGTAGCTCTAATTTCATCAAGGCTTCAATCTTGGGGTTGATTGGCCTTTACTTTTACATAAAGGGTTTCAATCCTTCCTGCAACTCAATGGTATGTTGGATCACATATTTGTTGTAGCCTTTCAAATATTGGTAGCTCCAAGTGATAATGTCTAGGTACTCATGGCACAACTCCTTGATTTGCTCCAAATTTTCCTAAGTGCAATCAGTGCCAACTTTGATCGACTTCTCGGGTCCCAACTGTATTTCAATGTACTCCTTATCGTCCACTTTGATGTTATGCTTTTTTGCTCTATAATTCTGATAAAAGAGACTCTCAAGTGTAATCAATCCTTTTGAGATATTATTATTTAATCATTAAATTAATACCTCATCTTCTTCATCAAGTGTTATTTTTTCCACAGTACTAGCTTATCTTATTAGAAAATTTACAATTTGCTCATCACTTTTGAACACTTGCCAGTAGATATTCTTGTCAGGGACTAAAGGTCTGTAAACTAATCTCACAGTCTTGGGCTTTCTCACCACATGCTCAACTGGATTAAAATTAGTGCCAAGAATTACCAAGAGATCGACATGCTTATTTTGCTCCCACGATATTGCTTGGATGTTCAATGCTATGTAAGACTCAAACATGTCCTAAAATTTATTACGGTATACCTTTAGATAGTGCTACTTGGAGATGCATTTGTTCATTACTTGATGTACAATTAGTTCAAAATATCTAAAAATTTGTAATTATTTAATCCCAAGCTTCTCTAATTTTTTCAAGCCTAGGCATAGTGCTTCGTACTTAGTGTTGTTGTTGGTACAACTCTAGGTCAGTTGATATGAATAAGTATTCTGTATGCCAGAAGGAGAAATGAGAACAATACCTGCCCCTAAACCATTTTTGCATCTTGCACCATCAAAGTATAGTTTCCATAATTGATCCAGAATGGGATCTTGATCATCAGACACCTTCACTTCAACTTTTTTAGGCTTAGTAATGGTGTAACAACCAATTTTTATCTCCATCATGGCATTAAAATTGAGCATTGAAAACTTGTCTTCTGTTTGAATCTCATCCAAAAATTCTTCCATCAAATCCAATTCTTCGATCATCAAGTTGACAAGATTTCATGGGTTTATCTTCTTCAATATTCTCTATGTGATAAGTGGAAGAATTCTCATTATAGATATAGATTATCTTCTCTTTGACATGAATATCCATATGAGAATAGTCGAGAGAAAGGTAGCCTCCCAACTTGGCAGTGAAATCCTATGATAGACACATGCTGAAGTATGGTTCTAGATCAACCACAACCACCTCTTGGATCATAGTGATCTGAGGTATTTTATGTAACACAATGGGGATGTCTTTGATGACCCCTACTATCCTCATAGGGGTTCCATATAATTGCAAAATTCTAGGGTTTCTCCTTGTATATTCCATGCCCATAACATCACAAACTGCCTTTGGCATGACAATCATCGCAACATTGAAGTTTATCATGCAATTGTGCACAATCTAACCTTCCATCCTAAGAGACAAGTATAAAGGGGGTGGTATATTCTTTCCAATGGTAGAATTCATTAGTGTTTGAGATAACATAGTCTGAGTTAGATTCTTCCCCTCATCTTTCATAAATTTCTATGATTCTTGTAACAAGTCAACTTGTCTAGGCAATTGCAATGCATCATAGAGACTCACCTTGGCTAGTATCCTCTTTAGCTCTTCAACAATATTGTATGTAGATATACTAGAATATTTTCCCTAATTTGCCACCTCATATTTTCTCTAATACTGTTGTGTAGCCTCTACCCTCTAACACTTGGTCAAGGATAGGTATTTAAGATTTTCTCTAGCTTGTTCCTCCATTTCAGCTTTTTCTTGTGAAGTTGAAGCCTTTTATTACAATTTTTATTTCACTTGCAAAGGCAAAAGATATTTTAATAGGATAGGTGCATCTATCTTGGGTGCTCGAATAGGTTCTTTCGCTTGTGCTTATTTTTTCTCATTTTGCACCTTCAGATCATTAGGTACCTTTAGGAGCTCCATTTCAGATGGGTCCACAATGACAGGTTTTATTTTAGCTCTCATAAGATCTAAAACTTGTTCTTTAGAAGGGACCATGAAATTATGATTGAATTCTGTAATCATGTTGATTTAACCATTGAAAGAACTTTTTGCCAATTTTTGCATGTAGTTCAATTAAACCATGCAAGTTTCCTTGCCATGCAAATAATTGTATGTAGAGCACCAGTATGCTTTGTACGATAAGCCAACTTCTTCATTTGCTAATATAGTTAGATTTCTCTTAGGCACCTTGCTAGTTGAAGCTACTTTCTCCCTGGTGATCGACAGAGGTTGAAATCTCCTAGGCTAGAAATATCTTTCAACCTACTTCTTCTTAATCATCATGATCTCATTGCTCATTGCTCTTGTGGAAGAGTTCATTGACTGATATCTTTCAAAAAAATCTCTTGTGGATCAGGATTTGAGGGTGTTGGAGGAGTTGGTAATGGAAGTGGTATAAGTAGAGATGGTAGTGCTGGGAATGGAACTAGAGTAGGTAACTATGGAATGGTTGGAGCAAGCAGTTGCAGGATAGAAATTGTCATCATGGTTTGATATGAAATCAGATTCTATGAAGGGACTGGATACATGGGGGACATTGGCAAGGATTGAGAAGATGCATTGGAGTACAAATACTATGGAAGATCCAAAAAATAGGCATCATAATCTTCAAGTAAATATTATCAATAGAAATCAGACCAACCTCGACTTTTTGTGCAGTAGAATACAAAGGAAAAAATACATCGATATTGGACTGTCAGATAGCCATACTGATATTAGAGTTGAAGGATCATAGATAGTAAAATGTAGCTTGCTCAAGAGTTGGTCGGAGACCATCAGGGACTCTTTTCCAAGTTCAAGTGAACCTAACGTGAAGTGTAGAAATGGTCTAAAGAGCATATATCTACCACTATTGCAACATAATGATCAAATTGAAAGCAAAGAACATATGTATAACCAAATTCACAAGAAAGTGAGCCTCCTTTGTATTAATCACTGGTGATATAGGTTACATATACGTCCCTCTTAGGGATACCAAATGATACATGTTTACAATGGTGTTAAAGCCCCTAAACGGGGGTGATATACTCTAAGGGCTCCTTAGATCTCCACCAACTTTGCGTGAGGGCTTACTAGGATGCCTCCTTCTCCATTGTCAAGAGGAATTGATCTTTGAGAGTGCTTTGAAGCCTTGAAGGATCTGTCACCTACGTACAAGAAACAACAAAACACATCAAATGCATATGAAGCCTCTCATGATGAGGCTATTATCCAAGAAATGCAAGAAATGAGGCAAATACTTGAAAGAAGCATAAAGATATGCAAAGATGTATAAATATGCTTATGAAATTGTTAAATCAGTGCAAAGCATGCCTTAAAACATATAGATCTAGCTAATCTAACATGTAATTTGAAGGATAAAGCATGAAAGAAGCTAATCTATGGAGATTTATGAAAGAAAGCAAATGTGACACAAATTAAGGTAAAGCTACCTATAATATTGCTAATTAACCATGGAAATGTCTGCTACAAGACTAATCTATGCTAGATTAAACTAATTGCATAATCAAAATAGGAAATCTATGGCTAAAATGGAGGAAAGAGAGCATCAAACCCTAGCCATGGGTGCTTGAAGCAACTAGCTCTGTTAGCCATGGTTGACAACCATGGCTATGGGAAAACTCTTCTTTCTCTTGAAACCAGGGTTGGAAATGCTCAAATCCTCCAAGGAATTGATGATCAAGGGTCGCCTTGGTGTCCAGACATAGATTGGTGGTTGAAATTGCTTGAATTCACATTGGATAGGTGTGGAATGGTAAGGTTTGCTTCTCAATCCTTTGGAAGCTCCATTGTTGCAAAGCTAGGTGTCAAACTAGAATTTGGCAGCATCTCCTTACTCTTCACAAGTTGCAATTGGCTCTCCAGTTTGGTAGGGCTTCGCTACAATACAATTGGGATCCTTTTGGCCTCTTTGAGGGGTCTATAAATAGACTCCCCAATCCCAATCTTGGCTTCTCAAGGAAGCCAAGATCAAGAAATGCTAGGCTGGGGTAGTTGGGAGGAAACATCTAGAAGCTTCCTCACTCAAAACCACCTGAATTGGTTGCAAATGTAGTTGTAACAACCAATTTGGCTTGGCTCGGGAGGCCGAGATAGTTATAGGGCTAGCCATGGTTGCTCAGCGTAGCTAGGATCCTAGCCATGGTTGTCAACCATGGCTGAGATCTTAGCTATGGATGTCATCCATGGCTAAGGCTGAATAGGCCTAGGATGCCTAAAATGAGTGGTTAGAACCATTACTTAGCCTTGGGAGGGTCCAAGGTCATTCATATGGTCTGCAAAGATGCCCATATGAGTAGTCTCCTAAACATGATGTGTTTTAGGTGTCTACAGATGCCCCTTTTGGGATGCATTGTGGGAAAACACGATGCTGAGCAAAAATAGATCACCTAAAGCCATGTTGTAGGTTGAATGATGATCATTGATCTGATCAACATTAGATGCCCTAATCCTACAAAGGATGCACATCCTAGAATCATTGCTTCCAATGGGATGGAAGGCTTAAATTTGCAAAGCTTTCATGTGTCCAATGACAATCGGGTAGCATTAGGGCTACAATTGGTCTGATAGGTGGATCGCTAAAAGGCTTTAAACTAGCATATTTGCTTTTTCCCTAGCAAAAGGGTAAGCTTATGATAGTTGTTAGCAATGATTCGTAAGATGAACATAATTTGACATGATCGAGTGATCCTTTGTTGATTTTGATTATGAATTTGATATTATGACTACCCCCTCAAGTGACGAGTCGATGAGGGTAAGGACAAGTGATTAAAGTGATGAGTCACTTGACCAAGATGAATAATTTGGATGATTCAAGACTTTTGCATTTTATTATATGGCAAGGCCTATTACAACCATGATTTCAACCATTAATAGTAATTGTACATCTCTATCCCATGGAGCAATTCGACCGCAATGGCCTTCTTAGGGAATCAAGATGATAGCAATTCCATTTAAGCTTATGGTGAATCACTATGTTCGATGATCTACTAAAAATGTCATAGAAGAAATGAAATGAATGCCTCATTCCCATGGGGTAGTCCGGTCACCATGGCCTTCTTCAGGATTGAAGTGAAGACATTTCAATTCAATGATGACTAATTTACCCCAAATGGCCTTATGGTAATTTACTCATCTTGTCGGATTGCATGGAGTGCAAGTCACTGCAACCACCAAGTGTATAGGGTAAATAACTAGATACGAGGCACATTTGAATTTTGAATTATGTGATTTTTTTGTTATTTTTGCAATTTTTGAGGTTTCTAGACCAGTGAATATTTTTTATTATGCATTTTGAAGCTCCTCACGATTGGAATTTTGGAGCATTTATTGCTAGTTTCTAGCCATGGTTGTCAGTCATAACTAGTTTTAGCAATTTTCTTAGCCATGTTTGACAATCACGGTCGAGAAAACCCTAACCTATGCATACAATTGACATCCATGGCTGAGGGCCAAGTGCAAAATATAAAAGAAAAATTAGGGTTTTTACTTTTCATTATTTCTCTACCAACTTTTGATAGTGAGAGCTCTAAGAGGAGAGAGAAACTTTGATACAAAATGTTTTCGAAACCACTACCTGAACTCATGGTAGACCAACCCGAGGCTTCCACTAGTGGTGGAGCTAGTGCTTCTAAGGTAGCATCTCAATATCTCTCTTTTAATTTCAAAATTTAAAATGAACCACACTAATTAATGGCTTAAATGAACCTAATTAAACTTATTGGTAATTAACCTCACCCTAGCTTAGGATTAGCTCTAGGTTAGCTTAGAAGGGTGGGTTTTTAATTTTGGGGTTTTTTTGGGGTGGGAATTGACCTCGAACAAGGTCATTCCCATAGCCATGGGTGATAACTGTGGCTCCCAATTTGCCAATTAGGGGCCACGATTGTCAACCACAACTAGGTTCAAATCCTAATGGTCAAAAAATTGACCATTAGTGCTAGCCATGATGACAACCAATAAACCTTAGAAAATTTTTTATTTTTTTTTTTTTTTTTTTTTTTTTTTTTTTTTTTTTTTTTTTTTTTTTTTTTTTTTACCTTGTGTTCCTTGGAGCCAAATTTTTAACAGCTACTGCTCCAATGGGGCAAGTAGACCTAGATTGGTTCAAGGTCATGGGCCTCAGCTACATCCTGAGATTGCCCACCATCAAGGCAGATCAAGCCTACATGACAGCATTAGCTTGATGCTAGGATGCACGGACTAATACCTTTCATATTCCAACTAGGGAGATGATGGTTACACTAGAGGATGTGTACCATATATTTAGGATTCCCATAGATGGATAGGCCATCACTTCTTCACCTACCATAATGAAGACCACCATCTTCCAGAGGGTTTTTGATGATAGGCATGATGAGGCACTCATGGACATAGAGCATGGTGGGGTACCAGTAGAGCGCTGGTATAGAGTAGATGTATTCTCATAGTGCCAAGCCATTCTCATGCACATCATCTACAATGTTGTCCTACCAGACACATCAAGAGTGAGGTTCCCTTGGAACCTCCTAGCTATAGTACAAGACTTGCTCGGGAGCACGATAGAGCAGCCACTCATCCTATCATGGGGGAGTGCTCTCCTTAACAACTCTATGATGAGCTCTACCACATTACATAATGGGGGTGAGTGGGAGTAGGATGTAGTCTCCTACTATAGATATGGGTATGGGAGCACATCAAGATAGATCACCTAGGAGGACTACCACTAGTGATTACTACACTAGCACCCATCACACAGTGCTATGGAGCTTGCTAGCCAAGGGAGGTTGAGTCATACAGGAGTAGATCTCATGTAGGAGACTTACAACACTATATGGATCGACTGATAGGGCTACAGGCTAGCCAGATCATATGGCACCCATACCTAGACTACCCAACATGGGAGGAGGTAAATCACTACTTTGAGATAGGCTAGGCATGATCATTGGGTCATCGAGTGCAAGCCCGATGTGTGAGAGTTCTTCCACTTCTCTTAAATCACCAGATAGTTTGGGATATGATAGGATATCCTAGAGGATCCAGTCCTCTACCACCACCTTAAGGTAGAGACACAACTAGCATAGCCTCAGGTGACAACATTGACTGATGAGGATGATGCCATTGAGGATACAAGGGCTATAGATGCTGGGACTACTCTAGACTATGATGCTTGGTGGACGACTAGGCTATGGTAGGGTGGTGGTCCCCTAGGTAGATCTAGGGATGGGGAGGCTATAGAGGCAACATATGATGACCCACATGGGTGATGAGTTCACTAGAGGACTAAGGGTGAGTGGGGATAGGTAACCACTCTAGAGGAGGAGGCACGAGATGAGGTAGAGGGTGAGGAGGAGCCTGATGATGAGGTGTCATAGCTATGGGCCTAGATACATGGCTTATAGGCATAGTTGTTGACTCAGAGGTAGATTCTAGAGAGAGATACCTCTATTGCTACCCTATAGGCTCAGATGAGTGCATTACAGGGATAACTTATAGTAGGATAGACTCAGTGGTGGGGATACGAGGAGGAGAGGACCACCCTCTAGGATAGATTGACTTCGACCATAGAGATTCAGAGAAGATCACCACACAATGGGATCCTTATAGTCACACTTAGATCTCTAGACTATAGAGTGAGATGCACTCAGGGTGATGATGGGTGCTACTACTACTTCATAGGCTACACCATCTATGCCATCCACTCAAGGACTAGTAGGTTAGATGTATATGTAGATATCTAGGTATCTATGAGGACTCATTGAGGATGATATAATTATGACATAGATTTTATATATATTATTGCTTTAGAGGCTTCAGGTTAGGTATGTGGGGTACACTTCTAGATAGATCTATAATAGGTGGCTCCACATGAAGTAGGTAGAGTGAGTCTGGGTAGTCATCAATGCAACCCAGTCATAGGATAGGTGCTCGATCAGAGAGATCATGGGCACTAGCTCTAGGTAGCCTCATAGAGAGGGAGAGAGGGAGGAGGTGACTTAGGTGGTGCAGGCCACTCATGATTGTATCTTGATGACATTATATCATTTTTTAGTGTAAGGTCTGAGGACCTACACTATTGTAGCCTATGAGTATTTTGTACCTCTATGTATACATTTTGACACATATATATATGATATTCTAGTTGATTATGGCTCATTATATGTATTAATTTATTATTTTATGTTTATGAGATGCACATGGATGCAATGCTTATATGATGTGTTGATTGATGCTATATGGATGTGATGTATTGATGACATGCACTAGCTAGATGATAGATGTATGGTTAGATGCTATGATCTACATGTATGGATGCATTATGATGATGGGTACATATATGGATGCACTACTTATTATTAAATGCATGTTTAATTTGTTTCAATTGTTTATGCATTTAATTTATGTGATATGATATGATATATGATGTGTAATGTAATGCATTAATTATATGATGGATGAACTAATGCAAATGAACCTGTATGCTTTAATCACTTAAAACATAAGGAATGAATCTAATATGTGTTTAAAAAACTAATGGATGACACCACAGAATGTATAAAAATCATGAATGTAAATGTTAAATCTTATCATAAGAATTAATCATTTAAGCATCCATATGTGAGATGAGATGATGTGAGATGTATGTATTTTCTTTATAAGCTTTTGTAAATTAAAAGATATGCACAAAATAGTCAATGGTCATCTAAATATCATTGTTGATATCCATCCAATATCTATCCTATTTTATGAACACCCTTTAATAAACAAAACCTCATAAAGAAAAGTTGATGATTGATTGATTGAGATGATTTGTTGCTATAAGGGATTTTTGAGGTTTTCCATGAGACTCAAACACCCTAGTTGATTAATCAAAAGTTGTATAATGACTATACAGGACTCTTGAAAGATAAAAGTTTTTGTTATGAAGACCAAGATATTCATTATCCCTGTGTGTGCAAATGAATATATTAGATGAGACATAAGACTACCTCATTTCCAGGTAGGATTCATTCAGCCCATTGTTGTAATGAGGATCACCAAATGTTCACCTTGATCCTAAGTTTGGATGTAGTTAGACTAGACCACTAGGTAATACAGGCCACCTAAAGCTAGCTCATTTGTAAATTGCTTAGAACTACCCCAATGCTAGGAGGGATTCATTCAGCCCATTGTTGTATTGGGGATCACTCAATGGCTTCGAGTAGTGAACATTCCAGGGATTCAAGCTCTTCACCCCCTTATTTTCTTCACATTTATTGGGATACTTGCTCATGCTTAGTGATGAAAATCACTATTTATTTTGCATTTTTTTTGAGCAAGGGATTTTGCTTTGATTTTGGGATTTTGCTTATTTTGTATGAAAGCAAGGGATTTCTTTGGGTAGGGGGAGCTTGTCCTTTTGTCAATGATCAACACTCTAGACCATGCGCATCACAAGATGAGCAAGTAAAAACCTTTCACTTAAGGTGACTAGGACCACTTTGTAGTGTTCATCTTTCCTTGTCTAGACTAGGATTGTTAATGTGTTTAATTAGTGATGGGATTTTGACATATGCTAGGTGCTATCAAAACTAGACCTCATCTCCAAAAGCAAAGATAGCTTTCTACAAAATCTGAGAAGATCACTAGGTATGGTTGAATTACCAAAAAACCCTAGTATATTCCTTATAGCAACAGGAGGGGTTGTGTTGAAAAACATAATTACTCACAAGGGTGATGGATGATGATGATGAATAGATGCATGATTAAGATACAAACATGGTGTCATTTGTAAGATTGTAAACACAACCTATCCTAATGCAAGTGCAATGGATGAACATACCTAATGCAATGCAATTAAATGAATGCATATGCATGAAATACAAAATGTAAATGTTTTTATATTTTTGATGTTTTGCAATATTTTTGAATTTTATTGCTTTTTGATTTGTTTGTATTTTGATTTTTCAATTGTTTTTGAATTTTTATTTTTATGTGTGAAATGCCTTAAGATGAAGAATGTTGAGAGGTTCAGGCTCTTCAACACCTTCAAGTGATGTTAGGTGATAAGTTCCAGGTCCTATCTTCTCTGAGATGATATATGGACCTAACCAGTTGGCCATAAATTTATCTCATAGATGTGATGATAGGTTTGAGTTCTATTGGTTTTATTTTAGCACAAGATCCCCAAATTTAAAGTCTCTTAGATGGAATTTATTATTGTAAGCTCATTTTAGGTATTCTTGATAAACTCGAAGATGCTCAAGGGCATTCACGCGATGTTCATCAAGAAGCGTCAATTGGTCGAGGTGAGCTTGGCACGTAGTGTCATCATCGATGAACTCTTTCAATGCAATGCATAAGGTTGGAATTTCCAATTCCAAGGGCATAATGGCCTCAGTACCATATACTAGTGAAAATGGGGTTGCCCTAGTGGGCATCCGTATACTAGTTCTATAAGCCCATAATGCAAGGGGTAGCTGGATATGCCAATATTTATGGTTTTCTTGAATAATCTTCTTTAATATTGCTACCACTATCTTGTTAGAAGCTTTTGCTTACCCATTTTCTTATGGATAGTATGGAGTCACAAAACTATGTTGTATATTATACTTGGATGTTAAAGCCCTTACAATTTTATTTTTGAATGATGTTCCATTATCCAATATGATCTTGGATGGGATCCCAAAATGACATATGATATTATGGAGTATGAACTCCACAATACATGCTCCTATCATTATTGTCAAAGGGATTGCTTCCACCCATTTTGTAAAGTACTCAGTGGCCATTATAATAAATGTATGTTAACCCGAAGATGGGGGAGAGATCTTACCAATTAGATCAAAACCCCACTGAGCAAATGGCCAAGCCGCTTGGATGGGTTGTAAGGCCTACGATGGCAAGTGCATAATATTAGCATGATGCTAACATTTGATGCATTTCTTGACATACATTGTGCAATCCTTCTCCATAGTGGGCCAATAATAACCCATTCGAAGGATGTGCTTGATGATGGCCATGCCACTAAAATGGCCACCGCATGTACCATCATGAGCTTGTGAGATTGCCCAAGTTGATTCTTGGGGCTCAAGGCAATGAAGGAGAATTCCATCATAGCTATGATGATACAAGATATCTCCTAGCAAGACATACTTAGTCACTTTCTATTTAAATGCTCATTTTGTGGCATGTGATAATCCCTGTGGGATTATACCAAGCTTAAGGAAATCGTGTAATTGTGACATCCAATATTGATAGGCAACAACTTCAACTGACTGAATGACATGTTCCCACTATAGTTCGACTTGTACAAAAGTTGATTGGGAAACAACCTTATGGAGAATGGTGGTACCATTCTCTGTAGGACCCTATGAAAGCAAGGATCCCCAAGGTGCCTTTTTTAGAAAGTCTCTAGCTTTGTAGAACCATTCATGGGTTGGTTCTATTTGAATCATGTGGACTGATTCTTGATTGTTTTATGCCTCATAATGTATCATGGATTGTGATAGCATTTTCACTTGAATGGTAGTGAAGTCAGTAGATAGATTCTGAGGGATTAAGGATCCCAAATATGCCATGGTGTCTACAAATCTATTGGATATTCGAGGGATTGCCTCGATGTCATACCATTCTAGTTGGGCTAGATATGTGTCCACAAGCTCTTTATATACCTTCAAAATGGGACATCTACACTGATAGATCCCCTTAACTTGATTAACAATGAGCAAGGAGTCACCAAAGATATTTAGCTTTTTGATCTTCATGGTGAGCATTGTTTGGAGACCTAATATTAAGGCCTCATATTCAACATTGTTATTTGTGCAAGGGAAATTGAGTTTAAATGACAAGGGCATTGGAGCACCTTGTGGCATGAAAAACATAATTCCTGCACCACCCCCTTGCTCGCATTTGGAACCATCGAAGAACAAAGACATATCTGCTTGATTATCAGGTTCTTCGAGTTCAGGTGACTCTGATAATGCAAATACTGCATCATCGAGAAGCTCTATGACAAGAGGCCTATGATCCTGAAGAGGAGCCTCTACCAGTTGATCTGCTATGACTTATCCCTTGATAGAATTTTGACTTATGAATTCTAGATCAAATTCCATCAATAGCATGATCCACTTTGTAGTACGTGTATTATGATATATTTTGCTCATCATATACTACAAAGGATTTTGTTTTGATACTACATATGTCGTATGGCTCAACATGTAGTGGTGCAACTTCTTCATTGCAAAGACCACTGCTAAGCATAGTTTTTCCACATATGTGTATCATAGCTCATAGCTGACCAGAGTTTGGTTGATGTAATATATTACCTATTCTTTGCCTTGCACATTCTTTTGGGCTAACATGGTTCCCAATGCAAAGTCAGTGGTAGATATATATAGCAAGAATGGCACATCTGGTCTAGGTGGAGCTAGTACTGGTGGCATTGCTAGATATTGCTTGATCTCAATGAAGGCCTTTTGATAGTCCTCATCCCAATTAAATGGGACCCCCTTGTGTAGTAGTCGATTCATGGGTCGACATTTATTTGATAATTGTGTGATGAATCACTTTATGGATGCTACTTTGCCCTGTAGGCTTCTCAATTCCTTGATATTTATGGGAGGACACATTTCTAAAATGGCCTTGACCTTCACTGGGTCAACTTCGATCCCTCATTTAGAAATGATGAATCCCAAGAGTTTACCTGAAGTTACACCAAAGATGCATTTCTTGGGATTCAACCTAACATTGTGCTCTATCAGGTGATCGAAGACTTTTTTGAGAACCTCAACATGCTCTGAATGCAACAATGACTTGGCCAATAAGTCATCGATATAATCTTCTAAGATCTTATGCATGTAGTCATGAAAGATATATGTCATAGCCTACTGATATGTGGCACCAACATTTTTAAGACCGAATGGCATAACTTTGTAGAAAAATGTTCCCCATGGCGTGGTGAAAGTGGTTTTATGTTGGTCTTCAAGTTTAATCCAAATTTGATTGTAACCAAAAAAACCATCCATGAGGGAAAGCATTTCATGACCTACAGTTGCATCTACCAGAGCATCGATATTAGGCAATGGAAATGAATCCTTGGGTGTTGCCTTATTGAGGTCTCTAAAATCCATACAAATATGGATTCTTCCATCAAGTTTTCCTATAGGTACCATGTTTGATACCCATTCTAGATAGTCGATGGAAATGATGAATTCTACATCCAACAATTTTTGTAATTCATCTTTAACCATCAAAGTGATGGTTGGATGCATCTTCCTAAGTTTTTGCTTTATTGGTTTCTTGGTGGGGTCCAATGAAAGGTTATGAGTAACCAATTTTGGATCTAGACCCGACATGTCCTTGTATGTCCAAGCAAAGAGATCAGGTCTCTCTTTCAATAGAGGAATGAGGTTGGCATGTTCCTTAGGAGATAAGCTTTCTCCAAATTTAACCTTCCTTGGATTGGTGGGATCATCACTGATATCCACTTCGAAGGTTTCCTCTATTGACATATGTGACCCCTCCTCAAGATGGTGAGGCATAGGGATCAAATGGATGTCATCTACTAGGTTTAAAGGTTCCACTAAATCGGAATTATCCTCAGCATGATAAACATCATATGCACAGCCTAGCGCAAAATGAAATGGTTGCAACATTTCTTCATTAGGGAAGAAATATTTAGGCTCTAAAGGTGAATTGGCATGATCAAAATCAATGGCCTCAGGATTGAGGTACAAAGGTTTCGAAGGGTCAGATGGATTATGGAGTGGAGTGGTCAAATCAATGGAGATCATGTTGATGGAATGGATGAAATCTCTAAGACCACATGACATAGAATCTATATCTCTAGATTGTTCCCCACACTCTAGATGTGGCTCGGGGGGTATGGGGATAACTGGATCCTCTCTAGGAATAGATGGGATAATTGGATCATCAAGGGGAAGCAATTGCCTTAAATTTGAAGGCTCAAGGAAGACCATATGATATATTTCATTCAAGTTCACCTGGTTGGATTTGAGGTCCTGGGAAGACTGTATGGTACACTTGTTCCATATCCACCTAGGGTAACAGATGATGTAAATTTTGAGGGCCTAAGTAAGCCAACTCGATCTCATCTTCATATTCATCATCCTTTAGAGAAGTACTCACTCTCCTCTTCTTTAGAATTGCATTTTGGTCCACCACTTTTAGAGATGGATTCTATTTTTAGGCTTCTACTATTGTATCAAAATTTTGGGGTTCAATGCTAATGTCATCGGCATACTCATAATTTCTGATAACCCAATCAATTCTTGTAATATCATCTAAACTAGCCTCCACCAAAATGTTATCATGATAGACCAATGGTGGTTCTATGGCAACCATGGTCATTGACCAGTTACCCCTTCGAGAATATGAAGGGTTAGGATGGTAGGGGTTCCAATCAACATCATCTACCCCCATGCTTAGGTTCAGGTGATCTAGAGATATAGCTAGAAGCTCATCCTAACCTCTTATGTCATAACCCAATCTGAACCTATCAGATGATAGCTGATAGTATGGTTGATATAGGGTTCGATGCCCTTGTTCAAATAGACCCAGACTATAACCATGCCAATGGTAATGATCAAAATAGTGAAGGGTAAACTCTGGGTTAGATAGATAATGAATATTTACTATAAATGGTTCATCATCATCTTCTTCTATGGGTGAATGATCTGCAAGTTGATCTAAACCTCCATAGATGAAGTTAGTCTGATTAGGTGGCACCCCTAATGGTACCACCATCCCTATAGGAAAGTGATGGGCTTGAGGCCTACCCATATCCTATGTAGATTCTATGATTGGTGTAAAAGTCACATTCTACACCAGGTATTCTGCTAACCTAAGATTGACTAAATGAATTGTCACCTATGGTGTAGATGACCTAATTGAAGACATAGGTGAGGTAGGTTGAGGTACCTCCTCGACTTCATTTTGTGAGTTTCCCTCCTCCATGGGATTTGGGACCTCGGTAGTTGCTACGTTGGGGATTTCTTTAGACTCTTTTTCACCCAATACTACCTTTAGCTTCTGATCATTCCTAAGCATTGTCGATGTCGTAGGCTTCATAGAAGTAGCTATTGTATGTGAAGTTGGTCATGGTGCCGATGTTGAAGGACCGATGCACACTTCCTTTGATTTACCCATTAGATGCTTGATAGGTGATGTAGGTCTAATATCTAGATGCATAGATGGGAGGATGAAATATCCTAAAAAATCCACTTGATTGACATACTTAAATGGCTCCTCATCCGAAGGAACCACATGCACTTGTCCCTCATGCACATATTTGATACATTGATGTAATATCGAGGGTATACATTGCATTTCTCTTATCCATGGCCTACCTAAGAGAATATTGTATTGCATCGCACCTTCAAGCATGTGACACATCATAGGGATGGTCTTCAATCCCACCTAAATAGGAAGGATTATAGTACCTACTATCGAGCATAATGCATCATTGAATGCTCATAGTGTGAAAGTTGAGGGCACGATATGTGATTTAGGTAATTTTAAATGTCCCAAGGCCTTCATGGTAATTATGTTAATCGATGATCCTATATCGATCAACACCCACTTGAAGGGTGTGTGGTTTACACATGCAATGATATGAAGTGATGGGTCCACTATAGCAGTAGAGACTATCTTGATTTCATGATCATAGAATTGAATCACAAGCTCTTGGCACTATTGCACATGTCCCACAAAATTAGTGAAAGCTTCTAGATCTTGGGACTATACTTCTATGGACCTTAAGATGTCCATTAGCATCTCCCTATACCTAGGAGACTATTATATTATCTCATAAATTGATAGCTTTTTCGAGGCCATCTATAGACTTTGAATAAGTCTATTCCTTATTGTCACCACCGATCTAGTTGGTGGGCCTGGCAAGGGATTTTATGCTAGCCTTTATGGGGGTACAACTTGAATCTAAACTAGTGTAGGAGGAGGATCTGGTTGATTATACCTCCTATTTTTGGTGACCACATTCACCATGCCAACAAATCCTTGTGTAGGTGGTTCGATCCGCACTTGATTTACTTATCCGATATTATTCCTCGATGGCTCATGATTTGGTAAGGGATTTTTGAATATTCCCATATTCTGATTATCCAAAGCTAGAGGATTATCAATGATCAACTCATTCCTATCAATCATATTCTATACCAGATGCTTGAAGTTATGGCACACTTCGATATCATACCCCTTTTATCTATGGTATGAGTAGTAATGATCTTCCCTAAATCCTTTTGATTTAGGGTGATTAGGATCGAGTAATTTAACTTTGGGTAATGTTATGGCCTTAGCCTCACACAATTGATTGAATATTGATGCCATAGTCTCAGATAATGGTGTAAATTGGTGAGGAGGGTATTGTTCTTTGTTCTTACCCTACTTTTTGTTGTTGCACTGATTATACTATGTAGGGGGAGGTTGAGCTTGATAGTTTTGTGGTTGTTGGCCCTTATCCCCTTTCTGAAGATTTAACACAACCTGATTCACATGTGCAGGCTTGGCCTAGTGATTCTGGTTCTTTGTGTTCTTGTTATTCCACTCCTTTTTCATCTAGAGTTTCAAGTCACCTTCTTGTAACTTGATATCCTCTATGACCTTGGCTTGCACCAAAGCCTCTTCGAATGTTTGGTATTGTTGCAGTTGTAATAACAATGAGATGTGTTTTGCATAGCTCTTGGTAAACATTCACATCAATTTAGTAGTGGGGATGGAGAATGGTAGCTTAGCCATTAGCTTCCTCCATCTATTACCAAAGTCCATGACTGGCTCATCATCATATTGCTTTAAAGCAGCCAAGTCAGACAAATTGGTTTTCTTCTTGATACCAAAAGAAAAGTGTTCAAGAAATACATTTGCCAGCTGTTCAAAGTTGGTAATGTTATACCTTTTCAATTGATTAAACCATTCCAAGGTTGGGCCTGAAAGGGTCATTATGAAAGTTCTCAGTAACAAGGCATCATTACTTTGGATCTGGAAGCACATGTTCATGAAGCTCATCACATGCTCTTGTGCATCTTCATCACCCTAGAATTTATCCAGCTTAGGCATCTCAAAATGATCAAGATACGTTGGGCTAGGAACTGAAGGGCATAGAGGTGCATTGTGAATTTTATTCAAGGTAGGCTTTTGATAAGTCATCCCTTGTTTCTCAATAGCTCTTACCTTTTTAGCCAAGGCTTTGTACGCTTGCGAGGATAAAATTTCCTCTTCCCTAAGGGGTCTCTATGGAGCTATCGGAGGTAGATTATTTTTAGGCTGAGGTGGAGGATTAGGCTCATCATCCACATCTACTAAGGAGATCTCAAGATACTACTGATCTTGCTCATCTCCTTCTGATTCTTCATACTAGGTATGCCCATGTTGTTCTAGCGCTTGGTATTATAGCATGTTCTGGGTCATATGATGAGTATAATTTTCAACTTGTTTAGGGTACAATTCTAGCTGTGATGCAACACATCTTTGGTTGCACTCCCTATACTCACTTTAAGGAGGTATATTAGCTTGAGCTAGTCTATCCTCTCTCTTCATACTCCTTTTGATCAAGGATGCATTGCTCTCATAGGTGCTACTCATATAAATATTGCCTAAGCAACATTTGATATTGAGAATCCTCATGCTCGAGGTGCTCATGCTCTACATGCACATCTTCCAATTGGTCTTGGAATATGCATTGTCTCTGCTCTGAAGCCAACCTCTATGATCGATCTATAAGATCTAGTATGAGACCTCTGAATTTGTAGCTCTGTACGAGGGGCTTTATTAGTATGAGCCCCAACAGACTTATCTACCACACTCTTGCCCTTATCTATGAAGATGATATTTATGTTCTATTATTATCTATACTCTATGCTTGCATGCATAGATGGGGCACGTGCACTATGGGAGCACTTTGAGCATTCTCCTAGCTCATGAGTATGCCTCTATATGTCCTCACTATGTGAGCTCTCAAAATGAGAGTGAGCAGTAGAGGGCTTATACCCTAGTCTTCCTAAAACTTGTTCTAGTCCATTAAGTTGACTAGTCTTCCAAGGTTCATTAGGAGGTGTGCCATTGACTCCAAGTGTGGCAAGATCTATTATGAACCTTCCAAGTTCATTAGGGTTTGGAGTCCTTAGGGGTCTACATTCTGATGTAGCCCTATCTTCTTACCCCTGATTGGGTGGATCTTCTCTATGTCTACCATGTGATGATGGGGGCCTTGAGCCACCCTCAGCTCTATCCCATGAGGAGTGTGTGTTACATCCTCTCACTAGGGTATTCTGAATAGAACCCCCATGTGTCAAATTATCACCTCTGATACTAGCCGAACATCATTTAAGAGGATCCTATGGGAGAGGTTCCAACATGTTATCTTGTGTGTGTCCTGGAGCTTTAACCTCCACCTTGATTGTGTGTCGAGGTCGGCCTCTCCGTGTGTTGACCATGATGTGAATTATCTCTTTTATAAATTTTAGAAAATACAAAGTATACAAGGATGTTTATCTCTTTTAAAGATTCTTTGTGAGCCCTAAAAAAATTTGGGGGGTTTGGGTTGTGGGGAAAAAAAAAAAAAAAAAAATCGGGTGGAAAATTTTGGGGGGGAAAAAAAGAGAGGAGGGGGGGGGGGTCCCAAAAAAACCCCAACCAACAAAAAAAAAAAAAAAAAAAAAAAAAAAACCCCCCCAAAAGGGGGGGGGGGAACCCCCCCCCACAAGGGGGGGGGGGAAACAACCCCCACCCCCCCCCCCCCCCAAAAAGAAAAACCCCCCCCCCAAAGGGGGGGGGGGGGGAGTTGGGGGGGGGGGGGGGGGGGGAGGGGGGGGGGGAAGAAAAAAAAAAAAAAAAAAAAAAAAAAAGAGGGAAGAAAAAAAAAAAAAAATAGAGGTGGGGGGGGGGGGGGTGAGAGCCCAATATCATTGATGTTTAAGTGAAACATGGTGTGTGGGGGTTTATTTTAATTTTGCATAAAAATAAAAATGCATCAGAGAGCACCCATGATTTTCCTACATGCCTAGGAAATTGACATTTTATTTTTAAAAGGATGCAATGCTAAATGCTATTTCTAGAAAATGCAATGCAAAATTAAATGAAAATGGCCTTTAGATAGGCCCCAAGCATGCAAAAACCTAACACATAATCTAAATGCTAGCCATTATTCTATACAATAGGCAACAGACTCAACCATTGGATAGAAACATAACTAAAATCTTAGCCATTGTTGACAACCATAGCTAATAGAGTTGGTTGCTATTGTCAACCGAGGCTAACAGTAGATAAGAAATTTTCATATATTTCCCTTAAATTTTAGCTAGGTGAGCTAATTAAAGCCTACTGGAGAGGAAAACATAGAAAACAATAAAACAGAAGAGGATACTTACCTAGAATCCCTCATATGATGAAGAGACAGTTGTCTACTATATTTTTCTCTACTTTCTACTAGTTGCTTCTGGTAACCACATATGAGATGCTAGTTGTTGTTGTTAACTATAACTAAGACTATGCACCATGGATTTCAAACATGGCTAAGACCTACACATGAAAAATAGAGAAAAATCAGTAACAGCAAAATTTATGGGGTTTCCATCATGATCACCACTATAGAATGGTCTAAAGAGCATATATCTACAACTATTGCAACATAATGATCAAATTGAAAGTAAATAACATATGATTAACCAAATTTACAAGAAAGTAAGCCTCCTTTGTATTAATCAATGATGAAAATTGATTACATATACGTCCCTCTTAGGGATACCAAATGATACATTGTTTACAATGGTATTAAAGCCCCTAAATGGGGGTGATATATTCTAAGGGCTCCTTAGATCTCCACCAACTTTGCGTGAGGGCTTACTAGGATGCCTCCTTCTCCATTTTCAAGAGGAATTGATCTTTGAGAGTGCTTTGAAGCCTTGAAGGATCTGTCACCTACGTACAAGAAATAACAAAACACATTAAATGCATATGAAGCCTCTCATGATGAGGCTATTATTCAAGAAATGCAAGAAATAAAGCAAATACTTGAAAGAAACATAAAGATATGCAAATATGTATAAATATGCTTATGAAATTGTTAAATCAGTGCAAAGCATACCTTAAAACATATAAATCTAGCTAATCTAGCATGTAATTTGAAGTATAAAGCATGAAAGAAGCTAATCTATGGAAACTTATGAAAGAAAGCATATATGACACAAATTAAGGTAAAGCTACCTATAATATTGCTAATTAACCATGGAAATGTCTGCTACAAGACTAATCTATGCTAGATTAACATAATTGCATAATTAGAAATGGAAATCTATAGCTAAAATGGAGGAAAGAGAGCATCAAACCCTAGCCATGGGTGCTTAAAGCAACTGGCTCTATTAGCCATGGTTGATAGTCATGGCTATGGGAAAACTCTTCTTTCTCTTGAAACTAGGGCTAGAAACGCTCAAATCCTCCAAGGAATTGATGATCAAGGGTCGCCTTGGTGTCCAGAAATAGATTGGTGGTTGAAATTGCTTGAATTCATATTGGATTGGTGTGGAATTGTGAGGTTTGCTTCTCAAGCCTTTGGAAGCTCCATTGTTGCAAAGTTGGTTGTCAAACTAGATTTTGGCAGCATCTCCTTACTCTTCACAAGTTGCAATTGGCTCTCCAGTTTGGTAGGGCTTCGCTACAATGAAATTGGGATCCCTTTTGGCCTCTTTGAGGGGTCTATAAATAGACTCCCCAATCCCAATATTGGCTTCCCAAGGAAGCCAAGATCAAGAAATGCCAGGCTGGGGTAGTTGGGAGGAAACATCCAGAAGCTTCCTCGCTCAAAACCGCTTGAATTGGTTGCAAATGTAGTTGTAACAACCAATTTGGCTCGGCTCGGGAGGCCGAGATAGTTACAGGGCTAGTCGTGGTTGCTCAGCATGGCCAGGATCCTAGCCATGGTTGTCAACCATGGCTGAGATCTTAGCCATGGATGTCATCCATGGCTAAGGTTGAATAGGCCTAGGATGCCTAAAATGAGTGGTTAGAACCACTGCTTAGCCTTGGGAGGGTCCAAGGTCATTCATATGGTCTGCAAAGATGCCCATATGAGTAGTCTCCTAAACATGACGTGTTTTAGGTGTCTACATAAGTCAAAAAAATTTCTCCTGAGGATGCCTCTAAATGGTGGTAAATTGATCACTTGTTCATTAAACCCTTTGATCAATAATTTAGCCAATTGATTCTAGGTGGTAACAATGGTAGGATATAAAGACCAGTACTAGTAAAGCAACTTACCTTTGAGAGAGAGCATGATAAATATTACCATGAAATCCTCATCCGTGATGCTATGAATGGTCACCAAAGAAGCCACATATTGGACATTCTCGTAAGCCGTCTTGCCCATACCATTGTAAGTAGGCAAAGCCTTCAATGCTACTTGTAGAATCAGGTTCTAATATTGTAGATTCAAAGATTCAAAATGATTCTAGGCCAAGAACTATCTTGGTGGTTGAGGTGGTGGATTTTGGGCCATTTGCACTGGAGTGTTTTCTTGAGGAGGAGGAAAGTTAATAGCTATTCTAGTAGGACTCAAAGGAATAGAAAACACACTATCTACTTGTGAAGATGTTGCAATGGATGGAATAGTTAGAGTGACCAATATAGGATTTTATCTTAACACTTGGGTATCAAGCTCATAAAACTCAATGAGATCTTCAAAATTTTTGGCCTTCAATATTGTGATCATGAAGAAAAGCTTTCGCTCACTTCATGCTTAGAGGATTCTAGGTAAAACTAAGTTATCATATGTTCTAGTCAGACAGTAAAAATATGAACATCAAACCTTAATATTGTTCAAAGCAAAACTTTTTAATGTCCTATCGGGAATGCCAAAAATTATTGGTCATGGGTGGTGATTTTACTAGATAAATGCAAGCCAGAGATTCACCAAATTGTGATCCATTAAACTATGGAGACTATTAGTTCCTCTGGGCAAGCTAAAAATTGTTGGCACTAGTGGTGATTTTACCAAATAAATGCAAGCCAAAGATTCACCAACTCGGGCTCCCTTAAACTATGGAGACTATTTGTCCCATCGGGCATGCCAAAAATTGTTGGTCATGAATCTGCCTAAGTACATAATATATATGTGCCCTAGACTAGACCAACATTGAAAGGTCATAGGAGAGAGATGTCCTTCGGGCTAATATCTAAAGAGGGCTAGTTCCCTTACTAATATAATTTGATTTAAAGCTTAGGGTAACAAGAAAGAGATGGGAAATGATAGAAAGGAATGGGAAATATGGCTATGAGCTAGAGATGAAAGGTGGGGATAAACTAGCAGCTAAAATCCAAATCAAGTTTTAATTAGCATGTAATGGAAAGGAAAGCATAGGAACCATTCATATATTGCAGGGATAATTTCCAATGATCATTTCAGCATTCAGTTCTCTACCAGGAATTCAATTTAAAAATGCAAAATTTAAATTTACCTAATAAATATCATGAAATTAACAGAAATTAAAGGCAAAAAATAATTGCATACAACCCTACTCCAAGAACCAGAAGCTAAGAATCCCTTAATAGATTCTCAAAACTCAAAGTTTTGTTTTTGCAGAATGTTTATCCTCCTTCATTACATCAAAATGCTTAGTTTTTATAGAGGATTTCACATCTAAAATTAAATGCGTATTAAAACAAAATGCTAGCTAGTCAAAGGCTAACAAGAGTGATTCTCTCCTCAAAAATAGTGATGATCGAATTAGAACATTCTTCAGGAAGTAGTGATCCCTCTTTAATGGAGTGTGACTGGGAAATCAACAAAAATTGTCGATAGGAAAATCATTCCAGACATCGATGCATTGAAACTCAGTAATATCACGCAACAATCAGGAGCTTGGATATTAAATTCTGGTCATTATTTCATCCTTTTGCACCTCAAACCTTTATCTTTTCCAGGAGAAACCCAAATAAAAGTAAATTTATTTTGAAAAGAGTGAAATCAGTGGAGGGTGCCTCAAAAATGAACTAGATCACACCAAGCTTAGGGATGTAGCATTTAATCTTGGTAACTTTTAGCAAAAATTCTAGAAATATTGTTTTCATTGCACCAAGAATTAAATTCGATCAATCTCTGATATTTCTCAAAAAGGACCTATAGCAATGGCGCCTCTAAAAGTAACTTTGTTGAGAAGAAGAAACAAAAATTGATTTCACCCAGGCAGTGGGGTGAAAAGCCTTTTGTTGCTATTAGGGGCGAAAACAAAAGTTCGTTCAATATTTTCACCCATCCATATACTTTCACCTTCAACCTGGTTAATTGCGCCTTGAAAACATCCTCTCTAAGGAATTTTGCCCCATAATGCTTTTTTACTCGACTTGTGGGTAAAATTGGAATTTTACCCCCAAGGGAGGGCAAAAATAAGTTTTACCTGAAATTGGGGCAACTTTGACTTTGACTAGCGCATGAGGATGCCTTTTTGCTACTTTCGCTCTGAACTTGGTTGCTTTCACTGCTTTTGCCCCAACTGGGGCAAAATCATTGAATTTTCTAGAAATAAGGTAAAATTACTAGGGGGAATGCCTTCACCATATTCCCTACTTATTTTGGGATGAGTTTGACTTTGACTGGTTCATTGATTTCACCCAAACGCTGCCTAATTAATGTTTTTGCTCCAAGATTACCTTAAAATGGAATTATACTCGAAATAAGGGCAAAAATGATTTTTGCCCCATTTATGGGGTGACATTGACATTGACTTCTTATATTTTTGCTCTAAAACTAACCATCGTAATTTTCCCCAAAAAGGGTAAAATCATTGAACTTCATCTTTGTAAACTCATCTCTTTGTTTCCAACTAGTAATTTTCGTTGCTTTGGCCCCACCTTGGGAGAAACTTGGGTGAAACTATTTTAATGTTGTGTTTCACCCAATAGAGGGGTGAAAATGATTTTTACCCCTTCCTTGGGGTGAAATTTTTTTATTTCCTTTACTGGCACTTTTTTTATCAATCTATGCATCGAAGCCTTTAATAATTTTAGCTTCTCCTTTGATCCTAAAATATTCTTTTGCTTTGCATTTATATTTCACCCATAGTTTTTCTTGCCCACAATTTTTCTTGCCCATGACTTACACCATTTTTGATTGACAAAAAATTGGCTATTTATTTCCAAGGACGAAACTATACCTTCTTTATTTACATTAGCAAAATCAATAAAAGGGAGGAAGCAAAAATATTACATTAAAATAGTAAAAACAAAAAGGTAAGCCCAAAAACATCATTTATCTTTCATGCTAGGAACTGTTACAATCAAAATTTAATGTGGAAAAACTACCAACAATACCTTATAAATAAATGCAATATCTTACCCTGATTCCAAAAAAGAAGGATGCAAAATTGTTTGATTCATTTAGGCCCACAAGCCTATTTAATAAGGCATATAAGATAATCTTCAAAGTTATGGAAAATTGGTTAAGACCACTGTTAGACAAAATTATTTTAGAAGAGCAAGGAGGATTTGTGAAAGGGAGACAAATTTTGGATGGGATCATAGTAGCTCGTGAAGTTATGCATTCAAAAAATTCAAGAAAAGATAGAGAAATGATCTTAAAACTTGATACGAGTAAAGACTATGATAGAATTAAATGATATTTTATTTTTGCAATATTAGAAAAGTTTAGATTTGGGAAGAAATGAGTCGAATGGATTAAAGTTTGTGTCTCTATAGTATTTATTCAGTGTTGGTCAATGGGTTAGTAACATAATCATTTAAAGCCAAGAGAGGTCTTAGATAGGGAAATCCTCTATCACCATATCTATTCATTATTATAGTAGAGATATTGGGTAGGAACTTTAAGAATGCTAACAAATATGGCTAATAAGTGGACTTAAGGCTAGTAATAAAATCAACATCACCTAGCAATAGTTTGTATATGATACAAACCTTTTTGGGAGGGCATGTATACAAGAGGCCTGAGCTTTGAATAACTTATTAAAGGAATATGAAAGGGCATCAAGGCAAGAAGTTAATAGGACAAAATCCAAAATTTATGTCCTAAACACTCCAACTAGAAGCAAAGTAGGGATATGTAGGTTACTTCAAATGGAGATCATTTTTCTAACACCATATCTAGGGATGCCCTTATTTGAGGGGATAATGAGGATATAATTATGGAGTTGAGTTATAAATAAAATTTAAAATAAACTACCGATATAGAAAGGTAGATGGTTATCACTAGCAGGAAGAGTGCAACTTATTAAATTAGTCTTATAGGCCATTTCAACATATTATATACTATGCCAAAAATTGATAAAAAGTAGTTTAATCTGTATTATATGATCATTTTTGTGGTTAGGATTACATGATAAAAGGATATTTCCTTTGGTGAAATGAAGCAAAGTGTGTGATGATAAAACTAGGGGATATCTCAGTTTAAAAGTTCTTATAGATGTAAACTTAGCTCTTATGTGAATAGTAATTTGGAGTTTACATACAGAGAGTTAAAGACAATGGGAAATAATTTTTCTAAGTGCATTGAGACCAATGAACTAAGATTAATATTTATTGCATTCTCACTACCAAATGGTTCTGAACTATGTAATGGTTTAAAAACATTAATTGATCTAGTGATTAAAGGTCTAATATGGGAGGTGGAAATTGGGGATTTTTTATTTATTTGGATGGATACTTGGTGTGATAAAAAATACTCAATATAAATCTAATTTGAAAACATGGATGGGATTACTTCAATATAAATATGGTGATAGGGTTTCAAAAATTATGTGCAAGGATTAGGAAGGAAGATAAAAATGAAAAGAATATTTTTACAAGTATATAAGACATTTATGTTAGGAGGCAATCGAGTAGAAATATAATAACATTGATTATTCTGAGGGAAGTGGAGGATAAGTTGATTTGGGAGTTCAATAGCTCAAGAGAGTATACAAAAATACATGGATATAATATAAAACACCAAAAAAATAGAAATACCACAAGAATATAGAGATATATTTGGGATAGCCCAAGCATTCCTAAAGTTAAAATGTTTGTTTGGCTAGTAGGTCATAAAATAATTTTATCCTAGGATAACCTTATGAAAAGGGGTTTTCATGGCCCCTCACAATGTGTTATATGTAAAAAGGAGGAGGAGAGTATAGAAAATCTATTAGGACAATGCTCAATAGTCTATAAATTATGCAATGGATTCTTAATATGTTTGGTAAAAGCATGATGATGAATGTTATAAATGAAGAATGGTTAAAGAAATGGTAGATAACTTTTAAAAGTGAGGATTTAAAAACAATCTAGGATATATCAAAAAATACAATACTTTGGACTATATGGATGGAAAATAATAGAATAACATCTAAAGAAAATGAAATAAGTTTAGAGGTAAGGAAAAGTGTAGTGATTTCTCACTAAAGGGTTTTGGCCTCAAACAAATGATAAGATAAGGGCAAGATGGCAAAAAGCACAAAGGTTTCAATTAAAGGTAGTCACTATTTTGCAGGAGTCTTGAGTGGAGAAGAAAGTAAAAAGTTTTGAGCACTCATGTGGAACTTTTTTCAAAAGGGTAAAAAGCGAAATATAAGGCTGACTAACACAAAGAAAGAAAAACTCTCAATATTTGGAGGATTTGAAAAGTTACAAATAAGTAATTTTTTTTTTAAGAGGTAGCCTATGTGAAATAAGAACTCTAAAAAATCAGAACACTAAAAGGTCCAATGGAAGGACAAAAGAAGAAACTTCCATAAAATAGTAATAAAAAAAGTCTCAAAAAATTATGACATAGGCCAACAAGTGAAAGTTCTGACAAATAGTACTTGATATCCTACACAAGGATCTAAAAAGACTAGGAGCACACTAGAATTTAAAGCATAACATAGAGAGCCACCAACTCTAAATAAGGATCAAATTAAGTTGTAAGGAAACAATAATGGTGCACAAGCCCCTGGGGAAAGTAGGTAAGATGGATTGATGAGCTATTATTAAGAAAGGTAAGGATCACCTAATAGTGTCACCTTAGCTTAGAAATCCAAGAAAGTGGGTGATATCTTGAAGGCAAAGGCATAGTTACAATATTATACCTAACAACACTGATTGAAAAAGGTGCTCTCATTCAAATCCTAAAAATCCCTGGAAAAATTAGTTGGAGTTGTCAAAAGGTGCTATATATATTAGTTTTCTTAGCATTGTAAAGGATTGGTAAGTTATATAGCTTTCCCTTAATTTTATTTTTTATAGTTGTACTCAGATTCCTATGTGATCTTGGAGGTAGTTTGAACCCCCAATTTTAGCATAATATTATAATATTTTCATACTCATATATATATACTAGAGGCTTGTGACTATTTGGTTCTCCCTATCTCATTTCCTTTATGTATGTATGTTTATGTTTTAGTCTATGCTTATATATTTTCAGAGGAGAAAGTGTTCAAACTCCTAACTGTCAATGCATTATAGCCAAGGCTAATAATCTTATTATGATTTGGCACATCACCTCTATTAGCTTAAGTATTTTGCTTTATGCTATCTTTATTTTCTTCATTTATTTAACCCTTTCCCCTTAAAGCTGGTACATTAGGTTAGAGGAGAAAAAGTGCACAAGGTCACATCTTAAAAGAAGTCGGTGTTGAATTTGCAAGATTACTAAAGTGGTAACGGCTTTGGCCTCTCTTTGAGAGATCCAAGGTTTAAAAACCACTCAGTATGAGGGGACTAGGACCCCTCTTAAAAACCTATGTAAAATCATTAAAAAAAAGGAATTGATCTTGTAAAAAATCCCAAAGACCCCCAATTGAGCTGACCTATAAGCTCTTGAAAGTGACCCTATTGTGTCACCCCATGTGAAGCAAGATAGTCCTAACCATTTGTTCCTTCTCATTTTATGAATGAGATAATCAAAGAGGATAAGAGTTTAATGGAATGCATAGTGGTACCCCATTAATTCATCATTGGTACCACAATGAAAAGAATAATTAGGCTCTAAGTGTAGTGAGAGTCTCTACCTATCTCCTTGTTGAAGCACCTCAAAACTAACCTAGTGACTCCACTTATGAATGGATATCTAGAAGAATCCACACTAAAGTATATTAGATTATGATTCTATTAAATATCATAGTCTTTTGGATCATTGAGCACATGCTGTGTTCACTTGGTGACTCCACTCCAACTAGAAGTGTATGAATGAGATCCCTGCTACTAGGTCCTTTGCTACTATAAATCTTCAAGAGTTGCTTCATCTACTCAATATAGTTCCATTAAGAATAAGAGATCAAAGCTAAAATACGGTCATTCCATCACTAAGATTATATATTTCTTGGAATGATAGATGCCCCTTATGACTTCTAGATACACTAGCCTTATTGGGGGACATTCCAATGTTGATACCAGAGTTCCTCTTAGACTACACCATTGAATATCTAATGATACAACTATAAAATCTATAGAATATGGTACTCTTCTATCAATTGCATAATATTATAGAGAAAAATGTGGCTCTTAGAATATTGGTGGCATCACTCAAAGGTAAAGCTTGACAAGGATATGAATCTTTTCCCCCACACTCAATTGTTAACTAGGACCAACTTGGTTTCCTACTCATGAAAATATTTGAAGAAAATATAGATGGAATGGATCTCTAGGCCAAAAATGACCTAATATAGATAAAACATCACCTCCCAAGACTCCCACACCTAAGTCTCCATGTAGCCAACCAACACCAATCATACAACCTATCTCTCCCCAACTAATTTTTACTCAGTACTCCATTAATTACCTCATGGAAAACCATAATTTTAGGGCCAAATCCTTAAAATTGATATAAAGGGGACTTCTTTTGGGATAATTTGATAAATATAAACTAGATCTAACTAATTTGGAATAGATAAGTATATGTTGGAATGGAGGGAGAAAATATTTCAATACCTATTGGGATTAAAGCTCTTTCCTTTCTCTATGTTTGACCTACAAAGATAGACTACCTCTGACCTGCAATGATAAATATGGAAAAAAACCCATATACAAGGAAGCTATGTAATTTGATGGCATTATGATAAAATTATTGGGATTGATAGAGGAGAGTCTATTCATATTATATTCCTATTTGAAAGTGACTAATGCACAAGATATGGTGATGATTGATCTCCCCACATATTTTGATATCTACCAATATAAACACTTTGCTACTAAGATGAAAGGATATTCACATTTGAAATGGCCCTTGATGGTTTGTGGGGATTGACATAGAACAGAAAAAAATCCCATCTAAAACACTTTGTCCATATCATATTGAATATCTACAAATGTTTGGTCTAGTTTTTAAGTATAATTTTATAAAGTGGGATGAGTGGATTGAGTTGGAAGACTTGGTAGATAGGAACTCTCTTATCCTAGATGATAAGATGAACCAATGAGTGACTAAGGTATGGAGCCTTGATTCTATTGAAGCATACAAGTTATCAATGTAGGTTGAGGACAAATATAAGTCACACCTTGAACCTCTTAGGGTCATTCATGCTATATATATATATATGTATGTATGTATGTATATGCATAGTTTTATATTTGTATAGGGTTAAAGTCTCTAGGAACTACACTAGATGCTTGAACTAGTATAGATGCTCCTAAAAAATTCTATATCAAAGATCCAAAATTTGCCTCACTCTAATAGAAGGGTCCTTCCATAAAGGAGCAATAAAGATTAAAAACTCAACAATTAGGGACATGGTAGGAAGCCCCAAAACAAGAAGAAGGCCAGAGCCTCCCAAAAGCCAAATCTTCTCAAGCCCCAAAGAAAAGTGTCAACTGTAGATGATAGAGTTGGCCCAAAGTTTAGCATAATTATGAGGGGTGTCAAAACGGTGATACACTTGGATGAAATTTTATCGATTGAGGCAAGTAATGGATGATACTCAAATACATGACATTGAGAGTTGGATGAAAGGTCAATTCAAAAATATTTCAAATGGCTAGTTGTGAAGGCAAACAGTAAATTTTCCCCATTAGAAATTTTATGGGAAGTGGAATTGAAACTCCATATCCAATTAGGTTCATTAAATAATAGAGTCAAATTCTACCTTATCCTTGGTTAAATTTTGACATGGAATATTGAGTGGGAATGAATCTATCTTGGAGACATAGAAATTTATGAAGGTATTTTTATAGGGTGGAGGATTGGTCATGTTAGGTGATGGATGTTCTACCACAAATTTACTAGGTAAAGGGTCACAAATGAATGGCATGTGAATAAAGTTCAATGAGTATACTAAGCAAGGAGGGAAGTTTTAACCAATACTTTACTTATATAGCACTATCTAGAGCACAAGGTATTTTGAATCCTCTAAGAAAAAATCTATAAAACGTGTAGTCAGAGGGAAAATAAAGGAAAGTAAAGGCTCAAAATTCTTGACCACTAGTGAAATGTAGAAGAAGAAAAATTCTAGCCACACAACTTCTAAGGCTAGTGCCTCCATGCCCGAAGTACCCAAATCATTAGAAGCTTAAAAAGTACCTATGCCAACCTATTCCTCCAACATAAAAAATTGAGTGATCCAACTATAAAATTATTGAATCCAAAGATTTTAAAAGGGACAAATAATATAAGGGTAGGTGCATGGGATTTTTTTAAGGTTAGTATACTAGAAATATTTGGAGTAAGAATTTGAAATAGCTTCTTAGCACAATACTTGGTGTCTAAAGTTCATTTATATTATGAGTTAGTTACAACATGCACAAAATTTATGAGCCCACTACTCAAGATATTAGGTCCATGGACAAGAGTTTCAAAATAAATATTGTTAGACCTATTTTCCAAAAAATGTTACTTTTACCAAAAGGGGAAACATACATTAATGAAGTAGAAGATGAAAACTATTTCAAGGCACTTCTAAACCAAGATAAAATAGACTTCTTAAGCATGGAGTGTGAGGACCTGAGCTCAGATGACCCACTGCTAGAAAGTGCCCTACCCATCAATATGTTTGGGATAGCTCAAATAATGCTTTAAGCATGTTAGCCTTCATTTATAAGATGGAGCACAATTAAAATGTTATCCCTTCCCAATTAGGGGTTCTATACAAAAATAAGTAGGTGTTAGGAGATGGGAAAATAATGATGGACTTTTCCAAACTGATTGTTGAGTGGATGAAAGAAGGTTTGACCAATTTTGTAGCCACCCAAACATTAAGGTATTCTTCATTCCTAGTACATCTAATTATGTTTCAAAACATAGAAGCTTTCCTAGGTTTAAATCCAAGGTGGATGGATAAAAAAGGAAAGGATATACCGATTTATCTTGGATAGAAGGCTTAATGAAAAGCTCTTCTTATTATTCTTTTGTTGAGCATTTTTTTCTCTAACTATTGCATTATTAATAAGTTCTCACAACTAGAGTGCCTTTCACCAAATTGCTGATCATTTATGGAAGGAACACTTCCTAAGGACTGGTGTTTTGATGAGAGGACCATTGTTAGAATACATAGTTTTAACTTTCCCCTATATCTACTTCCTAAGTACATTCTAGATTAGGTTTTTGATTTAGAAGTGTTCAGACAACTTGGACCTGCTAGATCACAAATATGGAAGAGGGAAGGCAAAACCATCATATTATAAGACACCAATTAGCCTAGGGAGAATGCACCCACATAAAAATAATTTTGCTTCCATTGTAGAAGACAAGTTAAACTATCTAGGGCTCAAATAGATAGAGGATCGATGGAATTATGATCCTAAAAAGAAATTTGTCTCATATGTAAAAAACATCAAAGAACCAAAGTTTATCCATGAATGAAGACCTAACATTGATAACCTAAGAAATCCAATGGATGAAGCAGCAACATACCCCATCATTGCACTCATCAAGTCCTCACCTTAGCTCAAAATATGAGTCTTTTTATAAAATAATAGGCATAGTCAACCTACAAAATAAAGTGAACAAGAAAAATATAGATAAGCTAAGGAAAATGCACTAGAAAATGCCCAATATTGAAGCTTAATGGATAATGAGGTAGAAAATTGACAACAAGAAAGAAAATTCCAACTCAATACCTAAATATTAAACATTCAATGAAATTTACACTAAAGAGCACCTAGATGCAAAAAGCTTGGGATCAAAGTAATGGAGTGAGGAGGAAGTGAGTGTTGACATACTTCACAAGATAAAAACAAATAGAGAAATAAAATAAAAGATTTAGAAATCACCATATGCGGTTACAAAAGAGGGCTCAACTATCACCATTTATTTAGATATTTTAACATCATCATCACTAATATAACACACCTCTTGATAGGAAACACTATGTTGGGAAATCCAAGGGAAAGATAAATGAAAGGTATAATTAGTGGCCAAATCTAGTAAAGTGAAGAAGAAAAAAGGGATGTGTCCAAAACAAATCTAAGTGCCAACAAAACTTTCATCCCACATCTATCATCCATTCCTTCAAATAGGGAAACAACTCTAGGATCAATGGGAGTCCCAAAAACTAAGGCTCATAATCTCCCTGCCACCTAAGCTATCCCATCCCCTACCATCCCTACGACTTCCCCTAGTTAGGAGGTTATGCAAGTAATGCACTCTTCTAGAGTTACTCTACTAGCCAATTCCCCTACCTCTCCATTTTCCCTCCCAAAAAACTTTCATTATTTAAGAAATTGTTGGTATTTTTGTCACCCCCAATGCAATAAGAAAGAGCATAAGAAGCCCCATTATATTTAAGTCCATGGATTTTTTTTAGAAGATTAACAAAAAACCACTCAACAAAATAAAAAAATCTAGGCCATGTTGGCACAATAGTTATCCACAACTCAAGTAATTAGCCATTTCACCCATCTAGGAAAGCATTGTTGCTCACAAAAGGGACCTATTGGTATCTGTTGAGTGGTATTTTCACCTAATTGTGAAAACACACTCTCCGATAGGATTTTGGTTCTAAATCCTTTGCTTGCAAAGAAATTAAACATGTAACTTCTCCAAGGTTCCTGTTATGTGAGCATTTTGCATCTGTGTATAAAAGATATTTAATTAAAATGCTTAGAACACCTTAGTGGTTGCAAGTAACTGAAAACAAGGGGCACTGTGGTTTATTTTACTATGAAATTTAATGACTGTTCATTGAACCCTGATAAAGTAAATGTGATTTGATCCTCAAATGACCATGCTGTAACTTCAAAATGTAAATTGATGAAATGCAATAGCATGAAGGAATTATTTATGGATTTTGAAGTTTTTTTAATTTTTATTTTATTTTAATGCTTGAAAATAAAATTGGAGCTTCTGAAAAATAAAATACAGCAAAAGAAAATAAAATGTAAAAGAAAAGAAATTAAAAATTGCATTCAGTTTGATGCTATCCCGTCCTGGAAAAACCGAAGATGTGAGGTTTCCATGCATGCAACCTAACCTATTGAACCTACAAAATCCGCACAATCCAGATAAGTTAAGTGCTGGTCTCTGGGGTTTACTGTTATTTTTTAGATTTAGACATTCGCATGAAGCAACCAAGAGAACTTGCATTAAACTTCATCTATAAGCCTAGAAATCTAAAAAAGGGAATGATAAATATTAAAACATGCATGCAGAAAATAACTCCTTCTTTATTGCCAACAAGATGCAAATTTTTGAACACCCTACATTAATAATATGTCAAGTTACAATGGCAGCATCTCTGGTTTTCTCAAAACCAGCAAAAGGAAGGAAAACAGCCTCAAAGCAGGCCCAGAATGACCCTCTGGCCTCTAGCACTGCAACTCTGCTCCAGCGGTTTCCGACCCTATGTCAATCTGTGCTTCTGCATTTATACTTTCTGGCAATGCTCTCTATTTTGGCCTATGACGCTTCGCTTCATCTTCCAGATTGATTCGTTTCGTCTTTCTTTGACTGCATGTGTTTTGGCTTTATGCTCGACATTGAGACGTTTGATCTTCTTTGTAACGCTTCTGCAGCCTATACGCCACGTGTCCCACACTTTTCTACATGTTCTGTAATGACCCCATGAAAATCATGACAAAAAATAGCATGCAGCCTTGTCCACCTTCCTGGTCGCGAAAATGCGACATGTCACGAAATCGTGACGCTTTTATCATTTCGTACCATTTGCCCGCAACCTGTCGCGATATCGCGACATTTTTCCACTTCGAGCACCTTCGCTGCATGCTGTCGCGATATCGCAATGTTTTTTCACTTCGTGCCCCTTAGCTGCAACCTGTCGTGAAATCGTGACGCTTTTTCACTTCGGGCACCTTTGCTGCATGCTGTTGCGATATCGCGACGTTTTTTCACTTCGTCCCCCTTAGCTACAACCTATCACGAAATTGCAATTCTTTTTCACTTCGGGCATCTTTGCTGCATGCTATCACGATTTCACGATGTTTTCTCGCTTTGTGCTCTTTTGTTGCTTTCTGTCGTGAATTCGCAACGTCTTTTCGTTCCGTACTGCTTTGCTGCTTTCTGTCGCGATTTCGCGACCATTTTGCACTTCATGCACCTTTGCTGATTTTTGTCGCGATATCGCTACCATTTTCGTGCTTCATGCCTTCCTGTCGATTCTGTCATGATTTCACGACCATTTTGCACTTCATGCACCTTTGCTGATTTTTTTCACGATATCGCTACGCTTTCTTCTTTTCTGGCAGCGATAGAGCAACTTGTCGTGATTTCGCGACACTTTTTCATTTTCGGCAGCGACGGAGTAACATGTCACGATTTCGTGACACTTTTCTATTTTTCGACAGCAATGGCGCGATAGGTCGCGATTTCGTGACACTTTTCTATTTTTCGGTAGCGATGGCGCGACAGGTCGCGCTTTCGCGACATGTCGCGATTTCGTGAAACTTTCTATACTTGTGCATTTTTGCCCCTTTTTCTTGAATTTTAGCATCTGGGTCACTGAGATCTTCTTTGAAAGCATGCAAAAAAGGTGGGTCCCCAATTTTGGGGTGTGTTGTGGATCAGCCACAACAAATGGCGACTCTGCTGTCAAATGCTCCTGAGCATTTGGTGAGAACCCAACCTGGAAATATAAAAACTTGGAAACCAGCATTAGCACATAAGAAATATAAACAAATGCCCAAAGATCAGAAGTACATGAATCATCAGAATCATCAAGTATTAGCTCGATGTGTGCAATGTGTTTTCATTCCCTATCGTTTGAAATTGATCAACATTCCATTGTCAGTTTTACATGAATGCATATATGAGACTGTGAATGATTTGTGTAACCTAATAAATATGCTTGGAGATTTTGCTTTTATAAAAAACATAGATCTTCTAGTATCATACACAAACATTCAAGATTGCCAAACCCTCTTAGGATCCACTAATTAATTGTTTTATTATATCCCAAAGTTGGTTATGAGTCCCTACTATCTTGAACCCATGTGCAAGTGAATGTGAAATCAGAACTTTGGGGAATCAGACTCCCAACCTAACCAAGATGGGAGTTTAACACTATCCTTACTATTCTGATTTAGAGTTCATTACCTCACTTTGAGCAAAATAATTTAACCAATTATGGAAGAAATGGTCATGCTAGTCTAACCCTTTGAAAAATCAGTGGTCTTGTTTTTTAGACAAGACATGCTGCCATGCATGGGCATACTTAACCCCATAATCCAAGACTTATCCTCATTTCTTTGGACCTTAGGGATGACTACCCATCCTTTGCAGAGGACAAGTAGTACGATCCTTCCAATCCAATATAAATATGAGATGGGAAAAAAATATTTTTTACTTCTTGGACCTTAGGGATGACTACCCATCCTTGCCAGGGACAAGTAGTACGATCCTTCCAATCCAAAATTTAGATGTAAATGGAAAATATTAATTTTATTACTTAGAACTTGGGGATGACTACCCATCCTTTGCATAGGACAAGTAGTACGATCCTTCCAATCCAAGATTTATTATGAAATGAGACATAGGAGCTTTGGGGAATCAGATTCTCAACCTAAGCGAGATGAGAATTTATGCCCTATCCTTACTACTCCATGTAGGTCAAATCAAAGCTTTGGGGAATTGGATCCTCAACCTAAGTTCGATGAGGATTTAACCCTATCCTTACTACTCGATTTTAGGCTTTAAGCTCTATGGAAGTGGTCAAAACCACTGTTTTAAGGATCATGTTGCATAATAGGATAGACATGAAAAACTTCTTTCGCCCAACCTTTTCTTCCAAGTTAGGTTTTGATCATTTTGCTCAAGATCCTTTTTAATGTATGAGACGTGCTTGGTTCTAGATATCTCAAGACTCAGTTTCCAACCTTAGGATTTTTTTTTTATGTTATAGCATAACCTTAAGAGGATTTGACACACTTTAATGATTTGCATTTGAAATGCACTTGCAACTACGATGGCATGTATGTGCAAAGTGAGATGTAATATGAATGCATTGTCTTTTGAATTGCAGATGAGATATTGCTATATAAAACTGACTACTTCATGCATCACAAGTTTCAAACGATATTATTAAATTGTTTGTGTTACTTGTGGAGCTTTTACAAGACAATTCCAATGTTTCATATTCTCCCGATCTAGAACATAAGTTAGCATCTCAAGGCAACTTTTTCATCATCATTTTTTTTTTATAGACAAACAAAACATGTCAAATAAACACACAACTTTAAATCCAGATCCAAATAGCCATCCCAAAATGAAACTTGAAAACACAAAAACCCAACCCAAAGTAACTTCAAAAATGATCTTGAAAACACAAACCAAAACCCAAAAACAAAAACAAAATCTATATACAAATGTACAATATAATACAAGATGATGCAAATCTTGGATTATCACTCTCCTGGATCCCCAACATGATTAGAACATTTCAACAAAAATATAACATGATATGCATGCCAAATTTTGTGGGAATCCAACACAAACCAGACCAGACCAAACAATGCAACAAATTTCCACTTGCCATGCTCACCATACCAATTTGATTTAGTTCCAATAATACTCCCATAGGTAAGCATCAAATTACTAAAATGATTAGACAATAAATGATTTTCAATTTTATCATGTCTATTCTCTAAGGTATAAACCTCATAATTCCATTCATGATTTAGAATTAGGCTCTCTTTATCCAAAATGAGACTTTGTAAGCAAGAGCCTATTTCTAACAATTTTAAAGCCAAATTATTTTCCAAATTTGTAGGCCAATCAAATTTATGTAACAATTTACAAGCATCTAGGATATTTACTAAATTAGGATCATTAAAAGTTTTTATCCTAGATTCAATTAGCAATTGTTGATGAATTTGATTTAACAATTCAAGTGCATCAACTTCTTTTCCATTCATTACAACCATGTTATTAAAGGTGTGATTAAAAATTATACCTTGTTTTTCATTTACCTTTAATGACATTTCACCATAAACATTATTTAAATTCAAAATATGGTCATCCTTTTCAGTCCTCAAACATTCTTGGTCAAAGTGTATGTCAAGTAATCTGTTTTGATGATCACTTATTTGAGTTGCTTCCAATTGATCCATCTCTTTGTCATTTGGTTCTAATTCTTCGTTCACTATCCATGGTATCTCTTCATTTGAATCTTCAAAATCATCATGCAAACTTGCATCCACACTTTCAATGAATTTATATTTTGTCCCCTTTTCAAATCTTGTGAATATGAGATCTTCGTATGATGTAGAAAATTCAACATCCTGCATATCAAGTAAAATATGAGTTTTATCTATAGGGATGTGAGAAAAGAATGCATCATCATATCTCCCCCAACCATTGTAAAAATCGTCATCCAAATCCATAGAATGAAAATCCATGATGTTTGTGACATGATCTCTTGATTCATTCATCAATTCTTTTTCTTCTTTGTCCTTGGCAATAAGATGGTTATAATCTTCCAAAATTTGATGAGATTTGAAACCCTCTTCCAAAACATCCTCAAATTGTATAGGAGTTGTAATATCTTCCTTTGAGTAGGCAATTATGTTGTCCTGTATATCAATTGGCACAAAAGTTTCATTAGTAGTTTTGGAATGAGTGAAGTCTTCCCACTTCTTCCAAGCATCATAATAATCCTCTTTCAAAATCAAGTGGTGGCGTTCAACTACTTCTTCAACATCTTCCAATTCATCAATGTGTTTCTCATCAAATTCATCTTCACCTTCCTTAGATGGTTCAATTATTTCCAAAAGTGGGTTATTTCTTGAATTCAAATTTATAAGGCTATCATTGTACAAATTAGTAACCCATGATTCATTATCATAATTTGGAGGGTGAAGAATTTCTTGATATTTAATTTTACACGTCTCATCAATAGTATCTTCCAAGAACAAGTGGTGAAATTCTATCATATCTTCAAATTTATTTATTGATTTTCTTTCCATTTCACTTTCAACCACTTCATTCAATTCTATGGTAGGTTCCATCCATTCACATATATCAAACATTGTTGAATTTAGAACCCCTTCATCTAGATAATCATGTATCTCTACATGATCCTCACTAGTGGATGTTGTCTTAGCAATTTGCACCTCCTTGTGGATTACATCTAAGGTGGTTGTAAGATTTGGATATTCAAATTCATCCCCTTGATCATTTACCTTAGATATCATTGGAGTGGAGGGTGCTATGTTTGATGGTTGGTGTAGGTTGGCATCAAAAGAACAATCTCTCATGTGAATATGTTGTGCCTTTTCTTCTTCAAGACCTTGCCGTTCCAACTCTTCTAAGACCTCATGGATTTTCTCTAGAGACAAGCCACTCAGCTTTTCCTCAATGAGTGAAGCAAGTGTGGGGTGTATGGCTCCTAGGTATACTTCCATGGCTTCTTCTTCCAATGTGTTAAAATTTTCCCACATTTGGGAGTGCAATTCACGAAATATTCCATTGAATTGACTCAAGGATTCATTAGACTCTTTACATATGGAGGTAAACTAATTTTTCAATATTTCTAAGTCAACCTGATTACCAAAATGATTAAGATAGGCTGCTTCTAGTTGTATCCAAGAAGTACTAACCTCCATGGGTAGTTGGCTATACCAAAAGAATGGTCTATCATCCAAAATGTATGCAAATAACTTACAAGCTACCTCCTCATAAAAAATCTGGAATTTACATAATGCATCCTTGTAAACATGCAGTTTTTGCAAGTATCGTAGTGGCACCTCTTGATTAAAACACCGTAAAAAATCCAATAACATTGTAGGAATATGATAGGGTATCACATGTAAACCCTCATAATAATCCTCTATCATTGATATCATTCTCTATCTTAGAGACATTATTTCAGCTCTCAGGGATACCATTTGTTCCTCAAGTGTTGACATTAGTGAAACTGTAAAATGTAATTTCAGAACCAAATCTGTTGAATATTCAACCTGCAATTTAAAAAAATCAAGTTAGCATCAACCAAGAGATGTATTCATTAAAATCAAATGAAAAGTAATTGCCTGAAACCAAAATTTTCAAAATTAAATCAAATCACATATTTTTGTATGAACAATCAGAAAAGTGCTAGAATAATATACAACATACCTGAAAAATAGAACAAGTAAATAAATTCAGGCCGTCCTTTTAACAATCTGCCGAGTGTTAGAGGAGTAAAGCGTAAAAAAAAAATTTAAATTACACTAAAGTAAACCCGTTCGGCCCTCCTAGCACCAATCCGTTGAGTGGTGTTAGAGGCCGTATATGCTAATAAAATGGACTTGAAATATTTAGCAATGTAAAGCTCTTAAACAATTAAAAACCCGTAGCATCTAAAATCACGATAAAATAAACCCTTTTCAAGCCCTCCTTCTAGCGCCAATCTGTTGAGTGGTATTTTCACCCGATTGTGAAAACACACTCTCCGATAGGATTTGGGTTCTAAATCCTCTGCTTGCAAAGAAATTAAACATGTAACTTCTCCAAGGTTCCTATTATGTGAGCATTTTGCATCTGTGTATAAAAGATATTTAATTAAAATGCTTAAAACACCTTAATGGTTGCAAGTAACTGAAAACAAGGGGCACTGTGGTTTATTTTACTATGAAATTTAATGACTGTGCTTCATTTTCCTGCTTCATGCCTTCCTGTCGATTCTGTCATGATTTCGTGACCATTTTGCACTTCATGCACCTTTGCTGATTTTTGTCATGATATCGCTACACTTTCTGCTTTTCTGGCAGCGACGGAGCAACTTGTTGCAATTTCGTGACACTTTTTCATTTTCGGCAGCGACGGAGCAACATGTCGTGATTTCGTGACACTTTTATGTTTTTCGGCAGCGATGGCGTGACAGGTTGCGATTTCGCGACATGTCACGATTTCGCGACACTTTTCTATTTTTCGGCAGTGATGGCGCGACAGGTCACGATTTCGCGACATGTCACGATTTCACGACACTTTCTATACTTGTGCATTTTTGCCCCTTTTTCTTGAATTTTAGCATCTGGGTCACTGAGATCTTCTTTGAAAGCATGCAAAAAAGGTGGGTCCCCAATTTTGGGGTGTGTTGTGGATCAGCCACAACAGTATCAAAACCAGAAGGGGAAATGACAAACCAAGATTGGTAGGTGGCAATATTTGGTCTAGACCTAAAATATTCATGTACTCAAGATATCTTACAACTCATGTGTGAGACTAAAAAAATAGTTGCACATGAATACAAGTCATTGCGTCGAAGATTGGAAAAAAGAGAAAGAGAGCTAGAACAAATTAAAAATGTTCTAAGAGACTCATAAGTGAAGGTCAAGGCACTCCAAAATAAAATATTATAAGCACTTGAAGGAGCAAAAATCAAAATCTCTCAAAGTAAATTAAGAACAAATAAAAATCCTTTCATATAGGCTCATCAGTTAGGAGGCTCAACTTAATCAAGAGAGAGATGCTCTATGAAAGGAAATGGAGGATTTTAAGCAAAATAGTGAAAGGGAATAATAGATAATAATTAGAAGCTTCATCAAGGAGGCTAAATATGCCTGCTAGGATGAAATTGGTGATATTGCAATCATGTTATTTTAATTATTTAGATTCATAGATTCAATTGCAGATTTGGGTGTTTAGGTAAGCAGTGAAGTTGAGCCAAGCCTCAATGAGATCAAAGCAAAAGTAGAAGAGGTAAAATTCTATAAAGTGAAACTAGCCATAATGTTAGACTTTGAGATAACATCTATAAGTATTGAAGATAGAGAGGCAATAATACAAGTAGTTAGCCTCCTCCAAAAGGAACAAACAACACAATAATGTATGAACCAAGAAAATGCCTTGTATGCTACTATTGGAAGACTCAAAGGGTAGGTTGATTGTTTAATACAAGGACTTGCCTCTCATTAGAACCAAGACAACCAACTTCATTCAAAGCTAAACTATTTGGAGCTGATTAGGCAACATAAAGAAGATCCCTCAAATTTTGAAAAAGGGAGAGATCCCCCTACTACAATATATATGGCTTGGGCCAGAGGACCACTAGCAAAGTTAAGAATGAATATACTTGAGGTCATGGGATAGAAAAAAAATTTCTCTCATGATGATAAATTTGAGTTAAAATAAGTCTACGAGAAATTTGATAAAATACAATGCCCATAAAAGGATAAATGAACATAAATCAAGCAAATGTTGGACTAGATGTCAGCCTTATAATATTGATTTTTGTTTTGTGGTTTTACTTTTTGTTTTTTATTTTTATAGGACTTATAAAATTTTGACCCCATGCCCAAAGATAAAGGCAATAATTCTAAATTATCCTTCAGCAAGTAGGAAGTCCATTGTGAGTTGCCAAAACCATAGTGATTTCTCACTACACTCAAATGTTTTAGCCTCAGACAAAAGATAAGATAAAGGTAAGATGGCAGAATGCACAAAAGTCCCAATCAAAGGCAACCACTATTTTACAAATTTCCTAAGTGGATAAGGAAACTTTTCTGAGCACTCATGCAAAATTTTTATCAAAAGGGAAAAAAATGAAAGAGAAGACCGATCAACGCAAAGAAAAAATAATCTTGATAGTCAAAGTTTTTAAAAAGTTACAGAGCAGTAAAAATTAAAAAGGTTTAAGAGATAGACTATGTGAAATATGAACTCTAAAAAAGTAGAACACTAAAAGGTTCAATGGAAAGACAAAAGTAGAAAACTTTGCAAAATACTTCCAACAAGATATTTAGTCTAATTGTAAAAGCCTCAAACATCTTGAAACATGCCAACAAGAGAAATTTCTAACAAATGGCTGGTAGCCTTCAGGAGGATATAAAATGACTAGGAGCACACTATAATTTAAAGCATAATGTAGAGAGCCACCAACTCTAAAAAAGGATTAAAAGAAGATGCAAAGCAATAGTAATGGTGCACAAACCCCTATGGAGAGTAGGTAAGATGGATTTATGAGACATTATTAAGAAAGGTAAGGATAACCTAATAATATCATTTTGGCTTAGTAGTCCAAGAAAGTGGGTGATCTATTGAAGGCAAAGGTATGATATTTTTAGTGTTGTACCTGATAACAGTGATTGCAAAAGGTTCTCTCATTCAAATCCTTAGAATCCCTACAAAGAGTAGTTAGAGTTGTCAGACTTTCTTACAAATTTTGGAGGTAAATTCTCCTTGTTTTATAATCTATATATTAGTTTTCTTAGCATTGTAAAGGATTGATGAGTTATATAGCTTTCCCTTAATTTCCTTTTGTATAACAATACTTGGATTCCTAGGTGGTCTTGAGTGCATTCTAAACCCCTACTATCATAATATTGTAATATTTTCATACTCATATATACTAGAGGCCTATGACTATTTGGTTTCAATTGTTTGGTTCTCCTTGTCCTGTTTCCTTTATGTATGCATGTTTGTATTTTACTCTATGATTATTGTTGTTGTCTTCAACCGTCTCAATCGAGGTAGTTGTGCCTTGTGGGGATTGAAACAACAAGACCCGGAGTTATTCACAATGGTGAATATTCACAAATTGGGTGAATATTAGGATTTCCAAAATTGGAAATTGGTGAATATGAGGACCCTCGATGTCGGCCCATTCGCCTAAAATTTTTGGGACCAATTTTTTCTTAGGATCAATTCACCATAACATATATTCAAACATAGGCATATTTGTACTTTTTGGAAAGCTCTTTTCAATCCTAACCTAATGGTGGTGGTTTTATGAAGTTAAAAGGTGATTTAATAGGTCAAAATTTACCCCAAGATGAGATTACTTTTTAGGGCTTCAAATGCCCCGAATTTTGGTGTGAATATGATTGATTTGATTTACTTAGGATTTGCATTGATTCACCTTGATTTTAATTAGGATTTACCATTTTTTTACAAGTATATTTTGAGTCCAACCCCTTATGCATATCCCTGATAAGGCTATAGTTGAGAGCACAAAATTTGGCTTAATTGGGGGTCTCTGGGAGTTTTTTAAAAGGATGCTTCCTTGTTAATATGTGATATTTAAAGCACACTTGAACTCAATAGGGAAAATGAAAAAGGGAAAAAAAATAAAAATAGCTCAACAAAAGGAAAAGGTGGTGATGTTCCAATAGAATAGCAAAGATATTTCTACAAAAACATTCTTGAATGCTATGTGCTAGCAGTGAATACTTCCTCTTCTTGATACAATTAAGCACATATGAGAGTCATCAAATAGGCATGCATAAAGAGGTAGGTGTCATAGGAGAGCCATATATGGCTAGTACAAAAATAGATGCATGCCCTTCACACACACATACATAAATAAAACCCAAATAAGGTAAAAAATCATAGATACACACATACACACAGAAATGGGTTCATAGGGATTCATAGATGGCTAAAATTGACACAAGCCTCCATATATATATATATATGTACAAGAAATTGTTTAGAGGTTCAATTTATACATAAGCCACTTAGGAGCCAATTACTCTTACAAAAATAAATGAATTGAAAGCCTACAAATGACTATAACTATAAACTTATCGATCCTTGGCACAACCTAAACTAATGCTATTTATAAATTATAATAGGGATATTTTCCCTCCAAAATTTGTAGGATGATTTAAATTTCTTAGCTACCCTCTTTCTAAGGATTTTGAATATTGAATGAGGACACCTTCTACCATTTCTTCTATCAATCTATATTTTTCATGGCCGCAGGTCCCATTCGTTCATCTTTAATGGCTTAGCTACATTCTCTCAACTTGTCAGGTTGAGATGTCCTTGGTATATAATCCATATTTTTGTTTTGGGTTACATAGGAGAGTTGGTCATAGCCATACTATTTTTAATAACTGATAAGCATAGGGTTCAAATCATAAGGGTTGCTCCCATCAAACCTATTCCACCTTGTTATTTTTAACCTGACATGAAGGGGACCACTAAAGGATAGAGATTCATACCATCATCGTTGGTCTAGCATGCATTTAGAGGATTCAAATTAGACTACAACCTTTACAAACAAGTTGTACCTAAGGTCCAAACCTAGGTGTCTTCTTGGTAAGTGCCTGACTAGATAAACACTTACTAGTCCACCTAGCCCTCGAGGGCTATAATAATTGTCTTAATAATGGTGTATTATCCTATTTCATTTGTTTCTTTTATAAATTAATGTGCCATAAATAATACCTACCCCATTTGGTACTAATAATGATGCTCTCTTGTTTGTCTAAGTAGCTGCCCATATTTTTGAAACTTTTTGTTAGAAGATTTATCTGCTCATCAAGACTTTTGCTTGGTCTTGGTATTTCAAAACGCATCTTCGCTTGCAATAAAAATGAGTGGTCTTCTAGTTATCTGATGCAGGGCCACTCCAACTTAAGCAACTATCCAATGCTGATGTAACACTTCCAGATTTGCACACAATAAAATAGCAAATGAGTTAGTAGCAACTATGAGGGCTCCACAGTGTGAGGCCCTAATAAAGTAGATAAAAATGATAACTATACAATATGAATAAATGAATAGAATATAAAAGTGCATAAATGAAATAAAAATATAAATATTTACCTTGCTTATCTACTATATTTTGATTTGATAAACTTTGTTGCAGTGAACTGGTGTGGAAATACCCTAGCATCACCTGGAGGCTAGGGGAACTTTATAACTCCTAGCGTAAACACTCGTGGGTGCTTTGCAGCTATAAGAAATGCCCTTGGGTGCTTGATAATGGTGGAAGGTGCCCAAAGGTGCTTTGTGGTAGAGCAAGAAGCACCCATAGGCACTCAAGAATGACGAGAAGTGGTCGAAGATGTTCGACGGTTGAGAGGGAAGTATGCTAAAGCAAATTTGGCTGAGCGAAGGAGGCAACAGTGGATGCAAGGGCTATTACAAGCGAGGATGAAAGATAAGATCATGTAGATACTCTATGGAACTCGATGGAAAACACTTCACAAAAATGCTTAGGATTCAAGGATTGCTTAGGGGTTGAGCCATCAAAATAACTCCTATTAATAATCCAACCTAGGGCATGCTAGGGTTTCAATGACACTAATCGTGTGGTTGAGATAAAATCATATTGGAGGGTGGATATTAAATATAGGGTGTGGCATGGATTGATGTAGATGAATGGATAATATTAAGTGAGATTGGATGGTTGGGATTACTTCACTTATATAAACATATATTTATTAAATATATAAAAAATGTAATATATAAATTATTAATATTTAAATATATATAAAATAAATATATACAAATATATATGAATAGAGGGTTTGAAATGGTGGGAAAGCATATATGGAGGACAAGTGGCTAGGTTTTGGTGTTTACAGATGCCCATTTTTGTACTACATTACGTGAAACACAATGCAGTGCAAAAATACAAGACACCTAGGTGCAGAAGAAAATTCTCTCTTGGGATGTGAAAAACGAGCTTGGAGATAAAATAAAGAAATAATTTAAATTTTGCATAGCTTATCCCATTAATTGGTGAATGAGTTTGTGGATCTATCTCACAAGCCAATTGAAAAATATTTGCAAATAAATGATGCAAATGTGATACCATTTTTGACCCAATGGTGAAGGGTATTGGTGAAAAATGTGACATGATGCATCTATTTTTTCCCCAATAGATGAAGGGTTTTGTAAAAATATGTGATGGATAATGTGCCTATTTTTACCCCAACGGATGAATGGATTTTTGCCAAATGTAGATGTCATGATCATGTAAGATGCATCCCATTATGGGAAAGTCAAAACCAAATGTGGTTGCCCCAAATTTGGGGTGATTCGATATTGTTGAAGAATATGCCTTTTGGCATCATTGATATGCAAAGATGAAAATGCAAAGATAAAAATAGTCAACTTTGGAGGACCAACAAGTGAATGTTAGATAATTCCTATGATCGGAACCAATCACCCTAGATAAAGCCAAACACCATGATGACTATCAAGGAAATGCGTAATGATGAAGTTTGATTTTGTCCATGTGTTAAGCCCCAAGAACTAGGCCATCAATGATAGATTTTGTGCAAATTGTTCTTGATAATGTTTCACTCAAATTGTGAAGTACCAAATATGATTTCAATTTTGAACAACAAGATATGGAATGATGAAAATGACCAATTTTCCTTATGGTAGGCTCTTAATATTATCGAATTGCATGGATGCAAATCGCTGTAATCGCCAAGTATATAAAATAACCCACTATATACAAGACTCATTTGCATGTTGTTTGAACTTTGGAAAATATGAAAATTATGATATAGAATGATTTTTGTGATGATGTATGAATGTGAAGAATTATAATTGTGACCGTTTTGTGAAGGTTTGGACCCTTTTGGAGTGCTTTTGTAACTTGTTAAGTGGATTTACAATTTGTGGTTGCAAATAAAATTTATGCATCCAAATCAGTTGTAACATTCACAAAACTTGTTAATATGATGAAACAGATGTGTGGATGCAATATGGAGTGATTTGGTGGGGATAAGCCACTATTTTGTAATATTTTGTATTTTTGTGAAAATTGACAACAAATGCCCATTGGTGCTTTTGGCCCGCAAAAATTCCCATCAGTGTTTGGGCATTCTACAAATGCCCATGGGTGCTTAAGTGTGCTAGGAAATGCCCATGGGCATATCAAGACACCTTAAGTAGCTATAAATATCTATTAGGACTATAAACCAAGCTCATTTGTGCGTTTGAAAGTTTTCAAAGCTACGTCTAGGAGAGTGAAGTGAAGTGAGGTGAAGTGATTTGAGTCTTGTGAAGAACACAAGATTATACTGAGAGGGGGGTGAAAAGTATAAGACCACTTTTTACTTTTTTTCCCAAACAATCTTATGCAATATATCAATGGCAATATCAATAGTAGTAATCAAAGCAATGGATAAAATCACCACACACAATAGAGACACCAATATAATGTGGTTCAACCAATGTGGACTACTCCATGAAGAAAATATTTCATTAAAATTTTCTCAACAAATATCTTTGGAAACCTTTTCCTATTATAATGTTTATGGACATATTTCAAAGGAGACACCAATCCCCTAATCAAGTTCATGTATCTCTATCCACAAGAGATGCCAATCCCCTAAGCTGGTTTATGGATCTCTATCCACTGGAGAACTCCTTCTACTATGCTTTAGTTGATGATCTTCTAGAAGACTCCTGCCTCCATTTCTCTAGGATGTGGATCTCTCTCTATTGAAGACCTCTATCCTCTCTACCCTAGCTAATGGATCTCTATCCACTAGAGACTACTATCCTCTACTCTGTCACCTCCAAAGCTTACTCTCAGCTCTATCTCAAATCTACACTAAACACAGTCCTTTGGTCTAGCACAAATATGCTCAATATCTATCTTAAATATACACTAATCATAGTCCTTCAGTCTATCACAAATTTACTCAATCTCTATCTCAAATATACACTAAACACAGTACTTCGATATAGCACAAATTTGCTTAATATCTATCTAAAATCTGCACTAAACATAGTCCTTCGGTCTAGCATAAATCTGCTCAATATCTATCTCAAATCTATACTAAACATAGTCCTTCGATCTAACACTAATCTGCTCAATATATGTCCTTGGTTTGGCACAAACCTATCCTCAAATCTACACCAAAATTTGTACTCAAATATGTTCTTAAGCCTTAACACAAAGCTTGACTCAATCAAAATCCAACTTTTCTATATCTACCCCAAACCTTAACTCAAGGTTTGAACAAATCAATCAATCAACTCAGCTCACAAGTCTTCTCAAAGACTTACCTCAAATCTGCATTGTAAGCTTCCACAAAAGCTCACACTAATCTATCCACAAGTCTTCACCAAGACTTGCCTCAAATATGATCTACAAGTTTTCACCAAGACTTACCTCAACTTTGTCCAATTTGATTGTAAGCTTCCACAACAGCTCACACTAATTTCTCCTTAAGTCCACTCTAGGAATTTTCTCAAATCATCTCACAAGCTTTCAAAAAATATTATTCAACTCAAATCAATCTATCATAGATAACTTATTCAATCACACAAACAAGCTTCACACAGATTCTTTTTTAATATCACAAAAACATATAGAGAATGGTTAGAGACTCAATATGTTTCACTCACAACAATGCTTAATCACTTTCAATATTTCCTTCAACTCAATTTAGAAATAAAGAATAATTTGTTTCACAAAACTTGAACTATCACTCCAACACTTCCAATCAACTATACTCAATAGACTCTACTCAACCAATCACTCAATGAAAGATTTTTCAACAATGCTTATCAAAAAATCCTTTTCACTCCAACTTAGCATTCACATCCAAAAAAATTTCACTCACAAGGATGATATGCCCATGCCTTTATTTGAAACAGTTTTGACCTCAAAACCTGTCTCAATCACACTCACTCTTTGCCAATCTCAAATGTTAGGTAAAACAATCTTCACTCAAAAATTCACTTAAATGATTCTTCAAAATATTTTAATAAACATAGCATAAGATCTCAATTACACCTTATAAAATCCACACTTTAAAATATTAGCAAAAACGAAGTAAATCACTTAAAAAATAACTTTTCATTAATCACCTTATTACTCATCTTAATTATTTAACACCTTTATATTTAAAATAAAATATAACTCCTATTATACCCTTATTACTCCTTATAAAAGGATAATTTAATTTTTAACTTAACCAAAACCTTATATCTTCCTCTTTATTTCCTTGCCAACCACCTTAGCACCAAATATAATCCCCTAGTGCATGTTCCACAATTATGCCTAGATAAAACCTTTATAACAAATTAAAATTAATGTGCATACCTTTTTCCTTTGCAAAAGTGCTCACGGTGGGATTTGAAATCCCCACCTATCCTCCTCCAAGTGCCTTAGCACTTAGACATTCACTGTTTGGATTGCATGCCCTCACGTGAACTAAAGGCGTATCCCGACGCCTTTATCCTCTTGCCTTTTGTAATGCATAAACCAAAATACTTCCTTCTATTAAAAAAAATGGCATTCGCATGATTCAAACCCTAACCTCATGTTCCTCAAATGTCTTACCATAGCCCCTGGCTGCCACCTATGCTACAATCTGCTTTGGAATATCCTTTGCACTCCACTCAAGCTTATTCTATCTTTTGTACCCAACGAACTCCAAACAAATGTGAATGCTCTCCTTAGGTGCTCAAAATTTATCACATTAACATTTTTTCACAAGGATGATTAATGCCAAAGATTTTTGGCATTATTTGTATGCATTTCAATGTTTTTTATCCAACTTCGACGAGGATATTCGAATTTTTAATTTAAAAACTTAGGGCCTTTAAATCATTATTATTTAATTTTAATTTTAACCTTAAGGTTAAATTATTTAAAATTAAATAATTAAACCTTTAACCACTAAATCTGCCATATGGGTTTTTTAGATGCTTTATAATGCGACAAATCCTTGCATTTATTTTCATAAACCAACCCTGGATTCTTAAATATTATAATATTAAATATTATAATATTAAACCTTCTTCTTTGCATTTTTGGAAAAACCACCGGAGGATATTAATGAAACTCGAACATCAACCTTGCTTATCAAACCTCGGACATAAACACCTGGATGACAATAAACTTGGTCCTTATCTTCCTTGACATCAATGACAAAAAAATTGCTCATATTTCCAACAATCTCCCCCTTTGTCATTTATGGCAACCCATTTTTCTTTTACCAATTTCTTTACCTTTTTCTGCTTTGCTCCCCTGAGAAACTGCTAACCCCTGACTGAATGCTCTTCCCCTAACTCAAATATCTCCCACTTTGACATCAATGGTAAAGGGTTACCTTTGGGGCCCAGGGCTAAGAATGATACTCTTAGCTTAGACCCTCCCCCACCTCCTCTTGAGGTGGTTAATTCTAGGGTGGGAGTATTTCTACTCCCAACAAGCACCGATATTTACCTTTGTCCACTTTCTTTCTTAACTGATCATTTTGATTCCTTTGACCATTCTTGTTCCTGCTTGTCTCTAAAATTTTTGCTCTACACTTTGTTGTATGCCCATTATTATTGCACTTGTAACACTTAATGTTGTTATTCCTTAGAGGTACAACTATCTTGAAGTTTCTTTTGGTGAAGTCATATCCATTTTTGTCATGAACGTTGCAATTTACTTCCTTGTGACCAAACTGATTGTAAGAGTAGCAATACCCTTGAAAAAGATTCCTATTTCTAAAATTCCCATATTCCTATCTTCCATGTGTCCTACACTATGAAGCCTTGTGCTCAAACCTATGACATGAGAAACATCATCCATTAAAACTACCTTGCCTTGACCCCATTGGTCTCTTAGTCTCTTTTACCCTGTGTTTCTTCCTATTCCATCTATTTCCCATTTGTGCATTTTTCATTTTCATGTTGAACTATTTAATGTCCAAATGATCCTCATAAGTCTAAATTTCTCTTACACTCTCTTATTCTGAAGCTTCTTCTTCTTCAAAGCTTGAGATTGACTCCTCTCCTTGTTTTCTTTGTTCCTGTTCAAATCCAAGTCCTATTTTGTTTTATGAACACCTTTGTACCTTGATAATATTTTCCATGGTTTTTGAGCTCTTCCTAAACTTGTGTAGCTTATCTTTAGAATTTTTTACTTCCTTCCTTAGTGAAGCTACTTCTTGCTCTAACCTCTCACATTTTAAAACCTTAGCTTCTAACTTCTCTTTAAACCTTCTTGTCTTAGCTATTGATTTTGTTAGATCTTCTATAAAATTTTCTTTCTCTTCATCATATTCTTGAAATTTAAGCTTGAGTTTTAATTTTTGCTTTCTTACCTCCCTTAGTGCATCAAGGGTAGAAATAAGTTCACCTTCAAGATCAACTTCTCCTTTCTTTGATTCTTCCTCTCTTTCTTTGCCTTTGGGATCATCTTTATTCCTTTCTAATTTATTTCCACTAGAAGCACTTCCTTCTTCTTCTATTGCCATAAGAAGACTTTCTTCTGGTCCTTCAAGTGTATATTCATATTCATCATCACTGAAACTAAATCCATTCCTTGTACAACTATATTTAAGATGACCAAAGTTACCACATCTAAAATAGTTGAGAATCATTGGTTCCCTTTTTCTAACATCATCCTTTTATTTTTCTAGAAATAGTACTTCATATTTATCATCATCTGAGGAAATTTCATCACTATCACTTGAGCTCTTACCTACCTTGTATGCATAGAAACTCTTCTTATGCCTTTGGAAAAAAATATTTCCTTGCTTGCCTTGTCCATCCCTACTTTTGTTTTGGTACCTGTGTTTTTCTATTTCCCTGTTCTTATGATCTTGTTTTTCTTCATCATTGATATTTCTAGCCTCTGGAAAATCAGATGCATAGTGACCATATTTTCCACAATTGAAACATATAACTGATTTTGTACCTTTATAATTTCTTGAGTCCTTATTCTTTTTGCCATAATTTGATTCTTCATCACTAGATAACTCATTGCTTGAATCTGACTTCTTACCCTTTGTCTTCTTAGTAAATTTGAAGGTTGCTTCCTTCTAAGAAATAGGTTCCTCTTTTATTCTCATCTCAAAAGCTATGAGAATGCCATGTAATTCATCCCTTGTCAAAAGATCAATAGCTTTTGACTCTTCTATAGTTGAAATAGTTTCACTAAATATTTTTGGGAATGACCTTAAAATCTTATCACAAACATCAGATTCTTGAACTTCAAGCCCAAGTACTTGCATGGAGTTAACAACCTCGTCTACATGAAGTAGATATTCAATAATATTTTCTTCATCCTTCATATTTAGGTCTTCAAATATTTCCTTGTAATTTTACAACTTTACCCTTTTGATATTTTTATCTCCTTAATATATGCCTTGCAACTTATCCCAAATTTCATTTGCTGATTTGCAATGCATAACCTTTATAAACTTTATGTCATGCAAACATTTCAAAATTCCATTCATTGCTTTTGAATTGTAATATCCATTCTCAACTTCTTCCCATACCTCATTTCCAAGTGCCATCAGGTGAATCTTCATTATCATACTCCAAAGTACATAATTGTTTCCATTGAACAATGGTGCTGAATTCTCTAAAGATCCATCTATGTTACTGTGATATTTTTATTCAAGCTATTAAAATATTTTGAAGGAACCCACTTTGATACCAATTGAAGAACACAAGATTATACTAAGAGGGGGGGTGAACAATATAAGACCACTTTTTACTTTTCTTTCCCAAACAATATTATGCAATATATCAATGACAATATCAAAAAAAGTAATCAAAGCAATGCAAAAATTACCACACACAATAGAGACACCAATTTAACATGGTTAACCCAATGTGGGCTACTCCACGGAGAAAATATTTCACTAAAATTTTCTCAACAAATCTCTTGGGAAACCTTTTTCTATTACAATGTTTACGGACCTCTTTCCAAAGAAGAAACCAATCCCCTAATCAAGTTTATGGATATCTATCCATAGGAGACACCAATCCCATAAGTTGGTTCATGGATATCTATCCATAAGAGAACTCCTCCTCTACTTTAGCTGGTGATCTTCTAGAAGACTCCTGCCTCCACTGATATGGGATGTGGATCTCTCTCCACTAAAGACCTCTATCCTCTCTACCCTGGCTAATGGATCTCTATCCACTGGAGACTACTATTCTTTGCTCTATCACCTCCAAATATTACTCTTAGATCTATCTCAAATCTACACTAAACACAATCCTTCGATCTAGCACAAATATTCTCAATATCTATCTCAAATTTGTACTAAAAATAGTCCTTCGGTATAGCATAAATTTGCTAAATATCTATCTCAAATCTGCACTAAACATAGTCCTTCAATTTAGCACAAATCTACTCAATATCTATCTCAAATATGCAGTAAAAATAGTCCTTCGATCTAGCACAAATATGCTCAATATCTGTCTCAAATATGCACTAAATACAATCCTTCGATCTAGCAAAAATCTGCTCAATCTCTGTCCTTGGTTTAGCACAACCTATCCTCAAATATACACCAAAATCTATCCTCAAATATGTCCTCAAGCCTTAACACAAAGATTGAATCAATCACAAATCAACTCTGCTAGATCTGCCCCAAACCTTAACTCAAGGTTTGAACAAATCAATCAATCAACTCAACTCATAAGTCTTCTCAAAGACTTACCTCAAATCTGCATTGTAAGCTTCCATAAAAGCTCACACTAATATGTCCATAAGTATTCACCAAGAATTACCTCAATTTTTCTCTACAAGTCTTCACCAAGAATTACCTCAAATCTGTCCAATCTGATTGTAAGATTCCATAAAAGCTCACACTAATTGTCCTTAAGTCCACTCTAGGACTTTCTCAAATCAGCTTTCACAAAAGCTTATTCAACTCAACTTAATCTATCATAGATAACTTCTTCAATCACACAAATAAGCTTCACATAGATTCTTGTTTAATATCATAGAGACATATAGAGAATGGTTAGAGACTCAATATGTTTCACTCACAAAAATGCTTAATCACTTTCAATATTTTCTTCAATTCAATTCAGAAATAAAGAAAAATTTGTTTCACATAACTTGAACTATCACTCCAACACTTCCAATCAGCTATGATCAATAGACTCTACTCAACCAATCACTCAATAAAAGCTTTTTCAACAATGCTTATAAAATAATATTTTTTACTACAAGTTAGTATTCACAACATACAACAATATTTCACTCACAAGGATGATATGCCCATACCTTTATTTAAAGAATTTTTGACCTCAAAACATGTCTCAATCACAATCACTCTTCACCAATATCAAAGGTTAGGTAACATAATATTCACTTAATAATTCACTTAAAATATTCCTCAAAATATTTCACCATACATAGCATAAGATCTCTATTATACCTTATAAACTCCACACTTTAAAAGATTAGTAAAAACCAAGTAAATCACTTCAACAATAACTTTTTATTAATCACCTTATTACTCCTCTTAATTATTTAACACCTTTATATTTAAAATAAAATATAACTCCTCTTATCCCCTTATTACTCCTAAAAGGATAATTTAATTTTTAACTTAACCAAAACCTTATATCTCCCTCTTTATTTCCTTGCCAACCACCTTAGCACTAAATATAATCCCCTAGCACACGTTTCACAATTTTTGCCTAGAAAAAACCTTTATAACAAATTAAAATTAATGTGCATACCTTTTTCCTTTGTAAAAGTGCTCATGGCAGGATTCAAATTTCCCACCTATCCTCCTACAAGCACCTTAGCTCTTAGACGTTCACCATTTGGGCTGCATGCCCTCACTTGAACTAAATGTGCACCTCAACGCCTTTATCCTCTTGCATTCCATAATGCACAAACCAAAATAATTCCTTATCTTCAACAAAATGGCATCCACGTGATTCAAACCCTGACCTTACATTCCTCAAACATCTTACTGCAACCCTTGGCTGCCACCTGTGCTATAGGCTACTTCGGAATATCCTTTGTGCTCCACTCAAGCTTATTCTCTCTTCTGCATCCAAAAATATCCAAACACATGTGAATGCTCTCCTTTGGCGCTTGAACTTTGTCGCATTAATATATTCACAAGGATGATTAATGCCAAATATTTTTGGCATTATTTATATGCATTTCAATTATTTTTCTCCTATTTTGACAAGGACATTCGAATTTTTAAAATTTGAATTTATAATTTAGAAAATTAGGGCCTTTAAACCATTATTATTTAATTTTAAATTTTGACCGTAAGGTTAAATTATTTAAATTTAAATAATTAAATCTTTAACCACTCATATTCCATATGGGTTTTTTATATGCTTTATAATGCGACAACTCCTTGTATTTATTTTTTATAAAACAACCTTGGATTCTTAAATATTATAATATTAAACCTTCTTCTTTACCTTTTTGGAAAAACCATCGGAGGATATTAATGGAACTCGAACATCAACCTTGCTTATCAAAAATTGGACATAAACACCTGGATGACAATGAACTTGGTCCTTATATTCCTTGACATCAATGACAACAAAACTTGATCATATTTCCAACATGTGGAAGCTATGGTGATGGAGGGAGCCGGTGCGAAGGTTTGGGCTGATGCTGAAGTGTGAGCTACGAAGGTAATTCCCTTGTTTGTGTATTGTGCAAAACTTGTGTTTTTGTGATTTTTTTAAACAAAAAATGAAAATAATTTTTATACTGTGCTGTAGTTTAATATTTTGGAGGCTTAGAATCGGTTCTCACCTCTCATTCCTAGAATGAGCAAGGCAGTATCGAATGAGGAATATGAGCTGTTAGAGAATGTGGGGCTAGCAAAGGTAGCCTGGGTTGATGTAGTGAGGGATGATAAGGGGTACCTCTTTGCCCTAGTGTAGAGGTGGGATGTGGATAGAGGGACTTTTTAGCTCCCCACAGGGGAGGTGACGGTGACCTTGGAGGATGTATATCACATCCTCAAGGTTCCAGTGGAGGGGATCCGAGTTGAGGTTGGGCATGGTCAAAATATGGAGATGATGAAGATGTTTGGAGATGGTTCATGGGGTATGAGGGTGGAGAGTGGAGGTATACCTTAATTTTCCATGTATGTGGACAAAGAGTTGGATGCCCTCCGTGCCTTGGTAATGTTCATGTTGGCCAACATCGTGACCCCAAACAACACTGGGTGTAGGTTCCCTTAGAACCTGATAGGAGTAGTTAGTGATATGCTCCCTAGGTGATAGGTGTATGCATGGGATCCTACCTTGTTTGTACAGGTATATTGAGAGCTTTATGAGGTGATGAGGTAGGGAAGGAAATGATTGGGGTGCAACTTGATGCTATAGTGTTAGGGATGGGAGTAATTCAGTGTGGCTCGACTGGAGGGCTTATTGATAGTAGGCTTGGGTAGGGAGTAGAATTACACTAGGAGATGGGTGGTGGCTAAGGAGGTATAGTCAAGTCGACCTATGCAGATGAGCCAGTGGTACCAAGATCTTTGGGCTAGATTGACATCTACCCAAGTGATATGGAGACCATGGTGAACTTGCAGGTGGACTAGGGATGGAGAGCACTTATGATGAGTGTGGCATGCTAGGTGGGTGGTTGGATGATATTAGAGTGAGGCTGAGTGCTTTCAGTTCTCATAACTACTCTAATAGTTCAATTTTAGGTAGGAGGTCCCGAATGAGCTGGTGTAGTATAGGAGGCATAAATAGGAGATAAGGATACTATGTATGGAGCCATTGAGGGTGGCCTATGAGGATTATGAGGAGATATATATCCTAGATGTAGATGATGTAGGGACCACCATGAAGTATGAAGTATGGTTTGCTACACAACCACTATGGGGACCGCATCAAATAGTGGCTAGTGGAGATGGAGGTGCAGCTGAGGATGATGGTGAGAGGACCCATGAGACCCCAAAGCAACAATGAAATATTCAATCAGATAGTCAAAGGAGGAGGATTAAGGGTGCATAAATATAGGATCCTAAGAGTGGGGGAGATGATGGAGATGGAGAGGATGTAGAGGAGGTTTTGAATGGGCCTCTAGATCAAAACAAGGAGGATTGGGTGCAGTTGGAGCAGTAGGTGATGGAGCAGGATGTGAGGATCATGAGGCTCCAAGCAGAGCTAGTAGAGAGGGAGAACTGACATAATGTCGACATAACACATACTCTCGGTATAGATATATTGAGAAATTGGAATATAGGTTGATGGAACATCATATTCCACTTCCAAATACTCCAAACTCATCTGTGTCTAGGGGTGCAAGGTATAGTGAGTATAGGCATAGCTCTTGGTCTAGGGCTCCTACTAGGTCACAGGGGTCCTCTTGGAGGGCATAACTAGTGCTTAGATGCATTTTTTGTATATGAGCCTTGGTGCTCCATTGTATGTAGCATTTTGGCACTCATTGTACATGCGATATTTATACACACACACACACACACACACACACACACACACACACACACACACACACACACACACACACACACACACACACACACACACACACATATATATATATATATATATATATATATATATGGATTTTACCTTTTGTGTTATATATGTTTGTGTGAATGCTTTTGTGGAATGCATGTTTATATGGATGATGAATAAATATGATATGTTATGAATGATTAATGCAATATGGAATGTATGGATGATTAATGAAAGGTATGGAATATGCATATGTACTAATGACCATTTATAGTTTAGATCTGTAGGCCCAAAATGACCACATACTTAGTAAAATTTTGTATAAATTTGACTAAGTGATAAAATCATCATTCCACAAACCTTATAGTATGCTTTTATCCAGATCCGGGTCAGAAGATATGATTCCACTCAACAGTTAGTGAAGTTTTCATGTTTGGAGCGATTTTGGGTAACTTCACTTCGACTCTGAAATGAAGATAGATCTCAAATATGCAAAATTTCCTAAGAGATGATGATGTCAGCAATGGAAAAGTGCAGAATGGTGATTATGGGAAGGTCCTTTTGTTTCTAACTCTAAAATAAAGACAAATATTAAATCTGCAAAATTTTCAAGGAGATGATGACGTCACTGGAAAAAAAGTGCGGATTGGTGATTCGGGGAATGAACAAGTCTTCCCTTTCCAAAATAAAGATAAGAAAAGGTGGTGAAATAATGAAAGTATGAATTCATGATGGAAGAAGTATGTGACTAGATCCAAACCCGGATTGAATAATATAATGCAAATTGAAGAATATAATGCTAAAGATTAAGATCTCGGAGTGGATTCGAGGTTCAGAGGTTTGGATTGGAGATTCTACTATTTTTGATAAGAAATAGGACATCATCAATTTTAAAGTGGAATGGCATTTAGCTTGTGATGGATTGAATCTAAATCATGTGATGAATAAGATCAATGGTGGAGGTTAGGATGCCAAATATTGGTTGTTTTAAAGATATTACTGTATCAAAATTATAACAGTCGATCGGAAGATGAAGCGTTGAGGGTTTCCAAGAAGATCAAACTAGAGGTGGTTACAGATCGATGGTGGTAATTCACTCCCAATAAGTATTGATGAAAATGCATGATATTTAATGACCTAAGCTTCAATTCCATTGAGCGATTAGCAAGTTGCAGAGACCTTGAGCTGTCATGGTGGACTTTCTTTTAGTAGATTTCCTGGAGGACGGACCAATGAGCTGATGCCAGCTAAAATATTTGTTGTACTATTGTAACAAGATTATGTGTATTTTTTCTTGATTATTGTAATAAGAAAACTATAAGTAGAGGTCGAACCCTCATTTTTAGGGGTTGGTTCTAGCGTATTTGCATGTACCATTGTAAATATTTCTGAAGAGCTGAATGAAAGGAGTAATACATTGATATTTACCTCAAGTTTGCGTTCTCATGCTTGATGTCAGAGGTTTATATTTATATTTCATAGTTGCATTTATGTAAATACTTATAAGGTTAGTTTGTGCCTATTTTGTATTACTAGCTTTTATAAGTAATTGAAATCTGCAATGAGTTCATTTTATGTTATTGGAAAGTACATTTCTATGAAATCTAGGTATTTGGTGAATTCTGTTATTTGGATTATCATTCCTTGGATATTGAAATTGCTTGCTACAACATTTCTCTATTGTGCTTTAATATATGAAATGATGTAGATAGGGGCTACTGTTATCAAAAGTTTGGATCAAGATTTTAATTAAGAAGAAGACCTTTTAGAAGAAAATCCAATAGTTCCCCCAAGAAGACCTGCAACCAAAAATATGGCACATAATGTGGCTCCTAATCAGCCACTTTAAAAGTATTCTAACTGGGACCCTTAGATTAGCCCAAATATATGCCATTCCCCAAGTTTTATCTAAGGCAACCCCCACATATAATGGATTTGGGAAAACAGCTTACGAGCACTACCAAGATATCCTGAATCTGGTAGCAATCCACAACATAAAAGAAGAAAATATTATTGTCAGAATTCTAGCCCTATCCTTTCATGGAAATATATTGCATTGGTTTAGAACTTTGGAATATAATTCTATTACTTCATGGCAATCATTGGTTGAGCCATTCATAGAATAATTTAATGAATCTGGTAATCCCTTTTCCCTACTCAATCAGTTTACATCTATGCAAAAAATCTAGCAAGAAAATGTCTCAAATTTTAATTTGGTATTTAGTAGAACATGGAAGAGAATTCCCCCCACTGCTAGACCAACTGCATGTTTGGCTTATATGTATTATATTCATGCCCTAGGATCAGAGCTATATTTGCAAACACAACAATCTGGAGTAGAAACCTTACTCCAAGTTTATAATGTAGCCATCCATGCTGAAAATATCCTAATCAATATGGGAAGAATTCCCCCGAAAACCGTGTTGCCCTATAACTCAAAAACCAATAGTGGCCATGAGCAATCCACTAATCCCTCCTATATGGACCCCCTTTCTTTACCATCTCTATTTTCATAAATGAATCTGATTCCTTGGTCTAAACCTGTATCCTCTACACCTCCTTTTCCTCCCCTTCCTTCCCAACCTTCTCAAGAATTGTCTCCTATTCTAAATATACAAAATACCATGAAAAATTTTAGTAACAAAAGAAATTTGATGGAAAAGAGAGATCAAGAAAGGTCACAAAAGAGGATATTCCTATATGTAAACAAAGATCAAAGGATTGGTCCTATTAATAGTACTAGGATTAGGGTGAATGCAACATATGAGGAGCCGAAGTGTTTTGTAGATACCACTCTTGCAAATGTTTGGTGTTTGGTATGCAATGACCCCCATGACTCACAATATTGTGTGATGTATCAACACCATGTTCAACAAGCTATGGATCAAGCTAAAAGGAATTAGAAGGGGAGGGTTAATATGTTATGACACCCTGATCAGATCATGTCCGAAAAAGAGTTAGAGGAATAAAGCCCAATTGCTATTATGATAAGGTCTGGAAAGAAATCTTTACAAGTAGACCCCTAGAAGATGGGATAATTCTAGGTCCCTTCACAAAAGAAAGCTGATTTCCCTCCTCAAAGCGATGACACTTTTCCTATTACTCAAGCTAGAGGGAAGGAGAAGACAAATAGTCTCCCTAAAAATATCGAAAGAGAAACAAAAGGAGACAAAATGAAATCCAAGGATGAGGATAAATAAAGGCTTAGGTTACCCTCTATTACCAAAAGATAAATATTAGAGGAAACCCAATAATACAAAAGGAAATATGGTGAGCCAAATAGAGGACTGGAAATATTATCCTTGACCAAGTCTAAGTACAACATTGTTGAGGAGATGAAAATGATTCCATAAAAAGCTAGCCTATATGACACTCTTTTCATTCTGGGCTAGATTGACCTACTTAAAGCTTCCCTTAGCAAAAATCCCCAGAACAAACCAAAAACCACCATCCTCAGTATACCTCCATAAAAGAAAGAAAGGACACCTACTGTTCTAAAAGAAAAACTCCTCCTTTCTACATATTCTTAAGAATGGAAGTATGGGTAGTCCAAAATTGTATTATTGATTCAGGAGCATCAACCATAGTTATGCCTAAGGCGATCTATGAGAAAATGGGTATGGAATATACCCGGTCTTGTCCTAGAGTGTTGCAATTAGATGGGACACCTGTCAAGACAATTGAGGTTATTAAAGATGTACTTATGAGGTTGCACATAGCTCCCGAGGTAACAATAGTGCAGGAAATAGTGGTGGTGGACTTGGAACCCTATTTCAAGTTATGCCTCTCAAGAGAATTTAGTGTAAAACTAGGAGGATGTATGTAAATGGATTATTCTAGCATGGTAATTCATTTCAAAGGAAAAAGGATAAGGATAACACCTGAGAAACCAGTTGCTTATCATATTGAAAATATTGAAGAGAATCTGTGCAATCTTAATCCTATGGAGGAATTTGAGCTAGTGAAAAATATTGAGGAGCTAGACATTGAAGATGAGTTGCCTTTCAGAGAAGACTATAGTCAATTTGGAACTGGTATGGGTACATACAACATCACAACTGAATTGGAAAAGAAACTCCCTTCTATTTCAAATCAATCCCAAAGAAAGAAAGAAACATGAGTTATGCATTTTGATGGTGCTAAATGTAGAAATGATGTAGAGGCTGGTGTGGTTCTACAATCACAGTATGAAGGGATAAATAATTTTGCTTATATACTGACATGGTCATGTACCAATAATACTATAGAATACGATGAAGAACACAAGCTTATACTGCGAGGGGGGGGGGTGAACAGTATAAGACTTAACCAATTAACAATTTTAACTTTAGATAGCAGAGGCATCAACACAACATTAATCAAGACAGAAAGCATCACACATTGAAGACCCATTTTAACATGGTTCACCCAGAATGGTTGGGCTACATCCACGGATAAAATATTTCACTAAATTTTATCAATCCAAATTCTGGGAATACCTTTCTCGATTACAATGTTTATGGGCACCAACCCAAAGGAGATACCAATCCCCTAATCTCGAGTTCATGGGCACCAACCCATAGGAGACACCAATCCCCTAGCTCTGCTCTGGTTGGTGATCCTCTAGAAGACCTCTACCTCCGCTGCCCTTAGCAAATGGAACTCTATCCACAGAAGACACCTATCCTCCCTGCTCTGGCTGGAGACCTCTATCCTTAAATCTATCACCTCCAAAGCTGGTCCTTGAATTTGCACTAAACACAGTCCTTCGGTCTAGCACAAATGTCCTCATTCATCTTTGCCTGTTGCAATCACTCTACACATTTCGACATCAACTCACCACTTCTGCACTCTTACGCTCTTTTGGCTACATCTCGCACACTTCGACGCACATTCGACTATCTCACCAATTGCCCTCAACTCTCCAAACAACCCTCCTTATATACTAACACTTCAAGATCAAAACCTTGATCTTAGTCGGCTGCACAACCCTAAACTATGTCGGCTGCAAATTTAACTTTGTCGGCTTCACTACCTCTGGAACACTTCTGTAGTTTCTGTCATGAAACTACAACATGTTGTGATATCATGACACCTTTGCAACCGTATACTGTCTTTTGGCTTTTGTCGTGATATCGTGACATTTTAGCCTTTGTCGACTTCAACTAAGTTCTTGTTGCGATATCACGACACTTCTGACTTAGTCAGCATCAACTTTGCTTTTGTCGTGATATCGCGACATTTCTCCCTTCGTCGACCTCCTTTCTGCTTTTGTTGCGAAATCACGACACTTCTATCTTCATAGCCTTCCTCTCTGCTTTTGTTGTAAAATAGTGACACTTCTCCTATAGAAGACCTACATTCTGTTTATGTCATGAAATCATGACACTTTCTCCAACCGAATGCTGCCATCTCAATCTGTCATGAAATCGTGACGCTTTCTCTTCCTCGCACTCTTGTCTACTTGCACTAGCAAAAATGAAACATGTCACGAAATCACGATGCTTTTGCATTTGAGCTCTTCCTCCTTGAATTTGTCATGAAATCGTGACACTTCTAGCTTCCGTATGTTTTCTTTGCAGCCTGTCACGAAATCGCGATGCTTTCAGCTTCCGTATGACTTCTCTGCAACCTGTCGCGAAATCGTGACGCTTCTCATTTTAGAATCTTCCCTTTCTTTGCATGTCATGAAATCGCAATAGTTCTTACTTGGAACATTTTCATCTGCAGCATGTCGTGAAATCATGACACTTTGTCTTCTGACTTGTCACGAAATCGTGACACTTTTTCTCCTTAGCGCTTTTCTTTTCTTCGGGTCACGAAAACCCGACAAGTCACGATATCGCGACACTTTTTCTCCTGAACTCTCTCTCTTGCATTATTTCACGAAATCGTGACACTTTTTATTTTGGACTCTCTCTCCTGCAACATGTCATGAAATCGTGACATTTTTCGTCCGTTCAACCTTCCTTGAAATATGTCGCGAAATCGTGACATTTCTGACTCGAACATTCTCTCTCCTCTTTGAGTCGTGAAACTGCAACGTGTTGCGATATCATGACACTTTTCTAACTTGCTTTCTCTCTCCTACTTGAGTCATGAAAATGCGACATGTCACGATATCGCAACACTTTCCTAACTTGCTTTCTTTCGAACCTGTCATGCCGAAACATTCATAAAAAAAAATTATTTTACATCAAATAAAATTCCTTCAAAAGCTTCTTGACATCAATGACAACTTATACACTTGAGCAAATGCAATGTACCCAAAGTACCCAAAATTGCCAACAATCTCCCCCTTTGTCATTGATGGCAAACCTTCTGAAAACATGTCTCAAGAGCCAAAATTGAAACCAACTGAGCTAACAACTGAGAAACTGTGCCCACAACTAAGAATCTACCTTTGAAGTTTTGCTCCCCCTGACTTGAAGCTTTCCTCTTCACTTGAAGCTCTCCCCCTTACTCACATCTCTCCCCATTTGTCAACAATGGCAAAGGGTCACCTTTGGGGCTCGGGACTAAGAATGAGCCTCTTAGCTTGGTCCCTCCCCCACCTCCTGATGAGGTGATTAATTCATGGGAGTAAAACTCCCAATTTCTCCCTTAGATACTCAAACATATCTCTTGGAAGAGGTTTGGTGAAGATATCTACAATCTGCTCTTTAGTAGGCACATACTCTAGCTTGACTTGCTTGTCTTGCACTTTCTCCCTTAGAAAGTGATACTTGATGGAAATATGCTTTGTCCTTGAGTGCGTTATCGGATTTTTGGAAATACTTATGGCACTCGTATTATCGCAAAATATGGAGATGGGTTGTTCATGCTTGACTTTGAAATCCTCCAAGGTTGTTTTCATCCATAAAACCTGTGTACACCCAGCCACTCCTGCTATGTATTCAGCCTCTGCTGTAGATAAGGAAACTGAAGGTTGTTTCTTACTTAGCCAAGAAACCAAACTCTTTCCTAGAAAGAATGCTCCACCACTAGTGTTCTTCCTATCATCAGTACTGCCTGCCCAATCTACATCCGTACAGGCCGTGAGGGTGAAATCATCACCTTTGGGATGCCAAAGCCTAAAGTCCATAGTGCCCTTTGGGATGAGAGATTTAGCCATAGGAGTCATAAACCATTGGGATGAAATCATCACCTTTGGGATGAGAGATTTAGCTCTTCATCCATTGCTTTTACCCAAAATTTATCTGCACATGCTTCACTGAAATCTTTTGGCTCAATCTGAGATAATAATGAAACATTTGTAGAATCGTGTGAAGGAATGACTCTTCTTCTTGTTTGCCTGCTGTTTGGATCACCAATGATCAAATATTTGGGATGATGTTTCTGAACATATCATGAAGGAGTTTTGGGAAGCAATTGTTGTCTTTCCTCTTCTTCATCTGAAACCTCTCTGAATTCTTCTTGACAAATTTCATCACTGAGTTCCTTGACTGGTTCTCTTATCCCTGTCTTTTCATCAACTGTTACATTTATGCTCTCTACGACTGTATGCGTTCTTTTGTTGAAGCATCTGTAGGCCTTGCTTCTATTGGAATATCCAAGAAAGATTCCCTCATCACACCTAGGATCAAACTTACCCAGATTCTGATCTTCCCTTCTGATGAAGCACTTACTCCCAAACACTTTGAAGTATTTTACTGTAGTTGGTCTTCCTTTCCACAACTCATAAGGAGTTTTATGATGATTGACTCTAAGTTGGGCCCTGGTGATAATGTAGTCTGCTGTACTGATTGCCTCTTTCCAAAAGCCATCTGAGAGTTTCGACTCATTTAACATAGCTCTAGCCATATTTTCAATAGTTCTATTTTTCCTTTCAACTACTCCATTTTGTTGAGGAGTTCTTGCTTCGTTGAATATTCTCTTTTGATTCCTTGTTGCTCACAGTATTCCACAAATTCATTTGAAGTGAACTCTCCTCCTCTGTCCGATCTTAAGCATTTGATTCTCTTGTCGGTCTCATTTTCAATCATTTCTTTGAAAGCTTTAAATTTTTCAAAAGCTTCAGATTTTTCTTTGAGAAAAGTAACCCAAGTCATTCTAGAATAATCATCTATAAACAACATGAAGTAGCTTTCTCCCTGAATGCTCTGAGTTCTGGTGGGGCCACATAAATCAGTATGAATAAGATCCAATGGTTTTGAAGAAGTATACCCTTTTGATTTGAAACTGGTTCTGGTCTATTTTCCATGTTGACAGGGACCACAAATGATATTATGGGGCCTTTTTATTTTGGGCAAGTCTCTAACTGCTTCCTTGTTACTAATATTGACAAGATTATCAAAGCTCAAATGCCCCAATATTTTATGCCATAGCCAACTCTCATATTCTTGAGTTAGAAAACACTTTTCCCTTTTTATCTCACTCAGCATGTAAAGATTGTTTGGAGTCCTTGTAGCACTCGCAATGAGTTTTCCATTTTTTTCTTTACTTATCTCACATCTATCTGAAAAGAAAGATACTATGTGCCCTTGATCACAAAGTTGACTCACACTTAGAAGATTATGTCTTAGGCCTTCTACATAAAGCACATTTTCTATTTTGGATTTCCCATCCAAACTAAGAGTCCCTTTACCACAGATTTTAGCTGACCTATTATCTCCAAAACTGACTGTTCCTCGGTTTGTTTTTTTTAAGACCAAAAACTTTTCCTTTTCACTAGTCATATGTTTTGAACAACCACTATCAAGATACCATTTTTCTACTTTGTCTTGAGCATGAAAAGTAGTTTGAACTATCATTGACTTAGATTTGATCTCATTTTTCTTTTTAGTGAACTCAAGGCTAGATCTATCCAAACTGCACATCCTTGCTATATGCCCAAAATTCTTGCACTTGTAACACATGAAATTTTTATTCATAAGAGGTGCAAAAGAGTTAACATTTTCCTTACTATGGCTATTCAAGGATTTATTGCAATGCATAGCTTTGTGACCAAAATTCTTGCAGGAAAAACAATAGCCATGGAAAGTATTATGTAACCTGTTTTGATGCCTTGGATGATTGTTCTTCTTGTGACCAACTGGAATCCACCGCTCTTCAGGATGAAGATTGGTCTTGCTCGAAGACCCTATTTCATGAATAGTGATACCATCCTTCTTTTGCTTTTCATACGGAGTATTCACGTCCGAGAGCCAATTGTTCCAACTTCACTCTAAGAGACATAACCTCTTCTTCTAGTTTCTCGCAATCAGCTTCCTTTCCTTTTAAAGCCTCTGTCAGAACCTGTTCAACCTTCTTTCCTTCTTCAGCTAGAATTTTGAAGTCTATAACTCTTTGAGACAATTTTGATCTTGCAATCTCTTCTTCCTGACATTGATGCTTGAGAACAAAATTTTCTTCCCTGAATTTCTCAAGCCTTTTTAAAGCCAAGAAGAATTCACCTTTGAGATCGAACTCAACCTCTTCATCTCTTTCTGAATCAGTATGTTCCTCTGATAGATCCTTCTCCAAGCTGTTAGGCTCTTTCTGGAGAAACCCGCTCTGATACCAATTGAAGAACACAAGCTTATACTGAGAGGGGGGGTGAACAGTATAAGACTTAACCAATTAATAATTTTAACTTTAGATAGCAGAGGCATCAACACAACATTAATCAAGACAGAAAGCATCACACATTGAAGACCCATTTTAACGTGGTTCACCCAAAATGGTTGGGCTACATCCACGGATAAAATCTTTCACTAAATTTTATCAATCCAAATTCTGGGAATACCTTTCCCGATTACAATGTTTATGGGCACCAACCCAAAGGAGACACCAATCCCCTAATCTCGAGTTCGTGGGCACCAACCCACAGGAGACACCGATCCCCTAGCTCTGCTCTGGTTGGTGATCCTCTAGAAAACCTCTGCCTCCGCTGCCCTTAGCAAATGGAACTCTATCCACAGAAGACACCTGTCCTCCCTGCTCTAGCTGGAGACCTCTGTCCTCAACTCTATCACCTCCAAAGCTGGTCCTCGAATTTGCACTAAACATAGTCCTTCGGTCTAGCACAAATGTCCTCGTTCGTCTTTGCTTGTTGCGCTCACTCTGCATGCTTCGACATCATCTCGCCACTTCTGCGCTCTTGCGCTCTTTCGACTGCATCTCGCACACTTCGATGCACATTCGACTATCTCAATTCCTCAACTCTCCAAACAACCCTCCTTTTATACTAACACTTTCAAGATCAAAACCTTGATCTTAGTCGATTGCACAACCCTAAACTACGTCGGCTACAAACCCTAAACTTCGTCGACCCAAATTTAACTTTGTCGGCTTCACTACCTCTGCAACTCTTCTATAGCTTTTGCCATGAAACTACAACATGTCACGATATCGTGACACCTTTGCAACCGTACACTTTCTTTTGGCTTTTGTCATGATATCATGACACTTTACCTTCACCCCTTCAAAATCACACTTCTCCTTTCGACCTCCTTCTTTTCGAAATCTGACACTTTCTTCTAGCCTTCCTCTCTACTTTTGTCATGAAATCGTGACACTTCTCCTATAGAAGACCTCATTCTATTTTTATCATAAAATCATGACACTTTCTCCAACCGAATGCCATCTCAATCCTATCGAAATCGTGACACTTTCTCTTCCTTAGCACTCTTTCTTCACTAAAAAACATGTCACAAATCATGCATCTTTCACCTTTAGCTCTTCCTCCTTAATTTGTCATGAAATCGTGACACTTCTAGCTTCTACGTTTTCTTTACTATCATGAAATCGCGTGACGCTTTCTTCTACACTTCTTTGCAACCTATCACGAAATCGTGACGCTTCTCATTTTAGACTCTTCCCTTTTTTGCATGTCACAAATCATGCATTCTTACTTTTTCTAACATGTCCACAAATCATGACACTTTATCTTGCTTCCACTTTGTCTTCTGACTTGTCACGAAATCGTGACACTTTTTCTCCTTAGCGCTTTTCTTTTCTTCGGGTGAAAACCCGACATGTCACGATATCATGACACTTTTTCTCCTGGACTCTCTCTCCTGCATTATGTCATGAAATCGTGACACTTTTTCTTTCGGACTCTCTCTCCTGCAACATGTCACGAAATCGTGACACTTTTTCATCCGTTCAACCTTCCTTGCAATATGTCACGAAATCGTGACATTTTTGACTCGAACATTCTCTCTCCTCTTTGAGTCGCAAAACTGCGACATGTCGCGATATCGTGACACTTTTCTAACTTGCTTTCTCTCTCCTACTTAAGTCATGAAAATGCGACATGTCGCGATATCGCGACATTTTTCTAACTTGCTTTCTTTCGAACTTGTCAAGCCGTAACCTTCATCAAAACAAATTATTTTACATCAAATCAAATTCCTTCAAAAGCTTCTTGACATCAATGACAACTTATACACTTGAGCAAAGGCAATGTACCCAAGGTACCCAAAATTGCCAACAATCTCCCCCTTTGTCATTGATGGCAAACCTTTACTGAAAACACGTCTCAAGAGCCAAAACTGAAACCAACTGTGCTAACAACTGAGAAACTATGCCCACAACGAGAATCTTCCTTTGAAGTTTTGCTCCCCCGAACTTGAAGCTTTCCTCTTCACTTGAAGCTCTCCCCCTTACTCATATCTCTCCCCCTTTGTCATCAATGGCAAAGGGTCACCTTTGGGGCTCGGGACTAAGAATGAGCCTCTTAGCTTAGTCCCTCCCCCACCTCCGAATGAGGTGATTAATTTTAGGGTGGGAGTACAACTCCCAATTTCTCCCTTAGATACTCAAACGTATCTCTTGGAAGAGGTTTAGTGAAGATATCTGCAATCTGCTCTTTAGTAGGCACATACTCTAGCTTGACCTGCTTGTCTTGCACTTTCTCCCTTAGAAAGTGATACTTGATGGAAATATGCTTTGTCCTTGAGTGCATTACCAGATTTTTGGAAATACTTATGGCACTTGTATTATCACAAAATATGGAGATGGGTTGTTCATGCCTGACTTTGAAATCCTCCAAGGTGGTTTTCATCCATAAAACCTGTGTACACCCAGCCACTGCTGCTATGTATTCAGCCTCTGCTGTAGATAAGGAAACTGAAGGTTGTTTCTTACTTAGCCAAGAAACCAAACTCTTTCCCAGAAAGAATGCTCCACCACTAGTGCTCTTCCTGTCATCAATACTACCTGCCCAATCTGCATCTGTATAGGCCGTGAGGGTGAAATCATCACCTTTGGGATACCAAAGCCCAAAGTCCATAGTGCCCTTCAGATATCTGAATATCCTCTTAACTGCTATAACATGAGAATATTTTGGAGCTGCCTGAAATCTTGCTACTAACCCAACTGCCTGCATGATATCTGGTCTAGTAGCCGTAACATATAATAAGCTGCCAATCATTGATCTATACAATCTCTGATCTGCCATTGGAGATTCATCATCTTTACTCATCTTGCACCCTGTAATCATTGGAGTACATATTGGTTTGCTGTCCATCATCCCAAATTTCTTCAACATTTCTTTGATATACTTTCCTTGAGAGAGAAATACATCATCTTTTGATTGAGCAATCTGAAGACCTAAAAAGAATGATAGCTCTCCAATCATAGACATCTCAAATTCCTTCTGCATGGTGTTAGCAAAAACTTTGCACATCTGAGTATTATTTCCCCCGAAAATAATATCATCAACATAGACAACCATAATCAACATATCATCATCTTCATTCTTAATATACAAATTGCTATCTGCCATGCCTTTCCTGAAGCCTTGCTCATGAAGATAACTGTCAAGTCTTGAGTACCACGCCCTTGGTGCTTGCTTTAACCCATATAAGGCCTTTTTTAGTTTACACACATAGTCTGACTGTTCTGTGAGAGACACTCCTTCTGGCTGTTCTATGTAGACTTCTTCTACCAACACCCCATTTAGAAAAGCTGACTTTACATCCATTTGATATACCTTGAATGATTTGAAGCTTGAAAGGGCCAAAAACATTCTGATAGCTTCAAGACGAGCAACAGGAGCGAACGTCTCTTCGAAATCAACACCTTCTACTTGAGCATAACCTTTGCAGACTAACCTAGCTTTGTTTCTGACAATCTTTCCATCCTCATTGAGTTTATTTTTGAATATCCATTTTGTGCCAATGACATTCTTGTCCTTAGGTCTTGGAACCAAATCCCAAGTTTCACTTTTCTCTATTTGATTTAGCTCTTCATCCATCGCTTTTACCCAAAATTTATCTTGCACATGCTTCACTGAAATCTTTTGGCTCAATCTGAGATAATAATGAAACATTTGTAGAATCGTGTGAAGGAATGACTCTTCTTCTTGTTTGCCTGTTGTTTGGATCACCAATGATCAAATCTTTGGGATGATGTTTCTGAACATATCGTGAAGGAGTTTTGGGAAGCAGTTGTTGTCTTTCCTCTTCTTCATCTGAAACCTCTCTGAATTCTTCTTGACAAATTTCATCACTGAGTTCCTTGACTGGTTCTCTTATCCCTGTCTTTTCATCAACTGTTACATTTATGCTCTCTACGATTGTATGCGTTCTTTTGTTGAAGCATCTGTAGGCCTTGCTTCTGTTGGAATATCCAAGAAAGATTCCCTCATCACACCTAGGATCAAACTTACCCAGATTCTGATCTTCCCTTCTGATGAAGCACTTACTCCCAAACACTTTGAAGTATTTTACTGTAGATGGTCTTCCTTTCCACAACTCATAAGGAGTTTTATGATGATTGACTCTAAGTTGGGCCCTGGTGATAATGTAGACTGCTATACTGACTGCCTCTTTCCAAAAGCCATCCGAGAGTTTTGACTCATTTAACATAGCTCTAGCCATATTTTCAATAGTTCTATTTTTCCTTTCAACTACTCCATTTTGTTGAGGAGTTCTTGCTGTTGAATATTCTCTTTTGATTCCTTGTTGCTCACAGTATTCCACAAATTCATTTGAAGTGAACTCTCCTCCTCTGTCTGATCTTAAGCATTTGATTCTCTTGTCGATCTCATTTTCAATCATTTCTTTGAAAGCTTTAAATTTTTCAAAAGCTTCAGATTTTTCTTTGAGAAAAGTAACCCAAGTCATTCTAGAATAATCATCTATAAACAACATGAAGTAGCTTTCTCCCTGAATGCTCTGAGTTCTGGTGGGGCCACATAAATCAGTATGAATAAGATCCAATGGTTTTGAAGAAGTATACCCTTTTGATTTGAAACTGGTTCTAGTCTGTTTTCCATGTTGACAGGGACCGCAAATGATATTATGGGGCCTTTTTATTTTGGGCAAGTCTCTAACTTCTTCCTTGTTACTAATATTGACAAGATTATCAAAGCTCAAATGCCCCAATATTTTATGCCATAGCCAACTCTCATCTTCTTGAGTTAGAAAACACTTTTCCCTTTTTATCTCACTCAGCATGTAAAGATTGTTTGGAGTCCTTGTAGCACTCGCAATGAGTTTTCCATTTTTTTCTTTACTTATCTCACATCTATCCGAAAAGAAAGATACTATGTGCCCTTGATCACAAAGTTGACTCACACTTAGAAGATTATGTCTTAGGCCTTCTACATAAAGCACATTTTCTATTTTGGATTTCCCATCCAAACTAAGAGTCCCTTTACCACAGATTTTAGCTGACCTATTATCTCCAAAACTGACTGTTCCTCGGTTTGTTTGTTTTAAGACCAAAAACTTTTCCTTTTCACCAGTCATATGTTTTGAACAACCACTATCAAGATACCATTTTTCTACTTTGTCTTGAGCATGAAAAGCAGTTTGAACTATCATTGACTTAGATTTGATCTCATTTTTCTTTTTAGTGAACTCAAGGCTAGATCTATCCAAACTGCACATCCTTGCTATATGCCCAAAATTCTTGCACTTGTAACACATGAAATTTTTATTCATAAGAGGTGCAAAAGAGTTAACATTTTCCTTACTATGGCTATTCAAGGATTTATTGCAATGCATAGCTTTGTGACCAAAATTCTTGCAGGAAAAACAATAGCCATGGAAAGTATTATGTAACCTGTTTTGATGCCTTGGATGATTGTTCTTCTTGTGACCAACTGGAATCCACCGCTCTTCAGGATGAAGATTGGTCTTGCTCGAAGACCCTATTTCATGAATAGTGATACCATCCTTCTTTTGCTTTTCATACGGAGTATTCTGTCTGAGAGCCAATTGTTCCAACTTCACTCTAAGAGACATAACCTCTTCTTCTAGTTTCTCGCAATCAGCTTCCTTTCCTTTTAAAGCCTCTGTCGAACCTGTTCAACCTTCTTTCCTTCTTCAGCTAGAATTTTGAAGTCTATAACTCTTTGAGACAATTTTGATCTTGCAATCTCTTCTTCCTGACATTGATGCTTGAGAACAAAATTTTCTTCCCTGAATTTCTCAAGCTTTTTTAAAGCCAAGAAGAATTCACCTTTGAGATCGAACTCAACCTCTTCATCTCTTTCTGAATCTGTATGTTCCTCTGATAGATCCTTCTCCAAGCTGTTAGGCTCTTTCTGGAGAAACCCGCTCTGATACCAATTGAAGAACACAAGCTTATACTGAGAGGGGGGTGAACAGTATAAGACTTAACCAATTAATAATTTTAACTTTAGATAGCAGAGGCATCAACACAACATTAATCAAGACAGAAAGCATCACACATTGAAGACCCATTTTAACGTGGTTCACCCAAAATGGTTGGGCTACATCCACGGATAAAATCTTTCACTAAATTTTATCAATCCAAATTCTAGGAATACCTTTCCCGATTACAATGTTTATGGGCACCAACCCAAAGGAGACACCAATCCCCTAATCTCGAGTTCATGGGCACCAACCCATAGGAGACACCGATCCCCTAGCTCTGCTCTGGCTGGTGATCCTCTAGAAAACCTCTGCCTCCGTTGCCCTTAGCAAATGGAACTCTATCCATAGAAGACACCTGTCCTCCCTGCTCTGGCTGGAGACCTCTGTCCTCAACTCTATCACCTCCAAAGCTGGTCCTCGAATTTGCACTAAACATAGTCCTTCGGTCTAGCACAAATGTCCTCGTTCATCTTTGCTTGTTGCGCTCACTCTGCATGCTTCGACATCATCTCACCACTTCTGCGCTCTTGCGCTCTTTTGGCTGCATCTCGCACACTTCGATGCACATTCGACTATTCATCAATTCACTCAACTCTCCAAACAACCCTCCTTTTATACTAACACTTTCAAGATCAAAACCTTGATCTTAGTCGATTGCACAACCCTAAACTACGTCGGCTACAAACCCTAATCTTCATTAGCTCAAATTTAACTTTGTCGGCTTCACTGCCTCTACAACTCTTCTATAGCTTCTGCCATGAAACTACAACATGTCACGATATCGTGACACCTTTGCAACCGTACACTTTCTTTTGGATTTTGTCATGATATCGATGACAACTCTTACCAACCAACTGCTTCTTGTCGCGATATCGCGACACTTCTCCCTTCATCGACCTCCTTTCTGCTTTTGTCACAAAATCGTGACACTTCTATCTTCATAGCCTTCCTCTCTTTTGTCATGAAATCATGACACTTCTCCTATAGAAGACCTGCATTCTATTTCTGTCATGAAATCGTGACACTTTCTCCAACCGAACTTGCCATCTCAACATCAAATGCACTTTCTCTTCCTCACTCTTTCCACTAAAATGAACATGTCACGAAATCATGACACTTTCACCTTTGAGCTCTTCCTCAAAATTTTCATGAAATCGTGACACTTCTAGCTTTCGTACGTTTTCTTGACACTGTCCAAATCGTGACGCTTTCTTAACTTCTCTGCAACCTGTCATGAAATCATGACGCTTCTCATTTTAGACTCTTCCCTTTGTCATGTCATGAAATCATGATAGTTCTTACTTGGAACATTTTCATGCATGTCACAAAATCGTGACACTTTATCTTGCTTCCACTTTGTCTTCTGACTTGTCACGAAATCGTGACACTTTTTCTCCTTAGCGCTTTTCTTTTCTTCGAGTCACGAAAACCCGACATGTCGCGATATCATGACACTTTTTCTCCCGGACTCTCTCTCCTGCATTATGTCATGAAATCGTGACACTTTTTCTTTCGAACTCTCTCCTACAACATGTCACGAAATCGTGACACTTTTTCATCCGTTCAACCTTCCTTGCAATATGTCACGAAATCGTGACATTTCTGACTCGAACATTCTCTCTCCTCTTTGAGTCGTGAAACTGCGACATGTCACGATATCGTGACACTTTTCTAACTTGCTTTCTCTCTCCTCTTAAGTCACGAAAATGCGACATGTCGCGATATCGTGACACTTTTCTAACTTGCTTTCTTTCGAACCTGTCATGCCGAAACCTTCATCAAAACAAATTATTTTACATCAAATCAAATTCCTTCAAAAGCTTCTTGACATCAATGACAACTTATACACTTGAGCAAATGCAATGTACCCAAGGTACCCAAAATTGCCAACATACGAGGCTTTGTGCTTCGGATTGATGCAAATAGAAAGCATGGGCATCAATATTTTGAACATATATGGTGATTCTGAGTTGATAGTCCATCAGGTAAGGAATAAGTGTAGCAGTAAGTACCATTACTTGAAAGCTTACGAAAATAGGGTATAGGACCTAATGGATTCATTTGATGCCCTGAATCTATGTTTTGTTCCTAGAGAAGAGAATCACCTGGAAGATTCATTGGCAATGAAGGGAGTTAATTTCAATCCTCTTGTAGATTTTGGAACTAAGAAGACCAAGGGAATTAAAATGGTTTTCATACCTACAATTCTAGAAAAGTAGATATTTTGGCAGGTTTTTGAAAGTGATGAACAAATTCTAGAATTTATGATAAGAGAAGCATGCTTCTCAACTTTCCAAGAGGAAGACTTGGAGGAAATAGATCAACGAGAGTTTATCCAACTAAGAAAAAATCATATTCCAAGGGGATTGGTCACCCTTGAAAGTCTATTTGATAATAAAGATAGAAAGAAGGTTGGACCTATGAAGGTCAGTAAAAATATCTATAAAGAAGTGGAGGTTGGAATAGGAAAGAAGCTCAATGTTGGGATCCAATGTTCACTTAAGGAAGTAGAAGAGATTAAAAATTTATGCTTAAAATACCAAGACACTATGGCTTGGTCATATGAAGACCTTAAGGTGTATGACAAAAGGATTATCCAACATACTATTGAGTTAGAACCCGATGCTAAACCATTCCGACAAAAATAGAGGCCTGTCAATCCGAGGATAGAAGCCATTATGAGAGAGGAAATCTTAAAGCTACTAAAGGCTAGGATAATATATCCAATAAAAAATTCCACTTGGGTAGCCAATTTGGTACCGATAAGAAAGAAGAATGCTGATATACACCTATGCGTAGATTTTAGAAATATGAATTATGCATCCCTCAAGGATCACTACCCCCTACCTTAGATTGAACAGATCTTACAAGTGGTAGCTGGAGAAGAAATATTCTCACTATTGGATGGTTACTCTGGATATAACCAAATTTCGGTAAAAGACGAAGACCAATACAAAACAACATTCACCACAAAATGGGGTAAATTTGCCTATCAGAGAATGCCCTTTGGGCTATCTAATATCAGAGCTACATTTCAGAGGGCCATGGACTATGCCTTTGGTACACTTATAAACAAAGTTATTCTGATTTACCTAGATGACATGACGGTCTTTTCTCAATATAAAGTTGATCATCTATCTCATTTGGAACAGGTTTTTCAAAAGTGCAGAGAATTTGGTATCTCACTGAATCGCAAGAAGTCATTTTTTGTAGTACATGATGGAAAACTATTAGACCATGTGGTCTCAAAGGAATGTATGGCCATAGATCCAGAAAAAATTAGAGAAATTCTAGCTATTCCTTTGCCTACTAATCATAAGACCTTGCAGTCCTTCATAGGCCAAATCAATTTTGTTAGAAAATTCATTTTTGATTTTGCACAAAAAGTGAGGCCTATATCTAAAATACTCAAGAAAAAGGTAGAGTTCAAGTGGATTGAGGTAAGGAAGCAAGCTTTTGATGTCATCAAGCAATCCATTGCAATAGCCCCAGTCTTGATAAATCCTGATTTCACTAAAGATTTTATTCTCTATGCTTATGGATCTGAAGAAAGTTATGCCTCGGTACTCACCCAAAAATATAATCAAGGGGATGAACACCTTGTGTTCTTTTGGAGTCAGACTTTACATGATTATCAAGTAAAATATAACTTTATTGAAAGACAAGTGTTCACTGTAATGAAGTCGCTAAAGAAGTTTAGACAATATCTGGTACAGAGCAAAACCCTGGTATATGTGGTTCATCTAGATGTAATATGTTTTATTTTACAAGGTGACTTGGGAGATAAAAGGGCTGGTTGGATTTCTAAGATCCAGGAATATGATATAGAAATACATACCACCAAGCTGGTAATAGGTAGAGCCTTGTGCCAAGGATTGATAGATGCTTCAACATTGGCCGAAATGACAACTTGTCAGATAATAGAGGAAGATCAAATAGATATTGTACATACTCCATATTCTAATTGGATTGAGCAAATGACCAAGTATTTCAAAACTAAGATCTGCCCACCTGATATGAATCCTTCTCAAAGAAGGAGGTATAGACTTCATGCTCTAAAATATGTATTACTACTTGAAGGGTTGTTCAAAAGAAACTTGGATGGTATTCTCTTAAAATTTTTGAAGGAGGACCAACAAAAAAGAGTCATAGAAGAATTTCATAGCTCAGGAAGAGTTACAACTTTGAAGATAATAAGAGTAGGTTATTATTGGCGTTCTATGTTCAATTATTCTTTTAAAGTTACACAAACTTGTGATAAGTGTCAGAGGTGCGTTAGAAGAACCAGAAATGCTGCATCTTCCCTGAAGCCTATTCAAGTTGAGGATCCTTTCCAACAATGGGGATTAGATTTTATAGGAGTTATAAATCCTAATTCTTTAGCAGAGCACAAGTTTATCTTAACAACTACAGATTATCTTACCAGATGGGTAGAGGCCATTCCTACAAAGAAGGCAGACTAGGAAGTTGTGATCAACTTTATGGAGAGTTTGATTTCTAGATTTGGAATTTCGAAAGCTTTGGTGAGTGATAATGGCCTTGCTTTCATAGGATACAAGTATGTTGAGTTTTCCAGTAAGTATGAAATCACTCTTAAAAATACTTCAAATTATTACCCACAAGGTAATGGACTTGTAAAATATACCAATAAAAACCTATTAAGGATTTTGAGAAAATATCTAGAAGGTAACAAAAGGAGTTGGCACCTTTTGCTCAACCATGCTCTATGGGTAGATATGATTACTATTAAAAAGTCCATAAAAACTTCTCCTTATGCACTGGTATATGGAAAAGAGGTGGTATTGCCGATTCACTTTTATATCCCAGTGCTTAAGCTTGTCAGTACATAAGAAGAATTAGAGGATGATCTAGTTAAAACTAGGTTGACACACTTGCTACGATTGGAAGAGAGCAGAACTCAACCATATGATCATTTTCAAAAGCATTCATTAGACATTAAAGCATGGTTTGATAAAAATGCCAGGTTCAGAAAAGTCCAAGTTGGAGACTTAGTTCTCAGGTGAAATGTTGATAGGGCAAAACCAGACAAGCATGAAAAGTTTGATTCCTTTTGGTATGGTCCTTTCAAAATAGTGGAAGCTAAAGAGTCTAATGTATTTCAGTTTAAGGATCCGGAGGGAAACATACAACCAATTTCGGTGAATGGTTTCCACCTCAAGCTCTATTATATGTAAGAAGTGAGCTCATTGTAACATATGTATATACATTGTACAAATATTTGACCTTCCTTTATGAAATTTGTATTTGGTTTATTTTCTGCACTTTGTATTTAGTTCTTGTCAAAGAAATGATAAAAAAAAGAAGAAAGAGAGAGAGAAGAAAGTTTGCAAGAAATGACTAAGTGTTGGCCAAAATGCATGGTAATGTTCCATTCCACACACGGTGTTGTGTACTCTCCGGAATGACATTCCACTCTCAAGTATGCACGGTTAAATCTAGATTTTTGTGGAGTGGTCTATCAGTTTCTATACCACATAAATAAGGATAAATAACGACGCTAATCCAAGAATATTTCAAAGCTAGAGATAGCTAGAGCAGAATCGAGGTAGAGTGCCATGTGTGCAAGCTTCAAGTACCAAAGCAAACTCGAAAGGTTCTTAAGACACTGAAGCAAAATCAGGCCAAAGCCGAACAAGTTATAATCTGACATGTGGAGGCTAAAGAGTGCTCCTGCATTCAATTCTAATGAACTCATGCATGAACCAAAGAGTAGTCGAAGGGATGTGATGAGATGGTAGTACAATTTCAAAATTCAACCAATAAAAAGATAGGACATCACCTTTGAGCCACCAAAGAAATAATGGAAGGATGGCAAAGTGTGCCAACAAAGATATCGTATAGTAGCTGCATTTATGGTGGATGATACACACATTCTAGGAGATAAAAAGTGATGAAGTCTTGCACAGGGTTCATTTAGTGACCACGAGGTGGTAGAGAAGCATAGCAACATTCTGAATTTCTCCTCGCTTATTACAGTGTGTGAAGTCCTACTACTGTAAGATGGCTCCTAAGAAATCACCCACAGAGGCCATATAAGATGTTCTAGAATTCAAAATTTTGAATGACAAGATGTCGGTGTCTTACCTTCATAAAGCTGAGGCTGTAGTGGATACGGTGATGACCATCACTGAAAGGATGAGAATAAGAAAGAATGTGAATGATAGATATAAAAATAATGCTTCTCTATCAGTGGAAGGTAGATGCTCCATACTTTCTTTTCTATCCTTTTACATTTGTGATTTTGTTCACCCATATCCTGAGTTGATAGCTGCAATAGTTAAATTCTATGACCCAATGGCCAAGGCAGTAAAAACCTGTGAGGGTGAGACCATTTTTAGCATCACTACCTATTTCTATCATGAGATTTTTGCCTTAGGGTCTGACTCGCCAGTACCATCAAAAACCTTTAAAATTATTGAACAAACTGGGTTTTATTCCACAAAGAAGCGAGAAAATGTCAACGAGTCATTTAGGAATTGGGTTTATAAGTAGCTAAATACCAAACCCTAGGAAGAGTTGCTTGAAGTTCCATTTTCTATAAAAAAATTTGTAACCCTTGTTGTATTCTCTATGTTGGAATGCATGGAGGGTTTGGAATCTGATGAAGAGGTTCATGGTTGGCAAATTGTCATTGCATACTGTATCTCTAATGAAAGGATGTATGAAAAGGAGACGACAAAGAAAGGGATAAGGGTGATTTATTTCAACTGGATAGCTTTTCTCGCCCAAAGAATACATGACCAACTAGTAAGCTTGAAGAGGGGCAACGATGCTCCTAGCTTTAGGCATTGCTCAAACTTGGTATGGATGTTTTATGCCACTGTTAAAGATAGAATATCATGGATTCCAATAAAGGATAAGACTGATAAAGGAGAACCTATGCTAGTTTACTATTGGAAAAACCATTTAAGAAGTAGTGAGTCTCACTATAGGTTCAATTTGGAATTTCTTGGACCGACCCTCAAAATAATGTACGATAATTTACCCATATTGCCACTGTATCGCTCCAAATTTTTTGCATCCTTACCTTCAGGCTATAGGATCCATGCCCGAAAGGGGGATGCGAGAAGGATGGGACAATACCTCGGACTGAGAGGCCCTTTGAAGGTCGCGCCTCTCGGGGGAGGGGTATAAGGGTGAATTTTCGATGGATGGTGGGTTCACCAGGAAACTTTGAGTGGCAGTTTCCACGCCTAGGTTGAGAATGGTTTTGGTGTGTTCATTTTATACTTGATCATTCATAATCCTAGGTTGGCCAGAATGAATCTAAGCTATTCTATATGAAAATGCTGATTTATATGAATACAGAAAGCAGGAATGAATCCTAAATGTAAAGATTATACGAAATGAGAAAGAATGCACCTGATTTCGGATGTCTGATGAAGATTCTGAAGCTTGTAGGAGTCCAGATCATCCCGAATATGATAGGATCATCTGCAATTGTACAGAATCATCTCAGATCATAGTCGATCATCTGAGATCAGACAAGATCATCGTCGATCCGACGAATTCATCAGACGAATTCGTCAGAAACCTGCAATCACAGAAATAGACACCAAAAAATGAAAATGCTACTGCTAGAATAATGCAAAATGATAGAAATGATAGTATAAATGCCTAACTGATAAATCTAGATAGCAAATTAAAGGAAATGCATTGTTTTAATAACTTATTTTAACTTTATCATGCATTTATGCTGAATGAGGTGAACTCCAGGATGCAGAATGAAAATAAATCAAACTAATGCATAGTAAAATAAAGAAGACAAATGAGGAATGCAAACTCAGGGCTCTGGTTGCCCCCAATCTGAACTGCAGTCGAGATCACCTCCAATCATACGAGATCATCGCCGATCTATGACAGGATCATCCGAAATCATCTGGAATCGCCTGCGACGATCCGAGCTTTCTCCAACTGAAGCACAGTGAAAACCTGCAATGAAAACTTAAAACTACGAGTGCAAACAATGGTGGATAGGACGTCTTGACACAACAAAACTAAATGGCAAGGGAAAATCAATCAGGGAATCATGGGATCAGCCAACCAGGGGGATAAACTGAGAAAATCCTAGTTTATATAGGATTAGGGGGAGGTTAGGAGGTTGGGGATCATCCCAATCTGGGAGATCCTCAGTGGAGGAATCTCCAACTGCGTAGACACGCTTCTGCCCAAGTTGGAGAGGCTGTTAAAATAGAAGCTAATTATGAAAATTCGGTTTTGGGACGAAATCGTCTGGACGTTCTGTTCCAGACGAATTCGTCCGATCTGGGATGATTTCGTCTGATCGGCGATGATATCGTCCAACGGTCAAAACAACTCCTAAAAATGGCATGAAAAATGGGGTGAGCGGTTAACGGGCGGTTTCGGGGTTAAAATTCAAATTTTTATCTTTTTACTAAGGGTTTAACTGTGCCAATTTTAGGGTGCTACATTTTGCCCCCTCTTTAGCAAATTTTCTGAAGAAAATGCGTTAAAGACGAGTTCTTCCCATTTTACGAGAAAGCAAAAATTTACTCAATTTTCTAGACGATGATTCTAGGTCGAATCGTACAACTGCTTACTATGGTGCCCCCTCCGTGTTTTTACCCAAATCGAACGTTTGAGGTAAAAGCGCGAAAAAGCAAAATTTTAAAAAAATGTTGTTTTTAAATAAAATTAAGAAAAATAGGGTAAAACCCTAATTCATTTTTACTGTTCATTTTCACTATTTTTAGAGCTCTACAGGCAAAATGGTAGAAACAGCGCACAGATCGACAGAGGTCCGATGCGGGTTGCGGGTAAGGATCTAAACCTAGTGAATTATGTTTTTAATTTGATTTGTGTAATTTTTTATTTAAATTTTGACTATTTTGGGGCATCGCGGCCATTTTTAGGCCGTCGACGACGTCGGGATGAAATCGTCCCAATTTCATCGAAATCGTCCCTAGATCGTCGATTTCGTCTAGGGGCAAAATCGATGGAATAGGGGCGATCCCGTCCAACAAGGGGCGATCCCCAAGTTGCGAAATCGGAGATGATTTCATCCTACCAAGGATGATTTGACCCAATTTAGGATGATATCATCCAATGGTGGATGATATCATCATTTTTTTAGAAGATTAAATTGATTTAATTGATTTTAATGATTATCTATTGATGATTTTTATTGTTTGATTATTTATTTTGTAGAGGGGATTACTAAAAATTTAGGAGTGGAAATACGGGGGACTCAGAGATGACGTAGCCATGCTCGACCAGGTGGAGCGAGACCGACTGGCAGAGGTCGGACTACAGCATGTGGTAGAGATGCCACAAATACCGATAGACATGGGGCTACTGACAGCCCTAGCAGAGAGGTGGTATCCAGGGTCATCCTATTTTTGGTTATCGATAGGGGAGATGGCTCCCACTCTAGAGGACGTATGGAGGATCTTGAGGATCCCCATACAAGGGTGGTTTATGACTCCTATGGCCAATCAGGGCCATGCCATGATGCGCCTATGTGGAGATCCTAGCTTCACCCTGGAGAAGGGCGGGGTGAACATCGAGACATTACGGTAGATGCCTAGGGCATCTCGATTGACTCAGGTTTTGGTAGGGGTAGTAGGTGGCTTGCTACTATGCCACCAGAGTGGATGCAGGTTACCATGGCTACTCTCAGATGTGGTCTACGATATGAGAGACCATGACTATAGATTTTCTTGGGGTAGCTTTGTGCTATGCCGCTTGTATAGGATCCTACACGGGGTCGTATACAAGGGAGGTCGATGTCTAGTTTTGACATCGTTGCTACAGGTTTGGTGTTGGGAGCACATTGCGATGCGGAGGCCGATAGGGCTTCCACTGATAGGGGTTGACTAGGAGAGACCCTAAGTTTTCTATTGGTGGCTCCAGAGAGGGTCACAATGGTGGATAGATCTGTCGATGTCTCGGAGGTTGCTAGATGACCTCATCCTAGACTAGATCACCTAGAGGCCATGGAGAGAGCATCCAAGGTGGGGAGAGGATGGACAGGAGTTGGCTCGCATCAGGTGAGTCTTCTGGCTGAGGATGGAGTAGGGAGAGGTAGAGCTCCATCGCTATGACCGAGTTTTGTGGTAGTTCGGTCTACAGCAGGGGATCCCTTCTCTCAGGGATTACGAGTACTCCCAGACTATTTGAGATAGTACTACACTGAGTGGGGCTCCAGATATGCAATGATTCTAGAGTCAGGATATGGATGATGCCCCCATTCAGCTAGTGGATGGGGATGACGTAGGGGTGGCAGATGGGTATGATGCCTGGTACGTAGGCATCCACCCTCCTCGGATGATGAGGGCATAGGGTCCGATGCACGTCATGGTGTGACGGATGGGGAGGTGGTGCCAGGCTGCTATCGATGCAACGAGGGGTCACGAGGGGAGGGAGCAGTGATGGTCTCCTCAGGAGAGACGTCAAAGAGTGCCATAGTCTCTAGAGAGACCACAATAGGCAGAGAGGAGAGAGGAGGGACTCCCTTCTCAGTAGAGGGATAGGCCAGCATCACTCGATAAGGGCAAGGGTATCGAGGTGGGGGAGAGCAACGAGATGGTGGCTCTTCGAGCTGAGAATGCCCACCTACGAGCTCAGGTGCAGACTCTACAGGATGAGGCTACATGGCTCAGGGCTCGGAGCGGAGGGGCGAGCATGCAGGAGTTGGCATGGTCTATTGCTCAGACCATGTTCTATCAGGGAGCATACTTCCAACTAGTTCCAGAGGGCCAGAGGATACAACTACCAGTCGACATTACAGAGCCGATCAGGATGGGATCATCGAGGACATCCTCATGATCGACGGTGAGGACCCGAGACACAGCATGGACCTCTATGGGGCCACCTCCTCCACCTCAGGTTGGGAGAGGAGATGAGGCTGAGAGCTCGAGGGCTTCTCGAGACTAGCTGCTATAGACTGGATTGTATATTTTTGAGAGGATTGAGTATGCCAGGGTATAGATTGTGGCATACCAATCCAGTTTTGATATGATGTACATATATTTTGATATATATATATATATATATATATTTTTGTGATATGACTTGTCCATATGTTTTATGATGCTTCAATTTTGGATTTGTTGATTGATTATTCATGTAATTATGTCATTTGGAAATAGTATAATTTTATGTCATGTTATAAAATTTAAATGAAATAATCTGATGTAAACAAATTGGTTGTTTTGTGGTGTGATTTGATGAAAAATAAAGGGACTTCTAACAATAATTTCAAAGGACATTGTCGTTGTTATAGACCATTTCATGGAGTCACCGCTCGCTAGGTCGTCAAGCTAATCCCAGTATAGAAATATTGTTAAAAGTAAAAGAGTGCTTAAGAGACTGTCTTAAGACTTTGTGTTGTGATGATGAAAATGATGATGGTGATGATTTGTTTTCAGATTTTCATAAAAATATTATGCATGAAATATTAAAAATATGATTTTTGCTAGGCATAAAATTCCTAAGTGTGATAAAGTTTTGAACAATTCCTTAGGAATTATACCATGGTTGCAAAATGGAATGTTGACATAATGAAATGAAATAGAAAAATGTGTTCGTTCTTTTTAAAGCACAATTGTGTAACATAATGATATAAGCCATATGTTTTTATAAATAATAATGAATGGGAAATAAAATTAGAACAATGGTTTGCGCTAGGCATAGAATTATAGGTATAGACTTATACCATCATCGTGAAATCCAAAAAAATAATTTTATTGCATAATTGATTTTTGATTTTGAGATAAACAGAAAAATATATAAACGTGACTTTATTGCTAGATTGTGAATATGTTGTTGAAAAAAAATGTTGGATTTTTGAAAACAATGTATGTAATTGTTTTTATACGAAACAAGATGTTCTTAAATAAGAAGATGAAATTATTCCAAAAAGAGTTGCAGAAATATTTTAAATTATCTCAAAGACAAAATGTAGATTTATAAGGAACCCTCATGTGCATATGTGAGTTCATTGCCGATCTTGATTTATCATAATGATACAAAATCTCTCAAATGCAAATGTGTGTGCAATTGTATTGTTCATTTACCAATTTTGAGCAAGATAATTTGATACAAGTAATTTGAATTAACCAAATGAATGTTCGTTGACCATGATTTATATGCATGTAACCGTACCGAGACTACTATGTAAGTCGGGTCATCAAGAGCTAGCTGATCCATAAGCAGACATAGGTCTATACAAAAGAAGGTCGCTAATGTGACGGACATATCACCATGCTAGGGATTACCCAAGGCCAAGCGGGTTGGGCACAAACCACCTGTTATGGGGCTTACCTCACAGTTTTCGAATAATTGAAAATTCCAGGGATTCAAGCTCATTCACCCTTCTTTTCTTTTTCAAGGGGTAGGGAAAGGGATTTTATTGCTTTTTGCTTTTTCTTTTTCTCTTTTTCTCTCTTTTTTTTTTTTTTGTATTTTTGCTTGGAACTGAGATAATGCTGAAATATTGCTTGCGATGGTACAAAATAATATTTTTCTTTTTCTCATTTTCTTTGACTTTTCTTTTTCTTCCTATACTAGGGATACTTGCTCGGATTGGTTGTAGAGCAAGGGATTTTTATTCTGGGCAGGGGTGAGCTTGTCCTTTTGTCAATTCTCAAAGATTCTAGACCATGTGCATGATAGGATAGCAGGGGAAACTTTTCGCTCAAGAAACCACTTCTACTATGTAGCATCATATCGAATTTGCAATGAAATCATTTTAATGTGAAGAGATATACTTGGTTCAAGTAAATAACAAGATCAATTCTCTATGCTCAAAACTTTATTTAATTCAACTGTGGACTTTGATATAAGAGAGATTAATAATCATACCAAATAAAATCAAGATATTTATGCATGTGAGTGTGAAAGTGCGGGATTCCAAATAAATGCTAATTTATCCAAAATAACTGAAAATATAACTGCAATACTTCAAGAATTGACAGGTACGAAAATAAAAGATGTTTTTGAAGATTTTGATGATTTTGATGTTTTTATATTTTGATTTTGATTGATGAATTGAGAAGATACACAATGTGATTGTTTTTGAAATTTTTATATGAATGACTAAAATGAAACAATATGCAAAATAACAATATATACAATGATGAAATGACCAGATTTTATGCATAATAGCGTTTAAGATGCATAATGTTCATAGGTTCTTTAAGATCTTTACCATCTAAGGTAGCTAATCGGTATGCTCCCGATCCAAATTTAGCAGTGATGATATACGGTCCAAGCCAGTTAGGCTCAAATTTACCTTTAAGATCTTTAGTTGCATTAGTATTTTTTTATTTTCTTTCAAGACAAGGTCATCGATCTCAAAGGATCGATGATGAACTTTCTTGAGGTATGCTCGCTTGAGCTTGTTATGATAGGCTCGAAGATGTTCCAAAGCATTGATGCGCTTCTCATCTAGGAGTTCCAGTGACTAAATCTGCCAACATGATATTCATCTCCTACTTCAGTATCTTGAAGTAGCAGAGCCAAAGAAGGAACTTCTAATTCAAAGGGAAAAACTGCTTCAGTGCCATAAACCAAAACAAAAGGTGAAGTGCCTGTGGGGGTACGAACGCTAGTTCGATAAGCCCACAAAGCAGGATATAGTTGAATGTGCCAATCTCGGCCAGATTTATTGACCAATATTTTGAGGATTTTAATTAATGTTTTATTAGATGCTTCTGCTTGGCCATTACCCTGAGGATAATAGGGAGTGGACCAACGATGTTGAATTTTATATTTTTGACATAATTTTTTGACATCTTTATTTTTGAAACAAGTTCCATTATCTGAGATGAGATTTGCAGGAATTCCGAACCTACAAATAATTTGATTAAAAATAAATTTGGAAACTTGGGTTCCAGTGCAAGAAGCTAAGGGCATAGCTTCAACCCACTTCATTGAAATACTCGATGGCGGTTATGATGAATTTGTGTCCATCAGATGACACAAGGTTGATTTTTCCAATGATGTCTAAGCCCCATTTTGAAAAGGGCCAAGGAGATGAAATAGCCTGTAGCTCTTGTGCAGGCGCATGGACAAGGTCAGCATGTTTCTGGCACTTGTCGCAATGGCGCACATAATCATGTGCATCATTTTCCATGGTAGGCCAAAAATATCCTATCCTAAGGAGTTTCTTAGCAATGGCGCTACCACTAAAATGTCCCCCACAAGATCCATCATGGGCTTCACTCAAAGCTGATCTAGATTCTTCTAGATTCAAACATCTCAATAGGATACCTTCGAAAGATCTCCTATATAACGTATTGCCAATTATTACGAAGCGACTTGCTCGTCTACGTAATAACCGATCTTGGTTTCTATTAAAACCTTCAGGGAAGGTCCCATTTTGAAGAAAATTGAATATATCAGTGTACCAAAGTTTAGGAGTAGTTTCATTGATTAGAAACACATCCAAAGGTTCTAAGCATGATTTATTTGAAGTGGGTTCCTGGAGTCGATGAATAATGATGGTAGCATATTCGTCATCTAACTCCAAGGGTAAAAGAGATGCAGTTGCAGCCATAGCGTCAGCCGCACGATTGCTAGTTCGAGGAATAGCTTCCAAGGTAACTTGATCAAATAAAGATAATAATTGTAATACATATGCTTTATATGGATGCAATTTATCATCTTTGGTCTGATAAACATCATTAATTTGATTTATGACAAGTTGAGAATCATCGAAAACTAATAGATTTTTAATTTTTAGTGCCAAGGCAGCTCGTAATCCAAGGATTAGAGCCTCATACTCAATAGTGTTATTAGTACAAGCAAATGTTAATTTAAAGGATAGAGGGATAAGATGTTTCTATGGAGATATTAAAATAATACCTGCACCAGCCCCACTCATGCATCGAGCTCCATCAAAGTATAAGGACCATTGCTCTGAATGATCGACCTCTAGTTTAAGGCATTCATCAGGAAACTCAATGATGAGGGGATGGGTAGACTCTAAGGGTGCAACAGCTAATTGATCTGCTATGATTTGACCCTTAACAGAATTTTGTCCTATAAACATGAGTTCAAACTCACTTAGGGCAAGAACCCACTTTGTTGTGTGACCAGATAAGTACGGTCGACTCATGAGATACCGTAAAGGATCGGATTTAGCAATAACATAGGTTTTCTGACTGAGCATATAATGGCATAATTTTTATGTAGAAAATATGACTGCTAGACATAACTTCTCTAATGTTGTGTAACGGGTTTCATAACTGATTAATGTTCTACTGATATAATAATTAGCACGTTCTTTCTTCTCATCATCAAGTTGAGCTAACATAGCTCCTAAGGCAAGATCTGAAGCAGAAATATACAAGATAAATGGGCGATCAGGTCTAGGTGGTGAAAGCACAGGTGGGTTAAGAAGATATTGTTTGAGGAGTTCAAATGCTTGCTGACATTCATAGTCCCAATGGAAAAAGACATCCTTCTTAAGAAGCTTAAGAAAGGGTCCGGTTTTATCCGCCAACTTATCGATGAAGCGATGGATAGCTTGAAGCTTACCTTGTAAACTTCGTAATTCTGATATATTTGTGGGTGCGGGCATATCAGTGATAGCCGCAATCTTGAGAGGGTCAATTTTGATGCCACGTAAAGAAACTATAACCCCCAATAATTTATCGGACTTAACTCCGAATATACATTTAGCTAGATTCAATCGGATAAGATATTCCCTTAACCGATTAAATACTTTTCTCAAATCATCTAAATGGTCATCTTCTTTAGTAGAACGAGCTATAATGTCATCTACATAATCATGTAGTATATCATGCATCATATCATGAAAGATATAAGTCATGGCTCATTGATAGGTTGCACCTGCATTCTTTAAACCGAATGGCATCACTTTCCAACAAAAGGTTCCCCAAGGGGTAATAAAGGTTGTTTTAGCCTGATCTTCAAGAGCTATCCTGATCTGATTATAACCAGAAAATCCATCCATTAAGGATATCATTCCACTCCCAGTAGTAAAATCAATGATCTGATCCATATTGGGAAGAGGAAAATCATCTTTAGGGCATGCAACATTAATATCTCTAAAGTCTGTGCAAACCCTAACCTTAGTAGCTTCTTTCTTAGTTACTGGAACTACATTCGAGATCCATTCAGCATAATCAATGGCTTGTATAAAAATAACATTTAAGAGTTTTTCTAACTCCCCTTTGACTAGTAAGGCCACTTTAGGATGCATTTTTCTAAGTTTCTGTTTAACAAGTTTAGCATCCGGATGGACTACTAGGTGATGCATAACTACAGAAGGGTCTAATCCTGGCATATCTTCATATGTCCAAGCAAAGACATCTTCATATTCTTTAAGAAATGCAATATATTTATCCTATTTTTCTTGACTCAATTCTGATCCAATGTTGATTATGTGAGGATTACCCTCAGTTCCAATGTTAATTTTTATGACATTTTCTACTTCCATGTGTAGATTTTTCTCAAAATTAGGTGGGGCGGGTGAAACGCCCAATTCTTGTAATTCTTCCAAGGTTAGTTTGGATAATTCATCTTGAGGAGTCGTGGCCTCAAGCTGGGCTATACTAGGTATAGAGCCATCAAAATAAAATTCATGATGTAATAATTCCTCAACGGAGACATCATGGAAGATATCTCCCTCCAACTCATCGTCGGATTCGATGATCATCTCAGGGTAGGCTATAGATAGCATATTACATGTAAATGGCTTATTCATTAAATGCAAAGCATCACGTTGATCTAAATAATCTTGGTAACATATGAGATGGTCATCATCCTCAAATGGGAAGGGCTGACCTTTACTAGGAAATAGGCCCACACCACATCGGGCAGGCCATGGTTCTACCTCAAAAGGTTCTTTCATACCATTTTGGAAAGGTCCCAAACCTTTCCCTTTATATCCCAATTTAAGCATTATAGATTTGGCTTTAATATACTCATTAGTAAAATAACATCGAGCATATCCATCATAATGAGTCTTGATGTTTTTAGGTATTCTACCCTAGTCATATCCCTTATAAATAAAAGCGCAACTCCCGACTTGGTAAATACTTCCCATAGGCTGTGGGAGACCCAAGGTATGAGGAGATGGTGGCAAATTATTTAAAATAAGGGAATCTTGCATAGCAACATTCATTTGCTCTGATATAAGAATTTTAGATAAATCGGGTAAGAGCTCGTCAGTAAGAGCATAAGAGGTAGAAGGAACATTTCCTACATCTTCTGATGTGGAAACTATGCCTTTGGTGGATGTAGATGTTGTAGAGATGTCGATGGATGATTCTATTATAGGAATAGAAGTGATAGGAGTAAAACAAGAAGCCTTGGTTGTGGGATTAGGATTTTTTGAGGTCCTAATGTAGTTTGTTTAGAGGATGTTTGAGCTGTATGAAGAGGTGGAACTGATGTAGAAGGAGTAGATGGTATTGTGGGTGTGTGTTTCACATGTTTAGATGGATAATGAGAATTAGGATGTGTGGATGATAAAGCAGGGCAAAATTGAACTCCAACAAGTTCTGCCAAAGCACACATATCAAAGGGTCTAGGATCACCATGGATGGTAACCAACTGATTCTTAAATTTGAATTTAACACATTGATGTAAAGTTGAGGGAATGGCTCGCATTGCATTGATCCAAGGGTGACCCAAGAGTATATTGTATGATGCAAGGCAATGTACAATAAACATGGTCGTATCCAAGGTTCTCGGACCAACTTGCAATGGAATGGTAATAACTCCACACGTTTCTTGTGTTTCGTCATTGAAGGCTTTTATGATCATATCAGTTCTTTTCATTTCATCACTTCTAAACCCAAATCTTTGGTAGAAGTCAAAAGTGCAGATGTTTAAAGATGAACCATTATCAATCAAGACTCGTTTAACTGCTACATCTCCAATTAAGGCAGTAATATATAAGGGGTTATCCTTATGTAAACTATGTTGAGGTATGTCTCTATCCCGAAAGTCAATACAATCAACTTCATGAGTTATTATAGTATTAGCCATGGCTTCAGGTTGAATGTCTTGTGGTACCATCATCTGGCTTAATGTGAGCATTAATTCATCTCTATGTGTAGGAGAGGATCTTAAAAGGTCCAAAAGGGAAATTCTAGTTGTAATGTTTGATAGTTGCTCATTAATATTATAAGGAGGTTTAGGTTGCACATTAGGTGCCTGATTCCATTTATTAGGAACTTTCAAAACAAATGGAGTTGATCCATCATTTTGCATTTGATCATGTTGAGAGTTTTGAGCCTGTTGTCTAGTAACAGCTCCGATGGTACCCACAATATTATTCTATGGATGATGAATGGGTCTTGGTCTAGCATTTATGGCTTGCTCATTAGAAATTAATTGGTGAGACGATGGTCGAGTAGTGACTCTTCTTGGAAATGGTTCTTCTAGGACCATATGACTTGTGATAGGGAGAATAGGATCTGATTCATCTTCAGAGCTATTCGATTGATTTGAGGTGATTTCCATATCACTCTCAGTCTCATATTCTGTATCACTAAGATCAGGTGTCTGAATATTATGTAGAGGCCTGGTTGTAACTACGGATAAAGTTGTGTCAAATATTTCCAAATCATGAACAGGTAAATGCCCACTAATAGTTCCTACATATCGGGTAGGAGGGGGAACATTATGATGTTCAATTTGATTAGTCACTTCCTTGCCATGCTTTGGTAAAGGATGTTGAAATATGTCCAATGACTGATTGGCATTCTGATTCTAGTTTTGAGGAATGTTCTTTTGAGTATTATTAGGAGGATTTTGCTTAGGTTGAAAGGCTTGCACCTCCATCTCATTGTTATCAATCAGGTCCTGTATTTTATGTTTTAATCTTTTACAAGAGTTGGTAGTGTGTCCAGGTCCTCTATGGAAGTCACAGTGTAAATCAGCTCTGTATCCGGGTATAGTTGGATCAGGTTCCCGGATAGTTGGTAATTGAATCAAACCTCGTTCTAATAATTGTGGGAGAATGGTTGATAAAGGTTGATTTAACCTAGTAAATTCTCGAGGAGGTTTATCGGGAGGTTTTAGTATAAACTTCTCCGTTGTCTTCGCAGCATTAATAGTAGCAATATTTCTACTATCAGTGACTCCATCACCCACAACTTGTTTATTTTTATATTGATTTCTGGATGTTTTCTCATCATCTTTCTTTTTAAGCTGACCTCTCCTAATGAGAGCATCTTCCACTCTTCGGGCTAAGTCTATAGCCTGATCAAAGGTGGTCAAGGTAGCAGTTGACAATTCATAAGATAGTTGGTCTTGTAAATTATTAATAAAGATGTCCAACATCTCCCTATAAGGTAACACAAAGTGCAATTTTCCTATCAACTGTCTCCACCTAGCTAGGAAATCGGCAAAACATTCATCTTTGTCTTGTTTTAAGTTGTACAAGTCTTTAATGGTCACATGCCTTTCGATGTAGGCACTAAATTGATGCACAAAAGACTCAGCGAGTCTCTTCAAAGTTCCTCAAAGAATTAGTGGGTAATTGATAATACCACTCTAATGCCATTCCTCCTAAACTTTTTGGGAACATTTTTAGCAATAATAAGTCATCATGCGATATATCATGACATGCTATCCTAAACATACGAAGATGCTCTATGGGATCTTCGGTTCCTTTATATATGGGCAAGACAGGCATAGGAAAATGTTTAGGATACGGTTGTGCTACAACTATAGGATCTAGAGGTTGACTACACATCTCTCGATAATTGTACGAGGGACGGTAGGGATCTATTTGATCCATGCGGGAAACTAACTGTTTCACCATGGTTTCAAGATTACTAGTTTGTCCACCATATTGGTTTGGTGGGACATAGGTATGGGATTTATGAGTGTATGACGGTGTGACATAAGGATTAGATGCTATATTGCTATTATGCAAAGCGTTGGTAGGAAGAGTATTATGAAGAGGATTTGTAGTAGTATTATGTTGTATTCCAGATTGTTGGTAATTGGTGTTTGGTTTTGTTTTGGGTTTTTGCTGATTTGAGGTATATTGCTCAATAGCTTGGCAAAATAGAGCAGTAAATGAGGGTTTATTTTGTGCGGGAATGACCCTAGGCTTGCTAACAAGCACTTTAGATGGTTGGGTAACCTATTGTTGTTGCATGTTCTAGATTATAGCTGCCATATCCAAATTGGATGGTCCAGCTTGATCACTCTCTTGTTCAATAAAGGACAAGGGATTAGTGCGTGTGTGAAATACGTCTTCTAGAGTTGCTTGAGTGTCACTAATTCGATCCTTGTCCATATAGACTGCTCTATTAAGCACACCAATATTAGTATTAAGGAACTTCCAGAATTGTTCCATGTTTTCAAAAGGTGACTCCTCTCGGAGACATTTTAGGGGATGAGGATCCTTCCTCTCTATTTTCTTCTTGTTCATTTCTTACAACAAGCTCTTCTTCTTGCTGATCTAGGATTTCTTCTTCCTGAACTTGATCTTCAGGAAGGACATCCAGGTTATTTAATGGTTTTCCTAACCAATCTTCTTCTTCTTCAGTTTGTTTTCCATTCCTAAGTCTAGGCATTGTGCTTAAACTTAGATTTCAGCAAATATTTTTTTATATATATATATATATATATATGCGATAGGTTTGAGAGGTATATATTTTAATTATATACCTACTATAAAAAGGAAATGTTTTGATTTTTTTGTTTCATTTTTATATTGTTTTTGTGTTTTATAATATTATTATAAAGATAACAAATAGCATTCTAGTTGCAAAAAGGAATAACAATAATAAAATAATAACTTAGTTTTCTATAAATAATTTATGGATATCATTGATAGGATCAAGTTCATCGAGAGTCATGAAATGCTCCTCTTCAAATTGGAAATGGTTTTTCAAAAATTTGACAAAGTGTGCTATAGTAATATGATCTGTCTCAGATTCTGACCTGTAGAAATAAAGTTCATGGCAATATTCTCGATATAACATAGCTCTAGGAACTCTATTCCATATTTTTCTATCCGTAAGAATGACTTCTTGATCCTCTATACGAGATAGAAACTTATGTACTACAACTGCATTCTCAAGGTATTCTTCAAAGGTGTACAATTCAGAAGACACAAGTGCTCTTTTATCTGCTAACCACCTATGGCAAGCTCTCTGAAGTTCATGATATAAGGTTACTTGATCAGGATCCAAGATTCTATCTAGGACAAACCTCTTGATTTGCCTAAGTTCGGTTGATCTAGATGAAATAATATCCAATCTCCTATCAAGTTCATCCCATAAAGGTTGGACTCTATTCGTTTGAGGTACTCTAAGCACAGACGTAATCTCTATGGTTGTTAATTGATTTTCAACATTAATGGTGACAACTCATCTTTTATTATAATCTACCATCTAAATATGATATGCAACTTTAATTGTTTGTCTGATGATTCTAGATGTTACTTAATAATATTTATTTTTTTTGGATTGTTTTCAAAAGGTTTTAGTTTCACGTCGGGTTCACCAAAATGTATCGCTCCAAATTTTTTGCATCCTTACCTTCAGGCTATAGGATCCATGCCCGAAAGGGGGATGCGAGAAGGATGGGACAATACCTCGGACTGAGAGGCCCTTTGAAGGTCGCGCCTCTCGGGGGAGGGGTATAAGGGTGAATTTTCGATGGATGGTGGGTTCACCAGGAAACTTTGAGTGGCAGTTTCCATGCCTAGGTTGAGAATGGTTTTGGTGTGTTCATTTTATACTTGATCATTCATAATCCTAGGTTGGCCAGAATGAATCTAAGCTATTCTATATGAAAATGTTGATTTATATGAATACAGAAAGTAGGAATGAATCCTAAATGTAAATATTATACGAAATGAGAAAGAATGCACCTGATTTCGGATGTCTGATGAAGATTCTGAAGCTTGTAGGAGTCCAGATCATCTCGAATATGATAGGATCATCTGCAATTGTACAGAATCATCTCAGATCATAGTCGATCATCTGAGATCAGACAAGATCATCGTCGATCCGATGAATTCGTCAGATGAATTCATTAGAAACCTGCAATCACAGAAATAGACACCAAAAAATGAAAATGCTACTGCTAGAATAATGCAAAATGATAGAAATGATAGTATAAATGCCTAACTGATAAATCTAGATAGCAAATTAAAGGAAATGCATTGTTTTAATAACTTATTTTAACTTTATCATGCATTTATGTTGAATGAGGTGAACTCGAGGATGCAGAATGAAAATAAATCAAACTAATGCATAGTAAAATAAAGAAGACAAATGAGGAATGCAAACTCAGGGCTCTGGTTGCCCCCAATCTGAACTATAGTCGAGATCACCTCCAATCGTATGAGATCATCGCCGATCTACGATAGGATCATCCGAAATCATCTGGAATCGCCTGCGACGATCCGAGCTTTCTCCAACTGAAGCACGGTGAAAACCTGCAATGAAAACTTAAAACTACGAGTGCAAACAATGGTGGATAGGACGTCTTGACACAACAAAACTAAATGGTAGGGAAAATCAATCAGGGAATCATGGGATCAGCCAACCAGGGGGATAAACTGAGAAAATCCTAGTTTATATAGGATTAGGGGGAGGTTAGGAGGTTGGGGATCATCCCAATCTGGGAGATCCTCAGTGGAGGAATCTCCAACTACGTAGACATGCTTCTGCCCAAGTTGGAGAGGTTGTTAAAATAGAAGCTAATTATGAAAATTTGGTTTTGGGATGAAATCGTCTGGACGTTCTGTTCCAGATGAATTCGTTCGATCTGGGATGATTTCAGTCTGATCGGCGATGATATCGTCCAACGGTCAAAACAACTCCTAAAAATGGCACGAAAAATGGGGTGAGCGGTTAACGGGCGGTTTCGGGGTTAAAATTCAAATTTTTATCTTTTTACTAAGGGTTTAACTGCGCCAATTTTAGGGTGCTACAACGACCCCTGGCCAAAGAGATTATGAGGACTAAATATGCAGAGGAAGGGGATTGGTATTTGTTAACTGAAGGCATGATCATAAAATTATATGGTTTCATGGATAAACCTTTTCTTTTGCCCCACTTTGTCACAAAGAGACTCTTCACCTTGGAATATTTGAGGCAAGTAGAGTACATTGACTTGAAATATGGTTTGGGGAGAAAAAGGAAGTCTTTGCTTTCCCACCTCACCTTGAGTGAGATCACCATTACTAAGAAGGGTCAGAGTCAGCAAATTGATCGATACCTGGATAGGTTAGGTCTATTTTATATTCCTCAGAAGTGGAGTTATGATCATGATGATATTTTCACTACAAGAAATAAAACCCTAAATGGAGATAGGGCCTACAAATTTGAGAAAAGGTCCATGGCTAATTTTTAGTAGGGAAGAAACAATGATGAGACTACTATTTTAGAGTGTAATATCTCCAAGATGGATCATTTACCTCCATGGTTGGATTTTTATGAGCAGATTGAAGATTTTGATCCTGACCACAAGCCCGGTCATCAGATTACCGAGGATATGATCGACAAGATTAAAGCGAAAACTACAAAGAAAAGCAGACCCTCCTCCAAGATGAAGTCAATAAAGAAAAAGGAAATGATCCCTAAAAAAGAAGTTATAGAAGAAGTAGAAGATGAGGATTATAAGGGACCATGGGAGGATGCCAAGATTATGGATTGGTGGTGTATGAGAGTTGAAATTGGGAAAGATGAATCTAAATTTGGAATAAAAATTGATAAAGAGTTTTCAAAAATATATAATGAGAATATTGATACTTGGAGGCTAAAGGATGTGAGGCACATTGTATTAATGGTTGAAAAGCCCCAGGGTGATTTTGAATCTCTCGAGCCTTCTATAGATCAAAAGGCTTCTTTAAAAACCATCGGAGTATTGAAAACCTTCAGTCCTACTTCTTAGCAGGTGGAGAAATTCCCTAAAGGGGCTAGGATGATGAGCAAAATGAGGTATTCTAAAGAAAAGGCTGTCAGTACCCCTATTATTGAAACAAGATCTAGGCCTATAGGTTTAGCTCTAGGGGGAAGCCTCAGGACAAATATATTAGTTGGAAGAAGAAGGATAAGAGTTTCAGGTTTAGGCCACTTTCTTTTGCTCCTACAACATAAACTAAGCCTCAATCCATTACTGAACAATCATTACTTCCTGTGCAAGGAGATTTATTAGAGGAATATTACTAATATGAGATGGATGCTTTATGATTAGTTCATAAAAGGACTAAGAGAACCCCAAAAATAGAGGAGAGATAGGTTTCCAAGAAGCAAAAAATGAGTATGGAAGAAATTGCTAAAGAGGTGGCTACTTTTAATACAGAAGGGTTAGTTGAACAAGAACAACAACTTGAGATAGAAGCTGAACAAGAAAATCCTACATCTATAGGCGAAGGTATGGTTTATAATCCCTCTTCTCCTTCTCATCTCTATGAATCCCCAAAATTATTTTCCTCCCTTTCTAGTCAAGAAAATGTGGTAAATTTACCTCCTCCACCTCATAGTTCTTCCATTGTCCCATCAGTAGCTATGGAGGTATGAGTTAGTTCTGTTGTGCCACAGCATCCTCCAAACCCACCATCCACTTTTGAGATATCCAATTCAATATCTACCATTGTTGCATCCTCATCTCTTTTATTACCACCATCCATGGGACACTGCATTCCAATTTCATCCATCCCTTCTACTATCAGTTCTATCCTTGTTTCTCTAAATTTACCTATGTCAATAGTAGCGGTAGTCATAGAATCTACCATTGTAATAGAGGATGCTATCAATGTATCTTCACCCCCACCAATAGCAAGTTAGTCCACCCTTATGTTTTTGATGTCGTTATATCCTTTGGCTACTGATATTTCAAGTTCTGTTATTGTATCAAAAGAAAAGGTAGCCACTTAGAGCATAAATAACTATTGGGTAGAGAAGCTTACTAGGCCTTCCAACAGGATGGCCGTGACAAGGAAAAGTATGTATGTTAACCCTGTCACTAGGCAAAGGGTTTCAAGGTATTTGATTTCGTAGGTGAGCAAACCTAAAAATGAAATGACTTCTCAAGATTATAGAGTGGAGGAAATCATAGAATATATTGACAAGATTCCTACTGAAGATGAGTTGGGTATGGCCAAGGCTCACTTAGAGACCTTTTATGTGAAGACTGATATATCAAAATATAAGGTAGATAAGCTAGAACAACAAGTTGAAAAACTTAAGAAGAACCTCAATGATCAAAAGAAAGTAGAGAAATCTTTGAGGAAAGAGGTTAAGAGTTGGTAGGAAAGGTTTCAAAAGGCTAATGAGTTGAAATATCAGTTAGAAGAAAAAAAGAAGCTGAATGAGGATCAGGCAAAAGAAATTCAAAATTTGAAACATTAGCTTCAGATTGAGAAAGCATTATCGCAACCAAAAGAGAAGAGAAAGAGGAGGAAAGAAAAAGTGTCGCAATTTCATGATATGTTCAGAATGAAATAAAGGGTGTAGCGATATTGCGACATGTCACTTTTTTGTGACCAAAAGTGAAGAGATTAAGCAAGAGGGAAAAAGTGTCGCGATATCGCGACATGTCATACTTTCATGACCAAAAGAGAAGAGAAAGAGCGGGAAGGAAAAGTGTCGCGATTTCATGACATGTCGCTTTTTTGCGACCAAAAGAGAAAAGAAAGAGGAGGAAGGAAAAGTGTCGCGATATCACGACATGTCACGGTTTCACGACCAAAAGAAAAGAGAAAGTGTTAGGAGGCGATAGTGTCGACTGTTTGTGTTCTAAGGTGTGTGTAATATTTTATAAGGGTGTTGCTCTTTGTTGGCTATGTGACCTCAGTAAGGGGCTAAGGACTGACTGTCCATAATTGAGATCATGTCCCATTTTAGTGTTGTGCTATTTTTTTAATAGGTTTTGGGTTAACCTGTAAAACCCGGTTGTATTGAATATGTACCTTAATTACCAAAAAAAAAAAAAAAAAAAGCCAAGTCCTCAGGTTTTTCCAAAGATAGTTTGAAAGGGATAAAGTAGGAGTTACTTTCTAAAGTTCAAGAAAAATGTTCAGGTGTTCAACTCATAATAAACTACCTAAAGGATGCTAGCCAATTGCTATCTACCATTCAGAAGGATTTAGATCAGATCACTAGAGAGTTACAGCCTATGGTGATTCTAGTGGAAAAAATGTACAGGTTGGTTGGTAGTAGGCTCAATGATTCTACTAAAACAATTTCTAATAGAGAATGGAATATAGCCGGGGTAGCCTCCAAAATAGTGGTGAAAAAGCATAGGGCAATTCAAAGAGCTTGGCTATTGTTTGATAGTATGGAAAGAGGCATTAAAGACATTATTGAAATAAATGAGGAAATGGTTCATGTTGGTTTCAAAGGAATCTAGGAAGAGGATCATAGCTTGTTATCTATGGAAGAATCCCAAAAAAGAATCAAGGAAAACCTATAGGATGAAGCTAAAATTGATTCATTGGAAGAGCCACTATCCCAAGAACAAGCTGGCAAATTAATTATGGGTTACACCCACTTAAGAGATATCATGGAAGATCTGGTGAGTAGAGGGAATGCTGATAATTATGAGGATGTTGGGAAACTACAATATGCTTATAAGAAACTTAAAGAGACATCAAATCCCTCTGATCAAGCCTAGAAATAGGCTCTTCAATATTTGGAATCAATGGTCCAAGTATTTGGGGACACCTCCGATGAAGATAATCAAAGACTACAAGCTCCAGGAGAAGATGATGAGGAAGAGGCTATAGAAGGTGATGACGAAGAGGCTGTAGAAGAATGAGGATAGGATTGAGTAGCTACAGGCCCAAGAGGGGCCCACACTTAAATCATTTCATTTCTATTTGTACATATACATAGTTTTTGTGTTTCTAATACATCAGTTTTGTATTTCTATTTTTACTCTAACAATTGTCAGAAATAAGCAATAAAGGCATGAAGTCTACAACACAACATTTTTGTGAAGGTATTTTTTGAAGTGAAGCCTTATAAAGGAGGTAGAGTTATGTATAATTTTTGAAGGTAGTAAGTAATACTAATATTATGGATATAGTCTCTAGTTGAACAAGTGAGTTCTATGATGTTTTTTGCTTGGTTTCGATATGAACCTTTACCCTCTAGGCCAAATTTGAGCTTTCAGAGGGTAGTGTTTGTATTGAAATTATTCCTTAAAACATATCTTAAAAAATAAGTACTATTTTGACTCCTAATGCCCAATGCATAAGACTCTGGATTTGATTGTCTTTGCAAGAAAATCCACCTGGGAGGCGCCAGAATGTAGGCCCAAAATGGCCACATATTTAATAAAATTTTGTATAAATTTGACTAAGTGATAAAATCATAATTTCGTAAACCTTGTAGTATTATTTTATCCAGAATCAAGTCATAAGATGTGAATCCACTCAGCAGTTAGTGAAGTTTTCATGTTTGGAGCGATTTTGGGTAACTTCACTCCAGCTCCAGAATGAAGACAGATCTCAAATCTGCAAAAGTTCCTAAGAGATGATGACATCAGTGGTGGAAAAGTGCAAAATGGTGATTCTGGGAAGGTCCTTTTGTTTTCGACTCTGGAATGAAGACAAATCTCAAATCTGTAAAAGTTTCAAGGAGATGATGACATCACTAGTAGAAAAGTGTGGATTGGTGATTCGGGGAATGAACAAGTCTTCCCTTTTTGGAATGAAGATAAGATGAGGCGGTGGAATAATGAAAGTGCAGATTCATGATAGAAGAAGTATGCTACTAGATCCAAACCCAGATTGAAGAATATAATGCTAAAGATTAAGATCTTGGAACAGATTCGAGCTTTAGAGGTTCGAATTGGAGATTCTACTATTTTTGATAAGAAAGACGATGTCATCATTTTAAAGTGAAATGGAAATTAGCTTGTGCCAGATTAAATCTAAATAATGTGATGAAGAAGATCAATGGTGGAGTTTAAGCTATAAGATCTTGGTTGTTTTAAAGATATTGCTATATAAAAATTATAATAGTTGGTCGGAAGATGAAGCATCGAGGGTTTCCAAGAAGATCAAACTAGAGGTAGTTATAGATTGACGGTGGTAATTCACTCCCAAGAAGATTTATAGAAATGCATGATATTTAACAGCCTGAGCTTCAGTTCCACTGAGTGATCAACAAGTTGCAGAGACCCCGAGCTATCATGGTGGACTTTCTTTCAATAGATTTCCCAGAGGATAGACCAATGAGCTAATGCCATCTAAAATATTTATTGTACTGTTGTAACAAGATTATGTGTATTGTTTCTTGATTATTGTAATAAGAAAACTATAAGTAGAGGTCGAACCCTCATTTTTAAGGGTCGACTCTAGCATGTTTTCCTGTACCATTGTAAATATTTTTGAAGATTTGAATGAAAGGAGCAATACATTGATATTCACATAAAGTTTACATTCTCATACTTGATGTCAGAGGTTCAGATTTCGTAGTTGCATTTCTATAAATACTTAGATGGTTAGTTTGTGCCTATTTTCGGTTACTAGTTGTTATATGTAATTGAAATATACTTTGAGTTCGTTCTATGTTATTGGAAAGTACATTTATGTGAAATCTAGGTGTTTGGTGAATTTTGTTATTTGGATTATCATTCCCTGGATATTGAAATTGATTGCTACAATATTTCTCTACTATGCTTTAATATATGAAATGATCTATTTTGGGATAAATGTTGATCTGAATGTATGTCCTTTGTATGGTCTTTTGGGAGTTTTTTATGGTAGTGCAATGTTGTTAACCTATATTTCCATTGTTATCTACACCTCTCTAACCCTAACATTATCTTACCCTAAACTCCAAACCCGAAGTGAGCATAATTGTGTCAACAACCTACTAATTTGACAAGGAACCAACCTACTCTGGAGGTTGGATCGAAAACCCCTATTTTGGTCCATCCAATGTTGAGTGTTGAGCTACAGCTATCGGGTGCAAGCCTAAACAAAAAGTAGGAAGATAGACAGCCGCAGTACTGAGTGAAAACTTGGTGCAATTCAGTGTCCAACAAGATCTAGTTTGTCCATTTTTATAGCATTTTTATTTAATCAGGGGAACCAAAATTGGTGGGATGTGGGGTGAAAGACTCATGAAATGAAATGGATGTTGACATGGAAGAAAATATGGATGGTGATATGGAAGAATATATGGATGTTGATATGGATGATATGGAATACTAACTATTTTACAAAGACTCAGACATACTAGTGGCATCAAACAAACTGACTAAAACTACCTAATCCCTTTAGGACCAAATGTGTGTGCAATGAATTTATTTACCAATTGAGAGCATGGTAATGAATCAAGGCAATCAAGAACCAATGTGTGTACAAGTGAGTTCATTAACTCATCTTGAGTAAATTGGGTAAACCAGTTATGGATAATACCAAGAAGCTAGCATGTCTGTATGTGCGATCAGAGGTCTCTCTCTTAGAAAGAGACATGTCACCATGCATGAGTGTACTCCACTGCTAGTCAAGAATCTATAGCTCTGGTGGAGGCTAACTCCATAGTCCATGATTTGTGTTTTTGATCTCTTAAGTTTTGGGGATGACTACCTAACCGTCTAACTATAAATGTAGTACGATCCTTACAACCCAATGATCAGTGGTGTATGATGTAAAATATTTAGAGTTTTTGTTAGGGATTTTTCCCTACTCTTTCTTTTATTTTTGGTATTATGATAGTGGTGAGAACCACTATTTTTATGGACTATGTTGCATGATTGGAATAGTAAGGATGACCCTTTTTACTTTGAGATTTATACCAAGTATGGTGTTATCCCTCTTTGACACAAGATATTTTTAAGATGTGAAATTGTGTTTTGTTCAAGAATATTTTGGATTCAATTCCCAGAACTCAAGATTTTATTAATGTATATGTGTGATGGTCCTAAAAATAACTCAACATGTATTTTTGGAGGTTGCTTAAAACACTAGGAGTGCTTGAGTGACCAAAAAAACCTAGGACTTTTATGAAAATGTGGTTTGTGTGCATGGCAATTTGACTTGGTAGACTTGTGTGGATGACATTGTGAAGGTGACCCTGATTAAGGCAACATGAATTTTTATGGACCAATTAAAATATTGAACTTAATAAATGATCCATAATATGACATGTGAAATGTGGATGTAAATGTAATGTATGACATGCAATTTTGTGAAATTTGAAATGCAATATGAAATATGTGTTAATGCATTTTTTGGGAAATGAAGTGTATATGTAAAGAAAATGCAATGCTATGAATGAAATGTATGCAAATGTTTTTGAGTATTAGCCATGTATATATACATATATAGAAATCAAATCATGCATAGAATTCTCTCAAGTGTATGCCATTAAGTGGTTTGGATTCTTCCTCTCCCTCTAGACTAGAAAGCCTATAAGTACCATTACCCACTCTCTGAGTAACAATATATGGACCTAACCAATTAGCCGAGAATTTATCACGAAGATGCAGTAATGCATTGATGTTTTATTGGTTATATTTAAGGATAATATCTCCTACTTGGAATTCATGTAGATGAACTTTTGTGTTGTAAGCACACTTTAGGAGGTCTTGATAAACTTGTAAATGCTCTAAAGCATTGATTCTTCTCTAATCCAAAAGTGTGAGTTGGTCAAGATGTGCTTTTCTAGTAGTGTTATCATCTATGAATTCCTGCAAAGAAATTTACAATGAGGGTATCTCGAGCTCAAGAGGTATTATTGCTTTGGCTCAATAGAGCAATGAAAATGGTGTTGCCCCTGTAGGTATGCGGATTCTTGTTCGATAAGCCCATAATGACAAGGGAATTTGTGTATGCCAATCTCTATGTTTTTCTTTAACAAGTTTCTTGAGAATAGTAATTAAGGTCTTGTTGGAAGTTGTAGCTTATCCATTTGCTTATGGGTAATAAGGAGTCAAGAAGTTATGTTGAATGTTATATTTTTTGCAAAGTGCTTGAAAATCCTTGTTCTTCAAAGACTTGCCATTTTTGGAAATGATTTTTGAGGGAATTCCAAAATGATAAATGATGTGATGAAGTATAAACTCCACAATTCTAGGTCCTATCATACTGGTCAGAGGAATTTCCTCAACCCACTTTGTGAAGTATTTGGTGGCTGTGATGATGAATGTATGTTGTCCTAAGGAAGGAGGCAAAATTTTACCAATTAGATCTAGTCCCCAAAGGCTTTGAATAGGTTGTAAAGCTTGTGATGGTACATGAGTTATATTAGCATATTCTTGACACTTTTTACAATGCTTAACATAAGTGCAACAATCATGTTCCATTGTGGGCCAATAATAACCCATGCATAAAATATGCTTTACAATGGCCATTCCACTAAAATGACCACCACAAGTACCATCATGGGCTTCAACTATGGCTCTTTGTGCCTCACTAGACTGAAGATAACGAAGGAGGACTCCATCATAACCTCGTTTATAAAACACATGCTCCAAGAGAACAAAATGAGCTACCTTTTGCTTGAATGTGTATTTGGAAATTCAAGACATGTCAAATGGGAGTGTTCCAAATTTGAGAAACGCTACTATTTGGCTTGGCAAAGGCTCATATGTATATGATTGGATAAAGTAAACATCCTTATCATCATTAGATTTTGTTCTAACAATTACAAATTTAGAAACCATTGAAATTATAAGGGATTGTACTTCACCTAAAACATGTCATGTTTAGGAGACTACTCATATGGACACATCCAAAGACCATATGAATGATCTTGGACCTTTCCAAGAGCTAGCAGTGGTCCTAACCACTCAAAAAGGGTAGTTCTAGCCCATCCAGGCTTAGCCGCTATCAATCAGAGTGGCCACCAACACTGGCCACTGAAGCTGAGAGCGGCCACACCTAGCCACTGCTCTAGATAGTGGCTAGCACCAAAACATAGTCTAGCCATGAATACGGGCCCAGATCATGTAGTCTGACTACACCTTGCATTGCTTGTGGGCAGATTTTGGCGTGGAACTCCCAGAGCTCCTCCTGACTACCCCTTCAATGCAAATTTGTGACTGATGCTTTCCCCTTGGGATGGTCAGTTGCATGTAGATCTGGATCTTGGCTTCTCTAGGAAGCCAAGATCTAGATCTAGATCTGAATCAGGGAGGTCTACATATGGACTCTCCCAAGAAAAGCAAAAGATCCATGAATATCAAAATTTTGTGCAACAAAGCCCTAGCAGATCGAAGAGTGAATCCATACCCCTTTGAGGAGTAGCGAAGCTCTACCCAATTTAGTGATGATTTATATCCATACAACCATTTAGATCCACCTATTCTTCATCACCAACCAATGTACCAGACACAAGAGGTGACCCTTGAACATCAATTTGAGCAAGGAATCTAGTGCTACAACCCCTAGTTCATGAGGAGAAGAGTTTCATTTCATGGTCACTATCATTGATAGTGGCCCATAGGCATAGCCTAGGGTTTTTAGATATTATTTTCCAAGTTCTAGCTTAGATCTATTATTGCTTTTGATTTATTAATTAGTTTTAGCATAGATCTGATTTCTTTAATGCATTTACATTATTATTTCTTGAGTTATCCATGCATTTATCATTCAGTTTTACTACATTTTAATCTTATTATGCTCATATATCATGTTTATCAAATCTTCTAATAAAGCCTCATCAAGAGAGGCTTCCCATGCTACTAATAGTGTTCTATTATTTCTATGCACATAGGTTACAGGTTTACAAGACCAATTCAAGGCATTCAATGCATAAGATCCCTCCAAGAAAGAGAAGGAGAAGGAGGCATCTATAAGCCCTCATACAAGTTCGTGTGCGAGATCGAGAGGCCTGCGAAGTGCACCACCCCCTTGCGAGGGGACATCTTCACCATTATTCTACTTGTATCTTATTGTATCAAACTGGGTATCCCTCAGAGGGACCGATATGTAACCAAGATTTACAAGAATTAATAAAATATCTTTCTTTATTTATCATTTCTATGTTATCTATTGCTTTATGGTCTTTCATTTGATATAATATTGCAAGTAGAGTAGAGGTGCATACTTCCCGAGGTCGCACAGATGGTGATCATGGTGGGACCCCCACCTAGTTTTCTATTTTAGCTATTTTACTGATATTTTCATGCATTTTTTATGTGTAGGTTTAGCCACTCTAGTCGACAATGGCCAATAGAGCTTGACCACTTTTGAAGTCAATGGCCAATAGATACTACTCTAGTCGATAGTAGCTAGTAGAAAAGTGTAGTAGAGGGCAGCCCTTTCATCATCAGATAAGGATTTTAGGTTGGTGCTACTCCCTGATTTTCTATCTTTCTCTATCTACAATTTATTTTCAGAAAATAGCAAGTAAAATCACATTTTTTATTAAGGAAACATAAGAAAATATGGAAGAAAAATGCATTTGAAGCTTCTTAGATTTTTTTTTAGCTTTCCTCTAGTCACTACTAGGAACAACAGACCTCTATTTTTAAGGTCTGCCCTAGTCTCCAATGGTCTAGGCTCTTGCATGTTTAAGCTTGCTTGCATGTGGCCCAGCTAGAGGCCATTACATCACAAAGTAGAAATTGCATTGTATGAAAGTCATTTAGATCAGTTAGAGATGCATTTTCTAAAATCAAACATTCTTTTTAGGCATATAGGGAAATAATCATGAGTGCTCTTTGATGCATAACTTTCCATTATAAAAATATAAAAAGAACCCCACACACCACGTATCACTTTAACGCTAGTGAGTTGGAGGTCATGACCAACCACTGGTAGAGATCAATGAGGTGGCTTTCATCTCCACCCGCTACCTCAAATCTCATGTACCTATTATTATTGGCCAATACCAGCTCCAAGATCCATCATAACCCATGGGAAATTTGCATGTATCTCTCTTAGAGAGGTATATCATTGACTATGGGTGAACTAGGTGAGGATCGAGAGGACCTGTGCTCCCTGACCATGTGTGGACTTCATTACCACACATTATAGGTTGGATTACATGACCTAGAATTCATCACCAGGTTGTTGAGCTACGAGTATACAGGTGAAATCCATTTGAACACAAGAATACCATCCAACAAAATGCAAAACATGTGACACAAGGTCTTCTTTATAAACAATACATCAAAACACACAAAATAGCTTAGGGAACACACATTAATCCTTAAATGAGATAAACATTTGTTTGCTTTGCTTGTGTGGTTTGAAATTGACATAAGAAGATAATTCATAGTCATCATGGTATACACATGGAGCAACCACCCTCGGTCCAACATCGAGGTAGAAACTGATGCTTCGCACACTCACAATCACAATGGCATTGAGCCACCCACCCACAGTGTCATTGGATGAAGTTCAACAAGTCTTAGGGGTGACAACTCAACCCTTGGGGGACTCCTCGAGAAACCCCAGTGAGAGAGCCATATCCTGGTTCCTCTCATGGTAGACATGAGGGGGCCTCAAGGCCTTCATCATCACATAGACATGAGGAGGCCTCAAGGCCTCCATCATCACATAGACATGAGGAGGCCTCAAGGCCTCCATCATCACATAGACATGAGGAGGCCTCAAGGCCTCCATCATCACATAGACATGCGGAGGCCTCAAGGCCTCCATCATCACATAGACATGAGGCCTCAAGACCTCCATCATCACATAAACATGTAGAGGCCTCAAGGCCTCCATCATCACATAGACATGTAAAGGCCTCAAGGCCTCCATCATCACATAGACATGAGGAGGCATCAAGGCCTCCGTCATCACATAGGCATGCAGGGGCTGCAAGGCCCCAAACTTCACATGACACACTTAGGATAGATCAGCCCACTAAGGGGTAAGACACTAGGCCTACACCCAATCATAGACCGAGAGCATCTTATAGCCTCCCTAAATATGGGAGGATACCCCTAGATTATGATCTCATTGGTGCTAATGGGACTCCATAGGATCGGTCATGGAAGACCAGACAACTTGATGAGTTGGATCGAGTTCCCTCGAGACCAGCTCAAAGAAGCATTGCTACCACACATTCTATCTTAGGAAGTTTATGTAGCATAACCACAAGGTACACCAATGAACCAGGGGAAGCTTCAAAGTAGCCCCATAGCACATACACTACCTCCGACCATGGGGGTACACAACATAGATCATAGTGCATAGAGCAAGTCACCCTGATAGACAAGGGCAAGAACATAGTAGGAGCCTCTCCAAGAGGCCTATCCATTAGAACTCCTCACACAGAGTTAGAGAGGCATGAACCTTTAGTGGTAGGTCAGTTCGACCACATACATAGGTTAGAAGAAGCATTACATAATGAGCGAGAGCATTTAGAAACTCTCGAGCAAGAAGAATGAAGGAAAAGGTATTTGTGCCTACATGAGAAATGCTTGAGAGAGGAAAGGGCTAAGAGTGAAGAGCAAGTGGATAGGCTGGCTCGAGTTGACTTACACATAGGTGGTGAGGAATACCAACATGATAGATGTGTCGATTCTCAGCATGAGAGATGCACTAGACAAAGAGATGAGCACACTCACCATGCCTCACAACATCAACAATACCTGGATCTAGAACAGACACAACTTAATGAGGAATAGGTAGGGATGGAAGATCAAGAGTAGACATATCCTGAACCTCCATCCATGGTCATGGGGGATGAATACAGATGCCCAAATTAGGCAAACACATGATTACCTCCCTTACCACCATGAGTAAACCTTCAAGAATAGGAGATTATTTCTTTGAAGGTATACCAAATACTCATTGAGAGAGTCAAATCTCTTGAGAAGTAGGACACGATTGGGAAAAATCTAACTTTGAGAAAAATACACAACCAACCTTTGTGCCCCTCAGTACCGAGTCCTACATACCCTAGGCACTTTGAGATGCCTAGGCTAGACAAGTTCAAAGGAGAGGAAGATGTGCAAGAACACATTACAAATTTCATGAATGTATGCTTCCAGCTTGACCAGAATGATGCCCTAATGCTAAGAACATTCATCATGATGTTATCGAGTGCAACAACTCAATGGTTCAATCAACTACCCAAGCACAACATCATCAACTTTGAGCAACTAGTGAATGCATTTCTTGAATGCTTCTCCTTTGGCATCAAGAAGAAGGTGAACTTGTCTGATCTAGCGAACTTAAAGCAATATGATGATGAGCTAGTTATGGACTATGGGAATAGATGGAGGAAAATAATGGTGAAACTACCATTCTCTATTCCCACTGAAGAGCTCACCCGAATGTTCACAAAGAGTTATGCCAAACACATCTCATTGCTATTGCAACTACAGTAGTATGAAACATTCGAAGAAGCCTTGGCTCAAGCCAAGATTATAGAGGACATAAAGGTTGATGAAGGAGACCTCAAGCTCTAGAACAAAAAGGAGTGGAATAATACCAACCATAACAAGAATCAATAGAAGTAGGCCAAGCCTGCTCAAGTCAACCAGGTTGTTTTAAGCATGCCAAAGGGAGGCAATAGCCAACAACCATAGAACTATCAGGCTCACCCCCACTAGCCAATTACGACCCAAAGAACAACCAAGGTCAAAATAAGGAACGTTGACCACCTCACTATTTCATGCCTCTATCTGAATCGATGCAATCAATATTTAATCAGTTAAGTGAGGCACAAAGAATCAAATTTCTTGATGTACAACTCTAGGACCCTAATCATCCCAAGCCCAAGGGATATAGGGAAGATCAATATTACCCATATCATAGAAAACAAGGGCATGATATCGAGACATGTATCAGATTCAAGAATGTTGTCCAAAACATGATTGAGAAGGGTGAGCTAAAAGTTGACAATCCATTAGCACCTGATAATAGAGACATGGGTATATTCAAAAACCCATTGCCAAATCATGAGGCCCCTAGGGATCAGGGCACCCAAGTCAACCAAGTTCGAGTCAAACCGCCCACTCAGGGATGCATCAAAATGGTTGAGATAGTCAATGTGGCAACTAGGAGTTGGTGATATGGTCAACCAGAGCCTCCAATAGCTCCTATTCATATCCCAACTGCACCTCGATAGAGATAGGTGCAAAACAATCCTCCAGGTCTACCAGCATGACCTATGGTAACTATCTAGAGTAGACTGGAGAAAAATCTACAAATGACTCTGACCAAGTTATCAATTTATGAGCTCATACAATAATCTCCTAGGCATAGGGAGACTTTGATGGAGATCTTGAGATCGATCGAGCTCTAACCCCAGAACCCAGATGCATTCACACACTTTGTGGGGCAAGTGCAGTAGTGCCAAGAGCCTGTGATCCATTTCTATGATCATGAAATCAAGGTAGTGCCTACTACCATAGCAGACCCACCTTTGCATATCATCATATCAATCAATGACATACCCTTCAAGTGGGTTCTAATCGACATGGGCTCATCGATCAATATTATCACAACAAAGGCTATAGGGCACCTAAAAATCCCTAGGTCCAACATTGTCCCAACCTCCTATACATTGAGAGCTTTCAATGATGCATTGTGCTCCATAGTGGGTACAATTGTTCTACCTATTCAAGTAGGGCATAAGACCATCCCCATGATGTGTCATATATTGGAGGGGTAATGCAGTACAACATCCTCCTAGGGCATCCCTAGATAAGGGACATGCAGTGCATTCCCTCAATCTTGCACCAATGCATCAAGTATGTGCATGAGGGACAAGTGCATGTGGTTCCATCAGATGAAGAGCCATTTAAATACGTGCATCAGGTTGACTTGTCGAGGGGACTTTATCCTTCCATCAACACACCTATACATAAGGCCTTCATCCCCCACCGCATAGCCAAAAAATAAGACTAAATTAGTGCGAGGTGACCCATCCACATCGGCACCACCTCCTACATCTAAAGCTACTAGCGCTTCTGAGAAACCCACAACATCTAAAGCAAAGGACTCTCAGAAGCTAAAAGCACCCCTAGTGGAGGAAGGACCTAAAGAACTTCCAACTATAGTAGCTATAGAAATTCTAAATCCCATGGAGGAGGAAGATTCCTAGGACATAGCCGAGGAGGTACCTCAACCTACCTCGCCTACTTCATCAACAACATCATCTGCACCACAGGTGATAGTTCACTTAGCCAACATAGGGTTAGGTGAATATCTTGTGTAGAACATGACTTTCATGCCTATTATTGAGTCTGTGCAAGACATGGGATGACCAAGAGTCCCAAATTTACCAATAGGGATAGTGGTTCCATTAGGGATTCCCCCTAACCAAACCAACTTCATATATGCTAGTTTAGACTATGCCCATAATGCTTTTGATATTGAAGAGGATGAGGATGAACCATTCACCATGAATGTTCATTACTTATCAAATCTTGAGTTTGCTCTAAGGTACTTTGAGTGATGCCATTGGCATGGCTATGGCTTAGGTCTATACGAGCAAGGGCATCGACTTCCATTCCAGCCATAATACCAGCTACCTACTGATAGGTGGGGTCTAGGGTATCAAATACAGAGCCATGATGATTCATTGGTAGTAGCCCTAGATAGGCTGAGCTTGGGGTTTGGGGAAGACATTGAATGGAATCCCTATCAACCCCCTAGCAGAAACTACTTGGGTGATGGATGGGTGTCTATGGTCAATATCGAACCACCCGATGAGTATCACCCTGATTCCTCTCTTGAAGCATGCCCATCAGGAATCATCCTATGGGAGGATGAGCCAATCCATGGATATGAGTGAGAGGAAAATGAGTATGTCACTAGTGAATCCGAAGATGAAGTCGAATTGGCCTACCATGGGCCTCGATATATTCAACACCTTGCTTGGGTAGGTAACACAGAGAGTGGATACATCTCGGATGAGAGTGGCTATGAGTCAGAGGACTCAACTGAGATGGCCTACCTTGGGCCAAGAAATGCATGCCACATCATAGGGCCAATAGTAAATGCCAATGGATTCTTCATAAGCGATGATGATTATGAAGATGAGACTGAAATGGCCTATCTTAGGCATCAATAGGTAAGTCACCACCCAATTCTAGTGGGTAGGAATGAGGGTTTCTTCATAAATGATGATGACTATGAGGATGAGACCGAGATGGCTTATCTTGGGCCTCATCATTTACGTCAAGTCAATATACTTGTTGAAAGAGAGGTGATACTCCACACCATAGATCCTGACCTTCACTTCCTAGGAAGACCAATAAATCTAGATATCATCTATCACATGGTCTTCCTGGATCCACCTACATTTAGAGAGCTACTATAGCCTAATGATCCCATCATCTCATCTATCCATAGACCAGATCCTGAGATCCCCATACCCCTAGAGCCACATCTTGGGTATGGAAGGTAAATCATTAATGAAGAGTTTCACCCATGTGGTCCTAGAGATTTCATCCCATCCATCAACATGATCTCCATTGATTTGACCACTCCACTTCATAACCCAATAGATCCTATAAAACCATTGTGTCTTAACTTAGATGCTATTGATTGGGATCATGTTGATTCACCCCTAGAGCCTGAATATTTCTTCCCTAATGAAGAGATGCTACAACCATTCCATTTTGCACCAGGATGTGCACATGATGTCTATCACACTAGTTTTGACCATGATTCAGTGGAACCTTTAAACCCAATAGATGATATCCATTTAATCCCCACTCCTCACCAACTTGAGGAGGGGTCACATATGGCAATAGAGGAGACTTTCAAAGTGGACATCAATGATGATCCTTCTAATCCAAAGAAAGTCAAGTTTAGAGAAAGCTTATCTCCAGAAGAACAGGCCATCATTATTCCTCTATTGAAAGAGAGACCAAGTCTCTTTTCTTGGACCTACAAAGATATGTCAGGACTAGATCCAAAATTGGTTGTCCACAACCTTTCACTAGACCCCACAAAGAAACTGATCAAGCAAAAGCTCAGAAATATGCATCCAACCATCACTTTGATGGTAAAGAATGAGTTGCAAAAACTATTGGATGTAGTCTTTATTGTTCCCATCGACTATCCAGAATGGGTATCAAACATGGTGCCCATAGGAAAACCTGATGGAAGAATCTATATTTGCATGGATTTCAAGGATCTCAATAAGGCAACACCAAAGGATTCATTCCTGTTGCCTAACATAGATGCTCTTGTAGATGCAACTATAGGTCATGAGATGCTCTCCCTAATGGATGGTTTTTTTGGTTACAATCAGATTTAGATTAAACCTGAAGACCAACATAAAACCACATTCACCACTCCATGGGGGACATTTTGCTACAAAGTAATGCCATTTGGTCTTAAAAATGTTGGTGCCACATATCAGTGGGCTATGACATACATTTTCCATGACTACATGCACAAGATCTTAGAAGACTATATCGATGACTTACTGGCCAAGTCATTGCTATGTGAAGAGCATGCTGAGATCCTCAAGAAGGTCTTCGATCACCTGATTGAGCATAATGTCAGGTTGAATCCCAAGAAATGCATCTTTGGCGTAACTTCTAGAAAACTCTTGGGATTCATCATTTCTAAATGAGGCATCGAAGTAGACCCAACAAAGGTAAAGGCTATCCTAGAAATGGCCCCACCCACTAACATCAAAGAGCTGAGAAGCTTACAGGGCAAAGTAGCATCCATAAAGTGATTCATCGCACAACTATCGAACAAATGTCGACCCATGAATCGACTACTACACAAGGGGGTCCCATTCCAGTGGGATGAAGAATATCAGCAAGCCTTTGCTGAAATCAAGAAGTACCTAGCAATGCCACTAGTCCTAGCTCCACCAAGGCCAGACGTGCCATTCTTGCTATATATATCTGCTACTAATTTTTCTTTGGGCACCATGTTGGCTCAAAAGAATGTGCAAGATAAAGAACAAGTGATATATTACATCAGCCACACCTTGGTGAGCTACGAGATAGGATACACATATGTAGAAAAGTTATGCCTAGCAGTGGTCTTTGCAACCAAGAAATTGTGCCACTACATGTTGAGCCATACAACGTATGTAATATCCAAACAAAATCCTTTGTAGTATATGATGAGCAAGACATATCATAATACATGTACTGCAAAGTGGATCATGCTATTGATAGAATTTGACTTGGAATTCATAAGCCAAAATTCCATCAAGGGACAAGTCATAGTTGATCAACTGGCTGAGGTGCCTCTTTAGAATAGTAGGCCCCTCACCATAGAACTTCCTGATGATGCAGTATTTGCATTATCAGAAGCACCCAAACCCGAAGAACCTAAAAATAAAGCTGACATGACTTTGTTCTTTGATGGTTCAAAGTGTGAGCAAGGAGGTGGTGCAAGGATTGTGTTTTTCATGCCACAAGGTGCTCCAATGCCCTTGTCATTTAAGCTAGACTTCCCTTGCACAAATAACAACACCGAATATGAGGCCCTAATATTGGGTCTCCAAATAGCCATCGCTATGAAGATCAAAAGGCTAAATATCTTTGGTGACTCCCTCCTCATAGTCAACCAAGTCAAGGGACTATTTCAATGCAGGGATCCAATCCTGAAAGCTTACAAGGAGCTTGTTGACACCTATCTAGCCCAACTAGAATGGTATGACATCGAGGCAATCCCTCGCACATCAAACATATTTGTAGACACTATGGCATCTTTGGGATCCTTGTGAAATGGGTAGAAAACAACATTTGATAATTTAACACAAAACACAATGATGCATTAAACAAAGAAACTGTAATTTCATTGATATTAAGAGATATGTGTTACAAGAGGGACATGATGCCCTTTATCCATTTTTTTCCCTAACAATGTTAAAATCAATTTTATGTCTTCTTCAATCATCCCTTAGTGTAGGTGGGCTTCTTTGTATGTGGGTCACCATCGGGTTGTTATTTTTTTGATGTTTTTCTTCCTCTTCAGATATTTTAAATAACCTTTGAATAACTTGCAAAAGGGGGGTTAGTGTGATGGAGGGATTGCCTTAGTCAAGCCCCATATTTAGGAAGATGAAATGACTATAAAAACATGATAAAAATTAGAATAAAATATGCAGAAGGTAATAATATGGTGAAACAAAGCTTACCTACTAAATCTGGGATGATTTTGGGCCTGTAGACCCAATTTGCCACCTGGGGGGTGAACTGATGCCAGATTCACGGGGCAAGGGGTGAACTAAGATGTAAGGTCTCTTTTTAAAAATACCTTCAGTGGATTGATTCCTAGGTAGCTGGGGTGCCTCTATATACTATTGAAATCTGACTGTGTGCACTAGGAACAGACTTTTCAATGTTCACTTTCTATTTCTACAGAGTTTCTGTGCTTTGTTGAATTTGGGAGAGAGATGTAAATAGGGGTTTAGGACCCACTATTTATAGGAAATGGAAAGCTGCAGGGGGGTTAGATAGACTAAACCTAGGTTGAATTCTGACTAGGGTTAGGTTAGGAAATGCAATGTGGCAACATCACATTCCTTATGGGAAATATTCCATCCTCACACATGTGTGAGGATGGATTAGGGCTAATCCTAATTAGGAGGTCTTAAGTCAATTTAGGACATGATTAAAGAAATATCCTAACAAACCCTAATTTCACACATGTGGGAGGATGTAATTAGTGTTAATCAAGATTAAGGGTTCTTTTAATCAATTTTTCCCTAAAAATGTGACTTAAGTGAAGTCAACATTAAATTAGATTTTAGGTATTGACTTGTTAATTATTTTGATCAACTAATACCCCGTGGGGGCCTCAATTGAGTGAAAATAGGCTGTCAAAGGATATCCTAGTACATGGGATGTGATTTTGAAGGCTTATGAGGGTTTAGGACCTGAAATCCGATGGAGTGGTATATGGAAGTCTACATATTGCTATGGCGAACTATGGAAATCTATGCATTACTACGCATGACTACACTTGACTATGCATGACTAAGCTTGACTAAATATGACTACGCATGACTATGATAGCCTACAATAGCCTAGGGATGTCTGGAATCACCTATGGATATGTAGAAACAACAATGTGTGACTTTTGGATGTCTACATTTGCCCCTTTTTGTACTATACTGTGTGGAACACAGTTTAATACAAAAATGTGAATAGTTTGTGTAGAAGGAAAAGGGATAGAAGGGGAATGAAATCGAATAAAAGAGTATGTAGTCAATCGAAGCATGACCATACAAATTAACGAGATGTCCATGGGAAAAAAGAGAAGAAAAAAAGGAGAAGAGTAAAGAAATAAAAAAATAATGAAAAGGAAATGGATGATTGTGGATGCAATGATGTGATTTTACTAAGTCTGTATGACATTCACGATGCCATACCAGTTGCTTGACAATGGAAACTTTTTACTGCTTTGATTTTTACAACCAGATCAGTGTGGTCTAAAAGTATGATTAGGACAAAAGCCTAACTAAATATTTGCTATTGATTGATTTATGAGAACATGGTGACAAGTGTCAAACCATTTGAACTAAGTTGATATTTAGCTTATTCAAATGTTTAATTCATGATGCTCCATGAATTCTAGATATAAATACTCTAAATGTTGTGCCAGGATCATGCCAAACATATCATCTGTTATGTACTTGACATACAAGAATGCTATATTGACTTATCCATTGTCACGCATAGCTCTCCTAATGTAACCCATGTATGATTGTGATTGAGATTATTTTGTATGATAATATTTAGAAAAAAATTTCCTAGAAAAATGTGCTAACTGCACTTTTGGATTTTTAATGTTGTGGTTGCATGCAAATCTGAATTTAGATATGAATACCCCCTCAAACAAGGAATCAACAATGAGGCGAATGGAATGTGGTGATTTGATGATGCAACGATTGATAAAGTACCAATGAATGATGAATATGATTGCAAATAAAGTTAAAATACGAGTTTGGAAGGTTCCTAGGATTTTAGGGGACATGTTCCTACTTTCCTAAGGTTTTGGATGCATTTTGGGATGTTTTGGTTGAGTTCGCCACTTGGGGGACGATTTTGACCTAAATCACCACCCAGGGGGCAAATTGGGTTTTAGTTCATCCCTCGAGAGGAAAATTGGTGATTAAGGTATATTTAAGCCCTGATTTGCATGGAATGGGCTCATTTTGATGGCACACAATATTGGAAAGTGACTTGTGGAGGTATTTGACAACAATTGAAGAGTGGGGGTGACGAGTGTGAAAGCAACGATGACGAGGGGACGCAAGACGGTGTCAAAAATTTGAGTTATTTTGTGTTGTCATTGATGTCACATGGATCACATTGAGTTTTTGTGGCAAAAGCACTTCATAAATAATCATTTATGATATTTTGGAGAGCAAGGATATATACAGGGTTTTATGGCACAAGAGGTATATAATATTTATTATTATTTTTAAATATTATATTAATGGTTTTTATTAAAACCAATGGTAAAGGTTTTTTATTAAAACCAATGGAAAAGGTTTTCATTAAAACCATTGTAAAGGGTTTTTCAATAAAACCACTATGCTAATATTTCTCCAAATTATGATGGATGAAAAGGTTTTCCAATAAAACCTAGGTGCAAAAAGTTTCATGACGAAATTCAAAAGAATGAAGAAGATATCCCAATTCAAAGTTAAAAGGTGAATTATTAAAATTTTATTTAGTAATTATAATGTCTAAGGTTGTATTATATTATCCGTTGACGTGCAAATTTTGGGGAGATAAATAAAGATTCACCGACGTCATTCGAAGGCATGGAGGTACATATAAATAAAAGGTAAAAAAATTTGTTTGTAAAAGACTAGACATAGCACATGAGAGAGAGTCATCGAAAGGGGAGCAGTGAAGAAAGAAGGATACATAACTTTTGATTTGAGAGCAAGGTCAAGTAAAAATTGTGGGAAAGTTATGTCACACAGGAGCCTATAGCGTAGTTGGTAGCACACAAACTTTGCACAAGGCAGGTTTGCTATTCGAATCTTGCCAAGGGTAAAGTGTTTTGCTAAGAAAGTAAAATAGAGTTTCAGATTTGAGCGTAGGTTAAAGTTGGGTGTTTGGGATTAAAATTCCAACATGGGGTAGCACCCACGTGGTAAGCGCTTCACAACGCTAAGCGAGAGGACCGAAGTTTGATTCCTATGAAGGTGTGAAGGTGCATTAATTTTGTTGGATGTGTCTCATTCTTTGTCGAAAAAGAATTGTATGACAGGCACTACAGCGTAAAAGACGATGGGTAGGGGGGGTCCGGGGGGGCCGGAGGCCCCCAAGGACCCCCAGCTATGGTAAAGGTGATTACATAATAGGTGATGGCTCGGGGTGCGTAGGGGGACGCCCTCGGATACGGTGAAAGTGATTGAAGCCGGCGAAGCCGGCGTCGAAATTTTCACCTACTTTTATCACTATTTTTCACCTACTTTTATCGCTACTTTTGGAGCGACCCCTAGGATTCCCATAGTTGGTGGGTGGTTAGTGGGTGTGGGTAGTTTAGCCCATGGTGTTGTATCCACAGTACCCTGATGCCACTTGGTGGTTTAGGGTTGTATGAGTTTCCTTATATAATTATTGTAATGTCCCGTTTTAAGGACAAGAGAGAGAATAATATATCAAGGAGGATAGACTCTTGTTTTCTGGACTAGCCCAAATTGGGTGAACCAAGGTAAATCTTGTGTGTTATATGTGCATTGAATGGTGTCATTATTTCCTTAGTTATTATTTCTGCATTATTTCTAGAATATGTTTCTGTAAATTCTCTTCAAATTTTGGCAAGGTATTTTGGCAAAGACGGTTTCAAAGGTTACAAAGGCAATGAATTTCATATAAAGGTATTTATCTCCAATGCATGGTAATATATTAAAAATTTTTCTATGATAACTAGGGAGTCATAAGGAGTTTAGGGAAATAAATGCTTGTTGTATGTGTTAATGTGCTTATGGAGTTATAATGTGTAGAATTAAATATTTGTTATTGTTGTGTGTGATTAGGGAGATATAATGTATGGAAATAAATATTTGTGATTGTTGTATGTGGAGTTATAAGGTGTGGAATTAAAAATAAAAGCATAGGTGCTTGTTGTATGTGTTAATGAAATTAGGGAGTCATAAGGTTGAAAAGTGTTGAACTTGTTATATGTCCTAGTGCATGATTTAATTATGAAATTAAACTAGGAACTTGAGACCTAGTTAATTTCTACCTTGAGTTAGAAGACATGCACATTTGAAGTTGAAGACAAATTGCTTGATTATGTGCCTTGGCTATTGAGAGGAAGTGGATGGATTAGAAAATCAATTTTATGGATAAAATTGATGCTTGAGTTCCATGATTGCTTTAGTGGAGTTCATTGAGAGTATTGCCATTATTGAGGAGGTTTTTGCTATTGCTTTGAGGAGATTATTGTTGGTTACTTGTTAAGTCCATTTCCACTATTTGATACCATTGAGGAGATCATTTGCTAGTCACTTCTAGATACATTTGTCTTTCATTTGAGGAGATCATTATTGGCTATTTGAGAGATCTTTGCTTGAGGGAGTTATGCTTGTTTCTTGAGAGCTTATTGACATTTCATGAGGAATATATTATTGAGAACCTATTGCTATCACTTGTGGAGATTGTAATTGGTTGGTTGAAGTCCTCATTGTTATTTCTTGGAGAGGTTTTCATTAGAGAGCTCATTTGCCATACATTTGAGAATACATTGTTGAGCATTGTTGTTATCCATTTGAGGGTACATTATTGAGCATTGTTGTCATCCTTTTGAGAGATCATTTGTCATACATTGTTGAGATCATTGTGGATCATTGTTGTCATACATTGAAGAGTACATTTCCATTCATTTTTGAGCACATTGTTGAGTATTGTCATCATTCATTTGTTATCCATTGTTGAGTTCATCATTGGGCCTTGCATTCATTGATTTGTGGTTGAGATTTAAGTGCTACTTGAGAGTCATTGGTTGAGCCTTTGGGAAGGCTTTTGGGACAAAATTTCTAGATAGATTTGAGACAACTTTTGTGCATGATTGGTTGAGCCTTTGGGAAGAATTTTGGGACAAAATTTTTGGATAGATTTGAGACAACTTTTATGCATGATTGGTTGAGCCTTTGAGAAGGCTTTTGGGATAGATTTATGGATAGATTTGAGACATATTTTGTGCATGATTGTTTGAGCCTTTTGTGAAGGCTTTGAGAATAGATTTGGGACAACATTTGAGAAGGATTGTTTGAGCCTTGTGAGAAGGCATTGAGGCATATTTGTGAGTAGTGAAAGAGATTGGATAGAAAAAGAAAACACATCAACACTAGTTGCCTAGATGAGTAGATTAGTGGATAGCCTAGATAAGCAGATCAATGGATAGCCTAGCTAAGCAAATAAGTGGAGATCCTAGCTGAGCAAATAAGTGGATAGCCTAGCTAAGCAGATCAATGGAGAGCCTAGTTGAGCAGATCAGTGGAGAGCCTAGTTGAGCATATCAGTAGAGCCCACCTGAGCAGATCAGGATAACCTAGCTTTGAGAAGATCAAAGTAATCATTTGTATTGGGATAATGATCCCTATTTCTTTGTGAAATATTATAAGGAGAATATATTGTAGACTACCCTACATTGGGGGAACCACATTAAATATTGTTTCTTAATTGTGTGTGATTATTTGTGCACTTGCTTACTATTGTTATCTATGTTATTAATGCACACTGCTATATTTGGTTATTGCAATTGAGGACACTAATTGATATTGGTTTGGAAAGAAAGTAAAAAGTGGGAACTATATTGTTCACCTCCCCTCTTAGTATAAGCTTGTGTTCTTCAATTGGTATCATAGCAGGTTCCTTTGAAAAGACTAACAAGCTTGAAGGTAGATTATACTAGGTTCCAAGATGGACAGATGGTATATTGACAATGGGTGATCTAGTCATATGACTGGGTATAAGAATAAATTCATTTCTCTAAGAGAGAACAATAGTGTATTAGTGATATTTGGTGATAATGCTTCAACTAAGATCAAAGGGAGAGGAAATTTAAGTTTGGATGATGGAAATACTACTGCACAGGGTGTACTCTATGTTGAGGATCTAAAACACAATCTACTAAGTGTAAGTCAGCTTTGTGATCGAGGGTGCACAGTTAATTTTTCCTCTATAGGATGCAAAATCAGGGAAACAAAATAGGGAAGCTTGTTGCAAATGCAGGAAGAACCAATAACAATATCTACATGCTCAGAGAAATAAAAAGGGAAAAATGTCTTCTATATCGAGAAGAAGAAATTTGGTTATGGCATAAAAGGTTGTGTCATTTGAACTTCGACAACATATTAAGGATAAGCAACAAATAGATTTTCAGAGATCTATCAAAGATAAAGAGACCTTCAAATACAATTTGTGCATAATTTTAGTATGGAAAGTAGACAAAATCAAGTTTCAAGGTAAAAGAATATTCCTCTTCCAAGGTTCTAGAACTGATTCATACTAATTTATATGGTCCTATGAGAACTAAAATCTTGCAAAGTGAAAGCTACTTCATGTTGTTCATAGATGATTATTCTAGAATGACTTGGGTTATTTTTATGAAAGAGAAATCAGAGGCATTTGAGCATTTCAAAGTATTCAAAGAAATGGTAGAAAATAAAACAGGAAAGAAGTTCAAGTGTTTATGATTAGATAGAGGAGGAGAATTCACCTCTATAGAGTTTATTGAGTTTTATGTAGAACATGGAATCAAAATAGAATATTCAACAGCAAGGACTCCTCAACAAAATGGAGTAGTAGATAGAAAGAATAGAACTCTTGAGAATATGGCCAAAGAAATGCTAAATGAATCAAGAATATCAGATGGGTTTTGGAAGGAAGTAATAAATACAATAGTCTATGTTATAAGTAGATCTCAAACTTAGCACGAAGCATCATAAGACTCTATATGAGTTTTGGAAAGGAAGATATCCCATGGTAAACTACTTTAGAATTTTTGGAAGTAAATGCTATATCAAAAGAGAGGATAAGGACTTGGGAAAGTTTGATCCTAGATGCGATGAAGGTATTTTTCTTGGATACTCTACAAAGAGTAAGGCCTATAAATACTACAATAAAAGAACACACACCATGGTGGTAAGTATAAATGTCAAAGTTGATGAAAGAACAGGAATAAATGAGCCATATCAGGAAGATATTATTGAAGAAGAAGAAAGTTGTTAGGAAGAAATGGGTGAAGATTCAGATGAAGAAGATTTGTAGAATATACCTTCCAAAAATTCATCAAGATATATTCAGAAAAATCATCTAGAGGACTTGATCATTGGCAACCCTGATGTAAGATGGACAAGAAGAGGAATCATAGGCTCAAAAGAACAAGCAAATGTTTCACTGCTATCCAAGATAGAACCAAAGGATTTCAGAGAGGTAGAAAGTGATGAATGTTGGATTAAAGCAATGAAGGAAGAACTATATCGGATAGACAAAAGTAAGACTTGGGAACTAGTTCCATGACCAAACAGAAAAAATGTAATTGGTACTAAATGGGTCTATGAGAACAAACTAAATGAAGATGATCAAGTCATCAGAAACAAGGCAATATTGGTGTGTAAAGGATATGCACAAGTAGAGGGAATTGATTTTTATGAGACCTTTGCACTAGTTGCAATATTGGAAGCTATACTGATGTTTTTGGAACTTTCAAGTTACAAGAATTTCAAGGTATATCAGATGGATGTCAAATCAGCATTTTTGAATGGTCACTTAGAAGAATAAGTTTACATTGAACAACCAGATGGGTTTGATAAAGCAGATAAGCCAGATTATGTATGTAGATTGAAAAAGGCTCTTTATGGCTTAAAGCAAGCTCCCAGAGCATGGTATTCAATATTGGATACATATCTTTGAGAGCAAGGTTTCAGAAAGGGAATAGTTGATAGCAATATGTATATTAAAAATAAGGTAAATGATTTGATGATTGTGGAAGTTTATGTGGATGATATTCTCTTTGGGGGTAGCAATGACAAAATGTGTCAAGAATTTCAAAGAAACATTACTAATGAGTTTGAGATGTCCATGCTTGGTGAATTAACCTTTTTTCTCGGACTATAGATTTCACAATTAGAAGAAGGGATATTTAATTCACAAAAAAAGTATATAAAAGAGATGTTGAAGAAATTAAAAATGGAAGATAGTAAGCCAGTTAGTACTCCAATGGTTACAGGGTACAAGTTAAGCAAAGATGATGAATATCCTGATGCAAATCAAACTCTATAAAGATCTATTATTGATAGCCTGTTATATGTTACAACTACAAGACCAGATATAATGCAGGCAGTTGGTTTAGTGGGAAGGTTTCAAGCAGATCCAAAAGAATCACATGTGGCAATAGTGAAAAGAATACTTAGATATCTCAAAGGAACAATGGAGTATGGTCTATGGTATTATAGAAGGAGTAAGTTCACTCTCACAACATATACAAATGCAGATTGGGCAGGAAGTATTGATGATAGAAAAAGCACAAGCAGAGGAGCATTATTTTTTGGTGATTGCCTAGTTTCCTGGCTAATCAAGAAAAAACCGTCAGTATCACTTTCCACAATAGAGGCATAATATATTGCAGTGGTAGCATGTTGTTCATAGGTGTTATGGATGAAACAAACTCTCAAAGATTTTAGTATAGAACATGATCATTCCATTTCTATTTTGTGTGATAATACTAGTTTTATAAGTATCTCGAAGAATCTAGTAATGCATACCAAAACAAAGAACATTCCAATAAAGTATCACTTTTTGAGAGAGCAGGTTATAGAGCAACAAGTAAGATTGAAATTGTTAGTCTTACAATGACACTGAGAGGGGGGGTGAATCAGTGTAGCTCTTTAAACTTAAATTCACAGCTCTTAAAATAGAAATAATGAAACCTTAGAATCAGATAAAGCAAGTACCACAAGAGAACATCACACAACACAAGATTTAACGAGGTTCACCAAAGTGGCTACTCCTCAAAATGACTGCTTGGACTACCATCCAAATCCAGCCTTTGCAAAGCAACAACTTTACAAACAATTTACCAGCACCCACTGGAAGGAGCACCAACCCCTGATTTATCTGCACCAACAGAAAGGAGCACCAACCCCTGATGCCAAGCACCAACTTGGACTTCAATTCTGAAACTAGAAGATTTATAGTAAGATACCTTTGCTTTTGCTAGACCCTGACTGGTCACCTTTGCTTTCTCTGCGCACTCTGCTTTCTCTACGCAATCACTTCGCACACTCTGCTTCGCTACACTCGAACTTCACAGTCGTCTTCTCCCTATTGCGCACTCTGCTTCCTTAGCAAAATTTCACACTTGGAATGATTCGACATGACTTGCTCTCTATGCACAGTGACCGTATTTCGCACACTTCAACCACTTCAATTCTCCAAACAACCCTCCTTTTATAACAGAATTCTTGTGATGAAAACCCTAATCTTAGTCGGTTGTAAACCCTAATCTTAGTCAGCTTTCATGACACCTATAAACCCTAATTTTAGTCGGTTGTCATAGGTTCGTCGGCTTCAACTCAACCACAAAAATACATGTCGCGATATCATGACACTTTCGCTTTCTCTCTCTTTCTCCTTGCTTTGGTCCCCAAAAATACATGTCGCGATATCGCGACACTTTTTCTTTCTCTCTCTTTCTCTTTGCATCGGACCAAAAAGATACATGTCGCGATATCGTGACACTTTTTCTCCTTGCTCTTTCTCTTAGCTTTGGCCCACAAAAATACATGTCACGATATCGTGACACTTTTGTTATCCTACCTGTCTGCCCTTCTTGAGTCGCAAAAATGTGACATGTCGCGATATCGTGACACTTTTGCTTTTCTGCCTTCCTGTCCTTTTCGAGTCACAAAAATGTGACATGTCATGAAATCATGACACTTCTACTTTCAAAGTCTTGCTTTCTGCTTTTGTCATGAAATCATGACACTTCTACCTTCAAAGTCTTCTTCTCTACTTTTGTCATGAAATCATGACACTTCTGCTTTGTACTTCACTTCTTTGCTATTGTCATGAAATCATGACACTTCTGCCTTGAAGTCTTGCTTTCTTTTGTCATAAAATCATGACACTTCTGCTTTCGTACTTCACTTCTTTGCTATTGTCACGAAATCATGACACTTCTACCTTCGAATTCTTGCTTTCTGCTTTTGTCACGAAATCATGACAGTTCTGCTTTCATACACTTCCTCTCTTTCTTTTGTCATGAAAATGTGACATGTCACAAAATCGTGACACTTTTCCAACTTACTTTCTCTCTCCTATTTTAGTCGCGAAAATGCGACATGTCACAAAATCGTGACACTTTTCTTACTTGTTCTCTTTTCTTCGAACTTGTCATGAAATCGTGACACTTCTTCCTACTTTCTCTTTTTCTTCCAACATGTCATGAAATCATGACAGTTTTTCCACTTGCCTTTTTCTCTTCCAACATGTCACGAAATCATGACAGTTTTTCCACTTGCCTTTTTCTCTTCCAACATGTCATGAAATCATGACAGTTTTTCCACTTGCCTTTTTCTCTTCCAACATGTCATGAAATCATGACAGTTTTTCCACTTGCCTTTTTCTCTTCCAACATGTCACGAAATCACGATAGTTTTTCCTACTTTTTTCTCTCTTCCAACATGTCATGAAATCATGACAGTTTTTCCTACTTTTTCTCTCTCTTCCAACATGTCACGAAATCATGATAGTTTTTCTTGCCTGCTGTATATGTCGCGATATCGCGACACTTTTCTTACTTGTCTTTTTCTTTGATCTTTTGCATATGGGCCACTTCGGTTTTCTTGGACAATCCTTGTACATACTCTGAGTAACCTTTGAACTCCTATCTTCTGCATCTGAAAGGCTTTTGAACTTCCTGTCCACTGCATCAATAGATCTAACTGACTGTGTTGACAACAATGACAATACTATTGCTGCACCTTGCTCAACAATCTCCCCCTTTGGAATTGTTGGCAACACATGTGCAATTTCCTGTAACTCTTCTCCCCCTTTGACAATAATACCAAAGGGCTACTGCAGACTCCCCCTGAGTCCATGCACAACATTCTCAGACACAATTTATTACACTTAGCAAAAATCATGAACATGAGCACAAAGATAATCAAATACTTAAATGCTCCCCCTGAGAATGTGATCCCTGTAGCTAGTCAATTCTTGGGAAGTGTGACCACTCCCAATTTATTGTGAAGGTACTCAAAAACTTCCTTGGGCAATGGTTTTGTGAAGATATCTGCTACTTGCTCTGTAGTTGGAACAAAATCCAACTTAACCTCACCTTTCGCAACTTTCTCCTTCAAAAAGTGATACCTGATAGCAATGTGTTTTGTGCGTGAATGCATAACCGGATTCTTGGAGATGTTAATGGCACTGGTGTTATCACACTTAACTGATATTGGCTCACTAAAACTAATACCAAGATCTTTCAGAGTTTGTTTCATCCATAATACCTGCGTACAACATGTTGTTGCTGCAATATATTCTACCTCTACTGTCGATAAAGAAACTGACTCTTGTTTCTTACTATGCCATGTGACCAATCTGTCTCCAAGATAGAATGCACCTCCACTGGTACTCTTTCTGTCATCTACACATCCTGCCCAATCTGCATCTGAATACGAAATAAGGGTGAAGTCTTTACCTTTTGGATACCATAACCCATATTCCATAGTACCCTTGAGGTACCGAAGAATCCTTTTCACTGCTGTCACATGAGTCTCCTTGGGATTAGCCTGAAATCGTGCTACCATGCATACTGCCTACAAAATATCTAGTCTGGTAGCTGTCAGGTACAGTAAGCTTCCAATCATAGATCTGTACATGGTTTGATCAATAGTTGGAGATTTGTCATCCTTGCTCAACTTGCAACCTGTCGTCATGGGTGTGCTAACTGGCTTACAATCCTCCATTGTGAACTTTTTTAACATCTCTTTCACATATTTAACTTGAGAAATAAATATGCCCTTCTTATTTTGATTAACTTGCAACCCGAGGAAGTACGAAAGTTCACCAATCATTGACATTTCAAATTCTTTCTGCATCTTATTTGCTAAATCTTTACACGACTCATCCTTGCTACTGCCAAATATGATATCATCTACGTATACAACAAGAACAATAAGATGCCCATTTTTTATTTTGACATACAAATTACTATCCACCATACCTTTCTTAAACCTTTGTTGAGTGAGATAGTTGTCTAGCCTTGCATACCATGCTCGGGGTGCCTGTTTTAAGCCATATAATGCTTTCTTCAACTTGCAAACCAAGTTGGGATCATCACCAAGTTGGAAACCATCTGGTTGCTCAATATAAACTTCTTCTTCAAGTTTCCCATTCAAAAATGTTGATTTCACATCCATTTGATAAACTTTGAAATTCTTGTAGATTGCTAAAGCCAGAAACATTCTAATTGCCTCTAGTCTAGCTACTGGTGCAAACGTTTCCTCAAAGTCAATGCCTTCAACTTGTGCATAACCCTTGCATACCAATCTTGCTTTATTTCTGACTACCTGTCCATCTTCATTCAATTTGTTTCGAAAAATCCATTTAGTCCCGATTATATTTTTATTTGCAGGTCTAGGTACTAACTCCCAAGTTTTGTTTTTCTCGATCTGATCTAATTCTTCATTTATTGCCTTCATCCAACTTTCATCTTTGCTTGCTTCAACAACATTTTTGGGCTCAATGTTGGATAATAGAGAGTAGTTACTTACTACTCTTCTTCTTGTTTGAACACCAACTTTGGGGTCTCCAATTATTTGATCTCTAGGATGATTTTTCTGCCAGCTGCCTGTTTTGAATTTCTTATTCTCTTCCACTTCTGAATCACAACTTAAATCATCTGAGTCAATTTTTTGTATCTTTTCAATTTCGTTTTCCTCATCTCCTTCAATAACCTCTTCATAGATTGGGTAGTTCGTTTCATAGCTAATTACTCGTTCTCTACCTTCATCAAATTTAACATTGGCACTATCCACAATTTTCTTTAGCCTTTTGTTGTAGCATTTGTAAGCTTTGCTTTTTGATGAATAACCGACAAAAATACCTTCATCCGCTCTATCTTCAAACTTACCAAGATTATCTTCAGTTCTTTTGATGTAGCACTTGCTGCCAAAAACTTTGAGGTATTTTGTTGTTGCCCTTTTTCCGAACCACAACTCATAAGGAGTTTTGCTTTCATGTGTTCTCAAGCATGTACCTATTTTGGATATACACCGCAGTATGGACTGCTTCTTTCCAAAATCGGTCTGCTACTCTACTTTCAGCCAACATAGTCCGTGCCATTTCCTGCACTATCCTATTCTTTCTTTCTACCACTCCATTCTACTGAGGTGTCCTGGCTGCTGAAAACTGTCTCTTAATACCGTATTTTTCATAGTACTCTATAAACTCCTCTGAAATGAATTCTCCTCCTCTATCTGATCTTAAACATTTGATCCTCTTTCCTATTTCATTCTCAACTTGGTTTTTGAAAATCTTGAACATATCAAAAGCTTCTGATTTATGCTTCAAGAAAAATATCCATGTCATTCTAGAATAATCATCAATGCACAACATAAAATATTTGTCACCATTTATGCTTTGTGTTCTCATGGGTCCACATAAATCAGTGTGTATTAGTTCCAAAGGTTTGCTTGTGTAGTACTCTTTTGTTTTGAATGTGACTCTAGTTTGCTTCCCCTTTTGGCATGAAGCACAAATGTTGTTTGCAGGTTTGTCGATGGTGGGAATATCTCTTACTGCCTTTTTGAGGTGATTTTTACTAGATTATCAAAACTGATATGACCGAGTCTCTTGTGCCACAACCAATTTTCTTCTTCCTGTCCAATAAAACAAGTTCCTTTTGAAGTCTCTGAGAGCGTGTACAGAGTTGCCAGATGTCCTTGATCCAGTTGCTATCAATTTTCCACTATTTGTTTTTTTGACTTCACAACCCTGCTTCATAAAAACTACTTCATGACCTTTATCACAAATCTGACTTACGCTCAATAAGTTATGTTTCAACCCATCCACAAACAAGACTTCTTCTGACTTAATCTTTCCATCACTAATTTTAACTGAGCCTTTGCCAACTATCTTAGCTCCATCATTATTTCCAAACTTTACTGATCCACCTTCATATTTCTGTAACTTCTCAAACTTTGTTTGTCACCTGTCATATGACTGGAGCATCCACTATCAAGTATCCATGGTACATATTTATTCTATGCTTTAAATGTTGTTTGTACTATTAAGGATTCATTTTCTTCCTTAAGTCGCTCCTTTTCTTTCCACTCTATTTTGATAGTAGATTTGAGCTCTTGTTTTGCCTTTCCCTTATCAATAGCTTGTGCATGTTTTACGAGAAGTTTTCTATTTTGACTCATCCTGTTTGGTTGAAATTTTCTTCCCTGAAACTGATTTGATGCAAATGTACTTCTACAATTTCTTGCAATGTGCCCAAAATTATGACAGTTATAACATTCTACTGTATAATTCATCAAAGGAGAGAAAGCATTTCTACTGGTGAAATTCCTTGGTCTTACATTATATTTGCAGTCTAGAATTTTATGTCCATAGCCATTGCATTTAAAATAGAAACCAGAAAAGGGATAATTGAACCTGGGTGATGGTCTTTGCCATGTTGTCGTAGGAGCCATAGGTCTTCTTCTTCTTTGATGTGTGACATTGGTGAATCCATCATTGTCAATTCTCCTTTTGTGCCTGGCATTATTGCTTTCTTTTGCATGAGATGTTTTTCCTTGATCAACCTATTTCTTATCTTCATTCTTTATGGATTCTACATTTTTGGCCTTTGATCCATTTGATGATTCTCCTTCGATGAAACCTAGACCAAATTTGATGCCTACAGGCCTTTGGTCATTTATGATCTTATCCAGCTTCATAGAACTTACTTCACATTTGTGATAACAACTGATTTTCTTATTCATCTCTTCTAGCTGCATTCTTAAACCAACAATCTCTTCTTCTAGCTTGCTGCAATAATCTATTTTCATGGTTATTTGCACTTCAAGATCTTCGAAGATTTTCTTGGATTCTTCTATCTATACTTTCAAGCTGGATATGATTTCATTTGCATCCTCAAGCCTTTTTGAAAGTTTCTTATTCTTTTTCCTCTCTATTTTCCATTCTTCAAGTGCAGAGATCAACTCACCTTCTAGGTCTACTTCAGCCTCAAGGTTTTCACCGCATACTTCAGAGTTCACTCCTTCTTCCTTTTCTGATTTTACTTCTTCAAATGCCATGAAAAGAGCTTCACCTGTTTCCTCTTCAGAATCCTCACCGGAGCTGTCTTCTGATGAACTGGCATTTCTGGAGATGAAACTTTTCTTCTTGAAGTTGCCCTTTTTGAAATTCATTTTCTTCTTCCAGTCACTTCTTTCTTGGTGCGATCCTTCATCATTTTTGTTCTTCTCATTAAGAGGACATTTAGTCACAAAATGCCCAATGCCTCCATAGTTGAAACATTTAAGCGGTAGCTTTCCTCTGTATTTTCCTTTTCCCCTTTTTAGTTTTCTAACAAAGTTTGCTTCCATTTCATCTGATGTCTCTTCTTCCTCGGAATTTTGTTTTGCATTTTTATCTTTAAGAGCTTTAAAAGCCGCTTCTCTGTCTGTGGGTTTAGATCTTCCTATCCTCATCTCATATGCAGTCAAGGAACCATACATCTCATCTATACTAAAGTAATTTAGATTTTTAGCTTCTTCTATCGCTGAGACTTTAGAATCAAACCTTTGAGGAAGAGATCTTAATACCTTTTTCATGACGGTAGAGTCTTCGATATCCTCGTCGAGTCCTCTGATCGCATTAATGATTCCATTAACTCTCAGCATATATGCCTCAATGTTTTCATCGTCATTCATCTTCAATGCTTCGAACTGAGCTCGATGTGTCTGTAACTTGGCCTCCTTGATCTTATCGTCTCCTTCATGAATACTCCTCAGTTTGTCCCATATATCTTTTGCCATTTTACAGTTCATGATCTTTACTAGTTCACTGTCTGCTAATCCGCACATGATAGCATTCTTTGCTTTTGAGTTACTTTCAAATAGTTTCTTTTCATCAACCTCTTTTGGAGGAGTGATGGGTATTGTGTATCCACTAACTACTGAATCCCAGATGTCGTATCCCAAAGCACAGAGATATGTCTGCATCCTGATTCTCTAGAACGTGTAATTAGATCCATCAAACAAAGGTGCTTTGTTTGATGAGAAACCTTCACCACCTGCCATTGTGTTACTTCCAAGATCACCCTAGCCGATTAGGCTTGTACAAGAACTTAGCTCTGATACCAATTGTTAGTCTTACAATGACACTGAGAGGGGGGGTGAATCAGTGTAGCTCTTTAAACTTAAATTCATAGCTCTTAAAATAGAAATAATGAAACCTTAGAACCAGATAAAGCAAGTACCACAAGAGAACATCACACAACACAAGATTTAATGAGGTTCACCAAAGTGGCTACTCCTCAAAATGACTGCTTGGACTACCATCCAAATCCAGCCTTTGCAAAGCAACAACTTTACAAACAATTTACCAGCACCCACTGGAAGGAGCACCAACCCCTGATTTATCTGCACCAACAGAAAGGAGCACCAACCCCTGATGCCAAGCACCAACTTGGACTTCAATTCTAAAACTAGAAGATTTATAGTAAGATACCTTTGCTTTTGCTAGACCCTGACTGGTCACCTTTGCTTTCTCTATGCACTCTGCTTTCTCTACGCAATCACTTCGCACACTCTGCTTCGCTACACTCGAACTTCACAGTCGTCTTCTCCCTGTTGCGCACTCTGCTTTCTTAGCAAAATTTCACACTTAGAATGATTCGACATGACTTGCTCTCTACGCACAATGACCGTATTTCGCACACTTCGACACACTTCAATTCTCCAAATAACCCTCCTTTTATAACAAAATTCTTGTGATGAAAACCCTAATCTTAGTCGAGTAAACCCTAATCTTAGTCGGCTTTCATGACACCTGTAAACCCTAATTTTAGTCGGTTGTCATAGGTTCATCAGCTTCAACTCAACCACAAAAATACATGTCACGATATCATGACACTTTCACTTTCTCTCTCTTTCTCCTTGCTTTGGTCCCCAAAAAACATGTCACGATATCGTGACACTTTTTCTTTCTCTCTCTTTCTCTTTGCATCGGACCGAAAAAGATACATGTCACGATATCGTGACACTTTTTCTCCTTGCTCTTTCTCTTAGCTTTGGCCCATGAAAATACATGTCGCGATATCGTGACACTTTTGTTATCCTGCCTACCTGTCCTTCTTGAGTCACAAAAATGTGACATGTCGCGATATCGTGACACTTTTGCTTTTCTACCTTCCTTCCTTTTCGAGTCACAAAAATGTGACATGTCATGAAATCGTGACACTTCTACTTTCAAAGTCTTGCTTTCTACTTTTGTCATGAAATCATGACACTTCTACCTTCGAAGTCTTCTTCTCTGCTTTTGTCATGAAATCGTGACACTTCTGCTTTCATACTTCACTTCTTTGCTATTGTCACAAAATCATGACACTTCTGCCTTTGAAGTCTTCTTCTCTGCTTTTGTCATGAAATCGTGACACTTCTTTCGTACTTCACTTCTTTGCTATTGTCACAAAATCATGACACTTCCCTTCGAAGTCTTGCTTTCTCTTTGTCACGAAATCATGACAGTTCTACTTACATACACTTCCTCTCTTTCTTTTGTCATGAAAATGCGACATGTCACGAAATCATGACACTTTTCCAACTTACTTTCTCTCTCCTATTTTAGTCGCAAAAATGCGACATGTCACAAAATCGTGACACTTTTCTTACTTGTTCTCTTTTCTTCGAACTTGTCATGAAATCGTGACACTTCTTCTCTCTTTCTCTTTTTCTTCCAACATGTCATGAAATCATGACAGTTTTTCCACTTGCCTTTTTCTCTTCCAACATGTCACGAAATCGTGACAGTTTTTCCACTTGCCTTTTTCTCTTCCAACATGTCACAAAATCATGACAGTTTTTCCACTTGCCTTTTTCTCTTCCAACATGTCACGAAATCATGACAGTTTTTCCACTTGCCTTTTTCTCTTCCAACATGTCACGAAATCATGACAGTTTATCCTCTTTTTTCTCTCTTCCAACATGTCACGAAATCGTGATAGTTTTTCTTGCTTTTTCTCTCTCTTCCAACATGTCATGAAATCGTGACAGTTTTTCTTGCCTGTTGTATATGTCGCGATATCGCGACACTTTTCTTACTTGTCTTTTTCTTTGATCTTTTGCATATGGGCCACTTCGGTTTTCTTGGACAATCACTGTACATACTCTGAGTAACCTTTGAACTCCTATCTTCTTGCATTTGAAAGGCTTTTGAACTTCTCGTCCACTGCATCAATAGATCTAACTGACTGTGTTGACAACAATGACAATATTGTTGCTGCACCTTGCTCAACAAGGAATATGTTCCTACAAAATATTAGATTGTAGACATATTTACAAAACCATTACCAAGAGAAACGTTTGAGCATTTGAGAGAATAGTTGGGAGTAAAAGTAATCCTACCCAAAAATTAATCACCTCAAGGGAGAAGGTGGTGGGGGGGCCTAAGCTTAAGAGTCATATATTTTAGCCCCATAGGTGTCCCTTTTGCCATTGATGTCAAAGGGAGAGATATTTGAGTAAGGGGGAGATCATTGAGTTAGGAGGAGCATCCTCCAAAGAGAGCATTGAGATAGGGGGAGCTGCCTTCAAAGAGAAAATTGAGATAGGGGGAGTAGCCTCCATAGAGAGTATTGAGTCAAGGAGAGCAACTTTAATTTTCAAAAATGGATTTTGTAGTGATTGTGGTAATTTGCATTAGAGGTGTTGCCATCAATGACAAAGGGGGATATTGTCAACAATTTGAGTTATTTTATGTTGGCATTGATGTCACATGGATCACATTAAATTTTGGTGGCAAAAGCACTTCATAAATAATTATTTATGATATTTTGGAGAGCAAGGATATATATAGGGCTTTGTGGCACAAGAGGCATCTAATATTTATTTATTTTTAAATATTATATTAATAGTTTTTATTAAAACCAATGGTAAAGGTTTTTTATTAAAACCAACAGAAAGGGTTTTCATTAAAACCATTGGAAAGGGTTTTTCATTAAAAAATCTATGCTAAAACTTCTCCAAATTATGATGGATGAAAAGGTTTTCCAATAAAATATAGGTACAAAAAGTTTCATGACAAAATTCAAAAGAATGAAGGAGATATCCCAATTCAAAGTTAAAAGGTGAATTATTAAATTTTTATTTAATAATTATAAGGTATAAGGTTGTATTATATTATCCGCTGATGTGCAAAGGTTGAGGAGATAAATAAATATTTGCCAAAATCATTCGAAGGCATGGAGATGCATATAAATAAAAGGTAAAAACATTTGTTTATAAAAGACTAGGCATAGGGCATGAGAGAGAGTTGTCGAAAGGGGAGCAACAAAGAAAGAAGGATAAATAACTTTCGATTTGAGAGTAAGGTCAAGTAAAAAAAATGGGAAAGTGATGTCACACAAGAGCCTATAGCATAGTTGGTAGTACATGAACTTTGCACAAGGCAGGTTTGCTGTTCAAATCCCGCCAAGGGCAAAGTGTTTTGCTAAGAAAGTAAAATTGAGTTTTAGATTTGAGCATAGGTTAAAGTTGGGTGTTTGGGATTAAAATCCCAACATGGGCTAGTGCCCACGTGGTAAGTGCTTCACAACACTAAGCAAGAGGAATGGAGTTTGACTCCCATGAAGGTGTGAAGGTGCATTAATTTTGGCAAGGCATTTTGGCAAAGATGATTTCGAAGGTTACGAAGGCAGCGAATTTCATATAAAGGTATTTATCTCTAGCGCATGGTAATATTTGTTATTACCAAAGTTTTGGTGCATTAAAATTATTTCTGTGATAACTGGGGAGTCATAAGGAGTTTAGGGAAATAAATGCTTGTTGTATGTGTTAATGTGCTTAAGGAGTTATAAGGTGTAGAATTAAATATTTGTTATTATTGTGTGTGATTAGGGAGATATAAGGTGTGGAAATAAATATTTGTGATTGATGTATGTGGAGTTATAAGGTGTGGAATTAAAAATAAAATCATAGGTGCTTGCTATATGTGTTAATGAAATTAGGGAGTCATAAGGTTGAAAAGTATTGAACTTGTTATATGTCCTAGTGCATGATTTAATTATGAAAATAAACTAGTAACTTGAGACCTAGTTAATTGCTACCTTGAGTTAGAAGACATGCACATGAGTTAGGGTTTGAAGTTGAAGACAAATTGATTTATTATGTGCCTTGGCTATTGAGAGGAAGTGGATGGATTAGAAAATCAATTTTATGGATAAAATTGATGCTTGAGTTCCATGATTGCTTTAGTGGAGTTCATTGATAGTATTGCCATTATTGAGGGGGTTTTGGCTATTGCTTTGAGGAGATTATTGTTGGTTACTTGTTAAATCCATTGCCACTTGTTGAGCAAGGAGGTGCAAGAAGTTTTTCATTGTTGTCAACACAGGCAGTTAGATCTAATGATGCAGTGGACAGACAGTTCAGGAGTCATTCAGATGCAGAAGACAAAAAAAATTCAAAGAAAAAGGCAAGTTAGAAAACTGTCGTGATATCGCGACATGTTTTCTGTCACGATTTCGTGACAAGTCGAAGGAGAGAGAAGGCACAGCCGAAAATGTCATGATTTCATGACAAGTCGGAGGAGAGAGAAGACGCAGCTGAAAATGTCGTGATATCGCGACCAAAATGAGGAGAGAGAAGACGCAGCTGAAAATGTCATGATTTCATGACAAAAATGAGGAGAGAGAAGGCACAAGGCAAACTGTCGCGATTTCATGACATGTTGGAGGCCAAGAAGCTAAGTCGAGAAATTGTAGCGATTTCGCTACATGTTGAATTTTCGCTGGCCAAAGCAGGGAGAAAGTGTTAAGTGAAAAGTTGTAGCGATTTCGCTACAAGTCGAAACTGCAAGACGCAAAGGTGTAGCGATTTCGCTACAAGTCAAAGATGCAGAACTCAAAGGTGTAGCGATTTCGCTACGAATCAAAAGTGCACAAAGCAAAGGTGTAGCGATTTCGCTACGTGTCAAATTGCACAAAACAAAGGTGTAGCAATTTTGCTACAAGTTGAAAAAGCACAACACGAAGGTGTAGCGATTTCGCTACAAGTCCAAAAGTGCACAACGCGAAGGTGTAGCGATTTCGCTACCAGTCAAAAGTGCAAAACTCAAATATGAAGCATGTCGAAAGCACAAGGCACAAAGTTGTAGCGATTTTGCTACCGCATGAAGCAAGAAATGTACGAATGCCGAAAGCGTCACGATTTCACGACAAAGATGAGGATGACGTTAGCAAAATTGAAAGTGTCACGATTTTGCGATAGGGTGCAAGAAAGGCAGCTGGAAGCCGAAAGCGTCATGATTTTGCGACAATAATGAGGATGACGTCAGCAAAAGTTGAAAGTGTCACGATTTCGTGACAGGGTGCAAGAAAGGCAGTTGGAAGCCGAAAGCATCACGATTTTGCAACAAGAATGAGGATGACATCAACAAAAGTTTGAAGTGTCACGATATCACGACAAGAAAAGTGGCAAAGCTATCAAAGGACAAAATGGTCGCAATTTCACGATAGCAAGGACATGAAGGCATATAGCTACAAAAGGCATCGCGATATCGCGACATGTTTTTATTTTACGACAATAGTTACAAAAAGGTGACAGAGGTGGCAGTAGCGGTTGAGGCCGACAAAGTCGAATCGAGGCCGATGATTTTTAGGTTTTTGAAGCCGATATTCATTAGGGTTTGAAGCCGACATTCATTAGGGTTTGAGGTCAATGATTTTTAGGGTTTTGAAGCCGACATTCATTAGGGTTTGAAGTCGACATTCATTAGGGTTTGAAGCCAACAATCATTAGGGTTTTAAGCCGACATTCATTAGGGTTTGAAGCCGATATTCATAAGGGTTTGACAACCGATGCTCTTTAGGGTTTAAGCCGACTCCAGTATCAATATTTTTCTTGAAGATTTCTTCTATAAAAGGAGGGCTAATTCAAAATGGAGGAGGGGTGTGTGAGTATTGTGTGCAATATGCGACTGTAAAAGCGCAGATAGCGTAGAGCTGGAAAAATTATAGCGAAGTGTGTAATGTGAGCTGGTCATGTCGAGTTGTTCAAAGTTCAATTGTGAATACACACAGAGAGCAGAATGTGAAATGACACAGAGTGTGCGAAGCGTGTGCACAAAGAAAGCAGAGTGTGCAGAGAGCGCGAAGGGAAAAGTTGATTGCAAATTTTGGCTGTAGTAGTGTAGCAGACGGTGTGAAATGATTGCGCAAGAGAGAGCAGAGTGTGCAGAGATTGCAAAGGTGATGTAGACCAGTTAGAGTCTTGCAATAACAAAGGTATATGTCAAACATTTTTATTCAAAATTGAAGTCCAGATTAGTGCTGGCAAATTAGGGGTTGGTGCTCCTTTTTGTTGATGCGAGATAAATAAGGGGTGGGTGCTCCTTCCAGTTGGTTCTGGTAAACAAATTGTAAAGTTGGTGCTTTGCAAGAGGATGGATTTGGATGGGAGTCCAAGCAGCTGTTATTTTTGAGGAGTAGCCATTTTGGTGAACCTCGTTAAAAATCTGTGTTGTGTGATGTTCTCTTGCGGTACTTATTATATCTATTTATAAATTTTATCTACTACAATTTTTAGAGCTGTTAATTCATGTCTTGGAATGCTACACTGATTCACCCCCCCATCTCAGTGCCATACTAAGTACAACAATTGGTATCAGAGCAAGGTTCCCTTTGAAGGCTAAATCAGCTAGGGTTGATCTTGGATTAATACTCTAATGGCAAAGAAAGGCAAGAATGGAACCATGAGACACAAGAAGAAAAGATCACATAGGGTCATAAAAGAAAATAAATATAAATTCATTATTGTTGTAGATTCAAGAGATGAATCAAACAATGGAGAAAATACCAAGAGTCAACTCGGTCATAATGCAGGTTCACAAGGTTCAGAATGTTTTGATCAACTTGGGCATAATCAATGTCAGTGTCATGGGTTTATTAGCAGTGAAGATGAAGAAGAAATAGAATCAGAACAGGAATGTAATAAAGAAGAAATGAATGCATAAGCAAATTGGAATGAAGATCAAATTACAGCTCCAAGTAAAAAGAATAGAACCTCCTTCAAAAAGACATCTCATCCAATTTCAGTGGTAGAGGAAATTGAACCAAAAAAGGCAGAAGGAGTGAACACTGAAGCAGATAATAAAAACCTCAATGCTAAAGTAGACTGGGAAGGTGAGTTGATCTCTGCTCTTGAAGAGTTGAGTATAGAAAAGAAAAAGAACAAAATACTATCCAAGAAATTGGAAGAATATGGGGATGAGATTGAAAATCTGTTCTTACAATTCCAAAAGGCCAAGAAAATAGAAGAAGACTTGAATTCACAGCTGAATGATAAAGTCAATGTGTGTAACAAACATGAAGAGGATTCTAACAAAGTGGTTAGTAATCTAAAGCTACAAGTAGAAGAGTCTAAAAGGATTGAGGAAACTCTCAGGTCGCAGATCAATGAGAAAGAGATTATTTTCCGCAAACAAGAAGAAGAGATTGGTTCATTGAAGAAACAAATAGAAGAGGCCAATACAAATCTTAAATTTGAGAAGAGCACATAATTGCTAGATAAAATGATAAGTCATCAGAGAAGCTCCACGGTTAAGCATGGTCTTGGATATGAAGCTGAACAACCTTTATCTTCCAATTTTGTAGAGAAGAAGTTCACTATTGAAGGGTCCGAGCAAGAAAAGGTTAAAGCTGCATCTTCAAAAGAAAGAAAATATCAAAGGAGATTTACAGCAAAGCAGCCACAACAAAAGAGGTTCTACCACTCTCACTCTTTTCATACTAACACTTTTAATGGCTATTGTTTTAGGTGTAACCAGTATGGTCACAAGGCAACTTATTGTGGATTAAATAATAAATCAAAGAGTTATGCTGGTCGAAATACATCTGCATATCTAAGTGAACACTTTGTACAATGTTTTCAATGCAATGGTCATGGGCACATAGCAAGGTTTTGTCCAAGTGCTTCTGTATCAAATCTAAGGCAAAAAAGTAGATTTTATAAGACGCAAAGAACACAACACAGACAGGAAATAAATCAGGTTCATAGAAGAAAGGAAAATAATCATTCATCATGGATGCATAAGAGACAACCACACCAGAGAGATATTCGAGTTCATGCAATGATGCAAAATAGGGATGCGAGTGAAAAATCCAAGCCCGAGGTCAAGAAAGTCTGGAGAAAGAAAGAAGAGAGGAAATCGTGTCTCCTTGAACTAAAGGAGATTGCTCTTCTACTACACTAAGCAACTCCGGGTAACACATCCTCAGGGGGAGCATTTTGAAAAAGGTTTTATTTTATTGCTCTTATATGTTTTTTGGGTTAACTCTGAGGATGAAAGGCAAGCGATGAAGGGAGGAGTTGCACTATAGTTGTTTAAATTTATTTCAGTTCATATAGTTGTTTGTGGAAGTGCCATGAAGGCTGGAGATTAAATGAAGAGTCGCCACCATTTCTAGTATTGTTGTATGTCATTGCTTTGTCTTGTTGATGGTTCTTACTGTAACTGTTCGAAGCCAAGAAATGTAACAGTTCAGATAATTTGATTAGTGGAAAATTTTTTGCTCTAGCTACGTATTTATGTTTCGATAAAAGAAGCGTGTATCTGTTCCATTCATTGATGTAAAGATTGTTAGAACTTTCATGGTGCCTTGGTGGAATTATTTAATTCTCAGACAGTTTCGTTTTAACTATTAATAAAATGCCAATCCGAGGTTAAGAAGTATAAGGCTGAGTAAAGAGATGAATGGTTGGTCGTGAAGTGTTTGACATAATGTCTTCTCCAGATTTGCACAGTTGAAAGTAAGGGGTGACCAACGTTGACTACAAAAAACTTAGACAAAGCTGCAAATGTAAAAACGGATCTGATTTGTGTTGAGGTACAGTATTTTATGCGTACACAGAGTTGACAGTAATATTGCAGTGTTGGTACAGTACTGAACAAGAGTTGGTTGATACATTCTTGGACTAGGGTTGTGTGAGAGATGATTGGTTGAGTAAAGATAATTGAGCATAGTCAAGTGATTGATTGCATGTGGTTGTTCAAGTCCCATAAAATAAACTTTTCTTGATTTGAGTTGAGATTGAGATTTGAGAATAGAAGATATTAAGTCTCTAACAATCTTCTGTATGCTTCTATGAAGTGGATTTAATTTCAGACTATCATTCTTTGTTGAGCTTATATTGAGTACCACTTGAGCATGTTTGATTGCGCCTTTGAAGAAGGTCTTTGGGAAATATTTTGAGGACAATGCTGGGACAAATTGCTAGAGAAGTTTTGGACAAGTTTTTAGAGAGCCTGACAAGAGCAGATTTGGGCAAGTTCCTTGGTGAGCTTGCTGAGCAGGTTCTTAGTGAGCCTATTGACTGAACATTGAAGGTGATAGAGTATAGAATACAGAGTTTCAATGGATAGAAATTATGGCATCCAACACAGCTGAAGTTAGATCGGAGTGAGGATTCTTCAAGTGAAGAAGAGGTCCACCAGTCAGTGCAGCAAAGAGACAGAGTCTTCTATAATATTACAAGGGTACTATGGAGTATGGTTTATGGTATCCTAGAGATGCATATTGGGTAGGATGTGTAGATAATCAAAAGTTTACCAGTGGAGGTGCATTTAATTGGGAAGGCAGATTGGTCGAGTGGTTAAAATTCCCAAGAAGTGACTAGCTTGGGATCACATTCTTAGGGGGAGCATTTGTGTATTTGTTTTTCTTCTTGTTCATGCTTGGAATATTTGCTAATTGTAATAATTTGTGTCTTAGAATGTTGTGCATAGACTCAGGGGGAGTCTGCAGCAGCCCTTTGGTATTATTGACAAAGGGGGAGAAGAGTTACAGGAATGTACACGAGTGTTGCCAACAATTCCAAAGGGGGAGATTGTTGAGCAAGGAGGTGCAAGAAGTTTGTCATTGTTGTCAACACAGGTAGTTAGATCTAATGATGCAGTGGACAGACAGTTCAGGAGTCATTCAGATGTAGAAGACAAAATTTTTTTGAAGAAAAATGCAAGTTAGAAAACTGTCGCGATGTCGCGACATGTTTTCTGTCGCGATTTCGCGACAAGTCGGAGGAGAGAGAAGGCGCAGCCGAAAATGTCGTGATTTCACGACAAGTCGGAGGAGAGAGAAGACGTAGCTAAAAATGTCACGATATCGTGACCAAAATGAGGAGAGAGAAGATGCAGCTGAAAATGTCACGATTTCATGACAAAAATGAGGAGAGAGAAGGCGCAAGGCAAACTGTCGCGATTTTGCGACATTTTGGAGGCCAAGAAGCTAAGTCGAGAAATTGTAGCGATTTCTCTACATGTTGAATTTTCACTGGCCAAAGCAGGGAGAAAGTGTTAAGTGAAAAGTTGTAGCGATTTCGCTACAAGTCGAAACTGCAAGACGCAAAGGTGTAGCGATTTCGCTACAAGTCAAAGATGCAGAACTCAAAGGTGTAGCGATTTTGCTACGAATAAAAAGTGCACAAAGCAAAGGTGTAGCAATTTTGCTACGTGTCAAATTGCACAAAACAAAGGTGTAGCGATTTTGCTACAAGTTGAAAAAGCACAACACGAAGGTGTAGCGATTTCGCTACAAGTCCAAAAGTGCACAACGCGAAGGTGTAGCGATTTCGCTACCAGTCAAAAGCGTAGAACTCAAAGATGAAGCATGTCGAAAGCACAAGGCACAAAGTTGTAGCGATTTCGCTACCGCATGAAGCAAGAAACGTACGGATGCCGAAAGCGTCACGATTTCATGACAAAGATGAGGATGACGTCAGCAAAATTGAAAGTGTCACAATTTTGCGACAGGGTGCAAGAAAGGCAGCTGGAAGCCGAAAGCGTCGTGATTTCATGACAAGAATGAGGATGACGTTAGCAAAAGTTGAAAGTGTCACAATTTCATGACAGGGTGCAAGAAAGGCAGCTGGAAGCCGAAAGCGTCGTGATTTCGCGACAAGAATGAGGATGACATCAGCAAAAGTTCGAAGTGTCGCGATATCACGACAAGAACGGTGGCAAAGCTATCAAAGGCCAAAATGGTCACGATTTCATGACAACAAGGACATGAAGGCGTACGGCTACAAAAGGCATCGTGATATCGTGACATGTTTTTGTTTTGCGACAATAGTTACAGAAAGGTGATAGAGGTGGCAGTAGCGGTTGAGGCCGACAAAGTCGAATCGAGGCCGATAATTTTTAGGGTTTTGAAGTCGACATTCATTAGGGTTTGAAGCCGACATTCATTAGGGTTTGAGGCCGATGATTTTTAGGGTTTTGAAGTCGACATTCATTAGGGTTTGAAGCCGACATTCATTAGGGTTTGAATTCGACAATCATTAGGGTTTTAAGCCAACATTCATTAGGGTTTGAAGTCGATATTCATAAGGGTTTGATAGCCGACGCTCTTTAGGGTTTAAGCAGACTCCAGTATCAATATTGTTCTTGAATATTTCTTCTATAAAAGGAGGGCTAATTCAAGATGGAGGAGGGGTGTGTGATTATTATGTGCGATATGCGGCTATAAAAGCGCAGATAGCGCAGAGCTGGAAAAATGATAGCGAAGTGTGTAATGTGAGCTGGTCATGTCAAGTTTTTCGAAGTTCAATTGTGAATATGCATAGAGAGCAGAATGTGAAACGACATAGAGTGTGCGAAGCATGTGAGCAGAGAAATCAGAGTGTGCAGAGAGCGCGAAGAGAAAAGTTGATTGCAAAGTTTTTCTGTAGCAGTGCAGCAGACGGTGTGAAGTGATTGCGCAAGAGAGAGCAGAGTGCGCAGAGATTGCAAAGGTGATGTAGACCAGTTAGAGTCTTGCAATAACAAAGGTATATGTCAAACATTTTTATTCAAAATTGAAGTCCAGTTGGTGCTGGCAAATTAGGGGTTGGTGCTCCTTTCTGTTGATGCAGATAAATAAGGGGTGGGTGCTCCTTCCAGTTGGTGTTGGTAAACAAATTGTAAAGTTTGTGCTTTGCAAGAGGCTGGATTTGGATGGGAGTCCAAGCAACCGTTCTTTTTGAGGAGTAGCCATTTTGGTGAACCTCGTTAAAAATCTGTGTTGTGTGATGTTCTCTTATGGTACTTATTATATCTGTTTATAAATTTTATCCGCTACAATTTTTAGAGCTGTTAATTCATGTCTTGGAATGCTACATTGATTCACCCCCCCCTCTCAGTGCCATACTAAGTACAACACCACTATTTGAGACCATTGAGGAGATCATTTGCTAGTCACTTGTGGATACATTTGTATTTCATTTGAGGAGATCATTGTTGGCTATTTGAGAGCTCTTTGCTTGAGGGAGTTATGCTTGTTTCTTGAGAGCTTATTGACATTGCATGAGGAATATTTTATTGAGAACCTATTGCTATCACTTTTGGAGATTGTCCTTGGTTGGTTTAAGTCCTCATTGTTATTGCTTGGAGAGGTTTTCATTAGAGAGCTCATTTACCATAAATTTGAGAGTACAATGTTGAGCATTGTTGTTATCCATTTGAGAGTACATTATTGAGCATTGTTGTCATCCATTTGAGAGATCATTTGTCATACATTGTTGATATCATTGTGGATCATTGTTGTCATCCATTGAAGAGTACATTTCCATTCATTATTTAGCACATTGTTGAGTATTATCATATTTCATTTGTTATCCATTGTTGAGTTCATCATTGAGCCTTGCTTTCAATGATTTGTGGTTGAGATTTGAGTGCTACTTGAGAGTCATTGGTTGAGCCTTTGGGAAGGCTTTTGGGATAGAATTTATGGACATATTTGAGATAACTTTTGTGCATGATTGGTTGAATTTTTGGGAAGGCTTTTGGGATAAAATTTTTGGACAGATTTGAGACAACTTTTATGCATGATTGGTTGAGCCTTTGAGAAGGCTTTTGGGATAGATTTGTGGACAAATTTGAGACAAATTTTGTGCATGATTTTTTGAGCCTTTTGTGAAGGCTTTGAGAACATATTTGGGACAACATTTGAGTAGTATTGTTTGAGCCTTGTGAGAAGCCATTGAGGCAGATTTATGAGCAATAAAAGAGACAAGACAAAAACATAAAACACATCAATACCAGTTGCCTAGCTGAGTAGATCAGTGGATAGCCTAGCTGAGAAAAATTGTGGGTAGCCTAGTTGAGCATATCAGTGGATAGCCTAGCTGAGTAGATCAGTGGAGAGCCTAACTGAATAGATCAGTGGATAGCCTAGCTGAGCAGATCAGTAGATAGCTTAGCTGAGTAGATCAGTGGAGCCCACCTGAGTAGATCAGGACAACCTAGATTTGAGTAGATCAAAGTAATCATTTATATTAGGATAAGGATCCCTATTTCTTTATGAAATATTATAAGGAGAATATCTTGTGGACTACCCCACATTTGGGGAACCACGTTAAATATTATGTCTCAATTGTGTGTGATGATTTGTGCACTTGCTTACTATTGCTATCTATGTTATTAATGCACATTGCTATATTTGGTTATTGCAATTGAGGACACTAATTGATATTGGTTTGGAAATAAAGTAAAAAGTGGGTGCTATACTATTCATCCCCCATTTTTAGTATAATCTTGTGTTATTCAGATGGTTGGCATCAGGCGTGAGGACCCACCGGTAAGTGATCTTTTGCTTTGTTTTGATTTTGTTTTAATTTTCTCGGAGAAATGTGAATGAGGGGGGAGGTTTTCATCCCGATTTAAAAATTTTCGTAATTTTTAATTAAAATTTGAACACATAGTGATAAACGAGCCAAATGGGTACCCAAAAATATGATCAGTTTTTGAATTGGACTTGTTTTGTCGCCAATTTGACCGGGTAATGGGTAGAGTAGGTGTGAAGTTTGACTATCAGTTTTTTGAGGTAACGGTGTACTGACATTGACATGTTATTGTATTTTGTCCGCTAAAGTAGGAAATGGGTATCCCGTTATGCGACTGTTATATTTTTTTGTTTTCGTTTGGTATGATTTCTGAATATGTCGCTTTTAGGTGTAATTTATCAAACCTAGGCTGTTAGATTTGTCATGTTAGAGGTAGAATTTTTGGAAACCGATGAAACTTTCATCGTAGAAGGGCAAAATGGGTGTCCAAAAATGTTGTTTGTTTTGGTGAATGTCTTCATTTGGCCTACCTTTGATTTGCGTGCCAAGGTGTAGATGATGTTAAACTGAAAATGAGTTGTAGGGAGCCTGATTTAGATTGTATTCAACATCTGTTTGAACTTTCACCGCTAAGTGGGCAAATGGGTATCCAAAAATATGACTATTATTTTTGAATTATGTCTTCTGATGTGTGTTCGGTTTTGGTGTATTTATGATAGAGTTGACTTTTAGATCTGTGTAGATTGGTATGTTGTTTTTGAATTTTGTCGACACATTTACCGCTAAGTGGGCAAATGGGTATCCAAAAATAATATTTGTTTTTGTAGATGTTGTTGTTTGGCTTATGTTTGATTTATGTGCCAATTAATAGGTAGTGTTAAATTTGAACTGAGTTGTTGGGAGTCCAAATTATGTTGTTTGTCACGTCAGTTTGAACTTTTGCCATGAAATGACAAAATGGGTATCCAAATGTGTGACTGTTATGTTGATGTGTTTTATCGTGTGTTTTGTGCATTGTTTTGCTTTGAAGTGTGTGTCAAATTAAATAGGTTTAATTTGAAAATTGTGATTGATGCAATTTTATTTGATTGCATTGTTATGTGGATTACTAATATATGTTTTATTGTATTTTGTTGTGGATGAACAGGTGAAGATGCTCGAGCCCCATCATCGGGTGTGAAAGATGAAGGGTACTATTGACCATGTGATGAGTCAAGAGGATGAGTTGAAGTGGTTAGATGATATATGATTTCGAGGTGTATGGGAATGTAAGAGTATCCATACCAACAGAGCATATGTATCTACATTATGTGAGTGGTGGGATGCTAATAGGAACACATTTCATTTTCCTACTAGGGAAATGACTATTACACTAGAGGATGTGTATCGGATCTATAGATTACCGATTGAGGGTGTTCCTGTGAGAGCGGCATAGATGAGAGTAAGGACATTATGTTGGAGAGATTCTTTGGGGTTGATTGGAGGGCCATAGATATCTCGAAGATGGATTACGAGTGGTTGTGGTATAGGATAAGATATCGGATCGATAGTGTGTAGCTATGATGATGATCTCCATGTATGCTCTACCTGATAGTTTTGGGGTGTTGTTTACCTAGAATATGTTGGATGTAGTGAGTGACATGGTGGAGAGGAAGGTTGTATTTGCATGGGCACCTGCACTATTGGCCCAAGTTTATCGAGAGTTGTTCAAGGTTGTTCGGGGTAGGAGGACAGGATTGAGTGTGATTCCCTTGTTGTAGGTATGGGCATGGGAGCATATAGCGATTGAGAGGCCATATTTATTACCTCACCCTATACATGTGGAGGGCAAAGAGTATTTACCCTATGCTTTGAGATGGAGTATAGTGGTTGAGTAGGGTATCAAGAGGCCGCATGAGGGTGACCCACTATTATGGAGGGATAAGTTTGGGGGCCTGACTCCTGGTGATATTAGATGGAGGCCCTAGTTGGGTGGGGTGAGTTGGGATGAGGATGATGAGTAGCTACGAGCCATCCAATAGGGTAGATGGATGGTGGGGTGGTACACTCGATAGACTGAGTATTTTTAGTTTGATAGAGTGAGGTGATAGTTTGGATTACAATAGGATGTTCCAGGGGCTCCTATAATTTATTATAGGTGATGGGGAGACAGAGGGGATCGACCTATGGTGTTGCCTTGGGTTGGAGAGTGGGATCCTCCTATGGATATCCTGGATGTAGAGGATGCGGGGATGACTCTAGAGTTTGATGCATGGTGGGCATGGCAGAGTTGGGAGCCTGGGAGAGGTGTAGTTGATCGATGGGTGGCACCTACTATTGGGGCACCTCCACCAGAGGGGAGAGCTAGTAGGGGAACTCGAGCTAGGGTGGAGGGTGTGGTGGGTGATGAGGAGGAGGTTCCTCTATGATGGTCATGGTATCACTTGGGTGGTGGAGCGAGCACCCAAGATGTGAGGGTGGAGGAGGTGCATGTAGATGTATGGTATGGGATAGGTTATTGGAGCCGAGGCTAAGGGAGGTGGGGTGGTCGGTATAGGTGGTATTGATGATACCATTGATATTGGTGTATTTTTTGGGATGGCACAATAGATTCCTATTGATATTGTGGAGAGGCAGGCTACAGAGGAGGAGGCACGAGGATTGCATGATAGAGTTCAATAGTTGGAGGCTGAGATGGTGGAGATGAGGGCTGCTATGGCTAGGTAGGAGTAGATGATTGACAATTTGACTAGTCAGTTAGTAGTTGAGTCTACCAAGAAGATGATGTGTGAGACTACTCTATCGGTGCATGAGATTCCTCTCCCTGACTATGATCGAGTGGTGTCATAGTCTAGGTCATGATCATGAGTGTGGGCACCATCACATCAGAGCCAACGTAGTGTTGCTACGATGGGACAGATTGGTGTTAGGGCTGAGGTGCAGGATCAGCCTACTATGGATCCAGTTCTAGAGTTCTGGGTGGAGTCAAGTCGGGCTACGGAGATGCGAGCTAGCCATGAGGGCCACGAGGAGACTCCTAGTGGGAGTTAGGATATTCTTATGTTGACTGTAGCCTATGAGTATTTTGATTGCTAGATGATGATGGGCATGGTCCCAGATTGTAGCCTTCAAGCATTTTGTATTGACATATATATATATATATATATATTTCAATTTTGGCTATTATATATACATGTGTCATTTTGATGGTTTGAAAGGTGTTCTTGTTTATGTTTGCATAGATTAGCATAGTATAATTTGTAGGTATGTATGATAAATAGATATACATGTGTGAATGGTTTAGATCTATTATCATTCTATGATATGAATTAATTGTAGAATAGTATGATGATTGTATTTTGAATGCAATATGAAGTGATATCAGATGTGATTTTGTAATGAATGCATGTAGAGTAAATGTAATGTTGTGATTCAATTTTTGAAATGCATGTAGCATGGATGGAATAATGTAATGTGATTTGTGAGATGCATGTAGTATGAATGCAATGCTATAATGTGTATGAAATGTATATGGCATAGATGCATGGATGCATGTATGAACGTACTAAAATGCACCAAGGAAGCACTTGTATCATGGCATTTACCTGTATGGATGTGATCCATTCCTTGATTTTAGGGATGGTGGATAATGTAAGGCATGTGTAATTGTTTTGACCAACATAGTTGTGACAATAAAATCTCAAACCCTTAGCTATACAAGTGTTTGTGGCAACTTATAACATAATCAGGCTGGTTCAAAGTCTATCTTGGACTTATGTGTGTGAATGTGTAAGGTTCATTTATCCATTTTGAGGGAGGTAGGATTAACCCATTGTAGATGCTACCGAACTAGCTAGCTCATCCATCCGCAATAGTGATCTATACAAAAGTGAGATGCTAATGTTACAGATGTGTTGCCACCTGTAAGACTATTCCATTGGTAGGTAGGCTCTTGGAGCCTATTGCTAGTGATGGAAATCATCCCATGGTGTTATGTTGAACCTAAGGACCAAAGGCGATAAGCATAACATTGGTGATATCAAGAGGCGTTGCCTTTTGTTTTCTGCCCCTCATCTAGTGTTGACCTATTTGTGTGGTAGTTCTTTTTTTTTTTGTATTCTCATGGTGCTCTTTTTGTATGGGCGATGAAGTTTATTTTCTACCCAATCATTTATTTTTTCTTATGCTTGATCCCTTTGTTTATCCCTAGGTCGTATGTTGACCATGCAAGTGATAGGATGAGTAGGGGATACCATTCGCTAGATGGTGATATCTACTCAAGATGTCCTCTTTCCTAGGCTCAAAATTTTTAATGTGTAACCTGTTGTGAGTGATTCATGAGAGAAGTTGAACCAGCCTAAAGGACCATAAGAAGAATGTACAAGAACTCATTAGGTAAGGGTGACACTTGATGGCCTGAACTATAGAGTGGTCAAAATCAAACATGACACCTATGTATACCCTGATCCTGAAAAGGGGGAATGGACATCCAGGTGGTGATGCTAACAAGTGCATTTATTACTCCTGCTGAGGCGCATTTTGGGGGAGAATGTACAAACATGAATTAAAATTCTAAATATAAAGCATATGAATATGTGCAATGGATGTAAATGTAAATGATGCAAGTGGGGGAATGCAATATCTACAAGAGGAAAGTTATGCTGTGTAGAAGGAGAATTTTAGAAGAACCTATTTACAGATGAGTAAAGTGTGTAATGATGACAAAAAGTGTGATGCTATGATCATGGTTGCCCCAACGTGTGGGGTGTGTGTGTGTAGTAGATGTATAAGTTGTGAGTTGTACAGATGTATGTAATAGTTGTCAAGAGAAGGAAGATGTGAGAGTGGAATGTACAGATGGAAGAAGTGAGAAGAAATAGACTTTGGTAACCAATCAAGATAAGGGGATTACCAAAAGCCAACGAAGATAGGAGAGAAGAAATGAGTCAATGTAGGAAGAAAATAGAAGAAATAAGATAGAAGGGAAGTAATTTGAACTATTATCGGGTGAAGTGGCATGGATCCGGGTGGGAGTGGGATGGTGAAGTGATGATATGGCTAGGATTGTGGTTGGAGCTATAGTTGGAAATGTTATGAATATAGTAGGTGGGCATTATCAGGGTGCTATGAGGTGGTAAGGTCCTGGGAGTGGTGCGACATGGAGGACTGACAAGTTGGCTAAATGGGAGGGAATGCTCTGGTGATGGGGTACGCTCATCGTGCAACATGTTGTGCACCAGGGTTTCGAATGATCTACACTCTTCAATATCATGACCTGGTTGGTGATGGTAAATACAAAATTGATTCTCATTGTAGTTGCATGGTTTGGGGTGTGAGGGATCAATGGGCCGAATCTTGGGTAGGTCAATAAGGCCCTGATGCATGAGATGGTAAAACATTTTGGATAGCGGTGTGTGTGGAATAGGCATAGGATAAATGTATGGGTCCACTAGAGGTGAGCGGGGCCTAGGTGAAGGGTGATCCGATAATGGAGGCATGGGTCTGGGATCCAGCATGGGTCGAGTCCGAGGTCAAAGGAGGGATCTATGTGGCGGTGAGGATGGACGGGTCATGGGAGACTATCATGGGTGAACATGGCAATGGTAGTGGCTCATCTACAGCTCTAGAGCCTCTACGCGGGAGAAGAGATGTTGTATCTCATGATGTTATGGTGATAGTGTTGGTGAAGGTGGTGATCGAGACCTTGATGTGAGTGGTGTGGCCTGATAGGCATGGGATAGTGGATGAGGTCTCAATGATGATGGGGAAGAATGAAAAGGTCTCAAGGATTGGAGAGCTTACCAAAAAGACAAGCCTCATAGAGGGGAAGGTGGCATCTTGAGGACCGATGGCATAGGTGATGGCTCTAAGCGATGACATGAATGGGAAGGGGGCATGTTTGCATGACCAGCTTGAGCAGCTTGGGCCATATGGGCTTGCAAAGCTTGGGAGTAGGTGGACTCACCATTGGGAAGTGGGGTGGGTAGGCATGATGGATGAGCCGGATGATGGGTGTATCCTCTATTAGGAGGATGATAATATCCTAGGAGGTGAAGGGGATGATTTTTTGGTGAATAACGATGTCTGAGATCATCAGACGGATGGGAGGGTGACCCTTGTTCTTGGGGTTGGGTGGATTCCTCTTTTTCATCAAAAGAGGACAGGGTGACCTGGCTATCTCCAGAGCATGGTGAATAGGATGGACCTCACTAGTGAGGGGAATGGTGTCGAGGTGAGGTATGATGGCCTGAATGGGATGAATGTAGAGAGTGCCTAGTATGAAGGGTGATTGGTGGTCGGGCTAGATCAGCCGGTGTGATGGGTATATATTGTGGTTATGGATGGTCCTGCATGGTGGTGAGTGAGGATGTTGTAGTACTCTCCTACTGATGATGTGGATCCTACAAAAGGAAAAACAAATACCTATAGCATAAAAATGACATAAAGATGAAAATACATGTATAGTGAAATAATAAAGTAAAGTAATAGATCTACACGGTGATGTGCTTAGTGATTTATTACTAGTACTGTGTGGCACTCATGATGGTGAATGTGCTTGTGCATCATGCATTGAATGCATGAAGGTGTAAGATGTTGATAGGTTCAGGGTCATTAAGGCCTTCAATATTGGCCAGATGATATGCTCCTGAGCCATATTTGTGTGTGATAATGAATGGGCCCAACCAGTTTGGGGTGAATTTATCGCACTGCTGGTGAGGTTGACTTGTGATTTGTTGGTTCTCTTTGAGAACTAGGTCACCAATTTTGAACTCGCACTGATGCACCTTACTATTGTAGGCACGGAAAGGTGATCTTGATAGACTCATGTGTGCTCGATGGCATGGATGTGATGTTCATCGAGGAGTGTTAATTGATCTAGATGAGCTTGGCGAGCAGTGTCATCATCAATGAAATCCTTCATAGATATCCTTAAGGAGGGTATCTCAAGCTCAAGGGGCATGATAGCTTCTACCCCATATACAAGTGAAAAAGGTGTTGCCCCAGTAGGGGTACGAATGCTGGTACGATATGCCCATAATGCTAGGGGTATTTGATTATGCCAGTCTCGATGAGACTCTGCTACAATTTTATGGAGAATGGAGCAGATGGTTTTGTTCATGGCTTCTACCTAGCCATTTCCTTGAGGGTAATATGGGGTCGAAAAGCTATGGTGTATGTGAAATATGTCACATAGGGCTCAAAAAATCTTTTTTAAAGGATTTCCCATTATCAAAAATTATTTGGGAGGGAATTCCAAAGCGACATATGATATGCTCTATGATGAATGCTACAATTTTGGCTCCTATAGTTTGAACCAGTGGGATGGCTTTGACCCACTTGGTAAAATATTCTATTGTTATGATGATAAATTTATGATTGCTAGAGGAGGTAGGTGTAATTTATCCAATTAGATCTAGGCCCCATTGGGAAAAAGGCCACATGGACTGGATAGGTTGAAGTGCTTGGGATGGTAAATGTGTTAGGTTGGCATGTTGTTGGCATTTGATGCAATGTTTGACATACTCACAATAGTCTTGCTCCATTTTGGGCCAGTAGTAGCCCATACGGAGGATGTGTTTGGTGATCGCCATGCCACTAAAATGGCCACCACAAGTACCATCATGGGTTTCTTGTACAACCCATTGTGATTCTTGTGGTTCTAGGCAATGCAAGAGTATGTCATCATAGCTACGATGATAAAGGATGTCCCCCAACAAGGTGTAGTGGATCACTCTTTGTTTAAAAGTTTCAGCATTGGGCATGGGGAAAATCACATGGTAGGAAACCTAGTTTGATGTACTCTTTGATCTATGAGAACCATGGGTCATGAGGTTCGATGTTTACCACATACACACCACCATCATCTATGGGAGGTGTGGGTGATATAGTAGATTGTGTAAGTGTATGAATGGATACAGATGTTGTGTCAGATGTTGGATTTTATGGAATAAGGGACCCTAAGGAGGCCATAGTGTCTACAAAATAGTTTGATGATCATGGAGCGACTTTGAGGTCATACCATTCAAATTGGGATAAGAGTTGTTGGGTAATTTTCTTGTACTATTGGAGGACTAGGCAGTTGCATAGCCAGAGTTCCTGCACTTGATTTACTATCAAGAGTGAATCACCTATGATGTGGAGGCATTTGATGTGCATAGAGTGTGCTTGTTTTAGTCCTAGGATTAGGGCTTCATATTCTACATTGTTGTTGGTACAAGGGAAATCAAGTTTGAATGAAAAGGGGAGCGGTTCTCCTTCTGGTGTAAAGAAGACAATGCCTGCACCCCCAACATGGAGACACCTGGAACCATCGAAGAACATGGTGAGATCAGCCATGAATTTGGGTTTGACATATTCTTCCTCTTTGGTTATGTGGAAGATGGAATCGTCGGGGAGTTGAATGAGTAGGGGTTGATTGTCAGTTATAGGGGCTTCAGCCAGTTGGTCGGTGATGACTTGCCCTTTGATGGATTTTTGAGATACGAATTCTAGGTCAAATTTAGTTAGGAGCATGATCCATTTGGTTATGCATGAATTGTGATAACTTTTGTTCATCATATACCGAAGGGGATTATCTCGGGCGATGACAAAAGTTGTGTGGTTTAACATGTAGTGTCTTAACTTCTGAGTAGCGAATACTACTGCTAGGCATAGCTTTTCCATGTATCCGTATCTCATTTTATAACTAACTAGTGTATGAATGATGTAGTAGATAGCCTGCTCTTTATCGAGAGCATTCTTTTGAGCTAGGAGTGTACCTAGCGCAAGTTCTATAGCTAAAATGTATAGAGTCAGTGGTAATTGTGGGTGCGATGATGACATGACCGATGATGATGTAAGGTAAGTTTTGATAGCATCGAATGCGGCTTGATAGTTATCATCCCATTTGAAGTGTACTCCTTTTTATAGGAGATGATTGAATGGTTGGCATTTATCTGATAATTGTGCTATAAATCTATGGATAGAAGTAATCTTGCCCTGGAGGCTATGCAATTGCTTTAGTGTAGTAGGAGGAGGCATCTCGATGATGGCTTTCACCTTACTAGGATCTACCTCAATGCCTCATTGGGAGACAATGAACCCTAGTATTTTTCCTGATGTAACACCAAACACACACTTCTTAGGGTTGAGGCGCACGTTGTGTTCTAACAATCGATCAAAAATCTGATGGAGATCTTCGAGATGGTCGACACATTTCTTGGACTTAGCGATAAGATCATCCACATAGTCCTCAATATTTTTATGCATTAAATCATGAAATATGTAGGTCATGGCTCGTTGATAGGTTGCCCCAACATTTTTGAGGCCAAAGGGCATGACCTTGTAGCAAAAGGTCCCCCAAGGTGTTGTGAAGGAAGTTTTGTGTTGATCGGTTGGGTTGATTCTGATTTGATTATATCCTAAAAATCTATCCATGAGGGAAATCATTTCATGACCCACGATGGAGTCAATGAGGGAGTCAATTTTGGGTAGAGGGAAGTTGTCTTTGGGACAAGCTTTGTTTAGGTCATGAAAATCTGTGCAAACGTGAACGTCACCGGATGGCTTGGGTACAGGGACCATGTTGGATACCCACTCGGGATAGTCGATGGGTACTATGAAATCAACATCTAGGAGCTTTTGGAGCTCAGATTTCACTATCAATGTGATAGTTGGATGCATGCATCATAGCTTTTGTCTTACTAGTTTGGCATTGGGATCTAGTATAAGATTATGAACCACCACAGCAGGGTCGAGTCCCGACATGTCTTTGTATGACCATGCAAAAACTTTTATATACTTGCATAGGAAGTTCATGAAGGTGATGCGCTCCTCGGGTGAGAGGCTAGTGGCTAATTTGAGGATGTGTGGATTTTTTGGATCATCACCGATGTCGACATCGATTGTGTCCTCGATGAGCATGCGAGATCCATCACGCAATTGTTCGGGGATAGGAATGAGGTTGAAGTCATCAATGGCCTCATTGAACTCATACTCATCATCTATGTAAATGCCCATGTGATGGACCTGAGGGGCTTGGGATGACATGGATGAGGAAGGGGTATTTACCACCCACAAGACATGAGGAGAAAGAAGGAAGTCTCCAGGTACTGGTATGTGTGAGATATGTGCGAGATCGATAAAGTTTGGGTTTGGGGTATCATCTCGAATTAGCTGGTGGCTATAGCGGAGGGGAGAGCGTAAATCTACTTCGACCATGTTGACCGATGATGTAGGTGAAGTAGGTGGGGAAGACTCTAGTGAGGGAGGTTCAATGACTTGTGCACATCTTAAGAGGCTCAAGGGAGGTCGTAAGACAACTAGCAGTGAACACGGATGAGAGGCTACTCTCTAGAGTTGCCTATGTATAGGTGGGAACATGACTATCCATATCGGTGGTGGATCAGGTGGGATTGGATCAGGCTCTATTGGTGGGGTAGCCAAGGATAAGGTAGCAAAGTGTTCTACCAATCTCTCAACATCATAGAATAAAGAGGTATCAATTGTAGGAGATTCTTGGAAGAAGTCATAGGGGACTATGATGGTTGAAGTGGGTGAAGGCATGTCTTCTAATATATCCATATCGATATATTCTTCCAAGGTGTGCATTGGACATGGAGGAGGATGTAGGGATAAATCTTGGATCTCATATTCTAATGTATAGATGGTGGTTGGGTGATAACCTAGGCCAGTTTTGTCGATGGGTGATCGAACACGAGGATTTATGGGTGTACATAGCCCTTGCTCATAATGACCTAGCCCAAACCCATGCCAATGAAAATGTTGTAAGTAGCGCAAGGCAAATTGAGGGTTGGCTAGATGTGTAATTGCATCACCAGAGCTAGATTGTGGTATTGGAGCAGTTGGTGGAGGGATCGAAGAGTCGACTCCTACATACACAAAGTTGGTGTGGTTTTTGGGACTTCCTAACTGTATGATGGTTCCAATGGTAAGGACCGAAGTTGAAGGGTGACCAAAATCATGGGTGGATTGGATCGGAGGGTCACATACATGAGCATCACATACATTATAGTCTCCTAGGCCTAAATTTGTCATGAATATGGATATGCATGGTGTGGTACGCTCTGGTGACTGAGGTGGGGTATCAGAATCAGTTGAGGAAGGAGAAAGTTGAGATTCCTTGATGGTCATGGTTGAAGGGTGTGGGAGTTGTTCCTCTAAATTTGATGTTGGTTGTTCTGGTTCATGATGTTTGGTTGTTGTGTCTTGAATAGGTTGTTTGTTCTATGTAGGGGATGACATCGACATAGGTGCTGGGATACATGGAGACGTGAATGTCTTAGGTTTTGGTCGGAAGGGAAGAGGAGGTGTTTGTGGTGTAGGAAGGATAGGGGCTCCCATATGCAAAGGTGGGGAAGGTACGGTAATAGGTTGTGTAATGGATGATGATGATGGTTGGGGTACCATGGGTGGAAATTGGAATGGTAGAGGTTGGGATGATTGTGGAGGCCATAAGGATGGTGGTGAAAAAGGCATGGTAGAGGTTTTGGGTCCCTTGAAATATGGTGCTAATGGTGCAGACATCGAGGTTTGTGCTCTTGATGAACATTGGGATGTTGAGGTGGAGGTTGAGGAGGATATCGATGCTCCTACTGACTAGTGAGAAGATACAGGGAATAGTTGGGATGATGAGAATGATGGTGCAGGTGGAAGGTCTACCACATTGCAAAACTTAAATGGGTCTCCATCGGCTGGGACACAGTGAACTAGTCCATTGTGGATGTACTTAAGGCAATGGTGTAGTGTGGATGGGACACACTGCATATCTCTAATCCAAGGGTGACCGAGGAGAATGTTGTATTGCATTTCTCCTTGGATGATATGAAAGAGGATGGGAATGGTACGGATGCCTACATGGATTGGTAAGACTATGGATCCTACGGTAGGTCTCATGGAGCCATCGAAAGCATGTAGGTCAAGGGAAGGCATGGCAAAATGGGCTTGAGGGATGTGTAGGTGATGTAGAGCTACTATGGATATGATACTAATGGATGAGCCCATATCAATGAGTACCCGCTTGTAGGTGATATCATTGATATTGGCTTGTATGTGGAGAGGGGGGTCTACTCCTTCTCCTACGAGTTCTATTATCTCATGGTCATGGAAACTGATTGAGGGCTAGAGGTAGCATGGGATATTTCCAATAAAATTGACAAAGGCATTGGTGTCATGTGTCTCTAAGTCAATGGAATGTAGGATGTCATTCAATGCCTCATGATGGGGTTGAGATTGTTGTAGGAGATCGAATATGGATAGCCATGTGGGGCATTGCATAACTGATGGGTTAGGCTACCATGGATGGTAATCACATTTTGAGGTGGTGGTGGTATGGTATTAGGCATTTGTGGTACTTGTGGTGATGTGAACTGAGCTGGCAGGGAAATGATAGGTGTGGTCTAGCGAGATGGGTATCGTTGGTTCCTCATAGTAAGGTTGATCATACCTACTATGCCATATGATGGAGGATCATATTGTACATTGTTCACTTGGTGAGGTGGAGCCGAGGGATTGTTTAGAGGTCTAGGAGGATTGGGTCCTCTATGATCCGGTAGGGGGTTTTGGAAAATCCCTAGGTTTTGATTTTGTGGGGCTAGAGGGTTTGCTACCTGAATAGTACCCCTATCGATTAGGTCTTGAACTTGCCCATGGAAGGAGTGACATGAATCGATATTATGGCCATGCTACCTATGGAAAGGATAGAAGAGCTACTCATTATAGTCATGAGGCTTGGGTGAATTTGGATCCAATGGGTGGATCTCAGGTAGAACGAGATGGTTGCCCTCATACAATCTATGGAATAGGGCTGGTAATGGTTTGGATAAGGGTGTGAAGTTGCATGGTGGACCCTATGGGTGCATGCCTCGGTATTGTTATGGTCGAGGTGGGGCAGGAGCATTAGCTTGGAATGCTTGTGGCTATGGTGTATAGGGTGGAGGAGTCGGTGCTAGTGCTAGGGTAGTAGCTATGACTTGGTTGGCTTGCGGTGGCCGAGGGTAAGGTTGATTTGGTGTGGGTCTATTGAAGTGGAAGTTGGAGTTATAGTTGGATTTGGCTCTCAACTTAATCTTCCTAGACTGAACCTTAATGTCTTCGATCACTTTTTCTTGTGAGATGGCATCTTCAAAAGTATGACTTTGGTGAAGTTGGAGGGATGTGGAAATGTGTTTGTGGCAACTCTTGGAAAAGAGTGTCACAAGCTCCGAAGTGGGGAGGCTATGGGTGAGGTCATGGATAATCGCTCTCCATATGGCAATGAACTCAGTAATGGGTTCATCATCCACCTATCATAAGGCGTAGACATCAGAGAATGTGGTCTTCTTCTTGATGTTGATGGAAAAGTGCTCTAGGAAGGAGTTGGCCAACTACTCAAAGGTATACAAGCTATGGCATGGGAGCATGTTGTACCAATCCAATGCTGGCCCAATGAGGGATAGGGAGAAGGTACGCAACATAAGAGGGTTACTACTATGAAGTTGGTAGCAGGAGGAGCGGTAATTGCTCACATGCTCTCTAGGGTCTTCCTTACCTCTATACTTGTCAAATTTTGGTATTTCGAAGTGATAGGGATAGGGAGGAATGGGAACTGATGGGTGAACTAGCTCATTGCATAGTTCATCATAACAAGGCTTTTGTGGCCCATAGCTAGAGGTGCATAGGTTCAACATTTTGACTTCATCTCATAAGAGTTGAAGTTTGGGTGTCATAGTCGTAGGGGATTGAGCTAGGGTAGGTTGACCCTATGGATGTGGTGGATATTGGTATTGTTGTTCTTCATAATATTATGGGGAATATTGTTGTGCCTGATCATGATAAGGTGGGTACTAGGTGACATGTGTTATCATGTCCACTAGTACACTAGGTTGTGGGGTAGGTGTCTATTGAGGATAATAGTATTATGATTGGGAAACATGTGGTTGTGGCATGGGTACTTGTTGGGTTGGAGCCTGTTATAATGGTTGGGCCATAGGTGGTGATGACCAAACTAGAGGAGGCATAAAGAAGCTAGGTGCAGTTGGTGGTAGTGTAGGTGTCGGAACTACCGATACTAGGGGTGGTCGAGATGAGGTATCAAAGGATGGGATCTATCTCTACCCTAGAGGGTAAGAGGTAGGGAAGCTAAACTACATAGAATAGCCTGGCTGAGTGGGTGGGTAAGCTATCGGTCTCGATCCATAGGTAGGATGGATATTGGTAGTGGGAGCCTAAAAAGGAGGAGGTGGTGGTATCCTAATGGTCATCATAGGCAAAGGTGGCTCCAAAGGTTGGGTATCATACAGTTCGGATACCTAGGAGATTGGTGGGAAAGCTATCAAAAAGGTGGGATAAGCTACCGAGGTAGGAGCTTGGGTTGAGGGGAAAGTGTATGTGTACACTCCCTCTTGGGTTTGTGCATCTTGCTCCTAAAGGGGTGGTTGGTATATGCCTTCAGATATGGTGAAGAATGGCTCTTGGGAAGATGATGGTTGGTACTCTTGTGAAGAGTATGGGTGTGAGGTTTGAGGGAATGCTTATGGTTCCTACTGGGAAGGGATCTATTGTGTAGTTTGGAAGGATGGCTTCTGGCTTCCTATAGTGGAGGAGGATGGGTCAGACACCATTCCTATGGTAGGGGTGAATGATGCGACCTCAGGATGGGTACGATTTAGGAGGGAGGAATCATTCTCAAAAAGGGATTGAGATAGATTTTGGAAGAAAGGATGTGCAAATGTGGGTGAAGTAGGCATGACCTCCTCATCTATGGTAAATAATGGAGGAGGTTGTCCTAGTGTTATGTAGATTACATGGTCATAGAACATGGTCGATGGATTAGGTGAGGATGGGGCTGAAAGGAGTGGGTAATCCTCTACGAGTGAAGTAGCAAGGGCTTCACTCAAGGTTGATATCTCATCATGAGGCATCATGTGTGTGAGTTGTACATCAGATTCTATGCATGAATCAGATGTGTCTATGGTCTTCCCCTTCATGATCGAAGGAGTAAGAGTGGACTGACTAGAGGAAGGGGGAGGCCATTCCTCCATAGAGCGTGCTTGCTCATGCGCTCTACTACGGGTGACCACAGGCATAGTAGCATGTGTAAAAGGGGTTTTAGGAATAAACCCTATGTGATGTAGACTCAACTATGTCTAATGTAAGTGTAAAGTAAGTGACATGTTGTGTGTAGCAAAACAATATATAGTGTAATGTGTTGAGACCGGTCCATGATCATGCAAACAATGATAGACCAGAATCAATTCTAAATTCTAAAAAAGTAAAAGTGTTTTGTTCATTTTGTGTGTTGTAATGTTGATACTCCCTATGTAGAATCAAGGGTAATGGAGTGGATACTCTAGAAAATTAAGAATGTCATCAATATCAAACCTCCTACAACACCCAAAGATGCACAGAATAGAATGGTATCACAATGTGCAAATGGTGACCTATATGGAAGGTACGGTAAAATGATATCCTAAAGGGGGAGAACCCACTATGCTGAAGTGAGTTCACTATATCCTCTCATGAGAAGAGGTGGCACTGTCTATGATGTGCTAGGCATGGTTGGCATACCCCATGCTTTCGCTTCACCCTCGGATGGGCTTGGTCAAGAATGATAGTTACCATTTCCACTAATTATATGAGCCTTGTGGATGAAGGCGTCTAATCCTGTCCCACTCTATAGGTAACCATTGGTGATGAAATCTAGGGCCCAATCACAAAAGTGGGGGATTTTTCGATGATGAAATCTAGAAAACCACTCCTGTGGGGCTGCTAGGTGTCTAGGGGGTGAGCTGATGGAGAGTGAAACTCGATCCACACCAGTCTCGAGTGATGGATTGGGGATGAAGTCCAATCTCACCACTTGTTTAAATACCATGTGAGTGTGTGTGGGTTTGTGTTTTGCTAATGGTGTATGCAAGGTAAGAAACTAACTAATTGCATTTTCAAAAGAAAACTAATCCTAATGCCTTTTCGAAAGCAAATGATTAGATAACTTGTATTCTTTGCAAAGAAATGGTCTAGTCCTAAATGCCTTTATAAAGCAAATTAATCTACTTTGCAAAACATGGAAACATGCAATCCAAGTGTGTGAAGTAAAAGGGATTAGGAAACCCTGATTTAAGCTATAGATTACAGTATGCTTCAGAAATTAGATGACATAGAAGAAGGGGATTAGGAAACCCTAAGTTTAACCATTAGAATGTACACTTCTTTTAGCGATAGATGCTATAAACAAAGGGGGAAATAAGGTAGGCTTGTACTACATGCAAACAACTAAAGGAAATGTAAATTTATTTGAAAATAAATTTTAAGAACTTGCTGGAAAGTTGCAGGTCTTGAAACTTCAGAGAAATTTAATAATCCTACTAACTTGAAGTGAAAGCAAATCTACACCTAGAAATTGTTATTTGACTAGTGCATGCTTTGTGCTTTCAAAATATTATAGAAAAGAGGTGTAAAATGAGGCATACCTACATTCTGATGCTATGGGGGGTTTTCTTGGCCCCTGAAAGAGTCACCCCTATGGATTTGGGGGTTTTTGAGGCTTCTATGCTCAAATCACCACCCGGGGGCGAATTCAGTTTTGAAGGCTCAGATCTGATATCTGATAGTTCAGAAGGCCTCTGGAGGTTGCAGGGAGGTCTGAGAAGTCAATATTGTGAGGTTTTGGGGCTCTTAGATGCAGATCACCACCTAGGGGTGAATTGGTGACTAGTTCATGGGGCGGGGGTGAATCCAGTTTAGAAGCTCCAAATCTGAAATCTGATGGCCTAGGGTGGTTCCTAGGGCTTTGGAGATCTCTGTGAAGAATAGATATAGTACCTAAAAACATAGAAAATAGAGAACAAAGTTAGATTCACTTAAAATAGTTAACCTAGCATTATCCATTGTGGGGGTCCCACCGGGCGTGCCAGAATGAAATGGGTAGAAAATGACATTTGATAATTTAACACAAAACACAATGATGCATTAAACAAAGAAATTGTAATTTCATTGATATTAAGAGATACGTGTTACAAGAGGGACATGATGCCCTTTATCCATTTATTTTCCTAACAATGTTACAATCAATTTGATGTCTTCTTCAATCGTCCCTCAATGTAGGTGGGCTTCTTTGTATGTGGGCCACCATCGGGTTGTTATTTGTTTGATGTTGTTCTTCCTCTTCAGATTTGCTAAATAACCTATGAAGAACCTACAAAAGGGGGTTAGTGTGATGGGGGGCTTGCCTTAGTCAGGCCCCATATTTAGGAAGATGAAATGACTATAAAAACATGATAAAAACTGGAATAAAATATGTAGAAGGTGATAATATGGTGAAATAGAGCTTACCTCCCAAATATAGGATGATTTGGGGCCTGTAGACCCAATTCGCCACCCGAGGGGTGAACTGAGGCCGGATTCATGGGGCAAGGGGTGATCTGAGCTGTGAGGTCTCTTTTGCAAAATCCCTCTGATGGATCGATTCCTAGGTAGCTTGGGTGCCTCTGTATGCTATTGAAATCTGATTGTGTGCATCGAAAATTGATTGTTCAATGTTCACTTTCCATTTCTGTAGAGTTTCTATGCTTTGTTGAATTTGGGAGAGAGAGGTAATTAGGGGTTTAGGACCCACTATTTATAGGAAATGGCAAGGTGCAGGGGGGTTAGATAGACTAAACCTAGGTTTGATTCTGACTAGGGTTAGGTTAGGAAATGCAATGTGGCAACATCACATTCCTTATGGGAAATATTCCATCCTCACACATGTGTGAGGATGGATTAGGGCTAATCCTGATTAGGAGGTCTTAAGTCAATTTAGGACATGATTAAAGAAATATCCTAACAAACCCTAATTTCACACATGTGGGAGGATGTAATTAGTGTTAATCAAGATTAAGGGTTCTTTTAATCAATTTTGCCCTAAAAAGGTGACTTAAGTGAAGTCAACATTAAATTAGATTTTAGGTATTGACTTGTTAATTGTTTTGGTCAACTAATACCCCGTGGGGGCCTCAATTGAGTGCAAATAGGTTGTCGAAGGATATCCCAGTGCATGGGATGTGATTTTGAAGGCTTATGAGGGTTTAGGACCTGAAAGCCGATGGAGTGGTATATGGAAGTCTACATATTGCTATGGTGAACTATGGCAATCTACGCATTACTACGCATGACTACGCATGACTACGCATGACTACGCATGACTATGATAGCCTACAATAGCCTAGGGATGTCTGGAATCACCTATGGATACGTAGAAACAGCAATGTGTGACTTTTGGGTGTCTACACCTTGATCCCTCAAAATCCATAGACTTATTTCACTACCATTCATGTGCAAATGCTCTCACACTCCATGATGCAGCGTGAGGTCTTTGATAACAAAGAATCAGTCAACATGATTTATATAGAACCAGACCATGACTAGTTATGTATAGCCAAATATTTTTTACATAAGGCACCTTCGGTTTCATTGATCTCGTAGGGTCCTATGAAGAATGGTACCATAATTCACCACAAGGTTATTTCTCAATTTGCATTTGTGCACATCAAATTATAGGAGAAACAAGTAGTCTTATCTATTGAGGTTGTAGCTTATTAGGACTGGCTATCCTAGTAACAAGACTTCTTGAAACTTGGAGTCATCCCACAGGGACTATCGCATGCCAAAAAAAAAACATTCAAGTAGAAAGTGATAAGATATGTCTTTCTAAAGGGCATATTGTATCATCAAAGCTATGATGGAGTCCTCCTTCATTGCTTAGAGCCCCAAGAATCAGCTTGGGTGATTTTATAAGCTCATAATGGTACATGCGATGGACATTTCGGTGACATGGCCATTGTCAAGTGTATTCTTTGAATGGTCTATTACTGGCCCACCATGGAGAAGGATTACTATGAGCATGTCAAGAAATACGTTAAATATCATCAACATGCAAATCTGATGAACCTACCATCTCAACCCTTACAGCCCATTCAAATAGCTTGGCCATTTTCTCAATGGGGATTCAATCTAGTTGGAAATATCTCTCCCCCATCCTCAAACTAACATAAGTTTATCTTAATGGCCACTGAGTACTTCACCAAATGGGTGGAAGTAGTTCCCCTCACATCAAAAATTGGACCATGAATTATAGAGTTCATATTTTATAATATCATCTATCACTTTAGGGTGCCATAAAAAATGATCTTGGATAATGGTCTATCGTTTAAAAACAAAAATATGTGGGCTTTAATGTCCAAATACAAAATTCAACATAGTTTTGTGACATCATACTATCCCCAAGTAAATGGGTAAGCAGATGCCTCGAAAAAGACAATAGTAGCCATATTAAAGAAGACGATGAAAGAAAATCATAAGAATTGGCATCTACAATTACCCATTGCATTATGGGCTTACAGGACTAGCGTGTGGATGCCCATTGGGGCAATATCATTTTTGCTTGTATATGGTGTTGATGTCATTATACCCTTAGATTTGGAAATTCCAACATTGCGCATTGCATTGAAAGAGTTCATCAATGACGACACTGTGTGGCAAGCTCACTTGGATCAGTTTACCCTTCTGTATGAACATCACATCAATGCTCTTGAGCATCTCTTCATTTACCAAGATCATCTAACACGATATTATAATAATAAAGTCCACCTAAGAGACTTTAAGGTTGGGGATCTTGTTCTTAAAGAGAACCAAATGAACTCAAACCTGTTATCACATCTGCGAGACAAATTTATGGCCAATTGGATAGGTCCTTGTTGGAACCGATTCTTGCATCCGTAGGAAATCAATTGTCATGCTACAAGAATCCGTTTGAAACCAACGAGCTATTACAGGCTCTGGTCGACCTGCCTCATGTTCTGCTAAACCCGAATATTGCTAAAGAAGATGATAGAATGGGTAAGGAAACCCCAATGGCAATTCTTTAATTAAGCTTCTAATTTGCATGCTCCAGATTTATATTAAACTATAAGTATTTTTATTAAAATGACCAAGCATGAAAATAACCAACTGTTATGCCTTATGTAGACCGGTGCCTAGATTCATTGGGTTGTTATAGCAATTTAACAACAATTTTAATATGAAACAGAGAGAAGGGGAGAAGAAAATTGGCGTTCTTAATCTCATTCGAATATCGTAATAAAATCAAGAGTTAACCAATGAAAGAAATGTATATAATGCGTTCAAATAATGTAACCCATTATACAGATACACACAATACTGAGACAAAGAAATGACAGGAATAAAACCTAGAATTGTATTGATTTCATAAAATATTACATGCAGAGTGGGCGGGATGCCTTTTAACTCTATTTTTCTTAAAGAAATACATCAATACAATGAAGAGGACTCTGTTCAAATAATGTAACAGGTCTCTCCAACTCTCCTTGTTCCAATATGGTAACAGAAGAATCTCTGAATCCTAGGCTCAATAAGACTGGAAATATTCTCAGCTTCTTGAACGCTTTCCTATCATACAATCCTGCACAGCAAGGGGAGGAAGAAAGAATGAATAAAAGAAAATAGACACAAAGAAATACAACAACACAACTAACAGGGCACTCAAGTATACCTCTTAGCAAAAATGCTATTCTCTAATTGCTTGATGCAGAATCCAGACTTGCCTGCTTCCTTTTATAGCTGTTGGTTCTTGATTCTGTTATTCTTGGTTTACTTCTGATTGTACACTTGGCAGCTTCTGATTGAATCTCCAAAATTGATGCTATCCAGCTGGCTTTGTTCTGAACTGACTGTGCTCTCTTCTTTGACTTGTTCAAACATATTCCCACTCAACTGGTGATTTAAGTATGAGGAGAACTTTTGCTTATTTTGGCTATTTATTGGTTCGTTTAGTTGCTGCTCTCCGAACTGGTTTCTTTTGAGTTGTCTTTCCTTGATCCTTTGACCCTTTGACTGCCCCAGATATATCTCCTATTATTGCAGTTGTCTATGGTGCAGAATCTACTTTTTGTTGAGTGCAGGTATTGACCCTTTTTCCCTTTAAACTCCTTTGCAACCCTTTAATATGCTCATCAATCAACTTCCATATTTCTATGTCAAAAGTGGCTGCAATCCTGAGCATATTCATTTCTTGCAGAATTCTTTTTTTTGTATAACAATAACAGGCATGTTTCTGTCATACTGAAGTAGTAAGGCTTCTGTAGCATTCACCATGAGTGTAGTTTGTTTAATCATCTCCTCCTCATCACCTTGTTCACAGTCAAATCTCTCAAGGGTTTCTTTGAATATTCCTTCTATGTCTGATGCTTCCAGGCATTGATCTAAGGACAGGCCAATATCTATCAGTTTATCTATAGCATCCTTTATCAGATCATTCATCTCAATCACAGAATTTGTCCATTTTTCTCGGTTTGATCCAAACAGGGCTGCTTTGAAAAATTCAAAATTGATTTGAATTTTATTGCCTTCAGGTGTTGTTATTTCTTGTCCTTGCAGTTCTTCAAAATGATCCCCTATGTAGTCCAGGGTTGGGTGAATGAATTTAAAATCTTTTTCTCTTTCCTGCATCAAGGTCATGATTTCTTGAGCAGTTATTTGAATCACCCTTATTTGCCTGAACATTTCAGTAAAACCTTTGGCCTGAGCTTTTATTTTTTTGTACATGTCTTTCCTCATTACATTCAAATAATATACATGATCTTGAACTTTGGTCACTACAGGTGGTTGGGCAATTGAAGCATTTTTCTTATTTAATTCTTCCTGTTGCTTACTTATCACAACTTTCAATTCTGCTTTTTCTTCTTCCTCTTGACTCAATTGCTTTTTGAGTGTTTCAATTTTTTCAACAAATTGGTCTATGACTTGATTACTCATAGTTTTGGCAAGCTTTGCCATATCAACTTCTTTACCCAGTAGTGATGATCCTCCTGTTTCCTCATTGGTACTGAAGACTAGTGGGTTTTGTAGAGGAGGGAGATCAACCTTAGCAATATCTGACACAGCTGTCCCCATTTCTGCCTTTTTTGAAGATTGTTCTTCTGTATTTCCCATTCCTGCTACTAACTGTAACTCTTGTTCATCTGTAGCAGTAAAGGCCGCCTGTTCATCTGTTCTTTCCAAAACAACCTTGGCAATAGGTAGAGATAATCTGGGTTTCTTAGCTTCTACTGGAGCTATTTCTGTTTGAATTTTTACTGAGTAGCTTCGGAAGAGGCCACCCAGTCCACCTTTTACTTGTATTACTATTGGAATTTTTATCTCCTGTCCCTTTATGTTTATAGAAGTCGGGATGGCCATGGGTGCCAATTTCTTCACACTGGTCATAGCTAAAACATTATCAGGTATAGGAACTACAACCTGCTTTGTTGATGGTGCTTTTTGAGAGGATGAAGTTACTATTTCTTTGCCCTTATCTGTACAGGTTTGTTGAGGAGCTTCTTTTGGTGCTGCCTCTATTCTGGGCTGGTCATTCACTGGGAGTTTAACCTGTTGTTCTACTATATCAACAGTTCTAACAGTGACCTCCATTAAGTCTATGTCCTGCTCCTCTATCAATTCCAGCAAAGGGTCTTCTTTAATTGTTGGGTCTGTCCTTGGCATAACAGGTGTTGTAGTATCCACTGAAATCTCTCGAAGCCTTCTTAGTTCTGGTTGGGTAGTCATAGGCTTCACAAACCTGTGTGCTACCTCTCTTTTCTGGAGGGAAATTATCCCATACTGTCTGTAAATCTGATTTTTGCTCTATAGCTTCTAATAAGCTCTCTTCAAAAGCATCTTCTCGATGCTTGATTCGAGCATACTCTCTCTTCTCCATCATCTTGTTGTAAGTTCCTTTTGGGTCATAAAACCTCCATGACACTTCATCGAATCCCATATTGTCCAGTTCAAACATTCCCTTGAGTAGGGAAGGATATCCAACAAATACATAATCTCCAAAATGGCAAGGAACATCAAGCCAGGGGACTTTCCCATGCTTCTTAACTAGTCTCATTTTAGCCTCTTCTGCCACTTGTCTGCATAATTCTAGGGCTGCTATGGACAGTGGGCAGTACTGGGGTAACACCTTAGGAGGGATTTTAGCTCCATATAATCTGATGTAAGTAAAACCCTCTGTGAAGAAGAAATCTCCTATCTCTTTTTCTTTAATGAATGCCCTTACCCCTGGCCCTAATATTTCTGGAATTAGCCCAGTTAAGGCCCAATGGATTTCTACCAAGAAGCGATCACAAAACCAGCCCATGTGAGTTCGTCCTTCATGAAGTCTCCAGAAGCTATTCTGTACATAGGGGCTATCTATGGCTTTTAATCTCTTACGGGCTTCTTCCCCCAATTGGCCCGCTATTAAGTGAGTGAGAAAAGAATATTGTGAAAAGCGAGGCATCTCCTACCTCTATTCGAATATTGCTCTCTTTAGTTCTACCATTTCTCTGTGTATTTGTGAGCTCAATTCCAGTTCCTAGGCGTAGATAGGGGTGTTATGTCCTCTATTACATTGTGCAGCTAAATACAAAACTCTTTTCGTTATTCTACTCATATCCTGTACTCCCAATACTATGTTTATCATGTCACAGAAGTCTTGTACCCAGGGTTTAAAAGCATTTTTATTAATTGGGAAATTTTTCTCTATTTCTGCATGTGTATCAAACAATTTTTTAAAAATTTCCATATCAGTGAACATGCGAGATTGGTGTTCGATTACCTGGTCCACCAGAAATGTGGTATACTTCGTCAGATTGAACACTTCCTGGATATCTTCGACTTTGGTACTGAACACCTTTCGATTATTGTGGTCTCGAAAGGTCCTTGTTCTTTCGTCATATGCCACTGCTAACCAAGCCATCAAATCTGAGGAGAAATGCACTTTTGGGCATATCAACTTTCCAAGGTTACTGTTCCATCTGTTGTCTCTGGGGAAACCCTTGTACTGCCACCTCTGAGCTTTATGGAACAAATCTGCCATTATCCATGGGGTTCTGTTATCGCCTTCCATTACTCGGGTGAAACTCTTAATGCAGGCATTGTCGATCTCGTACAGTTGAGCTGAGTTGGGTTTTTTATCTGCCCCACATTTTTGGGCAAAATCATACATAGTGGTACCAGGAACAGGCGGTCCAAAAATCATAGAATAGGGTGATTTATCTGTGATAAACTTTACGGCTTCTCGTGTATCTGTAGGTACGAACACATCTCCCCATGATGCCATTGCTCTCATGATTGTTGGTCAAGTTCTTCTTCGAGTTCTCAGAAAATGAATACTCTCTTCCCTTTGTGCTTCTGATGTATCAATTCTAATTCTTGGTATACCAGTGGAGTGGCCTTGACTGGTTTCGTAAGTTCATATACAGGGTGGTGGAGTGAACTTGATAAATTTGCACGTTTCATTATCGACCCGATGCCACCAACCGTTGTTCAAAATTGGCCAATGGAATCGTGCCAACTCAGTATTTTCTGGAGTTTTGTGCTTTATGATGGGTGATATCTGTTAACTTGCGAGCCTGGGTCCCTTTGATACGTGTGCCTGCAATCATTCATGCTTTCTATTCATTCATCAATGGGGATATTTTAATCTAACGTGGAACGGTATGTTTTGGGCCTCGTGCCATCTCAGATCCGAGTGATAACTACATCTTCGGGATCCATTATGTCTCCCTTGGGGTCTTCGTGATATCCGACTCTTGGTGTGAGTGTAGGTTTTTACCTATGATGTCCCTTTTTCCCTAAGTCAACCGTGATTAATCGCAACCATCGGATTGATCTGAGATGAAGCGCATCCGTTGATCTCCCAAAACCTGTGCGATAGTTAGTGTACCTATTCTCATGTAAACACTTGAAATAACGTGTTTTATTGGTCTTCAATTAATCATATTTATCCGATGTTAATCCTTATATTGTTAAACCTTAATAACTTGTTTTAATCGATGGTAATCATAAAATACACTTACTTTTCTTTTGCGATCGTCGTTGGATCTTATGGTGGTGAGGCGCGACCGTTGGATCATACATATGCACGTATTCTTTAATAAATGGGAAAAATTCATACGTACCTCGACTAAATTAATCAACCCAATGCTTAGATTAACCTTTGATTATCTTCCCATATGCGCACCATTGGATCTGGGTGGTCAATGACCATCGTCGTTCGATTCGTGTGTTATAAAAAGGTCTTTATTTAGCCTTTGGATCTTTGTCGCCAGTTATAGGCCTTCGCATCCGTTGATTCTCGATTTAGTTTGTGCGCTGCCATTTGATCACTGACAAGATGCATGCTAGATAATGATGTTATAGACCTTTGCTTTTCTATTAATCATGATTAAGGTGAAAAGGGGGAAGATTAGTCAATGTATTAAACCCTTACTAAACACGATTAATGTCAATTAATTTCGTCCTTACCCATGCCTTTTACCTTCCATCCTACGATTTTGGCATGGTCATCGGATCTGAGTGGAGACAAGCGCAACCGTTGGATCTAATCAACTTGCAAGTTAGTTTAATCAAGCATTTATAATATTAATCATGATTAGGGCAAAAGGGGGAAAATTAGCTGACGTATTAAACCCTTGCTAATCATGATTAACTTTAATTAATTTCTCCCGATCCTTAACCCTCTTTAATGCATCTTTAATTAGTGCGCCACCATTAGATTTAAGATCGATCGAGCGTGGTCGTTCGATCTTGGTAACTAGCACGATGATTAATCAAATGGGGTGCATTCTTCTTAATATTAATTTTAAAGTTCATTTTAATCAAAGCAATCATGACCGTTGATCTAAGCTTCGTTCAGCGTGATCGTCCGATCTGTCGGACTTGCTCGGATTTTAACTTGACATTTGACTTATGATGACTTTACTTTAAACCTTTGACTCTTTAGAGGACGTGCAACCATTGATTTTATGGATGATTGAGCATTGTCATCTGATTTGTTTAGACTTACTCACTACTTAATCGAAACATTGACCATTATGACTCATGCTTAAACTTTTGACTTTTTGACAAGCACGACCATTGATTTGATCCTCGATAAAGCATTATCATTGATCTTGTTAAAGGTGCAAGGATTTTAACTTTATTAGAGCCTTAGGTTTAACCTTTGGAGTCTTTAGTGAGCATGCATCCATTGGATTTGGTCCTCAATGAAGCGCTGCCATTAGATTGAAGACAACTTGCTCGATTTTTAAATCTTAGGTTAAGTTTTATTGACCTTTTGACTTATCTTTCGGACTATTTCGTGAGTGCGCATCCGTCAGATTTTCTCAGGCGATGCGCTTCCATCCGATTAAGTCTAAGGTGCAACCTTTTTACTTCTTGACTACGCTTGACTTTTGACTTATCTTCGGTTTGATTTTATTAAAGCGCTATCATCCGATTTCTCTGGATCGTGCATGGCCCTTGGATTAAATCTGAGGTGCTCACCAGTTAGCTTAGCGGGGTGCATACCCTTAGGATTTTAATCAATTAATATTTATTTTAACCTTAGGTTTTTTGGACTTTGAGACCATGGTGAATGTTTTAACCGACTTATGATTTAAGGACTTTATTAATCGATTTTTAGGCCCAAGGAAAATATTTAGGAAGGTCGAACTTTGACTTGGGGATTTAATTTGAAATTTTCTTCCCTAACCATTCGAGGTACTTTGATTAATACAATGAAGCCCACATTATTAAAAAGGCTAAGGTTAGACTTTATCAAACCAACTAATGAAAAATTGAATTACTCACAACAACTTTAAGCAATGACCAACAATATAAGCAGTTTGATTGAAACCAAAAATTTAAATTTGGGGGTTTCAAAGTTGAGTCAAATTTGGCTCCAACATAGGCTCTGACTAGGACAATGTGTTGAAAACATGAAGCACTTGAGAACCACAGAATCTCCTGGTTTTATTTTGCAAAAATTTAACAAAAAACAACAAAATTTTGATTGCTAAACAAAACTTGAAATGTATAATAAAAAAAACTTCCTTCCTCTTTTCTCTTTCTTTTCTTCATCATTCATTTTATATATATATATTTTTTAAAACATGATATCAAAGCAAGTAGAGTATGGAAAACTGTAGATCCCTTTTCATTCAATTTGGAAACAAAGGTTTAGAAATTTTAGAAATCAATGAGTTTTATTTTGAAATATAGTAATGCTTGTTTTAGCTAAGTCATAAGATATGATTACACAGATTTTGTCACAACCATTTGTCTCATCATATTTTTGCCCATGTGTGTGTTTGTGCATTCTTTTTTGGATTTCTAAATCTTTTAGAACTTTATCATATCTGAGCAAAATAGCCAAGCCTAATATGTGATTTCACTCTTTAAAAATTTTCACCATTCTGCAGGGCTCCACTACCAGTCAGGCATCTATAGCCTCGGTGGAGTTGCTTCTAATCCCATATTAGTTTTACCCTACTGCCAGTCAAGCGTCTATAGCCCCGGTAGAGGTTTTCCAAGATATCTCAGGCAGTGACTCAATTTTACTTTATTTTTTATTTTTCTTTCTCGTGAGAGAAGTGTTTGGATATATAAGCAAATTGTGCAATAAGTATGCCTGAGTTGAGGATTAGTTTCTGGCTATAAAATATGAGTGTAATAATTTTTGGCTCAACTACCCTCTCAAAGATAACTCAGTTCTTTGGACCTTTGAAGTCACTTTAAGTATCATTTGTAATGTGAGGCTTGACATGATGTTTCAATCAACTTTGTTTTCTGTTTGTTTTATCTCATATCAAACAACTATTGCATAAACACTCATTTTTGACAGAATTGTAAAGCTCATCAATATCTAAAATAAATTCCCTTTTTCTTTTTATTTTTTTTTGTGGAATCAACAGTTAGATATACTCATCAAACTAAGATATCATGTATACAGTAAACTCAAAATTATTCAAGAACAAAAGGGAAGCTTTAACTAATAAACAAAATACACCACTCTATTTTTGGATTTTTGTTTTTCTATTTTTATATATTTTTTTTTAAAGTACACCTTCAACAAGGATTGTACATTTTGAGGTGTTGGCCATTAATAGGGATAGCCATTATTTCTCCCTGCAAAGTCTGTAGCTTGTAAGTATTTTGACTGATAACATGGGCAATTTGGTATGGGCCAATCCATTTAGGTTCAAACTTACCCTTTTCACCATGCTTATCATTTTTAGGATCCCAATAGATGACTATATCTCCTTGAGAAAAAGGAGTACCCTTGGCTTTCTTATTAAACAAATTTATAGTTTTCTGGGTTTGTTCCATCATTCTATTGAGGGTCTCTCTTCTTTGTTCTTCTAACAAGACAATTTGGTCAAGCCTTCTCTGAATGGGATCAGGGTTTTCATGATCTTGCAATAAAAGGGAAAGTGCCATTTTTTCCATTTTTGGGGGTAGTAGGGCTTTTTCTCCATAAACCATCTCATAGGGGGTTCTTCCTGTATTTCTTTTAATAGACAACCTATCAACCCATAAAGAAAATTTAAGCTCACTGTCCCATCCCCTTTTGTTTTTTCCTAATGACCTTTTTATTCTTGTTATTACATTTTTATTTGATGACTCAACTAGACCATTTCCTTGGGGATAATAATTAGCAGAATGAGATAATTCAATTCCATATTCAGCACAAAATTCTACCATTTCATATGACACAAAATATTGAGCATTATTAGTTACAAGCTTTTTAGGAACTCCATACCTGGTCAAGATATTTTCTTCTATGAATATGATGACTGTAGCAGATGTAGATGTTCTCAAAGGTGCAACTTCCACCCACTTGGTGAAGTAATATATTGTAGTTATGATCCACTTATGCTGGCCAGATGAATTAGGCTTGATCTCTCCAATCAGGTCAATACCCCATTGAGCAAAAGGTGCTTCAATGATTACTGGCCTGAGGGGCATGGCTGGTAGATGCTTTTTCCCTATAAAAACTTGGTAGTTATGACAATTCCTTACATATTTATATACATCCTTAAAAAGGGATGGCCAATAATATCCTGCTCTCATGATTTTATTGGTTGTAGCTCTTGGAGCAAAATGTCCCCCACAGAAACCATTATGAAATTCATTAATTATTTTTGGGACTTCTCTTTCATATAAGCAGACTAATAATACTCCATCAGGATGTTTCCAATATAATACTCCATTTTGTATATAATACTTTTGAGCTTGAAGTTTGACTGACCTCATTCTATTTATTGACATGTTTTTGGGGAATGACAGAGTTTGTAGATAGGACAAAATTTCTTCATACCATTTACATTCTTCATTTTTTATTCTTCTATCATCATATGTCTGATCTATGGTAAGAATATTTTTAGATCCTGCTTCTTCTTTGTTAGCCAACAGTTTAGCTAAACCCTGCCCTTTGACTGTTTTAACTATTTTGAATTCAACATCATATTGCAAAAGTTTTACCATCCATCTTGCTGGTCTTCCCAATGGCTCGATTGAGAAAAGATATATTTTATTGCTATAAAGGGAATACAACAGTAAAATTTGTTTGAGCCAAATATACCTTTAAAGTGTTCCAAATATTGGATGACTGCATAGGCATGTTTTTCCAATAGGGTGTATTTAAGATTTGCTCCTTTTAGTCCTGAGCTCATAAAGGCTATTGGCCTTTCATTATTTTCATTATCTTTTTGTGAAAGGACTGCAACAATAGAATGTTCAGATGCATATGAATAGATATTAAAATCCTTTGCATAATCAGGGCAACTTAAATCTGGAGTGGTTGATATGGCTTCTTTGATCTTGTTAAATGTTTCCATATTTTCTAATGTCCATTTTATTTCTCTAGTTTTCTTCACCATATCATTTATGGGTTTGGTCATTTCTACAAAATTTGGGACAAATATTCTGATAAAATTTATTTTGCCAAAGAATGACCTTACTCCTTTTAGATTCTTGGGTGGGGGAATTTTAGAAATGGCTTCTATCCTTTCTGGATCAATGCTTATCCCCTTTTCTGAAACTATATGACCTAGCAATTTTCCTTGTGTAGTTCCAAATATGCATTTTTTTGGATTTAGAGAGATTCCAAATTCCTTGCATCGGGAAAAAATTGTAGTCAAATGTTCTAAATGATCTTCTAGATTTTTAGAAAAAACTGTAATATCATCTAAGTACACTACTACAATTTTGAACATTAGTCCTTTGAAAGCAAAGTCCATCGCTCTTTGGAAAGTAGCACCTGCATTCATCAATCCAAAAGGTATTCTTAAATATTCAAATGTGCCCCAAGGTGTGGTGAATGTTGCCTTGTGTCTATCTTCTGGATTTATCGGAATTTGATTGTACCCTGAAAATCCATCTAACAGGGACAATCTAGTTGAACCTACTATTGCTTGCAACATTTGTTCCATGTTAGGCAATGGGTAATTGTCTTTCAGTGAGCTCTTGTTTAAATTTCTAAAATCCACGCATAGTCTAATATCCCCATTATTTTTCCTAACTGGTACTAAGTTGGATATCCAGGAGGAAAATCTGACTTTTCTTATTATCTTGGAGTCCAACAATTTTTGAACCTCTTTTTGCATTATTGGGTGCAGAGTTGGATTGTACTTTCTCTATTTTTGTCTAAATGGCTTGGCCTCTTCTTTCAAGGGTATTATATGTGTCATCACATCCATTTTGAAATTTTTAAGATCTTCATAGGTCCAAGCAAAATGTTCTTTGTTCTTTTTTAGAAAACTGATATATCCAGCCTTTTCTTTAGCAGGTAGTGCCATGTCTACTTTCACTATTCTAGGTTCTTTCATTGAGCCAATATTAATATCCTCATATATCACTTCTCTGCGTATAGGTTTATAGGCTTTGTCAAAATCATCAAATAGGCTTTCAAGAGACACCAATCCTTTGGGTATTCTATTAGTTTTCAACTGGATTACTTCTATTGGTTCTCCTATTTGATCTTTTAACTTTTCTTCATATTTTTTTTTATTTGTGGAAAACATGAAGAACACAAGCTTATACTGAGAGAGGGGGGGTGAACAATATAAGACCTCTTTTTACTTTCTCTATTTAACTTCAACTTCGCAAAGCAATGAACAAATAGCAATATCAAAGCAATGCATAAAGCAACACACAATGAGACACCAATTTTAATGTGGTTCACCCAACATGGGCTACATCCACAAAACTTTTCTCTAAAAATATTTCTCAAAGTTCTTTGGGAATCCTTCCCAATTACAATGTTTATGAGCCTCAGCCCAAAGGAGAAACCTTCCCCTACTCAAGTATTTATGAGCCTCTACCCAAAGGAGAATCCTTCCCCTCCTCACAAATTTATGAGCCTCCTACCCAAAGGAGAATCCTTCCCCTCCTCATGAATTTATGAGCCTCCTTCCCAAAGGAGAATCCTTCCCCTCGAAGATAAATTTATGAGCCTCCTACCCAAAGGAGAATCCTTCCCCTCAGCTCTGGAAATGATACTTTAGAAGATCACCTACCTCTTATTTTGCTAGCACGTGGAACTCCTTTCCATAGAAGACCTCCTGTCCTCAATGCTCAACCTCAAGAGACCTCTGTCCTCACTGATCACCTCCACAACAACTCATCAACTTGTACTAAACACAGTCAGTCGGTCCAACACAAGTCTTCCTCACTCTATCAGATCTATCCCAAGCTCAACTCATAAATCTTGAACAAATCAATCTCTGCTGCACACAAGCCTTCTCAAAGACTTGTCAAAATTGTCCTCAGGTTCTTCTCAAAGAACCACTTCAACTCTGTCCTCAAGTCCTCTGCTAGGACCTGTCCAAATTAGCTCACAAGTATTCACTAGAACCTGTCCAAATTAGCTCACAAGTTCATCAAGAAAAACTTTCTTAGCATGAACCCACAAAGAGAATTTTTAGAGACCCAATGTGATTCATCAACCTCAAATCTCATAGAAACATAAAGAGAATTGTTAGAGACTCAATATGTTCTATACTTAACTCCCAATCTCAATCTCAACTCAATCTCAATCTCAAAAGAATAAGATAGATGTAGTATGCTTTTCTCAAGAACATGAAACACAACCCAACAATTGCCAACAATGCAATATCTCATATAAAAATGATACTCATGTTCTTTCCACAACCAATATCTTTTCTCAACCAATTAGGGCTTTAACAACAATGCTTATAGACAAGGTTTAACCAACATCATTCAACTCAACATTAACCTTGAAGCATTCAACCAATCACTACATGAAAAGGAAACTAGTAGACATCCTTTTCCCTCCAAAGGTATTTGAACAAAACAACCACCAACATAAATCACCAATGCAAAGAATAACTTGCTCAAATCAATATCAATGGAGTAAGCCCAAATCATGTATCAAGTAAAGCATTAACTTGATCAAAACAACCTCCATGGAAGCAACTCAAATCTCAAAACAGCCAACTAAGGGTTTCACCAACTCAATGCAAGTAGCAAGACTTACTAACATAAACCCTAGTGCAAAAATGCTTCCTCTTCCTCAACCAAAATTATGCATTCACCCAAAAAACTCATCAATGATTTTAATGCATAAAAAATCTTCAATATCCAGAAAATGGGATTTACACCAACAAGAATACCTAGTAGACAACCTTTTCACTCCAAACTCAATTTCAAAAAATACACCATCAACAATATACATGGAAGAAGTTGCCCATACCTTTGTTTGAGGAAGAAGAGAATAGTTCTTCAACTCTGTTACCAACACCACCCTTAACTTTGCCACCAAGTTAGGGTTAGAACATAAAAGTAACCACAAAAATATTTATTCCATAAAACACTTTATGACTCCAATCCTTAGAAGTCAACTACCAAAAAATATAAAGCATACAAACAATATATCCTTTTACACCTTATTTCTCCAAATTAATTAAACCATGCTCAAGGAATAATAGCTTCTAAGCAAATCTCACTCAACAATCAAGCCAAAAATCTCAACCACACACTATCAACCTTATATCTCCAAAGAAACATTTAACCTTAAAAATAATTTTAAATAAATCTGCCCAACCACTTCTTCTTTAACAAAATGCAGATTTTATTTAAAAAACCTTACCAAAAAAAATGCTTTCGAAAATCGTGGGTCAACAGTGCCTCCGAAAAAAATCGAAGCGCAAAAACTCTTCTCACACTCCACGGTGGGAGTCGAACGCTTGACCTCCCTTCAAGTGCCTTCGCAGAACAGTCGTTGCCACTAGGCCAATGGTGCTAGCTTGAAGGCTAGAAAGAGTCTCCTTCTCCTTAACCCTTTGGCGGTGGATAAACGTGGTGAAAAAATGATAGCCGTAGCTTTTACTTCCCAAATTTTGCGCAATTCGAATTTCTTTCACACCTTTGCTTTGGACTATAGGTTATGGCTTATATAGCCAAACTTCCATGCTATGCACGATGTCGGTGGGAGGATAATTTGAAATTTTCGAATTAATATTATTTTGGCGCCTTCGAAACAACTTTAGGGTTTATGAAACCCTTTTGATTATTTAAAAAATAATCAAAGGTCTTTTAGACCTTAGACCTTAGGTGGAGAACCCATTAAATTATTAAAATAATTTAATCACTAAATCAAATAAATAATTAATTAAAAACCTTAAAAGGTTTTATTAATTAAGTTATTTAATTAATAAGTGTCTCCAGCCTTTGCATTAAGCTAAGAGTGGTTTTGAGAAAAACCCTTAATGCATCCACCTGGTTTTAATAAAAACCCTTAAACCTGCCATGGTTTTGATAAAAACCTTTTCATCTGCCACATGGAATCTCTCCAAAATATTCTAGAAAATATTCTTTGGAATCTTCAACCTTTGAAGCCAATAAATCCTCTTGACATTAATGCCAGTTCCTTTTGACATCAATGACAACTCATAGACAAGAAGCTAGGATCTCAAACCCAAAATTGCCAACAATCTCCCCCTTTGTCATTGATTGCAAACCATGCTTCTCAACAACACTGAAACTCAAAATTGCTGTATAGAAATCAGCTCCCCCGGACTTGAGGCTCTCCCCCTTACTCATATCTCTCCCCCTTTGTCATCAATGGCAAAGGGTCACCTTTGGGGCTTGGGACTAAGAATGAGCCTCTTAGCTTAGTCCCTCCCCCACCTCCTATTGAGGTGATTAATTTTGGGGTGGGAGTAAAACTCCCATTAGGCATTGATCTTCATCAGTGTCTATAGCTATCTTACCATGTCTTCTCTTGTTATCCTTGTCCATATTCCTGTTCCTGTTCATGTCATTGTTGTTGTTCTTGTTATCATTCCTGTTCTTATCCATGTCTTGATTCTTGTGCTTGTTCATACCCTTGTTCCTGTTCTTGTACCTTGGAATTTTAGCTCTACACTGTCTAGCTATGTGACCTTCATTGTTGCACTTATAACAACTAACAATGTTATTTCTTTGAGGCATACCGATCTTTGACTCCATCCGTTCTCGACCAACCCTATTCTCGTTATTAGCCTTGCAATAAACAATCTTTTGCCCAAACTATTTACAAGAGTAGCAATACCCTTGAAAGAAATTACCACCTCTCGAATCTGTCATTTACCTTCCTCACTTGAGTCATGCAATGTGAAGCCATGTGACCAAACTTGTGACAAGCAAAACATTTGCCATTAAACTTTCCTTGATTTGACCTCTTAGGTCCTGTAAACTTTCTCCCCTTTTTTTGATTCATGTTTTCTGATTCTGTGCATCTATCACTCAAGGACTCTTTTTCTAAAGTACTTTCCTCATCAGAACTCTCTTCCTTTCGGAATATCTTATTAGATTCCCCAGCAGAGTCATCAACCTGTTCCATGTGTTTCTTACCAAAACCAAGACCTGTTTTATCTGTTGTCCTTCTTTGATCTTTGATGATTGACTTTACCTTTTTGGTGCTATCTTCAAACCTGTAAAGCTTCTCCTTGTACTCTTTAGTTTCCTATTTCAAGGAAGCCACTTTCTTTTCCAACTCTCTACACTCAAGAACCTTAGAATCTAACTTATCCTTAAGTTTTTGTGTCTTAGCTATAGAGAAGTCAAGACTTTCTATAAGCTCATATCTCTCAATACAACATTCATCCAATTTATCATTGAGTCTAGCATTCTTCTTTCTTTCCTTTTTCAAAGCACTAAGAGCACTAACAAGTTCAGCTTCAAGATCTACTTCACCATCCTCTATAACTTCCTCTATTTGTTTGCCTTTTGAAACATCAATGACTTTTTTAGATTTCTTATCACTAGAGGTGCTACCCTTTTCTAAAGCCATACAAAGATCTTCCTTACAATTTTTCGAAGCATCCTCATACATAGTATAACTAGAAATCAATCCATCATTTGTGCAATCATCCTCAAGATGTCCAAAATTTCCACATCTAAAACATTTCATAAGGACAAATCTATGTTTCTTTTCTTCTTCTTTTTTTGTTAGGAACAACATCTCATTTCCAACATCACTTGAAGAACTTTCACTATCACTACTAGAACACTTACTTGCCTTGTCTAGGTAGAAAATTTTCTTGTGTTTGTGAGAGTACCTCTTTCCTTGATTGCTTTGCTCATCTTTATTCTTCCTTTGATGCATGTGCCTTTCAGAATCCTTGCTCTTATAATCCCGTTTATCTTCATCACTTTCATCCTTGGCAGCAGTACAATTAGTAGCATAATGACCAAACTTTCCACAATTGAAACACTTGACATATTTCATACCTTTGTGCTTGATTGAGAACTTGCCCTTCTTGTTGTGATATGCCTCTTCATCACTAGAAGACTCATCACTATCTTGAAGCTCTTCACCCTTGGATTTCTTGGTAGCCTTGAAAGCTGCCTCCTTCTTAACATCAACCTTCACTTGAGTTCTCAACTCAAATGCTGCAAGTATACTATGAAGCTCATCCTTTTTCAACTTATCCAAATCCTTAGCTTCCTCAATAGCAAAAATAGTTTCACTAAATCTATTTGGAAGAGACCTCAAAATCTTATCACAAATATCATTTTTAGCAAGCTCAAGACCTAGTTCCTTCATAGAGTTAACAATATCGTCCATACGAAGCATATAGTCACTAATATTTTCTTCATCATTTATATTGAGATGTTCAAACATACCTTTGAAGTGTCTCAACTTGGCCTTTCGGACATTTGCATCACCTATATGAACCACCTTCAACTGTTTCCACATTTCACTAGCTGTCTTGCAGTGAATCACCTTGGTAAGATCTGCCTTTTGTAAACCCTTCAAGATTGCATTCGTTGCCTTTGAATTGCTATGATGTAGGAGAATATCTTCCTTAGTAGAAGGACCATGCTTAGGAATGGTATACTCATCCTCAATCACTTCCCAAACTTCATTTCCAATATCCATAAGATGAACCTTCATCCTAGCACTCCAAAGCCCAAAATATGCCCCATCAAGAATAGGTTATGCATTACCACTTGTAGATTCCATTGTGTTCTTTACAATATTTTCCTTCAAGCTGTTAAACTTTCCAAAGGAACCCGCTCTGATACCAATTGAAGAACACAAGCTTATATTGAGAGGGGGGGTGAACAGTATAAGACCTCTTTTTACTTTCTCGATTTAACTTCAACTTTGAAAAGCAATGAACAAATAGCAATATCAAAGCAATGCATAAAGCAACACACAATGAGACACCAATTTTAACGTGGTTCACCCAACATGGGCTACATCTAGAAAACTTTTCTCTAAAAATCTTTCTCAAAGTTATTTGGGAATCCTTCCCAATTACAATGTTTATGAGCCTCAGCCCAAAGGAGAAACCTTCCCCTACTCAAGTATTTATGAGCCTCTACCCAAAGGAGAATCCTTCCCCTCCTCACAAATTTATGAGCCTCCTACCCAAAGGAGAATCCTTCCCCTCCTCATGAATTTATGAGCCTCCTACCCAAAGGAGAATCCTTCCCCTAAGCACAAATTTATGAGCCTCCTGCCCAAAGGAGAATCCTTCCCCTCAGCTTTGGAAATGATACTTTAAAAGATCACCTACCTCTTATTTCGCTAGCACGTGGAACTCCTTTCCATAGAAGACCTCATGTCCTCAATGCTCAGCCTCAAGAGACCTTTGTCCTCACTGATCACCTCCACAACAACTCATCAACCTGTACTAAACACAGTCAGTCGGTCCAACACAAGTCTTCCTCACTTTGTCAAATCTGTCCCAAGATCAACTCATAAAGCTTGATCAAATCAATCTCTGCTACACACAAGCCTTCTCAAGGACTTGTCAAAATTGTCCTCAGGTCCTTCTCAAAGAACCACTTCAACTCTGTCCTCAAGTCCTCTGCTAGGACCTGTCCAAATTAGCTCACAAGTCTTCACTAGAACCTGTCCAAATCAGCTCACAAGTTCATCAAGAAAAACTTTCTAGCATGAACCCACAAAGAGAATTGTTAGAGACCCAATGTGATTCATCAACCTCATAGAAGCATAAAGAGAATTTTTAGAGACTCAATATGTTCTATACTTAACTCCCAATATCAATCTCAAATCTCATAGAAACATAAAGAGAATTGTTAGAGACTCAATATGTTCTATACTTAACTCCCAATCTCAATCTCAATCTCAAAAGAATAATATAGATGTAGTATGCTTTTCTCAAGAACATGAAACACAACCCAACAATTGCCAACCATTCAATATCTCATATAACAATGATACTCATGTTATTTCCACAACCAATCTATTTTCTCAACCAATTAGGTATTTAACAACAATGCTTATAGACAAGGTTTAACCAACATCATTCAACTCAACATTAACCTTGAAGCATTCAACCAATCACTACATGAAAAGGAAACTAGTAGACATACTTTTCCCTCCAAAGGTATTTGAACAAAACAACCACCAACATAAATCACCAATGTAAAGAATAACTTGCTCAAATCAATCTCAATGGAGTAAGCCCAAATCATGTATCAAGTAAAGCATTAACTTGATCAAAACAACCTCTATGGAAGCAACTCAACCATAAATCTCAAAAAAACCAACTAAGGGTTTCACCAACTCAATGCAAGTAGCAAGACTTACTAACATAAACCCTAGTGCAAAAATGCTTCCTCTTCCTCAACCAGAATTATGCATTCACCCAAAAAAATCATCAATGATTTTAATGCATAAACAATCTTCAATATCTAGAAAATGGGATTTACACCAACAAGAATACCTAGTAGACAACCTTTTCACTCCAAAATCAATTTCAGAAAATACACCATCAAAAATATACATGGAAGAAGTTGCCCATACCTTTGTTTGAGGAAGAAGAGAATAGTTCTTCAACCTGTTACCAACACCACCCTTAACTTTGCCACCAAGTTAGGGTTAGAACATAAAAGTAACCACAAAAATATTTATTCCATAAAACACTTTATGACTCCAATCCTTAGAATTCAACTACCAAAAAATATAAAGCGTACAAACAATATATCCTTTTACACCTTATTTCTCCAAATTAATTAAACCATGCTCAAGGAATAATAGCTTCTAAGAAAATCTCACTCAACAATCAAGCCAAAAATCTCAACCACACACTATCAACCTTATATCTCCAAAGAAGCATTTAACCTTAAAAATAATTTTAAATAAATCTGCCCAACCACTTCTTCTTTAACAAAATGCAGATTTTATTTAAAAAACCTTACCAAAAAAAATGCTTCCGAAAATCGTGGGTCAACAGTGCCTCCAAAAAAAATCAGAGTGCAAAAACTCCTCACACTCCACGGTGGGAGTCGAACGCTTGACCTCCCTTCAAGCGCCTTCACAAAACAGTTGTTGCCACTAGGCCAATGGCGTTAGCTTGAATGCTAGAAAGAGTCTCCTTCTCCTTAACCCTTTGGCGGTGGATAAACGTGGCAAAAAAATGATAGCCATAGCTTTTACTTTCCAACTTTTGCGCAATTCAAATTTCTTTCACACCTTTGCTTTGGACTATAGGTTATGGCTTATATAGCCAAACTTCCATGCTATGCACGACGTCAGCGGGAGGATAATTTGAACTTTTCAAATTAATATTATTTTGGCACCTTCGAAACAACTTTAGGGTTTATGAAACCCTTTTGATTATTTAAAAAATAATCAAAGGTCTTTTAGACCTTAGACCTTAGGTGGAGAACCCATTAAATTATTAAAATAATTTAATCACTAAATCAAATAAATAAATAATTAAAAAACATTAAAAAGGTTTTATTAATTAATTTATTTAATTAATAAGTGTCTCCAGCCTTTGCATTAAGCTGAGAGTGGTTTTGAGAAAAACCCTTAATGCATCCACCTGGTTTTAATAAAAACCCTTAAACCTGCCATGGTTTTGATAAAAACCTTTTCATCTGCCACATGGAATCTCTCTGGAATCTTCTAGAAAAGATTCTTTGGAATATTCAACCTTTGAAGCCAATAAATCCTCTTGACATTAATGCTAGTTCCTTTTGACATCAATGACAACTCATAGACAAGAAGCTAGGATCTCAAACCCAAAATTGCCAACAAAACATCCCAAAAGAGATGCCACTTTCGGGTTAGACCCAAGGAGGTAGGGGTATCCATTCCACAAAAAATTCCCAGGACTCGGACTTGGCCTACCACATTTGACATACTCAAGGAGCAAAAAAACACACAAAACCAATTTAAAAATAAGTAAATAACAACAAAAATAATAAAATAAAATAAAAAAATGCTCCTTGAGTGTGTCAAAAACAAAAGCACAACCAAACACACATAATAAGATAAAAGAAACCACAATACAAACCACATAGAAAACATAAGAACCACATAACAAAACATAAACAAGACAAAAAAAACATAACACTACAAAGACATAACCCAAAAAAACATGAAAAATAAACACAACCAAAACATAAAAAATTAAAATAAAATAAAATAAAAATAAAAATAAAAAACAACCAACAACAGACAATAAACAAAAACAAAAAACATAGAAAACATTCACACATAAAAATACGAATTAACACAAACAAAGAGAAACCCAAGAACAAGAACAAAAAAAACACAAGAACAATAACAAAAAACATAAAAAAAAAACACAAAACAACAAAAACACATGAACAACAAAAAACAACACAAAGAACACAAAAACAAATCAAAACAAAAGAACCCACCCACCTTAAAAAACTAAACAAAAAAAAAAAAAAAAATTGAACATAACAATGACCTATCTAGACCAGAAGATTAATAAGGGAAGCATCAACAGAGGAAAAAAAATAAAGAATAGAATGAGCTAGGGAACTAAAAAAAATTGAATGAACCAAAGAGAAGCAAAAAAAAAAAAAAAAGCAAGAAGAAACTAGGTAACTTCAGAACTAATATCTTTTTCATCATATATGACATCTGCATATTGATTTTGCAAAGTCATAACATCCTTAATATCTATATCATCTTGAAAAACCTGAAGATACACTATGTTATCTGGCACAGAAGGTTTATAGACTGAGATAGTTGGAAATCTATCCATGTACTATGTAGTTATTTTTGGGTGATCTAGACCTGTGGCATTCATAGCTAAGAGATCTGCAACATGATTTTGTTCTCTAGGAATATATGAAATATTGAAAGCCAAGAATTTATCAATTTATTCTAGTATTGCATTTCTATATTGCTTAAGTCTAGGATGCTTGGTCTGATATTTACCTTTTATTTGTAGTATAATAAGTTTTGCATCCCTTGTTACAATTAAGTAGTTAATACCTAACTCTTTTGCCTTTTTTAGCCCTAATAGTAAAGCTTTGTACTCAAATACATTGTTTGTGCAAGGAAATTGCAATCTATAAGGTATACCAAGGTAATTTCCTTTAATATCAATCAAATTTACACATGCACCTGCTCCAGATTGGGATTTAGCCCCATAAAATGACATGGTCCACATTTCTTAGGTTAATACTCGATTTGATTCAGCATCAGTTATTCTCATATCCTTTAGATCCATGTTCTTTGCATCTAGTACTTCCATCAGGAATGGGTTGTGCCATATTGAATAAACTCCCATCCCTTTTGCTTCCATAGAGTTAACTAAGTTAATCATGGTTTTATCTATTTGAATTAGCTCTATGGAGTGTTTTTTGAATGGTTCCCTTATCAAAATTATATTCTCCTTATCTGATATGGGGATGGTAGCATAAGACCAGTCTAGTTGTATTGATCCTCCTAGTTTTTCTGCCTAATGCCTACTGAGTAATAGTGATAATAATGGGTCAACATCAACTACTGCTATATCCATAACAATGCCATTTTTGGGGTGTTGGTCTAGGAAAACTAATAATCTAGTTATCACCCCTACATAGAGAATTTTTCTGCTGTCCATTACAAAAATAGGGGTAGAATCTCTAGAACAGATTAATCCTATTTAGTCAGCTATTAACTTAGGCATGATATTATGTGAATCTCCATTTTCAAGCATGGAATTATGAATAACATATCTTTACCCTTCATCTAATTATATCTTAATTACACATAGAAGGGTCTGACAGAAGATGGTGATCTTGTATCATGTTGATTTTGTCTAGCAGTATGACAAGTAGGGTATTCTTTCTGCTATGCTAATCCAAAAGCTCTGCATACTTGTTATTTGTATGTTTGAACTTTCATAAGTTCACCAAATGTGATATTAACTTTTTGCTTACTAAGTTCTGACCCAACATCAAATTCTATCTTCTTTATATCCAATGGTTTATTACTTTCTTCTTTGGGAACTTCTTCTATTGATTATATTACCTCAGGAGTAATTTTTTTATGGTTCCTATCAGTTTTATCTTTAATGATATTTTTATTGGTGAAATTTTGTCTTCTTGGTTCATTTGTAGATAATTTCTCTGTTCTTTTAAGGACTGTTCTATTCCTTAAATTTAAAACATGGGTTACCTCTAATTATTCAACCTCTTGAGTAGTGGGAATCAATTTCCCTTGCTTCATCTTATCATATCTTGACTCATGTGAATTCTGTAAGATTTTAGTTTCTTCAGTCACTAAGATCTTAGGATGATGATTTGAAGCATATTTATCCATGTCTTCTTCAAAAAGCCTTTCTCTGGATTCATCTTCAATGGACCAATATGCATTGATTCTTATATCCTATTTTGATTCTACATGCATATCTACATTATGTTGATCACTCAAGTGTATTCCACATGCATCAGTGTTATGGGGTGCATCACAAGTAGAGCAAAAATAAAGAAAACCTTCAGCTAAATTGGCAAATAGCATTCAGTTAGGGACATTGTTCTGATCCCTATCAAAATCTCTATTTTTCTAGTTATTATTCCCATTACCCCTATTCCTATTCCCTTATTCAAAACCATTGTTGTTTCCCCAATTCTTGTTGTAATTTTTCTTAAATGGGGGATGGTTATCAACATGTGGTCGCTCTGTCTATGAATATTCACCACTATTTCCATTTATTTCAATTCTTGCTAACCTATTACTCATGTTGTTGAAAATTTCTATCATTTGACTGGTCAACTTCTCCACAGGATCAATTTCAGTTCTTCTTTGTATATCAAAATCCACTCTCTCAGGTTTTCTCTCAAGCATGTTAAACTCTAAAGAATAAGGCTTCATATTACCACTATCAAACATATTTCTTTCTATATCCATTGCTTTTTCCATACAACCATAAATTGTAGTGGCTTGTTTTTGCCTTAATTCATAGTTAAACTCTCCTTGAAACACATTCTTATAAAAACAAATAGACTGAATATCACTAGGCCTAAGGTTGGCAGGGATTTTGTTTCTTGTTTTTGAAAATCTTCTGTTAAAATCACTAACAACCTTATTTTCTTTCTTTTTCATAATGCCTAGCTTAGTTAACAATGATTGTTCATTTTTCCTTTCACCATACTTATTTAGGAACACCTCTTCCATTTTGGTGAAGTCTAGGATATCATTGTTAGGAAGAGAATTAAACCATTCTCCAGCATATTTTTCTAAAGTCTGTAGAAAAAGTCTTAATACTACATCTTCATGTTCAACTTCTAGACTTTCCATTGCATATAAATTTTTTTTTATATGATCATCTCCAGTTACTGCATTGTTTCCTAAAAATTTAGGGAGGTATTTGTGAGCTTTACTAGGTAAGGCATTTAAATTTACTAGTAATACAAAATGTCTATATCTGTTTGTTCTTCACAAATGAACATTACATTGAGCCATAGCTACTGTTGTATTTAATTTCATAGATGTAGTACCTATGGTGGTATGGGTCTAGGTAGTTTGAACGTATATTGATGAATTATCTACCTTTAAATGAGGATAATCACATATATATTCTACTACTAATTTTAAAAATTCATCTATAGTAATATCAACAGTAATAGTATTATGGATTTTCTTCACGTACCTTTTACCACTAGAATTTAATCTACTATTATAAATGGTATTCTTAAAAAGTAGAGTTTTTTGGGTATGTATAAATACCTCTAGATTCTCGAGTTCTGGAAATAGCTCCTTACCACTTCTCCTGGTGTTTTCCAGCACATTCTGTTCTCTCCTTTTTATATTTTTCTTCTGGGTTCATCCAATAGAGTTTCCAGCACTAGGGTGCTAAAATAATAGTGTATACTCTTATCAAGAATGCTTGATATTATCTCTCATCCTCATAGGAGTGGGTTCTTGGGGAAAATCAAGAAAATCAAGAAACCAAAAATTCAAGAAAATCAAGAAAGAAAATTTTCAAGAAAATCAAGAATGTAAAAACTTACTTCAAAACATAAACTACGGACATAGGAAAAATAAAGAACTTCTAACAAAGTGAAAATTAAAATGCTAGTTATTTACTTTAATTGGTCATCCGTTGATTAAAAATAATCGTTGAAGAAAATTTTTTAAGAAGATAATTGAATCTTTCTAAGAAGTCCTCCCCGAAAATGATGCCAAAAAACTTTTGGAACTGATTTTTGCATCTGTAGGAAATCAATTGTCATGCTACAATAATCCTTTTGAAACCAACGAGCTATTACAGGCTCTGGTCGACCTACCTCATGTTCTGCTAAATCTGAATATTGCTAAAGAATATGGTAGAACGGGTAAGGAAACCCCAGTGAAAATTCTTTAATTAAAATTCTAATTTGCACGCTCCAGATTTATATTAAACTATAAGTATTTTTATTAAAATTACCAATCCTAAAAATAACCAACTATTATGTCTTATGTAGACCAGTGCCTAGATTCATTGGGCTATTATAGAAATTTAACAACAATTTTAATATGAAACAGAGAGAAGGGGAGAAAAAAATTGGTGTTCTTAATATCATTCGAATATCAAAATAAAATCAAGAGTTAACCAATGAAATAAATGTATATAATGCATTCAAATAATGTAACCCATCATACAGATACACACAATACTAAGATAAAGAAATAATAGGAATAAAACCCAGAATTGTATTGATTTCATAAAATATTACATGCAGAGTGGGTGGGATGCCTTTTAACTATGTTTTTCTTAAATAAATACATCAATACAATGAAGAGGACTATGTTCAAATAATGTAATAGGTCTCTCCAAATCTTCTTATTCCAATCTGGTAACAAAAGAATCTATGAATCCTAGGCTCAATAAAGCTAGAAATATTCTCAGCTTCTTGAACGCTTTCCTATCATACAATCCTGCACAACAAGGGGAGGAAGAAAGAATGAATAAAAGAAAATAGACACTAAGAAATACAATAGCACAACTAACAGGGAACTCAAGTATATCTCTTAGCAAAAATGCTATTCTCTAATTGCTTGATGCAGAATCCAGCCCTGCCTGCTTCCCTTTATAGCTACTGGTTCTTGATTTTATTATTTATGGTTGAATTATGGTTGTACACTTGGCATCATCTAATTGAACCCATTATGTATGTTGTCCAACTAGCTTTGAGGTTTTTATTGTGCTCCTTTCTTTGACTTGTTCAAACAAATTCCTACTAAACTGGTGATTTAAGTATGATGAGAACTTTGATCTGATTCAGCTACTTCTTGGTGCGTTTAGCTACTGCTTTCCAAACTATACTATTTTGAGTTGCCTTTCCTTGATACTTTGATCCTTTAACTACCCCAGAGATATATCCTATTTTTGTAGTTGTCTGTGGTGCAGAATCTACTTTTTGTTGAGTGTAGGTATTGACCAATTTTCCATTTAAACTCATTTGCAACCCTTTAATATGCTCATCAATCAACTTCCATATTTCTATGTCAAAAGTGGCTACAATCTTAAGCATATTCATTTATTGTAGAATTTGGTTTTTTTGTATAACAATAACAGACATGTTTCTATCATACTAAAGTAGTAAGGCTTCTGTAGTATTCACCATGAGTGTAGTTTGTTTAATCATCTCCTCCTCATCACCTTATTCATAGTCAAATCTCTCAAGGGTTTATTTGAATATTCCTTCTATGTTTGATGCTTCCAAGCATTGATCTAAGGACAAGACAAATATATCAGTTTATCTGTAGCATCCTTTATCATATCGTTCATCTCAGTCACAAAATTTGTCCATTTTTCTCAGTTTGATCCAAATAAGGCTGCTTTGAAAAATTCAAAATTGATTTGAATCTTATTTCCTCTAGTGTTGTTATTTCTTGTCCTTGCAGTTCTTCAAAATGATCCCCTATGTAGTCTAGGGTTGGGTGAATGAATTTAAAATATTTTTCTCTTTCCTGCATCAAGGTCATGATTTCTTGAGCAGTTATTTGAATTACCTTTATTTGCTTAAACATTTTAGTAAAAACTTTAGCTCGAGCTTTTATTTTTATATACATGTCTTTCCTCATTACATTCAAATAATATACATGATCTTGAACTTTGGTCAATACAGGTGGCTGGGAAATTGAAGCATTTTTCTTATTTAATTCTTCTTGTTGCTTACTTATCACAACTTTCAATTCTGATTTTTCTTCTTCCTCTTGACTCAATTGCTTTTTGAGTATTTCAAAATTTTCAACAAATTGGTCTATGACTTGATTACTCATAGTTTTAGTAAGCTTTGTCATATTAGCTTGTTTACCCAGTAGTGATGATCCTCCTATTTCTTCATTGGTGCTGAAAATAGTGGGTTTTGTAGAGGGAGATCAACTTTAGCAATGTATGACACAACTGTCCCCATTTTTGCCTTTTTCGAAGATTGTTCTTCTGTATTTCCCATTCTTGCTACTAACTATAACTCTTGTTCATCTATAGTAGTAAATGTCACTTATTCATATGTTCTTTCCAAAACAACCTTGGCAACAGGTAGAGATAATTTGGGTTTCTTAGCTTCTACTGGAGCTATTTATTTTTGACTTTTTACTGAGTAGCTTTGGAAGAGGCCACCCAGCCCACCTTTTACTTGTATTACTATTGGAATTTTTATCTCCTATCTCTTTATGTTTATAGAATTCGGGACGACCATGGATGCCAATTTCTTCACACTGGTCACAACTAAAACATTATCAGGTATAGGAACTACAACATGCTTTGTTGATGGTGCTTTTTGAGAGGATGAAGTTACTATTTCTTTTCCATTATCTGTATAGGTTTGTTGAGGATCTTCTTTTGGTGTTGCCTCTATTCTAGGCTGCTCATTCACTAGGATTTTAACCTGTTGTTCTACTATATCAATAGTTCTAACAGTGACCTCAATTAATTCTATGTCCTACTCCTCTATCAATTCTAGCAAAGGGCCTTCTTTAATTACTAGGTCTATCCTTGGCATAACAGGTGTTGTAGTATCCACTGAAATCTCCTAAAGCCTTCTTAGTTCGATTGGGTAGTCATAGGCTTCACAAAACTATGTGATACCTCTATTTTCTGGAGGGAAATTATCCCATACTATTTTTAAATATGATTTTTTCTCTATAGCTTCTAATAATCTCTCTTCAAAAGCATCTTCTCGATGCTTGATTCAAGCATACTATCTCTTCTCCATCATCTTACTGTAAGTTCCTTTTTGGTCATAAAACCTCCATGACACTTCATCGAATCCCATATTGTCCAGTTCAAACATTCCCTTGAGTAGGGAAGGATATCCAAAAAATACATAATCTCCAAAATGACAAGGAACATCAAGCTAGGGGACTTTCCCATGCTTCTTAACCAGTCTCATTTTAGCCTCTTCTGCCACTTGTCTGCATAATTCTAGGGCTTCTATGGATATTGGGCAGTACTGGGGTAACACCTTAGGAGGTATTTTAGCTCCATATAATCTGATGTAAGTAAAACCCTTCGTGAAGAAGAAATATCCTATCTCATTTTATTTAATGAATGCCCTTACCCTTGGCCCTAATATTTTTGGAATTAGCCTAATTGAGGCCCAATGGATTTCTACCAGGAAACAATCACAAAACCAGCCCATGTGATTTCGTCCTTCATGAAGTCTCTAGAAGCTATTATGTACATAGGGGCTATCTATGGTTTTTAATCTCTTACGAGCTTCTTCCCCCAATTGGCTCACTATTAAGTGAGTGAGAAAAGAAAATTGTGAAAATTGAGGCATCTCTTGCCTTTGTTCGAATATTTATCTCTTAAGTTCTACCATTTCTCTGTGTATTTATGAGCTCAATTCGAGTTCCCAGGCGTAGATAGGAGTTTTATGTCCTCTATTACATTGCACATCTAAATACAAAACTCTTTTCTTTACTATACTCATATTTTGTACTCCCAATACTATGTTTATAATGTCACATAAGTCTTGTACCCAGGGTTTAAAAGTATTTTTATTAATTAGGAATTTTTTCTCTATTTCTACATGTGTATGAAATAATTTTTTAAAAATTTCCATCTCAATGAACATGCAATATTGGTGTTCGATTACCTGGTCCACCAAAAATATGGTATACTTTGTCAGATTGAACACTTCCTGGATATCTTCGACTTTGGAACTGAACACCTTCTGATTCTTGTAGTCTCGAAAGGTCCTTGTTCTTTTTTCATATGCCACTATTAACCAAGCCATCAAATCTACGGAGAAATGAACTTTTGGGCATATCAAATTTCCACAGTTACTGTTCCATATATTGTCTCTATGGAAACCCTTGTACTGCTAGCTCCGAGCTTTATAGAACAAATCTACCATTATCCATGAGGTTGTGTTATCGCATTCCATTGCTTGGGTGAAACTCTTAATGCAGGCATTGTTGATCTCGTACAATTGAGCTGAGTTGGGGTTTTTATTTGCCCCACATTTCTTGGCAAAATCATACATAATGGTACCAGGAATAGGCGGTCTAGAAATCATAGAATAGGGTGATTTATCTATGATGAAATTTATGGCTTCTCATGTATCTGCAAGTATGAAAACATCTCCCCATGATGCCATTACTCTCATGATTGTTTGTCAAGTTCTTTGAGTTATCAAAAAATGAATACTCTCCTCCTTATGTGCTTCTGATGTATCAATTCTAATTCTTGGTATACCAATGGAGTGGCCTTGACTGGTTTCGTAAGTTCATCTATAGGGTGGTGGAGCTAACTTGATAAATTCGCACATTTTGTTATTGACACGATGCCACCAACCGTTGTTCAAAATTGGCCAATGGAATCATACCAACTCAATATTTTTTGGATTTTTGTGCTTTATGATGGGTGATATCTGTTAACTTACGATCCTGGGTCCCTTTGATACATGTGCCTGCAATAATTCATGCTTTCTATTCATTCATCAATGGGGATATTTTAATCTGACATGGAATGGTATGTTTTGGGTCTCATACCATCTTAGATCTGAGTGATAACTACATATTTGGAATCCATTATGTCTCCCTTGGGGTCTTCACGATATCCGACTCTTGGTGTGAGTGTTGGTTTTTACCTATGATGTCCCTTTTTAACTAAGTCAACTGTGATTAATCACAACTGTGGGATTGATCTGAGATGAAGCGTATCCGTTGATCTCAAAAAAATTGTGTGATAGTGAGTGTACCTATTCTCATGTAAACACTTGAAATAACATGTTTTATTGGTCTTCAATTAATAATATTTATTCGATGTTAATCATTATATTGTTAAACTTTAATAACTTGTTTTAATCGATGGTAATCATAAAATACACTTAATTTTCTTTTGCAATCATCGTTGGATCTTATGGTTTTGAGGCACAACCGTTGGATCATACATATGCACGTATTCTTTAATAAATGGGAAAAATTCATATGTACCTCGACTAAATTAATCAACCCAATGCTTAGATTAACGTTTGATTATCTTCCCATATGTGCACCATTGGATCTGGGTGGTCAATGATTGTCGTCATTCGATTCATGTGTTATAAGATATTTATTTATGCTTTGGATCTTTGTCACCAGTTATAGGCCTTCGCATCCGTTGATTCTTGATTTAGTTTGTGCGCTGCCATTTGATCACTGAGAAGATGCATGCTAGATAATGAAGTTATAAACCTTTCCTTTTCTATTAATCATGATTAAGGTGAAAAGAGGGAAGATTAGTCAATGTATTAAACCCTTACTAAACACGATTGATGTCAATTAATTTCATCCTTACCCATGCCTTTTACTTTCCATCTTGTGATTTTGGCACGGTCGTTGGATCTGAGTGGAGACAAGCATAGTTGTTGGATCTAATCAACCTGCAATTTAGTTTAATCAAGCATTTATAATATTAATCATGATTAGGGAAAAAGAGGGAAAATTAGCCGACGTATTAAACCCTTGCTAATTATGATTAACTTTAATTAATTCCTCCTGATCCTTAACCCTCTTTAATGCATATTTAATTAGTGCGACACCTTAGATTTAAGATTTATTGGGAGCAGTCGTTCAATTTTGGTAACTAGCATGATGATTAATCATATGGGACGCGTTATCTTAATATTAATTTTAAAGTTCATTTTAATCAAAGTAGTCACAACCGTTGATCTAATCTTCGTTCAGCATGATCATCTGATTTGTTGGACTTGCTTGGATTTTAAATTGACATTTGACTTATGACGACTTTACTTTAAACCTTTGACTCTTTAGAGGACACAAATTCGTTGATTTTATGGATGATTGAGCACTGTCGTCCGATTAGTTTATACTTACTCACTAATTAATCAGAATTTTGACCATTATGACCCATGCTTAAACTTTTGACTTTTTGGATAGCACACGACCATTGATTTGATCCTTGACGAAGCGCTACCGTTGATCTTGTTAAAGGTGCAAGGATTTTAACTTTTTTTTAGCCTTAGTTTTAACCTTTGGAGTCTTTAGTGAGTGTGCGTCCATTGGATTTGGTCCTCGACGAAGCACTGCCATTAGATTGAAGACAACTTGCTCGATTTTTAAATCTTAGGTTAAGTTTTTAATGAATTTTTGACTTATCTTTCAGACTATTTCATGAGTGCGCATCCATAAAATTTTCTCAGGAAATGCGCTTCCTTTCGATTAAGTCTAAGGTGCAACCTTTTTACTTCTTGACTACACTTTATTTTTGAATTATCTTTGGTTTTATTTCATTAAAGTGCTATCATATGATTTATCTGGATCGTGCGTGACCCTGTTGGCAATTTTGGGTACCTTGGGTCCATTGCCTTTGCTCAAGTGTAGAAGTTGTCATTGATGTCAAGAAGCTCTTGAAGGAATTTGATTTAATGTCAGATTATTCAGAGCATGGACAGTGAGTTTCCAGGAAGATCATAGTAGCCCTTTTTGCAAAAGATCAAAGAAAAAGACAAGTAAGAAAAGGTATGCAGCAGGCAAGAAAAACTGTCGCGATTTCGCGACATGTTAGAGGAGAGAGAAAGTGCTGGAAAAACTGTCATGATTTCGTGACATGTTTGAGGAGAGAGAAAGAGCTGGCAAAACTGTCACGATTTCGTGACATGTTGGCAGAGAAGAAGAGCAAGGTGGAAAGTGTCACGATTTCGTGACATGTCGCATTTTCATGACTCGAAAAGTGCAGGAAGGTAGAGAAGGAAAAGTGTCACGATTTTGTGACATGTAGCAAAGGGAAGAGTCGAAAGCTGAAAGCATCACGATTTCGTGACAGGCTGCAAAGAAATCGTACGGATGCAGAAAGTGTCACGATTTCGTGACAGGTTGAGATGGCAGCATTCAGTTGGAGAAAGTGTCACGATTTCATGACAAAAATAGGAAGCAAGTCTTCAACAGAAGAAGCGTCATGATTTCATGATGAATTCAAGAAGGAAGAGCTCGAAGGTGAAAGTGTCACGATTTCGTGACATGTTCCAGTTTTGCGGGCGTAAGGCAGAGAAAAGCATAAGGCAACGAAAGTGTCATGATTTCGTGACATGTTCCATTTTCGCTAGTGCAAGCCGAGAAAAGGTTGAGAAAGCGAGAAGGGTCACGATTTCATGACAGAATTGAAGATGACGTCAGTAGAGGCAGAAGTGTCATGATTTCATGACAAAAGTAGAGAAGAAGGCCATGAAGACAGAAGGGTCATGATTTCATGATAGAAGTGAAGATGACGTCAGCAGAAGTAGAAAGTGTCATGATATCATGACAAAAGCCATAAGATAGTGTTCGGTTGCAAAGGTGTCACGATATCGCGACATGTTGTAGTTTCGCGATAGAAGCTACAGAGGAGTTGCAGAGGCAGTGAAGCCGACAAAGTTAAATTTGGGCCGACGAAGTTTAGGGTTTGCAGTCGACGTAGTTTAGGGTGTGCAGCCAACTAAGATCAAGGTTTTAATCTTGAAAGTGTTAGTATAAAAGGAGGGCTGCTTGGAGAGTTAAGCATCGATCGGGTGTGTGTTCGAAGTGCGACTTTCATAGATAGAGTGCGGGGGAGAAGTTCGATCGTCGAGTACAGAGTGCATTTCTTTCGAATCGTCTAAGTGAGAGAGATCGCAAGGAATCAGAGTGCGTGAAGACAGTGCTGCTATGTTTTGCATAGAGAAAGCAGAGGGCGTAGTAAGCGCAACAGGCAAAGACGAAAGAGGACATTTGTGCTAGACCGAAGGACTGTGTTTAGTGCAAATTCGAGGACCAGCTTTTGAGGTGATAGAGTTGAGGACAGAGGTCTCCAGCGAGAGCAGGGAAGACAGGTGTCTTCTATGGATAGAGTTCCATTTGCTAAGGGCAGCGGAGGTAGAGGTCTTCTAGAGGATCACCAGCCAGAATAGAGCTAGGGGATTGGTGTCTCCTTTGGGTTGGTGCCCATAAACTTTGTAATCGGGAAAGGTTTTTCCCAGAAATTGATTGATAAAATTTAGTGAAAGATTTTATCCGTGGATGTAGCCCAACCATTTTGGGTGAACCACGTTAAAATGAGTCTTCAATGTGTGATGCTTTCTGTCTTGATTAATGTTGTGTTGATGCCTCTGTTATTTAAAGTTAAAATTGTTAATTGGTTATGTCTTATACTGTTCACCCCCCCTCTCAGTATAAGCTTGTGTTCTTCAATTGGTATCAGAGCGGGTTTCTCCAGAAAAAGCCTAACAACTTGGAGAAGGATCTATCAGAGGAACATACAGATTCAGAAAGAAATGAAGAGGTTGGGTTCGATCTCAAAGGTGAATTCTTCTTGGCTTTAAAAAGGCTTGAGAAATTCAGGGAAGAAAATTCTGTTCTCAAGCATCAAATTCAGGAAGAAGAGATTGCAAGATCAAGATTGTCTCAAAGAGTTATAGACTTCAAAATTCTAGCTGAAGAAGGAAAGAAGGTTGAACAGGTTCTGACAGAGGCTTTAAAAGGAAAGGAAGCTGATTGCGAGAAACTAGAAGAAGAGGTTATGTCTCTTAGAATGAAGTTGGAAAAATTGGCTCTCAGACAGAATACTTCGTATGACAAGCAAAAGAAGGATGGTATCACTATTCATGAAATAGGGTCTTCGAGCAAGACCAATCTTCATCTTGAAGAGCGGTGGATTCCAGTTGGTCACAAGAAGAACAATCATCCAAGGCATCAAAACAGGTTACATAATACTTTCCATGGCTATTGTTTTTCCTGCAAGAATTTTGGTCACAAAGCTATGCATTGCAATAAATCCTTGAATAGCCATAGTAAGGAAAATGTTAACTCGTTTGCACCTCTTATGAATAAAAATTTCATGTGTGTCAAGTGCAAGAATTTTGGGCATACAACAAGGATGTGCGGTTTGGATAGATCTAGCCTTGAGTTCACTAAAAAGAAAAATGAGATCAAATCTAAGTCAATGATAGTTCAAACTGCTTTTCATGCTCAAGACAAAGTAGAAAAATGGTATCTTGATAGTGGTTGTTCAAAACATATGACTGGTGAAAAGGAAAAATTTTTGGTCTTAAAACAAACAAACCGAGGAACAGTTAGTTTTGGAGATAATAGGTCAGCTAAAATCTGTGGTAAAGGGACTCTTAGTTTGGATGGGAAATCCAAAATAGAAAATGTGCTTTATGTAGAAGGCCTAAGACATAATCTTCTAAGTGTGAGTCAACTTTGTGATCAAGGGCACATAGTATCTTTCTTTTCAAGATAGATGTGAGATAAGTAAAGAAAAAAATGGAAAACTCATTGCGAGTGCTACAAGGACTCCAAACAATCTTTACATGCTTGAGTGAGATAAAAAGGGAAAAGTGTTTTCTAACTCAAGAAGATGAGAGTTGGCTATGGCATAAAATATTGGGGCATTTGAGCTTTGATAATCTTGTCAATATTAGTAACAAGGAAGCTGTTAGAGACTTGCCCAAAATAAAAAGGCCCCATAATATCATTTGCGGTCCCTGTCAACATGGAAAACAAACCAGAACCAGTTTCAAATCAAAAGGGTACACTTCTTCAAAACCATTGGATCTTATTCATACTGATTTATGTGGCCCCACCAGAACTCAGAGCATTCAGGGAGAAAGCTACTTCATGTTGTTTATAGATGATTATTCTAGAATGACGTGGGTTACGTTTCTCAAAGAAAAATCTGAAGCTTTTGAAAAATTTAAAGCTTTCAAAGAAATGATTGAAAATGAGACTGACAAGAGAATCAAATGCTTAAGATCAGACAGAGGAGGAGAGTTCACTTCAAATGAATTTGTGGAATACTGTGAGCAACAAGGAATCAAAAGAGAATATTCAGCAACAAGAACTCCTCAACAAAATGGAGTAGTTGAAAGGAAAAATAGAACTGTTGAAAATATGGCTAGAGCTATGTTAAATGAGTCGAAACTCTCAGATGGCTTTTGGAAAGAAGCAGTCAATACAACAGTCTACATTATCACCAGGGCCCAACTTAGAGTCAATCATCATAAAACTCCTTATGAGTTGTGGAAAGGAAGACCGGCTACAGTAAAATACTTCAAAGTGTTTGGGAGTAAGTGCTTCATCAGAAGGGAAGATCATAATTTGGGTAAGTTTGATCCTAGGTGTGATGAGGGAATCTTTCTTGGATATTTGAGCAGAAGAAAGGCCTACATATGCTTCAACAAAAGAACGCATACGGTCGTAGAGAGCATAAATGTAACAGTTGATGAAAAGACAGGGATAAGAGAACCAGTCAAGGAACTCGGTGATGAAATTTGTCAAGAAGAATTCAGAGAGGTTTCAGATGAAGAAGAGGAAACACAACAACTGCTTCCCAAAACTCCTTCACGATATGTTCAGAAACATCATCCCAAAGATTTGATCATTGGTGATCCAAACAATAGGCAAACAAGAAGAAGAGTCATACCTTCACACGATTCTACAAATGTTTCATTATTATCTCAGATTGAGCCAAAAGATCTCAGTGAAGCATGTGCAGATAAATTTTGGGTAAAAGCGATGGATGAAGAGCTAAATCAAATAGAGAAAAGTGAAACTTGGGATTTGGTTCCAAGACCTAAGGACAAGAATGTCATTGGCACAAAATGGATATTCAGAAATAAACTCAATGAGGATGGAAAGATTGTCAGAAACAAAGCTAGGTTAGTCTGCAAAGGTTATGCTCAAGTAGAAGGTGTTGATTTCGAAGAGACGTTCGCTCCTGTTGCTCGTCTTGAAGCTATCAGAATGTTTTTGGCCCTTTCAAGCTTCAAATCATTCAAGGTATATCAAATGGATGTAAAGTCAGCTTTTCTAAATGGGGTGTTGGTAGAAGAAGTCTACATAGAACAGCCAGAAGGAGTGTCTCTCACAGAACAGTCAGACTATGTGTGTAAACTGAAAAAGGCTTTATATGGGTTAAAGCAAGCACCAAGGGCGTGGTACTCAAGACTTGACAGTTATCTTCATGAGCAAGGCTTCAGGAAAGGCGTGGCAGATAGCAATCTGTATATTAAGAATGAAGGTGATGATATGTTGATTATGGTTGTCTATGTTGATGATATTATTTTTAGGGGGAATAATACTCAGATGTGCAAAGTTTTTGCTAACACCATGCAGAAGGAATTTGAGATGTCTATGATTGGAGAGCTGTCATTCTTTTTAGGTCTTCAGATTGCTCAATCAAAAGACGGTGTATTTCTCTCTCAAGGAAAGTATATCAAAGAAATGTTGAAGAAATTTGGGATGATGGACAACAAACCAAGTATGTACTCCAATGATTACAGGGTGCAAGATGAGTAAAGACGATGAATCTCCAACGACGAGATCGAGAGGTTGTACAGATCAATGATTGGCAGTTTATTATATGTTACGGCTACCGGACCGAGATATCATGCGAGCAGTTGGGTTAGTAGCAAGATTTCGAGCAGCTCCAAAATATTCTCATGTTACAGCGAGTTAAGAGGATATTCGAGATATCCGAAGGGCACTATGGATTTTGGGCTTTGGTATCCCAAAGGTGATGATTTCACCCTCATGGCCTATTCGGATGCAGATTGGGCAGGCAATACGATGACAGGAAGAGCACTAGTGGTGGAGCGTTCTTTCCGGGAAAGAGTTTGGTTTCTTGGCTAAGTAAGAAACAACCTTCGATTTCCTTATCTACAACGAGAGGCTGAATACATAGCGAACAGTGGCTGGGTGTACACAAGTTTTATGGATGAAAACCACCTTGGAGGATTTCAAAGTCAAGCATGAACAACCCATCTCCATATTTTGCGATAATACGAGTGCCATAAGTATTTCCAAAAATCCGGTAATGCACTCAAGGACAAAGCATATTTCCATCAAGTATCACTTTCTAAGGGAGAAAGTGCAAGACAAGCAAGTCAAGCTAGAGTATGTGCCTACTAAAGAGCAGATTGCAGATATCTTCACCAAACCTCTTCCAAGAGATACGTTTGAGTATCTAAGGGAGAAATTGGGAGTTGTACTCCCACCCCAGAATTAATCACCTCATCGGGAGGTGGGGGAGGGACCAAGCTAAGAGGCTCATTCTTAGTCCCGAGCCCCAAAGGTGACCCTTTGCCATTGATGACAAAGGGGGAGAGATATGAGTAAGGGGGAGAGCTTCAAGTGAAGAGAAGAGCTTCAAGTCAGGGGGAGCAAAACTTCAAAGGCAGATTCTCAGTTGTTAGCACAGTTGGTTTCAGTTTTGGCTCTTGAGATGAGTTTTCAGTGAAGGGTTGCCATCAATGACAAAGGGGGAGATTGTTGGCAATTTTGGGTACCTTGGGTCCATTGCCTTTGCTCAAGTGTAGAAGTTGTCATTGATGTCAAGAAGCTCTTGAAGGAATTTGATTTAATGTCAGATTATTCAGAGCATGGACAGTGAGTTTCCAGGAAGATCATAGTAGCCCTTTTTGCAAAAGATCAAAGAAAAAGACAAGTAAGAAAAGGTATGCAGCAGGCAAGAAAAACTGTCACGATTTCGTGACATGTTAGAGGAGAGAGAAAGTGCTGGAAAAACTGTCGTGATTTCGTGACATGTTTGAGGAGAGAGAAAGAGGCAAAACTGTCACGATTTCGTGACATGTTGGCAGAGAAGAAGAGCAAGGTGGAAAGTGTCACGATTTCGTGACATGTCGCACTTTCACGACTCAAAAAGTGCAGGAAGTCATAGAAGGAAAAGTGTCACGATTTCATGACATGCAGCAAAGGGAAGAGTCGAAATGAAAAGTGTCATGATTTCGTGACAGGCTACAAAGAAATCGTACGGATGCAGAAAGTGTCATGATTTCATGACAGGTTGAGATGGCAGCATTCAGTTGGAGAAAGTGTCACGATTTCATGACAGAAATAGGAAGCAAGTCTTCAACAGAAGAAGCGTCATGATTTCATGACGAATTCAAGAAGGAAGAGCTCGAAGGTGAAAGTGTCATGATTTCATGACATGTTCCAGTTTCGCAGGCGTAAGGCAGAGAAAAGCATAAGGCAGCGAAAGTGTCACGATTTCATGACATGTTCCATTTTCGCTAGTGCAAGCCGAGAAAAGGTTGAGAAAGCGAGAAGGGTCATGATTTCATGATAGAATTGAAGATGACGTCAGCAGAGGCAGAAGTGTCACGATTTCATGACAAAAGCAGAGAAGAAGGCCATGAAGACAGAAGGGTCACGATTTCATGATAGAAGTGAAGATGACGTCAGCAAAAGCAGAAAGTGTCATGATATCATGACAAAAGCCATAAGATAGTGTTCGGTTGCAAAGGTGTCACGATATCGTGACATGTTGTAGTTTCACGATAGAAGCTACAGAGGAGTTGCAGAGGCAGTGAAGCCGACAAAGTTAAATTTGGGCCGACGAAGTTTAGGGTTTGCAGCCGACGTAGTTTAGGGTGTGCAACCGACTAAGATCAAGGTTTTAATCTTGAAAGTGTTAGTATAAAAGGAGGGCTACTTGGAGAGTTAAGCATCGATTTCGAGGTGTGTGTTCGAAGTGTGACTTTCATAGATAGAGTGCGGGGGAGAAGTTCGATCGTCGAGTACAGAGTGCATTTCTTTTGAATCGTCTAAGTGAGAGAGATCGCAAGGAATCAGAGTGCGCGAAGATAGTGCTATTGTGTTTTGTGCAGAGAAAGCAGAGGGTGTAGTAAGCGCAACAAGCAAAGACGAAAGAGGACATTTGTGCTAGACCGAAGGACTGTGTTTAGTGCAAATTCGAGGACCAGCTTTTGAGGTGATAGAGTTGAGGACGAGAGGTCTCCAGCCGGAGCGGGGAAGACAGGTGTCTTCTATGGATAGAGTTCCATTTGCTAAGGGCAGCGGAGGCAGAGGTCTTCTAGAGGATCACCAGCTAGAACAGAGCTAGGGGATTGGTGTCTCCTTTGGGTTGGTGCCCATAAACTTTGTAATCGGGAAAGGTTTTTCCCAGAAATTGATTGATAAAATTTAGTGAAAGATTTTATCCGTGGATGTAGCCCAACCATTTTGGGTGAACCACGTTAAAATGAGTCTTCAATGTGTGATGCTTTCTGTCTTGATTAATGCTGTGTTGATGCCTCTGTTATTTAAAGTTAAAATTGTTAATTGGTTATGTCTTATACTGTTCACCCCCCCTCTCAGTATAAGCTTGTGTTCTTCAGACCCTTGGATTAAATCTGAGGTGCTCACCAGTTAGCTTAGTGGGGTGCATACCCTTAGGATTTTAGTCAATTAATATTTATTTTAACCTTAGGTTTTTTGGACTTTGAGACCATGGTGAAATGACTTAACCGACTTTAGATTAGAATATTTATTTGTCGGTTTAGGCCCAAGGAAAATATTTAGGAAGGTCAAACTTTGACTTGGGGATTTAATTTGAAATTTTATTCCCTAACCATTTGAGGTAATTTGATTTATACAATGAAGCCCACATTATTAAAAAGCTATGGTTAGACATAATCAAACCAACTAATGAAAAATTGAATTACCCAAAACAACTATAAGCAATGACCAATAGTGTAAGCAGTTTGATTGAAACCAAAAAAATTAAATTTGGGGGTCTCAAAGTTGAGTCAAATTTGGATCCAACAGTCCCTATATCATATTTGAGAAGATTGGACTTGGGGCATATCACCTAACATCACTAGAAGGTGTTTATGAGCTAGAGCCTCTCAAAATTATTTACTTAAGGGTGTTTTACACATAATCACAACAAAACATAACAAAAACATTTAAAAATTTCAAAATCACAAAAACAATAGAAAACTACAATAGCAAATGGCTCCAAAGGCATCTTAAAGCCCTTTGGTAAAAAAAAAAAAGGTTCCAAAGGCATATTAAAGCTCTTTTTTCAAATCACAAAATGCCCCAAAGGCATCTTAAAGCCCTTTGGTCACATCACAAAAAGCCCCAAAGGCATCTTAAAGCCCTTTGGTCACATCACAAAAAGCCCCAAATGCATCTCATAAGCCCTTTGGTCAACTCACAAAAGGCCCCAAAGGTAGCATTGCACCTTTGGTCAATTCACAAAAATCTCCAAAGGCATCATAAGCCCTTTGGTCAACTCACAAAATGCTCCAAAGGTATCTTAAAGCCCTTTGGTCACTTCACAAAAAGCCCCAAAGGCATCTTAAAGCCCTTTGGTCAAATCAAAAAAAGCCCCAAAGGCATATTAAAGCCCTTTGGTCACTTCACAAAAATTCCCAAAGGCATCTTAAAGCCCTTTGGTCAAAAAGAAAAAACACAAAAGCACAAAAATAGTTTAAAGTCAAAAAGTTCAAAAAACATTCAAAATAATCAAAACTCAAAAAATAATTGAAAGCATCAAAAATACAAAAACATGTGCAATTGGAATTTGCATCCATTAGTCACATTGCATTAGGTACGTTGCATCCATTGTATTTGTAGTAGGTAGTTTGTATTTACAATCTTACAAACAACACCACGTTTGTGCCTCAATCATGCATCTTCAAAATCCACCATCATTCATAACCCATGTGTGTAATTGTGTTTTTCAACATAATCCTTCCTATTGTTATGAGGAATATACTAGGGTTTTCTAGTCTCTCAACCATACCTAGTAATTTTATCAAAAATTGTAGAAAGCTATCTTTACTTTTAAAATATGAGGTTTGGTTTTGATAGCACCTGGTATATTTCAGAATCCTATCACTAATCAAAACACTAAAATCCTAGTTGAAACAAGGGAAAGATGAACACTACGAAGTGGTACTAGGTATCCTAAGTAAAATGTTTCTACTTGCTCACCTTGTGATGCACATGGTATAGGATTTTGATCATTGGAAAAAGGACAAGCTTCCCCCCTACCTCAAGAAATCCCTTAATTTCATCAAAACAAGAAAAAATCCTAAAATAAAGCAAAATAAACAGTGATTATCATCACTACAAAAATCCCTTGCTCAAAGAAAAACAAAATTCAAAATAAATAGTGGTTTTCATAACTAAAGCATGAGCAAGTATCCCAAATAAATGTGAAGAAAAGAAGGGGGTGAAGAGCTTGAATCCCTGGAATGGTCGATCTCCACAAACCATTGAGTGATCCCTAATACAATAATAGGTTGAATGAATCTCATCTGGCATTAGGGTAAGCTCTAAGAAATTTGAAAAAAGGGCTAGATTTAGGTGTACTGTGTCACCTAGTGGTCTAATTCAACTGAGTCCAACCTAGGATTAGGATGAACATTTGAGGATTCCTAATACAGTAATGGGCTGAATGAATATTGCCTGGCACTGGGGTATGCTTATGTTTTATCTAATATATTCATTTGCACACATAAGGATAATGAGTATCTAGGTATTTAGAACAAAAAACTTATATTTCAGGAGTCTTGTATGGTTAGTATACAATTTTTTATGGACTAACTAGGATATTTGAGTCTCATGGAAAACCTCAAAAATTCTCTCATAACAAAAAATCATGTCATCAATCAAATCATCAAATTTCTTTATGAGGTTTTGTTCATCAAACGTGTGCATGAATAGTATAGATACCAAATAAATATCAGCAATGTATTTAGATGGCTACTGACTATTTTGCACAGTTATTTTAATTTACATAATCTTATAAAGAAAACACATACATATCACATCATATCATCTCACATTTGAATGTGTAAATGTTCAATTATTAGATTAAGAGTTATTATTTACATCCATAATTATTATACGTTCTATGGTGTCATCCATTAGATTTTTGAACTCATATCACATGCATTCCTTTTGTTTTAAGTGATTATAACATACAGGTTCATTAGATCATCATCATGAAAATAGTGCATCACACACATTGCATTTACCATATCATAACAACATAAATTAGATGCATACAATTAAATAAAAAATCAAACATGCATTTAATAATAACACTGCATCCATATATGCATACATCACCATAATGCATCTATACATCTAGATCATACCATCTAAGCATCCATCCATCACATAGCTAGAGCATGTAAATAAATACATCACATCATATACCATAAAATAATAATATTGCATCACATAAACATAAAAGCAAAAACATATAAATACACATAATGAGTCTAAAAAATAATATCATATATATATATATATGTGTGTCCAATAAGTACATAAGGGTACAAAACTACCCGCAAGCTATAATTGTGTAGGTCATCTAACCTTACACTCAAAAATAAATCCAAAAAAATAAAGCCATCAAGTTGGGCCTACACCCCCTGCCTCACCTTCGCCCTTGGATCTGTCCCTATGAGAATGGTAGGAGCTAGTCCCTACAGTATGCTCTATACGAGTCCTGGTCCTATGGTTGGGTTGGACTGATGACTGGCCCAAGGTGCTTCGTGTGCACCACCTTGCTGTAGGTCTCTCTCGAGAAGTGGAACCTAACATCTAAATATTTATCTGTAGATATGTGATATGTGCAACATCTCCCATAATTTGAGTATCACACTCATCCAAGAGACCATGTAGGTGCCTAACCTTTGCACTTAGATCCAAACCTATAGATCCCTGTATAGTAGGAGTAGCTGACACAACCTGTCCTTGGGTAGCATCCCTCTTGATAGTAAGCTGATCTATCCTGATCTATACTGAGTCAATTTATGTCTAGAGGGTGGTCCTCTCCTCAAATATCTTGACCTATGTTTGAAGCCTAAAAATAGTAGAGTCCTACTACAAGATCTAGATTTGAGCTTCCTAAAGCTCAGCCTCCATGCGATGCAACTGAGCCCAAAGAGGAGATGCTCCTCTAGAGCTAACTCCTCCTCCTCCTTGGGAGCAACATACTCCTCTACCACCTACTGCTCTATAGCCTACCACTAGTCCTCTATTTGGGCTTGCACTCGACATCCCTTTGGATCCTCCCCTACATTCGCCTCATCCCACTCTCGACCTAAGCTGCCATTGCCTTGCCAAAGCTGCATAACCCACCATTGGGTATATACCTCAGTCACCTTGACATCTAATACACTGACATCCACTAATGGAGGGTCATCATCCTCTATCACTACTATAACTCAGGGTAGTGTAAGATCCTTCACTACGATGATCCACCTATATAGAACTAGCTAAAGAGGTACATCCTATTGTATGCCAAATTGGTAGAGCACCCTGAAGTAATGGAAGAACTCTATGATGTCACTATTGTGGCTGATAGCCCATTTATTGCACCTAGTTTGAGCTATAAATATGTCCACCTATGCCTAGGTGGGGCACTCATGATAGGGACTCTAGATGATATCCTCGGCTTGTAGGCTAGTCAGAGTCACTGTATAGTGTGTCAAGTTCCCTACGTGGCATCAACTCTTATGCTCCTGACGCTCTCATGACCACCCGCCTCCATAACACTGAGTCACATTTGTAAGAGTAGTAATCTTGGTAGGCAATCCTCTTGGGTGGTCCACCCTGATGTTCTCCCATCCCTAGATCTATAGGAGCAGGTTGTAAGCAATGTTGTCTCATATCCATTACTGAATCTGATAGATCTCATCATAACACTAAGCTAATAATGCTCTCCCCCAATCCATGATGATGGGCTCCACACTATCCATCAAGTATTAGACCATAGCTAGGAGTTTCCAGGGGAACCTCACTCTAAAGCAGTATGGTAAAAGTATGTTACAAATAACATGCAAAAAAACTACCTGCCATCGAGAGAATACATTCTCTCGATACCACTGATCCATAGAGATCCCACCATTATGATAGTCACCAAATATTGTAGCTACATGATCTCCAAAAACCCTTGCAAAAATTGTATCTCTGGCATAAATAGGAGAGGACACAATCGAGACTCCATCAAAAGGGATTTGGAAGATCCTGTATAAGTCCTTTGGAGTAATGGTCATCTCACCAGTAGGGAGATGAAAGGTGTTGGTCCTAGAGTCCCACCTATGTGCTAGGGCAGTGAGGTAGGCCTGATCCGACATAATCATCGGTAGCCACATGACGTACTAGAGACTGCGGGTATCAAACCAAGCCCAATATGTGGTATCCATCTGGGGTAGAATCTGCACAAGCAATCTAGGGTCTCGAGCCCACGTAGATAAGAGCTAGAGTGCAAAATAAATACCTAAATTAAATGCACTTAAAAACTAAAAGGAGAAATAAAACAAAAATGGTGTAAAATAAAAATAAGATAGCCTAAGACTACAAGCATAATAGCTAAATGCACCTAAACATTCAAATAAATCAAAATTCACACTTAAAAATAATAAAAAAATCAATTCAAATCCTTAAAAATCCAAAAAAAGTAAAAAAATTACCTAAAGCCATATAGCCACTCACGCCAGGAGTAACCACGTAGCGGTCACTAAAGCTGACAGTGGCCAGCTGCCAATTGTAAAACAATTGACCATTAGAATTCAAGTTGGTCGCTGATGGTGACAATGACCCCTCTTTGGCCATTAAGGGGCCACTCTGAGTGTCAATGGCCATAGGGCAACACGCCAATGGCGTTCCCCCTCAGCCAAAAATTAAAAAATGTAAAACTAAGTAAAACCCATTGAAATTAACCCTAACCTAGACCTATTGACTAGTTCAGTTCATTGCCAATGGTTTTAGTTTGGTTTATTACCGGTTACTTAGGAAGGTTTATTTTACCCAATAAAAAAATAAAAAGCTAGGGTTTGAGAGATACCCATAAGTCATCAGTGCATCTGATTGTTGATGCCTCACCCTGCTCCACCATGGTGTCTAAATTTGGCAGTATCCTAGATCACAATCAATATCTCTCACCTCAAATCTCAAAAGTGCAATTGTCCAACTAGAAAATAATGAAAATTCAAACCCTAACTTTTCCTTTATATTTTCCATTTTTTTTGTAGTCATTGATGGCATCAGCAACCCACTTTCTCTGGCTATTGACACTGACAGGGATCATGATCTGGTCACTACTACTGTCAGTGGCTAGCCACCAACAATAAAAGGACTCAATTTCTCACCACAAGGAGCCTCAAAATGGATAATTAAACACACATATTGGTCCAAAATAATAAAAAATTGCACAAATTAAAAAAAAAATCAACAAATCAAAATCCAAAAATATTATAAAATTTAAATTAATAAAAAAATCAAATAACAACAAAATCTAAATTGAGCCTCGTATTTAGTTATTTACTCTATACACTCGATGGTTGCAACGACTTGCACTCCATGCAATCCGACAAGATGAGTAAATTACCATAAGGCCACTTGGGGAAAATTAGTTATGGTTGAATTGAGACGCTTCACTTCAATCCCAAATAAGGCCATGGCAACCGGACTGCCCCATGGGAATGAGGATTCATTTCATTTCTTCTATGACATTTTTAGAAAATCATCGAATGTAGTTATTCAACATAGCTTGAATGAAATTACTATCATCTTAATTCCCTATAAGGCCATTGCAGTCGGACTGCTCCGTGGGATAGAGATGTAGAATTACTAAAAAGAATTAAAATCACACCTGATATGGGACCTACCCTATAACAACAAAGCAAACCTCTAAAAGGGTCTAAATCATTCAACTTGGTCAAGCGACTCATCGCTTTATTCATTGTCCTTCCCTCACTAACTCGTAATTTGAGGGGGTAGTCATAATATCAACAATCATAATAAAAATCAACAAAATATCACTCAATCATGTCAAATTGTGTTCGTCTTATGAATCATTACCAATAAATATCATAAGATTACCCTTTTATGGGAAAAAAAAGCGAATATGATAGTTAATTATGTAGATCTCCTTCTTTCAGATCTATAGTTGCACTGAAGCCTATAGTGGCACTAAAGCTACCCGATGGTTTGATGGATGTGTGCAAACTTTCACAAATCTAAGCCTTCCATCCTTTTGAAAGAAATGATTCTAGGATGCATGCCCTTTCTCATGACTGGGGCATCCAATGTTGATCAGATCAATGATCATCACACACCCTACAATGTGGCCCTAGGTGGTCTATTTTTGCTCTGTGCTATGTTTTCCTCCAATGCATCCTAAAAAATGGCATATGTAGACAACTAAAACACATCATAATAGGATACTACTCATATGGACACACCCAAAGACCATATGAATTATATTGGACTGTTCCAAGAGCTAGTAGTGGTCTTAACCACTCAAAAAGGGTAATTCTAGCATATTTAGGATTAGCAGCTATCAATCAGAGTGGCCTCCAAAATTTGTTGCTAAATCTAAGAGTGACCACACCTAGCCACTGATCAGGACAATGACTAGCATCAAAACATAGTTTGGCCATTAATACGAGCCCAGATGATGCAGTCTGACTACACCTTGCATTGCTTACAGGTGGATTTTGACATGGAACTCCTAGAGTTCCTCCTGAATTCCCCTTCAATGCAAATTTGTGACTGATGCTTTCCCCTTAGGATGGTCAGTTGCATGCAGATCTAGATTTTGGCTTCTCCAGGAAGCCAAGATCTGCATCTAGATCTAAATCTGGGAAGTCTTCATATGGACTCTCCCAAGCAAAACAAGAGGGGTGAATATCAAAATTTTGTGCAACAAAGCTCTAGCATATTAGAGAGATATCCTATACCCATTGGATGAGTAGTGGATCTCTGCCCAATTTAGTGATTATTTATAGCCATACAAGCATTTAGATCCACCTATTCTTCACTACCAACCAATGTATCAGACACAAGAGGCAACCCTTGAACATCAATTTGAGCAAGGAACTTAGTGCTACAACCCCTAGTTCGTGAGGAGAAGAGTTTCACTTTGCGGCTGTTGTCCTTGATAGTGGCCCGTATGCATAGCCTAGGGTTTTCAAAAATTATTTTCCAATTTCTAGCTTAGATCTATTATTGCTTTAGATTTATTAATTAGTTTTAGCATATATCTGATTTCTTTAATGCATTTGCACTATTATTTCTTGAGTTATACACGCATTTATCATTTAGTTTTATTGCATTTTGATATTATTATGCTTATGTATCATGTTTATCAAATCTACAAATAAAAGCCTCATTAGGAGAGGTTGTTCGTGCTACTGATAGTGTGCTATTATTTCTATGCACGCAGGTTACAGGTTCACAAGATCGATTCAAGGAATTCAGTGCATAAGATTCCTCCAAGATGAGAGAAGGAGAAGGAGGTGTCTATAAGCCCTCATGCAAGTTTGTGTGCGAGATCAAGAGGCATGTGGAAGCACATCACCCCCTTTGTGAGGGGATAGCTTCACCATTATTCTGCCTGTATCTTATTGTATTGAACTGGGTATCCCTCAGAGGGACCGATATGTAATCGGGATTTGCAAGAATTAATAAAAGATCTTTCTTTATTTATCATTTTTGTATTATCTATTAATTTATGGTCCTTTGTTTTGATATAATATTACAAGTATAGTAGGGGTGCACACTTCCCAGGGTCGCATAGAATCTTTTGGAATCAATGATTCAAGTGAAGGCCATCACATCTGCAAATCTATTAGTTGAACGTGGCAAAATATTGATTTTATACCAATCAAACTTAGAGAGCAATTTCATTTCTAATTCATGATAAAGCTTAATAGTAGGTTCTTTGCATTGGTATTATCCATTTATTTGATTAATGATAAGTTGATAATCACCAAAAATATTGATACACTTAATGCTCATAGCTATAGCTGATTGAAGATCTAAAATTAAGGCTTCATACTCTATAGTATTGTTTCTGCATTGGAAGTCGATTTTGAATGATAAGGGGATAGGTACCCCTGGGGTGTATGAAACACGATTCCAACATCTCGACCCTTCATGCACTTAAAGACATCAAAGAATAGTGTGATATCGATGTCCTCTTCCGAAATGACATCTTCTTATTCGATGATAGCAAATACCGAATCATATAGGATCTCAATAATCAAAGGATGATCACTAGGTAGTGGAGCTTCTGCAAGTTGATCAACTATTACTTTATATTTAATGGATTTTTGGCTAATGAATTCCAAGTCAAACTCAATAAGGAGCATTATCCATTTAGCGATGCGGATGTTGTTGTAAGTGCGATACATCATATAACGCAGAGGATTTTATCTAGCTATGACATATGTTGTGTGACTAAGCATGTAATGTAAAAGTTTCTTAGTGGCAAAAACTACTGCTAAGCACAATTTCTCTACATAAGTGTATCTAGTTTCATAGCTTACCAGTGTTCGACTAATGTAATAGATAGCTTTCTATTGATTTTCTTCATTCTTTTGTGCAAGCATTGTCCCTAATGCAAATTCTGTTGCTAAGATATAAATATAGAATGGGACCCCCAAATGAGGAGAAGCTAATACTGGTGGAGAAGCTAGATATTTCGTAATATCATCTAAGGCTTTTTGATATTCATATGTCCAAGAAAATGACACCCCTTTTATAGTAGGTGATTTAATGGCCTACATTTTTAAGAAATTTGCGTAGTAAAATTACAGATTGATTGGATCTTTCCTTGTAAACTACGCAATTCATTTAAGTTAGTTGGGGGAGGCATCTCCATGATGGCCTTGACCTTGTTAGGATCCACCTCAATGCCTCTTTTGGAGACAATAAATCCTAGAATTTTTCCTGAGGTAACACCAAAGACACATTTCTTGGGGTTCAACCTTACATTATGCTCTAAGAGTTGGTCAAAAATATTCTCCAATACACCAATGTGTTCTTGTCGAGTTTTAGATTTAGCCAAGATATCATCTACATAGTACTTGATAATATTATGCATGTAATCATGGAAAATATATGTCATGGCATGTTGATAAGTGGCACCTATATTTTTGAGTCCAAAGGACATTACCTTATAACAAAAAATTCCCCAAGGTGTAGTGAATGTTATTTTGTGTTGGTCATTAGGATTTATTCGAATTTGATTGTATCCTAAAAAACCATCCATGAGTGAAAGTATTTCATGGCCAACACAGGTGTTGACAAGAGTATCAATATTTGGGAGAGGAAAGTCATCCTTAGGACACACTTTGTTAAGGTTTCAAAAGTTAGTGCAAACATGTAATGCCCTATTAGGTTTCTGAATTGGTACCATGTTTGAAAGCCACTCAGGATAGTCAATGGGAACTATGAAGTTCATACCTAAGAGTTTTTGAAGCTCTATTTTTACCAAGAGGGCCATGGTAGGATGCATTCTCCTAAGCTTTTGTTTGACCAGCTTAGCATCAGGATATAAGGTGAGATTATGGAAAACCAAACTAGGGTCAATACTGGGCATGTTTTTATAGGACCATGCAAATATGCCCTTCTTCCTCTTGAGGAGAGAAATTAATTTCTCTTGTTCTTCAGGTGATAAAATTTTTCCAAGCTTAACAATTTGGGGATTGTCTTTGTCTAAACTAATGCCCACATCGATGGTATCTTCATTAGACATGTGGGAACCTTTCTCAAGTTTATGGGGGCATAATAATTAGATGAATGTCATCTAAGATATCATCAAACTATTTTGGCTTATCCTTATCTATTTTTACCTAAAAAACCTCACGATCCAAAGGTGAGGGTGAAGGTGAAGGTGGAGGGGATGGAGGAATGTAGTTGGCTGAAGACCTTAACAATTCCTTGGATAAGATAAACTCAAAAAAGGATGGAGGTGAGGAAATATGGTATATATCAATAAGGATTATGTCAATATGAATTGGTTTAGCCAGATCATATGGATTACAGAGCGGGGTAAATAAATCAACAAGATTCATGTTGACTTATGGGCAAGGTGGATAAGGTTGGATGGAATGGATGGAACCTAAGAACCAATGTTAGGAGCCTAGTAAACCTAGATAGTAGCAAGAAACATAAATAAATACCTTTAACTAAATTAAATAGACATGCAATGCTGAAAAGAAAACTTGTTTTTGTTGATTTTTTTTTTATATATTTTTTTGTTTTTTGGTAGTGGTGAAAACCACTATTTTTGTTTTATGTACATATGTTACAAATTGGCTTATGAAATGACTTAATGGAATGGAGGTGGTGGTTCACCAGTAGGGGTAACTCATTCTTGTGGAAGAATCAAGCAAAATATGGGCTCATGTATGGGGAACATGTTGAGATAAAATTCATCTTGTTTGGTATAGGAAATAATGAGCTCCGATTCATCTTTAGATTCATCCAAAATTATCGACATAAGCTTGAATTATTCATAGATATTATAATCAAAATTATTAGGATGGAGGGCTTCTTCTCCTAAATTTATATTAAGCCTTTGGAATATTTGTTAAAGAAAAGAGGTGGATGAAAATGGGTGGTAACCTAGACTTGGACGATCGTGTAGTTCTTGATATGAAACATCAATGAGCTGTGACACTCCCTATTCATGCAATCCTAGGCCATGACCTTGCCAATTGATTGTGTGAAAATAGCAAGATGTAAATCTTGACATGTTTGGAATGTTGGAAAGTGTTGGTTCCTTGGGTTCCTCTAGGGGTGCTGGAGTTTCTAAAGAATCAATCCCTCCATATATAAAATTTATGCTATTTGGAGCTGAACCTATGTTATATATTACTCCAATGGCCAAAATTGGGTCATGTGGGTGACCAAAATCCTTAGAATTAGGAATGGTGAGGGGCATGATAGTGATGTATTGGACCACGTATTCACCAATACCAATATTAATGAGGTGGACCTCGACTTGGGATGACATGGAAGGACTATGATTAGATGATGGCTCAGGGAATGGTGAAGGTGGAGATGTTTCACAATCCATCAACTTGACTTGTGAAACATTCGGTGGTGGTGATGGATTGGTTTGGGAAGGATGTTGAATGGATGATGATGATGAAGTGGATGGTAATGATATTGATGATGTGGATTTATTGTGACCACATGTACATGTAGTCAATGATGAATATGTGATTGTGGAAGCTTGATGGGGATTGGTGATAGGGATATCCTTAGGTATGGGAGTTTTTGATGATGACATTGGTGGAATGGTAGATGGATTGGCTAATGGTGAAAGGAAAATGTGGGTGGAAGGAAGCATGGAATCATAAGGATTCGAGATGAAATTGCAATACTTAAATGGCTCGACGTCCATTGGGATGAAATGTACTTGTCTCTCATGAACATATTTCAAACATTGATGTAAAATTGAAGGGACACATCATTTTCCTCATCCAACATCTTCCAAGGAGTACATTGTATGCCATGCATCCTTTCAATATGTGAAACATGGTGTGTAATTTTTTAACTCCTACTTCAATGGGCAAAACAATAGTTCCAACTATGGAACACAAAGCATCATTGAATGCTTTTAGGGTGAATGATGACTTGGTAATATGAGATGGATGAAGGTTCAGATGATGAAGAGTGGATGTGGTGATGATATTGATGGAGGAACCGGTATCAATTAGGACTCTTTTAAATGTCTTATTGTCAATTAGAGCCATGATATGCAATGGAGGATCTATTGATTCCAATGATATTGGCTTAATCTCAAAGTCATAAAATGTGATGGAAGACTCCATGCATGTTTGGATGCTCCCTACAAAGTTGTTGAAGGTATTAGAATATTGAGATTGTAGTTCAATGGATTTAATAATATCCATTAATGCCTCATGATGTGGGGGAGATTGTTGAATTAACTCATAAATTGACAATTTTGCGAAAGCCATATTTAGACTTGCGGTTAACCGACTAAATGAGATCACTAATTGTGGTAGATGATTGATGGGTGGAATTGGAGGATTTTATTGGATAGGAATGTGTATGGGTGATGAATTATTAGGGTAAATATGTATGGGAGATGATGAGGGATGTTGTGACATACTCGCTTGAGGTGGTTGCCTTACATTTTGTTGATTGTTTCTTTGACCTCTAGTGACCACATGGATGGACCCTACAAACCCTTGGTATTGTTGGATGTGATTGATATTTTTCAAGTCAATTAGGTATTGAAAAATATATTTGAATGTATGACAATTGTTAATGTCATGCCCATTTTTCCTATGATAAGGATAAAATAAATGTTCCCAATAATGTTTTCCATGTTTAGCGGGATCATATGGTATAATTTTGGGTAAAGAAAGTTTGTTTGTGTCATACAACCTTCAAAAAATGGAGGCATATGACTCGGCTAAGGGTGTATATTGGCAATTTTTTTGGACAGACTATTTTTGGGGATGGGTTTCCATAGATGGCACTATGTTTTGCATGGCTTGAGTTGTCGAGGGTACCACATGATAAGCAATTTTTTATGGTGACAGTTGCACTAGTTGTTGTTGAGCTTTTACCGGTTGGCTCATGACCACTTGATTAACATTATTAGGTTGACTAGATGGGGTAGCTTGTGTTGATTTTGGTTGGCCAAGATAGTTTTTTTTTATATTGACCCTTATTTTGCCATTCTTTTTTCTTAAGCTTAAGTATGCCTTCTTGGATTTTTATTTCCTCAATGACACTAGCCTGAGCTAAAGCTTCTTCAAATGAATGATAAGTTTGTAGTTGAAGCATCCAAGAGATAGGTTTTAGATAACTCTTGGTGAATAATTTGATTAGATCATCCATTGGCAAGTTGAATCGCAACTTAGTGATGACAACCTCAAACGATTTCTAAAATCATAGATAGATTTATTATCATGTTATCTTAAAGCATAGACATCAGACAATAAGATATTATTTTTAACATGTAGGATAAAACGCTTAAATAATTGATCAACCAATTGCTCAAAAGTATAAATACTATGACTGGGCAATTGATTATACCACTCTATGGCATATCCTCCTAATGTTTGAGGAAAATTTCTGAGCATTAGAGCATTGTCATTTTGAATTCTAAAATAGGTGTGTACAAATGTGTTCACATGTTCTTTGGGATCCGCAGTTTCCTTGAATTTGTCAAAATTAGGCACCATGAAATATTTTTGATATGGCAATGATGGTATCTAAGGATGAATGGGTTGATTGATCAATTGATGTAAGGTTAGATTCTGGTTTGTTAGACCAGGAGTATATTGTATCAATTGATCTATCCATTTTTGCATGGCCTTAATTTGAGGGTCTTCTTTAGGAATGTGGAAGCCCTAAATTACTTGATGATTTTGAGTTGGGGTGGAAAAATGTTGTGGAGTGACTAAATAATAATGATATTGGTAATGATGACTAGGCAAATTTGATGGAAATTGATGCATGGGAGATTGATGGTGAAAAGATGAATTATGGAATGAGGTTGATGTATGAGGGTTATGGCTAGGTTGGCTAATGGGAATAGGATGGGTAGTGGTATGACTTGGTGTAAGAACAAGGATAGAAACCATAGTAGACTGTGGTGTCCATGATGGACCCTGGTTAATGACGATAGTTTGAGTAGAGGATGGTAAAGGCTTAGGATTCCCTTGTACTTGTTGTTGAGCATTTTGATGTTGTCTAAGTAATTTTTTTAAGTGTTCCCATGCCTCATTAATACATCTATCAAAAATGGAGGGTATGGAAGTAGATGGTATGGAAGATGTGGCTGGGGAACAAGTTACACTAGGTATTGTAACTTGTGAGGTTAAAAATTGTGAAGAAATATTTACATGTGCTTCATACAAGGGGTTGGTATATGTGGATGTGTATGAAGTGCTAGGAGCACATGAGGTTTGGGGAATGGACACATGGGGGAAGGTGAAACTGATACCTTGAAAAGAGGGTTAGTATACACTTGGGTAAAGCTAGATGGTGGCTGGGAATAAATAGACTCTTGTTGTAAAGTAGGACCCTATCTAGGTGAGTTGGGGACTAACTCTAAGACATATAAGACTTCATGAGAGCTTCTACTCGTGCCATGTCTCTATGGGTAATATTATGGTCAATGGTTGGTGAGGTTGACTCTTCATGGGTCATAGCCATATAAAATGCTATGGATGGCAAGGAATGTGAGGGACTTATAGACAAATTTACCTATGTCACATTCAGGGAATATAACACATAAGTGGTGGGGAAGGTGGATGAGGGTTCCATTGGATTATCTTGATTTAATTCTTTCTTTTATTTTCTTGTTAAGACCATAAAGAAAATAAACCAAAATACAAATTATGCAATAAAATGATACACAAAATTTAATTCTTACAAGAAAAGTAAACAATCAATGCTAAGTTTGTTTAACATGTGTGTCTTACCTCATTCATTGATTAAATTCTTTTAATGTGAGTTTATTTTCTTATATTTTGATATTTTGTGTTTCAAATGTGCTAATATGAATTAATCCAAAGAAAGGTAAAAAATATGGCTAAGCTAGGGAAACAAGATTCTTAATGGTGATGAAATATAGCAAGTTTGATTAGGGGTGAACTAAGGTTTCTAAGGGCATATATTGGTGGATGGAGATGAAAGCCACCATCACTAAATATCAAGCAATGGCTAGAGATGAAATCCAGCCACTACTATTAAATGTGAATCATGCAGTGTGTGGTCCTTTTTAAAAAAAAATATTTGCTATTGTGTTCATGCAATGTTAGAAATATAACCTCTTTTGATAGTCTAAATCAGAAGCCACTACTCAAAATACCAATGTTTCCAAAATATGTAGAGTACACCGCTTAATACCCGCTCTAGACAACTGGGGTGTTTGTCTAATCCTTCATATGAAATCATCCAAGTACGGGGATGCTTTTGGTATATAAATAATGTTCCTACTTAGACCTACAAAAATAGGAATCCCTAACCCTATATTGTAAACTAATTATGCATTTTTTCAATTCACCTGAAATCAAAATGTAATTTTTTTTAGTTTTTAAATACAACAGAAGCTAGAAACTTCAAATAGAAAGTGTGGATGGATGCAAATGAGTAATCTAAAACCTAATATGCAAGCTAATATGAATGTTTTTCTAGATTAATTAATGATGTTATTTTTAGCTTAAATATCTAAAAAAAATGTAAGATTTTTTAGAATACGTAAACAGGAAAGCTAGGGTTTTGGCTATAGACTTACAAAACATCCTATGCTTCTTCAAAAACTCTTTGTAAAATGCCCCTAGGCATTTTTGAAATGAACCTTAGCATTTTTGGATAGCCCTCGAGCATTTCTAGGTGTTCGCACACCTTCTGCAACCTTTTGCAAATTTCTAGAAACCCTATATCCAATGAAAACTATGAAATCTGTGCTTTTGAAAACCCTGCAAGATGATAGAAAACAACAAATAAATTAGCAAGGCAAATCATAAAAATAAACCCTTAGTGGGTCCCACTGTGATCGCAATTTGAAGATACAAAAATGCAACACTAAATAATAGAAATATAAAGTAGAACTCAAAGAATAATATTACACAATGAATGATTTTATATTAATGGGGGAGCCTAAAAACTCCATTGTTACAATAAGAATTCTTGAATTCTTTGATACAAATTTTACAATAGCTAGGGTTCTTCAAAACCCTAGCAACACAATGTTGGTGGTGTCTCAAAACATGTCTTTTCTCCCAATAAAAATGAGTGGGCTTCTAGTTATCTGATGTCAGGCTACTCCAACTTAAGTAGTTGTCCAATTTTGATGTAACACTTCCATATTTGCACACAATAAAACAAAAAATGAGTTAGTAGCAACTATGAGGGCTCCACAGTGTGAGGCCCTCAGAAAGAAGATAAAAACCCTAGCTATACAATATGAATAAATGAACAAAATATAAAAGTGCATAAATGAAATAACAATATAAAGATTTACCTTGCTTATCTGTTGTCTTCTAATTTGATGAACTCTGTTGCAGTGAACTAGTGTGACGATGCCCTAGCATCACTTGGAGGCTAGGGAAACTTCATATTTATTGGCCTAAAATGCCCGTGAGTGCTTGGCGGTTGTAGGAAATGCCCATGGGAACTCGATATTGGTAAAAGGTACCCAAAGGTGCTTGGTGGTGGAGCAAGAAGTGCCTAGAGATGCTCGAGAATGATGAGAAGCACCGGAAGGTGTTCAGTGGCTAAGGGGGAATTTTGTAGAATTAGATCTGGATGAGCGAAGTAGGCAACAATGGATCCTAGGGCTATTACGAGTGAGGATGGAAGAGAAGAGAACATAGATACTCTATGAAAATTTGTGGCAAACACTTCATGAAAATGCTTAGGATTCAAGGATTGCTTAGGGGTTGAGCCATCAAAATAGCTCCTATTAATAATCCAACCTAGGGCATGCTAGGGTTTCAATGACACTAATCATGTGGCTGAGATAAAATTATATCGGAGGGTGGATATTAAATCTAGGGTGTGGCATGGATTCATGTAGATGAATGGATATGATTAAGTGAAATTGGATTACTGGGATTAATTCACTTATATAAACATATATTTATTAATTATATATAAAATATTAATATTTAAATATATGTAAAATAAATATATATGAATAGAGGGTTGAAATGGTGGGAAAGTGTAGATGGAGGACAAGTGGCTAAGTTTTGGTGTCTACACTAATGATAGAGCTTTTTCAATTATTATTGAAAAGTATCACTAGCTTTCATCAAGATCAAGGTCTGGTTTAGATATCATCGAAAGGGCTAGACAAGATCACTATGCATTGTTACCTTATGAGGGCTCAATGATCAAATTGTTCACATAGTGCAATGGTATTTACACCTATATTTATCCTTTAGATATATCTATTTGGTGATGTTTAACATGAAATTCTTGCTAGTTTGTGAAGATTATAGTCCCTTTGTCTCTTATTTATATATTATCTCATATTTGGGATGGAATATAACCAAGTTTTAGTGATATATCACTACAACTTTAGAAGATCTTAGGGGACCTTCTACCTGTAGGAGGAGATGAACTCAAAAGTTAAGGCCTTTATCCATTGGGCACGAAGTTCTTGGTGTGTAGCCTTCTAGAGAGTGTTTATCTTATTTTATAGTCTTTCCCTTGGGGATGAGGAAACTATTTCCATTTATTTAATATTATTGGGCCTATATCTCCTTTTGTCTTGTTTTTGGAGTAATATTTTTCTCTAATGCTAAAGGATGATGCAATGAAATCCTTGTTTTATCTTTACTCCATGTGTAATTAATCCTTGGCCAATGTGAACCTATTGCCCAAATTTTATTGATAGTTCCTTTGATTTGGCATTGATTTCAAGAGTGATCCTATTGATGGTTTTGTGACTACTTCCCTTTTTGAAATAGACATCCTGCATTTCAAAATTAGTTAGGCAAAAATAAAATATACATATGTATATATATATATATAATTTTTTTGATATATATTTGTAAAGAGAAAACAAACAACACCAATAAAAACACTAGATCAAAGCTAATGAAACTGTATGAATAACATGATAGATCTTATTTATATTGAACTCAAGAACTTGGATCTCCACTTTATACAATGAATTTTCTCCAAATCGGGGGTTACAATGCAACGTATTACTTTAATATGATTATTACAATAAGAGGGTTTGAAACTCTTTTTCAAATGAATATTCGGTGTCTTTAGGTCATATTCACTCCAAAAATTTGTGAGTGGGCTTTCGTATCCTTATGGGACCACTCTAGCTACAAAAACCATCAAGGAATATGTCTCGTGTACCTACAAATATATCACAACACAAAGAGATTAGTAGTATTGTAACATAAAAAAAAACACCATTGCAATAAAAATGAATCATTACATTATGTTAAAGAAAGTGGTCCCTTGGAATACAAATTGATCCTTTGAGGGTGTATTTTACAATAATATGTACATAATGGGTAATCCCTTTTACAAATCAAACATGGTGTCTTTGTCTCTTCATGCTACAATCGAGGTTGGAGGTGGGTTTTTGAGTTGTGACCACCATTGAAATGAGCTTTGCACCTTGAGTTGAGATATATACCTGCACACATGGAAGCAAGAAATATGTTAGTAGCACCTATTTACAATGATTATGATAAAATTACTAATGCAAAATAAAAATAAAAATGAAAGAAGATGGTTATTATGATTGCTTACATGAGCACAATCCGAGTAGCATAACATTAGCATTCCATTTTTTTCTTGGTCATGTGATGGTGCCTTTTGTAGACACTTAAAACATGTTCTATCGATAGATACTGCTCATATGGGCACCTTTGTAGACTATATGAATGACATTGGACCTTTCCAAGACCAAGCAGTGGTTTTAACCACTCAATTTGGGCTCCTTGGCCTATTCAGTGCTAACTGCGACTAACACCTACGGTTAGCAAAAGCCTACATGCTAACCGTGGCTGACACCTATGGTTAGCAAAATACTACATGCTAACCGTGGCTGACACCTATGGTTAGCACTGTAACAAACTCAAGCGACCAGATCCGAGTCAAATTAGTTGCAACAACCGAATTGCAACGGTTTTCAAAGCGGTTTGGGCTGGGAAGCATCCAAAAGCTTCCTCCCAACTTCCAATATTGTTCTTGGCTTCTCCATGAAGCTAGAGCAAGGATTTTTGGAGTGTACTTAAGACCCAAATTTTAGAGAGCAACCATCCTAAAGAATAGCTCAATGGAACATAGCGAAGCCCTATTAGATTGGAGAGCAATTTCATATCCCCTTGAGGAGTAACGAAGTGTTGTCCAATTGATCAATGACAACTGTACATGCAACAATGGAGATATCAAGAGCTTGACCAGAAAGCTTGAAAATTAACACACCTCCATTGCTAATTTCATTGAATTCAACCACCAATCTATTCCAAAAAACATAGGCGACCCTTGACCATCAATTCCTTGGAGGATTTGAGAGTTTCTGGCCTTGGTTGCAAGATAATGGACACTTTCATATTAATCATGGCTATGAGCCACGATTAACAGTGCCAACCACACCTCAAACCTATGGCTAGGGTTTGATGCTCTCCTACCTCCATTTTAGCAGTATATTTCTATTTTTAGTGATGCAAATAGATTAATCTAGCATAGATCTACATTTTAGCAGACATTTTACCGGTTAATTTATGAATTAGAGGTAGATTTGTTTCACCTTTCCTTAAATTTGTTAATATAGATTAGTTTCATGCAATTCAAGTTTTCCAATGGTTAATTAGGATGTTTCTTAGCTAGATTCATGCTTATTTACATGATATATTACAATTTCCTCATTTCTTGCATAGATTGATAGTTTTACATGCTTTCTTGATTTCATGCTATTATTTATGAAATATTCCTTTCAAAGCCTCATCAAGAGAGGCCTCCTTTGATACTAATTGCTTCTTGTTTTTTCTTGGTTGTAGGGAACAGATTCAAAGGAGACAAAGCATACAATTCCTTCCTCAATGTGAAGAAGAGGGTCATCGACACCCTAGAGCAGTTCATGTCACCCTGAAAGGCACTTGGAAATCACACCTACCATTTATAGGGATTAGACACTATTGTAATTGATGTATCAAATGGGTATCCCTAAGAGGGACGAATCTATAATTTGAATGCATTGAAATTAATAAAGGATTCCTTGTATTTATGTTATTTCTTGTTATCAATTTATGCATGCCTATTTGTGTATCTTTCTTCAATTGCAATAGTTATATCGGGTGTGAGCCTTTCTGGTGGTTACAGAAGGTGATCATGGTAGACACCCCTAAATTTTTATGATCATTGATATTTTTCTCTTTTTTTTTGTTGTAGGTGCTAACCGCGATTCACACCAGTGATTCACAATGCTAACCATGGATTACACCTACGGTTCACAGTTCTAACCATGGTTGACACCTATGGTTCATAGTCGTACCTGTTCCTGACAGACGCGATCAATAGAGAATAGTAAAATAATAAAATCAGACATCACCAGTAGACTTGGACCTAAGGTAGGGTCATTCTCTCCTATATGTCTCTTTCTTTCTATGTTTTTACAATGCAATAGATGGATGCTAATAAAAAAACATAGCAAAAAGTAAATGGGAAAATCCTAGATGTTTTTTTAGTTTTCCACTAGTCGCTGCTAGGAATAGCGGATCTCTGATTGTAGTCCGCCCTAGTCTCTAGCGGTCTAGGATATTGATTGTTTAGATTTTACATGCATGAGGCCCAATTAGTGGTCATTTTCATCATAGATAGTTGTATTCTCTAAATATCATCTAGCATAGTCATGCATTCTCTTAAAAGAAAACGTTATTTTGAAAAGCATGTAGGAAAATCATTTGAATGTTGTTTTATGCATTTTATTTTCATGCAAAGTAAAAAGAACCCCACACACCACATTTCATTTAAACATCAGTGGAGTTGGGCTCTCACATCCAACCCATTTGATTGAGACCAACAGTGGATGTCATTACCACTTGGTTGAATCATTTGAAATTGTATTATCGAGACCCGCTCATGGCCAAGGCCGACCCATGAATTATCCTATCTATGCAAAATAGCATGCACTCATATTTGGAAGGGTGTATCGTTACGCACGATGTGCTGGGTGAGGGTTGGTAGTACCTATGCTACCTCATTGAGTATGGACTTCACTACCATATTCGGCTTGTGCGAGTATATAGGTGAAAACCTTTGAACAAATTGAGTATAACATCAACTTATGAAAAACATGATAAGATTTCAGAGTATATTCACAACAAATCAAACACACTAAACCAATTTTAGGACACACATTTAATCCTTAAAAGAGATAATCATATTGTCTACTTTATGTGTTGTATTGTTATTTGGGTAATCAACATAAGATACTTGATTTGGGTAAAAATATACTTTTGATTCTACATCCAAAGGATCGAGAATCGTGCAAATTAGAGCTGTAACAAAGATTTTAATTTGGTTTTATGATTCCTCTATTTTCGAAGCCGAAAACTGAGAAAAATTGCACTAAAATGATCATAAAATGGTCTAGACAACTCCAAAAATTGCCAAATTTATTTTGTTGTCTTAGTTTTACCCTTGTGCACCTCTCACAAAAATTTTAGGTCCTAAATCTTCATGGTTCAAAATATACCAAAAATTCCTAAAAGTGAGAATTTCTCCATGAGCCCCGGTTGGCCAATTATTTCAAAAATACAAAATTTTGACCCGAAAATCATATTTTTGAGTTATATCTCATTGTGATCAGCTCATCGCACTGATCATTTTGATATATAGCACTTTTGACCTATTTTTTGAAGAACACAAGCTTATACTGAGAGGGGGGGTGAATAGTATAAGACCTCTTTTTACTTTTTCCATTATACTTCAAAACAGTAAAGCAATATACCCAAAGAAATATCAAAGCAATGCACAATATCATCCACAAAGTGACACCAATTTTAACGTGGTTCACCCAAAATGGTTGGGCTACGTCCACAAAACTTTTCTCTAAAAGTTATCTCAAAGTTCTTTGGGAATCCTTCCCAATTACAATGTTTATGAGCCTTGGCCCAAAGGAGATACCTTCCCCCAATCAAAATTTATGAGCCTCTGCTCAAAGGAGATACCTTCCCCCAATAAAAATTTATAAGCCTCTGCTCAAAGGAGATACCTTCCCCTTTGCTCTGGAAATGATCCCTCAGAAGATCAACTGCCTCTACCTCTTGCCAGCACGTGGAACTCCTTTCCACCGAAGACCTCTTGTCCTCAATGCTTAGCCTAAGAGACCTCTACCTTCTATGATCATGTCCACAGCAGCTCAAAGAACTTCGTACCAAAAATAGTCAGTCAGTCTAGTACAAGTCTTCCTCTATCTGTTAGATCTGTCCAACTCTTGAACAAATCAATCCTCTGCATACAAGCCTTCTCAAAGACTTGCCAAATCTATCCTTATGTTCTTCTCATAGAACCAGTGCACCTATATCCTCAAGTTCTCTGATAGAACTATCAAACTCAGCTCACAAGTCCTCTTTTAGGACCTGTCCAAATCTGCTCACAAGTCCCCACCGAAACCTGTCCAAAATTGCTCACAAGTCCCCACCGAAACATGTCCAAAACTGCTCACAAGTCCCCATCGGAACCTGTCCAAAACTCAGCAAGCTCACCAAGAAAAACTTTCTTAGAAGGAAATCACAAAGTAAATTTTTAGAGACCCAATGTGATTTGTCAAACTCATAGAAGCATAAAGAGAATTGTTAGAGACTCAATATGTTCTATACTCAACTCCCAATCTCAAAACTCAACTCAAATCAACTCAGCTCAATCTCAATCTCAAATATGAAAACTCAAATCAATATCTAAAATGGATAGGATAGAATGCTTTCTTTCAAGAACATGAAACCCCAACAATTGCCAACTATGCAAATAATCACATAACAATGATACTCATGTTATTTTCACCATCAATTAGGGCTTCAACAACAATGCTCATCAAACAAGGTTCAATCAACACCATTCAACTCAAAACACAACCTTGAAGCATTTCACAATCAACATCAAAAAAGGAAACAAGTAGAACTCTTTTTCTCTCCAATACTATTTGAACAAAAAAACATCCACCAACTCAAATATCAATAGCACAAAACAACTTTTCAAATCATCAACAAAGAAGTAAGCCCAACACTTTAACCAAGTAAAGAATAGCTTGATTATAACCAATTTAATGAAATCTAATGTCAATCTCAAAGCTGCCCACTTAAGGTTTCACAACTTCACACAAGACGCAATTCTAACATTAAAACATCATGCTTTCATTTCCATAATCAACCATAAGTACTCTCAACATTACAAGAAATATTTATCCCTTATACACCTTATTTCTCCCTTATAGTCTTATCAAAAAAAAACTTTATCTCTCATAAGAATGCAATAAGATAATGCAACCAACACTTTCAAAAGAATATTTTATCAAAATAAAGCAAGCTTCAAACTCCTTATAACTCCTAAGCTGTTTTTCTCTCTAATAAACTTCCTCCATCCGCAAAATACACTAGCAAAAATTAATTTCGAAAATACCTTGGCCAACACCAAAAATTGTGCTATGGAGAAATTGCGCATGAAATCTAACACCACCCGTTGCGTCCACTTCAATGAAGAAAAACCCTTTCACGTTATTCGAATGCGGAACCTCCCGTTCGGGTAGCACGCCAATAGCCTAGCCACTACCGATGCGCCAAAGGCGTCCGGTGAGGTTTAAACCTCACTCTGTTTCCATTGTACCTTCTGTGCCAGGGCTAAAATAAACAATAGGCCTCCCTGTCTCCTGACGTGAATGATGACGACGAAACCTTATGACGGATACAAAAAATGAACGGTGGATATCCGAACAACGGATCATGAAATCTCAACGAGGAAGAAGTCAAACATCAGATCATGAATTCTCAGCGAGCAACACTTTTCGAAAATGCGGATGGGATGATCTTTGAACTTCATCGTGGGAGATTTATATGCATATTTCCCATAAAATCTTGACGTCGGCGAGGAGTTTAACACGTCGGTGGAGGAGTTTAACACGTCGACGGAGGTCTTGGCTAGCACCCACAATCTTAGAACATAGCGCCATCATAGTTAAGACATTTGCGCCATGGGTTAGGAGAACCCAATTCAAACAAATAAATAAATATTTATTTAAAAATAATTAAAAGGAACCTTAACAAGGTTTTTAATTATTTAGATAAATACTTCCTCCTGGACCCAAATGCATTAAACTAATGCATCCACCTGTAATCTTTAAACCTGCCAACTTGGGGTTTACAAAATACCTTTGAAACTGTCATGCCGTAACCTTCATCAAAACAAGTTATTTGACATCAAATCAAATTCCTTCAAGAACTTCTTGACATCAATGACAACTTATACACTTGAGCAAAGGCAATGTACCCAAAGTACCCAAAATTGCCAACATTTTTTGGAAGCCAATTTTTTTTTATATGGCTGGGGGACCCCCCATGGTGAGCAAGACCTCCAATATAGAGAGGGAATCAGGTTCCATAACCATTGAACATAGAAAAATCAGTCTAGAGGACATGTCCATCCCTGAATGACATCCTAGGTCTTATCATAGCATCAATACGATCCATAGGGGGTCAAACCTTCGTGATATCCCCATTAGGGAAGCACCCATAGGTCCTACAGGAAACCTTCCTGACTGGAATACCTTGCTAGAATTCTATATAAGGAATAATCCACCCACTAAGGATCTTAGTAGGTCAATGTCACATGTTACCATACTAGATTTCTCTATACATCAATCATAAAGTGATCATAAACATACACCATGGCCTAGCTTGGGTGAGCAAACCACCCCATCATGCCGAGCAAGCCTTCCCCTTACTCCTCGTAGGGAGCATTCTGGGAAACCTAAATATATGGGGATTAATTTTGAGCCTGAGTATGCATCATTTCTAATTTATGAGAGAGAGGACCCAAGTCATCCTCATACTCCTCGAGAAGAGTACATGGGGCACCCACATTGTAGCTCTACATTGTCAAATTATACATTTCCCACTCATAACTCAAAATATCAGGTCAATGAAACCTTTAAGGAGAATGGAAAACAAGTACTAGATCCTACTAGGGGGAAAAAACATGATAAACCCATCTGTAATTCAAATACGAGGGTACATAGCCCCCATACAACCGAACAACGAGATCATACAAATCAGGCACTGAGACCACAACTTGACCAACAACGAATGAATCAAATCCTGTTGGATAAAAAATAACTAAATCAGTAATGGGTGGACTCACCACGAGTACACCTACAAAGGTTGTATCAATGAAATATACAAGAACAACAAAGGATACAACAAGAGCAAGTGTAAAATACATTACGTAAAGTGGCACTTATGCCTAGCAACCAGAGGATGCAACAACGCATAAGATACCCAGTGCAATCTCAGAATATTTCACTAAGGTCATGCAAAAATTACGTTCAACATCATAGGTTGGTATTTTATTATCATCATGAACCTCATACTCCTCAATAGTGCCAAGATCAATACGATGAGGAATCATATGTAAAGTCCCAATGGGAACATCAGGATGAAGTGGATGCTTACCTTGAATCCAATTATGATGAGGTGCCTAATGATTATACTTATCGTCCAACTCAACATCAAAAGTGGCCTCCTCTACCTAATCAAGGGCGACGAAATGAAGATAATATCATTTCATCAAGGCCATACAAAGTGCTAGTTGATCGGATAAATGCATTCAAAAAACAAAATCAAAGAGGAGTTTATCAAAAACCCATGTTGAAGCAACTTAGAAATCAGCCTTTGCATCCATCAGTTTCTTCACCGACATACCCATCAAATTTCAATATGCCTCAACTTGAAAAGTTCAAATATGATGAAGATGCACAAGAGCACATGACAGGCTTCATCCATATGTGCTTTTATTTTCAAGACAATGATTCTTTTATGTTGAGAATATTCGTGACAACATTAGCTGGGGATGCTTTAGAATGGTATAATAATTTACCACATCATAGCATAAATACCTTTGAGCAATTGGCTGATGCATTCCTACAATGTTTTGCCTCTAGTGCTAAGGAAACATCAAAATTGACTGACTTGGTTAGCTTGGATCAACTTGATGATGAGCCAGTCATTGAGTATGGCAATAAATGGAGGAAGGTGATTTCAAAGTTACCTTTCTCTTTACCCACAATAGAGCTTATTCAAATGTTTATGAGAAGTTTTTCCAAACATATCTCGCTTCTCTTGAAATTACAACAATATCAAACATTTGAGGAGGCCTTAGCACAGACCTAGGTCATTGAAGACATCAAGATACAAGAGGGTGATATTCAACTCCATAAAAAAGAATGGCTAAACAAGAATATTATAGGTGGCAGTGTGCAATGAAAGGTAACCTCAATCAATCAAGTTGTTTTGAGTATCCCTAGATCCTCAAACCAGGGTGCACCACCTCCACCAGTGCAACATAATTACAAGCTCATTCTCCTCTGGTCCAAAATCATATGCAAAAGAATCAGATACAGGGCCAACAACGTCAGCCACAACGACAATATACTGATTTTCCAAAGACATTAGCATCGCTCTTTGATTGATTATATGAGGTATGAAGGATCAATCTTCTAGAGTTACGTCCTTTAAAACCTAATAAGCGTAGATCAAAGGCACATAGAGAAAATCTATATTGTGTTTACCATTGACAAAGAGGTCATGACATACAGGCATGTTATCCCTTTAGAGATGTAGTGCAGGATATGATCGAGAGGCAAGAGCTTCTTATAGGAGTATTCCAAGACCCCTTGCATGCACATAAAGTAAACATAGCACCTATAAATCAAGTTGAACAATCTAATCAAGTGCACATTAATATGACTCCCCAAGAGTTTATGGGAATGAATAGTGTTGTAACAAAGAAATAGGATTATCAAAATCGATCATCACAATCGATGGCATCTTCCAATGTTTCACCTTCGCTTGTATCATCTCAGTGGGACACTGGCACTGCACAAAATTACACATCATAGTAGGGGGAATCGATTTCTACTACTCCTCCTAGTCAAGAAAATCATGGCACATCAAACACAATGCACATTGGGAGTCTTCAAGGTGTCACACCTTCCCCATCATCCACATCATGCTCAATGAGGCAAAGTGAGACTTCTAAAGTTATCACACCTTCCTCACTTTCATTGAGTGGCACACACACTGGGGGGTACTTAAGGTAGCATACTTTACCCTTTAAAAACATAAAAATAAGAATAAAATCATAAAATATCAAAATACAAAAACAAATAAAATATTTAAAATTTCAAAAATAGTTGAAAACTAAAAAATTCAAATATCAAAACATCAAAAATATGGAAAACGTCAAAATCAATACACATGCACAAAAATCTCCAAAGGCATCATAAGCCTTTTGGTCAATTCACAAAAGGCCCCAAAGGCATTTGTAAGCCCTTTGGTCACCCCATCAAAAGGCTCCAAGGGTTCCTGGAAACTGCTTGGTCGTGTTAGTCAAAAGCCCCAAGGGTTTGCCTAAAACTGCTCGGTCATCCCAAAAGGCTCCAAGGGTTTCCTGAAAACCACTTGGTCAACCCAAAAGCTCCAAAGGCATATATACTCATCATTTGGTCAAATATGAAAGATCAAAAATTCATAAAAATTTGAGAATATATACAATTCCAAAAAAATTGGTAAAGCATAAAATCCAAAAAATATTGATAAAGCGTAAAATCCAAAAATATATGCATTTGTATTTTGCATTCACACATGCATTCGCTGCATTATATTGCATATAGGTATTCTTCATCCGTTGCATTCCGTAGTATAATGTATCATGTTTGTCAATATTACAAACGATGCCACATTTGTGTCTAAATCATGCACCTCTGCATTTATCATAATTCATTGCATTCATACACAATGCTTGTTGCTATAAAATACGTAAGTATCCAAAAATTTTCTAGTCACTTAGCCATACCTAGTGGGTTTCTCAGATGTCATAAAAAGTTTACTTTGCTTTTGTAGATGAGGTTAGTAGTTGGGATAGTACTTGACATATCAAGATTCCGTCACTAAGAAAATCATATAAAATCATACTAAGATAAGGGAGGATGAAAGCTGCGAAAGTGGTCCTAGGTTCTCTAGAGAGATGGGTTTTATTACATGCTTGTCTTGCAAATAGTTAGGTCTAGAGTGGTGAACCTTGGAAAAAGGACAAGAATTTCCCCTACTTGTACATAGATACATAGTTTAAATCTCAAATCGAAATTCAAAAGTTCAAATTTCAAAGTTCAAATCCCAAAAAGTTCAAAGTTTACGTTCAAAGCTCAAATATCAAAGTAATATAGTGAATCAAAAGCACTATACAAATCCCTTGCTCAAAATAAATCGTAAATGAAATGTAAAAAATAGTGAGAAAATCACTACATATGAGCAAGTATCAAAAAATGGGGTGAGGACTTGAATCCCTGGATCGTTCACCATTCAAAATCCATAGAGTGAACCTCGATCGCAGCAATGGGTTGAAAGAGTCCCACCTGCTTCCAGAGTAGTAGTTCTGTTGGGTGATCCCTAATCACAACAATGGGTTGAAAGAGTCCCACTTGCTTTTAGAGGGGTAGTCCTGATCAATTTGCAATATGAGCTAGCTCTAGGTGCTTGGGGTTGTCTAGAATTATAGTCCAATCAAATTTGAAACAAGGATGATACGAACATATAAGGAACACGATATCACATATGGGTTGAAAGAGTCCTGATTGACATCTAGGGTATGCCTATGGTCTATCTGAAAATACTCACATGCAGACACAGGGGTAATGAATAGTTGGGTCTTTCACGGTGAAAGCCTTGTCCAACAGAAGCCTTGTACAGTTAGTATGTGACATTTGAGAAGTCTACTAGGGTGTTTGAGTCTCATGGAAAACCTCAAAAAGTTCTCTAATAGCAACAACATACCAAATATCACAAACCATCCAAAAATAAATCATGTCAATCATGAAAATTGCAAAGTGTCGAATCCAAGATACATCATTACAAGTAAGCACAAAGTTTTCAGGATATAGGATAGATACCGGATGGATATCAGAAATGATATTTAGACGACCACTAACTATATCATGCATAAAATTGCAAAAATTGAAAAAATTGCAAAAGAAGTATAGAGTGACATATGATATCACCCATTTCATACCAGGTCATATCATTGCATCTCATATGTGGGTGTTTAATTAAGTAAATTCTTGTAATGAGGATTTCCAATTACATTCATGATTTGTTATATATTCTATGGTGTCATCCATTATATTGATAAACATGCATCGCATTCATTATGTGTGTTTTAAGTGATTAGAGCATACATGTTCATTTACATTAGATTACTATCATGTAAATAATGCATTACCATACATTGCATTCACCATGTCATAACATCATAAATTAGATGCATACAAGTAAAGCAAATTAAATAGTGCATCCATATGCATACATCATATTAGTCCATCTACATATCTATATCACAATATCTAGTCATACATCCATCATATAGCTAGTGCATGTTATCCATACATCACATCATATAGCATCAAATCAACATAACATATGAGAATTGCATCCACGTGCATCTCATAAACATAAAATCAAAATAAACAAAAAAATATTTTTAAGTATCAACTGGGGCATTATCATTATCGATCCCCAAAATCTCCAAAGAAATCCAAATATTTGGTCTTTTTATTCAATTCATCAATGCAGACATTTTCTCACCATAAGTATTTTCAAAATGGACAATTAAAAGCATATCTACAGGTCCAAAACTTCAAAATATTTAAAATTAAAAAAAAAATTAAATAATTTAAAATTCAAATGTGCCTCGTATTCAGTCATTTATTCTACACACTTGGCAGTTGCAGTGACTTGCGCTCCATGCAATACGACAAGATGAGTAAATTACCATAAGGACATTTGGGGTAAAATTGTCATCATTGATTTGATATGCTTCTTTTCAATCCCAAAGAAGGCCTTCGAGGCTGGTTCGCTCCACGGGAACAAAGTAATCATTTCATTTTTTCTATGACATTTTTAGCAAATCATCGACAATATGATTCACCACAAGCTTAATTGACATTGCTATCATTTTGATTCCCTAAGAAGGCCTTCATGGCTGGACCGCTCCATGGGATAGGAATATGCAATTACTTTAAACGTTGCAATCATAGCTGATTAGGCCTTGCCAAGAATTCAAATGCTAAATCTTAATTTGTTCAAGATCATTCATAGTGGTCAAGCGACCTCGTCGCTTCATTTAAGTGTCATTACCCTCATCGACTCGTCGCTTGAGGGGGTAGTCATAATAACAACATTCATAATCAAAATCAGCATTTAAATGCTTAATCATTGTTAAGTGCATTCATTCAAGAGTCATTGCCAAAGAAAATCATGTACCATCCTTGCTTGGGGAAAATAAGAAAAATATCAAGATCAAATTCAAGCAAACTAGGCAGCTAGTCTCCTAATTTAGGATTAGACTTAAGCTTATCTCCTAATTGTCACTAAGGCTAGGATTAGACTTAAGCTTATCTCCTAATTGCCACTAAGGCTAGGATTTGACTTAAGCTTGTCTCCTAATTGCCGCTAAGGCTAGGATTGGACTTAAGCTTGTCTCCTAATTGTCATCAAGGCTAGGATTTTGACTTAAGCTTTCTAGAATCAAGTCCTTCAACTCATCGAAGGCAATGATTCAATAATGCATGCTCTTTTCATGATTGGGGCATCTAATGTTGATCAGACTAATGATTATCATGCAACCTTCGAAATCATTTTAGGAGGTCTATTTTTGTTCATGCGTTGTTCGATCTCACAACACATTACAAAAGGGGCATCTATAGACACCTAAAATATGTCATGTCGATGGAGACTACTCATATGGGCACCTTTGCAGACCATATGAATGACCTTGGACCTTTCCAAGACCAAGTAGTGGTTTTAACCACTCAATTTGGGCTCCTTGGCCTATTTAGTGCTAACTATGACTGAAACCTGTGGTTAGCAAAATCTTGCATGATAACCATGGCTGAAACCTATGGTTAGAAAAATCCTGCATGCTAATCGTAGCTGAAACCTATGATTAGCACTGTAACAAAATCGAGCGACTAGAGCCGAGTCAAATCAGTTGCAATAGTCGAATTGCAATGGTTTTCAAATCGGTTTGGGCTGGGAAGCATCCAGAAGCTTCCTCCCAAATTCCATTCTTGTTCTTGGCTTCTCCATGAAGCTAGAGTAAGTATTTTTGGAGTATACTTAAGACCCCAATTTTAGAGAGCAACCATCCTAAAGAATGACTCAAAGGCACATAGCGAAGCCCTGTTAGATTGGAGAGCAATTTCATATCCCCTTGAGGAGTAACAAAGTGTTGTCCAATTGATCAATGACAATTGTGCATGCAACAATGGAGATCTCAAGAGCTTGAGAAGCAAGCTTGACAATTGACACACCTCCATTGCTAATTCCATTGAATTCAACCATCAATCTATTCCAAAAAAAATAGGCAACCCTTGACCATCAATTCCTTGGAGGATTTGAGAGTTTTTGGCCTTGGTTGCAAGAGAAAGGACACTTTCATCTTAACCGCGGCTATGAGCCATGGTTAACAGTGCCAACCATACCTTAGACCTATGGCTAGGGTTTGATTCTCTCCTTCCTCCATTTTAGCAGTAGATTTCCATTTTTAGTGATGCAAATAGCTTAATCTAGCATAGATCTACATTTTAGCAAATATTTGACCGATTAATTTAGGAATTAGAGGTAGATTTGTTTCACCTTTCCTTACATTTGTTAATCTATATTAGTTTCATGCAATTCAAGTTTTCCAATGGTTAATTAGGATGTTTCTTAGCTAGATTCATGCTTCTTTACATGCTATATTACAATTTCCTCATTTCTTGCATAGATTGATAGTTTTACATGCTTTCTTGATTTCATGCTATTCTTTATGCAAGATTCCTTTCAAAGCCTCATCAAGAGAGACCTCCTTTGTTACTAATTGCTTCTTGTTGTTTCTTGATTATAGGGAATAGATTCAAATGAGACAAAGCATACAATTCCTTCCTCAATGCGAAGAAGAGGGTCATCGACACCCTAGAGTAGTTCGTGTCACCCTGAAAGGCACTTGGAAATCACACCTACCCTTGATAGGGATTAGACACTATTGTAATTGATGTATCAAATGGGTATCCCTAAAAGGGATGAATATGTAATTTGAATCCATTAAAATTAACAAAGGATTCCTTGTATTCATGTTATTTCTTGTTATCAATTTATGCATGCCTATTTGTGTATCTTTCTTCAATTGCAATAGTTAGATCGGGTGTGAGCCTTTTTTGTGGTTACACCTTTATAGGCATTTGAGGATTTTGGAGGGAAGGATAGGTGGTAAGCCAGGGCTGCCAAGTGGTAGGGATTGGGTAGCCACCTATCCTAGGTAATTGCAATGAGTCAATATAAGTGTCTCACTTAACTGGGGAGATGTGGCAAGTGGGTAGGTGGAAGTGGAGTGATGTGTGGAGTGAGGTGTGAGATGTGGCAAGTGGGTAGGTGGAAGTGGAGTGATGTGTGGAGTGAGATGTAGTGGGTAGGTGCAAGTGGAGTGAAGTGTGGAGGGTTATCCCATATGAAGGGACAAAGGGGACAAGGGTGTATGAGAGGTGGAAAAGGGGTGATGGTGATGTGGCCAGGACACATGTCAAGTGAGGAGAGAGGGTATCCTAGGAGGATATTTCTTAGATTTAATAAAATCTAGAAAATATAATTATGTGCAGGATTTTATGCCTAAGTCAAAAATTAGGCACATAATGTTATGTAGACTTGAAATATGCAGGAATTATATGCCTAAGTTTAGACTTAGGCATATATTATTATGCAAAATTATGATGTGCAATGTGGGTGAATGATGTGTAGGAATTATATGTCTAAGTTTAGACTTAGACATATATTATTATGCAAAATTATGTGATGAAATGCAAATGCCTAGATTTTGGTGTCTACAGATGCCCCTTTTTGTACCGCATTACGTGAAACACAATGTGGTGCAAAAACAAAAGACACCTAGTTTTATTTGGATGGAGGAATGGACTCAAATCTTCTCGACGCAAAGAATGAATGATTTTTTTGAAAATTTTGATTTTTTGCTTACCCCCTCAATTGGCGAATGGGTAAAGGATGAAACCCATAAGCCAATTGATCAAATGTGGATGATGAATGGAGGTGGATGATTGCATGATGTGAATTGTGTATGCATATGTATGACATCTTGATCAATTTGATGCCCCAAGTTTGGGATTGTTTGTGTTGTTGCAAATTTACCTTTGGTTTTGATGATGCACAAAATGTGTGGTAAAATAATTAACCACACTTGTGAGATAATGAGTCCCACTACTGTTAGTCACTCCTGTGCATAGGATCCAGTGCACTAAGACCTAGATACTTGAGTTATTTTTTATTATACCATATATTGATTTGATTGTTTTCTACTTTTGACCCAACGAAAGGGGTCTAAGGATAACCTTGTGCAAATTTGATTTAACACAACCAAGCTCAAATATTGAGGGACCTAGATGATTTAATGCCATAGTGATTTGATATGTTTGAATGAGTGTCCTTATGGTGAGCTACCCATCCGACCAGATTGCATGGATTGCTAGTCACTACAACCTCTAGGTGTATAGGGTAATCCACTAGATACAAGGTTCACTAAATGATGTGATGATGATGATGATGATGTTTGTAAAAATGCATGATGTGATTGATGCAAATGTTGGAAATAAAGATCAAGTTGGATGCCCCAAGTTTGGGATTGTTTGTGTTTTTGCAAATTTACCTTTGGTTTCATTGATGTGCAAAATGTGTGGTAAAATATTCGACCATGTTTGGAGTTCTTGTTCCACTGTGACTTTAGCAATTCCTTCCAAATTATGGGTTCAAGGAACAAGTAGTTTGGGAATTTGATACTCAAGTGATTTTTTATTATTACCAAATTGTGTTTGGTTGTTTTTCGTTTTTGACCCAACGAAAGGGGTCTAAGGATAACCTTGTGCAAATTTGATTTAACACAACCAAGCTCAAAAATTGAAGGACCAACCTGATTTAATTTCAAACATGATAATGTGAAATGATTTTGTTAGTGTCCTTATGGTAATTTATCCATCCTACCGGATTGCATGGATAACCAATCACTGCAACCGCTAGGTTTCTAGAGTAAATTACTAGATACAAGGTTCACTCGAGATGATGATGATGTGAGATGATTATTTGGAGGGTTTTGCAATATTTTTGTAGCCATTTGCATTTGAAGGGGAGTTTTGTAAGATGGTCACAAATAAAAGTCAACTTGTGTTGCCCCAATCATGGAAACGATGCTCATTATTGAATCATTCTTTCATTTAATTTTGGCTTTCTCCCAGTTCACCTAGATCCAAAACACCACAACCGGAACTTGAATGAGCATAATTTGCATGATTGAGTGTTTTGAGTGTTGACTTTGATTATGAAACTTGAATTTGTTGATTTTGTCTTTCCCTTCAAGCGATGAGTCGATGGAGAAGATATGAAATGATGAAAGCAATGAAACAGATGATAATGGTTGGAATGAAATGGATGTTTTTGTTTTTGTTTCAACTGTGATTTTGACCATTGTTGATAATTGTGCACTTCTATCCCTTGGAGCAGTCTAGCCGTATGGATTTCTTAGGGAATTGAGATGATAAAAATTCATTTCTTGCATGAGGTGAATCACTTTTCAAGGGCCTTATGGTAACCTACCCATCCTACCAGATTGCATGGATTGCCAGTCGCTGCAACCACCAGGTATATAGGATAAGTTACTGTATACGAGGATCACTTGAGGCTAAGTGGAAGAAGGAAATGTACACCTCTATCCCTTGGAGTAGTCCAACCTCATGGCCTTCTTAGGGAGTTGAGATGAGAGCATTTCTATTCTTTCAAGAGCCTGTTGAATTTTTTTTTTAATTTTTTGACCAAAGGAATTGATGTACCTTTGGAGGTTTTGCTTTTATTCTTGTTTTTTTTTTTTTGTGTGTTTTATATTGTTTTTATGGTTTTATATTTGCTGATTATTTTTTTTTACCAAAGGAATCGATGTACCTTTGGAGATTTTTTTTTTAAGTTTTATATTGTTTTGTGGTTTTTATGTTTTCTGATTGATTTTTTTTTTACCAAAGGAATTTGGGTACCTTTGGAGCATTTTGGATTGATTTGACCAAAGGGGTTTGTGCCTTTGGGGCTTTTTGAATTGTTTTAATGATGATTGTCCTTATGGTAATCTACTCCTCATCCTCCTTTTGAATTGAATTGACCAAAGGAGTTTGTTTCCCTTGGAGCTTTTTGAGTTGAAATGTGACCAAAGGAGTTTGATTCCTTTGGAGCTTTTTGAATTGGATTGACCAAAGGGGTTGATTCCTTTGGAGCCTTTTGAATTGAAATGTGACCAAAGGAGTTTGATTCCTTTGGAGCTTTTTGAATTGGATTGACCAAAGGGGTTGATTCCTTTGGAGCCTTTTGAATTGAATGTGACCAAAGGGGTTGATTCCTTTGGAGCCTTTTGAATTGAATGTGACCAAAGGAGTTGATTCCTTTGGAGCCTTTTGAATTGAATGTGACCAAAGGGGCTTGATTCCTTTGGAGCCTTTTTGAATTGAATGTGACCAAAGGGGTTGATTCCTTTGGAGCATTTTGAATTGAATGTGACCAAAGGGGTTGATTCCTTTGGAGCCTTTTGAATTGAATGTGACCAAAGGGGTTGATTCCTTTAGAGCCTTTTGAATTGAATGTGATCAAAGGGACTTGATTCCTTTGGATCCTTTTGAATTGAATGTGACCAAAGGGGTTGATTCCTTTGGAGTTTTTTTTTTGAATTGAATGTGACCAAAGGGGCTTATTGGGGAAGGTGTGAGACCTTGAACCCCCCTAGTTGGTGTTTTTATGATTGTTTATGTATATGTGTAATGATTGATTGTTCAATTTTTTTTGGTGTACATGTGATGAAATGAATGTGTTATGAATGAATGCAATTGGTGGTGATGTATGCAAATGAATGAATGGTGTTGCCTTATTAATAATTGTTCAAAGAGGTTTTGAACCATTTGAATGAATGGTGTTTCTTTATTGATCATTTTTCAAAGAGGTTTTGAACTGTTTGAATGAATGGTTTAGCTTTATTGATCGTTGTTCAAAGAGGTTTTGAACCATTTGAATGAATGTTCTTTATTGATCATTGTTCAAAGAGGTTTTGAACCATTTGAATGAATGGTGATTCTTTATTGATCATTGTTCAAAGAGGTTTTGAACCATTTGAATGAATGGTTTTGCTTTATTGATCATTGTTCAAAGAGGTTTTGAACCATTTGAATGAATGATGTTGCTTTATTGATCATTGTTCAAAGAGGTTTTGAACCATTTGAATGAATGGTGTTGCTTTATTGATTGTTGTTCAAAGAGGTTTTGAACCATTTGAATGAATGGTGTTGCTTTATTGATCGTTGTTCAAAGAGGTTTTGAACCATTTGAATGAATGGTGTTGCTTTATTGATCGTTGTTCAAAGAGGTTTTGAACCATTTGAATGAATGGTGTTGCTTTATTGATCGTTGTTCAAAGAGGTTTTGAACCATTTGAATGAATGGTGTTGCTTTATTGATCATTGTTCAAAGAGGTTTTGAACCATTATTTAGCAAACTTTACCTTTATTGCTTAATCAGGGGCACCAATATAATACTACTGGTTTGACCACATTTTGTAGGATGAAATGGATTATGATATATGTGACTATGCAATGGTGGTATGGAATGGAAGCTTGCTTATAATTTTATTGTCCTTAGGGATAAAGGATCTAGAGTTGTTTTGAAAAGACTCAAACATCCTAGTGATCTCAAACAAACTCATTTACGATCTCACAAATCTTCATGATGCTAAGGTTATCCTAGTGGTTTCAAATTTCTTCAAGGACCAATCGTGTGTGCAATGATTGTTCATTTCTCATTATGAGCTAGGTCAAACTAATCAATTGTAACTTATGCCAATAAGCTAGCTCATCCGAGAGCTACCATAGGTCTGTACAAAATAAGGTCGCTAATGTGACAGACGTGGCACCATGCATAAGGATACCCCATTTCCATGTGGGATTCATTCAGCCCATTGCTGTAATGAGGATCACCCCATGGTTTTTGAGACACTAAGAGTTCCAGGGATTCAAGCTCCTTCCCTTATTTTATTGCATTGGATTTTGGGGATTTGATTTTTTTTTTGAGTTTGCTCATTTTTGTAATGGAGCAACATGCATTTTTATTGCTTTTTGGAAACTTGCTCATTTTGAGAGAGAGCAAGGGGAATTTTATTGCTTTGGGATGCTTTTGGGATACTTGCTCATTTTGAGAGAGAGCAAGGGATTTTTATTGCTTTTGTAATGTTTTTGGGATACTTGCTCACTTTGAGGAAGAGCAAGGGATTTTATTGCTTTTGTAATGTTTTTGGGATACTTGCTCACTTTGAGGAAGAGTAAGGGATTTTTCTTCTTATTTTTTTTGAAGGGTGAAGGGGGAGCTTGTCCTTTTGTCAAATCTGTAGCACTCTAGACCATGCACATAATTGGATGAATAGGAGAAACCTTTCACTTATGGCAATAGCAACTTTTGACTTCATTATTCCCAAGGTTCATAATGTTTTAATATGTTTTGATGTGTGTGATCCAAGAGGAAACTTGATTGACCAGGAATAACCTATTGCATCTAAATATTGTTTGATTTTCAATGGAGGTTGCTTAAGACACTAGCAGTGGCTGAGTGATTGAAAACATTAGGATTTTTCTTAGGAAGCAATGTATTATTGTGATTGATGGGTTTGGTGATGTTTGATGTGAGGTGCCCCTAATTAAGGTAACAAGACATAGTGCACTATCAATTATTCATGACTTTAATGAATACAAATGGTATGAATGTGTAAATGCTATGAAAGTGGAATGTGTGAATGCAATGGAAGTTGGATTGTGAAGGTGATTTATTAAAAATGCAATGTGTATGAAAATATTTTTGTGTTTTATATTTATTGTTTTTTTTTCTTTTGGTGTTTTTGAGCTGAAATGTGACCAAAGGGGTTTGGTTCCTTTGGAGCTTTTTGAATTGCATGTGACCAAAGGAGTTTTTGTTCCCTTGGAGCCTTTTGAATGGAAATTGACCAAAGGAGTGCCTCCCTTGGAGCATTTTGAAATGAGATTTGACCAAAGGGGTTAGGTTCCTTTGGGGCATTTTGAATTGATTTGACCAAAGGGGTGTCCCCTTTGGAGCCTTTTTGATTGATTTGACCAAAGGGGTGTCCCCTTTGGAGTGTTTTGAATTGAATTGACCAAAGGGGTGTCCCCTCTTGGAGCATTTTGAAATGAAATTTGACCAAAGGGGTTAGGTTCCTTTGGGACCTTTTGAATTGATTTGACCAAAGGGGTGTCCCCTTTGGAGCATTTTGAATTGAATTGACCAAAGGGGTGTCCCCCTTGGAGCATTTTGAAATGAGATTTGACCAAAGGGGTTAGGTTCCTTTGGGGCCTTTTGAATTGATTTGACCAAAGGGATGTCCACTTTGGAGCCTTTTTTATTGATTTGACCAAAGGGGTGTCCTCTTTGGAGCGTTTTGAATTGAGTTGACCAAAGGGATGTCCCCTTTGGAGCATTTTGAATTGAAATTTGACCAAAGGGTTTTAGGTTCCTTTGGGGCCTTTTGAATTGATTTGACCAAAGGGGTGTCCCTTTTGGAGCATTTTGAAGTGAATTGACCAAAGGGGTGTCCCCCTTGGAGCATTTTGAAATGAGATTTGACCAAAGGGTTAGGTTCCTTTGGAGCCTTTTGAATTGATTTGACCAAAGGGTGTCCCCTTTGGAGATTTTTTGATTGATTTGACCAAAGGGGTTAGGTTCCTTTGGGGACTTTTGAATTGATTTGACCAAAGGGGTGTCCCCTTTGGAGCGTTTTGAATTGAATTGACCAAAGGGGTGTCCCCCTTGGAGCATTTTGAAATGAGATTTGACCAAAGGGGTTAGGTTCCTTTGGGGCCTTTTGAATTGATTTGACCAAAGGGATGTCCCCTTTGGAGTCTTTTTGATTGATTTGACCAAAGGGGTGTCCCCTTTGGAGCCTTTTGAATTGAATTGACCAAAGGGATTGTCCCACCTTGGAGAATTTTGAAATGAAATTTGACCAAAGGGTTTTAGGTTCCTTTGGGGCCTTTTGAATTGATTTTACCAAAGGGGTGTCCCCTTTGGAGCGTTTTGAAGTGAATTGACCAAAGGGGTGTCCTCCTTGGAGCATTTTGAAATGAGATTTGACCAAAGGGGTTTGGTTCCTTTGGAGCCTTTATTTTTTTTTGCATTTTGAATTTTGATATGCATGTGGAAGGTGGTTTACTCCTAGGAGTTTGTGAAATGGTGACATGGGTAGTTGTTTGTGGCCTAGCAGAGAAGTCCACATAGGCACCCCCTTGCTCAGCTATAGAAGTAGCTAAGGCTTGGGAAATTTGAGCGTAATGCTCCATGGATGCAAGTGCTTGGCTTTTGTTTATTTTGTGCAAATGAATAACACACAAATCAAACAAACAAACAAATGTTTTCTAAGTTTTTGCAATTTTTGTTTTCAATGTTTGGTCTTTTTGATTGGATTTTTGAAGTTTGTGATTTTTTTTAGTTTTGAGGTTTTTGAATATATATTTTTTTTGTTTTGAGTTTTGGTGTGTTTTGATGTTTTTGGATTTTTAATTTGTTTTGTTTTGGACTTAGAATGAGGGAACTCAACCAAGGTGGTGATTAGGAACACTAGTGCCAAACATGATTTCTCAAAAGAGTCTAGGGTACACCACTTAAAACCCACAATGTGTGGAGGGTTCGCCTAGCTCTTCCACTCTAAATCGACAAGCATTTCCAATAGTGGGAGGCAGTTTGAACACGAGTGACCTATTCCAACTTAAGAGAGTGCCCTATTCTATCTAAGATGTCTAGGGGGCAAGCTAGTGGAAGGAGGTGAATTCCAACGTCATCGATCTGAATTGGGGGTTGGTGATGAAATCCAACCTACCAATGTTATTATGAAACATGCAAGTGTGTGAAGGTTTTTGTTTATTATTGTTTTTGTAAAACAAGATACAATGCAATCTAGGATGCAATTCGATATTGGATGCCTAAAAATGCAAAAAAGAGCACACCAAATACATAAAAGCACACAAAAATGCAAAGTTGACTTAATTTTTGATAATATTGTTTTGATATTTTTTTGACATGTTTTTGTATTTTTTATTTTGTTGTATTTTTTGTGTTTTGTTTTTTTTTGTTTTTAATGCCTATGTATAATGCAAATGCTTTTGTAGAATGCAAAATGGAAGCTAAGATGCAAAATGCGATGCAAATAAATAGTTTACCTAGAATGCTTTTATTATGAAAATGCAATGGAATTGAAGTTGATTTTTTTTTTTTCGTGTTTGAAATGATTTTATAATGTTATTTTGTTTTTGAATTTGTAATTATTTTTTTGGAAATTTTAATTTTTTTTTAATGTTTGTATTTTTTTTTTTTTTTTGAATTTTTAAAGTTTTATTTTATTTTATTTTTAAGTTATTTTAATTTTTGAAATTTTGTTATTTTTTAAAGTTTTTCAAATGTTTGAATTTTTTTTTTGAATGTTATAATGTTTTGAATTATTTTCTGAAAGTTTTTTTTTAAAGCTTTTTTTTGTTTTATTTTTTTTTAAGGTTTGTTTTTATTTTTTAAATTTTAATTTTTTTATTTTGCATGGGGAGGCCTATGCACACAGGTATACCTAGGCCTATGCAGTCCTACCCGACATAGGCCTGCATAGAGCTGCATAGGCCCTGCACAGACCTAACCTGACATAGGCCTACGTAGAGCCTACATCACGCTTGCATGCGTAGGACTACGCAGACCTGCACCAGGCTGATGCAAGCCCTATGCAGAGTCTACACATGCCTTATGTAGAGCTTGCACATGCCATGCATAGGGCTGATGCAAGCCCTGCGTAGGGCTGACATAGGCCTACGTAGGTCTAATGGCCTGACGCTGGCCCAAAAGGGATGGCCACGATATTTTTTTTAAAAAGAATTTTTCTTAATATGTATATTAAAAAAAATGTTATTTTTTTTAAATTTAAAAAGAATTTTCCTTTTTATATATAAAAAAAATCATTAAATTTTTTTCAAGGATTGGAGCTGAAAGTATCTACTTGGATTTTTCGCTCATGAGGAGGTGCCACTACAAAATTTAGTCTTTGTATTGCTCCTTAGTGAAGATGCATTACAGATTCCATTGCAATAAAAATGAATCATTGTATTATGTTCGGGAAAGTGGTCCCTTGGGATACAAATTGACCCTTTGAGGGTGCATTTTACAATAATATGTCCACAAGGGGGTAATCCCTTTTACAAATCAAACATGGTGTCTTTGTCTCTTCATGCTACAATCGAGGTTGGAGGTGGGTTTGTGAGTTGTGACCACCATTGAAATGAGCTTTGCACCTTGAGTTGAGCTATATACCTACACACATGGAAGCAAGAAAGATGTTAGTAGCACCTGTTTACAATGATTATGATAAAATGACTAATGCAAAATGAAAATGAAAGAAGATGATTATTATGATTGCTTACATGAGCACAATCCGGGAAGCATAACATTAGCATTCTCTTCCTTTTTTTCTTGGTCATGTTATGGTGCCTTTATAGGCCTTTGAGGGTTTTAGGGGTAAGGATATGTGGCAAGCCAGGGCTACCAAGTGGTAGGGACTGGATAGCCACCTATCCTGGGTATTTTCAATGAGTCACTAGAAGTGTCTCACTTAACTAGGGAGATGTGGCAAGTGGGTAGTTGGAAGTGGAGTGATGTGTGGAGTGAGGTGTGAGATGTGGCAAGTGGGTAGGTGGAAGTGGAGTGATGTGTGGAGTGAGGTGTGATATGTGGCAAGTGGATAGGTGCAAGTGAAGTGAAGTGTGGAGGGTTACCCCATATGAAGGGACAAAGGGGACAAGGGTGTATGAAAGGTGGCAAAGGGGTGATGGTGATGTGGCTAGGACACAAGTGAGGAGAGAAGGTATCCTAGGAGGATATTTATCAGATTTAATTAAATCTAGAAAATATAATTATGTGGAGGATTTTATGACTAAGTCAAAACTTAGGCACATAATGTTATGCAGAACTAAAATGTGCAGGAATTATATGCCTAAGTTTAGACTTAGGCATATATTATTATGTAGAATTATGATGTGCAATGTGGGTGAATGATGTGTAGGAATTATATGCCTAAGTTTAGACTTAAACATATATTATTATGCAAAATTGTTTAATGAAATGCAAATACCTAGATTTTGGTGTCTACAAGTATATGTGAGGGCTCCACTATGTGAGACCCTCTGAATAACAAATCTACAAACCCTAGGTGTAGCGATGATAAAATGTAATATAAGCACAAAAAACGTAAGTTGAAAAGCAATAATACCTGTTATATTGTCAGAATCTACTTTATTCATTTTATCTAGGTCTTTGTTTTCGTGATCTGGTGATGCACGAATGCCCATGAGCGTTTGAGGGTTTGTAGAATGTAAACTGGTTGAGGGAAAATGCCTAGGAGCATTTGAGAAATGTGGTGAATGCTCTACAATGTTCCTGGGATACTCTAGGGTATTTGGGTAATGCCCAAGAGCATTTATGGGTGATGGGGGACACTTTGCAAAATTCGGGTATGGTTTTGTAGGGGTTTTGGTGATAAAAATGGAGGATGCGATGATGGTGAGGAGGGAGGGTGTTAGCAAAATGCTAGGGTTTGGATGATGATGGATGAAGGGATCTAATGCTTTCTAACCTCAGGAATCACCAATCAACTTTTGAATTGATCAACCCTCATTCACAAAAATGAATGATCTTTTATAACTTGCCCTTAACATGTTAGGGTTTCGATGACACCAACGGGCGGCCAAGATTAAAACATGATGAAGGGCTAAGATTATGACTTTGATATGTGATATGGATCATGATAAATGGATGGTTGAGATTAAATCGTGATGGGTGGCTAAGATTTATTTATATATATATACATATATATTAATTATATATATATATATATAAATATATATATATATATATATATATATATATATATATATATAATGAAGGGCTGTGATTTGAGGATGCGGATGGATGACAAGTGGCTAGGATTTGGTGTCTACAGATGCCCCTTTTTGTATCGCGTTGTGTGAAACACAATGCGGTGCAAAAACAAGAGACACCTAGTTTGGTGAAGCAACTTCTTTTCCTTGGTGTGCAAGAAGATCCTGAAGACAAAAATTGTTGTTGTAGCTTACCCCCTCAATTGGTGAATGAGTGAAGAATGAATCTCACGAGCCAATTGATAGAAATGAGGATGATATGAATGATGTAAAGGAATGATGAATGATTGTGAATGGTGTAATTGTGAATAGTGCAATGATTGATTCTATTTTTGTCCCAATAGATGAAAGGGATTTTTAAAATGTGGATGATATGAATGATGTAAATGAATATGAATGATTATAAAATTTTCCCAATAGAAAAGGATTTCCAAAAAAGGTTTTTGAAAGAGATGATATGAATGATGTAAATGAATGTGATGAATGTATTCTATTTTTACCCCAATAGAAAAAGGGTTTTTGAAAATGTAGATGATATGAATGATGTAAATGATGTATCCTAATGTGGGAAATCAAAATCAAATTTGGTTACCCCAATTTTGGGGTGATTCTATGTTATTGAAAAATATGCCTATTGGCATCATTGAAATGCAAAATGATGAAAATGCAAAACATCAGGAACCAATCATCCTAAGATCAGGTGATTACTAGGAGAGAAAGTCCTAGTGACTACGTGCAATTCCTACATGTGAAAGAGAATGATGTAGTAATAGTTATCCATGTTTGGGACCCCATGGAAAAGGGCATCAATGATAAATTTTTAAGCAAATTAGTCTGAGCATAGTCTCACTCAAAAAATGAGGGACCAAAAAGATTTTGTTTTCAAACAAGAGGATGTTGGATGATGATATGGGCAAGTATCCTTATGGTGATCTACCCATCCTACCAAATTGCATGGATAACCAATCGCTACAACCACCAGGGGAATAGAGTAAACCACTAGATATGAGGTTCACTTGGATGATATGAATGATGTAAAGGAATGTGAATGATGTAATGCATGTGAATGGTGTATTGATTATGAATAGTGCAATGAGTGATTTCTACTTTTGCCCCAACAGAAAAGGAGGATTTTGATTGGATGATATGAATGATGTAAATGAATGTGAATGAACAAGCATCCTTATGGTGATCTACCCATCCTACCAAGTTGCATGGATAACCAATCACTACAATCACCAGGTGAATAGAGTAAACCACTAGATACAAGGTTCACTTGATAATGCAAGTGAATTTGACAATGTTGAGTGGAAATGCATGGAATTATGGATGATATGAATGATGTAAATGAATGTGAATATGGATGGTGCCATGAATGTGAATGATGCAATGATTGATGGGTGAATTTGATGATTTTGTGAAATTTGGAATTTGATTTGGGATATTTTGAAGCAATTTAGGGTATTTCCATGACTTTTGGTTGCAATCAAGAATTAAATGCCCAAATCAATCCAAATTATCACAAAATATGATGGAATGATTAGGATGATGAATATTTTGGATCATTTTGAGGTATTTTTATGTAATTTAGGTATTTTCATGACTTTTGGTCACAATAAAAAATGAAGCATCCAAATCGATCCATATCTTCACAAAACATAATGGAATGATGTAATGGATGCATGGATGGAATTTGAGGTGATTTTATGGGGTTTTGCTATAGTTTGAGGCCCTTTGAGTCCTTTTACAATATTCTAGAGCCAAACATCGACCAACATCCACATCATGCACAGATGCAGGAGAGCATCTACCACATGGTAGATGTAGGGGAGCATTTGAGACACCAGGTAGATACCCATGGGCATTTGAGTATGCCAAAATTAGCTATAAAAGTGTTATAAAGGTAAAATTTGATTCATTCTTGCATTCAAGAGTTCAAGAAGTAACATCTAAAGAAGTTGAGTGAGTGAGTGAAGGAGTGTGGTGATGGCGATGGAGGGAGTGGATGTGATAGTAAGAGTGGAGGTGCAGGTGGTTGAGGTAAGTGCCCTTAGCACTCTTGTTTGGATTTATCATTTTTTTGCAATGAATGTGATGGTAATGTGCATTTGCATGTTATGTTGTGCTGTAGTTGAGGATCTTGGAGGCTCGACATCGATTCTCACCCATCATACCAAGGGTGAGAAAGGTACTACAGAAGGACCATTAGGATTAGTTAGAGTGGGTGGGATTGGTAGGGTTGCACGGATTGAGGTGGTGAGGGATGATGAGGGGTACCTCTCTACCTTGGAGAGAGGTGGGATCCAGATAGGGGGACCTTCTAGCTTCCAATAGGGGAGGTGATAGTGACACTAGAAGATGTATACCACATATTTCGAGTACCAGTGGAGGGGTTGCATGTCCAAGTTGGACACGATAAGGAGTATGAGTTGAGGTAGATTTTTGGAGATGGATGGAGGGATGTGAACATCAGAGGTGGAGGGATAAGGTATTTGGAGATGTATGTGAAGAAGGAGTTGGAGGCACTACCCACCTTGGTCATGTTCCTACTAGCCAATGTATTGGTGCCTAACAACATCGTTATTAATTCCCATGGAACATGATTTAACTAGTGTATGATATGATCGATGAGCCTCAAGTGTATGCATGGGTACCAATCTACTAGCTCAGACTTATATGGAGTTGTATGAGGTGAAGAGGTGAGGGCAAAATGGGTTGGGTTATAGTGTGCTATTATAGGTTTAGGGTTGGGAGCACTTCAGTGTGGCTCATCCTATGGGCCTACCATGAGGAGTGGGATAGGGATCAACCTTATGTATTGAGATGGTGGGTAGTTGAGGAGGTACAACCTAGTCATCCTAGTCATAGTGGCTAGGAGTGTAGAGATCTATGGGTAGGGATGATACTTGATTAGGTGTATTAGAGGCCATGGTGAGATGCTAGGTGGCCTAGTGATGGAGAGAAATTATAGAGGATTAGGTAGGCTAGATGGGTGGTTGGGTGACATGGGAGTGAGGTGGAGCTAATCCAATTCTCATAAGTGTTATGGTAGTTTAGGATATGATAGGGGATACCTGAGGCTCTAGTGCTCTATAGGCATCGATCTGATGAGTCAAGCCTACCTTGTATGGAGGAGTGGTAGGTGGAGTATGAGGATGATGAGGAGATAGATCTCTTAGATGTGGATGATGTTAAGACCACAATGGACTATGATGTATGGTTTACTTCACAACCACCATGGGTATCAAGTCAGGTGGTTGAGGAGGGTAGTGGGGATGATGGAGAAATAGCAACAGAGGCAGAGGAGACTCCTCAATGTTAGAGATATCATAAATCTAATAATAGAGGGAGAGTAAGGGTAAATAGAGTAACCTCCAAATATTGGAGGTGATGGTGATGGTGATGGTGGTATGGAGGAGGTTCTAAAGAGACCTCCTAGTTAGAGTGAGGAGGAGTGGGCTAGGCTCAAGGTTGAGTGAGACCAGCTCCAATAGATGGTGGTAGAGTGGGATGCAGAGATTGCTCGATTATGAGTGAAGCTAGATGTATGGGTGGCCACAAGGTGGAGGTGAGGATATGATAGTGAGGCTCCAGGTAGAGTTAGCATAGAGGGATGCTCATTAGAGGTAGGATGTGCTACACCTTTGATCTCGAGAGGGGTACATATAGGATTTAGAGGATCTACTTATGCAGCACCACATTGGGCTGCTAGAGTGACCTTCCTCCTCCATAGTAGGTTCTATTAGGTGTAGTGACTCTAGGCATAGTGACTCTAGGTCTAGGGCTCCATCAAGGTCACAGGGGTCTACCTATGGGTGCTAGCTAGTGCTTAGATGCACTTTTGTATATGAGCCTTGGTGCTCCATTGTATATAGCCTTCGAGCATTCATTGTACATGTGATATTATATATATACATGGATTTTACTTTTATGTTATGAATTTGTGTGAATGTTTGTGTGAATGCATGTGTATATGTGATGGATGATAATGTAATGATGATGTGTATGAATTGTGATAATGCAAATGAACTGATACACTAATGATCATTTGTAGTTTAGATTTTACTTGACCATATTTATCATTGTTGCTTAATCAGGGGCACCAAAATGGTGGTATGTGAAATGGAAGACTCATATAATGATGTGATAATGACATGGATGTTGTTTTAGCTTATGGATGTAATTTGAATTGTTTTGTAGAGACTCAAACATACTAGTGATTTCAAACAAACTCACTAAGTTCTATCTAATTTCTCCAAGACCAAATGTGTGTGTAGTGAATGTTCATTTACCAATCATGAGCATGGTAGTGACTCAAGGCAATCAAGAACCAATGTGTGTGCAAGTGAGTTCATTAACCCATATTGAGTAAATTGAGATGAAACCTATCATGGAGGAGACCAAGAAGCTAGCTTGTCCTTATGTGTGGTCAGAGGTCTCTTCAAGAGAGACGTGTCACCATGCATGAGCATACTCCACTACTAGTCAAGCATCTATAGCCCTAGTGGAGATTAGCTCCATAGTCCAATGATCTGATCTCTAAGATTTGGGGATTCAGACTACCTAACCATATGGATGGAAATGTAGTTCTATCCTTACTACTTGAGGATCTATGGTGTGTGATTTGTAAAAGAATTAGAGCTTTGGGGAATCAGATTCTCAACCAAGGTATGATGAGAATTTTACCCTATCCTTACTACTCATTCTTTTATTTGAAAGTGTTAATAGTGGTGAAGACCACTATTTTTTATTTTGGACTATGTGCATAATGGGACAAGCAAAGATAACTTTTTTACTTCGAGGTTCAACCCAATCATGGTGTTATCTCTCTTTGACACAAGATGTTTTTAATATATGTGAGATGTGTTTGGTTCAAGAATGTTAGAGTCAACTCCCAGAACTCAATATTTTCTTAGTGAAAATGTGCCTTGGTCCTAGAGAAAACTTGACATGTATTGGAGGTTGCTTGAAACACTAGGAGTGGTTGAGTGATCGAAAACACCTAGGGATGATGGAAATTTTATTGCAAATGATGACTTGACTTATGAAATGGTAAAATGAGATGGATGTGAACTTAAGGGTACCCTTGATTAAGGTGACAAGATTTATTGGATCAATTATTATCTAAACTTAACAAATGACCCCTAATATGGTGGATGAAATGCATTAAAATGATAATGAATGTGATTATGAAAAATGAATGTGTGAAATGCAATGTGTATGGATGATGTTTTTGTGTATTAGCCATGTATATATATACATATATAAAATACATTAAGCATAGAATGCTCTCAAGTGGATAATGTTCAATGGCTTAGGCTCTTCTACTCCCCCTAGATTGGCAAGCCTATATGTTCCTCTGGATAGCAACAAGCAACACGTATAAATGCAAATGACAAGGCCATGCAAATGCAATGCAAATATTTTTTTATTTTTTATTATGTACATATGTTACATGATGTTCTAGTGAAGTGGATGAGGTGGAGGTGGTGGTTCACCGGTTGGCTCAACTCGCTCCCTTGGGAGAAGCAAATGGAAGATGGGTTGATGGATGGGGAACATTATGAGATAATGCTCATCTTATTCAGTGAATGGAGTGATTGGGGTTGATTCCTCTTTGGATTCATCTGAAGCTATCGACATGATATCGTATTCTTCATAGAATTCCTCAAAGTCATCATTGTGATTGGTTTCCTCTTCTAAATCTAAATGGAGGCTTTGAAAAGCTTGTTCAAAAGAGGAAGTGGAAGAATGAGAATGGTATCCCAAACCTGAATGGTCATGCACTTCTCGATATGGAGTTTCAATGATGTCATGCATACCCTATTCATGTCATCCTAGGCCATATCCTTACCAATTAACTCGATGAAAGTATCATGATGGGAAACCAAACATGTGCTCTATATTGGCAAGGATTGGTTGCTTAGGTTCATCTAGGGAAGGTGGATCGAATGATGAATCGACCCTCCCATACATAAAATTAATTCTATTAGGTGTTGAACCCATATTGTACACCGCTCCTATGGATAAGGGTGGGTCATATGGATGACCATAATCCCTAATAGTTTGGATGCTTAGTGGTGTAACTATGACATCTTGGACCATGTATTCACCAATACTAGGATTGGTGAGGTGGACTACAACTTGTGTGGGTGTGGATGAGGTGGATGGAGTGGATGTGGAGATGTGGGGCTCATGGATGGCTTGTGGCTCCAATGAGGGAAGAGATGAATGATGAAATGGCATCTCACAATCTATCAAATCAACTTGTGAGACATCAACTGGTGGAGATGAAGATGGATTTGGTTGAGGGGTTTGATGGATGATTGATGATGTTGATGTGGATGAAATGATAGTGGGTATTTGTGAAGTAGGTTGGATGGATGATGATGAATGAGTGGTGATAATGGGTGATGTTGATGTTGATGATGTGGATGGTGTGGATTGGGTTTGACCACATGTACATGTAGTCGACTATGATGAAGGTGGGGTGTGGAAGTGGAAGCTTGATGTGGGGTAGTGATGGGGAGCTCCTCAAGAATAGGAGATTTTGATGAAGAAGTGGTGTGATGTGAGGTGGATGGTGTGGTTGATGGAGTTAAGAATAGGTGAATGGATGGAAGTGTGGATTCGTATGGATTGGAAATGAAGTTGTAGTACTTAAATGGTTTGATATCCATTGGTATGCAATGAATCTATCCCTCATGTACATATTTTAAGCATTGATGTAATATTGAAGGGACACATTTCATCTCCCTTATCCAAGGATATCCAAGGAGTACATTGTAAGCCATGGACCCCTCCAAGATATGGAACATGGTATGCAACATCTTAACCCCCACTTCTATAGGTAAGATGATAGTGCCAACTGTAGAACAAAGAGCATCATTGAATGCTCTCAAGGTGAATGTGGATTTGGTTATGTGTGAGGGTGGAAGATTGAGATGTTGAAGGGTGGAGGTGGTGATGATGTTGATGGATGAGTCGATGTCAATCAACACTCATTTAAAGGGCTTCCTATCAACTTGAGCCATAATATGTAATGGAGGATCCAATGATTCTGATGATATTGATTTAATTTCAAAATCATAGAATGTGATAGAAGGTTCCATACACATTTGAATACTCCCCATAAAATTGTTAAAGGTATTAGTGTCTTGGGATTGAAGTTCAATGGACTTTAAAATTTCCATTAATGCCTCATGGTGTGGGGGAGATTGTTGTATGAGCTCATAGATGGATAGTTTGGTTGAAGCTATTTTAAGGCTAGTTGTTAGTCGACTACTCAGGGAGATGATGGGTCTTTGTGGATGGTTTGGGGGATGAATGGGTTGGGATGGATGACTTGGAAGGTGGATGGGTTGGGATGAATTGGTAGAAAAATGGATGGGTGATGATGAATTGGTAGGTTGTGGAGACACACTTGCTTGTGGTGCCATAGGAGGTTGAACTACCTATTATTGTTCATTTTATCGATTGGTGCTTCTTTGACCTTGGGTGACTACATGGATAGCCCCCACAAAACCTTGGTACTATTGCACATGATTAACTTGGTTAGGAGGAGTCATAGTATTTGATCCCCCTATCATTTGTTGTTGTTCCTCATGATGAGGAAGTGGTGTTTGGTATATACCAAGGTTTTGATTTTGTTGTGCCAAGGGACTATCAAACTTAATGGCCCCTAGGTCTATCAAATCTTGCACAATGTCTTTAAATGTGAAGCAATTGTTAATGTCATGCCCATTCTATCGATGGTAAGGGAAAAACAAATGTTCCTTATAGTTCTTGCCATATTTGGTTGGATCATCTGGTTTGATTTTGGGTAAGGTAATAGCATTAGTGTCATACAACCTATGAAAGAGGGAGGCATATGATTCAGGTAAGGGTGTGTAGGTGCGATCTTGTCGAATAGATTATCGATGTTGATGATTGTCCATAGTTGGCACTATGTTATGAAGTTGTTGTGGTGGGGGCACCGCTTGATAATTTACTTGTTGTGGTTGTTGTAATGATTGTTGTTGTTGATTATGGGGTTGTTGAGTCATTTGGGTTTGACTCAAAACCACTTGATTTACTTATCCTTGTTTGGATTGGCTAGAATAATTTCCTTTAGATTGGCCCTTATTTTACCTTTATTTTTTCTTTGGTTTTATCTCACCCTCTTGGATTTTTATCTCTTCAATTACATGAGCCTGGGTGAGAGCTTCATCAAATATTCTATATTGTTGTAGTTGCAATAACAAGGAGATGGGTTTTAGGCAACTCCTTGCAAACATTCGAGTCAATTCTTCCATTGGTAGGGAGAATGGCAACTTAGTGATAACTACCCTCCAATAGTTTCCAAAATCATAGACCGACTCTTCTTCGAATTGTCTAAGGTTGTATAGGTCGGTCAATGTGGTTTTCTTATGGACATTGAGGGAGAACCTTTCCAAAAATTTATCTACCAATTGTTCAAATGTGTAAATGCTATGGTGTGGTAGATGATTATACCAATCTAAGGCATCTCCCCCAATGTCTGAGGAAAAGTTTTGAGCATCAAAGCATCTTGATATTGAATTTGAAAGCATGAGTGAATGAATGTGTTGATGTGCTCTCTAGGGTCCTCAATCCCTTTAAATTTGTCAAATTTTGGTATTGTAAAGTCTATCGGATAAGGTGGTGATGGTACCAAAAAATGAATAGGTTGATTGATCAATTGTCTTAGTGTAGGCTTCTGGTACATCATACCAGGAGTATGCATAATCAAGTTATCAATATATTGTTGCATGGCTTGGATTTTAGGGTCTTCCATGTGTGTGTGGAAGCCCTGAATTATTTGATGATTGTGTGGAGGTGGGGTGTGTGGAGTGGTGAATTATTGAGATGGAATGTGATGTTGATGGCTTGATGGATTGAGGGGTATTTGATGATGTTGGGTATGTTGTTGGGCTTGGTGATGGAATAATTGTTGTTGATGGAGTGGAGATGAGGTTTGTGGAATGTGAATGTGTTGGGTTGTGGAAGTGGGGTTGATGTGGGTGAATGGAGGTGTGGGTATAGCAACCTGAGAAGATTGTGATACCCAAGATGGATCAGGGGTGAAGAAAGTGTGTTGGCTTGGAATGGAATGGGGTTTAAAATATGCTACTTGTGATTGTTGTTGAGGGTAAGAATGAGCATCTTGTTGGCCCATGAGCAATTGATTGAGGTGTTGCCATGCTTGTTGTATGGCAATTTTTGAAGTAGATTGTGTGGTTGTGGTGGAAGTGGATGTGGGTGAGGTGTGAGTGTTGGCAATGTTGGTGGAGGTTAATGGAGGGTAAGTTGTGAAAGGAATCACAACTAAATGGGGAGTGGTGGATGGAATCTATGAAGCAGCATTAACTTGTGCTTCATAGAGTGGGTTGGAATAGGTAGTGGTGTAGGTAGATGGGATGGAGGTGATTTGGCTACATTGTGGTGGAGGAATTTGATGTGAAGGTGTGGATGTTACCTCAAAAAGAGGGTTGGTGTAGACTTGGCTAAAATTATTGGGATGTGAGTGAGCAAGTTCCTATTGAGAAGAAGGAACATGTTTGGGTGGAATGTGAAGTGGTTCTAGAATAGGATTGGTTGGTCTTAAATAAGCTCCAACTTTATCCATGTCTATGTAGGTGATATGAGGTATCAATGGGTGTGGATGGCTCTATTTCTAGGATGGAGGTATGAATGGCTCTATGCATCACATCAACATTCAAAGTGAATACTATGTGAGAAGGTCCTATAGATAAATCAAAATAGCTTATCTATGTTATGTTGGTTAGGTTAGCCATAAAAGTGGTTGAGGAAGGAGTGGAGCACTCCATGGATGAGGTTGGTGCTTGATTCATGGCTCTAGCTTGATTTTTGGTCAATACCATAAGCTATGAGCAAGTAGGGGTAGCGAATGTGAGGGATGTGTGTGGAAAGGTGCAATGACAATGAAAAGCACACATAATCAAACAAACAATTGAATCCTATGTCTTGCAACAATTTTTTTATTTTATTTTTTTTTGTGGTTTGTGTGTTTTGATGTGTAGACCCTAAGCCTAGACTACTATGCAAGGTGGCTTCCTAAGGTGGATGGCAAGTGAGGATTTTTTTGGTGATGAAATCTAAAAAAATCACTCATGGGATGCTAAGGTATCTATGGGGTGAGACAGTGGATGGAGATGAAGCCCACCATCATTGGTCTCGATCAGTGGTTGGTGATGAAATCCAACTCACTGATGTTGAAGATGAAGCATGCAATTGTGTGTGATTATTTTTAAATTTTTATTGTCTATGGTGTTCAAAATGCAAAGAAACCCTCTTTCACTCAACCAAGTTGGTGACTAAGAACACTAATACCAAGCCCCTCAAAAGAATCTAGGGTACACCTCTTAAGATCCACTCTAAATCAGCAAGTGATTCCAATAGTGGAGGGTTCACCTAGCTCTTCCACTCTGAATCAGCAATGTGTTTCCAACAGTGGGAGGAAGCTTGAGTACCAATGACTTGTTCCAGCTTAGAAGAGTGGAAAGTGGGAAACTTTAGCCTAAAGTGCAGCTACTATGCTTTTTCATTTATTGCAAACAACACACAAGGTAGAAAGTAAAAACACCATGAAAGATAACAAAAACTTGAATCTAGTGTAATGAATGTCTAATGCAACTAAAATGAATGCACAGATGCAGATTTATCCCTATGTGCAATTCTATATGATTTTAAAAATGCTTATGAATGCCTAAGATATTTAACAATGCAAGATGTTGCTTTTTAAATAGAACAATAAATATTTCTTTTCTTTTCTTTCTTTTTAAAAAGAAAAAATGTGAGCAGAGTTTAAACAGGACTTACCAGAAGTCCTACATATTTTTCTCCAACTCTGCAAATGTGACATAGAATCCCATAGTTTTCTCTATCGAAACCCATAGTTTTCTCTATCAAAACTCGTAGATACTCTAAAGAATCCATAATACTCTATAGCATCCACATGGATGTTGTGTGGCATCCCCCAAACATTGGATGGTATTCGCATGACCATAGATCAAATCTTGCTACTTCCAAAAACCCTAGCCCTAGATCTCATGATTTTCATGCTAACGGATTTTTAAAACCTACAATAGAAATAGAAAATATAGATAAAAAATATTGACAAGGTAAGTTAAAATATGAAACCCTTTGGGGGTCCCACCATGATCGCCATTTTGTAAAGTAAAAATGAACAACACCAATAAAAGCAATAGATCAAAGCAAATGACAATATGCATAAAATTGATAGATCTAATTTATTATAACTCAAGGAGCCTGGATCTCCAATTTGTACAATAGATTTACCCCAAATTAGGGTTACAATGCAGTGTATGCTTTGATACAATTATTACAATAAGAGGGTTTGAAACCCTCATTCAAAAGAATGTTGGTGTCTTCTAAAGTCATCTTCACTCCAAACAATTTGTGAGTGGGCTTGCGTATCCCTACGGGACCACTCTAGCTACAACAACCATCAAAGAAGATGTCTCTTGTACCTACAAATAGATCACAACACAAAGAGATTAGTAGTATATGTGAGGGCTCCTCCCTTTGAATAACAAATCTACAAACCCTAGGTGCAATGATGATAAAATGTAAGTCAAGTATAGAAAACGTAAGTTGAAAAGCAATAATACCTGTTACCTTGTCAGAATATACCTGATTTATTCGATCTATGTCTTTGCTTCCATGATCTGGTGATGCACGAATGCCCATGAGCATTCGAGGGTTTGTAGAATGTAAACTAGATGAGGAAACACCCTAGGAGCATTTGAGGAGAGGTTGTGAATGCCCTATAGCATTCCTGGAATGCTCAGTAGTATTCAGGGAATGCCCTAGAGCATTTGGGGGTGATGGGGGATACTTTGCAGAATCTCGGTAGGGTTTCATAGGGGTTTTGGTGATAGAAATGGAGGATGCGGTGGTGACGAGGAGGAAGGGTGTTAGAGAAATGCTAGGGTTTGGATGATGATGGATGAAGGGCTCTAATGCTTTATAACCTCAAGAATTACCAATCAACTTTTGAATCAATTAACCTTCATTCACAAAAATGAATGATCTTTTATAACTTGCCTTCAACATGTTAGGGTTTCGATGACACCAACGGGCGATCGAGATTAAAACATGATGAAGGGCTAAGATTATGACTTTGATATGTGACATGGATCATGTTAAATGGATGGTTGAGATTAAGTCGTGATGGGTGGCTGAGATTTATTCATATATATATATATATATATATATATATATATATATATATATATATATATATATATATAATAAAGGGTTGTGATTTGAGGATGCATGGATGACAAGTGGCTAGGATTTGGTGTCTACAATATTTACATGACCCCCTCAAGGGGGCTAGGTCTCATTTTCAATTTTTTTTTATCCCATGCCTATGTGTTCATATACTTTTGGGGGATTAGGATCCTAACTTTCTATTATCCATTGGTCCATTTTTTCATTAGAGATGAATGAGTGCACTTCATCAACTAACAACTCGGGTTGCTCTTATTCCATTATAAAAATCTGGATAATTTTTAATCTTGATGTTGGCATATGCTCTATGTGGTGGTCAAAGAGGCTCTAATTGAAGTTCAAACTTAGTCCCATATCTTGGATCCTAAGTATCATGGTGGACCAGTTTGAGCATATATAACCTCCCATTTTAACAATAAAATCCCTCAACAAGCAAAGGTTGAATGAGTTTGGAATATCGATTATGCAAATATCCTACATCATGGTTACACTTGAGCAAGTGTTTAGGGCTAGTGAGAGTCCTTTTACCTCACCCAAGACTTGAACTAAAATTCCATCCAATTGCACCAATTTTTTTTTAGCAGGTTGATACTTTATCCCTAATGTATTTGCAAAACTTTTGGACATGATGGTTATGCTTACCCATGAATACACTATATAATTATAAATTATTTTATCTTTGTATATGAGTGATAGATAAAATGGAGGGGAGTATCTTGTTTTTCCTAGGGGCTAAAAATGACAAGACAACATTAGCCTGTCTTTGTTTTTGCTTCCTTTCTTCCTCTTCAATGATTTTCCTCAACTATTCCTTTTGTTCTATAATGGCCAATATTTCCCAAATTGGAAATTTTACCATGGGTTTATTCAAGTGATCCACTATGCTAAAATATATTAGAGATACCACCCTCTACAGGATGAAACATGATGTTTGTCCAATTGGTTGGGTATTCTTGGCTATTTTTGCAATGATGGTTGTTGTCTTGGGATAATTGGGGTGCCTTCCTCGATAAATATTAGAATTTGTTGGTTAAAGTTTTATACACATCCTGTGAAGAGTAAATGGAAGACACAACTAACATATAATGGAAATAAATCCCTCTATTGGTTATCCAAGGTATGAGTTATAGAGTCGGGTTGAATGCTCTCACTCTTTTCCACTTCTAGAATAGTTTCAGGTAGATTGTGTTTTACCTTACAACAACTTTAACCTTCTTTTGTTGGTGTTTGGTGATGGTTCTTGTTGCTCGTGATCATATTTATAGTTTTTTTGATCTAGCTCTTCAGATTTTAGCAGATTAAAAGAATAAAGAATTTTAAAGAACATAAAAAGTGGGACCTTTCAAAAATAAAACAAAGAGAGCAGGGTAGAGCAGAAAAGAGAGGATATCTAATCTAATTGTAAATTACAACCATTAAATTCAATTAGACTGCTCGGTTTCACAAAAAAACAAAATCAAATGAAGAAAGTGTTTAACTTTCTAATATCACCTTCTACTTTGACCATGGAAGAGAGATAACATGGGATGAAAGAAAATTACAAACAATTGGTATTTCTCACCAATAGTTAAGCTCGTGCAGTGAGAATAGAGCAATTAAAATACAGACCCAAACCTTAAGCATTTAATTTCCTTACACGCATAGAAAATAGAATGAAGCTTAACAACATAATATAATCTTAACGGTAATAGGTTTATAATCAAACTAAATAAATCCTAAGTGAGAAAAAAAAAAAGATAGTGCACTTATCATAACCTAAAAAATATTAGACACCTAGCCACACTGTTCATGGAAGACGTCCACACACCAGCCTTAAGTACAGAATAAAGGATTTGAAGCAAGTTTTACTAAAAATTGCAAGAAGTATTTTATTTCTAAGTTTTTGCATCTGGATTTTACATTCAAAGGAAGTATATAGATTCAGGACATGCCCTGATATTTTCAAAAGTATCTTCCTTCCAAAGATTTAAATCCTATTATAAAATCCCATTACCCAGGCCTTACATGATAAAATATAATTTAATAGCTTCATTTAAATCCAACTACTTTTGAAAATATATCTAGGTACACTACCATAAATGGTGAATAAATAATTTGATCTTATCCTCATCAAATTGGGATTGTATGCATATGTTTTCATTTTCCATCTAGTTGCAGCCACACTTCATTAAATGGGTACTCCCTCGACCATGCCTCATCAAGTATTTGTTTACGGTGAGCTTTGCAAAATTCGAGGGATTATTAACTTCCTGTGTCTTCTACCTTTACACAGTCGCATTTGCCTATTTTTGTATTGAAGTTTTTTGTCTACCATCACATATGCCATTAACAAATTTCCTGCAAAAATAAAAATAAAATAGCAAAGATTAGATAATTAATAGAATAATTAATTAATTAATTTTATTTTTCTAAGGTTTAAAGCTTTTGATTTTAATTAATTAATTAATTTTTAATTATCCCTAAGGTTTAAGCTTTTAATTTTTAGGGAAAAAATATAATTAAAAAAATAAATTCTAATGCCTTCTTCTTTTAATCGCAAAATAGGGCAATGAGAAGGATAGAGCATGGAGTGGGATAGAGCATGGAGTGGGATAGAACATGGAGTGGGATAGAGCATGGATCAAGATAGAGCATGGAGCAGGATAGAACATGGAGTAGGATAGAGCATGGAGCGAGATAGAGCATGAAGTGGGATAGAACATGGAGCGGGATAGAACATGGAGTGGGATAGAGCATGCTTTTATTTGAAATAAAAATAAAATGGAATCCCCGAAAAAATCCATAATTTTGGCAAGGAAGATATTGTAGCCTGCTATTTGATTTCGTACTTCTCCTTTGTTGACCATTTTGACCGTGGGATACAACACGAGCAAGAGAGAGCATGAACAAGATTAAAATAAAATTAAATCTTCAAAAAAATCGTAACTTTGCCAATGAAGATGTTGTAGCCCGCTATGATTAAAGAGAATTTGAGAGCAGGAGAGAACATGAGTGGGATTAAAATGAAATTAAATTTCCCAAAAAATCCACAACTTTGCCAATGAAGATGTTGTAGCCCGCTATGATTAAAGAGAATTTGAGAGCGAGAGAGAACATGAGCGGGATTAAAATGAAATTAAACTTCCCAAAAAATCCATAAATTTGCCAATGAATATGTCATAGCCCACTATGATTAAAGAGCATTTAAGAGTAGGAGAGAACATGCGTGGGATTAAAATGAAATTAAACTTCTCGACAAATCCACAACTTTGCCAATGAAGATGTTGTAGCCCACTATGATTAAAGAGTATTTGATAGCAGGATAGAACATGCTTTGCAAAATGAGTTGGTTCTATCCCATGATTATTAAAGAGTATTTTATAGCAGGATAGAACATGCTTTTTCCAATACGTGACTTTACTCCCGAACCCTTATAGTGCAAAAATAGGCAAAACATCAAAGTTCCTAGATTTAAAAAAAAATTACACACTTGTAAAACAGCCAAATGGGTATCCAAATATGCAAATAAAATGCAAAAAATTATTTTTTATAAAGAGATATCACATTAAGATGACCAAAGAATGTAGTAGAAAATTACTATTTTTGGAAATGAAATTACATCCAACTTCTATAAAATCTAGTATCATTGGAAATAGGATATCAAGATATTCCACCTAGAATTTGAATCACCTCAAATGGATTTCCCAATAAAAATATATGATGATTTCAAATTTGATGTGAATTTAGGATAAGATGAAGAATTGAAGAAAACCTTAAATTCGGTTTTAATAATTTAGACCTTAAGAAAACTATGAAGATTAAATTTTCTGAAATCAATAATCTGAAATAATATCATTGAAGTGCAAATATCCAGAGAAATTCAACTGAGATCAATACTTTTAAGCAAGCAATTGTGACACCTTGATGTGGGCAAAATTTAAAACCTTGACAAAAGCAAAATTTGGAAATAAAATCAAAATACTTCAAGACGGTCCCCTCGAAGAATAAATTTTAATTATCATAAGATCGCTATTTTATGATCATTGGGGTGTGTTGCTTCTCAATAGAAATTTTGGCATATCCACCATTGAGAGTCCCAAACCACTATTGACTATTTTGGCTTGGTTTCTTGGAGCCTTTTGTGGTGTAAATCTAGCTACAAGAGGTCAAAACCAGAACCTCCAATCACATAAAAATTGCATTAAATGAAAATAAACTGATAAATGATTTTATTTTCTCATTCTTGGATTTCCCCATTTTTACAATGTGATACCAAGGGAATATATACCTGAAAAGAAACCCTAAATCTTAAAACCCTAAAGATAAGAAATTACAAACTGATTTTTTTTAGGAAAAAAAAATATTGGATAGCCCTCTAAATTAATACACATCATCGTATCACCCATATTAGACCTCCTAGAAAATCTCAACACCTATCCATGTCTAAAAGTCATTAAATTTTAAATATTATTTCTTCCTATTTTTCTAAAAAACACTAAATCCCATTTTTGAGGCACTAGATGAAGGAATTAGGGCTCGATAAAAGCCTAAAAAATCATCTAGACAAATAGAGGTGTCTAGTATGACAATGCCTACCTTTTTATCTAACTCCCTTCACATTTAAAGCCGATCCAACAGTCGGATAAAAAATTATGCCCTTTGAAACATAGGCTCCTGCATCATTCTCCTCTGATTGAAAAGAACTTTGCTCCTGCGAGTTCCTTTGATCAAATTCTTGCAACTTTATACTATCAATATTTTTTAGTTCCCCCTCTGAAATCCAAGTATTATCTTCCTATTGTAAACCTTCCCATTGTACCAAGTATTTATTGTAGTTTCCATACCTAGTACTAATTATCTTCTTATCAAGTACTTGCATAATTTTTTCTTGCTTCTTCTTAGGTATCTCCTAATACCAATTTATGTCCTCATCCCCATGAAAATCATACAAATATGTAACATTAGAAACTAGTGAAATATAAAAATAAGCAGGCAAATCCACTTTATAGGCATTATCATTCATCATCTTCAAAATCCTACATGGTCCAATCTTCTTAAACTTAAATTTGTTATATGTGCCATTGGAAAACCTCCTAGAGGTGAACCATCACCATGTCTCCAACCTCAAAGAATTTTATTCTTGCTTGCATCTACTTCTACCTTATACATTTCATTACTATATTACAACTTATTTCTAATACCTTCCTGCAATTCCTGTATGTGCTCTACAAATGCCTATGCATCATCACTGATTTTACCCTAAATATTTAGATCAATCATATCTAACACACAATTGGGATTTTAATCGTAAAAAATATAAAAAGGAGATTTTCCTATTGACCTATTGACTAAAATATTATATGCAAACTCAACTTGTGGTAAATAAACTCTAAAAAATTCCTTAGTTGTTAATAGGCTTTCACTCTTCCCTTCTTCCTTATGTGGTAACAAGACCACTTTTACTCCATCCTAGAATGTGTAAGTATTCCTTCCCCCATCATGGGTAGCCTTCCTATCATATTTTCAAGGCTTCCCTAATAATAAGTTACATGCATCCATAAAAATTACGTCACACTATACTTCATGCTTGTAGGTATTCGCAATTGAAAACTTAACCAAGCACCTCTTATCTATAGTTACCTCATTTCCTTTCTTGAACCATGATATGTGATAGGGATACGGGTTCTTCTCACACTTTAAGTTAAGTTTCTCAACCATTTTATTTGAAACCATATTTTCACAATTACCACTATCAATAATCATCTTACATACCTTTCCTCTAGATGTGCACCTAGTTTGAAAGATATTCGTACGTAGCCAGGAATCACCACCATCATTATCTTATTCTTTCTCCTTCCTTGGGATGATAATCATCCTATTTATCATGATATTTTCCCCATGTTTGCAATAATTTTTTTCTCAAATTGCTCTTATGCCTCAACTAGATTGACTCTAGCTTGTTCTCCTTGTTTTATTTCTTATGTAGGGTAGTGCAAACACTTAAAATATCTATGCCCTTCCTCATCATAACTATAACAAGTATATTGGCTTTGTGGGCATTTCCAATTTCATCCTCCACCATTGCCTCTCCCTCTTTGAGATTCTCCATCTCTCTCATGGTTACTATAACCTTGTCTAGACTCTTCTTGTTTTCATGTATTAGAAGATTCTCCCTTTGAGAGGTTAAATTCACCACTCCCACTAGTTGGAGGTGACAATGGTCCTTTCTTCATTCCTCTTCTAAAATTACTCCTATTATATTTCTGTTTCACTTTTAATGCAAACTGATATGCATCTTCTATGCTATGGATATGAAGCATACTCAATTCATCTTGTATGGCATAACTTAATCCATTCACATACCTTAAAACCTTATGTTATTATGATTATTGAAGATGCACTCGAATTGATAACTTGTAGAATTCATTGGTGTAGTCCTCGATGTTTTGATCCTTTTGCCCATGGTTTTTTAATCTACGAAACAATGTTTGGGCATAATATTTAGGTAAGAATTTCTCCTTCAATTTTTTTTTTCCATTTTATGCCAGACCCTAATATTTTCCTTTCCTTTTCTTTGTCCATCCTTCTGTAGATGATCCCACCAAATCAATGCATGCACTTTCAAATTCATGCATGCAATCTTCACTTTATTTTCCTTTGAATGAATTTTCCACTCAAAGAAATTCTCCATGATATTCAACTAGTATATCAATTCCTCTAGTTTCAACCCTCTTTCATATTGAAGGACATCAATATTGATCCCATATTTATTCCATTCCAAGGCTCTAATTAGACTATCCTCAAACTCTATCTTCGCCTCTGGTTCTTCCTCAACATGAACCTCTATCTTGTTGTCTCATTCCATAGTATCATTATCAAAATCTAGATCTACAAATTTTGTGGGATGTCTTTCCCTTATATGGGCCATCATTCCATTCAACTAAGCAAATTGTACTTGCAACTCCTACATATTCCTATTGAGATAGGCATAACCTCCTCTTCCTCTCCTCTTGCTAATCTAACATCTATTATTCCTAAAGAACATGTGCTTATACTGAGAAGGGGGTGAAAAGTATACGATAAAATTTTTTACTTTTGAATACAAATAATAGCATCGGCAATATTAAAGAAATAAACATCACGCAAAACATCAAACACATGAGAGACATGATTTTACGTGGTTCACCCAATGTGGGCTACTCCACGGAGAAAATATTTCTTATAAATTTTTCTCAAATAAATTCTCTTGGGAATACTTTCCCTATAAATTAGGGAAAATTGGTGCACCTAATGAAGAGAAACAATATGTGTATCTATCCCATCTTGCACATGAGCATCAAACGGAAGCATGCATATGAAAATGAAGCAATACCAAGCAATAAAGAATGAAATGAAACGAGTGTCTTCTTTATTAATTGGGTGGATCAAATCCAAGGTTACACAGAATTCCCCTTGAGGGCTCAAAAGGTGATACAATTGTTACAAATTTTGGGGTGCCCAAGGATCAATTCCTCCAAGGAATCAGGGTGCACATCCAGTGCTTTTCCTCATACCCACAATCGAGGTGGGCGGGCCAATGCCGCCGCTGCTTGTATATTCAATATCTGATGTCTGATATTCCTTCCCAATGCCTTCTAAGAACCTGCACCTGCACACAAGGAAGCCAAAGGGGTCAAATAGCAAGGGTGTATGGTGGAAAACATGCAATCCCCACAGGGGTAAAATAACGCATATATTAAAACTAAATCAAATCAACTCAGAATGACTTGAAAATTTGTGGAGATGTCAAAGAGGATTTTTTGAGAGGATATCACCAAAAAAAGATCTGAAATTGCATCCGTAGACCCCTCGATTTTGCGTCGCTCGCCTGCAACCTGCGAAAACCAAGACAAGCAAATCCTGAACCTAAACATATCCAAAACTCATGAAATTTGGACAGAATGCATAAATGGACATTTCAAGACAACCCATATGGTTATATTTTCAAATTGAGGCCCAGATCCACCTGCATACAACTGGGGTGCCCGGATGGGCCCTACGGACCTGCAAAAACTTAAAAATGCTATAACTCGGTCAATTTAACTCCAAATTGCATGAAATTTAAACCACAACATCATATGAGGGTCTAGAATAATATAATTAAAAAATAGTAATAAAATTGTGCAAGTATTTGTCCTCATCTCGGGGGATGGTGGTGACTACAACTAATTGGGGGGCACCCTGGGAGGGGATACCCACCAATTCTGCCCACCTTTTGCTACCAATATCACTGGGGAATGATCCTAAACACTATAGGGGGTGTTTTCATCGAATTTGGTGAAGAAATTCACCCGGATGGAAAAGTTACGCTCAAAAGGCCCTCTTGAAGTCACCCGGTAACCTCCTTCGCTAAGAGGAGATTTCGAGGGCAAGAAAGCTCAATAAGTTGGGGAGAAATCTCGGCAGCACTCCATTGCATATCCTAGAACTCCTCTCATTGTTTTTGTGTGGATATTGGATCCATTTTATAGCCCAAAGGGGCTCATGTGCAAAAAGGCATGCGAGGGCATGCATGGCAGGAGGTGCCACTTGTCAAACGGGAGGCATGCAATGGGTGTGGAAGAGAATATCCAATTTGGGCCTCCATTAAGAAGTGTGTCATAAGGATTCAGTGCCCTCTAACCCGCATGCTCCATATGGCATGCTAAATGGCAGTTTTTGGGCACCAAATGTCCCAGATTTGACTTTTTTTGGGTCAAACCTGCTCACCGTCCCACCCTGGGATGATGGCTCACCACCATCCCAGGGTGGGATGGTGGGAATCTACCATCCCAGGGTGGGATGGTGGTGAATTTTGGGCCAAAACCTCCCAAAATTGGGCCAGTAGCCTCCAAAAACCTTTTTGGAGTGGCTAGAACCACTGTGAGCCTCCTGAGGGCTGCCCAAGGGGCCATATGATGTCAATTTGATCATTGTTTGTGGATGCTTAATCGGGTTTACCACATTTTAGTGTCTACAGATGCCCCTTTTTGAGATGCATTGTGTGCAGCACAACGCTGAGCAAAAATAGATGACCAAAATGTTGAATGATTAAGGTTACTCGATAACCTAACCAACTTTAGATGCCCCAATCATGGAAAGGGCGTGTGTTCTTGAATCCTTGTTTCTGACTCGTTAAATGAACGTGCCTATGCTTGAAAATTGTCTATCATGAAGGGATAGGGCCCATGACTTCATGATGCCAGTAATTTCAAGTGTTATGATGTGATATTGTGTGCTTTTTTGCTGCCCCAAGCAGGAGCATGATTGTCTTTATCGAAGATTCGTTGAACGAACGCAATTCGCATAATTGAGTGTGTGCTTGCTGATTTGGACTGAGTATGACTACCCCCTCAAGTGATGAGTCGATGAGGGAATGACCAATGAGAAAAGCGATGAGTCACTTGACCCAATTGACTTGTGTTATGCTTACCTTCAGTTTTATCCCTTGAAAAATAGGGCAATTTGGAGAGGATTTTGGTGACTTTGTTGAGTTTTCCTGGAGGAAAGGAGCTGAAAAATGCATGCCCGAGGGGTGGTCCGGCCACAATGGCCTTCTTAGGGCATGAATTAACAACTTTTCCATCCCTCCTAGGATCCTCATGGTTGCATTTTGATCTATGTGAAATTTGGACCCAATTTGAGTTATTTTGGTGCAGTTTTGGACCTGTTTTGGGTCATTTTGGGTTGTTTTGGCCTATTTTTGCTACCACCATCCTAGGGTGGGATGAGGGCATGTTCTACCACCATCCCAGGGTGGCACAATTGGCCAAATGTGTGCTCATCCCACCCTGGGATGGTGGTGACCCTTGCATCTTTATATAAACCCAAAATATGAAGGTTAGGCTCATTTGTGCATGCTTTCTTTGGCAATTTGAGAGGTGAGGAGTAGGAGAGTGATTATGAGTAGTGGAGCGCTATCAAATTCATCCCATAGTCACCATGAGTCAGTGGGTGGACTCAGCCAGTGGAGGAGCCGGTGCGAGACAGGTATGCCAAGTCTCTCTTATTGCATTTTCCTAGTGTTAGGAGTTGATTTTTTTGCTTTTATGGTATGTTTTTGGCTTGGAAGCATATCACACTAGATTGTAGGTAATTAAACCTAATTTATGAGATATGTACCAATTTTTGTGTTTTATCCATGTTTTTGTGCAATTAAATTGCATTTTATAGGTCCAATTTTGCATTGTTTTTGCTATTTTTGATGGCCTGAAAGGCCTTTTTGAGCCCAATTTTTTGGAGTCATCCCTAGGTGGGATGGCTAGTGTGGGCTGGTCATAGGCCATCCCTTGATGGGCTGGCCATAGGGTTGGGGCCATTCCTAGGGGGAATGGCCACAAACCGGCCTCAAAGAGGGGCCATTTTGAGTCTTTTCTTTTGAATGTTTTTGGGGCCATGCGAGGCCATTTTGGTGGTGTATTATTGAGTTGCTTATCCCTGTCAGGTGGTGAGGAGTCGGTATCGAGTACCTACTCTCTTTGATTCCATGAGGGATGCCTTGACCATAGAGGACTGGGAATGGCTGGATGCCATCGGCCTCAAGCAGGTGACCCGGTTAGAGGCTGTTATAGGAGACCGTGCATATCTGACTGCCCTGATTGATCTGTGGGATCCATGCACCAATACCTTCCACCTACCCACTGGGGAGATGATGGTGACGCTTGAGGATGTCTATCAGATTCTTCAGATTTTGATAGAAGGGTGGCCGATCCGCATGACACCACGAGACCAGAGACAAGCAGTGCTCGAGAGGTACTTCAGTTATGATCTAGAGACGGTAGAGCTGGACTGCTTGAAGGGGGGTATGCTGGTAGGATTTTGGCATGAGGTGAAGGTATTGGGGGTGAGGCATACACTACTCATGATGCTCATCTCCAATATGCTACTACCTGATTCTTCTGGAGCGAGGTTCCCATGGAACCTGGTGGAGATAGTGTTTGCGTTGGTGAGGTGTACTGTGGCGGAGCCACTGGTGATGGCATGGGGTACTACACTACTGGCATAGCTCTACGATGAGTTGTACGAGATCCACTACCATCGGTGGAAGGGTGTGGGGTGTAGCTTTTTGTTGCAGTGTTAGGGATGGCAGCACATAGTTGTGGGGTGACCACATGGGCTACCATGGATGACTCGGGCACAACTAGTAGATAGGGAGATAGGATATGGCATCCTATGGCAGAGGGCTCAGGAGAGGGGATAGAGTCGATGATTCATAGGTGATGTGGGTCACTATGCAGATCTATTCTCATGACTCGGGGTAGGCCAGGTGTTCTGGAGACCATACAGAGATTTCCTAGAGTGGGCAGATGCTACTGTACAGCTCCGTAGGGTGCGGTGAGGTAGATGGCTGGTTGGATGACATGGCATGGAGTGGGAGTACTTCCCTTTTGCTCGGGTGATGTGATAGTTTGGGCTATGCCAGGGGGTGCCTAGTGAGCTAGTGCCTTATCGACATCACGGGGATGAGAGGACATTGGCATGGCTAGTGGTAGAGGTAGTGGCATGGGATACGGATCCTGTAGTAGACATTCCAGATGTGGATGATGTCGGGACTACAGTGGAGTATGATGCTTGGTGGGTGATAGGCCAGTGGCATGGAGAGGGGCCACTAGGGAGGGGTGCAGCTAGGGAGGCACATCAAGAGGTTTTTGGTGAGGACCAGGGTGAGGCAGGTGATTGGCAGGGACACATGGCAGGGGAGCATGCAGATCTCCTAGACTTAGGAGATCGAGGTGACTTGGGGGATGATGATGTTGGGGATGAGGAGGTGCAGGCACCATCGATGGCATCGAGGGACATAGAGGTAGAGCTACAAGATGAGCTACTCAGGGTGAGGTAGGAGAGAGATCTCCTATAGACATAGGTGCATGATGTACAGGTAGAGCTAGCAGCACAACGAGCCGAGGTACAGGTGGCTCAGGCTAAGATAGCATCTCTTTGAGCATAGTTGCGATCTTGGAGCCCTACATGGGAGGATTCCAGTAGTGGGGAGGTGACTAGGCTATAGGTAGAGGTGACACGACTCCATTCTATGGTGGAGACTTACCAGGCATGGTGTCGATGGGGGTAGGCTTATGCGGATGAGCTGGAGACTGAGGTAGTGCACCTTGGTGGGCGTCTACGGGATGATGCAGCTGCCAGTGGGTCATACCAGAGTCACCATAGTAGGATAGGGTAGTCTTCCTCTAGGCTGGAGGCACCAGGGTCTAGGTGGAAGAGCTGACAGGGCAGGTGGTAGCAGGTATGGGAGTTCACAGAGGACTCTGACTGTAGGTGGGAGTGCGAGTCGTAGTACCGGTCCTGCGTGACCATGGTAGTGGCTCGCGTGACTCTTTTTGTTTTTTGGATGCTTTAGCAGTGTGAAGTCTGAGGACTCACTTTATTGTAGCCTATGGGAAACATGATGTATCTTTTTATCCCATATATATACACATATATATATGAGCTTTTTATGTGGTTTACCATCATGTGTTTATTGTTTTATGAAATGTATGCAAATGTATGCAATTTGATTTATGCAATGATGATGAATGCCTATGTATGCATATTTTGTGATTTGATTTGATTTTGTACATGCATGGATGTATAGTGAGATGGATGATTTATTGATTTAGAGGATGAAATGTGTAGACTATATGCCATATTATGCTAGCACCATAGACGATGTATATTGCACCAACTCATATGTAAATGTTAACATGAGACTTATATAATGGATTTGTGAATAATGTAACTGAAATGAATGAGGTGAAGTGATATGAATGATATGTTGTTTAGGGAATGCCCATTAGGTTTTCATGAGACTCAAACACTCTAGTCAACTCATCAAAAGTTGTATACTAACCATGCAAGACTTTTTGACAAGGTATGAATATGCTAGGATGACCAAGGTACTTCATATCCCTATGTGTGCAAGTGAGTTCATTCTTGTGAGATGCATAAGGATACCGCCAGTGCCAAGTAGGCTCTCAACCAAACATGTACTGAGGATCACCAAATGAATGCCACCATCGTAGGTTTTGTACTAAGTATGACTAGACCACTAGGCAATCTAGGTTACCAAAGCTAGCTCATCCACATGCAAACATTGGTCTACACATACGCCCAAAAGCTAATATGGCAGACATATCATCATGCGGGAGGCTACCGCCATTGACGGATAGGCTATCCACCAAACCCGTAATGAGGATCACCTGATGGTTTTCCAAATGTTGAGAGTTCTAGGGATTCAAGTTTGACTCCCTACTTTCTTCAAATTGTATTGGGATACTTGCTCTCATATGAAGTGATAAGAATCACTGTTTATTTTTCTCTTTTTAGTGATAATAATCACTATTTATTTTGAGTTTTTTATTTTTCTCTTGAGCAAGGGATTTGAATTTTGAGTGATGGGGATCACTGTTTCTTGTGCTTTTTGATGTGTGCACTTTTTTATTTTTGTATTTTTGTACTTTGAATTTTTGCTTTGTGGGGGTTTGCAAATTTAGACTATTGCAAACATGTGGCAATGTGGGATTTTGATGACAAAAATGGGGGAAAACCACTTATTGTTGTGGGGGGAATTGGGTAGGGGAGAACTTGTCCTTTTTCCAACTCTCAGCATTCTTGAACCATTCGCACAGGGGGATGAGTAGGATGACCTTTTCACTTAAGGTAACCTAGACCACTTCATGGATTTCATCTGTCTTTGTGCAAAACTTGGATTGTTAATGTTTAACTGTGTTTGGGATATGATGTACACGAGGCATAATCTAGGCAAGATTCTACCTCCTAAAAATCAAGCTAGCCTTCTACAAAATCTGAGTAGAGACTGGATATGGCTGAGTGACTGAAAACCCTACTGACATTTTAAAACAAATGGCTAAGTGAAGGGAATAGACACGACTATGGAAATGTGAAAAATGTGGGTGAAGATGATAATTGTGGCATTGAACTATTAGTACTTTCACAACATTGATTTTGAGCGGTAAGTAGTGTACCATCATGGTGCTAGACATGTATGAGCAACTCTAAAATGTAAAGTGCTAATGATGAATATGCCTAAATGCAAGCGACGATAAAATGCAATGGGATGCAATGTGATGTGATGCAATATTTTTGACATTTTTATAATGTTTGTTTTTTTTGAAATTTTGATTATATATTTTTGTATTTTGATGTTTTGATGATATTTTTGAATTTTTGATTGATATGTATACATATGTGACCAACAGGCTTATTTGGGGGTCATTGGGGCATTTGGGGGGACCAAAGGGCTTATGGATGCCTTTGGGGCTTTTAGGGTTGACCTAGATGATCGTAGATAGTCCAGGAGCATTTTTATTTGACCTAGATGGTGAAAACCTACTAGGAGCCTTTTGGATGACCTAGATGGGTGGCAACACTTAAAAAGTGTCTATGACTACCTAGGGGTATTTGGATATGACCAAAGGGCTTATGGATGCCTTTGGGGATTTTAGGGTTGACCTAGATGATCATAGATAGTCCAAGAGCATTTTTATTTGACCTAGATGGTGAGAACCCACTAGGAGCCTTTTGGGTGACCTAGATGGGCGATGACACTTAAAAAGTGTCTATGACTACCTAGGGGTATTTGGCTATGACCAAAGGGCTTATGGATGCCTTTGGGGCTTTTAGGTTTGACCTAGATGATCGTAGATAGTCTAAGAGCATTTTTATTTGACCTAGATGATGAGAACCCGCTAGGAGCCTTTTGGGTGACCTAGATGGGCAGTGACACTTAAAAAGTGTCTACGACTACCTAGGGGTATTTGGCTATGACCAAAGGGCTTATGGATGCCTTTGGGGCTTTTAGGGTTGACCTAGATGATCGTAGATAGTCCAAGAGCATTTTTATTTGACCTAGATGGTGAGAACCCACTAGGAGCCTTTTGGGTGCTCTCTAAGCATGAAATGGTCGCAAGTGAAGGATGTTCAAGGGTTCAGGATCCTCGACACCTTCAAGTGAAGCTAGGTGATAAGTTCCAGGCCCTATTTGACTAGTGATGACAAAGGGGCCTAACCATTTTGCCACAAATTTGTCCCAGTGGGGCGACAAGCTAGAATTTTGTTGGTTCTCTTTTAGGACAAGATCACCAACCTAAAAGTCTCGAAGATGGAATTTCATATTGTAGGCTCTTTTGAGCCACTCTTGATACACACGTAGATGCTCAAGCGCATTAATGTGACGTTCATCCAACAACATAAGCTGATCTAGGTGAGCTTGTCATGTAGTATCATCATCAATAAACTCCTGCATGGATATGCGCAATGATGGGATTTCTAGCTCTAGAGGCATGACTGCCTCGGCTCCATACACTAGTGAGAATGGAGTTTCCCTAGTGGGCATTTGAATGCTAGTGCGGTAAGCCCAAAGGGCAAGCGACATTTGTGTGTGCCAATCGGTATGATTCTCTTTGACTATTTTCTTCAATATGGCAATTAATGTCTTGTTTGATGCTTCTGCTTGCCCATTTTCTTGTGGATAATAGGGTGTCAAAAAGCTATGCTGGATATTATATTTTGCTATCAAAGCACGCACATATTTATTCTTGAATGATGTCCCATTATCCAAAATGATCTTGGATGGAATACCAAAATGAAAAATGATGTTATGCAATATGAACTTCGCTATGCGGGGTCCTCTCGTAGTGGTAAGGGGGATTGCTTCCACCCACTTTGTAAAATACTCGGTAGCCATGATGATAAATGTGTGATGGCCCGAGGATGCAGAGGAGATTTTCCTAATTAAATCCAACCCCCATTGTGAAAATGGCCAAGCCGATTGGATCGGTTGTAAGGCATGAGAAGGTACATGTGTCAAGTTAGCATGGTGTTGACATTTCACGCACTTCCTCACATATGCACAACAATATCGCTCTAAAGTTGGCCAATAATAGCCCATGTGAAGAATGCACTTTGCGATGGCCATGCCACTAAAATGGCCACCACAAGTACCATCGTGTGCTTGGGCCATTGCCCAAGTTGATTCTTGATACTCTAAGCAACGAAGGAGGATTCCTTCATAGCTCTGACGGTATAGGATGTCTCCTAACAAGACAAACTTTGTTGCCTTCCATTTAAATGTCCTTTTGGTAGTGTGCGATAATCTAGGAGGGAGGTTACCAAGCTTTAGGTACTCTCTAATTGGTGTGGACCAGTCCTGCTATGTGGAAGCCTCGATTGCATGAATTGTCTATCCCTCATGAAGTTCATCCCGAGCAAATGTAGATTGGGATAGAACTTGTAAGAATAGCATTGTGCTGCTATCAAAAGGGGTTTGGGGGAACAAAGTCCCCCAAGTGGCATGATTCAAGCGCTCGTGAATGTGTGAGAATCTCTCTTGATGAGGTTCTATTTGAATCAAGTGGACTTTTGGCATGGCTTGAGTGCTCTCATGCTCAACCGCTGATTGTGATAGCATCTTGACTTGAATGGTTGTCATATCCCCTATGGGGTCTTGCGGAATCAAGGATCCTAAAGAGGCCATTGTATCCACAAAATGATTAGATGATCGAGGGAGTGCCTCGATGTCATACCATTCAAAATTTTCCAGGGATTTGTCCACAAGGGCTTTGTAGGCTTGCAAAATTGGGCACTTGCACTGGAAGATTCCCTTGACCTAGTTGACAATGAGCAAGGAGTCACCAAAAATGTTGAGCTTGGTGATTTTCATGGTGATAGCCATTTTAAGCCCTATGAGCAAGGCTTCATACTCGACATTATTTTTGGTGTAGGGGAAATTAAGTTTAAATGATAGGGGTATGGGAGCCCCATGCGGTGTGAAAAACATGATCCCTACACCACCCCCTTGCTCGCATTTGGAGCCATCAAAGAAAAGAGTCATATCCTCCTGTGACTCAGGCTCATCATAATTAGGCGATTCTGATATTTGGAAGACTCCATCATTGGGAAGCTCCATGCTAAGAGGTTGATCCTCTTGGAGAGGAGCCTTTGCAAGTTGATCAACAATGACCTAACCTTTGATTGACTTTTGTCCTATGAATTCTAGGTCAAATTCTATCAACAACATGATCCATTTTGTCGTGCGACTACTATGATAAGTACGACTCATCATGTATCACAATGGATTCTCTTTAGATACAACATACGTAGTGTGGTTGAGCATATAGTGTCGTAGCTTCTTGGTAGCAAAAACCATCACTAGACATAACTTTTCAACGTATGCGTACTTGATCTCATAGCTCACCAGGGTGCGACTGAGATAGTATGTGGCATGTTCCTTGTGAAATTCATTGTTTTGGGCTAACATAGCACCCAATGCAATCTCAGTAGCTGAGATATATAATCAAAATGGCACCCCTAGTCTAGGTGGAGCTAACACTGGTAGCGAAGCTAGGTATTGTTTAATTATGTCAAAGGCATCCTGACACTCATCATCCTAGTGGAATGTGACCCCCTTGTGCAAAAGTTTGTTCATGGGTCGACACTTGTACGATAATTGTGCTATGAAGCATTTGATGGATGCAATCCTCCCCTGTAAGCTACAAAGCTTCTTGATGGTAGTCGGGGAGGCATTTCAAGGATTGCCTTGACCTTGTTAGGGTCCACTTTGATGCCTCATTTGGAAACTATAAATCCCAAGAGCTTTCTAGATGTGATGCCAAAGACACACTTCTTGGGGTTCAGTCTCACATTATGTTCAATAAGGCAATCGAGGACTTTGCACAAGACATCTAGGTGCTCATGACGTAATAAATATTTAGCCAGTAAGTCATCCATGTAATCTTCCAAAATCTTGTGCATGTAATCATGGAAGATATATGTCATGGCACGCTGGTAGGTGGCACCGACATTCTTAAGGCCAAATGGCATGACCTTGTAACAAAATGTTCCCCAAGGCATTGTGAACATCATTTTGAGCTGGTATTTAGGGTTGATACGAATCTTATTATACCCAAAGAAGCCATCCATAAGGGAGAGAATTTCATGTCCTGCGGTGGCATCTACCAGGGCATCTATGCTTGGCAAAGGAAAATCATCCTTAGGACTCACTTTGTTTAGGTCTCAAAAATTGGTGCAAATGCAAATCCTCCCGTCAGGCTTCTTGACGAGGACCATGTTGGACAACCATGGTGGATAGTCTACAAAAATGACAAACTTGGCATCCAACAGTTTCTGTAGCTCATCTTTGACCATCAAGGCCACTGTTGGGTGCATCTTTCTCAACTTTTGCTTGACAGGCTTGACTTTGGGGTCAAGCGTTAGATTATGGGTGACCAAATTTGGATCTAGTCCTGGCATGTCTTTGTAGGACCATGCAAAAGTTGCCTTCTTCTTTGTGAGAAGGGCTATGTAATCGGCTTGCTCTTTGGGGGATAGGATTTCCCCTAGCTTGATACATTACGGGTTTTCAGGATCTAAGCCGATATCTTTGTCAACCGTAGGCTCGATTGACATATGAGACCCCTCCTCCAACCGATGGGGAGTAGGGATCAAATGGATGTCATCAGCTAGATTTAAATCCTCTATGGGAACTTTAGGTCCCTCCTCAGTATGGAAGACATCATGATTTGGGCCAATGGAAAAGTGAAACAACCCACCGCAAGCCCAATACTCAGAGGGTGATGGGGGTGAATCAACGTGATCCTAGTCAATAGCATCTAGATCTAGATGGCATGGCTTGGAAGGATCAATTGGGTTGTGAAGTGGTGTGGTCAAATAAATGGAGATCATATTGATGGAATGTGTCTGCTCTCTAGGACCACGTGCATGTGACTGTATATTGATATCATCTCCCACCCCTAGATGTGGTTATGGGGGAATGGGGATCCCAGGATCCTGTCTGGGAATAGACTGTAGGATGGGATCATTAGGCTCAAGGAGCTCCATGTGTGTGGGTGGGTCAGGGAAGACCTCATGGTGAATCTAGCCTAAATTGATAGGCCTTGCCCTCAAGCGTGGGCCAACATGCAATTGATGATAGACTTCTTCTATGTCGATGGGCTCATGACGATGATGCAAGTAATGAGGACCAAGGTATGCCCTCTTTATTTCATCCTCATAGTCACTATCGTATATGGGAATCTCATTATTACCCCTTGGGATCAGGCGATCTGGTAGGTGTGGTCCCATATATTCTAGTTCCTCATAATCATCATCATGGATGAGGATCTCTTCATTCTCATATTGTAGTACCTCAGGCTCACGAGGACCCAACTGCTCAAGTAAATTAACTGGTCCCTCCCTAGGAGGTCTAGCTTCTTGTGGGTGAATCACATATTTAGGAGGAAGGAGTTGTCACCATACAAGATCAGGGAAAGGGAACAAATGTATGAGGCCTTCCTATTGGTCGTTAATAGGGATAATTTGTGAATGATTACTATTCGACTCAAAAGGGTCATATGGTGTCACCTCATAACCCAAATCATCATCTGAGGTCCATTCATATGAGGTGCCTTGATCTGACTCATCACAAACATGAGGACAACTTCGTGAACCTTCCTGTTGTGGCCGCTCCACAACGTATCCCAAAAAATAGGGGACCCACATTTTTTGCTTTGAAAGTTCAATGTTTGCAGTTTTTTTTAAGGGTCTATGCCTTCGTTTCGTCGTGGGTTTTGCAATTGTTGTCGGTTCTTGTCAACAATATTTTATTGTTGATGATTTTTTATTGTCGATGACTTTTGTCATTATTTTCTTGTCGATGACTTTTGTCGTCATTTTATTGTCGATGACTTTTTTCGTCATTTTCTTGTCGACGAATTTTGTCGTCATTTTCTTGTCGATGACTTTTTGTCATCATTTTTGTTGTCGACAACTTTTATCGTCATTTTTGTTTATGACAACTTTGTCGTCATTTTTTTTTTGTTTTTAGCAAGTTTATTGTCGAGTGTTGGTGTTTCTTGTCATGGGTGGTTCAGATAATGAAAACAATAAAATAAAATAAAATAAATAATAAAAGAATATAATCTAATATATATTATATAGTATATAATATAATATATATTATATTATATAAATAAAAAAATAAAAAATAAAAATAAAAGGGATAATAAAAAGAAAATTTATAAATATAAAAGAAGCCACATGGCTTCCTTTTCATTTGAAAGTAATGGATTCTTTTTATTATAAGTGCCAATGGTAGGAGTTTAGTTTAGAGTGTATTGTTTGGTGTTGAAGCTTTAAATATTTTAATAAATAAATGATACTTTATGCTATGGTTTAATTTTGGGTTTACTTCCTTGTAGGAGGCGATGGCTCGGACTATTGACAACCACGACAAACTTTGATGATGCATCATCGACATAGACCCTGTTGACGTGGATTACCAGGGTGGATATGACGGATGAATAGTGATGGCTATAATTTGACAAGGGAGAAGCTAGGCGAGCTGGTCTCACAAATGCTTTCAACAACATACTCTCTATGGTGTGTCTGATAGAATTGTCTAGTCAGTGTACGTTTGAATACCTGCAACCTACCTGCTATGTCCAAGGATGGCAATGTGGCCCATTTTCTTTTGAGTTCTGACAACAAGAAACTACAGAGCGATAGGATATGCACATGTGTAAGTATAGGGTCAATTCTCTCTTGAAAACTGAAGGTAACATTGGTGATAGCGGAGAGGCTTCGAAGTCTAGCGAGATCATGTTGTGGTTTCAAACGATAGGCATTTGCATATTTTTTTTAACCAAACAAGATGGAATTGCGTTGGTTGGTTGATAGTAATATGACAAAAAAAATTGAGCGACAAACCACATAGAGATCTATGGGGAAAAATCAAGAAAAGCATGAGGTTTCATGGAGATACGGGTGGATTAGACAGCCTGGATTGGGCAAGCACTATCGCTACCGATTTCACGAATACAATAATCTCAAGGGCAAGTTTGTTTTGTGGGATTTGCATCGTGCTAAATTAGAATAGTACATCATCCTACATAGTGCACTACCGAAGGACTACCGAAGCTAGCAGCGGACATGAAGGCAGTCACGCAAACACCGTAAGTGGGATAAGACCCAGTCGGATAATGATAACGTAGATGATCTGGACACAGAATGATAGTAACAAAATGTGAGGACCGCTACCTGCAATGTGGGCAATTCTATCAAGGGATGATCAATATGACCTTTTTAGCTAATAGTGGATTCTACGTCTGAAGGGTGGTGACGTAGCATGGTTATGACCGTGGGCGGAGACCATGTGAATGATTATGGTATAAAGTGGGCAATTTGCAAGGAATGGTGTGCGTTCTAGGTGAGATGTTAGAGTGAGATATGCAGCCATATTGATTACAAGGTGGCACAGTAGACAGAGAAGGTGCTTTGAATACAATAGGGGTACTAGTTGCAGGGCTGGGGGCATGGATTTCAAGTAACGGCCCACTTGCAAAGGGTAATATGGAGATGCCAAAGTGTCATCAATCGAATAAGGAATGCATAGGGCAATAGGGTTGAAAACGGATCCACGCGTGTCCATGGATTCACCATGGCAAAGACACTATTCTAAACGAACAGAAATGGATGATTGCGAGGATGTGGACCATGGTGATGCAGGTAAAGACGAAGACAAGATAGATATGACATGGCTAAGACCACTAACAATGCTGGGGACAAATTTAACATTGAGGACTATGAACATGGTGTTTCTAATAAAGGCATAAGAAAACAAAATGAATGTCGCTCACCAAACTGACCCTGTGCAAGTATGATAACCAAAAGTCGTGGTTTGGGTCCTCTCCAACGAGTTGTGGCAACATAAGTAGAAGAATGATGATGGTGTAGGTGTTGGCAGGCAGGAAGTACTCTATCGTAGCAGATTCCAACCAGATAGTACGTGGCAAGATAACGCGTAGTGTAGAGGTTTAAATTCGATGTATTGGGGCGGCCACAGCTATTACTTGTGGACTGTTTCAACAAATCATGTATGTAAACGTTATTGTGCGTTGACAGTGAAGGCACAAATTTTGAGGCGTATTGAGTAGAAGGCGTTTCATTGAATCAGAGCATCCAATCAATAGATTCAGGGGTACGTGGCATCACACGTTGATCACCAATGAAACGCTTGAGGTGCTCCATGTTAGGAGATATTAGGTAAAAGGGTTCACACATTCTACGGACTGATGGTCATGCACTAACACGTTCGCATGGTTTCTCCAATCCCTTACAATGGAAGAAATAAAGGTATATATCTATACACATGTAAATTGGAATGATCAAAAGAAGTGTTGCATAAAGAAATGGAGTGCGAACAAACGTTGGTGGAACAAGAAAGTGAAAAGACGAAGAAAAACTTTAAATACACGACTAAAATAGGAAACTAGGGTTGGAAACTTCTAAAATAGAGTTGCAGAGCTGAGGGCAAGAGGCCATTATGGACCTGCTTTGGATTGTTTTTCTTCCACTATTTTTGGTTTTGGAGAACCAGATTTCTGCCATGTACAAGGACATATTTTTAATGTAGATAGTTTTTCAAAAAGTTGCATCTTATGGACAAGAAATGTGGAGTAATTTTCTGCATGCAAGATTAAATGTCTATTTTTTTTTCTCTTTTCAGATTTTAGGCTTGTAAATGGAGTTTATGCAAGTTTCTTGATTGCTTCATGTGAATGCTTAAATCTGAAAACCTCATTTAAACCCTAGGAGCCAGCACTTAGCTTATCCGGATTGTGCTTGTTTTGCAAGTCCAATAGGTTAGGTTGCATGCATGAAAACCTCACATCTTCGGTTTTGCCAGAATAAGATAGCATCAAACTGAATGTATCATGTGTTTCATTTTCTGCATTTTATTTTCACTTTTCTGCATTTTATTTTTCCAAAAATTTTAATTTTTTTTTTAATTTTCAGGCATTAAAATAAACATTAAAAAAAATTCAAAATCCAAAAAAAATTTCACCATTGCGTAGGTTATACTTCATACTTCCAATACGCACTTTGAAATTTCATTTTCGTAGTTTTTTAGTATTTTTAAAAATTCATCGAAGTTGCTGTTTTATTACAGATTTTGAAAAATCCAAAAATAGAAAATTTTCATTTTTGGGCCGAATTTCATTTTTTCAGTTTCATGCTTCATTCATGAGCCTATGATGACATTCCCTTCATGAAAATTCTAATTTCAACGAAGGAGTCGTGTTTTATGGCACTTTGCAAATTACCATTTTGGGAGCAATCAAAGCACTAAATTATTCGTCTTGATGAAAATATGATTTCATTTAAGAAGGATAATTAAAGTGAAATTTCGAAGCTATATTTGAAGACCCTATTCATCATTGAGGATTTAATGCAAGATAAAATCTATTTTAAAACCCTCAAGATAAAAGGAATTAAGGCACTACATCGTGGTCATATGAGGGCCAACTCACATTTGCTTTATTTTGGTTCAATGAACAATCACTAAAGTTTCATGGTAAAATAAACCAACATTGCCCCTTGTTTACAATTATTTGCAATCACTAAGGTGTTGCAAGCATTTAAATTGAATATCTTTATTTGAGATTACTAATACACATATGCAAATGCTAATATAGCGGAGACCTTGGAGAAGTTGTTTGTTTAACTTCTTTGCAAGAGGGGATTTGGAACCCAAATCCTAAGGGAGAGTGTACTTTCACAATTGAATGAAAATGCCACTCAACATTTTGGCGCTAGAAGGAGGGCCTGAATTAGTTTATTTCAGTATGATTTAAATGCTATAGGGATTTAAATGTTGAATATTTCATGCCCTATTGATTGTTATCTTTAGCCCTCTTTTAACAATACAACCTTGTAGTGTTAAAAGGAGGACATGAATTGCTATGCATTGTTCTAATGCTTTTGATTGTTCATACAGGAATAATGTGTTTTGATTTGATTTTGAAAATTTTTGGTCTTGACTAACGAGGTTGTCTCCATGCAATTACTTTCATTTGATTTTAATGGATACATCTCTTGGTTTATGCTAACATGATTATTCATACATTACATGTTTGATATTTGCTAGTGTTAGTCTTACAATGACACTGAGAGGGGGGGTGAATCAGTGTAGCTCTTTAAACTTGAATTTACAGCTCTTAATACAACAACAATTAAAACTTATTACAAGATACAACAAGAATAACAAAAGAGCATCACACAACACAAGATTTAACGAGGTTCACCAATGTGGCTACTCCTCAAAAATGATTGCTTGGACTACCATCCAAATCCAGCCTTTGCAAAGCAACAACTTTACAATCACTTTACCAGCACCCACTGGAAGGAGCACCAACCCCTTATTTATCTGCACCAACAGAAAGGAGCACCAACCCTTGATTTACCAGCACCTACTGGTAGGAGCACCAACCCCTTATGCCAAGCTGCAACCTGGACTTGAATTATGAATCTAGAAGATTAACAGAAAGATACCTTCACTTTTACAAGACCCCAACTAGTCTGCTTCACCTTTGCGAACTCTGCGCACTCTGCTCTCTCTACGAAATCACTTCGCACAATCTGCTGCGTCACAGTCGAACGATCGTCTTCTCCCTTTTGTGCACTCTGCTTCCTTTGCAAATTTTGCACTTAGCACGATTCGACACGACTTGCACTCTACGCACTACGACCGAACTTTGCACACTTCGACAACTCTAACTCTTCAAACAACCTTCCTTTTATAACAACATCTTCATGATCAAAACCCTAATCTTAGTCGGTTGTAAACCCTGATCTTAGTCGACTGCAAACCCTAATCTTAGTCGGCTGCAAACCCTAATCTTAGTCGGCTGTCATAGGTCTTCGTCGGCTTCAACTCAACCGTGAAAACATAACATGTCACGATATCGTGACACTTTCGCTTTCTCTTTCTTTCTCCTTGCTTTGGCCCGCGAAAATACAACATGTCGCGATATCGTGACACTTTCGCCTCCTTGCTTCTTTTCTTGGCTTGTACCCATGAAAACACAGCATGTCGCGATATCGCGACACTTTCACCTCCTTGCCTCTTTCCTTGGCTTGTACCCATAAAAACATAGCATGTCATGATATCGTGACACTTTCGCCTCCTTGCCTCTTTCCTTGGCTTGTACCCGCAAAAACATAGCATGTCGCGAAATCGTGACACTTTCGCCTCCGTACTCTTCCTCTTTACTTTTGTCGCGATATCGTGACACTTCTGCCTTCTTACTTTCTCTATCCTCATTGAGTCACGAAAATGCGACATGTCATGATATCGTGACACTTTTTCTCCTTTGCTCTTTCTCTTGCCTTCGGGTCACGAAAACGTGACATGTCGCGATATCGCGACACTTTTTCTCCTTTGCTCTTTCTCTTGCCTTCGGGTCACGAAAACCCGACATGTCGCGATATCGTGACACTTTTTCTCCTTTGCTCTTTCTCTTGCCTTCGGGTCGCGAAAACCCGACATGTCGCGATATCGCGACACTTTTTCTCCTTTGCTCTTTCTCTTGCCTTTGGGTCGCGAAAACCCGACATGTCATGATATCGCGACACTTTTTCTCCTTTGCTCTTTCTCTTGCCTTCGGGTCACGAAAACCTCTGTAATATGTCATGAAATCGCGACACTTTTTCTTTCGGACTCTCTCTCTTGCAATATGTCACGAAATCGTGACACTTTTTCTTCCGTACTATCTCTCTTGCAATATGTCACGAAATCGTGACACTTTTTCTACTTGCCTTTCTCTCTTCCAACATGTCGCGAAATCGTGACACTTTTTCTTCCGTACTATCTCTCTTGCAATATGTCACGAAATCGCGACACTTTTTCTACTTGTCTTTTTCTCTTCCAACATGTCGTGAAATCGTGACACTTTTTCTTTCGTACTATCTCTCTTGCAATATGTCGCAAAATCGTGACACTTTTTCTACTTGTATTTTTCTCTTCCAACATGTCGTGAAATCATGACACTTTTTCTTCCGTACTATCTCTCTTGCAATATGTCACGAAATCGTGACACTTTTCTTACTTGTTCTTTTTCCTTCGAACTTGTCATGAAATCGTGACACTTCTTCCTGCTTTCTCTTTTTCTTCCAACATGTCATGAAATCACGACCGTTTTTCCACTTGCCTTTATTTCTTCCAACATGTCACGAAATCATGACAGTTTTTCCTACTTTTTCTCTCTCTTCCAACATGTCGCGAAATCGCGATAGTTTTTCTTGCCTGCTGTATATGTCGCGATATCGCGACACTTTTCTTACTTGTATTTTTCTTTGATCTTTTGCATATGGGCCACTTTGGTTTTCTTGGACAATCACTGTACATACTCTGAGTAACCTTTGAACTCTTGTCTTCTGCATCTGAAAGGCTTTTGAACTTCCTGTCCACTGCATCAATAGATCTAACTGACTGTGTTGACAACAATGACAATACTATTGTTGCACCTTGCTCAACAATCTCCCCCTTTGGAATTGTTGGCAACACATGTGCAATTTCCTGTAACTCTTCTCCCCCTTTGACAATAATACCAAAGGGCTACTGCAGACTCCCCTGAGTCCATGCACAACATTCTTAGACACAATTGATTACACTTAGCAAAAATCATGAACATGAGCACAAAGATAATCAAATACTTGAATGCTCCCCCTGAGAATGTGATCCCTGTAGCTAGTCAATTCTTGGGAAGTGTGACCACTCCCAATTTATTGTGAAGGTACTCAAAAAATTCCTTGGGCAATGGTTTTGTGAAGATATCTGCTACTTGTTCTGTAGTTGGAACAAAATCCAACTTAACCTCACCTTCTGCAACTCTCTCCTTCAAAAAATGATACCTGATGGCAATGTGCTTTGTGCGTGAATGCATAACCAGATTCTTGGAGATGTTAATGGCACTGGTGTTATCACACTTAACTGATATTGGCTCACTGAAGCTAATACCAAGATCTTTTAAGGTTTGTTTCATCCACAATACCTGTGTACAACATGTTGTCGCTGCAATGTATTCTGCCTCTGTTGTCGATAAAGAAACTGACTCTTGTTTCTTATTGTGCCACGTGACTAATCTGTCTCCAAGATAGAATGCACCTCCACTGGTACTCTTTCTGTCATCTACACATCCTGCCCAATCTGCATCTGAATACGAAATAAGGGTGAAGTCTTTACCTTTCGGATACCATAACCCATATTCCATAGTACCCTTGAGATACCGAAGAATCCTTTTTACTACTGTCACATGAGTCTCCTTGGGATTAGCCTGAAATCGTGCTACCATGCATACTTCCTACAAAATATCTGGTCTGGTAGCTGTCAGGTATAGTAAGCTTCCAATCATAGATCTGTACATGGTTTGATCAACAGGTGAAGATTTGTCATCCTTGCTCAACTTGCAACCTGTCGTCATGGGAGTGCTAACTGGCTTACAATCCTCCATTGTGAACTTTTTTAACATCTCTTTCACATATTTAACTTGAGAAATAAATATGCCCTTCTTATTTTGATTAACTTGCAATCCGAGGAAATATGAAAGTTCACCAATCATTGACATTTCAAATTCTTTCTGCATCTTATTTGCTAGGTCTTTACATGACTCATCTTTGCTGCTGCCAAATATGATATCATCTACATATACCACAAGAACTATAAGATGCCCATTTTTTGTTTTGACATACAAATTACTATCCACCATACCTTTCTTAAACCTTTGTTGGGTGAGATAGTTGTCTAGCCTTGCATACCATGCTCGGGGTGCTTGTTTTAAGCCATATAATGCTTTCTTCAACTTGCAAACAAAGTTGGGATTATCACCAAGTTGGAAACCATCTGGTTGCTCAATGTAAACCTCTTCTTCAAGTTTCCCATTCAAAAACGCTGATTTCACATCCATTTGATAGACTTTAAAATTCTTGTAGACTGCTAAAGCCAGAAACATTCTAATTGCCTCTAGTCTAGCTACTGGTGCAAAATTTTCCTCAAAGTCAATGCCTTCAACTTGTGCATAGCCCTTACAAACTAATCTTGCTTTATTTTTGACTACCTGTCCATCTTCATTCAATTTGTTTCGAAAAATCCATTTAGTCCCGATTATATTTTTGTTAGCAGGTCTAGGTACTAAATCCCAAGTTTCATTTTTCTCGATCTGATCTAATTCTTCATTTATTGCCTTCATCCAACTTTCATCTTTGCTTGCATCATCAACATTTTTGGGTTCAATGCTGGATAGTAGAGAGTAGTTACTTACTGCTCTTCTTCTTGTCTGAACACCAACTTTGGGGTCTCCAATTATTTGCTCTCTAGGATGATTTTTTTGCCAACTGCCTATTTTGAATTTCTTATTTTCTTCCACTTTTGAATCACAACTTACATCATCTGAGTCACTTTTTTGTATCTTTTCCATTTCGTTTTCCTCATCTCCTTCAATAACCTCTTCATAAATTGGGTAGTTCGTTTCATAGCTAATTACTCGTTCTTTACCTTCATCAAATTTAACATCAACACTGTCCACAATTTTCTTTAGCCTTTTGTTGTAGCATTTGTAAGCTTTGCTTTTAGATGAATAACCAACAAAAATACCTTCATCTGCTCTGTCTTCAAACTTACCAAGATTATCTTCGATTCTTTTGATATAGCACTTGTTGCCAAAGACTCTGAGGTATTTTGTTGTTGCCCTTTTACCGAACCATAATTCATAAGGAGTTTTGCTTTCATGTGTTCTCAGCATGTACCTATTTTGGATATACACCGTAGTATGGACTGCTTCTTTCCAAAATCTGTCTGCTACTCTACTTTTAGCCAACATAGTCCATGCCATTTCCTGCACTGTCCTGTTCTTTCTTTCTACCACTCCATTTTGCTGAGGTGTCCTGGCTGCTGAGAACTGTCTCCTAATACCGTAATTTTCATAGTACTCTGCAAACTCCTCTGAAATGAATTCTCCTCCTCTATATGATCTTAAACATTTGATCCTTTTCCCTGTTTCATTCTCAACCTGGTTTTTGAAAATCTTGAACATATCAAAAGCTTCTGATTTATGCTTCAAGAAAAATATCCATGTCATTCTGGAATAGTCATCAATGCACAACATAAAATATTTGTCACCATTTATGCTTTGAGTTCTCATGGGACCACATAAATCAGTGTGTATGAGTTCCAAAGGTTTGCTTGTGTAGTATTCTTTTGTTTTGAAAGTGACTCTAGTTTGTTTCCCCTTTTGGCATGAAGCACAAATGTTGTTTGCAGGTTTTCTGATGGTGGGAATATCTCTCACTGCCCTTTTTGAGATGATTTTTACCAGATTATCAAAACTGATATGCCCTAGTCTCTTGTGCCACAACCAGTTTTCTTCTTCCTGTCCAATAAAACAAGCTCCTTTTGAATTCTCTGAGAGCGTGTACAGGTTGCCAGATGTCCTTGATCCAGTTGCTATCAATTTTCCACTATTTATTTTTTTGACTTCACAACCCTGCTTCATAAAAACTACTTCATGACCTTTATCACAAATCTGACTTACGCTCAACAAGTTATGTTTCAAACCATCCACAAACAAGACTTCTTCTGACTTAATCTTTCCATCACTAATTTTAACTGAACCTTTGCCAACTATCTTAGCTCCATCATTATTTCCAAATTTTACTGAACCTCCTTCATATTTTTGTAACTTCTCAAATTTTTGTTTGTCACCTATCATATGACTGGAGCATCCACTATCAAGTATCCATGGTACATATTTATTCTGTGCTTTGAATGCAGTTTGTATGATTAAGGATTCCTTTTCTTCCTTCAGTCGCTCTTTTCCTTTCCACACTGTTTTGATAGTAGTTTTGGGCTCTTGTTTTGCCTTTCCCTTATCAGTAGTTTGAGCATGTTTTTCGGGAAGCTTTCTATTTTGTCTCATCCTGTATGGTTGAAATTTTCTTCCCTGAAACCGATTTGATGTAAATGTATTTCTATAGTTTCTTGCAATGTGCCCAAAATTATGATAGTTATAACATTCTACTGTATAATTCATCAGAGGAGAAAAAACATTTCTACTGGTGAAATTCCTTGGTCTTACATTATATTTGCAGTCTGAGATTTTATGTCCATAGCCATTGCATTTAAAACAGAAACCAGAGAAAGGATAATTGAACCTGGGTGATGGTCTTTGCCATGTTGCCATAGGAGCCATAGGTCTTCTTCTTCTTTGATGTGTGACATTGGTGAATCCATCATTGTCAATTCTCCTTTCGTGCCTGGCATTAATGCTTTCTCTTGCATGAGACATTTTTCCTTGATCAACCTGTCTCTTATCTTTATTCTTTATGGATTCTACATTTCTGGCCTTTGATCCACTTGATGATTCTCCTTCGATGAAACCCAGACCAAATTTGATGCCTGCAGGTCTTTGGTCATTTATGATCTTATCCAGATTCATAGAACTTTCTTCACGTTTGTGATAACAACTAATTTTCTTATTCATCTCTTCTAGCTGCATTCTTAAACCAACAATCTCTTCTTCTAGCTTGCTACAATAATCTATTTTCATTGTTATTTGTACTTCGAGATCTTCGGATATTTTCTTAGATTCTTCTATCTATACTTTCAAGCTGGTTATGATTCCATTTGCATCCTCAAGATTTCTTGAAAGTTTCTTATTCTTTTTCTTTTCTATCTTCCACTCTTCAAGTGCAGAGATCAACTCACCTTCTAGATCTACTTCAGCCTCAAGGTTTTCACCACAAACTTCAGAGGTCACTCCTTCTTCCTTTTCTGATTTAATTTCTTCAAATGCCATGAAAAGAGCTTCATATTTTTCTTCTTCAGACTCTTCACCGGAGCTATTTTCTGATGAACTGACATTCTTGGAGATGAAACTTTTCTTCTTGAAGTTGCCTTTTCTGAAATTCATTTTCATCTTCCAGTCACTTCTTTCTTGGTGCGATCCTTCATCATTTTTGTTCTTCTCTTTAAGTGGACATTTAGTCGCAAAATGCCCAATGCCTCCACAGTTGAAACATTTAAATGGTAGCTTCCCTCTGTATTTTCCTTTTCCCTTTTTCAGTTTTCTAACAAAGTTTGCTTCCATTTCATCTGATGTCTCTTCTTCCTCGGACTCTTGTTTTGTGTTTTTATTTTTAAGGGCTTTAAAAGCCACTTCTCTATCTATGGGTTTAGATCTTCCTATCCTCATCTCATATGCAGTCAAAGAACCATACATCTCATCTATACTAAAATAATTTAGATTTTTAGCTTCTTCTATCACTGAGACTTTGGAATCAAACCTTTGAGGAAGAGATCTTAGTACCTTTTTTACGATGGTAGAGTCTCCAATATCCTCGTCGAGCCCTCTGATCGCATTAATGATTCCATTAACTCTCAGCATGTATGCCTCAATGTTTTCATCGTCGTTCATTTTCAATGCTTCGAACTGAGCTCGATGTGTCTGTAATTTGGCCTCCTTGATCTTATCGTCTCCTTCATGAATACTCCTTAGTTTGTCCCATATCTCTTTTGCAGTATTACAGCTCATGATCTTTACTAGTTCACTGTCTGCTAATCCACACATGATAGCATTCTTTGCTTTTGAGTTACTCTCAAATAGTTTCTTTTCATCAACCTCTTTTGGAGGAGTGATGGGTATTGTGTATCCACTAACTACTGAATCCCAGATGTCATATCCCAAAGCATAGAGATATGTCTGCATCCTGATTCTCCAGAACACGTAATTAGATCCATCAAACAATGGTGCTTTGTTTGATGAGAAACCTTCACCACCTGCCATTGTGTTAGTTCCAAGATCACCCTAGCCGATTAGGCTTGTACAGGAACTTAGCTCTGATACCAATTGTTAGTCTTACAATGACACTGAGAGGGGGGGTGAATCAGTGTAGCTCTTTAAACTTGAATTTATAGCTCTTAATACAGCAATAATTAAAACTTATTACAATATACAACAAGAATAACAAAAGAGCATCACACAACACAAGATTTAATGAGGTTCACCAATGTGGCTACTCCTCAAAAATGACTGCTTGGACTACCATCCAAATCTAGCCTTTGCAAAGCAACAACTTTACAATCACTTTACCAACACCCACTAGAAGGAGCACCAACCCCTTATTTATCTGCACCAACAGAAAGGAGCACCAACCCCTGATTTACCAGCACCTACTGGTAGGAGCACCAACCCCTTATGCCAAGCTACAACCTAGACTTGAATTATGAATCTAGAAGATTAATAGAAAGATACCTTCACTTTTACAAGACCCCGACTAGTCTGCTTCACCTTTGCAAACTCTACGCACTCTGCTCTCTCTATGAAATCACTTCGCACAATCTACTGTGTCACAGTCGAACGATCGTCTTCTCCCTTTTGTGCACTCTGCTTCCTTTGCGAATTTTGCACTTAGCACGATTCGACACGACTTGCACTCTGCGCACTACGACCGAACTTCGCACACATCGACAACACTAACTCTTCAAACAACCTTCCTTTTATAACAACATTTTCATGATCAAAACCCTAATCTTAGTCGGTTGTAAACCCTGATCTTAGTCGGCTGCAAACCCTAATCTTAGTCGACTGCAAACCCTAATCTTAGTCGGTTGTCATAGGTCTTCGTCGACTTCAACTCAACCATGAAAACATAACATGTCGTGATATCGCGACACTTTCGCTTTCTCTTTCTTTCTCCTTGCTTTGGCCCATGAAAATACAACATGTCACGATATCGTGACACTTTCGCCTCCTTGCTTCTTTTCTTGGCTTGTACCCACGAAAACATAGCATGTCGTGATATCGCGACACTTTCGCCTCCTTGCCTCTTTCCTTGGCTTGTACCCATGAAAACACAGCATGTCACGATATCGTGACACTTTCGCCTCCTTACCTCTTTCTTGAAGAACACAAGCTTATACTGAGAGGGGGGGTGAACAGTATAAGACCTCTTTTTACTTTTCCTTTATACTTCAAAATAGTAAAGCTAAATATCCAAAGCAATATCAAAGCAATGCACAAGATCATCCACAAAGTTACACAACAATTTACGTGGTTCATCCACAAAACTTTTCTCTAAAAGTTATCTCAAAGTTCTTTGGGAAACCTTCCCAATTACAATGTTTATGAGCCTCGGCTCAAAGGAGATACCTTCCCCTAATCTGAATTTATGAGCCTCTACTCAAAGGAGATACCTTCCCCTTCCTCTGCTCTGGCTGGTGATCCTCTAGAAGACCTCTGCCTCTTCTGCCCTTAGCAAATGGAACTCTATCCATAGAAGACACCTGTCTTCCCTGCTCTGGATGGAGACCTCTGTCCTCAACTCTATCACCTCAAAGCTGGTCCTCGAATTTGCACTAAACACAGTCCTTCGGTCTAGCACAAATGTCCTCTTCCTCTGTCTTTGATCTACACCAAACACAGTCCTTCGATCAGGCACAAATCTATCCTCGGGTTCTACTCATAGAACCAATGCACCTCTGTCCTCAAGTTCTCTGATAGAACTATCAAACTCAGCTTCACAAGTCCTCTGCTAGGACCTGTCCAAATCTGCTCACAAGTCCTCAATGGAACCTGTCCACAACCTGCTCACAAGTCTCCAATGGAACCTGTCCAAAACCTGCTCTAAAGTTCATCAAGAAAACTTGCTTTGCATGAACCCACAAAGAGAATTGTTAGAGACCCAATGTGATTCATCAACCTCATAGAAGCATAAAGAGAATTGTTAGAGACTCAATATGTTCTATACTTAACTCCCAATCTCAATCTCAACTCAATCTCAATCTCAACAGAATAAGATAGATGTAGTATGCTTTTCTCAAGAACATGAAACACAACCCAACAATTGCCAACCATGCAATATCTCATATAACAATGATACTCATGTTCTTTCCAACAACCAATATCTTTTCTCAACCAATTAGGGCTTCAACAACAATGCTCAAAGACAAGGTTTAACCAACATCATTCAATTCAACATTAACCTTGAAGCATTCAACCAATCATCACAAGAAAAGGAAACAAGTAGAAATCCTTTTCCCTCCAAAGATATTTGAACAAAACATCCACCCACACAATATCACCAAATGCAAAGAATAACTTGTTCAAATCAACTCAATGGAGTAAGCCCAATATCATGAATCAAGTAAAGCACTAACTTCATCAACACAACCACTATGGAAGCAACTCATCCATCAATATCAAAACAGCCAACTAAGGGTTTCACCATCTCAATGCAAGTAACAAGACTTACAAACATAAACCCTAGTGCACAATGCTTCCACTACCTCAAACCAGAATTATGCATTCACCAAAACTCTCATCAATGATAACAATGCATAAGTAGTCTTCAACAAACCAGAAACTAGGACTTATTCCCAACCAAAGGAAACCTAGTAGAATCCCTTTTCACTCCAAGCTTATTTCAGAAAAACATACACCAATCATACTCATAAGAAGAATGTGCCCATACCTTATTGAAGTGAAGGAACCCCTTTGGAAATCTGCCACAATCACAAAGTTCTTTTGCCAATCTTCACAAAGGTTAGTAGATCACAAAATAATCAACATTACTCCACTTTTCAATCATCATCACCAAAGTCTTTAATTGCACAACTTCCTTATCTCTCCTAAAACCACTTGTACCATAAAATAAAATAAATCACAACATTGCATAACCTTATAACTCCCAAAACCACTTATACCATAAAAGTAAAATAAATCACCACATTGCATAACCTTATAACTCCCAAATTCTAATAATTCAAACAACAAAGTATTATCATCATTAAATAAAAATGTGGGGCATACCTTAGTAGCACTTTAAGCCTTCGTCACTACTCGAACCCACGACCTCTCAAGTCGTGCAAGCCCTAGCACTAGGGCCTCAACCATGTGGGCTAAGCTGCCCACGTGAACCAAGGAGCAATTTACTTTTTCTTCACTATTTCTTATTGGTGCATGGAGACAAAAAACTTTAATCCTCAATTGTCGCTTAGTCTCGATCTCGAGACCTATTTATTCGAAGACCCTTCACTGAAACCAACACCTAACGCTGCTGTCATGGTGGATGAAACTGCAATAGCAGTTCGATTCTCTGTACCCTTTGAAATGTGTACCAGTAACACTTTCTCGATTTTTGTGTAATCAAAATATTTCACAATATTAGCTTTGATGATCGTGTAGGGGTTTTCGACGTCTTTAAAAGGTTTTCGTCTGCATCTTTATAACAACGAGCATGGTATTCTTTTCACTAATCAATCTCAACATGTCTAAAGCACAAGTCATATTTTCTACCAATCTTCAACCTCCTCTTTGGCGCTGCTCCCGAGCATCATTTGAATCTCCACCGTGAGCCCTCCTCTTTGGCTGCTCCCGAGCATCTTTCTTCGTTAGCGCAGGGGCTCCGACTAAATCGAAATTGCACGAGGATTCATATCGAAAACATTACTTGCTTTAATGAATTCCATTGCCACATTTTATATGCACTTCGATGCATTACCAAACACGTCGGCATTTCCAAACACGTCGGAAAATACTTTAATTTAATTTAAATTTTAAATAAATAAAATTTAAACTAAATATTTAAAATTAAATATCTTCATCACCGGGGCACCTTTTTCAACGAAACGAAGAGCCAACTTGGGTTTTAAGAAAAACCCATTTCAAATCTGTTGTCCATGGTTTTAAATAAAACCTTTTATTTTGTCTGCCTTGGTTTTCACAAAAACCCTTCCGCTTCTTGACATCAATGACAACATCAACACTTGAGCAAAGGCACTGTACCCAATGTACCCAAAATTGCCAACAATCTCCCCCTTTGTCATTGATGGCAAAACTTTACTAAAAACACATCTTCAAGAGCCAAAACTGAAATCACTCTCTTTGAAGTTTTGCTCCCCCTGACTTGAAGCTTTCCTCTTCACTTGAAGCTCTCCCCCTCACTCATATCTCTCCCCCTTTGTCATCAATGGCAAAGGGCCATCTTTGGGGCTCGAAACTAAGAATGAGCCTCTTAGCTTAGTCCCTCCCCCACCTCCTGATGAGGTGATTAATTCTGGAGTGGGAGTAAAACTCCCATTAGGCACTGATCATCATCAGCGTCTATAACTTCCTTGTCGGGCCTTCTCTTGAACTCTTTTTCCATATTCCTGTTCCTGTCATTTTTTTGATCCTTGGACCTGATCATGCCACTGTTCCTGTTCCTGTATCCTGGAATTTCAGCTCTACATTGTCTAGCTATGTGACCTTCATTGTTGCACTTGTAACAAGTAACAATGTTATTTCTTTGAGGCATACCTGTTCTTTGAATCCATCTGTTCTGATTAAACCTGTTCCTGTTATTTGCCTTGCAATGAACTGCCTTATGCCCAAACTGATTGCAAGAGTAGCAATACCCATGAAAGAAATTACCACTTCTAAAACTGTCATTTACCTTCTTCACTTGAGCCATGCAATGTACAGCCATGTGACCAAATCTGTGACACGCAAAACATCTGCCTTGAAACTTTCCATTATTTGACCTCTTGGGTCCTAAAAACTTCTTCTCATTCTGAATTCTATTTTCTGTTCCTGTGCATCTATCATTCAAGTACTCATGATCAGAAATACTTTCCTCATCAGAACTCTCTTCCTTTTGGAGTCTCTTACTAGACTCTCCAACTTGTTCCTTGTGTAGCTTAATGAAACCGAGACCTGTTTTATCTGTTGGTTTTCTTTGTCCTTTGATGAGAGATTTAACCTTCTTGGAGCTATCCTGAAATCTGTAGAGCTTATCCTTGTACTCTTTATTTTCTTCTTTCAAAGAAGCCATTTTCTGCTCTAACTCACTATACTCAAGAACCTTAGACTTCAACTCATCCTTGAGTTCTTGTGTCTTAGCCATAGAGATGTCAAGACTTTCTATGAGATCATCTCTCTCCATACAACATTCATCTAACTTATCCTTGAGTCTAGCATTCTTATTTCTTTCCTTTTTCAAAACACTAAGAGCATTAGTAAGTTCATATTCAAGATCCTCTATTTGATTGCACTTTGAATTATCAAGACCTTTTTCAGATTTCTTATCGCTAGAGGTGCTACCCTTTTCAAAAACCATACATGCATCTTCCTTATCATTTTCTGAAGCATCCTCATACATACTAGCAACCAAATCATTATTTTTGCAATTATCCTCAAGGTGCCCACAATTTCCATATCTAAGACATTTCGGTTCTTCCTCCTTTTCTGATATAAACAATATCTCATTTTTATAATCACCTGAAGAACTTTCACTATCACTACTAGAACACTTACTTGCTTTGTCAAGGTAGACGCTCTTCTTTTCTTGATTGCTGTGATCATCTTTGATTTCAAGAGTTGTATTGGCCTCTTCTAATTGTTTCTTCAATAAAACAATCTCTTCTTTTTGTTTGCAGCAAACAGTCTCTTTCTCATTGATCTGAGACTTGAGAGTTTCTTCACTCTTTTTGAACTCTTCTATTTTCAGCTTTAGATTGCTAACAACTTTGTTAGATTCCTCTTCATGTTTGCTGTATATACTGACTTTATTACTCATTTCTTCTGTCTGCATCCTTAAACCGTCAATTTCTTTTTCTAGCTTGCTGCAATACTCTGTTTTCTTGGATGATTGCATTTCGAGATCTTCAAAAATTTTCTTGTAATCTTTTGCTTGTACTTTCAAACTGGTGATTATATCTTCTGCATCCTCAACCTTTTTACTCAGGTCTGAAATCAGTTTCTATTTCCAATTTGCTTCTGCATCACTTCCTTCTTTATCACACTCTTGTTCTGAATCTGTTTCTTCACCAATTTTGAATGGATCATCTTCATCTTCATTACTACTAAACCCATGGCAGTGATGATTATTGTGATAGAGTTGACCACAAACAAAACATTCTCTTCCTTGTGAGCAATCAGCTGCAAAGTGACCGGTCTTCCCACATCTGGTGCAAAACTTTATTAATCTGGCTTGTTCTCCATTGTTTGATTCATCTCTTGAATCTATTTCCATTCCCAAAGCAGCAACATTGAGATCATCTTCATTTTCTTTCATGACCCTGTGAGATTTCTTTTTCTTGTGTCTAATGGTTTTGCTTTTGCCTTTCCTTGCCATTTGTGTTCTTGCAAGATCTTCCTTCAAGCTGTTTAAACTTTTTCGAAGGAACCTGCTCTGATACCAATTGAAGAACACAAGCTTATACTGAGAGGGGGGGTGAACAGTATAAGACCTCTTTTTACTTTTCCTTTATACTTCAAAATAGTAAAGCTAAATATCCAAAGCAATATCAAAGCAATGCACAAGATCATCCACAAAGTTACACAACAATTTACGTGGTTCATCCACAAAACTTTTCTCTAAAAGTTATCTCAAAGTTCTTTGGGAAACCTTCCCAATTACAATGTTTATGAGCCTCGGCTCAAAGGAGATACCTTCCCCTAATCTGAATTTATGAGCCTCTGCTCAAAGGAGATACCTTCCCCTTCCTCTGCTCTGGCTGGTGATCCTCTAGAAGACCTCTGCCTCTTCTGCCCTTAGCAAATGGAACTCTATCCACAGAAGACACCTGTCTTCCCTGCTCTGGCTGGAGACCTCTGTCCTCAACTCTATCACCTCAAAGCTGGTCCTCGAATTTGCACTAAACATAGTCCTTCGGTCTAGCACAAATGTCCTCTTCCTCTGTCTTTGATCTGCACCAAACACAGTCCTTCGGTCAGGCACAAATCTGTCCTCGGGTTCTACTCATAGAACCAATGCACCTCTGTCCTCAAGTTCTCTGATAGAACTATCAAACTCAGCTTCACAAGTCCTCTGCTAGGACCTGTCCAAATCTGCTCACAAGTCCTCAACAAAACCTGTCCACAACCTGCTCACAAGTCCCCAATGGAACCTGTCCAAAACCTGCTCACAAGTTCATCAAGAAAACTTGCTTTGCATGAACCCACAAAGAGAATTGTTAGAGACCCAATGTGATTCATCAACCTCATAGAAGCATAAAGAGAATTGTTAGAGACTCAATATGTTCTATACTTAACTCCCAATCTCAATCTCAACTCAATCTCAATCTCAACAGAATAAGATAGATGTAGTATGCTTTTCTCAAGAACATGAAACACAACCCAACAATTGCCAACCATGCAATATCTCATATAACAATGATACTCATGTTCTTTCCAACAACCAATATCTTTTCTCAACCAATTAGGGCTTCAACAACAATGCTCAAAGACAAGGTTTAACCAACATCATTCAATTCAACATTAACCTTGAAGCATTCAACCAATCATCACAAGAAAAGGAAACAAGTAGAAATCCTTTTCCCTCCAAAGATATTTGAACAAAACATCCACCCACACAATATCACCAAATGCAAAGAATAACTTGTTCAAATCAACTCAATGGAGTAAGCCCAATATCATGAATCAAGTAAAGCACTAACTTCATCAACACAACCACTATGGAAGCAACTCATCCATCAATATCAAAACAGCCAACTAAGGGTTTCACCATCTCAATGCAAGTAACAAGACTTACAAACATAAACCCTAGTGCACAATGCTTCCACTACCTCAAACCAGAATTATGCATTCACCAAAACTCTCATCAATGATAACAATGCATAAGTAGTCTTCAACAAACCAGAAACTAGGACTTATTCCCAACCAAAGGAAACCTAGTAGAATCCCTTTTCACTCCAAGCTTATTTCAGAAAAACATACACCAATCATACTCATAAGAAGAATGTGCCCATACCTTATTGAAGTGAAGGAACCCCTTTGGAAATCTGCCACAATCACAAAGTTCTTTTGCCAATCTTCACAAAGGTTAGTAGATCACAAAATAATCAACATTACTCCACTTTTCAATCATCATCACCAAAGTCTTTAATTGCACAACTTCCTTATCTCTCCTAAAACCACTTGTACCATAAAATAAAATAAATCACAACATTGCATAACCTTATAACTCCCAAAACCACTTATACCATAAAAGTAAAATAAATCACCACATTGCATAACCTTATAACTCCCAAATTCTAATAATTCAAACAACAAAGTATTATCATCATTAAATAAAAATGTGGGGCATACCTTAGTAGCACTTTAAGCCTTCGTCACTACTCGAACCCACGACCTCTCAAGTCGTGCAAGCCCTAGCACTAGGGCCTCAACCATGTGGGCTAAGCTGCCCGCGTGAACCAAGGAGCAATTTACTTTTTCTTCACTATTTCTTATTGGCGCATGGAGACAAAAAACTTTAATCCTCAATTGTCGCTTAGTCTCGATCTCGAGACCTATTTATTCGAAGACCCTTCACTGAAACCAGCACCTAACGCTGCTGTCATGGTGGATGAAACTGCAATAGCAGTTCGATTCTCTGTACCCTTCGAAATGTGTACCAGTAACACTTTCTCGATTTTCGTGTAATCAAAATATTACACAATATTAGCTTTGATGATCGTGTAGGGGTTTTCGACGTCTTTAAAAGGTTTTCGTCTGCATCTTTATAACAGCGAGCATGGTATTCTTTTCACTGATCAATCTCAACATGTCTAAAGCACAAGTCATATTTTCTACCAATCTTCAACCTCCTCTTTGGCGCTGCTCCCGAGCATCATTTGAATCTCCACCGTGAGCCCTCCTCTTTGGCGTTGCTCCCGAGCATCTTTCTTCGTTAGCGCAGGGGCTCCGACTAAATCGAAATTGCACGAGGATTCATATCGAAAACATTACTTGCTTTAATGAATTCCATTGCCACCTTTTATATGCACTTCGATGCATTACCAAACACGTCGGCATTTCCAAACACGTCGAAAAATACTTTAATTTAATTTAAATTTTAAATAAATAAAATTTAAACTAAATATTTAAAATTAAATATCTTCATCACCGGGGCACCTTTTTCAACGAAACGAAGAGCCAACTTGGGTTTTAAGAAAAACCCATTTCAAATCTGTTGTCCATGGTTTTAAATAAAACCTTTTATTTTGTCTGCCTTGGTTTTCACAAAAACCCTTCCGCTTCTTGACATCAATGACAACATCAACACTTGAGCAAAGGCACTGTACCCAATGTACCCAAAATTGCCAACATTTCCTTGGCTTGTACCCATGAAAACACAGCATGTCGTGAAATCGTGACACTTTCACCTCCATACTCTTCCTCTTTACTTTTGTCGTGATATCGTGACACTTCTGCCTTCTTACTTTCTCTATCCTCATTGAGTCATGAAAATGCGACATGTCGCGATATCGCGACACTTTTTCTCCTTTGCTCTTTCTCTTGCCTTCGGGTCACGAAAACCTGACATGTCACAATATCGCGACACTTTTTCTCCTTTGCTCTTTCTCTTGCCTTTGGGTCATGAAAACCCGAAGTGTCGCGATATCGTGACACTTTTTCTCCTTTGCTCTTTCTCTTGCCTTCGGGTTGCAAAAACCCGACATGTCGTGATATCGTGACACTTTTTCTTTTGGACTCTCTCTCCTGCAATATGTCATGAAATTGTGACACTTTTTCTTTCGTACAATCTCTCTTGCAATATGTCACAAAATCATGACACTTTTTCTTTCGAAATCTCTCTCTTGCAATATGTCACGAAATCATGACACTTTTTCTTCCGTACTATCTCTCTTGCAATATGTCGTGAAATCGCGACACTTTTTCTTCCGTACTATCTCTCTTGCAATATGTTGCGAAATCGCGACACTTTTTCTACTTGTCTTTTTCTCTTCCAACATGTCATGAAATCGCGACACTTTTTCTTTCGTACTATCTCTCTTGCAATATGTCGTGAAATCGTGACACTTTTCTTACTTGTTCTTTTTCCTTCGAACTTGTCACGAAATCGTGACACTTCTTCCTGCTTTCTCTTTTTCTTCCAACATGTCACGAAATCACGACCATTTTTCCACTTGCCTTTATTTCTTCCAACATGTCACGAAATCGTGACAGTTTTTCTAGCTTTTTCTCTCTCTTCCAACATGTCACGAAATCGTGATAGTTTTTCTTGCCTGCTGTATATGTCGCGATATCGTGACACTTTTCTTACTTCTCTTTTTGTTTGATCTTTTGCATATGGGCCACTTCGGTTTTCTTGGACAATCACTGTACATACTATGAGTAACCTTTGAACTCCTGTATTCTACATCTGAAAGGCTTTTGAACTTCCTATCCACTACATCAATAGATCTAACTGAATGTGTTGACAACAATGACAATACTGTTGCTACACCTTGCTCAACAGCTAGTCATTTCATGCTTATTTGTAAGGAATTATTTTGTCTAAAATGTATTTGTTGTCGGTATTATGATCTTCACTTGCGTGTAATGCGATCTTGTGAATCAAAAAGCCTACAACACTAGGAGTATGCTCTTCACTTGTGCCATATGCGATCTAGTGAATCAAAAACTAATTTACTTTTCTAGAATATTGCTTTGTCATGGTTCCTTATTTTATTCATGACTAACAAATTGGTTTTGAAGTTATTCTTTGAGTTTCATAAATGGATACAACTGCAGGGACATGGTATGGGATACATGTTAATCCTTTGAACATTAGTGGAGATTCTCATGATTTACCCAAGAACATAGAAAAACGTTTGCCCAAATTTAAACACAATGGTCCAACATTAGTCGAGGAACATATTCAAGCCTATGTGGATATCCTAGTTAGATGGAATGTCGAACATGAGGATGTGGCATGTAGAATATTTCCTGGAACCCTAGATGAGGTGGCATATGATTGGTACATCAATTTACCCACTAGTTCTATTACATCTTGGACTCAATTGAAATATGAGTTTATCAATCAATTTAGGTTGCTCATTAATCCTCTCATGATATATCAACAATTTACTTCTTGCAAAAGATAACCTAATGAGCCAGTGAGAAGTTTCAACTTAAGGTTTTGAAAGCTTTATGCGAGATTAATTTCTCCCTATACTATTGAGGAAAGCGATGCTATTCAAATATACTTTCGAGCATTGGATCCATTGTTTGCCATATTTGTTAGGATGAATCCCTTGGTTACTGATATTGCATCGACCTACATAGAAGCTATGATTGTAGATCAACAATTGAGACCACAAGGTTATGGAATGGAGCAATCAACTATGGTAGGACAATTAGGGGCTTTCAATCAAGCCTCTATGGTAAATCAAGCATGGGCACAACAAAATTTGATATCAAATGTTTTTCACTACAATCAACTTTATCCTACCATACCAACTTATGCTCCCACATGTGCTTATACAAGTACTTCCATCCATCCAACTATGCCTCAATTAGAGAATCATGTGGTCACTCATGGAACCATTGCAACAAATGTTCAAGCTTTGTCCGTGGATATCAATCCAACTAATCCTACTACTTCTACCACTCAACCCAAAGAGTTCATATCAGAAGTAAAAAAGCGAAATAAAGTGGTTAAGAAGGTATGTAGGCAAGTTCCACCACAAAAATGAGCACATCAATGCATGCATCCAAATCATCCTAGGAAGAAAATTCGTAATGTTGATCTTAATGATGTTTCATGTTATGCTTCTTCAAGTAATACAAGAGATTTTGAGGTGACTTACGTTGAAGTAAATACCTATTCAAAATGTCTTGAAGAGCATGAAGATTTTGGAGAAGAAATTCTATGGATGGGTAACAAGAAGTTGGAATCAAATGATCACCATCTTGTTTTGGAAAAGAAATATCTAGAATCATTACCCAAAAAGGAGGATGTGGATGAAAAAACTTATGTGGATATGATTTGGTCAAATGTACTTGCAAAGGATTGGAGCAACTATATGACACGAAATTCAAAAATCGATCCCATTATAGAAGCTCCTAAGCCATCACAAGTGGCTGAAAATGAGTTTGAAAGAAAATCAACAAATGAAGTTTAAGACATAATTGAATTTCACCACTTTTTCTCGAAAGACACTTTGGATGATGTTCTCGAAAGTGATGACCAAGAGGATCCACACCTTACAAATTGTGATAAAATTGAATCATGGGTTACAAATTTGGATTATGATAGCTTTACCAATTTGAATTCAAGAGATAACCCACTTTTGGAAATAACTAAACCATCTAAGGAAGGTGAAGATGAATTGGATGAGAAACATGTTGATGAGTCAGAAGATGAAGAAGTATTTGAGTGTCACAACTTGAACTTGGAAGATGATTACTATGATTCATGGGAGAAATGGGAAGAATATTATCAATCTAAATCTTCTAATAAACATGTTGTGTCAATTAATATACAGGATAACTCAATTTCTTCCTCACATGAGGATACTATAAATCCTATACAATTTGAGAAAGTTTTGGAAGAGGAATTCAAATCTCATCAAATTTTGGAACATGATAAGGATTATACAACCATGAATCAAGAAAGAGAGTCATTTGCTTTAGATTCCTTTGAAGGAAAAGAAATTGAAAATCTTGATCCACTTACTTGTGCTACAATGACTATGCCATTTCAAAATGAGAAAATTACAAAACCTAAATCATTTGGGCTTAATATCATTGATGATCCAATTGAAAATATCATGTTACCCAAAACAACCCAAGTGATTGATCATGGAAATGTGTTAGTTAACCCACCCTTATATAGACAAGACTTATGGTTTGAAATGGATGGACGTGTTTTCAATTGGGTACCTAAGTTTGGTGCCTTTGATAAACAAGTCATGGAGAAAGAACAAGTGCTACATGATGATGAATGCCATGAGAGAAAAGAGGAATTTTCAAATCCTCTTCAAGTAAGGTTAAATGAAAACATGCCAAAGGTAAAATCTCACCTTTTTGGTTTCAACATGCAAAATTCGAATGAAGGTTTTCCTAATGAATGGTTTGATTCAAATATTATTAATGTTATGGCTTTATTGAATGAAAATGAAACCTTATTTCTACACCATGAATCAAAGTGCGGAATGGACATCTTAAAGAATAGACATAAAACAATTGAATATCAATTATTGTCTAATAAATTTGAAAACTTGAAACTCCACCATAGGAGTATTAATGAAACTAAATCAAATTGGTATGGTGAGAGGGGCAAGTTGAAGTATGTTTCTTTATTTGGTTTGATCTTGTTTTTGTGGGATTCCTACAAAACTTGGTTTGCGTATCACGTCATATGTCTTTAAAAGAATTCTAACCAGGTTTGGGATCTAGGAAAATGATAATCCAAACTTTGCACCATCTTGTATTATATTGTACATTTGTATATACTTTTGGTTTTCGTGTTTTGGTTTTGGATTGGATCTCATTTTGGTTTTAAGTTTTGTGTGTTGGTCCTTTGGACACTTTTGGTTGTCTTGAAGAAAAAAAAAAGAAAAAAAAAGCGAGATGTCAACTTATGTCCTTATGAATGTTGACTAAGACTAAGAGAATATGAAACATCATAATTGTATTGCAGAAATCTCCACGAGTATCGCAAACACATTAAAGAATATCATTTGGAACTTGTGATGCATGAAGTTATCAGTTTTACAAATTATGGCAAAGTAGGTGGTATACTCCATCTGCATTTTAAAAAGATCAATGCATTCATCCATATCTCATGTTACATTCCACATTGCATATACATTTCATCTCAGTTGCATCTACATTTCAAATACAATCATTGAAAAGGTGTCGAATCCTCTTAGGGTTATTACATAACATATATTAAAATGATCCTAAGGTTGGGAACTGGTGCCCGAACTATCTTGAACCAAACACGTTCTACACATTAAAGAGGATCTTGAGAAAAATGGTCAAAACCATACTTGGAAGAAAAGGTAAAGCGAAAGGAGTATTTCGTGTCTGTCCTATCATGCAACATAATCCTTAAAACAGTGATTTTTACCAATCCCATAGTGCTTAAAGCCTAAAATTAGGGTAGTAAGGATAGGGTTAAATCCCCATCAAACTTAGGTTGAGGATCCAACTCCCCAAAGCTCTAATTTGACCTTCATGGAGTAGTAAGGATAGGGTCTAATTCTCATCTCGCTTAGGTTGAGAATCCGATTCCCCAAAGCTTCTATTTTGCCTCCATCACACTTTAAGAAATTAAAAGCGTGATCTACACTCAAGAACTTGAAATTCCAAAGCAAATATTTTTCATTCTACTTTCATTTCATCATTAATATTGGATTGGAAGGATCGTACTACATGTCCCTTGCAAGGATGGGTAGTCATCCCCAAGGTTCAAGAAATCAAAAGTAAAGCCAAATCCTGGATTATGGGGCTAATCTCCACCAGGGCTATAGACACCTGACTAGCAGTGGAGTATGCTCATGTGTGGCAAAATGTCTTGTCTAAAAGCAAGACCACTGACTGCTCAAATGGACAGGCTATCCTGACAGTTTCATCCATAACAGGTTAAATCATTTTGTTCAAGATGAGGTAATGAACTCCAGATTAGAGTAGTAAGGATAGGGTTAAATTCCCATCTCACTTAGGTTGGGAATCCTATTCCCCAAAGCTCTGATTTCACTTAAACTTGCACATGGGTTCAAGATGGTAGTGACACATAACCAACTTTGGGATCTAGTAAATTAATTCTGTATACACATATTTGGTCCTAAGAGGGTTTGACAGTTTTAATATGTTTTTTCATGGTACTAGAAAGTTTGAGCCTTTGCAAAGCAGGTTGTTATATCTCTAGCATCTTCACCATACATTAAATCCTACAGGAATCATCCATAACTTCTCATATGCATGAATCATAAGTGAAACATATGATGGAATGTTGATCAATTTCAAACGATAAGGAATGAATCACACCGCACACATTGAGCTGACGCTGAATAATTCTAATGCTTCATGTATTTCTCATCTAGTTTCATCCTTTGGATATTTGCTGATGCTTGTGTTTGAGTTTTGAAGGTTTTCAGGTTGGGTTCTCATCGAAATGCTCAGGAGCATTTCCCAGTAGAGTCGCCATTTGTTGTGGCCGCTCCACAACGTACCCCAAAAAATTAGGGACCCACATTTTTGCTTTGAAAGTTTGATGTTTGCAGTTTGTTTTAAGGGTCTATGCCTTCGTTTCGTCGTGGGTTTTGCAATTGTTGTCGGTTCTTGTCGACAATATTTTATTGTCAATGATTTTTTATTGTCAACGACTTTTGTCGTCATTTTCTTGTCGACGACTTTTTGTCGTCATTTTCTTGTCGATGACTTTTGTCGTCATTTTCTTGTCGATGACTTTTGTCGTCATTTTCTTGTCAATGACTTTTATCGTCATTTTTGTTTATGACAACTTTGTCATCATTTTTTTTGTTTTTAGCAAGTTTATTGTCGAGTGTTGGTGTTTCTTGTCATGGGTGGTTCAGATAATGAAAATAATAAAATAAAATAAAAATAATAATAAAAGAATATAATCTAATATATATTATATAGTATATAATATAATATATATTATATTATATAAAAACAAAAATAAAAATAAAAATAAAAGGGATAGTAAAAAGAAAATTTATAAATATAAAAGAAGCCACATGGCTTTCTTTTCATTTGAAAGGAATGGATTCTTTTGACTATAAGTGCCGATGGTAGGAGTTTAGTTTAGAGTGTATTGCTTGGTCTTGAAGCTTTAAATATTTTAATAAATAAATGATACTTTATGCTATGGTTTAATTTTGGGTTTACTTCCTTGCAGGAGGCAATGGCTCGGACTATTGACAACCACGACAAACTTTGATGATGCATCATCGACATAGACCCTGTTGATGTGGATTACCAGGGTGGATACGGTGGATGAACAGTGATGGCTATAATTTGACAAGGGAGAAGCTAGGCGAGCTGGTCTCACAAATGCTTTCAACAGCGTACTCTCTGTGGTGTGTCTGACAGAATTGTCTAGTCAGTGTACGTTTGAATACCTGCAACCTACCTGCCATGTCCAGCGATGGCAATGTGGCCCATTTTATTTTGAGTTCTGACAACAAGAAACTGCAGAGCGATAGGAGACGCACATGTGGAAGTATAGGGTCAATGCTCGCTTGAAAACCGAAGGTAACACCGGTGATAGCGAAGAGGCTTCGAAGTCTAGCGAGATCATGTTGTGGTTTCAAATGATAGGCATTTGCATGTTTGTTTTACCCGACCAAGATGGAATTGCGTTGGTTGGTTGACAGTAATCTGAAAACAAAAATTGAGCGGGAAAAATCAAGGAAAGCATGACGTTTCATGGAGATACGGGTGGATTAGACAACCTAGATTGGGCAAGCACTATCGCTACCGATGTCACGAATACAATAATCTCAAGGGCAAGTTTGTTTTGTGGTATTTGCATCACGCTAAATTAGAATAGTACATCATCCTACGCAGTGCACTACCGAGGGACTACCAAAGCTAGCGGCGGACATGAAGGCAGTCACACAGACATCATAACTAGGATAATACCCAGCCAGATAATGATAATGTAGATGATCTGGACACATACTAACAATAACAAAATGTGAGGACCACTACCTGCAATGTGGGAAATTCTATCAAGGGATGATCAAGATGACCTTTTTAGCTAATAGTGGATTCTATGTCCGAAGGGTGGTGACGTAGCATGGTTGCGACCGTGGGTGGAGACCATGTGATTATGGTATAAAGTGGGCAATATACAAGGAATGGTGCACGTTCTAGGTGAGATGTTAGGGTGAGAGACGTAGCTAGATTGATTACACGGTGGCACAGTAGACAGAGAAGGCACTTTGAATACAACAAGGGTACCAGTCGTAGGGTCGAATGCATAGATTTCAAGTAACGACCCACTTGCGGAGGGTAATCTGGAGATGCCAAGGTGTCGTCAATCCAATAAGGAATGCACAGGGCAGTAGGGTTGAAAACAGATCCACGCATGTCCACGGATTCACCACGATGAAGGCGCTGTTCTAAACGAGCAAAAATGGATGATTGCAGGGATGTGGACCACGATGATGCAGGTAAATATGAAGACAAGATAGATATGACATGGCTAAGACCACTAACAATGTTGGGGATAAATTTAACACCGAGGACTATGAACATCGTGTTGCTGATAAAGGCATAAGAAAACAAAACGAATTTCGCTCACCGAACTAATCCTATGCAAGTATGATAACTGAAAGCAGTGGTTTGGGTCCTTTCCAACAAGTTGTGGCAACATAAGTAGAAGAATGATGATGGTGTAGGTGTTGGCAGGTAGGAAGTACTCTATCATAGCATATTCCAGCTAGATAGTATGTGGCAAGATAACGCACAGTGTAGAGGTTTAAATTCGACGTATTGGGGTAGCCACAGCTATTACTTGTGGACTGTTTCAGTAAATCATGTATGTAAATGTTATTGTGCGTTGACAGTGAAGGCACGAATTTCAAGGCATGTTGAGTAGAATGTGTTTCATTGAATTAGAGTGTCCAATCAACAGGTTCATGGGTACGTGGCATCACACATTGATCACCAACGAAACGCTTGAGGTGCTCCATGTTAGGAGATATTAGGTAAAAGGGTTCACATGTTCTACAGACTGATGGTCATGCACTAACACGTTCGCATGGTTTCTCCAATCCATTACAATGGAAGAAATAAAGGTATATATCTATACACATGTAAATTGGAATGATCAAAAGAAGCGTTGCATAAATAAATGGAGCGCGAATAGACGTTGGTGGAACAAGAAAGCAAAAAGACGGAGAAAAACTTTAAATACGCGACTGAAACAGGAAACTAGGGTTGGAAACTTCTAAAACAGAGTTGCAGAGTTGAGGGCAAGAGGCCATTCTAGACCTGCTTTGGATTTTTTTTCTTCCACTTTTTTTGGTTTTGGAGAACCATATTTCTGCCATGTACAAGGACATTTTTAATGCAGATAGTTTTTCAGAAAGTTGCATCTTATGGACAAAAAAGGAGGAGTCATTTTCTGCATGCAAGATTAAATGTCTATTTTTTTTTCTCTTTTCATATTTTAGGCTTGTAAATGGACTTTATGCAAGTTTCTTGATTGCTTCATGTGAATGCTTAAATCTAAAAACCTCATTTAAACCCTAGGAGCCAGCACTTAGCTTATCCGGATTGTGCTTGTTTTGCAAGTCCAATAGGTTAGGTTGCATGCATGAAAACCTCACATCTTCGGTTTTTCCGGAATAATATAGCATCAAACTGAATGTATCATGTGTTTCATTTTTTGCATTTTATTTTCATTTTTCTGCATTTTATTTTTCTAGAAATTTTTAATTTTTTTTTTTAATTTTCAGGCATTAAAATAAACACAAAAAAAATTTCAAAATCCAAAAAATATTTCACCATTGCGTAGGTTATATTTCATACTTCCAATACGCACTTTGAAATTTCATTTTTTGAGTTTTTTAGTATTTTTAAAAATTCATCGAAGTTGTTTTATTACAGATTTTGAAAAATCCGAAAATAGAAAATTTCCATTTTTGGGGTGAATTTCATTTTTTCAGTTTCATGCTTCATTCATGAGCCTATGAAGACATTCCCTTCATGAAAATTCTAATTTCAAGGAAGGATTCATGTTTTATGGCACTTTGCAAATTACCATTTTGGGAGCAATCAAAGCACAAAATTATTCGTCTTGATGAAAATCTGATTTCATTTAAGAAGGATAATTAAAGTGACATTTTGAAGCTATATTTGAAGACCCTATTCATCATTGAGGATTTAATGCAAGATAAAATCTATTTTAAAACCCTCAAGATAAAAGGAATTAAGGCACTACATCATGGTCATATGAGGGCCAACTCACATTTGCTTTATTTTGGTTCAATGAACAATCACTAAAGTTTCATGGTAAAATAAACCAACATTGCCCCTTGTTTACAGTTACTTGCAATCACTAAGGTGTTCCAAGAATTTAAATTGAATATCTTTATTTGACATTACTAATACACATATGCAAATGCTAATATAGCGGAGACCTTGGAGAAGTTTTTTGTTTAACTTCTTTGCAAGAGGGGATTTGGAACCCAAATCCTAAGGGAGAGTGTACTTTCACAATTGGGTGAAAATACCACTCAACACTTCCCCTCTCTCAAAATGTGGGGGAATGTCACTGGGGATCATGGGGTTCCCATCTAGCCATTGAAAGTAATTCCCTAGGGAGTAGAATGTATTGGGATTGGCATGAGGGTCTTGGGCCAACCCGCCCTCGTAGCCTATATTCAAGCGATTTAGGCTATCTATGAGGACATCTAGAGGTAAGGGATTGTTGCATCCCACTCCTAACTTTTCATAGGGTATTTGATATTATGGTTGAAAAGGGATTCTAGTGCCTTGCTCATACAAGTCTAACTCGTAATCGTGCTAGTTGCATAGGTCAAGGTACTTTAGGGTGAAGTTAGGGTTAGACAAGTAGTTAATATCTTCTCCAAAAGGTTTCTCATCCTCATCCTACTATTGGTAAGGTTTGATGCCATAGTCAAGACCCCCATAGACAAAATTTGTTTGATTAGGGGGAATACTAGGAGGTACGATAGTTCCTATGGGAAGACGGGATCTACCCATGTCTTGCATCGACCCTAAAGCAGGAGTAGTGGTAACATTTCTAACCATGTATTCTCCCCATATGATAGAAGCTAGATGTACTATAACCTATGGTTGCAGATAGATGAGGGATGAGAGTGAGACTTGATCGGGCCCATCGTTTATCTCGTGTGGTGTCTCTTCATCATCTGGGCTAAGTATCTCCTTTGTGGAGATAGTGGATATGATCTATTGGTCCTACTCAATGGGCCACTTCTATGGATTCCTAGGAAAAGGATCCACTGGTGTATTAGGAATCCGAGGAGGAGCCAACGATGAGGAGGGCATGGTATGCGATAGCAGCAAGGTCGAACCTCGACTAGATTTATTCAGCTAAAAATCTAGATGTATCGATGGCAAGGCCAACTCAGGTAACTGCTATACCATGTTGCAGTACTTGAAGGGCTCTAGGTCCATGGGGACGACATGAAAGGTCCCTTCGTGAGTGTACTTGAGGCACTGGTGAGTGATGGAAGGGACACACTTCATGTCCCTGATCCATGGTCTTCCTAATAAGATATTGTATGCCATCTCACCCTTCAAGATGTGGCACATCATCGAGATGATCTTTTATCCTAATTGAATAGGTAGGATGATTGTACCAACCATTGAGCATATGGCATCATTGAATGCTCGAAGGGTGTAGGTAGATGTGACAATATGAGATACTCGAAGCTTCAGGTGCTTTAAAGCTGTTGTAGTTATGATGTTGCTCAAAGACCCAATATCTATCAACACTCTCTTGTATGGTGTCCCATTCACACGTGAGATAATGTGTAAAGGGGGATCCACCATATCATGTGGAACCGATTTAAGTTTATCTTCTCAAAAAGTGATCATCGGTTTCGTGCATTGTTGCACATGCCCCAAAAAATTGTTGAAGGAGTTAGACTCCTAGGGCTGAATCTCAATTACCTTAAGGATATCCATCAAGGCTTCTCTATGAGGTTGTGATTGTTGGATGAGCTCATAGATGGAGAGTCGGGCATATGTTGTTCTTAAGCTCTTAGCGAGCTTACTCTTAATGATAACTACAGACCTAGGTGGGAGGCTTGGCCCGAGAGGCGGTATAGGCTGTGATGTCGAAGGGACATCACTCTGAGTTACAGGTGGTGCAGCTGGACTTGGATACCACCTATTTATTGTCACAATACTGACCATGCTAACATATCCTTGCTTAGGAGGGGCATGTTTAACCTCATTCACCTGGGGTACTAGTTTTGCCTGCTCTACATGGGTAGGCAAGGGGTCTTTGAAGACCTTCATCTATTGGTTGTTTAGTGCAATAGGGTTGTCTACTTGGAGGGCATTCCTATAAATTAGGTCTTGCACCAAGTGTTTGAATTTATAGCACATTTGCACATCATGCCTATTTTGCCTATGAAACTTGCAATATAGGTCTTCTCTGTATCCTTTGGGCTTAGGTGCATTAAGGTTGATAGGTCAATTGTTAGGTAGATGAATCGCATTGGCCGTCAAGAGGCGATCAAACACCGAGTCCATAGACTATGCAATGGGTGTGAATTGTCACTTGGGGTGATGTTGTTGATTTTGCCCTTGACCATTTTGGTTATCCTTGGCATAGTTCCCAAGGGTGGCTTGATAATTAGGCTTTTGAGGTGGCACGACTGGCACTGGTCCTAGGACACTAATGGCAACCTAATTTACTACTGCTAACTTTGGTTGCCCTGGGGTTTTCTTAGCATTCTTGTTCCATTTCTTCTTGTGAGGCTTCACAATCTCACCCTCTTGAATCTTGATTTCTTTGATGATCCTAGGATATGAAACCCACTGTCACTTGCGCTCTACTAGTGGATGGTAATGAAGTCCACCTCATTAGCATTTACATGAATCGTGGTGTGTGTGGTTCTTTATTATCCAAGAAAGTAAGAAAATAAGCAATCAATGATAATTCACTAAATGCAGGAAAATAAGTGCATTTTAATTTCATAAAATTAGGATAAAGAACCTACAAATGTGACTTATGAATGCAAGTCCTAAATGCTAGCTCACCCATTGGGTAAGCCACAAGCAATCAAGCCACAAAGATGCATTGCTACTTCAAATTTCTTTTGATTTTTCTTCTTCCTTTTGCTATGTGATGTTATAAGAAAATAAAAAATGCAAATTTTAACCTTCCTATGCAAGCAAGTGAAGCAAGAAAATTTATTTTTGACAGTCTCTAAAAATGTAGCAGAAAAACAAAGGTTTTAGGCACTTACTTTGTCCATTTTGAGCTCTCCAAATTTTGAATTTTTGGGCAAAAATATCTCTGTTTCACCATCGCTCTAGGGTGGGATTATTAGAAGAATCACTACCATCCCAGGGTAAGATGATGAAGCCACCATCCTAGGGTGTGCCATATAAAGGCTCTGCCACCGTTCCAGGGTGGGGAGGGGAGCACCTACAACACAAAAAGGGCAAAAATTACAAAATTGAGGTCAAATTTTCACCCAAATCATAAGGGAAAAGGGTCCCAACATGATCACCACTGAAGTAGGGAAAATTAGTGCACCTAATTAAGATAAAAAATATGTGTATCTATCCTATCTTGCACATGAGCATCAAACGAAAGCATGCATATGAAAATGAAGCAATACCAAGCAATAAAGAATGAAATGAAATGAGTGTCTTATTTATTAATTGGGTGGATAAAATCCAAGGTTACATAGTAGTCCCCTTGAGGGCTCAAAATGTGATACAATTGTTACAAATTTTTGGGTGCCCAAGGATCAATTCCTCCAAGGAATCAGGGTGCACATCCAGTGCTTTTCCTCATATCCACAATCGAGGGAGGTGGGCAGGCCAATGCCATCGCTACTTATATATTAAATCTATGATGTCTGATATTCATTTCTAATGCCTTCTTAGAACCTACACCTACACACAGGGAATTCAAAGGGGTCAGATAGCAAGGGTGTATGGTGGAAAACATGCAATCCCCATAGGGGTAAAATAACACATATATTAAAACTAAATAAAATCAACTCATAATGACTTTAAAATTTTTGGATATGTTAAAGAAGATGTTTTGAGAGGATATCACTAAAAAAATATCTAAAATTGCTTTCGTAGACCCCTCGATTTTGCGTCACCCACCTACAACCTATGAAAACCAAGACGATCAAATCCCGAACCTAGACATATCCAAAACTCATGAAATTTGGACAGAATGCATAAATGGAAATTTAAAGACAAAACATATGGTTATATTTTCAAATTGAGGCCCATATCCACCTACATACAACTGGGGTGCCCGGATGGGTCCTACGGACCTGCAAAAACTTAAAAATGCTATAACTCGGTTAATTTAACTCAAAATTGCAAGAAATTTAAACCACAAAATCACATGAGGGTATAGAATAATATCATTAAAAATAGTAATAAAACTATGTAAGTATTTGTCCTCATACCTGGAGGCGGTGGTGACTACAAGTAATTGGTAGGCACTCTGGGAGTGGATACCCACTAATTATGCCCACATTTTGCTACCAATACCACTAGGGAATGTTCATAAATAGTATAATGGGTGTTTTCATCAAATTCGGTGAAGAAATTCACCCGAATGAAAATGTTACGCTCAAAAGGTCCTCTTGAAGTCACCCGATAACCTCCTTCGCTAATAGGATATTGTGAGGGCAAGAAAGCTCAATAAGTTGGGGAGGAATCTCAGAAGCACTCCATTGCATATCCTAGAACTCCTATCCCTATTTTTGTGTGGACCTTGTATCCATTTTATAGCCCAAATGGGCTCATGTGCAAAAAGGCATGCGAGGGCATGCATGGTAGGAGGTGCCACTTTTCAAACGGGAGGCATGCAATGGGTGTGGAAGAGATTATCCAATTTGGGCCTCCATTAAGAAATGTTTCATAATGATTTAGTGCCCTCCAACCCACATGCTCCATATGGTGTGCTAAATGGTAGTTTTTGGGTGCCAAATGTCCCAGATTTAATTTTTTCTAGGTTAAACCTACTCACCATCCCACCCTGGGATGATGGCTCACCACCATCCCAAGGTGGGATGGTGGGAATATACCACCATCCCAGGGTGTGACGATGGTGAATTTTGGACCAAAACCTCCCAAAATTGGGTTAGTACCCTCCAAAAACCTTTCCAGAGTGGCTAGAACCACTACGAGCCTCCTAAGGGCTGACCAAGGGGCCATATGATGTCAATTTGATCATTTTTTGTGGATTCTTAATTGGGTTTACCAAATTTTAGTGTCTACACCCTACAATGTTTATGGACCTCTATCCAAAGGAGATACCAATCCCTTTAAATCAAGTTTTTGGGTCTCTATCCACATGAGACACCAATCTCCTAATCTCTACTTTGGCTAGTGATCCTATAGAATACCTCTACCTCCACTACCCTTAGCAAATGGAACTCTATTCACAACACCTATCCTCCTTGCTCTGGTTGGAGATATTTGTACTCAACTATGTCACCTCCAAAGCTTTGTCTCAAATATGTACTAAACACAGTCCTTCAGCTTAGCACAAACTATCCTCAATCTCTATCCTCAAGCCTTAACTCAAGGCTTGACTCAATCTAAAGTAAACTATGTTGTATCTACCCCAAACATTAACTCGAGGTTTGAAAAAATCAATCAATCAACTCTGCTCTCAAGTATTCTCAAAGAATTGTCTTAAATCTACCTTGTAAGCTTCAACAAAATCTCGCACCAATCTGTCCTCAAGTCCTCTCTAGAACTTGTCTCAAATCTGTTCAATAAGTTAACACTAAAAATTATCCAATCTCATAGAAACATAAAGAGAATTGTTAGAGACTCAATATATTTCACACTCATAAATTCTCAATATTATTATCAAATCAATTTAGAATATAGAAAAGTTTGTTTTATGGAACTTGAAAAATCACTTCACACATCCACTTGACTAGGATCAACCAACTCTACTCAACCAATCACTCAATGAAATAATCCTTGCTAACACACCCTAGTCCAAGCATATGATCCTTCACTCAAAATGTTTCAAACAATGCTTATCAACCAATCTTCACATAACAATGATACTCATGATCTTTGCAAACCCTAGTTCAAGTTCTTCACACAACCAATGGCTTCAACAATAATGCTTATAAAAAAATGTTTTAACAACTCTCTATTCCAAAAAACCTTGAAGCATTAACACACTAAAAAAGAAACCCTAATAAAGTCCTTTTCACTCCAAACTTATTTTCAAGAAAACCAACCAATCAACTCAATTATGGAAGAATGTTCTCATACCTTTTCTTGATGATGAAGGAACTTCTAAAATCTTCCACAATCATAAACACCTCTTTGCTAATATTAAAGAAATTAGAATACTCTCACAAAGATACAATGCAAATATCAAACCACACGTACACCTTATTACTCCATCTTGAAGAAAATATCCACCAACATATAAAAAAATAATTGATCAAATACACCTTATAATATTCCAATAAAAATAATATTCAATGCCAAGAATAATATCAATACAATCTCCTTTTCTAAATAACTCAATGGCAAGAAGTCCTTTCAACACTTTTAAATCTTCAAAAAAACCTATGTGACACAAACACTTTATTAAAAAATAAAGCTAACTCCTTATTCCTCCAATTTACCAAAAATAATGATTAATTAAAAAATCTTTTTAACTAACCCTTTTAACTCCCTAAGACCTCATCTCAAACCTTAGGCATCATAAAAATATATTCAAAAGTTTATTACCTTTGCCTTAGTGGGACTCAAACTCACGATGCAGCCTCAACCAGTGCCCTAGCCAAGGGTCCAACCTCCGCGTGAGTTAGGCACTCATTTAGGGAATAAATAGCACCACGTGCTCTGTAAAGCTCCCCGTGTGCACCTAATAAAAAAACATACGTTGTTCCCTTTGACATTCCAAAAACAACCAACAAAACAATGCTACCATCGTGATTCGATTGGGGTCACTCCACACCTAAGCACTCTAGCCTCTATCCCTTGCCACTAGGCCATGCTGCTAGATGGCTCTTGAATTTTAGTGCTCATCAATTTATCCCTTATTCACTGGCACTAAAAACAATATTCTTGTCTCTTTCTTCGCACGAGTTCTCACAACACATGATTGCACATTTTTTCTCTAAGGCATATAGTTTTTATATCGATTTCCACCTTCAAACTTGAACGTCGATGCTTCAATTTTTAACTCATTAATTTATAAATTAACTTTTAAATCCCTTTGACTTTATTAAATCCTTTTTGACTTTACCACTTTGTATAAATAGTATTTTTGCTCACCCATGGTTTTAATAAAAACCCTTCTAACTTATGCTTCCACATAATATTAAAAATATTATGAAGCTCTTTTGCATTTAACCTTTGTATTGTTCCTCTTGACCTTTTTACATCAATGGTAGATTGTTCCTTGACATCAATGACAACTTCGTTCTTTGACATCAATGACAAATTTGACTCAAAATGTCCAACAATCTCCCCCTTTGTCATTGATGGAACCCAAATTATTTTTACTAGAAACTTAACCTTTTCTTTTTTTTGCTCCCCCTGGGACTTTGCTCTCTCTGGATCAATGCTCTCCTCTTTACTCAAATACCAAATCTCTCCCCTTTACTCAAATCTCTCCCCCTTTGACATCAATGGAAAAGGGTTACCTTTGGGGCTCGGGGCTAAGAATGAGTCTCTTAGCTTAGCCCCTCCCCCACCTCCTCTTAAGGTGGTTAATTATAGGGATGGATTCTTACTCCTAGTTTTCCTCGAAGATGCTCAAAGGTTTCCTTTGAAAGTGGCTTCATGAAAATATCTGCTATCTATTCCTTTGTAGAAACATATTCCAACCTGACATGTTTATCTGTCACCTGTTCTCTCAGAAAATGATATTTAATCAAAATGTGCTTTGTCCTGGAGTGCATCACTAGATTTTTTGAGATACTTATAGCACTTGTATTATCACATAGTATGGGAATAGGATGATCATGTTTTATATTGAAGTCTTCTAGAGTTCACTTCATCCATAACACCTATGTACAACTGGCTACTGCTACAATATATTATGCTTCTACTATAGATAAGGATACTGAAACCTACTTCTTACTTAGTCAAGAGACTAAATAGTCTCCAAGAAAGAATGCTCCTTCACTTGTGCTTTTTTTTTCATCAATGCTACCAACACAATATGCATCTGTATATGTTGTTAGTGTGAAATTATCACTTTTGGGATACCAAAGCCCAAAATCTATAGTCCCTTTTAGATACCTGAAAATTCTTTTTACCTCTACCACATGTGTTTCCTTAGGTGCTGCCTAAAACCTTGCCACTAATCCCATTGATTGTACTATGTCTGGTCTTGTAGCTATAACATGCAATAAGCTTCCAATCATAGATCTGTATAATCTCTGATCTGCCTCTGGAGATTCATCATCCTTACTCAACTTGCATCCTGTGACCCTGGGGGTACTTACCAGTTTACAATCTTCTAATGTAAATTTCTTTAACATTTCTTTTATATACTTGGCTTGTGAGAGAAATACCCCTTTCTTTGATTATGAAATCTGAAGTCCAAGAAAGAAGGAAAATTCACCAAGCATAAACATATCAAATTCATTTTGCATGTTCTTAGCAAATTCTTTACACATTTTATCCTTGTTTTTCCCAAAAATGATGTCATCAACATAAAAAACCATAATTAGTAGATCATTCCCTTCATTTTTGATATATAAATTACTGTCTCCTATTCCTTTTCTAAATCCCTATTCTTGAAGATACTTATCCAATCTTGAGTACCATGCTATTAGAGCTTGCTTTAGACCATATTGTGCCTTTTTCAATCTATATACATGATTTGGTTTATCTGCTAATATGAATCCCTGTGGCTATTCAATATAAACTTCTTCTTCTAGAACACTATTTAGAAATGCTGACTTGAAATATATCTGATATACCTTGAATTTTTTGAAACTTGAGAAGGCTAAAAACATTCTTATGGCTTCAATCCATGTAACTAGTACTGAAAGCCAAATGCGGAGTGACGGCGTACCAGATGTTGATGCAAATGAAACCGATATATGGTGTATATGCTAAGTCCTACAAATGCGATGAAACAAATGCATGTAGGGAATAAAGTAGAAAGAAATGAGATGTAAGCAAAAAAAATAGGGGAATATTTTATTGATGTTGCTTTCAATTCAATTACAATATGTCTTCCCCCCCTGGGGCTCAGAGCATTTGATACAGTTCGTTACATCAACGGATGGTACACTTCCAGTGTCCTCCACATGCCCACATTCAAAATGAGTGGGCCAAACATTGCCGCTACTTGCATCTGTGTGTTCATCATTCCTTGCTGCCCCTTCGATGTTCTTGGTAGTGATATCCTGCGTATAGAGAAATAGCAAACAGTTAATAGCATATGCTGATATTAGGAAAATATGCAATCCCCAAAGCCTTCGGATGATTAATGTAAAATAGAAAGAAATGATGGTCAAAAAATGTCATAATGAATCCAAATTTTGATAGAAGCATCAAGAAATCATCAGGGACCCATTGCAAAAATAACAGTTAGGAAATTATGCATGGATTTCTAATCACTCCGGGGTGGGACGATTAGGACTGTCATAAAACGTGCGAGAGCGACCTTGCAAATGTCCTACCTAGAGGTCTCCAAAACTCCTACAAACTTGGGATTAGGATAAAAGGGGCATTTTGAGACGACCCAAAAGGTCATATTTGGCATATTCTACCCATATTATCCTATATCTGAAGGCACTCCATGTATGTTAATCAACACATAAAATGATAAAAACACGGTCAAATCAAGTCAGAATAACATGAAACTTGAACAACAGCATAAGTACATGAAATATGATAGAATGCAAAAATAATAGTAGAGAAATTATTCATAGATTTCTAATTGCTCTGGGTGGGATGATTAGGACTACAATAGTGCGGGGAGCGCCCGGGGGCAGGATGCCCACCATTTGGGACTTAGTTTTGGCACCAATCCAAGTGGGATGGGTCCAAAACCTCATAGGAGGTTGTGTCGATGAATTTGGTGTGGGATTGTGGCTGATTTCTTGGGTTTTGGGTCAATATTTGTGTTCCTAGTGTTCACCCGATAACCTCTCTTCCAAAAGAGAAATTATGGATGTAGGAAGCACAAAGGGGAATGGGGGTACAATTTGGCAGCACTTCGTTGCTCCAAATGCTCCAACTCTATTATTTTTTTGGGGTGAGGAGGCTCACCCTTTTATATACCTCAAGGGTCTCCTTTGAATGTGCATGCGAGGGCACCACTTGGCTTGCCATGCATTTCTTGGGGGAGAGAAGATTCCTCCCTGATTTAAGGCCTCCTTGCATGATGCCTCCATGATCAAGGCATGCTTTACTGAAGTCCCTCTCTCTGATTTGAAACCGTTCTTCGCAATTGCATGCTCTAAAGGTAAATTTGAGTGGTGGATCTAGGCTACCATTTGTCAAGGCTTGACTCTTTGCTAGACAAACTTGCTACTCATCCCACCCTAGGACAATTGTTGCTAATCGTCCCGGGGTGGGACGAATAGGATTCTAATCATCCCAGGGTGGGACGCATAGGGAGCAATGTGATAAAAGGGTGAAAAATTGACCTCTGACCTCCAAAAACTAATTTGGGAGTGGTTAGGACCACTATTTAACCTCTAGAGGCTGCCCTGGGGGGCATGTATGCCAATTCGATCAGTTCTTGTAGTCACATAATCGGATTGGTGCTATTTTGGTGTCTAGAGATGCCCCTTTTTGGGATGCTGTGTGTGGCATAGTGTTGAGAAAAATAGATGACCAAAGCACTTAATGACTAGGTTTTCTCAGTAACCTAACCAAATTTTGATGCCCCAAGTATGGAAAGGGCACACATTCTTGAATCCTTGCTTTCGACGAGCTAAGGAGCCTAACTCAAGTGTAACCTTTTTCAGTGAGGTGCACTTGATATTGGACATTGTTTAGTCATGAATAGGCAAAGAGCATAAAATTTTGTCTGGGAAACCTTGTATTCATGCTCCTAGAATTCCAAGTGTTTGTTCAACTTGTGATTATTGCTTGTTTTCTGCCCCAAGCAGGAGCGTGATTGTCTTTGTCAGTGATTCTTTGAATGCATGCTATTTCCTTGATTGGGTGTGTATTTGTTGATTGGTGACTAAGTGTGACTACCCCCTCAAGCAATGAATCGATGATTGAATGACCAAAAAGAGAAAAGTGATGAGTCGATTGACCCAATATGACATTTGTAAGGGTGCCTTCAGTTGTTTTTTGTTGAACGCTTTGCAGTTTTCCAGTAATCGGACCTATTTTTGGTGGTTTTAACCCTTTTTGTTGACTCCTATTGGGGTGGAAATTATCGAAAATTATCCTTCCCGTGGAGCGGTATGGATATGCTAGCATTATTAGGGATTAGGATAGTGATAATTTTTTACCTCGATAGTGGTTTTGCATGCCATGAATGTCAGGTGCCAAGGCACCTTTGTCCGACAAATTTATTGCTATTTTTGGTGCATTTTTTGGATGCAATTTTGGTTGCTTTATTTCTTGCTTTGTAATCATCCTAGGGTGGGATGAATACCAATTTGGTAATCGTCCCAGGGTGGGATGAGCACTAACTAGAGCACTCATCCCAGGGTGGAACAATTACAGGCCTAATAGCCTATAAAAGGACCAAAACTAGGTTTTGGGTTTATTTGCAACATTTTTTTCTTGGCGATTTGGAGCAGTGAGGAGGAGTGCGAGTTTACGTAGAGGAGCACTACCAAAATTTTATAGACACCATGAGTGTGAGAACCAGATCTTCGAGCGGAGGAGCTAAGGCAAGACCGATATGATGTTCCTTCTCCCGTTCTGTTATTCATTTTTTTTTTTATATGAAGTTAAACTCGCATATAAATTTTTGTTTGCGTTATTTTGTTTTTGTTTTGCGCTAATATTAAGGTCGAAACCCTAGTATTAATTTTTTTGTTTTATTATGTTTTTTGTTCACACTAAGGTTGAAACCCTAGGATGATTTTTGTTTTATTGTATTTTTTGTTCACACTAAGGTTGAAACCCTACAATGATTTATTTGTTTATGTTTTGTGTTTTTTTGTTTTTCGTACGACTAATTTTGTCTGCGGTCATTGTTGTACAGTTTTTTTTGAATGCTTCTATACTTTTGTTTTTTTGTACTTTTGTTTTTTGTACTTTTGCTATACTTTGTTTTTTTCTATACTTTTGTTTTTATTTTGTACAATTTTATTGTATTGATTTTGTTAATATTAAGTATGTACTTAATATTGATTGTTTTTTTGTTGTTTTTTAGGTTGTGAAGACTCGATACCGGCAGTCAACTATTTTCTCTAATGCCTGAGATGCCTTGACAGTTGGGGATTGGGAGTGGCTTGATGCCCTTGGGCTCAAGCAGGTGATGCATTTGGAGCCTATGGTGGGGGATCATACCTGCACCAACACTTTTTATCTCCTAACAGGGGAGATGATGGTGACTTTGGAGGATGTGTATCGTATTCTGTGGATTTTTATAGATGGGGTTCCTATTTAGATGACCCACCGGGACCAACAGAAAACAATATTGACATGGTTTTTTGGTCAATCGAGGGATATGGGGGTGGAGAGGGTTGTGGAGAGGGCTGAGGTTGACTGCCAGATAGGCAGTATTCTAGTGCAGTGGTGGCTAGAGAAGGGTGTATTAGGGGTGAGTCACGCTTTACTCATGGCATTCATTTCCAATATGTTGCTTCTAGAATATTCATGTGCAAGGTTCCCTTCGAACTTGTTGGAGTTGGTTTTCACTTTGGTGGAGTGTCCGACATCAGCTCCACTTATTATGAGGTGGGACCAGACGTTGTTGGCATAGCTGTACGATGAGTTGTACGAGGTTTGCTATCAGAGGCGAAAGGGGATCGAGTGTAGCTATCTCTTGCAGTGCTGGAGGTGGCAGCACATAGCTGTGGAGTGGCCACAGGGTTTGCCTTGGACCACCCAAGGTGAGATGGTGGATCGGGAGATTGGGTATGCCAATCTATGGTGGTGGTCAGAGGAGCATGGACATAGTCAACGATGGGTAGGTGACGTGGGTCACTATACTGATGTCTTATCTCATCTAATGCCAGGGCAGGTGTTTTGGTAATTGTATGGGGACTGTCCAGCCTGACCTAAGGCTAGAGAGTAGCTTCGACGGGTGCATAGGGGGAGGTGGCTGATTGAGCAACATGGGACATAGTAGGAGTACTTCTCGTATGTTCGAGTGATGTGATAGTTTGGGGTGCACTAGGGATTGCCTGGCGATCCCTTGATCTATCAATGACATGGGGATGAGAGGACCCTAGTCTAGCTGATCATTGAGTCACTGGGTGAAGGGTATGATGTAGTTATTGATGTACCCAATATGGAAAATTTTGGGGTAACTACAGAGTATGACCAATGGTGGACTATGCAGAGATGGTGGGGTGAGGGGCCTCTGGGAGGCATAGATGCGACAACAATAGGAGGTGGGGGTGTAGAAGCACCGATGGAGGGTTGGGGGATTCTTCTTGATGATGCAGACATGGTGGAGGTCGATGACTTCACTAGTGATGGAGATGATGTGGGGGTTTCGGAGCAGCTGGATGTACAGGATGTCCCGAAGTAGTGGGTTCCAGAGCAGCAAGCCATCTTGGAGGTTCCCATACCTCAGGATGTATCAGGGGATGCAAAGGCTGGGTTTCATGCTGAGATAGCATGATTGGAGGATCTCTTGCAAAGATAAGATGAGGATAATAGAGACGTATTATAGGAGAGGGATCTCCTGTGGGCTCAGTTGGCATAGCGGGACAACACATTGGTTGTCTATCATCAATGAGATGTGGAGTGGGGGCAGTATTAGGTAGAGCTAGAGACAGAGGTTGTCCGCTTTGGTGGATAGTTGCCTGAGCTTGATGGAGGTGGTTCATCGCATCATACGAGAGGCAGTGAGATTGATCAGTCTACATCCTCTCATCGTAGGTGGCTGGATGAGGGTAGTGTTGGTTTGACTTTTATACACACCCTATGAAGAATGAGCATGAAAACCCGATAACACTTATAAGGGATAAATCCCACTCACTTTAGGATCTTTCTGGATATCCAAGGTGTGAGTTACAGAGTTGGGTCAAATGTCTATTCACTCTTTTTCGCTTCTGGAATAGTTTCAAGTGGACTGTCTGTTACCTTACAACGGGTTCTGGACTTGTTCAGTAATGTTTTTGGAATTGGTTATCTTTGTGGACACTCAGATTTACAATCAGTTCTTTGATCTAGCTCTTTATGTTTTAGCAATTTTAAATAAAAGACAAATTCTAAAGAAAATAAAAATGGATCATTCAATCGGTGGAACAGAGAGAGTAGAGTAGGGCAGAAAGAGAAGTTTACCTAACTTAGCTGCAAAACCAAAACTACCAATTTTAGTTATACCGGTTAGCTTCACAATAGAACAAATCAAAGAGGAAAGTGTCCAACTTTCTAAGATCACCTTCCACTAAGAGCATAAGACAGAGACAAAATAGATCTGAAAGAAAATCACAAACAGAAGGAAAGTCAGTTGAAATTGGTATCTCTCACCGCAGCTTAGCTCGCACAAGTGAGGACAGAGCAATTAGAACAGGCCTGAACCTTAAATCTATAATTTTCCCTAGCATACAATAAAAAGAATGAAGCCTAGTAGCATACCCAATCTTTGATAACACAGATCTACAACATAAATTAAATAAACCTTAATGAAACGAAAACAAAAGAAGATGAACTTATCGCAGTCTGAAAGAGATTAGGCTCCTGGCCATGCTATCATAGAAAATGAAACTACACCAACTCCAGGTCCAGAACAAAGCATTCAAACAAGATTTGCAAGAAATTGCTCCAATAGCTTTTTATTCTAAGTTTTCGCCTCCGGAATTTACATCCGAAAGAAGTATATATAGACTCAGGACAAACCCTGATCTTTTCAAAAATATCTTCTTCCAAAACCCTAAATCTTATCACCTTAAACTCTACTACCCAGGTTTTACAATATAAGCCCTTTTAAAATAGAGTTTTGATAAAACCTAACCATTCTGCAAATCTTAGTGCAGTTACTTGCCATAAATGGAGAAGGCATGATCTGATATTATTCTCATCCATCTGTAACTGCAAGTAAATATCTTCATTTTTTGGTCGATTGCTGATATATTCCATAAATGGGCACTGCGTGTGTAGGTATCTTCCATGTTTCGGTGCATCTGTCGAGAGCGTCTCATTAATTCCTCAGAGAAATTCGGATGAGTCACTGGTTTCTCTGACATTTTATCTTCGTAGAGCCGCCTCCGAGTTGAAATTCTCTTGCACGCCATTACTTTCACCATAAATTCTCTCGTTAAATGCGTCCATCGGCAAATTTCGATAACTGTGTGTAGATATTTTCATTTTTCGGTCAATTGCCGACATATTCCATTAAATGAGGCAACTGCTTAGTCACCGTAAAGTCTCTTTACGGCCAGATCCATAAAATCTGGATGGACCAAAAATTCTCGACATCTCACATTTCCATATGACGGCCTTCGCTTGATCCGTGCTTATTTTTGTCTTTTTCGCCATTACTTCCGCTAGTATGCAACTGCCAGATGGCTTTCTACAAAAGACAAAACCAGGATTAGCATTTTAATATTATTAAATTAAAACCCTAATGTTCATTACCATGTCGGCTTGATTCTTTTTTGACACGTGTCACGATAACACGATGCTTCCTCCACACTTTCTTCATTTTGGCCTCTTCCGCAAACCGCGACATGTCACAATCATGACATGTCACGAAATCGCGACGTCCTCTTCACTTTTCTTTCGTTTCGGCCCCTTTATCGTGAAACCGTGACATGTCACGAAATCGCAACGTCCTCTTTTTTCCCCCTTCCCAAACCGACATGTCACGATATCATGACATGTCACGAAATCGCGACGTCCTCCACACTTTGCTTCCTTTCGGCCCCTTTGCCGTGAAACCGCGACATGTCACGATTTTGCGACATGTCACGAAATCATGACGTCCTTTTTACTTTTCTTCCATTTTGGCTCTTTCCAAACAGTCCTCTCACTTTTTCTTTTCCCTTTACCATGACATCCACTTTCATCCACTTTCTCTTCCTTTCAAACAACATTGATTACATGTCCAAATCACCACTTTAAATCGTGACTCCTCACTTTCTTTCAAAACTGTTTACATATCTCCTATTTTAATTACTTCTTTCTTCCAAATGTCTGCAATCGCGACGTTTTCCATCACTTGCTTCTTTCTTCCAAACATATCGTGATATCGTGACGTTTCTCACTTGACTCTCTCTATCTCAACCATGTCACGATATCGCGACATTTTTGAAAATGGAAATTTCTGCAAATCATGACTTTCCAAAATGGAATATGTCGTGAAATCGCGACCTTTTTATCACTTGGCACTTTCTTTCCAAAACCTGTCGCGAAATCGCGACCATTTCTTATCAGCTCTTTTCACAAAATATTGTCGAAATCGCGACGTTTCCAAAATAAATGTCACGAAATCGCGACATTTCAAAAATGGAAAATGTCGCGATATCGTGACGTTTCCATCACTTAGCAAATTTTCCAAAAATTGTAGGTTGACTCCAATGAATTTATTCATCTGTATTCTGCATTTTTTACATATTAGTGAAAGATCTTCTTTACTCAGAATGATTCTAACATTTTAAAAAATGAATTCTAAATTGAAATCAAAGCCATATGCAAGCCTACTTAAGTACTTTGGTATATGCAAAACTTGAAAAAGAAGGAGGCAAGCAAAATTTGGAATAAAAACCTGAAAAACATCAAGAGGGTCCCTACGGCAAAATGAAAGCTAAATATTTTCAAAGGATGGAATTTCATTTTTTTAGTGGGGGTGTGTTGCTTCTCAACAAATGGCGATATCTACGGGTAAAATAGTAGCACTATTTTAGAATCCAGGACTCTAGTTTCAAAACAACATAGACCATGTACCATGCCTTGCCACAAATATTCTTCAAAATAATTTAACTACTACCTGATAGTTGTTAAAATTTCCCAAGGACATACTAGGTTGAATCACTTAAGGAAGATTTCTGATGTGCAATTATAAGCGTATAAAACTTTCTTCAAGAATGACTAGGAAGGGGAAACCGAGTAGGGCTCTGTTTACTAGTTTAGCCTTTTACAGCCCCGACAGAGTTACTCTTTAGATTTTCACGACCCTGATCCACAACTATGAGGTGGTATCTACAACTTGGTAAAAGAAAACATCTTCTGGAGCCTTGGCTATCTCTTTCATTACATAACTTCTTCTCTTTCTTTTTTTTGTATAGAAAAGAGTGCCAGTTTTATGTTGCCCTGCTAAATTTTCACCTTTTCTCTCTCTTTTGAAACATATCGAAATCTGGAAAGCCTTGCTTAAAAACAAAAACTTTTTTATTCTTCATCGATCTGGAAAGCCTGGGTACCGATAGCCTCTTTGGACACTTAAATAATTTCACAAGTCAGAGTCCCCTCTTACGACCAACTTTTCTTGGATTCCCGGGAGTTCTTCAACCCAACAGTATAATAGTTTCTTTATAATTAAAATAATTGTGGCAAGCAAGACACAAAATCCAATTATCTTTCTACTGTTGTTCTGAATAACAAAATAGTTCCACTGTTCAATTTAAGCAGACTATCTCTTAATTAGAATAAAACAAAATGAACACTGGATTTTGAACTCAGAATAAAAGGCTGACTCTTTCTTTGTTGCCTAGGCAAAACCTTAAAAAAAACAAAGCTTTAAAAGCTAAAAGAAATTTGTACAGACCTCAAAGGATAAAACACAGAACTTTAAAATCAAACAAAATAAAATAAAAACAAACTACTTTGTACAGACCCCAAAGGATAAAACACAGAACTTTAAAATCAAACAAAATAAAATAAAAACAAACTACTTTGTACAGACCCCAAAGGATAAAACAGAACTTTAAAATCAAACAAAATAAAATAAAACAAACTACTGCGCCAAAGAAAAAAAATTAAAATAAAAAAAAAATAAAATAAAAACAAACTACTTCAAAGCTTATTTACAATATATACACATGTTACAACGTCTTTGTGATTTATTCAAACGATGTATTTGATGGAACAACTGAGAAATAATGCTTTAGATATTGACCATTAACAGGAAGGTTCAAAAAATTACCCTCCAGGTCCTGTAGACGAAATGCATTATTACCTAGGGTCTCGGCAATCTGGTATGGCCCTATCCATAGAGGTTGCAGCTTGGTGTGTTTACGCTTCTTTTCATGGGCTTTGTCCCATAGAAACACCAGGTCTGCACGATTGAAGGCCTTCGAATTGGCCCTCTCGTCAAGCCAGCGCTTGACTGTCTCTTGGTGTCGACTAAAATGCTCTACGGCTTGAAGTCGTCCACCCTGCAAATCAACCAAGTCCAACACACGAGCTTTCGTATCTGCATGATCAAAGTAATGTAAAGCAAATTTTAATCCTGGTACTAATGCTTCATATTCTGCCAAATTATTCGTGCAGGGAAACTGCAAGCGATAAGACATAAAATCGGTTTGATTTTTTGGTCCTTTAAGAACAGCCCCTGTACCAGAACCTTGCTTAGATTTAGTTCCATCAATATGAAGCATTCCAACTTCATTATCGTGATCTTGGTGAGCTTTAACCGATTTCTCCCTTTGAGTAGTTGTCAAATTATAAACCCCGATATAACAACCCTCAACAAGATTAGCAGTCTCATTCTTGGCATTATACTCTATGATCATGAGTTTATATCTTGGTTCTCTATTGATTCTTAATTGATTTGCAAAACCATTCCAGGGTAACCACATATGCGAAAAATCAGTAGCCAAATACCCATTCAAGGATTTTGACCAATCCTTGCTCAGAAGCATTCCGTATCCTACAGGAATATCCACCACCTGAATGTCAATTTTGTGTTGCGCTCTCGGCTCAGATGCTAGCTGGATGTGTATATTCTGAAGTTCACCTACCACTTTAACCTCAGACTTATCCAATTGGATGACTCTCATCTCGGAGTTCATGGGGGTCAAACCCAACTACTGACAGATGGCTAGAGGCATGACATTGGCTGAAGCACCTGAATCTACCAGACAGTTGTGTAAATTTTTCCCAAATATTCGGACAATCAGTAGAAAAGGCGAAACTTCAGTCTTCTCTTTATACATGGCCACATTTGCATTTGCCATCTTCTTTCCCTTTTCCAAAGGTTTGGTAGTAGGTTCAGAATATGTTTTGATCAGGTTATCTCTTTGTTCAAAAATTTGGGCTAACTCATGGAGAGTGATATTAGCTTTGATCTTCTTCATGTCCTCCACTATATTATATCCCTTATTGAGTGGAGGGACAAATGCATCTGGTCCTCTCGGATTTCCTCCCTTGGGTGGGGATGGGTTATTGCTTGAAGATGGATCTGGAGGAACACTGTGGGAGTTGTCCGGAGGGGTAGATGTAGTGTTGGGCTCCGGATTTCTATTTCTGAGGTTGTAGTTGTCCCTCCTGTACTGTTGAAAGGCTTGCACTTCATCCATGGGTAGCTCCACAACATTCTCTGATTCTTCTGGGAAAGTGAAAGAATCTAACACCATAGCTGCACTATGTTTGGATGAACTTGGAGCATCCGTAGTTCTTTGATGTTCAGGAGAAACCAACTCACCAGATAGAGCTTCAAAGGCATTACAGAACTCCAAGCAATCCAATTCCCCGTGCTGAGAAGTGGCATGTATCCTGCACCAGTTAGGCAAAGCCAAGTCACAAATATTTACATCATGCCCTTTACCTTTATAATCTTTATTGGGTTCGTATGGGGGCCGAGTGAATCTATTTTGTTGATAAGGAAATCTGTTTGGGTTTTTGCCGGTGGACATTTGCCTTTTGAAAGTCAAAAAGTCATTTGCCAACTTTTGGACCACCCTTGAAACTTCCTCAACTCTTGTGTTATCAGATTCTTTATCCGGATTCTGTACATTTTCAGCAGGTGTTACAGCCAATGGATTTCCTGATGGTGGAGTTTGATGTACTGGCAACATCATCTGATGTGGTATGGGATTGAAGATAGGGGTACCTTGTGTGACCAAAGGAATTTGATGAGCATTCAGAGGTTGAGGTCCCAATTGTCTTTCCAGAACCAAAGCTTCTTTGTAAGCCTCTGTTAGATTGGTAATAGAGGCATCTCTTTTCAAGAAAACAGAAGTCATTGGATCTAGAGAATTCCTAAAAATTTCTAATGCCAGGTCTGCATTTGGCACATAATAACCAGTCAGTCTACCATAAGCCTTCTGAAATTTGACATTGTAAGATCTGACAGATTCATTTATTTCTCTTTTAATACCAGAAAATTGTTGATATAATACATTGGGATCTATCACTTCACCAAACTGCGATACAAAAACCTTTTCCAAGTCATTCCAACTGGTAATAGAATCGTTAGTGAGATTTAGAAACCAGTCGTAAGCTCCCTCCTGGAGAGTGAACGGGAACAATCTGCAAGCCACATCTTCATGTTGTACATTTAACAATTTTAGAGCATTCTTGAATGCTACTAGGTGTTCTTCCGCTGTCCTAGTTCCATCATGCTTGTATCTCGGGAAGATATCTCTCAAGATTTCTAGGCAGGTCATGGGCTGCACCCGGGATATTTAAGGCAGTGGAACCCAACCAATTTGCCATTACTACTTGATTGACGATGATACTTTCAGTTGTAGTTGGAGTAACTACAAGTGGTGACAAAACTATTTCAGACAAGGACTTGGCCCTTCTGAGGTTGCTTCTTCTGGGGGTTTCTAACTCAGGCACAAGGAGCTCTCCAGCTCTGGAGTGGGACCTTGTTACTCTATAATTAGAATCCAGCTTTTTCACCAGCACTTACAACCTTACAATCCTTAACAAACTACTGAACTTCAGGCCCTCCTTCTAGCGCCAATTTTAAATGTTGGTGTTGAGTTCCGCTGTTTAGGCAAAAACTCAAACAAACAAGTTTTAAAAGGCTGAGGAGGAGGGAAAAGAAGCTACCAGACTGGATAAAACATAGTATTTGTTAAATACCACATACAATCATATTTCTCAACCCAAGCGCACTAAGAACGTAAGTTCGGCCCTCCTTCTAGCGCCAATTTTAAATGTTGGTGTTGAGTTTCGCTGTTTAGGCAAAAACTCAAACAAACAAGTTTTAAAAGAGCTGAGGAGGAGGGAAAAAGGCTACCAAACTCTGGATAAAACACAGTATTTGTTAAATACCACATACAATCATATTTCTCAACCCAAGCGCACTAAGAACGTAAGTTCTGGCCCTCCTTCTAGCGCCAATTTTAAATGTTGGTTCGACTTTTATACACACCCTGTGAAGAATGAGCATGAAAACCCGATAACACTTATAAGGGATAAATCCCACTCACTTTAGGATCTTGTTGGATATCCAAGGTGTGAGTTACAGAGTTGGGTCAAATGTCTATTCACTCTTTTTCACTTCTGGAATAGTTTCAAGTGGACTGTCTGTTACCTTACAACGGGTTCTGGACTTGTTCAGTAATGTTTTTGGAATTGGTTATCTTTGTGGACACTCAGATTTACAATCAGTTCTTTGATCTAGCTCTTTATGTTTTAGCAGTTTTAAATAAAAGACAAATTCTAAAGAAAATAAAAATGGATCATTCAATCGGTGGAACAGAGAGAGTAGAGTAGGGCAGAAAGAGAAGTTTACCTAACTTAGCTGCAAAACCAAAACTACCAATTTTAGTTATACCGGTTAGCTTCACAATAGAACAAATCAAAGAGGAAAGTGTCCAGCTTTCTAAGATCACCTTCCACTAAGAGCATAAGACAGAGACAAAATAGATCTGAAAGAAAATCACAAACAGAAGGAAAGTCAGTTGAAATTGGTATCTCTCACCAGCAGCTTAGCTCGCACAGTGAGGACAGAGCAATTAGAACAGGCCTGAACCTTAAATCTATAATTTTCCCTAGCATACAATAAAAAGAATGAAGCCTAGTAGCATACCCAATCTTTGATAACACAGATCTACAACATAAATTAAATAAACCTTAATGAAATGAAAACAAAAGAAGATGAACTTATCGCAGTTTGAAAGAGATTAGGCTCCTGGCCATGCTATCACAGAAAATGAAACTACACCAACTCCAGGTCCAGAACAAAGCATTCAAACAAGATTTGCAGGAAATTGCTCCAATAGCTTTTTATTCTAAGTTTTCGCCTCTAGAATTTACATCCGAAAGAAGTATATATAGACTCAGGACAAACCCTGATCTTTTCAAAAATATCTTCTTCCAAAACCCTAAATCTTATCACTCTAAACTCTACTACCCAGGTTTTACAATATAAGGCCCTTTTAAAATAGAGTTTTGATAAAACCTAACCATTCTGCAAATCTTAGTGCAGTTACTTGCCATAAATGGAGAAGGCATGATCTGATATTATTCTCATCCATCTATAACTACAAGTAAATATCTTCGTTTTCTGGCCGGTCGTCGATATATTCCATAAATGGGCACTGCGTGTGAAGGTATCTTCCATCTTTCTGGTGCATCTGCCGGGAGCGTCTCATTAATTCCTCAGAGAAATTCGGATGAGTCACTGGTTTCTCTGACATTTTATCTTCGTAGAGCCGCCTCTGAGTTGAAATTCTCTGCACGCCATTACTTTCACCATAAATTCTCTTGTTAAATGCGTCCATCGGCAAATTTCGATAACTGTGTGTAGATATTTTCATTTTTCGGTCAATTGCCGACATATTCCATTAAATGGGCAGCTGCTTAGTCATCGTAAAGTCTCTTTGCGGCCAGATCTATAAAATCTGGATGGACCAAAAATTCTCGGCATCTCACATTTCCATCTGACGGCCTTCACTTGATCCGTGCTTATTTTTGTCTTTTTCGCCATTACTTCCGCTAGTATGCAACTGCTAGATGGCTTTCTGCAAAAGACAAAACCAGGATTAGCATTTTAATATTATTAAATTAAACCCTAATTTTTATTACATGTCGGCTTGATTCTTTTTTGACATGTGTCACGATAACGCGATGCTTTCCTCAAGCTACTTTTCATTTTGGCCTCCTTTGTCGCGAAATCATGACGTCCTCTTTACTTTTCTTCCTTTTGGCCCCTTTGTCATGAAACCATGACATGTCATGAAATCGTGACGTCCTCTTTACTTTTCTTCCTTTCCTTTTTAACTGACATGTCACGACATGTCACGAAATCGCGACGTCCTTTTACTTTTCTTCCTTTCCCCCTTTGTCGAAACCGACATGTCACGATTTCACGACATGTCGCGAAATCGTGACGTCCTCTGCACTTTTCTTTCATTTTGGCCCTTTGTCGCAAACCGTGACATGTCACGATTTCATGACATGTCGTGAAATCGTAAAATCCTCTACACTTTGCTTCCTCTTGCCCCTTTTGCCGCAAAACCGTGACATGTCACGATTTCGTGACATGTCACGAAATCGTGACGTCCTCTATCACTTTGGTTCCTCTTCCCTTTTGCCATGAAATCACGACATGTCACGATTTCGTGACATGTCACGAAATCGTGACGTCTCTGCACTTTGGTTCCTCTTGCCCCTTTTGCCATGAAATCGTGACATGTCACGAAATCGTGACGTCCTCTGCACTTTGGTTTTGTTTTGGCCCTTTGCCTGAAACCGTGACATGTCATGATTTCATGACATTTCGTGAAATCGCGATGTCCCACACTTTTCTTTTTCCAAACATTCCGAAATCGTGACTTCTACTTGGTTCTTTCTTCCAAAACCTGTCACGATATCGCGACATTTTTCACTTGGTTCTTTCTTCCAAAACCTGTCATGATATCACGACTTTTCCACTTCACTCTCTTCCAAATGTCGCGATATCGACGTTTCAAAAAATATCAAATCGGCATTTCCAAAAAATATGTCACGAAATCGCGACCTTTTATCACTTGCTCTTTTTCCAAAACTGTCACGAAATCGCGACCTTTCATAAGCTTTGTTCCATCAAAATATGTCGCGAAATCGTGACGTTTTCCAAAAATGTGACAAATGTGTCACGAAATCGCGACATTCTCTTCAATGAATAAAATGTCGTGAAATCGCGACGTTTCCTCTACTTAGCAAATTTTCCAAAAATTGTAGGTTGACTCCAATGAATTTATTCATCTGTATTCTGCATTTTTACATATTAGTGAAAGATGTTCTTTACTCAGAATGACTCTAACATTTTAAAAATGAATTCTAAATTGAAATCAAAGCCATATGCAAGCCTACTTAAGTACTTTGGTATATGCAAAACTTGAAAAAGAAGGAGGCAAGCAAAATTTGGAATTAAAACCTAAAAAACATCAAGAGGGTCCCTATGGCAAAATGAAAACTAAATATTTTCAAAGGATGGAATTTCATTTTTTTAGTGGGGGTGTGTTGCTTCTCAATAGGTAGCATTGGTGGGCATGGTGCACGGGCTGGCAGCAGCCACCCTGAGAGGTCCCATAAGACCCATACTACTGGGGGTAGTTCCAGTCACACCAATCCTATGTGATCATGGTGGCCGACTCCCTAGGTTTTGGGGATTTTGAATTTTTGGTTTTTTTGTGAGGTCAGAGGACCTTCTTATTGTAGCCTGAGGGCATTTTGACTTGATATATATACATGACTCATTTTTGGTTTGATGATATGCTTGTCATGGTTTATTGTTCTTTTTATGCACCTTTATTTATGTTTATGTATGCATATGTTGTTATGACTGCGGATGATGTTAGCTATATGATATGGATGTATGCATATGGAATGGATGGAATGATTTGTTGGTATACAGGCAATGACACCATAGACAGTACAGGATTAACTAGCTTTCTATATTACATGATTGCTTTATGGAATAACTTTGCATTTGTAATTTTGTATTTTTTGATGGTGATACAAGTAATGAAATGTACAACAATTGTTTTAGAATGTAGTTAATGTTTTGTTGATACTCAGATGCTTTAACTAACTAATCAAGACTGTACGTTATCTTACAAGACTTTCGAACAAGGTACAAATTAGACTTGAGTTTGACCAAGTTATTTCACATCCCTATGTGTGCGATTAAGTTTGTTTATGTGGTATTTGTAAGGATACCGCCAATGCCAGGTAGGCTGTCCACCAAACCTGTATTGAGGATCACCTAACGAGCTCCACTAACTCCTTTGTTGTATTTAGTAAGATTAATCCATGGAGAAATCTAAGACACCATAAGCTAGCTCATCCACATGTAAATATTGGTCTACTCACACGCAAAGCTAATGTGATAGATATATCATCATGTGTTTAGGATACCGCCATTGCCAGGTAGGCTATCCACCAAACCCATAATGAGGATCACCTAAATGGTTTTTCAAATGCTAAGAATTCCAAGGATTCAAGCTCAGGCATCTTTTGGTTTCTCAACTTGTTGGGTACTTGCTCTCATACATAGTGATGAAAATCACTGTTTTATTTTTCTCTTTTGTTTTTTTCTTGAGAAAGGGGTTTGAGTAGTGGTGATAACCATTGTTATTATTGTTTTTTTTCATTGTTGCCCTTTGAGGATTTAGATTTTGAATTTTGATTTCAAATTTGAGCTCGTGGGTTTTTGGCTTATGAATGGCATTGATATTTTGGCCTTGGGGATGACTACCCATCCTTCTCAGGGGCGTGTAGTACGAATCCTTACAACTTTGGGGATCAAAGGTGGTTGGGAATTTTAATTTGGAATGGCATTGATATTTTATGCCTTGGGGATGACTACCCATCCTTGTCAGGCGCATGTAGTATGAATCCTTATGAATTTGGGGATCAAAGGTTGTTGGGAATTTTACTTTGGAATGAAATTGATCTTTCAGGCCTTGGGGATGACTACTCATCCTTGTTAGGGATGTTTAGTATGAATCCTTACAACTTTTGGGATCAAAGGTGTTTGGGGTTTTTGATAGTGGTGAAAACCACTATTTATTATGGGGAATTAGGTGGGGAAGAGCTTGTCCCTTTGTTAATTCTTAGAATTCTTGAACCATTCGCATAGGGGGATGAGCAGGATAATGTTTCACCTATGGTATGCTAGACTGCTTTGTAGGTTTCGTCTTTCGTTCACACAACTTGGGAATTTTTATGTGTTTTAAGCTTGTTTTGGGATGCTATGTAACAAGGTGTGATCCAAGTAAAACTCTATCTTGTAAAAATTGGTCTGAATTTGTACGACATTTGACTAAAAATCTAAAGACAACTGAATGACAAAAATCCTAAAGACATTAGAAGACAATGGACTATGATATGGCGAAAATGCGAAGGGAGTTATTTTTGATGGATATTTTTACAAGATGGACTGAATTTGGAAAATGATGGAATTGCTGAGTAATTACAGTCTATGGTGCTTTTGCCATGTATGACCGACAAATATGCAATGTATGTATGCGATGCCTAATGCAGCTTTTCTTTTATTTTTTTTGTGTTTGGATTTTTAAGAATATGCATGAAAGTGAGATGCGATTTTTTTTGTCATTTTTGATTATCTATTGTTTTTGAATATTTGTTATGGTGGTTTAACCTGAATGGGTGCAGACCAAGTGATTCTTACGGATCCTTGGTGGTTTTGACCAAAGGTATTAGAGATACCTTTGGGGCATTTTGGGTGTCCAAGCGATTGTGGGAACCCTTGGAGCTTTTGGTTTGACCAAAGGAATTATGGATACCTTTGGGGAATTTTTGGTGACCAAGCGATTACAGGAATCCTTGGGGCTTTTGGTTTGACCAAAGGGATTATGGATACCTTTGGGGAGTTTTTGGTGACCAAGTGATTATGGGAACCCTTGGGGATTTTGGTTTGACCAAAGGGATTATGGATAACTTTGGGGCATTTTTGGTGACCAAGTGATTATGGGAATCCTTGGGGCTTTTGGTTTGACCAAAGGGATTATGGATACCTTTGGGGCATTTTTGGTGACCAAGTGATTACGAGAATCCTTAGGGCTTTTGGTTTGACCAAAGGGATCATAGATACCTTTGGGGCATTTTAGGTTGACCAAGTGATTACGGGAATCCTTGGAGATTTTGGGGTGGGTTATGGCGCTCTAAATGTTGAATGAACTCAAATGACTGATGTTCAAGGGTTCTAGTTCCTTGATTCCTTCAAGAAAGGTGAGTCGGTATGTTCTAGGTCCTATTTTACTATCGATGACATAAGGACCTAACCAATTTTCCACAAACTTGTCCCTTAAATGGGGCAACAAGTTAGAATTGTGTTGGTTCTCTTTTAAGACCAGGTCACCAACCTGGAAGTCCCTCAGGTGAACTTTCATGTTGTATGCTTTCTTAAGTCACTCTTAATAGATACATAAATGCTTGAGAGCATTGATGCATTGTTCATCGAATAACGTAAGTTGGTCTAACTGAGTCTGCCATGTAGTGTCATCATCGATGAACTCTTGCATTGATATGCGTAGGGAGGGTATTTCTAACTTGAGAGGCATGACTGCCTCGAAGCCATACACTAGCAAAAATGGAGTTGCCCCAGTGGGCATCTGAATGCTAGTGCGATAATCCCATAGGGAAAGTGGTATTTGGATGTGTCAATCCTTATGATTATATGCGATCATCTTTTTAAGGATGGCAACTAGCATTTTTTTTGACACCTCTGCTTGTCCATTTGCCTGCGGATAATAGGGTGTTGAAAAACTGTGCTGAATTTTGTACTTTGTTGTCAAAGCATGTACATATTTGTTCTTAAATGACATCCCATTATTCGAGATGATCTTGGATGGAATACCAAAATGACATATGATGTTATGTAAAATGAACTCTGCAATGTGGGGCCCAATCGTAGAGGTAAGTGGAATTGCTTCCACCCACTTAGTGAAGTACTCTATGGTCGTTATGATAAATGTGTGATGACCTGATGACATAGGGGAGATATTTCCGATGAGATCTAGGCCCCACTATAAAAATGGCCAAGCCTATTGGATCGGCTGCAAGGCCTAAGAAGGTACGTGTGTCAAGTTAGCATGGTGTTGACACTTTATGCACTTCCACACATATGCACAACAATCTCGCTCTAAAGATGGCCAATGGCAAATAATAGCCCATGCGAAGAATACACTTGGTGATGGCCATACCGCTAAAGTGGCCATCATACATACCATCGTGTGTTTGGGTGATCGCCCAAGTGGACTCCTTTTGGTCCAAGAAATGAAGAAGGATCCCTTTGTAGCTTTGACGGTACAAAATGTCTCCTAGCAAGACATGTTTTGTCACTTTCTATTTGAATGATCTTTTTGTGGCGTGCGACAATCCAAGTGGGAGGCTACCTAACTTGAGATAGTATCTTATGGATGTGTACCAATCTTGCTGATCAAAAACCTCGATGGTATGAACAACCGATCCCTCTTGAAGTTTGTCCCTAGCAAAAGCTGAGTAGAAAAGAATTTGTAGAAATAGCATTGTGTTGCTATTAAGAGGGGTTGGAGAGAACAAAGAACTCCAGTTGGTGTGATTCAGACTATCATGGATTCGAGAGAACGTATCTTGAGATGGTTCAATTTGGATCAGGTGGATTCCTGGCATTATGTCAAAGCTTGCATGCTCCATCGCGGATTACAATAAAATTTTGACTTGAATGGTTGCCATTTCACCAGAAGGGTCTTACGAGATTAGTGACCCCAAGGAGGCTATAGTGTCTGCAAAATGATTCGATGATCGAGGGAGTGCATCAAGGTCATACCATTCAAGCACTGCTAGGAATATATCCATAAGGGCTTTTTAGGCCTGTAGAACTAGGCATTTGTATTGGAATACCCCTTTCACTTGGTTGATAATTAACAACGAATCACCAAAGATATTCAAGCATTTGATATTTATGGTGATGGTTGTCTGAAGACCTATGAGCAAGGATTCGTATTCAGCATTATTATTGGTGCACGGGAAATCAAGTTTAAATGATAAAGGCATTGGAGCCCCTTGCAGTGTGAAAAACATGATTCTCATGCCACCCCCTTGCTCACATTTAGAACCATCAAAAAATAAGGTTATGTCGGCCTGTGACTCAGGCTCATCAGAATCTGGCGATTCTGAGACATGGAAGACCCCATCATCAGGTACCTCTATGGTCAGAGGCTTATCATCTTCGAGAGGAGCCTCTGCTAGTTTATCGGCGATGACTTGACATTTGATGGACTTTTGTCCAATGATTTCGATGTCAAACTTCGTCAACAACATGATCCATTTTGTTGCGTGACTACTGTGATAAGTATGACTCATCATGTACTGCAATGTATTCTCCTTAGACACAACATACATCGTATTGCTCAACATGTAATGGCATAGCTTTTTTATGGCAAATACCAACGCCAAGCATAGCTTCTCGACATATGCATAGTTAAGTTCATAACTGACCAGGGTGCGGCTAAGATAATAATTAGCCTATTTTTTATGTAATTCATTTTTCTGGGCTAGCATGGCACCTAATGCTACCTCAATAGCTGAGATGTATAAGTAGAATGACACTCCTGGTCTAGGTGGTGCCAATACTGGTGATGAAGCCAAGTATTTTTTGATGTCGTCGAAGGCTGACTAACATTGAAATAACAAAAATATTGAATAGAGATAAAAAAAATAGGTTAACCTTAGAATAAATTGTGAATATTAGAACATCAAAAGGATTTTTGTTTATTTTTGATTAATCAAACAAGTCAAGATTATAAAGTTCATTGAGAATCAATAAAGGCCCCTTGTTAACAGCTATCTGCAGGATTTGAGTTATTCGGGGATATATCAGTTGTATGTATTAAATTGAAATTCATTTTTATATACGTAAAAGTTGTTTCACGAAGAAGCTTGGAGAAATAATAAAAGGAAGGAAAATAAAATAAATTATTTCTTTGCAAGAAAGAGTCTTTTGTTCGAGACTCTAAGTTGCGTGTTATTATTTGTAATATGACAAATTAACACTCAACATTTTGGCGCTAGAAGGAGGGCCTTCGTATTGCTTTGCAATTTTGATTTTTTCTAACAATTAACGTGGGTAGTTTTGTTTCCACCTATTGTGCTTGCAGGTGTAACATTTAGACATTTTATCTGGTATCAGAGTTGAGAAATCTTTTAGAGTCTTAGAGTTTCCAAGCTGGCCCAACCTGAGTACATTGCTACTAGGTCTAAAACCACAGGGGAAACTATCTTCCAAAGCCTTTCTCCCACTGCTAGGAGGCTGAAAAACAAAACATTAGAAGTCAAAATACCACCCAGTATACTTGAGTTAGGGATTTATTTGGACTCAAGTACCTCTAGTGGGCCTGAACCCTTAAGTTCAGGTGGGATAGTAACACCAGTTGTATCTTTCTCCACAGTTCCAGGAGTTCCAATTGTTCCCACAGGGTTGACACCTTTGAATAACATGGCCCAACAACAACAACAACCACCTGCCCTTTGGTATGGTGCTCAGAGTTTCCCTTTAGATATTCTCGGGGCAGTCCACGACTTTCCTAGAAACATTGAAATGGGATTACCAAAATTCATTCATGATGGTCCAACAACAGCAGAAGATCATGTCCAAATCTATAAAGATTACATGTTTAGGCAGGGGGTTACTCATGAGGATGTTGCCTGTCGAGTTTTCCCTGCTAGTCTAGACCACATTGCTAACAAATGGTATCGAAATTTTCCAGCGGGGTCCATAACTTCATGGGCCCAGCTAGAAACTGCATTCATAGGTCAATTTAGATAGTTAGTAGATCCCTCCATGACATACAATTTCTTCGTATCTTGAAAAAGACAAACCAATGAACCCATTCGAACGTTCAATCAGAGATTTCAAAAGCTATTTACAAATGTGACTCGTCACTTTGCGGTAGACCCTGCAATTGCCTTGTAGCTATACTTCGGAGCCTTAGATCCTTTAACATCTTTTTTGACTATAAGGAACCCTCAGGTTACAACCCTTCCTTTGGCTTATGCAGAAACAATGACTCTTGAATAGCAGATGAACCTGCCAGGCGCAGGATTGTCTCAATTGACTGGGATGGGACAATATGGCCCATACAGCCAATTTGCCATGATGAACCAAGTAGTAGCACCACAGGATCCGATGTTGAACAACTTCCAAACACCCACCCAAGTTATTCCATTGTTAGGTTATCCGAATGCTGCTGTTCAAACACAGAGTTTGATTCAAATAACTCGATGGGTTTGCATGGGTTCGGTATGGGCAATAATCTGTTGACCATGTCGGGGTTTGCTCCAATTAACACGCCAAGCTCAGTGACTTATCCAACAATCACTCCCATTCAAAGTGTGAATCCAGGATGGAATCCACCTACCCAAACTCAAGCCATTCAAAATGGGAATCCAGGATGGAATCCACCTGCCCAAACTCAAGCCATTCAAAATGGGAATCCAGGATGGAATCCACCTGCCCAAACCCAAGCCATTGTACCCAGTCCAGAGGTGGCTAATGCAGCCAACACAACTGGACCTGCAATTGCAGTGCCTCAACCACAAGGGTCCGAAGCAGCCATAGAAAATATGAAAGAAACGATGGCCAAGGTGTTGGTAACAGTGGGGAATGTCAATAAAAAATTTGATCAGGCCATGGGCCATAATCGACCTCACAATCATAGAGGAAAAGGAATGTATAACACGCAGCCTAACAACGGGTGGGTACCCAATCCCGTTGCCAACCGAGTAGACATTTCGGAAGAGCTGTGGAGATGCAGGATCTTGTGATAATGATTGCTCGCACTGTGGCCACGTGAAATCGGAGTCTATGCTAACAGAGGTCACACATTCCCATGAAAGTGAAGAAGAGGAGGATGTAGAATTTTTTGGAAGCGAAGATGAAGAAGCTTTGGAAGTTCATGCAAACAAACATTTTGGGAAAGCAAATCACAAATATTACACTAGGAGTTCTAAAGAGCCCAAAAATTCCTCTACTCCTCCTAATAATCAATTACTCCCTCCTGACCCTAAAGGAGATGTCAATCCCCCTCCTCCATCGAAGGTCAAAAAGTCTAAGATGATGCAAAACTTGCCAAATCCGAGAAAAGCTCACTTACGATTTGGTGGAAGATATGAAGAAGAATAGGGCCAATGTATCGATGTATGACATGGCCCGATTATTAGGCCAAGAAGTGAGTTCACCAAAAGGATTAAATCCATCTGCACAAGTTCATGAAGCTAAAAGTGTTGAGTCCCAAGTGGTTGTACAAAAAGAAAAACGAGATATACCTCCCTTTTTGGTAACCATTAGAATTGCAGGTAAAAACTTGCACAATTGTTTAATAGACTCAGGGGCCTCGGCTACTATCATGCCCTTAGAAATCAGAAAAGATTGGGACTTACACCAAAGTCTTCTAGGAGCGAGGGTGGTGCGATTGGACGAGTCAACCATGGAGGAAGTAGGAGAGCTGGGTGATGTGCATATTCAAGTCAATTCGGAACCCGAGTTCAACTAGCGCATAGACATATTGGTGCTCGATATTCCTATCAAATATGGCATGGTATTGGGAAGAGATTGGAGTAAGAACCTAAACGGTTACATTGTGACAGACTCTTCACACATGTGGCTGCCTTGGAGGGGAGTGGCCAATCAAATTCGAATTGACAGTGAACCCCAACTCAAAGAGATGATCACAGATTACAACAAGCCGAACGAGATCCAGTACATTGAAGATGAGTTGGGAGCATACTGTTTGGACATAGAAGCACTCAAAAATACCCATGATGAAAGGATTGGGCACAACTTTACTGAAGGACATCAAGACATTTGGACCTTAAGATTTGATGGATCCAGGTCCAGACAAGGAGCAGGAGCCGGTGTTGAATTGTCATGTTCGGACCAGGAGCCTATATTCACTGCATACAGACTACAGTTCCCTGCCACCAACAATATGGCAGAATATGAGGCTTTGATTCTTGGATTACAGCTGGCCATTCGGAAGAAAATTAAATATATCAAAGTCCTTGGTCAATACATATGCAAGGATAGGCGACTCAGGCTTTACCGAACTAGGGTCAAAGATTTAATAGATGAGTTTGACGCCTTTAACATTTCTCTGATCTCGAGAAAGGGCAATCATCTGGCAGACTCCCTAGCTGTAGCAGCGAGTATGTTGAAGCAATTGGACCATAATAAATGCAAGAAGTTCTCTATAGAGTTGGTCCCTTGTCCCTCGATACCAGATAATGTTACGAACTTCCAAGTATTTGATAGTGACAGGCACATATTTCATTTTGTCACTAATTATGGTATATTTGAAAAGCAGTACATAGATGAAGAAGAAAGGGACGTAGAGGAGGTAGTTTCGAAAGATAAAAATCCTATAAAAAATAATAGGATGCCTGATGAGATAGCTTCATTAGAAAAAATATTTGATATCGGATGCAAACCAAGAAAAGGTAAAAGGGTTCCATCTCCTGGAGAGGCCTATGATTTGGTTAACATTGGAAGTGCAGAAAATCCCCGGGAGGTATTCATAGCAAAAGCATGTACCAAGCAGGAGAAGGATTCCATAGCAAATGCATTAAAAGAATACATAGATTGCATTGCTTGGAGTTATAAGGAGTTGAAAACCTATGATCAGAATGTCATAATGCACACGATTCCACTGAAGCTAGAGTCCAAGCCCTTCAGGCAAAGACAAAGGCGAGTTAATCCATTATTAGAACCTTTGATAGAGAAAGAGGTGAAGCGACTGTTAGAAGCTAAGATCATATTTCCCGTTAGGCATTCCACGTGGGTTGCTAACCTAGTCCCCGTGAGGAAAAAGAGTGGAGAAATAAGGTTGTGCATTGATTTCAGAAATCTCAATAAGGCATCCCAAAAGGACAACTACCCGTTACCCACCATCAATGAAATACTCCAAAAGGTAAATGGGTCGGAGATGATGTCATTCCTGGATGGTTATTCGGGATATAATCAGGTCCTTATCCATCCTAGTGATAGGATGAAGACTGCTTTTATGACAAAATGGGGCACCTTTGCATACAGGAGAATGCCCTTCGGACTATTGAATGCAGGTGCCACTTTCCAGCGAGCTATGGATTTTGCTTTTAAAGGGCTTATTGGTAAGTGCATCATTGTTTACGTCGATGACATTCCTGTATTTTCTAAGAATAGGGAAAACCATGTCAGGGATCTTAAGAAAGTCTTTCAAAGATGCAGGGAACATGGTATATCTCTCAACCCAAAGAAGTGCATCTTCGGGGTAACAGAAGGAAAAGCTGTTGGGGCATATAATATCTAAGGATGGAATTTCCATTGACCCTGAGAGAATAGAAGCCATACAGCAAATTCCTCGTCCCAATAGCAAGAAGGGGTTGAGATCATTTTTTGGAAAGATCAATTTTGTCAGAAAATTTATCGCAGATTTTGCAGAGATAGCGGGACCTTTGAATGACATGCTAAAGAAAGAGGTCCGGATCATTTGGACGAGATGAAAGGATAGAGGCTTTTGATAATATCAAGGATGCGATTTCTAAAGCCCTGGTTTTGGTGAGTCCCGATTATACGAAGCCTTTCTATATCTACAAATTTTCTTCAGATCACTCCTTTGCGAGTGTTTTAACTCAGAAGAGTGAAGGCAACATTGAAAATCCCATTGCTTTCCTGAGTAGTCCTCTCAAAGATGCGAAGCTGAGATATTCTACCCTAGACAAGCAAATGTATAAGACTGTAAAAAAATTTAGGCACTACATAGTCCACAGTAGGGTCTTTGCTATCGTCCCAGATCCTGTTGTCAAAGCCATGTTCGTTCAGAATGAATTAGGTAAGAAGCGTGGTAAGTGGGTTTCAACTTTGTAGGAATTTGATCTGGAGATTCAATCGATGAAGATAGTGCGGGGGCAAGGGTTAGCTAAGGCAATCGTAGAATAGGATCTCGCAATTCCTTTTCAACATTATGAAGTCATTGATGTAACCAAGGAGGAGTGGTATGCAGATGTGGTGTACTATCTACTAAATGGTAGGTGTCCATCATTATTGAATGCTACTCAGCGCAGAGCCTTGCGTTTGAAGTCTGCTAATTTTCTAGTTAGATCTGGCACATTATACAGAAAGAACCATGAAGGTATTTACCTTCGTTGCATTGATCAAGAGGAGGCAGTGTGAATACTCGAAGAGTTTCATGGTAAACATGGGACAGGGCATGGGTCTGCTAATGCCACAGCCCATAAAATTCTCAGAGCCGATTATTATTGGCCTCAACCATTCAAGGATGCCCATTCTCATGTGAGGTCATGTCACATATGTCAAACTGCAGCCAATAGAGACAGAAACACTTCCATGCCTTTATAGTCCGTAATCGAGTCCAGACCTTTCGCACAATGGGGCCTGGATTTTATTGGGATTATTAGCCCCAATTCATCTGATTCTCACAAATATATTCTGACGGCTACGGATTATTGCACGAGATGGACCGAAGCTATCCCCACAAAGAATGCTACTACAGTGGTGGTCATTAAATTTTTAGAAGATAACATTGTCACTAGATTCGGGATGCCTAACTCCATCATAAGTGATAATGGTTCAAAATTTTCCTCTCTAGAGTTTGCTAATTGGGCATTTGATAACAGCGTGAGTTTAAAGTTCTCCTCCAATTATTACCCTCAAGGTAACGGATTGGCCGAGTCATCCAATAAGAATCTGTTGACTGTAATAAAAAAATTGTTGGAAAGGAATCCGCGGGACTGGCACAATAAGCTTAAGTTGGCCCTTTGGGCTAATAGAATCAGAGTCAAAGAAGCAATAGGGACATCTCCTTACCATCTGGTTTATGGACAAGATCCCATTTTTCCTGCAAATCTCAGATTACAAACGCTGCACTTCATGAAAGATTATTTTGGAACTAATGATAAACTTGAGTCTAGACTAACGCAATTAATGCGCTTGGATGAAAATAGGGATGAAGCTATGCTTCATTTTAGTAAACACCAAGACATTGTAAAAAGATGGTTTGACAAAAGGTCTAAGGCCAAGGCATTTAAAATTTCAGATTTAGTGTTGTTATGGGACAAAAGACATGAGAAGAAGGGGGAACATGATAAATTTGATTACCTTTGGTTAGGTCCCTACCAGATTTCGGAGATCCTAGGGGAAAATAGTTTTAGACTAAAAACCTTGGATGGAAAGGATTTGGCACTACCTATCAATGGGTTGCACTTGAAGCATTACTTTCAAGCATGAGGTGGTTGGGCTTTGTATTATATGTAATAACGTTGTAATTTCTTGCTTTCATTTTTCATGTTTAGGTGTGTATTATTTTTTTTTTTTGACATGTCTAAGCTTTGTATTAATGTTGTGATCTGTTTCTTTGTGTGCAGATTTGATACTTAAGTGAGTGTTTCGGGAGATATCTAGTTTTGTGTCAATGCTGTAATTTAGTTTCTTGATGTGCGGATTTGATATGTTAGTATGTATTCATTTTTTATTTCAGGTTTTTCTTGTATTAATGTTGGGTTTTTGCGTTTGTGTGCAGGTTGGACATTTAGGCGGTGGTGTTCCTTTGATTTCCTTTTCATTGCCTTTAAAAAAAAAAAAAAAAAAAGGGAATAAAAGCTTGATGTTGAACGCATGCCTAAGATTGGGAGAATATGAAACATTGGAATCATGTTGTAAAAGCTCCACATGTAATACAAATAGTTAATTTAGATCATTTGAAGCTTGTGATGCATGAAAAAGTCAGTTTTGCATGACAAATCATCTCATTTGCAATTCAAGAAATAATGCATTCATGTTCCATCTCACTTTTCATACATTTCACCGTAGTGGCATATGCATCTTAGGTGCAATTCATTTGAGTATGTTGAATCCTCTTAGGGTTATGTTATAACATAAATCTAAGTAAATCCTAAGGTTGGAAGCTGAGTCTTGAAGTATCTAGGACCAAGCACGTTTCATACATTAAAAGGGATCTTGAGCAAAATGATCAAAACCTAACTTGGAGGAAAAGGTTGGGCGAAAATGGTTTTCATGTCTATCCTATTATGCAACATGATCCTAAAAATAGTGGTTTTGACCACTTCCATAGAGCTTAAAGCCTAAAATGGAGTAGTAAGGATAGGGCATAAATTCTCATCTCGGTTGGTTGAGAATATGATTCCCCAAAGCTTTGATTGGACCCACATGGAGTAGTAAGGATAGGGCATAAATTCTCATCTCGGTTGGTTGAGAATCGATTCCCCAAAGCTCTTATGTTTCATTTCGTATTAAGTCTTAGATTGTAAGGATCGTACTATTTGTCCTCTCGCAAAGGATGGGTAGTCATCCCCAAGGTCTACGTAACAAGATTAATATTTTCCATTTACATTTAAAATCTTGGGTTGTAAGGATCGTACTATTTGTCCCTAACCGGGATGGGTAGTCATCCCCAAGGTCCAAGAAGTAAAATAAATAAATTTTTCCCATCTCATCCTTATATTGGATTGTAAGGATCGTACTACTTGTCCTCTCGCAAGGGATGGGTAGTCATCCCCAAGGTCCAAAGAAATGAAGATAAGTTTTGGATTGTGGGGTTAGATAGGCCCATGCATGGCATCATGTCTTGCCTAAAAAATAAGACCACTGATTGTCTAGAGGGTTAGACTAGCATGACCATTTCTTCCATAATTGGTTTAGTTATTTTGCTCAAAGTGAGGTAAAGAATTCTAAATCAGAATAGTAAGGATAGGGTTAAACTCTCATCTCGGTTGGTTGGGAGTCTGATTCCCCAAAGTTCTGATTTCACATCCACTTGCACATGGGTTCAAGATAGTAGGGACTCATAACCAACTTTGGGATATAATGAACCGTTCACTAGTGGATCCTAAGAGGGTTTGGCGAGTCTTGAATGTTTGCACATAATACTACAAGAGTGACTATGCATTTTCTCATGGCATATTCGGTAGGATACACAAATCATTCACAATTTCGCATATGCATTCATGCAAAACCGATGATGGAATGTGGATCAAATTCAAATGATAAGGAAAGGAATTCATTGCACACACCGAGCTAGTACTTGATGATTCGATAATTCATGTACTTCTGATTTTGGGCATTAGTTATATTGATTATGGGCTAACCCATGTTTTCAAATTTGTGATTTGTGTTAGGTTGGGTTCTTACTAAAATGCTCAAGAGCATTTGACAAATAGAGTCGCCATTTGTTGTGGTTCATCCACAACACACCCCAAAAGTGGGGACCCACCTTTGTTTTTGCGGGTTTTAGGGAAGATCTCAAAGACCCGGATGCTAAAAATGAAGAAAAGAAGAAAAATGCCTAAGTGTTGAAAGGGTCACGAAATCGCGACATGTCACGATATCGCGACATGTCGCGAAATCGTGACCTGTCTCTCCATCGCTACAAGTTGCCGAAAGAAAGGTGGTAGCGAATCGCTACCACTTCGTGAAGCAAAGGCGTGAAAGAAGAGTGGTAGCGATATCGCTACCACTTTACAAAGCAAAAGGCGTGAAACCAAGGTGGTAGCGATATCGCTACCACTTTGCGAAACAAAGGCTCGAGACCAAAGTGGTAGCGATATCGCTACCACTTCATCGAAGGAAGGCTCGGAACCAAAGTGGTAGCGATATCGCTACCACTTTTTGAAAAGAAGGCAAAGCAAAGTCGGTAGCGATATCGCTACAACGAGCTACTACGGGCGTACGGACCAAGAACATGTCGCGATATCACGACATGTCACGATTTCGCGACATGTCGCGTTATCGCGGCTAGGAAACGGAAGAGGCCAAATGCAAATTCTGCCGGGATTTCCATGGGAAAGCATTACGAAAGGTGCAGGAGATGCAAGACACATGGTGGAAATGACAGAACCAGAGTAACGTTTCATAACAACGATTCTGGCCGCCAGAGATCGAGCGTTACGAATGCACGCAAAGGTTAGAATACCAAAAGGCGGGAATTGAAGCGAAGGGTCCCGGGAGTCGAAACGAAGCGTCATGGAACAGCCGAGAACGCGTGACAGAAAGGTTAAATAGCAAAAATGTAGATGGATACGGGGCTGGAGACTATAACAAAAAGCATTATTTATTGAAATAAAGGATTTTTCTTTGGTAACACGACTTTTGTGTGTAAAATCAAAAGGAGATCGAAGCCAAAACTATTGTTTTACTGTCAATCTTTCCGTTGCATCATTTTGTCTTGTATCTATTTCGTTTACGCCATGGGATGGGTTACGATAGGTGAATGGTAGAATGATGCGGTTATATTCTTTTCCTTAGAGTCTTGCATCTGATCTGATTAGATTGTGTGTTAGTACAGATCTGATCGGTTGGGTTGTTTTGGGGACTTCATCTCTTAACTTGGGATTTTGCAAGGAGGAGATCGTTAACCATTTTAATATCCTTCATTATTTTCCAGCTGACTCAAAAATAACGGTTCTGTTTTATTCCTTGATATGCTTAATTTCATGTCAGAGACTAACATTGAAATAACAGAACTATTGAATAGAGATAAAACGAACAGGTTAACCTTAGAATAAATTGTGAATATTAGAACATCAAAAGGATTTTTGTTTATTTTTGATTAATCAAACAAGTCAAGATTATAAAGTTCATTGAGAATCAACAAAGGCCCCTTGTTAACAACTATCTGCAGGATTTGAGTTATTCTGGGATATATCAGCTGTATGTATTAAATTGAAATTCATTTTTATATACGTAAAAGTTGTTTCACGAAGAAGCTTGGAGAAATAATAAAAGGAAGGAAAATAAAATAAATTATTTCTTTGCAAGAAAGAGTCTTTTGTTCGAGACTCTAAGTTGTGTGTTATTATTTGTAATATGACAAATTAACACTCAACAAGACCATTCTTCAAAAATTGGCACCTGATGTCAGTACTTGTCTCCAGTTGCCAAAAATATACTTTATTCCTTTACAGCTGGCGTGTCACGAAATTGCGACATTCTTTCCTTGCTTTGCTTTTTTGCCACCTCCAGCCGCAAAAATGAGACATGTCGCGAAATCGTGACCTTCTTTCCTTGCTTTGGTATTCTTCTACTTCCAGCAATGAAAATGAGACATGTCATGAAATCGTGACATTATTTCCTTGCTTGGCTCTTCTGCCGCTTCCAGCCGTGAAAATGGGACATGTCACGAAATCGCGACATTCGTCTCTTCCTTTGCTCCTTTGCTGCCTCCCACCATGAAAATGAGACATGTCATGAAATTGCGACATTCTTTCCTTGCTTGGCTCTTCTGCCGCTTCCAGCCACGAAAATGGGACATGTCACGAAATCACGACATTCGTCTCTTCCTTTTCTCCTTTGCTGCCTCCCACCGCGAAAATGAGACATGTTGCGAAATTGTGACATTCTTTCCTTGCTTTGCTCTTTTGCCGCTTCTAGCTACGAAAATGAGACATGTCGCGAAATCATGACATTCTTTCTTGCTTTGCTCTTCTACCACTTCCAGCCACGAAAATGAGACATGTCGCGATATCGCAACACTTTTTCCTTTTGGCTCTTTCTCTTTTCTTTGGACCATGAAAAAGCAACATGTCGCGATATCGCGACACTTTTCCCTCTTGGCTCTTTCTCTTGCTCTTTAGCCACAAAAATGCAACATGTCACGATATCACGAAACTTTTTGCCCTTTTGGCCATGACAAAGCAACATGTCGCGATATCGCGACACTTTTTCTTTTTTGGCCGTGATAAAGAAACATGTCGCAATATCGTGACACTTTTTCTCTTTTGGCCACAACAAAGCAACATGTCGCGATATCGCGACACTTTTTCTCCATTTGGCCGTGACAAAGCAACATGTCATGATATCACGACACTTTTTCCCTTTTGGCCGTGACAAAGCAACATGTCACGATATTACGACACTTTTTCCCTTTTGTTTTTCTTTTTGCTTTGAACCGTGAAAATGCAACATGTTGCGATATCGCGACACTTTTCCTCCTTGTGGTGTTTTGCATTTTCTTTGATATTTAGCATATGGGCCACTTCGGTCCTCTTGGAAAATATGCAAAAAGGAGCATCAGATGTTTTTCTGTAGTTAGTCACTTTTTGACTAACATTATTGGAGCCTTCCGAGGGATTTTTTGCTTGCAAAAATTTTGAACCAGGCCTTTATCCATTGGGTATCGGAGTCAACAATGCAGTTGTAAAAAGAATCTTTCAAAGAAAGACAAAGAACACAGGAAAATGCACTTAGATCAAATGTGAACATTACCTCACCAAAACTCCCTTTATACCTTAGTATCTCTATTAAAAAAAAATGTCGACTTCTGATTGGCTGCGACTGAAAATATTTTTTTGTGTTAAGGCCGAAAAAATGGTAATATTTACAAATATTGTCTGAATATGCTTATATTATACTGTACATATAATTCCTTTTTTGCTTTTGCCTAAAATGCTTAGCTCCTTTTTTACGCACTTCTCTGATCTGGTTCCCTTCCTCTTCATCCTGTAGATCCCGGCTGGCTGAGCAATTCATTTCAGGGATTAAGAAATCTATTACCTGTTCATCATTTTCAAAAACTTGCCATAAAATATTTTTATCAGGTACTGAAGGCCTGTATATAAGTCTAACATATTTAGACTTCTGAATAACATTACTTACAAGACAAAAATTAGCTCCCACTGAAGCTAACAAATCTGCGTGGGTATTATGTTCTCTAGGGATAAAATTTATATTTAGGGCCTCAAAGGCCTCTAAGAGATCCCACACTTTGTTCCTGTAAGCCTTCAAATAATCCTGTTTACTTATACCTTTTTTGGTGACTTGATTCACAATAAGTTTTGAATCTCCATAGATGAGTAACTGTTTGATTCTCAATTTCTTAGCCTTTCTTAACCCTAAGCACAGGGCCTCATATTCTGCTACATTGTTGGAGAAACTCCAAGTCAACCTGTAAGAGGAAACCTTTTCCTCTCCAGTGGGAGAAATCAAAAATATTCCGGCACCAGCTCCATTCTTGCACCTAGCCCCATCAAAGAAAAGCATCCACAAATGATTCACATAACCATCCTCTTCTAGGGAGGGTACCAATTTTCTTTTTGGTTTCTCAATAGAATAGTTTCCTATTTCTGTTTATATCATGGCATTAAAGTTTTGTAGAGAAAACTTGTCCTCAGCTTGGAGCTCTTTTAATGTTTCTTCCATCAGGTCTTCTTCTATTATTTCTTCAGACATCATATTTACACGATCAGTTTCACCAATCCTTTCTACATGAAACGTCGATGGTTTCTCATTAAAAATCTTGACCCTTCTACCTTTGAAAGGTATCTCCAAATGAGAATAATATAAGGATAAGTATCCTCCTATATTTGTTGTGAACTCTTTGGATAGACACATACCAAAATAGGGCTCCAAGTCTACGACTACTACCTCTTGTATGACTGTCATTTGAGGAAAATTATGTAGCTGTATGGGAATATCCTTTATCACTCCTACAATTTTTACTGGAGTACCATCTAACTGTAGGATGCCTGTGCTGCTCCTAGTGTACTCCATTCCCATAATATCACATACTTCTTTGGGTATCACAGTGGTAGCAGCGCCTGAATCTATCATGCAGTTGTGGACAACCCATCCTTTCATTTGAAGGGATAAATAAAAGGGGGGGCCTATTCTTACCAGTGGCAGATGTCAAGTTCATTAGAACCATTTTCAAATATGATGTAGTCCCACATCCAATTTTCATTGTCCTTAGGGATTCCTGTAGGATTGATTTGACCTAGGATTTGAAAAGCATCAAACATACTTGCCTTAGAAGGAGTCTTTTTCATTTCCTCCACTATACTGAATATAGGTGAATCAACTATCCTTTCTCTTTCTTTGGAAAAATTTTCACATTTATTTTTGTATCCCTGGGTAGCTTCAGTTCTTTGCCTTTTTGTCAGCAAGGGGAAACTCAACCTTTCCCTAGCCTGTTCTTGGGTTTCATTTTCCCCCCGAGGAAAAAATTCTTTGTGTGTTTCTTGCCCTTGAATTTTGGCTGGAAACCGATATTCTCTTTCCTGAGGGAGACTTCCTTTAGGATTTTCTTTGGGAACTTCCTTGGGAGCAGGGGAAACATCCAATGGCTAAAGCTCTTTAGGGTCTGCTTGCAGTGGTTTCTTGCCTGATCTTGTCAAAACTGAAACCTGTTCTACTGTAGGCATCATGAAGTTGTGGTTCTCCTCTCTAATTATATTTACACGGCTTTTCATTTTTTCTTTACTCTTTTCAACTACTATACTTTGTACATAATGCTGGTGTATTATACACGAACTTTCCCCATGTGGATCGTTACATGTAGTACACCAAGAGTTAGAATCAGTGGGAGGCTCATCGGCCTCCACTGTCTCATTTGTATATACCATGCTCGGTCTTACATGTCCCCTATTGCTTGATTGTGTTGCATCTCTTGTTACCTGAGGGAACCTTCTTGGCAAAAAACTCCTTTCAGCCTCTCTCTTTTTCATGGATGCCATTTCATTTGACAATGCCTTCATTGTATTAATTATGGTCGTGTATTGATCACTGGGGGGAGCTGATGCAAGGGGTGTGGCTGGTAATGCACGGAATGTAGGAGGTGTTGCTATAGCTGGGAGGGCCTACGTTGATGGGAGTACAGGTAGTTTAGAGATTGATGCTTGGGAAAACTCTGGTAAAATTCGCAATAGAGTTTTTGATGGATATCTTTTTGTAGCGATGAGATCAGCTTTGCCCTTTGCTGCCTCTACATAGATCCTAGGAAAAGTGGTTACACAGGATTGCCTTATTATCATACTGAGCTCTGAATCAAAAGCCCTTAGATAATAGCATATATCTTGTTCTTTTGTGGGATTTAGGCCTTGCGGTACTCTATCACGAGTTCTGGTAAACCTGATGTTGAAATCTTGGATTTCTTCTTGTGGATGCCTCTCAATGACAGTGAATTGATTCAGCAATGTGAAAGGATCCGCATGTATATTGAATTCATCGACCAGACGGTCGGCTAGTACTGCCCAAGAAGTAATGGATCCAACGGGAAGTGCTCTGTACCAATAGAGCATCTTTCCTTTCAAATATATAATCAAAAATCTAACCATTACATCTTCCTGAGTGATGTTATAAACAGATGCTAGTGCTAAAACATCTAAACAGTGCTCATCTGCTATTTTGCCTGTTCCATCAAAGGTCGGTAAGGCTTTTAATGTATCTTGTGGAATTTGGTGGTGTGTTCCCAATTTCAAAGGGCCAGTTTGATTCCATACAAGATGCACTGGGGTAGGGGCGGCTGCCATGATTGCTAAAGGAGTTACAACTGCTATGGGATTAAGAAATCTAGATGCTCCTACAACGGGTGGTAAAGAGGTGCTAATGGTGCCAGGCGGATTTGATCGTGTGGCTAGCACAGGGTGTGCTTTTAGGCTTTTGAGATGCAGTTCAAAAAACTCGATAGGTTCTTTAGAGTTTCTAGCTCGGGATCTGCTTAAAAAAAAAAAAAAACTCGTCCTCAGCTTGGATCTCTTCTAATGTTTCTTCCATCTGGTCTTCTTCTATGGTTTCTTCAGTCATCATATTTACACGATCAGTTTCACTAATCCTTTCTACATGAAACGTCGATGGTTTCTCATTAAAAATCTTGACCCTTCTACCTTTGAAAGGTATCTCCAAATGAGAATAATCTAAGGATAAGTATCCTCCTATATTTGTTGTGAACTCTCTGGATATACACATACCAAAATAGGGCTCCAAGTCTATGACTACTACCTCTTGTATGACTATCATCTAAGGCAAATTATGTAGCCGTATGGGAATATCCTTTATCACTCCTACAATTTTTACTGGAGTACCATCTAACTGTAGGACGCTTGCGCTGCTTCTAGTGTACTCCATTCCCATAATATCACATACTACTTTGGGTATCACAGTGGTAGCAATGCCTGAATCTATCATGCAGTTGTGGACAACCCATCATTTCATTTTAAGGGATAAATAAAAGGGGGGGGCATGTTCTTACCAGTGGCAGATGTCAAGTTTGTTAGAACCATTTTCGAAGATGATGCAGTCCCACCTCCATTTTTCATTGTCCTTAGGAATTCCTGTAGGAGATTGATTTGACCTGGGATTTGAAAAGCATCATACATACTTGCCTTAGAAGGAGTCTTTTTCATTTCCTCCACTATATTGAATATAGGTGAATCAACTATCCTTTCTCTTTCTTTGGCAAAAGTTTCAAATTTATTTTTGTATCCCTGGGTAGCTTCAGTTCTTTGCCTTTTTTTAAGTGAGGGGAAACTCAACCTTTCCCTAGCCTGTTCTTGGGTTTCATTTTCCCCCTGAGGAAAAAATTCTTTGTGTGTTTCTTGCCCTTGACTTTTGGTTGGAAACTAATATTCTCTTTCCTGAGGGAGACTTCCTTTAGGATTTTCTTTGGGAACTTCCTTGGGAGCAGGGGAAACATCCAATGGCTGAAGCTCTTTAGGGTCTGCTTGCAGTGGTTTCTTGCCTGATCTTGTCAAAACTGAAACCTATTCTACTGTAGGCATCATGAAGTTGTGGTCATCCTCTCTAATTATATTTACACGACCTTTCATTTTTTCTTTACTCTTTTCAACTGCTATACTTTGTACATAATGCTAGTGTATTATACACGAACTTTCCCCATGTGGATCGTTACATGTAGTACACCAAGAGTTAGAATCAGTGGGAGGCTCATCGACCTCCATTGTCTCATTTGTATATACCGTGCTCGGTCTTGCATGTCCCGTATTGCTTGATTGTGTTGCATCTCCTGTTACCTGAGGGAACCTTCTTGGAGAAAAACTCCTTTCAGCCTCTCTCTTTTTCATGGATGCCATTTCATTTGACAATGTCTTCATTGTATTAATTATGGTCATGTATTGATCACTGGGGGGAGCTGATGCAAGGGGTGTGGCTGGTAATGCATGGAATGCAAGAGGTGTAGCTATAGCTGGGAGGGCCTGCGTTGATGGGAGTACAGGTATTTTAGAGATTGATGCTTGGGAAAACTCTAATAAAATTGGCAATAGAGTTTTTTATGGATATCTTTTTGTAGCGATGAGATCAGCTTCGCCCTTTGCTGCCTCTACATAGATCCCAAGAAAAGTGGTTACACGGGATTGCCTTATTATCATACTGAGCTCTGAATCAAAAGCCCTTAGATAATAGCATATATCTTGTTCTTCCGTGGGCTTTAGGCCTTGTGGTACTCTATCATGAGTTCTGGTAAACCTGATGTTGAAATCTTGGATTTATTCTTGTGGATGCCTCTCAATGACAGTGAATTGATTCAGCAATGTGAAAGGATCCGCATGTATATTGAATTCATCGACCAGACGGTCGACTAGTACTGCCCAAGAAGTAATGGATCCAGTGGGAAGCGCTCTGTACCAATAGAGCATCTTTCCTTTCAAAGATATAATCAACAATCTGACCATTACATCTTCCTGAGTGATGTTATAAACAGATGCTAGTGCTGAAACATCTAAATAGTGCTCATCTGTTGTTTTGCCTATTCCATCAAAGGTCGGTAAGGCTTTTAATGTAGCTTGTGGAATTTGGTGGTGTGTTCCCAAGTTCAAAGGGCCAGTTTGATTCCATACAAGATGCGCTAGGGTAGGGGTGGCTACCATGATTTCTAAAGGAGTTACAACTGCTATGGGATTAAGAAATCCATATGCTCCTACAGTGGGTGGTAAAGAGGTGCTAATGGTGCCGGGCGGATTTGATCGTGCGACTAGCACAGGGTGTGCTTTTAGGCTTCCGAGATGTAGTTCAAAAAACTTGATAGGTTCTTCAGAGTTGCTAGCTTGGGATCTAGTTATCATATGGATATATAACTAGAAGGCTTTCTAGACAAGGTCTTTCTTTTATGGTCTAAATGCAACGGAGTCGCCAGGTGATTTTTCTTGAGATTTTACAAACAAAAGGCTCTAAAGGTAAAACACCAAAACTTATACAATACTATGGGATTGCTGGTCCCACCGGGCATGCCAAAAACTATTGGAATAAAATCTGCCTTCGGTTAATAGTGTTGCGCCTTAGAATTTGCCAACATTGAATAGACAGACCTTGCTTGAGATCATCTGTCTAGTCTCCAGAGAAGGCTGGTTCCTTTGAGTTTTTTAGAGAAAAGGGGAACAAGAGATAAAGGGAAATATAGCCTAAGCTAGAAAATTTTCTCACGGTACAGATTAGACAACATCAAAGACAGATTTACTTACTTCTATCCAAAGCATTTAAAACACATTCCCATGCAGAAATTATATAATTCCAGATATGATTTCTGATATTTCGTTCAGCATGCGTTTATATTAGATTCTTATTCCAGCAATATGATTTATGTATTGTGAAAGTTCAGATACAAGAACAGACTCAATTTACAATTCAATATTGTAAGCAAAAATAAAGAACATTAGTACATACACTTGCACGATATGAACCAGAAGCCAATGGGAGATGCGATTTTATTGCTTGTATTCAAAGTACGTACACACAGTCTTGTAAACGTCCAAGAGCCGACCATTTTTTTGGAGTCGCTCACCCCTATATATACCCTAAAAGAGTATATTTTCCTAAGTACATCTTACTTATTTTACAAGCAATCATCTGCAGTTTCTAACAATACACAACAGATTTCCTACAGATTGGATAGATTGGCAATCATCCAGCGGACCTGCCAGGTTATAATCAACAGACCATTCTTCAAAAATTAGCACCTGATGTCAGTACTCGTCTCCAATTGCCAAAAATATACTTTATTCCTTTACAACTGGAATGTCACGAAATCGTGACATTCTTTCCTTGCTTTGCTCTTCTGTCGCCTCCAACCGTAAAAATGAGACATGTCATGAAATCGTGACCTTCTTTCCTTGCTTTGGTCTTCTACTGCTTCCAGCTATGAAAATGAGACATGTCACGAAATCATGACATTCTTTCCTTGCTTGGATCTTCTGTTGCTTCCAGCCACGAAAATGGGACATGTTGCGAAATTACGACATTCGTCTCTTCCTTTGCTCCTTTGCTGCCTCCCGTCATGAAAATGAAACATGTCGTGAAATCATGACATTCTTTCCTTGCTTGGCTCTTCTGCCACTTCCAGCTATGAAAATGGGACATGTCGTGAAATCACAAAATTTGTCTCTTCCTTTGCTCCTTTGCTGCCTCCCACCGCAAAAATGAGACATGTCACAAAATCGCGACATTCTTTCCTTGCTTTGCTCTTCTGTCGCTTCTAGCTGCGAAAGTGAGACATGTCGCGAAATCGCGACATTCTTTCTTGCTTTGCTCTTTTTTCGCTTCCAGTCGTGAAAATGAGACATGTCGCGATATCACGACACTTTTTCCTTTTGGCTCTTTCTCTTTGCTTTGGACCGCGAAAAAGCAACATGTCGCGATATCGCGACACTTTTCCCTCTTGGCTCTTTCTCTTGCTCTTTAGCCGCGAAAATGCAACATGTCACGATATCACAACACTTTTTGCCCTTTTGGCCGTGACAAAGCAACATGTCGCAATATCGTGACACTTTTTCTCTTTTGGCCGCGACAAAGCAACATGTCGCGATATCGCGAAACTTTTTCTCTTTTGGCCGTGACAAAGCAACATGTCGCGATATCGTGACACTTTTTCCCCATTTGGCCGCGACAAAGCAACATGTCGCGATATCGTGACACTTTTTCCCTTTTGGCTGTGATAAAGCAACATGTCACGATATCGCGACACTTTTTCCATTTTGCTTTTCTTTTTGCTTTGAACCGCGAAAATGCAACATGTCGCGATATCGCGACACTTTTCCTCCTTGCGATGTTTTGCATTTTCTTTGATATTTAACATATGGGCCACTTCGGTCCTCTTGGAAAATATGCAAAAAGGAGCATTAGATGTTTTTCTATAGTTAGTCACTTTTTGACTAACAACGCCAAATACACACTTCTTGGGGTTTAGCCTAATCTTGTGTTCGATGAGGTGATCAAGGATCTTGCGTAGGTCATCAAGATGATTTTGGCATAAAAGAGATTTGGCCAACAAATCATCCATATAATCTTCCAAAGTTTTATGCATGTGATCGTGGAATATGTATGTCATAGCATGTTGGTAGGTGGCACCAGCATTTTTAAGGCCAAATGGCATGACCTTATAACAAAATGTCCCCTAAGGCATCGTGAACACTATTTTTAGTAGATCATCCAGATTGATATAAATTTGGTTGTATCCCAAGAAACCATCCATGATGGAAAGCATTTTGTAGCCTACTGTAGCATCTACCAATGTGTCGATTCTAGGCAAGGGGAAATCATCCTTGGGACTCGCTTTTTTTAGATCTCAAAAATTGATGCATATGCGAATCCTCTCGTCTGGCTTTTTTATGGGTACCATGTTGGACAACCATGGTGGGTAATCCACACAGATGACAAACTATGCATCCAAAAAATTTTGTAGCTCATCTTTGACCATTAAGGCCATTTTTGGGTGCATCTTACATAGCGTTTGCTTGACTGGCTTGACTGTCGGATCAAGTGTTAGATTATGCATGACTAGCTATGGGTCTAGCCCTAACATGTCTTTGTAGGACCATGCAAAAACCTCCTTCTTCTCTTTGATAAGGGTAATGTAATAAAATTTTTATTCAAGGGATAGACTTACCCCCAGCTTGATGATTTATGGATTTATTGGATCAAAACTGATGTCTACGTCAATCATTTCTTTGACTGACATGTGGGATCCGTCCTCCAACTGGTGTTGAGTCGAGACCAGGTGGATATAATTTGCTAAATTTAGATCTACGTTGGGAATGTCAGGTTCCTCTTCAGCATGAAATATATCCTGAGTCTGTCTTGGGGTGAAATGAAACATCTCACTGCAAGGCCAGTACTCTGATGGGGATGGTGGTGTGTCAGTGCAAACCCAGTCTATGGCATCTAGGTCTAGATACACTGGTCATGTTGGATCATTTGGGTTGTGGATGGGGGCGGTTAAATCAATGGAGATCATGTTGATGGAATGAATTTGATCTTCATTATCGCATCGATGTTGACTCAGACATTCTTGGTGATCCTTGTGTCTTAGATCTGGCTCTGTGGGTACTGGCACAAAAGGATCGGCCTTATGTGTGGATAGAAGGATAGGGTCTGCCCTTGGAACTGGTGGCCCTATAGGGTATCTAGGTGGGGGGCACTCTCTATATGCCTAAGGTGGTGTATGAAGCACTTGGCCTAGCTGTACTTGGTTTAAATGCCACCTATGCCTTGGTCCCATGTTCAGATGATCGAACATACCATCGATATCTATGGGGTATTCTTGTTGCCTCATATGGTTGAGATATGCCATCTCAGTCTCATCCTCATAGTCATTATTGGATATCCATAGGCCTTCATTGGCTCCAACAACTATGTGCCCCTATGGCTGGTATAGCCTTCCACTATGCGTTTCTTGATCACTTGGCCTTATGGCCGGCATGGGATGCTTATTTTGTTTGAGCATGTTGATCTGGTCCCTTTAGGGTTGTTCTACTCTCTATGAGAGGGCTGGATTCTCTGGAGGTGGCAATTGCCCAATTGGAACATTAAATGGGAACATTTCCATGAAGTCCTCCTGATAATCATTGATGGGTGTCACCTGTGAGTGATTTCTATCAGACTCAAATGGGTCCCAAGGTGCTACCTCATAATCCGACTCATCTTCCGAATACCTCCCTTGATTTTGTTCATATCCCTCTTGGAGGTTACTTCTTGAACTTTCCCCTTTCTCGATCAAAGGGGAGGGGCTATTGAGGTCAACAAGGTTTGTTAACAATTGGAAATAATTCCCCAATGTGTATGTAGTGTTGGGATTGGTATATGGATCTTGTGCCAACACATCCCTATTGCCTAGACCTAAGCCTTGCATTGTTTCTAACAAGATGTCAAGGGAAAAAGGGTGGTTGAACCCTACTCTCTATTTCTCATATGGCATATGGCATCTTGGTTGAAAAAGAGTGCACATTCCTTGTTCATATCTGCTCAATCCATAACCATGCCAGTTACATTGGTCTAGGCATTTTAAGGCAAATTTTGGGTTGGACAGATAATCAACATTCTTATCAAATGGCTCTTTGTCATCTTCCTCTTGTAGGTAGGGTTCCAGGCCGTTCTTGAGGCCCCCATATACAAATTTGGTTTGATTTGGTAGGTAACCTAAAGGGACGATGGTGTCGATGGGGAGGCAAGGTCTCTCCATGTCTTGCATGGATTTGAGTGTGGGTGTTGCCACAATGTTCTACACTAGGTACTCCCCCAAGCCCGTATTGGCCATTTCAATGGTAATTATCGGTGGTTGAGGGGGAGGGAATGGGAGTTCTCCCTGAGTCCACTCCATTTTGGGTGAATTAGGTGTCTCGAATTCCATTCGATTGGGCACCTCCTTGATAGAGATGGTTGAGACTAATGGTGGTGCCTCCTCTAGGGGCTTCTTCCCATTGTCCTTCGGTGTGGCCACCATAGGTGGCATCGATGGTGAAGGGACAAACGATGAAGATGGGCCAGGTTGGTGAGTTGAAGGACTCAAAAGTGGGGATGTAGGCAAAATCGGACCTTGAGTGGACAGATTCAATTGAAATTCCAAATTTGTCAATGGGAGGGTCGATTGTGGCATCAGTTGCATCGCATTGCAAAACTTAAAGAGCTCTAAGTCGGCTGGGACTACATGTACTTGCCCTTTGTATGTTTATTTGAGGCATTGATGGGCTATCGAAGAGACACACTTCATGTCCCTGATCCAAGGTCGGCCTAGTAAGATATTGTAGGCCATCTCACCCTCAAGGATGTGACACAACGTAGGAATGGTCTTTTGTCCTACTTGGATGGGCAAGACAATTGTGCCAACCATCGAGCATAAGGCATCATTGAATGCTCAAAGAGTGTAAGTGGATGCCAAAATGTGGGATGTTGGTAGCTTAAGGTGTTTTAGTGTCACTGTCATGATTATGTTGTTGGATGAGCCACTGTCCACCAACACCCTCTTGAATGGAATCTTGTTGACCCGCACGATGAAATGCATGGGTGGATCCACCATCTCACCAGTTACTAATTTCAATTTGTCTTCCCTAAAGGTTATGACCGGTTCTATGCATTGTATCACATGTCCCACAAAGTTGTTGAAAGAATTGGGTTCGTGGGGCTGTAGCTCAATGGATTTTAGTATCTCCATCAGAGCCTCCCGATGGGGTAGTGATTATTGGATGAGCTCATAAATGTAGAGCCTAGCCGACATGGTCCTTAAACTTTGAGTAAGCTTATTCCGAATCATGGCCACTGGTCTAGGTGGGGGAGGTTGCGTAGGGCATTGTGGAGGTTGTGACATTGGTGGAACCTCTCCTATAGTGGTAGTGGGTGTAGCCACATTTGGGTATCTTTTGTTCCATGTCATGATGCTTATCATCCGTACGTATCCTTACATGGGGTAATTTTGTGCTACCTCATTCACGTATAAAGTCTTTGTCTGCACATCATGGGAAGGTAGGGGGTCTTTGAAGACTTCCATCTGTTGGTTACTCAGTTCTACAGGATTATCTTTCATGAGCGTTTCGTTGTCTATCAAGTCCTACACTAAGTTTTTGAATTTCCAACAAGCGAAGATGTCGTGTCCTTTTTTTTGGTGAAATATATAGTATAAATATTCCCTATAGCCCTTGGGTTTTGGTGCATTGGGGTCTATGGGTCAACTTTCTGGTAAGTTTATCAGGTTTACCATGAACAAGCGGTCAAACAAGGAGTCTCTAGACTTCGTGAATTGTGTGAATTATCGCTTAGGGTGACGTTGCTGATTTTGCTCTTGTTTGTGGTTTTCCTTTTCATAGTTAGTAAGAGGAACTACCTGATAATTAGCCTTTGGGGGCTATGTTGTTTGTGCAGGTGATGGTATAGTTATGGCAACCTGATTGACCGTAACGGGTTTTAGTTATGTGGGCCTAGTTTTGGCATTTTTGGTCCACTCCTTGTGCGGCTTGGAAATCTTGTCGTCTTGAATTTTGATCTCCTCAATTATCCTGGCTTACGCCAGGGCTTCTTCTAGGGTGGCATATTGCTACAGCTATAATAGCATAGAGATCTACCTTATGTAACTCTTTGAAAACATCTGAGTCATGTCGGACATGGGAGGGAGGTAAGGTAGCTTTGAAAGTAATGTCCTCCACCGATTCCCATAAGCGACTATGGTCTCATCATCATACTGCCTAAGGCTAGATAGGTCACTTAAGGATGCCTTCTTCTTGGTGTTGAAGGCAAAACATTCAAGGAACGCATCCACTAGCTGGTCTAGATTGTTGATGCTATGCTTTGGAAATTGGGTAAACCAATCCGAGGTAGGGCCTGCGAACGTGGTTATAAAAATTATCAGAAGCAATGCATCATTGTTCTGAATGCCAAAGCATTGACTTAGGAACCTTATTACATGCTCTTGGGCATCCTCATCCCCTCTAAAAATTACCAATTGAGGTATTTTAAAGTGGTCAAGGTATGGGGGTGCCAGAACTGAAGGATGCACAGGGTGACTATGGAGCTGGTGTAAGGTGGGCTTTTGGGGCCCCGAAGTCTTAGTATCCATAGACTCTAAGTGTTCTAACAGTGCTTTGTATGCATCAAAGGATTTTATTTCTTCTTATTTGGTTTGTTCCCATTGTGAATTGTGAGGAACTTGAGGCCTATGGAGGAGTAGCCGGGTAGCGCCCCCCCTGCCTTGGTAGGGAATTTCAGCCCACTCTTCTTCTTGCTCAAATTTCTCATAGGCTTCTTGAGGAGTTTCTGGGTGTGACCTATAAACATGGACCGATGCCTAAGGAATATGCCCATCATTGGTTCTAGGGGTGGCCTCACGTTCAGGTCTTGGAGGTCTTGGAGGCAACACTTGACAAGGTCACGAAGACCTATCCCGCACTAAGGGGTTGTGCCTCTCATAAATTTCTATCCTATGTGTGCGAGGGGTTGGAATCCTCTCATGCGTAGTTTTCTAGAGAAACTCATATGTATGGCACTAAATGCACTCTTTGTTAAGATGATATAGTTTCTCTAACTGCTGCTAATCTTGCCTAAGCTACATGATTTGCGCTTTGCAGGCGACATGTTTGGCAAATGCCAAGTCAATTTTTTCCATCGTCCTATGTCTAGGAGGCCTAGATGCCTCCCCTACATATCTATTTTGGTTATGGTGATTCAAGATCTCTATGGGCCTCTTTCCTCTATTGAGGTTAGTAGCATTCACTTGAGGCTCTTGCCTTAATAGGTGATCTTGATAATTAGAAGGTGTAGATGCGCATTGCTCCCGCGTGGTGTATTGCTCTTGAGGAATATACTGGTCTTCCTCATGCTCCATTTTGTACGTGTGAAAGGGACGGGCGGAGTTGGCTCGTCATTTCTAAAGAACATTGCACTCTAGATTTGGCCTATTAGTTCTATCAGTAATGATGGGTGGAGGAGGGATGATATAATCATGTGGTCCCTCCTTATGAACCCTATGTTGCTCTAGCACTTCATCGTATAGTGACCACTCATAATGAGTGTATAAGGGATCCTTCCCATGAGTGTACTCATCTTGAGAGGGTCTATGTTGAATGGGAGTGTCCCTCAAATGGGTGCCTCTATAGTCCTTTTCTATAGTGGCATAGTGTGGACTACATTGTGGGTCAGGCTGCCAAGGTGGTATAACCAAGTCCTTAGGGCTATAACAGAGACGACTTGTGCCTCCTTGTATACTTTTTGTAGCTTCTGCCTATGATTGGGCTTGGCTATGGGTATACACCATGGTGGTGGTCTTTCTAGAAATATATGTAGATTTTTATCTTCTTTATAAATTTGTATGCTATACCAAAAAAAGGGGGACCACACAAGCAAAGAAATAATTATCTTGTTTACAGATTAAATGTGTGCCCTAGATCTAGTCTAATGTGTTTGATTTTTTTTGTGTGAATCTTGTAAAGGAAACTTTTTTATACATGCAAAATGAGGGCTCTTGTATCTCCAAAATGGTTGCCTCTTCAATATACCATTACCAGGACATTATACCGAACCTCTCAATATACCCGCCCTTACGTGAGGGAAACTATTGGTACGCGAGAGCAGAACAGTACATGGAACATAGGTGGTACAAAAGGGGTATCGCTCTATTTTTGTCACCTACCATAGAAGACTTATCCTCATGCATGGGGAATCACCCTCGTTACACTTGGTTAGCTTTTGTCAGGATTTACGTCTAGCAACAATCACGATCAGGGTGAATGTATACAAAATCTAAGCCAAGACGATGATGAAATCCACCATTGGTCTGGATCAAGTGTTGGGGTATTAAGACCAACTCCTTGATGTTAATTTTATTAGGTGGTGTGTGTGTGGTTCATTTTAATTGTGTAAAGAAAGAAAACATACAACAAAAGATGATTTTCACTAATGCAATGCTTTAAAGTACATTTTATCTTTCAAAAACAATTAGTAGCAAAAAAAAGGAAATCACAAACCCTACCTAGAACTGAAACCTATGATGAGGACTTGCCATTGGTGCAAGTATCATGCAGGAAAACTAGAAAAGAATGCATTCCTAATCAAGTTCCTTTAATTTAAGTTAATCTATGTTTTTTTTTTTATTGCAAGAAAGCAAAGAAAACATGAATCTGCAGAAACAAAAAATAGAAAAACACAGAGGATGTTCAGAAAACCTACCTCCTCTCTGTCCAAACCAGATGCCTCGAAGTTTCTACTTAGAAAATACAAAGAGCTCTAATCATCCTAGGGTGGGACGAATAGCAGGTATGTATTCATAATAGGGTGGGACGAATACATATTCATCCTAGGATGGCATGAATTCTAGGTCTGTATTCGTCACAGGGTGGCACGAGTTGCAGTCCAGCGCCCGAATGAGTAACACCTGCAAGGAAAACCACAAAAATTGGATGAAAAACCTGATATTAATAGTAGGGGATAGTGTCCCACCATGATCGCCACTAAAATTTGAATGTGGAGTGACGACGTACCAGATGTTGATGCAAACAAAATTGATATATGGTGTATATGCTAAGTCCTACGAATGCGATGAAACAAATTCATGTAGGGAATAAAGTAGAAAGAAATGAGATGTAAGAAAAATGAATTAGGGCCTCTTTTATTAATGTTTATTTCAATCTGGTTACAATATGTCTTCCCCCATCTGGGGCTCAGAGCGTTTAATACATTTCGTTACATCAATGGATGGTACGCTTCCAGTGTCCTCCGCATGCCCACATTCGAAATGGGCGGGCCAAAAATTGTCGTCGCTTGCATTTGTGTGTTTGTCATTCCTTGTTACCCCTCCAGTGCTCCTGGTAGTGAGATCCTATGTATAGAGAAATAGCAAATAGTTAATAGCATATGCGGATATTAGGAAAACATGTAATCCCCAAAGCCTGTGGCTGGTTAATGTAAAAAAGAATGAAATGATGGTCAAAACATGTCATAATGAACCCAAATTTTGACAAAAGAATCAAGACATCATCAAGGACCCATTAAAAAAAGAACAATCAAGAAATTGTGCATGGATTTCTAATCACTTTGGGGTGGGACGATTAGGACTGTCATAAAATGTGCGAGAGTGACCTTGCAAATGTCCTACCCAGAGGCCTCCAAAACTCCTAAAAACTTGAGGTTAGGCTAAAAGGGTCATTTTGAGATGACCCAGAAGGTTATATTTGGCATATTCTACCCATATTATCCTATATCCGAAGGCACTCCCTATATGTTAGTCAACTCATAAAATGATAAAAACATGGTCAAATAAAGTCAGAATAACATGAAACTTGAACAGCAGCATAAGTACATTGAAGAACACAAGCTTATACTGAGAGGGGGGGTGAACAGTATAAGACCACTTTTTCAATCTGCTTTAAAAATCAACTTTCAAAACAGTATAATGCAGTGTACAGATAGCAGTAATAACAATAGTAATCAAAGCAATGCACAACACACCATCCACAAAGAGACATAGCAATTTACGTGGTTCACCCAAAGTGGGCTACTCCATGGATAAAAATTTTCTCTAAAAGTTATATCACAGTTCTTTGGGAAACCTTCCCAATTACAAAGTTTATGGGCACCAACCCAAAGGAGACACCTTCCCCTAGCTTTGCTCTTAGTGGTGATCCTCTAGAAGACCTCTACCTCCTCTACCCTTAGCAAGTGGAAATCTATCCATAGAAGACACCTGTCTTCCCTGCTCTGGCTAGAGATCTCTGTCCTCAACTCTATCACTGCAAAGTCGTTCCTCAAATTTGCACTAAACACAGTCCTTCGGTCTGGCACAAATCTATCCTCTTCCTCTTTTCTTTTCTGTTATAGTTGCACTTGGTCAAAACCAATTTTTCACAGTCTGCGCAAACATAGCAGCACTCGATCTACTTATGCTCTTTTGCAAAAACACAGCAGCATAGTCTTCGCACATCCAACGCAAACACAGCAGCACAGTCTTCGCACTCTTTGCTCAAACACGACAGCACTATCTTCACAACCTCTATGCAAACACAGTAGCACAGTAGCATAGACATCACACACTTTGTGCAAACACAACTGTCGATGAGAATTCTATTTATGCACCTCTATGATTGAACTTCTCACTGCACTCTATCTGTGCAATTCACACTTCAAACGAACACTCGATCAATATCAAACTCTTCAAGCAGCCCTCCTTTTATACTCACAATCTCAAGATTGAAATCTTGATCTTAGTCGGTTGTTTACCCTTCAACCACATTAGCTGCAAAACCCTACGCTGCGTTGGCCCAGATTTAACTCTGTCGACTTCACTACCTCCCTGTAGCTCCTAGCACGAAACTTCAACATGTTGCGATATCATGACACCTTTGCCTGCCGTACAACTTCTATTGATTGCTATCACGAAATTGTGACACTACTGCCTACCGTGCCCCTTATTTAGCCTGTTGTCGCAAAATCATGACACTATTGCCTTTGTCGACCTCCTTTCTGCTTATGTCATGAAATTATGACACTTTCTATCTTTGCTGACGTCATCTACAACTCTGTCATGAAATCATGACCCTGTTGCCTTCATGGCCTTCTTCTTTGCTTGCACTAGCAAAAATGGAACATGTCGTGAAATCGCGATGCTTTCGTTGCCTTAAGCTCTTTTCTGCCATATGCTCATGAAACTAGAACATGTGAAATTGTGACGCTTTTGTCTCCAAAGCCTTCCTCTCTGCTTCTGTCATGAAATCGTGACACTTTTCCTATAGAAGACTTGCTTCCAGTTTCTATCACGAAATCGTGACACTTTCTCCAACTGAACGCTACCAACTCAACTTGTCGTGAAATTGCAACACTTTCTGCATCCGTACAACTTCTTTGTAGCCTGTCATGAAATCACGACGCTTTCAGCTTTCAAAAGCTTTCCCTACAACCTATCACGAAATCGTGACGCTTCTGGCTTTCGAATGCTTTCTCCATTGCCTATCACGAAATCGTGATGCTTCTCCTTTTAGGCTCTTCTCTTTGTTACATGTCGTGAAATCGTGACAGTATTCAACTCGACCTCTGTAGCATGTCATGAAAATGCGACAGCCCTTACTTGGTACTTTGCATCATGTCACAAAATTGTGACAGTTCCTGAATCACTTTCTCTCTCTTCAATCTTGTCGTGAAATCATGATAGATCACACTACGGACTTTCTATTCTGCAACATGTCATGAAATCGTGACACTTTCTTGTCTGTACAGCCTCCTTTGCAGAATGTCGCGAAATCATGACACTTTTCTTTCTCTGCCTTCCTGCACTGTTCGAGTCATGAAAATGCGACATGTCACGAAATCGTGACACTTTCCATCTGCTCTTCTTCCCTACCAACATGTTGCGAAATCATGACAGTTTTGCTTGCTTTGTCTTTGTCTTCCAGCATGTTGCGAAATCATGACACTTTTGCCCAAACTTTCTCTCTCCTCAAACATGTCGCGAAATCATGATAGTTTTGCCAGCTTCATCTCTGCCTTCCAGCATGTCGCGAAATCGTGACAGTTTTGCCAAAACTTTCTCTCTCCTCAAACATGTCATGAAATCTCGACAGTTTTTCCAGCTGCCTGCATACTTTTTCTAACTTATATTTTTCTTGATCTTTTTGCAACTAGGCTACCCTGATCTTCTTGGAAACTTACTATCCATTCTGAAATCTTCATCAAGACACATTCTTTGACATCAAACCAAATTGCTTCAAGACCTTCTTGACATCAATGACAACTTCTTACACTTAGAGTAAAGGCAATGTACCCAATGTACCCAAAATTGCCAACAATATCCCCCTTTGTCATTGATGGCAAACCTTAACTAAAAACACTAGTCAAGAGCCAAAACTGAAAACAACTGATCCAACAACTGAGAATCTGCCTTTGAAGTTTTTGCTCCCCCTAACTTGAAGCTCTCTTCTTCACTATGAAGCTCTCCCCCTTACTCATATCTCTCCCCCTTTGTCATCAATGGCAAAGGGTCACCTTTGGGGCTTGGGACTAAGAATGAGCCTCTTAGCTTAGTCCCTCCCCCACCTCCTGATGAGGTGATTTAAAACAAGGGTGGGAGTGAAACTCCCATTAGGCACTCATCATCATCAGTGTCTACAATTTCTTTGCCGGGCCTTCTCTTGAACTCTTTGTCAGTGTTTCTATTCTTGTCACTTTTCTTGTTCTTGTTCTCATCTCTTTTCTTGTCCATACCTTGATCCTTGGACCTGTTTATACCACTGTTCCTGTTCCTGTACCTTGGAAGATTAGCTCTGCACTGTTTGGCTGTGTGACCTGCATTGTTGCACTTATAGCAAGTAACTATATTATTTCTTTTGGGCATAGTTGTTCTTTGAATCCGCCTGTTCTGACTAACCCAGTTCCTGTTATTTGTCTTGCAAAAAATTGCCTTGTGCCCGAACTGATTACAAGAGTAGCAATACCCTTGAAATAAATTACGGCCCCTAAAATTGTCATTTATCTTCCTTACTTGAGTCATGCACTGCGAAGCCATGTGGCCAAACCCATGACATGCAAAACATCTACCGTGAAATATTCTTCTGTTTGACCTCTTGGGTCCCGAGAACTTCTTTTTCGCATTCAAAATTCTATTTTCTGTTTCTGCGCTTTTATCACTCACGGAATCATTCCCTGTAATACTCTCTTCATCAGAACTCTCTTCTTTTTGAAATCTCTTACTTTATTCCCCAACCTAGTTTTTGTGTGGTTTAACAAAACCAAGACCTGTTTTATCTAAAGGATTTCTTTGACTTTGGATGAGAGATTTAACCCTTTTGGAGCTATCTTGAAACCTGTATAGCTTATCCTTGTATTTTTTATTTTCCTCTTTCATGGCAGCCATTTTCTGTTCTAATTCATTATACTCAAGCATCTTAGATTCTAACTCATTCTTGAGTTCTTGTGTCTTAGCCATAGAGATGTCAAGACTTTCTATGAGTTCATATTTCTCCATACAACATTCATCTACTTTATCCTTAAGTCGAGCATTCTTCTTTCTTTCCTTTTTCAAAACACTAAGTGCATTAGTAAGTTCACATTCAAGATCCTCTATATTATTGCATTTTGAATCATCAAGGCCTTTTTCAGATTTCTTATCACTAGAGGTGCTATCCTTTTCAAAAACCATACAAGCATCTTCCTTATCATTTTCTGAAGCATCCTCATACATACTAGCAACCAATTTATTATTAGTGCAATCATCCTCAAGGTGCCCAAAATTTCCACATCTAAAACATTTCATGACAATGAATTTATGTTTCCATTCTTTCTCTTTTTCTGAAATGAACAACATCTCATTTTCATCATCACTAGAGGAACTTTCACTATCACTACTAGAACACTTACTTGCTTTGTCTAGGTAGAAGCTCTTCTTATTCTTGTGTGAATGCCTCTTTCCTTGATTGCTATGCTCATCTTTGTTCTTTCTGTAATACCTGTGCTTTTTAGAATCCTTGCTCTTAACATCCTGTATATCTTCATCACTTTCATTCTTGGAAACAATACAATCAGTAGCATAATGACCAAACTTTCCACAGTTGAAACATCTTATGTTTTTCTTGCTTTTGTGTTTTCTAGAGAACTTGCCTTTTTTGCTGTAATATGCCTCTTCATCACTCGAAGACTCATCACTCTCTTGAATCTGTTTGCCCTTTGATTTCTTGGTAGCTTTGAAAGATGCCTCTTTCTTGACATCAACTTTCACTTGAGTTCTCAGCTCAAATGCTGCAAGAATACTATGGAGCTCATCCTTTTTCAATTTATCTAAATCTTTAGCTTCCTCAATAGCAGAAATCTTTTCACTAAATCTATTAGGAAGAGATCTTAAAATATTATCACACACATCATTTTCAGCAAGTTCAAGACCTAAGTCTTTCATAGAATTAACAACTTCATCCATACGGAGCATGTAGTCACTAATATTTTCATCATCATTCATATTGAGTTGTTCAAACATACCTTTAAAATGTCTTAATTTGGCCTTTCGGACATTTGCATCACCTATATGAACCACCTGCAATTGTTTCCACATTTCACTAGCTGTCTTGCAGTGAATAACTTTGGTGAGATCTGCTTTCTGTAAGCCTCTCAGGATTGCATTCATGGCTTTTGAATTGCTGTGAAGTGTGAGCCTGTATTATTTGGTATAAGGACCATGTTCAGGAATAGTGTATTCATCTTCAATCACTTCCCATACCTCATTACCAAGAGCCATTAGATAAACTCTCATTCTTGCACTCCACAGACCAAAATCTGATCCATCAAGAATAGGTGTTGCATTGCCACCTGAAAAATCCATTGTGTTCTTAACCAGTTCTTCCTTTCGGCTGTTAAACCTTTCCGAAGGAACCCGCTCTGATACCAATTGAAGAACACAAGCTTATACTGAGAGGGGGGGTGAACAGTATAAGACCACTTTTTAATCTGCTTTAAAAATCAACTTTCAAAATAGTATAATGCAGTGTACAGATAGCAGTAATAATAGCAGTAATCAAAGCAATGCACAACACACCATCCACAAAGAGACACAACAATTTACGTGGTTCACCCAAAGTGGGCTACTCCACGGATAAAACTTTTCTCTAAAATTTATATCACAGTTCTTTAGGAAACCTTCCCAATTACAAAGTTTATGGGCACCAACCCAAAGGAGACACCTTCCCCTAGATTTGCTCTTAGTGGTGATCCTCTAGAAGACCTCTACCTCCTCTGCCCTTAGCAAGTGGAAATCTATCCACATAAGACACTTGTCTTCCCTGCTCTGGCTGGAGATCTCTTTCCTCAACTCTATCACTGCAAAGCCGTTCCTCAAATTTGCACTAAACACAGTCCTTCGGTCTGGCACAAATTTGTCCTCTTCCTCTTTTATTTTTTGTTATAGTTGCACTTGGTCGAAACCAATTTTTCACAGTCTGCGCAAACACAGCAGCACTCGATCTACTTATGCTCTTCTATGAAAACACAGCAGCACAGTCTTCGCACATCCAACACAAACACAGCAGCACAATATTTGCACTCTTTGCTCAAACACGATAGCTCTATCTTCGCAACCTCTACGCAAACACGGTAGCACAGACGTCGCACACTTTGCACAAACATAGCAGTCGATCAGACTTCTATTTATGCACCTCTACGATCGAACTTCTCCCCACACTCTATCTATGCAATTCGCACTTTGAATGCACACTTGATCAATATCAAACTCTTCAAGTAGCGCTCATTTTATACTCACAATCTCAAGATTGAAATCTTGATCTTAGTCGGTTGTTTACCCTTCAACCACGTCGGCTGCAAAACCCTACGCTGCGTCGACCTAGATTTAACTTTGTCGGCTTCACTGCCTCCCTGTAGCTCCTAGCGCAAAACTTCAACATGTCACGATATCGTGACACCTTTGCCTGTTGTACAACTTCTATTGCTTGCTATCATGAAATCATGACACTACTGCCTTTCGTGCCCCTTCTTTAGCCTGTTGTCACGAAATCATGACTCTACTACCTTTGTCGACCTCCTTTCTGCTTATGTCACAAAATTGTGACACTTCCTATATTTGCTGACGTCATCTGCAACTCTGTCACAAAATCATGACCCTATTGCCTTCATGGCCTTCTTCTCTGCTTGCACTAGCGAAAACGGAACATGTCATGAAATCGCGACGCTTTTGCTACCTTAAGCTTGTTTCTACCATATGCTCGCAAAACTGGAACATGTTGTGAAATTGCGACGCTTTTGTCTCCAAAGCCTTCCTCTCTGCTTCTGTCATGAAATCGTGACACTTTTACTATAGAAGACCTGCTTCTAGTTTCTGTCGTGAAATCGTGACACTTTCTCCAACTGAATGCTTCCAACTCAACCTGTCGCGAAATCGTGACACTTTTTGCATCCGTACAACTTCTTTGTAGCCTATCATGAAATCGTGATGCTTTCAGCTTCCGAAAGCTTTACCTGCAACCTGTAACGAAATCATGACACTTCTGGCTTTCGAACGCTTTCTCCACTGCCTGTCGCGAAATCACGACACTTCTCCTTTTAGGTTCTTCTCTTTGTTGCATGTCGCAAAATTGTGACAGTCTTCAACTCGACCTCTGTAGCAAGTCACAAAAATGTGATAGCCCTTACTTGGTACTTTGCATCATGTTGTGAAATCATGACAGTTCCTGAATCACTTTCTCTCTCTTTAATATTATCATGAAATCATAACAGATCACACTACGGACTTTCTCTTCTACAACATGTCACGAAATCATGACAGATCACACTACGGACTTTCTCTTCTACAACATGTCACGAAATCGTGACACTTTCTTGTCCGTACAGCCTCCTTTGCAGAATGTCACGAAATCATGACACTTTTCTTTCTCTGCCTTCCTGCACTGTCTGAGTCATGAAAATGTGACATGTCACGAAATTGTGACACTTTCCATCTGCTCTTCTTCCCTACCAACATGTCACGAAATCACGACAGTTTTGCCTGCTTTGTCTCTGTCTTCCAGCATGTCACGAAATCGCGACACTTTTGCCCAAACTTTCTCTCTCCTCAAACATGTCGCGAAATCGTGACAGTTTTTCCAGCTTTGTCTCTGCCTTCCAACATGTCGCAAAATCATGATAGTTTTGCTAGAACTTTCTCTCTCCTTAAACATGTCATGAAATCACGACAGTTTTTCTAGCCGCCTGCATACTTTTTCTAACTTATCTTTTTCTTGATCTTTTTGCAACTGGGCTACCCTGATCTTCTTGGAAACTTACTATCCATTCTGAAATATTCATCAAGACACATTCTTTGACATCAAACCAAATTGCTTCAAGACCTTCTTGACATCAATGACAACTTCTTACACTTAGAGTAAAGGCAATGTACCCAATGTACCCAAAATTGCCAACATACATGAAATATGATAGAATGCAAAAATAACATTAGAGAAATTCTTCACATATTCCTAATTGCTTCGAGGTGGGACGATTAGGACTGCAGTAGCACGGGGGGAACCCAGAGGCAGGACACCCACCGTTTGGGACATATTTTTGGCACCAATCCAAGTGGGATGGGTCAAAAACCTCATAGGGGGTTGTGTCAATGAATTTGGTGTGGAATTGTGGCTGATTGCTTGGGTTTTGGATCAGGATTTGTGTTCCTAGTGTTCACCTAATAACCTCTCTTCCAAAAGAGAAATTATGGATGTAGGAAGCACAAAGAGGAATGGGGGTAAAATTTGGCAGCACTTCATTGCTCCAAATGCTCGAAATCTATTCTTTTTTTTGGGTGAGGAGGCTCACCCTTTTATAGACCTCAAGAGTCTCCTTTGAATGCGCATGCAAGGGTGCCACTTGGCTTTCCATACATTTCTTGTGGGAGAGAAGATTCCTCCTTGATTTAGGGCCTCCTTGCATGAGGCATCCATGATAAAGGTATGATTTACTGAAGTCCCTCTCTCTGATTTGAAACCGTTCCTTGCAATTGCATGCTTTGAAGGAAAAGTTGAGTGGCGGATCTAGGCTACCATTTGTCAAGGCTTGACTTTTTGATAGTCAAACCTGCTAGTCGTCCCACCCTGGGATGATTGCTACTAATCATCTCGAGGTGGGAGGAATAGGATTCTAATCATCCCAGGGTGGGACGAATAGGGAGCAACATGCTAAAAAGGTGCCAAATTGACCTCAAACCTCCTAAAACTAATTTAGGAGTGGTTAGGACCACTGTTTAACCTATGGAGGCTGCCCTAGGGGGGTATGTATGCCAATTCAATCAGTTCTTGTAGTCACGTAATCGTATTGGTGCTGTTTTGGTGTCTACAGGTGCAAATGTCTCATAAAAGTCAATTCCATCTACCTGTGCATATCCTTTGCATACTAACCTTGCTTTATTCCTGACCACCTATCCATCTTCATTTAACTTGTAACTAAATACCTAATTTGTGTCAATCACATTTTTGTCCTTTGGTTATGGAACAAGTTCCCAAGTTTTTCTTTTCTCTATCTAATATAATTCCTCATCCATTGCCTTAATCCAAAATTTATCCTCACTTGCCTGAGTGAAGTCTTTTGGATCAATCTTAGATAGCAAAGAAAAATTTGTTTATTGAGATGGTATTATTATTCTTCTCCTTGTCTATATTTCATATGGATTCCCAATGATTTACTTTTTTTTATGATGCTTCTGTACATACCTGAATGGATTTTTGGGAACAAGTCTTTGTCTTTCTTCTTATTATTTATCTAATTTCTCACAAAACTCTTCTTGACAACATCCATCTTCTTGATACACAATTTGCTAAACTGGTTCTCTTGAATCTATCTTCTCATCAATTTTTACATGTATACTTTCCAACATAGTATGTGTTATCTTGTTGAAGCATCTATAGGATTTAATCCTTGAGGAATAACCAAGAAATATTCCCTCATCACATCTTGGATCAAACTTGCCTAAGTTTTTATCTTCTCATCTTATGCAACACTTGCTTCCAAAAATCTTGAAGTGTTTTACAAGGGCAGGTCTTCCTTTCCAAAGCTCATATGGAGTCTTGTGATGGTTTACCCTCATTTGAGCCCTAGTGATTATGTATACTGTTGTGTTGACTACTCTCCAAAATCCATCTAAGAGCTTAGACTCATTTAGCATAGCTCTAGCCATATTCTCAACGGTCATATTTTTCCTTTCAACTACCCCATTTTGTTGAGGAGTTCTTGTTGCTTATTATTCTCTTTTGATTCCATGTTGTTCATAAAACTCTACTAATTAATTTAAAGTAATTTTCCTCCTCTTTCAGATCTCAAACACTTAATCCTTTTTCTAATTTCATTTTCAACAAATTCCTTAAATGCTTTGAATTTTTCAAAGGCCTCTGACTTGTCTTTCAGGAAAGCTACCCAAACCATTTTGGAATAATCATCTATAAACAATATAAAGTAGCCCTCACCCTAAATACTTTGTGTTCTGGTAGGTCCACATAGATCATTATGTATTAGACTTAGTGGTTTAGATGACATATATTCTTTTGTTTTAAATATTGTCCTATTTTGCTTTCCATGTTGATAGGGTCCACATATTGTGCTTTGAGGTCTTCTTATTTTGGGTAAATATCTAACTTATTGTTTATTGCTTATGTTGATTATGTTATCAGAATTCAAGTGATCCAATATTCTATGCCACAACCAAATCTCATATTCTTTTGATAGAAAGCACTTTTCCCCTTTGATCTCATTGAGCATGTATACATTGTTTGGGATTCTTCTTGCATTGGCAATGACTTTTCTAGTTTCTAATTTTCTTATCTCACATCTATCTGGATGGAAAGTAACCATATACCCTTGATCACAAAGTTGAATTATACTTAGCATATTGTGTTTTAACCCTTTAATATATAACATATTTTCTATTTTTGTTTTCCCATTATCTAAACTTAGAGTTCCTCTTCCACCAATTCTTGCTGATCCATTATCACCAAAAATTGCTGACCCTCTATTGGTTTCTTTTAGTACAATGAATTTATCTTTATCTCCTATCATGTGACTAGAGCAACCACTATCAAGACACCATTTTTATTCTTTAGCCTGAGCATGAAGGGTTGTTTGAACTAACATTGATCTAGCCTTAACATTTTTCCTTTCATATTTCCTAGTTGTTGAAATTGTTTTTCTAGACTCAAGAAATATCATTTTACACCACCTAGCCTTGTGCCCAAAATTATTGCATTTGTAACATATAATATCATCTTCCATAAGAGGTGCAAAAGAATTAAAATTTCTATTGACATTGTTTCTTGCATGATTAATATAGTGTATAGCTCTATGACCATATTTATTACAAGAAAAGCAATGACCATGGAAGAAATTATGTAACCTGTTTAGATGCCTTGGAGTTTGTGGTGGAGTATTATTTCTCTTGTGATTAACTCTTATCCAAGGTTCTTATTTACTTTCTTCCTTTCTGATATCATTTTCTTGCTTATCCTTGTTTGAAGTTTCTACTTTTTGAAGACTTGATTCCTCTTTCTGTTCCTCATATTCTACATCTTTTAGTGCCTTGGTCCTTTCAACTTCATTCCTTAGGTAGACAATTTTTGCTTCCAATATTTCACATTCTGTTTCTCTGTATCTTAATAGATATGTCATATCCTGCTCAATTTTCTTTCCTTCTTCCACCCTTATCTTGAGTTATATGAGATTTTGTATAAGTTACATCCTTGCTTCTTCATCCTCTTGAATTTGTTCCTTCAAGCTTGAATTCTTCTCTCTAATTATTTTTAACTTTTTGAGAGCAGCAAAGAATTCCTCTTTAATGTCAAACATAGTCTCCTCTTCATTTTATGAAGTCATGTGTGTTACCAATGGATCCTCCTCCAAGCTATTAGTATTTTCACGGAGATACCCACTCAAGACTAGCTCTTATACCAATTGAAGATACTCTCACAAAGATACAATGTAAATATCAAAACACACATACACCTTATCACTCCATCTTGAAGAAAGCATCCATCAACATATACAAAAATAATTGACCAAATACACCTTATAATCTCCCAATTAAAATAATATTCAATGCCAAGAATAATGTCAATACAATCTCCTTTTCAAAATAACTCAATGGCAAGAAGTCCTTTCAACACTTTTAAATCTTCAATAAATCCAATGTGACACAAACACTTTATTTAAAAATAAAGCTAACTCCTTATTCCTCCAATTAACCAAAAATAATGATTAATTAAAATCTTTTTAACTAACCCTTTTAACTCCCTAAGACCTCATGTCAAAACCTTAGGCATCATAAAATATATTCAAAATTTTATTACCTTTGCCTTGGTGGGACTCGAACTCACGATGCCGCCTCAACCAGTGCCCTAGCCATGGCTCCAACCACCACGTGAGCTAGGCGCTCACTTAGGGAGTAAAGAGCACCACATGCTCTATAATGCTCCCCTTGTGCACCTAATAAAAAAATATACATTGCTCCCTTCGATGTTACAAACACAACCAACAAAAAAATGTTGCCATCACGATTCGATCGTGGGTCACTCCAGTGCCCAAGCACTCTAGCCTTTATCCACTTGCCACTAGGCCATGCTACCTAGATGGCTCTTGAATTTTAGTGCTCATCAATTTATCCCTTATTCACTGGCGCTTAAAACAAGGTTCTTGTCTCTTTCTTCACACGAGTTCTCACAACACACGATTGCCACTTTTATTCGAGCAAGAAGGATGATCTAATACCACTAAGGCATATAGTTTATATACCAATTACCTCCTTTAAACTTGAACATCGGTGCCTTCGATATTTAACTAATTAATTTATAAATTATTTAAATTCTTTAGAATTTAAATTTTATAAATTAACTTTTAAATCCCTTTGGCTTTATTAAAGCCTTCTTTGATTTTACCACTTTGTATAAATAATATTTATTTATAAAATTTAAATTCATTTGATTTGATTTATTTAATTTTTATATTTAAAAAAACCTTTATTAAACCCCATTTGCTCACCCATGGGTTTTAATGAAAACCCTTCTAACTTATGCTTCCACATAATATTAAAAATATTATGAAGCTCTTTTACCATTTAACCTTTGCATTGTTCCTCTTGACCTTTTGACATCAACGGTAGCTTATTCCTTGACATCAATGACAACTTCGTTCCTTGACATCAATGACAACATTATGACTCAAAATGTCCAACAATCTCCCCCTTTGTCATTGATGGCAACCCAAATTCTTTTTACCAAAAACTTAACCTTTTCTTTGTTCTGCTCCCCCTAGGACATTGCTCCCCCTAGCTCAATGCTCTCCTCTTTACTCAAATACCAAATCTCTCCCCCTTACTCAAATCTCTCCCCCTTTGACATCAATGGCAAAGGGTCACCTTTGGGGCTCGGGGCTAAGAATGAGTCTCTTAGCTTAGCCCCTCCCCCACCTCCTCTTGAGGTGGTTAATTCTGGGGTGGGAGTCTTACTCCTAGTTTTCCTTGAAGATACTCAAAGGTTTCCTTTGAAAGTGGCTTAGTGAAAATATCTGCTATCTGTTCCTTTGTAGTAACATATTCCAACCTGACCTATTTATCTATCACCTGTTCTCTCAGAAAATGATACTTAATCGGAATGTGCTTTGTCCTGGAGTGCATCACTAGATTTTTTGAGATACTTATAGCACTTGTATTATCACATAGTATGGGAATAGGATGATCATGTTTTATCTTGAAGTCTTCTAGAGTTCTCTTCATCCATAACACCTGTGTACAACTGGCTACTGCTGCAATATATTCTGCTTCTGCTGTAGATAAGGATACTGAAACCTGCTTCTTACTTAGCCAAGAGACTAAATAGTCTCCAAGAAAGAATGCTCCTCCACTTGTGCTTTTTTTGTCATCAATGTTGCCAGCCCAATCTGCATCTGTATATGTTGTCAGTGTGAAACTATCACTTTTGGGATACCAAAGCCCAAAATCCATAGTCCCTTTTAGATACCTAAAAATTCTTTTTACCGCTGCCACATGTGTTTCCTTAGGTGCTGCCTGAAACCTTGCCACTAATCCCACTGATTGTACTATGTCTGGTCTTGTAGTTGTAACATACAATAAGTTGCCAATCATAGATCTGTATAATCTCTGATCTACCTCTGGAGATTCATCATCCTTACTCAACTTGCATCCTGTGACCATGGGGGTACTTACTAGTTTACAATCTTCTAACCTGAATTTCTTTAACATTTCTTTTATATACTTGGCTTGTGAGAGAAATACCCCTTTCTTTGATTGTGAAATCTGAAGTCCAAGAAAGAAGGACAATTCACCAAGCATAGACATCTCAAATTCATTTTGCATGTTCTTAGCAAATTCTTTACACATCTTATCATTGTTTTCCCCAAAAATGATGTCATCAACATAAACAACCACAATTAGTAGATCATTCCCTTCATTTTTGATATATAAATTATTATCTGCTATTCCTTTTCTGAATCCCTGTTCCTGAAGATACTTATCCAATCTTGAGTACCATGCTCTCGGAGCTTGCTTTAGACCATACAATACCTTTTTCAATCTGCATACATGATCTAGTTTATCTGCTAATATGAATCCCTCTGGTTGTTCAATATAAACTTCTTCTTCTAGAACACCATTTAGAAATGTTGACTTGACATCCATCTGATATACCTTGAAGTTTTTGAAACTTGAGAAGGCTAAAAACATTCTTATGGCTTCAAGTCCATGCAACTGGAGCAAATGTCTCATCAAAGTCAATTCCCTCTACCTGTGCATAACCTTTGCATACTAACCTTGCTTTATTCCTGACCACCTGTCCATCTTCATTTAACTTGTTTTTGAATACCCATTTTGTGTCGATCACATTTTTGTCCTTTGGTCGTGGAACAAGTTCCCAAGTTTTGCTTTTCTCTATCTGATCTAATTCTTCATCCATTGCCTTAATCCAAAATTTATCCTCACTTTCCTGAGTGAAGTCTTTTGGCTCAATCTTAGATAGCAAAGAAAAATTTGCTTGTTGAGATGGTGTTATTATTCTTCTCCTTGTCTATCTTTCATCTGGATTCCCAATGATTTGCTCTTTTGGATGATGCTTCTATACATACCTAGATGGAGTTTTGGGAAGAAGTCTTTGTGTTTCTTCTTCTTCTTTATCTGATTCCTCACAAAACTCTTCTTGACAACATCCATCTTCTTGATACACAATTTGTTGAACTGGTTCTCTTGAATCTATCTTCTCATCAATTGTTACATTTATACTTTCCACCATAGTATGTGTTCTCTTGTTGAAGCATCTATAGGCTTTACTCCTTGAGGAATAACCAAGAAAAATTCCCTCATCACATCTTGGATCAAACTTGCCTAAGTTTTGATCTTCTCATCTTATGTAACACTTGCTTCCAAAAATCTTGAAGTGTTTTACAGTGGCAGGTCTTCCTTTCCAAAGCTCATATGGAGTCTTGTGATGGTTTACCCTCATTTGAGCCCTAGTGATTATGTATACTATTGTGTTGACTACTTCTCTCCAAAATCCATCTGAGAGCTTAGACTCATTTAGCATAGCTCTAGCCATATTCTCAATAGTCCTATTTTTCCTTTCAACTACTCCATTTTGTTGAGGAGTTCTTCTTGCTGAATATTCTCTCTTGATTCCATGTTGTTCACAAAACTCTACAAATTCATTTGAAGTAAATTCTCCTCCTCTATCAGATCTCAGACACTTAATCCTTTTGCCAGTTTCATTTTCAACTAATTCCTTAAATGCTTTGAATTTTTCAAAGGCCTCTGACTTCTCTTTTAGGAAAGCTACCCAAACCATTATGGAATAATCATCTATAAATAATATAAAGTAGCTCTCACCATGAATACTTTGTGTTCTGGTAGGACCACATAGATCAGTATGTATTAGACTCAATGGCTCAGATGACATATATCCTTTTGATTTAAAGGTTGTCCTAGTTTGCTTTCCATGTTGACAGGGTGCACATATTGTGTTTTGAGGTCTTCTTATTTTGGGTAAATCTCTGACTGCTTGTTTATTGCTTATGTTGACTATGTTGTCAAAATTCAAGTGACCCAATATTCTATGCCATAACCAACTCTCATCTTCTTGTGATAGAAAGCACTTTTCCCCTTTGATCTCATTGAGCATGTATAAATTGTTTGGGGTTCTTCTTGCATTGGCAATGATTTTTCTAGTTTCTGATTTTCTTATCTCACATCTATCTGGATGGAAAGTAACCATATACCCTTGATCACAAAGTTGACTTATACTTAGCAGATTATGTTTTAACCCTTTAACATACAATACATTTTCTGTTTTTGTTTTCCCATTATCTAAACTTAGAGTTCCTCTTCCACCAATCCTTGTTGATCCATTATCACCAAAACTTACTTGATCCTCTATTGGTTTCTTTTAGTACAATGAATTTGTCTTTGTCTCCTATCATGTGACTAGAGCAACCACTATCAAGATACCATTGTTCTTCTTTATCCTGAGCATGAAGGGTTGTTTGAACTAACATTGATCTAGCCTTAACATTTTCCCTTTCATCTTTCCTAGTTGTTGAAATTGTTTTTCTAGACTCAGGAAGTATCATTTTACACCATCTAGCCTTGTGCCCAAAATTATTGCATTTGTAACATATAATATCATCATCCATAAGAGGTGCAAAAGAATTGAAATTTCTATTGACATTGTTTCTTGCATGATTAATACAGTGTACAACTCTATGACCATATTTATTACAAGAAAAGCAATGACCATGGAAGAAATTATGTAACCTATTTGGATGCCTTGGAGTTTGTGGTGGAGTATTCTTTCTCTTGTGATTAACTCTTATCCAAGGTTCTTCTTTGCTTTCTTCCTTTCTGATATCCTTTGCTTGCTTATCCTTGTTTGAAGTTTCTACTTTTTGAAGACTTGATTCCTCTTTCTGTTTCTCATATTCTACATCTTGTAGTGCCTTGGTCCTTTCAACTTCATTCCTTAGGTAGACAATTTTTGCTTCCAATATTTCACATTCTATTTCTCTGGCTCTTAACAGATCTGTCATATCCTGCTCAATTTTCTTTCCTTCTTCCACCCTTATCTTGAGTTCTATGAGATTTTGTAGAAGTTCCATCCTTGCTTCTTCATCCTCTTGAATTTGTTCCTTCAAGCTTGAATTCTTCTCTCTAAGTCTTTCCAAATTTCTGAGAGCAGCAAAGAATTCCTCTTTTATATCAAACATAGTCTCTTCTTCATTTTCTGAAGTCATGTGTGTTACTGATGGATCCTCCTCCAAGATGTTAGTCTTTTCATGGAGAGACCCGCTCTGATACCAATTGAAGAACATGTGCTTATACTGAGAGGGGGGTGAAAAGTATAAGATAAAAATTTTTGCTTTTTAATCCAAATAATAGCATCAACAATATTAAAGTAGTAAACATCACACAAAGCATCACACACATGAGAGACATGATTTTACGTGGTTCACCCAATGTGGGCTACTCCATGGAGAAAATATTTCTTATAAATTTTTCTCAAATAAATTCTCTTGGGAATCCTTTCCCTACAATGTTTATGGACCTCTATCCAAAGGAGACACCAATCCCCTAAATCAAGTTCATGGATCTCTATCCACAGGAGACACCAATCTCCTAATCTCTGCTCTAGTTGGTGATCCTCTAGAAGACCTCTACCTCCACTACCCTTAGCAAATGGAACTCTATCCACAGAAGACACATATCCTCCCTGCTCTAGTTGGAGATATTTATCCTCAACTCTATCACCTCCAAAGCTCTATCTCAAATATATACTAAACATAGTCCTTCGGTCTAGCACAAATCTATCCTCAATCTCTATCTCAATATATCAATCTACTCAATATTCTCACTCAATTCAACTCACATCAAATCTATCCACAAGTCTTCTCAAAGACTTACCTCAAATATGTTCAACAAGTCCACACTAGAACTTGTCCAATCTCATAGAAACATAAAGAGAATTGTTAGAGACTCAATATATTTCATACTCATCACAATACTCAATCACTTTCTCAAATCAATTTAGAATATAGAATAGTTTATTTTATGGAACTTGAACAATCACTTCACACATCCACTTGACTAGGCTCAACCAACTCTACTCAACCAATCACTCAATGAAACAATCCTTGCTTACAAACCCTAGTCCAAGCATATGAACATTCACTCAAAATATTTCCAACAATGCTTATCAACCAATCTCACATAACAATGATACTCATGTTCTTTTCAAACCCTAGTTCAAGTTCTTCACACAACCAATGGCTTCAACAACAATGCTTATAAAACAAGGTTTTAACAACAACTCTTTATTCCAGAAAACCTTGAAGCATTAACTCAACACACTCAAAAAGAAACCCTAATCAAGTCCTTTTCACTCCAAACTTATTTTCCAGAAAACCAACCAATCAACTCAACTATGGAAGAATGTGCTCATACCTTTTTCTTGATGATGAAGGAACCTCTAAAATCTGCCACAACCACAAACACCTCTTTGCCAAGCTCAAAGAAGTTAGAAAACTCTCTCAAAGATACAATGCAAATATCAAACCACACATACACCTTATCACTCCATATTAAAGAAAGCATCCATCAACATATACAAAAATAATTGACCAAATACACCTTATAATCTCCCAATTAAAATAATATTCAATACCAAGAATAATATCAATACAATATCCTTTTCAAAATAACTCAATGGCAAGAAGTCCTCTCAACACTTTAAATCTTCAATAAACCAATGTGACACAAACACTTTATTCAAAAATAAATCTAACTCCTTATTCCTCCAATTTACCAAAAATAATGATTAATTAAAAACCTTTTAACTAACCCTTTTAACTCCCTAAGACCTCATGTCAAACCTTAGGCATCATAAAAATATATTCAAAATTTTATTACCTTTGCCTTGGTGAGACTCGAACTCACGACGCAGCCTCAACCATGCCCTAGCCATGACTCCAACCACCGCATGAGCTAGGCGCTCACTTAGGGAGTAAAGAGCACCACATGCTCTATAAATCTCCCCTTGTGTGCCTAATCAAAAAACATACACTGCTCCCTTCGACATTCCAAACACAACCAACAAAACAATGTTACCATCAGAATCGATCATAAATCACTCCTGCCCAAGCACTCTAACCTCTGTCCACTTGCCACTAGGCCATGCTACCTAGATGGCTATTGAATTTTAGTCCTCATTACTTTATCCCTTATTCATTGGCGCTTAAGACAAGAATCTTGTCTCTTTCTTCACACGAATTCTCACAACACACGATTGCACATTTTTCTTTTCGAGCAAAAGGATATCTAAATGCCTCTAAGGCATATAGTTTATATATCAATTTCCACCTTCAAACTTGAACGTCGATGCTTCAATTTTTAACTAATTAATTTATAAATTATTTAAATTCTTTAGAATTTAAATTTTATAAATTAACTTTTAAATCCCTTTGGCTTTATTAAAGCCTTCTTTCATTTTACCACTTTGTATAAATAATATTTTTGCTCAACCATGGTTTTAATAAAAACCCTTCTAACTTATGCTTCCACATAATATTAAAAATATTATGAAGCTCTTTTGCCTTTAACCTTTGCATTGTTCCTCTTGACCTTTTTACATCAATGATAGCTTATTCCTTGACATCAATGACAACTTCATTCCTTGACATCAATGACAAATTTGACTCAAAATGTCCAACAATCTCCCCCTTTGTCATTGATGGCAACCCAAATTATTTTTACCAAAAACTTAACCTTTTCTTTGTTTTGCTCCCCCTGGGACATTGCTCCCCCTGGCTCAATGCTCTCCTCTTTACTCAAATACCAAATCTCTCCCCCTTACTCAAATCTCTCCCCCTTTGACATCAATGGCAAAGGGTCACCTTTGGGGCTCGAGGCTAAGAATGAGTCTCTTAGCTTAGCCCCTCCCCCACCTCCTCTTGAGGTGGTTAATTCTAGGGTGGGAGTCTTACTCCTAGTTTTCCTCGAAGATACTCAAAGGTTTCCTTTGAAAGTGGCTTAGTGAAAATATCTGCTATCTGTTCCTTTGTAGTAACATATTCCAACCTGACCTATTTATCTATCACCTGTTCTCTCAGAAAATGATACTTAATCGGAATGTGCTTTGTCCTGGAGTGCATCACTAGATTTTTTGAGATACTTATAGCACTTGTATTATCACATAGTATGGGAATAGGATGATCATGTTTTATCTTGAAGTCTTCTAGAGTTCACTTCATCCATAACACCTGTGTACAACTGGCTACTACTGCAATATATTCTGCTTCTATTATAGATAAGGATACTGAAACCTGCTTCTTACTTAGCCAAGAGACTAAATAGTCTCCAAGAAAGAATGCTCCTCCACTTGTGCTTTTTCTATCATCAATGTTGCCAGCCCAATCTGCATCTGTATATGTTGTCAGTGTGAAACTATCACTTTTGGGATACCAAAGCCCAAAATCCATAGTCCCTTTTAGATACCTAAAAATTCTTTTTACCACTACCACATGTGTTTCCTTAGGTGCTGCCTGAAACCTTGCCACTAATCCCATTGACTGTACTATGTCTGGTCTTGTAGCTGTAACATACAATAAGCTGCCAATCATAGATCTGTATAATCTCTGATCTACCTCTAGAGATTCATCATCCTTACTCAACTTGCATCCTGTGACCATGGGGGTACTTACCGGTTTACAATCTTCTAACCTGAATTTCTTTAACATTTCTTTTATATACTTGGCTTGTGAGAGAAATACCCCTTTCTATGATTGTGAAATCTGAAGTCCAAGAAAGAAGGACAATTCACCAAGCATAGACATCTCAAATTCATTTTGCATGTTCTTAGAAAATTCTTTACACATCTTATCATTGTTTCCCCCAAAAATGATGTCATCAACATAAACAACCACAATTAGTAGATCATTCCCTTCATTTTTGATATATAAATTATTGTCTGCTATTCCTTTTATGAATCCTTGTTCCTGAAGATACTTATCCAATCTTGAGTACCATGCTCTTGGAGCTTGCTTTAGACCATACAATGCCTTTTTCAATCTGCATACATGATCTGGTTTATCTGCTAATATGAATCCCTCTGGCTGTTCAATATAAACTTCTTCTTCTAGAACACCATTTAGAAATGTTGACTTGACATCCATCTGATATACCTTGAAGTTTTTGAAACTTGAGAAGGCTAAAAATATTCTTATGGCTTCAAGTCATGCAACTGGAGCAAATGTCTCATCAAATTCAATTCCCTCTACCTGTGCATAACCTTTGCATACTAACCTTGCTTTATTCTTGACCACCTGTCCATCTTCATTTAACTTGTTTTTGAATACCCATTTTGTGCCGATCACATTTTTGTCCTTTGGTCATGGAACAAGTTCCCAAGTCTTGCTTTTCTCTATCTGATCTAATTCCTCATCCATTGCCTTAATCCAAAATTTATCCTCACTTGCCTGAGTGAAGTCTTTTGGCTCAATCTTAGATAGCAAAGAAAAATTTGCTTGTTGAGATGGTGTTATTATCCTTCTCCTTGTCTGTCTTTCATCTAGATTCCCAATGATTTGCTCTTTTGGATGATGCTTCTGTACATACCTGGATGGAGTTTTGGGAAGAAGTCTTTGTGTTTCTTCTTCTTCTTTATCTGATTCCTCACAAAACTCTTCTTGACAACATCCATCTTCTTGATACACAATTTGTTGAACTGGTTCTCTTGAATCTATCTTCTCATCAATTGTTACATTTATACTTTCCACCATAGTACGTGTTCTCTTGTTGAAGCATCTATAGGCTTTACTCCTTGAGGAATAACCAAGAAAAATTCCCTCATCACATCTTGGATCAAACTTGCCTAAGTTTTGATCTTCTCGTCTTATGTAACACTTGCTTCCAAAAATCTTGAAGTGTTTTACAATGGTAGGTCTTCCTTTCCAAAGCTCATATGGAGTCTTGTGATGGTTTACCCTCATTTGAGCCCTAGTGATTATGTATACTACTATGTTTACTGCTTCTCTCCAAAATCCATCTGAGAGCTTAGACTCATTTAGCATAGCTCTAGCCATATTCTCAATAGTCCTATTTTTCCTTTCAACTACTCCATTTTGTTGAGGAGTTCTTGCTGCTGAATATTCTCTTTTGATTCCATGTTGTTCACAAAACTCTACAAATTCATTTGAAGTAAATTCTCCTCCTCTATCAGATCTCAAACACTTAATCCTTTTTCCAGTTTCATTTTCAACCAATTCCTTAAATGCTTTGAATTTTTCAAAGGCCTCTGACTTCTCTTTTAGGAAAGCTACCCAAACCATTATGGAATAATCATCTATAAACAATATAAAGTAGCTCTCACCCTGAATACTTTGTGTTCTGGTAGGACCACATAGATCAGTATGTATTAGACTCAATGGCTCAGATGACATATATCCTTTTGATTTAAATGTTGTCCTAGTTTGCTTTCCATGTTGACAGGGTGCACAGATTGTGCTTTGAGGTCTTCTTATTTTGGGTAAATCTCTGACTACCTGTTTATTGCTTATGTTGACTATGTTGTCAAAATTCAAGTGACCCAATATTCTATGCCATAACCAACTCTCATCTTCTTGTGATAGAAAGCACTTTTCCCCTTTGATCTCATTGAGCATGTATAAATTGTTTGGGGTTCTTCTTGCATTGGCAATGACTTTTCTAGTTTCTGATTTTCTTATCTCACATCTATCTGGATGGAAAGTAACCATATACCCTTGATCACAAAGTTGACTTATACTTAGCAGATTATGTTTTAACCCTTTAACATACAACACATTTTCTATTTTTGTTTTCCCATTATCTAAACTTAGAGTTCCTCTTCCACCAATCCTTGTTGATCCATTATCACCAAAACTTACTGATCCTCTATTGGTTTCTTTTAGTACAATGAATTTGTCTTTGTCTCCTGTCATGTGACTAGAGCAACCACTATCAAGATACCATTGTTCTTCTTTATCCCGAGCATGAAGGGTTGTTTGAACTAACATTGATCTAGCCTTAACATTTTCCCTTTCATCTTTCCTAGTTGTTGAAATTGTTTTTCTAGACTCAAGAAGTATCATTTTACACCATCTAGCCTTGTGCCCAAAATTATTGCATTTGTAACATATAATATCATCATCCATAAGAGGTGCAAAAGAATTGAAATTTCTATTGACATTGTTTCTTGCATGATTAATACAGTGTACAACTCTATGACCATATTTATTACAAGAAAAGCAATGACCATGGAAGAAATTATGTAACCTGTTTGGATGCCTTGGAGTTTGTGGTGGAGTATTCTTTCTCTTGTGATTAACTCTTATCCAAGGTTCTTCTTTGCTTTCTTCCTTTCTGATATCCTTTGCTTGCTTATCCTTGTTTGAAGTTTCTACTTTTTGAAGACTTGATTCCTCTTTCTGATTTCTCATATTCTACATCTTGTAGTGCCTTGGTCCTTTCAACTTCATTCCTTAGGTAGACAATTTTTGCTTCCAATATTTCACATTCTATTTCTCTGGCTCTTAACAGATCTATCATATCCTGCTCAATTTTCTTTCCTTCTTCCACCCTTATCTTGAGTTCTGTGAGATTTTGTAGAAGTTCCATCCTTGCTTCTTCATCCTCTTGAATTTGTTCCTTCAAGCTTGAATTCTTCTCTCTAATTCTTTCCAAATTTTTGAGAGTAGCAAAGAATTCCTCTTTTATATCAAACATAGTCTCCTCTTCATTTTCTGAAGTCATGTGTGTTACTGATGGATCCTCCTCCAAGCTATTAGTCTTTTCATGGAGAGACCTGCTCTGATACCAATTGAAGAACATGTGCTTATACTGAGAGGGGGGTGAACAGTATAAGATAAAACTTTTTGCTTTTTAATCCAAATAATAGCATCAACAATATTAAAGTAGTAAACATCACACAAAGCATCACACACATGAGAGACATGATTTTACGTGGTTCACCCAATGTGGGCTACTCCATGGAGAAAATATTTCTTATAAATTTTTCTCAAATAAATTCTCTTGGGAATCCTTTCCCTACAATGTTTATGGACCTCTATCCAAAGGAGACACCAATCCCCTAAATCAAGTTAGTGGATCTCTATCCACAGGAGACACCAATCTCCTATCTCTACTCTAGCTGGTGATCCTCTAGAAGACCTCTACCTCCACTACCCTTAGCAAATGGAACTCTATCCATAGAAGACACCTATCCTCCCTACTCTGGCTGGAGATATTTATCCTCAACTCTATCACCTCCAAAGCTCTATCTCAAATCTATACTAAACACAGTCCTTCGGTCTAGCACAAATATATCCTCAATATCTATCTCACCTCCACCAACCTCATCCTCAATCTATCTACTCTCAATATTCTCAAATTTCTCAATATCTATTAAGCTTCCACAAAATCTCACATAAATCTATCCACAAGTCTTCTCAAAGACTTACCTCAAATCTGTTCAACAAGTCCACACTAGAACTTGTCCAATCTCATAGAAACATAAAGAGAATTGTTAGAGACTCAATATATTTCACACTCATCAATACTCAATCACTTTCTCAAATCAATTTAGAATATAGAATAGTTTATTTTATGGAACTTGAACAATCACTTCACACATCCACTTGACTAGGCTCAACCAACTCTACTCAACCAATCACTCAATGAAACAATCCTTGCTTACAAACCCTAGTCCAAGCATATGAACATTCACTCAAAATATTTCCAACAATGCTTAACAACCAATCTCACATAACAATGATACTCATGTTCTTTTCAAACCCTAGTTCAAGTTCTTCACACAACCAATCGCTTCAACAACAATGCTTATAAAACAAGGTTTTAACAACAACTCTTTATTCCAGAAAACCTTGAAGCATTAACTCAACACACTCAAAAAGAAACCCTAATCAAGTCCTTTTCACTCCAAACTTATTTTCTAGAAAACCAACCAATCAACTCAACTATGGAAGAATGTGCTCATACCTTTTCTTGATGATGAAGGAACTTCTAAAATCTGCCACAACCACAAACACTTCTTTGCCAAGCTCAAGAAGTTAGATAAACTCTCTCAAAGATACAATGCAAATATCAAAACACACATACACCTTATCACTCCATCTTGAAGAAAGCATCCATCAACATATACAAAAATAATTGACCAAATACACCTTATAATCTCCCAATTAAAATAATATTCAATACCAAGAATAATATCAATACAATCTCCTTTTCAAAATAACTCAATGGCAAGAAGTCCTTTCAACACTTTTAAATCTTCAATAAAACCAATGTGACACAAATACTTTATTCAAAAATAAAGCTAACTCCTTATTCCTCCAATTTACCAAAAATAATGATTAATTAAAAACCCTTTTTAACTAACCCTTTTAACTCCCTAAGACCTCATGTCAAACCTTAGGCATCATAAAAATATATTCAAAATTTTATTACCTTTGCCTTGGTGGGACTCGAACTCACGACGCAGCCTCAACCAATGCCCTAGCCATGGCTCCAACCACCATGCGAGCTAGGCGCTCGCTTAGGGAGTAAAGAGCACCACGTGCTCTATAAAGCTCCCCTTGTGCACCTAATCAAAAAATATATGCCGCTCCCTTCAATATTCCAAACACAACCAACAAAACAATGTTGCCACCGTGATTCGATCGTGGGTCACTCCGTGCCCAAGCACTCTAGCCTTTGTCCACTTGCCACTAGGCCATGCTGCCTAGATGGCTCTTGAATTTTGGTGCTCATTGATTTATCCCTTATTCATTGGCGCTAAACACAATGTTCTTGTCTCTTTCTTCGCACGAGTTCTCACAACACATGATTGCACATTTTTATTTTTGAGCAAAAGGATATCTAAATGCCTCTAAGGCATATAGTTTTTATATCAATTTCCACCTTCAAACTTGAACGTCGACACTTTGATTTTTAACTCATTAATTTATAAATTATTTAAATTCTTTAGAATTTAAATTTTATAAATTAACTTTTAAATCCCTTTGGCTTTATTAAAGCCTTCTTTGATTTTACCACTTTGTATAAATAATTTTTATTTTTGCTCACCCATGGTTTTAATAAAAACCCTTCTAACTTATGCTTCCACATAATATTAAAAATATTATGAAGCTCTTTTGCCTTTAACCTTTGCATTGTTCCTCTTGACCTTTTTACATCAATGGTAGCTTGTTCCTTGACATCAATGACAACTTTGACTCAAAATGTCCAACAATTCCAAACAAAAAAATACGAATAGCAAAATAACTATAATTGACAATATTACCTTCTCTCCCCCAGCAAGATCCAACTTGCTCTAATACAAAATGGTGTAAATCCAACTACAAGAGGTTAGAACGAGAACCTCCATTCACATAAAAACTATAATAAATATAAATAAACCGATAAATGTTTTCTTTTCTCATTTTTGGATTCCCATTTTTTTACAATACAATACAGATGAGGCCTGGAAATACCTTATTTTTACACTATGTTTGGCATATAAAAACTGCCATATTACTAAACATGAAAAAGTTAATTACAAAATAGTTGATTAGAATATATATTTGTTAAGTGTTTGCATGATTTTATGTTAGGAACATTATATCTCTGTTTTTGACTATTTTCAGCATTTTGTGACTGTTTTTTCTTGATTAAATAACAAATAAAATATGTATTTCAATTAGCCAAATATTGTATGTTGAGTAAAGGAGGCCCTATGATGTTTTTTCATTGTTGTCAACACAATATATGTATACTTGTAAAAGGTTAAAAATTAATATCATGTAAATTCTGGTGTCATACTATAGTAAAATTACATTCTGATGGCATGAAAAGATTCTTCTCATCAAGAACTACAACTTTACTTTTTGAAGCAAGTCAATCCGAGTTGTAGATAAAAAGTTATGAAGGTTACATAATTATGGAAGTTCATGCCTTAGTATTTTTTGGAGTTGTTAACAGATGCAAATATGCGTTATGGGAAACATTAGTGGATCTATTGGGAATGATCCAAAGTGAGTTAAGCTAGAAATTTTGGTGAAAATTTTGTGTTAGAGGCCAACTTGACAGCAATGCTGGGAGCAACTCCTAAATATTTAAGAGCTAAAAATCAAACCAAGTGTAGTTCATACAACCAAGAACATGTGGATACAATTTGGTATACATTGGAGTTACGAGGCACAAGTTATGAGCACTCCAAAAGGGTAGCTAAGCATGTTTTGATAGCTAGAAAAATAGGTGACAGTCCATACAAATTCCAGCCACCTATCACTATGAAGGAAGGCATGGAATTTACCAAGGATAAAGGGTGAATTCAGTTGGATTTATCTCTTGGGATCTGGATTTATAGGTCTACATAGAAGCAGCAAAAAAAAACATCTTGAGGACATTTTGAGCTTAAGTTGCATCTACAACCAGTTATTCCGAATATCTTTAGAATAACAGGGGAAAGTACTATAGTTTGAATTTCTATGATTTCCAAGAAGTTGAAAATGTAACTTAAGGTTGAGGGAAGATAGGGAAAGTATCCTATAGCTGTCCCCACAATTCCTTACCAACCAAAAGACACAAATCACAAGAAATTCAACTAATGCAACTTACTTTGTCTTGAAATAGACCCAGAATAGTTGCAGCATAATAGGAAAATAAGTTGCAAGATAGAAATGGCATATTTTGAAGTGGAGAAAGGTGTGCAAGATATTTCTAAGACTCCTCCAATGTACTCCTACCACTGAAGATTCTTTATAAGGGCCAATGACTACTGTTGCAACACAAAATATCTAAAATTACATTTATTTTAGATCTAAAATTATTGATAAATCACTGTAAAATAGCAAATAGGCTGATGTGAGCATGAGATATATTGTAATATTTTATTATAAATAACATAGCTCCATTCTTGGTTGAGATAAGGAGGAAGTAGAATAGAGGAGAGTAGTAGTAGTAGTAAATAGGTTTGTACAACAATTCTCTATAACAGTTTTTAGCATGTTTTGACAGCAATAAAAGTGCAGTTCTTTTGTCAAATTCTGTTTTGATTGTTAATTAGTTAATGAGTGTTTTTCACCTCCTTCTATATCAAGAAGTATGGGCCCACTTTCAGATCTAGAAGGAGGATTTTTATGACAGGTTTTAATCTATAATTTTGCTATAGCATAATTAACAGATTGCTTGTCAGATATTATTTTCTTGTTTAAGTTTGTGTGTTGTTATTTATATTTTCCATTATGCAACATTTGTTTGTGTGTCAGCTGACAAATTAGATTAGACATTTGTTTTCATTGTTTTCTTTGCTTTCCATGTTTCCCTATTTTTATGTTTCAGCAACTTTTAATTTTTAGTAGATTTCATTTTTTTGTCAATTCCTGTAGCAGAAGCTTGACGACCTTTTGTGGTAGGACATTGACAGGTGTTTTTATTTCCAAAAAAAATTCAATTCTACAAAAGTAAACTAGGTTTCAATTCTACAAGTGTAATTTAGGATTTCATTTTGATAACATTTCAATTTAGCAATTTCAATTTTGCTATTTCAATTTTGCAAAAGTAGATTAGATTTCAATTCAACAATTTCAATTCCTGCACTTGTAGTTAACTTTATATTTCTAAATTTAGATTAGGTTTAGTGTGACACCAAAAAGGCTAAACCAATATGTTTCACCCAATAACTACTTGAAATCTGAATGTCTGAATTGTACTTTGCCCTAACCTTCTATTGTAGACATCCTTGGACACCACCTCGAATTGACAAATCATTGAAATTAAATGATGTGATTAACGACACTCATAATTTTGGCATCATTTTTGGGGATCACGGTGTTGTTAGAGGGTAAAAGTAGTCAAATAATTATTATTGTGCTAATTTGTGAAGTTAAGAGTAAAATCTAAATATAATAATTGGTATAAATAATAATTATTGATAGTTGCATTTCAGTCCATTTAGAAAATAAGCAAGAAACCATAGGGAGGTGATATTCACACTTGGGGGGTTAAAATTACTTATGTTTGAAATTATTGATGAAAATTGAAAGAATTCATCATCCTCATTATCAAGAAACATAAGATCTCTTGAAAAAATTAGAGGAGACATCTGCTAGTATTGCCCTTTTTATATCCATATCATCAGGGTAGTATAAACAAATTTGTACTAGGTTTTGGGAAGATATCATGGAAAATATACAAGACTATCCCCTAAAAAAAATAGTCATATCAACTACCTATAGCATTTGTTCACCGGGACATATCACTGATGAATGCCATTTACTTCCACAACTCAGAGATATAAAATTTGTTGCCTAGTCTGAATTCTTCTCAAAGAGAGATCTCAACAACAACAAAAAAGGGCAAGTAAATCAACTACCACCTTCAGCCCAACATGTGGCCACTCTGAATAATACAAGACAGGAAACCCCTGTATATGTAGCTAAATCTGGTAAAAAAAACCTGTAGGAAATTTTATTAACTATAGCAACATCCAACTGTGCTCAAACAAGAACTTACCTAAGTTTGAAGATATAAAATTCAATGGAGATACACAAAAATACTTTAGTCCAAAAACACAAAAATTAGCCTTGGATAAATGAGAAAAAATGTAAAATCTACACATAGAAAATTTACTTCCATTAGGGGTAAATTATATCCTCTTAGGAATGAAGCAAATTGAAGTACAACCAAAGAAAAAAAAGCAAAATTGTTTGCTATTTTGAAACAATATTTCAATCCCTTTGCATGGAATTACAAGGGTATGTCAAGATTTCATCTTGATGTATGCACTTAACATATTTGAGAATTGGTATTGAATTGTTTCAAGTATATATTGACAATATTTTGCAGATTAGGAGGCATGGACAACACTTGATTGAAGAAATTTTCAGATATGGAGTAGTGTTTCTTTCTCCCATTGGTGATTCATGGAGGAATTTAGTGGTGAATGGATATTGCCTTTGGGTATATCATGCACCATTAACTAATGAGGAGTTCTTGAGTTGAACAATTGGATGTACAAAATATGGAAGAGAATTTCTCTTCCATGTCAGATTCAGATTGATGATAAAAATCTTGACAAAAAGAAAAAAAATACAAGAAAAGTAAAAGAGAATAATATTGTTTGTGAAATTTATGGGCACAAGTAAGACAAGAGAAAAATTTGAAAAAAAAAAGAGAAAAGAGGAAAAAGAGTGAAAAAAAAATTGTAGCAAAAGGCATGTCCCACAAAATGGGGATACATGAGGACAAGTATCAATTTCAGCATGGATGAGGAACAATGAAGTCAGTATTTTATTTCTAGCAATAAGGAGTTAAATGATGACATAAGCAAATTCTTACTGCCCATCTAAAAAGAAAGGTTGCATCATTGTTGCAGATTTTAGCAGAAAAAGATGGTATTTTCATACAAATATTGACATGTTTTTGTAGAATAAGGATTGTTCTTATCCAAATAAGAGTGAGAGATATTCTCTCTCATTGTTGCCTCATGAGAGAAATTCTATTTTATTGAGGCAATTGAAAAAAAAAATGACAGAAGTTGGTTGAAAACCAGAAATGGCAGCCTCTTCTAATGAAAAAAAAAGATGAAAAAAAAAAAGAAAAAAAAAGGAAAAAAATGAATAATTCAGTAGTGAAAACCTCCTTGAGGTGCTGCTGAGTTGGCTTGCATGAAAACCGGTTTTTCGGTGTGCATTTCCTTGATGATCCATCCATTATTGTTCCACCATTGTACAAATCTCACACCGCAAATGTGTATATTTATGTTTTTAGATAGCTTGCTAACAATCATCAGAAGCAGCTTGTAAGGTGTATGATCAATTTTTTGGACAACAAGGTGTGTGTTTCTTGCATTTAAGTCATAGTAAGTATTTAGAATTTAGTATATGATAATCGGTATTTGGAATAAACAATTCATACATATTGACAAGTTAAAAATGCAACATGTTCAAAATGTCAAGAAACACCCCCTTCTGCCCTTAGTTGCATGGGAACTTCAAAACTGTGGAAAATGCACCTAAAGATTATGTTTTACTACCACTACAATAAAATAGAAATATAAAAAATGAATAATAGCATAGAGAGGGGATTTTTTATGGCTTACATACCCTAGAGATGGGTCCAGAATAGAATCTACAGCTAACTTTTGCATATGAGGTCATTTTTGCATTTTCTGATGCATCTTTGGAATAAGTAGAAACTATACCAGAATTGTTGAAAATGTTGTGGAATAGTAAAAAGAGTAGGGAACATCAAAAATTGAGGTTCCTAAAGCTCAAAATCATCCCACCACAAGTAGTACATCCCTCCAAAAATATTCAAATTTGATTTTTTTGTCAATTTTGTTTCAAAGGTGCAAAAATAACAAAATAGACATGGAGTAAACAAAAGGATGGAGAAGGAATTTTTGATATTATGGAATTATTACACACCCTAGAGATGGTTCCACAACATAATTTGTAGTAAAATTTTGAAAAATATGTCATTTCTGCATTTTTTGATGCATCTTTGGAATAAATAGGCATATCTTCGGAATAAGCAGGATATCTTTGGAATAAGCAGAAACTATAGCAGAATTGCTAAAAATGTTGCAGAATAGCAAAAAGAGGAGGGTACATCAAATATTGAGTTTCCTAAGGCTCTACCACATGTACGTACATCCCTCAAGAATTTCAAAATCAAAATTTTATCAATTTTGTTCAAAAGGTGCAAACAATAAAAATAGGCCTTTAGGCTAAAATGTTGTTAAGAACAAAAAATTCCACCAGTATTAGTGCATATGACAAATATGGTTCCAAAATAAGGATATTTCAAGATGAATCACATGATATCAAGCCTTTAAGAGGTACCTTGCAACACTACAACTTGTAGAAGGACATAAAAAGAGTCAAAATTACAGGAATTACAGAAAATTGCAATATTGAAGGATGAAAGTGCATAAGTCAAAGAGTTGCAAGTTGAAAATAATATGTATATATATATATATATATATATATATAATAGAGAGGAAGAAATTTTTTTTGCAAGAACTACAAAAATTGAAAAAATTGCAAGGTTGTAGAAATTACAAAGTGCTTGGTATAGTGCATCAAGGAAAAATTTATTAGGTAGCAGGTGGAAAAGGATGTTGTTCACACAGGTAAAACCTGCATATTACTATGGCCTACTAAGATGCATAAGGGCATGCATCAGTTCAAGCTGGGGGAGATGATGAGGCCTAGAAATACCTCATTTTTACACTATGTTTGACATATAAAACTACCATATTACTAAATATGACAAAATTAATTACCAAATAGTTGATTAGAATATATATTTGTTAAGTGTTTGCATAATTTTATGTTAGGAACATTTTGTTTTTGACTATTTTTAGCATTTTGTGACTATCTTTTCTTGATTAAATAACAAATAAAATATGTATTTCAATTAGCCAAATGTTGTATGTTGAGTAAAGGAGGCCCTATGATGTTTTGTCATTATTGTCAACACAATATAAGTATACTTGTAAAATGTTAAAAATTAGTATCATCTCAATTTTGGTATCATATTGCAATAAAATTACATTCTTATGGCATGAACAAATTTCTCTCAACAAGAACTACAACTTTGCTTTTTGAAGCAAGTCAATCCGAGCTATAGATAAAAAGTTATGAAGGTTACATAATTCTAGAAGTTCATGCCTTAGTATTTTCTGGAGCTATTAATAGGTGCAAATCTGCATTAAGGGGAACATTGGTGGATCTACTAGGAATGATCCAAAGTGAGTTAAGTTGGAAATTGTAGTGAAAAATCTATTTTAGAGGCCAACTTGACAGTGATGATAGGAGCAACTCCTGAAGAGTTAAGAGCTAAAAATCTAACCAAGTGTAGTTCATACAACCAATAACATATGGATACAATTTGGTATACATTGGAGTTACGAGGCACAAGTTATGAGCACTCCAAAAGGGCAATTAGGCATGTTTTGATAGTTGGAAAAACAGGTGATAGTCCATACAAATTCTAGCCACCTGTCACTATGAATGAAGGCATGGAATTTACCAAGGAGAAAGGGTGAAGTCAGTTGGATTTACCTCCTGGGAGCTATATTTACAGGCCTACATGGAAGCAATAACCAAAATCAACATCTTGAGGATGTTTTGAGCTTAAGTTGCATCTATAGCCAGTTATTTCGAAGATCTTTAGAATAACAAGGGAAAGTGTTGTAGTTTGACTTTCTACAATTTCCAAGCAGTTGAAAAGGTAACTTAAGGTTGAGGGAAGATAGGGAAAGTATCCTACAGTTGTCCCCACCATTCCTTGTCGACCAAAAGACATATCTCACAAGAAAGTCAACTAATGCAACTTACTTTATCCTGAAATAGACCTAGAATAGTTGCAACATAATAGGTGAATAAGTTACAAGATAGAAATGGCACATTTTGAAGTGAAGAAAGGTGTGCAAGATATTTCTAATACTCCTCCAGCGTACTCCTACCATTGAAGATGCTTTCTAAGGGCCAATGACTATTGTTGCAGCACAAATTGTCTAAAATTACACTTATTTTAGATCCAAAATTAATGGCAAATCACTATAAAATAACAAATAGGCTGATGTGAGCATGATATATATTGTAATATTTTATTATAAATAACATATCTCCCTTCTTGGTTGAGCTAAGGATGAAGTAGAATAGAGGAGAGTAGTAGTAGTAGTAAATAGGACTATACAACAATTCTCTGTAACAGTTTTTAGCATGTTTTGATAGCAATAAAAGTGCAGTTCTTTTGTCAAATTATATTTTGATTGTTAATTAGGTAAGGATTTTTTTTCACATCCTTCTAGATCCGGAAGTATGGGTCCACTTTCAGATCTAGAAGGAGGATTTTTATGATAGGTTTTAATTTGTAATTTTGTTGTAGCAGAATTAACAGATTGCTTGTCAGATATTATTTTCTTGTTTTAAGTTTGTGTGCTATTATTTATATTTTCCATTAGGTAACATTTGTGTGTGTGTCAGCTGACAAATTATATTAGATATTTTTTTTCCTTGTTTTCTCTGCTTTCCATGTTTTAGCAACTTTTAATTTTCAGCAGATTTCATTTTGTTGTCAATTCCTGTAGCAAAAGCTTGACGACCTTTTGTGGTAGGACATTGACAGGTGTTTTTATTTCCAAGCATCATTTCAATTCTGCAAAAGTAAACTAGGTTTCAATTCTGCAAGTGTAATTTAGGATTTCATTTCAGTAACATTTCAATTTAGCAATTTCAATTTTGTTATTTCAATTCTGCAAAAGTAGATTAGATTTCAATTCCTGCACTTGTAGTTAACTTTATATTTTTGAACTTAGAATAAGTTTTCAATTCCTTCAAGTTTCCATTCTACATATTAGGTTTAGTGTGACACCAAAAAGGCTAAAACAATTTGTTTCACCCAATAATTGCTTGAAATTTGAATGCTTGAATTCTACTCTACCCTAACCTTCTATCGTAGATAGCCTTGGACACCACCCTAGATTGATAAATCATTAAGATTAAATTATGTTATTAATAACACTCATTAAGTACCAAGGGAATATATACCCCAAAATCTTAAAACCTTAAAGATAAGAATTTACAAACGATATTTTTTTAGGGAAAATTCCAAAAAACTTGGATAGCCCTCTAAATTAATATACATCATCGTATCACCCATATTAGACCTCCTAGAAAATATCAACACCTATCCATGTCTAAAATTCATTAAATTCTAAATATTATTTCTTTTCATTTTTCTAAAAAATACTAAATACCATTTTTGGGGCACTAGATGAAGGAATTAGGGTCTGATAAAAGCTTGAAAAATCATCTAGATGACTAGAGTTATTTAGCATGACAATATCCACCTCTTTATCTAACTCTCTTTAAAATTTCAAGCCAATAAAATTATTGGATCAAAATTTATGCCCTCTATAATATAGACTCCTACATCATTTTGACCATTTGATTGAGAGATAGCAGGAGGCATAGGTGCCCTTGATTGTTGAGATGTTATAGCTGGAGACTATCACTTTGGCTACACTAGTTTGTGTTGACTTCCAAGGGTTGGTGGGTTGCTTTTCTCCCTTTCCTTGATTGCCCACTTCTTAGACCTCATTAGGTAATTTGATTGGACTTGAGGTCTTTTGGCCATTAGGTTATCTATCTCATCAGATATTGCATAGATTTATTCTTCATACCATGTCACTAAGACTCACTCTTGAGGAGCATAGTTAGGTTTCAATATAGAAGACAAGGAGGTATGTTATTTTGGTAACTGATATCTAGCTCCTAAGTATGAAATGGATGCTTGAGATGGTATAGTCTCTATTATTGCAATGTCCAAGATCTGAGATATTTTCTCTATGTTGCTCTAATTGTAGAAACATTCACGAGGTAGGTAGTACCATGAGGTAGACTCTTCTACATAATTATTTTATATAGGGGATATTTCCCTAGCATGACTAGGGATTATTATTTGCAAAGAAGTCACCACTAGGACTATTTTTTGGTTCTAGGTCTAGATTTGACCATTTGATTTCCTTGGAAATGAGGCCTAGGATACCCATTGGATGGGGCTCTCTAACCTTGATTTCCTTGTAATAATAGAGGTATTAAATTGTTTAAATATGGGTATTTTTGGGTATTTCATTCCCTTCTCATAAGAAACATTTTATTGGCTATTAAAGTAAGCAACTTATGGGATGCCTCCTTTTTGGGGTCCCTAGGAGTAAGAGGGGGTGGATTTTGCAAGGATATAGTAATCGAATATAAAACTAAAGGTGATTGAGAGGTCATTGGATGAGTAACAAGACTTGGGGATTGTATATTGGGGTATAAAGGCATAGGATGCTTGGGCCAGTATTTCAATCTAAATCAAGTCATTTTTAACTTGAATGGCTAATACATAGGCTTTCGGTAGGGATTTTCCTCTAGCTTTAATCATCAACAAGATTTCAAAATCCAAGGCTTTCAAATAATGTAGGAGTACCATACTTTGGGGGGACACATATCCTCAGGTATTCTATGCCAATAATTATGAAATCTAAGGTTGAAATCCTCTACTACCATCATGGGAACTCTTTTAATTATTGTTATTTGTTATAGGAGCAATAAACCCTTCTACTTTTTCTTTGAATATTTGCACAAAAAATATTGTCAAGCTAGTCCTAATTTATAATTAAACTGGATTGGAGTGTGATGTACCATTCTTGGGCCTTTCCCCTAAAAGGTTGTCAGTGTTATTAGATTCATATTTAGCTCTAATATATTATGGATCATGCATAGGCTTACCACATGGTTAAGATGATCAATGTGGGTAGTGAGATCCTCCTCAGAAAAATATGTGAGATATATTAGATTATATTAGGGAGTCTTCTCCCATACTTTATGTGGTGTTGGTAGAGCTAATAAACCTCTGTCATTCCAGACAGGGAATATTTTTGGGGGTGGTGGTGGAGCAACCATATTATATATTGTATTTCTTCTTCTTTATGGAATGGTTGTAGGTGGTGGTAGAAACCCTTGTCCAATTTGTTAGTGTAAAACTTGATCATAGTTTCTTTATCTAGCTATTTTTGTGTTCTTCATTTAAAAGGAAGTCACCAAGTGAATGCAACTTCATGCTCCAAAGATAGATATATCAAGGCCTTTATTGGGGCCTCAACCTAATGTCTTCAATAGAGGTTTCTTTTGGTGTTCATTATAGAGTAGAGTTGCCAAGTGAGTTAGAGGTCCTTCAACAAGAAGGAATAGGTAAAGAACCTCATCTAGTCTAGGTCTAAGTTGTTGCTACAATTTTTATGACCAATGATATGTCACTGGGGTCCCATTGGACATGCCATTAAATTGTTGTATTTGACTGTCCCATATAGGGTAGTCACACCTCGTAGGGAGTGACATAGCAGGGCCACAGTCAAGTGTAATATTTGGCTCAATTAGGGACCTCTAAGAAATTTTCATAAGGTTGAATCCTTGTTAAGATATGATATTTCAGACACACTTGAAATCAATAGGGAAAAGTGAAGAGGGAAACAGAAGAAAAATAACTCAACCAAAGGAAAATGTAGCAATTTTTCAAAATATTAGCTAAGATATTCCTACAAAAATAGGCCTAAACACTATGTTCCAATGGTGAATGCTTTCATCTCCTTGACATAGTTAAGCACAAATGAGATTCATCAACATAGGCATGCATAAAGAGGTGGGTCCTTCAAGAGATCCAAAAATAGCTAAAAATAGATGCAAGCCCTTCACACACACATACATCAATAAAACCTAAACAAGTAAAAAATCACAGACACACACATACACACATCAACGGGTATGCAAGGAGTCATATATGACAACCAAAAATTGATGCAGGATTTCAAAATATATATATATATAAGCAATTATTTACAAATATCATGCTAGAAGCGATGGTTTGATTTACCCACAAGCCACTTAGATGCCACCTGCTCTTTCAAAAAGAAATGAAAGGAAAGCTTATAAATGACTATAATTATAACCTTGCCAATCCTTGGCACAACCTAAACTATTGCTATTTATAAATGATAATAGGGATATTTTCCCTCCAAAACTTGTAGGATGATTTGAATTTCTTAGCTACCCTCTTTCTAGGGATTCTAAATATTAAATGAGGACAACTTCCAACATTGCTTCTATCAGTCTACAACTATCATGGCTATATATCCCATTCTTTCATCTTTAATGGCTCAACTACCTTCTCTTGATTTACCAGGTTGTAATGTCCTTGATAGATAATCCATATTTTCTTACTAATAGTGCATTATCCTATCTCATATGATTCTAGAAATTTGTGCACCATAACTCATACCTACCCCATTTGGTACCAGTACCAATGTGCTCTTGTTTGTCTTAGTGGTTGCTCGTATTTTTGGAAATTTTTGTTAGAAGCTTTATCCACTCATTTGGACATTTTCCTAGTCCATTTCTTCAATATTTTTATGAGTTTTGACAAGTGATTTCATTGAAATTTCTTCCATCAAAATTTACATCCTTTGTCTTAGTCTTGTCCACAAAACTCTTGATCCCCTTTACTTGTGCCCTTAGGCCCTTGCCTTTATAATTTTTTAAAAATTCTTCCCTCCTTGGCTATAACACATCTTACCTTGTGATAACATATTTTCTCTATACTTTTTAAAGTAAGATTCTTTTAAAGCACCTTTTTTAGTGCAAGCTATGGATGATGACTCTTAGTTCTTGGGTCCTTTATCTAGGATATTTCCATCCATGCCAATATGCTAGCAATCTAGTTAGCTATTCTTAATGGGTGAGTTATTGATGTAGAGAGGATTTCACCTTGGTGACCTATTTAGTTGAATGTGGGGAAGTAAATATCCTATGAAGTCTCTTGGTGTAGATTCATCGTAAGAGTTTATCATATTTCACCAATTGCTAGTTCCCTCTTAACTATCTTCCACCATTAGAGATAACCTTAAATGTGTAGTGAAGAGATGATGTATGAGGTGCAAGAGGCCATGGAACCAAACCAATGTAGACAAGATTTGACTAATTTGATTAAAATATAGATGTTTTTTGGGTTTATCCTCTACTAATGATATATCTTTTTAAGTTATCACCAAAAATATCACTAGCTCTCATCAAGAGCAAGATCTAGTTCAAAAATCATTGAAAGGATTGGACAATATCACTGTGGACTATTACCTTATGAGGGATTGATGATCAACTTGTTTCCATAGTTTGAGGGTCTTTACACCCATATTTATCCTTTAGAGATACATGTTTGGTGGTGTCTAACATGGAATTCCTGGTAGTTGATGAAGATTGTGGTCCCTCTATCTATGCTTTAGGTCTTGTCTCATATTTGGTATTCAATCTAACCAAGTTTTAGTAATTTATTACTACACTTATATATGTTTATAGGAGTAAGCATTTAAATTTCTAGTTGTCAATGCATTACAACTATGGCTATTGTGCAAAATAATATTATTATAACCTTGGCTTATTGTCTCTATCAGCTTAGGTTTTTTCCTTTCTTCTATATTTATTTTTTGCATTTCTCAAACCCTTTTCCCCTTGAAGTTGGTATATTAGGCTAGAGTAGGATAAATTTTCTCAAGGTCACATCTTAAAAGGAGTCATCCTTGTAAAAAATCCTAGAGGTCCCAGATTGATCCAACTCCCTACCCTCAAATTGACCTTGTTGTGTTGTTCTACATGAGGTTCGATAGTCCCGACTATCTAGTCCCTCCTATCCAATTACTAGGAAAAATAAGATAAGACAATAAAAATAATATTTTTTAGCCATAAAGGAGTCTAAACAAACCCTATCAACTCATCCAATCCCTAATATTTAATCATAGAATCTTAATAGATGGATACGAGTTATCAACTACAATTATGATGTTTGGTATAAAAGAAACAAAAAAGGCAAATAATATAAAGTGGAAACCACTAGAAGTGGAGTTGGTAAAATAAAATATTGATGGAGCATCTAAAGAAACTCTAGGATTATGTTGGCTTTTAAGCCTTACTACCACAAAAATATCATAAGTCCCAATATAAATAAGCCACAATATTAAAGGTTAAAATATCAATAATGAAGAGTAGAATAATATATGAGAAATTTAATATGTATATCAAGGCCAATATAATAATAAAATAACATTCACTTATATAATCAAATATGAATGGCCTAAATCATTCATGAACTACGCATGAAGAAAATTTACAATATTAATTGCTCAAAATTTGTAATAAAATATTTATTCACTTTTATTTATATGACAATCACATAATAAGATATTCTGATTGCTTTCTCATGCAACATTATCTCCATATTATAGCCATAGTAGTGTGACTTAAAGTACTTGACTATTTCTCTCCATATGACAAGTCCTATGACCTTTGGCTTATCATCTTGCCACTTGTATACTAGGCCCTTGACTTTATTCTTGCATGCACACTTGCACACTTCTACATGACTCTTACACTTATACATGCACTCCTAATCTAATATATTTGTTCACATTCTCACATTATATATTTGCACACTTGCACACATGACATTTGTGCACTGATGAGTGTTGTTAATGTTCATCATTTAATTTTTAATTTGTCAAATCCAGGATGGTTTCTAAGGCTATATATGATAAAGGAGGTTGGTATTTCTATAATTTAGAAATTAGGACACTTACTTAAATTGCAGGAACATAGGTTCATATGATTCTTGCAGGTATCAACTATCACTAAATTGCAAAATTAAAATTAATCTAAATTGCAGAATTGAAACAATCTAATTTTTAGAATTGAACTATGCTAAATAAATAAAAAAAATTCATTATTTTTGTTAAATTGAAGTGCTATTAAATGTAAATCTTGGATTGAAATCAACTAAATTGAAAAATATTGGAAATTTAGCTACTGAAACAGAATTTGCTAAAATAGGAAATTATTGTTGAAACTATGAAAATATTGTAAATGAAATTGCAAAAATGAAATGAGAAATACAAAAGGAAATAAGGTCAGCTAGCTAAAAAACCACACTCACACATTCACACTTGAAAATAGAGCAAAAACATATTACAACATTTTAGCAAGAAACTGACAACTTTTTGACAAAAAATGAACAAAAATAGAAAACCTGTAAAAAAATAGTAATAGCTCCTTCCACTAGGCCCAAGAGTGGGCCCTTGCTCATAGGTCTGGTATAAGGTCTAATAAATAAAATATAAACTCTAAATAGCTACTCAATACATCAACATGATATGTAAAATACTACACTTTTATTGGAAAATCCCTACTATTACAAAAGTTACTGAAATATTGTTTATGATCTAATTTGCTAACATTTTTCCAAATATTTAAAATTAGGTGGGGGAATTTATTTATACAATAATTTATTCATACCAATACTACATTAAACAAATATAAAATCAATCTACCCTACCACGGGCTCCTGATTTGTTGCTTGGCTACAGTTGACTTAGTCTAGAATTAAGATAAAATCTAGTTTACAACCAAGTGTGCAGCTGTATTTACCTCCAATTCAATGGGAAATAGGAAAGGAATAGATTAATATAATTTGTCATAGATATACACATGTTATGTTGTTCATTCTCCCAAATATTTGGTCAAAAACCTATTTTTTTGCTATTTCTAAAGTGTTTCTGTAGCGACTTTTGAACATCAGGCTACATACCTGTCAGATGTTGTTAGCTTCAATTCAGTCACATGGGATCACTTCCAAATTCTTTATGGGTCCCTCCTGATCACTCTAATTCTCCCTAAATGGTTTTAGCTCCACTTTTGTTAGAGACTCAACTCAACTCAACTTAATACAAAATCCTCTTCAGTCACTTAGACAAGCTTCACATAGAATCTTGTTTAATATTACATAAACATATAGATAATTGTTAGAGACTCAATATGCTTCACACTCACAACAATGCTCAATTACTTTCATTATCTTTCTCAAATCAAATTATAATATAGAGCAATTTCTTTCACAAAACTTGAACTATCACTTCAACACTTCCAATTGACTAGGCTCAATCAACTCCACTCAATCAATCACTCAATGAAACACTCATTGCTTACAAACCCTAGTCCAAGCATATGAACACTCAATTATTTTCAACAATGCTTATCAATTAATCTCACATAACAATGATACTCATGTTCTTGCACAAACATTAGTTTCAAGATAGTTCTCAACTTCACATAACAATGATACTCATGATCTTGCACAAAACCTAATCATGCATATGAAGGTTCATTTAATGTTTCCAACAATACTTATAAAACAAGGTTTTTATCATCAAATTTCACTCATAAAAATATTTAACAATCAAACTCAAAAATTCTTATCAAACAAACCTTTTCTCTCCAACTTAGCATTCACAACATCCAACAATCACTCACAAGGAAGATGTGCCCATACCTTTTGTTTGATGAAGAATTGTCCTTAAATACCTGTTTTAATCATAACCACTCTCTTTGCCAATCACAAGGGTTAGATGTCACAAATACAACTTATCACTCCCTCTAGATATTAATGCATTTCTCAAATAAAAAATAATCACCACTTCAAAATATCCCACGACATTGACAAGGATTCATTATATTTTTAATTAAATTATTCTATCCCCTTTTATAATAAAAATGAAATTCATTTTTCACCTTTTAACTCCACTCTCTAATTTATTTTCTAGGCATCAAAGAATTAAAATAAAATATTTTAATCCTTATATATCCCTACTTCAAACCACTACTGTCACTTCCCTATTAATGATACATATGCCTTAAAACACCCTTTTTATATCATAGACATTGAAAAAATTAAATCAATTTTTCATACCTTAGGTTTGTCACAAAAATGTTTGCGCACCACACAACTACCTCTGTCCAAACTCGAACCCAAAACCTCACTGCTTGGACTGCGCCCTAGATAATGCTAGGCTTTCCACCTGGGCTATGTGCCTAGTTGAAAAAAAGGCCTCATGATGTCCCTTTTGTCCTTGTATTTCACGCAAAACATGTTGAACAAAAAACCTTTCCTTTCTTCCTTGCAAAATGTGATCGTGCGACTTGAACCCATGACCTAGCCTCCACGAAAGTCTTATCACTGCCTTGCCTATCATCTTCGCTACCTAGCACATTATGTAGGATTTTTGTGCCCTCTCTTACTTCAATGTCCACTTCTTTGTCCTATTCGAATTGAATGAAAACTCTTCCCTCGAAGTGCACAAAATATTATTTTTTTCCACTTAGGCTTCGAATGCATGATCAAATTTGGGGAAATAAATTTACCCCCTCTTTATATTCAATGTGATGAATATGAAAGCGTTGAAACTTATTTTTATTTTGCCACCATTTTTCAAAAAGAATTTTGGCACCAAGAATAGTTTAAATTAAAATTTTAACCAAAAGGTTAAAATATTTTAATTTAAATTATTTAACCTTTACCTCCTTTAATATTTTTAAAACTTGCTCACTTGCTCTTTTCAAGGAGAATATTTTGCACACATAAAACCTTATTTTTCTCATGGGCCCAATTAATTTAATTTTTAAAAATTGTTTATATTTTTGACCCATGGCCTCCTTTGCTGAGATCTTCCTTCAAAACAGTTTATTACTTCAAACTCATGGTTCTAATTACTTTGGAGAGAACCTTGGCTTGTATTTACTTTTGAAATAAATGACAAAAAACTTGCTCATATTTCCAAAAATCTCCCCCTTTGTCATTGATGGCAACCCATTTTCATTTTATCATTTCCTTTACCTCTTTTTGTTCTTCTCACCCTAAGAAATTGCTCCCCTTGACTGAATGCTTTGCTCCTATCTCAAATCTCTCCCCCTTACTCAAATATCTCCCTCTTTGTCATCAATGGCAAAGGGTCACCTTTGGGGCTCGGGTATAAGAATTAAACTCTTATCTTAGCCCCTCCCCCACCTCCTCTTGAGGTGGTTAATTTTGGGGTGGGAGTATTTCTACTCTCACCATGCACTGATATTTACCTTTGTCCATTTTCCTTTTCATCTTATCCTTTTGATCCCTCTAACTATTCATGTTCTTGCCTATCTCTAGAATGTCTACTCTACACCACTTTGATTTATGTCCATAATTATTTCACTTATAACACTTAATGTTATTATTCCTTGGGGGTGAAAATGTCTTGGGATTTCTCTTGGTGAAGCCATATCTATTCCTATCATGAATCCTGCAATTCATTGCCTTGTGACCAAACTGATTACAAGAGTAGCAATACCCTTGGCAAAAATTCCTATTTCTAAAATTCCCATATTCTTGTATTTCATGTGTCCTGCACTGAGAAGCTTTGTGCTCAAACTTGTGATATGAGAAGAATCATCCATTGAAACTACCTTGCCTTGACCTCATTGGTATTTTAGTCTCTTTTACTCTATGTTGGTTCTTGTTCCATTTGTTCCTTGTTGAAATTTTTGTTGTCCAACTCATCCTCAGAAGTCTCACTCTCTCTTACACTCTCTTATTCTGAAGTTTCTTCTTCTTCAAAAATTGAGGTTGACTCCTCTCCTTGTTTATTTTGTACTTGTTCAAAACAAAGGTATGCCTTGTTTGTAGACCATATTTGTATCTTGATAATATTGTCTATGGTTTTTGAGATTTTCCCAAACTTTTGTAACATGTCCTTAGAATATTTTACTTATTTCCTAAGTAGATCCACCTCATGCTATAACCTTTCACATTATAAAAACTTTACTTCTAACTTCTTTTTGAATCTCCTAGTCTTAGCCATTGACTTATTTAGATCCTCTATAAACGTTATTTTCTCTTCATCACATTCTTGAAACTGAAGCTTAAGTTTGGAGTTTTGTTTTCTTATATCCTTTAATGTATTAAGGGCATAAATAAGTTCACCTTCAAGATCAACTTATCTTGTTTTTGATTCTTCCTCTATTTATTTACCTTTGGAATGATCTTCATTTTCTTCTTATTTTTCTTCTATAGAATCACCTGTTTCTTCCTCTATTTCCATGAGTAGATTCTCTTATGGTCCTTCAATTGTATATTCATATTCATCATCACTGAAACTAAAACCACTCTCTGTACAACTATCTTCAATATGGCTAAAATTTACACATCTAAAATACTTGAGCATTTTTGGTGACCTTTTTTTAACCACTTCCTTTTCTTTTTATAGAAATAGAACTTCATATTTATCATCATTTGAGGAAAATTCATCGCTATTACTTGAAAACTTACTTGATTTGTCTGCATAGAAACTCTTCTTATATATTTGTAAGAACTTCTTTCCTTGCTTGCCTTGTCTATCCCTAGTTTTCTTTTGGTACCTATATTTTTGTGTTTCCCTGTTCTTATGATCCTATTTTTCTTCATCATTGCTATTTCTATATTCTTGAAAATTAGATTCATAATGACCATAATTTCCACAATTGAAACATATTATAGATTTCATACCTTTAAACTTTCTTGGATCCTTATTCCTTCTGCCATAATTTGCTTCTTCATCACTGGATAACTCATTGCTTGAATTTGACTTCTTACCCTTTGTCTTCTTAGTGGCTTTAAATGTTGCTTCTTTCTAAGGAATATGTTCATCTTTTGTTCTCATCTCAAAAGCTATGAGAATGCCATGTAATTCATCACTTGTCAAAATATTACTATCTTTGATTCCTTTATAGCTAAAATATTTTCACTAAACCATTTTTGGAGTGACCTTAAAATATTATCTCAAACATCATATTATTGAACTTCAAGTCCAAGTCCTTAAATGGAGTTAACAACGTCATCCACATGAAGTATATAAGCACTAATGCTTTCCTCATCCTTAATTTTTAGGTCTTCAAATATTTCCTTGATATTTCATAATTTTACCTTTTTGACATTTTTATCTCCTTCATATATGCCTTGTAATTTATCCCAAATTTCCTTTGTTGATTTGTAATGCATAACCTTTATAAACTTTGTTTTATGCAAACCTCTTAAAATTGCATTCATTGATTTTGAATTGTAATGATGTAGAAGCTTACCATATTTATCTATAGGTGGAGTAGCTGGTGGTGTGTATCCATTTTCAACTGCTTCCCATATTTCATTTCCAAGAGCCATAAGGTGAATCTTCATTTTCATACTCCAAAATACATAATTTCTTCCATAAAATAATAGTGCTAAATTATCTAAGGATACACTCTTAGAATCCATTTGTGTTCTTGTGAGTTTTTCCTTCAAGCTGTTAAACTCTTCTAAAGGAACCCGCTCTGATACCAATTGAAGAACACAAGCTTATACTGAGACGAGGGGTGAACAGTATAAGATCACTTTTTACTTTTATGTCCCAATATATATTATAGAATATATTAATGGTAATATCAACAATAGTAATCAAAGTAATGCATAAATAACCACACACAATAGAGACACCAATTTAATGTGGTTCACCCAATGTGGGCTACTCCATGAAGAAAATATTTCACTAAAATTTTCTCATAAAATATCTTGGGAAACCTTTCCCTATTATAATGTTTATGGAAATTTATCCAAAGGAGACACCAATATCCTAATCAAGTTTGTGGATCTCTATATACAAGAGAACTCATTCTCCTTTGCTATGTTTAATGATCTTCTAGAAGAATTGCTACCTCCATTACACTAGCTTATGGATATCTATCCACTGAAGACTCCTATCCTCACTCAGAAGACCTTTCCTCACTGCCCTAGCTAATGGACCTCTATCCACTGGAGACTGTCATTCTCTATACTCTATCACCTCCAAAGCTTGCTCTCAGATCTATCTCAAATTTGCACTAAACACAATCCTTTAGTCTAACACAAATTTTATCAATATCTATCCTTAAATTTGTTCTAAACACAATCGTTCGATCTAGCACAAACATGTTGAATCTTTATCCTCAAATTTACACTAAACATTGTTCTTTGGTTTTGCACAAATCTGCTCAATATTTGTCCTCAAATATGTACTAAACATAGTCCTTCGGTCTAGCACAAATATGCTCAATCTCTATCTCTGGGCTGGAGCAAACCTATCCTCAAATATACACCAAACATTGTCCTCAAATCTGTCTTTAATCCTTAACACAAAGCTTGAATCAAACACAAATCAAATTTGCTAGATCTACGCCAAACCTTAACCCAAGGTTTGAACAAATCAATCAATCAACTCTACTCTTAAGTCTTCTCAAAGACTTATCTCAAATCTACATTGTAAGCTTCCACAAAATCTTACACTAATTTATCCACAAGTCCTCTCTAGAACTTGTCCAATCTTCTCAACAAGTCTTCACTAAGACTTACCTCAAATATGCTCAACAAGTCCTCACTAGAACTTATCCAATCTTCTCAGCAAGTCTTCACCAAGACTTACCTCAAATCTATATTGTAAGCTTCCACAAAAGCTCACTCAACTCAACTCAACTTAACACAAAATACTCTTCAATAACTTAGAAAATCTTTACATAGAATCTTGTTTAATATTATAGAAACATATAAAGAATTGTTAGACTCAATATGCTTCACACTCGCAACAATGCTCAATCACTTTCTCAAATCAAATTAGAATATAGAATAATTTGTTTCACAAAAATTGAAATATCACTTCAACACTTCCACTTGACTAGGCTCAATCAACTCCACTCAATCAATCACTCAATGAAACACTCCTTGCTTACAAACCCTATTCCAAGCATATGAACACTCACTCAATTATTTCCAACAATGCTTATCAAACAATCTCACATAACAACGATACTCATGTTCTTTCACAAACCCTAGTTTCAAGATAGTTCTCAACTTTACATAACAATGATACTCATGATCTTGCACAAACCCTAATCATGCATATGAAGGTTCATTCAATATTTCCAATAATTCTTATCAAACAAGGTTTTTATCATCAACTTTCACTCATAAAAACCTTTAACAATAAAAATCAACAATTCTTATCAAACAACCATTTTCTCTCCAACTTAGCTTTCATAACATCCAACAATCACTCACAAGGAAGATGTGCCCATACCTTTTTTTTGATGAAGAATTTTCCTTAAACATATGTTTTAATCATAACCACTCTCTTTGCCAATCACAAGGGTTATAGGTCACAAATACACCTTATCACTCCCTCTAGATCTTAATGCACTTCTAAAAGAAAAAATAATCACCACTTTAAAATATACCAAGGCATTGACAAGGCTTCATTATATTTTTAATTAAATTATTCTATTCCCTTTTATAATAAAAATTATATTCCTTTTTCACATTTTAACTCAACTCTCTAATTTATTTTCTAGGCATCAAAGAATTAAAATAAAATATTTTAATCCTTATATCTCCCTACTTCAAACCACTAATGTCACTGCCCTCTTAATGATACGTATGCCTTAAAACACCATTTTTATATCATAGACCTTGCAAAAATTAAATTAATTTTCATACCTTAGGTTTGTCACAAAATATTTGCGCACCACACAACTTCCTCTGTCCAAAATCAAACCCAAAACCTCACTACTAGTGTTGCACCCTAGCGAATGCTAGGCTTGCTGCCTAGGGTATGCACCTAGTTGAAACAAAGGCCTCATGATGTCCCTTTTGGCCTTGTATTTCATGCAAAACATGTCGAACCAAAAACCTTTCCTTTCTTCCTTGTAAAACATGATCATGGGACTTGAACCCATGACCTAGCCTCCATGAAAGTCTTATCATTGTCTTGTCTACCGTCTGTGCTACCCAGCGCATTGTGTAGGATTTTTGCACCCTCTCTTACTTCAACATACACTTCTTTGTATTATCTGAATTGCACGAAAACTCTTCCCTTGAAGTGCATGAAATATTATTTTTCTCCACTTAGGCTTCGAATGCATGATCGACTTTGGGGAAATAAATGTACCCCCTATTTATATGCAATGTGATGAATATGAAGGCGTTGGCCCTCATTTCAATTTTACCACCATTTTTCAAAAAGAAATTTGGTGCCAAGAATAGTTTAAATTAAAATTTTAACCAAAAGGTTAAAATATTTTAATTTAAATTATTTAACCTTTACCTCCTTTAATATTTTTAAAACTTGCTCACTTGCTCTTTTCAAGGAGAATATTTTTCACACATAAATCCTTATTTTTCTCATGGGCCCAATTAATATAATATTAAAAAATGTTTATCTCTTTGACCCATGGCCTCCTTTGTTGAGATCTTCCTTCAAAACAATTTGTTACTTTGAACTCATGGTTCTAATTAATTTGGATAGAACCTTACCTTGTATTTACTTTTTACATCAATGACAATAAACTTGCTCATATTTCCAAAAATCTCCCCCTTCTTCATTGATGGCAACCCATTTTCCTTTTATCATTTCCTTTACCTCTTTTTGTTTTGCTCCCCCTCAAAAACTACTCCCCCTGACTGAATACTTTCCTTCTAACTCAAATCTCTCCCCCTTACTCAAATATCTCCCCCTTTCTCATAAATGACAAAGGGTCACCTTTGGGGCTTGAGGCTAAGAATGAAAATTTTAGCTTAGCCCCTTTAAAAAGTCTTCACTAATACTTACCTCAAATGTGCTCAACAAGTCCTCATTAGAACTTATCCAATCTGCTCATCAAGTCTTCACCAAGACTTACCTCAAATCTATATTGCAAGCTTCCACAAAATCTTACTCAACTCAACTCAACTTAACACAAAATACTCTTCAATAACTTAGAAAATCTTCACATAGAATCTTGTTTAATCTTATAGAAACATATAGAGAATTGCTAGAATCAATATGCTTCACACTCCCAACAATGCTCAATCACTTTCAATCTCTTTCTCAAATCAAATTAGAATATAGAATAATTTGCTTCACAGAACTTGAACTATCACTTCAACACTTCCAATTGACTAGGCTCAATCAACTCCACTCAATCAATCACTCAATGAAACACTCATTGCTTACAAACCCTAGTCCAAGCATATGAACCCTCACTCAATTATTTCCAACAATGCTTATCAAACAATCTCATATAACAATGATACTCATGTTATTGCACAAACCCTAGTTTCAAGATAGTTCTCAACTTCACATAACAATGATACTCATGATATTGCACAAACCCTAATCATGCATATGAAGGTTCATTTAATGTTTCCAACAATGCTTATCAAACAAGGTTTTTATCATCAAATTTCACTTAGAAAAATATTTAACAAGCAAACTCAAAAATGCTTATCAAACAACCCCTTTTCTCTCCAACTTAGCATTCACAACATCCAACAATCACTCACAAGGAAGATGTGCCCATACCTTTTGTTTGATGAAGAATTATCCTTAAACACCTGTTTTAATCATAACCACTCTCTTTGCCAATCACAAGGGTTAGATGTCACAAATACACCTTATCACTCCCTCTAGATCTTAATGCACTTCTAAAATAAAAAATAATCACCACTTCAAAATATCCCAAGGCATTGACAAGGCTTCATTATATTTTTAATTAAATTATTCTATCCCCTTTTATAATAAAAATGAAATTCCTTTTTCACCTTTTAACTCCACTCTCTAATTTATTTTCTAGGCATCAAAGAATTAAAATAAAATATTTTAATCCTTATATCTCCCTACTTCAAACCACTACTGTCACTGCCCTCTTAATGATACATATGCCTTACAACACCCTTTTTATAGCATAGACATTGAAAAAATTAAATCAATTTTCATACCTTAGGTTTGTCACAAAAATGTTTGCGCACCACACAACTGCCTATGTCCAAACTCGAACCCGAAACCTCACTACTAGCACTACGCCCTAGCGAACACTAGGCTTTCCACCTGGGCTGTGTGACTAGTTTAAACAAAGGCCTCATGATGTCCCTTTTGTCCTTGTATTTCACACAAACATGTTGAACGAAAAACCTTTCCTTTCTTCCTTTCAAAATGTGATCGTGCGACTTGAACCCATGACCTACCCTCCACGAAAGTCTTATCACTGCCTTGCCTATCCTCTTCGCTACCTAGCACAATGTGTAGGATTTTTGTGCCCTCTCTTACTTCAACGTCCACTTCTTTGTCCTATCTGAATTGCATGAAAACTCTTCCCTCGAAGCGCACAAAATATTATTTTTCTCCACTTAGGCTTTGAATGCATGATCGACTTTGGGGAAATAAATTTACCCCCTCTTTATATGCAATGTGATGAATATGAAGGCATTGACCCTCATTTTTATTTTGCCACCATTTTTCAAAAAGAACTTTGGCACCAAGAATAGTTTAAATTAAAATTTTAACCAAAAGGTTAAAATATTTTAATTTAAATTATTTAACCTTTGCCTCCTTTAATATTTTTAAAACTTGCTCACTTGCTCTTTTCAAGGAGAATATTTTGCACACATAAAACCTTATTTTTCTCATGGGCCCAATTAATATAATTTTAAAAAAAGTGTTTATATTTTTGACCCATGGCCTCCTTTGTTGAGATCTTCCTTCAAAACAATTTATTACTTCAAAATCATGGTTCTAATTACTTTGGAGAGAACCTTGCCTTGTATTTACTTTTGACATCAATGACAAAAAACTTGCTCATATTTCCAAAAATCTTCCCCTTTGTCATTGATGGCAACCCATTTTCCTTTTATCATTTCCTTTACCTCTTTATGTTCTACACCCCCTGAGAAATTGCTCCCCTTGACTGAATGCTTTCCTCCTATCTCAAATCTCTCCCCCTTACTCAAATATCTCCCCCTTTGTCATCAATGGTAAAGGGTCACCTTTGGGGCTTAGGTCTAAGAATTAAACTCTTATCTTAGCCCCTCTCCCACCTCCTCTTGAGGTGGTTAATTCTGGGGTGGGAGTATTTCTACTCCCAACATGAACTGATCTTTACCTTTGTCCACTTTCCTTTTCATCTGATCCTTATGATCCCTCTAACTATTCATGTTCTTGCCTATCTCTAGAATTTTTACTCTACACCACTTTGTTTTATGTCCATAATTATTGCACTTATAACACTTAATGTTATTATTCTTTGGGGGTGAAAATATCTTGGGATTTCTCTTGGTGAAGCCATATCTATTCCTATCATGAACCCTGCAATTCATTGCCTTATGACCAAACTGATTACAAGAGTAGCAATACCCTTGAAAAAGTTGCCTATTTTTGAAATTCCCATATTCCTATCTTTCATGTGTCCTGCACTGAGAAGCTTTGTGCCCAAACCTGTGACATGAGAAGCATCATCCATTGAAACTACCTTGCCTTGACCTCATTGGTCTTTTAGTCTCTTTTACCCTGTGTTGTTTCTTGTTCCATCTATTCCTCTTTTGTGCATTATTCCTTTCCTTGTTGAACTTTCTATTGTCCAAATCATCCTCAAAAGTCTCACTCTCTCTTACACTCTCTTCTTCTGAAGTTTCTTCTTCTTCAGAACTTGAGGTTGACTCCTCTCCTTGTTTCTTTTGTACTTGTTCAAAAACAAGGTATGTCTTGTTTGTAGACCATCTTTGTACCTTGATAATCTTGTCTATGGTTTTTGAGATTTTCCCAAACTTGTGTAACCTATCCTTAGACTATTTTACTTCTTTCCTAAGTAGATCTACCTCATGCTCTAACCATTCACATTCTAAAACCTTTGCTTCTAACTTCTCTTTGAATCTCCTTGTCTTAGCCATTGACTTATTTAGATCCTCTATAAGCTTTCCTTTCTCTTCATCACATTCTTGAAACTGAAGCTTAAGTTTGGATTTTTGATTTCTTACCTCCTTTAATGCATTAAGGGCATAAATAAGTTCACCTTCAAGATCAACTTCTCCTATTTCTGATTCTTCCTCTATTTCTTTGCCTTTGGAATTATCTTCATTTTCTTCTAATTTTTCTTCTATAGAATCACCTGTTTCTTCCTCTATTGCCATGAGTAGATTCTCTTCTGGTCCTTCAAGTGTATATTCATATTCATCATCACTAAAACTGAAACCACTTTTTGTACAACTATCTTCAATATGGACAAAATTTACACATCTAAAACACTTGAGAATTATTGGTGACCTTTTCTTAACCACTTCCTTTTCCCTTTACATAAATAGAACTTCATATTTATCATTATTTGAGGAACTTTCATCACTATTACTTGAATAATTACTTTCTTTGTCTGCATAGAAAATCTTCTTCTATATTTGGAAGAACTTCTTTCCTTGCTTGCCTTGTCCATCCCTGCTTTTCTTTTGGTACCTATATTTTTTTGTTTCCTTGTTCTTATGATCCTATTTTTCTTCATCATTGCTATTTCTAGCTTCTTGAAAATCAGATGCATAGTGACCATAATTTCCACAATTGAAACATCTAACATATTTTATACCTTTAAACTTTCTTGGATCCTTGTTCCTTCTACCATAATTTGCTTCTTCATCACTGGATGACTCATTGCTTGAATATGACTTCTTACCCTTAGTCTTCTTAGTGGCTTTAAATGTTGCTTCTTTCTAGGGAATAAGTTCCTCTTTTGTTCTCATCTCAAAAGCTGTGAGAATGCCATGTAATTCATCCCTTGTCAAAATATCACTATCTTTTGATTCCTCTATAGCTAAAATATTTTCACTAAACCTTTTTGGGAGTGACCTTAAAATATTATCACAAACATCATATTCTTGAACTTCAAGTCCAAGTCCTTGCATGGAGTTAACAACCTCATCCACATGAAGTAGATAAGCACTAATGTTTTCCTCATCCTTAATTTTTAGGTCTTCAAATATTCCCTTGATATTTTGCAACTTTACCTTTTTGACCTTTTTATCTCCTTCATATATGCCTTGTAATTTATCCCAAATTTCCTTTGTTGATTTGCAATGCATAACCTTTATAAAATTTATTTTATGCAAACCTCTCAAAATTGCATTCATTGATTTTGAATTGTAATGATGTAGAATCTTACCATATTTATCTATAGGTGGAGTAGCTGGTGGTGTGTATCCATTTTCAACTGCTTCCCATATTTCATTTCCAAGAGCCATAAGGTGAATCTTCATTCTCATACTCCAAAATACATAATCACTTCCATAAAATACTAGTGCTAAATTATCTAAGGATCCACTCTTAGAATCCATTTGTGTTCTTGTGAGCTTTTCCTTCAAGCTTTTAAACTCTTCTGAAGGAACCCGCTCTGATACCAATTGAAGAACACAAGCTTATACTGAGAGGGGGGTGAATAGTATAAGACCACTTTTTACTTTTCTTTCCCAATCAATATTATGCAATATATTAATGGCAATATCAATAGTAGTAATCAAAGCAATGCATAAATCACCACACACAATAGAGACACCAATTTAACGTGGTTCACCCAATGTGGGCTACTCCATGGAGAAAATATTTCACTAAAATTTTCTCAAAAAATCTCTTGGGAAACCTTTCCCTATTACAATGTTTATGGACCTCTATCCAAAGGAGACACCAATACCCTAATCAAGTTCGTGGATCTCTATCCATAAGAGAACTCCTTTCCTCTACTATGGCTAGTGATCTTCTAGAAGAACTGCTACCTCCATTGCACTGGCTTATGGATCTCTATCCACTGAAGACTCCTATCCTCACTCAGAAGACTTTTACTCAATGCGCTAGCTAATGGACCTCTATCCACTGGAGATTATCATCCTCTATACTCTATCACCTCCAAAGATTGCTCTCATCTCTATCTCAAATTTGCACTAAACACAATCCTTCGGTCTAGCACAAATCTTCTCAATATCTATCCTCAAATCTGCACTAAACATAGTCCTTAGGTCTAGCACAAATCTGCTCAATATTTATCCTCAAATATTCACTAAACATAGTCCTTTGATCTAGCACAAATTTGCTCAATATCTATCCTCAAATCTATACTAAACATAGTCCTTTAGTCTAGCACAAATCTTCTCAATCTCTATCTCTAGTCTGGAACAAACCTATCCTCAAATCTACACCAAACATTATCCTCAAATATGTCCTGAAGCCTTAACACAAAGCTTGAATCAAACACAAATCAACTCTACTAGATCTACCCCAAACCTTAACCCAAGGTTTGAACAAATCAATCAATCAACTCTACTCTCAAGTCTTCTCAAAGACTTATCTCAAATCTGCATTGTAAGCTTCCACAAAATCTCACACTAATCTGTCCACAAGTCCTCTCTAGAACTTGTCCAATATGCTCAACAAGTCTTCACTAAGACTTACCTCAAATATTCTCAACAAGTCCTCACTAGAACTTGTCCAATCTGCTCAACAAGTCTTCACCAAGACTTACCTCAAATCTATATTGTAAGCTTCCACAAAATCTTACTCAACTCAACTCAACTTAACACAAAATACTCTTCAATCACTTAGACAAGCTTCACATAGAATCTTGTTTAATATCATAGAAACATATAGAGAATTGTTAGAGACTCAATATGCTTCACACTCACAACAATGCTCAATCACTTTCAATCTCTTTCTCAAATCAAATTAGAATATAGAACAATTTGTTTCACAGAACTTGAACTATCACTTCAACACTTCCACTTGACTAGGCTCAATCAACTCCACTCAATCAATCACTCAATGAAACACTCCTTGCTTACAAACCCTAGTCCAAGCATATGAAAACTCACTCAATTATTTCCAACAATGCTTATCAAATAATCTCACATAACAATGATACTCATGTTCTTGCACAAACCCTAGTTTCAAGATAGTTCTCAACTTCACATAAAAATGATACTCATGATCTTGCACAAACCCTAATCATGCATATGAAGGTTCATTCAATGTTTCCAACAATGCTTATCAAACAAGTTTTTATCATCAACTTTCACTCAAAAAAACCTTTAACAATCAAACTCAACAATGCTTATCAAACAACCCTTTTCTCTCCAACTTAGCATTCACAACATCCAACAATCACTCACAAGGAAGATGTGCCCATACCTTTTGTTTGATGAAGAATTTTTCTTAAACATATGTTTTAATCATAACCACTCTCTTTGCCAATCACAAGGGTTAGATGTCACAAATACACCTTATCACTCCCTCTAGATCTTAATGCACTTCTAAAAGAAAAAATAATCACCACTTCAAAATATCCCAAGGCATTGACAAGGCTTCATTATATTTTTAATTAAATTATTCTATCCCCTTTTATAATAAAAATGAAATTCCTTTTTCACCTTTTAACTCCACTCTCTAATTTATTTTCTAGGCATCAAAGAATTAAAATAAAATATTTTAATCCTTATATCTCCCTACTTAAAACCACTACTTTCACTACCCTCTTAATGATATGTATGCCTTAAAACACCCTTTTTATATCATAGACCTTGCAAAAATTAAATTAATTTTTCATACCTTAGGTTTACCACAAAAATGTTTGCGCACCACACAACTGCCTCTATCCAAAATCGAACCCAAAACCTCACTACCAATGTTGCGCCCTAGCGAATGCTAGGCTTGCCACCTGGGCTATGCACCTAGTTGAAACAAAGGCCTCATGATGTCCCTTTTATCCTTGTATTTCATGCAAAACATGTCAAACCAAAAACCTTTCCTTTCTTCCTTGCAAAACATGATCGTGCGACTTGAACCCATGACCTAGCCTCCATGAAAGTCTTATCATTGCCTTGCCTGCCATCTATGCTACCCAGTGCATTGTATAGGATTTTTGCACCCTCTCTTACTTCAACATCCACTTCTTTGTCCTATCTGAATTGCATGAAAACTCTTCCCTCGAAGTGCACGAAATATTATTTGTCTCCACTTAGGCTTCGAATGCATGATCGACTTTGGGGAAATAAATTTACCCCCTCTTTATATGCAATGTGATGAATATGAAGGCGTCGGCCCTCATTTCGATTTTGCCACCATTTTTCAAAAAGAACTTTGGTGCCAAGAATAGTTTAAATTAAAATTTTAACCAAAAGGTTAAAATATTTTAATTTAAATTATTTAACCTTTGCCTCCTTTAATATTTTTAAAACTTGCTCACTTGCTCTTTTCAAGGAGAATATTTTGCACACATAAAACCTTATTTTTCTCATGGGCCCAATTAATATAATATTAAAAAAATGTTTATCTTTTTGACCCATGGCCTCCTTTGTTGAGATCTTCCTTCAAAATAATTTATTACTTCGAACTCATGGTTCTAATTACTTTGGAGAGAACCTTGCCTTGTATTTACTTTTGACATCAATGACAACAAACTTGCTCATATTTCCAACAATCTCCCCCTTTGTCATTGATGGAAACCCATTTTCCTTTTATCATTTCCTTTACCTCTTTCTGTTTTGCTTCCCCTGAGAAACTGCTCCCCTGACTGAATGCTTTCCTCCTAACTCAAATCTCTCCCCCTTACTCAAATCTCTCCCCCTTTGTCATCAATGGTAAAGGGTCACCTTTGGGGCTCGGGGCTAAGAATGAAAATCTTAGCTTAGCCCCTCCCCCACCTCCTCTTGAGGTGGTTAATTCTAGGGTGGGAGTATTTCTACTCCCAGCATGCACTGATATTTACCTTTGTCCACTTTCCTTTTCATCTGATCCTTTTGATCCCTCTGACTATTCATGTTCCTGCTTGTCTCTAGAATTTCTTCTCTACACCACTTTGTTGTATGTCCATCATTATTGCACTTATAACACTTAATGTTATTATTCCTTGGAGGTGAAAATGTCTTGGGATTTCTCCTGGTGAAGCCATATCTATTCCTATCATGAATCCTGCAATTCATTGCCTTGTGACCAAACTGATTACAAGAGTAGCAATACCCTTGAAAAAGTTACCTATTTCTAAACTTCCCATATTCCTGTCTTTCATGTGTCCTGCACTGAGAAGATTTGTGCCCAAACCTATGACATGAGAAGCATCGTCCATTGAAACTACCTTGCCTTGACCTCATTGGTCTTTTAGTCTCTTTTACCCTGTGTTGGTTCCTATTCCATCTGTTCCTCTTTTGTGCATTATTCCTTTCCTTGTTGAACTTTCTATTGTCCAACTCATCCTCAGAAGTCTCACTCTCTCTTACACTCTCTTCTTCTAAAGTTTCTTCTTCTTCAAAACTTGAGGTTGACTCCTCTCCTTGTTTCTTTTGTACCTATTCAAAACCAAGGCATGTCTTGTTTGTAGACTATCTTTGTACCTTGATAATATTGTATATGATTTTTGAGCTTTTCCCAAACTTGTGTAACCTGTCCTTAGACTCTTTTACTTCTTTCCTAAGTAGATCCACCTCATGATCTAACCTTTCACATTCTAAAACCTTTGCTTCTAACTTCTATTTGAATCTCCTTGTCTTAGCCATTGAATTATTTAGATCCTCTATAAGCTTTCCTTTCTCTTCATCACATTCTTGAAACTGAAGCTTAAGTTTGGAGTTTTTCTTTCTTACCTCCTTTAATGCATTAAGGGAAAAAATAAGTTCACCTTCAAGATCAACTTCTCATATTTTTGATTCTTCCTCTATTTCTTTACCTTTGGAATCATCTTCATTTCCTTCTGATTTATCTTCTATAGAATCACCTACTTCTTCCTCTATTGCCATGAGTAGATTCTCTTCTGGTCCTTCAAGTGTATCTTCATATTCATCATCACTGAAACTAAAACCACTCTTTGTACAACTATCTTCAATATGACCAAAATTTCCACATCTAAAACACTTGAGAATTATTGGTGACCTTTTCTTAACCACTTCCTTTTCTTTTTCCAGAAATAGAACTTCATATTTATCATCATCTGAGGAAATTTCATCACTATTACTTGAATACTTACTTGCTTTGTCTACATAGAAACTCTTCTTCTGTCTTTGGAAGAACTTCTTTCCTTGCTTGCCTTGTCTATCCCTGCTTTTCTTTTGGTACCTGTATTTTTCTATTTCCCTATTCTTATGATCCTATTTTTCTTCATCATTGCTATTTCTAGCTTCTTGAAAATCAGATGCATAGTGACCATACTTTCCACAATTGAAACATCTAACAGATTTTGTACCTTTAAACTTTCTTGGATCCTTGTTCCTTCTACCATAATTTGCTTCTTCATCACTGGATGACTCATTGCTTGAATCTGACTTCTTACCCTTAGTCTTCTTAGTGGCTTTAAATGCTACTTCTTTCTAGGGAATAGGTTCCTCTTTTGTTCTCATCTCAAAAGCTATGAGAATGCCATGTAATTCATCCCTTGTCAAAATATCACTATCTTTTGATTCCTCTATAGCTGAAATATTTTCACTAAACCTTTTTGGGAGTGACCTTAAAATATTATCACAAACATCAGATTCTTGAACTTCAAGTCCAAGTCCTTGCATGGATTTAACAACCTCATCCACACGAAGTAGATAAGCACTAATGTTTTCCTCATCCTTCATTTTTAGATCTTCAAATATTCCCTTTGAGATTTCGTAACTTTACCTTTTTGACCTTTTTATCTCCTTCATATATGCCTTGCAATTTATCCCAAATTTCCTTTGCTGATTTGCAGTGCATAACCTTTATAAACTCTGTTTTATGCAAACCTCTCAAAATTGCATTCATTTCTTTTGAATTGTAATGATGTAGAAGCTTACCATATTTATCTGTAGGTGGAGTAGCTGGTGGTGTGTATCCATTTTCAACTGCTTCCCATATTTCATTTCCAAGAGCCATCAGGTGAATCTTCATTCTCATACTCCAAAATACATAATCACTTCCATCAAATACTGGTGCTGAATTATATGAGGATCCACTCTTAGAATCCATTTGTGTTCTTGTGAGATTTTCCTTCAAGCTATTAAACTCTTTTGAAGGAACCCGCTCTGATACCAATTGAAGAACACAAGCTTATACTGAGAGGGAGGTGAACAGTATAAGACCACTTTTTACTTTTCTTTCCCAATCAATATTATACAATATATTAATGGCAATATCAAAAGTAGTAATCAAAGCAATGCATAAATCACCACACACAATAGAGACACCAATTTAACATGGTTCACCCAATGTGGGCTACTCCACGGAGAAAATATTTCACTAAAATTTTCTCAACAAATCTCTTGGGAAACCTTTCCCTATTACAATGTTTATGGACCTCTATCCAAAGGAGACACCAATCCCCTAATCAAGTTCGTGGATCTCTATCCATAGGAGAACTCCTTCTCCTCTGCTCTAGCTGGTGATCTTCTAGAAGAACTGTTACCTCCACTACACTGGCTTATGGATCTCTATCCACTAAAGACTCCTATCCTCACTCAAAAGACCTATCCTCACTACCCTAGCTAATGGACCTCTATCCACTAGAGACTATCATCCTCTATACTCTATCACCTCCAAATCTTGCTCTTAGCTCTATCTCAAATATGCACTAAACATGATCCTTCAATCTAGCACAAATCTACTCAATATCTATCCTCAAATATGTACTAAACATAGTCCTTTGATCTAGCACAAATATGCTCAATATCTATCCTCAAATCTATACTAAACAAAGTCCTTCGGTCTAGCACAAATTTTCTCAATCTTTATCCTCAAATTTGTACTAAACACAGTCCTTCGATCTAGCACAAATCTGCTCAATCTCTATCTCTAGTCTGGCATAAACCTATCCTCAAATCTGCACCAAAATCTATCCTCAAATCTGTCCTCAAGCCTTAACACAAAGCTTGACTCAATCACAAATCAACTCTGCTAGATCTACCCCAAACCTTAACCCAAGGTTTGAACAAATCAATCAATCAAATCTGCTCTCAAGTCTTCTCAAAGACTTGTCTCAAATCTGCATTGTAAGCTTCCACAAAAGCTCACACTAATCTATCCACAAGTCCTCTCTAGAACTTGTCCAATATGCTCAACAAGTCTTCACTAAGACTTACCTCAAATCTACTCAACAAGTCCTCACTAGAACTTGTCCAATATGCTCAACAAGTCTTCACCAAGACTTACCTCAAATATGTATTGTAAGCTTCCACAAAAGCTTACTCAACTCAACTCAACTTAACACAAAATCCTCTTCAATCACTTAGACAAGCTTCACACATAATCTTGTTTAATCTCACAAAAACATATAGAGAATTGTTAGAGACTCAATATGCTTCACACTCACAACAATGCTCAATCACTTTCAATCTCTTTCTCAAATCAAATTAGAATATAGAACAATTTGTTTCACAAAACTTGAACTATCACTTCAACACTTCCACTTGACTAGGCTCAATCAACTCCACTCAATCAATCACTCAATGAAACACTCCTTGCTTACAAACCCTAGTCCAAGAATATGAACACTCACTCAATTATTTCCAATAATGCTTATCAAACAATCTCACATAACAATGATACTCATGTTCTTGCACAAACCCTAGTTTCAAGATAGTTCTCAACTTCACATAACAATGATACTCATGATCTTGCACAAACCCTAATCATGCATATGAAGGTTCATTCAATATTTCCAACAATGCTTATCAAACAAGGTTTTTATCATCAAATTTCACTCAAAAAAACCTTTAACAATCAAACTCAACAATGCTTATCAAACAACCCTTTTCTCTCCAACTTAGCATTCACAACATCCAACAATCACTCACAAGGAAGATGTGCCCATACCTTTTGTTTGATGAAGAATTTTCCTTAAACACCTGTTTTAATCATAACCACTCTCTTTGCCAATCACAAGGGTTAGATGTCACAAATACACCTTATCACTCCCTCTAGATCTTAATGCACTTCTAAAAGAAAAAATAATCACCACTTCAAAATATCCCAAGGCATTGACAAGGCTTCATTAGATTTTTAATTAAATTATTCTATCCCCTTTTATAATAAAAATGATATTCCTTTTTCACCTTTTAACTCCACTCTCTAATTTATTTTCTAGGCATCAAAGAATTAAAATAAAATATTTTAATCCTTATATCTCCCTACTTCAAACCACTACTATCATTGCCCTCTTAATGATACGTATGCCTTAAAACACCCTTTTTATATCATAGACCTTGCAAAAATTAAATCAATTTTTCATACCTTAGGTTTGCCACAAAAATATTTGTGCACCACACAACTGCCTCTATCCAAACTCGAACCCGAAACCTCACCACTAGTGCTACATCCTAGCGAATGCTAGGCTTGTTTCCTAGGCTATGCACCCAATTGAAACAAAGGCCTCATGATATCCCTTTTGTCCTTGTCTTTCATGCAAAACACATCGAATGAAAAACCTTTCCTTTCTTCCTTGCAAAACATGATCATGTGAATTGAACCCATGACCTAGCCTCCATGAAAGTCTTATCACTACCTTGCCTGTCGTCTATGCTACCTAGTGCATTGTGTAGGATTTTTGCACCCTCTCTTACTTCAACATCCACTTCTTTATCCTATCTAAATTGCATGAAAACTCTTCCCTCGAAGTGCACGAAATATTATTTTTCTCCACTTAGGCTTCAAATGCATGATCAACTTTGGGGAAATAAATTTACCCCCTCTTTATATGCAATATGATGAATATGAAGGCGTCGGCCCTCATTTCGATTTTGCCACCATTTTTCAAAAAGAACTTTGGCGCCAAGAATAGTTTAAATTAAAATTTTAACCAAAAGGTTAAAATATTTTAATTTAAATTATTTAACCTTTGCCTCCTTTAATATTTTTAAAACTTGCTCACTTGCTCTTTTCAAGGAGAATATTTTGCACATATAAAACCTTATTTTTCTCATGGGCCCAATTAATATAATATTAAAAAAATGTTTATCTTTTTGACCCATGGCCTCCTTTGCTGAGATCTTCCTTCAAAAAAATTTATTACTTCGAACTCATGGTTCTAATTACTTTGGAGAGAACCTTACCTTGTATTTACTTTTGACATCAATGACAACAAACTTGCTCATATTTCCAATAGTTCTTCCCCTCAAAAAATTTCAAATTGTTCACGAGATTTGGCTATTTTTGGCCATCCATCCTCTGCATCACCACTGTCCTTCTTGCTACCATCCTGGTCCTTACTGTCATCTTGATTTCCTACCTTGCTTATGTCCTTCTCTACACCAAAAATATGAAAACCAGGTTTCTCACCTTCTCTGCTCTTCTTGCTGCTCCTTTCCATCCTAGCCCTACTGTCATCTTGCTTTGTTGCCTAGGTTTTAACAAAGTTTGAAATCTATCAATTTTAAAATTATCATGTTGACTACCCTATTTCTAAAAACATTAATTCTAGTACTATTTTAAATAGTCTTAAATGAGACTCCATTGTTGGCTTATTGTCTATTAAAAATTTTCTAGTAGTTATAGGAATGCCTGTAAAAGCAATATTATTAGTTAGTTTTAACATTCCTATTATTTTTAGACCTATTCCTACTAATTTATTAGTATCTAATGATTTTTTGACCTATAGAACAGCTACTATGCCTATATTATTTGATATTTATGAGGATATTTCTTGGAAACTAAAACCACCACAAAATGTTGCAATCCTAATACCTATAGATTTTAGGGAAACATATAATTTTTTTGTTCATTGTTATCCTTAGCAACCTATTTTTAGATCTAGAAACATTCTCCTATTCAAATGAGTTATCTGTTGAGCAAGGTGCAGCAAAAGTATTGTCATTGTTGTCAACACAGACAGATAGATCAGTTGATGCAGTGGACAGGAGTTCAGAGGTCAATCAGAACATGTACAGTGAATTTCCAAGAAGACAGAAGTGGCCCAGATTCAAAAAATCAAAGAAAAAGACAAGTAAGAAAACTGTCGCGATATCGCGACAGGTTGAGAAGAAAGAAGGCAGAAGAAAAATGTCACGATTTCATGACATGGATGAGGAGAGAGAAGGCACAAGCAAAATTGTCATGATTTCATGACATGGACGAGGAGAGAGAAGGCGCAAGCAAAATTGTCATGATTTCATGACATGAACGAGGAGAGAGAAGGCACAAACAAAATTGTCATGATTTCACGACATGGAGAGAGAAGGCACAAGCAAAATTGTCACGATTTCATGACATGAACGAGGAGAGAGAAGGCACAAGCAAAATTGTCATGATTTCATGACATGGCCGAGGAGAGAGAAGGCGCAAGGAAAACTATCACGATTTCATGACATGTTGGCAGAGAAGGAGGCAAGTAGAAAAACTGTCATGATTTCATGACATGTTTGAAGAAGAGGCGCAGGCAAAGAAAACTATCATGATTTCATGACATGCTCGAGGAGAAGGAGCTCACAAAGAAAAGTGTCATGATTTCATGACAGGTTCCAAGAGGAAGCGTCAAGGAGAGAAAGTGTCACGATTTCGTGACAGGATCGAAGAGAAAGTGCCAAGGAGAGAAAGTGTCACGATTTCATGACAGGATCGAAGAGAAAGTGCCAAGGAGAGAAAGTGTCACGATTTCACGACAGGGTCGAAGAGAAGTGCAAGGAAGAGAAAGATGTCACGATTTTGACATGTTCTGGAAAGAGAAAAGGCACAAGGAGAGAAAGTGTCACGATTTTCACGACATGTTCTTTCCGGTGAAAGGAAGAAAAGGCACAAGGAGAAAGATGTCATGATTTCATGACATGTTCCATTTTCACGAGCGAAAGGAAGAAAAGGCACAAGGTAGAGAAAGATGTCACGATTTCATGACATGTCTCTTTCAGGTGGAAGGAAGAAAAGGCACAAGGCAGAGAAAGATGTCATGATTTCATGACATGTTCCATTTTCGTGGGTGAAAGGAAGAAAAGGCACAAGGCAGAGAAAGATGTCACGATTTTGTGACATGTTCCATTTTCGCTAGAGCAAGCCAAGAAGAGTAGCGAGAAGGTGAAAGTGTCACGATTTCATGACATGTCTAGTTTTCATGAGTGCAAGCGAAGAAGTGGACAAGGAGGCAGAAACTGTCATGATTTCATGACATGTATTTTTCATGGGTAAAAGGCGAGAAGGGCGTAAAGATACAAAAGTGTCACGATTTCATGACAGGTTGCAACAACATGATAACAAATAGTTAATTGGAACAGAACAACAATTAAAGGGGCAATTGTAGAGGAAAAGCATGCAACCAAAATAAGAAGAGGTAACTAGAGTAAATGCATCAGTTATAGATGCAGTCATGCAACTTTTTAAGAACTGGAGTTAACTAGAGTAAATCGAACAGTCGCATTAATAGAATCGTAAAATACATGCATGCACAGAAATGAATTCGTACAGTCATGGTAGAGATATACGTTGCATGTAACGTAATAATGCACACTCTATAAATATAGAAGGAGTTACAGTTGACAAGTGGCAGAAGAGAATAATAAAAGAACAGTTACGGGTTGCATGCGTAAATATGGAAGCTAAAAATAGAGACTTATTTGTTATAAAAGCAGATCTACGTGAAGTATATTGCTGCTACTGTAAGTGAGAATTTGCTGCGTAAAGAGGGTGAGAAGAGGGCCGAGAGAGAGATAAGCAGAGCCATGAGAGCGTGCAGAGTTTAATCAAGTTTAATTAATTGCAGACCAATCAAGGTCGTGTAAACAACGAAGGCATTTTTATGTCACTGAATTAAATCAGAATTGCAGTCCAAGTTGGTGCTTGGCATTAGGGGTTGGTGCTCCTATCTATTGCAGCAGAAAAACAAGGGGTTGGTGCTCCTTCCAGTGGGTGTTGGTAAAGTGTTTGTAAAATTGGTGTTTTGCAAAGGCTGGATTTGGATAGAAGTCCAAGCAGTCATTTTTGAGGAGTAGCCAAATTGGTGAACCTCGTTACATTGTGTGTTGTGGTGTGCTCTCTTGTGATTATTGCTTTATCTATTTTCTAGTTCTCTTTGCTTCAGTTTTAAGGATTGCAGATCAGATTTTTAGCTACACTGATTCACCCCCCCCTCTCAGTGTCATTGTGAGAATATCAATTGGTATCAGAGCAAGGTTCCTGAACTAAGCTTAATCAGCTAAGGTGATCTTGGAAGGAACACAATGGCAGGTAATGAAGGATTTTCATCAAACAAAGCTCCTTTATTCAATGGAACTAATTACTCATTCTGGAGACTCAGGATGCAGACATATCTGAGTGCGTTAGGATACGACATTTGGGATTCAATAGAAAATGGATACACAGTACCCGCTACTCCTCCAACAGATACTATCGGTAAGAAACTGTCTGAGAATAACTCCAAAGCAAAGAATGCCATAATGTGTGGGCTAGTAGACAGTGAACTGATAAGGGTCATGAGCTGTAAATCGACAAAAGACATGTGGGACAAATTGAAGAGCATCCATGAAGGAGACAGCAAGATCAAGGAAGCCAAGCTGCAAACGCATCGAGCTCAGTTCGAGGCATTACAAATGAATGACGATGAGAACATAGAGGCCTATATGCTGAGAGTCAATGGAGTCATTAATGCAATCAGAGGACTCAGCGAAGAGATCGAAGATGCGGTTGTCATGAAAAAGGTACTTAGAACTCTTCACAAAAGATTTAATTCTAAAGTTTTTGCAATAGAAGAGGCTAAAGATCTAAATAATTTTAGCATGGATGAGATGCATGGTTCTTTGACTGCATACAAAATGAGAATAGGACAAACTAAGCCCATAGACAGAGAAGCTACTTTTAAAGCACACAAGAATACAAAAGCTGAACAAGAATCTGAGGATGAAGAGACATCGGATGAAACGGAAGCCAACTTTGTCCGAAAACTTACAAAGGGAAAAGGAAAGTATAGAGGAAAGTTACCGTTTAAGTGTTTCAATTGTGGAGGGGTCGGTCACTTTGCAGCTAAGTGTCCAATGAATGAGAAAACCAAAAGTGATGAAGGGTCACACCAAGAAAGAAGTGACTGGAAGAAGAAACCAAATTTTAGGAAAAGCAATTTCAAAAAGAAAAGTTTCATATCCAAGAATGTCAACTCTTCCGAAGAAAGCTCAGGTGAAGACTCTGAAGAAGAAACAGGTGAAGCTCTGTTCATGGCATTTGAAGAAGCAAAAATAGAAGAAAAATAGGAAGGTGATACAAAAAGTAAGGATGAGGTTGAAGTTTATCTGGAAGGAGAGTTGGTTGCTGCACTTAAAGAGTTGAAGACAGAAAGGAAAAAGAATAATAAGGTCTCAAGAAAGCTTGAGGATGCGAATGACATAATAAACAGTTTGAAAGTACAGACAGAAGAATTTAAGAAAATGTCTGAAGAACTTGAAGTACAATTAACCATGAGAATAGATGAGTGCAACAAACTAGAAGAAGAGATTGTTGTTTTAAGAATGCGGCTAGAAGAAAAGAATCAAAAATTGAGTTGCTATCACAAACTTGAAGGAAGTTCTGCAAAGCTTGAAAAGATTATAAATAGTCAGAGGACTACAAGCATCAAGTTTGGCTTGGGGTTTGTCGAAGGAGAATCATCAAGTGGATCAAAGGCCATGACTGTAGAACCAGTAAAGAAAGAGGATAAGATCAAGGTTGACCAAAGAAAAATGAATCTTGCAAAAGAAAGCAACAATGCCAGGCATGAGAAGACTGTTGACAATGAGGGATTCACAAAAGTCACACATCAAAGGAGAAGAAAATTTGTGGCTCCTACTACAAATTGGCAAAGACCAACTCCCGAGGTTCAATCATTCCTTTTCTGGTTATTGTTTTAAATGCAATACTTACGGTCATAAGATTTCAGACTGCATTTATAATATAGGACAAAGAAATTTTTCTAGTAGAAATGTATTTTCACCCTTGATGGATTATGCAGTAGAATGCTATAACTGTCATAACTTTGGACACATTGCAAGAAACTATAGAAGCACATATGCAACAAATAAATATCAAGGAAGAAGATCTCAACCAAACAGTTTAAGGCAAAACAGAAAATTCCCAGATAAACATGCACAGAGCCACTCGACAAAGAAAAGTCTAAACAAGTGACCAAAACTACAGTCAAATCAGAATGGAAAGAAAAAGAGCAACTCAAGGAAGAAAAGGAATCCTTGATTGTACAGACAACATTCAAAGCACAGAACAAATCTGCACCATGGATATTGGATAGTGGATGCTCCAGTCACATGACAGGAGATAAACAAAAATTTGAAAAATTACAGAAATATGAAGGGGGCTCTGTAAAGTTTGGAAATAATGATGGAGCCAAAATAGTTGGCAAAGGATCAGTCAAGATAAGTGATGGAAAGATCAATTCCAAAGAAGTTCTGTTTGTAGTTGGTTTGAAGCACAACTTACTGAGCGTAAGTCAAATCTGTGATAGAGGTCATGAAGTCATCTTTAAAAAGTAGGGTTGTGAAGTCAGAAAAGCACACAATGGGAAGTTTATAGCTACTGGATCGAGGACTTCTGGAAATCTATATACTCTCTCAGAAACTTCAGAAGGATCATGCTTGATTGGACAAGAAGATGAAAATTGGTTGTGGCACAAGAGGCTCGGTCATATTAGCTTTGACAATCTGGTAAAAATAAGTTCAAAAAGAGCAGTAAGAGATATACCTACTATTGGCAAACCAGTAAATAGCATCTGTGCTTCATGCCAAAAAGGGAAGCAAACCAGATCCACATTTAAAGCAAAGGAATACTTCACCAGCAAACCGTTAGAGCTGATACATACTGATTTATGTGGACCCATGAGAACACAAAGCATAAATGGTGACAAATACTTTATGTTGTTCATAGATGACTACTCCAGAATGACATGGGTGCTATTTTTAAAGCTTAAATCAGATGCCTTCGAGATGTTCAAGATTTTTAAAAAATAGGTTGAGAATCAAATTGGAAAAAGAATTAAATGCCTAAGATCAGACAGAGGAGGAGAGTTTATCTCAGAGGAGTTTGCAGAATACTATCAAAAATATGGGATCAGAAGACAGTTTTCAAAAGCAAGGACACCTCAACAGAATGGTGTTGTTGAAAGGAAGAACAGGACTATGCAAGAAATGGCACGGACAATGTTGGCTGAGAACAAAATAGCTGACAGATTCTGGAAAGAGGCAGTACATACTACAGTTTACATTCAAAACAGGTGCATGTTAAGGACGCATGAAAGCAAAACACCTTATGAGCTGTGGTTCGACAAGAAAGCAACAACAAGATACTTCAAAGTGTTCGACAGCAAGTGTTATATCAAACGAACTGAAGATAATCTCGGTAAGTTCGAAGACAGAGCTGACGAAGGTATTTTTCTTGGTTACTCGACAAAAAGCAAAGCCTACACATGTTACAACAAGAGGCTAAAGAAAATTGTGGAGAGTGCAGATGTTAAAGTTGATGAAGGTAGAAATCGAGAAATTACTCATCAAGAAAACTACCCTATTTATGAAGAAGTCATTGAAGGAGATGAAGAAATGGAAACAGAAGAAAATCAAAAAATTGACCCAGCTGATTTAAGAATTGACTCAGAAGAAGAAGAGAACAAGAAATTCAAAACAGGTAGCTGGCAGAAAAATCATCCCAGAGAACAGATTATTGGGGACCCAACAGTTGGTATTCAGACAAGAAGAGCCGTAGTACGGAACTACTCTCTTTTATCCAGCATTGAACCCAAAAATATTGCTGAAGCAAGCACAGATGAAAGTTGGATGAAGGCAATTAATGAAGAACTAGATCAGATTGAGAAAAACAAAACCTGGGAATTAGTACCATGGCCAGCAAATAAAAACATAATCGGTACTAAATGGATTTTTCGAAATAAATTAAATGAAGACGGACAGGTTGTCAGAAATAAGGCAAGATTGGTCTAGTAAAGGCTATGCTCAGAGTTGAAGGCATTGATTTTGAGGAAACCTTTGCACCAGATAGCTGGACTAGAGGCAATCAGAATGTTTCTGGCTTTAGCAGTCCATAAAAACTTCAAAGTATATCAAATGGACGTAAAATCAGCATTTTTGAATGGAAAACTGGAAGAAGAGGTTTACATTGAACAACCAGATGGCTTCCAACTCGGTGACAATCCCGATTTTGTTTGTAGGTTAAAGAAAGCGTTGTATGGTCTAAAACAGGCACCCAGAGCATGGTATGCAAGGCTGGATAACTATCTTATTAAACAGGGGTTCAAGAAAGGTATGGTGGACAACAATTTATATATCAAAACAGAGAATGGCCATCTTATTGTACTTGTTGTTTATGTAGATGATATAATATTTGGCGTAGAATGGATGAATATTGTAGAGACATAGCAAATAAAATGAAGACAGAATTTGAGATGTCAATGATTGGTGAACTTTCTTATTTCCTCGGACTGCAAGTCAATCAAAGTAAAAAGGGCATTTTTATCTCTCAAGTAAAATATGTGAAAGAAATGCTGAAAAAGTTCACAATGGAGGATAGTAAACCTGTCAGCACTCCCATGACAACAGGTTGCAAGTTGAGCAAGGATGACAAATCTCCAGATGTAGATCAAACCATGTACAGGTCTATGATTGGAAGCTCTGCTGTATTTGATAGCCACTAGACCAGATATATTACAAGCAGTATGCATGGTAGCAAGATTTTAGGCTAGTCCCAAAGAGACTCATGTGACAGCTGTAAAGAGGATTTTTAGGTACCTCAAGGGTACTATGGAGTATGGGTTGTGGTACCCAAAAGGTAAGGACTTCACTCTTATTGCATATTCTGATGCAGATTGGGCGGGATGTATTGATGACGAAAGAGTACCAGTGGAGGAGCATTTTATCTTGGAGACAGGCTGGTAGCATGGCACAGCAAGAAACAAGAATCGGTCTCTCTATCCACAACGAGAGGAAGAATACATTGCAGCAACAACATGTTGTACATAGATATTATGGATGAGACAAACACTGAAAGATCTTGGTATTCACTTCAAAGAGCCAATTTTAGTTAAATGTGATAACACCAGTGCTATAAACATATCAAAGAATCCGGTTATGCATTCTCGAACCAAACATATTGCAATCCGGTATCACTTCTTGAAGGATAAAGTTGCAGAAGGTGAGGTCAAATTGGATTTTGTTTCGACTACAGAGCAAGTAGCAGATATATTCACAAAACCATTGCCAAAGGAAGTTTTTGAGTACCTTCGGAGTAAGTTGGGAGTAGTCACATTTCCCAAGAACTAGACTATCAATTGGGATCACATTCTCATGGGGAGTATTTATGCCTATGTTTATAGTTTTGCTCATATTCATGATTTTTGCTAACTATAACAATGTGTATCTGAGAATGTTGTGCATAGACTCAGGGGGAGTCTGCAGCAGCCCTTTGGTATTATTGTCAAAGGGGGAGAAGAATTGCAGGAGAGTGCATGAGTGTTGCCAACAATTCCAAAGGGGGAGATTGTTGAGCAAGGTGCAGCAAAAGTATTGTCATTGTTGTCAACACAGACAGATAGATCAGTTGATGCAGTGGACAGGAGTTCAGAGGTCAGTCAGAACATGTACAATGAATTTCCAAGAAGACAGAAGTGGCCCAGATTCAAAAAATCAAAGAAAAAGACAAGTAAGAAAACTGTCACGATATCGCGACAGGTTGAGAAGAAAGAAGGCAGAAAGAATGTCACGATTTCGACATGACGAGAGAGAGAAGGGCAAGAAAATTATCATGATTTCATGACATGGACGAGGAGAGAGAAGCAAGCAAAATTGTCATGATTTCAGACATGAACGAGGAGAGAGAAGGCGAAACAAAATTGTCATGATTTCAGACATGAACGAGGAGAGAGAAGGCGCAAGCAAAATTGTCATGATTTCATGACATGAACGAGGAGAGAGAAGGCGCAAGCAAAATTGTCATGATTTCGTGACATGGCTGAGGAGAGAGAAGGCACAAGGAAAACTGTCACGATTTCGTGACATGTTGGCAGAGAAGGAGGCAAGTAGAAAAACTATCACGATTTCATGACATGTTTGAAGAAGAGGCGCAGGCAAAGAAAACTATCATGATTTCATGACATGCTCGAGGAGAAGGAGCTCGTAAAGAAAAGTGTCACGATTTCATGACAAGTTCCAAGAGGAAGCGTCAAGGAGAGAAAGTGTCACGATTTCATGACAGGATCGAAGAGAAAGTGCCAAGGAGAGAAAGTGTCATGATTTCATGACAGGATCGAAGAGAAAGTGCCAAGGAGAGAAAGTGTCATGATTTCATGACAGGGTCGAAGAGAAAGTGCCAAGGAGAGAAAGTGTCACGATTTCACGACATGGCAAAGACAGAAAAGTGCACAAGGAGGAAAGTGTCACGATTTCTGACATGTTTTACGGAAGGAAGAAAAGGCACAAGGAGAGAAAGATGTCACGATTTCGTGACATGTTCCATTTTAGGCGAAAGGAAGAAAAGGCACAAGGCAGAGAAAGATGTCACGATTTTGTGACATGTTCCATTTTTGCGGTGGAAGGAAGAAAAGGCACAAGGAGAGAAAGATGTCACGATTTCATGACATGTTCCTTTTCACGGGGAAGGAAAAAGGCACAAGGAGAGAAAGATGTCACGATTTCATGACATGTTTCATTTTTGCCAGCGGAAGGCAGAAAAGGCACAAGGAGAAAGATGTCATGATTTCATGACATGTTCCATTTTCACTGGTTGAAGCCAAGAAGAGTAGCGAGAAGGTGAAAGTGTCACGATTTCGTGACATGTCTAGTTTTCGCTAGAGCAAGCCAAGAAGAGTAGCGAGAAGGCGAAAGTGTCATGATTTCGTGACATGTCTGGTTTTCATGAGTGCAAGTGAAGAAGTGGACAAGGAGGCAAAAACTGTCATGATTTCATGACATGTTGTATTTTCATGGGTAAAAGGTGAGAAGGGCAGAAAGATACAGAAGTGTCACGATTTCATGACAGGTCGCAACAACACGATAATAGACAGTTAACTGGAATAGAACAATAGTTAAAGGGGCAGTTGTAGAGGAAAAGCATGCAGCCAAAAAAGAAGAGGTAACTGGAGTAAATGCGTCAGTTACAGATGCAGTCATGCAGCTTTTTAAGAACTGGAGTTAACTGGAGTAAATCGAACAGTCGCATTAATAGAATCGTAAAATACATGCATGCACAGAAATGAATTCGTACAGTCATGGTAGAGATATACGTTGCATGTAACGTAATAATGCACACTCTATAAATACAGAAGGAGTTACAATTGACAAGTGGCAGAAGAGAATAATAAAAGAACAGTTATGGGTTGCATGCATAAATATGGAAGCTAAAAATAGAGACTTATTTGTTATAAAAGCAGATCTACGTGAAGTATATTGCTGCTGCTATAAGTGAGAATTTGTTGCGTAAAGAGGGTGAGAAGAGGGCCGAGAGAGAGATAAGCAGAGCCGTGAGAGCGTGTAGAGTTTAATCAAGTTTAATTAATTGCAGACCAGTCAGGGTCATGTAAACAATGAAGGCATTTTTATGTCACTGAATTAAATCAGAATTGCAGTCCAAGTTGGTGCTTGGCATTAGGGGTTGGTGCTCCTATCTATTGCAGTAGAAAAACAAGGGGTTGGTGCTCCTTCCAGTGGGTGCTGGTAAAGTGTTTGTAAAATTGGTGTTTTGCAAAGGCTGGATTTGGATAGAAGTCCAAGCAATCATTTTTGAGGAGTAGCCAAATTGGTGAACCTCGTTACATTGTGTGTTGTGGTGTGCTCTCTTGTGATTATTGCTTTATCTATTTTCTAGTTCTCTTTGCTTCAGTTTTAAGGATTGCAGATCATATTTTTAGCTACACTGATTCACCCCCCCCTCTCAGTGTCATTGTGAGAATATCATTATCTAACAAGTGGCTTGATTTAATTGATCCTACACCTTCATTTCTAGCAAGGCATATTATCTAAGTTAAATTTAAGCAAGGCATCTTATCTAAGTTGAAGTATTTATTGAGCTAAAAACTAGGGTTGTCATTAAGGATTTGATAGAATTTTATAAGTAATTAAGATCATACCTTGGTAATAAAACTCTTATCTTTATCAATGCGTATTATTATGCTCTTATCATCTCTAAGCTTAAGGGTAGGGAGCATGTGGATGAACCAATGATTCAAATTCCTATTAATGTCCTCATTCTCCTTCCCAATGATGAGACCATCCTAGAATTCCTATATGCTAGAGAGGAAATACTTCCCTAGAAATATCATAAGAGAGGTTTCCTTCAAGAAACTAATCATAATAAGAAATGAATAAATGATTTGACTATGTTTACTAGGTTGAAGTTAATTATAAATTAGAGAATCTTCCCCCTCCTCTAGACCATTTTAAAGAAGACAATTTCATGAATGTTTAGCCTATCATAGATGTTAACATAGACACCCTCAAGCAACCATGGTTAGGTAAAATAAGGGTAGGTCTATCTACTAAATACTAAGACACCTTTACTACTTTGTTTAAGAAGTATAAGGATGTCTTTGCTTTATAATATTCTTACATGTATAGAATGAATGAGGACTTGGTTGTCCATAACATCCTTATGAGGAATAAAATAAATGGAGATTCTCTCCTCTCATACAAGACTTCTGTAAAATTAAAATCTAAAAGTTATTAGATTCTAATTTTATTAGACTTGTTAACTATTCAGAGTGAGTGTCTAACATTGTACCTATGAAAAATAAAGAGAAAAATATTATCTAGATTCACTATGATTTTAGAAACATCAATATTGCTTGTCCCAAGGATAACTTTCATTTTCCCTCTATTGGCGTTATTATAGATTCTATCATAAGATACGAGATGTTTTCCCTTATGGATGGCTATTCAAGGTGTATCAAAATCTAGATTACCCTTGAGGATCAAACTAAAGCAACTTTTACTACACCTTTGGGAATGTTATATTGCATTGTCATGACTTTTGGGTTGAAGAATTTTGATGCTACGTATCAACAGGCTATAACAATGATCTCTCATGACTTAATGGGAAATTTAGGAGAATATTATGTAGACGATCTCTTAGGTAAGTATAAAAAGTGAGCTGACCACCCAACTAATCTTCATATTATTTTTGAATGATTACATCACTATAAGATTAGGTTTAATTCCAATAATTTTGTATTTGGTGTTACTAGTGGTAAGTTGCTAGGATTTATGGTGTCCCATAGGGGCATAGATGTCAATCAAGACAAGATCAAATCCATTGATGCTATGCCTCCCCCTAAAACTATTAAATATATCAAATCCTTTTTGGGGAAGCTAGGAGCCATTAGGCTATTCATCCTTGAGTTAGCTTTTAAAAATTATCCATTGAATCACTTGCTTAAAAAATATGTTGAATTCAAGTGGGATGAAAGTTGTAACAAGGCCTTTCTAAAATTCAATAAATTTCTTTTGCAGCCTCCAATTCTTTTCCCATACAACCTAGATAATCCATTTATATTATACACTTTAGTTACTCAAGTTTCCTTGGGATTTTTCCTTACCCAACAAGATGATAACAATAAGGAGTATTTCATGTACTTTATTAGTCAAACAATGCTTCTAGAAAAATTTGAGACACTCCCATGGAAAATTATTGCCTAGTCATTTATTTTACATGTGAGAAAGTGTATCATTATATGTTGTATTAGACAAACTATGTGTTCATAATTATAAATGACCCCTTGAGACACTTGCTAGAAAATCCTTGCATCCCTAGTGACACATGATATAGAAAGTGGATCATTATGATGCAAAAGTTTGATCTCTATATTGTTATAAAAATAGTTGTTAAAGCTCATGTAATTATTGATCAGTTGGTTGCAGCTTCTGACCCCATTCAAAAAACTCTAAAAGAGGCATCAATTGATGAGAACATAATGCTTATATCTTGCTTCCCTTATAACTTTATCATATTTCCTTCCTCCATTACCTCTAGTATTATTTAGAGTATGCTACCTATGAACTTAGAGCATGAAAAGGCTCTCTTGGAGTCTCATGAGGCTACCAAGAGGTACCATGAAGCAAAATCTAAATCCAAAATTAATTTAGCTTCATCTTCTCAAGAATCTAACAAATCCTCTACCTTAACAATTGGATCCTGCACTTTGATAGATCTAGAAATATTTTTGGGTAGGAGGACATTTTTATCATCTCCAATTGGCCTAATTTTTCCTATGGCCTTCCACTTGAATTTTTTTGGCACTACTAATAATGATGTGGAATATGACAATATAATATTAGAACTTTTGACTACCCTATACATGAATGTTAAGCACATTAAAGTGTTAGATGATTATCAAATTGTGATTCATCATATTATTAGTGAATATATTGTCAAATTACTTACCACCAAGTGGCTACCAATTTGATTAATACTTTCGAGTCCTTTACCATTAGGCATTCCCCTAGGGGATAAAATAGTGAGGCTAACTCAACCACTTTGGCTAATAAATTTGTACCACATAAAAGAATTTTTAAAACTAATTTTGTGGTAAAACATCATGATGAACCTGTTATTTCTATCACTAATGGCCTAGTGGATGTGAATGCAATAAAGTTCAATGATATTGATTGCCAAATACCTCTTAATGATCCTTGGTTTAGAAATATTTTATGCTTCCTTGATGATCAATCCTACCCAACCATGGCTAATACTAAGCAACACACTTGTATTTATAAGAGAGCATTTATATTTATTTTTCTCAATGGAATCATATACTACCATAATTACAAATGGCATTCTCTTATGATATCTTACAAACATTAAGCTATCAAAAGCATTTTTTGATGTCCATAGTGGTGACTATGGAGGCCTTTAGTGGTTATTTCATAGTTTGTAAATAATTAAGAATGGGTTAGTTTTGGCCAAAAATGGAAGTTGATGCCAATAACTATGTTAAATCTTGTAATAAGTGTTAGATCCAGAAAGATGAAATTCATACCTCTACCTATGTTCTTCATATAATTGAGTCTCCTTGGAATTTATCCACTTGGGGTCTTGACCTAGTTGGATTTATTTCTCCTTGGTCCTTAGATGGGCACAAATTTATTATCTTAGCCATATAATATTTTACAAAATGGGTTAATGCAATGACACAAACAAATCAAATAGGTCTCGTTGTATCCAAAATTATCTTTAATTAGATTGTGTGTTGCTTTTATCTCCTATCTACTCTCATTTCATATAGTAATAATCCTTTCAAAATTAATCTAAGAGTTTATTTCTCAATTAGGGATTTAGCATCGCTTCTCTATGCCTTACTATCCACAAGATAATGGTCAAGCTAAATAGAGCAATAAAATTTTGGTCAATATTTTGAAAAATATAGTTAAAGAATCAAAGAAATATTGGCACTCAAAGAAAGAATAAAAGAAGACATAGCAAACAGTTTCCAAGTCACTCTGTTCTCTAACTCTCTGAACCTAATAATAAATGAACCCAACAAAACCAAACCTCCCCCATAGCAATCAAAGTAAAGAAAAAAATCCCTCAAAAATTTATAAATGAAGATCCTCACTTGGAATGTGAGAGGGCTCAACGGGGCCTCCAAACAACTCCTAGCTACAAATTTGAGAAAGGAATACATCCCTATAATTTTCATTACGTAAGAAACAAAAGTAGATGACAACTCTTCTCCTAAAGTTGTTAAAGAAATATGGAATAAAGGTGAATTTATCTAGAGTTCTACCTAAGGAACCTCTGGAGGGCTGATGTGCATGTGGGATCCAACTAAAATTGAAGGCAAAAGATTTCTTCTTCAAAAAGGATCTTCAACATGTTATTCCAATGCAAAAACAACATCACCTGGATCCTCACCAATGTTTATGCTCCTAAAAACCCCATGGAAAGAGTTTTGTTGTGGAACTCTATAATTCAAATGAGAAACTCTTTTAATACTATCCCTTGGGTCCTCACAGGAGACTTAAATAGCCCTCTCTATCCATATAACAAAAAAAGAGGTAACATTACACTTACCAAAAGCATGGAGGAATTTGGGGAGTTCAAATATGCAAATGAACTCATGGAAGCAAAATTTACTTGGAGAAACAAAAGGGCTAGAAATAGTCTCATTCAAGTTAAATTGGAAAGGTTTCTTCTCTCAAGAGAGGTTATTCCATTTTTTGGAGATACTTCCCTCCAATATTTACCCAAAATTGGTTCTGACCACAACCCCCTCCTACTTGAAGCTATCAAATCCCATACTTTCAAGATCCCTTTTTGCTTCGAGGCCATGTGTTTCCATCACCTGGATTTCAAAAACCAAATATCTTAGTGGTGGCAATAGTAATTCAAGGGATCCTCATCTATCCAAATCTCTCAAAAAATCAGAGTCATTAAAGAAAATCTTAGGATACGGAATAGAGAAATATTTGGAAACATATTAAAAAATAAGTAGGTAGTCAAAGAGAAACTAGAGATCATAGAGGAACAAATTCAAGCAAGAAACTAGGACAATAGCATCATAACTGAAGAGCGTAATCTTCTAGATGATTTTCACAATATAATATCCAGGGAAGAAATGTTCTAGAGGCATAAGTTGAGGGCCCTTTGGCTCAGGGATGGTGACCCGAATTCTAAACTCTTCCATACATCAACCTTGAGAAATAAGAGTTCCAAAACAAGCTCAGAGCTCACCTACAGTGATGGACGCCTCATAAAGGAGATATCTAAAATCAAGAATGAATCTATTAGTTTCTTCCAATATCTTCTAGGCACACCCTCTCTTGATTCCCCTTGGACCAAATAATCTCTCTTGGCCAATATTCCCCATCCACAAATTCAATGCTCACTAGTCCTCTCACCCAAGAAGATATTAAAGGAGCTTAATTTTCTAAGTAGCATGATAAGGCTCCCATACTGGATGGCTTCTCATTGTGCTTCTTCCAAGCAATCTAGGATCTGATTGAACCTAAAGGATGTACAAAAGTTAGATATCTCCAATCCTCCAAGACCATCCCTCGAGGGATCAATTTCACTTTCATTGCCTTGGTTCCCAAAGTCTCCTCCTGCAAAGCCTTGTCTAATTTCTAGATCATCAACCTCTACAATGTACTCTAAAAAATCTTAACCAAATATTTGGCCAACAAGCTAAAGGAAATCCTCCCCCTCATCATTGATCCCTGCCAGGGTAGATTTTTTAAATGGAGAACCATAACTGATGGGGTCATTACCATTCACAAGGCCATGCACTCTATTACCCTGGCCAAGAAACCACATTTCTCCTTAATCTAGACATGAATAAGGCCTTTTATAGAGTCAAATGAGACTTTCTCCTCAATATCCTCCTTAAATTTGGCTTTCACCCAATTTGGGTTGACCTCATAAAAAACTGCATATCTTCTCCTTGGTTTTTTGCTTTAGTCAATGGGTCCCTTATTGGTTTCTTCCCTAGTTCTAGAGGTCTAAGGCAAGGAGATACCCTTTACCTAATCCTATTCATTATACTAGATGAGGCTTTAGGTATATCCATTACAAATTCTAGTAGAAGAGGTATTATTTCTGGAATAAAAAATGCTACCAGTATCAACCCTATTACCCACCAACAGTTTGTTGATGACAATATCCTTTCCACCTATGCATAAGTTTCCCAATCCAAGGCTATCAAGAACATCCTTCACCTTTATGACAGTGCTATAGGGAAAAAATCAACCTCCTCAAAAGAAAAATATGTTTCATTAACACACCCCATATCTGGTAAATCAAAATAGCTTAGATCCTTGGGTGCTCTTTGAAGGTTCTCCCTGCCACTTATCTTGGGCTCCCCTTGTTTTTAGGCAACCCCTCGAAGTCCATGTGGAATAATTTCATTGAGAGAATTTAAAAAAGTTGACCTCCTATAAAGGACATCTTCTCTCTCAGGCTACCAAAGTTACCCTCACCTTGGCTTATCTCCAAAGCATATCTATTTACTTCTTATCTGTCTTTAGGGTCCCAGATTTAGTGAGCTCTAAAATCAAGTAAATCCAAAAAATATTCCTCTGGTCTGGAAGTGAATACAAGAAGAGAATCACCCTTGTGGCTTGGAATTCTATTTTTAGCAACAAAAATAAAGGAGGTATTAGGCTTAGGAAAATCACCAAAATGAATCTAGCTCTGCTAGCCAAGCATGCATGGAACCAACAACAACACTGAATAGGTCAAAATAGTCAAGAATAAGTATCTACAAAATCACCATTCCTTGAATGAAGAAGGCCCCCAGGATGGATCTAATTTCTGGAAATCTATCATTCAAACCATAAATATTATCCAAAAAGGCCTCATATGGATCCTTGGTAATAGAAACATCATTAAATTCTGCATGATAGGTGGCTCCAAGATGAACCTCTGATTGAAAATAGAGCCTTAGCAATTCTCAAGTCCTCCATTGATACCCTCCTAGGAAGCAAGGTTGTTGACTTCATCAATAATTACAATGAATAACCTGGATGGAAGCCCATCAATATTGCCAACTTCCCCAATCAAGTTGCTACCTTATCCATATTGCTCAATTTAGTCACTATTCCTTTTGAGGAAACTGACGATAGGTCCATTTGGGGAGGATATGATGAAGGCTATTTCTCTATCAAATTAGCCTATATCCTCCAAGAAAATTCCTAGGCTTCCATTATTTCGTTCAACCTGGTGTGGAAGAAGAAATGCATACCCAAAATAAGCTTCTTCTCCTGGATTGCTATTCAAAATAAAATCCTTACTATTGAAAATTAATCCAAAAGAGGTTTCATGATTCCCAACCACTGCTACCTTTATTTGTCTTACTAGGAATATATGAACCATATTTTTATTAACTATGTGTTCTCATCCACTATCCTTGGTAACTTGCTTAATTCCTTTCATATCCAATGGGTTCAACCCAAAACTATTATTGATTTCTTCTCTCAGTTTCCCAATACCTTTAGCAATCCTAGTCTCCACTCTCTCTGGTCCTTATACCTCCATAACTACATTTGGAAAATTTGGCTCGAGCATAAAAATAGGGCCTTCTCTATCTTATCCAAGGATCCCCTATTTATGGCTTCTAAATCTATTGCCTATGCTATTAAAAATATTTGACTTATCCCGTGCTCCTTGACCCCAATCCTAGATCTTTAATGTTCCCTCTTTAACTCTATATCCATCTCCAAAGATGATCCTAGAGCTCAAATCTACCCCAATCCTAGAGCTAACATAAAATGGAAGCCCCCATAGAGGGTTGTATCAAGCTCAAATTTGATGGGGATTCCAAAGGAAACCCTGGAACTATTGGTGTAGGAGGGGTCATCAGAGACCACAAAGGTGACTTGATCCTTGCATTTGGTGAACATCTTGCATCTCAAACCAATCACTTTATGAAATCTAAGGCTCTTTGGAGAGGCCTTTTCCTCCTCAAAGAGGATCCCAGGAGAGCAATCATAGAGGGTGACTCTTTGAACATCATCAAATATATGAAGAATGATAAGATTCCATCATGGAGAGTCTTCAACACTATCCAAGAATCCATAAAGCTTCTTTAGGATCACTCACAGATGACCATCCACCACAACTATAGGAAATCCAATCAAGTTATTGGACTTATGGCCAACATGGCAGTATCCTCCACTAGCCTTAAATTGTGGTGAGGCAACTTCCCCCAGAACATCACCAATATTGTAAACCACAAAAAATCTAATGCTTAGGGTGATAAGTCCTAGTGATAGAATGTTCGAATCTAAGATCCCCAAAGGTCCCTTCTATAATAGTGCTAGATTTTTCAAAACCTCCTCCATGAAAGCAGGTCTCTCTCCTCATAGGTTGATAATAGTAATGTAAAATCATACTATCATCAGTTCTAATTTAGTGGATGCCAAGGCATGGGAAGCTCCTATTTTTCACCACATGCTCAATTTATGGTGGTGTCTTGACTACAAGGCCAATGGCACACATGCTAGCAAATATTCCTTGTTCTACATGAGCAAAGTCATGTACCAACATGCCCTTAGCAATGTGGCCAAGCATAGAGAGTAAGGAAGATATATTTATCTTTGTTTTTCTAATCAAATTGAGGATTTTTGCCATAATAAGTCTTTCCAAGTTACTGATTGCTCCTCCCAATATCCCTTGATCTTCCATGCAATACATTTTTTGGTCTCATCTTAGATTATCCACTCATGTTCCAATAATTTCAATATTAGGAGTTTTAGCTATCATTTCAAGCATTGGAATGTTGTATTGTACCTTCCCAAGCACTCCTAATCTCCAACCTTTACCTTTTTCCAATGCACCGTTACTCAACCTACCTTTGTCGCTTTCAATACTTTTAGCCTGCTCTAATCCTTTTAATCAGCAATGTTCCTATTTATTTAGCTTGCACCCTTTCTGATGTCAATCCTAGTTTGACTGAGGTGAATTCCACCCCCAGTATTTGCCCTCTCCTAGTCATGTACTCTACTTTTTATCCAAGACCATGTTCCCTATCTAAGGACATGGTTTACATCAAACTAGCTCAGCTTAACATGAACCCCACTACCCAAATTTTCATGGATGCTAAAGATTTCACGCCTTTGCTACAAAAGTTTTTTGGCACTAAGGACCATATTACTAAGGATTTTATTGATACTTGGAACTAGGGTTAGGTCAACGTTCAAGGTTTTCACTTTAAAGTAACCATAGAGATATTGGTAGAAATCACTGGTCTTCCACTCATAGGCTACTTCATTCACTATGACAAGCACAATTGGGAGGAAGAAACTGACCAGTTCCCTGACAAAGACAAAACTTTGGGTCGGGATAAGTCTACTCTCCACTGCTCTTCCCTCTTGTCTCTCTAAAACATCGCTAGTGTTACTATTATGTAGTACGTCCCCTGTGACAATCTTGAAAAATCCTTGAGGAGCTTTCACATCACCTTTATCAATCACCTATGGGATGGTAAAGTTTTTTGTATCCCTAATTACCTCCTTTACTCCCTTAATCTATCCATTGATAAATATCAGAAGTCCAATGGAAAGCCCCTTAACCAAGGCCTCCTACCCATCATCCTCAAGCATACCATAGCCACATGACCCCCATCCACAATATTAAACCCATGTACTTCAATCCTCTCGATGACCCCCCTCCCCATTCCCCCAATCATGGCCCCATTCCTAATGACTCCCCTGTTGGCCCTAGTTTAGGTGGTGGTCGAATGAAACCTTCTCTCCTTAGAATTTGTATGTGGAGTGACCAGAGAAAGCGTGTGGTTGCAGTGAGCACTCCTATGGTGCCCACATCCTCTGCTAGGCTTAAAAATTTAAATATGGAGTATTCATCTTCTTCAAATCATGTCATATCTGATTTTGAGAGTGATAAAGAAGACCCTTGTTCCTATATGTTGTTGGAACTCATGATCACGACCATGAATTCTACCATTAAGTACCTAGAGGAAGCATCCAAGATTATGTATCACTAAACTCTAAATGTTGTAGGACCCACATCAAGGAATATGGATGACATCAAGAAGTGACTGGCATGGGCCCCTTTGTCTGGGCCCTCTAGCACCCTAGGAGGCCCTTGTTTTTATCTGTTTTTACTGGTTTAGCGTGATCCTTTTTATTCAGTTAAATTTAGTTGATGTGTACGAAGTCGACACAAGTTTATTTTCGTCATGTGTCTATGTTTTTTTGGGGCTTGCTCATACTTATTTCTAGTCTAGTCACAATTTCCTTTATGGTTCTCAGAGGGTTTTTGGTTACTGTTATATTTCAAGTTCTCAAAGGTCCCTAGCACCTCCTTGTAATGTTTTGTTTCTACGTCTAGCTTATCAGCCTTTACTGTAATAAGGTTTTGGGTTCCTTTAAAAAAATGTAATGTAAATATACTTTAAATTATATAAAAAAAGTTATATCCCACATTATGAGCATATCACACCAATATTCAAACATCTACAAGGGCAACCCCTTTTTATTTGGTCTAAATATTGAGGTTGTTTTTCTAATTGAAATTGATTGCCTTCTTTGCATGTTTATTTGAAAAAAATATTGATTCATGATGAATACCATTAGGAGTATAGGGAAGTTCATCTTGACAATATTACTACTCTAGATGAGATGTTATCAAGCATAATAGATCCTATAAGAGTTGTGTTGACAAAAAATATAATATGTCATTGTGATTTCAAAGTTGGGAACCTTATCCTCAAGCTCGATAATGTGCACAAGAAGCACAAGGGCAATTTTTTACAAAAATGGTTGGGTCTATATACTATCAAGGATTTTTTTAGGTCTAGGAAAATGAAATTGTAAGTAATAGATGAAGTTGATTTGGAGGAACCCATTTCTACAGTCTTCATATTTTATTGATTTACCTAGGATTTTGGTGCCTTTGTTTTTTTATTTGATTGCTTTGACTATCTATTCATGTGTACCAGTATTGTACATTCTTTAGTTTACACATATTTATATGTTTTATTTTATCTCTTCTTATTGAAGAACACAAGCTTATACTGAGAGGGGGGTAAACAATATAAGATCAAATTTTACTTTTATTTCACAAATAATATTATCCAATGCTATCAATTGTAATATCAATAGCAATAATCAAAGCAATGCACAAATCATCACACACATGAGAGACACAAATTTAACATGGTTCACCCAATGTGGGTTACGTCCACAAAGAAAATATTTCTTCTAAATTTTCTCAACAAATATCTTGGGAACCAAATCCCTATTACAATGTTTATGGACCTTTGTCCAAAGGATATCTCAATCCCCAATGATATTATTTGTGGATCTCTCTCCATAGGAGAACTCTATCCCCTTTTCTCTAGTTTGTGGATCTCTCTCCATAGGAGAACTCTATCCCTTCTAATTTAGTTTATGGATATCTCTCCATAGGATAACTCTATCCCCTCTACTCTGGTTTATGGATCTCTTTCCATAGGAAAACTCTATCCTCTCTACTATAAATTATGGATATTTCTCCATAGGATAACTTTATCCCCTCTACTCTATTTTTTGGATCTCTCTACATAGGAGAACTCTATCCTCTTTGCTCTGGTCTACTCCAAATTTTTCTCTTAAATCTATATTAAAATGCACCAAACTCCATCACAAGGCTAGTACACATTTGTTCTAACTCGTCTCACAAATATCTGTCTCAAATATGCACCAGACCTCATTACAAGGGTAGCACAAATTTTCTCTAACTCTGTTCACAAATCTCTACGTCAAATATGCACCAAAATGCGTTACAAGTCTAGCACACATTTTCTCTAACCTTGCTCACAAGTATCTACCTCAAATCTACACCAAATCTTGTTACAAGGCTAGAAAAATCTATTATAACTTTGGTCACAAATTTCTACCTTAAATCTACACCAAAAATCATTACAAGGCTAGCACAAATCTTCTCTAACTCTACTCACAAGTCTCTACCTCAAATTTGCATCGGATCTCATTACAAGGCTAGCACAAATCTGATCTAACTCTGCTTACAAATATCTACCTCAAATCTGCACTAGACCTCATTACAAGGCTAGCACAAATCTGATCTAATGTTTCTTCAAGTCTTCTGACAAGACTTGCTCAAATCAGCCTTCAAGCCATCTCAAAATACTTACTCAAATATGCCTTCAAGACTTCTCAAAAGACTTTCTCAAATCTGCCTTCAAGCCTTCTCAAAAGGCTTGCTCAAATCTGCCTTCAAGCCTTCTCAAAAGACTTACTCAAGTATGCCTTCAATGATACTTACTAAACCTGCTCAAATATTTTCAAATCTTGCATACAAACAAAGCTTATATCTTTTTCAGAAATGCTTTCTTCAAACAAATATATTCTACTCAAAATTAGTTTAACCTTTGGAACATATAGAGAATGATATGTGCTACCCAATATGTTATTTAGATTCACAAATCTTGCATTCATCCAATCTAATCTCTATCAATTACAAAATCCCTTTCAGTCAAATCAAACTAGTGTACTACTTTGCTTTAATAATTTTATTTATAACACTTGCATATTCACTTTCAATATCACTCAAACCAATGCTCAAAAAATTCATAAATCCACTCAAACAATGAAGCACAATGTTTCTCACAAACCCTAACATAAGTGTTTTCAACTTCTTTTAACTAGGATGCACAAGTTGTTTCACAAAAACTATCTCAAATATTTCCAACAATACCCATGAACTTAATCCTTATATCTCCTCCTTATAACATTAAAATATATACCCAAATAAGCACCTCATATAGTGATTAATGTCCTCATACATCTTAATTTTCCTTAATGAAGAAATATCCTTAAGAACCTGTATCACAAACAACCAATCTTTCTTTTACCACTTCAGGGGTTAGATAGAAAAAGTAATTTCCAAAACATCCACACAAACTTTCCTCTCAAAAAGGAAGTGGACAATATAATCTGAAAATGATGCTCTAAGTCCCTTCTTTTATTCTAAAAATAAAGCATTAATATTCAACAAAAGCTCTCATATTTTCTTTCCACCATGCAATAATTACAATAAGATGTCAAGCAACTTATCACACCTTACTACTACTAATATTGCAAAATAATATTCAACACAAAAAAGCCAAAAACTACACACATAAATTTTTCTTATACACCTTATACCTCCTACTTGAAATAAAATATTTCAATGCACTTCAAATTTTCAACATGACCATAACATCATTTATTTTATGCACCACACATAGCACTAGAAAAACTCCACACTATTCCATTTTAATTCAAAATTAATAACTCCACGTTGTCCTTTTAATACAAAAATAAAAAATAAAATAATCACCTTATGACTCCCTAAGCAAGAACATACCTTAGACTTTGCAAATATTTGTTTCACAAAAATATTGTTCCCACTTGTTGTCACCACCATGATTCAAACCTGTACTACTTGCTAGCCCATGCCCTAGCTTCGGCTAGACCACCACATGGGCTAGCCACCCACAAAAAATCTAAAGTGCACACACTTCATCTTGTGCACTATTTTCGACACAAAAAACTTTTACCAATAAAACTTTAACACTCTACCTCTGTCATGTCTCGAACTTGATACCTCCCTTCTGCCACACCTTAGCATTAGGGGTTCTATCGTCTGGGCTAATTGTCCAGATGGAAACAACTTTCACTACCCCTTCTATTTGTCCATGTGCTCTACCTCAAAATATGAATTGTGCCTTGTCTTCTTCTCCTCCTCTGCCATGAATGAACGAATCACATAGCGCACTTCCAATTTTTTTTCACACTTAGCATTGTAAATTTACCTTCCTTAAATATGAAAATATTGTTTTGGACCTTGATGTCGACGCATGGGAAATATTTGATTTTCAAACTTAACCTTTGGTGCTCACACTTTAATTTTTAATTATTATAATAATTTAAATCTAGATAAAATAAATATTATAATTTATTTTTCTTCTTTGGGCCTTTTTCTTAAAATAAAGTTTTTACCACCATGAAACATTTTATTTTTATTTTCCAGTACCACCATGGTAAATCAATTAAACCTTTAACACCATGAAACATTTTCTTTTCCTTTGCAAGTACCACCATGGTAAATCAATTAAACCTTTTATTTTTCCTTTTCAAATACCACCACATATGATGCCTTATCTTTTTCTTGCTCACACAACTACAAAGAACCTTGTCTTTTTCTTGCTTCCATATTGCTTCATGTACCCTTTGAAAATTATTCACACTTATTTTTCTTTTGACATCAATGATAGCCAATGTCATAAACCTATGACATCAATCCTTTTGACATCAATGACAATGCAATATTCTCAAAATTTCCAACAATATCCCCCTTTGTCATTGATGACAACCCGTTCTAAAAATTCTTTTTCCAACCACTGGATTCCAAATCTGCTCCCCCTGAGAAACTGCTCCCCCTGAGAAACTGCTCCCCCTAACTGAATGCTCTTCCCCTTACTCAAATATCTCCCCCTTTGATATTAATTTTGGTGTGGTATTAAAACTACTCCCCCACCTCCTTTCCTTGAGGTGATTAATTTTGGTGTGGTATTAAAACTACTCCCAGAATGCAATGTTCTTCTTTTTCAACCTTCTTTTTTTATATCTTTGTAATCATACCCTTTTGATCCTTTTAAGTGTCCCTGTTCTTGCTTGATTCTGGTAGTTCTGAAAACTCTTTTCTACACCACTTGGCCTTATTCCCAGCATTATTGCACTTGTAACACCTAATTTTGTAGTTCTTGGAAGGTTTAAATGATTTGAGGTTCCTCTTGGTGAAGCCATAATCCTTTTTTTCATGAACCCTGCACTAGATCGCTTTATGACCAAAGCGATTACATGAGTAGCAATACCCTTGAAAGAAATGTCTATCATTGAATGAGTTGAATTTCATCTTAGTGAAACCATACTCCTTTCCATGAACCCTGCAATGCATAGCTTTGTGACAAAAATGATTACATAAAAAATAATGCCCTTTAAAGAAATCTTGTTTTGAAACCTCTAGTCTCTTAGTACTTTTCTTCCTTCTCTGTGATAATCCATGTTTCTTGTTTGTGCATTGTTCACTTTCTTAGTGAAGTTTCTATTCTTCAACTTATCCACATAAATATTGATTTATTCTTCACTCTCTTCCTCTAAAACTTCCTCTTTTGACCTTGAACTTGACCCTTCTTCTTGTTTACCTTGTCCTTTAAAACCAAGTCATGTCTTGATAGATGAATATCTTTGTGCATTGATAATTTTATCCAATTTTTTTGAAATTTTCCCTAACTTTTTTAGCTTATCCTTAGAATCTTTCACTTCCATCCTTAGAGAAACCACTTCATATTTTAATATTTCACACTCTAACTCTTTTTATTCTAACTTTTCAACCATGACCTCTTTAAATCTCCTTGCCTTAGCTTTTGAGTTTGTGAGGTTTTGTAGAAGCTTTTATTTTTCTTCCTCATATTCTTGAAATTGAGCCTCAAGTCTTGAATTATTTTTTCTAACTCTTTTCAACTCTCTAAGAGCAACAATAAGTTCTTATTCTAGGTCAACTATGCCTTCTTCTTTTTTTGATTCTTTCTATAGGTCTCCATTTATAGGAGCACATTCTACTTGGTTTTCAATAGGAGTATTTTCTTCCTCTTCTATTTCCAATAATAGAATCTCTTCTTCTTCACTATCTGAGAGTATTTCATCACTATCACTTGAAGCATTTCTTGCCTTGTTAACATATAAACTCTTCTTGTTCCTTTGAAAGAACTTCTTTTCATTCTTGTCTAGACCATACCTATTTTTATTTTCATGCCTAAATTTCCTTTCTTCCTTCTTCTTATAAATTTGTTTCTCTTCACTACTATTACTTCCAACTTGTGGACAATTAGATGCATAGTGACCAAATTCACCACAATTAAAGCATTTCACAGTCTTTATATCTTTGTGTTTTCTTGATCCCTTCTTATTTCTTCTTACATAGTTAACTTCTTCATTACTGCTTGACTCATCACTTGATTCTGGTTTCTTATCTTTTGTCTTTTTTGAAGCTTTGAAATCTGCCTCTTTTTTGGAATTGGGATCCTTTTCTATTCTCATATCATAAGCTGTGAGGATTCCATGTAACTCATCCATAGTCAACTTATCAATATCTCTCATCTCTTCTATAGCTGAAACCTTTGCATCATAACTTATAGGGAGTGATTTTAATACTTTATGAGCAACACTGGAGCCTTTAATTTTGAATCCAAGTCCATGCATGGTATTAACAACCTGATCCATATGAAGTAAGTATTTAGCAATATCTTCCTCATCTCCCATATTCAAAAAATTAAACCTTTTCTTATGGTTTTGTAGTTTTTCCAACTTGACCTTGTTATCTCCTTCATATGTTTGCTTCAATTTGTTCCATATATCTTTTTTTTATTTATAGTGCATAACTTTCACAAATTTTGCTTCATGTAATCCACTTAATATTACATTCATAGCCTTGGCATTATTCACATGTAACAGCTTACCATAATTATCTGTGGGAGGAGTAATTATAGGTGTGAACCCATCCTCAACTGATTGCCATGTCTCATATCCTTGTGCCATCAAGTAAGTCTTCGTTCTTATACTCTAGAAGGCATAATTATTCCCATCAAATAATGGATCCTCATTTGATGAAGATCCACTCTGAGATGCCATCTGTGTTCCTATAATATCTTCCTTCAAGTTTTTAGACTTTTTTGAAGGAAACCAATTTGATACCAATTGAAGAACACAAGCTTATACTGATAGGGGGGTGACCAGTATAAGATCAACTTTTACTTTTCTTTTCCAAACAATATTATCCAATGATTATCAATTACAATATCAATAGCAATAATCAAAGCAATACACAAATCATCACACACATGAGAGATAAAAATTTAACGTGGTTCACCCAATGTGGGTTACATCCATGGAGAAAATATTTCTTGTATATTTTCTCAAAAAATCTCTTGGGAACCAAATCTCTATTACAATATTTATGGACATCTGTCAAAATGAGACCTCAATCCCCAATTGTCTAATTTGTGTATCTCTCTCCGCAGGAGAAGTATATCCCCTTTTCTCTAGTTTGTAGATCTCTCTCCATAGGATAACTCTATCCCCTCTGCTCTAGTTTGTGGATCTCTCTCCATAGAAGAACTCTATCCTTTCTGCTTTGGTTTGTGGATCTCTATTCATAGGATAACTCTATCCCCTCTACTCTAGTTTTTGGATCTCTCTCCAAAGGAGAACTCTATCCCCTCTGATCTGGTTTGTGGATCTCTCTCCATAGTAGAACTGTATCTCCTCTACTATGGTTTTCTCCAAAGACTGCTCTTAAATATATCTTAAATTTCCACCAAATCCCATCACAAGGAGAGTACAAATTTTCTCTAAATTTACTTACAAATATCTACCTCAAGTCTACACCAAATATTGTTACAAGGCTAGCACAAATTTGATCTAATTCTACTCACAAATATCTACCTCAAATCTGTACCAAACCTCGTTACAAGGCTAGCATAAATTTTTTCTAACTCTACTCATAAGCCTCTACCTCAAATTTGCACTAGATATCATTACAAGGCTAGCACAAATCTACTCTAACTCTACTCACAAATCTCTACCTAAAATCTACACCAAACCACATTACAAGGCTAGCACAAATATACTCTAACTCTGCTCACAAGTCTCTACCTTAAATCTGCACCAAACCTCATTACAAGAATAGCATAAATTTGCTCTAACTCTACTCCCCAATATCTACCCCAAATCTGCACCAAACCTCATTACAAGGCTAGCACAAATCTGCTCTAATTCTAGTTCAAGTCTTCTCACAAGATTTTCTCAAATCAGCCTTCAAGACTTCTCAAAAGACTTGCTCAAATATGGCTTCAAGCCTTCTCAAAAGACTTGCTCAAATATGCCTTCAATGTTGCTTACTAACCCTGCTCAAATATTTTTAAATCTTGCATACAAACAAAGATTATATCTTTTTCAAAAATGCTTTCTTCAAATAGATATATTCTACTCAAAATTCATTTAACCTCTGGAACATATAGAGAATGATATTTACTATCCAATATGTTCATTACATTCACAAATCTTGCATTCATCCAATCCAATCTCTATCTCTTGCAAAATCCTTTTTAGTCAAATCAAACTGGTGCACTACTTTTCTTTACTAATATGATTTCTAACACTTGCACATTCACTTTCAATATCACTCAAACCAATGCTCAAAAACTTCACAAATCCACTCAAACAATGAAGCACAATTTTTCTCACAAACCCTAACACAAGTGTTTCCAATTTCTTTCAACTAGGATGCACAAGCTATTTCAAAAACCCTATCTCAAATATTTCCAACAATTCCTATGAACTTAATTCTTATATCTCCTCATTACATTAAAAGATATACCCAACTAAACACCTTAAATAGTGAGTAATGTCCTCATACCTCTTAATTTGTATTGATGAAGAAATGTCTTTGAAATGGACTCACAATAAAAATTATTCAAGTTGTTAGTCTTGGTGGATGATGCTTGGAAATACCACAAATACTAATGGGGATAGTCACATGTCAGATAACATGGCTCCTAGTTCTTAGTAATTTTAGGTTGGTTGATAATCACAGGGGAGGAAATAAATGGCAATATAAGACTTCGAACCAGAGCCACGTGGACCACCAGATAACCACCGTAATAAATCTAGCCAGTAGGTTCACTTCTCCAATGCTGATTGGCCAAGACGGGATGTGGTCCCAAAGCATGTCATATATGGAAGAAAGCAATTACCAAAGGATTATTAAGAGATACTGTTAATACAGAGCTTGTGGGAGTTTTTTTTAGTACTCTGCTATGTGTGTCTGCAGCTTTTTATTTCTCCACTATTTCAAGGAAGGGATTTGTGTCTGTTTATTTTTTTGTAATTATGATGCAGGTGTGTTTTCTCGGGGTATACCAAAAATGTTGTATGGAAAGTTTCTTTTTGATAACAGGCTATGTGCCTTATCGGATGTAATTGCTTTGGTGGCATGTAGAATTTACATATATAGGATCCTTAGTAAGGACATGTTCATCAACAACCCTGGGCTAATTTTTGTAAAATGTTTTGGGTCAACCTGTAAAACTCGGTATTAATGCTATAGTATATTATCTACCAAAAAATATATATATATATACTTAAGAACCGGTATCACAAACAACCAATCTTTCTTTTTTCACTTCAAGGGTTAGATAGCAAAAGTACTTTTCCAAAATATCCACTAAACTTTCCTCTCAAAAAGGATGTTCACAGTAAAATTTGAAAATAATGCTCTAAGTCCCTTCTTTTGTTCTAAAAAATAAAGTATTAATATTCAACAAAAACTCTCATATTTTATTTTCACCATGCAATAATTACAATAAGATTCAAGCAACTTATCACACCTTATTACTCCTAATCTTGCAAAATAATATTCAACCCAAAAAAGCCACAAATTACACACAAATTTTTCTTATACACCTTATACCTCCTACTTGAAATAAGATATTTCAATGCACTTAAAATTTTCAACATGACCATAATACCGTTTATTTTATGCACCACACATAGCACTAGCAAAACTCCACACTATTACATTTTAATTCAAAATTAATAACTCATGTTGTCCTTTTAATCCAAAAATAGAAGATAAAATAATCACCTTATGACTCCCTAAGCAAGTGCATACCTTAGTCTTGGTAAATATTTGTTTCACAAAAATATTGTTCCCATTAGCTATCATCGTCACGATTCAAAATTGTGCTGCTTGTTAGCCCATGCCCTAGATTTGGCTGGGACATAACATGGGCTAGACACCCACACAAAATATAAAGGGCATGTGCTTCATCTTGTGCACTATTTCTGACGCAATAAAATTTTACCAATAAAACTTTAACACTCTGCCTTTGTTGTGTCTCGAACTCGATACCTCCCTTTTGCCACACCTTAGCACCGGAGGTTCTACCGTTTGGGCTAGTTTCCCATATGGAAATAACTTTCATTGCACCTTCTATTTTTCCATGTGCTCTACCTCAAAATGTGAATTGTGCCTTGTCTTCTTCTCCTTCTTTGCCACGAATGAATGAATCACACAACACATAATTTATTTCCAATTTTTTTTCACGCTTGGCATTGCAAATTTACCTTCCTTAAATATGCAAATGTTGTTTTGGACCTTGACGTCGGTGCATGGGAAATATTTGATTTTCAAACTTAACCTTTGGTGCTCACACTTTAATTTTTAATTATTATAATAATTTAAATCTAGATAGATTTAAATATTATAATTTATTTTTCTTCTTTGGGCATTTTTCTTAAAATAAAGTTTTTTCTTATTCTTTTCAAGTACCACCATGGTAAATCAATTAAACCTTTTATTTTTCCTTTGCACACCATGGAGGATGCCTTGTCTTTTTCTTTCTCACACAACTATGAAGAACCTTGTCTTTTTCTTTCTTCCATATTGCCTCATGTACCCTTTGAAAATTATTCTCACTTATTTTTATTTTGACATCAATGATAGCCAATGTCATCAACCTATGATATCAATCCTTTTGACATCAATGACAACACAATATACTCAAAATTTCCAACACTTATCCTGATCGTGATCATAACCCAAAGTGTCAATATTAATTATCATTTTCTCAATGTCCTCTCCTAGTCTTGTCTTTGTTGTTTTTATGTTTGAGTGGCTTACTTTTTCTTCATGATGACTACCTCTTAAAGCAACAATATTGGTTGCTTTGCATGTTTAGTTTTGTTTATTCCTTATTTTAGCCTATTTTTACATAATTGCATCATTGTTTGGTGTTTTTTTACCATTTTTATTGGCCTTTATTGTTGTTGAATTTTTTTTTTATTTTGTTTACATTTCTTCATTGTGATATTGCTCTTGCTAATAAGGGACAACATGATGTCTTCAAGTTCTTCCTTGTGTCACAATCTTGCTTGATGTGCCATTAAGCAAACAACCTAAATCAATCCCATTCCATATCTTGTATGGTATATGGTTAGAACATTAAGGCAATATTTCTTTAATTTTTCATGCAATAAAATAAAATAATCAAACTTTCCAATCAATCAATCGTATTGATATCCCATTATGGTGGTAAGCATGACTTGTTGAACAACACACTTGAGTAGATACTACAATGGTGAAACCCATTATAGTAGGGGCATGGTTACTTTCCCTTCCATGGGATATCCATCCCTTGGGGTGAGCTATAGCATGTATCCAACCCACCTCTAATCACTTCTATAATTTTGGTGTATCATTGTAGTGGTAAGCATGACTTCTTGAACAATTAAATTGACTAGATACTACTATAATGAACCCCATTGTAGTGGGATCATGATGAATTTACCTTCCATGGGATCTCCCTCTCTTATGATAAGTTGCAACATGTATGTAACCCATTCATTTCTTGCTCTTATCATTATTCTCCTTCTGTCATGATATATGTGCCTTACCTAACAATGTGTTCATCATCAACGGTAAGGCATGAGTTGGAGTTGGTGACATATACTTGTGTACTATTTGTGCCATAGGTTGGCATCCCCTATGCCACTCCATAGTAGTGGGTGTACTTTATTGATTTCCATAGTGTCCATTTATGCTTATATTATAGTTAATTTTATGATTACTATCAAATAGTTACATTTGTACATGGCATAGGTTTTCTCCCTGTCTTCCTTGTTGTAGTGAAAAGTATGTTTATTGGTACTTGATACTTGATAGATACTACATATGACCTATCTATTTTAGTGGCATACATAAGTGGCACACTACCCAATGTATGGTCAATATTATGAGGAATTATTTCATGAGCATCACTAAATGCTATCAAAATATTTTATTCTCTAGATCACTTAAGCGATACATCATAATGTGCTACACAAATCTTAAGTGTGTGTCATAATAAATTTGACATATCATCATGTGTTACATAAATTCTAAGTATATGTCATAGAAATCATAGGCATGTTATAGGACTTTCTAGACTCATATCTCACTCATGGAGGAAGGGTTGGATCCAATTTGGTGGTTTGGAGTTTCAAATATCTATTGCCCTGGTTGGGGAGGTGATGGGTCTTCTAGTGGATGGAGCCTATCACAATAGGAAGAAGCATTCCCTTATTAGGGAATTGGGTTTATTTTTGGATGAAGATGAGTACCTCCCAAAATTATAGAATGGTTATGATGCCAATGCCCTCATAGATCCCTAGAAGTATGTGATTTTAGTTATCATAAATATTTTTATATTGGATTCCAATAGGGACATGCTATGTAGATTTCATGTGATGTTTTTGAATCAATTGAGGCATAAAAGGCTTATGAATATGTCATATTTCTTGTTTTACTCCTTGGTTAAGACATTGACAGATGTGAGGGGAGGTAAAGGGTTGAACCCCATTCACCAGGGCCTAGCCCTATTGATTTTTAAACATGTTTCTAAGGCCAAAGAGGTGGCGGTAGATGATACTCTATCAAAAATTCAAACCCATAAGATTCCTCTAGTTTTTTATCCTCCATAGATCTCCTCCAACTATTCTTCTAGTGATTCCTTGGAGTTTGACTCAGAGGCCCTTAAGAGCCCTTAATCCTAGCCAAAGTAAGGGTCAATAATTTAGGTGGAGTGTTTATTTTTCCTATAGGAATCAAAGGCGGGAATGCCAAAAATTCCAAATGCCTATCCATAAAGTCTACCAATATTGAATCCTCTCTTGTTACTATGGAGATATCATATTTTGAGGACCTATCTCCTATGAAGAAAAAAGGTAAGATGTCAGTGGAGTCGACTAAATTTCATGAGTATTCTCCTATGCTAGGGCCTACGTCCTCAATTTTTATGTTGTTCCTCAGTAAGTTGGGTGAGAAGCACTAGGTCCTAAAAGGTTCACTTCATGTGGCTATCTCATTTATCGAGGAGATATAATACATAACTCAAAATCAGTGTAATAATTTGAGAACCCCTGTTAAGGAAGTGGGAAAATATAGGAAGTCATATCCCAAGACATAGGTATTTTTTCTTCTCAAGTTTTCCTTAGGTCCCTCCTATGTAGGATGGTGATCCTATTTTTGTTCCCTTATGGGATTTGGTTCTCTAGTTCAATGGTGGTTTGGTCATCCTAATATTTTTGTTATGGCAGTATGTTGTTCTAGTTGGGTTGGATATTTTAGTTAAAGTATCTTGGGTTGTGCCTTGATCTCTTTTAGTTACTTTTTGTAATAAGGTTTGGGTACCCTTTCAAAACCCCTTATTTTATCTAATAAAAAAATTATAGGCATGTTATCGAGTGTTATACAAATCATAGGTAAATGCCATGAAAAACAACAAAGAAATCAGATTTATTAATCATAAAAGCACATTATATGCTACAGTGAAAAAAAAATCTCATATATCTAAAACTTTGGTATATTGGGGCACTGAATACCATCGTCCTATATTTCCAAATATTTTACTACAAAAATAGTTTTCTGCATAATATTGTTATAAATAGACTATTACATCATTTGGATAATGTAAATGTACCTTTCTTGGTACATACTTAGGACATTAGATTACTTTAGGGGGAAGTTATCTTGTTACTACATGCAATGTAATAAATGCACAAGTGTTAAAGTGTAAGGTGTACATGTGCAAGTTATCCCTTGCACATCTAGGTAGAGTGTTGGCCAAGGAACTTATTTCCTATATAAAGGGCCATAGGTATTGAACAGATAAGTCATAAGTCATAAGTCATAAGTCATAAGTCATATAGTCATATAGTCATATATACCAGAGTGTCATGATGTAGCAGTGTGATATAGTGTGATGGGGTGTAATATGCTTAATGCCCATTATTGAGTTGTAGCATTATTCATGGAGTGTTCATTTCATCCACAACTACTTTTGTAAATATCTCCATCATTTCTATTTATAGTATATTTTTAGTCATCTCACAGATTTACTTTATTTCATATTATTCTGCATCTTATGTTTGCTATCTCCCATTACATGTTGCATCAAAAGCTAACAGTGGTATCAAAGCCATGGTAGGTCAATAGGGAAACCACCATTATTATTGACTCTGAGTTTTTTGAGAACCTAACGTGCCATTGGACCAGTCACTATCAAAAATACTCAAAAGAGTCTTGGTGGTAGAATTAAGGAGAGCCACAAGTAAGGACTAAATGAAATATTAGATTCTAGAATACTGAGATTGCATATGGCTAGAGTCTTTCCACAGAGTTTCAAGGGAAAACTTGTGAAGACTAGGACTCAACACTTGATCCACTAGGTTGATGAATCAACTAGTGAAGCCCATCTAAGATATCTGGAGAAACTAACCTGAAGGTTCTTTTATTGTAGGGAATTAATACTCAGATGATTGGGACACCTCCTACAACAGAAATCTAGGAGATTTCAACTTTATTTCCCAAATTTCAGAGTGCCTTCATAGTGCAGAGATTAGTTGTTGCAAGAGAATATCACTATAGAAGAGACTTCTAGAGCAGAATTGCAGTGAATTTTGGAGATAGGAGATCTCCATTGATAGATTGGAAAATTTACAATAAGGAAATGCCAAAAAAGCCTTGATCCAGAAGAAAAGTCCATATAATCCTTGATTCGAAATAAAATGCCACAAAAGCCTTGATCTAGAGGTAAAGGCCAAAGAAGCCTTGAAGAGAAGGCCACATAAGACTTAAAGATAAGGCCACATAAGACTTGAATAGAAGTTAATAGAAGACTTGAATAAAATGCCATAGAATCCTTGGTACTGAAGAGAAGGCCACATAAGCCTTGATCCTAAAGAAAACTCCAGGAGGGAGTATCTAATTCAGAAGAAGATTTTAGTACTAATACTTTGTTGTAGGAATAGGTAGATTCAGTGAGTTGGGAAAGCTTCCTAAAAAAAGGTTAGGAAGAGTATCTTCTTTAGAATCAATCCAACACCTGAAGCAAAAGATATTAGGAGAAGATCTCATTGATGAAGAAGGACTAGGAGAGTCCTACTCAAATACAGAGGTAGCAGAATTAGAGATCCAGGAGAAGATCTCACCACCAACACTTCTAGGAGCAAAATAAGGTCTCAAATAATACTAGAAGAAGATACATGACCTTGGATAGGCCTCTACGAGCATCCAATAAAAGGCTTGGAGAGCCTTATTGAAGAAATCATCAAAGGAGTTCCAAGGAGAACTCATTGGAGAAATTCACTATTGGAGATAGTGAAATATTTGGGATAATTATCACCATCCGACAACAAGCCCAAGAAGAAGAATTTGGAAAGGAGTGCCAAATATTATAAGACCTCAAGACATTCAGAATATTGAGAAGAAGATCCTATTTGAAGTTAGAATTTGACAAGAATATTGAAGGAAGATTCAGACAGAAGAAGTTGACCAAATCCAAGATATTTGGAGATTGCCTCTCATAGCAAGAAGGCACCACTTTAGAATCGAAGATATCTTCTAATCTACAACAAAAAGGAGGAGACTACAAGAGGAGAACAAGCCACCAAAAACCTAGGCTTGTGAAAGAGAGTTGGAGACCATATTTTGGTGAAGATGAAGTTGTTCAAGGTAGCCTACAGAGAGTTGTAGGATCTTACTCAAGACAACAACTTGGTGATATTAGACACCAAGATCTACATCCTCTACAGAAGTGGCGAAAAGGGATTTCAAGAAAAAAGGTAAGCAACTATTGGTGCAAGTAAATTCATTAAGTGGATTACTTTTTAGATTTGTTTAAGCACCCTGATTGGAGTAAAGTTGCAAAAAGGAGAGTTGAATTAAGAGTCTTCAAATGTGCAAAAAGAAAGGATTCTTTAAGGTTCATTTGCACTTTAGGGGTTGATTAGATTTTAGAATCTTAAACTATCTATCAACTACCTATCATCTACTTTGGAAAGAAAATGAAGACTAACTCCTATTACCTTGCTTATAAAGAAATTTCAGAATAATTCTTGAAGATTCATTTCAGATTATTCTTGATTAGTTGCAGTAAATTATTTAAGTGCATTACTTTTGAGATTTGATTGGAGTGATAAGGTGAAATTGTTAGTGCAGTATTATTAGATTCATTTTGCACTATTATATTGCTCTCAAATATTATTGTTTGTGTTTCATTAGAAGGGCACAAAAATAGAATTTTTCAAAGTGTCTATAGACACTATTAATGCACTGTGATCTACAACTTTGAAGTGGCCTAAGGAAGCCAAAAAATCAGCTCAATCCTCCAAGCATTGGAGAAGAATGTAACCACCATAAGAGCATCAAAATAAGCCTCGAATGAGACTTGGTGAGTCTCAAGTTCAAAGCACAAGAAAAAAGGTGCAAAAAAATAGCTTCTATCATATGGTTACAATCTTGGATTCATTTATAAAATATCCAAGCTAACAGGGGAAGGTGTCTAATCTAGAGACAACCTCAAAACCCCTATATTGCACTCAATATTCTACCTCAAAAACTAGAATTTATGATCAACAAAGAGGAGTGCAAAAGAAAGTGCAACAAGGTCATCTTGTATTAAAACTATTGTACATGATAGTGCACTATTTCTAATCTGGTTATATAGGGAAAGAAGGTAGATTCAAAGGTGCCTAAAAGGCACTACTCTTGCTAGAAAAACTAGCCAAAATCATCCATATGTAAGCAGCCATCCAAGCCTAGCTCGAGAGCCATACGAAGGGCTCATACTCCTCACATTCAAGAGCGTCAAACCTACAAGATACATGTACAAAAGCATGGAAGCACATAATTATTAAAGAGCAAGAGTATCTACGTAAGGAGGGCAAAAATCAAGTACAAAGCAAAAGAAATTTGAAGCACCATTTGGAGTACTACTTACTCCATGTACATTCATTTAAAGTCGTGCTCAAGGCCACCATACTCCTGCTCCATATCCCTATGGAAGGATCTATAGGTGAATGAAGGAAAAGGAGGAGGATTACAAGGCTAAAAAGGTCTCAAAGGATCTGTTCAAACTAGCAATAGGGTCTATGTCCATGCAGAGAAGAAAGTGACACTTGTCACTCAAGGGAAACCCTAACACTCAATTCAAGAGAGTGCTCATCTTCAAGGAGGAGTTACATGAATAGCCTAGTGCATTTGGTGCATTGAGTACACTTGTCAAGAAGGAAGATCGAGTGTTTCACTAAAGAACATAACGTTCTTACATTACAAGAAGGAAGACAAAGTGTTCGTTGGCACCAAACTCTCCTCAAGCACTCAAAGGTAATGGTCATGCCACTTGGCACATAAGAGATGGATCATCCCCATTTAAGGATGTCAATGACCAAAGTCAAGTAGCATTCTTTGACGTTGAAATTACTCTCACACTGTCCAAGTAGAAAAGGGCCGAGTTGCAATAGTCAAGAAGGTGTTCGAGCCTTTAATGCTAAGGCAACCAAAGTCAAGGGAAGAGACTAGAAGATGCCAGATTTGGAATGCATTAAACACATAGCACTTCCATTGGAGGATACGTCCAAAGCATCCATGACATCTACGTAGAACAGTAGTCCAAGCTTCTCAAAAATTAGCACCAAACAGTGCTTGAAGAAAGGTAAAATAATTTCCATTAATATGTGCTTTATTTCCTTGGAGTTATAAGGGTTAAATAAAAGGAATTTATTTACATTGGAAGCCATATATCAAGGAAAATATTTTATCAAATCAAATCAAATATTTGCAATATAAAACCTAGGAGTAATAAGGTTTTCTACTTGGATAAATATTGAATATTTGCAAATATTAATTGTGATCTAATTTATCCAAATATTAGGGAGTCATAAGGGCTACTACATCAAATCATTTAATTGGAAAATTAGATACACATAACCTAATTTCCAAAGGGTTATTCATAAAGAGAGTTTTCTCATAGGTTGGATATTCATAATATTATTATCTCATTCCTTTCAAAAGGAGACAAAAGATCCAACATTATAACCTCTTTAAAATTTGGGAATAGTGCTTAGTTCAATAGGAGTAATAAGGGATAATAGGAATTGATTTTGGTATTCTAAAAACCTTACAAAATTAATCAATATTGAACTATAATTCTACAAAAGCACTATATATTATCCATAGCATACTAGGGAGTCATAAGGTATTCTACAAAACTTGGTAATATCAAGCATGCATCATAGATTATCAAGTTACAAAATATAAGCTTTCCTCATAACCTAAAAATCCTTAGGAGTATATACTCACTTTATTTGGGAGACATAAGGTAGTCTACAAAACAAGGATTATTATTATAGGTTTTATCAAATCAAGCTTATATTTCTTCATCAGGTATCATATAGGGAGTCACAAGATAAACTTCAAAGATTCTTGCAAAATCTAGAAGGATCTATCATGGATGATATCTTGAGAAATACCTTCAATAATGAAGAACTACTGCATGAAGTAGAATACTACTCCCAAAACTTAATAGATACTCTAGAAGGATATGAGTATCTATCCATTAGTGACAAAGAGAAATTTTCCTTATTTCTTAAAGAAGCTAAAGAAGGTAACTTTACAACATTGATTGGTTATCTTCATGATATTCTCTTCACAACATGGTGGAATTCACAAAGATTGGTTATATTTTTTCCAGAAGAATGTCTGATGGTGTATCTATCACTAATTATGTTTGTACTTGCTCGACACAAGGAGAAAGATAAAGAACAATATTATTGTGATGATAAACTAACTTTTCATGAAGCAAAAATTCTACCAGCACCAATGCAGAATCCCAAGAGAAGAAGAAGAAGAAGGAAAAGGAAGAAAAAACATGCTAAAAAGAAACTTGGCATCATGAAGACTGAACCAATTGAACACATACAACAGCCAGAAGAACCTCCAGCTACAACTTACTTTGCATCATATGAAGACACAGATTATCTATTGAACCTGATCACAGTAAGCAATGAAGGAGAATACAAATTCCATTATCCGATGGAAGAAGATCCACATTGAAGACTAAAGTCTTCAATATCCAAATAATGTAATACAAGGGGGTGTTAGAAATAGACTATTACATCATTTGGATAATGTAAATGTACCTTTCTTGGTACATACTTAGGACATTAGATTACTTTAGGGGGAAGTTATCTTGTTACTACATGCAATGTAATAAATGCACAAGTGTCAAAGTGCAAGTTGTACATGTGCAAGCTATCCCTTGCACATCTAGGTAGAGTGTTGGCCAAGGAACTTATTTCCTATATAAAGGGCCATAGGTATAGAACAAATAAGTCATAAGTCATAAGGCATATAGTCATATAGACAAGAGTGGCATGATGTAGCAGTGTGATGTAGTGATGGGGTGTAATATGCTCAATGCCCATTCTTGAGTTGTAGCTATATTCATAGAGTGTTCATTTCCTCCACAACTACTTTTGTAAACATCTCCATAATTTCTATTTATAGTATATTTTCAGTCATCTCGCAGATTTACTTTATTTCATATTATTCTGCATCTTGTGTTTGCTATCTCCCATTACATGCTGCATCAAAAGCTAACAAATATATTGTTGATATTTGCAAGAATAGCAAAAGATAAGTGCTTATAGAGCTTTTGGCATGCTCAAAACTTGTTTATGCACTCAATTTTTGCTCATTTTATACCCAACTTTTTTTTTCTTCAATGCTTTGGGTATTTTTCTAGGTGAATTCATTTCGAGTCTCATGGGGAAAGTAAAAATAAATTTATTTTAATCAAAAATTTTAGGGGAATATATAACTAAGTATCATGTATATTTTTGTCTTGCATTTTTTACTATGTTTTTGCATATTTTCTATTGTTTATTTATAAAATATTGTTTTTTTGCCTAGATAGTAGAATAAAAAATCACAAAAAATTGTTTTTGTTACATAGCATAGAATTTTATCTATTGCATATTACTCTTTTTCTTTTCTTGTTTTCCCTAAGGACTCACTAGTATCTATCCCTTGCAGTGTCACCAATGGTCCTTAGGAAGGGGTAATATGTAATTGTAAAAAGAGCACTAACAACTGGCTTTACAAGTGATGGAGAGTCTCATCCTCCTATTTATTGGAAATGTGTGGACTAACTTTGTTAGTACTTGGGTAGGATGACAAAAATGCATGTTGGATAGTGGTTTTGATTCCCTTTCTTCACACACTTATCACTTTTCCACCATCTTTCATGATGTTTATACTACTTAATTTTTCCAAAATCCAAAATTAAGGATAAGAGTCACAATTAAGAGATGTTTTGGCATGCATCCGCTAAAGCATGCATTCTAAAAATTGGTGATGCCAAGATAGCCATATTAAGTGGAAATATTAGTTTTTTGATTAATTTTGGGGTTTTTGATGCATGGTCATGATTCTAGCATGTTTTTACATCTAGGGTTCAAGTGACACATTGTTTGGATCGACAATTATGATTTTATGACCCTAAAAGGGGATAAAATTAGTCATCAAATCCAAAGAGAGATTTATCTACTATAAATACCCCTTTCACATCCTCATTTTCTCACTAAAATATTACCAAACAAAAAAAATTTAATGCTAACATTGATATCAAAATTTTACCTTTATTGCTACCACTTCATTTATTCTTGTCTTTCTCTCTCACTCTTGTCCTTGTAGGTAAAACCAAATTCATCGAATATTAGTTAATTAATTTCCATAAAGGAGTATGGAACACTCTACCAATATTTATAGCCAAAGGTTATTGATTACCATTCAAGGACTAGATTCCAAGGTAGGTCAAGCCCTCTGCAAAACATATCAGGTGTGATTTCTCCATTTTTTTTACTATGGTGATATTTCATGCAAGTTGGAATAGGAGTGAGAATTTTATGATTGTTATGATATTATTTGGTCCTTTATGCCCTAGGTGTCAAGAAAATATCTTCACGACATTAGGATTAGCCCTATATTACTAGTATTTTATAAATAATTTTAGTGTTGTTATTATTGAATGCTTTAGATTTATTTATGCTTGAATTGGGATAGCTTTCAACTTTTATTTTTAATTTATTACTTTGTTGTCTTAGTTATAGCATTTTGGTTTATCTAGTATTAATTTGAATATTTATATTAACAACCCTTTTTTCTTGTAAACAATATTCTTGGTTAGTGATATCTTGAGCATCGTCTAAGTTTTCCTCTCCCTATCTTTCAAAATAATGAGGAAACGTTTTATTTTACATGTCAAATAACTCTTCATATTATTTAATGTTAAAAAAATTGGCATCAAATTTTGGATACCCTAATTCAACTTCCATTTACCACTATGTATAATCTCAATTATAGTCAAATTCAATTCTTACATGTTTTGCCTTATATATATTTAATAAAAGGATTATTCCCTTTTAAATATATATATATATATATATATATATATATATATATATATATATATATATATATATATATATATATTGCTAGATAATAAGGTATTGTACTCGAGTCCCCCATCCTTGAAAAATTACAACTCTCTTATTTATTTTTAACATGGTAGAATCGATAGCCGCCATGAATTCGGGTAGGCTATCCAGCTTTTATGGCCACTACAGTATTCTGCAATGTCCACCCTGGAAGTTGCCACACAGATCTTCATGCAGTTTGCCCCTATAACTGCCATGCCACAATCATTTTAAACCTTTTACGCCACTAAAAGCATTAGGAAAGGGACAAGTGTTCAGTCCAACGAGGCTTGATATTTGAACCTTGGACCTCCGCCTCCCATATGGGGTTTGGATGAACCAATTGGTCTACACCTCGAACCTTACAACTCTCTTATTTAAAGCTTGAGAGTTTATAAATAAATACACTTCTCATCTCAATTGAGATTTTATAGCTAGAAACCTACATCATTTTACATAAAATGCCTGAATTCTTGATTTTCATTTTCTAGATCTTTTCAATTTTATGTAAAAATACAATTATTCTATAATTTAGCATATTTCTTGACATTTTCCTATAGCAACCTTCACAATGCCAAAACTTCACCTCTACTATTTATTAGTAGAGTAATATTTCCAAAATATTGCACTATCATAGTTTGCTTTACCAAATCTAGATTGCTAGTTTCCTTCCTCACTAAAGTCTTATTCTTCATTGCTCTTCCCATCATTCAAACCCTAGCTGACAAATATTTGCAATTTTATTTTTTGTAACTTGAAAAATAATCACTACTCTTTTAAAGGTATGACCACGGATTTTAAAGCTATTCAAAGTCCACACAAGTTGGTCCAAGAATCAGCTGAATCAAATAACTTTTCACAAAGTTATGGCTCCTAAAATATGAGATATTTTTCATTAATAAAATCCCTAATCCTTCACACATTTTTATGTTGTAAATAGGGGGGAAAAACCATCCCAATACATGGGGGTTCCAAACCTACAAGCACACCAAAGACAAAATAGGGAATTTTAGTTGACCCAACCTTCCACCCAACAACTCGACCTATTGCTACACTACACTCAACAACCCAACCTATTGATGTGGTTCCCTTAGTTGATCCATTATCAAACAAGCCTTCCATGCAACAAAGGCCAGTCTTCCATGCTCCTTCAACCTGAGCAGTATTCCATGCTCCTTCAGCATTCCCAACCTTCCACTCAACATTCCAACCTTTTGATGTAGCTCCTTTAGCCAACCCATCCTTCCATGCTCTTTCAACCTTATCAGCCTTCCCTTTAGCCATACCATCCTTCCATCCAAAATCTCAATATTTCACTATAGCTCCTTCAGCTATCCCAACCTTCCATGCTCCTTCATCCAACCCAACCTTCCACACTCATTTAGGCTTGATACTCCAAATATCAACTCATCATTCAACCTTCCAAACTCCTTCAACATTTAGATTTGTTGATTATTAATGAACCAAAACATTTTCTAGGCCCCTTAGGGAGTAACCCTTGAGGTAAAGCAACATGAATACGAGATTTTTAAACCTATTATTTAATTAAGGTATGCTTTATAGAATATATCATAGGTCATTTTCATAGCATTTAGGAAAGCATTTTATTCCATTTTAGGGTAATATTTTACTTTTTTATCCCCTTGCACAATTAGGGATTTAATTATTAACCAATAGTATTTGCTCCTCATGGCCTTGATTACAATATTTTTACTTGAAAAATGTATTCCAACATATAATTTTAAATTTTTTTCCATCACCACATCTAGGTCACAAGATCATATGTAATCCTTTTACATCTCATAAATTTTCAACATGGTGCTAATTACCTTCAATACCTACTTGGTATTTGAATTAACCCTTATGAATTTTGAGGGTATTTTAACAAAAGGATTTTGTAGACACAAAAAATTGACCCACTAAGGTGAGTAATTTTCCCTAGATACCTTGTTTTCTCCTTGGAAAAGTAGGATCATATTTGAGTTAAATTTTATCCTACCAAATATAATCCATTTCTCCTACATCCTATACCATTGTATCAATTTTGAAAAGATCTTTCCAACGGTATATTATATGACCCATTTTGACTCCATTTAATCCTCCAAAATGCATTAAAGCTGCATGGGGGTCTAGCTAGTGCTAGGTCACGGTTCGTTTTTTATGGAGCGTGATTTTGCATTTTAGAATTTTCTCTTAAGAAAACCTTAATTTTAAAAGTTGATATTTTTAACGTCGATTGTCCGTGGTTTTTCCTACCCATTCCTCTTTCAAATCCACTATATAAGGAGGGTTTAAAATTCATTTCTTCCCAAGTTTTCCAATCAAGTAATCAAGCAAGTTCATTTCTCACCAAGCAAGTTCATGATAACAATTCTTGATTAAAGTTCTATTTTCTTGAGGTCTTCTTCTTCTTCTTCCACAAGCAAGCTAACTCACAAGTGTGAAGTGTGATCTATTGAAGCTTTGTTTTCTGCTACATTGGATTATGTGTTGCTACTCTTGGTGGACAAGTGTTGAAGCCCTAAGGAGGAATCTACTACTTGGAGGTCTCCATATATTTTGCTTGCTTATTCACTACTACCAGGTTGGTTTCACTCTTCGGTACTTTGCATTTTAGTTAGGTTTTTTTATTATATATCTATTTAATTTACATCTTTAAGTTTTCTCCTAGATTCTGCGAAATCATGTACAGGTCTCTGTGGGGTGAGATTTTACCGTGCGATATCGCGATCTCTCCATACGGGATGCAATTTCACATAGACCATATTTTGGGGAAATATGGTACCCTCAAACCCTAGATCTATGTTATAGACTACATTTAGACCATATTAGGGCATTCTATACTTTGTTTTATTATTTTGTTCTGCTATATTATGTTATGCTTATTCATCTTCCAAAGGTCTTTTTTGGCTTCTATTTTAAAAGGTTAGCTAAAAGGACCTAGGGGGCTTGACTGTTGCACTTACAAGTATTATTATATAGTAGCCTAAGCAGACCCCCTAATCCTAATCACATTTTCAAGTGTTTGTCAAGTTATCTTGTAGAACAGGAATTATTGATAGAATTTGGACAAAGGGATAAAAGAAAGGATAAATCATTGTATGAGATAAGTGTTCTAATTAGTATTTAGGTTGTTTGTAAGTACACACTATATGTTGTTTATCTTTCAAATGCCTAGAAATTAATTAAATATATTTACATTAAATATTTAGATCTTGTATTTTTGCATTTCTATTTTTTTGCATTGTCCTTTATATTTTATAACATAGATGTAGAAAATCCAAATCTAGGTGATTGTCTTAAATCTCATACATAAAAAATTCCTAAAATTCCCATGGAATTGAAGCGAGTCCTTATAGTCATTCCTGGTGAACTCTTCCCCCCCCCATAGCCTCGAGTGTAGAGAACAATATAGCCCCCGTGGTTAACCCCAAAGGTTTCTATCTCTTATGGATACAACTTTTGGGAATTGTACGTGGCAGGGCGGTTTTCCCCCTCTACAAATTATTATTACTTTTTGTATAAACAAGTGGCATCCAAATCAAATAGATACCTCCAATTTTTAAGGATACACATTATTTATGTGATTACTTAGGTAATATTTTAGAGTTTTAGAAACAACAAATAACATCTTAAACTACATTATCCTCCCAAAATTATATATTGCCCCAATAAACATTGAAAGAATAAAGTATTATATATATATATTGAGGATAATATTAGGATAAGGGATCATACTATGAATTATAAATCTAAAATCTATAACATGTTTGCAAAACCTAATAAATGTGGTTATATTTTGCTATTGGGTCCTAATATATCACAATAATCTGAGTACTTATTATTTTTGGTAGTTAGGAATATTTACAGAGACGTTTTTACATTTAAAAAATATATATAAAATATAAATGGTCTTTTAGGACTAAGTTGAAGAAATTATTGGTATATATTTTTTTTAAGTGAAAAACCCCTTGCGGGGCCACCTTGGTCTGAGAGACCATGAACAGGGAGTTCTACACCGTCAAAGTCACCCGAGAGTCGCACCTGACCCTGCTCGCACCAACATTATCAATTGGATTTTGGATACCCAATTTAGCTTTTTGGTAGGGTGGAGATTTGAACCTGGGACCTCCCTTGGAGGATTGCCCTCTCCTCTCCAACTCACCTAAAACACCTGGGTAAATTATTGGTATATCTTATTTCAAGATAATAATTGACATTAAATATCATAATGCACGTTGTAAATAATAAAGACAATGAAATCATCCACATGATTATGCATCACAATATAAAAGAGAACATAGAAAATATATATGTCATCCATATGTGATATGGTTTTATGGGGTGGCCCAATCTATTACTCTACTATTAAAAAGAAAGAATACAAATAAATAAACATGTGCAACTTTAAACTATTGGTGATAATAAACAATATATAAAATAAATTATATGTAGTTTATTAAACTATATAAAATATCTATAGGTGATATGTGTGTTTATGTTGAATCCTCACTCTTATCACTATCAAGAATACCAAATTTTACATACTTATACATAAAAAATATATGAATATGTATTACGAAAGAGTAAATAATTAATAGAATTTTGTTGTTATGTTGGTGGAAACATGACCAAGGTGGTGCCAACTATTTTGGTGCCAAGTTTAAAACCAACACCATAGGGAATGATGCCTTAGTAATATGACACCAACTTATTAAAAAAAGTTAGAATTGATGATAAGTTTAGAAAGTGGCAAAAGGATATGGTGGTTGGCATTGGGACTTGCATTGATATTGGGATTTATTACATTCTATTTGATATGAAATATCCCTCCTTGGAATGAAATGGACCCTATCGATTCTAGTCTTGGAATCAGGTGTGAAAACCTCTGCTCAAATTGATTATAGGTTAGCCATATCCCTTGGTGAATAAGCTAAATTTATTTAAAAACTCTAAATATGAAAATCTTTTAAGTTCTAGTGTGCTTAACATATGTATGTATAATTTGGTTTATGGTTGATGGAGAGGTACAATTAGGATTTAATTCTAAATGATCCAACTACCACAACATTTGAAATATCCAAATAAGTGGATAGTATGGGATAGAATCTTCATGTTGAAAATTGGATAGATGCCCAAGTATGGAGAAAGACATGGCTCAAAGGCATTACCTCCTACTTGCTTGATAATAGTGTAAGATGCATACATCATAGGCCTGATCTTGTGATAGACACATTGGAGATATTTCTTATAAATATGAATCCAAAATGTACTCCCAACTTTGTACAATTATGATGCATTATATTTGTCATGAAACTTATTTTACTTAATATTAACCTTCAAGGACATCATGTTGGAATTTGTGATATTTCTTATAAATACCCTAAAACATCAATTTACCATAATCATATGCAAAAAAAGGAAGAGTGAAAAAGATCATGTAGACAAAAAAGAGAAAAAGATAAATGACATGATATGAGAGAAGAAATAAAGGATGGGTGCCCATGGGCACACCCATAATATTTTCATATATCATAATATGTTATAAATTATTTCTTATTGAGGGGTATTTATATTGATTTAAAAACACTAATGAGAAGTTGAACTCAAGCCAATATCAATTTAACCTTGAGGTTAACCTTACAATATAATAATAATAAATTACCCTTTAAGCAAGGTTAGATGCTTAAAGGCTTACATATAAATTACATATAAATATGGCCATAAGCTTAAATAGAAAGATACCCATAGGTTTACATAGCACTTTCCCAAAGGCTTACATTAAGAGTACTTGTAGGTACTTCACCATTATTGGCATTTTTCTAATAAGGTCATATTACAAATATTTCAATACATCATAAACATAGTATCAAATATTTTAAAATTGTTCAACAAACATGTTTTCCTTGTTAATCTATTTCTACATATAGGAGGTGTATCTTATCATGGATTAGGAGAAATCAAGATCTATTGGTACTACTGGTTGGAACATAAGATAAGCCTAAAAGGATTATGGCCTATAGAGCTATGAAAAACCCTAATATAGTTGTGTTTAGTATATGATAAGTTTCATCCAATGTGTTGGGAAAAATACTGGTTAATTTCTACAGTTAAATTCATTACCTTCATCTAATTGTCAACTAGGGATAGGTTGTGAACTTGTGAAAAGCCGTGTATAATATATGTTTGTAATTCCTAATGAGATGAGTCCTCTAGATTCAATGTTTTGGGGGTGCATTGTTGTGGTTCTTATTCTTCATCTAAATCATTAATCTATTTTATATTATCAAAGACATGACTGAAATAAACTACAAAAGTAAAAATGCACACTTTCTAGAAAAGTACAGAAAATAGGGGAAAGCTACAACAATAAACTAATTTGCAGAAAACATAGAAAAAATGAAATAAATAAAATAATAGAAAGCAAGGAAAAATGTAGGAGGAATATTTTTTAGAGTGGGCCTAGCCTTACAACAAATTCTGCCTAGATCAATTCATTCATCGGATGCTAGTTTGAGACTGATAAAACTCTCAAATGAATTGTATTGTATTGCAGCTTCAAAAACATTACATAAATAATCTGGAATTTTGTTTTAGGGGTGATCTGTGCTTTTATATAGTGCACAACCATCCTCGATTACAAGATCAAGCAAGTTTGTTTTAGACTTGCGGTTATAACAAACACGTGCAAAATAATCACAGACAGCAAATGCACACTAATTTTATCCTATGTAGTATAAATTAGATGTATTCTATTTATTGATGGAATATACCTATAATTATACCACAAATAGATATCAGTATAATCGATTTACATGTTAGTTCTATTTACATGTTTTTTTAGCCATTAATGAGAAATGGATAGTTTATTCTGGTTCAGACTGTTGTCTTTCATTTGCATATATCACTGGAAACCACCATTCTATTTCTTCTAAAAACATGGTTCTTGTTATACTTATGCTCGATGGGAGTCAAGTGTTGTCTAGCCTATCACTGGAAATTAGGTACTGTTGACTCCAAAGTTGAGAGTCAGGTGTCGTCGACCCCAAATATGGAAGTCAGGCACCTTTGGTCCTGAAGTCGAGAGTCAAGCACCTTTGACCCTGAAGCTGGGAGGTAGGTGCCTCTTATCCCGAAGTTAGAAGTCAGACACCTTTGATCTCGAAGTTGGGTGTCAGGCGACTTAACTCAGCATACATATCCTTTGTTGCGATCATTGTTGTCCTTATGTTTCCACCATAAAACAGGAAGTGCTAGGTCCACATGGGACCTTGACGTAAATATGCAAAAAATGTAGCAAAATCACTTAATCTACACATAAATCACACTAAAAACACATATTAGAGAATATACCCAATTTCTATTAAATATATATACAACTTTTATTAAAAAGTACATCTTATCAAAAATAATGCCGCACTATGTATTATAAATCCATACAAAAATATGAGTATTTTTTGTGCTCATAATCCCCCCATGCTTAGATGTTGCCACGCCCTCATGGCACCTTTTGTTGGTAATCTCATGTTCTATAAACAGCCTTCTAGTATGCCCTGTGTTTTTGTTTTCTTTTCAGGTGGTGGCTTTGTCTTGTTCCTTGTCACGTTTTTGTTTACCTCTCTTTTTTGGTTGATTGGGACCTGCTTTTATTTTAGGTTCCTTCTACTATGGACTGCATCATAGGGTTCGACTAGGTCCTAATTTAAGGTGCAACCTTGTTCTGCTCTACTTATTTCTACCGATTGCTTCATTTATGCAAAAACCTGTAAACGTAGTGGTATCCTTTTGAAATGTAGGCTCAGCCTACTTCTAATACTGATGGTTCAAATGTAACTAGACTACCACTTGAAAATCAGGTTTATCCCATGGTGGATAATGGTACGTCTCATGCACTTGGGATTTTGGTAGTTTTACCTTCTTAGGATTGAGCATTACATTCTCTACAATATTCTTCTCTTCATCATTTTCCTCGACAACATTATCTTCTACATCTTCAATGGGCAGATATTTAGACGCTCTCTCCAATGGTGGCATCATTGGCTCTTTGCCAAATATACCCATTTTGTCCAGATATTCTCTCATACTTGAGGGATTGTCATCTTGTGAACCATATATACTCCAAAAATATTTTGGTTGTGCAGGTATAATAGAGATACCTAGATCTCAAGCTATTTTATTATAAGCCTTTCATTCCTTTTTGGCCTCATTCAAGTTATTTTAGAGCTCTTGCAATTACCACTTCTAGCTAGCAAAGGCTTTCATGGATGTAGATCATTATTCATCTGAGTTTGGGTTTGGTTGAACCTTCAAATTTTATTGTGTAGCCTTCTGCTTTGGCTATTTTGTTACTCTAGCCTTTTTATTTCATCTCTTCTATGGTACCCTTTCTGCTTTCCTCTTGGGCCTCAACCTCTTTGATGGTTTAGGTGCTACTACTTTAGTTGTGGATGCTGAAGGACCAACCTCTTATTCCTTCTATAGGGATGATTCTTCCTGGGCCTTAGAGGACTTTTATTTTTGCTTTTCTTTGTCCCCTAGTGTATCTCCAGCTAGTTTAGTTGCAGTCTAGTCATCCAATAGTTCAACCTTGGTTTGATCAACCAATGGCTGACAAATTGACTATGCATTCTATATGGTACCAAATGACTCCTAAGAGTGATTATTTCCAGAGCCTTGTCCTTGCCCTACTTCTGTCTGGGTATTAGGATCAACTATTTGTGTTTCATTAGTTGATTGAGTGGCACCTAATGGTGCTTCAACTTTCCCAATTGATTGTGCCACTCTTGGTTGATCATCTGGTAGCTGACCATCTGATTGGACAACATCAAACATTCTGGCTAACTCTTTCTCCTCAGTATCTTCAATTTCTACTTTAGGGGGCTCTTTTTATGGAATTGGGTCCTCCTATTCTTCACAATTTATTTTAGTAGATGTTTCAAAAAGGTCCTCTAGTTTAGTTGTTAGGCTTGTTTCTATTCTAACATCAGATCAAAATTGACCAAAAGAAGCAATATTTTTCTTTGAATTTGGAGAATTCGTAGGCACCTCCATTGCCCAATCTGTTTGAACCACAACATCAATATTGGATGGATGACCAGCCTCTATTTGCTAAAATTGTGATTTCAACTGTTGCACATTATTCTGTAGCTATTAAATGGTGTTATACATCTCCAATTGTTTCTCTATAGTTGCCTTTTTGGATACCTCAAAGAGGGTCTGCTCCACCTTGTATTTGCTTTCTCAAATGAAATTATGCTCCTTCAATGTTTACACCTATTTCCATGGGTCCTCTTCCTAGACTACTAGCCTAGAAGGATCACCACCAGCCATGTTCTACAACACCTGGGTAGTAAATTTGTCCTTAGTTATGCCAATGACATCTTCATCATTGGATGAACTAGGGATGTCCAAGGACACTTCCTTGTCTTGCTCTTGGTCCTTATGTATTTCAGCACATGAATAGGGCTTGGCACTCTCTTTTCTACTTCCTCAAATAGAGGGTATGAAGTTTTCCCTACCTCTCCTATTGGTTTATCTTGATGGGAGGCAAGCACCGACTCTGTTAGCCCTGATGCCCCTACAACCAATTGACAATGGGAGTTAGGTTCCTCTGCCATATCCTATTGTTATATAACAATGGTGCCTTCTTTAATTTATGTCTTCTTATGTACCTTTGCATGCCTAATTAGAGCTAAAATCAACCCATGGTGTACTAGGGTAGTAGTTGTCCCTACCTGGTACCGCCTAGCCTCATCCTTTAGGGTACATGCTAGGTAATAGAGGATATTGATTTGGTTTCCATGTAACATATGATTAAGAAAATAGAAATGGTTTGCATTGAGCCATGAGTACCTACTAGTGCATGTGAAGAATCTAGCTATCTACTTGAAAATTTGATTCCAAATATTTGGGAGGTGTTTCCTTGATAATCTAGAATGCATCATATGTGTTGCTGGTCGCCCAAAAAATATTTCTACACAATATGTAGGGTTGTTGTATTTGTATACATGATCCCCTATTTGAGGGAGATCAGTAATTGTTGTAATATGGGTCTCTATGACTAGAATATCTAGTCCATGCATTCAAGCAACCCCATCCTTCAAATACTATGAATTCCTTGGCAATCTCATCATCCTAGTTTTAACTAACCAGCCGACAGTAATTCATCCATCCAATTTCTTCAAATTACCTCTGCACTTTTTCATTAATCCTTGAGATATCTTGAGGCTCATTCTTTTTGAGCATATTATTTGTAGATTTCTCTCCCATAGTAAATTCTCTATGTTTTTATCTGTATTTTTTTTGGTTTTTCTCTGCAACTTACCCTATCTTTACAGGTTATTTAAACATATCATTTAAATGCAACAATTTCCATGCAATTAGGCACCCTTACACCATAATTAGAAATAATTACATTGATTGGTGTGAACATCGTAAAATTGTATGCCAAATTTCCAATGGGTGATTGTTATAACTTTTCACCCAACTACTTGGTGGCACGTGGACAAGTGCAGAGTTGGGTACGTCGATTGGATGGATATTTATTTTTTTCAAACAATGTGATGACACTATTGACAAGAATGCTTTTTCTAATGAAAATTATATACATATAAAATAGAAAATTAAGTACATACCTAATTAGTATTTCATGCGTGCATGATATGTAGACACTTGTGGTGCATATGGATTGGTTGTCGCATGATGATTGTGATTACCAAAAAAACAATGGCATGCATATTTCCCATGTGAGAAAATATTTTTCTGAACCATTCATTCTTGGATGCTGCAATTCATTTCATTTGAGATTCCCTGCTACAAAACAATGCAATAAAAAAATATTAAATTAATATTTTCTCGTGAGACAACACACATCCCCCCTTGGAAGTCATTTTTTTGTTATCTTGGAACATGCACAAATATCCAACAAAAAAAGTGTTTTGATCCATGAGAAATTTGACTTTTGATCATGTGGATAAAATTGTGATGTGGCTTCGATCGTTTCCTTATGCTAAAGGTTTATTTCATATACTAGAAATAAGACACTTATTAGAATAGAAGTCAAGCACCTTTTTGATGGAATTAGGTGATTTACTTTAATATACAAAACATAGGCACCCGTTAGAACAAGATTCAAGTTCCTTTTTACTAGAAATCAGATGCCTTACTCCCATACAAGATACAAGCACCAGTTGAAAACTAAATTCAGGTGCCCTTTTGCTAGAAATATTGTGCCCACCAAAATGGAAGTCAAGAACCTTCTTGAAAAAAATACAAGCACCTTATCACTATAAATCAGGCACCCTTTCGAAACAAAATACAAGTATCTTCTTGATAGAAATTAGGTGCCTCTATTTTTTTGGGGTAACTCTTCAATAATAGGAGTCAGATGCCTTTGTTATATGTGGGAGTCAAGCGCCTTCTTGTCATTTGAATAGTCAATGTTTGTCGGTGTGTCTATAGTTGAGCACTTCCAATTGATCAGACTGTCAGCGTTCATCATTCAAGGACAACATCATCATCCTCTATGTGAACTAGCATTTGGTCACTTTTCTCTATGAAGACAAAAACACCTGCATGCTCGTCTAAGCATGGTTATCTCTTTTCAGATGGGGATGAGTGTACTTCTACTAGAATGAACCTCATAGAAAGCTAGAATTGTGCAAGCTCATAGATCCTATGCCTGATAGGCCTATGTTTCCCAAGATACCTCCAGATTGCATTCAGGGCATCGTTCCTGCAAAAAAAAAAACACTACTAAAGAAAGAAAAATGCAAGAATTATAAAAGAATAAAAATCTTTGGATCATGTGGACAAACATGTGTCCACATATTACTGATTTTTTTTTTAAAATGGACTCAAATGAGGTCTCCTCCATGCCTATTCTGGAATTCATCATATAAGTCTCAAACACATAATATGACCTCTGTCAGTGACCATTTACTGTTAATGTGATGTTGATGTTGTCAATTATTCTGACTCACATAGCTCCATTGTTGATGATTTCAATCACTTCATATGGACCCATATAGCACTGCATGAGTTTTCCTTTCCTTTCCTAGAATTTGGAGTCATACAATAATTTCTATTCTCCCACTTTAAACTGTTTTGGGCTGGTGTGATGATTATGCCACCCGAATATTTGTTTCTGGATGACCTCTATTCGATGTAAAGCATCAAGTTGGTATACATCTAGTTGGTTAAGCTACTGAATATTCTCCTTTTGTATCTAATCTAGATTCAAATATAAATCTACTATAGTTTTGAGAGTTTTAATTTCAAACTCTATGGGCATCATATCATTCTTTCCATATACTAACTAGAATGGTGTAAAACCAGTGGTAGTTTTCCATGTGGTTTTTTAAACCAACACTACTTCTGGTAATAATATGGCCCAGTATTTCCTATGTTATTGTACCATATTTATGAGAATGTTCTCAAATTTATGGTTGGTGATATCTACTTGCCCAATTTTTGGTGGATAGTAAGGAGTGGTTTTGTTGTGCCTAATTTTGTACTATTGCATTATTTTTTGAATCATATTTGAAGCAAATTAAGGCCCTTCATCAGTAGTGATCTCCCTTGAAACTCCAAATATTATAAATATAGATGAAAATAGGAAATCTACTATAGTCTTCTCTTTAGAATCACATAATTCCTACACTTCAACCAACTTGGTCACATAGTCAGTGTAAACTAACATATATCTCTTACCTGTTGACTGTGGATTAATGAGTCCTACAAAATCCATCCTCCATTTGTCAAATGGCTCAATGTGTACATGTGGTTGGAGTGGAATTTCATCTCTAAGAGTTGGTTTTCCCATCCTCTAACATTGATCACATTGGCTCACATGTTTGGCTACATATTTAAATAGTGAAGGCCAGAAGTATCCAGCCTACAATACTTTGAATGCAATTATTTTTCCTATAAAATAACCACCACAAGTTTCATTATGGTAAGCTTTCAATATTTTTATAATATCATTATCAACAACACATCTTCTCATGATTTGATTAGACCTTGTTTTAAACAAGTATCCCTCAATCCATGAGAAGTCTAAACTTTTCTCTATTAATGTTTGTTTCTTGCATGGTGAAAGTGTAGGGGATACTTTAATAGTGGAAAAATAATTAGTCACATCTATGTACCATGATATCTATTCATTCAGAGCAAACAAATGCTCATCTAGTAACTGATCTTCTGTGCCTATATGATCTAGTGGTGTTAATATGAAAAAAAAATGCAACCACATTGTCTTTACCTAGTTTTTCTATAATTGTCACATCAAATTCCTATAGAAGTAACAACCATTTGATAATTCTACCACTAATTTCAGGTTTTTTTGTCAGGTACTTGATATCTAAATGATCAGTATGCAAAAAAATTGATAACTTGTTATATAGCAGCAAAATTTGTTAAGAGCATGTACTACTGCAAGAAATTCATTTTCTATGATAGTATAATTGAACTCAACACCTATAATATGTTTACTGACATAATAAATGGTATATAAGTCATCACCATCCTTCTATCCTAGTACTGACCCTATCATATTATTGGATGCATACGCATATATGTGTGGGAATGGTCCAATTTGGACATCTTAGTACTAGAGCAGTGGTCATTTTTTCTTTCAAAGTGTTAAATGCCTATTCACATTCATCTATCCAGATAAACTCTACATCGTTTGATAACAATGTGCTTAGGGGTTTAGCAGTTTTTCTAAAGTATACTATAAACCTCCTATAGTAACCACATGAGCCAAGGAAACTTTGGATATCTTTATGAGTTTTGGGAGTGAGCAGATTTTGGATTACATCTATCTTATTTTTATCTACTTTTATCTCATCTCTAAAAATATGATGTCCCAATACTATTCCCTCCTGAATTAACATAAAATATTTTTCATTACTCAGGGACAAATTAGTTTCCTTATACTGTTGAAGTGTTCTTTCCAAATTTTCCATGGCTTCATCAAAATTCTCACCATAAATGATGAAACCATCCATATATACCTCCATAGTTTCTCCAATCATATCAAAGAAAATGCTCAATATTGCTCTTTGAAATGTGGTAGGTTGCACAAACCAAAGGGTAAAACTTTGTAAGTGAAGGTTCCCCATGGACAAGTGAACATGGTCTTATCTTGATCCTCTTCCCCAATTTGAATCTGATTGTATCCACTAAATCCATCCAAAAAAGAAAAGTATTTCTTTCCTACTAAGGTATCAAGAACCTGATCTATTAAAGTTAAGGAGAAGTGGTCTTTCTTTATTGCCTTTTTGAGCGATTTGTAGTCAACACAGATGTGCCACTTTCCATTTTTCTTGGGCACCATCACCAGAGGTGATACCCACTCACTATAAGAGATAGGGTAGATGAACCCAACTATTAGGATTTTCTACAATTCAACTTTAACAATCTCCTTCATAGAAGGATTCATTCTACATTGTGGTTGTCTTATCGGTTTCATTTGTTCTTCTAGATATATGCTATGAGTACAGGTTTTTGGAGAAATTCCTCTTATTTTAGAATACTCCCAAATAAAAGCATGTTGATTTTTGACTAATATTTCTTTCAATTTGATCTACTGATCAAATTTCAACTTATCATCTATATTCAATACCCTCCCAGGTGCAACCTCAATTTGTTTGATATGGTAATTTCTACCTCCAAAAAGTGGCAGTTATGGAGGAGGATAGGAGGATTCCCCTTGGAAAACGTTTGATATAACTCTTTCCTCATCACTCTCATAATTCAACTCATCAAATGCCATGATGTATTAATATGCTGGTTTTCACAATCAAGTCCTCCCAACAAGTCTATAGATTGTGCAGGTGGATGGATAATTAGAATTTTACATTTTAACCATAAAAAATGGTCATTTGTCCATTCCTGCAACTTATGTAGGCATCAACTATTTCTAGTCAATGTCTACCTAAGATGATTGTATAACCACCCAACTAAAACTTGGATTGTATTACTATAAAATCGACTGGGTATTCCCATGCATCCATTGTGAATGTTATGTCTTCCAACATTCCCTCAAGGAGCACTATAGACCTATCAACCAAATAAAGGACGATTTTGATTGGCTTTAGATTGGTTAGTCTAATTTTTTGCATGGTATCCTTAGGCATGACATTAATGACAGCCCTAACATCTACTAATGTGTTGGTTAATACATAGCCTCAAATTTTTGTAGTTAAAATAGGGTTTCCTGGGTCTGAATATTTCTGGTTGTAGGTGTTTCACTATATAAGATCAACTAACTGACCTACCAAATTGATCACCTTTGCTATTTTTTTTCCTAGTTTTCTTAGACACAATTCCATTATGGACTTTTTATAGATTGGAATGTCTCTTATGGCCTGAAAAAGAGGGATTGTGACTATCAAATTTTTCAAACTAGAAAGAATATCAAATTCTAGTTGTACTAGATTTTTGGGTTCCTGCAATATTTTTAGAAAAGGTGGAACCTATTCTCTAGTATTTACATCTAATTTTTTGTCCTCTAATTCCTCTATAAGAGGTTCTTCCTCTTTTTTTAAATCTATTTTTTCCTCATCTTCTAACAAAGGAGCTATTTCTACACCTACCTGTTTACCTGACCTCAACTGTACTAGATTATAATCTACTTTGATATTATACATGGGGTACATCTCATTTTCCATTTGGTATGCTAGCTATGTTTTATTGTTTGGATTAGACATGGGTTGTGTTGAAATTTTAGCAAGTCTCAAAGCAGGGGAAGCTGGAAAACTCAATTTTAGTGGGAATTGTGTTGCATGTTGTGGAGTTGGGCTCCGAGTATTATGATTTCTCCACTGTGGTACAGGTTATTGATGTGGCATCCATGGATAAGGATTATAAGGATTTTCTCCTTAGGAGGTATATGCCCAAGGTTTTTTTCCCCACAAACACATATGGGGTGGCTAAATTTGACCTTGGTTTTGATAATTGTTTCCCCCATAAGATGGCATTCTTGCTGGCATGTTGTTTCCCATAGGAGACTATTGCTAGTTCCTCCTAATTCCCATGAAGCATGCTTCTGTAACTTCATGATATTCTCTATATTTTGGTAATTTTAGGCACATTTTTTTCTTATTATATTTTAGGCACACATCACATACTCTAACTTTGTTCTCTAGACATTTGTTTTTGGGGTGCTTCCCTCTACATTTAGGACAAAAATAGGCTAATGTTGTCTCATTCTCCTACTTATTTCTCTAAACTAGAAGAGTGTCCATTTTAAGTGCAAGATATGACAACATATCACTTTTGAGGTCTTCTCGCATATTTCCCATCTCTATTTTGGTGATTGTGGATGATTGTTTGATATTTCTAGAGGTTAATTTAACCTTCCTTCTTGAATAGTTCTAGTATAACTATCAGATTTCAGATATTTTATGTTGATAAATTTCCCCTCCATAAATCCTGTTTAGTGCTTGAATAAATTCATTAGTAATCCCTTTTATAAAAATACTTCTTAAGGACCTATCACCTAGTTTTGCATGGGGAGATCTTTGTAGGTTAAAGCTAAATCTATCCCAATATTCTTCTGACTCATATCCAATACTTCTTCTCTGGAATCCTGTGCTCTGCCAAAGTCTTGGTATTGATCTAGGAATATTTTTTTTATGTCTTCCCAGTTAATGATCTGTTTATTTCCTAAACTTATGAACCAATGGTTGAATCATCTAGAGTGAAGGGGAACAATTTTAATTTCTAAGCATCAATTTTATTATCTATTGACCTGCATAATACGTCAAACTTGAAAAGAAACAAGTCAAGATATTCTATTTGAAATTCTCTAAATATTGAAATATGGGCAAGAGATATGTTTCATATTTGTATCTCCTCTTGCCTCCTCAATTAGGAAGTTAAAACTAGTGGATGTCTCTTCTACTTTAGCCGTCATTTTGGAATATAGGGTTTCAACACTTATTTCTTCCAGGGTAGCTTTCAAGGCTTATAACTTGTTTCTTTTATCCTCTACACAGATTTCTAAATCAGTGTTTGAAATAGTTTCATCTTTAAATGGCTTGCCAATTTTGAATGTTCAGTAAATCTTCCTCAAATTGAATTCTTCCTACCACTAATTCTTCCTTATGATTTTTTGATCTGGTTCAGAAGGATCTTGTGTGAAAAGAGGATGTTGAATCCAATGCATAGGTGGAGACAGTGGTGGGGAGATATCAATGTCAAGATTTGGCACAACTAAAATAGAGGCTTCTTGAGAAATAATATTTTTGCTCTTGAGGAAATGACCATCCGGTCCTCTGTTTTTAGGTGGACTCATACAAAATTAAAATGGAATAGTTCTATAGAAAGTAACCTAAACTAATTTAAATGTACTGCTTTTCCCTGGCAACGGTGCCAAAATATTGGGTAAAAAATTGGTTAATTCCTACGGTTTAATTCATTGCCTCCATTTAATTTTCAACTCGGGACAACTCGTGAACTTATGAAAATCCGTGCACAATGTATATCTGTAATTCCTAATGAGATGAGTCCTCAAAATTCTATGGTTTTGGGGGTGTGTTGTTACGATTCTTATTTTTTATCCAAACCATTAATCTATTTTATATTATCAAAGACATGACTAAAATAAACTACAAAAGTAAAATGCATACTTGCTAGAAAAGTACATAAAATAGGGGAAAGCTATAATAATAAACTAATTTGCAAAAAACATAGAAAATAGGAAATAAATAAAATAATAGAAAGCAAGGAAAAATGTGGGAGGAATGCTATTGAGAGTGGGCCCAGGCTTTCAACATATTCTACCTAGATCAATTCATTCACCGGATGCTAGTTTGAGACTGATAAAACACTCAAATGAATTGTATTATATTGCAGCTTCAAAAAATTACATAAATAATTCAAGATTTTGTTTTAGGGGTGGTCTGTACATTTATATAGTGCACGACCATCCCCAATTACAAGCTTAGGTGAGTCTATTTCAGACTTGTGGTTACAAAAAACATGCGCTAAATAAACACAGAAAACAAATGCACACTAATTTTATCCTTCGTAGGATAAATTAGGCATGTTCTATTTATTGATGAAATATGCCTATAATTATATCGCAAATTGATATCGATATAATCGATTTGTGTGTTTGCTCTATTTACATGTTTGTTTAGCCATTAATGAGAAATGGATAATTTATTCTAGTTCACACTATTGTCTTTCATTCGCATATATCGCTGGAAAGTGCCATTTTGTTTCTTCTAAAAATATGGTTCTTGTTATACTTTTGCTTGATGGGAGTCAGGTGTCATCCAGCCTGTCATTGGAAATCAGGTGTTGTTGAATCTAAATTTGAGAGTTAGGTATCGTCGACCTCAAAGCTAGAATTCAGGTGCCTTTGGTCCCGATGTCAGGATTCAGGTGCCTTTGAACCTAAAGTTGGGTGTTAGATGCCTCTGATATCAAATTCGAGACTCAAGTTAGGCACCTTAACTCAGTGTACATATCCTTTGTTGCGGTCATCTTTGTCCTTATATTTCTACCATAAAACATGAAGTGCCAGGTCCATATGGGACCTTGACATAAATATGTATAAAATGTAGCAAAATCACTGAATCTACACATAAATCACACTAAAAACACATATTAGAGAGTATACCCAATTTCTATTAAATATATATACAACTTTCTTTAAAAAGTACATCTTATCAAAAATAATTTCCTACTATGTATTATAAATCCATACAAAAATATGAGTATTTTTGGTGCTCATCACAATATGAATGGATGCTTGGAGTTGTGCATCTTTTAGTAGATGTATATTATTTACCATATCTATTTTTCCATGTTCCTAGAGGTGAAATGCAGGTGACTAAAGTAGTCTAGTATCCATGCAAGACTAAAGAATTGACTAGAAGATGTTAAGAAGAGTTTGGTATTTTCCCTAATAATTTCCTTTTGACATAGCATGAGGATAATCATATTTGAGAATCTATTCAATACCATGCATACACATTCATTTCCATGGTGACTAGTTGATAGCCTTGACATGAAATCCATTGATATTGATTTTCAATATTTGTTAGATGCAGGTAGTAACAAAGTCTATAATCTCAAATTCCTATTAGAACGTTTGATAATTACACAGGTAGTGCATGATCTATTATAATTATGGATATCATATTGAAGCTTAGGCTAGTAAAAATGGATGATAAGAATATGGCAATAAAAAATAAATCCATATATTTTTTAAGAAGAGTTTGGTATTTTCCCTAGTAATTCCCTTTTGACATAGCATGAGGATAACCATATTTGAGAATATATTCACTACCATGAATACACATTCATTTCCATGGTGACTAGTTGACATGAAATCCATTGATATTTATTTTCAATATTTGTTAGATGTAGGTAGTATCAAAGTCTATAATCTCAAATTCCTATTAGGTTTGATAATTACATAGGTAGTGCATGATCTATTATAATTATGGATATCATATTGAAGCTTAGGCTAGTAAAAATACCTCTATAGAATAGTTAGCATCTTGATAGCATCAAAGTACCCAACTACCTGGATATAATATGATTTCCATATGATATTTTACCTTTTGCTTACTAGTACATATATGTGTTCTAATCCACATAGAATATTATCCTACATATAAATATAAAAAAATTATTTACCTAAGAGTAGTGCTTGATGGATGTTGAAAATGTTAGGGTCTAACTCATACAAGTGAGACCAATTGGAAGTCTCATGATCACGAGTGTCAAGGATAATGGTAAATGATATGACTAGTGGCTAGTTGAGTTAATCTATAGCAAGGTTGATGCTTTCCTTCTTATGCTTGATGTTCAAATAAAATTTGTGTAAGAAAGCTGACCATTTTTTGTGGTCATTTATGACCTATTATATGTCTATATAAACTACAAATATTTGTGTTTTATGTGTATGATGGTCTCCATGCCCAAGATATAATACTTTTACTGGAATTAAAATTGGTTAATGGTATAGACCTTGTGATAATGTATGGGATATTTTATAACTACATCATCAAGAGTTTTATTATGGTACATGACTAGATTCCCATGTTGACCAAACATGGCACCAAGAACATATTCTAAGGTACTAGTCTCAAGATGAAAAGGTTGTTGTAGGTTTAGAAATATGAGAACTAGAGAAATAAATTTGCTACTTTAACTCTTCGAACACCTTCTATTACACTTATATCCAAATGAGATTTGCTTTGGTGCCTCTCTTGGTCACTTTATTTAGTGGCTAAGTGATGGTGGGAAAACCTAGTATAAAACAATGGTAGAAATCTATAAGGAAAAGATGTTGTGAAGCTTTTCTAAGGTCTTTGAGGTATGCCAATATCAAATTACCTGGGTCTTCTTTAGGTCAACATGAGTTCCACACTCATCAATGACAAATCCTAGACAATAAATATATTTAGTACCAAAAGAATATTTTTCCAAGTTGGCACTAAGCTTATGTTGTTACAAAGTACTCAAGACATTGTGGATATGTTCTACATCTCTTCCCATGTCCTAGTGAATGCAATAATGCCATCCATATAGATAACCATAAATAAAATAGTGAATAATCATAGTATGTCATTCATCGTCCATTTGAATATTACAAGTGCATTGGTATGACCAAAAAGAAATACCAACCACTTAAATGGGTCTATAGAGGGAGGAAACTGCCCTACCACATGCGATTCTCAGTTGGATCTACTGGGAGCCAAGGTGAACATGGGGTGTGTTATACTCTCTATACTCGAGGGCTTAGGGATTGAAGGGTTCACTAGGAATGGTTTAAGGACTCACTCCAAGTCTAGGGTGGAGGTGATAGATGTATATATTGAGAAAACAACTATGTTTGGACTTTCTAAAATCTAAGCTATGGAAATGAAAGAACAATGCAAGACAAACAAAGATGAAAGAAGATAAAAAAATAACCCTAGAATGATTCTTGATTTTCAAATATTTTTCTTTTGAGCGAGTGTTTTAGAGAATACAAAAACAGAGTTTAACCCTATGATACAAACTATATGCTTTTACTCTTTCAAATGTCTAAAAATGAAAGACCAAGTATTTTGTTTTTCTTTATATGATTAAAGTCTAAAATAGAAAATAAAAAAGACACAAAAAATAGCCTAAAGATCTACTAGCACACTATAGCCTAAAGATCTACTAGGGCACTTACCTAATACGATGGTTGATCCTAGCTTTAACTTGCATCTAGAATATCCAAATAGCTTTAACCTAGTTAGTTGATGGAGGAAGCAAGGAGAAATAAGAGGATGAAGGAAGCACTCCAAAATGGTAGATCTCTTCAACCATCAAGAATCATACTAGATCCCTAAGGGCAACCAACACTAAAGAAATATAACAGTATAAACAATAAATCACAATAGAAGAGCACTTGTTAGTAAGAAATGAGTCAGTTAAGATCTAAGATTCTCCAAAATATTAACTAGGGAAAAAGAGTGAGTCCAATCCTCTATTTTAAAGTGGTTTGGAGGGCTAAAAGGGTAAGAAAATGAAAGTTCACTATGGGCAAGGGCCAACACCAAAATGGGCCAATGAGGGATGGGTTTTTTTGAGAGAAAACACCCTAAAATGATAAATTCCAATCCAATTTTTATAGGGTATGAATCTGGTAAGTCAAATTCATGCCCCATATATATTGGGCATGAATTTGGTAAGGCTAGGGAAAAATATCGGAGGAAGAGAGGAAAAGGACCCCAAATATGCACTATGGAGGAAATCCTACTACTAAATGGTATACTTCCATATCATTCCAACATATCAGAGGGTTCCTCTACCATCATCTATATGATCATAGAGTCTATCGTAGATGTGGGTATGATCTGGTTCATGAACTATGAACATGGCTCCTTTATCGCCTCCAGTAGATGGAGTAGAGGGGATAAACTTAAACAACTAGGAATGGGATCAATATGGCATACCAATTTTTATTGTGGTATGCATCCCTAGGGGTGGTGAAGTGTGTAAAGTTGTGTACTGTGGCACATAGATTAACTAACACACACTTGTTTTTTCAAGTAATACAATCTACTTTAATTTTATTATGTGTTAAAATATGCATGATGTTTTATTATGGTTTACTTTATTTTTGTATTTTTATTGATGCATGATGATCATAGACTTGATGAATGCAATGCATGATGAGCTTAAATAAATGAAATGTATGAATTAATATCACTAAATAAAATACAATCTAAAATGAATGCAAAATGAAATGCATGAGTGAGCGGACAAGAAGAAGAAAGAAATAAAAAGAAGGGAAGAAGGAAAAAAATGATGACAGAAATATTAAAGGTAGAAGAAGAAGAAAGCAAAGCTCTGAAAGGTCAGAAAAGAAAGAAAAAAAAAAGGATTGAAACTATTGTAACGATGTGTGCTCGCAAATGACTGAGATGGAGGATACCCCTTGTGTGTGTCCATGAAGCTATCCTATAAGGGTGTTATGCTTGTAAATGTGGATAGGTGTGGAGCGGTACCCACTATGGGTGTAGTGCTTACTGAGGGCTAGAGATGAAGAGATATACGCTAGGATGACCATGAAACTATCTTGTATGGGGTGTTAATATGTGATTGATATTTCCATATGAGTACTACATAATAGGGATGTGGTGTGTACAAAAGATGTCTGAGTGGAGCAAAGCACGACAAAAGCAGTGTGGGTGTGTGCATGTGTTAGAAGAAGCCTGAAGAAAGTAAGAAGTAAAAAGCAAACGATAGTGTGTGTGTGCATCCCTAGTGGAGATATTGAGGTTTAAGAGGTGTGCATGAGATAGTCAATGGTCGTATGAATACCATAAGTGATATCCATGTGATATCTATCCTATCTCAAGAGGACCACTTAACACTCAAAATACCAATAGGTGTGAAAACATAAGAAGGAACGTATATCCTTTGTCTTAGGGAGGATAAGAAATGATTAAAACTTTCAAGAAAAAAAGGACATACAAGAGAAGAACTATATCCATTGACTTGGAGAGAAATTAATAATTATTTTATACTTTCAAGGTTAAAGACAAAATGCAAATATGAAAATATGGACAGAAGAAGAAGAAGAAGAAGAAGAGATGGACAAAATGCAAATATGAAAATGCATGGATATGGGCCCTAGGTTGAGGATTCGATAGACATTAGAGCCCTAGTATGAGTGCAATGCATGTGATATAAGACCTAACTAGGTGTCATTACTTGTCATCCTCATGAAATCACCAAAAATCTGTATGGTCAAGCAATCATGCAAATATGGTCAAGCAACAATGTAATGATATGACAAGCAGAATGCAAAGTGGAACATAATGTCAGGAAAACCATGTAAAATATGATAGGAAATATGCAGTATGAACAACCAAATCAAAAACAATATGAAACTAATATAAATACAATATGAAAATATAGAGTGCCAAGTTATGCATAATATCTCTTTATATGCATTATGCTCATTGGTTCTTGAAGTTCTTTACCATTTAAAGAAGCTAAATGATAGGCCCCTAAGCCAAAATTGGTCGTTATGAAAAAGGGACCTAACCAATTGGGCTAAAAATTGCCTTTAATATCTGAATGAGCATTGGTGTTCTTCTGATTTTCTTTGAGAATAAGGTCCCCAACCTCAAAGGAACGATTGTGAATTCTCTTGGAATAAGATTGCTTGATCCTATTCTGGTAGGCTCACAAATGCTCTAAGGCATGAATGTTATTTTCATCCAAAAACTCCAATTGGTGTGATTTATCAAAATGATACTCATCATCAACAAAGACATCTTGCAACAAGATGCATAATTAAGGGACCTCTAACTCGAATGAAAAAACTACCTCATTCCCATAGACCAAGATGTACGAAGAAGTGCTTGTAGGTGTTTACACACTAGCACGATAGGTCCACAAGGTTGGATAAAGCTGGATATGCCAATATTGATCGATCTTACTAACCAACTTCTTGAGGATATTGATCAAAGACTTGTTGGATGCTTCAACTTGACCGTTACCTTAAGGGTAATTCAGATTTGACCACATGTGCTATATATTGTACTTAGCACAATGTTTATGCACATCCTTGTTTTTTAAAGGAGTACCATTGTAAAAAAAAAACACCAAAGGAATTCCAAACCCATAGAGGATTTAGTTGAATATTAACTTAGAGACTTGATCTCTAGTCATCATGGTTAGGAACATAGATTTGAACCATTTAGTGAAGTACTCAATAACTGTTATTATAAACTTATGACCATCAGATTATGTTGGATTAATCTTCCCTAGGATGTTCAATACCCACATGGAAAATTACCAAGAATAAGAAATAATGTAAAGGTTTTGAGAAGGAGCATGAACAAGGTTGTCATGGCATTGACACTTGTCACAACATCGAATATGATCACATGCATCTTTCTCCATGGAGGGCCAGTAATGCCCCATTTGAAGGAGCTTCTTGGTAATGGAATTACTATTGAAATAACCTCCAAATGAACCTTCATGAGTCTCACTAAGAGCTAGTTGGGATTCATCAGAGTTAAGTTATCACAAGAGGATGCTTTCAAAAGAACATTGATATAAAGTATTGCTAATTATGATGAATTGACACACTCTTTTGCACAAAATATTATGATAATTACAATATAAACCATCAAGAATCAAACCATATTTAAGGAAATTAAATATATAGGTTTACCATGGCTCATATGGGGAAGCTTCGATGGTCAAAACATACAAAAAAATAAGACTAGAACTAAGTGATGCAGGATCCCATAGTTGTCTAATGATAATAGACACTTGATAATATTCCAACTCCAAGGGAAACAAAGATGCAACAAAAACCATGGCATCCACATGGTGGTTGGAGGATCTAGGGACATACTCTATCACTCGATTGAACATGGACAAAAGCTTGGTGATAATCTCTTTGTGAGGTTTTAGCTTATCATCTTGAGCCTGATAAGCATCATTGATTTGATTTACCACAAGTTGAGAGTCACCAAAGATAAAAAGAACACTAACCTTCAAGGCCAAGGCTACTCTAAGACCAATTATCAAAGCTTCATACTCTACCATGTTGTTCATGCAAGAGAAACAAAGTTTGAAGGACAAGGGAATTAGCTATTTTTGTGGTGTAACTAAAATAATTTCAGCACCATCACCCTTCATGCATTGAGTTACATAAAAAAATAAAGTCCAATACTTTGGATCTTTAGCTTCTACGCTAAGGCACTCATCAAAATACTTGATGACCAAAGGATGGGCAACTTCTAGGGGAGTCAAGGCTAGTTTATTAGAAATAACCTAATCCTTGATAGCCTTTTGACCTATGATGGTTAGGTCAAACTCACTAAGGGCTAAAAACCACTTAGTAGCTCATCCTAAAAGGTGGGGCTTAGACATTAAGTAGTAAAAAGGATCAAACTTCACAATGACCAATAACTTATGACTGAGCATGTAGTGTCTTAGCTTCTAGGAAGCAAACACCACAACAAGACAAAGCTTATCTAAGGGGTATACCAAGTTTCATAGCTAACCAAGGTTCTACTAATATAGTAGATAACTTGCTCTTTTTTTTATCATCATGTTGAGTCAATAAGGCTCCCAAAGCATGAATTGTGGTTGCTATGTAAATCATCAATTGCTTATCTGGTCTAGGTGATACTAAGATAATCGAGGAAGTGAGATACCTTTTGAGTTCATAAAATATTGTTAACACTCAAAATCCCACTAGAACACTACACTTTTCTTAAGGAGCTTAAGAAAGGGCTAACATTTATCAACTAACTAAGCTATGAACTGATAAATAGATTAAAGCTTACCTTGCAAGCTACACAACTTGGTTAGGGTGTGGGGAGGAGGCATATTAATGATAGCCATTATCTTAGAAAGGTCCACTTCAATACCTCAAAAATGATGAACCCTAGAAACTTGCTAGATGTGATTCCAAAAACACACTTGGAGGGCTTAATATGAACCCTAAACTATCAAAGCCTTTCAAAAATCCATCTTAGACCATGAACATGATCTTGTTGATGTATGAAATGATCCAAAAGACCATCCATATAGTCCTCTAGAATATCATGCATCATGTCATAAAAAATATAATTCATAGCCCTCTAATATGTGGCACCAATGTTCTTCAAGCTAAAAGACATGACTTTATAATAGAAGACACCCCATGGTGTGATGAAAGCTATCTTGACCTGATGTTTAGGGGTAACCATTATCTGGTTGTATCCTGAATTACCATCCATGAGTGAAAGCATGCCACATTTGGTGATAAAATCTATGATCATATCTATGTTGTGGAGAGGAAAATCATCATCGGGATATGCTAAGTTAATGTCCCTAAAATTGATACATATCTTGATTGCTCCTAACTTCTTAGCCATAGGAACGATGTTGGATATCTAATCAGAATAGTTAATGGATTTTATGAAATTGACATCTAGGAGTTATTGGAACTCCTCCTTGATCAAAAGGGTGACCTTAGGATGCATCTTCCTAAGTTTCTACTTAACACGCTTAGCACTAGGATTCACTACCAAATTATACATAACAAGGGAAGGATCAAGCCCTGACATGTTGACATATGACCAAGAAAAAATATCATGAAACTCTTTCATCAAATTGGTCAATTGCTTCTGCTCATCTATGGATAAGGATTTACCTATGATTCTAGGGATCTCCTTAGAATCTAAGTTAATATCTATGGTCTCCTCAATGAGAATCTTAGACTGATCCTCATAAGGAGGTAGGGCAGGACCACTCCTAGTTGCTTAAGGTCCTCAGGAGACATAGAACCAAATTCCTCTTGAGAACTAGAAGACTTGACATGTGCGACACAAGGTACTGACCCACTAAAGAAGAAGTTGTTCTAAAGGACATCCTTGTGATCCAAGTCACAAAGAGTATCCCTTGTAGCAAACTCCCCTAGGATCACAACTAACTTAGGATGCATCAAAGTTACCATATTATAAAACAAAATATTAGCAGTATAAGGTGGTCCCTCATCCTCATCACTCCACTCCAAGCCTTGATGACCAATATTTAGCATAAGGTGATCATAATTATCAAAGGGTAAATGTTGTATTTTATTAGGGATGTAGCCTACACCACATATCCTAGGTAAAATATCATCTTCTAAAGTCTCTTGAATACCTTTATGTTGTGGCCCCAAACCTTGACATATATATCCTAGGCTACATAGGATTTGCTTGGGAAGTGGGTAGTCATTGGATAGGTAACAATGGATAAAATTATGCTCTACAGGAAGAGGGTTTCTACTATGAATATTTTCTTTGATAGAGACTCCTACGAATATAAAGGCACATGTGCCAATGTGTACAAATTCACCTTTATTATAGGGTAAACCCATAGTCCTTGGTGAAGGTGGTAGATTGGCAAGATCCAGAAGAGGTTCTTGAAGAAATGGATTGATTTGATCCTATGATGAAACTTTGATTAGAGGTTCTTCACTCACCTTCATATTTTTAAATTGCTTGGTGATGTGATATGAAGAAATCGATGAACATAAATTGAGATCATATTGAGCTTGATAAACCATTGAACAATATTGAAATGGATGAGGGTCACCTAGAATAGTGACAAGTTGATCTTGGAATTTGAACTTCAAACATTGATGAAAAGTAAAAGGGATAGCCATCATCACATGAATCCAAGGGAATCTAAGAAGGAGAATGAAATATGCAGGGCAAGATACCACATAGAGCAAGCTATCTAAAATCTTAGGTCCAACCCTAAGGGAATAAATATAACATTGCAGGCCTCTTGGAACTCATTCTTGAAAGCTTTGATGATGATATCAAATTTAGTTAAATCTTCCTCTTTTAAATTAAAATTTTGGAAAAATTGATAGGTGCAGAGATTGAGGGAAGAACCATTATCTATCAATATCTGCTTGATAAACGTTTTCCCAATAAATGTAGTAATATAGAGGGAATAATTACCTCATAATTTTGAGGAAGGAATATCATCATCGAAAAATGTGATGTGATGTATCCCAAGAGCACTTATGACATCAATTATAGCACAAGGGAAAATATCTAGAGGAACAGATTGTTGTCTTAGAAGTTTCAACAAGGTTTTCCTATGAATGGGAGAAGTTTGTAAAAGTTTTAAGAGGGAGATCTTAGTTGGGGTACTAGCTAACTATTATTGAATATCAAAGGATACTTTATGTTGTGGTTTCAACACTAAAGATGGGTTTCTACTCTTGTGCTTATTTTTTGGGTATTCTTCAAAACTAAGGGTGGTTTTGAAGGTTGATTTGATGTAGAACTTGTCTCCTATTGAGATCATTGAGTCAGTTGAGCTTGAGCTTGTTGCCTTGTAGTTATAGCTATCATACCAACCATCTTGTTGTAGGGAGGTGGCACATTATGATATTACACTTGATTAGTTGCCTATTGCACATGCTTAGTTAGGGGGTCATGAAAGATCTCTATGTCTTAATTAGTTGTGGGTTTTTGTTGAGTAGGAGGTTGATTATTTGTTGGAGGATTAGGTTGAGTAACAAGGTGAGCTTTAAAAACTAAGTCTTGAACTACATGTTTTAACCTCTTACATGAATTTTTCATGTGCCCCTCCACTATATGATACTCATAATGTTGACCAGTATTATACCAATTAGTCATGGTATATGGTTGCCTTACAGGAGGTAACATAATCATATTAGCTTCCAAAAGCTACTTTAAGACCATTTTCATAGGCATGTTGAGTCTTGTAAAATTTTTAGAGTATATTACATCATTTGGGTCATGTAAATGTACCACCTTTGGTACATGTCTAGAATAGGATTTTACTTTAGAGTAAAGTCATCTAATTACTTCAAGTATTACAAGAAATGCACAAGTGTCAATGTGCAAGTTGTAAATATGCATGTAGTCCACATGTACATGAGTCCTAGGTAGAGTAAAAGCCAATAAATCTATCTTTCTATATAAATGCCTCATAGGTAGATACCTATGTGAGTGAGAGAGGGAGAGCGATATAGTAAGTATATAGTATGATAGATAAAGTATGGTACAATGTAGTTATTTCATATATTTATGGATTTTTCATGTCCTCTATTATGTAGCATTGTACTATTTTTGTCATTATCATTAATGGCATATTTTTGAATTATTTGCAGATGTTCATTTATTTATTTTCCTACATATTATTGTACCATTAGATTTATAGTTATATCATATTATTTATCCTACATCTTGTGGCTATACTTCCTCCCATAAAAAGCTAACAGTGGTATCAAAGCACATGGTAGTTCAATAGGAATAGGGAGAGCCACAAGGAATTCTACTGCATATTTGCAAACTAGATCTACCATTGTGTGAGCTGCATGCAAACACCGCTATAAGAGAGACTAAGAGGAAAAATAAATTTTAGTCCTAGAAATTTTGAGATTACATTTGTCTAGATTCTTTCCATAAAGTTGCAAAAATATTTGTGAATACTAGGACTCAACATTCATACCACTAGATTGACAAATAAACTAGTGAAGGTCATTATCTCCAGAATTATAAATTCTTCCATTCCAATTTATAACAACTTGTTCCAGGAAAAGGATATTTAGAAAAAGGTTGGGAAGCTTCCTATGAGGGATCTAGGAAGAATATCTTATTAGAATCATTCCAACACTTGCAGCAACAAGGAGAAGACTAAAAACTTCAAAGACCTAAAAAAAGATCTTATTACAAGATTTGCAAACCTAGATATTATAGAAGTGAATAAAAGGTCATAGTAGCCTCATAGTAGAATCAAGGAAGAATATACTCCAGAAGATGAATCAAGGAGGAGATAGGAGATTGGTGATCTCCATTCAAGATCAATACCTATAGAGTGAAAAAGTAGAATAGTCCATAGGATCCTTGTTACAAATTTGAGGAAAAAAGGACTCCAGTGAATAATATTAGTGAAAGGGATCGGTGATCTCTAGAGCAGGCTGAAGATTTCACCCTAAGGAAGATAAAGAGACCTATAGAAGTTCTAGTTACAACTCCTAGTTTTGGAAGATTGGAGATTTGTGATCTCCATTAAATCCTACAAATTGCATAAGAAAAGGACCAGTAGGGTCCCATTCTAGAAACTAGAAGTAGCATATTTGAGAGATCTGAGAAGAATATCTCATCACCAATACTTTCTTAGTAGATGTTTGAAGGAAAGGCCTCATTTGGAAGACCATATTAGCTACAATATTGAAGACCTTGGTGAGGTCTCAAGAAGAAATAAGGAGGAGTCTTGGTGAGCCTTATTAAAGAAGATCATAAGAAGGTCATTAAAGGAGTTTCTAGAAGAAATCATTGGAGAAATTGACCAGCAAGGAGGATCTACGAACAAAGCAAAATTTGGGATAATTGTCACTATCCAAAAACAAGCCCAAAAGGAGAAGAATTTAGCAAGGAGTGCCAAATCCAGAAGGAGAATACTGAAGGCCTCAAGACATTCAAATTATTGAGAAGGAAAGCAACTTGGGTGCAAATAAGACATACAAATTGAGGAATAACTACACATTATATCAGTTTCAAGACAACAATAAGGTGAATCGAATGACCTTGAAATACTTCATCTAAAAATTAGTAAGGTAAGCAAATTGGGTGCAAATAAGTTCATTAGTTGAACTATAATTTTATTTATTATTCAGTTTCATTAAAGCACCTTATTAAGAATTTAGAAGTTACAAAAAGAAGGTTGCATTTTATAGTCTTCAAGGAGTGCAAAAGGAAGCTATTTTTTAAAGGATATTACTTGCACAATTAAATATGAGTTGGATATATTTCAAATGTATCATCTACCTATTTTCTATCTAATAATTAGGAATACTACATCCTATAATATTGATTGTAGTGCATATTACATATTATTTTTAAGGGCTCTTTATTAACGGATTTGCAAAAATTATTAGTACATATGAGAGTTCTTTAATATTTTATATTAGTGCTTCAAAGGAGTGATAATATGAGTTTACTATTGCACTATATTAGATTTATTAACTTATTTAATATTATTTTGTGCATTGGTTGATTGAGTTAATATAATAAACCTAACGACACACAATCTGCAAATATCAAAGTGTCTAAATATACTATTTAGTAGTCACTACCTACAAATTATTGGGACATATAGAAACCACCAAGCATATTGAGATTATTCTAAGGAGTAGAGAATAAAAAGGTAGCCATCAGATTAGAGAAATAATCTACAATAAGAGACGTGAAGTATCTCGTATTTAAGGTGCAAATAGAAGTATTTACAGAGTTGTATGAAAGCACCAAATTTATCTCTATCAAAGGGAGACAAAAATACAAGTGTATTAAAGAAACCCAATGTAGCATATTACTCTAAAAGTAGCCATATCAGTGACATCAATGTGCTAGTCAAATTTCAAACATTGGCCATTAAGCACTATCAAGAGTTATTGAAATAGAACCACATAGGGTTGAATGCCTACCATCCACAAGGAGCATATACTAGGTAGAGAGTATGTAAGAGATGAGCCAAATAAGGGCTTAAGAGTTCTATATCAAAGAAACATTCTAGGGCTCAACATCTAGCGTGTATTATGTTGATATAACATCCACAATATCAACATCTACAACAACGAACATCTACAAGCATCAAACCCAAAAAAATATAATATAATAATGCAACCATTACACCATGATACAGTAAGGAGAAGAAGGCTTCAAGCGAACAAAAGAGGTGCATTATCATGGTAGAGTCACCAGTCGAGAGTAGCACCATAGAACTAGAACCAATACAGTAAAGGGAAGAACATTTCTTCCACTTGAAGAAAGCATTTAGAGTAAAGAAAAATAGTTGGGTACTCAATATTGAAGGATTTTTTATAAATATTGATAGATTTTTTGGAGGCCATACATGCAATTGGGAAGTTTTCCACTTGTCACATACAATAGAGCATTTGATTACCGCTCACAAAGGGAAATTCTTAAGAAAACATCTATATTTTGAACATTGAAAGGCATCAGTGCAAGTATAATCATCATCACCAATTGGTTAAATAAGGAAGGAGTGTTACTAAAATACCAAAGCATTACTATAATGCCTCACAATCCTATAGTAATACATGGGTGTAAGTCTAAGGAGGACAAAATCTACATAAGTGCCCAAGTCCAAGAAATTAAGGCAAACACCGAGCAAGTGTAAGCAATTGTAAGAGAAGTCTAAGGAGAGGATATTTAAGTTAGTAGCATATGCAATGAAATTCTAAAGTTGGGGAATCAAAGGACATCCATTAATATCCTGTCATCGATAAGTAATTATAATACCCATTAGGTGTTAAATGCTTAGGCAAAAAAGATAATACTAGCATCTAGTGAAAGATTACATCATTGCGGTCAAGGGAAAGCCAAACCACCTACATCAAAACAGTAAAAAAAGTGGAAAAACTACCTAAATCATAGTAGTCAAAGGAAAGGAAAAAATACCCACATCATAACAGTCAAAAGAACACAAAACCACCTACATGTCAACTATCAAGGGTGAGCAAAACCATCCGCATCACAACCGTTAGGGGAGAGTCAAATTGGTTACATTACCATCATCTAATGAGAGAATCCTATATCCAAATACTCACTACCAACCAAGCCAATTACATTGAAGGAAGATAAGTATTTCATCTAATTATTTGCTTTCTAAAAATTGGAGTTATAAGGTGTTAAACATAAGGTTGATTACTATTATTAAAACAACAACCTTAGAAAGCAAGGAAGGCATTTTAACAAGGTGGAAGAAATTATAAATAACCAAGTAGGAGATATAAGTTTGTCAACCTTAGTAAAATAGAAAATTTAAATTTGCAAATACTATTATTATTATTATTTATTTATAATATTCCAAAGTAAGGAGTTATAAGGTATACTACATCAAATTAATTTATTGGAATTTAGAAATATCAAACTGTCGGATGTTAAGGGACATAAAAATAAGTTCTTCATCTATTTAAAGAAGTTGGAATTATATACCTATACTTGTCTCAAATTCATACTAAAAAGACCAAATAAATCCAACCATAGAGAACTTCAAATTAAGTGCATAGTTCATTAGGAGAGATAAGGTGAAATAGAAGTTGATTATAGTTATTTCCAAGATACTACAAACTCAACTCAAAAGTAAACTATTATTTACTAAGCACTTTATTAACCTTATAGCTTACGAGGGAGCTATAAGTATGTCCACTCCAAAGAACACAATAAATAATGTAATAATAAACGGAGCAAGAAAAATACCGATATGGCTTAAAAGCATGATTGATGATTCAAAAAACTCAATAGAAGATGCAAATGGAAAAGAAGAATCAATATAATATAAAAATATTACTAAAAAATTATAAAATGATATTTTTGTGAAGGTATATTCTTTATGCATATCATCTGATAAGATATTAAAGAGATATGATGATAACAAATACCATATTCAAAAGGGAGAGAAGAATATTGATCAAGAAGATTTTATATAGATCTATGAAAAAGGTAAAGTTAGAATAGCTTCAATTGTACACACTCGGTTCAGATACTTCATCAAAGAAATAGATAAACATGATATTCCTAAAATAGATAACAAATACATTGGGATATATTTACTATGCACCTACTACGAGAAATATGGTCATGAGAAGGTTAATTGTTGGAGTTTCCATCCATGTAAATATTGTGGAGGAAAATATCATCCTTATTACTGTTGTTACAACAAAGACAAATACTATAAAATATTTGAGGATAAATTAATATTTAGATTAAGATTATTTTTTCCAAACTATTGTTTTAGAAGCATCCACTAACAATGAGCTCAAGCTTAACTTTTGTGAAGATCAAGAAAATAGGTCATATAGGAAACCATAGAACAGGAAAGGAAGCAATTATTATCCAATTATGACTTGTAATATTATGAGATCACAAGTCCATCAAGGATATTTAGAAGACTATATAGTCAAAGAATATTCCAAACACTTAGGAACAACAAAAGGCAGTGGAATAAAAATGATAACAAGAAACAACACGAAATTCGAAGTAGAAGAAGAAGAATAAGAATCAAACTAGGTTGAAGACTATTCTAAAGATAAAGATCCATATTTAAGACTAGAGTCTTCAATACCGAAATAATATAATATAGGGGGTTGTTAGAGTATATTACATCATTTGGATCAGGTAAATGTACCACCTTTGGTACATATCTAGAATAGGAGTTTACTTTAGAGTAAAGTCATCTAGTTACTTCAAGTATTATAATAAATGCACAAGTGTGAATGTGCAAGTTGTAAATGTGCATGTAGTCCACATGTACATGAGCCCTAGGTAGATTAAAGGCCAAGAAATATATCTTTCTATATAAAGGCCTCATATGTAGATAAGTATGCGAGTGAGAGAGGGAGAGTGACATAGTAAGTATACAGTGTGATAGATAGAGTGTGGTACAATGTAGTTCTTTCATATACTTTCATAGAGTGTTCATGTCCTCCATTATGTAGCATTGTACTATTTTCATCATTCTCATTAATGGCATATTTCTAAGTTATTTTTAGATGTTCATTTATTTATTTTTCTACATATTATTGTGCCATTAGATTTATAGTTATCTCATATTAGCTATCCTACATCCTATGGTTGTACAACCTCCCATAAAAAGCTAACAAAAATTTCTTGGTGGGAGTTTTTGAGGTTGGCAAAGCACCATATTTTGTATGACATTAACAACACTGATAACAGGCCTACTATCTATTACCCCATCACATTTTACATGCTTGTTCTTATACTATTTTTTTGTGGTCACATCTTCTTCTTTCTTTGGCTTACTTTGACATCTTCAAATAATGGCTTGCTCTACCCTTATTTCTATATCTATCACTTGGTCAAAATAGGTGATAGTTGTTTTTTCCAATTCATAAGATATTTTCTCTTGTAAATTTCCAATGAAGATCTCTAACATGTATTGTAGAGGTAAAGTATATCTCAATCATCCAACTAAACTCCTCCAATGAGAAAATAAATCTGAAAAAACTTTCATCCTTGTTTCAACATATAAACATATTTTATAGTCACATTTTTCTCAACATAAGCCCTGAATTGTTGAACAAAAAATTCTACCATCTATTCAAAATTCCTCAAATAATGATGAGGCAATTGATAATACCATTCCAATGTCATACCACCAAGGCTCTTAGATAATGTTTTTAGCAACATGTCATCATATATAATATCATGGCATTTTGTCCTAAAATTTTTTAAATGTTCAATTGGGTCCTTTGTTTCCTTATAAATAGGTAAAATCGATATTGGAAAATGCTTAGGGTAGGGCCTAGAAGCAAAAACAGGGTCTAAGGGTTGATTGGACATTTCCTTATAGTTGTAGGTAAATCTTGGAGGCTGAATCATATCTACTCTTGAAACCATTTGCTTCACCATACTTGTCAAACTTTGCATATCAATATTGTTGTTATGCAATACCCCTAGATTCCTTAGGGGACGAGTATAGGTAGGTTTTTGAAAGGGAACTTGGCCAATTGGAGGCATTAAAACTATTATAGTATGGGTTATGAAATTTGGTATCTTGTTATGGAGGATAATTGATATTTGGTGGAACAGAATCATGAATGTTGATATGAGCAGAATGGGGAGGAAATTGAGCATAGTTTTGGGATGCACTACTAGTTGGAGGAGCTTGTGGAATTCCCTCAATGTTGATGTTCATGGTAGTAGCATATGTTATTTATATAAAGGATGAGCATGATGTAAAGATTCAAACACGGGGTTGTTATGAACAAGCCTAGGAGAAATGGTTGGAAGATGAGATCTCCTCCCTATTTTGAGGTAATCTTCCTCTTCCATAGCTTTAGCCAAATCCTCCCTATGATGTTTTAAAAAACCCCGTATATGATCAAAATATGTGAAAGGGAAGCCTTAATTGGGCCCTTTAATAGGATCAAATTTGGTACCAATTTCTTCATGTTCTTCCTCTTCTGCATCTAGATTGTAATTCTCCCTACCAATCTAATCATCTTCTTGAAAATTTTGATCAGATTCCAAAAGCTTTCGCTTACCCCTACTGTTGTGAGACATTAGGAGGAAGAGAAAGGATATATGAGAACACTCAAAAAAGACACACAAGAATATTTTAAGATGTTTTTAATGTTTTCTAATTTCAAGCAAACAAATTTAGTGGTCTTGCTTAAAGTTTTCAAAAGAAAAATAAAAGGGAAGAGGCTTCATATCTTGGCCACTAAGAAGTGTTCACATTGGGTTCAGCTAGATCTTAAGAAAAAATGAAACATGGCATAGCAGTACTCAAAAAATACAAACTAGTTTCTGATTCACCAGATTGCTTATGCGCAAGTGAAGAGCATACTACTAGTGCTAGAGGGTTTTTGGTTTACCACATCACGCTATGCATAAAGTGAAGAGCATAATACAAAAAACAAAAGCATGGTAGAAAAAAAAGGGAAAATATTAAATTTTATAAAAAACATGAGTTAGGAAAGGAACAAAAGACATGATATTGAATTTTATTCCGATAAAAAGTAATATAAAATCAAAATTATGTACCGTGTAAGAGGGGGAAAATTTCCTTATCACGTATGATTCTCAACTAGATCTATCGGAAGTTGAGGTGACCGTGGGGGGTGTGTTATATTCTCTACATTCATGGGATTAAGGATCGAAGGGTTCACCAAGAATGGTTTAAGGACTCACTCCAAGTCCGAGGTGGAGGTGTTAGATGTATATATTGAGAAAACACCTATGTTTGACCTTTTTAAAATCTAAGCTATGGAAATAAAAGAACAATGCAAGACAAACAAAGATGCAAGAAGACAAGAAACTAATCCTAGAATGATTCTTGATTTTCAATGATAACTAAAACCCTAACTTGCAATAAAACAAATCTTTTTCTTTTGAGCGAGGGTTTTAGAGAATGCATAAACATATTTTAACCCTAGGATGCAAACTATATGCTTTTACTCTTTCAAATGCCTAAAAATAAAATACCAAGTATTTTATTTTTCTTTCTATGATTAAAGTCTAAAATAAAAAGAACAAAGGCACACAAAAAACATCCTAAAGACATACTAGGGCACTTACCTTATTTAATAGTTGATCCTAGCTTTAGCATGCGTCCAAAATATCCAAATAGCTTCAACCTATTTAGTTGATAGAGGAAACAAGGAGCAATAAGAGGATGAAGGAAGCACTTCAAAATGGTAGATCTCTTCAACCATAAAAAATCCTCCACTAGATCCCAAAATTTAGCCAACACCAAAGTATACAAATAACAAAAACAACAAATCATAGCAAAAGAGCACTTGTTAGCAAGCAATGAGCAAGTTAAGATGTAGGATTCTCCAAAATAATGACTAGGGAAAAATAGGAATTCCAATCCTCTATTTATAAGAGGTTTGGAGGGCTAAAAGAGAAGGAAAATGAAAGTTCACCATAGGCAAGGGCCAACACCAAAATGGGTTGATGATGGGTGGGGTTTTTGAGAGAAAAAAACCCCTAAAATTCTAAACTCATGCCTAGTAATTATAGGGCATGAATCTCGTAAGACAAATTCATGCCCTGTATAGATCAAGCGTGAATTTGGTAAGGCTAGCAAAAAATGTGAGAGGAAGAGAGGAAAAGAGCCTCAAATTTGTACTTGGAAAGTTTGGGTAGCTTCCTAAGGATCTAAGGAAATATTGACTCATTTTGATGGGTCATTTTTCCATGTTTGTAGGCTCTTATTTAGATTTGAAGGGTGTTTTCCAAATATTATCTAGCTTGATTAGATTCTAATGGTATCCTTAATTTAGATCAATATTGGTGAAGTATTTGGCACATTTACATTGGTCTAAGAGATCATAAATCTTAGGAATTGTGGGTGAAATTTTACACCTCATCATCCACTCTTATGTTTTATAAAATGATGGTATTTTAAGGTTAGCCAAATTTTAAAGTATTATAAGTTGGGAAAAATATGAGGGCTAGAAGACAACAAAGTTGGATGGTATTGGAACCAATTCTTGCATCCGTATGAAATCAATTATCTACTACAATAATATGTTTGAAACCAATGAGCTATTACAGGCTCTGGTCGACCTGCCTCATGTTCTGCTAAACCCAAATATTGCTAAAGAAGACGGTAGAATAGGTAAGGATATCCTAGTGGCAATTCTTTAATTAAACTTCTAATTTTCACGCTCCATATTTATATTAAACTATAAGTATTCTTATTAAAATGACAAATCATGAAAACAACCAACTGTTATGCCTTATGTAGACCGGTGCCTAGACTCATTGGGTTGTTATAACAATTTAACAATAATTTTAATTATGAATAGAGAGAAGGGGAAAAGGAAATTAGTGTTATTGATTTCATTCAAATGTCGTAACAAAACCAAAAGTTAACTAACGAAAGAAACGTGTATAATGCATTCGAATAATGTAACCCATTATACAGATACACACAATATTGAGACAAATAAATTATAGGAATAATATTCAGAATTGTATTTATTCATGGAAAAATTACATGCAGAGTGGGCAGAATGCCTTTTAACTCTATTTTTCTAAAAATAATACAACAATACAATGGAGAAGAATATGTCCAAATGATGTAACAGGTCTCTCCTACTCTCCTTATTCCAATATGGTAACAAAAAAATCTCTTAATCCTAGGCTCAATAAGACTGGAAATATTCTCAACTTCTTGAAAGTTTTTCTATCATACAATCCTGCACAGCAAGGGAAGGAAGAAAGAATGAATAAAAGAAAATAGACACAAAGAAATACAACAACAAAACTAACATGACACTCAAGTATACCTCTTAGCAAAAAACTGGTGATTTAAGTATGAGAAGAATTTTCATCTGATTCTGCTACTTCTCGTTGCGTTTTCAGAACTGGACTCTTTTGGGTAGCCTTTTTTGACCCTTTAACTACCTCATAGATGTCTCCTATTATTGCAACTGTCTATGGTGGAAAATATACTTTTTGTTGTTTGCAGGTATTAATATTTTTCCCCTTTAAACTCATTTGCAACCCGTTTATATGCTCATCAATAAACCTCCAAATTTCTGTGTCAAAAGTGGTTGCAATCCTAACCATATTCATTTCTTGTAAAATTATATTTTTTTTATAACAATAATAGGCATTTTTATGTCATACTGAAGTAGTAAAGCTTCTATAGCATTCACCATGAGTGTAGTTTTTTTAATCATTTCCTCCTCATCACCTAGTTCACAGTCAAATCTCTTAAGGGTTTCTTTGAATATTCCCTCTATTTCTGATGCTTCCAGGAATTGATCTAAGGATAGGTCAATATCTACCAGTTTATCTGTAGCATCCTTTATCAGGTCATTCATCTCAGTCACAGAATTTTTCTATTTCTCTTGGTTCGATCCAAACAGGGTTGCTTTGAAAAATTCAAAATTGATTTGAATCTTATTGTCGTCAGGTGTTGTTATTTCTTATCTTTGAAGTTCTTAAAAATGATCCTCTATGAAGTCCAAGGTTGGGTGAATGAATTTAAAATATTTTTCTCTTTCCTGCATCAAGGTCATGATTTCATGAGCAGTTATTTAAATCACCCTTATTTTCCTGAACATTTCAGTAAAACCTTTGGCTTGAGCCTTTATTCTTCTGTACATGTCCTTTTTCATTACATTCAAATAATATACATGATATTAAACCTTGGTTACTATGGGGGGTTGGGCAATTGAATAATATTTCTTATTTAACTCTTCTTGTTGCTTACTTATCATAGCTTTTAATTTTGCATTTTTATTTTCTTCTTGGTCTAATTGTTTTTTGAGTGTTTCAATATTTTCAGCAAATTGATCAATGCCCTGAGCATTCACTATTTTGACAAGTTTTGCTATATCAGTGTCTTTACCCAGTACTGATGATCCTCCTATTTCCTCATTGGTACTGAGAACTAGTGGATCTTGCAAAGGAGGGATATTTATCTCAGCAATATCTGACACAGTTGTCCTCAACTCTACTTTTTCTTAAGATTGTTCATTTATATTTCTCATCCCTGCTACTAACTGCAACTCTTGTTCATCTATAACAATGAAGGCCGCCTGCTCATCTGTTATTTCCAAAATAACCTTGGCAACTGGTAAATACAATTTGGGTTTCTTTGCTTCTATTGGAGTTATTTCTTTTTTACTCTTCACTAAGTAACTTCGAAAAAGGTCGCCCAGTCCACTAGTTTTCCTGGGATTCATTTGTATCACTAATGGGATTTTGATCTCCTATCCCTTTATGGTTATAGAGGTAGGGATGGCCATGGGTGCCAAATTTTTCACACTGGTTACAGCTAGCACATTATCATATATGGGAACTACTGCTTGCTTTGTAGGTGATGCTTTATGAGAAGATGAAGTTATTATTTCTTTACCTTTGTCTATATAGGTCTTGTTGATAAGCAACACACCCCCACTGAAAAATGAGATTCCATCCTTAGAAAATTCTGAACTTTCATTTTTTGCAGCAGGGACCCTCTTGATCTTTTCAGGTTTTAAATCCAAATTTTCTTTCCTCCTTTTTAAAGTTGTGCTTTTTCTTGCATTCTAGTTGTGTTATCCAAGAATTCACTTTTTACATGCTAGAATCATTCATGCACAAGCAAAATCTTGCACCGGTACCGAGAAAATCCAGAAAACAGTTGCATAATTCATTGAAAAATCAAACTTTCCATTTTTGGTAGTGTCGCGATATCGCGACACTTCCATTTTCGGAAATGTCGCGATATCGCGACAGGTAAGTCAAAATGCAGCTAAGTGCCAGAAAGGTCGCGAAAACGCGACATGTCGCGATTTTGCGACCTTTCGCGAAATCGCGACAGTTTTTTAGAGAGAGACACAAGCTGTACATAGGGCACGATTTTGCGACATGTCGTGAAATCGCGACATGTCGCGAGAATCACGGCAGGAGAGAGAAAGTCTTCAGAGGGCCCGAAAGTGCATTTCAGCTGAAACAGAAGGCTTCCTGGGGTAGCGACACGTGTCAAAGCGTGAATGAGACAAACAGAAGCCGACATGCAAACTTATTTTGCGGTTTTTAATCTGTTTTTTTTAATTTTTTAACCTTCTGATTTAATTAAAATGCTAATCTAATGCATCTTTTTGTCTTTCATGCAAGATTCCACCTGGCACTTGCGGGACAACCGGGAAAGACCATAAAGGCAAAGATAAAGTGCGGATTTAGTCAAGGACCGCCATGCTAGAGGAAAAGAAGCCAGTAAATGCATTTAATGGAGATTTATTGCAAAATTGATAGCATGGAGACCATTTTAACTTCGGGATGGATTTGCGGAGATCAAATTGATGGAGAAGTGGTGACTCATCCGGCTCACCAGCAGAATTAATGAAAGCATTTATTTACAGCTGTGAATGAATGCAAGTTGCATTTTATTTTATCTTCTCCATTTATGGCAGCTGACTGCACAGATTTTCCGAAGGGTTAAGTTCTATCCGGACTTTGGTTTTAAATGGATTTTTATTGTAAAACCCGGGTCCTAGGGTTTAAGTGCGATAAGATTTAGGGTTTGAGCAAGATATTTTGAAAAAAATCAGGGTCTATCATGAGTCTATAAATACAAATTCTAAATGTAATTGCGGGGAGGCGGAGACTTAGAAATAAAGGCTTATAAGCAATTTCTTGCAAATTTTGTGAAATCCTTTGTTTCGGGACTTGGAGTTGATGTGCTTTAGCTTTTACGTGATAGCATGGCCGGGATCCTAATCTTTTACGAGTGTGATAAGTGTATTTTCTTTTGTTATCCGTTCCATTTAAAGTTTGTTAGATATATCTTTGTAAATCATGCCATTGTCAAGATTAAATATCTTTGTTAGGCTTTAGTTGTTCTATTGTACGCTAGGGGAAATTACGGATTTGAGGTTAAGTTTGTTCTAATTACTCTGTCTTCCTTTGTGCGAGCTAGGTTGCAGGTGAAAGATACCGATTTTAACCAGCTGCCCTTGGATTTATGATTTTCTGCTAGATCTGTTTCACTCTGCCTTGTGCTCTTAGTTGAAAGTGATCTTAGGCTGACTGGACACTTTCTTCTGGGATTTGTTCTGTTGTGAAGCTGATAGCATAGATAATATTGACAGTTTGGGTTTACAATTGATGTTTGATAAACTTCTCTTTTCTGCCCTACCCTACCCTCTCTTTGCTTACCGTTAATGATCCATTTTTATTTTCTTTATTTGCCTTTTATTTAAATCTGCTGACCCATGAGAGCTAGATCAAGAATTCAAGTTAAATCTGATTGTCAACAAATTTTGCAACTATTGAACAAGTTCAAGAACCCCCTGTAAGGTAACGAGAGCGATCCATATTGAAATCTATTCCGGAAGTGGAAAAGAGTGAATTGCCATTCGACCCAACTACGTAACTCGCACCTTGGATAACCTGCTAGATCCTAAAGATGAGTGGGATCAGTCCCGTGGGTGTCTCCGGAGCTTTCCTTGCTTCATCCTTTTCCCGGGGTGTGCATGAAAGCCGGACCAACATCTAATTGGTGCTAGAAGGAGGGCCACAGAACATCTGTTCTTAGTGCACTTGAGTTGAGAAATTCGACTATATGTGGAACTGTAAAGCTGTATTTTATCCAAATTCTGGTAGCCAATTTTCCCCTCCTCCTCATCCAACATCTAATTGGCGCTAGAAGGAGGGGCATGAACTCAGTTCAAGTATTGTAAGGGCATAACAGCAACATTTGAAGGACCCACAGTGAACTCCGGACAGTTTTATAAATTGTCAGTACAGTTTTATAAATTGTCAGTACAGTGTTTTGTGAATTGTCAGTGCAGTGTTTTAAATTTCCAAATGCAGAACCTGTTAAGAACTGTAAAGTTGTATGTAATGTATTTTATCCAGAGTCTAGCATTTTAACATTTAAAAGTGGCTCAGTTTTATAAATTGTCGGTGCGGTTTTTGAAAGTTGTCAGTGCAGTTTTTGAAATTGCCAGAGAAGGCCTTAAGTTCAGTGGTTTGTTAAGAACAGTTCTATCATCACTTGCAGTTATCCAATTACAAATCAGAACATCACTATCAGCCAAGTAATAATGGCAAATTGGTTGGGCTCCACCGCTTTGAACATTTCGGGTATAGCCCATGACACCTGCCAGAAGTCCAAAAAGGTATCTCCCCGGTACAAACATGATGAGACAAGAAGCTGAGAAGAACATCTGCTAGCTTTTAAAAATGCTTTAAGATTATTGAATATACAGCATGAAGATGTTTCCTGCAGATTGTTCCCGTTCACTCTCCAGGAGGGAGCTTATTACTGGTTTTTAAACCTCACCAGCAATTCCATTACTATTTGGGATGATCTAGAGAAAGCTTTTATATCACAGTTCGGTGAAGTGATAGATCCCGACATTTTATATCAGCAATTTTCCGGCATCAAGAAAGATTCGGGAGAAACTGTCAGGTCTTTCAATATGAGGTTCCAAAGATCTTACGATAGAATGACTGGCCATTACATCCCAAATGCAAATCTGGCCTTAGAAATCTACAAGAATGCATTGGATTCGGTGACCTCTATTTTCCTCAAGAGAGAGATCAATATTACAACCCTAGCAGGGGCTTATAAAGAAGCCTTAATTCTTGAAAGACAGTTAGGGCCTCAAATTCTGAGCAGTCCTTTGATATCCTATGTTACACAGAACATGCCTGTTCTAGACCCCATTCCACATCATGAGTTAATGCCAACATGTCATGCTCTACCCAAGGAGACTCAGTTAACTGTGACATCCACTCGGCATGTGCAAAATACGAGAGAAAAGTTCGACAAATTCAAAGTGCACGTGCTTGAGCCGAACGAGTTGTGATATGGCACCACCCAAATCGAAGTTTTTCCTGGTGAGTTAAATTTTCCTAGAGATCAAAGAAATATTGATCTTTCTAGTTCACCCAAAAATAGTACAACCGGGGTTTCGGATTCTGTCACTTTTCCCGAAGAGACGAGAAAGTCTTGTACGAGACTTTTGTGGATGAAATGCAAGATTTTCAACGAGTTCAAAATGGACGAGTTATGACTTGAAATGTGAGAGTCCGAACTTAATAATGATCCTTCCTCATCAGAGGATGATGAAAGTGAGATTCAATCTCACTATGCAGAAGTAACTGAGGAGGATAGCATCATTGAGGATATGAGGGAACTTAAATCTGACATCACCCTCTATGAACTGCCTCAGATTGTTGGACAAAACATTAACTTGATTGAGGCTTACTTTGGACCACCTGTTGAATTTCAAGAAAAGGAGGAAAAGGTAGTAAATATGAATGTGGTCAGCCAACTTGGAATTGATAAACTGTCTCAACATAAGCACTGCAACTTCGAACATAATGTCAAAGAGGAGGCTATAAACTGTGTTGATGCAGATATTGGAGTTTATGATTTGGCAACTGAAAAGGTGAGAACAATTATAGCCCTAATCAATAACAAAAATGATGTTTGGACATTGCACATTGATGAGGTTAAGTCTAAGCAAGGCTCAGGTGAAAAGGAAAATTGTAAGCATTCTGCTAGAGGGATAAAAATTGAAGTCCTGGATATTGAAGTAGTGCAGCAACCAAAAAATGTTCAAGTTGTTAAGAACCGGGGCATACGAGATAAAACATGATTTCTTTCGGTTGTCACATCATTTTGAAAATGTGGTGGTGCAGGTGCATCAAGGTTTTAAAGTATTTGATCCTGGGGTTTTTTACATTCGAGTCCTTTTGAAAGAACTACGCAAACCCTTTAATTAGAAGCATAAACATGTTATCATATGATTTGTTATTATATGATTTGTTTAATTTGAAGGAGTTGCGGATTTGTTTTTCAAATGGGACGGGGAAGACAGATAAACCCAAGTCTTTCCCAGGATAGCAAATTTTTGAAGCACGATGCTGAGTGCATTTCGTCAACGGGACTTGAAAGGTAATTTTTTTTAAATTACTTGCATGGTCAAAAATTTTTTAAAGCACCATTTCTCTGCTTTCCCAACTGCTGCATTTTTTGAGTATGAAGGGAAGTTGTAACATATGTATGCATTGTAAATAAGCTTTGAAGTTTTTCTGTTTTATTTCTTTGTCGGTGCGGTTTTATTTCAATGTACGTGCGGTTTTAATCTGTTTCAGTTTAATTTTAATGCTCTGCAGTTTTAATTTATTTGTTTTTCAGTTTATTTCTTTGTCGGTGCGGTTTTATTTTTAAATGTCACGTACGGTTGCGATTTTCAGTTTTCTTTAGTTATTTTTCAGTTTTAGCTTGTGCGGTTTATTTCTTTTGTCGGTTGCTTTTTATTTCCTTTCTTTGTCTTTTTATTTTAGCTTGCTTTTATTTTAGTACATACGGTCTTTTCTTTATTGCATTTCTTTTTCTTTCTTTGTCATGTACGATTGCGAGTTTAATTTATTTCAGTTGCAGTTTTTTATTTGCTTCAATTCTTTTAGTTTATTTCTTTTATTGCACTGTACAGTTTTTATTTTCTTCCCTGCTTTTCCTTTTCTTTGCTGTCTATACAGTCTTTTGTTTTAGTTCTTAATTTTTCTGCCTGTACAGCTGTGCTTTGCATCCTTTGTAAATAGCCTTGCAGTTTGTTTTATTCCTTTGTCTGTACAGCTGTGCAATTTTTAGTGTTTAGTTTATTTTATTTCAAGTCTATGCGGTTTTGATTTTGTTTTGCTTTAAAGCCTGTGCCTGTCCTTGGAAGCCTGTACAAAGTCCTTTGGCTTCTAAAATTCTATTTTTTAACCTCTCGCTGAGCAATCAATGAAAAGTCAGCCTACTGAAAATTGTTTTATTCCTAGTTGATAAATCCTCAATCCAGTGCCTCCCCATTCTGCTCATTATTCTAATTGAGATAGTCTGCTTGCACTAAACTATGGAACTATTTTGTTATCCAGGATGAAGGTAGAGAGATGATTGGATCTTGTGTCTTACTTGCCACAGTTGTTTTAATGATAAAAAAACTGTTATCTTTGTTTAGTTGGAGGAACTCCCGGGGAATCCAAGAAAAGCTGGTTATAAGAGGGGACTATGGTTCATGCAATTATTTGGGTGTCACCAGAGGCTATCAATGCCTAGACTGAAACAATTCCAGATTGATCAAATATTAAAATATTAAAAGAAAATTGTAATTTCTCTAAGGTCTTCCAGATAGTGATATATTTCAAAAAGAAGAGAGATAAAAAAAAGAGAGATAAGAAAAGAGAAAAAAGAAAAATAAAAAAAGAGTTATATGATCAAAAGAGGCAGCCAATATTAGATTCTGCCCTACAGTTGTAAATTGGGTTGTGTAAATCTAAAGGGTAACTCTATCTAGGTTGTAAAAAGCTAAACTAGTAAACAGAGCTCTACTCGGTTTCCCCATTTACAATCTAGAAAAGTTGATTAATCCAAGTTTATCATTCAATTCAGTCATCCTTGAAGAAAGTTCTATACCTTTGTAATTGCACATCAGAAATCTTCCTTGAAGTAATCCAGCCCAATATGTCCTTGGGAAATTTTAACAGTTGGCAGTTAGTAGTCAATTTATTGTGAAGAATGCCTGTGGCGGTGGTCTTTTTGTTTTGAAACCAGAGTCTTGGGTTCTAAAATAGTGCTACTATTTTACCCGCAGATATTGCCATTTGTTGATAAGCAACACACCCCCACTGAAAAATGAGATTCCATCCTTAGAAAATTTTGAAATTTCATTTTTTGCGACGGGGACCCTCTTGATCTTTTCGGGTTTTAAATCCAAATTTGTTTGCCTCCTTTTTAAAGTCTTGCTTTTTCTTGCATTCTAGTTTGTGTTATCCAAGAATTCACTTTTTACATGCTAGAATCATTCATGCACAAGCAAAATCTTGCACCGGTACCGAGAAAATCCAGAAAACAGTTGCATAATTCACTGAAAAATCAAACTTTCCATTTTTGGTAGTGTCGCGGTATCGCGACACTTCCATTTTCGAAAATGTCGCGATATCGCGACAGGTAAGTCAAAATGCAGCTAAGTGCCAGAAATGTCACGAAAACGCGACATGTCACGATTTCGTGACATGTCACGAAATCGCGACAGTTTTTTGGAGAGAGCCACAAGCTGTACGGAGGGCGTGATTTTGTGACATGTCGCGAAATCGTGACATGTCGCAGAATCGTGGCAGGAGAGAGAAAGTCTTCAGAGGGCCCGAAAGTGCATTTCAGCTGAAATAGAAGGCTTCCTGGGGTAGCGACACGTGTCAAAGCGTGAATGAGACAAACAGAAGCCGACATGCAAGATTATTTTGCGGTTTTTAATCTGTTTTTTTAATGTTTTAACCTTCTGATTTAATTAAAATGCTAATCTAATGCATATTTTTGTCTTTCATGCAGGATTCCACCTGGCACTTACGGGACAACCGGGAAAGACCATAAAGGCAAAGATAAAGTGCGGATTTAGTCAAGGACCGCCATGCTAGAGGAAAAGAAGCCAGTAAATGCATTTAATGGAGATTTATTGCAGAATTGATAGCATGGAGACCATTTTAACTTCGGGATGGATTTGCGGAGATCAAATTGATGGAGAAGTGGTGACTCATCCGGATCACCAGCAGAATTAATGAAAGCATTTATTTGCAGCTGCGAATGAATGCAAGTTGCATTTTATTTTATCTTCTCCATTTATGGCGGTGACGTACATGATTTGCCGAAGGGTTAAGTTCTATCCGGACTTTGGTTTTAAATGGATTTTTATTGTAAAACCCGGGTCCTAGGGTTTAAGTGCGATAAGATTTAGGGTTTGAGCAAGATATTTTGAAAAGATCAGGGTCTATCCTGAGTCTATAAATACAGATTCTAAATGTAATCGCGAGGAGGCGGAGACTTAGAAATAAAGGCTTATAAGCAATTTCTTGCAAATTTTGTGAAATCCTTTGTTTACGGACTTGGAGTTGATGTGCTTTAGCTTTTACGTGATAGCATGGCCGGGAGCCTAATCTTTTGCGAGTGTGATAAGTGTATTTTCTTTTGTTATCCGTTCCATTTAAATTTTGTTAGATATATCTTTGTAAATATGCCATTGTCAAGATTAAATATCTTTGTTAGGCTTCGGTTGTTCTATTGTGCGCTAGGGGAAATTACAAATTTGAGGTTAAGTTTGTTCTAATTGCTCTGTCTTCATTTGTGCGAGCTAGGCTGCTCGGTGAAAGATACCGATTTTAACCGATTGCCCTTGGATTTATGATTTTTTGCTAGATCTGTTTCACTATGCCTTGTGCTCTTAGTTGAAAGTGATCTTAGGTGACTGGACACTTTCTTCTGGGATTTGTTCTGTTGTGAAGCTGATAGCATAGATAAGATTGACAGTTTGGGTTTACAATTGATGTTTGATAAACTTCTCTTTTCTGCCCTACCCTACCCTCTCTTTGCTTACCGTTAATGATCCATTTTTATTTTCTTTATTTGCCTTTTATTTAAATCTGCTGACCCATGAGAGCTAGATCAAGAATTCAAGTTAAATCTGATTGTCAACAACTTTTGCAACTACTGAACAAGTTCAGGAACCCCCTGTAAGGTAACGGAGCAGTCCATATTGAAATCTATTCCGGAAGTGGAAAAGAGTGAATTGCCATTCGACCCAACTCTGTAACTCGCACCTTGGATAACCAGCTAGATCCTAAATATGAGTGGGATCAGTCCCGTGGGTGTCTCCGGAGCTTTCCTTGCTTCATCCTTTTTCCCGGGGTGTGCATGAAAGCCGGACCAACATCTAATTGGCGCTAGAAGGAGGGCCACAGAACATCTGTTCTTAGTGCACTTGAGTTGAGAAATCCGACTATATGTGGAACTGTAAAGCTGTATTTTATCCAAAGTCTGGTAGCCAATTTTCCCCTCCTCCTCAGCCAACAGGTCTGTTGAGGAACTTATTTTGGGGCTACTTCTATTATGAGTTGGTCATTCACTGGGAGTCTAAGCTATTGTTCTACTACATAAAAGCTGTAACAGTGACCTCCATTAATTCTATGTCCTGCTCCTCTATCAATTCTAGCAAAGGGTCTTCTTTAATTATTGGGCCTGTCCTTGGCATAATAGGTGCTATAGTATCCACTAAAATTTCTCGAAGCCTTCTCAGTTATGTTGGGTAGTCATAGGCTTCATAAAGATGTGTGCTGCCCCTTTTTTTGGGAGGGAATTCATCCCATAATTTTTGCAAATATAATCATTTTTCCATTGCCTCTAATAATATTTCTTCAAAAGCATCTCCCCGGTGTAGTATACGAGCATACTCTCTCTTCTCCATCATCTTTTTATAAGTTCCTTTTGGGTCATAGAACCTCTATGTGAGTTCATCAAATCCTATATTGTCCAATTCAAACATTCCCTTGAGTAGGGAAGGATATCCAACAATTACATAATCCCCCAAATGGTAGGGAACATCAAGCCAGGGGACTTTTCCATGCTTCTTAACCAGTCTCATTTTAGCCTCTTCTGCCACTTGTCTACATAATTCTAGGGCTGCTATGGACAATGGGTAGTACTATGGTAGTACCTTAGGAGGGATCTTAGCTCCATACAATCTGATGTCTATGAAGAAGTAATCTTCGATTTCCTTTTCTTTAATGAAGGATTTTACTCTTGGCCATAATCTTTCTGGAACTAACCTAGTTAAGGCCTAATGGATTTCTACCAGGAAATGATCACAGACCCAACCCAAGTGAGTTTGTCCCTCATGAAGTCTCTAGAATCAATTCTGAACATAGGGGCTATTGACGAATTTTACTCTCTTACGGGATTCTTCCCCCAATTGGCCCACTATTAAGTAAATGAGAAATAAATATTGTGAAAAGCGAGGCATCTCCTGCCTCTGTTCAAAAATTACTCTTCTTAGTTCTACCATTTCTTTGTGCATTTGGATGCTTAATTCCAATTCCCAGGCATAGATTGGAGTATTATATCCTCTATTACATTGTGCAACTAAATACAAAACCCTTTTTGTTATTCTATTTATATCCTGTACTCCTAATACTGTGTTTATCATGTCACATGAGTCTTGTACCCAGGGTTTAAAAGCATTTTTGTTAATAGCGAATTCTTTCTCTATCGTTGCATGTGTATCGAACAATTTTTTAAAAACTTCCATATCAGTAAACATATGAGATTGGTGTTCGATTACCTGGTCTACCAGATACATGGTATAATTCATCAATTTGAACACCTCCTGGATATGTTCAAATTTGATGCTGAATACCGGACGATTCTTGTGATCTCAAAAGGTCTTTGTTCTTTCGTCATATGCTACTACTAGCCAAGCCATCAGGTCTGAGGAGAAGTGCATTTTTGAGCATATCAGCTTCCCAAGGTTACTATTCCATCTATTGTCTCTGGAAAAACCCTTGTACTGTAACCTATGAGCTTTATGGAATAAATCTGCCATTATCCATGAGGTCCTATTATCACCTTCCATCACTTGGGCAAAACTCTTAATACAGGCGTTGTCAGTCTTGTACAGTTGAGGCTGGTTGGGTTTTTTATCTGCCTCACATTTTTGGGTAAACTCATACATGGTGGTGCCAGGAATAGGTAATCCAGAGACCATAGAATAGGGTGATTTATCTATGATAAACTTCACAGCTTCTCGTGTATCTACTTGTACGAACACATCTCTCAATGATGCCATTTCTCTCATGATTGTTGGTCAAGCTCTTCTTTGAGTTCTTCAAAATTTGAATACTCTCTTCCCTCTGTGCTTCTGATGTATCAATTCTAATTCTTGGTATACTAGTGGAGTAGCCTTGACTGGTTTTGTAAGTTCATATAAAGGATGGTGGAGTGAACTTAATAAATTTGTACATTTCGTTATCGACCTAATGCCACCAACTGCTGTTCAAAATTGGCCAACAGAATTGTGCCAACTTAGCCATTTCTAGAATTTTGTGTTTTATGATGGGCGATGTCTGTTAACTTACATGCCTTGGGCCCCTTTTATTTGTGTGCCTGTAATCATTCATGCTTTCTATTCATTCATCAATGAGGATCTTTAATCTGACATGGAACTGTATGTGCCATGGGGATGTCCCTTTTTGAACCTCGTGCTACCTTGAATCTGAGTGATAACTAGATCTTTTGGATCGATTATGTCTCTTTTGATATTTTTGTGATATCCTATTCTTGGTGTGAGTGTTGGTTTTTATATTTTCTATGATGCCTCTTTTTCCCTAAGTCAACTGTGATTAATCATAATCATCGAATGCAAGTGATTGGTTTTGCCTTTGGAATATCGGTTGATGTGATGTTGTCTAATTCGTATAGGATGCTAGTGCGACCGTTGATATCCTGAGACCTACATGATGGTTAATGTACCTAGCTGCATATAAACACTTGACATAATGTGTTTTATGGTCTTCAATTAATCATGGTTATCCAATGTTTAATCCTTATATTTTCAAACCTTAACAACTCGTATTAATTGATGGTAACATATGATACGAGTATTTTTTTTGTTGTGATCATCGTTAGATCTTACTGTGGTGAAGCGTGTTCGTTCGATCATGCAGATGTACATAGTTTTTAATAAATGAGAAAAATCCCTACGTACCTTGGGTCAATTAATCAACCTTTTGAAATAATAATGCTTAGATTAACCTTCGATTATCTTCCCATATGTGCATCATTGGATCTGGGGAGAAATAAGCACCGTCATATGATTTATGTATCATTAAAATGTCTTCATTTATCTTTCAATCCCTTGCCACCACTACAAGCCTTCACGACTATCGATTTTAGGATTAGTTTGGGTGCTATCGTTAGATTGCCAATAATATGCCCACCATATAATCAATGTAAAAAAAAATTATTTTCTATTAATCATGATTAAGGTGAAATGGGGGGTATTAGTCAATGTATTAAACCCTCGCTAAACACAACTAATATTTGTATTTACCTTAGTCTTCATCTTACCATTCACAATTCTGGCACGACCGTCAAATCTGAGTGGAGACAAGTGCTATTGTCAGATTAAGTCAACCTGCAAGTTAGTTTAATCAAGGGTGTATACTACTAATCATGTTTAAGTTGAAATGGGGAAATTAGCTAATGTATTAAACCCTTTCTAATAACATGATTATCATTAATTAATTTTTTTTTAATATTAACACTCCTTAATGTATTTTCAATTAGCGTGCCACTGTTAGATTAAAAATTGATCAAGCGCAACCGTTTGATCTTGGTAACCTACTCGACAATTAATCAAGGGGACACATTATTTTAATATTGAATTTTAATAGGTGATTAATTTGGAACATGTATGGTCGTTGATCTGGATATCGCATGGGCACGATTGTCCGATCTGTCAGACCTGCTCTAATTTTCTCTTGACCTTGACCCATGACAACTTTTCTTAAACCTTTGACCTCTTAGAGGACGTGTAGCCATTGATTTTAAAGATGATTTAGCACTGCCATCCAATTATTTAGACTTACTCACTGTTTAGTCAAAACCTTTAACCATTATGGCTCATGTTTAATGCTTCAACTTTTTGGACAGTGCGCAAGCGTTGATTTGATCTTGGGGTTGATGCGTCTGTCGATCTTGTCGAAGGTGCAAGGAATTTAATCATATTCATTTATTGTTTCATGACTTAACCTGTGGGTTTTATTGCGAAAGCGCATCTGTCAAAATTTTAAGACAATGCACTTTCATCCAATTTAATGAGAGATGCTTGATTTTTAATCCTTAGGTGATTTTTTCGACCCTTTGACTTATCTTTCTGAAAACACGAGATTCCGGAAACAAAAAGGATAGACTAAAAATGCAATGTAAACGAAACTAAAATAACGCTTAAACCCTATGTTATTGAAAAATGCGTAAAAAGAAAGAACGTGAACACAAGATATCAAAGCAATATAAAATACGGCCCTTTTATTGATATGCTTTCAAATTTGTGTTACAATGCGTCTCCTTCCTTTTTAGGGGATAGGGGCGTTAAATGTTGGTCTTTTACAACTTGTTTCAGAATTCCTTCTTCCGCGTGCCCACATATAAGATGGGCGAACCAAAACGTTGCCGCCGCTTGTGTTGGTAAAAGTAGATTCCTCGCTGCTCTTCTAATGCTGAAAATCTGCGTTCAAAGAAACAAACAAAGAATCGTAGCACTTTGTGTATGAAAACGAAAGATAAATATAATAATGGTTAAAATGAGTCCAAATAAACTGAAAACTTGACAAAAGCATAATCATGTAACTAGCTAAATACTACAAAAGAAATAGTCACCAAAGGCAATAAGGCGGGGGTGCCCGAAGGCAAACCACCCGCGGGTGAAACTTTGTTTCGACACCAATCCGCTTGGGATGGGTCCGAAACCTGGTGTGATGTGTTGTCGGCAAATTGGTAGGATATTGTGGTCAAAAAAATTGGGTTTTGGTTCTTGATTCGTGCCTTCAAAAGTCACCCAATAACCTCTCTTTCGATTAAGAGATTATGGATGTTGAAAGCACAAATCGCAAGTAAGTGAATTAGCAGCACTTCGTCGCTCAAAATGCTCCTTCTCTGTATATCTTTTGGGTGAGGAAGCTCACCATTTTATAGACCCAAGGGGTCTCTTTGAAATAACATGCAAAAGTGCTACTTAGCATGAATGCTTTTTTAGGGAAGAGAAGACTTCTTCTTGATCAAGGGCTTCTTAACTGCCTCTGTGCATGTCTTTGCATGTCCAAAAGAACTCACTCACACTCCCATGCAATGAAGGGAGAGTTAAGTAGCTATTTTGAGTTGTCATGAAAAAGCCCACTCTCACTCCCATGCAATGAAGGGAGAGTCAAGTGGCATATCTGAGTTGTCCTAAAAAGCTCACTCTCATTCCCATGCAGTGAATGGAGAGTTAATTGACAGATATGAGTTGTCAAAAGAACTCACTCGCCCTCCTATGCCATGAAGGGAGAGCTAAGTGGCGGTTCTGAGTTGTCATGCGCCGAGGTTTGACTTTTTGTCGGTCAAACCTGGCGTTCGTCCCACCTCGGAGCGAGCACTGGTAATCGTCTCCGGGTGAAACGAGTACCAATCTGCACTCGTCTCTAGGTGAAACGAGTACCAATCCGCACTCATCCCTGGGTGGAGCGAATAAGTAGCAGAGTGTCTAAAAGGTGCCAAATTGATCTCTGACTTGTAAAACTACTGTGTGAGTGGTTAGAACCACTGTTTTAACCTCTGGGGCTGCCCTGGGGCTGTGTGTGTTAGTGCGATTAGTGTTTGCAGTCACATAATCGGATTGGTGCTGTTTTGGTGTCTACAGATGCCCCTTTTTGGAAAGCGCTGCACATGGTGCAATGCTGAGCAAAAATAGATAACCAAAGCACTAATGATTAGGGTTTCTCAGTAACCTAACCAACTCTTGATGCCCCAAGTATGGAAAAGGGGGCGCATTCTTGAATCCTTGCTTCTGACGAGCTAAGGAACTTAAATCAAGCATTAACCTGGTTCGGTGAGGTATTACTTGAACTTAGACATTGATCAGTCATGAATAGGCAAAGGGCGCAACCTTTTGTCTGTGGGAACCTTGAGTTCATGATTCACGAATGCCAAGTATATGATCGGTTTGTGATAATTGCTTGTTTGCTGCCCCAAGCGGGGCGCGATTGTCTTTTGCAATGATCCTTTGAATGCGTGTCATTTCCAAGATTGGGTATATTGTTGTTGATTGGCAACTAAGTGTGACTACCCCCTCAAGCGACGAATCGATGAGGGAATGACCGACATGAGAAAAGCGACGAGTCGCTTGACCCAAGATGACTTAAGTGAGGGTGCCTTCAGATGTTATCCGATGCATGCTCGAGCAGTTTCCCGATTGTTTTGACCTATTTTTGGTGGGTGTGAACCCATTTTGGGATGCCATTTGGGGTTAACATTGGCGAAAATCCGTCTTCCCGTGAAGCGGTCCGGCTATGGTAGCCTTCTTAGGGAGTAGGATAGCGACAAGGTAGACCCCGACATCAGTTTTCTTATGCCAAGAGGTTAAGTGCAAGAGCACTTTTGTCCGGCAATTTTTAGTGGTTTTGTTGGCATTTGTCATTTTTATATTTTGGTTGTTTTTGATTTTTTTTTTTTTTTGGGTATTCGTTTCGGGGGGGGACGAACTCCATGATGGTACTCGTCCTGGGGTGGGACGAGCGCGCCTCCGAGGAAAAAGCGCTCGTTCCAGGCAGGGACGATTACCAGCAAGCAAAAAGGTATAAATAGGCAAAAATGACGGATTTTGCTCATTTGCACTGTTCATCGATTGCGATTTGGAGCTCTGAGGAGGAGGAGGTAGATTTTCTGACGCGAAACGCTGCCGGATTTTCCAGCCACCATGAGTGCACAGACCGGGTCATCAGGCGGCGGAGCCGAGGCGAGACCAGTAAGTGAACTATCTCCTCGAGTTTGAATTTGAAAAATGCAAATGTGTTTTTATTGTGTTTTTCTTTTGTTTAAGACATGGAACCCTAATTAATCAATTAAAAGGTGAACGAATTTGATTTAAAGACCCTGAAACAAAATAAAACGTGGATGCAAACCGATGGAAACCTAGATGGAAAACCGTAGGATAAACCCAAATGAAACTTAGAGTAACACCTTAGGGTAACCATGGTTATAAAAATGTTTTTTTTATGTGAATGGTAAAACTTAGGTCGAAACCGTAGGTAAACCATGTCCATTTTTGTCTATTTTTAAAATGAAACCCTAGATTAAAAAAATGGATGAATTTTTTTTTTTTTTGGTTTGAATGGTAAACTTAGGTCGAAACCGTAGGTAAACCATGTCAAATTTTTGTTGTTTTTAATGAAATAAGAAGAAAGATGAGTTTTTTTTATGGTAAACTTAGGTCGAAACCGTAGGTAAACCATGTCAATTTTGTGTTGTTTGTATTTATGTAAATTGTAATGGATGTACATGTGAATGAATGTTGTTACTGTATATTGATGCATTTTTGAATATGTGATGGTGATTTGATGCATGTTTTTGATGTGTTTATGTTTTGTGATATGCAGGTGGTGAAGAGTCGGCATCGGGTACCGACTATTTTTTCTAGTGCCCACGAGGCGTTGAGTGCGGAGGACTGGGAGTGGCTTGATGCCTTAGGGCTCAAGCATGTGACGCGATTGGAAGTAGTTGTTGGGGATCGGGCGTACTTGATAGCTTTGATCAGCCTATGGGATGTTCGGACGAACACCTTCCATCTTTCGACAGGGGAGATGATAGTCACCTTAGAGGACGTGTATCGGATTCTTTGGATTTCGATAGACGGGGTTCCCATCCGGACGATGCCACGAGGCCAGAGGATGGCTATACTGACCTGATGTTTTGGACACGGGGAGGATGTGGATGGGATGAGCTCAGTGGAGAAGGCGGAGAGGATTGTCGGGTTGGGGGGATCCTAGTGCGGTGGTGGTATGAGAGGGGAGTGTTGGGAGTGAGGCATGCACTACTCATGAGCCTCATTTCCAACATGCTCCTGCCAGACTCTTCAGGAGCGAGGTTCCCATGGAACCTATTGGAGGTGGTGTGGCAGTTAGTGGATTGTCCTGTGATAGAGCCGGTGATCATGAGATGGGGCCAGACGCTGTTGGCTCAACTATATGATGAGTTGTATGAGGTCCGCTGTCGAAAGCGGAAGGGGATTGGCTGCAGTTACTTGTTGCAGTGTTGGGCATGGCAGCATATAGCCGTAGAGCGACCACGAGGGCTACCCTGGACTACACGGGTTGACATGGTGGATAGAGATATTGGTTATGGTGCTTTATGGTATCGATCTGAGGAGCGAGGGCAGAGTCGGCGGTTTGCGGGAGACGTGGACCATTACATAGATGCATTGGCATGACTGACTCTAGGAGATGTGGTGTGGAGGCCATATCGGGATTGTCCCGCATGGCCAGAGGCTGATGAGTGGCTTCGACGGGTCCGAAGGGGGAGATGGGTCATTGGACGACACGGGACGGAGCAGGAATACTTTCATTATCTCCGAGTGACACGACAGTTTGGGGTACGCCAGGGGTTGCTTGGGGAACCCGTAGTCTATCGATGCCGGAGCGATGAGAGGACTCTAGCTGCGCCGATCCTCGAGCCGCTAGGGGAGGAGGCGGATACAATACTTGGACACTCCAGACGTGGATGACGTTGGAGTTACTGTCGAGTACCAGGAGTGGTGGACGCTCCGACAATGGCGAGGTGAGGGGCCATTGGGAGGGGATGAGGCAGCGGGAGGCGGAGAGGGTGCAGAGGCACCAGGAGAGGGTTGGGGAGCTCCTGCTGATGTGGACATGGTGGAGGTGGCAGATGCGGGAGAGGACTTTGGTGAGGAGGAGCAGCCAGAGATGCAGGATGCTCCGGAGCAGGCCGATGCGCCAGAGAGGCCGACGCAGCCGGCCGTGCCGGGGGATACAGAGGCGGGGTTGCACGCGGAGGTGGCACGGTTGATGAAGTTATTGCGGAGGCGAGATCAGGAGCTTGGGGATGCACTATGGGAGAGGGATCTCTTGCGGACGTAGTTAGGGCAGCGCGAGGCTAACCTTGTGACATACCGTCAACGGGCGAGGGACTTGGAGCGACAGCGGGACGAGCTGGAGGATGAGGTTATCCGCCTTGGTGGGCGAGTACCTGCATTCTCTGGAGGTGGATCATCACGACGCTCGAGAGGGAGCGACATGGAGCAGACAACATCCTCGCAGCGGAGGCGGCGAGATGAGGGAGAGGCCAGTGGGCATGGTGCAGGGGCGAGCAGTAGCCGCCCTGAGAGGTCTCAGAGGACCCGCACCACGGGGGGTAGTTCCCGTCGCACCGATCCTGCGTGATCATGGTGGACGACGCCCTAGACTTTGGGGATTTTGGTGTATGATTGCGGGGTCAGAGGACCAGTTCACTGTAGCCTGCGGGCAATTTTGTTATGTTTTTTTATATATATATATATATATATATATATATATAGATGACTCTTTTTGGTGTTTGTACATTTTTCATGATTTATTTTTATGTGCATGTTTTTATATTGATGTATGCATATGCGATTATGAATGCGATGGTTCTAATTTGTATGATGTATGCATATGGAATGAATGAAATGAATTGTTGATGATTTGTCAATGCACCATAGACCGTACAAGATTTGACTGGCTTGCTATAGTAATGGGATAACTTTGTGGAATGCTTGTGCATGTGAAAACTTTGTTTTTGTATTTTGTCTATTTTTTGATGGTGATGTACGGAATGAAATGTACCGGTTGTTTGAAAATGTAGTTAAGCTTTTCTGAGATGCAGATATTTTAACTAACTAGCCAAGACTGTACATTTATCTCGTGAGACTTTTGAACAAGGTCTAAATCCGACTTGAATTTAACCAAGTTATTTCACATCCCTGTGTGTGCAATTGAGTTCGTTTATGTGGTATTTGTCGAGATACCGCCAGTGCCAGATAGGCTATCAACCAAACCTGTACTGAGGATCACCTAATTAGCTCCACTAACTCCGTTGTTGTATTTAGCAAGATTAATCCACGGGACAATCTAAGGTACCATAAGCTAGTTCATCCACATGCAAACATTGGTCTGCGCACACGCAAAGTTAATGTGACAGACATATCGTCATGCGGGTAGGATACCACCATTGCCAGGTAGGCTATCAACCAAACCTGTAATGAGGATCACCTAGATGGTTTTCGAATGCTGAGAATTTCCAAGGATTCAAGTTCAGGCTGTGTGGTGGAATGATTTGGGAGATTTGCCCGTCTATATAGTGATGAAAATCACTGTTTATTTTTCACTTTGTTTTTCTTTTTGAGCAAGGATTTTGAATAGTGGTGATAACCACTGTGATTTGATTTTGTATTTTGAGCTTTGTAAGTTTGAACTTGTGAATGGCCTTGATCCTTTTAGGTCTTGGGGATGACTACCCATCCTTAGGGGCGTGTAGTACGAATCCTTACGACTTTGGGAACCAAGGGGATAATGGAGATTATGAAGTAAGGGCATTGATCTGTTAGGCCTTGGGGATGACTACCCATCCTGGTTAGGGGCGGATAGTACGAATCCTTACAACTTGGAGACCAAAGGGATAATGGAGAGTATGAAGTAAAGGCATTGATCTGTTAGGCCTTGGGGATGACTACCCATCCTGATTAGGGGCGGATAGTATGAATCCTTACAACTTGGAGATCAAAGGTGAATGGAAAGGTTAGGATGATGGTTCGTTGGAATTTTTTTTGTGAAGGGCGTTGATCCTTTTAGGTCTTGGGGATGACTACCCATCCTTGGCAGGGACGTGTAGTACGAATCCTTACAACTTTGGGGACCAACTATGATTTGGATTTGTGGGAGTGGTGAAAACCACTGTTTATTATGGTGAATGGATGGGGAAGAACTCGTCCTTTGGTCAATTCTCAGCATTCTGGAACCATTCGCACAAAGGGATGAACAGGCTAATTTTTCACCTATGGTACCCTAGACTGCTTTGTAGGTTTCTCTTGCATTCACACAACTTAGGAATTATTATATGTGTGTTAATTTGTGTTGGGATGTTACGTAACAAGGCGTGATCCAAGTAAAACTTTCCCGTGTAAAATCTGCTTAACTGTGTACAGTTTTTGGCTAGAAATTTAAAAACAGCTGAATGACGAAAACCCTATATACATTAGGAGACAACTGACGATGCAAAAAATGGCGATGGTGCTATTCTAGATGTAGGCATTTATGAAAATGGATCTGATGTGGAAAAGGATGGAATTTCCAAGTAATGACTTTCTATGGTGCTTTTGACTTGTATGACCTAGCAAATGTATAATGTATGGATGCGATGCCTAATGCAACCTATATTTTTGTATTTTGATTTTTATGAGAATGCATGGAATTGGAATGCAATTGTTTTTGTGATTTTGATTTTTATGAGAATGCATGGAATTGGAATGCAAATGTTTTTGTGATTTTTTTTTTTTTTTTATGAGTATGCATGGAATTGAAATGCAATTGTTTTTGTGATTTTTGACGATTATATTGTTTTTGTTTATTTTTGAATATTTATGTTGACCAAGCAGTTATGGTAACGCTTGGAGCTTTTGGTGTTGACCAAAGGGTTTATAGATACCTTTGGGGCATTTAGGGATGACCAAGCGATTATGAAAATCCTTGGAGCTTTTGTCTTGACCAAAGGGTTTATAGATACCTTTGGGGCGTTTAGGGTTGACCAAGTGATTATGATAATCCTTGGAGCTTTTGTCTTGACCAAAGGGTTTATAGATACCTTTGGGGCATTTAGGGTTGACCAAGTGATTATGATAATCCTTGGAGATTTTGTCTTGACCAAAGGGTTTATAGATACCTTTGGGGCGTTTAGGTCTTGGTTATTACCAAGTGATTATGATAATCCTTGGAGCTTTTGTCTTGACCAAAGGGTTTATAGATACCTTTGGGGCGTTTAGGGTTGACCAAGCGATTATGATAATCCTTGGAGCTTTTAGTTGGACTATGGCTCTCTAGATGTGGAATGGCCTCAAATGAATGATGTTCAAGGGTTCTGTTTCCTTGATTCCTTCAAGAGAGGCAAGCCGGTATGTTTCGGGTCCTATTCTACTGTCAATGATGTAAGGACCTAACCAGTTTGCCGTGAACTTGTCCCGTAGATGGGACGACAAATTAGAATTCTAGTTGGTTCTCTTTTAAGACCAAGTCACCAACCTAAAATTCCCTAAGGTGGACTTTCATGTTGTATGCTTTCTTAAGTCGCTCTTGATAGATACGCAAATGCTCGAGAGCATTAACGCGTCGTTCGTCGAGCAACGTCTGTTGATCTAACCGGGCCTGCCATGCAGTGTCATCATCGATGAACTCTTGCATTGAAATGCGCAGGGAAGGGATTTCCAACTCAAAAGGCATGACCGCCTCGGAGCCATACACCAACAAAAATGGAGTTGCCCCAGTGGGCGTTCGAATGTTGGTGCGATAAGCCCATAGGGCAAGCGGGATCTGAATGTGCCAGTCCTTATGATTGTCTGCAACTATCTTTTTGAGAATGGCGACTAGCATTTTGTTTGACGCCTCTGCTTGCCCATTTGCCTGCGGATAATAGGGTGTTGAAAAGCTGTGCTGAATTTTGTACTTTGTGGTCAAAGCACGCACATATTTATTCTTGAATGGTGTCCCATTATCTGACAGGATCTTGGATGGAATACCAAAATGACATATGATGTTATGCAAAATAAACTCCGCAATGCGGGATCCAATCGTAGTGGTCAGCGGAATTGCTTCCACCCACTTGGTAAAGTACTCTATGGCCGTTAAAATAAACGTGTGATGACCAGACGATGCAGGGGAGATCTTTCCAATTAGATCAAAGCCCCACTACAAAAAAGGCCAAACCGATTGAATCGGCTGCAAGGCCTGAGAAGGTACGTGTGTCAAATTAGCATGGTGCTGACACTTCACGCACTTCTTCACATATGCGCAACAATCTCGCTCTAAAGATGGCCAATAATAACCCATGCGAAGAATGCGCTTTGCGATGGCCATACCGCTGAAGTGGCCACCACATGTACCATCGTGAGCTTGGGTGATCGCCCAAGCGGACTCTTGTTGGTCCAAACAACGAAGGAGGATTCCTTCATAATTTTGATGATACAAAATGTCTCCTAACAAGACATGCTTTGCCGCTTTCTATTTGAATGATCTTTTCGTGGCTTGTGTCAATCCAAGTGGGAGATTACCTAGCTTGAGGTAATCCCGAATGGGTGTGTACCAATCTTGCTGATCAAAAACCTCGATAGTATGAACGACCAATCCCTCTTGAAGTCCATCCCTAACAAAAGCTGAGCGGGAAAGAACTTGTAAAAACAACGTGGTGTTGCTATTAAGAGGGGTCGGGGAGAACAAGGACCCCCAGTTGGCTTGAGTCAAACAATCATGGATTCGAGAGAACTTATCCGGAGATGGTTCAATCTGAATCAGGTTGATTCCTGGCGTCAGATCAGAGCTTGCATGCTCCATCGCAGATTGCGATAATGTTTTAACTTGAATGGTTGTCATTTCACCAGAAGGGTCTTGCGGGATGAGTGACCCCAAGGAGGCCATAGTATCCGCAAAATGATTTGATGATCGAGGGAGTGCCTCGATGTCATACCATTCAAGTTGTGCCAAGAATTTGTCCACAAGGGCTTTGTAGGCCTGCAAAACTGGACATTTACATTGGAAAATCCCCTTCACTTGATTGACAATCAACAACGAATCACCAAAGATGTTTAGACGTTTAATGTTCATGGTGATTGTTGTCTGAAGACCTATGAGCAAGGCTTCGTATTCTACATTGTTGTTGGTGCACGGGAAGTCTAATTTAAATGACAAGGGCATTGGAGCACCTTGCGGAGTGAAGAATACAATTCCCATGCCACCCCCTTGCTCACATTTAGAACCATCGAAGAATAGGGTTATGTCAGCCTGTGACTCAGGCTCATCAGAATCTGGCGATTCTGAAACATGGAAGACCCCATCATCAGGTAGTTCGAAAGTCAGAGGCTGATCGTCTTCAAGAGGAGCCTCGACTAGTTGATCGGCGATGACTTGACCTTTTATGGATTTTTGTCCAATGAACTCTATGTCAAACTCCGTCAACAACATGATCCATTTCGTCGTGCGGCTACTATGATAAGTATGACTCATCATGTATCGCAATGGATTCTCCTTAGACACAACATACGTCTTATTACTGAGCATGTAGTGGCGTAGCTTTTTGGTAGCAAACACCACTGCCAAGCAGAGCTTTTCAACGTATGCATAGTTAAGTTCATAACTGACCAGGGTGCGGCTAAGATAGTATGTAGCCTGTTCTTTGTGAAGTTCATTTTTCTGGGATAGCATGGCGCCCAGTGCCACCTCAGTGGCTGAGATGTATAAATAGAACGGCACTCCTGGTCTAGGTGGTGCCAATACTGGTGGTGAAGCCAAGTACTATTTAATGTCATCAAAGGCAGACTGGCACTCGTCATCCCAATGAAATGTGACCCCCTTATGCAATAATTTATTCATGGGTCGGCATTTGTCAGATAACTGCGCTATGAAGCGCTTGATCGACGCAACCTTTCCCTGCAGACTCTTGAGCTGCTTGATGGTGGTTGGGGGATGCATTTCAAGGATTGCCTTGACTTTGTTTGGGTCGACCTCGATTCCTCGTTTGGAGACTATGAAACCCAAAAGCTTTCCAGAGGTGATGCCAAAGACGCACTTCTTAGGGTTTAATCTGACTTTATGTTCAATGAGGCGATCAAGGACCTTGCTCAAGTCACCGAGGTGATCTGGGCGCAAAAGAGATTTGGCCAACAAATCATCCATGTAATCTTCCAAAGTTTTGTGCATGTAATCATGAAAGATGTACGTCATGGCACGTTGGTAAGTGGCGCCAGCATTTTTAAGGCCAAAAGGCATGACCTTATAGCAAAATGTCCCCCAAGGCATTGTGAATGCCATTTTTAGTTGGTCCTCAGGATTGATACGAATCTGATTGTATCCTGAGAAACCATCCATAAGGGAAAGCATTTCGTGGCCCGCTGTGGCGTCTACCAACGCGTCGATGCTTGGCAAGGGAAAATCATCCTTAGGACTCGCTTTGTTAAGATCTCAAAAATCGGTGCATATGCGAATCCTCCCATCGGGCTTCTTGATGGGAACCATGTTAGACAACCATGGAGGATAATCCACATAGATGACAAACTGGGCATCCAACAACTTTTGTAACTCGTCTTTTACCATTAAGGCCACTGTTGGGTGCATCTTGCGTAGTTTTTGCTTTACTGGCTTGATTGTCGGATCAAGCGTTAAATTATGCGTGACTAGTTGTGGGTCTAGTCCCGGCATATCCTTGTATGACCATGCAAAAACCTCCTTCTTTTCCTTAAGAAGGGCAACATAATCGGCTCGCTCTTCGGGGGAAAGACTTACCCCCAACTTGAGAATCCATGGATTCGTTGGATCTGTGCCGATGTCTACATCAGTCGTTGCTTCGACCGACATATGGGATCCGTCTTCCAACTGGTGTGGAATTGGGATCAGATGGATATCGTTTGCTGAATTAAGATCATCATTAGGAACGTCAAGTTCCTCTTCAGCATGGAAGACATCCTGAGTCTGTCTTGGAGTGAAATGAAACATCCCACCGCAAGGCCAATACTCTGATGGAGATGGTGGTGTGTCAGCGCGATCCCAATCTATAGCTTCTATGTCTAGATGCAATGATCGTGTTGGATTGGCTGGATCATGGATGGGGGCGGTCAAGTCAATGGAGATCATGTTTATGAGATGATGGTAACCTCCATTACCGCAAGTGTGATAACTCTGACATTCGGGATGTTCTTGGTGCGTTGGATCTGGCTCTGTAGGCATTGGCACAAAGGGATCAGCCCTATGCGCGGACCTGCAAATAGGGTCTGCCCTAGGCACTGATGGTTTGATAGGGTCTCCAGGCGGAAGATGCTCTCTGTATACCTAGAGTGGCGGGTGCGGTAATTGCTATAACTACGCCAGGTTGAGATGCCACCTATGTCTTGGACCTATGTGTAAGTGTTCAAACATGTCATCTATGTCCAAAGGATATTGTTGTTGTTCCCTTGAGGTAGCCTATGCTCACTGGGATCATTCAATGGGAACATCATCAGGAAGCTTTCCTGATCATCATTCATTGGATATTCATGCGAATGATCGTACTCCGACTCATCTTCAGAAGACCCTTCGTGGTCTTGTCCATCTTCCCCTTGTGGGTGAGTCCGTGAGGTTTCTCCTTGTTCGGCCGTAGGGAAAGGGTTGTTGAGGTCAACAAGGTTATTTGTTTGTAATGGGAAATAATCCCCCAATGTATAAGTTGTATTTGGATTGGCATATGGATCTGATGCCAACCCATCCTTGTTGCCTATCCCTAGGCTTTGCATGTTTTCGACCAAGATGTCGAGGGGCAAAGGGTGATTAAACCCTACTCCGACTTGTCATAAGGCATTTGGTATCTTGGTTGGCACAAAACACGCATTCCTTGTTCATACCTGCCTAACTCGTATCCATGCCAATTGCATTGGCTAAGATATCGTAATGCGAAGTCTGGGTTAGCCAAATAATTGACATCTTCCACAAAGGGATCTTCATCTTCCTCTTCTTGTCGGGAAGGTTCAACGCCATGATCCAGGCCCCCAAAAATAAAGTTTGTCTGATTAGGTGGGTAGCCTAAAGGAACCACAGAGCCTATGGGGAGTCGAGGTCTTCCCATGTCTTGCATAGACTGAAGTGTGGGCGTTGCAACAACATTGCGCACTATATACTCCCCCATGCCTATGTTAGACATCTCAACAATAATCGTTGGTGATTGAGAGGAAGCGAATGGGAGTTCTCCTTGAGTCCACTCCATGTGGGGTGAACTAGGCGTCTCAACTTCCATTCTATTAGGCGTCTCTTCTATAGAGATGTTGGAGACTAGAGGTGGTTCCGCTTCCAGGGGCTTCTTTCCTTTGTCCGTTGGTGTGGCCACCGTAGGTGGCATCATTGTGGGAGGACCGGATGAAGAAGATGAACCCACCTGGGAATTTGATTGATTTGGTAATGGATATTCTTGCTTAGTCGGACCCCTTTTAGATGGATTTAACTGGAAATCCACATGCGTTGAAGGGAGGGTCGACTGCGGCATGAGTTGCACTGAATTGCAATATTTAAAAGGTTCTAAATCTACGGGGACCACGTGCACTTGTCCTTCAAATGTGTACTTTAAACATTGATGAGCAATTGAAGGGACACACTTCATATCCCGGATCCAAGGCCGCCCAAGTAAGATATTGTAAGCCATCTCACCTTCTAAAATGTGGCACAATGTATGAATGGTCTTTTGTCCCACTTGTATGGGTAGGACAATTGTGCCAACTATCGAGCATATCGCATCATTGAATGCTCGAAGGGTATAAGTGGAAGGTACAATGTGAGAGGCTGGCAGCTTCAAATGTTTCAGTGCAGCGGTTGTAATAATGTTACTGGACGAACCAGTGTCTACCAACACCCGCTTGTATGGAGTCCCGTTGACCCGCGCAATAACGTGTAGGGGTGGATCCGCTACATCCCCAGTCACCATTTTTAACTCATCTTCCCTAAAGGTGATGATTGGTTCGGTACACTGTTTGACATGCCCCACAAAATTTTTGAACGAATTCGCTTCGTGGGGATGCAACTCAATTGCCTTTAATATCTCCATGAGAGCTTCCCGATGGGGTGCCGATTGTTGAATAAGCTCATAGATGGAGAGCCTAGCCGATGTGGTCCATAGACTTTGAGTAAGTCTAGTTCGAATCGTGGCCACTGGTCTAGGCGGGGGCAACTGTGTAGGATTCGGTTGAGGTTGTGACGTGGATGGAACTTCCCTGGTGGCTATCGCGGGGGCAGCTCCTGGGTGTCTCTTGTTTCTTGTCACAATGCTAATCATCCCAACATACCCCTCCATGGGGAAATTATGTTGCACTTCATTGACATGAAGAGGTTTTGCTTGTGCATCATGTGTGGGTAAAGGATCTTTGAAAACACCCATTTGTTGGTTGTTGGGTGCGATGGGGTTATCCACTACCAATGTGTTATTGTCAATGAGGTCTTGCACTAAACCTTTGAACGTCCAACGGACATTAAGGTCATGCCCTTTCCTTCTGTGGAATCTACAGTAAAGATCCTCTCTGTAGCCCTTAGGCTTTGGCACATTAGGATCGATTGTTGGAATCTCTGGCAGATTAATCAAGTTTGCCGCTGACAAATGGTCAAACAAGGAGTCCCTAGACTCGATGTATGGTGTAAATTTCCGCCTAGGGCGACGCTACTGATTTTGATCTTATTTTTTATTATCTTTCTCATAGTTATTGTGAGGCACCGCCTGATAATTAGCCTTTGGAGGCTGTGTCGCTTGGGCAGGCGTAGGGGCATTGATAGCAACTTGATTGACCGCGATGGGTTTCTATTGCATATTCCCTGTTTTGGTGCTCTTGTTCCACTCTTTTTTCTTAGGCTTGGCAATTTTGCCATCCTGTATCTTGATCTCTTCGATAACTCTAGCTTGCGCCAGAGATTCTTCTAAAGTGGCGTATTGTTGCAACTGCAATAGCACAGAGATCGATCGCAAACAGCTCTTTGCGAACATTTGAGTTAGGTCGGACATAGGAGGGAGGTAGGACAACTTTGAAAGCAACGTCCTCCATCGATTCCCATATGCCACCATAGATTCCTCCTCATACTGCTTGAGGCTAGCTAGATCACTTAGTGACGCCTTTTTCTTTGTGTTGAAAGCAAAACGCTCGAGGAATGCGTCCACTAGCTGATCCAAGTTGTAGATGCTATGCTTCGGTAGATGGGTAAACCAATCCGAGGTAGATCCTGCGAATGTGGTTATGAATGTTCTTAATAGCTGTCCCACCATGATCGCCATTGAAAACATGAGATTTCGAAAATAAAAAGGATAGACTAAAAATGTAATGTAAACGAAACTAAAATAATGCTTAAACCCTATGTTATTGAAAAATGCGTAAAAAAGAAAGAACATGAACACAAGATATCAAAGCAATATAAAATACAGCCCTTTTATTGATATGCTTTTCAAATTTGTGTTACAATGCGTCTCCTTCCTTTTTAGGGGATAGAAGCGTTAAATGTTGGTCTTTTACAACTTGTTTCAGAATTCCTTCTTCCGCGTGCCCACATATAAGATGGGCGAACCAAAACGTTGTCATCGCTTGTGTTGGTAAAAGTAGATTCCTCACTACTCTTCTAATGCTGAAAATCTACGTTCAAAGAAACAAACAAAGAATCAGTAGCACCTATGTATGAAAATGAAAGATAAATATAATAATGGTTAAAATGAGTCCAAATAAACTAAAAACTTGACAAAAGCATAATCATGTAACTAGCTAAATACTACAAAAGAAATAGTCACCAAAGGCAATAAGGCGGGGGGTGCCCGAAGGCAAACCACCTACAGGTGAAACTTTGTTTCGACACCAATCCGCTTGGGATGGGTCCAAAACCTGGTGTGATGTGTTGTCGGAAAATTGGTAGGATATTGTAGTCAAAAAAATCGGGTTTTGGTTCTTGACTCGTGCCTTCAAAAGTCACCCAATAACCTCTCTTTCGATTAAGAGATTATGGATGTTGAAAGCACAAATCGCAAGTAAGTGAATTAGCAGCACTTCGTCGCTCAAAATGCTCCTTCTTTGTATATCTTTTGGGTGAGGAAGCTCACCATTTTATAGACCCAAGGGGTCTCTTTGAATTAACATGCAAAAGTGTTACTTTGCATGAATGCTTTTTTTGTGAAGAGAAGACTTCTTCTTGATCAAGGGCTTCTTAATTACCTCTGTGCATGTCTTTGTATGTTTAGAAAAGCTCACTCGCACTCCCATGCAATGAAGAGATAGCTAAGTGGAAAATCTGAGTTGTCATGAAAAAGCCTACTCTCACTCCCATGCAATGAAGGGAGAGTTAAGTGGCCAATCCGAGTTGTCCTGAAAAGCTCACTCTCATTCCCATGCAGTGAATGGAGAGTCAAGTGGCAGATATGAGTTGTCAAAAGAACTAACTCGCACCCTTATGCCATGGAAGGAGAGCTAAGTGGAAGTTATGAGTTGTCATGTGCCAAGGTTTGACTTTTTTTTTATCAAACCTGGTGTTCGTCCCACCCCAGAGCGAGCGCTGGTAATCGTCTCTGGGTGAAACGAGTACCAATCTGCACTCGTCTCTGGGTGGAGCGAATAAGTAGCAGATTTTCTAAAAGGTGCCAAATTGATCTTTGACTTGTAAAACTACTTTGTGAGTGGCTAGAACCACTGTTTTATCCTCTGGGGCTGCCCTGGGGCTGTGTGTGTTAATGTGATTAGTGTTTGCAGTCACATAATCGGATTGGTGCTATTTTGGTGTCTACACTTTCAAAATTCTTTTGAATGCGCTTCCATTAGATTTATTCATGATGATGCGCTACCATATGATTAAGCCTAAGGTGTGATATTTTTACTTTTTGACCATGGCTTGACTTTTGACTTGTCCTTTGGTTCGATTTTATTAAAGCGTTGTCGTTCGATTTCTTCCGGATCGAGCATGACCCTTGGATTAAATCTAAGGTGCTCGATTGTTAGCTTGGTGGGGTGCATACCCTTAGGTTTTGATTAATTAATATTTTCTTTAACCTTAGACCTTTTAGATTTTGAGACCATGGTGAATGCTTAACCGACTTATGATTTAAGGACTTTATTAATCGGTTTTAGGCCCAAGGAAATATTTATGAAGGTCGGACTTTGGCTTTAGATTTTTAATTTGAAAATTTCTTCCCTAACCATTTGAGGTACTTTGATTTATACCATGAAGCCCACATTATTAAAAAGGCTAAGGTTAGACTTTATCAAACCAACCAATGAAAAATCGAATTACTCACAACAACTTAAGCAATGACCAACAGTATTAGTAGTTTGATTGAAACCAAAAAATTTAAATTTGGGGGTTTCAAAGTTGAGTCAAATTTGGCTCCAACATAGGCTCTGACTGGGACAATGTGTTGAAAACATGAAGCACTTGAGAACCACAGAATCTCCTGGTTTTATTTTGCAAAAATTTAAACAAAAAACAACAAAATTTTGATTGCTAAGCAAAACTTGAAATGCATAACAGAAAAACTTTCCTTCCTCTTTTTCTTTCTTTTCTTCATCATTTTTTTATATACTGAAAAACTGTATGAATAACATGATATCAAAGCAAGTAGAGTATGAAAAACTGTAGATCCCTTTTCATTCAATTTGGAAACAAAGGTTAGAAATTTTAGAAATCAATGAGTTTTATTTTGAAATATTGTAATGCTTGTTTTAGCTAAGTCATAAGATATGATTACATAGATTTTGTCACAGCCATTTGTCTCATCATATTTTTTCCCATGTGTGTGTTTGTGCATTCTTTTTTGGATTTCTAAATCTTTCAGAACTTTACCATATCTGAGCAAAATAGCCAAGCCTAATATGTGATTTCACTCTTTAAAAATTTTCACCATTCTGTAGGGCTCCACTGCTAGTCAGCGTCTATAGCCTCGGTGGAGTTGCTTCTAATCCCATATTAGTTTTACCCTACTTCCAGTCAAGCGTCTATAGCCTCGGTAGAGGTTTTCCAAGATATCTCAAGTAGTGACTCAATTTTACTTTATTTTTTATTTTTCTTTCTCGTGAGAGAAGTGTTTGGATATATAAGCAAATTGTGCAATAAGTATGCCTGAGTTGAGGATTAGTTTCTGGCTATAAAATATGAGTGTAATAATTTTTGGCTCAACTACCCTCTCAAAGATAACTCAGTTCTTTGGACCTTTGAAGTCACTTTAAGTATCATTTGTAATGTGAGGCTTGACATGATGTTTCAATCAACTTTGTTTTCTATCTGTTTTATCTCATATCAAACAACTATTGCATAAACACTCATTTTTGACAGAATTGTAAAGCTCATCAACATCTAAAATAAATCTCCTTTTTTTTTATTGTCTTTGGTGGAATAAACAGTTAGATATACTCATCAAACTAAGATATCATGTGTACAGTAAACTCAAAATTATTCAAGAACAAAAGGGAAGCTTAACTAATAAACAAAATACACCACTCTGTTTTTGGATTTTTGTTTTTCTATTTTTTTTGTAATGCTTTTTTTGTAAGTACACCTTCAATAGGGATTGTACATTTTGAGGTGTTGGCCATTAATAGGGATAGCCATTATTTCTCCCTGCAAAGTCTGTAGCTTGTAAGTATTCTGACTGATAACATGGGCAATTTGGTATGGGCCAATCCATTTAGGTTCAAACTTACCCTTTTCACCATGCTTATCATTTTTAGGATCCCAATAGATGACTATATCTCCTTGAGAAAAAGGAGTACCCTTGGCTTTCTTATTAAACAATTTTATAGTTTTCTGGGTTTGTTCCATCATTCTATTGAGGGTCTCTCTTCTTTGTTCTTCTAACAAGACAATTTGGTCAAGCCTTCTCTGAATGGGATCGGGGTTTTCATGATCTTGCAATAAAAGGGAAAGTGCCATTTTTTCCATTTTTGGGGGCAATAGGGCTTTTTCTCCATAAACCATCTCATAGGGGGTTCTTCCTGTATTTCTTTTAATAGACAACCTATCAGCCCATAAAGAAAATTTAAGTTCACTGTCCCATCCCATTTTGTTTTTGCCTAATGACCTTTTTATTCTTGTTATTACATTTTTATTTGATGACTCAGCTAGACCATTTCCTTGGGGATAATAATTAGCAGAATGAGATAATTCAATTCCATATTCAGCACAAAATTCTACCATTTCATATGACACAAAATATTGAGCATTATCAGTTACAAGCTTTTTAGGAACTCCATACCTGGTCAAGATATTTTCCTCTATGAATATGATGACTATAGCAGATGTAGATGTTCTCAAAGGTGCAACTTCCACCCACTTTGTGAAGTAATCTATTGCAGTTATGATCCACTTATGCTGGCCAGATGAATTAGGCTTGATCTCTCCAATCAGGTCAATACCCCATTGAGCAAAAGGTGCTTCAATGATTACTGGCTTGAGGGGCATGGCTGGTAGATGCTTTTTCCCTATAAAAACTTGGCAGTTATGACAATTCCTAACATATTTATATACATCCTTAAAAAGGGATGGCCAATAATATCCTGCTCTCATGATTTTATTAGTTGTAGCTCTTGGAGCAAAGTGTCCTCCATAGAAACCATTATGAAATTCATTAATTATTTTTGGGACTTCTCTTTCATATAAGCAGACTAATAATACTCCATCAGGATGTTTCCAATATAATACTCCATTTTGTATATAATACTTTTGAGCTTGAAGTTTGACTGACCTCATTCTATTTATTGTCATATCTCCAGGGAAAGACAACGTTTGTAAGTATGACAATATTTCTTCATACCATTTACATTCTTCATTTTTTATTCTTCTATCATCATATGTCTGATCTATGGTGAGAATATTTTCAGATCCTGCTTCTTCTTTGTTAGCCAATAGTTTAGCTAAACCTTGCCCTTTGATTGTTTTAACTATTTTGAATTCAACATCATATTGCAAAAGTTTTACCATCCATCTTGTTGGTCTTCCTAATGGCTTTGATTGAGAAAAGATATATTTTATTGCTATAAAGGGAATACAACAGTAAACTTTGTTTGAGCCAAATATACCTTTGAAGTGTTCTAAAGATTGGATGATTGCATAGGCATGTTTTTCTAGTAGGGTGTATTTAAGATTTGCTCCTTTTAGTCCTGAGCTCATAAAGGCTATTGGCCTTTCATTATTTTCATTATATTTTTGTGAAAGGACTACAGCAATAGAGTGTTCAGAAGCATATGAATAAATATTAAAATCCTTTGCATAATCAGGGCAACTTAAAGCTGGAGTGGTTGATATGGCTTCTTTAATCTTGTTAAATGCTTCCATATTTTCTAATGTCCATTTTATTTCTCCAGTTTTCTTCACCATATCATTTATGGGTTTGGTCATTTCTGCAAAATTTGGGACAAATATTCTGATAAAATTTATTTTTCCAAAGAATGACCTTACCCCTTTTAGATTCTTGGGTGGGGGAATTTTAGAAATGGCTTCTATCCTTTCTGGATCAATGCTTATCCCCTTTTCTGAAACTATATGACCTAGCAATTTTCCTTGTGTAGTTCCAAATATGCATTTTTTTGGATTTAGAGAGATTCCAAATTCCTTGCATCGGGCAAAAACTATAGTCAAATGTTCTAGATGATCTTCTGGATTTTTAGAAAAACTTGTGATATCATCTAAGTACACTACTACAATTTTGAACATTAGTCCTTTGAAAGCAAAGTCCATCGCTCTTTGGAAAGTAGCACCTGCATTCATCAATCCAAAAGGTATTCTTAAATATTCAAATGTGCCCCAGGGTGTGGTGAATGCTGCCTTGTGTCTATCTTCTGGATTTATCAGAATTTGATTGTACCCTAAAAATCCATCTAACAGGGACAATCTAGTTGAACCTACTACTGCTTGCAGTAGTTGTTCCATGTTAGGCAATGGGTAATTGTCTTTTAGTGAGCTCTTGTTTAAATTTCTAAAATCCACGCATAGTCTAATGTCCCCATTCTTTTTCCTAACTGGTACTAAGTTGGATATCCAGGAGGAAAATCTGACTTTTCTTATTATCTTGGAGTCCAACAATTTTTGAACCTCTTTTTGCATTACTTGGGTGCAGAGTTGGATTGTACTTTCTCTATTTTTGTCTAAATGGCTTGGCCTCTTCTTTCAAGGGTATTATATGTGTCATCACATCCATTTTGAAAGTTTTGAGATCTTCATAGGTCCAAGCAAAATGTTCTTTGTTCTTTTTTAGGAAATTGATATATCCAACTTTTTCTTTAGCAGGTAGTGCCATGTCTACTTTCACTATTCTGGGTTCTTTCATTGAGCCAATATTAATATCCTCAGATATCACTTCTCTGCATATAGGTTTATAGGCTTTGTCAAAATCATCAAATAGGCTTTCAAGAGACACCAATCCTTTGGGTATTCTATTAGTTTTCAATTGGATTACTTCTACTGGTTCTCCTATTTGATATTTTAGCTTTTCTTCATATTTTTCATCACAGATGACATCTGCATACTGATTTTGCAAAGTCATAAAATCCTTAATATCTATATCATCTTGAAAGACCTGAAGATAGACTATGTTATCTAGCATAGAAGGTTTATAGACTGAGATAGTTGGAAATATGTCCATATATTCTGTAGTTATTTCTGGGTGATCTAGACCTGAGGCATTCACAGCTAAGAGATCTGCAACATGATTTTGTTCTCTAGGAATATATGAAATATTGAAAGCCAAAAATTTATCAATTTCTTCTAGTACTGCATTTCTATATTGCTTAAGTCTAGGATGCTTGGTCTGATATTTGCCTTTTATTTGTAGTATAATAAGTTATGCATCCCCTATTATAGTTAAGTAGTTAATACCTAACTCTTTTGCTTTCCTTAGCCCTAATAGTAAAGCTTCATACTCAACTACATTGTTTGTGCAAGGAAATTGCAATCTGTAAGGGATACCAAGGTAATTTCCTTTAATATCAATCAAATTTACACCTGCACCTGCTCCAGATTGGGATTTAGCCCCATCAAATGACATGGTCCACATTTCTTGGGTTAATACTCGATTTGATTCAGCATCAATTATTCTCATATCTTTTGGATCCATGTTCTTTGCATCTGGTACTTCCATCAAGAATGGGTTGTGCCATATTGAATAGACTCCCATCCCTTTTTCTTCCATAGAGTTAACTAAGTTAATCATGGTTTCATCTATTTGAATTAACTCTATGGAGTGTTTGTTGAATGGTTCCCTTCTCAAAATTATATTCTCCTTATCTGATATGGGGATGGTAGCATAAGACCAGTCTAGTTGTATTGATCCCCCTAGTTGTTCTGCCCAATGCCTACTGAGTAATAGTGAGAAGAATGGGTCAACATCAACTATTGCTACATCCATGACAATGCCCTTTTTGGGGTGTTGGTCTAGGAAAACTAATAATCCAGTTATCACCCCTACACAGGGAATTTGTCCGTTGTCCATTACAGAAATAGGGGCAGAATCTCTAGTACAGATTAATCCCATTTGGTCAGCTATTAACTTAGGCATGATATTATGTGAAGCTCCACTATCAAGCATGCAATTATGAATCACATATCTTTCCCCTTCATCTGAATTATATCTTAATGACACGTAGAAGGGTCTGACAGAAGATGGTGATCTTGTATCATGTTGATTTTGTCTAGCAACATGACAAGTAGGGTCTTCTTTCTGCTCTACTAATCCAAAAGCTTTGCATACTTGTTCTCTGTATGTTTGAACTTTCATAAGTTCACCAAATGTGATATTAACTTTTTGCTTACTGAGTTCTGACCCAACATCAAATTCTATCTTCTTTATATCCAATGGTTTATTACTTTCTTCTTTGGGAACTTCTTCTATTGATTCTATTACCTCAGGAGTAATTTTGTTAGGGTTCCTATCAGTTTTCTCTTTATTGATATTTTTATTGGTGAAAGTTTATCTTCTTGTTTCATTTGTAGATAATTTCTCTATTCTTTCAGGGACTGTTCTATTCCTCAAATTTAAAACATGGGTTGCCTCTAATTCTTCAACCTCTTGAGCAGTGGGAATCAATTTCCCTTGCTTCATCTTATCATATCTTGACTCATGTGATTTCTGCAAGATTTTAGTTCCTTCAGTTACTAAGATCTGAGGATGATGATTTGAAGCATATTTATCCATGTCTTCTTCAAACAACCTTTCTCTGGATTCATCTTCAATGGACCAACATGCATTGATTCTTATATCTTCCTCTGATTTTGCATGCATATCTACATTACGTTGATCACTTAGGTGTATTCCACATGCATCAGGGTTATGGGGTGCATCACAAGTAGAGCAAAAATAAGGAAAACCTTCAACTACATTGGCAGATGGCATTGGGTTAGGGACATTGTTCTGATCCCTATCAGAATCTCTATTTTTCCAGTTGTTATTCCCATTACCCCTATTCCTATTCCCTTCTTCAAAACCATTGTTGTTTCCCCAATTCTTGTTGTAATTTTTCTTAAATGGGGGACGGTTGTCAACATGTGGTCGCTCTGTCTATGAAGATTCATCGTTATTTCCATTTCTTTCAATTCTTGCTAACTTGTTACTCATGTTGTTGAACATTTCTATCATTTGACTAGTCAACTTCTCCACAGGATCAATTTTAGTTCTTCTTTGTATATCAAAAGCCACTCTCTTAGGTTTTCTCTCAGGCATGTTAACCTCTAAAGAATAAGGCTTCATCTTACCACTGTCAAGCATATTTCTTTCTATATCCATTGCTTTTTCCATACAACCATCAATGGTAGTGGCTTGTTCTTGCCTTAATTCATAGTTAAACTCTCCTTGAAAAGCATTCTTATAAAAACAAATAGATTGAATATCACTAGGCCTGAGGTTGGCAGGGATTTTGTTTCTTGTTTTTGAAAATATTCTGTTAAAATCACTAACAACCTCATTTTCTTTCTTCTTCATAGTGGCTAGCTCAGTTAACAATGATTGTTCATTTTTCCTTTCACCATACTTCTTTAGGAACACCTCTTCCATTTTGGTGAAGTCCGGGATATCATTGTTAGGAAGGGAATTAAACCATTCTCTAGCATCTTTTTCTAAAGTCTGCAGAAACAGTCTTAATACTACATCTTCATGTTCAACTTCCAGACTGTCCATTGCATATAAGAAACTTTTGATATGATCCTCTCCAGTTACTACATTATTTCCTAAAAACTTAGGGAGGTATTTGTGAGCTTTACTAGGTAAGGCATTTAAATTTACTGGTAATACAAAAGGCCTATATCTATTAGTTCTCCATAAATGAACATTACCCTGAGCCATAGCTACTATTGAATTTAATTTCACAGATGTAGTACCTACGGTGGTATGGTTTTGAGTAGCCTGAATGTAATCAGATTGATTATCTACTGTAGTATTACTATTTATTGTATGATGAGAACAATTGCATATATCTTCTATAATAGGATTTAAACGTTCATCAATAGTAATATCAGTAGTAATAATATTCTGATTTTTCTTTACGTACTTTTTACCGCTAGAATTAGATCTACTATAATATGTAGAATTCTTAAAAAATGGTGATTTTTGGGTATGTATAAATACCTCTAGATTTTTGAGTTCTGGGAATAGCTCCTTACCGCTTCTCCTGGTGTTCGCCAGCATGTTCTGTTCTCTCCTTTTTTTATATTTTTCTTTTGGGTTCGTCCAATAGAGTCGCCAACACTGGGGTGCAGAAAGAACAGTGTATACTCTTATCAAGAATGCTTGATATTATCTCTCATCCTCACAGGAGTGGGTTCTTGGGAAAATTCAAGAAAATCAAGAAAGAGAAATTTCAAGAAAATCAAGAAACAAGAATTTTCAAGAAAATCAAGAACATAAAAACTTACTTCAAAACATAAACTACGAACATAGGAAAAATAAAGAACTTCTAACAAAGTGAAAATTAAAACGCTGGTTCTTTACTTTAACTGGTCGTCCGTTGAATTAAAAATAATCGTTGAAGAAAACTTTAAGAAGATAATTGAATCTTTCTAAGAAGTCCTCCCGACAACGATGCCAAAAAACTGTTGGAACCGATTCTTGCATCCGTAGGAAATCAATTGTCATGCTACAAGAATCCATTTGAAACCAATGAGCTATTACAGGCTCTAGTCGACCTGCCTCATGTTCTGCTAAACTCGAATATTGCTAAAGAAGATGGTAGAATGGGTAAGGAAACCCCAACGACAATTCTTTAATTAAACTTCTAATTTGCATGCTCTAGATTTATATTAAACTATAAGTATTCTTATTAAAATGACCAAGCATGAAAATAACCAACTGTTATGCCTTATGTAGACCGGTGCCTAGATTCATTGGGTTGTTATAGCAATTTAACAACAATTTTAATTATGAACAGAGAGAAGGGGAAAAGGAAATTAGTGTTCTTGATTTCATTCGAATGTCGTAACAAAACCAAAAGTTAACTAATGAAAGAAACATGTATAATGCATTCAAATAATGTAACCCATTATACAGATACACACAATACTGAGACAAAGAAATGATAGGAATAAGATTCAGAATTGTATTGATTCATGGAAAAATTACATGCAGAGTGGGCAGAATGCCTTTTAACTCTATTTTTCTCAAAAGAATACAACAATACAATGGAGAAGACTCTGTTCAAATGATGTAACAGGTCTCTCCTACTCTCCTTATTCCAATATGGTAACAGAAGAATCTCTGAATCCTAGGCTCAATAAGACTAGAAATATTCTCAGCTTCTTGAACGCTTTCCTATCATACAATCCTGCACAACAAGGGGAGGAAGAAAGAATGAATAAAAGAAAATAGACACAAAGAAATACAACACAACTAACAGGGCACTCAAGTATACCTCTTAGCAAAAATGTTATTCTCTAATTGCTTGATGCAGAATCCAGACCTGCTTGCTTCCTTTTATAGTTGTTGGTTCTTGATTCTATTATTTTTGGTTGAATTCTGGCTGTACACTTGGCATCATCTGATTGAATTTCCAAAATTGGTGCTATCCAGCTAGATTTGAGGTTTTGATTGTGCTCCCTTCTTTGACTTGTTCAAACAAATTCCCACTAAACTAGTGATTTAAGTATGAGAAGAACTTTCATCTGATTTTGCTACTTCTCGGTGCGTTTAGCTATTGCTTTTTCAAACTGGCCTCTTTTGAGTTGCCTTTCCTTGATCCTTTGACCCTTTAACTGCCCTAGAGATGTCTCCTATTATTGTAGCTATCTGTGGTGCAGAATCTACTTTTTGTTGTTTGTAGGTATTGACCTTTTTCCCCTTTAAACTCCTTTGCAACCCTTTTATATGCTCATCAATCAACCTCCATATTTCTGTGTCAAAAGTGGCTGCAATCCTGAGCATATTCATTTCTTGCAAAATTCTATTTTTCTGTATAACAATAACAGGTATGTTTCTATCATACTGAAGTAGTAAAGCTTCTGCAACATTCACCATGAGTGTAGTTTGTTTAATCATTTCCTCCTCATCACCTAGTTCACAGTCAAATCTCTCAAGGGTTTCTTTGAATATTCCTTCTATGTCTGATGCTTCCAGGCATTGATCTAAGGATAGGCCAATATCTGCCAGTTTATCTGTAGCATCCTTTATCAGGTCATTCATCTCAGTCATAGAATTTATCCATTTCTCTTGGTTTGATCCAAACAAGGCTGCTTTGAAAAATTCAAAATTGATTTGAATCTTATTGCCGTCAGGTGTCATTATTTCTTGTCCTTGTAGTTCTTCAAAATGATCCCCTATGAAGTCCAGGGTTGGGTGAATGAATTTAAAATATTTTTCTCTTTCCTACATCAAGGTCATGATTTCTTGAGCAGTTATTTGAATCACCCTTATTTGCCTGAACATTTCAGTAAAACCTTTGGCCTGAGCTTTTATTCTTCTGTACATGTCCTTTTTCATTACATTCAAATAATATACATGATCTTGAACCTTGGTCACTACAGGGGGCTGGGCAATTGAAGCATCTTTCTTATTTAATTCTTCTTGTTGCTTACTTATCATAACTTTTAATTCTACCTTTTCCTTTTCTTCTTGGTCCAATTATTTTTTGAGTGTTTCAATATTTTCAACAAATTGATCAATGGCCTGAGCATTCACTATTTTGACAAGTTTTGCTATATCAGCATCTTTACCCAGTATTGATGATCCTCCTATTTCCTCATTGGTACTGAGAACTAGTGGGTCTTGCAGAGGAGGGAGATTAATCTCAGCAATATCTGACATAGTTGTCCTCAACTCTACTTTTTTTGAAGATTGTTCTTCTATATTTCTCATCCCTGCTACTAACTGCAACTCTTGTTCATATGTAATAGTGAAGGCAACCTGCTCATCTATTCTTTCCAAAACAACCTTGGCAACTGGTAAAGACAATCTGGGCTTCTTTGCTTCTACTAGAGTTATTTCTGTTTGACTCTTCACTAAGTAACTTCGAAAAAGGCCACCCAGTCCACCAGTTTTCCTAGGATTCATTTGTATCACTGATGGGATTTTGATCTCCTGTCCCTTTATGGTTATAGAGGTAGGGATGGCCATGGGTGCCAATTTCTTCACACTGGTTACAGCTAGCACATTATCAGATATGGGAACTACAGCTTGCTCTGTAGGTGATGCTTTCTGAGAAGATGAAGTTACTATTTCTTTGCCTTTGTCTGTACAGGTCTATTGAGGAACTTCTTTTGGTGTTGCTTCTATTCTGAGTTGGTCATTCACTGGGAGTCTAACCTATTGTTCTACTACATCAACAACTCTAACAATGACCTCCATTAAGTCTATGTCCTGCTCCTCTATCAATTCTAGCAAAGGGTCTTCTTTAATTGTTGGGCCTGTCCTTGGCATAACAGGTGTTGTAGTATCCACTAAAATTTCTTGAAGCCTTCTTAGTTCTGTAGGGTAATCATAGGCTTCATAAACCTGTGTGCTACCTCTTTTTTTGGGAGGGAATTCATCCCATACTTTTTTGCAAATCTAATCCTTTTTCCATTGCCTCTAATAAGCTTTCTTCAAAAGCATCTCCCCGATGTAGTATACGAGCATACTCTCTCTTCTCCATCATCTTGTTGTAAGTTCCTTTTGGGTCATAAAACCTCCATGACACTTCATCGAATCCCATATTGTCCAATTCAAACATTCCCTTGAGTAGGGAAGGATATCCAACAAATACATAATCCCCAAAATGGTAGGGAACATCAAGCCAGGGGACTTTTCCATGCTTCTTAACCAGTCTCATTTTAGCCTCTTCTGCCACTTGTCTACATAATTCTAGGGCTGCTATGGACAATGGGCAGTACTGTGGTAGTACCTTAGGAGGGATCTTAGCTCCATACAATCTGATGTAAGTAAAACCCTCTATGAAGAAGTAATATCTGATTTCCTTTTCTTTAATGAAGGCTTTTACTCCTGGCCCTAATATTTTTGGAACTAACCCAGTTAAGGCCCAATGGATTTCTACCAAGAAATGATCACAGAACCAGCCCATGTGAGTTCATCCCTCATGAAGTCTCCAAAAGCTATTCTGAACATAGGGGCTATTGATGGATTTTACTCTCTTACGGGCTTCCTCCCCCAATTGGCCCGCTATTAAGTGAACGAGAAATGAATACTGTGAAAAGTGAGGCATCTCCTGCCTTTGTTCAAAAATTGCTCTTCTTAGTTCTACCATTTCTTTGTGTATTTGGGTGCTTAATTCTAGTTCCCAGGCATAGATTGGAGTATTATATCCTCTATTACATTGTGCAGCTAAATACAAAACCCTTTTTGTTATTCTATTCATATCCTGTACTCCTAATACTATGTTTATCATGTCACAAAAGTCTTGTACCCAGGGTTTAAAAGCATTTTTGTTAATGGGGAATTCTTTCTCTATCGTTGCATGTGTATCGAATAATTTTTTAAAAACTTCCATATCAGTAAACATACGAGATTGGTGTTCGATTACCTGGTCTACCAGATACGTGGTATAATTCATCAATTTGAACACCTCCTGGATATGTTCGACTTTGATGCTGAACACCGACCGATTCTTGTGATCTCGAAAGGTCTTTGTTCTTTCGTCGTATGCTACTGCCAGCCAAGCCATCAAGTCTGAGGAGAAGTGCACTTTTGGGCATATCAGCTTCCCAAGGTTACTGTTCCATCTGTTGTCTCTGGGAAAACCCTTGTACTATAACCTATGAGCTTTATGGAATAAATCCACCATTATCCATGGGGTCCTGTTATCACCTTCCATCACTTGGGTGAAACTCTTAATACAGGCATTGTCGATCTCGTACAGTTGAGCCTGGTTGGGTTTTTTATCTGCCCCACATTTTTGGGTAAACTCATACATGGTGGTGCCAGGAATAGGTGGCCCAGAGATCACAGAATAGGGTGATTTATCTATGATAAACTTCATGGCTTCTCATGTATCTACTGGTATGAACACATCTCCCCATGATGCCATTGCTCTCGTGATTGCTGGTCAAGTTCTTCTTTGAGTTCTTCAGAATTTGAATACTCTCTTCCCTCTGTGCTTCTGATGTATCAATTCTAATTCTTGGTATACCAGTGGAGTGGCCTTGACTGGTTTCGTAAGTTCATATACAGGGTGGTGGAGTGAACTTAATAAATTTGCATGTTTCGTTATCGACCCGATGCCACCAACCGCTATTCAAAATTGGCCAACGAAATCGTGCCAACTCAGCCATTTCTGGAATTTTGTGTTTTATGATGGGTGATGTCTGTTAACTTACATGCCTTGGGCCCCTTTGATTCGTGTGCCTGCAATCATTCATGCTTTCTATTCATTCATCAATGGGGATATTTAATCTGACGTGGAACGGTATGTGCCACGGGGGTAGTGTCCCTTTTTGAACCTCGTGCCACCTCGGATCCGAGTGATAACTAGATCTTTGGGATCGATTATGTCTCTTTCAGGATTTTTGTGATATCCGATTCTTGGTGTGAGCATTGGTTTTTATATTTCCTATGATGCCCATTTTTCCCTAAGTCAACCATGATTAATCGCAACCGTCGGATGCAAGTGATTGGTTTTGCCCTTGGAATGTCGATTGATGTGTTGTCATCCGATCTGGATAGGATGCTAGCATGACCATTGATATCCCGAGACCTGCATGATGGTTAATGTACCTAGCTGCATATAAACACTTGACATAACATGTTTTATGGTCTTCAATTAATCATGGTTATCCAATGTTTAATCCTTATATTTTCAAACCTTAACAACTCGTATTAATTGATGGTAATCATATGATACGTGCATTTTTTTTTTGTGATCACCGTTAGATCTTACTATGGTGAGGCACGATCATTGGATCATGTAGATGTACATAGTTTTTAATAAATGAGAAAAATCCCTACGTACCTTGGGTCAATTAATCAACCTTTTGAAATAATAATGCTTAGATTAACCTTCGGTTATCTTCCCGTATGTGCACCATTGGATCTGGGGAGAAATGAGCACCGTCGTCCAATTTGTGTATCATTAAAACATCTTCATTTAGCTTTCAATCCTTTGCCGCCACTACAAGCCTTCGTGACCATCGATTTTTGGATTAGTTTGGGCGCTATCGTTAGATTGCCAATAAGATGCCCACCATATAATCAATGTAAAAACTTTTGATTTTCTATTAATCATGATTAAGGCGAAAGGGGGGATTAGTCAACGTATTAAACCCTCGCTAAACACAATTAATATTTGTCTTTACCTTAGTCTTCATCTTACCATTCACGATTCTAGCATGACCGTCGGATATGAGTGGAGACAAGCACTGTCATCGGATTAAGTCAACCTGCAAGTTAGTTTAATCAAGGGTGTATAATACTAATCATGTTTAAGCCGAAAGGGGGAATTAGCTGATGTATTAAACCCTTGCTAATAACATGATTATCATTAATTAATTTTTTTCGAATCTTAACACTCCTTAATGTATTTTCAATTAGCGCACCACCGTTAGATTAAAAACCGATCGAGCGCAACCGTTTGATCTTGGTAACCTACCCGACGATTAATCAAGGGGGCGCATTCTTTTAATATTGACTTTTAATAGGTGATTAATTTGAAACATGCACGGCCATTGATCTGGATATTGCATGGGCGCGATCGTCCGATCTGTCAGACCTGCTCTGATTTTAACTTGACCTTGACCCATGACAACTTTTCTTAAACCTTTGACCTCTTAGAGGATGCACAACCATTGATTTTAAAGATGATTGAGCATTGTCGTCTGATTCTTTAGACTTACTCACTATTTAATCGGAACCTTTGACCATTATGGCTCATGTTTAATGCTTCGACTTTTTGGACAGTGCGCAACCGTTGATTTGATCTTGGGGTCGATGCGTCTATCGATCTTGTCGAAGGTGCAAGGACTTTAATCACATTCATTTATTGGTTCATGACTTAACCTTCAGGTTTTATTGCGAAAGCGCATCCGTCAGATTTTTAAGACGATGCGCTTTCATCCGATTTAATGAGAGATGCTCGATTTTTAAACCTTAGGTTAAACCTTATTGACCCTTTGACTTATCTTTCGGACTTATTTTTGAATGCGCTTCCGTTAGATTTATTCATGATGATGCGCTACCATCCGATTAAGCCTAAGGTGCGATATTTTTACTTTTTGACCATGGCTTGACTTTTGACTTGTCCTTTGGTTCGATTTTATTAAAGCGTTGTCGTCCGATTTCTTTCGGATCGAGCGCGACCCTTGGATTAAATCTAAGGTGCTCGATTGTTAGCTTGGTGGGGTGCATACCCTTAGGTTTTGATTAATTAATATTTTCTTTAACCTTAGACCTTTCAGATTTTGAGACCATGGTGAATGTTTAACCGACTTATGATTTAAGGACTTTATTAATCGATTTTTAGGCCCAAGGAAAGATTTATGAAGGTCGGACTTTGGCTTTAGATTTTTAATTTGAAAATTTCTTCCCTAACCATTTGAGGTACTTTGATTTATACCATGAAGCCCACATTATTAAAAAGGCTAAGGTTAGACTTTATCAAACCAACCAATGAAAAATCGAATTACTCACAACAACTTAAGCAATGACCAACAGTATTACTTTGATTGAAACCAAAAAATTTAAATTTGGGGGTTTCAAAGTTGAGTCAAATTTGGCTCCAACATATGGATAGTTAGGCAAGAAAATATTCAAGGTGAATCTCAAATTCTCACCCCACCTTTGGATGGAAAATTGGGATCCCAAATTCTGACCAAGTTAGATGGAAGAATGGGAAGGCAACATAGAGGCTCTTGTTCCTAAAATTCCATCCCAAGTAGTGCATCATCGCACGATAATTTTGGCATCATTTGAAAATCTTACCTGAGCTAAGGTAGACGATCGAGAAGAAAAAATGAAGAAAGGTGGTTTGAACCCAAATACCCATCCTAAGAATAGGCAGAACTTTGGGAAGGTAGTAGCAAAAATCTAGGCCAAATTACGTATCCATAGGGTAAATAATTGGGAGGTTGGTGGATAGAGAAGTATGCCTAATCACCCGTTCGTCACTCATAAAGAGGGAAGCATCAGGAATCCCTAGGAATGAGCGTTAATTATCTTAGTTACCTATGTACAAGATGTCAATGGATTCAAAGGAGGCAATTTGAAATACACGACTTTAGAGGTAATCAATTCCAGGTCTTCCTACAACATGAAGGGGTAAATAGATCATAATTTATGGCCCAAAAAGAATATTAGAGCGATCGAAGGCCTGGATTGATGCAGAAGCAACTAAACTCTTCCAGACAACCACCATTATTCCATGAAGTAGATCATCCATATGTTTAAGCATAATTTACCTACGAAATGCCATTATTGTTGTAATTTGAGTCTACTATAAAATTATCTATAAATAGTGGAATGCTTGCCATTCCAAAAGGTAGCTCTATGGCCATTACAATTCATATGTAATTCTTCTTGCCTTGTAAATATAAGTGTATCACTATTTGGTCTCTCATTTTATCTTCACTTCCTTGTGATTAAATTTGGGTGCTTATTTCTGTGATGGCCATCTAAGTTTGCTCATTTAATTCTATAATTTGGATTTTATAGTTTTGGAATTTGCATCCACATTTAGGTGTTGAAGTTTATTTCTGCTAAGGTCGATTAGGTGAGAGCACTCTAATTCTACATTCTAGATTTCATGCACCCTCCTACCAGTTCTGGAATTCGTCGTGACTCGCTACATTGAACAATATGTGAGTGTGATATGAGATGATTTATTAGGTGGTATGCAAGTATTTCTACCAGCAGTGTTGAGAACATGTGTCTTGATGCGACCATAACCCATCCTTGTGAGTTCTATCTATGGCCTCCCTTTGCTTTCTCTCTCATTTCCATTTTCCCCTCTATCCTTTGTGGTGTAAATAGCTAGGACTAAAGGAACCAACCCTTTGAATATCAACCACCTTGCCTCTCATAGGCCATGCGACCATTCAATATTGGTCGAAGACAATTGGGCGTGTCACCCACTAGTTCGGTGTCAATTTTTACACCAACAATTTTTGGTGACTCTACTGGAGATCCGAAAGGTCTCCATTGTTATAGGAAATCAGATTTCTATGGTATGATCTCCATTGTTATAGGAAATCAGATTTTTGTGGTACTATGATTTACCATATATTTTTTAATCACCTGGCAACTCCTCTGCTTGGAAGATCCATATTTCAAGATCAGTTACCTCTTATGTGCTGAAAAATCTCCATTTCTCAAAGGACTTAGGGTTTAATGAGCAACCTTAACCTTGAAAGTAGAGAAAGCATGCTCATCTGATGACTCCAACCTGGTGGTAGGATCTAGTAGGTCTGAAGGATCAATGCTCTAATGGATAATTGCCCTAGCTAAAATGATCCTGGCCTCCTCAATCTTCCCCATGTACATGATATCCCTAAGGCTGCATTAAAATTCCTACCAAAATATGATGACATTAGAGGATTCCTGAAGGAGCATCTTGAGAATTTGGCTTCCCCGGCTACCCTTCAGTATCATGCATGAATATTTGATGATAAGGGTTCTTGTGATCTCTCTCAAAGGTAGAGTGTTCCTTTGGTATAAAACCTTGCAGAAAAAGGAGCATCTCTACATGGGCAAACCTGGTTGATCTTCTCTTGAGTTTGGAATATTTGAGTACATCTTCCAACTGTTGACTCATCTCACATTTATCAAGAGAAACCCTCTTGAAAATATGGTAGAATTTAATGTCCATTTTGAGAGAAGTTGGAGGAAAATTCCATAACTCTCCCTCTCCTCTTTCCAAATGTACCTCTATTAAATTTGAGCCTTCATTCCTAATATGGGTCTCCTCCTACATCGATATGGGGAAAGTAGATTTTATCAAATTTACATGGAGGTCGTTAGAGCTAAACAGATGCTAGTAGGGAGGTATTTGCTTTCTCTCTCGTTTCTCTTTTTCTCTCTTTCCTTTACAATGTATGTAGATAGAACTTAATGAGCTTACCTCCTCTGGAGATCAACCACCATGCCTCTCCCCAACTAGGTGATCGTTTAATGCTGGCCGAAGATCGCTGGGCATTCCACCTGCTAGTTCGATGCCAATTTTTGTACCAACAAAAATAAGATATCAACTAATAATCTTATTTATTAGTTTGTAGTCAATATATATTTATCTTTTTTACACACTAAAACATTTTATATTCCATGGGATAAATCATTAGATTTGATTTGAATTTTTTGTATCAATCTCTATATATAGTGCTTATTTTCATCATTATATCAAATAAATTATTGATATACTGATACATGGGGTAGAGGAATATTTGAAACCAAATCAAGTAGATATTTGACATGGTAATGAAGAGGGACCCCTAAAGTCAAGGCCAATACATTGCTAAATGATGAGACCACTTGGTCCATTTGGCACTACTATCCCTACTAGTTATTTACAATAGTACTAGAAGTGGTGGCAACCATGCAACAATGAGGTTCCTTTCTTGTTATAGCTTAATCATTAGCAAGGAAAAAAATCTTATCTAATTGATTATCTTGTAGCATTATTTTGTGCTAATAATGGAGACTATGGTGGATGGTGCCATCTATGGAATCCCATAGCATTTATCATAAAGTTTGATGATGATGATGCTTTTGGATCTAGACTTGTAGATTCCATGGTGCTTCCACATGAAGCATTGTCTAATAAGGACATCAAACACATTAATAAAAACATAATCATATATTACCTCATCCTAAAGAGTCTTGATGGAAAAATATATGCAACATTGCTCTATGATGTGGATGGATTTGATCTGATAAAACCACTCAATGGTGTATGGCTAAGGATATGGTATCATTGCTAGTTTCATCCATTTGATTACATCTTTAAGATTGGATTCTTTTGACTACTATTATATACAATAAATTATAGTAGATATCCTCTCATTCACATATTTGACTAAAATAAGTGTTTCTTCTTATCTTCATTAGTTGCCAATAAATATGTTACAAAAATGTTAGCATCAAGATCAATGTCCATAATATATTTTTCTTTATCCCATGCTAAAGAGGAAGAAGCACGAATATTTTTAACTAGTGATGCTAGCATTAACCCTTTAGTTAGAAAAAATTTGTACATGTGACACTCATACTTGTTATGAAAATTGCTCTCATGAGATGCACACCACTTGCGTAATTTATTGGGAGAGTTCTTGGTCTAGTTTTATTGTGGTTATTACTTATTTTGTAGTTTGGCATAAGGCTTAGGATTTTTGTTGTCCTTCTTGGATTGTGGTCTTTATATTGATTCACTTTTCTTCGAGATAAATTTATCCCTAACTTCTATCTCAATTTTGGTTATGTAGTGGTATACTTTTGCCAATGTGATGTATAGGAAATACATATTAGTTTGGATGTACTTATGTAGACGATTGTCTTTGATAGATTAATCTATGATGCTATATATCATGTATTTCTAAATTTTCCAAGATCTATAGAAATAATTAGTCTTTGATAAATTAATCTATGCCTTGTTCTAGCTGCCACTTGAGATACTATACATCATAATAACTATCTGGATAGAATTTGCCCTTACTGTCTTCAACAAATTCTACCTAAGTGATGTTTGTATTAGGTGTATCAACATCAAAGTCATCAATTCTAACATGCTTGACATTTGGATACCACCAATTAAAGACATGTATGGAAACTATCAAGTGTGTAAATATCATCTTCTCATCATAGAGAATTTATGGACTTGAAAATACTATTACAATTGATCGAAATAATTTTCCACAACTTTTGTATCAAAGTTCCCTTCAAAAGTAAGAATATCAAAATTTACCTATACTTTGAAGGGTGTTAAACCTATAGAAGTTCTTACTATAAGAGGAGGATATGGAGGATGGTTTGAAATAGGAATCCATTGGAAGATCTATGTAAACTAATCAAATATCTTAATTCTTTGGTCTAGCAATGTTTCATCAAATATTATCCAAAACTAATTTGGCACCTTGGTTTTAGTATTCATTTGATATCCTCTAGTGTGGTAAGGAAGGTATATGGATGGATCACTAGATGTAATTCTACTCTCTTGATAGCTTAAACTCATTTTGGCTTGCATGAAACAAAGTCACCAACTATGCTCTGATACTAATGTTCTAGTTTTTTGAGATCATCGAGTCTATTACCACACTAACAAAAATGAAGAACAAAAATGAACATGCATATACATAAATAAATTATATGTAGTAATAAACATTATGAAAAATAAACTATATGCAATTTAATTCATTATATATAATCTCTATAGGTGATAAGTATATTTGTGCTAACTTCTCACTCTTATCACTATCAAGAATACTAGAAAGTATATATATGTACACAAAAAATATATGAAGAGGCATTAGCAAATAGTAAACTATTTATCTCCTACTAATTACAACTAGAATAGAAAATAATAGTTGACAGACAATTTATTGTTGAAATTCTATGGCATTTTACTAGTGGTGCCCTAACTGAGATGGCACCAATTATTTGTGTGCTAAGGCAAGTGTTGATACTATATAGAATGATGTCTTAGTACTCTAGAACCAACTTAGACAAAATATGTAGAATTGACGTCGAGCTTGGGAAGTGGTGAAAGGCTATGGAAGTTGGTCTTAAGACTTGTGTTGATACTATGATTTGTTATATTCTATTTTAGATCAATATGGAGTGTCAGTCTATGGGTCTTGAGCATTATTCAAAATAATTTCCTTGAGGAAAGTTTTCTTTCCATTGGAACTAAGTTGAGTATGCATCGTTTTTCTAGCTTGTCCTCTTCCACTTTGATTGTTATTTGTTGCAACAAAATAATATTTTGAATGCTCTTTGCATCTAATGAAAGGGATAATATGCTTTGAACACATTAGATCATATTATTTAACTATATTAATGATCAATTCTATTGTATAATATTTTCATTATTTTGTATCAATGGCATATGTCAAGGATCCTACAGTTCAAACATTCTTCTATTTGATTAGTAAATAATAGAGTGTTTGAATCACCTATTCCTATCTATATCAATATCATAGATAGGTGTGTAGATAAGAATAATGAAAACATAAAAAAACTCCATCTAAATAAATAACCTTGCAATGCTTAGTAAAGATGATCATGTTCTCCTATGAGTCTTGTTATTTAGTCAACCATCACAACCACCCAATACTAGGTCAATTCAATAAAATAAGTAAATTGTGTTATATGTCAAACCCTCTATTAGGATTGCAAACAAAGAATAATAGGAAAATTAAAAAAGACCAAAAGCATTAAAAAACATCAAAGAATAAAACAACAAACCCAATATTCATGATTGTGAGGGTAGCCATGAATACTGCTATGCATGTAGTCAAGCATGTTATGGATGTCATGAAGAATCTTACTTTTTATCCTCATTATTTGAAATATAATGTTTGACTTCATCTCGATGCAATAGCCTTTTTCATAAGATTTTAGACATTGATATTATATAGTTCATCAAATCTCTTTTCCTACCTCTTGATAATAACTTCCAAGCAAATGATGCCTACTTGCATCTTATCCAGGCCCTTACAAATATCACATATTGTTTAAAAGTGGTGTCTTGAACTTGCACTTCCCTTTTCCACCATTTTTTTACCTTGATATTACCTAGAGAGATAAACTTCCATTACAATTAATAGTGCTCACAAAGGGTCAACCTTTACCACATGCCAAACTATAACGTTGCAAAGGGAGAGTTCTTCCACTATTATGATTGAATAGGATTTGCCCCATAATATCCTCCATGCCCATCAAAAATTTCTAGATTTATTCACTTATAAACATAAATTTTTATGCCAAATTATCCATCATTGCTTGACCTACTAAACCCATGGACTTTATTCTTGTTTTGTCTCCTTTCTTTCTCTACACCTTCCTTCATCAGTTCAAATCCTTCATAATGTTCTATGAACTTATCATAGAAAACAAAACTACGAAACCTTCATCCCCCTTATTGATTATAACAGATGTTAAATGATTCATATTCAAAATAAATTCTATGTCCTTATTCCTTTTATTATGATTTCATCTCCATAGACCTATGTTTGACATGTTCATACAATTAAATGACTCCCTCAAGCCAAATATACAATGTGGAAATTAATATAGTTGCAACCCTCTTCTTATCCAACTCTATGAATTTTGTTTGCAAATTTTTATTCCATCCTCCATATTCTACCCTCTATTCATTCCCCCATGAAAAATATACTATAACATAAAGAAGTTACTAATACACCATTTGCTTTCCCTAATATCTCCTACGGTCTTGCATGGTATCTATGTTACACCCCTTTCTAAATGGATAGAACAAAGTCAATACGCATAGACATCCTTGGTGGACATAAAGAAAATCCTCAAATAATGCTCCCCAAGTCTACATTGAGATTAAAAGGTAACCTTAAACTACACTAAATTAAAATTATTAAAAACATCAAGTATTTTTTAGCCTAAAAAATTGCCTAGGAATAAATTCACATGATTTCTATTAGAATTCTCATATGCTTTATACCTATAAATATTTCTAAGTTCAAATGGTATCATCCACATGTTCTCCACCTAGATAATCTCTTTTTCATCTACCTACCAACTCATCCAAGTACAATTAATACATGTCCCTTCATCTGCATGAAGAATAATAACCAAACATGACTTTAACTTTACAAATTAATCCCTCTTGTAATTGCCTTAAAAGACTAATATGATTATATGTTTCACTCTTGTGCTCCTCCTATAATCCCATGTCCAACCCACAACCACTAGTTATATCCTCTTATAGTTGTTCCAATGGCCATGACAAAGGAGCCATAGAGCTACCTTCCCTTTATACTCACACTCTGACCATCCTTTTCTACCATTTCTTGTTCTCAAAAGAGTAATCTAAACTCATAACCTAAATATAAATGCATTAAGTTATCATTATACAATTGATGAAAAAACATATATGTCAAGGAAGCATTATTATTTACTACCGAGTATATGAAATGGTACAAGAAAATAATAAAAATACAAGTGTCATCGCTAAGAGTTGCCTTATCAATTTCATGGGTTTTCACTTTTAATTTGCTTGATTCAAATATTGACATAATTTTAATAATCCACCTAGGCCAAACATCCTCATGATTCATTGCACATTTGTATTAATAAGATCTGATCATACTCACACATTATATACTTAATTTATTAATGCATTTTGAACCTTACCAAAAAAGACAAGTTATCAAAAGTAAATGTATAACTTAAGTTTTTTTAATAAAATTTTTACCTTTTTCTAAAAAAAAAGTATATAATGTAATTAATCTTCCTTATTTCTTCATTATACTATAATTATAGTATAACTAGAAAATAAAATTATTAAATTTATTCAATATTTACCATTCAATTTGCATTCCCGTGATATTAAATTAAGAGATCATAAGATTGAAATATGGATGCTAAAAAAATCATTTTTTTAATTAGTTGGAATTAAAATATATCTCACTTATATTACACTATAACTATATCATAGTATTACAAGTATTTTCTTTAAAAATGAAAAAAATTAATCAATTAAACTAATACTCTATAATATATTAAAAATATTATTAAGTATTAAACCTTTTAATTTTAATAAAAATATTTAAAAATATATATAAAACATTAAATACAAGTCAAAATAATATTGATATGTCATTTGATGCAAGTCTAGTAACATATTCCATAAATGGAATTTTGTTCCACATTAATGCCTATCTAGATAGGTATTAATGTGGAACAAAATTCTAATCATGGAATATGCCACTAGACTTTATGAAAATCATAAACTTTTGAAACTTAGAATTAATTATTTTGTGATACCAAGGGGGCTAATATGACTGATATTGTTAATGTAAAAGAGAAAAAAAAAAACATATAGGTAGTAATATTTAATTCTATTAGATTTTGGTAAAGAGGTAAATGAAATTTTTGTTAAAAAGAGGTGAATGCTCAAATTAATAGGTAAAAAAAAAAAAGTTACAAGGGATTGTGTAACTTCATTTTATCTTTTATTGGTGGTATATCCCATTTCACCTGAAGTAAAAGTGGTGAACTTTTACTCCAAAATAAGAAGACCCTAAGAAGCTTAGGATTAGAATAGCCTACCTTAAATTAACAAACACTAAATAAAAAAATAAATGAATAAAGGTTGTCAAGTCTGATGTGTGTTGTTGACAACTAAAACTTTAATCCCTAGATAACTTCAAGGTCGCGTTCAAAGTTGTGGCCGGCAACCGGGAACATTAGGGGAAAAACGAAAAAGGTCTTTATTCGAGAAAAAGGGGGAGACAGGCGGGGCCAGTAGCCCCTTACATCTTTCCAACTTTTAGAAAAAAAAAAAAATCCCCCCTTCAAAGTTACCACCCCAACGTGTGAATGTTCTGTCTGTAAGGAGAAAGCTAAAGCAAAATGACCGACTGCCGCCGCCCTTACTAAATTTATTTAAAAAAAAAAAAACATTTAACAGAAGAAGCCGACAATCCCTCCCACCGCGAAATTCCTCCTTAACGAAGTGGGAGAAGAATGATTGTTGTGGGCTGATAAAAGAGAAAGCCTGACCGCAATTATTCACTGCCATTTGTTTTTTTCCAGACCGACCCCCATCAACTTGATCGTGGGCTGAAAGGCCCGTCGTACCACCATGCACGAGGCGCATTTTCCTTTGTCCGTAATCGCAGACCAAGACCGGTGGGTTTCCCATGTCGCCTTCATCATCATCCATGGCCCCAGTCCCTCTTTAAATCTGGACAAAACACATTAATAAAATTAGAAAAACCCTAAAAAAAAATAGAAAACCCTAAAAAAAAATAGGAAACCCTAATGGCAGAGGTTGCATCAGGAAAAGCCTACGCCATCATTGAATTCTGGAGGCGGGGAGAAACCCTAATGGCACGATATGTATTTTATCTTTGTGGAATCTGGTTTTGGCTGGCCCTCTTCACATGCTGTCATCATTTCCTGCATGAGGTATAGGGCCCAGTATTTGCTTTAAATTTAAAAGGCGATGTTGGGATTACTGGTAGGTCACCGGGATTTTGGAGTAAGACAGCCTTTGGGATTTTTTGTCCTGTGCGCAGTTACGTCAGGGAATCCACAGCCTTTTGTTGTTTCTAGTGAGACAAAGTAGCCCTGAGGTCGAGCCCTGTGGACCTCTGCTGTTTCATGATACCGTTTCAATTCTGCTTCTTTCGGTACTATATGGCAGAGAAGAGAATTTGTAGCCGAGAATGAGGCGGAGCTCAGGTTTTAGTTTAAAGTTATATGAATTGTTTTTGTTTTATGGACCGACAAAATGGGAGTTGAGAGGGGCCATGACACAGAGCTCAGTACAGAGGTCAGAATGTTGTGTCATCCTTCACTGGCCTTACTGACGAAATTGAAAGAAACAAGGAGGGTAGAAAAATTGCAGCTCATCATCCACGGTGTAAACTTCGTCTGATTATTCAACAAATAATTTGCAAGCTTCTTCGTCGTGTCCCTGTTTCTAAAATATCAAGCTGATTCAGCTGGGAAAGCTAAGTTGGTCATGAGAACATTTTTTTAATAATAAATAAAATAAGGAATAGTGTTGACAAAATTGTAGTTTTGAAAGGAGGTTGCCTTTGGAGTTTTGCTTTCTAAATATTAATGTGACGGGCTTTATAAGAGGCTTGGGATTTTACAAGGAAATTCCTTTTTTTAAGTGAGAAGGTGAGACCTGCCTCCTTTAACTTTTTTATGTGCGATTTTTATTGGTTTTATTTTTATTATAAAAATAAAATATTATATTGTTTTTATTATATTTTTAATAAGTTAATTAAAGTATATTCAATTTTATTTTTTTATTAAGATATTTTTTATTTGTTCTTTTATTAAAGATATTTTTCATTTGATATTGATAGACTTTGGAGCTTTGTTGGGGTTTGATGAGGAAAAATTACTTTGCTAGGGTTTGATGAAAAAAAACTGTTTTGCGGGGATGGCAGCAACTTCCGGAGGATGTCTGAAAAATTGGAGGAATGTTGTGATGGCATCGGGTCCGGCACAGAGAGTGCATGCTTGTTATATTTTTTCATTTGAAAATGACTGGAAGAAACAGGATTTTCCAGTGCATGTTGGGAATCGCTTGTTAAAGAACAATGGATGTTTGGAACGATGTGAAGCCAGGCCAGTTCTAGCGGTTCAACCAAACTCAGTGGCGGAAGATGTGGAGTATCTAACCAAACATGCCCTTATTGGCAAATTTTTGGGCATCCGAATTTCTCTCCCCTTTGTGGAGGTTTGGGTCAGGAAGACTTGGAATCCTGAAGGCGATGTGGAGGTCTTTGCTAAGTGCGAACAAATAGTTTATGGTGGTTTTCTCTTGTATTGCAGATCGTAACAAAACATTTGAAGGGGGTCCTTATTTCTATAACCAAGTGGGACTCTTTCTTAAACCCTGGCATGTGGGTTTCAACCCATCAGAGAAGCGACCGTCGCAGGTTCCAGTATGGGTGCGACTTCTATGGCTTCCGTTGGAATTCTGGAGAACTGATATCTTGCATAAGATCGCCCTTCTGCTTGGGAAGCCGGTTGGACCATCACAACAAACAATGGATAAAAAAGTAATCTTTGTTGCTCGTATTTGTGTTGAAATTGAATTAAATAATCCTATTCCAGATTCTAGTGAAATACAATTTGGATCAACTACATGGGTTCAAAAACTTGACTATGAAGCTCTTCCATTTCGTTGTCGGATTTACCGTGAATATGGCCACCTACAAAGAAAATGCCCTAAGTTTGTCTCGCCTATGGCTTCAAATCTTGGGCCCTCTCGGTCTAGACAAAGTTTGGATAAAGGAAAAACCCCGATAAAGGAAGGGGAACGAGATAAGGAAGGTTTTGTTTCGGTAAAAGTCCGAAACAAAGGACGAAGGGCAAACAAAGACCTTAAGGATAGCCAGCCAGATGCTCTACTCAACAGTTTTGAAATATTAGATGATCTTGATCAGTGCATGGAGATACCTAAAACGTTGCTACCTGATACAAATATAACAAGGCCGAATTAGATGTCTCTTCTTGATGGGGAACTTAAGGAATCAGATCTAGGGGGTTTAAATGAAGAACAAAGGGCTTTGGATCTGAGTATAGGGGACATGGTTGGGTCTAGCCCTATAAGGGAAACCATTTTGGAAAGTGGTACAGATTTAGTTATGCCCTCTCCTACTCAGGCACTGATGCAGTCATCCTTAGACTGCAAAACTCCTACGGTGTTGGGATTGTAGCAAAAAATAATTAAAAAAAGTTTTTTCGGATAAGAATATGAAGGTGGGTCGAAAGAAGGACCAGGATAAAATTAAGTTAATGGGGGAGACTTTGGTGGAGTCAGGCTTGGTGAGAACATTGGAATCCCATTTTTATAACCCCCAAAAATGATTATCCTCTCATGGAATGTAAGGGGGTTGAATAGCATCCCCAGACAAAAAGTTGTTCGTGATTTGGTTCGTGTGCATTCTCCGAATGTGGTGTTTATTCAGGAGACTAAATTGGCTATTGATAGTATGTTCAATATTGCTCCCAAGTTGTGGAGAAGGAGGCAATGCTAGTGTATTGGTGCATGTGGATATGCTGGTGGCGTCGCTTGTTTATGGGATCCGGTTAAGATATCCCCTCTTACTTGGATTTCCAATAGATGGTCTATTTCAATGGTCGGGCATGATAATGAATCTGGTGAAATCATCCTACTTACAAATGTGTATGCTCATGTTGATTACAATGGTAAAGTGAATTTGTGGAAGCACATTTGCTTTGTGAGAAGTTTGGTTCCCTTGTACCCATGGATTTTGGCTAGAGACTTCAACTCTATCACTTGTCTAGAGGAGAAACATGGTGGGGTGGACTGTCTCGAGCCTTTTTCTTCTGTCTTCAATGCTCATATCCAGGCCCTAAACTTGGTTGACATCAAGCCAGATAATGGGATCTTTACTTGGCACAATAGAAGGTGTGGGGAAGCTTCCATATCAGAGAGATGATAGGTTTTTGATATCCAGTTATTGGATGGGTAATAATAGAGGTGCTAGTTCTGTGATTCTGGAGGGTAGGGGATCTGATCATTGGCCTATCAAACTCTCTGCTTTGGAGTTAGGTCTAAAAGAGAATCCCTCCTTTAAGTTTCAACTTATGTTGCTACATGATCCTAAGCTTCATGATTTCATGCGAGGCTGGTGGACCACTGGCAAACCTCCTCATGACACCGCTATGTATTCCTTTATGAAGTGACTACAATTTGTAAAACATAAATTGAAGAGATGGAATAGACTGAATTTTGGGAACCTTTCCTTGGATAAGCTGATAGCTCTTAGGAGGATGGAAGAAGATTCAAGGAAGATTAGAGATTAGGGATTCACGAAGGAGCTTCTTGTTGAGGAATCTGAGGCTACGAAAGACCTTGCTGAATGGGAACTGAGGGAAGAAATTTTTTGGAAACAAAAAACTCGAGTAGATTGGCTTTAGGAAGGGGATAGGAACACAACCTTCTTTTATAACTCAGTTAAGGCTCACCGTAATGGTAACTTGATTACCTCTCTTGTGAATTCTCAGGGTGCCCTGCTCTCTTCTTTCAGGGGTATTTCAGAAGAGACTAAGAGGTATTTTTCCTCTTTCTTCAAGGAGAACTCCCTATCAGATGATGAGAATGAAAAGCTTATTCTAAACTATATTCCAACGATTGTTTCTAGAGAGATGAATGAGCACTTTATGGGTCCAATTTACCTTGAGGAGTTGAAAAATATTGTATTCAAGATGAAAAAAGGAAAAGCCCCAGGTCCAGATGGATTCCCGATTGAGTTTTATCATGAGTTTTGGGATTTAATAAAATTTGATCTTTTGGAGATGGTCCATGAGTCCCAAAAGAACAAATAGATGCTAAGGGCCCTAAATACTACCTTTGTGGTGCTTATACCCAAAAAAGAGGGAGCAAATTTCTTGGATATGTTCAGGCCTATTGCTCTCTGCAATGTTGTGTATGAGATCATCACAAAAATTATTGCTGAGAGGTTGAAGATATGGTTGAGCAAAATCATATCTGAGGAGCAAGGAGGGTTTTTTGTTGGTCGACAAATCTTGGATGGGGTTGTTATTGCTATAGAAGCTATTCACTCAATCGAAACTTCTAAGGAGAAAACTATGTTCATTAAGTTGGACATGGCCAAAGCCTATGATCGGGTGAGATGGTCCCTTCTTTAGAAAGTTCTTGTTGCTTTTGGATTTGAGGAGGAATGGATTAGATGGGTGATGAGTCGTGTTTCTTCTTCCTCATTCTTTGTTCTTGTTAATAATGAGCCATCAAAGTTGTTTGAGGCCTCAAGGGGATTGAGGCAAGGAGATCCTTTATCTCCTTATTTGTTTATCATTATGGCGAAAGGGTTGGGAAGATTGCTCAAGTATCAAGTCATGCGGGGGTCTCATTCAGGGGTGGAAGTGGGATAGTAGTTTGCCACCTCTTTCCCACCTTCAATTTGTTGATGATACTGCTTTGTTGAGAGTTGCCACTATCAGGGAAGTTGGCAATATTAGACAGTCTCTTGACATATAGCTTGGTACTTCTGGACAGTTATTAATGAGGACAAGTCTTCTATTTTCTTCTTCAATACCCCTCCTCTTATTCAATCCAGGATTGCAAGAATTCTAAGATTCCAGGTTGGGACTCCCCCCTTCATTTATCTTGGTATTCCAATTTCATCTCACCCTCTACCTAGATCTTCTTGGCAGTCTATGCTTGATAAGTTTAGAAGGAAGGTGAATCACTGGACTTTCAGATGGCTATCCACTGCAGGTAGAGTGTTGCTTTTAAAATCTATTGTTCAAGCTTTACCCATTTATAGATGTTTTGTATAAATAGCTCCCGCTCACTTCATCAAGTACATGGATTCTTTGTCAAGACAGTTTTTATGGTCTAGAAAAATTGATCAATATAAATGGAGTTTGGTTAGGTGGGATTCTATATGTAGGCCGGTGCAAGAGGGAGGCCTTGGGTTGCGACAAAAAACTCTTTTTGGGCAAGATTTGGCTACAAAAATTTATTGGAGATGGTGTACCTCTCAAGATCATATTTGGGCTAAAATATTATCTTGTAAATACTTGAGAGGTATTTCTGAGGCTGAAATCACTAGAGTCAGCTTGGTTGGGAAAGGTTCAATTATATGGGACACTCTAAAAAGAGGAGCTAATTTAATCAAGTAGGGGTTTTTTTGGATTTGCAATCAGGTATCAAATGCTCTTTTTTGGGAGGATTCTTGGGATGGCCACCCTCCTATCTTGAATCAATATCCTAGGTTACGTTCCCTAAGAATTTTTTTCTTGGAAGCAAGTTGGTCTCATGTGGAGGACTTTAAAAAAATCTAGTCTTTTGGAAATATGGAGATGTACAGGTGGAAAGATCCGTAAGAATGGCCCCAAGGGGTACTGGCCAAGGACAAAGAGTTTCTTACTCTTATTATTACGAGGAGGCCTTGTTCTTCATTGAGGGGTAAAAATATTCTGGCTTGGAACCCTAATCCTAAGGGAACCTACTCTGTAGCCTATGGTTATCAGGTTCTTGATAAGCAAAAGTATGGGAGTATTTCTGTCACTTGGTGGAAAAAGGTGTGGAACAAATTTTCCTGGTCAAAATGTAACTTCTTTCTCTGGTTGGTAGCTCATAATAAATGCCTCACTTAGGATAATGTGAGGAAGAGGGGATTTCAGGGTCCCTCTTTTTGTATCCTTTGCAGTAAGAATGAGGATGACTCTTCTCATTTATTTTTCCAATGCTTCTTTGCCAGAGACATTTGGCACCGTTGGTGGAGCACCTGGAATCATCCATGTTTTCATGTGTTGTCCTTGGTGGAGTTTTGGAGTAGTTTGGGCAGACCTCCGACCAAGGCCCCCTTCCTTCGGGTGGCTTGGAATTTGGGCCCTTATTGCATCATCTAGAAAATTTGGCTCGAACGGAACCGACGCATATTTTAGGGTAGTTATTTGGCTATTCAACAAATCTGGTAAAGGATCCTGTATATGGTTCAAGAAACCATCCATAGCAAATGTGATGTGGACCCTCTTTTGTATTCTAGGGAGGAGAAGGTACAATAAGCCCTTGGTCTCTTTGGGGATGGTGTGAACTCTTCTAGCCCTAGTAGGGTTCCTCAGCTCAACAAGAAGGTTAGGAGAGATGGTAGGTGGAGGCCACCCCCTAGAGGAGTTTTAAAAATTAATACCGATGGATCATCCAGGGGTAATCCTGGACATGTTGGCATTGGCGATGTTGGAAGTGATTCTACTGTTGGTGTCAGTTTTTTCTTTTCCATTTATAAAGGTGTTCACTCCAACAATTTTATGGAAGCTCTTGCAATTCTTGAGGCCTTGCAGAGGGGGTTTTCTCTTTGCTGACATAGGATTATCTACAAGTCTGACTCTCAAATTGTAGTTAATATTTTAAACAGTAAAAGGGTGGAGGAATTTAATTGACAGTTGGCCTCTATAGCCGTTCAGATTCTCAAAATGAGTGAAGAGTTCGAATTTATATCCTTTGTGCACATTCCAAGGGAATGGAATGTGGTTGTTGATTACTTGGCCAAAAGGACTTCTGAGCTGCTGGATCCTTGGAGTATTGATAATTGGGAGAGTCTCCTGTCTGGGGACTCTCAACGCATGTGGGAGTTTATCCACAACGATGTACAGACTTAATGTGGTTTATTCTTGTTGTCTTTTTCGTGTGTCATTCTAGTCTAGTGGTTTTAGATTGTTTGGCTATTTATTTGAGTCCTAGTTGGAAGCTTAGTTGTACTCTGTAATCCAGACTTTTTATCAATAATTTTTTACCCCTTTATTTAAAAGAAGAAGAAGAAGATATTTTTCATCTTCTTCAAACTGCTAACTTTTCACAATCAACTCTTTTTTTACTATATGCCTTCCAAAATTTTAATTCTATTAAGATGAAATTCAACACAACCAATGACTATATATCTAAAAATATATTATCTATAATAACCTCACAATTTATTAACATTTTTTTTACGGTTCTTATTCATTTCCCTAATACTCGAGATATTTGCTTTTGTTTTCCCTTATCAATATTTTTGTGTTTCTTTTTCTCCCACTTCTTATTAACACTTGTGATATTTGCTTTGTTTTCCCATATCAATATTTTTTTGTGTATCTTTTTCTCTTCATTTTTTTTAAATGAGTTTATGAGGGGTCTGGTTCCCTCATACTCAGTGGGGTTTGAACCTTGGACCTCTTAAAGAGAGGCCAAAGCCCTTACCACTACAATAAGCTTGCAACTCTTTGTTTTTGCTTCTTGGGTCTTCCTTTTTTTTTTTCATTCTCAACAATACATTCATCTTCATCAATATCTTCAATCCTCTCACACTACTCATAGTAAGACTTATCATCTTTAGGTTTGCCTTGTTTTGAAGGATCTAAAGTGCAAGGAATAATCTCAAAAATACAATCTTCTTTATGTTGCCTTGGAAACCCTAAAGTGCAAGGATACTCTTATGTAGAAATTACCTTCTTATTCTATCCTAAAAACCCTAAATTGTTATGGGTTTCCTCCAACCTCATTTATTTATTATTTTTCTTTTGAAACCTTAAAGTGCAAGGGATAACATCTTCGTCACTTTCACTTTTATTGCCTGAAGAAGATTCTATACTACTTGAGAAAAATGAAGATCATTTACCTAGAATAAACTTGACCTCTTTTGTTGTCTTTGTTTTAGGATTTATCTCTACATCTTATTTTGCACCTTTAATTCCTTCAAAACTTGCCAAATGATAATGTAGATAGGCTTTCTTTGTCTCTTCTTTTGAAGTGGAATATCCTTGATTTGATCTAGCTTCTATTATTGTATGATTTCCTTGTATGATTTCCTTGCTTCATAGTTTTCTCTTTGTAAACTTTTGCCATGTGTCCAATCTCATAACATTGTGGCAACGAAATGCAATATTTTCATTATCTACTTGTTGATCTCATTCTCTTGATTTGATTCAAATTTAATCTTAATGGATTGTGGCAAAGGTTTTGAAATATCCATAGCAACACATATTTTAGTATATATAGCATGCTTTCACCCCTTAGTAGTTGGTTCTTCCTTGATGAATTTACCTAGGGTATTTTCAATATTCTTCAAAACATTCTTATTTATAAGCTGGACCCACATTGAAAGCATCTTAATATTTTATGTCTCAACTAATTTTTTTTCATTCCATGGTCTCAAATAAAGTGCATATCTTACCCTAACCCATGGACCACAAACCATTATTTTGATCTCTAATTTATGAATAGGAAAATATGATGAGGAAAAAACCTTTAGGAAGAAAAGTCAGAATAATTTGAATTCAATTTCTACTTCCACTAGATCCAAGTTTGAATCTCCAAAAACCCTAGCCATGATCTATGGAACTTACATATGAACCCTCTACTTTTAAGAACCATTATATCATGCCCAGTCATCTCATCCTTGATACTTACTTCTAGTGCAACATATGCTACCTGGATTGAATTTGTCATTATTTGCTCTTCTGCTTATCTTTTTGGATGGAAATAATGTTCCACGCATTTGTGGTAAGGGTTTAAAGCATTGATGCACTTTGAATGAACCTGCTGCTCTTTTATTTTGCCATGACCGAATCGTGACTCATACCTGCTCGTAGCTTGCACTCTCTTCTACCTTACACTCACTTCCTTTACCATGACTGAATCCTGACTCATACTTACTCCTAGCTTGCACTCTCTCCTACCTTGCACTCACTTATGGCTTGCACTCTCTCCTGCCTTGCACTTCCTCCTGGCTCACAATTGCCTTGTCTCTTCTTTTTCTCGATGTTCTTTTACTTCAATATTTTTTGGAAATAATGTTCCATGCATTTGTGGTAAGGGTTTGACGCATTGATGCACTTCAGATGAACCCATTGCTCTTCCACCATGATTGAATCTCAACTTGCACTCTCTCTTGGTTCACACTCTCTCTAGGCTTGCATTCGCTCGTGACTAGCATTATCTCTTGGATTTTTTTCAATTGAATCCTTTAAATTCTCCTAAAATATGGAACAAGAAGTGGCACATGTTCCTTGATTGCACTTTATTTTCTACTTCATGCTTCCTGCTCACACTTCCTCGTCGTTCCCAACTTGCACTCGCTTTTAGCTACACTCACTCCCAACACATACTCACACTTGCCACTGCACTCAATCTAGGCTCATGCTGACACTCACTGTTGCACTCACTCCTAGCTCAAACTGAAACTCACACTAGCATTCACTTATTACACTCACTTCCTACTCAAACTTGCACTAACACTCCAAGGCCAACCTCCTTAAACTTTAATATATATAAAAAGTATAAAAATATATAAAATAATTTATATTGATATTTGACGTGAAAATGATAAATTCAAACAAGAGCTAGCAGCATAGTCTCACTAACACTCCAAGACCAACCTCCTTAAACTTTAATATATATAAAAGTATAAAAATATATAAAATAATTTATATTGATATTTGATGTGACAATGATAAATTCAAACAAGAGCTAGCAGCTTAGTCTCATGTAATTTTTTCCTTTTTAAAATTTTAAATGTTATTTTAGAATATTAAACAAATTTTATTATGATTTACCATTATCAATTTTAAATTTAAATTAATATATAAGTTATTTTGATAAACAGTTAATGAGATTTATAGGTGGCATAATTTATAACAAAATTGAGTAATACTTTCGAAAGACTCGACCTTTTTATTTAAAAAAAAACTTTAATAATTTATTTATTTATATAGATATAGATAAATAAGTAGATAAATATAAAATTGGCTAAAACAAAGTGAATTATTTATTTATTAAAATTAGTGGAACACATTCTCTATTAAATACCATAATTTGTTTGGAATCTTCCATTATAAAGACTAGAACTGTACCAATAAATTTAAACAATAGCTACTGATTGTATGTCTAACTGAGTTGGATTAATTTAAGACTTACACAGTCATGCAAAGGACCCACCCCTGCTTGAATCTAGGCGAACTCAAAAATTAAATAGACCTCCTAAATCTTTAGATAATATATACTTAAAATAAGAAAAATTTATACATAAAATTTATCTGAATAATGGCAAAACCCGGGCCCTCTACAGAGCAACCAACGGATCACAATCATAACCCAATAGTGCTATCTTCTACCCCACCTCTTCAGCAACTACAGATAAACTTGGCAATTTTTCAAAATACAATAGTTTTCAATTCATTCCATGAAACAATAGTTGTCAATCTTCTTTCTGTGGGACCCGAGTTTGAGTTCTCATTGAAAAAACTTAAGTTCAAACAACTTTATGGTAAATATAAAATAATTGTTATTTCATCAGAACTCCAAGCTATGCATATGCATAAAATATATATTTTTTTTTGTAAAGCAATGCTATGGCCATTAGCTTGACAATCATTATTAAACAGTGCATTTATGCACCTAAAACTCATTTTGTCTGTGCTTATCCTTTCAATTTATCAAATTTCACTCCAGAAGTTAGCCTTTGTCCTCTCTCAATTCATTAACAAGAATTCTTAGGCTATAAATATGCACAGTACAATACCAACAAGGTGAACCAAAACCAACCAGAATGTTGGTGAACCAAAACCAACCAGAAAAAGGTGGCGAGAGTAGCTGACATTTATAGAAAGAACAAAAACAAAAATTAAAACACTACCTAATCACAACATCATTGCTGTCCCAACTGGAACAACCTTTGCAACATGTGCGCATGACTCTATTCATGATGTTAGCCAGAAGAAACCAATAAAAAACAAAAAAACAAAAGAGGATAAAGGGAAGAGAAGGCCCATGGCCCATGTTGCTGAGAAATAGCCTTATGACGTGCATGAACATGGGTCCCGGAAACTCTGGATAAGAACAAAATTGTATGTGCTTTGCCAAAGTAAAGTTGAGACGAAGTAAAGCAATAACTTTATTGACCCGAGTCTTTTAATCCGTGGCCACAAAGTTGGCCGCTGTATATTTTGATTCCCGATTATTACAACTAGATTACTCACTAAAAGTCCAGGCCTGCGAATATGGTGATCTTGAATATTCGACTTGGATTATTATTTTTAATTCAGAATTAAAAAATGGTGTTCTCATTGGCCATCACTGTTCTCAAAAGTCGCCTAAAAAATCCCTCGTTAAAGCTTCAGGTTCATATCCAAATAATATTTTCCCTAGTCCCTCGCCCATCTATATGAAATATAATGTGCACATAGAAAAATCAAAACCGTAGGGTTAAGTGACAGCGAATCATTTCATTATAATAATAATAATAATACCGTGCAAAATACCTGTCTTAATTGTAGAAGTTTTAATAGCCTTTAGAATTTGGAATTTTGAATAAAGATTCAAGGTTGGAGGTTTTGAGGATAGAATTATATATTCTTTTTTAGTATGGTTGAAGATAATTATATATTAAATAAATAATATTTGTAATCATTATCTATATTTATTAGGATTAATATATTTTTGACAGTATTCTTAAAAATATCAAGAGCATAAAACATTGGATCTTCAACATTTTCTTCGAATTCATTTTTTTAACTCATTTTCAGGGGACAAGAAATGTTTCACATAGATTCTTACTAATAAAATATAAGAGTATGTTGTTAGACTTTTGATCATATATACGAGACAAACTACCTTGTACTACAATAAAAGCACATCCACATAATATTGCAATAATATTAAAAAATGAGTTTGACATTTGTTGGGGCCAAAATATCATAGGTTTATATTTTTCAAGATCATATAATTGAGGCATATACTCAAATTCAATAGTAACACAAATATTGTATTTATATTTTTCAAGATCATATAATCTAAAGCATATACTCAAATTCAATAGTAACACAAATATTGTATAATAAGAATTTTTTGTATTACATTAAAAAATAAAAAAATTCAAATTACAATGCATAGAGCTTTGTCATTAATATATAACCTTACATGAAAATTTTCAACTATTGTGACTTTTGGTCTCCTCAAACTCATGGGAGATGCAACCTTTCACATATCTTTCTTACATAATGATAAAGTCTCTCATGATTACATAACTCTCTTCTTCTAATATTCACATATCACACACGACTCTTTACTTACACACATGACATCCTTCACTCTTAACTCATACTTGCACAGGACACCTTTCACTCATAACTCACACTTCACATCTTGACACATACTTTTGACACACACACTTCCTAATCTAAATATTTACAATGATACCAAATAATATAATACCGCCAATGCCTCTTCGTATTACATTATTTAGTGTGAAGGCTTCTTGCTGTCAATATCTGACTCTAGTCTATGTTCTTCAGTTTTGGCTCTTGTATTGCTTAAAGTTTTGACACTTTTTTGTTAACTGTTTTTTATTTTCTTCTTTTGGTCGTTGTTGTTGTATAAGTGAATATCGAGATTGATATTGTCTTGGCTAGAACCTTTAAAAAGGTCTATTCATTTGATTTATTTGATTCAAAGAATTATATCTACAATATCTTGTGGAATGACCTTCCATATTGCATATGTGAATATTTTATTCTCCATTCAGGTTGAGATTGAGATGATGCAACAATATTATTTGATGTATTTTTCTTTGATATCAGAGCATTATTAGTCATTTCATCTCTGACTAGATTTTCCACTTCATATTCTTGAAGAACATTAACTAATTCATCAAAGGATATGGTTTTATTTAGCACTTGAAGAGAAGTGACTAAATTTTTGAATATTTTTGGGAGTGCTCTTAATGTAACTTGAACAAGAAACTTGTCTTCCACTTTTTATTCCATAGTTAGTAACTTAGATTTTAATTTTTTTATCCTTTGAAGAAAAGTTTCTATATTTTCTCCACTATGAACCTTTAAAGATTACAATTGAGATTGCAAATGCAAAATGGTTGCTTCATTCTTTCCTTAAAATATTTTGCATAGTTTTTCCCAATCAATTTTGGCTGAATTTCATTTGTTATGCCAAATATGATTAGCATAAGGGTCTTTGCATCATCATCCTTAAATTTTTGTTTTCCAATTTCATATTTTGGCGTGTCCTTTGTTCCTTTTACTATATGCCAATTTTTTTCAACAATGACTATAGATTTCATTTTATTTTTCCATGATGTAAATTTTGGTCCTTTCAAAAGTTGTGATTCATAAAGGAAAATCTTTGTATTTTCCATTAAAGAAAAAAATCTTTCTTCTCCTTCTTCAATATCTTGTTCAATCAATTCTTCTTCAATCATTCAATTTCCAAATTTTAAGTCTTCAAATTTTCATTCAATCAATCAATTTTTCAAAAATTTCAAATTCAACTAGTTTTTATGTCTCCCTAATCAATTCTCCAATTCCAAAATTTCAAAATTTTCTTTTAATTTAAATCAATTAATTTTCTTATTCCTCCATTCATCTTTATTCTTTAATTTCCTTTTAGTCACCTTATATCTCTCGAAGTTCTTTACTATTTTAATTATTAACAAACACACCTTATAACTCCCAAGCAATTAATAAAATGAATCATGTATGTGCTCGTAAAGCAATTTTAATTAAATACGTCCAAAATAGATTAAAAACCTCATCTTTAATGGTGTTTTTAGGGAAAATATTTCACTTAGTTAAATGTCCAAAAATAAATTTGACATATTCACTTATTCAATCATTTCAAAGGTGCTTCCAAAGGCATTACAATGATGTTTATTTCCACTTCTTACTAGGGCTTCTGCTAGAAGAGTGGGTTGAATGTATCCTCTTCCTCCAAGCTTACTTCCTCCTCTCATACTCTATAAATTTTTTGAATGAGTGTGCAACAACTTCACTCTTTTGTCAAAGGAATTTTAGCTTTGCCATGTCTACACTCTTAGATTTTTTCTCAACATTCTTTGGCTTCAACACATCCACACTCAACTTCTTCTCAACATTCTTTGGCTTCAACATGTCCACTCTTAGATTCTTCTAGCTTCAACATCTCTACTCTTAGCTTTTCTAGCTTCAACACATCTGCACTCTTTCTTTGACTTCACCATATCCACTCTCTCAACTCTTTTGGCTTCAACTCATATTTGATTGATCATGCTTGTCTCTAATTTTTATTTCATCATTAAAGTTCAATGTATTTGATCCACCAGTCCTCCAAAAAAACTTTAATATTTTTTCTCCTTCAATGTTCACTCTCATATCACTTCACCTCCAAAGCTCCAATGCATCTCCTCTATGATATCCACTCTTGAATAACTAGTCTTCCAACAATATTCCAATGCTCCAATATTTTCTCCAAAAAACGAGTCCAAAATTCCAATCTTTGTCTCCTCCAAATATCTTTCTTCAAACTTCCTCCAAAAATATTCTCTGACAAACCTCCCTTAACTCCAATATCTCCCTCTCTCTCTTAGCTCCTTATGTTCTCTCCCTATCTTGAAAAACTCAAAATGGATTTCTACCAAGATGGCTATGAACCAAGGTGGATTTAATACCACTATTGGAAGGCCCAAAATATCATAGGTCTATATTTCCCAGGATAGTATAATCTCAAGCATATACTCACATTCAATAGTAACACAAATATTGCACAATAAAAAGCTTTTCTATTACATTCAAAAAATATAATTTCTCACATTACATTGCATATATATTTGTCATCATATATAACCTTACATAAAACTCTTCAACTCTCCTAAAATTTTCTCTCCTCAAACTCATAGAAGATGCAACCTTTAACATACCTTTATTACATAATGATAAAGTTTCACATGGTTACATAGCTCCTTACTTCTAATATTGATGCATCACACATGAATCTTCACCTACACATATGACTCTTCACTTACACACATGACACCTTTCACTTATAACTCATACTTACACACATGACACCTTTCACTCATAACTCACACTTGCACACATGACACCTTTCACTTATAACTCATACTTGATTACATGACACATAAACACACTTCACATATTAACACATACTTTTGACACACACACTTCCTAATATAAATATTTACAATGGTAACAACTAATGTAATACCACTAGCAAAATTAACAATATTTTAAGATGAAATGAAAATGCAACAAATTATATTGCAAGAAACAAGAATACATTACAAAATTACAAGTCTCTTTGAGGGGGAAACATCCTTGGAAGCAGAGCTTTAATATAATAAAGTATGAGATACTTTATCTATGCCCCATTGCATGTTTAAATACTCGTCTTAACCCTAACTATAATTCTCAAGGATCGGCTTCACATGCAAGTGGCCACCCAAGCTAGAATCTTCTACCAAACAAGTAGTTACATTATTTATAACAATTACATTAAATGACCCCACTTGTCTAGGAACCTCAAATACCACATACGAATTACAAAACATTACATAGTATCATTAGAATGAGGTTCCCATGGGTCTGAGGGCTTGGTTCAATGATCAAAACACAACTGTAGGAGCGAAGGAACCATGGTTCCAATCCCTCAGGCCTCATAGTACTAGTTGGTATATCGCGTCAGCGTTGTCCACTATGTAAAAGGTTTATCTCGATGCAACTAGAGCTTATAGTGGTGATAAGGAGCGATATTAGAACCCACGAAGAGGCATAGAAAATTGTAACGTGTTATTGATTACTCTAGTATAATAAAAAAATAAAATAAAAAAGATGAGGTCCCCATGTTAGGAAGGCGGTAATTACATAGTAAGGTTAGGATGAGATCCTAACATGTCCTTCCCCCTTAAAAAATGTCTTCAAAGCTAGATTTGGAGAAACTATAACTATAGCTATTGGAGAGGATCCTATGTGACATTATTTGGCTATAAACCCCACCACTAGACCAAAAATATAGTGATGATGTAGTTACAAAGAGTGCATGTTGTTTGGTTCAACATGTTGTCATGATTTAATATGATCGAGCCTTTAGCATCTAACTCAGGGAGTGTTGATTGGACTTGAATGTGGTTGCCAAGTACCTTCTTGAGACAAGAGACATGGAAGACTAGATGGATCTTGGAAGAAGGTGGTAATGCAAGCTTATAGGCCACTTGTCCAATCCATTGCAATATCTAATAGGGTCCATAAAATCATGCTACCAATTTTTTATGAGCATGAAGTTGCATGAAATATTGTTTGTAGGGTTGGAGTCAAAGAAAGACCATATCACCTACATTGAAGTTGCACTCAGAACAATGTTGGTTAGTCGATATGTTGTCACATATGATTTTGAGCCATCACAAAGTTCTCCTTCAATTGTTACAAAAGTTGGGCACACTCCTAAAGAGTTGCATCCATCACCTAAACTTTAGAGTTTCCAAGAACATATGAATAGGGTAACAAAAGTGTGTACCCATAAATTGACTCAAAAGGAGTCATTTAAGAAGTGTGGAATAAAATGTTGTACCACCATTCAACCAAAGGAATCCACTTAACCCATTGTGTTGGGTTTTTAGAGGTAAAACATCGAAAGTAGATTTCCAACCACTTATTGACAATTTTAGTTTTACCATCCATTTGTGAATGGTAGGCTAAGCTTATTTGTAGTTGTGTTCCCTATAGTTTAAATAGCTCTTACCAAAATAGACTAGTAAAAGTGGGGTCATGATCATACACAATGGATTTGGACATACCATGGAGTTTGAAAATGGATTCCATGAATATTTGAGCAATTGTGAAGATATGGTAAGGATGGGTGAGGGAACATACATGAGTATACTTTGAGAAATGGTCCACCACCATAAGAATGATCGATTTTCCTATGGATTTAGGAAGTCATTTAATAAAATACATGGAGATATTAATCAATACATTAATTGGGTTTAGCAATGGTTGTAGAGTGCTTAGAGTATAAACCATTTCTCCTTTCATTCATTGGAAAATTTCACATTCAACCATAAAATTTTGAATATTTTTTCATTCCCTCCTAATATAATGACCTTTTAGATCTCTCATATATCTTCAAAAATCTTGAATGGCCTATAGTAGGTGAAGCATGCATTTCCCTCATGATATCCTCATGGAGTGATGAAGTTTTGAAAACCACATGCAATCTTAATATCTTAGAAAATATCCATCCCATGAATACCTAACATGTAAATTGGTATCCCTTTGGAGTTGTTCTTGCAAAGTCTATAAATATGGATCCTTGGTTGCATCCTATTGAATTTGGGAGATCCATTGGGAAAGTTTGGACGAAAGGGCACTCGTTGTCACTTGATCCTCAAACTAACAAAAGAAGACATCTACCACAATATTTTCATTTCCTTTCTTATACACATTGTTATAATTATATACTAACAATTTTGAAATCCATTTATGTTGTGTTGGAGTATATACCCTTTTTTCTAAGAAATATTTCAAACTCTGGTGGTCTATTTTAATAGAGAAATGTCTCCCAATGAGATATGGTTACCAATTATTAACAACATGGAGGATGTCCATAATTTATTTTTCATAAGTAGATTTTTCCATTTTTTCAAGATAACATCTTACTGGTGAAAGTTAAGGGTTTTCCTTCTTGTATTAATATGGCCCCAATGCCATGACCCAAAGCATCACTTTCAATTATAAAGGGTTTGGAAAAATCAAGAGTGGCTAACATCGAGGTCAAAATCATAGCCTCCTTAAGATTTGCAAATTTGTTTTTGTTGGAGTTAACAACATAAATGAATTCTTTTTCAACATGGTTGTTAAGGGGGAACTATTCTTTTATAATTTTGTACAAATTTTTAGTTATAGCCTGTGAGACCCAAAAATCCATGAAGTACCTTGAGAGTTTTTGGCTTAGGCCAATTTTGGATAGCTTCAATTTTCTTGGGGTCAACCTTAACTCCCTCCTATGAAACAATATGCCTCAAGTATTCAACCTCCTACATGCCAAAGGAAAATTTGAATCATTTGACAAGTAATTGATGAGCCTACAATAATTGTAAAGTTTAATCCAAATGTTGGAATCGTTTGGCCCAAGTTTGACTGTAGATGAGAATATCATCAAAGACAAGAAAAATAAAATTTTAGAGGAATGGGTGGAAGACATTGTTCATGAGGCTCTAAAATGTTGAAGAAGCATTATTTAGGCCAAAAGGCATGACTAAAAAATGTAATGGTCCTAATGTGATCCTTATCTAATAATACTTAGAGCAGAGATCCATCTTAGAGAGATATTTGGTGCCATGCAACCCATCCAAAAATTCATATATCATAGGAATAAGGAATTTATCCTTAATGGTGAGTTTATTGATTTTATAAAAGTTTATACATATCTTCTATGACCCATATTTTTTTTACCAATAGGATAGACAAAAATAGAGACTGTTACTATGTTGAATTACTCCTATTTTGAGTAAATACTGGACCAAATTCTCAATTTCTAATTTTAGCACATAAGGGGTATCCATAGGGTCTAAATTTAGGTGGAAAAATTACTAGTACCAACTGGATTACATGGTCATGGGAATAGTGTGGAGGTAATCATGTGGATTCCACAAAAAACAACATTAAGTTTAGTCAAAATGAGTTGTACATCACCTTGTGGTTTAACTACTTCAATATCCTGGGGTTGAAGTGCAAACGACTGAGCTACTAACTAATGTGAGGTATTTTTTATCAAATTTTCCATTCGACTTGAATTGATTACTTGTGGAGATCTCGCGTGTGAACCATGAAGAGTGTAGGAACTCCCATTCTAAGTGAATTGCATCTATAGTTCAACAAAGTTCCAAGCCATTATTCCTAGTGTACAGAGCCATTGTACCTCCAACACAAAAACACACCCTCCTAATAAAAGTGTGAACATATCCATTTTAAGTTCATACTCCCCTATCTTCAACTTAATGTTTTGACATTTTCCTTTACAAGGTAATATTCCCTCATTTACCACCATGAATTTAAAATAATTGCAAGAATGTATATAGCAGTTGACTTGCTTAGATATTTAGGGATCAATAAAATTATGTGTACTACTTGAATAAATAAAAATTATAATTCTTTTTACCTTGAAATATCCTACTACTTTCATCATTTGGGGTGTCGAGATTCCTGTAAGTGCATGAACTGAAATCACAGGTTGTGGTTTTGCATGTGCTTCACCCTCATCCTGGTGCTCTTCTTATAATTGTTCTACTATTTTTTCTTGTACTTAATTATTGTAGAATCATAGACATCCAATAGGTACAATTTTTGTTGTACATATTTATGCCCTAGGACATATTTCTCATCCTTGTGCTCTTCAAGCATCCATTTCCTCTCTAGTCAATCACTTCACTATTAGGGATTTAATTTTTGTGTTTGATGTGATATTGGATGGAAATGAGGGTTTGGCTTGTGGAAATTTAGATGATCATCTTTGAGCAAAAAATATTTCCTCCACTAACCTGGCCAATCCTATGGCTTGCATCATGGATTGTGGTTTAAATATTTTAACCTCTTCCCTAATTCTATCCCTCAATCCACTAATAAAACAACTCTAAAAAATTACTTCTTTCAAACCCCTTGTCCTATTATCCAATTTATCAAATTGAGTCTGATACTCTCAAATAGTAGAGGTTTGTTTTAGTTTTGTTAAGGATCTTGTAAAGTCCTCATACTTACTAGGGTCAAAACAAGTGAGTAATTAGGATTCAAATTCTTCCTAAGAAAGACCAAGAGTCATGTTATGTACCCACTCATACCATTATAAGGCCTCATATTGAAAGTTAAAGGATGCCATGGTGACCCATAAATATCAAGGGATATTATGGAGTTTGAAGAATTGATCTACCTAACATAGCCAACCATTAGGGTCCTTTCCATTAACTTGGGAAGGTTTAATTTAGGCATTTTAAATAGGGTATAATTATAAAAAATAGCATGATAAGTTTCATCATATCTAATTATTGAACTGTAAGCTCGTCCTTTAGTGTTAATCTATTGGTATACTTTTGGGTATCCCTTTAGACACTCTTTAACCTAAAGGAATTTTTTCTCAATCCTTGTTTTGACTGTAGTCTATTCAGATTTCATGACTTGTATGTGATATTTCATATGTTTAACTTCTTGTCCAATATGTGTCATTTGGTTCTATAGGTTACTAAGTGTTTGATTTATTTGTTTCATGATTTGGTTTTGTTCCATCTCCATCATTGCACTTATAGTCCCTCCAGCCATATACTTGTGATTTGGTCCACCCCAAATAGCTTATTAAAAATAGAAGTGTTGTTCCAATGGTTACTATTTTTAGTAATGGTCCAAAAAAAGTGTTTGGGTGTTATATATCAAAAAAATCAGTTTAAAAAGATGAACACAATGGAATAGGTCTAATAATGATATTTTTTGGTACCCCAAACTCTTTTCTTTTTCTTTTTTAGTCAAGTATAATCTATTTTCCTCATAAATATTTTCTTCACCTAAAAAAATGACTTTCTTCTTTGGTCCCTAACAACTGCCATATCAATTACTAGTTGGTCTATTATCCCCAACTACCTTGTTAGATTATCTTTTCTATCACTATCATTGCCATGTCTAACACTATTACTGACTGTTATTGACAACTAACCCGATAGACTCTGTTTTGACTATTATTAATAATTGTCTTGTCTGACATTGTTTTTGTCTGTCATAGATAACTGCCCTAGTACTACCTTACATGACTCCTTTTCCAACTATTACTCACCCCAATATTTTTTTCTTTAGCTAAGAATATATTTTATTATGGTCAAAATCATGATATGTGGTCTCTTTAGTATGCTCAAATACGTGGTTAGGTTTTTGGAAGTGTAACATATAACTATAATAGGGTAAAACTAGGCCAAGGTGTGCATATTATCCATAGTTTTCTATTATACCACAACAATGATTGATAATGCTTAAACCAATATTTCATACCTCAAGGAGAGTTCCACACATACCCTTGAGCGCACTACCTGATTCTCTGATAATACAAGAGGTTAATTTTTTGAAGTATTGTACTCAATGTACTATGTTAGATACATGGTCAAAATGCTTCCTATGACTAAAGGTATCTTCTAAACCTAGGGGGTCTTCCAATATACCTAAATAAACGTGGCAACTCAAGTCCATTTATGGGTGATGTCTAAGGCCTAGGTATTAGAGTTTGATTACCCCTCACTTCACTCGATGCTTTAAAGGTAATCTAAATTAGCCAATAATTACAACTCCATAATATTTTAAAATCCTTGACCTAGGGTTTCTAACCTATTAAACTAAAACAGAAAATGAAAACAAGGAAATTTTATACCTAACAGGATAATAAGCAGGAAAATGAAAACAAGGAAATTTTATACCTAACAAGTTAAAATGGAAGGACATAATTTTTTTGCACTACAGTAGGACATGACCCTAGAAAGTGCTCTAATACCACTTGTTATGAACCTTGTAGTAAAATAAAAGCACATCCATAGAATATTGCAATAATAATAGAGCATGAGCTAGAAATTAATAATATTACAAGATGAAATGGAAATGCAACAAATTATACTACAGAAAATAAGAACACATTATAGAATCATATGCCTCTTCAAGGGGGAAACCTCCTTGTAAGCAAATATTTGATACAATAAAATATGATATGCATTTATCTATTCCCCTTGCATTTTTAAAGAATCCTCATACTATAATGATCAAGGGTTGACTTCACATGCAAGTGCCCAACTGAGTTAGAATCTTCTACCAAACAAGCAGTTGCAATATTTATAATGGTTAAACTAAATGGACCCACTTGTCTAGCTGCCCCAAATTCTACATGCACATTATAAAACAATACATAATATCATTAAGATGGGGTACCACATTAGGAAGGGGATCATTACATAGTAAGGTTAGGATGGGATCCTTATAAAATAATATCGTCCAGTGTTCATAGGACCTATCAAGAAAATGCGTTTGGAAAAATAAGAGGAGGATGGTCCTAAGTTGAGTGATAGAGGGTGAGGGTTTACCTGGGAAGAGCTAAGACTCCCCCAGCAATCTTTTTGTAAAGAGGTAATCTTATTACAAAAAGCAAGGAAGACCGATCTTTCTGCTGAACCAAATTTATCAAACTTGTTTGTATAATTCATTATACCTTCTTGGTAGGTTTCAACTAAATATCATGAGTAAATAAGTCTCGGTCTCTCAGTGGTATATCCAAAAATAGGTATATTTGGATCATCAGTAATACGAAAAGTCCTCTTAAAAGAGAAATCCTGAAGATTGGTAATCAAATTCAATTAAAGTTAAGGGGAACTTATTTTTTTGATTAAAAAATGAGCTAATTCTCTCCCTCGATGATCTAACAATGTTGTGTAAATTGAAAAGAAAAACCAACTACCTTTTTGCAATTATCTAATACAAGACCATTTTATTATGAAATAATCGTATATATCCTCTATAGGTATATGATAATATTCATAATCCAAAAACCAATCTGAGATGATTCAAGGTATAGGCTCCATAAGTGGTTGAAATGTGTAGTGTAGCTCGTTATAGGAGGAATTATACATTATTTTGTTCCTCCAAAAATAATAGTTTTTTTTTCAATTAAAAAATATACAAGGAAATAGAAAATAAATAAAAGACAATGATCAATGTTCTATGTAAGATCATCATCATAAACTCACACATATATTTGTGCAATAATGTGACTATGTTTATCACCATAATCCCATGTATCCTAAACCTATAGACACTTCCATAATAATGTGATTATGCAATTCACACTAATGGACAATATCACATGTAGTCACATTATGGGCACAAGCTACAAGCTCATTACTAAAGGTCTAAATCTATATACAATCCTATTATAGTGTAGCTACACATCCCACACCTATAGATAATCCTATAGTGGTATTAAGTACAACTATATTATATGTCAAATCACACCCTCATATTCTCTATGAGCTCATTTATAACATTGTAATAAAGCATTTCAAAATTATGAAAGCTCTTGTGATAATATGATTAAGAAGAAAATCCACCCTTATGGACACTCTTGTAGTGGGACAAAGTGTGACTATATTACAATTCCATGTCCATCTTATTTTTTTTATTAGCTTGCTCAAGGAACTATAATCATGCATTCCTATAATAATGTAGTTAGTTTAAAATGTAATGCATTTATAAAAGCCTCACCTAAGTTTAAAGTGTAACATTATAAGATAACTTTTGTATGAGCTCATCTAAGATATTATATTAAGTAGTTTAAAACTATAAAAATTTTCACTAAGTTCAAATTGTAACATTATAAGACAATTTCTATATGAACTTATCTAAGAGTTTATAATAAAATAATTTATAACTATAAATTTTCTTATGATAATGTGATTATGATCTAAATTCATCATTATAGACACTTCTTAAGTGAGATTAAGTGTAACTATAATATAATTTAAATCTCACTCTCATAATAATGTGATCCACATCTATGCACACTCATATGGTAATGCACTTAATTATAAATCTCACCTAAGTTTAAATAATCATCTACACTTGTTAATGATCCCTGCAATAAATTAAAACCCATTTCAACTCCTAATTTATGAATAATAACTAATAATAAATTTTAAAGCAAATATAATACCTCAATTAATTAAATAGATGCTAAAAATTTTAGGTTTTTCTTTATTTTATTTAAAATATTATATTCTTAAAATGTTTATATAATTTTTTATTTTTATTTTTAATAGAATACAATCATTTTTTAATCTGGAGAGGGTATAAAACTCCATTCAACATTTCATTACATTTTACATGTCGAACTATGATTTGATCTCCCAAAACAACAGTAAAGGTCACCACCATTAGAACTAACACAATAGACAAATATTTATAAAAATTTATTAAAACTAATTAAAAATTATGTAAAATATAAAATATATTATATTTAAAATTATTTTCCTTTAATTATTTTTTTAATCTATTTTTAATTAAAATTTAAAAATATAAAATAATTTAGTTCTCAAACTAAATTTATAAAGTCAATGAAATCTATTTGTATAGTAATATTTAATTATGAATTTAAGTCTTTGTTACATGAAAAAAATTTAAAATAGATTTTTATAAGATTATTATTAAGTAAAATATTAACCACATAATGTTTATTTATTTTTATTATTTTATATGATAAAATCAATAGTCGCCATGATGATCTAGACATGATGTTCGTCTTTTATAGTGGTCATAATATTCTGCATTGTTTACCTTGGAAGCTGTCACACAATACTCATGTAGTTCACCTCTATAACCACCGTACTGCAATCATTTTAAACCTTTTACGTCGTTGATAGTACGCCTCTATAACCACTGTATTGCAATCATTTTAAATATTTTACACCACTAAAAGAACAAAAAAAAGGGACAAACGTTCAGTCTAACGAGGCCCGATATTTGAACCTTGGACATCTGCCCCCCCTTACGGGGTTTGGCCAAACCAATTGGTCTACACATCGGACCCTAACCACATAATGTTAATAATAAAAGTTTTGTATAAATGATTATATATTTAACAATTTAAATAAATTATGTTTATCATATATGGAGTATTAAAGGTTTGTACAAATAATATACATGGTCATTTTCATGGAATCGAGAAATAACATATAATAATATAAAATAAAAATAAAAAATAAAATAAAATCATTATACATAAAGGATAGGTAATCTTCGTAACTTTGATCTTACAAATGATACAAGTTTAAGACTTGGATGTTGAAGTTTTTTAAATTATTGACATGTGTATAAGGTATGCAAAATGTGAAATCTTGTAAATAAATATATAAAAAAATGCTTGCCCACTCTAAGAGCTCAGCATGTATTTACAAAATCATAATCTACTTTATACAAGGTGGACTAATTGGAAGTATCATATCCATGGGAATCAAGAATGGCGATGAGTGCTATGATCGGAGGTTGGTTTAAATAATAGGCTATTGAATTGGCACTCCCTTTCTTGTGATTTATGATCAAATAAAATTGCTACAGATACATGGATGAGTTTTGATGTCTTTCATTCCTTAATTTGTCTTTGAATGAACTATAGAGGTTTGTGGTCTGTATGAATGATGGTTTTCTTTCCCAAGATGTAGTGCTTCCACTATTTACATGTTTGGATAATATCATAGAGATCTTTGTCATATGTAGGGTATTTTTGAATTGCTTTATTGAATGTTTCACTATGATAGATAATTGGATGCCCATGTGTGATAACAACTCCCAATGCACACTTTAATGCATCAGTCATTACCTAAAAATGTTGATGCATAATAGGTAGGAAAAGTGTGGGAGCTAAACACAATTGGTCCTTCAACATCTTAAATGCCCTTTGTTGTTTAACTATGATGGAACTTGGAATTTACACCTCCATTGATCACTTGGTGTTGTGGCCAAGTAATGTGTGAGAATACCAATACAAATATTCAATAGTAATTGATAAGACTCAAAAAGCTTTGAAGCTCTGTTAGAGCCTTTGGAGTAGTCTAATGTATAATTACCTAAATCTTCTTAAGATCAACATGGACTCCTTCTTTGTTAACAATATACCAAGGTTTTCTTTCCCAAGATGTAGTGCTTCCACTATTTACATGGACTCCTTCTGTATGAATGATGGTTTTCTTTCCCAAGATGTAGTGCTTCCACTATTTACATGTTTGGATAATATCATAGAGATCTTTGTCATATGTAGGGTATTTTTGAATTGCTTTATTGAATGTTTCACTATGATAGATAATTGGATGCCCATGTGTGATAACAACTCCCAATGCACACTTTAATACATCAGTCATTACCTAAAAAGGTTGATGCAGAATAGGTAGGAAAAGTGTGGGAGCTAAACACAATTGGTCCTTCAACATCTTAAATGCCCTTTGTTGTTTAACTATGATGGAACTTGGAATTTACACCTCCATTGATCACTTGGTGTTGTGGCCAAGTAATGTGTGAGAATACCAATACAAATATTCAATACTAATTGATAAGACTCAAAAAGCTTTGAAGCTCTGTTAGAGCCTTTGGAGTAGTCTAATGTATAATTACCTAAATCTTCTTAAGATCAACATGGACTCCTTCTTTGTTAACAATATACCCAAGGTATTGAATCTTCATCATGTCAAATAAGCACTTCTCCAAATTAGCATATAACTTATGTCTTTGAAGAATCTAAAGTACCTGTTGAACATGTTGTAAATGTTCCTTCCATGTTCCTATAGATGAGAATGTCATATAAGTAGACTACCACAAAAGAGCTAATGTAGGGATACAAGATGTCATCCATTATCCTCATAAATATGGAAAGTGCATTGGTAACTAACCACTCAAATAAATCCTCCTTAGATTTGAATTCATTCTTCCATACATTAGTCAAATTTATGAGTATTTGATGATAGCTATATTTGAGACTAATTTTGATGAAATTTACACCATGAAGCTAGTCCAACAAATCATCTATCTAAGGGAGGAGGTAGCGGATATTAATAGTGATTTTAAGAACATCAAAAGCATATGAAGAGCCTTTCAAGATAAGGCCCATATCCATGATAAAGAAAGTGATAAAGAAGCTAAAATATGATAAATAAATGCATGAAAATGAAATCTAACTATGCTAAACAGTAATCGAAATGTTGCTAAATCTAACAAAATAAAGAAAAAAGGGAATGGATCTCATCCTGGGAGGTCATATCTATGTAGGACGATCTTACTTGCTGGTCGTATCAATGTGAGATGATCATACTTGCAGGTCATTTTTGAGAGATACGGTCGTAAAACAAAGAGTAATTTTATTGTGGCTGATGTGAGGTAACACCAAGTTTGATCTATGGATTGGTTGACGTTCTTGGCATACTTGTAAGGAATGACTTAGGAAAAAAATATGACATCGAAGCAAGGACATTAGATAGTATAAGAAATACAAATTCGATCTTCAACATTCGAGAGGACCCATTGGCATGCTTGGAAACTTCATGGTTGAATTTCAATATCACTTTGTTGCTTTGAGAATGAGAGCTTTTTGATTCTTTAATTTGATAGCATTTTGATGCATAAAACTTGGATCTATTCAATAAAGGCTAACCATATTTAAATAGACTTCCAAATGAGAGTCCAAATCTTGTGGGAGAATCCAAGAAGCGATTGGGATCAAGAAATGTAATTGTTTCTTGATAATCATCGTGCAACCAACTTCATTATCCAACTAGCACGTGTAATTGTTTGAACTATGGTGCATAAACTTACTTCTGGAGTGGTCATCTTGAGGTGAGACGGTTGCGACTGTGAGCCATATCGAGGTGAGATGATTGCAATTGGAACCCATATCGGGGTAAGACGATCATGGATGCAAAGGAAAATTTCTCCCTATTTGAGTGGTGAAAACCATTGTTAAGCCCTAGGGCTGCCCAAGATGGGTCATATGACCTTAGAGGAATCCATATAGGTAGTCTCCTCAAGATGACGTATTTTAGGTGTCTACACTTATAACTCTTCTTATGAGTCTAATGCAACATGTATGATGGGAATGGTCACATTTGGTTTAGATTCCATGATTTTCTTCCTTCTCTCCTTAACCTATGGATGTGAAAGTGGTGGTGTAGTATATGTAAAGGGTTATGGCTTAGGAAATCATGGTTGGATTGTTTAATATTTTTCCCTTGAATATTAGTTGATCTTGTGATAGTTGCATCATTTGAAAGTTTTGGCCTTTGGGAGATTATTTTATTGGGAATCTTTTTATGATTCTAATTATGATTTTGGGATTGACTCACTTTATCCTAATTCTTTGGAGAGTAACTATTGCCTTTCTTTGTTTGATACTTAGTATTTTGGTTTTGTTATTTGATCCTCTTCCTTTTTATTTTTATTTTTATTTTTGTGCTTATGCTCTAATTTGACAAGTTTATATACCTCTTCCAATACATTAAATTCAACAAGATCCATATCCTCTTAATTATACCATTGCATCCCATTACAGTACTTGAGTATTTGATGTCTTTCAATATCTTGAATACCTAGTTTTTTTTCCATGGCAAGGAAAACATGAGTATAATCTTGAATAGATTGGTATTTAACTTGACACAATTATTGCCATCACATATATTTGTCTTCATAGACCCCCTTAGGATAGTATTCTTCCTTGAAGACTCAATAAAATAATTCCATGTGAACACTACATCTTCCTTCTCTTTCTTAACCCTGTTACAATATAATTCACACCAATTTTGAATAGGTAATGGAGATTTCAAGATTATAAAAATATTTTTTTCATTATTTCTAAATTTACTTATAAAGAAGTATGAACATCCAACCAATTTTTAATTTTTTTTTTTCATTATTGCTAAATTTAATTATAAATAAGTATGAACATCCAACCAATTTTTTGGGCATCAACATTAACTTTTTCAATAAAATTAGGAAAATCAAAATTCACCTTCACCTTAAAAGAGGTGGGAGCATTGAATGGTGCTATTAGGGTAGTGAGAGGTTTTTCAAAGGAGGTTGCAATATTTACAACAAGGAGCCATTGAAAATTTTGAGCAAATTGATCCCTCGTCTTATTCTTCTATTTCATAAGGGCTTCGTTTAACATCTACTTGAAAGGATCAACTATCTCGGTGTTGTCCATTCTAGTTCTTATCTAGGATTATTTGGAATGACAAGGGAGGCAATTAGATGGATCTCATGTCTAATACTCAAAATTATGATATCTTGATCTCATGTTTATGGACATATACTCAAAATTTAGACCACTCTAAGACCACTAATATGAAACTCATAATTTTAAACTAAAGCAATTCCTGAAAGTGTGTAATTCAAAAATAACCAAGTATAACAAACCATAATATAAATTAAATAAAATAGCATAAATATTTTATTTCTTAGAGAGCAATGTATAATGTAAATAAACTTTGAGAAGAGATGTGAGGCTATAACATTGTCTCCATTAATCATGTTGTTAAAAATCAAGGGTGCATCTCTCTTTATACAAGAATTGACGTATTGGAAATCCATAATTTTGAATATAAAAGGTTATCCATATGGAAATGAGTTGGTTCACCTTCTACAAGTTAGAAGGTCATCCATATGGAAGCAAGGTGATTCACCTTCCATAAGTTATAAAATGCATATTAAATAAAAATTACATACAAAAAATTACATGGTGATTCTTTTGTGTTTTATCTTCTACTAACATGTCAACATAGCTAGAGACACATTTTTGGCTACAAAAAACTAAAAATAGAAAAATGCTATTTTGACAAATATTTTATTTTATATCTATAAGGGTCTCTAGAGCATTATCACACAAAGTTGATAACTATTTCTATGTCTATGATAAAGTTGCATACTGACGTTGTTTTTCTCTCTCTAATATTTCCAATGCTTCTTGAATGGGTCAAATCGAGTCCTAAGCACAAAGTCATACCCCTAATAATGCAGTTCAGATCAAAAAAATATAATTTTTTGTACTTTCAAGCATAAAACCATGTCCCAAAAGCATCACATGCATAGATAACCAATAATCATAATATTCAATTTTGACAAAATTTAAAGATATTTTCTTTGGAAGTGATATAAGGAAAACTTAAGGTTTTTTCTTTGTAAGTTGGATGGGTTTTGCAAAGGAAAGAGTATTGGAGGGGCATGCTCACAAAATTAGAGCTTATGATTTTAGAATTAAGGGTAAACTTGGTTTTAGATTAAATATCAGGGAAAGAGTTGGGAAAAAATGTTACTTCAAAACATATATATGTTATAGGGATTCACAATAATTGTTTTAAGGAAATAAACCCCAACTAGGGTTTAACAACTTGGAACTTCATATCATAGAGTTTATGATTGATCAAGAAATATATTAGGTGGTTAGTCAATGAGGGGGATCATAAAAATTTCTAGTTTGATGCTTAGTTTAATATTTATCTTCTTAATTCTAATTCAAAATAATAACCATTATATTACATCCTATTTATTGTGTGGAGTATCAAAGGTCAATATTTATATTAACATGAGCAACAATTTAGGGATAGGACCTCAAATAAATTGTAGATAATATTTGAATAATGTTTCAAGAGTTATATTTACCTATTTATACTTGAAAAGATGAGTTTTTGAAGAATATATCAAAAGATGGTGGAAACTTGATTAAGTTGGGATATCAAGAATCAGAGCAATCAAAATTTTACACTCCCAACAATGTCATTGGAAAATTTTTGGTCACCCAAGACCCTTCCTAAAGACTCACAATTATTTAAAGTTGCAATCTAAATCAAAATTGTTATAGTTGAGAGTTTGCAAAGAAGAGGATATCATGCACCTTTTACATGTACCTTGTGTAAGGAGGATTTGTAAAAATTAGGTCATTTAATTCTTCATTTCCCTTTATTTATAGTATTTGGGGATACTTTTTATTTATAATATGGAAAGCATGATTCTTCAACCCATCTTCAGAAGTTGTGGATCTAAGTGAAGCTTTTACATTTTGGTATATTTATAGAGAACTAAATAGGGAAGTAGATGAACTCTCAAAGGAGGCTCTTCAGAATGTTCTTAGTACAAGGATTCAAGGAAGGCAATGCACTGTAAGTGGTCCATATCTCTATATGGGGGGATTAATTCACTCTAATTAAAAAAAGCATAGTTATAGAAATTTTTCAATAAACTTAGAAGTTAGTGATTTGAAGGATATTGGTTGACAAATTGGGAAGATGTTTAAAGATAGAACTTAGCCTGATAGAGATAGCTAGTTATGTTGTATAAGAAACCTGATTTTTAGATCATTATTAAAAATTTAAAGAAATGCCAAAAAGACATCTAAAGAATGTATTTTCAAATTTGTTTAATATAAAATTACAACTTTTTTCAAAGAAAAAAAAAACAATTATGATAAGGTTTATTTATTTATTCTTCTACTTTATGGATTCCAAGATTCATTATCCTTACACCACTAATTTTCCTCTTCTCACCAATTTTTTTTAATGTGTGTAATTTTTTTTTTTATAATATGGATGAAGGGATTTTGAAAGGTGCCCCAAACATTTTACAAAGGTGGATCAACCAACCAATTGGATACAAGGAATATAGATATCAACATAGCAAACAAAAGGACAAACCCAAACTAAAACCATCAACACACTAGAGCTTTTACTATCAACAACTAGAACCCCAAAAAAGACATCATGTCTCATGCAAGAGACTATACCTATCGTAAAATACATAGTCAAGCAAAAACTCCCAAAAAGGATGTCCAACAACAACTATTTGTGGTATGAATTATTCTGTAATTTAAATTTGAAATTCAGTCACTATTTAGGTATAGACTCTTGCATTTAGCAGATTTTCCCAGAGGATCCCTACTATCATAGATCAGAGCCATTTGAAAACACAAATTATCTCCTCAAGATTTTATTGTCTATTTGATTTAATCCGTCTGGGAAATCCTCCTGCCAAATTGTGCATCTATCCTGCAGAAGTCCCAAGTTTGCTAAAAATCCATTGATCTATTTCCCTCCCTATAAATATGCTTAATCTCAACCGCTTCGAGGGTTAAAATTTATCTTTGGGTTTCAGCAAGTTCATTCATGATCGTCCAAGAAGGGACTTGAACACCTTTGATCATATTAATAATATTGAGGGAATCCCCTTCAATAATTACCTTCCTACCATTCAAAATTTCCAATTGATAAACCCCTTGAAAGAGAGCTTGCACCTCCATAAAATGACTAGTCTAATGATCTAAATTTTTAGTGAAAGCTAAAAAAATCCTCCCATCAGAGTCTCTAACCAATCCCCCTGCACTGGCTAGTCCCGGATTCTATTTAGAAGCTCCATGAAAATTTAGCTTCAACCAGCTAGGAGGAGGAGGTTCCCAAATAGTAGTTTATCTAGTAGGAGCTTCAAGGTGATGATCGGGAGAATAATCTCTAAATTCAATAATTGACTCCACCACCAACTCCCCAACGGAAGTGGCTTTATCTAAAGGAATTGCATCCACATATTCAAAAATGGTAGCAATAGCCCAAAGTGCCACGAACTTAGTTGGATGGGAGATAATTTTAAAGGCTCTAGAATTCCTCTCCTTCCAAATACACCACCAAACATGAGGTAAACCAAAGGACCAAAAATCCTGAAGATGTAAAGATAGAAAGGGAGACCTCCATTGAATGATCAAGTTAGACAACAACTTTGAAAAAATCCAAACCATACCAATGATCCTCATGAACTAGGAGAAGATAAACTAAGAAAAGGAACAATCAGACAACAGGTGCACAAGTGATTCTTCAACACTACCACACAGGTAGAATTTGTTCAGGATAACCAATTCCTTTTTATATAAATTATTCAATGTAAGGCACTTCCCTTGAGCTACTAACCAAAAGAAAATATTAACTTTGGGGGTAAGACCCTTAAACCAGTTATTACTAATAGGAAACCATGGATCAAAGGGAAGATCTAACAGTAGGTAGGTTGACTTAATAGAAAAGCAATCGTCCTTCTCATCCCCTCACACCAATCTATCTGGCCTATCCTAGTTAGGAGTAATCATCCACTTTAGGTTATCCATAAGAGCTTTTAACACATTTTTTTCTTCCTCTGAAATCCTTAGAAGAACAAAAGTTTTCTAGTATTTTCTATCATTAATAGAGATAATGAAGTCACATACCTTCGACCTAAAATCTTAGTTTCTAATTGGTTCCACTAGAATTAGGTGAGGATATAATTATAATAGTCTATCAACTACCCAAGTATCTTTCTAAAAATCAATGCTTTACCCATTACCTAAAATTCATCCTCCCCCCTTTATGATAACAGAGTGACTGTTAACAGTGCTATGCCAAAATTTTGATCCAAGGGTAGGACTTGGGTTTGTGAGAAAATTACCAGTGTTATCTAAATATTTGGCTGACAATATTTTAACCCAATTAACGTTATATTTTTGAACTAATATCCAACCCTATTTAGCTATTAATGCTCTATTCAATGTTTCCATTCATCTTAAGCCCATACCTCCCAACTCTTTCCTACTGCACACTTGATCCCATGCCACAAGCGAGAATTTCTTCTTCTCCTCAGAACCAGAATAGAGAAAGGATCAATGGATTTGTTCATTTTTTTAAAGAATATTTCTCAAAATTTAGAAGAGAGAAAGGAAGTACACTGGAATGCTCTTCAGAGTAGACTTAACTAGAATAATTTTACCTGCTTGGGTCAAAAGCACTCCTTTCCATCCCACGAATTTCCTTGAACTCTTTCTACAAGAAGTTCCCATAGAGAAGTCATAATCCCCCCTTTGAACATTGGTAATCCCAGATAAATCGAAGGGAGTCAATCTCACATCCTAATATCTCAATATTTTTCCTTTGCCTACCAGGAGGAGTATTTAGGAAGAACACCTTACTTTTCCTCAAACTCACTATCTGCCCATCCACTCTTTCATAGTCTTGGAGGATATCTTTGATAGCTCTGGCCTAAGGGATTGAAGCTAAAAAATATAATAACGTGTCATCAATAAATTGATGGTGTGATATTGGCAGCTGTAGGTTTGATTTTCACCACTATGGGATTCGTCTACAGAGCTCTTCCCAAAGACTCCTCTAATAAAATAAATAGATATGGAGACATAGGATCCCCCTAACGAATGCCTCTACAACTACTAAAGTAACCAGTCGGTGATCCATTAACTAAGATTGAGAATTTTACTGATGATATACAAGCTCTAACCAATCTAATATAGCAAGGCTTGAAACCAAATTTCCCCAGAACTCTAACCAAAATGCTCCATGATACCCGATCGTATGCTTTATTCATATCAAGTTTGAGGATGAGGAAAGTTCCTGGCCTTCTACTTTTTTCTACAAAATGAATCAACTCATGCACTGCAATAATATCATCCATAATTTTTTGCCTATTACAAATCCACTTTGAGGATGGTCAATAATTGTCGAAAGGTATACTTTGAGCCTTCTCCATCACCTTCGTTAGAAAGCAAGTTTTCACCCCCTTCAGATTTAAAATTCCACTAAGTACCAGAAAGATAGTAGATTGCATCTATCGCATCCATCACATGTTATTGCTCAACACTATCCTAACACTTCTCCAGTATTTCTCATCTTTGTTGCCCTAGCACTTCTCCACTGTTGCTCACCTTTGCTACCCTAGCACTACTACACTCACCTTCGATGCCCTAATACTGCTCACCACTGCACTCACCTTAGCTACCTTAGTACTATTGCACTTGCCTTAACTTCCCTAACACTGTTGCACCTGCCTTCGCTACCCTAGTACTGTTGCTCTCGACTTCACTTCCCTAATAGTGCTACACTCAACTTCATTGCCCTAACATTGTTGCACTCACCTTCTTTGCCCTAGCTTTGCAATGATGTTTTTTATTTTCAATAAAACTGCACTTAGCTTCGTTGCCCTAGCACTACTACACTCGATTTTGTTGCCCTAGCACTGCTGCACTCACCTTCGCTACCCTAGATCTGCAATGATATTTTTTTTATTTTTAATAAAACTACACTTAGCTTCGTTTCCCTACCACTGTTGCACTCGACTTCGCTATCCTAGCACTACTGCACTCAGTTTCGTTGCCCTGACACTACTGCACTCACCTTTGCTACCCTAGCTCTGCAATGATGTTTTTTTTTAATAAAACTGCACTCGGCTTCGCTGCTCTAGCATTGTTGCACTCAACTTCACTGCCCTAGCACTCCTACATTCGGCTTCGATGCCCTAGCACTACTGCACTCACCTTTGCTACCCTAGCATTGCAATGATGCTTTTTTTCAATAAAACTGCACTTGGCTTCATTGCCCTAGCATTGTTGCACTCAACTTCGCTACCCTAGCACTCTTACACTTGGCTTAGCTACCCTAGAACTATTGCACTCGGCTTCGCTGCCCTAGCACTGCTGCACTCGCCTTCACTGCCCTAACACTACTGCACTTGCCTTCTCTGCCTTAGCATTGCTGCACTTGACTTTGATACCCTAGCACTTCTACACTCGTCTTCTCTGCCCTAGCTCTACAATGATGTTTTTAATTTCAATAAAACTGCATTCTGCTTCGCTGTCCTAATATTGCTGCACTTGCCTTCGCTGCTCTGACAATATTGCATTCGGTTTCACTACTCTAACACTGTTACACTTCCTTTATCATGAAATATTATTAAAATTGTTAATATTTTATTCCTTAAATTTTCTTAAAATTTAGTGTGTGATAATACTATCTCTCAACCCAATTAAACAATATAACAATATTTTAAAATATATGTAATTTTCATTAATATAAGAAAAATCAAGGACAAATATCAAATCAAGGACAAATATCGCATACCTCCTACCCTCCAAAAGACAATTATCTAGATATTCTTTATAGATGATGACTGATTTATAGCTTTTGTAAGTAGTTAATTATATGCTTTATTTCAATCAAGTAAAGTGTCCTTTAATCATAAATTTTCTTGGAACTATCTTGCTATGTGCAGTAATAAAGAGATACTTGATATTTAATTTTAAAATTATTAGTATAAAAAATAAATATTTTATACATTTTAAAATAACGATACGAATAAAATATATATAATAAAATGTATAATATTTTATATAATCCTTGCTAATTCTTCTTCATGAATATTATAAAAAACATATTATTTTCTTTAACACATAATTAAAAAAAAAATCTTTATTATCATTATTTCCCCTTTTCTAGCTCAGAATTTCTAGCTTGCCAGGGCGACAAAGGCAACGATATCTCATTGGATCACCTCTGCTTACATTTCATCAAATTTTTAAAAATAATTTTAATAATAAAACATTTTTTCCCTTAGGGGATAATAGGATATTTTTTTTTTAGTCCCACAAGGCCACGGATGACGTCCCGTAAAGACGAAATTACCGGCTGTCAACCCACGTGTAACCACGTCTTCACGTGTGTAATGAGTGAACCCAACGGGAACGCCTAGGTTATATCTTACTTCCCTCCCAAATCACTCTTTGACTTTCCATGGAACTCTTGTAAAAAGTGACCCCCCAAAAAACTCAAAAGCAAATAGTTTGCTTTGTTTTTCAACACTCGTGCTCACGAACCAGTGATCCGTTCCAGTCGTACACGACGAAAATATTGAAAACCAAACGGACACAAAAAGAAATAAGATTATAGTCTGGGCAAAACCAGTGGTGACAGAGCTAATTTAATATATCTGATCTGAACGAAAGGAGGCCCGAAAAACGCCGTTAGGTAAAGAAATAGAAAACCATCCATTCCCTTTATAAAACAAATGTATGAATAGGTGTACAAGGGTTCCATAGCTGGAGGGGTAGATTACCATGGCGCCCTTAGGCCCTGCTTACCCTGCCCTTCATTACATGCCTTCGCCCGCCACTGCAACAAATAACAAGCGCAAGCGCCGTCCGGCAGGAACGCCGGGTAAGGGAGGTGGAATTTTTTTCTAATTTTATGCAAGGATTGTTCTAATTTGAAGATATGTTTGTTGATTTATTTTTATTTTTTGGGTGGGGTGTGGGATTTGCAGATCCTGATGCGGAGGTGGTTTCTCTGTCGCCCAAGACGTTAATGGAGTCGGACAGATATGTATGCGAGATATGCAAGCAGGGGTTCCAGAGAGACCAGAACCTACAGATGCACCGGCGGCGGCATAAGGTGCCGTGGAAGTTGCTGAAGCGGGAGACGCCGCAGACGCGCAAGCGGGTGTTCGTTTGCCCCGAGCCGACGTGCCTCCACCACCACCCGACCCACGCCCTCGGAGACCTCGTGGGCATCAAGAAGCATTTCCGCAGAAAACATAGCTCCTGTAAGCTCTGGACCTGCGACAAGTGCTCCAAAGGGTATGCCGTCCAGTCCGATTACAAGGCCCATCTTAAGACCTGCGGCACCCGAGGCCACACCTGCAACTGCGGCCGAGTCTTCTCCAGGTATACAATTACTAAAGAAGTTGTTCAAACAAAATGAGGTTAAAACATGCAATCAAGTGGAACGTTGTAGGGATCCTAGGGGTTATCCCTGAAGGTCTTTTGGGTTCTCAGTAGGGGATGATAAGTTAAATTCACTAATATTAATAATTCTTTGTTAATAGCGTAGCAGGTTTAAAGGTGAAAGTTTTTGCTTTTGTTTATGTGAGGCTTCTTATCTTATTAATATCAGTCGCGACATGTATGTATAAGGGGTAGTTGGCCTTCTTGCTTTCTAACTGGTTCATATGATGCTATTCCATAAATGAGATCATATTTAGTTAGCAATGGCTCATTAAATCAAAAATTGGTTTGATGGTATCTTGCTATGTTCGAATCACGGTAGCAAAAATATATACATAGAGTCAAGTCAAGTTAAGTTTAAACCACTGATTTGATTTTCAATCTATATGGGTCTTGCAGAGAACATTCATAATGGATAGAACATTCATAATGGGTAGATGCCAGTTAAGTTTAAACCACTGATTTGATTTTCAATCTATATGTTCCTCTAGCAAAAAAATATATACAGAGTCAAGTCACCTGTCTTCGGATTATGTATTGAGCGATTAGGAACCTTGGGGTCTCTAGATTTTCTTTTCTTTGGGACTAACAGATGGTATATAATTTGTGACTCAGGGTGGAGAGTTTTATCGAACACCAAGACACATGCGGTGCAATGGAAGAGAACGGAGGAGGTCGCAGTCTAAGCGAGTCTGTCGAAATATATAACAGAACTGCGATGACTTCAGCTACTTTCACAGCGTTTCTAGGGCCGAGACGAGAGCTTCAGCTAATGCCTTTCAATCAGCAAAGTGGATTCACACTACAGAATTCTTCAGAGCCGGATTATGATCCAATAAACGAACAAGGACCTCATTCAAACGAAGAAACCTCTCTTGCCGTACAGCTATCTATCGGACTCAGCAGCCAGAACGAGCCTCATAAATCTGGAAAACAATCAAAATATGGGAGTTCATCCGATCTCAGATTGAATCTCAGCGATACCGAAAGTAATATTAGAGCCGATCCAGAAAATGAGCAGCCCATGGCTTATATAAAACATATGAGGAAGGTGGCCAAAATGCAGCTGGAATTGGCACATGCCGAGTTTGCCCGGGCCGAGGGATTGAGACGGCAGGCTCAGGCGGAGCTTGCAGAAGCTCAGCTCCTGAAAGAGAAGGCACGCAGGGAGATTGATTCATTAAATCAAATAACATCATTACTATGTGAAGGATGTAGGGAAAAATTTCAGGAAAACGAACATACAAATAATATTTTTCCTCCTAATAAGTTGGTGATGGCACTGCCATTCTTTGCAACCCCACAAAATCCTTGCGAGGAAATATCAAAGCGAATGCTTAGCCACAAAATTCCCATCTCAAATTCTCTGAGTTCTTACGTTACATACTCCAGACACGCCTAACCCCACCGAGTTTTTTTTCCCTTCATTGTTTTCTCAAAGTATTTAATTTACTTGGTGTACAAGTTTGTCAATTCGATCAATCCCGTTGACATTTTGTAGGATGAAGAAGAGGAAGATTTTTTTATTTGTTTATGGTTGAACATGAGGGAATGATTGATTTTCTTAAAACTCAGCATCCCACAATGGGGAATCGCAATGATCGAGCTTGTTAATGGCGTCGGTGGCTTTGAGCAAAAGTAAATCTCGTGCATTGAACTGTTTGTTATTTTAATTCGTTCTTTCATTTATGGCGACTGTAGGATTATAATTAGTGTCGGATGACAACGACTCTATAACACCTTTATTTGATCTTGGTGATGGTCAGAAAGGGCTGATATTTTTGAAATCCCCGGCAGCTTTCTTTCGAGGAAAGAATGAGGCGTTGAATACTAAGCCTCACTTTGTCCAAATTGGAGTGTCTAGAAAGCGATATTTAAAGCTTTAATGCTGATTACATGTGCGATTCCACCAAAAGACTGCTGGATGTTTTTAATTTTTTCTTATTCCCACTTACATAGAGAAATATTTCTTATTAGCACTTTGAATTGACTATATAGGTAATATTTCAATTCAAAGTGGCAGCATTTGGATTTGTTTTTTAATTAGTTTACCTTTATGGCAGCATTTGGTACAGCGTCTGTTAACTGCATTCACATTATCCTGGCTAAAGGTTATTTATAATTGAATGGGCTCATCTTTTCTGATTAAGCTGTTCAAAAACAAGAGGTGGGCTTACCTAATCTATAGTCACACATTTATTGAGAGATTATAAAATGCTATTGCTCATGCTCATGGGAAGGAGAGCTTTTCCACTAATAATCTATAAATGCAGGAAGCAACCATATTTAGAAATAAGCAAAGTATGGAACAAAGGAAGAATTACTTGCTTATAGTTATGTGCAGGGCGGCCTTCACTAAAATAAACCATATAGAGAACAGAGATTAGAGGTAGACAACCAAATAAACCCAGAAGTTGAGACTAAGTGTGTAGATGTATACTTTTTATTGAAGTAGGATGCAGAGCATAAATAGAAGTATGGTTATCTTTTTTATGATTAAAATGGGAAGTTTTTAAATAAAAATTTAAAGATATTAATTATATATAATTTTGGAATATTGTAGTGTTTTTGTTTTGAAATTTAATCATAAAAACTCAAATTTAAATTGGAATGAAGTGTATGTAAGTGTGTATAATATATATAAAAATATCTTATAAAAATCTTAAAGATATTGTATGGCAATGAAAATCATAAGGTTTACAAAATAGGTAGTAGTTGTTAGATTGTTGTTAAAGTCATCATTAAAAATAAAAGACTAATTTCATGTTAAGAGCTTGCACGTTATGATAGTATTCACTTTAAAATTAATTAAAGATGGTTAAATTAGGTTCATTTCAAACTAAAAGTTAGTGTTTGTTGTAATAATTGGATATAAAAAATAAATAGAAAAAGTTGATGTATATAAAAAAAAAAAAAAAAAAAAAGCCTTTAATGTAAGAGAAATAGGTTAATTATAGAGTCAAATATATAGTAATCAATGTTTTTTTCTTTTTAGAAAGAAAATTTTTGAAAGGGTTGTCTTTTCTCTTTAGTCACATCGAGCTATATAGTTTATCCTTTGCTATCGAGATTTAAATCTTGGTGTGGGCTACATCATCCATATGTACCAACCATTGAACCAAGGCTTCATTATTACTTTCTTTAAATATTCATCAACTAAATTGAATCCTATATGGAAATTTGATTCAACTACATTAGCTTGATTGAGCTACTCATATATTAAGATTTTTTTGGCAAGTAGCGTCCTAGATCTAAACTATGTTGGTAGTGAACATTGAACATAGAGCAAAAATCTTACTTCCTTTCTTGAAGCTACTGCATTGGTAGTGAACATTGAACATAGAGCAAAAATATTCATCATCATAAGCTACTTCATAAGGTTTATATCATTGCTTTACTCTATTTTTGAATCCAATATAATAGAGTTATATACACCCTACGACACTATACTCTAATATAAAATATTTATATATTTGCTTCATATTTAATATAAGTGCATTATATTCTATAGTGAATTTGCATCATCATTCACAATTGTATTTGTTGTATGAGGTGCATTTCTTGATCAATCTAAAATGGAACCACCATTTCTCCTTGCTTCCTATAGTTCATCTATGAACTTAACTTGCATATGAAACATGCTAGTTTTGTGATTTATCCTCTATTCCATCATCTTGGACCTATAATGCAAGTCAAGTTGTATAGAAAAGTTTTTCTTATTCCTTGATTCTCTCTATTTCATCCATATTCTTTAAAAATATCCTTGTCCATAGTAGGACCTTCCAATATGATTAATCATTGGATACCCATTCACATATGCTTTTGGTACAATAAGCAAGGTATCACATTAGTTTCCATGTCCGAGTACCTTGAAGAATTTCATAACTAAAAAAGACCACTTTAAATAAAGAAATAAATCACATAATTAGATATCAAAATCATCATAGATGCTAAGAAAATTATTCAAGATGCACTGGTAGAACTAAAAACACTTTGTTTAGGGTAGTTTCAAGATATCATGATTAATATGGAGTCCCATGTGCAAATCACAACCCTATGCCTTTCCAAATCAAAATCCCTATGAAGGTACACACAAATAATTGGATTTACTATCTTGAAGTCTACTATTATACCAATTGATTCTAGAAATTTAATAAGATTATATTTATAGTTCAAAGGGTGTATAAGTAAGCTCCTTATTGGTGGGAAGTCACTTGCAATAGGATGTTATTTATAGATATAATTGTCCATAGAAGAACCTTTCATTATGCTTCATCATTGGATGCCTATTCATGTATGCTTATGGTAAAAGAAATGAGATTTCAAACTAGCTTCCATGTTTAGGCACCCTAAATAATGTTATTCTTACAAAGGGACACTATAAATAGAAAATAAACCACACAACTAGAGACCAAAATTACCCCAAATGTTAAGAATATGATTTAACATTTACTAGTAGAACTAAGAAACACTTTATTTTGGGTAATTTTAGGATCTCATGATTAATATGGGGCCCCATAAACAACTACCAATCCCATGCCATTCTAGTTCTAAATCCCTATGTAGTTACATGCAAACAATTGTCTTTAGTAGCTCAAAGCCTACTATGCTACCAGTTGATTCTCATTCTCTAAAAATATTGTATTTGTGGTCTTTAGATGTCTAAGGTAGTTACTTATTGGTGGGAAGCCACTAGCAGTAGTATCAAATAAGGAACACCAATAACATTTTGGATAGTCTTAATTAAGTTGGTTTGTTAGTAGTTCTATCCCTTACACTACTACAAAGATAAATGCATGTGATTTTAGCAATTGGTACATTGTAGAGATTATAATATCTACCAATACATTGATGAGTATAATGAACTTATCACTCATCTATGAGTTGATATCGATGAAAAGCATTGGATGCTCAAGTATGTCAATGGATTCCAATTGTTGGACATTTTGAGTCCCTAAGTTAAAGTTGTCATTGATGTCACCAGATGAAGTCATCATTAATACCAAATATTTCAGTAGGAAACAAAGGGGATAAAAATGGTTATTTGATATCCAATAAGAAGGCCAAAGATCAAGTAAAACAGTGCAAAAGACAAAAGTAAAAAAGGAGTTTTAATATTTATTTTATAAATTATTTAAATTTAGTGTGAATTTAAATTTTATAAATAAATATTAAAGGTACTTTATAAAAGGTATAATATTATAATAGTGGTTATTATAATATTAAATATGCCATGGTGAAAACCCAAATAAAACATTTATAATTCTTATTATAATGTTTTATAAGGAAAAAGTGGGTTGTATAAAGTCTAAAGATATTTTGATAAACCCAAAGGTGGGGTTTAAGACCAAAGGTTGTTAAGCCTTATAATTTCTCCGACGTTCACGAAGGAGCTAGCACCAACGTATTAACGTTGGCAAGAAATTAATATAAAATATTTTCCAAAAACCATTGGCAATTACCCTTGCTCGAATATCGAATTGCATGTGAATAAGAGGAAAGAGCTCGTGAAAAACATTTTTGTTTGCTACAAAAAGGAGAAAAATAGAAGGTGCACGGTTTGAGGGCACATAGGCCAGCTTGGCCTAGCGGTGCATTGAGTTGTTTGGACGCAGGAGGTCCCGTGTTCGAATCGCAAGTAGTGCGAAAGGGAAGACATGTTTGACGCCTAAGGCACACACAATTTTTATTGAAGGCGCACGTTTTCGCAAAGGATAACAAGAACGTTGTGCTTGTTGGTCGTTGTGCGAGCACGTGGATCGACGATGGCTTTGGTCGTGGCTAACGCACTTAGGTAAGGAGGAGATAAAGGGTTTGAAACCCTCCAAGGCAAGTTTAATTTTTGTAAAATATTTTTAATTGTCCCATGTGGAGTTATAAGGGTGTTATATGCCTTAGGGAAATTAAAAGGGGTTATGATTTAATTTTATTTTATATAAGAATTGCATAAATTTTTTTTATTAAAGTGGATTTATTTTAGTGGGGCAATTTAATTAAAACTTGTCATTAGGGGTTATGAGGAGTTTGCGAAGGATAGTAATGACATTATTGAGAATTAAGGTTATTGTGAACTAATTTCTCATAAAAGGGGTTATTTATTTTATAGTAAGACTATGGTGAAAATTATTATTGAGTTGGATTAATAAGGTGTTATTGAGTTATTATTTTTGTATTGTGGTATTACTCAAGTCTTCTAACCCTTTTGTGATTGGAAAGAGAAATTTATGAGAGTGGCATATTTGTGAGAACAACTCCTTGGCATAAAAAAGGTATGGGTAAATTCCTTCTTGGTTGAGTTGATTGATTGGCTTTATTGAAAATTAAGTTTGGAGTGAAAAGGACTTGATTAGGGTTTCCTTTTCGAAAGTGGTTGAGTTATTGCTTCAAGGTTTTCTAATTTGAGAGTTGAGATTAAAACCTTGTTTTATTAGCATTGTTGTTGAGATCATTGGTTGAGTGAAGTATTTGAGTTAATGCTTCAAGGTTTTATGAAATTGAGAGTTGTGATTAATACATTGTTTGATGAGCATGGTTTTTGAAGTGATTTGTTATGCAAATAACTTGAACTAGGGTTTGAAAATATCATGAGTATCATTGTTATGTGAGATTTGTTGTTGAGCATTGTTGGAAAATTTTTGAGTTGGATGATACATGCTTGGACTAGGGTTTGTGAGCAAGTGTTGTTTCTTGAAGTGATTGGTTGAGTAGAGTTGATTGAGCCTAGTCAAGTGTATGTATGGAGTGATTGTTCAAGTTCCATAAAATAAACTATTCTATATTCTCAGTTGAGAAAGTGATTGAGTTTGTGAGAATAAAACATATTGAGTCTCTAACAATTCTCTTTATGCTTCTATGATATTGAGTTGAGAAAGTAATTGAGTTTTGAGAATAGAACATATTGAGTCTCTAACAATTCTCTTTATGCTTCTATGAGATTGAGTTGAGAAAGAGATTGAGTTTTTGAGAATAGAACATATTGAGTCTCTAACAATTCTATTTATGTTTATATGATATTGAACAAGAACAGTGTGATCTTGTTGAGTAGATTTGGATAGGTTCTAAGTGGAACTGTTGAGCAGATTTGAATAGGTTATGAGTGGACCCGTTGAGCAGATTTGAGCAGGTTTTGAGTGGACCTATTGAGAATATTTGAGTAGGTTCTGAGTGGACCTATTGAGCATATTTGAGTAGGTTATGTGTGGACCTATTGAGTAGATTTGAGCAGGTTCTATGTGGACCTACTGCGCAAATTTGAGAAAGTTCTAGAGAGAACTTGTGGATAGTTTAGTGTGAGCTTTTGAGGAAGCTTGCAAGGCAGATTTGAGACAAGTATTTGAGAAGACTTGAGAGTAGAGTTGATTGATTTGTTCAAAACTTGAGTTAAGGTTTAGGGTAGATCCAACAGAGTTGAATCAAGCCCTGAGTTAGGGCTTGAGAATAGAGATTGAGCAAATTTATGCTAGACCGAATGAACTATGTTTAGTATAAACTTGAGAAGATTTGTTGAGCAGATTTGTGCTAGACTGAATGAACTGTGTTTAGTACAGACTTGAGAAGATTTGTTGAGCAGACTTGTGCTAGACCAATTAGACTGTGTTTAGTGCAAGAGTTGATAAGAACTATGCTAGACCGACTAGAGTATGTTAGTAAAAAATTAAGACCGAGCTTTGGAGGTGACAGAGCAGAGAGGACAGAGTCTCTAGTGGATAGATATCCATCAGCCAGGATATTGAGGACATGTCTTCTAAGTGAGGACAAGAGTCTTCAAGTGGAGAGAGATCCACCAGTCAGTGCAGTGGAGGCAGTATCTTCTAGAGGATCACCAGCCAGAGTAGAGGAGAAGGAGTTATCCTATGGATAGAGATCCATAAAATTGATTTAGGGAATTGGTGTCTTCTTTGGACAGAGGTCCATAAAAATTGTAATTGGGAAGGATTACCAAGAGATTTATTGAGAAATTTTAGTGAAATATTTTCTCCGTGGAAGTAGCCATGTTTGGATGAACCATGTAAATTGTTGTGTCTCTATTGTGTGTGGTGTTATGTACATTTATTTGATTACTGCTATTGATATTGCTATATTTACATCGCATATATTGGTTTGAGAGAAAAAGTAAAAAGTGCTCTTAAAATATTCACCCCCCCTCTCAGTATAAGCTTGTGTTCTTCACCAATGCCATCTATTGAATTTTAGAATACATTCTAGAAATGAATAGAATCAATACATTATCTAAAATTAAAAATATCTCATAGAAAGAACTCAAACATTATGAAGGGTGTTAGTAGACCCTAAAATATTTTTATTAGAAGAAATAATAAGGACTCCAACCAATACATAAATATTTGGTAGTAAAGAGTATAAATACCCAATTACAAGAGACCTTTAGGTCAAGGCTAAAGAATTGATCTTCAATTTTTTTGGTTAGGTATAAGAAGGAGAATTGAAAGGGTCCCTAAATATTTTATAGAGGGGGTTTTGAAAGGGTCCTCAAACCTAATATCTAGTAATAAAAACTTCCAAATAGAAACCAAGGTAAAACACAAGAAGGTGTGACCCACCTAAGGGAAAAGGAGACCAAACTTCAAATAAAATAAACCAAGATTAGTTGGGTCCTACCCAACCTAAAATGAAAATAACCAAATTTTAAGAGTTGGATCTTATATCTAACATAAACTGATCCTGCATTTGAGAACCCATAAACTAAGCTGAGTTGAATCCCATGGATTCAAAAAAAATAATATTCTTTCCATAACTTGGAGGATTTAAAAAAATATCAAAATGAAGCTTCCCACCCAAGCTAAAAAAATAACTGCCTCAGGAATTAGGAAAATTGACTAACATATCCAACATTACAACCAACAATTCTATCTAACATAAATTTGAAGGGCTCAATTTAAAAAAAATCTCAAAAACCAAGAGCACTCGAGTTTGAATCAGAGATAAAAATTAGGCCTTCTTTCCCATAATAGGAATCCTAATTTTGGAAACTTTGGCCTCCACTAGGAGGTACCCAACAACAAAAAACAAGAACTCTTTCCAGTAGCAGGCACATAGGGTCAAACTCTAAACCAATAAAAAACCTACTAGAAAGTCCCATTAAATAACCTTTTGCCCAACATTATAGAGAGGTCATAACCATTCCACGCAACTTCTTGAGGATAAATCCCTAGAAAGAATGAAAAAACCAAAGAATTTTTAGGTTCTTGCCTAAATTTGGATCAAATTCAAATTTAAGTTTTTCCCTTCCCCTACTAGAAAAATTGAAAACCTACAACAAAACTAAGGGGTAGACTGCTCCAATATGAATCAAAAGGTAAAAAAAAATATTATCCGGTCCATTAGGAACCCTACAATCAAAAAAATTGACTTCTAGTAGAAAAAATACATCCTACAATAGGTATTCTAAAATAAAACCTTCCCATCCAAGACAAGAAGCAAAGATCTAGAACCAAGGGCTCTCAATCATGAATAAAAATTAAATAACCCACCCAAAATAGGAACCTAGGTGACATACCACTATATTCCTACCCAAAAAATCAAGTTCAAGGGATGCTCAAATTTAAAATCAAAATTAAAACCCATACAAAATAAGAAACCTAATACTAGAAGTACAAACCACCAACACCCAACACAACAAACCAATATTGTAGGAGGAACTAAGAAAGATCTGGTCAAGATGCAAAGAGGCTCACTCCCACAACATAAAGAATGAAAAACAACCACCTCAATACCTATGGATTATAAACCTATAGGCACACCAAAGACCAAAAAGGAGGGTTCAACTGTCCCAACCTTCCACCCAACAACCCAACCTATTGTTGCATCTCATCCAACAACCTTACCTGTGGTTGTGGTTCCTTCAATCGATCCAACCTCAAACAAGCCTTCCACCCAAGAGAGGCTAGCCTTCCATGCTCCTTTAGCCTAACCAACCTTCCATAATCCTTTAGCCTTCCCAAATTTCCACTCAGCATCTCAGCCTTCCATTGTAGCTTCTTTAGTTAGGCTCCTTTAGTTGGACCATCCTTCCACACTCCTTCAGCCTTATCGACCTTCCACGCTCCTTTAGCCTTCCCAGTCTTCCACCTAGCATCCTAGCTTTCCAATGCAGCTCCTTCAATTATCCTAGCCTTCCATAATTCTTTAGCTAGCCTAACCTTCCATGGTCCTTTAGCCTTTTTCCTCCACTAGTCTTCATTATAAATAATAAAATATCATAATAAATTCACCTATGTAAGTCATACAATATCCCAAAGAGCTATATGATAAATATTATACAAAATTTAGTTGTGGCCTCAAGTGAAGCTTAACACCAAATATTCCAACACCTGCTAAAGCTGAACAAGGGATATAGAGATAAAACCTTATCAATCATATCCCCTAAGAGATGTTGTCCTATTCCAAGATGCTCCCATAATTTCCTAAAAGGGATCTTGGGCATGATCTTGGTTAGGTTTATCTATTTTTTACTCTCTTGACAACACAAATTGTGTCAAAAATCCAATAAACATAAAGCCATCACACATAATGCATCCAAACCTCAATATGCTTGGTTTTCTAATGAAAATCTAGATTGCAAGCTTAATGGAAATTTTATTATAAAAATTAAGGATGACAAAAAACTATTTATGCATACCCACTTGCTCCAAAATCATGAGCATCATCACAACTACTTCATGGTCTCATTTATATCATAGTATTTGAATTTTATAGAAGAATGATATATAGTGGACTATCATCTACAACACCAAGAGAATTGGATATATCCAAGATAGGAGATAAATCTATAGTGGTGCACCATTGATCCAAATCATTGGCCCAATCTACATAAAAAAATCTTGTCAAAATTTAAAGTGATCCAATTGAATAGTGAATACTTGTCTATTATGTTCCTCTAATGTAGCAAATGATCATCTTGGTTATTATCCAATGACTCTCATAGAGTGCATGTATGTACTTATAATAATAGCTAATAACAAATATAATAATTGGTTGATTATGAGTATGATAGATAAGATATTCAAGAAGTAATCAATACAAGGTAGAATCCACCAAAGGAGTAGTGTAATATACTTATAACTTCAACCCAAAAGCAAATGGGTTTTACCAAGCTTGAAATCCATTCTAATTTTTTGTAAAATATCCAAGGTATACTTGGGATGAGAAAAAGTGATCCTAAAGGGTGATTGATCAATTTTAATCTCTAAGAAGTAATGCAAAGGCCCCAAGTATTTCATCTCAAAAGTGTCATAAGGTTGTGATCTCATCTCTTGTACCAAAGACATCAAATTACTTGTAATAATTATATCATCAATATATAACACAATCACCAATATCTCATTATTTTGATTCTTGATGTACACATCATGCTCTACCTCATGGTACTAGAATCCACATATAATAAAGAGGAAACACATATTCTCATACCAAGCACAAGGAGCCTTCTTAATCACATACAAGGACCTCTTAAGTTGGCATACTAAGGAATTAGGTTAGTCAAGCTTAAAACCGGGTGAATACCTCTTATATATCTCATCCTAAAGATTCCCATGAAGAAAATCACTATTCACATCCATATAATATACCTTCCATCCATAGGAGGAAACTATGAAAAAATCACATATATAGAGTCCATCCTATATACTGGAACAAAGGTCTCTAAGTATTCAATTCCCTCCTCCAATGAAAATCCCTTAGTAACAAGTCATACCTTGTGCTTCTCCACATAATCATTGATTGTATACTTAGTCTTATATACCCATTTGTAGTCCTAAAAGAAGAAAATATTTCCATGTATAGTTCTTCATCAATGACTCATACTTGATAAATATAACATCCTACCACTTTGAACAAATCTTGGATTGAAAATAGGTGAAGGGGTCTCCAAAATCACCAACCCTCAAGATCAAGACCAAAGAAGGAGACTTTTGATGAAATTCCTAAGAAAGAATGGATTGGGTATCCTAAAGAAGATCCTAAACCCATTTGGGCATGGGGAAAACCCTAGAAGAATGCAACGCATCCCATGGGGTGGCATCATAAAAAATCTACATTAAATGATCTAATCTAGTATCACCATCTATCTCAACATCCATAATAGTCATAAAATGCATAGGATAATCAAGATTACTATATATAAGCATAAAAAAAGTCAAGTCAAAGAAAGCCAAAACATCTAGAATGATACCAATGAGAATATATGAGGGAGGAGTAGGAATTAATAGAGAATATATGGAGGAAGAATGCTTGACTGAAAAATAGGGAGAGGATCAAATGAAGCAACTAGAAGGACCTCATCAAGAAAGATATCTCATTGAATGAGAGTATCCCACTATAGGGATCATATAGTCAATAATCATGGGAGGTATTAGAATACCCCATAAAATGTCATGATGCATATTTAGATCTATCTTATTTTTTATATATTTGGGAATATGGATCCATGTAGTAGGTCCAATGGTACATAAGTGAAATATGTTAGTCTTGTTACCTATCAATATATCAATAGGATTCATACCTTGAAAAACTCAAATCAGAGCATGATTAATGATATATGTTGCAAAAGTCACTACTTCACTCCAAAACTTAGGTTCCATATATTTGACATACAACATAAATTAATCTATCTCCATGATAAACCTTTTATTTTTCTCAGCTATCCCATTTTATTTTGGATTAGAAATCCTCTTGAAAGTAATACTATAAAGAGTAAAATTTAGTAAAGACATGGATCACATCTTCTCTCCTCTATCTATCCTTAAGATCTTGATCTTACTCTTGAATTAGTTCTCCATAAGTACCTTGAATTACTTGAACTTCCTAAAATCCTCATGCTTGGTATAAATGGTGTATAACTAGACATATAAGGAGAAATAATCAATGAAGGCAAGAAAATATTTACTCCTAGAAAGCTATGGTGCCCTCATAGTTCAATAAATTATTTAAATTATAATCTACTTCTTAGCCAAGAGCTAACATTGTGTGATGTATTAAATAGGCCTACAGGTATTTCATTGTATAAGGTATTTATTATTTTGTAATATTTTATTATGTAAGCCCAATGGGCCTTGGTTAACCTTGTCATGTTTAAATCCTATTTATTATTTGTAATTAACCTAAAATACCACTTATTATGTTAGATTATATTAAACTCTATGATGTAATTGGGGTTTTGGTATTGCTATAAATACCTCCTCACACTCCTCATTTATCAATAGAGTATTGTGCAATATGAACTATGGATAGTGACTATTTACGACATCTATAAGTGCCCCAAATATATTTTGTCCTTATTTTGGATTTTGAATAAGATTTGAGTGGATTTTTTTGCTTTCATTTGTTTTTAGAAAATATTGTGAATTCAAACATGGTATTAGAGAGGGTGTGGACTGACATTGCTTGGTCACATAGGAAGATGGTTTGGGACCTCTAATATTTTTTCTAGACTCAAGGATGTTTTTTGTCCATTGCTTTATAAGGATATTTGCCAAAACAAAAAAGGAGATTAATCCACATTTTTAAATCCATATTATCATTTTTTTTGGATATTTATTACCTACTCCAGCTTTTTTCTTGTTTTTACTAGGTAAATCTTGATGATTCTATTTTTTTGTCATTTGAAATGGATCCAGACCACCACAAAGAATTTATCACCTTAGGATCATGGGCATGAGTTGTCACCATTTTTTTGATTCAAAAATCCCTTTTTGCACACCTTTTTTTTAAATTGATGCTTGACTGGTAGGGTCATGTTATCACATTCGATAAAGGTAATGCACTCATAACCCCATACTGGCTAGTAGTCAAGTTGGATGGATGACCACCTTTGTTTGTTGCTATTTCTATCGATCATGGGTTCAAAACACCATCGATCGACTCTACATCATTGTCTTTTTTAGCATTTGGTAATTATAATTAGTAGACATGGCACAATGCACAAGGAAACCATCACTTGAATACATGTGGAAGGAGATCCCTCATTTGAGGTGGACAAGGATAATTTATTGGTGATATTTTTAGGAAATGTCATCTATTGGGGCGTTACCATTTGTGTTGGAGTATATTACATTATTTGGTACATGCTAATGTACCTCCATGGTACCTTCATGGTACATATTGTAAATATTAGACTAGGGTCAAGTCTTAGATTAGAGTGTGAGTAAATATTTTATGTAATGTAATAATGTGTAGGAAATGCACAAGTGTCATGTGAGTAAGTGTGCAAGTGTGATGTGTGTATATGTGCACAAGTGTCTTATATGTAAGTGTACACAAGTGTCTTTAGATTAGAGTGTGCTAAGTGAAGAGTCATGTGTAGTTGTGCATACAAGATAGAGTCATATGTATGTGTTGTGGCTGCTCCACAACGTACCCCAAAATTGGGGACCCACCTTTTTGCATATTTTCCAAGAAGACCGAAGTGGCCCATATGCTAAAGATCAAAGAAAAAGCAAAACACCGCAAGGAGAAAAAGTGTCGCGATATCGCGACATGTTGCATTTTCGCGGTCCAAAGCAAAGAGAAAGAGCAAGGAGAAAAAAGTGTCGCGATATCGTGACATGTTGCATTTTCATGGCCAAAAGAGAAGAGAAAGAACAAGAAAGAAAAAGTGTCGCGATATCGCGACATGTTGCATTTTTGCGGCCAAAAGAGAAGAGAAAGAACAAGAAAGAAAAAGTGTCGTGATATCGCGACATGTTGCATTTTCGCGACCAAAAGAGAAGAGAAAGAACAAGAAAGAAAAAGTGTCGCGATATCGCGACATGTTGCATTTTCATGGCCAAAAGAGAAGAAGAAGAAAAGTGTCGCGATATCGCGACATGTTGCATTTTCACGGTCAAAGAGAAGAGAAAGAACAAGAAAGAAAAAGTGTCGCGATATCGCGACATGTTGCATTTTCGCCAAAGAAAGAAAAAGGACAAGAAAGAAAAAGTGTCGCGATATCGCGACATGTTGCATTTTGGCCACCGTACAAAAAAAAGTGTCACGATATCACGACATGTTGCATTTTCATGACTCAAAAAGAGAAACAAAAGTGTCACGATATCGCGACATGTTGCATTTTCATGACTCAAAAAGAGAGAAACAAAAGTGTCACGATATCGCGACATGTTGCATTTTGACTCAAAAGGAGAGAGAAACAAAAGTGTCACGATATCGTGACATGTTGCATTTTTGACTCAAGAGGAGAGAAACAAGAGTGTCACGATATCGCGACATGTCGCATTTTGCAACTAAAAAGTGGACAGTGCATCGATATTAGTGATGAACACCAGGATAGTGAAATGGAAGACTGCATAATGACGTGGACCTATAAGGAATAAATCGAAGATTGAATAAGGTAATTTGTCACATAAGGACAAAATCCAATGAATAAGACAAAACGTTACATAAGGAATCTTTAATGATTTGAAATCATTTAAGATGGTCGTTACACATGGAAGGAAGCGGACGCATGCCCATGTGGAGAAAAGGAAACGTTTTTTTTGAAATCAAACGAAAAGTGAAGAAAACCAAATAGAGGAAGCCAAACCATGGGAATGAAATGAAGGGCCACAAAATAGAAATGAAAAGCTTTTTTGGAAACCAAAACACATGCATGCACAAGGGAAGGTGAAACGAACAACCATTGGAAAATGAAACGAAAAGCTTCCTGAAAATTTTAAATACGCCAGGCAAGGATGTTTTGAGGGGTTGGAAACTGCATGCGAGTAGAGTTGCAGATTTGAAGGCAAGAGGGCCATTCTGGACCTGTTTTGGGCTGTTTTTCTTCCATGGACTGGTTTGGGAAAACCAAAAATTTTTGTTATTGTAAAATGACAAATTTTTAATACAGAAAATTTCAGAAAGTTGCATCTTATGGACAAGAAAGGAGGAGTCATTTTCTGCATGCAAGATTAAATGTCTATTTTTTCCCCTTTTCAGATTTTAGGCTTGTAAATGGAGTTTATGCAAGTTTTCTTGGTTGCTTCATGTGAATGTTTAAATCTGAAAACCTCATTTAAAACCCTAGGAGCCAACACTTAGCTTATCCGGATTGTGCTTGTTTTGCAAGTCCAATAGGTTAGGTTGCATGCATGAAAACCTCACATCTTCGGTTTTGTCGAAATAGGATAGCATCAAACTGAATGTATTTTATTTTCCATTTTCTGCATTTCATTTTCAATTTTCTGCATTTTATTTTTCCAAAAATTTTAACTTTTTTTTAATTTTCAAGCATTAAAATAAACATTTAAAAAATTTCAAAATCCAAAAATAATTTCACCATTGCGTAGGTTATACTTCAGACTTCCAATACGCACTTTGAAATTTCATTTTCGGAGTTGTTTAGTATTTTTAAAAATTCATCGAAGTTGTTGTTTTATTACAGATTTTAAAAAATCCGAAAATAGAAAATTTCCATTTTAAGGTCGAATTTCATTTTTTCAGTTTCATGTTTTCACTCATGAGCCTATGATGACATTCCCTTCATGAAAATTCCAATTTCATTGAAGGAGTTATGTTTTATGGCATTTCACAAATTTCCATTTTTTGAGCCTAAAATTACCCTCTCTTCATAAAAATTCTAATTTTACGAAAGAGGGGTAATTTGAGTATTACATTGAAGGTCATTTCTTCAAAGCACTTAATTGTTCATCTTGATGAAAATTTGATTTCATTTAAGAGGGATAAGTTAAAGTGACATTTAAAGCCCTTAATTTAAGGCCATAAATTATTGCTTCTTTGTGAAAATCTATTTCACCAAAGAGGGATAGTTTATCGATCACATTGAAAGCTATCTTCATCTTCATGATAAGAAGCCATATTTGGACTTAATAAAGAAGATAAAATCTACCTTAAAACCCTCAAGATAAAAGGAATTAAGGCACTACATCGTGGTCATATGAGGGCCAACTCACATTTGCTTTATTTTGGTTCAATGAACAATCACTAAAGTTTCATGGTAAAATAAACCAACATTGCCCCTTGTTTACAGTTACTTGCAATCACTAAGGTGTTCCAAGCATTTAAATTGAATATCTTTATTTGAGATTACTAATACACATATGCAAATGCTAATATAGCGGAGACCTTGGAGAAGTTGTTTGTTTAACTTCTTTGCAAGAGGGGATTTGGAACCCAAATCCTAAAGGAGAGTGTACTTTCACAATTGGGTGAAAATACCACTCAACATTTTGGCGCTAGAAGGAGGGCCTGAATTGGTTTATTTCAGTGTGATTTAAATGCTATAGGGATTTAAATTTTGAATATTTCATGCCCTATTGATTATTATCTTTAGCCCTCTTTTAACAATACAACCTTGTAGTGTTAAAAGGAGGACATGAATTGCTATGCATTGTTCTAACGCTTTTGATTGTTCATACAGGAATAATGTGTTTTGATTTGATTTTGAAAAATTTTGGTCTTGACTAACGAGGTTGTCTCCATGCAATTACTTTCATTTGATTTTAATGGATACATCTCTTGGTTGATGCTAACATGATTATTCATACGTTACATGTTTGATATTTGCTAGTCATTTCATGCTTATTTGTAAGGAATTATTTTGTCTAAAATGTAGTTGTTGTCGGTATTATGCTCTTCACTTGCGTGTAATGCGATCTTGTGAATCAGAAAGCCTACAACACTAGGAGTATGCTCTTCACTTGCGCATATGCGATCTGGTGAATCAGAAACTAATTTACATTTTTAGAATATTGCTTTGTCATGGTTCCTTCTTTTATTCATGACTAACAAATTGGTTTTGAAGTTATTCTTTGAGTTTCATTAATGGCTACAACTGCAAGAACGTGGTATGGGATACATGTTAATCCTTTGAACATTAGTGGAGATTCTCATGATTTACCCAAGAACGTAGAAAAACGTTTGCCCAAATTTAAACACAATGGTCCAACATTAGCCGAGGAACATATTCAAGCCTATGTGGATATCCTAGTTAGATGGAATGTCGAACATGAGGATGTGGCATGTAGAATGTTTCCTGGAACCCTAGATGAGGTGGCATATGATTGGTACATCAATTTACCCACTGGTTCTATTACATCTTGGACTCAATTGAAAGATGATTTTATCAATCAATTTAGGTTGCTCATTGATCCTCTCACGATATATCAACAATTTACTTCTTGCAAAAGAGAACCTAATGAGCCAGTGAGAAGTTTCAACTTGAGGTTTCGAAAGCTTTATGCGAGATTAATTTCTCCCTATACTATTGAGGAAAGTGGTGCTCTTCAAATATACTTTCGAGCATTGGATCCATGGTTTGCCATATTTGTTAGGATGAATCCCTTGGTTACTGATCTTGCATCGGCCTACACAGAAGCTATGATTGTAGATCAACAATTGAGGCCACAAGGTTATGGAATGGAGCAATCAACTATGGTAGGACAACTAGGGGCTTGCAATCAAACCTCGATGGTAAATCAAGCATGGGCACAACAAAATTTGATATCAAATGTTTTTCCCTACAATCAACTTTATCCTACCATACCAACTTATGCTCCCACATGTGCTTATACAAGTACTTCCATCCATCCAACTATGCCTCAATTAGAGAATCATGTGGTCACTCATGGAACCATTGCAACAAATGTTCAAGCTTTGTCCGTGGGTATCAATCCAACTAATCCTACTACTTCTACCACTCAACCCAAAGAGTTCGCATCGGAAGTAAAAGAGCAAAAGAAAGTGGTTAAGAAGGTATGTAGGCATGTTCCACCACAAAAATGAGCACGTCAATGTATGCATCCAAATCATCCTAGGAAGAAAATTCATAATGCCGATCTTAATGATGTTTCATGTTATGCTTCTTCAAGCGATACAAGAGATTTTGAGGTGACTCACGTTGAAGTAAATACCTATTCGAAAAGTCTTGAAGAGCATGAAGTTTTTGGAGAAGAAATTCTATGGATGGGTAACAAGAAGTTGGAATCAAATGATCACCATCTTGTTTTGGAAAAGAAATATCTAGAATCATTACCCAAAAAGGAGGATTTGGATGAACGAACTTATGTGGATATGATTTGGTCAGATGTACTTGCAAAGGATTGGAGCAACTATATGACACGGAATTCAAAAATTGATCCCATTATAGAAGCTCCTAAGCCATCACAAGTGGCTGAAAATGAATTTGAAAGAAAATCAACAAATGAAGTTGAAGACATAATCGAATTTCACCACTTGTTCTCGAAAGACACTTTGGATGATGTTCTCGAAAGTGATGACCAAGAGGATCCACACCTTCCAAATTGTGATAAAATTGAATCATGGGTTACAAATTTGGATTATGATAGCTTTACCAATTTGAATTCAAGAGATAACCCACTTTTGGAAATAACTGGACCATCTAAGGAAGGTGAAGATGAATTGGATGAGAAACATGTTGATGAATCAGAAGATGAAGAAGAAGTACTTGAGCATCACAACTTGAAATTGGAAGATGATTACTATGATTCGTGGAAGAAATGGGAAGAATATTATCAATCTAAATCTTCTAACAAACTTGTTGTGTCAATTAATATGCAGGATAACTCAATTGCTTCCTCACATGAGGATACTATAAATCCTGTACAATTTGAGAAAGTTTTGGAAGAGGAATTCGAATCTCATCAAATTTTGGAACATGATAAGGATTCTACAACCATGAATCAAGAAAGAGAGTCATTTGCTTTAGATTCCTTTGAAGGAAAAGAAATTGAAAATCTTGATCCACTTACTTGTGCTACAATGATTATGCCATTTCAAAATGAGAAAATTACAAAACCTAAATCATTTGGGTTTGATATCATTGATGATCCAATTGAAAATCTCACGTTACCCAAAACAACCCAAGTGATTGATCATGGAAATGTGTTAGTTAACCCACCCCTAGATAGACAAGACTTATGGTTTGAAAGGGATGGACATATTTTCAATTGGGTACCTAAGTTTGGTGCCTTTGATAAACAAGTCATGGAGAAAGAACAAGTGCTACATGATGATGAATGTCATGAGAGAAAAGAGGAATTTTCAAATCCTCTTCAAGTAAGGTCAAATGAAAACATGCCAAAGGTAAAATCTCACCTTTTTGGTTTCACCATGCAAAATTCGAATGAAGGTTTGCCTAATGAATGGTTTGATTCAAATATTATTAATGTTATGGCTTTATTGAATGAAAATGAAAGCTTATTTCTACACCATGAATCAAAGTGCGGAATGGACATCTTAAAGAATAGACATAAAGGAATTGAATATCAATCATTGTCTAATCAATTTGAAAACTTGAAACTCCACCATAGGATTATTAATGAAACTAAATCAAATTGGTATGGTGAGAGGGGCAAGTGGAAGTTTGTTTCTTTGTTTGGTTTGATCTTGTTTTTGTTGGATTCCTACAAAACTTGGTATGCGTATCACGTCATATGTCTTTTAAAGAATTCTAATCAGGTTTGGGATCCGGGAAAATGATAATCCAAACTTTTGCACCATCTTGTATTATATTGTACATTTGTATATACTTTTGGTTTTTGTGTTTTGGTTTTGGATTGGATCTCATTTTGGTTTTAAGTTTTGTGTGTTGGTCCTTTGGACACTTTTGGTTTGTCTTGAAAAAAAAAAAAAGAAAAGCGAGATGTCAACTTATGTCCTTATGAATGTTGACTAAGACTAAGAGAATATGAAACATCGGAATTGTATTGCGAAAGCTCCACGAGTATCGCAAACACATTAAAGAATATCGTTTGGAACTTGTGATGCATGAAGTTGTCAGTTTTACAAATTATGGCAAAGTAGGTGGTATACTCCATCAGCATTTCAAAAAGAGCAATGCATTCATCCATATCTCATGTTACATTTCACATTGCATATACATTTCATCTCAGTTGCATCTACATTTCAAATACAATCATTGAAAAGGTGTCGAATCCTCTTAGGGTTATTATATAACATATATTAAAAGGATCCTAAGGTTGGGAACTGATGCCCGAACTATCTTGAACCAAGCACGTTCTACACATATTAAAGAGGATCTTGAGCAAAATGGTCAAAACCATACTTGGAAGAAAAGGTGAGGCGAAAGGAGTATTTCGTGTCTGTCCTATCATGCAACATAATCCTTAAAATAGTGGTTTTTACCACTCCTATAGTGCTTAAAGCCTAAAATCAGAGTAGTAAGGATAGGGTTAAATCCCCATCGAACTTAGGTTGAGGATCCAATTCCCCAAAGCTCTGATTTGATCTTCATGGAGTAGTAAGGATAGGGTCTAATTCTCATCTCGCTTAGGTTGAGAATCCGATTCCCCAAAGCTTCTATTTTGCCTCCATCACGCTTTAAGAAATTAAAAGCGTGATCTACACTCAAGAACTTGAAGTTCCAAAGCAAATATTTTTCATTCTACTTTTATTGCATCATTGATATTGGATTGGAAGGATCGTACTACATGTCCCTTGCAAGGATGGGTAGTCATCCCCAAGGTTCAAGAAATCAAAAGTAAAGTCAAATCCTGGATTATGGGGTTGATCTCCACCGGGGCTATAGACGCCTGATCGGAAGTGGAGTATGCTCATGCGTGGCAACATGTCTTGTCTAAAAGCAAGACCACTGACTGCTCAAACGGACAGGCTAGCCTGACAGTTTCATCCATAACAGGTTAAATCATTTTGTTCAAGATGAGGTAATGAACTCCGGATCAGAGTAGTAAGGATAGGATTAAATTCCCATCTCGCTTAGGTTGGGAATCCTATTCCCCAAAGCTCTGATTTCACTTACACTTGCACATGGGTTCAAAATGGTAGTGACACATAACCAACTTTGGGATCTAGTAAATTAATTCAAGTATACTCATATTTGGTCCTAAGAGGATTTGACAGTTTTAATATGTTTGTTCATGGTACTAGAAAGTTTGAGCCTTTGCAAAGCTTGTTATATCTCTAGCATCTTCACCATACGTTAAATCCTACAGGAATCATCCATAACTTCTCATACGCACGAATCATAAGTGAAAATGACAATGGAAAGTTGAACGAGTTTCAAACGATAGGGAATGAAGCACATTGCACACACCGAGCTGATGCTTAATAATTCTAATGCTTCATGTATTTCTCATCTAGTTTCATTCTTGGGATATTTGCTGACGCTTGTGTTTGAGTTTTGAAGGTGTTCAGGTTGAGTTCTCACCGAAATGCTCAGGAGCATTTCCCAATAGAGTCGCCATTTGTTGTGGCTGCTCCACAACGTACCCCAAAATTGGGGACCCACCTTTTTGCATATTTTCCAAGAAGACCGAAGTGGCCCATATGCTAAAGATCAAAGAAAAAGCAAAACACCGCAAGGAGAAAAAGTGTCGCGATATCGCGACATGTTGCATTTTCAGGTCCAAAGCAAAGAGAAAAGCAAGGAGAAAAATCATATACATGTTCATTAAAAGAGAAGAAGAAAAGTGTCGCGATATCGCGACATGTTGCATTTTGCCCAAAAGAGAAGAGAAAGAACAAGAAAGAAAAAGTGTCGCGATATCGCGACATGTTGCATTTTTCGCGGCCAAAGAGAAGAGAAAGAACAAGAAAGAAAAAAAAAGTGATATCGTGACATGTTGCATTTTAGCCAAAGAGAAGAGAAAGAACAAGAAAGAAAAGTGTCGCGATATCGTGACATGTTGCATTTTCCGGCCAAAGAGAAGAGAAGAACAAGAAATAAAAAGTGTCGCGATATCGCGACATGTTGCATTTTCCGCAAAGAGAAAAAAAAAAGTGTCGATATCGACATGTTGCATCAAAGAAAAAAAGACAAAAGTTATATACATTGCATTTCAAACAGAGCAGAGAAACAAAAGTGTCGCGATATCGCGACATGTTGCATTTTCGCGACTCAAAAAGGAGAGAGAAACAAAAGTGTCGCGATATCGCGACATGTTGCATTTTGCGACTCAAAAAGGGAGGCGAGAGAAACAAAAGTGTCACGATATCGCGACATGTTGCATTTTCGCGACTCAAGAGAGACAAGTGTCGCATTTACATTTATTTTCGACTAAAAAGTGGACAATGCATCGATATTAGTGATGAACACCAGGATAGTGAAATCGAAGACTGCATAATGACGTGGACCTATAAGGAATAAATCGAAGATTGAATAAGGTAATTTGTCACATAAGGACAAAATCCAATGAATAAGACAAAACGTTACATAAGGAATCTTTAATGATTTGAAATCATTTAAGATGGTCGTTACACATGGAAGGAAGCGGACGCATGCCCATGTGGAGAAAAGGAAACATTTTTTTTGAAATCAAACGAAAAGTGAAGAAAACCAAACAGAGGAAGCCAAACCATGGGAATGAAACGAAGGGCCACAAAATAGAAACGAAAAGCTTTTTTGGAAACCAAAACACATGCATGCACAAGGGAAGGTGAAATGAACAACCATTGGAAAATGAAACGAAAAGCTTCCTAAAAATTTTAAATACGCCAAGCAAGGATGTTTTGAGGGGTTGGAAACTGCTGCAAGCAGAGTTGCAGATTTGAAGGCAAGAGGGCCATTCTGGACCTGTTTGAGCTAATTTTCTTCCATGGACTGGTTTGGGAAAACCAGAAATTTTTGTTATTGTAAAATGACAAATTTTTAATACAGAAAATTTCAGAAAGTTGCATCTTATGGACAAGAAAGGAGGAGTCATTTTCTGCATGCAAGATTAAATGTCTATTTTTTCCCCTTTTCAGATTTTAGGCTTGTAAATGGAGTTTATGCAAGTTTCTTGATTGCTTCATGCGAATGTTTAAATCTGAAAACCTCATTTAAAACCCTAGGAGCCAGCACTTAGCTTATCCGGATTGTGCTTGTTTTGCAAGTCCAATAGGTTAGGTTGCATGCATGAAAACCTCACATCTTCGGTTTTGTCGAAATAGGATAGCATCATACTGAATGCATTTTATTTTCCATTTTCTGCATTTCATTTTCATTTTTCTGCATTTTATTTTTCCAGAAATTTTAACTTTTTTTAATTTTTCAGGCATTAAAATAAACATTTAAAAAATTTCAAAATCCAAAAATAATTTCACCATTGCGTAGGTTATACTTCAGACTTCCAATACGCACTTTGAAATTTCATTTTCGGAGTTGTTTAGTATTTTTAAAAATTCATCGAAGTTGTTGTTTTATTACAGATTTTAAAAAATCCGAAAATAGAAAATTTCCATTTTTGGGCCGAATTTCATTTTTTCAGTTTTGTTTTGCACTCATGAGCCTATGATGACATTCCCTTCATGAAAATTCCAATTTCATTGAAGGAGTTATGTTTTATGGCATTTCACAAATTTCCATTTTTTGAGCCTAAAATTGCCCTCTCTTCATAAAAATTCTAATTTTACGAAAGAGGGGTAATTTGAGTATTACATTGAAGGTCATTTCTTCAAAGCACTTAATTGTTCATCTTGATGAAAATTTGATTTCATTTAAGAGGGATAAGTTAAAGTGACATTTAAAGCCCTTTATTTAAGGCCATAAATTATTGCCTCTTTGTGAAAACCTATTTCACCAAAGAGGGATAGTTTATCGATCACATTGAAAGCTATCTTCATCTTCATGATAAGAAGCCATATTTGGACTTAATAAAGAAGATAAAATCTACCTTAAAATCCTCAAGATAAAAGGAATTAAGGCACTACATCGTGGTCATATGAGGGCCAACTCACATTTGCTTTATTTTGGTTCAATGAACAATCACTAAAGTTTCATGGTAAAATAAACCAACATTGCCCCTTGTTTACGAGTTACTTGCAATCACTAAGGTGTTCCAAGCATTTAAATTGAATATCTTTATTTGAGATTACTAATACACATATGCAAATGCTAATATAGCGGAGACCTTGGAGAAGTTGTTTGTTTAACTTCTTTGCAAGAGGGGATTTGGAACCCAAATCCTAAGGGAGAGTGTACTTTCACAATTGGGTGAAAATACCACTCAACAGTATGCAATTGTAAAATAAAGAATCCAAGTGTCACAAGACTTGGTATAAGGAAAGGAAGAGTCAAGTATCTAAATATTCATCCTACTATGGATATATATTAATCCATGGAGGAGCATATTGAATATAGTGAGCATAGCATTCATAGTGATCATAGTGAGTATAGAGAGTATTGTTATCATTATTTTAATAGAGTTTATGATACATTTGTAAGAGGAAGAGGAGTAATAAAAATTGCATACATTTTGAGCAGCTAATATTGTAAATTGTACTACATGCTCTGTACATGTATGATTCAGGCTATTACATTCATATTTTTGCATATTAATGAATTCTAGTTGATATATTGTAAGTCTTGATTTACATATTAGTTTTTTTTTATAAACATGGTGGAATCGATAGCCGCCATGAATCTGGGTAGGTTGTCCAACTTTTATAGCTACCATAGTATTCTGCATTGTTCACCCCAAAAGCTGCTACACAGATCTTCATGTAGTCTGCCCCTATAACTGCCATGCCACAATCATTTAAAACCTTTTACCCCGTTGAAAGCACCAGGAAAGGGATAAGCATTCAGTCCGACGAGGCCTAATATTTGAACCTTGGACATTTACCCCCTTATGGGGTTTGGATGAACCAATTGGTCTACACCTCGGACCTGATTTACATATTAGTTGGCTCATATTATTCATATTTACATTATAATCTTGATATTACTATATTATGGCTATCATATATTTGAACCTATGAAATTTATCCTATGTATTTTTATTAATATTAGGGTTTCAAAAGCCATTAGTGGTATCATAGCTACAACAAGTAGTTTCTTTCACAAGTTGAATTTATTTAGTTGCATGTAAAATTGATTTTTTCCAGAATAACTGGTTAGATTTTTCCTACTTTAAAGGGAGATAGACCTAAACTATACTATAAGATCAAAGTAAGTAAAAAACTAAAGTCTTTTCATAGTTGTAGAAACAACTAGTGAAGACTAGGACTCAACTATAGAGTCTTTCCACTAGGTTGAAGGATAACCAATGAAGACAAGGACTCATATTGGAGGTGAATCAACTTTGAGATAGTTGATTATTACAATGAATAGCCAACCCTTGACATCAAAATAATTTCATGGAGAGATAACCATTGACATCATATGAGTTCTTAAGTGTGAACTAAGACAAAGCTATAGCAAAAATTGATCATTAGAAGTGTAAGAAGCTTCCTACAATGAATGGAGAAGACTTTCATCTTCAAGTGCAAGAAGAAGGTAGAAATATTTCATCAAGTAGAGATAGAGTTAAGATGCACATTACTAAATATTTAGGTTTTTGAGAAAGGCCTTGAAAGAGATACATAGATCGAGGTTACCTATTCTAAAACTCTATTCAGAATAGAGGTGGTCTATGATAATATTTTAGGTCTTGAAGATAGACCTTGACATAAATATTTCAAGTCTTAAATATAGACCTTGACATAGATATTTTAGGTCTTGAAAATAGACCTTGATAGAGATAGAATATTCAGTTCAAGAGGTTGAGATACTTCAAAGAATGAGGTCCATAATTAATATCTGAGGCCCTTATTAGTGAAATATAAGAGGCCAAATACAAGCCCCATATTAAAGGAAAAAAAAGAGGTTTGAATATAGAGAAGATATAGACCCAAGAGGTCAAGAAGGAGATCCTTTGAGAAAATAGGTCCAAGAAAAGAAAAGGCCCTTATGGTAAAAAGAAAAAAATGCCTTGATAGAAGATTTAGAGAAAGTTTCAGAGATAGTGGAGAATCAAGATATTGACAACAATCTAGACATTTGGTGAAGAGTAAAATATTAAGCGTAGAAAGTGAGAATAAAGATTCAAGAATACAAGTGTAGTAAAGAGGTAGAGCATCAAGCATCAAGATAAAGCATCCAACGTTCTAATCAAAAGTAAATTCAAGTAGCAATATTTAAGAATAAATATAGAGATAACGGTGATAAATATTCAAGAGTAGACTCAATATTAAAAGTTAATAAAGTATAAAGTAGATTAAATCTTAAAAATAAAAATAGTGCAATCATAAAGTGTAGATAAAATTGTTCAAAGGTGATATCATCAAACTCTAAAATATAACATTGAAGATAATTTTTTTTGGTATTTGAGGGTATCTTCCTTTTATCCATAAAAAAGTGACACATTTGTTCATCACAAGAAACAATTGCAAAATAAAAGGAGGTTAGAATTTAAGATAAATAACACTCAAAATTCTAAATAGCAATGAAGCACTCGAGTTAAAGGAATAATATCTAATTATTCGGGTTGAAGGACCAAAAAAAAAATTCAAGGAACAACAACATAGCTCTTGGGTAAAGGTATAATCTACAAAGATCTTAGGATAAAAGGGATTGCAATAGTGTCATATTTAGTAAGGACTCGAGGATTAAAAAAATATAGTATTCTTGGATAAGCATTTGAATGTCTAATCAATGATCAGGTTCAAGGAGTAGAGTACATCACATGTTCTTGGTATGGGATAGCAACTAAACGTCTAAGCAACACTCAGGTTTAAACAACTTATACTATGCTATGTAGATGTCAAATTAGGTAACACAATGTAGTCTAAGTTGAAGTAAAGTTGGATAATCCAAAGTTACAAGTTAGACAACACTTGAAGCGTCTTAATAAATAGTCTAATTGGAACAACGAGTCGAGTTATGCACAATGAAAGTTATGCATGATGAAAGCTACGCACAGTGAAAGCTACACATAAATAGAAAGGTGAAATGGTAAGCCAAGCTACATAGTAGGGAAAGCAAAATGTTAAGGGAACACTAAGACAAGCTACATAATAAGGAATGTAAAATAACAAGCCAAGCTATGCAGTAAGAAAGGTGAAATTACAAGCCAAACCATGCGTAGTAAGGAAGGTGAAAATTTAAAGTGGACAACAAGTCTAGAAGAAAATGAAACACTAATTTGGGATGAGATACAAACTCATTATATTCAAATTTGCTTGCCCAGGTTACACTTATATAGTTCTAGGAAGAAATTATTTTTGGCTCAACATAGTTGGCTTACAACTTTCTCGTAACCAAATCCTAACATAGCAAAGTCTAATTAAAAACCTAGATGCTCTCTAACAATGTCTAGAACAGGACTAAACATAGTTACGTAGGGAAAATGACATTAAATGTCCAACATTATCCCCCTTAAAGTTGAGAGGGCTGATCAGACAGTCTCTCAGCTTTATATACTAAGCTTTAGGAACACCTTTGGTGATTATGTCTGCCATGTTGTCCAAAGTGCTACAATGTTTTAGCTCAACCACATTTTTCTCCACCATGTCTCTAATGAAGTGATACTTCATATCGAAGTGCTTTGACCTGCTGTCATGGATAGGATTATATGCCAATTGTATGGCACTCATATTGTCACAATACAATATGGTAGGACCAATTTATTTCTCACATATTTCTTCAAGTACTTTTCTTAACCATAAGGCTTGGGAACTATCATTTGTGATTGCTATGTACTCATCCTTAGTAGATGATAGTGCAACCATAGTTTGCTTTTTAGAACTCCAAGTAATTAGTCCTGACCCAAGACTAAACCAATTACCTGAAGTGGATTTTCTATCATATATATTGCTTTCCCAATCACTATCACTAAAGCCAACTAATTTTACATCATAATTTTTATGGTAATGGATCCCATAATCAATTTTACCATTTACATATCTCAAAATTATTTTAGTGGCTTGTAGATGAAGTTCATATGGATCAGCCATATACCTTGATACTAGAGAGACAACATATTGAATATTCGATCATGTGTTGGTGAGGAAAATTAGACTCCCAACCATGCTCCTGTAAGTGGTCTTGTCAACTTTTGGTGCTCCATATTCTTTGCTTAATTGGATCCCATGACCTATTAGAGTTGCAACTGACTTGCACTTCTCCATAAAAAATTTCTTTATCATGTCATATGCATATTTATGTTGACATATGAAGATATAATTTTCTTTTTGATGTACCTCCATTCCCAGGAAGTAATGCATCAAATCAATATCCTTCATTTCAAACTCTTTCATCATGGAGTTTTTGAACTCTTCATTCATTTTAGCACTACTACCCTTGAGTATTAGATCATCCAAATATAAGCACATAATAAGGATATATTTACCTTGTTTCATGTAGTAGAGAGTAGGTTCACTTTTGCTCCTAGTGAATTCATAGTCTTGAAAGTAGCCATCAATGCGTGAGTACCATGCCCTTGGTGCTTGCTTTAGTCCATACAATACTTTCTTCAATTTGTAGACAAGGTTGTCCTTACCTTGTTCTTCAAATCCTTGAGGTTGTTACAAAAAAACCTCTTCTTTCAAGTACCCATTAAGGAAGGCACTCTTAACATCCATGTTTTGAATGTTCCACCCTTTGTGAGAAGCCAAGGAAAGTACTAATTTGATGGTCTCATGTCTAGCAACCAGAGCAAAGGTCTCCTCATAGTCAATCCCATACTTTTAAGTAAACCATTTTGCTACTAGACTTGCCTTGTATCTTTCAATGCTCCCATAAGCATTGAACTTGGTCTTATAGACCCATTTACATCCAATACATTTATTTCCCTTAGGAAGCTCCACTAGCTCCCATGTATCATTCTTTTTTATAGAGGTTATTTCCTCTTTCATGGCTTGTTGCCATACATCATGAGTACATGCTTTTCATAACTATATGGCTCTAGCTCTACACTAGTCATTAAAGCATAGTTTACAACATCTCCCTTAGGCTCTTGGGAGTCTTCATCACCATACATGTGCAAATTTTCAAGTCTTTTCAAGACTTCATTCATCTCACTAGTTTAACTTCTAGTGTACCTTTGAAAAATTTTGTCCATCATTTGAAAAGAAGGATGGTATTGAAGTGTTATCTTACCTCTTAGTGGTGTATTTTATTCCATTGGCATTGGAGAATAACTTGATGATATTGGTGGTCTTTGTGGAGGACTTGGAGTAGCACTTGTTGTACTTGAAGTAGAACTTGTTCTTGGACTTGGAGGACTTCCAAGGTTGTTCTTGTTAATGGGCTGCACTTGAGAGGATCTTGCATCTTGATATCCATCATCAACAAAAAGTTTTTGATGACCCCATTCTCCCCCTTCATCAAAAATTACATCTCTTGAGATTACAACTTTGTGTGTTTTTGGATTGTAGAGCCTATATGCCTTTGAAGATTCACAATACCCAATGAAAATACATGCTTGACTTTTGGGGTCAAGTTTCTCTCTTGTCTCATCAAGATTGTGAGCATATGCAAGAAAACCATAAACTTTGAAGTGTTTTACATTTGGATTTTTGCCATACCATCCCTCATATGGAGTTATCCCATCTAAACTAGAAGTGGGACTCCTATTCAAATTGTAAATACTTGTCCTAACAACATCAGCCCAATACATGTTACTGAGTTTATTTGTTTGAAGCATTGATCTAGCCATTTTTACAATAGTGTGGTTCTTTCTTTCAGCCACACCATTTTGTTGAGGAGTGTAGGCAGTAGTGAATTGCCTTTTGATCCCACAATCCTTACAATATTTGAGAAATGCATTTGAGCAAAACTTCCCTCCTCTATCAGTCCTTAATTTTTTTACAACATACTCACTTTGATTCTCTACATTATTTTTGAAATCCTTGAAACGTTCAAAAGCTTCATCTTTAGTTTAAAAAAAATAAATCCAACACATTCTAGACAAATCATAAATGAAAGTGATAAAGTAAGAATTGTTACCCAATATTTTGGTATGCATTGCACCACAAATGTTCGAGTGTACCAATTGTAGTGGACAACTTGCTCTCCATGATTGACCTCTTGGAAAATTTATTCTTGAGTGCTTTCCCAAAGCACATACTTCACACACCTCCTTGTGCTCTTCAACTTTTGGTAATCCACACACCATAGCTTGTGAATTCAACAAATTCAAGCTTAAAAATTTAAGATGACCATATCTCAAGTGCCAAAGCACACTTGGATTTTCTATGGCCACACTAACAATTTGAGCACCTCCTTGTTCCCTAAAATTAAGAAAAATAACCTATTATTTGTCATAGGTACATTTGTGACAACTATATTACAATTGTTTTTGTCAAAAATTACACATTTTCCATATTCAAAAACAAGTTTATAGTTATTTTCCATGATTTTTCCAACACTAAGCAAATTATGTTGGAGTTTAGGAGTGTAATAGGTATTGTTCATCTTCTTTGTGACTTCTTTTTTTGGAACCTCCATGGCTCCCATACCTTCAAATTGTAGTGCCTTGTGATCTCCCAATTTGATCTTGGACTTGTATGTGGAATCCATTGTAGAAAATAATTCTTCTTTGCCACTCATATGATTTGAGCAACCAGTATCCAAAATCCAAGTTTCATTAATATTTTGATTTGATTTTCTATATGTGAGGAACATATTTGAAGAAGTTCGTTCCTCTTCTCCATAGTTTCCATAATTATTACTTCTCCCTTCTTGATAATCCTTTAGTCTACAATCTCTAGCAAAGTGAACTAGCTTACCACAATGATAACAAGACTTTTTTTATTTGCCACCTCCTCTTCCTCTTCATTTTCATTGATAACCACCTCTTGATCTACCTCTTCCTCTTCCTATTGAATATTTTCCTCTCCTTTTTCCTCGTCCTTGTACTCTTCCTTGTGCATTGTGATGAGTCTCACCTTCCTTGGATGGAATGATTTTTCATCACCTCCAAAGCTTGATGATGTAGAACGTTGTAGTCTCTCTTCATGTGACATCAAAGAACCAATTAGAGAATCAAATGTTAGAGTAGAAATATCTTTATATTCTTCAATAATAATAGCAATATGATTCCACTTATGAAGAAGTGTTCTCAACACTTTCTTCACAACTACTTCAGTTTTTATATCTTCTCCAAGTGTCTCCATTTTATTTACAATTGCTTTCGCTCTTACACAATAATCTCCCACTCTTTCATCTTATTGCATTTTGAGATTTTCAAAATCTCTCTTCAAAGTTTGAAGCCTCACTTTCTTCACTTTATTTCTTCCTTGATAGCTATCTTTCAAGGCACCCCATGCTTATAGTATTTTTGAAAAAGAAGCAATCCTTGAAAAGATACTTTTCTCCAAAGCTACTTGGATATGGTAGAGAGCAAAAGAGTTTTTCATTTGGGTATCCTTCTTAGTAGTTCTATCAGTTGTACTCAAGGTGTTCCAATATACTGGTTCAGTGTAGCCTTCTTCTACAATGTCCCATAACCCTTTTCCTATGAGTAATGTATTCATATTGATAGAACAATACTCATAATCCATCTCATTAAACTCAAGAATAGGCAGGTTATTGTTAGCAACCATTGATTTCTAATTAATCAACAAGATATTTGGAATAACAAACTACCTCTCTCTATATTACTTGCACCAATCAAAAAAAATTCTCACAGTAGCAAGAAAACTCAATTCAGGTTTGATGAAAATAAAAAAATACCTTTACTTCTATCTGCCAAACTCCTCGTAAACCCAAGCAGCAATAGTTGCTTTGTGAAACCAGCCTCATCGATCCACTCCTTTCTACTCAACTTGTCTCCACACTTTGTGATGTTCTCACAATGTTCATTAGTCCATTAGTTGTTAGAAAAATGATTCACTTGTTTATTGAATTGTGCAGTTTAAATAACACTTCAATAACAATAATTCCGGAGGTTGCCAAACCAACCAGTGTACAATAGCATGTTGTTATAACAAAATAAAAAATGCATAAGAAGACAAATAATGAAATAACTACGCTAACATCCCCCCTTATTACATTATTTGGGTAATAGGATGACTACTAGCTATACTAACATCCCCCCTGATTACATCATTTTGCAATACAAAGAGAGCTGTGAAACAACTCAAATTTGACACGTCCAAGTGCCTTAGTGAAAATTTCTGCAACTTGAGCATCGGTGGGAATGTGCTGAAGCTGAATTCGATGCTTTGGAACTTCATCTCGAATGAAATGACATTGTGTGTCAATGTGCTTTGTTCTTTCATGATGGACTGGATTCTTGACGAGGTTCAGAACACCCTGATTATCGCAAAACAAGTGTATTGGAGATTTTGATGGATGGCCCATACTTGTCAGAATGTGACGCAACCATATCACTTCGCACACAGCTTCACGTGCGGCGCGATACTCTACCTCTGTTGATGAAATAGCAACCACATGTTGCTTCTTGTTGTGCCAAGAGACAGGACCGGATCCCAGATGAAAAATGTATCCGAAAGTTGACTTGCGATCATCAAATGATCCGGCATAGTCGGAGTCCGTGTATCCTTGCAAGAAGAATTTGTCGTTCTTCTTGTATTCTAGGCCATATTCCATAGTACCACGGACATAGTGAAGAACACATTTTGCTACTTTCCAATGAGTGGTCTTAGGCTCCTGCATGAACCTCGAAAGATAGTTGACAACAAATACGAGATCTGGCCTAGTATTGGTCAGATATATGAGACTCCCAATCAACTCGTCGATAGAGAGTACCATCTACCCGAGGTGAATCATCATATCACGATAATCGAAGTCCATTCTCCATCGGAGTTGCCATAGGCTTGCAATCATTCATGCAATATTTTTCCAGCAATGTCTTGGCATATTTTTTCTGAGACACTTTGATGGAGTGCTCCTTCTGGCTGAATTCCAGACCAAGACAATAATGGAGAAGTTCGAGATCTATCATCTCAAAATATTTACACAAGTTTCTTTTGACAGTAGAGATCATAGTTTCTGAACTCCCTGTAATGAGTAGATCATCAACATAGAGTACAAGCAACACTATCTCAGAACCCTATTTCTTGAAATAGAGGTTTGCATCTGACTGACATCTCTTAAATCCATGCTGCATAAGGTGATTGTCCATTTTTATATACCAAGCTCGAGGAGCTTGTTTCAGACCATATAAGGATTTGACCAATTTGCAAACCTTCTGCTCTTGGCCTTCCACTTCAAATCCTTTTGGCTGAGTCATGTAGACTTCTTCTTGGAGATCACCATTTAGAAAGGCACTTTTGACATCCATTTGGTGAACTTTCCACCCATATTGTGCTGCCATAGCACACATAACTCGAATTGTGGTCATCCGAGTAGTAGGTGCAAAAGTTTCCTCATAGTCAATGCCTTCCTTTTGAGCATAGCCCTTTGCAACAAGACGGGCCTTATGCTTATCAATTGTTCCATCTGCCTTGTACTTGACTTTATATACCCATTTGCAGCCAATGGGTTTCTTTCCATGCGGCAAATCAACAAGCTTCCAAGTTTTATTTTTCATCAAAGACTCATACTCTGTATCCATAGCGGCCTTCCACTGAGGCACACTAAGAGCATTTTGCACTGATGCAGGTTCAAGATCATCTATGGTAGACATGAATGCCCTGTCATCATCAATATCCATATCCTCTACTTCTGTATGTGGAGTTACAGAAAGTTTGTCAAAATATTGACAAAGATCATCAACCTCACCAGTTTCTTTGGCTTCTTTTTCCTTTTGAGCCATACTGCATGTACGAGGTCTATCCAAGTTCAAATTGGGAGGAGTGGATAAATTTGCGTCTCTGATTGTATTTGTACACCATTTTGGATTCTTCTTCGGTGGTGTTGAAGAAGATGTAGAAGGACCTCCTGTCTGTGTTGACGAAGGAATCTTCTCTTCCTTAGATTCCACAAGATCTAGGTGTACTTTAGATGTGCTCTATGATGTGAAAGCTTCATCAAAGACAACATCTCTGCTGACATGAATTTTCTTGGTCAAAGGATCTATCAAACGATATCCTTTAGAGTGCTCATCATAACCAAGAAAAATACATCTCAGTGTTTTCTTATCTAGCTTCTTCCTTTTCTCTTTCGGTATGTGCATGAAAGCATGACATCCGAAAATACGTAGATGAGATATGGAGGGTTTTCGACCACTCCATGCTTCCTGTGGAGTCATTCCTTTTAGGGCCTTGGTGGGTGCCCTATTCAACAGATATACTGCAGTGGTGACAGCTTCTGCCCAATATTGTTGCCCAAGAGTAGCTCCTATGAGCATACAACGAACCATTTCCATGATAGAACGGTTCCTTCTCTCAGCAACTCCATTTTGCTGAGGAGTATAGGCAGTTGTTAATTGTCTCTTGATTCCATGCTTATCTAAGAATGCAGAAAATTCATTAGAGGTAAACTCCCCCCCTCGATCTGAGTGGAGGGTTTTAATAGAAGCTCCTGACTCCTCAACGGATTTCTTGAACTGCTGGAAGAATGCGAAAGCTTCGGATTTCAGTTGGAGAAAGAAAACCCACATCTTTCGTGAGTAGTCATCTACGAATAACTGAAAGTACCTCTTCCCTCCACAACTGTTGGGTGTGAAAGGACCGCACAGATCGGTGTGAATTAACTCTAGAGGTTTTTGTGCTCTTGTTGAGCTCTTCTCAAATGGTACTCTATGCTGCTTTCCTTGCCAAGCGATCAGAGCACACCGGCAATGTGGCAGAAAGGGAAGGAAGACCCTTTACCATCTCATACTTACCGAGCTCAAGTAAGTAGCCGTAACTAAGATGCCCATATCTCTTGTGCCATAGGGAAGTTGCATCCTTGGTAGAGACAGTCATGGCAACATGTGGAGTAGAGATAACATCTAGGGCAAATAAGCCATGCTTATATGAAGCTGTTGCAATTTTATTACCCTTCCTGGTAATAGTACAACACTTCTTTCCATTCTCAACACGAAAGTTGACAACCATATTTCTATCTAGGATTTGTGTGACTGACAACAAATTGTTAGCCAATCCCGAAACATAGAGGACTTTGTCAATCTGACACTTGCCATCAGGAAGAGTGATTGAAACTATACCCTCTCCCTGAACCTTGTAGGTTTTATCATCAGCAATGGTGACAGGTTTTCCCTCTTTGGCCACGAATGATTCAAACCATGATCTGTCGCCAGTCATATGTTTGCTAGCTCCAGAATCGACATACCAAACAGGATCCCTCTGTGTGGAATCTGTGGTAGTCATGAGCACCTTGTGTGCCCATTCAAAATCTGAGTCAGATTCTTCAACAACAACATTCACCTGGGGTTGCTTGTTTTTATTTTGTGGTTTGTTTTGGCCTTTTTGCTTGTTCTTATGCCAACACCTGTTGGTGTCATGGTTGTCTTTCTCACGGATCTTGCACCACCTCTTCTTCTGTTGAGGTTGTTTTCATTTTCCTTTCGTATCCTGTTGAGAATTTCCTCCTTTCTGAAAGTTGCCTCCTTTTTTCCCATTACCTTTCTTCCTAGAACCCTGCTCGTTGGTGTATAGGGCTGTATTGGAAGAATCATCCTTGTGAAGTTGGCGTGCCTCCTGTTGTTGAAGCAGATTGACCAACTCGATGTAGGTAATTTGTCGTTGAGACACCTGGATGGAGGTGATCAACATATCAAATTAAGAAGGTAAAGCTCTCATCATAATTGAAACGAGAAGCTTTTCGTCCACAGAATCTCCCAAAGAATTCAATCTCTCTTTCAATTCAGACACTCTGCACAGAAAGAGTTCAACTGTTTCACCCTGTCTCAAACTCAGGTTATGAAGTTGTTATTGAAGATGAAGAATGGTGGAATCATTCTTTCCCTCATAGATGGTTTTAAGGGCATCCCATGCCTCTTTACCACTTGCTTTGTCAGCTATATGAGGTTGCACTTCATCTGAAACAACAAACAAAATGAGCACCTTTGCTCGACTGTCTTTCTTGTCAAAAGCTATCTGATCAGCAGAAGGAGTTGTGGATCCTGATGCTGATGAAGGCCTAGATGTTACTCTAGTAACAATATCCCATAAATCTTCCATTTGGAGAATTGCCTTCATCTTATGTTTCCATGGTGTATAATTTGGACCTTTCAATAACTGATGCGGATCAGTCATCAACTTTGCAACAACGGCCATAGTGAAGGTTCCTTATAACACCAATTGGTCCCCCTTTCGATATACCTTTTGCTAGGCTGTTATACCATACAAAATACCCGCCCTTACATGAGGGAAACTATAGGTATTTAGAAAGATCAACAAAAATCACCCGCCCTTACGTGAGGGAGACTATAGGTGAGTTTTAGAGATCATACGATACGTGGAACATAAGCAAGTACTGAAAGGGAATCGCCTTGTTGATGGCACCTACCATAGAAGATTCTTCTCATGCGTGGGGCGTGACTTCCCCTAAACACTATGAAGAATACTTCGTCAGGATTTACGCCTAAACACAAGAGCGATTAAGGGTAGTGGATGGAGTAAAAAAATGCAAAAAATGGCAAACTTATCTCTCCCCGATGATTTATAGAGAACAAGCTCAGACATCGTTGTAGCAGCTATATTAGGCGGTGGATACAGTAGCCCAATCACGACAGCTTTACTTGTAAGTGCTGGCCAGAGGTATCACAAATACCGAACGCTACAGTGCAATAAATTGCACGGATGGGTTTTAATTATTCCGGGGACTTAGGGAGTGAATTTGATTTTAATTTTTAATGTTATAGTGCAAAAGACAAATATGCAACATACAAAAAAAAATGCCCACAAGAATAACCCACAAGGTGTCGGGCGCAGCCGAAAATGCACCTTTTACAATTCGCCAAATTGCTTTTTCAGAAAATTACTCACATTCCCCCTTTGATTTTTTGAAAAAAATATCCCCCCTAAAAAAATTCTCTTTAACAAAGCATTTTAATAATTATTATGTATTTAAAGTTAAAATAAATAATTTTAATTTATATAGTTTTTAAAACTTATGAAAAAATAAATTAAAAATAAATTTTAATTTATAAAGTTTTAAAACTATAAAAAAATAAATTAAAATTAAAAATTTTAACTAAAAAAAATAATAATTAAAAAACCTTTGAAAAAAAAAAATTTACCTTTGAAAGGGGGGAGTCGGCGGGATTTGAACCCTCGACCTGCAGGCTCCCAGAGCCTTATCGCACGGCTCACGACCACGTGAGCCAGCGGGCTGATCCGAAAGGATCAGGGAGATCCTCCTTTTTCAACCCCTGGTTGTGCCTCCTCCTCTCTGCTTCCCGAGCCCACTGTGGCTGCCTCCGTAGCGACCTCCTGCCGTAGCGTCCTGTTGTGGCCACATCTGCGCTTGCTGCGCGTCGCGGCTCGCTACGCTTGCAGGCGTTTTTTTTTTTTATTAAAAAATTTGCTGCGTCCTCCAACCGGGGGGGGGGGCACTGGGACGCGCGCACAACATGCTGAGTTGGTAGCGCTACATCCTCAAATGGGGGGGGCACTGGGACGTGCACACTGGATGTCAGTGTCAGCGCTGTTCATTCCAGTGTTGGACGTGCACGCAGCACGTTCAACGGGGGGGGGGGTGCTGGACGTCAGCGTCAGCGTTGTGCGTTCCAGCGTTGGACGCGCACGCAGCACGTTCAACAGGGGGGGAAGGAGGGAGCGCTAGACGTCAGCGTCAGCGCTCCGTTCCAGCGGCCTGTTCCCCTCTCCTCAGTCGCACGTGGATGCACGATGACTGTCGCACGTCTGCGCGCGACAAATTTTTTTTTTTTTTTTATTAATTCGCTCAGCTACGCGGTAGGGAGAGGAGATAGCACACGGGCAAGGAAAAAAAATCACGCCCGAAAAAAAATTTAATCACGCTGTGCTCCTCGTCTGTAAATACCTCGCCCAGAAATTCAAAATGGCTCTGATGCCATGTTAGAAAAACGATTCACTTGTTTATTGAATTGTGCAGTTTAAATAACATTGCAACAACAATAATGTCGAAGGTTGCCAAACCAACCAGCGTACAATAGCATGTTGTTATAACAAAATAACAAATGCATAAGAAGACAAATAATGAAATAACTACGCTAACATTAGTCTCACATTCAAGGTAATGAACCCAATCTATTATCCAAATGTTTGACCAAACTGTTAGAAAAATGCTAACATCTCCTTCAACCTATGCTGCATAGAAACTCTATATCTGTCTCAACACTAACATATCATTCAGAACAATACATCTCTCCATGCTCCAAGATAAATTGTAACCACTGTATTCATCAAAAATACTAGTTTTGATATGTAGTGAAATGGTTTCTTCTAACAATATTTCAAACACACAACCTTTCATTGATAGTAAAGACACGTCCAACACACAGTTCAAAACTTACATTTGTTGTTTTATGCAGCACGTCCTTCTCACAGTGATTGTCTACACAATGTTTGCTGACCAATTCACAGTCATGTCTACCAAATATGCCTGTCTTAATCTAGAAAAAATGTTAACAACCTTGTGGTGGTAAACTCATAGCCTTACATCCAGTAAAACAATGTGGTCTATCTCCACAACGTGGTCTTCACAATCGATGAAAATGGTGAGATTTTTTAATCAACTTCCAAACATAACAATGCACAATGACATGATGTATCCTCTCATTCTTTATGTCAAGCTCATGTGCATATTTTCCTTCATGGTTGTTTGAATGCTCACATATTTGCATCATTAGAAACCAATGCGAATTATTCCCTTTGAAACACGATTTTCTCGATCACTTACAATTGAGTCTGTATTTTCCTTACGCACAGTGCAACAAAACACTAACCAAACGCTAACCAAAGCTAATATCAGGAGACTCCAATAGCTTCCTATTACAATGGTTTTCCTCTCTATGAATAGTCTGAGCATATATCCTCCAATGTTCCTTTGATCCGGTGTAGATTTAAACCATCCACGAGCCGCAGATCTAACACCATGATCAGGTTTATCTCCACGTGCAGGTATACGTACTTCTCTCCACACAAATCAAACTCGCTCAATGTATGCGCACATGATATCATGAATTTCTAGATCCAACGTCTCCTTCACGTCTCCTAAAAATGAAAGACTCCTATAGAATATTCACAACATCCACATCAGTGCTCCTATCGCCAGAAATACCACTACCTGCACCTCCTTTTAATAGCAGTCCTAGATACAACAAACGTACTCACAGTAGGACGTCATGCTGGGTCTTCAACTCATAGATTAATGTACTTCTCTTCTCATGACCTGGGGAACCATGTACTCCTTTCCTTGTGTTAAATGTACACTAATAAAAAAAATTGGACTGAACTCACAACTGCGTGATGGGCAATACACTGGCTTTGATACCACAATGAGATCCAAACTCATTATATTTAAATTTTCTTGCCCAGGTTACACTTATATAGTTCTAGGAAGAACTTATTTTTGGCTCAACATAGTTGTCTTACAACTTTCTCATAACTAAATCCTAACATAGCAAAGTCTAATTACATTACATAGGGAAAATGTCATTCAATGTCCAACATGCGCACCATACAGTGAAAAGGAGAAATATTTAGGAGATAAGTCAAAGTTGGTGCAATAATAGTGAAGCATGTTAGCATTAGTTTATAAAATGCTTAGTAATGTTCATTGCATGGTATAATGACATAGGATTCTCAATGACACCTTCCAAGGTGGAAAGTAATGCCACCTTGGAAGAATGAAGTTGAAATCCTCTAACTATATTGCTTAAAAAAATGTGTCAATGATTCTTGCACATTAAAAAAACTTCACACGAGTTCGTTAGTAGCATTCACATTGAAATATTGTGGAGGATAAGTTACAAAATAGGAGGAATTTAAGAAGTGAATGGATAACCACCAAAATATAGACCATGAAGTGTATAGTTTAAAGAGCCTATCAGAATAAGTCATTTGCAATCAAGATAGTCCAACAAAGATAAAATAAAAAGTGCGAGTACAAGCATGAATGTGGTAGAGGTAAAAGTTTTGAATTTGAATTTTCTAAGGTTTACTTTTTTGGAGCAATAAGGTTTTATAATGGTATGGAGTAGTAAGTAATAAGTTTTTTTTAAAGTGATAAGGATTGATTAGTTTGATTATTTTATAATTGGTTTTTATTGGAGTTATAAGTTGTTTTTTAATATTTATCTATTAAAGTTTTATAATTAAGAGTGGAGTGATAAGGTATAAGAATTAGTGTTTTTAAAGCTTTTAAAAGTTTGGTTTTTATTTTTTGAAAAGATTGAAAAATAAATATTTGCAAATTTAGTTATTTGGGAGTCAAAAGGATTCAACATCAAATTTAGAAAAACTTAAATTTGTAAAGTTCATATTTTTTTAGTTTCTAAACATTAGGGAGACATAAGGATTACTATTTCATAGTTTTTTTTTTTTTTTTTTAAATTTAGAAACTTTGAATTATTTAAACTGTTGGAAATATTAAGCATATTGAGTTGTCATTGATGTCAAAGGTGTATAGTCATTGATGTCAAAAGTTCATAAGGCAGGAATATTCTTCAAGGATGGAAATATTATAAGGATGGACAATATCCTTAAGGTCAAAGAGAATAGCATTTATCCAAGGCAAGCATGAAGCAAAGCAAAGACAATATTCAACAAAGGGTTATAATATTTAAATTTTAATTTAAATATTATAAAGAAAGAGAAAGGTTTATTCAAGGTTTGGTTGAGACAAAAGTTTAAAAGAGAAAAATATTTAAAATGCAATGGACCAAGGTTTAAGAGACATTGGAATAAAATATTCCAAGAGGAGAAAAATATTTAAAATGCAATAGACCAAGGTTTTAGAATCAATATTATAATATTTTTAAATATTATAATATAAAGGTTTTAAAAAGAGAAAGGTGCCAAAATGCATATGGAGAAAATAAATTTGAATTTAATATCGTATCGACATCTCCATGTGAAATCAATTTGCATATTTAAAAGGGAAAAATATTTCACTTAAGGTAAGAAGAAAAATCGATTTCGTTCGCACAAAGCGACAGCGGGTAGAAGAGGAGAAAGAAGGAGCACGGACCTCATTTGAGGAAGAGGCAAAAATTAAAAGATAAATATAAGTGAGTGCATTAGTGATCCCAACTGGGTGGCTAGCCCAGGTGGTAGGCTAGCCTGCGCTAAGGCATTGGAAAATAGGAGGTCAGGAGGTCAAATCGTGGTGGCTCCATTTTGTTAAAGTTTTAAGCAAGGAAGAAATCATAGAAGGCAATTGAAGAACCCATTCGCATGCTTTGAGTTTTGTGTGGGCAACTAGCTCACGTGGCTGCCTAGCTTTTTCTAGGGTGCTGAGTAGGTAGAGGTTGTGAGTTCGACTCCCGTGCACTTGGTTGAGGTATGAAATTTTTTGAATAAGTTTTAAATTGCAAAGGAAATCGTGATCATCATGTTCATTGGGCTTGTTTGATTTATTTGACAAAGAAATAATTGTTGGATTCATTGATTTAATTATTAAGGGAAGTTTTTTTTTGGGAAAAGGTTTATGTGCATGATTATTTCATAATAGGAGTAATAAGGTGTAGTGTGGATTATTTGGTATTTGTAAGGGCAAAGGTTTATGTGTATAATTATTTCAAAATAGGAGTAATAAGGTGTAGAGTGGACTATTTGATTTATTGTGTGTTAAAGAGGAGAGATAAGGTGTGATATGGTTTATATTTAATTGTAATTTTACCTTGTAGAAAAAGAAATTGTAAAGGTTTTTAAAAGCTTTATTTTGAGAAATTAAAAAGGGGGAACAAGGTATTATTTTCAGATTTGTTGTGGACATATTTGGAAAGACTTTTTGTGGATGATTTGAAAAGAAAAATTTGCTAACCAAGTTTTTCTAGTGGCAAAAGAAAGAAGATTATTCTTAGACAGGTTTTTGAGGGCACATCTTCATCAAGGCAAATTTTAGAGGTATGGTGTTTTAACTCCTTCTCAAGGTGGATTGTTTGAAAGGAATATTTTAAGGTGGAGATATAAGGATTAATTTTATGTGCATTGCTTTGATTGAAAATTGAAAATATATGTGCTAGGGTTTGAAAGAAAAATTGATGTGCATTAGTGTTGAATGAAATTGGAATTGAATGTGCAAAGATTGTAAGTCAATTTTGTGAGCAAACTTATACATTGCTTTGAATGAAATTGTGAATGAATGTGCAAGGGTTAAATATCATATTTGTGAAGTAAATTTGCATATTGTATATGATTGGTTTTGGGTATATATGAGCATTGTTTGCATGCAAGAAATGGGAATGTTATGAGCATATTTGAGCAGGTTCATGAGCATTTTTGAGCAGGTTCATGAGCAAAATTGAGCAGGTTTATGAGCAGATTTTTGTGAGTAGATTTAAGCAGAGTATTGAGCAGAGTTTGAGGTAGATTTATGCAGGTTGTGTGAGCAGGTTTGAGGTATATTTGTGTAAGTTTTGTGATCAATTTTTGAGCATAGGTATTGGTGTCTCTTGTGGATAGAGGTCCATGAACTTGAGCATAGGGGATTGGTGTCTCCTTTGGGTTGGTGCCCATAAAAATTGTAATAGGGAATTGGTTCCCAAGATATTGGTTGAGAAAATTTATAAGAAATATTTTCTCCATGGACGTAGCCCACATTGGGTGAACCATGTTAAATCTATGTCTCTCATGTGTGTGATGATTTGTGCATTGTTTCATTTACTGCATTGATATTATTTTTGTTATCATTTGGAAGGAAAAGTAAAAGTTTTGATATTATACTATTCATCCCCCCCCTCTTAGTATAAGCTTGTGTTCTTCAATTGGTATCAGAGTAGGTTCCTTTAGGGAAGCCTAACAACTTGAGGGAAGATCTTACAAGAACACACATGGATACTGAAGTGATAGAAGTTGCTCCTAGGTTTGAAATCAACAAAAGAAATCCAAAAAATGAAAAGGAAGGTTTGGTTGACATAGAGGAGGAACTTACTACTACTCTTGTAGAATTAAAAAGGGTAGGAGAGAAGAATTCAAGATTGAAAAAGTTTCTACAAGATCTCACAAACTTAAAAGTAAAGGTTGAAGAGGCAAAGAAAATTGAAGAAGTAATGATTGAGAAACTAAAGGCAAAAGAGTTGGAATGTGAAAAATTGGAACATGAGGTTGTTTCTCTAAGAAAGGAAGTTGAAAAGTCTAAGAATAGGTCACAACAAAATATAATATTACAAAAGGAAGAATCAAGCTCAAAAGAGACAAATCCCATGACCTATGCTGATGTATTAAGGAATAAGAAGGAAGAAAGCAGAGAATCATCATGGACAAAAGTCAATCACAAAAATGGCATACAACCATATCATCCAAGGCAATCAAATAGGTTTCAATACTTCTTTCATGGTTACTATTTTTCATGTAACAAATATGGTCATAAAGCAGCATATTGCATGGTCCGTGTAAAAAATGATGTTGGTATCATCAATAGAAATTCATTTGCACCACTCAACGATGTCATGTGTTACAAATGTGAAAATTTTGGGCACAAAGCTAAATGGTGTAAAATAGTGTTTCTTGAACTTCCTAAGTCAAGCAAGAAGGAGGAAAGTCAAACAGTTTAGGAGATATCTTCAAAAGTCTAGAAAAAGAAGGAACAAGAAAAAGAAAAATCTATGTTGGTACAAATAGCTCTTCATGTGCAAAATGAAGGAAATCAGTGGTACATTGATAGTGGTTGTTCAAGTCATATGATAGGTGACAAAAGTAAATTTCTTTCTCTCAAGAAAATAAATGGAGGAACAGTAAAATTTGGTGATAATGCTTCTACAAAAATTGTTGGAAAAGGGACTTTGAGTTTGGATAATGGAAAATCAAAGACAAAAAATGTGTTGTATGTTGAAGGATTGAAGCACAATTTACTAAGTGTTAGTCAACTTTGTGATCAAGGGCACACAGTCACATTTCACCCAAATGGATGTGAGATTAGGAAATCCAAAATCGGAAAGATTATTCTAGATGCCAGTAGAAATACAAACAATCTCTATGTATTAAGTGATATTAAAGGAGAAAAATATTTTTTATCTCAAGAGGATGAGAGTTGGTTATGGCATAGAAGGATGGGTCACTTGAAATTTGACAACATAATGAAAATAAGCAACAAATAGACAATCAAATATTTACCTAGGATAACAAAACCCCCAAATACAATTTGTGCACAATGTCAGTATGGCAAGCAAACAAGATCCAATTTTAGATCAAAAGAATTTTCTTCATCCAAGCCTTTGGAATTAGTTCACACTGATTTATGTGGTCCTACAAGGACAAAGATCCTACAAGGTGAGAGCTACTTCATGTTATTTATTGATGATTTCTCTAGAATGACTTGGGTAACATTCTTAAAGGAAAAATTAGAAGCATTTGAAAAATTCAAGGCATTCAAAGCACTAGTAGAAAATGAAGCAGGCAGAAAGATCAAATGTCTAAGATCAGATAGAGGAGGAGAATTCACTTCAGGTGAATTTGTAGAATTATGTGAACAACATGGAATTAAGAGACAATACTCAGTAGCAAGAACTCCACAACAAAATGGAGTAGTTGAAAGGAAAAACATAATAGTTTAGGGTATGGCCAGGGCTATGTTAAATGAGTCAAATATTTTTGATGGTTTTTGGAAAGAGGTAATTCATACAATTTTTTATATTATCAATAGAGCTCAAATAAGAGTAAATCACCACAAAACCCCATATGAGCTTTGGAAAGGAAGACAAGCTACTGTAAAGTACTTCAAAAATTTTGGAAGCAAATGCTACATTAGAAGAGAAGAGAAAAATTTGGGCAAGTTTGATTCTAGGTGTGATGAGGGTATCTTCCTTGGATACTCCACTAAGAGCAAAGCCTATAAATGCTACAATAAAAGATCACATACAATGGTGGAAAGTGCAAATGTAAGAGTTGATGAAGAAATAGATCTAAGAGAACCAGTTCAAGAGATTGTGTATCAAGAAGGAGAAAGTTGCAGAGAAGAAGAAGGAGAAGACACTGATGAATATGAGACACAAAGGGTACCACCTAAGACACCATCCAGATATGTACAAAAGAATCATCCAAGAGATCTAATTATTGGGAATCCAGATGAGAGAAAAACAAGGAGGAAGATAATAGGAACAGATGAACATGCAAATCTTTCTTTACTATCTAAATTTGAGCCCAAGGATTTCAATGAAGCAAGAGAAGATAAATATTGGATCAAGGCAATGGAAGAAGAGCTAGACCAAATAGAAAAGAGTGAGACTTGGGAAATTTTCCCATGTCCAAAAGGTAAGAATGTAATTGGCACCAAATGGGTCTATAGAAACAAGTTGAATGAAGATGGTCAGGTTGTCAAAAACAAAGCAAGACTAGTATGCAAAGGTTATGCACAAGTTGAAGGAATTGATTTTGAAGAGACATTTGCTCTTGTTGCACGTCTTGAGACCATACAAATATTTTTGGTATTTTCAAATTTTAGAAACTTCAAAGTATATCAAATGGATATAAAATTAGCTTTTCTTAATGGTTACCTAGAGGAAGAGGTCTACATTGAGCAACCATATGGTTTCAGTCTGCTAGATAAGCCAGAATATGTATGCAAATTAAAGAAGGCTCTCTATGGATTAAAGCAAGCACCTAGGGCTTGGTACTCAAGGTTGGATAAGTATATTCAAGAACAGGGTTTTAAAAAGGGCATATATGATAGCAATCTATACATCAAAAATGAAGGAAATGACTTATTGATTGTGGTAGTCTATGTGGATGATATCATTTTTGAAGGCAATAATGATAAGATGTGTCAAAAATTTGCAAAGTGTATGCAAAATGAATTTGAGATGTCAATGCTTGGAGAGTTGTCTTTCTTTCTTGGTTTACAAATTTCACAATTAGATAAAGGTATATTTCTCTCTCAGACCAAGTATATAAAAGAAATGTTGAAAAAATTCAAACTAGAGGATTGCAAACCTGTGAGTACCCCCATGGTTACAGGATGCAAGTTGAGTAAAGATGATGAGTCTCCTGAGGCAAATCAGACATTGTATAGATCCATGATTGGAAGTTTACTATATGTCACAACTACAAGGCCATATATAATGCAGGTAGTGGGATTAGTGGCAATATTTCAAGCAACACCAAAGGACACACATGTACAGGCAGTAAAGAGAATCCTTAGGTATTTAAAAGGAACTATGGAATTTGGTTTATGGTATCCCAAGGGCAATAATTTCACTCTCACAGCATATACAGATGCGGATTGGGCAGGCAGTGTTGATGACAAAAAAAGCACAAGTGGAGGAGCATTCTTTCTTGGAGATTTTTTAGTCTCTTGGCTAAGCAAGAAACAAGCATCAGTATCCCTATCCATGGCAGAGGTATAATACATTGCAATAGTTCCTTGTTGTACACAAGTTTTATGGATGAAGCAAAATTTAAGAGATTTCAAAATAGAGCATGATCATCCCATCTCCATACTTTGTGATAATACAAGTGCCATAAGTATTTCAAATAATCCAGTGATGCATTCAAGGACCAAGCACATTCCCATAAAATACCATTTTTTGAGAGAGCAGGTAATGGATCAACAAGTTAAATTGGAATATGTAGCTACAAAAGAACAAATTGCTGACATATTTACCAAGCCACTTCCAAAGGAAACTTTTGAGCATCTCAGAGAAAAGTTGGGAGTAGTTTTACTCCCATCCCAAAATTGATCACCTCAAGGAAAGGAGGTGGTGAGGGGGCTATGCTAAATATCTTATTTTTAGCCCCAAGGAGACCTTTTCCATTGATGTCAAAGGGGGAGAGAATTAAGTGAGGGGGAGCAACTTGTCAGGGTAAGCAGTTTTTGGAATCCAGTTGCAAGTAAAAGAAGATTTTTTGGTAAGGGTTGCCATCAATGACAAAGGGGGAGATTGTTGGAAATATTAAGCATATTGAGTTGTCATTGATGTCAAAGGTGTATAGTCATTGATGTCAAAAGTTCATAAGGCAAGAATATTCTTCAAGGATGGAAAGATTATAAGGATGGACAATATCCTTAAGGTCAAAGAGAATAGCATTTATCCAAGGCAAGCATGAAGCAAAGCAAAGATAATATTCAGCAAAGGGTTATAATATTTAAATTTAAATTTAAATATTATAAAGAAAGAGAAAGGTTTATTTAAGTTTACTTGGGACAAAATTTTAAAGAGAGAAAGGTTTATTCAAAGTTTAAAGGAGAAAAATATTTAAAATGCAATGGACCAAGGTTTAAGAGACATTGGAATAAAATATTCCAAGAGGAGAAAAATATTTAAAATGCAATAGACCAAGGTTTTAGAATCAATATTATAATATTTTTAAATATTATAATATAAAGGTTTTAAAAAAGAGAAAGGCGCCAAAATGCACATGGAGAAAATAAATTCGAATTTAATATCGCATCGACGTCTCCATGTGAAATCAATTTGCATATTTAAAAGGGAAAAATATTTCACTTAAGGTAAGATGAAAAATCGATTTTGTTCGCACAAAGTGGTAGAGGGCAGAAGAGGAGAAAGGAGGAGCATACATGCCATTTGAGGAAGAGACAAAAATTAAAAGATAAATACAAGTGAGCGCATTAGTGATCCCAACTGGATGGCTAGCCCAGGCGATAGGCTAGCCTACGCTAGGGTGTTGGCAAACAAAAGGTCAAGAGGTCAAATCATGATGGCTCCATTTTGTTAAAGTTTTAAGCAAGGAAGAAATCACAGAAGGAAATTTAAGAACCCATTCACATGCTTTGAGTTTCATATGGGCAGCTAGCTCACGTGACTGCCTAGTTGTTGCTAGGGCACTGTGCAGGCAAAGGTTGTGAGTTCGACTCCCGTGCACTTGGTTGAGGTATGAAAGTTTTTTAATAAGTTTTAAATTGCAAAGGAAATCGTGATCATCGTGTTCGCTGGACTTGTTTGATTTATTTGACAAAGAAATAATTGTTGGATTCATTGATTTAATTATTAAGGGTAAATTTTTTGTGGGCAAAGGTTTATGTGCATGATTATTTCAGAATAGGAGTAATAAGGTGTAGTGTGGATTATTTGGTATTTGTAAGGGCAAAGGTTTATGTGTATAATTATTTCAGAATAGGAGTAATAAGGTGTAGAGTGGACTATTTGATATTTGTAATTGTTGTGTGTTAAAGAGGAGAGATAAGGTGTGATATGGTTTATATTTAATTGTAATTTTGCCTTGTAGAAAAATAAATTGTAAAGGTTTTTAAAAGCTTTATTTTGAGAAATTAAAAGAGGGAACAAGGTATTATTTTCAGATTTGTTGTGGACATATTTGAAAATATTTTTTGTGGATGATTTGAAAAGGAAAATTTGCTAACCAAGTTTTTCTAGTGGCAAAAGAAAGAATATTATTCTTAGATAGGTTTTTGAGGGCACATCTTCATCAAGGAAGATTTTAGAGGTATGGTGTTTTAACTCCTTCTCAAGGTGGATTATTTGAAAGGAATATTTTAAGGTGGAGATATAAGGATTAATTTTATGTGCATTGATTTGATTGAAAATTGAAAATATATGTGCTAGGGTTTGAAAGTAAAATTGATGTGCATTAGTGTTGAATGAAATTGGAATTGAATGTGCAAAGATTGTAAGTCAATTTTATGAGAAAACTTATACATTGCTTTGAATGAAATTGTGAATGAATGTGCAAGGGTTAAATATCTTATTTGTGAAGTAAATTTGTATATTGTATATGATTGGTTTTGGATATATATGAGCATTGTTTGCATGCAAGAAATGGGAATGTTATGAGTAGATTTGAGAAGGCTCATGAGAAGTTTTGAGTAGGTTCGTGAGTAGAATTGAGCAGTTTTATGAGCATATTTGAGCATAGTATTGAGTAGAGTTTGAGGCAGATTTGTGCAGGTTGTGTGAGCAGGTTTGAGGCAGATTTGTGCAAGTTTTATGAGTAGTTTTGAGCATAGGGGATTGGTGTCTCATTTGGATAGAGGTCCATGAACTTGAGCATAGGGGATTGGTGTCTCCTTTGGGTTTGTGCCCGTAAACCTTGTAATAGGGAATTGGTCTGTGTCTCTCATGTGTGTGATGATTTGTGCATTGTTTCATTTACTGCATTGATATTATTGTTGTTATCATTTGGAAGGAAAAGTAAATTTTTTGGTCTTATACTGTTCACCCCCTCTTAGTATAAGCTTGTGTTCTTCATAAACTTAGGGAGTTATAAGGTTGTCTACATCAAAGGAAATATATTTTTGATATTAATTGCATATCATGGAAGAAATTGTTAAGAATGTATTTAATGGAGATATAGTAAAAAAATTTAAAAACTATTTTTAAAATAAGGTAGATGACTTTGAAAATAAGGAGAAATTAACAAGATTACAGAATAGTCAAGAGAGCATACCATTGTATATTTTTACTACAAAATCTTATAGTCCATCAATCTCAAAAGATACTAAAAATATTGAAGATCTTCATAGTCTACAACTTATATATATGGAAAATAAAGATAGAATAACTTTGGTTGTACATAAATGGTTATGCTATTTTATCAAGAAAACAAATGAACTTGAAATTCTAAAAAGGATGATTAAAGTATTGAAAATATCTTAAAGATGTGTTTATTGCAATAGAATTGGTCATGGAAAGAAAAATTGTTGGAATTTTCATCCATGTAAATATTGTGGAAGAAAATCTCATTCATCTATTTTTTACTACTACAAGGAGAAGTATTGTAGAATATTTGAAAAAAATTAATATTAATATTAGATTATATTTTTCAAAGACACATTTCTAAAGCATCTTCTAATAATGGATTCAAATGTGGAATTTCTAAAGTATAGGGAAATAAGTATTTCAAAGAACAATGAAAAATAAAGTGGATCAAACATAGTTCAACTCTGACTTATGAGGTAATTACATCACATGTACTACAAGACCACTTGTAGATTGAAGATCACTTGAAGACAAAGACCATTATTGAAGACTAAAGTATTCAATAACCAAATAATGTAATACAAGGGGTGTTGGAGTATATTACATTATTTGGTACATGCTAATGTACCCCCATGGTACCTTCATGGTACATCTTGTAAATATTAGTGTAGACACCTAAAATTAGTCATTTTTGTAACCATATCAACCCATCTCTACATAAATCCACAAAAATCCTAAATAATCCCCTCTTAGCCTCCCTAATTCTCCAATTTTTCTCTAATCCCTCTTTCATATCCCTAATCCTCCCATAATCCCTCTTACCCACTAATTAAACTCACATTTCCCCCTAATATTCCACCTAACACCCACTTTAAATGCATAAACCCCCTTTCACACCCCCATGTGATTTAAATTTGAATTTATTCAAATTTAAAATTTGCATGGGTGGCCCAAAGTCCACATTCATTAAATATCTCCCACTACTCGTCCAAGTCAAAACACACACATTAAATGCCAAACCTCTCCACACCCTCCATTTCATCGTTTCACACTACCACATCAATATTTTTTGAATTTAAAATTACCTCATGCTTTCCAAGGCCACTAATGTGGGAAGGTGCCCATTTCCCCCAATAAATATGCATTAAATTATTGACCCCTTTCACACTTGGTAAAACTGTAATTTCAGATCTTGAATACCCTCCTCTCTCTCTCAGGATTTCCTATAAATACCGCATTTTCCTTCATGAGTGATAAAAGAAGTAAGGATGAAGAAACACACGCTTATACTGAGAGGGGGGTGAACAATATAAGATAAAAAAATTTCTTCCAAACAATAATTACAATAATATGAATGCAATAATGAATCAATGCATAAAATTCCACACGCACAAGAGACAAGGATTTTATGTGGAAACACCCTTTTGGGAGAAAACCATGATAAAATATTGCTTATATTTCTTCAATAAAATTTTTAGGCACCAACCCACAGGAGACACCAATCCCATTATACAAATGTGTAGGCACCAACCTACGAGAGACACCAATATTCTTATACAAATTCATAGACACCAACCTACATGAGACACTAATATCCTTGTTACAATAACATAGGCACCAACCTACAAGAGACATCAATCTCCTTGAGGTACCAACCTCCTTGAGGCACCAACCCCAGAATTCAGAAATGATTAACAAACTTACACATGTTTGCTCCAGAATTTGATCAATAATATCATAAACTTCTGCTCACAAATATGATCATTTAGGGCATTAATTTCTACTCATAAATCTGATCATTTATGGCATCAATTTCTACTTACAAATCTGATAATTTAGGGCATCAAATTCTACTTACAATTTTTGCACAAAATTCTGTCTAAGTTTACTTCAAGAATTTGTATAAAATTGCTTACAGTATTATTTTCCTTTGGATATTTGGTGCACCCGAATATAGAAATTATTTCATGGAGAAACTTCCTCGATGTGTGCAACCTTCAACTAGATTCCATAGTGTTCTTCTTAAATGCCCAATGTGGAGGGTTATGCATAGTGGCAAATATTCACAAATTGGGCAAAAATTAGGATTTTCAAAATTGGAAATTGGTGAATATGAGGACCCTTGATGTCGGACCAATTTTTTCTTAGGGTCAATTCACCACAATATATATCCAAACATAGACATATTTGTACTCCTTGAAAATATCTTTTTGAGCCTAATTTAATGATGGTGTTTTTATGAAGTTATAAGATAATTTAATAGGTCAAAAGTTACCCCAAATATGACCTTAATTTTTAGGGCTTCAAATACCCCAAATTTTAGTGTGAAGATGATTGATTTTATTTTCTTAGGATTCACCTTGATTCGACTTGATTTCGATTAGGATTCACCATTTTTTTACAAGTACATTTTGAGTCCAATATCTTATGCATAACCCTGCCGATGTGTGCATCCTAAATTGACTAGTTACTCTTCTCAGTTGTCTTCTTACTTTGACTAACTAGTTTACACTGAGTATGCTTTGCAATGATTGGCTCTAGTATCTAACATATGAAATTTATGTATTAAATTAACTCTGTTTTTTGGTATATTGGTGCAACTTGACCTTATACCAATGAGAACTATTTGACCATTGATACTCGTCCACTGTGGATACATTACTGGTAAATAAAGTTAGCCTTGGTGAACAATGACAATAGTGTAATTTTTGAAAAAATTTACTATCTCCTAAATATTTTGCTATGAGCTTATTTTTCATGTGACCCCATCTTGTATCCTTTGTAGTCTTGATATATTTCAATCTCAACAATGCTACCTGACTTGATTTCAATGGCTACCAATATTTCTATAATGCATTCTTCAATGCAAGAAGTTTGTAATGGGTCAATTTAATGTAATAATATCCCTTGGATTGTTGGTGCTTTCTAACAATCATTCTCCTTATACGTGAATCTTCCTTGCTAGTGCTCAACTATCTTCCTACTCAAGTCAATTTCCTAGTGTTCTTGGTGCTCGATGTATCTACTCATAGATTCTCCTCTTAGAATACTTGTTATCATCCTATTATTGACAATCAATCCTAAGCATTCTTGAATGACCACTACAATGGGTATACTGAATCTCTTCTTAGAATATCTTGGATAATATAGTGATTCAAATGATCCTATGTAAAAACCATCTGTAGCTAATCTACTAAGCTCTTTCTTGACTCACAATCTAACCGTGTGTTCTCTTCTTGAGTGTTTTTGTTACCATCGGGTACCAAAATTATTAGTCTACCTTGCAACCAAATCCACAAAAGGATTTTTGAAGCATTACTCTCCTTCACACACAATGACCTCTCTCAAATACAATGGTAATATGGTCGCTTGCTGGTAATATATCCTTTTCATGCGATAGGTTGTCACAATCACTTACATGGTCCTCTAAAATGAATCTAACCACCAAAATGATTTATCCATAGCATAGTTTGCAAGAACCCTAGCTCTCGCTTGAGCGTAAAGTTTCTCTCCCCATATTCATTCATCAGGATGGATTCCAATCATAATACAGTTGTTGGAAGATTCTTTTGCTGGTCTACCCTTTCTTTTCATCTCATAAACAATAACTTTTCAAAATCTTGCCAAATAAGCACACTATACACAACAACCGACGAGGAACTGTATCCTGTCTCAAGACACACACCTGTTCATGATAAAATTCTCCTATCACCGTCGTATTGCAACTTGCTTTCACTACAGTCATTTCACTTGCTTAATATGCATTGGAATTCATAAATTTTTTGGAGATGTTCAAGCAACCACACACACTCGAAAATGAACTATGACCCTTTATTTATATGAAAACTTTACCTTTTTGCTTTGACACCCAAGATGTTGGCCCATACACAATATTTAAAATTTTAATTTAAATATGTTAACTTTGGGTGGATTTAAATATTCAAATAATTAAAAATCAAATAAACCCTTTGATATTTCACAACTCATAAACAAACATATAATTAAATAATATATTTATCCTTGAATAATTTTCCCAAGAACACCATAGTTTTTTAGCAACCAAGTTGGCCTTTGACATCAATGACAACTCAATAATTCTAACAAAGGATTCCTAAACCCTCATGCTGCCAAAATGTTTTCAACCTTGAGCACCCCCCTTTGAGAGCCCAAAGTAAAAGCAAGTATATTATTAGTTTTTTACATCATTTTCATGCTAATGGTTATTATATTAGCATCTTGTAGTTCTTTGTTTACATATTTCTTGGCTTGAGCCCAACTAGGATGGGACCTTTTGGTATTACTATCTCGTTGATGTTAGTTTATGTGTGTGTAGGTATTTTGGAGCTAAAGACAATAAAAGGATGGTCCCAACATGCTAGCTCAACATAAAACTCATCTACCTCTTTATTGTGGCATAGGAAATAATATTACACCATATTTATTGCTTTGTAAAAAGGGTCACTCCCTTCTTTAAAAATATCATTTGTAAAAACCCTAAGGAGGGTTCATTGTACTCAAAATATTTATTTATAATATCATATTCCATTTATTTTCATACATGGTGCATTTTTCCTTACTATAATTAGACTAGGGTCAAGTCTTAGATTAAAGTATGAGTAAATATTTTATGTAATCTAATAGTGTGTAATAAATGCACAAGTTTCATGTGATTAAGTGTGTAAGTGTGATGTGTGTATATGTGCATAAGTGTCTTATATGTAAGTTTGCACAAGTTTCTTTATATTAGAGTGTGCTAAGTGAAGAGTCATGTGTAGGTGTGCATACAAGATAGAGTCATGTGTATGCAAGTGTCAAATAGAGAATCCAAGAGTCATGAGACTTGGCATAAGGAAAGAAAGAGTCAAGTATCCAAAGATTCATCCTACTATAGCTATATATTACTCCATGGATGAGCGTACTAAATATAGTGAGCATAGCATTCATAGTGATCATGACAAGTATAGAGATTATTGTTATCATCATTGTAATAAAATTTATGATAAATTTTTAAGAGGAAGAGGAGTAATAAAGATTACATACATTTTGAGAAACTAATATTGTAAGTTGTACTACATGCTTTTTACATGTATGATTCAAACTATTACATTCATATTTCTGCATATTAATGAATGCTAGTTGATATATTATAATCCTTGATTTACATATTAGTTGGCTCATATTATTCATATTTATATTGTCATATAGGTCTTACTATATTGTGGCTATAGTATATTTGATCATGTTTCTTATTAATATTAAGGCTTCAAAAGCCATCAATTTGGGAACCCCTTGCTGCATTTAGTTGATTGGTCATGCCATGCATGTGAAGCTACTTGCAGGTCATTAGTTGTGTGTTTGAATATCTAAGTTGAGAACCTATTACCCTATAAACATGCTATAATATATTTTAGCATGCATGAAAAGTAGGCATCTCAAGTGATGCACTGCCATATTGGATCCCTCAATACTTTGATTCAAATCCCATCCAAGGTGCTTCTTTGGCTTTTGAACAATATGGATATTTTAATCAATGTGGAGGCCAATGTGGGTTTTGCATGCATCACAAAAAATATTTATTTATATATGTACCTCCTCAACCAATAAAGTGGATACAAGTGGCAGTGATTAGGTAGAGAAGAATATCCAAAGTAGTTGATGCAAATTGGAGCCAAACTGTTAGGATTAAATAACAAATACGAGCAATAATATAATGTGGAAATAAACATAGAAGAAATTATGCAATACACAATAGACACAGATATAACGTGGTTCACCCAAATCGGGCTACTCCACGGAGAAAATAACTAGGCCCTTTGTATTCCGTCTAGAAAACCCCTCTGTACACAGTCGTGCACCTCATTACAATGTGTTCCCCCCCCTTTGGGGGGATGTCCAAAAATTCACTATTCAGTCTCTCACATTGCCAGCCTATTCTCCATTCTCTGACAAACCCTCATGCAAGTGTTGCTTTATATACCAACAACACATCAAGGGGTTTTACAATATCATGGCCACAAAACCCGGGTTCAAATATATTAACCCAAATATAATAATCCATGGGTTCAAATATATTAACCCAAATATATTAACATGGAAATATTCAACACATTTCCAACAATCTCCCACTTGTTGAATACTTTCCATAAGGTCTGAAAACTGCCATTGTCAATTGTTAATTGGATATATATCTGCTAACTACTCCCACTGCATGTTTAATATCTAAACATATTAGCTTAACCTATTACCCTCAGCCATCTACTGGCAAGATAACAAAATAGTCCAAATAACATTACAAATATTCCTGGAGCTAACTCTGAGAACATTATACCAAAAAACCACCACTAGAATCCACACCAATATCTTTTGGACACAACTACACTAGTTACGATAGCTTCTTCAGGTACAAGCTACACTAGTTACAATAGTTAATGGTTGCCCAAAAACTTATGGTACAACCAATAAACCATCTCAGACATTTTTAGCAACTTTGTAATAAAACCATTAGAACAAGCATTTCCAGCCTTAAACTCTAGATCTACCACTTTTGAAGTTCACTAGATCTACCATTGTTGGATCTCACCAGGTCCACCACTCTTGGAGCACACCAGCTCTACCACTATCGTAGCACACCAACTCCACCACTATCAGAGCTCAACAGCTCCATTATTATTGGAGCACACCAGCTCCACCGTTGCCAGAGCACACTAGGTCCATTGCTATCAGAGCTCACTAGCTCCACCACTATCAAAGCACACCAGATCCACTGCTATCAGAGCACACTAGCTCCACCACTATCTAAGCACACCATCTCCACTGCTACAAGATCTCACTAGCTCTACTGATGCTAGAGCACACCAACTCCACCACTACCAGAGAACACTAGCTCCACTACTATCAGAGCTCACCAACTCGACCACTATCGAATATTACCAGCTTCACCACTGTTAGAGCACACCAACTCCATCACTGCTAGAGCACACTGACTCCACCATTATCAGAGCTCACCAGCTCCACCACTACCAGAGCACACCAGCTCCATCGCTGCTGGAGCACACCAACTTCACCACTACTAGAGCACCAACTCCACCGCTACCAGAGATCACCAACTCTACCACTGTCGGAGCTCACCAACTCCATCGCTATCAAAGCACATCAACTCTACCACTGCCAAAGCACACCATATCCACCATTATTAGAGCACACTAGATCCACCATTGTCAGAGCACACTAGCTCCACCACTATCGAAGCACACCAATTCCACCACTGTCGAAGCACACCAACTCCACCACTTCTAGAGCACACAAACTCCATCATTGCTGGAGCTCACCAGCTCCATCATTGCTAGAGCTCACCAGCTCCATCGCTGTCGGAGCTCACTAGATCCATTGCTCCCAGAGCTCTCCAAATCTACCACTGCTAGAGCTCATCAAATACATCACTGTTGGAGCTCACTGAATCCATCACTTCTAGAGCTCACTGTATCCACCACTACTAGAGTTCACTGGATCCACAACTTCTAGAGCTCACCGGATCCACCACTACCAGAGCTCACTGGATCCACCATTTTTGAAGCACACCAACTCCACCCTTGCCTTCTTCTACCATTGCTCCCACTCAAATTGGAAACCCTCCTTTCGAGTGCATTTCTCAAACCCTTAGCTCTGATACCAGTTGTTAGGATTAAATAACAAATAGGAGCAATAATATAATGCAGAAATAAACATAGAAGAAATTATGCAATACACAATAGACACAGATATAACATGGTTCACCCAAATCGGGCTACTCCATGGAGAAAATAACCAGGCTCTTTGTATTCCATCCAGAAAACCCCTCTGTACACAGCCGCGCACCTCATTACAATGTGTTCCCCCCCTTTGGGGGGATGTTTGGACATTCACTATTCAGTCTCTCACATTGCCAGCCTATTCTCCATTCTCTCAAACCCTCATGCAAGTGTTGCTTTATATACCAACAACACATCAAGGGGTTTTACAATATCATGGCCACAAAACCCAGGTTCAAATATATTAACCCAAATATAATAATCCATGGGTTCAAATATATTAACCCAAATATATTAACATGGAAATATTCAACACATTTCCAACAATGAGCCAAACAATTAATAAAACTTTGTCAATTGGTAGGTCATGATTGGCACTTAGAACCCTAAGGTTTGAGATATTAAATTTTAATTTTTTGTGGTCCATTAGGGAAAATATTCTAGAGATCATAAATTTTGCATACGAAAGTATTTTGAGCCTATTTTTTTCAAATTAGATGATTTTTTAAGCCATGTGCATTGGTGGCATTAGTTCATGGACTATTAGTTTAAGACCAGATTGCATAATATGGACCACAAATCCCTAGTTACTTGCATTAATGGGTAAAATTACAACATTTGGTCTAATCAAAATATTTGGCCTAATTTCTTAGAAGATATCGTAAATTTATGATAATTACAATAATTTTTTAATCTTTTGAAATATTGTAGGAAAAGGATTTTGAATGTGCTTTAGTCAATTCCTCTTCCTCTAGGCAAGTGATTTATCTTATTCATGAAGATCTAATCCTTCATGATCTCTTCCATCTTCTATTTTTGTCTAGTATTATTACAAGTTTTTTATAGGATTTCTTTTAGATAGATTCATACAAAACCTCTTTTGGTGTCTAAAATTAGGTGGCCCATAGACAAGAGGAAGTCTTCAAATAGGGTGATGTATGTCATGAATAGAAATATTGTGCCTTCAAGATATACCTTATGTGAAAATGGAATATTGAAATATTTTATGTTCAAAGGAGGTGGTGACACTTCTTGTTATTCATTTGAAGTCATAATATAAGTGTTTTGTGGTTGTGTGGAAGTGTCTAATAATGGTAGTGGTGATTGTGGTCTAGCTTAAGAAGACTCTTATGTAGGAAACATTTTTGTAGCAACATATTTTAGACGATGAGGGGATCCAAATCTATGTAAAAATATGGAGTCCCACTAGAGCATCCATTATATGGGCAAGATATTATTATCACTAATGTTTTCTCTCCTTGGACCGTCACTTTAGATTATGGTAGCTATTGAAATTATAACTCTATTTCTTGTCCAAGAGCTGACATTATGTGATGTACTGGATAGGCATAAGGGTATTTTATTATACAATGTATTTATTATTTTGTAATATCTTATTATAAAATACCAATGAACCTTGTAAACCTTATTATGGTTAAACCCCATTTATTATTTTTAATTAACCTAAAATACCACTTATTATATTAGCTTAAGTTAAACTCTATGATGTAATTAAGTTTTTGTATTGCTATAAATACCCCCCTCACACTCATTTATCATTAGATTGTTGTGCAATATAATGCATAGATAGTGATTATTTATGATGCCTATGGGTGCCCCAAATATCTTTTATCCTTCATTTTCTTTTTGTATAAAATTTGAGTGAATTTTATTGCTTTCATTCATTTTTAAAAAATATTATGAATTCCAACATAAATATCATTATGAATGAGTTCAAAATATCGTGTAGCACACCTAGAATTCCCTTTTGAAAAGGACTCTTCATGATGTTTCCCAAAATACATCCCTCACATACACCACTAAGGGAGAGATAAAAGAAAGCCTAATAGCCAACTAATATTGACTCATGTACCTCAAGGATCCATAACTAATATTACCAATTCTATAATTCCATCCTTGACTAACATCACATACCACTATAACTACATTACATATAGCCACCCATAACATAAAACCATATCTAGTGATAGCATTTTCTTCATAATTCTATGTGCTAAGTCATTCAAGAAAAGACAATGCTTAGGGATGTGTTGAGTTTTCCCAAAATATGCAATCCACTTCTTAGAAGATATAGATGTCCACTATGTTGAATGAATAACTACATTTGCCTATGATGTCTCACCATCATGGTTTTCCTCACGTTTGAAAATAGAAGAGAGTAGCATTAGTACCCATTTTTGGTTGGTTCTTTAATATTCTTAATCTATATCTAACAAATTTATGCCTTGTGTCCTTTCTTCTTACCAAAAGCGTAAATAGGCATTTTAAAATGTTTCTTAGTTTTTATCTCCTTGTTATGTATTCTTGTCAATTTCTATTTTAACCATTTCATTTGCATGAGATGAAATAGTAAGAGAATGAATCTTATGCCTTTATCATCAAGCCTGATACTATAAAAAAAAAAACATTTAAGAAATATAGCAATAGCAATAGTAAACCAATAATGCACAATTAACATTCCTCAATGATAACAATAATTCAAATCCAATTGCCAAAAATGCAAATATGTAATAATTAAGTTCTAGATTTAAATCAATGTAAATCCTTAGCCACTTAGAGGGGGAAAAGTCTCATATGCATAGTGGATGCTATTAAGATTCTAATATCAAATATGATTTTGACTACCACCTAACTCTTCCTATTTATAGACTAAACCAATAATTAACCCTATAACCCTAATGCTTAAGGTCCAACTATCTAAACCTACAACTTGAGCTGATAAAACTAAAGATAGTTAGTGTGGCTATATTGGAGTTGTTACATGGCTCCCCCCTCAGAAAGCTTTATCTTCAAAGGTTGAAAATACTAGAAAATGCTCTTAGGCTCCCACATACCATCTTCTTTTGGAAGGTCCTACCACTTGATGAGGAACTCCTAAATTTGTTGAGACCATGTATGATGAACTTTGGACTACAACCCTACTTTTGGCTAAAGAGTGATTAAACCTTTTTTATTGAGTACTAGAATCTCTGTTTGGGATTGCACCTTCTAGCCAATAACCTATTTGATATAAGTTACATGAGATACATTATAAATATGAGAAAATGGTGGAAGATCCAATTGATATGCAATTTTACCAATTCAATGAACCACCTTGTAGGGCCCATAAAATCAAGGATCCAACTTCTATTTGGACTTGATATTTAAGGATAATTGCTTATAGGGTTGTAGGCACAAAAATACCATATTAGCTATGATAAATTTTCATTTAGAATGATGTGAATCTTATTGTTACTTCTTATAGTTTTGGGTTTGGGTCAAATTATCTTTAATAAGTTGAAGCACAAGTCATCATTATTATAATAAATCATCTACATGTGCAACTTTAGAGGATCCTAGAACATAGTTTACCATTGATTAAGGTATTTGACCATACATTGCTTCAATTGGAGATATCGTAAGGGATGAATGCTAAGAAAAATTATACTATTATTCATCTAGTAAGAGCCAATGAACCTAGTGATACTACTTATTTTGAGCAAAAAAATGGAGGTAAGTACCTAAATATTTATTAACAATCTCTATTTGGCCATATGACTAAGGGTGATAAGAAGAGGACACACTCAACCTAGTACCACTAGTATGAAACAATTCTTTCCAAAAGTTACTAGTGAAGATAGGGTCATGATCACTTATAATGGTCTTAGGCATACTGTGTAATTTAAAATTAGAATCAAGAAATAACTTGGCCATCATACTTGATCAATAGGGATGCTATAATGCACATAAATGAGCATACTTAGAAATATGATCTACTACCATAAATATCACCATTTTACCTCTATATTTGGAAGGTCCTCAATTAAATCCATGGATATGTTCTCCCATTGGTGGTTAGGGATAGGCAATGGTTGCAATAATAAAAAATATTTAACTATTTACCCCTTTTATGATGATACACCTCACAGTTAGCCATAAAAATCTTGTCATAGTCTTTTAATCCTTTCCATGAAAAAGACTTATTCACCTGTTAATATATTTTTAATAATCCTAAATGTCTTGCCAAATGAGATGCATGAAATTGTTGGAGGACACTTGTCTTAATAGTCAAGGACTGAAGAAGATAAATGTAATATTTTTTGAAACACTTAATCAGTATATGAAAAACAATAATGCAATGATGATCCAATCTTTATTTCCTAAACGATTTAAGTAGTCTCAAAGTTAGAAATCCAATCCTCACAAAGTTGAGAAAGACAATGTGGAAGAGGATTAGAGATGGCATTGATAGCAACAAAATCCTCATATTTGTGAGATAAAGTATCAACCACAATATTATCCTTTTATTTCTTATATTCAATGACAAATTCATACCCCAAGAGCTTGGAACAACTAACATTTCCTTCTCATAAGTGGACTATCCTAGATTCTTGCTCGAAGGTTGCTTACTTTCAAAGGCTAATAGTTGTCCATCCTACACTAAAACTAGAATCCAACGTAGCCAATAATCAATCACTATAATTTTTTTATTTTTTATTTTTAAATTTACATGGTGGAATTAGTAGCCACCATGAATTTGAGCAGGTTGTCTAGCTTTTTATGGTCACCACAGTATTCTGTGATGTCCACCCTAGAAGTTGCCACACAATGTTTTTTACAATATGCCTCTATAACCACCATGACACAATCATTTTAAACCTTTTACGTCGTTGAAAAACTCAATCACTATAATTACCTTATTTTCCTAGTCTTAATACTCAACCACCCAAGAAACCATAGTTATATACCCAACTGGAACCAAATCCAAACAATAAAGTAGGAAAATCCATGTATAGTCAATATATGGTAGGCCATTCCACCTATTCTACTAGTAACATTGATTGTAAAATGCATTTGTGAATAATCATCAAAGAACCTAAACCTCCCATTATATCCAAACCTAAAGAAGAACCTTTAGCTAAGAAAAAATCCTAAGAGAAAACCCAAAAAGTTGAACCTACAAAACAAGAAAAAAATAAGGATAGCCCACATTTTCCTAAATAATTCAAAAAAACTAAGCAACCCCTACAACCTTAGTTTAAATTTCTTCAATAATTGCAAAACATATGCATCTACATTCCTTTCTCTTAGGATATCTAGGATGTTTTAATCTATCATACTATTGTTAGAGGGTTGTGTCTTAATAAGCCTAGACATAGAAAAGATCACAAGATAGTGCAATCAATAGGATGGAATGTGGATCTAATGCTTGGAAATATTTTTACTCATAAGTATTTAGATCCCAAGAGTCCTCTTGTAAATATTAATATTATGAACATATCCATTAAGAATTTACCAGTAGACCTAGAATAATCTATAAATGTAATGTCCAAAGAGATAATGGATAGACTTCATTTATCACAACATAGGCCAACTCCTATAGTGTTATGAATGGATGATAGGCCATTACCTCCAGAAGGAGTCTTATAAGAAAATCATATTTGTAGATTATTGTGAGTATATAATTGAATTCATGGCATTAAATCTGAAGATCAAATTGGGAGGATACTCCTTGATCCTAAAAAAACCTTGGTTGACCATTATAGATGCCTATATTAGTTGTCAATAAGGTAATATGACTATTTCTAATGGGTCTAGAATGCAAAGTATAATATGATACCCACCTATAACTCTTTCCCTTAAAATTAAATATCCCATGTGGGTAGAGCAAGATGATAGAGGTGAACCAATAGTTAAACCACATTTAACTAGTGATGAAAATTTACAACTTAAATGGGATAATGAGGATTCTACTTGTTAGCTTTTGAAGCTTTAATACTTAATGTAAATATCATAGGAAAATAATCACATGATATAATATAATGAATTTGTAATATAATGAATCAAATAATAACTCAAAATATAATATCAAACATAATATCTCATTATAATACTCACATAAACATGCTCACAATATTGTACATGAAAATACTAAAAATGCTATTGAATAAAGGTCTACTAATGTAAGCATAAAGCTTTGCATGTTTGATTGTAATTATAATGCTTTATCACAAATATCTAATTGTATGTGAATCTTCATATGCTGCACTATTGACCTTCACTTTTATTTACAACTCTTCACTTTCCTATTCTAAGGACACATGTTCACTCTTACATATTAGACACTTGTGCTCATTTACACTCATAACACTTGCACTCATATTTACATGGCACATGCATTTACAACATATTATTACATTATGTAAAATATTAAATCACACTCTATTCTAGGACACAACCCTAATATAATATTTATAATGATGTACCAATATGGTACATTGGCATGTACCAAATAAAGTAATATTCTATAACACCCCCTCAATTACATTATTTTGTTATTGAAATGTTCTTCACCTTTCATGTGATTTTATAATGGATTTGATCTTGGCCTAGTTTCTCTTCTTCTTGTTTTTCTTCATATTTGATTTTAGCTTCATGTTCTTCAGTCTTTGTACTTTCTTGAACTTTCATATTGTCATTAGATTCTTGCAAAAGAATCTTCCCTTTACCTTTGTCCTTCATATCACATGTCTTCTTCTATATAGAGGCTTCTGAACATTAACTTAAAACATCATGATAAGATTATGAATTAGATGAACTTGGAATATCAATGTTACAAGAAGAATGGAATATTCTCTCAAATCGGTCATCTTCAATATGAGATAGCTTATGGGGGGGAGTGAGAGATCTCTCACTCTAGTTGGGATGAACCCATTTTGAATTCTTTGCTCCCCCCCTCTTGTCTTGTGGATTCCTAATTGGGTAGACCTTCCTATAATATCCCTAATGCATTTCCAAGACTTATACAATAACCTTTTAGGTCCTTCTAGGATGTGCCTTCCCGTTTGACGTGTTTACAGTTGCTTGGATTGATCAATCCAAAGTTTTTTTTTCCTTGGCAGTTTTCGATGGTGGCTAACTTTCAAACGACTAGGCTCATGAGTTGAAGTTGTAGAGACTATCTTGGTAAACCTTTCTTGTATTTGGGAGAACCCCATACATTATTGCTATCTTCTAGAAGGGTTTCCTCTATTCCTCTCTAGAGCTTAGATTTTAGAAGAGGGCTTCCACTTTCTTGTTTGCCCTTGATGTTGCAGCCTAGGATTTTCTCACTATATTTTTCTTGGTATTCGAGGTGGCCACGAGTTTATCATCCATAATTGAGTGGCTCTTGTGGTTGTTTTAGGGATGGCTCTTTAGAATTGGGTTTGGGATCTTCTAATCGACAGAATCAAGTTTAGGATTTGCTCACTACGTCTTTCTTGGTCTTTGAGGTAGCTACATTTTTATCATCCTTAGTTGGGTGGCTCTTGTGATTGTTTTTGGTATGGGAATTCAAAAGATCTATTTTTATCTATCCAAGGTTTTCTATGATACCTTTATCTATTGCTTCTTTTGGTCTTCAGGATGGACCCCATGTTTCTCGTGCAACTTAGGGTGAAGGTGTCTACGGATCTCTTCTTGGATAGATAATTGGTGGGACTGGATGGTGATCTTACATAGGTGATTCTCTGATGATATTTTATTCTACAATTAATTTTGATCCTAGGTTAGGGGACCCTTTGCATGTGTATCTGCTATAGAATATAGTCCCTTGATGATAGTCCTTGTGTGATATGTTCCTTTCTAGCCATGAGACATCATGATGGATTGATTCTTCCCTAGGTTTTCCTACATTTTGACTGTGATCTTTGTCTTTTTTTTAGTGATATATCATGACCTATGGATATCTTCTTATGTTTCTAAACTATCTTCCAAGTCATATTTATAGTGATATCTTGGGACCTATCAAGATCTCCCCATGCTATTGGTTTTTTTCTAGGCATCTAGAAATCTCCTCTATGTGGGATTCCTTGTTTCTTCTTTGTGTGGGATTCTATTTTGATTTCGAGAGGGAATCCTATCTCATTTTTTAGAGGTTTTATGTTTCAATTGGGGCCCGAGGTCCCATTGTTTGCTTTCTTTGGTGTGGGATCTATTTCGGTTGCGTGCTGGTTTTTCCCAGTCTTGGTGGGAAACCTTGTTCAAATTTTAGTTCATTTCAGTTGTGTGCTGGTTTTTCCACATCTTGGCAAGAATTTCTTTTTAAATTTTGGTTCTATATTTTGTTGGTCTTGTGAAGTTTTTTTCCTTGGTTTAGTTGATCTTTGTTTACCTCTAGAAGATAGTCTTCTCAAACTTGTACCTTTTGTTGTGATCTCTTTGTAAAAGGTTTGGGTACCATTTCAAAACACCTTTTTACCAATAATAAAAAGTCTCTCAAATATTGATTCACTTATTTTTACAATTTTTTTGAGAGATTCTATCAACTCTTTTGTTTAGAATTTTTATTTGTAAAACTTGAGTGTAAGAAATGCCATATATATTATGCTACCAATATCCAAAGGTATCATAACACTATATTTTTCATTATCAATTGCTTCGACAATTCTTCATGTAGATAGTATTCTAATGTTTCAAAATTTTCTTTTATTGCTTCACTATAGATCAATTTTGAAACTAGATCTATTTTTTCCTATAGATTTCTCAATCAGATTCTTGATTCCAATTTTTATAACATTTTCTCTTTCTTTTCTAATAATGGCCTCCATATAATTATCCATTGAATTCCTTTAAGTAGACATCCATATAGCTCCCTACTTTTTGAGAGATAATTTTAAGTTTCTAAATTTTAAAAACCTATGAAGTTGAATTCCTTGTCTCCCTAATTTGTTAGAAACAAGAAAATAAGAATTTTTGCAAATTTAATATTCCTAAGTTTGAATTAGACTTCCTTATCTCTCCAAAATAATTTACAAATATTCTATTAGCTTTAACTTAAGAATTTATATATCAAAAAACAAAACCTTTCAAATACTAAATTTCTTTGAAAAGCTTAAATATATATATACTCTACTTCTACTTATCACTCCAAAACTTTTGTTTTTTTTATATTGAACATCGTTTACAAATATTTACAAATATCAACGCTCATTCGAGCAAACACAAGAGGAATCGACCCTACAACCACATGGATGATAATAACTAACTGCCATTACACCACATGCCATTCGACTACTCCAAAACTTAAAAAATAACTAAACAATATTTTACTTATTACTTAAGAACTTAAAGAAGCAACTAAGGTATTAATACTCTATTAATATCCTTCTCTCCTCCTAAACTCATTAAACCTTAAAAAAATAAAAAAATTAACTCACAAAAATTTATCTCTCCTTTAACCTTAGAAAAATATTCAAATTTCAAAAATAAAAAATGCAAACCCTAATATACCTCTACTCTTGGCCGAGTGTTTCATTGTCCTTCATTTGAAACCAATTTTAGTGCTTGGGCAAGTATTTTTATTTCTTTTGCCTATGCTTTGAATGGATGAAAAAACACATGCAAGAACTCCTTCATGAGGACTTCCAAGAATGGTTACCATACTACCTATTTATTTACCTTCAATCAATGTGGAAACTGTTAGAATAATAAATTATATCCTAAGTTGTTAATAGGATAATTTGTGTGGTTGAGATAACTCAGTTTGTTATGATCCAATGGATCAGATTATACATCTTTGCTATTTAAGCAAAGCTCCTCAATAAAATAAAATTAAATCAGTTCATTATACCAACATGGTATCAGAGCGGGCTTTCCCTGCCTTGTGAATCTGATGAGAAATATTAATGGCGGTAAAATATTTTTTTAGTGATTTATTTTTTTCCTAGTTGTGGGTTGAGGTCTTTCAGATTGTTGGTGCAGTGCGTGTTCCATCCCATTTCTGTTGGGAGTTTGGTATATTGGAAGGTGTTGAGGGTGATTTCATATTTTTTGAAAAAACCCTAATTGCTACCATCCAAGAACCGTTTTACTGTGAGACTACACAGTGTGCCAAAAATGTTGATGATCCACCCACCGCAATTGTTCCAGATTTTTTTTAGATAAACAATTTGATGCAGTTGAAGATAACATTCTTTGAACCTCCAGTTTATCCTCCATTTGTGCAGAAGCTTATGCAAGTATTGTGCAATGATGCTGGTAGATATTTTTTGCAGCTCTCTTCCCTCGAGATCTCACTACTATGATTTGGAGCGACCTCATGGATAAGCAAATGTGACAACACTTTTTTTTTCAGTTTTAGCTTGTAAAAGTGGGATCCTCCCTCATCGGGCTGCACATTGCCTGGAGCCGTGCATGATATTGAGAGTATCGAAAGGATTATGTTTCAGTTTGTGGACCGTTCGTGGCTCGGGTTCAATGGAGGATTCATCCTACCACCGGAAATCGAGGCCTCACAGTTATAATCGAAATCATCATTTTTGAGAAATCGAAGCTCGTTCAGCACTATTTTTTTCTTTTCGTGATTGCTCCTAAGCGGTAGGTCTACAATAGCAGGAGGCATACATAGTTTTTTTTTTTGGAGGAATGACATGCGATCTATTTTTTCTCAGATCAAAACATAAACCTACTATGTTATGGAAAAGAGTACTATCAGTTTCTTGGTGGGTTCAGCTCTCAACAACGCTGCTGTGAACATGGTCATGTAATGAGACGTCTTTTTCATCTTCTTCAAATATTTTTTTTCTATAGTAACACCTGGCCAATGGTGGTGGCAATTCGTTGTGCAATGTTTCAGGATCGTTATCAGGTTATTTGCAGCATACATTTTCCAGAGGACTTCGCTGATCTGGTGACGCGTGGGGAGTTGATGGGAGTTCAATGTGTTGCCTTCTAAATACGGTAATTTTTTTAATGCTGTTGGTGTAGATGTGATGAAAGTGATCATTAAAAATGGTTATCATGACATACTAAGAATTTTAAGCCATTGCTTTATCACCGATATTTTGGTGTTGTTAATGCACATTGTGTTCGTGCAGAATTTATTGTCTTGTATTTTTGATAATGGAGAAGATTCTGTGGGCAATACATCCAATCTGCGTACCTGTGTGATGTCGAAGATTTTGTGTTTCGATGCTGATTATAAAACTGCAATCGCTGATGATGGAGTCCTGATATCTATGCATGTGTTCGAGTGGTTGTTAGCAAGATTTAAGTGATAAACCATAGTTTTTATGAAGTTTTATAGCACCACATAAGTCTGTGACTGACTCTGTCGATCCCAGATGTTCGTGGAGTAATTTTGATCTTCTACCATCGGCAGGTATGGTGATCATGATTTGACCCCTATAAATGTGATTTATGGCAGCAATGTTTCTAATCAGTCTAACCCAAATTTGAAAACACCATGCGACAAATTATTATAGCATTTTCTTTATTCTTTTCATTCTCGAGCGGGGTAAATTCATTTTTTTTCACATATGCAAAGAGGAGTGTCGAAAAAGATTTTTTCGAGGATCGTTATTCCTTTAAAATGAGGGTAAAGTTTGGCGCCCTATGGTGCTACAAACAGTCAAATACTGCACTATAATGTTAATGCCAATAGATTATTGTTCCCTTTTTAACGACCATGCCCTACTGGACTCTACGAACCAATTATGATGGTGTTTGTTTTGTTTTGGACCTGCTACTGCGACATGGGAATTGTATGAAGCATCCCCGATATAAAAGGTGAATCCAGAAAAATGTGGGTGTCGAGATCACATGGAGAGGTGCGGAAGTTTCTTCTATTTTTTTGCAACTAAGGCTATGTACATTTTAGCAGCTAAAGTTCATTAAGAGCTGCCATTTTTGTGAGAGGATACGTGAAAGATCCCAGATGGTAAACTAGGTTGTGCATCCATGTCAGAATGCCGAATCTAGTGAATGATCAATAGTGTGAGTTGTCAATTAACGGTACGTGGTATCTTAGACCCGCATTGTTTGCATGCTCATCAAAGCTATCGATAATCCTACTCTAGCCTTGCCCTAACTAGAGTTCATATTATTTATGAGCTAATGGTAGATTAAGTGTGATATAAAGCAAGTGGGCCATGGCCTGTGATGTGGTAAATCTTTCTCCTTTTGGTGCTGAATCTGCACGAGGATGTTGCGGTCTTCGAACACCTCCTACCCTGAATATTCTTGCAGGTGGGCCCACCTACCAAAGTTGGGTGTAAAGTTGAACAACAGGGCTAAAGGATAATTTAATGAGGGGACAACTTTATCCTTTGCATTGTAATAGTGAGGGATTTTATGCTTTCATGGGATCATCATATTTGTAAATGTTTTTTTCCACTTGGTAAGTGGAAGGGTCATTTTTCTTGGGTGATATTTTTTAAAACCACGTTTTATTTCGAAAGATGCCACGAATATTCCTTTGAGAAGATAATGAGAAGATTGTTGTTTTTTCTGCAATTGAATGTCAATTTGACATTCAAGCATAGGGGTATTTATAGTCGTCGAAAATATTTTTCTGAGACGGACACAATGGTGGTGTCCATTTTCAATTTTAAAACTATTTTCCACACTTTTTTATGGCTGAAAATATTGTATTATGGAGTGCACTCTCGGTTGAACTCGACACTCCCACAACTTTGTAAGTGATCCTCGTATCTAGTCATCTCCTCTATATCACCTAGCGGTTGTAGTGACTGGTTACCCATGCATTTTAGTAGGATGAGGAGGTCACCATAAGGACACGTTCGAGAGCTACATTGGTGCCCTTTATTTTTTAAAATTCCTTGTAAGTAAGTTGTTCATCCACTCTTTTTGGACCTTGTATCAGTCCATTGTGTTCAAATAAGTGGAAACCACTACTTATGCTTGTGGAGTCTATTTGGACATCCCTTACGATTCTTGTGGTTCTTCCCACACTATGTTCACAATATTTTTTTTGTGACACACTATGGTTTCAAGGGGTTTTCTTTAGTGACATTTTTTTCATGGTTCATAGCCTTGATCTGTGTCACAAGCACTAGTCTGGGAGTATGATTCATTCATTTCGATGATGAGTCTCTTTTTTTTTGAGAAATATGATGGATACTTTACAGGCTTCTTGATGGAAGTTGTCCTAGGGGGGTTGAAGAGGACATCTTCCTTCCTCTCCATCCTCCATGCACATCTTCCTTCTTCTTCTTCTTCTATTTTGGTAGGTGGTTTTCTCCCTTGTGGTTTTTTCTTCATCTCTCCAGCAGAGTTTTCTTATGCATATATTGTACATGAGTACCTTATCAGGCCTTGTTTTTGGGACTCATACTTGTGGATATGCCACTTGTTTTGGTTTTATTGTTTTTCACTACCTCCTAGTATCACTTAAGGGGGGTGTTAGAATAATAAATTATATCCTAAGTTGTTACTAGGATAATCTATGTGGTTGAGATTAACTTAGTTTGTTATGATCCAATGGATCAGATTGTACATATTTGCTATTTAAGAAAAGCTCTTCAATAAAATAAAATTAAGTCTCCTCAATAGAATAAAATTAATTCATTTCATTATACCAATAGAAACTAAATAATTTTCATGGCTCTTTCAAACATTCCAATATTCCCTTGCTTCATTGTGTAACACTTGTCTTTGGTGATTTTGATTACACTTGAGCATTTGAACCACTTTTGTAAAATTCTCTTGAGGTGGTGTTTGATATTCTAAAATGACTACACCCTTCTCAAGTTCCTCTAACAATTCATTTCATATTTCCTTGGCAATGTATATCACAAATATCTTCAGCTTAACTTGAACAAAAATAATATTTGATTCTTAGGTTCCTTAGCATTTGAGTTCCTCCTCAGATGTTGGCATTGCTTGAAGCTTTCATTGTTTGGTGCTTCAGATGCTTGGCATTTTGGTGCTTCTAGTGCTTCACTCTAGCTCTGCATTTTGACCCGTGCTCTCCTAGGTGCTCAACTTCACATCCCTAGTTTCTTGGTATTTGGATCACTTCTCATATGCTTAGCTTTTATCTCTAACATATTGATACTTGACTCTCTTCTTTGGTGTTTAATTTTCATCTCAACATTGGTTCTATGTTGTGCTTGGCTCCTACATGGCACTCGAATTCTATCTTACTAAATTGCTCTATGTCTAAATTAGAGCTTGCTTGGTCCTACGTATCCTAGCTTAGTTCTTGGATCTACATAGTCCAGCTTGATGCTATAATTGACCTAATTCATGTATTCTTTTCAATGTTGGTTCTTCCTCCTTAGTATTAGGTTTTCCCTTTTCGCTTGATTCCTCCTTAGCACTACTTTTGACACTTATACCTGCATATCACTCATGCTTACTTTGTTGATTGATTTAGTTCTTGAATTTTGATTAGCTTAGCTCCTATTCTAACCTTAATTTTTGCTCTCCTTGGATCTTGGTTTTGGTTCCTTGATGCTTGGATTAAATCTTTCTTTTGACTTTACTTATGTTTACCTTCAACTTGATGAATTGGCTCTTTAGAGATAAGTTTATTTTCCTTTTGCACTCTGTTCAATTCTATTTTACAACTTGGCTCTTTTTTTGGCTAAATGCTCAGTGCTTACATTTCTTCTAATCAACTTATTTTGTTGTGCAGTCTTAGGTGGCTTCTTCCTACTATTATCTTTGCACAGGCTCCAAAAACATTGACATCCAAGCAACTTATAAATACCTTTGAAAATTTTGTGGCTTTTTAAATTGTCCAACATAAACCTTGAATGATTGTTGTCCTCTTGTAATGATGGCTCTTTAAATTTGCCAACGCTTTATTTCCTGAAATCCAAATTGTTCTTTAAATATTTTAATACTTTAATTCTATCAAATCTCTTTCACTTGATATGTTGCCTTTAAGTCTAAGTTTGTTATATTTAACTCTTCAATTTGTTGCCTTACTCATTTCACTTCTAGAATAATGGTCTCTTTTTCTTATTAAGGACCAATATTATCTTCTTATGATGGATCTCTTTCTATGGGTCTCATTCCATTTTCTATCTTCAATGGGACCTCTTTCAATGGATCTCCTATATCTTCTTCCATGGGCTTGTTGAATGGGGATGATTATCCCAAATTCGAAGTAAGTATTCTTGTTGGAGCTCTTCTAATGGGTCTCCTTTCTATGCCTTTAATGGGAACTCTTTTAACGGGTCTTCTTTCTCTTGTTGTCTTTGATGGGACCTCTTTCAATGGGTCTTCTCTTACTATCTTCTGTCTCAAAAATACAAGTCTTCTAGGACTTTTCTCCTTATAAATCCTTCTTCCTTTCTCAATAAAATTTACCAGTGGTTTCCTTTCTACTAAATTTTTCAAGCTAAAATTTTCCATTTGGATTACCAAAGTTTCCAGTGGATTCCTTTCTACTAGGGCCGCTTATCTCCACTATAGACCTCTTTCTTTGAAGGGTCTCAAATCTCTTGTTCTTGGAACTCTATCTCTTAATATTGGTATATTCTCTTGGACTAATTTTTTAAGATCTATAGGACATGGATCACTAAATTTTTTATCAAGGTCCTTTCCTTGAGATCTAAATTCACTATATCAATGTCAAGCTATGTCTGAAAGACCTAGATCAATATTATAGACTCCCTTCTATTTTGAATAGTTTCTTGGAATAGGTGTAGGCACCTAATTTTGACACACACGCAAATAAAAATATATCAAATGATTCACCAACATCATAAAAATTTAAACTGATCTAAACCCAATAATTTTGAGCACCATTTTTAACCTCTACCAAAATTGCCACCTTGACCAAAAATACCACTAGAAAATTTGGTAAGCCAAATGGTGAATTTGGTAAGCCTCAAAAAATCAAATCATGATATTTAGATTTGATCCTTGGTCAAAAATTCTAGTCAAAGCTAAAATTACCATTATAAAATTTGGTCACAAGTGAATTTGGCTAATGGCCAAAAATATCTTAACACAAGCTAAGGGCACATGGATTCCATCCTTCCACTCCCTGCTTTGACCTCACACACTCCAACAATGGACCAAATCTTAATCCTTCATTCAAAATCTATTTACACAACCCTTAGGTCAAGGCATAGAGAGCATTCTAAGTCTAATTACATTCTATTAATATTCTTCTAGCAACTCTTCTTCTTTAGCATTCTTCATTTTCAAGCAATTTCAAGCATTTCCAAGCATTTACAAGCATTTTGGAGGTAAGTCAAGCAAGGCAAAGAGGGCTTGGAGGCAAGGAGATATTCTTGATACAAGGGAGAGACCATTTCTAGGTGATATCACTCCTAGTACCTCTCCCCTATCCATTACTTTATTGTCTATTTTGTATTTTGTTCTCTTAGCATTAGCCTTGCTAACTTGAATACTCCATTTACTTGCAATTTTTTCATTTTCATGATATTAATCCTTTTGTATAGAGTCTATATTTATTTGTAGGCCTTATCATATTTATTAAATATCTTTGTTGAGCATCTACACTCTCATTTCAAAGCATCTAACATATCTTTTTAGGCTTAGTGGAGCTATTCTACTTGCTATCTTCATTTTTGTTCATTAATATCTCTATTTTATAGGGTCATTTTCATGCATTTCTCTTCATAACATTTAACTACTTGTTGCTATTTTTTTTTTTGATTGGTAGAAAGGGTGTTGAAAGGTCCCTGAACCTTGTACAAGAGAGATTACGAGAAATCCATAACGACCGAGGTGGTCCAAGAAGAAAGGAATAGAGAGCTGGCAAACCTTCGCACTAGGGAAGGTGTCGCGAAATCGCGACCAAAATGGTGATGTCGCGAAATCGCGACAAGTTGCGCCGTTGATGCCAATAGAAGAAAGGAAGTCACGAAATCGTGACAAGAAACACCATCGAAACCGAAGAAGGGAATAAGTCACGATATCGCGACATGTTGAAAAGTGTCGCGATATCGCGACAAGTTGCTAGGTTGGAGCCGGACGAGAAGAAGAGTCACGAAATCGCGACAAGAATGAAGACCGCAGCCGAAATAGAAAATGAGTCACGAAATCGCGACGAAAGTGGAAGCCTGCTGCCGAGAAGAGAAAGTGTCACGAAATCGTGACAAGAATGAAGACCACTGCCGAAGAGGAAAATTGTCGCGATATCACGACAAATTGGGAGACCGCTGCCAAGACGAAAAAGTGTCACGAAATCGTGACAATCTGGAGGACCGCAGCCGAGGACAAAAAGTGCAGCGAAATCGTGACAATCTGGAAATCCGCAGCCGAGGAGGAAAAGTGTCACGAAATCGCGACAAGAAGGAAGACCGCCATTGGAGAGAAAAAATGTCGCGAAATTGCGACAAAAAGGAAGACCGCCGTTGGAGAGAAAAAATGTCGCGATATCGCGACAAAAAAGGAAGACCGCCGTTGGAGAGAAAAAAGGTCGCGATATCGCGACAAAATGGAAGGCCGCCGTTGGAGGGAAAAAAGGTCGCGATATCGCGACAGAATGGAAGACCACCGTTGGAGAGAAGAAATGTCACGATATCGCGACAAAAATGGAAGACCACCGTTGGAGAGAAAAAAGGTCGCGATATCGCGACAGAATGGAAGACCGCCGTTGGAGAGAGAAAAAGTGTCGCGATATCGCGACAAAAATGGAAGACCGCCGTTGGAGAGAGAAAAAGTGTCGCGATATCGACAAAAATGGAGACCGCCGTTGGAGAGAAAAAAGGTCGCGATATCACGACAGAATGGAAGACCGCCGTTGGAGAGAGAAAAAGTGTCGCGATATCGCGACAAAATGGGAGACCGCCGTTGGAGAGAAAAAAGGTCGCGATATCACGACAGAATGGAAGACCGTCGTTGGAGAGAGAAAAAATGTCGCGATATCGCGACAAAAAGGAAGACCGCCGTTGGAGAGAGAAAAAGTGTCGCGAAATCGCGACATGAAGCAAGGAAGCGTCTGAAGGCCAAAAAGTGTCGCGATATCGCGACAAGTTTGCAAAAAAGCACCCGGAGAGAAAAAGTGTCGCGATATCGCGACAGAATGGAAGACCGCCGTTGGAGAGAGAAAAACATGTCGCGATATCGCGACAAATTGGAGGACCGCCGTTGGAGAGAAAAAAGGTCGCGATATCGCGACAGAATGGAAGACCGCCGTTGAAGAGAGAAAAAAGTCTCGATAACGTGACAAGCTGAGATTTTGCAACCAACTGTGAAAAGTGACGCGAAAACGCTCCAAGATGCCAAGACGCAGCCACAGGGGAAAAACCCGGAGCCCAGTAACCCACTCACATTGTGCAAACATTGGAACTTGAAGGAGCATCCCTTAGGCCGATTGGGAAGGAATCTCTCCAAACCTGAATGTCTGTTGCGTCAACTCCCTTGTTAGCAAGCCAGTCCACAACTTTGTTTCCTTCCCGGTATTGATGTTGAATGATTAATTCTGGGTAAAAGCCAATTAGTGTCTTGCATTCTTCAAAGATGGAAACAAGGGCCCAGGGAGGCACAGAGGTTCCTTTGAGCTAGTTGATGCAATGCAATGAGTCTCCTTCTATGATGAGTTTATTGATAGTCAAGCCTTCCAAGAGAATCAAGCTTTGGAGCAAGGCCCGAGCCTCGGCCATATTATTAGACTGAATTCCTAAGTTCTGAGCAAAGGCCAAAATTATTTCTCCTCTATGATTTCTGAGAATTCCACCTCCGCCAGCCGCTCCAGGGTTGCCTTTGGCCGTGCCATCGAAGTTAAGCTTGTGCCACCCAGAAGGAGGTAAGGCCCACTTGATTACAGACCTGTCAACAGAAGTACGAGGAGTTGCAGAAAAATTGAAAAGATTGAAATGATTTGTTAAATCCAATTCAAGGCCAGGAGGGGGGGGTTTGGACGATGAGACAAGAGAGGCATTCTCCGTAGCAAGGGCCAAGATTTTGGCAACAACAATCTTCTCATTCGTGGCAAGGTTTTTGAAAATTTTGGCATTTCTCTCAAGCCAAATCTGCCATAGGAAAATGTGAAGGCAAGCTTGCCACATGAATTTGAGTTGACTGCTCTTGAAAGGCCTGGGCCATTGTTGAAAAAGGAGGGGAATGGAATGAGGGAGGGCTACGGAGATGGCGAAAGTGTTGAAAACCTGGTTGAGCACTGCAAGGGAGAAGGGACATTCCAGAAAAACATGCGCAGTAGACTCACAGGCATTTTTACACAGGATGCACCAATTGGGGATGAGAAGCCCTCTCGGTTATCAAATTGTCAGTGGTGAGGATTCTATTTTGGAAGGCCAACCAATAGAAGAATTTGACCTTGGGAATGATCTTGGGAACCCAGGATCAGATTAGATAAGTCACGGCCATCACTGGGAGCTTCTTGGCTGTAGTAGGCAGATTTAACAGAGAAATGCCCCGAATCTTCAAGGTTCCAAACCATGGAGTCATCTTTGTGAGAGCTGGGGATTATGCAGCTCCTCAGTAAGTTTTGTAACCACCTAAGCGCCTCGGTGATATGTCTAGGCCCATTCAGATCTAGGTGTTTCCATTCGGGTCTTGTAATACCTGGGTTAATGAAATGACACACCTTATCTCCAAAGGTGGCTTCGGTCACCGTCTTGAGCACAACAAGATGAGGATCTTGGCTGAGAGGTTTGTCACGGATCCAAGGGTCGTCCCAAAAATGAATGGTCAATCCATTTCCAAGACACCACCTTAAGCCTTCCATGATGATCTTCCTTGTTTTAGTGACACCATTCCAAAAATGAGATCCTCTAGGAAGGTTGTGCTCTCCAAGAAAGGGAACCTGATGAAGGTACTTAGCTTTGATGATGTCAATCCAGGTGGCTTTTTCGTTGATGGTAAGTCTCCAGGACTGCTTGGAAATGAGAGCCATGTTCATTCGCTTGATGTCCCTGAAGCCGAGACCTCCATCCTTTTTCTTGGAACAAACCTTGTCCCAGGAAACGAGGGGAAATTTGTTCTTGTTTTTGTTTCCCGCCCAAAGGAATCTGCATTGAATTTGCTCAATTCTTTGGCAGATGGAAGCAGGAGCTTTGAAGATAGATAAGAAAAAAATAGGAATACTTTGCAAGCAATCCTGGACCAGAGTGGCTTTGGCTGCCTGACTGAGCAATGAACTTTTCCAGCTTGCAAGCTTCTTGTTGAGACGATCTAGAACAGGGTTCCACATAGCCGAGACCGATTTGCCATGGAAAAGCGGTAATCCGAGATAAGTAGTTGGAAGGCTCCCAATGATACACCCAAGGATCTCAGCAATCTTGTTTTTCCTATGGATGGGAGTATTGAGGAAGTATAGCTTGCTTTTGTGGTAATTGACTTTCTGGCCAGCTGCCTCTTCATAAGAGTCAAGGATGCTCTTAATAATTTTTGCTTCGGGGACAAAAGCATGAGAGGAAAGAATAGTATCATCCACAAACTATTGATGGGAAATGGCATTGGTTGTTGAGGCTGGTTTGATCCCAGAGACGAGTCCACTGATGCAGGCAGCAGTAAGGGTCCTTCCAAGGGTTTCGGCCAAAATGATGAATAGGAAGGGTGACAGAGGGTCCCCTTGGCGAATGCCTTTAAAACTTGGAAAAAATCCAGCAGGTGAACCATTGATAAGAATAGAGAACCAAGCAGTAGAGATACATTCTCGAACCATCTTAACCCATTCTTTGTGAAACCCAAACTTCTCAAGGACCTCGAACAGGAATTTCCATGAAACCCGATCAAAAGCCTTGTTCATGTCAAGCTTAAGGAACATACTGGGTTTTTTGTTTTTAGATGCCGAATGAGCCAACTCGTGGACGGTTATCACTCCATAAAAAATGAATCTGCCTTTGACCGAGCTGCCTTGGCACTGGTCAATGATGGAGGGAAGGATGTCTTTCAACCTGTTTGCCATAACTTTGGTGATAAGTTTGTAGATGACACTACAGAGACTTATAGGTCTGAAGTCGGAGAGGGAAGCACGATCATTAGACTTGGGAATTAAAACAATGAAGGTGGAATTGGCTTCTCTCGGCATATTTTTGGCTCTCTGGAAGAATTTAACCGCAACAACAACATCAAGGCCCACAATATCCCAAAAGTGTTGAAAAAACCGGGGTGGAAAGCCATCGGGTCTAGGGGCCTTATCGGGTTCCATTGCAAACATGGCATCTTTGATCTCCTCTTTAGTGTAGGATTGGAGCAATTTCTCATTATCATCGTTAGACACCATCATTGGAATGTTCTGAAGTAGAGAACTTGTTGTGCGGGGGTGGCAATCAACACTTGGACCTAAGATTTCCTGGAAGTGGTGCACAGCTTCCGTCTGATGGCATGGATATCAGAGACAATGGTACCATCAGCCTTGGTCAACTCAGAGATTTTATTTGAACCTCTGTGGCGCAAGGTGGAAGCATGGAAAAACTTCATGTTGGTGTCTCCTTCTTTGAGCCAGAGGCTTCTGGATTTTTGCCTCCAGAAGGACTCTTCCTTAGCCAAAACATTGTGAAGGTTTGAAAGGAGGCATTTTTCTTCCATGAAAGTTTCAACCCTCTCGATCCCCTCCCTGAATCGGATTTTCCACCCTTTTGAGCTCATCCAACGGAAGCTTTTTTTCACTAAAGAGGTTGCCGAAAACCTCCCTGTTCCAAGGATTTCAGCTTGAGTTTGACTCGCTTTGAGTTTGAGGAACAGATTCGAGATAGGGTTTGGACAGAGGTTTTGCTGCCACCATTGTCGAATGCACCGACCTAAATCTGGATGAGTGAGCCACATATTTTCAAACCTGAAAGGGGTTTTAAAGGTTTTCTGGGGTCGAGAACAATCCATAATTATAGGGTTGTTATCAGATCAAATTTTTGGGTTGCTATGAAGCCTGGCATCACCAAAAACAGGAATGAGTTCTTTGGACAAGATAAATCTGTCAAGCCGAATTTGGATGTGATGAATGAGTTGTTGCTATTTTCATTCATAGTCTTATTTACCTTTATTATCAGCATTCTAATCCTCTATTTTCATGTCCATGCTCACATATTTTCAATCTATTATCATTTACAAGCATTTAGCATTGTTATTTCTCTCTTTCAAGCACATTTAACTTGATTTTGGTGAAGTTTCAAACACATAAGCATATATTTCATTATTATCCTATTATAGTTTTGGATACAAGGTTATTATTACCTTGATTTCCCACTAATAGTCCCTCTTCAATCATCATTTCATGCATTTGTCTTTCTTATTGCTATAGAAATCATTAATATTATATCAAAACTCATTATTCACTACATTTGCATTCATTTCTCATTGTTTTCATAAATATTACTTAAGTTAGGATTTAATTAAGCTATATTATTATAATAATATTATTTTCATAACCATTTTCACCCTATTTGCATGCCTAAGTTGCTCAAAACATGTTAGCTTTTGATGCTAGATACTTAATGAGAAATCACCCACAAGATATAAAATGAGCATGCAATATTGAATCTATGATAATGAAAATATACTAAGCATGTAAAAATCATAAGAAAATTCTAAAATAACTCTTAAATTACCATTAATGAAATCTCATGAAAATAGGATCTTTGTTGGTGAATGAACAACAAATTCATTAATAAAATGTGAAATTATACAATGATAAAGGCTATGATTAACCTGTAATAGTATGCTCCCGTATACTAACAACATCTAAAAATAGTGTACAAAATATTTTTTTTTACTAAAAATAATGTAATAATAGATTATATGCTATATCCTATAGCCTAACATCCCCCCTTATTACATTATTTGATGTACATAGAGAGTTGTGAAACAACTCAAATTTGACATGTGCAAGTGCCTTAGTGAAAATATCTGCAACCTGTTCATCGGTGGGAATGTACTAGAGCTGAATCTTGTGCTTTGGAACTTCATCTCAAATAAAGTGACATTGAGTGTCAATATGCTTTGTTCATTCATGGAACACTAGATTCTTGAAAAGTTTCAAAACACCTTGGTTATCGCAATTCAAGTGTATTGGAAGATTATTTGGAAGACCCATACTTGAAAGAATGTGATGTAACCATATCACTTCACACATTGCTCCTCATGCTACATGATATTCTACCTCTATAGATGAAAGTGCAATAACTTGCTACTTCTTGTTGTGCCAAGAGATAGGACCAGATCCAAGATGAAATATGTATCCTGATGTTGATTTTTTATCATCTATAGATCTAGCATAATCTGAGTCCATGTATCCTTGCAAGAAGAACTTATCATTCTTCTTGTAATCTAGGCCATATTTTGGTGTGCCACAGACATAGTGAAGAACTCACTTTACTACCTTCCAATGACTGACCTTAGGTTCCTACATGAACCTCGAAAGATAGCTTACAACAAAGCTGATATCCGACCTAGTATTCATCAGATATATGAGACTCCCAATCAACTATCGATAGAGAGTTCCATCTACCTGAGGAGATTTGTTGTATCGAGATAGTTGTAACCCTATTTCCATTGGAGTTGCTTTGGGCTTACAATCTATCATTCAATATTTTTCAATTAATGCCTTGGCATACTTTAGTTGTGTAACCTTGATGTGGTTATTTTTTTGCACAACTTCCAAGCCAAGACAATAATGGAGAAGTCCTAGATCTATCATTTCAAATGAATTTTTCAAGTCACCCTTCACTACTTCAATCATCTCTTCTGAACTGCTAGTGATGATCAGATCATCAACATAGAGCACAAGGATCACTATTTCAGAACCAACTTTCTTGAAATAGAGATTGGCATCTGAGGGACTTCTCTTGAAACCATGTTGTAGAAGGTGATTATCAATATTTATGTACCAAGCTCTTGGAGCTTGTTTCAACCCATACAAGGACTTGATCAGTTTGTAAACTTTTTGTTCTTGTCCTTGTACAACAAATCCTTCAAGTTGATTCATGTACACTTCTTATTTTAAATCACCATTTAAGAAGGCACTCTTCACATCCATCTGATGAAGCTTCCATCCAAACTGAGCTACCATTGCACAGAGTACATGAATGGTTGTCATTTTTGTAGTTGGTGTGAATGTCTCTTCATAGTATATGCCTTATTTTTTAGCATAGCCCTTTGCAACAAGGTGGGATTTATGCTTATCAATAGTTCCATATACCTTATACTTGACTTTGTATACCCATTTGTAGCCAATGGGTTTCTTACCAGTAGGTAGATCAACTAACTCCCATGTTTTATTCTTCATAAGAGATATATTTTTTGCATCCATAGCTACCTTCCATTGAGGCACACTAAGAGCTTCTTGCACTGAAGTTGGTTCATGCTCTACAACTGTAGTCTTCCTATTCACTCTTGTATTCTTCTTCTTATTCTTCTTCATCTACATCTTTTGCTTCTTCTCTTTCTTGATGAGACATACTTTGAGTACGTGGTCGATCTAAAGTGAGATCAGGTGGTGCATCCAATTTTGCATCTCTTATAGTGCTAGTATACCATTTTGGAATTTTCTTCTATTTTGGGGGAGTCCTTGCCTTAGGCTCCTCAAAATCCAGGTATATAGTAGGAGATGTGTCTTTGCTAGTTTCTGGTGTATCCAACTTGGGAGCTTCATCGAATACCACATCTCGACTTATATGAATCTTCTTGGTTTTAGGATCAATCAATTGATACCCCTTGGATTCTTCATCATAACCAAGAAAGATACATTGTAAAGTTTTCTCATCTAACTTGTGCCTTTTATTCTTTAGAATGTGCATGAAGGCTTTGCATCCAAATATCCTTAGATGAAAAATGGAGGGCTTTCTTCCACTCCATGCTTCTTGTGGTGTGACTCCTTGAAGAGATTTTGTTGGTGCTCAATTCAAGAGATACACAATAGTAGTGATAAATTCTACCCAATATTGTTGCCCAAGATGTGCACCTATGAGCATACATCAAACCATCTCCATGATGGAACGATTCCTCCTTTCAGCAACTCCATTTTGTTGAGGAGTATAGGCTGTAGTAAGCTATATTTTTATCCCATGTTTAGTGAGATATCTTGAAAAATCATTGGAGGTGAATTCCCCCCTCGATCTGAGTGGAGGGCCTTGATTGAACATCCTGATTCTTTCTCAACAAGCTTCTAAAACTGCTAAAAATACAAGAATGCATCTGACTTCAGTTGTAGAAAGAAAACCCACATATTTTATGAGTAATCATCAACAAACAATTGAAAGTACTTCTTTCCACCACAACTATTTGGCATTGGTCCACATAGATCGGTGTGTATCAACTCCAATGGTATTTTGGCTCTTGAAGAGCTCAATTCAAATGGTACTCGGTGTTGCTTCCCTACTAAGCAATCCGAGAATACAGGTAAAGTATGGGAAAGGTTGGGCAGACCTAACACCATATCATGTTTACTCAATTCGAGTAGATAGCCTAAACTTAGATGCCCATACCATTTGTGCCATAAGGAAGTAGCTTCTTTTGAGTTGGCAGCCATGGCAACATGAGGGGTATAGATAGCATCTAATACAAACAATCCATATTTGTAGGAAGTCGTTGCGATATGTTTACCCTTATTGGTAATGAAGCAATGCTTTTGTCCATTAACAAATTTGAAGTCAACCACCATATGTTTATCCAAAATTTGAGGCATGGACAACAAGTTGTTGGCCAATCCTGGCACATATAGGACCTTCTCAATTTGGAATTTTCCATCGGGAAGAGTTACTGAAACATTACCTTCTCCTTGGACTTTATAGGTCTTATCATCGATAATTGTTATTGGTTTACCTTATTTTGCCTCAAATGTGTCAAACCACATTTTATCACCAATCATGTGTTTGCTGGCACCAAAATAAATATACCAAAAATTATCTTTCTATTTGGGATCATCTTGAGTCATGAGCACCTTGTGTGCCCTCTCAAAATCTGAATTTGATTCTTCAATAGCAACATTTCCCTTTTGTTGTCTATTTCTTCTTCATGGTTTATTTTGGCCCTTTTTCTGTTGTGGTTGCTTGTTCTTCTCACTTTTTTTGAACCAACACTTGTTGGTGTCATGATTGTCCATCTCACAAATATGGTAGTACCTCTTCTATTTTTTAGGTGTATTTTGTGAGGAAGTGGTGTTTGAACCCTTTGAGGAATATCCCTTCTGAAAGTAGCCTTTTTGCTTAGCTCCATATTTCTTAGAAAAAATGCATTGTTGGATACTTCATCTCTTTGGTTGTTATCTGCTTCATGTTGTTGAAGCAAATTAACTAACTCTTCAAAAGTGACTTGTCTATTAGACACTTGAAGGGAAGTGACCATCATTCTAAAAGAATCTGGTAAAGCTCTCAAAATTATTGAGGTTAAGAGCTTATCTTCTACTTTCTCACCCATTGCATGCATCTTAGCTCTTAGTTCAACAACTCTGCAAAGAAACACTTCTACACTTTCTCCATTTTTCATGCTAAGAGTGTGAATTTGGGATTGAAGGTTAAGGATCGTGGCTTGATTCCTTCCCTCATATATTGTGGACAATGTATCCCATGCATATTTTGCATGCTCCTTTTCACAAATATGTGGTTGAACTTCATCAGTAGTGGCAAGAATTATGATCATCAGTGCTCTTGCATTGGCATCATCATATGCTTCTTGTTTATCATCTACTGTAGTTGGGTGTTTGAATTTTCTAGTCACAATGTCCCACATATTTTCAACCTGCAATATTGCTCTCATATTTGTTTTCCATGGAGCAAAATTTAGACCTTTGAGTAGTTGTGAATCTGACAAGTATGCTTTTGCAATGGCCATTGTGAGGGTTCCTTATAACACCAAATGGTCCCCCTTTCTTTATACCACTAGATCGATAGACCTGATCTATTGAATATACCTAATTTTCCTATAATACCCATCGATACGTGGAATAAGCTCATAAATAACACAAGCTTATACTGAGATGGGGGGTGAACAGTATAAGACCACTTTTTACTTTTCTTTCCCAATCAGTATTATCCAATATAATAAATGGAAATATCAATAGCAATAACCAAAGCAATGAATAAATCATAACACACAATAGAGACACCAATTTAACGTGGTTCACCCAATGTGGGCTACTCCACGGAGAAAATATTTTACTAAAATTTTCTCAATAAATATCTTTGGGAAACCTTTCCCTATTACAATTTTTATGGACCTCTATCCAAAGGAGACACCAATCCCCTAATCAAATCTCATGGATATCTATCCATAGGAGACACCAATCTCCTAATCTCTGCTTTGGCTGGTGATCCTCTAGAAGACCTCTTCCTCCACTTCCCTTAGCAAATGGAAATCTATGCACATAAGACACCTATATTCCCTGCTCTGGCTGGATATATTTATCCTCAACTCTGTCACCTCCAAAGCTTTGTCTAAAATATATACTAAACATAGTCCGTCGGTCTAGCACAAATCTGTCCTCAATCTCTGTCTCTGGTCTGGCACAAAAATGTCCTCTGATCTACACCAAACTCTGTCCTCAAATATGTACTAAACATAGTCCTTCGGTCTAGCACAAATCTATCCTCAATCTCTATCCTCAAGCCTTAACTCAAGGCTTGACTCAATCTCAAATCAACTCTATTGGATCTACCCCAAACCTTAACTCAAGGTTTGAACAAATAAATCAATCAACTCTGCTCTCAAGTCTTCTCAAAGACTTGTCTCAAATATACCTTGTAAGATTCCACAAAATCTCACACTAATCTGTCCACAAGTCCTCTCTAGAACTTTTTACAATCTTCTCAATAAGTCCTCTCAAGAACTTATCCAAATCGGCTCAATAAGTCCTCACAAGAACTTATCCAAATCTGCTCTCAATACATATTGTAAGCTTCCACAAAAGCTTACTCAAATTTGTCCACAAGTCTTCTCAAGACTTACCTCAAATATGCTCAAAAAGTCCACTCTAGAACTTGTCCAATCTCATAAAAACATAAAGAGAATTTTTAGAGACTCAATATGCTCTATACTCATCACAATGCTCAATCACTTTCAATCACTCTTTTAGAAACATACAGAGAATTTTTAGAGACTCAATCTACTTCACATTCACTTTAATTACTTAACTAAATCAATTCAAAATATAGAATAGTTTATTTTATGGAACTTGAACAATAACTTCACACATCCACTTGACTAGGCTCAACAAACTCTACTCAACCAATCACTTGATGGAACAATCCTTGCTCACAAACCCTAGTCCAAGTATATGATCACTCACTCAAAATGTTTCCAACAATTTTCAACAACAAATCTCACATAACAATGATACTCATGTTCTTTTCAAACCCTAGTTCAAATTCTTCACTCAACAACTCACTTCAACAACAATGCTTATAGAACAACTCTCACATAACAATGATACTCATGTTCTTTGCAAACCCTAGTTCAAGTTCTTCACACAATCAATGGCTTCAACAACAATGCTTATAAAACAAGGTTTTAACATCAACTCTTTATTCCAAAAAACCTTGAAGCATTAACTCAACACACTCAATAAGGAAACCCTAATCAAGTCCTTTTCACTCCAAACTTATTTTCCAGAAAACCAACCAATCAACTCAACTATGGAAGAATGTGCTCATACATTTTTCTTGATGATGAAGGAACCTCAAATATCTACCACAACCATAAACACTTCTTTGCCAAGCTCAAGGAGTTAGAAGATACTAAACTCTCTCAAAGATACAATGCAAAATATCAAAACACACATACACCTTATCACTCCATCTTAAAGAAAGCATCCATCAACATATACAAAAATGATTTGACCAAATACACCTTATGATCTCCCAATTAAAATAATATTCAATATCAAAAATATTGTCAATACAATCTCCTTTTCAAACTAACCCAATGGCAAGAAGTCCTTTTAAATTTAATCACTCTTCAATTCACTTTTTGATAAATCAAAAACATCACAATAACTTTATTTAAAAATAAATTTCAACACCTTATTCCTTCATTTAATCAAAAACTAACAATTAAAATAAGCACCTTTCAAAACCCCTTATAACTCCCTAAAACCTTATGTTTATACCTTAGGCAATTAAAAATTAATGCAAAATTTATTACCTCCGCCTAGGTGAGAATCGAACCCTCGACGTAGCTTCTCCCCACGCCCTAGCCACGGCTTCAACGACCACATGAGCTAGGTACTCATTTGGAGAACCAAAAGCACAACGTGCTCTATGTTCTTCCCAATGCACCAAAACCAAAAGATCAAAGCATCGCTTCTTTCGATACCAAAGCACAACATGCCAAAACATCCTTGCCGAGAATCGAACACGAACCACTATGCACCCGCATGACTTAACTCGCGATCGCTTGCCACTAGGCCATGTGCCTTGGTGGATATGAGGGTTTTGCCTTCAATCATTTTTAACACTTTTGTTGGTGCCTTAAGACGAAGATTCATCTTCTTCTCCGCATGAGTATTCACACAACATATGCCACTATTATTTCTTTTGAACGAAGGGTAAGTTCTATGCCTTTTAGGCATATAGTTTTTATACATATTATCTCCAATAATTTCGAACGTCGGTGCCTTCGAAATTCAAATAATTAATTTATAAATTATTTAAATTCTTTAGAATTTAAATTTTATAAATTAATTCTTAAACCCCTTTTTGGCTTATTAAAGCCCTCTTTGATTTTACCTCTTTGCATAGATAATATTTATTTATAAAATTTAAATTCAAATTGAATTTAAATATTTTATAAAATAAATATTAAAACCTCCTTTAACTTTTCAAAATGCTTCCTTGGGTTTTTATGAAAAACCTTTTATTTTTCTTGTCCATCAAAAAGTTTCCTTGGGTTTTTACAAAAAATCTTTTATTTTGCTCATCCATGGTTTTAATAAAAACCCGCCTTCATATGCTTCCACATAATATTAAAAATATTATGAAGCTCTTTTGCCATTAACCTTTGCATTGTTCCTTGACATATTCCTTGACATCAATGATGACTTCGTACCTTGACATCAATGACAACTTTGACTCAAAATGTCCAACAACTCATCCCCTTAATATACACGATCTTATACGAAGAGGACTCGAAGGTATTGTATATAGATAGATCCATGGTACAAAAACAATATTGAAAGGGATTCACTCTATCTTTGACACTTGCTTAAAAATACTTCCACATACATAGGGCTCCAAGTCCCTTAAATACTTGAAAGAATTTTTAATTTGAGGATTTAAGCCCAACAATAGTAGTGAATGGGGTAATAATGCAGTGAATATCAAAAATTGGCTTTCCTTATTTCTCCTCGATAATTTATAGGGAACAACAACCCAGAAATCATTGTTGCAACTATATTAGGCATTAGATATAGTAGCCCAAAGAATGACAACATCACTCGTAAGTGTGGGCTAGAAGTACCGTAAATATCGAACGTTGTTTTGCGCAATAAATTACATAAAACAATAGGTATAAATTTGGGGTCTTTTGCTACCACAATATAAATATTTCAATGCATAAAATAGAGAAATAAATGCATATTAAAATTTCATCATGCCCATAAATTTTTAAGGATTCATATTCTACTGAAAATGAACCTTTTAAAATGCCAATTTATCAAAATAGTTTTGTAATAAAATTTGATTTGCAAAAAATGATTTTCACTAGATTTTTATTTGCCCTTGTTTTGAGTGTGAGTTGTAAAATCCAACAAAATTTTATGTTGTCCCTTTATATTTTGGTTTTACAAAAGAATAAGGTTTTGTGCAAAATTTTGTTTCCCTCTTTTTGAATTTTGATTTGCGTTAATTTTTACAAAAAATCATGTCAATTTTGTTTGATTTGTATGATTTTTGTTTTTGCAAAATAATTGCCTTTTTTTTCCCCTTTGAAGATTGATTTTTGTAGTTTGAATTTTTTATCCTCTTTTGTTTTGGAATGTCAAGGTTCAAAACCAAAGTTGCAATAATTTTATATAAATTAATTATATACTAAAATTATTTTTAACTAATTAATTAATTAACTAATTAACAAACTTAATTAAATATAATAATTGCAAAAAAATTGGTTGGTATTGTTCAAACCTTAGGAGGCACCAACTTTGCCACTTGGGTATGCGTGCAACAAGTCAACAGTATTCGACATGCATTCCAATGGTATTAGGGTACGCAAGTCAAAGGACGACCCAACGGTTAGGCTTGAGCATGAAATTCCATAGATGTTATGTTTATCTATCTTTTCTAGCCCTTGGGTGACATGGCCAATGTGGCTGCACTGCTCTATCCATAGCGGGTTGCATGGCTCTACGAGCTACGATTGTAGCCACTTCTGGTTGCAGATGAGCATGACTATGTGCTTCGACCTTGTGGTAGGGTAGTTGTAGCTTAGGGACTAATGCGAGTAGGGCCCTATTTTTTTATTTCTTCTATTGGAAGTATGTATATTCCAATATATGACCTCACACCGGAGTAATGCAAACAGGGGCTAAAAAAAAATTAACAAAGTAGCTCACAGAAAAATTGGATCAAAAATCTATAGATAAATAATATCTCTTCTAGGTTCAAGGTGTAGAACAATTGGTTCATACAAACCCCATAAGGGGGGCATAGGTCCAAGGTTTAAATCTCGGGCCTTATCGGACTGAATGCTTGTCCCTTTCCTGGTGCTTTCAGTGGCGTAATAGGTTTAAAATGATTGTGGCATGGCAGTTATAGGGACGAACTGTGCGAAGATCTGTGTGGTGGCTTTTGGGGTGGATAATGCAGAATACTGTGGCAGCCATAAAATCTAGACAACCTGTCCGGATTCATGGTGGCTACCGATTCCACCATGTTAAAAAATAAATAAATAAATAATTAAAAAAATAAAAAATAAATAAATAAATAAATAAAAAATAATGTCTCTTCTGCCCAGCTACAGACTTGCCAAGATGAGCTTATGGTCAGCTATTAGTAAATACAAAGTCTACACAGAGATCCATAACACACTCTGATACCAATGTTGGCGAATGAATGACAAATTCATTAATAAAATGTGAATGTATACAATGATAAAGGCTATTATTAGCCTGTAACAGTATGCTCCCGTATACTAACAACATCTAACAATAGTGTACAAAATATTTGGTGTTACTAACAATAATGTAATAATAGATTATACACTATATCCTATAGCCTAACAATATTTATACAAAAATATGGAGATCTTAAGTATTCCATGCTTCATACAAGTTCTACATTGTCTCAAACTTGTATTCTACTCTAGTCTACTCTACTTGATATAGAGAGATTGTTTCTACTTGCTCACACTAAGGCCAATATATTTTGGGATGTGACTCTTAGTATTCCATCTTCCTATGACTCTTCACCTTCCTATTCTATGGACTCATGTGCACATGGACTATGATGCACATTTACATTATTGAATACTTTGCACATTCTAATATTATTTGTGCATTTATTACATTGCATAAAGTAAATACTCAAACCCTAATCTAAGATAAACTCATAATCTAAAGATGTACCCATGGTGGTACATTGACATGTACCAAATAATGTAATATATTCCAACACCCCCTTGTATTACATTATTTGGTTAGTGAAGACTTTAGTATTTAATATGGATCTTCATTTTATCTTCAATTTACTTTGCACTGTATGTCTCCTTTGTCAGGATCCTCTTCTTCTTCTTCTTCTTATTCTTATTTATCTTCATCATTAGAGTCAATATTTGTGCTTTCATAAGTTGTTATGCTATCATTATATTCCTCCAAAAATATTTTATCTTTGCCTTTGTCCTTCTTATCATAAGTCTTCTGTAGTATACAATATTCTAAGCATTCACTTAAGGCATCATGATAATATCTTGAGTTAGAAGAACTAAAGTATCAGTACTGCATGAAGAATGAAATATCTTCTCTAAGAAGGATTCATCTATTTTTGTTTTCTCTTTAAGTGATTCAATCAATTCCTTTTGCTCCATATTTTCTTCTTTGTAATATTTGAATGTAAGTAATACCATATATAATATGCTACCAATGTCTAAAGGAATTAGAATATCATATTTTCCATTATCAATTGCTTCAATGATTCTAGCATGTAGATAATATTCTAGAGTTTTTAAGTTTTCTTCTAAGGCTTCATTATAGATCAATTTTGAAGTAAGATCTATGTTTTCTTCAGTATTTGTAAGTAAAATCTTGATTTCGATTTTTATGATATTTGTTATTACCTTTCTAATGTTGTTTCCCATATCATTATTCATTGTATTATTTGAAGTAGACATCCTTCTTCATCATTTTTGATAGACTAATATCACTTTTAAACCTTCACTACACCAAAAAAGGACTTTAATGATGGCTAAAATAAGGTGGTTTTTTACAATGGTAAAAACTGCTCTAATAGATCCTAACAGGGTGGTTTATAACCACCCTCTTAAGATAACCACCCTCTTAGGGTCACTTTAAGAGGGTGCTTTTAAACCACCCTCTTAGGTTCACCCTAAGAGGGTGGTTATAAACCACCCTCTTAGACCTAAGAGGGCAGTTTAAAACCACCCTCTTAGGTCACCCTAATATGGTGGTTATAAACCACCATCTTAGGGTGACCTAAGAGGGTAGTTTTAAAAAACCCTCTTAGCCCTAAGAGGGTGGTTTAGGCAACCCTAAGAGGATGGTTTAAAACTACCCTCTTAGGGTCTCAATTAAAAAATATATAAGACCACAAGAAAAGTGAAATGAACATTTTATTCTTTTGCTTTTCCTATTAGATAGAGAGCTTGAGCTAGGGCATTCACTTAGATGAAGGTTGGATACAGAGCTTGAGCTAGGGTGTTCACTCAGATAGAGGTTGGAAAGTGAGCTCAAGCTAGGGTGCTTACTCATATGGAGGCTAGATAGAGAGCTTGATCTAGGGCATTCACTCAAATGGAGGCTAGACAAAGATCTTAATATAGGGCTGGACAGAGAGCTTGAGCCAAGGCTTGATAGAGACCTTGATATTTTAAGTGGTATGTACTACTCGAGGTTTGGGAATGTAGAGGAAAATTATGTTTAAAATTTAGAAAAACTTTCTTCTTGTTGGTTACCAATCTGACATGACACGTAGGGTAGGGGTGGACCAATACCAACATAGAATGACCACCATGTCAGGATGGGGTGGTCAATATCCAGAGGAGGCTAGTTCCTTGGGGGTGGTTCTAACTATCTACATCATAGAGTAGGAAAAAGAAAAATGAGAGAAAGAAGTAAGAAAATGGTTGTAGCCAGAACTCACAAGGACGGGTATAGTTGCTTCAAGATGCATGCAGACAATGCACCATAGGCAAAAATATAGAGTCCACACCTAAAAAATTAGTCGATAAAATCCTTGTTCAAGCTCTTCGAAGCGATGGATGGAGGGTGGATTTTGGAACCAACGAACATGTGCATGAAATATAGGATGCAAAATTAGAGCACTCCTATCTAGACTAGCTTTAGTAGAAATAAACCCCCCAACCAGTGTTTACAAATGCACACTCCCAATTTACTTAATCAAATATCATAGAATTCAAATTGCAAAATATCATGAGACAAATCAAACAACCAGACAAAAATAAGCATTCATACATTCAATAAAGAACACTAAGGCAAAACTAAATACCAAACTATGATGAATCTATATTTACATAGTGGTGAAACCTTACATATGAATTATAATTGCTAAAAAGACACCCTTAGGAATGACCAACATTCCACTATTTATAGGTATATTTACATTGAATTCAAAATTAAACATTAATGGCGGTAAGTGGGAAGACAACCCTTGAAGCTGACAGGCACCGCACTAGTATGTTTTTCCTCAGTATAGTACCAATATTATAGAAGGAGGTAGATGCATCCGGTTCAATCTAGGCCTTTGGATCCTATGATATTTTTTGCCAATTCATCAATTCTCAGCTACCTTGTCCTCTACCTTGACTGGTGATCCTTTGGCTAGGTGGTGAGTGACAAGCATCGATCACCTTGGGAGCACTACATATTGAATCTATCACTTTTGTGTATGAGCACCTAGTACTGGATGGTTGTGGTAGTGGGTACATTATTTGGCTCAAAATTTGAGTTATAGCAGGAGCTTTGCATGTCTTCCACCCATGGAGGCATTAGGAAAGAGGGCAAACATTTTTCCGTAGTTTCACCCAACTTGTGCTTTGCAACTTCCACCCAATATGGGCAAGAGCTTTTATCTTCCCAAAGGGTAGGGTTTCCAAACTTTTTTACCCTTACTAGCTGCTTGAAATGCCTACCCAAGGAATGGGTGGGATTTTTTAAAAGTTTCACCCAAGGCCAAGGGTAGATCATCTGCCCGCTCCATCACCCATCTTGCTTAAATTTGTCATCCGCTCACTACTTTAACCCATCCATTGTCGCTACTGCCACCACTTGATATATTTTGTCCATCCATTAATGTTCCTCAAAATTTGGTGAACTCCTTTTAGAGGCATCATCCTGCAAAAAAGGATGTGGATGCAGTGGTGCAAAATTGCACCTCCACTCTTGGCGACTTACAGGGACTTTTCCCTTGTAGGAAAGGAGGACCTAGAAAGCAGTGTCTTGAAACACATAAAACAAAAATAAATAAATGGGATAGTTAGGGCACAAAAAAAAGTAGTCGAGGAAGTCCGCAAGACAATGGAGGAAGAAGGCCAAAGGTGAATGGAAAATAAGGGGGAAGAGGGTAGAAGAGAAGAAAATATGGAATATGACAAGTGGAAACAACAAAAAAAACTAGGAAAAGAGAACAAGAGAGGTAGAGGGAAGGGAAGGAAACATAGGAAGAAGCAAAAGCAGGAGGATAGTTGCTACCAACTTTATCGGTCGGCAGCAACAAGGAACTAAAGAAAGAGAAGGAAGCAAAGGATGCATAAAAAAAAGAGAAACAAAAGGGAAAATGATCCATGGGACAACCTCGTATATTACATTCCCATTAACATACCCCATAGAGGATCATGATGGATTCAAGAACATATAGAATACCAAGGGCATTTTCCAACTCTGGCATAACACCTCTTTTTGACACAATCTCGTAAGAACTTTATTTTCTCATCTCCACTCCTCTTGGGAATATTCAGTTACAACACCATTTTTAGCTTCATGTTCTCCAAGTCATGCTACTTCCACCCTTCAAAGTGCGTTTTATAGTCCATTTTTTCCATTATATGAGGAGTGGGTACTACTTAAAAAAAAATTAGCAGATATAATTTACGAGATTACGTGTAGAGATGCCTGATTCTTGAGCTTTAGATCCATTAGACATGGGGTCACAACAACATTCAAGAGAAACACGAGTGAATTTCAAAATGAAGTATTCTAATAGTCCTCCTTCAGTTTCCAAGGACCAAATGATGATATTATGATATGCACCTTAAGCACCTTTATTTACCATTCAACTTATATACACAAAACTATGGTGTGAGTGGCACGCCACAACTATTGATTCACTCTAGAACTCATCTAGTGAACCTGCAATGACTAAACCATATTGCATTGTACTTGAGTTGCATTCTATATTCTGGTTGATATTACTAGCCTTTCCAAGCCATTAAGAACTCACAACATGGCAGATCATAATGCATACTAGTACTTATGCAATTGATGATTAGTGTGGCAATAAATTTTGCCACGTGGGAGCCCTCATTTTTTACTAGTTCATCTAGAAATATGCTCTAATGTTGCCAGTCCTTGGGATTCACCTATTGTGAAATCCCAGCTTCACACACCTTTGCCATCTTCACACACTTTTTCTATAGGCTTCATCAATTGGGCCTATTATTGACGTGACCCTGTCAAGAATTGGGTGTTGATCAGCTAGACCATCATGGAGATGAATTGGCCCTTGCTCTTCATGTACTTGGATACAAAAAGGGCATAAAAATAACCCCTCTTTATAGGTGTAATTTAATCTATGGTCCAGATCCTCCATTTTTGGAAGAAGGTGCAAGCATTGAAGTTGTAACTTTCAATGCTGGTGATTGCACTTCTCCCCCATGATCTCGAGAAGCAATTCAATCCTTGTGTACCACTGAATTGTAGCTCTAGCTCCTGCATAACTTGAGGTGTCATCCATGGTGGGTGTTGTGTAGTATAGAGGGAAACAACAATGGTTGGAAAAGGGAATGGGAGGGTGGAGTTATCTAAACATGTCTTTATTACTCGAAGTAGGAGTCACTCTACTCGTACAACCTCCTAAAATATTTGAGGGAATCTTCTTTCCCCATATTGTAGTAGTAGGAGGTCTATATTTGAGCTCAAATATTGAATGTAGTACAGGTGAGCCTGTGTGGGTGATGACTAGTATTGATGGGTGATCCTTTTCTAGCTCTTTTTGAATCATATGTTGAAGTCAATGAGGTATTCAAAAGGTGCCCTCTTAATGAATGAGAGATGCATCAAAAGTTGGAATGGACTGATGGAGCCATAAAATATGTTGATGAGAGCTCCCACCAAATTTACCCATGAGAAAATAGATTTCCACCCAAGGTATCGGTACCACAATAGAGCCTTTCCTTCCAGTGACAAGATTAGAAGCCTGATCATGATGTCTTCATGGGTAATACCATGGAAAGGCACTAGTTTCGTGACATCTTCCAGATGTTCTCAAGAAATTCCTAAGGTGCCATTATACTTAGATAGTGATTTTAGGGCACCCTTAGGAATATCATGCCAACTTTGGAGGTTCAGTGGACCGAGGTCATTCCATTGGGGATAACATGGCTGAGTCATAATGGCACCAGTATTCAGATGTCTTGGTTCTTCTATTCAAGTTGAAGTAAGAGTCACTAGATGAACATGCTATATTCACTAGTGAAGTCAAGACTATTCATCATACCTTGAGCCCTCCAGGATGTTTGGACCTTCAATGCAAATAGGTGATTGATCTCATGATTTGGATGTGCCACACAGTCAGAGTCATCAAGTGATTTTGAGAGGATATGGGTAAATCAGAGTGTCACCAAACTCTGACTTTTTGAAACATGAAAACTCAGTGAGTTCCCTAGTAGAGTCAACAAAAATTATTGGTCATCAATCCAACATCATGCATAGGGTGAGGGCGGACCAACGTTAGCATAGAATGGCCACCATGTTGGGATGAGGTGGTCGATCTCTGGAGGAGGTTGATTCCTCGGGGGTGGTTCTAGCTATCTACACTATAGAGTGGGAAAATAAAAAAATGAGGGAAAGAAACGAGAAAATTGTTGTAGCCAAAACTTACAAGGACAAGTATAGACACATCAAGACGCATGCAAGCGATGCACCATGAGCAAAAAATAGAGTCCAAATCTAATAGATTGGTCGATAACACCCTCGTTCAAGCTCTTCAAAGTGGTGGGTAGAGGGTAAATTCCAAAACTAGTGAACAGGTGCATGAAATTCAAGATGCAAAATTAGAGCACTCCTATCCAAATTAGCTTTAGCAAAAATAAACCCCCCAACCCGTGTTTACAAATGCACACTCTTGACTTAATTAAGAAAATCTCATTAAATCCAAATTGTAGAATATCATGAGATAACTCAAACAACCAAACATAAATAAGCATTTACACATCAATTAAAGAACACTAAGGTAAAATCGAAGACCCACAATGTGGAATCTATATTTACATAGTGGTGAAACCTTACATACGAATTATAATTGCTAAAGATACATCCTTAGTAATGACCAACATTCCACTATTTATAGTCATATTTACATTGAATCCAAAATTAAACATTAATGGAGGTAGGCAGAAAGACAACCCTTGAAGCTGACAAGCACTGCATTGGTATGCTATTCCTTAGGATAGCACCAATATTCTAGAAGGAGGTAGATGCATCTGGTTTGATATGGGCCTTTGGATCCTTTGATATTTCTACCTAGTTGACCAATTATTAGCTACCTCATCCTCTTCCTTGACTAGTGATCCTCTAGCTAGGTGGTGAGTGACATGCATCAATAACCTTAGGAGCATTGCACCTTGAATCTATCACTTTTGCGTATGAGCACCTGGTACTTGAGGGCTATGATAGTGGGTATGTCCTTTGGATCAAAATTTGAGTGATGGTGAGAGCTTTATGTGCTAGGCAAGTGCTTATTTTATCTTTCCTTCTGCTTGTGGAGGCATCAAGGAAGAGGGCAAACATTTGTCTATATTTTTTCCCAACTTGTGCTTTGTAACTTCTACCCAAGATGGGCGAGAGCTTATGTATTCCCCAAGGGTGGGGTTTCCTAAATTTTCTACCCTTGTCAGCTACTTGAAAGACACACCCAAGGAATAGGTAGGCTTTTTGAAAAGTTTCACACAAGACCAAGGGTGGATCATCTGCCTGCTCCATCACCCTCATTTCTTCAATTTGCCATCCACCTGCTACTTTAACCCACCCATTGCCATGGCTACCACCACTTGATATCTTCCACCCATCCATTAATGTTCCTCAAAATTTGGTGAACTCCTTTTAGAGGCATCATCCTATAAAATAGATGTGGGTGCAGCGGTGCAAAATTGCACCCACACTTATTTGCATTGATGGTTAAGATTTTTTTTTTAAAATGATGGGTATTTTAGGAAATGGAAATTAGAGTTGTTCTTACATACTTGGAGAACATATTTGGTTACTTTTTTCTTGGTTAAGATCATTTTCAAGGTCTATGGACCTGCTAAGCCCATAAAGAGAATGTAGATGTCCCAAAATTGACACTTAGCAAATATTGGTAAGAAGGATATGGCAAATTTGTTGAAGCCATGAATTATGAAAAAAAATTCAATGTGATAACAACAATCAAAATATAATGGCACATACTAGGAATAGTCCTTTATGTATTTGGGAATGTAGAGGGTTTGGGTTTTGGGGATGTAGAGGGTTTAGGGTTCGGGGATGCTACTATAACCAATTAATCAATGATGTGCTATGTAAAATTAAGGGGGGATGCAATGCATTTCCTTATTTGGCTTATGATTTTTTTTTTTTAAATGATTGTTATTTTGGGAAATAGAAATTAGAGTTGTTCTTACATACTTGGAGAATATTTACAGTATTTTTGTTCTATTTTTATTTGAGTAGCTACACTATATCTATTTTATTATTTTATATGTTTCCCACATGTTTTTAATGGATTGAATAGATTAAGTAGCAACTATAATAATTGGTGGCTTAAATTACTCAGTAGAAATATTATCATTTTCATATTGAACCATATCCTATGGCAACATAAAAGCTCTCTTGTGCTTCCAAAGGTCTATTTTTTATTTTATATACAACTTTTCCATGGCCAATGGGTTATGGTTTATTATTAAGAGGAGCAATTGCCATGATGATGGGTTGAAGTGCTATTGGTCATGTTAAAGCCAAGTGAATTTTGAGGGATAGATCTCAAATCGAATTTAAGGTATTCTAAGGTGGTAGGTGTATTCCCTATTGTGTAATTCAACCATAGTAGGTGAATGTTACAATTTACCTTGTTGGTAACCATGGAAAAAAATATTGATTCTCTTCACAATATCAATCCTCAAGAGTCAATGCAATGGGTGCATGTTGTATATAAGACCCTACCACTAGGATTGATATAGCAACAATTTTTTAATGTTATTTACCTTCCATTAGAATATGACAAGAAAAATATATAGAAACAGTATTTTAACTTAGATGTGAAGCTTTTATTTAGCTAAGGTTGGTATCTTGAAAAGTAGAGCTTGTTGTGAATTCTTAGTGTTTCACTCCTTGTTGGCCCTTCACTTCTTATTTGTTCTAGTGTGTTTCTTTGGATCCTATTTAAAATGGTTCTGAAGATGCAAAAATGCAACACCAAACAATGCTAAATAAATTGAACTCAAAGAACATAGAATTGCACAATAGATGATCTTATATTAATGGAGGGAGCCTAAAAAATCCATTGTTACAATGTGGATTCTTGAATCCTTTTGATACAAATTTACAATGGCTAGGGTTCTTCGAAACCCTAGAAAACAAGGTTGGTGGTTTCTTCAAGCATGTCCTTGCTCCCAATAGAAGTGAATGAGCTTTGAGTTATCTGATACCATGCCACTCTAGCTTAAGCAGCTATCCAATGCTAATATCACACCTTTAAATTTACACACAATAACACATCAAATAGATTAGTAATACCTATGAGGGCTCCACAATGTGAGGCCCTCTATAAGAAATAGTAAAACCCTAACTATCTACTGCAAATGAAGTGAATAGAAATAAAAGTGCATAAAACAAATAAAAAACAATGGATTTACCTTACGTGCTTGCTATCTTTTGATATGTGATATTTATTGTATAAAATAGGTGTGATGATGCCCTAGAATCGCTCAAAGGTTAGGAGGTCCTCATAACACGTACGTTAAATACCCACGGGTGCTTTATGGCTATAGAAAATGTGCATGGACACTCAAGACTGGTAGGGAGGCACCCAAAGGTGCTTGGTGGCTAAGGGGAAGCACCCAGAGGTGCTCATAGGTGATAGAAAGCACTCGAAGACATTCGATGACTAAGGAAATATTATACAAAAGTAGATCTAGTAAGAGAAACATATGGTGATGGTTGCAGGGGTTATGGAGAGTGAATATGGAGGTAGAAGTTCTCAAATACTCTAAGGAAACTCAAGAAATTCAAGAAATTGGAATCAAAACTCAGGAAACGAACACTTAGGGAACTCAAGATTTGATCCATAAAAATGGTATCTATTTGTAATCCAACCTAGGGCATGTTAGGGTTTCAACGACACTAATCATGTGGCTTATATAAAAGCACATCGAAGGGTGGATATTAAATTTAGGGTTTGGCATGGATTGATATGGATGGACAAATAAATTTAAATGAAATTGGATGGTTGGGATTAATTCACTTATATAAATATATATTTATTAAATATATATATAATATTAATATTAAATATATATGAATAATAGGCAAAAATGGTAGGAAAGTTAGGATGGATAGAAAATGGCTAGGTTTTGGTGGTGTAAATGGCAAGAAAGGATGGATGAAGGACAAGTGGCTAGGTTTTGGTGTCTACAGGTTCATATCCATCCCTGATATTAAAGAAGTTGTTTGCATGTTTTCCTTCTCATTGCTCTATTTAAAATGGTTCATATCCATCCCTAAAATTAGAGTAGCTACACTATATCTATGTTATTGTTTTATTTGTTTACCACGTGTTTTTAATGTATTGAATAGATGAAACAACAACTATAATAATTGGTGACTTGAATTGCTTAGTGGCAATGTTGTCATTTTCATATCTAACCATATCCTATGGTAACATAAAAACTTTGTTTTTCTTCCAAAGATCTATTCTTTTTATTTTGTCTACAACTTTTTCATGGCCAGTGGGTTATGGTTTATTGTTAAGGGAAGCAATTTCTATGATGATGGGTTGAAGTACTACTAGGAATGCTAAATCTAAATGAATTTGGAGGGATAGATCCCGACCAAACCTTAAGGTATTCTAATGTGGATGGTGTATTCCCTGTTGTGTAATTCAACCATAGTAGGTGAATGTTACAATTTACCTTGTTGGCAACCATGGAAAAAGATATTGATTCTCTTCACAATATCAATCCTTAGGAGTCAATACAATGGGTTCATGTTGCATATATGACCCTATCAATTGGACTGAAATAACAACAATTTATTTAATGCTATTTACCTTCCATTAGAATATAACAAAAAATATATATGGAAACAAAAATTTAACTCACATGTGAAGGTTTTATCTGGCTGAGGTTGGCATCATGAAAAGTAGAACTTGTTGTGTATGCTTAGTGCTTGACTCCTTGTTGCACCTTCACTTCTTATTTGTTCCAATGTGTTTCTTTGGATCCTATTTAAAATGGTTCATATCCATACCTGATATTAAAGAAGCTACTTGCATGTTTTCCTTCTCATTGCTCTATTTAAAATGGTTCATATCCATCCCTAAAATTAGAGTAGCTACACTGTATCTATGTTATTGTTTTATTTTTTTCCCACATGTTTTTAATGGATTGAATAGATGAAGCAACAACTATATTAATTGGTGACTTGAATTACTTAGTGGTAATGTTGTCATTTTTATATTGAACCATATCTTATGGTAACATAAAAACTCTGTTTTACTTCCAAAGGTCTATTCTTTTTATTTTGTCTATAACTTATCCATGGCTAGTGGGTTGTGATTTATTATTAAGGAGAGTAATTTCCATGATGATGTGTTGAAGTTTTGTTGGGAATTTTAAATTATATATATATAAGTTAGAATCTACTCCATATTGTTATATATTATTGAAAAGCTTCAAAACTCCTGATGTACTAAGACGTTTCACTACTGCTGTAATTATTTCAGACACGTTGATTTGAAATTAAGGGAGGATGCAATGTATTTCCTTATTTGGCTTGTGAGATTTTTTTAAAATGATAATTATTTTGGGAAATGGAAATTATAGTTGTTCTTACATACTTGGAGAACATATTTGGTTTCTTTGTTCTTGGTTATGCTCATTGTCAAGGTCTATGGACCTGCCAAGCCCATAAAGAGAATGTGGATGTCCCAAACTTGACACTTAGCATGTCAATCTATCTCTCCACTATAGATGATTTAGCTATTTTTTGAAACTCTCTTTATAGGGCATGTTGGTTTCTAGTATAAAATATTGGTAACAAGGATATGGCAAAGTTTTTGAAGCCATGAACTATGGAAAAAATTTCAATGTGTCAATAACAATGAACATGTAATGGCAATACTGAGAATAGCAATTTATGGGCTTGGGAATGCAAAGGTTTTAAGGTTTGGGGATAAAAAGGGTTTAGGGTTTGGGGATGTAGAGGGTTTAGGATTTGGGGATGCTATTGTAACCAATTAATTAATGATGTGTTATGTTTATTTGAAATTAATGGAGGATGCAATGTATTTCCTTATTTGGCTTGTGAGATTAATTTATTCTTTTAAAATAATGGTTATTTTTGGAAACAAAAATTAGAGTTGTTCTTACATACTTGGAGAACATATTTGGTTGTTTTTTTCTTGGTTATGCTCGTTTTCAAGGTCTATGGACCTACCAAACCCATAAATAAAATGTGGATGTCCCAGAAGGTGTGTCATAAATGTTTAAAGATGTGTCGTCTATGTCTATGTCCATGTGTGCATGTTGGACTGTGTATGTGTTATTTGATAAAGAAGCAGTCTTCATTTGTGGTTCTCTGAAACTTTTTGTAGTTGAAAGCATTGATGTAACAAAAACTAATGCTAGTGGAGATCAATTTAACCATGGCTCTTTCTTTTATTCTGAAACCAGTTCTTTTATTTCAACTAAATCTTCTAATTTTTGTTTAGCTAAGGGTTCTTCCTTTTATTTTGTAGCAACTTCTTCTACTTTTTGTCTTAGAAGATTTAGTTTAAAGAAAATAATTGGTTTCAAAACAAAGCTTTGGGAACGAGTATTAGGTAACTAAGCTGGATATAAACTAAACAATTTTTCAACTGCATTGCAACTTTTTTTTTTAATTTTAAAATTGGTTAAATGGGTTATAAATGAGCCCCATCTGTATTACATCATCACCACATAGTGGGATTACAACAACTTGGTTGCTATTATGCATGTATTGCTTGGAAATATTTGAATTTGGATCTCCTTGAAAGTTGAGGAATTGAACCTAGGTGTTGCTTTTATTATCATTTTACATGTTTTTTATTTATAATTATTTCCTCTTGATGAATACATCATGTTTGCTAATATTCCATATTGAGTCTGAGTCCATATAGAGTACATAAGGTAATATGAACAAAAAAAGAACCAATGAAGATACCACAGGTAGTTAAGCCTATCATAATAAATCAGGAGTTAGTGAAATATGGCTCACATGCTAGTAAGTACTTGAAATTTGATAGTGTTGTTCAATAGTGGTTGACCTAGGCATATTATAATTGATCATGGTTTTGTCATCGACTATGGTGTATTGTAGAAACTAGTGGAAGATACCAACTACGGAGTTTTGTTAATAAGGAAGATAAGGAGGTAACCCATAACATAAATGAATTCAATGGTGAGAATACTTGAAATGAGGCTAACAATACTTTGGCTAATGAAGAAGTTATGCAGATCACACAATAAATTTGCTCATGATGTTGGGTTACTCATTGTTATACTATATGGTATAATGATATTTGGATGGTGCCAATATTATAGGTGTTGATGCCAAGTCATCACACACTTCAAACACTAAATATTGTAGAAAGAGAGGTCCAATAATATGTGCAACAAATTCAAGCAACACAGATAAGGTGGAGATCATTTGCAATCTAAACGAATAGCTCATAGGAAAAGTTCTATTAAGTTTGCATCTTACTTGGGGATGATTGTGAGGGATATTGTCCCTATCACCCATACAGACTAGAGAGTAGCCCCAATGGAAGTTAAAAATCAATAATGGACACTAATTATGATAACTTTCTAGCCAATGGAGTTTATAGTGTCCATTTTTTAATACATATATAAATGTTACATCTAATAAGATATTGGTTTGAGGCAACAAAAATATATCATTTCAGAAACAATGAAGAAATGGATCTTCATGACCATGGACTTGCAATGGCATGAACATAAGCATTGACTTATGAAAAACACTATGATAAGTATGATAATAATGAAGATAGAATTGCTAATATTCCCATCATGTATCACAAAAATATTGAAAAGCCTTTGTGAATGGTAGGAGCAGAGCTAACTTTAAGGTAAATATCAACCAATCTACTATGGTAGTTCATATCATTGTTATGTTCATGTGAATTTTTCTAACCTTGCTCTTCCTAATGAATTTATATTGGTTTCTTCGTTATGTTGTAGGCAGTGAGGCAAAGGAATAAAAAATATATATCTCACGAATCCATCATGCATACTTGCAATCAAACAGGATATGCTGAACTAGAGCATGAAATGGTATTCTATCATACTCATCCATTATATGTGATAAACATAGCTCTATTATTTTATCATATGACTTATCCCCAGTTCTCTCCAACTATATATCTTGCAAAGGAAGAGCCAATCAAATGCAAAAACTCCACTACCAAGGGCAACTGTGTGGATGGTAGCTCATACAAAGAAGGATGGGGCTCCTATTTCACCAAAAGTTGTGAAGATAATCGTAAGTGACATTCCATTGGAAATAGCAATACGTTGAACTTCAAACCATTATTATATCGATTTTTTTTAACATGTTACCAATTAACTATGCATGTGATGTTGCTAGAAAAGGTTGGACGATGAAATTTCATCTGTGAGCTTCATAAATTAATGTATTAAGGATGATGCCCTCACCAAGTTTTTAGGATCTAAAATGCCAGGTCAGGTTTGGGATGTTGATAAAGGAGTATTACCAATTGCTTTGTTTACTACTGAGGGTTACATACAAAAGTTACACCAGATGGAAGAGCATATGGTAGAGAAAGAACAAAAGTGGGAAGATAATCTTGTAGAGAGAGAGAAAATATGGAAGAGAAGCTTCTAAAGAAACATAAAAATATTGAAGAGATTTTGACATGGCTTTCATAGATAGAGGTGTGTCAATTTTTTCATGATTTGACATAGCCTTCTCGATCTTGTCTTTTATGGTATTGATGGTTTTGGTACAAGTGATAATGTTGGCATGCCTGGGGAGGAAATGTGGATCATTTCCATTCCTTATAATATCTATTGTTAGCATCTGGAAGGTGATGGACATTCACATTGTAAGCATACCTCCATGATTGACATAATTTAATGCATGTTTTTTGGTATTGTGGTTGGTGATGGGTTTAACCCTATTTTTATTATTTTGAGTAACGTTGCCTAACTCCACCTGAGTTAGTGTGAATACATATTGGGGTGTGCCTATCCACCTATTTTTTTGGTTGTAAATGCTTGTATTTTTAAATTAATTAAAAGTTAGGCATTTACATTAAAAATATATATATTTACATGTTGCACCCCTAAAGTTGTAATGATCCCTTGCATATAATTCCATAGGCAACAACCCTACATGCTACCCTTATAATTGGACACAAAATTGGTGGTGGTTATCAAGGCACAAGCAAATTATCAATACCTTCTAGGCCAGAGTCATCAATGGTACGACTATTATTTCAAATATAAAATGGTAAACCTAGTTTGTATTGTATGCTATGCAGTGAATTTATCTAGGTTGTTGATTTCCATGTAGGGATTGCAAATGACATCGATAACTCAAAATAAGAGAAGGAATTGCTATTTGACTCAGATGCATAAGGATAACATAGTATCCAAAGACACAGTGATTAGTACTGATCCTAAAGATCTTGTACATGGTCAATGCTTGAGTGAAGGTTATTGGAAATTCAATGTGCAAATTGCCCATAAATAGTAAATACTATTGTACAAAAGGAATTATGAGATGATCACAATAAAGGATATTGTGGGCTCCTTCATTGCCTGACCTATATAAGATATTGTTTAAAAATAATGGGTAGCCAAGCTAGGAGTGAGGCAAGTAGGTATCCTGAGCATGAGGTTGGTCAGTAAGATACAAGAAGGTTTTACTCTTAATCCTAGTCCTCAACAGTAGTACTTGATTTGCATAGATGGATATTTATGTATCTGATAGAAATCTTAGGATACCCTCTTGCCTCATATTTGATGGTTTGGGCAGCTAGGGATGTTTAGATATCTACTCGTTATATGGAGGGCTTAGATTTTCCATTCACCTATATCTATAAATAAGAATTATACTTGAAATAAGAATTTATCATTTACATATAATCATAATTAATTTATTTCTTTATTGCTTTTGTACATGTAAGAGGTGTAATAGATCATTGTTGTTCATAAATAATAACTTGGTTTTCATCCAGCTCCCTCTTTTGTCAAAAATAATACTTTTCTAATCCTTCATTCTATTGATTTTTTAGGGTAATCAAGTTAAATGCTTATTGGATTTTTTTGATTGATGTCTATCAAATTTTCAATTTTTGAATGGTCTCAAGAAAAATGGAAAAGGATATTGTTGAGCAAGGTACAACAAAGGCATTGCAAAAGTATTGTCATTGTTGTCAACACAGACAGATTGATGCAGTTGATGCAGTTCAGAGGTCAGTCAGATCAAGTGCAGTGAATTTCAAGGAAAACAGAGGTGACCCAGATTCAGAAATTGGCAAAAAAAGACAAGGAAGAAAACTGTCGCGATATCGCGACATGTTTTCTGTCGCGATATCGCGACAAAACAGGAGAGAGAGAAGGCGCAAGAAAAATTGTCGCGATTTCGCGACATAAACCAGGAGAGAGAAAGTGCACGCCAAATTGTCGCGATTTCGCGACATAAACTAGGAGAGAGAAAGTGCACGCCAAATTGTCGTGATTTCGCGACATAAACCAGGAGAGAGAAAGTGCACGCCAAATTGTCGCGATTTCGCGACATAAACTAGGAGAGAGAAGATGCAAGCAAAATTGTCGCGATTTCGCGACATGTGGGCAGAGAAGGAAGCAAGGTGAAAAGATGTCGCGATTTCGCGACATGTTGGAGGAAAATGCACTAAGTCAAGGAAGTGTAGCGATTTCGCTACAAGTTTGAAAGTCAAGGCGAAAGAGTGCAGCGATTTCGTTGCATGTTGAAATGAAGGGCAAAGAAGGTGTAGCGATTTCGCTACAAGTGAAAAAGCACAAACAAGAAGGTGTAGCGATTTTGCTGCATGACAAAATGTATGGAAACAAAGGTGTAGCGATTTCGCTACCATTCAAAGTTGCAAAAATTAAAGATGTAACAAGTCAAAAGCACAAGGCACAAAGTTGTAGCGATTTCGGAAGCAGTGAACGTCGCGATTTCGCGACATGTTCCATTTTCGCTGAAGTTTGCAAGGAGGATTGTACGGAAGCCCAAAGTGTCACGATTTCACGACAAGAAGGATGATGACATCAAAAGTCGAAACACTGATTTCGCAAGAAGGATGATGACACAAACCAAAGCGTCACGATTTCGCGACAAGAAGGATGATGACGTCAGCAGAAGCCAGAAGCGTCACGATTTCATGACAAGAAGGATGATGACATCAGCAAAAGCCGAAAGCGTCATGATTTCACGACAAGAAGGATGATGACGTCAGCAAAAGCCGAAAGCATCGTGATTTCATGACAAGAATGATGATGACATCAGCAAAGTCAGAAAGTGTCACGATTTCGCGATAGGGTGCTAGGAAAGGTGCTAGAATCTGGAAGCGTCGTGATTTCGTGACATTATGAAGGATGACGTCAGCAAAAATTAAAAGTGTCACGATATCGCGACAGGCAACTGTTTGGCGGGTAAAAGCCGTAGGAGCATGCAAAATGACACGTGTCAAAAAAGCATAATCATGCAGCCTGTTACGTAAACAGTAACTGATGTCATAGTTACACATTGACAGGTGTCGAACATGCATGAGAACAGATGTAGATGCATGCTTGAAACGCTTTCTAAGTGTCGTATAGGCTGTATCGAAAAAGCATTCGAACGGTCGAAGTGCAGCATTCGAACAGCCGATTGAAAATGCAAACGAACAGCCGATTGAAAAATGCATTAGAACAGCCGATTAAAATAGACGTATTTACAGAGATTCGAAACATAAAATAGGAAGGATCGAAAAGCTTTCGAGAAGAAGGATGTGCAGCATTCGAACAGTCGTATTTGGAAGGATTCGAACAGCCGCATTGGAAAGAAGAAAAGAATTCGAACGGCTCGAGAATGTCATCCGACTGCATGAAGAATTGAAACGCGATAGAAGACAAAGAGTCCCGATGAGAAAAATAGGGTATAAAAGGACAGTCGGGCACAAAATAATGTTGCTGCTGTGAGAGAGAAGTTGTTGCAGAAAGAGAAATATTGCTGTGAAAAGAGGGTTTGAATAAGAAAATTAGCAGAGCCGTGAGAGTGTGCAGAGTTGGATTAATTGCAGACCAGTCAGGGTTGTGCATGAAGTGAAGACACTTTTATGTCATTCTAATTGATCAGAATTGCAGTCCAAGTTGGTGCTTGGTACTAGGGGTTGGTGCTCCATCTGTTGCAGCAGAAAATTACAGGGGTTGGTGCTCCTTCCAGTGGATGCTGGTAAAGAATTTGTAAAATTGGAATTTTGCAAAGACTGGATTTGGATTGAAGTCCAAGCAGTCAATTTTGAGGAGTAGCCAAATTGGTGAACCTCGATATATTGAGTGTTGTGGTGTGCTCTCTTGTTCAATTTGTTGTTCTAGTTTTTAAGCTATCTTTGTTTCATATTAAATGTTGTAGATATTAAAATTAATAGCTACACTGATTCACCCCCCCTCTCAGTGTCATTGTGTGAACATCAATTGGTATCAGAGCAGGTTCCTTGTACAAGCTTAATCAGCTAAGGAGATCTTAGAAGAAACAATGGCAGGCGGTGAAGGATTCTCATCCAACAAAGCTCCCTTATTTGATGGAACAAATTACACTTTCTGGAAACTCAGGATGCAAACATATCTGAGTGCATTGGGATATGATATTTGGGATTCACGTAGATAGTGGATACACTGCACCCATTACCCCTCCAACAGATACTACCGAGAAGAAAAAATTTGAGAACAACTCCAAAGCTAAGAATGCCATAATGTGTGGGCTTGTTGACAAGTGAACTGATAAGAGTCATGAGCTGTAAATCAGCAAAAGACATGTGGGATAAATCGAAGAGCATCCATGAAGGAGACAACAAGATTAAGGAAGCAAAACTGCAAACTCATCGAGCACAGTTCGAAGCACTGCAAATGAATGAAGATGAGAACATAGAGGCTTATATGCTGAAAGTCAACGAAATCATTAATGCAATCAGAGGACTCGGTGAAGAAATTGATGATGCAGTTGTGAAAAAGGTTCTCAGAACATTGCACAAAAGATTTAACTCCAAAGTTTCTGCAATAGAAGAGGCAAAAGATCTAAACAACTTCAGCATGGATGAGTTGCATGGTTCCCCGACAGCATATGAAATGAGAATAGGACAAACCAAGTCTACAGACAGAGAAGCAGCTTTTAAGGCACACAAGAATGTAAAAGCTGAACATGAATCTGAGGATGAAGGAACACTGGATGAAACAGAAGCTAATTTTGTTCGAAAACTCACAAAGGGAAAAGGAAAATATAGAGGAAAGCTACCTTTTAAGTGCTTCAATTGTGGAGGAGTCGGTCATTTTGCAGCCAAATGTCCAATGCAAGAGAAAACCAAAAATGGTGAAGGCTCACACCAAGAAAAAGGTGACTGGAAGAAGAAACAAAATTTTAGAAAGAACAATTTCAAGAAGAAAAGCTTCATATCCAAGAATGTCAGCACTTCTGAAGAAAGCTCAGATGAGGATTCTGAAGAAGAAAAAGGTGAAGCTCTGTTCATGGCACTTGAAGAGGAAAGAACAGAAGAAAATCAGGAAAGTGATGAAAACTTTAAAGATGAAGCTGAAGTTTATCTGGAAGGAGAATTGGTTGCTGCACTTGAAGAGTTGAGTGTTGAAAGGAAAAAGAACAAAAAGTTTTCAAGAAAACTAGAAGATGCCACTGACATAATAAACAGTTTAAAAATACGGACAGAGGAATTCAAGAAAATGACTGAAGTTCTTGATGAACAATTAACTGTAAAGACAGTTGAATGCAGCAAGCTAGAGGAAGACATGGTTAAGTTAAGAATGCAGTTAGAGGAGATGAATAGAAAATTAAACTATTTTCACAAGTTTGAAGAAAGTACTGTAAAGCTGGATAAAATGTTAAATAACCAAAGGCCTTCCGGCATCAAATTTGGTTTAGGCTTCGATGAAGGAGAATCATCAAAGGGTTCAAAGGCCTCGAATGTAGAACCCATAAAGAAAGAAGAAAAGATCAGGGTTGATCTAGAAAAAACAAAACATGCCCAAGAAAGCAATAATGCCAGACTCAAGAAGAGTACTGACAAAGATGGCTTCATAAAAGTCACACATCCAAGAAGGAAAAGATTTATGGCTCCTACTTCAAACTGGCAAAGACCGGCACCCAGGTTTAATCATTCCTTTTCTGGTTACTGTTTTAAATGCAATGCTTATGGCCATAAAATTTCAGATTGCAGGCATAATGTATCTCAAAGGAATTTCACAAGCAGAAATGTTTTTTCTCCTTTAATGAATTATGCAGTTGAATGTTATAATTGTCATAATTTTGGACATATTGCTAGAAACTGTAGAAGCACTTTTGCAGCAAATAATTATCAGGGTAGAAAATCTCAGTCAAGTGGGTTGAAACAAAACCAGAAATTTCCTGAAAAACAGGCACATGCTAATGAAAGGACAAAGGCAAAACAAGTAGCCAAATCTGCTATCAAACCAGAATGGAAAGAAAAGGAATCTTTGATTGTCCAGACTGCTTTTAAAGCTCAGAACAAATCAGCACCTTGGATACTTGACAGTGGGTGTTCCAGTCACATGACAGGTGACAAGCAAAAATTTGAGAATTTGCAGAATTATGAGGGTGGTTCTGTGAAATTTGGAAATAATGATGGAGCAAAGATTGTTGGAAAGGGATCAGTCAAGATCGGTGATGGCAATATAAAATCAAAAGAAGTCGTGTTTGTGATTGGTCTGAAGCATAACTTACCGAGTGTAAGTCAAATCGTGACGAGAGGCCATGATGTAATCTTCAAGAAGGAGGGTTGTGAAGTAAGAAAGACAAAAAATGGAAAGATAATAGCCAACTGGATCGAGAACTTCGGAAATCTGTATACACTTTCGGAGACTTCGAAGGAGCTTGCTTGGTTGGTCGGGAAGAAGAAAACCTGGCTGTGGCACAAGAGACTCGGTCACATAAGCTTTGATAATCTGGTAAAAATCAGCTCAAAAGGGGCAATAAGAGACATACCAACTATTGGTAAACCTTCAAACAATATTTGTGAGTCATGCCAAAAGGGAAAACAAACCAGAGCCACTTTCAAAGCAAAAGAATATTTCACAAGCAAGCCATTAGAATTAATTCACACTGATTTATGTGGACCCATGAGAACTGAAAGCATAAATGGACACAAATATTTTATGCTTGTGTATAGATGATTACTCAAGAATGACATGGGTACTATTTCCGAAACTTAAATCAGAAGCCTTTGAGATGTTTAAAACCTTCAAAAATCTTGTTGAGAATCAATCAGGGAAAAGAATTAAATGCCTAAGATCAGACAGAGGAGGAGAGTTTATTTCAGAAGAATTTGCAGAATACTGTCAAAAATATGGGATAAGAAGACAGTTTTCAACAGCTAGAACACCTCAAAGCAAAATGGTGTTGTAGAAAGGAAAAATAGGACAGTGCAGGAAATGGCAAGGACAATGCTGGCTGAAAACAAAATAGCTGACAAATTTTGGAAAGAGGCAATACATACTGCAGTTTACATTCAAAACAGGTGCATGCTAAGACCACATGAAAGCAAAACACCGTATGAACTGTGGTTTGGCAGAAAGGCAACAGCAAGACATTTCAAAGTATTTGGCAGCAAGTGCTATATAAAACGGACTGAAGATAACCTCGGTAAATTTGAAGATAGAGCTGATGAAGGTATCTTTCTTGGTTACTCAACAAAAAGCAAAGCCTACACATGTTATAACAAGAGGCTAAAGAAAATTGTTGAGAGTGCTGATGTGAAAGTTGATGAAGGTAGAGAACAAGAAACTATTTATCAAGAAAACTACCCTATCTATGAAGAAGTCATTGAAGGTGATGATGAAAAGGAAACAGATAAGAATCAAAAAATTGATCCAGATGGTGTAAAAACTGAATCGAAGAAGAAGAAAATAGGAAATTTAAAACAGAGCAACTGGCAAAAAAATCATCCAAGTGAACAGATTATTGGGGATCCCAAAGATGGTATTCAGACAAGAAGAGCAGTAGTGCGGAACTATTCTCTGTTATCTAGCATTGAACCTAAAAATGTTGCTGAAGCAAGCAATGATGAAAGTTGGTTGAAGGCAATTAATGAAGAATTAGATCAGATTGAGAAAAACAATACCTGGGAATTAGTACCTAGACCAACAAATAAAAACATAATTGGCACTAAATGGGTTTTTCGAAATAAATTAAATGAAGATGGACAAGGTTGTCAGAAATAAGGCAAGATTGGTCCAGTAAAGGCTATGCTGAGGTTGAAGGCATTGATTTTGAGGAAACTTTTGCACCGGTAGCCAGACTAGAGGCAATCAGAATGTTTCTGGCATTAGCAATTCATAAAAACTTCAAAGTATATCAAATGGATGTAAAATCAGCATTTTTGAATGGAAAACTGGAAGAAGAGGTTTACATTGAACAACCAGATGGCTTCCAACTTGGTGAAAACCCAGATTTTGTTTGCAGAGTTAAAGAAAGCATTATATGGTTTGAAACAGGCACCCAGAGCATGGTATGCAAGGCTGGATAATTATCTAATTAAACAAGGGTTCAAGAAAGGTTTGGTGGACAACAACTTATATGTCAAAACAGAGAAGGGGCATCTTATTGTTCTTATTGTTTATGTAGATGATATAATATTTGGCAGTAGCATGGATGAATTTTGCAAAGACATATCAAATAAAATGAAGAAAGAATTTGAGATGTCTATGATTGGTGAACTTTCTTATTTTCTAGGACTGCAGGTCAATCAAAATGAAAAAGGCATTTTTATTTCTCAAGTTAAATATGTAAAAGAAATGCTGAAAAAGTTCACAATGGAAGACAGTAAACCTGTAAGCACTCCCATGACAACAGGTTGCAAGTTGAGCAAGGATGATAAATCCCCAGATGTAGATCAAACTATGTACAGGTCTATGATTGGAAGCCTATTGTATTTAATAGCCACTAGACCAGATATATTACAAGCAGTATGCATGGTTGCAAGATTTCAGGCCAGTCCCAAAGAAACTCATGTAACAGCTGTAAAGAGGATCTTCAAGTATCTCAAGGGTACTATGGATTATGGGTTGTGGTACCCAAAAGGTAAATATTTCACTTTGATTGCATATTCTGATGCAGATTGGGCAGGATGTATTGATGACAGGAAGAGTACAAGTGGAGGAGCATTTTATCTTGGAGACAGACTGGTAGCATGGCACAGCAAGAAACAAGAATCAGTATCTCTATCCACTGCAGAAGCAGAATACATTGCAGCCACAACTTGCTGTACACAGATATTATGGATGAGACAAACTTTGAAAGATCTTGGTATCCACTTCAAAGAGCCAATATCAATAAAATGTGATAACACTAGTGCTATCAACATATCCAAGAATCCGATTATGCATTCAAGAACCAAACATATTGCAATCCGGTATCATTTCTTGAAGGATAAAGTTGCAGAAGGAGAGGTCAAATTGGATTTTGTTCCAACTACAGAGCAAGTAGCTGATATATTCACAAAACCTTTGCCAAAGGAAGTATTTGAATATCTTCGGAAGAAGTTGGGGGTAGTCACACTACCCAAGCACTGACTAGTTATGGGAAACACATTCTCAGGGGGAGCATTCAAACTTTTTCAGTCTGAGAATGTTGTGCATAGACTCAGGGGGAGTCTGCAGCAGCCCTTTGGTATTATTGGCAAAGGGGGAGAAGAAATTGAGCAAGGTTGCAGTGTGTTGCCAACAATTCCAAAGGGGGAGATTGTTGAGCAAGGTACAACAAAGGCATTGCAAAAGTATTGTCATTGTTGTCAACACAGACAGATTGATGCAGTTGATGCAGTCCAGAGGTCAGTCAGATCAAGTGCAGTGAATTTCAAGGAAAACAGAGGTGATCCAGATTCAAAAATTGGCAGAAAAAGACAAGGAAGAAAACTGTCGCGATATCGCGACATGTTTTCTGTCGCGATATCGCGACAAAATAGGAGAGAGAGAAGGCGCAAGAAAAATTGTCACGATATAAGAGAAAAGCAAATTGTCATGATTTCGCGACATAAACCAGGAGAGAGAAAGTGCACGCCAAATTGTCACGATTTCACGACATAAACCAGGAGAGAGAAAGTGCACGCCAAATTGTCGCGATTTCGTGACATAAACTAGGAGAGAGAAGATGCAAGCAAAATTGTCACGATTTCGCGACATGTGGGCAGAGAAGGAAGCAAGGTGAAAAGATGTCACGATTTCGCGACATGTTGGAGGAAAATGCACTAAGTCAAGGAAGTGTAGCGATTTCGCTACAAGTTTGAAAGTCAAGGCGAAAGAGTGCAGCGATTTCGCTGCATGTTGAAATGAAGGGCAAAGAAGGTGTAGCGATTTCGCTACAAGTGAAAAAGCACAAACAAGAAGGTGTAGCGATTTCGCTGCATGACAAAATGTATGGAAACAAAGGTGTAGCGATTTCGCTACCATTCAAAGTTGCAAAAATTAAAGATGTAACAAGTCAAAAGCACAAGGCACAAAGTTGTAGCGATTTCGGAAGCAGTGAACGTCGCGATTTCGCGACATGTTCCATTTTCGCTGAAGTTTGCAAGGAGGATTGTACGGAAGCCCAAAGTGTCGCGATTTCATGACAAGAAGGATGATGACGTCAGCAAAAGCCAAAAACGTCACGATTTCATGACAAGAAGGATGATGACGTTAGCAGAAGCCAGAAGCGTCGTGATTTCGTGACAAGAAGGATGATGACGTCAGCAAAAGCCAGAAGCGTCATGATTTCACGACAAGAAGGATGATGACGTCAGCAAAAGCCAGAAGCGTCACGATTTTGCGACAAGAAGGATGATGACATCAGCAAAAGCCAGAAGCGTCGCGATTTCGCGACAAGAATGATGATGACGTCAGCAAAGTCAGAAAGTGTCACGATTTCGCGACAGGGTGCTAGGAAAGGTGCTGGAATCTGGAAGCGTCACGATTTCGCGACATTATGAAGGATGACGTCAGCAAAAATTAAAAGTGTCGCGATATCGTGACAGGAAACTGTTTGGCGGGTAAAAGCGGCAAGAGCATGCAAAATGACACGTGTCGAAAAAGCATAATCATGCAACCTGTTACGTAAACATGAATCGATGTCGACGAGATAGTTACACATTGACAGTTGTCGAACATGCATGATAACAGATGTAGATGCATGCTTGAAATGCTTTCTAAGTGTCGTATAGGCTGTATCGAAAAAGCATTCGAACGGTCGAAGTGCAGCATTCGAACAGCCGATTGAAAATGCAAACGAACAGTCGATTGAAGAATGCATTAGAACAGCCGATTAAAATAGACGCATTTACAGCATTCGAAACATAAAATAGGAAGGATCGAAAAGCTTTCGAGAAGAAGGATGTGCAGCATTCGAACAGTCGTATTTGGAAGGATTCGAACAGCCGCATTGGAAAGAAGAAAAGAATTCGAACGGCTCGAGAATGTCATCCGACTGCATGAAGAATTGAAACGCGATAGAAGACAAAGAGTCCCGATGAGAAAAATAGGGTATAAAAGGACAGTCGGGCACAGAATAATGTTGCTGCTGTGAGAGAGAAGTTGTTGCAGAAAGAGAAATATTGCTGTGAAAAGAGGGTTTGAATAAGAAAATTAGCAGAGCCGTGAGAGTGTGCAGAGTTGGATTAATTGCAGACCGATCAGGGTTGTGCATGAAGTGAAGACACTTTTATGTCATTCTAATTGATCAGAATTGCAGTCCAAGTTGGTGCTTGGTACTAGGGGTTGGTGCTCCATCTGTTGCAGCAGAAAATTACAGGGGTTGGTGCTCCTTCCAGTGGATGCTGGTAAAGAATTTGTAAAATTGGAATTTTGCAAAGACTGGATTTGGATTGAAGTCCAAGCAGTCAATTTTGAGGAGTAGCCAAATTGGTGAACCTCGGTATATTGAGTGTTGTGGTGTGCTCTCTTGTTCAATTTGTTGTTCTAGTTTTTAAGCTATCTTTGTTTCATATTAAATGCTGTAGATATTAAAATTAATAGCTACACTGATTCACCCCCCCCCTCTCAGTGTCATTGTGTGAACATCAGATATGCATTTATGTGGCCCTATTTTTAACAAACTGGAAGGAATTTTGTGAATAAGTAGTTTTTTTTTAAATATTCTTTAACTTGATTCAACAGTGTTCAGATTGTGAAGGACTATGAAAAATATTGTTGTGTGCATTCGTAAATTATTTTTATGTTTGCTTGGAAATAAGTAAAATCATAATGCATTGTCATCATATCACCTCAATAAGATGAATGACTTGTTTTATAAAGTATGGTTGTGTATATCTCTTTATAAGGATGAACGATTGTGTATTCATTTCATAGGAAATAATTGTTGTTTTATAGAAAATAAATACCACCTCATAAAGTATTGTAATGTATATTTCTTTATAAATATGAATGGTTGTATTCATTTCATAGGGAAATAATTATTGATTTATAGTAAAGTATTTTTATTGACCATGTGCATACAAATATTGTTGTATTGTCATACATTCATCCACCCATGAGATTTTGAAAACCTTGTTGTGTGCATTTCATTCTGTGAAACATTATGTAAGCCATCTACAAATTCTACACTCTTCCATTTTTTATCCTTGGAAACCCCAATTACACTATGCTAAAGGCTACATACTCCTATTAAATTTTTCTACCCATACACCTCTGCTTTAGTTGATGAATGATGCCCTTATTGTGGAAAACCAAAAAGACTATGATGTGTTCAATGCTCTGGATATTATTCAAAATGAGTCCTTCTAAAAGGAGTTCAAGTTTGGGCCAGGTGATGGAAAACTTCATTATTACCTCTATAATTATCACATTAAATATGCTTTGAAACCTTCTGAATTAGGGTTGGTGCTTCTATAGTATTAGTTGAGATAAATTTGCAATTGGTTTTGGATGCAAATAATGTTAGGTCAAGGAAACCTCTAATTTTATGTACTTGTACATTTAGTTGGATTGTTGAATTTGTAGTAGTCTGTATGTCTGATGTATTTTTCCACTATTATATGAAAGGAATGATAATCATATCATTCCAATATGCAAGGATCTCAAGTGTTAACAGAACACCACATTCAACCAAAATAAGAATCTGAAAGCAAATTGATAGCATAAGCTTACAAATGGATATGAAAAACAATGACCAACAATATCATATCTTATACTTGAATAAGGAACTTCCTCCTCTAAGTACAATGAAGGTGCCTTGCTTATATCGACAAGACTGATCAACCATAGTAGTAGGATCGATCTAAGGATAAATATCCACTATACAAAAGGAATTATTGATATGGTCTATAGATCTGTAACCGCTATGGGGGGAAAGAATCTTAACCCTCCAAATATACCTAAAGATATACCCATAACTCCTAGGAATAGTCAAACCTAAAATTATCCCCATAATATCTAAGAAATAAATATGTAACATCTCATAATATCTAAATAAGATAAATGAAATATCCACACATAAGTAGGTGGGGAAAATACATGGAATAATTAAATAAATAGAAAATAAATTACCTAGGTGAACATGAGCTAAGGTAAACAACCTAATCTAACATTAAGGTCATCAAAGGCCATAAACTTCACTCTACAATAAACATTATGTTATTTAGTCTAGATATTTCAAGATATGTAAACTTGCAAGATTATACATGTGTAATTTCCTTGCTATGCATAATGAAGAATTTTTATGTGGTCCTCTATGCTGCTCTCTATTGGGATTTAGTTTTCTTTTGGTAAGTAAAATTCTTCATTAATTACCAGGTTTTACAGGCTGACCCAAAACCTGTTACAAAAGTTAGCCTTATGTTGATGTTGCGGATCCTATTCATGCTAAGGACTTTCTGTCCTTTACTACTATTGACATCTTTTAAAATGCCTTACCAGGTGACCATAGAAAACATTAAACAAAAAATTTTGATAGTTAAAACACAGTTGGGTGAATCACTTGAAAAACTTGACAACAAAAGAAAAATGCCTAATCCAGGAAAGGATTACTTCCTTTTTACAATACGTAAAACAAAAATGAAACCCCCAAGGCTTGAGGATCCTCATGATTCTTCTTTAGTGTCTTCCTTGACCTCCTCATCCTTGTCATCCTCTTCTTCATCGTCATCGTCCTTGAATTCCACTTTTGGCATGTACCCCTCATTGAATAAAACCTGAGTCAAAGTGTGGGCCTATGGCATCTGATGAATGATGCCGACGTAGGATTTTAGGACAAAATATTTTAGGACCATGATGGTAGGTCCATCTTCCTCCATATAGCTGGCACTTGTTTTGGATATTTCTTGAATTTTTTTGTTCTTTAGCCTCAAGGATGATATCATTGGAGGTTCCTCAATCCTTAGTCACTTTCTTGCCATCCCACCTCTGCTAGTTGGCTCGCCAACTCTTTTCTTCATCGAAGACACAGAAGTCGGCTTGATTGTGCTCGGGCTAGCTCTTGCTCCTAAAATTTTTGCATCATGGCTGAGTGGTATCTCCTCAATGATAGGAGGTTTAGGGTTAGGATCCATAGCCAAGACCCATTTTTAAATCACTTTAAACAATCCTTAATGCAAATGCATAGCAAACCCTCTCTTCCTATGACATGCGTTGATGGTATAGTTCATCGAATTCATGAGGAACTATGGAATACTTATCGGATTGACATATAAAAATAAATTCATGAAATCATAGTGAAATCTTAGTAGAGTATTGCTCGGTTCCTCTATCGTGATGAATTCCATCACATTCTTCATAACCCCATTCCATGGGGTGGGCAAATCCGTTCTAGTTAGCCCATTCTTAGCTTCCTTAAAAATTTTAGGGTCATCGCAGAATTCCTTCAATTCCACCTTCTAGTGATGTTTTTGATGGTGGATGGACAATCCTCTCATATTTTGCCCTATCACAATAGCAAGTAGGTTCATGTCGATGATTAACTCTCTTCCCCGAATATCCACCTTCTTTTCTTCCCAAGTGTCCATCATTGCCTGGGTGATATCCTCCTCTGTCCTAGAGAAAATGTCGAAGAATTGAGTGAACCTTCACTCAGTGAGGATGGCCTGAGCAACAAGTTCCATAATAATCATGTAGGGTTCCACGTATGTCATATTTTTGCTTGAAATTCTCCTCCTCATAGTTCTCTCAATCTCACTCTGTCTTGCGCTCCATGAATTTCCTCTTTTGCTGCCGCTAGGAATGTGGTAGGATTTAAATTTTTCCTAGAATATAATGGTATTTCTATTATTTTTCATGCCACCTATGGGAGTCTAGTCACCATTCTCCACATGGACCTTATGCCAGCTGTCCTCAACCTCCCTAAAATTAATGAATTCCTACCTCACCTTTGTTGCCCATCTATCAACACATGCCTTAGGAGTGTTGTGCGTTGGAAAATACTAGCTATCTGTTTCCACCTATGTTTTTTGCCCCTTCACGTTATCTATCGACCTCATCAGCATTCCAAACGCCTTCTTGTCATCATGATTCTTATCCTCATTGATTGAAGTTATCTCCCATATGATTACACCTTCATAGACATATGTTCCATGCATGGGGAAAATCCAATCATCAGCCTCCATTTGGACCTTACATCAGGTGGCATTTTTGATCGAGCTTATCAGCCTTCTCGTACTCCACATATCATTGTGATTCAAATCTATTTTTTCCTTATCATGCTTGGTAAGATTTGAATTTGCCACCATGGGAATCCGTGTGCTATTAACCTCCTCATTATCACCTGAATTTTGGCCAATGGTCTTTGTCCTTTCGCCTCTAGGCCATATATGGATATTAGTGTTTTGACTTGGGATGCTTGCCTTTTCACGTCTCAGAATATTTTCCTTGCATTTTTTGCTGTTAATCCTATCCGATAAATTTTTTAGCATTGTCCATGGAACCACACCTGTTTGATTAGAATTTCTTGGTAAGGACGCCTCCTGGTGGTCTTGTACCATGTGGGATTTGACCACCCTTCCACTACTCACTTTAGGTAAAGGATTGCCTATCATTGTAGAGGATGTCCTATACTTCACGTGGCACTCCTCACATCCACGTTGTCAAACTACTAGCCTCAACTCCTACATTATCTAGTTTTTTAGCTGATCTGTTGGCTTCATGGAAGACATGGCGCACCTTCTTATCTTGTCTAGCCTCGAAAAGGATCCTTGCCTCTAGGATGATAGATTCAATCCTCCATGGGAGTTTTTTGCCATTTGTTAGGAGGTTAATGATTATTTTTGAATCCTCTTCAACCATCATATTGCCTTGGATCTTCTATGCCACCCATAAACCTCTCCAAAGTGCTCGTGCTTCTACCTCATTGTTGGTTTTGGTTCCTAATGATTTCGTAAATGCCATCTTCAAAATTCCTTGATGATATCTGATTACTTCTCTAGCTCCCACCTACCCAGGATTATCCTTAGCCACACCGTCAAAATTTAGCTTCAACCAATCCCTAGCGAGAGGCTCACATATGATCCTATCCCTAGGATTGGGCCTTGGGACAACAATTGCCACATTAGGAAGGATACTTAAGGACAGGGTAATAAGTTTTTCCCTACGAGGAATTGTTAGATTATCCATAGTTAGGATACTAATATTTTCTTTCACAAAGGTAAGAATTCTGTTAAGGATGGTTTTAGGGTTGTTCTTGGAATCGTTAAAAGATCTATGGTTCCTTTCTAACCAAATTTACCAAAGGAAGTGGTGCCAACAGATCCTCCAAAGGAACTTGAGTTTTTGGCTTCCAAAGGGAAGAGGCCATTGTTGGAAAACTTCAGTGATTGAGGCTGTTTTAACTTAAGAAATGATAAAGGCTTGTAAAATTCCATAAAGGATGGAAGTTGCCACTGGATATTCTAGAAAGAGGTGTTGGACTGATTCCTAGCTTGCCCTGCACATGTAACACCAATTAGAAATAATAATTCCTTTTGTCAACATGTTTTCAATGGTGATAATATTTCCTTGAATCACTAGCCATGTGAAAAAGGATATTTTGGATATCAAGCCCTTGATCCAGACCAAATGTGACTAAAACTGGTGATCTTTAGGATTAAGGAGTAAATTCTAGGCAGATTTAACTGTAAATTCTCCACTCTCCATTTTTGCACGTACTAGATGGTCTTCAGCATTGCCCATGGGTATGACCTATTGGCCTAAAATGTTATGAAGTTCTTTAGACTCAAATTCAAACCCCTGAACCCTAGTAAGCTGCCATCTGGGTATGTTCCTGTCCTGCCTTATGTAATTTGCCACCTTGTGCCATATAGATCATTCCACATGTTCTTTTATCCTAGCCAAATGGGGATTCTAAGATAAGGGCTCAGATCTAGCCCACCTATCTTCCTAGAAGTTGATTTTTTATCCATTACCTAGCATCCATATAAGTCCTTTCTTAACCAAATATCTATTGGTTAGGATTGCTTTCCAAAATGTTGATCCCCTATTAACCAAGTTTCCATTGAGGAAGTTTGTTCCTTGGAGGTGTTTTCTCCTGACTATGGCTATCCACTCATTTTCAAAATTTCTCAACAATCACCAGGCTTGTTTGGCTAGCAGCACCATGTTGAGAAGGGACCCTCTCCTTAGGCCTAACCCTCCATTAGATCTAGGTTTACATACCTTGCTCCATCCTACTAAATGGATCATTTTTTTTCTCTTTCATCCCTGACCAGAGGAAGTTTTCTTAAAATTTCTCAATATTTTTATGTACTTTGCTTGGAGCTCTAAACACAGATAAGAAATATATCGAAATGCTCTGAAGTGATGTTATAGTCAAGGTCCATTTGCATGCCTGAGATAATAGATGTCCTTTCCAACCAACCAACTTTTTTCGGATCCTCTCCAACACATTATTCCACATGGCTCCTTCTAGGGTTCTAGAAAATAGGGGTAGGCCTAAGTAGGACGTGGGAAGAGTCGCTATGCGACACTCCAAAATCCTAGTAATACTGGTTTATTTGTGGATAGGAGTGTTAAGGAAGTAGAGTTTGCTCTTATTGAAATTCACTCTCTGGCTAGCATCTTCCTCATAAATTTTTAGAATGTGTTTAATTATTCTAGCCTCAACCACTGAAGCCAAGGTTAGCATCAACGTGTCATCCACGAATTGTTGATGGGTAACAAGGTTTGTTGAAGAAGTCACCTTTATTCCTGAGATGAGTCCTGCTGTAGAAGCAACTTTAATGGTCCTTCCCAAAGCCTCTACCATAATGATGAAAAGCATGGGGCTTATAGGGTCTCCTTGCCTTAATCCTCTTATACTTTGAAAGTATCCTACTATTGACCCATTCACCAAAATAGAAAACCAAGGTTTCAAGATACATCCTCTAATGAGTCTGACCCATTGAGGATGAAATCCAAATTTTAGTAATATTGAATCCAAGAACTCCCAATTAATCCTATCAAAAGCTTTGTTTATATCCAATTTTAGGGCCATAGTCACTTTCTTAGTATGAGCAGTCATATGTAGAGCCTCATGAATAGTTATTACTCCATCTAATATTGATCTTCCTTGAACCGAGCTCCCCTGACTCTGATCAATGATTACGGGTAACACTTCCTTCAAATGGTTGGCTATGACTTTGGTAAGGATTTTATAGGACACATTACATAGGTTAACCGACATAAAATCTGCCATAGTCTTAGGGTTTGTTCCTTTAGGAATTAGAGCTATAAAAGTGGAGTTAAAACCCCTAGGAATATGTGTTTATGATTGGAATTACCTGATGGAATCCATGACATCAACACCAACAATATCCCAATAAACTTGGTAAAAGTGAGGAGGAAAACCATCCGAGCTAGGATCCTTATCAGGTTCCATGCTGAACAAGGCACTTTTGATCTCCTCATCAGTGAACAATGCTATGAGAGAATCATTTGTGGTCTCATCGATAAGTTGGGGAATGAACTAGAGTAGAGAATCCTTGGATTCAGCATGACAAATAGGTTATTCACCGAGCAGGGAGTTAAAATAAGCAACTGCCTCCTCTCTGATGTCCTGAATATTATGAGTTAAGGATCCATCCACCCTAGTTAGATTGCTAATTTTATTATTGCTTCTATTTCTTAAAGTAGAAACATGAAAAAACTTCAAATTTGAATCACCCTCCTTTAGCCACATAGCTCTAGATTTTTACCTCAAGTAAATCTCTTCATAAGCTAAAATATTGTGGAGCTCACAAAGGGTTTCCCTCTCTTCTATTCTACTTTCTATCAATTTTAGTTTCTCACCAATGACTTTATTATTCTCAAAAATCTTGCCAAACACTTCTTTGTTCTATATTCTGAGGTTATCTTTAACCATCTTTAGTTTCTGATCTAGTTTGAATGAAGAACTTCCTTGACAAGGTTGCTGCCACCACTTTTTGACTTTTTCCCTCAGATCCTCATGTTTAGTCCACATCGATTGAAACCTAAATGGTTTTTTAAAGTGGTTGGCTTGAATGACATCAAACAAAATAGGGCTATGGTCTGAAGCACTTCTGGGAAGGGCCTATAATATAGAATCACCAAAGGTTGTGATGGCTTCCTTAGAAAGGAAGAATCTATCCAATATTTCCTAAATTAGTTGTCTTCCTATTCTCCAGTTACTCCAAGTGAACTTAGCCCCTTTTAGCGTTACATCCATCAACTCATTTATATTTACAAATTCATTAAAGTCTTCCATACTTCTTTATGGTAGGCCTGATCCTACCTATTTATTGGATGTATATAAGGGGGTGTTGAAGTCTCTTGCAATCACCCAAGGAATGTTTTTGAAAGCTTGATTGAAGTGACCTAGATACTCCCATAACTCTAAACGCCCTTGGATAGAAGTTGGTGCATACACATTTGACATGATCCAAGATTTGTTATGATCAATATCATGGAATAGCACACTGAGGACCCTGTCATTGGCCTGAATCACACTGCCTTCTAATTTATTTGGATCCAAAAAAACCATGAGTCCTCCATATGCTCCTCTCACCTGTTGGAAGGTGACTTCCCCTTGCTTCCAAATCCTTATAGCTATAGATTTAGATTGTATTATATCTGTCTTTGTTTCTTGGAGGAAGATGATTGATGGACTGAACTCTTTCCTTATATATTTTACCACCCTTTGCTTTGGTGGGCCATTTAGGCCTCTCACATTCCATGAGAGTACCTTCATTTAGATAGTTTATTATTTTTCCTCGCCCCCTTCCTTGGGTTGGAGGGGGTTTGTCTATTTTTCTATCATACTGGCTAGGAATAACTTGTTGTATAAGTGTTCTCTACTTCCCATTTGCAATTTCATTATTGATCCTAAGTCTGTAGTGTTCTATAGTAGTCATCCGCCCTCTCTTTTTTCCACTTCCATAATAAATTGGAGACTTAGTTGAACTTCTGGTTTATTTTGGACTAAAATGAGGAGGCATATACTGAAGAAATCTAGGACTAGATTCCTTTTCCCCAATTAGAGGGATTTCATCACTATTTTCATCCTTTTCTATGTTTTGGCTAAACTCACCTAATTCGAGATCCTTGGTCCATGGACTTCTCATTGGGGAATCTATTTTCTTGGGGCTTGCTTTTAAGGGATAATTTGCTGCAAAACAGGACTAGAAGCTCCTGTAAAACAAACTAATTCAATAACCTCAATCCTAGAATCCATTATTTCCATATTTTGACTACAGTAACCCATATCCTTCTTCTTCCCATGAGAGGAATTTTTTGGGATTTTTTGTAGCAGCCGTGGATGGGCCAAACTTAGATGGGGATTCTAGGGTTTCTAGAAACACTGGATGGGGATTTTATTCTTCACTGTTTTCCTTTTCAACCTCTAGGTTGGCTAAAATTTCAATTTTGTTAAAGGTAGGATCCTTGTTACATACCTGAGGTATTTTGCCGTCTTCACGAAGTAGCTTTCCTTTCTCTTGAAGTTGGGATTGGGCTACTAAGACCTGATTGTTATGGTTGGGTTTGATTGGCCTGTATCCTACAAAGTTATGGCATGGTCCTTGGTTTCTATGGATCCCTTTCCTGATTACCTTACCATATTGAGCTTTGTTTGTGGCTTCCCTATTGGCTACTAGAATCGGGCATTGATTACAAATATTACCCTAGGTTTTGCACTCGCTGCAGAAGGCCAACTTGTTATCATAATCCACTGGTTGTATTCTCAAATACTCACCATATTCTATCTCCACTTGGTACGGGAGTTTGGAATCCGGGTTGGCATTCACACAAATCCTAGCATTAGTCATTTTGTTCCTTGCTCGGGTTGGATGGTCAATAACCACTAACTCTCCTATTGTTTTAGCGATGCTTGTAAGCCAATACTCATTGAAGAACTATGCTGGAAGATTTGGTAGATGAACCCAAATGGACACTATATTGATGTTTTTATTTTTAGGGTCAAAATCCTCACCCCATTGTCTAAGGAAAATACTGTGCTTCCCTAAAAACCAGGGTCCTCCCGTAAGTATGTGATTTGCGTCTGCTTTGTTATTGAGTCTTATCATGAAAAACCCCCTCGATAGAGCCACAATATCTAAATTTCCTATGGTTTTCCATTTGCCCAAAGCCCAAGATCGTATTGTATTTATATCCGGACTCCCGCCCAGGAACTTGTCTACTAGGGAAAAATATTCCAGATCCAAAAATCTTTCCATGACCTCAGCAAGAGCTCTAATCCTATTTTTGTTTGGTATTAGGGGGGGTAGCTCATCATCAGCCTCCTTCCTTCTCCTTTTTAATGTCTCCAATAAGGACGGGCCCTTCCTAGGATCCCCCGCCCCAAACTGGGACCCTTTCTCAGGATATTTTTTAGGAGGGTTTGTCCCTCTTACTTTTTCAAATTGCATAGACAAGGGATCCTGTCCTTTTTCGTGCTATAATAGTCTGACCTACCTCTGGATCCTCACCTTCTACCTATTCTAGGTTCCCACAAACCAACTCTACTCCTCCTCTACTTCCTCAAATGCTCTTCCTCTGCTCATCCATCATTTTCCTACCAAATACCACTATCAGGAAGAGTCACATTAGTTTTCATCATGTGTCCTTTTTGAAGTGGATAAATTGTTCTTGATAGCACTGTACAATTTAAATGGATTGGGTCTTATTGGAGATCATGTTTTTTCTTTTTGACTCAAAACTATTATGTTTTGGTGAATAGTAGCATGCACTAATAATCTTATAAATTTTTTTATTGTTCCTACAATAATAAATTCATGAAAGATAGGGATCTACAAAAAATTAACTTGTATTCATTCTTGTAGTGTTGTTTGTTGGGTGCAATAAAAGCATTAATCATTGACGAGTAGAAAGGAGTGTACTTATAGAAGTTGATTATTATTTTTAATTAATATATAGAAGTTGATTATTACTCATTAATGTAAAATGCATATTTTCAAATTTGAGACGTATATTTCCAAGTTATGAATTTTTACATGTCATGTATAGATCTAAATTCTATTATGCATAATTTTGTGTAAGTATAACTTTCTGTGTATATTAGAGGTCAATTATTTTTATTACGACATTTATGTTTCATCTTGAAGATGCCTTGCGATGTTTGAACATATTGAGCAACAAGTATAGCTGAGTTAATTCTTCCTGGAATGAATTATTAAATTTTTAGCACTTACCATGAAGTTTTGTTTTCAAAGTTATGTAACCATGGAATAGGATTCAATAGTGAGAGTTGCTATAACATTTATGCAATTTTTTAAAGGTATGCAAAGACAACACAATCACTTGGAAGAAATATATTTAACAATAAAATCATGGTTCATTGCAGTTACGTGTACTATATCTTTTATACTATGTTATGGATTCATTTGACCATTGGGTTCTCATTGTTATAAGCCACACCTCCCTAAGGTAGGACCATAGTTGATTGGTTTTACTTTTATGTTAAGGTCTGGTAGTGGAGCTTGTTAAATTTGTTGTTGTAGTCATTATTAGGTGGCTCTTATATAGTTTTTGTATTTAAGGATTCAATGTGTTTGGGTGTTTTGTGCTATGTGTGATTGTCATAGTGCAGTGCAAATGTTATATAATATGATTATGGCTATATACACCTTTAAGGTTAGTATTATGGTGGAGTAATTATGGTTAAGGTTTGGTAGTTGATATTATTGTATAACTTATCTGGATTCACATGGGGGGTGGGAATTTATGTATTTTTTGTGTTGGATGATTGAAAATAGCCAGATGTTTTATCATACTATAATTATGTAAAGCAAACCTTAAATGTTCTAGCTTTCTAGTTTTGTATGAATGAAATATTTTTAATTTTGTTCGAGATATGTTCAACGTAATTATGATTGTTAGAGGATGTATGACATGATCTCTTAAAAGTGCCGAAACATACAATATATTTTGGAGATTGTTTTAGTTATGTTGAACAACTCTTGAGAAGAGGTGATTTGCGTGATTTTTTAGCTTGCAATGGCTTGGCTTGATACCATAACTACCTTTTGTTGTCTTTCCAAAGATACCAAAACTTGGCTTTGCTTTTTCGGTATCCTTTGTATATTTTTCAAGGTGAGACCCTAAGAGGGCGGTTATAAACCACCCTCTTAGGTCACCCTAAGATGGTAGTTTAAAACCATCCTCTTAGATCACCCTAATATTGCAGTTTAAAACTACCCTCTTAGACCTAAGAGGTCATAACCCTAAGAGGGCAATTTATAACCACCCTCTTAGTTCTAAGAAGGCAGTTCGAACCACCCTCATAGTCCTAAGAGGATGGTTTTTTTAGATGTTTTTTAGCCATCATCATAGGTCACACACGTTTTATAATGCACTCATATAAAATGGTTGGATAACCACCTTCAAATTTCTTTAAGGGTAGTTTATAATTTCCATTAAAGTCCTTTTTTGGTGTAGTTCTTGTTGAGTGATAATTTTACCCAACTGAAAAACCATACTCGCAGTCAATATTCTACCCGGATATCCTCTCTTGAAAGGAAACATTTGTAATTTCCCCAAGGTTCATTTTAATGTATTAAAATTACTTGCAATGCTTAGTGAAATGTGAAATATTAAAATTAATTAGATACCTCAATGTTGCATATACCTTTTAACAAGGGGCCTATTTTGGTATTGATTTGATTTGCAATGATCTTTGTTGTTCATGAAATTTGGAAAATGTGACTTTATTGAACAACTATCTACTTTCAAATAACCATCTTTGAACGATGATTTAATCAATTTTATCTCAATTTGTTAATCCATTTTATCTTCTTTTATTAACAAATTTTATCTTCCTTTGTTAACCATTTTTATCTTCCTTTGTTAACAAATTTTATCTTCCTTTGTTAACAAATTTTATCTTCCTTGGTTAACCAATTTTATCTTCTTTTGTTAACCAAATTTTTATCTTCTTTTGTTAACAAATTTTATCTTGAATTGTTAACCAATTTTTATCTTGGATTGTTAATACTTGCTTGAAACTAAAAATAAAAGTGACTAAAATCTAACTTTGCAATGTAGGATCTTTGGAATATCATATTAATTATTCATTTTAATGAAAGTTGAAATTTATTAAAATTTCTATTTCCATAAAAATGAAATTAATTTGATTATTTGGAAAATGTGCAAAGTTTGAAATTTTAAATTTCTATTAAAAATGTGAATTTGTGTAAAATGAGAATTAGAAATGTAATTTTGAAATTGCCATGCTTCATTTTTTGGGGTTTTAATTTTTTTGTATTTTTTATTTTATTTGATGAAGTTAAAAAAATGTAAAAGGAGAGGGTTAGAGAAAATAAAATAAAAGGACAAGTTGTCATAACTTTTAAAATTTCAAATTGAACCTGCATACACAATATCCTGCATTAAACCAACATTAGTTTGACCCATATTCACGTAGTCCAACATTAATGTGGTGCAATATTCTAAGGGAAAAGAGCACAATATATAAAAAAATAGATAAGTTTACCATCCGCATGCATAAAAATCACTAAAATTTCCAATATATTGCCAAAAGAAATATTTTTAAATGAAATACATTTGTAACATACTGTGTTTCAATGGCTTCCAATGTTGAAACTTGGTGCAGTCCAACAACTTGGGAGGAGAGGTTCTTCCACAAAACTCTGGTTTCCAACGTGCAATCCCTGCCAAAAAATTTCTAACCCTCTTTCTAGGTGTGTGAATGGATATTTAAAAAAAAATAGAAAATGAGACCCCTACGTCTCCCCTTTTCGTATGTTGAGATTTGTAAAGCTTTCTTCCACCAGTCTATTCTCCTTCCTATTCTTTATTCTTAACACCCATTATGGCCATAGGCATGATGATCAATTTGATATTCTCATGACTATTACTCTCATTCCTACTTGGAATTAAACATCATATCTTGGGAGTTACACTCATAATGGGACTGACCATATAGCAGAAGATGCCAACTAACACTAATGATTATCCTTTTCAAAATATTTTAATCAAACAAAAGGTTTTAGATATATTTTAATATTTGTCTTGTAAGCTTGATGCTACCCCAAGTGCATCTCTAGTGCATCACGGATACACTACATTAATCACAAAATATGAAACACTCTCAGAATGCACCATGTATGTTGTCGATTTGTAGACCAATACCAACATTTGATATAGCCTCCTCCAATTATCCCAGCTTTTGAGGTTCTTTCATCAACTTGTATCTGGCCAATAGTTTATCTCTAGCTTGCAACTCATGAATAATTTCATACAATCTATATACATGATTTCAAAAGCGCAGGATGATATCTAACAATGCAAATAGTGCTTTACACAGACGTTGAGAGTAGTCCCTAAGAAATGACTCCTTAACCATTGAATTAAGATATTTGGCATGAGCTGCTATGAATTCATCCAGATTTCATGCTTGTTCCATTTCATTTAAAAAATCTACCTAGGAGTATTCAAGAACTTCAAACATTATATAGTATTGAATATTTGTAACAAAATGGCTCATATTATTCCTCAACATTTGACACTGCCTTAAAACTACTACAAGCTGCATCTTTCTTCCACCATATTTAGTGGTAAAGAGATGGGAAATAGTATAATTTAGCTTCATAGTCTGTCAGGTTGCACTAAGAGCATGTTCCACTCACCTTATACTCCAGCGATAACACATCCAAGCCCTAGTCTCCACTATTGTACAATATCATATTCACCCTCAACGTGTCCAATATGTTCGAATCATCACGTTGCGCATTGGAGGATCAGGTTGCACTCTTCAACAATTCGAAAAGCTTGAGAAAACTTATAGTATTATCAAATCGTGATTAGTCAGGCCCCACGATCTCCATGAGATATTGAGTGAAGTCACCCTTGGTGCCATATAGTGATCCTCTTTTAGGGACTAGATATAAATATATTCTAACTTGCTTCGTTGCTTTCAAACCTTGTCAAATCAAACCTTTTAATCCCACATGCAGCTGACGGTGGTACCATGGTGGGTTTATTATCTAAAATGGAAACTAGTCCTATTGACCAGTTATTCACCATGTAAACCCTATCGACTCACGCGGTTGTGCCACTTGGTGGCTCCTTGGAAAACCTACTCATATTGAGCCTCGAACACTATGCCTTGACCCTTCGAAATTGTGCCTCCTCGAAAATCATGCCTACAAATTTTCATAATCTATCATAAAAATAAAACAAAAATAATATAAATAATACTTTTTCAAAACGAGACCCTAAATAAATTTAAACCTTAATTAAAATTCTAAAATAAGACTATCAATAACATCAACCTTCTCAAAACAAAAGCATTAATAAACTTAGATCGACCTTTCACATACATTGGCTTTATTTTGGGTTCATATCTATATATATATATAAATTTGATTTATTATTATTATATATTTTTTTCTTTTCTTTGCTTTCATTTTTATTTTTTTTATCTTATTGATCCATGGACAATCCATGAACTATATTCAAGAATGATGTGACATAAAACCTTAAACCAATATTAAATAACACCAAAGGGGTGCTAGCTAAATCTTAAGAGCATGAACAATGTGGGCTTCAAAATGGGATGATATTATTAGTAACATTATATGGTCAAACACATGAGGACAAATGATATTGACCATAAAAATTTCCAGTACTAAGACCACAATAAAATTAACTTATCACTCAATGTAAATCAAAATTTCCCATAGACACTTTCTCTCCTTCGGCTCCGATGCCGCTTCTTGTCATGATTTTGCGACTTCTTTTCCTCTCTTGGATGCAACGATGCAACATGTCATGATTTTGTGACATCATTTCCAAACTGGTCGTGATTTCGCGACACCTTTCCTCATGTGGCGTTTTGCTTGTTCTTTGATATTTAGCTCTTGGACCACCTCGGTCGATCTGGAAATCATGTAAAACTCTTGTACAAGTTTCAGGGACCTTTCAACACCCTTTCTACCAATCAAAAAAAAAAAAAATTGGGTCCCCAAAATTAGGTTGTGTTGTGTGACAACCACAACAAATGACGACTCTGCTAGGAAATTCTCCTGAGCATTTCGGATGAAGAACCCAATTTGAAACCAAGAAAATCAAAGATCATAGAAATAAACATCATCTAGAAATATCCAAAGAAATTGGGGTAAATAGCTTCAAATGAAAATAGATGAACCATTTGCCTTTTCTCAGTGTGTGAACTGTGATTCATTTTGCATTCTTGAAACAATCCAGATTCCATCATTTGTTTTAAATTTAGTCTATGAAATGTCACTCATAAATATGTGCCTCTACATTGCTCCACTTCCAGGTAGGCATCTATAGCCCCAGTGGATATGACCTTGATCTCTTCTAGACCTTTATCTACTACCAGCTAGGTGTCTATAGCTCCAATAGATATTGTTTGAATCACCTAGGCATAAGATTGATTTTGCATGTTTCTTATTTTTTTCTCTTTTTTATTAAGCATTTAATTACTTTGCAAAATTTGTATGCCAACTGGGTTAGAGACCACTTAAGGCTAAATATGGAGTGTATTAGATTTTCACCTTAATATTGAAACCATAATGACTTTATCCTTCAAGGTTTCAAATAATACCCTTTAATATAGTGAGTTACATGTGGAGCTTCAATGAAATATTTCATTGTTCCAAAATCCACTATCTTAGTCCAAAATATAAGAATGATTACTAAACAATTTTATTTCCTTTTCCCCAATTTCATCTGATTCCAAAATACGCAATCTATCCTACATGACAAAGGAATACTATCAACAAAGAGACCAGAAGTTAGTAGCTATCACAAAGCAATACCTCAATCAAAGGAACCAAAAGAAAAGTGCAAAAATGCTAAAGGGAAAAAATTTAAAATGGAAGCAACCAAAATTACCAAAAATTGATAAGCAAGAAAGCACATAGCACATAGCACATAACAAACATCTTGCAAAACAAGAGAGTATGTACCAAAGCATAAAAAAAATAAAAAAAATTAAATACAAAAGCACAACAATAAAAAGTTATATACAATAATATACAAGTAAAGTACAAATCATGCAAGAAGCGGTTTCATGATTGAAAATAATGATTGAGAAACTGCCCATTAACTGCAAAATGAATGTCCTTCACACTCAAAGTTTTCAATTGAAAAGTGTTTTCTCCAAGAATTTCTGAAATTTGATAAGGACCAAGCCAAAGATAGTCAAATTTATTATGTTCACCCTTTTTCTCATGTGCCTTATCCCATAATAAAACCAAATCAAAGATCCTAAATACCTTAATATTAGCTCGTTTATCAAACCACCTTTTAACAATATCCTAATGTTTACTAAAGTGAAGTAAAGCATCCTCTCGTTTTTCATCCAAATGCATAAGGTGAGTAAGATGAGCTTCAACTTTATCATATGTTTCAAGGTATTTCTTCATTAATTGTAAATTTTGCAATTTAAGATTTGAATAAAAAATTGGATCTTGACCATAAAGTAAATGATAAGGTGATGTTCCTATGGATTCTTTAATTCTTGTTCTATTTGACCATAATGTAAATTTCAACTTAATATGCCAGTCCCAAGGATTATGTTCAAGCAATTTCTTAATAATTGACAAGTTCTTATTAGATGATTTTGCTAAACCATTACCTTGCAAATAATAATTAGAAGAAAATTTGATGCTCACCTTGTTGTCGTATGCCCATTCTGCAAAATAGAGTGAAGTAAAAGTAGGACCATTATCATAAACAATTGAATATGGCATTCCAAATCTAGTCATAATGTGTTCTTCCAAAAATTGAATAACAACCTCAGTAGTGCAATTCTTAGTGGGAATAGCTTTTGTCCATCTAGTACAGTAGTCAGTGGTGGTAAGAATGAACTTATGGGAAGCTGAGGAATTAGGGTTTATGATCCCTACAAAATCTAAGTCCCATTGAGAAAAAGGTCTCATCTCAACTACGGGTTGTAATGGCATAGATGTACATCTCTCCCTATTAGTAACAAGCTAATAAATATGGTAAGAACATATATGGGAATGGGAATATTTAAATATGTGTAGCCAATAGTGACCAGATCTTAAGATCTAGTGTGTAGTGGTATTTTTAGAACCATACCTCATCCCATACTTACCATGAAACTCGTGTAATATCTAAGTGGATTCCTCCTTATTTAAGCAATGAAATAAAATTTCTTTGTGGTTTTTATTGTACAACACACCAACTTTAATCATAAAGTTCACAAACTTTATACAAAGAGCTCTTCTTTTCATGGAAGTAAAATGTGAAGGACACTTACCATTCAAAATAAAATAAACAATATCAATATATCATTCATCTTGCATGATATCCTCTACATTATACTATTGATAAGGAATATGAGGGTCAATATTCGCAAGTGTTTTTGTCAAGCCTTGTCCCATAACTAGCTTCATTGGATGGATCTCAAGATCAAACTCTTGTAAGGTAGACATCCATTTTCCTCATTTTTCACCTAGTTCATTCTGCATCAACATAGTTTTCACAGCAGGGTTAGGTACAATGGCAAAAAATCTACTGTGCAAAATGTAATGCCTAAAATTTTTGATAGTTTTAAATAAGTCATGCACTTTTTTAGCCATAATGGTATATTTTAACTATGCATATTTCAAAGGTGAACTCATAAAAGCAATAGGATTTTCAAAATTATCTTCACTTTTCTGAGTTAACATCCTGGCAAATGAATGATCAGATGCAAAAGTATAAATGAAGAATGGTTTCTTGTAATTAGGCCTTACTAAAATATCTGCATTAGAAATGGCATATTTAACATTCTGAAAAGCATTCCTAGCCTCACATGTTCAACTAATATTAACATCCTTTTTTTACATATCTTTCAATGGTTTAACAATTTCAAAAAATCCAGAAATGAATTTCCTAACAAAATTAATTTTTCCAAAGAATGATCTAAGATCTTTCTTACTACCTAGAAGAGGAATATTTTGAATTACCTCTATTCTTGCAATATCTATAGAAATACCATTTTTTGATATTACATGTCCTAACAATTTCCCCTCAGTTACTCCAAAAATGCATTTTTTAGGATTAAGAGAGATTCCATGCTCTCTACATCTCTGAAGTACTTTCCTCAAATGAATAATATGATATTCTTGCTTCTTTGAGAAATCATGGATATCATCTACATAAATGACTATGCATTTATCATTGAGGTCTTTGAAAGCATATTCCATGGTATGCTGAAATGTAGCACCTGCATTAAGCAAACCAAAAGGCATTCTCTTGTAAGCAAATGTTCCCTATTTAGTAGTAAATGTAGTCTTCATTCTAATAATAATATGATTATATCCAAAATATCTATCAAGAAAAGACATCATTTCATATCCATTAACCATTTGTAAAATGTGATCGATATAAGGAAGAGGGTAGTTATATTTTTGCAAAGCTTTATTAAGGTTCTTGAAATCAATACATAACTGAATCTCTCTAGTTTTATTCTGAATAGGGACTATTTTTGCAACCCACATGGAATATCAAATAGGAAATATAATTTTTGCATCTAAATTTTTTTTAACTTCCTTCTCTATGAGAGGTTCTAGCAATGGGTTAAATGGTTGTTGTTTCGATATGAATGGTTTAGAATTAGGTTTCAAAGGGATAGTATGCATAATAATGTTTTGATTGTAATTTTTTAGATTTCATAATTCAATGCAATACAATCCATATAATCTTTAAGTGTGTGCATTATTCCTTATTTTTCATGATGTGTGCATGATTTCCCAATAAGTACATTATGTGGATCTTTGTTATTTCCAATATTAACTACATCATATGCATCATTTGGAAGTGAGATTTTGTCACACCTTTTGCTTTGGTAGTCAATATCAAAAAGATTTTCGAGTGAAACAATACCTTTTGGGATAGCATTAGTTTTCTTTGTTACCTCATTTTCTTCATCTTCATCCTCTTGTAACCGTTGGTCCTCATCAATCACCTGATTTTCAAAAATACTTGAATTAGTTACAAAATAAAAAATGTGCATGTCACTTTCAAATACCTATAAATTTTTCACATTGTCAGGTATATAAGGATAGGGTATCAAATAAATTTAAAATTCCTTTAACCTCCTATTATCAATAGCCTTAAGAATACCTACTGCAATAGCTAAAAAATTAGCAGTTTGATTGTTCTTCCTACATAACAATAAAATATTGAAAGCATGGAATTCATCAATCAAATATCTAACTCTATATCTATAATGATTTAGCCTTTTATCATGACATGTGTATTGGCCTTTCACCTATTTTACAACCAATTCTGAGTCTCCTAGCACTTTCAAATATTTAATATTTTTTAAGGCTAACTGCAAACTAAATATTAAAGCCTCATATTCTACAATATTACAAGTGCAAGGAAACTGTAATATGTAAGCTGTCAAAGATGACTTACATTTAGGAATAATCAATTCCACATCAACTCCACTACCTTTCTTGGATTTATATCCATCAAATTTAAGCAACCATATCTTTTTGTAGGATATCTTGCGTTGTTTTGAATTCAAGGCACTAATTCTCATTGTGTTAGTTCATAGAATATACCCTACACCAATTGTTCAAAGCCAACTCCAAAAGATTTACAATAGTGCTAGTTTAATTGGAACTGGTGGTAGCATTGTTCTGATTAACCATGGGACTAGGTACTCCTCCATTGTTCGAATGATTATTCCATTGCTTTCTCTACAAATTGAAATTTTTATTTTGATGAGGATTTTGAGGTAATTATTTCTGCATTTTAACCATGTCATTACTGAGTTTTTGGACAACCCTCTATAGGTATTTTACCTGATAAATAGGTTCATTATTTTATCCTATAGTGGGTTGATTTTTTGTGTTACTCGTAGTGGCAGTGGGATTTAGAAAACTTGGCAAAATTTGATTTTGGACCACCTATGGAAAGGCTATGTTGTTTTGATGAAATGTTGAAGCATTTGGAGTGGGTTTTGTATTAAATAATGAAGGCATGATTTGAGCATTTGTTTCAACTATTTTATGAGTGGTGAATTGATTTTCTAAGTATAGAGGAGCGGTAGGATAAGTGGGTGTGATAGGTGGATTATATGGAAAACTAAAATTATTGAATGGCATGGCATTCAACATAGGTATTTATTATGATAAATCCTGATTTATCATAAGCACTTTATTATAGGTACTTGGATGTCCTATGGAAGACAACTATACTATCCCAAAATCTTGTGGTATCAACTATTGTTCTACAGTAAAAGCCTCATTGTATGCCATGAGAAGCATATTGATTTGAGGATTTCTCCTTACAAATATAGATGTTAAATATTCCAATACCCTAAGTACATATGTATGACAAATTTTTTTTGAAGAGTATAAGGAGCAACTAACCTGCTATACAACTTATGGAAATGAGTATTGAACATTATCAGAGGTTCATTAGGCTCTCTCTTAGCTGATACATACTGATGATATATTACCACAGGATCTATGGGTAGCCTAAATTGATTCACAAAAGTTATTTCCAACTGGGTCCAAGATGTAATGGAATTGGTTGGTAAACTAATGTACCAATCATACGCCATTTCATCTAAGGTGAGAGGAAAAATTCTGCAAGAAACATCCTCATATTCAACTTGTAGTTTAATTATTGCATCTTTGTAAGATTGAATATGCTCTTCAACAATTTTAATTCCATCATGTTTATATTTAGGTAAATACCTTTCTACATTTTTGGGAATGTCATGGGCTACTCCAGCAATGTTTAAGGACTGCTATGAGCCCCTAACCAAGCTGCAACTCCTACAACTCCTACCATTGGAGTTACAAGTGGAGGAACAAATGGGATGATGGGTAGCAATGAATCGCTACTAGGTGGAATGATAATTGTCTGACTCTTAGACATTATTATTTTCTTTGTAGGAGAAATGCTATGGAAAATAGTCTCTTAAGAAGCCTTAGATATTGTGATTATGGTTTTTGGCTCTAGCCTTAACAATAAAAACAACAAATGCTTAGTACTATTGAAATGAAACGACTTCCAATTTTCAAAATTTTAACTAATACATCATCATGTTAATTATAAAGCATCAATCAAATCCTAACAATAAGGAACATTCTCAAATTTATAGAAAGGTTAGCATCAATGCATCATCTATTAGAGAATTTTCCAATCAATAAATGTGAACAACTTTCAACAAAAACTTCATTAGTCAAAGCCAATACCTTCAATTAGGCCCTCCTTCTAGCACCAATTCTGTTGCATGTTGAGGGCTTAGAGAAAATCAGCAATTTAGGGCTCTCAAGTAACAATGAACAACTTAGCATTTAAAGTAACAATGAAATGACCAATTCAGGCCCTCCTTCTAGCACCAATTCTGTTGAGTGATAATTTTTCCCAATTGCAAAATTATACTCATAGTCAGGATTCTTCCCGAATATCCTCTCTTGCAAGGAAACATTTGTAATTTCCTTAAGGTTCATTTTAATTTTTTAAACTTACTTGCAATGATTAGTGAAATGTGAAATGTTAAAATTAATTGGATACCTCAGTGTTGCATATACCTGTTAACAAGGGGCCTATTTTTGTATTGATTTGATTTGTAATGATATTTGTTGTTCATGAAATTTGTAAAATGTGACTTTATTGATCAACTATCTACTTTGAAATAACAATCTTTGAACGACGATTTAATCAATTTTATCTCAAATTGTTAATCCATTTTATCTTCTTTTGTTAACAAAATTTATCTTCCTTTATTAACCAATTTAATATTCTTTCATTAATCAATTTTATCTTCCTTTGTTAACAAATTTTATCTTCCTTGGTTAACCAATTTTATCTTCTTTTGTTAACCGAATTTTTATCTTCTTTTGTTAACAAATTTTATCTTGAGTTGTTAACCAATTTTTATCTTGGATTGTTAAGACTTGCTTGAAACTAAAAATAAAAGTGACTAAAATCTAACTTTGCAATGTAGGATCTTTGGAATATCATATTAATTATTCATTTTAATGAAAGAATTTATTGAAATTTTTGTTTCCATAAAAAATTAGATTAATTTGATTATTTGGAAAATGTGCAAAGTTTAAAATTTTAATTTTTTCATTAAAAATATGAATCTGTGTAAACATGAGAATTAGAAATGTAATTTTGAAATTGCCATGCTTCTTTTTTTGGGGTTTTAAATTTTTTTATATTTTTTATTTTATTTGATGAAGTCAAAAAAATGTAAAGGGAGAGGGTTAGAGAAAATAAAATGAAAGGACAAGTTGTCATAAATTTTAAAATTTTAATTTGAACCTGCATACACAATATCCTACATTAAACCAACATTAGTTTGACCCGTCTTCATGCAGTCCAACATTAATGTGGTGTTGGAAATATTAAGTATATTGGTTGTCATTGATGTCAAAGGCAAAATGGTTGAGATTTATCTTCAAGGTTGAAATAATAAAATGCAAGGCAAATATCATCAAAGGATTCATGAGGCAAAAATATTGATGTCAAAGGTACAATAGTTGTCAAGGCAAAAATATTTTCCATGGTTATGTTAGCAAGAAAAAGACAAGGTTTCATTTGATTGAAAAATATTTTCCATGGTTATGTTAGCAAGAAAAAGACAAGACTTTATTTGGTTGAAAAGAAAATCATTTGACAAAGGTTCACAAGCAAAATATTATAATATTTAAAACCAAGGTTTAAATATTATAATAAAAATAAATTTGAATTTTAAAGGGTGCCAAAATTCAAATTTGAATGATGGAAATAAAAAGGAGAGTCGATGTCTTCATAAAGTTCGAATTGCATATTAAAGGAAGAAAAATAATTCATTTGTCGTTGGTTTTTGGAGATCAAGCATGATTCGTTCCATTCATTGAGGGTAGAGAGAGGAAAAGACAAGCACACATGTTTCAAAGTAGGGGTAGCAATTTAAGAAGGAGGCAGCGCATGAGGTTTCCAATCGGGAAGCTAGCCCAGGAGATAGGCAGGTCCTGTGCAAGTCATGGTAGGTGAGAGGTCATGGGTTTGAGGTGCAACGGGTTCATTTTGCTTGGAGTTTTATTAAAAAACAAACTATCTATGGAAGAGGACATCAAATCAGAGTTTACGCATTATAAGTCTTGTGTGGGTAGCTAGCCCATGCGGTAGCCTAGCTTCTGCTAGGATGTGGGCTAGGAAGAGGTGGCAGGTTTCGAGTCACGACGGTAGTATGTTGGTAGGGCAAAAATATTTGATTAAATTTGAAAATATTAAGGTATGCATAACGCTTGACCTAGGGAGACACAAGGTTTAATTTTTGCATTATTGGGTATGCATAGTGCTTGATCTAGGGAGACATAAGGTTGAAGGTTTGCATGATAAATTGAAATAAAAAGTACTATGTGAGTAATGATATTTCAGATTTTGTATGTGTGGCTTTATAAGGTTGAAATAATTTTTGATATAGGAGGTATAAGGTGTATGAAAGTGGAATTAAAATTGTATTTTGCACTTAGGGTTTTGGATGATTATAAGGTACATTATTGATATTGAAAATTAGTTGTGCCTTTTACAAGTAGGAGTAATAAGGTGTTATTGTGGTTTAATTATTGTGTGTATTCCTGCATGGTGAAAGAAAGTTTGAAGGGTTTTGTTCTTTGATTAAAAAGCTTTATTTTGGAAAATTAAAAGGAGTTGTAAACCATTATCTCTGTGCACATTTTTGAAGAAAAATTTAATGTGGAATATTTGAAAGAGAGATCTACTAACAAATTTTTGAAGTGGCACTTTGAAAGGGAAATTCTTTTGAGATAGGTTTTGAGGGCACATCTTCATCAAAGCAAGTTAAGAGGTATGGTGATATCATTCCTTCTTTAAGGTGTTTGGTTGAGCAAATATTTATGAATCATAAGGTGGAGAAATAAGGATTATATATGTGCATTGTTGGAAATATATGTGCTAGGGTTTGAGAACAAGTTGTGCTTCATTGTTGAATGATATTGGAAACACATGTGCTAGGGTTTGTGAACAAGTTGTGCTTCATTATTGAATGAAATTGGAAACACATGTGCTAGGGTTTTGAGAATAAAATTGTGCATTCATTGAATTGAAAGAGTGAGTTGTGAAGCAGTTTGGGCATATGATGTGAGTGACATTGAATGTGAATGGGAAAGTGTTAGAGACCATTTTTGTGAAGAAAATTTGTGCATTATTGTGTTTGATATTTGAGAGTAAATTTGCAAGGAACATAAACCAATTTTTGTGAAGCAAAGTTATACACTAACGTGATTTCATTTGAAAGGGATTTGCATGAAGTAGAGATCTTATTTGATTAATGTGAGACATGTGAAAGTGGTATACTTAATGAATGTGAAGAGAACATGTTAAGCATTTGCATTGCATATTATTCTTTATACATTCTTAAAATAATTTTGGAAATAATATGTCTGAATTGCCTAGTTGAAGAAAGCATTTTGAAAGAGATACAAGCATTATTTTGAACATCATTTGTGTGAAATATTTGGGATTGGTTAAGCATGTGTTATGAGAAGATTTGAGCATGTGTTATGAGCAGATTTGAGTATGTGTTATGAGTAGTTTTGAGCATGTGTTAAAGAAGATTTGAGTAGAGATAGGCAGATTTGAGCAAGTCTTGTGAGAAGACTTGAAGTAGGTTTGAGGTAGATTTGAGTAAGTCTTGTGAGAAGAATTGAAATAGGTTTGGGCAAGAGTTGAGAGCAGATTTGAGCAAGCCTTGTGAGTAGACTTGGTGTAGATTTGGGTAGATTTATGAGCAGGTTTTGTTTTTAATTTGAGCAAGCCTTGTGAGTAGGCTTAGTGTATATTGGAGCAATGAGTTGAGCATATTTTATTGCAGATTTGAGAAAGCCTTGTGTGAAGGCTTGGAGCAAATTTTTAGCAGAGTATTGAGTAGAGAGGAGAGGTGTCTCATGTGGATATAGATCCAAAAATAGAGCAAATAGGAGAGGTATCTCCTATGGATAGAGATCCATGAACTAGATCAAATAGGAAAGATGTCTCTTATGGAAAAATGTCCACTAGCTAGAGCAATGGGGATAGAGGTCTCCTATGGATAGAGGTCCACTAGCCAGAGTAGTGGGGATAGAGGTCTCTTTGGGATAGAGGTCCACTAGCTAGAGTAGTGGGGATAGAGGTCCACTAGCTAGAGTAGTGGGGATAGAGGTCCACTAGCTAGAGTAGTGGGGACAGAGGTCTCATGTGGATAGAGGTCCACTAGCTAGAGAAGTGGGGATAGAGGTCTCCTATGGATAGAGGTCCACTAGCCAGAGTAGTGGGGAAGAGGTCTCCTATAGATAGAGGTCCACTAGCTAGAGTAGTGGGGATAGAGGTCTCCTATGGATAGAGGTCCATGAACTAGAGTTGAGGGGATAGAGGTCTCCTATGGATAGAGGTCCATAAACTTGAGCATAGGGTATTGGAGTCTCCTTTGGGAAGAGGTCCATAAACATTGTAATAGGGAATTGGTTCCCAAGAGATTTGTTGAGAAAATTTATAAGAAATATTTTCTCCATGGATGTAGCCCACATTGGGTGAACCACATTAAATCTGTGTCTCTCATGTGTGTGATGATTTGTGCATTGCCTTGCTACTACTATTGATGATATTGGTTAATTTTGCTTTGGAAATTTATTACAATTGTTAATATTGGATAATATTAATTTGGAAATAAAAGTAAAAGTTTGGTCTTATATTGTTCACCCTCCCCTCTCAATATAATCTTGTGTTCTTCAATTGGTATCAGAGCGGGTTCCTTTAAAAAAAGTCTAACAACTTGAAGGAAGATCTTACAGGAACACAGATGGCTTCTCATAATGGATCTTCAACAAATAAGGCTCCAATATTTGATGGGAATAATTATGCTTTTTGGAGTATGAGGATGAAGACTTATTTGATGGCACAAGGATATGAAACATGGCAATCTATTGAGGATGGGTTCAAACCTACAACTACTCCTCCCACAGATAAGGATGGCAAGCAACTATATGTAAATAATGCCAAAGCTATGAATGGAATCTTAAGTGGATTACATGAATCATAGTTTGTGAAAGTTATGCAATGCAAATCAGCAAAAGAAATATGGGAAAAATTTAAGCAAACATATGAAGGAGATAGCAAGGTTAAGTTGACAAAACTTCAAACTCATAGGAGGAGGTTTGAAGAGTTGAATATGAAATATGAGGAAGATATTGCTAAATACTTACTTCGTGTTGATGAAGTTGTTAATACCATGCGTGGACTTGGATTCGAAATTGAGGACTCTAGTGTTGCTCAAAAAGTATTAAGATCACTCCCTATGAGGTATGATGCAAAGGTTTTAGCAATAGAAGAGATGAAGGATCTTGATAAGTTGACAATGGATGAGTTACATGGAATTCTCATAGCTTATGATATGAGGATAGAAAAATATCAAAATTCCAAGAAAGAGGCAACATTCAAAGTTTCAAAAAAGAAAAAATATAAGAAACCAGAATCAAGTGATGAGTCAAGCAGTGATGAAGAAGCTAACTATGTGAGAAGAAATAAGAAGGGCTCAAGAAAACACAAAGATATGAAGACAGTGAAATATTTTAATTGTGGTAACTTTAGTCACTATGCATCTAATTGTCCACAAGTTGGAAGTAGTAGCAGTGAAGAGAAACATGATTATAAGAAAAAGGAAGAAATAAAATTTAGGTATGAAAATAAAAATAGGTATGGTCAAGGAAAGCATGAAAAGAATATTTTTCAAAGGCACAAGAAGAGTTTCTATGTGGAAGAAGCAAGCAGTGCTTCAAGTGACAGTGATAAAAGTTTCTCAAATAGTGAAAAAGAAGAGATTCTATTTTTGGCAATAGAAGAGGAAGAGGACACTCCTATTGAATATCAAGTAGAAGATGTTTCTGACCAAGTAGAAGAAAAAGAAGATGCTCCTATAATTGAAGACCTAGAGGAAGGTTCAAAAAAATAAGAAGAAGCCACAGTTGACCTAGAAGAGGAACTTATTGTTGCTCTTAGAGAGTTGAAAAGAGTTAGAAAGAAGAACTCAAGACTAAAGGCTCAAGTTCAAGAAGATGAGGAAATAAAGGAAAAGCTTCTACAAGATCTCAAAAACTTAAAAGTTAAGGCAAGGAGATTTAAAGAAGTTATGGTTGAAAATTTAGAGGCAAAAGAGTTAGAATGTGAAATATTAGAACATGAAGTGGTTTCTCTAAGGATGGAAGTGAAATATTCTAAGGATAAGCTGCACAGGTTTGGGAAAAGTTCAAAATATTTGGATAACATTATCAAAGCACAAAGATCTTCATTTATCAAAATAGGACTAGGCTATGAAGAAGGTCAAGAGGTACAAAAAGAGGAGTCAAGCTCAAAAGAAAAGGAAGTCTCAGAGGAAGAGATTGAAGAAGAACCTAAGACCTATGTTGATAAGTTGAGGAGTGGAAGCATCATTGAGGAAGAAAACAATGCACAAACAAGAAACAGGGATCATCACAGAGAAGGCAAAGAAAGGATCAAGAGACCATATTTTTCAAGGCAAGATGAATATTTCTTCCAAGGGCATTGTTTCTCATGTAATCATTTTGGTCACAAAGCTATACATTGTAGGATTCATGGCAGAAATGATTATGGCTTCACCAAAAGAAATTTTAGGTCATTTGCACCATTCAGAAACTACAACATCAGGTGTTACAATTGCAATAATTTTGGGCATAAAGCAAAGTGGTGTAGAACAGAGTTTCCAGAACCTTCAAAGACAAGCAAGGACAAAATTGACCAAAAGGTTCAAAGAGGTATGACTACAAAAAGGTGGAAGAAAGTTGAGAAAGAAGAAGAGCATTGTAAGTTGGGAGTAGATTTACTCCCACCCCAAAATTGATCACCTCAAGGAGAGGAGGTGGTGAAGGGGCTGAGCTAAGAGTCTTATTTTTAGCCCCAAAGGAGCCCTTTGCCATTGATGTCAAAGGGGGAGAGAATTCAATAAAGGGGAGCAGCTTCTCAAGGGGAGCAGATTTGGAATCCAGTGATAGTAAAAGGAAATATTTTAGAAGGGTTGCCATCAATGACAAAGGGGGAGATTGTTGGAAATATTAAGTATATTGGTTGTCATTGATGTCAAAGGCAAAATGGTTGAGATTTATCTTCAAGGTTGAAATAATAAAATGCAAGGCAAATATCATCAAAGGATTCATGAGGCAGAAATATTGATGTCAAAGGTACAATAGTTGTCAAGGCAAAAATATTTTCCATGGTTATGTTAGCAAGAAAAAGACAAGGTTTCATTTGATTGAAAAATATTTTCCATGGTTATGTTAGCAAGAAAAAGACAAGACTTTATTTGGTTGAAAAGAAAATCATTTGACAAAGGTTCACAAGAAAAATATTATAATATTTAAAACCAAGGTTTAAATATTATAATAAAAATAAATTTGAATTTTAAAGGGCGCCAAAATTCAAATTCAAATGGTGGAAATAAAAAGGAGAGCCGACATCTTCATAAAGTTCGAATTGTATATTAAAGGGAGGAAAATAATTCATTTGCTAGTTGTTTTGGAGATCAAGCACGATTCGTGCCATTCGTTGAGGGCAGAGAGAAGAAAAGACAAGTGCACACATTTTGAAGTAGGGGCAATGATTTAAGAAGGAGGCAGCGCATGAGGTTTCCAACCGGGCGGCTAGCCCAGGTGGTAGGAAGGTCCTGTGCAAGTCATGGCAGGTGAGAGGTCACGGGTTCGAGGCACAACGGGTTCATTTTGCTTGGATTTTTATTGAAAAATAAACTATCTATGGAAGAGGATATCAAATTAGAGTTTGTGCATTATAAGTCTTGTGTGGGCAGCTAGCCCACATGGTAGCCTAGCTTCCACTAGGACATGGGCTAGGAAGAGGTGGCAGTTCCGAGTCGCGATGGCAACACGTTGGCAGGGCAAAATTTTTATTATTAAATTTGAAAATATTAAGGTATGCATAACACTTGACCTAGGGAGACACAAGGTTTAATTTTTGCATTATTGGGTATGCATAGTGCTTGATCTAGGGAGACATAAGGTTGAAGGTTTGCATGATAAATTGAAATTAAAAGTACTGTGTGAGTAATGATATTTCAGATTTTGTGTGTGGTTTTATAAGGTTGAAATACTTTTTTTTTTTGATAAGTAAGATTTTATATACAAAAGGGGTTTTTTCAAAGGATCCCAAAACCTTATTACAATATATGTCGAAGCACTGCCTTGCCATATGAAACTTTGAAACTAAACCAGGACGTAAATAAGCTAAGCATGGACAAAAAATAAGAAACCCTTTCAGGCTGCCCAGGGAACTGAGATACTGGACAAAACCTAACAACTAGAAATATTTGAACCAGGGAAGGACACCACATACGAGAAAAACCAGGACCAAAAACCACCTCTAAAACCAATAATAAAAAACCACTAGGACAGGGAATAGGCTAGAACAGGGACCAACATCATCAATTGCCATCCCTGTCGGACCCAAATCCCAACCTACGTTGAAGCTGCTTGAAAATACGCACTGTGGAGGATGCGACATTGGCCATCGAGGTCATGGAGTTAATTTCCATATCCAGAAGGAGATTTGTGGGAAAGGCTCCGAGGTCAATCTCAGTGTCGAAGATGACCTCCAGGGAGCCCCTCCTTTCCTACTTCATCCTTTTGAGGTACGCTGAAGCTCTGTCACCACTAGGAACACTGGAATCTCTAAGGATGTTGGGACCGCTCGAAGCACTAGGACCGCCAAGAGCACTGGGACCACCAGGACCACCAAGACCACTGGGAGCACCGAGGGAACTATCAGGCACCCTCCTTTTCTTGGTAGGATTACGCTTTGCATTCTTGGGAGGAGGCATCTTGTCGGGCATGTCAAGGCTTCCCTCTCTATACTTGGAGTCAAGATCATGGGAGGAGGCTAGTTGAAATAATTTTGATATAGGAGGTATAAGTGGAATTAAAATTTTATTTTGCACTTAGGGTTTTGGATGATTATAAGGTACATTATTGATATTGAAAATTAGTTGTGCCTTTTACAAGTAGGAGTAATAAGGTGTTATTGTAGTTTAATTATTGTGTGTATTCCTGCAAGGTGAAAGAAAGTTTGAGGGTTTTGTTCCTTGATTAAAAAGATTTTTTTTAGGAAATTAAAAGGAGCTTTATTTTGGGAAATTAAAAGGAGCTTTATTTTCAGAAATTAAAAGGAGTTGTAAACCATTATCTTTGTGCACAAATTTTGAAGAAAATTTAATGTGGAATATTTGAAAGAAAAATCTATTAACCAATTTTTGAAGTGGCACTTTGAAAGGGAATACCTTTTGAGATAGGTTTTGAGGACACATCTTAATCAAAGCAAGTTAAGAGGTATGGTGACATCATTAATTCTTTAAGGTATTTGATTGAACAAATATTTTTGAATCATAAGGTGGAGAAATAAGGATTATGTATGAGCATTGTTGGAAATATATGTGCTAGGGTTTGAGAATAAAATTATGCTTCATTGTTGAATGAGATTGGAAACACTTGTGCTAAGGTTTGTGAACAAGTTATGCATTATCATTGAAATAAATTGGAAACACTTATGCTAGGGTTTTGAGAACAAATTATGCATTCTTGTTAAAATAAATTGTGAAGCATTTGGGCATTGATGTGAGTGACATTGAATGTGAATGTGCAAGTTTAGAGACCAGTTTTATGAATCAAATTTATGTATTATTGTGTTTTATATTTGAGAGAAAATTTGCAAGGAACATAAACCAGGTTTTGTGAAGCAAAGTTATACACTAGCGTGATTTAATTTGAAAGGAATTTGCATGAAGTAGAGATCTAATTTGATGAATGTGAGACATGTGAAAGCGACAGACTTAATGAATGTGAAGAGAACATATTAAGAATTTGTATTGCATATTATTCTTTATATGTTCTTAAAATAATTAGGGAAGAATATATCTAAATTGCCTAGTTGAAGAAAGCATTTATGAAAGAGATACAAGCATTATTTTGAACATCATTTATGTGTAATATTTGGGATTGGTTGAGCATGTGTTATGAGAATATTTGAGCATGTGTTATGAGTAGTTTTGAGTATGTGTTATGATAATTTTTGAGCATGTGTTAGAGAAAAATTGAGCAAATATAGTGATGCAGATTTGACCAAGTCTTGTGAGAAGACTTGAAGTAAGTTTGAGGTAGATTTGAGCAAGTTTTGTGAGAAGAATTTAAGTAGGTTTGGGCAAGATTTGAGAGCATATTTGAGCAATCCTTGTGAGTAGACTTGGTATAAATTTATGAGTAGGTTTTATTTTTTATTTGATCAAGACTTATGAGTAGGCCTGGTGCAGATTGGAGTAGTGAGTTAAGAATATTTTGTTGCAGGTTTGAGCAAGCCTTGTGTGAAGGCTTGGAGTAATTTTTGAGTAGATTATTGAGTAGAGAGGAGAGGTATCTCCTATGGATAGATATCCACAAACCAGAGCAAAGAGGAGAGGTATCTCCTATGGATAGAGATCCATGAACTACAGAAAATAGGAGAGGTGTATCCCATGGATAAAGGTCCACTATCTAGAGTAGTGGATATAGAGGTCTCCTGTGGATAGAGGTCCACTAGCCAGAGTAGTGGGGATAGAGGTCTCCTATGGATAGAGGTCCACTAGCTAGAGTAGTGGGGATAGAGGTCTCCTATAGATAGAGGTCCACTAGCCATAGTAGTGGGGACAAAGGTCTCCTATGGATAGAGGTCCACTAGCTAGAGTAGTGGGGACAAAGGTCTCCTATGGATAGAGGTCCACTAGCTAGAGTAGTGGGGACAAAGGTCTCCTATGGATAGAGTTCCACTAGCCAGAGTAATTGGGATAGATGTCTCCTGTGGATAGAGGTCCATGAACTAGAGTTGAGGGGATAGAGGTATCCTATGGATAGAGGTCCACGAACTTGAGCATAGGGTATTGGAGTCTCCTTTGGGAAGAGGTCCATAAACATTGTAATAGAGAATTGATTTCCAAGAGATTTTTTGATAAATTTATAAGAAATATTTTCTTTGTGGACGTAGCCCACATTGGGTGAACCACAATAAATCTATGTCTCTCATGTGTGTGATGATTTGTGTATTTTCTTGTTACTGCTATTTATGATATTGGTTAATGTTGCTTTGGAAAGTTATTGCAATTGTTAATATTGGATAATATTAATTTGGAAAGAAAAGTAAAAGTTTGGTCTTATAATGTTCACCCCCCTCTCAGTATAATCTTGTATTCTTCATGTGGTGCAATATTCTAAGGGAAAAGAGCACAATATATAAAAAAATATGTAATCTTACCATCCACATGCATAAAACTCACTAAAATTTCCAATATATTGCCAAAAGAAAGGTTTTTTAATGAAATACATTTGCAACATACTTTGTTTCAATGGCTTCCAATGCTGAAACTTGGTGTAGTCCAAAAACTTGGAAGGAGAGGTTTTTCACAAAAATTTGGTTTCAAATGTGCAATCCTTGCAAAAAATTATTTGATCCTCTTTCTGGGCGTTTGAATGGATATTAAAAAAAATTAGAAAACGAGATCCCTTCGTCTCCCCTTTTTGTGTGTTGATATTTATAAAGCTTTCTTCCACCAGTCCGTTCTCCTTCCTCTTATTTATTCTTAACACTTGTTATGGCTATAGGCATGATGACCAATTCACTCTTCTCATAATCATTACCCTTATTCCTACTTGGTTCTAAGCATCATATCCTAGGCATTACAATCATAATGGGATTGACCATATAGCAGAAGATGCTGACTAACAATAATGACTATCCTTTTCAAAATATTTTAATCAAACAACCGATTTTATATATTTTTTAATATTTACCTTGTAAGCTTGATGCTACCCCAAGTTCATCTTGAGTGCATCATGAATACACTTCCTTAATCATAAAACATGAAATTCTTTCCAAATGCACCGTGTATGTTGTCGATTTGTAGACCCATATCAACATTTACTATAGCCTCCTCCAATTATCCCAACTTTTGAGGTTCTTTCATCAACTTGTATCTGGCCAATAGTTTATCTCTAGCCTGTAATTTGTAAACACTTTCATACAATCTATCTGCATGATTTCAAAATTTTAGGATGATATCTAACAATGCAAACAATGCTTTACATATACATTGAGAGAGCTCCCCAAGAAGTGACTCCTCAACCATTGAATTAAGATATTTTGCATGAGCTACTATGAGTTCGTCTAGATCCCATGCTTGTTCCACTCCATTTAAAAAATCTACCTAGTATTCAAGTACTTCAAACATTATATAGTACTAAATATTGATAATGAAATGGTTCATCTCATTCCTCAACGTTTGACACCACCTTAAAAATGCTACAATCTGCATATTTCTTCCACCATACTTAGTGGCAAAGAGGTGGGCAATAGTGCAATTCGGCTTCATAGTTTGCTAAGTTGCACTGAAAGCATGTTCCACTTGCCTTATACTCCAGCAAGAACACATCCAAGCCCTGGTCTCCACTATTATGTGGCATCATCTTCACCCTCAATGTGTCCAATATGTATGAATCATCGCGTTGGGCATTGGATGATCATATCGCACTCTCCAACAACCCAATAAGCTTGAGGAAAATTATAGTATTATCATGTTGTGATTGGTTGGGCCCCACGATCTCCATGAGATATTGAATGAAGTCACCCTTGGTTCCATATCGTGATCCTCTTTCATGGACTAGAAATAAATGTATTCTGACTTTCTTAATTATTTTTGAACCCTATCGAATCATACCGATTAATCCCATATGCATATGTCAATGGTACCATGGTGGGTTTATTATCTAAAATTAACATTAGCCCTATTTATGATTTGTTCACCATGTAAACCCTATCGACTCATGCGATCGCACCACTTGGCGGATCCTTGGAAAACCTGCTCGTATTGACCCTTGAACATTGTGCCTTAATTAAAATCGTGCCTCCTAAAAAATCATACCTACAAATTTTCATAACCTAAAATAAAAAGAAAATGAAAATAATATAATTTAGAATTTTTCAAAACGCTACCCTGAATAAAATCAAACCTTAATTAAAATTTTAAAACAAGACTATCAATAACATCAACCCTTTCAAAACAAAACTATTCATAAATGTAGATCGACCTTTCATATACATTGGATTTATTTTGGGTTTATTTAAAGATATATATATTTTATTTATTATTTTTTTCTTTTTTTTAATTATTTAATTATTTATTTATTTTTTCTTTTCTTTGCTTTTATTTTTATTTTTTTATTATTATTTTTTAATATTATTTATCCATGGACAATCTATGAACTAGATTCAATAATTATGTGACATAAAACCTTAAACCAAGCTTAAATAACACCAAAGGGGTACTAGATAAATCTTAAGAGCACGAACAATGTGGGATCCAAAATGGGATGACATTATTGGTAAAATTATGAGGTCAAACACATGAGGACAAATGATATTGATCACAAAAATTTCCAATACTAAGACCATGATAAAATCAACCCATCACTCAATGCAAACCAAAATTTCCCATAAACATCAAAATTTAAGTGGGTCCCCAAAATTGGGGTGTGTTGTGCGATAGCCACAATAGTGCTTATATATCCCTATATTTCAACTTCTAAATTCTAAGTTGAATTTGAGTATATGATCAAATTCTAACTTTCAATTCTTCAAATATTGTAGTATATCTTGTTTTCCTAATGTTTAGAGAATGATCAAACAATAGTCAACTCTCTAGGTAGAATTCCTTTTAACTCCCTAGTATTTTGAGTATAAGATCAAATTTGATAAGATATTTTCAATTCTTAAGTTTTATAGAATACTTTGTATCTCCCAAGTGTTTTGAATATACTATGGTCTTGATAAAGTGCTTAGCTTTCTTAGTTTTCCTTTGAGTTAAATTCATTTTATCTCCGTAATGTTCAACTATTATTCTTCACCTTATTTCTCCCTATTAATGAATATAAAGCTAAAGATATTTTTGATGCACTTTCAATTGGTAAATTTTTCTATCTTCAAGACTTTAGAGTTGGATTCCTTATGTCTCATTAATTTGAGCAAGAGACTAATTTTAATGTAGTTTTTCAATTTTTTAATAGCTCTATGTTTTGTTTGTTGTATCTTTCAATTTTCAATAATACAGTTTCTAAATTTCAAGACTATATTGGTGTTGAACTCCTTATAACTCTCTAATTAGAAATTTAGAAAATATGATATTTGTAAATTTAATGTTACAATTTTCTATGTAGAATTCCTTATTCCTCCAAATTAAGTTATTTGCAAATATTTCTTATGCTTGAATAAAGTAATTTCAATTTCTTTCCAATTAAATATTTCTTGCTTTAGAAGACTGTCAAATATTTCAATAAAGCATCTAAGGTTATAATATATCAATGCAATTCCTTATACCTCCATTTATTTAAAGCATAAAATATTAATCAAGTTTAACATCAGCATTAATATTTCTTATTTCTACTTTACCTTTATAAAAAATGTAAGTTAATTTAAATTCTTTTAGTACCTTCTTGATTATGGTATGTATGGAGTCAACTTCTCCTTGACTTATTTATTTTGCAACTTGCACTCTGATTAAGATGTGGTCCTCTTCACTGACTTCAATGTACTATCACACCTTTATTACAACATTTAATGATCCTTCTTTTAGCACCTTATAAGGCATTAACTGCCCTTCAAATACGGTATGGTTTTATTGACTTACATATATGCTACGCTCCCTTCACTTATGTTACACTCTTATCTTAAGAATGAACATGTATGACTTGTCTTACATGCATCGAAGAAATTTCACTTCCCTTGAAGTTACCTCCTATGCTATGGAACTTGTTAATGAAACTCTTCACTCCTATTATGATTGTATTTAGTCCTTCCAATTAGTAGTGCTCCTCTTCCATGTAATGTCTACTTTATTTATTCGTAAAACTTCCTATAATATTATTTAATTAGTAATGCTCTATTCCACATTTAAATAGCATGATTCCTTTCCTTTGTAACATTCCTTGAGCTTGAAAATGTTGCTTCTCTTCTACACCTGGCAGTAACCTGATTCTTCTCCTCAAATATCTTTGCTCGATTCTTCTACACCTTTGTAACAACAAATAGTGTTAGGTTTTCTTTCAATGCCTTACTGATTTAGGCATTCTCCAATTTTTGGAAACAATATTCATTCTTGTATTTGGTGGCTCCTTCTTCAAGGTGATGACACTTTAACTTCTTGGTGGTGTTATGATGGTGTTAATAGAGCTTCATCTTATCTATTCATAGTGCTATCTTTAGATACCTCTAATGATGGTATCCTATGGATATCTTGTTGGCACTTCATTGGTTGCTATCTCAAGATACTTGGGTGGTGCTTTGATGGTTGGCTTGTCTAAATTAGCTCTTCACTTGACTTGATACTCCATAAATAAGTATGCACTACTTTCTTCACCCATAGATACTCTAAATACCCAACCTTGACTTCTTCTTTTAAATTGTAAAAATTTATGTTGCTTTCCTTATATGTTCTACCTTGTATTCAAGTATTATTCGGTCTAATATTGCAATACTTTGATGTTTAGAAAATCAAGGTAATATACCTTGTTCTTTGGGTGATATTTATCTTTGTAAAATCACCTCTTACTAGTCTTAAAAAAACTACACTTCATTGACTCTATAGCATGCTTTGAAACTAATGTTTTCTTCTCTTATAACTCCTTTTATGAAATATCTAATTAACTTTATGCTATTGAAATGTGCAGGTTTGAATATAACCAAGATGCCTCCTTACTCACCTTGGAGACACTAAACTTTAGAGCTCTATTTTTCTAACTTTAATGGCTCTAATATGGTGCTTAAATAATAAACTTTATAGCACCAATGTGGCATACCTTTTGTAGCTAATTCTTCTTCGATATTTGAAGATATAAACTTGATACTTTTCCTTTTGCTACTCAAATATGGTTTTTTCAAAAAATTTAAATAATACTTGGATATAAAACTTTAACAACACCAATTTTCAAAACTTATTTTGGCCTCCTTTGTAGTAAGTTTTCTTGGTGATTTGGTTCACCTATTTGCTGCCCCGAATTTGTAAATTTTGCAGCTCTCATTTTTACTTGATTGTTGCCTTGAACTTGTCAATTTTGCAGCTCTAATTGCTACCAAAATTTTTTGCTTTTTAGCCTTTAATTTATTGTCCTGTGATTCTTCAACGTTTGCTGCAAAAACAAAAATCTTCTCCTTTCCAATGGAAGTCTTTAATTCTTCAAATTTTTGCCCTCTTCTATCTTCTTTCATCTCCTTAGCTCTTTTTAAATTCTAAATTCAAACATGGCCTATTTTATTGGCCTCTTCCTCAAGAATCTAAATATCTTGAGGTCTTCAAAAAATACTCTCTCAAATTTGGTAAACTTCTTGCCAAATCCTTTTTCCTTTTGGGCTTGTTGTCGAATGGTGACAATTGTCCCAAATTCTTCTTTTTAAGAGATACTCCTTCTTGCAATATTTTCCCTTGATATTTATTTAAATATTCTCCAATGACCATGTTGGATATTTTTCTTGCATCCTTAGGATTTGTTTGTCACGCTACAAGAAAAACCTTCTACCAAGCAACAATTACAGGCTCTAGTATACCTGTCTCTTTATTTTAGAAAAAGATTTGTCTTAACAGACTCTTGATAGACCAAAATGGGTAAGGATACCCCTGAGGTGAACTTAAATATTTAATAGTTTATGTTCATGCTCTTCCATATTTATAACATAAAGTAAAAGTTTTGTTAAATTTACCAAGCTTTAAACAACTCCTAGCCTAAGCTTCAAGAAAGTGGACTAGTGCCTTATCTATTGGGTAATTATAGCAAGAATTAAGATTTTTTATGAACTAGACTAAAGAAGAAAGAAAGAATTGGTTCATTTATATTTATTCAAATAATGTAATAAGTACAAATGATTTAACCAATGAAATAATACACCTAGGTTTATTCAAACCCTTGAAATATTAAGAAATAATTATATACCTTGTTGAGACATCCCTTTTGACTCGATTGACTAAAATTCAATTGAATGAATTTCAACCGCTCATCCTATTTCGACCATGACTCTTTGATTGTCCATCAATTTATGACTGAACATCCTCAACCACACATCTTTCATTAGTCAAAATCCTAGGGCCTTTAATATTATTGTTTGTTTCTTGACCATGTATCTTCATTTCATCGAACAATTTCTATTTGTTGATCTATATTGGGCCAAATCCTTTCTAGTCGCACATCAATTTGACCAAAATGACCTTCAATTATTTTAATTCATATGATTAATATAATTCACACCTCTAATATTTTTGCCAAAACTCTTCTACTCTCCTCAGGAATCAACCAAATTATCCCAACTATATGCCTTCTTCTGAAGAACACAAGCTTATATTGAGAGGGGGGTGAACAATATAAGATCACTTTTTACTTTTCTTTCCCAATCAATATTATACAATGTATAGATAGAAATATCAATAGAAGTAATAAAAGCAATGCACAAATAACCACACACAATAGAGAAACCAATTTAACATGGTTCACCCAATGTGGGATACTCCACGGAGAAAATATTTCACTAAAATTTTCTTAATCAATCTCTTGGGAATCCTTTCCCTATTACAATGTTTATGGACCTTTGTCCAAATGAGATACCAATACCCTAATAAAGTTCATGGATCTCTATCCATAGGAGAACTCTTTTCTCCTTAACTCTGGTTGGTGATCTTCTAGAAGAATTACTACCTCCAATGCACTTGCTAATGGATATATATCCACTAAATACTCCTGTCCTCACTACCTTGGCTAATGGATCTCTATCCATTGGATACTATCATCCTCTATACTCTATCACCTCCAAAGCTTACTCTTTTCTCTATCTCAAATCTGCACTAAACACCGCCATTCATTCTAGCACAAATATTCTCAATATTTGTCTCTAGTCTGACACAAAACTATCCTCAAATTTGCACCAAACTTTGTCCTCAAATCTGCACTAAACACAGTCTTTCGGTCTAGCACAAATCTATCCTCAATATTTTTCCTTTGATCTACACTAAACACAGTCCTTTGGTCTAGCACAAATCTGTCCTCAATATCTATCCTCAAGCCTTAACACAAAGCTTTATCCAATCACAAATCAACAATGCTAGATCTACCCCAAACCTTAACTCAAGGTTTGAACAAACCAATCAATCAACTCTACTCACAAGTCATCTCAAAGAATTATCTCAAATATACCTTTTAAGCTTCCATAAAAGCTCACACTGATCTATCCATAAGTCCTCTCTAGAAATTTTCCAATATGCACAACAATCTTTGTCCTCAAACTCTATATTATAAGCTTCCATAAAAGATCACACAAATCTATCCTCAAGTCTTCTCTAAGACTTACCTCAAATCTGCTCAACAAGTCCTCACTAGAACTTGTCCAATCTCATAGAAACATATAGATAAATTTTAGAGACTCAATATGCTTCACATTCACCACAATGCTCAATTACTTTCAATTTCTCTCTTTACCATAGAAAAATATAGAGAATTGTTAGAGACTCAATATGCTTCACACTCACAAACTCTCAATATCTCTTTTATTACAAAAATATATAGAGAATTGTTAGAGACTCAATATGTTTCACATTCATCAACACTCAACCTCTTTCTTAAATCAATTCAGAATATAGAACAATTCATTTTACAGAACTTGAACTATCACATCAACACATCCAATTGACTAGGCTCAACCAATCACTCAATAAAATAATCCTTTCTCACAAACCCTAGTCCAAACTTATGAAAATTCACTCAAATTTTTTCAATAATGCTTATCAACCAATCTCACATAACAATGATACTCATGATCTTTGCAAATCCTAGTTCAAATTCCTCACTCAACCAATTGCTTCAACAACAATGCTAATCTCACATAACAATGATACTCATGATCTTTGACAACTTCACATAACAATGATACTCATGATCTTTGCACAAACTCTAGTTCAAGTTCCTCACTCAACTAATCACTTCAACAACAATGTTTATCAAACAAGGTTTTATCAACAACTTTTTATTCTAGAAAAACCCTTTTCACTCCAACTTAGTATTCACAACATATAAAAGTACCCTTAGAAAACCTATCTCAATCACAATTTTCTTCTTTCCAATTTCAATGGTTAGATGACAAAATATCACTCTAACACTTTCTCAAAATATTCCTTAGTCACAAAAATAATCAAAGCTCAACTACACCTTATTGCTCCTCCTTGAAATTAGCATCCATAAAATCATACATGAAAAATAATTATTTAGATACACCTTATAATCTCCAACTTAAAATAATATCCAACACCACAAAAACTCAAACAACCTTCCTTAAACACCTTATTACCCTTTTCAAACACTAAAGCAAATATCACCAAAAATTATTTTGCATCAACCTTATGACTGCCTTTAAAAGCTTACAAACCAAATAAATTATGCAAAAATTAATTTTAATGGCTCAACTATAGTCTTTCCAAAAATTTCGGTGCCCAATTTCATACCTTTGTATTTTACCCAAAAAGGGTTTCGGTGTGATTTGAACCACCGTCTCCCCAAGCACCAAGTGCTTTGGTGCTTTGTGCCCACCATGTGGGCTATAGGTACCCACGAGAAGTAAGGGAAGCTTCCTTCCTCTTGGTGCCTTCGATCATCATCGATGCCTTCAAAAAAAAACCACTCCCATGGATTCGAACCTCCGCCATGCGTTGCCATAGTGCCTTACCTTCATCGAGGTTGCCAACTGTGCTACCTACACTTGGTGACCAAGGCATCTTCTACGGTGGGTAATAAATCCTCGCCTGCCACTTGGTCCTTTAAACACCAATGAAAACCCTTTTCTATCTCACCGAACGATTCGTACAATTTGTAATTACTTGGAGATTAAATTGAATGCTTATTTTTTGGCTAAGGTGGAGAAGTCCCCCTTTTATACACACTTGGTTATTTTACTCCCACATTGGTGCTTGTGAATAACACAAGCTTATACTGAGAGGGGGGGTGAACAGTATAAGACCTATTTTTACTTTTTCCTTTATACTTCAAAACAGTAAAGCAATATACCCAAAGCAATATCAAAGAAATGCACAATATCATCCACAAAGTGACACCAATTTTAACGTGGTTCACCTAGAATGGTTGGGCTACGTCCATAAAACTTTTCTCTAAAATTTACCTCAAATTTCTTTGGGAATCCTTCCCAATTACAATGTTTATGAGCCTCGGGCCAAAGGAGATACCTTCCCCCAATAAGAATTTATGAGCCTCTGCTCAAAGGAGATACCTTCCCCTCTGCTCTGGAAATGATCCCTCAGAAGATCAACTACCTCTACCTCTTGCCAGCACGTGGAACTCCTTTCCACCGAAGACCTCCTGTCCTCAATGCTTAGCCTAAGAGACCTCCGCCTTCTATGATCACGTCCACAGCAGCTCAGCAACCTGTACCAAACATAGTCAGTCGATCTAGTACAAGTCTTCCTTTGTCTGTCAGATCTTTCCAACTCTTGAACAAATCAATCCTCTGCATACAAGCCTTCTCAAAAACTTGCCAACTATCCTCAGGTTCTTCTCATAGAACCAATGCACCTCCATCCTCAAGTTCTCTGATAGAACTATCAAACTCAGCTCACAAGTCCTCTGCTAGGACCTGTCCAAATATGCTCACAAGTCCCCACCGGAACCTGTCCAAAACTGCTCACAAGTCCCCATCGAAACCTGTCCAAAAACTGCTCACAAGTCCCCACTAGAACCTATCCAAAAACTCAGCAAGCTCACCAAGAAAAAACTTTCTTAGTAGGAAATCACAAAGTGAATTGTTAGAGACCCAATGTGATTTGTCAAACTCATAGAAGCATAAAGAGAATTGTTAGAGACTCAATATGTTCTATACTCAAATCCCAATCTCAAAACTCAACTCAAATAAACTCAGCTCAAACTCAATCTCAAATCTAAAAACTCAACTCAATATCTGAAATGGATAGGATAGAATGTTTTCTTTTAAGAACATGAAACCCCAACAATTTCCAACTATGCAAAGAATCACATAACAATGATACTCATGTTCTTTTCATCATCAATTAGGGTTTCAACAATAATGCTCATCAAATAAGGTTTAGTCAACCAACACCATTTAACTCAACATCAACCTTGAAGCATTTAACCAATCATCACAAGAAAAGGAAACAAGTAGAAATCCTTTTCCCTCCAAAGATATTTGAACAAAACAGCCACCAACACAATATCACCAAATGTAAAGAATAACTTGCTCAAATCAGCTCAATGGAGTAAGCCCAATATCATGAATCAAGTAAAGCAATAACTTGATCAAACAACCTCTATGGAAGCAACTCAACCATCAAACTCAAAACAGCCAACCAAGGGTTCCACCAACTCAATGGAAGTAGCAAGACTCACAAACATAAACCCTAGTGCACAATGCTTCCACTACCTCAAACTAGAATTATGCATTCACCAAAACTCTCATCAAGGATAACAATGCATAAGAAGTCTTCAACAAACCAGAAAATAGGATTTACACCCAACCAAAGGAAACCTAGTTGAAAACCTTTTCACTCCAACCTTATTTCAAAAACATACACCAATTATACTCATAAGGAAAATGTTCCCATACCTTTTTTTGGAGTAGAAGAAAATTGATCCTTAAATCTGTCACCACACACAACCCTCAAACTTCCAACCAAGTTAGGGTTAGAACCAAGATAAATGAGCATATATAAAAACTTTCCTTAATACACCTTTTAGCTTCTCTTCTTTAAAAACAACCACCAAAAACACAACAACCAAAACTTACACCTTATATCTCCATTTTTAAATTTAGCATAGCAAAAGACTAATCTCAAAAATACAACCAAAGAAATATCCCCTTATTTCTCCTGTCTTTTAAACAATGCTAAACAATGCCAAAAATCATATCAAGAAAATAATCACACCTTATAATGGCTGCCCTTGAAGAATCTGAAATTCGTGGCACAAAACATGTTTTAATAAAAACGTGACTAATCCATGCACAGCTCCCTCCGCGGGGATCGAAACGTAGACCTCCACCTACGCAAGGCCCAAACACAGCCTTCACTGCCACTAGCCCACAAGGGGCTTACGAAGTCCAAGATGGACTTCCTTCCACATAAACGGACAAGCTTTCCAAAAGCTTTTCAAACCACGAGCTCTCCTCTTTCGCAGCGTAAACAGAACATTCGATCACATCCAAACCAATTAATTGCCTTCGATTTTCCAAGCGAGTTTAACCTTAGGAACCTTCTCATATTTATAGTCCATACGTGGACTTTAGAACACGTCAGCTGCAAAGAAAAGTAATTTCGTATTTAATCGAAATTTGCTTTCTAAAGGGTTTAAAAACCCTTAAAGTATTTTTAATAAATTAAAAATAATTTCTCCCTTAATTAATTAAATAATTAATTAATTAAAACCTTGAAGGGTTTTAAATAATAATTAAATAAATAATAAAGAGAACCTCCATTGGTTTTAATAAAAACCATTGCCAATGGAATCTCTCCGGATTCTCTTAAAAATATTCTCTTGGAATATTCCACCTTTGAAGCCAACACATCCTCTTAACATTAATGTCATTTCTTTTTGACATCAATGACAACTCATAGACAAGAAGCTAGGATCTCAAACCCAAAATTGCCAACAGCTTGATGGTTGAATTCAAAATTTGAATTTTGACTTAATAACCCACCTTAGGTTTATTTAAAATTAACATAAATTAACTTATTGAAGAACATAAGCTTATACTGAGAGGGGGGTGAATAGTATAAGACCAATTTTTACTTTTCTTTCTAAATCAATATTATGCAATGTATATATAGCAATATCAACAGAAGTAATCAAAGCAATTGAAAAATCACCACAAACAATAGAGACACCACAATTTACATGGTTCACCCAATGTGGGCTACTCCACAGAGAAAATATTTCACTAAAATTTTCTCAATCAATCTCTTGGGAATCATTTCCCTATTACAATGTTTATGGACCTCTATCCAAAGGAGACACCAATACCCTAAATTAAGTTCATGGATCTCTATTCACTGGAAAAATTCTTCTCCTCTGCTCTAGTTGGTGATCCTCTTGAACAGGGGTCTTCAAAATGCGTGCAATTATTTAAATATAACATAGAGGACCAAGAAAATTCAAAAATTGAACATGCCTTCAATTATTTAACAGCACCACCTCTATCTATATATAAAACAAATAGAACAAATATATATATATATATATATATATGTAGGAGATGTAGAAGGTTAGAGAAGAAAGAGGAGATGGCGGATAAGGGAGATAAGGAGGTTAGAGAAGAATATGGAGGAAGTTGGTGAGGTGGAGAGATAAGGAGATGGATGAGAAGCGTGGAGGGATAAGGAAATGAAGTGGAGGAGAGAATGTAGGAGATAGAGAAACCAAAAAAAATATTTTGTCGACAAACTATTGCCGACATTACAATCCTGTTCATACTAGGCTTAGAAATTATTGGGATATTTTTGAGCCTAAACCCCTTTCTCACTTGTAACATTCTCCCCCTTAAAGTTGAGAGAACTGACTATACAGTCTCTCAGCTTTATAAATTGAGCTTTAGCCATCGCTTTGGTGAAGATATCTGCAACGTTCTCCAAAGTGCGACAAAATTTAAGCTCAACAATTTCTTGCTCCACCATGTCTCGGATGAAGTGATACTTCATATCAAAGTGTTTTGTTCTGCTATGGTGGATTGGATTATATGCCAACTGAATGGCACTGATGTTATCATAGTAGATTCTGGTCGGACCACTTTGTTGTTCTCCAATCTCTTCCAACACTTTTCTCAACCATAACACTTGAGTACTAGCATATGTGACTGCTATATACTCAGCTTCTGTAGAGGACAAAGCTACTACAGTCTACTTTTTGGAACTCCATGTTATTAGTCCTGACCCTAGACTAAAACAGTTCCCTGAAGTTGATTTCTTGTCATCAATGTTGCTGCCCCAATCACTATCACTGAAGCCTACAAGCTTGATAGTGTTACATTTATGGTAATGGATTCCAAAATCCCATGTACCCTTTACATATCTGAGAATTCTCTTAGCTGCCTTCAAATGCAGCTCAGATGGGCTAGCCATAAATCGAGAGACAAGAGAAACAACATACTGAATATCAGGTCTGGTGTTGGCGAGAAACATCAAACTCCCAACCATGCTTCTGAAAGTGGTCACGTCAACTTTTGGTGCTCCATCATCTTTGCTTAATTGGATCCCATGTCCAACTGGAGTTGCAACTGGTTTGCAATGCTCCATATCAAACTTCTTGATCATGTCCCGAGCATACTTATGTTGACAGATGAAGATCCCTGTATCTGATTGATGAACCTCCATTCCAAGGAAGTAGTGCATTAAGCCAAGATCCTTCATCTCAAACTAGCTTCATCATGGAGTATTTGAACTCCATATTCACTTTTTCATTACTACCCATGAATATGAGATCATCCACATACAAGAAAACTATGAGGATGTCATTACCTTGCTTTAGGTAGTAAAGGGTGGGTTCATTTTTGCTTTGGTGAACCCAAAATCTTTGAAATACCCATCAATGCGTGAGTACCAAGCTCGTGGTGCCTGCTTGAGGCCATAGAGTGCCTTTTTCAGTCTGTAAACAAGGTGCTCCTTGCCTTTCTCTTCAAATCCCTGTGGTTGCTCAACATACACTTCTTCTGTCAAGTAACCATTGAGAAATGCACTCTTTACATCCATGTGTTGGACTTTCCAACCTTTGTGAGCAGCTAAAGCAAGAACTGTTCTGATGGTTTCCTGTCTAGCTACAGGAGCAAATGTCTCTTCATAATCAATACCATACTTCTGTGTAAATCCTTTTGCAACCAATCTTGCTTTGTGCCTTTCAATGCTTCCATCAACATTGAATTTGGTCTTGAAGACCCATTTGCATCCAACACATTTCTTGCCTTTAGGAAGCTTTACCAGCTCCCAAGTGTCATTGTTTTTTATAGAGGTTATCTCCTCTTTCATGGCATCTTGCCAAATTTTTTGAGTACATGCCTTCTCATAACTAGAAGGTTCAAGTTGTGCACTAGTTAACAAGGCATAGTTAACTATATCTCCCCGAGGTTCTTGGGAGTCATCATCACCATACAAATGCATATTTTCAAGTCTTTGCAAGACTGAATTCATTTCACTAGCTTGACTTCTAGTATATCTTCTTTGAAAGTTTTTATCCAACATCTGATAAGATGGATGATGTTGGAGTGTTCTCTTACCTCTGGATGGAGAATCAATATCCATTGGTGAGGAACTGACCGACCTTTGAGGAGAAGGACTTGGTGAAGAAGTTGAACTCGAATATGAACTTGGGCTTGTTGGAGGAGACTTCTTACCTTTATGCGATGATTGTTTTTGCACTTTTTTATAAACTGCATCATTGGATTCATCATCACTGAATATTTGGGGCTTACCCCATTCTCCCCCTTCATCAAAAATCACATCCCTAGAAAGCACAATCTTTCGAGTCCTGGGATTGTAGAGTCGGTAAGCTTTTGTGTTCTCATAGTACCCTACAAATATGCATGCCTGACTCTTTGGATCAAGTTTTTTTCTCAGCTCATCAGGAATATGAGAATATGCTAGTGAACCAAACACTCGAAAATGCTTGACATTTGGTTTCTTACCATACCATGCTTGGTAAGGAGTTTTCCATTTCAAACTTGAAGTAGGGCTCCTATTCAAAATATACACACTGGTCCTGGCTGCATCTGCCCAATACATATTACTCAAATGCTTCGTCTGAAGCATAGATCTTGCCATCTCTACAATGGTGCGGTTCTTTCTCTCAGCCACACCATTCTTCTGTGGAGTGTAGGCAGCAGTGAACTGCCTTTTTATTCCATGTTCTTTACAAAAATTCAAAAATTCATTAGAGGAGTATTCTCCTCCTTTATCTGATCTCAAACACTTAACAAAATATCCACTCTCATTTTCAACTCTTGTTTTAAAATCTACAAAGCAATCAAATGCTTCATATTTATGCTTTAGAAAATATATCCAGCACATTCTTGAAAAATCATCAATGAATAGAAGAAAGTAAGAGTTGTTACCAATGCTTTTGGTCTGCATTGGACCACAGATGTCCGAATGCACTAGTTGGAGTGGATAACTGGCCCGCCATGCTTGCCCTCATGGAAATTTGGCCCTGGCATGCTTGCCCAAAGCACAACCTTCATAGACTTCTTTATTATCCTGAATTTTAGAAAGTCCGGTCACCATCGCTTGAGAGGTTAACATCTTCAAACTAGCTGAATTCAGATGACCGTATCTCAAGTGCCACAACACACTTGGATTTGAAATAGCAACATTTGCTAATTGATCTCCCCCTGGCTGACCAAACTTTAGAGGGAATAGCCTGTTCTTTGTCATTGGCACTTGTGTAATGATTCTATTACTATTATTTTTATCAAAAATGGTGCATTTACCCTCATCAAAAAGCAACTTGTAGTTCTTTTCTAACATTTGACCAACACTTAAAATATTGTGTTGGAGATGGGGTGTGTAATAGATATCACTTACTTGCTTAACACCTTCTTTAGTTGGAACCGCCATGGCTCCAATGCCTTCAACTGCCAATGACTTGTTGTCCCCCAACTTGATGCTGGATTTGTAGGAAGAATCCAGGGTAGCAAAGAGTTCTTCTTTGCCACTCATATGATTTGAACACCCAGTGTCCAAAATCCAGGTGTCATTCATGTTCTGATCTGACTGGCCATATGAGAGAAAGAGATTTGTGGTCCCTTCCTCTTCTCCAAAATTGCCATACTGACTGCTCTAGCTACTGTTGCTCCCTTGTGAAGGCTGCTTTGACCAACAATCATGAGCATAATGGCCAGGTTTGCCACAATTGTAGCAAACTTGCTTTGACTTGTCATTTCCTTTTCCTCGGCCTGGATGCTTTCCTCTATTCTGTTGTCCACCTCTATTCTGACCTCCACCTCTGTTTGAAGATCCTCCTCTGCTTGGGGTTCCACCTCGTGGACTATTCTTGCCTCTTCCTCTGTGCTGACCTCTGCCACGACCTCTACCTCTTCCTTCTTGTGAAGCGAAGGCTTTATCATCTCCTCCATGGCTGGTGGAAGGAGTGTCCTGCAATATTTCTTCATGTGAAAGAAGAGAACCAATTAGTGCTTCAAAAGAAAGAGTGGTCAAATATTTTGACTCTTCAATAATGATTGCTACATGATTCCACTTCGGAAGAAGTGTTCGCAACACTTTCTTCACCATAACCTCCAGGCTTAATATCTTCACCTAGAGTGACCATTTTATCTACTACGGCTTTAACCCGCACGCAGTAGTCTCCTACTTTCTCATTTTCTTGCATTCTGAGATTTTCAAAATCTCTCTTCAGTGTTTGAAGTCTAACCTGTTTTACTTGATCACTACCTTGAAAGCTTTCTTTCAAAACTTTCCAAGCATCTTGAGCTGTGACACAGGATGCTATTCTAGGAAAGATACTTTTATCTAGGGCTGCTTGTAAATAGTACAGGGCAGAGGAATTATTTTTCTGGGCTTCTTTTCTAGTTTTTTTATCTGCAACACTCAAAGCTGCCCATTCAACAGTTGTGGGTTCTATATACCCTTCTGTTACAATATCCCATAAACCTTTGCCTATTAACATAGTTTTCATCTTTATTGACCAGTATTCATAATCACTACCATTAAACTCAGGAATTGGGAGACTTGTATTTGAGGCCATTTCTACTGCTTGAAATTAAACTTTGATTTGACTAATATAAGCAATAACAAAGCAAAATAATTACAAGTTCAAATCAAATCTGGTTTTTTTAATTCTCTCACTGATTTCTTGTTCTTCTTGTTGTGGATCTCCCAGTACTGGATGCCCAAAATTATCGGCAATGGAATCCTCGTCATCGCTGATGACAATGATTTCAGGGGCTGGTTCTGGCTCTGGCTCTAGCTCTAGCGAGCGTGGGGTATAACTATCACTGGATTGTTCCTCAGGTATGACTTCAACTGAATCAGACTCCTCCACTCGTTGTCCGAATATGTTGTCTTCTGAGTCAGCTTCGTAACCAGAATCTGGATTCCTTTGGTGGGCTATGACCGCGTTTTCTAATTGATTGAAAACTGTATGCAAACCATATCTCCAAAATTTTTTGTCAAACCATTCGGCGTTCTCTCTTTGTAAAAGAGAACAAAGGGCATGATAGCATCCGATTGATCTGATCATCTACTCATCAATGCAAAAAACAACTTCATTAGAGCCTCTAAGGTTAAAATTTTCACCCTTTTACAGCCATCGAGGCTATTACAAAACAAATATTTAACCTTGAACGGGGTTCCAAGGGGAGTCCAAAAATTTTGGGAGGTGCTAAACGGGCGTTCCGGAAGACTTCCCGTCACTTTTCCAGGTTCACAATATGCAAATTTTCACTTTCCACTTTTCACAATTTTTTCTCCAAAAAAAAGTTTTCAAATTTTTTATAAAGCCCTTTTTTTTTAAATTTAATAATCAATAATGCTTTTAATAAATTAAAAATAAGTATATTAATAAAATAATTAAAAGCATTTATTTGAAAATTAAATTCAATTTAAAAGAAACTTTAATAAAAAAAACTTTTTTTTAAAACCTTTTATTATTCTGGTGATTCGAACTCGTGACCTCACGTATGCAGACAAGCACCTTTGCCGCTACACCGCGCGGCTCCTCTGAAAAACAATCCGCCCGCTCTTCCTCTTAAGGCTCCTTCGTGGCGATAACCAAAAAAAAACTTTGATTTTCCTAACCCGGTGGGATTCGACCCCGGGTCTTCTCCTTTGTTGGCGGAAGGTTTTAACCGCTAGCCCACGGCTGTCGGTTGAGACAATAGAGGCATGAGAGCCTCTATAATATCAAGCGGCGACGATCTTTTTTTAAAAAAAAATTGAACTTAATATCCCACATTCACCGTGTGTGGGGAAATTTGGGGTTTAAAAACCCCAACGTGACTATGAAAAATCGATTGCCTTCGGGCAATCGACGTCGCCTCCTTTTGTCGTTGCTTTAACCAATGACCGCCCTCCTTGCTACCAGTTGTGTCACCACCTCGATCCACGTGCCACTACCACGTGTCCTTCCATGTCTGCCTCGAATCACGTACCTGCCACGTCAGTTCCTCAAACTGCGTGCACTTTGCCAGGCCCATCTGCCTCAGCTGTCTGCTTCTAGCTGTCCTTGATAGCTCCTCGGGATGTGTGTCACATCCATTCTCGGTTCGCATGCCACACTCTCTATCTCGTCGAGCGTGCCCCTGGCCTCGGCTCTGATACCAGTGATAATCAGAGTTGACAAGGGTCTTCGAAATGCGTGCAATTATTTAAATATAACATAGAGGACCAAGCAAATTCAAAAATTGAACACGCCTTCAATTATTTAACAGCACCACCTCTATCTATATATAAAACAAATAGAACATATATATATGTAGGAGATGTAGAAGGTTAGAGAAGAAAGAGGAGATGGTGGATAAGGGAGATAAGGAGGTTAGAGAAGAATATGGAGGAAGTTGGTGAGGTGGAGAGATAAGGAGATGGATGAGAAGCGTGGAGGGATAAGGAAATGAAGTGGAGGAGAGAATGTAGGAGATAGAGAAACCAAAAAAAAAAATTTGTCGACAAACTATTGCCGACATTACAATCCTGTTCATACTAGGCTTAGAAATTATTGGGATATTTCTGAGCCTAAACCCCTTTCTCACTTGTAACTACTGCCTCCACTGCACTAGCTTGTGGATATCTCTCCACTGAAGACTCTTATCCCCACTTAGAAGACCTATCCTCACTACCCTAGTTGATGGATCTCTATCCACTGGAGACTACTGTCCTCTCTGCTCTATCACCTCCAAAGCTTTGTCTCAAATCTACACTAAACATATTCCTTCGATCTAACACAAATCTAATCATTCTCTATCTCTGGTCTAGCAAAAATCTTTCCTCAAATCTACACCAAACTCTATCCTCAAATCTTCTCAACAAGTCCACACATAACTTGCTTAAATCTTCTCAACAAGTCCACACAGAACTTGCTCAAATATTCTCAACAAGTCCACATAGAACTTGCTCAAATTTGCTCAACATGTCCACACAAAACTTATCCAATATGCTCAACAAGTGCACATAGAACTTGCTCAAATCTGCTCAATAATTCCACTCTAGAACTTACTAAATTTTTCTCTACAAGTCCTCTCTAGAACTTGTTCAAATCTGCTCAATAAGTCCTCTCAAGAACTTATCCAATTTTGTATTGTAAGATTCCACAAAATATCACACAAAAATTAGTCCACAAGTCTCCTCAAAGACTTACCTCAAATCTACTCAATTACTTTCAATCACTCTCTTAGAAACATAAGGAGAATTGTTAGAGACTCAATATGCTTCAAATTCAACTCAATGCTCAATTACTTTCTCAACTCAATTCAGAATATAGAATAGTTTGTTTTATGGAACTTGAAAAATCACTTCACACATCCACTTGACTAGGCTCAACCAAATCTACTCAACCAATCACTCAATGAAACACCCCTTTCTCACAAACCCTAGTCCAAGCATGTAAACACCAACTCAAAATGTTTCCAACAATGCTCAACAACAAATCTCACATAAAAATTATACTCATGATCTTTTCAAACCCTAGTTCAAGATCTTCACTCAATAAATCACTTCAACAATAATTTTTATAAAACAATTCTCACATAAAAATGATACTCATGTTCTTTTCAAACCCTAGTTCTTTGCTCAATAACTCACATCAACAACAATTCTTATAAAACAATCTTCACATATCAATGATACTCAAACCCTAGTTCAAGTTATTTACACAACCAATAGCTTCAACAACAATTCTTATAAAACAATCCTTTATTCCAGAAAACCTTGAAGCATTATCTCAACACTCAATAGGAAATCCTAATCAAGTCCTTTTCACTCCAAACTTATTTTCCAGAAAACCAATCAATCAACTCAACTATGGAAGAATGTGCTCATACCTTTTTCTTGATGATGAAGGGATATCATAAATCTACCACAACAACAAACACTCTTTTTCCAAGCTCAAGAAGTTATAATATGATAAACTCCCTCAAAAATTACAATGTAAATATCAAAACATATACACCTTATCACTCCATATTTAAGAAAAAAAATTTCAACCTTTACAAAAATTAATTCACCAAATACACCTTATAATATCCCAATGATAATAACAATCAATGACAAGAATAATGTTAATGCAATATTCTTTCTCAAAAATAACTCTATGCAAGAAATCCCTTTTATCCTTTAAATCCTCAACAAATAAATGTGACAAACACTTTATTCAAAATAAATCTAACTCCTTATTCCTACAATATACCTAAAATAATAATCAATATAAAACTTTAAGAAACCCTTTTATCTCCCTAAGACCTCATTTTAAAACTTTAGGCACATAAAATATTCTACGAAACCATGATATTTCTCGAAGATAACTGGATTGCATTCCTCGTAGTTCTTCCTCTGTAGGAGTTCTCACATATTCTTCCTCCATAAGGTGGCTAGAGCTTCCTCCCAGCTCTCAAAGTGCTCTCTTTGTATCTATCCTTTCTCAAGGTGGATATTGTTTTACAATTTTCTCCTCCTCACTATCTTCAATATTTACAATCTCCTCCTGATATTGTTGCTGCTCAACTTGTTCTTGAGCCTTCTCTACTTTGGTCGATCCCACCTGTCGCTCTTTAGTGTTCTCCTAGGCTACTTCTTGCTCATAACTACCCACATGTTGTTCCTTTATCACTTCTTATAGAGTTTGTTGTATATTCATTATCATGACTTTCTCAGCAACAAATTCCTCTTTTTCTTGTGATGCTTCCATATTCTTCGGTGCATCTTTCTTACTTGAGCTTCTTGTTACAAATTTGTAATGAGGCTTCTTCTTGGGCTATTTTTCTATGGTGTTTATTCTTGCTTTCACTTCTTCCTGGGTAGTGGCTACTCCATCCAGCCCTACCTCAATTCCCTTGAAAAATTTAGAAGCATTCATCTTCTCAAAATATTGGAAGATTTGCAGAGATTGTACTATTTTCTTCACCTCGATCCAATATAACACATCCAGTTCCATTGCTTCTAATTCTGACTATTCTTTTTCTTGTACTTATATAATTGGTTTACTCACCATTCTTTCCTACTGCCTTCTCATCATTATTTGTATGGGGCTTCCTTACTTTTTCTCCCTTTCTTGGATGAGTGGTTGTTCTTGTTGTCATTGTACTGGTTCTTGTTGTTCCAATTTTGGCTCCAACTGTCTAGACCTTTTCTTCCTATGATGCACATCAGCATCCTCCTCCAGAGTACTCTCTTCTTGAGTTTCATTGATATGTCACTCACTCCTTATTCAAGGTATCTTCGGAGTTACTTTTGATACTGGTACTGAATTTGCCCACTTCAATATTGTCGGCTGATATGGCCTGATTTATCGGGGTGGCATCAATCCTGGAAATTGCATTCCTAATTTTGATACCACATTCAATAACAATCCAATAGCATTGAAAGTCATCCCAAAATTCTTTGGCCTCTTTGTCAGTGCCTCATACATTCTCTTTTCCATAAAGGTACCCCAATCATACTAGATCCCCTTGGTAATACCTTCTGCATATTGTGCCATCCACATTGGCATTTTTGTGGCCCTTATATCTCCTGAAAGTCAAGCCATGACTATATTTATTGCACACGCCCAATTTTCTCCTCTAAATTGTCTCTATTTTATTTTGTGTGTTCCTGCACTTGAGATATTTGCTTTCGTCAATGATTTGACTGTGGTCATTGCAGTGATGATACAGTATACCTCTATTGGGTCTACCAATATTTTTACTATCTCCATACCATATTCCAAAAATCCAAATGTCTTTTGAAATGTCTCTACCAAAATATCCACCTTCACTGACATCTTGCCCACATTGACATAGGCAATTTGGGTCACAAGGTTGTATGCCTAAACTATCTGTAATAGGTAGTTCTAGAAGAATGCTCTATGGAATGGTGGAGTTTGTGCAAAAACTACCACATGAGCATCCTCAAATATCTTCCTCCAAGGATGATACCTATTCTTCTCATCATTCCACCACTTCCTACATGCATCTGCTCCATGTTGTACGAATGTAATCTTTGTCACCTCCACCTGAAATTCTTCCTATCCACTACTTGTAGACACCTAAATCGTGTCATGCTTAGGGGAGCTACTTACATAGACACACTCATAAGATCATAATACATAATATTGGACTTTCCAAGCATCAATAGTGGTTCTCACCACTCATTTGGGGCATTTTCAAGCCATCCAAGCTTGGTCGCTCAAGCCAAGAGCGACCATATCCTAGTTTCTCAAGCCTAGAGTTGTTAGACCTTAGCCACTATAGATGACAGTGGCCAGATCTTAGCCATTGTAGATAACAATGGATAAGCCATAAGAAGCATTTTGCCAACAAACAGGCCCAATCTTGGGCAGAAGTGGCAGTCTACATGCAATAAAGGTGAGCGAGAGTGACTTTGCATTCCTTTTCATGACCAGTTCACATGGGAGGTTTGAGTTTGCATTTAGACTTAAGTTAACTAACCTCCAAGCATAAACAAAGGACAAAATCTTCTCATGCTAACAACCAGTTCGCATAGAAGACTTCAATGGGCAGTTAGGTTTTAGTTAACTGGCCTTCAAATATAGACAATGGACAAAAGCTTCTCATGCTAACTTGCACTACGCATAAGAAATTCATTTCTAGGGCTTGGACATTGACCTAGGGTTTCACACTATAAAAGGTACAAGCCTAAGAGCACCAAAGATATATTTTATCACATTATGGAGAGAGATATTCTTTTGAGGAGATCTTTTGATACTTGGAGAGTTCTCTTTGAGATCACGTGTATAGCAGAGCTTTGGTGAATTGAAGAGCATAATACCTACTTCAACATCAGATCATAGTCTTTAACCCATTGCTTTGGGGTAAAGAGGGCAAGGTTTACTTTAGCGGTTGCTATCTTGGACAGTGGCCCGTGGGTTTAGCTTAAATAGATATAACATCTTTTATTTTGTTTTCTTATATCATTAGCATAGATTTACATGATTTCATGGCATAGTTTTATCATATTTCTGTTATATTCTTTGATTACTAACAACCTCATCCGGGAAGGCAATCTCGAACATCTAAATGTGTGTTGTTTTTTCATTGCTTGTAGGGCCACAGGTACATTAGACGAATATTACAACATACGAGAGCAAAAGGGATCCCTCTAGGAAATAGACCTGGAGAAGGAGGAATCTATAAGCCCTCATACATTTCTGTGTGCATAACCAGGAAGATTTTATAAGCGCACTACCTCTTCATGAAAGGGGCACTCCTTGCCCACTTGTAATTTATAGTATCAAAATGGGTATCCCTAAGAGGGGCCGACATGTAACTAATCTTCAATATCAATAAAGAGATCCATATTTTGTTATTTCATGTTATATGCTTTCTTTTTCCTCTTGTCTTTCCATTTTATCTTTGGTATTTTAAATAGCTTTGCAAGTAGGGTTTTCAGAAAAGGGACCGGTGCATGCGTTCCTGGGGTCACTACAGATGACTATCATGGTGGGACCACCACTAATTTTTTATTTTCTACCAGAAAACTAACTTTAATTTGTGTGCAGGTCTAGCCGCTCTGAGCTACAGTGGCCAGAAACTAGTCGCTTTGAGCTATAGTAGCCAAGAGCCAATCGCTCTGGTCAACAGCGGCCAAACCTGGAGTGCAATAGAGGTCAAAACACAGACTCTCTGAGCTGGATCAAATGTGGGTATAGCTTATCTGATACTTTACAACTTTCTATATACTTTTGTGTGTTTAACATAGAGAACTTAAAGCACATTTATATTTGGAAATTAAAATAATAAAGAAGAAAAAATTAAGAATTTCGCATATCTTAGATCTTCTTTTAAATTTTCCACTAGGCGTTGCTAGGAACAATGGCTTATGCCTGAAAATTTCACCCTAGAATCCAATGTGCTAGACATTATATGTTGTTTTCTTGCTTTGAGGCCCTACTAGAGGCCATAGTTGCATGAGATAAAGTGCACTCATACAAATCATAATAGTTCATGCATCTTTCTGAATATTGAAATGTATTTTTTCACTTAGGCATATAGGAAAGACTCATTGCTACTATATGATGCAATTTATGTTACACAAACTTAAAATGACCACACGCACATGTATCATTTAAACATTGGAGAGTTGGATTTCATCACCAACCTTCAATTTAGTACAGTGACATTGGAATTCATCTCCTTCCACTGGTTTGCCCCCTAGAGATTCCTAGAAATGGATTGGGAAACTTACTTATAGTTACACTAAGTTACTTATGTTCAAACTATCTCCCACTATTGGAACAATCATTGGTTTGGAGTGGAAGAGCTAGGAAAACCCCCCATTGGGTCTTCAGTGGTGTACCCTAGCTTCTTTTAAGAAAATCATGTTTGTCATGGGTGTACTTAATTGTCACTATGAATGAGTCTTCTCATTCTTAATCCCAAAACAAGAGCAAAGAAATCAAGAGAACAACACATCAAAACATACCAAACAATTTAGGGCACACTCAAATCGGTAATCAAGATAAACATTTGTTTGGAATTGTGTGGTCATTCCTAAATTGCAAACTTAAAATATCAAGTCATAAAACAACATGGTCAAAAAAAGAAGTAAACACCCTAGGTCTGATACCGAGGGAGAGACATAAGCAATTCATACCTATAGACGGAATCATAGTAATGTTGAACGACCTACCCGTAAGACCGTCAGACGTAGCTCCATGAGCCTAAGGGGTGATAACTCAACCCTTGGAGGATCTCCTCGAGAAACCCCAAGAAAGGAACCACATAATGTAATAAAGCCACATAAAAAAAAGAGGCTTCACAACCATACTCATCAAGGAGACATGAGGAGACCTCAAGGGCCTCCTCTAAACACACATAAACATCTCAAAGACATGAGGAAAATTCAAGGGATTCCTCCTCACATAAATAAGGTTCTAAAACCCACTCTTCACATAGGGATGATGAGACTACCACATCTCCATCCACATGGAGGAAGCATGTTACCACCAAGCCCTCTTCATAAAGAAGGCAAACAAAAATTTCAACACCTCAAGACTCATAAGAAACATATGAAATAGGTATACCCACTGAAGGATAGGAAACTAGAGCTACATCTAGTCATGGGAATCATATAGATGAAACCCTTCACACAAAAGGAAATAATCCCATAGACTATGACCTCATAGAAGTAAATGGTACCCCACGGGACCAGCCATGAAAAACGAGATAGCTAGACAAGTTGGATCGATTTTCTACTCAACCAACCTAAAGAACTGTAGCTACTGAGAACTCTGCATCTGGAAGCTCATGAACTGTGACTTCTAAACATACCTCCTAGTCTGGGGGTACCTCAGAGTGACCCTATAGAAGATTCATGGAGTCGGATCATAGGGATACTCAACAATACAATGAAAAAGTCACAGTAACTACCAAGAGTATAGATACAATAGAAACCCCCTCAAGGAATCTAGGAGTCAATACAACAAGAACAGAATCAGATAAATATGAGTCTTCTATGATAGCACAAACTGACTGAATGAGGTGGTTAGAAAATGCATTATGCAAAGAGTGAGAGCTAGTGGAAGCTCTCAAACAAGAGAAACAAAGAGAGACTCTTGCGCCAACATGAACAATGTTTAAGAGAGCAAGCTGAGCGGCTAGATCTTAAAAATTTATAGACAAATTGTGGTGACCACCAAAGAACAAGATACATTGACTCACATGAGGAAAGGTGCACTAGACAATATAGCCCACAATGAAACCCCCCACCAAATCATGAACAAAATCCAACTAATGGGGGAAGGGTATTAAACATAACAAACCAAGATCACAATCCTGAGTCCCCTCGTAGGAGGAAGAAAAATAAAACAAATCAAATGGATAGAGAGTTACCTCCATTGCCAATGCAAATAGGCTTACAAGAGGAGGAAATACATGCATCAAAGGCATTTCAAGAGCTTGATGAAAAGATGAAAACCTTTGAGAAATAAGAGGTAGCTGGGAACTCACCAACATTGAGAAAATACACAATCAACCATTGTGCCCATCAATACCTAGCCCTCCATATCCTAAGCACTTTGATATGCCTAGGTTAGAGAATTTTAAAGGTGAATAATATGCACAAGAGCATGTCACCAATTTTATCAATACTTATTTTCATCTTGAATACAATGATGCTCTCATGCTAAGAACATTCATAATTACATTTTCAGGTGTTGCCACTCAATGGTTCAACCAACTACCTAACTAAGTTGGGAGTCCGATTTCCCAAAGCTCTGATTTCTCCATCGGGCCTGGCCCAATGGATTTGACCAACTACCTAATGGATTTATTGACCAACTACCTGTTACTCAATGGTTCAACCAACTACCTAATGGATTTATTAATTTGGGAGTCCGATTTCCCAAAGCTCTGATTTCACTATCACTTACACATGGGTTCAAGATAATAGTGACTCATAACCAACTTTGGGATCTAATAAAACAATTCATTATATGCGTGGTTGATCCTAAGAGGGTTTGACAATCTTGAATATTTGTATATGATGTTAGAAGGTCTATGCATTTGTAGAAGCAAATCTCTAAGCATATTCATTAGGTTTCACAAATCATTCACAATCTCACACAGGCATGCATGTAGAGCTGACAATGGAATGTTGATCAAGTCCAAGCGATAAGGAATGAAACAGATAGCACACACTGAGCTAATACTAATGATTCTGATGTTTCATGTACTTCTGATCTATTGATATTTGTTAATATTTTATGTGCTAACGCCTGTATCTAAGCTCATATATTTCAGGTTGGGTTCTCACAAAATGCTTTGGAGCATTTGACAATAGAGTCGCCATTTGTTGTGGCTAATCCACAACACACCCCAAGATTGGGGACCCACCTTGTTGCAGGTTTTCAGAGAAAATCTCACTGACCCAGATGCCAAAAATGAAGAAAAGGGGGCAAAATGTGCAAGTGTAGAAAGTGTCGCGAAATCGCGACATGTCACGAAATCGCGACATGTCACACCGTCGCCACAAAAAAAAGAAAAGTGTCGCGATATCGCGACATGTCGCTCCAACGTAGAGAAAATGGTCGCGATATCGCGACGTGTTTGGATGAAGTGTACGGACGATGAAAGTTGTAGCGAAATCGTGACATGTTGCTCCGTCGCGGCCCAGAGAGGAGAGAGAAAGGCAGAATGAAAAACTATAGCGAAATCGTGACGTGTCGCAAAATCGCGGTCAACATGGTCAACGGCAGCAGGTGGGCAGAAACGTCGCGAAATCGTGACGTGTTTGGTTTTCGTGGCTTGGAAGCGGACAGAAGGCACAAGATAGAAAAGGGTCACGAAATCGTGACAAAACTGGGATAGAGGTGCATAGCTCGAAGAGGCGTCGCGAAATCGTGACGTGTCACGTTTTCGTGGTGCAAGTGGATAGAAAGGGACGAAGCAGCGAAATGGTCACGATTTCGCGACGTGTTTTACCAAATTGTACGGCCGAAGAAAATGGTCACGATTTCGTGACGTGTTTTGCCAAATTGTACGGCCGAAGAAAATGGTCGCGATTTCACGACGTATTTTGCCAAATTGTACGGCCGATGAAAATGGTCGCGATATCGCGACGTGTTTCGGCAAAGTGACCCGACAGAGAAAATGGTCACGATTTCATGACGTGTTTTGCCAAGGTGTACGGCACAGAGAAACGGTAGCGATATCGCGACAGAAATGAAGACCATGCCCGAAGCAGAGAAATGGTAGCGATATCGCGACAGGTTTTGGCAAAGCGTACGGAGAGCAAAAATGGTAGCGATATCGCGACAGGTGCGGTGAGACGGCCCGATGGAGATAGCGGTAGCGATTTCGTGACGGGCTGCAAACGAAGTGTACGGAGAGCGAAGGCGTAGCGATATCGCGACATGTCGCAATTTCGTTGCGAAAGCAAAAAAAGCAATGCCGCATGCTATTTTTGGTCATGATTTTTGAGGAACCGTTACTGAACATGCAGAGAGCGCTGAACACGTGGCAAAATGCACGAGGGTCAGAGTAACGCTTCGAATCGACGGTTATTGGCCGCAGAGAAGATCAAGCGTTACAAATGCATGCAAAGGGTTAGAATATCAAAAGGCGGGAAATTGAAGCGAAGAGTCCTGGACATTGAAACGAAGCGTCGCAGGGGAACCAAGAGCCGAGGCAGAAGGTTTAAAAGCCGAATCGAGTTATGGATAAGGGGCTGGAGATTGTAACAAAAAGCATTATTTGTTGAAATAAAAGGAGTTATTTGGTAAAAGTGACTTTTGTGTGCAAAATCAAAAGGAGATCGAAGCTAAGACTACTGTTTTACTGTCAATCTTTCCTTTGCATCATTTTTTCTTGTATCTATTCGTTTACGCCATGGGATGGGTTACGATAGGTGAATGACAGAATGATGCAGTTATATTCTTTCCATAGAGTCTTGCATCTGATCTGATTGGATTGTGTGTTAGTACAGATCTGCTCGGTCGGGTTGTTTTAGAACTTCATCTCATTAACTTGGGGTTTTGCAGGGAGGAGATTGCTAACCAGATTAACATCCTTCTTTGGTTTTCCAGCTGATTTTTATAAGAACATTTTCTGTTTTAGTTTTTGATATGTTTAAGCTCATATTAAAGACTAACGTTAAAATAATAGAACGATTAAACAAAGATAAAATGAACCAATTGACATTAGAATAAACCATTAATGTTAGAACATTAAAAGGATTTTGTTTTGTTGCATGATTTGGTCATTTAAACAAATTAGGGTTACAGAGTTTGTTGTGAATCAATAAAGGCCCCTTGTTAATAGTTACTTGCAAGATCTGAGTTACTCTGGGATATTGTTTTATTTATGTGCATTAAGTTGAAATTGGTGTTATGCATATAAAAATCTGTTATACAAGAAACTTGGAGAAATAAAAATATAATAACATATTTCTTTGCAAGAAAGAGTCTTCTGGTTTGAGACTCCAGTTGCGTGTTCATTATTTGTAATGAGACAAATATACACTCAACATTTTGGCGCTAGAAGGAGGGCCTTCTTTATTGCTTTGTGATTTTTAATTTGTTCTAACAACTAACGTGGGTAGTTTTGTTTCCACTTACGGTGCTTGCAGGTATAACATTTAGATACTGTATTTTGCAGGAGGGTTGTGGGAAGTCTTTGGAGTTCTAGAATTTCCAAGCTGGCCCAACCTGAGTACATTGCTACTAGGTCTAAAACCACAGGGGAAACTATTTTTCAAAGCCTTTCTCCCACTGCTAAGAGGCCGAAAAACAAAACATTAGAAATTGAAATACCACCCAGTATACTTGAGTTAGGAATTTCTTTAGACTCAAGTACATCTAGCGGGCCTGAACTTTTAAGTTCAAGTGCGACAGTAACACCCGTGATATCTGTCTCCACGGTTCCAAGTGTTCCAATTGTTCCCACAGGGGTAACACCTTCGAATAATATGGCCCAACAACAACAACAACAACAACCACCTGCCCTTTGGTATGGTGCTCAAAGTTCCCCTTTAGATATTCCCGGGGCAGTCCACGACTTGCCTAGAAACATTGAAAGGGGATTACCCAAATTCATTCACGATGGTCCCACAACAGCAGAAGATCATGTCCAAATCTATAAATATTACATGTTTAGACAAGGGGTTACTCACGAGGATGTTGCTTGCCGAGTTTTCCCTGCTAGTCTAGACCCCACGGCCAATGAATGGTATCAGAATCTGCCAGCAGGGTCCATCACTTCATGGGCCCAATTAGAAACCGCCTTCATAAGCCAATTCAGAATGTTAGTGGATCCCTCCATAACCTACAATTTGTTCGTATCATGCAAAATATTACCCAATGAACCTATACGAACATTCAATCAGAGGTTTCAAAAGCTATACACGAATGTGACTCGTCACTTTGCGGTAGACCCTGCAGTCGCCTTGCAATTATATTTCGGAGCCTTGGATCCTTTAACGTCTTTGTTGACTAGAAGGAACCCCCAGGTTACGACCCTTCCTTTGGCCTATGCAGAAACAATGACTCTCGAACAACAGATGAACACGCCAGGAGCAGGATTGTCTCAGTTGACTGGGATGGGACAATATGGCCCATACAGTCAATTTGCCATGATGAACCAGTTGATGACACCACAAGTTCCTATGATGAACAATTTCCAAACACCCACCCAAGTGACGCCATTTTCAGGTTATCCGAATGCCTCTGTTCAAACACAGGGATTGATTCAAAATAGCCCGATGGGTTTGCCTGGGTTCGGCATGGGCAATAATCTGTTGACCATGCCGGGGTTTGCTCCGATTAGCACACCAAGCCCAACGACTTATCCAACAGTTACTCCCATTCAAAGTGTGAATCCAGGGTGGAATCCACCTGCCCAGACCCAAACTATTCAAAGTGTGAATCCAGGGTGGAATCCACCTGCCCAGACCCAAGCCATTGTACCTATTCCAGAGGTGGCTAATGCAGCAAACACAACTGGACTCGGCATTACAGTGCCCCAACCACAAGGGTCTGAATCCGCCATAGAAAACATGAAGGAAACCTTGGCCAAAGTTTTGGTCACGGTGGGAAATGTCAATAAAAAAGTAGACCAAGCCATGGGTCACAACCGACCTCATAATCATAGAGGAAAAGGAACATATAACACGCAGCCGAATAATGGGCGAATACCCAACCCCGTAGCCAATCAGGCAGATGTCTCGGAAGATTTTGGAGAGTCGGGACCCAGTGATAACGATTGTATGCACTGTGGCCACGGGAAGCATGAGTCTATATTGACTGAGGTTATACATTCCCAAGAAAGTGAAGAAGAAGAGGATGTAGAATTTTTTGGAAGCGAAGATGAAGAAGCCTTGGAAGTTCATGCCAACAAACGTTTTGGGAAAGGAAATCACAAGTACTACACTAGGAGTTCTAAGGAGCCCAAAACTTCCTCTACTCCTCCAAACAACCAATTACTCCCTCCTGATTTCAAAGGAGATGTCAATCCCCCTCCTCCATCCAAAGTGGAAAAGTCTAAGGTGGGGCAAGATATGTCAAATTCAGAAAAGCCCACTTATGACTTGGTGGAAGACATGAAGAAAACTAAGGCCAATGTCTCGATGTATGACATGTCCCGATTATTAGGCCAAGAAATAAGTTCACCAAAGAGATTAAATCCAGCTGCCCAAGTTCATGAAGCCAAAAGTGCCGAGTCCCGAATGGTTTTACGAAAAGAAAAATGAGATATACCTCCTTTTTTGATAACCATTAGAATTGCAGGTAAAAACTTGCACAATTGTTTAATAGACTCAGGGGCCTCGGCTACCATCATGCCCCTAGAAATCTATAAAAAATTGGGACTTACACCAAAGCCTTCTAGAAGCAGGGTGGTGCAGCTGGATAGATCAACCATGGAGGCAGTGGGAGAATTGGGTGATGTGCTTATTCAAGTCAATTCAGAACCTAGGGTTCAACAACACATAGACATATTGGTGCTCGACATTCCTATCAAATATGGCATGGTTTTGGGAAGAGATTGGAGTAAAAACCTAAACGGTTACATTGTGACAGATTCTTCGCATATGTGGTTGCCTTGGAGGGGAGTGGCCAATCAAATTCGGATTGATAGTGAACCCAGGCTCAAAGAGATGATCACAGATTACAACAAACCGAATGAGATCCAGTACATTGAAGCAGAGTTGGGAGCATATTGTTTGGACATAGAAACACTTGAAAATACCCAAGATGAAAGGATTGGGTGCAACGTTACTGGAGGACATCAGGACATTTGGACTTTAAGATTTGATGGATCCAAGTCCAGGCAAGGAGCAGGAGCCGGTATTGAATTATCATGTTCGGACAGAGAGCCTATGTTCGCTGCATACAGACTACAGTTCCCTGCCACCAACAATATGGCAGAATATGAGGCCTTGATTCTCGGACTGCAATTGGCCCTTCGAAAGAAAATTAAATCTATCAAGGTCCTTGGGGATTCAGAACTGGTGGTGAAACAAGTAAAGGGACAGTACATATGTAAGGATAGGCGGCTCAGACTTTACCGAACTAGGGTTAGAGATTTGATAGACGAGTTTGATGCTTTTAACATATCTCTGATTTCTAGAAAAGGCAATCGTCTGGCAGACTCTTTAGCCATGGCTGCGAGTATGTTGAAGCCAGTGGACCATAAGAAATGCAAGAAGTTCTCAATAGAGCTGGTCCCTTGTCCCTCGATACCAGATAATGTCACGAATTTCCAAGTGTTTGATAGTGACAGGCACATATTCCATTTTGTCACTAATTCTGGTATATTTGAAAAGCAGGTTATAGATGAGGACGAAAGGGACCTAGAGGAGGCAGACTTGGAAGAAAAAGTTGCTAAAAATAAGTTGCCAGATGAGATGGCTTCATTAGAAAAAATGTTCGATATCGGATACCAGCCAAGAGAGGGTAAAAAAGTTCTACCTCCCAGAGAGGCCTGTGATTTAGTTAATATTGGAAGTGCAGAAAATCCTCGAGAAGTATTCATAGCAAAAGCATGTACCAAGCAGGAGAAGGATTCTATTGCCAGTGCATTAAAAGAATACATAGACTGCATAGCTTGGAGTTATAAGGAGTTGAAAACCTATGATCAGAATGTCATCATGCACACGATACCATTGAAGCCAGATTCCAAACCCTTCAGGCAAAGGCAAAGGCGAGTTAATCCATTATTAGAACCCTTGATAGAGAAAGAGGTGAAGCGATTGTTAGAAGCTAAGATCATCTTTCCTGTTAGGCATTCCACATGGGTTGCTAACCTGGTCCCCGTGAGGAAAAAGAGTGGAGAAATAAGGTTATGTATCGATTTTAGAAATCTTAATAAAGCCTCCCAAAAGGACAACTACCCGTTACCCACTATTGATGAAATACTCCAAAAGGTGAACGGGTCGGAAATGATGTCATTCCTGGATGGCTATTCGGGATATAATCAGGTCCTTATCCATCCTAGTGATAGGATGAAAATCGCTTTTACCACAAAGTGGGGCACCTTTGCATACAGGAGAATGCCCTTTGGACTATTGAACGCAGGTGCCACTTTCCAGTGAGCGATGGACTTTGCTTTTAAAGGGCTCATTGGTAAGTGCATCATTGTCTATGTCGATGACATTCCTGTCTTTTCTAAGAACAGGGAAAACCACGTCAGGGATCTTAAGAAAGTTTTTCAAAGATGCAGGGAACACGGTATTTCTCTCAACCCAAAGAAATGCATTTTTGGGGTAACGGAAGGAAAGTTGTTGGGGCATATAATATCTAAGGAGGGAATTTCCATTGACCCTGAGAGAATAGAGGCCATACAGCAGATTCCTTGTCCCACTAGCAAGAAGGGGTTGAGATCATTTTTCGGGAAGATCAATTTTGTTAGAAAATTTATTGCAGATTTTGCAGAAATAGCAAAGCCTTTGAACGACATGTTAAAGAAAGAAGTCCAGATCAAGTGGACAAATGAAAGTATAGATGCTTTCCAAAATATCAAGGACGCGATTTCTAAAGCCCCGATTTTAGTGAGTCCTGATTATACGAAGCCTTTCTATATCTACACCTTTGCTTCAGATCACTCCTTTGCGAGTGTTTTAACTCAGAAGAGTGAAGGCAGCATTGAAAATCCCATTGCCTTCCTGAGTAGTCCTCTCAAAGATGCGAAGCTGAGATACTCTATCTTGGACAAGCAAATGTATGCTCTGGTTAAGACTGTAAAGAAATTCAGGCATTACATAGTCCACAGTAGGGTCTTTGCTATCGTCCCAGATCCTGCAGTCAAAGCCATGTTCATACAGAATGAATTGGGTGAAAGACGTGGTAAGTGGGTTTCAACTTTGCAGGAGTTTGACCTTGAGATTCAGTCGATGAAGATAGTTCGGGGGCAAGGGCTGGTTAAGACAATAGCAGAACAGGATCTCGCAATTTCATGTCAACATTATGAAGTCGCAGATCTAACCAAGGATGAGTGGTATGCAGATGTGGTGTATTATCTGCTAAATGGTAAATGTCCACCGCATTTGAATGCTACTCAATGAAGAGCCTTGCGTTTGAAGTCTGCTAATTTCCTAATTAGATCTGGCACATTATACAGAAAAAACCATGAAGGTATTTACCTTCGTTGCGTTGATCAAAAGGAGGCAGTGCGAATACTCGAGGAGTTTCATGGTAAACATGGGACGGGGCATGGGTCCGCTAATTCCACAGCCCATCAAATCCTCAGAGCCGGTTATTATTGGCCTCGTCTGTTCAAAGATGCCCATACTCATGTGAGGTCATGCCATACATGTCAAACTGCAGCCAATAGAGACAGGAACGCTTCCATGCCTTTACAATCCGTAATTGAGTCTAGACCTTTTGCACAATGGGGCCTGGATTTTGTTGGGATTATCAGTCCCAATTCATCTGATTCCCACAAATACATTCTGACGGCTACGGATTATTGCACAAGGTGGACCGAAGCTATACCCACAAAGAATGCTACTTCGGAGGTTGTTATTAAATTTTTAGAAGATAACATTGTCACTCGGTTCGGGATGCCTAACTCCATTGTAAGTGATAATGGTTCAGCTTTTTCCTCTCTAGAGTTCGCTAATTGGGCATTTGATAACAGCGTGAGTTTGAAATTCTCTTCCAATTATTACCCGCAAGGCAACGGATTGGCCGAATCATCTAACAAGAATCTGTTAAATGTCATAAAAAAATTGTTGGAAAGAAATCCGCGGGACTGGCACAACAAGCTGAAGTTGGCCCTTTGGGCTGACAGAATCAGAGTCAAAGAGGCAATAGGAACATCTCCTTACCATCTGGTTTATGGACAAGATCCCATTTTCCCTACAAATCTCAGATTACAAACACTGCATTTCATGAAGGATTATTTCGGAACTAATGACAAACTTGAGTCTAGACTAACACAATTAATGCATCTGGATGAAAAAAGGGATGAGGCTATGCTTCATTTTAGTAAACACCAGGATGTAGTAAAGAGATGGTTTGACAAAAAGTCTAGGGCCAAGGCCTTTAAAATATCAGATCTAGTGTTGTTATGGGACAAAAGACATGAGAAGAAAGGGGAGCATGATAAGTTTGATTACCTTTGGTTGGGTCCCTACCAGGTTTCAGAAGTCCTAGGGGAAAACAGTTTTAGGCTAAGAACCTTGGATGGAAAGGATTTGGCATTACCTATCAATGGGTTGCACTTGAAACACTACTTCCAGGCTTGAGGCAGCTGGGTTTGTATTATATGTAATTATGCCATGCTTTGTTTCTTTTGTGTGCAGATTTTATACTTAAGTGTGTGTTCTTGACATGTCTAGTTTTATGTTAATGTTGTGCTTTGTTTCTTTTGTGTGCAGATTTGATATTTAAATTGTGTGTTTTGACATGTTCAGGTTTTTGTATTAATGTTGTGCTTTGTTTTGTGTGTGCAGGTTGGACACTTAGGTGGTGTGTTTATTTGACATTTTTTGTTGTCTTATATAAAAAAAAAAAAAAAAACAAGGAATAAAGTTTGAAATGTTAAACATATGCCTAAGATTGGGAGAATATGAAGCATTGGAATTATTTTGTAAAAGCTCCACATGTAATACAAACAGTTAATTAATATCGCTTGGGGCTTGTGATGCATGAAGTAGTCAGTTTTGCAAATTATAGTAATACTTCATTGGCAATTCAAAGGACAATGCATTCATAGTACATCTCACTTTGCATATTCATGCCATCCTAGTTACATATGCATTTCAGATACAAACCATTAAAGTGTGTTAAATCCTCTTAGGATTATACTATAACATAAATAAAGAAAAATCCTAAGGTTGGAAACTGAGCCCAAAGGTATCTAGAACCAAGCACAGTTTGTACACATTAAAAAGGATCTTGGGCAAAATGATCAAAACCTTGCCTGGAGGAAGAGGGTCAAGCGAAAAGGAATATTTCATGTCTATCCTATTATGCAACATGATCCTTCAAACAATGGTTTTCACCACTTCCATTAAGCTTAAAGCCTAAAATCAGAGTAGTAAGGATAGGGTTAAGTCCTCATCGAACTTAGGTTGAGGATCCAACTCCCCAAAGCTTTGATTTGACCTACATGGAGTAGTAAGGATAGGGCATAATTCTCATCTCGCCTAGGTTGAGAATCTGATTCCCCAAAGCTCCTATGTCTCATGTCAAGATAAAACTTGGATTGGAAGGATCGTACTACTTGTCCTCTGCAAGGGATGGGTAGTCATCCCCAAGGTCTAAGTAATAAAATAATATTCTTCATTTTCATCTAAAACTTGGGTTGGAAGGATCGTACTACTTGTCCTCTGCAAAGGATGGGTAGTCATCCCTAAGATCCAAGAAGTAAAATTAACTTTTTCCCATCTCATATTTATATTGGATTGAAAGGATCGTACTACTTGTCCTCTGCAAAGGATGGGTAGTCATCCCCAAAGTCCAAAGAAATGAAGTTAAGTCATGGATTATGGGGTTAGGTATGCCCATGCATGACAACATGTCTTGTCTAAAAATAAGACCACTGACTGTTCAGAGGGTTAGACTAGCATGATCATTTCTTCCATAATTGGTTAGGTCATTTTGCTCAAAGTGAGGTAATGAATTCCAAATCAGAGTAGTAAGAATAGGGTTAAACTCCCATCTAGATTAAGTTGGGAGTCCGATTTCCCAAAGCTCTGATTTCACTATCACTTACACATGGGTTCAAGATAATAGTGACTCATAACCAACTTTGGGATCTAATAAAACAATTCATTATACGCGTGGTTGATCCTAAGAGGGTTTGACAATCTTGAATATTTGTATATGATGTTAGAAGGTCTATGCATTTGTAGAAGCAAATCTCTAAGCATATTCATTAGGTTTCACAAATCATTTACAATCTCACACATGCATGCATGTAAAGCTGACAATGGAATGTTGATCAAGTCCAAGCGATAAGGAATGAAACAGATAGCACACACTGAGCTAATACTAATGATTCTGATGTTTCATGTACTTCTGATCTGTTGATATTTGTTAATCTTTTATGTGCTAACGCCTGTATCTAAGCTCATATATTTCAGGTTGGGTTCTCACAAAATGCTCTGGAGCATTTGACAGCAGAGTCGCCATTTGTTGTGGCTAATCCACAACACACCCCAAGATTGGGGACCCACCTTGTTGCAGGTTTTCAGAGAAAATCTCACTGACCCAGATGCCAAAAATGAAGAAAAGGGGGCAAAATGTGCAAGTGTAGAAAGTGTCGCGAAATCGCGACATGTCGCGAAATCACGACATGTCACACCGTCGCCAAAAAAAAGAAAAGTGTCGCGATATCGCGACATGTCGCTCCAACGCAGAGAAAATGGTCGCGATATCGCGACGTGTTTGGATGAAGTGTACGGACGATGAAAGTTGTAGCGAAATCGTGACATGTTGCTCCGTCGCGGCCCAGAGAGGAGAGAGAAAGGTAGAATGAAAAACTGTAGCGAAATCGCGACGTGTCGCAAAATCACGGTCAACATGGTCAACGGCAGCAGGTGGGCGAAACGTCGCGAAATCGCGACGTGTTTGGTTTTCGCGGCTTGGAAGCGGACAGAAGGCACAAGATAGAAAAGGGTCGCGAAATCGTGACAAAACTGGGATAGAGGTGCATAGCTCGAAGAGGCGTCGCGAAATCGTGACGTGTCGCGTTTTTGCGGTGCAAGTGGATAGAAAGGGACGAAGCAGCGAAATGGTCACGATTTCGCGACGTGTTTTACCAAATTGTACGGTCGAAGAAAATGGTCACGATTTTGCGACGTATTTTGCCAAATTGTACGGTCGAAGAAAATGGTCACGATATCACGACGTGTTTTGCAAATTGTACGACCGAAGAAAATGGTCACGATTTAGCGACGTATTTTGCCAAATTGTACGACCGATGAAAATGGTCGCGATATCGCGACGTGTTTCGGCAAAGTGACCCGACAGAGAAAATGGTCACGATTTCACGACGTGTTTTGCCAAGGTGTACGACACAGAGAAACGGTAGCGATATCGCGACAGAAATGAAGACCATGCCCGAAGCAGAGAAACGGTAGCGATATCGCGACAGGTTTTGGCAAAGCGTACGGAGAGCAAAAATGGTAGCGATATCGCGACAGGTGCGGTGAGACGGCCCGATGGAGATAGCGGTAGCGATTTCACGACGGGCTGCAAACGAAGTGTACGGAGAGCGAAGGCGTAGCGATATCGCGACATGTCGCGATTTGCAACATGCGAAAGCAAAAAAAAAAAGCAAGGCCGCATGCTATTTTTGGTCACGATTTTTGAGGAACCGTTACTGAACATGCAGAGAGCGCTGAACACGTGGCAAAATGCACGAGGGTCAGAGTAACGCTTCGAATCGACGGTTATTGGCCGCAGAGAAGATCAAGCGTTACAAATGCATGCAAAGGGTTAGAATATCAAAAGGCGGGAAATTGAAGCGAAGAGTCCTGGACATTGAAACGAAGCGTCGCAGGGGAACCAAGAGCCGAGGCAGAAGGTTTAAAAGCCGAATCGAGTTATGGATAAGGGGTTGGAGATTGTAACAAAAAGCATTATTTGTTGAAATAAAAGGAGTTATTTGGTAAAAGTGACTTTTGTGTGCAAAATCAAAAGGAGATCGAAGCTAAGACTACTGTTTTACTGTCAATCTTTCCTTTGCATCATTTTTTCTTGTATCTATTCGTTTACGCCATGGGATGGGTTACGATAGGTGAATGACAGAATGATGCAGTTATATTCTTTCCATAGAGTCTTGCATCTGATCTGATTGGATTGTGTGTTAGTACAGATCTGCTCGGTCGGGTTGTTTTAGAACTTCATCTCATTAACTTGGGGTTTTGCAGGGAGGAGATTGCTAACCAGATTAACATCCTTCTTTGGTTTTCCAGCTGATTTTTATAAGAACATTTTTTGTTTTAGTTTCTGATATGTTTAAGCTCATATTAAAGACTAACGTTAAAATAATAGAACGATTAAACAAAGATAAAATGAACCAATTGACATTAGAATAAACCATTAATGTTAGAACATTAAAAGGATTTTGTTTTGTTGCATGATTTGGTCATTTAAACAAATTAGGGTTACAGAGTTTGCAGTGAATCAATAAAGGCCCCTTGTTAATAGTTACTTGCAAGATCTGAGTTACTCCGGGATATTGTTTTATTTATGTGCATTAAGTTGAAATTGGTGTTATGCATATAAAAATCTGTTATACAAGAAACTTGGAGAAATAAAAATATAATAACATATTTCTTTGCAAGAAAGAGTCTTCTGGTTTGAGACTCCAGTTGCGTGTTCATTATTTGTAATGAGACAAATATACACTCAACACAACCATTGTGCCCATCAATACCTAGCCCTCCATATCCTAAGCACTTTGAGATGCCTAGGTTAGAGAATTTTAAAGGTGAATAAACCAAGAGCATGTCACCAATTTTATCAATACTTATTTTCATCTTGAAGACAAGATGCTCCAGCTAAGAACATCATAATCATTTCGGCGCCACTCAATGGTTCAACCAACTACCTAACCAAGCATAACCAACTGAACAACTAGTAAACATTCTTGAAGTATTTCTCCTTTGGTTCTAAGAAGAAGGTGAACCTCGACGGATAACTGAAACGGATGATGATGAGCTAGAAGGATAGGGAATAGATGGAGAAAAGTCATGGAAAAATGATCATTCTCCATTCCCATAGAAGAGATCATTCGTATGTTCACAAAAATTTATTCTAAACACATCTCCCTATTGCTACAACTCCAACATTATCCTTCATTTAAGGAAGCTTTGGCATAGGCAAAGCTCATCGAAGAGATAAAAGTAGATGAGGGAACCATTAAGCTCCGAAACAAAAAGGAGTGGAACAAGAATGGTAAGAATGACAAATATAAGTAGAAGCAGGGCAACCCTACTCTAGTAAATCAAGTCGTGTTGGCTACACCCAAGGATGGGGGTGCACAACAACCATAGAACTATCAAGCACATCCCCCGCCGACCAACTACGACCAAAAGAACAATCAAGGAAGAAATCGAGAATGCAAGCCGCATCGTTATTTCATGCCTCTGATAGAATCAATGCAATCAATATTTAATCAATTGAGTGAGGCTAGGAGGATCATATTTCCTGATATACCTCTTATAGATCCCAACCATCCTAAGCAAAAATGATATAGGGAAGATAAATTTTGCCCTTATCACAGGATACCGGGGCATGACATTGAAGCTTGTGTCGGGTTTAAGCATCAAGTGCAAAACATGATTGAGGTGGGAGAACTCAAAGTTGAAAACCCACTAGCTCTCGATAACAGATACATGGGCATATACAGAAACCCATTGCCCAATCATGAGGCCCCTTGAGAGCAAGGGGCCCAATTCAATCAGGTTTGAGCTGACATACCTACCCACGGATGTGTTGGGATGGTTGAGATTGTTAACATAGCAACAAGGACTAGGCGGTATGGTCAACCGCAACCGCTTGCAGCTCCCATGAACATCCCAGCCATTCCTAGGTAAAGGTAAGACAACCTTCCAGGTCCACCAATGAGATCTGTGGTAATTATTCAGAGTATATTGGAGCAAAACCTAAAGATGACTCCAACTAAGTTATCCATATATGAGCTCATACAACAGTACCCAAAGCATAGGGAGACTCTAATGGATATTTTAAGAACAATTGAGCTTCAACCATAAGATGCAAATGTATTCACTCACTTTGTGGGACAAGTGCAAGAATTCCAGGAACCTGTAATCCGATTCTACTATCATGAGATTAAGGAAGTTTTTGTTGCCTTACCAAACCCTTCACTAAAAATTGTAGCCACCATCAATGACTTACCTTTCAAGATGGTTTTGGTCGATACAGGTTCATAAATAAACATCATCACAACAACTATAATAGAGCACCTCAAGATACCCAAGACCAATATCGTTCCAGGAGCTTACACATTGAGAGCTTTTAATGATGCTTTATGCAATACTATGGGAACGATAGTCCTACCCATCAAGGTGGGGCACAAGACCATCCCCATGATGTGTCATGTCTTGGAAGGATCTATGCAATATAACATCCTCTTAGGGCATCCTTGGATAAGGGCCATGAAGTTTGTGCCTTTGATCTTGCACCAGTGTGTCAAGTATGTGCATGAAAACAAAGTCTATGTGGTTCTGGCTGATGAAGAGCCTTATAAATACGTTAATCAGGTGGACATTCTGGTATAATTAATGATCCCTTCTACTCACCTATACGTGGCACCTTCATCCCCAACCACACAAGTGGATAATGAAGACAAAGGGGTAAGAAAAGACCCATGCACATCGACATCTCCTGGTTCACTCAAGATAATAAATGCTTCTAAAGTACCATCAACGTCAAAACCAAAAGATAATCAAAAGCTAAAGGTGCCCTTAGTTAAGGAAGAAAAGCCCAAACAAGTTCCAATTGTAGCCATTTCTAAAATGCCAAGTCCTAGGGAAGAGGAAGATCTTCAAGATCAAGATGAAGATAGTGGTTATCACCCTGGTTCGCCAGTATCATCTGTGGGGTCATCCATATTGCATGCATCAATACACTTGGAAAGCATAGGCATAGGGGAGTACCTTGTGTATAACATCACCTTTACACCTATAATTGAGTCTGTGCAAGACATATGGAGGCCTAAAGACTTGAGGCCACCAGTAGGAATAGTGGTTCCACTTGGAATCCCTCCCAACCAAACCAATTTTGTCTATGCCGACCTGGACTGTGCCCATAAGTCTTTAGATATAGAAGAGGATGGTGATGAATTATTCATAATCAATGTTCGTTACCTCTCTAATCCTGAGTTTGCTCTAAGTTACTTTGAGCATTGCCATTGGCATGGCTATGGCCTTGGTGTATATGAGTAGGGATGCAAGAGGCCTTACGAGCCACTATATCGGATTCCCTCCAACAAATTTAGCTTAGGCTATTATAGCGGAGGTCGAGATGACTCTCTTGTAGCAACATTGGAAATATTAAGCATAGGGTTGGGAGAAGACATTGATTTCATTCCTTATCACCCCCTGAGAATAGAAAATTTGAGCAATAGACAAGTGGCCACGGTAAACATACCACCTCCAGAAACTTATCATCCAAACACCTCAATTGATTCCACCCCAATAGGATACAACTCGTGGGATGAGAAGAATGGATATGAAGCAAGTGATGATGAGGCACAACTTGGCTTAGCCTATCAAGGGCCCCGCTATTTACAAAGGTTCACATGGTCCATCCATGATGAGATTGGATATACATCATATGAAAGTGACTATGAATCAGAAGACTCAACAAAAAGAGCTTACTTAGGCCTAAGCCATCAAACCCTGACTTTGGGGTGAGAGAAAAATGCAAATGGATTCTTCATAAGTGACGAAGAATATGAATATGAAATAGAGATGGCCTACTTGGGGCCAAGACATGAGCCCCTTGTTTTAGGGCCGCATACCAATGCTAACGGTTTTTGGATAAGTGATGATGACTTTGAGGATGAGACCGAGATGGCTTATATTGGACCTCACCACTTACGGTAAGTCAATGAGCTAGTAGAGAGAGAGGCGGCACTTCGTGCCATAGACCCTCATCTCCAATTTTTGGGGAGACCTATTGACCTAGCTACCATTCATCAGATGGTCAACCCCCCTCTACCTACATTCAGAGAGCAATTAGAGCCCAATGATCCTATTGTTAGTCCTACTCATGGGCCAGATCCATAAATTCCCATTCCTCCAGAACCTCATCATGAGTATGGAAGGGAAACCCCTGAGACAAGATTGCACCCATGTGGTCTTGGAGATTTCATCCCATCCATCAACATGATCTCCATTTATTTGACCACTCCACTTCATAATCCAACAGATCCTACCAAATCATTGCATATTGATGTAGACACTATTGATTGGGATCATGCTAGTTCACCCATAGGGCTAGAAGACCTCTTCCCAAACGAAGAGATGTTACAGTCGTTCCATTTTGCATCAAGTTGTGCGTATGACATCTTCCATGTTGGTTTGGAACCTGAGTCAGTAGGTCCTGTGAATCTTGTTGATGACATTCATTTGATACCCATGCCTCATCAACTAGAGGATGGGTCACATATGGCTATAGAAGAAAATTTCGAGGTGGACATCAGTGATGATCCTACCCAACCAAGGAAAGTCAAGTTTGGAGAAATTCTATCTCCAGAGGAACAAGCCATCTTGATTCCTCTCCTCAAGGAGAGGCCAAATATTTTTTCTTGGACTTACAAAGACATGTCAGGGATAGATCCAAAGTTAGTCATTCACAACCTTTCATTGGATCCCATGAAGAAGCCAATCAAGAAAAAACTGAGGAAAATGCATCCAACCGTCACTTTGATGGTAAAGAACAAATTGCAAAAACTACTGGATGCAGTATTCATAGTTCCTATTGACTACCCTGAGTGGGTGTCAAACATGGTACCCATAGGGAAACCTGATGGAAGAGTTAGTATCTGCACAAATTTTAGAGATTTGAATAGGGCAACACCAAAGGATTCATTCCCATTGCCAAACATAGATGCTCTTGTGGATGCAACCGTAGGTCATGAAATGCTCTCCTTAATGGATGGTTTTTTCGGATACAACCAAATCCGGATTAAGCTTGAATATCAACATAAAATTGCTTTCATTACTCCATGGGGAACATTCTATTACAAAGTGATGCCATTCGGTCTCAAAAATGTTGGTGCCACATATCAGCGGGCCATGACATACATATTCCATGACTATATGCATAAGATCTTGGAATATTACATGGATGACTTACTAGCCAAGTCCCTATTGTGGCAAGAGCATGCCAAAGTCCTTAGACAAGTCTTCGATCGCCTCATAGAACACAATGTCCGATTGAATCCTAAGAAGTGCATATTTGGCATAACTTCTAGCAAGCTTTTGGGATTCATCGTATCCAAGAGAGGCATCGAAGTAGATCCTGCAAAGGTAAAGGCTATACTAGAAATGGCCACCCCTACCAACATTAGGGAGTTGAGGAGCCTACAAGGCAAGATAGCATCCATCAAAATATTCATCATGCAATTATTAGACAAATGCAGACCTATGAATAGGTTGCTACACAAGGAAGTCCCCTTTCATTGGGATGAATAATGCCATCAAGCCTTTGTAGAGATCAAAACTTATCTGGCAACACCGCCAGTATTGGCTCCACCAAGGCCAGACATACCATTTTTACTATATATATCAGCTACTAATTTTGCATTGGGCACCATGTTAGCCCAAAAGAATGCACAAGACAAAGAGCAAGCCATATATTACATTAGTTGCACCTTGGTGAGCTATGAGCTAGGATATGCGTATGTCAAAAAGTTGTGTTTAGCAGTGGTCTTTGCAACTCGAAAGTTGTGACACTACATGTTGAGCCATACGACCTACGTCATATCAAAACAAAATCCTTTGTAGTACATGATGAGCAAGACATATCACAATACATGTACCGCAAAGTGGATCATGCTATTGACAAAATTTGATCTAGAGTTCATAAGCCAAAATTCCATCAAGGGACAAGTCATAGCAGATCAATTAGCAGAGGCACCTCTTCAAGATAACAAGCCTCTCACCATAGAGTTGCCTGATGATGCGGTCTTTGCATTATCAGATCTGCCAGAACTCGAAGAACCTAAGAAAGAAAAATACATGTCATTATTCTTCGATGGTTCAAAGTGTGAACAAGGAGGCAGAGCAGGGATTGTCTTTATCACACCGCAGGGTGCTCCATTGCCCTTATCATTCAAACTAGACTTCCTGTGCACAAACAACAATACAGAATATGAAGCATTGATCCTGGGACTCCAAACAGCCATAGCAATGGGTATTAAAATATTGAATATATTTGGTGACTCCTTGCTCATAGTAAACCAGGTCAAAGGACTCTTCCAATGCAGGTGCCCACTCCTGAAGACTTACAAGGAACTTGTTGACAATTACTTAGCCCAGCTGGAATGGTACGACATCGAGGCAATCCCTCGTACATCGAATAGATTTGTAGACACCATGGCCTCTTTGGGATCCTTAATCCCTCAGAATCCTGTCTAATGATTTTACAACCATTCATGTGAAAGTGCTTTCGCACTCAGCAATACACCGTGAGGCTTTTGACAATCAAGAATCAGTCAACATGATCAACATCGAACCAAATCAAGATTGGTCCTTCGCAGCCAGAAGTTTCTTGCAAACAGCACCTTGGGGGTCATTGATCTCCCAAGGACCTATAGAGTGTGGTGCGACCATATACCATAGATTTGTTCCTCAATCCATGTTCACTACCTCAAAAATGTAGGAAGAGCAAGCTATCTATTCTATAGAAGTTGTGGCCTATCAGGATTGGCTTTCCCAACTGTGGGACTTCCTGAAGCTTGGAATAATACCTCAAGGTTTATCGCATACTAAAAGGTGAACATTCAAACAGAGAGCAACAAGATACATTTTTCTAGGAGAAATCCTCTACAGATGAGGATATGATGGAGTATTACTCCATTGTCTTGAGCCCCAGGAAGCATCTTGGGCAATTTTGCAAGCTCACGATGGAACATGTGGAGGCCATTTCAGTGGCATGGCCATCGTTAAGCGCATCTTGAGAATGGGTTACTATTGGCCCACAATGGAAAAGGACTGCTGTGAGTATGTCAAGAAATGTAGTAAGTGCCAACATCATGCAAACCTAAAGCACTTACCATCGCAAGCTTTGCAGCCCATCCAGGCAGCATGGCCATTCTCATAATGGGGACTAGACTTGATTGGGAAGATCTCACCCCCATCCTCATGCCGACATACATTCATCATAACAACCATATAATACTTCACTAAATGGGTAGAAGTGATCCCCTTAACATCAACAACTGGACCAAGGATTGCGGAGTTTATACTCCACAATATCATAAGTCATTTTGGGGTCCCTTCTAAGATAATATCGGATAATGGGCCATATTTCAAGAACAAAAATGTGCGTGCTTTAATGAAAAAATACCATATTCAGCATAGTTTTTCAATGCCTTATTATCCACAAGCAAACGGGCAAGCAGAAGCCTCAAACAAAACAATAGTCTCCATTTTGAGGAAGACAGTGCAAGAAAATCACAAGGATTGGCACATGCAATTGCCTCTTGCACTATGGGCATACAGGACTAGTATACGGACGCCCACTGGGGCAACACCATTTTCACTAGTATATGGCACTAAGGCCATCATGCCTCTAGAGTTGGAAATCTTGACTCTACGCATAGCATTAAAGGACTTCATAGATGATGAAGCTGCGCGGCAAGGCCGCCTTGATCAATTGATGCTTCTTGATGAACATCGAGTCAATGCTTTAGAGCATCTCCATGTTTACCAAGATCACCTTGCACGAGCTTACAATAGTAAAGTCCACCTAAGGGAATTCAAGGTTGGAGATCTAGTGCTCAAAGAAAACCAGCAGAATTCAAATCTGTCATCGCATCTGCGAGATAAGTTCATGGTAAACTGGATAGGTCCATACATGATTTCACAGAGAGTTGGGCCTGGAGCATATCGCCTTATATCATTAGATGGTGTTGAAGAGCCTGAACCTCTCAATATCATTCATTTAAAGGCATTTTATACATAAAACACAAAAACATTCAAATATGTCATAAAACACAAAAACATTCAAATATGTCATAAAACACAAAAACATTCAAATATTTCATAAAATTCAAAAACATGCAAATATGTCGAAAATACAAACAAATCATAAAAACATAAAATTCAAAAATTCAATCAAAGGCTCCAAGGGTAATTCATACCGCTTGGTCAAAAATCAATACAAAAGGCTCCAAGGGTAATTCATACCGCTTGGTCAAACATCAATTCAAAAGGCTCCAAGGGTAATTCAAACCACTTGGTCAAATCCCATCAAATCAAAAGGCTCCAAGGGTAATTCAAATCGCTTGGTCAAAATCAATAACAAAAGCCCCAAAGGCATAATAAGCCCTTTGGTCAAAATTAATCAAAAATACCAAAAATACAAAAACAACATAAAATCAAAAATACAAAAACAATTGCACTTCACATTTTGCATCCACATCATTGCATTACATTTTCATATCCATTACAATTGTATATGTCATGAGAGCCTTAAAAGTGATACCACAATTTATCGCACAAGTCAATCATATCCATACCTCCATCCACATGTGTGTAATTGTGTTTTTCAACACAACCATTATTTGTTGCTATACATAATATACTAAGGTTTTTTGGTTAGTCAACCACACCTAGTAATCTTATCAACTTTTGAGGAAAACAACTTTGATTAGTAGAAGGTAAGGCCTAGCTGTGATAAAGCCTTGGATATTCAAGATCCCATCACTAATTGAAACACTAAAATCCTAGCTGGTACAAGGAAAATATGAAAGTTGCAAAGCGGTCTAGGTTACCTTAAGTGAAAAGGATTATCCTTGCTTATCCCCCTATGCAACTAGTTTAAAGGTGTCGAGAATTGGCAAAAGGACAAGCTTTACCCTATCAAAATCCCTTGCTTAAATCAAAATAAGAAAAATCCCAAAGAAAAGTACACATTCAAAAGGCCAAGCATACAGTCCAGATTTCAAAAGCAATAAATCCGATACACAAAGCATAAATTCAAAAATTACAAAAAAATCAAGCTAAAAAAAAATCAATCAAAAATAAACAGTGATTTTCATCACTACGTATGAGAAAAATAAAAGGTGATTATCATCACTACAAAAATCCCCGCTCAAAGAAAAAAATCAAATCAAAATAAATAGTGATTTTCATCACTACATATGAGCAAAAATCCAAAGCCAAAAAGAAGGGAATAAAGCTTGAATCCCTGGAATTCTCAGCATTGTACAAAATTGGAAGGAGAAATCCTTACGCATGATGATATGTCTATTACAATTGCTTCATGCATTTGTGTAGACCAATGTTTGAATGTGGATGAGCTAGCTTAGGTAACCAAATATTGCCTAGTGGTATAGTCCAACTAAGTCCAACATAAGGATGAGATGAACACTTGAGGATCCCTGATCTTAGCAATGGGCTGAAAGAATCCCGCCTGACATCGGAGGAAATGCTTGAGTTCTACCTCAAAATATACAATCACATGCACACACAGAGATCATGAAAAACCAGGTCCATGGTAAAAGCCTTACTTTTCAAAAGTCTAAGTGGTAAGTAGACAGTTTTTGATAGGGGAACTAGAGTGTTTGAATCTCCGAAAAGCCCAAAAAAAAATTTACATAGCAACAAATCATAACATCATTCACACCATCACTTTCTTTATAAGATTCTATAAATTAGGGGGTATCAACATAGTAGGACAGATACCGCATATATATTAGAAATAGTATATAGATGACCACTGACTACTTTATATCTTTTAATTTATAGAAACTTATTAAGAAAATACATTACACACCATTACATCTCATATATGAATACTTAATCAATTCTTATGATAAGAGTGATTATTTAAATTCATGATTATTTTTTTACTTTCTGTGGTATCACCCATTAAGATTGTCAATGTCATATGCATTCCATATGTTTTAAGTGATTAGAGCATACAGGTTCATTTATACCATTCCATCACATAAGTTAGATGCATATAATTAAAGCAAAAATTAAACATGCATTTAACAATAACATTTGCATCCACAAAAACAAGTCATTAATCATCCATAAACCACATCATAAAACATATAGGCAATATCCATTTGCATACAATCATAAATTCATCATTCATCATCAAAATACATCGCATCAAAACATATAAGCATCTACACATCCATCTAAGCATCTTCAAATATCATCTATCATCTAGCATATTCATCAAATCATCATAATACCATCATCGCATCATATCATAAAACAAAATAATAACAAAAACATAAGCAATAAATGATACACATAATGAGTCATAAAAAGCAAATCTATCATAAAAGTATGTGTGTCAAGTCCAATGGATATACAAAAATGCCCATGGGCTATAGTCATGTAGGTCAGTCGACCTCAAAAATGGATCAAGAACCAAGTAGAGCATCAATCAAATACTAGGCCTGAGCCCCCTGCACCACCTCCTCCGATGCCACCTCCCCCTATGGCGGTGTCGCGAGTCGAGTGATGTGAGCCTGTAGGTCTCTCTGTCCGAGTCTAGGTCCACTGGCTAGGATGGGCGGAAGACTACCCCGAGGTAGAGCGCCCGCTGACCTGTGAACCACCTGCACCTGCTGGATCCTTAGGGACAAGCCCATGCCTCCTGAGCTGCATCTGAAGGATGGTGACATGATCCGTAAGTCCCCAGATCCACTCCTCATGCTCATCCAACAAATACTGAAGCCATCCCACATCTGCCCCTGAGCCTACCACTGGAACCTCCTATGGTGTAGAAGGAGGAACAACAAACTACATCCTGACATCGCCACCCCCAATAGTAGCCTGTAGAGCCTGTATCTATGCTGTGAGCTGCTCAATCGTAGCATCTCACCATTGTACCTGGATCTTAGTAGCCTGGAGCTCAGCCTCGACCTCATGCAACTGTGCTCTCAGAGGAGAGTCTCTCTCCTCGAGCTCTAACTCCTCCTCCTCCTCAGGAACATCAGGATCCTCTACTGCCACCTGCTCTATCGGCTAGCCCCATACCTCGGTCTTGGCTCGAACCCTGCGTCCTACCGGATCTATGCCATCACCCCCACCATCATCCTCGTGCCCTAGGCTACCGATGCCATGCCACATCTGATCACCCCACCACTGAGAGTAGGCCTCTGTAACTCCCCCAACCACTGTAGGGTCTACGGTTGGGGCATCCTCCTCATCTGCAAGCTCTATGACCTATCGTGGAGGTAGGTCCTTCTCTACTGTGAGGTGCCTGTACAAGAATGGTACCAAGGGCACATCCTACTACAATCCGTACTGACGAAGAACCCGAGAGTAGAAGAAATACTCCCAGATGGCAATCTTACGGCCAACGAGCCATCGCTCGCATCGTGTCCTGGTAGTAAAACTAGCTGGATCATCCCAAATAGGACACTCATAGTAAGGCCACCACACGACATCTTCGACCAATAGTCTGGTGAAAGCATCAGTGTAGTGGGATAGCTCCCCTACAAAAGTGTGGCTCTTACGCTCCTCATGCTCTCGAGCCCATCTAGTAGCATAGCACTATGTTCGAGCCTCAATAGATGTAATCTCAACTGGGAGCCCCTTAGGGCGATCTACCTTAATGTGCTCCCATCCCCAAACCTGTAAGAGAAAACTGCAAGCAATGCTGATGCATCCCCATCGATGGATGTGGTACAACTCATCATAGCACTAAGCCAATAGCGATCTACCCCATGCATAGATGATAGGCTCCTCGCTATCCAGTAGGTCCTGCACCATCGCTAGGAGGTTCCAAGGGAACCTCAAACTCGAGCAGTCCGAGATAAGAACATTGTTGATCACCATCAGCAACACAACATGCCTCATTGTGAAAACATGAGCATCATACCAAGTCTTGATAGATACTCCCTCGGACCCAGTCTCCCGGAGGGCCTGTGTAGAGCGTGCTCCAAACACCCGAGCATAGACGACCACCTGATCATTAGTGGTCGATGAAACAATGGGCACCCCATCGAATGGGATCCGAAAGATCCTGTAAACATCCTCCGACGTGATAGTCATCTCACCGGGTGGAAGGTGGAAGGTGTTGGTCCATGGGTCCCAACGATGGGCTAAGGCCATAAGATAAGCCTGGTCGGCCATAATGTGGGGCAACCTGATAACGTACTATAGCCCATGGGCCTTAAACCACTCCCAGTCAGTGTCATCAAATCCAGGAAGCAAGTCAAGCAGGAGCTTCGGGTCCCGAGCCCGAGCAATGAGGATCTAAACAAAGTAGAAGAAAGACAAAATATAACTACAATGCATCTAAGGCATAATTCACAATAAACATGAAAATGGTGCAAAAGAGTATGAGTTACTCTAAATCTAAGCAAAAGAAGAATAAATTGCACCTAATCAAGCAAAGAAAAAATTCAAAAGTAAAAAAAATCATAAAAATCAATACACAAAATGCAAAAAACAAGGCTTAAGCTTTAGCCGTTGTCGCCTACAATGGTCGAAACCTGGTCGCTGGAGGTAGCAGCGACCAAGGCCCAATGGTCAAATTTTTGACCATTGGGATTCAAGCTTGGCCGCTCTGAGCGATAATGGCTTAGATCCGGTCGCTCTGAGTGATAGCGGCCAAGGGGCGGCACGACAAACCCATGAACCCTTGGCCAAAAAATAAAAAAAAATTACAAATTTGACAAAATAACTCCAATAAAACAACAAAGGGAGGGAAAGCAAACAAATTGGAAGGCAAATGTTCCTACCCAAGCATCAAAACTAGGCTAAATTCAAAATGCCCAAAATGGCGGTAGCAGGTGAATAATGGAAAAAATTTGAAAAACCCTAGGTTGAAGCCACTGACAAATAGCAAAATTGGGGACTAACCCACCATAGCAAAAGGGAACCTAAGCCTAATTATGGAGTTTGTTCATTGCCAACAGGTTTAGTGAGGTTCATTTTGCTCATTTCTTAGTGAAGTTCAATTTTACTTAGACAAAGAAAAGAGAGCTAGGGTTTTGAAGAGAAATACCCGAGAAGCTTCGGCTCCTCCAATAGCTGATGTCTCACCCCATGCAGCCATGTCCTCAGCACCAGCAAGTTTCAAAGTCGCAATCATCATCGCTGCACCAGAGCTCTAAAAATGGAATCTTCAATAGTGAAAATGATAGGTCAAACCCTAGAATTGCAAATTTTATATTTCCTTAATTATGCCTTGGCCGTTGCTGACGTCAGCGGCCCGAGCTTCTTGGCCGCTCAAGGCGACAGCGGCCACAGGCAGGAAATCAGAGGCCACTGGACCTGACAGCGGCCAGGCCCACAGATCAAAGTAAAGTAGTTCCTTCAATGAGGGAATAACAAAAACAACAAATAATCACACTTTGATGGTTTAGGATCATCAGAATGTTCAAAATAACAAAAAAATCACATAAAATCACAATCTCAAGTAGGCCTCGTATCCAGTTACCTACTCTATCCACTCGGTGATTGCAGCGACTTGCACTCCATGTATTTCGGTGAGATGAGTAGGCAACCATAAGGCCACTTGGGGCAAAAGCAACTCATTTTGGAATTACGATATGTCACCCTTCAAACCCGAAGAAGATCAAGATGGTCGGACTGCTCCACGGGTGCGAAGGGGTCATTCTAATTCCCCTATGACATCAAAAACATTAAGTCAAAGTGATACAATCTAGGCATGAACAGAATCACTCATCCTAACTCCCTAAGAAGGCTATTGATAGCCGGACCGCTCCTCGAGATAGGGATGGATGATTATCATAAGCAATTGGAATCACACTTGGATGTGGGATTGCCCATTAAAAGTAGCAAATGCTAGAAAGGAACCAGATTAGTCATATTGGTCAAGCGACTTGTCGCTTCAATCATTGTCATTTCTTCACCAATTCATTGTGTGAAGAGGTAGTTCAAAACTTCAACATAATCATAATCAAAATCAACAAAATATCACTCGATCATAGCAAAATCATGTTCGTCCTATGAATCATTGCATACAACAATCACAAATTTCCCTTGTTTTTTGGGAACGTAAGTAGACATGACATCTTCAATTGTAGCTCTCCTACCGATCGAAATTGTTGTAGTAGCTGAAGCTACCCGATTGAGTTTGAGGAATGAGTGCAATTTAACATGCAAAAGCCACTGAGCTAAGTCCTCCGAACATTGAGGCAATGATTCAAAGGATGTGCACCATCTTGCATGATTGGGCCATCCGGCGTTGATCAGACCATTGATCACCATACACCCTACAAACAGATCAGTCTATGTTTTTGCTCAGCATTGTGTTTTCCACATAGTGCATCACAAAAAGGGGCATCTGTAGACACCTAAATCATGTCATGCTTAGGGGAGCTACTTACATAGACACACTCATAAGATCATAAGACATAATCTTGGACTTTCCAAGCATCAATAGTGGTTCTCACCACTCATTTGGGGCCTTTTCAAGCCATCCAAGCTTGGCCGCTCAAGCCAAGAGTGACCAGATCCTAGCCGCTCAAGCCTAGAGCGGCCAGACCTTAGCCACTGTAGATGACAGCGGCCAGATCTTAGCCATTGTAGATGATAGTGGCTAAGCCATAAGAAGCAGTTTACCGACAAACAGGCCCAATATCGGGTGGAAGTGGTAGTCTGCATGCAATAAAGGTGAGCGGGAGTGACTTTGCATTCCTTTTCATGACCAGTTCACATGGGAGGCTTGAGTTTGCATTTAGACTTAAGTTAACTGACCTCCAAGCATAAACAAAGGACAAAAGCTTCTCATGCTAATGACCAGTTCGCATAGAAGACTCAAGTGGGCAGTTAGATTTTAGTTAACTGGCCTTCAAATATAGACAATGGACAAAAGCTTCTCATGCTAACTTGCACTACGCATGAGAAATTCATTTCTAGGGCTTGGACATAGACCTAGGGTTTCACACTATAAAAGGTGCAAGCCTAAGAGCACCAAAAGAGATCTTTTATCACATCAGGGAGAGAGACATTCTTCTTGAGGAGAGCTTTCAAGACTTGGAGAGTTCTCTTTGAGATCACGTGTACGATGGAGCTTTGATGAATCAAAGAGCATAATACCTACTTTCTTCAACATCAGATCATAGTCTTTGACCCATAGCTTTGGGGCAAAGAGGGCAAGGTTTACTTTAGCGGCCGTTGTCTTGGACAGTGGCCCGTAGGCTTAGCTTAGATAGACATAGCATCTTTTATTCTATTTTCTTATATCATTAGCATAGATTTACATGATTTCATGGCATAGTTTTATCATATTTCCGTTACATTCTTTGATTACTAACAACCTCATCCAGGGAGGCAATCTCGGACACCTAAATGTGTGTTGTTGTTTCATTGCTTGCAGGGCCACAGGTACATCGGACGAAGATTACAACATACGAGAGCAAAAGGGATCCCTCTAGGAAACAGACCTAGAGAAGGAGGCATCTGTAAGCCCTCATACATTTTCGTGTGTGGAACCGGGAAGCTTTTATAAGCGCACCACCTCTTCGTGGAAGGGGCACTCCTTGCCCACTTGTAATTTATAGTATCAAAATGGGTATCCCTAAGAGGGACCGACATGTAACCGAGCTTCAATATCAATAAAGAGATCCATATTTTGTTATTTCGTGTTATATGCTTTCTTTTTCCTCTTGTCTTTCCATTTTATCTTTGGTATTTTAAATAAGCATTGCAAGTAGGGTTTTCAAAAAAGGGACCGGTGTGTGCATTCTTAGGGTCGCCACACTACTCAGATGCTCATCCTACTCTAGCAGATGAAATTCACTTCTCAATTCCCTCCATGAGGTTCTTTCTTGTGCCATTTCTTCCTCCCGATGCCTTGGTGGTGTTCTTCTCAAGTTCGCTTGCCAATTTCTTTGTCCCCTCCATGGCCTATATTCTCTTCTACTCCAAGAAATATTACCATGCCAATCGCAGGACTAAGACTATCACCCTTGGTTCTACCATGGGTATGTCTCTCTCTCATGCATTGGACATGGTGATCTCTCCACCCTATTGGTTGCAATCCACCTTAACCGACATTTGAACTCTTTCATCAAGATCATTCTTCTTCCATACCTCTGGTTAAGGTATTATCCTACCATCATCATTTTCCATAATTATAAGTGTCTTGAAATTGTAAAATCTACTGTAAAATTGTACAGTATGCCCTTATACCCTCTCTTGTATAATTTCCCTTCCACCGGTTGCCCCTAGATCGTACACTACTCTTCTTTCCTTGCAGTTCAATTTCTAGCCTGTCAGTCTTCAAATCATCATAACTTCTCTAAATAATATAGCTATAACCTAAAATTATACAGGGTGATAGTACTTCATACGATGTCACTTCTTGGCTGCCCCCCTTTAGAATTCATATGATTCCATACAATTTCGTCTAATCTCTTGAAAACTACCAAAAATGGCTTGAAAATCCTTCGAACTGCACTATTCTTCTTGGAAATCATACATGATGCCCCCAAAATCATACAATACAACTTTTCCAACCCTAAGTGATGAAAATTTTGAAATTTCCATCTCCTTTGTCGAATCCTTCACCAACCCATTTGCTGGATTGCCCCGATCTACTACTTCAGTGCTTTTCGATAGAAATTATTCAAATACTTCAACCCTGGCATAATTAATTCCAAATTTATGGAATACTGGCTGTATTTTTATGTCTATACAGACTTAATTCACTTTTTCACACATTTCTTAGCTCGCTTCTTGCCATATTCCTTCGAATTTAGGGTTCAAATCTCCAATATATCTACAATTTCCATAACCCGTTTACAAATTTCTACTTCCTTTGAATCTAAATAGCAATTCCTCACCCCAAAATCCATAAAATGATGTATTATATCATACTTTGTTGTTATTTCTATGACAAATTTGAATTTCCCCCTTTTATGGAGTAAAACCCTAGTTTTCTCTCTCTCGGGTCAATTATTTGAACATGAAAAGAACTCCTTGGTGCAAATTTTAAAATGGGTCTGCAGATTCAGAATGCTGGTGAATATTTATTGCCCATGTAGTCTTCATCCTTCAGTTGCATGCTTTCCACCTTCAATCTCCTGAAAAAATTTGAATTTTGCTTGTATGATTGTGAAATTGTCAATTTTTTCCATTTAAAGAAATTTTCAAAACCCTAACTGAAACCCTAACCATCAAGAAAATATGAAATTGTGCCACATTGCATACTTTTTCATCTCCTACATTATATTATTGCCAACTCAGAAATTAGTTTAAAATTTATCTTTTTTCCCCTTCTTTTCCTCCAACTGCTGCTTTTTTCCACATGCCACATTAAATAGGTAGTTGAAAATTGTATGACATGGGCCAAATCATATAGTGTACAATATAAATCATACAACATGACCTCTTGTACGGTTTCCCATGTCATTTTTTCAATTTTATTTGTACTATCTCTCCATTTTGCAAATTTTGAACTCAATTTTCACCCCACTTCTGAACATTGTACTATTATGGCTTGTCAGGCTCCTTTGGCTTACATCGATTCCAAAGGTCCACTACAACTGGTATCTCTTCATTATGTAGCTTACACCACCATGTAACTTTAAACACACTCCAGATGAACAACATCATCCATATGATGGTTAACACCCATCGCCACCTATGACGAGGGTCAAGGGGGTGGGAACTCCTTTGCAGGGTCAAGGGACAACATTCCTTGTAGGGTCGAGGAACAACATCCCTCGCATGTTTCCTATCATGAGATAAGGTGGTATTGAGGAGTAGCACCCTCGTAGGGTTCAGTGCAGAGCTCCAAAACCTCAATGGAAAAATTGCTAATACCTTCACTATCAAAGTCAAAATTTTCTCTTTCTTAGCACTTTGGGGTTCTTTACTCAACCTCCTTAAACAAATCAACATCGACTCCCTTTTAACCAGTCTTAACCATTGATGGAACACCTTGTACAGTTCTACTCTGTACTATTTCATCTTGTATGATTTCCTCTTGTATGATCTCATATTGTACACTTTGACTTGAAATCCTACAATCTCTGCCAACTGTATGATTTCACCTAGCAAAAGTATAGTTCCCTCTTGCAAAATCATATAATCCCATTCTTCCTTAGATAATTTTGAGTGTATTATGGGTTGTTCTATTTGGAAAACATCTTCCATAACAACCTATTCCATCACAACATCTTCCATGTCAACCTCTTCCATGATAACATCTTCCATGCCAACATCTTCCATGTCATACCATATTCTGCCTCTTTTATTACTGTGAGTGTCACAAACTGCATCACTAGTGACAACCTTCGTCTTTACACCATTTGCCCTCCAAATGGTTATGCAGGTTCTGATATGTCTTATGGGGTCTTCCTTACCCTTTAAAATGGTGGACATATTTGTTTGGCTACCTTGTTAGCCATCTTAGGAGAGTCATCACTATCACTTGAGGTATCTCGTGGAATTTCTCTCTGATTCTGCCTTGGGGGTGTCTTACTCCCTTTGTAATTATAAGTGTTAATTCAAGGTACCTTATTTTGTCTCACCACTTGGTGACCAAATTCTCATGTGTCTTCACCTTGTGACCTCCTTCACTGATGTGAGGGAGATGGTCTTGGTCTATCCTCCTGAGACCTCGTATTCTATTGCTTTGGTGTCTGACTGCCATCATCTGCACTCTCTTGAAACTCTTCTATCACTTTCTTAGGTATAACCATCCACTCTCCATCATATTGCACTTTTCCTTTGTCAACCCTTGCCTCTATGCTTGGCGGTTCTATTTCCTCGGCTTCTGTCTCTATCAACAATGCCTCAAAGTCTCCTTCTTCGGATGTCCAAACTTGATTTATCTCTGGTTCTTGAGTACTACGATCTGAGTTACTTGTGTTTTCTCTTTGATAAATCCTCGTGCTCCTTCTTACTGAGATGTTATCTCTTATTTTCCATCTCCCATGGTTTTGTGCACTGGTGTTCATCATTCACCTCCAGTATCAGTATTCAATCTTCGTGACTTTTTGACCCATTTTAACAAAAATGCCAGATTTGATAAGGCAATGGTGCCAAATGTATTACAGGGGTGGAGTATTCCCAGTGGGGAGGTATTTTCTAGAGCTAATACTTATCAATAGGTTAAACCCAACTCACTTACCAAATCGTACAATTGTATGCTCACTCGAACTACCCTTGAACGAACTATACTCACCTTGTATGATCATCAATGCCTACACTGTATGATCTCAAATCGTACAATGTCGAAGATGGTATGATATTGTACACAAAAAAATTGATAGATTCAGTTTTGGAGGCTGCCATACACAGTTTTGTAATCGATCAAGTCGATTCTCCAAAACTACCAAATCGAGTAAAAGTGCTTGGTACGATTTGTAAGGAAAATGATGTATGGTTTGTATGAACTAATGATACAGCCTGATGCTAGTCTAGATATTCCATTGTTCCAATCTCTCTCTAAGATGTTTTGTAATGGTTTGATAGACCAATCAATGCAATCTCCATAATAGGTAAAACATCTTGACTGGGCTATTGAGAGATCCTAGGTGTCTGATTACATCTAGAAATCATACATTGTCATTCAACATGTCTTCCTTGCTACTGCCATGCTTCTAGATCATCCTACACAATTCATCAGTACAAGATTCTACCACAGGGTTGCAACAATGCATAAAACTAATCTATAGCAATCAATAAAAACACAAACACATCATATTCATCCATAAATCATTGTTCCTCATTACTAGGATCATACACAGTTATCCAAAACCATCATTATGCTCATTAATGTCTATGGATTTGATTACAGTGTGGAAAAATATATCAATGTAGTTCAATAACTCAGAGAATCAACAACTACAAGTACTATTTAGTAACTCTAGCAACTAGACCTATAATTTTTAAAATGGGGCCTTATATAACGTTTCCTGGGCCATTCCAAAGTGGTTCCTGAGACAAACCATTATTTACAACTACCCATATACAACTAAATACATTAAATTGACTTTTTACTAATTTTAACACTTTAGTTAGCAAATCTATGTGCCATTTCACTTTGAAATTATATTTCCCTTACATTTGGGTGAATTTCGATGCACCCTGTATGATTTGCCACTACCCTGTATGATTTACCATTCTAGTTTTATGGTTTGCTCCCCACTGTATGATTTACAAAACTTGAGCAAACTATCATTTGTGTCAAAACTGTCAAAATTTAGCAAATCCTTTTAATCACTTCTTCTTCTTCTAGGAGGTGGATTTGCTACCTACATCAAAGAATAAACTAGACCTAGTATTATGTATGACCGTAGGAATCATTTTTTAAGTTGAATTTTGTAGATCCAACACAAGCTCTAACTAGGACTAGTGATGAAAACTTGAAACACTTGAGAAACCTAGAATCTAAGATTACCAAAAATATGATTTCCAAAAACTTAGACTAAGAACAATTCTAGGTGTCAACTTTGTAAGAGACTACCTAAAAACAAAAACAAAAAATGTAAAAGGAATTAACATTTTTTTCAATCAATAAAATCAAAGGACTTTGTTTATGAGATACAGATTGTCTAGCAATGAATTAAGGTAGAGTTAGATAGAATTTATCAGAGGTTACTAATGCATTATACCTTGGCTTGAAATGTGTGCTTGTATATTCATTTGTATTCCTTGATTTTTTAGAATTTTATCACTTTGGTAGGAGTTAGGCATGTTAAATATTTCACTCTGAAAGATATTTGCCTTTGCATTGCTTCACTGCTAGACATGCATTTATAGCTTTTGTGGAGATGACCTTGATTCCCTCTGAACCTGCTTTACTCCTAGTTAGGCATCTATAGCCCTTGTAGAGGTTATCCAGATAGCCCAAGAACTTGTTTATTTTGTATTATTTATATTTTTCTTCTTTATTGAGAATAATTAAGATGAATTCAAAATTGAGTGTGCATTCTAGGTTAGGGATTTGTAAGGCTAAAGAAAAGAGTGTAGATATTTTGACCTAAACATCCTACCAATGATGACTCCATTCTAATGATCCTAGAATAACTTTAATATTTGTGATAGATGTGAGGCTTTGGCATAATGTTGTAGTATTTCCAAATTCATTTATTTTAGCTCCAAGGCTATGGGATAATTGCTAAATTATCTGACTCATCAATTTTCAACTTCATCTATCTTTCATCTATATTCTTCTTCTTTAAATGATTAAGAATAAATCATAATAGAAAATACAAAACTAAATACTACAACAAAACTCACACTATAAGGCTAACACCCTATAGTGACTAAAAACATGGAATGAAAACAACACACATAAAAAATTACCTAATTGGAATTCTTGCAAGGGTGTTGGTTGTTTATTTATTTATTTTTATATGTAGATAAGATATTTTATTCTCTTCTGACCCCATAGTAGGGGTTGTATTTTCAAATGTTGGACATTTATTGTAATTTTCATTTGTTTCCCTTCCAAGTTCTGCAACTTGTAAGCATACTATCCAACAATATGAATTATTTGATAGGGGCCTAACCACTTAGGTTCAAGCTTACCCTTCTCTCCATATCTTTCATTTTTAGGGTCCCAATAAATAACTATGTCTTATTCAAAAAATGGTGTACCTTTAGCTTTCTTTTTTAAACATTGCACTATATTTTGAGTCTATTCTATCATCCTATTCAGGGCTTCTCTTATTCCTTCTTGTAAAAGTGCAATTTGGTCTAACCTTCTTTGCAAAGCATCAATATTTTCATGATCTTGGAGTAACAAGGACAAGGCTATTATTTCTATTTAAGGAGGTAAAAGGGATTTTTCTCCAAATACCATTTCATATGGGGTTTTTCCTATACTTCTCTTGACAGACATCCTATCTGCCCATAGAGAAAATTTCAACTCATTGTCCCACCCCTTTTTATTTTTACCTAATGACCCTTTAATACTTACTATCAGATTTTTATTTGATGATTCGACTAGGCCATTGCCTTGAGGGTAATAATTTGTATAATGAGAAATTTCTATACTATATTTCGCATAAAATTCTATCATTTCGACGGAGATAAATAACTTTCTATTATTTGTTACCAGTTTCTTTGGGACTCCAAATCTTGTTAGAATATTATCTTCTAAAAAATCCATGACTACCTCAGTTTTTAAATTTCTTATAGGGGTTGCTTCTACCCACTTTATAAGGTAATTTATCGTTACGATAATCCATTTATGCCTACTTGAGGAATCAGGGTTTATTTCACCAATGAGGTCAATTCCCCACTGTGTGAAAGGTGCTTCTATGATTACTAGATTAAGGGGCATTGCTGCTAAATTTTTCTTCCTTGAAAAAACTTGGTAGTTATGACAACCTCTTACATATTGATGAACATATTTGAATAAAGAAGGCTATTAATAACCTGCTCTCATGATTTTATTTGCAGTGGATTTTGGTGTAAAGTGACCTCCACATAATCCATCATGGTATTATTTTATCACATCCAGGATCTCTTTTTTAAATAGGTAAAGCAATAATAATCCATTTGGGTGTCTCCAATAAAATTTACTTTCTTGGACATAGTATTTATCGCTTGTTATTTTACTAGTCTCATTTTATTTGCATACAAACCTCTTGGGAATGATAAGGTTTGAAGATACATCAATATGTCATCATACCATTTACATTCAACATTTTCAGTTCTTCTAATTTCATGTATTTCATCAACTGTGACAATGTTATTCATGTCTTACCCTTATTAGCCAAATGTTTTGCCAAACCCTGTTCTCTAATGATCTGAACTACTTTGAATTCTACATCATATTGCAGTAACTTGACCATCAACCTAGCAGGACTACCTATAGGTTCTAACTGGGTGAATAACATCTTTTATAGTTGTAAAAGGGATACAACATATAACCTTATTTGACCCAAAAATACCCTTGAAATATTCTAATGCTTTTATCATAGCATAAGCCTATTTTTCTATCATTTTTAATCTTAGTTGGACTCCTTTTAATCTTGTACTCATAAATGCTATGGGTCTTTCATTATTTTCATCATATTTCTAGGAAAGGACCACATCAATAGTATGTTCTGAATTGAATAAGTATATGTTAAAATATTTTGTATAGTCAGGACAATTTAGCATTGGTTTAGTGGTAATAGCATCTTTAATTTTTGAAAGGCTTTAATGTTCTCCTCAATACACTTTATGTTAGCATATTTCTTAATCATATCATTAATTGGTTTGGCTATCTTAGCAAAATTTGGCACAAACCTTCTTACAAAGTTAATTTTTCCAAAGAAAGATCTAACTCCTTTAAGGTTCTTAGGAGGAGGTATTTTTGCAATAGCTTCTACCCTTAGAGGATCAATGCTTATTCCTTTTTTGATACTATATGGCCTAATAATTTCCCTTGCATTGCTCCAAATATACATTTTTTTGGATTCAAAGATATCCCATATTCTTTGCATCTGGAAAATATTGTGGCTAAGTTTTCAATATGATCTTTTGTATTCTTTAAAAATATTGTTATGTCATCTAAGTAGACAAAAAATATCTTGAACATTAAACATTTAAAAGCAAAGTCCATGGCCCTTTGAAAGGTTACGCTTGCATTCATTAACCCAAATGGCATTCTTAGGAATTCAAAGGTTTCCCAATGGGTATTGAAAGTAGTCTTATATCTATCTTCTGGATTGACTTGAATCTTGATATATCCTAAGAATCCATCCAATAATGACATCCTAGCTGAGCCAACTACTGCCTACAACAATTGTTCCATATTTGGAAGAGGGTAGTTATCTTTAAGTGAACTTTTATTTAAGTTTTTGAAGTCAACGCAAAGTCTAATTTCTCCATTTTTCTTCCTCACGGGTACTAGATTTGCTATCTAGGAAGAGAATCTTATTTTTCTAACTATTTTTGCATAAAGTAGTTTTTGAACTTCTTTTTGCATGACCGAATGTAAAGTGGGTTTGAATTTTCTTTTATTTTACCGAAATGGTTTTGCATCTTCTTTAAGAGGAATGATATGAGTCATGAAATTTGTTTTTAACATCTTTAAATCTTCATAACTCCAAGAAAAATATTATTTATTTTTTAGGAAGATAATATATTGTTCTTTCTCTTTCTTTTGCAAAGCTTTATCAATATTAACCAGACTAGGCTCTTCTTCTGTCCTAATGTTTACTTCATCAGCTTCTATTTCTTTGAGAAGTGGTTTATATGTGTAGACACCAAAATAGCACCAATCCGATTATGTGATTACAAGCACTGATCGCACTAACACACATAGTTCCCAGGGCAGCCCTCAGAGGTTAAAACAGTGGTTCTAACCACTCGCACAGCAGTTTTGCAAGTCAGAAACCAATTTGGCACCTTTTAGACACTTTATTACTTATTCGTCCTACCCAGGGACGAGTGCAGTTTTTACTCGTCCTTCTCAGGGACGAGTGAAGGTTTTACTCGTCTTACCTAGAGACGAGTGTTGGCTGATACTCGTCTCACCCAGGGACGATTACCAGCGCTCGCTTCGGGGTGGGACGATTGTCAGGTTTGACCGGAAAAAAGTCAAATCTCGACATATAACAACTCAGAACTACCACTCAACTTTTCATGCATGACATAGGAGTGCGAGTGAGTTCTTTTGACAACACACATCTGCCAATTGACTTTCCCTTCCCTGCATGGGAAGGAGAGTAAGCTTTTTAAGACAACTCAGATTTGCCACTTAGCTATCCCTTCATTGCATGGGAGTGCAAGTGAGCTTTGCTAAAACATGCAAAGACATGCATAGAGGCAGTTAAGAAGCCCTTGATCAAGAAGAAGTCTTCTCTTCACAAACAAAAGCATTCATGCAAAGAAACACTTTTGCATGTTAATTCAAAAAGACCCCTTGGGTCTATAAAAACGGTGAGTTTTCTCACCCAAAAAAAAGATACAGAGAAGGAGCATTTTGAGCGACGAAGTGCTGCTAGTTTACTTACGGGCGATTTGTGCTTTCATAATCGTGGTATTTCTTTTAGTTTCATGTTTATGCTTTTGTCAAGTTTTTCATTTCATTTAGATTTATTTCAACCAACGTTAGATTCATCTTTTATTTTTCATACACAGGTGCTACTGACTTTCTTGTTTGTTTCTTTGAGTGCAGAGTTGCAGCATTAGAGGAGCGACGAGGAGTCTACCTTACCAACGCAAGCGACGACAACATTTGGCCCGCCCATTCCAAACGTGGGCATGCGGAAGGAGGAAGACTAAGTCACAAATTGTAACAAAGACCAATTTAACGCTCCTAGCCCCTAAAAAGGGAGGAGACGTCTATGTAACCGAGGATAAGAAATTTGAATAAAGAGGGCTGTGATTTCCTTACATCTTTTCTTTCATCTCCAATTTATCTCCTTTCCTTGTTTTTGTGCATAGGATTAAAGCGTTATATTTCGTCTTATATTGCATAATTATAGTTTTCCTTTTGTTTTCGGAATCTCGTGCTTTCAATGGCGATCACGGTGGGACTTCTGTCCTCTATTTTTGTTTAGGTTAAATTACTGATCTAAAATTGCTTGTTTTTTTATAGGTACCTATTTTTCAACAATCGGACTGTTATTCGTCTCTGCAAGTGACGATTACAGAATTGTTACTCGTCTCACCTCGGGACGAATAAATTATTCGTTCCACCCTGTGACGATTACGGTTCTGTTATTCGCCTCACCCAGGGACGATTATAGATCTGTGCAAATTTTTAGAGCAAATCAGAAATTTTCGATTAGGCAGAGAAGAGGTAGGGGTTTTTATAGCTTCTGTCAAATTTCTATTTTTCTGTTTTTTGGTTTTCAGTTTGAATGGCTTAGGGAAAGATTTCTTTTCGTTTGCTTGTTTCAATTTCGCAAAATTAAAATGAACCCCACACATCACGTTACATTTTAAACCAAGGCGTTGGTCGTAAGACCCCAACCCTTGAGCAAGACCAACGGTGGGTTCATCACCACCTTGGCTTAGCTTTGCATCCATTCCCCGATTGTCAACTCGTTGTTAGGCGTAAATCCCGACGAAAGCCGACCGAGTGTTGCTGGGGTGATTCCCATGCGCGCGAGGATAAGTCTTCTATGGTAGGTGCAATTAACAGGACAATCCCCCTTCTGTACCGCCTATGTACCACGTACCATCTCGCTCTCACGTACTTATAGTCTCCCTCTCGTAAGGGCGGGTATATAGAGAGGTTGGTATATCGGTCCTGGCTCGGTATATTGAAGGGGCGACCATTTTTGGGAGTTATAAGAGCCTTCATACTTGCATTTAAACGTTTCACAAAAATTTTCAAAAACAAAACAAACAACAAAAACACACTAAACCAGATCTAGGGCACACTATTAATCTTTAAAAGAGATAAGCATTGCTTGTGAGTGTGTATGCTATTTTCTGTTTTAGACAAAAAAAAAAAAAAATCATAAAAAGAATTTTTGCATTTTTAGGATAGCATTACCATGGTGAATACTCGTAGCCAAGCCCAATCATGGGCAGAAGCTGTAGAACATGCACCAAGAGAGACAAATCGTCTCCGATATAGCCTTGAAGACTTAGTCATTCCGCCTCACCGACGGGATACAATAGTTAGTTCACATCATGCAGAACATGGTTCTAGAGCCCCATCATGGCGGGGCACTCCAACCCATACAGTCATAGAACAAGGTTCTAGAGGTGTCTCAAGGAGTGGCTCTCCAAATCAGGCCTTCAATAGACGAGACTTTAGAACCCCTTCTCTAAGGGGAGCTCATGAGCAACAAGAATATTTTCAAGAAAATAACGTATATATACCACCTGGTCTAGACACGAGGCCTCCTATGGAAGTTCTTTATGGATGGCCTAGTGATGAAGCATTGTGTAACGCTATGGAACAACAAAGGGTCCAAAATGAAGAACTACATAATGTTGTGGTTCCTAATTTACCCCCAATTAATGTCAAAAACAGTAGACCACATCCAGAACAACAAGTCCTCCCGACAGGGCAAGGCAATTCTGCCCGCACCTTTTATGCATATCACAGACAAAGAGAGGAGGATCACTACATCCCTCCAGTCCAGTGTCCAGTGCCAAAAAGATGCACGTCTGCACCTGCATTATATCCAGATCGCTTATTGAGACCAGAGTTTCAAGTTAATGCGGCCAACCTCGATAGAGGGAAGCAACATATAGGGGTCTCAGAGTACTATGATCAAAACAGATATGTAGGAGAGACATCTCGGCCTATCAAACAAGAGACAACAACACAAAGTAACTTGGCATTTACACAACTAGCCACCCGCCAAGCGCAAATCATGCGGCTTAAGCAAGAACAACAGGAATTAGAACATTTGTGTCACCTTGATCAAGAGCGCATTCAACGTCAGACTGCTGAAAGGTCTTATAACTATGTGCCTGAGAAGGCCCCAGTACCTCGTGCACAGCAATCTGAGATGTATGTGAGGCATAACCCCTTAGTGCATGATAGGTCTCCGTGACTTCAGCAAGCACTGCCTCCAAGACCTTTTAGACCTGAGCGGGAGGCCATTCCCCGTGACCATGATGGGTATCCTCCACGGGCACCCATCCATATTTACAGGCCTAGGCCAAACACTCCTCATGAAGATTATGAGGATTATTACCAAGAAGAAGAGCGGGTTGAAACACCCTATCAAGGCGAAAGGAATGCTAACCATTTAGTCATTCAAAGGCCTCAAGTTCCCCGCAACCCACAACGGGAACAAGCTAAGGAGGAGGAAATTATATCCTTTGATGCCTACAAAGTGTTGTTAGAATGCTTGGAGAATATGGAACTTAAGACTGGTGGGCCTCAAAAGCCTACCTTGCGCCAACTCCGTAGTCATCCGATACATCCGTCAGTGCCAGCACCTCCATACCCCGAACATTTCAAGCTGCCCTAGTTGGCACTCTTTAAAGGGGATGAGGATGCTCAAGAACATGTGACTCAATTTTTGAGTCAGTGCTTTGGTATACAAGACAATGATGCATTGTTATTGAGAACATTCATAACCACCTTTGCAGGGTCTGCCTCGGATTGGTTTACCCATCTACCAAAGCATAGCATCTACAACTTGGATCAACTAGTGGACGCGTTCCTAGAACGTTTTGCTTTCAATACAAAGAAAAAGGCGTCACTCAGTGATCTAGCTAGCCTCAAACAGTATGAGGAAGAGTCCATGGTCGCATATGGGAATCGGTGGAGGACGGTGCTTTCAAAGTTGTCCTATCTCCCTCCTATGTCCGACCTAACTCAAATGTTCGCAAAGAGCTGTTTGCGATCGATCTCTGTGCTATTGCAGCTGTAGCAATACGCCACTTTAGAAGAAGCTCTGGCACAAGCTAGACGTATCGAAGAGATCAAGATACAGGATGGCAAAATTGCCAAGCCTAAGAAAAAAGAGTGGAACAAGAGCACCAAAACAGGGAATACGCAATAAAAACCCGCCGCGGTCAATCAAGTTGCTATTAATGCCCCTACGCCTGCCCAAGCAACACAGCCTTCAAAGGCTAATTATCAGGCGGTGCCTCATACTAATTATGAGAAAGATAACAAAAAATAGGATCAAAATCAGCAACGTCGCCCTAAGCGACAATTTACTCCATACACTGAGTCTAGGGATTCCTTGTTTGACCGTTTGTCGCCGGCAAACTTGATTAATCTGCCAGATATTCCAACAATCGATCCTAATGCGCCAAAGTCTAAGGGCTACAGAGAGGATCTTTTCTGTAGATTCCATCGAAGGAGAGGGCATGACCTTAATGTCTGTTGGACGTTTAAAGGTTTAGTGCAAGATCTTATTGATAATCACACATTGGTAGTGGATAACCCCATCGCACCCAACAACCAACAAATGGGTGTTTTCAAAGATCCTTTACCCACACATGATGCACAAACAAAACCTTTGCATGTCAATGAAGTGCAACAGAGTTACCCCATGGACGGGTATGTTGGAATGATAAGTATTGTGACAAGAAACAAGAGACACCCAGGAGTTGTCCCCGCGATAACCACTAGGGAAGCTTCATCCACGTCACAACATCAACCGAATCCTACACAGTTGCCCCCACCTAGACCAGTGGTCACGATTCGATCTAGACTTACTCAAAGTCTATGGACCACATCGGCTAGGCTCTCCATTTATGAGCTTATTCAACAATCAGCGCCCCATCGGGAAGCTCTTATGGAGATATTAAAGGCAATTGAGTTGCAACCCCACGAAGCGGATTCGTTCAACAATTTTGTGGGGCATGTTAAACAGTGTACTGAACCAGTTATTACCTTTAGGGAAGATGAGCTAAAAATGATGACTGGAGATGTACCGGATCCGCCCCTGCACGTTATTGCGCGGGTCAACGGGACTCCGTACAAACGGGTGTTGATAGATACTGGTTCTTCCAGTAACCTTATTACAACCGCTGCACTGAAACATCTGAAACTACCAGCCTCTCACATTGCACCTTCCACTTATACCCTTCGAGCATTTAATGATACGATATGCTCGACAGCTTGGCACAATTGTCCCGCCCATACAAGTGGGACAAAAGATCATTCCTACGTTGTGCCACATTTTAGAAGGGGAAATGGCTTACAATATCTTGCTTGGACGGCCTTGGATCCGGGATATGAAGTGTGTCCCTTCAATTGCTCATCAATGTTTGAAATATACATTTGAAGGACAAGTGCACGTGGTCCCTACAGATTTGGAACCTTTTAAGTACTGCAATTCAGTGCAAATCATGCCGCAGTCGACCCTTCCTTCAACGCACGTGGATTTCCAGTTAAATCCATCTAAACGGGGTTCGACTAAGCAAGAATCTCCCTTGCCAACTCAATCAAGTTCTCAGCGGGATCATCTTCTTCATCTAGTCCTCCCACAACGACGCCACCTACGATGGCCACACCAACGGACAAAGGAAAGAAGCCCCTGGAAGCGGAACCACCTCTAGTCTCCAACATCTCTACAGGAGAGACGCCTAATCGAATGGAAGTTGAGACGCCTAGTGCACCCCACATGGAGTGGACTCAAGGAGAACTCCCATTCACTTCCCCTCAATCGCCAACGATTACTGTTGAGATGTCTAACACAGGCATGGGGGAGTACATAGTGCGAAATGTTGTTGCAACGCCCACACTTCAGTCTATGCAAGACATGGGAAGACCTCGACTCCCCATAGGCTCCGTGGTTCCTTTAGGCTACCCACCTAATCAGACAAATTTTATTTTTGGGGGCCTGGATCATGGCATTGAACCTTCCCAAAAAGAAGAAGAAGATGAAGATCCCTTTGTGGAAGATGTCAACTATCTGGCTAACCCAAACTTCGCATTACGTTATCTTAGCCAATGCAATTGGCATGGATACGGGTTAGGCCGGTATGAACAAGGAATGCGTGTTTTGTGTCAACCAAGATACCAAATGCCTTATGACAAGTCAGGAGTAGGGTTTAACCACCCTTTGCCCCTCGACATCTTGGTCGAAAACATGCAAGGCCTAGGGATAGGCAACAAGGATGGGTTGGCATCGGATCCATATGCCAATCCAAATACGACTTATACACTGGGGGACTATTTCCCATTGCACACAAATAACCTTGTTGACCTCAACAACCCTTTCCCTACGGCTGAACAAGGAGAAACCTCACGGACTCACCCACAAGGGGAAGATGGACAAGACCACGAAGGGTCTTCTGAAGATGAGTCGGAGGATGATCATTCGCATGAATATCAAATGAATGATGATCAGGAAAACTTCCTAAGAATTTTCCCATTGAATGATCCTAGTGAGCATAGGTTGCAAGATCCTTTAGACATAGATGACAAGTTGGAACACTTACACATAGATCCAAGACCTAGGAGGCATTTCACCCTGGCGCAGTTATAGCAATTACTGCACCCCCCACTCCAGGCATACAACGAACATCTTCCACCTGGAGACCCTATCAACTCATCAGTGCCTAGGGCAGACCCTATTTGCAGGACTGCGTATAGGGCTGATCCCTTTGTGCCAGTGCCCACAGAGCCAGATCCAAAGCACCAAGAACATCCAGAATGTCACAGTTGTCACATTTGCGGTTATGGAGATTACAATCATTTCATCAACATGGTCTCCATTGACTTGACCGCCCCCATCCATGATCCAGCCAATCCAACATGATTATTGCATCTAGACATAGAAGCTATTGATTGGGATCATGCTGACACACCACCATCTCCATCGTAGTATTGGCCTTGCGGTGGGATGTTTCATTTCACTCCAAGACAGACTCAGGATGTCTTTCATGCTGAGGAGGAACTTGATGTTCCAAATGACGATCTTAATTCAGCAAATGATATCCATCTGATCCCCATTCCACACCAGCTTGGAAGACGGATCCCATATGTCGCTTGAAGCAACGACCGATGTAGACATCGGCATAGATCCAATGAATCCACGGATTCTCAAGTCGGGGGTAAGTCTTTCCCCTGAAGAGCGAGCCGATTATGTTGCCCTTCTTAAGGAAAAGAAGGAGGTTTTTGCATGGTCATACAAAGATATGCCGGGACTAGACCCACAGCTAGTCACGCACAATTTAACGCTTGATCCGACAATCAAGCCAGTAAAGCAAAAACTACGCAAGATGCATCCAACAATAGCCTTAATGGTAAAAGATGAGTTACAAAAGTTGTTGGATGCCCAGTTTGTCATCTGTGTGGATTATCCGCCATGGTTGTCTAACATGGTTCCTGTCAAGAAACCCGACGGGAGGATTCGCATATGCACTGATTTTCGAGATCTTAACAAAGCGAGTCCTAAGGATGATTTTCCTTTGCCGAGCATCGACGCATTGGTAGACGCTACAACAGGCCACGAAATGCTTTCCCTTATGGATGGTTTCTCAGGATACAATCAGATTCGTATTAATCCTGAGGACCAACTAAAAACGGCATTCACAACGCCTTGGGGGACATTTTGTTATAAGGTCATGCCTTTTGGCCTTAAAAATGCCGGAGCTACCTACCAACGTGCCATGACATACATCTTTCACGATTACATGCACAAAATTTTGGAAGATTACATGGATGATTTGTTGGCCAAATCTCTTTTGCGCCCAGATCACATCGGTGACTTGAGTAAGGTCCTTGATCGCCTCATTGAGCATAAAGTCAGACTAAACCCCAAGAAGTGCGTCTTTGGCGTCACCTCTGGAAAGCTCTTGGGTTTCATAGTCTCCAAACGAGGAATTGAGGTTGATCCAAACAAAGTCAAGGCAATCCTTGAAATGCGTCCCCCAACCACCATCAAGCATCTCAGAGTCTGCAGGGAAAGGTTGCGTCGATCAAGCGCTTCATAGCGTAGCTTATCCGACAAATGCCGACCCATGAATAAATTATTGCATAAAGGGGTCACATTTCATTGGGATGACGAGTGCCGCTCAGCCTTTGACGACATTAAATAGTACTTGGCTTCGCCACCGCATTGGCACCACCCGCACTCAGGAGTGCCGTTCTATTTATACATCTCAACCATCGAGGTGGCACTCGGGCGCCATGCTGTCCCAGAAAAATGAACTTCACAGAGAACAGGCTACATACTATCTTAGCCGCACCTTGGTCAGTTATGAACTTAACTATGCATATGTTGAAAAACTCTGCTTGGCAGTGGTGTTTGCTACCAAAAAGCTATGCCACTACATGCTTAGTAATAAGACATATGTTGTGTCTAAGGAGAATCCATTGCGTTACATGATGAGTCGTACTTATCATAGTAGCCGCACGGTGAAATGGATCATGTTGTTGACGGAGTTTGACATAGAGTTCATTGGACATAAATCTATAAAAGGTCAAGTCATCGCCGATCAACTAGCCGAGGCTCCTCTTGAAGACGATCAACCTCTGAATTTTGAACTACCTGATGATGGGGTCTTCCATGTTTTAGAGTCGCCAGATTCTGATGAGCCTGAGTCCCAGGCTGACATAACCCTTTTCTTCGATGGTTCTAAATGTGAGCAAGGGGGTGGTGTGGGAATTGTATTCTTCACTCCACAAGGTGCTCCAATGCCCTTGTCATTTAAATTAGACTTCCCGTGCACCAACAACAATGCATAATACGAAGCCTTGCTCATAGGTCTTCGACAAACAATCACCATGAACATTAAACGATTGAATATCTTTGGTGATTCGTTGTTAATTGTCAATCAAGTAAAAGGGATATACCAATGTAAATGTCCACTTTTGAAGTCTTATAAAGCTCTTGTGGATAAATTCTTGGCACAACTTGAATGGTATGACATCGAGGCGCTCCCTCGATCATCAAATCATTTTGCGGATACTATGGCCTCTTTGGGGTCACTTATTCCGCAAGACCCATCTGGTGAAATGACAACCATTCAGGTTAAAACATTATCGCAACCTGCGATGGAGCGTGCAAGCTCTGATCTGACGCCAGGAATTCACATGATTCAGATTGAACCATCTCCGGATAAGTTCTCTCGAATTCGAGATTGTTTGACTAAAGCCAACTGGGGGTCCTTGTTCTCCCCGACCCCTCTTACTAGCAACACCACGTTGTTTTTACAAGTTCTTTCCTGCTCAGCTTTTGTTCGGGATAAACTTCAAGAGGGATTGGTCGTTCATACTATCGAGGTTTCTGATCAGCAAGACTGGTATACACCCATTCGGGATTACCTCAAGCTAGGTAATCTCCCACTTGGATTGACCCAAGCCACGAAAAGATCATTCAAACAGAAAGCGGCAAAGCATGTCTTGGTAGGAGACATTTTGTATCGTCGAAATTATGAAGGAATCCTCCTTCGTTGTTTGGACCAACAAGAGTCCGCTTGGGCGATCACCCAAGCTCACGATGGTACATGTGGTGGCCACTTCAGCGGTATGGCCATCACAAAGCGCATTCTTCGCATGGGTTATTATTGGCCATCTTTAGAGCGAGATTGTTGCGCATATGTGAAGAAGTGCGTGAAGTGTCAGCACCATGCTAATTTGACACACGTACCTTCTCAGGCTTTATAGCCGATCCAATCGGTTTGGCCTTTTTCGCAGTGGGGCTTTGATCTAATTGGCAAGATCTCCCTTGCATCGTCTGGTCGTCACACGTTCATTTTAACGACCACAGAGTACTTTACCAAATGGGTGGAAGCAATTCCGCTGACCACTACGACTGGAGCCCGCATTGCGGAGTTTATTTTGCATAACATCATATGTCATTTTGGTATTCCATCCAAAATTGTCTCGGATAATGGGACGCCATTCAAGAATAAAGATGTGCGTGCTTTGACCACAAAGTACAAGATTCAACATAGCTTTTCAACACCCTATTATCCATAGGCAAATGGGCAAGCAGAGGCGTCCAACAAAACGCTAGTCGCCATTCTCAAAAAGATAGTTGCAGATAATCATAAAGATTGGCACATTCAGATCCCGCTTGCCCTATGGGCTTATCGCACCAGCATTCGGACGCCCACTGGGGCAACTCCATTTTCGCTGGTGTATGGCTCCGAGGCAGTCATGCCTTTTGAGTTGGAGATTCCTTCCCTGCGCATTTCAATGCAAGAGTTCATCGATGATGACACTACGCGGTAGGCCCGGTTAGATCAACTGACGTTGCTTGACGAACGACGTGTTAATGCTCTCGAGCATTTGCGTATCTATCAAGAGCGACTTAAGAAAGCATACAACATGAAAGTCCACTTCAGGGAATTTCAAGTTGGTGACTTGGTCTTAAAAGAGAACCAGCAGAATTCTAATTTGCCGTCCCATCTTCGGGATAAGTTTGTAGCAAACTGGTTAGGTCCTTACATCATTGACAGTAGAATAGGACCCGGAACATACCGGCTTGCCTCTCTTGAAGGCATCAAGGAAACAGAACCTTTGAATATCATTCATTTGAGGTCATTCCACAGCTGAAGAGCCATAGTCCAACAAAAAGCTCCAAGGATTACCACAATCACTTGGTCAACCCAAAAAGCTCCAAGGATTACCACAATCGCTTGGTCAACCCAAAAGCTCCAAGCGTGACCATCACTGCTTGGTCAACATAAAAAAAAAAAAATCAAAAATCAACAAAAACAACACGAAAATCAAAAGTACAAAAACATTTGCATTTCACTTCCATGCATTTTCATAAACATCAACATTACAAAAAACATTTGCATTTTCCATACATTCTCATAAAAAAAAAAAAAATGAAATCACCAAAACATTTGCATGCATTTTCATAAAAATCAAAATACAAAAATATAGGTTGCATTAAACATTGCATCCATCCCTTGCATACTTCGATAGGTCATACAAGTCAAAAGCACCATAGGCTGTCATTACTTGGCAATTCCATCATTTCCACATCAAATCCATTTCCATAAACGCATACATCCCACATATCACCCTTTTATTTTAGCATAGTCAGTTGTTTCCTAATGTATATAGGGTTTTCGTCATTCAGATGTCTTTAAATTTCTAGCCAAAAATTGTACACAGTTAAACAGATTTTACACGGGAAAGTTTTACTTGGATCACACCTTGTTACGTCACGTCCCAACACAAATTAACACACATATAATAATTCCTAAGTTGTGTGAACGAAAGATGAAACCTGCACCGTAATCCCGGTTACCATAAACAAAACGGCTATCTTGCTTATCCCCCTGTGCGAATGACCCTAGAAATGCCGAGAGTTGGCAAAAGGACAAGCTTCCTCCCTACCCAATTCCCCATGAATCCCAAGTTCTCAAAGTTGCAAAAAAACATCAAACATTTGCAAACGTCAAAATTTGACATCCTACAGTGCACACATCAAAAGGCACAAATAATAGTGATTATCATCACTCCATATTCAAATCCCTTGCTCAAAAAAAAAAAAAAAAAAAAAAAACAAAACGAGTACTATCATAAAAATAAACAGTGATTTCATTACTATAAAGAGCAAGTATCCCAATACCATTAAAAAAAAAATAAGGGAGTCGACCTTGAATCCCTGGAATTCTTAGTATTTCGATAGGTCATGAGGCAAGCTTCAGTACCGGTTTGGTTGATAGCCTATCAGTCACTGGCAGTAAACCTCCCGCATGACGATATATCTCTCACATTAACTTGTGTGCAGATCAATGTTTGCATGTGGATGAGCTAGTTTATGGTATCCTAGATAACATCGCAGACAAATCTGACTAAATACAATAAAGGAGTTAGTGGAGCTAATTAGGTGATCCTCAGTACAGGTTCGGTTGAAAGCCCATTTGGCACTGGCGGTATCCTGATAAATAACACATAAACGAACTCAATTGCACACACAGGGATGTGAAATAACTTGGTTAAATTCAAGTCGAATTTATACCTTGATCAAAAGTCTTGTGAGATAAATGTATAGTCTTGGCTAGTTAGTTAAAATATCTAAATCTCATAAAAGCTTAATTACATTTTAAAAACAACTGTCACATTTTATTCGTACATCACCATCAAAATATATGCCAAATACAAAAACAAAGTTTTCACATGCAAAGTCGTTCCACAAAGTCATCCCATTAGTATCGCAAGTCAGTCAAATCTTGTACAGTCTATGGTGCATCGACAAACCATCAACAATTCATTTCATTCATTCCATAAGCATACATCATGCAAATTAGAATCATCACATTCATAATCGCATATGCATACATCAATGTAAAAATATGTACATAAAAATAAATCATACAAAAAAAGATAAACACCAAAAAGAATCATCTGTATATATATCATCCAAAATGCCCGCAGGCTACAATACCCAGTCATATGACCCCGCACAATCCAAAATCTCAAAAACCCCCAACCTAGGGCGTCGGCCACCATGATCATGTAGGATCGGTGCAACGAGAGCTACCCCCCGTGGTATCTATCCTCTGTGACCTCTCAGGGCGACTGCTCACCCCTGCATCATGCCCACTCGCTCCACCCTCCTCTCGTCGCCTGCGTTGGGATGATGCCGACTGCTTCGTCTCGCTGTCTATCGTCCTGGACGACGAGCCACTGGCCGACGGCTCTAGTATTCGTCCACCCAGGCGGATAATCTCACCCTCCATCTTCGACCGATGCCGCCCCCAAGCGGCCTCTCGTCGCCCCCAATCTGCCTCCCGTCGCCTCCAATCTTCCTCTCGTAGCCTCGACTCTGCCTCCCGCCTACGGTAGTACGCGATGGCGTCATCGCGCTATGCTAGCTGCACCCGTAGGAGATCCCTCTCCCATGCAGCATCTGTATCCCCCACCTGCTAGTGAACCGCAGCCCCTGCGCTCCCTCGCCCTACCAACTGTGTCCGTAGGAGATCCCTCTCCTACGTCATCTCTGCCAGCTCTCCATCCCGCCTCTACAACAATCTCGTCAAACGCGCTACCTCAGCGCGCAACTCTGCCTCTGTCTCCCTCGAGCCAGCCTACTCTGGAGCATCCTGCATCTCCGGCTGCTCCTCCTCCCCAAAGTCATCTCCCACCTCTGCCACCTCCACCATCTCTACATCTACAGGAGCTCCCCAACCCTCTCCTGGTGCCTCTGCACCCTCTCCACCTCCCGCTGCCTCAGCCCCTCCTAATGGCCCCTCCCCTCGCCACTGCCACAGCGTCCACCACTCCTGGTACTCGACTGTCACTCCGACGTCATCGACGTCCGAAATGTCCAAAATGGTATCAGACTCCTCCCCCAGTGGCTCGAGGATCGACGCAGCTAGGGTCCTCTCATCACTCCGACGTCGGTAGGCTACGGGCTCCCTAGGCAACCCCTGGCGTACCCCAAACTGTCGCGTCACTCGGAGGTAATGGAAGTACTCCCGCTCTGTCCCATGCCGTCCAATAACCCATCTCCCCCTCCGAACCCGCCGAAGCCAATCATCCGCCTCTAGCCATGCGGGGCAATCCCGATATGGCCTCCATCTCACATCTCTCGGGAGTCGGCCGTGACTAGTGCATCTCTCGTAATGGTCGACGTCTCCCGTGAACCGTCGACTATGCCCCCGCTCCTCCGATCGGTACCATAAGGCACCATACCCAATATCCCTGTCCACCATCTCAGCTCGGGTAGTCCAGGGCAACCCTCGTGGTCGCTCTATGGCTATGTGCCGCCATGCCCAGCACTGCAACAAGAAACTGCACCCCATCCCCTTTCGCCTCCGGTAGCGGACCTCATACAGCTCATCATACAGCTGTGCCAAAAGCGTCTGACCCCACCTCATGATGACCGGCTCTGTCACCGGGCAACCCACCAACTGCCACACCACCTCCAATAGGTTCCATGGGAACCTCGCTCCCGAAGAGTCCGGCAGAGTATGTTGGAAATGAGGCTCATGAGCACTGCATGCCTCACTCCCAACATTCCCCTCGCATACCAGTATCGCACCAAGATCCCCCCAATGTGGCAATCCAGCTCTGCCCTCTCCAATGAGGTCATCCCATCATCATCCTCCCCATATCCAAAGTACCGCATCGTATCGCTATCCTTTGGCCCCATGGTGTCGTCTGAATGGGAACCCCGTCTATCGAAATCCAAAGAATCCGATACACGTCCTCCAAGGTGACAGTCATCTCCCCGTCGGAAGATGGAAGGTGTTCGTCCGAACATCCCATAGGCCAATCAGTGCTGTAAGGTACGCCCGGTCCGCCACAACTGCATCCAACCGAGCCACATGCTTGAGCCCTAGGGCATCAAGCCACTCCCAGTCATCATCAGTCAATGCCTCGCGGGCATTAGAAAAAATGGTCGGTACTCGATGTCGACTCTTTACCACCTGCACATCACAAAAAAAAAAAAAAACAACAGACATCAAAAACATGCATCCAAATTACCATCACATGTACAAAAATGCCTAACTGTACAGTAACATCTTTCATTCACATGTACATCCAAAAAAAAAAAAAAAATTTCATCAATTTTGCATCTTTAATTTCATCAAAAAAAAAAAAAAAACAAATATGATAAAAATTTGACATGGTTTACCTACGGTTTTACCTAAGTTTACCATTTCAACCAAAAAAATTCATTTTTAATTTCATAAAAAAAAAAAAAAAAAAAATTGACATGGTTTACCTACGGTTTTACCTAAGTTTACCATTTCAACCAAACAAATTTATCCTTAATTTCATAAAACACGAAAAAAATTTTTTTGACATGGTTTACCTACGGTTTTACCTAAGTTTACCATTTCAACCAAACAAATTTATCTTTAATTTCATCAAAAACAAAAAAAATCGACATGGTTTACCTATGGTTTCGACCTAAGTTTACCATTTCAATACAAAAAAACAAATTCATTCATTTTCCATTTTTTAATTTCATAAACATAACACAAAAATATGGGCATGGTTTACCTATGGTTTCGACCTAAGTTTTCCCATTCACATAAAAAACAAAGCATTTTTTTAACCATGGTTACCCTAAGTGTTACTCTAAGTTTCATTTTGGGTTTATCCTACGGTTTTCCATCTAAGTTTTCATCGGTTTGCATCCGTGTAGTCTTTGGTTTCATGGTTTTCCATTCATTTACCTTTTAATTTAATTAATTAGGGTTTCATGTTTCAATAAACGAAAAACAATAAAAACATATTTGCATTTTTCAAATTCACAATTGAGGAGACAGTGCACTTACTGGTCTCGCCTCGGCTCCTCCACTCGATGACCCGGTCTGTGCACTCATGGTGGCTAGATAATCCGGCAGCGCTTCGCGTCAGAAATCTACCTCCTCCTCCCAGAGCTCCAAATCGCAATCGCTGAACAGTGCAAATGAACCAAATCCGTCATTTTTGCCTATTTATACTTTTTGTCGTTCGGTAATCGTCCTTCAAAGGGATGAGCGCTCTTCGTCGCGCTCGTCCCACCCTAGGATGACTACCGGCGCGACGCACTCATCTTACCCCAGGACGAGTGCTATCACTACAATCGTCCCACCACGGGACGAATACCAAAAAAAAAAAACACATAAAAAACAACCACAACATAAAAATGACAAATGCCAACAAAATAAAAAAATAGGTCAAAACAGTCGGGGAACTGTTCGAGCATGCTTAGCGGTAAACCATCTAACGGCACCCTTGCACACGTCCTCTTGGGTCAAGCGACTCGTCGCTTTTCTCATGTCGGTCATTCCCTCATCGATTCGTCGCTTGAGGGGGTAGTCACACTTAGTTGCCAATCAACACCATTATACCCAGTCTGGGAAATGACACGCATTCAAAGGATCATTGCAAATGACAATCGCGCTCCTGCTTGGGGCAGCAAACAAACAATCATCACAAACTGATCATATACTTGGCATTCGTGAATCATGAACTCAAGGTTCCCACAACAAAAGGTTGCGCCCTTTGCCTATTCATGACTGATCAATGTCTAAGTTCAAGTAATACCTCACCGAACCAGGTTAATGCTTGATTTAAGTTCCTTAGCTCGTCATAAGCAAGGATTCAAGAATGCGTGCCCTTTCCATACTTGGGGCATCAAGAGTTGTTTAGGTTACTGAGAAACCCTAATCATTAGTGCTTTGGTTATATTTTTGCTCAGCGCTGCGCCTTGCACAACGCTTCCCAAAAAGGGGCATCTGTAGACACCAAAATAGCACCAATCCGATTATGTGATTACAAGCACTGATCGCACTAACACACATAGTTCCCAGGGCAGCCCTCAGAGGTTAAAACAGTGGTTCTAACCACTCGCACAACAGTTTTGCAAGTCAAAAACCAATTTGGCACCTTTTAGACACTTTATTACTTATTCGTCCTACCCAGGGACGAGTGCAGTTTTTACTCGTCCTTCTCAGGGACGAGTGAAGGTTTTACTCGTCTTACCTAGAGACGAGTGTTGGCTGATACTCGTCTCACCCAGGGACGATTACCAGCGCTCGCTTCGGGGTGGGACGATTGTCAGGTTTGACCGACAAAAAGTCAAATCTCGACATATAACAACTCAGAACTACCACTCAGCTTTTCATGCATGACATAGGAGTGCGAGTGAGTTCTTTTGACAACACACATCTGCCAATTGACTTTCCCTTCCCTGCATGGGAAGGAGAGTAAGCTTTTTAAGACAACTCAGATTTGCCACTTAGCTATCCCTTCATTGCATGGGAGTGCAAGTGAGCTTTGCTAAAACATGCAAAGACATGCACAGAGGCAGTTAAGAAGCCCTTGATCAAGAAGAAGTCTTCTCTTCACAAACAAAAGCATTCATGCAAAGAAACACTTTTGCATGTTAATTCAAAAAGACCCCTTGGGTCTATAAAAACGGTGAGTTTTCTCACCCAAAAAAAAGATACAGAGAAGGAGCATTTTGAGCGACGAAGTGCTGCTAGTTCACTTACTGGCGATTTGTGCTTTCATAATCGTGGTATTTCTTTTAGTTTCATGTTTATGCTTTTGTCAAGTTTTTCATTTCATTTAGATTTATTTCAACCAACGTTAGATTCATCTTTTATTTTTCATACACAGGTGCTACTGACTTTCTTGTTTGTTTCTTTGAGTGCAGAGTTGCAGCATTAGAGGAGCGGCGAGGAGTCTACCTTACCAACGCAAGCGACGACAACATTTGGCCCGCCCATTCCAAACGTGGGCATGCGGAAGGAGGAAGACTAAGTCACAAATTGTAACAAAGACCAATTTAACGCTCCTAGCCCCTAAAAAGGGAGGAGACGTCTATGTAACCGAGGATAAGAAATTTGAATAAAGAGGGCTATGATTTCCTTACATCTTTTCTTTCGTCTCCAATTTATCTCCTTTCCTTGTTTTTGTGCATAGGATTAAAGCGTTATATTTCGTCTTATATTGCATAATTATAGTTTTCCTTTTGTTTTCGAAATCTCGTGCTTTCAATTTATTTTTTAGGAAGATAATATATTGTTCTTTCTTTTTCTTTTGCAAAGCTTTATCAATATTAACCAGACTAGGCTCTTCTTCTGTCCTAATGTTTACTTCATCAGCTTCTATTTCTTTGAGAAGTGGTTTATATGCCTTGTCAAAATCATCAAATAAGTTTTCTAAAGAAACTAATCCCTTGGGAATTCTATTTGTTTTAGGTTGAATTACTTCTACAAGTTATCCAATGATATCTTTCAACTTTTCTTCATCATCCTCTTCACATAGCATATTAGCATACTAGTTTTGGAGGTTCATAAAATCTTTAATATCTATATCATCCTAAAATACTTATAGATAGATAATGTTATCAGGCACAAAATGTTTATAAATAGAAATAGTGGAGAATTTATCCATGTATTTTATATCAATCTCAAGACAGTCTGCGCCTGATGCATTTATTGTTAACAAATTTGCAATGTGATTTTGTTCTCTAGGAATGTAAGAAATATTAAATGCAAAATATTTATCAATTTCATTTAAGACTATTGATTTATACTACTTTAGTCTTGGATGTTTGGTATGATATTTTCCTTTAACTTGTTGAATAATCATTTTTGCATCTCCACTGACAATGAGGTAATTTATGCCTAATTTATTTGCCTTTTTCAATCCTAACAGTAAAGCTTCATACTCGGCTACATTATTGGTGTAAGGAAATTCTAATTTGTAAGGGATTCCAAGGTAATTACCTTTAATATTTGTTAGATTGATTCCTATGCATGCCCTAATTTGATACTTTACACCATCAAATGTCATGGTCCACATCTCTTGGGTTAGTACCGTAGTGGATTCGACATCTACTAGCTCTCTAGTTTTAGGATCCATATCCTTTGCATCAAGAACTTCCATCAGAAATGAAGTATGCCAAATAGAGTAGACTCCCATTTCCTTCTCTTCTATAGATTTCACCAAATTAATCATAGTATCATCTGATTTTATTAATTCTACATAATACTTATTAAATGGCTCTCTCCTAAGAGTAATGTTTTATTTTCCTGATATGGGGATAGTGGCATAAGACCAATCTAATTGAATAGAACCACCCAAATATTCTTCCCAATGTCTACTTAGAAGCAAAGAAAAGAAAGGGTCTACATCTACAATTGCAACATCCATCACTATGCCCTTTTTGGGATACTAATCTAAATAAACAAGTAAACCAATAATTACCCCTACACATGGTATTTTCCTACTATCCATTACTAAAATTGGAGGAGAAGCTCTTGTGTAAATGAGCCCTAACTGATCTACTATCTATTTAGGTATAATCTTGTGAGACGTGCCACTGTTAAGCATACAATTGTGAATGACATGCCTTTCTTCTGAATCTAAATTATATCTAAGAGATACGTAGAATGGTCCAATAGATGAGTGTGTTCTAGTCTCATGGTTAATGGGTTTAATCACAGTACAAGATTGGTTTTCATTTTGTTCTATCAATCCAAAATCCTTATAAACTTGTTATCTGTATTTTTGGACTTTCAATAGTTTATCGAAGGGGCAAAGTAAATTATATGGCCCAAAAGGAATATCAGAGCAATCAAAGGCCCTAATTGATGCATAAGTACCTAAATTCTTCTCGATAGTCACCATTATTCTGTGAAGCAAAACATTAGCAGATTTTCTGACTTTTCCAATGTGATTCTTCATGTCAAACACCATTAATGCCTAAATTTAAATTTATTGTAAAATCTTCTATAAATAGTTAATGCTCACCATTCCAAAGGGTAGCTCTATGGCCATTAAAATTCATATGTAATTCTTCTTCACCTTGTAAATATAAAGCATATCACTATTTGGTCTCTCAATTTGTCTTCACTTCTATTTTGTTTAAGTTTGGATGTTTATTTTTGTGATGGCCACTTAAGATTGTTCACTTAATTTTATAATATGGATTTCATGGGTCTCATTGATTAGTTCTATAATTTTCATCTAACTTGGGGTGTCGAGGTTTTATTTTTACTAAATTTGGTCGATTGGTAGCACTCTAATTTTACAGTTTGGATTTCATGCACCCTCCTATTGGTTTTGGAATTTTCCCTTGCCCGTTGCACCGAATGATAAGTGAGGATAAGATGATTGGATCTATTATATGGTGTATCATTATTTCTATCGGTGATATCGAATGTGTGTATCTTGATGTGGCCATACCTCATCCTTTTCAGTTTTAGCTATGACATCCCTTTACTTTCTCTCTCATTCCTTTTTACCTCTTCACACTTTGTAGCGTACGTAGCTCAAACCAAATAAGTCAACCTTCTTTGGAGATCGACCATCCCTACCTCTCTCAGGATAGAGGATCATTAAATACTGGTCAAGGACTACCAGGCATGCACCCCCTACTCGTTCGGTGCCTATTTTTGTACCAAAAGTAATGTGTTATATATTTATGTAATATTGTAATACGAATAATTGTAGTTAATGACTTTACAAATAATTAGGGTAAAGAGGTTAGCCCAAAATTAGAAATGGGAATAGAAAAAAGAATCACAAGAAAATGTCCCCTCAAGGCCAACCCGTTTTGTTTAAACTTAGAAAAATGGTATAATTATCACAAGAGAAACCAACATTTGTGGGAGAAGTGTCAAACAATTCAATCATTACCAAGTACTACACCAAGTGGATATATTCAAATTAAGAGGTATATTCAAAAGATCACATCATACCAAGTGATTCATCATGTTGTGGTCCAATTGTCTTAGCTCCAAATAAATATGGAATATGGATACTTTGTATTGAATATAGATATTTCAATAAAATCACTATGAAGAACCACTATCCACTCCCTCAGATATATGACTTATTGGACTAGCTCTATGGTGTAAATTTCATCACCAGAATTGATCTCAAGTCTAGCTATCATCAAATATCCATAGAGCCCATTGGCATATGGAATGTTGCATTAGAATACAAGGAGGTTTTATTTTAGTGATTGATAAATATACCTTTTGGCTTGACCAATGCATCTACCATATTGATGAGTATTATGGATGACATCATGCATCCCTAAACCATCTCATTTGTAGTTGCCTACTTAGATGGAATTATTATCTATAGTAATACATGGGAGAAACATCTAAAACATGTTGGAAAGTACTTCAACCTTCAAATTCATACTATTTATGCTAATTTGAATAAGTAGTCATTTGAAATTATGAATATTCAATGTATCTTAAATATTATTGACAAATGGGGACTCCATGTTGATCCTAAGAAGATTCAAGTAATTATAGATTTGCCTACCCTTAAGACTGTAATAGAGACTTACTACATTTGAGGTCTTGTCAATTTATATCATTAGGATTCTCACACATTTCTTGGACACTATACCAAGTAACCAAAAGATATGCCAAATCCAAATTTTATTGGTGAGATACATAACAAAGGGTATTTGAGAGGTTAAAGGATAAATTATGTTCATCTCATACACATTCCCTAATTGATCTACATCAATATTTTATGGTAGTGACTAATGTATTAGATAATGTATTGGAAGTTGATCTCACAAAACATGAGCATCCAATTACCTATCATAGTGAAACATTCAATGAAGTGGTTTTAAAATACCCCACATATGACAAAGAGATATATACCATTATCTAAGCATGTAAATAATGGAAGTACTACATCTTGGGAAAGAAAATCATAATCAATATATATCATAGACCTCTAGAGTTTATTTAGATGTAAAGTAATATAAGGAATGGAATACATCAAAATAAACAACATATCTATAATATTTTTATTTGATCATCAAACACAAGAAAAGAGTATCAATTCAATAGCAGATTGTTTGAGCCAACCCTAATTATATAATTCACCATTATTCTCGATTCCTATGGATATGATACTTCTAATTGGTCTACCTTGTATAAAGTTTATTTTTATTTTGTAGAAGCATATCAAGCTCTTGATGTAGATAAGCATGTTTCTAATTTTTACTTGTAATATAACCTCTTATATCACATGTAACATATTTGTGTACCAAGTAATAAGTGCTTAAATATTATTTGGGAAACACACTTCAAAAAAGTAGTAGATTACTTTGGGTTGGAAAATGTTGGCATATTTTCAAAACCACCTATATTGGCCCAAAATAAGAAATGGTGTCAAGAGGTACATCAAGTCATGTACCCCTTGTGTTTTTTCTAAACCAACCAATAAGAAGTAGAGAATACATACACATTGAAAATTCCATCTAAACCTTTGGAATATATCTCCATGGCTTTCCTCTCATTCCATGTATTTTACATGGATGGCAAAATTTTGATCACTTTTTGGTCCACCCTATGGAGCATGATGAACACCAAGTTGACCATGTCCATAGCCTTCCAGCCTAATACTGATGACTAAATAGAAGTTGTGTATTGATTGAATATACATCTTCTTTGAATATACAATTCTAGGCATCCATGCACATGGTATCAAATTCTTCCCTACTTTGAACCTAGGTATAATCAAACTCTTCATAGCTTTACCAAACATAATACATTTCATACCTATTTTAGGTTGTAATATTTAGCACCTACTAATATTTTTCATGATGTAACCGATGGATTACTCACCTCATAAATAAAAAGAATAATTTTTTTAAGAAGGTTTAAGGAATAGATTTAGCATATCCAACAATAGTTCCATGACCGCTTACAAAACAATTAGAAAAATAAGCAATGTCATGACTAACATCAGTTTCCACATCATTTCAAGATTTGAGAGAAGGTATGATTACATCTTTAGAAAGAGACTTTTAGGGCACATAAGAATACTAAACCTCCTTGATATAGAACATACACCATTACCAAGAAGGTTGAAGAGAATGTCCTTGATTTAAATATTCCATCTTCTCTTGGTTTGCATCCAATATTTAATGTTGAACTTTGCAACCCCTATCCTCCATCTTTGTTGGAAACTTCTATAAAAATAAAATGATTGGACATTAAAGAAATCAATCCAATAGTTTAGATCTAATGAAGGAGGATTATATTTTTAACACATGGATTAAGATCACCAAAAGGAAGTCTATTTAGATGTATAGAGTGGTCAAGGCAAGATAGCATTATCACCAAGGGGAATGGATCATAAAATACTAGATAAAGACATGATTTCTACACTGTTAGAAATAGAGTATATTACATCATTTGGGTCATGTAAATGTATCTTCCAAGGTACATACTTAGGACATTAGATTACTTTAGGGGGAAGTTATCTAGTTACTTCATGCAATGTAATAAATGCACAAGTGTCAATGTGCAAGTTGTATATGTGCAAGTTGTCCCTTGCACAACTAGGTAGAGTGTTGGCCAAGGAACCTATTTTCCTATATAAGAAAGGCCTCATTGTAATACAAATATAGAGTCGGGGGACATAGTCAGATAGTGTAGCTTAGAGCATAGTACAATTTTGTGTAGATCACCATCCATTGGTGATGGGTGCAATGTAGTTCAGTAGCTTTATTAATGGAGTGTTCATTTCCTCCATAGCTACATTGTATTCTTTTATGTCATTTCTATTTATAGCATATTTCAATCATCTAGCAGATTTACTTTCTTTCATATTATTCTGCATCTTGTGATTGCTATCTCCTAGTGCTCATTACATCAAAAGCTAACAGTGGTATCAGAGCCACGATAGATCTAGCCATAGTAGGTCAATAGGAAAACCACCATTATTATTGAGCCTAAGTTTTTTGTCAACCTGACATGCTACTAGACCAACCACTATCAAAAACTCTCAGAAGAGTCTAGGTGGTAGAATTAGGGAGAGCCCAAGTGAGGACTAAAAGAAATCTCAGTTCCAAAAATACTGAGATTACATTTGACTAGAGTCTTTTCCACAGAGTTGCAAGAAAAACTCGTGAAGACTAGGACTCAACATTCAATCCACTAGATTGACAAATCATCTAGTGAAGATCATCCAGGATATCTGGAATTTGCTAACTATTACCTAAAGTTTCTTTTGTTGCAAAAAATTAATTCTTAGAGGATTGGGACTCCTACAACAGAAATCTAGGAGACTCCAACTTCGTTGCTCAAAGGTCGGTGTACCTTCATAGTGTAGAGATTAGTTCCTTGTGCAAGAGAAGAATACTATGGAAGAAGACTTCTAGTGAAGAGTCATGGTGAAGTCAGGAGATTAAAGATCTCCATTGTTGGATTGAAGAACTTCATAGTTGAAGAAAAGGCCATAGAAGCCTTGATACAAAAAGGCCATAGAAGCCTTGAAGAAGAAGCCACAAAATCTTAAAAAAGGCCACAGAAGCCTTGATACTAAAAAGGCCATAAAAGCCTTGATACTAAAAAGGCCATAGAAGCCTTGATACTAAAAATGCCATAGAAGCCTTGATACTAAAAAGGCCATAGAAGCCTTGATACTGAAAAGGCCACAGAAGCCTAGATACTAAAAAAGGCTCCAGAAGCCTTGATCCTGAAGAAGAATTCAAAAAGAATATCTGATTCAAAAGTAGATTAAGATTTCAGTACTAATATTTTTGTTGTAGGGAAAGAAGATTCAATGAGTTGAGAAACTTCCTACAAGAAAGTTAGGAAGAGTATCTTCTTCAGAATCAACTCAGCACCTAAAGCAAAAATGAAGAGATCAGGAGAATATCTCATTGAAGAACTTCTAATCTTGGAAGAAGAAGAAGGACTAGGAGAGTCTTGCTCACATTCAGAAGTAGTAGAATCAGAGATCCAGAAGAAGATCTCACCACCAACACTTCTAGGAGTAGAAGGTTGAAGAGAAGGTCTCAAGGAAGACCAACAAAAGTTGCAAGATCAAAGACCTTGGGAAGGTCTCAATGAGCATCTAATAAAAGGCTAGGAGAGCCTTACTAAAGAAATCATCAAAGGAGAACTCACTGGAGAAATCCACTACCAAGGAGAAGCCCCTGATAGTGAAGGACTTGGGACAATTATCGCCATCCGAAAACAAGCCCAAGAGAAGGAGAATTTGGCAAGGAGTGCCAAATATGAGAAGGAGAATTTGGCAAGGAGTGCCAAATCTAGAAGAAGAATTTGGCAAGGAGTGCCAAATCCTAGAAGAAGAATCCAGTGAAGACCTCAAGACATTTAAAATCTTGAGAAGAAGATCCTGCTTGAAGTCAAAATTTGACAAGAAGACTTGAAGATAGAAGAAGCTCACCAAATCTAGGAGATTTGAAGATTACCTCTCACAGCAAGAAGGCACCACTTCAGAGACAAAGACTTCTCCAAATCTACAACAGAAGGAGGAGACCACAAGAGGAGAACAAGCCACCAAATCTTAGGCTCATGAAAGAAATTTTGAGATCATATTTTGGTGAAGAAGGAGTTGTTCAGGATAGTCTACAAAAAGTTGCAAGATCCTACTCGAAGCAACAACTTGGTGATCTTAGACACCAAGATTCACATCCTCTATAGAAGTGGCAAAAGAACTACGGAAGCTTTAAAAAGGTAAGCAAATTTTGGTGCAAATAAACTTGTTAATTGGATTACTTATCAGATTTGTTATAGCACCTTAATTTAGATTAAAGTTGCAAGAAGAAGAAAAATTGGATTACAAGTCTTCAAAAAGTGCAAAAAGAGAAAATTTATTTTTAAGGTTCATTTGCACATTAATTAGGAGTTGATTAGATTTCAGTATTACATCTATCAACTACCTATCATCTACTTTGGAAAAATAAAAATAAGACTAAGTCCTACAATATTGATTGTAGTGAAATTGTAGAATAATTATTGAAGGTTCATTTCAAATTATTCTTGATTAGTTGTAGTAAATTGATTAAGTGCATTATCTTGAGAGTTGATTGGAGTGATAAGGTGAAATTGTTAGTGCATTAAAAGTGAAATATTATTAGATTCATTTGCACTATTCTATTGCTCTCAAAAGGATTAGTTTTGTGTACTTGAGAAGGGCACAAAATCTTATTTGAATCAAGTGTCTAAAGACACTATTAAAGCATAAAAATATGCAACACATAGTGGCCAAGGGAAGCCACCAAAATAGGTTAGTACAATCCAAATAGCAACTAACTAAAGGCAGAAAAAGAAGCTTCAAATATTGAGACTTGGTGAGTCTCAAATCCAAAGCATTACAGGGTTAATTGCATGGTACAAAGGGCAAAAAATTACAGCTACAAAGAAGCTTCTATCTACATCATTAAGGGCTTGGATTTATCATCAAAGTATCCAAGAAAAAAGGGTAAGGAGTCTAGCCAAAGAGACATCCTCAAAACCCCCATATTTGCATTCAAAAATCTGCTACAAAACCAGAATTTTAGACCTGCAAAAGAGTGCAAGAAAAGGTGCAATAAAGAAGGTTTTATATACATATAAGGTTACATGGTATTGCACTTCTACAATACATTATACGTAGGAAGAGAGAAGATTTGAAGGTGCCTCAAAAGGCACAATATCTATAGGGTAAGCCAACCAAGGAAGGTCGAATGTTAGCACTCTTCTTCCATAGCAAAAGGAGCCACTCAAAGGGCTCACTCTCCGCATATCTTGGATGGACGAACCTGCAAAATCAAAGCCCACATAAGGCTATTATCAAGCTGCATTTACGTAGACAAAAAGAGTGCTCATCTACAAAGAGAAGGCATCAAAATCTACTTCTACCAACGTGGGATGGACAACATAACAAGAGGCTATCTACACTACAAATAAGCACAGGAATCAGCACGTTGAAGGCATAGAAGACAAGGAGAAAAGGTGCTACATTCAAGGTCTTAAACTTGGAGAATATCATCCACCAAAGGAAGCACCAAAATCGCCATTCGAAGCTCCATAGCACCTCATCAATTCACCTACAAAAGAAAATATTGCTTGTTGTCCAAGAAACAAAGCAAGCTAAGGAAAGGCATATGAAAGGAGTTATAATATTCTCCTTGGAAGCGTTATAGCAAAGGAATTCATGTAGAGAGCTTGAATGCCACTTGGCATAAACTTTCTAAGGTGCCATTTCATCTCTCAATGCTCAAGAAACCTCACGCAGGAGTTACAGGGAATATCAAGGAAGTGGTGACACTTGTTATCTTCCACAAGCCTCACACAAGTGCCCACACGAGTGCTCATACGTTATAGAGTGACCAAGAAGCATTAAAGAAGGAAATCGATACGTTAAGAAAGGTGGAGTGCTCATACGTAATGGATGTGACACTTATCACAAAGTTCAAGATCTTTCTTCCATAAAAAGACACTCAAGTCCAAAGCAGTCAAGCATAGGAAAGCATAGTCAAAGCATAGCAAAGCACAGCGTGGAAGGAAGGAAGAGGAAGCATTAAAATCTCCTGGTCTTGAAGGTCAAACCTCTCCATATTTGTAGCACCTACATTCCAGCATTAAATACAAGGAATTCCAAAGCATAAGCATTATTTCTAGTGCCAAAGGAGGACATTCAAGTGTTGTTATATTTAGTTGGAAAAGGTACTAAATAGTGTGGTGATACAACGTTCAAAGGTAAGGTTTAAATCCTATTTATTATTAATTTAACTTTAGGGATATATAAGGGTTATAATCTAAGTTTAAATCTTAGATTTTAAAAGCAAAAACCATAAGGGATAACTTATCAAATTGAAATAATATTTACAATTTAACCTAGGATAAATAAGGAATTCTACTTGGGATTAAATTATTTAATATTTTAGAACATGAGAGAGAGAGCAGAGAGAGGATTGCAGAAGTAGGATACAAAAACAATGGTATAAATGGTATCCAATAGCTAGGGATGATGCCTAGTGCAGGGGATTCAGAACCAGGTAAGTAGGAGGTTAGGACTGAGGGTTCTCATGGGATGGTGCATGCAGACTCCCAAGACAAGGAGCCCCCCGACAAGCATGTCGATGGCCCTAAACTTGAGATCTAGAAAATCCTCCTACACCTAGATCACCTCAGGTAAGGTGATCCTACCCAAAACTTCTAGTGTGAATTTAATCATGGTGGTATCAAACATTACCATCCCATCTGATGTCTTTTCCAACTACATTTATGGGGCCTCCTTCTCCCTTGTCAGTAAGTTTTTTGGAGGATGTCCAAACATGGAGACCATAAGGAACTGGGCCTTCTCCAAATGGAAAATTATAGGAAATATGGAGATCATTTCCCTATTGAGGGACTTCTTTATCATCAAGCTCAACAACCGAGATGACACCAGTCAGATCCTCACTAGAGAACCCTGGTTTCTAGGTAGGATAAGCTTTTTCTCAAGAAGAGTGGTAAATTTTAATCCTAACACTCAGAGTATAAAATTTACCCCTATATAGGTCTGGATCCTAGACTTACCATTTCATCTTTGGCAAGATGATGTTCTTAAAGCAATCATGAGGGCTATCGGTGAGCTAGTGGCTTTCGATCCTACAACCAAGGTGGGATCTATGATGGTCCACATATGCATTTGCATGAATGCAAACCTTGAATTTGAGCTCCTGTATTTCATCAACCTGATCTCGAGCTCCTTCAAATGGCTCCAACCACTAGTATACAAAAATAAACAAACTTTTTGTGCTCAGTGTCACATGCAAGGGCACCTCCAGAATTAGTGCCCTCTCACTAAGCATCTAGAGGAACTTGTGGGTGATGGCTCATTCCCAAAGGCTCCCCATAGTATCATATTCCCCCCATACCTTGTCCTTTCCCAGGTATGGCCACCCCATCCCTCAGGAAAGCAGTCACCCTACATGGAAAAAAAAGAGGCATCCTGTATGTGGCAAAGGGAAGCAATAGGTTGACCCTCATCCAATGCTATATTTTTACCAGGTATATACCCATCTTGACCCTATTCCTAAGTTTATTCCCTATGATATGGTATCCCCTGTAGGCTCTTCCTCATTTTTAGTTGTCCCTATGGACCCACCCTTGGTCCCTAATCCCACTTCCCCCTTAGTGGCCTCCCTAGAGGACCCTTCCCTGACCCCCAGCCTCAATCTAGGTGATCCTCTCCTTGAGTCTGGTCTTGTCCCTGGTATTACTCTTGGAAGCCCCTAAGGGATCCCTCCCCCCAACCTCCTAACTCCCATCTCTTCTGCCACCACCTCCTTTCCCCATCCCCCTCCAGATCCCTCCCTCCCTCCCTTGGCTACCTTTGAACCTTTTTTTAAGTAGTCTGATGGTGATGATGAAGACAACCTCCTATCCCAAGAAGCCAAAGTTACTCTCACTTCAGCCTGTCTGTAGAGCATCTCGGTCTACTTCATGTCAGTTTTTGATATCCCTACCTTGGTTAGTTCTAGAATAGGATCCATGAGTGAAGAGATTCCTTTGATCCATGAGTGAAGAGAAGAAAAGGATCCCTTTGGTGTCTTGGTCCCTAGTTTGTAGACCCAAAAATGAGGGAGGCATCAATCCTAGGAGGGTCTCCCAAATGAACCTTGTCCTCTTGACCAAGCATGCATGGAAAGTTTTCACCAACATCCAGACTAATTAGGTCCATATAGTCAAGAGGAAATACCTCCAAAACCATCCCTTTCTAAGTGACCATCAGCCCTAAAATGGGTCAGAATTTTGGAAATCGATATCTCAGACCAGGAATATCATTCAGAAAGATAATAGATGGATCCTCTGTGATGGGAACACCATTGACTTCTGAGAAGATAGATGGCTCTAGGATGAGGTTTTAAGTGAATATAGGGTACTATGGGTCCTCAAACCCACTTTAGATGCCTCCAAAGGTTGCAAGGTAGCCAAATTCATCATTAGGCTCAATAGAAAGCCAACTTGGGATCTCATAGAAGATTCTAGGTTTCCAATCCAAGCGGTATCCCTCTCTGCCCTACTCAACTTAGTCATAATACCAATAGGAGAGGTAGTGGATAAGGTCATCTAGATAGGTACTGATACTAGATCCTTCTTAGTTAAGTCAATAAACTTCCTTCAGGAGCCATCCCAAGCATCCATCTTCCCAGTCAACCTTATGTGGAAAAGAAAGCTCATCCCCAAAATTAGTTTCTTCTCCTGGATGGCCATCCAAAACAAAATCCTTACTGTTAAAAATTTAGCCAAAAGGGGATTCGTGATCCCAAACCACTACTTTATCTACCTGTCAAGCTAGGAATATACAAACCATATATTTATTAGCTATGATTTCTCCTATGAGGCCTTGGGTCACCTCCTCCAATATTTTCACATTCAATGGGCCCAACCCAACTCCATCCTAGATCTATTTTCTCAGTGGTCGGATCCCTTCCACCACCCCAAGCTCCATTCCCTCTAGAGCCTCTACCTCCCTCACCTAATTTAGCAAATTTTTTTGGAGTGCAACAATAGAGCCTTTTTCTCCCCCCCAGGGATCCTCTCACCATTACGGGTAAAGCCCTTGCCTATACTTTTGATAACATCCACCTCCTTCCCCCTTCCCCGTCCATACCTCAAGCAAGTAAGCTATCCCTTCTTTGCTCCTTGGGCATCCCTATAGACATCTCAATTCCCCCCACAATCCTAGCCCCAGATCCAACCTTAGGTGGTTGGCACCCCTGGTTGGATGGGTTAATTTGAACTTCAATGGAGTTCCCAAAGGTAATCCAGTGCCCTCAAGAGCAGGTGGGATCATCCACAACCATGAAGGGAATATTATTTTAGCTTATGTAGAGTTCTTGGGTACCCATACTAACAACTTCGTTGAAGCCTCGATGCTTTGGTGAGGGTTGTCTATCCTCCAAGAGGATCCCAAAAGAGCCATCATTGAGGGGGACTCCTTGAACATCATCAATTTCATGACCAAGCAGAAGGATCCATCTTGGAAAATTTTCAACATCATTCAGGAAGCCAGGATGATCTTATTGAGTCTTCCCCAGACGTCTATCTTCCATACCTTCAGAGAAGGTAACAAGCTTGCAGAAACTATGGCTAACATGGCAACCTCATCAAGGGGACTCAAGATCTAGAGAGGTGATTTTCCCAAAGAAATTTCTACTGTAGCTATCTAGTAAAAAATTAGATTTCAATATGCTCAGTCCCAAGATGCTATCTCCTAGTGCCATGTTGAGTCATATGATGGGCTCTCTCTTGGTTTGTGTCCTCAATATCTCCCATAGAGCCTCCCCCCATAAGGAATCAACAAGTGGCTCATGTTTCACCTTCTATATAGGTCCTATCCCTAATAGCTCTTCAATCCCCAGTAGCCCCCTCATCTACTATGTCAATCACATCAAGAGCACTGACATCTATCACGTATGTAATCTCCATATGCTCCTTGGTGATTTGGCCTTATCCTTCCATGTTTGCAATGTGGCTATTTACTATTGGATAGGTTATGGTAGCCACTGGACCCCTCTCTCTACCTCATCACGGTCCCATCTTTGGATGGCTTGCATATTAGCGTAATCCTTCTTATCCTCACCTTACCACATAGCCTCCTTCATGTCCCCTCTACCTTCCAAGTGTGCCAACCCTTTATTCCATCATAAAGTCCCCATGCATGCAAAAATTTCTTCTCAATATTTCCTCTACCCCAGTTCCAGTCTTGGGCTTGTTATTTACCTCTTGTTGCAAGGTGTGTTTCATCATTGCCTTCCCTTCTCTTCGTCCTACCACAAACTCGAACTTTGGCCCTCGACTCTTCTTTCCTAGTCCTAGATCTCTCTCCCCTGGTAGCCCCCTAAGGCTCCAACCTTCCCCTCCCACTCTGATGACCACTGTGTATGTTAAGCTAGACTTCCTCACCATCAGTGATACCACTCTCATATTCATGAATGCAAAGGGGCTCATCCTATTTCTATGCAAATTTGTTGGCCCTAATTAAGAAATTATGAAATGTTTTGTGGAGACATGGAAAAAATGTGAAGTCAGGGTCCATGGAGTCCACTTCAAGCTCACGCGTGAGCTACTATGCAATATTATTGGGTTCTATTCTGACAGTATCTTTATTAGGCATGATAAACACAACTGGGAGGAATATCTCAAGCAAATCCTGGATAGAGTGAAAGGCTATAGATGGGATAAATCATCTATGTACCGCTCAACCCTACCTCCCCCTTAGAGCAAAGTGATCATCCCCATCCTCCAATTCATCACCTGTGATGACCTTGATAAACCCCTTCATAGCTTTCACTTGAGCTTTATTAACCACCTTCGGTATTATAAGCAAATTTGTATCCTATATTATCTGTTGTACTCTATAATGATTTCCATCGAGAAAGCCCAAAAATGCCAAGCTAAACCCACAAGGGGCTCCTGGTTGTCATCTATTGTCACATAATGGCCAACCATCCCCCTCTCCAAGAGGTCCCCCCTTATCATCTAATCCCCCCATGATTCCCCAGCCTCTTCTCGGAACCACAACTTCAAGGACACATATGGTAGCCCCAAGGCACTTGCCAAACATTGCCACCCCAAGAGCATTAGGTGTAATCCAACAAGGAAGAGGAAAGTTGTAGAAGGCACCCTTGGTGGTCCTAGGTCCTCAAATCATCTCAAGAGGCCTAAAAAAGAGAAGAAGGCCTCCCTTGAGATCATCTCAAACACTGACAGTGACCTCGAGGTATTCTCGACTCAACTCCTTCTGAATATGGCAATCAATGCAATGACCACTTTGGCAAAATCTACACACTCCGCCATCAGGATCCTTAAGCAGTTGGTTCGGAAGCAATGCGAGGGGTCTGACCAGGAGGATACCACCAAATTTTGATGTTTTCTAATTCTAAGCATGGGTGCTTCCCAGCATGGCTAGGTGTGGATGTTTGGCTATTTTTGGAGGTATGACTATTTTTTGCTTTTGGATGTATGGTCGTTCAAGTTGCTAGTTTTTGTATGTTTGGTTGGTTTTGTCATTCAGCTTCTATTTATTGGTTTCCCCACCAGACCATGGGTTTGTTATGTTTATATTTACTTATGTAGGTAGCATTTTAGGTTTCAAGGCTCTGCCTTCCTTTCTGGTGCTTTGGCCCCTTTTGTCATAAGGTTCTAGGATCCTATTAAAAAACCCAGCTTGTATATAAAATCTACTTATCAAAAAAAATTCTTTAACATTTTGTAGATATTATTAATTTTCTAATTTTCCAAATTTAGGAGTGATAAGGGTTACAACATCAAACTACATTATTGGAAATTAGAAACACTTGAATAAAATCCTAAGGGTTACAAAAGAGGTTATTAATATTTTTTTGTTAAGGTTGAAAATTTATAATTTTCTTTTCTCAAAAATTTCTCAAAAGGGACAAAAGAAATCCAACATTAAAACCTCTTCAAAATTGAAAAGTTCTTAGTTCAATAGGAGTAATAAGGTGTTAGAAAAGTTGATTTTTGATCTTTACAAAAACTATACAAAATCAACCAAAATTGAACTATACTTTACAAAAGCACTATATCATACTCCAAAATCATTAGGGAGTCATTAGGAATTCTACAAGACTTGATAATAACAATATCTATCAAAGATTACCAATTTGGGAAGATATAAGATTTCTTCAAAACCTAAAATTAGGTGTTCATACTCTCATTACTAGGGAGACATAAGGAAGCTTACAAACCTAAGGATTAATAAAGGTTTTATCAAATCAAGCTTATATACTTCAATTAGGGATCAAATATCCTAATATAGGGAGCTATAATAAAGACTACAATTCTATCTCATTTTTTTAAAATTCAACCTTATATCAGTTTAGCAAAAACATCTTCAGATGCATGGACAAGCCTAGAGAAAATATTTGAAGAAAATAATAAGGTAACTATTCTTCATCTCTAAACTCAAATTCACTCATTAAAAATGAATTATGGGGAAATCATAGAATTATTCCTAAGGAAGGTAGCAGATATTAAAGGGAAATTGTTGATCTTAGGAGAAACAATTAAGGATGAACTACTTACTCAAGTAACCATGAGAGCACTTCTAGATAACTATGAGCATTTGATAACATCTTTATAGGTTTTATGTAAAGATAATTCTTTTGATGACTTAGTCAATATACTTCAATAATATGAAGTAGAAAACACCTTGAAATATGATATGACTAACACTGCATTGGCATCAAAAGATAATCCATAGGGAAATATTGTTTTATCAACAAGAGGATGGAAAACATGGTATTATCATGTATACAGAAAAAACAGGTCATAATACCAACTATTGCAAATACAATCCAAAAAATAGGAACCAAGGAAATCATATGAATGATGGGAATCAATTTTAACCTCAATAATATCAAAGGAATCCTTGTCAAAATCAATATCAGTGACCAACCAATTATCCTCAACTAGAATATCAGAAGATAAATAAGAAAGGATATATGGTTTAGAGGATATAATAAATTGTAGAACTGGAAGAACCCACATAAGACTATGAGGTGAAAGCTCTATAAGAAAATGTAACATATTACAGAGACACTAACTATTTTCTTGAACATGTTACAATAATACAAAAGAAGAGTACAAATTTTAGGATGAAGAAGAAGAAGATCCATATTTAAGACTAAAGTATTCAATACCCAAATAATTTAATACATGGGGGTGTTAGAAATAGAGTATATTACATCATTTGTGAAGAACATGTGCTTATACTAAGAGGGGGGTGAACAGTATAACATAAAAAATTTTCCCAAATAGTAGCATCAGCATTAATAAAATAGTGAACATCACACAAAGCATCACACACATGAGAGACATCATTTTTAATGTGGTTCACCCAATGTGGGCTACCTCCACAGAAAAATATTTCTTCTAAATATTTCTCAAATAATATTTTAGGAATCCTTCCCAAGGACTAGGCTCAATAAACTCAACTCAACCAAGCACCTCAATGAACAACCCTTTCTCACAAACCCTAGTCCAAGCATGTATCAATCAACTCAAAATGTTTCCAATAATGCTCAACAACAAATCTCACATAACAATGATACTCATGTTCTCTTCTAACTCAATTTCAAGTTCTTTGCTCAACCAATGGGCTTCAACAACAATGTTTATAAAACAAGGTTTAATCACAACTCTCAATCCAGAAAACCTTGAAGCATTAAACCAATCACTTTCAAAAAGAAAACCAAAATCAATCATTTTCACTCCAAATATATTTACAGAAATCAACCACCATAATCAGTCAATAGGATAATGTGCCCATACCTTTTATGAATATGAAGAAGTCTCTTTGGAAATCTGCCACAATCACAATATTCTTTTGCCAATATTCACAAGGGTTAGAAGATCATAAAATAATCAACATTACTCCACTTCACAATTATATTCACCAAGGCTTTTAATTAGAAAATATTTTTAAGAATTAATGCACAACTTCCTTATCACTCATAAAAACCACTTGTACCATAAAATAAAATAAATCAAAACATTGCATAACCTTGTCACTCCACAAACCACTTATACCATAAAATAAATCATATATTTTATATCCTTCCTTTCAACACTTTTGCACTAAAAATAATCACAAAGATTTCTTAGGCAATATCTCACATTAATCAAATATCAAACCTTATTAAAATATTATAGCTTGCTCAACCTTATATCTCCCACAAAAATCATAATCAAACCTTAGCAAGTAAATATTTCAATTAAAATAATGATCCCCACAAATATCGATGTTGGAGTGCATACCTCAAAGGAGCCCTCGAAGGGCCTTGGCATTTTGAACCTTTTCCCACTATGCTACCAAGAAGTAGCTAAGCCACGTGAGCTAAGATTGCCCATGTGAGTGCCTTGGGCACTCTCTTCCTTAAACTGCATGCACTTTCCTCACAAGGCACCAAAATTTGACCATCCATGACTTGACTACCCATGTCACACTCCATGAAATTTGTTGTGCAATATTTGGATGCAGAAATACTTTTGGTTTTCGGAAATCATGCGAAACTCCTTAGGTTTATTAAATGGAAAACCTTTGGCTTATTTATATAAGCCATCCTTCAATGCAAATACGTCGGCCCTCTTAATATTGCCCTCATGATGTCGGTGGAGCTATTAAGAAAGAAGGAAAAAACCTTTTAAATAAATTAAAATTTAAACTAAACCTTTAAAATTAAATTTCTCCATTACCGGGGCACCTTTTTCGATGAAACAAAAAGTCAACTTGGGTTTTAAGAAAAATTCATTTCAAATATTCCATCCATTGGTTTTAAATAAAACCTTTCCTTGCATTGGTTTTCATAAAAACCTTTTGCTAAGCTTCCCTTGAAGCTCCTTTTGGAACCAAATGTCATGCATCCCTTCTAGAACCTTTTATCAAAACCCTTGCTTCTCATGAAGCTCTTTGTGGAATAAAATCATAGTGCTTACTTACATAGGTCCTTTTGACATCAATGACAAATTTTAGCTTAGGGACTCAAAATGTCCAACAATTTGGGTCATGTAATTGTATCTTCCAAGGTACATGCTTAGGACATTATATTACTTTCAGGGTAAGTTATCTAGTTACTTCATGCAATGTAATAAATGCATAAGTTTCAATGTGCAAGTTGTCCCTTGCACAACTAGGTAGAGTGTTTGCCAAGGAACCTATTTTCCTATATAAGGAATAACTTATTGTAATACAGACATAGAGTCGGGGGACATAGTCAAATAGTGTAGCTTAGATCATAGTGCAGTTTTGTGTAGATCACCATCCATTGGTGATGGGTGGAATGTAGTTCAGTATCTTTATTAATGGAGTGTTCATTTCCTCCATATATACATTGTATTCTTTTATATCATTTCTATTTACAACACATTTCAGTCATCTAGCAGATTTACTTTCTTTCATATTATTTAACATCTTGTGATTGTTATCTCCCAGTGCTCATTACATCAAAATCTAACATACACTTGATGTAAAAAGTTAACATAATGGGACCCATTTATTTTAAGGGGTATGAATTAGCCATGTTTGTGACCTTTATAGTCCATGGCTTTATGCCCAAACATACCCAAAAATCTATTTTTTAATTATAAACATATTGTTAGGGGTATAACTTTGCACTCAATACTTTATTTTGTTCCATTCAGGAATCGATAAAATGATTAGAAGGATAACAATAGGTTCATCTAGAATATTTTTCATAGATAGAATTTCCATCACCTTTATGAAAAAATGCTCCAAAGGCCCTAAAAAATGCAAAACAAAATATTTAGTAAACATAGTAATTTTCTATTTTTAGATTTTCATAGCCAAAATGCATTTGTAGCTATGCTGACACATCAATAGAAGATAAAATATAAAAGTATAAGTCATACATATGTAATATTATTTAATTTCCCCTTTGTAACTTGTGGAAGATGAATCAACACATTTCCATATGGGTGACCTAAATCATGGAAGAGGAACCACCATATTTCCATATGGATGACCTTCCATATTTTGTATAATGAACTTATGACACACCAATTATTGTTTAAATAAATATGCCCCCCTAATTGTAAAAGTGTGAGTAGTTAATGCAATGTTATAACCTCACATCTCTTCATAGAGATTGCTTGTATTGTATTCTATTTTTTGAGTAATAAAATAATTATGCTATTTTGCCTGTATATTTTTGTATTCTAGTTTGGTATACTCTTTTATTTCTAGATTACACTCTTTCTTAATCTCCAAAGCATAGAAATAATAGGAAAATAGTTTGGTATTGAAAAACTATAATCTCATAACATCCTATATTCTAATCAAAAAGTTTACAAAAAATAATTTTGGTGCATAGATCTTATCAATTTTACTAAATATTCATTCATCACCCTAATGATTAATATGCCAATTAAACCATAAATATTTATCTAACTTAGAAGGACATCTAAGAATATTAAACCCTCTTAAATTGTTCATGTCAACCATATTTATATGCAACAACAAAGAAGAAGGCACCCAACTTTAATACCTACTAGATTTGATCATATTAAAATTCCCAAAAACAACCCATTTATCTATAGAAAAATCGATGCTTAACCAATCCCATAATAAAGCTTTTTTAGAAGCTAAATTTATAGCACAATATATCAAAACCATAAAATATAGCCTCTAGTACAAAAGATGGGACACACTAATATATTCTAGGGATCCTCACCAAATCTAATCTTCATACTTTTAAGCCAAATGGAAGACAAATAATTGATTTATCACATTCTTCTTGATGAGAGGTACTCAATCAAAAACCTTTCTTCCAAATAACTTGAAGGAAAACATTTAATATTTAATCACAATATTTTAAGGTTGTTATTGTGAACCATTGAACCTTATTCTATATTTTCTATATTTGAGGGATAACCCCCTAACATTCCATGAAATGAATTTTAAACTCATACAATTTTAGAAGACATGGATTCCTAGATAGAATCTTAAAAATAAATTCTAGCATCATATCCCATGGGGACCTACCAAGAAACTTAGAGCTATCTCTATGATGTGGGAAACACTCTTAATAAACGACACAAAATGGCACAAATGAAAACTTGCAATTACATTAGTCAAAAACATATTTATAGGCATGTTTGCCTTTACAATTCAGCATTTAATATGCACGATCCGTGTGAGTATTAAATGCAATATCATACTAATCCCTATCATTCCTCCCCACTGAGGAAGCATTGGTCCCCAATGTGTACAAGTGTGGAAGAGAAATATGGGTAGCTGAAGAGTGTTGGGTACAAAAAAAATGCACTTTTGTTACAAAAATAGGAAGACCTATTGTGACTATTTCACAACTAATCCCAATATTGGGGACCCCCTTGAAATTTGTAAAAAAAAATTGAGTTAATGGGATAGTATTGAGCAATTGGATGCTTATTTTTTATTTTTGAAAGTCCCTTTATTTTTATTGAATATGGTATTAATGGGGACCACTTTGCTAGTAGGGTATGGCTTGATGTTTGTGAGTTGTTATGGCTAGCAAGGTAATCTTTAATATTGCTCAATATTTATATTTTAGTTTGTTGATGTTGTTTAATTTCATTAATTTTCATTATTAGATTTTAGTGGTTAGTTTTATTTTATTTATTTTAGAGGTCCTTTGTTGGTTTGTGTTATTTTATTTTAAAGGTGATTGTATTTTGTGTTTTTAATGTTAGTGTATGTTATTTTGTGTTGATTATTTTATATTTCCTTAGAGTGCTTAGTTGTTGGATTTATTTTATAGTCTTTAGGTTTCTTTTATATTTTATTTTATTTAGTTGCTTTTAGGTTAGTTGGTTTGTCTTTATGTGATTGTTCTTAGATTTACCTATGTAGACACTAAAATCATGTAAATCAGATAATACTGCTAATGCACCACTCTTATCGACATCATATGGCCCCATTGGGCAACCCTAAGGGGTTAATTAGGGATCCCAACCACTTTTGGGAAGGTTTACCCCACTTTTGGAGGGTTTTGGGGCATGTAGCCATGGTTGTCCCACCTAGGGACGACCATAGTTCATGGTCATCCCACCCAGGGATGACCACATGCAACCATCCCTGGGTGGAATGACCATGTTCTAGACCCCTCAAAAGTTAAAGGGCAGAAAAAATGGCAATAAATTTCTATCATTTATCCCACCCAATAAATCATGACATATTTGAAGGTTGTCATGGCCATTAGGGCCTACAAATTAGAGGTCCAAATGGAAAGCCTCTTCTCCCTATGCATGTCAAAGACATTGCCAAGTGGTGACACTTGCCTTGCATGCCAGAATTTTCCCCTTTGTCCCCTATGCCCTCTTGGGCTATAAATTGAGGTGTTTTCACCCAATTCAAAAAAAGGAGAAATCTGCAATTATTGACAATGAAGTGCTACCAATATTTTCCCTCAACCCTTGTCCACCTATTTGCCTCAAAAACTTATTTAATCAAAGGTGTTTTTAGGGTGTTCTAGGAGATGTTCATTTTCTCAAAAACCAATAAATTTTGAGAGTTAGTTTCCAAAATTTGATGACAAGACCCCTAAGAGGATTATTGACCAGATCCAAGTGGAATTGGTGGCAAAAACCATCCTATTTTATGGTCGTCCCCCCTGGTATGGTTAGAAAATCTTATTGGAACTCCTAGGGATGACCATGAATTGGCCCACAATTTTGATCTAATTTTTGTGTAGATCAATTCTATAGCATTAGAATAGCAGCATACTCAATTTTGGTTAAGTTTTGAATAGATTTGATGTGTCGATTTATGTTTTTGTGATTTCAATCTTAGTTGTTCCTTCCAGGAATGACCATAGGTTTTGATCACAATTCCACTTTAATTTATGCTTAGATCCTTCCAAAATCATCTCATTAACATCATACTAAATTTTCAAGTCATTTGGAGTTATTTATATTTGTCACAAATAAGTTTTACTTTCTTTATTACATACTTTTTAGGGTTTTCATATCAAACGCATATGCTATTAACATCATTCAATCTCTTGTGTGTAGGTGCAGGTATTCTATGCATGAGGGAGGAGCTAAGGAGATGAATAAATGTAGCCCAAGGATAGCTCTCAATTATGGGTTGCGAGAAGAACACTTGATGTGCACCATTAAGCTCATGGAGGGATTTGATTCCTCAAGTTTTGTAAATTGAAATGTATCACATTGAAAAGCCCTCAAGGGGATGTATTGTAACTGTTGAATTGATAAATTAATTAATACAAGGAGAACCCCTATTTTTACTTAACACATTTATCAATTTAGTAGCTTACTTTGCATTATTTCTTATGCATGCTTTAATCTAAAAAAATACATTAGATTGCATTGCATTTCAATTCAATCTATTAGGCATAGTCGTTGTTCTCGCTTATTTAGCCTCTATGTTAGTGTATTGAGGTTGGGCCTAGGTTTAATATAGTTTTGTTAGATTTCCATTTGTTATTCTCATCCCTCTATGATATAAAATTCAAAATGTGTGTACAGAGGGACCGTTGGAAGCATAGACACCATGCTGGTTGAGGGCGATAGTGGAGTCAAGGTAGAAGCAACAGAGTCCAGGTGGTAGTGGAGAAGTGAATCAAGGAGACATCAGAGTAAATATGTGGTAACCTACCACATGGACAGATGACCAATGAAAGGAATCTCAACACTAAGAAGCATAGGGGAAAGACTACTCGAAGGTAGTCAATAAGCTACAGGTAGATCTTGTGTTATAAATGCTCGACGATAGTAGCAGGGAGTAGGTGGGATAAATGGATTTCCCACACGAACACAGATATCTCCTGCATACATGTGGTGCATCCAAGGGTTACAATTGTAGGGCAAGTGATGTGGTTTGGACTTTAACGTCAGGGGAAGAGTAGTAAATGATGGTTAGAGATTCATGGCGACGAGAATGTGGGACAACATCCCTCACTAAATCATTTCCAAAAGATAGCAAGCGATAGGTGACAGAGATATTGCCAGCCATGGTAGTAGTAGGTAACATAGAGTAAAAATATAATGCCTCCCATGTTAGTAAGCCCTAATGCCAAACATCCTCCATCCTTAAATATTCATCGGAGAGTCTGTTTGATAAACATGTGTGAGTTTTTAGAGAGACATCGAGTGCCATACGTGAGATTGGATTGGTTGTTGAGTGAAGGGTCGAGCTATACTATGGTAGTACAAAGGAGAGCTACACAAGAGGAGCATCATATGGATGAGCACCATGCGGGAAGAGAAATAATATGTAGGCCATAATACTTGGATCTCAATCCAAGCATGGGCATAGTGGTAGGGATAAGCCAAGTAGAGCTTGTGTCCCATCGACTTGGGTTTGAGTCACACCGACACCGCCCAAAGGAGAATAAGGGGAGTTTTTAATATTTTGGGTAATTTAATTTTATTGTTGGTTGTTATAGGTGTATCACGCACCCCTTTGGTAGAATATGTCATAGTTATGGGTGTTTAAGGGCCTTGGTAGTGCCCACGATCATGACCCATGGTTTTTTGTAAGGGGTAGATTTTTTTGTGGCCCTTCATTATTATTATGGTTTAGTATTTGGAATAGGGACCAAAGGGTAAGCTCAAATTCAGAAGGAGATATAAGGGAAAATATGAGCTTTATCCTTTTGTTTTTATTGTCATTTTATTTTGTAATATGTAAAATGTTGGAAGTTGTTTCATATTACACTTCCATTTTTTTGTGGAGGAAGATGAAACGAAAGGGTCCCTAGAAATTTTAAATACCCATGGAAGCCCATGTTGAAGGGGCTAGAATTTTTGTAATAAAAGAATACCATTTTGATGCACATTGATACGAAAACTTGCACCTTGTGAGCAAGACTGAAGGAGTTTATTTTTGAGGATTATTGTGTTAATGTCCATTCTTTTTGCTACATTTTTTTAAACTTATATCTAGTGTTGAATGCTCTTAGGAGATTACACTATGTGAAGGTTTATGTCAATGCAGGTTCTATTTTTCCTTCAATTCTAGCACTTGATCTAATATGATTGTGCTATTGCAAGTTTGATTGGGTTGGGTTATCCTCGTGAGTGACTCATGATCTTTGGTTTCACAAGGCAGGGGAGCATAATACCATATTACATTTGCATTTTTATTCCAAATTTAATATAATTAGTTGTAGTTTCCTCATGCAAATATTCTTTCTTTTGCACATCCCAAAATTTATTTCTGCAAATTCTCAATATAAAACTTAGAACCCCAAAAGATCCTATTTACATCATAAATTTGATCTAGGAAATCTAGAGTGTACATGATCCAAGTAATTAGTTTTTTCAGCTTTTACCTTTATAATTATTTGGATAATATTTCAAGAGTATTAAAAGGAACAAATCTACACAATTTTCACATGGCATAAGCAAGATAAAATCAGTCTAGGAGGGAGGGTTACTAACCTACTACTTCATATTAAGTGCAGATAAAGCAATGAATGCTAACTTGCTAACTTTCTAACTCTCTAACATTCTAACTTTCTAACCTACTGACTTCTAACTTTGCAATTAGTGGAACATTAATCTGAAGATAAAATTGAACCTACTAACTACAAATACTAACTACAATCTCATATTAAAGGCATGGATTTAAAATGAAGTGGATAATTCCACATCACTCTAACTTTGCATCTTAATCTGAAGATTAAAATGAACCCACAAATAGGGATTCAGGGTAATACAGATTAATGCAAAGATAATCAATGAAACAACACTTCATTTTATGGATTCACATTAAGGCACAACCATGGCAATCTAAGGAAATTAATTACAAAACATGAATGAAATAAACCAGTAGGCCCCTTGTTTACAATCACTTGCAAATAACTTAGCTATTTCTAGCACTTTTTATTCTTGAACATTTTAATTTCAAAATGTGTATGTGTAATACTTATATAGCAGAACCTTGGTGTATCGCTCCAAATTTTTTGCATCCTTACCTTCAGGCTATAGGATCCGCACCCAGAAGGGGGATGCAAGAAGGATGGGACAATACCTCAGACTGAGAGGCCCTTTGAAGGTCCCGCCTCTCGGGGGAGGGGTATAAGGGTGAATTTTCGACGGATGGTGGGTTCACCAGGAAACTTTTGAGTGGCAGTTTCCACGCCTAGGTTGATAGTAGGTTTGATGTGTTCATTTTGTGCTTTGATCATTCAATTCCTAGGTTTGGCCAAGATGAATCTAAGCTATTCTATATGCCAATGTTGATTTATATGGATACAAAAAATATGAATAAATGTTGAACACAGAGAATATGCTAAATAGGATAGAATATACCTGATTTCGGATGTCTGATGAAGATTCTGAGGTTTGTAGAAGTCCAAATCATCTCAAATCATACGTAATCATCTGGAATTGCATAGAATCATCTCAGATCACAGTCGGTCATCTGAGATCAGACGAGATCATCGTCGATATGACGAATTCGTCAAAAACCTGCAATCACAGAAACAGATACAAAATACCAAAAATGCAATTGCAAAAGCAAGGGGAAATGATGGAAATAATAGTAAACTTGCCCAAATGATGAATCCAGATAGCAATTAAAAGGAAATGCATCAATTTGACAATTTATTTTGACTTTATCATGCATCTATACTAAATGAGGTGAACTCCAGGATGCATAAATATAATAACTAAGATAATGCATAAAGAAATGCAGAAAAACAATAAGGAAATGCAAACTCTGGGCTCTGATTGCCCCCAATCTGGATTACAGTCGAGATCGCCTCCAATCGTACGAGATCATCGTCGATCTACGATAGGATCGTCCGAAATCGTCTGGAATCGCCTGCGACGATCCAAGCTTGCTCCAATGAAGAACAGTAAGATTCCTGCAAGAAAACTTGAAATATGCAATGCAAACAAAAGTATGAAGGTATTCTAAGGCACAAGGAACTAGATTTGCAGGGAAATCCATCAGCTAGGGGGTTCAGGGGGATAAACTGAGAAAATCCTAGTTTATATAGGATTAGGGAGAGGTTAGGAGGTTGGAGATCATCCCAATTTGGGAGATCTCCAACGGGGAGACTCTAACTACGCGTAGACACACTTTACGCCCAAGTTAGAGAAGTTATTGAAACAGAAGCTAATTATGAAAATTTGGTTTTGGGATGAAATCGTCTAGACGTTCTGTTCTAGATGAATTCATCAGATCTGGGATGATTTCATCTGATCGTCGATGATATCGTCCAACGGTCAAAACAAATCCTAAAAATGGCACGAAAAATGAGGAAAGCGGGTAACGGGCGATTAACGGGCAGTTTGGGTTAAAATTCAAATTTTTATCTTTTTACTAAGGTTTAACTGTGCCAATTTTAGGGTGCTACATTTTGCCCCCTCTTTAGCGAATTTTTCAAAGAAAATGCGTTAAAGACGAGTTTTTCCTATTTTACGAGAAAGCAAAAATTTACTCAATTTTTTAGACGACGATTCTAGGTCGAATCGTACGACTACTGACTATGGTGCCCCCTCCGTGTTTTTACCCAAATCGAACGTTTGAGGTAAAAGCGCAGAAAAGCAAAATTAAAAAAAAATGTTGTTGATTTTAAATAAAATTAAGAAAATAGGGTAAAACCCTAATTCATTTTTACTTTTCATTTTTACTGTTTTAGAGCTCTACAGAAAAAAATGGTTGAGACAACGCACCGATCGACAGAGGTCCGGTGCGGGCTACGGGTAAGGATCTAATCCTAGTAAATTAGGTTTGAATTTGTTTTGTGCAATTTTTTGTTTGAAATTTTAATTGTTTAGGGCATCGCGGCCGTTTTTAGGCCGTCGACGACGTCGGGATGAAATCGTCCCGATTTCATCGAAATCGTCCCTAGATCGTCGATTTCGTCTGAGGGCGAAATCGACGAACTAGGGGTGATCCCCAAGTTGTGAAATCGGAGATGATTTCATCCTACAAAGGATGATTTTGCCCAATTTGGGATGATATCATCCAATGGTGGATGATATCATCATTTTTTTAAGAAATTAAGCTTGATTAAAATGTTTTTAATTTGATTTTAATGATTGGTTTATTAATGAATTTTATTGTTTTATTGTTTGTTTTGTAGAGGGGATTACTAAAGAGTCGGGAGTGGAAATACGATGGGCTGAGAGATGACATAGCCACGCTCGATCAGGCGGAGCATGACCGACTAGCTCAGGTCGGTTTGTAGCATGTGGCAGAGATGCCACAAGTACCGACGGACATGGGGCTACTAACAGCCCTAGCAGAGAGGTGGTATCCGGGGTCGTCCTACTTTCGGTTACCGATAGGGGAGATGGCTCCCACACTAGAGGACGTATGGAGGATCATGAGGATCCCCATACAGGGATGGCTGATGATGCCTACGGCCAATCAGGGCCAGGCTATGATGAGGTTGACCGGGATCCGAGCTTCACCCTGGAGAAGGGCGGAGTGAACATCGAGGCTCTAAGGTAGATGCCTGGGGCATCTAGGCTGACTCAGGTTTTGGTAGGGGTGGTAGGTGGCTTACTACTGTGCCACCAGAGCGGGTGCAGATTACCCTGGCTCCTCTCAGATGTGGTCTGTGACATGAGAGACCACGGATACAGATACTCATGGGGCAGTTTTGTGCTATGTCGCTTGTATAGGATCCTACATGGGGTCGTATACAAGGGAGGCCGATGTCTGGTCTTGACATCACTACTGTAGGTTTGGTGCTGGGAGCACATCATGGTGCGGAGGCCGATAGGGCTCCCACTGACAGGGGTTGACCGAGAGAGGCCCCAGGTTTTCTACTGGTGGTTACAGAGGGGGTCACAATAGTGGATAGATCTATCGATGTCACGGAGGTTGTTGGATGACCTCATCCTATCACCTGGAGGCCATGGTGAGAGCATCCTGGGTGGGCAGAGGATGGGCAGGAGCTGGCTCGCATCAGGCGAGTCTGCTGGCTATGGATGGAGTGGGGAGAGGTAGAGCTCCACCGCTATGATCGGGTTCTATGATAGTTCGGTCTTTAGTAGGGGATCCCTTCTCTCAAGGATTACGAGTACTCCCAAACTATTCGAGATAGTACCACGCTGAGCGGGGCTCCAGACATGCAATGGTTCTAGAGTCAGGATGTAGATGATGCCCCCATCTAGCCAGTGGATGGTGACGATGTTGGGGTCATAGATGGGTACAATGCCTGGTACGTAGGCATCCGCCCTCCTCGGATGATGAGGGCATAGGGTCCAGTGCATGTCATGGTGTGATGGATGGGGAGGCGGCACTAGGCTACTATTGAGGCAGTGCGGGGTCACGATGGGAGAGAGCAATGATGGTCTCCATAGGAGAGACGCCAGAGGATGGGCCAGGCTCCATAGAGGCCACAATAGATAGGGAGGAGGGAGGAGAGATTCCCTTCTTAGCAGGGGGAGAGACCACCATCGCTCGATAAGGGCAAGGGTGTCGAGGTAGGGGAGAGCAATGAGATGATGGCTCTCTAAGCTGAGGTTGCCCGCCTTCGGGACAGGTGCAGACGCTACAGGATGAGGCTACACAGGGCTCAGAGTGGAGGGGCGAGCACTCGGGATCTGGCATGGTCTATTGCTCAGACCGCATTCTACCAGGGGTTATACTATCACGTGGTCCCAGAGGGACAGAGGGTACCATTGCCAGCCCCCATTGCAGAGCCGATCATGATGGGATCATCGAGGACATCCTCACGATCGATGATGAGGACCCGAGACATAGCCCGGACCTCTATGGGACCACCTCCTCCATGTCAGGGCAGGGGAGGAGATGAGGCTGAGAGCTCGAGGGCTTCTCGAGGCTAGCTACTATAGAGTGCAGATTGTATTATTATATATTTTTTGAGGGGATTGAGTATGCCAGGGTTTTGATTGTGGCATACCAATCCAGATGATGTACATAATTGATTGAGATATATAGATTATCTTTTTGATGATATGACTTGTGTATATGTTGTATGATGCTTTAATTTTGAATTTTGTGATTGATTATTTATGTAATTATATCGTTGGAAAGAAAATATTTATGCCATGCTATAAAATTGTAAATGAAATAATTTGATGTAAATAAATTGGTTGTTTTGTGGTGTGTTTTGATGAAAAATAAAAGGGACTTCTAACAATAATTTCAAAGGACATTGTCATTGGTATAGACCATTTCATGGAGTCACCGCTCACTAGGTCGTCAAGCTAATCCCAGGATAGAAATATTGTTAAAAGTAAAAGAGTGCTTAAGAGACTGTCTTAAGACTTTGTGTTGTGATGATGGAAATGATGATGGTGATGATTTGTTTTCAGATTTTCATAAAAAATATTATGCATGACATATTAAAGAAATATGATTTTTGCTAGGCATAAATTCCTAAGTGTGATAAAATTTTTGAATAAGTCCCTAGGAACTATACCATCATTGCAAAATTGAATGTTGACATAATGACATGAAATAGAATAAGTGTTCGTTCGTTTTAAAGCTCAATTGTGTAACATAATGATGTAAGTCATATGTTTTTAAAATGAATGGGAAAATAAAATTAGAACAATGGTTTGCGCTAGGCATAGAATTATGGGTATAGACTTATACCATCATCGCGAAATCCAAAAAAAAGAATTTGATATTTTAGTTTTATTGCATGATTGATTTTTGATTTTGAGATAAACAGAAAATAAACATGACTTTATTTGCGAGGTGTTTGAAAGATGTGAAAGAAAATTTTTGTTTGTTTGGAAAAACATATATTTAATTGTTTTTATGCTAAGCAAATGTTCTTAAATGAGAAGATGAAATGATTCAAAAAGAATTGCAGAGATATTTTGAATTATTTTAAAGACAAAAATGTAGATTTATAAGGAACCCTCATGTGCAAATGTGAGTTCATTACCGATCTTGATTTATCATAATGATACAAAATCTCTCAAATACAAATGTGTGTGCAATTGTATTGTTCATTCACCAATTTTGAGCAAGAAAATTTGATACAAGTAATTTGACTTAACCAAATAAGGGTTCATTGACCATGATTTATATGCATGTAACCATACCAGACTACTATGTAAGTCGGGTTATCAAGAGCTAGCTAATCCATAAGCCGACATAGGTCTGTACAAAAGAAGGTCGCTAATGTGACAGACATATCACCACGCTAGGAATTACCCAAGGCCAAGCGGGTTGGGCACAAACCACTTGTTATGGGGCTTACCTCACAGTTTTCGAATAATTGAGAATTCCAGGGATTCAAGCTCATTCACCCTTCTTTTCTTTTCAAGGGGTAGGGAAAGGGATTTTATTGCTTTTGCTTTTGCTTTTCTTTCTCTTTTTTTTTTTTTTTTTGTATTTTTGCGTGGGACTGAGATAATGCTGAAATATTGCTGCGATGGTACAAAATAATATTTTTCTTTTTCTCATTTTCTTTGAATTTTTCTTTTTCTTCCTATGCTAGGGATACTTGCTCGGATTGGCTGTAGAGCAAGGGATTTTTATTCGGGTAGGGGTGAGCTTGTCCTTTTGTCAATTCTCAAAGATTCTAGACCATGTGCATGATAGGATAGCAGGGGAAACTTTTCGCTCAAGAAACCACTTCTACTATGTAGCATCATATCGAATTTGCAATGAAATCATTTTAATGTGAAGAGATGTACTTGGTTCAAGGAAATAACAAGATCAATTCTTCTATGCTCAAAACTTTATTTAATTCAACTGTGGACTTTGATATAAGAGAGATTAATAATCATACCAAATAAAATCAAGATATTTATGCATGTGAGTGTGAAAGTGCGGGATTCCAAATAAATGCTAATTTATCCAAAATAATTAAAAATATAACTGCAATACTTCAAGAATTGACAAGTATGAAAATAAAAGATGTTTTTGAAGATTTTGATGATTTTGAAGTTTTATATTTTGATTTTAATTGATGAATTGAAAGAATAAATACTGTTACTATTTTTGAAATTTTTATATAAATTACTAAAATGAAACAATATGCAAAATACAATATATACAAATGATGAAATGACCCAATGTTATGCATAATAACGCTTAAGATGCATAATGTTCATAGGTTCTTTAAGATCTTTACCATCTAAGGTAGCTAATTGGTATGCTCCCGATCCAAATTTAGCAGTGATGATATACGGTCCAAGCCAGTTGGGCTCAAATTTACCTTTAAGGTCTTTAGTTGCATTAGTATTTTTTTGATTTTCTTTTAAGACAAGGTCACCGATCTCAAAGGATCGATGATGAACTTTCTTGAGGTATGCTCTCTTAAGCTTGTTTTGGTAGGCACGAAGATGCTCCAAAGCATTGATGCGCTTTTCATCTAGGAGTTCCAGCTGACTAAATCTGCCAACACGATATTCATCTCCTACTTCAGTATCTTGAAGTAGTAGAGCCAAAGAAGGAACCTCTAATTCAAAGGGAAAAATAGCTTCAGCGCCATAAACCAAAACAAAAGGTGAAGTACCTATGGGGGTGCGAACGCTAGTTCGATAAGCCCACAAAGCAGGATATAGTTGAATGTGCCAATCTCGACCAGATTTATTGACCAGTATTTTGAGGATTTTGATTAATGTTTTATTAGATGCTTTTGCTTGGCCATTACCCTGAGGATAATAGGGGGTGGACCAACGATGTTGAATTTTATATTTTTGACATAATTTTTTGACATCTTTATTTTTGAAACAAGTTCCATTATCTGAGATGAGATTTGCAGGAATTCCGAACCTACAAATAATTTGATTAAAGATAAATTTGGAAACTTGGGTTCCAGTGCAAGAAGCTAAGGGCATAGCTTCAACCCATTTCATGAAATACTCAATGGCGGTTATGATGAATTTGTGTCCATCAGATGACACAGGGTTGATTTTTCCAATGATGTCTAAGCCCCATTTTGAAAAGGGCCAAGGAGATGAAATAGCCTGTAGTTCTTGTGCAGGCGCATGGACAAGGTCAGCGTGTTTCTGGCACTTGTCGCAATGGCGCACATAATCATGTGCATCATTCTCCATGGTAGGCCAAAAATATCCTATCCTAAGGAGCTTCTTAGCAATGGCGCTACCACTAAAATGCCCCCCACAAGATCCATTGTGGGCTTCACTCAAAGCTGATCTAGATTCTGCTAGATTCAAACATCTCAGTAGGATACCTTCAAAAGATCTCCTATACAAGGTATTACCAATAATTATGAAGCGACTTGCTCGTCTACGTAATAACCAGCACTGGTTGCTATTACAACCTTCAAGGAAGGTCCCATTTTGAAAAAAATTAAATATATCAGTGTACCATGGTTCAGGAGTAGTTTCGTTGATTAGAAACACATCCAAAGGTTCTAAGCATGATTTGCTTGAAGCGGGTTCCTGGAGTCGATGAATAATGATGGTAGCATATTCATCATCTAACTCCAAGGGCAAAAGAGATGCAGTTGCAGCCATAGCGTCGACCGCACGGTTGCTAGTTCGAGGAATAGCTTCCAAGGTAACTTGATCAAATAAAGATAATAATTGTAAGACATATGTTTTATATGGGCGTAATTTATCATCTCTAGTCTGATAAACATCATTGATTTGATTTATGACAAGTTGAGAATCATCGAAAACCAATAAATTTTTAATTTTTAGTGCCAAGGCAGCTCGTAATCCTAGGATTAGAGCCTCATATTCAGCAGTATTATTAGTGCAAGCAAATGTTAGTTTGAAGGACAGAGGTATAAGATGTTTCTATGGAGATATTAAAATAATACCTGCACCAGCCCCACTCATGCATCGGGCTCCGTCAAAGTATAGGGACCATTGCTCGGGATGGTCTGCCTCTAATTTAAGGCATTCATCAAGAAACTCAATGATGAGGGGATGGGTAGACTCTAAGGGTGCAGCAGCTAATTGATCTGCTATGATTTGACCTTTAACAGACTTTTGTCCTATAAACGTGAGTTCAAACTCGCTTAGCGCAAGAACCCACTTGGTTGTGCGACCAGATAAGTACGGTCGACTCATGAGATACCGCAAAGGATCGAATTTAGCAATAACATACATTTTTTGACTGAGCATATAATGGCGTAGTTTTTGTGTAGAAAATATGACTGCGAGACATAACTTCTCTAACACTGTATAGCGAGTTTCATAACTGATTAAAGTTCTGCTAATGTAATAATTAGCATGTTCTTTCTTCTCATCGTCAAGTTGAGCTAACATAGCTCCTAAGGCAAAATCTGAAGCAAAAATGTACAAGATAAATGGATGATCAGATCTAGGTGGTGAAAGCACCGGTGGTTTAAGGAGATATTGTTTAAGGAGTTCAAATGCTTCCTGGCATTCGTCGTCCCAATGAAAAGAGACATCTTTCTTAAGAAGCTTAAGAAAGGGTCCGGTTTTGTCCGCCAACTTATCGATGAAGCGGTGAATAGCTTGAAGCTTACCTTGTAGACTTCGTAATTCAGATATATTTGTGGGTGCGGGCATATCAGTGATAGCCACGATCTTGAGAGGGTCAATTTCAATGCCACGTAAAGAAACTATAACCCCCAATAATTTATCGGACTTAACTCCGAATATACATTTGGCTGGATTTAGTCGGATAAGATATTCCCTTAACCGATCAAATACTTTTCTCAAGTCATCTAAATGATCATCTTCTTTGATGGAACGAGCTATAATATCATCTACATAATCATGTAGAATATCATGCATCATATCATGAAAGATATAAGTCATGGCTCGTTGATATGTTGCACCTGCATTCTTTAAACCGAATGGCATCACTTTCCAACAAAAGGTGCCCCAAGGGGTAATAAAGGTTATTTTAGCTTGATCTTCAGGAGCTATCCTGATCTGATTATAACCAGAGAATCCATCCATTAGGGATATCATTCCGCTCCCAGCAATAAAATCAATGATCTGATCCATGTTGGGAAGAGGAAAATCATCTTTAGGGCATGCAACATTAATATCTCTAAAGTCTAGTGCAAACCCTAACTTTGGTAGCTTCTTTCTTAGTTACTGGAATGACATTCGAGATCCATTCAGCATAATCAATGGCTTGTATAAAAATAACCTTCAAGAGTTTTTCTAATTCTCCTTTGACTAGTAAGGCCACTTTAGGATGCATTTTTCTAAGTTTTTGTTTAACAGGTTTAGCATCCGGATGGACTACTAGGTGATGCATAACTACAAAAGGGTCTAATCCTGGCATATCTTCATATGTCCAAGCAAAAATGTCTTCATATTATTTAAGGAATGAAATGTATTTATCTTGTTTTTCTTGACTCAATTCTGATCCAATGTTGATTATGTGAGGGTTATCTTCGGTTCCAATGTTAATTTTTATAACGTTTTCAACTTCCATATGTAGATCTCTCTCAAAATTAGATGGGGCGGGTGAAACGCCTAATTCTTGTAATTCTTCCAAGGTTAGCTTGGATAATTCGTCTTGAGGAGTCGTGGCCTCAAGTTGGGCTATACTAGGTATAGAGCCATCGAAATAAAATCCGTTATGTAACAATTCCTCAACGGAGACATCATGGAAGATATCCCCCTCCAACTCATCATCGGATTCAACAATCATCTCAGGGTAAGCTATGGATAGCATATTGCATGTAAATGGATTATCCCTTAAATGCAAAGCATCGCGTTTATCCAAATAATCTTGGTAACATATAAGATGGTCATCATCCTCAAATGGGAAGGGCTGACCTTTACTAGGAAATAGGCCCACACCACATCGGGCAGGCCATGGTTCTACCTCAAAAGGTTCTTTCATACCATTTTGGGAAGGTCCCAAACCTTTCCCTTTATATCCCAATTTAAGCATTATAGGCTTAGCTTTAACATACTCATTAGCAAAATAACATCGAGCATACCCATCATAATGAGTCTTGATGTTTCTAGGTATTCTTCCCAGTCATATCCCTTATAAATAAAAGCACAACTCTCGACTTGGTAGATACTTCCCATAGGCTGTGGGAGGCCCAAGGTACGAGGAGAGGGTGGCAATTTATTTAAAATATGGGAATCTTGCATAGCAACGTTTGTTTTCTCTGATACAAGAATTTTAGATAAATCGGGTAAGAGCTCATCAGTAAGAGCGTAAGAGGTAGAAGGATCATTTCCTATGTTTTCGGATGCGGAAAACATGCCTTTGATAGGCGTAGACATTGTAGAGATGTCGATGGATGGGTCTAAAGGTATGGAAGTTATAGGAGTAAAACAAGAAGCATTGGTTGTGGGTTTAGGATCTTTTTGAGGTCCTAATGTGGTTTGTTCGGAAGATGGTTGAACTATATGTAGAGGTGTGGTTGGTGGGGAAAAAGTAGATGATGTTATGAGTGTGTGTTTCACACGTTTAGGTGGATGGTTAGAATTAGGATGTGTGGATGACAGAGCAGGGCAAAATTGAACTCCAACAGGTTCTGCCAAAGCACACATATCAAAGGGTCTAGGATCACCATGAATGGTAACCAACTGATTTTTAAATTCGAATTTAACACACTGATGTAAAGTTGAGGGAACAGCTCGCATCGCGTTGATCCAAGGGTGACCCAAGAGTATATTGTACGATGCAGGGCAATGTACAATAAACACGGTCGTGTCTAAGGTTCTTGGACCAACTTGCAATGGGATAGTAATAACTCCACACGTTTCTTGTGTTTCGTCATTGAATGCTTTTATAATCATATCAGTTCTTTTCATTTCATCACTTCTAAACCCAAATCTTTGATAGAAGTCAAAAGTGCATATGTTTAAAGATGAACCATTATCAATCAAGACTCGTTTAACTGCTACATCTCCAATTAGGGCAGTAATATATAAGGGGTTATCCTTATGTAAGCTATGTTGTGGTATATCTCTATCCCGAAAGTCAATACAATCGACTTCTCGAGTTATGATAGTATTGGACATGGCTTCAGGTTGAATATTTTGTGGTACCATCATTTGGCTTAATGTGAACATTAATTCATCCCTATGGGTAGAAGAAGATCTTAAAAGGTCCAAAAGAGAAATTCTAGCTGTAGTATTTGATAATTGTTCATTAATATTATAAGGAGGTTTAGGTTGAACATTAGGGGCATGATTCCCTTTATTGGGATTTTTCAAAACAAATGGAGCTGATCCATCATTCTGAGTTTGATCTTGTTGAGAATTTTGAGCCTGTTGTCGAGTAACAACTCCGATGGTACCTACAATATTATTTTGTGGATGATGAATGGGTCTTGGTCTAGCATTTATGGCTTGTTCATTAGAAAGTAATTGGTGAGAAGATGGTCTAGTAGTGACTCTTCTAGGAAATGGTTCTTCTGGAATCATAGAACTTGTGATAGGTTGAATAGGATCTGATTCATCTTCAGAGCTATTCGATTGATTTGAGGTGATTTCCATGTCACTTTCAGTCTCGTATTCTGTATCACTAAGATCAGGTGTCTGAATATTATGTAGAGGTCTAGCCGTAACCATGGATAAAGTTGTGTCAAATATTTGCGGATCATGAGTAGGTAAATGTCCACTAATAGTTCCTACATATCGGGTAGGAGGGGGAACATTATGATGCTCAATTTGATTAGCCACCTCTTTACCATGCTTTGGTAAAGGATGTTGAAATATGTCCAATGATTGATTGGCATTTTGATTCTGATTTTGAGGGATGTTCTTTTGAGCATTATTAGGAGGATTTTGTTTAGGTTGAAAGGCTTGCACCTCCATCTCATTGTTATCAATCAGGTCTTGTATTTTATGTTTTAATATTTTACAAGAGTTGGTAGCGTGTCCAGGTCCTCTATGGAAATCACAGTGTAAATCAGCTCTGTATCCGGGTATAGTTGGATCAGGTTCCCGGATATTTGGTAATTGGATCAATCCTCGTGCTAGTAATTGCGGGAGAATGGTTGATAAAGGTTGATTTAACCTAGTAAATTCTTGAGGTGGTTTATCGGGAGGTTTCAGTATAAATTTCTCTGTTGTTTTTGCAACATTAACAGTAGTGATATTTCTACTATCAGTGACTCCATCGCCCACAACTTGTTTATTTTTATATTGATTTCTGGATGTTTTCTCATCATCTTTCTTTTTAAGTTGACCTCTCCTAACAAGAGCATCTTCCACTCTTCGAGCTAAATCTATAGCTTGATCGAAGGTGGTCAAGGTAGCAATTGATAACTCATAGGATAGTTGTTCTTGTAAATTATTGATAAAGATATCCAACATTTCCCGATAAGGTAACACAAAGTGCAATTTTCCTATCAACTGTCTCCATCGAGCTAGGAAATCAGCAAAACATTCATCTTTGTCTTGTTTTAGGTTGTACAAATATTTAATGGTTACATGCCTTTCAATGTAGGCACTAAATTGATGCACAAAAGACTCGGTGGTTTCTTCGAAATTCCTCAAAGAATGAGTGGGTAGTTGATAATACCATTCCAATGCCATTCCTCCTAAACTTTTTGGGAACATTTTTAGTAATAACAAATCATCATGTGATATATCATGACACGCTATCCTAAACATACGAAGATGCTCTATGGGATCTTCAGTTCCTTTGTATATAGGTAGGACAGGCATAGGAAAGTGTTTAGGGTATGGTTGTGCTACAACTATAGGATCTAGAGGCTGACTACACATCTCTCGATAATTGTACGAGGGACGGTAGGGATCTATCTGGTCCATGCGGGAGACTAACTGTTTCACCATGGCTTCCAGATTACCGGTTTGTCCACCATATTGGTTTGGTGGTACATGAGTATGGGATTTGTGAGCGTAGGATGGCGTGACATAAGGATTAGATGCTATATTGTTGTTATGCAAATGGTTGGTAGGAAGAGTATTATGAAGAAGATTTGTTGTAGCATTATGTTGTATCCCAGATTGTTGGAAATTGATGTTTGGTTTTGTTTTAGGCTTTTGTTGATTTGAGGTATGTTGATCAATAACTTGGCAAAATAGAGCAGTGAATGATGGTTTCTTTTGTGTGGGAATAACCCTAGGCTTGGTAACAGGCACTCTAGATGGTTGGGTAACCTGTTGTTGTTGCATGTTCTGGATTATAGCGGCCATATCCAAATTGGATGGTCCAGCTTGATCACTTTCTTGATCAACGAAGGACAAGGGATTAGTGCGTGTGTGATATATGTCTTCTAGGGTTGCTTGAGTGTCACTAATTTGATCCTTGTCCATATGGACTGCTCTATTAAGAGTGCCAATATTAGTATTGAGGAACTTCCAGAAATGTTCCATGTTCTCAAAAGTAATGACTCCTTTCGGAGATATTTTAGGAGATGAGGATCCTTCCTCTCTAACAATTTCTCTTTGTTCATTTGCGTCAACAAACTCTTCTTCTTGTTGGTCTAGGGTTCCTTCTTCCCGAATTGGGTCTTTAGGAAGGACATCTGGTTTATTTACTATTTTTCCTAACCAATCTTCTTCTACTTCAATCTGTTTTCCATTCCTAAGTCTAGTCATTATGCTTAAATTTAGATTTTAGCAAATATATATTTATATATATATTTGCAACCAATTTGGGAGGTATATATTTTAATTATATACCTACTATAATACTTAAAAGAAAATGTTTTGATTTTTGTTATGTTTTTGTTTTGTTTTTGTTTTTATGATTATAAAGACAACAAACAACACACTAAATGCAAGAAATAATAATAATAAAATAATGGCTTATTTTTCTATAAATAGTTTATAGATGTCATTGATAGGATCAAGTTCATCAGGAGTCATGAAATGCTCCTCTTCAAATTGAAAATGATTTTTCAAGAACTTAACAAAGTGTGCTATGGTAATGTTATCTACTTCTGACTCTGACTTGTAAAAATAGAGCTCATGGCAATACTCTCGATATAACACAGCTCTAGGAACTCTATTCCATCTCTTTCTATCCGTAAGGACGACCTCTTGATCCTCTATACGAGATAGAAATTTATGTACTACAACTGCATTGTCGAGGTATTCCTCAAAGGTGTACAACTCAGAAGACACAAGGGCTCTTTTATCTGCTAACCACCTATGGCAAGCTCTCTGAAGCTCATGATACAAGGTCACTTGATCAGGATCCAGGATTCTATCTAGGACAAACCTCTTGATTTGCCTAAGTTCGGTTGATCTAGACTCAATGATATTCAATCTCCTATTAAGTTCATCCCATAAAGGTTGAACCCTATTTGTTTGAGGTACTCTAAGTACAGAAGTAATCTCTATAGCTGCTAATTGATTCTCAACATTAATGGTGACAACTCGTCTTTTATTATAATCTACCATCTAAATATGATATGCAATCTTTGATTCTAAATGCATTTATGTTTTGTTGTTTTTTTTTTTTGGATTGTTTTCAAAAGGTTTTTAGTTTTTCACGTCGGGTTCACCAAAATGTATCGCTCCAAATTTTTTGCATCCTTACCTTCAGGCTATAGGATCCGCGCCCGAAAGGGGGATGCGAGAAGGATGGGACAATACCTCGGACTGAGAGGCCCTTTGAAGGTCCCGCCTCTCGGGGGAGGGGTATAAGGGTGAATTTTCGACGGATGGTGGGTTCACCAAGAAACTTTTGAGTGGCAGTTTCCATGCCTAGGTTGATAGTAGGTTTGATGTGTTCATTTTGTGCTTTGATCATTCAATTCCTAGGTTTGGCCAAGATGAATCTAAGCTATTCTATATGCCAATGTTGATTTATATGGATACAAAAAATATGAATAAATGCTGAACACAGAGAATATGCTAAATAGGATAGAATATACCTGATTTCGGATGTCTGATGAAGATTCTGAGGTTTGTAGAAGTCCAAATCATCTCAAATCATACGTAATCATCTGGAATTGCATAGAATCATCTCAGATCATAGTCGGTCGTCTGAGATCAGACGAGATCATCGTCGATCTGATGAATTCGTCAGACGAATTCGTCAGAAACCTGCAATCACAGAAATAGATACAAAATACCAAAAATGCAATTGCAAAAGCAAGGGGAAATGATGGAAATAATAGTAAACTTGCCCAAATGATGAATCCAGATAGCAATTAAAAGGAAATGCATCAATTTGACAATTTATTTTGACTTTATCATGCATCTATACTAAATGAGGTGAACTCCAGGATGCATAAATATAATAACTAAGATAATGCATAAAGAAATGCAGAAAAACAATAAGGAAATGCAAACTATGGGCTCTGATTGCCCCCAATCTGGATTACAATCGAGATCACCTCCAATCGTACGAGATCATCGTCGATCTACGACAGGATCATCCGAAATCGTCTGGAATCGCCTGCGACGATCCAAGCTTGCTCCAGCTGAAGAACAGTAAGATTCCTGCAAGAAAACTTGAAATATGCAATGCAAACAAAAGTATGAAGGTGTTCTAAGGCACAAGGAACTAGATTTGTAGGGAAATCCATCAGCTAGGGGGTTCAGGGGGATAAACTAAGAAAATCCCAGTTTATATAGGATTAGGGAGAGGTTAGGAGGTTGGAGATCATCCCAATTTGGGAGATCTCCAACGGGGGAGACTCTAACTATGTAGACACGCTTTCTGCCCAAGTTAGAGAAGTTGTTGAAACAGAAGCTAATTATGAAAATTCGGTTTTGGGATGAAATCGTCTGGACGTTCTGTTCCAGATGAATTCATCAGATCTGGGATGATTTCGTTTGATCGTCGACGATATCGTCCAACGGTCAAAACAAATCCTAAAAATGGCACGAAAAATGAGGAAAGCGGGTAACGGGCGGTTAACGGGCAGTTTGGGGTTAAAATTCAAATTTTTATCTTTTTACTAAGGTTTAACCGTGCCAATTTTAGGGTGCTACACTTGGAGAAGTTGTTTTCTTTGTTTAACTTCTTTGCAAGAGAGGGTTTTCGATTTAATACCCTGACTATGGTGGGGATTTTGCAACTGAGCAAAATATCCACTCAACAAGACCCAAAATTGTGAAGTTGAATAGGTCTTCATAAAACCAAAAGTTGGCATTAGATCTGAGTTTGGCTCAAAAAATGCTCTCCAATGACTGTAAACATTGCTATACCGACGAACAACTAAAATGGGTCCCAAAAATTGGTAGAAGAAAAAAACAACTAAAATGTTAGAGAAGATGCCTTGAACCACGTGTCAAACGAAAAATTTAATTGTTGCGGTCTTTAAGACAAGCGGGCATGCATTGAATTGGTTGAGTCGTGCATTAATGGTTATGGAAAATATTAAATTAAATTTAAAAAATTATTTAATTTAATTTAATTTAATTAATTCGTGGTTAATTGCTTGCATTAAATTATTGGTGGATAGGGACAATGATCAAGTGGAAAGTATTCGGCTTGCATTAAATTATTGGTGACCGGGACAATGGTCAAGACTGAAGGTGGGGTGATATGCATTTAATGGGTGGAGAAAAATTAAATTATATTAAAAAATAATATAATTACTTTATGGTTGAAAATTGAATGTGGGTTTTAATGTAGTGGGTCAAATTTGGTGAAAAATTAAATTATATTAAAAAATAATATAATTTAATTTATGGCCATTGGAATATGGAAGCGGGAAAATTAAAAATGGATATTTAAAAATTAAATTAAATTAAAAATTAATTTAATTTAATTTATGGAATGGTGGAGGCCATGGCAGATCATGGGTATGTAGAATCAAGCAATGAAAACGAAAATGGTACGAGAGACCATAAAAATGCCAGGCTAGTGGTGGCTTCAGTAGAGGACACACATCGACAAGATGGAGATTGTTAGAAACACATGATCTATAGTGGCGATGCACAGGAGGAGCCGGTAAATCGATTGTGAAGAAAATGACGTCGACGACAATGGTTGTAGACGGTGAACATGAAGCGATGAAGCAACCGATAAAAAATTGTGGCCAAAATACTACAACGATTATTGTGATGAAGTGCAACCACCAAGGACAATAGCATGAAAACCATAGGCAATAGATCAACATTTGGAAGTAATAAATCATCATCAAAAAATATTGAATTGACAAACAACAGACGTCCATGGTTGTGTTTATTGGATGAAACTAGATCAAATAGTGGCAGCAACAAATCAACGTCTAGAACAACAACACTAGGAGGAACAAGCGGATCATGTAGTGCATCAGGCATGATGATGGTAGTAGATATAGAAGCTGGTTCTTCAACTGCAATGTCTGGAAGGGCCGAATCTAAAATGTTAGAGAAGATGCAGTAGAAGATGCCTCGAACCATATGCCAAATGGAAAATTTAATTGTTGCGGTCTTTAAGACAAGCGAGCATGCATTGAATTGGCTGAGCCATGCATTAATGGTTATGGAAAATATTAAATTAAAAAAAATATTTAATTTAATTTAATAAATTTGTGGTTAATTGTGGGTCGCTTGCATTAAATTATTGGTGGACCGGGACAACGGTCAAGTGGACAGTATTCGACTTGCATTAAATTATTGGTGACCGGGACAATAGTCAAGACTGAAGGTGGGGTGATATGCATTTAATGGGTGGAGAAAAATTAAATTATATTAAAAATAATATAATTTAATTTATAGTTGAAAATTGAATGTGGGTTTTAATGGAGTGGTGCAAGGGTGGAGAAAAATTAAATTATATTAAAAAATAATATAATTTAATTTATGGTTGAAAATTGAATGGAGTGGTGTACGCTTTTAATGAAAATGGCCAAAATGAATATGTATTTGGTGGTCGTTGGAGGATGGAAGCGGGAAAATTAAAAATGGGTATTTAAAAATTAAATTAAATTAAAAATTAATTTAATTTAATTTATGGAATGGTGGAGGCCATGGTGGATCATGGGTATGCAAAATCGAGTGGTATAGATGAAAAAGCTATGAGAGATGGTGAAAATGCCAATATGGTGTGGCTTTAGCAGAGGACACACAACGGTAAGACATAGATTGTTAGAAAACCGTGATCTGCAGTGACGATGCATAGGTAGAGTCGGTAAATTGACTGTGAAGAAAATGACATTGATGGTAGCAGCTTCAGATGGTGAACATGAAGTGGCAAAGCGATAGACAGAAATCATGGCCAAAATACTACACGATATGGCCAAGAAAAGTTGTAGATCAATTTTGTAAATATCAAAAAATAGTAGAAAACACAAGTGGTCTATGTGATCTATAGGAAATAACGGTAGTGGTGGTGGAGACCACGGATCAATGTTATAGAGTTCATCAGGCATCAAGCAACAGAAGAGTGTGTGCATAAATGGCAACAACAATGGAGGCAGATCATGATAAAATGACTTAGGTGGTGGTGGCCAAATGTGGTAGTGGTTGTGATAAAGTGTAGCATAGAATTCAATGACAATATGCAGAAGATCACATGAAGTAACCATAAAAAAATCATAGAGGAGCTGCAAAGCCACCAAAGACGATGGTACCAAAATTGTATGTAATGGATCAATATCTAAAATCAAGAGATCATCACCAAGAGGAACAGGCAAATCATGAAGTGCAGCAGGCATGATGATAGCGGTAGCAAAAATAGCTTGGTCTTCAATGGCAACAACATCTAAAGAGCTTGGATTTACAACATTTGGAGGGTCCTGATCTGCATCAAGAGCTTCAAAGGAGCAAGGATCCACATCAGAAGCTTCAAAGGATCTAGGATTGTCTAGTGGAAATACATTGGGTATATCACTTAGAGACCCTAGTTTGAATCCAGGTGTGGCTACAAATTCTTCAAGTTTTGGATCAAGGGTGGAATCCTGATCTTCTTCAATGATATCTTCCTCAGCAGTGACAATCATTTCTTGAAGCTGTTGAAAATTAGCTTTCATTTCGGCACGAAATTGTTGAAATTTTGCGATGAAGTCGATAAGCAAAATGGTTGGCATTATGAATGATGGTCAAAAATAGAGTTTTCATCATAGACAATGATCAATATGTGAAAAATGAGTTGAAGGTCAAATTCAAAGGGACTCCAGCTGAGATTGTTCACGAATGAAAGTGCACGAAGGTGTCTACAGAAGGAAAAGAATGTTCACCCAAAGCCAAGATCCGTTGGTGGTTTTCTCGTTCTTATTTTGAACCAAACTAGCCTAGAGGAAGAGGATACTCACCTATCCAACACTCAACTCCGATACCAATGATGTGGAAAACACTCTTAATAAATGACACAAAATGGCACAAATGAAAACTTACAATTGCATTAATCAAAAACATATTTATAGGCATGTCTGCCTTTACAATTCAACATTTAATATGCATAATCCATGTGAGTATTAAATGCAATATCATACTAATACCTATCATTAAACAAGCGGATATGCATTGAATTGGTTGAGTCGTGCATTAATGGTTATGGAAAATATTAAATTAAATTAAAAATATATATTTAATTTAATTTAATAAATTCGTGGTTAATTGTGGGTTGCTTGCATTAAATTATTGGTGGATCGGGACAACGGTCAAGTGGATATTCAGCTTGCATTAAATTATTGGTGACCAAGACAACAATCAAGACTGAAGGTGGGGTGATATGCATTTAAAGGGTGGAGAAAAAATAAATTATATTAAAAATAATATAATTTAATTTATGGTTGAAAATTGAATGTGGGTTTTAATGGAGTGGTGCAAGGGTGGAGAAAAATTAAATTATATTAAAAAATAATATAATTTAATTTATGGTTGAAAATTGAATGGAGTGGTGCGTGCTTTTAATGAAAATGACCAAAATAAATATGTATTTGGTGGTCGTTGGAGGATGGAAGCGAGAAAATAAAAAATGGGTATTTAAAAATTAAATTAAATTAAAAATTAATTTAATTTAATTTATGGAATGGTGGAGGCCATGGTGGATCATGGGTATGTGGAATTGAGCAACGAAAATAAAAATGGCATGAGAGATGGTGAAAATGCCAGGCTAGCGGTGGCTTTGACAGAGGACGCACAATGACAAGACAAAGATTGTTAAAAACATGGTATCTGCAACGACAACACACAGGAGGAGCCGATAAATTGACTGTGAAGAAAATGATGTCGATGATAACAAATTTGGATGGTGAACATGAAATGACAAACAAAAATTGTGGCCAAAATACTGCACGATATGGTCAAGAAAAGCTACAGATCGATGCTGTAAATACCAAAAAATGATAAAAAACACAAGTGGTCAACGTGATCTACAAGAAATGATGGTAGCAGTGGTGGAGACCATGGATCAATGTCACAGAGGTCACCAGGCATCAAGCAAAAAAAGGGTTTGTGCATCAATGGTAGTAGCAGTGGAGGCGGATCACAACAAACAAACTCAAGCGGTGGTGGCCAAATGTGATAGAGATTGTTGTGATAAAGTGTAGCATGGAATACGATGGCAAGATGCAGAAGATCACATAAAGTAACTATTGAAAAAATGTAGAGGAGTTGCAGAGCCACCAAGGATGATGGCACGAAAATCATATGCAATGGATCAACATCCGAAATCAGGAGATCATTGCCAAGAGGAATGGGTAGATCATGAAGTGCAACAGATATGCTGATAGTGGTAGCAAAAATAGCTTATTATTTAATGGTAACGGTGTTTGAAGAGCTTGGATCTGCAACATCTAGAGGGGTCATATCTGCATCATGGGCTTCAAAGGAGCTTGGATCTATAATAGGAGCAATAGAAGCCACATCGTCTAATGGAAAGACGTTGGGTATTTCACCTAGAGACCCTGGTTCGAATCCAGGTGTGGCTATAATTTCTTCAATTTCTAGATCAGGGGTGGAATCTTGATCTTCTTCAATGATATCTTCCTTAGCAGTAGTAATCATTTCTTGAAGCTGCTAAAAATTGACTTTCATTTTGACATGAAATTGTTGAAATTTCGTGATGAAGTCGATAAGCAAAATGGTTGACATTATGAATGATGGTCACTAACAAATAAGGTCAATAAATGACAAATCCAAGATGAATTCTCGGATTAAGAGTTGAGGATTAGAAGTCAAAGGGACCCAAGCTGAGAGTTTTCAAAATCGAGGGTGCACGAAAGTGTTCATGGAAGAAGGAAAGAGTGTTCCTCCAAATCCAAGATCTGTTGGTGGTTTTCTCGTTCCTCTTTTGAACCAGGCCGACCTAGAGGAATAGGATACTCACCTATCCAATGCTTGATATAATACCAATGATGTGGAAAATACTCTTAATAGACAACACAAAATGGCACAAATGAAAACTTACAATTACATTAATCAAAAATATATTTATAGGCATGTATGCCTTTACAATTCAACATTTAATATGCATGATCCATGTGAGTATTAAATGCAATATCATACTAATCCCTATCACTCTAACAATAGGTTCCCCTTTCAAAAGCATCTAAATAAAGCTACCCGTAGACTCACTATTTCATAATGTTTCCTCTATTTTTTATCGACTTTTAGATGACTTGAAGGTGGAAGATGAGGAATCATTTCTTTTTCTCTAGACCTCTCTTCAAATTTTAGAGGGAACAATATCCTTAAAGGAATAGGGCTTGTTCTTATTCTCTTGAGTTTTTGAAATTTATAGAGATTTAATTGAAGAGAAGCCCATCACATAGAACCTAGATTGTGCCATTCTTAATCCTTCCCTAACATCTAATTCAATATCCCTATCACCATTATCCTAAAGATCATATTGAGCTAGAGCAAGAATTAATGCTTCATTAATTTGATAAAAAGACATGTTGAATGAAGCTTCATGTCTAGGAATATTTATCAAAACTCTAACCCTTATTAAAACACTATTTGGATAAATATCCCACCTCATAGCATTTGAATCAAGTATTAGGAAGATTGAGATAAGTCACCTTCTATTCACATTCAAAACCATGACCTAGAAGTTGAATAAATTATGGAAGATTACCTCAAGATCCATTTCCATGCAAGTGCATGGATTGACGCTAAAGCTTTAGAATTTTTCACACTCATTGTTGAACTATATAACCTTACCTAGACAATTTGCAATACCCCTCAAATACAATAAAATGCAAGTTGAAAAAATAGAATTTAACCCAAAGAAGGAATTTATCCCTTAAAAGGCCCTTTGGGTGAAAATAAAATGATCAAACCTACAAATAACATACCTGATCATAGATCACCCAAGTACCAAATGGTAACACCCCTTCCTAGCCCCCATATTTCCTCAACCAACCACCCTAGACTACCAATTTTTCCCCATCCATTTGTAGAAATCATGCTCTAGAGTAACCTAAGGTAGAAAGAAAATAATATTTGTTCATTTTTAACATTCATTAATTTTGGAGATAACCTCTCTATGCAAAATAAACTCTGACGCTTTACTTGTCTAGAAAATACCTTGAGTATTATGTCCATGAAATGACAACCCTTATAAATCCCTTTTAGATCCACACCTGCCATCATCACCAATGGTTGTTTCAAAATTTTCTCTTAATCTAATAGTTGCTACTTCTATGATTGATGGTGTATTTAGATAGTTCTTACCTTTGTAGGAATATGGTACAATAGAAAACCACCCCCATTAACTTAGGGTTTGAGGACTAATGGGAAGAAATGTAACTTAGACAATAAACATGAATTTATAAAAACCAGGAGTAGAGAAACCCACCATGGAGGTCACTCAATTGAGTGAGAAACCTCCAACAAACTTGTCAACAAAGACTCCAAGAAGGACCAACACTCACAATGGATCAAACATAACAAATATAACACTCGTGATAGACTAGATAAAATAACTATGCCAATAAAGACTACATGGAAAAAGGTAAAAGTGTCACACCCTTGATAGATGGAAGTATTCACTAGTATTGACAAATCAAAACCTTGATAAATGATAATGAGGATTGATGGGGAATGCTACCAACATCTCACTAATTTTTGGCCTACTAGACTTAGGGAAACCGTGCTTAAACCTTAGATATGAAGTCACCCTAGTAGTGGAGGAGGGGGCAATCATCAAAGCATTACCACTGGAGAAAGTGGAACCATATGTACCTTAAGCAAAGCTAAACACTATTTTAAGCTCACTCATTATATATCCTTCCACCTACTCACACATGACACTGCCAATGCATGCCTCTACTAGTCCTTAAAGAATCATTTATCCCATGTATGACATATGCCCCAAGGATCAAAGTCCAAAACATAATTCACCTAGAGAGAAACTAACATGATTTTAAAAATACTAAAGCAAAAAGAAAGGTCAACATTGATTTAAATTAAAAAATAATATTAAAAAATGACATTATAAAAAACAAGATACTATGGAAGAAAAAATATTATCTTAAAGATAGGAAAATAATAATAAAATATTATGTTATATATTAGTTTATCCTATATTAAAAATTCAGTCCTCTAAATAACATATTAAAATTAGGTCTACTCTTTATCAATGAAAACATATTTCTTGATTAATCTTACACTTAAAGTCAGCCTAATTCTAAAACTTTGGAACTCTTGATAAGAACCCAAAGTTCAAATCCAATTAGGATAGAGTTATACACCACACTTGGTAACCATGATTTGATTGAAAATTTTATATTAAATGAAAATATCCTCTATAAAAATGTTCTCATATAACATGTAGTTTTATACACTTTTAAAACTACTTTACCTTTAATCAAATTCATTTTAAAAATATAGTATACTTATTTTGAATCATCGTATTAAATATTCAAAGAAAACCAAGTTAAAAATTTACAAATTAACTTAACCCTGCACATTAATGATAAAAAAAAATTCACAATATTTAAATCCAAAAGAAATTACAAGTTATATGTTAAAATATTGGAAAGTATAATGGTGTACATTCTTTTAATCCATAATACCAATGAAATTCTCTTTATAATACGTGGAAATTTTTCCCATGCCGTTTACATATCTCCCACTTAATGATGTGTTCCATTGTAATGTGAATATATAAATGTCATTTTGAAGGTCTTCAAATGTTCAAATTCGACGAATGAAGTGATATTCAAATGTTCAAATTCGACGAATGAAGTGATATATTGTAAATAAAGTTTGATTAAATAATTATGATCTGATTCCTCTGAGTGGTGCGCCAGATTGATGACGACGGTGCAACCCCTGTGCGTCCGGCGGTCCCCATCTCACGCCGGGTTACCATGTACCGAGACGGTGGAAGTCCTGGGAGCCTTCGTAGATAGTTTGAACCCTACCAGCTGTGCTGGTAGTTACTAAAAATCGTGATTGTAACCATTGCTTCTATATACCAAAAAAAAAAAAAAAAAAAAAAAAATAATTATATATTAATAAATAAATGCAAATAATTACTTTAAAAAATACATAATATTTGTGTTCCACTTAAACCTGGAATTTAATATGATGTTACATAGGGGAGTTGGTTACCAGTCAAGTGTAGGTTTCAAACCAGTAGGGACTGCGCCCAATAAGCTTATACACCTCATTGTTGATAATTCGATGTGAGGCGAACCATCCATAACTCAAGATTTGTATTGTTATTGTCCATCTAGCATACACTCTACTACCTTTGCAACAGGCATGCTTCAAAGTTTGAATCTAATTTTTTTTTAACAAGTATATTACAAAGAAACAATTAACAATCCACTAACCTTTGGACACGTGTCCTTCTAAGAATAATTTAAGGAGGAACATATATAGGTGTTGATAAAGGATAAACAAATATATATTTTTCAGAAGTGCCTGAATACAATGTATCGAAGTCTCTTTTGTACTAGGCGCATATAGACAGATACATTTTCCTGCTCGCTTGGAAAAAGAATCGCGTAGAATTTATTTTTTTCCAGTGTCATAAGCATATTCTTGACAGGGACTCCATTAGTTGATTATTTTAGTTTTTAGAGGTATGAGTAATACTTTGTTTTTAAACCAACTCCCCGTGTGATCAGACCTTTAGAAAACTACTTTAATCTATATACATTGTATGGATTCCTATGATTGATGATTGGTTAACCTCATTTTTTTCATATAATATTTTTTTAATAGAATATATTAAAGTAGTATTATAGTAGCTTTGTAATTATAAATATATTATTTGGAAATTTTTTTAGCATAGATCTCTTTTTTAAAAGTTGAGGAATTTAATCGGTTGATTTTTCTGTCACACACTTTTATTTAGAATATTTTTATTATTCTTTGCATAAATTTTTCTATCTAAATTTTTTAATTTCTCAATTTACTTATACAACTTCTTTACTATTCCACTAATTGACAACATAGCTTATGTTGCTTGAAAAAATCAAAATGCCTTTGATTTTGGTTTGAAAATAGAAATTTGTACTTCACTAGGCTACTAAAGAATTGCATAATCAAAATAAAAACTTATGAGTGGAGAGATAACACATTGGACAAAATTGTAATTTTCATTCTAAATTTTATTTCAAATATTCTCTCTTGTTGAATACCTTTCAAATTTCAACCTTACCAAATTTGAACTCAAACCTAAACCTTATGAGATAAGATATTACTATGGTTAAGACTTGGTCATAGCTAATTCATAAATCTTAAGGTAGAAATTATCATTCCTTGCACATAAACTTTTGCTCTAAAATATAATAGTTATTCACATAATAAGTTGGTTCATCTAAATTTTTAAATTGTTGGCACCATTTTTAAGTTGCTATAAATCCATGAGTTGAGTCAATTACAAATTGTTTCCTACTAATTAGAAGCTCATTTGATGAAATTATATAAGACAATATCACACTTCTTTTCATCTAGAATTCTTTAGATATCTCTTTACACTGAGACTTTGACCATGGGATTGCAAAGTCCATGCCTCTTAAGTGCAAGACCAAAAAGTTCTTGAGCACAATGAATTTAAAAAGTCATGGTTCAATTTTGAAAAATCATGATGCTAAGGTAGCCACGCTAATTTATGTCTTGTTTTTTGTAGAGTTGTGGACCTCCAAAAATTTCTATATATTGCACGTTATAAAATGATGCTCATGTGAAACAAAACTACAAATTATCATAGCATTAGATCAAAGTGAATGTTCACCTAACATTTATAATGGTCCACTATCTAGAAGACCATGAAATTTATGTAGTTGTGTCCTTATTACAATGATTTTATCCACTTATGATGTGTCTAGAAAGCTTTTTCTACACTCTATTTGAAATGATATAAAATCAATCAAGTAAAATTTTATAAACCCATAATTACCCTAGTCTAAAAAATAAATAAATAAGTAAAATATATCACTTTTACTCATGCACTCATACTTACAACAAGAAACATGAATATGCTTTCCATGTCATAAATGGGTTTTTTTAATGCAACCTTTAATTTTGTGTGAAAAGATCCTACAAGTTGTATTTTTTTTGTAAATATCTTAAATCTAAGCTTAAAAATATATATTTTCCATTTTTTTAATAAGTTTTGCATACCTTCTATTGGGGACACTTCCATTAAATAACAAAATATTTCATTGTTATTAAACTAATTAAATTATAGTCAAATTGAGGGTGAGGGTTTCAATTAACCTCTTGTTCAATATGGCAAAAGAGTAGTGAGTTCATCCAGAGTGCACCAATGCTTCAAACCCTTACCATGAATGTGTAGAATATTGTTTCTGGAAAATCACCAAAGCTAAATAACACTAGGAAAAAGAAGAGACAAGGACAAGAGGAGCAGAAAAGGCAATAGGCAAGGGTTTCATTGTGGCAGAATCCCTTAAGGATGCAAATAGAAGAGATTTTAACCCTTTGGATCCAAGAGCAGCAAATTCGAATTCAACAACAATAGAAATATCAAAGGGAGGCACTTCTTGGGTGTAAGTTTTGAAGAGAGGTCAAGCTTCGCAAGAAGAGGGATTTGTTTTGTCTTCGAATTGGGATGACAAGGATTTTACTCTTAAGGTCCCAAAAAATTTGGTTGACAAAGTGGTTCAGAAAGGAAAACAATTGTTGGTGAGGAAATTTTTAGGTAATAAACCATATTTAGATATAATAAGGAAGTGATTTTAGGATAAATGAAAACTTATAGGGCAAGAATTAGTGGTGGATTTGTCTAATAATTTTTTTCTATTTAACTTTGCAAATCCTTAGGATATGATAGATGTTTTGTTGATGGGACCATGGTTTTTTGGGAGGAGAGGGTGTTTTTACAAAAATGGAGATAGGTCTTTAATACAACCACAACCACTCTTCAATTGGTGCCCTTATGGGTGAGTCTATCGGGGCTTCCAATAGAATTTTGGGATGATAGTATTATTCTTGGGATAGCTAAAGTGATTAGAAAAATAATTACTTTTGATTCAACTACTAAATCTTGGACCAAAATGATAGCGGTCTATTTTTGTGTACAAGCAGATCTAGTTGAACCACTACCTAAATCTATTAGGCTAGTTTAAGATTACAAGGAATAGAAACAAGATATTCAATATGAAACTCCCATTCCATTGTATAACCTTTGTAAAAGGGTACGACATATTTGGAAAACATGCCCAAAAAATTCTAAGGAAAAATTTATGAATAATAGAACTGGACAACCTTTGAGGGTTTGGAGGAAAAAAGAAACTAAGAAAGGAGAAGTTTTGGGGCAGAAAGAAATTGGTGAAATTAGTAAGGTTCTATCTTCAAATAACTTTGAAGTTCTTGTTACCCTTGATGGGGATTTCATTATTGGATGGAAAGAATTTGTTCTAGAAACTCAACCTAGAGGTATCAGTGAACTAGTGATTGAGGCTTTTATTGAAAAGGAAAATAATTCTTCTTTGCATGTAGAAGAGAATATTGAGAAAGAGCCACACTCTCTAGCAGGGTTGAAGGAAAAGAGCATAGAAACAAGGGTTTCAAGAGAAACCACTCCTCAGTAGAATGTGACATTGATTGGCTATGGGATAGAAAAAAATATATTAACATTATTTAGAATGGGTTTGAGGATGAAGAAGATGGAGGAGAATGGACTTCTACTAGTGATTCAAAGTTGGAAAAGGAGGAAAAGGTTATCCAATTTTTTTTTGTTGGAAGTAGAAGGAAATATAAGAAGGTTGATTTAGGAATTTTAGTTTCTTGAGGGCCCAATCTCCAATAATTGAGAACATGAGTTGTTGTTAAGGATGTAGCTAATGGGAAGCAAAGAATTTTATCTTTGGGAGGAAGGAAACTTCCTCAACTTGATAAAAAGTAAATTTTCTAACTTGGAATATTTGGGGTATGAATGCCCTGGCTAAATACATGGTGTAGATGTAGGGTGGGTTACTATTACTATTCTGGTAATTGCACTTTTAGTCATAAAAGGTTGTATTATTAAGGAAATGCAGAATTTGATTTGTAAGAAGATAAGTTGTTTTTTGTGTTTGGATTGATTCATTTGTTATTCTTAGATTTTTAGGAGTTGTGATAGGGAAGGGTCCCTTTCAAAACCCTATTTAGATGGAATATGTAGAAATTCATATGGAAAATGTAGAAAAAGGAATAGGGTGGGTTATTGTTACTGTTTTGGTCATTGCATTTTTCGTCAAAAAAGGTTGTATTGTTTAGAAAATGCAAAATTTGATTTGTAAGAAGATAAGCTATTTTTTGTGCCTTGATTGATTCATTTGTTATTCTTGGATAAATAGGAGTTATAATAGGGAAGGGTCCCTTTCAAAACCCTATTATTTACAAATAGAAAAAAAAAACTAATTAATTAAATCATAATTAGTATGGCTTTTATCAAAACTTTTCTTCATTTTCCTTTCTATTAAAGATATTTGTCATCTCCTCAAATTGCTATTTTTTGCAATCAACTCCTTGATATCATTTTTATTAAGAGATCAAATCTCACTCATCTAGTTTCCTTCTAGAATTTATATTTTTCCAAGACAAACGTAGACATCGTAAATGCCTAAAATATTTGCTACGTAATTTCCATATCTATAAATATGTTATCCATAATAACTTGTAAATTCCCTAATACCTTTTTTTAGGGGTCATATTCATGCCTCTTTATACTCCAAGATATCATTTTGATCATCAATATTTGCTTTTGTTTTCCCATATCAATATCCCTTGAGTTTCCTTTTGTGGCCATTCCACAACTAGCCCCAATAATTGGGGACCCACTTTTTAATTTTTGTGTTTGGGTGTTTTTGTTTCATTTTGAGTGTCTAGTGGATTGGTTAGGTTCCTCCTTGTTTTTTGTTGTTTTGGTTAATTTTAATGTATTGGATTAAATCAAGATGATGGCAAGGAGGATGATAAGAAGTTAGATGAGGACTACAAGGAAGACTGCTTGGCCTCTTGGCTGTCCATTCTATGGGATGTTTTTTTTGACCATATTCTATTATTTTATATGGGCACAAGCTACTCTGCATGGTGCTTGCATGATTAGTTTTTGTCTTTGTTAGTTCTATTTTGCGTCTTTCTTTTCTGATGGCCATAATATTAGGCTTCCATAGTTTAGTTTGGCCGTATTCTGATGGAAGAGTAGGTCTTGGCCCTTTTTGTTGTCGGTTTAAACTTTTAGGGCTTGGCCTTTGTCCGTTGGTCAGTGGACCCTATTTTGTAAAATGGTTTTGGGTCAACCAGTTAAAACCCGGTGTTAATTATAATATTCTCTTACTTACAAAAAAAAAAAATGTATTGGATTAAATCAATTCAACATTTAAAATTAATTAAATCAAATTTAATATAAAAGAGAAAGCAAGTAAAAAAAAAAAAAACAAGTTTATATATATATTTTATATAGGGTTATGCATAGTGGCTATTTTCGCAAAATTGGCTAAAAGTAGGATTTTTAAAATTTGGAATTGGCTAATATTTGGGACCCTTGACCAAGGTCCATTAGCAAAAAATTTCTACGTGCAAATTTTTTTTGGGTCGATTCACCCCAATTTTATAATAATACTATTCACCTAGATTTTGAAACCAATTCGCCAATTTTTTATAAATATATTTTGGGGCCAACCCCTTATGCATAACCCTGATTTTATATATATAAACAAATAAAAAAATTTAGTTTAAATTTATTTTTATTTTTTATTATTAAATAGTTTAACTTTATGTTTTTAATATAGTTAATTTTGTTATTTTGTTTTTAATAAAAAATCTAACTCAAGCTTTTTTGATGCATGTACAAGTAGATAGAAAACATCAAAGGCTTCTTTAAATGTTTTTAGTATATTATTTTAGTAGTATTTTTCTTTTCTTTGAAATGTTAAAAGTGGTAAGGTGAAAGGAGAATAAAGGAAAGGAAAGAAAGACGTTATGGAAAGCCAACGAAGGGTTTTGAGAAAAAAAATTGAAAACAAGAAAAGGAAAACCAAACAACAACGTTGGAAGGAGAAACCAAGGGTTTGGAAACCTGAAACGAATGGTCATGAGAGAAGACTTTAAAAAATATATGGATGCACAAAAAAATGGCTAGATATTGTAGGGATTTTTCTGGAGGAGGAAGGCATACCGCTAGGCCGATTTTCACCATTTGGATGCCAACTTTGGGCATTTATTTTTCTGTATTGTAATGGAATATTGAATATTTTTTTGCAACAATTAATTGGAAATGTCTCAATTTTTATGCATTTTTTATGGTTAACTTGATTTCGTTTTCAGTTTATTGCACCCTTTTTCTTTGAAGCTTGCATCGTATTAGATGTTGATTGCACGAAGTCGGGTCACTCTAATACTAGTTTTATGCAAAATACTAATGATTGCAGGGTTTGCGGAGAAATTCGGGGTTGCAGCATTTCTGTTTTTCATTTTTATTTTTTATTTTATTTTCTGATTTTCTTTTTGCTAATTTTTTTTTTAATTTTTAGAGATTAAAATAAAAATAAAAACTATTAAAATGATAAAAATAATTGCATGGTTGTGAAGAATGATGTAAAATCTATCATACACAATAGATTCGTATTCATTCTGAGGTAATTTCAATTTTATACAATTTTTTGAAAATGGTTGTTTGATGTAGATTTAAAAATTTCAGAATTTCATTTTTTCACATTTTGGAGTCAAATCAGATTTTTTCAGCTTCATATTTTTTTTACCTCCAAGCATAAAATAAACTTTCCTTCATGAAAAATTCAATTTCATCGAAGGGGGTTAATTTTATGGCATTTCATAAGCTATCTTTTTTCGGGGCCATAAGTGCACCTATCTTTATGAAAATTTCAATTTCATTAAAGAGAGGTGATTTTATATGTTACATTAAAGGGCTGTTTCAAAGCATTAAATTATTTTTCTTATGAAAATTATTTCATAAAAGAGGGATAATTAAATGACATTCTAAAGTCCTTACTTCAAAGGTAATAAATTATTAGCTCTTTGTGAAAATTAATTTCACCAAAGAGGGATAATTTATCAATCACATTAAAGGCTATCTTAATCTTCACGATAAGAAGCTACATTTGAGGAGCCTATTCATCATTTCGGATGCACATTCATAGATATATTTAATCTTCATTTCCATGCTTAAAGTAGGATTTAATGCAAGACCAAACTTGTTTAAAACCCACTTAATAAGGAAGATAAAATCTACCTTAAAATCCTCAAGATAAAAAGAACTAAGGCACTACATCGTGGTCATATGAGGGTCAATTCACATTTATTTTTTATTTTGGTTTCATGAACAATCATTAAGGTAGCATGGTAAAATAAAACAACATTGCCCCTTTATTTACAGTTACTTGCAATCACTAAGGTGTTCCAAGCATTTAAATTGATATATTTTTATTTGAGATTACTAATACACATGTAAATGCCAATATAGCGAAGACTTTGGAGAAATTGTTTGTTTAATTTCTTTGCAAGAGAGGATTTTGGAGATCCAAACCCTAAGGGAGAGTGTAATTTCACAATTGGGTAAAATTAACGCTCAACATTTTGGCACTAGAAGGAGGGCATGAATTGGTTTACTTTATTTTATTTATGTTAAGCAATTCATGAATTGGTATTCATTGATTTAATGCTTTTGGATTGTTCATAACAGGAATAATGTGATTTGATATGATTTTGAAAGTTTTGAATTGCTAAATATTTCAAGTTCATTTGATTAGCATCTTTGGTTTCCTCTAACACTCACACTTTGGGAGCTAGGAGGATTTGAGTTAATTTATTTTATTGCCATTTAGATGCTAAATTGTTCATGTTGCTAGAAAGATTTATTTACAAAACATTGGTCTTGACTAACGAGTTTTTGTTTCCATATGATTACTTTCATTGATTCTAACATCCTCTATTTTTGATGATGCATTAATGCTAACATGTTGCAAATTTGAGAATGTTCATCAATTTCATGGTTTAATGGATGCATATCTCTTGGTTTATGCTAACATGATTTATATGTTGTACATTTGATATGGTTAGTCATTTTATGCTTATTTGTAAGAAATATTTTTTTGACTAACAAATTGGTTTTGAAGTTATTCTTTGAGTTTCACTAATGGCTACAAATACTGGAAAGTGGTATGGGGTGCATGGTAATCCTTTGAACATTAGTGGAGATGCTCATGAATTGCCCAAGAACATAGAGAAAATTTTGCCCAAGTTTAAGCACAATGACACAACATTAGTCGAGGAGCACATTCAGTCTTATGTGGATATCCTAGTTAGATGGAATGTTGAACATGAGGATGTGGCATGTAGATTGTTTCCTGGGAGCCTAGATGAAGTGGCATATGATTGGTACATAAATCTACCCATAGGATGTATTACATCCTAGGCCCAATTGGAAACTGCTTTCATCAATCAATTTAGGTTGCTCATTGATCCTGTCACGATTTATCAATAATTTACTTCTTGCAATAAGGAGCCTAATGAGCCAGTGAGAACATTCAACATGAGATTTCGAAATCTCTATGAAATATTGATTTCTCCCCATACTATTGAGGAGAGTGGTGCTCTTCAAATATACTTTGGGGCATTGGATCCCTTGCTTGTCATGTTCACTAGGACAAATCCTTTGGTTACTAATCTTGCCTTGGCCTACACTAAAGCTATGATTGTAGATCAATAATTAAGGCCACAAGGTTATGGGATGGAGCAATTGCCTATGGTAGGACAACTAGGGGCTTGCAATCAAACCTCAAGGTAAATCAAGCATGGGCACAACAAAATTTGATATCAAACATTTTTCCCCACAATCAATTTTACCCTACCATACCTACGTATGCTCCCACGTGTACTTATACAAGTACTTCTATCCATCCAACTACTCCATAACGATTAGAGAATCATGGATTCACTCATGGATTCATTACAACAAGTGTTCAGGCTTTGTCTGTTGATATCAATCCAACTAATCCTACTACTTCCACCACTCAACCCAACAAACTTGTATCAAAAGTAAAAGAGAAAAAGGTGGTTAAGAAGTTAAGTAGAGATGTGGTTCCATCACAAAAATGAGAACATCAATGTATGCATCCAAATCATCCTAGGAAGAAAATTCATAATGCTAATCATGTTATGTTCCTTCAGGTGATAGAAGAGACTTTGATGTGACCTCCATTGAAGTAAATTCCTATTCAAAATGTCTTGAAGAGCATGAAGATTTTGGAGAAGAAATTCTATGTATGGGTAATAAGAAGTTGGAACCAAAATATCAACATCTTGTTTCATAAAGAAAATATCTAGAATCATTACCCACAAATGAGGATTGGGATGAACAAACCTATGAGGATATGATTTGGTCATGTGTACTCGCAAAGGAAGATTGGAGTTACTATATGGAGCAAGATGTAAAATTTGATCCCCTTATAGAAGATCCTAAGCCATCAAAAGTGGTTGAAGGTGAACTTGAAAGAGAATCAATAAATGCATTTGAAGACATAACAAAATTTCACCACTTGTTCTCGGAAGATACTTTGAATGATATTGTTGAAACTGATGGCCAAGAATATCTACACCTTCCAAATTGTGATAAAATTGAATCATGGGTTACCAATTTGGATTATGATAGTCTCACAAGTTTGAATTCAATAAATAACCCACTTTTGGAAATAATTGAACCATCTAGGGAAGGTGAAGATGAATTGGATGAGAAACATGTTGATAAGTCAGAAGATGATGAAGAAGTACTTGAGCGTCACAACTTGGTTTTGGAAGATGATTACTATGATTCTTGGAAGAAATGGGAAGAATATGCTTGCTCTAAATATTCTAATGAACTTTTTATGTCGATTGATATGTAGAATAATAGGATTGTTTTCTCGCATGAGGATATTATAAATCCTGTACAATTTGAGAAAGTTTTGGAAGAAGGATTCAAATCATCAAATTTTGAAAAGTGATAAGGATTCTACAACCATGGATAAAGAAGAAGAATCATTTTCTTTGGATTCCTTTGAGGGAAATAAAATTGAAAATCTTGATCCACTTATTGGTTCTACAATGTCTATGCCATGTCAAAATAAGGAAATTTCAAAACCTGAATGGTTTGGGTTTGATATAACTGATGATCCAATTGAAAATATCATGTTATCTAAAATAACCCAAGTGATTGATCATGAAGATGTATTAGTTGACCCATCCCTAGATAGACAAGACTTATGGTTTGAAATGGATGGACATTTTTTTAATTGGGTACCAAATTTTGGTGTCTTTGATAAACAGGTCATTGTTGGAAATTTGAGTTAATTTGAGGCATTTTATGTTGTCATTGATGTCACATGGATCATTGATGTCACATGGATCACATTTGGTTTTGGTGGCCAAAATATTTCATAAATAAGCATTTATGATATTTTGGAAAGCATGGCTATTTACAGGGTTTTTATGAAAACCAAGGCAGGCAAAATAAAAGGTTTTATTTAAAACCATGGTGGGCTTATGTGGAAAGGGCTTTTCTTAAAATCCAAGGTGGAATTTTGTTTCATCGAAAAAGGACCTCCGGTGATGAAGATATTAAAGTTTAAAGTTTAAGTTTAAATTAATGGAGGGCCGACCTATGTGCAATTAATGGAGGTTGGCAAAAATATATATATATATATATGTAAAGGTTTCAATTTATTTCGGAAAGGGGGCATATTATATATCGTCGGAAAGCTTATTTCGAGGGCTATTTGACTAACTTATTTAGAAGGAGAAATAAGGTGTGTGTAAAGAGATATTTCTGATTTTGCAAAGGGGTTCCAAAAGTGAAGTTTGCCTTGTTCTTTTTCAAGAGGATTAATTCTTTCATGAGGTGACAAGGTATGCAATATTGTGATTTATTTTATTTTATGGTATAAGTGGTTTTGGGAGTGAAAAGGTTATGCAATGTTTTGATTTATTTTATTTTATGGTACAAGTGGTTTTAGGAGAGATAAGGAAGTTGTGCAATTAAAGGCCTTGGTGATGATTATTGAAAAGTGGAGTAATGTTGATTATTTTGTGATCTACTAACCCTTGTGAAGATTGGCAAAAGAATTTTGTGATTGTGGCAGATTTACAAAGAGGTTTTTTCATCTTCATAAAAGGTATGGGCACATTCTCCTATTGATTGTTTATGGTGGTTGATTTCTGAAATATCATTGGAGGGAAAAGGATTGTTTGTGGTTTCCTTTTCGAAAGTGGTTGGTTGAATGCTTCAAGGTTTTCTGAATTGAGAGTTGTGTCTAAACCTTGTTTGATAAGCATAGTTGTTGAAGCCCATTGGTTGTGAAAGAACTTGAGTTAGAAAAGAACATGAGTATCATTGTTATGTGAGATTTGTGGTTGAGCATTGTTGGAAACATTTGAGTTGGTTGATACATACTTGGACTAGGGTTGTGTGAGAGAGAGTTGTCCCTTGTGGTGATTGGTTGAGTTGAGTTGATTGAGCCTAGTCAAGTGATGTGTGAAGTGATTGTTCAAGTCCTATGAAACAAACTATTCCATTATTCTGATTTGAGTTGAGAGTAAGATTAGAACATATTGAGTCTCTAACAATTCTCTTTATGCTTCTATGAGATTGACTTGAGTTGAGTTGAGTTGAGATTGATTTGAGTTGAGTTGAGTTGAGATTGAGATTAGAACATATTGAGTCTCTAACAATTCTCTTTATGCTTCTATGAGTTGATTTGAGATTGATTTGAGTTGAGAGTGAGATTAGAACATATTGAGTCTCTAACAATTCTCTTTATGCTTCTATGAGTTGAGTTGAGTTGAGATCATTGTGGATCATTGTTGTCATCCATTGAAGAGTACATTGCCATTCATTGTTGAGTTCATATTTGAGCTTTGCCTTGATAGATTTGTGGATGAGATTTGAGTGCTACTTGAGCATGATTGATTGAGCCTTTGAGAAGGCATTTGTGGATAGATTTGAGGACAGTTTTGTGGGCAGATTTGTGGACAATTTTGTGGACAGATTTGGGACAAGTTCTTAGTGAGCTTGTTAGAGCAGATTTGGGCAAGTTCTTGGTGAGCTTGCTAGAGCAGATTTGGGCAAGTTCTTGGTGAGCTTGCTAGAGCATATTTGGACAAGTTCTGTGTGAGCTTGTTATTCAGCATTGGACAAGTTCTATGTGAGCTTGTTATTCAGCATTGGACAAGTTCTATGTGAGCTTGTTAAGTAGGTTTTATGTGAGCCTATTGAGCAGGTTCTTAGTGAGCCTATTGATAGAGCTTTGGAGGTGACAGAGTATAGAGGATAGAGTCTCAGTGGATAGAGATCCAAAAGCCAACATAGTTGAAGATAGATCTGAGTGAGGAGTCTTCAAGTGGAGAGAGGTCCACCAGTTAGTGCAGTAGAGAGATAGAGTCTTCTAGAAGATCACATAGCCAGAGCAGAAGGGGAAAGAGTTCTCCTATGGAAGAGATCCATGAACTTGAGATTAGGGGATCAACATCTCCTTTGGACAGAGATCCATAAACATTGTAATTGGGAGTGATTCCCAAAGAGATTGATTGAGAAAGTTTTAGTAAAATATTTTCTCCGTGGAGTAGCCCACATTGGGTGAACCACGTAAATTGTGGTGTCTCTATTGTGTATGGTTTTTGTGCATTGCTTTGATTACTGCTATTGATATTGCTATATTTACACAACATAATATTGAATTGGAAGAAAAAGTAAAAAGTGGTCTTATACTGTTCACCCCCCTCTCAGTATAAGCTTGTGTTCTTCAATTGGTATCAGAGCGGGTTCCTTCAGAAAGGCTAACAACTTGAGGGCAGATTCTACAAAGAACACAGATGGCTTCACAGAAAGGATTATCTTCAAATAAGGCTCCATTGTTTGATGGTAACAATTATGCTTTCTAGAGCATGAGAATGAAGAACTACTTGATATCACAAGGATATGAGGTATGGCAGATGGTTGAAAAAGAGTATAAGGTTGAAGGTGATCCCGAGGAAGATAAGACTACCAGGAAATTGGTTGAGATCAATGCAAGAGCAATGAATTGTATTTTGAGTGGGCTACATGAGATAGATTTTGCAAAGGTCATGGTATGTACTTCAGCTAATGAGATGTGGACCAAGTTGAGGAATACTTATGAAGGATATTCCAAGGTAAAGTTGGCAAAACTACAAACTCATAGAAAAATATTTGAGGAATTGAAAATGGAAGATTCTGAAGATATTGCAAAGTTCTTACTTTGAGTTGATGAGATTACTAACACTATGAGAGGCCTAGGTTTTGAGATGAAAGAATCAGAAGTTACTCAAAAGGTTTTGAGATCACTTCCCATGAAATATGATGCAAAGGTTTCAACAATAGAAGAAACAATGGATATCAACAAGTTAACAATGGAAGAATTGCAAGGTACTCTCACAACTTATGAGATGAGGGTAAGTAAGCATCAAGCTCCAATAAAAGAGATTGCATTCAAGGCTTCAGAAAAAGAGAAAGGGAAAGTTTCAGAAATAGATAGAGTTTTAGAAAATGATGAGGAAGCTAACTTCATCAAAAGGAATAAGGACTCAAGGAATTTTAGAGATATAAGGAAAGTCAGGTGCTACAAGTGTGGTGATCTTGGTCACTATGCATACAAGTGTCCACATGAAGAAATCAGTGATGATGAAAAATAGGGTCACAGAAGAAAAGAAGATGGAAAGCATAAGCATGACAAAGATGACAGATTCAAGCAAAACATGTATGAGAAGAAGAAATTTTTTTGTAAGGCAAAGAAATATTACTACATTGTAGAAGCAAGTGATAGTTCAGATTACAGTGATAAAGATCAGTCAAATGAAGAAGAATGTACATTCTTTGGAATAAGTGAAGAAAAGCAAGAACACCTATTCCTAGGTATTGAAGTTAAAGAAGAGGATGTGCCTATTGAAGAAAGACATGAAGAGCTTGCCATAGCCATTGAGCAAGCAGATAGGTACAAGAAAGGTCTAAGGATACTAAAATGCTTCATATGTGGAGATTTTGGGCATATAGATGATGATTGCACATACTACAACAATTACAACAAGGAAAGTGTATTTGAAAAAGAAAGCAATAGTTCTAGTGACAATTCCAGCAGTAGTGAAAACAAAGAAGTCTCATTTTTGGTAATAGAAAAGGAAGAGGATGAGCCAAGTAAACAAAAATCAGAAATCAAAAGGCTAAAAGAAGAATACAAGAATCTTGAAAACAAGATTCGAACAGATGTCAAAATCAGAGAAGAACTACTTCAAACAATCAGTAATCTCAGAGAAGAGCTTCAAAATGCAAAAAGGATAGAAGAAAGGATGAATGAAGAACTAAGGGTAACCACGACAAGACATGATACATTAGATGAAAAGATTCAAAAAGGAGTGGAAACTTATTTTAAGGTTGTATCTTACTTCCAAGAAAAGTCACACTCAAAAGGAAAGGAAGTTCTAAAATATGAAAGCAAGGAAGCACCTAAGATTTGTGAGGAAAGTTCCAAAGTTCCTATGGCTCCAAATATTCAGTTTGGTTCTTGTTTTGAGATAGGTGAATCAAGCTCAAAGGGAAAATAAATTCTTGAAGAGAAAGGCAAGGAAGAGGTTTTAGATGCTACAAAGAAGGTTCAAGAATGCAATGCACAAGTTGAAGATGATCATAAGGATAATGGTCAAGAAAGGTATGAGGAACCAAGGCATGAACAAAGGGCTTTTCAAGGATATTGTTTTTCTTGTAATGGATTTGGACACGGGGCTATACATTGCAGGATCCATGGATCAAAGAAGTTTGATTTTGCTAGAAGAAACTTCAAGGGAAGAAGGTATGGTTTTTAGGGACATTGCTTCTCATGCAACAGGATTGGTCATAGAGCTTTTCAGTGCAAAGGAAATGAGCAACATGGTTTTGGTTTTAGAGCTACACAATTCAGAAGTCATGGTTATAATGGTCATGAAAACAGAGCTTCACAATACAGGGTTCAGGAAAGGAATGGATATGGAAATTATTTTAAGAATGATTTCAGGACATGGGCACCAACCAAAGGCTACAATATCAAGTGTTTTAATTGCAATAACTTTGGGCATATTGCAAGATGGTGTAGGACTCAATTCCAAATAGGTTCAAGGCAAGAAGGTCAAAAAGGTTCTAGACAAGAAGATCAAGTAATTCATCAAGAGAAGGATATCAAAAAAACATGGAAGGAAGTTGATAGAGGAAAGAATCAATGTAATATGGGAGTAAAAGTACTCCCACCCCAAAATTAATCACCTCAAGAGAGAAGGGGGTGAGGGGGCTAAGCTTAAGAGTCATATATTTTAGCCCCATAGGTGTCCCTTTTGCCATTGATGTCAAAGGGGGAGAGATTTGAGTAAGGGGAGAGCATTGAGTTAGGGGGAGCAGCCTCCAAAGAGAGCATTGAGTTAGGGGGAGCAGCCTCCAAAGAGAGTATTGAGTTAGGGGGAGCAGCCTCCATAGAGAGTATTGAGTCAAGGGGAGCAACTTTGATTCTCAGAGATGGTTTTTGTAGTGATTGTGGTGTTTGCATTAGAGGTGTTGCCATCAATGACAAAGGGGGATATTGTTGGAAATTTGAGTTAATTTGAGGTATTTTATGTTGTCATTGATGTCACATGGATCATTGATGTCACATGGATCACATTTTGTTTTGGTGGCCAAAATATTTCATAAATAAGCATTTATGATATTTTGGAAAGCATGGCTATTTACAGGGTTTTTATGAAAACCAAGGCAGGCAAAATAAAAGGTTTTATTTAAAACCATGGTGGGCTTATGTGGAAAGGGATTTTCTTAAAAGCCAAGGTGGAATTTTGTTTCATCGAAAAAGGACCTCCGGTGATGAAGATATTAAAGTTTAAAGTTTAAGTTTAAATTAATGGAGGGCCGACCTATGTGCAATTAATGGAGGTTGGCATATATATATATATATATATATATATATATATATATATATATATATATATTATAAAAGGTTTCAATTTATTTCGAAAAGGTGGCATATTATATATCGTCGGAAAGATTATTTTGAGGGCTATTTGACTAACTTATTTAGAAGGAGAAATAAGGTGTGTGTAAAGAGATATTTCTGATTTTGCAAAGGGGTTCCAAAAGTGAAGTTTGCCTTGTTCTTTTTCAAGAGGATTAATTCTTTCATGAGGTGACAAGGTATGCAATATTGTGATTTATTTTATTTTATGGTATAAGTGGTTTTGGGAGTGAAAAGGTTATGCAATGTTTTGATTTATTTTATTTTATGGTACAAGTGGTTTTAGGAGAGATAAGGAAGTTGTGCAATTAAAGGCCTTGGTGATGATTATTATTAATTTTTTTTGTTAAGTTATATTAAAAGTGGGTTTTTATCAAGGATCCCAAAACCTAATTACAAAGGATCAGATTACAACACAATACATTAGAATCTAACAAAAGGTAACACTAGAGTAACACAAACAAGAAAAGGGATGCACCATCCTAAACACCAAAGGAAGGCGTAATCATTTGTGCTAGAGGAAGACAACTTCCTATGCACTAAAGGAAAAATGGGCAAGAAGGAAGAGCCCACTAGAGAACAAAAATTTGAATCAAAGAGTGCCAAACAAGAATTTGAAGCAAACAAAGGGCGGGAGAAAGTGCCAAACCACCCCATCCACTAAAAACCATTTTGAAACTTTTCCAAGGGCGAGAACAGGAAACAAAGCTAGGATTTAAAATTTTGAAATAACCCAAGGGCGGGAAAACCAGAAACCACCCTTGGGAAATAGGCCTAAGAGAGAAAGCAACTTCCCATGTAGGGGTAAACCAGAAGGAAACATAAAATCCACCTTTAACCAAAGGATGAATCAATTAAGCAGAATGAATCATACAAGGATAGTGAATATGAAAATTGAAGAGACCACTCCTTGAAAGCCTAAAAAAATGAATCAACATAAAGAGAAAAATCGTAGGCTATATAATCCTCATGCAGTGGAACAATAACCTAGAGGATGGTGCATCAGTGGAACAGGAACAAGAGGAACTTTCCAGGCAATGAAATCCTCAATAAGGAAAGAGAAATTCTTCGAGAAACAACGACCCAACTCAGGAAACAATAATAATGGAACAACATGTCATAAGGAAAGGCAGGAAAGTGCCACAAGAATACAATAAGGAGTCACGAGGAGGCACAATTGTAGAAAAAGGAGCCCAAAATGAAAGGAAGCAGCCAGGTATCTCAGACAACCTTCAAAACTAGAGCTTCAAGGACATAGAGAAGGAAAACCTATAAGGAATCAGTAGCAAGAAAAGCAGAGGTCCATCCTAGAAGCCACGAAAGGAACTGATAACCTGTAGGAACCAACACCACAAATCCAAAGAGTAGATTCATAGTAGAAAGCACACGGCAACCCCTGAAACCGAAAGGATGCTATGCAAAACTACTCATGAATCCAAAATTCCTTAGACCCACCAATAAACAACTTTAAGGAAATGAAAAAGGAAGTCTTAAAAGGATTCAGTAGCAATAAGAACAGAGGCCCACCTGAAGCCACGAAAGAAGTTGAAATCCTCCAAGCGCCACCACTTCAAATCCAAAGAGTAGAGCCACAGTATAAAGTGCATGGTCCCTCAAACCAAAAGGATGTTGTGCAAAACTACTCATGAATTCAAAAATCTGAAGACCCAACAAACCAAAATTGAAGCAACCCAAAGGGAAATCGAGAGGAAGACTTCCAAACACAACCTGAGAAAAACCCCAAGAAAAGTCCTAGGGAAAAACCTAAACATAACCCAGAACCCAGGCACCAAAGGATGGAATAGAGGAACAAAAAATGAGATAAGATTTCCCACCTTAGGGCAAGGAAAGGGGCAGAACAATGGATCAAGGATCTCCCCCCCAAAGGAGATCATCTGCAACACCTTCCTTCCATAAAGGATGGGAAATGTGCCAAGGAAACTGGGAAAGGAACAAGGTCCTAGGATAGGGACAAGGAAAGGATGTAGGTAAGAGGAACATGACTTCCATGGGAAGTCGCCCTGTAGAGCCTCCCTCCCAAGAAGTTTTTGGTCTTGCAGGGCCTCTCTTGGCATAGCTCTTACTTGCTTTACCACCTTGGTTATGATTATTGGAAAGTGGAGTAATATTGATTATTTTATGATCTACTAACCCTTGTGAATATTGAAAAAATAATTTTGTGATTGTGGAAGATTTACAAATAGGTTTTTCATCTTCATAAAAGGTATGGGCACATTCTCCTATTGATTTTTTATGGTGGTTGATTTCTGAAATATCATTGGAGGGAAAAGGATTGTTTGTGGTTTCCTTTTCTAAAGTGGTTGATTGAATGCATCAAGGTTTTCTAAATTGAGAGTTGTGTTTAAACCTTGTGTTATAAGAATAGTTGTTGAAGCCCATTGATTGTGAAAGAACTTGATTTAGAAAAGAACATGAGTATCATTTTTATGTGAGATTTGTGGTTGAGCATTTTTGGAAACATTTGAGTTGGTTGATACATACTTGGACTAGGGTTGTGTGAGAGAGAGTTGTCCCTTGTGGTGATTGGTTGAGTTGAGTTGATTGAGCCTAGTCAAGTGATATGTGAAGTGATTGTTCAAGTCCTATGAAACAAACTATACCATTATTCTGATTTGGGTTGAGATTGAGATTAGAACATATTGAGTCTCTAACAATTCTCTTTATGCTTCTATGAGATTGACTTGAGTTGAGTTGAGATTGATTTGATTTGAGTTGAGTTGAGATTGATATTAGAACATATTGAGTCTCTAACAATTCTCTTTATGCTTCTATGAGTTGAGTTGAGATTGATTTGGGTTGAGAGTGAGATTAGAACATATTGAGTCTCTAACAATTCTCTTTATGCTTCTATGAGTTGATTTGAGTTGAGTTGAGAGCATTGTGGATCATTGTTGTCATTCATTGAAGAGTACATTGCCATTCATTGTTGAGTTCATATTTGAGCTTTGCCTTGATATACTTGTGGATGAGATTTGAGTGCTACTTGAGCATGATTGATTGAGCCTTTGAGAAGACATTTGTGGATAGTTTTGGGATAGTTTTGTGGGCAGATTTGTGGATAGTTTTGTGGACATATTTGGGATAAGTTCTTAGTGAGCTTGTTGGAGCATATTTGGGCAAGTTCTTGGTGAGATTGCTAGAGCATATTTGGGCAAGTTCTTGGTGAGCTTGCTAGAGCAGATTTGGATAGGTTTTGTGTGAACTTGTTATTCAAAATTGGGTAGGTTCTATGTGAACTTGTTATTCAGCATTGGATAAGTTTTGTGTGAGTTTTTTAAGTAGGTTCTGTGTGAGCCTATTGAGCAGGTTCTTAGTGATCCTATTGACAGATATTTGGAGGTGACAGAGTACAAAGGACAGAGTCTCAATGGATAGAGATCCAACAACCAGCATAGTTGAATATATATCTGAGTGAGGAGTCTTCAAGTGGAGAGAGCTCCACCAGTTAGTGCAGCAGAGAGACAGAGTCTTCTAGAAGATAACATAGCCAGAGCAGAAGAGGAAAGAGTTATCTTGTGGAAGAGATCCACAAACTTGAGATTAGGGGATTAACATCTCCTTTGGACAGAGATCCATAAACATTGTAATTGGGAGTGATTCCCAAAGAGATTGATTGAGAAATTTTTAGTAAAATATTTTCTCCATGGAGTAGCCCACATTAGGTGAACCACGTAAATTGCGGTGTCTTTATTGTGTATGGTTTTTTCTACATACCAAACCTAGCCGTCGGCTAGGTTCTCCAAGTGCATAAGAAATTCATATTTATTAGGGTAGTTGTTTAATTAATTCATTTATCTCATCATTTTTTATCTTCTATCACTGCGTAATTCCACTCTGCCTTAACGACGGGATCTGCCCTCCTAGTGGCTGTATTATTTTATAAAAATCATTATTCCTTCGATTCGTTTCTTTTATATCTGTTGCTTCTACATTCTCTGTTTTCTTTTAAGATCGGTAAGGTGTGTAGCTGGGAATTAGCGAGGGAAGGTAAGGAAATACTTACCAAGTGGTATCAGTTAGTCAATATTCTGGGCAACACAGCATTTCGCCGTCATAATAGCATCCTTTCACCGTAGAGGGTAGCAGGGTTATTCAATTCCAAAGCTAGTTAGGGAGAACTCCGTCGCCGTCTCCTTAATCAGAATCCGCGCAACCACTATTGGCCTTCGGTAAACGACGTCTCGCCAACGCGTATTACAACTTACGCAGAGTTGCCATATCAAGCATCACAGAGACAGATATACCGTCCGAGCTTACCGAGCGGGGAGAATCCAACCCCAAGCGCGTCTAAATCTGCCCATCGCAACAGTAATTAAAGAAATCCTTTCGATCGCGGCCGATTAAATCAAAAAACCAGCAAATTCGTGCACTGCAAACCCAGGTTAATAACGAACGACATCGTCCAATCACAACACGCGAATATCGGTGAATTAATCACGTTACTAAGGTACAAATTTATTTTTAATTTACTTTTGGGATCTTTATCCCACACGTCTTGTACAGCGGACAAGCGACGGTTTATAAATCTGAACGCGTACTAAGTTAGATGTGACTTAGGTCACATAGAGCTTCTCCCTCGTGATTGGTTGGCGTCGTGTTCATCAGCATTATCCTTCTATCACTGTCGTGTTTGTCAGTCGGTGTTTCGAGTGTGTCTCGTTGTCTCGTGTCTCGTGTCGTGTCTTCAGTTTGATCCTGTCGTCCGCGTGTCGTGTCTTTAGTTTTCTCCTGTGTTTCGCGTCTCGTGTCTTCAGTTTGATCTTGTCATCTACGTGTCTTCAGTTTGATCCTGTCGTCCGCGTGTATTTAGTTTGACACTGTCGTGTCCATGTCTCATTCTGTTGTGTCACGTCAGTTTTTTTTGTTTGGTCTTGTCGCTGTCTTCGTCCAGTCATCAGTTGTCGTGTCCTTGCTGTGTTGTGTCTACTGGGTCCATGTCCATCATGTCAGTCCCAGTCTGGATTTTGTATTCTACAACTCGCTATCAAAAGTTGTCACTAAAAGCTGTCAAAAGTTGCTATCGAGGACGAGCCCAAATTCAAAATCCGCGTCGCAGTTGGAGCGACAGTTGAAGCGGAATCCAAATTTTTGCTAAATTCAACTAAATTTTGCAACAGTCAAAGTTCAACAGCTCCTAAGCAGGTTATGTTAACAAGTGCATGAGCAAAAGGTGGACCAAAGGATCTGACGGTCGACTATCAAGCTCGGAGACGACCAATAACAACGCACGAAGACCTCATCGAAGCCCGGTACAAAAAATTCTCCTTCTCCTTTCAAAATTGGCAGTTATAATCCACATCATCCACTGGTAGATCCTATGGCTACTAACCCTCCCCCAACTCACGACAACATCACACAAGGAGACTCAAGTAACTCGGCCATTTCCAACGATGAAACTCTTCGACTCTTAATAGATGGTATGCACGAAATTAGTGCCAACCTAAAAACCCTAGTGAGCGCACAAAACCAGCTTAATCCCAATACTAATCCCCAAAATCACTCCCATGCCCAAAGGAATGAAGAAAATGACACTCAGGATGACGATTGGGAACAACATAGAGGCAATTCGGATAATTACAGGGATCGCTATCATAGACAACGGTATAACCAAGATCAGGAAAGGGATATGGGTTATCACCAACCGAGAGGCCCTAATAATTTTCCACGCATTGATATGCCCACTTTTGAGGGTCATGATCCTCGTGGTTGGATAGCCAAAATGGAAGGCATTCTCGACTTATACCAAATTAAGGAATTTGATAAAGTCCCTTTCGTTGCATCAAAATTAGGCACTGAGGCCTACCAATGGTTCGTATGGCTTAAGCGAGAGAAAGGAGCTACTATTAACTGGAAAAAATTCACTACTTACTTTTTAGAAAGATTTGATGAAGGAGCTACATCGTCATACACAGTAAGACTATTATCTCTTAAACAAGAAGGTTCGGTTAGCGAGTTTGTTTCGGAATTCACCAGTTTACTACCATATACATTAGACCTCAGCCCCGACACAGTGGTGGGAGCTTTTCGCAATGGATTGAAAGAAAATATTAGGGTGGAGGTGGACATTCAAAATCCAACCGCACTGAACGATTGTATAAGAATAGCCAAGCTGGCTGAGAAGAGAATTCAGTTATATGCACGACGTGAAAACTATAGTCGTCCTTCATATCGCAACAATTCCTTTCGTAGAAATGATCAACCATCAAGATACTTTTGCTATAAATGTCGCACTCATCATCCCAGGGAACAAGCATGTGCCCAAAAACAAAACTTTCATATTGAGTGCGATCAATATGAAGGAGAAGAGGACGAAACTTACCAACAAGAAGAACCTATGCAAGAAGAACTACCAATTACTCTAGAAGAGAAGGAAGAGGATACAATGGCGATCTTCGTACATGCCCTCATGGGGTTAACCGCCCACCATACCATCAAGGTACCAGGATTTCTCTGCTAGAAAAAGGTGAATGTGCTGATTGATTTCGGCAGTACCCACAATTTTATCGACATCAAAACAGCAAAAGCTTTGAATCTATTCATTAACTCTTCCAACAAAGACAAATTCCAGGTTCTAGTGGCCAACGGGGTGAACGCGCAATGTGTTGGTCGAACATCTCAAGTTTCCATAAAAATGGGTACTTATACCTGGTTTGGATCCCTTTTCGTCATGAATTTAGGGAACTCTGATGTCATTTTGGGAGTTGAATGGTTGGAAACATTAGACACGGTTAGCTTCAATTTCAAAAAATTATTTGTGGAATGGAAGGAAAACGGACGAGTCATTCGCTTACAAGGCATTACTACTCCTCCATCACAAATGGTGAGCTCTCATAGTATGGAGAAGATGTTAAAAAAGGGTGGATATGGATTTATAGCTCAAATTAATTGTTTGGAAAAACAATCTCGAGCAACTTCGGATATTACTGCTCCAGATTTACGAGACATCGTAACAAATTACGAAGAGGTTTTCCAAGAACCTAAAGGATTACCACCTAAACGATCTCATGACCATGCCATCCATTTGGTTCCAGGGAGTGTCCCACCTAACAACCGTCCTTACCGCTATCCTCAACCACAAAAGACAGAAATCGAACAGATCGTTCAGGATCTGCTAGATCATGGAGTCATTCGTCATAGCACTAGCCCTTATTCCTCACCTGTAGTTCTGGCTCGACGAAAAGATAACTCTTGGCGTATGTGTCCTGATTTTCGTTCTCTCAATAAACTCACTATCAAGGACAAATTTCCTATCCCTGTCATAGATGACCTACTAGATGAGTTGCATGGTGCAAATTTTTTTACAAAATTAGACCTTCGCTCAGGATTTCACCAAATCCGTGTCCGAGAAGAAGATATTCCCAAAACTGCTTTTCGTACTCATGAAGGTCATTACGAATTTTTGGTCATGCCTTTTGGTCTCACCAATGCACCATCCACTTTCCAAAGTCTCATGAACCAAGTGTTTCGTCCATTCCTCCGTAAGTTTGTGTTAGTTTTTTTTGATGACATTCTCATATATAGCCAAACATGGAAGGATCATTTACATCATGTGGATAAAGCCCTTCACATTTTACACAAAGAAAAGTTATTTGTCAAACGTTCCAAATGTTCATTTGGTGTCCAAGAAGTCGAGTATCTTGGTCATATAGTTTCACACGAGGGCGTCAAAGTTGATCCCAATAAGATTAAGGCAATTCAAGAGTGGCCTTTACCTAAAACCATCAAGAAACTTCATGGTTTTTTGGGTCTCACGGGCTACTATCGCAAGTTTGTACAAAATTATGGTAAGATTGCAAGCACCTCTCACAAGCACTCACAAAGAAGGATGCTTTTCGTTGGTCGGAAGAGGCTACTCAAGCCTTCAAAGCTCTTAAGGAGGCCATGTGTACAACTCCAGTATTAGCAACCCCCAATTTTCACAAACCATTTATTATCGAATGTGATGCGTCAGGAACAGGAATTGGGGCTATATTAATGCAAGAAGGTCATCCGTTGGCATTTGAAAGTAAACAGCTCTTCGGGAAAAATTTGGGAAGATCGACATACGAAAAAGAAATGTTGGCTATTCTTCATGCAATAGAAAAATGGAGACACTACCTAATCAGTAGCCGCTTCATTATCAAAACAGATCATAGTAGTCTCAAACATTTTCTTGAGCAGAGGTTTTCCTATCCGAAACAAAATAAGTGGTTAACCAAACTATTGGGTTATGATTTTGTTATCGAATACAAGAAGGGGAAGGAAAATGTAGTTGTCGATGCGCTATCCAGGAAATATGAAGACGAAGTAGTCATTAACGCTATTTCAGGTCCTTGCTCCCAATGGGTGAATCAATTACAAGATGAATGGTTGTCCAATAGCGAACTCGCTCAGATAATTCAAGAATTATCTATTGGGTCCTCTAAACACCCTTTGTTCTCTTATGAAGATAAAATCCTCTGGAAGAAGAACCGCATTTACATTCCACACAACTCAGAACTCAAATCGAAGATCCTAGACGAATCGCACGCTTCTCCATCAGCGGGACATTCAAGATTTTTGAAAACATATTTGAGGATCAAACAATCATTTTGTTGGAAAGGATTAAAAGCTGAAGTCAAACAATGGGTAGCAGAATGCGAAGTTTGCTAGCGCAATAAAGGAGAAACAGTCAAATCACCAGGGTTATTACAACCCTTACCCATCCCTGAACGTCAGTGGGAACATATATCCATGGATTTTATTGAAGGTCTTCCAAAGTCGGAAGGCAGGACAAGTAATCTTCGTAGTGGTAGATCGGTTATCCAAATACGCTCACTTTCAGGCTTTACAACATCCATTTTCCGCAAGCAAGGTGGCAAAGGTATTTATGGATTCAATTTTCAAATTACATGGTATGCCAAAAAATATTGTAAGTGATAGAGATCCCATCTTCACTAGTAACTTTTGGCGAGAATTATTTCGACTTAGTGGTACCAAATTGAACATGTCCTCAGCTTACCATCCCCAGACAGATGGGCAAACAGAAGTAGTTAACAAATGTTTGGGTACATACTTACGATGTTTCGTTCAAGATAAACAATATCAATGGAGCCAATGGCTAGCAATGGCGGAATGGTGGTACAACACTTCTTACCATTATTCAATTAAGATGTCTCCCTTTGAAGCATTGTATGGAACCAAGCCTCCAATTGTAGCAGATTACGTCCCAGGTTCATCCAAAGTAGACAAAGTGGATGATTGGTTTCAACAAAGGCAGTCTACACTCACCATACTCAAAGAGAATTTATTCCAAGCACAAAATCGCATGAAACAACAACAAGACTTGCACCGGTCAGAACGAACTTTTAATGTCGGTGACAAGGTTTTCCTAAGGTTGCAACCTTACAAACAAGCATCGTTAAGGATAAAGACCGAGTCAAAAGTTGGCACCACGATTCTATGGTCCTTACAAAATTGTGCGCCGCATTGGAGAAGTAGCCTATCGGTTAGAGCTACCTTCATCATCACGAATACACCCGGTATTTCATGTTTCATGTCTCAAAAAGGTAATTGGTCAGAAAGTGCAAAGTCAATCAGAATTACCAGTGCTCGATGAGGAAGGACGCATACATCTCCAACCTGAAGATATATTACAACATAGAATACGAAGACTAAGATCGCGCCAGATTCAAGAATTTCTCATCAAATGGCAAGACCTACCAGAGGAAGATGCCACATGGGAACACGAAAGTATTTTCCAGACATTTCCAGCTTTGAGGACAAAGCTTTCCGAGGAGGGGAGTCATGCTACATACCAAACCTAGCCATCGGCTAGGTTCTCCAAGTGCATAAGAAATTCATATTTATTAGGGTAGTTGTTTAATTAATTCATTTATCTCATCATTTTTTATCTTCTATCACTGCGTAATCGCACTGTGCCTTAACGGCGGGATCTGCCCTCCTAGTGGCTGTATTCTTTTATAAAAATCATTATTCCTTCGATTCGTTTCTTTTATATCCGCTGCTTCTACATTCTCTGTTTTCTTTTAAGATCGGTAAGGTGTGTAGCTGGGAATTAGCGAGGGAAGGTAAGGAAATACTTACCAGTTTTTGTGCATTGCTTTGATTACTTCTATTGATACTGCTATCTTTACACAACATAAAATTGAATTGGAAGAAAAAGTAAAAAAAATTCTTATATTGTTCACCCCCCCCTCTTAGTATAAGCTTGTGTTCTTCAGTCATGGAGAAAGAAAAATGACTACATGATGATGATAATGAATGTCATGAGAAAAAAGAGGAAGTTTCAAATCCTCTCCAAGTAATGGTAAATGGAAAAGTGCCAAAGGTAAAATCTCACCTTTTAGGTTCCACCATTTGAAATGCAAGTGAAGGTTTATCTAATGGATTGATGGATTTAAATACTATCAATGATGAAATGTTATTTGTGGTTGATAAAGAATTTGACTTAATTTCTCCTCACACCACTAATGATATTGTTTTATTGAATGAAAATGAAGTTGGTATGCTTGAAGTGTTAAATCAAGTTCATAATCAATTAGTAACAAAATCTAGGATAAAAGCTTATGATGATGCTCATTTAATAAATATCCTAGGTGCTTGCAAATGGTTACATGAATTTGATTGGTCTAAATATTTGAAAAATGATTTGGCTTTAAAATTTGTAGAAATAGGTTCATATTTGCAAGATCTCATATCTAAAAATGAAAGCTTATTTCTACACCATAAATGGAATTGCGAAATTGACATATTAAAGAATAAACATGAAATAATTGAAGATCAATTATTGTATAATCAACTTGAGAACTTGAAACTCCACCATAAGATTATTAATGGAACTAAATCAAATTGGTATGGTGAGAGGGGTAAGATGAAGATTGTTGCATTGTTTGGCCTAATCTTGTTTTTGTTGGGTTCCTACAAAGTTTGGCATGCGTATCACATTATATGTCTCTTGAAATGTTCTAATCATGTTTGGGATCCTGGAAAGTGATAGTTCAAATTTTTGCACCATCTTGTACCATATTGTACATTTGTATATAGTTTTGGTTTTCATGTTTTGATTTTGGGTTTGGATTTAGTTTTGGTTTGTGTTTTTAGTTTTGTGTGTTAGGTTGTTCCCTTGTTTTGAGGTGATGTTTTATGGTCGCTAACTTTTGGTCTCTGGCCCATTTGCGTGTTTCTTTGCTTAGTAGGGGGAGCACCTGATTTGAAAAACTGATGAACCCAAGAAAAGGGGGATGAGTTATTTGGTGATCATGCTCAGATGTTGGGACTAAAATGGTGGAAAGTGGAACAATGAAATATTAGCCCAAGCTCCACATGGGACCCACACACACATTAAATGGTGTTTTTGAAAGTAAGAAGGATGAAGTTGTCTTGATTATGCAACCCTAGGTGAAAATCTAAAATGCTCCACTTTGGATTTCTAACCTAGTGAGACTTGATGCTTTTGCAAGAGTTCCATGAGTATAAGTTATGCAATAGGATTTCTTGAATTATGTCATCTAGTTCAGGAAAACTCCATCGGGGCTATAGACACCTGACTGGCTATGGGGCCCTGGCTAGGCAAAGCTTGATACTTAGAAAGAGAGAAAAAGAAGAGAAAAAAAGAGAAAAAAAGAAAAAGAAAAAAAAGAAAAAGAAAGAAAGAGAAAGTGAGAACGAGCATTAGAAATCTTGACACACCTAGGATAGATGGGCTTTGCAAAGCATTAAGCAAACACACGGGTGAGTTAGATAAACCTCACCGGGGCTATAGATGCCTGATTGGCAGTGGGGCTTTGTCTATAAAAGTCTTCACTTCATGAGTTGTACTTCATAGCCTAATGCAGAAAGGGATGATGGAATCTGGAGGATTTTTAGAAATGTAGGAAATGAATCACTTTTGCACACACTGAGCAAAGGCATATGGATTAGTTGTTTTCATTCTGAAGCTATTTACCCCCATCTTCTTGGGATGTTGCTAAATTATTATGTCTCACTAATCTTGCGTGTTTTCGTTTCAGATTGGGTTCTTACCGAAATGCTCAGGAGCATTTCCTAGTAGAGTCGCCATTTGTTGTGGCCATTCCACAACTAGCCCCAATAATTGGGGACCCACTTTTTAATTTTTGTGTTTGGGTGTTTTTGTTTCATTTTGAGTGTCTAGTGGATTGGTTAGGTTCCTCCTTGTTTTTTGTTATTTTGGTTAATTTTAATGTTTTGGATTAAATCAATTCAAACATTTAAAATTAATTAAATCAAATTTAATATAAAAGAGAAAGCAAGTAAAAAAAAAAATAAAATAAAGTTTTTTGAATTTAAAAAAAAAACAAGTTTATATATATAAACAAATAAAAAAATTTAAAAAGTGAAAAGATATATATATATATATATATATATATATATATATATATATAAAAGTAAATAAAAAAAAGTAAAAACAATAAAAGTATAAATAAAAAGAAAAGTAGTGAATGAAGCCATGGTGCTTCATTTACCATGTTTTAGTTCATTTTTTAAAATAGTTTAACTTTATGCTTTACTATAGTTTATTTTTTTTTTAATAAAAAATCTAACTCAAGCTTTTTTGATGCAGATAGGTAGATAGAAAACGTCAAAAGCTTCTTTAAACGTTTTTAGTATATTATTTTATTAGTATTTTTCTTTTCTTTGAAATGTTAAAAGTTAATTCATGTGTGTTATATGCAGGTAAGGTGGAAGGAGAATAAAGGAAAGGAAAGAAAGACGTTATGGAAAGCCAACGAAGGGTTTTGAGAAAAAAATTGAAAACAAGAAAAGGAAAACCAAACAACAACGTTGGAAGGAGAAACCAAGGGTTTGGAAACCTGAAACGAATGGTCATGAGAGAAGACTTTAAAAACCAGATGGATGCACAAAAAAAGGGTTGGATCTTTTGGGGATTTTTTCGGAGGAGGAAGGCATACCGCTGGGCTGATTTTCACCATTTGGATGCCAACTTTGGGCATTTTTTTTCTGCATTGTAATGGAATATTGAATATCTTTTTGTAGCAATTAATTGGAAATGTCTCAAGTTTTATGCATTTTTTATGGTTAACTTGATTTCGTTTTCAGTTTATTGCACCCTTTTCCTTTGAAGCTTGCACCGTATTAGATGTTGATTGCACGAAGTCGGGTCACTCTAATACTGGTTTTATGCAGAATACTAATGCTTGCAGGGTCTGTGGAGAAATTCGGGGTTGCAACATTTCTGTTTTTCATTTTTTTTTTTTCTAACTTTCTTTTTGCTAATTTTTTTAATTTTCAGAGATTAAAATAAAAATAAAAAAAATTAAAATGATAAAAATAATTACATGGCTGTGAAGAATGATGTAAAATATATCATACGCAACAAATTCGGATTCATTCCGAGGTAATTTCAATTTTATACAAATTTTTGAAAATGGTTGTTTGATGTAGATTTTACAATTTCAGAATTTCATTTTTTCACATTTTGGAGTCAAATCAGATTTTTTCAGCTTCATATTTTTTTACTTGCAAGCATAAAATAAACTTTCCTTCATGAAAATTTCAATTTCATCGAAGGGGGTTAATTTTATGGCATTTCATAAGCTATCTTTTTTCGGGGCCATAAGTGCACCTATCTTTATGAAAATTTCAATTTCATTAAAGAGAGGTGATTTTATATGTTACATTAAAAGGCTATTTTTTAACACATTAAATTATTATTCTTTATGAAAATTATTTCATTAAAGAAAGATAATTAAATGACATTTTAAAGCCTATATTTCAAAGGCAATAAATTATTATCTCTTTGTGAAAATTAATTTCACCAAAGAGGAATAATTTATTATTCATATCAAAGGCTATCTTTATCTTCATGATAAGAAGCTACATTTAAGGAGCCTATTCATCATTTCGGATTCACATTCATAGATAGATTTTAATCTTTACTTTCATGTTTAAAGAAGGATTTAATGCAAGGTAAAACTTGATTAAAACCCACTTAATAAGGAAGATAAAATCTACCTTAAAATCCTCAAGATAAAAAGAACTAAGGCACTACATCGTGGTCATATGAGGGCCAATTCACATTTATTTTTTATTTTGGTTTCATGAACAATCATTAAGGTAGCATGGTAAAATAAACCAACATTGCCCCTTGTTTACAATTACTTGCAATCACTAAGGTGTTCCAAGAATTTAAATTGATATATTTTTATTTGAGATTACTAATACACATATGCAAATGCTAATATAGCGGAGACCTTGGAGAAATTGTTTGTTTAATTTCTTTGCAAGAGAGGGTTTTGGAGATCCAAACCCTAAGGGAGAGTGTAATTTCACAATTGGGTAAAATTACCACTCAACATTTCCTTGTCTCTTTGTTTTTGCTTTTTGAGGTTTCCTCTCTTTTTTTGTTCCTACTAACACTTTCACCTTCATTGATCTCTTAAATTTTTTAAAATGTTCGTAGTGAGACTTATCACCTTTAATTTTGTCTTACTTTGAAGGATCCAAAGTGAAAATAATAACCTTAAAATATATTTTTTTTTCTTATTGTCTTAAAAACCATAAAGTGCAGGGATGCTCTTCTATTAGAATTACCTTTTTATGCTACCCCAAAAACCCTAAATTGCTAAAAAATTTCTCCATCCTTATTTCTTTATTATGCTACTCTTGGAACCATAAAGTGTAATGGACAAATTGTACATTGCTTAAATTTATATTGTTAGAAGAGAATTCTATACTACTTGAGGAAAATAAAGATGATTTACCTTCAATAAACTTGACTTCTTCTACCATCTTTGTTTTAAAATTTTCCTCCATATTTTCTTTCATGCCTTTTATTTCTTCTAAATTTGAACTTGGAAATTGTACTTTCTCATCCCTTACATCCTTCTTTATTTCTTAAAATGGTTGATCCTAGTGAACTATGATGGCTTTTTCCATATGATATTGCAAATATGATTTCTTTGCCTCTTCTTTTGAAGTGAGTATCCTTGATCTAATCCAACTTATATTATAATATGATTTCCTTTCTTCATCTTGAAGTTTATCCCATGATCATTTTTTTTTTGTCTTTTTCTTCCTTGTTTCTCTTTCCATGTGTCCAATATCATAACAACTGCGACATCAAAATACAATATTTAATAATCCACTTCTTGATTTTATTTTCTTGATTTAGACTTAATATTAATGAATTGTGGCAAAGGTTTTAAATTATTCATAACAATGTATATCTAATAATTTATAGCTTGCTTTTACTTGTAATAGTTGGTGTCTTTTTGATGAACTCCCCTAAAGTATTTCTAATATTCTCCAAATATCCATATTGATAAGTTGATATGGAAGTCCAAAAAGCCTAACCCAAACTGGAAGCTTTTTAATAGTTTGTCTCAATAGAAAAATTCTCACTCCATGGTCTTAAATAAAGTACATCTCTCCCCCTAAACTATGGATCATCACCCATTATTTTCAATGAGTTTACATAGGTTTTTATAAGAGGTCTTGATCCCCTAATATTGAGTGGGGTTTGAACCTTGGACCTCTCATTGAGAGGCTAAAACCCTTACCACTACAATATTTTATTCCTAATTTTTAAACTAGAAAAGATGATGATAAAAACACCTGAAGAAAAGTCATAAAGTAATTTAAATTCAATTCCCACTTTCACATGATCCAATTTTGAATATCTAAAAACCCTATCCAATATCCATGGAACCTACATATTAACCCTTTATTTTTAAAATCCATTATATCATGCTCGATCATCTCATCCTTGATAATCACTTCTAGTGCTCTCAAGATTGAAATTGACCTATATTTTCTCTTCCTATTGTCTTCAATTTGGGAATTCATACTTCCAATTAGGGCATATTGACTTCCAATTAGAGATTTCAAATATGGCTTTCCTTCCATGCTACTAAGTGGGGCTCACTCCTAGCTCACATTCATTGCATAATGTTAAGGTTCACCCATCAAATTTGAACCTTGATTTATGGTGTGAAACTCTTCACTCCAAACCAATTATGGGTAAAGGTACATTGAAAGTTGATCCTCGTAATGAATAACTTAACAAATTTAAAGAAAGGAAAAAAGAAGAGGATACATATTAATATTATCCACTATTCATTGGTTTTGACCTCAAATATTAGCATTCCTTAAATTTCAAAATGATCTTTAACTCAAGTTTACATTAGAATAGTTTACACAGTTCTTCATTTAATTTAAAGAAAGAAAATTATATTTATCATTTGGCATGTTAGACTATGTCTCAATTTCTCATGTAAACAATGTAATTGATATACATTTTATTAATAGTAAAGTAAATGTAAGAATTTGCATATCATATTTAGGTCCAAATTAAATTATCATCTAAGATTTGTTGTTATTAGGTAGTTATCTATTTGAAGTATGTACTATGCTATATATTTGTTTGTATAAGTAATACAAAGTTGTGTCTTTGATAGAAATATTTTATTGTATCAATGTCACACTATTTTGAGTAGTTTATGGAATGGTAATGATGAAGAATAAGGCAATATTTAAAAATATAAAAATGTAATAAATTATTATACACAGTGTATGTATTAATTTTTTTTAATGTAATGGACCTTCTAGAAAGGTCTAGTTGGTACATTCTCTAGATCTTTCTCCCTCTCTAGATATTTCCATTCCTTTAGAACTTTCTATTCCTCTAGATCTTTCCATGATGGGTCCACAAGACCTATAAATATGTAACAGTTTTTAATGGCAATACAAATGGAAATTATGAATCTTGTTTTTGGTTCAAAGAGTCCCATATCAGCTACTCAAAAGGGGGGGTCATGCACACAAAGGTACACACATGGCAGGAAGGGAGGGAGAGGGTTGAGGGTGGGATGTGGGATGGGCATATTACGCATGGAAGACATAGATACATGATCGAGGGAGTAGAGGGAAAGGAAGGGAAGGGAAGAGGAGGGGAGAGGGAGTGCACCGTGTGGTAATGAGAGTCCAAGGGCACCCCTATCACCCATTTTTTTAATAATAAATTACAATAATAAAGTTGGAAAGCATGCGCGTAAATCCTAAGGATGTTATATATATATATATATATATATATATATATATATATATATATATATATAATTTACACGCAAAAAAATAAAGAAAATAAAACTTTAGCACAACATGTATGTTGGAAAAAACATTGGTAAATCTACGGTTTAATTTCTTCCCTCCGTTTAATTTATCAACCCAAGACAGCTCATAAAATTGTGAGTGTCATGCACAGTATATGTCTGCAGTGTGGGGAATGAGTTCCTCTATACCTATTTAGTTTGGTGGGGGGTGTTTGTGCATTTTGATTTCAGCCAAACCAAATAAAATAAAGTGTAGAAAAATAAATAAGTAAACTAAAACTAAAGCTAAAATTAAAGTGCAAGAAATAAAAGTACAAAAAATAAACACAACTAAATTAAAATAAAGCTATAAATAAAATAGGAAATCTAACTAATGAAAATAAATAACATAAATTAAAATGGGGAGGACTACTACAAGGAGTGGGCTCGAACTCTTGCAGATAGTATTCCTGGCTAATTACATGAAGATTGCTTCAAGAAAAAGTATTTGTAACTCTGTAGAATAATAGAAATAGAATTATTTTATTGATTGTGTAAAACGATCCTCTGATTCCTACGATCTTTCATTTCATCTAACTTGTGTTCTTATATAGAATGTAACTAGATCCTATTACAATAATAAATTGGTCTATTTTCAATCACATAACATGATTTGTTACAATATGTTTCTACACAGATATTATTCTCCTATTTACAAGCATGTTCATTCACCAAAAGGATAAATATAGTAATCCTTAGGTGTACATAACAATCTAATCCTAAAAATAATGCTTTAAAAGATTACATGGTCAACCGTCAACTTTTAATAATTAAAATAAAAGTACTTTATTCTATTCTAATCATAAAAATATAATATGCATAAGAATACAAATATTTCTCCTTTATATTTTGTGCAACAACCTCCTTCAAAAGTGCATGGTCAATTGGTCAACCGATCAATGTTGAATTGGTCAATCGGTCAACATTGACTTGGTTAACCAATCAAAATTGACTTGGTCGACCGATCAACTCATCAATGAGGGTTAGGAATAAAAAAATAGGTCAGGAAGTAGGTGCCAGGAAATAGGTCAAGAAGCAAGCACCAGGAAATAGGTCAGGAAGCAAGCGCCAAGTAATAGGTCGTGAAGTAGGCACCACTAGTAGTCAGGAAGCAAGCACCATTAATAGTCGAGAAGCAAGAACTACCTATAGTTAGGAAGTAGGCACCACTAATAGTTGGGAAGTAGGTGCCGCAAATAGTCAGGAATCAAGCACCGCCAATAGTCATGAGTCAAGTGCCTACCTTCACCATTTATCGTTGTTCTTTTCAATATGTCTTCGTGCATTGCCAAGCCCAAATGGTATGTAGACTCAAAACACCCTATTAGTGTTGAACAAGGTGCAGCAAAAGTATTGTCATTGTTGTCAACACAGACAGAAATTGATGCAGTTGAAGCAATGGACAAGAATTCTGAAGTCAGTCAGATCAAGTACAGTGAATTTCCAAGAAAACAGAAGTGACCCAGATTCAAAAATTTGCAGAAAAAGACAAGTAAGAAAACTGTCGCGATATCGCGACATGTTTTCTGTCGCGATATCGCGACAAAGTTGAGAGGTCCGAAGGCAGAAAGAAAAATGTCGCGATTTCGCGACATAACGGAGGAGAGAGAAGATGCAAGCCAAATTGTCGCGATTTCGCGACATGGCCGAGGAGAGAGAAGGCGCAAGCAAAATTGTCGCGATTTCGCGACATGGCCGAGGAGAGAGAAGGAGGCAAGAAAGGAGAGCTGGGAGGAGAGAGAAGGCACAAGCAAATTGTCGTGATTTCGTGACATGGCCGAGGAGAGAGAAGGCGCAAGCAAAATTGTCATGATTTCGCGACATGGCCGAGGAGAGAGAAGGCGCAAGCAAAATTGTCGTGATTTCGCGACATGGCCGAGGAGAGAGAAGGCGCAAGCAAAATTGTCGCGATTTCGCGACATGGCCGAGGAGAGAGAAGGCGCAAGCAAAATTGTCGTGATTTCGCGACATGGTAAAAAGCAAGAAAAGAAGATGTCGCGATTTCGCGACATGGTAAAAAGCAAGAAAAGAAGATGTCGCGATTTCGCGACATGGTAAAAAGCAAGAAAAGAAGATGTCGCGATTTCGCGACATGGTAAAAAGCAAGAAAAGAAGATGTCGCGATTTCGCGACATGGTAAAAAGCAAGAAAAGAAGATGTCGCGATTTCGTGACATGGTGAAAAGCTAGAAAAGAAGATGTCGTGATTTCGCGACATGAAAAGAGAAAGAAGATGTCAGCGATTTTGTGACATGTGAAAAGTACGAAAGGAAAGATGTCACGATTTCGCGTGACATGTAGTAGCAAGAAGGATGTGTACGGAAGAGATATGAGTGTCGCGATTTCGGACATGCAGGGTTGGCGAAGAAGAGTGTACGGAAGAGAATGATGTCGCGATTTCGCGACATGTCAGATTTTCGCTGGGGTTGGCGAAGAAGAGTGTACGGAAGAGAATGATGTCGCGATTTCGTGACATGTCAGATTTTTGGAGTTTGCGAAGAAGAGTGTACGAAAGAGAAAGATGTCACGATTTCGTGACATGTTCCATTTTCGCGGCTACAAGCGAAGCAGAGTGTACGGAAGCGAAAGTGTCACGATTTCGTGACATGTTCCATTTTCGCGGCTACAAGCGAAGCAGAGTGTACGAAGCGCAAAGTGTCACGATTTCGTGACATGTTCCATTTTTGTGAGTGCATGCCAATATAAGGTAGAGGAGGCGAAAAACGTCGCGATATCGTGACAGGTCAGGTTTTCACGGTCAACAGCCCAAAAAAAGTCAAATGGGCAGAAATGTCACGAATTCACGACAGGTAACAGTTTGGCTGGTAAATGCCGAAGGAACATGCAAGGTGACACGTGTCAAAAAAGCATAAAGGAAAATCATGCAGCCAGTTACGTAAGAAGTAACTGAAGTCAGATCTGTAGTTACACATTGACAGGTGTTGGAAATGCACTGGAACAGCTGTATATGCATGATTGGAAAAGCATTCGAAGAGTCGCATATGGAGAATCAAAAATGTATTCGAACAGCCGTATTTGTAGAATTCGAACAACCGAATATGCAGGATCGTAAAAGCATTCGAACAGACGTATTTGCAGCATTCAAACAACCGTATATGCAGGATCGTAAAAGCATTCGAACAGCCGTATTTGCAAGGATTCGAACAACCGCTTATGGAGAGGAGAAAAGAATTCGAACAGTTAGAGTATGTCATTCGACTGCATGCAGGATTGAAAAGTGATAGAAGACGAAGAGTCTCGATGAGAAAAAGGGGTTATAAAAGGACAGTCATGCAGAGAATTAAGTTGCTACTGTAAGAGTGAAATTACAGAGAAAAGAGGGTTAGAAGAAAGCCAAGAGAGAAATAAGCAGAGCCGTGAGTGTGTGCAGAGTGTGTTTAATTGCAGACCAGTCAGGGTTGTATAAACAGTGAAGACATTTTTATGTCATTTTAAATTGCTCAGAATTGCAGTCCAAGTTGGTGCTTGGTACTAGGGGTTGGTGCTCCTATCTTTTGCAGCAAAAAATTAAGGGGTTGGTGCTCCTTCCAGTAGATGCTGGTAAAGTGTTTGTAAAATTGGTATTTTGCAAAGACTGGATTTGGATTGGAGTCCAAGCAAGCATTTTTGAGGAGTAGCCAAATTGGTGAACCTCGGTATATTGAGTGTTGTGGTGTGCTCTCTTGTTCAATTTGCTTTTCTCGGTTTTCAAGTTCTCTTTGCTTCAATTTTAAATGCTGTAGATTTGAATATTAATAGCTACACTGATTCACCCCCCCCTCTCAGTGTCATTGTGTGAATATCAATTGGTATCAGAGCAGGTTCCTTGAACAAGCTTAATCAGCTAAGGTGATCTTGGAAGAAACACAATGGCAGGCGGTGAAGGATTCTCATCCAACAAAGCTCCCTTGTTCGATGGAACTAATTACACTTTCTGGAAACTCAGGATGCAAACATATCTGAGTGCATTGGGATATGACATTTGGGATTCTGTAGATAGTGGATACACAACACCCACTACTCCTCCAACAGATATTGCTGAGAAGAAAAAAATTGAGAACAACTCCAAAGCAAAGAATGCCATAATGTGTGGGCTTGTAGACAAGTGAACCGATAAGAGTCATGAGCTGTAAATCGGCAAAAGACATGTGGGATAAATCGAAGAGCATCCATGAAGGAGACAGCAAGATCAAGGAAGCCAAGCTGCAAACTCATCGAGCACAGTTCGAAGCACTACAAATGAATGAAGATGAGAACATAGAGGCTTATATGCTGAGAGTCAACGAAATCATTAATGCAATCAGAGGACTCGATGAAGAAATTGATGATGCAGTTGTTGTGAAAAAGGTTCTCAGAACACTTCACAAAAGATTTAACTCCAAAGTTTCTGCAATAGAAGAGGCAAAAGATCTAAACAATTTCAGCATGGATGAGATGCATGGTTCCCTGACTGCATACGAAATGAGAATAGGACAAACCAAGTCTTTAGACAGAGAAGCTGCTTTTAAAGCACACAAGAATATAAAAGCTGAACATGAATCTGAGGATGAAGAGACACTGGATGAAACAGAAGCTAATTTTGTTCGAAAACTCACAAAGGGAAAAGGAAAATATAGAGGAAAGCTACCTTTTAAGTGCTTCAATTGTGGAGGAGTCGGTCATTTTGCAGCCAAATGTCCAATGCAGGAGAAAACCAAAAATGGTGAAGGGTCACACCAAGAAAAAGGTGACTGGAAGAAGAAACAAAATTTCAGAAAGAACAACTTCAAGAAGAAAAGCTTCATATCCAAGAATGTCAGCACTTCTGAAGAAAGCTCAGGTGAGGATTCTGAAGAAGAAAAAGGTGAAGCTCTGTTCATGGCACTTGAAGAAGAAAGAACAGAGGAAAATCAGGAAGGTGATGAAAACTTCAAGGATGAGGCTGAAGTGTATCTGGAAGGAGAATTGGTTGCTGCACTTGAAGAGTTGAGTGCAGAAAGGAAAAAGAATAAAAAACTTTCAAAGAAACTAGAGGATGCCACTGACATAATAAACAATCTAAAAATACAGACAGAGGAATTCAAGAAAATGTCTGAAGTTCTTGATGAACAATTAACTGTAAAGACAGTTGAATGCAAGCAAGCTAGAAGAAGACATTGTTAAGTTAAGGATACAAACTAGAGGAGATGAATAGGAAATTGAGCTATTTTCATAAGTTTGAAGAAAGTACTGTAAAGCTGGATAAAATGTTAAATAACCAAAGGCCTTCCAGCATCAAATTTGGTTTAGGCTTCGATGAAGGAGAATCATCAAAGGGTTCAAAGGCCTTAAATGTAGAACCCATAAAGAAAGAAGAAAAGATCAGGGTTAATCAAGAAAAAACAAATCATGCCAAAGAAAGCAATAATGCCGGACCCAAGAAGAGTATTGACAAAGATGGATTCACAAAAGTCACACATTCAAGAAGGAGAAGATTCATGGCTCCTACTTCAAACTGGCAAAGACCTGCACCCAGGTTTAATCATTCCTTTTCTGGTTATTGTTTTAAATGCAATGCTTATGGCCATAAGATTTCAGATTGCAGTCATAATGTACCTCAAAGGAATTTCACCAGTAGAAATATTTTTTCTCCTTTAATGAATTATGCAGTTGAATGTTATAATTGTCATAATTTTGGACATATAGCAAGAAACTGTAGAAGCACTTTTGCATCAAAGAATTATCAGGGTAGAAAATCTAAACCAAATGGGTTGAAACAAAACAAGAAATTTCCTGAAAAACAGGCACATGCTAATGAAAGGGCACAGGCAAAACAAGTAGCCAAATCTGCTATCAAACCAGAATGGAAAGAAAAGGAATCTTTGATTGTTCAGACTGCCTTTAAAGCACAGAACAAATCCGCACCTTGGATACTTGACAGTGGATGCTCCAGTCACATGACAAGTGACAAGCAAAAATTTGAGAAGTTACAGAATTATGAAGGTGGTTCTGTGAAATTTGGAAATAATGATGGAGCAAAGATAGTTGGAAAAGGATCAGTCAAGATCAGTGATGGAAAGATAAAATCAAAAGAAGTCTTGTTTGTGATTGGACTGAAGCACAACTTGCTGAGTGTAAGTCAAATCTATGACAGAGGTCATGAAGTCACTTTTAAGAAGGAGGGCTGTGAAGTGAGAAAAGCACACAGTGGGAAACTGATAGCTACTGGATCAAGGACTTCTGGTAATCTATATACTCTCTCAAAAACTGCAGAAGGAACATGCTTGATTGGACAGGAAGATGAAAATTGGCTATGGCACAAGAGGCTCGGTCATATTAGTTTTGACAATCTGGCAAAAATAAGTTCAAAAAGAGCAGTAAGAGATATACCAACCATTGGCAAACCAATAAATAGCATCTCGTGCTTCATGTCAAAAAGGAAAGCAAACCAGATCCACATTTAAATCAAAGGAATACTTCACCAGCAAACCGTTGGAGATAATTCATACTGATTTGTGTGGACCCATGAGAACTCAAAGCATAAATGGTGACAAATACTTTATGTTGTTCATAGATGACTACTCCAGGATGACATGGGTATTATTTTTAAAGACTAAATCAGATGCCTTTGAGATGTTTAAGATTTTTAAAAATCAGGTTGAAAATCAAACTGGAAAGAGGATTAAATGCCTAAGATCAGACAGAGGAGGAGAGTTTATTTCAGAAGAATTTGCAGAATACTGTCAAAAATATGGGATAAGAAGACAGTTTTCAGCAGCAAGGACACCTCAACAGAATGGTGTTGTAGAAAGGAAGAACAGGACAGTGCAGGAAATGGCACGGACAATGCTGGCTGAGAACAAAATAGCTGATAGATTTTGGAAAGAGGCAGTCCACACTGCAGTTTACATTCAAAACAGGTGCATGCTAAGACCGCATGAAAGCAAAACACCGTATGAGCTGTGGTTCGGCAGAAAGGCAACTGCAAGATATTTCAAAGTATTTGGCAGCAAGTGCTACATCAAACGGACTGAAGATAATCTCGATAAATTTGAAGATAGAGCTGATGAAGGTATATTTCTTGGTTACTCAACTAAAAGCAAAGCCTACACATGTTACAATAAGAGGCTAAAGAAAATTGTTGAGAGTGCTGATGTTAAAGTTGATGAAGGTAGAGAGCAAGAAATTTCTTATCAAGAAAAATACCCTATTTATGAAGAAGTCATTGAAGGAGATGATGAAAAGGAAATAGAAGAGAATCAGAAAATTGATCCAGATGTTTTAAAAACTGACTCAGAGGAAGAAGAAAACAAGAAATTTAAAACAGGCAGCTGGCAAAAAAATCATCCCAATGAACAGATTATTGGGGACCCCACTGATGGTATTCAGACAAGAAGAGCGGTAGTGCGGAACTATTCTCTGTTATCTAGCATTGAACCTAAAAATGTTGTCGAAGCAAGCACAGATGAAAGTTGGATGAAGGCAATTAATGAAGAACTAGATCAGATTGAGAAAAACAAAACCTGGGAATTAGTACCTCGGCCAACAAATAAAAACATAATTGGCACTAAATGGATTTTTCGAAATAAATTAAATGAAGATGGACAAGGTTGTCATAAATAAGGCAAGATTGGTCTGTAAAGGCTATGCTCAGGTTGAAGGCATTGATTTTGAGGAAACCTTTGCACCGGTAGCCAGACTAGAGGCAATCAGAATGTTTCTGGCATTAGCAGTTCATAAAAACTTCAAAGTATATCAAATGGATGTAAAATCAGCATTTCTGAATGGAAAACTGGAAGAAGAGGTTTACATTGAACAACCAGATGGCTTCCAACTTGGTGACAATCCAGATTTTGTTTGCAGGTTAAAGAAAGCATTATATGGTTTGAAACAGGCACCCAGAGCATGGTATGCAAGGTCGGATAACTATCTAATTAAACAAGGGTTCAAGAAAGGTTTGGTGGACAACAATTTATATGTCAAAAAAGAGAAGGGCCATCTTATTGTTCTTGTTGTTTATGTAGATGATATAATATTTGGTAGCAAAGATGGATGAATATTGCAAAGACATATCAACTAAAATGAAGAAAGAATTTGAGATGTCTATGATTGGTGAACTTTCTTATTTCCTAGGACTGCAGGTCAATCAAAATGAAAAGGGCATTTTTATTTCTCAAGTTAAATATGTAAAAGAAATGCTGAAAAAGTTCACAATGGAAGATAGTAAACCCGTTAGCACTCCCATGACAACAAAGTCGCAAGTTGAGCAAGGATGATAAATCTCCGGATGTAGATCAAACAATGTACGGGTCTATGATTGGAAGCCTACTGTATTTAACGACCACTAGACCAGATATATTACAGTGCAATATGCATGGTTGCAAGATTTCCAGGCTAGTCCCAAAGAAACTCATGTGACAGCTATAAAGAGGATCTTCAGGTACCTCAAGGGTACTATGGATTATGGGTTGTGGTACCCAAAAGGTAAAGACTTCACTTTGATTGCATATTCTGATGCAGATTGGGCAAGATGTATTGATGACAGAAAGAGTACCAGTGGAGGAGCATTTTATCTTGGAGACAGGCTGGTAGCATGGCACAACAAGAAACAAGAATCAGTCTCTCTATCCACTGCAGAGGCAGAATACATTGCAGCAACAACATGTTGTACACAGATATTATGGATGAGACAAACGTTGAAAGATCTTGGTATTCATTTCAAAGAGCCAATTTCAATTAAATGTGATAACACTAGTGCTATCAACATATCCAAGAATCCAGTTATGCATTCAAGAACCAAACATATTGCAATCCGATATCATTTCTTGAAGGATAAAGTTGCAGAAGGAGAGGTCAAATTGGATTTTGTTCCAACTACAGAGCAAGTAGCTGATATATTCACAAAACCATTGCCCAAGGATGTTTTTGAGTACCTTCGAAATAAGTTGGGAGTGGTCACAATTCCCAAGAACTGACTATCATTTGGGATCACATTCTCAGGGGGTGCATTTATGCCTATACTTATAGTTTTGCTTATATTTATGATTTTTGCTAACTATAACAACATTTGTCTGAGAGTGGTGTGCATAGACTCAGGGGGAGTCTGCAGCAGCCCTTTGGTATTATTGTCAAAGGGGGAGAAGAATTACAGGAGAGTGCATAAGTGTTGCCAACAATTCCAAAGGGGGAGATTGTTGAACAAGGTGCAGCAAAAGTATTGTCATTGTTGTCAACACAGACAGAAATTGATGCAGTTGAAGCAATGGACAAGAATTCTGAAGTCAGTCAGATCAAGTACAATGAATTTGCAAGAAAACAGAAGTGACCCAGATTCAAAAATTTGCAGAAAAAGACAAGTAAGAAAACTGTCGCGATATCGCGACAGGTTGAGAAGTCCGAAGGCAGAAAGAAAAATGTCACGATTTCGTGACATAACGGAGGAGAGAGAAAATGCAAGCAAAATTGTCACGATTTCGCGACATGGCCGAGGAGAGAGAAGGCACAAGCAAAATTGTCACGATTTCGCGACATGGCCGAGGAGAGAGAAGGCGCAAGCAAAATTGTCATGATTTCGACAGGGAGGAGAGAGAAGGCAAGAAATGTCACGATTTCACGACATGGCGAGGAGAGAAAAAATGCATGCACGACAGCAGAGAGAGAAGAAGCAAAATTGTCACGATTTCGCGACATGGTAGAGAAAGTAAAAAATGTACGATTTCGCGACATGGTAAAAAGCAAGAAAGAAGATGTCACGATTTCGCGACATGGTAAAAAGCAAGAAAAGAAGATGTCACGATTTCGCGACATGTAAAAGAAGAATGGGAAAGCAAGAAAGAAGATGTCACGATTTTTCGCGACATGAGAGAAGAATGTCGATTTCAGACATGTAAGAAAAGAAGATGTTTGAAATGCTAGGAAGGAAAATGTCGCGATTTCGACGACAAGTAGCAAGAAGGAGGGTACGGACGAATATAGTGTCGCGATTTCGTGACATGTCGATTTTGACTAGAAGAGTGTACGGAAGAGAAAGATGTCGCGATTTCGCGACATGTCGGGTTTTCGCGAAGAAGAGTGTACGGAAGAGAAAGATGTCGCGATTTCGCGACATGTCGATTTTCGGAGTTTGCAAAGAAGAGTGTATCGAAGAGAAAGATGTCACGATTTCATGACATGTTTCATTTTCGCGGCTACAAGCGAAGAAGAGTGTACGGAAGCGAAAGTGTCACGATTTCGTGACATGTTCCAATTTCGTGGCTACAAGCGAAGCAGAGTGTACGGAAGCGCAAAGTGTCACGATTTCGTGACATGTTCCATTTTCGTGAGTGCATGCCAAGATAAGGTCGAGGAGGCGAAAACGTCGCGATATCGCGACAGGTCAGGTTTTCACGGTCAACAGCCCAAAAAAAGTCAAATGGGCAGAAATGTCGCGAATTCGCGACAGGTAACAGTTTGGCTGGTAAATGCCGAAGGAACATGCAAGGTGACACGTGTCAAAAAAGCATAAAGGAAAATCATGCAGCCAGTTACGTAAGAAGTAACTGGAGTCAGATCTGCAGTTACACATTGACAGGTGTTGGACATGCACTGGAACAGCTGTATATGCATGATTGGAAAAGCATTCGAAGAGTCGCATATGGAGAATCGAAAATGTATTCGAAAAGCCGTATTTGCAGAATTTGAACAGCCGAATATGAAGGATCGTAAAAGCTTTCGAACAGACGTATTTGCAGCATTCAAAACAGCCGTATATGCAGGATCGTAAAAGCATTCGAACAGTCGTATTTGCAAGGATTCGAACAACCGCTTATGGAGAGGAGAAAAGAATTCGAACAGTTAGAGTATGTCATTCGACTGCATGCAGGATTGAAAAGTGATAGAAGACGAAGAGTCTCGATGAGAAAAAGGGGTTATAAAAGGACAGTCATGCAGAGAATTAAGTTGCTGCTGTAAGAGTGAAATTATAGAGAAAAGAGGGTTAGAAGAAAGCCAAGAGAGAAATAAGCAGAGCCGTGAGTGTGTGTAGAGTGTGTTTAATTGCAGACCAGTCAGGGTTGTATAAACAATGAAGACATTTTTATGTCATTTTAAATTGCTCAGAATTGCAGTCCAAGTTGGTGCTTGGTACTAGGGGTTGGTGCTCCTATCTGTTGCAACAGAAAATTAAGGGGTTGGTGCTCCTTCCAGTAGATGCTGGTAAAGTGTTTGTAAAATTGGTATTTTGCAAAGACTGGATTTGGATTGGAGTCCAAGCAGTCATTTTTGAGGAGTAGCCAAATTGGTGAACCTCGGTATATTGAGTGTTGTGGTGTGCTCTCTTGTTCAATTTGCTTTTCTGGTTTTCAAGTTCTCTTTGCTTCAATTTTAAATGTTGTAGATTTGAATATTAATAGCTACACTGATTCACCCCCCCTCTCAGTGTCATTGTGTGAATATCAATTAGTAGCAAAAACCTACATTTACACATATTTTCCACTACAAACATTGATCAAGCATAATACTTTATTTTCTATTAATTATATGCAAAATCTATATAAAAATACATTTCAAATTATAATTAAACCAATAATGATGTCCTTAAAAGTATACATAAAAATGAGCATTTCTGGTGCTCATCAATGTAATTAGAGGGAAAAAATTATAGAGTGCTCCCATTAAAAATGTAAACCCTCGTAATGCTGAAAATTATACAGAACAAAATGGGTAATGAAATTATCCAACTCTGTTAGCATAACAAAAGGTTTAACCCTTCATAATGTAGAAAAAGTGCAGAACGCCCATAGTCCATGTTGTGGGAGATGAGGATGTGACCCTGCATGACAAAATATGTTGCTCCAAAAATAATGTTGTGTCAAAAAGATCATTGCTGACAACTGAATCACTGAGAGAAAAAGAAACAACTTCAAACAAAAAATATATTGAACTCTTACCATAAGTAGAAAATAATGTTAGGATTCTAGACCTTAACTACAAACTAGAAAGGAAACCCAAGTTGAAAAATATTTAGAGCCCTGAAAAGAAGAATAAAACCAAGAACTCTTAGTAGGGATGGAAATTATGCACCCAATCCTTGATTGAAAGGAGATGATACCCTAACCAAGGATCAGAATAGTGAACCCAAATCCTTTGGTTGGAAATATAAATCCTGAACCTTGATCAGAAATGTGAATCCAAACCCAAGGTCATAAGGATACCAACTTTGATACTAGCTGATATGGGACTCTTTGAACCAAAAGCAATATTTGTAATTCGAAAATTGTATTGTCATAAAAAAATGTTACATATTTATAGGCCTTGCAAACCCATTATGGAAAGATATAGAGGAATAGAAAGTTCTAGAGGAATGGAAATATCTAGAGAGGGAGAAAGTTCTAGAGGAATGGAAAGATCTAGAGAGGAAGAAAGTTCTAGAGGAATGTACCAACCAAACCTTTCTAGAAGATCCATTACATAAGAGTATTTTAATACATAAACTTCACATAATATTTTATTACATTTCTATATTTTAAAATATTACAAGGCTCATAAATATGTAACAATTTTTATGACAATACAAGTGGGAATTACAAATCTTGTTTCTAGTTCAAAGAGTCCCCTTGTCTTTTTTTATATTTAATATGTTGGTGAAAAGAGAGAGAGAGAGAAGACGAGAGTACACATATTAATATTTTTTATTAAAAAAAAATAAAATAAGATGAAAGCAAGCATATTAATTGTTAAAAAAGGCATTGTCGGTAAGTCATGAAGCTACATTTTTATATACTGTTTGGTATGATCACCAAAAAAGGCCAATCCTGACTCAATATAATCATTGTTTTTATGGTACCTAGTCCATTTACTATGCAACAAAGTTTGGATCATTGTCTTCCAATTTTTATATTTTTAGTTTATTCTCCTTCCTAATTTTATGCATTGGAGTCCAATGCTTCTATGATAGGGAGGAATGATGAGGAATAAGACAATATTTAAAAATATAAAAATGTAATAAAATATTATGTAAGGTTTATGTATTAAAATATTTTTTATGTAATGGACCTTCTAGAAAGGTTTGGTTGGTACATTCTTTAGATCTTTCTCCTTCTCTAGATCTTTTCATTCCTCTAGAACTTTCTATTCCTCTAAAGCTTTCCATGATGGGTCTACAAGGCCTATAAATTTATAACAATTTTTTATGGCAATACAAGTGGGAATTACGAATCTTGTTTATGGTTCAAAGAGTCCCATATCATATAAGGTTGTCCTTCCACTTGATTTTATGCATAAAATTCACCTAAAATGATGATACCATGCTAAGAGAAAATCCAATGAATATTTATTTGCATCCTCAAAATAAGTTTAGGATTCAAAACCCTCTATTTCCAAGAAATCAAAAATCTACATTGGATTATCCAAGGAGATATATTAAAATAAATTAGTTTCTAGGAAGTGACTATAATAATATTGAAGTTACCAATATTATAGATATTGCTTGTGATGTTGGTGTCCAACAGTTGTATAAATTTCTTCATGGTAAATAGTTTAAGTGTGCAATAGATCGTGGATAGAAGATTCATGGCAATTTGGAGTCTATGAGGCACCTCAAGAGTTGAGTTAAATAGCAAGGATTTGAGTAGTCTAAGATGCTCAATGATTTGGAATTGTGTTGTGACATGCATTTGATAATATAAGGAATTTTATGATGATAGCAATCCCAAGTCATTTTGGGATGAGTAGACTTGGGTGCATGAGTCTTTTACTATTTATTTGTTTGACATGTTGATCATTCTATTTTTCACATGCAAGATATTTCAAAGATTTTTTTCTATATGGAATAATGAATGCTAAAGGAAGAGTATTGGTAAATATTTCTAACACCTATATGACCAACATACATGTTATGTAAAGTAAATAATTTGGGATAATATATGCAATAAAATTATTTGAATTCCTCTAATTTTATCTTTCACAAACATAATATGGAAAGGAGATGTTAAATTACACTAGCTATTGGTTGGAAAATATTTGTCGTTATAAGAAATATTACGAGATATTTTTTCAATGAGTTTACATAGGTTTTTATGAGGGGCCCCAGTCCCCTCATACTGATTGGGGTTTGAACCTTGAACCTATCAAAGAGAGGCCAACGCCTTTACCACTATAGTAATCTTACAGCTACAAGATATTATGAGATATTGAAGAACTATATTAAAATATTTTTTGGAATGGCCATGGATATTTATTAGAGCACACATAATATTTTTCATCTTTGTATTTATCCTATGGATTTAAAGAAGTGAAGTGCTATGAATAATAACTAATAGAGCTATTATAACCAATAGACAAGCAGAGTGATCTAGATCATCTCTGCTAGTGTTATTTTGGCAATTAACTAGTGAGACGAGAAAAGCATATGTCTAGTACAAATGTGGCTATGGCATATCCAAGGCAACACAAATACATTAAAAAAATTATCCCATCCATCTTGGACATGTTTGATTCAGTTTCTTAGCACACTCCCACAAAGTAAATTTTAGAATATCTTCATTTATTCAATTTTGAGGCACTTGGGAGGTTTGTGAAAATCTACAATCATACTATCCAAATTACCAATTATTCTCTATCCTATATTTGACTCTAAAAATTAAGGGAACCACATAAAATTTAGACCTATAGAATCTCATTGATCAATATTTTATAAAGTCTTCTTTAGTAACAAAAATTGATTGTGTCCAGCTTTGGTTCATCTATTACATCATAAGATGTAGACTAATTTATGTAGATATAGAGATTGAAAACTGGACTAAGGGATTACTAAACATCAAATATGCCCAACATTTAATTATATATCTCTTGGTTCTTTCTCCTCACTTTTTCAATAAATTTTCTACATCCATAATTTTTTTAAAGTGATATCATACCATTGGTTAGTATTTGAGTTGATAACTAGCATACTTATCAATGTCAAACCTTGTAGTTAAATTTTTGAAGAACCAGTTTATTATCTATGGTTTTCATTGGGTTGGAATTGTAATTGTAGTATGTTTTTAGTACCCATCATAGGAGATACATAGATGTTGTGGCATTTAATTATTTTTCCATTGAGAGGTATGCTAGGTAATATTATACTTAATGTTACCATGATTGTAGCAACATAGTCCTTTTCTCTTATACTCTACAACAATCGTCCATAAACGAGGTCATGAATTCAAACTTTAGGCATCTTTTATGTGCATGTGCATCAATATTTTTATAGTGTATAATGTAGTGTTTTGGATGTTTATTCTCCTATTTTGGTATAATAATGATTTATTTTACTCATACCAAGGGTGTTATAAGTTTGAAATATAGTGAGTCTCCATGTCCAAAGTTTGTTTGATGTGTATTTTTTTAAACATACTCTATGCCTTTTTTTCTTTTAGTTTTAAATTTAGTGGAGACATCCTTATTTAATTAAAAGGAAGGGGAATTATTTGTGTTTAAAAATTTTTAAGTGTTCAAAGAAAATAAATAAAAGGGAGGAAGAAAAAAAAATTGGAAAGAATGAGAGTAAAAAAGAGTAAAAGGGAGAAAGAAAGAAAGAAAAAGAAAAAAATAAAAAAGAGGAAGAAAAATTAAGAAAGGTATCTATGTTTATTTGAACCTTATCCATAAAAACCTTCATTATTTTAATTGTTAGCATCCCACAAGTATTGTTTTCCTCTTTGCATTGAGGACATGTACATTTCCATTGCTTGTCTATGTATCTAGAATATCTTAAGAGTATAAAATAAGTGAATTAGATAGTAAATTAATTATTTGTAGAAGTGTTTTGGTCAAGCTTGGCCAAGATTAGTTATTTTAATAGTGTGTAGCGATTAAGTCTAATTATATTGATAATGTGTATAGTGGTCAAGTGTAGTAATTTATCTTGGTGGCTAGTCTTATTTGTCTACTAGAGTACTTTATATAAAGAAAAATGTGTTTGACTTACCCTATGTATATGATGTGTCTTCAATAACCATGGAGGGTGCATATTGTTTTTCTATGCCTTCTAGGAACTCCTATATGAGATAGCACAAATGTCCTTTGAACATCTTATATCACAAGAATGTTTATGCAATTTTATATTTGAATATCATTGTCAAACTTCTCATTTCAAGCGATATATGAATGAAGGATATGAAGACATTAATAAAAGCAATTGAAAATGTAAATATTATTTTCCAAAACATATATTTGGATAATGGTTCTTCAAAGCGAGTTTGATGTTCAAAATTTAAAAGTTTGGTTGAAACTCTAGTTGATATTCCCTTGGTTTTTAATTTGTGCAAGGTTTATCACTTGGATGATTTAGAGTTAAGTTTAAATTCTAGATATTAGTCTAGCTTATGGTGTACATACTTCAAATTTTAGTCAATATTTGGTTCCTATCCTAGTTTATTGCTTGAATGGTTCAAATTTTAATGCTTTGGCATTTTCAAATCTAGATTTTAGTCTATATTTTGATTTATCAAGTTTGATCTTTTGTTAAAATAAAGCTTGCTTCTTGCGTAAGTCCAAAATTTGATTGAATGGTTTATTTTGGTTTTAGGATATTATGAGCTTAGTCTCTAATTTCATAATTTTTTTAGCCTCAACTCCATAACTCAGTGTCTTATATTTAGTCATCATTATCTAGATTTTAACATATTTATTTTTAGGCATTAGTGTTTGTTATGAAATCGACATCAACATTTGTATACATCTAGATTGAACCATGTATTCAACATCATTTCCTATTTGACTTGCCAACTACAATGGCTAATTACCTTCACAATTTACTAAGATGAAATTATGGCCATAGGAACACTCTAGTAGATGCATGGTATCTATAGGATCTATTGCAGAAGACAATTGATAATAAGACCTTATAAAGGTATGCTTGTGCATGAGTTAATGACTAAACCTTTCAAAATATCTAGTTTAGTCATTAAGGGAGTGTTAGAATAAATTTAGGAATATCAGTATGATATGCAAATTGACATATCATAGTTAGGTCTAAATATATATTTAGGATATGTATTATGTTATATATTTATCTAACAAAGAAATATAAAGTTATGCCTATGATAGAAATATTTTATGCATCCCTATGATTGGTAATGAGCTAACCCACAAATCTTAAAGGAAATATTGCCATTTCCCACACACAATTAGATTTAAAATATTTGTACATTCTTGCAAACAATTTACTCTATTTAAAAATGTTAATTGCTTAACATTAATTTTTTTGTATAACACCCTTGATATTATACCAATTGATCATGTAGCTTGTATTGCTTATTAAAATTAAAATGCCATTAATTTTGGTTACCATAAATAAAATACTTCTATATATATTCATACTCTAAAAGGAGACTAACAAACTAAGTAGTTGGAATGCAAACTTGTAAGTAGAGGAATAAAACATTGACCAAATCACATATAATTTTTTCACTCACAATAAATATATCATATTATATCATCTTGAAAAGAAGCACGTGATGGATTACAAAAATTATTTAAAAATAAAAATAAAATTTGTTGTTTTTCATGTTAGTCTACATCTTGTTTCTCATGGAACCATTCTAACTTATATGCATCTTAGATATGCCTATTGTTGGAACTTGGTCACAAGCTAATCTACAAATCAAATTAAATATGTATCATTCCTCACACACATGTTTTTGCTCTAGAATTTTATTCCCCATATAAGTTTTTTTTTTCAATTGGTTATATGGGATTGAAACGGGCCCGACCCGTATAACATCATCACCACATAGTGGTATTACAACAAAGCTTGGATATTATCCATGTATCACTTGGAAATATTTGAACCTTGGTATCCTCTTTAAATATCGAGGAATATAACCGGTTGAGTTAATGTCACTTGATTAATTATACCTCATATAAGTTGCTTTATCTAGAATTTATAAATTTTTAGCATCAATTATTTCTTGTATAACTCCCTCAATCATTTTTCAAAAACACTTATCTATCATGAGGTTGAAAAATAAGTTCTTATTAGTTATTATCTATGTAAATAATCAAATGGAATTAGCTTAATTGGTTAGATTCCTTGACATTAAATGAGGAGACCAAGGTTCAAATCTTGTCAAACAATACATGCATAATTGCAAAGTTCTTGTAATACCACAATGTGGTCATGATGTAATATAAGTGGGTTTCATTTTAATCCCATAAAACCATTGAAAAATTATTTATATTAATATAATTTAATTAAAAAAATTTCATTAATAAGTAAAACCAAAACATGTATCAAATTTAATATAATTTTATAATTGAAAAATATAATCTTATTAAGAAACATAAAAAAAATTAAAAACATTTATTTAATAGGTATAATATTTTAATGTTATATAATTTTATAAATTAAATTATTTTAAAATATAATATAAAATAATATTTATTTTTTAAAATCAAATAGCATGAGTTTAATTGGTTAAACTCTTCAAATTTTAAGGAGGAGACCTTGGTTTGAATCTTTCCAAGTGATACAATCATAATTGTCAAGTTGTTGTAATACTAATATGTGGTTATGATATTATATGGGTGGGTTTCATTTCAATCCCATATGATCCATTCAAAATATATATTTTTAGTCAAATTGAGTTATTTGCAAGGATCTTTGAACAAAAATTAGTACCTATTTGCATTGCACCTCCTTATAATATGGTTATTGAACCATATAGATAAAAACTATCAAAACTATAACTACCATAAACCTTATTATTTCTCCTAATTACTACCTTTAGATTATCAACACTTAGGACATTTACAAAACTAATAAATTGAAGAACTAAAGCTTCTATAAAGGACATTTACAAAACTAATAAATTGAATAACTAAAGCTTCTATAAAACTAAGTTTGCAAAGTGAAGTCCGAAGATGCGATTTGTTCTAAAGATGTGATTAGCTCAAGAAGAGTGAATTTCTAATTGAATTAAGAGTGAATCACTCCTATTTTAGGTGCAAATCACTCATTGGCATATCAAGTGGGAAAAGGATGCATGAATGCCAAGGAATATATCTTGGAAAATATTTTTTTGTCTCTTTATGCTACCATAATTTATTTAGAAGTATTCTAAACATTTTAGTGTTATAGGTATGTAATATTTGGAGGTGTATCGTGTTTTCTAAAGATAACTCCAAATTGATAGAATTACTAGGAGTAGAAATTTCTCACCCTAGATAACTACTAGGTGAATTAGTCCTATAAATAAGAGTTATGAGATCTACTATAAACATAGTTTAATATTGAGAAAATTAGAGCTAATACTTTATTAGAGCCATATTGTAATGCTTTAATTTTGAAAATAATAAAGATATTGTGCAAGAATTTTTACTTTTTAATTATGGCACTACTCTTTTATATTGTGGAGTGCATGGTTCTTATGACACTACCCTTCTTCCTCCTTGCTATTCCTTGTTGTTTTCATTTCATATGCATTTGAGCATATTATTGTTATTCAATTTCTTCAAAAGTTGATTGATCATACAATTTCCTTGCTACAACTACAACTATATTTTATTTTATTGCAATTTACTTGAATGTATCATACCCTTACCTTCAATGAATTTAATTTTCTACATCTATTTTCCATTAATTATATTAGATTAGTTTAAATTAGCAAATATATTGGGTATCTAGCCTAAATCCAAAGGTTGAAGGGGGTATAATCTTCAATTTTTCAAATATGTTGATGGACTTGTGAAGTGAATCAAACACTGGATAATTACCTACTCAGTAGATGTTTTCGGCATGCTTGGTGGAACCAAGGGATCAATTTCCATGTTGAAATTGATCCTAGTCCCTTCTTTAAATATAATTTTACATAGCATTTGAAATATTTTGATGTGATTTTGTAGGTGCTTTATGAATGACTTAATTTTGAAATTAATTAGTCTATAAATTTTTTGCAAAGAAACACCGAAATGTTTCATTAACTTTGATGTCATTGCATTTTACCACTGGTAAAAAGTGTTTTGTCAAAGTTTTGAGAATTTTTGTAAAGTTTCAACCAAGGGAGCAATTTTCCTATAAAATATCAAAATTATTTAAAGTGTTGAAAGCTATTGAAACATTTGTAATATGGCCTTAATAGGCCAAGGTCAAAAGTGATGAAGTACCTATGGATTCTCTTGATGTAACCTATGGGTATGTGCTATGTAATCCTTTTGGAGTTCTCTATGTAAGCGTATGGGAATTATTCTATGTGATACTACAAGCATCTATGTGTAAACCTATGGGCATATTCATGTAAGCCTAAGGGCAACCATCATTTATTCACCCATAGTGATATTGATTAATTCACCTTTATGGATAAAATTGATCAAAGGGTTATTATATTTATTATATTGTAACTTAACCTTCAAATCAAGTTATGTTGGCTTGAGGATAATATTTAATTAGGGATTTTTTGGTATCACTATTAATACCCCCCAATGACTAATCCATTATATCAATTTGTGATATCTAAATATTAGAGTGCCTATAGGCATCTATCTCTTATTCCTTCTTTTCCTTCATGTATTTTAACTCTCTCTATTTTATTTGTACACTTCTATTTCACTTTTTTTTTTTTATATATATCATTATGGTGAATTAGGATGTTTATGAAATATTGTAGATTCCAACATGGTATTAAATCCAAAATGAAAAAACTTTACTCAATTACAAAAAGAGTTGTATGGGTTAAACTATGGTAGATATGGACAAAACATTACTTTCAATGCATTTGGTAAAAACTTTTACAGGGTCTCAGTTCATATTTTTTCAAGATATTATTATTTTGACATTTTTTTTCTTATTTAAAAAAATTTCCTCCTTTTTAACCAAATTTGAATTCAAATTTAAAACATTCCACACAATATTCCATTATACAACAAGAAAAAGTAGGGAGGCATGAAGGCAAAGTGTCACAGCCTACCCGTTGGACTTCCTAGAAGACATTAATTGAGCCAAATGGGTCAATTAGTACTTGAATTTTAACATTAACCAAACCTTAATAATGCTTCCAGGCATTAATAAAATGATCTAATTAATAAAATCTAGGGGATCATAACCATAATAATCCTATAAAATCCCTAATTAAAAACTAGCTACACTCTACCAAGTTAATTTGGAGAGTTTTAGAAAACAATTGGGATTTTGGTAAGGTTTTGAAAGAAATTAAAAAGACTTTTGTGAAAATATTAATTTGGGGAAAATTATCTTTTACAAAAGTAACTTAGTAGAATAAACCTAATTTATTACAATTAGGTGCCTACAAAATTTATCCAATTTTAAATTGGGCCCAAAAAGGACAAAGTCATGATTTAATAATAAAAATGTACATATTTGACTAGTGGATGGACTATTCTCCATTCCACATGACACCTTCCCAATAGTAATAATGCAGAATTTGTAGTTGCACTAGGAAAAAGGGAAGGCCTAAATTGAAAAAGGTACTCCCACCTTATCCCCTTTTGTCTTCTCCCAATTTTTAAAATAATAAAAAGGAATCTCACTATTTAGGGTAACTCTAAAAAAGGCTCCTTTTTAATATTTTAATAATATACCCACCTTCTTGCTCATGAGGAAAGGAGAGCTAGGAAAATTATAAAAGGGAAGAAAAGCAATGAAATGGGGGAGAAAAAATCTTGGGCTTAGGGAGTATGCTCTCTACCATTGGTATATCAGAAACCAAAAAGCTTTGGGAGATTCCTAAGTTTGTAGTGAAAAGCATTTGGCCAAGAAGAGTACTTTAGGAGGTAAATCAATGGAGGCATAAAATGATGAAGGAAGAAAGCCATTGAAATACAAGTCTGAAAGATTCATGTTAATATTTCCAATTATTTCATTACACTTCTCTTTTTGCATTATGCCCCTTTAGTTACCGCATTATGGTTTGGAGAAATTATTTTAAATATAACTTGTGGTCTTATATTATGATGAGGATTGTAGGCCTGTAGTTATCACATTATGCTTTATGCCCCTATAATTATCGTATTATGCTTTTGGGAGATTATTTTAATTACAATTTATGAGGTCCTCTAGAATCGCTAGCCATCATAGTTTATTTTTGGTATTATAATGAATACTGAAGAAAATACCAGCAGATATTTCTCTATACTAGATAGGCTAATCTTTGGACCCTCTATGGACCTCTCTAGAGTTGTTAAAGGTAATTTTAAATTATGTGGTCAATAACGACCAGGGGTATTAGTCTCAAGTAGGCTAAGGTTGTAATCTTAGTTTAAAATTACTTAGCCCATTCGGGGGGATCTACGACAATAAAGGTTTCAATCGAATACTGGTGTAGCAACCACCACCAACAAAGCCTTGGTGGCCATCATTTGGTGGCTATTACCTACATAATGAGTAGGTGTTTTTATTTTGTGCCAAACATGTATTATGGTAGATGTGGGATATATGTAATCACTTGCATACCATTAGAAATATACGAAGTGATATGGAAACATACGGGAGCTCTTAGAGTCTAATATTTGGGTAAATAAGTCCACTTAAGGGCCACCTCTATCAATGTAAAAATGGATTAATCATTTATTAGTAGACGAACCCTTCCATTGAATTTGCATCGTAAATGCTAGTTTGAGATTGATAACAGATTTTCCATATGTATCACAGTGCTTCTCCCAGGAGGTTTGCTAAGTCACCCTTCACTGATGTGGAACTGATCAAACCATACTTTGATGGATCCGTTTGATGGAAAATTTATGAAATTCTCCATTAGTCACAAATCTCACCAAAGAGGTCCATGATCTATGGTGTTTCACCAATCTAAACCGTGTTAATTTTCAAAAATAATAAACCCCTTGTTAAACCTCAAGAGCAAGACTCCTATAGCATAGATCTAATAAATATTTTCAACTCTCATTAGAGATGATTTTGGGAGTGGGGTAGTGGTTTTCTGGGTATTCCTACCTCTGTACATGTGAAACTACCTTACTTGAGTATTGATAGCAATTTTGGTCTACTCTTTGTCAACTACATTATTGTAGAGGTCCATTCATTTTACAGTAAGACCATATTACCCAATACTGCCTCAAAAACCAGTAAGGGGATCATGAATCAGTCATATACCTTCCTTCCTCTATGATGATGAATCCCAGTAAACCACACCTTGCACCATGACTGAATCTTGAACATTATGCTGATATACCATTGGTTGTTGGATTGTAACAGAAAATAAAAACCCTTACTTCTGAGGCCATGCATAGATCATTGGACTCGAGGACCATTTTTTCTCACCTTTCGATAGGTACTTGGATTGGATTTAACTTACCTGTAACCCACAAGTCGATGATGACCTCATGGATCATTATTACTTCTTATTGATGTCCAGTGTTGGTGAGTACCCATAGTGTAGACTTTTCATCTATCATAACCCTACTATCACTACATCTAAGACTATGTCACCTTAAATAACTACCTGATGGTTAACATAGGGTAATCATCTATATTGGGAGACCACCTCATCACTGATTTCAAGTGAAACAACCACGCTCAAGAGGCATAAAAGGGATGTGGGAGTTGCCAAACCCTTTCTTCAAAAATCCTACATGGGTTTTGTGGGATGAGAGAAAGGGTTTAGGAAGGATTCATATCCTATTCTCAACATCCATGGTTTTATGGAAATATTGGACTTTGCTCTAATGTTTGATGATATTTCCTCCCAACTTATATAGACTATTGTTTAATTTAATTAAATGGTTTATCAATCAACTGTGTGCTGCCATTTGTTTTGTTTTATGGTTTAGTTGTTGTTGGTTGATCACCTGATTGAATCGGGAGAGAATAATTAAAATCCTTTTGACAATGATCAATTGACCTGGATGACCATTGGTTACTTTATCAAAACCATGACTAATGAGGGGATAAAATCAATATGGGAATGGTCTATTGACCAATGGGACAATTTATTAATAGATAGTACCCTAGTTTTAAAAGTGAAATGCCCAATTATTAATTAGCATAACTACAAATTAATTAAAAGAGTTATTGAATAGTTAAAAAGACTATTTAATCATAATGTACTCAAAGAAAAGGTTGTAAAACCCTTGGTTTAATTGGATGTATGGATAATTAAGAGTTAAACTCCTCTTTGAGAATTTCATAAAAGGGTTACCTTTGGGAACTTAAATTATAGAAAGGATTCACTTGGTTTTATTTAAAATTAGGCCAAGTATTTGAATAGTCAAGGGGTTTCAAACTCGACTAACAAGGGAAGGCATGAATATATATATATATATAATAATTGAACTATTTATACCCAATATCCTTTCTATTCTCTTAAGGCAATGGAGGTCTATAGATGATGCCTTTGAGGATGAGTATTATGAGACCAATTTTGGTAGAGAATTGATTGTAAATCTAGAAAAATGGTATGAATCTGTAATCAAATTCACTATAAACCTCCTCATCAATCATGTTAAGAGATTGATTAAATTAGGTTACATACCATGGAAAATTAGAAATACTATTTTATGGAAATGTTATAATCAAGAAAAAAAATTGAGTGAAGGAAACTATGGTATTTCATCATTATGTTCGATCATATGAATAATGATCCTATAAAACCCCCTTCCCTAGTGATTATTTATAGGATATATGGGTTGGTAATATTAGTATGACCTTAACTTGAAGGATGGATTGGTGTCCATCCTTGGGGAAGGTATGGGACTTCTCCATGGTATTATGAAGACTAGAATGACTTACGTTAGATATAGATTGAATTATGAATTTATCCTTATGGGGAATAAGGATATAATTTATAGGATGAATTGTGGAAATCATACCTAAAGAATATTAAATTGTACTTTAGATATGCATCTGATGATAAATGCATATAATTATTCATTCTTAGGAAGCATGAATGAAGTAGGAATATTAGATGTTAAATCTAAACTTGGAGGGATTATGGGATCTCTCCATGTTATGCAAAAACCTTAAATAATTATTATATCACATTGATGTAAATGGAATAATGACATACAGGTTGGATAATGAATGTGGGATTCATTCTCAAGGGAATTATGGGGTTTCCTCTTGATAATTGATGAGATTTCTCCTTAATATGAACATTATGATCATTCATAAACATGTAGAAATAAGAATTTGTGAGATTCTTATGTATTGTGTTGATGGCTTAGAGAAAGGAAATGTAGAATTTTCTTATTTGCATCATGATTTGTAAAAGGAACAAATTAATTCCTTTAGTTGTATAATTGATTTAGAAAAAGGATCCAAGGGATGCCTTTCTATACTTGTAATTATGACAACTTATATTTATGAAATGAGAGGAGAAACATATTTTGGAGGCTAGGTTTATTCCCCATGAGGGTTCCCAGGGTATATATTGTGTACCTCTACTTGTGGTTTGCAATTATTTTTATGCATGGATGTCATACTTGCTTTCTATTATGATTAGTTAGATTATGGATATTGAATATGATGGAAAACTAAATGTTATTTTCTTTCCAATGGAATGATGTATTTACATTCTTATAAGGTGATCACTAGAATGTTATATGATGTAATATTTTGTTAACAAGCAATATTCCATGGATGAGAATGGATTATGATTGATCTTGAGGTTATAATAATTGATGCCTTTATATTTTACAATGGATGGCTCTTTTATTATGTTGTAATGGCTTATACTTTGAATCAAGTGAAAGTCTTGATGTGAGTAGGGAAATATTTATGTATTGTTTAAATAATACATGCATGGTATTTCATTGCCAATAATAGAATTAGGAAGTAAGATTGAAATGTCATTCAATTGAATAAGTAACTAAACTTCCTAATGAAAGAATAGATAGAAATAATTAAACCAAGAAGATCATACCTATCATGAAGGGATGTGATGTTATATAGGTGTTGGTCACTCCTATCATGAGTATTAACACTAACCATGTCGTAATCCTCTCAATCACTTACTACCCTGTTGATGGTAATCCAAACATACTTGAATGAAAACTTGACATGTTAGACATGTAAAAAAAATATTATCTCAAGTTTTGTTGGTAATTTGGGATTGTTACACACAGTTCTATCAATAGGAAATTTATGATTAAACTAAGAAAGGATTCTAAGTTCTCATGTTCCAATTATGGTGAAATGGTGTGTCACTTCATTGCTAGGTGGGAGGTCAAGAGATCAATTCATGATAATAATTCTTCTATTTATGTGTACATCAATTTTTTAGACCTAGATATCAAAATAAATTCTATCATAACCTATTTCACTGGGTAACTATGCCACAATAGTAAAGGTATAAAGTATAAGCCAATAGGTGTTTTGTTTGAATCTCAATTGTGATTGATGAAGTGACTCACATTTTCATTTTAATACAATGTTTCATGTGCCCCTTTTGAGGCATGTTCATGGGAAATAGTGGAGAAAACTCACATCTACTATGGTTCAATAGTATCATTGATGGTCAATTTGATAGAGGTATCATGTTTGATAAAGTAGAGGAGCATTGGATGATAGGATTTTTATGACGTACGACATATTTGAAGGATGAATACCCATAGGCCAAATGGGTGTGAGTGTACATGCTCAAATTATTTTTTGCAAGAGCTATAAAGGAAGAAAATATGCTATCTAAGGTGTGGTTGTGTTAACACACATTTTTTATATGCTTGCCAATGGGTGGAACACACACACACACACATATAACATATGTTCCCTCTTAAAAATGAAAGATATTTTCTCCAAGGTTCAGGTAGGATGGGTCTCAACCATGTAGGGTTTACTCAGTGGAGGCTAAGTTGGTGATCCACAAGTTTTTTTTCAAGTTTTTTTTTAGCACATTCAATATATGAGATCTGACTTTAATACTACCCACAAGCTTCAATAAAACTCAAAAATTTCTAGCAACGACACACATACACACACACTACAACTAACTAAGAGAAGCAATCATCTAATCTATACCACTAATATACCATAGGAGATCAAAAAAATACAAAAAGAAGAGGGTTAGGAGAAAAAAACTGACTCTCCTTGATTCACCACAACATACAATAATAAATCCAAGCATGAACACACCTCCATGCAACTAGTATGCATAGTTGCAAGGAAGAAAATTTATCGAAAATAGAATTGCAACCACCATAAACATGCATAGATTGCAATTACACCAATATCTTCAACAAATTTCTCTATTCATGAAGTAATTTTCCATACATTTGCAATAATAACTAGGATACTCCAAAATAAAAAATGCAAAAAATATAAAGCTATTCTAATGTTGTTGTTAAGAGTATTATGAGTTTTTTTTTTGTTTCTTCTTTTTTTGGGAGACCCTTTACAAATTAACAAAAGTTATTTTTATAAGCTGAGGAAATAAATTTTCCCTCCATTTTCAAAGTTGGACTTCCATAAATTAATAATTTTAAATTGAAGCTTTTTTTCAAGTCTTCATATATTACAATGACATAAATAATTTTGGCTCATTAAATCATGTATATCTAGGTGGAAGGAGGAAAACCGAATACTTTTCTAGTTGTTGGGTCCTCGCAGGGTGGAAGATAAAATTTGTGCTCAATAATTTTTTTTTGCAAAATAATACATGTATATTTAACTCTAAATCCTCTTGGGGCTGGGTAGAGCTTGTCTTAATCTTTCCAATGCATCCAAATTGAGATCAATCAAGGTTTTGGATGAAAAGATATCGCCTCCAAAAGATTACCTGCCAAAAAGTGGTAAAAAAAATCAGTGTGCATGGGAAAATATTATTTAATAAATTATTCTAAGTTTCAAGTAGTCTTTGGCCAGGATTTTGGAATTTTAGGATTTTGAGGTTTTGGGATTTCGAAGTTTTGGGATTTTGCAAAATGCATTTTTTCAAAAAAAAAACTTTGAAAATTTTAAATTCCAAAGAACAAACTCATCCAAGACTAAAGAAGACTAGAAACACGTCCAAAAATAAAAAAAATTTCTTCTTGGTTTTTTTAGGATAAACATAAAATTGAAAATCTAAAACTCTGCAATATCTTGATCTAATCGAAAAAATCAAAAAATATGGAATTTTATAAACATGAGCTCACTAATCTTCATAGCCTCAAAGGTCCATGAAAAAAAATATAAAACTAACTTTAGCACACAAAAAAGAGGGGCCCTGTTTAGAGTGTAAAATGAGGGCATATTGTCTGGGAACAAGAAATGACCAAATAAACAAACAATAAACTAACATTTGTTAAAATTTATTGTTAAGAGGTCAAAACTTGAATCGATTGGTGCCTCATTAAGATTGTTCCATTATTTAACAACAAGAGACTTAAACTATTTCATGAAAATATTGAGTACACGTTTTTGCTTGATCACACCTAGTACAATGGAGTTAACCCAACATAGATCCATAGTATGTGTGTTTGTAAAATAAATTACTTTCCTTGTCATAATGCATAGCATGATGCAAAGAAATAAGCCATAAACCTCCTCATTACCTAATTGAGATGTATTATTATCATCATCATTATTATTATATTATGGGAGGACAAGGTTAAAGGGTGTGGAATGACATGGACATTGCTCCACTACCAACCGAGCATCCATAATTCCAATGGAGTTACCTTTGGTCCCACCCAAGGCCTTGCTCTATTGCCAGGTCAATCATCCATGGCCTCGGTAGAGATTAATCAGATCACTTCTTTTAGAAACGTTTTTGATAATTTTGCTTTTGATATTCAATTCTCTCATTTTTTGACTTTTTATATGCAATTTCTTCCTAGATAGTGAAGTCCAATCGAATGTTGGGAACCAATCCATAGTGAATATTTGATGAGGTGGAATTAGAAAATGAGAGAAATCATACTAGTTCTTATCATGCCCATGTACTTCTGAGGAAGACTTTTAAATGTAAGCGTGCAGTAGTGAATCCATACCAAGTTAAGCACTCATATTTTCAACTAGTAATTAAGAAACATTAATCCATTCTAATCAAGAAATATTATCAAGTAAGACTAAAACTAATTTTGGACAACTATAAAAGAAAAAAAAAATTGGTTCAAGCTTTGATCAATTAGCTATGAATTTCAAAAAAATGGATCTATCAACTTTATAATTTAGAATTACATGTTCTAATATGGTTCACCTCCACAAAACCCAACAAGGGACCAAAAATAGCAACAACAAGACCAAACAAGATAACAAACAAAACAAAGCAAGGGAAAGTAAAAACTAGACTACTAGGTCCAAAAAAGACACCCTTATTGAAAGCAGGAAAAATAGGAAAGGAAACTAAACTATAGAAACCACAAGCAAAATTTAGGCCTAAAAATAATGTTTGAGGAGTTATCCATTCATTGAAAGTGGTACATCCTCACCAATTAGGGTTTGTGGCCTAAATGCATTTTCTCTGAGAATTTTATAATTTGGTATGGGCCTAACCATAGGACACTAAACTTAGGGTGTTTTTGGACACAAATCTGCCTAAGTACAAGATTTCATCACTTGTGCACCCTAGACTCGGCCAACATTGAAAGGCCGAGAGAAAGAGAAGTCTCCCGGGCCAATCTCCAGAGAGGGCTGGCTCCCAAACTAATCTAAACTGGTTTCAAGATAAGGATGCGGGAAAGAAATGGGAAAATGCAGAAAGAAAGGGAAATAACAGAAAGAGATGGAAATATGGCCACAGGCCGAAGTGTATAATTTGGGGCAGACTAACAGCAAGAATTCCACCAAGTTTTATAACAGCATCTAATAAAAGGAAAGCAGCAGAATTGAACTCACACCTTTGTAGAGATAACCTCCAGATCGCATTTCAAAATCTACTCACTAACCAGCAACGTTCGAATTCAGAATGCAGAATTCAAAACTTAACAACAAGAGCATGAGCATAAACAGAAATGACTTTTAAAACAGAAGGAAATCACACACATAAGAATGCTTGCAAATTTTAGAAGCCGAGTCTCTTCTATTGATGCAGAGAACTTAGAGAGTCTTCTTGCAAAATGTCTAACCTTTTTTCCTTTAGATATACATGAATATTTATAGAGGTCTTCCCTCTCTCTTTTGCATCACAACATTTAAAACATAAAACAGATTTTGAAGAAGAGGTCCACAAAATATGCACTTGAAAAGAGAAAACCATCCCCCTTAATCTGCCTCGGAGAAATCACATTCCCCTTTTATGGATCAAAATAGAAAATCGAATGGAAACAAGGGACCAGATTTCTCCATTAAATGACCATTCTTGGGGCATGCTTGAAGCGTTAGGAGATCACGAACAAGAGCTTTTAATACTGGAGGCGTCTTTAATTTTGGTGGCGTCAAAAACTGCCTCATGTTCTTCTATCTTGCGCACATCGGTAATCAACAACATTTAATCTTGGAGCCTCTTTGACCACGATCTCAAAATCAGTTGGAGAGCTTTTATTTGATCCTTATCTTCTCCTCACGTTCTCCTATGCAATTTTGAAGGAAAAATGTGAACAGAACTGTATCGGGCCTTTGTTGTTGCTTCTATCGTGAAAATGAGACAGGTCATGAAAATGCGACATGTCACGAAATCGTGACACTTTTACCTTACTGCTTTCTCTTCTGCCACCAGTCGCAAAAATGTGACATGTCACGAAATCATGACATCTTCTCTTCGTTCAGCTTCATCTCCATGACATGTCATGAAATCGTGACATTCTCCTCTATCTGGCTTTGTTCGCTGCTCCTTATCGTAAAAATGAAACATGTCACGAAATCATGACATCTTTCACTCGACGTTGTCTTGTCTACTTTATCACCCAACATGTTCCAAATCATTCACAATCACTTTCCTTCCTTTACTTTTCACTTTATCCACCACAAAAATTGACATGTCATGAAATCCGTGATCATTTTCTCCATTTTGTCCTTTCATCTTCAACAAGTCACGAAATCGTGACATGTTTCAATCTTCTACTTTGATGCTGTTCAGCCATGAAAATTTGTCATGTCACAAAATCGTGACATTCCATACAATCTGGTTGCGTTCGTACTTGCTCCTCATGAAAACGTGACATGTCACAAAATCGTGACATTTCTCCGCGCTTTGCCTTCCCTGTCCAACATGTCACGAAATCGTGACAATTTCTTGCCTTCTCTGTCGTTGCCGCTTCCTGTCGCGATATCATGACAAGTTCCTCTTGCTTGGCTTCATTTTCAAAAATGTCATGATATCGCGACATCTTTCATCCACCTTGTGTTTATCTTCTAGCCTTTCTGTGATAACGTGACATGTCACGATATCACGCCATTCCATACCATTTGCTCTTTTTCTATTTTTCTATCATGATATCATGACATTTTCATTGGCGCTCCCCTTTGCTACTATATGTCATGATATCGTGACATTTTCTCATCACTCTGCTTTATTGTCATTGCAAGTCATGAAAATGCGACATGTCACGATATCACGACAATTTTACTCCCTTGCTTTTGTTGGTTGTTTTAACCATGAAAACATGACAGGTCACGAAAATGCGACATGTCACGATATCGTGACATTTTCTATACTTAGCTGATTTCTGCATTTGGACGCCATGAAACTGCAACATGTCACGATATCGCGACATGTTACAGTTACTTTGCTCTAACACAAAACTTATAGAGATTTTTGTATTTTCCCTTTCAAAGTGCTTGGAGGGACAAACAGAAGAGTGAGTATCTCTACAATTTGTGCATTCTTTTACATGAACAGTAACAACAAAAACAATGTGGCAAAAATGCCAACATTCTTGGTGGCTCATGGGGTATATAGTTTTGCTGTATGCACGAACCTCAGGCCTTTATCCATTGGGCAACAGAGTCAAGAAGCTGGAGGAGCAGAAGAAGTGAGTGTTGGTTGATGTTGGATGTCTCTGCGGGCTGCTGCAACAAGCTCTTGCTAGCACTCGACACTCAAAAATAGGACCTTCAACAAAAATTTATGGAAGAGCAGAACTTCCTTTATTTCTTTAGAACTACTGCACTTTGCCTAGCTCGGTTGAGCTGGGTAATCACCAGGTGCTGTGCAAGGATCTCCATGGCAGTAGTGAAAAGCACCTGAGTTGCAAAAATGGAAATGAATGGAGTGATGGCCAGCAGATGTGCAGGCCATGGAACGGGAATGGTGAATGATGGAATGGTGGAAGATGGAGGAGTAGAAGCGGTAGATACAACAACAGGGTGCTACTGTGCTACCAACTGCTAGGTTTTGATGAAAATAGAGAATGAAATGGGAGTGGATGGGATGGAGAAGGTGGTAGGAACTATGGCTATGGTGAAGTACTCACAAGACAAAGGACTAGAAGAAAGGGAAAGTGAAGAAAAGGGAACATCGAGAGGGGAGTAGAAACAACAAGTAGTGGCTTGATTATTTACAGTGGAAGGAGTGGAAGAGGAAGGTAATGAAGTAAGGAAGTGGAAGAAATAAGTAGAGGGGAAGCCACTAACTGCTGGGAAGGAAAAGAAAAGAAAGAGAAATAAACATACTTGCGGGCTCGTGTGCAAAAGGAGCCGAAGTTGAAAATTTTTTTTTGTTTTTTTTTTTTTTTTTTTTTTAGAACAAAGATGGACCTTCTCATATTACCCCAAACTTGTGATGTTCGCCAGGGTCCCAAACTTGGTTGCGATGATCGCCTTGAGATAATGCTGCTTGGAGATGCACGTGTTCGGTACTTGATTCACAATCAATTCAGAGTCACCAAAAATTTGCAATTGTTCAATCCCCAATTTTTTTGCCTTCTTCAAACCTAGGCACAACGCTTCATACTCAGCAGCATTGTTAGTACAACTCTAGGTCAATCGATATGAATATGTTTTATGTAGGCCAGAGGGAGAAATAAGAACAATCCCTACTCTCGCACCATTTTTGCATCGTGCTCCATCAAAATACAACTTCCATAATTGATCGGGCACAGAGTCTTGACCAACTTGATCAGGAGGCATCTTTACTTCAACCTCTTTAGGATTTGTAATGGAGTAACAACCAATTTTAGTTTCCATCATGGCATTAAAATCGAGCATTGAAAACTCATCCTCTAAGCGAAGCTCATCCAGGACTTCATCCATCAAATCAGGATCTTCCAATTCTTCAGTTATCATGTGAACAGAATGTGTGGACTTTTCTTCTTCTCCCATCTTCTCTATATGAAAAGTAGAAGGCTTCTCATTGTAGATCCGGATTCTTCTTCCTTTGAAAGGAATCTCCAAGTGAGAATAATCCAGAGAAAGGTAGCCTCCCAACTTGGCAGTGAATTCTCTCGACAAACACATACTGAAATATGGTTCCAAATCGACCACAACTATCTCCTGAATTACTGTAATTTGAGGCATACTATGCAGAACAATAGGAACATCCTTGATTACACCCACTATTTTCATGGGAGTCCCATCCAACTGCAAGACACCAGGGCTACTTCTTGTATACTCCATACCCATGACTTCACAAACTGCCTTTGGCATGACAGTTGTCGCAACACCAGAATCAATCATGCAATTGTGCACTATCCAACCCTCCATCCTGAGTGACAAATAAAATGGGGGTGGTCTATTTTTTCCAGTGGCTGAAGTAGTTAATGTTTGAGCAAAAATCATCTGGGTAGGATTCTTCTCATTATCTTTCATAGACTTCAATGATTCTTGTAACAAATCAACTTGCCTAGGTAATTGTAATGCATCATAGAGACTAACCTTGGCTGGAATCTTCTTCAATTCTTCAACAATATTGTATGTAGATGCACCAGACTCCCTCTTTTCAATAGTGTCTTCATATTTGCTCCGATATTGTTGAGTGGCTTCTACCCTCAGTATTTTAGTCAAAGATGGGTACTTGAGCTTTTCTCTGGCTCGTTCCTCTGTTTCAGCTCTTGCCTGTGAAGTTGAGGCTTTTTCTTGCAATATTTCCTTTGCTCGTGGTGGCAAAAGATCTTTTAATAGAACAGGTGAATCTGGATTTGGTATTGAAATAGGAGCTTTCACTTGTACTTGTTTCTTCTCATTTTGCATCTTCGGATCAGCCGGTACCCTTAATGGTTCCATCTCTGCTGGATCTACAATGACTGGCTTCTTCCCAGTTCTCGTGAGAACTGAGACTTGTTCTTCAGATGGAACCATAAAATTATGATCTACCTCAGTAATCATATTAACTTGTCCTCCAGAAGAGCTTGCGGCCAATGTTTGTACATAGTTCAAATGAACCATACAAGTCTCCTCACCGTGTGGATCATTACATGTAGAGCACCAATATGTTCTTTCTACAAGGCCAGCTTCCTCATTCGTCAACACAGTTGAGTTCTTTTCAGGCACTTTGCTTGTTGAAGCCGCTTGTTCTCTAGTGATCGACGGAGGTTGAAATCTCCTGGGTTGGAAATCTCTCTCGACCTGCTTTCTTTCAATAATTGTGATTTTATTTCCCATCGCTCTTATAGCTGAATTAGCAGATTTTACCTCTTGTAATAGGATTGTGTAAGGATCAAGATTTGAGGGCGCAGGAGGTGCCGATATAGGTAGAGGTGCTGGTGGTGTAGGAAATGCTGGGAATGAAGTGGGAGCTGGTAATTGTGGAATGCTTGGTGCAGGCAATTATGGAATAGTTGGAGCAGGGAGCTGGGGAACTGGAATGGGTGCGATCTGAGGCGCACTTGAGCTCCATGATGGAATAGGATACATGGAAGGCATAGGCTATGAAAATGAACCAGAATACAAATGCTTAGGAAGATCAGGTAAGATAGGCATTGTTACCTTTGGAGGAAGCCTACCTATGGCAATCAAGTCAGCTTCCACCTTTTGCGCTTGTTCGAACAACTCTGGGAATGTAGTCACGTTGGACTGCCGGATAGCCAAGCCGATGTCTATGTTAAAAGCTCTGAGATAATAGAATGCAGCTAGCTCATGAGTGGGCCGAAGACCATCAAGAATTCTCTGCCAGCTTCTAGTAAATCTGACATTGAAGTCGGCTATCTCCTCCTACGGGTGCCTTTGAATTGCATTAAATTGATGCAACAAGGAGTATGGATCAGCTTGTTCATGAAAGTTTTTGACTAACAGTTCTCCTAATTGATCCCATGATGCAATAGTGCCTGGTTGCAATGATCGGTACCAATACAACAATTTCCCTCTCAATGACAACACCAACAATTTTATCATTACGTCTTCATCCATTATGTCATGGATAGCCGCCAAAGAGGCTACATCGTTAATATGCTCATAAGCAGTTTTACCAGTACCATCATAGGTCGACAAAGCTTTCAAAGCAGCTTGAGGGACTGGATTTTGTGCCAGTAAATTCAAGGCTCCCGAACTATTCCATGCCGAGAACTTCCTTGGTGGAGGATGCTGGGCCATTTGGACTGGTGCATGTGGCTGAAGAGGTGGAAAACTAGTAGCAGTACTAGATGAATTTGAAGGAACAGAAAATACACCAGCAATTTGTGAGGATGTTGCAGAGGATATAAGTGGTGGGGAGACCAACTTAGGGTGTTCGCTTAATTTTTGGTTGTCAAGTTCAAAAAACTCAACGGGATTTTTAGATTTTTTGGCCTTCGATCTTGTGATCATGAAGTACAGCTCTCACTGTATCCACGTTCGGAGGCTTCTGGGTAGTGCTGAGTCACCAAATGTTCTAACTATACAACATGAAGGTGAACATTAAACCTTAATACTATTGGAAGTGAAACTTTTAGGGTCCCACCGGGCATGCCAAAAACTATTGGCACAGGTGGGTTTATCAATTTGGAATAACACTTGTCCCATCGATTATGGATCTTTGAGACAGAAATAGTCTGTCCCACCGGGCATGCCAAAAATTGTTGGTCACAAATCTGCCTAAGTACAAGATTTCATCACTTGTGCGCCCTAGACTCGGCCAACATTGAAAGGCCGAGAGAAAGAGAAGTCTCCCGGGCCAATCTCCAGAGAGGGCTAGCTCCCAAACTAATCTAAATTGGTTTCAAGATAAGGATGCAGGAAAGAAATGGGAAAATACGAAAGAAAGGGAAATAACAGAAAGAGATGGAAATATGGCCATAGCCGAAGTGTATAATTTGGGGCAGACTAACAACAAAATTCCACCAAGTTTTATAACAACATATAATAAAAGGAAAGCAACAGAATTGAACTCACACCTTTGTAGAGATAACCTCCAGATCACATTTCAAAATCTACTCACTAACCAACAACGTTCGAATTCAGAATGCAGAATTCAAAACTTAACAACAAGAGCATGAGCATAAACAAAAATGACTTTTAAAACAGAAGGAAATCACACACATAAGAATGCTTGCAAATTTTAGAAGCCGAGTCTCTTCTATTGATGCAGAGAACTTAGAGAGTTTTCTTGCAAAATGTCTAACCTCTTTTCCTTTAGATATACATGAATATTTATAGAGGTCTTCCCTCTCTCTTTTGCATCACAACATTTAAAACATAAAACAGATTTTGAAGAAGAGGTCCACAAAATATGCACTTGAAAAGAGAAAACCATCCCCCTTAATCTGCCTCGGAGAAATCACATTCCTACTTTTATGGATCAAAATAAATCGAATGGAAACAAGGGACCATATTTCTCCATTAAATGACCATTCTCGGGGCATGCTTGAAGCGTTAGGAGATCACGAACAAGAGCTTTTAATACTGGAGGCGTCTTTAATTTTGGTGGCATCGAAAATTGCCTCATGTTCTTCTATCTTGCGCACATCGGTAATCAACAACATTTAATCTTGGAGCCTCTTTGACCACGATCTCAAAATCAGTTGGAGAGCTTTTATTTGATCCTTATCTTCTCCTCACGTTCTCCTATGCAATTTTGAAGGAAAAATGCGAACAGAACTGTATCGGGCCTTTGTTGTTGCTTCTGTCGTGAAAATGAGACAGGTCACGAAAATGCGACATGTCACGAAATCGTGACACTTTTACCTTACTGCTTTCTCTTTCGCCACCAATCATGAAAATGTGACATGTCACGAAATCATGACATCTTCTCTCGTTCAGCTTCATCTCCATGACATGTCATGAAATCATGACATTCTCCTCTTGCTTTGTTCGTTGCTCCTTATCACGAAAATGAAACATGTCATGAAATCGTGACATCTTTCACTCTTCTTTCTCTTTATACATGTCTAAAATGTGACATGTCATGAAATCGTGACATTTTCTCCATTTTGTCCTTTCATCTTCAACAAGTCGTGAAATCGTGACATGTTTCTATCTTCTTCTACTTTTTTTAAAATTTGTCATGTCAAAATCTGACATTAATACTTCTCCTAAACATTCACAAATCATGACATTTCTCTCTTTCCTTCCAACATGTCATGAAATCATGACAATTTCTTGCCTTCTCATCGTTGTCGCTTCCTGTCGCGATATCGTGACAAGTTCCTCTTGCTTGGCTTCATTTTCAAAAATGTCATGATATCATGACATCTTTCATCCACCTTGTGTTTACTTCAGCCCTTCCGAAAACGTGACATGTCACGATATCACGCCATTTCGTACCATCTTGCTCATTTTCTATTTTCTATCATGATATCATGACATTTTTATTCCTCCCCTTTGTATGTCACGATATCATGACATTTTCCTATCACTGTACTCTATTGCCATTGCAAGTCATGAAAATGCAACATGTCACGATATCACGACAATTTTACTTCTTTGCTTCCTTTGGCTGTTTTGAGCCGCGAAAACGCGACAGGTCACGAAAATGCGACATGTCGCGATATCGCGACATTTTCTATACTTAGCTATTTCTGCATTTGGACGCCACGAAACTGCAACATGTCGCGATATCGCGACATTTTAGTTACTTTGCTCTAACACAAAATTATAATTTTATCCTTTCAAAAAAAAGTGAGTATCTCTACAATTTGTGCATTCTTTTGCATGAACAGTAACAACAAAAACAATGTGGCAAAAATGCCAACATTCTTGGTGGCTCACGGGGTATACAGTTCTGCTGTATGCACGAACCTCAGGCCTTTATCCATTGGGCAACAGAGTCAAGAAGCTGGAGGAGCAGAAGAAGTGAGTGCTGGTTGATGTTGGACGTCTCTGCGGGCTGCTGCAACAAGCTCTTGCTGGCACTCGACACTCAAAAATAGGACCTTCAGTAGAAATTTATGGAAGAGCAGAACTTCCTTTATTTCTTTAGAACTACTACATTTTGCCTAGCTCGGTTGAGCTGGGTAATCACCAGGTGCTGTGCAAGGATCTCCATGGCAGTAGTGAAAAGCACCTGAGTTGCAAAAATGGAAATGAATGGAGTGATGGCCAGCAGATGTGCAGGTCATGGAACGGGAATGGTGAATGATGGAATGGTGGAAGATGGAGGAGTAGAAGTGGTAGATACAACAACAGGGTGCTACTGTGCTACCAGCTGCTGGGTTTCTATGAAAATAGAGAATGAAATGGGAGTGGATGGGATGGAGAAGGTGGTAGGAACTGTGGCTGTGGTGAAGTACTCACAAGACAAAGGACTAGAAGAAAGGGAAAGTGAAGAAAAGGGAACATCAGAGAGGGGAGTAGAAACAATAGTAGTGGCTTGATTATTTACAGTGGAAGAAGGAGTAGGAGAGGAAGGGAATGAAGTAAGGAAGTGGAAGAAAGAAGTAGAGGGAAGCCACTATCTACTGGGAAGGAAAAGAAAAAGAAAGAGAAATAAACATACCTGCGGGCTCGTGTGCAAAAGGAGCCGAAGTTGACAATTTTTTTTTTTTTTTTTTTTTTTTTTTTTTAGATAATAAGCTTTCTCATATTACCCCAAACTTGTGATGTTCGCCAGGGTCCCAAACTTTGTTGCAGTACACCTTGAGATAATGCTTCTTGGAGATGCAGGTGTTTAGTACTTGATTCACAATCAATTCAGAGTCACCAAAAATCTGCAATTGTTCAATCCCCAATTTTTTTGCCTTCTTCAAACCTAGGCACAACGCTTCATACTCAGCAGCATTGTTAGTACAACTCCAGGTCAGTCGATATGAATATGTTTTCTGTAGGCCAGAGGGAGAAATAAGAACAATCCCTGCTCCCGCACCATTTTTGCATCGTGCTCCATCAAAATACAACTTCCATAATTGATCGGGCATAGAGTCTTGACCAACTTGATCAGGAGGCATCTTTACTTCAACCTCTTCAGGATTTGTAATGGAGTAACAACCAATTTCAGTTTCCACCATGGCATTAAAATTGAGCATTGAAAACTCATCCTCTAAGCGAAGCTCATCCAGGACTTCATCCATCAAATCAGGATCTTCCAATTCTTCAGTTATCATGTGGACAGAATGTGTGGACTTTTCTTCTTCTCCCATATTCTCTATATGAAAAGTAGAAGGCTTCTTATTGTAGATCCGGATTCTTCTTCCTTTGAAAGGAATCTCCAAGTGAGAATAATCCAGAGAAAGGTAGCCTCCCAGCTTGGCAGTGAATTCTCTCGACAAACACATACTGAAATATGGTTCCAAATCGACCACAACTATCTCCTGAATTACTGTAATTTGAGGCATACTATGTAGAACAATAGGAACATCCTTGATTACACCCACTATTTTCATGGGAGTCCCATCCAACTGCAAGACACCAGGGCTACTTCTTGTATACTCCATACCCATGACTTCACAAACTGCCTTTGGCATGATAGTTGTCGCAGCACCAGAATCAATCATGCAGTTGTGCACTATCCAACCCTCCATCCTGAGTGACAAATAAAATGGGGGTGGTCTATTTTTTCCAGTGGCTGAAGTAGTTAATGTTTGAGAAAAAATCATTTGGGTAGGATTCTTCTCATTATCTTTCATAGACTTCAATGATTCTTGTAACAAATCAACTTGCCTAGGTAATTGTAATGCATCATAGAGACTAACCTTGGCTGGAATCTTCTTCAATTCTTCAACAATATTGTATGCAGATGCACCAGACTCCCTCTTTTCAATAGTGTCTTCATATTTGCTCCGATATTGTTGAGTGGCTTCTACCCTCAGTATTTTAGTCAAAGATGGGTACTTGAGCTTTTCTCTGGCTCGTTCCTCTGTTTCAGCTCTTGCCTATGAAGCTGAGGCTTTTTCTTGCAATCTTTCCTTTGCTCGTGGTGGCAAAAGATCTTTTAATAGAACAGGTGAATCTGGATTTGGTATTGAAATAGGAGCTTTCACTTGTACTTGTTTCTTCTCATTTTGCATCTTCGGATCAGCCGGTACCCTTAATGGTTCCATCTCTGCTGGATCTACAGTGACTGGCTTCTTCCCAGTTCTCGTGAGAACTGAGACTTGTTCTTTAGATGGAACCATAAAATTATGATCTACCTCAATAATCATATTAACTTGTCCTCCAGAAGAGCTTGCGGCCAATGTTTGTACATAGTTCAAATGAACCATACAAGTCTCCTCACCGTGTGGATCATTACATGTAGAGCACCAATATGTTCTTTCTACAAGGCCAACTTCCTCATTCGTCAACACAGTCGGGTTCTTTTCTGGCACTTTGCTTGTTGAAGCCGCTTGTTCTCTAGTGATCGACGGAGGTTGAAATCTCTTGGGTTGGAAATCTCTCTCGACCTGCTTTCTTTCAATAATTGTGATTTTATTTCCCATCGCTCTTATAGCTGAATTAGCAGATTGTACCTCTTGTAATAGGATTGTGTAAGGATCAAGATTTGAGGGCGCAGGAGGTGCCGATATAGGTAGAGGTGCTGGCGGTGCAGGTAATGTTGGGAATGAAGTGGGAGCTGGTAATTGTGGAATGCTTGGTGCAGGCAATTGTGGAATAGTTGGAGCAGGGAGTTGGGGAACTGGAATGGGTGCGATCTGAGGCGCACTTGAGCTCCATGATGGAATAGGATACATGGAAGGCATAGGCTATGAAAATGAACCAGAATACAAATGCTTAGGAAGATCAGGTAAGATAGGCATTGTTACCTTTGGAGGAAGCCTACCTATGGCAATCAAGTCAGCTTCCACCTTTTGCGCTTGTTCGAACAACTCTGGGAATGTAGTCACGTTGGACTGTCGGATAGCCAAGCCGATGTCTGTGTTAAAAGCTCTGAGATAATAGAATGCAGCTAGCTCATGAGTGGGCCGAAGACCATCAGGAATTCTCTGCCAGCTTCTGGTAAATCTGACATTGAAGTCGGCTATCTCCTCCTGTGGGTGCCTTTGAATTGCATTAAATTGATGCAACAAGGAGTATGGATCAGCTTGTTCATGAAAGTTTTTGACTAACAGCTCTCCTAATTGATCCCATGATGCAATAGTGCCTGGTTGCAATGATCGGTACCAATACAACAATTTCCCTCTCAATGACAACACCAACAATTTTATCATCACGTCTTCATCCGTTATGTCATGGATAGCCGCCAAAGAGGCTACATCGTGAATATGCTCATAAGCAGTTTTACCAATACCATCATAGGTCGGCAAAGCTTTCAAAGCAGCTTGAGGGACTGGATTTTGTGCCAGTAAATTCAAGGCTCCCAAACTATTCCATGCCGAGAACTTCCTTGGTGGAGGATGCTGGGCCATTTGGACTGGTGCGTGTGGCTGAAGAGGTGGAAAACTAGTAGCAGTACTAGATGAATTTGAAGGAACAAAAATACACCAACAATTTGTGAGGATGTTGCAGAGGATATAAGTGGTGGGGAGACCAACTTAGGGTGTCCGCTTAATTTTTGGTTGTCAAGTTCAAAAAACTCAACGGGATTTTCAGATTTTTTGGCCTTCGATCTTGTGATCATGAAGTACAGCTCTCACTGTCTCCACGTTCGGAGGCTTCTGGGTAGTGCTGAGTCGCCAAATGTTCTAACTATACAACATGAAGGTGAACATTAAACCTTAATACTATTGGAAGTGAAACTTTCAGGGTCCCAGCATGCAAACACAGGGGTTGTCAATAAACGCCCGATTATGGATCTTATTAAGACAGAAATAGTCTATCCCACCGGGCGTGCCAAAAACTATTGGTCACAAATCTGCCTAAGTACAAGATTTCATCACTTGTACGCCCTAGACTCGGCCAACATTGAAAGGCCGAGAGAAAGAGAAGTCTCCCGGGCCAATCTCCAGAGAGGGCTGGCTCCCAAACTAATCTAAACTGGTTTCAAGATAAGGATGCAGGAAAGAAATGGGAAAATGCGAAAAGAAAGGGAAATAACAGAAAGAGATGGAAATATGGCCACAGGCTGAAGTGTATAATTTGGGGCAGACTAACAACAAGAATTCCACCAAGTTTTATAACAACATCTAATAAAAGGAAAGCAGCAGAATTGAACTCACACCTTTGTAGAGATAACCTCCAGATCGCATTTCAAAATCTACTCACTAACCAGCAACGTTCGAATTCAGAATGCAGAATTCAAAACTTAACAGCAAGAGCATGAGCATAAACAGAAATGACTTTTAAAACAGAAGGAAATCACACACATAAGAATGCTTGCAAATTTCAGAAGCCGAGTCTCTTCTATTGATGCAGAGAACTTAGAGAGTTTTCTTGCAAAATGTCTAACCTCTTTTCCTTTAGATATACATGAATATTTATAGAGGTCTTCCCTCTCTCTTTTGCATCACAACATTTAAAACATAAAACATATTTTGAAGAAGAGGTCCACAAAATATGCACTTGAAAAGAGAAAACCATCCCCCTTAATCTGCCTCGGAGAAATCACATTTTTTATGGATCAAAACTAAAAATCGACCAAAAATAAGGGACCATATTTCTCCATTAAATGACCATTCTCGGGGCATGCTTGAAGTGTTAGGAGATCACGAACAAGAGCTTTTAATACTGGAGGCGTCTTTAATTTTGGTGGCATCGAAAACTGCCTCATGTTCTTCTATCTTGCGCACATCGGTAATCAACAACATTTAATCTTGGAGCTTCTTTGACCACGATCTCAAAATCAGTTGGAGAGCTTTTATTTGATCCTTATCTTCTCCTCACGTTCTCCTATGCAATTTTGAAGGAAAAATGCGAACAGAACTGTATCGGGCCTTTGTTGTTGCTTCTGTCGTGAAAATGAGACAGGTCACGAAAATGCGACATGTCGCGAAATCGTGACACTTTTACCTTACTGCTTTCTCTTTTGCCACCAGTCGTGAAAATGTGACATGTCACGAAATCGTGACATCTTCTCTCGTTCAGCTTTGTCTCCATGACATGTCACGAAATCGTGACATTCTCCTCTGTCTGGCTTTGTTCGCTGCTCCTTATCGCGAAAATGAAACATGTCGCGAAATCGCGACATCTTTCACTCAACGCTGTCTTGTCTGCTTTATACCGACATGTCACGAAATCATGATGTTTTCTCCGTCTTGTCCTTTCATCTTCAACAAGTCGCGAAATCATGACATGTTTCTATCTTCTTCTACTTTGATGCTGTTCGGCAAAAATTTGTCATGTCATGAAATCATGACATTCCATACGTGCTCCGTGCTTCCTCCTGCGAAAATGTGACATGTCACGAAATCGTGACATTTCTCTGTGCTTTGCCCTTCCTATCCAACATGTCGTGAAATCATGACAATTTCTTGCCTTCTCTGTCGTTGTCGCTTCCTGTCGTGATATCGCGACAAGTTCCTCTTGCTTGGCTTCATTTCCAAAAATGTCGCGATATCGTGACATCTTTCTTCCGCCTTGTGTTTATCTTCAGCCCTTCCACGATAACGTGACATGTCGCGATATCGCGCCATTCCGTACCATTTGCTCCTTTTCTATTTTTCTGTCGTGATATCGCGACATTTTTGATTGGCGCTCCCCTTGGCTACTGTATGTCGCGATATCGTGACATTTTCTCATCACTCTGCTCTGTTGTCATTGCAAGTTGCAAAAACGCAACATGTCGCGATATCGCGATAGTTTTACTCCCTTTTGTTTCAAAAACGCGACAGGTCACGAAAATGCGACATGTCGCGATATCGCGACATTTTCTGTACTTAGCTAATTTCTGCATTTGGACGTCGTGAAACTGCAACATGTCGCGATATCGCGACATCTTACAGTTACTTTGCTCTAACACAAAACTTGTAGAGATTTTTGTATTTTCCCTTTCAAAGTGCTTGGAGGGACAAACAGAAGAATTAGTATCTCTACAACTTGTGCATTCTTTTACATGAACAGTAACAACAAAAACAATGTGGCAAAAATGCCAACAGGTGTTCACCTTTTTTATGAGCCTTGTCTCATAACAAGACCAAATAATTTTTTTTAAAGGATCTTGCCTTGGCCTTATTATCAAATAAACATTTAAAAACTGCCTGATATTTGATAAACTTATGCAAGGCTTCGTATCTTTTTTCTTCCAAATGAATCAAATTTTCTAATCTGATTTTAACTTTGTTATCATTATCTAGGAACTCATAAATAAATTTTAAGGTAGGGATCTTAAGGTTCACAGGGAAGACAAGGTCTTTCCCATAAACTAGATGATAGGGAGAGGTCCCTAGAGCTTTCATGACTCTTTTTCTATTAGCCCACAATGCATATTTCAACTTATTATGCTAGTCCCTAGGATTTTTCTCTAATACTTTTCCAACAACAGTGCACAAATATTTATTAGTGGACTCAACCACTCCATTCCCCTGAGGATAGTAATTAGAGGAGAAATTTAACACTACCTTATTTTCATAGGCTCATTCAGTGAATTGAATTTAAGTAAAAGTAGAGCCATTGTCACATACTAAAATGTACAACATACTAAACCTTGGTAGAATTTTCTCCTCAAGGAAATCAATCACCACCTCCATTGTACAGTTCTTCGAGGCTTGAGCTTCAGACCACTGCGTGCAAAAATTAATTATTGTGAGGATGTATAAGTATTTGGATGAAAAGTGTGGTTTGATCATTCCAATGAAATATAAATTCCATTACATGAATGGGTGACTCTGGATCACAGGTTGCAAAGGCATTTTTGCATTTCTTTCTCAATTCACAACAAATTGGTAGATGTAAAATTTTTTGATGTGCAATTGGACATATTTATACACATGATACCAATAATAACCAACCCTCATAATCTGATGGGTTGTTGACATTCCCGAACCATAACTAATTTCTACTTTCCATGAAAATTAAACAAAATTTTAGCAACCTTTTTCTTACCCAAAAATCTCAAATAAATTTCTTCATGATTCTTCCTGAACAAAACTCTAGATTTTATCATGTAGTTTGCACACTTAGAATGAAGAGTAGATATTTGACTCGAATTCATAGCAATTTATATTCAATAGATAATAAACCACATCAACATACCACTCATCATTACTTATCTCTTTAACAATATATTGTTGACAAGAACTCAAAAGATCAACTCCAACAAGAGCTTTAGTCAATCCTTGGGCTTTAACAATATTCATAGGCCAAATTTCCAAATTAAATTCTTGTAGTATCAAGGCCCACTTTCCTCTACGTTTACCAAGTTTATTTTGACTTAACATAACCTTCACAGTAGGGTCCAAAACTATGGCATAGACTTTGCTACAAGGAATGTAGTCTTGAAAATCCATGTTAAGGTAAAAGAATACTTTTCAAGTGTCGAATATTTCAATTTAGCTCCCCTCAATTAAGAACTTACAAAAGCAATAGACATTTCATCTCTATCTTTCTTTCTTTGAGTTAGTACCTTGATAAATGAGTGTTCTGATGTAAAAGAGTAAATGTAGAAGGGTTGGTTGTAATCAAGGCTAATAAAAACAATGGCAACAACAATAGAAAATTTTATTTTACTAAAAGCATCCTTTGCTTCTACATTCCACACTACCTTTGTATCCTTTTCTAATAAAGCATTAAGATGTTGCACAATCTCAGCAAAGACAAAAATAAATTTCCTTACAAAATTAATCTTTCCAAAAAGTTAATTCCTTATGGCTTCTAGGTAGAGGTATTTTGGAGATGGCCTCAACTCTATCAAGGTCTATAGATATACAAATTTAAAAAATAATGTGCCTTAAAAGTTTATCTTCAGTCACATAGAAGACATATATCTTGGCATTGAGAGAAATGTCATGGTATCTACACCTTTACACCACACTTCTAAGGTCCTTGACATGGTCATATTTTCACCAATATTAATCAATCCAAATGGTATTCTCTTGTATGCAAAGGATCCTGTTATGGGAGAAGATACAACAGACAAATACAAGATATGATAATCCAAAAAAATTGTATACCATTAACAACATATGCCTATAAATAGGTATTACAAGATATATTTTAGATAAGGTTGCATTCAATATTTACGGTGCACCTTAATCCTTATAACAACTAATATTTATTAAATCACACCTAATAAATGTTAGTTTTTATAAGGATTAAGGTGCACCGTAAATATTGAATGCAACCTTTGAAGAACATATGCTTATACTGAGAGGGGGTGAGCATTATAAGATATAACTTTTTGCTTTTCCATCCATATGATAACATCAGCAAAATTAAAGAAATAAAAATTACATAAAGCATCACACACATGAGATACATGATTTAACATGGTTCACCCAATATGGGCTACTCCACAAAGAAAATATTCCTTATAAAATTTTCTCAATAAATTATCTTAGGAATCCTTTCCCTATTACAATGTTTATGGACCTCTGTCCAAAGGAGATATCAATCCCCTCAGCTGGTTCATGGATATCTATCCATAGGAGAAATCCTTCTCCTCTACTCTGGCTGGTGATTCTCTAGAAGACTACTACCTCCACTACACTAGATTTTGGATCTCTCCACTAAAGACTCTATCCTCGCTCAGAATATCTCTATCCTCACTACCATGGCTAATGGATCTCTATCCATTGGATACTATTGTCCTCTACTATGTCACCTCCAAAGTCTACTCTCACTTTATTCTATCTCTATCTCAGATTTTTACTGAACATTGTCCTCTACCCTACACAAATCTTTTCAATATCTATCTCAAATCTACACTAAACACTATCCATTAGTTTAGCACAAATCTACTCAATATTTATCTCAAATATGTACAAGTCCTCACTAGAATTTTTTCAATTTGTTCAACAAGTCTTCACCAAGAATTACCTCAAATCTACCTTTAAGCTTTCACAAAAGCTTTCCTCAATTCTATCCTTAAGTCCCCTCTAGGACTTACTCAAATCTTCTCACAAGCTTTCACAAAAGCTTGTTCAAATCAATTGCATAACTTGTATACAAACACAACTCAAACTATTTCAAAAAACCTCTTTAATCACACAAAAAAATTTCACTCAAAATTTTGTTTGACTCATAGAAGCATATAGAGAATTGTTAGAGACTCAATATGTTTCACCCTCTTAATAACTCAATCACTTTCAATCTCTCTTCCAAATCAATTCAAAATATAGAATAATTTGTTTCATAAAATTTGAACTATCACTCCAACACTTCCAATCAACTAAGCTCAATCAACTCTACTCAAACAATAACTCAATGAAATCTTAGTCAATAATGCTTATCAAACAAACCTCATATAACAATTATACTCATGATCTTTCACAAACCCTAGTTCAATATTATTCTCAACTTCACATAACAATGATACTCATGATATTTCACAAACCCTAATCAAGCATATGAAAGCTTACTCAATATTTCTAACAATGCTTATCAAAAAAGGTTTCTAGTATCATATTTCATTCCAAAAAATCCACATAAATCAATATTGAATATCTCAAAACCAAACCCAACAATGCTTATCAAACAATCCTTTTCACTCCAAATTAGCATTCACAACATCCAACAATCACTCACAAGGAATATGTGCCCATACCTTTTGTTTGATGGAGAATTGACCTCAAAACCTATCTTAATCACAATCACCCTCTTTGCCAATCTCAAAGGTTAGATAGCAAAAACCTCTTTAAAATTCTTATTCAAATAATCCCTCAAAATATTTCACCATACAAAATGTAGACACCTAAAACGTGTCATGTCGAGGTGACTACTCATATGGGACATGCTAACATACCATATGAATGATCTTGGATAACTCCAAGGTGAAGCAGTGGTTTTTAACCACTCAATTTGGGCAAAGTTGCTTAACTCAGCCTTAGCTACTACTGACACCCATGGCTAATAGAGCTAGCTGCGCCTTAGAGTCGTGGCTAGCATCAAAGCAATTTTGGACCCAGAATCGATTACAATGGCCTGGGTGATGAATCCAAATGGCTTTTGGGTGGGGAAGCCTCTAGAAATTTTCCTCCAACTACTCCAATTGTAGGTTTCTTGTTCTTGGCTTCTCCATGAAGCTAAAGTAAGGCCTTCAATGTGCTATAAGACCCTCCTCCAAATTGGGGAAAATCTTAGAAGAATCTCGAGTTGAAATGCAGTGAAGCCCTATCAAATTGTAGACTCACTTGCTACCTTTGAGAGGAACACTCTTGCTGCCCAATTGGAGATCATGAATGCATTTGAAGCTATGGAGGCCCTAGAGCTCTAGGAGAATCAAGAAATACAATTAAGGACCTTCCATTACAAATTCGAATGATCCACACCACCAATCCATCAGAGGACATCGAGGCGACCCTTGATCATCAATTCAATGAGGAGAATTGGAGATCCAAGCCCAAATTTGGAGAGCAAGAATATTTTTGGCTCAATCGTGGTTGTCAACCATGGCTAACAGTGCTCATTGTGCCTTAGACATGTGGCTAGGGTTTGATCCCTAATTTCCCTTGTTTTAGTAGTAGATTTATCTTTATTTGCATTTGTTTAGATAGATCCCAGTTAGATTTACTTTCTTAGATACAATTGTATGGTTGAATTAGATATTTAGGATAGATGTTCTTCATTTCTTAGAATTTGGTAATTAGACTAGTTTCCTTGTTATTTTCATGCATTTAAAACTTCTAATGGCTAATTAGATTGATTCATAGCTAGATCTTTACTTCTTTATTATGCTTTATGACAATTTCACCATTTCTTGCATAGATTGATAATTTTACAAGCTTTCTTGATTTCATGACATGTTTTATGCAAGATTCCTCTAAAATCCTCATCAAGAGAGGCATCCTTTGCTTTTAATATTTCTTGTTGTTTCTTGAATGCAGGGTTTTCAAGACTCCATTATCAAAGCATTCAAGGCAGCAAATACCTCTTCCAAGGAGAGAAGAAGGTCATCATTGACCTGGAGTAGTTCATGTCTATTTGGAGAGTCTACGGATTATACCAACCCCATTGTGGGGCTCAAATGATTGTATTGATTGTATCACAAATTTGGTATCCCTAAGAGGGACGAAAAACCATGGAATAAAGACAAAGAACTCCTTTCTCATAAAATTTGTGGTTATGTGATTTCATATTTTAAACTAGCATTTTCAATTGGTACAATAGCTTAGGTATATGCTTTCTGGATGGTTACATATGGTGATCACGATGGGAACCCCATAAAATTTGCAATATCTGATGGAATTTTGAATGTTTTTTGTTGCAGGTGTCAATCGTGCTTCATAGTTGCGACACAATCCTTGCTATGCTTGACAACCACAGTTAGTAGTAGATTAGGAAAATAGATAGAATCAGACTGTCTCTCCATCGAATGAAGAAAACAGGTAATCATGAGCCTTTGTATTCTCTTTCCTTGTTTTTGTTGTTCTAGGTAATAAAAAAATCTAGCAAAATAATAAAAGAAAATGAACTTTTTCAAAAAATTTATGCTATCTGTCAGTTTCTTCTAACATCTGTGAGTAGGACTGTTAGCTACGCCTGTCATGCGTGGCTAGTTTCTTAGCCTGCGGCTCTATCCCACAGTGAGCACTTTTACCTGTGGGTCTAAACCATGGCTAACAATCTGAGTCTATTTGCTATAATCTACCTATTGTGGCCCAATCAGAGGTCGATTTGCATGTATTAGCTGCATTCTCTGAACAACATTTCAAAAATTAAATGCATCTTTCTGAATGATAAATGTCATTTTATTAGGCATTTAGAAAAGATCATTTGTGTGCTTGGTGATGCATTTGTTTTTCACATAAATTTAAAATGAACCACACACACCATGTACTATCTAAATGCTAGTGAGTTGGAAGTCACATCCAACCACTAGTAGGGTTCAATGATGGTGGCAATGATTTCCATCCGTTGGCCCAACTCCCTCAATCCTTGTTACTAGACCAATACCGGATCCAAGAACCATCATAGCCCATGGAAAATTTGCATGTATCTCTCTTTGGAGAGGTATATCACTGACTATGGGTGAACAGGGTGAGGACTGGGAGGACTTGTGCTCCCTGACCATGTGTGGAATTCACTACCACACATTATAGGTTGGATTACGTGACTCAGACTTTCATTGCTAGGTTGTCGAGTTGTGAGTATACATGTGAAAGCCTTAAACTATTGAGTATATCATCAACAATTTCAAACACGATGAGAGTAGTTTAATTTTTCAACAAATCTCAAAACACATCAAACTAGTTAGGGCTCACAAACAAAAATTTAAAAGAGATAATCATCATTATTTACTTTGTTTGCCTTAAAATTTATATACGAGATAATATAATATCATGGTTGTCACATGGAGAGGCCGATCCGAGCATAGAACCGAGGTCGAGGTCGAAGATCCACCCAATGCACAACAAAACATGCAGAACCCTCAATCATAAGATCCTCTCGAATGATGTTTGATGAGCATTAGAGGGGACAACTCTATGCGTGGGGGTTCTCATCAGAATACCCCACTCAGAGGAGGCAATGCACATGCCTCACGAGAGATATCCGAGTATAGAAGATCCCAACATGGGGCCTCCAAACATAGGAGTATATATCACGATTATACACCTTGTGGATCCACTAGATCCAAGAGTACATTGTCAAAGAAAAAATAATAAATAGGTTGGTTCCCATTCGTACTCGAGATAAGGGTGGCTCAAGGCCCCCATTAGTTCAAAATAGACAAGTAGAAAATCTACCCATTCAAGGGTAGGAAGAGAGGGATGCTTCAAGATGTAGACCCTCACAGACTCCAAACAAAGATCAACCTGGCAAGTTCACATTTGACATGTCAAAGGTTGGAGTCAATGGTATGCCACCACATGAGCCATGGTGCACTAGACAATTGGATGGTCTGGATAGAGTCTTAGGGTAGCTAGGGTATAAACCCTCGGTTATGCATTCTCATTCTATGAGTTCTCATAGTGAGAGCACGCATCATACCATTCAAGAGCCAGGAGAATGCTCCAAGTATTCTCATAGTATAATTTCCCCATCGATCCACGTGGGCATAGAGTATAGACAACACTAGAATGTGAATGCCATCTACATAGATAAGGGCAAAGGCATGGCAAACAAGTCTATCAGAGGTCATACCGATAAAGTTGCTAGGACAGAGTGAGTACACCAAAGACCACACACAGATCGATCACAGAGATTGGTGTAAGAACAACGATAGTAGATTCTCCAAGATCAATTGGAGGATGTTCATGCAGAGCATGAGCACCTCAAAAATGAGGATACTCAGAGGTAGAGGTTGCATAGGCAATATATTTTTGAGAAATGCATGCATGAACAATGCATCCTTGAGAAAAAGGAGTATGTTGAGTGAGAGGATCGATTAGCTCGAGCTAATTTACCCCCTCGTAGTGAGTACAGGGAGCGCACTCATAGACGAGCTACTTTATAGCCCAATTTGTGCCCTGAACATATTGAGAACCGTACTCATCACATGGCCCAAAACATGATGCAGTGCCAAGTGTTGGAACATCATGGGCGTACGTAGTATGAATAAGAAGTGGGAGATGATCAAGAGCAAGAATATCCAAAGATCTCCCTAGTTGATGTGGAGGATGATCCCATTCCCCCACCTCATCCGAAGAAGGATTTACCTCCAAAGGCTCCTCGTGGACCTCTCAGAGAAGAGGAAATTCTATCTTTGAAGGCCTATCAGGCCTTGGTAGACAAGGTTCGAGCTATAGAGAAGCAAGGAATGGTTTATCAAAAGCTTACCTTAAACAAGATTTACAACGAACCTCTATGCCCTTTGGTGCCAATTCCAGCATATCCCAAGCACTTTGAGATGCCAAAGTTGGATAAGTTTCAAGGTGAGGAGGATGCTTAGGAGCATGTTATGAGCTTTATGGATAAGTGCTTTTATATTGAAAGCAATGACGCTCTAATGCTGAGAACCTTCATCACAACCCTCTCAGGTCCTGCTCGAGAGTGGTTTAATCAACTCAAATGGCACAACATAACCAGCTTTGAATAGTTGGTTGATGCATTTCTTGAATGCTTCTCCTTTAGTGTCAAGAAGAAGGCTAATATATCTGATCTGGCTACTTTATTGCAACATGATGATGAGTTGATCATGGATTATGATAAAATATGGAGAAATATAATGGCAAAGCTACCATTTTCCATTCCGACTACCGAACTGACTTGGATGTTTACCAAGAGTTGTGTGAAGCACATCTCATTATTGCTATAGCTACAATAGTACCAAACATTCGAGGAGGCCTTGGTGCAAGCCAAGGTGATAGAGGACATCAAGTTATAGGAGGGTAACTTGAAACTTAGGAACAAGAAGGAATGGAATAAAAAGAACACCCACAATTAGAAGGAATAGGCCAAGCCGACCCATGTCAACCAAGTGGTGTTAAACCTCCAAAAAGGGGATAAGGGGCAACAACAGAATTATCAAGCCCAACCTCCTCCTACACGATATGATCAGTGCAATAATAACAAGAAGGGTAAGAATAATGAACAACACCCACCTCACCAGTTCACACCTTTATCAAAATCGATGACATCAATATTCCATCAACTGTGTGAGGCCAAGGCTATAAACTTACCTAAAATAAAATTGATAGACCCTAACCAACCCAAGCCAAAGGGGTATAGGGATGATTTATACTATGTTTTCCATAGGGTGAAGGGACATGACATTGAAGTATGTTGGAGTTTCAAACATTTAGTGCAGAATATGATTGAAAGAGGTGAGCTAACTGTGGAAAACCCTCAGGCTCCATACAATCAGAATATGGGGATATTCAAGAACCCCTTACCAAATCATGAGCCATCAAGGAACAATGTCAGACATGTAAATCAAGTGTGGGTTGAACCGCCAACTCAAGGATTTGTCGGCATGGTTAATGTTATCATGAGTCAAGGGAGGTACGAAAGACCAAATCCACCTCCAACTCCTATTAGAGTGCATGTTACACCTCAACAAAGGCCAGCTCAGAATATTCTAGGCCCACCTACAAGACCGGTGGTGACCATTAGGAGTAGGCTAGTTCAAAGCCTATAGACAACTCTAGCGAAGTTGTCAATATATGAACTGATTCAGAAGTCTCCCAAGCATAGGGAGATGCTCATGGATATTCTAAGATCAATCAAAGTTTAGTCCCAGGACCCTGAAGCATTTACAAACTTCATGGGACATGTGCAGTAGTGTAGTGAACCGGTCATCCAATTCAGTGATCATGATATTAAGATGGTCTCCACTACTATAGTGGACCCATTGCTACATATCATCATGTGTGTTAATCACACACCATTCAAATAAATTTTGATTGATACAAGGTCATCAATCAACATAATTACAACCAAGGTATTAATGTATTTAAAGTTGCCAAAGTCACATATTGTACCTTCCACTTTCACCTTGAGAGCATTCAATGATGCGCTATGCTCAATGGTAGGTACCATAGTTCTTCCAATTTAGGTTGGACTAAAGACCATCCCTGTGATGTGTCATGTGATCGAAGGTGCCATGTAGTATAACATCCTTTTGGGGAGGCCTTGGATTAGAGAAATGCATTGTGTTCCCTTGATCTTACATCAGTGTATAAAATATATACATGAGGGACAAGTTCACATGGTACCTTCTGATGAAGATCCATTCAAATACATGAACTTAGAAGATTTATCAGACAATTTTATTCTCCCCTCAATGCATCTGGATATATGTTTGACATTGCCTATTATACATCTAGAAGGTAAACTCAAAGGATTGTGTGCAGGACCATCAATGGTAGCACCACAATTATCAAAACATATTATAGTAGCTTCAACTAAACTTATGACATCCAAAGTGCCTAGAAATGACAAGAAGCTTAAGGCAGTTATGGGTGACAAAGAGTCAAAGCAAAAGCCCAAAGAAGCAACTATCAAGGGTCCAACTCCCATGGATGAGGGGGACTCTCAAAATATAGTCGAGGAGGCACCTTAGTACGCCTCACCTGCATCTTCAGCAGGGTCATTAGCATCGCCGGTGACCATGCAATGGGTTAACTCTAGGTTAGCAGAGTATATTGTGCATAACGTGATGTTTATGCCAATTATCAAAACTATGCAAGATATGGATCAACCACAAGCCCATAACTTTCTCGTGGGGACGGTGGTACCACTGGGGATGTTGACCAACCAAATAAACTTCATTTATGGATCATATGCCCATAAATGAGGATGATGATGAACCATTCATGGTGAATGTTCATTATTTGTCTAACCCTGAATTTGCCTTATGCTATTTCAATCGTTACCATTGGCATGGTTACGACTTAGGCTTATTTGAGTAAGGGTGCATGATTCCCATCGAACCATAGTATCAGCTACCAACTGATAGGTTTGGGTTAGGCTATCATATATGAGGATGAGATGAGCTCCTAGAAACATCTTTAGATCATCTAAACCTCACTTTGGGGGATGATGTGGATTGGAATTGTTATCACCCTAACCCTTCTTATCTATGAGGGGATAATAGGTTGGTAACCTATGTCTCAAAAATGACACCAGAGATATATCATGAGCACATCGTGGTAGAGGTAGATCAAGGAGATAGTCCAAGAACCGACTTGGACAATCAAAGCTATGAAGCTATCGATAACACAGGTATGTAGATCTAGAATCTAGACGTAATAGAGTCCATTATCAAAAGTGATGGACCATATTGTGATTCTAGAATATATGATGATGAGATATCCTCACACAATGAACAATACGAGGATGAAACTAAGTTGGCTTACCTAGACCTTCTAATATGCGTCATCTATTACCCATGGAACAAATGGGTGAGAATGAAGAATACTTTATTGTTGATAGCGACTATGAGGATGACACAAAGTGGGCCTACCTTGGGCCCGTGAATATGGTGAAAGACTCATATACAACAATGATGACGAGGATGAGACCGAGAGAGCTTATCTTGGGCCTCACTATTTGTGACATCATCATGAGTCAGTTGACATCGATGAGATGTACCGATGAGTCTATCCTGGTCCACACCTTAGAGGAAGATCACCTAACTTGGATATGATTTATCATATAGTCTTCCTTTATCCACTGATGTACATGGAGCTCCTCGAGCCAAGTGATCCTATTTTTGATTTTATCCATAGACAAGATCTAGAGATCCCCATACCCCCAAAGCCACTTCTCAAGGATGGAAGTTATATCAATGTAGAGTCACACGCACATGGTCTTGGAGATCTAATCCATTCCATAAATATCATCTCCATTGATATGACCACTCCACTTCACAATCTAGCTGACCCCTCCAAACCATTGTATCTAAATTTAGATGTTATTGATTGGGATCGCATTGATTCACCACTAGCATTTGAATATTTCTTCCCTAATGAAGAAATGTTGTAATCTTTTAATTTTGCACCAAGTTGTGCACATGATTTTTATCATGCTAAGGGAAATTTTGATGTAGGACCTTTAAACCTAGCTGATGACATCCACTTGATTCCTATGCCTCACTAGCTTGAGGAGGGATCACATATGTCAGTAGAGGAGAACTTTAATGTGTATATCAGTAATGATCCTACTAATCCAAGGAAGGTCAAATTGGGAGAGATTCTGACTTTGATGAGTGTGACACACACATCCCTCTACTTAAATATAGACCTGACCTTTTTTCTTGGACATACGAGGATATCCTAAGAGTAGATCCAAAATTGGTTACTCATAACCTTTTGCTAGATCCCACTAAGAAACTTGTCAAGCAGAAGCTCAAAAAGATGCATCCAATAGTCACTTTAATAGTTAAAGATGAGCTACAAAAGTTTTTGGATATAGAGTTCATAATTTCTATCGACTATCCAGAATGGGTATCACACATGATACCTGTAGGAAAACCTAATGGAAAGATTCGTATTTGTATGAATTTTAGAGACCTCAACAAGGTAACACCAAAGGATTCATTTTTATTGCCTATTGACTCCCAAAAGGATTGTCCCTCTTTTGGGAGCCTAACTTGTATCTCCCCTTGGGATGCACAAGGTGGTGCACCCCAATATAACCTTGTGCGCTCCATTTCAATGGAGTGCACTAAAATCCCCTTGGGCACACAAGTTGTGCGTCCTAAGCCGAGCTTGCACACTCTAATAGTGGAGCATGCAATGACCCTTTTAGGTGCACACCTTTGTGTGCCTACCTCTAGCCCATGCACCCCATTGGGGAATGGGGTGCACAATGTCCCCTAGGGGTGCACAATTCATGCACCCCACCATAACTTGTGTGCCCCGCAATAATGTCGCATGTTCCATGGGACATGGAAAGCGCAATAGTCCAATAGAGTGCACAAGGTTGTGTACCCCTCATGAAGCCCACGTGCTCCAAAGAGATGGAGTATGCATAGACCAAGGAAGGGTGCACAACCTATGCACCCTGAAGAAACCCATGAGAACCACTCTAATGGAGTCCACAAAGTCCTCGATGCACATATTTATGCACCCGTCCCTGCCTTGTGTGCTCCACTCCAACATAGTGCACCAATTGACCTGAGGGGTGCACAAATTCATGCACACCCTAAATCTCAACACACGCTCTCTTACTTCAAAGCATGCACAAAGCCTTAGAGAACACAAGTTGTATGCTCCTCTCTCGATTGATGTTATTCACTCCCAAAGTGGTACACATGACCTCTCCTGCGGTGCACAGGCTTGTGCACCCCAACTAAATTCCACATGCCCATTCCATTGGGGTGTGCAAGGGTCCAAGCTAGGCACACAATCTATGCACCCACCTTCGAGTTGTGCACTCCACTACGGTAGAGCACATGAAATCAATTAAGAGTGTGTTCAATGGTAATTTTACCCTGTTGCAAAACCACACTCACAACTAGGATTTCACGTTAGATAAAATCCTCTCTTGCAAATAAGTAGGAGACTTCTCCAAGGTTCTTTAGATATGGTCTATGAGACAAAGCTAAGAATATCCCAATAAAATCTACAAATGACCATTCACAAGGGGCCTAATGATAGATTTTATTTTTATGCTTCAAATAATGAAAGGGCTTGAGTTCCCTTACTTGCGAAATCAAAAGCTAAAACACTTAAGAACCAATCCTAGAATCTTGCCTTTGATTTAATTGTAGTATTCACCCATGTTTCTATCAGCAGTTCTTTTTAATGCTTTTGCTTTAAAGAAAATGTTCTGCTAACTAGTGTTGTGGAATAGCCACTTCCTTTTATCTTTGTTTAAAATGATATTTGTGTTAGCATTTGGAATTAGTTGGTTTCTTTTACTTAAAATTTATGTGTAGTGTTAGTCAATATTGTGGGGGAACCCACTTCATTTTTATCTGTATTTTAACATGATACCCACGTATAGATAACCCCTTTCCTACTTAATAGATTCATTTTATCTTAGACTTTATGTGACGAAAGCAAATGGTTAGAAATTAGAACTTACTTTAATGAAAATAAACGCAAAATGTAAAGGTAGAGAAAATGAAACAGAAATCTGGAAAGAGGGACCATATGCTTGAAAAATTTGGAAGATAACAAAAAATTGATAGTTCTGGAAAAGGACCAAGATTTTACAAGTTCTGGAAAAGGACCATAAACTAATTGAAATGCTTGAAAATAAAAGGAAGGAAAAACTAGAATCTGGATGAGGACCAGATATCTGAAACCACTTTGAAATAGATCCAGGAATTTATAGTTTTTGGAAAAAGGACCAGGATTTAATAATCTAGAACACGGACTAGAACTTTAACAAAATCTAGAAATATGGACCAGATGATAAAAGGTAATGTAAAGAAAGATAAATAACACTGGACCGTTCCCAAAGTGTTGTATAAAATGAGTCAGATTAGAATAAAACATAAATAGATACGACCTACAAAAAGAACAATATATAATCTATTTATGGCCAGAGTCAAAGGTGTGAAAACATACATTCAAAAATCTAGTCCCTGATGCAACCATAAAATGCATAAAACATCAAGTAGGATTCCAATGTATGTTAGAAGATGGTAAAAAATTCTTATACTTTGATAAAATATCTTCTTTCTTTTCAAACTAAACTCATAATCATACAGTCAAATAAGAAAACCAGAATATGTTACTCTCTCCTTGAATCTCACTCCTTGGTCTGTCTTCCTTTCTCTGCATTTTGCTACTCCAAAATTTTCCAACTTCGGTTAATGTGCCCTTATGGCATATTTAAACTCTCTTTATTTTACTATCTATTTCCTCTTTATGAAAATGCTCCCTTTGTTCTGCATAATGTCTTACTTTCTCCTTTGTCCCATGCAGAGCATTCAATCATTCTAAATTCCCCTTCATAACATTACCTTATCACTTCAAAATTAATGACTATAAGGTCAAAGGCTATTTTTTTTGGTAAATAAATTATCCTTATGACCTTATAGGTTGTGCACAATAGGGTGCACAACCTATGTGCACCCCATTGAGTCTCGCATGCCCCACTCCCTTGGGGTGCACGAAAGTTGAGCGGGCGCATGAACTTGTGCACCCACCTTAGGAGCCATGTGCTCCACTCCCCAATGGAGTGCATGCAAGTATTAAATCTAGCGCACTCCATGTGCACGCCCTACCTACCTGCGTCCCACCCCATCTAGCCCAAATCCACCATGTGTCCCATCCATTGCCCTCAACCATAATTCCCCCTCTACTGGTGCATTGGGTCGATAAAGTAATAGTTGACGTGGCACGCCCGACCAACCAGAGAGCTTCATCAAATGAAAAAGTGCACGATGCCCACCTAGAAAATTAATTACATGCACTTTATAAGGGAGGTGGCAGACCTATTTTGTGCCATTACTACATGCAAATATTGCTCATCGACGAGGTTGAGCGTAGAGCAAAGAAAGTAGAAAATTTTGTAGTCTCACTACTTGTTCCCATGGCGTCCACCAGTTCGACTGCTCTAGAAGCATCCATTGTTAGGGAGAGAATTGGTAAAATTATAGGGGCATGGCCCATTGTAAAAAATATAGGGAGGGCACAGGACCCTAAGGCCCTCGTGAGTTTACCAGATACAAATAGAGACATCATAGAAGAGCAGCAGAAGGAGGTAGAGGGGGTAACAATTTATGCATTTGACCCCACTGAGGAGGATAACCAATGCCACCCAACACTTTGAGAAGCCTCTACATGCGGGTATAGAGACAACACCTCGCCCACCCTATTCTACAATAAGTGGAACACAAACCTAGGCCGGTTGACATGCCCAAGAGTGTATCACTCCTCAGATTTACTATCATGGCTCGCAGTCGCCTACGACTCTAGGAGCCGAACAATTAGAGATTATAAGGGCAAGGTGGTGGCTCGGGTGTCGGCTGATAGGATTAGGTAAGTCTTTGGATTAGCCACTACGTCCAGGGTGGTGGACTTTCAGACGTTGGCCCTCCAGGCCAATTATATGTTAAACACTACGTTCCCCCAAACTCTGCTAAAAAGAGGAGGAACAAGCCATCCAATTTCCCTATTAGGAAGTTCTTGCTTTGGCCCTGGGTGTAGGATTATGTCGATATGATTAATCTGGCATTGGGGGTTAAGGACCTAGAGCCGATTACGAAGGAGGTGATGTTTTTAATCCTCTAGTGCAACAGAACTGACAAGACTCCTCTCTACCGGTGGGAGGATATAATTAGTGATAATTTGGATCAAGAGTTGTAGCAATTATAGAAGGCCATATTAGCTGATAAAGAGGAGATGCCTCCATTCTCCTATTATTATTTCTTCATTCATTTATTTGTGGCACAATTGGACAAGTCCTTGGTGGCCCATATGGGAGGGGTGACTACGCCAACTCTGCAAGACCAATTATTGTGCATCCAGGAGGGATGCTCCAGTTACAAAACCTTCTTCGAGAAGGTCCTCCCCGTAGTCCACTTCAGATTGTGTGGATATTTTCCAGATAGAATAGGGGTAGGAGTAAGGAAATTTCTACACCAGGCAGAAGTGGGGGACTACTTCTACGTGGAGGAGTTTTCCTACATTAGAATATACGGGTCGAAGCTACCCCTGAAAGCACTCCCAATGCACTGCCCAACTTCCATCGCCATTCTGGAGATCACTCGACAGATGGTCGAAGAAGTTAAGATCAGATACCTAAGGAAGAAGGGACCGATGAAATGGTTGCCCATTCCCTGCTCAATGGGCCCCTACACTTATCTTGGCCACTTTGTCATGTTGCGGGCTATCTAGAACATGGACACCTACTATTTTCCAGAAGTCACTTGGAGGGCCTACGATCCAGATGGCCATCACAAGAAGAATGTTGTTGGCCATACACACTAAGGATGATTTTGAAGATGAAATGCAGAAGGCTTTCAAAAATAATCAAACCTTAGACTTGGTATGGAGAATGGATAGTAGGACTTACAACAAATTGGAGGTCATTGGTGATTATAGTGCCCAACTGAGGTTGCACCAAGGATTGTTAGTTGATAAGATGGTCCCACTAGTCCCGGTGGCCCCTCTAGAAGAATTTGAGGACCCCACCTTTCAAATTTTCCAAGACTCTGACCTCTTTGAGGTCATGATGAAGATTGTAGATGAAGCACAACAGGAGCAGGCAAGTCTCCCCTCCTCTTCTAGCTCACCATCTACCTCCTCAAAAGGGAAAGAGTTGGTTTTGGACCTATCTCAGCAAGGTGCCACGTCCTTGACACTAAATTTGTTATTCCTAGAAGAGCAAGGCTATTTGGGAGAAAGCCAACATTCTTTGTATTCTACCACCTTGGTGGTCAACCAAAAGGAACGTCAGGTTCCCCCCAAAGTCATGAAGAGGATAACTAAAGTTTGAGGGGTTATCAAATATACTTAGGGACTATGAGGTGCAGGAGAAAAGTCCTACGTAGTCCCCTACCCACAAGAGAGCTAGGACTGAGTCTTCAGCCCAGGGAATTGAAAGTCTCACAATGGCAAGGGTCAGTGACACTTGCCAATTCATGGCTGATGAGGAGGACCAAATTCAAGACATGGAGGAACAAAGGTCTCCAAGTAAAGGGATAGTCAGACCCAGGAGGACCATTGTACAGGAAACAGCTGATGTGTCTACCACCACCTTCGAGATCCCATTACCACCTAGCATGAAAGAGGCCACCATCGACACAAGTAAAGGTGTCATCAAAGCAGTAGCTACACCTATTGATATGATGAAGTCACAGCTGGCCTCCCAAGCATAGGTGGTAGAGGTAGTAGAAAAATAATTAGAAGAATGGAAGGCAAAGGCTACCGAAGTGGGGCAATTATAGCTCAAGGTCAAGCAACTTCAAAGTGAAGTTGACAAATTAAAAATGCCCACTCCACAGGCCAACATTCAACTTGGATCGGTTGATGAATTGAAACAAGAGATGAAAGATAAGATTCAAGAGAAAATGAGAGATTTGGAATCCACCCTCATGGATATTTATGCCACCTAACATGTTGTTGGCCTCATACAGAACCATCTGCAACAAGGCAAGCAAAGGGTGAATGCCATACTCTCCATTTATCAAAAAGTTTAGGAAGACTACATACCAATTTTTGCAATGACAACCACCTTGTCTAATGATTCCTTCTACTTCTTTGTGGAGGAATATATCAAGGTTTTTACTTTTTATAGAATAAGAAAAGTTGGCTCAGGTGGAGACAGGAGGTGGCAAAGGCTGAGAAAGAGGCCAATGATGAGCTAGCAGACTGTAGCCTCATGATTGAGGATTTTGGGTAGGCTCCCAATATTAAAAATTTTATATTCCAAAAAATTCAAGAGTTTGATTTAAACTCTAGTGATAAATTATCAAAATGCTTCATGGCCTTGGTGGAAATGGTGGACCGCCTATGTGTCTTCACTGAAAATAATGTGCAATGGGCAAGAGATCGGGTAAACAAGGCCACTCAAGATTTGAACCTACTACTCTTCTCACTAACATTTCATGATGAGGCATGGGAATTCATTGACTAGGCCATTCAAAACCTGAGAGTAGGAGTGGGGCCCATTTCCTCTAAAACACATGCACCAGGGAGTTCGTAGCCACCAACATAGGGTAGTACAGGAGAAGATACACAGCCACCACCTACATGAGAAAAGAGCATGGGCTACGTGTCCATTTTTTACTACATCTCATTTTTTAGTACAATAGGATTCTTCCAGTTGGAGTAAGCGGTTACAATAGTCAAGTGAGCCTACTCTATAAGAAAGAGGATGCTATAGCTGGAGAGTTTTTTATCAAACCTCTAAGAGAGAAAAGCCTAGGTATAGCTTTATCTACTATTTTAGTCATATTCTCCCTATGTTAGCTTGTCTACCTTCCTTAACACCCTTTCTCTTATCATTCACCAGGGATTTCTTGAGGTGCATTATTCATTATGATTATTTCCTATGGAATGCGCTAGAGTTGAGAGCTCTTACATCACTACAATCAGGATGGAGAGAAGATACCCCTTGTTATGAATATTCAAACTAGGGGTTTATTGTAATGCAATGGCATATAAGGATCAAGCACTCTACTGATCTTTCTTATGTAAACATATTTTATATTAATGAAAATCTCAACTCTTCCCTTGGCATATTTTGTGTGAATGTTTTGTGTTAGCTTATTCATGTATTACTGTAATCAGAATCTATGAATAACACCTTCTATCACTAGTTTAATAATTTTTATTACATTACATCATTTGAATGGATTAAAATGAACTAGTTCTCCTTTCCTCCATATTTTCTAATATCATTTAAAAACTTGCTACGACTACCCAATGGACATGGCACCGGTCTGGTCTTAATAGGCTTCATTATTGATAGGTTTGGTCACTAAAATACCAAGGTAACATAAAAGAATATTTTGTCTGGCTTAGTGGGTCTTTGCATCATACAAATCCATTAGAAGAACCCACCGTTTGGGGTTTCCTTACCCAACCTAGTCTATCTAGAGTTGTCCAAGGTAATCTATTCCTAGGTTAAAGAGGTGGATCAGCCAGAATCCACAGTGTTGGTTGTGATTTTTAGAGTCTCCCATGACGTGACAAATCTTCCAAGGGTAAGCGGGAAAACTCCACAATAGTTTTTGGCACCATTTTCGGGGAGGGCCTTGTTAATCCCTTTTATCATAGTACTCCCCTTCTACGACATATATATTTTTCCTTTTTATTTTTACTGTGAGGTTTTTGGGCTGAGCAATCTTAGCCAGAGAGAGCATTCCCATTTTGCACCTAGTGTTGGTGACTCTAAAAACAAGGAGCTGATCTGGCGGCCACGAGATGAAGTGACGAGGAGCTCTACCCCAAACTACTAGACCCATAGGTACTTTTCAAAAAAAGTAAAAGTAAAAAGTGCACTTTGATTTATGTTCCTTCCAGTAGTCAGAATAGTAACAACAATTCCCTGTACATTCCTCAAAGTCCCCAAACTAGTACTTCTTTACCTATTACATCCACTATCCCGAGGGACCTAGTTCCACCAATGGCAAACCCACCTTTAAATAACTAGCATTTGAATAGGTATAGACCCTTTGTCTTACCTCAAGTTCTAAACCCCTTACCCCCAAAGGCTCATAAATACCTACCCAAGTTCTTAGGGGACAATACCATGACTAGGGAAGATCACATGAAGGACTTTCTATATGCTATGGATAGTTTGGAGGTAGAGCATGAAGATGTTGTCCTCCGATTATTTTTATAGACCCTAGAAAAGGATGCTAGGGAATGGTTTAACAGCCTACAAGCCGATTCCATTGGAACTTTCCATGACTTAGAGGTTGCTTTCCTCAGAAAATATGGAGAGAAAAAAATGAACAGTCCCTTTTAACTAAACTGGCCACCATGAAAAAGAAGGAGAATGAGATGGTTGATGACTTTAACAGAAGGTTCACCAAGCTGAGAAACCGAATCCCTACTGCCTTGAGGCCCAATGACCACCAGTCTATTTGCTTTTATAAAAATGCCTTCCCTGGTGATTTTAACTATGAGCTAAGGTAGCAACCTACGCTCACTATTGATGCCTGTATGGAGAGGGCCATTGTAATAGAAAGGGACATGATAGATAGTGGGAAAATGAAGGCTACCTCCATGGATCCTAGTCCTAGCCAGCCTGAAAAGAAAAATAAAAGAGTGGGGTTCAAGATTTTAAAGAAATCTGAAGTAGACCCCATTGAAAAACTATCATCACAAGTTACTGAGATGTTTTTATCAATGAATAACCATCTATATAAAATTGAGAGAGACAAGAATGATAGTGGGGAACCCTCCCAACACTAGAATGATAGTAGACCTCCTTTCAAAAGGAATTTCAACAAAAATTGGAATAATGAGGGGGGTAGAAATTCAAATAATAATTGGAAAAGGAAAGATAATCAGAAAGACCAGGATGTTATTCCAAACCCCATGACCTCTATCAATGTCACCTCTAATTTTCCTTTCTTCTACCCAACCTGTGATGCTCCTCATAATCCTACTGATTGTGGTGTATTCCATGGCCTCCACTCAAATGTCAACCTGGAAGAAGAGTCTGATGATGAGATCAGAATAAATGCTTATTGGACATGGGAAGAAACTATTGATAGTCCCCCAATTTTAGAAGAAGTGAATCAGTCTCCCAACCCTGATAACCGACCCACTACCTTTGCCAATGATGATGTAAAAATCTTGAGAAGACCCCAAAATAATCGCTTTGAGCAAATAAGATAGGGCAAATTAACCCCTACAATAGAAGAGGTTGAAACCTTGGAGAGAGTCCATGCTACCAGGTTACGCAATAGAACCCTTCCAGAAAAAGCTGATAAGAAAAATGAAAAAGAACCTATTAAGGAAAAGAAAAATCCTGAGGTTAACCTACCTCCCCCTCCTAAAATATTAGAACCTGTTAATACTGGAACAGAGACTAAGAGGGCAGAATTTGACATAGGGATGGAATTGGCAAAGCAAAGAATTAACATAACCTTTGGAGAGTTAATGACCATCCCCAAGTACAGGGAGCAAATATGTAAGGCCTTTGGGTTGACTGATCAGGGAGAGAATCATGTCTTAGCAGCTTCAGGTTCCAACCCTCCAAGTAGAACCCCTACCTCAGTAAGGCCTTTTTACATCTCCCTTAGATATACATCCGATTATGGGGACCGCTATGTAATACACAACTGCATGCTTGATAGTGGGGCATCTCACAATGTTATGCCAAAACAAGTGGTTGATCAGTTGGGACTGATATGCACCAAGGACTCTCCCCCCATTTCTATCATGGATAGTAGACAGGTGCCCTATGTAGGAATAATTATAGGCCTTTTAGTTTTCCTAGATCAATACCCAAAGAAAGGGATTGTCATGGATGTGGCAGTGGTTGATGTGGACCCATTATTTTCCTTATTATTATCTAGGCATTGGGTAGAATAGTTAGGAGGATCAATTCAGCTAGATTGGTCATTTGCTACCATTCCCCTTTCCTCCAAAGAACAGGCTACATTAAGGAGGGAACCTTTCAACAAAATATCAGTAGAACTTATGAAACCTGATAATACCATAGTAAATTTGGTTAGCTCTATAGAAGAAAAAGAATTAGGTGTTTATTCCATTTGGCACACCCCTTTTCTTAAAGAAGTACCCAATGTTGAAGGATTGGATCCCAAGCTCAAAGTAGTTGTAGATGCTGAATCAGATAGAATCCTCACCACTGAAATGTGGACTATGAAATTTGATGGAGCCAAGTCACAGATAGGGGTTGGGGCTAGAATTAATCTAACCGACATAAAGGGTAACTATCTGGGAGTACCTTACAGATTAGAGTTCCCCTGCACTAATAATGTGGTAGAGTATGAGGCCCTACTATTGGGGTTAAGAAAAGCAAAGGAGCTGGGAATTAATTACCTGACTATTTATGGGGATGCAGAATTAATCATACAACAGATTAAGGTAAGGTACCAGACTAAACACCCTAGGCTAAAATAATACAAGCAAGCCATCCTGGATGAAATAAGCAGATTTTTGGCCTTCAATATTTCACATATCCCAAGAGAAAAAATCATGTGGCCAACTTGCTAGCTATGAATGCTTCTGGGGTAGACAGTCTTGAGATTGATACAGAGTTCATGGATAGATTCCCCACTATCTCTGTTTATCACCCCTCTATTCCAGACAATGTAGTATACCTGCAAGTTTTTCAGGATGATGTTGATATCAAGGATTTCATGATAGTACAGAACCAGTTTTTTGGGGTTATTTGTGATGAAGAGGATGAAGAAAAACTGTAGCATGTGATAGGGACACCCACTGAAGTCATACAACTCAAAACAAATAAAATCCCTAGAGGATTGGTGTCTCTAGAGTCTCTATTTGATGACTTTGATAAGGCCCATAGGACTACACCCAGTGAATCTAAAGGAGAAGAGGTCAATGTTGGGATGATGAGAATCCTAAGATGGTTAGAATAGATAAGTCATTGCCTACCAAGGAAAAGAAGCAGTATATACAATACTTAAGGAAAAATAGAGATAGTTTTGCCTGGAGTTATGAAGACTTAAGAACATTTAACATAGAGGTCATGACCCACATTATTCCCTTGAAGGAAGGTGCCAAACCCTTTAGGCAGAAACAAAGAAATTTCAATCCCACACTGCACCCCATTATGCAAAAAGAAGTTCAAAAATTGCTCAATGCAAAGATAATCAAGAAAGTGAGGTTTTCTTCCTGGATAGCAAACTTGGTGCCTGTCAGGAAAAAGAATGGGGAAATCAGACTATGTGTTGATTTTAGAAATTTAAACAAAAGCTCCCTCAAGGATAATTATCCTCTTCCCAATATGGAACAACTATTGCAGGTAGTAGTGGGGTCATCCCGAATATCTCTCCTGGATGGTTTTTCGAGATATAACCAGATTTTAGTTAATCTCAAAGACCATTATAAAACTACTTTTACCACACCTTGGGGAACTTTTGAATACCAGAGAATGTCATTTGGGTTAATGAATGTTGGGGCCACCTTTCAAAGGGCCATGGATTTTGCTTTCAAAGGGCTGATGTTCAAAATAGTGGTAGTTTACCTAGATGACATTACTATTTTTTCCAAGGATCCTGCAGACCATTTCTCCCACTTGTCTCAAGTGTTTCAAAGGTGTAAAGAATATGGGATTTCATTAAACCCAAAGAAGTGTCTATTTGGAGCCACCCATGGTAAACTATTGGGACATGTGGTCTCAAAGGAGGGAATCAACATTGACCCCGAGAGAACAAAAGCAATCGCCCAAATACCACCCCCCAAGAGCCTTAAGGGAGTCAGATCTTTCTTCGGCAAAATAAACTTTGTCAGAAGGTTTGTCCCAAATTTTTCTGAGATCGCCAAGCCAATAAATGACATGATTAAGAAGGATGTAAAAATTAAATGGGATGAGGACAACCTCAAGGTATTTCAGCAGATTAAGGAGGCCATCACTACTGCACCTATTTTGACCTGTCCAGACCACTCAAAGGATTTTAACCTGTACTCTTTTGCCTCAGAACATACCATAGCAGTTGTACTATCTCAAAAGGATGAAGAGGGGAATGAGAGACCAATAGCATTCATGAGTTCAGGGATGAAGGGAGCTCAACTGAGATATAAGCCAATTGAAAAATAGGCTTATGCCCTCATACAAGCTTTGGAGCATTTTAAAAGTATTTTTGGTGCCTGTAAGGTAGTTGCCTGCATCCCCTACATTGCCATCAAAGATGTTCTCACCCAGCCCGAGCCCACAGGTAGTTCAGCAAGGTGGATGATCAAGTTGCTACAGTATGATGTGGAATTCAAACCAATAAAAATTATTAAAGGCCAGGGGTTGGCAAAAGTACATGGCTTACAAAGAAGAGCAGGAAGTAGATAATGTTATCTTGGTCCAAGGAGAACAACAAGATGAACAACCAAGGCATGAAACTTCTGAATGGTACAAGGATATTCTATTTTATTTGAGAAATCTATCCTTCTTTCTTGGAAATACTACTAGTAGGATGAGAAGTATCAAACAACAGTCTCAAAAATATCATCTTCAAGGAACTCGGTTGTATTGGAGGCATCCAAGTGGAGTATTACTTTTGTGTAACTGAAAAGGAGGTTCCTAAGATCATCAAAGAATTTCATTCTAGGTTCTATGGTGGCCATTTTGCACCCAAAGCAACAGCTAACCAAATCATGAGAGTGGGATATTATTGGCCATCCTTGTTCAAGGATGTTTATCAGTCAGTCAGAAGTTGTTATAGTTGCCAAGTCTTCACCGGGAAAAGAACCCTACCTACCATGCCACTCCAACCAGTAATTGTTGAAACTCCATTTTCCTAGTGGGGGATAGATTTAATTGGGGAAATCAATCCCAATTATTCAGGAGGGCATAAATGGATTATCACTGCTATAGATTACCTAACCAAATGGGTGGAAGTCACCCCTCTAAGAAGGTCAACAACAACTATAGTTATTAATTTCTTGGAGGAAAATATACTAACCAGATTTGGGGTACCCAAGAAATTGGTAACAGATAATGCCAAGTATTTTACCTCCTATGAGATGGTTGACTTCTGTAATGAATATAGTATTGAGCTGGCTCACTCTACCAATTATTATCCTCAGGGCAATGGGCTAGCCGAATCCTCAAATAAGAACATCATCACCAGGATTAAGAGGTCATTGGGGAAGAATAAGAGGGGGTGGGATAGTGAGCTTAAGTATGCTTTATGGGTAGACAGACTATCAATAAAGAGGGCCACCGACATGACACCATATGAGCTGGTTTATGGAGAAAGAGCACTATTACCACCACAACTAGAAAGGGTAGCTCTCTCCTTATTATTGCAAGATCATGAACAACCAGATGAGTTGCAAAGAAGGATGGATCAATTGGTGAAATTGGAAGAAGACAGGAGGGAGGTTGTTACAAGGATGATCGGCCAAATGAATAGGATAGTGGAATTGTTCAACAAAAAGGCCAAAGGATAGACTTTTGCCATAGATGATGTAGTACTATATTGGGACCCAAAAAATGACAAGCCTAGGGAGAAGGATAAATTTGAACCAAAATGGCTAGGACCCTATCAGATTGCCAAAGTAGTGGGTCAACACACTTACAGGTTGAAGGATATGGAAGGGGAGGAACTGCCTATACCAGTTAATGGGTAGCATCTGAAGGTCTTCGGTCCCATGGACTGAGGCCTATTGTAAAAAAAAAGAGAGTGTGTGTTAGTTAATGGTTGGTCTACCCGGAGAGTCTAGAGTTCTCAGGTCAATATCTTCCATCCACCCCCTATCCTAGTCAGAGCCGATGTTGACTCCCAAAAGGATAGTCCCCCTTTTGGGAGCCTAACTTACATCTCCCCATGGGGTGCACAAGGTGGTGCACCCCAATCTAACCTTGTGCAACTGTGTGCTCCATTAATGGAGCATGCCACAAGACCTTAAAGTGCACACAGTTGTGTGCTTCTATCATTATGCACTCCACTCTTGAAGTGGAGCACACAATGTCCCCTAGGGGTGCACAAGATTATGCACCCCAAACAAATTCCAAGTGCCCATTTCATTGAGGTGCATAAGGATCCAATCCAAGTGCACAAGTTGTGTGCCCACCTTTGGGTTGTGTGCTACACTACGACGGAGCACACAAAATTAGTTAAGGGTGTACGACTTGTGCACTCACCTCTAAGTTGTGCACTCCACTACGATGGAGCACACAAATTAGTTAAGGGTGCACAACCTGTGCGCCCCATTGAGTCTCATGCACCCCACTCCCTTGGGGTGCATGAAAGTTGAGCGGGACATGAACCTATGTGCCCACCTCAGGAGCCATGTGCTCCACTCCCCAATGGAGCATGCACAAGTATTAAATCTAGTGCACTCTACATGCATGCCCTACCTACCTGCATCCCACCCTATCCAACCCAAAGCCACCATGTATCCCATCCACTACCCTCAACCACAATTCCCCCTCCACTAGTGCATTAGGCCGATAAAGTAACAGTTGATGTGGTGCGCTCGACCAACCAGAGAGCTTCATCAAATGAAAAAGTGCACGATGCCCACCTAGAAAATTAATTACATGTGCTTTATAAGGGAGGTGGTGGACCTATTTTGTGCCATTACTACATGCAAATATTGCTCATCGACGAGGTCAAGCATAGAGCAAAGAAAGTAGAGAATTTCATAGTCTCACTGCTTGTTCCCATGGCATCCACCAGTTTGACTACTCCAGAAGCATCCATTGTTAGGGAGAGAATTGGTAAAATTATAGGGGCATGGCCCATTGTAAAAAATATAGGGAGGGCGTAAGACCCTAAGGCCCTCATGAGTTTACCAGATACAAATAGAGACATCATAGAAGAGCAATAGAAGGAGGTAGAGGGGGTAACAATTTATGCATTTGACCCCACTAAGGAGGATAACCAGTACCACCCAACGCTTTTGAGAAGCCTCTACATGCGAGCATATAGAGACAGTACCTCACCTGCCTTAGTCTACAACAAATGGAACATAAACCTAGGTCGTTTGACATGCCCAAGAGTGTATCACTCCTCAGATTTACTGTCATGGCTCACCATCACCTACGACTCCAAGAGCCAAACAATTAGAGACTACAAGGGTAAGGTGGTGGCTTGGGTGTCGACCGATAGAATTAGGTAAGTCTTTGGATTAGCCACTACATCCAGGGTGGTGGACTTTTAGATATTGGCCCTCCAAGCCAATTATATGTTAAACACTACATTCCCCCAAACTCTACTAAAAAAGGGAGGAACAGGCCATCCAATTTCCCTATTAGGAAGTTCTTACTTTAGCCCTGGGCATAGGATTATATCGATATGATTAATATGGCATTGGGGGTTAAGGACCTAGAGTCGATTACAAAGGAGGTAATGTTTTTAATCCTCCAATGTAATAGGACTGACAAGACTCCTCTCTACCGATGGGAGGATATAATTAGTGATAATTTGGATAAGGAATTGCAACAGTTACAGAAGGCCATATTGGCCGATAAGGAGGAGATGCCTCCCTTCTCCTATTATTCTTTCTTCATTCATTTATTTGTGGTGCAATTGGACAAGTCTTTGGTGGCCCATATGGGAGGGGTGACTGCACCAACTTTGCAAGACCAATTATTGTGCATCCAAGAGGGATGCTCCAGTTACAAAACCTTCTTCGAGAAGGTCCTCCCCGTAGTCCACTTCAGATTGTGTGGATATTTACCAGATAGAATAGGGGTAGGAGTAAGGAACTTTCTACACCAGGAAGAAGTGAGGGACTACTTCTACATAGAGGAGTTTTCCTACATTAGAATATATGGGTCAAAGCTACCCCCAAAAGCACTCCCAATACACTGCCCAACTTCCATCGCCATTCTGGAGATCACTCGATAAATGGCCGAAGAAGTCAAGATTAGATACCTAAGGAAGAAAGGACCAGTGAAGTGGCTACCCATTCCCTGCTCAATGGGCCCCTACACATATCTTGGTCACTTTGTCATGTTGTGGGCTATCTGGAACATGGACACCTACTATTTTCCAGAAGTCACTTGGAGAGCCTACGATCCAGATGGCCATCACAAGAAGAATGTTGTTGGCAAGCTCACCCTTCTATAGGTCATACATGCTAAGGATGATTTTGAAGATGAAATGCAGAAGGCCTTTAGAAATAATCAAACCTTAGACTTGGTCTGGAGAATGGACCATAGGCCTTACAATAAATTGGAGGTCGTTGGTGATTATAGTGCCCAGCTAAGGTTACACCAGGGATTGTTAGTGGATAAGGTGGTCCCACTAGTCCCGATAGCCCCTCTAGAAGAATTTGAGGACCCCACCTTTCAAATTGTCTAACAAGACTCTGACCTCTTTGAGGTCATGATGAAGATTGTAGATGAAGCACAACAGGAGCAGGCAAGTCTCCCCTCCTCTTCTAGCTCACCATCTACCTCCTCAAAAGGGAAAGAGTTGGTTTTGGACCTATCTCAGCAAGGTGCCACGTCCTTGACACTAAATTTGTTATTCCTAGAAGAGCAAGGCTATTTGGGAGAAAGCCAACATTCTTTGTATTCTACCACCTTGGTGGTCAACCAAAAGGAACGTCAGGTTCCCCCAAAGTCATGAAGAGGATAACTGAAGTTGGGGGGTTATCAAATATACTTAGGGACTATGAGGTGCAGGAGAAAAGTCCTACATAGTCCCCTACCCACAAGAGAGCTAGGACTGAGTCTTTAGCCCAAGGAGTTGAAAGTCTCACAATGGCAAGGGTCAGTGACACCTACCAATTCACAGCTGATGAGGAGGACCAAATTTAGTACATGGAGGAACAAAGGTCTCCAAGTAAAGGGATAGTCAGACCTAGGAGGACCATTGTATAGGAGACAACCGATGTGTCTACCACCACCTTCGAGATCCCATTGCCACCCAGCATGAAAGAGGCCACCATCGACATAAGTAAAGGTGTCATCAGAGCAGCAGTTGCACCTATTGATATGATGAAGTCACAGTTGGCCTCCCAAGCACAGGTGGCAGAGGTAGTAGAAAAAGAATTAGAAGAATGGAAGGCAAAGGCTATCGAAGTGGGGCAGTTGTAGCTCAAGGTCAAGCAACTTCAAAGTGAAGTTGACAAATTAAAAATGCCCGCTCCATAGGCCAACGTTCAGCTTGGGTCGGCTGATGAATTGAAGTAGGAGATGAAAGATAAGATTCAAGAGAAAATGAGGGATTTGGAGTCCACCCTCATGGATATTTATGCCACTCGACATGTTGTTGGCCTCATACAGAACCACCTGCAACAAGGCAAGCAAAGGGTGAATGCCATACTCCCCATTTACCAAAGATTTTAGGAAGACTACGTACCAATTTTTGCAATGACAGCCACCTTGTCTGATGATTCCTTCTGCTTCTTTGTGGAGGAATATATCAAGGTTTTTACTTTTTTATAGAATAAGCAAAGTTGGCTCGGGTGGAGACAGGAGGTGGCAAAGGCCGAGAAAGAGGCCAATGATGAGCTGGCAGACTGCAGCCTCATGATTGAGGATTTTGGGTAGGCCCCCAATATTAAGAATTTTGTATTCCAAAAAATTCAAGAGTTTGATTTGAACTCTGGTGATAAATTATCAAAGCGCTTCACGGCCTTGGTGGAAATGGTGGACCGCCTATGTGTTTTCACTGAAAATAATGTGCAATGGGCAAGGGATCGGGTGAACAAGGCCACGCAGGATTTGAACCTACTATTATTCTCATTGACATTTCATGATGAGGCATGGGAATTCATTGACCAGGCCATTCAAAACCTGAGAATGGGAGTGGGGCCCATTTCCTCCGAAACACACATACCATGAAGTTCACAGCCACCAGCACAGGGTAGTACAGGAGAAGATACGTAGCCACCACCTGCATGAGAAAAGAGCATGGGCTACGTGTCCATTTTTTACTGCATCTCATTTTTTAGTACAATAGGATTCGTCCAGCTGGAGTAAGCGGTTACAATAGTCAGGTGAGCCTGCTCTATAAGAAAGAGGATGCTGTAGCTGGAGATTTTTTATCAAACCTCTGAGAGAGAAAATCCTAGGTATAGCTTTGTCTACTATTTTAGTCGTATTCTCCTTGTGTTAGCTTGTCTACCTTCCTTAACACCCTTTCTCTTGTCATTCACCAGGGATTGCTTGAGGTGCGTTGTTCATTATGATTATTTCCTGTGGAATGCGCTGGAGTTGAGAGCTCTTACATCACTGCAATCAGGACGGAGAGAAGATACCCCTTGTTCTGAATATTCAAACCGAGGGTTTATTGTAATGCAATGGCATATAAGGATCAAGCACTCTGTTGATATTTCTTATGTAAACATCTTTTATATTAATGAAAATCTCAACTCTTCCCTTGGCATCTTTTGTGTGAATGTTTTGTGTTAGCTTATTCATGTATTACTGTAATCAGAATCTATGAATAATGCCTTCTATCACTAGTTTAATCATTTTTATTACATTACATCATTTGAATGGATTAAAATGAACTAGTTCTCCTTTCCTCCATCTTTTCTAACGTCATTTAAAACTTGCTACGACTACCCAATGGACATGGCACCGGTCTGGTCTTAATAGGCTTCATTATTGATAGGTTTGGTCACTAAAATACCAAGGTAACATAAAAGAATATTTTTTCTAGCTTAGTGGGTCTTTGCATCATACAAATCCATTAGAAGAACCCACCATTTGGGGTTTCCTTACCCAACCTAGTCTGTCTAGAGTTGTGCAAGGTAATCTATTCCTAGGTTAAAGAGGTGGATCAACCAGAATCCATAGTGTTGGTTGTGATTTTTAGAGTCTCCCATGACGTGACAAATCTTCCAAGGGTAAGCGGGAAAACTCCACAATATTACCCAATATAGATGCTCTCGTAGATGCAACTGTAGATCATGAGATGCTCTCCCTGATGGACAATTTTTTTGCTACAATAAGATTCAGATTAAAGTTGAAGACCAACAAAAAATCATGTTTACAATACCATGGGATACATTTTTCTATAAAGTTATGCCATTCAGCCTTAAAAATGTTGGTGCCACATATCAGTGGGCCATGACATATATTTTTCATGACTACATGCATAAAATATTGGAATATTACATCGATGACTTGTTAGAAAAGTCATTACTACGAGAAGAGCATGTTTAGGTCTTGAGGAAGGTCTTCAATCACCTGATAGGGAAAAATGTCAGGTCGAATCCCAAGAAGTGCATATTTGGCATAACTTCAAGAAATTTATTAGAGTTCATCGTTTCAAAATGAGGCATCAAAGTTGACCCAGTGAAGATCAAGGCCATTTTAGAGATGCATCCTCCAACAAATATCAAGGAATTGAGAAGCCTTCACGGTAAAGTAGCATCCATAAAGTGATTCATCACCCAATTACCTAACAAATATCAATCCATGAATCGACTGGTACATAAGGGAGTACAATTAAATTTGTATGAGGACTGTTAAGCAACATTTGTTGAGATAAAGCAATACCTATAAATGCCACTAGTTCTAGCTCCACCAAGATCAAATGTGCCTTTTTTTCTATATATTGACAACCGACTTTGCATTGGAAATCATGTTAGCCCAAAAGAACATGTAAGGCAAAGAGCAAGCCATATATTACATTAGTCGCACCTTGGTGAGTTATGAGCTTGGATATGCATATGTGGAGAAGCTATGTTTAGCAATGGTGTTCACAATGAAGAAGTTGCATCATTATATGTTAAGTCATATGATATACATAATATCCAAATAAAATCCTTTGTAGTATATGATGAGCAAGACATATCATAATACACATACTACAAAGTGGATCATGCTATTGACAAAATTTTATTTGGAATTCATCAGCTAAAAGTCCATCAAGGGATAGGTCATAGATGATCAGTTGGTTGAGGTGCCTCTCGAGAATAGTAGGCCTCTCACCATAGAGCTTCCTGATGATGCAATCTTCGCATTATCAGAAGCACCCAAACCCAAAGAACCAGATAACAAAGTTGATATGACTATGTTCTTTGATGGTTCAAAGTGTGAGCAAGGGGGTGGTGCAAGAATTGTCTTTTTCATGCCACAAGGTGCTCCAATGCCCTTGTCATTTAAGCTAGACTTTCCTTGTACTAAAAATAATGTTGAATACGAAGCCCTAATATTGGGCCTCCAAACAACTATCACCATGAAGATTAAATTATTAAATATCTTTGGTGATTCCCTGCTCATAGTCAATCAAGTGAAGGGACTTTTTCAATGTAGGTGTTCCATATTGAAAGCTTACAAGGATCTTGTTGACACATATCTAGCCCAGCTAGAATGGTATGACATCGAGGCAATCCCTCATTTGTTGAATAGATTCATAGATACTATGGCATATTTGGGATCCTTAATCCCTCAAAATTCATCTGCTGACTTTACTACTATTCATGTAAAGATGCTATCACATGCCGTAATGCAATGTGCAACTTTTGATAACAAGGAATCTGTCAACATGATTCATATAGAACCAAACCATGAGTGGTTCTATAAGGCCAAAGACTTTCTCAAGAAGGCATCCTAGGGGTCTTTGATCTCGTAGGGTCCTATGAGGAATGACACCACCATTCACCATAAGGTTGTATCCTAGTCTGCATTCACGCACAACGAAATGCCAGGGGAACAAGTCATCTTGATAATTGAGGTAGAATCTTATCAGGATTGGATGTCACAATTACATGACTTCCTAAAACTTGGTTTAATCTCGCAAGGATTGTCGCATGCCGCAAAATACACATTTAGATAAAAAGTGATAAAGTATGTCTTTCTTGGAGACATCTTGTATCGTAGAAGCTATGATGGAGTTCTCCTTCATTGTCTTGAGCCCCAAGAGTCAGCTTGGGTAATTTTGAAAGCTCATGATGGTACATGCAGTGGCCATTTTAGTAGCATGGTCATTTTCAAGCGCATCCTTTGAATGGGTTATTATTGGCCCACTATGGAGAAGGATTGCATCACATATATCAAGAAATGCATCAAATGTTAGCATCATGCTAATCTTATGCACTTGCCATCACAGGCCTTACAACCCATTCAAGTGTCTTGGCCATTTGCTCAGTGGGGTTTGGATCTAATTGGCAAGATATCTCCTCCATCATCGGGCTGACATACATTTATTATAATGGCTACTGAGTATTTTACAAAGTGGGTGGAAGTCATTCCCTTAACAACGACAACTGGAGCATGTATTACGGAGTTTATACTTCACAATATCATTAGTCATTTTGGGATACCATCCAAGATAATCTTGGATAATGGAACATCATTCAAGAACAAAACTATGAGGGCTTTAATGTCTAAGTACAATATACAACACAGTTTTGTGACTCCATATTATCCATAGGCAAACGGGTAAGCTGAGGCTTCAAACAAGATAGTGGTAGCCATTTTGAAAAATATGGTACAAGAAAACCATAAATATTGGCACATCCAGCTACCCCTTGCATTATGGTCTTATAGGACTAGCATTCGGATGCCCACTGGGGTAACTCTATTTTCACTAGTATATGGCATTGAGGCCATTATGCCCCTAGAGTTGGAAATTCCAATATTGTGCATCGCATTGAAAGAGTTCATCGATGATGACACTACATGACAAGCTCACCTAGATCAATTGATGTTTCTTGATGAACATCACGTGAATGCCCTTGAGCATCTTCATGTTTACCAAGAGTGCTTAAAATGAGCTTACAATAGTAAATTCCACTTGAGAGACTTTAAGGTTGGTGATCTTGTGCTGAAAGAGAACCAACAAAACTCAAACTTGCCATCGCACTTACGAGATAAATTTATGGCTAACTGGTTAGGTCCTTACATCATCTTAGAGAAGATTGGACCTGGAACATATCACTTGACATCACTTGAAGGTGTTGAAGATCCTGAACCTCTCAACATCCTTCATCTTAAGGTGTTCCATACATAATAATTCAAAAAACTTAAAAATATGGAAAATTTCAAAATCCATAAAAATCAAAAAGCAATAAAATCTAAAAATATTGCACTTCATTTGCATCATGCATTTCATTTTGCACTTGCATTCATTTAATTGCATTGCATTAGGCATTTCCATCTATCACACTTGCATTAGGATAGTTTGTGTTTGCAATATTACAAATGACACCACGTTTGTGTTTCAATCATGCATCTATGCATTATCATCATCATTCATCACCCTTGTGAGTAATTGTGTTTCTCAACACAACCCCTCCTATTGCTATGAAGAATATACTAGGGTTTTTCGGTCATTCAGCCATACCTAGTGGTCTTCTCAAGAGTTTAGTAGAAATCTTGCTTTACTTTTGTAGATGAGGTCTAGTTTTGATAGCACTTAGCATATCAGGATCCTATCACTAATCAAACACATTTAACAATCCTAATTAGGGTAAGGAAGGATGAACACTACAAAAGTGGTCCAGGTCACCTTAGGCAAAAGGTTTTATTACTTGCTCATTTTATGAGGAGCAATGGTCTAGAGTAGAGGTCATTGGCAAAAGGACAAGTTCACCCCCTACCCGAAGAGATCCCTTGCTTAAATAAAAAGGAGCAAAATCCTAGAGTCAAATCCTATCCCTTGATTTAAAAAAAAAAGGAGTATATACAAAATAAATAGTGATTTTTATCACTATCCATGAGCAAGTATCCCAATAAATTGAAGAAAAGAAGGGGGTGAACTTGAATCCCTGGAATGATCAATACTCAAAGCCATGGAGTGATCCCCAATACAGAAATGGGCTGAATGAATCCCACCTGACATTGGGGTAGGTCTAGCAAGTCACAAATGAGCTAGCTTTAGGTGGCCTGTATTGCCTAGTGGTCTAGTCTAACTAAATCCAAACCTAGGATTGGGTGGATATTTGAGGATCCCCAATACAACAATGGGCTGAATGAATCCCGCTTGGCATTGGGGTATGCTTATGTCTCATATAATATATTCATTTGCACACACAAGGGTAATGAATAGCTTGGTATTTCATAGCAAAAAATTTATTTTTTAGAAGTCTAGTATAGTCATTATACAAATTTTGATAAGTCAACTAGGGTGTTTGAGTTTCATGGAAAACCTCAAAAATTCCTAAATAGAAACAACCATTTCAATCATTCAATTATCAATTTCTTTTTATGAGAGTTTGTTTATTAAGACTGTTCATAATATAGGTTAGATACCGGATGGATATCAACAATGATATTTAAATGACCACTGACTATGTTGTGCATATTCTTTTAACTTACAAAAGCTTATGAATAGAAACAATACATCATTTCATAGCACACATGGGTGTTTAATTGATTAATTCTTATGATAAGATATATCAATTATAGTCCATGATTGTTATACATTCTGTGGTGTCATCCATTAGATTATCAAACTCATATTACATTCATACATTATGTTTTAAGTGATTAAAGCATACAAGTTCATTTACATTAGAACAACATCATGTAAATAATGCATTACATACACTACATTTACCACATCATAACATCATAAATTAAATGCATACAAGTACAGTAAATTAAACATGCATTTAACATCAAATAGTGCATCCATATGCATACATCATAGTAGTCCATCTACATATCTAGATCACAATATCTAGTCATACATCCATCATCTAGCTAGTGCATGTCATCCATACATCGCATCATATAGCATCAAATCAACATAACATATAAGCATTGCATCCATATGCATCTCATCAACATAAAACAAATAAAACTACACATATAATGAGTCTCATAAAATTCTGATCATATATATATATATGTGTGTGTATATATATATATATATATATATATATATATATATGTGTGTGTGTGTGTGTGTGTGTGTGTGTGGTGTGTGTGTGTGTGTGTGTGTGTGTGTGTGTATCAAAAATAGAGAGTGTCTAGGCATATGTCCAAAATGCCCATAGGCTACAACTATGTAGGTCCTTGACCTTACACTAAAAAATGGTACAAAAGCATCAGTCATGATCTGTACTAAGTAGACCCTGTACCTCTTGCCTGTGAAGCTCCTCCACCAGTGCCACCCTCCCTGTGAGTCTGCCTAGAACTAGTGCCTGAGGATCTCTCTTTTTGATGGGTCATATGGCTAGAACGAGCTAAGGACTACCCTGTCTCCTAAGTTTGAGTCCTTTGAGTCCCTGGATCTATGGTCCTCTCAGGTACCTCACCCCTACCAGCTCAATCTCTCCCTCTAGGTGAGAGATATGAGCAGCATCTGATGCTCGATCATTGAGGTGATGCTAAACCAGATCTCGTAGCCTCCTGATCTCTACATCTAGATCCAAACTGGTGCATCCCTATGTAGCTGGAACCACAAGACTAGCCTATGGAGTCGAGGGCTCCCCTCGTGCACCAATCACTTGATCCCTCTCATGAGTCATGAGTTGTAGCTGAGATCATGCTAGATATCGCTTGAGTGTCATCTTCTCTAGGGTTGTAGTGGCACTATCAATCTACACCTAGTGAAGAGTCCTCTCCTCCTAGTAGCTCCACCACAACTCCTATCCCTATCTTAGCTCAGTCTTGTTTTGTGCCCAACTACGCCTGTAGAGTAGCCACGATGGTATCCCTCTATAGGATCTACATATATAAGGTCCCCACCTATGTTTGTAGGCTAGCCACCTAGGCCTAGAGCTGTGTAGCCTCATCATCAGGCTCCTCCTCCTCCTCATCAACCTAGGGCACATCCTCAGTAGCTGCACCCTCTCCCCATATACCCTTAGTCCATTGGTGAATCCTATACCCATGAGGATCTACTCCCTCTAGGTGCACCTAAGCTGCCTCTACTCCTGTGGCTCTATCTCCATCCCTACCAAGTGGGCCACCACCTCGCCAAATCATAAAATTCCATTAGGCATCATAATCTGTAGTGGTCCCCATGTTTTCTAGCCCTGAATCCTACCAGTCATCATCCTCGTCACCCAAGGGGGTGACTTGTAACCATTCTAGATCTCTCTCTAGAATCAGGTGATGGTAGATAGTAGGCATGGGTGGAATGTCTTGGTGGATACCAAATTGCCTCAGGACATGCGAGAAGTGGAAAAACTCATGCATGTCGATCTTATGCTTGATAAACCATCTATCTCATCTGGTATACCTTAGGTACCTATCCAACTCTAGATACATATGGAAATCCATGTAGGGCCTCCATAATACCTATCCAGGTTACTGTCATAAAATCCAATTGATGTATTACTCTAGATCTCCTACCCGATTCCTTCTATAGAACCCCTCAACATCTTTGGGCCAGCATGCAACATAACACTGTGAAGCCTATGTGAGGTTACCAATATAATGTGGGAGTCCCCATGGATGATCAATGGTGATATGCTGCCATGCCCATATCTACAAAAGCATGCTGCAAGTGACTCCAACATGGCCCTACCATGTAATCTTATATAGCTCATCATAGAGTTGGGCCAGGAGGGCGCTACCCCATGATAGAATCATTGGCTCCTCTATAGTGCTCCCAAGAAGATCTTGCATCCTAGAGAGGAGGTTCCAGGGGAACCTCACTCCTGATGTGTCTAGCAAGAGGATGTGGATGCATACAAACATCAAGATGGCCTATCTCTCTGAGAAGACGTGTGCCCTATACCAACGCTCTATGGGTACACCCTGGTGGTCAATGTCCTCGAGTGTTACATCATTAGATTACTGAATATCCATATGAAGACTACAATATTCATCATAGTAGGCAAAGAGGTTATGGCCTCACTATAAATGGGGATGCAAAAAATGTGGTAGACATCCTCCAAGGTGACTGTGATATCTCTAGTTGGTAGGTGAAAATGGTCCTCATATCCCACCGGTGGGCTAAAGTAGTCAAGTAGGCCTGATCATACCTAATAGTCGGGAGGTGGATGACGTAGCCAATCTCATTAGCACTGAACCACTCTCGATCGACATCACTAATCCCTCGGAGGAGGTCCCGATAGAGCTCATATTACCTCGCTCGAGAGGTCAGCTAAAAGAGCACATAATAATAAACATAAAATCAACCAAAAACATAAAAAAATAAACCTAAAAAGTCAAAAAAATTCAAAAATCTTCAAAAATATAAAAACAGTCACACATTGCACTTAAAAATGTTCAAAAACATTCAAAAAAATCAATTAAACTAGTTAAAATTCAAAAAATTAAAAAATTGAATTTTTTTCTAAAGTTGCCTAACCACGGATGGGACCCGTGGTCGGCAACAATGATTAAATTTCTGACCATTGTAGTTTCAACCTAGCCATGGCTGACAGTTGTGGCTCCTAATTTACTAATTGGAAACTATGGTTGCCACCCACGGCTAAGGTCAGTGATCTTTTTAAGGTCACATCCCACCCAAAAACAAAAATAAAATATTAATTAAAATTAAAACCCACCCATCTAAAATTAACTTAGACTAATCCTAAGCTAGGGTGAGGTTCATTACTAGAAATTTAATATGGTTCAATTAACCCATTACTTAATGAGGTTTATTTTTAACTGCTAACCCTAAGCTACGGTGAGGTTCTTTACCGATAGTTTAGTGTAGTTCATTTAACTCATTAATTAGTGAGGTTCAATTTTAATTCGGTAAATCAAATAAGAGCATTGCAGTGTTACCTTTGTAGCGTCGGCTCCACCACTAGAAGATCCCTCTGGTAGGTCAGCCATGTTGAGTTGGTCGAGTGTGCGGTTCGGTAGCGTCCCGTGTCAAATTTTTCACCTCACCTCTCAGAGCTCTCTGGATAGCAACAATGAATTTGAAAATAATGATATTGAAAATGATAGAATTTGCTTTTGTATTTTCCATTTTACCTTCGACCGTGCCTGGCACCCATGGGCGCAGAACTAGGGTTTGTCGACCATGGGTTAGAGCCATGGCTAATAAAATTGGCTACTTTTGGCATGCGCGGCTAGCATCCAACAATAAATACCCTCAAAATGCAACCATGAGGGGTTTCAAAATGTAAAATTAAAAATATCAAATGGGTCGGTACCCTCAAAATTGTCAAAAATAACAAAAAAATTTAGATAATTCAAAAATTCAAATGCACCTCGTATCCAGTCATTTACCCTATACACTTAGTGGTTGTAGTGACTTGCGATCCATGCAATCCGGCAAGATGAGTAAATTACCATAAGGTCATTTGGGGTAAATTAGTCATCATGGAATTGATATACTTCACTTCAATCCCTAAGAAGACCTAGACGGCTGGACTGCTCCATGGGAACGAGGTATTCATCTCAATTCTTCTGTGACATTTTTAGCAGATCATCAAACATTATGATTCAACATAAGCCTAATTGGAATTGCTATCATTTTGATTCCCTAAGAAGGCCTGGACGGTCAAACTGCTCCATGGGATAGAAATGTACAATTACTATTAATAGTTGCAATCATGGTTGAATTAAGCCTTGCCAAGTAATCAAAGTGCTAAAACCTTAAATTGTTCAAATCACTCATTGAGGTCAAGCGACTCGTCGCTTCATTAAATTTTCCTACTCTCATCGACTCATCGCTTGAGGGGGTAGTCATCATATCAAATTGTCATAATCGAATCTAACAAAAGATCCCTTGATCTTGTCAAATTGTGTTCATCTTATGAATCATTGCCAAAGACTATCATAAGCTTACCCTTTGTTGGGGCAAAAAGCAACTATGATAGTTAAGTTAGTAGCTCTCCTCCTTTCAGATCTATATGGTGCAAAAGCCTATAGTAGCACTGAAGCTACCCGATCACCGCTGGAGCTTGCCAAAGCTTTGCAAATTTAAGCCTTCCCTCAGTTGGAAGCAATGATTCTAAGATGCATACCCTTTGGTAGGACTAGGCATCTAATGTTGATCAGATCAATGATCATCATTCAACCTATGACATCATTTTAGGAGGTCTATTTTTTCTCAACGTTGTTCATTCATGCAACACATCCTAAAAGGGGTGGTATAACACTAAAGGTTCTAGCACAATTTTAATAAAGAAATAATTAAAGTAACATCTAAATTAAAAGAATCACTTTTATAAAGAATCATTGTTTCACTGGTAGGAAGGTCCCTCCAATGCATTCAATAAACAATTATATATTCTTCTTCATGGATGATTTGATATGGATTCCTCTCATATCATATATATAGACTTTTTCAATCATGACCTTTCAATCATGACTTTTCAATCATGACTCTTCAATCATGACTTTTCAATCATGACTTTTAAACATGACTCTTCAATAATAATGAAATATATAATTAAAGTAATAAATAATAAGTAATAAGTAATTTTAGGATGTGGTATCCTAACATGCCACCCTCCTTAAAAAGAGCTTTGTCCTCAAAGATCAAAGTAAGAAGCTTCTTCGCTTGTTTTCCCAGTTGAATTTGTGCAAGTTCTTGTACTATATTAATGTCACTTTTTTGAAGGCAAGGATATCTTGAAGGTCGAAGTGTTAGTGATGGGTTGCCAGGAAAAATAGTAGAATATTCCTTAGGAGAATCATGATGATGATGGGAGGGAAACCATTGGGGTTCCTCAAACACTTCATAATGATGCATCAAAAGTGATGGTAACACTTTCATATCCTTTTGTGGTTCCTTGGTAGAGCCAACGGAGAAGGAGTGTGTAGTCACTCTATGTTGGTTTCGAATAGGTTTGGTCATGTGGTGAGAACTCACTATTGGTGAGGAAGGTGTGTGTAGGTCTTGTAGAGTGCATGTCTGGATGGCATTGATCACTTTGGGTATGTCTACCTCATCCTTGCTTGGTGCATCAATCACTTTTGGCATATCAACCCTATTGCTGACATTGGTGGGATCAGGTATTTTGGGTATTTCTTGCTCATTGTCCTTGTTTTCTACATCTTCCTCATATTTATCATATTACTTAGCTTCCAATTTGGTATTTATTAGATACTCGATATCACTCAAAATATCATCAAGAAGTTCCATACTTTTTTATTGTAATCTTGTTCAATCCATCTTCTAAAGTCTGCGATGTTGCTTTTAATTTCCTTGATTTTGATCAGTGCACCCAACTTGACTGGGTCAAACATGGCTGGGTCCAACATGGCTCTGATACCAAATGGTAGAACCCTGAAGGTTCTAGCACAATTTTAATAAATAAATAATTAAAATAGCATCTAAATTAAAAGAATCACTTTTATAAAGAATCATTGTTTCACTGGTAGGAAGGTCCCTCCAATGCATTCAATAAATAATTATATATTCTTCTTCATTGATGATTTGATATGGATTCCTCTCATATATATAGAATTTTTCAATCATGACCTTTCAATCATGACTTTTCAATCATGACTCTTCAATCATGACTTTTCAATCATGACTTTTCAATAATAATGAAATATATAATTAAAGTAATAAATAATAATTAATAAGTAATGTTAGGATGTGGGATCCTAACAAGGGGCATCTGTAGACACCTAAAACATGTCATTTCAAGGTGACTACTCATATGGTACATGCTAACATACCATATGAATGATCTTGGATAGCTCCAAGGTGAAGCAGTGGTTTTTAACCACTCAATTTGGGTAGAGTTGCTTAACTCAGCCTTAGCCACTTCTAACACCCACAGCTAACAAATCTAGTTGTGCCTCAAAGCTGTGGCTAGAATTAAAGTAGTTTTGGATACATAATTGGTTACAACAGTCTGGGTGATGAATCCAAATAGCTTTTAGGTGGGGAAGCCTCTAGAAATTTCCCTCCAACTGCTCCAATCGCAGGTCTCTTGTTCTTGTATTCTACATGAAGATAGAGCAAGGCCTTAAATTTTCTATAAGACCCCCCTCAAAATTGGGAAAAATCCTAAAATAATCTCAATTTGAAATGAGGGAAGCCCTATCAAATTGTAGACTCACTTGCTACCTTTGAGAGGAATACTCTTGCTACCCAATTGGAGATCATGAATGCATTTGAAGCTATGAAGGCCCTAGAGCTCTAGGAGAATCAAGAAATGCAATTGAGGACCTTCCATAGCAAATTCGAATAATCCACTCTACCAATCTATCCAAGGACATCAAGGCAACCTTGATCATCAATTCAATGAGGAGAATTTGAGATCCAAGCCCAAGTTTGGAGAGAAAGAACATTTTTGGCTCAGTCGTGGCTGTCAACCGTAGCTAACAGTGCTCACTGCACCTCAAACACTCGGCTAGGTTTTGATCCCTAATTTTACTTTTTTTAGCAAGAGATTTATCTTTCTTTGCATTTGTTTAGATAGATCTCAGTTAGATTTACTTTCTTAGATACAATTGTACAATTGAATTAGATATTTAGGATAGATGTCCTTCATTTATTAGCATTTGGTAATTAGACTAGTTTCCTTGTTATTTTCATGCATTTAACACTTCTAATGGCTAATTAGATTGATTCATAGCTATATTTTAACTCCTTTATGAAGAAGCAAATTTCACGATATCGCCTTAAGGGCCTTTACTTGCAGTATATGTCACTTTTAAAGCATGCATTCAAAGGGAAGTGTGCAATAAGTAATCTATGTGAAATGAAGCGAAGTATATAATAAAAAGGTGGATTTCTCCTTGCATTTATTGATTCATAGCTTCAAATTCAGATTACAAAACATCCCCTTGAGGGCTTTACAAATGTGATACATTCAACTTTTACAATTTCCCAATGGATCTAGTCCCTTGGAATGAAGCCTTTAAGGCGATTTTAACACAAGTTGTGAAACTTGTTTCCCACGCCCAAGAGCCAATATTGGGTTTGTCTTGAAGTGTTTCCTTAGCTCCTTAGCTCCTTAGCTCCTTCCCTCTATTGAGAATACCTGCACCTACACACATGAGATTTCAAGAGAGTCAGTAGCACCTGCATATCATAGAGAAAAGCCTTAGAAACATGAAGAAAGGGGGTCAATATCACAATATAAAAGTGATCTACATGCATAAAAACTGATCTACACTAAGCATATACATATTATAATATGATATAAATACAAATAAGTAGATTTGGAAGCAATATTTAAGGTGAAACTATGCTAAAATGATGGCCGCTTCGGGGTGAGCAATGTAGACCTGCAACATTGGGGACTCCAAATCCCGAACCAAAACTCCTCCAAATGACCTCAAATTTGGACCAGAGGTTCATCTAGACATCCTAAGGAGGTCTATGGAGGAATTTATCTAAAATTATCTACTATTTTGGGACCATCCCTATGAGTGCCATGGGCAGACTACTAGCCGTCCCTAGGTGGGACGGTTACAAAACTGCCTTAGTTTTGTCACCTATGGCCTTGGGAATTGGTCCAAAATAGGGTGAGGGTGTTGTCGATAGATGGGGCCAAGTTATCCTTCAATTTGGCTAGTTTTGGATTGGTAAATCAGGTCCTATTGCCCCTGAAATCACCTTCGAATGAAGAGGGTTTCAAGGCCAAGGCAAGTTAGTTTAATTTGGTTTGTAGGGTATAGATTAATTGGGCAGCACTTCATTGCTCCAAATGCTATTCTCCTCTCCTTTTGAAATGAGGTTTTAGGCCTCCTTTTATAGCCCAAAAGGGCATCTAGGGCCAAATGGCATCTTTGCCATGCGAGGCAAGTGATGCCACTTGTCCTAATTATATCATTGATTGAGGAGGGGAAGGTTACCCCTTTGGGGCTCCCAATATACTACCCTACAATCCATTAGTAGGTCCCCAATCAATTTGGGGTGATTGGATATGCTAATGGTAGTCTTGGATTACCATTTAGTGCATCCTTTGAATTTTTCAAAGGTCCAGTTAGGGGCCATCCCACCCAGGGATGGTTGTTGATGGTCATCCCTAGGTGGGACGGTCACCAACTATGGCCATCCCTAGGTGGGACGGTCACCATTAGGGGCCCCAAAACTACCCCAGACTACTAGGAACCCTCCAAAATAAGTTTTGGAGGGTTTTGGAAGCCTTTTTCTAGCCTAGAGGGGTGCCTAATAAGGCCATATGTTGTCGATAAGAGGGCATATGTAATGCACTGATAGTCTTATCCGATTTACATGATTTAGGTGTCTATAGATGCCCCATTTTTGGGATGCATGATGTGAAACAAAGCGTTGAGAAAAAATAGATCACTAAATCATCGAATGATCAAGGTTTTTCATTAACCTAATCAAATCTGGATGCCTTCATTATGGAAAAGCATACATTCTTGGAATCCTTTCTATTGACATAGTCGAAGGATCGATTGCATGTATACCTTTCAATCATGTTGTAATGACAATCTTATGGGGCTTAGGGCATACTAGGTCTTGGTGCCTTGTATTCTTGTAAACCTTCACATGGGTCAATTACTAAGGTTTCAAGGAGGTCAAGCCTATTTAATTTGCTTCTTATGCTGATTCTTTGCCCTAGCATGGGCTTGAAAATTTATCTTTAGCCAAGATTCTTTTGAATGCATGGAATTTTACACTTCTGAGTGTTTAAATGTTGATTCGATTTATGAATTCATTATGATGACTACCCCCTCAAGTGATGAGTCAATGAGGGCATGAAAAATTCTAAAGTGATGAGTCACTTGAAACATATGACTTAATTAGGGTAACTCTTTATTTTACCCATGGTACTATATACCTGTTTGGAGGTGATTTTTGACTATTTTGATGAATAGTTTTGGAAGCAAAAGGCCCAATATATCATTCCTATGGAGTGGTCCATCCATGGAGGCCTTATTGGGGACTAAAATAGAGTCTTTTTATGCATCCAAAATTATTATAGGTTCAGTCTAGATCCCTCTCATTTTCTTGCCCAATCTGCCTTGTTTTTGGTGGGTTTTTGGCCCATTTTTTGATATTTTTGATGTTTTTAAGTGCAATTTTCTTATGACCATCCTATGGGGGGATGAGGGAAGTATTTATGAATGTCCCATGGTGGTAAAACCAGCCAAAAGTGTGCTCATCCCACCCAGGAGCGGTCGACTTCTTTTGGAGCTATAAAAGGCCAAAAAGGGCCATTTTAGCTCATTTGTGCAACTTGCTTGGAGAAGTTGGAGAGGAGAGGAGGTAGGAGAGAGTTTTATGAAGTGGAGTACTACTAAAATATCAACCCACAACATGATCCAACCAATGGATGCATCGGGTGGTGGAGCCAGTGCAAAACGGGTATGGATTACATGCTTTTCTCTGCCCTATTTTATTGAATTTTTGCAATTTCTGCTCTAATTTCATGACTACAGCCACACCCATGATTTAAGAAACTTAGGAGTACTGAAATACATAAAATTTAACCTTAGGCATGCTTTATTTGCAAAAAATTAGGGTTAAAAATCAATTTTTTATGTTTTTAAGGTTTTTAGGGCATTTTTAAGGGTCAAATTGACCCTATTTTACCCCTATTTGGGGACCGTCCCTATGAGGGATGGTTACTAGTGGCCATCCCTTGGTGGGATGGCTACCAAATTAGGGGCCATCCCTAGGTGGGACGGCCAAAAACTAGGCCAGAAAAGGCCTTTTTTATGTGTTTTTTTAGTGTTTTTATAGCAAAAATTTGCATTTTTAGGGCCTGTTTGACACCCTGATTTGCATGAGCAGATAGTTAGGAGTCGGTACAGGGTACCGAGTCTCTTTCAGGTCACTAGAGACCATTTTAATACTATATACTAGCATTGGCTTGATGCCATCGATCTGAAGCAAGTTACATGGTTAGATCCCATGGTGGGAGACCACGCCTATCTGACTGCTTTGATAGACCTATGGGACCCTCACACTAACACTTTCCATTTAGCTATGGGGGAGATGATAGTGACAATAGAGGACATCTATCATATACTACGTATTCTGATAGAGGGGCACTAGATAGTATCTTCTTTGACGGAGCAACGAGAGGTCATAGTGCGGAGGTACTTCGACGCATGCTGGGAGGATGTCCTGACTGATATGATTAGTGGAGGGATTCTAGTGTCTAGATGGTACCAAGAGGGTGTACTTGGAATTAGGCACACTTTTTTGATGACCTTGATCAACAACATGCTGCTACCCAACTCTTCAAGAGCTAGGTTCCCATGGAACCTAATAGAGCTAGTCTTTACTCTAGTTGACTGCATAGAGGAGGAGCCGATAGTGATGGCTTGGGGTCCTAATTTATTGGCATAGTTATATGGTGAGCTATATGAGATCCACTCTCATGGGTAGAAGGGTTTGGGCTATATATTTCTACTATAGTCTTGGGCTTGGTAGCATATTATAGTGGAGAGACCATGGGGACTACCATGGACCACTCGAGCAGAGCTACCAGATAGGGAGATTGGCTATGGAGAGCTATGGATGAGGTCACATGAGTTAGGGCATAGCCGATGCTATGTTGGGGAGGTAGAGCACTATGTAGAGGCTTTTGCATGGCTCAAGGTAGTGGATATCGAGTGGAGACCCTACAAGGATTGTCCTACCTAGGATGAGGCTTCGACACATCTACGTCAAGTTCAATGAGGTAGGTGGTTGATAGGGTGACATGGCATAGAGTGAGAGTACTTCTCTTATGATCATGTGCTATGATAGTTTAGGCTACACCAGGGATTTCCCGGTGAGCCGATGGTCTATCATCATCATGGGGATGAGAGGACTCTAGCATGGCCTATGGTAGAGGAGTTGGGAGATGAGTCAGATTCTGAGGTGGTAGTCTCAAACTCAGATGATGTAGGCACTACAGAGGAGTATGATGCATGGTGGGTCATGCGGTAGTGGTGAGGGGAGGGACCACTAGGAGGGGATGTAGCTATGAGGATAATGGATGCAGCTAGGGGTGCTCCAGATGAGGAGGGTTTTGGTGAGTCTCCAGATGATGAGGAGGTAGACACAGGTGAGTGAGTTGTGCATCAGCATGTGTCAGTGGATAGGGTGGAGCTGATAGATGTATAGGATCCAGTTGGATTTGATGAGGGAGACTTGGGAGATCAGGGTCTATAGGTAGAGTTAGTAGCATGAGATGCTAGGATCATAGAGCTATAGAGTGATCGAGATTTACTATAGGTATAGGTGTAGAGTGCATAGGAGGATATGGAGAGGTAGGCAGTAGTGATAGCTACATTTTAGGCATAGGTCGATAGACAAGGCCCTAGCCATGGGGAGTCCAATAGTGGTGAGCTAGCCAGGATGCAGGAGGAGATAGCACATCTCTAGGGTTTGGTAGTGACCTATCAGACTAGGTGTCGAGAGGAGCGCACCTACATGGATATGATGGAGGATGAGATAGTGCACTATAAGGGGTGCATACCAGATCGGGCATTAGCTATTGGATCACAACGTAGCCAGGGGAGCGGGATGGGACACTCATCTACTCGGATGAGGGCTTCGAGCACTTCTCAAAGGATGGAGGTATCTAGAGGTAGCATATCAGGGGGAAGCAGGTCAAGGAGCTCACGATGGACTCATACTGAGAGTAGAGGAGAGAGTCGAGGTACCGGTCCTACGTGACCATGGTCAGCGGACTCTGATGGTTCTTTTTGGTTTTTTGGATTGCGAAGTCGGATGACTCACTTTTATTGTAGCCTATGGGCAGTTTATGGACTATGATGTTGCTTTCAATTTTACATATATAAAATATATATATATATGACTTAGCTTTTGATCATTATGTCATTTTACTACTTTATGATATGAATGCAATTTTTATATTTGCTATATGATGTTATGATGGATTTCTAACATGGATGCATGTATTTATCCGATGATGTGATTTGATGATATGTAGATGTGGATGCTTCATTTTATATGCTTTTGTAAATTAAAAGGTATGCATAAAATAGTCAGTGGTCATTTAAATATTATTGCTAATATTTAACCGGTATCTATCCTAGATCATGAATATCACTTAATAAACAAAAGTTTTAAATGTGTATGATTGAAAGTAATGATTTGATTAGATTTAATTTTTGTATGATGGATTTACAATGACTATTTGATGCATTATATGCTAGCACCATAGACTATACAAAATGTATCTTGATTATTTTCATGTTATTATAACACTTTATTTGATGGACATTGTAATTTTGACAAACATGTGACAACATGATGTAAAATGGAATGGATAATGTGATGTGATATGATTTTATTTGATAGTTTTTAAGAGACTCAAACACTCTAGTTACCTAATCAAAAGTCATATACTAACTATACAAGATATTTTGACAAAGTATGCACCTACTAAGATAACCAAGATAATCAATATCCCTATGTGTGCATGTGAGTTCATTACCATGATAACACATAAGATTACCCTAGTGCAAATGGGATTTATTCAGCCCATCGACACTAGAGATCATTCTATGAGTCTCATTATCCTGAGTTTCATACTTAGTTGGATTAGACCACTATATAACCTAGGTTACAACAAGCTAGCTCATCCACATTCAAACATTGGTCTATACCTAAACAAGTTGCTTAAGTGATAGACATATCATCATGCGGGAGGCTACCACCATTGACAAGTAGGCTATCCACCAAACCTGTAATGAGGATCACCTTATGGTTCTCTGATGCTGAGAATTCTAGGGATTCAAGTTCCAGAGTCCCTACCTTTCTTTGACTTTCTCAAGGGAATTTGCTCATTTTGATTTGTTGAGCAAGGGATTTTAATAGTGGTGAGAACCACTATTTCTTTTTGCTTTTCCTAGTGATAATAATCACTATTTCTTTATGCATATTTGGGAGTGATAATAATCACTATTTTCTTTGGAATATTTCTTTGAGATACTTGCCCTAGTGTAGGGCAATGTATGTTTTCAATACTGGGGGATAATAATCATTACTAATTTTCTTTCTTTGGGATACTTACCCCAGTGTAGGGTAAGGGATTTTGGGTAAGGAGGAACTTGTCCTTTTGTCAATTCTTAGCATATTTGAACCATTCACATAGGGGGATGAGCAAGATAACCTTTTCACTTGAAAGTAACCTAGACTACTTCATAGTTTTCATATTTCCTTGTGCTAGACTTGGATTTATTAATGTGAAAATTGTGTTGGGATTTTGATGTATACCAAGCATTATCTAAGTAGGATTCTACCTTCTAAAAATCATGCTAGCTTTCTACAAAATCTGAGAAGACAACTAGATATGGTTGAGTGACCAAAAACTTTAACTATGTTTTACTAACAATGGCTAAGTGATGGAAAACAGACATATAATGTAAATGGTATATGTAATATAAATAGGTGGTATGACTTGTCATATGATAACAATGAATTTTTACCAGATGCCTAATGTACAGACCTGGTGCTAGACATATATGATCAATTTGGAATGATGCATAATGCAATGATGAGTATGCCTAATGCAACTATGATTATAATGCAAGTGATGAGAAATGCAATACAATGCAATATTTTTGTATTTTGATGATTTTCATGATTTTTTTTGTTATTTTTGATATATATATATATACAAGTTGACCAATGGGCTTAATGAATGCCATTGGAGCTTTTTGGGTGACCAAAGGGCTTATAGATGCCTTTGGAGCATTTAGGTTTGACCTAGATAGTTGTAAACTACCTAGGAGCATTTTAGTTTGACCTAGATATTTTTTCTAAATAATATTATCTAGGGATTTTAAGGTGACCAAAGGGCTTATAGATGCCTTTGGAGCATTTAAGGTTGACCTAGATGATCGTAGATAGTCTAGGAGCTTTTTTATTTGACCTAGATGATCAAAAACCACTAGGAGCCTTTAGGGTGACCTAGGCGGGCAACGACACTTAGAAAGTATCTACGACTACCTAGGGGTATTTGGTTGTGACCAAAGGGCTTATGGATGCCTTTGGAGCATTTAAGGTTGACCTAGATGATCATAGATAGTCTAGGAGCTTTTTTATGTGACCTAGATGGTCAAAAACCACTAGGAGCCTTTAGGGTGACCTAGGGGCAACGACACTTAGAAAGTGTCTACGACTACCTAGGGTTATTTGGTTGTGACCAAAGGGCTTATGGATGCCTTTGGAGCATTTAAGGTTGACCTAGATGATCTAGATAGTCTAGGGGCTTTTTTATGTGACCTAGGGTCAAAAACCTAGGAGCCTTTAGGTCACTTTAAAAATTTAATAAATTTTTAAACACTTAGAAAGTGTCTACGACTACCTAGGGGTATTTGGTTGTGACCAAAGGGCTTATGGATGCCTTTGGAGCATTTAAGGTTGACCTAGATGATCGTAGATAGTCTAGGATCTTTTTTATGTGACCTAGATGATCAAAAACCACTAGGAGCCTTTAGGGTGACCTAGGCAGGCAACGACACTTAGAAAGTGTCTACGACTACCTAGGGGTATTTGGTTGTGACCAAAGGGCTTATGGATGCCTTTGGAGCATTTAAGGTTGACCTAGATGATCGTAGATAGTCTAGGAGCTTTTTTATGTGACCTAGATGGTCAAAAACTGCTAGGAGCCTTTAGGGTGACCTAGGCGGGTAACGACACTTAGAAAGTGTCTACGACTACCTAGGGGTATTTTATTGGTGCTCTAAGCATGAAATGGTCACAAATGACTTATATTCATGGGTTCAAGCTCTTCATTTCCTTCGATGGATGCTAGGTGATAAGTTCTAGGTCCAATATGATGTGTAATGATGAATGGACCTAGCCAGTTTGCTACAAATTTGTCTCACAAATTGGAGGGCAAATTTGAGTTTTGTTGGTTTTCCTTTAGAACTAAATCACCTACTTGAAAGTCTCTCTGATGTACTTTCAAGTTGTAAGCTCTCTTAAGATGCTCTTGATAAACACGTAGATGCTCGAGGGCATTCACACGTCATTCATCAAGCAACGTTAACTGATCTAACCGAGCTTGCCTAGTTGTATCATCATCGATGAATTCCTGCATGGAAATGCATAATGACAGAATCTCTAACTCTAGAGGCATGATGGCTTCAACACCATACACTAGTGAAAATGGAGTTGCCCCAGTGGGCATCCGAATACTAGTGTGATAGGCCCAAAGGGCAAGAGGTAATTGATTATGCCAATATTTATGATTTTCCTGAATGGTTTTCTTCAAGATGGCTACTACTATTTTATTTGATGCCTCTACTTGCCCATTGGCCTATGGATAATAGGGCATGGAAAAGCTATGCTTTATGTTATACTTTGTTGTTAATGCACACACATCCTTATTTTTAAAGGGTGTTCCATTATCCGATACTATTTTGGATGGAATACCAAAATGACATATAATGTTATGTAGTATGAACTCCGCAATGCGAGGTCCAGTCATTGTGGTAAGGGGAATTGCTTCCACCCATTTTGTGAAATATTCGGTTGCCATTATGATAAACGTGTGATGGCCCGATGAGGTAGGTGAGATTTTCCCAATTAAATCAAACCCCCATTGTGCAAATGGCCAGACCGATTGAATCGGTTGTAAGGCCTATGAAGGTACATGTGTTAAATTTGCATGGTGTTGACACTTCATGCACTTCTTAACATAAGCACAACAATCTTGCTCTAAAGTTGGCCAATAATAGCCCATGCAAAGAATGCGCTTGGCGATGGCCATACCGCTAAAGTGGCCACCGCATGTACCATCGTGTGCTTGGGTGATGGCCCAAGCTGACTCCTGTGAGTCTAAGCAGTGAAGGAGGATACCTTCATAACTCCGATGATACATTATGTCTCCTATTAAGACATATTTTGCCACCTTTTGTTTGAATGCTCGCTTTGCGGTGTGCAACAATCCAGGTGGAATATTACCTAGTTTAAGATAATATTTAATCTGGATGGCCCAATATTGCTTTGAAGAAGCCTCAATATTATGAATCATGCTATCCCTTTGATGTTTGTCTCATGTGAATGTTGATTGAGAGTGAACTTGGAGATATAGCATTGTGCTAGTATCAAAAGGATTATGAGGGAACAAAGTCCCCCAGTTAACATTATTCAAATATTGGTGTAGTTGAGAGAACCTTTCATGAGAAGGCTCAATCTGAATCATGTGAACAACTGGTATAGCATTATGCTCTTCACGCTCAGTCATAGCTTGTGCTAGCATTTTTACTTGGATAGTTGTGATATCATCTGAAGGGTCATGCGGGATTAGTGACCCTAAGGAAGCCATTGTATCCACAAAATGATTAGATGAATGAGGGAGTGCCTCTATATCATACCATTCAAATTTGACCAGGAGTTTGTCCACTAGGGCTTTGTAGGCTTGCAATATGGGACATCGACACTAGAAAATCCCTTTTACCTGATTAACTATGAGCAAGGAATCACCAAAAATGTTTAACTTTGTTATTTTCATGGTGATTGTCATCTGAAGTCCTATGATGAGAGCTTCATACTCGACATTGTTGTTGGTACAAGGAAAATTAAGTTTAAATGAAAGAGGTATGGGAGCCCCTTGTGGTGTGAAAAACATGATACCTACACCACCACCTCGCTCGCACTTGGAACCATCGAAGAATAGAGTTATGTCCGCCTGTGACTCAGGCTCTGTAGAATCAGGTGATTCTAAAATTTGAAATACTCCATCATCGAGAAGTTCTATATTTAGAGGTTGATCATCCTATAGAGGAGCCTCTACTAGTTGATCGGCTATGACCTATCCTTTGATAGATTTATGTCCAATGAACTCTAGGTCAAATTCCATCAACAACATTATCCACTTCGTCGTGCGACTATTATGATATGTTCTGCTCATCATGTAGCGCAATGGATTTTCTTTAGATACAACATATGTGGTGTGATTTAACATATAATGGCATAGATTTTTGGTGGCAAAGACCACTGCTAAGCATAGCTTCTCAACATATGCGTATCTAACTTCATAGCTGACCAGTGTGCGGCTGATGTAATAGGTAGCCTGTTCTTTGTGAAATTCATTCTTTTGGGACAACATGGTGCCCAAAGCTAACTCAGTAGCTGAGATATATAAATAGAATGACACTCCTAGTCATGGTGGAGCCAATACAGGTGGTGAAGCCAAGTATTGTTTTATCTCATCAAAGGCATTTTGACATTCTTCATCCCAATGAAATGAGACCCCCTTGTGTAGCAACTTATTCATGGGTCGACACTTATCCGATAACTATGCTATGAAGCATTTTATGGATGTGACATTTCCTTGCAAACTACGTAGTTGCTTAATGGTTGTTGGGGGAGGCATTTCTAATATTGCCTTGACCTTGTTGGGATCTACCTCTATGCCTCTCTTGGAGACTATGAATCCCAAAATTTTACCAGATGTGACATCGAAGACACACTTTTTGGGATTAAGTCTAACATTGTGCTCTATGAGGCGATCTAGGATCTTACACAATACATCGAGATGTTCATGGCATAATAAATATTTTACCAATAAATCATCCATGTAATCTTCCAAAATCTTGTGCATGTAGTCATGGAAGATATATGTCATGGCTCGTTGGTAGGTAGCACCAACGTTCTTAAGGCCAAAAGGCATGACCTTGTAACAGAATGTCCCCCAAGGCATTGTGAATACCATTTTGATTTGGTCTTCTAGATTAATACGAATCTGATTATATCCAGAAAATCCATCCATTAGGGATAGCATTTCATGTCCTGCTATTGCATCTACCAATGCATCGATGTTAGGTAAGGGAAATTCATCCTTAGGACTCGCTTTGTTAAGATCTCAAAAGTCGATGCAAATGTGAATCCTCCCATCAAGATTTTTTATGGGAACCATGTTTGAAACCCATGGTGGATAATCTACTGAGATGATGATATCAGCATCCAACAACTTTTGTAATTCATCTTTCACCATTAAGGCTACTATTGGGTGCATTTTTCTTAACTTTTGCTTAACAGGTTTGATCTTGGGGTCTAATGTAAGATTATGCATGACTATATTTGGGTCTAGTCCTGGCATATCTTTATATGACCAAGCAAAAGCTTTAATCCTTGCTTTCAATGCAGCTATGAAATCATCTTGTTCACTTAGGGAGAGGCCTTCCCCTAATTTAATGGTATGGGGATTATCGAGATCTATACCGATATCCTTGTCAATTGTTGGCTCAATCGACATGTGAGACCCATCCTCCAACTGATGTGGGGTGGGAATTAAGTGAATGTCATCAGCTAGGTTTGCTTCTTCCATAGGAAATTTAGGGTCAACCTCAGCTTGAAAAACATCCTGAGTAGTTCTTGAAGAAAAGTTAAATGGTTGTAACATTTCCTCACAAGGCCAATACTCTGAGGGTGATGGAGAAGAATCTCCCTGATCAAAGTCAATTGCCTCTAAATCAAGATGCAATTGCTTGGATGGGTTATTCAGATTCACCAATGGTGTCATTAAATCTATGGAAATCATGTTGATGGATACATGATCTCCTACTCTAGGGTGAGTGGGTCTAGAGACCTGATGTTGTCTCATAACTCATGGGTGTGGCTCAGGTGGAAATGGAATAACTAGCGGTGGCCTATGTGGAAGAGGGTGAGCCTACTCTTCATGAGGCAACAACTAGCATCAGATGGGTTCTTGGATGGGGAATAACATACGAAGAAAATATTCATCCTCATCATCCAAAGGGAACATGCGCTCATATTCATCATCTGAGCTATGGCAGTTAATGGGTGCGATGCCATAATCATCTTCATCATCACTCATCCATTCATGAGGAGGACCTTGGTCTTGTTCCTCACTATCATATTGCAAGGTGTGTGAGCTCTCCCCCACTTCATGGGGTTGGGTGACATCACTAGAAAGACCCTGATCTATCATGTCTATGGGGAAATGATCTCCCAAGGAATGAACATGATTCAGATTAGTATATGGATCATGGGTGAGCTTAGCCTGATGACTTAGGCATAGGTGTTCAAGACTCTCGATGAGGACATCCAATGGTACCGGTTTATTGTTTCCCAACCTAGATCTATCATACGAAAGTTGATATTGGGGTTGACATGGAACATGGTTACCCTACTCATATAGGCCAAGACCAAACCCATGCCAATTACAATGATTTAGATATTTCAATGCATAGTCTAGATTTGAAAAATAATTTACATCCTCAGAAAAGGGTTCATCATCATCTTCTATCTGAGGAATGGGCAGAGCTCCATACTCTATACCTCCATATATGAAATTCATTTGATTAGGAGGTATACCAAGAGGTACAATGCTACCTATGGGAAGATGAGGTCTTCCCATGTCTTGCACTATCTCCAGTGATGGAACTATCATGATATTTCTCACCAAGTATTCTCCTATCCCTGTGCTAGACATCTGGACTATGACCTAGGATGGCGAAGATGGATGAGATGGAATGGAGGTTTGAGGTGATTCAATGTTCACCTCTAGAGGTAATTCCTCATTAATGACACAAGGAACCTCCTCCATGGATATGGTAGAAACTAATGGTGGGCTCTCATCAATAGGCCTCTTCGACGTGTTCCTCGATGGAGGGTTTGATGATGTCGAAGCCTTCTCTGAAGGTGGTGATGATGAGGATGGAGTAGATGATGATGAAGGTGGTGGAATGGGTAGACTCTGACCAGGTGTATTTAATCAGAAGTCTACATGAGTCGAAGGTAATGTCGACTCTGGCATCTACTACAACATGTTGTAGTATTTGAAGGGCTCTAGATCGGCAGATACTACATGTACTTGCCCTTCATGAGTGTATTTAAGACATTGATGCATGATGGAGGGGACACACTTCATATCCCGTATCCAAGGTCTTCCAAGCAAAATGTTGTAGGCCATATCACCCTCTAGCACATGGCACAATGTCGGTATAATATTTTGTCCCACCTAAATGGGTAAAACTATGGTACCGATAGTAGAGCATATTGTGTCATTGAAAGCACGAAGAGTGTAAGTTGATGCCACAACATGAGATGCTAGCAATTTAAGATGCTTTAGTGCTTTAGTTGTTATGATGTTACTTGAGGACCCAGTGTCTATAAGCACTCTCTTGTATGGTATCTCATTTATACATGCAATGATGTGTAAAGGAGGGTCTACCACATCGTTGGCTATTTCTTTTAGCTCATGCTCATGAAATTGTATGACTGGTTCTTTGCACTATTGCACATGTCCCACAAAATCTATGAAGGAGTTGGACTCCTACGGTTGCAACTCTATGGATTTTAAAATATCCATCAAGGCATCCCGATGTGGAGGTGATTGTTGGATCAACTCATAGATGGACAATCATGCTGATGTGGTCCTCAAGCTTTGTGCAAGCTTGCTCTTAATTGTCACTATTGGCCTAGAAGGAAGGCCCTATACTATAGGTGGTGTAGTTTATGATGTAGTTGGAACATCATTTGAAGTCATAGGCTATGTGACTTGACTTGGATATCTCTTGTTCCTGGTCACAATACTCACCATCCCAACATACCCTTGAACAGGGTGTTTTTGGTTCACCTCATTCATTGGTTTAGCAGGCACTGCCTGTACCTCATGAGTTGGTAAAGGGTCTTTGAAAATACCCATTTGTTGATTGGTAGGAGCTACTGGAGCATCTACTATAAGCTCATTCCTCTCAATCATGTCTTGTACTACATGTTTAAAACCATAGCATGATTGTAAATCATGGCCACCTTACCGATGAAACTTACAATATTGATCCTCTCGACATCCCATAAGCTTGGGTTTACCTATTTCTAGATCATTGGGTTTGATATCTAGTAAATTAACCATATTTGTAGCCCATAATCGATCAAAAAGAGAATCCATGGATTCAATGATGGGAGTAAATTATCACTAAGGGTGACGTTATTTTTGTCCCTGGTTCATTGTACCATTATTGTTATAATTCATAGGAGGAGGTTGAGCCTGATAGTTCACCTTTTGGGGAGGCATAACTTGAGGAGGCATAGGGACATTTATGGCCACTTGATTGACCATAGCTAGCTTTGTAGGTGCCGAGCTATTCTTAGGATTCTTTGTCCACTCCTTACGAGGTTTTGTTATTTCTCCCTCTTGGATTTTGATTTCTTCTATGTTTCTAGCCTATGCTAGAGCTTCTTCCAAGGTAGGGTATTGTTGTAATTGCAATGTCAAAGAGATGGGTTTCAAGCAACTCTTTGAGAACAAATGAGTTAATTCAATCACTAGGCAATAGATAGGGTAGCTTAGCCAAAAGTGTTCACCACCTATTTCCATAGTCAGTGATCATCTCATCCTCAATTTGTTTCATTCCTGTGAGGTCGGTTAATGTCACCTTTATTTTGGTGTTAAAGGTGAAACATTCCAAAAATGCATCAACAAATTGTTCAAATGTGTAGATGCTATGTTTTGGAAGTTGGTTGAACCACTCAATGGCAGGACCAATGAGGGTACTCAAGAAAGTTCTTAGGAGCAATGCATCATTGTCCTATATGTTGAAGCACAAATTTAGAAATCTAGTAACGTGCTCTTGAGCATCTTCTTCACCCTTGAATCTATCAAATTTGGGCATTTTGAAATGCTCAGGATAGACCAGGGAAGGAATGGATGGGTGTAACGGTTGGTTCTTTAGCTGATGCAAAGTAGGCTTTTGAAGCCCATTGCCAGTTGTCCTACCTTCTATAGTTTCTAAGCGTGCAAGCAAAGCTTGATACGCATCCGAGGATTTAATCTCCTCTTCCTTATTTTGAACTCGTAGAGGTGGATGAGGAATATTAAGCCTAGGTTGGGGTGGTTGATTGACATCAGCCATGCCTCCATAAGGTGCTTCTACATAATCCTCATCTTGTTCCAAATCATCGTAAGCCCCATAAGGTGTTTCAGGTATGGGCCTACAAGGAGGAACTAACGCCTGTTGAAGGTGATCTATGTTTGGCCTATCATATGTATTCTATTTAGGCCTACGAGGTCTAGGAGGCAACATAGGATTAGGTCTAGGAGACCTATCTTGTTGGAAATTTGGTTGCCTCGGGTGAGCCTCTTGTCTACGCGTACTTGGAGTGACAGCTCCATGATGCAAAGTTTCTTGAATTTGTCATTCAAGATTTTCTTTCTCTATTTGTTGTCATTGCTCTAAGAGATCTAAGTGATGTTTATCCGACCTAAGTCGATTAAACTCATCTTGGTGGTCAACATATCTCTAGACCAAATTATTAATTTGATCAGTTGTATTAGGTCTACGTAACTTAGCATGATTGCCTTATTGTCTATCCTATTCAGGAGGCTCTATGAGATCAATTACATGCTTCCCTCGATCGAGGGTAGTCGCATTGACTTGAGGTTCTCTCCTAAACAAATATTTTTGAAAGACTACTAGCATAGAGGCACAACGTGCTTTCATTGACACATTTTCATGAGGATAATCTGGATGTTCCTCAGGTCTTCCCTCATAAACAAGGTAAGGTAAGGTGGAATAAGGTCACCTAATTTGATGAGTATCATACTCATTATGATTTTGATACCTTGGAGTAGGGTGACTTGAAATATTGAGATGATCATTCAACCCTACTCGAGGTGTGAGCTCTTGCTCCTATATATGATCAGGAGTAGAGGATCGAGTAGGCACATGAACGTGTGGTATTGCTCTATGTGGAGGCACCTCATTACATGGTGACTCTTCTCGAAAGAAGGTGTTTGTAGCATATGAATTAGGGAGATACTTTCCCAAACTAGGACTATGACCTATAGGAGTACCCTACGAAGGGGTCCCCTATAAGCTAGATCCTCTAGTTGACTCTCTAGGAGTAACCATCCACTCATCAGTCGGTCTACGACTAGGAAGAGTAGCTGATTTCCAGGGAGGAATGATCCTATCCCTAGACTCAACATGAGGACGTTCTATATCCTCTTCTCTATTACCCATAGCTTCTACCCCTGAATGGGCTTGGCTATGGGTACGTACCATAGCTATATACTCTAACTACTATGTGTTTATCTTCTTTACAATTTATATGAATTTGAAACAAACAAACAATAGAGACACACAAGCATAAAAGTGATTATCTCATTTTAAATTTTTTAGATGTGAATCCTAAACTATTTGTTGTGTTTCAATATGTGTTGCTTTGTAAAGAAAATACTTTTCTCATGTTTGATATTTCATTGAATGATATTCTCAAATTTTAAGTGGTTTTCACCTATATACTCATTCAACTCAAAGTATGGAGATGAAATCCATACCCAATCAGGGAGCATAGGTCCTACCGATCCTCACCCAACACCCCATGCATAGTGATACACCCCTCCAAAGAGGAATGCATGCTATTTTGCATGGTTAGGATAGATCTTGGAGTCGGTATTGGCCAATAGAACAAGGTTCATAGGATTTGAGTCAATGGATGGAGATGAAACCCACCGTCATTGAACTCTATCAATGGTTGGGAATGAAGTCCAACTCACCAATGTTTAAGTGGATCATGGTGTGTGTGTGTTCCTTTTAAAATATTTGAAAGAAAACAATGAAGCACTCAATGATTTTTGACTAAATGCATGAAAGTGCATTTTTCTTTCAGAAATATTAGTAGCATAAAAGGAAAGCACAAAACTTAAAAGCCTATATGAACTTAACCTTTTTGGCAAGTCCATCAAGCAAACCAGACAAAAAGTGAAAACTTCTACTATATTTTTCCTATTTTTATTTGATCTAATTAATGCATGATTTTGGAAAGAATAATCTAACCTTTCTATGCATAGAATAAGCAATAAAAACTTGAAATTTATCAAATTTTGACAGTAAAATTTCAAATTGACAATGCAAAGGGGTGTAAAGATGAACCTAAAACTTGTTGTTTCTACAAATTTTTGTAGAAACCCTCTAGTTTTATGGCCATCCCAGGTAGGGATGGTCACATATTAGGGGCCATCCCACCCAGTGCCATGGAGCTGGCCATCTCACCCAGTGCCATGGAGCAGCAGAGAGGTCATTTCTGCTCAGAACGGTCAATACCTACAACAGAGAAAACCAAAAAAAAGGTCCAAATTAGCATCATTCCAAGGGGGAGACTTAAAAATATCAGATACCATGATCACCACTGAAGATACAAAATTTACTACACCACCTTAAGGGCATTCTACTTGCAATATGTCACTTTTAAAAGCATTCAAAGGGAATAACACATAACTTGTAATCTATCCAAAGTGAAGCAAATATATAACCAAATGGTGGATTTCTCCTTACTTATTCATTCATTCATAGCTTCAAAATCAGATTACAAAACATCCCCTTGAGGGCTTTACAAATTGATACATTCAACATTTAAAAATTTCAAGGGATCTAGTCCCTTGGAATGAAGCCTTAATCAAATGTTGTAAACTTCCCACTTTTATGTCCCATACCTTCTATAAATACCTCCACCTACACACAAGGGATTAAAAAGGGTTTAATAGCACCTATTCATAATGAGAGAAAGCCATAGAGAAACATGTAAAAGGTGTGGGAGATATCTACAACAAAAAGTGATCTACATGCATAAAAACTGATCTACACTGAGCATATATATTATAAGATAATATAAATATAATAACCATATTTGGAAGCAATATTTAAGGTGAAACTATGCTAAATTGTTGGCCGCTCCGGGGTGAGCCATGTAGACCTACAACATTGGGGATCACCAAACCTGAACCAAAACTCCTCCAAATGACCTCAAATTTGGACCAGAGGTTCATATAGACATCCTAAGGAGGTCTATGGAGGAATTTATCTAAAATTATCTACTATTTTGGGACCATCCCTATGAGTGCCATGGGCTGACTAGCCATCCCCAAGTGGGACGGTTACAAAACTACCTTAGTTTTATCACCTATGGCCTTGGGAATTGGTCCAAAATAGGGTGAGGGTGTTTTCGATATATGGGGCCAAGTTGTCCTTCAATTTGGCTAGTTTTGTATTGGTAAATAGGGTCCTATTGCCCCTAAAAGTGCCTTCAAATTGAAGAGGGTTTCAAGGTAGGGTAAGGGCGAGTTTTGGTTTGCAAATGGGTTGGTAACAAGTAGGGATAGATTTGGGCAGCACTTCGTTGCTCAAATGCTCTTCTCTCCTCCTATTGAAATGGAGTTTTGGGCCTCCTTTTATAGCCCAAAAGGGCATCTAGGGCCAAATGGCATCTTTGCCATGCGAGGCAAGTGATGCCACTTGTCCTAATTGCGTCATTGATTGAGGAGGGGAAGGTTGCCCCTTTGGGGCTCCCAATATACTACCTTGTAGTCCATTAGTAGGTCCCCAATCAATTTGGGGTGATTGGATGTGCTAATGGTAGTCTTGGATTGCCATTTAGTGCATCCTTTGACTTTTTCAAGGGTCCAGTTAGGGGCCATCCCACCCAGGGATGGTTGTTGATGGTCATCCCTGGGTGGGACGGTCACCAACTGTGGTCATCCCTGGGTGGGACGGTCACCAGTAGGGGCCCCAAAACTGCCCTAGACTGCTAGGAACCCTCCAAACTAAGTTTTGGAGGGTTTTGGAAGCCTTTTTCTAGCCTAGAGGGGTGCCTAATAAGGCCATATGTTGTCGATAAGAGGGCATATGTAATGCACTGATAGTCTTATCCGATTTACGTGATTTAGGTGTCTACACTTTATTATTATTTATGAAAATTTCACCATTTATTGTATATATTGATAGTTTTATAGGTTTTCTTGATTTAATGACATGTTTTACGCAATATTCCTCTAAAAGCCTCATCATGAGATGCATCCTTTGCTTTTAATATTTCTTGTTGTTTCTTGAATGTAGGGTTTTTAGGACTCCATTGTCAAACCATTCAAGGTAGCAAATGCCTCTTCCAAAGAGAGAAGAAGGCCATCATTGACCTGGAGCAGTTCGTGTCTATTTGGAGAGTCTACAGATTATACCAAACCCATTGTGGGGCTCAAATTATTATATTGATTGTATCACAAATTTGGTATCCCTAAGAGGGATGGAATTGTAATCCATTGGCAATTTATTAATACAAATAACTCCTTGTTTTATCAAATTTGTTGTTATTGTGGTTTAATGTTTTAAACTAGCATTTTATTGATACAATAGCTTAGGTATATGCTCTTGGGATAGCTACACAAAACATCAATTCTCAATTACACCTTATAATCTCCATACTTCAAAATATAAGCCAACAATTTTTTAAAGAAAATAACCACAATAATATTCTTTAAACACCTTATGTTTTTTCTTCAAAATAATCAATACATCATTAAAATATAATTTCCTTTTCAAACCTTATAACTCCTATCTCAATTCAATTTATCAAAATAAAATATTTAACTTTCAAAAACCTTATAACTCCCTCATAGCAGAAATAATCATGGCACATTAAACTTTAGGAGCAAATTTAATTTTGGAAAAATTAAATACCTTTGCCCTCGACAGGATTCAAACTCCCACTTGTGCTTCCATAGTGCCTTAGCCATGGCCCACTTGCCACGTGAGCTAGGTTCTACCATTATTAAGGAGAAGCACCTCATGCACTTTATCCTTATGCCTTGGCACCTAAAACCAAAAATATGAACGTTAGCAAAATGCTACCATCGGGGTTTGATCATGGGACCTCCTATTTGTTAGTGCCCTAAACACACACCTGCTTGTTGCTAGCCTAACCTCCATGGTTGGCTATGAGTCTCCAATCCTCCCTCCTCTATAACCCTTTGATATCCACCATGTAGCAAAAAAATTTAGTCCTCTTATTTCATGTGGGTCACAGAATTTTTGCATGCACTCAAATATATTTCAATCGAAGGTGTCTTTGGATTTACCAAGGCACATGGTATTTATACCAATGTGCTATCCCTTTTAGCACATCTATGGATGAGAATAATAATTTATTTTGGTGCCATTAAATCAATTTGCTTGCCCTTGTAACCCTAACCTTTAGGGTTAATTAATTAAATTAAATCATAAACTAATTTATAATTTATTATAATTAATTTAATAACTTTAAAGTTAATTAAATTAAGTTATAAATTAATTTATAATTAAATTATTATAATTAATTTAAATATTTAGGTCTTAACCTTAGACCTTTAATATTATAACTCAAGATTATAATATTACTTTTCATGGGTGTTCCTATTGCTCTTTAGACCTCATCTGACCACCTTGAATATTATAATAGGAATATTATAATATTATTTTTTCTTAGGCCTAGAAGCAATCTTTCTTTTTCATAGATTACTGAAACTGACTCTTGACATCCTTCCTTTTGCACTGCTCACTGAAACTAACTCTTGATATCAATGACAAAAAATATTGCTCATATTTCCAAAAATCTCCCCCTTTGTCATTGATGGCAACCCATTTACCTTTTACCATTTCCTTTACTTTTTTCTATTCTGCTCCCCCTGAGAAATTGCTCCCCCTGAGAAACTGCTCCCCCTGACTGAATGCTCTCCCCCTAACTAAAAATCTCCCTCTTTGACATCAATTGCAAAGGGTCACCTTTGGGGCTCGGGGCTAAGAATGAGACTCTTAGCTTATCCCCTCTCCCACCTCCTCTTGAGGTGGTTAATTTTGGGTTGGGAGTAGAACTACTCCCAAATTTTCTTGAAGGTACCCAAGGTCTATTTCGAAAGTGGCTTAGTGAAAATATCTACAATCTGCTCCTTTGTGGTAACATATTCCAACTTGGCTTGCTTTTCTATCACCTATTATCTTAGAAAGTGATACTTAATCGGAATGTGCTTTGTCCTGGAGTGCATCACTATATTTTTTGAGATATTTATAGCACTTGTATTATCACACAATATGGGAATAGATGATCATGTTTTATCTTCAAATCCTCTAGAGTTCACTTCATCCATAATACCTGTGTACAACTAGAAACTGTTGCAATATACTCTACCTCTATTGTAGATAGAGATACTGACACCTATTTATTACTTAGCCAAGAGACTAAATAGTCTCTAAGAAAGAATGCTCCACCACTTATACTTTTTTTGTCATCAATACTACCAGCCCAATATGCATCTGTATAGGTTGTGAGAATGAAACTGTCACATTTGGGATACCAAAGCCCAAAATCCATAGTCCATTTTAAATACCTGAGAATCCTTTTTATTGCTACTACATGTGTATCCTTGGATGTTGCCTGAAACCTTACCACTAATCCCACTGCCTGCATGATATCTAGTCTAGTAGCTGTGATGTACAATAAGTTGCCAATCATAGATCTGTATAATTTTTTATTTACCTCTAGAGATTCATCATATTTACTTAACTTACATCCTGTAACCATGGGAGTACTTACTGGTTTGCAATATTTTAACTTGAGTTTCTTTAGCATCTATTTTATAAACTTGGTTTAATAAAGGAACACCCATTTCTTTGATTGTGAAATCTGAAGTCCAAGAAATAAGGACAAATCACCAAGCATAGACATCTCAAATTTATTCTGCATGCTCTTTGTAAAATTTTGACACATCTTATCATTTTTTCCTCCAAAAATGATATCATAAATATAAAAAACCATAATTAGTAATTCATTTCCTTTATTTTTGATGTATAAGTTATTGTCCACTATTCCTTTCCTGAAACCTTGTTCTTGTAGGTACTTATCCAATCTTGAATACCAAGCTCTAGGAGCTTGTTTTAGTCGATAAAGTGCTTTCTTCAATCTGCATACATAGTCTGATTTATCAATCAAGTTGAAACCTTTTGGCTGCTCAATGTAAACCTCTTATTCTAAAATACCATTTAGAAAGGCTGATTTAACATCCATCTGATATACTTTTAAGTTTTTGAAGCTTGAAATGGCTAAGAACATTATGATAGATTCAAGTGGTGCAACTGGAGAAAATATCTCATCAAATTCAATTCTCTCTACCTAACCCTTGGTGATATTGGTTAATCCATCTTTGTGGATAACCTTGATAAAAGGTTGTAATATGTTTATTACATTTTAATACCCCTAATGATGGCTTTACATTTGAAACTTAATTAGGAATTTGGTATCACATTAAATACCTTCAATGACTAGTCCATTGTATCAATTTGTGATATGTGATATATTAGGGTGCCTATGGGAATCCACCCCTTATACCTTCTTTTCTTTCATGTCATTTATCTCTTTTTATATTTTTCTCTTCTTCCTTTTTCTAGATATGACTATGGTTATTGTATTTTTTAGGATGTTTCTAAAAAATATTATGCATTCCAAAAAAAGAGTGAATCACCCAAATATAGAAATAAAATCATTTTAAATGAAATATAAAAAATGTTTGAGTGTTGGAAGAGTGATTTGCTTTAAAATCAAACGTAAATCACTCCACATTTTTTCATTGAAATTTTTTCTAAGTAATTATGAAGCAATTCATTTTGGATAAGAAAATTATTTGCTCTTCTATTTAAAACCTACATTTTTAATCCCAAAACTATATCTGTGCATATATATTTTTCTAATTATCTAGGCTTATGAATATGTGCTCAAATATGCCATAATCAAGGAAGGAATTCCTTCTAGTTTAACTCATCATGTATTAAAGGAAGAACATGAAAGTAAAAGAGAAGTAACTCATTGTATGGATATGTGAAGAGGAAGGGCCTAAAATAATTACAAATACAATTCTATTAGAAGAAAAGTTTCAAATATATTTCAGCCTAATTGAGGTTAGAATCCTTCATCTACACTACTATTTTGCTTTAGAGAATTAACTCTTCCCAATCATCCTTTAATTTTTTACTATATCTTCCTCAATTTTAATAAAACTTGGGATTCCATTGGAACTACCAATAACTATGATATAATACTTTGTATTGAATACCTTTAGCATCTTAAGTATTGTCAAACATATCATAAACTCCCAATTAGGTAGGGTTCTTAGCTAGTATGACTGAAGTTCCAAGTATTCAATATCTCCAACTATCAACATCTTCAAGTACTCAAGTCAGAATGAGTCAACCTATAATATATTCTAATCCTTAGAAAAAATATTTTATGAGTTATGTATCAAGTTAGTTATTGATTGAATCAAACAATCATGTTAGTACTTCAAATATGTCAACCCATCCAAAAATTTTCCACCTATAGGTTAATCAAATTCACTTAATACTAGACTAGCAATATTTTAAGATAAATGAGTATTCTAGTGTCAAGTCAAGTTATAATAGATAATTTGCAAGTATTTGATAATAAAATAAAGATATAAGGAATTCAAGGAACTACATTGAATCAAATGTTTCCTCTAGCTAGTTAGCTAAAGCAAATTCTATATTAATTTATACCTCCACCAAATTAGCAAATTGCACGATAGGGCTTGCAAAAACCTCTACCTATGCAAAATATAAAAGTCATGCCTAATCAAGACCAAACTTATCTAAATCCACCTTTGGAAAAAAATGAATATTTAGTTCCCACCATAGTACTATGCTCCACAAATTGCACAAGGCTTTCAACAATAAATGTTATAATACATCCCTCCACCCTAGGCATATGTAATGAAGTATCCACTATTTATTTTATATGAGAAACCTCATTAATATAACCATATCTCCATGCTAATAAGGCCTCAAAACCAAACTCTTTATTAGTCCTACCAGGGACCTTTTAATCTAATGTTCTCTTCCTCCATTCCAACTGCTACAGTGAAGTCATTATTGATAGTTGATGGAAATTAAAAAAAAATGGTATCAGACTATATTAACAAGCTATCAAAATTGAAGTTAATACATTTTATTAAATAAGAAGATATAATGGTATGCTTAATCATTTCCTCATAAAGATATAAAGTTACTTTTTGGTATAGAGTTTTATCTAATATTTTGATTACAAATTGGGCATCAATTATAGAACCCTTCATGAGAATATTTAATAATAGAGGCAATGGGTATTTTATTATTTTCCAATTAAATACAATATAAATATATCCTCAATAAAATATATTACTTTAAATGTAATATAAAGACATCCTCAATGAAATATAAGAACACTAGGTTTATAATGACTTTACATTTTATTCCATCAAATATATGTCTTAACAATTATTAGGATTTGCCATATTATATAAAAGGATTACAATCTGATTTAGCACTAATGGTTTATAATTTTCATCATGTTACTTTAGCTATAGATTTCAAATTAGTGGCCCATGTAGATGATGTCTTTATTAGAGTAGGAAAATTACCCATTCCCTAAGTATGGATTATCTAGGCCACATAACCCAAACTATATAGATACTGCAATCTCCTCCTATAATTTTATCAATACCAAATGTCCCATATCCATTCAATGTGACCACATATCCAAGGAATAATTATCCTTACATAGTAACTCTATGAGGTAAAGAACTCCTTCCTCCATCTCTTTATAGTTCTAGTTTCCCACTATACTAGCTCCACTATGAAGTGGTGATACCACTACTTCATATTAGAGTTAAGATAATTACTAAAGATTTAGATGATTGAAGTGATGGATATGGTGAAATTAATATTAAACCACGCCAGTGTAAAGAAAAGATAAAGCAATGTATGATATCCAAATACGGGTTAGAAATAATGTAATTGGAAACAACACAAATATTTGTACCTCATAAAGGACCAAGTCCCTTGACAAAATACTCATTATATAAGAAAATAGATATAATATAGCATAGCTATTATAAATTCATAATTTAATAACTTGTGGTACTTTATTTAATGTTGGGCATAAGCCCATTGAATGCATCATGACCATAAGACACACTCAAACAATGTTATATAATAAATTGTGTTAGGCTTAACAGGATGTAACATTGGAGAAAATAGTACCAGTAGAAAATCAAACACCTATAGTAAACTAGTTTATTAATCAACCTCTAGTGTCAACCCAACAATCAATCCTAATATTTCCAAATACTTGTAATGAAATTTCTATAAATTATGGTGTTTTGAAGATAATATGGAAACTTGTGTTTAATTAATAAGAAATTAGGACTAGAGGTAAAAGAAAAATAACTACAAAATAAAAACCATCTAAAAATCAATTTGGTTTTAGAACCAACACCATAGTGTTAAAAAGAGATAGACCATTATTACAAATAAATGATAAAAGGACAATGGCATCTAGAAAATAGGATACATGAAAAAAATATCAAAATATGTACTAGCTATGATGATAAAAACTAAAAAACCAAATATAAATGAAAACTAATAAATAAATAAATAATCTATCCAAGATGACGTGGTTTGTAAACAAAAATATAACCAATAAGCTACCAAGGAAATATGAGAACCATCAAAGGTAGTTTTCCCTAACTAGTGAAAGACATGTAATTGCAACAAGTATAGGAACTTTATATCACATAGTAAAAGTAGCACCACTGAGTTCAAGCTCAACATCACCAAATAAATGAGAAAGAATATAGCTAAGGTTAGCATCTTGGAAGCCTTAGAATTACTAATTCAAAGGGATTTTCTCTAAGAAGATCTTAAAGAGTATGAAAGAAATTATAATAAGGAAAAAAATGGACCATCACAATAAACACAACCTAACCTAGTAGATTGAAAAAAATTGATAGTAGAAGATCCATAAACTATGAAAGACAATGTGACTACTATATTGAATGCTTTGGAGTTAAAAAATTGAAGCCAACATCATTATATGTGACAAAGAACTAAAAATTACTTGCCAAGAATTTTTATAGTTGACTCAGTAGCAACTATAATGGTACTACCAAAAGCAATGTGTGATTAGATGGGACTGCCATATAACAAATTGTGAGAAGCTATTATGATTGATCTTCATCCTACATTGATATGTTGCTCTCAAGAGAATGGATTAAGAAGGTGTTTGGATATGGATACTTGGAAATGGACTCTATACACATGAAAGTGTGTCAATATAGAGAAATTATTTGGAAATGATGTAACTACATTCTTCATAATCTTGATGATGACAATATGGTAAATTAGAATAAGCTTCTTGATTTCATAGATGAAAAGCCTATTTAATGTGACCCTATGTTAGAGATAGACATGATCATGGGTAAGCTTTAGGAATATGATGAATCAAAAGTGAATTATAAATAAATTGATCTAGGTAATTATCTAATATATGAAGAATTTGTCAATTCCCTAGCATTGACCAACAAATAGGCCCAACGATCAAATGTCATATGGACCATGTATGTTGATGGCATAAGAGCCAAAAATAGATCTAGCACTGATATTCAACTATTTAATACTTAAGGTACTCAACTAGAATTATTATTCAATTTTACAAATAACATTGCTGACTATGAATCACTTTGCATGGACTTGAGAAAATTCAATAATATGGGTGTTAAGAATATTAAGGTTTTTATTGATACTAAGCTAGTCATAAACCAGGTTAATTTCAAATATGCAACAAAGGACAAACACTTGAGATCTTATAGATATAGTTTTTATGATTTGTTAAATAGTTTTAATACCTATGAGCTTAAGACCATCTCTCAGGAACTAAATACCAAAGTAGATAAGCTAGCCTCCATGGAGGCTAAATTTAACCTCACCATAGATATGTGGGATAAGCTAAAGTATATTGAGGTGAATTTTTGACTGATTATCCCTAATAACTTATATCATGAGTTTAACAATGATGAGTATATTATATAATTGCATATTAATGAAGCTTAACACATTTAAGATAAAAATGAGTATAGGGGTGACAAAAAAAAAGGTGATTTAGCTATAGTGCAACTAGCTACCTAGGGGATTAATTACACTAGAAAGTTTACTCATCCTAAATGAAAGCTCCAAGACATTAAACATTAAGGTGAAAGCATATTCATACCACTTGATTGAAATGACTAAAGATAAAGTTGCTCTTAGGAAAGAAATATATTAAAGAAGAAGTAAGTTTGTTCAGAGAGCTCTATGGAAATACAGTGACATTATTGTTTAATATTACAAAGGTATATGATAGGAATATCGTTGTACATACATTAAATGTAGAACATGAAGCAAATATCATTCAATAGAAACAAAGGCTTTTTGACCATAAGATCAAAGTAATAAAAAAGGAATAGTCCCATAAGCTTCTACAATTTAAAGTCATATTTCCCATTATGCATTCCATGTATGTGGTGAATCTAGTTCTTGTGCATAAAAATTGGGATATCAAACTATGCATTGAATTCAAAAATTTGAAAAGAGCATCATTAAAATATCATTATCCACTACCAAAAATTAACCAAATTTTGTAAAAAATAGTAGAATCTCATATATTTTCATGATTTGATTTTTTGGGGTATAACCAAATATGGATAAAGGATGATGACAACATAAGAAAAAATTTAAAATAAAATGTGGTAATTTTACATATCAAATAATGACTTTCAACCAGTTCAATGTAGGAGCTACATTCTAGAGAGCTATGGATGTCACCTTTATAGGTTTGATAGACAAGATTGTACTCATTTACCTAGATGATTTTATTATCTTTTATAAAGAAGTGAATAGACACATTTAACACTTAGAATTAATTTCAATAGGTGTAAAGAGTATGAATATTTCTAAATCCAAAGAAATATATCTTCATGGTGTAAGAAGGAAAGCTCCTAGGTTATATTATATCCAGGGGGACCTTGCAATTGATCCTAATAGAATTAAGGTCTTTTAATAAATACCTTTACCAACATCAACCAAATGGATTAGGTCATTTCTTGAGGAGATAAAATTCATATTCAAATCCATAACTATCTTTGCATATCCAGTCAAGCCTATAACCAAAATGCTAAAAAAAGATGACACTCTTGGTTGGATTAAAGAAGGTAAGCAAGCCTTCCAAAATATAAATAATTTGATTGCAAAGGCCCTAGTCCTCTTTAATATATATTTCTCTAAATATTTTAGGTTGTATGTGTTTTGCACCAATTAAAGCATTAATATTGTAATAACGAATATTTCCAAAGAAGAAGAATATTTTATCTCCTTTATGAGTTGAGTACTCCATAATGAGAATGATATACTTTCATAGAAAAATAGGTGTTTTCTATGATGAAGGCTCTAAGAATATCTAAGTACTATTTACCTCAAAATAAAGATGCAATTTTTGGAGTACATCCTAATGTTAGATCTGTATTTTACATCATGAATTGGAAGAAAATAAACTAGGTTGGATAAATAAAAAACAAGAATTTGGGATAGAAATCAAACCAAAAAAACTAGTTAGAAATAGGGATCTATGTGAAAACCTAGCTATATCAAATCCTAAAGAACATGTAGCATTAGTAGAAGATATTGAACTAGATGATAAAAAATATTTATAGGATACAATAAAAGGCATATGATATCAAGACAAGTTCCATAGGGTTTAACACATAAGGAAAGGGTTAGATTCATGCAAAATATAATGTACTTCACCTAGTTAGGTAAGTTGCTATTTCAAAATGGGTATGATGGAGAGTTGTTGTGATGTGTGAAGGAAGAAGGATAAAAATCTTAATGAAATAAAATCACAACAAATTAAAGCACTATTCTACTCAATCCATGGATCAAAAAAGCCTAAGGGTAGTATACTACTAGCCCACAATATTCATAGTTTACTTATTATGGGTGAGAAAGTGCAAAGCTTGTTGTAAATTTATGGGTAGAAGAAGAAAGGAATTTATACCTTTTGAACCTATAATCATCACAATTTTTTTTAGCATTTTGGCCTTGAATTCATTGGAAAATCATCCCCTTATCAAATATGGATGGATCCTTACTACCATGATTACTTCACAAGATAGAACAAAAAGGTGTTGTTCAAGGACACAAACTAGGGGTCATTATACAACTCTTAGAAGATATCATGACTATGTTTAGGACCTTTCTATAGTGATAATTAATAATTCCACCACTTTGATAAGGTTAAGATTGATAAAGAGAGAAATGAGCGAGAACTTGAGAGTGATGGCTATAGCAACAACAATAGTGAATGTTAATGAAGGAGGTAGTTTCAATAGAGATGGCATGATCAAAGGTGGTAGTATTGGTGGTGATGAAAAGGGTAAAGGAAAATTCTAAGGAGATGGTCCTAACCAAGAGAAAGCACATTTTCCCTTTCCTTCAAAAGCATCAAAAGAATTCTTTATAGGTTTTGATAAGCAACAACCAAATGATTCAAGGTCCACCACATTTTCAAAAAGTGGAACCTTCTATCATAGGTCCATGATGGAATCCATTTGTCAAATCGAGAGAGGATATACCAACCCTATGATGGGAACCCACATGTCCAGTGGGGCCAAATATGGTAATCTGAGTGACAACTCTGCTAATATGGGACCTACGATTCTATACATATCGATGGATCATATGACTTTCAAATAAATGATCAATCCATAGTGGATCCAAAAATGGAATCTTCATCAACACTGAAGGAAGATCTCCCCTAGTGGTGGTAACAGTGGTAGTGGGATCAGGAGAAAGTTTTCCCAAAACAAATTGGTCTTTCATGGATATGGTAAAAAAAGTTCAAACCCTAGTCCACCTAGATGTAGGATTAAGCTACACCCTTCTTATGGAAACCTTAAGATCCCATATGAAATTATGTCCTCTATGGTTGCACGAAACTCCAACTCTTTGGTTGGAAAATTTTTGGGATCACGACATGACATGGAATCGATCCACAAATGGGTGCACTCCTCTTGGCTTCCCTTAGGCTATTTGGAGCTAGTTGATCTCCCCATGGCTTCGTCCTCATCTGAATCAATAACTCCACTAACTCAAGTCAAATTATCATATGCAACCCATGGTTCTTTAGATGAAAGGGACTTTTAATATGAAAATAGAGCATGGATTTTGATCTAGACACCCAAAATATCAACTTCAATCCTATTTAGGTGTAGCTCCTAGGTCTCCTGATCTAGTTTTATAATGAATATATCCTTTAAGGCATTGCATGAGATATTAGGGAATTGATTGCATTTGATCCTCCAACATGAGTAGGAACCTGTATAATCTATACCTTTATGTGTATCAATGCAAACCTAGATTTGGCCCTCTCCTTCTTTGATCAATCTCATTTTGAAGGTTAGAACTTTTTCTCAACCTATTAAATATAAAAATAAAACCGCCTTCTATAATGTTTGCTCTAAATAAGGCCATCTCCATTCTCAATGTCCCAAAGTCCCAAAGATGCATTCAAATTCTTCTAAATATGACTATCATCATTGGCCCAAGCCAAACCATCATCACAAAATTCCATCCTATGATGTCCCAAATCCTACCTTGGCTTTCAACCCCTCAAATCCCTTTGATGAGCTACCCCCAACCTTTGGAGTTCAAGGTGCATCCTCAACTCTTAGGAATGAGGAGCCCACCAAACATCCCTTTGTAATTATTAATCTCTCTCCTCCCCATTGCACCCCTATTCTTATTTCTAACCAATTTTCACCTCTTTTATGATGATACCACCATTGATTCCATCAATCCCACCCTTGTTCATCCCCCAAGCTCCCCTATCCCCAAAAGCCTCCTTGGATTCCCCTATAGAAATCCTCTCCTCACCAAATCCTTCTCCCCTAGACCTTCATTTACTCGAACCTAAAGAAATATCTATGTAGATGTTGGATCTAGAAAGAAATGAGGCACCCCTCAGCTCAAGATATCAAAAACAAAGAATTTTTATATTAGATTACCATGGGAACCCAACTCACCCTCCATGCCTCTTCTAAAAATTTTGAGGCCCATGTCAAAATTAGATCCAAACTTCCCCCTTCTCTTGGAAGAGAGAAGAAAACATACTCAAGAGGTAACAAATGAATATCCTCTCATGGAATGTGAGAGACCTCAATGGATGAAATAACCAACACTTGGTCAATTCCATGAGGATAAATCTTAGATCCACCATTTTTCTGCTACAAGTTACCAAACTAGATTCACATAATGCCACTTACGTATCTAAATACATATGTGTTGTGGCTGATCCACAACACACCCCAAAATTGGGGACCCACCTTTTTTGCATGCTTTCAAAGAAGATCTCAGTGACCCAGATGCTAAAAATCAAGAAAAAGGCAAAATTGCACAAGAATGGAAAAGTGTCGCGAAATCGCGACATGTTGCTCCGTCGTGGCCGAAAATGAAAAAGTGTCACGAAATCGCGACATGTTGCTCCGTCGCGGCCGAAAATGAAAAAGTGTCACGAAATCGCGACATGTTGCTCCGTCGCGGCCGAAAATGAAAAAGTGTCACGAAATCGCGACATGTTGCTCCGTCGCGGCCGAAAATGAAAAAGTGTCGCGAAATCGCGACATGTTGCTCCGTCGCGACCGAAAATGAAAAAGTGTCGCGAAATCGCGACATGTTGCTCCGTCGCGGCCGAAAATGAAAAAGTGTCGCGAAATCGCGACATGTTGCTCCGTCGCGGCCCAGAGAGGAGAGAGAAAGACAGAATGGAAAAGCGTAGCGAAATCGTGACATGTCGCAAAATCACGGTCAAGACAGTCAAACGGGGCACGAAGCAGAAAAGCATAGCGAAATCGTGACATGTCACAAAATCGTGGTCAAGACAGTCAAACGGGGCACGAAGCAGAAAAGCGTAGCGATTTCGCGACAAAAAGCAGCAAAGGAGCATGAAGCAGAAAAGCATCGCGATATCGAAAACAGCAAAGGGGCCCGAAATAGAAAAGCGTCACGATTTCATGATGAAAGTGGCAAAGTGGTACGAAGTGAAAAAGTGTCACGATTTCACGATAAAAGCCGCAAGATAGCTCCAAATGAAAAACATCATGATTTCGCGATAGGAAGCATCTGAGGCGTACGAAGATGAAAACGTCACGATTTCATGACAGGTTGCACACTCACACCAAATAAAAAAACGTCATGATTTCACGACAGGTTGCATTGGCAAGGTTGCTGGCAGGAAAATGTCACGATATCGCGACATGTCGCGTTTTCGCGGTGAAAGTAAAGGAGCAAAGTTGCATGCATAAAATGTCATGATTTACATGGGGCCATTATAGAACATGCAGAGGAAGCGTGAAACACGTGGCATACATGCTGCAGAGGCGTTACATGTCAACAAAAAATATCGAACGTTTTGGCATCGAACATAAATTCAAAAGCAACGAAAAGGCGGGAATACGAAGCGATGCATTCTAGGAGGTGAAACGAAGCACCGCAGGGCGAAACAGAGAGCCGCATCAGAAAGTATAAAATTAGAAGCACAGGATAGGTACAGGGGTCGAAAACCGCTGCGAGCAGAGTTGTAGTGCTAAAGGCCAGAAGGCCATTCTAGGCCTGCTTGGGAGTGTTTTTCTTCCCTTTTTCTGGTTTTGAGAAAACCAGAGATTCTGCTATTGTAACATGATTTATTTTTAATGCAGGAGTGTTCAGAAATTTGCATCTTGTTGGCAAGAAAGAAGGAGATATTTTCTGCATGCAAGGATTTAATGTTTATCATTCCCCTTTTCAGATTTCTAGGCTTATAGATGAAGTTTAATGCAAGTTCTCTTGGTTGCTTCATGCGAATGTCTAAATCTGAAAAATAATAGTAAACCCTAGAGACCAGCACTTAACTTATCTGGATTGTGCGTATTTTGCAGGTTCAATAGGTTAGGTTGCATGCATGGAAACCTCACATCTTCGGTTTTTCCAGGACGGGATAGCATCAAACTGAATGCAATTTTAATTTCTTTTTCTTTTGCATTTTATTTTCTTTTTGCTGCACTTTATTTTTCAGAAGTTCCAACTTTATTTTTCAAGCATTAAAATAAAATAAAAAAATTAAAAAACTTCAAAATCCATAAATAATTCCATCATTTATGGCATTTCATCAAATTTCATTTTGAAGTTACAGCATGGTCATATAAAGATCAAATCATATTTGCTTTATTCGGGTTCAATGAACAATCACTAAATTTTCACAGTAAAATAAACCACAATGCCCCTTGTTTTCAGTTACTTGCAACCACTAAGGTGTTCCAAGCATTTAAAATGAATATCTTCATTTGAGATCATTAATACACAGATGCAAAATGCTAACATAACAGGAACCTTGGAGAAGTTACTTGTTTAATTTCTTTGCAAGCAGAGGATTTAGAACCCAAATCCTATCGGAGAGTGTGTTTTCACAACTGGGTGAAAATACCACTCAACAGATTGGCGCTAGAAGGAGGGCCGGATGAGGTTTATTTTATCATGATTTTAGATGCTACGGGTTTATAATTGTTTAAGAGCTTTACATTGCTAAATATTTCAAGTCCATTTGATTAGCATCTTCGGCCTCTAACACCACTCAACAGATTGGTGCTAGGAGGGCCGAACGGGTTTATTTTAGTGTTATTTAAATTTAAATTTTTTATGCTTTAGTCCTCTAACACTCAGCGGATTGTAAAAAGGACGGCCTGAATTTATTTACTTGTTCTATTTTAAGCAATTCAGGTATGTCGTATATTATTCTAACACTTTTCTGATTGTTCATACATAAATATGTGATTTGATTTAATTTTGAAAATTTTGGTCTCATGCAATTACTTGACATTTGATTTTAATAAGTACATCTCTTGGTTGATGCTAACTTGATTTTTTTTTACCTTGCAGGTTGAATATTCAATAGATTTGGTTCTAAAATTACATTTTAAGTTTCACTAATGGCAACACTTGAGGAGCAAATGGTATCCCTCGAGAGCTGAAATAGTGTCTCTAAGAGAGAGAATGGTATCAATGATAGAGGATCATTATAAGGGTTTATCTATACCTGTGGTACCCTATCAAATTCCTACAATGTTATTGGATTTTTTACGGTGTTTTAATCAAGAGGTGCCACTAGGATACTTGCAAAAACTGCATGTCTACAAGGATACATTATGTAAATTCCAGATTTTCTATGAGGAGGTGGCTTGTAAGTTATTTGCATACATTTTGGATGATAAACCATTCTTTTGGTATAGCCAACTACCCATGGAGGTTAGGACTTCTTGGATACAACTAGAAGCAGCCTATCTTTATCATTTTGGTAATCAAAGTTGACTTAGAAATCTTGAAAAATCAGTTTACCTCCATATGTAAAGAGCCTAATGAATCCTTGAGTCAATTCAATGGAAGATTTCGTGAGTTGCACTCCCAAATGTGGGAAAATTTTAACACATTAGAAGAGGAAGCCATGGAAGTATACCTAGGAGCCATACACCCCACACTTGCTTCACTCATTGAGGAAAAACCGAGTGGTTTGTCCCTAGAGAAAATCCATGAGGTCTTAGAAGAGATAGAACGACAAGGTCTTGAAGAAGAAAAGGCACAACATGTTCACATGATAGATTGTCCTTCTAAAGATATTGATGCCAACCTACACCAACCATCAAACATAGCACCCTCCACTCCAATGATATCTAAGGTAAATGATCAAGGGGATGAATTTGAATATCCAAATCTTACAACCACCTTAGATGTAGTCCACGAGGAGGTGCAAATTGATAAGCCAACATCCACTAGTGAGGATTATGCAGAAATGATCTCATTCATAGAGATACACGATTATCTAGATGAAGGGGTTCTAAATTCAACAATGTTTGATATATGTGATAGGACGGAACCCACCATAGAATTAAATGAAGTGGTTGAAAGTGAAATGGGGAGAAAACCAATAAATGAATTTGAAGACATGATAGAGTTTCACCACTTGTTCTTGGAAGATACTATTGATGAGATGTGTAAAATTAAAGATCAAGAAATTCTTCACCCTCCAAATTATGATAAAATTGAATCATGGGTTACTAATTTGGACAATGATAGCCTTATAAATTTGAATTCAAGAAATAACCCACTTTTGGAAATAATTGAACCATCTAAGGAAGGTGAAGATGAATTTGATGAGAAACACATTGATGAATTGGAAGATGTTGAAGAAGTAGTTGAACGTCACCACTTGATTTTGAAAGATGATTATTATGATGCTTGGAAGAAGTGGGAAGACTACACTCATTCCAAAACTACTAATGAAACTTGTGTGCCCATTGATATACAGGACAACATAATCGCCTACTCAAAGGAAGACTATTACAACTCCTGTACAATTTGAGGATGTTTTGGAAGAGGGTTTCAAATCTCATCAAATTTTGGAAGATTATAATGATCCTATTGCCAAGGACAAAGAAGAAAAAGAATTGATGAATGAATCAAAAGATCATGTCACAAACATCATGGAATTTCATGCCATGGATTTGGATGACAATTTTTACAATGGTTGGGGGAGATATGATAATGCATTCTTTTCTCACATCCCTATAGATGAAACTCATATTTCACTTGATATGCAGGATGTTGAACCTTCTACATCATACGAAGATCTCATATTCACAGGATTTGAAAAGGTGACAAAATTTGATCATGTTGAATATAAATTCATTGAAGGTGTGGATGCAAGTTTGCATGATGATTTTGAGGATTCAAATGAAGAGATACCATGGATAGTGAACAAAGAATTGGAACCAAATGACAAAGAGATTGATCAATTGGAAGCAACTCAAATGAAGGATCATCAAGATGAGTCATGGGACATACACTTTGACCAAGAATGTTTGAGGATTGAAAAGGATGACCATATTTTGAATTTAAATAATGTTTATGGTGAAATGTCATTAAAGGTAAATGAAAAACAAGGTATAATTTTTAATCACACCTTTAATAACATTGTTTTAATGAATGGAAAAGAAGTTGATGCACTTGAATTGTTAAACCAAATTCATCAACAATTACTAATTGAATCTAGGATAAAAACTTTTAATGATCCTAATTTAGTAAATATCCTAGATGCTTGTAAATTGTTACACAAATTTGATTGGCCTACAAATTTGGAAAATGATTTGGCTTTGAAATTTGTAGAAATAGGCTCCTACTTACAAAATTGCATATTTGAAAAGGATAGCCTAATTCTAAATCAAGGAGGGAATTATGAAATTTACATTTTAAAGAATAGACATGATAAAATTGAAAATCATTTATTGTCTAATCATTTTAGTAATTTGATGCTCACCTATGGGAGTATTATTGGAACTAAATCAAATTGGTATGGTGAGCATGGCAAGTGGAAATTTGTTGCATTGTTTGGTCTTGTCTTGTTTTTGTTGGATTCCCACAACATTTGGCATGCATATCATGTTATATTTTTGTTGAAATGTTCTAATCATGTTTGGGATCCAGGAAAGTGATAATCCAAGCTTTGCATCATCTTGTATTATATTGTACATTTGTATATAGATTTTGGTTTTTTGGGTTTTGGTTTGTGTTTTCAAATTTTCATTTTTGGGATTGCAGTTTGGTTTTGGATTGAATAAGTTTTAATTTAAAGTTGTGTGTTTATTTGACATGTTTTGTTTGTCTATATATAAAAAAAAAAAATGATGAAAAAGTTGCCTTGAGATGCTAACTTATGTTCTAGATCGGGGAAATATGGAACATTGGAATTATGTGGTAGAAAGCTCCACAAGAAATACAAACAATTTAATAGTATCGTTTGAAACTTGTGATGCATGAAGTAGTCAGTTTTATATGGCAATATTTCATCTGCATTTCAAAAGACAATGCATTCATATTACATCTCACTTTGCACATACATGCCATCTTAGTTGCATATGCATTTCAAATACAAATCATTAAAGTGTGTCAAATCCTCTTAAGGTTATGCTATCACATAAATAAGAAGAAAATCCTAAGGTTGGGAACTGAGTCTTGAGATATCTAGAACCAAGCACATTTTATACACATTAAAAAGGATCTTGAGCAAAATGATCAAAACCTTGCTTGGAAGAAAAGGTTGGGCGAAAGAAGTATTTCATGTCTATCCTATTATGCAACATGATCCTTAAAACAGTGGTTTTGACCACTTCCATAAAGCTTAAAGCCTAAAATCAGAGTAGTAAGGATAGGGCTAAATCCTCATCGAACTTAGGTTGAGGATCCAACTCCCCAAAGCTTTGATTTGACCTACATGGAGTAGTAAGGATAGGGCATAAATTCTCATCTCGCTTAGGTTGAGAATCCGATTCCCCAAAGCTCCTATGTCTCATTTCATGATAAATCTTGGATTGGAAGGATCGTACTACTTGTCCTCTGCAAAGGATGGGTAGTCATCCCCAAGGTCCAAGCAATAAAATTAATATTCTCCATTTTTATCCAAAGCTTGGATTGGAAGGATCGTACTACATGTCCCTAGCAAGGATGGGTAGTCATCCCCAAGGTCCAAGAAGTAAAAATATTAATTTTTCCCATCTCATATTTATATTGGATTGGAAGGATCGTACTACTTGTCCTCTGCAAAGGATGGGTAGTCATCCCCAAGGTCCAAAGAAATGAAGGTAAGTCTTGGATTATGGGGTTAGGTATGCCCATGCATGGCAACATGTCTTGTCTAAAAAACAAGACCACTGATTGTTCAAAGGGTTAGACTAGCATGACCATTTCTTCCATAATTGGTTAAATTATTTTGCTCAAAGTGAGGTAATGAATTCCAAATCAGAGTAGTAAGGATAGGGTTAAACTCCCATCTCGATTAGGTTGGGAGTCTGATTCCCCAAAGTTTTGATTTCACTTTCACTTGCACATGGGTTCAAGATAGTAGGGACTCATAACCAACTTTGGGATCTAATAAAGCAATTCATTATACATATAGTTGATCCTAAGAGGGTTTGATAATCTTGAATGTTTGTGTATGATACTAGAAGAAAGACTATGCCTTTTATAAAAGCAAAATCTCTTAGCATATTTATTAGGTTACACAAATCATTCACAATCTCACATATGCATTCATGTAAAACTGACGATGGAATGTTGATCAATTTCAAACGATAGGGAATGAAACACATTGCACACACCGAGCTGATACTTAATAATTCTGATGATTCATGTATTTTTGATCTATGGGCATTCGTTTATATTTCTTATGTGCTAATGCTGGTTTCCAAGTTTGTATACTTCCAGGTTGGGTTCTCACCAAATGCTCAGGAGCATTTGACAGCAGAGTCACCATTTGTTGTGGCTGATCCACAACACACCCCAAAATTGGGGACCCACCTTTTTTGCATGCTTTCAAAGAAGATCTCAATGACCCAGATGCTAAAAATCAAGAAAAAGGCAAAATTGCACAAGAATGAAAAAGTGTCGCGAAATCGCGACATGTTGCTCCATCGCGGCCGAAAATGAAAAAGTGTCACGAAATCGCGACATGTTGCTCCGTCGCGGCCGAAAATGAAAAAGTGTCACGAAATCGCGACATGTTGCTCCGTCGAAATAAAATTCAGAAGACATCCGAAAAAATGAAAAAGTGTCACGAAATCGTGACATGTTGCTCCGTTGTGGTCCAGAGAGGAGAGAGAAAGACAATATGAAAAGCGTAGCGAAATCGTGACATGTCACAAAATCACGGTCAAGACAGTCAAACGGGGCACGAAGCAGAAAAGCATAGCGAAATCGTGACATGTCGCAAAATCACGGTCAAGACAGTCAAACGGGGCATGAAGCAGAAAAGCGTAGCGATTTCACGACAAAAAGCAAAGGAGCATGAAGCAGAAAAGCGTCGCGATATCGCGACAGGAAACAGCAAAGGGGCCCGAAATAGAAAAGCGTCACAATTTTGCAATGAAAAGCTGGCAAAGTGGTACGGAATGAAAAAGCGTCACGATTTCGCGACAGAAATCCGCAAGATAGCTCCAAATGAAAAAACATCATGATTTCACGACAGATAGCAAAGGCGTACGGAGATGAAAATGTCATGATTTCATGACAGTAGAAAAATAAAAGCGTCACGATTTCACGACAGGTTGCATTGGCAAAGGTCGTAGGAGAAAATGTCGCGATATCGTGACATGTCACGTTTTCGTGGTGAAAGTAAAGGAGCAAAGCTGCATGCATAAAAATGTCATGATTTACATGGGGCCATTACAGAACATGCAAAAAAGTGTGAAACACATGGCATACATGCTGCAGAAGTGTTACATGTCAACAGAAAATATCGAACGTTTCGACATCGAACATAAATTCAAAAGCAACGAAAAGGCGGGAATACGAAGCGATGCATTCTGGGAGGTGAAACGAAGCACCGTAGGGCGAAACAGAGAGCCGCATCAGAAAGTATAAAATCAGAAGCACAGGACAGGTTCAGGGGTCGAAACCGCTACGAGCAGAGTTGTAGTGCCTAAAGGCCGAGAAGCCATTCTGGGCCTGCTTGGGAGTGTTTTTCTTCCCCTTTTTTGGTTTTGAGAAAACCAGAGATTCTACTATTGTAACATGATTTATTTTTAATGTAGGAGTGTTCAAAAATTTGCATCTTGTGGGCAAGAAAGAAGGAGATCTTTTGTGCATGCTATAGATTTAATGTTTATTCTTTCATTTTCAGATTTCTAGGCTTATAGGTGAAGTTTAATGCAAGTTCTCTTGGTTGCTTCAGGCGAATGTCTAAATTTGAATTTTATTACAAGAAACCCTTTGAGACCAAGCACTTAACTTATCTGGATTGTGCGTGTTTGCAGGTTCAATAGGTTAGGTTGCATGCATGGAAACCTCACATCTTCGGTTTTTCCAGGACGGGATAGCATCAAACTGAATGCAATTTTAATTTCTTTTTCTTTTACATTTTATTTTCTTTTTTTCTGCACTTTATTTTTAGAAGTTCCAACTTTATTTTTCAAGCATTAAAATAAAATAAAAAAATTAAAAAACTTCAAAATCCATAAATAATTCCATCATTTATGGCATTTCATCAAATTTCATTTTGAAGTTACAGCATGGTCATATAAAGATCAAATCATATTTGCTTTATTCGGGTTCAATGAACAATCACTAAATTTTCACAGTAAAATAAACCACAGTGCCCCTTGTTTTCAGTTACTTGCAACCACTAAGGTGTTCCAAGCATTTAAAATGAATATCTTCATTTGAGATCATTAATACACAGATGCAAAATGCTAACATAACAGGAACCTTGGAGAAGTTACTTGTTTAATTTCTTTGCAAGCAGAGGATTTAGAACCCAAATCCTATCGGAGAGTGTGTTTTCACAATCGGGTGAAAATACCACTCAACAATATGGAAATATTATGATTTTCTTTTTAGTTTGGTCAATGGAGCTTCAGAAAGACTCTTATGTTTGAGGGATCCCAAGGAAGTTGAGGGGACCCTCCTATCCATAGCAAAAAAATACATGAATGTTCTATTTTTCAATAAAGACTATCATTGGGTCCTATAAAATATCTATGCATCTAATTGTCCATCTGGGAGGAATCATCTCTAGAGTTATCTCAGCCAACTTCAAGAGGTCTTCTCATCAGAAGCTTGGATGTTATTCAAATATTTCAACTCCCCTCTATTCCTCACCGACAATAAAGGAGGATCCCAAATCATTGTCAATTCTTATGAGCATTCATAGATTTTGTATATGATAATGAACTCATGGACATTGATCTAAGAGGTCCCAAATTCATATGGATCAATCATAGAAAAGGTGACCAACTTATCCAGATTCACCTCAATAGATTCCTCATCTCCACCAATACCATTTATAGATTTGGTGATGTTGTCTAGTGCTCATTGTCTAGAATCAAATTTGACCATAAACCTCTACTCTTGGATTGTACCTTTCATTTTTCCCCTTTCAAGTCATCATTTAGATTCAAATAAATGTGGTGCCAAGATCCGATCCTAAAATCATTGATATCTCTTTGGTGGTCCTATAAGTATTCTAGGTCTAAAGCTTCTTAGGTCAGCAACAAGATTTATTTCATGAAAACCAAGCTAAAAAAATGGAAGAAAGATATCTTTGGGAATATATTCCATAAAAAGTATCAAATGCAGTTTCAACTTACCAACATTGAGCTTTCAACCCAACATGGAGATTGATCCCAACCTCCGAGACACTGAAAAGACTCTCCTATCAAAATATCACAATATTCTAAAAAATGAGGAAGTTTTTTGGAAAAATAAATCTTGGGTCACTTGGCTTAAAGAGGGGGATTCAAATACAAAAAAATTCACACCACCACCATGAGGTATAGAGGGTGCAAAAAAATCAAAGATATCACAAAATAAAATGGGGAAGTAACAAAGGATATCTTTGAAATAAAAAATGAGGCTATCGACTTCTTTGAAGAGCTACTCGATCCTATCCATGATAGAGATCATAAAAAATTTGAGGCCCTTCTATAGAACATTACAATGTTAGTAACTCTAGAACACAATGAGATGTTTCTCAAACCTCTCTCTGCTAAATAAATTCACATCACTATTTTTTCCATGCAAGGTGGGAAAGCCCTAGGTCCTAATGGCTTTTCTCCTTTCTTTTTTCAATATTTTTTGGATATTATTGGTCCAGATGTTGTCTCAACCATAAAATAAATGTAAAGTCTAAGAAATATACCTGGTGATGTTAACTCCACTTTTTTGGCCCTCATTCCCAAAGTTAGTACTATATGCACCCTCACCAAATTTCATCCCATTAGCCTCTACAATGTATTCTATAAAATCCTCACTAAAGCCCTAGCCAATAGACTCAAGCCAATCATCCCCAACATAATTGATCCTAACCAAGGTAAATCTATCTAAGGAAGGATCATCATATATAGTATCATCATGATTCATGAAATTATCCATTCTATCTCCAAAAGCATAAAGTTTTGTCTCCTCCTTAAGTTAGACTTGAACAAGGCTTTTGATAGAGTGTCTTGGAGTTTTATTTTCTCTATCCTCTCTAGGTTTGGGTTCCATCCTAACTAGATAGCTCTCATCAAAGAATGCATCTCCACTACTAATTTCTCTATCCTTGTTAATGGTTCTCCTATAGGCTACTTCTATAGTTTCAAAGGTTTAAGATAGGGGGATCCCTTATCTCCATTCCTTTTCATCATCATTGTTGAAGCTTTAGGAAGAACCTTGAAATATTCATATTCCAAAGGAAATATTTTTGGCATAAAATCCACCTCTTCCCTCTAGCCAATATCTCACTATAAATTTGTTGACGACACCATCTTTGCTACCCTTTATTCAGTTCCCCAAGCCCATGTCATAAAATATATCCTACTCTTCTTTGAGGCTGCTATTGGGAAAAAAGTGAATTTTTCTTAAGATCAATATTTACTTCATTAACACCCCTATCAAGTGTCAAATCTGCATTGCTACCATTCTTGGATATACCATTGTTGAGCTCCCTACCACCTATATAGAATTTCCTATTTTCGAAGGTTCAACTAAAAAGTCCCTTTGGAACTTTATCATTGAAAGTACCTAGAAAAAGTTGGATGGCTAGAAAGCGGGCCTTCTCAGTTAGGCAAGCAAGGCCACCCTAGTCAAAACCACCCTGCAAAGTATCCTAATATTTTTCCTCTCTATATTTTAGATCCCTATAGATGTTTGTAATAAATTTGAGCAAATCCAGAGGAATTTCCTATGGTCTGGATCTGAGTTGAAGCAATGTTTCCACCTGGTTTCCTAGGACCAGGTCTATCCCAAAAAAGAGCACGAGGGCATTGGGATAAGGAAGGTCTATAATATAAATCTAGCTCTCATTGCTAAACAATGATGTCAAGTTCTTAAGAATGAGAATTCTCTATGAGTTTCTATTATGAAAGAAAAATATCTATGGCACCACAACAACTTCTTGGATGATCATTTTCCTATATCAGGCTCGGTAGTGTGGAACTTCATCCTTAAATCTAAGGAGATCATCATAAAAGGTAATCATTGGAAATTATAAAATGGTGAGAAGATAAATTTCTAGGAGGATATTTAGTTGGGTAAAAATCCTCTTCATACCCGTTTGGACCTCATCTATGTAAAACCTATCACTGATTCCCTATTTGGATCAAAAGTCTATCAATTTTTTTTATCCCAATATAAAATATTGGAAATCTATTCCCGGTGATGGTCTATCTAGTGAACAAAGTCAAGTTGCTTCCATGTTTTCTAATTGTGCCTTTGTGTTATTCCTAATAACCCCTCTGAAGATCATATCATCTAGGCCCCTAATTTCAATGGTCTTTTATTGGTCAAGTTTGCTTACTTCCTCACTGAAAGCCCTTCTCCTCCTTGGTTTCCTTCAAATATTATCTAGAAAAAACACCTCATCCCCAAAGTCAAAATTTTCTTCTAGCTTGTCATCTAGGACAAAAAACTCACCATCTCAAACCTCCAATGTCATGGCATCCCCATCCCCAACCATTGTTACTTGTTTCACCAGCACTGTCATTATACCCAACACATCTTCCTATCCTTCCACTTTTCCCAATCCATCCTATCATCCCTCTTCTCTACCATCAGTATTGCCTAGGTTCCTCCATCTCTCCTCAGTGATATGTGTATCCAATGGCCAAATCCTTTCAAAGGTTTTTTCCTAAATATCTTTTGGTCCTATTTTCTTCCTCACATACTTTGGGAGATTTTGCATGAGCGTAACTCTTATGATTTCAATGATTCTAGCCATGATGATCGGTACATGCTCCCTATAATCCTCCATGCAGTTGTAGAGAATCTATTAGTTGTTCAGGGATACGGTGAACCTGAATACAACACTGAATTCTGATTGGCCTCTTATCTTAAGTTTTCCATATACAATATCCATCCTGCTTATCTAAATACTAATCGATAATTGGTTAAATGGTCCCCACCTCCTCTAAGTTACCATATATTAAATTTTTATGGAGCGAAAAAAGGAAATATTGGGCCTACCAGTACTGGGGGTATTTTTAGAGATCACATAGAGAAGATTCTCTTGGCCTTTTATAAGAATTTGGGGCCTCAATATAGTAATTTTGTGGAAGCTCATGCACTCTTCCAGGGTATTGCTCTATCACATAGCTTGTAGTGTTCCAACATAATTGTTGAAGAGGATTCCAATAACATCATTCAAATTTTGGTAGAGATTCACTCTATTTCATGGAATATTTTCAATTTGATTACCAAAGAAAAATGTCTACTGAGATCCTTCATAAATATCACCTTACAACATGTATTTTGTGAATGAAATCATGTTATTGATTTTCTTGCAAACATGGGTGTTTCTCAGTCCATCTCACCATCTCGTGAAATCATTTTCTTCCTTCCCTCATCGATGTCAACAGTTTGGATGTCCCTTCTCTCTAAGATCCCTGTGTTGATTCAAGATTTTTTGTAGGACTCTAACGATGATTTGTACTTCCACTCCCTCAATTTTTTGGGTCCCTTGCATCCCACATGGGGTGAGTTTCAATTTTTGAGTCCTCCTAAGATGAGTTGCAGTTGTGTGAATATCATGGGTGGAGGACCCATTGTAGATACCAAAATCTGATCACTCACAATACCACATTTATCATCCCACCTCAAATCTTGTATAATAAAGTTATATGCCTAATTTTGGACTTACGCATATAAATCTTGCACCATTATCCTATTTTCTAGATTTATTAAATTTGGAAAATTAGCTTAGGATACCCTGCCTACCCACTAGACATGTGTCCTAGCCACCTCACCCAATATCCTTGCCACATATCATCCATACTTGTCCCCTTTGTCCCTTCACATGGGGAAAAATCCCACACATCACTCCACTTGTAGCCACATCACCCTAATAAAGTGATGCACATTGGGTGACTCATTGTAACTGCCCCCTCCATTTGCCAACCTAAGATTACCACTTGGTAGTCTAGGCTTGCCACCTCTAATTCCTTCTAAAACTCTAAGGTAGGCTTATGCATAAGGAGTCGGCACAAAAATATATTTATAAAATAAAGACGAATTGTCTTGGAATCCCAGCAAAATATGTAGAAGTATACATGGCAAATTGCAATTATTTTTCTCCAAAATTTTTCAAACCGTGGTGAATTTCAAAGTTTTTTCTCCAAAAATTTTCAAACTGTGGCAAATTTTTTTGTGTTTGGGGCCATGAATATCGGATTACAAACTCTAAAAATGTATGGTAAACTTAAAGGATTTAGGCCAACAAGAAAGGCTTTTAGACTTTACGATTTATGATGACTGGACTGAAATGTAAAATTCAATCGATTGCAAGCATGTCGATCGACTGTAGACATGACGATAGGTTGCAGAGATATCAATAGATTGCAAAAATTTCGATCACTTGTAGAGAAGATGATCGGTTGTAGACATGTTGATTGGTTGTAGACATGTTGATCATTTTTAGATAAACTAATTGGTTGCAGCCATATCGATCGGTTGTAGACATGTCGATTGGTTGCAGACATGTCGATCGGTTGCAAGCATGTTGATCAGTTGTAGGTATGATGATCAATTGCAGATATGTCAATCAATTGTAGGCATGTTTATTGGTTGTAGATAGTACAATCGATTGCATGCATGCTGATCTATTACAAGTATGATAATTGGTTGCAATCAAGTGCATGCATGATGATCGATTGTAGGAATACCAATCGGATGCAACCATGTCATTCGGTTGTAGTAAGAACCTAGGTTGATGTCGATCGACACCTCTACAATTGACAGATATGTTGATTAGTTGTAGACATACTTATCGGTTGTAGACATACTGATAAGTTGTAGACATGTTGATCAGATATAGATAAACTAATCGGTTGCAGCCATGTCGATCGATTGTAGATAAATCGATTGATTGTAGCCATGTCGATCAGATATAGCCATGTCGATCAGTTGTAGACAAACCGATTGGTTGTATCCATGCCAATTTATTATAGGCATGCCAATCGATTTTAGACATATTGATCAATTGTAGGCATGTCAATAATTTGCATGCATGATGATCGATTGTAGATATGTCGATTGGTTGTGGGCATGTTGATCAGTTGCAGATAGTATGATCAATTGCATGCATGCTGATCGGTTGTAGGTATGATGATTGGTTGCACATGCATGATAATTGGTTGTAGGAATACCGATCAAATGCAACCATGTCAGTTGGTTGTAGTAAATACCTAGGTTGATGTCAATCAACACCTATACAATCGACAGAAACCTCTGCAACCAATCGACATCTCTGTAACTGATAGATGAATTTCGATCGACACCTTTGCAACTAATATTTTTATGTCGATAGACACAATCCTACAACAGACTAACTAATTTTGATCGACACCTTTGCAACCGATAGCCAAATTCCAAGAAATTTAATCACTTTATATATACGGGTAGTATATGAGGCAATTTGGGCAGGAAATATAAAATCATTTATAATTTGAAGGTGATTTGGGTGGGAAATATAAAATCATTTATAATTTGAAGGAAAATTGGGTAGGAAAATCAAAATAATTTGTAATTTGAGGTAGGTGAATTAAAATAAAATTAGGTTCATGATTATCAATGATGGACGAATTTACCCCAAAAAACTTCCACCCTGTAAATTACGGGCGAATGGGCCCTAGTGAAAGGATCCAAAATTAGCCAATTTAAAATCTTGAAAATCCTAAATAGAGTCAATTTATGATATTTTGCACTTATGCATAACCCTGCTCTAAGGAGCCTATAAAGGCACCTTCACCCCACCAAATTAAGGTAGATAAATATTAATACCATCAGGCTACCAAAATAGAGCTAGACTTCTACATGCATCTTGAGGAGAAATCTGATCCTGAGCACAAAGGTCCTATTTTGAGGCATTTGGCCATTCAGCCAAAACCACACATTTGTGGTTACACAGTCAAAATTGTTGGTATATGGTTCCACTACCACACATCTGTGATTTCCCAGTCACCACTACACATCTACAGTTTCATAGAACTGAGATCATGATAAACAACATGATCAGTAACATCTTGTTTCACAAGGCTTTTATGTTTTATTTGATTCTATTTTCTAAGATGGTATGATTATCTGATTAGGATTATGTAGCATTATCTTTATCTCAATTTGCAAGTGCTACTAACCCTCATTTGGTTTTCGTGTGTGTAGGAGATAGGTATTCTAAAAAAGTTGTTGAAGCTTGAATGGCCTCACATTGGATATCTAAATCCCACTCACCCCTTGGAGCTATAGTTGGAGAACAAAGAGCACCTGTTCCTATGAAGATTTGGAAGACCCCCATTCCATTATCATAAGCATTGTATCCATACATAGAGAGAGCATTGTAACATTACCCCCATTACACTTGGAGCAATATGAAATTCATTTGTAAATATTGTATTAAAAATAAATAAAGAAAACCAATTTTGACAATTTATATTTCTTTGTGTTTATCTATTTTGTGCTCACTTATTTTGGTTACAAAAAATGGTAATCACGGTGGGACCCTCTAAGGGTTACATTTTGTTTAGCCATTATTTTTATTAGTTACTAATATGTGTTTTCTATATCTATAGGTTTTGGTATTTTTAAGCGTGCGAGGATGTGATCTCGAGTTGAAAAATCTAAGGACTATTGCATTTGGACCTATTACTATAAAATTGCACACTTGCGGTTTAAGATCTAGGAAATTGTACACCTATAGTGGAGGAGTTGGAGAAATGTGAGCCTGCAGTTGAGAATATAGAACCACGTACTTGCATTTTGACATCCAGAGAAATACTCACATGCGGTGATTACACTATGGAACTGTAAATATATGGTTTATAGCTGGATGGAGCAGCAAAAAGAACACAAGTTTGTGTCCCTGTGCCATTTTTTTCTTTTCTCTCTATTTCTTGTTTTAGCATGCATTTAGGTAGATTAAAGGTCTTGGTCCTATGTGCCATTGCTTGCATTTAGGTCTTAGGGTAAATTTACTTATTTTTGCATCCATCCAAACAATAAAACAAAAAAATCAAGAGGATCTGCATTTATCATATTAGGAACAAATCATGCTATATTGCCCAGTTAGCAATAACTTGGGCATATTTTTTAGGGATCAGGCTTGAGTTGTCCATTTCTATTTCATTGTTGGACCTATGGATCCACGATTGGAATCTCCCAAATCCATGCCTATAGTTGGTAAACCACGCATCTATGGTTTACCAAAACCAATCACTGACCTGCGATTGGACTTGACAACAAAATTGGCCAAAAATCTTGCCTAAAATTATATTTTAGCCCCTGATCTATTTTTTTTGCTATTCTATGTTTCATGTATTTCTACATTAGGCATAAAATATAATCACATATTAATTTGCATTTAAAAATAAATAAAACAAGCCTCATACACTCACATTAAATGTTGGCAAACAAATAGATTTCATCACCACCAGGTTTGGACTTCATCACCAAACCACCAATATTATTACCCTATTTTTGACCAAGGGCAGCTTTAATATCCAATGTAGCTAGGAAAATCTGCTTATATTTCTCTTCAAAGGGTATAACGCTGACCAAGTGAGTACTAGGTGAGGACTGGTAGAACATGTGCTCCCTGACTGGGTATGGGCTTCATATCCATACTTTGGTGGGTTTACACGACTAGACTTCATCATCGATTGTCAAGCTATGAGTATACAAGTGAAATCCTAGATTCATCTTAGGGAAAAATATTTTGCACATGAACTTTTCTTTTTCAAAACTTCAAAACTCCAAAACTCCAAAAAAATCAAAAACCTTCAAAACTAAAAAAAAAACATCAAAATCAAAACTTGCGATAACTTAGGAAAAATTTCTTGTTTTTTTGCTTTGAGTGTTGTTTTGCATTGTGCTATCTCATGCATTCACACACTATCACTTGCATTTCATACATCATCACACCCTAGCGTATGGTAACGACCCATGGTCAAGCCAGAAAGTTAGCACTAATCCAAAGTCAGTTGTCTTCCCCATGGCATATTAGTCTAGTCAGGTCCCTAACACTTTGGTGGTAGGGCAAGGTAGTATGCCTCCTATAACCTAAAGCATAAATGTAGGGCCCTCTAGTAGTGCCCCCATTTTAGACATAGATGTTAATCATAGGGCTACACATACCACTATTTCTAAGACTCCTAGGAGTGAGCCACCCACACCAATGGATGGTCGTGTCACACTTGTAGACATGGATGTTGTTAGGATGTACCTGAGTGTAGCTGGAATGGTTTTTCCATTTTTACCATCACTTACCATCCCATCCCGCAGGATACCATCATTGCATCAAGAATCCACCTTCACACACCTATAGCAATCTAGACAAGTTTTTACAAATCCACTTTTTTATTTGACTGTTGCTACCCTAGCTAGCCACCCATCATCCTCTAGCCAACCACCCCTCACATTGCCTCAATAGAACATCACTTGCACCAATTCCCTTTACGAATAAACAACTAAAGTTGCTTCATAAATCCCTAAATCCATTCTAACTATTGCTCTTACAAACCCTATACATCATATCACCCCTCATTCGGTGGCAATACCTTTTGCTACCTACCCTCCACTCACATCCACTACCATGGTTACAACCTAAAGAAGTGAAATTTAAAACATTGCCTTAAGGGCAGTTTATTGCATATAAATAGTTTAAAAGCATTCAAAGGAAAAAGAGCATAAACTTGTAATCTATTTGAAATGAAGCAAATTATTTCAAAAAGAGGGTGGATTTCTCCTTCTATTCATTCATTCATAGCTTCAAACATGATTACAATACATCCCCTCGAGGGCTTTTATAAATGTGATACATCTCAACATTACAATGTACAAGGGATCTAATCCCTTGAAAAGGACTTAAAACGATGTTCTTTGGTGTGAATATCACATTACCACAATTGATAGCTAGTCTTGGGCTTCTCTTCCTTGCCTCTTTAGCTCCTCCCCTATCTAAAATACTTGCACCTACACATAATGGATTGAAAAGGAGTTAGTAGCACCTGTGTTATAGATATAAAAGCCTTGAAAACATGGAAAAGAGATTAATCTAGTAACATCAAAACTAATATATAACACATGGAAATTTATTCTATATGTTGTATAAATGCAATTTTTGAAGAGATTTGAATACAAGATTTAAGGTAAAATTATGCAAAAACAGTGACCGTCCCTGACAGGGACACCTAAACCTACAATAATGGGGACCTCAAATGTGCCATCAAATTAGCTCCAAACTTCACCAAATTTGGACCATGGGTTGATCTAAGCATTCCTAAGGGGTCTATGGAGGAATTTTCCCCAAATTCCATGCTATTTTCTGACCGTACCTAGGTGTGACACCTATTGATTGCTAACCATCCCCAGGTGGGGTAGTTACAAATCTGGCCTATTTTTATCACCAATGCTATTGGGATTTGGTCCAAAACTAGTTTAGGGGTGTTGTCAGCATATGGGGCCAAATTTACCTTCAATTTGGCTAGTTTGGGATGGTTGGATAAATTCCTATTGCCCCTAAAAGTGCCTTTGAATGAAGAGGGTTTCAAGGTCAAATGGGGGGCAAAGTTTGGTTTGTAAAAGGTGAGGATAGAATTGGGCAGCACTTCGTTGCTCAAATGCTTCCACCATCCTCCCTCAAAATGGGTGAATGTACCTCTTTTTATAGCCCAAAAGGGCATCTAGGACAAAGGGGCAAGTCTTGCCATGCAAGGTAGGTGCCACCGCTTGTCCAATTCTTTGGCATGCATAGGTGAGGGAAGGTTTCCCATTTGGGGATCCCAATTTGTAGTCCCTGACTCTAATGGCAGGTCCCCAATCAATTTGGGGTGATTAGATGTGGAAATGGTAGTCCTTGATTTCCATTTCACGTGTCTATTAACTTTTGTAACGGTATATTTAGGGATCATCCCACCCAGGGATGGTTATGCATTGCCATCCCTAGGTGGGACGGTCACCAACTATGACCGTCCCTTGGTCGAAAAGTCACAAGGAAGTGTCCCAAAACTGCCCTAAACTACTGGGAAGCTTCCAAAATGTGTTTTTGAGCCTTATGCAAGCTTAGAGGGGTGCCCAATGGGGCCATATGATGTCAATAAGAGTGGCATATGTTATGCATTGGTGGTCTTATCCAATTTACATGATTTAGGTATCTATAGATGCCCATTTTTGGGATGCGCTATGTGCAACAAAGCGTTGAGCAAAAATAGATCACTAAATCATCAAATTATTAAGTTTTTCATTAACCTAATCAACTCTTGATGCCTCAATTGTGAAAATAGCATACATTCTTGGAATTCTTGTCATTAACATAGTCGAAGGATCAATTTCGGGTATTTCAATTGTATTGTAGTAAAAATCTTATGGGGCTTAGGGTATACTAGGTCTTGGTGCCTTGTATTCTTGTAAACCTTTACATGGGTAAATTCCTGATGTTTCAAGGAGGTCAAGCCTATCTGTTTGTTTCTTATGTTAATTCTTTGCCCCAGCATGGGCTTGAAAATTTATCATTAGCCAAGATTATTTTGAATGCATGGAATTTACACTTTTGAGTGTTTTAATGTTGATTCAATTTTTGAATTAATTATTATGAATACCCCATCAAACGATGATTATATGAGGTCATGACCAATTATGAAGCAATGAGTCACTTGACACATATGACTTAATTGGGGTAGCTCTCTATTTTGCCCATGGTACTATATACCTGTTTGAAGGGGATTTTTGATTGTTTTGATGAATATTTATGGAAGAAAAAGGCTAAAATTTTCATTCCCGTGGAGCTATCCAGCCATGGAGGCCTTCTTGGGGAGTAAAATAAATACTTTTTATGGATCCAAAAATAATTTAGGTTCAATATTGATCCCTGCTAATTTGGTGACCTTTCTACCTTGTTTTTGGTGGGTTTTTTATCATTTTTTTAATATTTTTAAGCTTTTTTAATGCAATTTTTTGGTGAACATACTAAGGGGGGATTAGTACACTATTTATGACCATCCTATGGTGGGAAGACCAGCCAAATATTCTCTCGTCCCACCTAGGGGTGGTCAACTTCTTTTAGAGCTATATAAGCCCAAAATGGGGTATATGAGCTCATTTTTCATTATTCTTGGAGAATTTAGAGAGGATAGAGGTATGAGAGTGATATTATTAAGTGGAGAGCTATAAAAATATCAACCTACAATATGATCTAGCTAGTGGATGCAACAGGTTGTGGAGCTGGTGCGAAACGGGTATGAACCACGTCTTTCTCTGCCCGATTTTATTGTGTTTTTATGATTTCTACTACAATTTTCATACTACACATAAAATAATGGATAATAACCCTAGGAGTAGTGAAATGTATGAAATTTAGCTTTTATTTATGTTTTAGATGCAAAAAATTAGGGTTAAATGCTGAATTTTTAGTGATTTTTAGGGTTTTTTAGGGCATTCTTAGGGGTCAAATTGACCATGTTTTACCCATTTTTGAGGGCCATACCTATAGGGTATGGTCACTGGTGGCCATAACTAGGTGGGATGGCTACAAAATTTGGGGCCATCCCTAGGTGGGATGGCCAAAACTTGGTCCAAAAAGGGTGTATTTTTAGGTATTTGTTTTTGTATTTTAAGGTTATTTTACGCATTTTTAGGGTATTTTTGACACCCTATTTTACATGAGTAGATAGTTAGGAGTTGGTACAGAGTTCCAACTCTCTTTTAGGTCACTAGATACAATTATACTACTATATACTAGTGATGGATCGTTGTCATTGACCTAAAACATGTTACATGGTTAGATCCTGTGGTGGGTGGCCGCGCCTATCTGACTACACTAATAGATCTATGGGACTCTCATACTAATACTTTCTATTTAGATATGAGGGATATGATAGTGAAATTAAAGGATGTATATAAAATACTATGTATTTCAATAGAGGGGTGCCCGATAGTGTCCTATCCTACAAAGCGATGAGAGGCCATAGTATGGAGGTTCTTCAAGGTGTGTTGGGAGGATGCAGTGGTTGATCTTCTTAGTGGAGGGATATTAGTGTCTTTGTGGTATCAGGCTGGTGTGCTTGGCATTAAGCACACCCTGTTGATGATCTTGATTAGTAACATGCTACTACCCAACTCTTTAGGTGTTAGGTTCCCATGGAACCTACTAGAGCTGGTGTTCACTCTTGTGGATTGTACAGAGGATGAGCCCATAGTGATGGCTTGGGGTACTACTTAATTAGCATATCTATATGATGAGTTGTATGAGATATTATCTCATAATTAGAAGGGTTTGGGCTATATATTTATACTATAGGTTTGGTCTTGGAAGCATATTGCTATGGAGAGACCACGGGGACTACCATGGACCACTCAAGTAGAGCTACCAGACAAGGATATTGCCTATGGAGAGCTATGGAAGAGGTCACATGAAGTAGGCCATAGATGGTGATATGCTATAGAGGTTGAGCACTACGTAGAGGCTTTTGCATGACTTAGGGTGGCATACATCGAGTGGAGGTCCTACATGAATTTTCATTACTGGAGGGAGTCTGAGACCTAGCTACATCGAGGAGGGTTTTGGTGAGTCTCTAGATGATGAGGAAAATATAGGTGAGCAATTTGTGCATCAATATGTGTTAGCATATAGGATGGAGTTGATTGATGTACAAGATTCAGTAGGCTTTTATGAGGATGACCTTGGAGATCAGGATATTGAAGAACACAAGCTTATACTGAGAGGGGGGGTGAACAGTATAAGACCACTTTTTACTTTTTCCTTCAACTTAACTTTTAATACAATATTATGCAGTGTATAGAAAGCAGTATCAAGCAGAAATCAAAGCAATACAGAAAACACCATCCACAATAGAGACACAACAATTTACGTGGTTCACCCAAGGTGGGCTACTCCACGGATAAAATTTTCACTAAAATTTTATCAACCAAATCTGGGAAAACCTTTCCCGATTACAATGTTTATGGGTACCAACCCAAAGGAGACACCAATCCCCTAACTCTGCTCTGGCTGGTGATCCTCTAGAAGACCTCTGCCTTCGCTGCCCTTAGCAAGTGGAACTCTATCCATAGAAGACACCTGTCTTCCCTGCTCTGCTGGAGACCTCTCGTCCTCAACTCTATCACCTCAAAGCTGGTCCTCGAAAATGCACTAAACACAGTCCTTCGGTCTAGCACAAATGTCCTCTATATTTTTCTCTGATCTGCACCAAACACAGTCCTTCGATCTGGCACAAGTCTTTCCTCTTCCTCTTTCTCTGGTCTGCACCAAACACAGTCCTTCGGTCTGGCACAAGTCTGTCCTCAAATCTCTTTCTGTTCTATTACAGCCGCATTTGGTCGAAACCAACTTTTGCACTGAATGCGCAAACACAGCAGCACTCGATCGAACATCAACTTATGCACCTCTGTGCAATCATAGCAGCACAGTCTTCGCACACTCTGCTTTTCGACGATCAAACTTCTCCCCCACACTCTATCTACGAATATCGCACTTCGAACGCACACTTCGATCGATGCCTAATCTCTTCAAACAGCCCTCCTTTTATACTAACATAATCAAGATCTAAACCTTGGTCTTAGTCGGCTGTTATGCAAATGCAAAACCCTAACTCCATCGGCTGCATGCCCTAATCTTCGTCGGCCCAATTTTAACTCTGTCGGCTTCAACCGCCTCTGTGGTTCAGTAGCTTCTGTCGCGAAACCACAACATGTCGTGATATCGTGACATTTTTGTAGCCGTACACTTTCTTTTGGCTATTGTCACGATATCGTGACACTTTTGCTTTTGTCTGCCTTGACTACGTTCTTGTCACGATATCGTGACACTTCTGTCTTTGCTGACGTCATCTTCACTCCTGTCGTGAAATCGTGACACTTTAGTCTTCTTGGTCTTCTTCTAGGCTTGCACTAGCGAAAATGGAGCATGTCACAAAATCGTGACACTTTCGCTGCCTTGAGCTTCTCTCTGCCTTACACCCGCGAAACTGGAACATGTCACGAAATCGTGACGCTTTCGCCTTCGAGCTCTTCCTTCTTGAATTCATCGCGAAATCATGACGCTTCTTCTGTTGAAGACTTGCTAACTATTTCTGTCATGAAATCGTGACACTTTCTCCAACCGCAAGCTGCCATCTCAACCTGTCATGAAATCGTGACACTTTCTGCATTCGCAAGCTTTCTCTTCAACCTCGTCGCGAAATCATGACACTTTCTACATCCGTACAACTTCTTTGTAGCCTGTCGCGAAATCGTGACGCTTCTCATTTCAGACTCTTCCCTTTGCTGCATGTCACGAAATCGTGACAGTTCTCACCTCGAGCTTTTCATCATGTCACAAAATCGTGATAGTCCTCACTTAGTCTTTTGCAGCATGTCACGAAATCATGACAGTTCACACTGTGGACTCTCCCTTCTGCATCATGTCGTGAAATCGTGACACTTTTTTGTCCATACAACCTTCCTTGCATTATGTCATGAAATCGTGACACTTTTCCTTCTTTGCCTTCCTGCACTTTTCGAGTCACGAAAATGCGACATGTCACGAAATCGTGACACTTTCCACCTTGCTCTCTTTCTCTGCCAACATGTCGCGAAATCGCGACAGTTTTTCAAAAGCTTTCTCTCTCCTGCCTAAGTCGCGAAAATGCAACATGTCACGATATCGCGACACTTTTTCAAAAACTTTCTCTCTCCTACCTAAGTCGCGAAAATGCGACATGTCGCGATATCGCGACACTTTTTCAAAAAGCTTTCTCTCTCCTGCCTAAGTCACGAAAATGCGACATGTCGCGATATCGCGACACTTTTTCAACTTACTTTCTTTCGAACCTGTCAAGCCGAACCTTCAACAAAACACATTATTTTTACATCAAATCAAATTCTTTCAAAAGCTTCTTGACATCAATGACAACTAATTCACTTGAGCAAATGCAATGTACTCAAGGTACCCAAAATTGCCAACAATCTCCCCCTTTGTCATTGATGGCAACCCTTTACTAAAAACACGTCTCAGGAGCAAAAACCGAAACCAGCTATGCTAACAGCTAAAAATATCCTATTGAAGTTTTGCTCCCCCTGACTTGAAGCTTTCCTCTTTACATTGAAGCTCTCCCCCTTACTCATATCTCTCCCCCTTTGTCATCAATGGCAAAGGGTCACCTTTGGGGCTTGGGACTAAGAATGAGCCTCTTAGCTTAGTCCCTCCCCCACTTCCTCATGAGGAGATTAAAATTGGGGTGGGAGTAAAACTCCCATTAGGCACTGATCATCATCAGTGTCTATAATTTCCTTGCCCGGCCTTTTCTTGAACTTTTTGCCCGCATTCCTGTTTTTGTCACTATTCTTGTTCTTGTTCTCATCCCTGTCCTTTTTCATGCCTTGATCCTTGGACCTGATCATGCTACTGTTCCTGTTCCTGTACCTTGGAAGATCAGCTCTACACTGTCTAGCTGTGTGACCTGCATTGTTGCATTTATAACAAGTAACACTGTAATTTCTTTTAGGCATACCTGTTCTTTGAATCCACCTGTTCTGACTAACCGTGAACCTGATATTAGCCTTGCAGACAATTGCCTTATGCCCAAACTGATTACAAGAGTAGCAATACCCTTGGAAGAAATTACCACTTCTGAAATTGTTGTTAACCTTCTTCATTTGAGACATGCAATGTGCAGCCATGTGACCAAACCTGTAACACGCAAAACATCTGTCATGAAATTTTCCTTTATACGACCTCTTGGGTCCTGAAAACTTCTTCTTCGCATTCTGAATTTCGTTTTCTATTTTTGTGCATCGATCACTCATGGACTCATGTTCTGAAGTACTTTCTTCATCAGAACTCTCTTCCTTTTGGAATCTCTTGCTAGATTCCCCAACCTGTTCTTTGTGTGGCTTAACAAAACCAAGACCTGTTTTATCTGTTGGATTTCTTTGACCTTTGATGAGAGACTTAACCCTTTTGGAGCTATCTTGAAACCTCGTACAACTTATCCTTGTACTCTTTAGTTTCCACTTCCAGAAAAGCCATTTTCTGTTCCAACTCATTATACTCAAGAATCTTAGACTCTAACTCATCCTTGAGTTCCCGTGTTTTAGCTATAGAGAAGTCAAGACTTTATATAAGATCGTCTCTCTCCATACAACATTCATCTAACTTATCCTTGAGTCTATCATTCTTCTTTCTTTCCTTTTTCAAAACACTAAGAGCATTATTAAGTTCACTTTCAAGATCTTTTATTTGTTTGCTTTCTGAATCCTCAAGGCCTTTTCCAGATTTCTTATCACTAGAGGTGCTACCTTTTTCAAAAACCATACAAGCATCTTCTTGATAGTTTTCTGAAGCATCCTTATACATACTGGAAACCAAATCATTATTTGTACATTCATCCTCAAGGTGACCAAAATTTCCACATCTAAGACATTTCATAATAATGAATCTATGTTTCGGTTCTTCCTCTTTTTCGATATGAACAACATCTCATTTTCCTCATCACTTGAAGAGCTTTCACTATCACTGCTAGAACACTTACTTGCTTTGTCTAGGTAGAAGCTCTTCTTGTTCTTGTGTGAATACCTCTTTCCTTGATTGTTGTGCTCATATTTGTTCTTTCTGTAATACCTGTGCTTTTCAGAATCCTTGCTCTTAACATCCTGTTTCTCTTCATCACTTTCATTCTTGGAAACAGTACAGTCAGTAGCATAATGACCGAACTTTCCACAATTGAAGCATCTTATATTTTTCATGCTTTTGTGCTTTCTAGATAACTTGCCTTTCTTGTTGTAATATGCCTCTTCATCACTAGAAGACTCATCACTCTCTTGAAGTTGTTTACCCTTAGATTTCTTGGTAGCCTTGAAAGTTGCCTCTTTCTTGACGTCAACCTTCACCTGAGTTCTCAACTCAAATGCTGCAAGAATGCTATGAAGCTCATCCTTTTTTAGCTTATCCAAATCTTTAGCTTCCTCAATAGCAAAAATATTTTCACTAAATCTATTAGGAAGAGATCTTAAGATTTTATCACAAACATCATTTTCAGCAAGTTCAAGACCTAAGTCTTTCATGGAGTTAACAACCTCATCCATGCGAAGCATGTAGTCACTAATATTTTCATCATCATTCATCTTGAGTTGTTCAAACATACCTTTGAAATGTCTCAACTTGGCCTTTCCGACATTTGCATCACCTGTATGAACCACCCGTAATCTGTTTCCACATTTCACTAGTCTGTCTTGAAGTGAATTACTTTGGTGAGATCTCGCTTTCGTAAGCCTTTCAGGATTGCATTCATTGCTTTTGAATTGTTGTGATGTAGAAGCCTATCTTCTTTAGTATATGGACCATTTACAGGAATAGTATACCCATCTTCAATCACTTCCCACACCTCATTCCCAAGTGCCATTAGATGAACCTTCATCCTTGCACTCCAAAGACCAAAATCTGATCCATCAAGAATAGGTGCTGCATTTTCGCTTGAATAATCCATTGTGTTCTTATCAAGATTTTCCTTCAAGCTGTTTAAACTTTTCGAAGGAACCCGCTCTGATACCAATTGAAGAACACAAGCTTATACTGAGAGGGGGGTGAACAGTATAAGACCACTTTTTACTTTTTCCTTCAACTTAACTTTTAATACAATATTATGCAGTGTATAGAAAGCAGTATCAAGCAGAAATCAAAGCAATACAGAAAACACCATCCACAATAGAGACACAACAATTTACGTGGTTCACCCAAGGTGGGCTACTCCACGGATAAAATTTTCACTAAAATTTTATCAACCAAATCTGGGAAAACCTTTCCCGATTACAATGTTTATGGGTACCAACCCAAAGGAGACACCAATCCCCTAACTCGACTCCGTCGGTGATCCTCTAGAAGACCTCTGCCTCTGCTGCCCTTAGCAAGTGGAACTCTATCCATAGAAGACACCTGTCTTCCCTGCTCTGGCTGGAGACCTCTGTCCTCAACTCTATCACCTCAAAGCTGGTCCTCAAAAATGCACTAAACACAGTCCTTCGGTCTAGCACAAATGTCCTCTATATTTTTCTTTGATCTGCACCAAACACAGTCCTTCGGTCTGGCACAAGTCTGTCCTCTTCCTCTTTCTTTGGTCTGCACCAAACACAGTCCTTCGGTCTGGCACAAGTCTGTCCTCAAATCTCTTTCTGTTCTGTTATAGCCGCATTTGGTCGAAACCAACTTTTGCACTGAATGCGCAAACACAGTAGCACTCGATCGAACATCAACTTATGCACCTCTACGCAATCACAGTAGCACAGTCTTCGCACACTCTGCTTTTCGATGATCGAACTTCTCCCCCGCACTCTATCTATGAATATCGCACTTCGAACGCACACTTCGATCGATGCCAAATCTCTTCAAATAGCCCTCCTTTTATACTAACATAATCAAGATCTAAACCTTGGTCTTAGTCGGCTATTATGCAAATGCAAAACCCTAACTCCGTCGGCTGCACGCCCTAATCTTCGTCGGCCCAATTTTAACTCTGTCGACTTCAACCGCCTCTGTGGTTCAGTAGCTTCTACCGTGAAACCACAACATGTCGTGATATCACGACATTTTTGTAGCCGTACACTTTCGTTTGGCTATTGTCGCGATATCGCGACACTTTTGCTTTTGTCTGCCTTGACTACGTTCTTGTCACGAAATCGTGACACTTCTGTCTTTGCTGACGTCATCTTCACTCCTGTCACGAAATCGTGACACTTTAGTCTTCTTGGTCTTCTTCTAGGCTTGCACTAGCAAAAATGGAGCATGTCACAAAATCGTGACACTTTCGCTGCCTTGAGCTTCTCTCTGCCTTACACCCGCGAAACTGGAACATGTCACGAAATCGTGACGCTTTCGCCTTCGAGCTCTTCCTTCTTCAATTCATCGTGAAATCATGACGCTTCTTCTGTTGAAGACTTGCTAACTATTTCTCGTCATGAAATCGTGACACTTTCTCCAACTGCAAGCTGCCATCTCAACCTGTCGTGAAATCGTGACACTTTCTGCATTCGCAAGCTTTCTCTTCAACCTGTCATGAAATCGTGACACTTTCTGCATCCGTACAACTTCTTTGTAGCCTGTTGCAAAATCGCGACGCTTCTCATTTCAGACTCTTCCCTTTGCTGCATGTCGCAAAATCATGACAGTTCTCACTTTGAGCTTTTCAGCATGTCGCGAAATCGTGACAGTCCTTACTTAGTCTTTTGCAGCATGTCATGAAATCGTGATAGTTCACACTGCGGACTCTCCCTTCTGCATCATGTCACGAAATCGTGACACTTTTTCGTCCGTACAACCTTCCTTGCATTATGTCGCGAAATCGTGACACTTTTCCTTCTTTGCCTTCCTGCACTTTTCGAGTCACGAAAATGCGACATGTCGCGAAATCGTGACACTTTCCACCTTGCTCTCTTTCTCTGCCAACATGTCACGAAATCGTGACAATTTTTCAAAAAGCTTTCTCTCTCCTACCTAAGTCACGAAAATGCGACATGTCGCGATATCGTGACACTTTTTCAAAAAGCTTTCTCTCTCCTGCCTAAGTCGCGAAAATGCGACATGTCGCGATATCGCGACACTTTTTCAAAAAGCTTTCTCTCTCCTGCCTAAGTCGCGAAAATGCGACATGTCGCGATATCACGACACTTTTTCAACTTACTTTCTTTCGAACTTGTCAAGCCGAACCTTCAACAAAACACATTATTTTTACATCAAATCAAATTCTTTCAAAAGCTTCTTGACATCAATGACAACTAATTCACTTGAGCAAATGCAATGTACTCAAGGTACCCAAAATTGCCAACAAATATGCAGTCATAGTTAGCAGCATGAGATGCTATGATTGTGGAGCTGCAGAGTGATCAGGATTTACTATAGGCATAGGTGCAGAGTGCACAGCTTGAGATGGAGAGGTAGGTAGCATTGATAGCTACGCTTTAGGTGCAGGTTCATGGATAGGGTCCTAGCCATGGGGAGTCTAGCAGTGGTGAGTTAGCCATGATGCGAGAGGAGATGGTACATCTCTAGGGTTTGGTGGTGACCTATCAGACTCGATGTTGAGAGGAGCACACCTACATGGATATGATGGAGGATGAGATAGTGCACCTTAAGGGGCGCATACCAGATCGAGCATTAGCTATTGGATCACAATGTAGCCAGAGGAGTGAGACAGGATAGTCATCTACGTGGATGAGGGCTCCAAGCTCTACATAGAGGATGGAGGTGTCTAGAGGTAGCAGGTCAGGGGGGAGTAGGTCTGGGAGCTCATGATAGACTCATACTAAGGGCAAAGGAGAGAGTCGAGGTACCGGTCCTGTGTGACCATGGCTAGCAGACTCTGATGGTTCTTTTTGGACTTTTTGGGTTGTGAAGTCTGATGACTCACTTTTATTGTAGCCTACGGGAAGTTTATGGACTATGATGTAGCTTTTGGATTTTACATATGGACATATATATGTATGACTTTGCTTTGATCATTATGTCATATTTTACTGCTTTATGATATGTATGCTTATTCTATGCTTTATGATGCTTTTGATAAATGTCTAACATGGATGCATGTATTTATCAGATGATGTGAGTTGATGATATGTAGATGTGTAAGCTTTCTCTATATGCTTTTGTAAATTAAAAGATATGCATAAAATAGTCAGTGGCCATCTAAATATTATTGCTAATATTTACCCGGTATCTATCCTATTTCATGAACATCACTTAAGAAACAAAAGTTTATAAGGAAAAAATGTGTATGATTTGATGTAATGATTTATGTGATTTAATTTTGTATGATGGATTTATGATGACTATTTGATGCATTATATGCTAGCACCATAGACTGTACAAAATGTATCTTTGTTATTTTCATGTTATTATAACATTTTATGTAATGGATTTTGTAATTTTGACAAATATGTGACAACATGATGTAAAATGGAATGGATAATGTAATATGATATGATATTATTTGATAGTTTTGAAGAGACTCAAACACTCTAGTTACCTAATCAAAAGTCATATAATAACTATGCAAGATCCTTTGACAAAGTATGCACCTACTAAGATAACCAAGATAATCAACATCCCTATGTGTGCATGTGAGTTCATTACCATGATAACGCATAAGGTTACCCTAGTGCAAATGGGATTCACTCAGCCCATCGGTACTAGAGATCATTCTACGAGTCTCATTATCCTGAGTTTTGTACTTAGTTGGATTAGACTACTAGGTAATCTAGGTTACAACAAGCTAGCTCATCCACATTCAAACATTGGTCTATACCTAAGCAAGTTGCTTAAGTGATAGACATATCATCATGCGGGAGGCTACCACCATTGACAAGTAGGCTATCCACCAAACCTGTAATGAGGATCACCTTATGGTTCTCTAATGCTGAGAATTCCAAGGATTCAAGTTCAAGACTCCCTTATTTTCTTTTAACTTTGAATTTCTCAAGGGAGTTGCTCATTTTTATTTGGTGAGCAAGGGATTTTTGTAGTGGTGAGAACCATTGTTTCTTTTTGCTTTTTCCTAGTGATAATAATCACTGTTTCTTTTTGCATATTTTTGAAGTGATAATAATCATTGTTTTGATTTTTCTCTTTGGGATACTTGCCCCAGTGTAGGGCAAGGGATTTTAGGTAAGGAGGAACTTGTCCTTTTGTCAATTCTCAGCATCTTTGAACCATTCGCACAGGGGGATGAGCAAGATAACCTTTTCGCTTGAAAGTAACCTAGACCACTTTTATAGTTTTCATCTTTCCTTGTGCTAGACTTGGATTTATTAATGTGAAAATGTGTTGGGATTTTGATGTATACCAAGCATTATCCAAGAAGGATTCTACCTTCTAAAAATCATGATAGCTTTCTACAAAATCTGAGAAGACAACTAGATATGGTTGAGTGACCGAAAACTTTAACTATGTTTTACTAACAATGGCTAAGTGACGGGAAACAGACATATAATATGGAATGTGAATGTAAATGGTATATGTAATGTAAACAGGTGGTAATATTGACTCATAATAACAATGATTTTAATAGATGCCTAGTGTACAGACCTGGTGCTAGACATGTATGATCAATTTGGAATGATGCATAATGCAATGATGAGTATGCCTAATGCAATTTAGATGAAGTGCAATGAAGCAATATTTTTGTATTTTGATGATTTTAATGATATTTTTGTATTTTTGATATATATGTATATACAGGTTGACCAATGGGCTTAATGAATGCCATTGGGGCTTTTAGGTGACCAAAGGGCTTATAGACGCCTTTGGAGCATTTTAGGATGACCTAGACAATCGTAGACTACCTAGGAACATTTTAGTTTGACCTAGATGGTCATAGACCACCTAGGGATATTTTATGGGGACCAAAGGGCTTATAGATGCCTTTGGGATTTTTGGATTGACCTAGATGATCGTAGATAGTCTAGGAACATTTTATTTTGACCTAGATGGTCATTGACCACCTAGGAGCATTTTAGGTGACCTAGACGGTCATTGACACTAAGGAAATGCCATAGACTACCTAGGGGTATTTTATTGTGACCAAAGGGCTTATAGATGCCTTTGGAGCTTTTAGGATTGACCTAGATGATCGTAGATAGTCTAGGAATATTTTTATTTGACCTAGATGGTCATTGACCACCTAGGAGCATTTTAGGTGACCTAGACGGTCATCGACACTAAGGAAGTGTCATAGACTACCTAGGGGTATTTTATTGTGACCAAAGGGCTTATAGATGCCTTTGGAGAATTTAAGGTTGACCTAGATGATCGTAGATAGTCTAGGAATATTTTTATTTGACCTAGATGGTCATTGACCACCTAGGAGCATTTTAGGTGACCTAGACGATCATCGACACTAAGGAAGTGTCATAGACTACCTAGGGGTATTTGGTTGTGACCAAAGGGCTTATAGATGCCTTTGGAGCATTTAAGGTTGACCTAGATGATCGTAGATAGTCTAGGAGAATTTTTATTTGACCTAGATGGTCATAGACCACCTAGGAGCATTTTAGGTGACCTAGATGGTCATCAACACTAAGGAAGTATCATAGACTACCTAGGGGTATTTGGTTGTGACCAAAGGGCTTATAGATGCCTTTGGAGATTTTAAGGTTGACCTAGATGATCGTAGATAGTCTAGGAGCATTTTTATTTGACCTAGATGGTCATAGACCACCTAGGAGCATTTTAGGTGACCTAGACGGTCATCGACACTAAGGAAGTGTCATAGACTACCTAGGGGTATTTTATTGGTGCTCTAAGCATGAAATGACCACAAATGACTAACATTCATTGGTTCAGGCTCTTCACTTCCTTTGATGGATGCTAGGTGATAAGTTCCAGGTCCAATATGGCTTGTAATGATGAATGGACCTAACCAGTTTGCTACAAATTTATCTCACAAATTGGAGGGCAAATTTGAGTTTTTTTGGTTCTCTTTTAGAACTAAATCACCAACTTGAAAATCTCTCTGGTGTACTTTCAAGTTGTAAGCTCTCTTAAGACATTCTTGATAAACACGTAGATGCTCGAGGGCATTTACACGTCATTCATCAAGTAACGTTAACTGATCTAAATGAGCTTGCCTAGTTGTATCATCATCAATGAATTCTTGCATGGAAATGCGTAGTGATGAAATATCTAACTCTAGAGGCATGATGGCTTCAGCACCATACACTAGTGAAAATGGAGTTGCCCTAGTGGGCATCCGAATGCTAGTGTGATAGGCCCAAAGGGCAAGAGGTAATTGATTATGCCAATATTTATGATTTTCCTTGATGGTTTTCTTCAAGATGGCTACTACTATTTTATTTGATGCCTCTGCTTGCCCATTGGCCTATGGATAATAGGGCATGGAAAAGCTATGCTTTATGTTATACTTTGTTGTTAATGCATGCACATCCTTATTTTTGAAGGGTGTTCCATTATCCGATATTATTTTGGATGGAATACCAAAATGACATATGATATTATGTAGCATGAACTCCACAATGCGAGGTCCAGTCATAGTGGTAAGGGGAATTGCTTCCACCCATTTTGTGAAGTACTCGGTTGTCATTATGATAAATGTGTGATGGCCCAAAGAGGTAGGTGAGATTTTCCCAATTAAATCAAACCCCCATTGTGCAAATGGCCAGACCGATTGAATCGGTTGTAAGGCCTATGAAGGTACGTGTGTCAAATTTGCATGATGTTGACACTTCATGCACTTCTTTACATAAGCGCAACAATATTGCTCTAAAGTTGGCCAATAATAGCCCATGCGAAGAATGCGCTTAGCGATGGCCATGCCACTAAAGTGGCCACCACATGTACCATCGTGTGCTTGGGAAATGGCCCAAGATGACTCCTGTGAGTCTAAGCAATGAAGGAGGATACCTTCATAACTCTGATGATACATTATGTCTCCTAATAAGACATATTTTGCCACATTTTGTTTAAATGCTCACTTTGCGGCATGCGACAATCCAGGAGGAATATTTCCCAGTTTAAGATAATCTTTAATCTATGTGGCCCAATATTACCTTGAAGAAGCCTCAATATTATGAATCGTGCAATCCTTTTGATGTTCATCTCATGTGAATGCTGATTGAGAATGAACTTGAAGATATAGTGTTATGCTAGTATCAAAAGAATTCTGAGGGAACAGAGTCCCCCATTGGGCGTTATTCAAATAATTGTGTAGTTGAGAGAACCTTTCATGTGAAGGCTCAATCTGAATCATGTGAACATCTGGTGTGGCGTTATGCTCATCATGCTCAGTCATAGATTGCACTAGCATTTTTACTTGAATAGTCATGATATCATCTGAAGGGTTTTGTGGGATTAGTGACCCTAAGGAAGCCATTGTATCCGCAAAATGATTAGATGAGTGAGGGAGTGCCTCTATATCATACCATTCAAATTTTTCTAGAAGTTTGTCCACTAGGGCTTTGTAGGCTTGCAATATGGGACACCTACACTAGAATATCCCTTTAACCTGATTAACTATGAGCAAGGAATCACCAAAAATGTTTAACTTTGTGATTTTCATGGTGATTGTCATCTGAAGACCAATGATGAGGGCTTCATACTCGGCATTGTTGTTGGTACATGGGAAATCGAGTTTAAATGAAAGAGGTATTGGAGCCCCTTGCGGTGTGAAAAACATGATACCTGCACCACCCCCTTGCTCGCATTTAGAACCATCGAAGAATAGAGTTATGTCCGCCTGTGACTCAGGCTCTATAGAATCAGGTGATTCTGAGATATGAAACACTCCATCATCGAGAAGATCTACATTTAGAGGTTGGTCATCTTGGAGAGGAGCCTCTGCTAGTTGATCGGCTATGACCTATCCTTTGATTGATTTTTGTCCAATGAACTCTAGGTCAAATTCTATCAACAACATTATCCATTTCATCATGCGACTATTGTGATATGTTCTACTCATCATATATCACAATGGATTTTCCTTAGATATGACATACATGGTATGATTGAGCATATAATGGCATAGCTTTTTAGTGGCAAAGACCACTGCTAAGCATAGCTTCTCAACGTATGCATACTTGATTTCATAGCTGACCAATGTGCGGCTAATGTAATATGTAGCCTGTTCTTTATGAAATTCATTCTTTTGGGACAACATGGTGCCCAATGCCAACTCAGTAGCTGAGATGTATAAATAGAATGACACTCCTAGTCATAGAGGAGCCAATACGGGTGGTGAAGCCAAGTATTTCTTAATATCATCAAAGGCATTTTGACATTCTTCATCCCAATGAAATGAGACCCCCTTGTGTAGCAACCTATTCATGGGTCGACACTTATCCGATAATTGCGCTATGAAGCATTTTATGGATGTGACCTTTCCTTGCAAGTTACGTAGCTGCTTAATGGTTATGGGGGAGGCATTTCTAATATTACCTTGACCTTGTTTGGATCTACCTCTATGCCTCGCTTGGAGACTATGAATCCCAAAATTTTACCAGATGTGACATCGAAGACACACTTTTTGGGATTAAGCCTAACATTGTGCTCAATGAGGTGATCTAGAACCTTACATAATACATCGATATGCTCATGGCATAATAAATATTTCACCAATAAGTCATCCATGTAATCTTCCAAAATCTTATGCATGTAGTCATGGAAGATATACATCATGGCTCATTGATAGGTGGCGCCAACATTCTTAAGGCCAAAAGGCATGACCTTATAATAGAATGTCCCCCAAGGCGTTGTAAACACCATTTTGATTTGGTCTTCTGGATTAATACGGATTTGATTATATCCAGAGAAACCATCCATGAGGGAAAGCATTTCATGTCCTGTTGTAGCATCTACCAACGCATCAATGTTAGGTAAGGGAAATTCATCCTTAGGACTCGCTTTGTTAAGATCTCTAAAGTCAGTGCAAATGTGAATCCTCCCATCAGGCTTCTTGATGGGAACCATGTTTGAAACCCATGGCGGATAGTCTACTGAGATGATGAAATCAACATCCAACAACTTTTGTAATTCATCTTTCACCATTAAGGCTACTATTGGGTGCATCTTGCACAACTTTTGCTTGACTGGTTTTATCTTTGGGTCCAATGTAAGATTATGCATGACTAGATTTGGGTCCAGTCCTGGCATGTCTTTATAAGACCAAGCAAAAGCATTCATCCTTTATTTCAATGCTTGTGTGAAATCATCTTGTTCAACTAGGGATAGACCTTCCCCTAGTTTGATAATGCGAGGATTATCAAGATCTGTACTGATATCCTTGTCAATTGTTGGCTCAATTGACATATGAGACCCATATTCCAACTGATGTGGAGTGGGAATCAAATGAATGTCATCAGATGGGTTTGCTTCATCCATAGGAAATTCAGGATCAACCTCGGCTTGAAAAACATTCTGAGTAGTTCTTGGAGAAAATTGAAATGGTTGTAACATTTCCTTGCAAGGCCAATACTCTGATGGTGATGGGGTAGAATCTCCTCGATCAAAGTCAATTGCCTCAATGTCGAGATGCAATGACTTTGATGGGTTATTCGGATCTATCAATGGTGTGGTTAAATCTATGGAAATCATGTTGATGGATACATGATCTCCTATTCTAGGGTGAGTGGGTCTAGAGACCTGATGTTGTCTCATAACTCATGGGGGTGGCTCTGGTGGAAATGGAATTAATGGTGGTGGCCTATGCGGAAGAGGATGAGCTTGCTCTTCATGTGGTAAGAGCTAGCATCAGATGGGGCCTTGGATGGGGAATAACATGCAAAGATAATATTCATCCTCATCATCCAAGGGGAACACTCTCTCATGTTCATCATCTGAGCTAGGATAGTTTATTGGTGTGATGCCATAGTCATCTTCATCATCACTCATCCATTCATGAGGAGGACCTTGATCCTCTTCCTCACTATCAGATTTCAAGGTATGTGAGCTTTCCCCCACTTCATGGGGTTGGGCAACATCACTTGATAGTCCTTGATCTATCATATCTATGGGGAAATGATCCCCCAAGGAATGGATGTGATTCAGATTGGTATATGGATCACATGTAAGCTTATCCTGATAACCTAGACATAGGTGTTCTAGACTATCTATGAGGACATCCAATGGTACTGGCTTATTGTGTCCCAACCTAGATTTATCATAAGGTAGTTGATATTGGGGCTGACATGGGACATGAGTACCCTACTCATATAGGCCTAAACCAAAACCATGCCAATTACAGTGATCTAAGTACCGCAATGCATAATCTAGATTCGACAAATAGTTTACATCCTCCAAAAAAGGTTCATCATCTTCTACTTTCGAAGGAATTGGTAGAGCTCCATACTCTAAACCTCCATATACAAAATTAGTTTGATTGGGAGGTAGACCAAGAGGCACAATGCTACCTATGGGAAGATGAGGTCACCCCATATCTTGCATTGTCTCTACGGATGGAACCATTGTGACATTTCTCACTAGATATTCTCCTATCCCTATGCTAGACATATGCACTATGGTCTGGGATGGCGAAGGTGGATGAGATGGGAGTGAGGTTTGAGGTGACTCAATGTGAACCTCTAGAAGTGATTCCTCATTTACTAAACAAGGGATCTCCTCCATGGATATGGTGGAAACTAAAGGTGGGCTCTCATCAATGGGCCTTTTTGACATGTTCCTCGATGGAGGATCTGACGATGTCGAAGGCATCTCTATGGCTATCGATGATGAGGATGGGATGGATGAAGATGTAGATGGTGGAATGGAAGGTGATGATGGAATGGGTAGACCCTGAATAGGTGTATTCAGTCGGAATTCTACATGAGTCGAAGGTAATGTCGACTCTGGCATCTGTTGCACCATATTGCAGTATTTGAAGGGCTCTAGATCGGTAGAGACTACATGGACTTGCCCTTCATGAGTGTATTTAAGACATTGATGTGCAATGGATGGGACACACTTCATATCCCATATCCAAGGTCTTCCTAGAAAAATGTTGTACGCCATATCACCTTCCAGCACATGACACAATGTCGGTATAGTCTTGCGCCCCACCTGGATGGGTAAGACTATGGTACCAATAGTAGAACATATTGTGTCATTGAATGCATGAAGAGTGTAAGTTGATGCAACAACATGAGATGCTAGAAATTTTAAATGTTTCAATGTTGTGGTTGTAATGATATTGCTCGAGGAACCGGTGTCTATGAGCACTCTTTTGTATGGTACCTCATTTACACATGCGATGATGTGCAAAGGAGGATCTACCACGTCATTGGCTATTCCCTTAAGCTCATGCTCATGAAATGTTATTACTGGTTCCTTGCACTATTGCACATGACCCACAAAATCAATGAAGGAGTTAGACTCCTATGGTTGCAACTCTATTGACTTTAAAATATCCATCAAAGCATCCCGATGTGGAGGTGATTGTTGGATTAGCTCATAGATGGACAATCATGTTGATGTTGTCCTCAAGATTTGTGCAAGCTTGTTCTTTATTGTTAACGTTGGCCTAGATGGAAGGCCCTGTACTATAGGTGGTGTAGTTTATGATGTAGTGGGAACATCACTTGAAGCTGCAACTGGTGCAACTTGGCTTGGATATCTTTTGTTCCTAGTCACAATACTCACCATCCCAACATACCCTTGGATAGGGGGTGTTGTCTTCACCTCATTCATCGATTTAGCAGGCACTGCCTGTACCTCATGAGTTGGTAATGGGTCTTTGTATATACCCATATGCTGATTGGTAGGGGCTAATGGAGCATCGACTTGAAGCTCATTCCTCTCAATCATATCTTGTACTAGGTGTTTAAAACCATAGCACATTTGTAAATCATGGCCACCTTGTCGATGAAATTTGCAATATTGATCCTCTCGATATCCCATAGGCTTGGGTTTACCTATTTCTAGATCGATGGGTTTGATATCTGGTAGATTAATCATTTTTGCAACCCACAATCGATCGAATAGAGAATCCATGGATTCAATGAAGGGAGTAAATTGTCGCTTAGGGTGACGCTATTGGTTTTGTCCCTGATTCGCTTGACCATTACTATTATAGCTCGTAGGAGGAGGTTGGGCCTGATAGTTCACCTTTTGAGGAGGCATCGCTTGTGTAGACCCAAGGATATTTATGGCCACTTGATTGACCATTGCTGGCTTTGTAGGTGCCGAGCTATTTTTAGGATTCTTTGTCCACTCCTTCTTACGAGGTTTAGTTATTTCTCCCTCTTGGATTTTTATTTCCTCTATGTTTCTAGCCTATGCTAGAGCTTCTTCCAAGGTAGGGTATTGTTGTAATTGCAATGTCAAAGAGATGGGTTTTAAGAAACTCTTTGAAAACAACCGAGTTAACTCAATCACTGGTAATAGATAAGGTAGCTTAGCCAAAAGTGTTCACCACCTATTTTTATAATCAGTAATTGACTCATCCTCAGTTTGTTTCAACCCCGTGAGGTCTATTAATGTCACCTTCCTTTTGGTGTTAAAGGTGAAACATTCCAAAAATGCGTCAATGAATTGTTCAAATGTGTAGATGCTATGTTTTGGAAGTTGGTTGAACCACTCAATGGTAGGACCAGAGAGGGTACTTAGGAAAGTTCTGAGGAGCAATGCATCATTGTCCTGTATGTTAAAGCACAGATTTAGAAATCTAGTAACGTGCTCTTGAGCATCTTCTTCCCCCTTGAATCTATCAAATTTGGGCATTTTGAAATGCTCAGGATAAATCGGGGAAGGAATGGATGGGTGTAATGGTTGGTTCTTTAGCTGACGCAAAGTAGGCTTTTGAAGCCCATTGCCAGTTGTCCTACCTTCTACAGTTTCTAAGCGTGCAAGCAAAGCTTGATACGCATATGAGGATTTGATTTCCTCTTCCTTATTTTGAACTCGTAGAGGTGGATGAGGAATATTAAGCATAGGTTGGGGTGGTTGATTGACATCAGCCATGCCTCCATAAGGTGCTTCTATATAATCCTCATTTTATTCCAAATCATCGTAGGCCCCATAAGGTGTTTCTGGTATGGGCCTACAAGGAGGAACGAATGCCTCTTGAAGGTGATCTATGTTTGGCCTATCATATATATTCTATTCAGGCCTAGGAGGTCTAGGAGGTAACATTGGATTAGGTCTAGGAGACCTATCTTGTTGGAGATTTGGTTGCCTTGGGCGAGCCTCCTATCTATGCGTATTTGGAGTAGAAGCTCCATTACGCAAAGTTTCTTGAATTTGGCATTCAAGTCTTTCTTTCTCTAATTGTTGCCACTACTCTAAAATATCTAGGTGATGTTTATCAGACCTAAGTTGATTAAACTTGGCCTAGTGGTCAGCATACTTCTTTACCAACTGATTGATCTGATCAATTGTATTAGGTCTAAGTGCCTTAGCACTATTACTCTGATATCTATCTTGTTCAGGGGGTTCGTGAGATCTATTACAACTTTCCCTCGATTGAGGTAGGTTGCATTGACTTGAGGCTCACCCCTAAATAGATCTTCTTGATAATCTACTAGTGTAGAGGCACAATGTGCTTGCATTGACACATTTGAATGAGGATAATCTGGATGTTCCTCAGGTCTTCCCTCATAAACAAGGAAAGGTAAGGTGGAATGAGGTCACCTATGGCGATGAGTATTACCCTCATCATGATCATGGCACCATGGGGAAGGGTGGTTTGAAATCATAAGATGATCATTCAACCCTACCTTAGGTGACAAGTCATATTCCTACGCAATAGTGTGAGGAGTAGACCGAGCAGGCACACGAATGCATGGGATTGCTCTATTGGGAAGTGCTCCATTGCATGGTGACTCTTCTCGAAATAAGGCATTAGAAACATCTATATTAGGGAAATAATTCCCTAAAAGGGGACTGTTGCCTATGGGGGTACCCCATGTAGGAGTCCCTTGTTGGCTAGGTCCCTTTCTTGCTGTTCTAGGAGTAACCATCCATTCATCTACCACTCGATGATTAGGGATATGACTTCCTAAATTGGGACCATCACCTATGGGGGTGCCCCATGTAGGGGTCCCTTGTTGGCTAGGTCTCCTTTCAGCCCCTCTAGGGCCAGGAAGAGTAGGTGGTCTCCAAGGAGGTATTACCATGTCCTTGGGATCTAGGCGAAGACGTTGTATGTCCTCTTCCCTACTCCCCACAACTTCCACCCTTAAATGGGCTTGGCTATGGGTATGTACCATAGCTATGTACTCTAGACTACTATATATGATTATCTCCTTTACAATTTTTATGAATTTGAAACAAACAAACAATAGAAACACACAAGTATAGAAGTGATTATCTCTTTTAAATATTTTAAATGTGAATCCCTAAACTATTTGTTGTGTTTCAAGATGTGTTGCTTTGTAAAGAAAATACTTGGCATGTTTGATATTTCATTGGATGATATACTCAAATTTTAAAGGATTTCACCTATATACTCATAGCTCGACAACCGGTATGGTGATTAATTCCATATTATTCCAGTCACGTAATCCAATCTAAGGTATGGTGATGAATTCCATACTCGATCAGGGAGCATAGGTCCTATCGATCCTCACCCAACACCCTATGCATAGTGATACACCCCTCCGAAGAGGAATGCATGCTATTTTGCATGGTTAGGATAGATCTTGGAGTCGATATTGGCCAATAAAATAAGGCTCATGGGAATCAAGTGGTAATTAAATCCAACTCACCAATGTTTAAAATACCTCATGTTGTGTGTGTGGTTCCTTTTACAAATTTGAAATAAAACAAGAGAGCACTCAATGATGATTCACTAAATGCATGAAATTACATTTTTCTTTCAGAATCATTAGTAGCATAAAAGGAAAGCACTAAAATTGAAAACCTATATGAACTTAACCTTCTTTGGTAAGTTTCAAGCAAGCAAACCAGACAAAAAGCATAAAATATACTATTCTTTTCCCTATTTTCTCTGATCTAATTAATGCAATATTTTAGAAAGAGGATATCTAACCTTTCTATGCATAGAGAAGACAAGAAAACTATGAAATTTGACAAATTTTAACAACAAATATGCAAATTGAAAGTGAAAATGGGTGTAAATTCTGACCTGGAACTTGTTGTTTCTGCAAATTTTTGTAGAAACCCTCTAGTTTTGTGACCATCCCTAATAGGGATGGTTAGCATTTTGGGGCCGTCCCACCTAGTGACACCTAGCTGGCCATCCCACCCAGTGACACCTAGCAGCAAAGGGGTCATTTCTGCTCCAAATGGTCAAAACCTGCAACCTGCAAAACAGAAAATGGAGGTCAAAATTGACACATTCAAAGGGGAGATAGAAATAATCTCATATACCATGATCACCACTGAAGAAGCAAAATTTACAACATCGCCTTAAGGGCACTTTATTGCAATGTAAAGTAGTTTAAAAGCATTCAAAGGGAAAATAGCATAAACATGTAATCTAATGAAATGAAGCAAAGTATGTAATAAAGAGGGTGGATTTCTCCTTCTATTCATTCATTCATAGCTTCAAATATGATTACAATACATCCCCTTGAGGGCTTTTACAAATGTGATACATTTCAACATTACAATGTGCAAGGGATCTAATCCCTTGAAAGGGACTTAAAGTGATGTTCTATAGTGTGAATCTCGCATTCCCACAATTGAGAGCTAGTCTTGGGCTTCTTTTCCTTGCCTCTTTAGCTCCTCCCTCCTATCTAGAATACCTGCACCTACACACAAGGGATTGAAAAGGGGTTAATAGCACATGTGTTATAGAATCAAAGCCTTGAAAACATAGAAAAAGGAGTTAATCTAGCAATATCAAAACTAATCTATAACACATGAAAATTGTTCTAAATGTTATATAAATGTAATATAATCTAATATAAATGCTTTTGGAGAGATTTGAACACAATATTTAAGGTAAAAGTTGTTGTAATCACAATGACACTGAGAGGGGGGGTGAATCAGTGTGTTCTTTAAAAACTTCTAAAACAATTAGATTATAAAACCAACAGCAATTTAAAGCGAGATAAAAGAGATACTAAATGCATCAAGAAAGCATCACACATAACACAACATTTTAACGAGGTTCACCAATGTGGCTACTCCTCAAAAAGACTGCTTGGACTACCATCCAAATCCAGTCAATGCAAAGCTACAACTTTACATAATCCTTTACCAACACCAACTGGAAGGAGCACCAACCCCTTAACTTTATCTGCTTCAATAGAATGGAGCACCAACTCCTATTTTACCAGCACCTACTGGAAAGAGGCACCAACCCCTTAATTTTCCAGCACCAACTGGACAAATTGTTTACCAGCACCAACTGGAAAGAGGCACCAACCCCTTAATTTGCCAGCACCAACTGGACTTCAATATTGAATAAAAAATGTTTGACATATACCTTTGTTATTGCAAGACTCTAACTGGTCTACATCACCTTTGCAATCTCTGTGCACTCTGCTCTCTCTTGCACAATCACTTCACACAGTTTGCTGCACTGCTACAGCCAGACTTTGCAATCAACTTTGCCCTTCGCGCTTCTCTGCACACTCTGCTTTCTCTGCGCACACGCTTCGCACACTCTGTGTCGTTTCACATTCTGCTCTCTGCTCAACACGAACTTCACTTTCACAAACACTATGCTCGCATTCGCACTTTATCTTTTCACCCCACTTTTCAAACTCGAAGTACCCTTGCTTTTATAGAAGAAGTTTTAGGAACAAACCCTAAAAGAACGTCGGTTGAGAAACCCTAGAATTTGTCATCTGCCAAACCCTAAAATCCGTCGGCCCAGATTTAACTTTGTCGGCCTCAAACACTTCTTCCACCTTCGTCACTTTCCCGTAGCTTATTGTCGCGAAATAGTAACATGTCGGCCCTTTTAATTTAATTTAATATTTTAATTTAAATTTTAAATAAAATAAAATTTAAACTAAATATTTAAAATTAAATATCTTCATCACCGGGGCATCTTTTTCAACGAAACGAAGAGCCAACTTGGGTTTTAAGAAAAACCCATTTCAAATCTGTTATCCATGGTTTTAAATAAAACTTTTTATTTTGACTGCCTTGGTTTTCACAAAAAACCTTTAAAATTTAAACTAAATATTTAAAATTAAATATCTTTATCACCGGGGCATCTTTTTCAACGAAACGAAGAGCCAACTTGGGTTTTAAGAAAAACCCATTTCAAATCTGTTATCCATGGTTTTAAATAAAACTTTTTATTCTGACTGCCTTGGTTTTCACAAAAAACCTTTCCGCTTCTTGACATCTCTGGTTCTGAAGACTTCTTCTTCTCATTCTGAATTATGTTTTCTATTTCTGTGCATCTATCATTTAAGGACTCATGATCTGACTAACTTCTGAACTTTATCCTCTCGCATCCGAGTGACTTCGAACTGCCTGTCCATTGCATCATTAGATCTAACTGATCGTATTGACAACAATGACAATCCTCCCGCAACACCTTGCTCAACACCGAACTCCTATCCATTGTACTTTGGCTGCACCTTGTCGTTCAATAAACTCTTGTCCATTGCATCAATAAATCGGTCTGACTGTGTTGACAACAATGACAATACTATTTGCTGCACTTTGCTCAACAATCTCCCCCTTTGGAATTGTTGGCAACACATGTGCAATTTTCCTGTAAATCTTCTCCCCCTTTGACAATAATACCAAAGGGCTCACTGCAGACTCCCCCTGAGTCTATGCACAATATTCTTAGACACAAATTATTACAATTAGCAAATATTCCAAGCATGAACAAGAAGAAAAACAAGTACACAAATGCTCCCCCTGAGTCCAAGACCACTTCATTTCACTGATTGACAACATCATGATAAGCATAATAGGCATCAATAAAATCAACAATGTGAATAGCAGCAATAACCAGTGAATGACACCATCACCGTCAACTTCACCAATATAACATGTGTAAGAACATGACTGAACCACTGTCTTCTGTGCAACTACCCTCTGTTGCTTTGCAAACTCAAACTTGTCCACTGTTAGTGAAGGCATACAATAATCTTATATAGCCAACTTTTTGTTCTGCAATGCCAACAACATCTGCATACAACTTCACCATGCATCTTGGATATATTCTCAACAAGCTTGAACCCAATGACAGTTGTTTGTCTCTCTCTGCAGTGAGAATCCAGTAGGCTACCTCAATCCACTTTCAACTCTATGCAAGTACCAAACACTATTCATCACCAGGCTGGAAATCATCTGGCTGCTCATTAAAAAACTTTTTTCTTCAATCTTCCCATTCAACATGCTGATTTCACTTTTGTCAACAGAATTGACAAGTGACTCACATCTGTACCAATTTTTGTCCAGCACTGCAATTTTGCTGCCAACTCTTACTTTCAACTATGCATGTCGAAAGAAGACATTTTGTCAAACACTTTATGGCCAACCGTAGTGCACCTTACTCAGCCTCAAGCTTCTTATCCTTGGACTGGCATTAAATCAATAGTTAAAACAAAACTGTCTGTGAATTAAATATATTCACCAAGGTGTCATGAAAGATCTGGCAATCTTCACATCAAAGAGTAAAAACAAATACATGCTGCTCGAAACACAAATACACAACTAGGGCAAGCATTCTTTCGTTGAGCAAATTATCTGGACTATTATGATTCGTAATTTTGAACAATGGTATTAAGAATCATCAACAGTACAACAATGACATATCTCAAAACTACCAATGGTGACAACTCTCAAATTAAACACCACACTTCACGGCATTTCCACAAACCACTATATAAACTGAAAAACACACTTTAACAACTATACAACATTAACTCGACTGCTTACCTTTCATCCTCAGATACCTAGACAAATACATAGGAGCATTAAAATAAAACTTTAATATTGCTCCTCCCGAGGATGTGCCACCTGGAGTTGCTTAGAGCAATGGCAGAGTAGCCTCCTTCAATCCAAGGAGACACAATTTCCTTTCTTCTGTCTTTCTCCAGGCTTTCCTGAACTTGGGCTTGGGTTTTTCAACAACATCCCTATTTTGCTCCTGTTCGTGAACTTGAACATTTCTCTTGTGGGGTTGTCTCTTGTGCATTCTTGATGGATGATTATTTTCTTTTCTTTTATGCACATGATATGTTCCTTGTCGGTGTTGTCCTCTTTGTGTCTGATGAAATCTAGGGTTTTGCCTTAGATTAGATATAGAAGTGCTTGGACAGAACCTTGCTATGTGCCCTTGACCGTTGCATTTAAAACATTGCACATGTTTTATTCCCTGTCTGTATTGCATTCTATGTGTATGATGAAATCTATGGTATTGCCTTAGATTGGATACAGAAGTGCTTGAACAAAACCTTGCTATGTGCCCATGGCCATTACATTTAAAACATTGCACAGGGTGTTCACTCAAAAAAATAGAAGTATTTTTATCAAGCATAACTCTTTGATCTATTGTTCAATCCACAATAAATTGCCTTGTGACCAAAGTGGTTGCATTTAGAACAATAGCCATAAAAAGCATTATTATTAAAAGAGTGAGAGTGAGAGAACCTCTTTTGTTGTGGTTGCTTTGTCGTAGATCTTCTTTGATATTTTCTTCCTTTTGAGGATTCGACTTGAGACTTTTCTTGTTTCAATCCTTCAACCGAGGACTTCTTCTTCTCTGCATATTTGGAGGATGAAGGTTGTTCAGCTTCATATCCAAGACCAAACTTAGTTGTGGAGCTTCTTTGTTGATTTATCATTGTATCTAGCAACTCTGTGCTCTTCTCAAATTTGAGATTTATATTGGCCTCTTTTAGTTGTTTCTTCAATGAAACAATCTCTTCTTCTTGTTGGCAGCATACGGTCTCTTTCTCATTGATCTGAGACCTAAGAATATCTTCAATCCTTTTGTTCTGTTCTACTTGCAGCTTTAGATCAACAATAACCTGTTTATATTCCTCTTCACTTGTGTTGTATACATCATTCTTATTATCCAATTGTGTCTTCAAGGCTTCTTCTGATTTCTTGGCCTTTTGAACTTGTAGGAAGAGATCTTCAATCTCATCCTCATATTCTTCTAATTTCTTGGACAATATTTTGTTCTTTTTCTTTTCTATTCTCCACTCTTCAAGAGCAGATATCAACTCTCCTTCAAAATCTACTTCAGCCTCAAGATTTTCATCACAAACTTCAGGATTCACTTCTTCTACCTTTTTCGGTTCAAATTTCTCTTCTACAAGGAACCGAAACTGACTGGGATGCCTTTTTGGATGAGGATCTATTCTTCTTAGCCATTGTGTACTAATCCAAGATCAACCCTGACTGATTTAGCCAAAATTGGGAACCTGGCTCTGATACCAATTGTTGTAATCACAATGACACTGAGAGGGGGGGTGAATCAGTGTGTTCTTTAAAAACTTCTAAAACAATTAGATTATAAAACCAGCAACAGTTTAAAGCAGATAAAAGAGATACTAAATGCATCAAGAAAGCATCACACATAACACAACATTTTAACGAGGTTCACCAATGTGGCTACTCCTCAAAAAGACTGCTTGGACTACCATCCAAATCCAGTCAATGCAAAGCTACAACTTTACATAATCCTTTACCAGCACCAACTGGAAGGAGCACCAACCCCTTAACTTTATCTGCTTCAACAGAATGGAGCACCAACTCCTATTTTACCAGCACCTACTGGAAAGAGGCACCAACCCCTTAATTTTCCAGCACCAACTGGACAAATTGTTTACCAGCACCAACTGGAAAGAGGCACCAACCCCTTAATTTGCCAGCACCAACTGGACTTCAATATTGAATAAAAAAATGTTTGACATATACCTTTGTTATTGCAAGACTCTAACTGGTCTACATCACCTTTGCAATCTCTGTGCACTCTGCTCTCTCTTGCACAATCACTTCACATAGTTTGCTGCACTGCTACAGCTAGACTTTGCAATCAACTTTGCCCTTCGCGCTTCTCTGCACACTCTGCTTTCTCTGCGCACACGCTTCGCACACTCTGTGTCGTTTCACATTCTGCTCTCTGCTCAACACGAACTTCACTTTCACAAACACTATGCTCGCATTCACACTTTATCTTTACACCCCACTTTTCAAACTCGAAGTACCCTTGCTTTTATAGAAGAAGTTTTAGGAACAAACCCTAAAAGAACGTCGGTTGAGAAACCCTAGAATTTGTCACCTGCCAAACCCTAAAATCCGTCGGCCCGGATTTAACTTTGTCGGCCTCAAACACTTCTTCCACCTTCGTCACTTTCCTGTAGCTTATTGCCACGAAATAGTAACATGTCGGCCCTTTTAATTTAATTTAATATTTTAATTTAAATTTTAAATAAAATAAAATTTAAACTAAATATTTAAAATTAAATATCTTCATCACCGGGGCATCTTTTTCAACGAAACGAAGAGCCAACTTGGGTTTTAAGAAAAACCCATTTCAAATCTGTTATCCATGGTTTTAAATAAAACTTTTTATTTTGACTTGCCTTGGTTTTCACAAAAAACCTTTAAAATTTAAACTAAATATTTAAAATTAAATATCTTTATCACCGGGGCATCTTTTTCAACGAAACGAAGAGCCAACTTGGGTTTTAAGAAAAACCCATTTCAAATCTGTTATCCATGGTTTTAAATAAAACTTTTTATTCTGACTGCCTTGGTTTTCACAAAAAACCTTTTCGCTTCTTGACATCTCGGGTTCTGAAGACTTCTTCTTCTCATTCTGAATTATGTTTTCTGTTTCGGTGCATCTATCATTTAAGGACTCATGATCCGACTAACTTCTAAACTTTATCCTCTGCATCTGAGTGACTTCTAAACTGCCTGTCCATTGCATCATTAGATCTAACTGACTGTATTGACAACAATGACAATCCTCCTGCAACACCTTGCTCAACACTGAACTCCTATCCATTGTACTTTGGCTGCACCTTGCTGTTCAATAAACTCTTGTCCATTGCATCAATAAATCTATCTGATTGTGTTGACAACAATGACAATACTATTTGCTGCACTTTGCTCAACAATCTCCCCATTTGGAATTGTTGGCAACACGTGCAATTTTCCTCGTAAATCTTCTCCCCCTTTGACAATAATACCAAAGGGCTGCTGAGACTCCCCCGAGTCTATGCACAATATTCTTAGACACAAATTATTACAATTAGCAAATATTCCAAGCATGAACAAGAAGAAAAACAAGTACACAAATGCTCCCCCTGAGTCCAAGACCACTTCATTTCACTGATTGACAACATCATGATAAGCATAATAGGCATCAATAAAATCAACAATGTGAATAGCAACAATAACCAGTGAATGACACCATCACCGTCAACTTCACCAATATAACATGTGTAAGAACATGACTGAACCACTGTCTTCTGTGCAACTACCCTCTGTTGCTTTGCAAACTCAAACTTGTCCACTGTTAGTGAAGGCATACAATAATCTTATATAGCCAACTTTTTGTTCTGCAATGCCAGCAACATCTGCATACAACTTCACCATGCATCTTGGATATATTCTCAACAAGCTTGAACCCAATGACAGCTGTTTGTCTCTCTCTGCAGTGAGAATCCAGTAGGCTACCTCAATCCACTTTCAACTCTGTGCAAGTACCAAACACAATATTCATCACCAGGTTGGAAATCATCTGGCTGCTCATTAAAAAACTTTTTCTTCAATCTTCCCATTCAACATGCTGATTTCACTTTTGTCAACAGAATTGACAAGTGACTCACATCTGTACCAATTTTTGTCCAGCACTGCAATTTTGCTGCCAACTCTTACTTTCAACTATGCATGTCGGAAGAAGACATTTTGTCAAACACTTTATGGCCAACCGTAGTGCACCTTACTCAGCCTCAAGCTTCTTATCCTTGGACTGGCATTAAATCAATAGTTAAAACAAAACTGTCTCGTGAATTAAATATATTCACCAAGGTGTCATGAAAGATCTGGAAATCTTCACATCAAAGAGTAAAAACAAATACATGTTGCTCGAAACACAAATACACAGATAGGGCAAGCATTCTTTCGTTGAGCAAATTATCTGGACTATTATGATTCGTAATTTTGAATAGTGGTATTAAGAATCATCAACAGTACAACAATGACATATCTCAAAACTACCAATGGTGACAACTCTCAAATTAAACACCACACTTCACGACATTTCCACAAACCACTATATAAACTGAAAAACACACTTTAACAACTATACAACATTAACTCGACTGCTTACCTTTCATCCTCAGATACCTAGACAAATACATAGGAGCATTAAAATAAAACTTTAATATTGCTCCTCCTGAGGATGTGCCACCTGGAGTTGCTTAGAGCAATGGCAGAGTAGCCTCCTTCAGTCCAAGGAGACACAATTTCCTTTCTTCTGTCTTTCTCCAGACTTTCCTGAACTTGGGCTTGGGTTTTTCAACAACATCCCTATTTTGCTCCTGTTCGTGAACTTGAACATTTCTCTTGTGGGGTTGTCTCTTGTGCATTCTTGATGGATGATTATTTTCTTTTCTTTTATGCACATGATATGTTCCTTGTCGGTGTTGTCCTCTTTGTGTCCGATGAAATCTAGGGTTTTGCCTTAGATTAGATATAGAAGTGCTTGGACAGAACCTTGCTATGTGCCCTTGACCGTTGCATTTAAAACATTGCACATGTTTTATTCCCTGTCTGTATTGCATTCTATGTGTATGATGAAATCTATGGTATTGCCTTAGATTGGATACAGAAGTGCTTGAACAAAACCTTGCTATGTGCCCATGGCCATTACATTTAAAACATTGCACAGGGTGTTCACTCAAAAAAATAGAAGTATTTTTATCAAGCATAACTCTTTGATCTATTGTTCAATCCACAATAAATTGCCTTGTGACCAAAGTGGTTGCATTTAGAACAATAGCCATAAAAAGCATTATTATTAAAAGAGTGAGAGTGAGAGAACCTCTTTTGTTGTGGTTGCTTTGCTGTAGATCTTCTTTGATATTTTCTTCCTTTTGAGGATTCAGATTCAGACTTTTCTTGTTTCAATCCTTCAACCGAGGACTTCTTCTTCTCTGCATATTTGGAGGATGAAGGTTGTTCAGCTTCATATCCAAGACCAAACTTAGCTGTGGAGCTTCTTTGTTGATTTATCATTGTATCTAGCAACTCTGTGCTCTTCTCAAATTTGAGATTTATATTGGCCTCTTTTAGTTGTTTCTTCAATGAAACAATCTCTTCTTCTTGTTGGCAGCATACGGTCTCTTTCTCATTGATCTGAGACCTAAGAATATCTTCAATCCTTTTGTTCTGTTCTACTTGCAGCTTTAGATCAACAATAACCTGTTTATATTCCTCTTCACTTGTGTTGTATACATCATTCTTATTATCCAGTTGTGTCTTCAAGGCTTCTTCTGATTTCTTGGCCTTTTGAACTTGTAGGAAGAGATCTTCAATCTCATCCTCATATTCTTCTAATTTCTTGGACAGTATTTTGTTCTTTTTCTTTTCTATTCTCCACTCTTCAAGAGCGGATATCAACTCTCCTTCAAAATCTACTTCAGCCTCAAGATTTTCATCACAAACTTCAGGATTCACTTCTTCTACCTTTTTCGGTTCAAATTTCTCTTCTACAGGAACCGAAACTGACTGGGATGCCTTTTTGGATGAGGATCTATTCTTCTTAGCCATTGTGTACTAATCCAAGATCAACCCTGACTGATTTAGCCAAAATTGGGAACTTGGCTCTGATACCAATTGTTGTAATCACAATGACACTGAGAGGGGGGGTGAATCAGTGTGTTCTTTAAAAACTTCTAAAACAATTAGATTATAAAACCAGCAATAGTTTAAAGCAGATAAAAGAGATACTAAATGCATCAAGAAAGCATCACACATAACACAACATTTTAACGAGGTTCACCAATGTGGCTACTCCTCAAAAATACTGCTTGGACTACCATCCAAATCCAGTCAATGCAAAGCTACAACTTTACATAATCCTTTACCAGCACCAACTGGAAGGAGCACCAACCCCTTAACTTTATCTGCTTCAACAGAATGGAGCACCAACTCCTATTTTACCAGCACCTACTGGAAAGAGGCACCAACCCCTTAATTTTCCAGCACCAACTGGACAAATTGTTTACCAGCACCAACTGGAAAGAGGCACCAACCCCTTAATTTGCCAGCACCAATTGGACTTCAATATTGAATAAAAAAATGTTTGACATATACCTTTGTTATTGCAAGACTCTAACTGGTCTACATCACCTTTGCAATCTTTGTGCACTCTGCTCTCTCTTGCACAATCACTTCACACAGTTCTGTTGCCTTGCTACGACCGAGACTTTGCAATCAACTTTGCCCTTCGCGCTTCTCTCCACACTCTGCTTTCTCTGCGCACACGCTTCGCACACTCGTGTCGTTTCACATTCTCGCTCTCTGCTCAACACGAACTTCACTTTCACAAACACTATGCTCGCATTCGCACTTTATCTTTACACCCCACTTTTCAAACTCGAAGTACCCTTGCTTTTATAGAAGAAGTTTTAGGAACAAACCCTAAAAGAACGTCGGTTGAGAAACCCTAGAATTTGTCAGCTGCCAAACCCTAAAATCCGTCGGCCCAGATTTAACTTTGTCGGCCTCAAACACTTCTTCCACCTTCGTCACTTTCCTGTAGCTTATTGCCGCGAAATAGTAACATGTCGGCCCTTTTAATTTAATTTAATATTTTAATTTAAATTTTAAATAAAATAAAATTTAAACTAAATATTTAAAATTAAATATCTTCATCACCGGGGCATCTTTTTCAACGAAACGAAGAGCCAACTTGGGTTTTAAGAAAAACCCATTTCAAATCTGTTATCCATGGTTTTAAATAAAACTTTTTATTTTGACTTGCCTTGGTTTTCACAAAAAACCTTTAAAATTTAAACTAAATATTTAAAATTAAATATCTTTATCACCGGGGCATCTTTTTCAACGAAACGAAGAGCCAACTTGGGTTTTAAGAAAAACCCATTTCAAATCTGTTATCCATGGTTTTAAATAAAACTTTTTATTTTGACTGCCTTGGTTTTCACAAAAAACCTTTTCGCTTCTTGACATCTCAGGTTCTGAAGACTTCTTCTTCTCATTCTGAATTATGTTTTCTATTTTTGTGCATCTATCATTTAAGGACTCATGATCTGACTAACTTCTGAACTTTATCCTCTGCATCTGAGTGACTTCTGAACTGCCTGTCCATTGCATCATTAGATCTAACTGACTGTATTGACAACAATGACAATCCTCCTGCAACACCTTGCTCAACACTGAACTCCTATCCATTGTACTTTGGCTGCACCTTGCTGTTCAATAAACTCTTGTCCATTGCATCAATAAATCTATCTGACTGTGTTGACAACAATGACAATACTATTTGCTGCACTTTGCTCAACAAAAGTATGCAGAAATAGTGACCGTCCCTGCCAGGGACACCTAGACCTATAAAAATGGGGACCTCAAATGTGCCATCAAATTAGCTCCAAACTTCACCAAAGTTTTGATCTAAGCATTCCTAAGGGGTCTGTGTAGGAATTTTCCCCAAATTCCATGTTGTTTTATGATCGTCCCTAGGTGTGAAACCTATTGACTACTAACCGTCCCCAAGTGGGACGATTATAAATTTGGCCTATTTTTATCACCAATGCTATTGGGATTTGGTCCAAAACTAGTTTAGGGGTGTTGTCGACAGATGGGGCAAAATTTACCTTCAATTTGGCTAGTTTGGTATGGTTGGATCAATTCCTATTTCCCCTAAAAGTGCCTTCAAATGAAGAGGGTTTCAAGGTCAAATGGGGGGCAAATTTTGGTTTGCAAAAGGTGAGGATATAATTGGGCAGCACTTCGTTGCTCAAATGCTTCAACTCTCCTCCTTAAAAATGGGTGAATGCACCTATTTTTATAGCCCAAAAGGGCATCTAGGGCAAAGGGGAAAGTCTTGCCATGCGAGGCAGGTGTCGCCACTTGTCCAATTATTTGGCATGCATTGGTGAGGGAAGGTTGCCCATTTGGGGCTCCCAATTTGTAGTCCCTAACTCTAATGGCAGGTCCCCAATCAATTTGGGGTGATTAGACATGGAAATGGTAGTCCTTGATTGCCATTTCATGCATCTATTGAATTTTTCAAGGGTCTATTTAGGGACCATCCCACCCAGGGATGGTTATGGATGGCCATCCCTGGGTGGGATGGTCACCAACTGTGACCATCCCTTGTTGGGATGGTCACAAGGAAGTGTCCCAAAATTGCCCTAAACTATTGGGAAGCTTCCAAAATGTGTTTTTGAGCCTTATGCAAGCTTATAGGGGTGCCCAATGGGGCCATATGATGTCGATAAGAGTGGCATATGTGATGCACTGGTAGTCTTATCTAATTTATGCGATTTAGGTGTCTACATATGCCCCTTTTTGGGATGCATTATGTGCAACAAAGTGCTAAGCAAAAATAGATCACTAAATCATCAAATGATTAAGGTTTTTCATTAACCTAATCAACTTTTGATGCCTCCATTATGGAAAGATCATACATTCTTGGAATCCTTGCTATTGACATAGTCAAAGGATCAATTTTGGGTATACCTTTCAACCGTGTTGTAGTAACAGTCTTATGGGGATTAGGGTATACTAGGTCTTGGTGCCTTGTATTCTTGTAAACCTTTACATGGGTAAATTCCTGAGGTTTCAAGGAGGTCAAGCCTATATGTTTATTTCTTATGCTGATTCTTTGCCCCAACATGGGCTTGAAAATTTATCTTTAGCCAAGATTCTTTTGAATGCATGGAATTTACACTTCTGAGTGTTTTAATTTTGATTCAATTTTTGAATTACTTATTATGACTAACCCCTCAAGTGACAAGTTGATGAGGGAATGACCAATGATGAAGTGATGAGTCACTTGACACATATGACTTAATTGGGGTAACTCATTTTTTTGCCCATGGTACTATATACCTGTTTGAAGGGGATTTTTGACTATTTTGATGAATATTTCTGGAAGCAAAAGGCTAAAATTTTCATTCCCGTGGAGTGGTCCAGCCATGGAGGCCTTCTTGGGGAGTAAAATAAAGACTTTTTATGGATCCAAAAATATTATAGGTTTAATATTGATCCCTTATAATTTGGCGACCTTTCTACCTTATTTTTGGTGCGTTTTTTACCCTTTTTTTATATTTTTAAGCTTTTTTAATGCAATTGGTGACCATCCTAGGAAGGGATGAGTATAGTATTTATGAACATCCCAAGATTGGAAATCTAGCCAACTATGCACTCATCCCACCTAGGGGTGGTCGACTTCTTTTGGAGCTATATAAGCCCAAAATGAGGCATATGAGCTCATTTTTTTCATTCTACTTGGAGAAGTTGGAGAGGAGAGAGGTAGGAGAGTGATATTCTGAAGCATATAAATATCTAAATATCAACCTACAACATGAGCCAGCTAACGGATGCAACAGGCGGTGGAGCCGATGTGAAACGGGTATGAACCACATGTCTTTCTCTACCCTATTTTATTGTGTTTTTATGATTTTTGCTATAATTTTCATACTACACCTACGCTAATGGTTAAGAAACCCTAGGAGTAGTGAAATGAATGAAATTGAGCTTTTATTTATGTTTTAGATGCAAAAAATTAGGGTTAAATGCCAATTTTTTAGTGATTTTTAGGGTTTTTTATAGTAATTTTAGGGGTCAAATTGACCCTATTTTACCCATTTTTGGGGGCCGTCCCTGTAGGGGACGGTCACTGGTGGCCATCCCTGGGTGGGATGGCTACCATATTTTGGCCAAAAAGGGCCTATTTTTAGGTATTTTTAAGGTTATTTTATGTATTTTTAGGGCATTTTTGACACCCTATTTTACATGAGCAGATAGTTAGGAGTCGGTATAGAGTTCTAAATCTCTTTTAGGTCACTAGAGACCATTTTACTACTGTATACTGGTGATGGCTCAATGCCATTATCTTGAAACATGTTACATGGTTAGATCCCATGGTGGGCGACCGCGCCTATCTGACTGCACTGATAGATCTATGGGACCCTCATACTAATACTTTCCATTTAGCTATAGGGGATATGACAGTGACATTAGAGGATGTATATCGGATACTATGTATTCTGATAGAGGGGCACCCGATAGTGTCCTCTCCTACAAAGTGGCAAGAGGTCGTAGTGCGGAGGTACTTCGGGGTGCACTAGGAGGATGTAGTGGTTGATCTTATCAGTAGAGGGATATTAGTGGCTTTGTGGTATTAGGCTGGTGTGCTTGGTATTAAGCACACCCTATTTATGACCTTTATTAGCAACATGCTGCTACCCAAATTTTTAGGTGCTAGGTTCCCATGGAATCTACTAGAGTTGGTGTTCACTCTTGTGGATTGTACAGAGGATGAGCCCATAGTGATGGCTTGGGGTCCTACTTTATTAGCACAGCTATATGATGAGTTGTATGAGATATACTCTCATGGACATAAGGGTATGGGCTACATTTTTTTACTACAAGTTTGGGCTTGGCAACATATTTATGTGGAGATACCACAAAGACTACCATGGACCACTCGAGTAGAGCTACCAGATAGGGATATTGGCTATGGAGAGCTATGGAAGAGGTCACATGAGGCAGGCCAGAGCTGATGATATGTTGGGGAGGTTGAGCACTATGTATAGGCTTTTGGATGACTCAAGGTGGCAAACATCGAGTCGAGGCCCTACAGGGATTGTCCTAACTGAAGGGAGGCTGAGACCCAGCTACATCAAGTTTGATGAGGTATATGGTTGATAGGCCAATATGGGATAGAGCGAGAGTAATTCTATTATGATTGTGTACGATGATAGTTTAGGCTATGCCAGGGGTTACCTAGGGAGTCAATGGTCTATCATTGTTGTGAGGATGAGAAGACTCTAGCATGGCCAGTTGTAGAGGCATTAGGAGAGGAGTTATATCTTGAGGTGGTAGTTTCTAATTTTGATGATGCAGGCACTACAGAGGAGTACGATGCATGGTGGATCATACAATAGTGGTAAGGGGAGGAAACACTAGGCAGGGATGCAGCTGCTAGGCCAGTGGATGCAGCTAGGGGTTCTCTAGATGAGGAGGGTTTTGGTGAGTCTCCAGATGATGAGGAGGCAAACATAGGTGAGAAATTTATGCATCAGTGTGTGTGAGTGGATAGGGTGGATTTGATTGCTATACAGGACCTGGTAGGATTTGATGAGGATGACCTTGGAGATTAGGATATGCAAGTACAGTTAGCAACATGAGATGCTATGATTACGGAGTTGTAGACTGATTGGGATTTATTAAAGGTATATGTGTAGAGTGCATAGCTTGAGATGGAGAGGTAGGAAACATTGATAGCTATGCTTTAGGTGCAGGTTCACAGATAGGGTCCTAGCCATAGGGAGTCCAGCAGTGGTGAGTTAGCCATGATGCGGTAGGATATGGTACATATCTAGGGTTTTGTGGTGACCTATTAGACTCAATGTCGATAGGAGTGCACCTACATGGATATGATGGAGGATGAGATAGTGCACCTTAAGGGGTGCATACCAGATTGGGCATTAGCTATTGGATCATAGTGTAGCTAGAGGAGTGAGATGGGATAGTCATCTACACAGATGAGGACTCTGAGCTCTGCATGAAGGATGGAAGTGTCTAGAGGTAGCAGGTCAGGGGGGAGTAGGTTTAGGAGCTCATGATGGAATCACACTGAGGGTAGATGGGAGAGTCGAGTACCGGTCCTGCGTGACCATGGTTAGTAGACTCTGATGGTGCTTTTTGGACTTGTTGGGTTGTGAATTTTGATGACTTACTTTTATTGTAGCCTACAGAAAGTTTATGGACTATGATGTAGATTTTGGATTTTACATATGGATATATATGTATATCACTTTGCTTTGATCATTATTTCATATTTTACTGCTTTGTGATATGTATGCTTATGCTATGCTTTATGATGCTTTTGATAAATTTCTATCATGGATGCATGTATTTATCAGATGATGTGAGTTGGTGATATGTAGATGTGTAAGCTTTCTCTAATGCTTTTGTAAATTAAAAGATATAAAGAAAATAGTCAGTGGTCGTCTAAATATTATTGCTAATATTTACTCGGTATCTATCCTATTTTATGAACATCACTTAAGAAACAAAAGTTTATAATAAAAAAAATGGGTATGATTTGATGTAATGATTGATGTTATTTAATTTTGTATGATGGAATTTTGATGACTATTTGACGCATTATATGCTAGCACCATAGACTGTACAAAATGTATCTTTTTTATTTTCATGTTATTCTAACATTTTATGTAATGGATTTGGGAATTTTAACAAATATGTGACAACATGATGTAAAAATGGAATGGATAATGTAATGTGATATGATATATTTGATAGTTTTGAAGAGACTCAAACACTCTAGTTACCTAATAAAAAGTTATATAATAACTATGCAAGATCCTTTGACAAAGTATGCACCTACTAAGATAACCAAGATAATCAACATCCATGTGTGTGCACGTGAGTTCATTACCATGATAACGCATAATATTACCTTAGTACAAATGGGATTCAATCAGCCCATCAGTACTAAAGATCATTCTACGAGTCTCATTATCTTGCATTTTTTACTTAGTTGGATTAGACTACTAGGTAATCTAAGTAAAAACAAGCTAGATCATCCACATTCAAGCATTGGTATATATCTAAGAATTTTTATTAAGTGACAGACATATCATCATGCAGGAGGCTACCACCATTGACAAGTAGGCTATCCACCAAACCTATAATGAGGATCACCTTATGGTTCTATAATGTTGAGAATTTGAGGGATTCAAGTTCAAGACTCCCTTATTTTATTTTAATTTTAAAGTATTCAAGGGAGTAGCTCATTTTTTTTTGTTTGAGAAAGGGATTTTTGTAGTGGTGAGAACCACTGTTTATTTTTGCTTTTTCCTAGTGATAATAATCACTGTTTCTTTTTGCATATTTTTGAAGTGATAATAATCACTATTTTGATTTTTCTCTTTGGGATACTTGCCCCAGTGTAGGGAAATGGAATTTAGGTAAGGATTAACTTGTCCTTTTGTCAATTCTTAGCATATTTGAACCATTACCATAGGGGGATGAGCAAGATAACCTTTTCACTTGAAAGTAACCTAGACCATATTTATAGTTTTCATATTTCCTTGCGCTAGACTTGGATTTATTAATGTGAAAATGTCTTGGTATTTTGATGTATACCAAGAATTATCCAAGCAGGATTCTACCTTCTAAAAATCATGATAACTTTCTACAAAATCTGAGAAGACAACTAGATATGGTTGAGTGACCAAAAACTTTAACTTTTTTACTAATAGTGGCTAAGTGACGGGAAACAAACATATAATATGGAATGTGAATGTACATGGTATATGAAATGTAAAAATATTTTAATATTGACTCATAATAACAATGATTTTAATAGATGCCTAGTGTACATACTTGGTGCTAGACATGTATGATCAATTTGGAATGATGCATAATGCAATGATGAGTATGCCTAATGCAATTTATATAAAGTGCAATGAAGCAATATTTTTATATTTTTATGATTTTAATGATGTTTTTGTATTTTTAATATATATGTATATATAGGTTGACCAAGGGGCTTAATGAATGCCATTGGGTCTTTTACGATGACCAAAGGGCTTATAGACGCCTTTGGAGCATTTTGGGATGACCTAGATAATTGTAGATTGCATAGGAACATTTTAGTTTGACCTAGATAGTCATAGACCACCTAGGAGTATTTTATGGGGACCAAAGGGCTTATAGATACCTTTGGGGATTTTTGGATTGACCTAGATGATCGTAGATAGTCTAGGAATATTTTATTTTGACCTAGATGGTCAGTGACCACCTAGGGGCATTTGGGTTGACCTAGACGATCATAGACACTAAGGAAGTATCATAGACTACCTAGGGGTATTTGAGGGTGACCAAAGAGCTTATAGATACCTTTGGGGTTTTTAGGATTGACCTAGATGATCGTAGATAGTCTAGGAACATTTTATTTTGACCTAGATGGTCAGTTATCACCTAAGGACATGTTGAGTGGTATTTTCACCCAATTGTGAAAGTACACTCTCCCTTAGGATTTGGGTTCCAAATCCCCTCTTGCAAAGAAGTTAAACAAACAACTTCTCCAAGGTCTCCCCTATATTAGCATTTGCATGTGTAATGGTAATCTCAAATAAAGATATTCAATTTAAATGCTTGGAACACCTTAGTGATTGCAAGTAACTGTAAACAAGGGGCAATGTTGGTTTATTTTACCATGAAACTTTAGTGATTGTTCATTAAACCAGAATAAACAAATGTGAATCGGCCCAGCAATGAAAATTTCCATTTTCAAATTTTTTTAAAGATCTGCAATAAAACAACAACTTCGGTGAATTTTTTAAAATACTAAACAACTCCGAAAATGAAATTTCAAAAGGCGTATTTGAAGTATGAAGTATAACCTACGCAATGGTTATATTATTTTTTTGTATTTTGAAGCTTTTTTTTTTTATATTTATTTTAATGTCTAAATATTAAAATAAAGTTAAAATTTCTTGAAGTAAAATGCAAAAAAAATGAAAATGCATTCAGTATGATGCTATCCTATTCCGACAAAACCGAAGATATGAGGTTTTCATGCATGCAACCTAACCTATTGGACCTACAAAACAAGCACAATCCGGATAAGCTAAGTGCTGGCTCCTAAGGATTTGAATGAGGTTTTCAGATTTAAGCATTCACATGCAGCAACCAAGAAAATACTTGTATCAACTACATTTACAAGCCTAAAATTTGAAAAGGGAAAATAGACATTTAATCTTGCATGCAAAAAATGACTCCTTTCTTGCCCATAAAATGCAAATTTTTGAACAATTCTGCATTAAAAATATGTCCTATTACAATAGCAAAATCTCTGGTTTTTCTCAAAACCAGAAAAAGGGGAAGAAAAACACTCCACAACAGGCCCAGAATGGCTAATCACCCTCAACTCTGCAACCCCGCTCATAGCAATTTTTGACCTTTGTATCAATCTGTGCCTCTACTTTTATACTTTTTGGTACGGTTCTCTGCTTCGCTCTACGGTGCTTCGTTTCACCTCCCAGATTGTATCGTTTCGTATTCCCCGCATTTTTGTTTGCTTTTGACTTTATGTTTAATGCCGAAACATTTGATATTCTCTATGAATGTAATATTTTTGTAACCCTTACATGCATGCCACGTGTTCCACGCTTCTCTGCATGCTTCGTAACTGCCCCCTTGTAAATCACGACAAAAAATAGCATGTCGCGATATCGCGATGTTTTTCTGCATGCAACTCTGCTCTTCTACCTGCACCGCGAAAACAAGACGTGTCACGAAATCGTGACATTTTTCTGCCAACAGCCTTGTCAGCCTTCATGCACAGCGAAAACGTGACATGTCACAAAATCGTGACACTTTTCTCTTTTGTACCACCATCTTTGCTTTATGTCACGAAATTGCTACGCTTTTCACATTTCAGGCTGTTTGGTTGCTTTATGTCATGAAATCGTGACACTTTTTTGCATCATACCCCTTTGCTGCTATTAGCTATGAAAACATGACATGTCACAAAATCACGACACTATTTTCCTTCTGTACCATCTCATTGCTTGGAGCCACAAAAATGTGACATCTTTCATTCTGTTTACTTTGGCTGCTTCCTGTCGCGAAATCACGACACCTTTCATCTTTGTACCCCTTTACTGCTTCTTGTCATGAAATCCTGATGTCTTTTCATTTTTGGCAGCGACGGAGCAACATGTCATGATATCGTGACACTTTTCACTTTCTGGCCGCGATGGAGCAACATGTCGCGATATCGTGACACTTTTCATTTTTGATCAGTGACTGGGAAACACATCGCGAAATCGCAACACTTTTCATTTTTGATCAGCGATAGGGCAACACGTCGCGAAATCATGACACTTTTCATTTCTGGCAGCGACAGTGCAACACATCGCAAAATCGTGACACTTTTCATTTTTGGTAGCGATAGCGCAACACGTCGTGAAATCGTGACACTTTTCATTTCTGGGTAGCGACAGTGCAACATATCGTGAAATCATGACACTTTTCATTTTTTGGGTAGCGACAGAGCAACACGTCACGAAATCGTGACAACTTTCATTTCTGGGCAGCGACAGAGCAACACGTCACGAAATCGCGACAACTTTTCTTTTCTATCCATGATGGAGCAACACGTCGCGAAATCGCGACAACTTTTCTTTTCTAGCCGCGATGGAGCAACATGTCATGATATCGTGACAGCTTTTCATTTTCGGTCGCGACGGAGCAACATGTCGCGATATCGCGACACTTTTTCATTTTCAGCCGCGACGGAGCAACATGTCGCGATATCGCGACACTTTTTCTCTTTTGTGAAATTTTTTTTTTTTTCTTGATTTTTAGCATCTGGGTCACTGAGGTCTTCTTTGGAAGCAAGCAAAAAAGGTGGGTCCCCAATTTTGGGGTGTGTTGTGGATCAGCCACAACAAATGGTGACTCTACTGTCAAATGCTCTTGAGCATTTTGGTGAGAACCCAACCTGAAACATACAAGCTTAGATACAAGCGTCAACACATAGAAGATAAACAAATATCGATAGATCAAAAATACATGAACCATCAGAATCATTAAGTATCAGCTCGGTGTGTGCAATGTGTTTTCATTCCCTATCGCTTGAACTTGATCAACATTCCATTGTCAGTTTCACTTATGATTTGTATGCAAGGCTATGAATAATTTGTGCAGGATTTAATGCATGATGAAGATGCTAAAGATATAACAACCTGCATTGCAAAGGCTCAAACCTTCTAATATCATGAACAAACATATTAAAGTTGTCAAACCCTCTTAGGACCAAATATATGTCCACTGAATTAATTTACTAGATCCCAAAGTTGGTTATGTGTCACTACCATCTTGAACCCATGTGCAAGTGTAAGTGAAATCAGAACTTTGGGGAATAGGATTCCCAACCTAAACAAGATGGGAATTTAACCCTATCCTTACTATTCTGATTTGGAGTTCATTACCTCATCTTGAACAAAATAATTTAACCTATTATGGATGAAATGGTCAGGCTAGTCTATCCATATGAGCAATCAATGGTCTTGCTTTTAGACAAGACATGTTGCCACGCATGAGCATACTTAACCCCATAATCCATGGTTTGGATTTATTCATTCTTTTTCTTTTATTTCTTGGACCTTTGGGATGACTACCCATCCTTACTAGGGACATGTAGTATGATCCCTCCAATCCCATATTAGGATGAAATGGAAAATATTATCTTTTATCTCTTGGACCTTGGGATGACTACCCATCCTTCCTAGGAACATGTAGTACGATCCTTCCAATCCAATATTAAGACAAAATGGGAAATATTAGTTAATTTTATTTCTTGGACCTTTGGGATGACTACCCATCCTTTGCAGAGGACATGTAGTACGATCCTTCCAATCCAAGCTTTATGATGAAATGGGAAAAATGGAAGCTTTGGGGAATCGAATTCTCAACCTAGGTGAGATGAGAATTATGCCCTATCCTTACTACTCCATGAAGGTCAAATCAGAGCTTTGGGGAGTTGGATCCTCAACCTAAGTTCGATGAGGATTTAACCCTATCCTTACTACTCTTATTTTAGGCTTTAAGCTTTTATGGGAGTGGTAAGAACCACTGTTTCAAGGATTATGTTGCATGATAGGACAGACATGAAATATTCTTTTCACCTCACCTTTTCATCCAAGTATGGTTTTGACCATTTTGCTCAAGATTCTTTTTAATGTGCATAGAACGTGCTTGGTTCAAGATTGTTCGGACAACAGTTCCCAACCTTAGGATTTTTTATGTTTTCTGTTATAGAATAACCCTAAGAGGATTCGACACCTTCTCAATGATTGCACATGAAATGAAAGTATACCTAAGATGACATGTATATGCAATGAATAATGTGACATGAGATATGAATGCACTGCTTCTTTTGGAATGTGGATGGAATATATCATCTTCTTTACCATAATGTGTAAAACTGACAACTTCATGCATTACAAGATTCAAACGATATTATTTAAGATGTTTGTGTTATTTGTGGAGCTTTCTACAACACAATTCCAATGTTTCATATTTCCCTGATCTTAGGCATAAGTTGACATCTCAAAATTTTCTTCTTTTTTTTTTTATATAAAAACCAAACATGTCCATAGGACCAACACATAACTTTAAATTAAAACTTATTCAATCCAAAACCAAACGCCATCCAAAAATGAAAATTTGAAAACACACACCAAAACCCAAAACCAAAATCTATATACAATATAGTACAAGATGATGCCAAGCTTGGACTATTACTTTCCTGGATCCCAAACATGATTAGAACATTTCAACAAAAATATAACATGATATGCATGCCAAATGTTGTGGGCATCCAACAAAAACAAGACTAGACCAAACAATGCAACCCACTTCAACTTTCTTCTCTCACCCCACCAATTAAATTTAGTTCCATTAGTATTCTCATAGGTGAGATTCAAATTTTCAAATTGATTAGACAATGATTGATTTTCAATTTTATCATGTCTATTCTTTAAAATGCAAGTTTCATCATTCCACTCATGATTTAGAAGTAGGCTTTCCTTTTCAAATGTGAGATATTGCCAACAAGAGCCTATTTCTAAAAGTCTTGAATTCAAATTATTTTTCAAGATTTTAAAGCAATCAAAATCAATCAAAACTTGACAAACATCACCAAGATTTGACATTTCATCATTAATGACATTAGCATCCAAAGGGACATCATGTAATCCATCACTTGAAATTTTTGTAGCTACTACCAAAGGTAGAGATTTCACCTTGTCATCCATACTCAACCCATCATGGTTAGAATTTACCACAACTTGATGAGTGTTAGTAGCTTTTTCTTTTTTCTCATTGTCTTCTTCATCATCCAACACCTGTTCAAAAACACCAAAGTTAGGCACCCAATTAAACATGCGTCCATATTTTTCAAAACAAGAGCCTAATTTTTCAAGATATGTGTCACGTGACACCTTTCCCTGATCAATGGATTGAGTTGCCTCAAAATCCATATTTTCATTAGGATCATCAATAGTATCAAACCCACACCACTTAGGTTTTGTGATTTCATCATTTTGAGATGGCATAGACATTGTAGAAACAATAGGTGGATCAAGATTTTCGATTTCTTGCCCCTCAAGGGGAACAAAAACAATTGATTCACCTTCTTCATCCATGGTAGTAGAATCATTATCCTTCCCCAACCTTTGATGAGATTCCAACCCTTCTTCCAAAACATTCTCAGATTGTACAGGACTTGTAATATCCTCATATGAAAGGGCAATTGTATTATCCAGCATATCAATAGGCACACAAATTTCATCAAAAGGTTTGGAGTGAGCATACTCTTCCCAAGAATCATAATGATCATCTTTCAAAGTCAAATTGTGATGCTCAATTATTTCTTCATTATCTTTTAATTCATCAACATGTTTCTCATCAAATTTATCTTCACCTTCCTTAGATGGTTCAATTACTTCCAAAATTGGGTTATTGCTTGTATTCAAATTGATAAGGCTATCATAATCCACATGTGTAACCCATGATTCACGTTTAACATAATTTGGAAGGTGTGAATTTTCTTGGCCATCATTTTCAACAATGTCATCCAAAATAGATTCATCCTCATAGAATTCATCTTTTGGTGAGTCAAGGGTTTCCAATTTGTCACATGTTTCAATACTAGTTGGATCTAGTACTCCTCCCTTGCCTAAAATCATATTCTTATGAAAATCATTAAAATTGATTTTAGAAATATCCTTTGAATCAAGATGAGTATTTTGAAGTTGATTCATACTTAAGAAAGATGGTTGATCTTGCATAGTAGGTTGAGGATTTTGAAATTGATTGAAGCTTGGGAATGATTGTTGATTCTGAAATTGATTCACACTTGAACTTGGTTGAGGTGGATAAATCATTGGGTGGGTAAAGGAGGTATTAAATGATTGAAGATTACATGATCCAAAACCCACACCATAATTTTGACAACTCAATTGTTGCTCAATTGCCATTGCTTGAGTATAGGCTTGAGACAAAGATGTGATTAGAGGCATCCCTCGCAAATATGTGGAAGTGAGTGGGTCAAGAGCATTGACATATATTTGGAGAGCCACTTCTTCTTGTAGAACATAAAATGTCACTAATTGAGTATATAATCCAAAGAACCTTTCAGAAAATGACTTCACATTTTCACTTGGTCCTTTTTTAATAGTGAAAAACTGCTCATACATGCGAATTGGGTCAACTTGCTTTTTGTTGAATTGATTAAGAAATGTTGCCTCTAGTTGAGCCCAAGAAGTGATAGACCCTAAAGGCAGACTTGTAAACCAATCATATGCCACTTTTTCCAAGGTGTAAGGGAACATTTTACAAACAACATCATCATACCAAATTGTTAAGTGATTCACAACAAATTTGAATGCTTGAATGTGTTCTTCTGCAGTATTTGTCCCGTTAGACAAAAATCGAGGAAGACATCTCTCAAAACCAACGGGAAAATAATTTTGAACTCCCGGTATGTTCAATGGGCTACCTGTCATCCATGGTGAAAACATAGCCATTAGTGAATCTTAAAGAATATAACTTTAATACCCAAAAAAATTTTTTTTTTATTTTTTATTTTTTAAATTAAATCAAATCACATTATTCCTGTATGAACAATCAAAGCGTTAGACTAGTGCATAGCAATTCATGTCCTCATTTTAATAGTACAAAGTTGTATTGTTAAAAGAGGGCTAAAGATAATAATCAATAGGGCATGAAATATTCAAAATTTAAATCCCTATAGCATTTAAATCAATCTGAAATAAACCGGTTCAGGCCCTCCTTCTAGCGCCAAAATGTTGAGTGGTATTTTCACCCAATTGTGAAAGTACACTCTCCCTTAGGATTTGGGTTCCAAATCCCCTCTTGCAAAGAAGTTAAACAAACAACTTCTCCAAGGTCTCCGCTATATTAGCATTTGCATATGTGTAATGGTAATCTCAAATAAAGATATTCAATTTAAATGCTTGGAACACCTTAGTGATTGCAAGTAACTGTAAACAAGGGGCAATGTTGGTTTATTTTACCATGAAACTTTAGTGATTGTTCATTGAACCAGAATAAACAAATGTGAATCAGCCCAGCAATGAAAATTTCCATTTTCGGATTTTTAAAGATCTGCAATAAAACAACAACTTCGATGAATTTTTTTAAAATACTAAAACTCCGAAAATGAAATTTCAAATGGCGTATTTGAAGTATGAAGTATAACCTACGCAATTGTTATATTATTTTTTTTTATTTTGAAGCCTTTTTTTTATATATTTATTTTAATGTCTAAATATTAAAATAAAGTTAAAATTTCTTGAAGTAAAATGCAAAAAAAAATGAAAATGCATTCAGTATGATGCTATCCTATTCCGACAAAACCGAAGATATGAGGTTTTCATGCATGCAACCTAACCTATTGGACCTGCAAAACAAGCACAATCCGGATAAGCTAAGTGTTGGCTCCTAAGGATTTGAATGAGGTTTTCAGATTTAAGCATTCGCATGCAGCAACCAAGAAAAACTTGTATCAACTACATTTACAAGCCTAAAATCCGAAAAGGGAAAATAGACATTTAATCTTGCATGCAGAAAATGACTCCTTCTTTCTTGCCCATAAGATGCAAATTTTTGAACAAAGATCTGCATTAAAAATATGTCATTTTACAATAGCAAAATCTCTAGTTTTTCTCAAAACCAGAAAAAGGGGAAGAAAAACACTCCACATCAGGCCCAGAATGGCTAATCACCCTCAACTCTACAACCCTGTTCATAGCAGTTTCTGACCTCTGTATCAATATGTGCCTCTGATTTTATACTTTTTGGTATGGTTCTCTACTTTGCTCTGCGGTGCTTCATTTCACCTCCCAGATTGTATCATTCCGTATTCCCCGCCTTTTCGTTTGCTTTTGACTTTATGTTTAATGCCGAAACGTTTGATATTCTCTATGAATGTAACGTTTCTATAACCCTTACATGCATGCCATGTGTTTTGCGCTTCTCTGCATGCTTCGTAACTACCCCCTTGTAAATCGTGACAAAAAAATAGCATGTCGCGATATCGCGATGTTTTTCTGCATGCAACTCTGCTCTTCTACCTGCATCGTGAAAACAAGACGTGTCGCAAAATCGTGACATTTTTCTGCCAACAGCCTTGTCCGCCTTCATGCACAACGAAAATGCGACATGTCACGAAATCGTGACACTTTTCTCTTCCGTACCACCATCTTTGCTTTATGTCACAAAATTGCGATGCTTTTCACCTTTCGGGCTATCTGGCTGCTTTATGTCGCAAAATCATGACACTTTTTTGCATCGTACCCCTTTGCTGCTCTTAGCCGTGAAAACGCGACATGTCGCGAAATCGTGACACTATTTTCCTTTCGTACCATCTCGCTGCTTGGAGCCGCAAAAACGTGACATGTCGCGAAATCGCGACATCTTTCATTCTGTTTACTTTGGCTGCTTCCTATCGCGAAATCATGACACCTTTCATCTTCGTACCCCTTTACTGCTTCCTGTCGCAAAATCATGACGTCTTTTCATTTTAGGCAGCGACGGAGCAACATGTCGCGATATCGCGACACTTTTCACTTTCTGGCCATGACGGAGCAACATGTCGCGATATCGTGACACTTTTCATTTTTGATCAGCGATGGAGCAACACGTCGCGAAATCATGACACTTTTCATTTTTGATCATGGACAGGGCAACACATCATGAAATCACAACACTTTTCATTTCTGGCAGCGATAGCGCAACACGTCATGAAATCGTGACACTTTTCATTTTTGGCAGCGACAGCACAACACGTCACGAAATCGCAACACTTTTCATTTCTGGGCAGCGACAGCGCAACACGTCACGAAATCATGACACTTTTCATTTTCTAGGTAGCAACAGTGCAACACGTCGCAAAATCATGACAACTTTCATTTTTTGGCCGTGACAGCGCAACACGTTGCGAAATCGTGACAAATTTTCTTTTCTAGCCGCAATGGAGCAACACGTCGCGAAATCGTGACAACTTTTCTTTTCTGGCTACGATGGAGAAACATGTTGCGATATCGCGACACTTTTTCATTTTTGGCCGCAACGGAGCAACATGTCACGATATCATGACACTTTTTCATTTTCGGCCGCGACAGAGCAACATGTCGCGATATCGCGACACTTTTTCTCTTTTGTGAAATTTTTGCTTTTTTTTTATTTTTAGCATCTAGGTCACTGAGGTCTTCTTTGGAAGCAAGCAAAAAAGGTGGGTCCCCAATTTTGGGGTGTGTTGTGGATCAACCACAATAGGACGTTTGGGTTGATCTAGTATCATAGACTAACTAGGGGTATTTAAGTGTAACCAAAGGGCTTATAGATGCCTTTGGAGCTTTTAGGGTTGACCTAGGTGATCATAGATAATCTATAGATATTTTTATTTAACCTAGACGATCATAGACCGCCTAGGATCATTTTAGGTGACCTAGACGGTCATCGACACTAAGGAAGTGTTATAGACTGCCTAGGAGTATTTGGTTGTGACCAAAGAGCTTATATATGCGTTTGGAGAATTTAGGGTTGACCTAGATGATTGTAGATATTCTAGGAGCATTTTTATTTGACCTAGATGATAATAGACCACTTAGGAGCATTTTAGGTGACCTAGATGGTCAAAGACACTAAGGAAGTGTCATAGACTACCTAGGGGTATTTGGTTGTGACCAAAGGGCTTATATATGCCTTTGGAGCTTTTAGGGTTGACCTAGATGATCGTAGATAGTCTAGGAGCATTTTTATTTGACCTATATGGTCATATACTGCTTTAGGAGCATTTTAGGTGACCTAGATGGTCGTTGAAACTAAGGAAGTGTCATAGACTACCTAGGGTATTTGGTTGTGACCAAAGGGCTTATAGATTCCTTTGGATAATTTAGGGTTGACCTAGATGATCGTAGATAGTCTAGGAGTATTTTTATTTGACCTAGACGATCATGGACTACCTAGGAGCATTTTAGGTGACCTAGATGGTCATCGACACTAAGGAAGTGTCATAGTATGCCTAGGGGTATTTGGTTGTGACCAAAGGGCTTATAGATGCCTTTGGAGCATTTAAGGTTGACCTAGATGATTTTAGATAGTCTAGGAGCTTTTTATTTGACATAGATGATCATAGACTATTTAGGAGCATTTTAGGTGACCTAGAAGGTCATCAACACTAAGGAAGTGTCATAGACTACCTAGGGGAATTTTATTTGTGCTCTAAGCATGAAACAACCACAAATGACTAAAATTCATTGGTCCAAGCTCTTCACTTCCTTCTATGGATGCTAGATGATAAGTTCCAAGTCCAATATAGCTTGTAATGATGAATGGACTTAACCAGTTTACTGCAAATTTGTCTCATAAATTGGAGGGCAAATTTGAGTTTTGCTTGTTCTCTTTTAGAACTAAATCACTAGATTGAAAATATCTTTGGTGTACTTTCAAGTATCTCTTAAGATGTTATTGATAAACATGTATATGCTCAATGGTATTTATACATCATTCATCAAGTAACGTTAACTGATCTAAATGATCTTGCCTAGCTGTATCATCATCAATGAATTACTGCATGGAAATGCGCAATGATAGAATATCTAACTCTAGAGGCATGACGGAATTTGTTCATAACTTTGACGATACATTATATCTCCTAATAAGACATATTTTTCCATATTTTTCTTAAATGCTCACTTTGCAAAATGCGATAATCCAGGCAGAATATTTCCCAGTTTAAGATAGTCTTTAATCTGTGCAACCCAATCTTACCTTGAAGAAGCCTCAATATTATGAATCGTGCAATCCTTTTGATGTTCATCTCGTGTGAATGTTGATTGAAAATGAACTTGAATATATAGCATTATGCTAGTATAAAAAGAGTTTTGAGGGAACAGAGTCCCCCATTTGACGTTATTCAAATAATTGTGTAGTTGAGAGAACCTTTCATGTGAAGGATCAATCTAAATTATGTGAACATCTAGTGTGGCATTATGCTCATCATGCTCAGTCATAGATTGCACTAGCATTTTTACTTGAATAGTCATGATATCATCTAAAAGGTTTTGTGGGATTAGAAACCCTAAGAAAGCCATTGTATTCGTAAAATGATTAGATGAATGAGGGAGTGCCTCTCTATCATACCATTCAATTTTTTCCAAAATTTTATCCACTAGGGCTTTGTAGGCTTGCAATATGGGACACCTACACTAAAAAATCCCTTTAACATGATTAACTATGAGCAAGGAATCACAAAAAATGTTTAACTTTGTAATTTTCATGGTGATTATCATCTGAAGACCAACGATGAGGGCTTCATACTCGGCATTGTTTTTGGTACATGGGAAATAAATTTTAAATGAAAGAGGTATTGGAGCCTCTTGCAGTGTGAAATATATGATACCTGCACCACTACCTTACTTGCATTTAGACCCATTGAAGAATAGATTTATGTCCGCCTGTGACTCAAGATCTACAGAATCAGATAATTTTGAGATATGAAACACTCCATCATCAGGAATATCTACATTCATAGGCTGGTCATCTTGGAGAGGAGCCTCTGCTAGTTTATCGGCTATGACCTATTCTTTGATTGATTTTTATCCAATGAACTCTAGGTCAAATTTCATCAACAACATTATCCATTTTATCGTGTGACTATTGTGATTTGTTCTAATCGTCATATACCACAATGGATTTTTCTTAGATATGACATATGTGGTATGATGGAGCATATAATGGCATAGCTTCTTGGTGGAAAATACCACTTCTAAGCATAGCTTCTCATCGTATGCATACTTAATTTCATAGCTGACCAATGTGCAGCTAATGTAATAGGTAGCCTATTCTTTGTGAAATTCATTTTTTTGGGACAACATGGTGCCCAATGCCAACTCAGTAGCTGATATGTATAAATATAATGGCACTGCTGGTCACAGAGGATCCAATATGGGCAGTGAAGCTAGGTATTTCTTAATTTTGTTAAAGGAATTTTGAAACTATTTGTCCCAATGAAATGAGACCCCCTTGTGTAGCAACTTATTCATGGGTTGACACTTATCCAATAATTGTGCTATGAAGCATTTTATGGATGCGACCTTTCCTTGCAAGATGTGTTGTTGCTTAATGGTTGTGGGGGAGGCATTTCTAATATTACCTTGACCTTGTTTGGACCTACCTCTATGACTCACTTGGAGACTATGAATCCCAAAATTTTACCAGATGTGACACCAAAGACACACTTTTTGGGATTAAGCCTGACATTGTGCTCAATGAGGTGATCTAGAACCTTACACAATACACCGATATGCTCATGATGCAATAAATATTTTGCCAATAAGTCATCCATGTAATCTTCCAAAATCTTATGCATGTAGTCATGGAAGATATATGTCATGGCTCATTGATAGGTGGTGCCAGCATTCATAAGGCCAAAAGGAATTACCTTATAATAGAATGTCCCCCAAGGCATTGTAAATGCCATTTTGATTTGGTCTTCTAGATTAATATGTGCAGACAGCTAAAACATGCCATGGTCAAGAAGACTACTAACATGGGTACACCCATAGGTCATGTGACTAAACCTTGGGACCTTCCAAGTGTCAAAAGTGGTTTCTACCACTCATTTGGGGCATTTTTAGCCCATCCAAGCCTGGCAACTATAGACCAAAGTAGCCAAAATCCATCCATTGTATATCAGAGCGGCCAAACCTTAGCCACTACAGACAACAATGACTAAGCTTTAAATGCATTTTGCCACCCATCCAGCCTAATATTGGGTGGAAGTGGTAGTCTACATGCAATAAGGATGAGCGAGGACAACTTTGCATCCCTCCTCATAGCCAGTCTACATGGAAGACTCAAAGTCCATATTTAGACTTCAGTTAAACATAGAAAAACAAAGAGCTTCTCATGCTAACACCTAGTACGCATGAGGGATTCAATCCTAGGGTTGAACATTGACCTAGGGTTTCAAAAAACTTTATAAGGAATAAACCTAGAAGCACTAGGGGACTTTTCTAGACCTTCTTTTGATCAATTAAGAGATATAGAGCATCATACATCAAAACTTTGAACAAGTCGGATCATTGAGGAGAGCTTCTAGAGACTTGGAGAGCTTCCCTTGGAGATCGATTCTTGTAGCAGAGCCCTATCGGATTAGAGGGAAAATCTAAACACATAAGGTAATAATATTTAACATTATAAGTGGACTTGAGCCCATAGCTTTTGGAACAAGAGAGAGATATTTCACATTAGCAGTCGTTGTCTCAAATAGTGGCCTACAACCAAGCCTAGGTTTTAGTTTATTTTATTCTTCTTTATCTCTCATTTCATTAGCATAAGCTTTATTTTAGTTATTTTCTTGCATAGTACTAGTTTCATTGCATTTATTGAGATTATTCATTGCTAACTACCTCATCCAGGGAGGCAATCTCGGACATCTAAGCGTGTGTTGTTGTTTCATTGATTTCAGGGCTACAGGTTCAATTGGGTGAATCCACAATATACGAGTGCAAGAAGATCCCTCTAGCATTCATACCTAGAGAAGGAGGCATTTGTAAGCCCTCATACATTTTTGTGTGCATCACTAGGAAGCCTTATAAAGTGTACCCCCTTGTGCGAGGGGATATTTTATACACTTGTTGCCCTCTTTTGTGTGTAAAATCATGTATCAAACGAAGGGTATCCCTCAGAGGGATTCATTTGTAACCTAATATGGAGAATATCAATAATAAAATCATTCATTCATTTACTTCTTTGCATTCTGGTTATATCTACTTTGTACCTTTCATTTATTGCATATTTAATATCAAAGGATTCAATCGAATCGCAAGTAGAGTAGTCTGGTGGAAACGGTGCGCCGCTTCCTCGAGGTCGCTACAGATGGTGATCACGATGGGACTCCTACCAATTTCTTTAGATTATTTACAATTTTTTCCCCTTTACTGACTTAGGTTTTGTATACAAGTGTAGCCACTTTGATCTACAGTGGCAAGAGGTCAGCCGCTCTGGTTAACAACGGCCAGCAGTCAACCACTCTAGTCAATAGTGGCCAGGCCTGGAGTGCAACAAAGGTCAAAACACTGACTCTCTGAGTTGGATTAAAGGTTGGTACAACTTCTATAACACTTTATGGCTCTCTGTCTATTTCTATTCCATTAAAATCAGTGATCATTAAGAAATATTTCAATTTGGAAAACTAAAAGAATGAAAGAGAAAGAGCTTATATCTTGCACATCCTAGGTTTCTTTTTAGATTTTCCACTAGGCATTGCTAGGAACAATGACTTCTATCTATAAATTTTGCCCTAGAATCCAATGTGCTAGACACTATGTGATTGGTTTACTTGTTTTGGGGCCTTTCTAAAGGCCATACTTGCACCTAATAGAGTGCATTCATTAATCTCATAGTAGCTATGCACCTTTCTAAAATTGAAACAAATTTTGCATTAGGCATATAGGGAAAGTTCATTGCTGCTATATGATGCATTATTATTCATGCAAAACTTAAAATGAACCACACACACACACGTTTCTTTTAAACATTGGGGAGTTGGATTTCATCACCAACCCTCAATTCAGTCCAGTGACGTTGGCATTCATCTCCTTCCACCGGTTTTCCCCCTAGAGCTTCATATAAATGGATTGAAGAACTTACTTATAGTGACACTAAGGTATTTGTGTTCAAACTATCTCCCACTATTGGAACAATCAATTGGTTCAGAGTGGAAGAGCTAGGTGAACCCCCCACTAGGATTTAAGCAGTGTACCCTAGCCTCTTTTGATAAATCATGTTTGGCATGAGTGTCCTTGATTATCACTATGGATGAGTCTCCTCATTCCAAATCCAAAGCAACAACAAGAAACAAGAAACAACCAAACATCAAAAATACATCAAACAGTTTAGGGCACACTTAAATTTGTAATCAAGATAAATATTTGTGTGATATTGTTTGGTCATATTTAAGTGCAACACAAAAACTAAAGTCCTAAAACAAAATGGTCAAAACAAGAAGTAAACACCCTCAGTTTGATACCAAAGGGGAATCTAAAGCAACTCATACCCTTAGGCGAAGTCATAGTAATATTGAAAGACCCACTCGGAAGATCGTGAGACGTAGTTATGCGAGTCTAAGGGGTGATAACTCAACCCTTGGGGGATCTCCTCGAGAAACCCCAAATATAGGAACTACATCACATCAACACAAAGAGGCCTCACATCCATCATCATCAAGGGGACATGATGAAACCTCAAGGGCTTCCTCTAAACACATAGAAACTTCTCAGAGACATGAGGAGGCTTCAAGGGCTTCCTCCTCACATAGACATAAGGAGGGTTCTAGACCCCGTTCTTCACATAGGGATGATGAGGTTTCCCCATATCCATCCTTATGGAGGGTAGAGAGGGCCACAAAACCCTCATCACCAAAAGGGCACACAAGAGTCCCAACATCCCAACATTCACATGAGACACTTAGAATAGATCAGCCCACTGAGGGGTAGGAAACTAGAAATACCTCCAGTCATAGACAACAAACAGAATATATCCTTCAAACAAGAGGGAGTATTCCATTAGACTATGACCTTATTAGAGTAAATGGCACCCCATGAGATCATCCATGGAAAACAAGATAGTTGGATGAGTTGGATCGGTTGCATCCGAGGCCACCTCCCAAAACGGTAGCCATAGAGAATTCTACATCTGGAAGTTCATGAACCATGACTTCTAAGCCCACTTCTCAAACTAGGGGTGCCTCAAGGTGACCTCGTAGCAAGCATATAGATTTTGGTCATAGAGACACTCAAAAATATACTGAACAAGTCACATTATCTAGCGAGAGTAAAGAAATAGTAGAAACTCAACTCAATGTGCTGACTCACCAAGAGAGGAGCGCACTAGACAAGAAGGAAACCCACAACAAAATCACCCTCCAAATCATGAGCATAATCCAACTAGGGGGAAATGGTAGACTTAATAAATTAGGATCATGCATATCTTAGGAGGGAAGAAAATAGAGCAAATCAAATGGATAGAGTGTTACCTCCATCGCCACCATAGGGGGGTCTACAAGAGGAAAAGCTTCTCGCCTCAAAGGCTTTCCAAGCACTTGCTAAAAATATGAAGTCCTTTGAAAAATAAGAGACGGCTGGTAGCCAAACAATTGAGAAAGATACACAATCAACCATTATGTCTATCCGTTCCTAGCCCCGCATACCCTAAGCACTTCGAGATGCCTAGGTTGGAAAATTTTAAGGGTGAAGAGGATGCACAAGAGCATGTTACTAATTTCATCAATGCATGTTTTCATCTAGAAGATAACAATGATGCTCTCATGCTTAGGACATTCATTATGACATTTGCATGCGTTGCCACCCAATGGTTCAACCAGATGCCCAAGCATAGCATATCCAATTTTGAACAACTAGTGAACGCTTTCCTAAAGCATTTCTCTTTTGGTGCTAAGAGGAAAGTGAACCTTTTAGACCTGGCCAATTTGAGACATTATGATGATGAGCTAGTAATGGATTATGGGAATAGATGGAGGAGAGTCATGGAAAAATTATCATTCTCTGTCCCCACAAAAGAGATCATCCAGATGTTCACCAAGAGTTGTTCCAAACACATTTCCCTCTTGCTACAACTCCAATAGTACCCCTCATTTGAGGAAGCTTTGGCATAGGCTAAACTCATTGAGGATATAAAAGTGGACGAGGGAACTATCAAACTCCGAACCAAGAAGGAGTGGAACAAAAATGACAAAAATGGCAAATACAAATAGAAGTAGGCAAACCTTGCTCCAGTTAATCAAGTGGTATTGGCTACGCCTAAGGACGGGGCTGTGCACCAACCCTAGAATTATCAAGCATAGCCCCCACCATCCAACTATGATCAAAATAACAATCAAGGGTGGAAAAAAGAGTGCAAATTCCCTCGCTATTTCACACCATTGACATAATCAATGTAATCAATCTTCAACCAACTGAGCAATGTGGGAAATATCAGGTTCCCTGATATACCTCTTATAGATCCCAACCATCCTAAGACAAAAGGATATAGGGAAGATCAATTTTACCCTTATCATAGGATACCGAGGCATAATATTGAGGTTTGCATTGGTTTCAAGCACCAAGTGCAAAACATGATTGAGGCAGGAGAACTTAAAGTGGACAACCCACTAGCCCCTGACAATAGAGATATGGGCATCTACAAAAACTTGCTGCCAAACCATGAGGCCCCTAGAGGGCAAGGTGCACAAGTCAACTAGGTACGAGTTGATACGCCTACCCATGGGTGTGTTGGGATGGTTGAAATTGTTAATATAGCAACCAAGAGTAGATGGTATGGTCAACCACAACCTCCTGTAGCTCCCATTAATGTCCCAACTGCACCTAGGTAGAGGTAGGGGCAAGACAACCTTCCAGGTCCACCAACCTGACTTGTGGTAACCATTCAGAGTAGACTCGAGCAAAATTTACAAACGACTCCAGCTAAGCTATCCATCTATGAGCTCATACAACAGTTCCCAAAGCACAGAGAGACCTTGATGGAGATTTTAAGGTCAATTGAGCTCCAACCGCAAGATCCAAATGCATTCACCCATTTTGTGGAACAAGTACAAGAATGCTAGGAGCCTGTAATTTGATTCTACGATCATGAAATTAAGATAGTATCTACAGCCTTACTAGACCCTCCACTGCACATTATGGCATCATTTAATAATTTTCCATTTAAGCGGGTCTTGATCGATATAGATTTGTCAATCAAAATTATCACAACAACAACAATAGAGAGAGCCTACCTAGAAACAAGGCAATGGCCCCATGACTTGGGGCAGCATACTAATGCAAATGGCATCTTCATAAGTGATGAAGAATATGAGGATGAGATAGAGATGGCCTACTTAGGACCAAGAGACGTGCCCCTTACTTTGGGGCCGCATACCAATGCCAATGGTTTTTGGATAAGTGATGATGATTTTGAGGATGAAACTGAGATGGCTTATCTTGGACCTCACCACTTGTGGCAAGTCGACATGTTGGTAGAAAGAGAAGTGGTACTTCATGCCATAGACCTTGGCTTGCAGTTTTTGGGGAGACCTATCGACTTGAATGTCATTCATCGCATGGTTAATCCCCCTCTACCTACATTTAGGGAACTCTTAGAGCCCAATGATCCTATTATCCGACCAGCTCATGGGCCGGATCTAGAGATTCCTTTTCCTCCAGAGCCTCATCATGAGTATAGGAAGGAAACCTCTGAGACAATATTTCAACCATGTGGTCCTAGAGATTTCATTCCATCCATCAACATGATCTCCATTGATTTGACCACTCCACTTCATAACCCAATAGATCCCACTAAACCTTTGTGTCTCGATACGCAGGCCATTGATTGGGATCACGCTGATTCACCCATAGAGCCTAGAGATCTCTTCTCTAATGAAGAGACATTACAACCATTCCATTTTGCATCAGGCTGTGCATATGATGTGTTCCATGTTGGTCTGGATCCTAAGTTGGTAGGACCTATAAATCCCTGTCGATGACATTCACTTGATACCTACGCCTCACCAATTGGAGGATGGGTCACATATGGCTATAGAAGTGACTTTCGAGGTGGACATCAGTGATGATCCTACTCAACCAAAGAAATTCAAGTTTGGAGAAAGTTTGTCTCCAGAGGAACAAGCCATCATAATCCCTCTCCTTAAAGAGAGGCCAAATCTATTTGCTTGGACTTACAAAGACATGCCAGGTATTGATCCAAAGTTAGTTGTTCACAACCTTTCATTGGATCCCCTAAAGAAGCCAGTCAAGCAAAAATTGAGGAAGATGCATCCAACCATCACTTTGATGGTGAAGAACGAGTTACAAAAGCTATTGGAAGCAATCTTCATAGTTCCCATCGACTATCCTGAATGGGTCTCGAACATGGTACCCGTAGGAAAACCAGATGGAAGAGTCCACATTTGCATAGATTTCAAGGACTTAAATAGGGCAACTCTGAAGGATTCATTCCCATTTCCAAACATAGACGCTCTTGTAGATGCCACTATAGGTCATGAGATGCTATCCCTAATGGATGGGTTTTCTGGATACAATCAAATCCGAATAAAACCTGAAGACCAACATAAGACTACTTTCATTACTCCATGGGGAACTTTCTATTACAAAGTGATGCCATTCAGCCTAAAGAATGTTGGTGCCACATACCAGCAGGCCATGACATACATATTTCATGACTACATGCACACAATCTTGGAAGACTACATGGATGACTTGCTGGCCAAATATTTGGTATGGCAAGAGCACGCTGAGATCCTTACGAAAGTCTTTGATCGCCTCATAGAGCACAACGTCAGATTGAATCCTAAGAAGTGCGTGTTTGGCATGACTTTTGGTAAGCTCTTAGGTTTCATTGTTTCCATGAGAGGCATTGAGGTCGATCCTACAAAAGTAGAAGCTATAATGGAGATGGCAACCCCTACCAACATTAGGGAATTAAGAAGCCTACAAGGCAAGGTAGCATCCATAAAATGGTTCATCATGTAGTTATCAGACAAGTGTCGACCCATGAACTGGTTGCTATGCAAGGATGTCCCATTTCATTGGGATGAAGAGTGCCAACAAGCCTTTGCAGAGATCAAAACATACCTAGCGACACCGCCAGTGTTGGCTCCACCAAGGCCAGACATACCATTTTTGCTATACATATCGGCTACTGATTTTGCTTTGGGCACCATGTTGGCCCAAAAGAATGTGCAAGACAAAGAGCAAGTCGTATATTACATAAGTCACACCTTGGTAAGCTATGAGCTAGGATATGCGTATGTAGAAAAGTTATGCTTAGCAGTGGTCTTTGCAACCAAAAATTTGTGACACTACATGTTGAGCCATACGACTTACGTCATATCAAAACAAAATCCTTTGCAGTATATGATGAACAAGACATATCACAATACACGTACTACAAAGTGGATCATGCTATTGATAGAATTTGATCTAGAATTCATAAGCCAAAATTCCATCAAGGGACAAGTCATAGCGGATCAATTAGTAGAGGCACCTCTTCAGGATAGCAAGCCTCTCACTATAGAATTGCCTGATGATGCAGTCTTCGCATTATCAGATCCGCCGAAACTCGAAGAACCTGAGAAGCAAAGAGACATGGCATTATTCTTCGATGGTTCAAAGTGCGAGAAAGGGGGCGGAGCAGGGATAGTATTTATCACACCATAGGGTGCTCCATTGCCCTTATCATTCAAGCTAGACTTCCCATGCACAAACAATAACACGGAGTATGAAGCCTTGATCTTGGGACTCCAAAAAGCAGTTGCAATGGGCATTAAAAGATTGAATATCTTTGGTGACTCCTTGCTCATAGTAAACCAAGTCAAAGGATTGTTCCAATGTAGGTGCCCACTCCTAAAAGCTTACAAGGAGCTTGTTGACACTTACCTAACCCAGCTAGAATGGTATGACATCGAGGCAATCCCTCGTACATCAAAAAGATTTGCAGACACCATGGCATCTTTGGGATCCTTAATCCCTCAGAATCCATCTACTGATTTCACAACCATTCATGTGAAAGTGCTCACATTTTCTATGATACAACATGAGGTTATTGACAACCTAGAGTCAGTCAACATGATCCAAACCGAGCCAAATCAGGATTGGTCATTCAAAGTTAGAGCCTTCTTGCAAATAGCCCCTTGGGAATATTTGATCTCTCAAGGTCCCACGAAATGTGGAACAACCATTCATCACAGGGTTGTTTCCCAATCAGTGTTCACAAATGTTGGATCACAAGAAGAGCATGTCATTTTATCCATAGAAGCAATAACTTATCAAGATTGGCTTTCCCAATTGTGGGACTTCCTGAAGCTTGGAATAGTACCGCAAGGCCTGTCGCATGCTAAAAAGTGAACATTTAAACAAAATGTGACTAGATACATTTTTCTAGGAGAGATCCTTTATAGACGAGGTTACGATGGAATGCTCCTTCATTGTCTTGAGCCCTAAGAAGCATCTTGGGCAATTTTGCAAGCTCATGATGGTACATGTGGTGGTCACTTCAGTGGCATGGCCATCGTTAAGCGTATTTTGAGGATGGGTTACTATTGGCCCACTATGGAAAAATAATGTTGTGAGTATGTCAAGAAGTGCATCAAGTGTCAACATCATGCAAACCTCACTCACTTGCCATCACAAGCCTTGCAACCCATCCAAGTAGCATGGCCCTTTTCATAGTGGGGGTTAGACTTGATTGGGAAGATATCTCCCCCATATTTGGGATGACACACATTTATCATAATGACCACTGAGTATTTCACCAAATGGGTCGAAGTGATCCCCTTAGCATCGACAACTGGACCAAGGATTGCGGAGTTTATACTCCATAATATCATAAGTCATTTTGGGGTCCCTTCAAATATTATATCGAATAATGGACCATCCTTCAAGAACAAAAATGTGCATGCTTTAATGAACAAATATCACATCCAACACAGTTTTTCAACACCCTATTATCCACAAGCAAATGGGCAAGCAGAAGCCTCAAACAAAATAATTATCTCCATCTTGAGGAAAATAGTGAGAGATAATCATAGGGACTGGCATTTGTAGTTACCTCTAGCATTATGGGCATATAGGACTAGTGTGCGGATGCCCACTGGGGCAACACCGTTTTCACTTGTATATGGCACTGAGGCCATCATGCCCCTAGAACTGGAAATCCCAACCTTGCGCATAGCATTAAAGGACTTCATAGATGATGACGTCACGTGGCAAGGCCGCCTAGATCAGTTAATGCTTCTTGATGAACGATGGGTTAATGCCTTGGAGCATCTCCATGTTTATCAAAATCACCTTGCAAGAGCATACAATAGTAAAGTCCATTTGAGAGAATTCAAAGTTGGGGATCTTGTGCTCAAAGAAAATCAGTAGAACTCAAATCTGCCATCGCATTTGCGAGACAAATTTATGGTAAATTGGATAGGACCCTACATAGTTTCAGAGAAGGTTGGTCCTGGAGCATACCGCCTCACATATTTGGATGGTGTTGAAGAGCCTGAACCTCTCAATATCATTCATTTGAAGGCATTTCATACATAAAAATAAAAAACATTCAAATATGTCATAAAAATAAAAAAACATTCAAATATATTCAAAAAACATCCAAATATTCCTTAAAACCTAACTTCACATCAAAATCAAATCAAAAAGCTCCAAAGGCACCTTAAAGCCCTTTGGTCAAGTCAAGATCAAATCATAAAATGCTCCAAGGGTACCCAAGCCGCTTGGTCAAAACAAATAAAAAAGCTCCAAAGGCACCTTAAAGCCCTTTGGTCAAGTCAAAATCAAAATCATAAAATTCTCCAAGGGTACCCAATCCGCTTGGTCAAAATCAAACAAAAAGCTCCAAAGGCACCTTAAAGCCCTTTGGTCAAGTCAAGATAAAAATCATAAAATGCTCCAAGGGTACCCAAGCCGCTTGGTCAAAATCAAACAAAAAGCCCCAAAGGCATCTTAAAGCCCTTTGGTCAAATCAAAAGCACAAAAACAATACAAAAAAGCAAAAATACAAAAACATTTGCATCTTGCATCCACATCCACATAATTGCATACCCATACATATCCATTGCATTCGCATATGTTATGATCATATTTTTTTACAAATGATATCACAGTTTGTATCTCAATCACAATACACAAGTTCATCCTCATCCATGCATCCATGTGTGTAATTGTGTTTTTCAACACAACCAAATAATGTTGCTATACAAAATAAACAAAGGTTTCCTATTATTTCAACCATGTCTAGTGGTCTTATCAAATTTTATAGAAAGCCACCTTGATTAGTAGAGAGCAAGGTCTAGTTGTAATAATACCATGGATATTCAAGATCTCATCACTAATTGAAACACTAAAATCCTAGTTGGTACAAGGGAAAGATGAAAATAACAAAGTGGTCTAGGTTACCTTAAGCGAAAAGGATCTTCCTTGCTTATCCCCCTGTGCAACCGGTTTAAAGGTGCTGAGAATTGGCAAAAGGACAAGTTCCACCCTACCCAAAAATGAGTGATTATCATCACTACATAAATCCCTTGCTTTCATTATAACAAGCAAAAATCCTGAAACAAAATACAAATTCAAAATTACAGTCTCAAAAGTCATAAGTCAAAATCCCAGATTTCAAAGTCATAGTTCAAAAACAAAGCAAATAGTGATTATCATCACTACAAATATCCCTTGCTCAAAAAAAAAAATCAATCAAAATAAACAGTGATTTTCATCACTAAGTATGAGCAAGTATCCCAAAAGAAATGAAGAAAAAAAGGGAATAAAACTTGAATCCCTGGAATTCTCAGCATTGCACAAAACTGGAAGGAGAAATCCTTACGCATGACGATATGTCTACCACAAAAGCTTCTAGCATTTGTATAGACCAATGTTTGAATGTGGATGAGCTAGCTTAGGTAACCCAATACTGCCTAGTGGTATAGTCCAACTAAGTCCAACATAAGGATGAGAGAAAACACTTGAGAATCCCTGATCTTAGCAATGGGCTGAAAGAATCCCGCCTGACATCGGAGGAAATGCTTTTGTTTAAATCTCAAAATATATTCATTTGCACACACAGAGAGAATGAATATCCAGGTACAGAGTGAAAGACTTGCTTTTCAAAAGTCTTGTATGGCAAGTACATAGTTGTTGATAGGGTAACTAGAGTGTTTGAAGTCTCAGGAAAAACCCACAAATAAATTTCCAACATAGCAACAAATCACATCATCAACTTTCTCTATAAGCTTCTATAAATTAGGGGGTATTAATAAAATAATATTAAAATAGATACCGGATATATGTCAGAAATGATATCTAGACGACCACTAACTATTTTACATCTCTTAAATTATAGAAGCTTATCCAAAAAATACATACATTCCACACCATTACATTGCACATATGGAGGATTTAAATAATTAATTCTTATGAGTAGAATGATTATTAAATATTCATGGTTGTTATACTTTCTATGGTATCACCCGTTAAATTGTCAAACTCATAGCATATGCATCCATTATGTTTTAAGTGATTAAAACATACAAGTTCATTTACATTAGATTACATACTGCATTCACCATAACATAGCATTAGTTAGATGCATACGATTAAATCAAAATCAAACATGTATCTAACAAAAACACTTCATCCATAAACACATAGTTCATAAATCATTCATTTGCATCAAAGATCACATCATTGCATTCATCCATACAAAGAATCATAAATCCATCATCAAATCAACTCAAGATACACCACATCATGTCACAATAATCAAATCATGAAAGCATCTACATAAACACATACATAAGCATCCATCTCAAATCCATATCATCATAAATATCATCTATCATCTAACACATATATATCAACTCATCATAATTCCATCATAACATCGCATAAATAAAACAAAAAAAACATAAGCAATAAATGGCACGCATAATGAAGCATAAATGCAAAGTCTCATATAAATATGTCTGTCTCAAAAGATGTCTCAGAATGTGTATCTCAAAGTGCATGGATATACAAAATCACCCATAGGCTACAAAGTCATATAGGTCAAGCAGACCTCAAAAAAAATAGAGTCCAAGTGCATCATCAATCAAACACAGGGCCTGCACCCCCAACATCACCTCCCCCTATGGTCGTGTCATGCATGGAGTGATGTGACCCTACTGGTCTCTCTGTGCGAGTCTGAGTCCTCTAGCTAGGATGGGTGGAGGACTACCCAGAGGTGGATCGCCTACTGACCTGTGAACCACCTACACCTGCTACCTCCCAAGGGACAATCCTATGCCTCCTAAGCTACATCTGGAGAGAGGCTATATGGGAGACATACCCCTTGATCTGCTCCTCATACTCATCTAGCAAAACCTGTAAGCGTAGAACCTCTGCCTCTGTGTCTACCTCAGGATCTACTCTGGTATCACCCTGTGGTGTAGGAGGAGGAACCACAAACTGCATCCTAGCAGCACCACCCTATAGTAGCCTACAAATCCTGGATCTATAGTGTGAGCTGCTCTATGGTGGCATCCCATTGTACTATGGTAGCATCTCGCTGCTACACCTAAATCTTGGTCGACTAGAGCTCAGCCTCGACCTCGTGCAACTATGCTCTCAGAGGAGAATCTCTCTCCTCAAGCTCTAGCTCCTCCTCATCCTCCTCAAGAGCCTCCTGCTCCTCTACTACCACCTACTCTACTGGCTGGCCCCATACCTCAATCCTAGCTCAGACTCTATGCCCTGCCAGATCTGCACCATCACCTCCGCCATCATCCTCGTGACCTAAGCTGCCATCACCATGCCACATCCGATCCCCCCACCACTGAGCAAATGCCTCTATAACTCCCCTAGAAACTCTTGGGGCAACCACTAGGGCATCCTCCTCATATGACAGCTCTATGATCCATGGTAGGGGAAGATCTCTCTCTGTTATGATGCGCCTATATACAAATGGAACAAGAGGCACATCCTGCTGTAGCCCATACTGACGAAGAACTTGAGAGTAGAAGAAATGCTCCTAGATGCCAACCTTGTGGTTGATGAGCCACCACTCACACCACATCCTAGCTATGAAACTAGTAGGATCATCCCAAATAGGGCACTCATGATATGGCCACTAGATGACATCTCCGCCTTAGCCCAGTGAAAGTATCAATGTAGTGGGAAAGCTCCCCTGCATGAGGATGACTCTTGCACCCCTCATGCCATCAAGCCCATCTAGTAGTATAGCACTGCATCCACTCCTCTATGACTATAATCTCAGTAGGAAGCCCTCTGGGGTGATCTACCTTGATGTGCTCCCATCCCCAAACCTATAAGAGCAAGCTGCAAGCAATGCCGACGTGACCTCATCGATGGATGTGGTACAACTCATCATAGCACTAGGCCAATAGGGACCATCCCCATGCATAGATGATGGGTGCCTCACTATCCATCAGGTCCTAAACCATCACAAGGAGGTTCCATGAGAACCTCAAACCTGAGTAGTCTAGGATCAAGACGTTGTTGATAACCATCAGCAACACTGCATGCCTCACCATGAAGACCTCCACCTCATACCACTACGAGATAGACACCCCTCCAGACTTGGTGTCCCTGAAGGCCTCCGTAGAGTGCCCTTGGAACACCCAAAGAAATACATCATCATGATCCTTAGTGGTCGATGAGGTAATGGCCACTCCATCAAAAGGGAGCCAAAAAATCCTATACACATCCTTCGGCATAATAGTCATCTCGTCGGTAGGAAGGTGGAAGGTATTGGTCCGAGGGTCCCACCGATGGACCAAAGCCATAAGGTAGGCCTGATATGACATGATGTGAGGTAGCCTAGTGACATACTGAAGCCCACGGGCCTTGAGCCAGGCCCAGTCCATGTCATCCAATAGGGGTAGAAGGTCATTCATGAGCTTCGGGTCACGAGCCCGAGCATCGAGAATCTAAGAGCAAAAGAGAAAGCAAAACATAACTACAATGCATCTAAGGCATGGATCATAATAAAGCATGAAAATAGTGCAAATAATGATGGGCTACTCTAAGTCCAAACAAAAGAGTAATAATGCACCTAATTATGCAAAAAATTCAAAAACAAGTCACAAAAATTCAAAAATTCAAAAAATCACTTAATCATGCAAGAAAATTCAAAATTTTACAAAGGTTCTTGGCTGCTGTCGCCTACAATGGCCAGAAATCGGCCACTGAAGCTGAGAGCGGCCAAGCCCCAATGGTCAAAATTTTGACCATTGGAATTCAAACCTAGCCGCTCTGAGTGACAACGGCCAGGCCAGAGGCCGAGCTGGCCGCTCTGAGCCGTAATGGCCGATGGGTGACGTAGCAAAAGAATCTACCCTAGGCCAAAAATAACAAAAAAATTGAAAACAAGCAAAAAGGTGGCTAACCCACCACATAAAATCCTAATCTAAGCCTAAGCTATGGGTTTAATTCATTTCCAACAAGTTTAATGAGGTTCATTTACCCATTAATTAGTGAGGTTCATTTTACCCAAAAAATGAAACTGACATGGTCAAGGTTTGAGAGAATACCCGAGAAGCTCTGGCTCCTCCACTTGTAGATGTCTCTCCCTATGCAACCATGGTCTCCAATGCAACAACACTCCAAGATGCAAAAGTCGCTTTCACAAATAGAGCTCTGACGCAAATTGATAGCTGGTGAAAGTGAAAGGTCAAACCCTAGGGTTAATTTTTATTTTCCCAAATTATGGCTCGGCCGCTATTATCGTCAATGGCCCGAACTTCTTGGCCGCTCAAGGTGAGAGTGGCCACAAGTAGGAAGTTGGTGGCCATTGGATCTGATAGTGGCCAACATCCTAAGAAAAAATAGGAGGAATTCCCTCCATGAGAAGCAAAAAAAACATCAAATAAGCACATTTTGGTGACCCATGGTCATCATAATGATCAAAATAACAAAAAAATTGCATAAAAACAAATCTCAAGTAAGCCTCCTATCAAGTTACTTATTCTATCAACTTGGCGATTGCAGCGATTTGCACTCCATGCAACTCGACAAGATGAATAAGTTACCATGAGGTTACTTGGGGAAAAACATTCATTTTGGGATTACGATGTGCCTCCTTCAATCCCGAAGAAGACCAAGATGGTCGGACTGCTCCACGGGTACGAAGGAATCATCCTAATTCTCCTATGACACCAAAAACACTGAGCCAAGTGATGCAGTACAAGCACAAATAGAATCACTCATCCTAACTCCCTAAGAAGGTTGTTTATGGTCGGACCACTCCTCGAGATAGGGATGAATGATTATCATAAACAATTGAAATCACACTTGGATGGGGGTTTACCCATTAAAGAGAACAAACATTAGAAAGGAACCAAAACCAGTCATATTTGGTCAAGCGACTCATCGCTTCATTCATTGCCCTTCCCTCACCAATTCATTGTGTGAGGGGGTAGTTTGGAACTTCAAATCATCATAATCAAAATCAACAAAAGATCACTCGATCATGTCAAAATTGCGTTCATCCTACGAATCATTGCACTCAACTCTTACAAAAATTTTCCCATTTGCTGGGGTCATAAGCAAAAAGGACATCTTCAATTTGTAGCTCTTCTTCGGTCGGTTCTATTGTAGCAACATAAGCTACCCGATTGTGTTTGAGGAATGAGTGCAAGTGGACATGTGCAAGCCCTATGCTAGATTAAGCCTTCAATCAGGTTGAAGCAATGATTCAAGGATGCGTGCCATCTTGCATGATTAGGCCATCCAACATTGATCAGATCAATGATCATCATACACCCTGCTAACATAGCGGTCTACGTTTTCGCCTCGCACTGTGTCTATTACTCAACGCATCACAAAAAGGGGCATCTGTAGACACCTAAAACATGCCATGGTCAGGAAGACTACTTACATGGGTACACCCATAGGTCATGTGACTAAACCTTGGGACCTTCCAAGTGTCAAAAGTGGTTTCTACCACTCATTTGGGGCATTTTCAGCCCATCCAAGCCTGGCCGCTATAGACCAGAGCGCAGAATCCAGCCATTGTAGCTCAGAGTGGCCAAACCTTAGCCACTGTAGATGATAGCGGCTAAGCTTTAAATGCATTTTTCCACCCATCCAACCTAATATTGGGTGGAAGTGGCAGTCTACATGCAATAAGGATGAGCGGGGACAACTTTGCATCCCTCCTCATAGCCAGTCTACATGGAAGACTCAAAGTCCAGATTTAGACTTCAGTTAAACATAGAAAAACAAAGAGCTTCTCATGCTAACACCTAGTACGCATGAGGGATTCAGTCCTAGGGTTGAACATTGACCTAGGGCTTCAAAACACTTTATAAGGAGTAAACCTAAAAGCACTAGGGGACTTTTCTAGACCTTATTTTGATCAATTAGGAGATATAGAGCATCATACATCAGAACTTTGAACAAGTTGGATCATTGAGGAGAGCTTCTAGAGACTTGGAGAGCTTCCCTTGGAGATCGATTCTTGTAGCGGAGCCCTATCGGATTAGAGGGAAAATATGAACACATAAGGTAATCATTTTTAACATTATAAGTGGACTTGAGCCCATAGCCTTTGGATCAAGAGAGAGAGATTTCACCTTAGCGGCCGTTGTCCTGGATAGTGGCCCACAACCTAGCCTAGGGTTTAGTTTCTTTTATTCTACTTTATCTCTCATTTCAGTAGCATAAGCTTTATTTTAGTTATTTGCTTGCATAGTACTAGTTTCATTGCATTTATTGAGATTATTCATTGCTAACAACCTCATCCGGGGAGGCAATCTCGGACATCTAAGCGTGTGTTGTTGTTTCATTGATTTCAGGGCTACAGGTTCAATCGAGCAAATCCGCAACATACGAGTGCAAGAAGATCCCTCTAGCATTCAGACCTAGAGAAGGAGGCATCTGTAAGCCCTCATACATTTTTGTGTGCATCACTAGGAAGCCTTATAAAGTGCACCCCCTATGCGAGGGGATATTTCATACACCTGCTGCCCTCTTTTGTGTGTAAAATCATGTATCAAATGAAGGGTATCCCTCAGAGGGATTCATTTGTAACCTAATCTAGAGAATATCAATAATAAAAGCATTCATTCATTTACTTCTTCGCATTCTGGTTATATCTGCTTTGTACCTTTCATTTGTTGCATATTTAATATCAAAGGATTCAATCGAATCGCAAGTAGAGTAGTTTGGTGGAAACGGTGCGCTGCTTCCCTGGGGTCGCTACAATATATATTTAATTATATCCATAGAAACCATCCATAATGGAAATCATTTCATGTCCTGTTGTAGCATCTCCCAATGCATCAATGTTAGGTAAGGGAAATTCATCCTTAGGACTCGCTTTGATGAGATCTCTAAAGTCAGTGTAAATGTGAATCCTCCCGTTAGGATTCTTGATGCGAACCATGTTCGAAACCCATGGAAGATAGTCTACTGATGTAGCACCCTAAAATTTGCACACCCTTGTTTTTCGTGCCATTTTTAGGATTTGTTTTGACCATTGGACGATATCATCGCAGATTAGACGAAATCATCCCAGATCTGACGAATTCATCTAGAACAGAACGTCCAGACGATTTCATCCCAAAACCAAATTTTCATACTTAGCTTCTATTCCAACAACTCCTCTAACCTGGGCAAAAAGCGTGTCTACGTTAGAGTCTCCCCCATTGGAGATCTCCCAAATTGGGATGATCTCCAACCTCCTAACCTCTCCCTAATCCTATATAAACTGAGATTTTCTCAGTTTATCCCCCTGACTCTCTACCTGAAACTCTGCTTAAACCCCCTGAACTTCCACGCACCTCAGAGCATCCTCACACCATCATTTGCATTATGTATTTCATGTTTTCTTGCAGGAACTTTACTATTTTTTAGTCGAAGCTAGCTCGGATCATCGCAAGTGATTCCAGGTGATTTCGGACGATCCTGTCGAGGAGCACAGATGATCTCGTACGATTGGAGGTGATCCCGACTGTAGTCCAGATTGGGGGCAATCAGAGTCCAGAGTTTGCATCTCTTTATTATTTTTGCATTTCTTTATACATTATCTTAGTTATTATATTTATGCATCTTGGAGTTCACCTCATTTAGCATAACCGCATGATAAAGTTAAAATCAATCATTAAATCTACTGCATTTCTCTTATTTGTTATTTGAATCTATTATTTAGGCATGTTTGCTATTATTTCTATCATTCTCCTTTGCTTTTGCAGTTGCATATTTGGTATTTTGTATCTATTCCTATGATTGCAGGTTTTTGACGAATTCGTCAGATTGACGATGATCTCATCTGATCTCAGATGATCATCTGAGATTTGAGATGATTCGATGTAATTTCAGATGATTACGTATGAGTTGAGATGATCTAGACTACTACAAAACTTAGAATCTTCATCAGACATCTAGAATCAGGTATGTTCTATCCCATTCGGCACATTCTCTATGTTTAGCATTTATTCATATTTTTTGTATCCATAAAAATCAGCATTGGCATATAGAATAGTTTAGATTCATCTTGGCCAAACCTAGGAATTGAATGATTAAAGTACAAAATGAACACATCAAACCCACTATCAACCTAGGTGTGGAAACTGCCACTCAAAAGTTTCCTGGTGAACCCACCATCCATCAAAAATTCACCCTTATACCCCTCCCCGAGAGGCGGGACCTTCAAAGGGCCTCTCAATCCGAGGTATTGTCCCATCCTTCTCGCATCCCCTTCTGGGCGTGGATCCTATAGCCTGAAGGTAAGGATGCAAAAAATTTGGAGCGATACATTTTGGTGAACCCGACGTGAAAAACTAAAAACCTTTTGAAAACAATCCAAAAAACAAAACATAAATGCATTTAGAATCAAAGATTGCATATCATATTTAGATGGTAGATTATAATAAAAGACGAGTTGTCACCATTAATGTTGAGAATCAATTAGCAGCTATAGAGATTACTTCTGTGCTTAGAGTACCTCAAACAAATAGGGTTCAACCTTTGTGGGATGAACTTGATAGGAGATTGGGTATCATTGGATCTAGGGCAACAGAACTTAGGCAAATTAAGAGGTTTGTCCTAGATAGAATCCTGGATCCTGATCAAGTGACCTTATATCATGAACTTCAGAGAGCTTGCCATAGGTGGTTAGCAGATAAAAGAGCCCTTGTGTCTTCAGAGTTGTACACCTTTGAGGAATACCTTGAGAATGTAGTTGTAGTACATAAATTTCTATCTCATATAGAGGATCAAGAGGTCGTTCTTACGGATAGAAAAATATGGAATAGAGTTCCTAGAGCTGTGTTATATCGAGAGTATTGCCATGAAATTTATTTCTACCAGTCAGAGTCTGAAACAGATAATATCACTATAGCACACTTTATCAAGTTCTTGAAAAACCATTTCCAATTTGAAGAGGAGCATTTCATGACTCCTGATGAACTTGATCCTATCAATGACATCTATAAACTATTTATAGAAAACTAAGCTATTCTTTTATTATTGTTATTTCTTGCATTTAGTGTGTTGTTTGTTGTCTTTATAAGCATAAAAAAAAAAAAATAAAAAATAAAATAAAATAAAATAAAAACAAAACAAAATCATAACAAAAATCAAAACATTTTCTTTTAAGTATTATAGTAGGTATATAATTAAAATATATCTACCTCCTAAATTTGTTGCAAATATATTAATATATATTTGCTAAAATCTAAATTTAGACATAATGACTAGACTCAGGAATGGAAAACAGACTGAAGTAGAAGAAGATTGGTTAGGAAAACCAGGAAATAACCCAGATGTCCTTCCTGAAGACCCAATTCAGGAAGAAGGAACCTTTGACCAACAAGAAGAAGAATTTGTTGTAGGAAATGAACAAAAAGAAAATGATAGAGAGGAAGGATCCTCATCCCCTAAAATATCTCCAGAAGGAGTCATTACTTTTGAGAACATGGAACATTTCTGGAAGTTCCTCAATACTAATATTGGCACTCTTAATAGAGCAGTCCATATGGACAAAGATCAAATTAGTGACACTCAAGCAACCCTAGAAGACATATATCACACACGCACTAATCCCTTGTCCTTCGTTGATCAAGAAAGTGATCAAGCTGGACCATCCAATTTGGATATGGCCGCTATAATCCAGAACACGCAACAACAACAGGTTACCCAACCACCTAGAGTGCCTGTTACCAAGCCTAGGGTTATTCCCACACAAAAGAAACCTTCATTCACTGCTCTATTTCGCCAAGCTATTGATCAATATACCTCAAATCAACAAAAGCCTAAAACAAAACCAAATACCAATTTCCAACAATCTGGGATACAACATAATGCTACAACAAATCTTCTTCATAATACTCTTCCTACCAACCATTTGCATAACAACAATATAGCATCTAATCCTTATGTCACGCCAGCATACGCTCACAAATCCCATGCTCATGTACCACCGAACCAATATGGTGGGCAAACTGGTAATCTGGAAGCCATGGTGAAACAGTTAGTCTCCCGCATGGACCAGATAGATCCCTACCATCCCTCGTACAATTATCGAGAGATGTGTAGTCAGCCTCTAGATCCTATAGTTGTAGCACAACCATATCCCAAACACTTTCCTATGCCTGTCCTACCTATATACAAAGGAACTGAAGATCCCATAGAGCATCTTCGTATGTTTAGGATAGCATGTCATGATATATCACATGATGACTTGTTATTACTAAAGATGTTCCCAAAAAGTTTAGGAGGGATGGCATTGGAATGGTATTATCAACTACCCACTCATTCTTTGAGGAATTTCAAAGAAACCGCCGAGTCTTTTGTGCATCAATTTAGTGCCTATATTGAAAGGCATGTAACCATTAAAGATTTGTACAACCTAAAACAAGACAAAGATGAGTGTTTTGCTGACTTCTTAGCTCGATGGAGGCAGTTGATAGGAAAATTACACTTTGTGTTACCTTATCGGGAAATGTTGGATATCTTTATCAATAATTTACAAGAACAACTATCCTATGAATTATCAACTGCTACCTTGACCACCTTCGATCAAGCTATAGACTTAGCCCGAAGAGTGGAAGATGCTCTTATTAGGAGAGGTCAACTTAAAAAGAAAGATGATGAGAAAACATCCAGAAATCAATATAAAAATAAACAAGTTGTGGGTGATGGAGTCACTGATAGCAGAAACGTTGCCAATGTTAATACTATGAAAACAATAGAGAAGTTCATATTGAAACCTCCTGATAAACCACCTCGAGAATTTACTAGGTTAAATCAACCTTTATCAACCATTCTCCCGCAACTATTAGCACGAGGTTTGATTCAATTACCAAATATCCGAGAACCTGATCCAACTATACCCGGATACAGAGCTGATTTACATTGTGATTTCCATAGAGGGCCTGGACACGCTACCAACTCTTGTAAAATATTAAAACATAAAATACAAGACCTGATTGATAACAATGAGATGGAGGTGCAAGCCTTTCAACCTAAACAAAATCCTTCTAATAATGCTCAAAAGAACATCCCCCAAAATCAGAATCAGAATGCCAATCAATCATTGGACATATTTCAACATCCTTTACCAAAGCATGGTAAAGAGGTGGCTAATCAAATTGAGCATCATAATGTTCCCCCTCCTACCCGATATGTAGGAACTATTAGTGGACATTCACCTACTCATGATGTGGAAGTATTTGACACAACTTTATCCATGGTTACGACCAGACCTCTATATAATATTCGGACCCCTGATCTTAGTGATACCGAATATGAGACCGAAAGTGACATGGAAATCACCTCAAATCAATCGAATAGTTCTGAAGATGAATCAGATCCTATTCAACCTATCACAAGTTCTATGGTTCCAGAAGAACCATTTCCTAGAAGAGTCACTACTAGACCATCTTCTCACCAATTACTTTCTAATGAACAAGCCATAAACGCTAGACCAAGGCCCATTCATCATCCACAAAATAATATTGTAGGTACCATCGGAGCCGTTACCAGACAACAGGCTCAAAACTCTCAACAGGATCAAACTCAGAACGATGGATCAGCTCCATTTGTTTTGAAAAATCCCAATAAAGGGAATCATGCGCCTAATGTTCAACCTAAGCCTCCTTATAATATTAATGAACAATTATCAAATACTACAACTAGAATTTCCCTTTTGGACCTTTTAAGATCTTCTCCTACCCATAGGGATGAATTAATGCTCACATTAAGCCAAATGATGGTACCACAAAATATTCAACCTGAAGCCATGTCCAATACTATCATAACTCGAGAAGTCGATTGTATTGACTTTCGGGATAGAGATATACCACAACATAGTTTACATAAGGATAACCCCTTATATATTACTGCCCTAATTGGGGATGTAGCAGTTAAACGAGTCTTGATTGATAATGGTTCATCTTTAAACATATGCACTTTTGACTTCTACCAAATATTTGGGTTTAGAAGTGATGAAATGAAAAGAACTGATATGATCATAAAAGCCTTCAATGACGAAACACAAGAAACGTGTGGAGTTATTACTATCCCCTTGCAAGTTGGTCCGAGAACCTTAGACATGACCGTGTTTATTGTACATTGCCCTGCATCATACAATATACTTTTGGGTCACCCTTGGATCAACGTGATGCGAGTTATTCCCTCCACTTTACATCAGTGTGTTAAATTCGAATTTAAAAATCAGTTGGTTACCATTCATGGTGATCCTAGACCCTTTGATATGTGTGCTTTGGCAGAACCTGTTGGAGTTCAATTTTGCCCTGCTCTATCATCCACACATCCTAATTCTCATCAACCATCTAAACATGTGAAACACACACCCATAACATCATCTAATTTTTCCCCATCAACTACACCTCTACATATAGCTCAACCATCTTCCAAACAAACCACATTAGGACCTCGAAAAGATCCTAAAACTACAACCAATGCTTCTTGTTTTACTCCTATAACTTCCATACCTATAGACTCATCCATCGATATCTCTATAACATCTACATCCACTACAGGCATACTTTCCACATCCGACGATGTAGGAAATGTTCCTTCTACCTCTTATGCTCTTACTGATGAGCTCTTACCCGATTTATCTAAAATTCTTATATCAGAAAAAACAAACACTCCCATGCAAGATTCCCTTATTTTAAATAAACTCCCACCCTCTCCTCGTACCTTGGGCCTCCCACAGCCTATGGGAAGTATTTACCAAGTCGGGAGTTGTGCTTTTATTTATAAGGGATATGACTGGGGAAGAATACCTAGAAACATCAAGACACATTGTGATGGATATGCTAGATGCTATTTTGCTAATGAGTATATTAAAGCTAAGCCTATAATGCTTAAATTGGGATATAAAGGGAAAGGTTTGGGACCTTTCCAGAATGGTATGAAAGAACCTTTTGAGGTAGAACCGTGGCCTGCCCGATGTGGTGTGGGCCTATTTCCTAGTAAAGGTCAGCCCTTCCCATTCGAGGATGATGACCACCTCATATGTTACCAAGATTATCTGGATAAACGGGATGTCTTGCATTTAATGAATAAGCCTCTTACATGTAATATGTTATCCATAGCTTACCCTGAGATGATTGTCGAATCCGACGATGAGTTGGAGGGGATATCTTTCATGATGTCTCCATTGAGGAATTGTTACATAACGGATTTTATTTCGATGGCTCTATACCTAGTATAGCCCAGCTTGAGGCCACGACTCCTCAAGATGAATTATCCAAGCTAACCTTGGAAGAATTACAAGAATTAGGCGTTTCACCCACCCCACCTAATTTTGAGAGAGATCTACACATGGAAGTAGAAAACATCATAAAAATTAACATTGGAACCAAAGATAACCCTCACATAATCAACATTGGATCAGAATTGAGTCAAGAAAAACAAGATAAATACATTGCATTCCTTAAACAATATGAAGACGTATTTGCTTGGACATATGAAGATATGCCAGGATTAGACCCTTCTGTAGTTATGCATCACCTAGTAGTCCATCCGGATGCTAAACCTGTTAAACAGAAACTTAGAAAAATGCATCCTAAAGTGGCCTTACTAGTCAAAGGGGAATTAGAAAAACTCTTAAATGTTATTTTTATACAAGCCATTGATTATGCTGAATGGATCTCGAATGTAGTTCCAGTAACTAAGAAAGAAGCCACTAAAGTTAGGGTTTGCACAGACTTCAGAGATATTAATGTTGCATGCCCTAAAGATGATTTTCCTCTTCCCAACATGGATCAGATCATTGAATTTACTATTGGGAGTGGAATGATATCCCTAATGGATGGATTTTTTGATTATAATCAGATCAGGATAGCTCCTGAAGATCAAGCTAAAACAACCTTTATTACCCCTTGGGGGACCTTTTGTTGGAAAGTGATGCCATTCGGTTTAAAGAATGCAGGTGCAACTTATCAACGCGCTATGACTTATATCTTTCATGATATGATGCATAATATTCTACATGATTATGTAGATGATATTATAGCTCGTTCCATCAAAGAAGATGATCATTTAGATGACTTGAGAAAAGTATTTGATCGGTTAAGGGAGTATCTTATCCGATTGAATCCAGCTAAATGTATATTCGGAGTTAAGTCCGGTAAATTATTAGGGGTTATAGTTTCTTTACGTGGCATTGAAATTGACCCTCTCAAGATCGTGGCTATCACTGATATGCCCGCACCCACAAATATATCAGAATTACGAAGTCTACAAGGTAAGCTTCAAGCTATTCGCCGCTTTATTGATAAGTTGGTAGACAAAACCGGACCTTTTCTTAAGCTTCTTAAGAAAGATGTCTCTTTTCATTGGGACGACGAATGTCAGGAAGCATTCGAACTCCTCAAACAATATCTCCTTAAACCACCGGTGCTTTCACCACCTAGATCTGATCGTCCATTTATTTTGTACATTTTTGCTTCCGATTTTGCCTTAGGAGCTATGTTAGCTCAACTTGACGATGAGAAGAAAGAACGTGCTAATTATTACATTAGCAGAACCTTAATCAGTTATGAAACTCGCTATACCGTATTAGAGAAGTTATGTCTAGCAATCATATTTTCTACACAGAAACTACGACATTATATGCTCAGCCATAAAACGTATGTTATTGCTAAATTCGACCCTTTGCGATATCTCATGAGTCGACCGTACTTATCTGGTCGCACAACAAAGTGGGTTCTTGCGCTAAGCGAGTTTGAACTCACGTTTATAGGACAGAAGTCTGTTAAAGGTCAAATCATAGCAGATCAATTAGCCGCTGCACCCTTAGAGTCTACCCATCCCCTCATCATTGAGTTTCCTGATGAATGCCTTAAACTAGAGGCAGACCATCCAGAGCAATGGTCCCTATACTTTGATGGAGCCCGATGTATGAGTGGGGCTAGTGCAGGTATTATTTTAATATCTCCATAGAAACATCTTATACCTCTGTCCTTCAAACTAACATTTGCTTGTACTAATAACATTGCTGAATATGAAGCTCTTATCCTTGGATTACGAGCTGCTTTAGCGCTACAAATTAAAAATCTATTGGTTTTTGGTGACTCTCAACTTGTCATAAATCAAATCAATGATGTTTATCAAACCCGAGATGATAAATTGCATCCATACAAAGCATATGTCTTACAATTATTATCTTTGTTTGATCAAGTTACCTTGGAAGCTATTCCTCGAACTAACAACCGTGCGGCTGATGCTATGGCTGCAACTGCATCTCTTTTGCCCTTGGAGTTAGATGACGAATATGCTACCATCATTATTCATCGACTCCAAGAACCCGCTTCAAGCAAATCATGCTTAGAACCTTTGGATGTGTTTCTAATCAACGAAACTACTCCTAAACATTGGTACACTGATATATTTAATTTTCTTCAAAATGGGACCTTTCCTGAAGGTTGTAATAGCAACCAGCATAGGTTATTACGTAGACGAGCAAGTCGCTTCGTGATTATTGGTAATACCTTGTATAGGAGATCTTTTGAAGGCATCTTACTGAGATGTTTGAATCTAGCAGAATCTAGATCAGCTTTGAGTGAAGCCCACAATGGATCTTGTGGGGGGCATTTTAGTGGTAGCGCCATTGCTAAGAAGCTCCTTAGGATAGGATATTTTTGGCCTACCATGGAGAATGATGCACATGCTTATGTGCATCATTGTGACAAGTGCCAGAAACATGCTGACCTTGTCCATGCGCCTGCACAAGAGCTGCAGGCTATTTCATCTCCTTGGCCCTTTTCAAAATGGGGCTTAGACATCATTGGAAAAATCAACCCTGTGTCATCTGATGGACACAAATTTATCATAACCACCACTGAGTATTTCATGAAGTGGGTTGAAGCTATGCCATTAGCTTCTTGCACTGGAACCCAAGTTTCCAAGTTTATTTTTAATCAAATTATTTGTAGGTTCGGAATCCCTGCAAATCTCATCTCAGATAATGGAACTTGTTTTAAAAATAAATATGTTAAGAAATTATGTCAAAAGTATAAAATTCAACATCGTTGGTCCACTCCCTATTATCCTCAGGGTAATGGCCAAGCAGAAGCATCTAATAAAACATTAATCAAAATCCTTAAAATACTGGTCAACAAATCTGGCCGAGATTGGCATATTCAATTATATCCTGCTTTGTGGGCTTATCGAACTAGCGTTCGTACTCCCACAGGCACTTCCCCCTTTGTTTTGGTCTATGGCGCTGAAGCAGTTTTTCCCTTTGAATTAGAAGTTCCTTCTTTGGCTCTGCTACTTCAAGATACTGAAGTAGGAGATGAATATCGTGCTGGTAGACTTAGTCAGCTGGAACTCCTAGATGAGAAGTGCATCAATGCTTTGGAGCATCTTCGTGCCTACCAAAACAAGCTTAAACGAGCATACCTCAAGAAAGTTCATCAACGATCCTTTGAGATCGATGACCTTGTCTTAAAAGAAAATCAAAAAAATACTAATGCAACTAAAGACCTTAAAGGTAAATTTGAGCCCAACTGGCTCGGACCATATGTCATCACTACTAAATTTGGATCGAGAGCATATCGATTAGCTACCTTAGATGGTAAAGATCTTAAAGAACCTATGAACATTATGCATCTTAAGCGTTATTATGCATAACATTTGGTCCTTTTTCATCATTTATATATATTGTGTATTTTGCATATTGTTTCATTTTAGTAAAATTTCAAAAAAAATAGTAATAGTATTTCTTCTTGCAATTCATCAATCAAAATCAAAATATAAAAACATCAAAATCATCAAAATCTTCAAAAACATATTTTATTTTCATACCTATCAATTCTTGAAGTATTGCAGTTATATTTTCAATTATTTTGGATAAATTAGCATTTATTTGGAATCCCGCACTTTCACATTCACATGAATAAATATCTTGATTTTATTTTGTATGATTATTAATCTCTCTTATATCAAAGTCCACAAGTTGAATTAAATAAAGTTTTGAGCATAGAGAACTGATCTTGTTATTTACTTGAACCAAATATATCTTTTCACATTAAAATGATTTCATTGCAAATTCAATATGATGCTACATAGTAAAAGTGGTTTCTTGAGCGAAAAGTTTCCCCTGCTATCCTATCATGCACATGGTCTAGAATCTTTGAGAATTGACAAAAGGACAAGCTCACCCCTACCCAGAATAAAAATCCCTTGCTCTACAACTAATCCGAGCAAGTATCCCTAGCATAGGAAGAAAAAGAAAAGTCAAAGAAAATGAGAAAAAGAAAAATATCATTTTGTACCATCGCAGCAATATTTCAGCATTATCTCAAGTTCCAAGCAAAATACAAAAAAAAAAAAAAAGAGAGAGAAGAAAAGAAGAGAAAAAGAAAAGGCAAAAGCAAAATGCAATAAATCCCTTTCCCTACCCCTTGAAAAGAAAAGAAGGGTGAATGAGCTTGAATCCCTGGAATTCTCAATTATTCGAAAACTGTGAGGTAAGCCCCATAACAGGTGGTTTGTGCCCAACCCGCTTGGCCTTGGGTAATCCCTAGCATGGTGATATGTCTGTCACATTAGCGACCTTATTTTGTATAGACCTATGTCGGCTTATGGATTAGCTAGCTCTTGATAACCTAACTTACACAGTAGTCTGGTACGGTTACATGCATATAAATCATGGTCAACGAACATTCATTTGGTTAATTCAAATTACTTGTATCAAATTATCTTGCTCAAAATTGGTGAATGAACAATACAATTGCACACACATTTGTATTTGAGAGATTCTCTATCATTATGATAAATCAAGATCGGCAATGAACTCACATATGCACATGAGGGTTCCTTACAAATCTACATTTGTCTTTGAGATAATTTAAAATATTTCTGCAACTCTTTTGGAATAAATTTTATTCTTATTTCAGAACATCTGTTTAGTATAAAAACAATTACATACATTGTTTTCAAAAATCCAAAATTCTTTTAAACAACCTATTACAAAATCTAGCAAATAAAGTCAAGTTTGTATATTATTATTTTTTGTTTATCAAAAATCAAAAATCAATCATGCAATAAAACTAAAATATCAATTTCTTCTTTGGATTTCACGATGATGGTATAAGTCTATACCTATAATTCTATGCCTAGCGCAAACCATTGTCCTAATTTTATTTTCCCATTCATTTAAAAAAAAAAACAAACATATGGCTTACATCATTATGTTACACAATTGTGCTTTAAAACGAACGAACACTTATTCTATTTCATGTCATTATGTCAACATTCAATTTTGCAACCATGGTATAATTTCTAAGGAATTGTTCAAAATTTTATCACACTTAGGAATTTATGCCTAGCAAAATCATATTTCTTTTAGTATCTCACGCATAATATTTTTATGAAAATCTGAAAACAAATCATCACCATCACAACACAAAGTCTTAAGACAGTCTCTTAAGCATTCTTTTACTTTTAGCAATATTTCTATACTGGGATTAGCTTGACGACCGAGCGAGCGATGACTCCATGAAATGGTCTATAACAATGACAATGTCCTTTGAAATTATTGTTAGAAGTCCCTTTTATTTTTCATCAAATCACACCAAAACAACCAATTGTTTACATCAGATTATTTCATTTAAATTTTACAACATGACATAAAATTATAATATTTCTAAAATGACATAATTACATGAATCATCAATAATCAATTGCAAAATTCAACATTAAAGCATCATACAACATATACACAAGTCATATCATCAAAAATACCATATATATATATCAACAAATTATGTACATCATATCAAAACTGGACTGGTATGCCACAATCAATAGCCTGGCATACTCAATCCTCTCAAAAAATATATAATAATAAATACAATCTCTATGCAGTGAGCGTCTAGCCTCGAGAAGCCCTCGAGCTCTCAACCTCATCTCCTCTCCCACCCTGAGGTGGAGGAGGAGGCCCCATCGGAGTCCGCCCTATGTCGTGGGTCCTCGACATCGATCGTGATGATGTCCTCGATGACCCCATCCTAATCGGCCCCGCAATGTCGACTGGCAGCTATAACCTCTGGCTCTCTAGAACCATCTGGTAGTATGCTCCCCGGTAGAACGTAGTCTGAGCCATAGACCATGCCAACTCCTGCATGCTCGCTCCTCTCACCCCGAGCTCTGAGCCATGTAGCCTCATCCTGTAGTGTCCGCACCTGAGCTCGAAGGTGGGCAACCTCAGCCCGGAGAGCCATCGTCTCATTGCTCTCCCCTACCTCGACACCCTTGCCCTTATCGGGCGATGGTGGTCTCTCCCCCTACTGAGAAGGGAGTCCCTCCTCCCTCCTCCCTATCTGTTGTGGTCTCTATGGAGCCCGTGCCATCCTCTAGCATCTCTCCTATGGAGACCATCACTACTCTCTCCCACCGTGACCCCGTGCTGCCTCAATAGCAGCCTGACATCGCCTCCCCATCCATTGCACAATAACGTGCATCGGACCCTATGCCCTCATCATCCGAGGAGGGTGGATGCCTATGTACCAGGCATCGTATCCATCGATAACCCCAACGTCATCACCATCCACTGGCTGGATGGGGGCATCATCCATGTCCTGACTCTAGAACCGTTGCATGTCTAGAGCCCCGCTCAATGTGGTACTATCCTAGACAGTCTAAGAGTACTCGTAATCCCTGAGAGAAGGGATCCCCTACTATAGACCGAACTATCATAGAACCCGATCATAGCGATGGAGCTCTACCTCTCCTCGCTCCATCCTCAGCCAGCAGACTCACCTGATGCGAGCCAGCTCCTGCCCATCCTCTGCCCACCCTGGGTGCTCTCGCCATGGCCTCCAGGTGATCTAGTCCGGGATGAGGTCATCTAGCAACCTCCGTGACATCGATAGATCTATCCACCACTATGACCCCCTTTGTAGCCACCAGTAGAAAACTTAGGGCCTCTCTCGATCAACCCCTATCAGTGGGAGCCCTACCGGCCTCTGCACCATGATGTGCTCCCAACACCAAACCTGTAGTAGCGATGTCAAGACCAGACATCGACCTCCCTTGTATACGACCCCATGTAGGATCCTATACAAGCGGCATAGTACAAAGCTACCCCATGCAAACCTATGCCCATGGTCTCTCATATCGTAGACCACATCTGATAGGAGCCATGGTAATCTGCACCCACTCTGGTGGCACAGTAGTAAGCCACCTACCACCCCTACCAAAACTTGAGTCAGCCTAGATGCCCCAGGCATCTGCCTTAGAGACTCGATGTTCACTCCGCCCTTCTCCAGGGTGAAGCTCGGGTCTCTGCTCAACCTCATCATAGCCTGGCCTTGATTGGCCATAGGAGTCATCAACCATCCCTGTATGGGGATCCTCATGATCCTCCATACGTCCTCTAGTGTGGGAGCCATCTCCCCGATAGTAACCAAAAGCAGGATGACCCCGGATACCACCTCTCTGCTAGGGCTGTCAGTAGCCCCATGTCCATCGATACTTGTGGCATCTCTGCCACATGCTGTAGCCTGACCTGTGCTAGTCGGTCATGCTCTGCCTGGTCGAGCATGGCTATGTCATCTCTTAGTCCCTCGTATTTCCATTCTTGACTCTTTAGTAATCCCCTCTGCAAAACAAACAATAAAACAACAAATTTCATTAATAAACCAATTATTAAAATCAATTAAATGCATTTCAAACAAAGCAAAATTTCATAAATATGATGATATCGTCCACCATTGGATGATATCGTCCCAAATTGGATAAAATCATCCTTTGTAGGATGAAATCGTCTCCGATTTCGCAACTTGGGGATCGCCCCTTGTTGGACGGGATCGCCCCTAGTTCGTCGATTTTGCCCTCCGACGAAATCGACGATCTAGGGATGATTTCGATGAAATAGGGACGATTTCGTCCCGACGTCGTCGACGGCCTAAAAATGGCCGCGATGCCCCAAACAATCAAAATTTAAAACAAAAAATTGCACAAATTAAATTCAAACCTAATTTACTAGGATTAGATCCTTACCCGTAGCCCGCACCGGACCTCTGTCGATCGGTGCGCTGTCTCGACCATTTTTCCTACAGAGCTCTAAAACCAGTAAAAATGAACAGTAAAAATGAATTAGGGTTTTACCCTATTTTTCTTAATTTTATTTAAAAACAACAACTTTCTTTTTATTTATTTTTGCTTTTTCGTGCTTTTACCTCAAACGTTCGATTTGGGTAAAAACACGGAGGGGGCACCATAGTCAACAGTCGTACGATTCGACCAAGAATCGTCGTCTAGAAAATTGAGTACATTTTTGCTTTCTCGTAAAATGGGAAGAACTCGTCTTTAACGCATTTTCTTCAAAAAATTTGCTAAAGAGGGGGCAAAATGTAGCACCCTAAAATTGGCATAGTTAAACCTTAGTAAAAAGATAAAAATTCAAATTTTAACCTCAAACCGCCCGTTAACCGCCTGTTACCCGCTCCCCTTGTTTTTCGTGCCATTTTTAGGATTTGTTTTGACCGTTGGACGATATCATCGTAGATTAGATGAAATCATCCCAGATCTGACGAATTCATCTGGAACAGAACGTCCAGACGATTTCATCCCAAAACCAAATTTTCATACTTAGCTTCTGTTCCAACAGCTCCTCTAACCTGGGCAGAAAGCGTGTCTGCACAGTTAGAGTCTCCCCCATTGGAGATCTCCCAAATTGGGATGATCTCCAACCTCCTAACCTCTCCCTAATCCTATATAAACTGAGATTTTCTTAGTTTATCCCCTTGACTCTCTGCCTGAAACTCTGCTTAAACCCCCTGAACTTCCACGCACCTCAGAGCATCCTCACACCATCATTTGCATTCTGTATTTCATGTTTTCTTGTAGGAACTTTACTATTTTTCAGTCGAAGCTAGCTCGGATCGTCGCAAGCGATTCCAGGCGATTTCGGACGATCCTGTCGAGGAGCACAGATGATCTCGTACGATTGGAGGTGATCCCGACTGTAGTCCAGATTGGGGGCAATCAGAGCTCAAAGTTTGCATCTCTTTATTGTTTTTTGCATTTCTTTATACATTATCTTAGTTATTATATTTATGCATCTTGGAGTTCACCTCATTTAGCATAACCGCATGATAAAGTTAAAATCAATCATTAAATCTACTGCATTTCTCTTATTTGTTATTTGAATCTATTATTTAGGCATGTTTGCTATTATTTCTATCATTCTCCTTTGCTTTTGCAGTTGCATATTTGGTATTTTGTATCTATTCCTGTGATTGCAGGTTTCTGACGAATTCATTAGATTGACGATGATCTCGTCTGATCTCAGATGATCGTCTGAGATTTGAGATGATTCGGTGTAATTTCAGATGATTACGTATGAGTTGAGATGATCTGGACTGCTACAAAACTTAGAATCTTCATCAGACATCCGAAATCAGGTATGTTCTGTCCCATTCGGCACATTCTCTGTGTTTAGCATTTATTCATATTTTTTGTATCCATAAAAATCAGCATTGGCATATAGAATAGTTTAGATTCATCTTGGCCAAACCTAGGAATTGAATGATTAAAGTACAAAATGAACACATCAAACCCACTATCAACCTAGGTGTGGAAACCGCCACTCAAAAGTTTCCTGGTGAACCCACCATCCATCAAAAATTCACCCTTATACCCCTCCCCCGAGAGGCGGGACCTTCAAAGGGCCTCTCAGCCCGAGGTATTGTCCCATCCTTCTCGCATCCCCCTTTCGGGCGTGGATCCTATAGCCTGAAGGTAAGGATGCAAAAAATTTGGAGCGATACAACCGAGATGATGAAATCAGTATCCAACAACTTTTTTAATTCATATTTCACCATTAAGGCTACTGTTGGGTACATTTTGTGCAACTTTTTCTTGAATGGTTTTATCTTTGGATCCAATGTAAGATTATGCATGACTAGATTTGGGTCCAGTCTTGACATGTCTTTATAAGACCAAGCAAAAGCATTCATCCTTTCTTTTAATGCTTGCATGAAATAATCTTGTTCAACTGGGGATAGACCTTCCCCTAGTTTGATAATGTAGGGATTATCAGGATTTGTACCAATATCCTTGTCAATTGTTGGCTCAATTGACATATGAGATCCATATTCCAACTAATGTGGAGTGGGAATCAAATGAATGTCATCAGCTGGGTTTTCTTCATCCATAGGAAATTTAGGATCAACCTTGGCTTGATAATCATTATAAGTAGTTCTTGGAGAAAATTGAAACGGTTCTATCATTTCCTCACACATCCAATACTCTTATGGTGATGGGGTAGAACCTCCCCAATCAAGGTTAATTACCTCAATGTTGAGATGCAATGACTTTGATGGGTTATTCAGATTTAGCAATGGTGTTAAATCTATGGAAATTATGTTGATGGATACATAATTTCCCATTCTGGGGTGAGTGGGTCTAGAGACATGATGTTGTCTCATGAATCACGGGGGTGGCTCTAGTGTAAATGGAATAAATTGCGATGGCCTATGTGGAATAGGGCAAGCTTGCTCTTCATGCGGTAAGAGCTAGCATCATATGGGGCCTTGGATGGGAAATAACATGCGAAGATAATATTCATCCTCATCATCCAAGGGGAACACTCTCTTGTGTTCATCATCTAAGCTAGGGTAGTTTATTGGTGTAATGCCATAATCATCTTCATCATCACTCATCCATTCATGAGGAGGACCTTGATCCTCTTCCTCACTATTCGATTTCAAGTTATGTGAGCTTTCCCATCTTCATGGGGTTGGGAAACCTCACTTGATAGTCCTTGATCTATCATATCTCTAGGCAAATGATCTCCCAAGGAATGAATGTGATTCATATTGGTGTATGGATCACATGTAAGCTTATCTTGATGACCTAGACATAGGTGTTCTAAACTATCTATGAGAATGTCCAACGAACTAGCTTATTATGTCCCAACCTAAATCTATCATAAGATAACTGATATTGGGGCTGACATGGGACATGAGTACTCTACTCATATAGGCCTAAACCAAAACCATGCTAATTATAGTGATCTAAGTACCACAATGCATAATCTGGATTTGACAAATAGTTTACATCCTCCAAAAAAGGTTCATCATCTTCTACTTTTGGAGGAATTGGAAGATCTCCATACTCTAAAAATCCATATATGAAATTAGTTTGATTTAGAGGTAGACCAAGAGGCACAATTCTACCTATGGAAAAACAAGGTTGCCCCATATCTTGTACTGTTTCTACATATGGAACCATTGTGACATTTCTCACTAGATATTCTCCTATCCCCGTGCTAGACATAAGCACTATGGTCTAGGATGGTAAAGGTGAATGAGATGGAAGTGAGGTTTGAGGTGACTCAATGTGAAACTTTGGAGATGATTCCTTATCTACTAAACAAGGAATCTCCTCCATGGATATTGTAGATACTAAAGGTGGGCTCTCATCAATGGCCCTTTTCGACATGTTCTTCAGTGGAGGATCTGACGATGTCTAAGGCATCTCTACGACTGCCAATGATGATTATGGGATGGATGAATATGTATATGGTGAAATGGAAGGTGATGATGGAATGTGTAGACATTGAATAGGTGTATTTAGTCAGAATTCTACATGATTTGAAGGTAAGATTGACTCTGGCATCTGTTGCACCATATTGTAGTATTTGAAGGGCTCCAGTTTGGCAGAGACTATGTGCACTTGCCCTTCATGAGTGTATTTAATACATTGATGCACAATGGATAGGACACACTTCATATCCTATATCCAAGGTCTTCCTAGAAAAAAAATTTATGCCATCTCACCTTCCAGCACATGACACAATGTCGGTATAGTCTTGCGCCCCACCTAGATGGGTAAGACTATGGTACCAACAGTAGAACATATTGTGTCATTGAATGCATGAAAAGTGTAATTTGACACAACAACATGAGATGCTGGCAATTTTAAATATTTTAATTTTGTTATTGTAATGATATTGCTCGAGGAACCAGTGTCTATGAGCACTCTTTTGTATGGTACCTCATTTACACATGTTATGATGTGCAAAGGAGGATCTACCACATCATTGGCTATTCCCTTAAGCTCATGCTCATGAAATGTTATTACTAGTTCCTTGCATTGTTTTACATGACCCACAAAGTCAATGAAGGAGTTATACTCTTGTGGTTGCAAATCTATTGACTTTAGAATGTCCATAAAAGCATCCCAATGTGGAGGTGATTGTTGGATTAGCTCATAGATGGATAATCGTGCTGATGTTGTCCTCAAGATTTGTGCAAGATTGTTATTTATTGTTAACATTGGCCTAGATGAAATGCCCTGTACTAAATTTACACTTAGCATCTAAACTTCACCAAACTTAGACCATGGGTTGATCTAATAATTCCTAAGGGGTCTATGGAGGAATTTTCCCCAAATTCCATGTTATTTTCTGACCGTCCCTAGGTGTGACACCTAATGACTGCTAACCATACCCAGATTGAGATGAGAGAGGTAGGAGAGTGATATTATAAATTAGAGTGCTGTAAAAATATTATCCTACAACATGAGCCAACCAACGGATGCAACAGGCAATGGAGCCAGTGTGAAACGACTATGAACCACATGTCTTTCTCTAACCTATTTTATTGTGTTTTTATGATTTATGCTACAATTTTCATACTACACCTATGATAATGGTTAATAAACCCTAGGAGTAGTGAAATTTATGAAATTGAGCTTTTATTTATGTTTTAGATGCAAAAAATTAGGGTTAAATGCCAAATTTTTAGTGATTTTTAGGGTTTTTTAGGGTAATTTTAGGGGTCAAATTGACCCTATTTTACCCATTTTTGGGGGCCGTACCTATATGGTATGGTTATTGGTGGTCATACCTAGGTGGGAAGACTACCAAATTGGGGGTCCTCCCTAGGTGGGACGGCTAAAAACTAGGCAAAAAAGGGCCTATTTTTAGGTTTTGTTTTTGGTATTTTTAAGGTTATTTTATGCATTTTTAGGGCATTTTTGACACTCTATTTACATGAGTAGATAGTTAGGAGTTGTTAAAGAGTTCCAAATCTCTTTAATGTAATTAGAGACCATTTTACTACTATAAATTGGTGATGTATCGATGCCATTTTCCTGAATAATGTTACACAGTTAGATCCCATGGTGGGCAACCATGCCTATCTGACTGCACTGATAGATCTATGCGACCATCATACTAATAATTTACATTTAGCTATAGGGGATATGACAATGAAATTATATTATGTATATCAGATACTATGTATTTTTATGGAGGGAGACCCGATAGTGTCCTCTCCTACAGAGCGGTGATAGGCCATAGTGTAGAGGTACTTCAGGGCACACTGGGAGGATGCAGTGGTTGATCTACTAAGTAGAAGGATATTAGTGTGTTCATGGTATCAATATGGTGTGCTTGGTATTAATCACACCCTATTTATTACCTTGATTAGCAACATGTTGCTACATAAATTTTTAGGTGCTAGGTTCCCATGGAACCTATTAGAGTTGGTGTTCACTCTTGTGGATTGTACAGAGGATGAGCCCAAGTGATGGCTTGGGGTTATAATTTATTAGTATAGATATATTATGAGTTTTATGAGATCATCTATCATGGTCATAAGGGTTTGTGCTTGGTAGCATATTATTGTGGAGATACCATGGGGACTACCATGGACCACTCGAGGAGAGCTACCATATAGGGATATTGGCTATGGAGAGCTATGGAAGATGTCACATGAGGTAGGCTAAAGTTGATGATACACTATGGAGGTTTAGCACTAAGTAGAGGCTTTTGCATAGCTCAAGGTGGCAAAAATAAATTGGATGCCCTACAGGGATTGTCCTAACTGGAGGGAAGCTGATACATAGCTACGCCAAGTTTGGCAAGGTAGATGGTTGATAGGCCGCCATGGGACAGAGTGAGAGTATTTCTTATTATCATGTGCTATGATATTTTAGGCTATGCCAAGGATTTTCTAGGGATTGGATGGTCTACCATTATTATGGGGATGAGAAGACTCTAGCATGGCTAGTTTTAGAGGAACTGGGAGAGGAGTAATATCTTGAGGTGGAAATTTTAGATTCGTATGACATAGGCACTACAGAGGATTATAATGCATGGTGCATCATATGGCAATGGAAAAGGGAGGGACCACTAGGTGGGGATGTAGCTTCTAGGGTAGCAGATGCAGATAGGGGTGCTCCAAATGAGGAGTATTTTGGTGAGTCCCTAAATGATGAGGAGGCAGACACATGTGAGATATTTTTGCATCAGCGTGTGTTAGTAGATAGGGTGGATTTGATTTATGAATAATATCTAGTAGGATTTTATTAGGATGACCTTGGAGATCAGGATACATAGGCATAGTTAGCAGAACAAGATGCTACGATTATGGATATACGAAGTGATTGACCTTTACTACAAGCACAGGTATAGAGTCCATAGATTGAGATGGAGAGGCAAGCAATTTTGATAGCTACACTTTAGGTGTAGGTTCGTAGACAAGGTCCTAGCCATGGGGAGTCCAACAGTGGTGAGTTAGCCATGATGCAAGAGAATATGGTACATCTCCAGGGTTTGGTGGTGATCTATCAAACTTGGTGTTGAGATTAGTGCACCTACATGGATATGATGGAGGATGAGACAGTGCATCTTAAGGGGTGCATACCAGATTGAGCATTAGCTATTGGATCATAGCGTAGCCAGAGGAGCGAGATGGGACAGTCATCTATGTGGATGAGGGCTCTGAGCTCCGCACCAAGGATGGAGGTGTTTGGAGGTAGCAAGTCAAGGGGAGCAAGTCTGTGAGCTCACGATGAACTCATACTGAGGGTAGGGAAGAGAGTCGAGGTACTGATCCTGCATGACCATGGTTAGCAAACTTTGATGGTGCTCTTTGGACTTTTTTGATTGTGAATTTTGATGACTCACTTTTATCATAGCCTACAGGAAGTTTATGGACTATGATGTAGCCTTTGGTTTTCACATATGAACATATATGTGTATGAATTTTCTTTGATCATTATGTCATATTTTGCTACTTTGTGATATGTATGCTTATTCTATGCTTTATGATGCTTTTGATAAATGTCTACCATGGATGCATATATTTATCAGATGATGTGAGTTGATGATATGTAGATGTGTAAGCTTTCTCTATATACTTTTGTAAATTAAAATATATGCAAAAAATAGTCAGTGGTTGTCTAAATATTATTGCTAATATTAAGCCAGTATCTATCCTATTTCATGAACATCACTTAAGAAACAGAAGTTTATAAGGAAAAAAAATGTGTGGTATTTGATGTAATGATTGATGTGATTTAATTTGGTATGATGGATTTATAATGACTATTTGATGCATTATATGTTAGCACCATAAACTTTACAAAATGTATCTTTTTTATTTTCATGTTATTCTAACATTTTATGTAATGGATTTGGGAATTTTAACAAACATGTGACAACATGATGTAAAATAAAATGGATAAGGAAATGTCATATGATATTATTTGATAGTTTGAAAGAGACTCAAACACTCTAGTTACCTAATCAAAATTTATATAATAACTATGCAATATCCTTTGAAAAAGTATGCACCTACTAAGATAACCAAGATAATCAACATCCTTGTGTTTGCATGTGAGTTCATTACCATGATAACGCATAGGGTTGCTCTAGTGCAAAAGGGATTCACTTAGCCCATCTGTACTAGATATCATTCTGCAAGTCTCATTATTCAAAGTTGTGTGCTTATTTGGATTAGACTACTAGGTAATGTAGGTTACCACAAACTAGCTCATCCACATTCAAACATTGGTCTATACCTAAGCAAGTTGCTTAAGTGACAGATATATCGTCATGCGGGAGGTTACCACCATTGACACAAAACCTGTAATGAGGATCACCTTATGGTTCTCTAATGCTAATAATTCTAGGGATTCAAGTTCAAGACTCCCTTATTTTATTTTAACTTTGAATTTCTCAAGGGAGTTGCTCATTTTTGTTTGTTGAGAAAGGAATTTTAGTAGTGGTGAGAACCACTATTTATTTTTGCTTTTTCTGGAGTGATAATAATCACTGTTTGTTTTTACATATTTTGAAGTGATAATAATCACTATTTTAATTTTTCTCTTTGGGATACTTGCCCCAGTGGAGGGCAAGGTATTTTGGGTAAGGAGGAACTTGTCCTTTTATAAATTCTTAGCATCTTTGAACCATTTGTATAGGGGGATGAGTAAGATAACCTTTTTGCTTGAAAGTAACCTAGACATCTTTTATAGTTTTCATATTTCCTTGCACTAGAATTGGATATATTAATGTGAAAATGTATTGGTATTTTGATGTATACCAAGATTTATCCAAATAGGATTCTACCTTCTAAAAATCATGATAACTTTCTACAAAATCTGAGAAGACAACTAGATATGGTTGAGTGACCGAAAAATTTAACTATGTTTTACTAACAATGGCTAAGCGATGAGAAATAAGCATATAATATATAGTGTAAATGTAAGTGGTATATGTAATGTAAACAGCTGATAATATTGACCTATAATAACAATGATTTTAACATATGCCTAGTGTATAGACCTGGTGCTAGACATGTATGATCAATTTTAAACGATGCATATATGCAATGATGAGTATGCCTAATGCAATTTATATGAAGTGCAATGAAGAAATATTTTTGTATTTTTTATTGTAGACACAAAAATTTGGTAAATCTGACTGAGCACTTACAAACAAAGATCAAATTGACATCATATGGCCCCTTGGGTAGCCCTGAGGAGGCTCACAGTGGTTCTAAATCTGATTAAGCACTTACAAACAAAGATCAAATTGACATCATATGGCCTCTTGGGTAGCCCTGAGGAGGCTCACAGTAGTTCTAGCCACTTTGAAAGAGGTTTTGGAGGCTACCAGCCCAATTTTTGGAGGTTTTGACCCAAAATTCACCATCGTCCCACCCTGGGATGTGTTGGAAAGTTACCATTAGTAAAAAGGTTAAAATTTTGATTTTACCTTGGGTAAAGGTAACTTACCTTTTACCTTACCTGGACGGCAATGGACGACAGCATTTGGGCGGCAAGAGAACTCAAGTTTACTTTCTTTTCCCCCAATTTCTCCTTTCCCCCTTTTCTCTCAAAATGGTTATTTACTGTTTATTTAATCTATGTAACCTTATGATTATGGTTAATGCAATTTATCGTTTTATCTCCACACTCACCTTTCACATTTGGTATCAGAGCGGAGAGCCGAGACCGGCCCGAATCCCGAGGCGGTGGGGCCCGTAGTTCGAGGCGACGGCACGGATCCCGAGGCAGCCCGTAGGAGCCGAGGCGACACGGATCCCGAGGCGGCCCGTAGGTGCAGATCGACATGATTCCCGAGGCACTGGTGGAGCTGGACGAGGCGGCCCGTAGGAGCAGCAGATCGGCATGATTCTCGAGGCACTGTTGACGTGGCGTGGCGACCTGCAACACGCAGCCCGAGGCACTGGTGACGTGGCGTGGTGTGACGTGGCGACCGACAGCACGCAGCCCGAGGCGTTGGTGACGTGGCATGGCGACGTGGCATGGTGTGACGTGGCGAGGTGCGACCCACATGCGGCCCGAGGCAAAAGGTGGTCTCACTGTCAGAGACTGCCCGCAGGCAGTCAAAGCACTATCTGTGCTTAGCTCTTTTTAAAGAGCTAAAACATCGCCTCACCGGCGATGTGGGACTAAAGTCCCAAGAAAATAAATTGAGCTTCGCGCCGAAGCGCGAAGCCAATAATAGCTTCGCGCTCGACGTGAAGGCTATAGGCCAGGGAGCCCGCTTAGCTCCCGGATCAGCCCGGTAGCACAGCGGCTACCCTAAGCCTTGACTCCCGCGAGGTCGAACGTTCGATCCTCGACGGGGTCATTTTTTTTAAAAGCTTCGCGTGATCAAGCGAAAGCTATAGGCCAGGGAGACCGCTTAGCTCCCGGATCTGCCCGGTAGCACAGCGGCTACCCTCTGCCTTGACGCCCGCGAGGTCGCACGATCGATCCTCGATGGGTCAATTTTTTTTTTTTTAATTTAAGAAAAAACTATAAGGAAATTTTTTAATTTTGTTAAAATTGTTTTTTATTTATTGTAATTTCCTGAGAGGAAATAATTGTACAATTTAAAAAAAAAAAATTAGCAAAGTTTTATTTATCATTTAAAAGTTGATCAAAGACATTTCCTAAGAGGAAATAATTGTAAAGTTTTTTAAAAAAAAAAACTTTGAAAGTTGAAATTCTTTTTAAAAAATTTCCTAAGAGGAAATCTTTGTAAAAGAAAATTTCTGGGAAATTTTCTTAAATGATAAGATCGGAAGGATGTTATCATGCCCTCTGCAAGTTATTACTGAGAACAAACGCTGAAAACTTTGATAGGCACGTGAAAACACTAGGACTTAATACAGTTTTTTCACAGTTGCAAAACGCGGTTATTGCACACCAGAGAAATCCTGATCTAGGATACGAAGCAGATTCAGAAGATAACTCCTTTGGCAGCAGGTTTGAACAATCCGACACAAGTGGCAATTATTTCACAAGGATCTGAATATACTCATTATAGTAATTCAGTTGAAATCCTTCAAACTCCTTCTCCCGAAATAATATTGATCAATGACGATGATGAACAAGTCGTTGACAATTTTGTAATTGCTGAACAACAAGAGTGAGTTGTTTATGATTGTAAATCAAGCAAGGCTTGATAGTTTGTAAAGTCTTTTTTGAAATAAGACTATATAAGAGAGAGGTTTCTTGTTTTAGTAGATAATAATGGGATCACATAATAATCTACCAATTCCCGAATTCAATGGGGATAATTATGAGTACTGGTCCATCAAGATGAGGACATTACTCATCGAAAAAGGACTATGGGATATTATTGAAGACGGATACATTGCTCCAACAGATTGGACTACTTTAAGTGCAAATGACAAGAAGATCTACAAAGATGCACAGAAAAATAATTCTTTTGCCTTATACCATCTTCAATCAGCATTAGATCCAAGTATCTTTCCTAGAATTGCATCTTACTTAACTGCTACAGATGCATGGAATGCCTTGAAAGAAGGATTCCAAGGAAGTGATAAAGTAAAGCAAGTCAGGCTTCAGACCTTAAAAAGAGATTTTGAAAATCTCAGAATGAAGGAAAATGAAAGAGTCGGAGACTACTGTGTACGAGTCAAAGCAGTAGTTGATATGATGCAAACTTTAGGTGATGACACAAAAAATGAAACAATTGTGAAGAAAGTGTTGAGAACACTTCTTCCTAAGTGGAATCACATTGCCATCATAATTGAAGAATCCAAAGACCTTTCTACTCTTACATTTGATAGTTTGATTGGATCATTAACATCACATGAAGAGAGACTTCAAGGAGCACCTTCACCAAGCTATGGAGGTGATGACAAAGCCTTCACTTCGAATGAAACTGCAAGACGAGGACAAGGAAGAGGCCGAGGCAGAGGACAACAACAAAGAGGCAAAGGCCAAAGCAACTCCTACAGAGGAGGTAATCAAAACAGAGGTGGAAATCAAAATAGAGGAGCCAATCAAAACCAAAGCGGCAATGCAGGCCGTGGAAATCAAGGACGAGGAAGTAACAAGACTAAAACAACTTGTTTCAATTGTGGGAAACAAGGACACTTCGCTCGTGACTGCTGGTCAAAGACTTCAAAAGATCAAAGCAGTCAATATGGCTCATTCTACGGAGAAGAAGAAGGTCCACCAAATATTTTTCTCTCTTATGGACAGCCAGATCAAAATCTAAATGATACATGGATTTTAGATACTGGTTGCTCCAACCACATGAGTGGCAAAGAAAATCTCTTTGCTACATTAGATACAAATTACAAATCACATGTTAAGTTAGGGGATAATAAATCCTTGCAAGTTGAAGGCATAGGAGCTATGGAAGTTCCAACAAAAGAAGGCCTTAAAAATGTGAATGACATATACTATACTCCACAGCTACAACACAATTTGTTGAGTGTTGGCCAAATGATGGAGAAGCATTACAAATTAGTTTTTGATGAAAGAAAATGTACAATATTTGATAAAAACAATTGTAACCGAGTCATCACAGAAGTACCTATGACAAAAAATAGGTTGTTCCCTCTAAAATTTGGTGAGCCAGGGGGAGCTCAACTTGCAAACATTGCTATTACAAATCCAAGTGAATTGTGGCACTTGAGATATGGTCACCTCAATTCCGCTAGCTTGAAAATGTTAACATCACAAGCTATGGTGACAGGACTACCAAAAATTCCAGAACATAAAAAGGTATGCGAAGCATGTGCTTTGGGAAAGCACTCCAGAACGAAGTTTCCAAGAGGCCGAGCATGGAGAGCAAGCTATCCTCTTCAGCTAGTACATTCGGACATCTGTGGTCCAATGCAAACAAAAAGCCTTGGAAACAATTCTTATTTTCTAACATTCATAGATGATTATTCTAGAATGTGTTGGATCTATTTTCTGAAACACAAAGATGAAGCATTTGATTGCTTCATAGACTTCAAAAATAATGTAGAAAAGCAAAGTGACTACTATGTCAAATGTCTTCGCGATCGATAAAGGAGGAGAGTACTCCTCAAATGAATTTTTACATTATTGTAAGCAAAATGGGATAAAAAGGCAGTTCACCACCGCCTATACCCCACAAACAGTAACGGTGTGGCCGAGAGAAAGAACCGCACCCTTGTTGAAATGGCACGAACAATGCTTCGTGCAAAGCATCTCACAAACAGCTATTGGGCAGATGCAATGAGAACAAGTGCATATATTCTAAATAGAAGTCCGACTTCTAGTTTAGATGGTATCACTCCTTATGAAGGATGGTACGGTAAGAAACCAAATGTCAAACATTTTCGAGTATTTGGTTCTTTAGCTTATGCACACATTCCCGAGGAGAAGAGAAAGAAGCTTGATCCAAAGAGTCAAGCATGTGTTTTTGTAGGGTATTGTGATTCAACCAAAGGGTATAGATTGTACAATCCCAAGACACATAAAATCATTATCTCCAGGGATGTAATTTTTGATGAAGGGGGAGAATGGGGTCATAAAAAATTTGTTGATTTTGACTCTAATTCGGACAGCCTCCACATTAGTACCTCCCACATTGGTACAACCCAAGAAAAGCAATGGAAAAAATCCTTCTCCACAAATTCCACATCAGGAAACTTCATCAAGTACATCAAGTGGTACACCAAGTCCAAGAGGGACTTCTTTGTTGGCACCCCCAAATTCTCCAAAATGATTTCAGAGATCTGTAAGCGCTCCAAGTCCGATGGATATTGATCCAGTTTCTCAAAGGAAAGAGACAAATAGAGGAAAGCGCATACTACAGAGTCATCCATCTTCTCAAATGTTGGATAGGAATTTCCAACAAAGATACACTAGGAGTCAAGCTAGTGAGATGGACGACATTTTGTCAAGACTCAAAAATCTTCAAATGTCAGGAGATGATGAGTCTCATGAACCAAGGGGTGATGTAGTCAATTATGCTTTGTTGGTTGCCGTACGGCTAGAACCATCTAGCTATGAAAAAGCTTGCACTGAAAGTATATGGCAAGATGCCATGGAAGAGGAAATATCCTCAATTAAAAAGAATGATACTTGGGAGCTTGTGAAGCTTCCCAAGGGAAAAAAATGTGTTGGATGTAAATGGGTCTATAAGACCAAATTCAATGCTGATGGAAGCATTGAAAGGCACAAGGCAAGATTAGTAGCTAAGGGTTTTACTCAAAAATATGGAATAGATTATGAGGAAACCTTTGCTCCAGTTGCTCGACAAGAAACAATCAAATTGTTCTTTCCTTGGCAGCTCATAAAGGATGGAACATTCAACACATGGATGTGAAAAGTGCATTTTTAAATGGATACCCGATGTAAGAGGTGTATGTTCAACAACCTCAAGGTTTCCAAGAACCAGGAAAAGAGAACCTTGTTTATAAATTGAAAAAAGCACTTTATGGCCTCAAGCAAGCACCACGAGCATGGTACTCACGAATTGATGGCTATTTCAGCAAATATGGTTTCACAAAAAGCAAGAGTGAACCAACTCTATACTACCTGAAGAATGGAGTAGATATCCTCATAGTTTGTTTATATGTGGATGATCTAATATTTATGGGTAGTAATAATAAAATGAATATGGAGTTCAAAAACTCCATGATGAATCAGCTTGAGATGAAGGATCTCGGATTAATGAGATACTTCCTAGGAATGGAAGTACATCAATCAAAGAATGGGATCTTCATATGTCAACGGAAATATGCTCATGACATGATCAAGAAATTTGCTATGCAAAGAAGGCAAATCAGCCGCAACACCAACCGGACATGGAATCCAAACTAAGCAAAGAAGATGGAGCACCAAAAGTTGACTTGACCAATTTCAGAAGCATGGTTGGGAGTTTAATGTTTCTCACCAACACTAGGCCAGATATACAATATGTTGTTTCTCTTGTATCACGGTTTATGGCATGCCCATCCGAGCCGCATCTTCAAGCAACCAAACGAATTTTACGATATGTAAAAGGTACATTGGATTTTGGAATCCATTACCACAAGTCTAACTCCGTGAAGTTAGTTGGTTATAGTGACAACGATTGGGGCAAGAATATAGATGACAGAAAATCTACATCGTGGAACCTGTTTTAGTCTAGGTTCAGGACTAATAACTTGGAGTTTCAAGAAGCAATCTGTTGTAGCATTATCATCTACGAAGCCGAGTACATAGCCATTACTCATGCTAGTACTCAAATCCTCTGGTTGAGGAAAATCCTTGAAGAGATTGGCGAAAAACAAATTGGTCCAACCAAACCGAATTGTGATAATATCAGTGCCATACAGTTGGCATATAATCCGATCCACCACAAAAGGTCAAAACATTTTGATATGAAGTATCACTTCATAAGAGATATGGTGGAACAACAGACAGTTGAGCTTCAATATTGTAGCACTTTGGATAATACAACAGACATCTTCACCAAAGGCATGGCTAAAGCTCAATTTATAAAGCTGAGAGACTATATAGTCAGTCCTCTCAACTTTAAGGGGGAGAATGTTGGAAAGTTACCATTAGTAAAAAGGTTAAAAATTTGATTTTACCTTGGGTAAAGGTAACTTACCTTTTACCTTACCCTGGACGGCAGTGGACGGCAAAGATTTGGGCGGCAAGAGAACTCAAGTTTACTTTCTTTTCCCCCAATTTCTCCTTTCCCCCCTTTTCTCTCAAAATGGTTATTTACTGTTTATTTAATCTGTGTAACCTTATGATTATGGTTAATGCAATTTATCGTTTTATCTCCACACTCACCTTTCACAGGATGGTGGTATATTACCATCATACCACCCTGGGACAGTAGTGAGTCATCATCCCAGGGTGGGACGGTGAGCAAGTTTGACCCAAAAAAATTCAAATCTAGGCCAAGTGGCACCCATAAACTACCATCTAGCATGCCATTTGGAGCATGCAGGTCAGAGGGCACTGAGTCCTTATGACATGCTTCATAATGGAGGCCCAAAATGGAGATTCTCTTCCCCATCTAGTGCATGCCTCCCGTTTGACAAGTGGCACCTCTTGCCATGCATGCCTTTTTTCACATAAGCCCCTTTGGGCTATAAAATGGGTTAAATATCCACACAAAAACATATATAGGAGTTCTAGGATATGAAATGGAGTTCTTCCAAGATTTCCCCTCACCTTATTGCACCTTTTTGCCCTCAAAATCTCCCTTTTTCCAAGGAGGTTATAGAGTGACTTCAAGAAGGTAATCCGAGCATAACTTTTCCATCTGGGTGAATTTATTCATAAAATTGGATTAAAACACACCTTAGGTTGTTTATTAACATCTTATAATTATTTGGTAACAAAAAATGCCCAGATTTTGTGGGTATCCACTCCTAGGGTGCCCCCCAAATAGTTGCATTCACCATCGCCCCCCCTAGGATGAGGGTAAATTATTAAACAATTTCATTACTATTTTTATTTTTAATTTTATATAGTCTCATTATGCTACAGTTCAAATTTCAAGTTATTTGGAGTTATAATTAAAGAGTTATAGCATTTTTAAGTTTTCGCGAGCTCGTAGGGCCCATCCGGGTACCCCAGTTTGATGCAGGTGTATCCAAGATCCAAATTGAACATATAATCATATGGGTTGTCTTAAAATGTCAATTTATGTATACTGACCAAATTTCATGAGTTTTAAACATGTTTAGGTTTTGGATTTGCTTGTCTTCTCTTTCATAGGTTGCAAGTGACCGATGCAAAATTGAGGGGTTTACAGATGTAATTTACAATCTATTTTTGGTTATATCCTCCCAAAACATCCTCTTTAACATCTCTAAAAATTTTAAAGTCATTTGGATATGTTTTGATATAGTTTTAATATATGGGCTATTTTTCCCCTGTGAGGATTACATGTTTTCACCATACACCCTTGCTATTTGACCCCTTTTTGCTTCCTTGTGTGTAGGTGCAGGTTCTTAGAAGGAATTGGGAAGGAATATCAGACATCATATATTGAATATACAAGTAGCAACGACATTGGCTCACCCACCTCGATTGTGGGTACGTGGAGAAACATTGAATGTGCACCTTGATTCCATGAAATACTTGGTCTTTGGGAACTCGATATTGTAACAATTGTATCACAATTTGGATCCTCAATGGTAATTTTGTGTAACCTTGGATCTGATCCCACAAATTAAGGATAAAAGACTTGCTTTGATTCATTTCCTTTTGTTTGGTATTCTTTCCTTTTCACATGCATGCTTCCTTTTTGATGCCCATGAGCGATATGGGGTAGATACACATATTTTTTTACAATATTTGGTGCACCTTTTTCCCTAATTTAGTGGAGATCATAGTGGGACCCTTGTACCTTTTGATTTGGGTGAAAATTAACTTCTTTATTGTAGTTTTTCCCTTTTTGTGTTGTAGGTGCTCCCCTCCCCACCCTGGAACGATGGCAGAGGCTTTATCTAGAACACCCTAGAATGGTGGCAGAGGATTTATCTGGAACACCCTAGGATTGTGGCTTCACCATCCCACCTTGGGATGGTGGTGGCTACTTACTCCACCCAAGAGCGATGGTGAAACAGAGAGATTTCTGCCCAAAAATTTAGAATTTGGAGGCTTCAAATTGGACAAAGTAAGTGCCTAAACCCTCTGACTTTCTGCTACATTTATAGAGACTACAAAATTTGGTTTGTCTCACATTATTTTGTTTGCATATAAAGGTTAAATATCGCTTTTTACTTTTCTTATCACATAAAGTAGCAAAAAAAAGGAGAAAAATCAAAAATAACTTGTAGTAGCAATGCATCTGTTTGGTTTGATTGCTTGTGGCTTACCCATTGGGTAAGTTAGCATGTAGGATTTGCATTCACAAAGTCAATTTGTAGGTTCTTTACCTTATTCTTCTGAAATTAAAACACACTTATTTGCATTTAGTGAATGGTCATTGATTGCTTCTTTGCATACTTTCTTTGATAATAAAGAACCACACACACCATGATTCATGTAAACGCTAGTGAGGTGGACTTCATTACCATCCACTAGTAGAGTGAAAATGATAGTGGGTTTCATCTCCATCCACTTGGCTCAAATCCCATGAACCCAATCCATCTTGCAAAGGCTAGTTCCACGACCTGTCGTAGCCCGTGGGTTATAGCATGCATCACCCTTTGGGGAGGTGTATCATAGACTACGAGTGAACTGGGTGAGGAACTAGTAGTACCTATGCTCCCTAGCCGTGTGTGGACCTCATCACCACACATTATAGGTGGGATAACACAACCTAGAGTTCATAGCCAGGTTTTTGAGCTGTGAGTATACAAGTAAAATCCAATTGAACATGAGATTACAATCCAACAATATTTCAAACACGTGACACAAGGTCATTCTTTACAAATAACACATCTGAAACACATGAACCAGTTTAGGAATTCACACTTAAAACATAAAAGAGATAATCATCTACCTTATTGAGTGTTTCTTTCTTGTATACTGTTTCATCAAGAATTTGTAAAGAAGATAATCACTTTGGGGTACTAATAGATGAGCGCAATGGTGTGCACCCATATCCAAGCCTAATCATGGGTGGAAGCTATGGAGAGTGGATTAGGAGACACAAATCATCTCTGATATAGCCCTAGGGACTTGGTTATACCTCCTTGGTGAGCCTCCACTCCACATAGCCCTAAGACAATAGGGCATGAGCCTCATCTCTGAAGGGATCCTCTCCAAGACACCTCGAGGGATGATGAGCATTACTTGGGAGAGTGTTCTCGATATGTAGATATTTCATAGGCCTTACTTGGTGAAATCCAACTACGTGTTGAGGCACTAATAGATAGAGTGGTGCCATGAATCTGCGTACCTACCAGGGCTAACATGCCTAAGCAAAGGCCATATTATGACTTCACACACTGGTTGGAGTAAGTCAACATGACTCTACCTCCATGTCGCCTTGATAGGATATAGCAACTCTTGTAGCCCAATGGGAATGACACTCCTTGGTCAGGGTGAGCCAATTCAGCCCTACCTTTCCTTGTTTAGGAGAGAAGACATGAGGAAATCCTAGACTTTCCTCAGGAATAATATTTCATGCATGCTCGATGTGTGTCTATATTCTATTTCCATATAGGATCCAAAGATCCCCATTCCCCTAGAGCCACATCTAGGGGTGAGAGATGACACCAATACACAATCACATGCACGTGGTCCTAGAGAGCAGATACATTTCATTAATATGATTTCCATTTATTTGACCACACCACTTCACAACCCAGTCGATCCTTCCAAGCCATGCCATCTAGATCTAGATGCTATTGATTGGGATCACGCTGATTCACCCCCATAACCCTCTGAGTATTGGGCTTGTGATGGGTTGTTTCACTTTTTTGTTGGCCCAACTCATGATGTCTTCCATGCTGAGGAGGGACCTGAAGTCCCCATCAAGGATTTAAATCTATCTAATGACATCCATTTGATACCTACTCCCCATCAGTTGGAGGGGTCTCATATGTCAATTGAGTCTACGATTGACAAAGATATCGACTCAGATCCTAAAATACCGTAATGTATCAAGCTAGAGGAAATCCTATCCCCTAAAGAGTAAATCAATTATATAGCCCTTCTCATAAAGAAGAAGGCAGCTTTTGCATGGTCTTACAAAGACATGCCAGGACTAGATCCAAATTTGGTCACCCATAATCTAACGCTTGACCCCAAAGTCAAACCTATCAAGCAAAAGCTGAGAAATATGCACCCAATAGTGGCCTTGATGGTCAAATATGAGCTACTAAAACTGTTGGATGCCAATTTTGTTATTTCTATAGACCATCCATCATGATTGTCCAATATATTTCTTGTTAAGAAGCCTGATGGGAGAATTTGCATTTGCACCAATTATTGAGACCTAAACAAAGCGAGTACTAAGGATTATTTTCCTTTGCCAAGCATAGATGCCTTGGTATATGCCACCATAGGACATGAAATGCTCTCCCTTATGGATGGCTTCTCTGGGTATAATCATATTCATATCAACCCTGAATACCATCTCAAAATGACATTCAAAACACCTTGGGGAACATTTTGTTACAAGGTCATGCCATTTGGCCTTAATAATGTTGGTGCCACCTACCAGCGTGCCATGACATATATCTTCCATGACTACACCCATAAAATTTTGGAAGATTACCTGGATGAATTATTGGCTAAATCTCTATTATGTCATGAGCACCTAGATGTCTTGAGCAAAGTCCTTAATCGCCTTATTGAATATAATGTGCGACTGAACCCCAAGAAGTGCATCTTTGGCGTCACATCTAGAAAGATCTTGGGATTTATAGTTTTCAAATGAGGCATTGAAGTGGACCCTAACAAAGTCAAGGAAATTCTTGAAATGCCTCCCTTGACTACCATCAAGGAGCTTTGTAGCTTGTAGGGGAGGATTGCATCCATCAAATGCTTCACAGCATAATTATAGAACAAGTGTATACCCATGAACAAACTTTTACACAAGGGTGTCACATTCCACTAGGACGATGAATGTCAGGATGCCTTTTACACAATCAAACAATACCTAGCTTTGCTACCAATTTTAGCTCCACCTAGACTAGGGGTGCCATTCCAATTATATATCTCAGCTACTGAGGTTGCATTGGGTGCCATGTTAGCCCAAAACAATGAATCTCATAAGGAACAAGCCACATACTATCTCAGTCACACCCTCGTGAGCTATGATATTAAGTATGCATACATTGAAAAGTTATGTCTAGCGGTGGTTTTCACTACAAAGAAGCTACGACACTATATGCTCAACCACACTACGTATGTTGTATCTAAAGAGAATCCATTGTGATACATGATGAGTCATACTTATCATAGTAGTTGCATGACAAAATGGATCATGTTGTTAACATAATTTGACATGGAATTCATATGATATAAGTCAATCAAAGGACAGGTCATTACTGATCAACTTGTAGAGGCTCCTCTCTAGGAGGACCAACCTCTTAGCATGGAGCTTCTCGATGATGGAGTCTTCCAAATATTAGAATCACCTGATTTTGATGAGCCTAAGTCACAGGCGGATATGACTCTCTTCTTCGATGGCTCCAAATACGAGCAAGGGGGTGGCACGGGAATCATGTTTTCACACTGCATGGGGCTCCCATACCCCTATCATTTAAACTCAATTTCCTCTGCACCAACAATAATTTCAAGTATGAAGCCTTAATCATAGGGCTTAAAATGGCTATCACCATGAAAATCACCAAGCATTTTTGGTGACTCCTTGCTCATTGTCAACCAGGTCAAGGGAATATTCCAATGCAAGTGCCCAGTTTTGCCAGCCTACAAAGCCCTTGTGGACAAATCCCTAGAAAAATTTGAATGGTATGGCATCGAGGCACTCCCTCGATCATCTAATAATTTTATGGATACAATGGCCTCTTTAGGATCCTTGATTCCACAAGACCCCACAGGGGAGATGAGAACCATTCAAGTCAAAACACTATCGCAATCAGCGATTGAGCATGAGAGCACTCAAGCCATGTCATAAGTCCACTTGATTCAAATATAACCTCATCAAGAGAGATTATCACACATTCATGAGCACTTGAATCATGCCACTTGGGGGACTTTGTTCCCCCAAACCCCTTTTTATAGCAGCACAATGCTATTCTTAAAATTTCTATCCCAATCTGCGTTTGCTCGGGATGAACTTCATGAGGGACAGGTAATTCATGCAATCGAGGCTTCCACATAGTAGGACTGGTCCACACCAATCATAGAGTACCTAAAGCTTGGTAACCTCCCTCCTGGATTATCGTACGCTACCAAAAGGAAATTTAAATGGAGACATCCTATATCGTTGAAGCTAGGAAGGAATCCTCCTTCGTTGCTTAGAGCATCAAAAATCGACTTGGGCAATGGCCCAAGCACACGACAATACTTGTGGTGGCCATTTTAGTGGCATGGCCATAGCAAAGTGCATTCTTCACATGGGCTATTATTTGCCAACGTTAGAGTGATATTGTTGTGCATATGTGAGGAAGTGCATGAAATGTCAATAGCATGATAACTTGACACATGTACCTTCTCAGGCCTTACAACCAATCCAATTGACTTGGACATTTTCACAAAGGGGGCTGGATTTAATCAAGAAAATTTACCCTACATCCTCAGGCCATCACACATTTATCATTATGACAATCGAGTATTTTACAAAGTGGGTGGAAGCAATCCCCCTTACCACTATGACAGGACCCCGCATAGCGGAGTTCATATTGCATAACATCATTTGTCATTTTGGTATTCCATCCAAGATCATTTTGGATAATGGGACATCATTCAAGAACAAATATGTGTGTGCTTTGATAGCAAAGTATAACATCTAGCACAACTTTTTGACACCTTATTATCCACAAGCAAATGGACAAGCAGAAGCATCAAATAAGACATTGATTGCCATATTGAAGAAAATAGTCAAAGAGAATCATATCGATTGGCATACACAAATGTCACTTGCTCTTTGGGCTTACCGCATTAGCATTCGAACGCCCACTGGGGCAACTCCATTTTCACTAGTGTATGGTGCTAAGACAATCATGCCTCTAGAGCTAGAAATCCCATCACTGTGCATATCCATGCATGAGTTTATTGATGATGATACTGCGTGACAAGCTTGCCTAGATCAATTTATGTTGTTGGATGAGTATCACATTAATGTGCTTGAGAATCTAAATGTGTATCAAGAGCAGCTCAAAAGAGCCTACAATATGAAAGTCCATCTCAGAGACTTTCAAGTTGGTGATCTCATCCTAAAAGAGAACCAATAGAATTCTTGCTTGTCGCCCCAACTTTGGGACAAATTTGCGGTAAATTGGTTAGGTATCTTTGTCATCACTAGTCAAATAGGACCTAGAACTTATCACCTAGCTTCACTTGAAGGTGTTAAGGATCCTAAAACCTTGAACATCCTTCACTTGCAACCATTTCATGCTTAGAGAGCACCCAAAAAGGCTCCTAGTGGGTTCTCATCATCTAGGTCAATTAAAAATTCTCCTATACTCTCTACAATCGTCTAGGTCAACCCTAAAAGCCCCAAAGGCATCCCTAAGCCCTTTGGTCATATCCAAATGCCCCTAGGTAGTCGTAGACACTTTTTAAGTGTCGTTGCATGTCTAGGTCACCCAAAAGGCTCCTAGTGGGTTCTCACCATCTAGGTCAAGTAAAAATGCTCCTAGACTATCTACGATCATCTAGGCCAACCCTAAAATCCACAAAGGCATTCCTAAGACCTTTGGTCATATCCAAATACCCCTAGGTAGTCGTAGACACTTTTTAAGTTCCACTGCACGTCTAGGTCACCCAAAAGGATCCTAACAGGTTCTTACTGTCTAGGTCAAGTAAAAATGCTCCTAGACTATCTACGATCATCTAGGTCAACCCTAAAATCCCTAAAGGTATCCCTCAGCCCTTTGGTCATAGCCAAATACCCCTAGGTATTTTTAGACACTTTTTAAGTGTCGCTACATGTTTAGGTCACCCAAAAGGCTCATAGGGGGTTCTCACCATCTAGGTCAAGTAAAAATGCTCCTATACTATCTATGATCATCTAGGTCAACCCTAAAAGCCCCAAAGGCATCCCTAAGCCCTTTGGTCATAGCCAAATGCCCCTAGGCAGTTGTAGACATGTTTTAAGTGTCATTGTGCATCTAGATCACCCAAAATGCTCCTAGCAGGTTCTCACCATCTAGGTCAAGTAAAAATACTCCTAGACTATCTATGATCATCTATGTAAACCCTAAAATCCCCAAATGTATCCGTAAGCCCTTTTGTCATATCCAAATTCCCTTAGGTAGTCGTAGACACTTTTTAAGTGTTGTTGCACATCTAGGTCACCCAAAAGGCTCCTAGCAAGTTCTCATCGTCTAGGTCAAGTAAAAATGCTCCTGGACTATCTACGATCATCTAGGTCAACCCTAAAAGCCCCAAAGGCATACCTATGCCATTTGGTCATAGCCAAATGATCGTAGGTAGTCATAGACACTTTTTAAGTGCCATCGCATGCCCAAGTCACCCAAAAGGCTCCTAGCGGGTTCTCATCATCTAGGTCAAGTAAACATTCTCCTAGATTATCTACAATCATCTAGGTCAAAACTAAAAGCCCCAAAGGCATCCATAAGCCCTTTGGTTCCCCCAAATACCCCAGTGGCTCCCAAATAAGCCCGTTGGTCACATGTGTATACATATCAATAAAAAATTCAAAAAAATCATCAAAATATCAAAATACAAAAACATTGCATCACATTGCACTTTCATACACACATATCCATCAAAGTTTCAAAAATTCAAAAACATTGCATCCCATTGCATTTTATCATCACTTGCATCTAGGCATATTCATCATTAGCACTTTACATTTTAGATTTGCTCATACATGTCTAGCACCATGATGGTACACTACTTACCGCTCAAAATCAATGTTGTGAAAGTACTCATAGTTAAATACCGCAATTATCATTTTCACCCACATTTTCATGTTTCCATAGTCATGTCTATTCCCTTCACTTAGCCATTTGTTTTAGAATGTCATTAGAGGTTTTGGTCACTCAACCATTTCTACTCTCTACTCTAATTTTGTAGAAGGCTAGCTTGATTTTTAGGAGGTAGAGTCTTGCATTGATTATGCCTTGCGTACATCATATCCCAAACACAATTAATCATTAACAATCCAAGTTTTGCACAAAGACAGATGAAATCCATGAAGTGGTCTAGGTTACCTTAAGTGAGAAGGTCATCTTGCTAATCCCCCTATGTGAATGGTTCAAGAATGCTGAGATTTGGCAAAAGGACAAGTTCTCCCCTATCCAATTCCCCCCCACAACAATAAGTGGTTTTATCCCATTTTTTCCATCAAAATCCCCATATTTTCACATGTTTGCAATAGTCTAAATTTGCAAACCCCCACAAACCAAAAAATTCCAAATACAAAAATACAAAAATCAAAAAGTGAACATGTCAAAAAGCACAAGAAATAGTGATCCCCATCACTCAAAATTCAAATCCCTTGCTCAAGAGAAAAAGAAAAAACTAAAAATAAATAGTGATTATTATTAATAAAAAGAGAAAAGTAAACAATGATTCTTATCACTTCATATGAGAGCAAGAATCCCAATAAAATTAACGAAATTAGGGAGTTGAAATTTAATCCCTGGAACTCTCAACATTTGGAAAACCATCAGGTGATCCTCATTATAGGTTTGGTGGATAGCCTATCCATCAATGGTGATAGCCTCCCGCATGACGATATGTCTGCCATATTATCTTTTGGGTGTATGTGTAGACCAATGTTTGCATGTGGATGAGCTAGCTTTGGTAACCTAGATTGCCTAGTGGTCTAGTCATACTTAGTACAAAACCTACAATGGTGGCATTCATTTGGTGATCCTCAGTAAAGGTTTGGTTGAGAGCCCACTTGGCACTGGCGGTATCCTTATGTATCTCACAAGAATGAACTCACTTGCACACACAAGGATATGAAGTACCTTGGGCATCCTAGGAGATTCATACCTGTTGAGTGAATATTTTGCCCTATAACAAAATGATCACGCAACTAGAGTCTCAGACATGAAACTCTTTCTTGCAAAGAAAATTTGTTATTTTTTATTTCTCCAAGGTTCTTGTGGAACAAACATTCATATGCATATAACCAATTAAGAATTAATGCAAATAAATGAATGTATACTAGAATAACTTAAACCCTGCAAGTAACTCATTAACAAGGGGCCTTTAATGATTCAAAGAAAACTTTGCAACCATAATCTATTAAATTAACCAACCGCGTAAAAAAAAAAAATCCCTTTCTTCTTTTATGCTCTTGAAATTAATGAAACCCACCCTAAAATAAATTAGTAACCTCTTTTATCTTTTGGCTTAAAGAAATATTTCAAATGAGAAAATGCGTGGTATAAGCCACTTCATTTTAAGCTCCGTGCCTTTAACATGAGGTTCATTTTAATAGTTAACTGGTTCATTTTTATCTTTTATTTAACTGTTCTGCTATTTCTATGTTAGCTTTTGGAGTTAGTAAAATTGGCAAAGTATTCTGGAATGCACCAGAATCCAAAATGCAGATCTTTGAAAAAAAATGTGAAAATATAATATTAGAAACTAAAACAGAAAGATTCTTTATGAGAATCAGCTGGAAAAACTGAAACAGGACGTTAATTTGGTTAGCAATCTCCTCCCTGCAAAACCCCAAGTTATGAGATGAAGCTCTAAAACAACCTGACCTAACAGACCTGCAATAAAACACAGTCGAATCAGATCAGATGCAAGACTCTAAGGAAATAAATAATTGCAACATTCTATCATTCACCTATCGTAACCCACATTATGGTGTAAACGAATAGATACAAGAAAGAATAATGCAAGGGAAAGATCTACAGAGATAACAGTAGTCTTAGCCTTCAATCTCCTTTTGGTTTCACACACAAAAGTTACTCTTGCCAAATAAACTCCTTTTTATTCAAAAAAATAATGCTTTTCTTCTTACAATTTCCAGCCCCTATATCTACATTCGCTTCTGCTTTTAAACTTTCTATTGCGGCTCTTGGTTTCGCTCTGTGACGCTTCGTTTCATTTCCCATATCGCTTCGTTTCATTTTCTCGCTTCTTTGGTGTTTTGACCTTTTGCTCGAGCCTGAAACGTTTGGTCTTCTCTGCTAACTGTAACTGTCGATCTGAAGCGTTATCATGACCCTCATGCCTTTGTGCCATGTGTTCAGCGCTTTTTTGCATGTTCTGTAATGGCCCCATGTAAATCATGACATTTTTATGCATGCAGCTTTGCTCCTTTGCTTTCACCGTAAAAATGCGACATGTCGCGATATCGCGACATTTTCCTGCCAACAGCCTTGCCAATGCAACCTGTCACGAAATCATGACGTTTTTTTATTTTGAGCTATGAGGCTGCTTCTTGTCATGAAATCATGACGTTTTTCATCTTCGTACGCCTTGGCTGCTTCCTATCGTGAAATCATGACGCTTTTTCATTCGGAGCTATCTTGCAGCTTTCTGTCATGAAATCATGACGCTTTTTCACTTGGTACGCTTTTGGCCACAACCTGTCACGAAATCATGACATTTTTCACTTGGTACCCTTTTGGTCGCAACCTATCGTGAAATCCAACACTTTTCATTTCGTACCATTTGCTGCAACTTGTCATGAAATCACGACGCTTTTCTATTTCGGGCTATGCAGATGCAAACCTATCATGAAATCATGACGCTTTTCTCTTTAGGCTATCCAGCTGCTTTATGTCACGAAATCGTGACACTTTTTCATTTTGGGCTGTCCAGCTGCTTTATGTCATGAAATCGTGACACTTTTTCATTCCGTACAACTGGCTGCTTTCTATAGCAAAATCGTGACATGTCGCGATATCGCGACAACTTTAGTGGCTTGCCCTGTTTGACTGGTTTGACCGCGATTTTGTGACATGTCATGATATCGTGACAATTTTCATTTCTCGGCCGCGACGAAACAACATGTCGCGATATCGTGACAACTTTTCATTTTCTGCCGCGACGGAGCAACATGTCGCGATATCGTGACAACTTTTCATTTTCGGCCGCGACGGAGCAACATGTCGCGATATCGCGACAACTTTTCTCCTTAGTGAAATTTTGCCTTTTTCTTTGATTTTCTTAGCATCTGGGTCACTGTTTTCTTCTTTGAAAGCATGCAAAAAGGTGGGCCCCCAATTTTGGGGTGTGTTGTGGATTAGCCACAACAAATGGTGACTCTACTGTCAAATGCTCCAGAGCATTTTGGTGAGAACCCAACCTGAAATATACAAGCTTAGATACAGGCGTCAGCACATAAAAGATAAACAAATACCGACAGATCAGAAGTACATGAAACATCAGAATCATTAGTATTAGCTCGGTGTGTGCTATTTGTTTTCATTCCATATCGCTTGAACTTGATCAACATTCCATTGTCAGTTTTACATGCATGCATATGTGAGACTATGAATGATTTGTGTAACCTAATAAATATGCTTAGAGATTTTGCTTTTATAAATGCATAGACCTTCTAATATCATACACAAACATTCAAGATTATCAAACCCTCTTAGGATCAACCATATGTATAATGAATTGTTTTATTAGATCCCAAAGTTGGTTATGAGTCACTACTATCTTGAACCCATGTGTAAGTGAAAGTGAAATCAGAGCTTTGGGAAATCAGACTCCCAACCTAATCGAGATGAGAGTTTAACCCTATTCTTACTACTCTGATTTGGAATTCATTACCTCACTTTGAGCAAAATAATTTAACCAATTATGGAAGAAATGGTCATGCTAGTCTAACCCTTTGAACAGTCAGTGGTCTTGTTTTTTAGACAAGACATGTTGCCATGCATGGGCATACCTAACCCCATAATCCATGACTTAGCTTCATTTCTTTGGACCTTGGGGATGACTACCCATCCTTTGCAGAGGACAAGTAGTACGATCCTTCCAATCCAATATAAATATGAGATGGGAAAATTAATTTTTACTTCTTGGATCTTGGGGATGACTACCCATCCTTTGCAGAGGACAAGTAGTACGATCCTTCCAATCCAAGCTTTAGATGTAAATGAAGAATATTAATTTTATTGCTTGGACCTTGGGGATGACTACCCATCCTTTGCAGAGGACAAGTAGTACGATCCTTCCAATCCAAGCTTTATCATGAAATGAGACATAGGAGCTTTGGGGAATCAGATTCTCAACCTAGGCGAGATGAGAATTATGCCCTATCCTTACTACTCCATGTAGGTCAAATCAAAGTTTTGGGGAGTTGGATCCTCAACCTAAGTTCGATGAGGACTTAACCCTATCCTTACTACTCGATTTTAGGCTTTAAGCTTTATGGAAGTGGTAAAAACCACTGTTTTAAGGATCATGTTGCATAATAGGATAGACATGAAATACTTCTTTCGCTCGACCTTTTCTTCCAAGCAAGGTTTTGATCATTTTGCTCAAGATCCTTTTTAATGTGTATAAAATGTGCTTGGTTCTAGATATCTCGGGGCTCAGTTTCCAACCTTAGGATTTTTCTTATTTATGTTGTAGCATAACCCTAAGAGGATTTGACACACTTTAATGATTTGTATCTGAAATGCATATGCAACTAAGATGGCATGTATATGCAAAGTGAGATGTAATATGAATGCATTGCCCTTTGAATTGCAGATAAAGTATTGTCATAATTTGTAAAACTGACTACTTCATGCATCACAAGCTTCAAACGATATTATTTAACTGTTTGTGTTACATGCGGAGCTTTTACAACATAATTCCAATGTTTCATATTTTCCCGATCTTAGGCATGAGTTAACATTTCAAACTTTTATTCTTTTATTATTATTTTTTTTAAGAAACCAAAACATGTCAAATAAACACACCACCTAAACGTCAAATCTGCACACACAAAAGAAACAAAGCACGACATTATTACATATAATACAAAACCTTAACATGTCAAACAAACACACAACTTAAACATCAAATCTGCACACACAAAAGAAACAAAGCATGGCATAATTACATATAATACAAAACCCAACCGCTTCAGGCCTGGAAATAGTGTTTCAAGTGCAACCCATTGACAGGTAATGCCAAATCCTTTCCATCCAAGGTTTTTAGTCTAAAACTATTTTCCCCTAGGACTTCTGAAATCTGGTAAGGACCCAACCATAAGTAGTCAAACTTATCATGATCCCCTTTCTTCTCATGTCTTTTATCCCATAACAACACTAGATCTGATATTTTAAAAGCCTTGGCTCTAGACTTTTTGTCGAACCATATTTTTACTACATCCTGGTGTTTACTGAAATGAAGCATAGCCTCATCCCTTTTTTCATCCAGATGCATTAATTGTGTTAGTCTAGACTCAAGTTTATCATCAGTTTCGAAGTAATCTTTCATGAAATGGAGTGTTTGTAACTTGAGATTTGTAGGAAAAATGGGATCTTGTCCATAAACCAGATGGTAAGGAGATGTTCCTATTGATTCTTTGACTCTGATTCTGTCAGCCCAAAGAGCCAACTTAAGTTTGTTATGCCAATCTCTAGGATTTCTTTCCAACAATTTTTTTATGACGCATAACAAATTCTTGTTAGAAGATTCAGCCAATCCATTACCTTGCGGATAATAATTGGAAGAGAATTTTAAACTCACATTGTTGTCAAATGCCCAATTAGCAAATTCCAGAGAGGAAAAAGCTGAACCATTATCACTTACAATGGAGTTAGGCATTCCAAACCGAGTGACAATATTATCCTCTAAGAATTTAATAACAACCTCCGAAGTAGCATTCTTTGTGGGGATAGCTTCCGTCCACCTTGTGCAATAATCCGTAGTCGTTAGAATGTACTTGTGGGAATCGGATGAATTGGGACTGATAATCCCAACAAAATCTAGGCCCCATTGCGCAAAAGGTCTAGACTCAATTACAGATTGTAATGGCATGGAAGCACCCCTGTCTCTATTGGCTGCAGTTTGACATGTATGACATGACCTCACATGAGTATGGGCATCTTTGAACAGTCGAGGCCAATAATAACCGGCTCTAAGGATTTGATGGGCTGTGGCATTAGCGGACCCATGTCCTGTCCCATGTTTACCATGAAATTCCTTGAGTATTTGCACTGCCTCTTTTTGATCAACACAACGAAGGTAAATACCTTCATGGTTTTTCTTGTATAACGTGTCGGATCTAATTAGAAAATTAGCAGATTTCAAGCGCAAGGCTCTTCGTTGAGTAGAATTCAAATGTGGTGGACATTTACCATTTAGTAGAAAATACACAACATCTGCATACCACTCATCTTTGGTTATATCTGCGATTTCATAATGTTGACATGAAATTGCGAGATCCTTTTTTGCTATAGCCTTAACCAACCCTTGTCCCCGCACTATCTTCATGGATTGAATCTCAAGATCAAACTCTTGCAAAGTTGAAATCCACTTACCTCGTCTTTCACCTAATTCATTCTGTATAAACATGGCTTTGACTGCAGGATCCGGGACTATAGCAAACACCCTACTGTGGACTATATAATGCCTGAATTTTTTAACGGTCTTAACTAGAGCATACATTTGCTTGTCCAAGATGGAGTATCTCAGCTTCGCATCTTTGAGAGGACTACTCAGGAAGGCAATAGGATTTTCAATGTTGCCTTCACTCTTCTGAGTTAAAACACTCGCAAAGGAGTGATCTGAAGCAAATGTGTAAATATAGAAAGGCTTCGTATAATCGGGACTCACTAAAACCGGGGCTTTAGAAATCGCGTCCTTGATATTTTTGAAAGCATCTCTATTTTCATCCGTCCACTTGATTTGGACCTCTTTCTTTAACATGTCGTTCAAAGGCTTTGCTATTTCTGCAAAATCTGCAATAAATTTTTTGACGAAATTGATCTTCCCAAAAAATGATCTCAACCCCTTTTTGCTGTTGGGACAAGGAATCTGTTGTATGGCCTCTATTCTTTCAGGGTCAATGGAAATTCCATCCTTAGATATTACATGTCCCAATAATTTTCCTTCCGTTACCCCGAAAATGCACTTCTTTGGGTTGAGAGAAATGCCATGTTCCCTGCATCTTTGAAAGACTTTCTTTAGATCCCTGACGTGGTTTTCCCTGTTCTTAGAAAAGACAGGAATGTCATCTACATAGATAATAATGCACTTACCTATGAGCCCCTTAAAAGCAAAGTCCATAGCTCGTTGGAATGTGGCACCTGCGTTCAATAGTCCGAAAGGCATTCTCCTGTATGCAAAGGTGCCCCACTTTGTGGTGAAGGCAGTTTTCATCCTATCACTAGGATGGATAAGGACCTGATTATATCCCGAATAACCATCCAAGAATGACATCATCTCCGACCCATTTACCTTTTGAAGTATTTCATCAATGGTGGGTAAAGGGTAATTGTCCTTTTGTGAGGCTTTATTAAGATTTCTAAAATCGATACATAACCTTATTTCTCCACTCTTTTTCCTCACGGGGACCAGGTTAGCAACCCATGTGGAATGCCTAACAGGAAAGATGATTTTAGCTTCTAACAATCGCTTTACCTCTTTCTCTATCAAGGGTTCTAATAATGGATTGATTGGCCTTTGTCTTTGCCTGAAGGGTTTGGAGTCTGGCTTCAAAGGAATCGTATGCGTTATGACATTCTGATCATAAGTTTTCAGCTCCTTATAACTCCAAGCTATGCAATCTATGTATTCCTTTAATGTATTGGCAATGGAATCCTTCTCCTGTTTGGTACATGCTTTTGCTATGAATACTTCTCGAGGGTTTTCTGCACTTCCAATATTAACCAAGTCACAGGCTTCTCTGGGAGGTGGAACCTTTCTACCTTCTTTTGGTTGGTATCCGATATCGAAAGTTTTTTCTAATGAAGCCATCTCATTTGGCATCTTATTACATTTTCCAATAATATTTTCTTCCAAATCTGCATCTTCTAGATCCCTCTCATCTTCATCTATAACCTGCTTTTCAAATATACCAGAATTAGTGACAAAATGGAATATGTGCCTGTCACTATCAAACACTTGGAAATTCGTGACATTATCCGGTATCGAGGGGCAAGGGACCAGTTCTATGGAGAATTTCTTGCATTTCTTATGATCCACTAGTTTCAACATACTCGCAGCCACGGCTAGAGAGTCTACCAGACGATTGCCTTTTCTAGAGATCAGAGATATGTTAAAAGCATCAAACTCATCTATTAAATCTCTAACCCTGGTTCGGTAAAGTCTGAGCCGCTTGTTCTTACATACGTATTGTCCCTTCACTTGTTTTACCACTAGTTCCGAATCACCAAGGACCTTGATACACTTAACTTTCTTTCGAAGGGCCAATTGAAGTCCGAGAATCAAGGCCTCATATTCTGCCATATTGTTGGTGGCAGGGAACTGTAGTCTATATGCAGCGAACATAGGCTCTCTGTCTGAACATGACAATTCAATACCGGCTCCTGCCCCTTGTCTGGACCTGGATCCATCAAATCTTAAAGTCCAAATGTCCTGATGTCCTTCAGTAACGTTGCATCCAATCCTTTCATTTTGGGAATTTTTAGGTGTTTCTATGTCCAAACAATATGCTCCTAATTCAGCTTCAATGTATTGGATCTCATTTGGTTTGTTGTATTCCGTGATCATCTCCTTGAGCCTAGGTTCACTATCAATCCGAATTTGGTTGGCCACTCCCCTCCAAGGCAACCACATATGTGAAGAATCTATCACAATGTAACCATTTAGGTTTTTACTCCAATCTCTTCCCAACACCATGCCATATTTGATAGGAATGTCGAGCACCAATATGTCTATGTGATGTTGAACCCTAGGTTCTGAATTGACTTGAATAAGAACATCACCCAATTCTCCCACTGCCTCCATGGTTGATCTATCCAGCTGCACCACCCTGCTTCTAGAAGGTTTTGGTGTAAGTCCCAATTTTTTATAGATTTCTAGGGGCATAATGGTAGCCGAGGCCCCTGAATCTATTAAGCAATTGTGCAGATTTTTACCCGCAATTCTAATGGTTATCAGAAAAGGAGGTATATCTCATTTTTCCTTTTTCAAAACCAATCGGGACTCAACACTTTTAGCTTCATGAACTTGGGCAGGTGGATCTAAACTTTTTGGTGGACTTACTTCTTGGCCTAATAATCGGGACATATCATACATTGAGACATTGGCCTTAGTTTTCTTCATGTCTTCTACCAAGTCATAAGTGGGTTTTTCTGAATTTGACATGTTTTGCACCATCTTAGACTTTTCCACCATGGATGGAGGAGAGGGATTGACATCTCCTTTGAAATCAGGAGGGAGTAATTGGTTGTTTGGAGGAGTAGAGGAAGTTTTGGGCTCCTTAGAACTCCTAGTGTAATATTTGTGATTTCCTTTCCCAAAACGTTTGTTGGCATGAACTTCCAATGTTTCTTCATCTTCGTTTCCAAAAAATTCCACATCCTCCTCTTCTTCACTTTCTTGGGAATGTATAACCTCAGTCAGTATAGACTCATGCTTCCCGTGGCCACAGTGCATGCAATCGTTGTCACAAGGTCCTGATTCTCCAAAATCTTTCGAGACATCTGCCTGATTGGCTACGGGATTGGGTACTCGCCCATTATTCGGCTGCGTGTTGTATGTTCCTTTTCCTCTATGGTTATGAGGTCGGTTATGACCCATGGCTTGGTCAACCTTTTTATTGACATTTCCCACCGTAACCAAAACTTTGGCCAAGGTTTCCTTCATGTTTTCTATGGCGGATTCGGACCCTTGTGGTTGGGGCACGGTAATTTCGGGTCCAGTTGTGTTTGTTGCATTAGCCACCTCTGGAATAGGTACAATGGCTTGGGTCTGGGCAGTTGGATTCCATCCTGGATTCACACTTTGAATCGGAGTGATTGTTGGATAAGTCGTTGGGCTTGGCGTGCTAATCGGAGCAAACCCCGGCATGGTCAACAAATTATTGCCCATGCCGAACCCAGGCAAACCCATCGGGCTATTTTGAATTAATCCCTGCGTTTGAACGGAGGCATTAGGATAACTTGGAAATGATGCCACTTGGGTGGGTGTTTGGAAATTGTTCATCATAGGAACCTGTGGTGCCATTAACTGGTTCATCATGGCGAATTGACTGTATGGACCATATTGTCCCATCCCAGTCAATTGAGACAATCCTGCTCCTGGTAAGTTCATTTGTTGTTCGAGAGTCATTGTCTCTGCATAGGCTAAAGGAAGCGTCGTAACCTGAGGATTCCTTCTAGTCAACAAAGATGTTAAAGGATCTAAGGCTCCAAAATATAATTGCAAGGTGACCGCAGGATCTACCGCAAAGTGACGAGTCAGATTCGTGTATAGTTTTTGGAACCTCTGATTGAATGTTCGTATGGGCTCATTGGGTAATATTTTGCATGATACGAACAAATTGTAAATTATGGAGGGATCCAATAACATTCTAAATTGGCTAATGAAGGCGGTTTCTAATTGGGCCCATGAAGTGATGGACCCTGCTGGAAGATTCCTATACCATTCATTGGCCGTGTTGTCTAGACTAGCAGGGAAAACTCGGCAAGCAACATCCTCGTGAGTAACCCCTTGTCTAAACATGTAATCCTTGTAGATTTGGACATGATCTTCGACTGTTGTGGGACCATCGTGCATGAATTTGGGTAATCCCCTTTCAATGTTTCTAGGCAAGTCATGGACTGCCCCAGGAATATCCAAGGGGGAACTTTGCGCACCATACCAAAGGGCAGGTGGTTGTTGTTGTTGTTGGGCCATGTTGTTCAAAGGTGTTAACCCTGTGGGAACAATGGAAACGCTTGGAACTATGGAGACAGATACACCTTGTGTTGTTGTCGCACTTGAAATTAAGGGCTCAGGCCCGCTAGACGTACTTGAGTCTAAAGAAATCCCTAACTCAAGTATACTGGGTGGTATTTCGATCTCTAATGTTTTGTTTTTTGGCTTCCTAGCAGTGGGAGAAAGGCTTTGGAAAATAGTTTCCCCTGTGGTCTTGGACCTAGTAGCTATGTACTCAGGTTGGGCCAGCTTGAAAACTCTAGAACTCTAAAAGACTTCTCTCAACTTACTTGCAAAATAAAGTATCTAAATGTTATACCTGCAAGCACAATAGGTGGAAACAAAACTACCCACGTTAATCGTTAGAACAGATCATAATCACAAAGCAATAAAGAAGGCCCTCCTTCTAGCGCCAAAATGTTGAGTGAATATTTTGTCCTATAACAAAATGATCACGCAACTAGAGTCTCAGACATGAAACTCTTTCTTGCAAAGAAAATTTGTTATTTTTAATTTCTCCAAGGTTCTTGTGGAACAAACATTCATATGCATATAACCAATTAAGACTTAATGCAAATAAATGAATGTATCCTAGAATAACTTAAACCCTGCAAGTAACTATTAACAAGGGGCCTTTAATGATTCACAGCAAACTTTGTAACCCTAATCTATTAAAATAACCAACCGTGTAAAAAAAAATCCCTTTCTTCTTTTATGCTCTTGAAATTAATGAAATCCACCCGAAAATAAATTAGTAACCTCTTTTATCTTTTGGCTTAAAGAAAGATTTCAAATGAGAAAATGCGTGGTATAAGCCACTTCATTTTAAGCTCCGTGCCTTTAACATGAGGTTCATTTTAATAGTTAACTGGTTCATTTTTATCTTTTATTTAACACTTGTTCTGCTATTTCTATGTTAGCTTTTGGAGTTAGTAAAATTGAAAACGTATTCTCGAATGCACCAGAATCCGAAATGCAAATATTTGAGTAAAAATGTGAAAATATAATTAGAAACTAAAACAGAAAGATTCTTTATGAGAATCAGCTAGAAAAACTGAAACAGGACGTTAATTTGGTTAGCAATCTCCTCCCTGCAAAACCCCAAGTTATGAGATGAAGCTCTAAAACAACCTGACCTAACAGACCTGCAATAAAACACAGTCGAATCAGATCAGATGCAAGACTCTAAGGAAATAAATAATTGCAACATTCTATCATTCACCTATCGTAACCCACATTATGGTGTAAACGAATAGATACAAGAAAGAATAATGCAAGGGAAAGATCTACAGAGATAACAGTAGTCTTAGCCTTCAATCTCCTTTTGGTTTCACACACAAAAGTTACTCTTGCCAAATAAACTCCTTTTTTATTCACAAAAAATAATGCTTTTCTTCTTACAATTTCCAGCCCCTATATCTACATTCGCTTCTGCTTTTAAACTTTCTGTTGCGGCTCTTGGTTTCGCTCTGTGACGCTTCGTTTCATTTCCCATATCGCTTCGTTTCATTTTCCCGCTTCTTTGGTGTTTTGACCTTTTGCTCGAGCCTGAAACGTTTGGTCTTCTCTGGCTAATCGTAACTGTCGATCTGAAGCGTTATCATGACCCTCATGCCTTTGTGCCATGTGTTCAGCGCTTTTCTGCATGTTCTGTAATGGCCCCATGTAAATCGTGACGTTTTTATGCATGCAGCTTTGCTCCTTTGCTTTCACCGTGAAAACGCGACATGTCGCGATATCGCGACATTTTCCTGCCAACAACCTTGCCAATGCAACCTGTCACGAAATCATGATTTTTTTTGTTTCGAGCTGTGAGGCTGCTTCTTGTCATGAAATCATGACATTTTTCATCTCCGTATGCCTCGGCTGCTTCCTGTCATGAAATCGTGACGCTTTTTCATTCGGAGCTATCTTGCGGATTTCTATCACAAAATCATGACGCTTTTTCACTTGGTATGCTTTGGCCACAACCTATCATGAAATCATGATGTTTTTCACTTTTGTACCACTTTGCCAGCTTTTCATCGTGAAATCATGACACTTTTCTATTTTGTACCATTTCGTTGCAACCTGTCATGAAATCGCGATGCTTTTCTATTTTGGGCTATGATGCAACCTATCACGAAATCATGACGCTTTTCTCTTTCGTGTCCAGCTGCTTTATGTCATGAAATCATGACACTTTTTCATTTTGGGCTGTCCAACTACTTTATGTCACAAAATCATGACACTTTTTCATTCCGTACAACCGTGGCTGCTTTCTGTAGCGAAATCGTGACATGTCGCGATATCGCGACAACTTTAGTGGCTTGCCTTTTTGACTGGTTTGACCGCGATTTTGTGACATGTCGCGATATCACGACAATTTTCATTTTGCGCGACGAGCAACATGTCGCGATATCGCGACAACTTTTCATTTTCTGCCGCGACGGAGCAACATGTCGCGATATCGTGACAACTTTTCATTTTTGGCCGTGACGGAGCAACATGTCGCGATATCGCGACAACTTTTCTCCTTAGTGAAATTTTGCCTTTTTCTTTGATTTTCTTAGCATCTGGGTCATTGTTTTCTTCTTTGAAAGCATGCAAAAAGGTGGGCCCCCAATTTTGGGGTGTGTTGTGGATTAGCCACAACAATACCTTATCAAAAAGTCTTGCACGGTTAGTATACAACTTTTGATAATTTGACTAGAGTGTTTGAGTCTCATGAAAACCTAATGGGCATTTCCTAAACAGCATGTCATTCATATCACTTCACCAAATTCATTTTAATTACATTATTCACAAATCCATTATATAATTCTCATGACAACATTACATATGAGTTGGTGCAAAATACATCATCTATGGTGCTAGCATAATACAACATGTAGTTTACACATTGCATCTTCTAGATCAATAAATCATCCATATCAGTATACATCCATGCATGTACAAAATAATATCAAATAACTATCACAAAATATGCATACATAGGCATTCATCATCATTACATAAATCAAATCGCATACATTTGCATACATTTCATAAAAAAATAAACACATGATGATAAACCACATAAAAATCTCATATATATATGTGTATATGTATGGGATAAAAAGATACATCATGTTGCCCATCGGCTATCATAAATTGGGTCCTTAGACTTCACGCTACTAAAACATAGAAAACCACAAAAAGAGTCATGCAAGCCACTACCATGGTCACGCAAGACTGATACTACAACTCGCACTCCCACCTACAGTCGAAGTCCTTTGTGAACTCCCATACCTACTACCACCTACCCTATTAGCTCTTTTCCTAGAATGTGGTACCTCCAGCATAGAGGAAGACTACCCTATCCTATTGTGGCAACTCTAATATGACCCATTGGCACCTGCATCATCTTGTAGACACCCACCAAGGTATACTACGTTAGTCTCCAGCTCATCTTCATAAGCTTACCCCCATCGGCATCATGCCTAGTAAGTATCCACCATAGAATGGAATCATGTCACCTCTGACTGTAGCCAAGTCACCTCCCCACTACTAGAATCCTCCTATGTAGGTCTCTGATATTGTGGTTGTACCCAAAGAGATGCTATCTTAGCCTGAGCCACCTGTACCTCGACTTACTATGTTGATAGCTCTGCATATACACCATATACCTGTGTCCATAGGAGATCTCTCTCCTACCTCACCTTGAGTATCTCATATTGTAGCTCTACCTCTATATCCCTCGATGCCATCGGTGGTTCCTGCACCTCCTCATCCCCAAAATCATCATCCCCCAAGTCACCTCGATCTCCTAAATCAAAGATATCCACATGCTCCCCTATCCTTTGTCCCTAATAATCACCTGCCTCACCCAGGTACTCACCAGATGCATCCTAAGGTGCCTCTCTAGTTGGACCCCTCCCTAGTGGTCCCTATCCATGCCCCTAGCCTGTCACCCACCAAGAGTCATACTTTGTTGTAGTACCAGCATCATCCATATCTAGAATGTCCATTACATGATCTGCATCCCGTGATACTACCTCTACCACTAGCCATGCCAATATCCTCTCATCCCTATGATTTCGATAACGCATTGGCTCACTAGGCACCCCCTAGCATAGCCCAAAATATTGCACCACCCAAGCAAAAGGAAAGTACTCCCACTCCATGCCATGTCATCCAAATAACCAACTACCGCTTTGCAACCTACAGAGCTATACAGTAGCATCTGCCCACTCTGGAAAATCTCTATATGGCCTCCAGAATGCATGACCTACCCCAAGTTGGGCAAACAGATCTACATAGTAGGCCACCTTGCCTATGAATTGCTAACTCTGTCCCCTCTCCTAAGCCCTCTGCCATAGGATACCGTATCCTATCTCCCTGTCTTCTAGTTGTGCCTGAGTCATCCAGGGTAGCCCCTATGGTCACCCCACAACTATGTTCTACCATCCCCAGCACTACAGCAAAAATCTACACCCAACACCCTTTTACCAATGGCAACAGATCTCAAATAGCTCATCATAGAGCTATGCCAGTAGTATAGTACCCCACGCCATCACCAATAGCTCCACCATAGTAGACCTCATCAGTGCAAACACTATCTCCACTAGGTTCCATGGGAACCTCACTCCTGAAGAATCCGGTAGTAGCATATTGGAGATGACCGTCATGAGTAGTGTATGCCTCACCCCCAATACCTTCACATTGTGCTAGAATCCTACCAACATACTCCCCTTCAAGCAGTCCATCTCTATTGTCTCTAGATCATAATTGAAGTACCTCTCGAGCATTGCCTGTCTCCAGTCTCATGGTGTCGTGCATATTAGCTGCCCTTCTATTAGAATTTAAAGAATATGATAGAAATCCTCTAGTATCATCATCATCTCCCCAGTAGGTAGGTGGAAGGTATTGGTGCATGTATCCCATAGATCAATCAAGGTAGCCAGATATGCACAGTCTCCTATAACATCCTCTAATTAGATCACCTGCTTGAGACCAATGGCATCCAGCCACTCCTAGTCTTATGTGTTCAATGCATCCCTTGCAGAATCAAAGAGATTAGGTACTCGATACCAACTCCTCATCACCTAACAGGGATAAGTAACTCAATAATGCACCACCAAAATGGCCTCGCATGGCCCCAAAAACATTCAAAAGAAAAGACTTAAAATGGCCCCTCTTTAAGGTTGGTTTGTGGCCATTCCATCTAGGAATGGCCCCCAACCCTATGGCCAACCCATCAAGGGATGGCCTATGACCAGCCCACACTAGCCATCCCACCTAGGGATGACTCGAAAAAATTGGGCTCAAAAAGGCCTTTCAGGCCATGAAAAATAGCAAAAACAAGGTAAAATTGGACCTGTAAAATGCAATTTAATTGCGCAAAAACATGGGTAAAACACAAAAGTTGGTACATATCTCATAAATTAGGTTTAATTACCTACAATCTAGTGTGATATGCTTCCAAGCCAAAAAAATACCATAAAAGCAACAAAATCAACTCCTAACACTAGGAACATACCATACCCTGAGGATCCTAGGAGGGATGGAAAAGTTGTTAATTCATGTCCTAAGAAGGCCACTATGGCCAAAACGCCTCCCGAACATGTAGTTTTCATCTTATTTCCTCCAAGAAAACTCAACAAAGTCACCAAAATCCTCTCCAAATTGCCCTATTTTTCAAGGGAAAAAATTGAAGGTAAGCATAACACAATCAACTGGGTCAAGTGACTCATCACTTATCTCACTGGTCATTCCCTCATTGACTCATTGCTTGAGGGGGTAATTATATACTCAGTCCAAATTAGCAACCACACACTCAATTATGCAAATGGCATTCGTTCAATGAATCTTTGATAAATACAATCAATCTCCTGCTTGGGGCAGCAAACAAGCACACAATATCACATTATAACGCTTGACATTACTGGCATCATGAAGACATGGGCCTTAGCCTTTCATGACAGATAATGTTCAAGCATAAGCATGCTCATTCAATGAGTCAGAAGCAAATATTCAAGAACACACTCCCTTTTCATGATTGGGGCATCTAAAGTTGGTTAGGTTATCGAGTAACCTTAATCATTCAACATTTTGGTCATTTATTTTTGCATAGTATTGTGCTGCACATAATTCATCTAAAAACGAGGCATCTGTAGACACTAAAATGTGGTAAATCTGATTAAGCACCCACAAAAAAATATCAAATTGACATCTTATGGCCCCTTGGGCAGCCCTCAAGAGGCTCATAGTGGTTCTAGCCACTTCGGAAGAGATTTTGGAGGCTATCGGCCCAATTTTGGGAGGTTTTGGCCCAAAATTCACCACTGTCCCACCCTGGGATGGTGGTAGATTACCATCGTCTCACCCTAGGATAGTGGTGAGCCATTGTCCCAGGGTGGGACGATGAGCAAGTTTAACCCAAAAAAATTCAAATCTAGGCCAAGTGGCACCCAAAAATTACCATCTAGCATACCATTTGGAGCATGCAGGTTAGAGGGAACTAATTCCTTATGATATGCTTCATAATGGAGGCCCAACATGGATATTCTCTTCCCCATCTAGTGCATGCCTCCTTTGACAAGTGGCACCTCCTGCCATACATGCCCTTGCATGCCTTTTTGCACATAAGCCACTTTGGGCTATAAAATGGGTTCAATATCCACACAAAAACATAGAGAGGAGTTCTAGGATATGCAATAGAGTGCTTCTGAGATTTCCCCTCACCTTATTGCACCTTTTTGCCCTTTGAATCTCCCTTTTGCCAAGGAGGTTACCGAGTGACTTCAAGAAGGTAATCCAAGCATAAATTTTCCATACAGGTGAATTTCTTTACCAAATTCGACAAAAACACACATTTTTTAGGAACATATTCTAGTGATTTGGTAACAAAAAGTGGCCATATTTAGTGGGTATCCCCTCCTAGCATGCCCACCAAATAGTTATAGTCACCATCACCCCCCTCAGGATGAGGGTAAATTATTAAACAATTTCATTACTTTATTTAATTTTTAACTTTCTATATTGTCTTATTATGCTACAATTCAAATTTCAAGTGATTTGGAGTTAAAATGAAAGAGTTATAGCATTTTTAATTTTCCACAGGCTCTTAGGACCCATCCGGGCACCGCAGTTTGATGCAGGTGGATCCAGGCTCCAATTTGAAAATATAATCATATGGGTTGTCTTAAAATGTCTATTTATGCATATTGACCAAAATTTATGAGTTTTGGACATGTTTAGGTTCATTATTTTCTTGTCTTCTCTTTCATAGGTTGTAGGCGAGCGACACAAAATTGAGGGGTCCAAAGATGCAATTTATGATATATTTTTGGTGATATCCTCCCAAAACCTCTTCTTTAACATCTCTGAAAATTTTCAAATCATTTGGACATGTTTTGATATAGTTTTAATATATACACTATTTTACCCCTATGGGGATTGCATGTTTTCACCATACACCCTTGCTATTTCACCCCTTTTTGCTTCCTTGTGTGCAGGTGTAGGTTCTTATAAGGCATTGGGAAATAATATCATACATAATATACTAAATATACAAGTAGCAGTGGAATTGGATCACCTGCCTCTATTGTGGGTACGCGGAGAAACATTGGATGTGCACCTTGATTCCATGAAAGACTTGGTCTTTGGGCACCCGATATTGTAACAATTGTATCACATTTTGAGACCTAAAGAGGAATGCTATGTAACCTTGGATCTTATCCAATAAATTAATGATAAAATACTTGCTTTGTGTACCACCCTAAAATTGGCGCAGTTAAACATTAGTAAAAAGATAAAAATTTGAATTTTAACCCAAAACCGCCCGTTACCCACTCCCCTTGTTTTCCATGCAATTTTTAGGATTTGTTTTGACCATTGGATGATATCATCACCAATCATACGAAATCATCCCAAATCTAACGAATTCGTCTGAAACAGAATGTCCAGACGATTTCGTCCCAAAACCAAATTTTCATAATTAGCTTCTATTTCAACAGCTTCTCTAACTTGGGCAGAAAGCATGTCTACGCAGTTAGAGTCTCCCCCATTGGATATCTCCCAAATTGGGATGATCTCCAACCTCCTAACCTCTCCCTAATCCTATATAAACTTGGATTTTCTCAGTTTACCCCCCTAAATCCCCTAAGCTAACTGATTTCCCTGCAAATTTAGTTCCTTGTGCATTAGAACATCCTCGCACCATCGTTTGCATTCTGTATTTCAAGTTTTCTTGTAGGAATCCTATTGTTTTTCAGATGAAGCAAGCTCAGATTGTTGAAGGTGATTCTAGATGATTTTGAATGATCCTGTCGATGATTGGTGACGATCTCGTACGATTGGAGGCAATCCTGACTGTAGTCTAGATTGGGGGCAATCAAAGCCCGAAGTTTGCATTTTCTTATCTTTTCTCTTCATTTTCTTATGCATTAGCTTGGTTTATTTTATTTCTTGCATCCTGGAGTTCACCTCATTTAGTATAGATGTATGCTAAAGTTAAAATAAATTATTAAAGTAACGCATTTTCCTTTAATCGTTATCTGGATCTATCATTTACGCAAATTTACTATCATTTCTATCATTTCCCCTTGATTTTGCAGTTGTATTTTAGGTTTTTGGTATCTATCTCTATGACTATAGGTTTTTGATGAATTCTTCTGATGAATTCATTAGATAGACGATGATCTCGTCTGATCTTAGACGACCGACTAAGATCTAAGATGATTCTATGACATTTCAGATGATTACATATGATTTGAGATGATTTAGACTTCTGCAAAACTTAGAATCTACATCAGACATCTAGAATCAGGTATATTCTGTCTTATTCGCATACTTTTTGTGTTTAGCATTTATTCATGTTTTTTGTATTCATATAAATCAGCATTGGCATATAGAATAGCTTAGATTCATCTTGGCCAAACCTAGGATATGAATGATTAAAGCACAAAATGAACACATCAAAACCATTCTCAACCTAGACGTGGAAACTGCCACTCAAAAGTTTCCTGGTGAACCCACCATCCGTCGAAAATTCACCCTTATACCCCTCCCTCGAGAGGCGTGACCTTCAAAGGGCCTCTCAGTCCGAGGTATTTTCCCATCCTTCTCGCATCCCTATTCTGGGCATGGATCCTATAGCCTGAAGGTAAGGATGCAAAAAATTTGGAGCGATACACTTTGATTCACTTCCTTTTGTTTGGTATTTTTTCCTTTTCACATGCATGCTTCCTTTTTGATTCCCATGAGTGAGATGGGGTAGATACACATATTGTTTTACATTATTTGGTGCACCTATTTTCCCTAATCCATTGATATATATGTATATAAAAGTTGACCAATGGGCTTAATGAATGCCATTGGGGCTTTTGGGTTACCAAAGGGCTTATAGACGCCTTTGGAGCATTTCAGGATGACCTAGATAATTGTAGATTGTCTAGGAACGTTTTAGTTTGACATAGACATTCATAGACCACCTAGGGGTGTTTTATGGGGACCAAAGGGCTTATAGATGCCATTGGGGCTTTTTGTATTGACCTAGATGATCATAGATAGTCTGTGACCTAGATGGTCATAGACATTAAGGAAATGTCATAGACTACCTAGGAGCATTTTATGGTGACCAAAGGGCTTATAGATGCCTTTGGGGATTTTTAGATTGACCTAGATGATCGTATATAGTCTAGGAACATTTTATTTTGACCTAGATGATCATAGACCATCTAGGGGCAGTTTGGGTGACCTGGACTATCATAGACACTAACGAAGTATCATAGACTACCTAGGAGCATTTTAGGATGACCAAAGGGCTTCTAGATGCCTTTGGAGCTTTTTGGTTTGACCTATGTGATTGTAGATTATCTAGGAGTTTTTTTCTTTTGACCTACACAATCATTGACTATTTAGGGATATTTTAGGTGACCTAGATGATCATAGATACTAAGGAAGTATTATAGACTACCTAGGAGCATTTTAGGGTGACAAAAGGGCTTATAAATACCTTTGGAGATTTTTGGTTTGACCTAGATGATCCTAGATTGTCTAGGAGTGTTTTATTTTTACCTAGACGATCATTGATCACCTAGGGACATTTTAGGTGACCTAGATGGTCATAGATACTAAGGAAGTATCATAGACTACCTAGGAGCATTTTAGGGTGACCAAAGGGCTTATAGATGCCTTTGGAGATTTTATTAACTTTGATTACTTTGTGATTCTAGGAGGAAGGTGCAACACCTTGTATACCCCCAATGGTGATCAAAGGAAGAGAGGAAGGTGCAATACCTTTAGGATCCTCAATTTGCTTCATTTCTTATGATGTAAATAGTGGGGAAGGTGTGATACCTTGGATACCCCAGCATGTAGTGTGTTTTATGCATTGTTATTGGCTTGTTTAGGAGGAGTGATAGAGATAGACTCCCCCTGTTATGGCAAGGAATTCTTGTTAATACCACTATCTTGATGGGGTAAAATGAGCAACCCGATTGTGGATAAAACTTTGCTATCAATAAGATATTGGACCACATATCTAAAATTATGATAATCACTAATGTCATGCCCTTTAATTCGGTGATAAAGGCAAGAATGACCCTCCCTATACCGTTGAGGTCTAGTCCTATTCTGGTTGACCAGGGGTATAGCTGGCAATATGATTGCTTTTGCTTCTTGCAAGTTGTGAAGGATGGTTGACATGGGATCAGTTAATGGAGTCCATGTACAATGTTGATACTTTAAATGAGGTGAACGTGGTTGCCACATTTTATGAGGTGACAAGGTTATATGTATCTTAGTCACCTGTTTACTTTTTAATTCTTGACTCCTATCTGTAGGCAACATATTTTGAACTATGTCAATTTTTTGATTTTTGATTTGAAGATCATTCTTGTCAAGCATATCATGTACCGTACTCTTGAATGCAATACATGACTTAATGTTATGACCACTCATTTTATGGTAATGACAGTTTTGGTTCTCTTGATATCATATTGATTTGTGCCTATTGGGATCCGAAGGATGTATATTTGGCAATGTGATAGCCTTGTCCTTGCATAATCGATTAAAGAGTGACACCAAATATTCAGGCAATGGTCTATATATATGAGGTTTATGGTGTTTTTCCCTTTACCCCTGCTTCTATTGAGACTTAACGTTGGATTGCACAGGAGAAGCTTGGTCTTGACAATCAAGGGGTTGAGATTTTGTATGACTCAACCGTGACTCAATGCTTGCGAGTCAATTTAATATCTATTGTAAATCATTATGTTGATAACTCACCTGTAGCCCAACATTGGCTAGCCTATCTAAAATTGTGTAAGTAAATTTGGATGGTTCATGATGATTGTGGGTACTGAGTATATCCAAATGCTTTTTTTCTTGATTTAGCTCATGTTCTTGTTCCACCTCAAATTTTTCAATTGTGGTAGTTATATTATCTCCACTTTGTTGTAGTGGGTACACATGTTCTTGATTTTTTTGAGATGTTGAATGAGATGGAGTAGGTGTAACCGAATCCATAGATGATATCTCTTGTGGTATGGATGGAGTCACAAGTGGCCTAGATGAATTCAAAGGAATTTGGTTCTTTGTCATCATATTGATCATTCCCACAAATTCATGAGAAGATGCATTGGCACTTGGACAAGTCATGGCTACCTCATCAACTTGTTCAAGGTTATCTACTTAGCCCCCATGCGCAGGGGGTGCATAAAATATGTTATCAATGGATGGTGACTTGGCAGGAGGACAACCTAAATCCTTGATCAACTCAATTATATGCATGAATTTAACATCGGGTGCTATGCATTCATCGAGTTTAGGATTGGTCAAGTGAATTGTGTCCTCAAGCATGGTGGATGAAAATGGTATGATATGATCTAATTAATGCATATCCACCATGGGTTCCTCATTTTTGGTATGAGTGGGAAGGTCTTTTTCTAATGGTTAAAAATGGCTAAGAGGGCTTTTGTAGTTAGCCCTTTTGACTCTCCCTTGTTTGAAGAAATAGAGGATGGTATTGGTGATGGTGGTGAAGGTAACTTCAAAACTAATCATGGGGTTGAATCTGGACTCTAGATAAGGTAATTGAGTTTAGTATCCAAATGTGTGAATGGATGAGTAGACTCTTGTGGATGATCATCCTTATTATAATACTTGAAGGGATCTGGGTCAGCATCAACCACATGGACCTGATCTTCATGAATGTATTTAAGGCATTGATGTACAATGGAGGGAATACACTCCATGTATCTCATCCAAGGTACTCCTTACAATATGGTGTATATTCTTTCACCTTCCAGGATATAGAACAATGTAGGCATAGTATTTTTCCCCACTTGAACTGGTAGGATTATTGTGCCTACAGTGGAGGACAAAGCATCATTAAATGCTTTCAAGGTGAAATTGGATCTTGTAATGTGTGAAGATGGGATGTTGAGATGTTTCAGTGTAGTTGTCGTAATGATGTTTATTATGGAACTTGTGTCAACCAACACTCGCTTATAAGGGATCCTATTGGTGCACGCAATTATGTGCAAAGGAGAGTATGGTGAATTAGCAGACCTATGCTTGATATCCTATTTTTGAAAGGATATAACAGGATCTTTGTGCATTTGTATGTATCCCACAAAGTTGGTGAAAGCATCATAATCATGAGGTTGTACCTCAATGGAATCTAAAACCTTCATGAGAGTTTCTTGATGCTTGGGGGATCTTTGTATTAACTCCCCCATGGTCATGTTGGTTGATGATGTATGTGAACTTCACATAGGCCTACTCTGTCTTGCTACCACTTGTTGGATGGGAGTTCTAGGTGGTGTAGAGGGAGTGTAGACTTCCCTACTATACCTCTTGGTAGGCTGGTTATCCCTAGTTTGGGCTTGAACTCGATGTTGGCTAACCAAATAGTCCACTTGATCATATGAATAAGCCATGGATGTTCTCTTGGTAGAGGTACCTCGTGCTTGCATGGAATAATGCAACTGAGGGTAATTAGAATCTTCCTCAAGTCTTCTTTTATAAGTGAGGCATGGTAGGGCAGAATTGACTTGTCCACTATGACGAGTATCATACTCATCTAGGTTTTGGTACCTTGGGGAAGGGTTCTTTAAAAGCTTAAGATGATCATTTAACCCTACCCTAGGTATATCAGGTCCTCTAAAGGTAGGAATGCTAAGATCCTCATACCTATAATAGTGATTCCCAGGGCCTCTCCTATAGTTTTCTACTTTTCTGGCTCGTGATTGAGCTCAACTATGCATAGTTGTCATAATATGTTGACTAGGCAAAATCTTGAAGGGGACCCATACTAAAGAAAATTTTGACTTCCAAAAAAGGTTATAAGTGTTATATATCAAAATGATTAGTGCAACGAGCTGATCACAATGGTCTAGGGCTCAAAAAATCAATGTTTGGGCCAAAAATTTGTATTTTTGGAATATTTGGCCAACCAGGACTCGTGGGGAAATGCCCACTTTTTGGGGATTTTTTGAACCATGAAGAGTTAAGACCCAAAATTTCTATGAGATGTGCAGAAGGAGCTAACTAAGACAACAAAATAAATTTGGCAAATTTTGGAGTTGTCTAGACAATTTTATGACTATTTGTGTATATTTTCTCTATTTTCGGCTTCGAAAATAGAGTAATCATAAAAACCAAAATAACTTTTTCGTTATAAATCTTATTTGCATGATTCTCGATCTGTTGGATGCAGAATCAAAAAGTAGATTTTTACTTTAAAAATATACCTAAAAATAGGCCCTTTTTGGCCCAATTTTTGGCCGTCCCACCCAGGTATGGACCCCAATTTTGTAGTCGTCCCATCCAGGGATGACCACTAGTAACCTTCCCCTACAAGGACGACCCCCAAAAATGGGTAATATAGGGTCAATTTATCCTTAAAATTATCCTAAAAAACCCTAAAGATCACTAAAAGTTTGGCATTTAACCCTAATTATTTGCATCTAAAACATAAATAAAAGCTCAATTTCATACATTTCACTACTCCTAGGGTTTCTTAACCATTAGCACAGGTGTAGTATGAATATTGCAACAAAAATCATAAAAACACAATAAAATAGGGTAGAGAAAGACATGTGGTTCATACCCATTTAGCATCGACTCCACCACCTGTTGCATCTGATTGTTGGCTCATGTTTTAGGCTGATATTTTGATAGTACTCTACTTTAGAATATAACTCTCCTACCTCTCTCCTCTCCAACTTCTCCAAGAAGAATGAAAAAAATGAGCTCATATGCCCCATTTTGGGCTTATATAGCTCCAAAAGAAGCCGACCACCCCTAGGTGGGATGAGCACATAGTTGGCTGGCCGTCCCACCCTAGGAAGGTCATAAATACTATACTCATCCCCCTGGGATGGTCACCAAAAAAATTGCATTAAAAAAATCTTTAAAATATCAAAAATGGGTCAAAAACCCACCAAAAACAAGGCATAAAGGTCACCAAATTAGCAAGGATCAATATTGAACCTATAGTAATTTTGGATCCATAAAAATTCTTTATTTTACTCCACAAGAAGGCCTCCATCGCTGGACCGCTCCACAGGAATGAAAATTTTAGCATTTTTCTTCCAATAATTATTCATCAAAACAGTCAAAAATCCCCTTCAAATAGGTATATAGTACCATGGACAAAATAGAGAGTTACCCCAATTAAGTCATATGTGTCAATAAAATCATTTTTTCATCATTGGTCATGCCCTCATCGATTCGTCACTTGAGGGGGTAGTCATAATCATTAATTTAAAAATTGAATCAACATTAAAACACTCAAAAGTGTAAATTCCATGCATTCAAAAGAATCTTGGCTAAAGATAAATTTTCAAGCCCATGTTGGGGCAAATAATCAGCATAAGAAACAAAAATATAGGCTTGACCTCCTTGAAACCTTGGGAATTGACCCATGAAAAGGTTTACAATAATACAAGGCACCAAGACCTAGTATACCCTAAGCCCCATAAGATTATTACTACAACAAGGTTGAAAGGTATACCCAAAATCAATCCTTTGACTATGTCAATGGTAAGGATTCCAAGAATGTATGCTCTTTCTACAATGGAGGCATTAAGATTTGATTAGGTTAATGAACAACCTTAATTATTTGATGATTTAGTGATCTATTTTTTCTTAGCGCTTTGTTGCACATAGCGCATCCCAATAAGGGGCATCTGTAGACACCTAAATCATGTAAATCAGATAAGACTACTAGTGCATCACATATGCCACTCTTATCAACATCATATGGCCCCATTGGGCACCCCTCTAAGCTTGCATAAGGCTCCAAAACACATTTTGGAAGCTTCCCAGTAGTTTAGGGCAGTTTTGGGACACTTCCTTGTGATCGTCCCACCAAGGGATGGTCACAGTTGGTGACCGTACCACCCAATTATGGCCATCGATAACCATCCCTAGGTGGGATGGTCCCTAAAAATACCCTTGAAAAAGTCAATAGACATGTGAAATGGAAATCAAGGACTGCCATTTCCACATCTAATCACCCCAAATTGATTGGGGACCTACCATTAGAGTCAGGGACTGCAAATTGGGAGCCCCAAATGGGCAACCTTCCCTCACCAATGCATGCCAAAGAATTGGACAAGTGGTGGCACCTACCTCGCATGGCAAGACTTTCCCCTTTGCCCTAGATGCCCTTTTGGGATATAAAAAAATGTGCATTCACCCATTTTGAAAAAGGAGAGTTGAAGCATTTGAGAAATGAAGTGCTGCACAATTCTATCCTCATATTTTGAAAATCAAAATTTTCCCCCAATTTGACCTTGAAAATATCTTCATTCAAAGGCACTTTCAGGGGAAATAGGAATCGATCCAACCATCCCAAACCGACCAAATTGAAGGTAAATTTGACCCCATCTATCGACAACACCCCTAAACCAGTTTTGGACCAAATCCCAATAGCATTGGTGACAAAAATAGGCTAGATTTGTAACCGCCCCACCTGGGGACGATTAGCAGTCAGTAGGTGTCACACCTAGGGACGGTAAAAAAATAGCATAGAATTTTTCATAAAATTCCTCCATAGACCCCTTAGGAATGCTTAGATCAACCCATGGTCCAAATTTGGTGAAGTTTGGAGCTGATTTGATGGCACATTTGAGGTCCCCATTGTTGCAGGTTTAGGTGTCCCTGTTAGGGATGGTCACTGTTTCTGCATACTTTTACCTTAAATATTGTGTTCAAATCTCTCCAAAAGCATTTATATTAGATTATATTGCATTTATACAACATTTAGAACAAATTTTCATGTGTTATAGATTAGTTTTGATGTTGCTATATTAATCACTTTTCTATGTTTTCAAGGCTTTATATCTATAACGCAGGTGCTACTAACTCCTTTTCAATACCTTGTGTGTAGGTACAGGTATTATAGACATAAGGGAGGAACTAAAGAGGCAAGGAAGAGAAGCCCAAGACTATCTCTCGATTGTGGGAATGCGATATTCACACCATGGAACATCGCTTTAAGTCCCTTTCAAGGGATTAGATCCCTTGCACATTGTAATGTTGAAATGTATCAAATTTGTAAAGCCCTCAATGGGATATCTTGTAATCCTATTTTGAAGCTATGAATGAATGAATAGAAGGATAAATCCACCCTTGTTGCACCAAATCAGATCATGGGTTTATTGCAATGTAAACAGTTTAAAAGCATTCAAAGGGAAAAGAGCATAAACTTGTAATCTATTTGAAATGAAGCAAAGTATGTCAAAAAGAGGGTGGATTTCTCCTTCTATTCATTCATTCATAGCTTCAAACATGATTACAATACATCCCCTCAAGGGCATTTATAAATGTGATACATCTCAACATTATATTGTACAAGGGATATAATCCCTTGAAAGGGACTTAAAGCGATGTTCTATATTGTGAATCTCATGTTCCTACAACTGTGAGATAGTCTTGGGCTTCTTTTCCTTGCCTCTTTAGCTCCTCTCTTATGTCTATAATACCTACACCTACACACAAGGGATTGAAAAGGAGTTAGTAGCACATGCGTTATAGAATAAAAGCCTTGAAAACATAGAAAAAGGAGTTAATCTAGCAACATCAAAACTAATCTATAACACATGAAAATTATTCTAAATATTGTATAAATGCAATATAATCTAATATAAATGCTTTTGGAGATATTTGAACACAATATTTAAGGTAAAAGTATGCAGAAATAGTGATTGTCCCTGACAGGGACACCTAGACCTACAAAAATGGGGACCATAAACTTGGCCATCAAATCAGCCCCAAAATTCACCAAATTTAGACCATGGGTTGATCTAAGCATTCCTAAGGGGTCTATGGAGGAAATTTCCCCAAATTCCATGTTGTTTTCTTACTGTCCTTATATGTGACACCTACTAACTTCTAACCATCCCCAGGTGGGGCGGTTACAAATCTGGCCTATTTTTGTCACCAATGCTATTGGGATTTGGTGCTAAAGTTACCTTCAATTTGGCTGTTTTGGGATGGTTGGATCGATTCCTATTGCCCCTGAAAGTGCCTTCAAATGAAGAGGATTTCAAGGTCAAATGGGGGGTAAAGTTTGGTTTGCAAAATGCGAGGATAGAATTGGGTAGCACTTCATTTCTCAAATGCTTCCACTCTCCTCCTTAAAAATGGGTGAATGCACCTCTTTTTATAGCCCAAAAGGGCATCTAGGGAAAAGGGGTAAGTCTTGCCATGCAATGCAGGTGCTGCCACTTGTCCAATTATTTGGCATGCATTGGTGAGGGAAGGTTACCCATTTGGGGCTCCCAATTTGTAGTCCCTAACTCTAATGGCAGGTCCCCAATCAATTTGGGGTGATCAGATACATAAATGGTAGTCCTTGATTGCCATTTCATGCATCTATTGAATCTTTCAAGGATATTTTTAAGGACCATCCCATCCAAGGATGGTTATGGTTGGCCATCCCTGGGTGGGACAGTCACCAACTATGACCGTCCTTTGGTGGGACGGTCACAAGGAAGTGTCCCAAAACTACCCTAAACTATTGGGAAACTTCCAAAATGTGTTTTTGAGCCTTATGAAAGCTTATATGGGTTCCCAATGGGGCCATATGATGTTGATAAGAGTGGCATATGTGATGTACTAGTAGTATTATCCGATTTACATGATTTAGGTGTCTCACAACCAACCCAACCAACCACTTCATATGTGGTTGTGCCCATGTCATCTGTAGTTGCTATGCAACAAGATTTCTTTCAACTATAATAAATGATTTTGGAAAATGCTAATCACAATGTTAACCCTAAACCTAATCATCATTTATAGAGGATTGAGCATAACCTACCATCTACCTCTCACCAAAACCATACATTTATCCAAGATCTATCTTGGGTATTGCATCCCCCAACCACTACCATAGCAACTAATCCACCACATCACATGTATGCTAACTCATCGAGTCAACATATCATCATGCCTCCATCACCTCATCCATATCAAAACCTTCATCAGCCATCATATCATCATGCATTTTAGCCTAACATTACCCATCATCCACAATCCATACATAATGCACCTTATTACCAACAGAAACCAGTAAACCAAGGTTTTAACTCTATGGAAGATCCTAAGTTCCAGTTCCTACAAAACTAGATTGATAGCCTTGCCATGCAGACCCCAAGTTTGCAATATCAAAAGCCAACATTAAGGTATCTACTCAATCACCCAATCCATGCCTCGATGCCTACATCACCTTATTCGATGGATTTTTAGATGTCAAAGCTTGATACATTTAAGGGGGATGAGGACCCCCGAGAGCATGTGACAAGGTTTGTAAATGCGTGTTTTAGGATTAGAAATAATGATGCACTCATGCTACACACCTTTCCTTAGACACTTGGGGGAGAAGCCCAGGATTGGTACAACCACTTACCGCATCAGAGTGTCTACACTTTTGAGTAGCTTGTAGACCAATTCTTGGAGTGATTCACCCTGAATGTCTGGAATAAAACCACATTGACCAATCTGCTTAGTCTAAAGCAATATGATGATGAATTAGTCCATGATTTTGGCAACCGTTGGAGGGTGGTTATGATCAAGTTGCCATTCTCCCTCCCCATGTCAGAAATAACAAGAATGTTCATGAAGAGTTGTGCCAAGCCCATATATTTATTACTACAATTGTAATAGTATAGGACATTCGATGAGGCACTCACCCAAGCCGAGTGATAGAAGAGATAAAAATCCAAGAGGGTGAGATCAAGCCTAAGAAAAAGGAGTGGTAGAACAAGAACCAAAAGGGGAATAACCACAACCAGTCCAAGGCCGCTCAGGTTAATCAGATAGTCTTGGTCCAACCTTCATAGTCAAATCAACAAGCCCAAGTTCAGATCCAACAACCCCAACAACAACATAGCATCAACCACAACAATTGAATTATCAAGCGGTTCCACCCCCATAGTAGGTGCAAAATCAAATGCAACCTATAGAGAGGTAGCAACGTCACTTTAGGCCTAGGTGAAATTACACACCATTGCAAGAGCCCTACTCATTTATATTTCAAAATTTGTATGTGGTACAACTTTTCACATTGCCAGAGATTAAACCCAAAGACCCTAGCAAGCCAAAATAAAAGGCCTATAGAGAGCACTTATACTACATCTATCATCGGCAAAAAGGACATGATGTCAAAACTTACCATGGGTTTAAGGGTATTGTGCAAGACTTATTGGAAGTAGGAAAGATCAAAGTCGAAAACCCACTAGCCCAATCCAATCACAACCTTGGTATATATCAGACACCTTTGCCCTACCATGAGGTAAATCAACAAGCGACATGAGCATCAACTTCTATAGTTCCTTCCAACCAAGTCAATTACGTGTCTCAACTACACCAAGGTTTTGTAGGGGCTATTAGTGTGGTCACCCATGGGTAGAGACAAGAAAATCACATAACCCAAGCTCCTACAACACAACCAAGTATCCCCATACAACTAGGACCATCCATTCCACCTTTGCCATTTCATAATCCAAGTAATCCATCTCGCCCAACTATCACCCTAGGCAATCGGTTAACCCAAAGTTTGAAAATGGCATCGACAAAACTATCAATCTATGATTTGATACAATAATTACCCCCACATCAAGAAGCATTTATGGAAATCCTAAAATCCATCCAAGTACAATTAGAAGATACCAATGCTTTCAAATCCTTTTGTGGGGAGTGTACAAAAATGCATGGAGCCCTCGATAGCATTTTATGACTTCGAGGAGAAGAAAGTTTCATCATATTTATTGGATCCTCCATTGCACATAGTAGCTCATATTGATAGGAAGCCATTCAAGAGAGTCCTTATTGACACAGACTCCTCCATCAACCTCATTACCACTCCCACCATCAAAAACCTTAACATACCATCATCCCACATTACATCATCCACCTTCACCTTAAGAGCCTTTAATGACACCTTATGCTCAACTATGGGGAACGCGGTTATTCCTATCACCATGGGGGTGAAAACTATACATGTCCTCTTCCACATCTTGGAAGGGGTGATGCAATACAACATACTTCTTGGACGTCCCTGGATCAGGGAGATGAAGTGTGTACCTTCAATATTGCACCAATGCCTAAAGTATGTACATGAGGGCAAAGTACATTGCATCCCAAGAAACACAGAGCCTTTTAAATACTACAACTTGATCTCAAATCCTTATGAGTCATTGCTTCCATCAACCCACCTATCCATCCAACCACTCATTATCCAAACCACTCCCACTAACATCACTTCATCAAAGCCCCCATCCCAGAGGAATTGTCGATAGTTGACCCTGATTTTGCATCTAAAAGTATCAACTCTAGTCAGCCCTCAACCACCACATTTCATTTTTCCACCACACCTAATCATCCTGCTAACCAATCATCAACTCCATCAGTCACACCACCCACTTCACAAACACCATTCATATTCACAGCTCAACCCACCCCATCAACTAACAATCCCATCCAATATCATCCATCCCAAACATCACTACCCATAGTCTCACAGATAGGGTCACCTATCCGAGAGGAGCCATCACCTCCACCTAAGCCACAAACTATCCCAGAAGTACCCTCCTCATCCACTGAGCCATCATCATCCCAACCATCCCAAGTTGTAGTATATCTCGCTAATCCAAGCATTGGTGAGTACATCATTGAGAGTGTCATAGTTACACCACCTATTGAGTCAGTTAGAGACTATGGTTGCCCACACAATCCACATTTAGCCATAGGTGCAGTGTACAAAATGGGTTCCCAATCAGATGAGATTAATTTCATATATGGGGGAGTGGATTCTTTATTTGATCCACCTCCTCCTAATGAGGAACCCTTGCAAGAATTTAATGAAATTTTAGATTATCTATCCAACCCGGATTTCCCTTTGCGATATTTTCGTAGGGTCAACTAGTAGGGATATGGACTTGGATGACATGAGTAGGGTCCACGTCACATTATTGAGCCTGAATACAAAGAAACACATGACCACTCTGGTCTAGGGTACATACCTTCTACCTCAGACTCTTCCTTCAACCAAACCTTCCAATGACTCACTCTTGAGTATGAAGAAGAGGAGGAGGAGAGCGAGGAGTGTGATGATTGTGATGATACTGATGATGAGTACCTGGACCCTGACTTTGCACCTCATCTACATGAGGCCTTTCTAGAGATTGTATTGCATACATTCATAATTAATCACATGCTAGATGATTACATCTTTGATGAATATTTCAGGATTATATCTCCGATGAATATTTTGGGGAATTTTGACAAATGGAAGCAAATTTAGACTGGATCATTCGAATATTTGATGGTCCCCAAGACGATGTGGTTCCTGTTAAACCCATCGAGAGAGATGAGTGTTATACAAATATGTTTTCCATAGATCACACCATATTTCACTTCAACAAAGAGTGTGAGCACCCTGAGCCAGATCCTCCACCACCACCTTGGCCGCTCCCGTAGCACCACCATTCACCCACCTTAGATCAGTTGCAACCTAGAGAGAGTGAGTCATCACCTCTTGAATCATAGCCACCTCATTTCCACCAAGTCAATATGATTTTTGTTGACTTGTTCGCCCCACTCTATAACCTATACAATTTGGCAAAGCTAATTTAGGTCAATGCTAGCCTTATCACCATGGATATGATTTCATCCCCGCCATCCATCATCGAGTTCATCCTATCCGAAGAGTTACTTTGAGCTTCAAATGCTTACATTACAAAACAAACTTCACCCTCCTCTACCTCATTTTTTTAAACCAAAGTAGAGGGGGAGACCTCTGAGATATTTGAGCATGTGGAGGATGATATCCATCTCATCCCAACTCCACATCAACTAGAGGAAGGTTCTCATATGCTGATCAAAGAGTCTATCGATGTGAACCTTAGAAAAGACGTGGACAATCCACAAATCATCAAAATTGCAAAATATTTATCCATAGAGGAGAAAGAGTGTATGATCAACGTATTGACAAGAAAGAAGGACATTTTCACGTGGTCATACAAAGACATGCCTGGTCTTGACCCCAACTTGGTGGTCCACAACCTTACTTTGGTTCCAGATGCTAAACCTTTCAAGAAAAATCTTAGAAAACTTCATCCAAATGTTGCATTAATTATCAAAGAAGAGCTACAAAAACTATTGGATGTGAATTTCATAGTCCCAATTGATTATCCAGAGTGGCTCTCTAACATGGTACCCATTCATAAGCTAAATGGGGGGTACATGTATGCACTGATTTTTGTGATCTAAAAAAAGCATACCCCAAGGATGATTTTTATCTACCTAACATCGATCAATTAGTAGACTCCTACATAGGCCATGAAATACTTTCACTAATGGATGGTTTCTCAGGATACAATCAGATTCGAATTAATCCTGAGGACCAACACAAGATGATATTTACAACACCTTGGGGGACATTTTGTTACAGGATGATGCCTTTCAGCCTTAAAAATATAGGAGCTACGTATCAACGTGCCATGACGTACATATTCCATGATTATATGCATAAAATAATTGAGGATTATGTGGATGATCTGATTGCCAAATCAAAAACACATCTTGAGCACATTGAAGTCCTAGAAAAAGTATTTGATTGATTGCTTGAACACAAGGTAAGGTTGAATCCTAAGAAGTGTGTATTTGGCATCACATCAAGAAAACTTCTAGGATTCATTATCTCCAAGTGAGGCATTGAAGTGGACCCTGATAAGGTCAAGGCCATTATCGAGATGCCACCTCCAATAAACTTGAGAGAGTTGCATAGTTTACAAGGAAAGATTCAATCTATCCGATGATTCATTGCACAACTCTCAGATAAATGCAGGCCTTTCAATCACTTGCTACAAAAGGGGGTGACATTCTCTTGGAAAACTAAATGTCAAGAGGTATTTGATGACATAAAGAAGTATTTGGCTTCACCACCAGTTCTTACGTCGCCTCGTTCAGGAGTCCCTTTTCACCTTTATGTCTTTGCAATAGATTTTGCACTAGGGACAATGCTTGCTCAGAAAAATGAGAATCATAAGGAGCAAGCCATTTATTACATTAGTCAAACATTGGTAAGTTATGAGACAAGATATGCTTATGTCAAAAATTTATGCTTAGCAGTGGTTTTCACCACTAAGAAACTCAAATATTACATGCTAAGTAACACTACCTATGTCATAGCTAGAGAGAATCCTCTATGATACATGATGACTCGCACATACAACAACACCCATACTGCAAAATGGATAATGCTTTTAACATAATTCGATCTCGAGTTTGTCAATCAAAAATCCATCAAAGGTTAGGTGATAGTCGATCAACTTGTAGAAGCTCCATTACCAAATGATAAACCACTTATCATTGAGCTTCCAAATGATTCGATATTTTTTATTAATGAACAAGAAGAGCTAGTCCCTCCTGAGGATGATATCGACATGACAATGTTCTTTGACGGATCAAAGTGCAAAAGAGGACAAGGTGCTGGAGTTGTGTTTTACACACCCAAAGGAATTTCGATTCCTTTATCATTCAAACTCGACTTCCCATGCACAAACAATAATGTAGAGTACGAAGCCCTAATATTGGGGCTTCAATCAACTATAGCTATGGGTATTAAATGACTAAGCATATTTGGTGATTCTCAACTTGTTATTTATCAAGTGAAAGGAGAGTACCAATGCAAGGAACTAGTCTTGAAGCAATATCACGAAGTAGCAATGAAGTTGCTAGAGAAATTTGATTGGTATGAAATTAGTAACTTGCCTCATTTGACTAATAGATTTGTGGATGCAATGGCTTCTTTGGGATCCTTGATCCCTAAGAATGAACATGGAGAAGTCCAACCGTTAATCATAACAACAATGTCCAAGTTAGCAATCAAATGAGCAAAGTCTAAAGGTGAGAAGAGTGTTTGTTTGGTCCATGCGAAACCCTACAATTCTTACCTTGATGAGATTAGAGACTTTCTCAAGTCTGGGACCCTCCCAATAGAAATGATGCGAACTACAAAAAGGACATTCAAACAAAAAGCAACTCGCTTTACTCTCTTGGGGGACGTGTTGTATAGATGTGGCTATGATGGAATTCTACTCTGATGTCTAGATCTCATTGAGGCACAATGAGCTATAATGGAAGCCCATGATGGTACTTGTGGTGGCCACTTTAGTGGAATGGCCATCGCAAAGCGCATTTTGTGCATGGGTTATTATTGGCCCACCATGGAAAGTGATTATTTTCAATATGTTAAGAAATGTCAAAAATATCAACATCACGCCAATTTAACTCATGTACCATCGCAAGATTTACAACCCATTCAAAGCCTTTGGCCCTTTTCACAATGGGGCCTAGATTTGATTGGAAAAATTTCACCTGCCTCATCAGGACAACATAAATTTATCATAACTACCATGGAATACTTCACCAAATGGGTCGAAGCAATTCCAAATACCACTATGACTAGACCTCGAATAACAGAGTTTATACTCCAACATATTATCTATCATTTTAGGATTCCTTCCAAGATCATTTCTGACAATGGCAAGTCATTTAAGAACAAGGATGTTCGAGCCTTATGCAGCAAGTACAATATCCAACATAGTTTCTTGACTCCTTATTACCCACAAGTAAATGGACAAGCCAAAGTGACCAACAAGATAATGATAGCCATTCTCAAGAAACTCATCAAGGAAAATCATAGAGATTGGCACACTCAACTCCCCTTGGCACTATGGGCTTACCGAACAAGCATCAAAATGCCAATGGGGGCAACACATTTTTCACTAGTCTATGATGTAGAAGCAATCATACCTCTTGAGCTAGATATTCCTTCTTTGCAAGTCACATTACAGGAATTCATGGATGATGATACAGCTAGACAAGCACATCTTGACCAATTAACGCTCCTTGATGAAAGGCGTATCAATACCTTGGAACATCTATGAGTATATCAAGACCGAATCAAACATGCTTACAACGCAAAAGTCCATCCTCATGAGTTTCAAGTAGGAGATCTCATGCTTAAAGAGAATCAATAGAATACCAATGCATTACCGCACTTGAGAGATAAATTCATGGCTAATTGGTTAGGTCCATACATTGTCAAACAAAAGTTGAGTCCAGGAACGTATAGACTTGCCAACTTGGAAGGAGAATTGGAACCTGAGCCATTGAACATAATACATCTAAAGGCATTTTATGCATAATGTGATTTATAAATATGTACATATACATGGCTAAAAAAAGAAGAAGAAGCAAAAGTATCAAAAATATTTCATCCATGCATTCCATATAGGCATTTTGTTTATACCATTCATTACATTAGATCATGTGGTACAATTGGATGACTGTTGGTCCACCATGTCTTGTTGCCTTAATCAAGGGCATCCAACATCACTTAGCAATCCAAAATCACAATAATATATAACTTTCCCTATAATATTTTCCTAATTAAGGGACTCACATAAAGTAGGATAGATACCGTATAGTTGTTAGCAATAACAATTACGCGACCACTGACTATTTTCTATGTATATTTTAATTTTCAAAATATTGAATCGAAAGTATCACAAAACATCACAACCACATCAATCATTAAGCAATTTCCAATGTTTTCAATCACTCAGCCAACAATAGTATTTTGAACAAACTTGATTCAAAGTTAAGCAATCTCTAAATGCAACAGGTCATTCCTGGTCAATCAAGTTTTCTCTTGGACCAAATACAATCAAACACATAATAAAACATTGTGAACCTTGGGAATAACAAAGTCAAAAGTGGCTATTGCCATAAGTGAAAGGTTTCCCTTGCTCATCCAATTATGTGCATGGTCTAGAGTACTATAGAGTTGGCAAAAGGACAAGCTCCTCCTTCACCCCCAAAAAAAAATCCCTTGCTCTTCATCAAATCGAGCAAGTATCCCAAAAAAAAAAAAAAAAATCCCTTGCTCTTCCTCAAATCGAGCAAGTATCCCAAAAATTGAAAAATGTATCAAAGCAATAAAAATCCCCTTGCTCTTCCTCAAAATGAGCAAGTATAAGCAATAAAATCCATTGCTCCATCACAAAATGAACAATCCCTCAAAATACAAAAGTAATAAAAGAAGGGAAGGATCTTGAATCCCTAGAACTCTTAGTGTCTCGAAAACCATGGGGTGATCCTCATTACAACAATGGTCTGAATGAATCCCACCTGGCAATGAGGTATCCTTACGCGTGGTACCACATTTATTACATTAGCAACATTATTTTGTACAGACCTAAGGCCGCTCTCGGATGAGCTAGCTTATTGGCATAAGTTACAAATGATCAGTTTGACCTAGCTCATAATGGGAAATGAATGATCATTGCACACAAAGTTGGTCCTTGAGAATTTTGAAAATGCCAAGATAACCCTTGCATAAAGAAGATATGTAAAATACATAGATGAGTTTGTTTGAATCACTAGATTGTCTGAGTCTTTGTAAAAATATCCTACAAAATCCATTGAATCATGCCATATCATTCACATTATTACACATCATAATATCCATACCATACCATCTATCTATGCCCCTGATTAAGAAATAAAAACAATGGTGATCAAGCTAAGTCTAAAGCTACCAAATCATCATTAGAGCATAAGCATTAAACATCATTCCATATGCATCCATAAATAAACAAAAGCACACAACACAAAACATAATAAAATCCATGTATATATATATATGAATCACATAGTACAAAATACCCATAGGCTGTATACATCAGAGCACTAAGGCTCATAAGCAAAAATACAAAATACAAAAAGAGGTAATAAGGTGCTACTAGCTAGCACCACCATGACCCCTGTGAGGTCCATGCACTGATGAAGCACCATGAGAGCTAGATGGCCGATGAGTCCTAGCACTCGAATCAGTTCACCTACTGGAACCTACAATTGATGATGAAGGAGGAATGGGAAGAGGGATCTTATGCTCATGCAAGGCACTCTCCAACATCGCAATGTACTCACCCTGCCTATGGATAGTCCTCAAGTCAACTCCCTAGTGAGCCACTCATTGAGATAACTATGCCCTAAGGGAAGCAATGGTAGCAACAACATCACCCTCAATGGGTGCATGTTGTGCCCTATCCAACTTTCACCGTAAGTGAGTCACCTCACCCTACAACCTCATGATCTCTACATCTTAGATTGCAATAGCATCCACACTCGACCTACCATGCAGACCATCCACCTCAACCCACAGACCATCCAACTCACCCTACATATGGGTCACCTCACCCTGATGCCAAGTTAGCTCATCCTTCACCCGACTCACCTCCAAATCCAAACTATCTTGCTCTTCACCTGGAGTACATCCCACTCCTCCTCCATATGGTGAGGAGGAGCACCCTCATCCCCCTAGCCACCATCACCTCCATCTCCCTCATCTCCCTGGTCTCCATCACCCTCATCTCCTTGGCCTCCATCACCATCATCTCCATCATCCCCATCACTCCCATCATGTCCAACATCCACCTTTGGCTATTGTATATCTATAGTAGACTGCCTCCTACCACCACTACCCTGGTGGTGCTTAGCTCACCTAGGAGCCTGATCACTAGTATCTGGATCATCACCACTAACTACATCATCCACTACCTAGCTTGGTCTCCAAGGAGGCTGAGATAAAAACCAAGCATCATAATCTATAGTGGTGCCTGCATCATCTGCATAAGGTACCTCGATAGCTGCATCATCACCTACATCATCTACAGTCTAAAAATCTAGAGTCAGGGGTAGGCCTAGCTCGTCCCCCCATCGCTTGTATATCATAGGAGCATATGGAACTCCTTGAACCAAGCCAAACTGCCTCTAAACCCATGAGAACTAGATGTACTCCATCTCTCGCATATGGCTTCCCATCAACCATCTCCCCCATCTAACCCGATGAAGCTCTACAACATCCCTCTCCCAAGCCATGCCCCTCCACGAATGCCAACAAATACCATCCCTAGTCAAGCCACTAAAGCTATCCCTATAAGTAGCAACCTCAATAGAAGGGCATGTAGGAGAAGACTCCTCACTAACCCACCATCAGAAAGCATGAGGAAGGAGAGGATCGCACACACAAGGTAGCCCATCGAGATGACCCACTCTGATGTGCTCCCAAGACCAAATCTGGAGCAACAAACTACAACTAAGCCCCTTCCACTCCTGCCTCTTCACCTCATAGAGCTCACTATATAACTGGCACAAGAGAGTGGGAGCCCATGCCAATATCTTTGGATCAAACATCATCTGTAGCACAATGGGAACCTGGTTCCATGGGATCCTCGATCCCATGCTATTGGGCAACACCATGTTGCTCAAAATATACATCAAAAAGGTAGGAACCATTACTAGCTTCTTGCCCTTGAACAAGGCAAGGTAAGGGATACCTCCCTTACTATAGTCTACATCCCAAAGGTCACCATAGATGGGTCGAAGAGCCTCCTACTTGTTGTGGCCCACCCTCACTGGTGGACCCTCGACAAGCACTCAAAAGATGTGGTATACATCCTCCAAAGTAACAGTAAGCTCCCCTATTGGGAGCTAAAAAGAACCCCTATCTAGGTCCCACCTCTCAATGAGTGCAGATAAAAGTGCCTCATTTGCTCGAACTGTCTCAATCAACCTACACCCATCCAAACCCACAACCTCAAGAAAATTCCAATCATCTACTGTGAGGGCCTTTCACACTTTGGAAATAGTGTGAGGCCATCGATATCTGGATATAAGAAGCTTAACCTATGGCACAAACAAAGAAAGCAAAAATAGTGCATCCAAAAAATAAAAAAATAAAACAAAACAAAAACATGCATTTTAGACTACATTGCATTTCATCACACACACAAAAACAAGCATGTCACAATTAGAAGCATTTCAAAAAAAAAAAATAATTCAACCTACCCCATGCATGGTAGTAAAAAAAACAACAAAACAAAAAACATGCATTTTAGACTACATTGCATTTCATCACACACACAAAAACAAGCATGTCACAATTAAAAGCATTTCAAAAAAAAAAACTTTCAACCTAAAACATGCATGGTAGACAAACACATTCCATTTCAGAAAAACACATAAAAACAAGCATGTCACAATTCAAAGCATTTCAAAAAAAAAAAAAAAACTTTCAACCTACCCCATGCATGGTAGTAAAAAAAAACAACACATTGCATTTTAGAGCAAACTACATATCAAAAACAAGCATGGCTCAATTCAAATCAATTCCAAAAATAAAAAATAAAAATTGTTTTTCCAGCCCCTCTTAACGGTTTAAAAAAAAAACAACAAAAAAACAAACAAGCAATAACATAAATAAAACCCTAAACTAAGTTTTTAGGACACCTACCTTGGTGAAGCACACCCCAGATTCTGCTCCAATCGAGCCACCAGCTCTTGTGTCCATATTTGCACCACCACCACTGCCCTCATTGACCTCCATCTCACCCATATCCTAGAGCACCAAAGAAGAATTTCTAGCTGGCAAGAGAATAATGGATTGAAAATGACCCGAAAACATATTTATAGCTTTCATGGAGTGCGTAAAACCACCAACCTATGGTTTACAGTGAATAATGCACATCCACATTTTGTGAAGTGCTTCAAACCATAGATCCATGGTTTGTGATGCACAACATGAGCTTACGGTTCAAAATAAAATGAAACGCACACCTACGGTTACAAAAAAAACAAAATCAAATAAATACTTCAAACACAAATCCACTCAAACAACCATCACCATCAAAATCACCAAAAAAAATTTTTTAGTGAACCTTGTATTAAGTCATTTACCCTAGAAACCTGGCGGTTGCAACGACTAGCAATCCATGCAATCCGATAGGATGGGCAAACCACAATAAGGACACTAATTCATCATCATCACTATGGTATGACATCAACCCTAAGTCTGGGTTGATAGTTGAATTAAGTCAAATTGCAAGAGGTTATCCTTAACCATTCCGTTGGGTCAAAAAAAGGAAAATAAATCAAATCATGGTGTAATCAGAAATCATTGGAGTATAAAATTCCTGAATGACTCATTCCTTGAACCAAACATTTGAAAGGAATTCATGAAAGTCATAGTGGAAAAAGAACTCCAAAAATGGCCGAAGATTTCACCACATAATTTTGTGCCTTATCAAAACCAAAAGCAAATTTGCAAGACACAAACAATCCTGAACTTGGGGCATCAAGTTGACAATGTCATACATCTCCATCACATTCACATCAACATCAAATCACATCACCTAATCATCCAAATTCAGTCAATTGGCTCATGGGATTCATTCTTCACCCATTCACCAATTGAGGGGGTAAGCAAACAAAATCAAAATTTTCAAAAAAAAAAATAATCATCATTATTCATTCTTGTGCATCGAGAAGAGTTGAGTTCATCCATCCAATAAAGATAGGTGTTATTGGTTTTTGCACTGCATCGTATTTCACACAAAGCAGTACAAAAAGGGGCATCTGTAGACACCAAAATCTGGTCACTCACAACACCATATTTGCCACCCCACCTCAAATCCTGCATAATAAAGTTATATGCCTAAGTTTGGACTTAGGCATATAAATCCTGCACCATTATCCTATTTTCTAGATTTATTAAATCTAAAAAATTAGCCTAGGATACCCTACCTACCCACTAGACATGTGTCCTAGCCACCTCACCCAACATCCTTGCCACATCTCATCCACCCTTGTCCCCTTTGTCCCTTCACATGAGGTAAAATCCCACACATCACTCCACTTGTAGCCACATCACCCTAGTTAAGTGAGGCACATTGGGTGACTCACTATAACTGCCCCCTCCATTTGGTAGCCCAAGATTTCCACTTGATAGTCCAGGCTTGCCACCTCTCATTCCCTCCAAAACCCTAAGGAGCCTATAAAGGCACCTTCACCCCACAAAATTAAGGGAGCTAAACATTGACACCACTAGGCTATCAAAATAGGATCTAGACTCCACGAATCCCGAGGAGAAAGCTAGATCTCGAGCCCGAAGGTCCTGTCTTGAGGCAATTTTCTATTCATTCCCAAACCATTGGTCTACGATTTCACAGTCATAACCGCACGTTTGTAGTTTAACCACTGCACATCTATGATTTCTCGATCGCCACCGTGCATCCATGGTTTCGTATAACTGAGATCATGGTGAAGAGCACAATCAGTAACATATTGTTTTGTAAGGATTTATGTTTTATTTGCTTCCATTTTCTATGATTGCATGATTATATGGCTAGGATTATGTAGCATTATGTTTGTATCTTGATTTTGAGGTGCTACTAACCCTCACTTGGTTTTCATGTGTGTAGGAGATAGGTATTCAGGAAAAGCTACTGAAGTTGGAGTGGTATCGCATTGGATATCAAAATCCCACTCACCCTTTGGAGCTATAGCTGGAGAACAAATAGCACATGCATTCCTATGAAGATTTGGAAGACCCCCATTCCATTATTATAAGCATTGTATCAATACAAAGAGATAGCATTGTAACATTGTCCCCATTACACTTGGGGCAATCCAAAATTCATTTGTAAACATTGTATCAAAAATCAATAAAGAAAAGCAATTTTGGCAATTTATATTTCTCTATGTTATATCTATTTTGTGCTCAGTTCTTTTGGTTACACCCATCTTCTAGGTGTTTCATCCTACTAGGCAGATCGTGGATGGGTTTTTGTACTTTGTAGCTGATGTCATTGCTTTGAGTTAGGATTTTTTATAGGACTCTCTTGATGATTGGCACTACCAATCCTCTAATTTTGTGGGTCCCCTACATCCCATGTGGGGAGAGTTTCAATTTCTTCATCCACCTAAGGTGAGTTATAGTTATATGAATATCACATGTGGAGGACTCATCTTCTAGGTGTATCATCCCAATCGACAGATAGTGGAGGGGTTTTCGCACTCTGTAGTTGATGTCACAGTTGTTTCGAGTGATAATTTTACCCAATTGTAAAATCACCATCATAGTTAGGGTATTATTAGAAAACCCTCTCTTGCGAAGAAATTTAGGATTTCTCCAAAATTCTTGCTTGCTTAAGTATTTAAAATGTGTTTGATTGTTTGTAAAAATATGAAAATGTGTTGACATACCTTAGAGATGCAAGTAACTATTTACAAGAGTCCTGTGGTTTAGTATTGATTTGATTTGCAATAATTTTTTTGCTCATGTGATTGTTAAAAGTGTGCATTTATTGATCCACTGCCTACTTTGAAATAATGATTCCAAAATGACGATTGAATCCATTTTATCTCATATTGTTTAAGTAGATTTTATCTTCTTTTGTTAAGATTTGTTTGAGCATGAAATAAAATGGCTAAATCTAGCTTTGAATGTGAATCCCAAAATGATGATTTAATTCATTTTATCTTCATGTTAAACAAATGAAATGGAAAAAAAGTGCAAAAAAGTGATCGAAGTGAGCTACTGTAAATCAGTTCCTCCTATTCTGTAGAAAAAATAAGATCATGAACATTAAAACAAAACCAGGTTAGACCTGCATCCACACAATCTAAATCTAGTTAAGTGCAAGAGTTTGAGGAAATAAAGCATGCATTAAAAACATTAAATGATGCTACCATATCCATGCATAAAACATCATCGAATGAACTCAATACATGTAGGAGAAAAATCTGCAATAAAGCTTGTATTCAAAACCTTCTTTGGTTGCATACAAGGTGAGAAAAAATTGTTTGTAGTAGCTTGAGAGTCCTCCAATTCTCTTTACACCTCCTGTTCCAAAAACATTTGGCCCTTATTCATGAGCTTCAATGGCTTTTTAAAATTTCCAACATTGGCTATTTGTTTCCCTCTTCCTCTTGTTTGGTTGGAATTCCTTCTACGATGTGGCATGTGGTAAACAATATCTTCATATTCTCATAACGCTATTACCAAGTGGCACTTACATTTTAATGTTACACTTTGACTCCTTTATCTTCCTCAAACTTGTAACTATCACGTAATCATTTCTATTGGTAATATTTTTCTTTTAGAGTGCTACCACTTTTTTTCTTTTTTAGTAGTAGCATTTTAACATTACATTGACTCCTTCTTTATCTTCCTCAAACTTGTAACTGCCATGTAATCATTTCTATTGGTAACGTTTTTTTTCTTTTAGAGTGTTACCACTTTTTTTCTTTTTTAGTAGTAGCCTGCAATAAAAAACACATAGATTAAAATTTCCAAAACAAAATCATTAATAAAATTAAATTAAAACAAAACTATAGATAAAATTAAATTAAACTTTCCAAAAAAACACATTGATGGATTTATTTTGATTTATATATATATATATATATATATATATATATATATATATATATATATATATATATATATATATATATACATTATTATTATTTTTTCATGATTAGTATTTTTTCTTTTCTCTTTTTATTTTTTATTTTTATTTTTATTTTTTTTGGTAAGTTAAAAAAATTTATTTATCAAAAGAGGGCATTTGAAAGGCGCCCCAATGCCTTGTACATCAGTGAAACAAGAAGAGGAAACCAAGAGGAAACTTGAAAGGAACACAACAAAGAGGCAGAAAGCCTACTACAACAAAAAGAAGCCAACCTCGAACAGAAAGGAACAAAAAGGAATAGGCCTACAGCCTACAGGACACAACAAGACCAAAACGTTCAGACCAAAGGAATGAAATAGAGACAACAGCAAGTGGAACCCCATCCTCACTTAGAGTGGAACGTCAGTAAGCATAGGATAAGTGGCAGTGGTTTCCAGTGTGGTATCCTTTGCTTAATCCTTCGATGCATCCTTAGGAACATCCTTCAAAAAATAAATACATGCTTCCTTTGCAATCTCCACCACGTCCTCATCTTTGTCGTCACCCTTGGCATTATAGGGACCCTCAACAACGAAAAAGGCTGGAATGTCCTCGAATGTATCATAGAAGAACAAGAGACTAAGATCTTGGCACTGATCCTTTAGCCTAGAAATTGCTTTGCCTATGGCCATATGTGTTGATTATTTTATTTTTTTATTAATGTATGGGTAATGACTAGATTTGTGGTAGGAACCAAGGGTTCCTAGCACAATAATTTAATAAATGAGAAATAAATAAATATAATCACTTTTAGTTATGAATCTATTTTTGCATTGATTTGGGAAATCTCTCTTTTATATTTCCTCGATGTCCTCAAATGATAGATTGCATAGTGCTTTTATACCTACCCTAACCCTAATCTTATGTCACTTCAATGTGTCGGTTCATATTTATTAATGTATTTAATTATTATGACTATAACTATCTAACCCTAGATATATAATATAATAAATAATTATTAGTTATTTATTATATTATCAAATATAATAACCTTAAGATATGAAATGTAATATATTATTATTGATAATTAAGGTTATGATATAGGATCCTAACATGCCATCCTTCCTTGAAATAACTTTGTCCTCAAAGCTGAAAAAAAACTAAAAAATAGCCTTTGTTACGCCTTGAACATATTCTTGAAAGGTTCGGTTGTATAGGATAAATGGTAGCATTAGGGTTGGTACTATTTTAAAATTTCTTATTAGTTGTCAAGGCTTGTAACTTATACCCTGGTAGTTTCTTTATTTTGATGTCTTCACCTTTACATTTTTGTACTTAAGTAATATAAGACTTTCCTTATATGCACAATTTGAGGTAGTCTTCTCTATCTTACCAAATGATGTACTACCAATGGATATTGATTGTCTTTGAATGTTACATAGAATAAGATGAATGCAATAAAACTTCAATGACATTTATTAGGATCTCCAATCAAATACATTTCTTGTAATTTTAATAATGTTGCACTACTAAGTGTAACAGGTTCAACGTTGCTCAAATTTCTAACATCTAAATACAATGTATAAATGTTTTCCTTCTTTAGATGCAGGTGTCCAATGATTCATGCTTCAAAGCTAATGATAAATCTTCAAAGTTCTATTTTTGTGGTCTCGATGCGTAAGTCTATCAGCAACTATTATGGTTTGAACCCTCTAATTTTGGTCAAATACTTGGCTTATTTTGGTGCTCAACATGAGTAATCTCCTCCTCATATTGGCTTACTGCATGTTATTTTGAATGGTAGTGTTCTATTGATAGAGCTTTCTCCAACATGCTTGCTAGGGGTTGGTTTGACGTGTGTTATGATGATTGTTTCCTTTGATGACTCTAGTCTGAATGAAATGACTTTGCTTTGTATTTCAATGTAGCAATGTTGTGGTTTATGATTTCCAACATCTATTGTATATGATTACTACCTTGGTGAAGTAATGGTGCTACTCTTGGAAATTGATAAATCGCCACTTCTTCAATAAATAATGACTCTTCTACATGTGTGTGGTTTTTGGATTGGCTATTAATGATAAAACCTACTCAAATTTGTTTTCTATGTCCTATACATGAGATATTAAAGACCACTCTTTTTGTAAGAATTATAACCATGTGCTTGTTGTGACTACTCCTCTTTTTAGGTTTGGTGTGGTTGCTAGCTTTTATTCCCTTTGAATCCATAAAAATTGTCATTCAAACATTTTAACAATTATAATGCTTATGAATAATCACTTAAATTTTTCATTTCTTTCTGTTAGAAACCTATTCATTTTCAGTATTCCTACATTTCATTGAGTAGCATAGTAATAGCGAGTGTGCACGGATAGTAATTTTGAAGACACTTAGAATCATGTTAGGAAGTAAGCTAAATTCATCATCAAAATGGTCCCCAAGAGTCATTACTGACACAATAGTTGCATTCATTTAGAGTTTCATTATTTAAGAATAAAAGTATATGTACACATTCTACAAAGATAGAAATGGGCTAGTCATTGAGGAGGATGTGATCGATATTTAAAACACATTGAATTAACATACCATGGTCAGACTATGTTGTTTCATACTATGTCCTTTGGTATTTCATGAAGGTGGGAAACTTATATGTATGAATTTTATTATAAATTTACTTCACCGAGTGATAATTCACATGGTCTCTACTATTATTCTAAAGAGAAACCACAACTACCATTTTGGGCAGAGATTTAACCAATTGAGTTTCTAACATTGCGAACCACTAACATATTTCTCAATTTTGGGTTGGTTTTTTTTTATTTATTTTTCCTTGGGTGTGTGTCATCATATCCACAGAGTTGGAATAGGTATATATCTTGATGTTTCTTGCGTCCTTTATTTTTCATATGGTGTTTTGCCTCACATTTTAACAAATAATTCAATTCCAAGTAATTGTGATCCATGATAATTTGCATAACCAACTAACCGCACAACGCATGAAATAAACTTGTGCCTCCATTTTTTAATTTTCAATAATTACTAGAATCACTTCCCTTTGCTTAGAATGTGTATGAGATAACACTGAGTTTACCTTGTATTTGTATGAGACCCATGTCAACAATTCTCAATCAAACTCTCCAATTATTTTGGTCATGACATAAAAATCATTTGATTCCTTTCAATCCTTTTGGATATAAAAGACAATGTTTAGTTTGTGTGGTTCATCAATCTTCTAATTTCCTCCTCCATTCTTCGCAACTTTATAGCCGACCAAACAAACAATATGTGACATTCGCTCGAAATGATTGCCTTCCAGGCGGGAACCATTTCATCCAAATGTTTTTAAGAACTTAGAAATCATTTCATTAGTTGATATGAAGCTTAATAAAATCTTATAATATATAATATTTTTCTTAAATCAATCATAATTGGTTTTTACGAATTATTTTAATTTATTTCATTTCACCATAGACAAGCTCGCTCTTTCAAAGAAATAATTTGTTTGTGATGCATTTATGGTTTCATTTTGCTTAACATCAATTGTGGAGAGTAAAATAGCTCCTCTTCAGGAGCTTGTAGATACGAACGCTAATGCATTACCCTCTATCGACGTGGTAGATGCTCCTCCATTTGTTTCACAAAGTGGTGGTAGAACAAGGATTTTTTTTTTAAGTAATTGATTGTTGGCTCTATCTCTCCAAAATTAGGGTTTCAATGTCTTCATCTGTAGCATTATAGTTATGATTTTCCATATAAATGGTGGAGAACAACTATCTCCATAACATCATCGTCAGTCTTGATTTAAAGATTCAAATATGTGACCTCCGTGAGAACTAACCAGACTTGTTCATTATTGAGCACTGTAGCCTACATCGTAGCACCATAAGCAACTACTTCATATAGATGCTCATATTGGTATATTTTACAGCCTACTTCATGATTTGCATGTATTTCTAAAATAGGTCTACATTGAGCTCTTAGAACTTGGCTCTCCTGATATTTGAATGAAAATCTCAGCCTTCATAGAGAGAGTCAATGTCAATAATAGTTTTCACTGCCAAAGATAGAATCCTTTTTGCTCTCTCACATTCTGAATGTAGTCTCTATAGAGATTTGGCTCTTGATAAAATTAATATCGTAGCTATTAAATCTTCTTCATATGATGGTGTAATAGATGATGAAATTTCCATCTTAAACTATTTGTGTCCCAATAAATGCATAGTCCAAATTCTTCGATATGGAAAAGCAAATATAGACAGTTGTTTGTTGAAACAAATTAGAGGGAACGCCAATATCTATGAACTTTATCATACGGATTAAAGTGAGGTTGTTTATATTGCGATGGAATTTATGGGCATGGACCTGGAAACGTTTATTAACAAAATTTTGCATGGATGCTGTTATTCGTGCAGTGAACCGTAGTACTTTGTGATAAAATGGTTGATGTGGTAGTTACGTAATGGTTTAAGCTATTTTTATAATAAGGGTGTAGATCATAGAGACCTAAAAACCAATAACTTCCTTCTATATATAAGCAAGAATTGTGATATAGAGCTCCAAAATTGCTAGTGCACCAACAAAACACTTACAATTATTTATTCATGGACATTTGGTCTATGGATGCCTATTTGTAGAGATGGATATAGGTGAGCCTCTCTTTTATGGGTAGTGTGAGGAAGAGTAGTTAAATCTAATATTTGCACACTGAGAAAGCCTTCCACTGTAAACAACAAGTTTTGTTTCTTAGCCCAGCATATGGGATTTTCAGGCATGGATTTGCTAGGAAAAATGTTAGAGATTGATACAAGAGGCTTTGGGCATCAACCACCATCTCCTGGTTTTACATCTGTATCGCTCCAATTTTTTTGCATACTTACCTTCAGGCTATAGTATCTGCGCCCAAAATGGGGATGGGAAAAGGATGGTACAATACCTCGGACTGAGAAGCTCTTTAAAGGTCCCGCCTCTCGGGGGAGGTGTATAAGGGTGAATTTTTGACGGATGGTGGGTTCACCAGAAACTTTTGAATGTCAATTTCCATGCCTAGGTTGATAGTGTGTTTGATGTGTTCATTTCGTGCTTTAATCATTCAACTCCTAGGTTTGGCCGATATGAATCTAAACTATTCTATATGGCAATGCTGATTTAAATGAATATAGAAAACAAAAATGGATGCAAATAATAGAGAATATGCTAACTAGAAGGTGTCATACCTGATTCCGGATGTCTGGTGGAGATTCTAAGTCTTGTAGCAGTTTAGATCATCTCAGTTTATACATAATCATCCCAAATCATAGGAGGTCATCTGAAATTAGACATAATCGTTTGAAATCTGACGAATTCGTCAGACGAACTCGTCAGAAACCTGCAATCACAAAAACAAATACAAAATACCAAATATGCAAGTGCAAAAACAAAGGATAAGGGTAGAAATAACAACAAACATGCCTGAATAATAGATTCTAATAAAAAATAATGAAATGCAGTAGTTTTAATAGTTGATTTTAATTTTATCATGCGATTGTGCTAAATGAGGTGAACTCCAAGATGCATAAAACATAATAACTTAAAATAGTGCAGAGGTCTGATATGAAAAATACAAAAAAAGCTAATAAAATGCAAACTCTGAACTTAGACTGCTCCCAATCTGGACTACAGTCAAGATCACCTCCAATCGTACGAGATCGTCCGTAATCGTCCGAGATCATCCGAGACGATCCAAGCTAGCTTCGACTAAAAATAGTAGAGTTCTTGCAATAAAAATGAAAAATATAGAACACAGACAGTAGTACAAGGAAATAAGGAATTAAATCTGTCAGCTAAGGGGTTCAGGTAGGGTCAAGGTCAGGGGGGTAAACTAGAAAATCCTAGTTTATATAGGCTTAGGAAGAGGTTTGGGAGGTTGGGGATCATCCCAATCTGGGAGATCTCCAACAATAAAATCTCCAACTATGCAGACATGCTTCTGCCCGAGTTGGAGAGGCTATTGAAATAGAAGCTAATTATGAAAATTTGGTTTTGGGACAAATCGTCTGGACATTCTGTTTCAGACGAATTCTTCAGATAGGGGACGATTTCATCTAATCTGAGATGATATCGTCCAACGGTCAAAACAAATCCTAAAAATGGCATGGAAAACGAGGAAAGCGGGTAAAAGGTGGTTTAACAAGCTGTTTGGGGTTGAAATTCAAATTTTAATATTTTATCTTTTTACTAATGTTTTAACCGTGCCAATTTTAGAGTGCTACAACATCTTTAGCTACAAATTCTCAAACACAATCCATCAATAGTAGCATCGTGGGTTGGGAATAGTCGTGCTATGATTTGAGGAGTGCAACGCACTTAGCGCACTTAATTATATGATGAGTTGGATTGTAATTGCTAGATTTTGGAGAGGAATAAAATAAAGCACTTTGTATTCGCATGGTGAATGTATTTTTATATAATTTTAAAACAATCTTGTTTTAAAACAATCTTGGATGCTATCATATTCTTATCAATCCACTTATATACAACTTTGTTTACAATTTTATGAAGCATCACGTTCTTAACTGTTCACACTCCAACGATATTAACTGTTATTTTACCCCTGCATTCATTTTGAATCTTAACCCTTTTGTATCAATTTATCTATTTGATAACAATTGATGTCTCATAACTTGCTTGTGCTGGTTGAGCTTTAAGAATCAAATTCATAATCACAGTCTGAATAACAATCAGAAGAAAATGAGTTAAAAGTAGAAAATGCCATAATACAACCATGCCTCCTACACAAGCATTTATATCCCAAGAAATTTAGAACGAGAATACAATGTTGAGCAATCATCCCTTGTACACACCCCAGAAGCGTAAATTTAGTATAGACGAGTGTAGAACATCACAAGTGACTACAATCGGTTCCTACTTACTAAGCTAGGCTTTGATAAATCAATGATTGTTTTTGAGAAAGTTAAAAAATGGATTAATGGAATCCAAAAGTCAATTGAGGAAGGTATTAATTTATTTTCTCGATCAGAATGGGAAACCCTCCATTCACATTCTCTCCAAGTGGTGCAAGAGGTGAGGAGAAGAGGTTTATTATTTGAAAAAATGGTGGTGGCCAAGGTGGAGGCCTCACACATGAAAGGTGCACATTGTCCAGAACATCTATAAGATAACCAAATTGATTTATTGTTGGGTTATACTTATTGAAAATTTCATAAACATTTTTTTCTTCTTTTGCATTTATTAGGTTGTTTGAAAAAACAATGCAAACAGCCTTTGGAGTGTTATTGGAGAAAATATTTTACTATGTTAGGATCCTACTAGGCTGATTTCCAAGTTGATGACTGTGTGCATTTCCCATATGCAGATTTATAAAATACTACTGTTGGAAACCTTCATCCTTGATATCCTCCTCTTCCTGGTGCACTCCTTTTATAAAAAAAAAAAATTGGATTATTAGTTTCCAAAAGTGCAATAGGTACTTTTGGAAGTTCTATGGTTATGGCCTCCTTAAAAAAAAAAATAGGGTTTAATATAATTTCTTCTATTTTCTCCAGAAGTGCATTTTGTATTATTTGTCAATTTATGGCTTCGATATCTTCTAAAAAAAATTTACTAATAGTGTTTTCTATATTTTTTTCTAAATATTGCACACTAAAAATATTTTCTAAATGTTTCCAATGTGGTTTCCCCAATTCTTGATATTCTGCCTTCAATTTTTGGTCCCACATGGTTGGATCCATAATGCTTTTATACCATATGGTAGGAACCAAGGGTTCCTAGCACAATAATTTAATAAATGAGAAATAAATAAATATGATCACTTTTAGATATGAATCACTTTTTGCATTGGTTTGGGAAATCCCTCCAATGGGTCTAAATAATATATGTTTTTATATTTCCTCGATGTGTTCAAATGATAGATTCCATAATGCTTTTATACCTACCCTAACCCTAATATTATGTCACTTCAATGTGTCTGTTCATAATTATTAATGTATTTAATTATTATGACTATATAACTATCTAAACCTAAATATATAATATAATAAATAATTATTGGTTATTTATTATATTATCAAATATACTAACCTCAAGATATGAAATGTAATATATTATTATTGATAATTAAGGTTAGGATATAGGATCCGAACAATTGGATTAAAAAAAAATTAATATAAAATATTAAATTAATTGTAAAAAAATTCAAATCTGCTAGATAAATATTAGGAGAATGCGCCATATGATAAAGCAAGAGTGACACTAATCTTGATATTTGAAATGGGATGACTACAGTGGTAAAACATGAGGTCAACTAAATGAGATCAAGCACAAAAATATCCACTACTAAGACCATGGTAAACTCCAACAATTATTCAATGCAATCCAAAACTTCATATAAACATCAAAATGTAAAGTGGATCCCCAAATTTGGGGTATGTTGTGTAATGGTAACAACAAATGGCAACTCTACTAGGAAATTCTCCTGAGCATTTTGGATGAAGATACCAATAAAACTAAATATCAAATAAATATACATCATCTAGCAATATCCAAAGAAAATGGGGTAAACAGCTTCAAATGGAAATAAATGAACCCTTTGCCTATGCTTAGTGTGTGAAGAATGTGATTAATTTTGCATTCTTGAAACAATCCAGAATCCATCATTCATTTTGCATTTAGGCTATATAATGTCACTCATGAAAATGTACCTCTACATTGCTCCACTGTCAATAAGGCATCTATAGCCCCAGTGGAGATGACCTTGATCTCTTCTAGACCTTACTCTCCTGCAATCCAGGCATCTATAGCCTAGTAGAGATTGTCTGAATCACCCAGGCATGAGATGGATTTTACATTTTTTTATTAAGCATTTAATTGCTTTGCAAAATTTGTATGCCAATAAGGTTAGAGACCACTTAAGGCTAAATATGGAGTGTATTAGATTTTTGCCTTAATTTATAAATAAAAAATGACTTCAATTTTCAAGATTTCAAAGAATACCCCTTTAATGTAGTGAGTTACATGTGAAGATTCAGTTAAATGTCTCATTGTTCCAAAATCCATCATCTTAGTCCAAAATATAAGAATGATTACTAAACAATTTCATTTCCTTTTCCTCAATTTCACATGATTCCAAACTAGGCCATCCATCCTACATGAGAAAGGAACACTATCAACAAAGAAACTAGGAGTTAGTAGCTATCACCAAATATTACCTCAATCGAAGGAATACATCCAAAAGAACATGAAATGCAAAACACGAAAATAAACCCAAAACCTAACTTAATGTGAACTGACATAAATGCAAAGCACACAAAAAAGGACCAATTGAAATAAAAATTTAAAATCATAAAACAAGCAAATAAATGAAAAATATATATAAACGTTGTACATAGAAACAAAATACTATACACAAGACTATTTACAAACATAGTTTATTATTGAACTTTTATCTTCAAACATAGTTTCTACCATCATGGTGGTAATTTCTATTTTCAATTTAGAGTTCAAAAAACTATCCTCATTGTTATGATTAAGCATGAGTTCATCCAAAATTGACCCTATTTCTAAAAATTTCCTTCCTAAACCACTATTCATAGTTTTAGACCAATCATAATTACACAAAAATTTACAAGCATATAGGATATCTATTAAATGATAATTATTATAAGTTTGTATCCTAGGTTGAATAGTCAATTGTTGGTGAACTTGGTTTAAAACTTCAATCATGTTTTCCTCTATTTTGTTTACTGCAACAATTTTATTATTTGGATGAATAGAAGTTGACTCTAATTCCTTGTTAACCACCAATGGTATTTCTTCATTTGAATCTCCAAGACAATCATGTGAATTTGTACCCAAATTTTTAGTAGTCAAGAATAAAAGAGAATATTTTACCTCTTCATCATCCATAACAAATGAATCATAAGAAACATTTACCATTTCTTCTTTTTTTATTTTAGTAAGGTGTTCAATAAAATCATATTCAAAATGATTGAATTTTGGAACCTTCTCTATTTCTGCAAGTGGCATGCCATTTTCTGATTATACAAGAATTGCAAGATCTTCATGTGAGATAGAGATTTCAGCATCCTGCATATCAAGTGAAATAGAAATTTCATCAGTAGTGGTGTGAGAAACCAATGATTCCTCATACTTTATCAAATAATTATAATAATTATCTTCTAAAGCTAAGGGGTGAAGTTCAACCATATCTTCTGTGTAATTTTTAGATACAAATATAGATTCTTTTTCAAATTTACCTTCATCCACTTTTTATGGTTCTAATATTTCCAAAATTGAATCAATTCCTGCATTTAGATTTACTTGATTATCACAATCCTCATTTACATCTAATGACTCTGATATTTTCATTTCTATCTGGTTATTATTTGGAACATGTTGAATTTCTTGATCATCTGCTTTAACAATTTCATCTAATTCTATGGAAGGTCCTGACCTATCATATGTTTCAATGCTAGTTATATCTAGGACTCCTCCATTGTCTGAGAGAGTATCACTTTGAGTGTATTTGAAATTCATCTCCTGAACATGATTTGAATGATGGTCAAGATGTGTATGTTGCTTTTATTTTCATAATTGAGCTAGTATTTTCTAAGTTGTAAAACTAACTGGCACATATTTTCTACATGAGGATTGGTATCATTAACCTAACCCATAGTTGTTTGATTCACCATATTACCTAGAGGTATTGGGAAATTTTAAAATTGATTTGAATTTGAGAATGATTGTTGATTCTAAATGGTATATTGAGGTGAATAAACTATTGGGTGGGTAAGGGAGGTATCAAATTATTAAGGATTATATGATCCAAGACCCACACCAAAACCTTGAAAACTCAATTGTTGTTCAAATGTGATTGCTTCCATATAGGCTTTGGATAACGATGTGATTTGAGGACCCCTTTGCAAATACATGGAAGTTAATGGGTCAAGAGCATTGAAATACAATTGGACAACATCTCCTTTTGTAGGCACAAAAGATACCATCATTTGAGTATATAACTTGTGGAACCTCTCAATGAATAGATGTAAGGATTAATTAGGTTCTTTATGAGCATTGAAAAACTAATGGTATATGAGCATTGGGTCAACTGGATTTTAATTGAAATGACTAAGAAAATTTACCTCCAATTGAACCCAAGAGGTGATTGAACCTAGAGGTAGGTTGGTAAACCAATCATATACAAACCTATCCAAAGTGCAAAGGAACATCTTACAAGCAACATATTCATGCATTATTTGCAAATGAATCATACTATCTTTGAATGCATGAATGTGTGCTTCAGTTGATCTCATTCCATCATGCCTAAACTGGGGTAGATAACATGTCAAATATATGAGCGCATCATGTGATAAAAAATTGTTTGCAGTAGCTTGAGAGTCTTCCAATCCTCTTCACACCTCCTATTCCAAAAAATTCCAGCCCTTCTTCATGAGCTTCAATGGCTATTTAAAATTTCCAACATTGGCTATTTGTTTCCCTCTTCCTCTTGTTTGGTTGGAATTCCTTCTACGATGTGGCATGTGGCAAACAATATCTTCATATTCTCATCACACTATTACCAAGTGGAACTTACATTTTAACGTTAAACTTTGACTCCTTATTTGTCTTTCTCAAACTTATAACAGTCATGTAATCATTTCTAATGGTAATGTTTTTCTTTTAGAGTGATGCCACTTTTTTTCTTTTTAGTAGTAGCATTTTAACATTACACTTTGACTCCTTTATCTTCCTCAAACTTGTAACTGCCGTGTAATCATTTCTATTGGTAACATTTTTTCTTTTAGAGTGTTGCCACTTTTTTTCTTTTTTAGTAGTAGCTTGCAATAAAAAACACAGATTAAACTTTCCAAAACAAAAACATTAATAAAATAAAATTAAAACAAAACTATAGATAAAATTAAATTAAACTTTCCAAAAAAACACATTGATGGATTTATTTTGATATATATATATATATATATATATATATATATATATATATATATATTATTTTTCTTTTTTTCATTTTATTTTCAAGATTATTAATATTTTTTTCTCTTTGTAATTTTAATTTAATTTAATATTTTTTATTTTATTAATGCATGGGTAATGACTAGATTGGATTTAAAAATAATTTAATATAAAATATTAAATTAATCCTAAACAAAGTTCAAATATGCTAGATAAATATTAGGAGAATGCACCATATGGTAAAGCAAGAGTGACACTAATCTTGATATTCGAAATGGGATGACTACAGTGGTAAAACATGAGATCAAGCACAAGAATGTCCACTACTAAGACCATGGTAAACTCCAACAATTATTCAATGCAAGCCAAAACTACATATATACATCAAAATTTAAAGTGGGTCCCCAAATTTGGGGCATGTTGTAAAATGGCAACAATAGGTTGATGGGTCTTCTAATGTTCAAATTTCAAAGATAACTTATCTTCTAATTATTAGCAACCCCAACATGAGGTAAATGCATACTCATGATGGTACTCGTGTCAATCAAAGCACCAATGTTGGTTCTTTTAGGAAATCTTCTCCTAGGAATCCAAGTGATGGATGTCACTCCCTCATAGCCTCCAACTCGGTATTTTTTTCCAATGTTGGCAGATTCATCCATAGTGGAAGATATGCTAACCTGATCCTCTAGTTGGGATTTCTATCCTTATTCATCAGTTTCATGTGGAGTATCATTTGACATGGAATTAAAATATTAGAATCCCATCCCATGTGAAGGTGTAGATGGACATCCTTGTGAAGCCCATCCATATCCTTGATTGGATTATTTTCACCATTGTCCATGATGGAAATCATCCCAACATCTCAGTATTCAAATATGTTATCATTTGTGCCAGGAATTTTTTAAATCACCATCATATTGCCTTGAGTGACTGCGTGTTGGATCCTTGCAATCACCAAAGGAGCCATTTCTTACTATTGTTGATAAAAGTTACCTCTAAATCTGGTGTCTCTTCCTCATGAGCCCACTTTCCTTGGCTTATGATCCTCAATATTTGATATTACCTTTTAATTATAGTTTCTATGCTAATGTCAATCTGCCAGTGCCAAGTGATTCAATACTGAGTGTCATCATGTCCCATTATTTTTTAGCATGGGTATTATGTGTTTTGTGACATCGTGACCAAAAATGGTTTCAATAAGGCTCTATTACCTTCATATCCTCCATACTTCCACCTTTCATTCTGAGTTCCTTTCCTCCCCTATCTAAATAATTTATTTTCTCTTTGACCTCCCTTGTCCTATTGAGTTTTGCACCTATGGCTTAAGTCAAACCCTCTATGCTCCACCTCTCAACCCTTGTTGAGGATATTTTTAAATACCATGGCCTTCTACATTTTCTTCATTTGTTTAGCAGCAATGATTCTAAAATTTCTCTAGATTTATTTCATACATGGGATGGGAACATGTTGTTATCTACAGTCTAAGCTTCATAGTGACTACCAACATTTTGGTTGAGATCATTGGCCTCCCAAATGATGGAGAGATCATAATTAGGGAGAAGCATTCTCTCCAAGATGAACTAGCACTATTCAAGGATAAGGGAGAGATCCTAGATAGAGAGAAAGGTGATATCATGAGAGAGAGGCTTCCAAAATCATAAGATATTATTATGGTGATGGTGCTTCAGTATTTTACATTGGATAGCCCCGATGTGATCTTGAGGAGCTTCCACTTAGTGTTCCTCAACCACCTTTAGGGGAATACATTCATCAAATTTCCAAAATACCTCTTTTGATCTATTGAACGGTCGATCTGAAATGTTAAGAAGGGTGTATCCTCCTTCCCCCTACACCAAGGTCTTCACTTGGTCATTTACATATATGTTTTGGAGAGGTAAACTTGTAGAGTGATGGGAGTTGTGGTATCTATTATGGGACCTACAAATGATGTTGGTAAAGCTAGTGGAGATACTTCCATGTATCCCAAACCAAATCATGCCCTAGAGTTTGATGTGAATATGGAGGGAACCCTAGGCACTTAGAAATATAAACCTCATCACACCACTAGGAGAAAAGCTAGCAGCAAAAAAAGTAAGTCCCCCATTTTTCTATAATGATCTTTCTGATGACTCTTTATATTTTTAGATAAAACCAAATAATGTATCCAAGAAGATTCATCCTCTTGAAGGGACCTCCATCCAACCTCCCTTGTTGGTCTCTAGGGTCTCCTGTTGGCCAAATCTCTCTGAACAAGGTCATCTCTAGGACCTCCATGATATAATGAAGGCCCTTGGCAGAGTAGCCAGGATGACCTCCTCTCTCCTCTCTTAGGTAGAGATCCTCTTGGAGGAGTATAAGGACCAACATGAGATTTTAGAGGAACTCAAGAGCCTGGTGGGGATGGACCAAGATGGCTATGAATATATTCAGCCTTACATCTATCTTGGTCATGGCTTTATGGTTGTTTTTGTTGCTTTTGTTCTTACATTTTTTTATTTTTTTCCTAGTTTTCCCCTGTGTGGGTTTCCTCAATTTCTGTTTTGGATCCCCTTTTTTTTCCCTTACGAGGGTCTCCTAGTATCTTGTGGATGTATTTTTGTAATGACATTTAGAGGGTTGATATTTATGTTTTTTTTTTTAAGGAGTGTGAAGATAAAAATGTGACACCAAATAATGCTAAATAAAAAAGAACTCAAGTGAATCAAATAGTGGATCCAAGAATCCCTTAATACAATATTATAAATTTTCTAGGGTTCTCTAGAACCCTAGCCACAAATAACTGGTGGTGTCTTCAACTATGTCTTTTCTCCCAATAAGGTTGAGTGGGCTTCTTGATATTCGATGTCGGGCTACTCTACCTTAAAAAACTATCCAATTCTTCTGATGTATCATCAAAACCTGCACACAAATAAACTAGAGAATTAGTAATAACAAATGAGGGAACCATAATGTGAACCCTCAAAAATCACAAATTAAAAACTCTAGTTATAGAAATGGAAATATGAATAGGATAAGACAACATGAAATGTAATAACATAAATGGATTTACCTTACTATTGCTTGTTGTCTTCTAATATGTGAGATTTTTGTTGCAGATGATGGGCACGGTGATACCCTAGCATCACTTGAACGCTAGGGGTGCTTAGAAGGCTTACAAAAAATACCCACAAAAAATTGGTGGCTATAAGAAATGCCCGTGGGTGCTTGGGACTGGTAGGGAGACACCCAGAGGCAATCGACGATGATATAAAGTACCTAGAGGTATTTTATGGATGAGGGAAGATTTTGCAGAAGCAGATCTAGCGAGGGGAAATAGATGGTGACAGTTGTGGGGGTTATGGCGAGTGAGGAAGGTGGTAAAAGTACTTAAACACTCCAAGGGAAGATGAAACTCAAGAAATATCAGGAACTTATGTAACTTAGGTAATTCAAAAACTTAGGTTGCTTATGGATTCCGAGATTCAATCACTTAGGTGTTGAGCCATAAAAATGACTCCTACTTATAATCTCACCTAAGGCACATTAGGGTTTGGATGACATGAATTGTGCGGTCAAGATTAAAACATGACGGAGGGCAGAGATTAAATTTAGGTTATGGCATTGATTGATGTAAATGGATGGATAGGATTAAATGAAATCAAATGGCTGGGATTAATTTACTTATATAAATATATAATAACTAAATATATATAATATATAATATATAATATATAAAATATTAATATTATATATATAAATATACATGAATATTGGGTGAAAATGGTAGGAAAGTTAGGATGGAGGACAAGTGGCTAGGATTTGGTGGTGTAAATGGTGGGAAATCATGAGTGGAGGATAAATGACTAGGTTTTGGTGTCTACAGATGCCCCTTTTTGTACTGCATTGTGTGAAACATAATGCGGTGCAAAACACGAGACACCTATTTTGGCCATGTGTAGAAGCAGATTCTCTTAGGATGTGGAACACGAGCTTGAAGATAAAAGAATAAAAGAATTTTGAGTTTTGTGTAGCTTACCCCCTTAATTGGTGAATGATTTTACGGATGAATCTCATGATCCAATTGAAAAAATTTTGCAAATGAAAGATGCAAATGTGATACCATTTTTGTCCCAATAGTGGGAAGAGGAGTGATGAAAAATATAATATGATGCATCTATTTTTGCCCCAACATATGAAGGTATTTGTGAAACATGTGATGAATAATGTGTCTATTTTTACCCTAACATATGAAGGGATTTTGAAAAGTGTGTATGCCATGATCATGTGATATGTATCCCCTTATAGAAAAGTCAAAACCGAATATGATTACCCCAAATTTGGGATGATTTGATGCTGTTGAAAAAATTGCCTTTAGACGTCATTGATATGCAAAGATGGAAAATCCAAAGAACAAAAGTAGTCAACTTTGGAGGGCCAACTAGTGACTATTATATAATTCCTATGATCGAAACCAATCACCCTAGCTAAATCCAGTCGCCATGATGACTATCAAGGAAATGTGAATTGATAAGATTTGATTTTGTCCATGTTTTAAGCCCCACGAACTAGGCCATCAATGATAGCTTTTATGTAAATTTTTCTTGGCAAGGGTTCATGCAAAATATGAAGTACCAAATATGATTATGCTTTTGAACAATAAGATATGGAATAATGATAATGACCAAGTTTTCTTTTGTAGATCTTTCATCTTACCAAATTGAATGGACACAAATCGATGTAATCACCAAGTATATAGAAAAACCTACTATATACAAGATTCACTTGAATGTCATTTGGCACTTGGTAAATATGCAAATGATGATGTAAAATTATGATGTGATTATTTTTGAATGATTGTAATGATGAAGACCATAATTTTGTGAATATTTGGACTCTTTTGGTGTGCTTTTGCAATTTGTTTGGTGAATTTACAATATAGGGTCACAAATGAAACTTATGCATCCAAATTAGTTGAAATATTCACAAAACCTGATAAAATGAGGTAATAAATGCATGGATATAATTTGGAGTAATTTGGTTGGGAGAAGCCACTATTTTGTAAAATTTTTGTCTTTTGTACAATTTGACGCCAAACGTCCATTGGCACTTTTAATCTGTAAAAATGCCCGCCAGTGTTTGGGTGTTCTGCAAATGCCCGTGGGAACTTCAGTGTGCTAGGAAACAACCATGGGCATATCAAGGTGCCTAAAGTAGCTATAAATAGCTACCAAGATGAGAAACCAAACTCATTTATGCATTTGGGAGTTTAAAAAGTTGCGTCTAGGAGAGTGGAGTGAAGTGAGGTAAGGTGTTTGGAGTGCAGAAGCTATGGCAGTAGAGGGAGCTGGTGTGGAGGCTAGGGTTGTAAGTGGGGCATGCATTGCTAAGATAACATCTTGTTTATTATGCTTTTGTATTGTGCAATTTTTTTTTTATAAAATTATTAACAAACATTTTACGTGTTACTTCTTAGGATTTTGGAGGCTCAACATTGGTTCTCACCTTACATCCTTAGGATGAGAAAGTTAGTTTCATATGAAGAGTGGGAATTTTTGGATGAGGTATGGCTAGCGGAGGTAGATCATTTGGATGTGATGAGGGTTGATGAGCGGTACCTCTCTACCTTGGTAGATAGGTGGGATGAGGACAGGGGAACCTTTCAGCTCCCCATGGGTGAGGTGATGGTTACCTTGGAGGATATATCGCATCCTTAAGGTACCGATAGAGGGGATCTAGTTTAAGTTTAGGCTCAACTAAAATACAGAGATGATGTGGATGTTTTGGGGATGCATGGCAGGGGGTGAAGGTGGAGTGTGGAGGTATTCCTTACTTGTCCATGTATGTCAACAAGGCATTGGACCCCCTTCATGCCTTGGTTATGTTCGTGTTTACCAACATTGTGGCCCAATATAACACTAGGAGTAGGTTCCCATGGAACTTGATAGGGATAGTGAACAATATGCTCACTAGGCAGTAGGTATATGCATGGCTCCTACCTTGTTGGCGCAGGTGTAACTAAAGCTATGCAATGTGACGGGTGAGGGAGGAAGGGGCTGGGATGCAGCCTACTACTATAGTGTTGGGTATAAGAGCACTTTAGTGTAGCTCATCCAGATGGTTTACCTATGGTAGGCTTGGGTAGGGAGCAGCCCTATACTAGGTGATAGGTGTTGGATGAGGAGGTGCAGTTGAGTCATATAGTGAGGATGAGCTAGTTATACTGGGAGTTTTGGGCTAGACTAACATCCGCCCAAGTGATATGGAGGCCATGGTTGGATTGCAGGTGGACTGGGAATGGATATCATTTATGATGAGTGTGGTAGGCTTTATGGATGGTTGGGAGACATTAGAGTGAGGTGGAGTACTTCCAGTTCTCATGAGTGTTCTACCAATTTAGGCTGAGGCAAGATGTCCTTGATGAGTTGGTGCACTATAGGAGATATTAGGAGGAGACTGAGCTAACATGTGTGGAGTCATGGAGTGTGGCCTTGGAGTATGATGAGGAGATGGATCTCCCAAATGTAGAGTATGTTGGGATGACCACAGAGTATGATGTATGATTTACAGCTCAGTTAACATGGGTACTACCTCGAGAAGTGACCGATGGGGATGGTGGTGGAGATGTTAGGGATGAGGGTACTTAGAAGGCCATGGATGAGGGGATCCAAGAGGCCCCAAAGCAACAAGGATATCTTCAATATGATAGTCAAAGGTAGAGGGTTATAGGTGCAATGTAGCAGGCTTTTGAGATTGGGGGACATAGTGGAGATGGGGAGGATGCAGAGGAGGATCTAGATGTACCTTTAGGCCAAAGCAAGGAGGATTGGACATAATTGGAGTAGCAGGTGGTGGAGTGGTATGTGAGGATTATGAGGCTCTAGGCAAAGCTAGCAGAGAGAGGGCATCGACATAATATCGATATAACATGTATTTGGTCTAAACACAGATATATCAAGGCATTGGATAATAGGTTGATGAAATATCATATTCCATTTCTTTATCCTCCAACATCATTTGTATCCGAGGGTACGATGCATAGCGAGTCTAGGCATAGCTCTAGTTCTAGGGATCCTCCTAGATCAAAGGCTTCTTCTAGGTCATAGGGGTCCTCTTTGAGGGTATAGCTAGTGCTTAGATGCACTTTTTTATATGAGCCTTGATGATCCATTGTATGTAGCATTTTGGCATTCATTGTACATGTGATATTTATACACATATATATACATGGCTTTTACCTTTTGTGTTATATGATTTTGTGTGTGTATGATTTTTGTGGAATGCTTTTGTGTAATGCATGTTTATATGGATTACTAATGCATATGATATGTTATGGATGATTAATGCAATATGGCACATATGGATGATTAATTCAAGATGCAATGTATGGATGTGCTATTTATCCTTTATAGTTTAGATCTTGTTTATCCATTTTGCTAGCATTTTTGTTTAATAAGGGGTACCAAAATTGGTGGTAAATGGGATGGATGACTCATGAACTGACATGGATGTTGATATGGAAGAAATATGGATGTTGATATAGAAAATTGATTTTTTTGCAGAGACTCAGATATACTAATGATATCAAACAAACTCACTAACACTGCCTAATCCTTCTAGGACTAAATGTGTGTGTAGTGAATTCATTTACTGAATCAAGAGTATGGTAATGACTTGAGGTAATAAATAACTAGTGTGTGTACAAGTGAGTTCATTAACTCACCTTGAGTAAATTGAGTAAACCCATTATGGTTGAAACCAAGAAGCTGGTTTGTCCTTATGAGCGATCAAAGGTCTCTTTTAAAATAGCTATGTCACCACACATGAGTGTACTCCACTATCATTCAAGCATCTATAGCTCTAGTGGAGGCCAAATCCATAGTCCATGATTTATGTTTTTGATCTCTTAAGTTTTGGGGATGACTACCTAACCGTCTAACTGGAAATATGGTACGATTCTTACAACCCAATTGATCAATGGTGTGTGATGTAAAATATTTAGAGTTTTTGTTAGGGATTTTGTCCCACTCCTTTTATTTTTGGAGTTGTGGTAGTGGTGAGAACCACTATTTTTTTTATGGACTATGTTGCTTGATGGGACTAGCAAGGATAACCCTTTTCAGTTCAAGTTTCATACCAAGCATGGTGTTATACCTCTTTGACACAATATTTTTTTAAGATGTGAAGTTGTGTTTGGTTCAAGAATGTTTTGGAGTCAATTCCCAAAGCTCAATATTTTCTTAATGTATATGTGCAATGGTCCTAAAAGAACTCAACATGCATTTTTGAGGTTTATTAAAATAGTAGAAGAATCAAAGGAAGGTGATTCTTTGATAAGAGATATGTTTCTTGGTATTCTTATAGATTTTGAGATAATAAAAAAAGAACCTATTCCCCAGAAGGAATCAAATTTAAAAGCAATCAAAAAGATAAAGGATAAGAAGTTAGAATCAAGCAATGAGTTATCCAATGATGAAGAAACTAATTATGGTAGACAGGATAAGGGTTCAAGAATATCTAGAGATCTAAAATGTGTTAAATATTTCAATTGTGTAAATTATGGTCATTATGCAACAGATTGTCAAGAAGTTAAGAATAACAGTGGTGAAGAGAAACAGGATCACAAAAATAGGGAATCAAAAAGATACAGGCACCAAAATAAAAGCAAGTATGGACAAAGTAGGCATGGAAAGAAGATATTTCAAAGGCAAAAGAGGAGCTACTATGCGAAAAATGCAAGTAAGTACTCAAGTGATAGTGATGCTAGTTTTTTAAATAATGATAGAGATGAAAACCTATTTATGATTGAAGAAAAAGAACAAGTTAAGAAAAGGACTCCAGCAATTCTCAAATTTTTTAGATGTGGTAACTTTAGACATCTTGAAAGATAGTTGTACAAGTAATGGTTATAGTTTTAGTGACGATGAATATGAGGATTCACTTGAAGGACCAGATGAAAACCTTCTAATGGCATTAGAAGGATTAGGTGATCCTATAGAAGACAAGCTAATAGAAAATGAATATGTGGAAAAAGGAAACAAATAGAGGAATATTCATAAAAGGATAGATATGATCTCAAGGGAGAACTTATCTATGCTCTTGAAACAGTAAAGAAGGTAAGAAAGCAAAACTCTAAACTTGAGTTTCAATTTCAAGAATGTGATGAAGAGAGAAGACTGCTTATAGAGGATCTAGAAAAATCAAAGGCTAAGACAAATAAATTCAAGGATAAGTTAGAAGTAAAGATCTTAGAATGTGAGAAGTTAGCACAAGAAATGGCCCTACTGAGAGAAGATTTAGAAAACTCCAATAGTAAGCTAAAAAAGTTTGAAAAGAGTTCAAATATTGTGGATAATATGATCAAGGTAAAAAGAAGGTCAACAAACAAAATAGGTCTTGGTTTTAAAAAACCTCAAAAAAATAAGAAGATAAGTCAACCTCAAGTTTTGAGGAAACTTCAAAAGAAGAAACTATATAATAAGACGGTGTAAGAGGGAGTCAGACATATGAGGATGAGTTGGAAAATGGAAAGTTCAATAAGAACAAGAACAATGCACAAAGAAGATACAAATGGAACATCAATTAGAATAGGTCAAGAAAGACTAAGATACCATTGAGGTCAAGACAAGAAAACTTCAATGGAATATGTTTTTCATATCACAGGTTTTGGCACATGGCTTCACAGTGCACGATACATGAAAGACAGGAATATGGGAACAAATAACTTTTCCATGGGTATTACTACTCATGTAATCAGTGTGGTCACAAGGCAATGAATTGCAGGTTTCATGATAGAAGAAATGGCTTCACTAGGAGAAATCTTAAGATATTTTCACCTCCAAGAAATAATAACATTAAGTTTTATAAGTGCAATAACGATGGTCACACAACAAAGTGGTGTAGAGCTGAAATTTCAAAATCAAGCAGGAACAAGAATATGAACACGGGTATAAATAAGAAATGGAATAGGGACATGGACAGGAACATGGAAATGGAAAGAAATAGTTAGAGGAATTAGAAGGATCAGATAATAATGAAAGAGGATAAATTTAAATAAAAAATCTTTCTGGGAGTAGAAATAATCCCACCCTAGAATTAACCACCTCAAGAGGAGGTTGGGGAGGGGCTAAGCTAAGAGGCTTATTCTTAACCCTGAGCTCCAAAGGTGACCCTTTTCCATTGATGTCAAATGGGGAGAGATTTGTGTATGGGGGAGAGATTTGGTATTTGAGTAAAAAGGAGAGAGCATTGAGCCAAGGGGAGCAAAACAAAGGAAAGGTCAGGTTTTCATGTAAAATAATTTGGGTTGCCATCAATGAGAAAGGAGGATATTGTTGGACATTTTTAGTCAAAGTTGTCATTGATATCCAGGAATAAGCCATCGATGATGTCAAAATTTCAAGAGGAACAATGCAGAGATTAAATGCAAAAGGGATTCATAATATTTTTAATATTATGTGGAAGCATAAGTTAGAAGGTTTAAAATAAAATATTTTTCATAAAAACCCAAGGAAGCTTATTGCAAAGTTAAAGGAAGGTTTAATGTTTATTTTATAAAAATTTTAAATTCAAAGTGAATTTAAATTTTATAAATAAATATTATTTATAAAAAGTTGTGCAATGAGAGAATGCCCTAATAAAACCAAAGGGTTTTAAAAAATTAATTTATAAAATTTAAATTAAAAATAATTTAAATAATTTATAAATTAATAAGTTTAAATCATAGTGCCGATCTCTAAAGTGTGAAGAATTTCAAAGCACCGATGTGTATGTGTGAAGGAGAAAATAAATATAAAAACCATGCCTTAAGAGGTATTACAATTATCATTTTTCTCGAACTTTAATGCGTGCAATTGTGTTGAGAGCTCGTGCAAAAAAAGAGAAGCAATTTTTTTGTTTTATATGCCAGTGAATAAAGATAAATCAAAAAGTGTTGAAATTCGAAAGCCATCCGGGCAACATGGCCTAGTGACAAGAAGGCAATGGTTAGAGTGTTTGGGCACTAGGTGACCTACGTTTGAAACACGACGGTAGCATGTTTTGGTGGTTGTGTTTGTGTAGGAAGCACCAAAGAAAAAGGTGTAATTTTTGCTAGACAAAGCAGAGAGCTTCATAGAGCACGTGGTGCTCTCCACTCTCCAGGTGAGCACCTAGCTCGCGTGACAGTTGGAGCCACAGCTAGGGCGTTGGTTGAGGTTGCATCATCAGTTCGATTCCCACCAAGTCCAAGGTAATAAATTTTGATTATTATTTTGTGTTGCGTAAAGTTTGACATGAGGTCTTAGGGATTTAAAAGGGTTTCTTAAAAGGATTGTTAGTTGAATATTATTTTTTATAAGTTGGAGGAATAAGGAGTTAGTATTATCTTTGAATAAAGTGTTTGTGTCACATTGATTTGTTGAAGTTATAAAAGGATAAAGGGAACTTCTTGCATTGAGTTATTTTGAAAAGAAGAGTGAATTGAATATTATTTTAATTGGGAGATTATAAGGTGTAAGTGGTGAATTATTTTTGTAAATGTTGACGAATGTTTTCTTAAATATGGAGTGATAAGGTGTATGTGTGTCTTGATATTTATATTATTTTTTTGAGTGATTTTATCATATTATAACTTCTTTGAGCTTGACAAAGAAGTGTTTGTGGTTTTGGCAGATTTATGAGATTCCTTCATCATCAAGAAAAAGGTATGAGCACATTCTTCCATAGTTAAGTTGATGGGTCGGTTTTCTAGAAAATAAGTGTGGAGTGAAAAGGACTTGATTAGGCTTTCCTTTTGAGTGTGTTGAGTTAATGCTTCAAGGTTTTTTGTAATAAAGATTTGTTAAAACCTTGTTTTATAATAATTGTTGTTGAAGCCATTGGTTAAGAAAAGAAATAGGGTTTGAAAAGAACATGAGTATCATTTTTATGTGAGATTTATTTTATGAGCATTGTTGTTGAAGTGAGTTGTTGAGAAAAGAACTTGAACTAGGGTTATCATTGTTATGTGAGAGTTGTTTTATGAGCATTGTTGTTGAAGTGAGTTGTTGAGCAAAGAAATTGAACTAGGGTTATCATTGTTATGTGATATTTGTTGAGCATTGTTGAAAATATTTTGAGTTGGTGTTTATATACTTGAACTAGGGTTTTTATGGAAGGATTGTTTCATTGAGTGATTGGTTGAGTAGAGTTGATTGAGCCTAGTCAAGTGGATGTGTGAAGAGATTGTTCAAGTTCCATAAAACCAACTATTCTATATTCTGAATTGAATTGAGAAAGTGATTGAGTTGAAGCATATTGAGTCTCTAACAATTCTCTATATGTTTTTGAAATAGTGATTGAATTTTTTTGAGCATTGTAATGAGTATAGAGTATATTGAGTCTCTAACAATTCTCTTTATGTTTCTATGAGATTGGACAATTTCTAGTGTGGAATTGTTGATCAGATTTGAGGTAAGTCTTTGAGAAGACTTGTGGATAGATTTCAGTAAGCTTTTTTGGAATATTACAATACAAATTGAGAGGATATTTGATTAAGTTCTTAAGAGGACTTATTGAGTAGATTTGGTTAAGTTCTTGAGAGGACTTATTGAGAAGATTGTGCAAGTTATAGAGAGGACTTGTAGACTGATTAGTGTGAGATTTTGTGAAAGCTTACAAGGCAAATTTGAGATATGTATTTTAGAAGGCTTGAGAGAAGAGTTGATTTATTGATTTGTTCAAACCTTGAGTTAAGGTTTGTGGTGGATCCAGTAGAGTTGATTTGAGATTGAGTCAAGCTTTGAGTTAAGGCTTGAGGATAGAGATTGAGAACTGATTTTTGCTAGACCGAGGGACTATGTTTAGTATAGATTCGAGGATAGAGTGTGGTGCAAATTTGAGGATAGATTTGTGCCAGACTAGAGACAAATATTGAGGATAGATTTGTGCTAAATTGATGGACTGTGTTTAGTACATATTTGAGATAGAACTAAGTGCAAGCTTTGGAGGTGACAAAGTATAAAGGATGACAATCTCTAGTGGATAGAGATCCATTAGCCATGGTAGTGAGGATAAGTCTTCTGAGTGAGGAAAAGAGTCTTCAGTAGATAAAGATTCATTATCTAGTGCATTAGAGGTAGTAGTTCTTCTAGAAGATCATCAACTAGAGAAAGAGGAGAAAGGATTTCTCATGTGGATTGAGATCCATGAACTTGATTAAGGGGATTAGTATCTCCTTTGGATAGAGGTCCATAAACATTGTAATAGAGAAATTATTCCCGAGAGATTGATTGAGAAAATTTTAGTGAAAGATTTTCTCCATGGAGTAGCCCACATTGGGTGAACCACGTAAATTGTGGTGTCTCTATTGTGTGTGATGATTTTTGTATTTCTTTGAATACTGCTACTGATATTGCTATATTTATATTGCATAATATTGATTGATAAAGAAAAGTAAAAAGTGATCTTATATTGTTCACCCCCCTCTCAGTATAAGCTTGTATTCTTCACTTCTAAGGGCATTGATATGGCACACATGACAAGGTGACACCTTGCATGATCTAGTATGACCAACATGATAGTTCATATAGTGGAGGATGTGGCAATTTGTATACCACTTAGAATATATAGAAATAGGATTGATTAGTCACATTTTTCTTTATCATCAAATTTGATAAGCATATCATATAGTCACTAACAAACTTGGTGACACCAAAATTTTGGAGTGAATCAAACAACAAGTGGTATAGTATGGTTCACAAAAAAGAGCAAATCAAATTGTGATAAATGACATCATGTGATTTTTTGGTACCCTACACAATTGAAATATAGTAAGCATCCTCCTATTATGACTAAATCACAATGACCCCAAAATTTGGGGACCCACTTCAAAATTTGGAAAAAATTTAGTATTTTTTATCATGTTTTGAGAGTTTTATTGGTCTTTTGTTTACCTTTTTGATATCATAAAGCAGTTTGTATTAATTTTGCTTTGTGGTCTTTTTTTGTGTTTTGTTATCATGTTAAGTTGATTTATTTTCTTAGTTTTTAGGTTAGTTTTCTACTTTTAGTATTGGTGAGGTTTAGTGTTTAATTTTAAATTGTTATTCATTTTAAAATGTTTTAAATGGTATGGATAAAATATTTAAAATATAGTTTTAGAACATTTTAAAATTAATTTAATTTTTGTTTTGAAAAAATTAATAAAATATTGTCTTTATTTTTTTACAGGTTTGTTAAGGTGGTCGGCATTATTTACATGGATGTGGTAATCAACACTTACACGGATAATGAGATGTTATCAAAGTTTTTTTAATAGGTGCATATTAGCGAACAACTCGTCATAAGGCTTATGATGTTTACATGTTGATAAAGTGATCCTTGTAAAATTGTCTGATGCATGTGGGATTTAAAAAATTATAATGGATGAAATTTGAAGTTATATATACTTTGCTAAATATTTTATGTTGAATAACACAAGCTTATATTGATATGGTGGGTGAACATTATAATACCACTTTTTACTTTTATTTTCAAAAAAATATTATGCAATATATCAACGAAAATATCAATAGTAGTAATCAAAGCAATGCACAAATCCCCACACACAATAGAGATACCAATTTAATGTGGTTCACCCAATGTGGGCTACTCCATGAAGAAAATATTTCACTAATATTTACTCAAAAAATCTCTCAGGAATCATTTTCCCATTACAATATTTATGGACCTCTATCCAAAGGAGACAAAAATACCCTAATAAAGTCTATGGATCTCTATCCATAGGAGAACTCCTTCTCCTCTGTTTTGGTTTGTGATCCTCTACAAGACTACTACCTCCACTACTAATGCAGGAGCATTCGGAGACGGTAAAACAACCTTGCATCTTACAAGTTTCTTTTCTAAGTTATTTGCATTTTGATCGATTAATTTCAGTGTTGAGGAAGGTTCTATGGGGCAATTCCTGGTTGGAGGAAGTTTTAAGGCAAAAGGGAGAGGGGTCACGAAATCGTGACATGTCGCAATTTCGTGACATGTAGCGAAATCACGACCCCAAAAGTTGCAGTGTATTGTTTGGCGGGTTATGTCGCGATATCACGACGTCGCGATATCGCGACCGTTTTGCAAAGTAGCGGGGAGGAGTGTAAGTTGTCGCGATATCGCGATGTCGCGATATCGTGACGGTCTTCAAAACAAAGGCAGAAGGAGAAGAGGGGGTCACGAAATCGTGACTTGTCGTGATTTTGTGACCCCAAAGAGCTCAACGTAGAGGAGGCGCTTTCGGTCATGATATCGTGACAGGTCGTGATTTCGTGACCTGTCACGATATCGCGGCTAACCAAAGGCCGACACGTGGTGCAAAAATTGGCAGCCACGGAAATTGAAGAAAATAAAGAGCAGGGTAAGGCCCGAAAGGGGAATGGTGGACGGTCGAGCAAGGCCGGATTTAACACGTGGATAGCCACGTGTAGCTTGAAAATTATGAAGGACACGTGTTTGAAATATTTTACATCCAGGAGGAGGCATGGAAAATTTTGCATGCGGGAGAATACGTGTATCCAAGTGAATATGGATGCCACGTATCATTGAATTTAAATTTGCAGCCGCATGCATTAAAGGGAGAGAACCATCTTTCGGATGCGTTTTACAAAAAACAACTGTAACAGGGCATGGCCGGTATGGAGGAGACGACAGTACAGGGTACGACGACGGTTGCAGGTCGAGGAAGACCATGAATGCGAGTAGCAGTGCAGATCGGGCGGTGGCCCATTTATGATCGAGAATTTTGAAGCTTCGACAAGGGGGGAAATTTGAATTGGAATTTCTGTTAGGTGGTGGCATTGATTGCCGGGAGGATCGGAGGCCTCGATAAAAACCTAAAATTTTGGTAAGGATAGGGGGATGGTGGACCGGAGAACAGGGGAGTGGTACAATGGAATAACAGAGCCGAACTCGGCCATTGTAAAGCCTGTGGGCTGTTTCATTCAAGCCTGTAAATTTTTTTTAATTTTTAATGAAAAGGCAAGTTTCTTGAAGTGTTGGTTCCCAGTGCCCCATCAGTGGTATCAGAGCAGGAGTTCCTGAGCGTACAACAGACCACCGAAGGAGAGAGGTAGTTGTACCAGGACATGTGGGAGGGATTGAGTTCAGGTGAAGATGCCTCCAAGAAGAAACTCGGTGGGTGGAAGAGGCATGGCAGCGAAAGATTTTCGGGCATTGCAACGGCAGGTTCAAGCCCTGCAGGAAGAACTACGTAGAGGACGTGAGCCGAGAAGGGAGGTGGACAGTGAGGATGAAGTTGATGAAGAGGAGAATGAGTTTGAAGAAGAGGAAGAAGATGTATATCCGGCACAATCCCGGCTATACAAGGCCATATCCCAGATCGGGAAAAGGCCAGAGTTAGAAGTTCCTACGTATTCTGGGAACTTGAACCCAGAGGAGTTGATATACTGGGTGAATGAGTTAGAAGAGTATTTCGAATATGAAGAAGTTGAAGACCCCGAGAGGGTTAGATTTGCTAAGACTCGACTGAAGGGTCATGCTAGCATCTGGTGGAAGGGGGTACAGTTGGAGAGGAACCGAAGAGGAAAAGAGTGGATAACCAGGTGGGACAGAATGGTGGAGAAATTAAAAATGCAGTTTATCCCCGTAGATTATGAACTGGACCTGTTACATAAAATGCAGAGTTTGAGGCAGATGAATAGAACAGTTCAAGAATACACGGAGGAATTTTACAAGATCTCCATCAGAACCGGACATTTGGAAGCAAGCAAGGAAAAAGTGGCCCGTTACATTAATGGGTTGAGACCGAGTGTGCAGGAGGAGTTGAGTTTGGTTTGGGTAAGAACCATTGAAGATGCTTACCAATTTGCTTTAAAGGTTGAAGAAAATTTGAACAGAATGTTTGACAGCAAGCAAAAAGTAAAAGGACCGGGAGGAAAGAATAGTGGAAAGAAAGAAGGAAAGGAAGAGAAGAAGGAAGAAGAGAGCAGCAACCGGGATCAGAAGGGAGAGGAAGACCCAACATCGCAAGTTCAGAATGATAACTACCCGAGAGGAAGAGGTAGGTCTGGACGCGGAAATGAAAGGGGAGTGTTCCGAGGAACATGTTTCCACTGCGAAGAAGAAGGACACCGGGCATTTGAGTGCCCACAACACCGAGAAAGAACAAATAAGAAGCAAGTGGGTCCTGCCAGAGCAGTTGTGGTAGTTGAAGATGCTGACTCAGAGCATTCTGAAGAAGCTGAAAATGGAGAAGCCATGATTGTGAGAATGACCATGCTGGTGGAGGAAGACAAGTCTGAGCAAAAGAGAAGCCTGTTCCACACCCGGTGCAAAAGTGCGGGCAAAGTCTGTAATGTGATTATAGACAATGGGAGTACCGACAACTTGGTTTCCGAGGAGATGGTCACTAAGTTGCAGCTGGAAAGGAGGAGGCACCCGCATCCATACCGGATTGCGTGGTTGTGGAAGGACCACAAAGCTTGGGTCCGAGAATAGTGTTTAGTCACGTTCCAAATTGGGAAATACCGGGATGAAGTCCTGTGTGATGTATTCCCCATGGATGCATGACATTTACTGTTGGGTAGGCCATGGCAGTTTGATTGGAGTGCAGTGCATGATTGCCGTGCAAATACTTATTCCTTGGTGAAAGATGGAATGCGGCACAAGTTGAAGCCATTGCAGACCAAATATGAGAAGGTGTGCAGTAATGCCAGAATTTGTCTGGTAGAGGGCAAAAAATTTTCTTGCCAAGAAGCGGGATTTGAACAGGTTACAGAAGCAGGTAAATGTCAGAAGATGTTGTCGAAAGCGGTGACTAGACAACACCGAAGTGAAGATCACTTCTCTATCTACCCCGGGTGTCTGATGCAGGAGCATCCGGAGACGATAAAACAACCTTGCATCTTACAAGTTTCTTTTCTAAGTTATTTGCATTTTGGTCGATTTACTTCAGTGTTGAGTAAGGTTCTGTGGGGCAATTATTGGTTGGAAGAAGTTTTAAGGCAAAATGGAGAGGGGTCACGAAATCGTGACATGTCACGATTTCATGACATGTCGTGAAATCGTGACCCCAAAAGTTGCAGTGTATTGTTTGGTGGGTTCCGTCGCGATATCACGACGTCGCGATATCGTGACCATTTTGCAAAGCAACGGGGAGGAGTGTAAGTTGTCGCGATATCGCGACGTCGCGATATCGTGACGGTCTTCAAAACAAAGGCGGAAGGAGAAGAGGGGGTCATGAAATCGTGACTTGTCACGATTTCGTGACCCCAAAGAGCTCTACGTAGAGGAGGCACTTCCGGTCACGATATCACGACAGGTCACAATTTCGTGACCTGTCACGATATCGCGGCCAACCAAAGGCCGACACGTGGCGCAAAAATGGACAGCCACAGAAGTTGAAGAAAATAAAGAGTAGGGTAAGGCCCGAAAGGGGAATAGTGGACGGTCGAGCAAGGCCGAATTTGACACGTGGATAGCCACGTGTAGCTTGAAAATTATGAAGGACACGTGTTTGAAATATTTTACATCCAGGAGGAGGCATGGCAAGTTTTGCATGCGAGAGAATACGTGTATCCAAGTGAAGATGGAGGCCACGTATCATTGAATTTAAATTTGCAGTTGCGTGCATTAAAGGGAGAGAACCATCTTTCGGATGCGTTTTACGAAAAACAACTATAACAGGGCATGGCCGGTATGGAGGAGACGGCAGTACAGGGTACGACGGTGGTTGCAGGTCGAGGAAGACCATGAATGCGAGCAGCAGTGCAGATCGAGCGGTGGCCCATTTATGATCGATAATTTTGAAGCTTCGACAAGGGGGAAAATTTGAATTGGGAATTTCTATTAGGTGGTGGCATTGATTGCCGGGAGGATCGGAGGCCTCGATAAAAACCCAAAATTTTGGTAAGGAGAGGGGGATGGTGGACCGGAGAACAGGGGAGTGGTACAGTGGAAGAATAGAGCCGAACTCGGCCATTGTAAAGCCTGCGGGCTGTTTCATTCAAGCCTGTAAATTTTTTTTTATTTTTTAATGAAAAGGCAAGTTTCTTGAAGTGTTGGTTCTCGGTGCCCCGTCAACTACACTGGCTTATGGATCTCTCTCCACTGAAGACTCCTATCCTCACTCAAAAAAACTTGTCCTCATTGCCCTAGCTAATGGATCTCTATCCACTAGATACTACTATCCTCTGCTCTATCACCTCCAAAGATTACGCTTAGCTCTATCTCAAATTTGCATTAAATACAATCCTTTGGTCTAGCATAAATATACCCAATCTCTATCTCTGATCTACACTAAGAACAATCCTTCGATCTAGCAGAAATCTACTCAATCTCTATCTTTGATATGCACTAAACACAGTCCTTCAATCTAGTACAAATCTGCTCAATCTCTATCTCTGATCTACAATAAACACAGTCCTATCTAGCATAAATTTTCTCAATATCTATCTTTGGTATGGCATAAACTTGTCCTTAAATCTACACCAAAATATATCCTCTAATCTATCCTCAAGCCTTAACACAAAGCTTAACTTAATCACAAATCAAGTCTTCTAGATCTGCCCTAAATCTTAACTCAAGGTTTGAACAAATCAATCAATCAACTCTGCTCACAAGTCTTCTCAAAGACTTACCTCAAATCTATCCACAAGTCCTCTCAATAAATTGCTCTCACTACTCTCAAATTTTCACTAAGACTTGTCTCAACTCTACTACATAAGTCCTCACTGGAACTTGTCCAATCTGCTTCACAAGTATTCACCAAGACTTGTCTCAACTCTACTCAACAAATCTTCCTCAAATCTACATTGTAAGCTTCCACAAAACTTTACTCAACTCAACTCAATTTATCACAAAATCCTCTTTAATCACACCAACAAGTTTCACACATAATCTTGTTCAATCTCACAGAAACATATAGAGAATTGTTAGAGACTCAATATGCTTCATATTTACAACAATGCTCAATCACTTTCAAATTCTCTTTTTACCATAGAAACATATAGAGAATTTTTAGAGACTCAATAAGTTTCACTCACAAAAATGGTTAATCACTTTCAATCTTTCCTTTAACTTAATAAATAATTTAAAGAAAAAAAAATTTCAAAGAACTTGAACTATCACTCCAACACTTTCAATCAATTCTCCACAAAAAAACACTCAATTAATGCATATTCAACAATTCTTATCAAACAAACCTTACATAATAATGATACTCATGATATTTTACAAACCCTAATCATGCACATAAAGGCTCACTCAATATTTCCAACAATGCTTATCAAACAAGGTTTCTATCATCAACCTTTATGCTAGAAGAACCTTCATCAATCAATATTGGATATCTCAATACCAAACTCAACAATGTTTATCAAACAATCCTTTTCACTCGAACTTAGCATTCACAACATCCAATTCAATAGTATTTTACTCACAAGGAAGATGTACCCATACCTTTTATTTAATGGAGATATGCCTTCAAAATTTGTCTTAACCACAATCAAATTTTCCTTTACCAACACTAGGGTTAGGTTACCACAACCTATCTCAACATCTCCACAAAATAATTTTCTCAAATATTATTTTTCATAAAAAATAACAAATCCTTTTGTACACCTTATAATCTCCAAACTCATAATATTCAACTCAATAATTTCACAATAAAACAACACTTAACAATTTTCCTTGCACACCTTATAATCTCCAAACTCATAATATTCAACTCAAAAATTTCATTAAAAACAACATGCATAGAAAAATATCTTATACACCTTATAATCTCCACACCTTATAAATTTCAATCACCAAAAATTAAAATAAAATATTTTAATTTTTCTTTACCTTATAACTCCCCTAAGCACTTAGCATTCACGATAATCTTAAAACAATTAATTTTCAACACCTTGGAAGATAAAATCGAATGGCATACCTTTAGTTTGTTCTACCCACAAAAACTATCTTCGGTGAATTTGACCATGTGAACATTGCACTCCCAACACCCTAGATCCAAGTTAGACCACCAAGTGGGTTGCGTACCCACATAAAACAAACGGTGCACGCTGTCCCAAATACCCTTCCGCACAAAAATGCCAAACAAGTCAAATGAAGGTCTCTTCCTCCAAAATGTTGATTGTGTTGATCGAACTACGATCTCCTCCACATAAGCTTTAACATTCTCCTAACTTCCACCTGTTATACTACCATTGGTGGGAAGTCAAATCACTTTGCGGCCTATGTTGTCTTGTTTCCCTCCAAACTCTTTTAAATGCAATTTATCTTCTTAGATGCAGCGCTCAATATTCTCTTTCTCGCATTCAAAGGTGTGTTAATAAAACTTTAGGAAATGGAAATTATTTCCTATACAAACACATATTATCTTTTGATTTCTCACGTCGACCCTTTTTGAATTTACAAATTCGAATTTAATTTTTAAATATTAAATTTAAAAACGTTTGCCTCCTTTATTAATTTAAATTAAAATTTTAATCAAAGATTAATTTTTTTTAATTTAAATTAAACCTTTGAAAATTGCTCATGGGTCTTTTCAATTTGAACTTTGTTTTTCTTCACCTTGTTATTTGGCCTAAAATAGAATATTATTATTTAATTTAAACTTGCTTCTCCTTTCTTGGGTTTTCATCCTTTGGGCCCATTTTAGGTATATAATATTAAAAATAAATATTATATCCTATTCCTTTTCAATACCTCCTGGCTTATGGAAAAACCACTTGATGTCCTTAATGATGACGACATTAAACCAATATTCTTTTGACATCAATGACAACCAAACTACTCAAAATTTCCAATAGGTGTATTCCAACAAGAGATAGCCATGTGGAATGCATGTTATCATACAATGGTTTGAATATATATGAAGTCATCTATCACTTGTTGAAGCATGCAAACATGTTCCACATTATGTCAAAGATCAAGCCTATTTTATACAGCTTGTCATAACGTTTGCTCATAGTTGAACTTATGGCTACTGTAAAAATGTATATTTTTTGCTGGTGTACATGTTATTTTTGAAATACGTATTACTACAGTTGAAATAATATAGCAAATTGCATATTGGTCATATTTTATCCATCACGATATTGTCATTTACACATTCATACCCATACACATTTGTTCTTCTAAATTCATGTGGTAGGTTAGGATCTGAATTTATCACGTTAGTATGTTACTAGTTATGAAAGGTAATGACAAGTACGATAGCTAGATCAGCAATATTAGGATATCTGATAATGTTATAGTTGTAACTCATGAAATGCACCAAACCACAAGCTTATACTGAGAGTGGGGGTGAACAGTATAAGATCAAACTTCTTACTTTACTTTTCAAAGCAATATTATCCAATATTATAAATCGCAATAATGAAACAATGCACAGATCATCACACACATAAGAGACATAGATTTAATGTGGTTTATCCAATGTGGGCTACATCCGCGGAGAAATATTTCTTATAAATTTCTCAACAAATTTCTTGTAAACAAATTCCCTATTACAATGTTCATGGGCCCTAACCCATAGGAGACATAATCGCCTCTGCTCTTGGTTTGTGGACCTCTATCCATAGGAGACACCAATCCCCTCTTCTTTGATATTCTCACAAAACCTTCTCAAATATGCTCACCACTCTGCCCAAATCTGCTCACAAAAACCTACTCATAAACTTGCTCAAATATTCTCGTAATTGTTGGTCATCAAATCCGCCTAGGTAAGGATTTTGTGTAAGTGTACGTGCCCTAGACCTGGACCAACATTGAAAGGCCGAAGGGAAGAGATGCCCCTCGTGCCAATCTCCGGAGAAAGGTCGGCTCCTATACTAAACTACTTGGATGTTTTAAAGACAAGAGTGTAGGAAAGAGATAAAAGGATAAGGGTTAGAGAAATAAAATAAAAAAGGGTTAAGGGAAGAGAGATTGGTGATTTATGGTGGGAGAGAACAGGAAGCACGATCGCTAATAGACAACTTGAATAGCAGCAGAGAACACCAAGAGTAAAACAAAAGAAACGTAATATCGACTTTCCTATGTATCCTCCCGAACGAGTTTCAGGACACTGTCCCCGATCGCATACCGGACGCAGAGTTCAGCATCTCGATCTACAAACAGGGAGAGATAGAAGAATCAAGCAAGGCAGGCAACATAAAAGAAAGTCAATACAACACTTTTCTACTCCTATGTATCCTTTCGAACGAGTTTCAGGACACTGTCCCCGATCGCATATCGGACGTAGAGTTCAGCATCTCGATCTACAAACAGGGAGAGATAGAAGAATCAAGCACAAAAGGCAGCATAAAAGAGAAGAATTGAGCTCAAAGTCTCTTAGTATTAATCGTAGGACATCAAGTTATAGCAGCTTTCTAGCAGATAGTTCCCCCCTTTTCATTACAATGCCTAGGTTTTTATAGAGGACCCGGGCCTCTAAATCATAATTACACAACAAAGAAGAGTACGCCCTCGAGCTCTAAAAATTTGGCCTTCCTCGGCTCTCACGACTGAGCTTTCAAATCTGTTACCAAAACTGGCAACTGTGACCGGGTCAACCATGGAAAGGTGCATTGATGAGCCGTCTGGACGTCCTTGGTCTCCGGGTGTAGTGATCGAGTGGCCGCCATGCTCGTCGGGTTCTCCATCATAGCTTGATACTTCACTTTTGATTGCCAAAAATGAGCAGCGGGCTTGCTGGGCACGAAAAATTGCATTTATGAGGCACTTGATCGCCTCGGGAAGATACCCGGCTTGGAACGTGTGCCCGTGAAACGCTTCGCTAGGTCTTCGTTCACAACTTCGCTTCGCAATGGTTTTGGGCCGAAGCGAAAACTCCTCCTTGAATGATACTTCGCAAAATTGAGCTTCGCAAAACTGCTTCGGGGGTGGGGAGTGCCGAAGCATATTTACTTCGCAAAATGGGAGAAATACTTCGTTGTGATCCTCCTCAAAATTGTGGTTCGGAGAGATTTCGGCCGAAACACATTCTTGCCTTCAAAATGCTTCATTTCTCTTGGCTTCCAGAACTTCGGTTGAAAATGCTTCGGGCGAAAACTAGCCGAAGTGAATGCTTCGCTAGGTTTTCCACCGAAGTAGAAATGGTTCGGGTGTGAGGAGGCCCGAAGTAGATGCTTCGACAACTTTCTGGCGAAGTAATATTCGATGTTCCCTTGGATTCTGCTTCGCTGGTGCCTTAGCCAAAAATGTTTTGGGCCCGAAGCCCTTTATATTGGTCCTCTTGCATTTTTCTTTGGCAAAACTACTTCGCAACAAATCCTACCCGAAGCAATGCTGAAAGCGCTTCGGGTGCGAAGCTCTTTCTTTGGCAAAACTACTTCGCAAAACTTTTCACCCGAGGCAATGCTGGAAGTACTTCGGGTGCGAAGCAGTTTCGTTTTCCTTTTGGGTGAAGCTCTCTTCTCTAGCTCGTTCGGTAGCGAAGCTTTTTCTCTTTCTACTTCTTATACAAAGGGGTGGCTTTGAAAGCCAAAATTGCTGCAACTCTTCAAAATAAAAATAACAAAGCAAAAAACTTTACACAACACTATACAAAACTTGTTTCTTTTCTACCCCTCGAGAAATGTGACAAAATTGTCAACATTCTTGGCGGCTCACGGGGCAACGAGCTCGTCTCGGTGGGAGGACCCTTAGTCTTGATCCATTGGGCTAGAGTCCTTTCTCGATCCTTCTGGGAGAGCCTCGGTAGCTGGTTCTCCTTCTTCTGCTTCCTCTTCTTCTTTGCCCTAACCCTTCCTTTTCATTCATCTGATTTTGTTATCTGCAAGATTTTCCTTTCAAGCTCTTTGGCTCTCAGATCACTCTCGATCTGCCTTTGCTCTCTATTCTCAGCTGTACATTCCAACTTTTGTATTCGCTACTTCACATCAGAAGTCTCCGAAGAAGACTTGGAAGTGGTACTTGGCTTCGTGATCTTGGAAGAGGATGTATATGCAAATTATATACAAAAGTATATATATACATTTTTTTTTTTTTTAAAGAGAAATTGTCTTTAGCGATGAAAAGTCTTTAGGTGAAGACCATTGACAGAGATCGGTAGGACTTGTCCATCTACATCTTTGAGGATGAATGAATTGGCCGAGTTTACCTTTACAATTTCAAATGGCCCATCCCAAAAGGCGTCCATCTTGTCGTGGTTCCCAGGCTTGGCTTTCCAAGAATCCCACTTCAATACTAGGTCTCCCACATTGAATGTGCGATCAGATGACTTCTTCTTGAACCAGTCTCGGATAACCTGAGTATGCTTAGCAAAGTCTTGATATGCTTCTTCGCGATCCTCCTCCAGTCGTAGTAGCTGAGCTAACCTATTTTCCATCGGACTAACTTCATCTTCTGCTTCTAACAGCTGCAGTGCGGGGATCTCCACATGGATGGGTAAGATGGCCTCCTTGCCATAGACCAGAGCATAAGGCAAAGTTTTGATTGACCTTTTGATAGAAATTCGATCGGCCCACAAATCCCGATCTAGGAGGAGATGCCAAGTCCTTTTGTTCGTCTCTATGAGCTTCCTTAGCATTCTCAATAGAGTCTTGTTGGTGGATTCTGCCAAGCCGTTGCCCTGAGGATAATAATTGGAGGATACTTTATGATATATCCCATACCTGTAGAGGAAATCATTGATTTTAGTGCCTGTGAAGCCAGGGCCATTTTCTGTGATGATTGCTTCGGGGATGCCAAACCTGGTGATCAATCCCCCCAAGAAGGTGACTACAGTCTCTTGATCTGCATGTTTGGTAGGAATCGCTTCGGCCCACCTGGTGAAGTAGTCTGTTGTCGTCAAGATGAACCTATGTCCCACGGAGGAATTTGGTGATACGACTCCTATAAAATCCAACCCCCATTGTTGAAAGGGTGTCTCTACTTGTATCGGATGAAGGGGTAATGCAACATTTTTTTTTCGGCCGACAAACCTCTGACACTGCTCGCATTTACGGCAAACTACGAAGGCATCGACAAAGAGTGTAGGCCAATAGTATCCTGCTTTGATAATCTTTAATGTCATCGTCCTTCCTATGAAGTGGCCTCCAGATAACCCCGAATGGAACTCTCCTAGGACTTTCCTTTTATCATCATCCTTTATGCACTTAAGAAGGACACCATCGATGTTCCTGAAAAATAGGCCTTCGGGGCGCAGAGTGTATCTAGAGGACCGCATCCTGAAATGTCTTCGTTGTGATGCATTTAGATGTGAAGGACACTCGTCGGTGTTGAAATAGCATATTATCTCACTGACCCAATCCTTCTCATCTTCTTCATGGTTAGCGAAGCATCCTTCGGCTGGTAAGTCATCCCTCTGGGATTCTGTCATTTCGGCCGTCGCGCTTTTTGCCAACTCTTGACACAATGCACGACCATGAACCAATTTTGTGGGCTTAATCTCAATGTCAAACTCCTGTATTTTGTTCACCCAACCAGCTCTTTTACTTCCCAATTCTCCTTGGATAATGAAATTACGCACATCGGGGTGAATGACATAGACTGTAACTCGGCTCTGAGAGATGAACTGCTTGAACTTCCTTAGTGATTTCATTACTGCATGCACCTGACGCTCAATGAAATTATACCTTTCTTCATGGGAATTGATCACCTGACTTAGGAACGCGATGGGACGCTCCTCGCCATCTTCTCCCTTTTGCGTCAGGACAGCAGCGTAGCTCTCGGGCTCTCCTATGACATACATGATGAAATCCTGATTGTAGTCTGGATTAATCAAGACCGGTGCCTGAGCAATTCGAGTCTTAATCTCTTCAAAAACTTCCTTTCTTTCTTTAGTCCAGTTAAATTCGGTGCCCTTCTTCAGGAGTTGGGACATCGGCTTGATGACTTGGGCGAAGTCGGGGACAAACTTCCTTACGAAGTTAATCTAGCCGAAGAAATATTGAAGTCCTTTCTTGTCTGTGGGAAGTGGGAGCTTCATTAGAGCCTCGGCTCTATCAGGATCTACAACGAGGCCTTTTTCTGATATCGCGTGTCCCAGCAACTTTCCTTCACTGACTACAAATATGGACTTCTTTGGATTAATTGAGATGCCGAACTCTCGACATTTTTTGAAAACTTGCTGCATATGTAGTGGATGATCTTCCCTTCTTCGGGAAAATATGGTCATGTCATCTAGATAGATGATGATAACCTTATTCAGAAGCTCACCGAAAGCTAGGTCCATCGCCCTTTGAAAAGTGGCTCCAGCGTTCGAAAGGCCAAATGGCATTCGTTGGTAAGCAAATGTCCCCCACTTGGTAGTGAACATTGTTTTATGTTGGTCTTCATCCCTGACCCAGATCTGATTGTATCCAGAGAAACCATCAAGCAGGGAGAAGCGTTGAGCTCCGGCCATCGAGTGCAAAATCTGATCGATTTGCGAAAGAGGGTAGTGGTCTTTGAGAGAAGCCTGGTTCAGGTTGCGAAAGTCCACGCATAGCCGTATATCTCCATTTTTCTTTCTGACTGGGACCAGGTTCGCTACCCATGAAGAGTGCTTGATGGGGTATATGATCTTTGCCTCGAGCATCTTCAGGAGTTTGGCTTTCATCAGGACCTCGATCTTAGGATTGACCGGCCTCTATTTTTGTCGAAAAGGTTTGACCCCCTCCTGCAATTCAATTGTGTGTTGAACCAACCGCCGATTGTATCCCCTGAGATCTTGATAAGACCAAGCAATTATGTCGAAAAACTTTCTGCACAGATCCTATATCTGTTCTATCTCCTTCGCAGTGCAGTCGGTTCCCACCTTTATCATTTTCCCAGGTTCGAGCTCCAAATCTTGATACTGTTTCTCATGGACTTTGATCATGTGGGAGAAAGCTCGGTCATTCTGATCAAAGAGACTTTCAAGGGTGATTAGTCCCTTGGGAACATGATTATTCTTCAGTTGGATCAACCCTTCATATTCTCCTTCATCAGAGCTTCGGTCTTCGACTGTGGCGGCTTCTTGGATCATGAAATTTACAATCTGCTCGTCGTTATCAAACACTTGCCAATGCAGTTCTTTGTCTGGGATAGAGGGCCTATAGATCATCCTCACAGCTCTAGGCTTGTGCACCATGTCTTCTACTGGAGAGTATCTGGCCGCGATGGATGCCAGAACATCGGCATGTCGGTTCATTTCTCGTGGGATTGACTGTAGATTGAGAGATTCGAACTGATCGAACAAGTCCCATACCCTATTGCGGTATGATCTTAGATAATGTTTCTTTGAGGTACACCTGTTTGTGACCTGGTTGCAAACCAGTTCAGAATCCTCGAAGATTTGGAGATGTTTTATGCCTAACTTATCAGCTTTCTTAAGTCCTAGGCATAATGCTTCGTATTCCGCTGCATTGTTAGTGTAGCTCCATGTCAACCGGTAGCAATACTCCTTTTGCTCGTCGGATGGTGAAACTAGAAGAATCCCTGCCCCAACATCATTTTTACATCGAGCACCATCGAAGAACAACTTCCATAGTTCTTCCTGGACACTTGTTCTATTCCCTGGTTGGGAGTGCTTATTAGGCTTGACGATCGCATAACACCCTATTTCGGTCTCCACCATGGCATTGAAGTCTGCCAATGAGAACTCATCTTCATAGCTCAATTGCGCAAGAGACTCTTCGATCAGGTCCACTTGCTCTATCTCCTCCACTAGTGCATTCACTGGTTCGCTACTTTCTTCTTCGGACATCTTTTGCACAAGAAAGGAAGAAGGCTTTTCATTGTAGATCTTTACCTTCTTTCCTTTGAATGGAACCTCTAGGTGAGAGTAATCCATAGATAGATACCCGCCCAGTTTAGCCATGAATTCTCTTGACAAGCACATACTAAAATATGGCTCCAAGTCGACTACAACTACCTCTTGTATGACTGTGATCTGAGGCATCTTATGTAGCCGAATAGGAATGTCTTTGATCACTCCCATGGTCTTCACTGGAGTCCCATCCAATTGGAGTACACCCTGGCTGCTTCGCGTATACTCCATTCCTATTTCTTCGTAGACTGCTCTTGGCATGACTGTTGTAGCGGCCCCAAAGTCGATCATACAGTTATGTACAATATAACCTTCCATTTGTAGGGTTAGGTAGAACGGAGGTGGTCTGTTCTTCCCCATGATAGATGTGGATAGGGTCTGCACAAGAGCAAGCGGTGTTGGCCCTTTTGCTTTAATTGTCTTCAATGATTCTTGCAGCAAGTCCACCTGTCCAGGTAATTGCAGTGCATCGTACAGGCTGATCTTAGCCGAAATCTTCTTCAATTCCTCTATGATGTTGTATGCCAGAGGTTTGAGCACTTCGGGTTCCTTTCTGGGTTCGTACCGGGTACGATATTGCTCTGTAGCTTCAACTCTTTGTCGCTTGGTGAGGGAAGGAAACTTGAGCTTTTCCTTAGCCTGCTCCTTAGTTTCTGCCTGAGGTGGTTCGACAGAGGCCTTTTGAGCCTTTTCTTTGACTGGTGTAGGCGAAGAAGCTTCGCTCGGGGCCGAAGTAGACGATTGTCCCTTCTCGGGCTGAACCTGCTCTTTTGCGGGAGCCGTCTGAGTGGCATCCGCTTCTATTGTCTTCCTTCCTCTTCTGGTAAGTACTGCAATGGGCTCCTCCTCGCCAATTGCCAAGTTCCGATTCATCTGCCTAATGACGTTCACCTGACCGCTGTGACTACTGTTCGCCAGTGTTTGTACATAGTGTTGGTGTAGGGTGCAGGTATTCTCTTCATGCGGGTCATTGCACATAGAGCACCAATATACATAATCGAAAGTGCTCGGAGCTTCATCAATTGCAGCATTCCTCGTCGTAGCCTTCCCTTGCTGGACTGCTTGGTCTTTGGTAAGTGCAGACGTAGGATAAGGTCTTCTCGGTTGGAATTCCTGCTGCGCTTGCTTCTTCTTTACAATGGTCATGTCATTTGACAACATCTAAACCGTAGAGTTCAGGGACTGCATCTCCTATAGAATTTTGGTCTGTATATCATCGACTTTCGAAACGATTGGCAAGGAAGCCATCGTCGGTATTGGAGGTAGGGCGGGGAGTTGAGGTAGTGTTGGCAGCACAGGAAAAGCCAAAGTGACCATGGGCTATGGAGCTAAAAATGTAGGGAAATGGATCTACGGAGCAGTGATTTGAGACACGACGGGATTCGGATTCCAAGATGAAATCGGGAGTGCGGGGGTGGTGGAGATTTGCGAAGCGGCTGCGCTTGCATATTGGAGTTGTAAGAATTTGGGAAGTATAGGCATCGACATCCTTTGGGGGAGCTTCCCTACAGCTATTAAATCCATCTCTGCTCTCTTAGCTAACTCATACAACTCGAGAAAAGTATTAACGTTAGAATATCTTACCATGAGACCGATATCGGGGTTGAAAGCCCGAAGGAAATAGAGCATTGCAGCTTCGTCGGTTGGCCGAAGTCCAACTGGCACTCTCTGCCAGGTTCGAGCGAACCTCACATTGAAATCCATGATCTCCTCTTGTGGATGTCTTTTGATTGAAGTGAACTGGTGCAGCAGAGAGGTAGGATCACAAGATTCATTGAAATTTCCCATCAGCTGATCAGCTAACTGATCCCATCTCGTAATACTACCGAGTGGTAGAGATCTATACCAATAGAGGAGTTTCCCTCTAAGGGAAAGGACCAGAAGCTTTACCATAATTGGCTCTTCGGTAATGTCGTGGATCGCCGCCAGAGATATTATATCCTGGATGTGCTCCAGAGCGGTTTTCCCAGTTCCATCGAACGTTGGGATCTTCTTTATGGCAGCAGACGACACTTGTCCTTGCCCTGCTAGATTCAGCGGTGACAAGGAATCCCATGCTGGGCACAACCTGGGTGGTTGTGGCTACTGCATTTGTTGTTGTTGTTGTTGTTGTTCGTTGTGCCATACTTGCTCCTGGATTTTGAGAAATAGGAATTCTCGAAGCTCTCCCTTGACTGCTAATAGGACAACTAATAGGAATGGAGGGACTAGGATGCTTCGGAGAGTTGGGAGGATTGGGAGGAAAACTGGATGTTGTACTATCAGAAGTTGAACCTTGTCTGCCAACAGAGGATGTTCCTTGTAACAGTGACTCGGGGGTGACCAACCTTGATTGTTCCCCGAAGGCGTCAATATCTAGCTCAAAGAATTCGGTTTCCTCTCCTCTATTCTTAACTCTCCATCTCATTTGCATGAAGGCACAGACTTTTGGTACTGGTCTTTACGACTTAAAGATTCTTGGGTAAACAGAGTCGCCAGATGCTAAGAGTCTTTCGATAATGAGAGCATCGGTTCTCACTACCACTAGTCAGGTGAGACTGACCAGGTCACACCGGGAACTGATTAGAACTATTGGCCCCGATGAAATGGGATTGCGCATTAAAATATGGGACCTTGACTGGTTATGGATCTTTCTGAGACAGACACAGTCGGTCCCACCGGGCATGCCAAAAATTGTTGGTCATCAAATCCACCTAGGTAAGGATTTTGTGTAAGTGTACGCGCCCTAGACCTGGACCAACATTGAAAGGCCGAAGGGAAGAGATGCCCCTCGTGCCAATCTCCGGAGAAAGGCCGGCTCCTATACTAAACTACTTGGATGTTTTAAAGACAAGAGTGCAGGAAAGAGATAAAAGGATAAGGGTTAGAGAAATAAAATAAAAAAGGGTTAAGGGAAGAGAGATTGGTGATTTATGGTGGGAGAGAACAGGAAGCACGATCACTAACAGACAACTTGAATAGCAACAGAGAACACCAAGAGTAAAACAAAAGAAACGTAATATCGACTTTCCTATGTATCCTCCCGAACGAGTTTCAAGACATTGTCCCCGATCGCATACCGGACGCAGAGTTCAAGCATCTCGATCTACAAACAGGGAGAGATAGAAGAATCAAGCAAGGCAGGCAGCATAAAAGAAAGTCAATACAACACTTTTCTACTCCTATGTATCCTTTCGAACGAGTTTCAGGACACTGTCCCCGATCGCATACCGGACGCAGAGTTCAGCATCTCGATCTACAAACAGGGAGAGATAGAAGAATCAAGCACAGAAGGCAGCATAAAAGAGAAGAATTGAGCTCAAAGTCTCTTAGTATTAATCGCAGGACATCAAGTTACAGTAGCTTTCTAGCAGATAGTTCCCCCCCCTTTTTCATTACAATGCCTGGGTTTTTATAGAGGACCCGGGCCTCTAAATCATAATTTCATAGCAAAGAAGAGTACGCCCTCGAGCTCTAAAAATTTGGCCTTCCTCGGCTCTCGTGACTGAGCTTTCAAATCTATTACCAAAACTGGCAACTGTGACCGGGTCAACCATGGAAAGGTGCATTGATGAGCCGTCTGGACGTCCTTGGTCTCTGGGTGCAGTGATCGAGTGGCCGCCATGCTCGTCGGGTTCTCCATCATAGCTTGATACTTCGCTTTTGATTGCCAAAAATGAGCAACGAAGCTTGCTGGGCATGAAAAATTGCATTTATGAGGCACTTGATCGCCTCGAGAAGATACCCAGCTTGGAACGTGTGCCCGTGAAACGCTTCGCTAGGTCTTCGTTCACAACTTCGCTTCGCAATGGTTTTGGGCCGAAGCGAAAACTCCTCCTTGAATGATACTTCGTAGAATTGAGCTTCGCAAAACTGCTTCGGGGGTGGGGAGTGCCGAAGCATATTTACTTCGCAAAATGGGAGAAATACTTCGCTGCGATCCTCCTCAAAATTGTGGTTCGGAGAGATTTCGGCCGAAACACATTCTTGCTTTCAAAATGCTTCGTTTCTCTTGGCTGCCAGAACTTCGGTTGAAAATGCTTCGGGCGAAAACTAGCCGAAGTGAATGCTTCGCTAGGTTTTCCGCCGAAGTGGAAATGGTTCGGGTGTGAGGAGGCCCGAAGTAGATGCTTCGGCAACTTTTTGGCGAAGTAATCTTCGATGTTCCCTTGGATTCTGCTTCGCTGGTGCCTTAGCCAAAAATGTTTTGGGTCTGAAGCCCTTTATATTGGTCCTCTTGCATTTTTCTTTGGCAAAACTACTTCACAACAAATCCTACCCGAAGCAATGCTGAAAGCGCTTCGGGTGCGAAGCTCTTTCTTTGGAAAAACTACTTCGCAAAACTTTTCACCCGAGGCAATGCTGGAAGTACTTCGGGTGCGAAGCAGTTTTGTTTTCCTTTTGGGTGAAGCTCTCTTCTCTAGCTCGTTCGGTAGCGAAGCTTTTTCTCTTTCTACTTCTTATACAAAGGGGTGGCTTTGAAAGCCAAAATTGCTGCAACTCTTCAAAATAAAAATAACAAAGCAAAAAACTTTACACAACACTATACAAAACTTGTTTCTTATCTACCCCTTGAGAAATGTGACAAAATTGTCAACAATAACACCTACTCAAATCTTCTCACAAAAACCTACTCATAAACCTGCTCAAATATGCTCATAACACTTGCTCAAATCTAATCATAACACCTGCTCAAATATGCTCATAACACCTACTCAAATTTGCTCATAACACCTGCTCAAATCTGCTCATAATTTTCCCAATTCTTGCATACAAACAAAGCTCATATATACCCAAAAACCAAACATGAACAATATGCAAATTTACTTCACAAGTTTGATCTATAACCTTTGCACTTTTATTCCCAATTTCATTCAAAGCATTGTACAATTTTATTCATAAAAACTGACCTATAATCTTTGCACATTCATTCCCAATATCAATCACAACCAATGCACAAATTGCTTCACAAACCCTTGCAAATTTTCTCTCAATATCAATCAAAACTAATGCACATAAAATCAATCCCTATACCTCCAATCATATGACCAAAAAATATTTTCTTCAAATAAAAACCACCCTTGAGAAAGGAATTAAATCACCATACCTCTAAATTTACCTTAATTATGATAATCTTCTATTTGTATGGGCTTCTCAAAACCTGTCTTAATAAAAATAACTTTCCTTTCTTTTGCCACTTCAAAAACAAGTTAGTATATCCCTTTTTCTCTTCTTGATTAGATATCAAAAATATTCACATTAAAATCCTCTATCAAGAAGTGCTCAATTAAGGCTCAAATATAATATCTTATATTTCCCTCACAATATAAAACTTTATCAATAGCATAAACCCTTTTAACCCCTTTCTATGATATGCCAAAAATACAACTAACAATAATCACAAATACACCTTATTTCTCCTTTCTAAAATATGCAAAGATACAAACAATAAACACAAATACACCTTATTTCTCCTTTCTAAAATATGCAAAGGTACAAACAATAAACACAAATACACCTTATTTCTCCTTTCTAAAATATGCAATATTACAACTTTCAAATAATACCCAAATCACCTTATATTTATTCATGCAACATTATATTTACAAATAATCCTTATTGCACCTTATGACTCCTTTTCTAAATCAAAAATATAAAAAATAAAAAATTGCTCTTATTGTAACCAAATAATCCCTATGAATTGTCTTCCTTTTCATATACAATTAATCAATATTTTTCCTCATACTTCAGCCAAAAAGCCCAGTGAATTATAAAATTTAATAAAAAAATTTGCTCATACCTCAACCAACAAGCTAGGCACACTCAAGAAGAATATAACTTGAAACCTCTATCCACATAGCACCCTAGCACTAGCTAGATGACTAGCTGGGATACCCTAGCAGGTAGAATGGAAAATGTAAGACACAATAAAAACCTTCTCTTCATTGTCTCACTACCCAACAAAACAATGTCTCTGCCTACCAAAATAGACCCTACGTGATTCAATCCCACAACCCCTCATTCGGAAGCACCTTAGTGCTAGCTAGACAACTAGCTAGACTAGCCACCCAGATGTAATCCCAATCATGGCACAAAAATATTATCATTTTTCTCACTGCCTTAAATCTCCTTTTTATCTGCTTCAATTTGTTCGCATGGAGAGTATTAGATTTTTGCATCCTAACACATTAGACTCAAATTAAAATAATCATGCTCCTTATATATGCTTTTTCCCTTATATCCAAAGACATCGACGCATATCTAAATATTCATTTTTTTATTGCCTCCATAAACTTTGGCGCCTCCTTTTTCAAAACTTTATATTATAATATTTTAAATATTATAATATTAACTCTTAAATTTTGTCCCATGCATTTTAAACCTTTTTCTCTCTTTTAATTTTTAACTCTTTTTTTCCAAAGCAACTTTTTAATTTTGTCCATCTCTTTTAATTTTTTAAAACTCTTTGTCCTATGTAACTTTAAACTTTTGTCCCAAGCTTTTAAACTTCTCTTTATAATATTTAAATTTAAAATTTAAATATTATTACCCTTTGCTTGGATTTTTTTTTTCTTTGCGTCATGCTTGCCTTGGATAATTTTTTTAATTTTTCTATTCACTAAGCCCATATTTGACCTTAATGAAATATTGTCCATCCTTATAATATTTTCACTCTTGAAGAATATTCCTGCCTTGAGTACCATGCACCTTTGACATCAATGACAACTCAATATTTCTAATATATATAGCTTGTCATAACATTTACTCATAATTGAACTTGTGGCTACTATAAACACGAATATTTTCCACTAGTGTGCATGTTATATTTGAAAGACGTCTTACTGCAGTTGAAAAATACAAAAAAGTATAGATTACTCATATTTTATCCATCGTGATATTATCATTGACACATTCATGCCCATACACATTTGTTCTTCTGAAGTCATGTGGCGGGTTAGGATCTGAATTTATCATGTTAGGATGTTGCTGGTTACAAAAGGTGATGATAAATATGATAGCTAGGTCAGCAAGATTAGGATATACAACAAGGTTATAGTTGTAACTCATGAAATACACCAAACTTGGACATAGACTATTGATATCCTTAACATACAGATGCAACACAGTCTTAAAATAGTGAAGTGTTTCAGTAAATGTAGTGGAGAATATGATGGGCACAGTTATGGATAACTATCTATTGGAAATTATGATGGTTTGAACCGGATATCAGGGTTTTGGTGATTATAATGTCACAGTGGTATCCTATAGAAAATTTATAAGATATGTGACCTTATGCTTTTCCTTTTATTTGAGGTGCTAAATGAGTTTATACGAGGAAGGGCCGAGTGTATCTATCATGGCGTCTAATACTTTTGTAATGTTGGCCCATGACACATCTGGTGGGAGACTGTCTGATATTGGGAGCATTCTCGTTCCCCCAATCTTAGCATCATTATCTTGAAACATCATTTTTTATTGCTTGCATCGTGCGGGAATGATTGTACTTGGTATTAACAAAAGAAATTAGAAAGAACCAATAGAGTGACACAGTAAGAGATGTATCAAGCATTGGTGAATGACGAACATGGTATAAAGTTGATCAATTATATAAGTCGTGATATGGGGTTTCTTGAAATTATTTGTGCATACAATAGTGGTGGTAAAGATGTTTTTGTCCATAATGTCGAGGAGTTGCATAGGCTACTTATTAATAAAATCGAAGAGAAAAGCAAAAAATACAGTTGCGTAGGTACTATGATTACAAATGAATTGTGGACTTGCATGGGTACTATCTTATCAGCAGGTATCATGAAGCACATGTATTCAACTGAAGTGAAAGTTTTTTGAATGATTCAATCATTTAATTGATACACTTATAACGATTGTTATCAAAGATTCCATAAAGCTATCTCTATTATTGAAAATCTAAAGCATTCAAGGTTTAACCTATAACCATTATAAACTCACTTCCAACTCACCCAAATTTATAGTTTTTGTATCTACGAAGAAGTATGAAAATAAGTTTAACAAGTGAAATTCCTACGAGAACTCAATACAATAATTTGTTAATCACTGAATAATAACAATACCATAAGAATTTTAATAGACAGTGTCGACAAATGGCGCTAAAATGTAAAAGTGATTTACTCCTGAAATGGATGGGTGCCATATATGATTTGAATTATTTCTACATTACTTGGCCAAATTTCAAGTTGATTTTAATTAATATTCTATACATTATGCATATTAAAGAAGGGAACAAGCGCCTATGCTTATTTTAATGCCTAAAGGCCAAAACTAAAGATAAGGGGAATTAAAGAATAGTTGGGTCATGTGCATAATAGATTTGGTATGATAGAATATTACAAAAGTAGGTGAATAAATGTGAATAAAAGAAGCGTAACCAAATGAAATGAAAGGAAAAAAAATGAAAATGAATAGTGGGTTGTGGAAAAGAGTTAAATAGGTCATTACGGCACAAAAATGAGGATTGGTATTTTGGAGCCAGAAGAGAGTAGAGAAAGTGGAACATTATATTGATTTGGGAGCATCTCCTTCCACGCTGGAATGTGTTGAGCAAGGTGCAGAAATAGTATTGTCATTTTTTTCAACACAGTCAGACAGATCGGTTGATGCAGTGGACAGGAGTTAAGAGGTTCTTCAGAGTATGTACAGTGGTTTTCCAAAAGATAGAAGTGGCCCATATACTAAAAATCAAAAGAAAATCACAAGGAAGAAAACTATCGCGATATCGTGACATGTTGAGAAGAAATAAAACTGTCGCGATATCGCGACATGTTGGCAAGAAAGAAAAACTGTTGTGATATCGCGACATGTTGGCAAGAAATAAAAACTATTGCGATATCGCGACATGTTGAGAAGAAAGAAAACTATCGCGATATCGCGACATGTTGGCAAGAAAGAAAAATTGTCGCAATATCACGACATGTTGAGAAGAAAGAAAAATTGTCGCAATTTCACGACATTTTCGGAGAGAAAGCACAAGCAAGAAAAATTGTCGCAATTTCACGACATGTTCGGAGAGAAAGCGCAAGTAAAAAAAATTGTCGCGATTTCGTGACATGTTCGGAGAGAAAGCGCAAGCAAGCAAAACTGTCCCGATTTTGCGACATGTTCGGAGAGAAAGCACAAGCAACCAAAACTGTCACGATTTCGTGACATGTTCGGAGAGAAAGTGCAAGCAAGCAAAACTATCATGATTTCACGACATGTTTGGAGATAAAGTGCAAGCAAGCAAAATTGTCACGATTTCAAGACATGTTCAGAGATAAAGCGCAAGCAAGCAAAACTGTCGTGATTTCGCGACATGTTGGAAGAGAGAAAGGCAAGTAGAAAAAGTGTCGCGATTTCGTGACATATTGCAAGGAAGGTTGTACGGACAAAAAAGTGTCACGATTTCGTGACATATTGCAAGGAAGGTTGTACGGACAAAAAAGTGTCATGATTTCACGACATATTGCAAGGAAGGTTGTACGAATGAAAAAGTGTCGCAATTTCGTGACATATGGCAAGGAAGTTTGTACGGACGAAAAAGTTTCATGATTTTGCGACATGTTGCAGGAGAGAGAGTCCGAAAGAAAAAGTGTCACGATTTTGTGACATAATGCAGGAGAGAGAGTCCGAAAGAAAAAGTGTCACGATTTCACGACATGTTGCAGGAGAGAGAGTCCAAGAGAAAAAGTGTCACGATTTCACATGTTGCAGGAGAGAGAGTCCGAGAGAAAAAGTGTCACGATTTCACAACATGTTGCAGGAGAGAGATTCGAGAGAAAAAGTGTCACGATATCGCGACATGTCGAGTTTTCATGACCCGAAGGCAAGAGATAGAGTCAAGGATAAAAAGTGTCACGATATCGTGACATGTTAGGTTTTCACGACCCATAGGCAAGAGAAAGAGCAAAGGAGAGAAAGTGTCACGATTTCGTGATATGTCACATTTTTGTGACTAAAGGAGGAGAGAGAAAGTAAGAAGGTGAAAGTGTCGCGATATCGTGACATGTTGTGTTTTCACTGGTTGAAGCCGAGAAGAGTAGCAAGGAGGCGAAAGTGTCATGATATCGCGACATGTGTTTTCATTGGTTGAAGCTGAGAAGAGTAGCAAGGAGGCGAAAGTGTCGCGATATCATGACATGTTGTGTTTTCGCTGGTTGAAGCCGAGAAGAGTAGCAAGGAGGTGAAAGTGTCGTGATATCACGACATGTGTTTTCGCTAGTTGAAGCCAAGAAGAGTAGCAAAGAGGCAAAAGTGTCGCGATATTGCGACATGTGTTTTCACGGACGAAAGCTGAGAGGAGGACAAAGAGGCAGAAGTGTCATGATTTTGCAACAGGTCACGTTGGTGCGAGCAAGAAGAGAACCCAGCCAAAATAAGATATGTAATAGTTAACTGAAGTTCTATGGCAGTTACAGGGGCAGTTGTAGAAGAAAAACATGCAGCTAGAATAAGTTGAGTTAACTGAAGTCAGTTCATCAGTTACAAGTGCATTTACAGAGAAAAATCATGCAGCTAAAATAAGAATAGTGAACTAAAGTCAGAACAACAGTTACAGGGCTAGTTACGGAGTGTAATCATCGAGCGACAGTTAAAGTGAAAGTCATCAGACGAAGATCAAACTTGAGCCGTAACTATTTACAGGATGCATGAAAGAATACTGTGTGATAAAGGAGTTACATATAGAAGTCTCTATTAATAAGTTGCATGCGAAAAATATGGAAGTTAAAAATAGAGTCAGAGCTTTGTTATAAAAGGAGGTCTGCGTGGAGAATTAGAGTGTGGTGAAAGGAGAGAAAAAGTGCTACAAGAAGAGGGCAGGAAGTGTGCTGAAATAGAGCGTTAGGCAGAGCCGTGAGAGCCATAAGAATGCAATAAGAAGCACTATAAGAGGGCTGTAAAAGTGCAGTAAGCAGAGACTGAAGTGAGTGTGATGTTTTGGTGAATAGTGAGAGAGGTTGGGTTAGCAATATACCAGTCAGGGTCTTGTATAAGAGAAGGCATCTTTATTTCAAACTTATAGTTTCAAAATTGTAGTCCAAGTTGGTGCTTGGAATTAGGGGTTGGTGCTCCTTTCTGTTGGTGCAGATAAATTAGGGGTTGGTGCAGATAAATTATGGGTTGGTGCAGATAAATTAGGGTTTGGTGCTCCTTTCTATTGGTGTAGATAAATTAGGGGTTGGTGCTCCTTCTGTTGGTGCAAATAAATCATTGGTTGGTGCTCCTTCCAGTTGGTGCTGGTAAATTGATTGTAAAGTTGTTGTTTTGCAAAGGCTGGATTTGGATGGGAGTCCAAGCAGTCATTTTTTAGGAGTAGCCAAAACTGGTGAACCTCGTTACATCTTGTTTTGTGTGATGCTCTCTTGTTATATTTGCTTTATGTGGTTTAAAGCTTTCATTGTTTTGGCTTTAAGAGTTGAATTTTTTAAGTTTTAAAGAGCCACACTGATTCACCCCCCCTCTCAGTGTCATTGTGAGACTAATAGAATGAAGTTTCACCATGGGATGTCGTTTATGCACAGAGTATTCTGTATTTTTAGAATTTATTGAAAATCATATTTTGTAATATTTTGGAAATACATGAGTTTTATACATGTTGATGGTTAACTCATTTCTTATTTTTCAATATATTGCATTTATCCTTAGAATATTGCACTGCATTAAATGTCATATTGCATGAATTTGGGTCACATTTAATGTTGGTTATACAGGATACAAATGTTGCAGGTTCTATGGAAAATTTTAAAGTTTTACCATTTTATTTTATTTCTTTAGCCCTAATTTTTTCATTTTTTTAAGTTTTTCCAAATTAAATAAAAATATATAAAAAATAAAAAATAAAATCCAAAAGAAGAGAGGCATAGGCAAAGAATAAGCTTTAAACTGTTATTTAAAGCAATTTCTATTTTAGTTTGAAGCAAATTGGAAATTATAAAATTATTTATAAAATTCACATTTTTAAGAAATTTTATAATTTCAGACTTTATTTCATTTTAAGTTTTGTATTTCATTTTCAAGCAATAAATTAATTTACCTTTATGAAAATTAATTTCACTAAAGGGAGTAATTTATTTGGCATTCAAAAGGCCATTGTATTCAAGGCTATAGATTAATTTCCCTTTATGAAAATTAATTTCATCAAAGGGGGTTAATTTATAAAGGTTTTCAAATTTTATTACATTTTAAGGTTTATCATTTGGATCATTTTTCTTTCATGTTTAAAGCAACATAAAAATCAATTCACTCATCATTTCATTAAGTTTCATAAATAATCAATAGCATATCATAATAAAATATTACCTATGTAGGCCCCTTGTTAACAATTATTTATAAATCACTAAGGTATTCCAAGCACTTATTTGATACATTTTCATAACATACAAACACACATTAAGTAAAATGAACCTTGGAGAAATGTTTATTTCTTTACAAGAGAGGGTTTTCATTTTAAAATCCTAACTATGATGGGGATTTTGCAATTGGGCAAAATTTCCACTCAATAGAATTGGTGCTAGGAGGGCCTGAATTGGTTTACTTTATTGTTACTTAAAATCAAAGTATTCATGTTTCTTTGAAATATTTATTTGAAGGCATTGGTTTAATTGATGCATATCTTTCAGTTGATTGTTAGTCATTTCATGCTTCTTTGCAAGATATTTCTTTGACTAACAAACTTGGCATTAAATTTGTGTTCTATAAGGTCCATTAATGGCATTGTTTATTTCAATAGGGGTAGCAATTGCATCCTAGATTGGTGGTTATTATTATCATTTAAACATTCCTACCCATCAAATCCCTCTAGGTGTAGAAGAATATTTACCTCAGTTTAGGCATGATGTGGCCTTGGATGAGGAACATATTCAAATATATAAGGACATTTTAATTTATTTGTAAATTATGCATGAAGATGTCACTTGTAGGTTGTTTTCATACACTTTGGATGAGGTTGCATTAGATTGGTACATCCACGTACCTCTAGATTCTATTATATCTTGGGATCAATTAGAGGTAATATTCCTTAACCATTTTGGAAAACTAGCACCCTTGAATCTAACAATGTCTAATGTGAATAATCAATGTGATGAAATTGAATGCCCTTATTTTACAACCACCTTAGATATTATTCAAAATGAAGTGCAAGTTTCAAATCCAATATTCACCAATGAGGATTGTAGTAATCAAGCTCATAAAAATGTAGAAATGCATGAGTCTTCAAATATTGGAGAAGTCCTAGATCTAACTAGCTTTGAAACATGTGATAGAATAGGACCTTCCATAGAGTTGAATGAAATAATTACAATAGATGATCAAGAAAGCCAATGTGTTTCAAATAGTGACTCACTAGAAATGAAAGGTTTAGAGTCATTATTTACAAATGAGGATTGGGATAATCATAGAAAATTAAATGCAGGAGTTGATCCAATTTTGGAAACAATTGAGCCCTCAAAAGTGGATGAAGGTGAGTTTGAAAAGCAGTCAATTGTTGAATTTAAAGAAATGAAATAAGGGATGCAATCTCATCAAATGTTACAGGAAGATAATTATTATAATTGTTGGGGAAGATATGAAGAATTATTTGTTTCTCACACTCCTACTGATGAAATTTGTGTTTCACTTGATATGCAGGATGTTGAAACATTTGTCTCACATGAAGATCTTGCAATTCCTATCCAACCAAAAAATGGCATGCCAATTTCAAAAATAGAGAAGGTTCCAAAATTTTATCATTTTAAACATGAGTTTTTAGAACATTTTTCTGAAATAGAAAAGAAGGAAATGGTAAATGTTTCTTACGATTCATCTATTTTAGATGAAGAAGGGGTAAAATCTTCTCTTTCATTCTCGAATACTAAATATTTGAGTGAAAATTTGCATGATTATATTGAATATTCAAATGAAGAAACTCAATGTATGGCTAAAAAAGAATTATAATTTTCTATTCATCCAAATGAAAATATTGCTTTGTTTGATCAACAAGAGTTATGGTTTGAAAAGGATGGATATATTCTTGATTGGATGCCTAATTTTGATGCTTTTGAAAAATAGGTCATTGATGAAGGTAAAGGGATACGAGATGATGATGGTGATAGAAATCATGAAGAAAAAGAAAATATTACAATGGATCACCAAGTAGTGGTAAATGAAAGTGTACAAAAGGTAGAATCTCATCCTTTGTGTCCAAACATCCAAGAATCAGGTAAAAATTTGCATAATTATTTATTGGATTCGAATGTTATTTATGATAAATTCCATTGAAGGATGATAAAGAATGAGAGTGGGTTCCTATTCATACCATTAATGATATTGTTTTTTTAAATGAAATAGAAGTAGGTATCCTTGAATTTTTGAATCAAGTTCACCAACAATTAACAAATGAATTTAGGATACAAACTTATAATGATCCTCATTTAGTAGATATCCTATATTCTTGCAAATTGTTGCATGAGTATGATTGGCCTAAAAACATGGATGATAACTTTGTTTTAAAATTTTCAAAAATAGCCTCCTATTTGAAGAAAATCCTATATGCTTGTGAAAATGAGAACTTAAGTTAGAATGATGAATCAAGTTTTGAAATTCACACCTCATTGAATAAGCAAAAGATAATTGAATATCATGTTTTTGTTTGCAAGTTTAGTGAATCAAATCCTAAACATGGAATTTCTAGTAATTGTGAATCAAATTGGTGGGATGAGAAAGGCAAAATAAAATTGGTTATATTGTTTGGCCTAATATTCTTTTGGTTGGATTTATGTAAAAGTTTGCATACATATAATAATATATTTCTTTTACAGTGTGCTAACTGTGTTTGGAATCCAGGGAAGTGATAGCATAAATCTAGTATCATCTTGTATATAGTGTATATTTTTGCAAATAGATTTTTGGATTTTTTTTGTGTTTTTTGTTTTGTTTTGCTACATAATTTTTGATGTGTTTGCATATTTGGTTTGTAATAAAGTTGGCTTATGCCAAATTTTGGATTTTTTTTCATGTTATCATTTTGTTTTTTAAAGCTTGTTGGAATTTTTAGTTTTGTCTCTTGATTAAGGTAGGTGTGGTAGTTGCAATAGACATTTGATGAATTTTTTTGGCATTTATTCCTATTTCACTAAAGATAAATTTCCTATTTTAAAAATATATGAAACTTGAAGAAAAGGAAAGTAAGATGGTTTAATGTTTATCCTTATAAATTTGAATAAAGATATTAAAATTTGGAACAATGAATCATTTTTTCAAAGCTCCACAAATAATGCAACATATTAAAAGAACATTTCTTGAAATCTTGAAAGATGAAGTTATGCAGTTTTGTAGATTTTAGGTGAAAATCCAATGAGCTCAATTTTTTAATCTTACTTGATCTCTAACCTAGGTGGTGGGTGAATTTTGCAAAGTAGCATAAAGCTTGATAAAAGCAAAGTAAATATGATGGAAAGTAAATTCAAATCAGTCATGATAGTCTTGATAACCTTCATCGAGGCTATATATTCCTGACTGGTAGTGAAGCTATGTCTAGACTAAAATGAAAAAAAAAAAGGTAAAACTCATCTAATACTTTAGTGATTCAAACAATCTCTACCGGGGCTATAAATGCTTGGTTGGTAGTAGAGCAATGTCTTGAAGAGAGCAATGTAGAGGTGCACTTCAAAGAGCAATTTTTTATAGCTTAACTACAAAATTGATAATGTAAATATGAATAGTTTTAGGAATACAAAATTAATCACAGAGCACACATCGAGCAGATGTGAATGATGTAGGTATTTCAGATAGAAATTGTCTATTCAAATTCTTTGGATATTATGGATGCTCATTTTTCTAATTTTTGGGTTTTTTTGGTTTTAAAATTGGGTTCTTAAGTCTGAAATGCTCAGGAACATTTCCCAGCAGAGTCACCATTTGTTGTGACTAAATCACAAGAACCCCAAAATTGGGAATCCACTTGAAAATTTGGAAATTTTTTAGTTTTTTATTATCATGTTTTGAGAGTTTTGTTGGTATTTTGTTTACCTTTTTGATATCATAAAGCAGTTTGTATTGATGTTGCTTTGTGGTCTTGTTTTGTGTTTTATTATCATGTTAAGTTGATTCATTTTCTTAGTTTTTAGGTTAGTTTTATACTTCTAGTATTGGTGAGATTTAGTATTTAATTTTAAATCGTTATTCATTTTAAAAAGTTTTAAATGGTATGGATGAAATATTTAAAATGTATTTTTAGAACATTTTAAAATTAATTTAATTTTTGTTTCAAAAATATTAATAAAATATTATCTTCATTGTTTTACAGGTTCATCAAGGTGGTTGGCATGATTTACGTGGACATGGTAGTCAACACCTACACAAATATTGAGGTGTTATCAAAGTATTGTCAACAGGTGCATATTAGTGAACAACTCATCACAAGGCTTATGGTGTTTACATGTTGATAAAGTGCTCCTTGTAAAATCGTCTGATGCATGTGGGATTTAATAAAGTATAATGGATGAAATTTGATGTTATGTTTACTTTGCTAAAGATTTGGTGTATGTATAAAAGAGACATCTATGTGTAATGCATGTTATCATATGACGATTTGAATATAGATGAAGTCATCTATCACTTGCTGAAGCATGCAAACATGTTCCACATCACATTAGAGACCAAGCCTATTTTATACAGTCTATCATAATGTTTTCTCATAGTTGAACTTATGGCTACTGTAAACATGAATATTTTTTGTTGGTGTGCATGTTATTTTTGAAATATGTCTTATTACAGTTGAAAGAATACAAAAAAATACAGATTGCTCATATTTTATCCATCATGATATTGTCATTTACATAGTCATACCCATACATGTTTGTTCTTCTGAATTCATGTGTTGGGTTAGGATATGAATTTATCATGTTAGTATGTTGTTGGTTACAAAATATGATAACAAGTACAATAGCTAGGTCAGAAATATTAGGATATCCGATAAGGTTATAGTTTTAACTCATGAAATGCACCAAACTTGGACATAGACTATTGATAGCCAGAACATGTAGATGTGATGCAGTATTAAAAGAGTGAAGTATTTTAGTAAATGTAATGGATATTATGATGAGCATAGCGGTAGATAGTTATCTATTGGAAATGATGATGGTTTGAATCAAATACCAAGATTTCGATGATTATAATGTCACAGTGGTATCCTATAAAAAATTTATAAGATATGTGACCTTATGTTTTTCCTTTTTTTTGAGGTGCTAAATGATTTTATACATGGAAGATTCGAATGTATCTCTCATGGCATCCAATACTTTTGTAAGGTTGGCCCGTGACACATATGGTGGGAGACCGTCTGATATTGAGAGCATTCGCATTCCCTCAATATTATCATCGTTGTCTTGAAATATAATTTTATTTATCACTTGCATTGTGTAAGAATGACTGTACTTGGTATTGATAAAAGAAATTAGAAAGCACCGACAGAGTGACACAATAAGAGATGTATCAAGCGCTGGTGAATGACGGGTGTGGTATGAAATTGATAAAGTATATAAGTCATGATATGGGGCTCCTTAACATTATTTTTATGTGCAATATTTGTGGTAAAGATGTTATTGTCCATGGTATCAAGGATTTGCATAAGTTACTTGTTAATAAAACTGAAGAGAAAAGCAGAAAACACAGTTGCATAGGTACTGTGATTACAAATGAATTATGAACTTGCATGGGTATTGTCTTATCAGCAAGGATCATGAAGCACACATATTCATATCAAAGTGAAAGTTTTTCGAAGGAGTAAATCATTTAATTGATACACTTCTAATGATTATTGTCAAAGATTTCATAAATCTATCTCCATTATTGAAAATCTAAAGCATTCAAGGTTTAAACTATAACCATCGTCAACTCAATTTTGACTCGCCTGAATTTATAGTTTTTGCATCTATTGAGAAGGACAAAAACAAGTTTAACAGCAAGCAGAATTCCTGTGATAATTCAATACAATAATTTATAGATTACTAAAGAATAACGGTACCAGAAGAATTTGAATAGATAGTGATGATGAGTAGCACCAAAGTGCACAAGTGATTTACTCCTAAAATGGATGGATTTTATATATGATTTGAATTATTTCTACATTAATTGGCCAAATTTCAAGTTCATTTTAATTAATATTCTATACGTTACATGTATTATTGAAGGGAACAAGCTCCTATGCTTATTTTCATGCCTAAATGCCAAAACTAAAGATAATGGGAATTAAAGAACAGTTGGTTCATGTGCATAATATATTTGGTATGATAGAAAATTACAAAAGTAGGCAAATGAATGTGAAGAAAATAAGTTGTGTAACCAAATGAAATGGAAGGAACGGAAATGAAAACAAATAGTGGGCTGCAAAAAAGAGTTGAATAGGTCATTACTACACAGAAATGGGGATCAAATATTTGGACCCAGAAGAGAGCATAGAAAGTGGAAAATTAGCAAAATATTGATTTGGGAGCATCTCCTTCCATGTTGGACTGAATTTTCACCATGGAATGTCGTTTATACACAGAGTATTCTATATTTTTAAAATTTATTGAAAATAGTATTTTGTAATATTTTAGAAATACATGAGTTTTATACATGTTGATGGTTAACTCATTTCTTATTTTTCAATATATTGCATTTATCCTTAGAATATTGCACTGCATTAAATGTTAGATTGTGTGAATTTGGGTCACATTTAATGTTGGTTTTGCAGGATACAAATGTTGCAGGGTCTGTGGGAAATTTTAAAGTTTCAGCATTTTATTTTATTTATTTTATTTCTTTAGCCCTAACTTTTTCATTTTTTTTAAGTTTTCCAAATTAAATAAAAAAATATTAAAAAATAAAAATAAAATCCAAAATAAGAAATGCATAGGCAAAGAATAAGCTTTAAAATATTTTTTAAAGCAATTTATATTCTATTTTGAAGCAAATTGGAAATTATAAAACACATTTTTAAGGAATTTTATAATTTCAGACTTTATTTCATTTCAAGTTTTTTATTTTATTTTCAAGCAATAAATTAGCTTACCTGTATTTAAATTAGTTTCACTAAAGGGAGTAATTTATTTGGCATTCAAAAGACCATTATATTCAAGGCTATAGATAATTTTTCCTTTATGAAAATTAATTTCATCAAAGGGGGGTTAATTTATAAGGGTTTTCAAAGTTTATTTTGTTTTAAGGTTTATCATTTGGATAATTTTTCTTTCATGTTTAAAGCAACATAAAAATCAATTCACTCATCATTTCATTAAGTTTCATGAACAATCAATAGCATATCATAATAAAATATTACCAACACAGGCCCCTTGTTAATAGTTATTTACAAATCACTAAGGTATTCCAAGCACTTATTTGATACATTTTCATAACATACAAACACGCATTAAGTAAAAGGAACCTTGGAGAAATATTTATTTCTTTACAAGAGAGGGTTTTCATTTTAAAATCCTAACTGTGATGGGAATTTTGCAATTGGGCAAAATTTCCACTCAACACCTCCCAACCACTCATCTACATATTGTAGTCTACCATAAGCTATAGATACTAAACAAATTTTAAAAATTCAAAGGTTTTGGAGGTATTTTTTATGATTTTAGGGTTAAAATTTTGGAGGCCGTAAATTCTATATACAAAAGCATTTTGAGCCTATTCTTTTTAAATTGCATGGTTTTTCAAGATATCTATATTAGTAGTATTGGTTCTATTCACAAATGCTTAAAAAAAATTGTTTCTACCAAAAAAGGTATGTATGACCATGTGCCCTTTTTATTGGTCCAAACTATGCTACATAGAAAATTAAGATTGGAGCTCTAGTCCAAAATGAGGGTTTACTCAAATATGTGATTGAGCACCCTCAAGAAACTAACTTTGAAGAGGTAAAGTAGTTATACATGGATAAGAAGGATGAAATCCATGGTGTAATTTCCATATATATAAAATGTGTGTGACACTCATGTAAGCAACACTATTGATCCCAAGGTTTTGCTTAAGAAGTTTTAGGGACTATTTGATTGGATTGATTCTACTCATATCACTAAATTGGAGGTAAAGCTCACAATCCTATCCATAAATTTATTTGACACAATTGATGAGTAAATTATTCACTTTAAAAAAATGCAAGAGGATATGCAAACTATGAGAGGACTAACTATGAAAAGAATGGAAGGATAATAGACATTGGAGAAACAGAGTAACATAGAGTTGCTCAATATTATCTTTGATAGTGTATCAAAAATATATGAGATATTTGTTGTGTTCTTCAAGATGCTATGTATGTAATTTCCAAACTCTCTTGCACCACCTATGAATGAGGTATTTAAGCATTTCTTGCATCATCAAGCTAGGAGAAATAAAAGTAAGTGCAATTTTATTTTTACTTGTGAGTTTTGAAAGAAAGGACATAAGGCATAATTTTACAGGCTTCAAGTCAAGAAGTTGAAAGAAGTAGCAAGAAATAGGTATGTTGGCATTTATCTCTTCTATATTTAAGGTTTGGATGGCTTTGAATAAGAAACATTACAAGCTCATGTTATAGTCCATTCTACATATTGGGTATCCACCTCCTTGAATGAGTGGATATCTAATTTAGGGGCTACTAGACATTTTCCAAAGTACAAGCATCTTCTTCAAGTCTACAATAAGACTCATGTAATATAAGGTATTGTTATTGGGGATGACACTTCATTGTAGGTGGATGGAAGTGGAGACATCATGATTGTATCTTTGTAATTTTATGAACTACTTCATGTTCCTAATTTTGGTTTTCATATTTTGTCTATTTATTGCATTAATCACACAAATAAGAAAGTATAATTCTAGCCTGATAGAGGGATGATTAAGGATATAAACAACAGGTTTAATATTGTTACTTCTAGATATTATGATGAATCTTATCATATGTATAATCTAGGTGAAAGAATCACTCTTTCTTCCTCTTCTAGTAAGAATAATTTTGTTCCAATGGTTGCACACAATATTTTAAAAATTACAACTCAAGAAAAACTCGACAACCTAATTTTGGAGAGTTACTCAATAATTTGGAAAAACTCAACAATAACACACAAAAAAGGACCCAAGAAATTTTTCAATAAACAAAGAGAAAAATTAAGCAACAATTAGAGAGTCAATTTTATATTAGATATTCATTGCAATGAGTACAAATTTTACACTACCATCTAGAGAACATGAACTTACATGAAAATAGGACTCATAATACTTTGGTTATTAATTTTTCCGAAGGGTATTTGAAGCATTAAAAATGGCAACCAAAAATGTTTGAAGGGCATTAAAGCAATCCATCCCAAGAAAATAGTACATTCAAATAAATTTGGTATTAAAGATACCTGAGTCAATGAATTATGGAATATATTTAAAGTAATTCCCTTAATCTTGTGATCCATAATAGCCTCTCATTCAGCTCTAGTGCCCACAATATGCAGTAGTTGACAAAAAAAGTGGCTACAAAATCAAGGGATACAAATGCAAAGCAAAGCAACCCATAACAGGTTTTTCTTTTCTTTTCAATTACACACACTAACATATTCTAGACTAGGCCAAATAATTTTTACTTGCAAAAACCATATGCCCAAGTTGAAATATTTAAATATGATGATGCACATACTCCTAGACCTTGGAATTCCAAACACCAACAAATTATCCATGAACCTTTCAAAATATAGTAAATGATCATTCAAAAGGTTAAGATTCAAGGTTTACTCCTAGGCCATAGAGTTATAAAGGCATAGGAAGCTTCCAAACCATAAAAAAAATCCATGATCTTAGGATTTCCTAAAACCAAAAAAATAATTACAAATATGCAAACAAGTAATACAATAATGTCATGATTCACTAAGAAGAAATTATGGACCACAAGTGGGAGAAAATACCCCATCAAATAAAACCAGAAGTATTAGGGATCCTACTATTCATAGATATCTACAAGAAATAACTTTTGAGGCCCTACATAGTGACCAACCTCCACTTACCAGAGTTACACTAAAAACCAACAATCAATCAAGAAAACATGGTATTGATTTTATCCACATTACACCCTTATAATATATCTAATCCAAGGTATTTGGGAATCATGAAGATTCCTAGCTATTTGCAATAAATAAATTATGAAATGAATACACAGGTGGACTTATAAACATGTGAATTAGAAGTGTATACAACTGATTGACTCACAAGTAGATGGTTACAATCATTACACAAAGATAAATGCATCTTGGGACCAACAAAGTATGTACAAAAATGTATTAATCTCTATTATCCACCATGTTGTATGTAATGTAAAGTATAAAAAAACTCAAAATTCATGCATACTCATACAACCTTACGTTAGTTTCATACATGCTCATCTACACATATTAGCATATAACATAAAAATAACAATACATAGATGTAGTAGATAAATAGATATTTTTAAAGGTAAAAATCAACAATATAGTCTTCTTTATAATTATAATTTATGTGATATCAACTCATTCTAAATGGAAAACAAAACATAAAAATGCAACATTTGAAATGTAAAGTAATTATTAAACTACATTTTATTTTCTCCTTCTTCCCCTTGTAATCTATTCAATGGTTGGCCTTGGCTCTAAAATGATGGGAAAATTCAGGGTTATGCATAAGGGGTTAGCCCTGAAATGTATTTATAAAAATAAGGTGAATTAGTTTTGAAACCGAGGTGAATAGGGTCCAAAATCATGTAGAAGTCATGGCGAATTGCATTTTGTTTCCACCAAAAATTATAATAATAGGGTCCCCTAGGACTAGGTGGATTGGTAAGTCTTTGGACACTTACCAAGAGGAGACCTAGGTTCAAACCTTGGGGGTATGCCCAATAAGGGCAAAGATAGTAGTTTGACTTGAGTTCGCTAAGTGTGTACCAGCTTGACAACAATGGTACTAACCCTGAGCCATTGGGGGTCTCCCTCACTCTAGGTCATGTTTACCAAGGAGAGGTAGGGGTTATAAAGGTAGCTTCAAATATTTGACCTGTGTTCGGAGGTAAAAATATTAGGGAGAATGTTTGACCCTTGTGCCTAGTTGTTAAATATGAAAGGATGCTATTGATTCCCTTAATAAAAAAATTATAATAATGGGGTAAACTTTTTTTAGTATTTTGGAAAAATATTAAATAACAGCAAAAGACTACCAGCAAGACAATTTTTGTGTGGTGTCGGTAGCTTTTGAAGGCTATCGGTATGTGTGTGGTACCGATAGCCTTTGCAGGCTACCAGAGTATCAATGGAACTAGTAGCTAGCAAAGGGTACAAAATCGAGACTTCCTAGGAGGTCACCCATATGAGTACTACTCTAGTCGAGCATGCTTAATGATGGAGTTTTTGATAGGTTGGAAAACATCAAGTCATAGTGGTTTTTTAAATTTTTGGTTGTGGTTGTGAGGAGGTCTTAAAAAAAAAGATGTATTTTTTTGTTGCTTGTCAAGAATGTCCTTGATTTCAAAAATAGGTGAATTATTTTTTTTCCTAAGCAGTCTAACCTATAGAGACTACCGACGTACCATGGCACTGGTAGTCAATGAAGGCTACCACTTCCATAATAAGAACTCTTGGTAATCCAATCATAAAGTGGATTTGCCTCATAGGATTCACTATCCCCCACTTGTCTTGTGTGAAGCCTAAGATTGTATTGCACAAAAATAAGGTCATTGAGGTGCTCTTGGCTCAACCTCTTGTACTTCTTGGTGTATATAGCCTCAAATAGATATCAATAACACTCACATCTATATGATATACAAGGTTGACTCAAGATGTGAACAACCATCTTATGTAGGTTAGGTGTTTTGGAGCCATAGTCCTCCCACCATAAATCTACAAAAAAAAAGATAAATTTTCAAAATATCAATTTATGAAACTATATTACAATAATGTTAACTTTATAAAAAAATTAAAAAAATTGTTGAGCTTTAAAAGTTTAAATTCATTACCCGATCATAAGTTTGACCTTGTTTCTTTAGCAAAAGGGGAAACAAATAAACTCTCTCTTGTAGTCTTATACATCTGCAACTCATTAGGGATAAGGTGATGTTTCTTGAGGTTTTCTATCATAATCTCTTAACAAGTATAAAACCCTTCCTAAACCTCTTCATTACTGCATAGGCTACTACTATAAAATAATTTGGGGTTCAAGAAGCATCTTGTGACATGAATTGGTTGACATAGTTGCCTTGTCCATATCTTCTAAAAAATATGGCTAATTGCTTCATATTTGTGTGGACTACCACTACAATAATGGCAAATGGCTTCTTTGGATCTATCCATTACCTCATATAGATAGCCCATGGCCAATTTTTTACCATATGCAAGGTGAAGAACCCTTACCAAGGGTTTAGTCACCTGTAATTAAAAATTAAATATTAGAAATTTGGAAAAAGTAATATTTAAGTATTAAAAAATATTTTAAAATTTAAATTTGAACTCAATAAGCAAATTGTAATTACCTTGAGAATGTCTTGAACACTTCCCAAACTGAGTTATTATACACTTGGCTCGATATCTATTGTCTCTCATTAGCATGAGATGGTGATGCATTGTATTCCTTGGATACAAACATCCAGTTCAAAGTAGAGGATGCTATGAGAAGGATATACAAGGAAATGAAATTAGAGGTAAATCAAGTGGTCCTTAGGAAAAGAATGTCCTTCCCATCATTGTTCTCCCTCATCAATTTGAGCATCCATGTGTGGTTATAGATAAATCACGTTATGCTCTTTGCTTTTTCCACCACTATATTCACCCATGACATTTTTCCAATGTCCTCTAGCATAAGGTCAATGTAATGTGTAGCACATGGGCTCTAAAATATAGAGGTATACTTCTACTGAAGAATTCTACATATAGATACATATGTTGTTACATTATTTGTCACTTATTGGATAATGTTCTTCTTACCTACTTCAACCACAACCTCCTCCAACAAACTTAATAGTAGTTGTGCATGATTTACCTCTCACGAGGCATCAACCACCTTAAATAAGACCATGGACCTACCTAAAGCCACCATGAAGTTTAAGAGTGTATGGTTTCTTCCATCTATCCACCCATTCGAAAGAATATTGTAGTCCTTTTTCTTCCATATCATCCTTTACTCTTCTACAAGAGCATGTGTGTTAATCACACACTCCTCCAATAGTGGTCCACTTAATTCATGTGTAGAAGTTGTCTTTACTCATTTCCATGACTCACTCAATGCCTTAACTAAGGCTTCCCAATAGGGTTTTTTCACTATATGAAATAGAATGTTGTAATAATACCCAAAACAATCCATGGCTATCTTGAATTTCTTCACCCCATACATTCCCATTGTAGTTTCAAATATGTTGGTTTATCTAGTGTCAAAGCCTTACCCTGCACTTCTCCCACTTCCACTAGTAATACCTCAATGAATGCAAGGGATAAAAATAGATTCTTTAGCCATGGAATGGATGTCTTATAGTTTGGTCGTGTCCCCAAAAAATGAGCTTTGTGGTCCCACCCCTTGTCCCACTGCAATTCTTGTCATTTTATACTCTATTATTTGGCTTATTCTTTGCACATAAAATCCTTCACCTCAACTTTAATTATTTCATCTATGTTAGGGCAAGGGTCCACATATTTTCTTGTTTGACCAATCAAATGGAATTTGAGGTGATTGATGATTCCTCACATGTCCTTGCTACAAAATTTACAAAACACCTAATTCAACAAGTTTCCCTTAAATCCATAATTCCACATTGGGTCCTTTCCTAGGGTTTGTGTTGCTAGAGTCATTTGAGTCCCACTTGTAGAAGGGTCATTGCTAACCATAGTGGTTCCAAGGGTAGGGACCTGACTTGAAGAGGTCATCTATATTTCCTAATAAGAGATAAAATAAGAAAATAAAATATTAATAATATAAAATTGTCAAGTAAACAAACTATTTTGCAAATTAGTAAAACATTATGTAGCGACCTCGGGGAAGTGGCGCACCATCCACTCACTCTATTTGCGATTATTATTGAATATTTTAACGTTTAACATGCATTAAATGAAAAAGCATAAAAGAGAGGCATAGCCAAAGTACGAAGAAATAAATGAATGAATGCTTTGTATTGATATTTCCAAGATCCGGTTACATATAAATCCCTCTACGGGATACCCTTCATTTGATACATGATTTTACACAAAGAGGGTAGCAGATGTATAAAATATCCCCTAGCAAGGGGAGATGCACCTTTCCAGGCTTCTCGATGATGCACACGGAACTGTATGAGGGCTTACAGATGCCTCCTTCTCTAGGTCTGATTCCTAGAGGGATCCTCTTGCTTTCGTATGTTGTGGATTTGTCCGATGAACCTGTAGCCCTGCAAGCAATGAAACAACAACACACGCTTAGATGTCCGAGATTGCCTCCCTGGATGAGGTTGTTAGCAATAATGAAAACAAATGCAATGAAACTAGTACTATGAATGCAAATAAATGAAGTAGATCTTATGCTAATGACATGAAAACATGGAGAAAGCAGAATAAAAGAAACTATCACCTAAACCCTAGACTAGGTTGTGGGCCACTATCCAGGACAACGGTCGCTAAGGTGAAATCTGTCTCTATTGATCCAAAGGCTATGGGCTTAAGTCTGCTACTAATGTTAAATGATTATTGTATGTGCATGGATGATTACCTCTCAGTTGGCTAGCACTTCGTTGCTCCTCAAGGGTGCTCAGATTTGCTCTCCAATCCGATAGGGCTTCGCTATAAAAATGATCTCCAAGGGAAGCTCTCCAAGTCTCTAAAAGCTCTCCTCAATGATCCAACCTATTCAAAATTTTGATATATGATATGTGATGTTCTCTCTCTTTATTCATAAAAGAAGGTCCCCTAGTGCTTTTAGGTTTACTCCTTATAAAGTGTTTTGAAGCCCTAGGTCAATGTTCAAACCCTAGGACTGAATCCCTCATGCACACTGGATGTTAGCATGAGAATTTGAGCTTTTGTCTACCCTTGAGGGGTAGTTAACTGATGTCTAAATCTGGACTTGAGTCTTTCATGTAGACTGGCTATGAGGAGGAATGCAAAGTTATCCCCGCTCGGCCTTATTGCATGCAGACTACCACTTCCACCCAAGATTAGGCTAGATTGGTGGAAAAATGCATTTTAGGTTTAGCCATTGTCATCTACAGTGGCTAAGGTTTGGCCACTCTGAGCTGTAGTGGCTAGAATCCAGCCACTCTGGTCCATAGCGGCCAGGCTTGGATGGGCTAAAAATGCCCCAAATGAGTGGTAAAACCACTTTTGATACTTGGAAGGTCCCAAGGTTTAGTCACATGATCTATGAATGTGCCTATGTGAGTAGTCTCCCTAAACATGACATGTTTTAGGTGTCTACAGATGCCCCTTTTTGTGATGCATTGAGTGGAAAACATAGCGTGGAGCAAAAACGTAGACTGCTATGTTTGTAGGGTGTATGATGATCATTGATCTGATCAATGTTGGATGGCCCAATCATGCAAGATGACATGCATCCTTGAATCATTGCTTCAACCTGATTGAAGGCTTAATTTAGCATAGGGCTTGCACATGTCCACTTGCACTCATTCCTCAAATGCAATCGGGTAGCTTATGTTGCTACAACAGAACCGACCAGAGGAGAGCTACAAATTGAAGATGTCATATTTGCTTATGAACCCAACAAACGGGGGAAAGTTTTGTAAGAGTTGTATGCAATGATTCATAGGATGAACGCTATTTTGATATGATCGAGTGATCTTTGGTTGAATTTGATTATGATTATTTGAATATTTGAACTACCCCCTCACACAAATGAATTGGTGAGGGAAAGGCAATGAATGAAGTGACAAGTCGCTTGACCAATTTGACTAGCTTTGGTTCCTTTCTAGTTGTTTGTTCTTTTAATGGGCAAACCCCCATCCAAGTGTGATTCCAATTGTTTATGATGATCATTCATCCCTATCCCGGGGAGCGGTCCGGCCACAAATAGCCTTCTTAGGGAGTTAGGATGAGTGATTCTATTTATGCTTGTATTGCATCACTTGGCTCAGTGTTTTTGGTGTCATAAGAGAATTAGGATGATTCCATCATACCCATGGAGCAGTCCGACCATCTTGATCTTCTTCGGGGTTGAGGTGATACATCATAATTCCAAAATGAATAATTTACCCCAAGTAGCTCTATGGTAACTTACTCATCTCACCAAGTTGCATGGAGTGCAAATCGCTGCAACCGCTGAGTTGATAGAGTAAGTAACTGAATACGAAGCTTACTCGAGATTTGTTTTTATGTGATTTTTTTGTTATTTTGATCATTATGATGATCAGGGACCATCAAAATGTGTTTATTTGATTTTTTTACTATTCCTCCTAGAAGGAATCTTCCTGATTTTGCTTGTGCATCCAACCACTGTCAGATCCAATGACCGCTAAGTCCCTGCCTATGGCCGCTCTCACCCTGAGCGGCCAAGAAGTTTAGGCCACTGATGTTAGCAACAGCTGAAGCATAACTTGAGGAGTACAAAAGGGATCTAGGGTTTTGACTTTTCATTCTTCTAGCTAGCAATTTGCTTTCTAGAGCTCTGACGAGAAAGTGACATTTGTGACTTGGAGTGTTGTTGCATTGGAGACTATGGCTGCGCAGGGAGAGACATCGGTGAGCGGAGGAGCCAGAGCTTCTCGGGTATTCTCTCAAACCTTAACCCTACTTTTCCTTTTGGGTAAAATTGAACCTCACTAAGTAACCGGTAAATGAACCTCATTAAACTTATTGGCAATGAACCGAATCCATAGATAGGTTTAGCTTAGGTTTTGTTTTGGTGGGCTTACCCCCATTTTTTAAATTTTTCAATTTTTTGGTATTTTTGGCCTAGGGCGTACATGTATGTTGCATCTCCCATCGGTCGTTGCTACTCAGAGCGACCATCTTGACCTATAGTTTGGCCATTGTCACTCAGAGTGGCCAAATTTGAATCCCAACGATAAAAAATTTGACCATTGGGGTTTGGCTATTGCTATCCTCAACGACCAATTTTTGGCCACTATAGGTGACAACGGCCAAGATCCTTAGTTAAATTTTATAATTTTTTTAGATTTTGTGAGATGATTAATTGATTTTTTTAATTTTTGAGTTATTTTTTTGTACTATGTTGCATGATTAGGTGCATTTATTCCTCTTTCACTCAGACTTAGGATAGTTTATCATTATTTGCACCATTTTTCATGTTTTATTTATGATTTATGCCTTAGATGCATTGTAGTTATACCTTTGATTTTTGCTCTTAGATTCTCACTACTCGAGCTCGAGACCCAAAGCTCCTAAATGACCTCCTCCCACTCATGGATGATACAGACTAGGCCTAGTTTAAGGCCCATGGACTATAATATGTTACCAAGCTACCACAGATCATGTCGGACCAGGCCTACCTCACTACCCTGGTTCACCGATGGGACCCTAGGATGAACACCTTCCATCTTCCTACCGGTGAGATGACTATCACATCGGAGGATGTGTACAGGATTTTTTGGATCCCCTTTGATGGAGTGGCCATCGTCTCTTCGGCTACTAATGATCGTGATGCAGTATTTCTTTGGGTGTTCGAGAGGCATGCTGTGACTACCTTCAAGGACACCAAGTCTGGAGGTGTATCTATTATACGTTGGTACAGGGAGCATGTCTTCTCAGAGAGGCATGCGGTGTTGCTGATGGTCATCAACAACATTCTGATCCTAGATTGCTTAGGCTTGAGGTTCCCATGGAACCTCCTTGCGATGGTTCAAGACTTGATGGATAGCATGAGGAGCCTATCATCTATGCATGGGGGAGGTCTCTACTAGCATAGTGTTATGATGAGTTGTATCACATCCATCGATGGGGCCACATCAACATTGGTTGTAGCTTGCTCCTTCAGGTATGGGGATGGGAGCATATCAACGTGGATCATCCCAGAGGACTCCTCACTAAGATTATAGTTATTGATGCTAAGATGTAGTGCTATGCTTCCAGATGGGCTCGAGAGCATGAGGAGCGCAAGAGCCACCCTAATGCAGGGGAGCTCCCCCATTATACTACTACTTTCACTAGGCTATAGGTAGAGCCATCATGTGGCACCCATATTATGAGTGCCCAGCTTGGGATGATCCACCCAGATTTATAGCTAGGACATGACGTGAGCGGTGGCTCATTGGCCATAAGGTCGACATCAAGGAGTATTTCTTCTACTCTCAAGTTCTTCATCAATATGGATTACAGCAAGATGTGCCACTTATCCCATTCTTATACAGGCGCATCAGAGCAGAGAGAGACCTCCCTCCCCCACATATCATAGAGTTGGATGATGAGGAGGATGCCCCAATAGTTGACCCATGAGTCACTAGGGGAGTCACAGATGCATTTGCATAGTGGTGGGGTGATCGGATGTGGCATGGTGATGGTAGTCTAGGCCATGAGGATGATGGTAGAGATGGTGGTGTAGATCCAGTAGGGCATAGAGTCTGAGCTAGGACTGAGGTATGGGGCCAGTCGATAGAGCAGGTGGTAGTGGAGGAGCAGGAGGCTCCTAAGGAGGAGGATGAGGAGTTGGATCCCAAGGAGAGAGATTCTCCTCTAAGAGCATAGTTGCATGATGTAGAGGTCGAGCTCCAGTCGGCCAAGATCTAGGTACAACAGTATGATGCTATCATTGCCCAATAGGATGCTACTATAGTACAATGAGATGCTACTATAGAGTAGCTCATAACTTAGATACAAGATTTATAGGCTGCTATCGAGGGTGGTGCTACCAGGATGTAGGTTGTTGTTGATCCTTCCACACCTCAGGGCTCTACAAGGATAGATCCAAGGGTAGAGATCAGGTGGATGTAAACTTTGCTAGATGAGTATGAGGTAGATATTATTGGTCATGTAGGCCACATTGCTTCTCTCGAGATGTAGATCAAGAGGCTAGGAGCCACTCCTAGGGAGAGGATAGATGCAGGTGGATCACAAGCTAGTGAGCGCTCTACCTTAAGGTAGTCTTCCATCCAGCCTAGTCAGAGGACCCAGACTCGCATAGAGAGGCCAGCAGGCTCACATCGCTCCACCCGAGATCCATCCATAGGGGGTGGTGCTGTAGGGGGCATAGGCCCAGTGTTTGATTGATGATGCATTAGGCTTTTATTTTTGAGGTCAGCTGACCTATATGACTGTAGCCTTCGGGTATTTTTGTATATCCATGCACTTTGAGATACACATTTTGAGACACTTTTTGAGACACACATATTTATGAGATCTTTGCATTATGCTTCATTATGTGTGTCATTTATTGCTTATGTTTTTGTTTTACTTATGTGATGTGATGATGGCATTATGATGAGTTGATATATGTGTTAGATGATAGGTGATATTTATGATGATATGGATATTGAGATGGATGCTTATGTATATGTTTATGTAGATGCTTATATGATTTGATTATTGTGACATGATGTGATGTATCATGAGTTGATTTGATGATGGATTTATGATTCTATGTATGGGTGGATGCAATGATGTGATCTTAGATATGGATGGATGATTTATGAAATTATGTATTTATGGATGCAATGTTTTCGTTAGATGCATGTTTAATTTTGATTTAATTGTATGCATCTAACTTATGTTATGATATGGTAAATGCAATGTGTCATGCACTATTTATATGATGTTTAATCTAATGTGAATGAACCTGTATGCTTTAATCACTTAAAACATAAGGAATGCATATGATATGATTTCATCAATCTAAATGGGTGATACCATAGAAAGTATAACAATCATGAATGTAAATAATCATTCTTATCATAAGAACTAATTATTTGGGCATTCATATGTGAAATGTAATGGCGTGGAATGTATGTAATTTCTTGATAAAGCTTATGTTATTTAAAAGGTTCAAAATAGTCAGTGGTCATGTAGATATTATTTCTAACATCTATCCGGTATCTAGCCTACTTTGTTAATACCCCTTAATTTACAAAACTTCATAAAGAAAATTGATGATGTGATGAATGATATGATTTGTTGCTATGTAGGAATTTTTGAGGCTCTTCCTGAGACTCAAACACTCTAGTTACCCTATCAATAACTATGTACTGACCATACAAGACTTTTGAAAAGCAAGGCTTTCATCATGGACCTAGAGATTCATTATCCCTATGTGTGCAAATGAATATATTTAGATAGAACTCAAGCATTTCCTCCGATGTCAGGCGGGATTCTTTCAGCCCATTTCTAAGATCGTGGATCCTCAATTGTTCATCTTATCCTGTGTTGGACTTAGTTGGATTATACCACTAGGTAGCATTGGGTTACCTAAAGCTAGCTCATCCACATGCAAACATTGGTCTACACAAATGCAAGATGCTATTGTGATAGACATATCATCATGCGTAAGGGTACCACCATTGCTAGGCATGGTTGTACACCAACCTGTAATGGGGATCACCTTCCGGTTTTGTGCAATGCTGAGAATTCCAGGGATTCAAGTTCCATTCCCTTATTTTCTTCATTTCATTTGGGATACTTGCTCATGCTTAGTGATGAAAATCATTATTTATTTTTGACTTTTTTTTTTTTTTTCTCTTGAGCAAGGGATTTATGTAAGGATGAAAATCACTTGTTTGTTTTGTTTTTGTGCTTTTTGGTATTTTGAATTATGACTTTGGAAACTAGGATTTTGAATTTGTGCTTTGTTTCAGGATTTTTGCTTGTTTTAATGAAAGCAAGGGATTTATGTAGTGATGATAATCACTCATTTCTAGGTAGGGTGGAACTTGTCCTTTTGCCAATTCTCAACACCTTTGAACCGGTCACACAGGGGGATAAGCAAGGAAGACCCTTTTTGCTTAAGGTAACCTAGACCACTTTTGTAGCTTTCATATTTCCCTTGTACCAACTAGGATTTTAGTGTTTTTAATTAGTGATAGGATCCTGAATATCTAAGGCATTCATGACTAGACCTTACTCTCTACTAATCAAGATGGCTTCCCACAAAAACTGATAAGACCACTAGATATGGTTGAATGACCAAAAAATCTTAGCCTATTCCTTATAGCAACATGATATGGTTGTGTTGAAAAACATAGTTACACACATGGATGAATGGATGAAGGTGGACTTGTGTATTTGTGGTTGTGATACAAACTATGGCATCATTTGCAAGAGTGTGATCATAACATATGCAAATGCAATGGATATGTATGTTTGATGTAATGCAACTATATGGATGCAGATGTAAGATGCAACTATTTTTTTTTTTTTTTATTTTGCATTGTTTTTGTATTTTTTATTGTATTTTGACCAAAGGGCTTATTGTGCCTTTGGGGCTTTTAGAGTTTGACCAAGCGGCATGAAGCCACCCTTGGAGCATTTTTTATTGAATTTTGACCAAGCGGTGTGAAAATACCCTTGGAGCATTTTTGATTGAATTTGACCAAGCGGTGTGAAATACCCTTGGAGCATTTTTGATTAATTTGACCCAAAAGATACCCTTGAGCATTTTTATTGATTTGACCAAGCGTTGAGAATACCCTTGGAGCATTTTTTTATTGAATTTTACCAAGCGTTGAATACCCTTGGAGCATTTTTTAATTTGAACTTTTATGTTTTTGAATTTTTTTTTTTTTTTTATTATATTTGAATGTTTTTGTATTTTATGTATATTTGAATGTTTTTGTATTTTATGTATATTTGAATGTTTTTGTATTTTATGTATAAAATATCTTCAAATGAATGATATTGAGAGGCTCAGGCTCTTCAACACCATCCAATGATGTGAGGTGATATGCCCCAGGCCCAACCCTTTCTGAAATCATGTAGGGGCCTATCCAGTTTACCATAAATTTATCTCGTAGGTGCGATGGTAGATTTGAGTTTTATTGGTTTTCTTTGAGCACAAGATCCCCAAATTTGAATTCTCTTAAGTGGAATTTACTATTGTAAGCTCATGCAAGGTGATCCTGATAAACATGGAGATGCTCCAAGGCATTGAATCGACATTCATCAAGAAGTGTTAACTGATCAAGGTGGCCTTGCCATATGGTGTCATCATCTATGAAGTCCTTCAATGCTATGCGTAGGGTTGGAATTTCCAACTCTAGGGGCATGATGGCCTCAGTGCCATATACAAGTGAAAATGGTGTTGCCCTAGTGGGCATCCGCACACTAGTCCTGTATGCCCACAATGCCAAAGGCAATTGCAAATGCCAGTCCTTATGATTATCTTTCACTATTTTCCTCAAGATGGAGACTATTGTTTTGTTTGAGGCTTTTGCTTGCCCATTTTCTTGTGGATAATAGGGTGTTGAAAAACTATGTTGAATATGGTATTTGTTCATTAAAGCATGCACATTTTTGTTCTTGAAATATGGCCCATTATCCGATATTATCTTTGAAGGGACCCCAAAATGACTTATGATATTGTGGAGTATAAACTCCGCAATCCTTGGTCCAATTGTCGATGTCAAGGGGATCACTTCGACCCATTTGGTGAAATACTCAGTGGTCATTATGATGAACGTGTGTCAGCTTGAGGATGGGGGTGAGATCTTCCCCACTAAGTCTAGTCCCCACTATGAGAAGGGCCATGCTGCCTGGATGGGTTGCAAGGCTTGTGATGGCAAGTGAGTGAGGTTTGCATGATGCTGGCACTTAACACATTTCTTGACATACTCACAATAGTATTTTTCCATAGTGGGCCAATAGTAACCCATTCTCAAGATGCGCTTAATGATGGCCATGCCACTGAAGTGACCACCACACGTACCATCATGAGCTTGCAAAATTTCCCAGGATGCTTCCTGGGGCTCAAGACAATGAAGGAGCATTCCATCATAGCCTCATCTATAAAGGATCTCTCCTAGCAAGATATACCTCATCACATTCTATTTAAATGCTCATATTTTAGCATGCGATAGGCCTTGTGGTACCATTCCAAGTTTCAAGAAATCTCATAATTGGGAAAGCCAATCCTGATAAGCCATAACTTCTATGGATAAAATGGCATGCTCCTCCTATGATCCAAAATTTGAGAACACAGATTGAGAAATAACCCTATGGTGAATGGTTGTACCACACTCCGTAGGACCTTGAGAGATCAAATATTCCCAAGGTGTCATTTGCAAGAAAGCTCTAGCTCTGAAGGACCAATCCTGATTTGGTTCAGTCTAGATCATGTTGACTGACTCTTGATTGTCAATAGCCTCATGTTGTATTGCTGAGTGCATGAGCACTTTAACATGAATGGTTGTGAAATCAGTAGATGGATTCTGAGGGATTAAGGATCCCAAATATGCCATGGTGTCTACAAATCTATTTGATATACGAGGGATTGCCTCGATGTCATACCATTCCAGTCAAGCTAGGTAAGTGTCAACAAGCTCCTTGTAAGCTTTCAGGAGTGGGCACCTACATTGGAACAATCCTTTGACTTGATTAACTATGAGCAAAGAGTCACCAAAGATATTCAATATTTTAATGCCCATTGCAATGGTTGTTTGGAGTCCCAAGATCAAGGCCTCATACTCTATGTTATTGTTTGTGCAAGGGAAGTCTAGCTTGAATGATAAGGGCAATGGAGCACCCTACGGTGTGATAAATACTATCCCTACTCCACCCCCTTGCTCGCACTTCGAACCATCAAAGAACAATGCCATATCTCTTTCTTTTTAGGCTCTTTGGGTTTGGGTGGATCTGATAATGTGAAGACCGCATCATCAGGAAATTCTATGGTGAGAGGCTTGCTATCCTGAAGAGGTGCCTCTACTAATTGATCTGCTATGACTTGTCCCTTGATGGACTTCTGGCTTATGAACTCTAGATCAAATTCTATCAATAGCATGATCCACTTTGCAGTACGTGTATTATGATAGGTCTTGTTCATCATATACTACAAAGGATTTTGTTTTGATATAACGTAGGTCGTATGGCTCAACATGTAGTGTCACAACTTTCTAGTTGCAAAGACCACTTCTAAACACAACTTTTCTACATACGCATATCCTAGCTCATAACTCACCAAGGTGCGACTGATGTAATATACGACTTGCTCTTTATCTTGTGCATTATTTTGGGCCAACATGGTGCCCAAAGCAAAATTAGTAGCTGATATGTATAGTAAAAATGGTACATCTAGCCTTGGTGGAGCCAATACCGATGGTGTTTCCAGGTAAGTTTTGATCTCTACAAAGGCTTGTTGGCATTCTTCATCCCAATGAAATGGGACATCCTTGCATAGCAACCGATTCATGGGTCGACACTTATCTGATAATTGAGCAATGAACCATTTGATGGATGCTACCTTGCCTTGTAGGCTTCTTAACTCCCTAATGTTGGTAGGGGTGGCCATTTCCATTATAGCCTTTACCTTTGTAGGATCGACTTCAATGCCTCTCTTAGAAATGATGAAACCTAAGAGCTTACCAGAAGTCATGCCAAACACGCACTTCTTAGGGTTCAATATGACATTGTGCTCAATGAGGTGATCGAAGACTTTTGTAAGGATTTCAGCATGCTCTTGCCGCACTAAAGACTTGGCCAGCAAGTCATCCATGTAGTCTTCTAAGATTGTGTGCATGTAGTCATGAAAGATGTATGTCATGGCCCACTGATACGTGGCACCAACATTCTTTAGGCCAAATGGCATCACCTTGTAATAGAATGTTCCCCATGGAGTAATGAAAGTGGTCTTATGTTGGTCTTCGGGTTTGATTCAGATTTGATTGTATCCAGAAAACCCATCCATTAGGGAGAGCATCTCATGACCTGTAGTGGCATCAACAAGAGCATCTATGTTTGGCAATGGGAATGAATCCTTTGGAGTTGCCCTATTCAAGTCTCTAAAATCTATGCAAATGTGGACTCTTCCATCTAGTTTTCCCATGGGCACCATGTTCGAAACCCATTCAGGATAGTCGATGGGAACTATGAAAATCGCATCCAACAGTTTTTGTAACTCGTTCTTCACCATCAAAGCGATGGTTGGATGCATTTTCCTCAAATTTTGCTTGACTGGCTTCTTCATGGGATCCAATGAAAGGTTGTGAACAACTAACTTTGGATCAATCCCTGGCATGTCTTTGTAAGTCCAAGCAAAAATATTTGGCCTCTCTTTAAGGAGAGGAATTATGATGGCTTGTTCCTCTGGAGACAGACTTTCTCCGAACTTGACTTTCTTTGGTTGAGTAGGATCATCACTGATGTCCATATCGAAAGTCACTTCTATAGCCATATGTGACCCATCCTCCAACTGGTGAGGCATGGGTATCAAATGAATGTCATCGATAGGATTTATAGGTCCTACTGACTCAGGATCCAAACCGGCATGGAATACATCATATGCACAGCCTGATGCAAAATGAAATGGTTGTAACACCTCTTCGCTAGAGAAAAGGTCTTCAGGATCTATGGGTGAATCAACGTGATCCCAATCAATAGCCTCTATATCAAGACACAATGGTTTAGTAGGATCCATTAGGTTATGAAGTGGAGTGGTCAAATCAATGGAGATCATATTGATGGATGGAATGAAATCTCTAGGACCACATGGGTGAAACATTATCTCAGAGGTTTCTCCTCCATACTCATGATGAGGCTCTAGAGGAAAAGGAATATCTAGATCTAGCCCATGAGTAGGCTAGATAATAGGATCATTGGGTTCTAAGAGCTCCCTGAACGTAGGCGGAGGGGGATTGACCACATGGTGAATGGCATTTAAGTCGATAGGTCTCCCCAAAAACCATAAGCCAGGGTCTATGGCATGAAGTGCCACTTCTCTTCCTACCAACATGTTGACTTGCCATAAGTGGTGAGGCCCAAGATAAGCCATCTCAGTCTCATCATCAAATTCATCATCACTTATCCAAAAACCATTAGCATTGGTATGTGGTCCCAAGATAAGGGGTACATCTCTTGGCCCCAAGTAGGCCATATCTATTTCATCCTCATATTCTTCATCACTTATGAAGATGCCATTTGCATTAGTATGTTACCCCAAGTCATGGGGCCATTGCCTTACCCCTAGGTAGGCTCTCTCTATTGAGTCCTCTAACTCATAGCCACTTTCATCCGATATGTACCCACTCTCATTATGGATAGACCAGGCAAGGCTTTGTAAATAGTGAGGCCCATGATAGGCTAAGCTTATTTGTGCTTCATCATCACTTACCTCATATCCATTTTCTTCTCGCTCTTCATCCCACAAGTTGCAACCTATTGGGATGGCATCAATTGTGAAGCTTGGATGATAAGTCTCGGGTGGTGGTATGTTTACCACAACCACTTATCTATTGATTAGATATCTTGTACTTGGTGGGTGATAAGGAATAAAATTGATGTCTTCTCCTAACCCCAAGCTTAATCTATCCAAGGCTACTACTAGAGAGTCATCTCGACCTCTGATGTGATAGCCTAACCCAAACCTATCATAGGGAAGCTGGTATTATGGCTCGAATGGCCGCCTACGCCCCTACTCATATATACCAAGACCATAGCCATGCCAATGGCAACATTCAAAGTAACTTAGAGCATACTCGAGATTAGAGAGGTAATGAACATTAATAGTGAATAGTTCATCATTGTCCTCTTCTATGTCTGTAGACTTATGGGTGTAGTCCAGGCCAGCATAGACAAAGTTGGTTTGGTTGGGAGGGATTCCAAGTGGAACCACTATTCCCACTGGTGGTCTTAGGTATTTTGGTCATCCCATGTCCTATGTAGACTCTATGATGGGTATGAATGTTATATTCTACACAAGATACTCTCCTATCCCTATACTTTCCAAGTGTATTATCGCATGTGATGTGGATGATCCTATAGATGACACTGGCGAAGTGGGTTCTAGTATCTCCTCAACTTGATCTTGGAGATCTTCTTCTTCCATGGGACTTGGAATTTTCTCAATGGCTATGGTTAGCACTTCCTTGGGCTTTCCTTCCTCAACTAAGGGTACCTTTAGCTTCTGATTATCTTTTGGTTTAGACATTGATGGTCTCTTAGAAGCATTAGTCATTTTGGGTGCAAGATGAGGTGTTGATGTGTATGGGTCTTTATGTACCCCTTTGTCTTTGTCATCTAGTTGTGTAGTTGGAGATGAAGGTCCTACATACAAGTGGGTAGAAGGAATTATAAATTCTCCTAGAAAATCCACTTGATGGACATATTTGAATGGCTCTTCATCAGCCAACACCACATAGACTTTGTCATCATGCACGTACTTGACACATTGGTGTAAAATCGAAGGAACACACTTCATATCTCTTATCCAAGGGTGCCCTAGGAGGATGTTGTATTGCATGGCCCCTTCCAAGACATGACACATCACAGGGATGGTCTTATGCCCCACCTTGATGGGTAGGACTATCATTCCCATAGTATTGCATAAAGCATCATTGAAAGCTCTTAATGTGTAGGCTCCCGGAATGATATTTGACTTGGGGATCTTAAGGTGTTCTATTGTTGTTGTTGTGATGATGTTGATTGAAGAACCCATATCGATCAAGACCCACTTAAAAGGTAAATCATTGACTGATGCAACAATGTGCAGTGGAGGGTCTAGTAAGGCAGTAGGCACTATCTTAATCTCATGATCATAAAATCAGATTATAGGTTCTTGGCATTCTTGTACTTGTCCCACAAAATAAGTGAATGCATTTGGATCTTGTGGTTGGAGCTCAATTGATCTCAAAATCTCCATCAAAGTCTCCCTATGCTTTGGGGACTATTGTATGAGCTCATAGATAGATAGCTTAGCTAGAGTCATTTGTAAGTTTTGCTCTAGTCTACTCCGAAAAGTTACCACAGGTCGAGTTGGTGGACCTGGAAGGTTGTCCTACCCCTGCCTCTACCTAGGTGTAGCTAGGACATTAATGGGAGTCGTAGGAGGTTATGGTTGACCATATCATCTAGTCCTGGTAGCTATATTGACAATTTCAACCATCCCAATGCACCCATGGGTAGGCGTATCAATTCGGACCTGATTGACTTGGGCACCTTGCCCTCTAGGGACCTCATGGTTGGGCAATGGGTTTTTGTATATGCCCATATCTCTATTATCAAGAGCCAATGGGTTGTCAACTTTAAGTTCTCCTACCTCAATCATGTTTTGCACCTGATGTTTGAAACCAATGCAAACTTCAATATTATGCCCCGGTATCCTATGATAAGGGTAAAATTGATCTTCCCTATATCCTTTTGGCTTAGGATGGTTGGGATCTATAAGAGGTACATCAAGAAATCTGATCTTCCCAGCCTCACTCAATTGGTTGAAAATTGATTGCATTGACTCTGATAGAGGTGTAAAATAGTGAGGTGGCTTGCATTCTCTATTTCACCCCTGATTGTTCTTTTGATCATAATTGGATGGTGGGGGTTGTGCTTGATAATTCTAGGGTTGTTGCATAGCCCCATCCTTAGGTGCAACCAATACTACTTGATTAACTAGAGTAGGGCTTGCCTACTTCTGCTTGTATTTGTCATTCTTGCCATTTTTGTTCCACTCCTTATTTTGGAGCTTGATGGTTCCCTCATCTACTTTTATGTCCTCAATGAGTTTGGCCTATGCCAAGGCTTCCTCAAATGAAGGATATTGTTGAAGTTGTAGCAAGAGGGAGATGTGTTTAGAACAACTCTTGGTGAACATGCGGACAATTTCTTCTATGGGGATAGAGAATGATAACTTTGCCATGAATTTTCTCCATCTATCCCCATATTCCATTACTGGCTCATCATCATAATGTTTTAGGTTGGCCAAGTCTGAAAGGTTCACCTTTATTTTAGAACCAAAGGAGAAATGCTTCAGGAATGCATTTGCTAGTTGTTCAAAATTGGATATGTTGTGCTTGGGCAGTTGGTTGAACCATTGAGTGGCAGCGCCCAAAAATGTCATAATGAAAGTCCTTAGCATAAGAGCATCATTGTCTTCAAGATGAAAATATGCATTGATGAAATTGGTAACATGCTCTTGTGCATCCTCTTCACCCTTAAAATTTTCTAACCTAGGCATCTCAAAATGCTTAGGATATGCAGGGCTAGGGACTGATGGGCATAATGGTTGGTTGTGTATTTTACTCAATGTTGGTTGGTTCCCTACCATCTCTTGTTTCTCAAAGGACTTCATATTTTTAGTGAGTGCCTAGAATGCCTTTGAGGTGAGGAGTTCCTCTTCTTGGAGGCCCCCTCATGGTGGTAATGGAGGTAACCCTATGTGCATTTGACTTGTTCTATTCTCTTCCCTCCTACGAGGGGATTCAGGATGTGTTTGATCCTGATTTATCATGTTTACCCTTTCTCCACCAGTTTGATGTTGTTCATGATTTGAGTGGTGGTTTCATTGTGGGCTTTCTTCTTGTCTAGTGCACCCCTCTCTTGGTGAGTCAGCGTATTTATCTCTTTGATGATCATTGCCATTGGCTTGTAAATTGATATGAGCTAGTTGCTCAACTTGTTCTCTTAGACGTTGCTCATGTTGGTGCAAAAGCCTTTCTCTTTGTTTGTCATGCTCGAGAGCTTCCACTAGCTCTCGCTCTTTACACAATGCATTTTCTAACCATCGCATGTGGTCAGATTGCACTATTGAAGAGGACTCATGTTTGTCTGATTCTATTCTTGTGGTTTTGATTCATAGATTCCTCAAAGAGGTCTCTACTATTTCTTTGCTCTTGCTAGCTACTATAATTTTTTCTATGTTGATAAGTGTCTCTATGGTTAGACTCTACATGAGACTTGTGGAGTCACTCTAAAGCATCCCTAGGTTGAGAGGTGCACTTAGAAGTAATAGTTCATGAACTTCCAGATGCAAAATTTTTTGTGGCTATGGTTCTGGGAGGTGGCCTCGGATGCAACCGATCCAACTCATCTAACTATCTTGTTTTCCATGGCTGATCCCTTGGGGTGCCATTTACTCCAATGAGGTCATAATATATTGGAATCCTTCCTCTTGTGTGAAGGGTATCTTCTATTTGATGTCTATGACTGGATGTAGCTCTAGTTTCTTGCCCTTCAATAGGTAGACCTATTCTCAATGTCTCATGTGAAGTTTGAGATGTTGTGACTCTTGTGTGTCTTTTTGGTGATGAGGGCTTTGTGGCCCTATCTACCCTCCATGAGGATGGATATGGGGAAACCTCATCATCCCTATGTGAAGAATGGGGTCTAGAACCCTGCTTATGTCCATGTGGGGAGGAAGCTCTTGAAGCCTCCTCATGTCTTTGAGAAGTTTCTATGTGTTTAGAGGAAGGCCTTGAGGCTTCCTCGTGTCTCCTTGATGATGATGGTCATGAAGCCTCTTTGTGTTTTTGTGATTTAGTTCCATGATTTGACTCTCTATTTGGGGTTTCTCGAGGAGAGCCCCCAAGGGTTGAATTATCACCCCTTAGACTCATGGAACTACGTCTCATGATCTTATGAGCATGTGGTTCAATGTTACTATGACTTCACCTATGGGTATGTGTTGCTTTAGATTCTCCCTCGATATTGGACCGAGGATGTTTACTTCTAGTTTTGACCATTGTGCTTGTGAATTAGTTTTTTGGATTGCAATTTTAGATGTAGCCAAACAATATCAAGCAAGTGTTTATCTTGATTAACAATTTATGTGTGCCCTAAACTATTTGATGTGTCTTTGATATGTTGTTGTTCTTGTTTCTTGCTCTTGTTTTGGATTTAGAATAAGGAGACTCATCCATAGTGGGAATCAAGAACACCCATGCCAAACATGATTTTCTCAAAAAGAGACTAGGGTACACCGTTGAAGTCCCAGTGGGGGGTTCACCTAGCTCTTCCACTCTGAACCAATTGTTCCAATAGTGGGAGATAGTTTGAACATGAGTAACTTAGTACCACTATAAAGAAGTTCCCAATTCTATTCTAAGAAGATCTAGGGGGCAAGCCGGTGGAAGGAGATGAATGCCAATGTCACCAGACTGAATTGAAGGTTGGTGATGAAATCCAACTCCCCAATGTTTAAAACATGTGTGTGTGTGTGGGGTTCATTTTAAGTTTGCATAAAGTAAAATGCATCATACAACATAAATGTATCCTTCCTATATGCCTGATATGAATGATGTTTCACTTTTCAAAAATATGCATAACTAGTATGAGATTCATGGATGCACTCTATTTTGTGCAAATATGGCCTCTAGCAGGGCCTCAAAGCAAGCAAACCAACACATGATTTCTAGCATGCTGGATTCTAGGGTGGACTTTACAAGCATAAGTCATTGTTCCTAGCAATGCCTAGTGGAAATCTAAAAAAACTCTAAGATGCACAAGATGCAAGTTCTTTCCTTTCCATTCCTTGATTTCCCAAATTAAAATGTGTCTTAATGTTCACTATTTTAGGAAAATAGAAGTAGATAAAAGAACATAAATCATCAAAAAAGTTGTACCAACCTCTAATCCAGCTCAGAGAACCAATATTTTGACCTCTGCTGCACTCCAGTTCTGGCCGCTATTGACCAGAGTGGCTGATTTCTAGCCATTGTAGACCAGAGCGGCTAACTCCTAGCCACTGTAGACCAGAGTGGCTGATTTCTAGCCATTGTAGACCAGAGAGGCTAAACTTGCACACAAAAACATGGATCAGTAAAGTGGTAGAAAATAAAAACTAGGTGAGGGTCCCATCATGATCGCCATCTGTAGCGACCTCGAGGAAGCGGTGCACCATCCACTCACTCTATTTGTGATTATTATTGAATATTTTAACATTTAACATGCATTAAATGAAAAAGCATAAAAGAGAGGCGTAGCCAAAATACGAAGAAATAAATGAATGAATGCTTTGTATTGATATTTCCAAGATCCGATTACATATAAATCCCTCTACGGGATACCCTTCATTTGATACATGATTTTACACAAAGAGGGTAGCAGATGTATAAAATATCCCCTAGCAAGGGGTGATGCACCTTTACAGGCTTCCTAATGATGCACATGGAACTGTATGAGGGCTTACAGATGCCTCCTTCTCTAGGTCTGATTCCTAGAGGGATCCTCTTGCTTTCATATGTTGTGGATTTGTCCGATGAACCTGTAGCCCTGCAAGCAATGAAACAACAACACATACTTAGATGTCCGAGATTGCCTCCCTAGATGAGGTTATTAGCATAATGAAAACAAATGCAATGAAACTAGTACTATGAATGCAAATAAATGAAATAAATCTTATGCTAATGATATGAAAACATGGAGAAAGTAGAATAAAAGAAACTATCACCTAAACCCTAGACTAGGTTGTGGCAAAATGGTTTTTAGGTTTAGTTGTTGTCATCTACAATAGCTAAGGTTTGTCTGCTCTGAGCTTCAGTGGCTAGAATCCAGCTGCTCTGGTCCATAGTGGCTAGGCTTGGATGGGCTAAAAATACCCCAAATGAGTGGTGAAAACCACTTTTGATACTTGGAAGGTCCCAAGGTTTAGTCACATGACCTATGAGTGTGCCTATGTGAGTAGTCTCCTTGAACATGACATGTTTTAGGTGTCTACACATTCACATTAATATCTATAGAAGACCCATTCACATTGCACTCTAATGATAAAGTAACTACACTATTGTTTTTTTTTTTTGCTATTAATATTTGTAGGGGTATCCTTTGAAATATTTCTTGATAATAAATTTCTTTTGAAAAGAAGGGTATTTTGTTATGGTGACATGAATATTCTTCTTCTTCAAACCAAGAGGTTTGAGCTCCTCATATACCCCTAAATATAAATTAAATATTGGATATCATAATTAAATAAACTAATAAATCCACATTTACATCTAAAATTATAGTGGTATATAGATAATAAATTTCAATAATTATAACAAGTATCTAGGATTTATCTATGTCCCCATAGACATTGTCCATGAGTGGAATATACTTCTCAACTCCACTATAGTACAACAAAAAATGGACCTATCTACAAGGTAATGTGAATTAGACCTTACCTTCAACCCCAAAGGACATAGGTAGACATCTCAAAGATAAGATAAACATGCAAAACACATACATATTACTTGCAACCCTTGTACAAATAAACTTGCAGTAGATTATTTTTGCAATGAAAGTTAATAATGGTAATTTTTGGACCAACAAACATGAGAAACATGTATTACTACCAGACTTGTAAATAAAACTAACATATATCCAATAATAAACAATGGTACTTGAAAAATATTCAATATCAAAATTAAATAAACTAATAAATCCACATTTACATCTAAAATTATAGTGGCAGATAGACAATAAATTTTAAGAATTATAATCAGTATCTAGGATTTATCTATGCCCCCATAGATGTTGTCCATGAGTGGAACATCCTTCTCAAATCCATTATAGTGTAGCACATAATGGACCTATCTACAAGGTAGCATGAATTGGACGTTGACTTCAGTACCAAAGGACACAAACAAACATCACAAAGATAAGATAAATTTATAAAACACATACAAATTACTTGCAGCCATTGTACAAATAAACTTCTAGCAAACTATTCTTGCAATGAAGTTAATATTGGTAATTTCTAGACCAACATACATGAGCAACATGTCTTACAATCATACTTGTACATACAATTGACATGCATCCAATAATAAATAATGGAACTTGAAAATATTGAATATCAAAATTAAATAAACTAATAAATCCACATTTACATCTAAAATTATAGTGGTAGATACAATATATTCTAGGAATTATAATAAGTATCTAGGATTTATCTATGCCCCTATAGACATTGTACATGAGTGGAATATCCTTCTCAACTCCACTATAGTGCAACACAAAATGGACCTATCTACAAGGCAACATGAAATGGACCCTGCATTTGATCCCAAAGGAAAAAGACATACATCCAAAAGATAAGATAAACTTGACAAACACATACAAATTACTTGCAACCATTGTACTAAAAAACTTATAGTAGATTATTCTTGCAACGAATGTCAATATTCATAATTTTTGGACCAACATACATAAGGAGCACATCTTACAATCAAACTATTACAACCCTAATATAGCTTAGTTAGCTATATTTCCAATATTATTATTTATTCACCAATTCATATAAATAGGAGTATAAAATAATTGATTTAATCATCATCGATAATTTATTCATTTGCGTATTCACAAGATACTATGCCCTCTCTAAGTGGGTACTGAACTTTACCCTCCTTAAGTGGCATACTGATATATTTATATTCTTCGTTTAATAATTTATTTTATCATTCAATTAAATATTATTTCTTGTTGATTTAATTTATGAAGCATTCTGCTTCAAGTGGTATCAAAGTGGATTATTCTAGAAGCACGTATTTATTTTGAAGTTCTAGCAACAAATATAGATAAAATTAATTGATCAATGTTGTTTCCTAGGCCAAGGTTGACACTTTTTTTGGCTCCTTTTCCAAACATACAGAGTTTCTCAATAAAATATTTTTGGTAAACTTCTCTGAAACCTAGCAAGATCACAACTAGTTATAATTATCGTGTCCAATTTTGAAAGATTAAAATCTACATGGATAGCCTTCGTCCAATAAATTATAGTGAATAATAGTTAAAGAAGGAAGCCTAAAACCATTCGTACCTCTAAATTTATGTGTAACCCTAAATTTATCTTATCGTTTAAAGTGTCCTCTTCAACATGTGTTACGTATACTCTTTGACATGTATTACTCATGCTTCATTCATTGCGGTATTGATTTTCTAGATAGATTAGTTGTATAGTGATTCTTTTGACTGCTTCAAAACATTCTAGTTAATGAGTTTTGGTCAATAAAAATCCATTGTACTCTTTGGTTGATGTAATCTTTGATAAATAGCTTGATAATAATGAGTTTTGGTCAATTAATCCTATCAAATTAAAACACGTGCAATACAGTTTTTGATAGCATCTTACAAGCCAAACGGTTGCGCAATTTTTTGCCAGGTTTAGGTCAAGTTAACATCACATGCAGTAGTTAAAGTGACGCTTATTCATGTGCTAGGAAAATTATTCTTCAAAGGTAAATATCTACATATTGTTCGTATAAATTAAAGCTATTCAAATTATTATTAAGACCTTACCTTAACATGTTAAATTTCTATTTATTATATAGCAACATAATAATGAATTTAACCACCAAGTAAATAAGGATTAAATCATTTATTTTTTTACTTCCTCATCCCACATCTATCCGGTTGACAAAATATTAGAATTTAAAAGTGCCAAGATATATAGTAGTAATCAACCATATTGTTGATCACATCCCTCAAGTCTAGTCCTATCCTTCACCTCATCATCCACATGTCTCATTGTTCATTCCAACTTATTCCTTTGTCCCTTGTCAATTTTTCACTTGTGTGATATCTTATCCACCCATTTTTTATATTTCCTCCTTAAATTCTACCCACTATTGACAGTTCCTCCTTTGCCAGTCTATGTTCACCAGTCTATGCTCAGTTGTCTGCCAATTAGTGTCTACCCACTGCTGAGAGTTCCTCCTCAAATTTTGCCCACTACTGATAATTCCACCAGTAGGTGTCCTGATTAGTCAGTCAGTGTGTCATTTATTTGGTACTATCCTTATCGGTATTCCCTTGAATTTATTCCCACCAACGTGTGATGATTCGATAATTACCATTGGATTAAAACACCAAATTTTAAGGAATTAGAGTGACCATTACATTCTTGTGTGGTTTTTTTTGCTAGTTAATGTTGTATTCAAATGTACCTCCTATAAAACATGCCTCCTAACCATTGTAGTCAAATTTTGTTTCCCGGCCATTGCATTCAAACTTTGCTTACTAATTTGACTAGTCGTTAAAGTTGGAGGAAACTAGTCATTGAAAAGTGACCGTTGGAGGTAATTACAATTTTGTTTTTGCAAAAATTGACAACATACAATAGGATTTTTTGTCAATTCTAATTTGGCTATAATTCAAATTGCATGAGTGATCAAACCACTCCATACAAGTGGAATAGAGGAGCAAATAGTAGACTACAGTGCATGGATAAACCAAACGAAGAGTTCTTGAATGCACCAAAAATATAGTAATAAAATAAAGGTACATAACATAATTATCCTTTTAGAATTTATAGTTTTAACCCTCACCATCGGTCCATGGATTATCCAAATCATAACAATGCCACTCCTCCTACACTCCACAATGGCACTTTGTCTAACCAAGAAGAACTTGTTTCTCTCCAAGAAGACCTTGTAGCTAAAATTCCCCTTAGTATGGATGTCAATGTGCATCATTGTCTAGGGCAACAACAAAAATATCTTGCTAATATGTATTTAGTACTACAAGATATACAAGATTCAATGTCTAAACTTCTCCCTCTAGATAATCAAGCCTCTCAAGATATTGTCAACCCTCAACCTTTAAATACTCGTCAAGCATCAGTACCTCCAAAAACTTCTTCCAATTTTGATCCTTCAATAGGTGATACCTCTTGATTCTTAGAATGGCCTCATGATGTTCAAGTTCCTTGTACTAACATGCCTACCTTTGAGGGATATGATCCTAGAGGCTAGCTAGCCAAAATGGATAGTATTTTTCATCTATACCATAATCCAGATATCGGTCATGTCGTATTTGCATATTGTAAATTGGGTACTATTTAGGTGCGATTTTGTCAAGTCACAAAACCACTCAACAACTTAGAACTTTAAGTTCTCTCTTGCAAAGAAATATATATATATATATATATATATATATATATATATATATATATATATATATATATCTCCAAGGTTCTTGTATTCAATGTTTTATGCATAAACTCATATAAGTGCTAATAATAAAACTCTAGGGTCTTGCAAGTGTTGTTAACAAGGGGCCTGGGATCATGTAAATGATTTTGAATCCATCATGTGGAGTATGTCTTTGATATCAATTCAACCAAATAAAATTTGTTTTATGATCTTAGGTTAAAGTATACCAAATTTTATTTCCTCTCTTCAATTTAATGTCTCAAAATGCTTTAAATGAAATTAGCATAAAAAGAATCTAGAATTTTGTATTAAATTTCAATTTAACTTTGATAAATATCAAAGCAAATGAAATTTTATAAATTCAATAAACCTTGGAATATAATAAATTCATTTCCCAAATGTCTATTTGATAAAGTAGTTATTTATTCAAACCCCCTTAGGAAATTATAAATCAAACCCTCTTGCCCAATTTATAAGGTTCCAAAACCTTATCAATGATAAAATCTTAGGGCTTAATATGAAACTACTCTATAAAATTTGGATTTTATGATAAAGTAAAGTTTATAAATTAGATTTACATATAATATTTATCTTTTGAAATATTTATGAAATTAAATATTCAAAAGAGTAAATGTGATCTTTGATTTGAAATTTGGACTTCTGAAATAAATAGAACTATATTATAAATCAAATCCAAATTGAATTTTAGGGATATCAATCCTAGTTCCTCAACCTTATGAAATTAAGGTGAGGAATAGAATATTCATTTACCCCTTCTTAAATTTATAATTCAAATATTAATTGATGTAATATTTGAATAATAAATTTAATTTATAACCTAACCATTTAATGTCACTTTATAAAAATTATGCTAGGTTATAATATATAGTTTTCAGAATGAAATAATAAAAAAAATAATAAAATATTTTAAACTTTAGAAATTAACTTAATGTCTCAGACAAAATCCACAGATCATATTTCCATATACAAAATTCTAAAACCAATCCAATGTTCACCAAGTATTCACACAATGAAATCAAATGAATTGATGCAATCTTCTAAGGTATACAAACTATTAAGAAATTGTAATAAACATTTTATTAATTCCAAATACAGTCTGTGCACAAATATGGATCCAAAATGCTTAAAAAAATTTATAAAATCTTACAATTAATTCCATTGTTTTGCAAATGGTTTTCTGCATTTTCCTCCAATAAATGTGTATCTTTGCTCCTTCCAATCATTCATCTCCTTCTCTGTATAAAATTTCTGACCCTTTCCATGAATCTCAATGATTTATTTATAATTTGAAAAGTTTAGTTATTCTGTTTCTTCACCAGGAATGGATTTTATAACTATTTTCTTCAAACCCTTGCCCTTGTATTACCTCCATAATGAAACAATACTCATAATATCAAAACAAAACCAAACTTTACTTTCCTGCAACTTTCCTTTTTTTTAGAAGTATTTCAAAGCTCTCATATTGCTAAACTAACCTGCTATTTTTTGGTGAAACTGACATCTGGAATCTTGCAAGTTTGGTATCATTAGAAAGAGAAAATCCATATTTTTTTACCAAGTTTTGAATGAGATCAAACGGATTTTTCTACCTTTAGATATGTCCATTTCAATTTTACATTAATTTTAGGGTTAACCCTAAAATAAAATTTAATTATTTAAAATTTAATCATTTAAACCTTTGAAAATGATTTTAATAAAATTATTTGATTCGAAATAATGCAATTAATATGCAAATAATCAAAATATTTAGTTTTCAAGCATTGCAACTACATTCAACCCTTCAAAATGCAAATATGTCAGGAATTCTAAAGTGAAAGCAAATTTTCCAAGACCTTGATGCGAGCAAAATTGGATAAACAAAAATCCCTCGAAATCATAAAATTTAAGGTGGGTCCTCAATTTTGGGGTTGTTGTGAAAGACGTCACAATAGGTACCCAGTCCTATCAGTGGTTGTTATGGTAGCTTCATCAACATAATCACTCCCTTATGTGGCCTGAATTTAAGGAAATTTTCCTTAGAATATTTGATAAAGGTTCTTCCTCATCATATGTGGTTCACCTTATGGAACTCAAGCAAACCAATTTAGTAGAAGACTATGTCACTGAGTTCACAAGTCTTCTTACCTATACACATGAATTGAATCTAGAAGTAGTGGTATCTACTTTTCATCATGGTCTCAAGGATAAAATAAGAAAGGAAGTTGACATGCATGATCCATGTACTCTTGATGATGCCACTCGTATAGCTCAAGTAGCCAAAAATAAACTTCAATATGTGGTACCCTATAAACGTGATTCTAATTTTCATCATCCTTTTCACAATAATGAATAATCCTCAATATTTTTCTGCTTTAAATGTCATTCCTATCATCCAAGGGATCAAGCCTATGTAGTCCATCAAACCTTTCAAGTGGAATATGACACCAATGAAGAAGAATATTTAATTCAACCAGAGTCACTCACTGATATAGAACAACAACCAATAGATACTAGTGAAGTAACACCAGAGGAAGATACTATTGCTCTCTCAGTACATGCACTTATGGGTTTAAAATCTCATCATACAATTAAGGTACAAGGATTTATTAGGCACAAACATGTTAATGTGTTGATAGACTCAGGTAGTACACATAACTTTATCGATTTCAAAACTACCAAATCCTTGAACTTGTATATGAATACTTCTAATCAAGATAAGTTTCAAGTATTAATTGCAAATGGAGGTAATGCTCAATGTGTGGGCTGAACATCTCCAATTTTGATACAAATGGGAAGTTATACTTGGTGGAACTCTCTTTGTTATGAACTTAGGGAGCTTAGACGTCATTTTGGGTGTAGAATGGCTATCTCAACTCGGTGATGTTACTCTTAATCTTCAAATATTATACATTAGGTGGATAGAGAATGGGAAGACTATTTGTCTTCAAGGAATTCAATCTCCACCATCCAAGGTGGTGAGTTCTCACTACATGGAGAAGTTACTAAAGAAGGGTGCTTATGGTTTTATAGCTCAAATAAATTCCATGGAAGCTCAATCCTTGGATACTCCTATAATTCTCTCAAAGTATCTTCAAGCTATTATGGATAATTATGAAGAAGTCTTCAATGAACCAAAGGGTCTACCTCCTAAATGATCACATGACCATGCCATACATCTCATTCCTAGAAGTCTTCCTCCTAATGTTTATCCTTATCGCTATCCTCAACCTCAAAATATAGAAATAGAGAAGCTAGTCCAAGAAATGTTAGAACATGGCATCATTCATCCTAGCATCAGTCCTTACTCATCACCAATAGTAATGGTACATCGTAAGGATACCTCTTGGTGCATGTGTCCAGATTTTTGACCTCTCAACAAAATTACCATCAAGGATAAGTTCCCTATCCCTATCATTGATGACTTATTAGATGAATTACATGGTGCTAGTTATTTCACTAAATTGGATCTTCGTTCAGGTTTTCACCAAATTTGGGTTAGGGAAGAGGACATACCTAAAACCACTTTTTAAACTCATGAAGGTCATTATGAATTCCTAGTCATGCCTTTCAATCTTACTAACGCTCCATCAACCTTTCAAAGCCTTATGAACCATGTATTTAGGCCATATCTTCATAAGTTCATCTTAGTTTTCTTTGATGATATCCTAATTTACAGAAAATCTTGGAAGGATCACCTAATCCATGTTGACAAGGTCCTTCATCTACTACATAAGGAAAAACTATTTGTTAAAAGATCCAAATGTGCCTTTGGAGTCCAAGAAGTTGAATACTTAGGTCATATCATATCCCATGAAGGATTCAAAGTAGACCCTCAAAAAATAAAAGCTATTCAAGATTGGCCCCTACCAAAATACCTCAAAAAAATTCAAGGATTTCTGGGTCTCATAGGCTATTACCAAAAATTTATTCACAATTATGGCAAAATTGTAGCACCTCTCATAGCACTCACCAAAAAGGATGCTTTTATTTGGAATGAAGTAGCTTCTCAAGCATTCCAATCACTCAAAAAAGTTATGTGCTCCACTCTGGTATTGGCTACTCCTAATTTTAACAAACCTTTCATCATTGAGTGTGATGCTTTGGGTACAAGGATTGGCATTGTTTTAATGCAAGAAGGTCACCCCTTGGATTTTGAGAGCAAGCAACTTTCAGGTAAGAATTTGGGGTGATCCACTTATGAGAAGGAAATATTGGCTATTTTACATGCCATTGAGAAATGGAGGCATTATTTACTAAGAATTCGTTTCATCATTAAGACTAACCATAGTAGTCTTAAGCATTTTCTAGAACAACGTCTCTCATACCCTGAACATAATAAGTGGATGACCAAACTTTTAGGGTATGATTTCATCATTGAGTATAATAAAGGTAAAGAAAATGTGGTAGCTGATGCATTGTCTCACAAATATGAAGATGAGGTCTCCATCAATGCCATTTCAAGTCCTTGTCCCTAATGGTTGTCTCAACTTCAAGAAGAATGGTTGGTTGATATTGAAACTGCTCAAATTATTCAAGATATGAATATAGGATCATCTAGGCACCTATACTTCTCATATTTAGATGGTGTGCTTCGTAAGAAATATTGCATCTACATTTCGTAGGGTTCCACTATTAAATCTATGGTCCTCCAAGAATTGCATGCATCCCCTTCAACAGGACACTCGGAATTCTTGAAAACATACCAACAAGTGAAACAATATTTTTCTTGGAAAGGCTTAAAATCTGATGTCAGGATATTTGTGGTTGAATGTGAGGTATGCCAATGTAATAAAGGTGAAATAATTAAATCTCTAGGACTGCTGCAACCCTTACCAATTCTAAACTGCCAATGGGAACACATATCAATGGATTTCATTGAGGGTCTCCCCAAATCAGAGGGTAAAATAGTGATTTTTGTGGTTGTGGATTATTTTTCCAAGTACGCTCACTTTTGTGCCCTACAACATCCCTACTCAGCAAGTAAAGTGGCCAAGGTATTCCTCGACTCCATATTCAAGTTACATGGTATACCCAAAACTATTGTGAGTGATCGTGATCCCATCTTCACTAGCAACTTTTGGAAAGAATTATTTCGTCTCAGTGGTACCAAGTTGAACATGTCTTTTGCATACCACCCACAATATGATGGTCAAACAAAAATAGTTAACAAATATTTGGGTACTTATCTTCGTTGCTTTGCTCAAGATAAGCAGTATCATTAGATTCAATGGCTTTCATTAGAAGAATGGTGGTATAACACTTCTTACCATTTTTTCCTCAAGATGTCTCCATTTGAAGCTTTGTATGGTCAGAAGCCACCAACAATCATAGACTATGTTCCAGGATCTTCTAAAGTAGCTCAAGTCGATGACTTGTTTCAACATCATCAGACAATGCTCAACCTTCTTAAAGATAATTTGATCCAGGCACAAAATCGTATGAAGCAACAACACACTTACATCATTTAGAACGACAATTCAATGTAGGAGATATGGTCTTTTTGTGCCTACAACCTTATAAGCAATTATCCTTGAAGATAAAATCTAGTCAGAAGTTGGCTCCTTGATTTTATAGGCCCTACAAGATAGTTCATCACATTGGTGAAGTCGCATATCAATTGGAGCTTCCACCCTCTTCTCATATACATCCAGTTTTTCATGTATCTTGTCTCAAACAAGTGATTGGTCAAAAAGTGCAATCTCAGATAGAACTTCCAGTACTAGATGAAGAAGGGTGAATAAACCTTCAACCTGAAGCAATATTGCAAACCAGAGTACATCATCTTCGATCTCACTAGATTCAAGAATTTTTTATTAAATGGCAAGACCTTCTAGAAGAAGATGCTACATGGGAATCATAAAGTATAATCTAGTCATTTCCAGCTTTGAGGACAAAGCTTTTTGAGGAGGGGAGCCATGTTACAACCCTAATATAGCTTAGTCGACTATATTTCCAATATTATTATTTATTCATCAATTCATATAAATAGGAGTATAATATATTTGATTTAATCATCATCGATCATTTATTCATTTGTGTATTTGCAAGAGACTCCACCCTCTCTAAGTGGCTATAGGACTTTGCCCTCCTTAAGTGGTGTACTAATATATTTACATTCTTCATTTAATAATTTATTTCATCATTCAATTAAATATATATTTCATATTGATATAATTTACAAAGCATTTTGCTTTACAAACTTGTCCATACAACCAATATGCATCCAATAATCAAGGTAAGCACACTATAATATAGGGTATTCTTAAAACTAACTTCAAATATATGTGATTTTTCACTTAATATTCTTAACAATAAGAAGCACAAATAATTTTATACTTGAGGGAGTCATCCTAAGAAGCATCAATTGTAACTATAGGAGAAATAGCCCAAATTCTCTTGGAAATTGGCCACTTGAATGGGAAAATGGCTAAATTTTGAGAGGGTTGTGATGAAAATACGTATAATATCTGCCTCCTCAAAAAAGCCATAATTTTAGAGCTATAAAATTGAATAAAACAAGTGTATGTTTTGTAATTAAACCCAATGGATCATATATTTATAAGATATAATGGAATACATACATCAAGTGTGAACTTTGGGGCTTTGCAAGAAATACTATGAAGCATTCAAAATACTTGACTAAGCCCTTACATGAAAAGAAAAACAAAAAAAAAATGACTAAAACCTAAGTTTTTTAGGAGATGGAGAGTGGAGAAACTTTAAAAAATATAGCCCTAGCATTATTAATTTGGAAGGGACTATGAAAAAATAGAAAAAAGTCTAAGCAAACCCTAGTTTGGAATTAGGGGATTCAAAATATACTTCAAAAATTTGTAGAAACTGCATGGAATATATTGTGTCGATGTCTACTCTTCGATTTGAGGTTAAAATTTTGGTCTTTGAGGTGGTTTGATGATTTACAATGTTCTTGGTTATAGATGAGTGAAAATATATTTTTTCCCAAAAATCCACTTTTAATTAAATCCCTTACCCTTGTCTTGCTAGTCAGTGTACTCATATGAGTCTTATGACAAGTGTCATTAATGATCTCACTTTAATCCTTTGTAAAACCAAAGTAGGATCCTAAGGTTGTATGTGTTATAGGGCTAAGAATTATATCTTGGATATCAAGGTCCTAGACTAATTGATGAAAACTAGGAATTACAATGTGTTGGAGAATATTACATTATTTAGTACATGCCAATGTACCACATTGGTACAATATTATATTAGGTGTGTGTCTTATATTAGAGTGTAATTTTATATTTCATGTAATGTATTAATGTGCAAGAAATGCACAAGTGTCATGTAATTATGTGTGCAAGTGTTATGAGTGTAAATGTGCACAAGTGTCCATTATGTAAGAGTGCACATGTGTCCTTAGATTAGGAAAGTGAAGAGTTTTAAATAAGAGTGAAGGTCAAGAGTGCACCATATGAGGAGTCACATACTATTATATATTTGTGACTAAGCATTGTAATTGGTATAAAAAATGCATTGCTTATTGCATGCATTAGTAGACCTTTATTCTATATCATTTTTAGTATTTTCATGAGAATTTCTATGTGATTATTCTATGAGTTATTCTGAGTTATTTATGTGTTTATTCTTATCTTTATTGAGTTTATTATATTCCAAATTTATATTTTATCATGTGGTTATTTTATTGTAATATTTCCATTAACTATTAGGCATCAAAAGTTATCAGTGGTATCAGAGCCACAACAAATTTACTTGCATAGATTTCCAAAAGTTACAAATAGTCAAAGGACATTTCCACTAGCTAAGGAAAGACTAGTGAAGTTAAGGTATTACCACTAGGTTGAAGAACAACCAATGAATATTAAGGATACATATTTTAGAGAACCAACTCAAGAAGAAAAGTTGATCATTATTGAAAAGTTTTAGATTGATTGAGTTTACCCATTCTAATACATATTTAGGTATTGAAGATAGACCTTGATATTGATAAGAGTTTGGAGACTCCAAAAGAGAAGTCCCATAGAAGGCAGATTAAGGAGACTTGAAAAAGTCTCATTAAAATATTAAAGATAGAGAAGAAGACCTATTGGAAAAGGTCCTTGATAAAGGTTTATTGGTCCTTAGCAAGAAAAGAGACCATTAAGGAAAACTTGAAGGTAGCAAGAAGACTTCAAGATAACAAAAATTCTTGAGGATAGTCCTAGTTAAAGGACAACACATAGCACATAGAGGGCAACATATTAGAAGTCCACATTGGACAACAAAGTTAGAGAATTCAGGACAACAAAAGAGAAAGGTAGCATTTGAAAGCCACAAGGTCAGTGTTAAAGAAAAGGAATAACAAGTTCATAGAATGTAAGGTAACATTCATAGTATTTCCATAAGCAAGTGAAGTGTCACAATAGCTTCATATCAAGAATACTTGAAGCTAGAAAAGACAACATATTCAATCAATAAAAAAAACTAAAATCTAGAATAACAACCTTGAAGACAAGAGATATTCAAGAAATAAAGAATATAAAGATAAAAGAACTTCAAAAGGATTGCTTACACCAATATTGGGATAATCATCACCATTCAATGATAATCCCATAGATATAGAAAAATAATGCTCAAAATTAAACTACACAGGGGGAATAATGAAGGTTCAAAGCAGCTATAAGGAGTAAAGAATAAGGACTATCACAAATCAAAATTTTTGGTTCTTCATAATTGAGAAATAATACCAATTTACAAGCTAGGAAATAGCTTGATATAAAGGAGAGGATAAATTTCATAGCACTAGCCAAAGATCACCATAGAAGTGCCATAAATGTGTTATTTATAGCAGACTTAAGAGTTAAATCTCTTGCATTCAAACACAAGTATAAATGTGAAAGGAAGTAACTTAGAGCATAGTCATTCAAAGGAGATGTCATAGGAGTTTGGAGTGCAAGTTCGTAAGCATATTGTACCAAAGAACATAAACACTTGTACTTGTACCTACATAAATAAGAGAAGGAAGATAAGCTTCAACAATGTAAGCAATGAAAGATTGCAATTTCTAAGGTAGCAAGTAATATACAATCATATAAGGTGAAATCAAAGTGATTGAAAAGTAGCTCTTCAAAGCAAAGCACCTTGAAGCACCATCTAAGAGTCAATTTGAGTCAATATCAGTCGAGTTGAGCAAATACATAGTGCAAAATCGAACGTAGTAGAAAAATACATTTTAGGAACCAGAATAGAGAAGAATATGTAGACACCAAAACCTAGCCACTTTTCATCCATCCTACTCTTCTCATCATTTCCTCCCTTTATTTACATATATTTATATATAATTGTTTAATATATATTTAAATATTAATATTTCATATTATATTTTTTTATATATAATAAATATAAATATTATATATGTGAATAAATCCCAACCATCCGATTTCACTTAATCTCATTTGTCCAGCCATATCAATCCATGCCACACCCCAAATTTAATATCCACCCTCCGATATGCTTTTATCTCAGCCACATGATTAGTGTCATTGAAATTCTAGCATACCCTAGGTTGGATTATTAATAGGAGCTATTTTGATGGCTCAACCCCTAAGTTTTTTGAGCAATTTGTGCCCTGGAATCCTGAGTTAAATTTTATCTCCAAGTTCTCTAGAGTATCCAAGTTCTCTCACCTTCCATATTCATTGGCCATAGCCTCTGCATCCACCTCTACCTCACTTGCTTAGCCAGATCTACTTCTTTAGATTTTCTATTCAGCCATCGAACACCTTCGGGCACTCCTTGTTATTCCCAAGTGCCTCTGGGTGCTTCTCCTCTTTCGTAAAGTACCTCTAGGTGTACTCCATTATTCTTGAGAACCCACAAGCATTTCCTATAGCTACCAAGCACCTGAAGGTGTTTTACACCAAATTTCTATAGCCCTCCTAGCCCTCAAGAAACACTAGGTCATTGTCACACCAATCCACTGCAACAATTACATCATATCAAAAAATGACAAATCAGCAATATAAATCAAAGTCATTGTTGTTATATTTTATTGTGTTGTTAGCATCTGTTCACATTTTTGTTATTGCATAGCTAGGTTTTAGTCTTGATTTCTAAGGGTCTCACATTGTGGAGCCCTCATTGTTATTACTGACTCATTTGCTATTTTCTTGTGTGCAAATATAGTAGTATTACACTAGCATTGGATAGTTGCTTAAGCTAGAGTGGCCCGACATTGGATAATCAGAAGCCCACTCACTTCTATTGGTATCAAGAATGCATTCTGAAGACACCACCAGCATTGTTTTCTAGGGTTTCGTACAACCCTAGCTATTGAAGAATTTGTATCAAAGGATTCAAATATTCTTACTATAACATTAGATTTGTGAGGCTCCCCCCATTAATATAAAATCATTCATTGTGCAATATTATCTTTTGGGTTCAATTTATATCTTGTTATTTGGTGTTGTATTTTTGTCTCTACAAATGGTGATCATAGTGGGATCCACTAAGGGTTTCTTTTTCACTTTTGCTTTTCTAATGTATTTGTTTTTTTCTATCATCTTGCAAGTTTTTTAGAAGCACAAATTTCATAGTTTTTACTGGATTTAGTGTTGGCAATTTTGGGTACTTTGGGTACATTGCCTTTGCTCAAGTATATAAGTTGTCATTGATGTCAAGAAGCTTTTGAAGGAATTTGATTTGATGTCAAATAATTTGTTTTGATGAAGGTTACGGCATGACAGTTTCAAAGGTCTTTTGCAAACCCCAAGCTGACAGGTTCGAAAGAAAAGCGCTAAGGCGAAAAAGTGTCGCGATATCGCGACATGTCGGGTTTTCGTGACCCGAAGAAAAGAAAAGCGCTAAGGAGAAAAAGTGTCGCGATATCGCGACATGTCGGGTTTTCATGACCCGAAGAAAAGAAAAGAGCTAAGGAGGAAAAGTGTCGCGATATCGCGACATGTCGCATTTTCGCGACTTAAGCAGGAGAGAGAAAGCAAGTTAGAAAAGTGTCGCGATATCGTGACATGTCGCATTTTCATGACTTAAGCAGGAGAGAGAAAGCAAGTTAGAAAAGTGTCACGATTTCGTGACATGTCACAGTTTCGTGACTCAAAGAGCAAAGAAAATGTACGAAAGCTGAAAGCGTCATGATTTCGTGACAGGTTGCAAAGAAAACGTACGAAAAGTTGATAGCGTCACGATTTCATGATGGGTTACAAGGAAAGCGTACGAAAGCTGAAAGCGTCACGATTTCGTGACGGGTTGCAAAGAATGCGTACGGATGCAGAAAGTGTCATGGGATTTCATGACGAGCAGAAAAGAAAGCAGATGCAAACTGAAGTGTCACGATTTCATGATAGAAATGAAAGGCAGGTCTTAAACAGAAGAAGTGTCATGATTTCATGACAAAAGCAGAAAGGAGGTCGACGAAGGGAGAAGTGTCGCGATATCGCGACAAAAGCAAAGTTGATTTCGACAAAGACAGAAGTGTCACGATATCACGACAAGAGCTTAGTTGAAGTCGACAAAGGCTGAAGTGTCACGATATCACGACAAAAGCCAAAAGAAAGTGTATGGTTGCAAAGGTGTCGTGATATCGTGACATGTTGTAGTTTCACGGCAAAAGCTATAGAAGAGTTACAGAGGCAGTTGAAGCCGACAAAGTTAAATGTGAGCCGACGAAGATTAGGGTTTGCAATCGATGAAGTTTAGGGTTGTGCAGCTGACTAAAGATCAGGGTTACAACCGACTAAGATTAAGGTTTTGATCTTGAAAGTGTTATTATAAAAGGTAGGCTATTTTGAAGAGTTAGGGGTGTTGTAAGTTGCGACGTTCATAGATAGAGTGCGGAGTGAGAAGTTCGATCGTCGAGAGCAGAGTGCAAAATTCGATCGAAGTGCGTAGAGTGTGCGAAGAGAGTACAGAGTGTGTGCAGAGAGACGACTGAGAGAAGACGAAGTGCGGCTGTAAGAGCACAGAAGATGTGTATGTTTCTTGAGCAGATTTGGACAGGTCCTAGCAGAGGACTTGTGAGCTGAGTTTGATAGTTCTATCAGAGAACTTGAGGACAGAGGTGCATTGGTTCTATGAGAAGAACCTGAGGATAGATTTGGTTGTTGAGCTGCTATGGACGTGATCATAGAAGGCAGAGGTCTCTTAGGCTAAGCATTGAGGATAGGAGGTCTTCGGTGGAAAGGAGTTCCACGTGCTGGCAAGAGGTAGAGGCAGTTGATCTTTTGAGGGATCATTTCCAGAGTAGAGGGGAAGGTATCTCCTTTGGGCCGAGGCTCATAAACATTGTAATTGGGAAGGATTCCCAAAGAACTTTGAGATAACTTTTAGAGAAAAGTTTTTGTGGATGTAGCCCAACCATTTTGGGTGAACCACGTTAAAAATGGGTCTTCAATGTGTGATGCTTTCTGTCTTGATTAATGTTGTGTTGATGCCACTGCTATCTAAAGTTAAAATTATTAATTGGTTAAGTCTTATACTGTTCACCCCCCTCTCAGTATAAGCTTGTGTTCTTCAATTGGTATCAGAGCGGGTCTCTCCAGAAAGAGCCTAACAGCTTGGAGAAGGATCTATCAGAGGAACATACAGATTCAGAAAGAGATGAAGAGGTTGAGTTCGATCTCAAAGGTGAATTCTTCTTGGCTTTAAGAAAGCTTGAGAAATTCAGGGAAGAGAATTCTGTTCTCAAGCATCAATGTCAGGAAGAAGAGATAGCAAGATCAGAATTGTCTCAAAGTGTTATAGACTTCAAAATTCTAGCTGAAGAAGGGAAGAAGGTTGAACAGGTTCTGACAGAGGCTCTAAAAGGAAAGGAAGCTGATTGCGAGAAACTAGAAGAAGAGGTTATGTCTCTTAGAGTGAAGTTGGAACAGTTGGCTCTCAGACAGAATACTCCGTGTGAAAAGCAAAAGAAGGATGGTATCACCATTCATGAAACAGGGTCTTCGAGCAAGATCAATCTTCATCCTGAAGAGCGGTGGATTCCAGTTGGTCACAAGAAGAACAATCATCCAAGGCATCAAAACAGGTTACATAATACTTTCCATGGCTATTGTTTTTCCTGCAAGAAATTTGGTCACAAAGCTATGCATTGCAATAAGTCTTTGAATAGCCATAGTAAGGAAAATGTTAACTCTTTTGCACCTCTTATGAATAAAAATGTCATGTGTTACAAGTGCAAGAATTTTGGGCATATAGCAAGGATGTGCAGTTTGGATAGATCTAGCCTTGAGTTCACTAAAAAGAGAAATGAGATCAAATCTAAGTCAATGATAGTTCAAACTGCTTTTCATGCTCAAGACAAAGTAGAAAAATGGTATCTTGATAGTGGTTGTTCAAAACATATGACTGGTGAAAAGGAAAAGTTTTTGGTCTTAAAAGAAACAAACAGAGGAACAGTCAGTTTTGGAGATAACAAGTCAGCTAAAATCTGTGGTAAAGGGACTCTTAGTTTGGATGGGAAATCCAAAACAGAAAATGTGCTTTATGTAGAAGGCCTAAGACATAATCTTCTAAGTGTGAGTCAACTTTGTGATCAAGGGCACATAGTATCTTTCTTTTCAGATAGATGTGAGATAAGTAAAGAAAAAAATGGAAAACTCATTGCGAGTGCTACAAGGACTCCAAACAATCTTTACATGCTAAGTGAGATAAAAAGGGAAAAGTGTTTTCTAACTCAAGAAGATGAGAGTTGGCTATGGCATAAAATATTGGGGCATTTGAGCTTTGATAATCTTGTCAATATTAGTAACAAGGAAGCAATTAGAGACTTGCCCAAAATAAAAAGGCCCCATAACATCATTTGCGGTCCTTGTCAACATGGAAAACAGACCAGAACCAGTTTCAAATCAAAAGGGTATACTTCTTCAAAACCATTGGATCTTATTCATACTGATTTATGTGGCCCTACCAGAACTCGGAGCATTCAGGGAGAAAGCTACTTCATGTTGTTTATAGATGATTATTCTAGAATGACTTGGGTTACTTTTCTCAAAGAAAAATCTGAAGCTTTTGAAAAATTTAAAGCTTTCAAAGAAATGATTGAAAATGAGACTCACAAGAGAATCAAATGCTTAAGATCAGATAGAGGAGGAGAGTTCACTTCAAATGAATTTGTGGAATACTGTGAGCAACAAGGAATCAAAAGAGAATATTCAAGCAAGCAAGAACTCCTCAACAAAATGGAGTAGTTGAAAGGAAAAACAGAACTATTGAAAATATGGCTAGAGCTATGTTAAATGAGTCAAAACTTTTAGATGGTTTTTGGAAAGAGGCAGTCAGTACAGCAGTCTACATTATCACCAGGGCCCAACTTAGAGTCAATCATCATAAAACTCCTTATGAGTTGTGGAAAGGAAGACCAGCTACAGTAAAATACTTCAAAGTGTTTGGGAGTAAGTGCTTCATCAGAAGGGAAGATCAGAATTTGGGTAAGTTTGATCCTAGGTGTGATGAGGGAATCTTTCTTGGATATTCCAGCAGAAGCAAGGCCTACAGATGCTTCAACAAAAGAACTCATACAATTGTAGAGAGCATAAATGTAACAGTTGATGAAAAGACAGGGATAAGAGAACCAGTCAAGGAACTCAGTGATGAAATTTGTCAAGAAGAATTCAGAGAGGTTTCAGATGAAGAAGAGGAAAGACAACAACTGCTTCCCAAAACTCCTTCACGATATGTTCAGAAACATCATCCCAAAGATTTGATCATTGGTGATCCAAATAGCAGGCAAACAAGAAGAAGAGTCATTCCTTCACATGATTCTACAAATGTTTCATTATTATCTCGGATTGAGCCAAAATATTTCAGTGAAGCATGTGCGGATAAGTTTTGGGTAAAAGCAATGGATGAAGAGCTAAATCAAATAGAGAAAAGTGAAACTTGGGAATTGGTTCCAAGACCTAAGGACAAGAATGTCATTGGCACAAAATGGATATTCAGAAATAAACTCAATGAGGATGGAAAGATTGTCAGAAACAAAGCTAGGTTAGTCTGCAAAGGTTATGCTCAAGTAGAAGGTGTTGATTTCGAAGAGACGTTTGCTCTTGTTGCTCGTCTTGAAGCAATCAGAATGTTTTTGGCCCTTTCAAGCTTCAAATCATTTCAAGGTATATCAAATGGATGTAAAGTCAGCTTTTCTAAATGGGGTGTTGGTAGAAGAAGTCTACATAGAACAGCCAGAAGGAGTGTCTCTCTCAGAACAGTCAGACTATGTGTGTAAACTAAAAAAGGCCTTGTATGGGTTAAAGCAAGCACCTAGGGCTTGGTACTCAAGACTTGACAGGTATCTTCATGAGCAAGGTTTCAGGAAAGGTGTGGCAGATAGCAATTTGTATATTAAGGATGAAGGTGATGATATGTTGATTATGGTTGTCTATGTTGATGATATTATTTTTGGGGGAAATAATACTCAGATGTGCAAAGATTTTGCTAACACCATGCAGAAGGAATTTGAGATGTCTATGATTGGAGAGCTGTCATTCTTTTTAGGTCTTCAGATTGCTCAATCAAAAGATGGTGTATTTCTCTCTCAAGGGAAGTATATCAAAGAAATGTTGAAGAAATTTGGGATGATGGACAGCAAACCAGTATGTACTCCAATGATTACAGGGTGCAAGATGAGTAAAGATGATGAATCTCCAGCGACAGATCAAAAGTTGTACAGATCAATGATTGGCAGTTTATTATATGTTACAGCTACCAGACCAGATATCATGCAGGCAGTTGGGTTAGTAGCAAGATTTTAGGCAGCTCCAAAATATTCTCATGTTATAGCAGTTAAGAGGATATTCAGATATCTGAAGGGCACTATGGACTTTGGGCTTTGGTATCCCAAAGGTAATGATTTCACCCTCACAGCTTATACAGATGCAGATTGGGCAGGCAGTATTGATGACAGGAAAAGCACTAGTGGTGGAGCATTCTTTCTTGGGAAAGAGTTTGGTTTCTTGGCTAAGTAAGAAACAACCTTCGGTTTCCTTATCTACAACGAGAGGCTGAATACATAGCAAGCAGTGGTTGGGTGTACACAGGTTTTATGGATGAAAACCACCTTGGAGGATTTCAAAGTCAAGCATGAACAACCCATCTCCATACTTTGTGATAATACAAGTGCCATAAGTATTTCCAAAAATCCGGTAATGCACTCAAGGACAAAGCATATTTCCATCAAGTATCACTTTCTAAGGGAGAAAGTGCAAGACAAGCAGGTCAAGCTAGAGTATGTGTCTACTAAAGAGCAGATTGCAGATATCTTCACCAAACCTCTTCCAAGAGATACGTTTGAGTATCTAAGGGAGAAATTGGGAGTTGTACTCCCACCCCAAAATTAATCACCTCATCAGGAGGTGGGGGAGGGACCAAGCTAAGAGGCTCATTCTTAGTCCCGAGCCCCAAAGGTGACCCTTTGCCATTGATGACAAAGGGGGAGAGATATGAGTAAGGGGGAGAGCTTCAAAGTGAAGAGGAAAGCTTCAAGTCAGGGGGAGCAAAACTTCAAAGGAAGTTGGTCTATTGTTAGCACAGTTGGTTTCAGTTTTGGCTCTTGAGAAGTGTTTTCAGTAAAGGTTTGCCATCAATGACAAAGGGGGAGATTGTTGGCAATTTTGGGTACTTTGGGTACATTGCCTTTGCTCAAGTATATAAGTTGTCATTGATGTCAAGAAGCTTTTGAAGGAATTTGATTTGATGTCAAATAATTTGTTTTGATGAAGGTTACAGCATGACAGTTTCAAAGGTCTTTTGCAAACCCCAAGTCGACAGGTTCGAGAGAAAAGCGCTAAGTAGAAAAAGTGTCGCGATATCGCGACATGTCGGGTTTTCATGACCCGAAGAAAAGAAAAGTGCTAAGGAGAAAAAGTGTCGTGATATCGCGACATGTCGAGTTTTCATGACCCAAAGAACAAAAAAGAGCTAAGGAGGAAAAGTGTCGCGATATCGCGACATGTCGCATTTTCGTGACTTAAGGAGAGAGAAAGCAAGTTAGAAAAGTGTCACGATATCACGACTTAAGCAAGAGAGAGAAAGCAAGTTAGAAAAGTGTCACGATTTCATGACATGTCGCAGTTTCATGACTCAAAGAGCAAAGAAAATGTACGAAAGCTGAAAGCATCACGATTTCATGACAGGTTGCAAAAACGAAAAGTTGATAGCGTCACGATTTCACGACGGGTTACAAGGAAAGCGAACGAAAGCTGAAAGCGTCGTGATTTCACGACGGGTTGCAAAGAATGCGTACGGATGTAGAAAGTGTCACGATTTCAGTGACAGAAAAGAAGAAGAAAAGAAAGAAGTGTCGTGATATCACGATAGAAAGAAAGAGGTCTCTATAGGAGAAGTGTCATGATTTCATGACAAAAGCAGAAAGGAGGTCGACGAAGGGAGAAGTGTCGCGATATCGGACGAAAAGCAAAGTTGATGCTGACAAAGATAGAAGTGTCACGATATCAGCGACAAGAGCTTAGTTGAAGTCGACAAAGGTTGAAGTGTCACGATATCGTGACAAAAGCCAAAAGAAAGTGTACGGTTGCAAAGGTGTCGCGATATCGCGACATGTTGTAGTTTCACGGCAAAAGCTACAGAAGAGTTACAGAGGCAGTTGAAGCCGACAAAGTTAAATGTGAGCCGACGAAGATTAGGGTTTGTAGCCGACAAAGTTTAGGGTTGTGCAACCGACTAAAGATCAGGGTTACAACGACTAAGATTAAGGTTTTGATCTTGAAAGTGTTATTATAAAAGGCAAGCTATTTTGAAGAGTTGGGGGTGTTGTTAGTTGCGACGTTCGCAGATAGAGTGCGGAGTGAGAAGTTCGATCGTCGAGAGCAGAGTGCAAAATTTGATCGAAGTGCATAGAGTGTGCGAAGACAGTGCAGAGTGTGTGCAGAGAGACGACTGAGAGAAGACGAAGTGCGGTTGTAAGAGCATAGAAGATGTGTATGTTTCTTGAGCAGATTTGGACAGGTCCTAGCAGAGGACTTGTGAGCTGAGTTTGATAGTTCTATCAGAGAACTTGAGGACAGAGGTGCATTGGTTCTATGAGAAGAACCTGAGGACAGATTTGGTTGCTGAGCTACTGTGGACGTGATCATAGAAGGCAGAGGTCTCTTAGGCTAAGCATTGAGGACAGGAGGTCTTCGGTGGAAAGGAGTTCCACGTGCTGGCAAGAGGTAGAGGCAGTTGATCTTCTGAGGGATCATTTCTAGAGCAGAGGGGAAGGTATCTCCTTTGGGCCGAGGCTCATAAACATTGTAATTGGGAAGGATTCCCAAAGAACTTTGAGATAACTTTTAGAGAAAAGTTTTTGTGGACGTAGCCCAACCATTTTGGGTGAACCACGTTAAAAATGGGTCTTCAATGTGTGATGCTTTCTGTCTTGATTAATGTTGTGTTGATGCCACTGCTATCTAAAGTTAAAATTATTAATTGGTTAAGTCTTATACTGTTCACCCCCCCTCTCAATATAAGCTTGTGTTCTTCATTTAGAGTTTTTGGAAACTTGCAAAAGGTTGTAGAAGGTGTGCAAATGCCTCGATGATGCTCGAGGAACATCCAAAAATGCCCAGGTTCATTGTATAAATTCCCAAGTGCATTTCAAAAATACCCAGAGGTATTTTACAAAGAGTTGGAGCAGAAGCGTAGGCTGTTTTGTAAGTTTACAGTTAAAACCCTAACTTTTTTATTTACGTATTCTAGAAATCTTACATTTTTTTAAGATTTCTAAGCTAAAAAGAACATCATTAATTAATCTAGGAAAAACATTCATACTAGCTTGCATCTTAGGTTTTATATTAGTCATTTGCATCCATCCACACTTTCTATTTGAAGTTTTTGATTTTTTGTTGTATTCACAAATTGAAAAATATTGCATTTTGATTTCATGTGAATTGAAAAATTGCATAATTAGTTTACATTATAGGGTTAGGGATTCCTATTTTTGTAGGTCTAAGTAGGAACATTATTTAGATACCAAAATTATCCCCGTACTTGGGTGATTCCATACGGAGGAGTAGATGAACCCCCAACTATCTAGAGCGGGTCTTAAGCAGTGTACTCTACATCCTTTGGAAAAATTGGTATTCTGGGTATTGGCTTCTGATTTAGACTATCAAAAGTAGTTATCTTTCTAACATTGTATGTACACAATAGCAAATCAAAAATTTTAAAAATAATCACACACTGCATGCTTCACATTTAACAGTAGTGGTTGGATTTCATCACCAGCCATTGCTTGAGATTTGGTGACGGTGGCTTTCATCTCCATCCACCAATATCTACCCTTAGAAACCTTAGATTACCCCCAAGCAAACTTGTTGGATTTCATCACCAACAAGAATCTCATTGCCCCAACTTAGCCATAGTTTTTACCTTTCTTTGTTAATTCATATTAGCACATTTGAAACACACAAGATCAAAATCTAAGAAAATAAATTCACATTAAAATGAGATAATCAATGAATGAGGTAAGACACACATGTTAAACAAACTTAGCATTGATTGTTTATTTTTCTTGTGAAATTTAAATTTTGTGTTTCATTTTACTATATAATATATATTTTGGTTTAATTGCTTATGGTATTAACTAGAAAACAAAAGAAAGCATTAAATCAAGACAATTCAATGGAACCTTCATCCACCTTCCCCACCACTTCTGTGGTAGATTCCCTAAATGTGACACAGACATATTTATCTGTAGGTCCCTCACATTCCTTGTCACCCACAGCCTTTCATATGGTTGTTCCCCAAGTAGAGTCAACCTCACCAACCATTGATCACCACATTACCCACATAGACATGGCATAAGTAGAAGCTCTCATGAAGTCTTCTAACTATGTCTTAGAGTCAGTCCCCAATTCACCTAGACAAGATCCTACTTTACAATAGGAACTTGTTCATTCCCAGCCATCCAACTTCACCCAAGTGTACACTAACCCTCTTTTGGAGGCATCAGTTGCACCTTCCTCCCATTTCTCCATTCCCCAATCATCATGTGCTCCTAGCACTTCATACACATCTACCTATACCAACCCCTAGTATGAAGCACAAGTCAATGCTACTTCACAAGTACCCATTCCATCCAATCAAGTTGCAATTCCTATTGCCACTTATCCCCCATCCACATTAGCCATTCCATCTTCATCCATGCCTTCCCATGATGATGTGGAAATTAATGAAGCATGGGAACATTTGAACAAATTGCTTAAGAAGTGATAGACTACTAAAAAAAAAATCAAGTGAACTCTATGCCTCATCCAATTTCCACTCAACCCACCTTCATCACACAAAGTCCATCTTGGGTACCACAATATTCAATGGTTTCCATTCCCATACCTCCATCCACCCATACCCATTCCATTCCCATGAGTCAACCCATCCATAGTTCTCACACATCATCTCCTTTTCTTCATTCACAATCATTTCTTCACCAACCTCATCATTATCAAATTCACTCCATGCCCCCAATTCATCACACCTCCAACAACACACTCAATATCATCCATTCATCAATCCATTCACCACATCTCAATTCACTCAACAAGCAAACCAAGGCTTACAATCACATTGTCAACACACTAAAATTTTACAACAAATTTTAACTCGACTCACTAACATTGAGTTGTAGTTGAGTCATCATCATTCATGTCAACAACCACAACAATTGCAACATTCAGTTCCACAATCCACATCTCAGGTTACAATACCTATACCACAATTTCAACATCCAACACAATTGGACAAATACACCAAGCATCCCACAAAGCCCCATAGAGATTACACAATGCTTTCAGAATCTTATTCAACCATTTTTTGAAGGCTTTATGAAGCACAAGAGATTGTACTTCCAAAAATCAAATCAAGTGATCTTAACAAGCCACATGGAAATAATTATAAGAAGCACTTGTATTATCCTTACCATCAGCAAGTGGGCCATGACATCAACAATTATTATGTATTTAAAGATGTTGTCCAAGATCTTATTGATTTGAAAGTCTTTCCCACAAATGGTCCATCCAATCCATCTGATCAAGACATTGGTACCAACTCAATCATCAAGCATATTGGGGATTCTCAGGATATCACATCCTCCTAATCACTCACATCATCAATCATCAAGAAAATCAAGGATTCTTAAGGTATCACACCTTCCTCACAAAAAAAAACTCCAAAGGTACCTAATCCCTTTCACATCTCAATTTCAAACTCCAACCTTTGGTCACATCTCAATTTCAAAACCCCAAAGGTACTTAATCCCTTTGGTCACATCTCAATTTCAAAAATCTCCAAAGGTACTTAATCCCTTTGGTCACATTCCAATTTTCAAAAATCTCCAAAGGTACTTAATCCCTTTGGTCACATCTCAATTTTCAAAAATCTCCAAAGGTACTTAATCCCTTTGGTCACATCTCAATTTTCAAAAGGCTCCAAAGGTACTTAACACCTTTGGTCACACATCAACTCAAAGTCATTTGCATCTATACATGTTGCTTGCTGCTATCTGAGTTCACAATATTCAAGGAGCACATCAGCTTACCAGGCTAGGGGGAGTAAAAGAACTCAAGCCACTAAACATCATACACTTGAAAGCATTCTATGCTTACTATGATTTATATATATATATATATACATGGCTAATACACAAAAAACATTGCATTACATTTCATTTCACACATTGCATTTCACACATCATTTTACACATTTGCATTACACACATTCCATTTCACAAATTGCATTTCATACATTGCATTCACATCCACATTTCACATTTTATATTAGGGATCATTTATTCAGTTCAAGATATTAATTGGTCCAATAAAGTCATGTTGCCTTAATCAAGGGCACCTTCAAAACATCATCCACACCATTCCACCAAGTCAAAATTATCATTTGCAAAGCCACATTTCCATAAATTCCTAGGTATTTTCGGTCACTCAACCACTCCTAGTGTTTTAAGAAACCTCCAAAATACATGTCAAGTTCCTTTTAGGACCATTACACATCTTCACTAAGAAAATCTTGAGTTTTGGGAATTGACTCCAAAACATTCTTGAACCAAACACAATTTCACATCTTAAAAACATCTTGTGTCAAAGAGGGATAACACCATACTTGGTATGAACCTCGAAGTGAAAAGGGTCATCCTTGCTAGTCCCATCATGCAACATAGTCCACAAAAATAGTGGTTTTCACCACTATCACAGTTGCTTCCAAAATCAAAAGATAGAGTAGTAAGGATAGGGTACAATTCTCATCACACTTAGGTTGAGAATCTGATTCCCCAAAGCTCTAAATATTTTACATCACACACCACTGATCATTGGGTTGTAAGGATCATACTACATTTCTAGTCAGACGGTTAAGTAGTCATCCCCAAAACTTAAGAGATCAAAATTCGTGGACTATGGAGTTAGCCTCCACCGGAGCTATAGACGCTTGAATGGTAGTGGAGTATGCTCATGCATGGTGACACGTCTCTTTTAAAGAGACCTCTGACCACACATAAGGACAAGCTAGCTTCTTGGATTCATCCATAATAGGTTTACCCAATTTACTCAAGATGAGTTAATGAACTCACTTGCACACACATTGGTTCTTGATTACCTCGAGTCATTACCATGCTCATGATTCGATAAATGAATTCACTGCACACACATTTGGTCCTAGAGGAATTAGGTAATTTTAGTGAGTTTGTTTGATACCACTAGTATGTTTGAGTCTCTACAAAACAATTAGTTTTCCATATCAACATCCATATCTTCTTCCATGTCAACATCCATGTCATTTCATGAGTCTTCCACCCCACATACCACCAGTTTGGTGCCCCTGATTAAACAACAATGCTAAACATGGCCAAGCAAAATCTAAACTATGAATGATCATTAGAACATTTGCATTCCATAACTTGCATTAATCATCCATAACACATTACCACTTGCATTAATCATCCATATACATGCATCCACAACAAGCATTCACACAAAAGCATAACACAAAAGTAAAAGCCATGTATATATATATATAATTCACATATGCAAAGATTACTAGAAAGTTCAAACAACATCACAACTTGGGGGTGTTCAAGGTATCACACCTTCCCCCCAATCAAACAAACAAGCACACAACTTGGGGGTGCTCAAGGTATCACACCTTCCCCACCAATTCAACAAACAATTCAATCACGCATACACATCACATCATCAAACATAAATTTCTAGGTTCAAAATATTGTGTTCTTTTGTCAAAGGTTGCACCCTTTACCTTGCATTCACATCATCCACATCCATTGCTAGGTTCAAAATATTATATTATTTTGTCAAAGGTTGCACCCTTTACCTTGCATTCATTCCTTATCAAAAACCCTTCATCTATTAGGGGAAGAATAGACACATTCATCACATTTTCCCCATTTCAAAAACCCCTTCATATGTTAGGGCAAATAATAGACACATTCATCACATTTTCCCCATTTCAAAACCCTTCATATAACAAAAACCCTTCATCTATTAGGGCAAAGAACAGACACAAGTACAAGTGAACCTTGTATTTAGTGGTTTATCCTATTAACCTAGTAGTAACTGGTTATCCATGCAATCTAATAGGATGGATAGATCACCATAAGGACACTTACATTATCAAAAACCCCTTTCATTATTTGGAAAGATATCACAAACATTATACATTACCATATACACAACTAAAAACCTTCATTCTATTAGGGTAAATAATAGACACATTCATCACATTTTCCCCATTTCAAAAACCCTTCATATATTAGGGCAAAGAACAGACACAAGTACAAGTGAACCTTATATTTAGTGGTTTATCCTATTAACCTAGCGGTTGTAATGACTAGTTATCCATACAATCCGGTAGGATGGGTAAATCACCATAAGGACACTTAAATTTTCAAAACTCCTTCATATATTAGGGCAAGAATAGACACAATCATTCCATTGCATTTTCCCCTATCACAATCCCTTCATATATTGGGGCAAAAATAGACTCAGTCACTTGCATCCATATATTAAAAAATGTAGCTTACCTCCACAAAATCACTCCATATTGCATTCATCAATACATTTCTCATCATCACATCTTCATGTCAACATCATTTTCATCCATCAAATTGCATTTACATTCACATTTGCCAAGTTCACCTACAATTTCAAGTGAACCTTGTATCTAGTGGTCTATTCTATCTCCTTGGTGATTGCAGTGATTTGCATCCATGCAATTCGGTAAGATGAATAAATCACCATAAGGACACTTGGCCATCTTCATCATCCAATATCTCATTGTTCAAAAACAAAATCACTTTTGGTACTTCACCTTTCGAGTGAGACTATGCCAAGACCAATTTGCTCAAAAGCTATCATTGATGGCCTTGTTCGTGGGGCTTGAAACATGAAAAAAATCATAACTTTTCATCATCTCCTTTTACACCAGTCTCCGAGGATGCAGGTCGGGTAAAGTGATTGAGCAACCATTTAGGGATTCCATGTAGGAATTGCTGCAATCATGAGTGGCCCCGAGGATAGACTATTTTTATTTTCTTTTTGCATTTGCATACTTGCATTTCAATGATGCCGAAAGGCACATTCTTCAACAACATCGAATCACCCCAAATTTGGGGTAACCACATTTGATTTTGACTTTCCCACAATGGGATACATCTTACATGATCATGGCATCTACACTTGGCAAAAATCCCTTCATCTGTTGGGGCAAAAATAGACACATTTTCATCACATTTTTCACAAAACCCTTCATCTGTTGGGGCAAAAATAGATGCATCATTTCACATTTTTCACCAATCCCCTTCATACCGTTGGGGTAAAAATGGTATCACATTTACATCATTCATATCATCCATCATTCATTTGCACAAATTTTTCAATTGGCTCGTGAGATTCATCCGCAAACTCACTCACCAATTGAGGGGGTAAGCTACGCAAAAATCCAAATTCTTTCATTCTTTTGTCTTCAATCTCACGTTTCACATCCCAGGAGAAAGTTGCTTCTGCACCTAGCCAAAATAGGTGTCTTGTGTTTTTGCATTACATTGTGTTTCACGCAACGCAGTACAAAAAGGGGCATCTATAGACACCAAAACCTAGCCACTTGTCGTCCATCTATGTCTTCCCACCATTTCCACCCATTATTTACATATATTTATATATATTTATTTAATATATATTTAAATATTAATATTTTATATTATATTTTATATATATAATAAATATATATATTATATATGTGAATAAATCCCAACCATCCGATTTCACTTAATCCCATCCATCCATCCATATCAATCCATGCCACACCCCAGATTTAATATCCACCCTCCGATATGTTTTTATCTCAGCCACACGATTAGTGTCGTTGAAACCCTAGCATGCCCTAGGTTGGATTATTAATAGGAGCCATTTTGATGGCTCAACCCCTAAGTTTTTCCTTGAGTTTTCTGATAAATTTGTGCCCTAGAATCTAGAGTTAAAGTTTACCCTCGAGTTCCCTAGAGTATCCAAGTGCTCTCACCTTCCATCCTCATTGGCCATAGCCCTTGCATCCACCACTGCCTCCCTCGCTCAGCCAGATCTGCTTCTACAGATTTTTCATTCAGTTGTCGAACACCTTCGGGTGCTCCCTATCATTCCTAGACACCTTTAGGCACTTCTCCTCCATCTCCAAGCACCTCTAAGCACCCTCCATTATTCTCAAGCATCCAAATGTGTTTCCTATAGTTACCAAGTGCCCATGGGTATTTTACGCTAGATTTATGTAGCCCTCCTAGCCCTTGAGTGATGCTAGGGCATCACTGCATCAATCCACTACAATAGTTACATCATATTAGAAAATGATAGATAATCAAGATAAATCAAAGTCATTGTTGTTATATTTCATTGTGCTTTTATCATTTGTTCACATTTTTATTATTGCATAGCGAGGGTTTAGTCTTGATTTCTAAGGGTCTCACACTGTGGAGCCCTTATTGTTATTACTAACTCATTTGCTATTTTCTTTTGTGTAGATCTGGTAGTATTACACTAGCATTGGACAACTACTTAAGCTGGAGTGGCCCAGCATCAGATAATCAGAAGCCTCCTCACTTCTATTGGGAGCAAGAATACATTCTAAAGACACCACCAGTGTTGTTTGCTAGGGTTTCAAAGAACCCTAGCTATTGTAAAATTTGTATCAAAGGATTCAAATATTCTTATTGTAACAATGGAGTTTTGAGGCTCCCCCATTAATATAAAATCATTCATTGTGCAATATTATTTTTTGAGTTTAATTTATATCTTGTTATTTGGTGTTACATTTTTGTCTCTATAGAATACAACATTAAGAGATTGGACAATGATCTAAATAAGATAATATTGCAACCAAGGAAAGGTTATGTTTTTAAGTTTATAAGGAAATTCTACATTAGGGCCAAAGTATCCAAATATGCATCTGCACAAAGAGCAAGAGCATAGGCAATAAGTGGTAGTCTTAAAGTATTCAAGGAAGTAGTTAAGTGTGAAAATTTTACCATACAAAGCTGAGTAGTCAAAGAGTTCCAAGTACAAATCCTACACCTACAAATGAAAGTTAGTAACATAGATAGAGAAAGAGCATAAGAGAGTGCAAGGAGGAAAACAACAGGATAAAGACACAATATCCATTAGAGATACATTGAAGGTATTATGAATACAAGCATCGCCTATACCCTAGATCTGAATGTAACAAGGAAGGCACAACATCATTTCTTAGTGCCATTACATAGCCCATCACAACCATCGATGAGCACTTGAAAGTAGTGTCTCATAGTTAACTCTTTGTTTCATAGATTATTTATTGTGCACTTTCCCTTTGAATGCTTACTTTAATATGTTTCACATTGCAATAAATATCCCTTAAGGCGATGTCGTGCAAGCTTATCCCACCGTGATCACCACTAAAGAAGTGAAATTTACAGCTTCGCCTTAAGGGCTCTTTATTGTAATGTAAAGCAGATTAAAGCAAGCATTCAAAGGGAAAGTGCACAATAAGTAATCTACTAAAATGAAGAATAATGTGCAATAAAAGGGGTGGATTTCTCCTTGTATTTATTATTCAATGATTCAAATGATATTACAATACATCCCCCTTTCAGGGCTTTATGATTTGATACATCTCAATATTACAATGTATAAGGTATATAATACCTTGAAAGGTTCTTTAATGGCGTGATTAATGTTCATTTCACATCCCACACTCGAGAGCTAGTCTTGGGCCTATCCTTCTATGCATCTTAGCTCCTCCATCCTATATAGCATACCTGCACCTACACACAAGGTATTGAAATTGGGTTAATAGCATATGTGTTATAGATTTAAAGCCTTGCAAACATAGAAATGCATTAATCTAGCAATAACAAAACTTATCTATAACAAATCAAAACTACTCTAATTGATCTAGAATTCAAGCATGATGTTATCTAGATAGTTTTGGAAATATCTAAGCATGAAATGAAGGGAAAATGTTAGCAGAAACTGTGATTGTACTTAACAGGGACAACTAGACCTACAACAATGAAACCTCCAATTGGACCATCAAAACTGCTCCAAATATCACCAAATTTGGATGGAAGGCTAATCTAGACATTCCTAAGAGGTCTATAATGGAATTTACTCAAAATTCCCTACTATTTTCTAACCATACCTAACAGGTGCAACCACCTACTACTAATCATCCCTAGGTGGGACGGTTACAAATTTTCTTGGAATTTATCACCAATTCCAATGGGATCTAGTCTAAAACTATCCTAAAGGTGTTGTCAGCAAATGGGGTCAAATTGCTCTCTAATATGACTAGTTTTGGAATGGATTTAGTGGATTTGGGATACCCCTGAAAGTGCCTTCGAATGAAGAGGGTTTCAAGGAAATGTGAGGGCAAAAGCAATGGCAAAAGCGAGGGTAGAATTGGGCAACACTTTGTTGTCAAAATGCTTCAACTCCTACTTCTTAAATTGGATGAATACACCTCATTTTATAGCCCAAATAAGGCATCTAGGGCAACAGGGCAAGTATTGGCATGCAAGGTAGGTGCCGCCACTTGTCAAAACCCTTGCCATGATTGGGTAGAAGAGGTTTCCCATTTGGGTCCTCTAATTGGGAGTTCTTGGTCTCCATGATAGGCTCCCAATTAATTTTTGATGATTGGGCAGAGAATATGGTAGTAATTGATTGCTATTTATCTACACCTTTGACTTTTTTGGTGTTTTTTTAGGGACCGTCCCACCTAGGGACGATTTTGTATGGTCGTACCTAGGTGGGATAGTCACCATCTGTGATCGTCCCTTAGTGGAACGGTCATAAGGATATGCCCAAAACCTCCCAAAACTATTGGGGATATTCCCAAAATTTTTATGGAGCTCTATATTACCCTATAGGGCTGCCCAATGGGGTCATATGATGTCAATAAGAGTGGTGCATGTGATGCATTAGTAGTCTTATCTGATTTATGCAATTTTAGTGTCTACACATAGTTAATAAAAAAAGAATCTAAACATAGCACAACAGCATTACCCATCGTAGTCCAAAGGAGGAGCATTGGAATGTCACTAGTCATAGTTCAAAAGGAGCACTAAGACATTGTTTGTTGCACTCAAGAAAGGAGTGTTGAAGTGTCAGAGGAAGGTGAAAAAGTGAAGATGAATTCCAAGTGTTGGAGAAGTGCACAAGGTTAGCAAATTGAATGTTGGTTGAAGTGCAAGACTAAGAGCCACTTGGTAGAATCCAAGCATTGGAAATTCTAACACCCATTACAGCCAAGTTCAATGAAACATCTCATTCATGTGTAGCAAAGAAATCCAAACATTACAAGAATTTGGAAATCCAATCAAATTCACCATACATAGAGCCAAGGTGACACATAGAAGAATAGAAGGTGAAGGGAAAAATCTTGAAATACCCATTCAGAAGAATTCAAATAGAGGTCCATGCAAATATCTTCCAACTAATTCTCACATGCTCAAGGGAAGAAGCAAAGTGAAATGATTTTCATAGTTTGCAGCATCCAAGATGCCATAAAAAGTCATACCCTCAAGGAGGTATTTTTAGGGTTTATATTTTGATTTCATATTCTTTACTAAGGTTAAAGGAGAAATAAGTTTAATTATAATTTTTCTAAGGTTTAATGAGACAAAGAAAGATAAGAATACTAATAAAGTATTAATACCTTAGGATTTTTAATTAGAAGTTATCCTATTTACTTTCTTGAGTTTTTGGAGAGATAAGTTGAAATAGAGTCGATTTATTTAAAGTTTTCAAAGATATTTAATATATTTATTTTTGTTGAAATTCAAAAGACATAATATTTGCAAATAATTTAATTATGGAGAGATAAGAAGTTCTACTTCATACTTAGGAATTTTTTCAAACATTCTTATTTTTTTGGTTTCAAATTAATTAGGGAGACATAAGGAATTCAACATCAAAGTTATTTTTTTAATTATAAAAATTGAATATTTATCATTCAAAATCTAAAGAGATATAAGGTAGACCACATCAAAGAATATTCATGGATAAAATTGTTAAGAATGCATCTAATGAGGATAGTGAAGACATGTTGCATGCACTTAAGTCTTATTCTCAAAAACTAAATGAAGAGAAGAAAGCACCAAAATGGCTTAGAAATACAATTGAGGAAACAATAATATTTTATGATAATCAAGCAAAGTTACCATTGGATTTTGTTGCAAATCTTGAAAATCTTCATTATCTAAAACATAAATACAAAAAAATAAAGATAAAATAGATTTAGTTTAGACAAGTGGTTTTATTGTTTTAGCAAGAAAACAAATGAACTTGAAATTTCAAAAGATATTAACAAGGAAGTGAAGATATTTTCAAGATGTACTTATTCTAATAAGATTAGTCAAGAAAGCAAACTGTTGGAATCTTCATCCATGTAAATATTGTGGAGGAAAAACTCATTCATATATTTTCTACTATTATAAGGACAAGTACTATAGGAAATTTGAAAATACATTAATATTCAAGTTCTTATTTTTGAAGCATCTATTAACAATGGATTCAATTATGAAATTGCTAAAGAATAGGAAGAAGAGTCATCCAAAGATTCAGAGAAAAGAAAATGGATTAATTCTGATCCACATCTGAATTGTAAGATAATGAGATCTCTTGTTCAACAAGAGAAAGCTCAAGGTAGAAGACTATATCAAAGACATAAAAATATAGAAAAGTAGAAGACTGAAGAAAGCAAGAGATGACATCACAAGTACGAGGATCATGAAGAAGACTAGATTGATGACTAATGTCTTCAATAACCAAATAATGTAATACAAGGGGTGTTGGAGACTATTACATTATTTGGTACATGCTAATATACCATCTTGGTACAATATTTGATTAGGTGTGTCTTATATTAGAGTGTGAGTTTATATTTCATGTAATGTAATAATGTGCAAGAAATGCACAAGTGTCATGTAATTATGTGTGTAAGTGTTATGAGTGTAAATGTGCATAAGTATCCATTATGTAAGAGTGTGCATGTGTCCTTAGAATAAGAAAATGAAGGGTTTAAAAGAAGAGTGAAGGTCAAGAGTGCACCATATGAGGAGTCACATACTATTATATATTTGTGACTAAGCATTGTAATTGGTATAAAAAATGCATTGCTTATTGCATGCATTAGTAGACCTTTATTCTATATCATTTTTAGTATTTTTGTGAGCATTTCTATGTGATTATTCTATGAGTTATTTCTATGTTTATTCTTATCTTGATTGAGTTCATTATATTGCAACTTTATATTTGATCCTGTGGTTATTTTCTTGTAAGATTTCCATTAAGTATTAGGCTTCAAAATCTATCACAATATATTTTTGTGGTATTCATAAATAAAACTATTCTAAATTCTAAACTTTATTATTTAAAAAAATCCTAGTTTAAGTATAATATAAGTGCAGAAATAAATCAAGCAACAACTCTTACTTAATTGAAAGAAACTAAAAAAATATAAACTAAAATAAAATACAACTCATTGTTGAAATAAAATACGAATCAACAAAAATTACATTGTAAAAATTAAAAGGAAATAAAAATGCACTCTTATATAAAATTAAATCAAATAATACTATTTTAGATATATATTTTAACTAAGACAAATTGAAAATGAAACCAAACTCATCTACTTAGACTATGTTATTCTATTTATTGAAATAAATAACAGAATTGGAACTAAATAATAAAAATTTACAACTACACTAGTAATCCTCCCACTATTCTAGAGAGTGGGTCTTTTCTCTAAGGTTTAGTGGGAGGTAGAATATGTCAATATAAAACTAGTCTAAAAAAGTCAGTCACATATGCAATATGATAGAATAATTCAGACTTAAGACAATGTGCTAAAATTCAAAGTATTCTTGCATATTTTTCTTTAACATTTATTAACCCTATCCAATAGGTATACATTATTATTTATAGTTGAATTTCTAACTATTTAGCCTATTAACAAGGTTTATTTTAGGTAGTAACTTATCTTTTAATTTAATACATAAGCCTATGTGTTCAATCTAACCAATGAAATTATAATAGTAGACTTGGTTGGATAAGTCACCCAAATTTCTATAATTTTATTGTTGGTTGATTTGAAACAAATTTAAGGCTTCTAGTATGCTCCCATGCTCCTATTTACATGCATTGGGATACTTGTCATCATGTAGTTTCATTTTATTTGAGTGCAACAAAATAATAGCAGCTCTAGAATTAATGGTAAGTTAGCAACAATATTCTTGTGCGCAGTCATAGATTCGCATCGATGCTATTGGATAACATCAACTCAAGTCATGTGACACATGGATTTGAAAAGATAATTTCCAGGTGAGTTGACCACATGGTTTGTCATATCTTCTCATGTGTAGATATTCTAAAGCACTCCATGTCCTCCAAATCTAGCATAGTTCCCACATCTTGTCATTCCTATGCTTGAGCTATTTTGACACCCAATTGGCACTTAGATTATTCTTATTCATAGATAGTGCTAGATCACTCTAATTTCATAACTCAAGCATGGTATATTTTAAAAATATTTCAAAGCAATGAACTGCTAAATACTTCAACATTATTTATTGCAAAAAAATTTGTAAACTTATTATTAATTTATTTTATCCTTCAACTAAGAATAAACCATGTAATTAGTCCTTAAAACACACAAAAACCATCCTAAAATAGATAAATACAACATATTCTTTTATTCACTATATTTAATATTAATGTTAACACAAGTAACGATTAATAATTGACATATGCTATATTAGTTGAATAAAAAAGGGACAAAAATTTCTAAGACTACTAAAAAATAAAGCAGTTTTGTAGCCTCATCACTCCTTCCCACTGATTCTAATGCATGTCCTCATGCATTTTGTGTGGTCAAAGTAACATGCATATCCAGTTCCTTATAAATACTACTCTAAAATCTATTTTATGCAAAGTGGTATCCCTTGGTATCCCTAATTTCTAATAATGATTTCTATAATCAATGTTTTGGTTATGGTCTAGTCTTAAAATAGTATGGAGTAGGGGTGATCATAGTAGGTGGTCAAAATAATATGCCTTTCCATTCATTTTGTAGTGTTGGAATCACCTCAATCATTGCATTTTCTCTCCTATGGGACCATATAAGATAGGTTGGTGAAATGGGATCCCTTTTCCTCAAAGTGATAGAGATCTCATCCCACCTTTTTTCACATGCAAACTGGGCTATATTGAAATTATCTCTACAAAAATTCTAAAAATATGCTAAACATTCATTGATATGTGTATCGCTCCAAATTTTTTGCATCCCTACCTTCAGGCTATTGGATCCGCGCCCGGAAGGAGGATGGGAAAAGGATGATGCGGTACCTCGGACGAGAGGACTTTGCGAAGGTCCCGCCTCTCAAGGGAGGTGCATTTTGGTGATTTGTCGACGGATGGTGGGTTCACCAGGAAACATTTGGCGGCAGTTTCCACGCCTAGGTTTTGGGAATGTGTTTTAATGGGTTCGTTTTATCCTTAAACATTCATCCTAGGTTTGGCCGAATGATTCTAACTTAAACTACATGAAAATGCAATTTAAATGAATACAGTAAACAGACTGAAAGCAAAAAAATAGAGAATTTGCAGGAGGCTAATGGAGATTACCTGATCCGGGATGTCTGATGAAGTTTCTGATGCTTGAAGTAGTCTGGATCGTCTGGGATTCGACAAAATCGCCTGCAATCTGTCAGAATCGTCTGGAATCTGACAGGATCGTCTGAGACAGACAGAATCGTCTCAGATCTGACGAATTCGTCAAACGAATTCGTCAGAAACCTGCAAAACAGAGAACAGATGCAAAATACAAGCAATTCTACTATGCAAAATAGAGGCAAAATATGCTAAAGAACAAGGTGAATACTAAGCAATAATTCAAAATAGAAAGTAAAACAGATCACTGCATTATGATGGCAAATCATGAATTTAATGTGCAATCTAAACTAGATGGGTGAACTCCAGATGCAAAGTAGAATAAAAACTAAATAAATGATCTGATTTATAGCATAAAATGACAGAGAGAAAAGAGAGAAGAGCAAACTTCAGGCACTGATTGCCTCGATGTATGCTGCAGTCGAGATCGTCTCGCATCAGTACGAGATCGTCCCTAATTTGACAGGATCGCCTCCGATCTTGACAGGTTCGTCGGCTGCGATAGGTGCTGGCTCCGGCTGAAAACCAGTGATATACCCGCAATAAAATTACTATAGGAATAGTGCAAAAAGCAAATTTGAGAAGTTCTAGCACATAGGGAGTCGATTTGCATAAAAATTCAGCCAGGGGTTGGGGAGGGAAAAGTCTTAGAGTTAAATAGGCTTAGGGAAAGTTGTTGGGAGGTTGGAGATCTTCCCAATTTGGGAGATCTCCAACGGGGAAGGGTCCCAACGGCGCAGACACGCTTCTGCCCGAATTGGAGACCCGTTGGAACAGAGTCTAATTATGAAAATGCAGTTTTGCGACGAAATCGTCTGGACGTCCTAGTCCAGACGAAATCGTCAAATCTGGGGCGATATCGTCTGATCGGCGACGATATCGTCCAACGGTCAAAACAACTCCTAAAAATGGCACGAAAAAAGGGGAAACGGGTTTCTCGACGGTTAACGAGCGGTTTGGGAGGTTAAATTTGAATTTAAATTTATTTACTAAGGTGAATGTAATTATTCCAATTTGACTGCGCCAATTTTAGGGTGCTACATTTTGCCCCCTCTTTAGCGAATTTTTCGAAGAAAATGCGTTAAAGATGAGTTCTTCTCGATCTACGAGAAAGCAAAAAATTATTCCCATTTTTAGGCGACGATTCTTGGTCGAATCGTACGACAGCTTACTATGGTGCCCCCTCCGTGTTTTTACCCAAATCGAACGTTTGAGGTAAAAACGCGAAAAAGCAAAAATTATTTGTGAATTATTTTGAATAAAATTAAGAAAAATAGGGTAAAACCCTAATTCATTGTTACTGTTCATTTTACTATTTTTAGAGCTCTGGAGCAAAAATGGTAGAGACAGCGCACAGATCTGCAGAGGTCCGCCGCGGTCTACGGGTAAGGGTTTAAACTCAATTTAGATTGATTTAATTGGAATTTACATGCTTTGTAGATAGATTTTAAGATGAATTTTGAGCATCGCGGCCGTTTTTGGCCGTCGACGTCGTCCGGACGAAATCGGAGACGATTTTGCTCAAATTTGGGACGATATCGTCCAATAGTGGGCGATATCATCAATTGCAAAAATTTGATCTTTAAGGTGTAGTTTTGATTACTGAAATTGTTTATTAATGATTGTTTGTTGTTTTGATTGTTTATGTTTGCAGAGAGGACTACTAAAGAGCAGAGAGTGGAAATACGGCGGGCTGAGAGACGACTTGGCCGCTCTCACCCAGGCAGAGCGGGATCTGCTGGCACAGGCCGGCTTGCAGCATGTGGCAGAGATGCCGCAGGTTTCTACTGACATGGGGCTACTGACAGCCCTAGCAGAGAGGTGGTACCCGGGCTCTTCATGCTTTCGATTACCGACAGGGGAGATGACTCCCACACTAGAGGATGTATGGAGGATTCTTAGAATCCCCATACAAGGGAGGATGATCACACCTACGGCCAATCAGGGCCACGCGATGGGACGACTCTGCGGTGACCCGAGCTTCGCCCTGGAGAAGGGCGGAGTGAACATCGAGGCACTGCGCCAGATGCCTGGGGCATCTACACTGACACGAGTTCTGGCTGGAGTAGTTGGTGGACTTCTGCTGTGCCACCAGAGCGGGTGCAGGGTGCCGTGGATGCTCGCAGATGTGATCTACGATATGCGCGACCATGGCTACAGATTTTCTTGGGGCAGCTTTGTTCTATGCCGGCTGTACAGGATCCTTTACGGGGTCGTGTACAAGGGCGGGCGGTGTCTGGTCATGACATCGCTCCTACAGGTTTGGTGCTGGGAGCACATTGCGGTGCGGAGGCCGGTAGGGCTTCCACTGACAGGGGTTGACGGGGAGAGGCCCCGAGTCTTCTACTGGTGGCTCCGGAGAGGGGCACAACGACGGATCGACCTGTCGGTGTCCCGGAGACTACTGGATGACTTGGTCCCAGACCAGATCACCTGGAGGCCGTGGAGGCAGCATCCAGGGTGGGCAGAGGATGCACAGGAGCTGGCTCGCATCAGGCGAGTCTGCTGGCTGAGGATGGAGAGGGGAGAGGTGGAGCTCCACCGCTACGACCGGGTTTTACGATAGTTCGGTCTGCAGCAGGGGATCCCATCTCTGAGGGATTACGAGTTTTCCTAGACTGTCCGGGATAACACCACAGTTAGCGGGGCTCCAGACATGCAACGATTCTGGAGTCAGGACGCGGACGATGCCCCCATCCAGCCAGTGGATGGGGACGACGCAGGAGTAGCCGATGGCTACGATGCCTGGTACGTAGGCATCCGCCCTCCTCGGATGACGAGGGCACAGGGTCCGATCCACGCAGTTGTGCGTCGGATAGGGAGGCGGCGCCAGGCAGCGATAGAGGCGGCCCAGGGTCACGGCGGGAGAGAGCAGAGGAGGCCACAGGCACAGGAGCGGCCGCGACAGAGGGAGAGGGAGAGGAGGGAGGCGAGACCCCCATCTCCATAGAGGCCACCATCGCCCGATAAGGGCAAGGGCACGGACATAGGAGAGAGTAGCGAGATGGCTACTCTCCGGCAGAGAGAGATCGTCTGCAGGCTCAGGTGCAGACACTACAGGATGCAGCTGCACAGCACCAGGCTGAGGTGTCACAGCTACGAGACGAGAATGCACGTCTCAGGGCACGAGGCGGAGGGGTGAGCACTCAGGAGCTGCTGCGGTCGGTTTCTCAGACCGCATTCTATCAGGCGCTATACTACCAGGCGGTGCCAGAGGGCCAGAGGATACAGGTGTCGGCTGCCATAGCCGATCCGATCAGGACAGGGTCGACGAGGAGCTCATCCCGGTCGACGACGAGGACTCGCAGTACCACACATACTACGATGGGACCACCTCGTCCTCCGTAGGGCGGGGGAGGAGATGAGGCCGAGAGCTCTAGAGGCTCTCGAGGCTAGAGGGCGGGATATTGCTACTGATATTGTATTATACTTGTATTGATAGAGGATTGAGTATGCCGAGGTACAGATTGTGGCATACCAATCCAGCTTTGATGATGTATATATTCTGTTGATATATATAGATGAGATATTTTTGAGTATATGACTTGTCTTATGTGATACTTATGATGCTTTTTATGTTTGATGTAATTGATTGATTTGATTGATGTAATGATTTTATTGATGATTCATGTAATTATGTCGTTTTGGAAAATATTATAACTTGGATGTCATGCTATAAATATTTTAAATGAAATAATCTGATGTAACAAATTGATTGGTTGTAATGAAATGTAAAAATAAAAAGAGATTTCTAACAATAATTTCAAAGGACATTGTCGCTATTATAGACCATTTCATGGAGTCGCCGCTCACTCGGTCGTCAAGCTAGTCCCAGGATAGAAATATTGTTAAAAGAAAAGAGTGCTTAAGAGACTGCCTTAAGACTTTGTTGTGATAATGCAAATGATGATGATGATGGTTTGCTTTCAGATTTCCATGAAAATATTATGCATGAAATATTGTAAAATAATTTTTGCTAGGCATAAATTCCTAAGTGTGATAAAATTGTTGAATAATTCCTTAGGAATTATACCGTCATTGCAAAATTGGAGGTTGACATAATGACATGAAATAATGAAAATGTGCATTCTTTTGAAAAGCAAAATTTGTGTAATATGAAGTCATATGTTTTGTATGATTTTTGATAAATTGGGAAAAAAATTGTTACAATGGTTTGCGCTAGGCATAGAATATGTAGGTATAGACTTATACCATCATCGCGAAAATCCAAAAAAGGATAGTTTTATTGCATGATTGATTTTTGATGAACAGTAAAATATGATAATGAGGACTTGCGCTAGGCATAAAATTCCAATTTTGGTTTTGAAACTATACCATCGTTGCGGAAAGTCGACACGATATATATGATATGTTTTGAAAGGAATTTTTGATTTTTGCTATTATATAGTTGTCTTTGTGGAAAACAACTGTACTTGATTTATTCCAAACAAGTTGCAAAAATAATATTTCAAAGTATTTTGAAGATAAAAAGTTAGATTTATAAGGAATCCCATGTGCATATGTGAATTCATTTCCCATCTTGATTTATCATAATGATAGACAAAATCTCTCAAATACAAATGTGTGTGCAATTGCATTGTTCATTTACCAGATTTGAGCAAGATACTATGATACAAGTGATTTGAAGAAACCAAATAAGTGTTCATTAACCATGATGTAGATGCATATAACCATACTAGGCTACTATGTAGATCGGATTATCAAGAGCTAGCTAATCCATAAGCAGACATAGGTCTGTACAAAAGAAGGTCGCTAATGTGACTGACATATCGCCACGCTAGGAGTTACCCAAGGCCAAGCAGGTTGGGCACAAACCACCTGTTATGGGGCTTACCTCACAGTTTTCGAATAATTGAGGATTCCAGGGATTCAAGCTCATTAACCCTTCTTTTCTTTTCAAAGGGTAGGGAAAGGGATTTTATTGCTTTCTTGCTTGCTTTTGAATTTTGCTTATTTTTTTCTTTTTGTATTTCTTTTGCTTGATAATGCTTGGAACATTGCTGAAATAACATTTTTCTTTTCTCTTTTTTTCTTGAATTTTTCTTTTCTTTTTCTAGGGATACTTGCTCGGATTAGCCGTAGAGCAAGGGATTTTTATTCTCGGGTAGGGGTGAGCTTGTCCTTTTGCCAATTCTCAAAGATTCTAGACCGTGTGCATGATAGGATAGCAGGGGAAACTTTTCACTCAAGAAATCAGTTCTACTATGTAGCAAAACATGGAAATTACAAATATAATCATTTTATTGTGAAAGGATGTGCTTGGTTTAAGTAAATAACAAGATCAATTCTCTATGCTCAAACTTTCTTTAATTGAATTTTGTGAACTTTGATATAAGAGAGATTAGTAATCATGCCAGATAAAATCAAGATATTTATTGTTGTGATTGTGCAAGTGAGGGATGCTAAATAAATGCTAATTTTATCCAAAATAAGTTGAAACATATAATTGCAATAATTGTAAGAAAATAATGATTTTGAGAAAGTTTTGAGAATGTTGACTCTCTCTTTCTTCTGTATATTGTTTTGGTTTCGAAAGAGTCAAGCATATAGCTGTTTTTGGATTTTTATGTTGATTTTTGTTTTGAGCAAAAGGAACTTTACAAGTGCTTTAAATAAATGCAATAAATATTTTTGAAGATTTTTGAAGGTTTTATGAATGTTTTTGAGGTTTTTGAATAAATTGAAAGAAATACAAGATAATGATTTTGAACAAATATATACATGGATGAAATGACCAAATTTATGCATAATAACGTTTGAGATGTAAAATATTCATGGGTTCTTTAAGTTCTTTACCATCTAAGGTAGATAATTTATACGCTCCTGATTCAAATTTTGCAATAATGATGTACGGTCCGAGCCAGTTGGGCTCAAATTTACCTTTAAGTTCTTTGGTTGCATTTGTATTTTTTTGATTTTCTTTTAGAACAAGGTCGCCAATCTCAAAGGATCGATGACGAACTTTCTTATTATATGCTCTTTTAAGCTTGTTTTGGTATGCACGGAGATGCTCTAAAGCATTGATGCATTTTTCATCTAGGAGTTCCAGCTGACTGAGTCTGCCAGCGCGATATTCATCTCCTACTTCAGTATCTTGAAGTAGCAGGGCCAAAGAAGGAACTTCCAATTCAAATGGAAAAACTGCTTCGGCACCATATACCAAAACAAATGGTGAAGTGCCTGTGGGGGTTCGAACACTAGTTCGATAGGCCCACAAGGCTGGATATAATTGAATATGCCGGTCACGACCAGTTTTATTGACTAGTCTTTTGAGAATTTTGATTAAAGTTTTGTTAGAAGCTTCGCTTGACCATTACCCTGAGGATAATAGGGAGTGGACCAGCGATGTTGAATCTTGTATTTTTGACATAATTTTTTGACATCTTTATTTTTGAACGGAGTTCCATTGTCAGAGATGAGATTCGCAGGAATTCCGAATCTGCAAATGATTTGATTAAAAATGAATTTAGAGACTTGTGAACCAGTACAAGAAGCTAAAGGCATAGCTTCGACCCACTTCGTGAAATACTCAGTGGCAGTTATGATGAACTTGTGTCCATCAGAGGACACAGGATTAATTTTACCAATAATATCCAAGCCCCATTTAGAAAAGGGCCAAGGAGAAGAAATAGCCTACAGCTCTTGTGCAGGCGCATGGACAAGGTCAGCATGTTTTTGACACTTGTCGCAATGACGCACATACTCATGTGCATCCGTTTCCATGGTAGGCCAAAAGTATCCTATCCGAAGGAGCTTTTTAGCAATGACGCTACCACTAAAGTGTCCTCCACAAGATCCATTGTGGACTTCACTCAAGGCTGATTTAGACTCTTCTAAGTTTAAACATCTTAATAGGATACCTTCAAAAGATCTCCTATATAAAGTATTGCCAATGATTACAAATCGACTTGCTCGTCGACGTAATAATCGACGCTGGTTGCGATTAGAATTAGCAGGGAAATTCCCATTTTGGAGGAAATCAAATATGTCTGTATACCAGGGTTCAGGAGTAGTTTCATTGATTAGAAACACATCCAAAGGCTCTAAGCATGACTTATTTGAAGCGGGTTCCTGGAGTCGACGAATGATGATAGTGGCATATTCGTCATCTAACTCCAAGGGCAAGAGAGATGCAGCGGCGGCCATAGCATCAGCTGCACGGTTGCTAGTTCGAGGAATGGCTTCCAAAGTAACTTGATCAAACAAGGCCATTAGTTGTAAAACATAGGCCTTATATGGGCGAAGTTTATCATCTCTGGTCTGATAAACTTCATTAATTTGGTTTATAACCAATTGGGAATCACCAAAAACTAAGAGGTTTTTAATTTTCAGTGCTAAAGCAGCTCGTAATCCAAGGATTAGAGCTTCATACTCAGCAGTATTATTGGTGCAAACAAAGGTTAGTTTGAAGGACAGAGGAATAATATGTTTTTGCGGAGATATTAAAATAATACCCGCACCAGCCCCACTCATGCATCGGGCTCCATCAAAGTATAAGGACCATTGTTCAACAAGGTCTGCCTCTAATTGAAGGCATTCATCAGAAACTCGATAATGAGGGGATGAGTAGACTCTAAGGGTGCAAGCAGCCTAATTGATCTCGCTATGATTTGACCCTTAACAGACTTCTGTCCTATGAAGGTGAGATCAAACTCACTTAGAGCAAGAACCCACTTGGCCGTGCGACCCGATAAATAAGGTCGACTCATGAGATACCTTAAGGGATCATATTTGGCAATGACATACATTTTTTGGCTAAGCATGTAATGTCATAATTTTTGCGTAGCAAACACGACTGCTAGACATAACTTTTCTAACGCTGTATAGCGAGTTTCATAACTGACGAAAGTTCGGCTAATATAATAATTAGCGCGTTCTCGTTTTTCATCATCAAGTTGAGCTAACATGGCTCCTAAGGCAGAATCTGAAGCAGAAATATATAGAAGGAATGGGCGATCAGATTTAGGCGGTGAAAGCACCGATGGGTTAATGAGATATTGCTTGAGAAGTTCAAAAGCTTCTCTACATTCTGTGTCCCAATTAAAAGGGACGTCCTTCTTAAGAAGTTTGAGAAAGGGACCAGTTTTGTCCGCCAGCTTATCAATAAAGCGACGGATAGCTTGAAGTTTACCTTGTAAACTTCGTAATTCAGATATATTAGTGGGTGCGGGCATATCAGTAATAGCCACAATTTTAAGAGGGTCAATTTCGATACCACGTAAAGAAACTAAAACCCCTAATAGTTTGCCGGATTTAACTCCGAATATGCATTTTGCTGGATTTAATCGAATGAGATATTCTCTTAATCGATTAAAAACTTTTCTCAAATCATCTAAATGATGATCTTCAATAAGAGAGCGAGCTATAATATCATCCACATAATCATGGAGGATATCATGCATCAGATCATGAAAAATGTAGGTCATAGCTCGTTGATAAGTTGCACCGGCGTTCTTTAGGCCAAAGGGCATCACTTTCCAGCAAAAGGTACCCCAGGGGGTAATAAAGGCTGTTTTAGCCTGGTCTTCAGGAGCTATCCTGATCTGATTATAGCCGGAGAATCCGTCCATTAAGGACATCATCCCACTTTCGACAGTAAAGTCGATAATTTGGTCCATATTCGGAAGAGGAAAGTCATCTTTAGGGCATGCAGCATTAATATCTCTGAAATCTGTGCAAACCCTAACTTTGGTAGCTTCTTTCTTGGTGACTGGAACTACATTTGAGATCCATTCAGCATAATCAATAGCTTGTATGAAGATAACATTCAGGAGTTTTTCTAACTCCCCTTTGACTAGCAGAGCCACTTTGGGATGCATTTTTCTAAGTTTTTGTTTAACAGGTTTAGCATCCGGATGGACCACTAGATGGTGCATGACTACAGAAGGGTCTAGACCGGGCATATCTTCATATGTCCACGCGAAGACATCTTCATACTCTTTAAGAAATGCTATGTATTGTTCTTGTTTTTCTTGACTTAGTTCTGCTCCAATATTGATTATGTGAGGGTTGTCCTCAGTTCCAATGTTAATTTTAATGACATTTTCTACCTCCATGTGTAGATCTCTTTCAAAATTAGGTGGGGCGGGTGAAACACCCAATTCTTGTAATTCTTGTAAAGTTAATTTAGATAATTCATTTTGAGGATCAGTGGCCTCAAGCTGAGCTATGGTTGGTATAGAACCATCAAAATAAAACCCGTTGTGCAACATCTCTTCAACAGAGACATCATGGAAAATATCTCCTTCCAATTCTTCATCGGGGTCGACAATCATTTCAGGGTATGCTATGGATAGCATGTTGCATGAAAATGACTGATTTCTAAGAGGCAAATCAACATGCCTATCCAAATAATCTTGGTAGCATATGAGATGATCATCATCCTCAAAAGGAAATGGTTGTCCCTTACTAGGAAATAGGCCCACACCACAGCGGGCAGGCCACTGTTCTACCTCGAAAGGTTCTTTCATGCCATTTTGGAAAGGTCCTAAGCCTTTCCCTTTATATCCCATTTTAAGCATCATGGGTTTAGCTTTAATATAATCATTGGTAAAATAACACCGAGCATATCCCTCATGATGAGTTTTGATATTCCGAGGGATTCTTCCCCAGTCATATCCTTTGTAAATGAAGGCGCAACTCCCGACTTGGTAAGTACTTCCCATAGGTTGTGGGAGGCCCAAAGTACGAGGAGATGGCGGCAAATTATTTAAAAGGTTTGAATCTTGCATGAAAGCATTCATTTTTTCTGATATTAAGGTTGTAGTTAAATCTGGTAAAAGATCATCAGAGAGGGCATAAGATGTAGAAGGCTTATTACCTATGTCTTGAGATGTAGAAGGTGTGATAGACGTGTCTGAAGGTTTTGAATTTATGGGATTAGAACTTGAAGAATTGGTTGTAGTTTTAAGAGCTTTTTGAAGTTCTACAATAATTTGTTTAGAAGGTGGTTGATCTATATGGGAAGATGAAGTTAATGGAGGAGGAATAGATGAAGTGATGGGTTTATATCTCACAGTTTTAGATGAAGAAGAACTAGGATATGTGGATGACAGAAGCAGGGCAAAATTGCACTCCAACTGGTTCTGCCAATGCACACATATCAAAAGGTCTAGGGTCACCATGAATAGTGACCAACTGATTTTTAAACTCAAACTTAACACATTGGTGTAAAGTTGATGGGACTGCTCGCATGGCGTTAATCCAAGGGCGACCCAAAAGTATATTGTACGATGCTGGGCAATGTACAATAAACACAGTTGTCTCAAGGGTTCTAGGACCAACTTGTAAGGGGAGGGTAATGACTCCACAAGTTTCTTGTGTTTCGTCATTAAAGGCTTTGATAATCATATCAGTCTTCTTCATTTCGTCACTTCTAAAACCAAATCGTTGGTAGAAGTCAAAGGTACAAATGTTTAGAGATGAGCCATTATCAATCAGAACTCGCTTGACAACTACATCCCCAATTAAAGCCGTAATATACAAGGGATTATCCTTGTGTAAACTGTGTTGTGGGATATCTTTATCCCGAAAGTCAATACAATCAATCTCTCGCGTGATGATAGTATTGGCCATAGCTTCAGGTTGGATGTTTTGAGGTACCATCATCTGGCTCAAAGTAAGCATCAACTCATCCCTATGGGTGGGAGAGGATCTTAATAAATCTAAAAGGGAGATTCTGGCGGTGGTATTAGACAATTGCTCATTAATGTTGTAAGGGGGTTTAGGTTGAACAATAGGAGCATGATTTCCTTTATTGGGATTTTTCAGAACGAATGGAGCTGATCCATCATTCTGGTTTGGTTCTTGTTGGGAATTGTGAGCTTGTTGTCGGGTGACGACTCCGATGGTACCTACAATGTTATAGTGACGACGTTGAAACGGTCTCGGTTGAGAGTTTATGGCTTGTTCATAAGGAAGGACTACATTAGAAGAAGGTCGAGTAGTGACTCTTCTGGGAAATGGTTCTTCTGGAACATTAGCATCTGTGATAGGTTGAATAGGATCTGATTCGTTTTCAGAACTATTCGATTGAATGGTGTCTACTTCACTTTCACTATCTAACTCTATATCGCTAGAATCAGAAGTTTGAAAATTATGTAAGGGCCTGGTTGTAACCAGGGATAAGGTTGTGTCAAAGGTTTGAGAATCCTGAATAGGTAATTGTCCGCTAATGGTTCCTACATATCGGGTAGGAGGGGGAACATTGTGATGTTCAATTTGATTGGCTACCTCCTTACCGTGTCTTGGTAAAGGGTGTTGAAATATGTCTAAAGTTTGATTGGCATTCTGATTTTGATTTTGGGGAACAATATTTTGGGTATTATTAGGAGGGTTTTGTTTAGGTTGGAAGGCTTGCACTTCCATTTCATTATTGTCAATCAAATCTTGTATTTTATGTTTCAATCTCTTACAAGCGTTGGTAGAATGTCCAGGACCTCTATGAAAATCACAGTGCAGATCAGCTCTATATCCGGGTATGCTTGGTTCAGGTTCCCGGATAGTTGGCAATTGGATTAAACCTCTTTCAAGAAGTTGAGGTAAAATAGTTGATAAAGGTTGGTTTAATCTAGTGAACTCTCGAGGAGGCTTATCAGGAGGTTTCAAGATGAATTTTTCTGTTGTTTTTGTTGCATTGACATTAGCAACATTTCTGCCGTCAGTGACTCCATCACCGACAACCTGTTTGTTTTTATATTGATTTCTAGATGTTTTCTCATCATCCTTCTTTCTAAGTTGGCCTCTCCTAATGAGGGCATCTTCTACTCTTCGAGCTAAGTCTATAGCTTGATCGAAGGTAGTCAAAGTAGCTGTTGATAGCTCATAAGAAAGTTGTTCTTGTAAATTGTTAATGAAAATGTCTAACATTTCCCTATAGGGTAGCACAAAGTGCAGTTTTCCTGTCAATTGTCTCCATCTTGCTAAGAAATCAGCAAAACATTCGTCTTTATCTTGTTTTAAATTGTATAGGTCTTTAATAGTTACATGCCTCTCGATGTAGGCACTAAATTGATGAACAAATGACTCAGCTGTTTCTTCAAAGTTTCTTAAGGAGTGAGTGGGCAATTGGTAGTACCACTCTAACGCCATTCCACCTAAACTTTTAGGGAACATTTTTAGTAATAGCAAGTCGTTATGCGATATGTCATGACATGCTATCCTAAACATGCGAAGATGTTCTATGGGATCTTCGGTTCCTTTATAGATAGGCAGGACGGGCATGGGAAAATGCTTAGGGTATGGTTGAGCTACCACTATGGGATCCAATGGTTGGCTACAAATCTCTCGATAATTGTACGAGGGACGGTAGGGATCTATCTCGGTCCATACGTGAAGCCAATTGTTTCACCATAGCTTCCAGATTACTAGTTTGCCCCCCATATTGATTCGGTGGGGCATTGACATGAGTTTTATGGGCATATGATGGAGGAACATGCATATTAGATGCCATGTTACTATTGTGTAAAACATTGGTAGGAAAAATATTATGGAGAAATTTTGAAGTTGGATTAGGTTGTATTGCAGATTGTTGAAAATTTGTATTTGGCTTTGTTTTATGTTTCTGTTTATTTAAAGCATTTTGCTCAATAGTTTGGAGGAACGAAGTAGTGAAGGGAATTTTCTTTTGTGCGGGAGTGATTTTAGGTTGAGTAATAGGTTCCTTAGGAGGTTGGGTGACCTGTTGTTTGGTCATGGCTTGGGCTATAGTGACCATATTCGCATTGGATGGTCCACCCTTATCACTTTCTTGATCAATGAAAGACAAGGGATTAGTTTGCATATCAAGCGCCCGTTCTAAGGCCGCTTGAGCATCACTAATTTCCCCTTTATCAATACGGACTGCCACATTAAGGACGTCGATATGTTGATTAAGAAATTTTTGAAAATGTTCTGCGTTGTCAAAAGTGATGCCTCCATTGGGAGCTATTCTAGGGGATGAGGATTCTTTAACACTTCCTTCTTGTTCCTTATCTTCCCCTAAGTCTTCATCTCGATTGTCCTAGAGTTTCACCTTCCGGATTTGTATCTCCAAGAAGGACATTTGGGTTTTCAGTTGTATTTTGTAGCCAATCTTCTCCTTCTCCTAAAATTTCTTTACCATTCCTAAGTCTAGTCATGGTGCTAAGTTTTGATTTCAGCAAATAATATATATATATATATATATATATATATATATATATATATATGCAACAAATTAAAAGGTATATATTTATATATACCTAATGCAATATTGTAAATGAAATGTTTAAGTTTTTTACTATGTTTTTTTTTTTTTTTAGTTTTTCTTTGAAACAATATAATAAAGACAGCAAATGAAACAATAAATGCAAGCAATAATAATAATAAGACTGAAAGCAAATGAACTAATCTTCTATGAATAACTTATGAATATCATTAATAGGTTCAAGTTGTTCAGGGGTCATGAAATGTTCTTCTTCAAATTGAAAGTTTTCTTTTAAGAATTTGATGAAAAGGGCTATGGTGATATTGTCTGTTTCAGATGCTGGTTGATAAAAGTAAAGCTCATGGCAATACTCTCGATATAGCACAGCTCGTGGAACTCTGTTCCATATTTCCCTATCTGTAAGAACAACTTCTTGGTCTTCTACAAGGCCTAAGAATCGGTGTACAATGTCTACGTTCTCGAGGTATTCCTCGAAGCTAAACAACTCTGAAGATACTAAAGCTCTCCTATAGGCTAGCCATCTATGGCAGGCTCTCTGAAGTTCATGGTAGAAAACTAATTGATGAGGATCCAGGATTCTATCCAAGACTAGCCTCTTAATCTGTTTAAGTTGTGTGGCCCTAGATGAGATGAGACTAAGTCTCCTAATAAGTTCGTCCCACAAGGATTGATTTCTACTTGTTTCAGGGATACTAAGGACATAATTAACTTCTATGGCTGCCAATTGGTTTACTACGTTTATAGTAACTGCTAACCTCTTTTTAGGAGCTACCATCTAAACATGATTTTGAACCTTAAATGTTTTAAAATGCATCTAAGTTTTAGTTGTTCTAATTTTTTTTTTTTTTTTGTTTTTGTTTTCAAAAGGTTATGATGCATTCACGTCGGGTTCACCAAAATGTATCGCTCCAAATTTTTCGCATCCCTACCTTCAGGCTATTGGATCCGCGCCCGAAGGAGGATGGGAAAAGGATGATGCGGTACCTCGGACGAGAGGACTTTGCGAAGGTCCCGCCTCTCAAGGGAGGTGCATTTTGGTGATTTGTCGACGGATGGTGGGTTCACCAGGAAACATTTGGCGGCAGTTTCCACGCCTAGGTTTTGGGAATGTGTTTTAATGGGTTCGTTTTATCCTTAAACATTCATCCTAGGTTTGGCCGAATGATTCTAACTTAAACTACATGAAAATGCAATTTAAATGAATACAGTAAACAGACTGAAAGCAAAAAAATAGAGAATTTGCAGGAGGCTAATGGAGATTACCTGATCCGGGATGTCTGATGAAGTTTCTGATGCTTGAAGTAGTCTGGATCATCTGGGATTCGACAAAATCGCCTGCAATCTATCGTAATCATCTGGAATCTGACAGATCGTCTGAGACAGACATGAATCGTCTCAGATCTGACGAATTCGTCAAACGAATTCGTCAGAAACCTGCAAAACAGAGAACAGATGCAAAATACAAGCAATTCTACTATGCAAAATAGAGGCAAAATATGCTAAAGAACAAGGTGAATACTAAGCAATAATTCAAAATAGAAAGTAAAACAGATCACTGCATTATGATGGCAAATCATGAATTTAATGTGCAATCTAAACTAGATGGGTGAACTCCAGATGCAAAGTAGAATAAAAACTAAATAAATGATCTGATTTATAGCATAAAATGACAGAGAGAAAAGAGAGAAGAGCAAACTTCAAGCACTGATTGCCTCGATGTATGCTGCAGTCGAGATCGTCTCGCATCAGTACGAGATCGTCCCTAATTTGACAGGATCGCCTCCGATCTTGACAGGTTCGTCGGCTGCGATAGGTGCTGGCTCCGGCTGAAAACCAGTGATATACCTGCAATAAAATTACTATAGGAATAGTGCAAAAAGCAAATTTGAGAAGTTCTAGCACATAGGGAGTCGATTTGCATAAAAATTCAGCCAGGGGTTGGGGAGGGAAAAGTCTTAGAGTTAAATAGGCTTAGGGAAAGTTGTTGGGAGGTTGGAGATCTTCCCAATTTGGGAGATCTCCAACGGGGGAAGGGTCCCAACGGCGCAGACACGCTTCTGCCCGAATTGGAGACCCGTTGGAACAGAGTCTAATTATGAAAATGCAGTTTTGTGACGAAATCGTCTGGACGTCCTAGTCCAGACGAAATCGTCAAATCTGGGGCGATATCGTCTGATCGGCGACGATATCGTCCAACGGTCAAAACAACTCCTAAAAATGGCACGAAAAAAGGGGAAACGGGTTTCTCGACGGTTAACGGGCGGTTTGGGAGGTTAAATTTGAATTTAAATTTATTTACTAAGGTGAATGTAATTATTCCAATTTGACTGCGCCAATTTTAGGGTGCTACAATATGATTAAGATATCTTTCATTGACCATTTTATTACCCATAAGAGAGTAATGTGTACCAATGAGAGCCCTTGGGTTTGGCTAATCATGATGTAACAAAAGACTAGGTCCCATTTTACTTGACCTATATTATTTCAACTTTTCCTACCACTACAACTAATTACAAAGAGTGGAGGTGAATGCTCATAATTGAACATCATCAGTATAGATATGAGGAAGAAATTGCACATCCTCAGGGAGTGTAAATTTATACAAAATAAAATTCACATAAGTCCTTTTGTTCCACAAGACTATGCAAGAAGGCTTCAATAAAATCTTGAGTAGAAGTTAGATCATATGATAGATTGGAACAAATTCTCATTACTTGCCATCTATAATATTGTTTCTTTAGGAACAAGCTGTAAATCCTTCCAAGTGATATGCATTCAACCAATTGGTTTACAATATGGCATAAGTCTCTTGACCTTAGTCTTAAGACTTGTTATCTCTTCACTTTGCTTCCTGTCCTATTCCTCTAAAGCTTTGAGTGTTTTCAGGCATCCTTCTAAATGGTGATATCACCTCATCCATCTTGAGACTACTACATTATGATTATCTAATGTGACCATGCCCTATGGGATGCTAATAGTTGATCTCAAAACTAGAATTTTTAGGGGTTTAGTTTGTGTTCCCCTTTTTGTTGATTGTCAAATGCTCATTATTTCAACAATAACCTATTTTATCACTATGGATGGTTGTATTTAAGGATAATTAAGTGCATCATGCTATTTTGATACTTTAAATATCAAAACCCTTTGTTTTACAATTTTATTTGGTTCACCCTATTATGGAGCTTGTTCTAGTGTACCTTGTTCTAGTGCACCTTTTTCTAGCACCTATCTTGGTGCTTCTTATTTTGATGCCTATTTTTATGCATCTTATTCTAGTGCACTCATAACCTGTGTGGAAGTTTCCCTAACTTCCATTGGTGCCTTTCCTTCATAATATACAAAAACCTATTTTAGAGCATTTGGCTCCAAGCCTTCTAAAACACCTCTATTTTCAACATTTTCATCAGGGCCATATGGAGTTTGGACCTATTCTAGAATCTCTTGAGTACTATTAAACTCAGTAGCTAATCCTAGTAGAATATCTACTACATCATCTCTAAGAATTGACTCAAAAGATACATTTTCTCCTAATTTACTTTTCACTTCATTTAGTTCTTGCAACAATTGAGAAATATACCTTTCTTTCTCTTGAATATCCATTTGAGCTTCCTATAGCCATCGTTGTTGAGACTTGATGATAGCTCTAGCATGTGCAACAATTAACCAATCTAAGGCTTCACCTTCTTTCTCTATCATGTCCTCATTTGACTCTTCATTCATATGTTGAGGCTCCTAGGCATGATCATTATCAGTTGTATCTTGTTGTTCTATTGGGATATCAACATTAATTAGTGGAGTTTGCATTGATTCATTAGCCGCATATGTAGGATAGAAATCACTCTATTGTTGCTCTTGTATTTTTGTAGGAACATCTAGAGTTTGTATTTCCTCATCGTCATCTATGATTAACCTCTGCCTTTTTTATTTTTAACATAAATTAATGTCATTTATTAATTTAAATTAGCTAATTTTTGCCTTTGTATTTGGCTTCATTTGAGAGGAGGTGGTTTTGATGCAACTTGTTCTTCATGGTATTCATTTGGCACCTCCTCTTCCTCATCACTAGAGACAATCTCAAATAGTTTTACCATAACTTCTTGTGTACTAGATTATTTTAGCACTTCCTCTTGCTATTTCTTCAAATGAGTAGAAGACTACATTTTGCCTTTATCCAATTGTTTTCTCTTTTTGTTGGTAGCCCTAGGTTGCTTCCTTCTACTTTTGGTAGTACTTATCTCAATTGGTGTTGAGTCCTCTAGGTATTAGAGTGATTTAAAAGATTGAGGGTGATCCTCCTCTTGCATAGAGGTTTCTTTTAGGGTTGCTACAGACTCCTTTGGTGTAGGTACTTATTTTGAGGTAAGGGTTTCCTCCTACATAGAGCTTTTTGCTTGAGCAAAAATTTCCTTATCACCACATTGGATTATCACCCAATGCTACCTCTTCCATTGTACTAGTATAGATTGCTCTGCTATAGGTGTCTCTTCTATATATGGTGTAGCTTCAATCTATTTTTTGTTGGTCCTAAGTCTCAAAATTTGTAGGCATAGATATTTTGTATGGAGAGGCTTCATCCCCAACATGTATGTCAGTAGCCTTGTGCTACTTTTTACTACCACCCCTAGATCTTTGTGCAGACAATGTTTCATTTCCTAGGGTCTCTACAACTATGGATTTTTGTTACTCTTAGATGTTTCTCCTATTTACTTCTTGTGATACTTGGGAGTGGAAGCCTTCATCCATGGATCAAGAAACCACTTCCATGAATATCCACTTTCTCCAAAGTGATGTTTACATAACAATTTGATTAATCCATGGTGCTTCACAGAGCCTTACCCCTCCCAAACTCTTCTGGCCATATCATGCAAAGCATGATGCAAATATAGGGGTAAATTGATCCTCTATTTAGGCTTGTGAATACCATGCCTAAGGTGGGTCAATATCTTTATGTGATGCCTTAAAATAATAACAAATTGACCTTCACAAGTCAAATATTTTATAACCCATATAGCAACTTCATTCCATGGTGTCTTTAGATAGGATCATTTAATGCCTTTACAGAGTTTATTTTTTATCTTGAATTTAGGCTCAAGGTTTCCCTCTACTCTAAAAGCATTAAAAATATCAGGGAGAGTGGCTCTAAATATTTTTGTGACCTCTTCTCCATCAAAAGGAATTTAATAATATCGGATGAGAATTTTATGTGTTACCTTAATTATGGTTTCATCAATCCTCACATGGTTATTCTAAAGGGATTATGCAATTTGTGCTACTAGAGCCTCATTTGATCTTCAATTTTTTGTAGAAATCCCATGCATCCAACCTACTAAAATACCTTGAAAACCTTTGGAGGTTTTTGTAACTCATCAATGGTTTTTGGTTTGGCTTTTTATTTTGGTCCTTCCATGATATTTATTTTTTCTTGCATGCCAACTTCTAGAGCTTCTACCATAATATTTTATAAGAACACAACATATTCATTCTCTTTATAACTTTGCTACTTTCCCTCATGCCAACAAAGTGGAAATAGCAACTAAAATTATCTTTGCATGATCTTGGTGCATGTAGATTATTTTTGGTTATGGTGCATTCATACCTCAAAAAATACCACATGCTCTAGAAGGGATATTGTCAGGCGCATGCATTAGTATGATCATATTCTAATGCATGATGAATATTTTGCATGATTCCTATGCATACATTGGGATAAGTGATAATTTAAGGATAAACATTACATAATTATAAATCATGCCTTTTAACTTACCAAGATTACAAAATAACTATGAAATCTACAACCAATCACTCTGTTCGATGCATAGTTAATGTGTTGTTTCCCACACAATCTAATTTCCATGGTTGATTAACTTTCATGGCCCTGATTGTGCTACCTCATCCCATAATACGCATCCTTAGTAATATTTGCTCTTATACCCTCCTTGTTAGCCACCACCATGATGTCAAGTCTTCCTTAAAACCATGCAATCACATGGACACATAATGATAATCACCATTGTACTATCCAAGGTAACTTCATGCACTTTTTATTCATCAAAGTTTTGACAAGGATTGATAGGATCTAACATTTGACTATTGTTTGTGACCTATCCCTAATGAAGTCTCTATTATATGTGTCCTATGTCTACCACCTATCCTAATTTTGATGGTATCATCTATCGTATTATTACTATTTATTTTTTAAAGTCAAATTGTGTTGACTTATTCTAGCACCACTAATTTATTCTGGTGCACTAGGACTATCATTCTAGAGCAACTTGTCAACTCTAGCATAATCAATTGCTTAGTTCAAAGTAAATTCGGATTGAGTCCAACATAGCCAAGGGTGTTCAAATTATCTTTTGGAACATTGTTTTGTCATTTTAATTATATATATATATATGCCAATATATTAATCATAATTTATGTAACACTAAATCCAAATAATAGTAAAATCAAAGAAAATGCATACCTTACTGTTAGAAAGGTTCCATGTAGATTTTGGATGCATTGCTTATTACATACTTTAGGAATCCTAAAAGCTAGAAAATGCATAGATGCAGTTATTAGATCTCCATAAATACTACCATTTTTCAAGGCAAACAAGCTAAAAATCGGTTTTCATGTAAGCCTTAATTCAATAGCGCCTCAAAGAGGTTTTCACTATCAAATCATTTTTTTTAAAGATATATATGATCATTCTAAATCCATGGTAGAAGAGAAAGCCTCTTCTACAACATATAAGTCTGATTGTGAAAGAAAGTATTGAGCAAATTCCACCTTAGTAAGTGGCTTATGGTACAATCATAAATGATGTCCATTTACCATCAATTTCCTCCTTGAATCATCAATAGGAGAAAGTCAAACAACTCCATTCTTGAACACTTCTTCAATTTGGTAAGGTCCTAGCCATCAGGTTTGTAATTTTCTAAGAAAATTAGCATAGTGAGAATCAAACAACAATACCCAATCACCTAGTTTGTACTTGTTGCTCTTAATGTGACTATCATGCCATATTTTTTGCTATTATTGAATGACCTCCATTTGGTGAAGTACCTCCAATCAAAGTTCATCCAATGCATTCAATTATAAAATTCTCTCTTGTTGTACCTATGACAACTCAATGCCTACTTCCAAAGATGTACGAAGTGTTAGTAATTCAAATTCAATTGGAAAAAGAGGTTTCTTACCATAGACCAATTCATAAGGTGTGAATCCCATGGTAGATTTCCATGTAGTATTGTACGCCCATACGGTCTTTAGCAACCTATTCATCCAATATTTCCTATGAGAAGCCACTATTTTTGTTAGTATGTTTTCTAATTCCCTATTTGTGACTTCTACTTGACCATTTGCTTGAGGGTGATAAGGTGATGATTTTTTATGTTTGATTTCATAAAATTTAGTAAATGCTTCTATGACCTTGGATGTAAATTGAGGTCCTTGATCTAAAACAATAGATCATGGAGCACCAAATCATTGAAAATTTTGGGTATATAGGAAATCAACTACCTTTTCTTCATGAGCATGTTTAAAAGCATGTGCTTCAACCCACTTTGTCACATAATCAATACACACTAGAATGTGTTGTTTCCCTTGAGAAGGTGGGTCAATGGGTCCAATAAAATCTAGCCCCCATATTTCAAATGGTTCTAAAACCACTTGAGGTTGTAAAGGTATTTTGTTTGTTGTAGTTGGTTTACCCATTCATTGGCATGGATCACAATGCCACACATATTTCTTTACATCTCGATGAAGTGATGGCCAATAATATCCTGCACCTAAAATTTTTTGAATGGTGCACTTTACTAAATAATGTCCTCTATTGGTTCATCATGACATGCATAGAGGATATCATACACCTCATCTTGTCGAATACATTGATGCAAAATATAATCAGGTCCACATTTAAATAGTAGACCATTAATCCACTCGAATGATGAGCTTTATTTAATTAATCATCATTTTTCCCTATGAGTAAAATGAGGAGGGACCTTTCCTATTTCTAGATAGTTGGAAATATCAGCAAACCATGGTGATTGTACTAAGATTGCAAATAATTATTCATCAAGAAAGGAATCCTCTATTGGCTCATCTTCACCTGTGATTTTTAGTCTTGATAGGAAATCAACTACTACATTAGCTTTACCTAGTTTATCGACTATAGTTATGTCAAACTCTTGTAGTAGCAATAACCATCATATTATTCATCCACTAACCAATGGTTTGTTCATAAGATATTTGATAGTTGCATGATTAGTATGAATGAACACTTGATATCCAGTAATGTAGTGGCAAAATTTATTGATGGCATACACCACTACTAAGAATTCCTTTTTAGTAGTGGTGTAATTTTTCTCTACTCCTATCAAGTTTTTACTAATGTAATAAATGGCATAATGTTCTCCATTTTCTACTTGGCCCAAAGCTACCCTGATTGTAGTATTTGATGCATCGGTTTGGATGTGAAATGGAAGTTTCCAATTTGGACCTCGTAGCACAAGTGGAGTGGTCAATTTTTCTTTTAATGTGTCAAATGCAATTTGACACTTTTCTATCCATTTGAATTCAAAATATTTAGTCAATAAAATATACATGGGACCAATGATTGTACTAAATTTCTTAATAAAATGATGATAAAAACCAATATGACCCAAGAAACTTCTAACATTTGTTTGAGTTTTAGGTGGAGGTAATTTTTTGATAATCTCAATCTTTTTAGGATCTACTTGTATTCCTTTAGATGAGATATGGTGTCCAAGAACAATGCCTTCATCCATCATCATAAAATATTTCTCAGGATTTAGGGCCAAATTGTAGGTTTCACAGTGGGTTAATACTTTATCAAGATTTTCTAAGGTTTCCTCAAAAGTTTCACCACACACTATGAAGTCATCCATGTAGATTTCAACACATTCATTGGTCAAGTCAGAGAATATAGTAAGGACAACTCATTGGAAAGTGGTTGGGGCATTATAGAGTCCAAAAGGTAGAACTCGATAAGCAAAAGTCCCCCATGGACAAGTAAAAGTTTTTTCTCTTAATCTTCAAGAGCAACCTAAATTTGATTGTATCCACTAAATCCATCAAGAAAACAAAAATATTTTTTCCTAGCGAGTGTATCTAATACTTGATCAATAAATGGAAATGGAAAGTGGTCCTTGTGTGTGGCTTTATTCAATTTTCAACAATGAACACACACTCACATCTTCCTTTTTTTCTTTGGAATGATAACTAATGGGGAAACCCATTGGCTATCAAAAATAGGGTAAATGAATCCCACCTCTAATAACATCTCAATTTCATCTTTAACAATATCTCATAGAGTAGGATTCAATCTCCTTTGTGGTTGTCTTATAGGTTTAACATCCTTGGTATAGATACGATGAGTACATATGTCTGGATGAATTCCTATCATATCTTTATATTCCCATGCAAAAGCTTTGGGATGTTAGCTTAGCACATCAAATAATTTTTCTTCCTAATCATTATACAACCAACTATTGATATTCAAAAACTTTCTTTGTTGTATCTCAATTTGTTTTGTATTGAGATGTACTAAATTGATTTGTTCAAAGTTACTAACCAAAGATTTAAGAGGGCAATGGTGTGGTAAAAGAGAATGGAAAATTTTGGTTTCTTTATCAAAGGTAATTCTTGAAGGGATTAAATTTGATATAGGATAATGAAAAGATGAGAGGATATGATGATGCCATCCATGTGGTAAGTTAAAAGAGTTATCTTGTATTGATATGGGTGACAAATACTCAGACTCTTGATCTTCATCCTTCCATAGTAATCGATGGATGGTAACTGGTTCATCTTCAAGTCCTAAGTCATATAATTTATTGAGTAAAATAGTCTCATCCTCAAAGATAACTCTTTCTAATGGATCCAATTCCTCTACATGATATTTTACAACTATGGTGGCTAAGGTTGAAATATTCTCTTCATTTTCTTCATCTGATTTAGGAAACCATAGGTTACTAGAAAAATTGATTGAAGGTTTTTCATCCATGGTCAAAATATTTTCAAGAGAGTCTTAATAAAATTAGAGATTCAAATATTCGTGCATGATCCAATCCTATAGATCAATGGCTAATGTTATCTTTCAAAATGCCAAGGTGGTAAAATAAGTCCTATCAGTTGTTTATCCCAAATTAGCTAAATATTTGGGTAATATCAAGAGCCATCAAAAGGAAATTGAGTGATGTTGGCTCATTTGAAAAAAATTATTAATGATAAAAAGTTTCCTCGAGTAAGTAAATACTATTTTATTAAGCTAATAAACAAATAATATTCAAATAAAATATGGTTCCTCAAGATAGCACCAACTTTAATTGACCAATAAGAAAACTTTGCAATCTACCAACTACAAGAAGAAAACAATCACTTTTCTCTTTAATCATTCATGTAAGGTGGAGTTGATGGTCCCATTTGTAAGTTAGTGCCTTGACTTTTGTAATAGTTTTTGTATCAACCTCAAATAAAATAAAAAAGTGGAACACTAGGTAAAAATAATAATGAGAAATGAATTAATCAACCTTGAAATATGTGAAAATATCTCTAAGGTGGCTCTATAAGGTTAGGAAATGGATTTTAAAAATTTTCATGCAAGGTGGAAAACATTTCCCACAAACTTAATGAATGTTGAATCATAAATGCATGACACATGAATTAAGGTGATAGTTGAGCAAATATTGAAGAAAATATTCTATAAAAGATCCCTCCATTATGATCCTTCCTTATTGAATCTTAAGACACTCAAATAGTACTTAGAGTACGAGAGAGCAATAGAAAGAATAGTTCTAGATTGAGCACACAATAAAACAAACATAAAGGAATTTTAAAAAAGCACCATTTAATCTTGGAGAAGAAAAGAACTTCTAGTCATGCAATAGCTTTTAGAGCAAGTGGCTCCTAATCAGAGGTAGCCCTTTTGTATGCAGGCCTAGAGATACCAACTTATACCTCCAATATTGAGATATTGAAAGACTCGATTGTAGAACATTTAGACCCCAAATTTTTTAAGAGAACAAAAAATTGAGGGAGGGTGCATGGCAAAGATTCAAAAATAGTTAGCCCATAAGTTTTGGGACTAGAATTTGTAGTCTCCTAGCACAATATTTAGTGCCTGAGGTGTACAATTGTTTCAAGTTAGTATCTACATGTGCAATATTTTATGATCCTAGAGATCAAGAAATCAAGTCTCAATATGGGAACTTAAAGGTACATATCTACCCATATATCATCTAGTAGGTGTTTCTTCTACTAGAAAAAGAGCAAAGGATTTTTATGGAAGGTGTTGCTCAATTCTTTGATGAATTCATAGGTAGAGAAAAGTTGAAATTCCTATGCTTTGAGTGCAAGGACATGAGGCCAAAAGAAAAATTGCTAAAATTTCCTTAGGTCCATAGCCATAGGATGTTTTATGAGAGTACAAAGAATGCTCTAAGTATGTTTCCTTTTATCTTTAACCTATAAAGTGATGAGACTATGATCTCTACCTAATCAGACATTATTTACATGATGAAGCATGAGCAGGTAGTACTTAATTTTAGTGAATTAATGGTTAAACAAATTCATGAGGGGTTGTGCCTATTTTCACTCACCTAAAAATTTAGGAACTTGTCATTTTTAGTACATCTAATACTATTCTAGAATCATGGATGCATCTAGGTCTTAATCTGAATGGACAAATAAAGAGGGAAACGAGATACTTGTATCTATTTAGACAAGAAACCTAAACAAAAGTTCATCTTATTACTCTTTCATTTAACACTTATCCTTCATGATTATTTCATCATTAAGTGGGCACCCTCCTAAATATCTCTAAAATTCTTGTCATCTATATTTGGAGAAGTGAAGCATGGAGATTGGTTTTTTGCTAAAGAGGGTACAATTGTTAGGCTATATGGCTTCGGGTGGTTTGTATATTTCCTCCCAAAATTTATTTCAAATAGAATATTTGCATTGGAGGTTTTTAAGTAAATGGACCTAATTTATGATAGATTTGGGAGAGGGAAATCAAAGATAAATGTTTACATGCCCCCTATCATTATGGGTAGGATGACATTACTAAGAAGATAAGTTGTTTCCCTTATAGACATCAAGTTGAAAGAGTTGGGGCTCATGAAAGCTAAGGATAACTGAAATTATGAACCTGATGGGAGGTTTACCAAGTGGTTGGTAAGCATTAAGGTTTTTAAGTACATACATGAGCTCAGACCCAACATAGAGGTTCTAAATAACCTAACAGATGAGACTGGTGCATGTTCCCTAAACATGATTGTCAAGTCTCCACCAAATAAAAAGTCATGTGAGTCATTATATGAGCCATAATTTACTATGAATCAAAACAAAAAAATCAGCTCCAAAAGGAGGGATGCTCTTAGTAAATGGTACTAGAAAGATCCTAAGGTCAATACCTAGTGGAAAATATGGCAAGAGATTAGTGAGATAGTGAAATAGTTCACAAATTATTTGAATATGAGAATTTTAGTAAAAATATGCAACAAATATTATCTAGATGCTAATACCTTAGGATCAAAGAAATGGAGAGAGGAAGAAATAAGTATTGAGACATTTTAGAATATCCAAAGGAAAAAAGGAGCCAAGGAGTTAGTATAATTAGAATAATCATCAAATATTTTGGAAAAGGCCCCAAACACAATTACTCCTTGAATACTTATAGCTCCACTATTTCTAACACAACATGCACCTTGATAAGATACTTTATGCTAGAAAAACTAGCAAAAGGAGAAGTGGAAGGTAAACTTAGTAGTTATTCCTATAAACTCAAAGAATAAGAAAAGGATACCCCATGGATTGAGTCATTGATCATTGAAGCCCTTCCACCTATCCCTTCATCCCCGTCTATTACTAATCCACCAACTTCATAATATTTTTTGTCCTCATTACCCCAAACACCTAGTAATGTAGCCACAATGGCTATCACTCCACCCACTATTCCAATGATCTCCTCTATTTAGGAGTTAATATCATCCTTCCTCCATAACTTTGATGTCACCTGCTCCCACCACTCTAACTCCTCCCTTAGTTATTTTTGCCTCCTCAAAGTCAATAAGAAGGCCTATAAATTCCTTTGCCACCCCTGTAGTGATATCATATGATTTAACAGCAAATGGTGCTTTACGACCAAAGGAAGTAGGCCAAGACAACTAAACAACCAACCACAACATAAATAAGTAGTCACTTTGCTCCTAAGAATAAGGTAATATTCTTCATTCAAAAAGACTTTTTGGTGTCAAAATTTGAAGGAGAAATGATAGGGTAGGATTATCAAGTAGCAATAATAGGGCTTGATCTCAAAAATACTAGAGCTTAAGATAAGGTACAACTCATGGAATAGGACAAGAAGATTGTGTCTTATGATTACTTGATGAGGACATTAATATTAAATAATTATTATCTTCTGGATAATATTTTGGATAATGTAATCTATGTGGCAAGTCAATCTTATCCTACCACCTATTTGCCACCTATGATGGCATAGGCATTTAATGCCTATAAATATGTAACACTTCTCCAATGTAAATATTCATATTGATATTCAAATTTCTCAATATTCATATCAGTTTGGTATCAGTCTCTCTATTTAAGGCACCATGCTACCTAAAAAGAGTCTCTCTCTCGAAGAGATATCTCAAAGAGCAAAAGTGCTCTTGACATATATTGAGGATATTTGTGTTGCCATGCTAGCAAAAAAATGGCATCTTGTGAAGATGAAGTTCTTCCTACCGAAAAGGAAGAAGATGCTAAAAAAGAAAATGAAATTCTTCTAGTTGAAGAAGAAATTTTTGCTGAAAAATATCTTATAGCAGCACCTGGAATCGAACCAGGGTTTATGGGTGAAAAGCCCATCGTCCTTCCATTGGACCATACCGCTGTAAAAAAATAAGAGGTTCTAATGCCTCCTATTTCCATTATGTTTGCTACTGATGATATTTTTGTTATAGATTTTGACAAAGAGGACCCTACCCCTTTTTCCTATCAGTCGACTATGGATATTTTGTTGATTCAAATGAAGGAGAACATGTAGTTCTATGTGCTACCATTGCTCGTCTAGCTTATTTACCCTAATTTTCTCTATGCAGTGAAGAGATCATCTTTTTGTTGCAGCTTTCCAATTGGTACCTGCTCCACAGTCCTCTTTAAAAAAATACCTCGGCTATAAAATCTCGATAGTTTGATAGCACCTCTGTGACCCACTGCAACTACCACCACAACCTCTATTTTACTGAGGAAAAAAAAAGGTGCGGCCTTCTCTTTGGCCTATGCATGTGCAAGAGCGCTATTCAAAAAAAAAAATTATGGCTGGGAGGGCCACGTCGTGCCCCACTCCATACGGCAAGCGTGCATAGCATTTGCATGCATCCCGTGCAGGCCATGCAAGCCACATGGCCCGCACAGTATATTGTTGTGTTGTGTGCTATGTGTGCACAATGCACAGCATGCACCAAAATGGCATGATGTGCACATACAGTGTTACGTGCCAAAAAGTGTGTGGCCAATGCATCAAAAATGTGTGGCCAGTGTGCGCCCAACTAGAGAGGTCAATGCTCTTTAATTGGGCACCCCGTATGTGGTTAACATATGCTGACCGCTGACCACGCACCATATTTTAAAAAAATTATTAAAATTAAAAAATAAAATATTTGTGCACATATCCAACCTGTTAAACTGTGCACATATGCTGCTCTTTGCATGCCAATTCAAGGGATTATTCAGTCGTTCATAACTATAGGTATGTTTATAGTCATTGCAAATCTCTTTTCATGCGTGATCCAGTGGTAGCATCAGTTTTATGTTTTGTGAAGACCTGCACCAGATCATATTCAATATTTATTTTGTATCTCGGAGTTCATTTTCGATGGTACCTGACACTCCTTGTTTTGTCCTACTTTTTCTCCTCCACGTTTGTACGCATTGGGGACCAATGCTTCTTTAGTGGGGAGGAATGATGAGGACATTAATATTAAATAATTATTATCTTCTGGATAATATTTTGGATAATGTAATCTATGTGGCAAGTCAATCTTATCCTACCACTTGTTTGCCATCTATGATGGCATGGGAATTTAATGCCTATAAATATGTAACACTTCTCCAATGTAAATATTCATATTGATATTCATATTTCTCAATATCTGTATAATTACATTTTAGCAAGCAAAAAATTAACAAAGAAAGAGAGGGAGTTGGAAGAATGTAAAAAATACTCTAAGGAACTCCAAGGTGAAGGAAAAGTGTTATAAAATCAGTAGATCTACTTGAAAATAATTTGGTAGCTTAGCCTTCAACATCTCTCATGGAAGTGGATGATAAGATCAAGAACCTCAAAGATAGGATTGTAGAACAAGAGTCTTAGCTCAATCAAGAGAGGAAAAATATTCATAAAGAATTAGAGCTAAGGTAAAAAAAATGTATAGATTGAGTAACATCAAAGATATAGGACCCTTAAAAAAGAAATTTGTGATGCATACTAGGATGATATTACTAAAACTACAATAGCACTATCCTAGATGTTTAGATTTCTTGATATAGCTACTCTCCAAGGTGTTCAAGTAAGCTAAGAGGAGGAGTAAATTCTCATTGAATCCTCCATAAATATGATTGAAGCAAGAACCTATAAAGTGATATTGTCCACTACATAAGACTTTAAATTGATGTCTATCAGAATTCATGATAGAGAGGAAGAAATACACAAGGTAATTAATCTCTTCCAAAATGAGAGATTGTGTAGAAATGTAAATCCCAAGTAGTTGCCCTGACTACTACCACTATAGAGCTTAAGATTCACTTTGATGCATTGTTGTAGAAAGGACTTTCCTCTCCTTGGAATATAGATGGTAGTCTCCTTTCTAAACAAAAATAATCATAGCTACTAAAATAATACAAGGAATATTACCTCTTTTATGTCTTTGTTGGACCCTCCCATGGAAAATGATGTTGCACGAGTGATCAGACCATTGGTGGAGCTAATAATTCAAACACATGAAGTTATTAAACATATAAATAACTTCTCTTGTTATGACTAATTGGAGCTCTACATAGTTTACAAACATTTCAAGTAGATCCATGACCTTTAGAAGAAGAATAGGAAGTAATTAAACACATGTTGGATAAGCTATCTGATCAATGATGTTTTTAGCATTTTTTTTAATTCTTTATTTTTTAACTCTATATCCATGGATAAAGGTAGTAATTCTAATTTCTCCTTTACCAAGCAAGAAGACCCCTTTGAGTAACCAAATTACAGTAAATTTTCACTACACTTAGAATATTCTTCCTTAGATAAATTTTGAAATAGGACCTAAGCAGAGGTAAAATAAGCAAGTAAAAAAAGGAGTCAGATAAATATGGGGTGATTTACCTACCATTAGATTATTTTGATTAATTGCTAGTGCCACTTTATAAAATTGAAAGGATGATTGGAGATCCAAAAGTTCCATTAACCATTCGATCAAAATGATTGATGACATGTGCTCTTTTGTAAAAGTTTCAACAAATAATAGGAGGTAAGAGTTCCATGAACCATATGATCAAGGATCAATAGTCTATGGAGTTTAAATAATTTATCATAGGCAAAGTAAAATTAAATTTTAGAAATGTTTTGATGAAGAAATGGAGGAAAAGGACCACAGATCATCCAACTAAAAAATAAGGACCCGTAGAGCTTCAATATAATTCTTAGGATGGATGAAGCAAAACTTTCTTAGGGTAAAAGCCTCCAAAAGAGTATGATGGAAGACAAAAGAAGAGGAGTTTTTAAAAACCTCCAATAGAAGATTAACAAACCATGGAGGTTTTATATAAGTCCAATACAAGGTGATAAGAAAAATTTTCAAGGTCCATCCAATTAGAAATCAATCACCCACATTGCTTTGGAGAATAAGGGAAAATGAGAAAACAAGAAACTCCGTGATAGGGGGTAGACATTCTAATAGATTGTAAAAATGAAAATGAAGAAAATTAATTTAACATGGTAGGTCTAGAAGGGATAAAAGGTGATAATGCTGGTCAATTAGAACTCACAACAATTGATCCCCATAGACTTTATTGTTGGTGCACAAACTCTTAAAAAAGTAGTTAAGCTCATTAAATGAACAGTTGCTAAAGGACCTAGAACCACCTACTTGCACCACTTAAAATATTTAATGGTTGGAATATTAAAGGTATAAAAATGGTAGCCATAACAAGAGCACCCCTAAGTCTAATAACATTGATTACATTGGGTGCCTCTGCTTAGTCTCTAGGATCCCTAAGGTGGTAGTTGAAAATGTTAGTGGTAGTTGCACATCCAAAGGATAATAATCATTTTGCATTAATGATTTCATATCCAAAGACCTCAAAGGGAATAAATTATATAATGTGGATATGGTCAAGAAAATAGTAAGAAGGTATTGTTTAATTCCTACACAAGTGTTGGAGGTAAAAGTCTCCCTAGTGTGTATATATATTAGTAGATTGATATAATATTGCAGGCATTGGTTAGTTGCTTATTAATGCCTATTAACAGGCCTTGTATGTAACTCTCATTTTATTTTCTTTGATATAATATTCTAGAATTGATCCCTAGGTCATTTTGTAGGAAATATTTCAACCCCTTTCTTCTAGAATAATTATAATGTAATAATTGTTATGCATCCATATATAAGAAGCTTTGACTATTTTTTGTTTTTTCTCCTTTCTTATGTGTATGTGTGTGTGTGTGCTTAATTGTTAATACTTTGAGGAAACCATGTTTACTTTGAGTTGTTGGAAAATGATTCATGTGTTTATTTAATCTCACTATTATGTAGAAGAATCTCATGATCTTGGCACATCACACCCATTTAGTTTAGGACTTTTATTTTTTGTTGTTTTGTTTCTTGTATTTTTTTCTTTTCTTTTGTGTATGAGAGCTAATTAGATAAGATATTTTTGAATATCATATCCTATAAGGATTTTTCTTATAAAAACCCCTAGAGGTTGTTCTTTGAGTCTTGTCCCATGTTCTCAAGACTTTCCATTGTGTCACTCTACATGAGGTATAAATGGTGGGTGTATCTAGCCATCGCAATAGGTGATCATGACATTTTGAGACAACAATAAGAAGCATTGAGAAAATTAGAGAGAAAACAACAATTTCAATAGGCAATTCTATCATAGATATAGTTTCTAACAACTCTATTGAAAAACTCTTTGGAGGCCCTAAAAAATGCAAAACAAAATACTTCCTAAAAATAGTATTTTTTTTTTATTTTAAGGTTTTAATAGCCAAAATAGATATCTAGCTATATTGATATATTAGTAGAAGATAAAATACAAAAGAGCAAGCCATATGTATATAATGTTCATTTAATATGCACTTTGTAACTCATGGAAGGTGAATCACCACATTTCCATAGGGGTGACCTAACTTATGGAAGGTAAATCACCACATTTCCATATGGGTGACCTTCTAACTCACAGAAGGTGAACCACCACATTTCCATATGGATGACCTTCCATATTCAATAGAGTGAATTTCAAACACACCAATTCTTGTATAAAGAGATATGCAACCCTTACTATAAAAAGCATAAGTAATTAATGCAATGTTATAGATACATCTCTTCTTAGAGATTAGTTGCATTGAACTTTGTTTAAAGAGTAATAAAATTATTATATTATTTTAGTTATATATTTGTATTTTGATTTATTATACTATGTTATTTTTAAATGGTATTCTTTTATAATCTTACTTAACTCAAAGTTCTAGTTTTTGGATCAATGGTATTAGAGCACTCTATATTTTGAGTGTATTTCCATAAACATGATATCAAGATATTGAAAATTTAGGCATCATACATGAGATCCCTATGATTATCTTGTATTTCCAAATTATCTTAGGTCAGAAGAAAATAAAAAACAAGAAAGTTGATCCTTTCAAGGATATGTTGAATGAAGCCCTCATGAAATAGGAGAATGAGATGATGGATCAATTTGCTAATATTCTTTAATGGTTCCTTGTTAAAAACTCTCTAACCTTATCTGCATAACCTATAATTTCCCTAGCACCATTAAGTGCTCCAGCACCTTTTAAGGTACAAGTGAATTTAGATATTTCTACTTTGGAAGGAGAAATTAATCTTGATGCCCTAGAAATTTGGTTGGATCAGTTGTCTTCATACTTCTCTATAAATAAATTCAACAACAGTAAAAAAAAATCACTTTTTCACTCTTGAAATATTTATTACCTATTCAAAATTAGTGGGAATCATATTGTAACATGGTTATAGAAGAGAAAAAAAATGAATTAGTGCTCACATGGGGTAATTTTATGGAGTTTTTCAAGGAAGTGAACAAAATTTAAAATAAAAAGACTCATAAGAAAAAAATCCCTAGAAAACCAAGTGTTGTAAAATGTGATTATCAAAAGAGCAACCAACATTCAAGGGAGGGGTATTGAGAAATTCATTCATTTTTTGTTTAGTCACAACCCTCTATAGCCACTATATTACCACCTCCACATCCATAGTCTATAGATATATGGAAGTGAATATTGGAAGTCAAACCAAATGTGAGCATTGACACCATACATTTTGCACCAAAGGCATCATAAGATGAGAAATACTTGTTTCGCTCATAAATATGGGTAAAGGATAAGCTACTATATTTCATTGTTGATAGTAGGAGTCAAAAGAATCTAATTTATACTAATATGGGGAAGGATTTGAATCTACCTCATACCACAACACAACCATATAAGATTGGATAGTTACAATAGGGGAGAGACATTCTTATCACTCAAAAATAGCTCTTCTCTTATGTCATCAAGCCCTTCAAAGATAACATTTTGTGTGATTTTGTTCCCCTGGATGTTTGTAATGTGATTTTGGCCCAACCATTTATGTGGAAGAGGCATGGTGTATCTGAGTCTAGTACCTAAAATTTCATAATCAATATGAAATTTTAGCACTTCAAGATACTAGAGGTACCTTCTCCTACCTCTATTTCCTTAACCAATGCTAAATATCACAAAAAGATAAGGGCCAAAATAAGAAATAATATTCTATTGACAATCAAGTCATAAAGTAGGACCATCACTATACCAATTGCAAGCCTCACACAACATAAGCAGATGGACTAGATTGCAGCATAATATAATGACTTATTTAAGTCACCAACTAGAGTTCCTTTACACTATGAGGTAAAGCATTCCATTGATTTAGTTCTTGGTTTTTTTCCAATGCACCTATTTATCATAGATCAGTCCTTGAAGATGATAAAATTAGGAGGAAAAATGAAGAATATATTCAAAAGAGACACACCAAAATAAGTGTAATGTGGTAACCCAATTGTCTTGGATCTAAAAAGAAAGAACATAAAGACTATATTAGATATAGATATTTGAATAAATTCACTATGAATAAATTATATTCACTCCCTTGGATAGATGACTTACTAGACAATATTGATAGGGTACCTAGGAATAGATATTTGGGGATATATTATTATATTGTATAAGGGTTGGCATGGGCCACACATAACCCAAGGTTGATTGTATTATAATGTTATATTATATTATAATATAATATTATATTAGTAGTAGGCTCCCCAAAGTAGAATAAGAATATGGATATATAAAGAAGACATATTTGTCATTGCAATCATCATTGGAGTATAATCTTATGTAATCGTCGTTGCCCACGAAGTGGCTTATGGGAATTTACCCTCCTTGAGTGGCTCTCTCATCTTGGGAGAACTTGTGGATTGATACATTTCTTAAGAAGTATTGGTGTTTTCCTACCTTAAGGGTATTATCTATCTCTCTCATTTGTGGATTGTTATTGTGGATGAATTATTTGATATTTTTGTATATTGATGAATGATTTATGTTAATGATAATAAAGTTATGCAACAAGTGGTATCAGAGCAACGATTTTGGAAAAGTGGGGATTTTTGTGTGAAATTGTAGAATTAGGGCAAAATGTTTTTGGAAAAATGTCTCATCTTTCAAGAGCCATATCTCTATGTACGTTTATCCGATTTAGGCAATTCTTGGATCCGATTATGCAAAATTTGAAGAGTTTTAAAATGAGTGGTTATATGAAGGAATCCAAGCAGTATTGAGGGATATATGACCTTTTTAAGTTAGCCATTTGAAACAAGGATAGTGACGAATTTCATAGATTTTTTTGGAAAAATATCTCATCTTTCAGAAGCCATATCTTTGCGAACGTTTATCCGATTTAGGTGATTCTTGGATCAGTTTGTGTAGAACTTGAAGAGATTTAAAATGAGTGGTCATATGAAATAATCCAAGAAGTATTAAGGGATATATGACCTTTTGAATTTAGCCACCTGAAACAAGGATAGTGACAAATTTCATAGATTTTTTTTGGAAAAACATCTCATCTTTTAGAAGCCATATCTCTGCGAAAATTTATCCGATTCTGACGTTTCTTGGATCAGTTTGTGCAAAATTTGAAGATATTTAAAATGAGTGGTCACATGAAGTAATACAAGTAGTATTGAGGGAGATGTGACCTTTTGAATTTAGTCATCCAAAATAAGGATAGTAACGAATTTCACAATTTTTTTCTATAAAAATGTCTCATCTTTTAGAAGTCATATCTCTACGAAATTTTATCTGATTCAGGTGATTCTTGGATCAATTTGTGTATAATTTGAAGATATTTACAATGCATGGTTATATGAAGGCATATAAGTAGTATTAATGGAGATATTACCTTTTGAATTCAATCATCTGGAATAAGGGTAGTGATGAATTTTCAATTCACAGTTTTTTCAAAAGCCAAAATTTGTTTAGTTCGGGTAAGCAAATCAATTATAATTTATTTTGTTTGGAATAAAAATTGTAGATATAAGGAATTTTAGCTTCAACTTAGTGGGAATATGTGTATTTTCATAAAACCCTAGTTTGCATTAGGGCATGATATATATTGTCAAAAAACCCTAGTTTGCATTAGGGTATCAACTATGGAACTACAAAAATTTTTTGGAGCATATGATATTGATGCTAGGGATTGGTGGAAAAAATTTAAATCCTTGTATCATCAACATCCTCTTTGGAAAAGTATGCTTCCTCATTTTCTTGGAGAAGTTGCTCTCTCTTGGTTTTATAGTCTTAGTGGCACCCATAATGAGTTGTCTTGGGAAGAAGTGGAGCATGAATTCTTAAGTAATTGGAACCCCTATAAAAAGATAGCTACTTTGATGGAATATGAAGAGGAACTACAAATATATTTTACAAAATTTATTGAGGAGAGGGATAAAAATATAGATAGCTTGATGGATGTCATCACAGACCTTAAAAAGAAACTATAGGGATTTCAAAATGAGCGAAATGAAATGAAAGGAGAATGGAAAGTTTTCAAGAAACAGAATGAAGACTATGAAAAAGAAATAAAATTACTCAAGGAGAAATAGGAAAATTTTAGGGAATATAATGAGAGGAATATATAAGGCACATCGTTGGATTTACAAAAGCAAGAGCAGAATAAAAAAGGTTTAAATTTAGCTAAAAGTTCTATTTTGCAGGTTCATGGGAGCATTCAAAAGGAACATGTTATTATTTCCATTGACCTTGGTAGTAGATATAATTTTATTAATATTGATTTGTCTAAGAAATTGCAAGTTCAAGCAACAAAAATTAAGGACATACAACTAGACGGTGAGAATATTCAGATTTTTGAAGATTTGAAGATCACCATGGATAAATATGTTTTACATTCATATTTTCATGCTATTCAGATGGATGATGAGGATATTGTTCTTGGTTATCCTTGGTTAGATTCTTTGGGTACTGTTAACATTAATGTGCAAAATAATTTTATGAAGTTATGGTAGAGGAAAAAGAAGATAACATTACAGGATATTTCTTAGCTTAAGGAGCAAGGATGCAAGCAAAATCAAGAAGTGGTTGTAGAGAAAAAAATGGAAGAACCAAAAACAGAATCCAATAAGGCAATAGCAACAACAAATTCCATGGAAGAAGTAGCCACAACGGAGTTCATGGAAATAACAGTAACAAAGTCCAAGGAATATTTGATAGAAAAGCACAAGGACACACCAACTAAAGAGAACATGAAAGGATAATGTGTAGAAGAATTTAAAACAATGGAGCCAAATGTTGAGAAGTCAAAGAAGGTAGAACATCAAGTTAAGGTTGCACCATATTGCCATCCACATCACCATGAGCATAAATAATATTGGAGGTATAGTTCAAGGCAACAATATTATGGTTCTACATGGAATCATAAGGGCACCAACTATGGCAGTGTTTGGCAAAGAAAGCATAGGGATATCGATTTTCAAAGTGGATCATCAACATCAAGGAAAAAGTGGACCCATCATTCAAGTTATCAAAATACAGTAGCAAAAGTGTGGAGCCAACAAAGCAGATTTGGATACTCAAGTAACAAAATGGCATACCAGCATCAACGTATTTCACTTGGATGGATGGATGATCGAGATTGGTACCAGTTTCTAACTTTGCTTAGCAAATCATATTATCATGTTTCTTCATATGTTTTGAGGATGAAACATTTGTGAGGGTGGCATGGTAGGGTACCTAGGAATAGATATTTGGGGATATATTATTATATTGTATAAGGGTTGGCATGGGCCACACATAACCCAAGGTTGATTGTATTATAATATTATATTATATTATAATATAATATTATATTAGTAGTAGGCTCCCCAAAATAGAATAATAATATGGATATATAAAGAAGAGATATTTGTCATTGTAATCATCATTGGAGAATAATATTATGTAATCATCGTTGCCCATGAAGTGGCTTATGGGACTTTACCCTCCTTGAGTGGCTCTCTCATCTTGGGAGAACTTGTGGATTGATTCATTTCTTAAGGAGTATTGGTGTTTTCCTACCTTAATGGTATTATCTATCTCTCTCATTTGTGGATTGTTATTGTGGATAATATATTGTGGATGAATTATTTGATATTTATGTATATTGGTGAATGATTTATGTTAATGATAATAAAGTTATGCAACAATATCTATGGTGTAAAGTTTAGAAAAATGGATCTCAAATATGGTTAACATGAAATACCCATAGATCCCACTAATGTATAATAGAATGTATTTAGATCCAAGGAGGGTTTATTTAAGCGGTTGGTTATGTCTTTTGGCTTGACCAATGCACCTACTACATTCATGAGGATGATGGATGATATCTTGTATCCCTACACCAACTCATTTGTGGTAGTCTACTTATATGACATTCTCGTCTATAGTAATACATAGGAGGAAAATATAGAAAATGTTCTACAAGTACTTCATATTCTTTGAAAATAGAAGTTATATGCTAATTTGGTGAAGTGATTATTTTTCATGATGAAGATTCATTTCCTTGGGTATATTATTGAAAAATAAGGATTCCATGTTACTCCTAAGAAGATTCAAGTAATTAGATATTGACCTACCTCAAAGACTCTAACAAATCTTCATAGCTATTTTGGTCTTGCAAATTTCTATCAAAGATTTGTATTGGGGTTCTCACACATTGCTTGGCCACTACACCAAGTGAAAAAAGGAGGTTCCAAATTCAATTTCCATTGGGGAGATACATGAAAAATGGAATTTGAGAAGTTGAATTACAATTGTGTTCAAGCCCTAGAGTATGCATCAACCTTATAAGATAATAATTGATTCATCAAAGTATGCATTGGGAGTTATTCCCATATAGCATGGATATCTAATCACCTATCATAGTGAACTATTCAATGAAGCAATTCAAAAATATCCCACATACAATAAATATCTCTATGCCATTTTCCAAGCATGTAAATAATGGAAGCACTACTTCTTGGAAAATGGAAACATCATCCACACAGATCATAGACCTCTAGAGTTCATTAAAATATAAATCTAAGGAATGAAAGACATAAAAAATGGGCCACATATCTACACGAATTTTATTTGATCTTCAAGCATAAGAAAGGGTGTTCCAATTTAGTAGTATATTATTTGAGCCAACCTCCAATCATACATTCACCACCATTCTTAATTCCTCTGGGCACAATACTTTTGATTTTTCCACCAGATTTTGACTTTACAAATTATATTGATATCTTTGTGTGGGTAAGAATATTTATGATTTCATTTGGAAGATAACCTCCTTTGACACATGAGACATATTTGTGTACCAAGGAGTGAGCACTTAAATTTGATTTGGAAAGCACACGTCAACAAAATAGCAAGTCACTTTGGGGTGGAAAAAATATCAAAAGTAGTTCAAAAGTACTTCTATTGGCCCAAGATGAGGAATAATGTCAAGAGGTACATCAAGTCATATACCCCCTTTTTTATTGCTAAACCAACCAAGAAGAAGAAATGACCGTATATACTATTGTCAATGCATCCAAGTCTTGGAAATCTATCTCCATGAATTTCCTCTCAAGTTTTCCCACATCTAAACGTGGTAATAATTGTGTTTTTATAGTAGTTGATCATTTTTCAAAAATAGATATCATGATTCCTTGTAAGAAATCCATTATAGCTTAGGAGACTACTAAGATTTATTTTAGTCATGTTTAGATCAAATTTGACTTGCAAAAGTCCATTATATCTAATAGAGATAGTAGATTTTTGAGTATTCTTAAGTCCATCCTATGGAGCATTATGGACACCAAGTTGAGTATATCCATAGCCTTCCATCCTCAAAATAATGGCTAAACAAAATTTATGAATTGATTAATTTTAAATCTTCTTTGAATATCCAATTCCAATCATCCATGCATATGAGATAAGAGCATACCCTACATTCATCATGGGTATAATTGAGCTCTACATAGCTCTACCAAATATAGCCCATTTCATGTATATTCTGGGTTCCAACCCTTAGCATACACCAATGTAGTTCTCCCTACGTAATTAATAGGTATTTACCTCATGGAAAAAAAGGTAGAAAATATGGTACAACTTTTGGAATAGATTCAACACATCTAGTAATGGTTCTATGACCTCTTGGAAAATAAAAATATAAAATGCAAGCAATGTCATGACTAGAATTGGGTCCCAAATAAATTCAAGCTAGGAGATAAGATATGGTTATGTATTTTAAAATAAATACTTACAAGACCCCATAGGAAGATCAACACTCTTCATTATGGACCATACACCATCACCAAGAGGTGGAATAAAAAAATTTTGAATTGAATATTCAATCTTATCTTGGTTTGCATCTAATCTTTAATGTTGAATTTATTAAGTCCTATCATCCACCTCTATTGGAAACTTTTAGAGTAGTAGGATAGTTGTAAATTGAAGAATGCATTCCAAATAGTTTAGTACCAACATAGGAGGATCAAATTGTTGACATATGGAATAGGACCACAAGAAGACAATCGACTTAGATGTACAAAGTGGTCAAGGTAGGACAACTTGATCACAAAGGAAAATATCTCACACAAATAAGATAAAAGAACAATTTCCATGCTTGATGTCAAAATTTGAAACAATTGAGACCATTTTTTTCAAGGAAGAACAAATAATCTAGGTGTGTGACCTTTTTATGACATGGTTTCATGCTAAAAAATGCCTAAAAATCTATTCTTTTATCCTAGCCACATTGTTAGGGGCATAACTTTGTGCTTGAGACTTTGTTTTGATCCATTCAAGAAGCATTGGAGGTATTAGAGAGAAAAAAAAAATTAGTAGGCAACTCTATCATAGACAATTTATTAGATAAAATTATGGAGAAAATACTCTAAAGGCCCTCAAAAAATACAAAATAAAATACTTACTAAAACTAGTAGTTTCCTATTTTTAGATTTTCATAGTGAACATGAATCTCTAGTTATGTTGACACATCCATAGAAGATAAAACATAAAATTAAATGTCATACATATGTAATTTTCATTTAATATGCACTTTGTAACTCATGGAAGGTGACTCACCATATTTATATGTGGGTGACTTTCTAACTTATGGAAGGTGAACCACCACATTTCTATATGGGTGACCTTCTAACTCACATAAGGTGAATCAACACATTTCCATATGGGTGACCTTCCATATTCAATATAATAGATTTCTAATACTTCAAATCATATTTAAAGATATGCACCCATGAATATAAAAAGCATAAGTAATGAATGCAATGTTAGAGCCTCATATCTCTTCCTAAAGATTGATTGAGATTGCTTGCCTTATACTTTGTTTTCTAAGCAATAAAATCATTTTGTTATTTTGCTTACTTAATTGTGTTTTGATTTGTCATGCTCTATTATTTTTAATTGTAATCTTTCATGGTATTTCTTAATTCAAAATTCTGAGTTTTGGTTTAGTTAATATTCTAAGTTTCAGATCTGATAGGGATTAGTATTATATTTAATACTCACACAGATCATGCGTATTAAATGTCGATTGTAAAGGCAAACATGCCTATAAATATGTGTTTGATTAATGTAATTGATAATTTTCATTTGTGCTATTTTCTTGTGTCTATTTTAGATTTTTTTCCACATTAGTGGTATCAAAGTCGAGCGTTAGATAGGTGAGTATTCTCTTCCTCTAGGCTATTCTAGTTCAAAAGAGGAATGATAAAACCACCAATGGATCTTGGCATTGGGTGAACATTCTTTCTTTTTTGGTAGACATATTAGAGCAATTTCATTCATGAAAACTCTCAACTGGGGTTCCTATGACTCTGACCCTCAGCTAGTTGGGTCCTTCTGAATTCGACCTTCAGCTCGTGACCTTCATTCATAATGTAGACCATTTTTATTTTTGACTTAATCATACAACTTCATGCAAAATTGGTTGCACTTCAACAATTCCATGCAGCAATGGCTACCAATTTTTAGCAGTTTACAGCTAAAATCCTTGTTTTTGTTACTAAAGAACCTATTATTGACAAACTTATTCCTATCAAAGATCTCATTGAAGACAAATATCTCTACAATAAGAATAAGTTATAGCCACACCTGGATTCAAACCAAGATCTCTGGATAAAATACCTAGTGGCTTTCCATTAGATGATGTGGTTGTTGAAGCTCTTGACGCAGATTTGGTCTCTCTAAAATTTGTAGATCCAAACTCTCTAGATGTTGTTTTATTATTGTTGATGTCTGTTCTAGTTCCATATGATCTTAGCAGCCTAGATGTTTTTTTTTATCAATTCAATATTTTTTAGTGATGATTTGTTGCACTCGTCTATTCTTGATGTGGATCCAAACACCCTTGGTGAGTTCTCACTACCCACGATGCTTCAATTGCCCTCATGGCCATCACTCATTATTGAATCTCTTTCCATTAGTTCTGCTTCATCGACCATGGCCTCCGCCACTATTGTGTTTGTCTACAGCAGTATGACCTGACAGTACATTGTTTCTTGGTCACCATTTGCTACTCATTATTCATGATCATTTTTTAGTGCACACCCACGATGGCCACATTTATCTTGATTCAATATATTTTAGTGATGTGTTGATTATTTCTAGATATATTTTCTAATGTGTATAGCAAACAAACACCAAATTTCACAATGGATCTGGCTCCTTCTACTATATGTTGATCGATTACCAAGCTCTAGCATTCCTGTTGATCTGCACCTTCTGGGACTATGTTGTCGCTCGCAGCTTGGCAACACCACCTTACCGCTATGCCTCTTATAGTGTCTGGCCTCGTTCACTATTTTTCTATGCCAAACCATAATGTTGTGTGTTTTTGGATCACTACACCAACTCAATCATGTCATTGATGTTTTTGGTCTATCTCCAGCTCTTTGGCATCCAACTACCCCCTCAAATTATTTGAACATTGATCTCCACCTTCTATCTCTAGATTTGGCATTTTTATGTCTTCCAGTAGCCTTGGCCTCCATTGTTGATTGACGCTCACCATCATTCACTATGTAGTAGCTCACCACATTGCTATCCGATGTCACTTCCACAAAATAGCAGCTCTCTTACACTACAACTTCTTGGCATTGATCCTAATGTCATTCGGTGTCCCTTTTATCTTTTTGAGTGCCATACTAGTTTTCCTAGCATTATCATGATATTTTTAGTCTTATCCCAAAAAATTTGGTGACACATAAACCTTCGTTGCACATTTTCATCGATGTCTGACCACAATCCTCTTCCAGCATCCCCATGGTCATTTTTGGTATTTTTTTGCTCATCAAATCGATCTTTCAACCACCTCTACGACTTCATACAACAAAATAAACTTTCGATGATAAATATTCACTAGCTTCCTAAGGTCCTTGATTTTATGACATCCTTTTTTGACAGTATTTCTCGCTTTAGGTGTCTGCATTATTTTCTGATCGAGAGATTTTGTTTTATTTTTCAACTCTTTTGTGAAATTGTCCCACATTGCCAATGTAATCCTTATTATACTCTTGTTATGGCGTGCAACACCTCTAATTAGTTAGCCAACCTTTGGCTGACACTCCTTGAGTCTTTAACTTACCTCTGCCCGCTACCCACCTCCTACCGATGTGCCTTTCACCCGCTACCTGCTGACGTTGTTGCCAATCATCATCATCACCCGTAAGCCCCTACACCTCTTGGATGTCATTTGCTAGTGTGTCTTAGCAATCTTTCCAACCCCCCCACATTCTTGCCCACTTGATAGTTTATCTACCATCATAGCTAACATTTCATACACATCTAGTCAAAACCATATCACCATTGAGTCATCCACCAATTTTTGAGTCACATCACAGTATCTTTTGGCCCATTATATTGAGTTTCATTCACCCCGTGCCATGTCACATGTGCTAGCTCGATTAATCCTCATTTCATTATTTCCCCCCACTTGTCCCCAACCTATTATCACCCTCATATTCTGTAGCCACATGCTCCTACCTCAATTCTACCTTGTCCCACATGTCCTATGTCCTCTGTGTTCATGTCTACTATCGTGTCTTATCGTGTACTCTTGACATCCATGCTATCATCACCCCACAACCTACACGTCACCTTTACGTCAGCTCTGTGCACATGTTGCATGTGTCTCCCCTTGTCTTGCCATCGAGCTTTCCTTCATTTCCCTGTTGTCAGTCCACATCAATGTAAGCCCATCTTTATCGTCGTATCGATCTTGTGCCCCATGTGCACTGTCCAGTATAAGTTTGTGTTAATCATCACACTCGTCTAACTTCCTGTATCAAGTCTTTCATGTCCATTCAAAGGGTATCATCACATTTATTAATGCACCCTATTCCATACAATCAATCGCATTTATTAATGCATCATAATTACATCATTTATGACTTTCATTAAGACTCAAGGACCAGCATTCCAAAAAAATATTTCCTCAACAAATTAAAATTTTTTTCTTGGCATATTTTGTGCACGTGGTTCAAGGTATTGTATTGTATCTTCTTCAATACTGCAGTTGCTACCAAATTCAGGGACCCATTTCAGCTATCTGCTAGCATAACAATGTTTACAGTTGTTGGAGAGTATTTTTCAAGCTCGACTCATATATAGTAATATTTTTTAGTTTTATCAAGACCGCTTCAAGTTCATAATTTGTGTCTTCTTTATTTTTGTAACAAGAGTGCATTTTCGGTTGTACCCAACACTCTTCAGCTACCCATATTTCTCTTCCACAACTGTACGCATTGGGGACCAATGCTTCCTCAGTGGGGAGGAATGATAGGGATTAGTATTGCATTTAATACTCACACAGATTGTGTGTATTAAATGTCGATTATAAAGGCATACATACCTATAAATATATTTTTGATTAATGTAATTGACGTTTTTTATTTGTGCTATTTCCTTGTGTCTATTTTAGAGTGTTTCCCACATCAAGATCAATTCTAGACTTAGACTTAAATATGTTTCCCATAAGGTAGTAGTTAAGGATCTCTTGACAAATCATTAGAATAATTTGGTAAACCATAAAATTTCTAGAAGGTTTTGAGTTTAGTTTTTTATAGGATTTACTTTGTCTAGTCCATCAAGTTATGTATAGATTTCTTCAGTCATAGAAAAAAGAAAAAAATAAATCTAGGCCACGAAAAGCGATAATCCATTAGATGAATGATAAGTTGGATGAGTTGTGATGGATGGAATGAACCCTTTAATTTATTTGATGGAATTCAAATTGAAATAGCATAAATCTAGGTTTGGATGACTCGGTGTGATGGTGGGTGTGAGAAGGGGAGAGAGGAGGTGAGGGGCCAACCAAGAGAATCCAGCATGCCTTCTTCCTTCTCACTTCAATGATTGTTGAAGAATATTACATTATTTGGTACATGCTAATGTACCCCATGGTACCTTCATGGTACAATTGTAAATATGTAATAGATTAGGATTGCTTCCATAGTTTAGATGTGTGATTTATATTTCCCTTTCATGTAAGTGTCAATGTGTAGGAAATGCACAAGTGTCATGTAAGAGTGTAATGTGTAGGAAATGCACAAGTATCATGTAAGTTAGAGTGCAAGTGTAAATTGAGAGAATGTGCACAAGTGTCATGTATATAAGTGTGAAAATATGTAATGTGAGGATGTGCACAAGTATCTTATATTAGGAGTGCATGTAGAAGTGTAAGATTCATGTAGATGTGTGCAAGTGTCATAGAATCAAGTGTGCATGCAAGAATAAAGTAAAGAGTCTAGTATGCAAGTGGAAATATAATAAGCCAAATATCATGGGATTTTTCATATGGAGATCAATGGTCAAGTACTTGAAGAGGCACATTACTATGGCTATATTATGGATATAATGCTCCATAAGGATGTAATTTGAAATATAATTAGAATATCCTATTATCTAATTATAAGAGGTATAGAAAAGGAATAAAGCTTGTATACATAGTTTGAGCAATTAATATTGTCATTTTTCTTCATGTATATTTCATGAATGACTTAGACCATTACATTAATATTTGATTATATAAGTGAATGTATTTTCTTTATTATATTGGCCTTGATATACAACTTAAATTGCTCATATATTCTACTCTTCATTATTAATATTTTGACCTTTAATATTGTGGCTATTTTATATTGGGACCTCTAATATTTTGTGGTAATAAGGCTTAAAAATACAACAGGGGTATTAGAGCTACCACCTGACTCTATCCATTTTGATAGAGTTATTTTATTAGCCACCATTATCAATATTTAACTTTATTCATTTTTGATAAAGTTAATTTAGAGTCTATCCACTTTGAAGGCAGTGTAGACTTGGACTCTTTAAAGGTCTGATTGAGTAGAAATTGAGGGGACAAGGAATAGTCACCCTTATTTGAATTCTAGGGTCTTTCCACTTGGTTGAATGAAAACCAATGAAGACTAGGACTCAACTATATTGAAAAAAAGGGCCAACTTAGGAGAAAAGTTGGACATTTGATAAAGAAAGCTAACTTAGAACATAGTTGGATATTGATAAATTGGAAGTCAACTTAGATGATAGTTAGAGATTTAAGGGTATACAAAGTCACCTTGATAATATTTAGGATTCTCTAGAGAAGAAAAGGAGAATCACTATTGAATATTAAGGAAGAACCAACTCAAGATAAAGTTGGTCATTCAGAGACATTCAATCACCCTAACATTGATATTGGGTTCTTTAGAAAGGAGGAGAATCATAGTCTTAGGTGTGATCTAAGACATTGAATATTTTAGATAGATAGAGGAATAAAATTAGTACAAATATTTAGAAGCATCACAACTTTCTAGATAGGTAGCAAAACATTTCATAATCTAAGGATAGAGAAGCATTCAAAGCTTCCTAAATACAAATATTTGAAGTAGTGAAAATCAGTAAGTACAGAGAAAAGAAGAAGGAGAAAGTATTCTAAGCTTTCTAATATAAATAAATATTGAATAACAAGGCCAATACTAAATTTAACTTGATATATTTTTAATAAAATTTGTTCTATAGCAAAAAATAGCATTATCATAGTGTTGTCTAGAGTCATAAAGAAGATAGCAAGCAAGGAGACTATTAAAGAGTAAATTAAGTAGATCCATTATCCACATAGAGGAAATGGTCAAGCTTAGTAATATAGTCTAAGTAACCAAGCATAGCAAGACAAATTCTTAGTAAAGTAAAAGGAATAGATAATACAAGTGCTAACAGAGAGCACTTAGTTAAGTGCTAGCTGAGGCACTATTGTTCATAGAAGTTTAGATAAGTCTAAGCATTATCTAGGTACTAGTTGAATAGTGATAAGTCTGAATGCTATCCAAGTGCCAGCTAAATAGATAAAAGCCTTAGTGTTATCCAAGCACTAGCTTAACAAAGATTCAAGTGGTTGTATCATAGATAATAGGTGTAGCTCTATCCAAGAGCTAGTGACATAAAGAGAACTACTTAGATGCTTGTAGAATAGAGATGATAATTATAATTATAAGTTTAGAAAGAGATAAGATCTGAGTCAAAAAAATATAATAAGACTACAAGAGAAAAGTGAGACAATGCTAATAGATCACTAAGAGTCTCTAGAAGTACAAATTGATGCTAGCTTACGTTGATATTGTAAGGCATCATTAGAATAGCACTCTAAAGTGCTGCTATCTTAGTGATGATCTTCCTCTTAGCCTAGTGATGTAGTTCAAATAAACTTCTCTTGATATTTGATGACCTTCCTCTTAGCCCTAGTGATGTAGTCCAACTAGATTTATTTGGGTCTTTGATTGCCTTCCTCTTAGCCCTAGTGATGTATTCCAACTAGACTTGTGGTCTTCCAATATTTGAGGGGTCTGCTTCATTTGTTATGGCATAAACTTCCACTTCATTCTAGGTGATGAAGGTCTGCTTTGGGACTAATGAATTAGAAATTGGTGGCACTATCAGATGCTATGAGGGAAGTTATAAACTTATCATCCAAGCTTCTAACTATGATAATAGAGTGGGGTAATGATCAAATGGAATAATTCCAACTTCTTGAGACTCATTTCTAACATGAAATTAAAAAGCGTAATGGTCAAAAGTAGGATATTATTAACCACTAGGATCTTCAATGTAATTATTTTGTGAGGTGACAGTACCTAACCAATTTTAGAGATATATATTGGGCTAGGATTAGCACTAATACTATCTGTTGAGTCAAAACCTATGAATGACTAAGATTCCTATTGGTTAAAATTAAAGGCTTTTGATATCCATTTGGAGGTAGTTGAACACTCTAATTTCCCTATTGAAAATGTGGTTTTAGGTAGTTTTGGTAGGGAAATATTTGGGTACTATGCTTCCTCATCATATTCCACATCTCCTCAATTCAACCAACATAGGGATTAGAATTTTGAACCTACCCTAAGCTTGTGTTAGGAGTAGTCTAACTTGTACCATGTTGGATGGTCAAAGAGAGGTGATATAAGGCTTGCATAGAGGTAAACAATGGTGGATGTGGTCTAGTAGCTTTCCTACCTATTTGGATTGGATTTTTCATATTGGATGGCTATCCCATAGGATTTTGGTAATTATTTCCCTCCCTTAGACTTGGCCATCATGATAATTTTAGAATTAAAAGCCTTCAAATAATATATAAATTCCATAACCAAATTGGTTGAATCTCATCGTGGATACTCTACCAAGTCTTGTGGAAGCATATATTAAAATTTTCCTTTGTTTCTACAGGAGCCCTTTTGATAATTGTGATTTGATCTAAGATAGATGCCTTATATACATTCTCTCTAAATCTATCTATAAGGATATTTGCTAGCTAGTCCCAACTTTCGACTAATTATGGATCAAGGTTGATCTACCATTTGTGATATTTCCCTCTAAAAGAGAATTCTAGTAGTCATAGGGATATATCTTATTTTTTAATGAAATACACCATGCACAAGCTCACCAGGTGGTGTAAATGCTTTATCAAGTTGATGGTATTTTCTCCCAAGAAATAAGGTAGAGACTTTAGTGTCGAGGTGGGAATCGAATCCCATACAACAGGTGGATTTGAATGGATTCAAGACCTTTGCCATTCATACTAGAAATCTTCAATGAGACTAGTTCAACAAGACTTCCATGTTGTGTCGTTGGTTCCTTCACCTCACACTTTAACTCAAGTATGGAATAAACTCTTGTTTATTAGCTCTAGAAAAGTCTCTAATTTCAAGCCTTTTGCTCATATATTTTTGAGCCCTTTATTTTAGAATAGAGTCATTAGTTGGGGAGATAATTCTTCAATAAGCTTAAGAGATAGAGACCCCCACTAGAATCTTATTCTAACTTTTGTCAAATGACTTCCTCAAATAATTTATTTTCAATAGATTCACCAGGTGAATCTTCCAATGCTTCACTAAAAGTGGATTAACTATGACCTTCATCAATATTAAATTTAGGAATCTTCTTTCAACTTTGTGGGTTGAACATAAAAGCTCATCCCATCAAGCATGTCAAATAGACTATAGTAATATTTATATTTTCTAGCCTATTGGTACTGCAACCCAATGCACCTAGGACACCCATGCCTCATGTGGATTGATACAACAAGAAGCATTATTGGCAAAGGGGATGCATATGGGGTAACCTATGAGATTTATCTAAGGTTGTATTTACATTGGATTTGGTCTTTTCATACTTTCAAACCTATTTTTCTTGGAGGTGTAGAGAAAGGAATTGCAATAAAAATAAAAGATAAAAAAGGTAAAGGACATGAAAGTAAAATTGCAATAAAAGTAAATATAATCTATTGGGAAAATATGCCAAGATCAAGGTTCTCCTATTGACTGCATGAACAAAATATAATTGAACACATTCACCATAGTCTAATAGTTAAAATTGAACACACTACATTATGCATAACTTGGGACTAAAAGCACACTCATAGAAGTAGGAAAGAGTGAAATTATTTTTAGCTTCTATTCATATGCCAAAATAGTTACGATGCATGTGTCTGAAAGTGTCTTGATGCTTCTTAGATAGTGGCTCAAGGTTCAATCCATGCTCATACAATCAGGAAGAAAGTGAAAGGAATATCGCATAAGGCCAAATATAAGGCACAAGAAAGAAACTCCTAATGCATTTACAATAAAATTACATGCCTATTTTTAGTCCAAGATGAGGATTTTTTTCCTCCAAAAATATGTACAAAATGTCTACATGTTCTTCTCCACTTTATAGTTAAAATTCTTCTATAACTATAGTTTGGCAGCTTCAAAGTCTCTAGATCCAAGGCCATCAATGTTGGAGGCTTTTGGTCCCTCAAATGGAAAGTTACTATTACCATTCCTTGTTGATGTAGCTTTGAGGTGGTTGCACCATTAATTCATTGCTAGGTTAGTCTATAGAATATCTTGTTTTCTGATACAGTAGGTATGGCTTCTTTGATTGGTGTAGGATGGCAAGGTAGGCTTACCCATGTAGCATGTGTTTGTTGTGGTTGCCACACAAAAGGTTTTGATAGGCTAGGCCATACAATTCAACTTCAATGCTTAATACCTATCACTTATGACTCTTAACTTGCACACTTGACACCTTGCACACTTTATTACATAACACATAAACACTTTTCACATTTTGATACATACTTTAGAAAAATATTAAACACACTCCTAATATAATATTTATAATAATACTCCATGGTACTTAAGGTACCAAATAGTGTAATACCTCTAACATCCCCTCATATTACATTATTTGGTATGAAGATATTTTGATATACATAGATGGTTATGAAATATCTTATACTTGTGTTTTCCAAGTACTTTTGTAAAATATCTGCAAGTTTGTGTTTTCCAAGTACTCTTGTAAAATATCTGCAAGTTGATCTTCAATGGGAACATATTTTATCTGAATATGATGATCTAGAACATGATCTCCAATAAAGTAACATTGAGCTTCAATGTGTTCTATTTTTTCATAAATCTTAAGATTTTTAATTAATTTAAGAACTTGATTATCATAATTTAGTATTGTAGGAGTATTTTTTATTCCTATATCTAATAAAATGTATTGTAACCAAAGTGCTTCACATACTACATCTCTTGCTACATGATATTATATTTATGTTTATGAAAGGGCCACTGCATGTTGCTTTTTATTATACCATAAAATATATCCTGATCCAAGATGAAATATACAACCTGATGTTGATTTTTTGTCATCTTTAGATCTAATATAGTCATAATCCTAATATCCTTGTAATAAAAAATTATCATTTCTTTTGTATTTTAAGGCATATTTTATGGTTTTGTTGATATATTATAGTATTCTCTTTGTAGCTTTCCAATGACTTTCACTAGGCTCTTGCATAAACCTAGAGAGAATTTACAGAAAAACAATATCAGGTCTAGTATTTGTTGAATACATAAAACTTAAAATTAATTATTATTACATAGTAGTAAAAACTAGTGGTGACATATAATATCTTTATAGTTGTAGTCCTTGTTCCATTGGAGTATCTTTAGGTTTTACATTTTGTCATTCTATATTTTTTCAGTAATGAGTTTGCATACTTTGTCTAGGTTATTGTAATGTTATTTTTTTAACAAATTTCTAAACCAAGATAAAAATGTAGAAGTTCAAGATCTATCATTTTAAAATCCTTTTCCAAATCATTTTTAGCCTCATCTATCATAGTCTTTAAACTTCCTATAATTACTATATCATCAACATATACCACAAGAATTATTCTCTTTAACCCAACCTTTTTTGAATAAAGATTTGAATTTGATACACTCCTTTTGAAATTATTTCATAGAATATGATCATTAATTTTAGTGTACCATGCTCGAGGTGCTTGTTTCAATCAATATAATGATTTGTTTAATTTGCAGATCTTTTGTTCTTGTCCCTTGACAACAAATTCTTTTATATGAATCATATATACCTCTTCTTCAATATCTCCATTAAGAAATGCACTCTTGTTACCCACTTAATGTATTTTCTATTGTCCCATTTTATTATCTTGATTAAAACAATTATACCTCATGTGGAGCAACATAGTAGGGTCTCAATAAAGAGTGTAGAGTTTGGTTCAATTAGGAGCCTCTAGAATTTATTTAACAAGGTCAGATCCTTGTTAATATGTGATATTTGGGTATACTTGAACTCAGGGGGAAAATATATGTGAGATAAAAATAAAAACAACTCAATAAAAAGGAAAACCTAAACTACCATAGTGGCGATGTGCCAAAGATCTACTAAGATCTCCCTGCACAACAAGCCTAAATGCCATGTGCTAGTGGTGAACACTTCATATAATCAACATAAATGATCTCAAATGAGATTTACCAACACACACATGCAAAGAGATATGGGTCAGCATGAGAACCATAGATGGCTACTCTAAAAATTGATGTGTAGGCCTCTCATACACACATGCATGCAAAATAAAACTTAAAATAGGTAAAGCTTGAGAACATACACACATATGCAAAGAGAGATGGGTCAGCATGAGAACCATAGATGGTTACTCCAAAATTTATGTGTAGGCCTTCCATACACACATACATACAAAATAAAACCCAAAATAGGTAAAGCTTGAGAACATACACACATACAAAGATAGATCAACATGGGAACCAAATATGGCTATCAAAAAAATTGATGCATAGGTCTTCCACACACACACACACACACACATATATATATATATACATGCATACAAAATTTACAAATATTGTGCCTAGAGTGGGGGTTTAATTTTCCCACAAGCCAGGAGCTAACTGCTCTATAGGAAGAAATGAAAGAAAAGCTTATAAGAGATTACAAATGCAAACTTGTCAATATTTTTATAGCTTGTACTACTAATATTTATATATACAGTGAGGAGAATTTCCCTCCAAAATTGTAGGTGACTTTGATTCTATAAACTAATTTTTTTGGAAATTATAAATATTGAATGCATATATCCTTTGCCATATCTTATGTTAGTATAGATTTGTCATTGTTGTAGGTGCCATCTCTTAATTTTTGATATTTTACCTACTTCTTCCTAGGTTACAAGTTGAAGTATCTTTGGCAGATGACTCGGTATCTTAAATAGATGAATCTATATTTTACTAGTAATGGCATGCCATTATAACTCAACTACTTCTTTTGGGATTTTGTGCACCATCACTCATATACACTCCTTTTGTTCCAATGAGTTCTCATTTGATAGAGCAACTTATCATCCCTTAAAAACTTCTCTCTTCTATTTTATTGGAGGTTTTATTTAATAGCACCCACTTTTTGGAACTTTTTGTCCCCCTTTTACTTTTAAGCTTTTGTAAGTTCTGATGGGTAGTCTTATCAAACTTTTATATTCTACCTTAGCCTCCTACCTGAAAACTCGTATTGAATTATGCCTTTTGATCATATATTTTCCATATCTTATTTTTAAGGCAAGATCCTCTGAAGTCCCATGTGGTGCAAACTATAGATGACAACATTTTGTCCACAAGGTTTTTCTTCCAGGAGATTTCTATGTCTACTCCTCTGCTTATCATTTGACTTGCTCTTCCTATTGGGTAAGAAATTTTTATAGAGAAGCTTCACTCGGGTAGTCTCTTTTGTTGAATGTAGAAAGGAAGATGACCCATGATATTTCTTGATGTAGAATCCCCATAAGTCTTCATCTTCTTTTTCTCATTTATTGACTCCCTCTTATTCATCCTTCAATATTAAGCATAAATTTAAGAGTATGGTAGAGAGGTAATAGATGGGGTGCAAGAGGTTATGTGCCCAAGAAAATGTGGATGAGATACCATCCTACTGATTCACCCATAATCCTTCTTTGGATTGAACCTCTACCAATTATGAGACTTTTTTATTTATCATCAAAAAGGCTCATCAACCACCATTCATAGCAGGTTTTAGATTAGATATCACCGAAAGGGCTCAAAAAAACTACCATGGGCCTTGCACATGATAATTTGACCATTGTCTTTGTTGCTCAGTATGAGGATTTTTACACTTGCATTCACCCTTTAAAGATATCTACTTGGTTATCTTTGACATGGAATTCCTAAAATTTGGTGATGATTGAAACATTCTTGTTTATACCCTAGGCTCAACATCATATTTTAAGTGCAACCTAACTATATTGTAGTGAATCCTCACTATAGTTTCTAGCCAAGTTGTGTTTTTAATGCATAATTTGTACGAATAGTAATGATTCTTGCTATAGGTGCAAAAGTTTCTTCATAGTCAATTCCTTCTATTTGAGTATAACCCTTTACAACTAGGTGTACCTTGTATTTTATTATGTAGGCCCATTTACATCCTATTACTTTATTTTATTGTGATAGGTCAACTAGATCCCATGTTTTATTCTTCATTAATGCTGCATATTTTGATTCCATTATTGTTTTCCATTTTGGTTGTCTTATGACAACTTGTGTAGTTGTAGGTTCTATGACTAAACTCATTAAACCCATATTTATTCTTGTCATACTATGAATTTGATGTCTTGTAGTGGTAAGATAAGGAAATTGTTATATATTTGAATCATTAAGTGTATTTATATACCATTTTACATCTTTTCTTTGTGGTGACCTTATGAATTTTGAGTTTTCATTTAGTTCATTAAATACTTATGATTCTGATTCTTCACTTGAATAATTTTCTTTATCTAATATAATATTTATAATAGGACTTTTATTGACCTTTGGAGTTTCAACAAGGTTTTTTTTTCCTTCATAAAAAACCACACTCTACTCACGTGAATTTGCTTTGTGATTGGATCAATTATTATATATCCTGTCAAATCATCATCATAGCTAAGAAATATCTCATATATATTTTTCATCTAATTTTGTTCTTTTATATTTTTGAATGTGTACATATGTTTTACATCCAAAAACTCTTAGATTTCCTACTAAAGGTTTTTGTCCTAACTAGGTTTCTTCAAGAGTAATATTTTTTAGTATTCTTGTGGATGATCTATTTTGTACATACACCACAGTTTTAACAACTTCTACCCAATATCATCGATCAATATTTTATTATTTTAGTATGTAACATACCATTTACATAACGGAATGATTCCTTCTTTATGCTCTACCATTTTGTTGAGGGTGAATAAGTTGTAGTGAGTTGTCTTTTTATACCATTTAGTCTAAAAAATTATTGAAATTCTCTTGATAGAAATTCACCACCTTTTTTTTAACAAATATTCTTGATTGATCTCCCTCTTTCTATTTCCACTAGTTGCTTAAATTGTTTAAAACAACTAAAAGCTTCATATTTAAGTTTCAAGAAGTATACCCACAGTTTCTTGGAATAGTCATCAACAAACAACTAAAATATCTATCCTCCAATACTAGTAGTATTCATTGGTCCACATAAATATGTGTATATTAATTATAGTGGCTCCTAAGCTTTATATAAACTTAACTCAAAAGATATTCTATGTTGTTTTCCTACAAGGCATTTTGGATAAATTGTAGATTGCCATGTTAATTTAGGTAATCCTACCACCATTTGATATCTACTCATTTCATTTAAAGAGGATGCACTTATATGCCCTAGCCTTTTATACCAAAGCTTTCTTGTTTACAAATAGAACAATATTTGATAGGATATCAAGAACAAATAAACCATTTGTGTAGGATCCAAAGGCTATGAGTTTTCCTTGTTTATTAATAATGCATTTCTTTTTATTTCCAACAATTTTGAACTCAACCACTAAATTTTGATTTATCATTTGAGATTTCAAGAGTATATTAGCAATTAGTCCTGGCACATATAGCACATTTTTAATAATGCATTCTCCATAAAACAAATTGACTAAAATTTATTATATTCCTTTGACATTATATGCTCTATCATTTTCTATAGTAATTGGTTTCTCATATTTTTATTGAAAAGTGTTAAACCATTGTTTATTTCTAGTCATATGTCTGCTCTCCCCCGATTCAATACCAATGATTTTTAGCTGAATTTATGTCATATTCTCCTTTAAACATTGTCATATCATATTATTAGCACTATGATTATTTGGTACATGTTGATAAATAATAGTGCTCCATAGTACTCAAGGTACCAAATAATATAACACCTCTAACATATTCTATTTCTAATTGGCTACCACATGTTTGGCCCAAGCTAAATTTTTCACATTTTGACATAAAATTTAGATAAATATCAAACACACTCCTAATTTAATATTTACAATAGTACTCCATAGTACTCAAGGTACCAAATAATATAATACCTCTAACATCTTCTACTTTTGATTGGCTACCACGTTTTTGGCCCAAGCTATGGTGGGGAATTTTTTTCTCTTTTGCTTTCACCCATTGAAAGATCAATGCAAATCATTGGATGGAAAATCAATAGTTCACGAGCGCTCTCAAGTTGTTGGCTTTAGGTAAAAAAGGAGAATTGATCATTGATCTAGGATCCAATAACCAACATGGCTTAAAATATGTTTACCTCCCTTTTGTTGTGGAGCTAGAGCCTACCCTTTCAACTAGAGATGGGCTATGCCTTTTGACTCCTTTATTCAGGCTATCCCACTTTCAATTGGAATTTTGAATGAAGCGGGATTGTAGGAGAAAATTCTCTATAGTGACAACAAAGTCGATGAATGTGGAGAACTTGTTGTGCATGCCACTTACCCACATACCAGCCCATGCACTGTCTCCCACTTGTGTTCCAACCTCACACGCTATCCTTGCATGCTACCTTCTGCTTACACACATGTGCTTATGTATGATCACCTCTCCCACTATGATATAGATCAGTGCTCTTCTTTCAAGATCGAATCCACACAAAATTAGTTGAATTGTTTAAATTAGCCTCAAAAACTACTCCAACAAATTTTTTAAATATCTACATGGAGGTCTTTAAAAAATATTTATAAGAAGGTGGATGTTTCAACATTATCAACGAAGACAACTTTGTTCAAAACATTGACAACCCTTACACAATTGAAAATCCTCTTTCTACAGTTCACCAAATATCCCTATGATTTATCCATGCTCACCCCTCATAATGCACATTACAACCACATTGCATGACATGGACTAGGCTCCACCACAAGAAGAACATGTGGCACTTTCTCTTTATCACCACTATCTTACATGCATTGTAAACTAGTTATCCCACATTCCTAGTGGGAAGGAGTATTTAACCTTTTTTTTTGTTTGCATTCTTATTTTTTGAATGTAATTGAAAAGGTGGAGACCCATGAAAATTTAAAAACAATAAAATATTTCAAGTAATATTTCTAATTTTATGAAAATCTAGAATGGCTAGTGAAGAATCAACTAGCAAAAAGATAGTTGGAATGTTTTTCCCTCCAAGGAAAATCTTGTAGGAATATTCTTGTAGGAAAATCTAAATATGGCTAGTGAAGCATCAGAGTTCATGTTGCCCGCCTTCCAAATACTATGATCCTTGTTCAGGCTTCCTTCTCTTTTTTACACATTGGAGTTCAATGCTTCTATTGTGAGAAGAAATGATGGGAAATTAAATAATTAATTAGGTTTAATTTATAATGTAATAAATAATTAGGTTTAATTTATAATGTAATAAATAATTAGGTTTATTTTTTTAGGTTACTTTATTTCACTTTTGAAAAGCATCTGACAGGCCCATAATCATATCCTAGAAAGCATTTGATATTGTAGACACCGAAAATTGACCTAGCCAAACGAGTCAATTTTTCCTTAGATGTCTAGGAAACCTCTCAAAATCACTAAGTGCAATTTTTGAGCTCCCCACCCCTCAGTTTTGAGTCTTTTTCGTAGCTTTATCAAATTCACAACCATCTAGGACAATCGTGAATTCATGTAGTTGGCTTTAACACCATCATCAGCTAATTTGACCTTCAATGGTCAAATTTTGTGAATTCGTGATCGACCCAATTGACCATAAAATCATAATTATAGGATTTTTTCTCTCTAAACCCTAACCCTTGAGTTGACCTTACCATTTTTTAACCCTAACCCTAGTTAATAAACCTAAACATTTATCATATTGCTTATAAATAGGGGGTATAGGGCTCCCTTTTGAGCAACTAGCATGTGTGAACTAAAAATTATAATACTAAAGACAGATAAGTGAACTAGCATTTTTATGATCGAATTACTTTCTGATGGGTTTTATGCTCACGTAATATTTTATTGTTCAAGTCTGCTTCATCAGCCTAGAAGAGTTATAGGAAATATAGTCTGGCTTGTCATAAGGAATCATTCCCTTACAGGTTGTTGTCTTCTTTCTCTTTTTCCTTTGCTTTTATAATTTTAGTTCATTATGTTAGTTTAGTCTTTTGTTGCATTTTCTTATAAATTATCTTAATATATTATGTCTAAATTCCTAGCTTTAGTTTTTTGCTACATTGTCCACTTTTACCATCTTAGTACATTTTACTTAGCTTTATAATTTTATCTGTTAAAGCCTGCATATAGTTGTAGATATCTTCAAGCTTCTATTGTCATTTTATCTTAATCTTACTTTTATCACAAATTCATGGTCCATTCTTATGGGGAGTAAATTTGATGAAAATCCTTCTCCCTTTCTACTTTACTTCTTGTCTCAGTTTGAACTCTGTCATGAATTCACGATCGCCTTTTACAGGGTGCGAATTTGACAAAAACACTTGTTGGAACATTTTTGGGCTTCCTTAACCCTCATCTTTGTTATCATAATTTTATGTCCTCTTCATAAGGACCGTGTAATGTGCAACCCCCAACTGAGATTTCCACTTATCACTCCGGTTGGGTGTTTTAGTTTGGGTTTTGTGTATTTTGCAATATATGAAAGAAAAAAGAAACACACACTGCTGAAATAAATAAATGCTTCTAACTTTGTTTCTACAACTCCGGATGCTACCAAATTTGTACACAAGCTTCCTCTAATATAGATAAACAAACCCAATGAAGGAAACTGCATTAAAATGAGAATACCCAAAAATATGAAGGTCTGTTATAAACTGGAAATTGCATGTCAGCTACATAAAACTCATTGTTTGCTCATAACTTTCAAATTACAAACTTCTCCATCAAACTAGTGGCAGTTTTAAACACCCTCTATTGAGACAATGACAATGCAAGCTTGGAAAGCTCCAAAAAACAAGGCGTCTCAACACCCAAGTCCCACGTCCCTCTCTACGTTGTACGGCCAGGCTGGGAAGTTGTACGGCTGCCAAGGACTCTTCCAATCTGCCACGAACTTGACTAAATTCACTCCTATATGAAGCGGCTGGGCTGTATGAGGAAGTATGGTTACAATACAATCAAACCCTAGCTGAATTTTCCCCTTGCACAAGCTGATTTCACCTCAAAATGGTACGGCCTCCTTGTGGGTTGAAGTACAAATAATGTACAACTGATAATGTCTTCAAACTCTCACAAGAAACTTCAATTTGATACTGAAGTATGCCTCCAATTCTGCTCAAAGTCACTCCCAAGGATTGAGAATGCAACTAACCAAAGTAAGGAGATCTTTCACTCCCAAAGAATGGTGTCCTCTCGCTGTGGTTTTCGTCACAACAAAGCAACAATGAGAAACTCCCGCACAATGCAAGCTCTCCTTCAAAGACTCCAAGAGAATACAATAGCAAAAGATCCCTCCTTATGCCTCCTCAATGCCCTTTTATTATTTCTTCAAGTTGGGCCATCCTCATGTTTGATGAATGTGGGATAAAAGAAATACATTAATTTCATAACTTAAGAGCCAAAATGAGCGTCCCACTTCCCAAGGTGACAAAAGTAATTAAAAATGATAAAATAATCTTTCCAATCAAATCTTTATTTCTTCCCCTTTAAAACGAGTACTCACAAGGCCCCTTTTAATCAAAAATATAAGCCCAACTTTAATATATTTAAATATTACATTTAAATATAATATTAATTAACTTCGGGCATTAAAATAATCAGGCTCCCAACATCCAATCACCAATAAAATGGTAGAAACGGATACCCTTTTCGCCGTAGATGACAAACGTACCTTTCCCGTTTCCCAAAATGCCAACCCTAACTGACTTACTAAAAATAGTAAGTCTCCTGCTCCAGTGTCCAAACGGACTCAAAACTGACAACTGAAGATACATCTGGATACCCAATTACGCATAGAACACCAATCCACCGTCCGCACGGTCAAAAACCTTAGCCACCGACTTACTAAAAATAGTAAGTCCATCATCAAAGCACATAATGACTTCCGAAACCGGCATCTAAAAGCAATCAAGCATCCCCGCAATGTCCAAATAACACCCGAGTGCATCCACACTGCCGACAAGCCAAAATGGGGACATTACAGCTCCTCCTCCTCGAGATTGCTTGTCCTCAAGCAATCCAAACGCATCACACATCATTCTCAAGAATGAATACCATGTGATCCCCGGGTCCCGCATTTTTGTCATGTCAGATCTACCACGCCGACGCCGCACCACTCGATCACAACAAGAAATTCCATCCGCTCAAACCGCACATCCCACTCCCGTATATAAAAATTAAGCTCATCCGCAAAATCGGAACCAGTGTGCCTGTCTAGAATGTGCTCAAAATCCTGAGGGGGCTCAAGGATAACCAACTCGACATGATCCATCCCTACAATGACACAGTCCAAACTGATCAAGGGCATCCAAGAAAACAATTTGTTCATCAAGGTATCACAACGCTTTGTTGATCTCACCACAATGGTCCAACAAGAATGCCGATCAGACTCCCTCAACTGGTAAATATGGAAATCAGCATTATCCATCCTAAAAAAATTTCTCCTAGGGATACATCTGCCATCAAAGTCCAAAGACACCATGATGATACCATAACTCCATGTGTCAAAAGAATCAACCCAGTCTAAAATGAGATCTCTGCATGAACAGAAGAGCCTAACAAGGACGGTATGCTGAAGAAAAGCCATAATTAACTCTCCATCATCTCTCGATAACCAAGGTATTCGTGCCCTGACTACAATCTCTCTCCAATCTACCGAAAGAGATAAAACTGGAGTCCAATGGTTGCCGATCTGCAACCTAGTAGCAGAGTCCCATCTGAAAATCTGAACTAACTCCTGCCACCAACCAGCTAACGGAAGTAACATCATAGCGCAACCTCTACCGACCATTGTCCCCCGTGGATACATACCTCCCGGATCCCATGGGCAAAAGTAGAGCCTAGCAGTCACAAAGAACTGCCGACTCAATGGGACAGAACAAACACCACTGATAACTCCCTGGATCCCAGATGTGTAACTGATCACTATCGTACCTCACACCAAGGAGTAGACCATAATCCAAAGATATAAACATCATAACTGTCTGAATAATCCTGCTGGAAAAATATACATGCAGGTGTAAAGCTACTAATCCCAAACTCAATCTCTGAAAAAGCGTTGTCCCACTAAAACAGTCCACCATCCCTATATAAAACCATCTTTCCTTCTGGAGAAGGAAACACCTCATACTCAAAAGAAGGAAACAACCCACCGTCACAATATTTCGTTCCATGACCATGTGTCAACAAAAACGAAATCCACTCATTAATATATGGGCTGAAAGTGAACTGGTGAGCATAACACACAATGCAATCCATCAAAATCTCACCAACCTCGCCATCATCATCGTCACATGAGGAAAGAGTCATGGAATCAACTACAACTGGAATGGCATCCTGCCAAGGGGAAACACCATCATCCACACCATGCTCATGCTGATCCCGCTCGAGTGGAAGAGGAAACTCTGCCAATGCTATGTAACTCCTCATCACACCCAATCTCATGCATATCCTCCACCAACCGTCGAATCACAGTGCTCTCTCGTCACCCACTCTAAATGTTGTGTAGTAGCTACAACAGGTAATTAAGCTCTCGCCTGATCAAGAGAGTAGTGAGCTAAAGACAATTGCAAACTCATCTCATCCAATTCCTCGCTCTCTCTCGCTAATCTCTGAAAAGTCCTCCGAGTGAACTCGACAGCCACGTCCCGATCCCGATAATAACCGTAAATAATCGGACTTGATTTTCTCCAAAGCATGCGTAAGAGTCTCGCTCGCTAGCAATAGATGGGTCATCAATCAATTCTCCCTTTCTCTCCCCGAGTTGAGCTGAATGATGAAGGCCCTCCACAAATGAATGAGCATGATCAAGATGTGACAAAGCATGAGCAATCATCTCCTTTGAGACCTGCAGATGATCTCTCCAACTATGCGCTACATCATAACTATGCTCACAGTCGATATCACACATCTGTATCCCTAAACTGTCACCTCCAATAAGAAGAACAGAGTCGATCCTCTCGCACTTTCTAGCCTCATGAACTCGAAGTGAAAACTGAATCCGGCTCAACCTCGTAGTCCCGAACCGCATACACTACTCGACTTATCACCTAAATCAGCATGCCCATCAAGAAAACTATGACCGCTCTCAACATGTAGAGACTCACCCTCAACAATAACTGACTCTAGCTCTGAACTGGGGTCCCCGTCAACTGTGTCATGAAAAGCATCGTTATGCACTAATGGGCTAGAACAAGAACTTGTGCATGAATCCTCAATCTGGCGTTCAACCAACGCAACACCTACCTGACATTGCTTTGAAAACAAGTCAATCTCAACTGTACTGACCGGGTGCTCATCTCTAATACTGCCCTTTGTGCCTAACCCACGCTGTGAATCTAGGGCAGCAATATCACTAGAAGGAGAAACATCTCCCTCTGGTGCAAGGTCACCACCAGGTGTCAACACACCAGGATCCCATGGTACAATGAGACGATCCACTAACCCAATGCCAACGCCAAGACTGCGCTCATAAGTGTCGGCCGATGTAAGGGAACCATGTTGCTCAATACCGTCACAATAACCATGATCCTCAGGATGAATTCCCCTTGTAAAAACACACTGTGAATCATACATAGGTAGATTAAACTGTGCATTATCCACCATATATTTGGTTTGAAGACCAAATCCAACACCACCTGTACCATCATGCTCTGAATCAGCAAATGTATCATCACCTGCAGTATACCTGTCAATCCCAATATCACCATGACTAACCTGACGCTCAAAAACAATTCCATGCACAAGTTAAGAATAAGTAACATAATCATCAGGAAAAGTTGCTCTCGAATCTGTGACAACACCATCATAAGCAACATACACATCCGACTCTACTGAATGGACAACACCGGTAGCCAAACCCGTAGTGACTACATGTCCACTAACAACTGTAGAGACTCCAAATGGTATGTCAAAATCTGAATCTGCATCTGCTGTCAAGTCATCGCCTCCGTGCTCAACACCCTCATTGCTAGGTGTATGCAATCCTAAAACTGCAGTTCCACCACCATTTCCTGTATCCGTGTCTGAGTCCAAATCAGCTTCCATATCATGAATCTTGTGATCAATGTCATCATTATTATGTGCATGCACGACCATAGGGAATTCCGGTGGTACATATGAACACATTTCATGTGATGAAGTATTTTTTACACCATCATCTACAATCCTTGATTTGCATCCTTCTTCAATAACCTCTGAATCTGCAACCCTATCATCAATGAGAGTTGATTCTCTGTTCATCTTTTCAAGAAGGTTCATTTTCTCATCACCATTCTGTTGTTGCCTCATTCTCATGTCCACATAATCCCAAAGTGACATTAATTCTTTGAATTTCGTACTGGCATTGGTCCATTCTTGAACAAACTGATCATGCAACTCTGTAATTGTAGGTAGAAAATTTGACATTGTAGCAAGCAAAGTGGATACCCAAACAAAGCGAGCAAAGCTTGAACCTCGCTTCCGATACCACTGTAGTGTGCAACCCCCAACAGAGATTTCCACTTATCACTCCGGTTGGGTGTTTTAGTTTGGGTTTTGTGTATTTTGCAATATATGAAAGAAAAAAGAAACACACACTCGCTGAAATAAATAAATGCTTCTAACTTTGTTTCTACAACTCCGGATGCTACCAAATTTGTACACAAGCTTCCTCTAATATAGATAAACAAACCCAATGAAGGAAACTGCATTAAAATGAGAATACCCAAAAATATGAAGGTCTGTTATAAACTGGAAATTGCATGTCAGCTACATAAAACTCATTGTTTGCTCATAACTTTCAAATTACAAACTTCTCCATCAAACTAGTGGCAGTTTTAAACACCCTCTATTGAGACAATGACAATGCAAGCTTGGAAAGCTCCAAAAACAAGGCGTCTCAACACCCAAGTCCCACGTCCCTCTCTACGTTGTACGGCCAGGCTGGGAAGTTGTACGGCTGCCAAGGACTCTTCCAATCTGCCACGAACTTGACTAAATTCACTCCTATATGAAGCGGCTGGGCTGTATGAGGAAGTATGGTTACAATACAATCAAACCCTAGCTGAATTTTCCCCTTGCACAAGTCGATTTCACGTCAAAATGGTATGGCCTCCTTGTGGGTTGAAGTACAAATAATGTACAGACTGATAATGTCTTCAAACTCTCACAAGAAACTTCAATTTGATACTCGAAGTATGCCTCCAATTCTGCTCAAAGTCACTCCCAAGGATTGAGAATGCAACTAACCAAAGTAAGGAGATCTTTCACTCCCAAGAATGGTGTCCTCTCGTCGTGGTTTTCGTCACAACAAAGCAAGCAATGAGAAACTCCCGCACAATGCAAGCTCTCCTTCAAAGACTCCAAGAGAATACAATAGCAAAAGATCCCTCCTTATGCCTCCTCAATGCCCTTTTATTATTTCTTCAAGTTGGGCCATCCTCATGTTTGATGAATGTGGGATAAAAGAAATACATTAATTTCATAACTTAAGAGCCAAAATGAGCGTCCCACTTCCCAAGGTGACAAAAGTAATTAAAAATGATAAAATAATCTTTCCAATCAAATCTTTATTTCTTCCCCTTTAAAACGAGTACTCACAAGGCCCCTTTTAATCAAAAATATAAGCCCAACTTTAATATATTTAAATATTACATTTAAATATAATATTAATTAACTTCGGGCATTAAAATAATCAAGCTCCCAACATCCAATCACCAATAAAATGGTAGAAACGGATACCCTTTTCGTCGTAGATGACAAACATACCTTTTCCGTTTCCCAAAATGCCAACCCTAACTAACTTACTAAAAATAGTAAGTCTCCCGCTCTAGTGTCCAAACAGACTCAAAATTGACAACTGAAGATACATCCGGATACCCAATTCTCGCATAGAACACCAATCCACCGTCTCGCACGGTCAAAAACCTTAGCCACCGACTTACTAAAAATAGTAAGTCCATCATCAAAGCACATAATGACTTCTGGAAACTGGCATCTAAAAGCAATCAGCATCCCTGCAATGTCCAAATAACACCTGAGTGCATCCATACTACCGACAATCCAAAATGGGGACATTACAGACCGTGAAATCGACTATGGTAACTTGGGAGTAAGTTCTTATTTTCTTCTTTACTTCCTCTCTTCTTCCCATTGTCTCTATTTTCTATTTTTTGTAAACTCTCTTATTTTTGTTCTGTACTCTACATCTCTTCTCTGTTATGCTTTCAAAAAAGTCAAATACTTTTATGTGCACTTACGGTCAGCTAAATGACTAAGGGAGCTTGATTGCCACACCTGCAAGCTTAGCATCCACAACAACTTAAGCAGATCCCCCGAACACTAACAACAAATTTTCTAACTTTTTCATCTTTGCAGGCTTTTCCTCAAATTTTTGGTCACTATTTAGGAAGTGCAAAATCAAATTCACGGTTGCTCACTATAGGGTGTGAAATCAGTGCATGGACAACTACCAAAAAAGTTAATAAATTAATCTATTAGGCATCTAGTTGAATTATGCTTGTTGTTGTGTTGTATTCGCATTCAAAAGTAAAATTACATTTAGTTGTGCACTAGGCTATCTTGTTTGCACATTTTCCTTACCTCCTTGCTTTAAAGAAAAATAATTGATTGTTTGTACCCTAGGAGTAGTTTTTCATGTAATAAAAGAATCATTTTTAGGATAGCTTTTGTTTCTTACATTATTGTCTTCTTGTATCTTTACAGAATTTTAATTAGTTACTATAGATTTTTTTATTTCAAGCCAAAATTACGTGATTGTGTAATTTACACATCAAACCCTCCCCTAGACTTAGAGTGAGTCTTTAAAACACTCCTAGTGAATCCCAAAAATCTCATAATCACCAAGCTTGAGGTAAGGATCGAAGCCCTGCGGTGATCTCGGTCCCAACAGATTCATTGAGAATTATCTGCGTAGGTTGCCTCCTCACAGACATAATCTTATCTTGTAATATATAATATGATCTTGTAAGGGTTTCGATTTGATCTTGTAAAGGCTGAAAATGCTTAAAAAAATACAGTTGGTTATCAATAGAATGTAGGCAAGTTTGATTTGTCCTCATTAGTAAGAGATTAAAAATAAATTTATGAAAGTAAATATGGCTAGTGATTGTAGCAAGAATAGTGTGTGATCACTTGCACTAAATTAGTAAGGCTAAATAAAATCAGTCAAAATCAATCTCAGATACGAAGCTCAAATTGGAAAAGAGGACTAACATTCACGTTTAAGGCATCACCGCTCATTCATATATACAAGGAGATGTCTAACCAATCAAGATATATTCGTGTATAAAGGCCAAGCATAGTTTTTCATTACTCAAAGAGTACGAGAGTATATTCCAAGAATGCAGCTCTAACCTTTCTAAAATAACAAAAAGATGTTTACAATGAACTTTAGGCTCTTATTTTTAGTAAGGAATTTACCCTTTTAGTACAAGTAAAAAAAGAATACATTTACAATTTATAACAAAAACAAAAATATCACTTTTTATTGGATCTCCTTAAATCGCCATATCACCAATTTATTAAAATTTTAACAAATAAAAACTTATCAAATCACTAATTATATCACTTAATTTTTTTTTAAAATCATTAACTCTGTTGTTCAACCTAAGGCTTTAAGCTACCAATACCTAACTTTTGTTGTCAAACCACTTACCATACTTGAAAAATAATACCTAATACTAAAACGTAATACATTTAAATTAATTAATAATTCGAAAACATTTACTAATAAATTATAAATAGTAATAAATAAAATACAGTCATATAAATACAATAATAATATTTATTATAATATTAACTAATTTACATTAACAAATTTCTATTGTCAAGAATACAAGCAAAACTATATAGCTTTTAACTAAGAGACGAGTTCAATTCTTACTGAAAAAGTTGTTCCTCGAGTAAACGACACGAAAATATTCCATCTACAAAGAAAGTGAAAAAGTTAAATCGTAAAATGATTGAAAAAGAGGTAACTCTGGCAATGGGGCTATCCGAAGCTTCTCACACTTAGATATAAATATATATTTATTTTGAAAACATGCAGACAAACAGTTGGTATACATTGCATTATATATATATATATATATATATTTAAAACAATCGAAGTATAGAGCTGGCATATACCATAGTCATTCTCGGATTTGAGTCTTTTTCCCTGTCCTAACAAAAACATATATATATATTTTAAATAATAAATAAATAATTTATATGTAACACTCTTATTGTAATTTATAATTAACATTTTTAAATAAAAGATTAAAACACGTCACTGCGATGTTCTTAACCGATTAAAAGTTTTAAAAGTTTATAAAACACATCGAGGATAAAAACATTAAGAGTCTTAAAAGTTTATAAAACACATAGTAGAAAACAATAAACAGTTTTTAAAAGTGTACTAGAACAAAAGGGAGAGGAATTTTGAGTAACTTTTATTTTTTATTATTAATTTTAATTATATTTTTTAAGTTTTATTTTTCAAAATTTAGAAAATGAAAATTATTAACTGTAATATTATTATATATTTTACATTATAATATAATTTATTTTTTTTAATTATTTTTAAACATAAAATGTATATATTTTCATTTCCTCTCTTCTTAGTTTTTTTTATTTATTTATTTTAATCATATTAAGCTATTTTTAAGTTAGACATAAATACCTTTACTCTTTAATTAATATTTTTTATTTTTTTATTTTTTTGAATTTACATGCAGAAGCGGTAGAAGCTACAACTTCACAATATTTACTTTTACATATACTTTTATATATAGAATTTGTATAATATTTTAACCATGATCTATTAAAAGTTTATTTATATAAACTTGGATCTCTTTAATAAAAACCAAAAAACATACCAATTCAATAAACATATCTTTGTTATTGTTGTTAATCATTAACTCCATTTCATTAACAAGAGCAACTATTTATTTATTTTGGATACACAGGGGAGTTGGTTACATCCACACTATTTTTACATTATTTTTAGTAATTGCCAAGTATAGGATTCAAACCGCAGGGTTGCCCCCTCAACAAGCCTATACCACCCCGATATATTATAATCTGTGTGAAGAGCACTACCGATCCCTCAAGATCGCTTAGGATTCCTACTATCCTTGGTCGCTTAAGATTCATACTATTCTTGGTTGGCGTAAGTTTAAGAACAAACTACTACCTTTGCAAACAAACAACCTAGATCTCTTCTAAATAAATACCTGACCAACAACAATTACTAATCCACCCATCCTAAACAAACCCAATTACTAATTTACTAACCCTTCAAAACATATTTTCAACTTTCCACTTTCCAATTCCAATGTTCCTACTTCACATCCATTATAGGTAAGGTTTTGATAATGGCTCCTCAAGGGATAGACAACGATCGAACCCAACAATCTCATGCCCTTCTCGCGGTTACACACGAAACGGTCTTTAGGAGTACGAAGTGGTAGCTGGATTAAAGTTAAAAATATGATTCACTTGTAATATCTCACGCCACAATTGACATATTCAAGATCCCACTATTGTCTGCCGGATGACCCGGTCTTGCCCACTTGCTGTTTATAAGCTACGTGTCTAACCGCTCCACATTTTGACCATTACCGTTGCGGTCACGGTCACGAAACTTATAATAAATAAATAATCAAAAGTTTTGACATTCAGAAAAATTCTCCGAGAAGGGAGAAAGTCTACTCCTGCAATTGACAGATCCACAATAAAGAAATTCTAAATTTCTTGTAAAACAGAGGCATCCATAACTTGGTCAAAACGCATGGCTTACCCAATACACATAGAATCATTCACACGCAGAGAGAGACAGAGACAGAGGGGATTCAAATAAAATAGATAACAATGATCTATTAGAAGTTTATTTATATAAAATTTATTTTATATAAACTTGGATTTCTTTCATAAAAAACAAAAAAACATACCAATTCAATAAACATAATTTTGTTGTTAATTATTAACTCCATTTGTCTAACAAAAAAGATAATTTATTTATTTGGTTACATCCACATTTTATTTATATAAACTTTATTTTGTATAAACTTGGATCTCTTTGATAAAAACCAAAAAAACATACCAATTCAATAAACATAATTTTGTTGTTAATTATTAACTCCATTTACCTAACAAAAGAGATGATTTATTTATTTATTTGGTTACATCCACATTATTTTTAGTAACTGCTAGTGCAAGGTTCAAACCTCATGGGTTGTCCCCAACAAACCTATACCACCCCGTTATTTTATAACCAAATCTCATGGGTTTGAACCTAGATCTCTTCTGAATAAGCGCCTGACCAAACAGACAATTACCAATCCACCTATTCTAAACAACTAGTACCTTTGCAAATAGGCATGCCCTCAAGGTTTGAACCTAGGTCTCTTATGAATAAGTGTCTGACCAGAAAAACAATTACCAATCCACCTAACCCTTTGATGAAAATCCTTTCCCCCTTTTTACTTTACATCTTGTCTCAGTTCAATCTCTGTCATGAATTTGTGATCGCCTTTCATAGGGTGCAAATTCGACAAAAACACTTGCTACAACATTTTTGGGCTTTCTTAACCCTCCTCTTCGTTATCATGATTTTGCATCCTCTACATAAGGACCGTGAAATCGACTATGGTAACCTGGGATAAGTTCTTATTTTCTTCTTTGTTTCCTCTTTGCTTTCTATTATCTCTATTTTTTATTTTTGCAAATCCCCTTCATTTTGTCTCTTCTCTGTTCTGTTTTGGAAAAGGTCAAATTTTTATATGCACTTACGGTCAACTAAAGGACCAAGGGGACTTGATTGCCACACATGCAAGCCTAGCATCCACAATAGATTAAGCAAGCCCCTGAACACTAACAACAAATTTTCTAGCTTTTCCATCTTTGTAAGTTTTTCCTCGAATTTGTGGTCACTGTCTAGGGAGTGCAAAATTGAATTCAGGATCTCTCACTACAAGGCATGAAATCAGTGCAGGAACAACTACCAAAAAAGTTAAGAAATTAATCTATTAGGCATCTAGTTGAATTATGCTTGTTGTTGTGTTGTATTCCTATTTTTCTTTGATTTCGATCAAACAAAAAAAAAGTAATTTTAGTTTCATTCTAGTAATCTAGTTTTCATTTTATTAGGTATTAAAAATTTAATCAGTCCGTTTGCTTTATCTCTTAAGCATTCAAAAGTAAAATTGCATGTAGTTGTGCACTAGGCTATCTTGTTTGCATATTTTCCTTGCCCCTTACTTAAAAGAGAAAGAATTTATTGTTTGTACCCTACGAGTAGTTGTTCATGTAATAAAAGAATCATTTTTAGGAAAGCTTTTGTCTGTTACATTATTGTCTTCTTGCATCTTTACAGTATTTTAATTAGTTACCATAGATTTTCTTTTATTTCAAGCCAAACTTAGGTGATTGTGTAATTTACACATCAAACCCTCCCCTAGACTTAGAGTGAGTCTTTAAAACACTCCTAGTGAACCCCCAAAAACCCCATAATCACCAAGTTTGACATGAAGACCAAAGCCCTACAGTGATCTCGGTTCCAATGGATTTGTTGAGAATTATCTGTGCGGGTTACCTCCTCACAGACATAATATTATCTTGTAAGATTTGATCTGATCTTGTAAGGGCCTCAATTTGATCTTGTAAAGGCTACAAATGCTTAAAAACACAGTTGGTTATCAATAGAATGCAGGCAAGTTTGATTTGTTCTCATTAGTAAGAGATTAAAAATAAATTTATGAAAGTAAGAATAGTGAGTGATCACTTGCACTAAATTAGTAAGGCTAATTAAAATCAGTAAAAATCAATCTTAAATGTAATCTCAAATTGGAAAAGAGGACTAACATTCACGTTTAAGGCATCATCGCTCACACATATATACAAAGAAAAGTCTAACCAATCAAGATAGAATCCTGTATAAAGGCCAAACATAGTTTTTTATTACTTAAAGAGTATTAGAGTATACTCCAAAAATATAGTTCTAACCTTTTCAAAATTAAAAAAAATATATTTACAATAAACTTTAGGCTCTTATTTATAATAAAACATTTCCTTAATTCGTTAGAATTTTAACAAATCGAAACTTATCAAATAGCTAGTTATATCACTTATTTATTTATTTATTTTTTGATGAGGAACCTTTTATATACAACATATCTGCAACATGTGAGGGTAGAGATTTGAACCTGGGCCTCTCGATAACTAAAGAGTTTTAACTACCCACTTGCTCTCCTCTACATAAACAGATCACTTATTTTTTTTAACTACAAGTTACCACAAAATTTATTAAAATTATTAACTCTATTATTCAACCTAAGGCTTTAAGCTACCAATGCCTAACTTCCATTGTCAAACCACTTAGAATACATAACAAATAATACCTAATACTAAAACGTAATACATGTAAATTAATTAATAATTTAAAAGCATTTATTAATAAATTATAAATAATAATAAATAAAATACAATCTTATAAATATAATAATAATTATTATTATAATATTAACTAATTTATATTAACAAATTTCTATTGTCAAGCATAAAAGCAAAACTATATAGCTTTTAACTAAAAGACGAGTTCAATGTGCTACTGAAAAAGTTGTTCCTCCAGTAACGACACGAAAATATCCCATCTACAAAGAAAGTGAAAAAGTTAAATCGTAAAACGATTGGAAAAGAGGTAACTCTTGCAATGGGGCTAACCGAAGTTTCCCACACCTTATAAATATATATTTATTTTGAAAACATGCAGACAAACAGTTGAAGTAAAAACAATCGAAGTATACAGCTGGCATCATTCTCGAATTTGAGTCTTTTCCCTGTCCTGACAAAAACATATATTTTAAATAATAAATAAATAAATCGAAGTATACAGCTGGCATCATTCTCGAATTTGAGTCTTTTCCCTGTCCTAACAAAAACATCTATTTTAAATAATAAATAAATAATTTTTGTAACATTCTTATCGTAATTTAAACTTAAAATTTTAAAATAAAAGATTAAAAAATAATTTTTTTAACATTCTTATCGTAATTTAAACTTAAAATTTTAAAATAAAAGATTAAAACACCACACTGCGATGTTCCTAAACGATTAAGAGTTTTAAAAGTTTATAAAACACATCGCGCATAGTAGAAAACAATTAATAGTTTTTAAAAGTTTACTAGAGCAAAAGGGAGAGGAATTTTACTTCTTTTATTTTTTATTATTAATTTTAATAAAAAAATTTAGGTTTTATTTTTCAAAATTATATTATTAGAAAATAAAAATTATTAATTTTAATATTATTATATATATTACATTCTAATATATTTTTTTAAGATTGCAAAAGATATCATTGAAGTTATGCTTAAAATTTTTTCTTATAATAAATTTTCCATAGATGAATGTTGATATTGGTATATAGCAGCAAGATATAGCTATAATCTTTTTGTGATCCACCTCATTTTGTTTTTTAATTGGTAAATAGTGCTAACACCAAAATATTGTAATGTTTTTGTTAATAAATTAATATAATCTAACTTTAAAAAAAAAAAATCATAAAATAATATATTCTCATTTCCTCTCTTCTTATTCTTCTTTAATTTTTTTAGTCATATTTTACTTATAAATTAGTGTGAGCTATTTCTAAGTTAGACATAAATACCTTTCCTCTTCAATCAATATGTACTTTTATATATAAAATTTATATAATATTTTAAGATGATCTATTAGAAGTTTATTTATATAAACTTGGATCTCTTTGATAAAAACCAAAGACATACCAATTCAATAAACATATCTTTGTTATTGTTATTGTTGTTAATCATTAACTTAATTTTCCTAACCAGAGAGATGATTTATTTATTTATTTTGGATACATAGGGAAATTGGTTACATCCACACTATTTTTAATAACTGCCAAGTGCAAGTGCAAGTTTAAAACCATAGGGGCTGCCCCTCAACAAGCCTATACCACCCCATTATTTTATAACCGGCATGGAGATAACTACCGGTTACTTAGGATTCGTACTCTCTTTGTTTGGCGTGCACTCAAAAGATTCAAAGCATACTATTACCTTTGTTTGCAAACAAGCATGCCCTCAAGGTTTGAACCTAGGTCTCTTTTATCTATCTATCTATTTGGATAAGTGCATACTATTACCTTTGCAAAGAGGCATGCCTTCAAAATTTAAACCTAGATCTCTTCTGAATAAGTGCCTCATAAAAGCAATTATCAATTCACCTATCAATCCACAAACCCTTAAAAAAATATCTTCAAACATAAAAATGTTCCAACTTTCTAATGTTCCTACTTCACATCCATTATATCCATTATAAGTAAGGTTTTGATAATGGCTCCTCAAGGGATAGACAACGATCAAACCCAACAATCTCCTCGCACCTCATGCCCTTCTCGCGGTAACACACGAAGCGATCTTTAAGAGTACGAATTGGTAGCTGGATTAAAATTAAAAATTAGATTCACTTGTAATATCTCGTGCCACAATTGACATATTCAGGATCCCACTATTGTCTCCGGGATGACCCAGGTCTTCCCCACTTGCTGTTTATAAGCTACATGTCTAGCGGCTCCACATTTTGACCATTAACGCGGTCGCGGTCACGGTCATGGTCTATAATAAATAAAAACCTATAATAAATAAAAACCAAAAGTTTTGACATTCAGAAAAATTCTCCGAGGAGAAGGGAGAAAGTCTACTCCTGCAATTGACAGATCACAATAAAAAAAACTCTAAATTTCTAGTAAAACAGAGGCATCCATAACTTGGTCAAAACACATGGCTTACCCAATACACATAACAGAAATCCAGAGCAGAGAATTATTCACACGCAGAGAGAAATCCAGAGCAGAGAATCATTCACACGCAAAGAGAGACCGGGGGGATTCAAATAAAATAGATAACAATGATCTATTAGAAGTTTATTTATATAAATTTTATTTTAACTATGATCTATTAGAAGTTTATTTATATAAACTTGGATTTTTTTTTATAAAAACTAAAAACATACCAATTCAATAAACATATTTTTGTTGTTAATTATTAACTCCATTTGTCTAACAAGAGAGATGATTTATTTATTTATTTGTTTACATCCACATTATTTTTAGTCACTGCTAAGTGCAAGGTTCAAACCTCAGGGTTGTCCTCAACAAACCTATACCACCTTGTTATTTTATAACCAGTGTGAAAAGAACTATCAATCACTTAGGATTCGTACTGTCATCTATTGGTGCGCACTCAAAAGATTCAGAGCAGACTACTACCTTTGCAAACATGCATGCTCTCAAGGTTTGAACCTAGATCTTCTGAATAAGTGTCTAACCAAACAGACAATTACCAATCCACCTATTCTAAACAACTAGTACATTTGCAAACAGACATGCCCTCAAGGTTTGAACCTAGGTCTCTTATTAATAAGTGTCTAACCAAACAGACAATTACCAATCCACCTATTCTAAACAACCAGTACATTTGCAAACAGACATGCCCTCAAGGTTTGAACCTAGGTCTCTTATTAATAAGTGTCTGACCAAATAGACAATTACCAATCCTCCTATCCTAAACAAACCCAATTACCAATCCACCTAACCCTTTGATGAAAATCCTTTTCCCCTTTTTACTTTACATGTCTCAGTTCGATCTCTGTCATGAATATGTGATCACCTTTTATAGGGTGCAAATTCGACAAAAACACTTGCTACAACATTTTTGGGCTTCCTTAACCCTCCTCCTCGTTATCATGATTTTGCATCCTCTACATGAGGACCGTGAAATCGGCTATGGTAACCTGGGGGTAAGTTCTTATTTTCTTCTTTGTTTCCTCTTTGCTTTTTATTATCTCTATTTTTTATTTTTTGCAAATCCTCTTCTTTTTGTCTCTTTTATGTTCTGCTTTGGAAAAGGTTATTTATTTTTATGTGCACTTACGGTCAGCTAAAGGACCAAGGGGGCTTGATTGCCACACATGCAAGCCTAGCATCCACAATAGATTAAGCAAGCCCCCGAACACTAACACCAATTTTTCCAGCTTTTCCATCTTTGTAAGTTTTTTCTCAAATTTGTGGCTAGGGAGTGCAAAATTGAATTCAGGGTCTCTCACTACATAGCATGAAATCAGTGCAGGAACAATTACCAAAAAAGTTAAGAAATTAATCTATTAGGCATCTAGTTGAATTATGCTTGTTTTTGTGTTGTATTTTTGTTTTTCTTTGATTTCGATTAGACAAAAAAAAAGTAGTTTTAGTTTCATTCTAGTAATCAAAGTTTAGAAATAATTTTAGCTTCATAAGTTTAAAAAGAATAAAATTTTTATCTAGTGTTCATTTTATTAGGTATTAAAAATTTAATCAGTCTGTTTGCTTTATCTCTTAAGCATTCAAAAGTAAAATTTCATGTAGTTGTTTGCTTTATCTCTTAAGCATTCAAAAGTAAAATTTCATGTAGTTGTGCACTAGACTATCTTATTTGCACATTTTTCTTGCCCCCTTTACTTTAAAGAGAAAGAATTTATTGTTTGTACGGAGTAGTTGTTCATGTAATAAAAGAATCATTTTTAAGAAAGCTTTTGTTTGTTACATTATTGTTTTCTTGCATCTTTACAGTTCTTTACAGTATTTTAATTAGTTACTGTAAATTTTCTTTTATTTCAAGCCAAACTTAGGTGATAGTGTAATTTACATATCAAACCCTCCCCTAGACTTAGAGTGAGTCTTTAAAACACTCCCAGTGAACTTCCGAAAACCCCATAATCACCAAGGTTGACGTGAGGACCAAAACCCTACAATGATCTTGGTCCCAATGGATTTGTTGAGAATTATTTGTGCGGGTTACTTCCTCACAGACATAATCTTATCTTGTAAGATTTGATCTAATCTTGTAAGGGCCTCGATTTGATCTTGTAAAGGCTAAAAATGTTTAAAAACACGGTTGATTATCAATAGAATGCAGACAAGTTTGATTTGTCCTCATTAGTAAGAGATTAAAAATAAATTTATGAAAGTAAATATGGCCAATGACTGTAGGAAGAATAGTGAGTGATCATATGCACTAAATTAGAAAGGCTAATTAAAATCAGTCAAAATCAATCTTAGATGTAATCTCAAATTGGAAAAGAGAACTAACATTCACGTTTAAGGCATCACCACTGACACATATATACGAGGAGAAGTCTAACCAATCAAGATACAATCTTGTATAAAGGCTAAAGGCTAAGCATAGTTTTTCGTTACTTAAAAAGTATAAAAGTATACTCCAAAAATGTAACTCTAGCCTTTCCAAAATAACAAAAAAAATATTTACAATAAACCTTAAGCTCTTATTTATAATAAAGATCTCCTTACATCATCGAAACTTATCAAATAACTAATTATATCACTTACGTTTTTTTTTTACTACAAGTTACACAAAATTGATTAAAATTATTAACTCTATTGTTCAACCTAAGGCTTTAAGCTACCAACGCCTAACTTTCATTGTCAAACCACTTACAATACATAAAAAAAATAATACCTAATACTAAAACGTAATACATTTAAATTAATTAATAATTTAAAAACATTTATTAATAAATTATAAATAATAATAAATAAAATATAACCTTTTAAATACAATAATAATATTTATTATAATATTAATTAATTTATATTAAAAAATTTGTATTGTCGAGCATACAAGCAAAACCATATAGCTTTTAACTAAAAGACAAGTTCAATGTCCTACTGAAAAAGTTGTTCCTCGAGAAATGATACGAAAATATCCCATCTACAAAGAAAGTGAAAAAGTTGATTGAAAAAGAGGTTACTCCGGCAATGGGGCTAACCGAAGCTTCTCACACCATATATATATATATATATATATATATTTTTGAAAACATGCAGACAAACAGTTAAATAAACAGTTGGTACCACATTGCATTCTATATATAAATATATTTATTTTGAAAACATGCAGACAAACAGTTGAAGTATATATATTTATTATGAAAACATGCAGACAAACAGTTGAAGTAAACTGTTGGTACACATTGCATTTTATATATAAATATATATATTTGAAAATATGCAGAAACAATCCAAGTATACAACTCGCATATACCATAATCATTCTCGAATTTGAGTCTTTTTCCAGTCCTAACAAAAACATATATAAATATTTTAAATAATAAATAATTTTTTTTTAATACTTTTATCGTAATTTAAACTTAATATTTTTAAATAAAAGATTAAAACACACCACTGCAATGTTCTTAAACGATTAAGAGTTTAAAAAGTTTATAAAACACATTGAGGATAGTAGAAAACAATAAATAGTCTTTAAAAGTTTACTAGAGGAATTTTACTTCTTTTATTATTAATTTTAATAAAAAATTTAGGTTTTATTTTTTACAATTGTATTATTAGAAAATAAAAATTATTAATTTTAATATTATTATATTTTATATTATAATATAATTTTTTTTTGAAAGCAGAAGATATTACAGAAGACATATTCAGATTTTTTTTTTTTATAATAGATTTTTTTACATATGAATGCTGATATGTGATGTATTGCAACAAGATATAGCTATAGTATTTTATTTTTTAACTGGTGGACAATGCTAACATCAAAATAGTGTAATGTTCCTATTAATAAATTAATATAATCTAACTTTTTCAAAAAAAAAAAAAAAAAATTATAAAATGTATATATTCTCATTTCCTCTGTTCTTATTCTTCTTTAAAATTTTAATCATATTTTACTTATAAATTAGTGCGAGCTATTTCTATGCTAGACATAAATACCTTTGCCCTTCAATCAATATTTACTTTTATATATAGAATTTATATAATATTTTAAGGATGATCTATTAAAAGTTTTAAACTTGAATCTCTTTGATAAAAACCAAAAACATACCAATTCAATAAACATATCTTTGTTATTGTTAATCGTTAACTTCATTTATTTATATATATTTATATAAACTTGGATCTCTTTGAAAAACATACCAATTCAATAAACATATATTTGTTATTGTTGTTAATCATTAACTTCATTTATTTATATAAACTTGGATCTCTTTATAAAAACAAAAAAACATACCAATTCAATAAACATATCTTCCTTATTCTTATTCATCATTAACTTCATTTCGGTAACTAGAGAGACTATTTATTTATTTTGGATACATTGGAAAATTGGTTACATCCACATTGTTTTTAATAACTGCGAAGTGCAGGGTTGGCTGCCCCTCAACAAGATTATACCACCCCATTATTTTATAACCAACGTGAATAGGTTGATTGGTAATTGTTTCTTTCATGCACTTACTTAGAAGAGATTTAGGTTCAAACCTCGAGGGCATGCATGTTTGTAAAGGTAATAGTATGCACTTATCTAGAAGAGACATAGGTTCAAACCTCAAGGGCATGCTTGTTTGCAAACAAAGATAATAGTCTGCTCTAAATCTTTTGAGTGCACCTCAAACTATAAAAGTACGAATCATAAATGACCGTGCACTCAAAAGATTTAGAGCAGACTATTATCTTTGTTTGCAAACAAGCATGCCCTTGAGGTTTGAACCTATGTCTCTTCTAGATAAGTGCATACTATTACCTTTACAAACATGCATGCCATCGAGGTTTGAACCTAAATCTCTTCTAAGTAAGTGCATGAAAGAAACAATTACCAATCAACCTATTCTAAGCAAACCTAGTTATAAATCCACTACCTTTAAAAAAATATCTTCAAAATAAAAGTGTTCCCCTATCCAATGTCCTTCTTCACAACCATTATAAGTAAGGTTTTGATAATGGCTCCTCACCTCATGCCCTTCTCGCGGTTACACATGAAGCGGTCTTTAGGAGTACAAAGTGGTAGCTGGATTAAAGTTAAAAATATGAATCACTTGTAATGGTAATATCTCACGCCACAATTGACATATTCAAGATCCCACTATTGTCTCCGGGATGACCCGGTCTTCCCCACTTGCTGTTTATAAGCTACATGTCTAGCCGCTCCACATTTTGACCATTAACGTCACGGTCATGGTCTATAATAAATAGAAACCAAAAGTTTTGACATTTAGAGAATTCTCCGAGGAGAAGGGAGAAAGTCTACTCCTGCAATTGACAGATTCACAATAAAGAAACCCTAAATTTCTTCTAAAATATAGGCATCCATAACTTGGTCAAAACGCATGGCTTACCCAATACACAAAAAACAGAAATCCAGATCAGAGAATCATTCACACGCAGAGAGAAATCCAGAGCAGAGAATCATTCACACGCAGACAGAGACAGAGGGGAATTCAAATAAAATAGATAACAATACAATATTTAATGAAAAACATTGAACATGGCAAAATTTAAATCGATTGTCCTTGTGTCAAATCTGTACAGAATTAGTCTATTTCTGTACACCAAAAATCTCTCTCAAGAGTGTATGCAGAGCATTTTTCTGTCCGGTCTTCAACTTGACAGGACGTGCCGGGGGAATTTGAATTACAACATGAGAGGAACGCCTTTTCTGCCTGTCCTCGTCTCAAATGGCGAGCTTCCGCATAGACGTGGACAAATCGGCGGCTTTATTATTACTACCGCGGGATTTGGAATTCAAAATAAAGGGATGCTCCAGGAGTCGAACCGCGGTCCATCGTTTGCGAGCGTCTTTGTGGAGGCAGCAACGGATAAAGCTCTGGAACTCGGCGGACGCCGTAGGAGGCGGCGAGGGGGGCTCGCCGTAGCATATGGCGCACATGAGCGTGGGCCAGTCGGGTTTCTGGCCGGGAGCCAGGAACGGGAAGTGGCCGGTAAAGCACTCGAGGAGGCTGAGGCCCAGGCTCCAGATGTCACCGGCGTAGCCGTCGTAGCGGCCCCCATAGCTGTCGGGGTCGAAGCGCTCGGGGCTCATGTAGGCGCATGTGCCAACGTAGGTGTTGCAGGGGTCCAGAGTCTGCGACAGGATCCTGCTCACGCCGAAGTCCGCGATCTTGACCTCCTGCCTCCGGTTCACCAGAAGGTTAGACGGCTTGATGTCCCGGTGCACGATCTTCTGCCGGTGGAGGTATTTCAGCCCCTCTAGCACCTGCCGCGCCACGTCCGCCAGGAACCCCTCCGACATCCGCCTCGGCGGCTGCCCGACGGCGTTTTGCAGCGACCCGCCGTCCATATACTCCAAAACAAAATGGATCTCCTCCCCCTTGTCAAAGATCCCATGGCACTTCACTACATAGGGGGAGTCCGTCTTCTTCAGGATCTCCATCTCGCGAATTATCTGTCGCCTCGTTAACTGGTCATGTTTTCCATGGATCACCTTCAGAGCATACAGGGCCGCCGTCCTCCGGTGACGGACCTTGTATACCTTCCCCTCGCTGCCGTGGCCCAGGATCTCCAGCCGCTCCAGCTCCGACAGCTCTTCCACGTCTTTGCTCGCTGCGCCGCCAGGCGGAAGTGGCAGCCTGTGCAGAGGCCGCGGAAACGGGTCCTCCCTCGCCGGAATTGGAATGTTCAGCCGCGGATTCCTCCTCGCCGCCATAATTGAAAAACAAAAACTCCACCACAATCTCTGATAAAAAAATTGCGTGTCCCCCAGAAAAACCAGGCACCTTACATTACCAAAGGGTAACAGGGTCTAGGATTCCTCTACCAACCGCCACTAAGGAGCTTTGCAGGGTAATTCGCCACCTCCCTCCACCAAACTTATATTTATATTGGCGGAGGGGTGGATTCCCGTTGGGATGCATTTATTTCGTGAAATGGGAGCGAAGGAGCAGCGACATGGCAACGCAAGGGGACAAGAAGTATCCTACTCTCTCGTAGTTGCCGGGCGTTTACGAGGGTCCTGCTGGGGCCAGCACGTGATGGCTGACGTGGGTGGGGGTGAAGGGTCAAACACGTGCTGGAAAAATTCACGTCCGGCCTAAAGTGGCACGGGTAAGCAGTGACGAAACTCCGTCTCCGTCAACATCTCCTCTCCGCCCAAGTGCAAGCCCGGTCGCACCCCCACGGCGCTGCCTTGAAATTTCCTGTCATTTGACATATTTTATCTCCTTTTATTATTAATTTCTTTTTAAGTGAATATTAGATAGTGGGTGGAACAGAGGGGTTGGATCATGGATGGGAAAGGGTGCGCGGATTCTTGGTCACCAAGAATCTACCGACCAACCACTTCTAACCCTAGTAAATAACTTAAACAAGTGGATTTGGTTAGTTTAAATTTTTTTTATGATTTCTAGGGTTTGGTATTTTCAATCTATTTATTTATTACGATCTTTTATAAGAGAACCCAATTTATCACGGGAATATTTAACACACAACCACACTTGAACTTTGATCTTTTGTAAAAGACTAAGCCCAATTTATCATTATTAAGGTTGGATATTCTCAATCCACGTTAATACCTATCTATCTACTATGATTTTTTATAAAAGAGCTCAATTTGTGACCAGAGGATTTAACACACAACCACACTTGAACTTTGATCTTTCATAAAAGAGAGAGCCCAATAATTTATTGGTTGGGTATTCTCAATCCACGTTAATACCTATCTATCTATCTACCATTATCATTCATAAAAGAGAGTGCCCAATTTATCACGAGAAGATTTAACACACAATTACACTTGAACTTTGATCTTTCATAAAAGAACGCGCCCAATTTATCTATGAACAAGAGAAGATTTAACATACAACTACATTTAAATTTTAGACCTTCCAAAAAAATCAATTTGAAATTTTCAAATATCTGAAAAACTGTTATTATGAGGTAGGAAAAAGAAGTTACTAAACGGTTATGGCATGGGTGGTAATTATTAAATGTTTGTTTTTTTATCATTTATATGTATTTAATTAATGTTTGTTGCCTTCATTGTAACTTTAATTTTGGTTTGGACGTTGCACCTTTCAATTCTTTCTTGGGAAGGCTGACATTAACCCACTTTAATAAAATTTATGATTTGTATTTCATTAAAGTCTGTGGAAAGGCTTAAAAGAAGAGTATTATCGGATGTGGTCGGCGGATGAAATATTAATATTTGCCGTCCGTTCTTATCCACGTATTTGTCCAGGTAAGCTTAACTTTCCTACAACCATCATAATTCACCATAATCATATCCACACGGACAACTTCTTACTTTTTCTTCCAAGTTGCGCTCCTACCTCGTGTGGTAAACAATTAAACATAGGATTTCCATGATAATTTATATCATATGTGGCCTCTTTCGACAACTGCACACTTTTCATGGTATATGGCTCCGTTAACATCATTATATAGATTAGGAGAGTACTCTTTGTGCGATTATTATTTTTGAATTGTGAAAATAATACTTGTGGTTTAGGAACGTAATCTCTTTATTATTGAAATAGCAGATATAAAGTATAAACATGTATTCCATGATTATATATATGTTAAGTGCAGGATTCAAATTACATGGGCTTTCTCAATAAGCCCATACCATCTCGTTATTTTATAATCTGATGTGTCGTTATTTGATAACCTGAAGTAAAGAGGACCATCGATCGCTTGATATTTGTTCCATGTCCATCAATCTCTTGGGATTTGTTCCATCGATGTCGGTATGTCGTGCACTTAGAAGATTCAGAGCGGATGTGAAGAGGAGCATCAATTGTTTGGGATTCGTTCCGTCGACATCAATTGTTTGGGATTCGTTCCGTCGACGTCAGTATGTCTGTCATGTCTGTCGTGCACTTAGAATATTCAGAGTGAACTGCTACCTTTGCAAATAGGTATGCCCCCAAGGTTTGAACCTTGGTCTCTTTTTTGAGTAAGTGCCTGACTAGACAAATAATTACCAATCCACCTAGCCCTTAATGTCAATTTGATCAACCTAAGTTAGTGGATTTAACAAATGTTTTTAATATTTTTATTCGATAAACCTTGGTCTCTTTTGGGTAAGTTCCTGGCTAAACAAACAATTATCAGTTCACCTATTCCTTAATGTCAATTTTATCAACCTAAGGTAGTGGATTGAACGAACATTTTTAATCTTTCATGCAACGTTTCGAACTTTGGCTCTTCTTCGGGAGGTCCAAGATTTAGAGCAGACAGCTACCTTTGCAAATAGGCATGCCCCTAAGGTTTGAACCGAGTAAGTTTTTGGCTAGACAAATAATTACCAATCCACCTAGCCCTTAATATCAATTCGATCAACCTAGGGTAGTGGATCGAACATTTTTAATCTTTTTATTCAATAAACCAAATCTTGATCTCTTTTGGGTAAGTGCCTGGCTAGACAAACAATTATCAATCCACCTAGCCCTTAATGTCAATTTGATGAACCTAAGGTAGTGGGTTGAACGGACGTTTTTAATCTTTTATACAATGGTTCGGGCTTTGGCTCTTTTTCGGGAGGTTCAAGGTTCAAACCGCGTGTGGGCAAGTGTGTGAGGGGTGGGTGTGTGGTGGTTGTATTAAATTCTTTATTGATAAGCATAGCTCTCAGCTTTACAAAGGGTCATGGTTGGAAGAAGACTACTCAACCTTGTGAGTTGGTCGTAGGGGTTTTTTACACTAACCAAATAAAAAACATATATATTTTTAATTAGTTCAAACCGCGGTGTGGGCAAGTGTGTGAGGGGGTGGTGTGTGGTGACTGTGTTAAATTTCTTATTCATAAGCATAGGTCTCAGCTTTACAAGGGGTCATGGTTGGGAGAAGACTGCTCAGCTTTGTGCGTTGGTCGTAGGGGTTTCTCACACTAACCAAATAAAAAAAACATATATATTTTTAATTATAATTGTGTTATAAATTATAAATTATAAATTTGTTCACTTTTATTAATAATTATTTGATAACAAAAAATGATATTTAGTTCAATGGGTTATATTCTTCAAATTTTAAGATACCTACGTTCGAATCTTGTTATGAGGATACTTTTCAAACTGTTATGATATGGATGAAATAACTTTTAAAAAAATACAATTATCTTGTAATAAATTAATGATTGATTTTGTTAATGCACGAAAAAAAAAAGTTCAAAAATAACTTTCCAAGTTAGAGTGTAGGTAATCTATATAATCATCATTTCAAATTAAAAAGTGGCATTCCAATTTCAAAATTTGTAAGTGTAACAATATCTAATCATCATTGGAACACATGAATATGACTACATAGTAATTAAGTTATAATATTATCATATCATGAATTAGCTAACAATGTTTAATCATCATTAAACATATAGTAAGTTATAATGTTATCATGAATTGTAGTATCTTAATTAAGACAACCATAAATATGATAGATCATAATAAAGGACACATATATAATACCAATATCGTTGTAACTTGTCTAGAATGGTAGCTTTAAGAATTTGAATTGTAATATCCATCCATCATAACCTCTTCAATTTCCATGGTTGCATTCAAGCTAAATCTAATCATAATATCTTTGATCAAAGAGCATGTTTCTCTAACATAAGTGTGTGTATCTTATGAATTATCCTTTGCTTGTTGAGGTTTGTAACTCCTACCTATAAATTTTATAGGTGATCATAGATCATTTGTACAGCTCAAGTAGGCCTAGCATTTATGACTAGAATTTCGAAGAGAAGGTCCAAGGTTCAAATTCAAAAGGAGGTAGGATTGTACACCATACTCTGATAAGGATGGATAAACACTTGGATAATCAGATCATGCCATATGGCATATAGCCTCATGGACAATAAAACTACTTTACTTTACCTTCTTTATCATTGGCCAATTTCTCTACTTGTTTTTTCATATCTTTACATTAACTAGTCAAGCTCTATGTTTTTCCTTTATATGTGACTCAATTTCTATGCCATAACTCATAATCGGAGCCACATATTAACCCAAATGACAAATATGATCACAAAATCTATAAATTATAACATATATGTATCATTTGACATTTAGATTTCCGTAATAATAACACATGATAATGTTTTGTTTAAAATTGAACCCCAAAAGTATTCTTAGAAAACAATGTTTAGTTGGAAAAAACTTTGGACAATTAGCCCAAAGGTTTATCTACATAACTTTTACATGTGTATAGTCCCAAAAAATATTTTTATTATTTCAACATTATTGCATAAAGTGCAATTGTGATCATAGATGCCTAGTTTGCCTAGTTTTTTTTACTAACAAATTGTAGTGTAAAATCCTCAAAGCTCATAGCATGGGTCAATAATTTGTCTTGTTTTCTCATGTTGTTAAGATCAAATTCTATTCATTATTATCCTTGGTGGGAAAGTTCCATTTAGCAATTACCCTATTTGGTAGTGAGAAAATGGGATGAAGGGCAAATCTATTACTTCGACTGGTAGATCAAACATCTATTAACCTTTGGTTCAAATCTAATATTTGCATGGGCTAAATTTCATTATAATAAATAGATTTTGAATCAAATGGCTTAGTTTAAGATTTGTATTAGATTGATGGGTGTAGTTATTTGTATCACATGGATACTTTTTTTATTATAGAAAAATCTCTCATTCTAGTATTGCTCTTTTAGATCCTATAAATAAATAAACGTTCTAATATCTCATATATTGATATGATTTGCATGGGGACTTTGGTCATATTATAGTAGTTTGTTATATTTTTCACTAGTATATTCTACCAAATGTTGGAAGGGGAGAAACTTGAGCTATGTATCAAGGAGCTACATCTTAATTATAATAATTCACACAATGTAACAAAATGTTAACATCTTTATTGTTTAAATGTTTATGTTATTACCAATTTTTATATTTTTACTTTAACTATGTTGAAATATCCTCTTCAAGTCCATTAATGCTTAGGGGAATGATTTATCATCCAATTCCAAAGTTTAATTTTGTTATCTATTTTATTTAATGCATGGTTAAACAAATACCTAACTATCTATAATTGATTATGAAGGTGACCCATGGGAATTGATCCTTAAGATCATATCCCAAAGTGATGACACTATTTTAAATCAAGGGGCTAAGTCTAGAATAAGTCATCCTTGATAAAAAAATTTCATATAGATAGAGAATAATTTGTAAGAAATTATCCTATTACTCACTTTAATTTCTTATAATACTAAGATATCTCCTAGGTGTTCATATACAAATTGTTTAACCTTGTATTTGTAGGTGGATATTGAAACATGTATTATGAGACATGAATTTACTCTTAATTCAAATTATTTAGGGTTCCAAAAGTTCCCGTAGCAAGAACTTAAAACTAATTCTTAATGAACTCAGCTCTCTTTCTCCTATAAAAGTCTCCTAACTTGGGATTTCATTCTTTGTTCAAAATAATAAACTTGGAATGGTGTCTACCCTTAGTTAAAACATGTATATTCTTTTCTTAATCAACTAAAATCACCATGGGTCCTAGTTTCATTCATTTGTCTATACTTTCATTGCATTTTAAAGAGGTGTTCCTCTCAAATTTTAAATCATATTTTTCCCTTTATTATGTCAACCTAATTAACAATCATAAGGATGTTTATGATGTTGATAATTTTGTTGGAATATATAGTGTTAAGCTTAACACCACATATTTCTAAATCCACCTTAAATTAAATAAGGGATATGGAGAGAGATCCTTAACAATCATACCCTTTAAGAGGTACTCTCTTACTCCAAGATGCTCCTATAATCACACAAAATACACCTTGGGTATGACCTTGGTCAAGATATTTATTGTTTACTCCATTGAAAATATAGAATGGATCAAGCATCCCATGGGCATAAAGCCATCACACATAGTACATCTAAATATTAATATGCTTAATCTATTGATGAAACAATGGATTGCAAATTAATATTTAAAATAAACAATAATGTTTGACATAATCTCAATGAAGATTGAGTTTTGGCTAGATCAATGGGTGATTAAGGATATTGATGATGAATTCAAGATAGTTGCCTCTTGATGTTGTGACAAGTCAAATAATATGTATAATCTTAACAATCATCCAACTTCTTGTCCTTCCTAGGAAGGGAGACTCTATGGCTATGGTGGTGAAGGCAAATTATGTTAACGAGTGATGACATCATAGATTTTAATATCTTGACTATGAATCTTTGAGGTACATGAGTTGACATTGGTTGGCTATTGGACATCCTCTTATATATCCTTCTAGTGGTGTTTGTGAGGGGTGCATCTTAGGGAAGCGTCATTAAAAGTTCTCAAAAAATACTATCATGTATTCTACATGATCTGTGGAGCTCATTCATAATGATATTTGTGGATCCAAGGGGCACCATCTCTATCCAAGGCTAAATTATTTCGAACTTTCATTAATGATTTCCATAGATATATTTAGTTTTACACATTCCATGTCAAATATGAAGCTTTTAGAAAGTTCAAGGACTTCAATGCTCTTGTATAGAACTAATTCAAGGGGAAGATTAAGTGCTTGAGGAAAAATAGAGGAGGCGAGTATGTAAGTCATACCTTTTTTGATTTTTGACTTTTCATGGTATTTATTTTCAAAGGACTATTCGTTATGCCCTAGAATAGAATGGGGTAGTTGAGCAAAAAAAACCATTATCAAAGTGGCTAGATATTTATTGCATGCCAAGTTGATGGATCCTGATATTTGGGACAAAGAAATGAATCTGACTTGATTTGTTTGGGGTATAAATCCTATTGATATATTAATAAGCAACAAGCCTAATATGTCTTACTTATGTACTTTTAGATCTATTGCATGGGACCATTTTCTTAAAGCTACATAGAAGGTAGATGTGAAGATCCATTATTGTATTTTTGTGGGGCATTTTGATACCTTCAAGGCTTATCATTTATATGATTCTGACATTCGAGATATTATAATTTAGTGAGATGTGATCTTTAATGAGGTGCTTTCAATTGTTTGTTCTATTTCTCTTCTTATTCTTTTATCCAATGAATTTTCTTTCACAACTCTCTTAGTTATTTTTTATTTGTTAGAACTCAATGTTTCGATGATTTGTATTATGAAATTATAGATATTTAAATACATAGAATACCTAAATTTGGTATAATAGCCTTGCAACTACCCTTGTCTTATAATGCATTCATAGTCCTTGTGATGGAAGGCTATAACACACTCATGTCAAATGGGCTATAATGTAATAAATCTTAATATGCTCTCCCTCATTACATCATAGTCTTAGCTTTGGCTCTATCTTTATTTCTTGGCTCTTGTTGTGGCTCTTAGCTTCTGACTTGATGAAATGTTCTAGGGTGATGTAATTTGAGAGAAATCACCCCAATGTATACTATATACTAAAATACTCAGGAGTGTCGAGTTCCATTGAACTTGTACTCCAAGAATACATTTATTGTAATTACTTTATTCAATATGTATTCAATTTCTAATGCTTATAGAATTTTATGCATGAAGTATCTTCATGTGAAGGATGTGCTACCATGCATCCTATGTTGATTACTAAACTGACTGGTTCCTAATTTTTGTCTTGTATGTGATGGAAAGAAAGTTATGTAAGGCTTCTTTTGCTTCTTTACATTCTAGTTTTCATTTCTTCTATATGATCAAGTTTTGAATTCTTTGCAAGTTCTTTTATCATGAGTTATTTGATATGATAAATAGGATGTATGTTCTGCATATAGTCCTTAGTTCTACATACTTGTCTCAACCCCTTATATGATCCCATAGATGCCACCATTTTTACTTTAATATGAATGTAGCATATTGTAAGTGTTTAATAGTATTTATCATTGAGCCATTATGACCCAATCATTACTGATATTGTTTGAAAAATATCCCTTTATTTTAGATTATGTTGTTTATTTTGGTGATATCTCATTGCATCTTGGCATTTTGTATATTGATTTCTTGTGATGTTGGTATACTTATTGGCAAAAGCTTTGTAAGATCCCATGCTTCAATAATGATGTAAGGATCCTTAGTTCTACACGGTATAGAAATAAACATTATTCTCTCAATAAGATTGAGTTCATTAGCTATGTCATGCTTCTTGAGAGCTTCCATCATGATAGACCATGCATCTTGTAAATATGTTGCTCTATATTAGGGAAAGAGAGTAGTAAAAGAATTAACCTTGTTCAACTCACCTTTAATCTAGGAATTATTATACTTCTTGGATTTCTAATGATCAATGTTTGATGTATCCCATGGCTTGGGCTTATCATGTCTACTTTTGTATTTTAGCGGTCTCCACTCCTATTTGTTCTCCAATGGTTTGGAGTGATCAACTAATGCATTATTTCTTGTATAACAATTTGCATGATTTAGATGAATCCAATCTTCTTGACATGTCATATCTTTGGTTGCTTCAAAGTCATACCAAAAATTATTGTGTGCAACAAACACATGTTATTCTTCTTCTTGATATTTTTTTCTTTAACTTGATTCTCTTTGGCTACATATTGTACCTTTCTCCAAATTTGATTTTGATTGTTTTATGATAACTTGTATTCTTGTTGGTTCATCTCTCATGAGGGATATCCAATTGTAAATAGATTATGCCAATATCCCTTCACTATGTGGCTATTTTTACCACAAAGTTTATACATCTTTTGTATGTGAAAAATATTTCTTTGTTGTAAAGAATAATTTCTCTAATTCTGATATCCATAAGAATTATTTCTTTGTTGAAAGTGTTGTTGAGGTCTTATACCTCTTCCAAATGGATGTTTCTCTTTTTTATTTGTAATAAATACTTATTCTTCTTCTTGTTTTGAATGTGAGACCTCTACTTTCTGAAGTACATTCATCAACTTTTTAAATTTTGGTGTTTGTTCAATGATATTTACTATTATCACAAATACATTGTATTGAGAAAGGAGAGATATGAAAATAATTAGAACTAATGTTTTATCAAATATATTTTCTCCTAATGTTTGTAATTATGCTCTTAATTCAAAAATTCTCCTCATGAAAGATTCAAGTTTCTCTCCACTCTTCATCTTCAAGCAATGGAGTTGGCTCTAGAGAAATAGAATTTGATTTTGATTCTTTACTTCAAAGATTATTTATAACTTCTCTCATGCATCTTTGGTCATGGTTGAATCCCAAATGTATGTTTGTACTTCATTTGCTAATCTAAACATGATGATCAACCTTTACCTTGTATTTATCTTGTCAAAATTGATCTAATTTTTACCTTTTATAGTAGAATGGATAATGGTTCTATCTACAACTTGTCATACTTATTCAAACTCAAGCTATGTTCTAATTTTGGTCTTCCAAGTAGCATAATTATTCCACCTTAATAGTTAGGAATTAGGCAACAAGAAATTTGGTGCACCATTAGCGATATCAAAATTTCACAAAAGTTAAATATTTTCTTCATTAAATTAACCTCAAAAAATGCCTTTCAACTACTGAAGAATCATGTACCAACATGGCACCTTCATGGTACAAATGTAAATATGTAATAGATTTGGGTTGAGTCTGTAGTTTAGATTGGAGATCTATATTTTCCCTTTTTTATGTAAGTATCAATGTGCAAGGAAATGCACGTGTCATGTAAGTAAGAGTGCAAGAGTGTATTAAGAGAATGTGCACAAGTGTCATGTATGTAAGTAAGAAAATATGTAAAGTGAGGATGTGCACAAGTATCTAGTATTAGGAGTGCATGTAGAAGTGTGCGAGTGTCATACAAACAAGTATACATGTAAGAAGAGAGTGAAGAGTCTAGTATACAAGTAGAAATATGAGAATCCAAAGTTCAAGAATAAGATAGGTTGTATCTCCTAAATATGTGAGGAATGCAATAATCAAGTACTTGAAGAGTCATCTTGTATGGTTATATTCTGGAGACAAAGCTCCATGAAATATATTTGAAGAGAGCAAGATATAGAAAAGTGATCAAGCTTGTATATAGATTTTTGAGCAATTTATATTGTAAGTATTCTTCATGCATGTACATGAATTATTTTGGTCATTTACATTCATATTTGATATTATAAGTGAATGTTATTTCATAATTTTTTCAATGAGTTTACACATGTTTTTATGAGGGGTCATGGTCCCCTCATACTGAGTGGGGTTTGAACCTTGAACCTCTCAAAGAGAAGCCAAAGCCCTTACCACTACAGTAAGCTTACAACTATGAATGTTATTTCATTATTACATTGGTCTTAATATATATTTAATTACTCATATCTATACTTCGACTCTTGATTATTGATATTTAGACCTGTAATATTATGGTTTAATTATACTAGACCTTGTGATATTTTGAGGTAGCAGGTCTTAAAATCCAATAGTGGTATCCGAGCTACCACTTAAATCTATCAATTTTTGATAGAGTTATATTTAAAAATCACCATAATATTAGAGTATGTCCACTTTGGAAGTAGTGAAGACTTGGACTCTATTTTAAAGGTTTGATTGAGTAGATATTGAGGGGATAGATAATAGTCACCCTGATTTGGATGCTAGGGTCTTTCCACTTGGTTCAAGGAAAAATAAGAAATACTAGGACTCATCTTGAATTGATTTACTCTCAAGAGATAGTTAGACACAAGGGGATATCCATAGTCACCCTGATATTTATTTTGGATTCTCTAGAAAAGAGGAGAATTATATTTTTCTTAGGTACGACCTAAGACATCATAGGATTGAGGAAAATCAAAGCACTTAAATAATTGAGGAGCATTCCGACTCCCAAATAATAGAGAAGTATCAAATCTCCAAGATATTGAGAAGAATCAAAGCTTCTAGGGATTGAGAAGCAATATAAGCTTTCAAAGATAAAAAATATTTTAAGATAACTCAGATAGAATCTAGAGTGTGGTAAAAATAATAAAACTATAACTTTCTACTAATATTGAAGATTTTTTTACAGCTAAGAGTACAAAGTATGAATAAAATTCAAGTTGTAGTAAAGTAAGGTAAAAGAAAAAAGGGCCCTAGTAGTGCCCAAGCATAGAAGAATCATCCAATATTGATAATATTCCAAGAGTAGAGTAGAATCATTTGAGCCAAAAAATCTCAAGCATAAGAGCATAATCACTCAAGTTTGATAAAGCTCAAACTCAAAGAAGAAGCACCTGAGCTTGGAAGAATACCAACCATAGAAGTGTTATTAAAAGAAGAAGCACCTAAGCTTAGAAGAAGACCAATCATAGAGAAGCTGCTTAGAGAAGAAACACCTAAACCTGGTAGAGAATGCAAAAAATCAAGTCAGGGAGCATCTAAGCATAAGGAAAAAGACCAAGGATGATTGATATACAACAAAGGAACACAAACAAGAGAATGGTGCTTAAGGATATTAAGCAAAGGAGCTCATTATATTTAAATTAGCATTTAATAAGCACTTAAGGTGCTTACAAAAATAAGCTCTGTCTATTAAGAGTAGAAGGATATTAAGCAGTGGAGGGAAGTGATCTAATAGAGCTCACAAAGAAGGATAAGTAGAAGCAGAGAGCCAAAGGATATTAAGCAGTAGAGAGAAGTAGTTGAGCTCACATAGAAGAATATCAAGCAATGGAGTTCATAAAGAAGGATAACTAGCAATGGAGATCATAAGGATAACAAGTAGTTAATCTCACACAAGGATAACTAGTAGTGGATATCATAAGGATATCAAGTAGTTAATATCACACAAGGATAGCAAGCAGTGGAGAGAAGCACTTGAACAATGCTCATGCAATAAAATATTTAGGAGGGAAACCAAGCCTTAAGAAACACTCATGCAAGAGGAAACCAAGCCTTAAGCAACACTCATGCAAGAGGAAACCAAGCAATAAGAAACATCCATACAAAGAGATCATAGGCAAAAAGAAAAAAAGCCCAAAGCTCTATTGATAACAATGATAGGAAGATTTCATCCAACATTGTATCCTCATTCCTATTAGAGAATGTAGAACAACAAATAGAGTAGTGAGGAAGTCATAGGTCCAACAATTTTTTTTGGAATGCAAGATCTTGTGAAGCATTATAATAATGCTCATTGTTGCTTGGAAGGAAAGATCGCACAAAGCATTATAAAAATGCTCATTGCTACTTGGAAGGCAAGATCGTGCAAAGCGTTATAGAAATACTTATTTCTACTTGGAAGGCAAGATCGTGTGAAGCAACGTTCATTGCTATATGTAGTATAACACCTGATTCCAAGGCACATGAAATAGCCAGTGCAATAATATTTTATAACTTCTAATTTCATATTTGACTGCCATGCAGATGTTGAAAGTTATTTAAGGCATCAAGAGGATTAATTAGTTTATTGCAGTCTTTAGAGATGTTATACAAGCAAGGAGTAAAATGTAAGAAATATTACCTTAACTTAATAATAGACCTAAGTTAAAAGGGTTAATAACTTAGGTACTTTGATTATTAAGTTGGAGTTAAATTTTTATTAATTATTTGATTATTAGGTGGGAGATATAAGGTTTTCTACTATAGTTTGAATTTAATATTTCAAGTTTTTAAAATTTTGAGTTTTTTAATATTTATTAAAGTATGGAGTGATAAGGTTTTCTACTTCAAATAGGATTATTTAATTTGGATTTGATTTTTTTAAGCTAGTAGAATATTTTAAAGTTTTTAAGTTTTTGAAATTATTAAAGTCATTTGGAATTTTAAAATTTAAGAGAAATTGAAATTAGAAGAAATTTTAAAAATTTTACAAATTTAATTCATCTAGGGAGTTAAAAGGATTTCTACATCAAAGGTTTAGAAATTTTAAAATTTCAAAATTTCCTGTTTATTCTTTGAAATTACAATTTATTAAACTTTGGAGTTAAAATGTTTACTACTTCAAAGAAATTCTAAAATTTATTCTTGAATGAGTTCCATTATATCAAACAATAAAATATTTCGTTCTAAATATCAACTTTTGAAAGGATCAAATTTTGCATCATGGAAGAACAAAATGAAATCAATTCTTACAATAGAAAAACTATGGGATATAGTAAGTGGAACAAAGAAAAAACCTAGTGAGGATGAAAGAGAAATACAAAAATTTGAAGAAAGTGATGCAAAGACACTCATGCTAATTACATTTGGAATAATTGATGAGATACAACCATATTTAAGTGGAGCAAAAACTTCTACAGATGCACGGAATGCATTATGCAAAATATTTGAAGGGAAAAACACAACAATAATTCTGAATTTACAATATCAATTATATTCTTTAAAGGTTAATAGTAGAGAAAGTATATAACTCTTTATTAAAAAAATAACAGATATAAAGGCAAAAATTTTGACTTTGGGAGAAAAGGTAGAAGATAAATTTCTTGTTCAAGTTACATTAAGAGCACTTCTAGAAAATTATAAATATTTAGTTACTTCTTTACAAGTTCTAAGTAAGGAGACTACATTTGATGATTTAGTCAATATTATTTAGGAATATGAAGTAGAAAATTTAGTCAAGGATGAAATGACTAATAATGCCTTGGTATCTAAAGAAAATATACCAAGTAATATTGCTACAACATCCAAGTATAGATCTAAATGGAATTCAAGATTCTATCATATATGTAAGAGAAAGGGTCATAGTACAATTTTTTGTAGATATAATCAAGGAAATCAAATGAATAAAATATTTTAGCATAGACAATATAAACCTCAATATTGATATAATAAATAATGACAACATCAATTTCAACCTCAATATCAACAATTTCAATATCAGTCTCTATACAAATATGGTCATCCATAATAAGATCAACTACAATATAAAGAAAGGAAACTTGTATTGAAGAATATTACATTATTTGGTACATGCTAATGTACCCCCATGGTACCTTCATGGTAAAACTATAAATATGTAATATATTAGAGTTGAGTTTATAGTTTAGAGTGTGATTTATATTTCCCATTTCATGTAAGTGTCAATGTGCAGGAAATGCACAAGTGTAATGCACAAGTGTCATGTAAGACTGCAATGTGCAGGAAATACACAAGTGTCATGTAAGTTAGAGAGTAAGTGTAGATTGAGATAATGTGCACATGTATCATGAATGTAAGTATGCAAATATGTAACGTGAGGATGTGCATAAGAGTCTTATATTAGGAGTGCATATAGAAGTGTAAGAGTCATATAAATATGTCATAGATTTAAGTGTCTATATAAGAAGAAAGTGAAGGGTCTAGTATGCAAGTGGAAAGATGATATGCCAAAGGTCATGGGACTTTTCATATGGAGATAAATAGTCAAGTACTTGAAGAGTCACATTACTATGACTATATTATGGAGATAATTCTCCATGATAAAGAAATCTGAATATCAGATTACTGAGTTGTAAGAAAAAGAAAAATAATAAAGCTTATATACAAATTTTAAGAAATTAATATTGTAATTTTTCTTCATGCATAGTTCATGAATGACTTAGGCCATTTACATTCATATTTGATTATATAAATGAATGCTATTTTCAGTATTATATAGGCCTTGATATACATATTAATTATTTCATATTTTATTCTACTTTTCATTAATATTATTATGCCTATTTTATATCGGGACCTATGATATTTTGTGGTACTAAAGCTTAAAAAGCCAACAAATTAGTCCAAGAAATTCATGAAATTCAAGAATTAGAAGAAACATAAGAAGAAAATGAATTCAAAGCTCTTATAGTAAAACTCTTGGTTAATGAAGATATTCATTCTTCAAAGATTTTTGAAGATACTAATGTTGCAAATGTTATAGAAAATTAGGATACAAGAGAAAAGACTTCAGAAAGACAACAAGGCAAGATCAAGACTAGGACTAAAAAAAATGAATAAATAAATAGAAGAAGATTAGGAAAGTAAAGAGGAAGAAAGCTAAATGAGATGTAGACTAAAATAAAGTGTTAGAACAAGAAGATGAATATGTATATCAAATAGAGATTCATGCATAATGTAAGGTCACATGAAGATTGAAGACATAGATCAATATTAAAGACTAAAGTCTTCAATAACCAAATAATGTAATACTGAAGAACACAAGCTTATACTGATAGGGGGGGTGAACAGTATAAGACCACTTTTTACTTTTCTTTCCCAAACAATATTATGTAATGTATCAATGGTAATATCAATAGCAGTACTCAAAACAATGCATAAATCACCACACACAATAGAGACACCAATTTAACTTGGTTCACCCAATGTGGGCTAATCCACAAAGAAAATATTTCACTTAAATTTTCGTAAAAAATATCTTAGGAATCCTTTCCCTATTACAATGTTTATGGACCTCTGTCCAAAGGAGACACCAATATCCTAATAAAGTTTATGGATCTCTATCCATAGGAGATAAGAATCCCTTTAGTTAGTTTGTGGATCTCTATCCATAGAAGAACTCCTTCTCCTCTGCTCTGGCTGGTGATACTCTAGAAGACTACTGCATCCACTGCACTAGCTTGTGGATCTCTCTCCATATAATACTCTGTCCTCACTCAGAATATCTTTGTCCTCACTGCTATGGCTAATGGATATCTATCCACTGGAGACTACTATCCTCTACTCTATCACCTCCAAAGCTTGCTCTTAGCTCTGTCTCAAATCTGCACTAAACACAGTCCTTTGATCTAGCACAAATCTGCTCAATCTCTGTCTCTGATCTACACTAAACACAGTCCTTCGGTCTAGCACAAATTTACTCAATATCTGTCTCTAATCTACATGAAACATAGTCCTTCGATCTAGCACAAATATGCTCAATCTATGTCTCTGATCTACACTAAACACAATCCTTTGGTCTAGCACAAATCTACTCAATATCTGTCTCTAATATGCACTAAACATAGTCCTTCGATCTAGCATAAATATGCTCAATCTGTGTCTTTGATATGCACAAATATATCCTCAAATATGCACCAAAATTTATCCTCAAATTTGTTCTCAAGCCTTAACACAAATCTTGATCCAATTACTAATCAACTCTACTCACAAGTCTTCTCAAAGACTTACCTCAAATCTGTCCAACAAGTCCTCCCTAGAACTTGTCCAATCTGCTCAAAAAGTCTTCACCAAGACTTACCTCAAATCTACATTGTAAGCTTCCATAAAAGCTTACCCAACTCAGTCCTTAAGTCCAATCTAGGACTCACTCAAATCTATCCACTAGCTTTCATAAAAGCTTTATACAACTCAAATCAATCTATCATAGAAAACTTGTTCAATCACACAAACAAGTTTCACACAGAATATTGTTTTAATCTCACAGAAACATATAGGGAATGGTTAGAGACTCAATATATTTCACACTCACAACAATACTTTAATCACTTTCAAACTTTCTTGTTTAACCACATAAACATATAGAGAATGGTAAGAGATTCAATATGTTTTACACTCAATCACTTTCAATCTCTTTCTCAAATTACTAAAGAAAAATTTATTTTATAGAACTTGAACTATCACTCCAGCACTTCCAATCAACTAAGCTCAATAAACTCCACTCAACCAATCACTCAATAAAATATTATTCAATATTGCTTATCAAACAAACCTCACATAACAATGATACTCATGATCTTTCACAAACCCTAGTTCAAGATATTTCTCAACTTCACATAACAATGATACTCATGATCTCTCAAAAACCTTAATCATGCACATGAATGCTTACTCAAATATTTCCAACAATGCTTATCAAACAATCCTTTTCACTCCAACTTAGCATTCACAACATCCAATCCAACAATATTTCACTCACAAGGAAGATGTGCCCATACCTTTGTTTGATGAAGAATTGACCTCAAAACCTATCTCAATCACAATCAACCTCTTTGCCAATATTAAAGGTTAGGTAGCAAAAACCTTCTCAAAATTTCATTCAAATATTCCCTCAAAATATTTCACCATACAAAGCATTAAATCTCAATTACACCTTATAATATCCACTCTTAAAAATGATTAGCAAAAATTAAACAATTCACTTCAACAATTAATTTCCTTTATCCACCTTATTACTCCTCTCAAATATTTAACACAATAAGACTTTATTTTAAAATAAAATATAATCTCCTTTAAAACCTTATTACTCCATCCAACTCCTAATCATCAAAAACCACAATAATATTTTTAATTTTTATAAACCTTATATCTCCCTCCTAACAAAACTTCATGCAACATTAAAACCTTAGGATAAAATTTAATTTAAAAAATCAAATACCTATTTTGCCCTCGGTGGAATTTGATCCCCCGTTGTGCTGCCACCAGCGTCCTAGCCATGACTCAACTACCGCGCGAGATAGGCGCTCACCTTGAAATACAAAAGCACCTTGTGTGCTTTGTATTGTGTGTTGGGCGCCTAAACTTAAAATGACCATGCAAAAACTATCATCGAGGTTCGATCATGGGACCTCCCACCTTGCAACATATTAACACACAACAACTTGCCACTAGCCCAACCACATAGTTGGTTATGAGGTTTTGAGCCTCCCTTCCTTTATACATTTTTTGGTGTCAAATAAAACAAAAAAAATTTCTTCCTTGCACGTAAATCGTGAAAATTGTAGGATCTCTAATGTAATTTTAACGAAGGTACTCTCTTTGCAACCAAAGGCATGTGGTATTTATACCATTGTGCCATCTCCCTTTGGATGTCGACGGAGGGGGAAACTTCGTATGACATCGACGCTTAATAAATCAACTTTTCCCTTATAACCCTAACCTTATGGTTAATTAAATTAATTTATAAATTACTTAATAATGAAATTATTATAATTAATTTAATAACTTTAAGGTTAATCAAATTAAATTTATAAATTAATTTATAATGAAATTATTATAATTAATTTAACAACTTTAGGTCTTACCATTAGACCTTTAATATTATAATATTATTTTTCTTGGGTCTTCCTATTGCTCCTTTAGACCTTATCTGACCACCTTGAATATTATAATAGGAGATATTATAATATTATTTTCCTTAGGCCTAGAAGCAATATTTCTCTTGCACTTTCTTACTAAAACTGACTCTTGACATCCTTTTGCATTGTTCACTGAAACTGACTGTTGACATCAATGGCAACAAAACTTGCTCATATTTCCAACAATATTCCTCTTTGTTATTGATGGCAACCCATTTACCTTTTACCATTTCCTTTACCTCTTTTTGTTCTGCTCCCCTTGAGAAACTGCTCCCCCTGACTAAATTCTCTCCCCCTAACTCAAATATCTCCCCCTTTGTTATCAATGGAAAATGGCCACCTTTGGGGCTTGGGGCTAAGAATAAGAATCTTATCTTAGCCCCTCCCCCACCTTCTCTTGAGGTGGTTATTTTTGGGAAGGGAGTATCTCTACTCCCAACATACACTGACTTTTACCTTTGTCCATCTTCTTCCTTAACTGATCCTTGTGATTTATCTGACTGTTCCTATTCCTGCTTGTCTTTGGAAGTTCTAATCTACACCACTTGGCTATATGCCTAACATTATTGCACTTGAAACACTTAATATTGTTATTCCTTAAATGTGAAAATATCTTGGGGTTTCTCCTGGTGAAGCCATATCCATTCCTATCATGAATCCTGTAATTTACTGCCTTGTGACCAAACTGATTACAAGAGTAGAAATACCCTTGAAAAATATGTATGTTTATGAGATTTCCATCTCCCTGTCTTTCATGTGTCCTACACTATGTATCCTTGTGCCCAAACCTATGATATGAGAAGCATCATCCATTAAAACTACCTTGCCTTGACCCCATGGTCTCTTAGTCTCTTTTACCCTGTGCTGCTTCCTGTTCCATTTGTTCCTCATTTGTGCATTATTCCTTTCCTTGTTGAACTTTCTATTGTTCAACTCTTCCTCATAAGTTTCACTTTCTCTTACACTCTCCTCTTCTGAAGCTTCTTATACAATGGAACCTAATATTGAATTCTCTCCTTGTTCTATTTGTACTTGTTCAAAGCTAAGTCTTGTCTTGTTTTATGAAGATCTTTGTACCTTGATAATCTTATCCAAGTTCTCTGAGCTTCTCCCAAACCTGTGTAGCTTGTCCTTAGAATATTTTACTTCCTTCTTTAGTGAAGCTACCTCATGCTATAACCTTTCACATTCCAAGACCTTTGCCACTAACCTCTCTTTAAATCCCCTTGCCTTAGCTATTGAGTTGGTTAGATCTTCTATAAGCTTTTATTTATCTTCATCACACTCTTGAAATTGAATCTTGAGTTTTGAGTTTTACTTTCTTACCTTCCTTAATGCATCAAGGGCAAAAATAAACTCACCCTCAAGATCAACTTCTCCTTTCTCTAATTATTTCTCTATTTGTTTACCTTTAGGATCATCTTCATTCCTTTTTTATTTATTTCCACTAGAAGTACTTCCTTCTTCTTCTATTGCCATAAGAAGACTTTCCTCTTCTGGACCTTCAAGTGTATCTTCATATTCATCTTCACTGAAACTAAATCCATTCCTTGTACAACTATCTTCAAGATGACCAAAGTTACCACATCTAAAACACTTGATAATAATTTGACCTCTCTTTATAACATCTTCTTTTTCTACTATCATAAAAAAAGTTTCTTTTTCTTCATCATATGAGGACCTATCATCACTATCACTTGAACTCTTACTTGCCTTGTCCGCATAAAAACTATTCATATGCATTTGGAAAAACTTCTTTCCTTGCTTGATTTTTCCATCCATATTTTTCTTTTAATACCCTTTGTTTTCCTGTTTCCTTGTTCTTATGATCCTGTTTTTCATCTTCACTACTAATTCTAGCTTTTGGAAAATCAATTGCATAGTGACCATATTTACCATAATTAAAAAATATAACTAATTTTGTATCTTTATACTTTCTTGAGTCCTTGTTCCTTCTGCCATAATTTGCTTCTTCATCATTGGACAACTCATTGCTTGAATCTGACTTCTTACCCTTTGTCTTCTTAGTAACTTTAAAGGCTGATTATTTTTAGGGAATAAGTTCCTCTTTTATTCTCATCTCAAAAGCTGTGAGAATTCCATATAATTCATCCCTTGTAAAAAGTTTTATATCTTTTGACTCTTCTATAGCTGAAATATTTTCACTATACCTTTTGGGAGTGACCTTAAAATATTATCACAAACATATGTTTCTTCAACATTAAGCCCAAGTCCTTGCATGGAGTTAAAAACAACATCTACATGAAGTAGATATGCAACAACATTTTCCTCATCCTTCATATTTAGGTCTTCAAATGTTCTCTTGTAATTTTGCAACTTTTCTCTTTTGACCCTTTTGCCTCCCTCATATATACCTTTCAACTTATCCCAAATTTACTTTGTTAGTGTGCGATGCATAATATTTATAAATTTGGTTAGTGTGCGATGCATAATATTTATAAACTCTGTTTCATGCAAACCATTTAAGATTCCATTCATTACCTTTGAATTATTTAGTTGTAGAAGCTTACCATATTTATATGTAGGTGGAGTAGCTGGTTGTATGTATCCATCCTCAACTGCTTGCCATATTTCATTCCCTAGTGCCATTAGGTGAATCTTCATTCTCATACTTCAAAGTGCATAATTTTTCCCATAGAACAATGGTGTTGAATTCCCTAAAGATCTATTATGATAATCCATCTGTATTCTTATGATATTTTCCTTCAAGCTGTTAAAATATTTCAAAGGAACTCGCTCTAATACCAATTGAAGAACACAAGCTTATACTAAGAGGGGGGTGAACAGTATAATATAAATTTTTACTTTTCTTTCTTAAAAAATATTATGAAATGTATCAATGGAAATATTAATAGCAGTAATTAAAGCAATGCACAAATCACCACACACAATAAAGACACCAATTTAACATGGTTGAACCAATGTGGGCTACTCCATAGAGAAAATATTTCACTTAAATTTTCTCAACAAATCTCTTGGAATCCTTTCTCTATTACAATCTTTATGTATCTCTATCCAAAGGAAACACCAATACCCTAATCAAGTTCTTAGATATCTATCCATTGCAGAAACCAATATCCTTAGCTGGTTTGCATATCTCTAGCCATAGGAGAACTTCTCCTCTGCTCTGGTTGGTGATCCTTTAGAAGACTACTACCTCCACTGCACTGGCTTGTGCATCTCTATCCATAGAAGACTTTATCCTCACTTAGAAGATATTTGTACCTACCCTGGCTAATGGATCTCTATCCACTGGAGACTATTATCCTCTACTCTGTCACCTCCAAATATTACTCTCAACATTGTCTCAAATCTGCACTAAACACAGTCCTTCAGTCTAGCACAAATCTACTCAATCTATGTCTTTGATCTACACTAAATATAGTCCTTTGGTTTAGCACAAATATGCTCAATCTCTATCTCTGATCTGCACTAAACACAATCCTTCATTCTAGCACAAATCTACTCAATATGTATCTCTAATCTGCACTAAACACAATCATTCAGTCTAGAACAAATGTGCTCAATATCTATCTCTGATTTGTACTAAACATAGTCCTTTGATCTAGCACAAATTTGCTCAATCTATGTCTCTGATATGCACAAATATATCCTCAAATATACACCAAAATCTATCCTCAAATATATCCTCAAGATTTAACACAAATATTGATCCAATTACTAATCAACTTTGCTCACAAGTCTTCTCAAATACTTACCTCAAATCTATCCAATAAGTCCTCACTAGAATCACTATCAAGTCTTCTCTAATACTTACCTCAAATATATCCAACAAGTCCTCATTAGAAATTGTCCAATCTGCTCAACAAATATTCATCAAGACTTACCCTAAATCTACATTGTAAGCTTCCACAAAATCTTATCCAACTCAGTCCTTAAGTCCACTATAGGACTTACTCAAATATTTCCACTAGCTTTCAAAAAATATTTATACAACTCAACTCAATATATCATAGAAAACCTCTTCAATCACACAAACAAGTTTCACACAGAATCTTGTTTTAATATCATATAAACATATAGAGAATGGTTAGAGACTCAATATGTTTCACACTCACAACAATACTTTAATAACTTTCAAAATTTCTTGTTTAACCACATAAACATATAGAGAATGGTAAGAGACTCAATATGTTTCACACTCACAACAATACTTTAATAACTTTCAAAATTTCTTGTTTAACCAAATAAACATATAGAGAATGGTAAGAGCCTCAATATGTTTCACACTCAATCACTGTCAATCTCTTTCTCAAATTAGTAAAGAACAATTTGTTTTACAAAAATTGAACTATCACTCCAACACTTCCAATCAACTAAGCTCAGTGCAAGGATTCTCCTTGCTCTTCCAACGCAGATGCAAATTTAATAATGAATTTAATACAGAACAATAGATAATGCAATAGAAGGAATAACTAATCAAAAATGAAATAAATGATTGCCTCTTTAGGAGGGCAGATCCCTGCCTTATAGGCAATTGTGATAACGCAGATGAATAAAATTTGAGAATGTAAAAGATGATTATAAATCAAATAAAATCAATGTATATATATTAAAATGTCTTCTTTGGAGAAACATAGCCGACGCTATGTTTGGTATGTAGCATGACTCCCCTCGAAAATATTTGTCTTCAAAGCTGGAAATGTTTGGAAAATACTCTTAGGTTCCCATGTAGTGTCTTCTTCTGGTAGGCCCTGACATTTGATGAGAAATTCTTGGATGTGATGTGACCTCAGGATGCATGTTCTGCTTTGTAGAATGGCTTTCGACTAGAGATATATACACCCTTTTGTATCTAGTATTGGTAATTCTGATTGAGATTTCACTTTCTGGTCGATCACCTTTGTGAGACATTATCTAGCATGGTCATGGGATATTTTGGGTGGTAGTCCTTTTGGTTCATGAAAAACCTCCTCATATTTGGCCACAATGTTTTGTAGATCTTCTACTTGGATTTTTGGCACCTCTTGTACTACTTTTTCCATGCAATTAATTTGGCCTATGAATTCGTAGCCACCTTTTCTTGACATATTTTCCATGCTATGTGAGCTTTACTTTTTTTGATGGAGTTGTTGGCATTCCTTGGAGACAAATGATCTTCCCATTTTATTTCCATTCAATAAAGCATTTTTTGTAATTAAAATTGACAGTGATTTCCATTTGTTCCATCCATGCAACGTCCAAAATAACTTATGAATTCCCTAATTCCATGATAAAAAGAGGACCCTTCCAGGTATAACTTCCCATTTGTAATGAAATTGAAGATGTCTTACCTAGGCATTGACAAGTTTCCCTGCCTGCAGTTCTAACTTGAAATCTATCTTGACTGGAAGAATAGATGGGCAAATTTAATGTCCTAGCAAGTTTTGCATCAATAAAGTTATGAGTACTTCCTAAATCAATTAATAATATTACCTTTCTTTGTCAAATGAATCCTGCTATCTTGATTGTATGGTGAGAGGATAACCCCATAAGAGCATGTACTGAAATAGTCATGGTATCTTCTCCATCTACAACCACCTTGTTTTCACTTTGGTCATCATCTAGAGAATTATCAGGTGAGTTGTTCTCCTATATTTTGTCATCTTCGTTGTCAATATATTCAATTTGAAAGTTCTATCTTGGTAGACATGCCTGATATTTTGGATGGTGAGTGCAAAATTTATAGCAAAAATATCTTGATGGTTTATCATTTCTGTGAAAAGAGTTGTAATATTGAGGTTGACCATATGAATCACGTCATGTGGATGTTTCCAGTTGCACCTTCATCTTTGCCATATTGGAAATCCTTATACACTCATCTAACCGGGATGGATTTTGTAGGTCCACTTTGAATTTAATATTTGCTTTCAATACATTTCTAAAATCTGCAACCACCACCTCTAGCTATAAGTATTTTGCATAATGAATCATGCTCCTAAATTTTGAGATATAGTCCCCTATTGATCCCGTCTATTTGAGTGACAATAACTGCACTATGTAGGAACCCGTGGGACCTTTGTCGAATCTATGAAGAAAGGTGTCTGAGGACTCTTGCCAATGGTTGTAATTTTTTTCCTCACGTTTGAACCATGTAAACCATTGATAATCTTTCATGCCTAATTTGATTACCACAAAAGGAACATTTTTTGACTCCCAAAATTGGTAGAAGTCCAAGATGCCCACCATTTTGGCTATCGACCCATGTGGATCATGACCTTCAAATGTGGGCATACCAACGTGTGGATAATTGACTCCAGTAGGACCTCTTGGTTGGTGGTGAACATTGTTCCTATCTTGTTACTCGTTATTCCTCTATCGCTGGATGCAATTTTGGTAAGATCTATCGGAACCCCTTTGTTGCTCAAAAAATTCTTCATTTCCCATATCCTCATTATTTCTTTGGCCATTGATATTTGGGGACTGACTATTATGACCTCTTTGGTGTGTATAGTATTCATAATAAAGTCATTACTCTAGTGGTTGGGACTAGGAGGATTTGGTTGGGATTGTTTGGGGAATAGTTGGTTGAAGCTGGTAGTCATGTTATTAATACTCTCTACTAAGCGGAATAACATCTCATCAGTGACCTTGGGATGTCCTATTTATTCTTGAGTTGTGTTCTCTTGAGAGGAATTTAGGGAGGTATTGGATGCCATTTTGTTAATCAAGGGATGACTCGGGTTATAGCTACCAATTCCTAAAGGAGAAGAAGAATTTTGTGTACCTTTGCTTCTACGAGGTATTCTTGGTGATTCTGAGTTCTCCTTGTTGGAGGTATCCGAGCTTGATAATTGACCATTTGATCCTTTGATCCACCTTTTGCTCATGCACTTTTTAGAATTTCCTGCTTAGGAGCCTTTGTGCTTCAATTTCTACAAACATTTTGTTGAATGACCCAAACATTTGGTTTATAGTCTGCTTAATTATTGCTCAAACTATGACATTGATTCAAATTTTGGGTCTCCTCCTTGTGACTTCATACAAATTTTGAATTTTGAATTGGCAACTTTCCTTAACTCAAATCCTCGATCGACAACTTTTAGCAACTTTTCGAAGCAATTTTTGATAATTTTCTTGATAATTTTTTTCGAAGTAGTTTTTTTGACACTTGAAATGTGAGCGAGACTAGGAGATGAGGACATGAGGGATTGACCAAAGAGACACATGTCCACAACTGAGGACTAGGATACAACACATGAGATAATTATGCGACTGAAGCAAAATTGAAGTGACAGCTGGACTGTGGATACGACAGCTAAGACAAGACACAGGTAGATAGCTGGACTGTGGATACGATAGCTAGGACAAGACACATATAGCCAGTTACATAAGCATGGAAAAGAGAAGCGTGTGATCGAAGTCACATGTAACTAAGGGAACTTAGTTTCTTATGGAATCTCGCAAAATTCCCACACAGTGTATGTGGGATAAAGCACTCGATAAAAATTAAAAAAAATAAAATTTATTTCCCATACCTTAGTCGTGTGCTAAAAATTAAATTTAATCATGCGACGTGATTGGCTGGCAGGGATGTGCAATAACAGTGAATGTTATTCAGCGTCTCCAAAAATTTTAAGGCATGTTTTCATATGGTTTTTTGACTTCTCGCCTACGTAGGTAAGTATCGGTCACCCAAGAATTTAACCACCTTTCTTGCTGGTTAAAATACGACGACCATGATGATTTTCTTGCTAGAATCATCTCTACTCACTACTGGCACGTTTGATCACCTTATAACCTCTGTGCCATTTTTTCTGATGGGCCAAGAATGATATTAATAATAATAATTAATAGCATCTTTGAATTAGGGTTTTATACACGCTTTGTTTTAGAGGTCATTTATTGAAGGCCAACAGTGGATACGTGGAAATTGTTTATGGAGATGGTGACGAAATTTTCCCAGCTAGCTTCTAAAGTGAACATCCTTTCTACCTGCTATGGTGAAAGGACGCACTTATAACAATGGAATGCTGTATTTCCTAGATATTTGACTAATTGATACCACTTACAAGGATTCTCCTTGCTCTTCCAATTCAGATGCAAATTTAATAATGAATTTAATACATAATAACAGATAATGCAATAGAAGGAATAACTAATCAAAAATGAAATAAATGATAACCTCTTCAGGAGAGCAGATCCTCGTCTTATAGGAAATTGTGATAATGCAGATGAATAAAACTTGAGAATGTAGAAGATGATTATAAATCAAATAAAATCAAGGTATATATATTAAAATGTCTTCTTTGGAGAAACATAGTTGACACTATGTTTGGTATGTAGCACTCAATCAACTCCACTCAACCAATCACTCAATGAAATATTATTCAATAATGCTTATCAAACAAACCTCACATAACAATGATACTCATGATCTTTCACAAACCCTAGTTCAATATAGTTCTCAACTTCACATAACAATGATACTCATGATCTTTCACAAATCCTAGTTCAAGATAGTTCTCAACTTCACATAACAATGATACTCATAATATTTCAAAAACCCTAATCAAGATAGTTCTCAACTTCACATAACAATGATACTCATGATCTTTCACAAACCCTAATAATGCACATGAATGCTTACTCAAATATTTACAACAATGCTTATCAAATAGTCCTTTTCACTCCAACTTAGCATTCACAACATCCAATCCAACAATATTTCACTCACAAGGAAGATGTGCCCATACCTTTGTTTGATGAAAAATTGACCTCAAAATCTGTCTCAATCACAATAAACCTCTTTGCCAATCTTAAGGGTTAGGTAGCAAAACCTTCTAAAAATTTAATTCAAATATTCCCTCAAAATATTTCACCATACAAAGCATTAAATCTCAATTACACCTTATAATATCCACTCTTAAAAATGATTAGCAAAAATTAAATAATTCACTTCAACAATTAATTTTCTTTATCCACCTTATTACTCCTCTCAAATATTTAACATAATAAGACTTTATTTTAAAATAAAATATAATCTCCTTTAAAACCTTATTACTCCATCCAACTCCTAATCATCAAAAACCACAATAATATTTTTAATTTTTATAAACCTTATATCTCCCTCCTAACAAAACTTCATGCAACATTAAAACCTTAGGATAAAATTTAATTTAAAAATTAAATACCTCTTTTGCCCTTGATGGGATTCGATCCCTTGCTACGCTGCCACCAATGCCCTAGCCATAGCTCAACTACCACGTGATCTAGGTGCTCACCGTGAAATACAAAAGCACCTTGTATGCTTTGTATTGTGTGTTGGGCACCTAAACCAAAAACGACCACGCAAAAAATGTCGTCGGGATTTGATCACAGGACCTCCCACCTTGCAACATCTCAACACACAACCACTTGCCACTAGCCCAACCACATGGTTGGTTATGAGGCTTTGAGCCTCCCTTCCTTTATCCCTTCATTGGTGCCAAATAAAACAAAAAAACTTATCTTCTTCCTTGCACGCAAATTGCAAAAATTGCAGGCTCTCTAATGTAATTCGAACGAAGGTACTCTCTTTGCAATCAAAGGCACGTGGTATTTATACCATTGTGCTATATCCATTTGGATGTCGGTGGAGGGAGAAACTTCGTATGACATTGATGCTTAATAAATCAACTTTACCCTTATAACCCTAACCTTAGGGCTAATTAAATTAATTTATAAATTAATTAATAATGAAATTATTATAATTAATTTAATGAATTTAAGGTTAATTAAATTAAATTATGAAAAATATATAGAGAGATAGCTTAAGGAAGGAGATAGAAAATGGGATAGACTTTGGAGCTCTGCTAGGGTTTGATGAGGAAAAACTACTCTGCTAGGGTTTGATGAAGAAAAACTGCTCTGCGGGGATGGTAGCAACTTCCGGAGGAGGTCTGAAAAATTGGAGGAATGTTGTGATGGCATCGAGTCCGACATAGAGAGTGCATGCTCATGATATTTTTTCATCTAAAAATTATGGAAGGATGGGATTTTCCAGTGCATGTCGAGAACCGCTTGTTAAAGAAAAATGGATGTTTGGAACGATGTGAAGCCAGACCAGTTCTAGTGGTTCAACCAGACTCGATGGCGAAAGATGTGGAGTATCTAACCAAACATGCCCTTATTGGCAAATTTTTGGGCATCCAAATTTCTCTCCCCTTTGTGGAGGCTTGGGTTAGGAAGACTTGGAATCTTGAAGGCGATGTGGAGGTGATGTTGAGTACGAACAACTATATTATGGTGGTTTTCTCTTGTATTACAGATCGTAACAAAGCATTTGAAGTGGGTCCTTATTTATATAACCAAGTGGGACTCTTTCTTAAACCTTGGTATGTGGGTTTCAACCCATAAGAGGAGCGACTGTCGTGGGTTCTAGTATGGGTGCGGCTTCCATGGCTCCCGTTGGAATTATAGAGAACTGATATCTTGCATAAGATTGCCCTTCTACTTGGGAAGTCGTTTGGACCGTCACAATAGAGAATGGATAAAAAGATAATATCTGTTGCTCGTATTTGTGTTGAAATTGACTTAAATAATCCTACTCCAGATTCTATTGAAATACAATTTGGATCAACTACATGGGTTCAAAAACTTGACTATGAAGCTCTTCCATTTTGTTATCGGATTTACCGTGAATATGGCCACCTGCAAAGAAAATACCCTAAGTTTTTCTCACCTGTGGCTTGAAATCCTGAGCCCTCTCGGTCTGGAAAAAGTTTGTATAAAGGAAAAGCCCCGATAAATGAAGGGGAACGGGATAAGGAAGGTTTTGTTTCGATAAAAGCCTGAAATAGAGGACGAAGGGCAAACAAAGACCTTAAGGATATCCAACAAGATGCTCTACTAAACCATTTTGAAATATTAGATGATCTTAATTAGTGCATGGAGATACCTAAAACGTCACTACCTGATGAAAATATAACAAGGCCAAATTAGATGTTTCTTCTTGAGGGGGAACTTAAGGAATTTGATCTAGGGGGTTTAAATTAAGAACAAAGGACTTTGGATCTGAGTATAGGGGACATGGTTGGGTCAAGCCCTATAAGGGGAACTATTTTGGAAAGTGGTACATATTTAGCTATGCCCTCTCCTAATCAGGCACTAATGCAGTCATCCTTGGATTGCAAAACTCCTACAGTGTTGGGATTGCAACAAAAAATAATTAAAAAATGTTTTTTGGATAAGAATATGAAGGTGGGTCAAAAGAAGGACCAGGATAAAATTAAGTTAATGGGGGAGACTTTGGTGGAGTCAGGATTGGTGAGAACATTGGACTCCCATTTTTATAACCCCCAAAATGATTATCCTCTGATGGAATGTAAGGTGGTTGAATAGCATCCCCAGATAAAAAGTTGTTCATGATTTGGTTCATGTGCATTCTCTATATGTGGTATTTATTTAGGAGACTAAATTAGCTATTGATAGTATGTTCAGTATTACTCCCAAGTTGTGGAGAAGGGGGTAATTCCAGTGTATTGGTGTATGTGGATATGTTTGTGGCATCGCTTGTTTATGGGATCCGGTTAAGATATCCCCTCTTACTTGGATTTATAGCAGATGGTCTATTTCAATGGTCGGGCATGATAATGAATCTGGTGAAATCATCCTACTTAAAAATGTGTATGCTCCTATTGATTACAATGGTAAAGTGAATTTGTGGAAGCACATTTGCTTTGTGAAAAGTTTGGTTCCCCTGTACCCATGGATTTTGGTTGGAGACTTCAATTCTATCACTTGTCTAGAGGAGAAACGTGGTGGGGTGGACCGTCTCTAGCCTTTTTATTTTGTCTTCAGTGCTCATATCCAGGCCCTAAACTTGGTTGACATCAAACCATATAATAGGATCTTCACTTGGCATAATAGGAGGTGTGGGAAAGCTTCCATCTCAGAGAGACTGGATAGGTTTTTGACATCCAATTATTGGATGGGTAATAATAGAGGTGCTAGTTTTGTGATTCTGGAGGGTAGGGTATCTGATAATTGGCCTATCAAACTCTCTGCTTTGGAGTTAGGGCTTAAAAATAATCCCTCATTTAAGTTTCAACTTATGTGGCTTCATGATCCTAAGCTTCATGATTTCATGCGAGGCTGGTGGACCACTGGAAAACCTCCTCATGGCACCGCTATGTATTCCTTTATGAAGCAACTACAATTTGTAAAACATAAATTGAAGAGATGGAATAAACTAAATTTTAGAAACCTTTCCTTGGCTAATCTAGAATCTCTTAGGAGGATGGAAGAAGCTTCAAGGAAGATTAGATATCAGGGATTCACGAAGGAGCTTCTTGTTGAGGAATCTGAGGCTGTGAAAGACCTTGCTGAATGGGAACTAAGGGAAGAAATTTTTTGGAAACAAAAATCTCGAGTAGATTGGATTCAGGAAGGGGATAGGAACACAACCTTATTTTATAACTCAATTAAGGCTTTCCATAATGGTAACCTACTTACCTCTCTTGTTAATTCTCAGGGTGCCCCGCTCTCTTCTTTCAGGGATATTTTAGAAGAGACTAAGAGGTATTTTCCTCTCTCTTCAAGGAGGACTCCCTATCAGATTATGAGAATGAAAAGCTTATTCTAAATTGTATTCCAAAGATTGTTTCTAGAGAGATGAATGAGCACTTTATGGGTCCAATTTCCCTTGAGGAGTTGGAAAATATTGTATTCAGGATGAACAAAGGAAAAGCCCTAGGCCCAGATGGATTCTCGATTGAGTTTTATCAGGAGTTTTGGGATTTAATCAAATTTTATCTTTTGGAGGTGGTCCATGAGTCCCAAAAGAACAAACGGATGCTAAGGGCCCTAAATGCTACCTTTGTGGTGATTATACCCAAAAAATATGGAGAAAATTCCTTGGATATGTTCAAGCCTATTGCTCTCTACAATGTTGTGTATAAGATCATCACAAAAATTATTGTTGAGAGGCTGAAGATATGGTTGAGCAAAATCATCTCTAAGGAGCAAGGAGGGTTTGTTGCTGGCCGAAAAATCTTGGATGGGGTTGTTATTGCTATAGAAGCTATTCAATCGATGGAAACTTCTAAGGAGAAAACTATGTTCATTAAGTTGGACATGGTCAAAGCCTATGATCGGGTCAGATGGTCCTTTCTTCAAAAAGTTCTTACTGCTTTTGTATTTGAGGAGGAATGGATTAGATGGGTTATGAGCTATGTTTCTTCTTCCTTATTCTCTGTTCTTGTTAATAATGAGCCATCAGAGCTGTTTGATGTCTCAATGGGATTGAGGCAAGGAGATCTTTATCTCCTTATTTGTTTATCATTATGGCAGAAGGGTTGGGAAGATTGCTCAAGTATCAAGTCATGCAGAGTCTCATTCAGGGGTGGAAGTGGAATAGTAGTTTGCCACCTCTTTCCCACCTTCAATTTGTTGATGATACTACTTTGTTGGGAGTTGCAACTATCAGGGAAGCTGGCAATATTATACGGTATCTTGACATATATCTTGGTGCTTCTGGATAGTTGATTAATGAGGACAAGTATTCTATTTTCTTCTTCAATACCCCTCCTCTTATTCAAGCCAAGATTGCTCGCATTCTAAGATTCCAGGTTGGGACTCCCTCTTCATTTATCTTGGTATTCCAATTTCATCTCACCCTCTACCTAGATATTCTTAGTAGTATATGCTTGATAAGTTTAGACGGAAGGTGAATCACTGGACTTTTAGATGGCTATCCACTACAGGTAGAGTGTTGCTTTTAAAATCTGTTGTTCAAGATTTACCCATTTATAGATGTTTTTTACAAATAGCTCCCTCTCACTTCATCAAGGACATGGATGATTTGCCAAGATAGTTTTTATGGCCTGGAAAACTTGATCAATATAAATAGAGTTTGGGTAGGTGGGATTCTATATGTAGTCCGATGCAAGAGGGAGGCCTTGGGTTGCGATAGATAACTATTTTTGGGCAAGATTTGGTTGTAAAAATTTATTGGAGATGGTGTACCTCTCAAGATCATATTTGGGCTAAAATATTATCTTGTAAATACTTGAGAGGTATTTTTGAGGCTGAAATCCCTAGAGTCAGCTTGGTTGGGAAAGGTTCAATTATCTGGGACACTCTAAAAAGAGGAGCTAATTTAATCAAGTAGGGTTTGTTCTGGATTTGCAATTAGGGATCAAATGCTCTTTTTTGGGAGGATTCTTGGGATGGCCACCCTCCTATCTTGAATCAATATCCTAGGTTACATTCCCTAAGAATTTTTTTCTTGGAAGTAGGCTAGTCTCATGTGGAGGACTTTAAAAAAATCTAGTATTTTGGAAATATGGAGATGTACAGGTGGAAAGATCCGCAAGAATGGCCCTAGGGAGGACTAGCCAAGGACAGAGAGGTGCTTGATATTATTCTTATGAGGAGGCCTTGTTCTTCATTCAGGGGTAAAGATATTCTGGCTTGAAACCCTGATCCTAAGGGAACCTACTCGGTAGCCTATGGTTATCAGGTTCTTGATAAGCAAAAGTATGGGAGTCTTCCTATCACTTGGTGGAAAAATGTGTGGAACAAATTTTCCTGGACAAAATGTAACTTCTTTCTCTGGTTGGTAGCTTGTAATAAATGCCTCACTTGGGATAATTTGAGGAAGAGGGGATTTAAGGGTCCCTATTTTTATGTCCTTTGCAGTAAGAATGAGGATGAATCTTCTCATTTATTTTTCCAATGCTCCTTTTCCAGAGACATTTGGCACCATTGGTGGAGCGCTTGGAACCATCCATGTTTTCATTTGTTGTCCCTCATGGAGTTTTGGAGTAGTCTGGGCATACCTCCGACCAAGGCCCCCTTCCTTCGGGTGGCTTGGAATTTGGGCCCTTATTGCATCATCTGGAAAATTTGGCTCAAACGAAACTAACACATATTTTAGGGCAGTTATTTGGTTGTTCAATAGATCTAGCAAAGGATCATGTATATGGTTTAGGAAACCATCCATAGCAAATGTGATGTGGACCCTCTTTTGGATTCTAAGGAGGAGAAGGTACAATTAGCCCTTGGTATCTTTGGGGATGGTGTGAACTCTTCTAGCTCTAGTAGGGTTCCTCAGCTCAGTAAGAAGGTTAGGAGAGATGGTAGGTGGAGGCCACCCCCAAGAGGAGTTTTAAAAATTAATACTGATGGATCGTCTAGGGGTAATCCTGGACATACTGGCAGTGGCGGTGTTGGGAGAGATTCTACTGGTGGTGTCAGTTTTTTCTTTTCCATTTATAAAGGTGTTCACTCCAAAATTTTTATGGAAGCTCTTACAATTCTTGAGGCCTTGTAGAGGGGGTTTTTTCTTGGCTGGCATAGTATTATCTGCGAGTCTGACTCTCAATTTGTGGTTAATATTTTAAATAGTAAAAGGGTGGAGGAAGTTAATTGGTAGTTGGCCTCTATAGCCGTTCAGATTCTCAGAATGAGTGAAGAGTTCGAATTTATATCCTTTGTGCATATTCCAAGGGAATGAAATGTGGTTGCTGATTACCTGGACAAAAGGTCTTATGAGCTATTGGATCCTTGGAGTATCGATAATTGGGAGAGTCTCCCGTATGGGGACTCTCAACACTTGTGGGAGTTGATCCACAAGGATGTATAGACTTAATGTGGTTTATTCTTGTTGTATTTTATGGGTGTCATTGTATTCTAGTGGTTTTAGCCTATTTGGCTGTTTATTTGAGTCCTGTTTGGAAGCTCAGTTGTACTCTGTAATCCAGACTTTTTATCAATAATTTTTTACCCCTTTATTTAAAAAAAATATTAAATTATAAATTATAATGAAATTATTATAATTAATTTAACAACTTTAGGTCTTAACATTAGACCTTTAATATTATAATATTATTTTTCTTGGGCCTTCCTATTGCTCCTTTAGACCTTATCTGACCACCTTGAATATTATAATAGGAGATATTATAATATTATTTCCCTTAGGCTTAGAAGCAATCTTTATCTTGCACTTGCTTACTAAAACTGACTCTTGACATCCTTCCTTTTGCACTGTTCACTGAAACTGACTCTTGACATCAATGATAACAAAACTTGCTCATATTTCCAACAAATACAGAGGGGTGTTGAAGAATATTATATTATTTGGTACATGCAGATGTATCCCTATGGTACCTTCATGGTAAAAATATAAATATGTAATAGATTAGGGTTGAGTCTATAGTTTAGATGAGTGATTTATATTTCCCCTTTTTATGTAAGTGTCAATGTGTAGGAAATGCACAAGTGTCATGTAAGTAAGAGTGCAAGAGTATATTGAGAGAATGTGCACAAGTTTCATGTATGTAAGTGTGCAAATATGTAAAATGAGGATGTGCACAAGTGTCTATTATTAGGAGTGCATGTAGAAGTGTGCAAGTTCCATAGATTCAAGTATACATGTAAGAAGAGAGTGAAGAGTCTAGTATACAAGTGGTAGGATGAGAAGCCAAAGGTCAAGAATAGGAAAGGTTGCATCTCCTAAATATGCGAGGAATTCAATAGTCAAGTACTTGAAGAGTCATCTTGTATGGTAATATGATGGAGAAAAAACTCCATAAAATCTATTTGAAGAGAGCAAGATATAGAAAAATGATGAAACTTGTATATAGATTTTTGAGCAATTTATATTGTAAGTATTCTTCATGCATGTACATGAATGATTTTGGTCATTTACATTCATATTTTATATTATAAGTGAATGTTATTTCATTATTATATTGGCCTTGATATATATATTTAATTACTCATATATATAATTCTACTCTTTATTATTGATATTTTGACCTATAATATTGTGGTTTAATTATATTAGATCCTATGATATTTTGAGGTAGCAAATCTTAAAAGCCAACATCGATGAGTATATATATGCCTATACTCAGGATTTAATTGATGCCTCAAATTGCAAGAATAATAGTGTCTTTATGGGAAAAATAAAATATGGAGCTTCTTTCTCCTATCAGAATCTTTCATGAAATTTTCTCCAAAATATTATTGTATTTTAAAATATTATATGACTTTCCTTTTCACATGCAATTTAAACAAAGGAAAGTGTAGTAATTGTAATACCTTCTATTGATTTCCCACTATGAATGTGGGACTATTCAATTTTTAAAATTTGCTTTATCCATGTGTCACCCTATGCTTTATCTGGGTAGTATATTTATCATTAAAAAAAAATATTTTAGCACTCCTAATGTTTCACAAATATCTTGAACAACTTTGATTTCTCATAAATCACCTCGACCTCCTTCGATTTGAGTGGATTTATGATTCATATGTAGTTAGAGGTTGCCCACATTATTTTGATAGAATTTTTTCAATGTGTACCTTCTCCAAAACATCATCCATAAATCCTCTTTCTTCTTTTAATTTTTCTATGATTTTAGTTATTGTTTTCTTGGACGTTGGACATCCCTTGGGCACTTGTTGCTTTCTTAAGGATAAGAGACTCCTTTTTGAATGCTTGTATTTTGTTGTAGATGTTATCATGACCTATTAATCATCTAATTATAGGATTGAATTTTTTTAGTCCTTTCCATGCAACTACAACTCTTTTTGCCTTGGTCTTGATGTTGCTTCGCTAATTAAGCAAATGTATTTGACTATAGAATATCTATTTTTGACATCTTGATTAGCTAGGATATATCATTAAAAATAGTTATTCTCTCCTCTTGTTAGGTGCCTTATTTATATTTTACAAATAGTTAAAGAAATAGGGCACCCAAGAGTTAGCTTAACTAAATCATCACTTTATACCTTATGCATGCTTCATCTAGCTCTTCATAGAACCTTTGGAAAGGAATTTTTGATCTTATTCTGGATATTGAGCAACAATATACATGTCATTCCTTTACTCATGTTAATTTATTTTTAACATGATGTTGTATATGAACCTTGTGAATGCTTTCCTTAGAAAAGTACACTTATATGCTATTGAAACGTCTGATTCTAACAAGCTTTGACATACTTTGGTTCAAGATTTTAGCATGTATGTGTAAAGGCTTTTGGCACATTTAGGTATAAGCTTCAATTTTGATCTTTAAGCACCAAATATTGCTAATTCAATGAGATATCTCCTTGATTTGTCATGTTTACATTACCTTTGAACATACAATGACACACTAATCTTGAGTGCCAAGTATATTGCTAACTTAGTGAATTTTTTAATGTTCACAATGATTTTGAACATCAACATATTGCTTAAATGTTCTTCACTTAGAATCCATGGTCTGGTAGCTTTTAATATATGTAGATGAATGATTAATATACCTACAAACTTGTATTCATATCCCTTATATTTGAGATACATGACTTTTTGGCTTGAATATGTAGGGTATTTTATTCTTGCTTGGAACTTTAGTTCCTCTTCAAATCTTTATATTTGAAATCTTTCATGGGATTGCTTCATGAATAAAATGGCTATCTATTTTTCTTGATATTAACCTAATCAATATTTGATAGGTTTTTTAAGCCTTGAAACTTCTTTTCAACAAAGTGCTTCTTGAGCTTCTTTGGATTAAAACAAAAGAAGGATTATAAGAAGAAATAACTCTTCCTTGTACCTACTCTGATACCACATGTTAGAACTCAATATTTTGATGATTTTCATAAAGAAATGATAGATCTTTAAATACATAGAATACCTAAATTTGATATAACAACCTTGCAACTACCCTTGTCCTATAGTGCATGCATAGTCCTTGTGATGAATGGTTATAACACACTCATGTCACATGGGATATGATGTAATAAATCCTAACACTTCTACCCTCTCAAATATTTTTATTGGCATCATTCTAGTTGTTTTGGCCCATTCACCTTCCACTAAAGATACTTCAATAAGACCTTCTAACTTGAGTCTCCTTTCTTCATATTCTTCTCTATCACTTATAGTTTTATATCTTAGAGTAGATGAGCTTCATCCCCCTATGCTTTGTGTAATTCTAATGGACATTGAGATGGATGGTAATTTTGGATTGGATACTTTAGTATAGAATTTTGATGATGCTTTTCCATAGGATGTGAAACAATATTCCATGATTCATCTAATTCCAAAATGGGTCCAAACTATCCTTGAGAATGCTTATCCCATTCTCTCTTAGGAGTGTCATCAAAAGGTACCTTCATAGGCCTTAACCTCAAGGATTAATAAGTTTGGATACCCCTAACCTATTCATAGGACTTGAGAATTATCTATAATGGGAGGAAATTATGCTTGTTGCGTATAAATATTTGATGAAAAAAAAACATGGGAGCTTGTTCCTCTTTTAAGAGGAAATAATGCTATTGGAAGAACATAGGTCTATACGACCAAGTATTTTTATTGTTAGGAGGATGAGCACAAGATACACCTTGTTGCAAAGGATTCTCTCAAAAGAAGAGAATGAACTAATCAAATACTTTTTCCCTATTTCTTAGGATGGACTCTATATAGATGATCTTATCTATAACTACTTATATTTGAAAGGTACATCAGATGGATCTAAAGGGTGACTTTCTTCATGGTGAGATTTAGGAGGATATCTACATGTTAGAGTCACTTGGTTTTGAGCTTTATGGATCTACTTCCTTCGTAAATCTATTGCAAAGATCCTTGTATGGATTAAGTAGGCTCCTCATACTTGGTATGATAATATTTATTCCTTCTTTATCAGTTGTGCGTTAATTCATTATGAGGTAGAGCATGATGTCTATATTAACCATAAAAATAATTAGACTTTGGTGATTGTGTTGCATGTTGATGATATTATCATAATAAGAAGTTCAATATCCTTGGTCCAAGAGATAAAGGTATGGTTTTATCACACTTTTGAGATATATTTGGATCTCTAAAATTATTTTTTAGGAATTTAGACTGATTATTTATCCTCTAGGATTACCACTTCCTAGCCCAAGTATATCTTAGATTTTATACAATGGTTCAAGATGGAGGATTAAAAATTTTCTTGGACCCCCTTTGCTTTTGATTTAAAACTATGAGCACATTGCACTATTCCTTTGATGGTTTCTACTTTGTACTAGTCACTTATTGGGGTCCTCTATCTTATCCACACTCTACTAGATATTATATTTGTTATAGACTTTTATTCCAAGTATATGTAGGCATCCCATGAGAGTCACTAGATAGTGGTCAAGTAGATCCTTTATAAAATCAAAGGTACATACCCTATGGGTATTGATTATTTAGTTGGATCATATTTGGTTTTTATAGGATTTTCTAATATAGATTGGGTCAATGTTTTGACTAACAAGGATCCACTATAAGGTTTATTTTCTATCTTTGATTTAAAATATTATTGTGGTGTTGTATACAACAATCCAATATATCTAAATCTTCTATGAAAACTTAATACAATGTTGCTAATGAGATTGCCAAACACATTCAATGGATTTTCATGATTTTGAAGCAAGTGGGTATTTTTTAGTAGTTTTTTGTCACCCTTCATTATGACAATTAGGTTTCATTAAGCTTATTAGTAACATAGTATTTCATTAATAGACCAAGCATATTGAGGTTTGGATGAACTATATGCAATGGATTTTTGCCCTAGGATGCTTGATATGGTTTATGTACTATCAATACAGCATACACTAGAAATCCTAACCAAGGTCATACCCAAGGTGCCTTTATATGATTGCAAGAGCATATTGGAGTAAGAGAGTGTCCCTTTAAGGGGATGACTAATAAGGGTATCTCTTTGTATTATTTGTTCAACTTAAGTTGGGATGCTAGAAAATGTGGTTTCAAGTTTCACTTGAGTTCACAACCAACTTTTGTATTATATTTATTCTATAGCCCTTTAGGCCTATATACACCTGTAGAAATCCAAAATTTGCACACTACTATACCTACGTACTTGTAGATCCTTTTGGACACTTGTAGGTTTACATAGGACATCCTAGGTACCCCTAGGCTATCATAGACTAGCGTAGACTATTGTAGATCTTCCTAGACATGCGTAGATTGTTGTAGTCATGCGTAGTCATACGTAGATGACCATAATCATGCGTAGATTGCCATAGATTGTCATAGCATCGTGTAGACTCCCATATACTACTTCATTGGATTTTAGGTCCTAAACCCTCATAAGCCTTCAAAATCACATCCCATGCACTGGGATATCCTCAAACAACCTATTTGCACTCAATGGAGGCCCCCATGGGATATTAGTTGAACAAAATAATTAATAAGTCAATACCTAAAATATAATTTAATCTTGACTTCCCTGAAGTCACCTTTTTAGGGTAAATTTGATTAAAAGAACCCTTAATATTGATTAACACTAATTACATCCTCCCACATGTGTGAAATTAGGATTTGTTAGGATATTTATTTAATCATGTCCTAAATTGACTTAAGCACCTCCTAATCAGGATTAGCCCTAATCCATCCTCACACATGTGTGAGGATGAGATATTTCTCATAAGGAATATGATGTTGCCACATTGCATTTCTTAACCTAACCCTAGTCAGAATCAAAACTAGATTTAGTCTATATAACCCCCCTTGCACCTTTGCTTTGCCTATAAATAATGGGTCCTAAACCCCAAAAAAAGATATCTCACAAATTCAAAAAAGTATAGTTACTCTGTTGAAATGGAAAGCTAATATTAAACAATCATTTCTTGATGCACATAGTTAGATATCAACGGTACACAGAGGCACCACAACTGCCTAGGAGTTGACCTACTGGAAGGATTTTGCAAAAGTGGCATCACAACTCAGATCGCCCCTTGCCCTATGAATCTAGCCTTAGTTCACCCCTCGGGTGGTGAATTGGGTCTAAAGGCCCCAAATCACTCCATATTTGGGAGGTAAGCTCCATTTCATCATATTATTACCTTCTACATAGTTTATTTCATGTTTTGTTCTATTTTTATGGTCATTTCATCTTCATAAATATGGGGCCTAACTAAGGCAAGCCCCCCATCGTACTAACACCCTTTTGCAGGTTAATCACAGGTTGTGTAGCAAACATGAAGAGGGTAAGTGACATCAAACCAATAGCAACCCGATGGTGGCCCACATACAATGAAGCCCACCTACACTGAGGGATGATCAAAGAAGGCATCAAATTGATTGTAACATTGTTAGGAAGAGAAATGGTTAAAGGGCATCATGTCCCTCTTGTAACACTTATCTTTTAATATCAATGGAATCATAGTCTCTTTGTTTAATGCATCATTGTTTTTTGTGTTAAATTATCAAATGTCGTTTTATAACCGTTTCATTCTAGCACACCCGGTGGGACCCCCATAATGGATAGTGCTAGATTCATTTTATTTGTAAATTTGACATTGTCCTTAATTTTTGTGTCTTGCAAGTACCAAAAAATGTACTCCATTGAGACCTCCAAAGACCTAGGAACCATCCTAGGAAATCATATCTCTGATTTGAAGCCTCTAAACATGATTCACCCCCCACCCCATGAACCAATCCTAATTCACCCCTCGGGTAGTGATTTGGGTCAAATTTGCCCCTCGAGTCGTGATTTGAACATAGAAGCCTCAAAAAACCCCCAAATCAGCTGGGGTGATATTTCCAGGGGCTAAGAAACCCCCCCTTAGCATTATAATGTAGGTATGTTCACTTTTTATACCTCTATTGCAAGTTTTGGAAATAAAAATTTCACTAACTAGTTAAATACTTATTGCTAGACATAGTTTTGTTTTCATTGCAAAGTTGTCGAATCCTTAGGGTTTCTAAAATTTTTAGGACCTGCAACTTTCTAGCAATTGTACAAAATTTATTTCTCAAATAAATTTGTATTTGTCTTTTCTTTTTGCATGTATCATAAGCCTAAGTTGTTCTTCCTTCATTGATAGCTTTCATTTCTAAAAGGAACTTTACATTCTAAAGTAAAATTAGGGTTTCTAATCCCCTCTTACATTTTTGAAAGAATTTTACATTCTAAAGTTCAAGTTAGGGTTTCCTAATCCCCTTTATTTCACACACTTGGATCGCATGCTTCTATGCTTTGCAAAGTAGATTAATTTTTTTTATAAAGGCATTTAGGACTAGACCATTTTTGTGCAAAGAATATAAGCTATAAAAAGGTATTAGGATTAGTTTTATTTTGAAAAGGCAACTAATTATTTTTTTACCTTGCATACATCGTTAGCAAAACACAAACCCACACACACTCACATGGTATTTAAACAAGTGGTGAGATTGGAATTCATCCCCGATCCATTTCTTGAGACTGGTGTGGATCAAGAACTCTCCATCAGATCACCCTCCTAGACATTTAGCAGCCCCACAAGAGTGGTTTTATAGATTTCATCATCAAAATATCCCCCACTTTTATGATTGGGCCTTGGATTTCATCACCAGTAGTTACCTGCGGAGTGGGACAAGATTAGACGCCTTCGTCCACAAGGCTAATATAATTTGTGGATATGGTAACTATCGCTATTGACTAAGCCCGATCGAGGGTGAAGCGAACACATGGGGTTGTTGACCATGCCTAGCACATCATAGACATTACCACCTCTTTTTGTGAGAGGATTTAGTGGACTCACTTCAGCATAGTGAGTTCCACCCCCTTTAGGAATTCATTTTACTGTACCTTCCATATAGGTCACCATTCGCATGTTGCGATACCATTCTATCCTGTGCATCTTTGGGTGTTGCAAGATGTTTGATATTAATGAAATTCCCAACTTGCTAGAGTATTCACTCCATTACCCATGATTCTACATAAGGAGTATCAAAATTACGACACACAAAACAAACATAACACTTTTATTTTCTTAGCATTTAGAATTGATTTCAGTTTACCATTGTTTGCATGATCACAGACCGATCTCAACACACTACACTATATATTGTTTTGCTACACACATCATATCACTTAGTTTACACTTACATTAGACATAGTTGAGTCTACATCACACAGGGTTTATTATTGAAAAACCCTTGGACACATGCCACTATGCCTGTGGTTACCCATAGTAGAGCACATGAGCAAGCACACTCTATGGAGGAATGACCTTCCCCTTCCTATAGACAGTCCATGCTTACTCCTTCGATCATGAAGGAGAGGATCATAGACACATTTGATTCATCCATAGAATTTGATGTACAATTCACACACATGATGCCTCATGAGGAGATGCCAACTTTGAGTAAAATCCTCGCTACTTCACTCGTAGAAGATTACCCGATCCTTTCAACCCCATCCTCACCTAATCCATTGACCACGTTCTATGACCATGTGATCCAGGAAAATCTCCTTCATCCTTCACCATAGATGAGGAGGTCATGACTCATGCCTAATTCACCCACCTTTGCACATCCCTTCTTCCAAAATATATCTCAATCCTTGTTCGAGAATGATTCTAAAACATACCCATACTGAGGTTGCATCATCTTCCCCTACCATATAAATGGTATATGACCCATCCTACTTTGCTATAGAAAGCTAGAAATCATCCTTCCAAACTACACAACAAATCCCTACCTAGCAGGAACCACAAGCATTTCCTCAAACCTCACACATATACTCTTCACAAGAGTACCAACCATCCTCTACCCAAGAGCCATTCTTCACCATATATTAGGGTACCTCCCAAAAACCCCTTCAAACACAAGATGCACAAACCCAAGTGGGAGTATACACATATACTTTTTCCTCAACCCAAGATCCTACTTCGGTAGCTTATCCCACTTTTTTAGTAGCTTTTCCAACAATCTCCCAAGTATCCAGAGTGTACGACACCCAACCTTTAGAGAAACCTTTGCCCATGATGACCTTTAAGATACCTCCACCTATTCCTTTTTAGGCTCCCACTAACTATATCCCTCCTTCCTATGGACCAACACCGGCAACTTATTCATCCACTCAACAAAATTATTCCACATAGTTTACCTTCCCTACTTCCTACCCTCCAGGGTAGAGATAGATCCCATATTTTGATACCTCATCTCAACCACCCCTAGTGCTAGTAGTACATACACCTACACTACCACCAGATACACCTAGCTTCTTTATGCCTCCTCCAATTTGGTCATCACCATGCATGGTCAAACCAGTATAGCAGGCTCTAAACCAAGTACCTATGCCGCAACCATATGCCTCACAATCATAGTATTACTACCTATAACAAACATCTACCCCAAAACCTAGTGTGCCCGTAGACTCAAAAACACATGTCGCCTAGTACCCATCTTATCATGATCATGTATAACAATATTCCCCATAGTATTATGAAGAACAAAAATATCAATATCCACCACATCCACTGGGTCAGCCTATCGTAGCCCAACCCTCAACTCCTATAACACCCAAACTTCAACTCTTACGAGATGAAGTCAAAATGTTGAACCTATGCACCTCTAGCTATGGATCACAAAAGCCCTATTATGATGAACTATGCAATGAGTCGGTTCACCCATCAGTTCCAATTCCTCCCTATCCCTATCACTTCTAAATACCAAAATTTGACAAGTATAAAGGTAAGGAATATCCTAGAGAACATGTGAGAAACTATCACTCGTCCTACTACCAGCTTCACAGTCACTCTTATGTTGCGTACCTTCTCCCTGTCCCTTGTGGGGCCAGCATTGGATTGGTACAACATGCTACCATGCCATAGCTTGTATACCTTTGAGTAGCTAGCCAACTCCTTCCTAGAACACTTTTCCATCAACATCAAGAAAAATACCACATTTTCTAATGTCTACACCTTATGACAGGTGGACGATGAACCCATTACGGAGTTCATTTCTATATGGAGAGCAATTATCCATGACCTTACCTATAGCCTCCCCACATCGGAGTTCATGATACTCTTTTCCAAGAGTTGCCACAAACACATTTCCACATCCCTCCAAATTCACCAAAGTTATACTTTTGAAGATGCTATTTCACAAAAAAAAGTGATCGAAGATATTAACGTTTAGTTTAGGAATATTAATTTGAGAGCTAAATCCAACTATAACTCCAAATTTCACTTCAACAGACTCACACCAAACAAACCTTATCCACGACCACCGAAAACCAACCAAGTCGTAGCTACCCCTAGCACTAGTACCAACTCCTCCACCATATACACCGCAACCACAAGCACTCCAAGATATTGCTCCTACCCCACCTCGACCATAGCAATACTGAGGCATGCACCCACAAGATCCACCATGCAACTTTACACCCTTATTTGAACTGTTACCAACCCTGTTTCATAAATTGTATGAGGGCAACCATGTTGTTCTACCTGAGATCCACCCGTTAGATCCAAACTCACCCAAGCCTCATGACTATAATGAGAAACTCTTCTATCCTTTCCATAGGCAACATTTCCATAATATTGATTTGTATCACTCCTTTCGAGGGAAATTTCAAGGCCTAATCGATAGGGGCACTATTTAGGTAGCAAACCCTCTAGCTTCGCAAAACCAAAACCTAGGGATTTTCCAAAATCCTCTATCAGATCATAGAGGACCCAATCCCCCTAGACCTCCAAATAATCCTCCAGTGCCACCTCACCAAGTCAACAATGTCTAGTGTAATCCTCCATCACGTGGAGTAATAGGTATGATCAACCTTACTACGAGGAACCAACGATACCCGTTGCGCTAGATGACACCTATTATTTCTCCCCTTTTCTAGTTTATGTCCCTAAAAACACCCTAAATGCCTAATATCGTACCACCACCACCTTAAAATATGATTACCATCCATGGTAGTCTAACCCATCAGCTACGCAATGCCCCTACACGACTATCCATATTTGATCTCCTACAGCAGTCTCAACCCCATTGTGAGGCATTGAATGACATCCTACGTTCCATTGAATTAGATACACATGACACAAATACCTTTTTCAACTTCATAGGGAACATCCCATGATACCTACAACCTTCAATTAGTTTCCATGACCATGAGATAACAAAACTCATTGGTGAAGGAGCTGATCCTCCCCTCCACATACAAGCTAATATCAACAATATTACCTACAAGTAGGTACTCATTGACATAAGCTCATCCATCAAAATCATATCCACAATATCCCTACATCACCTACACCTTCCTCCAGCCCATTTCACCATGCCTTCCCTAGACCTGCATGCTTTCGATTGCTCCAGGAGACTTACCGTAGGATCCATAGTTTTTCCCATTCATGTAGGCATCCGTACAATTCCCATCATTTTTTACATCGTCCAAGGAGAAATGCAATACAATATTCTCCTCGATCGCCCTTGGATTAGAGACATGCAGTGTGTCCCATCCACACTACACCATTGCCTTAAGTACGTCCACAATAGACTAGTTCATTGTGTCCCAACCGATGGAGACCCATTTAAGTTTTACAATGTGGAAAATCTTTCGGCTGCACCATCATTTTCATCATCCCAATTGTTCCCTATATCTTCTCACCAGTCAGTAGGAGCATCGATATCCTCCCTAATTTCCACCCCAACATCCGAGTGTTCATAAAAAACACAAGCCTCGATATCTGCACCATTATAATCATCTTATAGGGGATCAAAACTTCTACCATGCATTGCTCACTACCATATTTATGGCCTCCACAATCCTCCCAATATTTACCATTCCAATTTCCACTCACGGTGTCGCAGCCACCATTGCCACCCATCACACAACCAACTACATTACCTCCACCCTTGCAAAAAAAAAACCCCTATCCTTCCTACACCATAAAAACCTCCTCTTCCCTTCTGACTAAAACCTAAGACATTCACGTCTCCATGCATCTCTACACCTGAACCGATACCGTCCCCTATGTAGAAAAAAAAACCAGTTCAAGGCACAACAGCCAAACATCATGAACCCGAACAACCAACACCCATATTGGATGAACCTCCACACTCTTCAACTGCCACTATTAGGGAATCCCAACTTTCTCCTTCTTCATCTGATTTGGATATGCCACCCCAGTAACTAGAGCATGCCACACCACATATATCTATCTTCATGACAAATAATGGCTTAGGATACTATAATGTACGTGATGCCCGTATATGTGACACCCCTATCCAATCTACCCAAGATTTTGATCATCCTTTAGCCTCGATGTTGACTATCGAAACTGTTGTCCAACTAGGAAGCCCTGACAATTATACCAATTTTGTGTATGTGGGAGTAGACTATTCGATCCCCTAATCAACTTCTCCACCACTACAATATAGCTCTAGTGATAAAATTACACACCTAGCAAACCCTCAATTTGCCTTGCGCTACCTACAAAATTTTCATTGGCATGGGTTTGGGTTAGGCTGTTATGAGCAAGGGATACGTACACCCATTAACCCTCATGTTTGATCACCCATTGACAAAATAGGATTAGGTTATTGCCCAACCACCATCTATACATTAGAATATGAGATCCAAGATCTATCCTTACATCCTCCTCCATGTCCAACACACACCTTGGAAGAGTACATTGATATGGACATGCTAGAAGACACGCCTTCACCCACATCAACCATCATCGTCCCCTGCGATTTCTTCCAAGAATATCCTACGCCTGATACCTCCTTATTTTGTGATATGAATATATTGGTAGAACACTTTGCTACCTTATCCCTGGCTACACTACCGATAGAGTTGGATCCAGTCTCACCTGATCCACCACCGATAGAGCCTAACCTAGTCCCACCTGATACACCATCGATATGCTTACCTATATTCCCACCTATACATAGATAGCTATAGAGAGTATCCTCTCATCCTTGTTCACCCCCTAAAGAAACATATGGGGATGAGAATAAAATGAGTAATATAGTTATAATGAGCTTCTATGACCAAGAATGGTCTACAATAAGGCACCAATACAAAATGGGCCAAAATGAGACTGCAAGCCCCCAATGGAGTAGCTTCAGATACAAGTAGCTTACAAAGCCATCCATCAACCACAAGTGGTTGCAAATAACAAGAAGAAAACATCACAAGGGTGTCTTTAGTAAGCCTGCAAAACCCCAAACGGAAGTACCTACAAGCTACAAGCAACTCAACATAAGATCAGTTAGATACATCATCATAAATATATTCACCACAACATATATGAATATCCAAAGATGATAACAAAACTTATCTAACAAAAAGTGAACTATAAGTCATCACAAAAAAATGCCAAGCCATACTTATAGTCACGTGCTATATAGTTGATCAACAAATATCATGTACAAAGTTGCATAAAGCAAACAAGGAGTACCATGATAATGCAGACTCTAAAGTACCATGTACAAAAGTAGCACAAGGCTAACAAAAAATTACCATGTACAAGAGTTGCATAAGGTATATGAAAATAATAAAGTGTGCACACCGGTTGCATAAAGCCAACCATAAAATATCATGTTCAAAAGTAACATAAATGCTAACAAGAAAGTACCATGATAAATCAATTGCATAATGCCAACTACATAAAACATGTACAAAGTTGCACAAGGTAACAAGAAAGCACCATGTAAAAGAGTCGCATAAAGCAATTGCATCATATACCATAATTGCACAATGCCATCTACAAAGTAACATGTACAAAATTTGCACAAGGCAAACAAGAAAGTACCATATTCAAAAGAGATACAAAAGGCAATTATACTTTAAAGATCAACTCATATGTATAGCACAAAACACCTCATAAGGATGAAGTTGTCATCACACAAGTGTAACTACACTTCATTCCCATTTGAGGAAAACTTCATGAAACCAAGTGAGTCCCTCAACTTACAAAACTGCTCCTTGGAAAGAGGTTTGGTGAACAAATCAGCAGAATTAGAAGATGATCGGCAATACTCCAACTGAATAGTCCCATCCAATACCTCCTCTCTGATAAAGTGGGCTTGGATTTCAACATGCTTTGTCCTTTGATGCATTACAAGATTTTAGCCAAGGCAATAGCTGATTTATTATCAGAGAGCAAACATGAAGGACCAAATTTCTCAAATCTAATTTCCTTCATGAGGGTATGAAGCCAAACCGCTTCCTATGCAGCTATTGTCATAGCCTTATACTTTGCTTTCATTGTAGACAAAGCAATTGTATCTTGCTTCTGGAAAGACCAAGAGATAGCTGTAGATCCAATACTAAAAATATATGTTGTGGTAGACTTTCTGTCTATTCTATCCCCTTCAAAATCAGAACCAGCATAGCCAAAAAGAGCAAAGGAAGGAAGCCTAGAATACTTGAGTACCAAATCTATAGTACCCAAAAGGTACTTTAGAATCTTATTGGTAGCTTGTAAGTGCTCAATATAAGGTTTTTGCATGAACCTAGCCATCATACCAACTACAAAAGCAATATCTAGCCTTGTGATGGTAATATAAAGAAGACTACCAATGGGCTGCCTATACAATGTAGCATCAGCCAACTGAGATTATGTACTTACTTCCAACTTAACCCCTGTAGAAATAGGAATGGAAGTAGGATTGCCATCCTCCAAATAAAACCTCTTAAGAAGATCTTCAATATAATTGGATTGAATAAAAAAGGTACAATCCTCATGCTAATAATCTTGCATGCCAAGATAGTAGCGTAAAATACCAAGGTCAGTCATTTCATACGCTAATTTTAATTTGGAGATGAAATAAAAAATGGCCTCATTCTCATTTCCAGTCATAACAAGTTCATCAACAAATAGAGCAATTAAAATGACCAAGTTATCCTTCCTAAGCACATAGAGATATGTATCTAAATAGCATTTATAAAAACCAAGAGACAAGAAGTAACCTGAAATCTCCATGTACCATGCTCTAGGTGCTTGCTTCATACCGTACAAGGTTTTCTTTAGTTTACACACAAGTTTTTTCTTACCTTGTACAATAAATCATTGTGGTTGAATCATGTAGATATCCACATCCAAATCACCATTTAGAAAGGCACTTTTCACATAAAGCTGAAAAATCTGCCAACCTTGAGCAACAACAATAGCAATGAGAAGCCGAATGGTGGGAATTTTGGCAACTGGTGCAAATATTTCATCATATTCAATACCATGTTTTTGAGCATAAACCTTAGCAACTAATCTAGCCTTATACTTTTATATCTCTCCATTAGAATTGTACTTGATTCTATAGGCCCACTTGTTCCCAATAATATTTCTCTTATTAGGATAAGGCACTAGATCCCAAGTTTTATTCTTTAGTGTTGTGAAGCTTCTTGGTAAGAAGTAAGCTCATGATCATTCTCTATCTTAGCTAGAAGAGACATGTTAAGGGTCATACTTCTAGTTATCCTTTGGCTAACTGAATTATGCTCTTTAGGACCCCTAGAATGATCCAACCACTTGGTCATTTTGACACAAGGCCCACCCTTTTCTAACTCAAGAAGGTCTTCATTGAATTTGACATCTCTTGAAACAAATACAATGTGTGAAGAAGATGAGTATAACCTGTAGCCCCTATTTTCTGCATCATATCCAACAAAGATGCATTTTTGAGACTTTTTATCCAATTTCTTCCTCTTTTCTGAAGGAATATATAAAAATGCATTACATCCAAACACTCTTAAGTGTGACAAATTTGGCTTCTTACCATTCCAAACCTTGTAATGAGTCTTCCCCTCAGCTAATTTTGAAGGACACCTATTAAGAATGTAGATTGTTGTACTGGTTGCTTCACCCCAAAGAAATTGAGTAAGTGGTCACCAAGCATGCATCTTACCATCTCCATGATTGTCCTATTTTTCCTCTCTGCAACACCATTTTTTTGAGGAGTGTATGGACAAGTAAACTACCTTTTGATCCCATGAGAAGAATAAACTCATTGAAATCATTACTATTGTACTCCCTTCCATTGTCACTTCTAATCATTTTGATCTTTTCCCCTTTTGATTTTCTACCAAAAATTTGAACTCCTTGAATGTCTCAAAACAATTTGATTTATTCTTAAGTAGATACCCAAAGATTATTCTTGAATAATCATCTATAAAGGTGAGAATATAGGATGCACCACCAAGTGATCTAACATGTAATGGACCCATAATATCTATATGAATGAGTTGAAGAATTTGTGTGGCCCTTGTTGACTTGTCCTTTGCAAACTTTTGTTTGCTCATCTTGCCTAAGATGCACATTTCACACAAACCATGAATAGGTGAAATGTTAGGCAAGCCTTCAACCAAATTTTTGGACTTCATTATTTGAATATTTTTATAGTTTGTATGGCCTAAACTTAAGTTCCAAAGCTTGCTACTAGGAGAAAAATTAGTTGCTAAACACACTTTAGGAGGAACATCACCTAACACATAAAGATTATTCTTCACATAACCTATAATGATTGGTAGCATGCATTTCCTAATGCTCCATGAAGTTGCATTGAAGTCAATAGTGTGACTACTTCTAGCAACTTGCAAAACTGAAATTAAATTTCTCGTAAGGTTAGGCACATATAGGAAATTATCAAGTAATTTTCCTTCAATTACAACATTGCCAACACCTTTTACTTGAAGTCTAGTATTATCACCAATGACAGCTGAATATGAAGAGTGTTTATGAAATTCCACAAACTTATCCTTTTCAAAACACATATGGTTAGTGCATCCATAATCTAACACCCATTCATTAGAAGTAGATGAGTCAATGGAGTAGAGGGCATAAACAAAGACATTTTTATTAGAATTTTGCTTTACATTGTTGTTATTTTTTTTTCCCTTGCCATACCATTTCTTAGGTCATTTTCCCTTAGCCTTTTATTGTTCTCCTTCTATGCAATATTATTCTTCTTGAAACAATTTTGTTCCTTGTGTCCTTTCTTGGCACAAAAGTTGCAAGTGAAATCAACTCTAGGCTTATTGGGTTGAAAATTTTAATTTTTCCTTCCCTTGTATTTCTTCTTGAAGGAAGCCTTAGTGACACTCAAGGCAACATTATTCTCCTTGAAAACTTGACCATTCACTTTGAATCTATTAAGAGACTCTTCATGTTGAATCAATAATTGTGAAAGAGTGTTGAGAGGAATGCCATCCTCTTCTTGCTCTAGCCTAGTCTCAATAATGGTGACAAAATTCTTGAACTTACTTGACAAGTTCCTCAAAATGATAAATCTTAAGAGACTCCCACTTATCCAATTACAATTACAAGCTAATAGTTGAGTTCTCATGTCTTTCATAGTTGAGAGGAATATCAAGGCACTTTCTTCTTCACCTTGCATAGTGCTAAGAATTTTTGACAATAAAGTGAATTTCCTTGATGTGTTGGACCCTAAATGGACTAGTTTTAGAAAATCCTATGCATCTTTAGCATGCTCACAATTGATTATAGTGAGTAATATCTCATCACTCACACTATTGATAATCATGTAAAGTGCAAGGTGACTCTTGTTGTATGTCTCAAGTGCCCTTGCCTGAGTTGGGTTTGCTTCATCTCCATTAACAATGGGACATAAATTTCTTGCTTGAAATTCAGCCCTCATCCTTGGTTCCCATATTCCAAAATTTGATCCATCAAGGATGTGCTTAGGTGTGAAGGAGATTCCATGATCAGCCATTCTATAAAGTGAACATAATCAAAACATAAGATGCATTGACAAAGGAAATTAATGATGCAATAATAAAGTAGATAAACATACTTTCATATATAAAAAAACAAATCTTTCAAGTAATCTACTTTTCAATCATGAAAGATAAACATCATGAAAGATAATCAAAATTAAGCATCATCAAGAGAGATAAGCATCATCATGAAAGATAATCAACATCATCATGAACTACTATAACCATCTTGCAATAAACAACTATAACCATATTGCAATTGAATAAAGGAAATAAACCAAGATCAACTTGCAATAAGAAGGTAACTAACCATAACAATCATATTGCAAAAAAATAAACTAACTTGAATTGAACCATAAAATATTTTTTAAATGTTAGATAGTCAATAAGTTAGTTAGTGTTCATTTTAAGGTTTTGCTATAGCCTAATGAATTGCCATTCATCTCACCCAAGGTCAACCAAGCTACCCAAAAGGGTACGGGTACGAGGACCCAAAAAGGACTTGCTACCGATAGAGTGAATTCTTTTGGATTCAATGCGTGTTTAGAAAATATAAATTGTGTTACAAGATTAAGTAAATTTTAATCAAATACTAAAGTTGTGGTTAGTAAGTTGATTCATTTTTAACCTTCTTGATTAATATGAAAATTAGTAAATTGCAAGTTAGTTGGTTAGTAGATTGTTTAGTTGAGATGTAAAATAGGCAAAACACAAATACACACACTCTCTCTCTCACTTTCATTCTCTTTTACTTTCATTATGAGATATACAAGTTACATTAATTTACATTATGCTTCAAGCAAATGCTTGAGAGAAATTACAAGAAATTAATAAAAATAGGGGGAAGAGAGTGAAAAAGTTGATCCGAAATTGCCTTGTATACTCCAAAACATACTTGGATAACCTTGCAAAACAAGCAAACTCACAAACAACCATTGTTAATGTGAGAAAAAAAATGACTATAAGGTCTAAATTATTTGACAATTTGACTAAAAATTTGCCAAAAATTGCATAAAAGGATTCTAGTTGCATTATACAATAATAAAAAATACATTTCAATTTATGCAAAAAAAAAAAATGACTATTAGGTCTTAAAATAAAATAAATGACTATTTCTTTTTTTTTAAAAACAAAATAATAAATAACTGTTTTTTTATTAAAAAAACATAATAATAAAAAAAATGACTGTTTTTTTTATTAAATGATTGTTTTTTTTATTAAAAAATAGAATAAAAAATGATTGTTTTTTATTAAATGACTATTTTTTTTATTAAAAAATAGAATAATAAAAAAAAATCAGACTGTACAGCAAAATGGGTGGGGGGCCATTTGGCCCCCAAATAATTTTTTTTTTGCCTTAGATTTATTTTTCACCAAAATAGGGCAAATAATATATGGAAATAGGGTTTTTGGGCCTTTTGGACGCAACCATGGGGTCCCTTTGGCTCCAAAACCCTTCCAGAAAAAGATCAATGCCAAAAATTTATAGATTTAAAATGAAAACACCATTTACAAAAGATCTAACAACTAGATAAAAAAAAAAAAAAACATAATAAATCTATAAACCCTAATGGCAGATTTACAAAATAAGTTTATCCAAATATCAAATGAATAAAATACCCAAATATCAAATGCATGCTGTAAAATAAAAAAAATACCTTAATGGGTTTTTCACCTCAAAAGATTGAAGACACTTGATGGAGATCCCAACCGCTCTAATACCAAATGTGAGATAAGCAAAGTCTCCTCAAGATCGAAGAATGCTCCACAAGATTAATCACACACAAAACAAGAAAACCCACAACACCAATATTAATTGGTAAAACTCTACTTCAAATGAAGAAGGAAAACATCCACTATGAAGCTCACTATATTACTCAATGATTCAACAATACAAGAATGCTTCAATGTTATGCAACAATATGTATCAACATGATATATGAAAATATGTAGTAGACAACACCCCTATTTAAAGAGAAGCATTTCTACTACAACCCTAAAATTACCTTAATCTTATCACAATATTATCTTGAGATGTGTGACAAATCTTATCACAATCTTATCTTGAGATGTGTGACAAGTGGCATCCATCAAATATTAAAAAGTGATTGGTTACTTTTTAATATTTGCTAGAAAAGGGGAAATAATTTTTTTCCACAAATTAAATATTCCTAGCACCCTTATTTTATTTATTAATTGGGTGGAAATATTTTTACATAAAATATAATTATTTTCTAATTCAAATATTATTATTTAGACTATATTTTAGTCTAAGAATAATTTACACAATGTTGCATTACATATTCCAACATGATCTAGTCCCACCTGATCCACCATTGATAGATCCTAACCCAGTCCCGCTTGATCCACCACTAATATGCTTACCTATATTTCCACCTATACATAGATAGCTACAGAGAGTAACCTCTCATCCTCATTCACCACCAGTTGTTCTATGACCTCCATTGAGTCTCTTAGGATGTGTACAACCTATCAAATATACCTCATCGGACTCTACCCCACCTACTTCACCTACAACATTGATTAACATGGTTGAGGTAGACTTACGCTATCCCCTCTGTTACAACCACCAATGGATTCAAGACGATACCCCAAATCCAAACTTTATCTATCTTGCACACATCTTACACATACTAGTGCCCAAAGAATTCCTTCTCTCTCCTCATGTATTAAGGGCAACAAATGCCCCTTCCTCATCCATGTCAGCCCAAACCCCTCATGTCCATCACACGGGTATTTACCTAGATGATGAATACGAGATGAGTGAGGCCATTGATGATTTCAACCTCATTCCTATCTCTGAATAGTTAGATGTTGAGTACAATCTAAATTGGGCTCCCTATAGCTCATTTTTAGTTTAACATTAATCACCACCTTGGCACGTAAATCAAAGTTAGGCGAAACGAAGTCATTCACTAAAATACACAATATTTTTGGACACCCATTTTGCCCTTCTATGATGAAAGTTTCATCAGTTTTCAAAAATTTTACCTCTAACATGTCAAATCTAACAGTCTAGGTTTGATAAAGTACACCTAAAAGCTATAAATTCTGAAATCATATCAAACAAAGTCAAAAAAAATATAACAGTCACAAAATGGGATACCCATTTCCCACTTTTGCAGACAAAATACAAAAACATATCAATGTCAGTACACCGTTACTTCCAAAAACTAACGGTCAAACCTCACACCTACTCTACCCTTCACCCAATCAAATCAATATCAAAACAAGTCTAATTCAGAAACCAATCACACTTTTGGATACCCATTTGGCTTGTTTGTCACTTCTTATTTACATTGTAATTAAAAATTGCAAAATTTTTTAAATCAATATGAAAACCTCCCCCTCTCATTCACATTTTCTCAAAAAACTAAAAAAATAAAATAAAATAAGGCAAAAGATCACTTATCGGTGGCTCCCCATTCCTGTTGCTAGTCGCTCTGTGTCCTCTCATCATAGTAACCCTCGCAATAGTCACCCGTGCTCCTATCGTGTCATCGAATGCCCTCACAAGTTGCTTTCCACCATCATGCACCGTCAGAATGAGCCCCCACATGCAAATTAGGGCTTAAATATACCTTATCCACCAATTCACCCCTCGAGGGGTGAACCATAATCCAATTCACCCTCTGGGTGGTGAATTCAACCAACACACCTCAAAATGCACCCAAAACCCTAGGAAAGTAGGCAAATGTCCCCTAAAACCCTAGGAACCTTCCAAAATTACCTTTTACCTTCATTTGCAATGATAATCATCATGCATTGGTATTTTTTATCAATCGTTGCATCATCAAATCACCGCATTCCATTCACCCCATTGCTGATTCCTCGTTTGAGGGTGTATTCATATCCAAAGTTAGTTTTGGATGCAACCAAAACATCAAAAATCCAAAAGTGCGATTAGCACATTTGTCTACGAATTTTTTTGGTGAAGATTATCATATGAAATAATATCAATCACAACCAGACATGGATTACATCAGGAGAGCTATGCGTGACAATGGAGAAGTCAATCTAGCATTCTTGTATGATGAGTACATAACAGATGATACATTAGGCATGATCCTGGAACAACATTTAGAGTATTTATATCTGGCATTCATGGAGCATCATGAATGACATGTTTGAATAAGATAAATGTCAACTTAGTTCAAATGGTTTGACACTTGTCACAATGTTCTCATCAATCAATCAACAATAAAAATTTAGATAGGCTTTTGTCCTATTCATACTTTTAGACCATGCTAATTTGGTCACAAAAGCAAAATAGTCAAAAGTTGCTATTCTCAAGCAACTAGTATGGCATCGTAAATGCCATACTAACTTAGCAAAATCACTTCATTGCATCCACAATCTTCCATTTCCTTTTATTGGCATTGTTTTTATTTCTTTCCTCTTTTCCTTTCCTTTTACCTTCTCTTCTTGGCTATCTAGTCAATGTTGTATGGTCACGCTTCAAGCGGCTATATATCGTTGATTGGATCCCATTCTTTTCCTTTCTCTTCTTGGCTATCTAGTCAATGTTGTATGATCATGCTTCGAGGGACTACATACCTTGGACAAGATCCCATTATTTTCCCTTCTCCTCTTAGCTATCTAGTCAATGTTGTATGGTCACGCTTCGAGCGACTACATACCTTTGATTGGATCCCATTCTCTTCTACTTCTTAGCTATCCAGTCAATGTTGTATGGTCAAGCTTCGAGCGACTACATACCTTTTATTGGATCCCATTATTTTCCCCTCTACTTCTTGGCTATCCAATCAATGTTGTATGGTCACACTTCGAGCGACTACATACCTTTAATTGGATCTCATTCTTTTCTCCTTCTTGGCTATCTAGTCAATGTTGTATGGTCATGCTTCGAGCATCTACATACCTTTAATTGGATCCCATTATTTTCCTTCTATCCCTTTTTCCTTCTACACAAACCCTTCACATTTTTGTATTAAACTGTGTTCCACACAATATAGTACAAAAAGGGGTAAATGTAGACACCCAAAAGTTGTACACTACTATACCTACATACTTGTAGATCCTTTTGTATACTTGTAGATTTACCCCTAGGCTATCATAGACCAGCATAGATTATTTTAGATTCTCCTAGACATGTGTAGTCATACGTATATGGCCGTAGTCATACGTAGATTGCCATAGATTCTCATAGCATCTTGTAGACTCCCATATAATACTTCACTGGATTTCAGGTCCTAAACCCTCATAAGCCTTCAAAATCACATCCCATGCACTGGGATATCCTCCAACAACCTATTTTCACTCAATGGAGGCCCCCATGGGGTATTAGTTGACCAAAATAATTAATAATTCAATACCTAAAATCTAATTTAATGTTGAATTCACTTAAGTCACCTTTTTAGGGTAAATTTGATTAAAAGAACCCTTAATATTGATTAACACTAATTACATCCTCCCACATGTGTGAAATTAGGGTTTGTTAGGATATTTCTTTAATCATGTCCTAAATTGACTTAAGCACCTCCTAATCAGGATTAACCCTAATCCATCCTCACACATGTGTGAGGATGAGATATTTATCATAAGGAATATGATGTTGCCACATTGTATTTCTTAACCTAACCCTAGTCAGAATCAAACCTAGGTTTAGTCTATCTAAATCCTCGTGCACCTTGCCTTTGCCTATAAATAATGGGTCCAAAACCCCAAAAAAGATATCTCACAAATTCAACAAAGTATAGTTACTATGTTGAAATAAAAATCCAATATTGAACAATCATTTCTCGGTGCACATAGTCAGGTTTCAATGGTACATAGAGGCACCCTAGCTGCCTAGGAGTCGACCCATTAGAAGGATTTTGCAGAAGAGGCATCACAACTTAGATCACCCCTTGCACCATGAATGCAGCCTTAGTTCGCCCTTGGGTGGCAAATTGGGTCTACATGCCCCAATTCACTCCAAATTTGGGAGGTAAGCTCCATTTCATCATATTATTACCTTATGCACAGTTTATTTCATGTTTTATTTTGTTTTTATGGTCATTTCATCTTCATAAATATGGGGCCTGACTAAGGCAATCCCCCCATCATACTAACACCCTTTTACAGGTTAATCACAGGTTGTATAGCAAATATGAAGAGGGAAAGCAACATCAAACCAACAACAACCTGGTGGTGGCCCACATACAACAAAGCCCTCCTACACTGAGGGACGATCGAAGAAGGCATCAAATTGATTGTAACATTGTTAGGAAGAGAAATGGATAAAGGGAATCATGCCCCTCTTGTAACACTTATCTTTTAATATCAATGGAATCATAGTCTCTTTGTTTAATGCATCATTGTATTTTGTGTTAAATTATCAAATGTCATTTTCTAACTATTTCAACACCTTGTAGAGGTGAGATTATTTTAATATTTTAGTAATAAAGTAGAAGCTTAGTTATTTAACATTGACCTAAAGGCCACTTGTAATTGGGTATTTGTACCCCTTGATACTAACCATTTATTTATAGGTTGGAGTGTGATTATTTTATTTAAGTGATATTATTTTAGTGTCTACAAACACCCCTATTATTGTATATGTTCTTTCTATGAGTTACATTTGATTTGATTATATTTAATTTTATTAAGTATTATGAAATACAATAAACTTAGCCATTAGTTTTGTTAGTAGTCATTAGTTGAGTCCATATTATTTAGTATCTTTAAATGAGACTTCAAAATTTATATTTATTTTTTAAGGAAAAATGCTTTAAGGGCATGGAACTACAAAAGCCATTTTACCTTATGAAATAATTTATTAATATTGTTTCCTAAGGGATTATATAAAATTGTTTGACAAATATATCCATTGGATTGGGGTTGTCATTAGTGTCACTAGTGAATCTCCTTTGCTTAATAATTCTCTTCAAGTAATTTCTAATGAGATCTGCCTACATTCTACACTAGAAACAAGCATTAGGTTTCTTCATATAGTTAATAGATTATATGTACTCAAATATGGAGTCAAATAGGAGTATGCTATAGACAATAAAAGATTCATTAGTTTCATTTTAGTAAATTCCCATACATGAATATGAAGGACTATATACTTATACATATTATTCTTACACTAAATCATATATCCTAATTGGCCAACTATTAAGTGGATAAACTAAAGAAACTATAAATTAAGGTAAAATATAAACAACATATTATTTTTTGACATAAATAACCTTCAAGATGAAATAAGAGGTTCTAAGCTTATAAGTGGCACACTTTTTTGAAAATCACTATGTGCCTATACTAGATAAAACAACCTTGGTTGCTTTTAAGGTAATAAACATGTAATAAGTATGACATACCCTAAACCCTCCCACATATTCAATTATTCACCCATGCTTTTCCTATATTAATTTTTATCATTTGAATAACTCTTATTCAATCGATAATCCTCTAAAGAAGAAAAATAACAAAATATACTTGACATTCAATTATAACTTCTACTACATAATTACAAAGGTGATTATTGAAAGGATTAGCTATTTGTGGTTTTCCAAATCAAGTTTTTTCATCAATTTAACTGTATTGGGTCATATTTCTATGATTTGAAATATCTTCAACTATTTACATACTTGAATTGTGTTCTAAATAAGGGAATTTGAAAGCTTACAAATGACTATTTGTAGAAGTTGAATTAGTAGTGGATGTTCTAATGGCCCTTATTTTAGCCTCTAAAAACAATATAGAGATATTATCCATGGCATAAGAAATAATAATGTTATAATTTATAATCAAATAATAAACTTAGGTTAATATTATAATTTCAGAGGGCACTAGTGCATATAAACATGTTTATAAAAAAATGAATTTAATTATCTTTTAACAAATTAGTGCATGTAATTTTTAAATAAGATATATATTTTTTATAAAAAAATATTTTGGTTTCTATAGGGACCCACTCTTGAACACAAAAATAAAATTAATTAGGTTACATTAAAAGGAAATATAAGATAAATTTTTTATTCTCTATTATAGTTGATGTGACATTGGACACTTATTGGTTTTTTAACAAGACTTTATAACATGTTAGTTAAAAATTATTTATTAAGAAGTTTAAATTGTTTTAAAAATTTACTAACCAAAAAAAAAAGAAAACACATAAAATATGATACTTTATGACATAAAGACAACAAACAATGGGTTAGTTAAGTGTAAATCATCACTAGCTGATCAAATTTATAATACCCAATTGAAGAAGAGACTATAGAGGATGCTAATTTAAAAATAAGGGTCATGAAATCTAATTGTTGTACATCATTGTCTTGTCTTTATTAAACTAAGCTTTGAAAAATAGATAAAGTTTGTAAATGCTTTTTGCTAGAAGAATTAGAGGTTAGTATTCAAAGTCTTTATCATATGTTACTAACAAAAACATAAACATTATCATTACAAGGATAATCATTGTGACAATCCTCGATATCTATCTATCTATATAATCAAAATAAAACATACAAATAAAAATAAAATACCACATAAATGATGGTTACAACCTAAGAGAAGGGTTACCAACACAATGACATGAAATAAATTAAAAACTAGAGAATTAATGAAAGTTACTTATCAAAATATTAATCAAGAATTTAGTATTTCACAAAAAACTTAATAGATATTTTTTGGCAAGATCTTAGTGAGAAAATAAAATTTCAAAAATATTTAGTATTAATACAATGGTCACCAAAAAGCGTAAAATCACCTCAAGGAGAAAATCTCAATTTGGTAAAAATATCTATTATTAAACAATCTATACTATGTTCTCATCATCTTGTAATGAAACAAAAAACATAAAGAAAATATTAATCAAGAAGAGCACTTTTATCAACATTGCAAGCGAGGGGAAATTAAGTATGAGAAAACCATGATTTTATATTGTCTTGCATATCAACAAATAATACAAAAGCATTTGTTATGACATAGTGATATGAGCAACTTATACAATTTATTAAGCTTACTATATAGAAGAATAGGTGGATGTATTAAGGATGTTTTGGAACATCATAAAATAAACATTGACAAGATCTTGATGGGTTAATGTAATAACAATATTGATATGGATTGTAACCAAGTTCCTAAAAAAAGAAAAAAAGAAAGAAAAGAAAACTTATTCATGTAATCAGTTTTTTTTTGTTCCAGGGATCCCATATGTTATCTTATGGATAAAATTAGAGTTATTTCATTTTAAAATCAAACAATAGTTAATAAAAAAGTTAAATTAAAAATAAATACAATAATATCAAATGGCAATTGCTCAACTAGTTAGATTTCTCAACTTTCAAGGAGGAGACCAAAGTTTAAATTTTGTCAAGTGATACATGCATAATTTTCAAACTTCTTGTAATACCACCATGTGGTCATGATGTAATATAAGTGGGTTCCATTTCAATCCCATATAACCTCAAAAATTATTAATCCAATGGCATTAGATCAACTACTTAGATCAGGATTACCAAGGTTTAAATCTTGCCAAATGATATATGCATGATTACCAAGTTATTGTGATACCACTATGTGATCAGGATTTAATACATTTTAATCCTATATATATATGGTTACATAGGGGAATTGGTAACTTCCCATTATTTTTTACTACTAGACCTGGGTTCAAATCTTGGAGCTACCACTATAACCCCTACTCCACCTTGTTATTAGTGATCCAACATGAGGGAGACCATTGATGGCTCGATATTGGTACCACTATCATCGAGATGGCACACACTTAGCAAAGTCAGGACAGACTACTACCTTTTCTCCAAATAGGCTTATCTCCAAGGTTTGAACCTAGGTATCCTCTTGGTAAGTGCTAGAACTTACCAATCCACCTATCTCTTGGGACTATATAAGATATACTTTTCTGTCAAATGCAATTAGCTTAATCAGTTTAATTCCTTAACTTTCAAGAAGAAGACATAGGTTTAAATCTTGCCAAATGATACATGCATAGTAGCCAAGATTTTGTAATACCACTATGTGATGATGATGTAATATAGGTGGAGCATGTTTCAATCCCATATAATAAATTTAATTCTAATTATTAATATAATAAAAAGACCATATAATATATGGTGGCATTAGCTTAACCAATTATATTCCTCAACTTTCAAGGAGATCCAAGTTTGAATCTTGCCAAGTGATACATGCATAATTGCCAAGCTATTGTAATACCATTATGTGGTCATGATATAATACATGTGGGACCCATTTCAATCCCATATTATCGATGAAAAAAAGACCAAATAAAGGTTATGACTATAGTAATATATTGTTGTTAGATTGTAGAATATCAAGAATAAATCATAGCAAATTTTGAGAATTAAACTAATATAATTACTATGCAATAATAAATGTAAGTTTGGAAGTAATTAATATGTTAATAGTGTTATGTATGTTTAACATGTTTTAAGAGGATTGAGGAATAAAAAATATAGGGAGTTTGAGATGAAGCTAGGTTTATCAAGGAGAAAAAAGGCTTGGATTTTAGGCATTGGAATACAATAATGATAAATATTAAGAAATTAGAAAAAATACAAGGATTTATCAAAAGAATAAAGGCTTAAATTATGGAAAGACAAGTGAAAATAATTATTAGTTATAATCAATTTGATGTAAAACTATGATTATCAAATAAATATGAATAGGATATGCTACAAGTTTTCTATATTCTACCCCATTAAAAAATATGGCCACCAAATTTTTTATAACTCTTTTTGAAAATACTTGCAATATAACTAAAAATTCTATTGTGAAAGGAACACCTAGAATTTAAATATAAGTCAAAATCTATTTTGAAAGGGATTGGAAACTTTGTTTTGTAAGGACCTACAACTATACTCATAATTTAATTGGAACTCTGATTTGAAAGGAATCACAACTAAACTTGCAATATAATAACTTTGTATTAAAAGAAATTACAAATACATGTAAGACAAGAGAGAAAGTAATTGTTGTTCTATATAATTTAAATACTCAATGCATTCTTTTATACTTAAGGTTCTAAATGAGATTATAGCAGATTGAAGATATGCTTAAGTTTATTAATAAAATTTATTCCAATCTTAATATTAACAAATGGCCATGTAGCAACATAATATTTTCCTTAAAATATGAACTAGAAATATAAATGATTGCTTGTTTGTTGTTGAATGTACATTAAAAATATGAATGATTGCTTCTTTATGGGTGTTTGAATTTGTTAATAATAACTTGAAACAATAGTGATCCTATACATGGAAGATTGCATACATGCATTTCCAACTTGGTAAAAGTCTCCTCTTCCATAATGAAAACATGTCAACAATATTTAGTGATAGGAAATTGACTTAACAGGGAAGTACTACTATTGGTATATTGTTATAAAATTAAATGACCACAAGTAATTTGTATTGTTGTTTACGTTAGATTGATTGCATGTTACATATTGTATGCAAAACACTTTAATAATAACACCATGTGTGATACTATCATACTAAGTGGAAGTGGACACACTACAAAAATGAGTATTTTTGTGAAGAAGAAATATACACAATAGTAAGATAAGTTTAAAAAATTATAAAATGAACCTTTTTTGGAAGACTATTTATAAATGAGAACATAAATATAAAAAATGTCCTTACTCCCTTCAAAATATTTTTTCATGAACAAATATTGGAGAGAATCTAAGTATAAATTTTTGAATCCATGATCCTATAGATTTAGCAGAAATAATATCTGTTATTGCCTTTTTTTAGAAGGAAAACCAAAAAAACAAGGGTTTTTAGAACATACCACATCAAAATTTAGCATTGATGTCACTCTCACACCTGTAAAGGATAATTTAGAGTTAGATTTTATTCAATCCTTTTCCATTGGCCTTTTGAGGCTAGATTTAGTGTTGAAGCATTCTAGGTTTCACATGCTAGATTTCCTATTATTTCTACCTTTACACAAGTCTAGAACCTTCATTGTAGGATTACCATATTCATACTTGTGTCATTTCAAGCTTACCATATTCATACTTGTGTAATTGATAAGCTCCATAACTAAAATTGGTTGTCCTATTGAGGAGAGTGTCATTTTTCTTTGGGGAGGGATCATAACCCATGGCCTTGCTCCCATAATTAGAAGAAAATATTAGAGGATTTGTGTTCCTCTGTGGAGTTGCTTCTAAAAATACTAAGGAGCAAAATAATCCATTTTATTATGATTCTCTATCAATGTTAGAACTCCTTAAAATAGTAACAACTATGATATTATATTCAAAGGCAATATTGTGTTGTTTTCTTTTATTTCCTCTTTCAATTTATTTGAAGTTTTCTTCCATCACTTGTATGACTTGTGTCGCTTTAACAATAATATAATTGGAGCTACTTATTTTCAAGATTGTATTTAATGGAGGATACAATATGAACCAAACCGATGATGATAATGTGGAGGTTATAAGGTGATAGGACTTATAACTTATAAGGGTCAGATCTCTACTAAAATTTGGTTACTAATAAATAAATTTTTGATATATGTCATAATTTCTTTAATGGTTATCACATAACTAATGATATTTGATATGTATATGGGTCTGATAATCCTAACCCTAATACTGATTCTTCCCTTCATGATCCTAGGCCTCACATTTGTCTCCTACCTACTATTGTGTAAAATCCAATATGATAAGGATGAGTTTGAGTATTATCAACCTAATGACATGCCATGGATAAAACCCATTTTTCCCTCTCCAATGATAGAATGTACTTCCTCCTTCTCCACCTCTAAGACAACTATGCTATCTTTCCCTTTCCCTTATCATTATGTTTAAATACATATAATCTAATCTTGTTAAGCCAAGGCTGGAAACGATAAAGTGTCTATGGGTTCTCTTGATGTATCCTATAGGCAAGTGCTATGTAAGCCTATATAAATTCTATATGTAATCCTACAATAATATTTATGTAAGCCTATGGACTTATTTATGTGAGCCTATGAGCATCTTTCCAAGTATTCCTATGGGAATTCTTCTATGTAAGCCAATGGATAATTTTGATGTACTTAACCTTAGCAATATTAGTTTAACCTTGATTAAAAGGTTTAATATATTTATTACATTGTAATATAACCTTAAAGTCAAGTTATGTTGGCTTGAGGTTAGCATTTAATTTAGATTTTGGTCACTATAAACACCTCCTATGATTGATCCATAAAATTGGTTTATGATGTGAGATTGTGGGGGTACCTATGGAAACATACACTTTATTCCTTCCATTGGATATATATATTCATATTGTATATATCTCTTTCTATGTTTTCATCTTTATGCTCTTTTATTTCACTCTTTTTTCTTTTTTCATATTATTATAGTGAATGTATATTTTAGAATGTTGCCAATATAAACCTGTATTCTCATTTACAAAAAATATTTATCATTATATAGAAATATCAAACCATTCATCCATGAATAATTATCCATAGTAACAATCCACACAATGAGATAGAGATAGATAATACACTTTAGGTAGGGCAACACAAACATTATTCCTTAAGGAACCACTCCACAATATCTTCCAAGATGAGATCTACTTCATGAGCCAAGCCTATTACAAGAGAATAATCAATACTATTTTATTTTATTTTTTTGAATTTACATGGTGAAATCAGTAGCTGTCATGAATCCAGGTAAGATTTATAGATTTTATGGCTGCCATAGTATTTTGCGCTATCCACCTTGGAAGCCGCCACACAAATATTTGCGTAGTCCACCCCTATAACCACCATGCCACAATCATTTTAAAACTTTTATGCCACTGAAAGCACCAGGAAAGGGATAAGAATTTAGTTTGGTGAGGCCCAAGATTTGAACCTTGGACCTCCGCCCCCTTTACAGGGTTTGGTCGAACCAATTTATCTACACTGTGGACATTTTATTTTTCATGGGCATAAAACCTTAGGAATTAGTAAAATATTTTGTAGTTTATTGACCTTTAAGAGCTCAATTTTTGGGGGCATATTCAACATGATTTTATTGCTACGATGACAATTTCCCTTATTTATATACCCATATTCTATTTTTACTTTGAAGACCTAACTACTAAACCCTCATCCCACTCATTATTATAATATAATACATAATATAATCAACCTTGGGTTATGTGTGACTCATGCCAACTATCCATAATATCCATACACAATATAATATCATATCCCTATATTTCTATCCCTACGTACCATAACATTCTACCATCCTTAGAAATATTTGATCCTTGAAATATGAGAAGAAACTAGATAATATGATTGTAGACCCAAAATGACCACATCATTAGAAAAATTTTATAAAATTTTCTAAGTCATAAAGGAGCTGGTTCTACCCCACGGTAGCGGTGCAAAACATGATGTTCTACCCCACAGTCAAAGTAGTCAAAGTTCACACTTAGTAATTTTAATATCATGGGCCACAAAACAGTCAAATTGTGAGAAGTTCACAGTAGGTTCTAGCCCGCACGACATAGAACATTGTTCTATTCCATGGTCAACATAGGTAAACTATAATACCTCCACTCTTTGAATCATGGATTACAACAAGGCATAGTGTGTTTCATATCGCATAGTTCAATAAATTGCTCCAACCCATGGTCAAAGTAGTTAAAGTTCATGAAGAAACTTTCCAAGGCATGGGCTAGTGCAAGGTTTTGTATCGCATAGTTCAGCATAATGTTCCATCCCATGTGGGCCAGTGCAAGGTTCTCCCCTGCGATCAACATTGATCAATATTGAACATGTGAATTTCAAGGCATGAGCTACATGTCTAGGAATTTGTTCTATATTATGGATTAAAAGAGAAAATAAGATGGTCTGAAGATTAAAAGGCATGGGCCAATGAAATTGATGCAGGAGCATTCGGTGGCACCAGCAACTGAGGTGTCAAGTGTCGGGAAAAATAGTGCTGAAGAGTCGACACAGGAAGAAAAAATGGCCAAGTCAGAAAACCGTCGTGATTTCGCGACATGTCGCGAAATCGTGACAAAAATTGGCAAGGAGGAAGTGCAGCAGAAGGGGCCGTGATTTCGTGACGTGTCGCGAAATTGCGACCCGCGATTTCGTGACATGTCGCGAAATCACGAGAGTTTGCCGGAGAGGGACGAAGGCGCAGAAGGGGGCGCGATTTCGTGACATGTCGTGAAATCGCAACTCGCAATTTTGCAACATGTCGCGAAATCACGACAGGTTGCAGAGCAGAGGAGAGAACGAGAAAATGGTCGCGATATCGCGACGTCACGAAATCGCGACGCAAATTGGACAAGCGGGTGCGGAGGAAAAATGGTCGCGATATCATGACCAAAATGGCAGAATGGTCGCGATATCGCGACGAGTTTCTCAGCGGAGGGGTAGGAGGCAAAATGGTCGCGATATCGCGACCAAAATGAGAAGCAAGCACAAGGAGACAGAAACGTCGTGATATCGCGATGGAGAGAGAAAATGGCACGGGAAGAGAAAAAGATGGCGGGAACGGTGTTTTCGAGGACCGTACAGATTCGACACGTGGCAGAAGCTGAAATGAAAGTGGGAAATGACCAGAAGCATAGAAGACAAGAAAGATGGGCCACGTAGGGATTTTTGACGGATTCTGCAGTGACAGAGACCGTGCGGGAATTAATTTCGGGTTGGTGAACCCATTTTCAAAATTGTAATTAATCGGGTGGTTGAACCCGTTTAGGCGGGAAGTTGAACTTTGAGAGGGTCGGGACCTCTATAAAAACCCATGATTTTGTTTTAATGGGACGGTGGACCCGAGAATACCTGGAGAGCTTAGGAGTGAAGAAGCGGAGAACCGAGCCGAGGGCCGGTGATTGTAAGCCTGCGGGCTGTAATTTTTTTGCATGTATATTTTAAACTGTTTTTAATGAAAAGGCAGGGTTTGTGCAGAAGGGTGTTTTTATCGGTGTCCCCGTCAGAAATGCTCCATCCCACATGGTTCAAAGAACATTTATACATCGAAACATTGTTTTCTCCAGCCCATGGTCAAAGTAGTCAAAGGTGTGAATAACATGTTTCAAGAAGCGAGCTATGCCATGGTTCTATGCTATGGAGCCAATGATAAGAGCAAGGCATAGAACTCAGTAATCTATGAAAGGATCAATGGTTTATTTATTTTAAAGCTCTCCAAGGCATATAAAAATATTTGTAACATGACTTGGTCGATCGAAGAAAACTAAAATATAAACTAGTGAATGGATCAAGAACCAAGAAGTAAGCAGTTGTAGATCTATGGCTGGATATCATCTACAAGAATAGTGAACAATTTGGATGATGGTTTTGCATAGTTTAAAAGCCAAACACCATGAAATCCCAACAAGTTGTAGAGGCTAAGTTGTAGAGGATGTGCAAGATCCACGATTCCTTCTTTCATCCAAGATAAATAAGAGGTTGCCACATCAACACCTAGTTTATTTGGTGTTTCAATTCCTTGTAATGTTCCATTTTTCCTTAATCTATAAAAATATAACTATAAATAGAGGTCAAACCCTCAATTTTTAGGGTTGGCTCTAGAGTGTTTGCTTGTGCTACTGTGTAAATACTTTCTGTAAATCAATATAAGAAACATTACTTGGATGTTTGCCTCATGCTAGTGTCTTTTGTATCTTTTGAGATATTCGAAATGTGAATGCATTTTTGCTACTACTGCTATGGTTAGTCTATTCTACTGATATTGGATTGCTAGCTTAGAGCACTTTGAAATATTTCAAGGTTGAATATGTACTTGCAAGGGGTTCTTTTCTATTAGTCTAGGTACTGATCTAATTTTGCTATTTAGAGTATTAGTATCTTAGATGTTTGAAATGAATTCTTGAAGTACATCTCTATTTTTGTAATTGATGTATTTTACTTGTTTTGAGTTCTATTAATCACAAGTGTAGGACACTGGAAATATATTGGCAACTATTTTCCTATAGATGCGTATACTATTAGCTTTATATGGCCATTGTTTAATCAATACTTTTTCTAATCCTAAACCCATTTCTATCCCCATATTTTAAAATATTTAAATGAACTTAAATGAGTCAACACCTTATCATTTGACAAGGTATACCAACTTTTAGGATCCTCCATCCTAACATTATTAATTAGTATTATTAATAATTTAATTATTATATTATTAACTCATAAAGTGAACCATCACATCTCTTCATAACGTGAACCATCACATCTCTTCCTAACGTGAACCATCACGTCTCTTCACCAACGTAGCTTTAGGTTAGATATATATTAGGTTGGCCATTCACACAAATCATCCATGAATAAGAATATATAATTATTTATTGAATGCATTGGAGGGACCTTCCTACTAGTGAAACAATGATTCTTTATAAAAGTGATTCTTTTAATTTAGATGCTATTTTAGTTATTTTTTATTAAAATTGTGCTAGAACCTTCAGGGTTCTACAATTTGGTATCAGATCCATGTGGGACCCAACCATGTGGGATTTTCTCAAGTACCTTCATCAATACACTTGGGACCTTCATAAAAATACTTTCATACCTGAGTATGAAATTTGATTTAAGGATATCACCAAACAATACACAATATTGGATGAAATAATTTTCATATATTGTTTCATTAGTGGATTAAAGGAAGAGATTCGACTAGAGGTACAAATTTTCAACCCTAGTACCATGATGCAAACTATTGGATTGGCCAAATTAGTTGAAGATAAAATCAATGCACAATGTTGATTAGGGAAACCACCTATGGGGAAATCTCAAACCACTTACATTGCCCCCAAACCTACGCATAATGGAAAGGCACAAAGCACTTACACAACCCCCAAACTTAACCCAACCCTACCAATTAAACATATTAGTTTTGAATAAATGAAAGAACAAGAAAAATACGTTTGCTATCATTGCGATGAGAAATTTATTCACAATCATCAATGTATTACACCTACACTATATATTTCAGATGCAACTATTCCTTGTAGTTCTCCCAATGATAAAAATGCAATTGAGGTAGACATAGTGATAGATACACCTAAAGATAGCACTAAATATGGAAAAAATGAGGAAGGTAAGGAAGATGAGGAAGCCATGGAAGATAAGAAAGAGGAGGAAGATGTGGAAAAAAAGGACAATGAGCAAGAAATATCCCAAACACCTGATCACAATGATAAAGGCAATATGGTTGATATGCCAGAAGTGATCAATGTATCAAGTAAGGATGAGGTAGACATTTCCAAAATGACCCATTATGGCCAAACTTACACTCTACAAGAACTACACTCAAATTTCCCCCCAATTGTGAGTTCTTGCCATATAACCAAACCTATTCAAAAACAACACAAAAAGGTGATTACACACTCATTCACTGTTGGCTCTCCTAGGGAACAACAAAAGGATATGGAAGCGTTACCACCACTTTTGATGCATCCTTATAAATGTTTGAGGAACTCCAAGGGTTCCCCTCCCATCATCATCATGATTCTCTTGAGGAATATTCTACTATTGTTCTTGGAAAACCCCCACTAACACTCCGACCTTCAAGATATTCCTACCTTCGAAAAAGTGACATTAAAAGAGTACAAGAACTTGTAAAAATTTTTCTTGGAAAACAAAAGATAAAGCTCCTCACTTTGAGCTTTGAGAAAAAATATATTTTTAAGGAGGGTGGAATGTTAGGATCCTCCATCCTAACAATATTAGTTAGTATTATTAATCATTTAATTATTATATTATTAACTCATAAAGTGAACCATCACATATCTTCATAACGTGAACCATCACGTCTCTTCCTAATGTGAACCATCAAGTCTCTTCACCAACGTAGCTTTAGGTTAGATATATATATTAGGTTGGACATTCACACAAATCATCCATGAAGAAGAATATATAATTATTTATTGAATGCATTGGAGGGACCTTCCTACTAGTGAAATAGTGATTATTTTAATTTAGATGCTATTTTAGTTATTTCTTTATTAAAATTGTGCTAGAACCTTCAGGGTTCTACCACCAACCTACTCCAAAAGTTGGATTAGAGTAGTCTTTAATCCATCCAATATTGGGGTTTAGACTGTGATTAGTGGGTGCACGCCTAATTAGAGTACTAAAGATAATAGTCATAGTTTCAAGCTCTGCTTGATGTCAATTTAGATCCCAACAGTTTTGGCACACCCGATGGGACCTTGTTTACAAGAACATTAGCTAAACCACTGAATTTTAATTTTTACCTTTTCTCTAAGAAATCAAGATTTAGTGGATTGTATTGACCTCATTAAGCGATGAACATTAAATTCACTTGGTGACTCCCCTGAATGCAAGAAACTAGAAAAGCCATTCCAATAGCTCATAATTTTTCATGAATACCAGGTTACTTGCAAAGAACAATCCAAATTATTTTATCTTTTATGAGCTCCCTTTGAGAGGATCTAATATCATAAGGAATTTATCCTCAAATTTTTAATCAAATGAGTCTCCACCAGAACCACCCCCTGAAGTACCTCCAAGGCCACCTCTAGCAAGAACAATACCTAGAAATATGGTTGGATAGGCAAATGTGAATCCAAACCAACCTCTATAGAAATACCTTAGTTGGAATACAACTGGTCCCCTTAGAATTGCCAAAATACATAATATTCGTCAAGCTATATCCAAATCCATCCCTACTTATGATGGATCAAGAAAATCTACTTACGAGCATTGCCAAGATATCCTAAATTTAGCAACAATTCATAACATCAAAAATGAAGATGTGATTATCAGAATCCTAGCCCTATCTTTTAGAGGGAAATTCCTACATTGGTTTAGGACCTTAGAAGACAATAGCATTAATTCATGGGATGAATTAGTTGAGCCTTTTATAGAAGAGTTTAATGAGTATGATGATCCTTTTTCTCTCTTAAATTAGTTCACATCCATGTAAAAGCACCAACAAGAGTCCATTTTAGATTTTAATATAATATTAAGTAGAACCTAGAAAAGGATTCCACTTGAAGCTAGGCCAACCGTCCCCTTTCTTTTATGTGCTATATAAAAGCCCTTGGATCAAAATTGGGTTTACAAACTCAACAATAAGGGGTATACACCTTCCCTTAGGTCTACAATACAATTGTGCAAGCTGAAAACATCCTCATAAATGTAAGAAGGTTACCCAAACAATGTGATGCCCTACTATTCTGAAATTCCTCATGTCCAAAGTTAGACGACTACATCTTCTTACATGGACCCTCCTTTGTCATCCCCACTTCCTCAGATGGCTTTTATTCCACCTTATAAAATACCATCTACTTCAGTTCCCTTTCCACCACTTCTACCTCAAATGCCTTAGGAATTCAATGTGTTGATTGATATTCAAAGTAATTTGTAAACACTTAGTAGATGAATTCAATGTAGAAAAGAGAGATAGAGAGGTCTCAACAAAGGAGATTCCCCTATGTCAATAGATATCAAAATTTTGGTACCAACAGTAGTGAAAGGTTTAGAGTTAATGCAAATCAATAAGATCAAAAATATTCTTTTGAAACTAGTATTGTGAATGTATGGTGCCTTGTATGTAATGATCCTCATGATTTAGAGTCATGCGTTATGTACCAAAATCATGTGTAGCAAGTCATGGAAAAGGTGGAGAGAAATCATAAAGGTAGAGTTAAAATGCTATGGCAACTAGATAAGATTATGGTTGGGCAAGATCTTGATGAAGAAGAACATATTTCCATTATGACAAGGTCAGGAAAGAAGACATTGTAGGTTGATCCACAAAATATGGGTCAATTTTAGGTTCCTTCTCAAAAGAAGAAATATCCCCCTACAAAGTATTGATCAATTTCCTATTCCCAAAGTAGTTGAAAATAGGTACATAGTTCCTAAGAGCTAAGAGAGAGAGGTTAGTTTCCATAATAGATATGACAAAGAGAATGAAAAATAAAGGATGAGATCCAAAAAAGAAACACAAGAAAATCTAAGGTTTCCTTCCATAAATAAAAGATAAAGGATCAAAGCCACACAACAGTACAAGAGAAAATATGGTGAGATAGAAAAGAAGTATATGAGAGACCTCTTTTAGAGAAATCAGATTACAACATTGTGGAAGAAATGAAAATAATCCCCTCTAAGGCTAGTCTCTATGATACTCTCTTCATCCTTGGTCAAATAGATATGCTTAAGGCTTATTTGAGTAAAAATTCCCAAGAAAAGTAGAATACACCATCCTTAGCATACCTTCTGGGAAATATAAGATGTCTCCCACTGCTCTAAAGAAAAACCCCCTCTCTTTTACATATCTTTGAGGATAGAGGGTTGGATAGTCTGCAACTATGTGATTGATTCATAGGCCTCTACCACAGTTATACCCAAAGCAGTCTATGAAGAGATGGATATGGAGTATACCAGATCTTGTCCTAGAGTTTTACAGTTGGATGAGACACCAATAAATATTGTTGGGGTAATAAAATATGTACTGATGAGACTGCATAGATCCCCAAAGGTGACCATTATGCAAGAAATTGTGGTAGTAGATCTAGAGCCTTATTTTGGTTTATGCCTTTCCACAGATTTTACTACCAATTTAGGAGGTTACATGTACTTGGATTACTCTAGCATGAAAACACCTTTCAAAGAAAATAGGATAAGGATAAAACTTAAAAAATACATGTTCTATCACATTGCGAAGATTGAAGAAGATATGTGCAACCTCACACTCCTAGACACGTTTGAACTAGTAGAAAGTTTTGAAGAGTTAGAGGTTGAGGATGAATTGTCATTTAGAGAATATTACAATTAGTTTGGGATAGGAATGGGAACATATAATATTTCTTCAGAAGTAGAGAAAAATATTCTTATTATATCCAACCAGTCCCTGAGAGAGACAAAGATCTACACTATGCATTTTGATGGTGCAAGATGCAGAAATAGAGCTGGTACCAATGTAGTTTTGTAGTCCCCCTTAGAAGGTGTAAAAAGTTTAACATACAAAATAGCATGGTCTTGTACTAAAAATGCTATAGAATATGAATCTTTGTGCTTAGGTTTAATGCAAGCTAAGAGCATGGGTATAAAAATACTATATATATATTGTGACTCTGAATTGATAGTCAACCAGGTAAGATAAAGATGCAGTAGTAAGCACCACTATCTAAGAGCATATAGAAATAGGGTATGGGATTTGATGGAATATTTTGATGCTTTGAACATTTATTTTATCCCCAAAAAATAGAACATATTGGCTGACTCCTTGGCTATCAAAGGTTCCAATTTCAATCCTTCTTCAAACATGGGACCACCCAAATATAGAAATATCAAAATGGTTTTTAGGCTCGTAGTACCATATAGAAATTTTTTTTGGTAGGTCTTTGAAAGCGATGATCAAATCATTAATATCTTGGTAAGAGAGGCTTTCTTATCCATAGTACAAGAGAATATTCCTAATGAAATAGATCAACAAGATGTTATCAAATTAAAAAATAATCATATCCCTAGGGGTTTGGTCACCCTAGAAAGCATCTTTGATAATGAATATGGGAGGGAAGCTAGAGCTATGGATATTAATGAAAATATCTATAAAAATATCGAGGTTGAGAAATAAAAGAAGCTCAAAGTTGGTATCTGTTGTTCTCCAAAAGAGGTATAGGAGATAAAAAACCCATGCTTTAAATACCAAGACATTATGGCCTGGTCATATGAATATATAAAGGTATATGATAAAAAGGTTATCCAACATACTATTAAGCTAGAGCCAATGCAAAGCCTTTCATACAAAAGCAGAGGCCTATAAATTCTACGATTGAATCCATAATAAGAGAAGAGTTGCTCAAATTTTTAAAAGCTAAAATTATATACCTTATTAAGCAATCCACATGGATGGCTAATTTGGTCCCTATTAGAAAGAAGAATGGAGACATATGTCTGTGTGTAGATTTCAAGAATCTCAATCGGACATCATTAAAGGACCACTACCCTCTCCCTCAGATTGACTAGATTCTACAGATTACTGTGAGAGCAGAAAGGTTCTCATTGTTATACGCTTTCTCTAGATACAACCAAATCTAGGTAAAATATGAGGATCAATTCAAGATAGCGTTTACCACCAAATGGGGAAATTTTTCTTACCAAAGGATGCCCTTCGATCTGTCCAATGCAGGGGCCATATTCCAGAGAGCTATGACTTATGATTTTGGAGATCTAATCAATAAGGTCATTCTCATATACTTAGATGATATGACTATATTATCTCATGAGAAAAAAAATCGTTTGGAACACTTGGAGCAAGTATTTGAGAAATATAGAAAATTTGGCATCTCTCTTAACCCAAAGAAATTATTTTTTGCAGTTCATTAAGGGAAGCTATTAGGGCATGTGGTCTCTAAGGAAGGAATGTCTTGTTGAGTGATAATTTTGTCCAATTGCAAAACCATACTCACACTTAGAATTTTAGTAACAAAACCCTCTCTTGAAAAGAAGTTAAAACCAAAAACAACTTCTCTAAGGTTCCGTTATATAAGCATTGCACATGTGTATTTGTGATATTGTAAATATGTGTTAAATAAGTGCTAGGAATACCTTAGTGATTTTCAAGTAATTGTTTTTTTTTTTCACATGGTGGAATCGGTAGCCGCCACGAAACCGAGCAGGTTGTCCAGCTTTTATGGCCACCACAGTATTCTGCACTGTCCACCCCAGAAGCTGCTACACAGATCTTCATGCAGTCCGTCCCTATAACTGTCATGCCACAATAATTTTAAACCTTTTACGCCATTGAAAGCACCAAGAAAGGGACAAGCGTTCAGTTCGACAAGGCCCGAGATTTGAACCTTGAACCTCCACCCCCCTTATGGGGTTTGGATGAACCAATTGGTCTACACCTCGGACCTTATTTTCAATTAATTGTTAATAAGGGGCTTGTGTTGATTTATTTTATTATGTTATGCTAGTAATTGTTCATGAAACTTAAAAGAAAAAGGAAAATGTGATTGGCCCTCATATGACCACGATGTAAAGCCTTAGTTCATTTTACTTTGGAATGTTTAAGATAGATTTTATCTTCCTTTGATTAAGCAAATTTTAGACAAGTTTTATCTTGTTTAAACCTTGCTTTGAAAAATGAAATAGAAGATTAAAATCTCTCTAAATGTGAATGTGAAATGAAGATTGAATTCCTTTAATTATTGCTTGATGAATAAAAAGGAAATAAATATGCATGAATAGCTATGAAATGTAAATACCTTAAAATGCCATTATAAATTACCCCTCTTTAATGAAATCATAATTTTCATAAAGAAGAAATAATTTAATGCTTTAAAACAATAGCCTTTGATATACTGTATAAATTACCTCTCTTTAATGAAATCAGAATTTTCATAAAGAGAAGCCAATTTATTGCTCTGAAAATGATGGCCTATGGAATGCCATATAAATTACCCCCCTTTAATGAAATTGCAATTTTCATAAAGGGAAGTTCATTTATTACTTACGAATAAAAATGCAAATCTTAAAAATCTGATTTGCCTTCAAAGTGTGAAATGATATAAAATTTTGAAATTATAAAAATCCCTATAAAACAACAATTTTCAATAATTTTTATCATTTCGAAATGGCTTAATAATGGGATAAATATTGTTTCGGATGAAATATTGAAGCTAATTCTTCACATTCATACATTTATTTTTGGAATTTTAATTTTTTTCGATTTTTATTTTAATCATCGAAGTTCTAAAAAAATTTGCAAAAGGAATAGTTAGAAAAATAAATATAAAAAATCTGGAAAACATAATAGAAAAATGAAAAGATAAACATGCAAGTATTCTCAATCTAATGCCACCCTACATAGAAAAACCAGAGATAGTGAGAAATTTCAAAAGGGTAACCTGACCTAATCAAACCTGCAAAAACACAATTTGGTTAAATCAGGTGCTAGACTCTAAGGAAAGATAAATCTGCATTCAAATAAACATTCACATAGTGTAACCTCCGAAAATAATTTAACACTAGATATAAATTCAAAGGAATGCAGTGAAAATATTAAACATTGACACAAAACCCTAAGAAATGATCTCCTCCATTCTTGCTCACAAGGTGCAAGTTTTCGAATTTTTACATTGAAAATAATATTTTGTTTTTACAATAAGCATTTTCAGTTTCTCTCAAAAACCCTCTAGCATCTGGCCTCCAAGAAGGTCTAGCCCCCTTTCTATCTTTCAATCACCTATTATAATTTTCGATAAAGCCCTTTGTTCTATTTTCTTTTTTGACTGTTGGTTTTTGTGAAGTTTTTTGTTTTCCTCTGCATATTCATTCTATTTTTACTCATTGTAGTCATAAGCATAACCACTAAAAATAGCCATTATATTTTTTCTTAACCTCTATATAATAACGTATTTTATTTCCTACTACTAGTAATTTGATGCACTCGTGGTGATGCGAGTTATACTTCCCATTAGCATTAATAATGCTTTAGACACTTATCCTTGAATAATATTCTTTAATGCCCTCTCCATTCATAATTCCTTTTCTAATGAATGGTCAAACTTTTACGTTGTCTCATGGCATCCGATGGTGACACTATTGCCTTCCCTATTTAGCTTTAGCTATTCCATTTATTTATTCACATAGGTTTCTTTAGTAGATACACATTTTGACACATTGGATTTGAAAGGCATATACACTGGTGGTAATATGCGACAATAGATCTGAACTACGTCAACGTTATTTGTAACTGTTCCCTAGTATTTGCTCCTCGAAAAAATGGCAATGTAATATTTCAACATGGAACATCCCCATTATAAAGCATTTCAAAGACCTCCATTTATATCCATTTTTCATCACCTCGATGATAAAAACAAGCATCCCAAAGTGACATCCTGTGGTATTCTAGGAAGCATACACCTAATGCTAGTAACAATTAAAAATCACATATAAAGCATAAAATATGAACAAATTTACATATAACCGAAAGAAGGGTTTTCTTCATTAATTTTATAATTAAACTCGGTTACAAATCCATCCATCTTAGGGATACCCATTGTGATACAATTATTACAATAATAGGAAAATCCCCACGCAATGGTAGGTGTAATCCGCAGACTTCCTAAATGCACATGAAATTCTCCAAGGTGTCGATGACCTTCTTGTCCATGATTAGAGGTATTTTTTGCCTTGTATATCAACACCCTGTTAGTATTGCATACAATGAAAAATAAGAAGCATATTAGTAATAAAGAAGACCTCTCTTGATGAGGCTTTAAAAGGAAATTATACAAAAAAATGCCATGAAACCTTGAAATCAAGAAAGTGCAATAAATATGGTAAACCTATGTTAAATATGAAATATTGCCATGAAAGATGCAAAGGAAAGACATAATTATCTATCTAATGCCCTAATTATGAAATCAAAAGCATGGAAATAGGAAATGTAAGCATTCTTGTCCTACTTACTACAAATGCCAAATGAGAAGAAAGATACCTAAAATTTTAATCCTACCAGACAAAAGTATCTAATAAATCAAATATACACTTGATTTATCTATTCTAATGCAAATAAAATAACACCTACGACTAAAAACCAAGGAAATATGGAGATCGAACCTAACGTGGGTCTATCGCGCGATGAGCACTGTTAGTCATGGTTGATAGCCACGGTGAAGCTAAAAGTGCACTTGCCCTCCAAATATGGCCAAGATCTCTGATTTCCTTGGTGAATTGATGGTTCAAGGGTCGCCTCTATATCCTCTAATAGATTTGGTGGTTGAATTACTCCGTTTGTTGATGGATTGCTCATAATCTCATTTCTTGAATCTTCTAGCCTCTTAAGACCTCCATGACTTCAATTGCCATTTCAATATCTCAATGCTAGCTAAAGGATTTCTCTCGATACAAATAGGAGGGTACTAAATTTGATAGGGCTTCACCGTTCAAAATATCCTATTCATCTCTCTCATTTCCCATTTTTGATAGGGTTATTATAACCTCTAGGAAGGCTATGTATTAACTTCTTGAGGAAGCCAAGATCAAGAATGGATAACTGGAGCAGTTGGAGGGAAGCTTTTGGATATTTCTGCCCCCAAACCGCTCATATCTATAATTAATTGGCTGTTATAACTGAATTTGGGTGAGCCAAAGTCCAATTGATTCTGACTGCTATCCACAACTTTGAGGCATGGTCAGCTCTGTTAACCATGGATCTCAGTCATGGCCAACACTAGTTAGGCCAAAATGCCTACATGAGTGGTTAAAACCACTACTATACCTTGGTATTTGTCCAAGGTCTTCCATATGGTCTTCTAGCATGTCCCATATGAGTAGTCACCTCGACATGACGCATTTTAGGTGTCTATAGATTCTCCTTTTGAGATGAATTGTGAGATCGAACAATGCTAAGCAAAAATAGATCTCCTAAAACAATATCGTAGGTTGGATGATGATCATTAGTTTGATCAACATTAGATGCCCAAATCCTACAAAGAGGATGCGTATCCTAGAATCATTGCTTCCAACTGGATGGAAGGCTTAAATTGAAAAATCTTTAGCAAACTCCAGTGGTGATCAGGCAGCTCAAAGATACTATAGGTTTCCACACCATATAGATTTGAAAGGAGGAGAGCTACTAAATTAACTGTCATATTTGATTTTTTCCCCAGTAGAGGGTAAGCTTATGATAATTATTGACAATGATTCATAAGATGAACACAATTTTGAAAATATCAAGGGATCTACGATCAAGGGATCTTATGTTGACTTTGATTATGATTATGACATTATGACTACCCCATCAAGCAAAGAGTTGATGAGGGTAATGATAATTAATAAAGTGATAAGTCACTTGACAACTATGAATAACTTTGATCAATTTAAAGTTTAGCATTTGAATACTTGGTAAGGCCTAACTTAGCAATAATTACAACTATTAACAATAATTGTATATCTCTATCCCATGGAGCGGTCTAGCCGTACATGCCTTCTTAGAAAATCAAGATGATAGCAATTCCAATTAGGTATGTGTTGAATCATATTGTTCGATGATTTTATGAAAATATCATAGAAGAATTGACATGAATATCTTGTTCCCGTGGAGTAGTCCGACCATCTAGGACTTCTTAGGGATTGAAATGAAGCATAAAAATTCAGTGATGACTAATTTGTCCCAAATATCCTTATGGTAATTTAATCATATTTCTAGATTACATGGAGTGCAAGTCACTACAACCACCAAGTGTATAGGATAAATGACTAGATACAAGGTGCATTTGGCTTTTAATTTATCTGATTTTTTTGTTATTTTTCAAATTTGTTTGAATTTTGATCAGGTTGGCATTTTTAATTTAACATTTTGGAACTCCATACAGTGGGATTTGAGAGCATTTATTATATATTGCTAGATGTGCTTCTCATTAGTAGCTAAAAATGTCAAATTGATTAGATGTGGGTCAAACCCATGGGCAAAAAAACCTAATTCAGGGACCGCGGTTGTCATGTGCGATCAGAGCCAAAATGGAAAATATTTAAGCATTTTTTGCAATTTTAAAATTTCATTATTTATTGTTGCAATTGAGAATATGAGAGCTCTCAGAGATGAGAAGACAAAATTGATACAAAATGTTACCACAACTTGACCTCACTATGATCCACACTGATGATAAACCAACCTGAAGGAGCTGGTGCTACTATGGTAGAAGCACACAAACCCTTGGTCATTATTTTATTTTACTGGTTTTAAAATTAACCTCACTAAATAATGGGCTAATTAACATCACTAAACTGCAAGTAATGAACCTCATCCTAGTTAGATTTAGCTTAGGTTAGCTTAGAGGGTTAGGGTTTTAATTTTTTTTGGGTGTCTCGGGATGGGAAATGACCCTAAAAAGGTCATTTCTCCTAGCTGCGGCTAGAAGGCACAGTTCCCAATTTTCAAATTGGGGGCTGTGGCTGTCAACCATGGTAGGATTCAAATCCCAATGGTTTTCAAATTGACTACCATCCCGATCACAAGTTTGAACCACGGTTCGACCACTTTAGGAATTTTTTTTAATTTTGTCATTTTTTTTGAATTTTTAGCAAATTTAATTGATTTTGTTTAATCTTATAATTACTGCTTTTTAATTTTTTGGTGTTTTTGAGATTTTATGATTTTGTTTATCATTTTTAAGGTTTTTTTTGGTTGATTTTACCTTATTATTCTGCTTTCCACTAGACTTTGACAGTGAGGGAAAGGGAATCTAAGATCCTTCATAACCTACATGGTGCATTGATGCCTACAAAGCAATATTGGTTCAAGGCCATGGGATTTGGCTACGTCTTGCACCTTCCTACCATCCAGGCCAATCAAACCTATATGAATGCATTGAATCGATGCTGGGACATGTGAACCAATACCTTTCACCTACTAATAGGTGATATGACTATCACTCTGGAGGATGTCTATCACATATTTTGAGTCTCTCTAAATGGCAAGGACATCACATCTTCACCAATGAAGGTAAAGGATATCATATTTGATCACATATTTGGCTACCACAGTGAGGCAAAACAGTGACACTCGAACCATAGAGGGGTCCATAATGAGCACTGGTATACAGAGCGAGTCTTCTCTTAGTGAGCAACCGTATTTATGCACTTGATTATGTAGATTGTCCTACCAGACTCTTCTGGAGTGAGGTTCCCTTGGAACCTCCTAGCTAGGACTATGAATGTCCTAGTGAGCTCCCATGATCATCCTTTAATCTTGTCCTGTGATGCAGGAGCATCTAGAGGTGGAAAAGCAATCTTGCATCACCCAAAAATATTTTTTTCTTTAAGTGCCAAAGCTGTCGCGATATCGCAACATTTTTTTGAGAAAGGGTGCCAAAGGGTCAAACTGTCGCGATATCGCGACACTTTTTGAGAAAAGGGGCCAAGGCGCAAAATGGTCATGAAATCGTGACATTTTCAAAGCAAAGCAGCCTGGACACAAAATGGTCACGAAATCGTGACATTTTCAAAGCAAAGAAGCCAAGGCGCAAAATGGTCGCAAAATCGCAACATTTTCAAAGCAAAGAAGCCAAGGCGCCAAATGGTCGCGAAATCGCAACATTTTCAAAGCAAAGAAGCCAAGGCGCAAAATGGTCGCGAAATCGCGACATTTTCGAAGCAATGGAGCCAAGGCGCAAAATGGTCACGAAATCGTGACACTTTCGGAGGCAAAGCTCTAAGGCACAAAGTGGTCGCAAAATCGTGACACTTTTGGAGGCAAATCTCTAAGGTGCAAAGTGGTCGCGAAATCGTGACACTTTCAAAGGCAAATCTCTAAGGCGCAAAGTGGTCACGAAATCGTGACACTTTCAAAGGCAAAGCTCTAAGGCGCAAAGTGGTCACAAAATCGTGACACTTTCAGAGGTAAGGCTCGAAGGCGCAAAGTGGTCACGAAATCGTGACACTTTCGAAGGCAAGGCATGAAGGCGCAAAGTGGTTGCAAAATCGTGACACTTTTGAGGGCAAGGCTCGAAGGCGCAAGTGGTCATGAAATCGTGACACTTTCGAAGGCAAGGCACGAAGGTGCAAAGTGGTCACAAAATCACAACACTTTCGAGGGCAAGGCTCGAAGGCGCAAAGTGGTCGTGAAATTGTGACACTTTCGGAAGCAAGGTGACAGGGTGCAAAGTGGTCGCGAAATCGTGACACTTTTGGGGAAAAGGCACCAAGGGTTAGAATGGTCGCGAAATCATGACATGTCACGGTTTTGCAGCCCAAAGGAGAAAACAAAGGCCGAAAACCAAAATGTCGTGATATCATGACCAAAGATGAGAGAGGGCGTAAGGAAGCAAACACATTGCGATATCATGATAGAATGCTCACAACTCCAGACCAGCCAACGATTACAGAGGCCACTGCAAAAGGACACGTGGCATCAAATTACAAGTGGCCATAGAGCACTAGGTGGTTACAGAGGCCATTGCAGAAGGGCATGTGGTAGCAGATTACAGATGGCTATGGCACATTCCTATGAATGATGACTCGACGGGTGGATGGACAGGCGGCTGCAGGGCACTCCGCCATCCCATGCCATGATGATGAAAGATACCTGGCCACAACATGCATGCGGTGATAGAACACTCGTGCGGGTGGTTACAGGGAATCCCGCATTCTGTGTAATGATGTTCGAAGGGGAGTCGAGTGCATTATAAAAGGAATGCATACATTATAAAAGGGGTTCTTGGCCATTTTGAATATAAGCTGCTTGTATTTGCGAATTTGAAACCTACGATAATGAAATTTGCATGAATTTTTTTGTGTGTTATCTTAGTTCCGCTTCCAAGTGGTATCAGAGCCAGAAGGTTCTGAGTGCGCAAACCGATCACCGACAATGAGGCAGTTTGTGCCAGGATTGTGGTTGTGGGTTGAGAGGAAGCGAGCAGGATGCCTCCGCATAGGAACCATGGTAGAGTGAGGAATAGGGGAGCAGAGGTCGATCTTAGAGCCTTGCAGAGGCAAGTTGAAGCCCTGTAGGAGGAAATCGGAAGAGGAGTTGAGCCAAGAAGGGAGGAACCCAGTGAAGATGAAGTTTGGGAAGAAGAGGGTCCATCTGATGAGGAAGAAGCATTGGATCCAGTAGAGGCTAGGCTATATAGGGCCATATCCCAGACCAGGAAGAAGCCAAAGTTTGATGTCTCTACTTATTTTGGGAATCTCAATCTCGAGGAATTGATAGATTGGATCAACGACATGGAGGAATATTTTGAGTATGAAGAGATCTCAGATCCAAATCGGATCAGGTTTGCAAAAAAAAAGTTGAAGGGGCATGCTAGCATTTGGTGGAAAGGAGTGTAGCTGGAAAGGAACAGGAGGGGAAAGGAAAATATCACCAGGTGGGATAGGATGGTGGAGAAGTTGAAGAGGCAGTTCATCCCCGTGGATTATGAGTTGGACCTGTTGAGAAAGATGCAGAGTATTAGACAAGTAAGTAAATGTATCAAGGAGTACATGAAGGAGTTTCCAGATATCATTTCTGATAATGTTCCTAAAGGTTTACCCCCTGTTAGGAAGATTAGTCACCACATAGATTTGGTGCCTGGATCAAGCTTGCCGAATAAGGCCACACACAGAATGACGCCTGTAGAAACTAAGGAGTTAAACCGACAGGTTCAAGATTTGCTAAAGAAGGGGTTGATTAGGGAGATTCTTAGTCCATGTGAAGTACCTGTAGTGCTAGCACCCAAGAAGGATGGGGAATGGAGAATGTGCACAGACTCTCAGGCAATTAACAAGATCACTATTAAATACTGATTCCCATTGCCCGGGATGGATGATATCATGGATCGCTTGAGTGGAGTGAGTACTTCACGAAGATTGACCTGAAAAGTGGTTACCATCAGATCCGCATTAGAGAAGGGGATGAGTGGAAGACAACCTTTAAAACCAGAGAGGGGCTATATGAGTGGTTGGTCATGCCATTTGGGCTAACCAATGCACCAAGTACCTTCATGCAGTTAATGAATGAAGTCCTGAAGGAATTTCTAGGTAAGTTTTTTATTGTCTACTTGGATGATATCCTAATTTTTAGTAGAACCCTGGAGGAGCACCTGATGCACATCAGGAGGGTTTTTGAGAAACTACGGGAGGAGCAGCTGTTGATAAATCTGAAGAAGTACAACTTCATGAAGAGGGAGTTAGTATACCTGGGATTTGTTATCTCAACGGATGGTCTCAAAATGGACCTCAAGAAGGTGAGAGCTATCCTAGAATGGCCTGATCCAAGAAGTGTGACTGAGGTGAGATCGTTTCATGGTCTGGCCAGTTTCTATAGAAATTTCATTAGAAACTTTAGCAGTATTTGCGCATCCCTTATGGAGACAATGAGGGGAAATAAGAAGGAATTCAAGTGGACAGCTGGAGTAGACAAGAACTTTGCTATGCTGAAGAAGAATGTCATAGAGCAACCTGTATTAGCCCTTCCAGATTTTAACAAGGTGTTTCAGGTAGATTGTGATGCGAGCGATAGTGCCATAGGGGCCGTATTGAGCCTGTTGCTTATTTTAGCGAGAAGCTCAATGATGCCAGAAAGAAGTATTCGGTATATGATCAGGAGTTCTATGCCATAGTTCAGGCTCTGAAGAAATGGAGACATTATTTTTTGCCAAAGGAGTTTGTTCTTTATACTGATCATCAGACACTACAGTATATTAACAGTCAAGGGAAATTGAATCAGAGGCACCTGAAGTGGGTGGAGTTCTGTGAGCTACACCTTTGTCTTTGAAGCACCGAGAGCGAGAGATCCAATAGAGTTGTGGATGCCTTGAGTAGGAGGCAATGTTTATTGATGGAGATGAAGGTGGAGGTTGTAGGGTTTGCTTGAACTCAAGGGTTTATACCCTGCAGACCCTGACTTTGCAGAAGCTTGGAAAGCTTGCACTACGCCTGTTACTTTGGACAGGACTAAGTGGTTAAATTATCTGATTCAAGATGGAATGCTATTCAGGGGGAACCGATTATGCATTTCGAGTATCTCAATGATGGAGAATCTCATCAAGGAAAAGCACAGTGGAGGTTTAGCTAGACACTTTGGTCAAGACAAGACCATCTCTCTTGTTAGTGAAAACTACTACTGGCTACAATTGCAACAAGATGTGGCAAAATTCATGCAAAGTTGTAGGATATGCCAGATGGCGAAAGGTGTGAGGCAACCTACTGGTTTATATCAACCACTACCGATACCAAAAAGGCCATGGGAGGATATTAGCATGGATTTTGTTCTTGGTTTACCCAGGACGCGAGGGGGCATGACTCCATATTTGTGGTAGTGGACGGGTTTTCAAAAATGGCTCATTTTATTCCCTACCAGAAGACTAGCGATGCGGTCCATGTGGCTGGTTTATTCTTCAAGGAAGTGGTACACCTTCATGGGCTACCAAGGAGCATTGTTTCGGACAGGGATACCAAGTTTGTAGGGTATTTCTGGAGAACTCTGTGGAAGAAACTGAAGATGGATTTAAAATTTAGTTCTGCATACCACCCCCAAATAGATGGCCAAACAGAGGTGGTAAATCGGAGCTTGGGAAATCTACTGAGATGCATGGTCGGAGACAAGCCTAAGGTATGGGATATAGTTCTGCCATAGGCATAATTTGCTTACAACAGCTCTGTCAATAGAAGTACCAATAAGTCGCCATTCCAGATCATCTATGGGAGCAACCCAAGAAATGCTTCAAAGTTGAGAAGGATGGATACAAGAGAAAAATGCAGTGCTGAGGCTGAAGACTTTGCTGAAAACTTGAAGGGAGTGCATGAGGAGGTGACAAGGCACATTGATAAGATGAATACTCAGTATAAAGCCAGGGCAGACCAGAAGCACCGGGCTAAGGAGTTTGAAGTAGGAGATTTCATCATGGTCCATCTAAGAAAAGAGAGGTTTCCTATCAAGACCTATAACAAGTTGAAGATGAAGAAATTTGGGCCATGCAGGATCATTGGGAAACGGGATTCGGGTAATGCATATGAGGTGGAGTTTTCGAGTGAACTTAACATCTCATCGATTTTTAAAATTTTAGATTTGGTCGAGTTCCATGAAGGAGATAGTAGTGCAACACCAAGCCTAGATTTGTGGAGCATTCCCGTGGTTACTCCAGTCGAAGATGAGATAGAAGAAGTCCTTGATGCACGTGAGGGCCAAAGCACGTGGAACAGGTGTTATTTTGAGTATTTGATCAAGTGGAAGGGCAGGCCCCTAGAATATGCGACTTGGTTGTCGAAGGCAGAGGTTAACTGCCTGGGTCTACCTCAGACAGATTAGAAGTGAAGGTCACTTCTCAATTCACCTTGGGTGTCTGATGCAAGAGCATCCAGAGGTGGAAAAGCAATCTTGCATCACCCAAAAATATTTTTTTCTTTAAGTGCCAAAGCTGTCGTGATATCACGACATTTTTTTGAGAAAGGGTGCCAAAGGGTCAAACTGTCGCGATATCGCGACGCTTTTTGAGAAAAGGGGCCAAGGCGCAAAATGGTCACGAAATCATGACATTTTCGAAGCAAAGCATCCTGGACACAAAATGGTCATGAAATCGTGACATTTTCAAAGCAAATAATCTAAGGCACCAAAAGGTCATGAAATCGTGACATTTTAAAAGCAAAGAAGCCAAGGCGCCAAATGGTTGCGAAATCGCAACATTTTCAAAGCAAAGAAGCCAAGGTGCAAAATGGTCGTGAAATCATGACATTTTCGAAGCAATGGAGCCAAGGCGCAAAATGGTCGTGAAATCGTGACACTTTCAGAGGCAAAGCTCTAAGGCGCAAAGTGGTCACGAAATCATGACACTTTCGGAGGCAAAGCTCTAAGGCATAAAGTGGTCACGAAATCGTGACACTTTCGGAGGCAAAGCTCTAAGGCACAAAGTGGTCGTGAAATCGTGACACTTTCGAAGGCAAAGCTCTAAGGCGCAAAGTGGTCACAAAATCGTGACACTTTCGAAGGCAAAGATCTAAGGCGCAAAGTGGTCATGAAATCGTGACACTTTCGGAGGTAAGGCTCGAAGGCGCAAAGTGGTCACGAAATCGTGACACTTTTGAAGGCAAGGCACGAAGGTGCAAGGTGGTCGCGAAATCATGACACTTTCGAGGGCAAGGCTTGAAGGCGCAAGTGGTCACGAAATCATGATACTTTCGAAGGCAAGGCAGGAAGGCGCAAAGTGGTCATGAAATCGCAACACTTTCGAGGGCAAGGCTCGAAGGCGCAAAGTGGTCGCAAAATCGTGACACTTTCGGAAGCAAGGTGACAGGGTGCAAAGTGGTCGTGAAATAGTGACACTTTTGGGGCAAAGGCACCAAGGGGTAGAATGGTCATGAAATCATGAAATGTCATGATTTCATGGCACGAAGGAGAAAATAGAGGCCGAATGCCAAAATGTCATGATATCGTGACCGAAGAGGAGAGAGGGCGTAAGTAAGCAAACACGTCACGATATCGTGACAAAATGCTCACAACTCCAAACCAGTCGACGATTACAGAGGCCATTGCAGAAGGACACGTGGCATAAAATTATAGGTGGCCATAGAGCACTAGGCAGTTACAAAGGCCATTGCATAAGCGCACGTGGTAGCAGATTACAGATGGCTATGGCGCATTCCTATGAATGATGACTCGACGGGTGGATGGACAGGCGGCTGCAGGGCACTTCGCCATCCCATGCCATGATGATGAAAGATACCTGGCCACAACATGCATGCGATGACAGAACACTCGTACGGGTGGTTATAGGTAATCCTGCATTCTATGTAATGATGTTCAAAGGGGGGTCGGGTTTGTTATAAAAGGAATGCATACATTGTAAAAGGGGTTCTTGGCCATTTTGAATATAACTGCTGTATTTACGAATTCGAAACCTCTGCTAATGAAATTTGCATGAATTTTTCTATGTTATCTTAGTTCTGTTTCATCTTGGGGGAGTGCCTTACTAGCGTAGCTCTATAATTATTTGTACTATATTACTTAGCAGAGCATAGTAGGCATCGATTGCAGCCTACTACTTTAGATCTGGGGCTGGTATCATATTAATATCGAGCACCCCATCGACCTACCACTCGATATTAGCACCATTGATGAGGTGCATCAATGTTATATGGCATGTTGGCCTCATGAGCAGTAGGACTTTAGTAGAATGTCCCACGTAGGAGATTTGGTTTACTACATTGGATAGTTTGCATGACTACAGGTAGGCAAGGTGGACTAGTGCCTATACTTAGACTGCTCTCCATGGACAGAGGCTAATTATTGGTTACATCGAGCATGTAGAGACAGATGGCTCCTCGATTGCAAGTCTAAGGTATGGGAGTTATTTTAATTCTCTTGTGTCACCAAATATTTTAGGATTAGGCAGGACCTTCCAGAGCCGCCTACCATCTACTGTCACCTCACTCTAGAGAGGAACTTGACCTAGCCCAGGGTGAATCGACTAGGCAATGAGGATGATGAATTTTAAGAGTTAGGGCTAACATATGTAGGGACTACAATCGATTATGACACCTGGTGGACACTCAGGGTATGATAGGGCTTTGAGGCCCCCTTGGGTAGGATAGTAGACAATGCATCCAAGGGTACAAAGGGAGTCAAGGTTGATCCTCATGATTGTCGAATCCATAAGAGGACTGAGGGTTGATGGGATGATGGAGCCAGAGAGGAGGCACCCCTAGCTAAGGAGGAGGGTGATGCTCTCAAGGAGGGTGAGGCCACACCTGACAGCGATATTGGGCAGCTCAGGGCCTAGATTGCCAGCCTACAAACTCAGGTAGGCTTTCTACAGACACAACTCCTACATTGAGATACCACCATTTCTACCTTATAGGAAAAGGTTGGGGATCTATAGTCTCAGCTCACAATAGGAAAATATCAATGGTATGGCTATGAGGAGGAGAAGACTGCTCTATAGGTAAAGATTGATTCAACAGGGACATAGATACATAGGATTACAAGGTAGTACATCCTCCTATAGTCCCAGCTAGATGCTCTTAGGGTACAACATGATGTACTCCAGGCTAGGAGGGAGGACCCCTCCTATTAATAGGTTGCTCTAGCACCTCCACCTACTCTAGAAGCTTAGGCAGTATAGGGATTAGCAAGGCTAGACCAAATGATAGATATCAGGAGACTATGAGATCTAGTGCAGCAGCACATCAGCGATAGTTCAACAGATGTTGTCTACATCTCTACTCTAAGGGGAGAGATAGGGTTACTCGGTGGTTAGGTTCCTGAGAGGTCCGTGGATCTAGGATCTCAAAGGACTCACACTTAAGAGATAGGATCATCTACAACTAGATCTAGTCATAGATCACATAGGTCAGAGAGGACCTCTGGTGTCAGCTCTAGGAGGACTCACAAGAAGGGTGGAGGTTATGACGAAGCCTCATAGAATGGGATTGTAGGTGCTCCTTAGTATTGATATTATAGATGATATTGTACCATTTTTGGGTAAGGTTGAGTACCTACACAGATGTATCCTGCGGGTATTTTTAACATATGCCGATGTACAATTTATTATATATTTTTGTGTGTATATATATATATATATATATATATATATATATATATATGATCTAAAATTTGAGACTTATTATATGTGTGGATTTTATATGTTTTATTGTTTATGTTTTATGAGATGCATATGGATGCAATGCTTATATGTTATGCTGATTTTATGCTATATGATGTGATGTATGGATGACATGCACTAGATAGCTATGGAATGTATAATTAGATGCGATGATATACATGTGTAGATGGACTACTTATGATGAAAGTATATGTATGCAATATTTTTTGTTAAATGCAAGTGTGATTTACTGTACTTGTATGCATTTAATTTATGATGTTATGATATAGTTTATGCCATGTATGTATTGCATAGTTTTTCTATGATGAATGCTATGTAAATGAACATGTATGTTTTAATCACTTAAAACATAATGTATGAATGCATTATGGGTTTAAAAATCTAATGGATGACACCACATAATGTATACCAATTATGAAATGTAATTGCTATATCTTTGTATAAAAATTGATAAATTGTACACCCATATGTGAGATGCAATGATGTATTGTTTCTATTCATAAGTTTTTGTAAATTAAAAGAATATGTATAACATAGTCAGTGGTCATTTAAATATAATTTATGACATCCATATGGTATCTAACCTATATTACAAATAGTTATAATAAATAAAATCTCATAAAGAAAATGATATATGATAATTGTATTGAAAATTGTTTGTTGCTATTTGGGAATTTTTGAGGTTTACCATGAGACTCAAACACCCTAGTTGTCTAATCAAAAGTTGTATAATAACCATACTAGAATTTTGAAACATAAGGCTTTCACTAGGATAGACCCTAACTATTCATTACCCCTATGTGTGCAAATGAGTATATTTGATGAGACACAAGACTTACCTCATTGTCAGGTGAGATTCATTCAACCCATTGTTGTAATGAGGATCATCACATGCTCACTTGATCCTAGGTTTGGATTTCAGTTGGATTAGACCAGTAGGTGATACAGGACACCTGAAGCTATCTCTTCCAAATTCAAACATTGGTTTGCACAAAAGTGAGATGCTAATGTATCAGACATATCATCATGCGTAAGGTATGGTAGTGCTGACAATTCCAAGGATTCAAGCTCACCCCATTATTTTATTCAATTTATCATGATACTTGCTCATAAAAAGTGATAATAATTACTATTTATTTTTTACTACTCTTTTAGTGATAAAAACCACTATTTATTTTGTACTACTCTTTTCTTTTTCTTTGAGCAAGAGATTTGATACTGATTTGATTTCAATTTGAATTTGATCTTGATTGAATTGAGATTTCACTCTGGTATTTTGCTCCTTCGTTTTTAAGCAAGGGATTTATTTAGGTAGGGGGTAAACTTGTCCTTTTGCCAATTTCCAAAATTTTCCAGACCGTCTACATAGGGTGATAACCAACATAAACTTATCACCTCAGGATACTTGGTCTTGATTCATAGCATTCATCTGTCCCTTGTCCTAATTAGGATTACTTAGTTTAGATATTAGTGATAGGATTTTTATATGCTAAGGGCTATCAAAATTAGACCTCATATACAAAAGAAAATCAATATTTCTACCAAACGCTTGAGAAGACCACTAGGTATGGTTGGGTGATCGAAAAACCCTAGTATATTCTTCATAGCAACAATAAAGGTTGTGTTGAAAAATATAATTACTCACAAGGGTGACATATAATTATGATACTGCATAAAGGTATGATTAAAACACAAATGTGGTGGTTTTTGTAAGATTGTAAACACAAACTATCCTAATGCAAGTGCAATGTAAAATTAAATGCATGTGCAAAATGAAATGCATGATGCAAATGAAATGCAAATGTTTTTGAATTTTTGATATTTTCCAATTTTTTTAGATTTTATAACTTTTTTATTTGACCAAAGGGCTTACGAATGCCTTTGGAGACTTTTTATGGATGACCAAAGGGATTACAAATGACTTTGGGGCCTTTTGATGGTTTTAGGCATAAAACACTTTAAGATGAAGAATGTTGAGAGGTTCAGGCTCCTCAACCCCTTCCAGCAATATCAAGCGGTATGTCATAGGTCCAATTTTATCAGAGATGATATAAGGACCTAACCAATTAGTCATAAATTTGTCTTGCAGCTCTGGCAGTAAATTTGATTTTTATTGGTTCTCTTTCAACATGAGATCACCAACCTCAAAGTATCTTAGATGGAATTTGTTATTGTAAGCTCATTTTAGGTACTCTTGGTAAACTTAGAGATGATCAAGGGTATTCACATGACATTCATAAAGTAGCATTAATTGATCTAGGCGATATTGTCGTGTAATGTCATCATCAATGAACTCTTTTAATGCGATGCATAGTAATCTCCAAGTCTAGGAGCATAATGGCCTCAATGCCATACACTAGTGAAAATGGAGTTACCCCAATGGGATTCTGAATGCTAGTCCTATAAGCCCATAATGCAAGGGGAAGCTGGATGTGCCAATATTTGTGGTGTTCTTATACCATATTTTTCAATATGGATACCACTATCTTCTTTGAAGCCTCAGCTTGCCCATTTTCCTGTGGATAATATGGAATCACAAAAATATGTTTGATCTTGTAGTTGAATGTTAGAGCCCTCACAGTTTTGTTCTTGAATGATGTTCCATTATCTAAGATTGTTTTGGATGGTATCCCAAAATGACTTATGATATTGGTGAGTATGAACTTAGCAATACACGCTCTAGTTGTTGTTGTTAACGGGATTGCTTCCACCCACTTAGTAAAGTACTCAGTAGCAATTATAATGGATGTATTCCAACCCAATGATGGAGAAGAGATCTTATAGATTAGATCCAAATCCCATTAAGAAAATGGCCAAGCTGCTTTAATGGGCTGTAAGGCCTATGATGTCAAGTGCATAATATTAGCATGATGCTAATATTTAATGCATTTACTAACATACACATTGCAATCCTTATCCATAGTGGGCCAATAATAGCCCATGTGAAGGATGCACTTGATGATAGCCATGTCACTGAAGTGGCCACTGCACATACTATCGTGAGCTTGTGAAATTGTCCAAGATAATTTTTGGGGCTAAAGACAATGAAGGAGAACTCCATCATAGCTTCGATGATATAAAATGTCTCCTAACAAGACATACTTTGTCACTTTCTATTTAAATGTGCATCTCATAGCACACAAAAATCCCTGAGGGATTACACCAAGATTTATGAAGTCATGTATCTATGACATCCAATTCTAATAGACCTTGGCCTCAACTATCAAGACAACATGTTCCCCCTGTGGTTTAATATTTGCAAATGCAAACTAGGAAACAACCTTATGGTGAATGGTAGTACCATTCCCCGTAGGACCCTACGAGATCAATGAACCCCAGGGAAATCTCTTGAGAAAATATTTGGCTCTGTAGAAATATTAATGGTTTGGTTATACATGAATCATGTTGATTGACTCTTTGTTATCCAAAGCTTCACGTTGCACAACAAAGTGTGACAATATTTTTACATGGATGGTAGTAAAATTGACAAGCAGATTCTGAGGGATTAAGGATCCTAAATATGCCATAGTGTCTACAAATATATTTGATGAATGAGGGATCACCTCGATGTTATACCATTCCAATTGAGCTAGATAAGTATCAACAAGATCTTTGTAGGACTTCAAGACAAGACACCTACATTGAAAAAGTTCTTTCACTTGGTTGAAAATGAGAAGGGAATTGCCAAAGGTATTTAACCTTTTAATATTCATGGTGATAGCTATTTGGAGGCCCAAAGTTAGGGCTTCATATTCAAAATTATTTTTACTGCAAGGAAAGTCTAACTTGAATGACAAGGGCATAGGAGCACCTTGCAGCATGAACAACACTATTCCTGCACCACCCCCTTGCTTACACTTCGAATCGTCAAAGAACAAGGTTCTGTCAGCTTTGTTATCCGAATCTTTGGGTTCAGGTGCTTCTAATAATGTAAAGACTACATCATCAAGAAGGTCTATGGTGAGGGGCCTACTATTCTCGAGAGGCACCTTAGCCAATTATCCAGCTATGACTTGTCCCTTAATGGAATTTTGGCTAATGAATTCTAAATTAAATTTTGTCAATAGCATGATCCACTTTGTAGTATGTGTATTATGATACGTATTGATCATCATATACTGCAAAGGATTTTGTTTTGATATGACATACATCGTATGACTTAACATATAGTGTTGCAATTTCTTTGTAGCGAACACTACTGCTAAACAATTTTTTCCACATATGCATATCCTAGCTCATAACTCACCAGGGTTCGACTAATGTAATATATGACTTGTTCTTTGTATTGCACATTCTTATGGGTTAACATGGTCCCCAATGCAAAATCATTTGCTGATATATATAGCAAGAATGGTACTTTTGGTCTTGGTGGAGCTAGTACTGGTGGCATCACTAGGTAGTGTTTAATCTCAAAAAATGATGCTTGATAGTCCTCGTCCCTATTGAATGGGACCCCCTTGTATAGTATTCGATTCATGGATTGACATTTATTTGATAATTATGTGATAAATCACTTTATGGATTCTACTTTACCATGAAGGCTTCTTAAGTCCCCTAAATATTCATGGGGGATGCATTTCTAAAATAGCCTTGACCTTTGCTAGGTTAACTTCAATCCCTCATTTTGAAATGATGATTCCTAAGAGCTTTCCTAAAGTTATGCCAAACATGCACTTCTTAGGATTCAACCTGAAATTATGCTCTATCAAGAAATTGAAGACTTTTCTCAAGACCTCTGCATTCTCAGAATACAACAATGACTTTGCCAATACGTCATCAATATAATATTTTAAGATATTATGCATGTAATCATGAAAGATATATGTCATAGACTGCTGATATGTAGCACCAGCATTCTTAAGGTTGAATGGCATAACATTGTAACAAAATGTCCCCCATGGTGTTATGAACATGGTTTTATGCTGGTCTTTAGGATTAATCCGAATTTAGTTGTAACCAGAAAAACCATCCATTAAGGAGAGCATTTCATGACCAAAAGTTGCATCTACGAGATCATCTATGTTCGGCAACAAAAATGAATTATTTGGTGTTGCTCTATTGAATTTTCTTAAATCCTTATAGATACGGATATTTCCATTAGGTTTTCTTACGGTCACCATGTTTGAAACCCATTCTAGATAGTCGATGGAAATGACAAATTCTACATCCAACAACTTTTGCAATTTATATTTAACCATTAAGGCTACTTTTGGATGCATCTTTCTAAGTTTCTACTTTACTGGCTTCTTCGAGAGATCTAGCGAAAGGTTATGAGTAACCAATTTTAGATCTAGACCTAAAATATCCTTATAGGTCCAAGAAAAGAGATAAGGTCTCTCTTTCAATAGAGGTATGAGGTTGGAAAGGTCATCAAGAGATAAAATTTCTCCAAATTTAACCTTCTTTGGATTGGTGGGATCATTATTGATATCCACTTCAAAGGTTTCCTCTACTAACATGTGGGATCCCTCCTCAAGATGATGAGGCATAGGGATCAAGTGGATGTCATCTACTGGGTTTATGGGTTCCTCATTGGAAGCATATTTAGCATGATAAAAATCATGTGCATAGCCTAGCACAAAATGAAACAATTGCAACATTTCTTCATTAGGGAAGAAATATTCAGGCTCTAGTGATGAGTCAGCATGATCCTAATCAATAGAATCTACGTCAAGACACAATGGTTTGGAAGGATTGACTGGATTACAAAGTGGAGTGGTCAAATCAATGGAGATCATATTAATGGAATGAATCATGTCTCCAAGACCACATACATGTGACTCTAAATTTATATAAATTCCATCCTCGAGATGTGGTTCTGGGTGTATGGGGATATCTGGATTGAGTCTATGAATAGACTCAAAAATATGATCACTAAGATCTAGGAGCTCTCTATATTTTGACGAATCAAGGAAGACCATATGATAAATCCTATCTGCATTAGGAACTCTTCCTCTGAGGTGCAGGTGGCTATTGATATCTTTGCACATATCTGGTGCAATGTATGATTAATTACGATGATGTAAGTAGGGAGGCACCCAGATAGGCTCTCTCTATTTCATATTACTCATCACTATCATAATGAAAAACCTCACCACTACCAACTAGAACTAGGAGATCCAAAATATAGGGTCCCATGAAAGCCCATTCTTGATAACTGCTATCAACCATGGAGGATTGCTCATCCTTGATGACTGTCTCTAAAGGTAATAGATGACATAAATTTAGAGGGCCCAGGTAGGCCAACTCAGTTTCATCTTCATATTTCTCATTATTTTAGGACTCATCATCATCATTACTCTCATATATGCAATTTTATCCACCTATCTCAAAGACATAATCTACACTATGCTCATCAGAATGATCTTCTAACTTAGAATCTTATGCTATGCTAGTGCTAGGAACCTGCAGACCTATTTCGTCAGCTACCTCACAAATTTTTTCATCCAAGTTGTCTCTTGGGATGTGTTCTGGACCAATCTCCACCAAGATGTCTTTGTGATATGTCTCAGGTGGTTCTATAGTGATGTAAGACACTAACTGATTATCCCCATGAAAGATGAAGGGATTGGGGTGATAAGAATTGAAGTCGACTTCACCCCCTATATTGAGGTATAGATAGTATAAATATACTGCAAGGAGTTTATCCTATATTCCAATATAGTATTCTAACCTGAACCTGTTAGTAGGCAATTGATACTGTGGTTCATACGACTTCCTACACCCTTGCTCGAATAATCCAAGACCATAACCATGTCAATGGTAACTCTTGAAATATCAAAGGGCATATTTTGGGTTAGAGAGATAATGAAAATTCACAACAAATAGTTCATCATCATCCTCATCCATGGGAGTGCGATATGCTAACTTGTAGAGCCCTTCATAGATGCAATTAATTTAGTTAGGTGGTACCTCTAGCGGTACCACTATCCCTATGGGAAGGCGATGGGCTTGTGGCCAGCCCATATCTTGTGCAATATCGATGATCGACATAAATGTCACATTTTGAAAAATATATTTCCCTAATCTAAGATTAAGCAAATGAATGGTCACCTATGGTGCAGATGACCTTGATGAATATGTAGGTAAAGCAGACTGAGGCACCTCTTCACTTCTCCTAGAGCATCCTATACTTCCATGGGAGTAGGGACCTTGATGACAATTGGTTTTGGTGCTTGCTTTATATATTTTTTTCCATATCTACCTTTATCTTCTTATCATCTTGACACACTATAGATGCAGAAAGTCTGGAAGAATTAGGTATCATGTGCTCTAATCATTGAGATACGAACGTTTTAGGTTTTACACACACTTATTTTATTTTACTTCCTGGCTCTTTGATCGATGACACTAGACATATGTCCAGGTGCATTGAGGGGAGAATGAAGTCCCCTAAAAAATCTGCTAAGTTCACGTATTTGAAGGGCTCTTCATCTAAAGGCACCACGTGAACTTGTCCCTCATGCATGTAATTGATACATTGATGGAGAATGGAAGGGACACAACACATTTCTCGTATTCAAGGCCTTCGTAGAAGTATGATGTATTGCATAGCACCTTAAATCACATGACACATCATAGGGATGGTCTTCATTTGCACCTGAATGGGTAAAACTATAGTGCTGATAGTTGAGCATAATGCATCATTAAAAGCTCTCAATGTGAAGGTAGAAGGTACAATATGTATTTTTGGTAACTTCAAGTATGGCAATGCCTTGGTCATGATTATATTGATTGACAATATTGTATCAATAAAAACTAACTTGAAAGGTTTGTGGTTTACACATGCTATAATATAAAGTGGTAGATCCACCATGATAGTGGAAACCATCTTGATTTCATGATCATAAAACTATATGATCGATTCTTGACACTGTTGCACGTGTCCCATGAAGTGTGTGAATGATTCAGGATCCTAGGAATACACTTCTATGGACCTTAAAATTTCCATAAGCATATACTTATGCTTGGGATACTACTGAATCAACTCATAAATAGAAAACATTTCTGGAGTCATATATAGATTTTGAACTAACCTACTCATGATTATCACCACCAGTCTAGTTGGTGGGCCTGGCACATTCTGGGCTAGCCTTGAAGGAGGCATAACTTGGACACTAATAGGCAATGGAGGTTGATTTGGTATTTTATACCTCACATTTCTTATGATGACATTGACCATTTTGAAAAACCCATGGGTTGGTGGTTCGATGCATACTTGGTTGACCTGGCCAACATTATTCCTTGGCACCTCATGGTTGCATAGAGGATTCTTGTAAATCCCCATATTATGATTATCAATCACTTGCGGGTTGTCCACAAGAAGCGTACCTCTTTCAATAATATTTTACACTAAATACTTAAATGACAAACATACCTCTATGTCAAAGCCTTTAATTCAATGAAATATGCAATATTGATCATCCTTATACCCCTTAGGCTTGGGTTGATCAGGGTCCACTAGTTTGATTTTTGGTAAGTGGATTGCCTTTGCCTCGAATAATTGATGGAAAATCCAAGTCAATGATTCCAATAATTGAGTGAATATGCAAGGAGGGCATTTTTATTTGTCCTTATCCCTCTGGTTGTTGTTGCACTGGTCATACTACACAGGATGAGGTTGAGCTTGATAATTTCATTATTGCTGCCCCTTATCCCATTTTTAATGGTTTAGAACTAGCTGATTGACATGGGTTGGCTTGGCCTGTTGTTTCTAAGTGCTATTCTTGTTCCATTTATTATTTTTCTTGAGTTTCAAGTTGCCCTCCTATAACTTGATATCCTCTATCACTTTGGCTTGTGTGAAAGCCTCCTAAAAGGTTTGATATTGCTACAACTATAATAATAATGAAATGTGGTTTGTGCAAATTTTTATAAATATTTGAGTTAATTCAAAAGCGAGGATGGAGAACGATGTATTTGCCATCATATTTCTCCATAATTTCCTATAATCCATAATTGGCTCATCATCATGTTGTGTTAAAGCAACTAGATTGGATAGGTTTACCTTCTTATTGATGCCAAAGGAGAAGTGTTCAAGAAATGCATCAGCCAGTTTCTCAAAACTGGTGATACTGTACCTCTTGAGTTGATTAAACCACTCCCAAGCTAGGCTTGAGAGGGTCGTAATAAAGTTCTGTAGGATAAAAGCATCATTACTCTTGATCTGAAAGCACATGTCTAGAAAAATTGTAACGTGCTCTTGAGTGTCTTCATCTCCTTTAAACTTTTCTAGCATAGGCATCTCAAAATGCTTGGGATAGGCCAAAATAGGCACTGATGGGCATAAAGGTTCATTATGAATTTTGTTCAAGGTAGGATTTTGATAAATTATCCCTTGATTCTCGATAGCTTTAACCTTTTCTGCTAAGGTCTTATAGGCCTATGAATATAGGAACTCCTCTTCTCTGAATTGCCTTAGAGGCACCTTCGAAGGTAGATTCCTCTTCGATCGAGGTGGAGGACTAGGCTCATCATCCACTTTGACTAGGGATACTTTAGGATATTATTGATCTAATTCTTCTCCCACATCTTCTTCATACTACCTATTCCCATGATGGTCGAATACAGGGCACCATTCTCTATGTTGGGCCAAATAGTGAGTATGTGTATCTATATGCTCAAGGTGCAACTCAGGCTATGAAGTAGCTCGTCTATCAATGCGCTCCCTATACTCACTACAAGGAGGTAAATCAGCACTGGCTAATTGGTCCTCCCGCTCAACACACTCATTTTAATAAAGGATGTGTTACTTGCACATGCGTTGTTCATATAAGCATTGTATTATGAACCTTTGCCTCTGAATGTTCTCATTTTTTAGGTTTTCCTACTCTGCACTAACATCCTCCAATTGGTCTTGGAAAATCTTACGTCTCTGCTCTAACACCAGTCTATGAGATCTATCTATGTCATCATTCGTATGAGGCCTATAGTGTGTGTGCTCTATTTGAGCAATTTTGTGGGTGTGTTACCCAATGGATTAATTTGCTACACTCTTGCCCTTATCTATGAATATGACATTCACATATATCTATCACATATACTCTGTGCCTGCATGGGTTGTGGGGGAATGCATATCATGAGAATGCTTGGAGCACTATCCAAGCTCTTTGATGGTCCTAATGGTACTTCCACTATGTACACTCATAGAATGAGAGGGTGCAAGAGTAGGTTTATAACCTAGCTATCCTAGGACTTTATCTAGACCATCTAACTATATACTATGCCAAGGCTCATGAGGTGGTATACTATTAACCTCCACTTTAGACATGTATATGGTGATCTTACAAGGTTTATCTCTATAGGGATTCTGCATGGGCCTATGATCAGAAGTGACCATATTTGTTTACCCCTAAATGGGTGGATCCTAAACATATATATACTAATATGGTGGAGGTCTCAAGCCTCCCCTAGCTACAGGTTGAAGGAGTACCAATCTGGATCCCTCAATGACATACTCATTAATAGATCCTATGGATGCACACGAAGGGCGATCATAGTAGATGCTACCATGTTCAGGAACCCCATGCTAGGAAACCCTATGCTCCAATATATACCTCAAAGAGTGTCTAGAACTTCCTCATATCAGGGTATTCTCAATAGGATCCTCGCACATAGAATTATCCCCTCTAATACTCACCGAATGATGTTTAAGAGAATTCTATGGTTGAGGGTCTTCTACGTTGTATTATGCATTGGGTGGAGCTTTAGCTTCGATCTTTGGTCTATTCTCGGATCAACCTCTTTGTGTAAGCACCATGATATTATATTATCTCGTATGTAATTTTTAAGGCAAATAAAGTAAACAATGATGATTATCTCTTTTTAATTTTTTGTTTGTTAGCCCTAAACTATTTGATGTGTTTTTCAAGTTTGTTGTATCAAAAAGTAATTTTCATCGTGTTTTCAGAATGTTGATGATATACTCAATTATTAAAGGGCTTTCACCTGTATACTCATATCTTGACAACCTAGAAATGAACTCCAGGCCGTGTAATCCAACCTATAATGTATGGTACCCAGGTGTTGTAGGTGAGTTGGAGAGGAGAGGGTAATCCTCCAAGGGAGGTACTAGGTTCAAATATCCACTCTACCAAAAAGCTGAATTGGGTATCCAAAATCCAATTGATAATATTGGTGCGGGGGCGATTCGGGTGCAACTCCCGGGTGACTTTGATGGTGTAAAACCCCCTGTTCATGGTCTCTCAGACCAAGGCAGCCCCACATGGGGTTTTTTGATTAAAAAAAAAACCTATAATGTATGGTAGTGAAGTCCACACATGGTCAGGGAGCACAGGTACTACCAGACCCTCATCCAATCTCACCTAATCAGCATCATGCCCTCTGAAGAGAAATACATATAAATTTTTTGGGCTACGGATGGCTATTGGATCTAGTATTGGTCTAGTAACAAAAGGTTCGAGGGAGTTGGGCCAATGGATGGAAATCACTACCACCATCATTGAATCCTACTAGTGGTTGGATGTGACTTCCAACTCACTAGCGTTTAAAGTGTGTCATGGTATGTGTGGTTTCTTTTACTTTGCATGAAATAGAAATGCATAAAACAACACTCAAATAATTCTACATGCTTTCAAAAGAACATTTCACTTTTCAATTGCACAACTACACTAATATGAAATTCAGAGAATGCAACTACCTATGAGGGTATGGCCACTAATTGGACCTCATGCATGCAAACTCAACATAAAATGGCCTAGACCATTAAATACTAGGGTGGACTGCAATAAGAGGTTCATTGTTCCTAGCAGTGACTAGTAGGAAAAACTAAAAAAAATGTCCTAGAGATTCATCCTTTTCTTTTACCTTTACGTTATGTTTCCTAATTAATATACCATTTTATACATTCTAGGAAATCAGACACAGATAGAATAGGAAAAACATAGGGAAATGCAGATTACCTCAAATCCAAGTTCGATGATGATCTGGCTGCCTACTGTACGGTCTGTATTCTACTAACTGTGGCTCTGTAGTGTGGCTGCAACTGTTGCCTATGGGTGTCAGTCATGGTTACAACTGTTAACTATGATTCTCAACTATGGTTAGTACCTATCATCACAAAACATAGTGTATCAGTATTTTATGGCAAAAATTTGGATTTCCTGCCATGATCGCTTTCTATGGTAATCCAGGAAGCATACACCTAATGCTAGTAACAATTGAAAATCACATATAAAGCATAAAAGATGAACAAATTTGCATATAACCAAAAGAAGGGTTTCCTTTATTAATTTTCCAATGAAACTCGGTTACAAATCCATCCCTCTTAGGGATACCCAATGTGATACAATTATTACAATAATAGGAAAATCCCCACGCAAGGGTAGGTGTAATCTGCAGACTTCCTAAATGCACACGAACTGCTCCAAGATGTCGATGACCTTCTTCTCCATGATTAGAGGTATTTTTTATATTGCATGTCAACACCCTATTAGTCCTGCATACAATGAATTACAATAAGCATATTAGTAATAAAGGAGACCTCTCTTGATGAGGCTTTAAAAGGAAATCATACAAAAATATGCCATGAAACCTTGAAATCAAGAAAGTGAAAGAAATATGGTAAACCTATGTTAAACATGAAATATTACAATGAAATATGTAAAGGAAAGACAAAATTATCTATCTAATGCCCTAATGATGAAATCAAAAGCATGAAAATAGGAAATGTAATTATTATTGTCCTACTTACTACAAATGCCAAATGAGAAGAAAAATACCTAAAATATTAATCCTACCAGACAAAAGTCTCTAATAAAGAAAATATACACATGATTTATCTATTCTAATGCAAATAAAATAACACCTATGTGTAGCACCCTAAAATTGGCACAGTAAAACCTTAAATAATTACAATTACTCTAGTAAATATTCAAATTCAAATTTTAACCCCCAAAACCGCTTCCAAACCGCCATTTAACCCGTTTCCTCATTTCCCACGCCATTTTTAGAGTTTTTTTTGACCATTTGATGATATCGTCGCCGATCATACGATATCGTCTTAGATCGGATGATTTTGTCTGGACTAGGACGTGCAGACGATCTTGTCCCAAAACTAATTTTTCTCAATTAGCCTCTATTCCAACGGCGTCTCTAATCCGGGCAGAAGTGTGTCTGCACCGTTAGAGACCCTCCCTGTTGGAGATCTACCAAATTGGGATGATCTCCAACATCCTAACCTCCCTCCTAAGACTATTTAAATGTAGGACTCCCCCTTGGTATCCCCCTGGCTGAAATTTCCTGTAACTTGACTTTACACGCACTAAAACATCCTGAATTACCATCTACACTTGTCCTATCCAAATTTTGTTGTAGGAACCTTGTCATTCTTCAGTCGGAGCAAGCTCAGTTCATCATGGATGATCCTGTTCAATATGATATGATTTCATACCAATCCGAGATGATCTCGACTACAGCCTACATTGGGGGCAATCAGTGCCCAGAGTTTGCATTTTTCTCTTCTCATCTGCTGTTTTATTCTGCATTTAGTCAGTTTATTTATTATTTTCTGCTATTCTGCATCTTGGAGTTCACCCATGTAGTTTAATTGCATAATAAGGTCATGATTAGCTATTAAAGTGTTGCAAATTACTTGCATTTCTATTCGATATTATCTGTTAACATCCTTATTGTCATTTTACATCATTATCCTCTATTAGCATTGCTGCATTTTTTGTATTCTATGCCTATTTATCTATTTGTAGGTCTCTGACAAATTCGTCTGACAAATTCGTCAGATCTCAGACTATCCTATAGGTCAGAGATGATCTCGTCAAATTCTAGACGATCTTGTCTGCTTCAAGAATCAGAACCTCCATCAGACATCCGGATCAGATATGGCTCTATAATTTAGCTTTTTCTCTCTGTTTCCTGTTTAAAATATGTTTGTTGTATTTCATTTAGTCTGCATTTTCATAATAGAACAACTTAGATTCATTTGGCCAAACCTAGGATTCGAATGTTTAAAGATAAAACTGAACACATTAAACACATTCCCAACCTAGGCATGGAAATTGCCATTCAAACGTTTCCTTGTGAACCCACCATCTGTCGAAAAATCACCATAATATACCTCCATTGAGAGGCAGGACCTTCACAAGGCCTCTCAGTCCGAGATACCGTGCCATCCTTTTCCCATCCTCCTTCCGGGAACGGATCCTATAGCCTGAAGGTAAGGATGCGAAAAATTTGGAGCGATACATTTTGGTGAACCCGACATGAATGCATTTAAAACCTTTTGAAAAAAAAAACAAAAAAAAAAAAAAAAAATATATAGATGCATTTCAAATCATTTAAAACTAATAAGTTGCATATCATGTCTAGATGGTAGCTCCTAAGAAAATATTAACAGTTACTATAAATGTTGAAAACCAATTAGCAGCCATAGAAATCAATTATGTGCTTAGTGTGCCTGAAACAGATAGAAACCAACTTCTGTGGAAAGAACTTGATATGATACTAGGTGTCATTTCATCTAGGTCAACAAAAATTAAACAAATCAAAAGGCTTGTCCTAGATAGAATCCTAGATCCTCATAAAATCGTATTTTATCATGAAATTCAGAGAGCCTGCCATAGATGGTTAGCTTATAGGAGAGCTCTTGTGTCTTCGGAATTGTTCACCTTCGAGGAATACCTCGAGAACGCAGCCACTATACACCAGTTCCTAGGTCATGTAGAAGACCAAGAGGTCATTCTTACGGATAGGGAAATATGGAATAGAGTTCCTCGAGCTGTGTTATATCGAGAGTATTGCCACGAGCTTTACTTCTATCAACCAGAATCTGAGACATATAATATCACTATAGCCCTATTCATTAAATTCTTGAAAGAAAATTTTCAATTTGAAGAAGAACACTTCATGACTCCTGAAGAACTTGAGCCCATTAATGACATTTATAAATTATTTATAGAAAACTAGATCATTTCTTTCATTATTATTTCTTGCATTTATTGTGTTGTTTGTTATCTTTACAATATTATTACAAAAACAAGAAAAACTAAAAAACATAACAAAAACCAAAACATTTCATTTTAAATATTGTAGTAGGTATATAATTAATATATACCTCTTAATCTTGTTGCATATATATATATATATATATATATATAAACATATATATATATATATATATTTGCTGAAATATAAGTTAAGCACAATGCCTAAACTTAGGAATGGTAAAAAAACTGAAGGAGAAGAAGAAGATTGGTTAGGAGACAAAAAAAGAAACCCAAATGTCCTTCCTGAGGATCCAATCCTCGAAGAAGAAACTCTAGACCAGCAAAATGATGAGCTTGCTATAGATGAACAAGAAGAAAATGTTAAAGAGGATGGATCCTCATCCCCTAGAGTAGCTCCAGATGGAACTATTGCTTTTGATAACTTAGATCATTTTTGGAAATTTTTCAATAATAACATTGGTGCTCTTAATATGGCAGTTCGTATTGATAAAGGACAAATTAGTGACACTTAAGCAGCCATGGAACATATGTTTGATGTGCACACTAATCCCTTGTATTTTAATGATCAAGAAAGTGATAAGGTTGGACCATCTAATAGAGATATGGTCACTATGATTCAAAACATGCCAAAACAATAGGTTACCCAACCTCCTAAGGAACCTATTATTGAGCCTAAAATTATTTCCACACAAAATAAAACTTCCTTCACTGCTTTACTTCGCCAAACTTTTGATCAATATGCTTCAAGTAAACAAAAATCTAAAATGAAGCCAAACACCAATTTTCAACAATCTGGGATATAGCATAATACAACTTCAAAATTTCTTCATAACACCTTTCCTACCAACAATTTACACAATAGCAATATAGCATCTAATATGCATGTCCCTCCATCATATGCTCACAAATCCCATATTAATGCCCTACCGAACCAATATGGTGGGCAAACTAGTAATATGGAAGCCATGGTGAAGCAGTTAGCTTCCCGCATGGACCAGATAGATCCCTATCATCCCTCGTATAATTATTGAGAGATATGTAGTCAACCTTTGGATCCCATAGTTGTAGCACAACCATACCCTAAGCATTTTCTCATGCCCATCCTGCCTATATATAAAGGAACCGAAGATCCCATAGAGCATCTTCGCATGTTTAGGATAGCATGTCATGATATATCACATGATGACTTGATATTACTAAAAATGTTCTTGAAAAGCTTAGGTGGAATGGCATTAGAGTGGTACTATCAATTGCCCACTCATTCTTTGAGAAATTTTGAAGAAATAGCTGAATATTTTGTCCATCAATTTAGTGCCTACATCGAGAGGCATGTAACCATTAAAGATTTATACAACTTAAAATAAGACAAATATGAATGTTTTGCTGATTTCTTAGCTAGATGGAGGCATTTGACAGGAAAACTGCACTTTGTGCTACCTTATAGGGAAATGTTGGACATTTTTATCAATAATTTGCAAGAACAAATATCTTATGAGTTATCAACTGCTACTTTAACTACCTTCGATCAAGCTATAGATTTAGCTCGAAGAGTAGAATATGCCCTCATTAGGAGAGGCCAACTTAGGAAGAAGGATGATGAGAAAACCTCCAGAAATCAATATAAAAACAAACAAGTCATAGGTGACGGAGTCACTAACAGCAAAAATGTTGCTAACATTAATGCAATGAAGACAACAAAAGAAATTTATATTGAAACCTCCTGATAAACCTCCTCGAGAATTTACTAGATTGAATCAACCATTATCAACTATTTTACCTCAATTAATCGAAAGAGGTTTGATTCAATTACCAACTATCCGGGAACCTGATCCAACCATACCCGGATACGGAGCTGACTTACACTGTGATTTCCATAGAGGACCTGGACACTCTACCAACGCTTGTAAAAGGTTAAAGCATAAAATACAAGATCTGATTGATAATAATGAAATGGAGGTGCGAGACTTCCAACCTAAACAAAATACTCCTAATAATCCTCAAAAGAACATTCCCCAAAATCAAAATCAAAATGCTAATCAATCATTAGACATATTTCAACATCCTTTACCAAGACATGGTAAAGAGGTGGCCAATCAAATTGAGCATCATAATGTACCTCCTCCTACCCGATATGTAGGGACTATTAGTAGACAATTATCTATTTAGGATCCTCAAACATTTGACACAACCTTATCCCTGGTCACGACTAGGCCCCTACATAATACTCAAACTCCAGATCCTAATGATATAGAATCAGATACTGAAAGTGACATGGAAATCACTTCAAACCAATCGAATAGTTCTGAAAATGAATCAGATCCTATTCAACCTATCACAGATGCTATGATTCCAGAAGAACCATTTCCTAGAAGAGTTACTACTCGACCCTCTTCTAATGAATTCCTCCCTAATGAACAAGCCATAAACGCTCAACCGAGACCAGTTTAGCATCTTCAATATAACATTGTAGGTACCATCGGAGTCGTTACCCGACAACAAGCTCAAAATTCTCAACAAGAACCAAACCAGAATGATGGATCAGCTCCATTTGTTTTGAAAAATCCCAATAAAGGGAATCATGCTCCTAATGTTCAACCTAAACCCCCTTACAATATTACTAAGCAATTATCCAATACTATAGCCAGAATTTCCCTTTTGGATTTATTAAGATCTTCTCCTACCCATAGGGATGAGTTGATGCTTACATTAAGCCAAATGATGGTACCTCAAAATATTCAACCTGAAGCCATGGCAAATACTATCATCACTAGAGAAGTCAATTTTATTAACTTTCGAGATAAAGATATCCCACAACACAGTTTACATAAGGATAATCCCTTATATATTACTGCTCTAATTGGAGATGTAGCTGTTAAAAGAGTCCTGATTGATAATGGTTCATCTCTAAACATTTGCACTTTTGACTTCTACCAACGATTTGGCTTTAGAAGTGATGAAATGAAGAAAATTGACATGATCATAAAAGCTTTCAATGACAAAACACAAGAAACGTGTGGAGTTATTACCATCCCATTGCAAGTTGGTCCTAGAACCTTAGATACGATCGTGTTTATTATACATTGCACCTCATCGTACAATATACTCTTGGGTCGTCATTCTATCAATGCAATGCGGGCTGTCCCATCCACTTTACACCAATGTGTTAAATTAGAATTTAAAAATTAGTTGGTCACTATCCATGGTGATCCTAGACCCTTTGATATGTGTGCTTTGGCAGAACCTGTTGGAGTGCAATTTTGCCATGCTCTGTCATCCACACATCCTAATTCTTATTTTTCATCTAAAACTGTGAAACACACTCCCATAGCTTCACCTATTTCTCCTCCATTCATTTCACCCTCATATATAGATCAACAATCTTCTAAAAAAACCACTCTAGAACCTCAAAAATATCTTCAATCCACAACCAATCCTTCATGTTCTATCCCTATAATTTCAAAACCTATAGACCCATTCATTAACACTTCCACATTATCAACATCTATCATACCTTCCACATCTAAAGATATAGGGAATGGTCCTTCTACATCTTATGCTCTTTCTGATGAACTTTTACCAGATTTATCCACAATATTAATATCAGAAAAAACAAATGCTTCTATGCAAAATTCTATTCTTTTAAATAACTTGCCACCATCTCCTCATACTTTGGGCCTCCCACAACCCATGGGAAGTACTTACCAAGTCGGGAGTTGTGCTTTTATTTATAAAGGATATGACTGGGGAAGAATACCCTAAAATATTAAAACTCATCATGATGGATATGCTCGGTGTTATTTTACTAATGAGTATATTAAAGCTAAACCCATAATGATTAAAATGGGATATAAAGGGAAAGGCTTGGGACCTTTCCAAAATGTCATCAAAGAACCTATCGAGGTAGAACCGTGGCCTGCCTGCTGTGGTGTGGGCCTATTTCCTAGTAAGGGTCAACCCTTTCATTTTGAAGATGATAATCAACTCATATGTTATCAAGATTATTTGGATGGGCGTGATGATTTGCCTCTAAAAAATCAGCCATTTACATGTAACATGCTATCCATAGCTTACCCTGAATTGATTGTTGACTCCGATGAGGAGTTGGAAGGAGATATCTTCCACAATGTCTCCGTTGAAGAGATGTTACACAATGGATTTTATTTTGATGGTTCTATACCAACTATAGCCCAGCTTGAGGCCACTAATCCTCAAGATGAATTATCCAACTTAACCTTAAAAGAATTACAAGAATTGGGCATCTCACCTGCCCCACCTAATTTTGAAAGAGATCTACACATGGAAGTAGAAAACTTCATTAAAGTTAACATTGGAACTGAGGATAATCCTCACATAATCAATATTGGGTCAGAATTAAGTCAAGAAAAACAAGAGCAATACATTGCCTTTCTTAAAGAATATGAATATGTCTTCCCTTGGACATATGAAGATATGCCAGGTCTGGACCCTTCCGTAGTCATGCATCATCTAGTAGTCCATCCAGATGCTAAACCTGTTAAACATAAACTTAGAAAAATGCATCCCAAAGTGGCCCCGCTAGTCAAAGGGGAGTTAGAAAAACTCCTGAATGTTGTTTTTATACAAGCTATTGATTATGCTTGAATGGATCTCAAATGTAGTTCCAGTCACCAAGAAAGAAGCTACCAAAGTTAGGGTTTGCACAGATTTTAGAGATATTAACGTTGCATGCTCTAAAGATGATTTTCCTCTTCCAAACATGGATCAAATCATTGAATTTACTATCGGGAGTGGGATGATGTCCTTAATAGATGGATTCTATGGTTATAATCAGATCAGGATAGCTCCTGAAGATCAGGCTAAAACAACCTTTATTACCCCTTGGGGTACCTTTTGTTGGAAAGTGATGCCATTCGGATTAAAGAACGCAGGTGCAACCTATCAACGAGCTATGACTTATATTTTTCATGATATGATGTATGATATCCTACATGATTATGTAGATGATATTATAGCTCACTTTATTAATGAAGATAATCATTTAGATGATTTGAGAAAAGTTTTTAATCGATTAAGAGAATATCTTATTCGATTAAATCCAGCCAAATGCATATTTGGAGTTAAGTCCGGTAAACTATTAGGGGTTTTAGTTTCTTTATGTGGTATCAAAATTGACCCTCTCAAGATTGCGGCTATCACTGATATGCCCGCACCTACCAATATATCTGAGTTACGAAGTTTACAAGGTAAGCTTGAAGCTATCCGTCGCTTCATTGATAAGTTGGCAGACAAAACCAGTCCCTTTCTTAAGATCCTTAAGAAGGATGTTCCTTTTAATTGGGACGACGAATGTAAAGAAGCTTTTGCACTTCTCAAACAATACCTCCTTAACCCACCTGTGCTTTCACCACCTAGACCTGATCGCCCATTTCTCCTGTATATTTCAGCTTCATATTCTGCCTTAGGAGCTATGTTAGCTCAACTTGATGATGCGAAGAGAGAACGTGCTAATTATTATATTAGCCAAACCTTCATCAATTATGAAACCCGCTACACAACATTAGAAAAACTATGTCTAGTAGTCGTATTTTCTATGTAGAAACTATGCCATTATATGCTCAGTCAAAAAACCTATGTCATTGCTAAATATGATCCCTTGAGGTATCTCATGAGTTGACCTTATTTATCGGGTCGTACAACCAAGTGGGTTCTCGCTCTAAGCGAGTTTGACCTCACATTCATAGGACAAAAGTCTGTTAAGGGTCAAATCATAATAGATCAACTAGCTGCTGCACCCTTAGAGTCTACCCATCCCCTCATCATTGAGTTTTCTGATGAATGCCTTCAATTAGAGGCAGACCATATTGAAAAATGGTCCTTATACTTTGATGGAGCCCGATGCATGAGTGGGGCTGGTGCGGGTATTATTTTAATATCCTCGCAAAAACATCTTATTCCTCTGTCCTTCAAATTAACATTTGCTTGCACCAATAATATTGCTGAATATGAAGCTCTAATCCTTGGATTACGAGCTTCCTTGGCACTAAAAATTAAACATTTGTTAGTTTTTGGTGATTCTCAACTTGTCATAAACCAAATTAATGAAGTTTATCAGACCAAAGATGATAAACTGCGCCCATATAAAGCCTATGTTTTACAATTAATGTCTCTATTTGATCAAGTTACCTTGGAAGCTATTCCTTGAACTTGCAACCATGCAGCTGATGCTATGGTCGTAGCTGCATCTCTCCTACCCTTGGAGTTAGATGACGAATATGCCACTATAATTATTCATCGACTCCAGGAACCCACTTCAAATAAGTCATGCTTAGAACCTTTGGATGTGTTTCTAATCAATGAAACTACTCTTGAACCTTGGTATACAGATATATTTAATTTTCTTCAAAATGGGACTTTCCCTGCCAATTCTAATAGAAACCAACGTCGGTTATTACGTAGACGAGCAAGTCAATTTGTAATAATTGGCAATACTTTGTATAGGAGATCTTTTGAAGGTATCCTATTAAGATGTTTGAATTTAGAAGAATCCAAATTAGCCTTGAGTGAAGCCCACGATGGATCTTGTGGAGGACACTTCAGTGGTAGTGTCATTGCTAAAAAGCTCCTTAGGATAGGATACTTTTGGCCTACCATGGAAAATGATGCACATGAGTATGTGTGCCATTGCAACAAGTGCCAAAAACATGCTGACCTTGTCCATGCACCTGCACAAGAACTGCAAGCTATTTCATCTCCTTGGCCCTTTTCAAAATGGGGCTTAGACATTATTGGCAAAATTAATCCTATGTCATCTGATGGACACAAATTCATCTCATGAAGTGGGTTGAAGCTATGCCTTTAGCTTCCTGCACTGGCACACAGGTCTCTAAATTTATTTTCAATCAAATCATTTGTAGGTTCGAAATTCCTGCAAATCTCATCTCTAATAATGGAACTTGTTTCAAAAATAAAGATGTCAAGAAATTATGCCAAAAATATAAGATTCAACATCGCTGGTCCACTCCCTATTATCCTTAGGGTAATGGTCAAGCAGAAGCATCTAACAAAACCTTAATCAAAATTCTCAAAAGATTGGTCAATAAATCGACCGTGACTGGAACATTCAATTATATCTAGCCTTGTGGGCCTATCGAACTAGTGTTCGAACCCCCACTGGAACTTCACCTTTTGTTTTGGTTTATGGTGCTGAAGCCGTTTTTCCCTTTGAATTAGAAGTTCCTTCTTTGGCTCTACTACTTCAAGATACCGAAGTAGGAGATGAATATCGAGCTGGCAGACTCAGTCAGCTGGAACTCCTATATGAAAAGCACATCAATGCTTTGGCACATCTCTGTGCCTACCAAAACAAGCTTAAAATATCATATGCTAAAAAATTTCGTCATCGATCCTTTGAGATCGATGACCTTGTTTTAAAAGAAAATAAAAAAATACTAATGCAACTAAAGACCTTAAAGGTAAATTTGAGCCCAACCTGGCTTGGACCATACATTATCACTGCTAAATTTGAATCGGGAGCATACAAATTAGCTACCTTAGATGGTAAATATTTAAAAGAACCTATGAATATTATGCACCTTAGGCGATATTACGCATAAAATTTAGTCATTTCATCATTTGTACATATTTTGCATGTTGTCTTATTTTATAAATATATCAAACTGTTTACACAAAAACAAAAACAAACAAAAATAATAAAAATAAAAACAACAATATTCTTGACTCTTTCGAAACCAAAACAAAATAAAGAAGAAAGAGAGAGTCAACATTCTCAAACTTCTCAAAAAAGTATTTGTATATATCTCGTCTTAAAAATGTTGCAGTTATATATTTCAAATTATTTTGGATAAATTAGCATTTATTTGGAATCCCTCACTTTCACAAACACAAAATAAATATCTTGATTTTTATCTGGCATGATTACTAATCTCTCTTATATCAAAATCCACAAAATTCAATTAAATAAAGTTTGAGCACAGAGAATTGATCTTGTTATTTACTTAAACCAAGCACATCCTTTCAAAATAAAATGATTATATTTGTCATGTCCATGCTATGCTACATAGTAGAAGTGGTTTCTTGAGTGAAAAGTTTCCCCTGCTATCCTATCATGCACATGGTCTAGAATCTTTGAGAATTGGCAAAAGGACAAGCTCACCCCTACTCATAATAAAACTCCCTTGCTCTACAGCTAATCCGAGCAAGTATCCCTAGCATAGGAAGAAAAGCAAAGTTCAAGAAAAAGAGAAAAAAAGAAAAAGAAAAATGTTATTTTATATCATTACAACAATGTTTCAAGCATTATCTCAAAAATCAAGCAAAAATACAAAAGAAAAGCAAAAAAATACAAAAGAAAAGCAAAAGAAAGAAAAAGCAAAAGCAATAAAATCCCTCTCCCTACCCTTTAAAAAGAAAAGAAGGGTTGATGAGCTTGAATCCCTAGAATTCTCAATTATTCAAAAACTGTGAGGTAAGCCCCATAACAGGTGGTTTGTGCCCAACCTGCTTGGCCTTGGGTAACTCCTAGCATGGCGATATGTCTGTCACATTAGCGACCTTCTTTTGTGTAGACCTATGTCTTCTTATGTATTAGCTAGCTCTTGATAATCCGACTTACATAGTAGTCTGGTATGGTTATATGCATCTAAATCATGGTTAATGAACACTTATTTGGTTCATTCAAATCACTTGTATCAAATTATCTTGCTCAAAGCTGGTAAACGAACATAGCAATTGCACACACATTTGTATTTGAGAGATTTTGTGTATCATTATGATAAATCAAGATTGGAAATGAACTCACATACGCACATGGGATTCCTTATAAATATGACTTTTGTCTTTAAGATACTTTGAAATATTTTTTGCAAATCGTTTGGAATAAATTCATTTTCTTCTTTGAAGAATAGTTGTTTAGTATAAAGACAACTATATGCATAATCAAAAATCAAAATCATCTTCACAACATACAATAAAGTTACATCTATATATAACTTTTGAATTTCACGACGATGGTATAGTTCCAAAACTAAAATTGGAATTTTATGACTAGCGCAAGTCCTCATCTTCATATTTTTTGACTATTTTCAAAAATTAAAAATCAACCATGCAATAAAACAATCTATTTTCTTCTTTGATTTTCGCGATGATGGTATAAGTCTATACCTAAATATTCTATGCCTAGCGCAAACCATTATACCAATTTTATTCCCCATTCATTTAAAAATCATAAAAACCATATGACTTAAATCATTATGTTATACAATTATGCTTTAAAACAAACAAACACCTATCACTATTTCATGTCATTATGTCAATATGCAAATTTGCAATGATGGTATAATTCCTAAGGAATTATCCATAAATTTTGTCACACTTAGGAATTTATGCCTAGCAAAAATCATTTAAAAATATTTCATGCATAATATTTTCATGAAAAGTCTGAAAACAAAATCATCATCATCATCATTTGCATCATCACACCAAAGTCTTAAGATAGTCTCTTAAGCACCCTTTTACTTTTAGCAATATTTCTATACTGGGATTAGCTTGACGACCGAGTGAGCGGCGACTCCATGAAATGGTCTATAACAGCGACAATGTCCTTTGAAATTATTGTTAAAAGTCCCTTTTATTTTTTATCAAATTATCATCACAACAACCAATTTGTTACATCAGATTATTTCATTTAAATTTTTAAAGCATGACATTTAAACCATAATATTTTCCAACGACATAATTACATGAATCATCAAATAAATCACACCAAAACATTAAAAGCATCATACAAACGCATAAGACAAGTCATATGATCAAAAAATATCTCATCTATATATATATATCAAATATATGTACATCATATCAAAAATAGATTGGTATGCCACAATCTACATCTTGGCATACTCAATCCTCTCAATAAAATATACAATCTCTGTAGCCTCACCTCGAGAACCCCCAGCTCTCCCTCATCTCCTCCCTCGCCCGAGGTGGAGGGGTGGCCCATTGCATCGTGTGGTGCCATGAGTCCTGGATGCTAATCGTATGATGTCCTAGATGCCCCATCACGATAGCCGGAATGACACCCTCCTGGAATTGCCCGTAATATAGATCCCGATAGAGTAACCGGGCAATGGCATCTAAACCCAGTCCCTCCTCCCCCGAGCTCTAGCCTTAGCCTCATCCCATCCACCAGCTCCAGGGCACCTCCTCAAGAGTTTTTCTCTTTCTCCCTGTCAACACCCTTGCCCTTATCGAGTTATGTGCCCTCTCTCTATGGAGAAGGGGGTATCTCTTCCCTCCTCTCCTGCTACCGTGGCCTCTGCTAAGCTTGTGGCCTCCTCTGCTCTCTCTAGTCGCAACCCTGTGCTGCCTCAATGGCTGCCTGGTGTCACCTCCTCATTTGACGCATAATTGCATGAATCGAACCCTGAGCCCTCATCATTCGAGGAGGGCGGATGCCTGTGTACCAGGAATCGTAGCCATCGGCTACCCCAATGTCATCCCCATCCACTAGCTGAATGGGGGCATCATCTACGTCCTGACTCTAGAATCGCTGCATATCTGGAGCCCCACTAACTATAGTGTTATCCCAGATAGTATGAGAAAACTCGTAGTCTCTCAGAGATGGGATCCCCTGCTGTAGACCGAACTACCTCAAAACTCGATCATACCAATGGAGCTCCACCTCTCCCCTCTCCATCCTTAGCCAGAAGACTCGCCTGATGTGAGCCAGCTCCTGTCTGTCCTTGACCCACCCTGAATGATCTCTCCAAGGCCTCCAGGTGATTTGGTTGGAGACAAGGTCATCTAGTAGTCTCTGGGATGCTGGCAGATCTATCCACCAATATGCCCCTCTCTAGAGCCACCAGTAGAAAACTCGAGGCCTCTCCCCGTCAATCCCTATCAGTGGGAGCCCTACCGGCCTCCGCATCACAATGTGCTCCCAGCACCAAACCTGCAGTAGTGATGTCATAACCAGACATCGATCGCCCTTGTATACGACCCCATGAAGGATCCTATACAATCGACAGAGTACAAAGCTCCCCCAAGAAAACCTATATCCATGGTCTCTCATGTCACAGACCACATCTGTCAGTACCCATGGTACCTTGCATCCGCTTTGGTGGCACAACAGAAGACCACCTACTACCCCAGCCAAAACCCGTGTGAGTCTAGATGCCCTAGGCATCTAGCATAGCGACTCGATATTCACTCTACCCTTCTCCAGGGTGAAGCTCGGATCGCCACACAGTCGCATCATCACGTGGCCCTGATTGGCCGTGGGAGTGATCAGCCGTCCTTGTATGGGGATCCTCAAAATCCTCCATACATCCTCCAGTGTGGGAGTCATCTCCCCTGTCGATAACTAAAAATAGGAAGAACCCGAATACCACCTCTCTGCTAGGGCTGTCAATAGCCCCATATATGTAGAAACCTGTGGCATCTATGCCATATGCTGCAAGCCGACCTGAGCCAGCTGATCTCGCTCTGCCTGAGACAGGGCGGCCAAGTCATCCCTTAGTCCATCGTATTTCCATTCTCTGCTTTTTAGTAATCCTCTCTGCAAAATAAACAAAATCAACAATAAAAATCATTAATTAAAAATGCAAGTTAAAATAAGTTTAATTTCATAAATGATGATATCGTCCACTATTGGATGATATCGTCCCAAATTTGAGCAAATTCGTCTCTAATTTCTCCAGCTGATGGCCCAAAAATGACCGCGATGCTCAAAAATCAATCAAATTTAATCTAAAAAAGCATGAAATTCTAAAGTAAAGCATTTTAAACTAAGTTTAGACCCTTACCCGTAGCCCACGCTGGACCTCTGTTGATCTGTGCACTGTCTCGACCATCTTGTCTCCAGAGCTCTAAAAACTAGGAAAATGAACAATAACAATGAATTAGGGTTTTACCCTATTTTTCTTAATTTTATTCAAAAACACTTAAAAACTTTTTTAAAATTTTGCTTTTTCACGTTTTTACCTCAAACGTTTGATTTGGGTAAAAACACGGAGGGGGCACCATAGTAAGCTATTGTACGATTCGACCTAGAATCATCGCCTAAAAATAGGAATAATTTTTGCTTTCTCATAGATCGAGAAGAACTCATCTTTAACGCATTTTCTTTGGAAAATTTTCTAAAGAGGGGGCAAAATGTAGCACCCTAAAATTGGTACAGTAAAACCTTAAATAATTACAATTACTCTAGTAAATATTCAAATTCAAATTTTAACCCCCAAAACCGCTTCCAAACCGCCGTTTAACCCGTTTCCTCCTTTCCCATGCCAATTTTAGAGTTTGTTTTGACCGTTTGATGATATCGTCGCCGATCAAACGATATCGTCTCAGATCAGATGATTTCGTCTGGACTAGGACATCGAAATGATCTTGTCCCAAAACTAATTTTTCTCAATTAGCCTCTGTTCCAACGACGTCTCTAATCCGGGCAAAAGCATGTCTGCACCGTTAGAGACCCTCCCCATTGGAGATATCCCAAATTGGGATGATATCCAACCTCCTAACCTCCCTCCTAAGCCTATTTAAATTTATGACTCCCCCTTGGCATCCCCTGGCTGAAATTTCTTGTAACTTGACTTTACACACACTAAAACATCCTGAATTACCATCTACACTTGTCCTATCCAAATTTTGTTGCAGGAACCTTGTCATTCTTTAGTCGGAGCAAGCTCAATTCATCGTGGATGATCCTGTTCAATATGATACAATTTCGTACCAATCCGAGACGATCTCGACTGCAGCCTGCATTGGGGGCAATCAGTGCCCAGAGTTTGCATTTTTCTCTTCTCATCTGCTGTTTTATTCTGCATTTAGTCAGTTTATTTATTATTTTCTACTATTCTGCATCTTGGAGTTCACCCATGTAGTTTAATTGCATAATAAGGTCATGATTAGCTATTAAAGTGTTGCAACTTACTTGCATTTCTATTCGAGATTATATGTTAACATCCTTATTGTCATTTTACATCATTATCCTCTATTAGCATTGCTGCATTTTTTGTATTTTGTGCCTATTTATCTGTTTGCAGGTCTCTGACGAATTCGTCTGACAAATTCGTCAGATCTCAGATGATCTTGTAGGTCGGATACGATCCTATAAAATTCCAGATGATCCTATCTGCTTCAAGAATTAGAACCTCCATCAGACATCCGGATTAGGTATGGCTTTGTAATTTAGCTTTTTCTCTCTGTTTCCTGTTTAAAATATGTTTGTTGTATTTCATTTAGTCTGCATTTTCATAATAGAACAACTTAGATTCATTTGGCCAAACCTAGGACTCAAATTTTTAAAGATAAAACTGAACACATTAAACACATTCCCAACCTAGGTGTGGAAACTGCCATTCAAACGTTTCCTGGTGAACCCACCATCCATCGAAAAATCACCATAATATACCTCCCCTAAGAGGCGGGACCTTCACAAGGCCTCTCAGTCCGAGGTACCGCGCCATCCTTTTCCCATCCTCCTTTCGGGCACGGATCCTATAGCTTGAAGGTAAGGATGCAAAAAATTTGGAGCGATACACTATGTCTAAAAACCAAGGAAATATGGAGATTAAATCTGATCCTAGGTCTATCATGCGATGAGCACTATTAGCTGTGGCTGATAGCCACGGTGAAGACAAAAGTGCACTTGCCCTCCAAATATGGCCTAGATATCTAATTTCCCTAATGAATTGATGGTTCAAGGGTCGCATTTATGTCCTCTGGTAGATTTGGTGGTTTAATTGCTTTGATTGTTGACAAATTGCTCATAATCTTATTTCTTGATTCTTCTAGCCTCCTAATACCTCCATGACTTCAATTTCCATTTCAATCTCTCAATGCTAGCTAAATTATTTCTCTCAATTCAAATAGGTGGGTACTAAATTAAATAGGGTTTCACCATTCGAATTATCCTATGCATCTCTCCCATTTCCCATTTTGGATGGGGTTCTTATAACCTCTAGGAAGGCTATGTCTTACCTTCTTGAGGAAGCCAAGATCAGGAATGGATAGCTGGAGCAGTTGGAGGGAAGCTTCTAGATATTTTCCTCCTTAAACCACTCAAATGTGTAACCCATTGGCCATTATAACTAAATTTGGGTTGGCCAAAGTCCAATTGATTCTAACTACTAGTCACGGCTTTAAGGTGCAGTCAGCTCTGTTAACGACAGTTCTCAACCGTGGCCAATACTAGTTAGGTCAAAATGCCTACATGAGTTTTTAAAACCACTGCTATACCTTGGTATTTTTCCAAGGTCTTCCATATGGTCTTCTAGCATGTCCCATATGAGTAGTCACCTCGACATGATGCATTTTAGGTGTCTACATATCCCATGGTGACTTGTTTCTCCGTTCCAATACGAAGTCCATTCGACCAACTCCACGTGTTTCAAATCACCTATGTTTCTCCTATTAAATATTTTTGCATTTTTCTCATGTTGTATACCAACTCCATGTTAAACTATTCTCTATGTTTGGTAATAGCCCACCAACACCGCACCACATCTCTCGATGTAGCCATGACCTCTACGCTGCACCATGTCACAATCTCTTGGTTTGGCCAATCGCTGCCATATTGGTCTATGTCCACAATTCAAATATTGAATGCCATCATATCCTATTCCAATCAATGATCATACCATGGTAGCTTTGTGGAATATCCCATCCATATAAAGCATCTTTCCTTTATTGAAACTGATGAAACAAACAAGGTAATCTTATAGCATTTCTAACAATGCTTGCACAAGATAATTCTTTGTGTAACCATGTTGATGTATTCCAGGTATGGGACATCACTGCACACTATCTAGCTATTCGTCATGAGTAGTTATACCCCCATTTTACTATGGATTGTCCTGTACTTATAGTTGGTCAGTCAAATATTAAAGCAACCAATTCGATCGTAGTATACAACACCATCCTTCGTAGGTGACTGTAATAGCAAACTATTGATAATATCTGTGTAATTGAGCAGTAATTTCCATAACATATCATCCTCTTTGATTTCTTCTCTCATTGATTACCATGTCATTATTTAGTGGGTCTCAATATGTGTATACCATCCTCGTTCCTCACTTGGTTGCATAAAAGATAGTGCTAGCTAGTGTTTGTATTCACCTGCCCCTACTACAATGGCATTTTGAAAGATGCAACAACATTAAGAAATTGATATATTCTATCAAAATATGTGTCACCCATGAGTACCCAACTCGTCCACTATTCTACTATTATGCTTGGTCTACTCGATACCCATTGCATCCATGCATCCATAGTCGATAGTCCATATTGGTCCTCACATACCTTACTATGAACTTTGGCGTGCCTGTCTCCAGCATCTCATTTCTCAATGTTGACAAATGCTAGTGGTTCTTCTATCAACATGAACACGTACACTAGCAACTTGATGGTCTACCATGTTGGTTTGTGAATCTCTGTTTTTGACCAATGTCGACACATCGCAGTGCTTCGTCCACATTAGCAAGACATTTGTAGTGGGATTTTTACATGTCCATGACATCATATATATTCGGTACTCAGTCCACATCCTTAGTACTTGGTCTATGTCAGGTAGTCCCCTTCTACAACCTTATTTTCATCATAGAAAATAGACTCCATAAACCTGGTTGTCGTGTGCTACATCATCATCCACCTCATCACATGGATGGCTCCAAAATCCACCTACAAACACCACATGAAAGCAACCTATAAAAGAAGGTTTTAAATACAATGTAATTTAATAATATATAAATCTTAATATCCACTTCAATGTGCTTATTATGCATTTCTTTTATTTTCTTCTTATATCAATTTAGTTTTTAGATTATATATATATATTTATTTCAACTCAATATATCTATTTTAATTTAAGTTTGAATTAATTAGATTCACATATATGAATTTATTGAATTCCACAACCTTCGAGTTAATCAAAACAACATAAAGCCAATCAATCCTCATTATTGAATTAAAAAAACAATAAGGTAAATCTAACCAAACTACAAAACTAGACTTTTATACTATGACCTTATCAAAACTAACACTAAAAAAAACTAATTTTTTTTACAAAAGAAACAATAAAAAGGTGGGTCCCCATTTTTGGGGCTTGTTGTGCAATGGCCACAACATGTCTATAGATCAAGATAGGGTGAAGTCAATTCTTGCTCTCCCCTTGCCTATGAAAAAGAAATCTTTGTGATATTTATTTGGGCAAGTCAAGTTTGTTAGGAAGTTCATCTCAAACTTTGCTCAAATGGTAAAGCCCATCTTAGAGTTTCTAAAGAAAATGTAGATTTCAAGTGGACAGAATCACGGAAACATACTTTTGAAGTCATTAAATAATCTATTACCACTTCTCTAGTTCTAGTAAATCTTGACTTCAGCAAAAATTTCATTGTGTATGCCTACGGAGCTGAGGAGAGCTATGCATCTATGCTTACTTAGAAGAATGATGATAGATAAGAACACTCCATATTTTTTTGGAGTCAAACTCTCCATGAATACCAGATCAAATACAACTTTATTGAGAGACAAGTGTTTTTAGTTATGAAGTCATTGAAGAAGTTTAGGTAATACTTGGCTCAAAGTAAAATCCTTGTGTATGTGGTTGAAGAACACAAGATTATGCTGAGAGGGGGGGTGAACAGTATAACACTCACTTTTTACTTTGTTTCCAAACCAATATCAATTAGTGTCGTCCATTGCAATAACCAAATATAGCAGTGTGCATTAATAACATAGATACCAATAGTAAGCAAGTGCACAAATCACCACACACAATTGATACACAATATTTAACATGGTTCCCCCAATGTGGGGTAGTCAATAAGATAATCTCCTTATAATATTTCATAAATAAATATGGATCCTTATCCCAATACAAATGATTACTTTGATTTGATCAAAGCTAGGCCATCTTGATCTGCTCTGGTGGGCTCCATTGATCTGCTTAGCTAGGCTCTCTACTGATCTTCTTAGCTAGGCTCTCTACTGATCTGCTCAGCTAGGCTATCCATTGATCTACTCAACTAGGCTCTCAACTAATCTTCTCAGCTAGGTTATCCACTGATCTGCTCAGCTAGGCTATCCACTGATCTACGTAGTTAGGCTATCCACTAATTTGCTTAGCTAGACTATCCACTCATATGCTCAGCTAGGCTATCCACTGATATGCTCAGCTAGGCAAATGGTGTTGATGTGTTTTAAGTTTTTGTCCTATCTATTTCACTACTCATAAATCTACCTCAATGCCTTCTCACAAGGCTCAAAAAATCCTACTCAAATGTTGTCCCAAATCTATCCTCAAAGCCTTCAAAAAAGGCTCAAAAAATCCTGCTCAAATGCTGTCCCAAATATATTCTCAAAGCCTTCATAAAAGGCTCAAAAAATCCTACTCAAATACCATCCCAAATCTATCCTCAAATCCTTCACAAAAGGCTCAAACAATCCTGGTCAAATGCTATCCTAAATATATCCACAAATCTGTCCCAAAAGCCTTCTCAAAGGCTCAACCAATCATGCACAAAGATGTCTCAAATATATCCAGAACTTTTGTCCCAAAAGCCTTCCCAAAGGCTTAACCAATTAATCTCAAGTAGCACTCAAATCTCAACCATAAATCAACGAAGGCAAGGCTCAATCATGAACTCAACTATGGATAACAAATGAATGATGACAATACTCAAAAAATGTTCTCAACAATGAATATCAATGTACTCTTTGATGGATGAAAACAATGATCCACAATTATCTCAACAATATATGACAAATGATCTCTCAAATGGATGACAACAATGCTCAATATTATACTCTCAAATGGATAACAAGAATTCTCAACAAAGTACTCTCAAATGTATGGCAAATGGGATCTCTAATGAAAACCTCTCTAAGCAATAACAATGAGGACTTCAACCAACCAAGGACAATCTCCACAAGTGATAGCAATAGGTTCTCAATAATATCTTCCTCATGCAATGTCAATAAGATCTCAAGAAACAAGCACAACTCCCTCAAGAAAATAGCTCTCAAATAGCCAATAATGATCTCCTTAAATGAAAGACAAATGTATCCACAAGTGACTAGCAAATGATCTCCTCAATGGTCTCAAATAGTGGCAATGGACTTAACAAGTAACCAACAATAATCTCCTCAAAGCAATAGCAAAAACCTCCTCAATAATGGCAATTCTCTCAATGACCTCCACTAAAGCAATCATGTAACTCAAGCATCAATTTTATCCATAAAATTGATTTTCTAATCCATCCACTTCCTCTCAATAGCCAAGGCACATAATCAAGCATTTTTTCTTCAACTTCAAATCCTAACTCATGTGCATGTCTTCTAACTACAGGTAGCAATTAACTAGGTCTCAAGTTCCTAGTTTAATTTCATAATTAAGTCATGTACTAGGACATATAACAAGTTCAACACTTTTCAACCTTATGACTCCCTAATTTCATTAACACATACATCAAGCACCTATGCTTTTATTTTAATTCCACACCTTATAACTCAACATACAACAACCACAAATATTTATTTCCACACCTTATATCTCCCTAATCACACATAGCAATAACAAATATTTAATTCTACACTTATAACTTGTTGTGAGGTTTTCACAACTAGCCCAAAATTGGGGACCCACCTTTAAATTTTGGGTTTGGGAAGGAGTTATATCCTTGAAGTACTAATGTGAATGGTTCTCATAAACCTTTATACATATGCTTGCATTGGGGTCCAATTGCTATTCCAAGGAGTGTCTTATCCCTTTGATTTTTCATTGTTTAGTGCTCTGGGATGGATTTGATTTGGAGATCAATCCTAATATTTTAACTTTAATCTCTCAAATTGAATCAATTCAAATGTTGATTTTAATTAGATCTAATATAAATAAACATTTGAATTAAAATGATAAAAAAGAAGATAAAACAAAATTCAAAATATTTATATATATATTTTATGTATATAAGTATCTTAATAAAAAAAATATAAAATATAAATATATATATTTATATATTTAATGACAAAAAATAATAATAATATTAATAATAAACTTTTCATATATATATATATATATATATATATGAAAAGATAAAAGTAAAAATAAAATAATAAAATAATAAAATAAAAATTGAATTAATATACATTATTATTAATATACTTTGTATATTAATAATAATGTACATTAATTAATAAAAAATAATTAAAGCCAATAAAAATAATAAGAAGACTAATAAACATATATGTTATCAGTCTATGTTGCCTTAAGAGTTAATTTAGTTTCATTTCATTTTATGTTATGTTATATGCAATCCTTTGGGTCATAAAGGTTCTCATATTTCTTTGTATTGATGCAAGTCAAAAGGGATGAAGTAGGGAAGGTAATCGTAGTCCACGTGGCAACAAGACCGAGCTCACCGGTGGACACATTGAATGAATATTAGCCAGATGATGCTGGCAATGGCTTCGGTGGGGGTTGCAACATTGGACGCCAACGATTGGTTAGGGTACATGCCAAAAATTAAAAACTTGGTCAACCGACACCGTGGACAGTAGGGCCAATGAATTCATGATGAATATACTATGACATCCAGTATCGTGACATTGCCGCAGTGCTCAACGCGCAGTATAGACATGGAAGTGTATGTGGATGGTCGAAACCATGTGGTAAACACAGGATGTCATGCAGAGGAACACAACATCAATGTCATGGAAGACATGAGTTAAAAAGGGGGGTTGGAAATGATGTAACATTCCGAAAAGCAATAAGAAAGAGCATTTTTTCAAATTTTGAAAGAGTAGCAAACTTTTGTGAGCAAAATCAAAAGGAGGGTTTTTATCATAAAACTAACGTTTTTAGTGTCTTATCATTTCTGCATTTTAGTGACTTCTAGCCATTGTCTTATGCCATGAAATGGGTTGCAATAGGCGAAGGTCAAGATGATGCGGTTTCTCTATATTTCCTTTGAGTCTCGCACTTGATTTAATGGTATTGTGCTTATGTTGCAGGTCCATTAATTCAGGTTGTTTTATGATTACCTCATAACTTGGGATTTTGCAGGGAGGAGCTTGCTAAACTAATTCAGAATTTGACTTTTTCAGCTAACCAAATTTGCATTTTGATTTATTTTTGTTAAGTTCATTTTATTTCAAGCACTCAATCATTTCTATTCTGGTCCTTTTCCAGAATTTCAATTTCTTTTATTTCCATTCTGGTCCTTTTCTAGAATTTTTGCTAATTTCTTTTTACTTCCATTCTGGTCCTTTTCCAGAATTTTTGCTAATTTCCTTTCAGTTTCACTTCTATTCTGGTCCATTTCCAGAATTGTTAAGCTTTCAAGTTGTTTCCATTCTGGTCATTTTCCAGAATTTTTGCACCTCCAAACTTCATTAATCTAAATTTTTAGATAAAACACATGGTTTAGGAGGGATACTAACCTGCAATCTCACATTAAGTTAAGATAAGAAGTGAAAGCTAACTTTGCTAACATTGCTAACATGCTAACTTCTACTAATCACTATTAGGGTAGTGGCATCAACATAAGGAAGATAAAATGAACCCACTATCTAAAATTTACTTCATCTTAAAGGCACGAGCATTAAAATGAGGTGGACAATTCCACATTTTATCATTTGAAACCTTTTAAGTGAAGATAAAATACTTTACTAACAGGGATTCAGGGTAGCACCAATTTAAAAAAACCTAAAAAGAACTACTTTTATTTTGCATTTGCTTTTAGTTAGATCTTTCAATCACTAAGCATTATTTAGAACCAACAAAGGCCCCTTGTTTATGGTCACATGCATCATTGAATTATTTATGGCATTATTGTAATATTTTAGATATTTTACCAGAACCTTGGAGAAGTTGAATGTTTGTCATTTGGTTTCTTTTCAAGAGGGAGTTTTCTGTTCAATACTCTGCATGTGGTGATATTTTGCAATTGGGAAAAATATACACTCAACATTTTGGCGCTAGAAGGAGGGCCTTCTTTTATGCTTTGTGATCTAGTTTTTTGCTAATGCTAACGTGGTCAGTTTTGGTTCAACAGTATTGTGTTTGCAGGTGCAACATGTTACTCTTGACTAGTTTGTGAGAAGCCTTAATAGAATAGTTTTAAGTTTCCCAAGCTGGACACACCTAGACACATTGCTACTAGGTCTAAAACCACTGAGGAAACCATTTTTCAAAGTCTTTCTCCCAAACCTAGAAAACCGAGATACAAAATCTAGGAGATCGAAATCCCGTTCGAGCCTTCTGATACATTAGGTTTAGAGACGCTTTGCCAAGATTTGGAAAGGCTAGCTCTCAGACCTCTGAATCTGAATAACTTTAGTGGGTGTGCACCCATTAGTTCCATCGCAAGAGCTACATCAAGTGTACCCATCTCCATCATCTCGAGTGTGTCAACTGCTTTAGTAGGGTCATTACCTTTGGTTAATATGGCCCAACAATAGCAACAACAACTAGTTCCTTGGTTTGGTACCCAAAGTTCTCCGTTAAGTATACCTGGGGATGTCCATGACATACCTAGGCACCTTGAGAGGTCTATCCCTAAGTTTGTCCATGATGGTCCCATTTCATCTGAAGAGCACGTTCAAATTTACAAGGACCATATGATTAGGTAGGGAGTCAGTCATGAAGACGTCGCTTGTCGACTCTTCCCTAATAGCTTTGACCAAATGGCTCATGAATGGTACAAGAATCTTCCTGCAGGGTCCATTACATCTTGGGCCCAGTTGGAAGCTACCTTTGTTAATCAATTTAGGTCATTGCTAGATCCTACCATCATGTATAACCAATTCGTGTCATGCAAGAGGTATCCTAATGAACCTATTAGAACATTTAATGCTAGATTCCAAAAGCTTTACACAAACGTGACTCGTCATTTTGCAATAGATGTTGTTGTGGCATTGCAATTATACCTCGTAGCCTTAGACCCGATGACAACCATGTTTACCAGGAGAAATCCTCAAGTTACAACGTTGGCCTTAGCCTATGCTGAAGCCATGACTATTGAGCAACAAATGACACCGCAAGGTGGCACTATGCCTCAATTTCCCATGTTAGGGCAATATGGCCCTTACAATCAATTTGCCATGATGAATCAAGCTGTGACACCTCAGATGCCCATGATGAATGCTTTGCCATATCATCAGTCATACCCATTCGCTCCCACGCTTCCATATTTTTTGACATACCCTAGTGTTGCCATTCCACCCACTCCACAAATGATGGCTGCTAATCAGATAACCTTGCCAGGATTTGAGGTGAGTAGTACTCAAGCCTCAAATGCCTATCCCATGGTTGCACCTCTTCAGGCCAAGGGTCCATGGTGGACCCAAAACACCCAGAGTCAAACCTTAGTGCCTAATCCAGAGGTTGCTAATGTCAAAAATGTCAGTGGATCTGGGGCTGTCATGCCCCAACCACAAGGACCCAATTTTGAGCTAGAAGAGCTCAAGAGAATGACCATCAAATAGGGCAATGACATCATTTGGTTATAGAAACAAGTTGCCCAAAATCACATGCCCAATCGAAACCATGGCCATAGGAGAACAGGACCGTACAATACGCAGCCTAACAATGGGCGTGTACCCAATCTGGTAGCCAATCAGGCTGATGCGTTAGGAGATTGTGATGAGTCAGAGTCATGTGATGAGGAAATGCATCACTGTTGCCATAGAAAGTCAGACTCTTTGGTGTTTGAAGTCATTCATTATTTAGAAAATGATGAGATGGAGGAAGATATGAATGTGTTAGGAGAGGAAGAGGATGAAGCTTTGGAAGCCCAGGCCGCTAGACATTTTGGGAAAGCTAATCACAAGTATTTTACTAGGAGTTCTAAGGATCCCAAAACCTCCTCTACTCCCCCAAACAACCCTTTAGTTCCTCCTGATACAAAAGGTGATGTGAATCCACCACCTCCATTTTTGGAAGCACCTAGGACAATGCCAAAAGTGTCAAATCCTGGAACATCCACTTATGACTTGGAAGAAGATATGAAAAGGACCAAGGCCAATATCTCAATGTATGAGGTCTCTCTATTGTTGGGGTAGGATAAAATCATGGGGAAGAGATTGAATTCCCCGAGTCAAATTCATGAGGTTAAATCTGTAGAACCCCAACTTGCTATGATGAAAGAGAAACCAGAGGTTCCCCCTTTTCTCATAACTGTTAGGATCGTAGGCAAAAATTTACACAACTGTTTGATTGATTCTGGTGCCTCGACCAACATCATGCCTCTTGAGATAAGCCAAAAGCTAGGACTTAAGCCTGTTCATTCGAATAGCAAAGTGGTCCAATTGGACAGATCTATGGTGGATGTAGTAGGTGTTGTAAAATATGTCCTAGTTTAGATCAACTCAGAGCCTAGGGTCCAAAATTACACGGATATCCTTGTGCTAAATATTGCTGCCAAGTATGGCATGGTTTTGGGCAGGGATTGGAGCAGAAATCTCAATGGTTATGTGGTGACTGATTCCTCCCATATGTGGTTGCCATGGAGAGGAGTTGCAAACCAAATTTGGGTAGACAGAGAGCCCAGACTTAGGGAGATGATTACAGAGTATAATAAACCCAATGAGATTCAGTTTACTAAAACAGAATTAGGGGTTTACAATTTTGACATAGAGGACATAGCCGAAGGGTCCCAAAATGATAATATTTACCATTGTACTTTGGAAGAAAACAAGAGGGTGTGGACCCTAAATTTTGATGGGTCCAAATCAAAACAAGGTGCGGGAGCTGGGGTAGAGCTCACATGTCCTGGTAGTAAGCCTTTGCTTGCTGCCTATAGATTACAGTTCCTAGCCACCAATAATGTGGTGGAGTATGAAGCCCTAATTTTTGGACTTTAGTTGGCCCTAAGAGAAAAGGTAAAATGCCTTAAGGCATCGGGAGACTCAGAGTTAGTAGTCAAATAGGTCAAGGAGCAATATACCTATAGAGACAAGAGGTTGAACCTCTATAAAACCAGAGTGAGGGAATTAATTAATGAGTTTGATGCTTTCAATATTTCCCTCATCTCAAGAAAAAATAATAAAATGGCTGATTCGTTAGCCATAGTGGCCAGCATGCTTTCGCCTGTCGACCATAAAAAATGTAAAAAATTTTCCATTGAGTTAGTGCCTTGCCCCTCCATACCAGACAATGTCATGAACTTACAGGTCTTTGATAGTGATAGACACATTTTTAGTTTTGTCACTAATTCTGGTATATTTGAAAATCAGGTTATAGACGAAGAAGAGAGGAGGCAAGTAGAAGTAGGAACAACCGGAGTATGGAACGAGATGCCAAGTGATAGGGCCTCTCTAGAAAAGTTGTTTGATATTGGATATCAAAATAAAAAAGAAAGAAAAATACCATCCCCCAAGGAATCATGCAATTCAGTCAATTTGGGGAGTGCAGTAGATCCACGTGAAGTGTTCATTGCAAAGGCATGCACACAATGAGAGAAGGAGTCAATAGCTCAGGTTTTAGGAGAATACATTGATTGCATAGCTTGGAGCTATGAAGAGCTAAAAACTTATGACCCGAATGTAATCATGCATACTATTCCTCTGAAGCTTGATTCCAAGCCTTTTAGACAGAGGTAAAGAATGGTTAACCCAATCCTAGAGCCCCTGATAGAGAAGGAAGTGAAGAGGTTGCTGGAAGCCAAAATCATCTTCCCTATTAGGCATTCCACATGGGTGGCTAATCTTGTCCCTGTTAGGAAGAAGAGTGGAGAGATTCGGTTGTGCATAGATTTTAGAAATCTGAACAAAGCTTGCCAAAAAGACAATTACCCATTACCCACCATTGACGAGATACTCCAAAAGGTAAATGGGTCTGAAATGATGTCATTCTTGGATGGATACTCAGGATATAATCAAATTCTCATACATCCAAATGACAGGATGAAGACGGCCTTCACCACGAAGTGGGGAACATTTTCCTACCGGAGGATGTCATTTGGTTTGTTGAACGTCGGAGCCACTTTCCAAAGAGCCATGGATTTTGCATTCAAGGGGCTCATTGGTAAGTGCATTATTGTCTATGTGGATGATATTCCTGTCTTCTCCAAGAAGAGGGAAGATCATGTTAGAGACTTGAGGAAAGTGCTCCAAAGGTGCAGGGAACATGGAATTTCCCTAAATCCAAAAAAGTGCATCTTTGGGGTAACAGAGGGTAAGTTGTTAGGACATGTCATTTCGAAATATGGGATTGCTATAGACCTAGAGTGGATAGCTGCTATCTAGGATATTCCTCATCCTAATAGCAAAAAGGAGCTTAGGTCCTTTTTTGGTAAGATTAACTTTGTGAGAAAATTCATTTCAGGTTTTGTCGAGATCGCCAAGCCCCTAAATGACATGCTGAAAAAGGATGTTCAGATAAAATGGACCAGTGAGAATAGGGATGCCTTCAAAAGCATCAAGGATGCTATTTCCAAAGCCCCTATTCTCATTAGTCCAGACTATGCTAAACCATTTTATGTTTACACATTTGCTTCAGATCATTCTTTTGCAAGTGTGTTAACTCAGAAAAGTGAAGACAACATTGAAAATCCTATAGCCTTTCTGAGTTCTCCTTTGAAGGACATGAAACTGAGGTATTCTGTCCTAGACAAGCAAATGTATGCCTTGTTTAAAACTGTAAAAAAATTCAGGCATTACATTGTGCATAGTAAAGTTTTTGCTATAGTTCCTGACCCTACAGTAAAGTCCATGTTCTTACAGAGTGAGCTAGGTGAAAGAAGGGGGAAATGGCTTTCCACCCTTCAAGAATTTGACTTAGAGATAAAGCCCATGAAGATAGTGCATGGACAAGGTTTGGTCAAGGCTATCGCAGAAATTGACCCTTCAATAACGTGCCAAAACTACGAGGTTAATGATATCACTACAGAGGAATGGTACGTAGATATTGTATATTTTTTGTTGCATGGTAAGTGCCCTTCTCATTTGAATTCCACTCAGCGTAGGGCACTGCATTTAAAATCAGCTAGATTTCTGATTAAATCTGGTGTGTTGTACAGGAAGAATCACGAAGGAATTTTCCTTCGTTGCATTACTCAAGAGGAAGCAACCCAAGTACTCAAAGACTTCCATGGTAAGTATGGAACTAGACATGGGTCAGCAAACGTGACAACACACCAAATTCTTAGAGCTGGGTATTATTGGCCCCACTTGTTTAAAGATGCACATGCACATGTAAGAACATGTCACATATGCCAAGTGGCAGCCAACAGAGAGTGGAATGCAGCAATGCCATTGCAGTCAGTGGTAGAGATGAGACCATTTGCACAATGGGGATTAGACTTTGTTGGGGTGATAAATCCTAACTCGTCCGATTCCCATAAGTTCATCCTCACCACTACTGATTACTGCACAAGGTGGATAGAGGCTATACCTACTAAGAATGCCACCTCCGAGGTTGTGATTAGATTCCTAGAGGAAAACATAGTCACTCATTTTGGAATGCCTAACTCCATAGTAAGTGACAATGGTTCTACCTTTTCCTCTTTAGAATTTGCAAATTGGGCATACGACAATAAGGTGAGTCTAAAATTCTCTTCCAATTATTACCCCCAAGGCAATGGTTTGGCAGAATCATCAAATAAAAATTTATTATGCATAATAAAAAAATTACTTGAAAAGAACCCTAGAGATTGGCATAGTAAATTAAAATTTGCCCTTTGGGCAGATAGGACCAGAAGCAAGGAGTCAATTGGGACATCTCCGTATCACTTAGTCTATGGGCAAGACCCTATTTTTCCCACTAATCTAAAATTGCAAACTTTACATTTTATAAAAGACTATATTGGGACTGATAATAAACTTGAAACTAGATTAACCCAATTAATGCATCTTGATGAGAAAAGAGATGAGGCCATGCTTCATTTTAGCAAACATCAAGATGTAGTGAAAATATGGTTTGATAAGAAATCCAAAATCAAAACATTTAAAATTTTAGACCTAGTTTTGTTGTGGGATAAAAGTCATGAAAAGAAAGGAGAGCATCAAAAGTTTGATTGTTTGTGGTTGGGTCCATATCAAATTGCTGAAATCCTAGGTGAAAATAGTTTCAGATTAAAAACCTTGGATGGAAGTGATTTAGCTTTGCCCGTTAACGGGCTACATTTGAAGCACTATTTTCAGGCCTGAAAGGGCAAAGATCCTGTATTATATGTAAATATGTTTGTGTTTGATGATGTTGAGTCTGATTGTGTTTGTGTTCATTCACTTCCAATATTTAGTATCTTGTATATAGCTTGGGTGTATGGGTTTCTGTTTATTTGGTTTTGGGCATGTCTAGTTTTCCATCTATTCTTGGTTTGGATTTTGTTTTGAATGTTTGTAAGTTGATTGGGTGTTTTGTATTCATTCGCTTCCAAGTTTTGGTTGTTTTCCAGTATTTGAGAGTGAGATGTCAGCTCATGTCCTCATGAATGTTTAATAAGATCAAGAGAATGTGAAACATCAGAATTGTACTACAAAAGGCTCCACAATTATCACAAACACATTAAAGTATATCGTTTGAAACTTGTGATGCATGAAGTTGTCAATTTTACAAATTAGGGTTAAATATTTTACATGCTCCATCTCATTTAGCCTCATTTCAGGGTACATTTCATATCACATTGCATCTCATTTGCATCTATATTTCAAAGGCAATCACCAAAAATATGTCAAATTCTCTTAGGATCATTGCACAAGATACATTAAGAAGATCTTGAGAGTGGGAACTGATGCCAATACTATCTTGAACCAAGCACGTTTTGCACATCTTAAATACATCTTGAGAAAAATGGTTAAAACCATCCTTGGAAGAAAATGCGAGGTGAAAAGAGTCATTCTTGCCTGTCCTATCATGCAACATAGTCCATAAAATAGTGGTTTTTACCACTTTCACAATACTTGAAAACCCAAAATCATAGTAGTAAGGATAGGGTCAAATTCTCATCATACTTAGGTTGAGAATCCGATTCCCCAAAGCTCTGATTTTACCTCCATCACGCTATGGATTATTGGGTTGTAAGGATCGTACTACATATCCCTCAGAAGGATGGGTAGTCATCCCCAAGATTCAAGAAATCCAAAGTAAAATATTCAATAGTCCATATCCATCACACCATTGACTATTGGGTTGTAAGGATCGTACTACATGTCCCTCAGAAGGATGGGTAGTCATCCCCAAGATTCAAGAAATCAAAAGCAAAATCATGGACTATGGGGCTAACCTCCATCGGGGCTATAGACGCTTGACTGGCAGTGGAGTATGCTCATGCATGGCGACATGTCTCATTTAAAAGTGAGACCTCTGACCGCTCAAACGGATAGGCTAGCCTTGCAGTTTCATCCATAACAGGTTTAATCATTTTGGTCAAGATGAGGTAATAAACTCAAGGATCAGAGTAGTAAGGATAGGGTCAAATTCTCATCATACTTAGGTTGAGAATCCGATTCCCCAAAGCTCTGAGTCCACTTGCACACACTGGTTCGGGATGGTAGCGGTTCATAACTAAGCTCTTGATCTGGTAAATGAATTCATTGCACACACATTTGGTCCTAAGAGGGTTAGATAGTTTTAGTGTGTTTGTTCATGGTACTAGAATGTTTGAGTCTCTACAAAATAGGTCATGCATACATCTGATCCTGCAAGAATCATCCATAACATATCATGTGCATAAATCATAAACAACATGTAAAACTGACAATGGAAGGTTGAATGGTTTCAAACGATAAGGAATGAATCACTTTGCACACACTGAGCTGATGCTAAATAATTTTGATGGTTCATGTCTTCTTGGGTCTACTTTCATTCTCTGGATATTTGTTGACGCTTGTAATTTTAATTTTTGGGTTTTGTGTGTTTTCGTTTCAGGTTGGGTTCTCACCCAAAATGCTCAGGAGCATTTCCTAGTAGAGTCACCATTTGTTGTGGCTGCTCCACAACTAGCCCCAAAATTGGGGACCCACCTTTAAATTTTGGGTTTGGGAAGAATTTTTATCCTTGGAGTGCTAATTGGATAGTTCCTATGAGCCTTTATTCATATGATTGCATTGGGCTCCAATATGCTATGCCAAGGGGTGTTTCCTCCCTTTTGAGTTTTCATTTTTTAGTGCTCTCGGATGAATTTGATTTGGAGATCAATCCTAATATTTTAACTTTAATCTCTCAAATTGAATCAATTCAAATATTGATTTTAATTAGATCTAATCTAAATAAACATTTGAATTAAAATTATAAAAAAGAAGATAAAACAAAATTCAAAATATTTATATATATATATATATATATTTTATGTATATAAGTATCTTTAAAAATATATATATAAAAGTTAAATATATATATATATTTATATATTTAATGACAAAAATTAATAATAATATTAATAATAAAATTTTCATATATATATATATATATAAGTAAAAATAAAAAATAAAATAAATAAATAAATAAATAAAAAATGAATTAATATACATTATTGGAGCGGTGGGAGGGATGTTTTTCGTAGGACTGCCCAAACTATCAAACTCGTTTCGGCCATATCTCACTCATCCAAACTCGGATTGAGCTAAAATTTTGAGGGTAGATGCCTGAAAAACCCTAGAACATCTCCACAAATTTTCATATCATTTGGAGCAACATAGATCCTAGCGCATCCCTATGTGTGAACGAGATATTTGGCAAGCGGCTATGTGAGGGTTTCATCTAGGTTGAGTGCAAGCAGCTCCAGAGGTTGGTTTTTAGGGCCTTCGGGCCCTAGCGACCAATATTTTTGTGGTTTATGCTCAATATTTTAGTAGGAAATGTTGCAGGGGATCCAAGATGGGTTAGAAATTTATCTTTCAACAGATCATACTGTGAACTTGAGTGACAACGACTTCCAATTTGCTGCACAAAAGAAAAGTGAAAACCATACCTTTCCACGATGTCTAGGGCAAGGATTAAAGAGATCACAAAACAAGTTTCAAGCAGTTGATCAAAAAATGGCTCATATCTCAAGTGAATCTGGTGCTAAGGTGCACCCACAAAATAATTCTACTATGAAAACCCCTGTCAAGGGTAAGAATTTCGAAGACTCATCCCCAAAAATGAATTTTAGGGATGCCCTCCATGGTGGACAGCCTCAGCACAATGCTAATATCAATCTTAGGGCTTCCCATAAACCTCTAAGAATGCCTAAGATTGATCCCAGGAAAACGGAGTCAGGATGTCTTAAAGCAACTGATGGAACTCCTATTGTTAAGCTTGATATGGGTAACATTTAGACTGGCATTGAAGATTTGGAAAAAAGAGGACTAATTTGTCGGTTCGTGGGTTTTCTTCCGAGTCTATCTACTTTCAAAGTTTGGGCTACAAAAAGTTGGAAAACTAAAGGTGAGTTACAAATCTCTATTTATCCAAATGGTTATTTTCTTGTTTTATTTGCTAATAATGAAGATAGAGAGAAAAATTTTCAAGGGGGTCCTTGGTTTTTGGAAGGGCAGGGCTTTTCATGAAGCCCTGGCATACTAAATTTAAAGTCGAAGAAGAGATGCCTTCTATAGCTCCCGTGTGGGTTAGACTCTTTGGCCTCCCTATTGAATTTTGGAATCCTACTATTTTTTCTTCAATTGGAAACTCTTTAGGAACTTTTATGATGATAGCTGATTGTACTCAAAATTTTGAACATATTATTTATGCTCGGATTTGTGTTTTAATGGATTTTGACAAACCCCTACCTAAAAATATCACATTACAATTTGGGGAAGACACTTGGGAGCAAGTAGTGGACTATGAGAACATTCCTTTTCATTGTAGAATTTGCCATGAATATGGTCATTTGGCCAGTGCTTGCCCAAATAAAATTCCTGATCAAAAGAAAGAAGATATAAACTCAACAGGTTTCCAAATACCTAAGAAGAAGAACACTCAAAAAAAACCAGTTATGAAGGATCAATCAAAGTCATCTCGCTAATATGTTTGAAATCCTTTCCACAAATGATGTCCCAAGTGAGGAAGAGGAAATAATGGAAACAAAAATCTTAGAAACACAATTTAAATATGAAGGGAAGAACTCAGAGACAAACCAACAAATCAAAGGTTTTCAACAAAAAAAAAGGGAGAAAATTTACACAAGAAAAACAATCTTTCAAATGTCAAAACTTCAAATAATGCAGGTCCCAATATAGACTCCATTGAACCATCTAGTAAAATTTTGGTTGTGTACGAGCATTCTTCAAGGTTAGAAGCCATCTCAGATTCAATTGGAATAAGTCAAGAAACAGGGAAAAAAAAATTGAAGATGGATTCTAATAAAAAAGTAGGTCGCAAGACCAATCAATATCATATGGTAAAAGAAGGTGAAAATCTTGTAGAGGAAGGTAAGATTAATGCCCTTCCCAAATTTTTTAGCCCTGGTATTAATGAAGATCATCACTTGGAATATTAGAGGACTCAAAGGGAGTCTTTCAAAACAAAATGAAATTAGAAGAATGATTCAGATAAATCATCCACATCTTGTTTTCCTTCAAGAAACAAAGATGTCAATGGAGGATATGGACTCAATTGCCAGTAAAATTTGGCCAGCTGGAAAAGTGGTTTCCCTCAGCTCCCAAGGGACTTTTGGTGGCATTGCTTGTCTTTGGGACCCAAAAGAGGTAGTTATTCACCATATGGTTGGCAGTTGGGGTTTGTTGGCTATAGCTATTCAAAGTAGACATTCCAACCAAATTATGCTCTGCATTATTGTTTATGCTCCGACTTCTTTGGAGGAAAAAAGAAGACAGTGGAAGGATATTACTCATATTATCTCTCATTTTCCTAAAGCTTGGATCTTGATCGGAGGAGATTTCAATACCATCCTCTCTTTGGATGAGAAAAGGGGGGGAAATAGAAATTTGGACAAAAGCACTGACCTCATGAGCGAATATATTACAAACCTCCATCTTGTGGATATCCAACCAGATAATGGCCTTATGACTTGGTCTAACAGAAGGCAAGGCTTAGCTTGTATAATGGAGAGATTGGATAGGTTTTTGCTCTCTAAAAATTTCTTAATCCATGGTCACATTCCTAAAGTGAAGACTCTTAATAATGTTGGTTCGGATCATTGGCCAGTCATGGTGGAAATGTGGAAAACCAATGTGAGTTTCTCTCCTTTTCATTTTCAATTAATGTGGCTTAGAGACATTTCCTTTAGACCTCATGTGCAACAATGGTGGAAGGAAGGTAAACCTAGGCATGGGACTAAGATGTTCTGTTTTGCCAAAATACCGCAATACATTAAATCCAAAATCAAGACTTGGAACTGGAAAGAGTTTGGGGATGTTCATAAAAAAACATGAAGTTATTGCTCATATTGAAAATTTGAATAAGAAAATCCATTTAGATGGCCTCACAGAGAAGAGAAGTGCAGATGAAATTAAACTCACAACTCAGCTTGAGGAATGGGAAAAAAGAGAAGAAATCTTATGGAAGCAAAAATCTAGAATTCAATGGCTCAAAGAAGGAGATCGAAACACAAATTTCTTCCACAAATCTCTTCTAGATCGAAGATCTCACAACTTTATTTCTTCCTTAAAATCAGATTCTGGAGATGTTGTTTATACTTGGGATGGCATGAACTCTATTGTTGTTGATTACTTTTCCAATATTTTTGTTGCTACTCCTCTTGACTCAGATTCTCAACAAAATGTTCTTCAAGCAATCCCTTCTCTTATCACTTTTGAGGAGAACTCTATTTTGACTGCTCCTATTACTATCAATGAGCTTCAACAAGTAGTTTTTAAAATGCAAAAATGGAAAACCCCAGGTCCTGATGGTTTTCCCATTGAGTTCTACCAAGAGTTCTGGGATATCCTTCATGTTGATTTATTAGAGGTGGTGGAAGAAGCCAGGAAAGCCAAAGAAATTTTGAAGGTTATCAATAAAACTTATATTACTCTTGTTCCAAAATCTCAAGAGGTTGATCATATCTCAGACTTTTAGACCTATTGCTTTATGTAATGTTCTTCTCAAAATCATTACTAAAATCATGGCAGAAAGGTTGAAGCCTCTTTTGCATAAGATTATTTCCCCAGAGCAAGGGGGTTATGTGGAAGGACGTCAAATAGTAGATGAGATAGTTCTTGCTTAGGAAGCCATCCATTCCATGGATATGCAAAAATATCCTTCCATGTTCATTCGGTTAGACTTATCCAAAGCTTATGATAGAGTGGATTGGCACTTCCTTATCAAAGTTTTGAGGCAATTTGGTTTCTCTAAGGATTGGATGGATTGGATTATGGGATGTATCTCTTCAGTTTCCTACTTAGTTCTTATCAATGGCAGGCCTTCTCAGTCATTCCCAACTTCTAGAGGTATTAGGCAAGGTGACCCGCTATCCCCTTATTTATTCATCATTCTTGCTGAATGCTTGGGTAGGACTATAACCAAAAAGAGGGAAAACAAAACCCTTGAGGGAGTTACCATTGCTCATGGAGCTAGACCTATCTCTCATATTCAATTTGTGGATGACTCTACTCTTTTAGGTAAAGCTACAGTTAAGGAAGCTTCTAATATTAAGCAAATCATTAGCTATTTTTCTAAGGCTACTAGGTAGTTTATCAATGAAGACAAATCTAAAGTTATTTTCTTTCACTACTCTACTAGAAAGGAATCCATGGTCTTGGATAAATTAAGATATAAGAAGACCTCCCTTCCAATCACTTATTTAGGTATTCCAATAAATATTCAAAGGCAGAAAAATAAAGATTGGAATTGGTTGTTGGACAAAGTCAAGAAGAAATTTGGAAAGTGGACCAATAGGTGGCTTTCTTCTGGGGGTAGAATCACCTTGGTAAAATCAGTCCTTCAAGCTATTCCTATTTATGTTTCTTCCATTTTGAATATCCCAAAGGTTGTTCTTCAAGAATTGGATCAAATCAGTCATCGTTTCCTTTGGAGTGGTACTAAGGAGAAAAGAAAATGGGCCTTAGTGAAATGGGATACTTTATTTCTTCCTAAGAATGAAGGGGGGTTAGGATTCCGGTCTTCTATTAATAAAAACAAAGCTTTAGCTGCTAAATTATATTGGAGGATGTTGCATAACCCCAATGCTCTTTGGGCCAATAATCTTCATGCTAAATATGCTAAGAACAAAAGTCCTGAAGACCTTGTTCGCTATCAACTTCCTACCAAAGTTTCTCCTATTTTAGTAGTTCTTAAGACTAGTGAGGATTTGATAAAGAAAATTTTTTTTTGGATCATTTATAATGGTTAACAGGTAAATTTTTGGACAGATTCTTGGGATGGTCAGAAGCCTTTGATAAATCAGTTTCTTCTTGTTTTTTTTTTGCTTCTCTTTGGTTCATTTAGTTTTTTTAGTTCCCTAGCTAATTCTATTCTTTATTTTGTTTCCTCTGTTGATTCTTGCCTTAATAGTCTTCTGGTCTAGAGAGGTTATTGTTATGTTCAATTTTTGTTTTCTTTTTTATTTTTTGTTTTTCTTGTTTATTTTTTTAAGGTGGGTGGGTTCTTTTTTTTTTGTTTTTTTTTTTTGTTCTTTGTGTTGTTTTTTGTTGTTATCGTGTTTTTGTTGTTTTGTGTTTTGTGTTTTTTATGTTTTTTGTTATTGCTCTTGTGTTTTTTTCATTCTTGTTCTTGGGTTTCTCTTTGTTTGTGTTAATTCATGTTTTTATGTGTGAGTGTTTTCTATATTTTTTGGTTATGTTTATTGTATGTTGTTGGTTGTTTTTTATTTTTATTTTTTAATTTTTTAGGTTTTGGTTGTGTTTATTTTTCATGTTTTTTTTTGGGTTACGTCTTTGTAGTTTTCTATTGTTTTTGTCTTGTTTGTGTTTTGTTATGTGGTTCTTGTGTTTTTCTATGTGGTTCATGTTGTGATTTCTTTTATCTTATAGTGCGTGTTTGGTTGTGCTTTTGTTTTTGACACACTTTTGTTTTTGACACACTCAAGGAGCATGTTTTTTTATTTTATTTTATTATTTTTGTTGTTATTTACTTATTTATTTACTTATTTTTAAATTGGTTTTGTGTATTTGTTTGCTTCTTGAGTATGTCAAAGGTGGTAGGCTAGGTTCGAGTCCTGGGTATTTTTTGCGGAATGGATACCCCTGCCTCCTTGGGTCTTACCCGAAAGTGGGATGTTTTCCACAAAAAAAAAAGAATTAATATACATTATTATCAATATACTTTGTATATTAATAATAATGTACATTAATTAATAAAAAATAATTAAAGCCAATAAAAATAATAAGAAGACTAATAAACATATATGTTTATATATTTTATCAGTCTATGTTGCCTTAAGAGTTAATTTAGTTTCATTTTATTTTATGTTATGTTATACGCAGTCCTTTGTGTCATAAAGGTTCTCATATTGCTTTGTATTGATGCAGATCAAAAGGGATGAAGCAAGGAAGGTAATTGTGGTCCACGTGGCAACAAGACTGAGCTCATCGGTGGACACATCAAATGAATATTAGCTAGATGAAACCGACGATGGCTTTGACGGGGGTTGCAATGTTGGACGCCTACGATTGGTCAGGGTACATGCTAGAAATTAAAAACTTGGTCAACCAAAATTGTGGAAAGTAGGGCCAATGACTTCATGATGAATATACGACGACATCTAGGATCGTGACATTACTACAATGCTCAATGGGAAGTATAGACATGGATGTGTATGTGGATGGTCAAAGCCACATGGTAAACGTAGGTTGTCATGCCGAGGAACACAACGTCAATGTCGTGAAAGACATGAGTTAAAAAGAGGAGCTAGAAATGATGTAACATTCCGAAAAACAATAAGAAAGAGCATTTTTTCAAATTTTGAAAGTGTAGCAAACTTTTGTGAGCAAAATAAAAAGAAGGGTTTTTATCATAAAACTAATGTTCTAGTGTCTTATTATTTATGCATTTTAGTGACTTCTAACCATTGTCTTATGCCATGAAATGGGTTGAAATAGGCAAAGGTCAAGATGATGCAGTTTCTTTATGTTTCCTTTGAGTCTCACACTTGATTTAATGGTATTGTGCTTATGTTGCAGGTCCATTAATTTAGGTTGTTTTATGATTACCTCATAACTTAGGATTTTATAGGGAGGAGCTTGCTAAACTAATTCAGAATTTGACTTTTTAAACTAACCAAATTTGCATTTTGATTTATTTTTGTTAAGTTCAGTTTATTTCAAGCACTCAATCATTTTATTCTGGTCCTTTTCCAAAATTTTTGCTAATTTCTTTTATTTCCATTCTGGTCCTTTTCTAGAATTTTTGCTAATTTCTTCTTACTTCCATTCTGGTCCTTTTCCAAAAATTTTGCTAATTTCCATTCAGTTTCACTTCTATTTTGGTCCATTTCCAGAATTGTTAAGCTTTCAAGTTGTTTCCATTCTGGTTATTTTCCAAATTTTTTGCACCTCCAAACTTCATTAATCTAAATTTTTAGATAAAACGCATGGTTTAGGAGGAATACTAACCTACAATATCACATTAAGTTAAGATAAGAAGTAAAATCTAACTTTGCTAAAATTACTAACATGCTAACTTCTACTAATCACCATTAGGGTAGTGGCATCAACATAAGGAAGATAAAAATAACCCACTATCTAAAATTTACTTCATATTAAAGGCACATGCATTAAAATGAGGTGGACAATTCCATATTTTATCATTTGAAACCTTTTAAGTGAAGATAAAATACTTTACTAACAGGGATTTAGGGTAGCACCAATTTAAAAAAAACCTAAAAAGATCTGCTTTTATTTTTCATGTGCTTTTAGTTAGATATTTCAATAAGTAAGCATTATTTAGAACCAGCAAAGGCCCCTTGTTTATGGTCACATGCGATGGCATTATTGTAATATTTTAGATATTTTACCAGAATCTTGGAGAAGTTGAATGTTTGTCATTTGGTTTCTTTTCAAGAGGGAGTTTTATGTTCAATACTATGCATGTGGTGATATTTTGCAATTGGGCAAAATATACACTCAACATAACTCCCTATGCACATTAACACATACAAAAGCCATTTATTTCACTAAACTCCTTATGACTCCCTAGTTATCACAAAAATAACAAATATTACCATGTGCTGGAGATAAATACCTTTATATGAAATTCGATGCCTTCGTAATATTTGAAATCATCTTTGCCAAAATTAATGCACGTTAACCACCTTCGAAATCGTTAATGCTTTACCAAAAATCAATTCGCCTTCACACCTTCAAAATCATCAATGCCTTGCCAAAAAGTAATGCACCTTCACACCTTCATGGGAGTCAAACTCTATTCCTCTCACCTAGCACTGTGAGGTGCTTACCACATGGGCATCAGCCCATGTTGGGATTTAATCCCAAACACCCAACTTCACCTACAATCAAATATGAAAAACTTTGGTTGCCTTACTTAGCAAAACACTTTGCCCTTGGCAGGTTTCGAACAACAAACGTACCTTATGCAAAGTTCATGTGCTACCAACTGCATTATAGGCTCTTGCATGACATCACTTTCTTGCACTGTTTACTTGACCTTGCTCTCAAATCCAAAGTTAGTTATCCCTCTTTCTTCGCTGCTCCCCTTTCAACGACTCTCTCATGCGCTATGTCAAGTCTTCAAAAAACAAAGGTTTTAAACTTTTATTTATATGCACCTCCATGCCTTTGAATGACGTCTACGAATCTTTATTTATCTCCCCAACCTTTGCACATTGGCAGATAATATAATACAAACTTAGACCTTAGAATTATTAAATAAAAATTTAATAATTCAACTTTTAACTTTGAATTGGGATATCTCCTTCATTCTTTTGAATTTTGTCATGAAACTTTTTGCACCTAGGTTTTATTGGAAAACCTTTTCATCCATCATAATTTGGAGAAGTCTTAGCATAGTGGTTTTAATGAAAAACCCTTTCCAATGGTTTTAATGAAAACCCTTTATGTTGGTTTTAATAAAAAAACCCTTGCCGTTGGTTTTAATAAAAACCTTTATTGTTGGTTTTAATAAAAACCTTTACCATTGGTTTTAATTAAAACCATTACTATAATATTTAAAAAATTAAATATTATATGCCTCTTGTGCCAAAAAACCCTGTAAATATCCATTCTCTCAAAAATATCATAAATGATAATTTATGAAGTGCTTTTGCCACAAAAACTCAATGTGATCCATGTGATATCAATGACAACACAAAATAACTCAAATTACCAAAAATCTCCCCCTTTGTCATTGATGGCAACACCTCTAATGCAAATCATCACAATCACTGAAAAAACCATCTTTAAGAATCAAAGTTGCTCCCCCTGACTCAATACTCTCTATGGAGGCTGATCCCCCTATCTCAATGTTCTCTTTGGAGGCTACTCCCCCTATCTCAATGCTCTCTTTGTAGGCTGCTCCCCTAACTCAATGCTCTCCCCCTTACTCAAATATCTCCCCCTTTGACATCAATGGCAAAAGGGACACCTATGGGGCTAAAAGATATGAATATTAAGCTTAGCCCCCCTACCACATTCTCTCTTTAGGTGATTAATTTTTGGGTTGGAGTACATTTACTTCCATCTTACATTGTTCCTTTCCTTTGTCAAATTCCTTCCACAACTTTATGATATCCTTTTCTTGATGAGTTACTTGATCTTATTGTCTTGAACCTGTTTGACCTTATTACCTTGAAACTATTTGGAATTGAGTCTGCCACCATCTTGCAATATGTCCAAAGTTATTGCAATTAAAACACTTGATATTGTAGCCTTTGAATGGTGCCCATATCTTGAATTCTTTCTTGAAATCATTTCCATATCCATTCCTTTATAGAACCTTGTATTGTGAAGCTTTGTTTCCATAATCATGATGACCATGACCTTTGAATTATGTAGCTCTAAAACGAAAACCATGTTGCTAATTTTCTTTGCACTAAGAAGCTCTATGACCAATCCTATTGCATAAGAAGCAATGTCCCTAAAAACCATATATTCTTCCTTTGAAGATCCTTCTAGTGAAATCAAACTTATTTTTTGATCCATAAACCTTGCAATGTATAAACCTATGTCCAAATCCATTACAAGAAAAAAAATGTCCTTGAAAAGCCCTTTGTTCATGCATTGGTTCCTCATACCTTTCTTGAACTTTATCCTTGTGATCATATTTGACTTGTGCATTGTATCCTTGATCCTTATTTGTGGTATCCAAATATTCTTCCTTGCTTTCTTATTCAAGATTTTCTTTGCCTATTGAACTTGATTCACCTATATCAAAACAAGATCCAAATTGGATATTTGGAGCCATAGGAGCTTTGGAACTTTCTTCATGAATCTTAGGTGCTTCCTTGCTTTCATATTTTAGAACTTCCTTTCCTTTTGAGTGTGACTTTTCTTGGAAATGAGATACAACCTTAAAATATGTTTCACTCCTTTTTGAATATTTTCATCTAATGTGTCATGTCTTGCCATCATTACCCTTAGTTCTTAATTCATCCTTTCCTCTATCCTTTTTGCATCTTGAAGCTCATCTCTTATATCACTGATTGTATGAAGTAGTTCTTATCTGATTTTGACATATATTCGAATCTTGTTTTCAAGATTCCTGATTTCTTCTTTTAGCCTTTTGAATTTTGATTTTTGTTTTCTTGGCTCATCCTCTTATTTTTATTTTAAAAAAAGTGAGACTTTTTAATATTTACTATCACTGAGATCATTATCATCTTCTATAGCAAAAAAAATCTCATGAATTCTTTGACCATGCATGTTTCCTTGATGTGTCATTTCATCTTCACTATCATTGAAGCCATTGTAATATCCTGATCTATGATCTCTTTGACCACATACAAAGCATTGTTCTCTTTCACCTTCTATTCATAATAATATATGTTCTTCCTTTTTATCATCTGACTTGTCTCTATCGCTGTGATCTAAGCTATCATTTGCTTCTTCAATGTAGAAATTTGTATTTGTCTAATGAAAAATTTTCTTCTTCTCATGCTTTCTTTGCTTGTACCTATCATATTTGTCATGCTTATGCTTTCCTTCTTCTTTTCTTCTGTGACCCTATTTTTCATCATCACTATTTTCTTCATGTGGACACTTGTTTGCATAGTGACCATAATCACCACACTTGTAGCATTTGACTTTCTTCATATCCCTATAATTCATTGAGTTATTTTTTCTTTTGATGAAGTTAGCTTCCTCATCATTATCTGAATCTCTATCTGTCTTTGGATCTTTCCCTTTATTTTTCTCTAAAGTTTTGAATACAATTTATTTCTTTGGAGCCTGATGCTTATCTATCCTCATCTCATAAGCTGTGAGAGTTCCTTGTAGTTCTTCCATCGTCAACTTGTCGATATCCATTATTTATTCTATCGCTAAAACCTTTGGATCATACTTCATGGGAAGTGATCTCAAAACCTTTTGAGTAACATTTGATTCTTTCATCTCAAATCTTAGGCCTCTCATGGTATTAGCAATCTCATCAAATCGAAGCAGGAAATTTGTAATATCTTTAGAATATTTTATTTTTAATTCTTTGAATATTTTTCTATGATTTTGTAGTTTTGCCAACTTTACCTTGGAATCTCCTTCATAGGTATTCCGCAACTTGGTCTACAATTCATTAGCTAAATTACATACCATGACCTTTACAAAATCTATCTCACGTAGCCCACTAAGAATATAATTCATTGCCTTTGCATTGATCTCAACCAATTTCTTGATAGTATTATCTATCTCGGGATCACCTTCAACCTTATACTCTTTTGCAACCATCTACCATACCTCATATCCTTGTGATATCAATTAGTTATTCATTCTCATGATCCAAAAAGCATAATTGTTACCATCAAACAGTGGAGCCTTACTTATAGATGATCCATTCTGTGAATCCATATGTGTTCTTATAGAATCTACCCTCAAGTTGTTGGCCTTTCCAAAGGAACCCGCTCTGATACCAATTGAATAACAAAAGCTTATACTAAGAGGGGGGGTGAATAGTATAGTGCCCACTTTTTACTTTCTTTCCAAACCAATATCAATTAGTATCCTCAATTGTAATAACCAAATATAGTAGTGTGCATTAATAACATAGATAACAATAGTAAGCAAGTGCACAAATCACCACACACAATTGAGACAAAATATTTAACGTGGTTCCCCCAATGTGGGGTAGTCCACAAGATAATCTCCTTATAATATTTCATAAATAAATAGGGATCCTTATCCCAATACAAATTATTACTTTGATCTACTCAAAGATAGGTTGTCCTGATCTACTCAGGTGGGCTCCACTGATATACTCAGCTAGGCTCTCCACTTATTTACTTAACTAGGCTCTCCAATGATCTACTCAACTAGGCTATCCACTAATATGCTCAACTAGGCTCTCCACTGATCTACTTAGCTAGGTTATCCACTAATCTTCTTAGCTAGGCTATCCACTGATCTGCTCAGATAGGCTATCCACTAATCTTCTCAGCTAGGTTATCCATTGATATGCTCAGCTAGGCTATCCACTAATCTGCTCAGCTAGGCAACTGGTGTTGATGTGTTTTTTGTTTTTGTCTTGTCTCTTTCACTACTCACAAATCTACCTCAATGCCTTCTCACAAGGCTCAAAAAATCCTGCTCAAATGTTGTCCCATTTTTTCCTCAAAGCCTTCACAAAAGGCTAAAAAAATCCTGCTCAAATGCTATCCCAAATCTATTCTCAAAGCCTTCACAAAATGCTCAAATAATCCTGCTAAAATACCATCCCAAATATGTCCTTAAAGCCTTCACAAAAGGCTCAAATAGTCCTCAAATGTTATCCTAAAATTATCCACAAATCTATCCCAAAATCCTTCTCAAAGGCTCAACCAATCATGCACAAAAGTTGTCTCAAATCTGTCCAAAAGTTCTATCCCAAAGGCCTTCCCAAAGGCTCAACCAATGACTCTCAAGTAGCACTCAAATATCAACCACAAATCAATGAAAGTAAGGATCAATAATAAACTCAACAATGGATAACAAATGAATGCTTACAATACTCAACAATGTGCTCAACAATGAATGGCAATGTACTCTTAAATGGATGACAACAATTATCCACAATGATCTCAACAATGTATGATAAAATATCTCTCAAATGGATGAAAATGATGCTCAATAATGTACTCTCAAATGGATAACAACAATGCTCAACAATGTATTCTCAAATTTATGGCAAATGAGCTCTGTAATGAAAACTTCTCTAAGCAATAACAATGAGAACTTCAACCAACCAAGGACAATCTCCACAAGTGATAGCAATAGGTTCTCAATAATATCTTCCTCATGTAATTTCAATAAGCTCTCAAGAAACAAGCACAAATCCCTCAAGCAAAGAGCTCTCAAATAGACAACAATTATCTCCTTAAATGAAAGACAAATGTATCCACAAGGGACTAGAAAATTATCTCCTCAATGGTCTCAAATAGTGGCAATAGACTTAACAAGTAACCACCAATAATATCCTCAAAGCAATAGCAAAAACCTCCTCAATAATGGCAATACTCTCAATGAACTCCACTAAAAAAATCATGGAACTCAAGCATCAATTTTATCCATAAAATTGATTTTCTAATCCATACACTTCCTATCAATAGCCAAGGCACATAATCAAGAAATTTGTCTTCAAATTGAAACCCAAACTCATGTGTATGTCTTCTAACTCAAGGTAGCAATTAACTAGGTCTCAAGTTCCTAGTTTAATTTCATAATTAAATCATGTACTAGGACATATAACAACTTCAACAATTTTCAACCTTATGACTCCCTAATTTCATTAACACATACAACAAGCACCTATGCTTTTATTTTTAGTTCCACACCTTATAACTCCACATACAACAAGCACCTATGTTTTTATTTTTAGTTCCACACCTTATAACTCCACGTACAACAATCACAAATATTTATTTCCACACCTTATGTCTCTCTAATCACACACAAAAATAAAAAATATTTAATTCTACACCTTATAACTCCCTAAGCACATTAACACATACAAAAAAAAATTATTTCCCTAAAATCCTTATGACTCCCTAGTTATAACAAAAATAATTTTAATGCACCAAAACTTTGGTAATAATAAATATTACCATGCGTTGGAGATAAATACCTTTATATGAAATTCATTGCCTTCGTAACATTCAAAATCATCTTTTCAAAAATTCCTTGCCAAAATTAATGCACCTTCACTACCTTCAAAATCATTAATGCTTTACAAAAAATCAATGTGCCTTCACACCTTCGAAATTGTCAATGCTTTGCCAAAAATCAATGTGCCTTCACACCTTTGTGGGTGTCAAAATATGTTTCTCTCGCATAGCACTATGATGTGCTTACCATGTGGGTGTTATCCCACATTGGGATTTAACACCAAACACCCAACTTCACCTGTGCTCAAATCTTAAAAACTTAAGTTACCTTCCTTAGCAAAATACTTTACCCCTAGCGGGATTCGAACAATGAACCTACCTTGTGCAAAGTTCATGCACTACCAACTATGCTATAGGCTCCTGTGTGACATCACTTTACCTTTCTATTTACTTGATCTTGCTCTCAAATCCAAAGTTATTTATCCTTCTTTCTTCGCTGCTCCCATTTCGACGACTCTCTCTCATGCGCTATGTCAAGTCTTCAAAAAACAAAGGTTTTAACCTTTTATTTATATGCACCTCCATGCCTTTGAATGACGTCGATGAATCTTTATTTATCTCCCCAAACTTTGCATGTTAGTGGATAATATAATACAACCTTAGACCTTATAATTATTAAATAAATATTTAATAATTCACCTTTTAAATTTGAATTGGGATATCTCCTTCATTCTTTTGAATTTTGTCATGAAACGTTTTGCACCTAGGTTTTATTGGAAAACATTTTCATCCATCATAATTTGGAGAAGTCTTAGCATAGTGGTTTTAATGAAAAATCCTTTCCAATGGTTTTAATGAAAACCCTTTTTGTTGATTTTAATATAAAAACCCTTGCCATTGGTTTTAATAAAAACCTTTGCCATTGGTTTTAATAAAAACCTTTAATATAATATTTAAAAAATTAAATATTATATGCCTCTTGTGCCACAAAACCCTGTAAATATCCATGCTCTCCAAAATATCATAAATTATTATTTATGAAGTTTTTTTGCCACCAAAACTCAATGTGATCCATGTGACATCAATGACAACACAAAATAACTCAAATTGCCAACAGTGGTCCACCCAGATGTAAGAAGTTTTATTTTATAAGGTAAACTGGGAGACAAAAGAATTGTTTGGATTACTAAAATCCAAGAGTATGATGTGGAAATTCATCCTACCAAACTATTCAGAGGCAGAGCACTATACTAGGGTTGATAGAAAAGGCAATTGTAGAACAAATTTCATCTTGCCAGCCACCAATAGTAGATCATACTGAAGAGTTTCAATCAAAAGATTCAAACTTGTTAACTTTTGATACGACATGCAATGGGAGATATCATTCACAAGATGTAGAATAATAAGAAAGAAAGTAAATCTATGAGATGACTAAAATATACTATAAATAGAAATAAGCAAAATGATTACAATAGTAGATATGGAGGAAATAAACACTCCATGATACACGCTATTGCTAAATTAATGGGCTTTGAGCTTATAGCTCACACACACTACACTACTATCTATTCTACCCTACTGTAATCCTACACTACTATCATATTTTCTATATCTATGGACCTTTATATAAGAAGATAAGTTCCTTGTCCAACACTCTACCTAGTTGTACAAGTGGACACTTTATACATTACAAATTGTACATTGATACTTGTGCATTTATTACATTGCATGAAGTAACTAGATAAATTCCCCTTAAAGTAATTTAATGTCCTAAGTATGTACCAAGAAAGGTACATTTACATAAACCAAATAATATAATATAAACTATTTCTAATATCCCCCTGTATTACAATATTTAAGTATTGAAGACTTTAGTATTCAATGTGGATCTTCCTCTTGAAAATGATCTTTGGCTTCTTCAAGTTCATTGTCACTGTATTCTATCCAACCACATTTATTGGTCTCTTTGTAAGTATCTACATTTGGTTCTGAATGTTGATGGTTGAGTAGAGCATGGTGCACTTGTCCTCCCATATTCTTGATTTTGATTCTTCTATGCTTGGCTCTATGTTGTACTGGTTCTTCATTTTCATCAACCTATTCCTTTGAAAATATGTTAGTATCATTTTGAAACATCATAGTATCTTGTGATATTTCCATTGAATCCATGATGTATGTATTTCCATGGATTGATCATGTTGCTTTTATTTCACCTTGATTCATGATGAGACATGTATTGATTCCATCCATATATTAAAAGTAGATCATATAATTATCTTCTACCAACTTTCTTACATAAATGATATTGAATGTTAATTCAATAACACACAATAATTTTTGTAGTAGAATATTTGGAAATGATCTGCTAGGTGTTACATATCCATATCCATGTATATGATAAGTTTGGTTATCTATAATTCTTAGTCTGTAGCCTTTGGTATCTTCAATACAGTCAAACCATTATACTATTTTCTATCATATGATGACTGGCTCTTGAGTCAATGTACCACATATTTTCATGTTTTGTAGACTGGTTTTTTGGAAAAAATTCTACATTAATTATATGACATTCTTTTTCCATTTGAAGAAATAGAAGAAATGGGATAGGATCTTCTATGCAGTCTACCTTATGACTTCTTATTCGGATATATGATCCCTGATAGAAGTATATAAGATTAATTTGATAAAACCTTTATTAAAACTTGTTTTTTTAGTCTTCCTTATGTCTCCCTAGTAATGAGAGTATATACTCTTGAGGATTTTTAGGTTTTGTATAAAGCTTATATAATGCAACTTGATAATTTTGATAAAAGCTGATATTACCAAGTTTTGTAGAATACCTTATGACTCCTTAGTCTATTTTGGATAAGATATAAAGTGATTTTGTAAATTTTAGTTCAATTTTGATTGATTTTGTAAAGTTTTGTAAATAACAAAATCAAATTCTATTATCCTTATTGCTCCTATTGAACTAAGCACTTTTCCCAAATTTAAAGAGGTTTTAATGTTGGACTTCTTTTGTCTCTTTTGTAGAAATATTTGAGACAAGTAAATTGATAATTTCCAACCTTTGAAAAAACTTTAATAAACCTCTTATAATGGCTTTTGAAATTTGATATTAATTTTTCTAATTTCCAATAAATCAATTTGATGTAGTAGACCTTATGACTCCAAAATTTGGAAAATTAGAAAAGATAATAATATTTGCAAAATATCTCCAAGGTAATTTTGCAAATATTATTTTGATCTAGGTAAGTTATCTCCTATATAATTTGCTTTCATAATCTTAAGATTTATCCTTGATTTTATAGCCTTATATATCCTATGTTTGAAAGCAATATTAATGAGATAATTTGCTTACCTTAGCTCCTTGTCTTCACACTTGAATAGTAGTATAACAGTCCTCTTACGTACCCTTTCTATGGTGCTTGATTTGAGGAATCTTCACTGGATATTCTATCTTCAAGTATTCTTGTAAAATTATGACTTCAAGCAGGGTATTCTTCTCAAGATTATGAATATCTTGAGGTCTTCACTAGATTTTTCTTTCAATTAGATTTGGAACTTGTTGAGAAGCAACACACCCCCACTGAAAAATGAGATTCCATCCTCTTGAAAACTTTGAAATTCCATTTTGCAGCAGGGACCCTCTTGATCCTTTCAGGTTTTAAATCCAAATTTGCTTGCCTCCTTTTTAAAGTTGTGCTTTTTCTTGTATTCTAGCTGTGTTATCCAAGAATTCACTTTTTACATGCTAGAAATCATTCATGCTTAAGAAAATCTTGCACCGGTACGAGAAAAATCCAAAAAACAGTTGCATAAATTCATGAAAAATCAAACTTTCCATTTTTGGAAGTGTCGCGATATCGCGACATTTCCATTTTTGGAAAGCGTCGCGAAATCGCTGCAGGATGAGGAGAGAGAAAGCCGGGGAGAAAAATGTCGCGAAATCGCGACATGTCGCATTTTCGTGGTAGGAGAGAGAAAATGCATGAAAATCGGCTAAGTGCCAGAAAGGTCACGATTTTGCGACATGTCGCGAAATCGCGACAGTTTTTGGAGAGAGAAGCAAGCTGTACGGAAGGGCGCGATTTTGAGAAAACGTCACGAAATCGCGACATGTCGCATTTTCGCGGTAGGAGAGAGAAAGTGGGTTGAAGAATAAAAAATTGGCTAAGTCGCAAATGTGTAGCGAAATCGTGACACTTTCCATTTCGAAGTGTCGCGATATCGCGACATTTCCATTTTTGGAAAGTGTCGCAAAATCGCTGTCGCCCGGAGGAGAGAGAAGAAATCAGTACGGACCAGCGCGATTTCGTGACATGTCGCGAAATCGCGACATGTCGCATTCTCGCGGCAGGAGAGAGAAAGTGGGCTGAAGAATAAAAAATTGACTAAGTCCAAAAGTTGCAGCGATTCGCTGCATGTCTCAAAATCGCGGGCAAGAAGTTGCAGCGATGCGCTGCGTGCTTCAAAATCGCGGGCTAAAGGGTGCAGCGATGCGCTGCATGTTTCGAAGTCGAGAGGTAAAGGGTGCAGCGATGCGCTGCATGTTTCAAAATCAGGGGTGAAAAATGGTAGCGACGCGCTGCACGTTTTGAGGAAGTCCTGCAAGACAAGCATGTCGCGAAATCGCGACATGCTGGAGCAAAGTTGTACGGCCGCTAGCAGGAGGCGCGATTTCGCGACATGTCACGAAATCGTGACATGTCACATTTTCGCGGCCGACAGAGAGACAAGTTGCCATAGCGCTGGGGACGTCATGATTTCGCGACATGTCACGAAATCGTGACATGTCTCATTATCGCGATAGGAGAGAGAAAGTCCTCAAAGTTGACTAGAAGTGCATTCCAGCGGGAAATAAAAGGCATCCTGAGGTAGCGACACGTGTCAAAGCGTGTATGAGACAAACAGAAGCCGACATGCAAGCTTATTTAGCTGATTTTAATCTGTTTTTAATGTTTAAATGCTTTAATTTAATGTTTATTAAAGTGCTAATATAATCTTTTTGTCTTTCATGCAGGATTCCATCTGGCACTTACGGGACAACCGGGAAAGACCATAAAGGCAAATTTAAAGTGCAGATTTGATCAAGGACCGCCATGCTAGAGGAGAAGAAGCCGGTAAAAGCATTCAATAGCAAATTTATGACAGAATTGATAGCATGAAGACCATTTCAACTCAAAGATGGATTTGTAGGATCAAATTGATGGAGAAGTGGTGACTCATCCGGCTCACCAGCAAGAATTAATGGAGGCATTTATTTGCAGCTGCGGATGAATGCAAGTGGCTTTAGATTTTATCTTCTCCATTTATGGCAGTTGACTCCCCAGATTTGCAGAAGGGTTAAGTTCTATCCGGACTTTGATTTTTAAATGGATTTTTATTGTAAAACCCGGTCCTAGGGTTTAGATGTGATAATATTTGCAGTTATGAGAAGAAGATATTTTTGAAAAGATCAGGGTCTGTCCTGAGTCTATAAATACTTCTTCTCAATGTAATTGCGGGAGGCGGAGACTTAGAAATAAAAGGCTTATAAGCAATTTCTTGCAAATTTTGTGAAATCCTTTGTTTCTGGACTTGGAGTTGATGTGCTTTAGCTTTTTTGTGATAGCATGGCCAGGAGCCTAATCTTTTGCAGAGTGTGATAAGTGTATCTTCTTTTGTTATCCGTTCCATTTAAATTTTGTTAGATATATGCTGTAAATCTGCCATTATCAAGTTTAAATATGTTGTTAGGCTTCAGTTGTTCTCTTGTCTGCTAGGGGAAATTGCAGATTTGAGGTTAAGTTTGTTCTAATTGCTCTGTCTTCACTGTGTGAGCTAGGCTGTCGGTGAAAGATACCAGTTTTAACCAGCTGCCCTTGGATTTATAATTTTCTGCTAGATCTGTTTCACTCTGCCTTGTGCTCTTAGTTGAAAGTGATCTTAGACTGACTGGACACTTTCTTCTTTGATTTGTTCTGTTGTGAAGCTAGTAGCATAGATAAAATTGATAGTTTAGGGTTTTACAGTTGATGGTTTGATAAACTTCTCTTTTCTTCCCTACCCTACCCTCTCTTTGTTTTCGGTGAATGATCCATTTTTATTTTCTTTATTTGTCTTTTATTTAAATCTGTGACCCATGAGAGCTAGATCAAGAATTCAAGTTAAATCGATTGTCAACAACTTTTGCAACTACTCAACAAGTTCAAGAACCCCCTGTAAGGTAACAGAGCAGATCCATATTGAAATCTATTCCAGAAGTGGAAAAGAGTGAATTGCCATTCGACCCAACTCTGTAACTCGCACCTTGGATAACCGACTAGATCCTAAAGATGAGTGGGATCCGTCCCGTGGGTGTCTCCGGGGCTTCCTTGCTTCATCCTTTCCGGGGTGTGCATGAAAGCCGGACCAACACCTAATTGGCGCTAGAAGGAGGGCTGTTGAACTCAGTTCAAGATCAGTAGTCTGTTAAGAACTGTAAAGTTGTATGTACTGTATTTTATCCAGAGTCTGGCATTTTAACATTTAAAAGTGGCTCAGTTTTCTAAATTGTCAGTGCAGTTTTTAAATTGTTAGTACAATTTTTGAAATTTGTCAGTGCAGTATTTAAAATTGCCAGAGAAGAGACACATCTCTATCACAGACAGTTTTATCACCACTGATTGTTACTCCAATCACAACTCAGAACATCACTGTCAGCCAAGTAATAATGGCAAATTGGTTGGGCCCCACAGCTTTGAACATTCCGGGTATAGCCCATGACCTGCCCAGAAATCCAGAAAGGTACCTCCCTAGGTATAAACATGATGGGACAAGAACTGTAGAAGAACATCTGCTAGCTTTTAAAAATGCTTTAAAATTGTTGAATATACAGCATGAAGATGTGGCCTGCAAATTGTTCCCATTCACTCTCCAGGAGGGAGCTTATGACTGGTTTTTAAACCTCACCAGAAATTCCATTACTAGCTGGGATGACCTAGAGAAAGCTTTTATATCACAATTTGGGGAAGTGATAGACCCCAATGTGTTATACCAACAATTTTCCAGCATCAAGAGAGAGTCGGGAGAAACTGTCAGGTCTTTCAATATGAGGTTCCAAAGAGCTTACGGTAGAATGATCGGCCATTACATCCCAAATGCAAATCTGGCCTTAGAAATCTACAAGAATGCATTGGATTCGGTGACCTCTATTTTCCTCAAGAGAGACATTAATATCACAACCCTGGCAGGTGCTTATAAAGAAGCCTTGATTCTTGAAAGACAGTTAGGGCCTCAAATTCTGAGCAATCCTTTGATATCCTATGTTACACAGAACATGCCTATTCCAGACCCCATTCCACATCATGAGTTAGTGCCAACATGTCATGCTCTACCCAAGGAGACTCCGTTAACTGTGACATCCACTCAGCATGTGCAAAATACAGAGAAAAGTTTTGACAAATTCAAAGTGCAGGTGCTTGAACTGAACAGTTGTGATCTGGCATTACCCAAATCTAAAGTTTTTCCTGGTGAGTTAAATTTTCCTAGAGATCAAAGAAATATTGATGTTTCTAGTTCACCCAAAAATAGTACAACCAGGGTTTCAGATTCTTTCACTTTTCTTGAAGGGACAGAAAGTCTTGTACAGACTCCTATGGATGAAATGCAAGATTTTCAACAGTTCAAAATGGACAGTTATAATTTGAGATGTGAGAGTCCAGAACTTAATAATGATCCTTCCTCATCAGAGGATGATGAAAGTGAGATTCAATGTCACTATGCAGAAGTAACTGAGGAGGATAGCATCATTGAGGATATGAGGGAACTTAAAGCTGACATCACCCTCTATGAATTGCCTCAGATTGTTGAACAAAAGGTTAACTTGATTGAGGCTTACTCTGGACCACCTGTTGGATTTCAAGAAAAGGAGGAAAAGATAGTAAATATGAATGTGGTCAGCCAACTTGGAATTGATGAACTGTCTCAACATAAGCCTGCAACTTCTGAACATAATGTCAAAGAAAAGGCTATAAACTGTGTTGATGCAGATATTGGAGTTTATAATTTGGCAACTGAGAAGATGGGAACGGTTACAGCTCTAATCCATCACAACCATGATGTTTGGACATTGCACATTGATGAGGTTAAATCTAAGCAAGGCTCAGGTGAAAAGGAAAATTGTAAACATCCTTCTAGAGGGATAAAAATTGAAGTCCTGGATATTGAAGTAGTGCAACAACCACAAAATGTTCAAGTTGTTAAGAACCAGGGCATATAGATAAAACATGATTTCTTTCAGTTGTCACATAATTTTGAAGATGTGGTGGTCTAGGTCTGTCAAGATTTTAAGGTATTTGATCCTGGGAGTTTTTATATTCAGTCCTTTTGAAAGAACTCTGCAAACCCTTCAATTAGAAGCATAAACATGTTATCATATGATTTGTTATTATATGATTTGTTTAATTTGAAGGAGTTGCAGATTTGTTTTTCAAATGGGACAGGGAAGACAGTAAACCCAAGTCTTTCCCAGATAGCAAATTTTTGAAGCACAGTCTGGAGTGCATTTCGTCAACAGGACCTGAAAGGTAATTTTTCTAAATTACTTGCACATGGTCAAAATTTTTTAAGGCACCATTTCTCTGCTTTCCCAACTGCTGCATTTTCTGAGTATGAAGGGAAGTTGTAATATGTGTACATATTGTAAATAGCTTTGCAGTTTATTTTGCTTTAGTTTGGTGCTAGATTTCTGTACATTTGCTTTAGTTGTTTATTTTAGTTTTTCAGTTTATTTCTTTGTCAGTGCAGTTTTATTTTATTTTTTATGTCTGTACAGTTTTAATCTGTTTCAGTTTAATTTTAATGCTCTGCAGTTCTTTTAGTTGCTTCATCTTAATTTTTAATCTTTAGTTGTTTTTCAGTTTTAGCTTGTGCAGTTTATTTCTTTTGTCAGTGCTTTTTATTTCCTTTCTTTGTCTTTTTATGTCAGCTTGCTTTCTTTTAAGTCTGTACAGTCTTTTGTTTCAGTTTTATTTGCTTTAGTTCTTTATTGCAGTTCTTTTTCTTTGCTGTCTATTTTCAGTTGCAGTTTAGTTTATTTCAGTTGCTTTAGTTTATTTCAGTGCTATTGCAATTTAGCTTTGCTTATAGTTCAGCAGTTTTTATTTGCTTCAGTTCTTTTAGTTTATTTCTTTTATTGCCTGTACAGTTTTTATTTTCTTCCCTGCTATTCCTTTTCTTTGTTGTCTGTACAGTCTTTTGTTTCAGTTCTTTTCTTTGCTGTCTGTTCAGTTTATTTTATTCCCTTTGCCTGTACAGTTCTGTGCTTTAGTCTGTACAGTTTTATTCTATTTTGCTTTAAAGCCTGTGCCTGTCCTTGGAAGCCTGTATAAAGTCCTTTGGCTTCTAAAAATTTTGTCCTTTAAACCTCTGCCTGAGCAATCAATGAAAAGTCAGCCTGCTGAAAATTGTTTTATTCTGAGCTGATAAATCCACAATCCAGTGCCCCCATGCTGTTCACCATTCTAATTGAGATAGTCTGCTTGCATTGAACTGTAGAACTATTTTGCTATTCAGGACAAAGGTAGAGAGATGATTGGATTTTGTGTCTTGCTTGCCACAGTTGTTTTAATAATAGAAAAACTGCTATACTGTTTTGTTGGAGGAACTCCCGGGGAATCCAAGAAAAGCTGGTTATGAGAGGGGACTATGTCATGCAATTATTTGGGTGTCACCAGAGGCTATCAATGCCTAGACTGAAACAGTTTCAGATTGATCAAATGATAAAAGAAAATTGTAATTTCTCTAAGGTCTTCCAGATAGTGATATATTTCAAAAAGAAGAGAGATAAAAAAAAAAAAAAGAGAAAAAAATAATTACATAATGAAGAGGTAGCCAATATTAGATTCTGCCCTACAGTTGTAAATTGGGTCGTGTAAATCTAAAGGGTAACTCTGTCTAGGCTGTAAAAGGCTAAACTAGTAAACAGAGCTCTACTCGGTTTCCCCTTTTACAATCTAGAAAAGTTGATTAATCCAAGTTTATCATTCAATCCAGTCATCCTTGAAGAAAGTTTTATACCTTTTGAAATTGCACATCAGAAATCTTCCTTGAAGTAATCCAGCCTAGTATGTCCTTGGGAAATTTTAACGACTAGCAGTTAGCAGTCAATTTATTGTGAAGAATGTCCGTGGCAAGGCATGATGCATGGTCTTTTTGTTTTGAAACAGAGTCCTGGGTTCTAAAATAGTGCTACTATTTTACCCGCAGATATCGCCATTTGTTGAGAAGCAACACACCCCCACTGAAAAATGAGATTCCATCCTCTTGAAAACTTTGAAATTCCATTTTGCAGCAGGGACCCTCTTGATCCTTTCAGGTTTTAAATCCAAATTTGCTTGCCTCCTTTTTAAAGTTGTGTTTTTTCTTGTATTCTAGCTGTGTTATCCAAGAATTCACTTTTTACATGCTAGAAATCATTCATGCTTAAGAAAATCTTGCACCGGTACGAGAAAAATCTAGAAAACAGTTGCATAAATTCATGAAAAATCAAACTTTCCATTTTTGGTAGTGTCGCGATATCGCGACATTTCCATTTTTGGAAAGTGTCGCGAAATCGCGAGGATGAGGAGAGAGAAATCCAGGGAGAAAAATGTCGCGAAATCGTGACATGTCGCATTTTAGCGGTAGGAGAGAGAAAATGCATGAAAATCGGCTAAGTGCCAGAAAGGTCACGATTTTGCGACATGTCGCGAAATCGCGACGATTTTGGAGAGAGAAGCAAGCAGAAGGAACGATTTTGCGAAATGTCACGAAATCGCGACATGTCGCATTTTCACGGTAGGAGAGAGAAAGTGGGCTGAAGAATCAAAAATCGGCTAAGTCGCAAATGTGTAGCGAAATCGCGACACTTTCCATTTTTGGAAGTGTCGCGATATCGCGACATTTCCATTTTTGGAAAGTGTCACAAAATCGCTGTCTGCCGGAGGAGAGAGAAGAAATCAGTACGGACCAGCACGATTTCGCGACATGTCGCGAAATCGCGACATGTCGCATTTTCGCGGTAGGAGAGAGAAAGTGGGCTGAAGAATAAAAAATTGACTAAGTCCAAAAGTTGCAGCGATCCATGTCTCAAAATCACCCGTGCTTCAAAATCGTGGGCTAAAGGGTGCAGCGATGCGCTGCATGTTTCGAAGTCAAGAGGTAAAGGGTGCGACGATGCCTGCATGTTTCAAAATCAGGGGTGAAAAATGGTAGCGACGCGCTGCACGTTTTGAGGAAGTCCTGCAAGACAAGCATGTCGCGAAATCGCGACATGCTGGAGCAAAGTTGTACGACCGCTAGCAGGAGGCACGATTTCGTGACATGTCACATTTTCATGGCCGACAGAGAGACAAGTTGCCATAGCGCTGGGGACGTCGTGATTTCGCGACATGTCACGAAATCGTGACATGTCTCATTTTCACGGTAGGAGAGAGAAAGTCCTCAAAGTTGACCAGAAGTGCATTCCAACGGGAAACAGAAGGCATCCTGGGGTAGCGACACGTGTCAAAGCATGAGGCAGACAAACAGAAGCCGACATGCAAGCTTTTTAGCTGATTTTAATCTATTTTTAATGTTTAAATGCTTTAATTTAATGTTTATTAAAGTGCTAATATAATCTTTTTGTCTTTCATGCAGGATTCCATCTGGCACTTACGGGACAACCGGGAAAGACCATAAAGGCAAATTTAAAGTGCAGATTTGATCAAGGACCGCCATGCTAGAGGAGAAGAAGCCGATAAAAGCATTCAATAGCAAATTTATGACAGAATTGATAGCATGAAGACCATTTCAACTCAAAGATGGATTTGCGGGATCAAATTGATGGAGAAGTGGTGACTCATCCGGCTCACCAGCAGAATTAATGGAGGCATTTATTTGCAGCTGCGGATGAATGCAAGTGGCTTTAGATTTTATCTTCTCCATTTATGGCAGTTGACTGCACAGATTTGCAGAAGGGTTAAGTTCTATCCGGACTTTGATTTTTAAATGGATTTTTATTGTAAAACCCGGTCCTAGGGTTTAGATGTGATAATATTTGCAGTTATGAGAAGAAGATATTTCTAAAAATATCAGGGTCTGTCCTGAGTCTATAAATACTTCTTCTCAATGTAATTGCGGGAGGTAGAGACTTAGAAATAAAAGGCTTATAAGCAATTTCTTGCAAATTTTGTGAAATCCTTTGTTTCTGGACTTGGAGTTGATGTGCTTTAGCTTTTCTGTGATAGCATGGCCAGGAGCCTAATATTTTGCAAAGTGTGATAAGTGTATCTTCTTTTGTTATCCGTTCCATTTAAATTTTGTTAGATATATGCTGTAAATCTGCCATTATCAAGTTTAAATATGCTGTTAGGCTTTAGTTGTTCTCTTGTCTGCTAGGGGAAATTGCAGATTTGAGGTTAAGTTTGTTCTAATTGCTCTGTCTTCACTGTGTGAGCTAGGCTGCCGGTGAAAGATACCAATTTTAACCAGCTGCCCTTGGATTTATAATTTTTTGCTAGATCTGTTTCACTCTGCCTTGTGCTCTTAGTTGAAAGTGATCTTAGACTGACTGGACACTTTCTTCTTTGATTTGTTCTGTTGTGAAGCTAGTAGCATAGATAAAATTGGTAGTTTAGGTTTTACAGTTGATGTCTGATAAACTTCTCTTTCTGCCCTACCCTACCCTCTCTTTTTTTTCGGTGAATGATCCATTTTTATTTTCTTTGTTTGTCTTTTATTTAAATCTGCTGACCCATGAGAGCTAGATCAAGAATTCAAGTTAAATCTGATTGTCAACAACTTTTGCAACTATCGAACAAGTTCAAGAACCCCCTGTAAGGTAACGGAGCAGTCCATATTGAAATCTATTCCGAAGTGGAAAAGAGTGAATTGCCATTCGACCCAACTCTGTAACTCGCACCTTGGATAACCAGCTAGATCCTAAAGATGAGTGGGATCCGTCCCGTGGGTGTCTCCGGGGCTTCCTTGCTTCATCCTTTCTCGGGGTGTGCATGAAAGCCGGACCAACAAAACTCCTTGCCAAATTCTCCTCCTCTTGGGCTTGTTTTCGGATGGCAAAAATTATCCCAAGTCCTTCACTATCAGGGGCTTCTCCTTGGTAGTGGAATTCTCCAGTGAGTTATTTATTGATAATTTCTTCAGCAAGGCTCTCCTAGCCTTTTTATTAAAGCTCATTGAGACCTCATCAAGGTCTTTGATCTTACAACTTCTTTTGGTCTTCCTTGATATCTTATCTTCAAACTTTTTATTCTAGAAGTGTTGGTGGTGAGATCTTCTCGTGGATCTCTGATTTTGTTGCTTTTGGATTCATGTATGACTCTCCAAGTCCTTCTTCTTCTTCCTTTTCTAGAAGTTCTTAAATGATATCTCCTGATCTCTTTTTCTTTAGGTGCTAGATTGATTCTGAAGAGGCTGTTCTTCCTAATGTTCATGTAGAAAGTTTTCCTTACTTACTGGATCTTCTTTACCTGCAGCAAAAATATTAGTATTGAAATCTACTTTTGAATTAAGTACTCTCTTCTAGAGTCTTATTTAGGATAAAGGCATTTGTGGCCTGTTTCAATATAAAGGCTTTTGTGGTCTTTTTCAAGGCTTATGTGGCATTTTATTTAATATCAAGGCTTCTATGGCCTTTTCTTATGGATCAATACTTCTATGGCCTTTTATAGGATTTTGTGGCCTTTTCTTCTGGATCAAGTCTTCTATGGCCTTTTTTATTTTTGTGAATTTCTTCAATCTAGAAATGGAGATCTCTTATCTCCTGAATTCACCATGATTATTTTCCAAAAGTTTCTTATCAAGTATTCTCCTTTCTACAAAAACTAATCTCTACACTATGAAGGCACTCTGACCTTTAAGAAATAAAGTTTAGGTCTCCTAGATTTCTTTTGTAGGAGGTGTCCCAATCATCTAAGAATTAATTTTCTATAGTAAAATAAAATTCAGATAAATATTTCTAGATCTCTTAGATGAGCTTCACTAGTTGTTTCATCAAACTAGTGGATCAAATGCTGAGTCCTAGTCTTCACAAGTTTTTCTGTAATTATGTGGAAAAAATCTAGCCATATGCAATCTTACTATTCCTAAAAATGATATTTCATTCAATAATAACTTGTGGCTCTCCCTAATTCTATCACCTAGACTCTTTTGAGAAATTTTGATAATGACTGGTCCAATGGTGCATCAGGTTGACAAAAAACTTAGGGTCAATGATAATGATGATTTTCCTATTGATTTATCATAGCTTGATCTATCGTATCTCTGATACCACTGTTAGTTTTTGATACAACATGCAATGGGAGATAACATTCACAAGATGTAGAATAATAATAAATAAAGTAAATATGTGTGATGACTAAAATATGCTATAAATAAAAATGATGGAAATGAGTACAATAGTAGCTATGGAGAAAATGAACACTTCATTATACAAGCCACTGCTCAATGATTAAGCTCTGAGTTTATAGCTCACACGCACTACACTATTTTTCTATCATACCCTACTGTAATCCTACACTACTATCATCTCTTCTATATCTATGGCCCTTTATATATGAATATAAGTTCCTTGGCCAACACTCTACCTAGTTGTACAAGTAGACACCTTGCACATTGACACTTGTGCATTTATTACATTGCATGAAGTAACTAGACAAATTACCCCTAAAGTAATATAATGTACTAAGTATGCACCAAGGAATGTACATTTACATGACCCAAATAATGTATTATAAGTTGTTACTAACAATATTGGGTTGATCAAATGACCAAATATTTTCAAATGGGAATTTTCCCTCAAGCTCTTAACCCATCAAAAAGAAGAAGGTATAGGCTTCAAGAATTGAAGAATATCCTATTACCAGAGGGATTACATGGAAGAAATATTGAGGAAGTTCTCCTAAGATGCTTGAGATATGATCAGAAGCAAAATTTCATTAATGAATTCCATGGAGGGATGTTTGGAGGACATTTTTTAGGAAGGGTCATAGCTATGAAAATTATCAGGGTAGTGTTGGTCATGAATCCGCCTAGTCATATAAAATGTGCCCTAGACCCGACCAACATTGAAAGGTCAAGATAAATAGAAGTCTCCCAGGCCAATATCCAGAGAGGGCTAGCTCCCAAACTAATCTAAACTGGTTTCAAGATAAGGATGCAGGAAAGAAATGGAAAATGCAGAAAGAAAGGGAAATAAAAAAAAATATGGAAATATGGCTGAAGCCGATAGTGGATGGGGAGAACAACCTTAGATAGAAAATAACTTGAATTAGGTCCCAGAAGCTAAGTAGCAACTGATTATTAGAATGCATATACAGAAATTGGATCAAGCATTAGCCGTAAGTTTGCCTCCAATTATACTCCAAACGTTCAAATAAAAATACAGCCAAATCCAGAACAACAGAATTCAACATATATTAACACTGGACTAACAGAAGTGACTCAGATAGAAAGTATCACATGAACAAAAGTTTGGATCACCAACTCCAAAAGACACTAAGAATAGAGAAAAATGCATCTAGGATTTCTGCTTCAATTTTTGCAAAAAGGTTCTCCCCCTTTTGCTTGGGATTTTACATTGGTATTTATAGAGGTATTTCCTCTTCCTTTCGCATGACAACATTTAAAACATAAAACAGATTTTGAAGAGGCGAACCGCAAAATATGCGCTTGAAAATAAGAACAATCCCCCTTAATCTACCTTGGAGAAATGACATTCCCTATTTTTATGGATCAAAACTAAAAATTAAACAGAAACAAGGGACCATATTTCTTCATTAAATGACCATTATCGGGGCAAGCTAGAAGTTGTTAGGAGATCATGAACAAGAGCTTTTAATACTGGAGGTATCTTTAATTTTGGTGGCTTCAAAACTGCCTCATGTTCTTCCATCTTGCGCACATAGGTAAACAACAACATTTAATCTTGGAGCCTCTTTGACCATGATCTCAAAATTAGTTGGAGAGATTTTATTTGATCCTTATCTTCTCCTCATGTTCTCCTATGCAATTCTAAAGAAAAATGCAGACTGAACTGTATTAAGCCTTTGTTATTGCTTTTGTTGTGAAAATGTGACAGGTCGTGAAAATGTGACATGTTGTGAAATCACGACACTTTTACCTTACTGCTTTCTCCTATTACCACCAGTCGTGAAAATGGGACATGTCGCGAAATCGCGACATCTATCTTCATTTTAATTTTTCCCATGACATGTCACGAAATCGTGACATTCTCCTCTGCTTTGGCTTTTTTGCTACTCCTTATCGCAAAAATGTAACATGTCACGAAATCGCGACATCCTGTACTTAGCACTGTCTTTCCCGCTTTTTCATCATGAAAATGCGACATGTCATGAAATCGTGACACTTTTCTTCTGCCTTGTACTTTTTAGCCTTTGTTCCACGAAAACACGATAGGTCACAAAAATGTGACATGTCGTGATATTGCGACATTTTCTTCATTTTTTCCTTTCATCTTCAACAAGTCACGAAATCGTGACATGTTTCTATCTTCTTGTACTTTGCTGCTGTTGGGCCGCAAAAATTTGTCATGTCACGAAATAGTGACATTCCATACTATCTAGATGCTTCCTTACTTTCTCCTCACAAAAATATAGCATGTCATGAAATCATGATATTTCTCCGTGCTTTGGCCTTTCGCCCTGACATGTCACGAAATCACAACAATTTTTTGTCTTCTCCTTTGTTTCCGCTTCTTGTCGCGATATCGCGACAAGTTTCTCCTGCTTGGCTTCATTTCCAAAGATGTGATATCATGACATATTTATCCCACCTTGTGTTTATCTTTAGCCCTTCCGTGAAAATGTGACATGTCACGATATTGCGCCATTTCGTACCATCTTGCTCCTTCCTCGTTTTCTTGGCACGATATCATGACATTTTTCCTTGGCGTTCCTCTTTTCTGCTGTATGGCATGATATCGTGACATTTTCCTCTATCTTTGCTTTGTTGCCACTACAAGTCATGATAATGCGACATGTCATGATATCGCGACAATTTTTACTTTAGTGCTCCTTCACTACAACAAGTCGCAAAAATGTGACATGTCGCGATGTCGCAGCAACTTTGCCGTTACTGCTTCCTTTTTCTACTACTAGTGCAAAAATCCAACATGTCGTGATATCATGACAGTTTTACTCCCTTGCTTCCTTTGGCTGCTTTTAGCCGTGAAAACATGACAGGTCACAAAAATGTGACATATCGCGATATCACGACATTTTATTTGCTTAGATGATTTCCGCATTTGATGCCGCAAAACTGCAACAGGTCGCGATACCGCGATATGTCATGATATCGTGACATCTTACACTTTGCTCTAACACAACTTGTAGAGATTTTTATATTTTCACTTTCAAATTTCTTGGAGGGACAAATAAAGAAGTGACTATCTCTACAATTTGTGCATTTTCTTGCATGAATGGTAACAACAAAAACAATGTGGCAAAAATGCCAATATTCTTGGTGGCTCGTGGGGTATACGATTCTATTGTATGCATGAATCCTAGGCCTTTATCCATTGGGAAACAGAGTCAAGAAGCTAGAGGAGTAGAATAAGTGAGTGCTAGTTGATGTTGGACGTTTTTGCGGGCTGCTGCAACAAGCTCTTGCTGGCGCTCGACACTCAAAACAGGACCTTCAACAAAAATTTGTAGAATAGCAAAACTTCCCTTATTTCTTTAACTACTACATTTTTCCTAGCTCGGTTGAGCTAGGTAATCACCAGGTGTTGTGCAAGGATTGCCATGACAGTAATGAGAAGCACCTGAATTGAAAAAACGAGAATGAATAGAGTGATGACCAGCAGATGTGCAGGCCATGGAACGGGAATGAGGAATGATGAAATGGTGGAAGATGGAGGAGTAGAAGTAGTAGATACAACAACTGAAGAGGGTGCTACTATGCTACTAGCAGCTAGGATTCTATGAAAATAGATAATAAAAAGTGGATGGAATGGAGAAAGCGATGGGAACTATGGAGAAATGCTCAAAATACAAAGGATGAGAAGAAAGGGGAAGTGAAGGAAAGGGAACATCAGAAAGGGGAGTAGAAACAACAGTAGTGGCTTGATTATTTATAGTGGAAGGAGTGGGAGAGGAAGGGGATGAAGTAAGGAAGTGGAAGAAAGAAGTAGATGGAAGCCACTATCTGCTAGGAAGGAAAAGAAAAAGAGAGAGAAATAAACATACCTGCGGGCTCGCGTGCAAAAGGAGCAGAATTTTTTTTTTTTTTTTCTTTTTTTTCTATTTATTTTTGTCTTTTTTTTTTTCTATGTACAAGGTAACCCCCGAGTTTAGCTGTGAACTCTCGGGAGAGACACATACCAAAACATGGCTCTATGATCTCCTGGATCCCAGATCTTGAACACACACTTATTGGTCTCCTGATTGATAATCAACTCGGAGTCACTAAAGATTTGCAACTGTCGCACTCCAAGTTTCTCAGCCTTCTTGAGACCTATGCATAAAGCCTCATATTTTGTTGTATTATTTGTGTAGCTCTAGGTCAAACGATATGAATAGGATCGTTGAATTCTGTAAGGTAATACTAGAACAATCCTAGCTCCAGCACCATTTATGTATCGTGCTCCATCGAAATAGAGCTAGTCTAGCACGGAGTCTTGACCAACTTGATCAGGAGGCAACTCTACTTCAACCTCTTCAGGCATTGTAATGGAGTAACAACCAATTTTAGTTTCCATCATGGCATTAAAATCAAGCATTGAAAACTCATCCTCTAAGAAAAGCTCATCCAGGACTTCATCCATTAAATTAGGATTGTCCAATTCTTCAGTTATCATGTTGACAGAATGTTTGGACTTTTCTTCTTCTTCCATATTATCTATATGAAAAGTAGAAGGCTTCTTATTGTAAATACATATTCTTCTTCCTTTGAAAGGAATATCCAAGTGAGAATAATCTAGAGAAAGGTAGCCTCCCAGCTTGGCAATGAATTCTCTCGACAAACACATACTGAAATATGGTTCCAAATCAACCACAACTACCTCCTAAATTACTGTAATTTGAGGCATACTATGTAGAGCAATAGGAATATCCTTGATTACACCCACTATTTTCATGGGAGTCCCATACAACTGCAAGACACCGGGGCTACTTCTTGTATACTCCATACCCATGACTTCACAAACCGCCTTTGGCATGATAGTTGTCGCAGCACCATAATCAATCATGCAGTTGTGCACTATCCAACCCTCCATCCTGAGTGACAAATAAAATGGGGGTGGTCTTTTTTTTCCAGTGACTGAAGATGTTAAAGTTTGAGACATAACTACCTGGGCTGGAGCCTTCCCTTTAATTTGTGTGGTCTTCAAGGATTCCTGTAAGAGATTTACCTATCTAGGCAGCTGCAATGTGTCATACAGACTTACTTTAGCTGGTATCCTTTTGAGTTCTTTGATGATGTTGTACTCTATTGAGATCGACTCTTTCCATCCACTTGCAGATTCAAATTTGCTTCTATATTGTTGGGTGGCCTCCACTCACTGTCGTTTAGTCAATGATGGATACCACAGTGTCTCTCTAGCTTGTTTTTTTGTTTCTGCTTGTGGCTGAGAGACAGAAGCTTTAGCTTGCAACCTCTCTTTTGCTTGTGGTGGAAGTGGATCCTTCGACATAGGTGGGTCTTGTTGCGAAGCTAGAGAATCATGAGTATTTGCAGGTATTTGCTACTTTGTTGCTTGTGCAGGAGGCACTTTCAATGGTTCCATCTTAGATAGATCTACCAAAATTGGTTTCTTACTGCTATGTGTCAAGACTGCCATGTATTCCTCAGGAGACATTAGGGAATTATGATCCATCTCTTGAATCATGTTTACATGGCTCCCCGTAAGAACTTGCAAATAATTTTGGTGGACCATGCAAGTGGACTCATCATGTGGATCATTGCATGAAGAACACCAATAAGATGGCTCATGTGAAACTTTAGAAGGGCCAGCCTCTTCACTTACCAAGATCGCTGAGTTCCTCTCAGGTACTTTCTCCATAGATTTGCTAGGAGCAATTTGCTCTCTAGTTACCACCGAAACTAATCTTCATGGCTGATAGTTCCTCTTTGCCTCTCTCCGCTCCATAGATGTCACCTTGTTAGTGAGAGCTCTCATGGTCGACTGAATTTTTTGCAAAATAGCCAATTGAGTATCTGGGCTTGAGGACACAGGTGGTGCAGGTAGAGGTAATGGAACTGGTGGAGAAGGTAATGCATGATTTGGAAGTGGAGAGGTTAACTATGGAATGTGAATCATAGGTAATGAAGGTATGGGAGGATTCCATGAAGATGAAGGGTACATGGATGGAGCAGTGTAAGATGTGGAGGCTGCACTTGTATGTTGGTATTGTGGGAGCTCGGGAAAAATAGGCATAGTCATTTTTGAATGCAATTTCCCAATGGCAATAAGATCTGCCTCAGCCTTCTATGCCTGGGCATATAGTGTAGGAAAGGTTTGAACATTGGACATCCTAATGTTCATACCAATATCTGAATGGAAAGCCCTAAGAAAGGACAATGTTGCTTGGTCATGAGTAGGGTGAAGATTGTCAGGAACTCTCTGCCAAGTTTCGACAAACCTAACATTGAAATCCACTATCTCCTCCTGAGGATGCCTCTTGATATTATTAAATTGATGCAATAAATAAAATGGGTTTGCTTGCTCATTGAACCCTTGGATTAGCATCTCTGCTAATTGATCCCATGAATTTATGGAGTTGGGAGACAAGGATCTATACCAGCACAACAACTTACCTTGGAGTGATAGGACGAGCAATTTGATCATGACATCTTTGTCTGTGATTTTATGAATTGAAGCCAAGGTTGCCACATCTGACACATGCTCATACATGGTCTTTTTAGTCCCATCATATGTAGGCAAGGATTTTTTTATTGCAGTAGGAACTAGATTTTGAAAAGGCAAGTCCAACGCTCCCGAATAGTTCCAAGCAAGAACTTGATGTGGAGGAGGTTGTTGACCAACCATTTGCACTGTAGGATTTGGATCTACTAGCATCTCGTAGCGGTACTGGGACGAGTCAGAGATGGCACAAACTGACCCACTACCTATGAAGAAAAAACAAATGATGGGTTCACAGGATTTACTAATCTTGAGCGCTCCCTCCAGTTTTGAACATCGATCTCAAAGAATTTGACTCGATCTTCTGATTCTTTGGCAGTTGATCTCATGATCATGAAGCAAAGATGCAAAGATTTTCACCAGCTTCAGGATTGGAAATTTTTAGGTACTATACAGTCACCTTCAATAGAGTCACCAAATGAACTTACAATCTCCGCTTTGAGGTCAAGACAGTTCATCAAAATCTTGATTCCTCCGGGTGTCAAAAAAAATGGGACTTATGAGTCCCCAATTATGGATCTTATTGAAACAGAAACAGTATGTCCCATTGGGCGTGCCAAAAACTGTTGGTCACGAATACACCTAGTCATATAAAATGTGCCTAGACCCGACAAACATTGAAAGGTCAAGATAATGAGAAGTCTCCCGGGCCAATCTCCAGAGAGGGCTGGCTCCTAAACTAATCTAAACTGGTTTCAAGATAAGGATGCAGGAAAGAAATGGAAAATGCAGAAAGAAAGGGAAATAATAGAAAGAGATGGAAATATGGCTGAAGCCGATAGTGGATGGGGAGAACAACCTCAAATAGCAAATAACTTCAACTAGGTCCCAGAAGCTAAGTAGCAACTGATTCTTAGAATGCATATACAAAAATTGGATCAAGCATTAGCCGTAAGTTTGCCTCCAATTATACTCCAAACGTTCAAATGAAAATACAGCCAAATCCAGAACAACAGAATTCAACTTATATTAACACTAGACTAACATAAGTGACTCAGACAAAAAGCATCACATGAACAAAAGTTTGGATCACCAACTCCAAAATACACTAAGAATAGAGAAAAATGCATCTAGGATTTCTGCTTTAATTTTTGCAAAAAGGTTCTCCCCCTTTTTCTTGAGATTTTACATTGGTATTTATAGAGGTCTTTCCTCTTCCTTTCGCATCACAACATTTAAAACATAAAACATATTTTGAAGAGGCGAACCGCAAAATATGCACTTGAAAATAAGAACAATCCCCCTTAATCTACCTTGGAGAAATGACATTCCCTATTTTTATGGATCAAAACTAAAAATTAAATAGAAACAAAGGACCATATTTCTTCATTAAATGAACATTATCAGGGCAAGCTAGAATTTGTTAGGAGATCATGAACAAGAGCTTTTAATACTGGAGGTATCTTTAATTTTGGTGGCTTCAAAAACTGCCTCATGTTCTTCCATCTTGCGCACATAGGTAAACAACAACATTTAATCTTGGAGCCTCTTTGACCACGATCTCAAAATTAGTTGGAGAGCTTTTATTTAATCCTTATCTTCTCCTCATGTTCTCCTATGCAATTATGAAGAAAAATGGGGACTGAACTGTATCAGGCCTTTGTTATTGCTTCTGTAGTGAAAATATGACAGGTCCCAAAAATGCGACATGTCACGAAATCATGACGCTTTTACCTTACTGCTTTCTCCTGTTATCACCAGTCACGAAAATGTGACATGTCACGAAATCGTGACATCTACCTTAATTTTTATTTGTCCAATGAATGTCATGAAATTGCGACATTCTCCTCTGCTTTGGCTTTTTTGCTACTCCCTATCACGAAAATGTAACATGTGAAATCGTAACATCCTATACTTAGCACTGTCTTTCCCGCTTTTTCATTGCAAAAACGTGACATGTCACAAAATTGTGACACTTTTCTTTTGCCTTGTACTTTTCAGCCTTTGTTTCACGAAAATGTGACAGGTCACGAAAATGTGACATGTCGCGATATCACGATGTTTTCTTCATTTTGTCCTTTCATCTTCAACAAGTCATGAAATCATGACATGTTTCTATCTTCTTGTACTTTGTTGCTATTCGACCACAAAAATTCGTCATGTCGTAAAATCATGACATTCTGTACTCTCTGGCTGCTTCCTTGCTTTCTCCTCACGAAAACATGACATGTCATGAAATCGTGACATTTCTATGTGCTTTGCCCTTCTGCCCTGACATGTCACGAAATCGTGACAATTTTTTGTCTTCTCCTTCGTTGCCACTTCTTGTCGTGATATCACGACAATTTTCTCCTGCTTGGCTTCGTTTCCAAAAATGTCACGATATCACGACATATTTCTCCCGCCTTTTATTTATCTTTAGACCTTCCACGAAAATGCGACATGTTGCGATATCACGTCATTTTGTACCATCTTGCTCCTTCCTCGCTTTCTTGTCGTGATATCGTGACATTTTTTCTTGGCGTTCCTCTTTGCTGTTGTATGGCGCGATATCGTGACATTTCCATCTGCCTTTGCTTTGTTGCCACTGCAAGTCACGATAATGCGACATGTCACGATATCGTGACAATTTTTACTTTAGTGCTCCTTCACTGCAATAAGTTGTGAAAATGCAACATGTCATGATGTCGCAACAACTTTGTCGTTACTACTTCCTTTTGTTGCTCCTAGTGCAAAAATCCAACATGTCGCGATATCGCGATAGTTTTACTCCCTTGCTTCCTTTGGCTGCTTTTAGCCACGAAAACACGACAGGTCATGAAAATGTGACATGTCACGATATCGCGACATTTTCTTTGCTTAGCTGATTTTTGCATTTGATGCCGTGAAACTGCAACAGGTCACGATACCGCGACATGTCGCGATATCGTGAAATATTACACTTACTTTGCTCTAACACAAAACTTGTAGAGATTTTTGTATTTTCCCTTTCAAAGTTCTTGGAGGGACAAACAGAGGAGTGAGTATCTCTACAATTTATGCATTTTCTTGCATGAACAGTAACAACAAAAACAATATGGCAAAAATGCCAACAGGCAGACTATTACTGACCTACTATTTTTGCTGACACCTTCAATATAACAAGAGCATGTGATTAATTACATAGGTATGTGGGAAGAAATAAAAATAGATCATTCCCCCCTCAAACCCATTCAATTAGAAGAGCATTTTCAACAGTGGGAACTAGACTTCATTGGAGTGATAATTCCCAATTCCTCAATAGGACATAAGTATATCCTGACTACCACTAATTATCTTACCAGATGGGTTAAAGTAATTCCCACAAAGAAATCAGATTAGGAAGTGGAAATTGAATTCATGGAAATCTTTATCACAAGGTTTGGTATCCCTAAAGCTATAGTAAGTGACAATGGTCCATCTTTGTAGGAGCTAAACATATTGAGTTAGCCAACAAATATGGTAAATTCTAACAAAATCCTCTAACTACTACCCTTAGAATAATGGATTAGATAAACCAACTAACAAAAATCTTCTTAGGATTCTAAAGAGGTCACTAGAAGATAAAAAAAGGAGTTGGTATATGCTTTTAGAATAAGCTCTATAGGTAGATAGGATTACCATAACGAAATATATTAATACTACTCCTTATGCATTGGTGTATGGTAATGAAGCGGTCCTACCTATTCACTTGGAGATACCGGCTCTCAAGTTGGTAAACATAGAAGAAGAGTCTAATCAAAATCTAGATAAAACCATATTGACCCATCTACTTCAGTTAGAATAAAAAAGGACTCAAGCATACGAATATTTCTAGAAGAACTCGATTGACACTAAAGGATAGTTCGAAAAGAAGGCTAAATTCAAAAAGTTAAAATTAGGTGACTCTGTTCTAAGGTGGAATGTAGAGAGAGCTAAACTAGGTCACCACCAAAAATTTAATTCTTTCTAGCTCCAAGATCTAGAGGGAAACATTCAACCGATTCCAATTAATGGATTTCATCTAAAACTCTACTTTGAGTAAGAGTTCATTTCATGTAACATATGTATATATTTGTATTATAATTTTGTTTTATTTTCTAAAGTTTTCTATATAGAATAAAGAAAGGCAGTTTAGCGGTTCACAACATACCATTAACCAAGAGGTAATATTGATAAAGATTAAAATGTGCTCTCTCCCACATCACACTCAAGAGAGTAAGACTAAGATAGTCGTAGGCTGTAACATGTGCTCCATGTTGGTCTTAAAAGGAATAAGATAAATAAAACCACAAGTTATAATATGCGCTACACCATGGCCAATCAGAAAATAACATGATATTTTTTGTCACCAAGTTGCCCATATTTTGAATTGATAAGTGTGTAACAGTTAGTTGTCTTTCGATCACATTAATGGAAAAAAGTCTGCATGCGAGGGCTATTTAAACTCAAAAGTCAACTGATATTCATTTTACAAGGAGTATTGAAGTACCAGAGAGCTAAAGGAGTAGTGAGACAAAGCTATCAAGTAGAAAAGAAGAGAAAATCCCTTACAAATCTCTCAAAAATTGTACCAAAGGTAGCTCAAAAAGTTTTCCAGTAGGCAACTTTAGAGATAGAATGCTATATGGATAAAGTAGTAGTGGTAGATACTACGATGATATGGATAAGGAGGACTAAGATTAGAAGAGAAATTTATTACAAGTACTTCGAAGGGCTACCAATTTTCTTTTAAGGTATTATCACTATGAATTCCTTCTAATCATTTTATATCTATAATTCAGTTCATAAGTACCCTGAATTAATTTTTGCAATACTCAAATACTATGATCCTAAAATAAAAACAATAGAAATGGCTAAGGGTAAAACCCTATTCAGCATAACCACTAATTCCTATTGAGATTTGTTTGCCATAGGTATAGACCCTCTTGTGAGCCCTAAAACCTTAGACCCATCAACATAGGTTAAGTTTTACGTATTGCAGGGATGATCCCATTATGGTGAACCTTTTAGGAAATGGGTCTACAGTCAGTTTAAAACTATCAAGTCAAGAAGTACTCTGCCAAATACCCTAATTATTACTAAACAGTTTTCTAACTCAGATCTATTTACTATGTTAGCCTACTTAGAGGGTCTCGATTCTAACCGATATGTAACAAATTGGAAAATAGCCACTGTTTACTGTATTTACAATAAAAAATATATAAAACTAAAGTTGAAGAAGAGGGTATCAAGATGATTTATTTTGACTGATTTGCCTATCTCTCTAAAATAATGCATGAACAACTAGTTAGTATGAAAAGATATTCATAGAACTCTTTTTGATATTGTTCAAATCTGATATGGATGTTCTATAGCTTCATAAGACACATGATGCTCTAAATTCTAATGGTAGATAAGAATGATAATGGAGACCCTATTCCAGTTTACCAATGGACCAACCATTTGAGGAACAATGAATCATATTATAGATTCAACATGGAATTTTTAGGGTCAGCTCTAAAAGTTATGTATGGTCAATGCCCTAGGATACCATCTATTTCTAAAGAATTATTATGAGTAGAGAACACCGAATAAGGAGATTGGTATGTCCTCACTGAAGGAAATACCATTAGACTCTACAGGTTCACTGGTAAACCCTTTCTACTGCCTTATTTTGTTACTAATAGGTTGTTGGATCTTGAATATTTAAGGCAATATGAATTTATCAATGTCAAATTCAACACTTGTAAGGGAAGGAAGGAGACTGTGATTTATTCTCACAAAGTAGAAAATATAACCATAAGCAAAAGGGGTCAATATGAGAAAATTACTCAATATTTGGAGAGACTAGGTCTATTATACATTACACAAATATGGATATATGACCCTGATGACAAGTTCTTGCAAAGGAATATTGCCCTAAATGCAGAAAGGGCCCTCAAATTTGAGAAAAATTTGAGATCTCATTTTGAAGAGGGCAAAAATAATAAGGAAAATGCTCCACTGGAATGGAACATTAGTAAAATGGAAAAACTACCCCCATGGAGAGATTTTTATGAGCAAATAGTTGATTATGATCCTGAGAAGAATAAAAACCACCAATTGATAGAGTCCAAGATTAAAAAATAGAGAATAAACATAAATAGGACAATTGTAAAAAATAAAATGGTGGCAAATGAGAGTTCAAACAAGTGTAGAGAAGGCTAGGTTTGGCCATAAAGTGGATACTAATTTCTTTGAGCTGTATGAAAATCATATCAAAATCTAGAAGGCTAAAAATAATAGAAATTTGGTGTTGGGTTACAAGAAGTCAGGAGTAAAGGGAAAGAAAAAAAATCAAGTATCATATTATTCCCCTTCTCCACCCTCACAAGAAGAAGTACAATAAGCAGTGATAGATGCTCCATCCACAACTAAAGGAACCCAGACTACATTTGAGTCTATATAAGAGAAATTATAGAAATAATCTGTGGGTGCTCAGATTATGAGCAAAATGCATTATTCTGGTGGTGGTCTAGATAAGGACAAAGCAGGGAATACATAAAATATTCAAGCAATTAAAATGCCACAACACCTAGCCTTGGGTGGAGAACCTCCTCTATGAGATACATAGGGAAAGAAAAAGGATAATAGTTTTGTGTTCACCCTTGTAAAATTTACCATTGCAACTGCAGTATAGTCAACCCCTATTTTTGAAGTTGCATCACAAGAAGTACAGCCTAAAGGGAATATAAAGAAATATAAGACTATAGTGCCAATTTTTTTCAAGATAAATGCTCAATATTTAGTAGGGGAAGCCAAGAAGGAGGTCTACAAGAAATAAAAAATGGATCAAGGGTAAACTATTGAACAAATCCTTGTATCAGTTGTAGAGTAACAAGTGCAACAAACACAACATCAAAGTGCAAAGAACATTTTTCAATAAACTACTTTGGTAGGTGAAGGTATGATTTCTATCCCTTCCTCTCATCCTCCGTCCCCAAAATAATTCCCCTCCCATTATCAAGAAAAAATGGAATAGAAGGCACCCTCTCCCCCTCATATTTCACCAACTACTTCATCAATTATTATAGAGGGTCAAACCAATCCATATCCTCCACATTCATCAAAAATTCCACTGATATCATAACCTATTCATTCACCTCCACCCCCAAAGTCATCATCACTAGTAATATCTGAAAGCCTAACTTCCTCCATATCTTCCATATCACTCCATGGTTTTAGCATCCACCCTCATGTCTTTCCCAAACATAAATTTTGTGATAAGCACAAATTCCACTATCCTTACAACCACTCCTATTTCATCAATGTTCGAGTAATTTTTCCCCTTACTTATGTCTAATCCTTCTAAAAATTATCCCATATTAGCCTCTTTACAGAAAGGAAAGGAGGTTTCACAAAATATCCAATAATTTTGGATTGAGAAATTATTTAAGCCTTCAAATTTAATGGCTAGATGAAGGAAAACTATGATTGTTGATCCAATGACTAGGCAAATAATAGCTAGTTCCATCACTCCTCTTGTTAGCAAACATGAAAAGGATGTGATTATAGAAGATTATAAATTGGAAGAGTATACAAAGGATATTGATCAATTGCTAATGGAGGATGAATTGGTTATAACAAATGTTCATATTGAAACTTTTTATGTCAAGACTAACATCTATAAAGAGCAATGTAGGAAGATGGAGGAAAAGATTGAGAAGCTAGAGAAGACAATCAATAATCAGAAGAATATGGAGAAGGTCGTAAGAAATGAGATTAAGAGCTGGAAGAGAAAATATCAAGAGGCCATAAAATTCAAAAACTAGTTTGAATAACTAAAGGAAAATAATGAAGCTCAAGCCAAAGAAATACAATATTTGAAGCATCGACTTCAAATCGAAAAGGCTAGAGCTGTAGGTTTTTCTAAAGAAGGTTTCAAATATGTTAGGAAGGATATATGGTCTATAATCCTTGATAAGTGTTTATAAATTCAACCTATAATTGACTATATGGATGATCCTAGGAATTTACGTGCAAGCTACCGAAAAAGATCTGGATAATTTCACTAAGGAGCTACAACCCATGGTGATACCAACAAAAAAAATATACAAACTATCTGAGAGTATATTCAGTGAAGTTACCAAGCCTATTTCTAATAAGGTATGGAGCACCTCCATATTGGCCACTAGAATTATGATTGACAAGAATAGGTTGCTCCAAAAGGGCTGGTTACTATCAGATAAAATTAATAGTAAACTGCAAGAAATCATTGGTATTCACCAAGAGATGATGCAGTATGGTTTTAGAGGACTATGGGTTGAAAATAATACCTTGTTAACAAAATAGGACATCCAAAATAATGTAACCTCAATCATCTAGGATAAGTCTAAAATAGATGCTTAGGAAGATCTGATTTATCAATAATAGGTCTCTCAAATTATCAAAGACTTGACTAGGCTCAAAGATCTAATGGGTAATTTTGTGAATAGAGGTAATTCTATGAATTTTTAAGAGACCTCTAAGTTGGAGTATGTTCATAAGTGTCTCAAGTAAATAACCAATCCTATTGAATTAGCTTGGAGCCAAGTCTTAGAAACCTTGAATCAAATGATCCAGTTGTTTGGAGCAGAGCAAGAGGCTGAAGATAAACAAGAGACTTCAAACGAATAAGAAGAGATTGAAGAGGACCAAGAAGATGATAATTATCAAGATAAACAAGAATCAATAAGGAGGAAACTCACTAGGAGGAGGAAGAACAATAAAAAAATGTTGTAGAAGACACTAAAGAGGTAAATGATGAACAAATCAAAGTGTAAGATCATTTCATCAAACTAACCTAATGACTATTTATCTTCTCCAATTTTTGACTCTTGATGTCCAATGGATAAGGTTTTCAGTTCTTAGGATTTGTGAGAAAAACCCCCTAGGAGGTGCCAAAATGTAGGTCCAAAATGACCATATCCTTAGAAAACTTTTGTAAAATTTTCTAATTCATGAAGGAGCTGATTCTACCCCATGGAGTGGTGCAGTGCATGATGTATACCCCATGGTCAAAGCAGTAAAAGTTCACACTTAGTAATTTCAATATGATGGGCTACAACACAGAAAAATCATAAGCGGTTCATAGTAGGCTCTACCTCATACGAAATATAATATTTTTCTAGCCCATGGTCAACATCGGTCAACTATGATGCCTCCACTCTCTCATGGATTTCAACAAGGCTCCATTCCACATGAGGCATAACATGTTTCATATTGTGCAGTTCAATACATTTCTCCAGCCCATGATCAAAGTTATCAAAGTTCACAAAGAATATTTACAAGGTGTGGGCTAGTGTAAGGTTCGGTATCACGTAGTTCAACATAACGTTCCACCCCGCATGATCCAACCTAAGGTTCTACCTCACGATCAACATTGGTTAAACTTGCACATGCAAATTCCAAGGTTTGGGCTACAACACAACCAGGACTTTGTTCTACACCATGGATTTAAAGTGAAAGAAAGATGACCTAAATATTAAAAGGCACGAGCCAACACAATGCTCCATCTTGCATGGTTCAAAGTATATTTATATATCGAAGCATTTTTTGATCCAGTCCACGATAAAAGTATTCAAAGGTGTGAATAGCATGTTTCAAGAAGTGAGCTACGACATGGTTCTATGTTGTGGAGCCAAAATTAAGAGTGAGGCATAGATCTCAGTTAATAATGAAAGAATCAACGATCTATTTTTTTTAAAGCTCTCCAAGGCATATAAAAACATATGTAACATGACTTGGTCGATCAAAGGGAACTAGAAGGCTAAGTAGTGAACGGATCAAGAACCAAGAAGTGAGCAGTTGTAGATCTATGGTTGGATATCATCTACAAGAAAAATGAACAGTCTGGATAATGGTTTTGTATAGTATGAAAGCCAAATGCCTTGAAATTCCAACAAGTTACAGAGGCCAAGTTGTAGAGGATGTGCAAGATCCGTGATTCCTTCTTTCATCCAAGATAAATAAGAGGCTGCCACCTTAGCACCTAGCTAATCTAGAATTTCAATTCCTTGTAATGTTCTATTTTTCCTTAATACATGTAAAACTATAAATAGAGGTCAAAACCTCATTTTTTAGGGCCGAATCTAGAGTGTTTTCTTGCATTGCTATGTAAATTATTTATGCAAATCAATAGAATGAAAATTACTTGGATTTTTACCTCAGGTTGGTATCTTCTGTATCTTTTAAGAGATTCAAGCTATGAATGCATTTTTGCTACTGCCGCTATGGTTAGTCTATTCTTCTAATATTGGATTGCTAGCTTAGAGAACTTTGAAATCTTTCATGGTTGAATTTGTACTTGCAAGGGGATATTTTTAGTTAGTCTAGGTACAAATCTAATTTTGCTATTTGTATTATTAGTATCTTAGATGTTTGAAATGATTTCTTGAAGTACATGTTTATTTCTATAATTGATGAATTTTACCTATTTTGAGTGTTGTTAATCACAAGTGTGGAACACTGAAAATTTATTGGCAACTATTTTCTTGTAGATGCCTATGTTGCTTGCTTTATCCAACCACTTTTTAATCAATAATTTTTCTAACCCTAAACCCATTTCTATCCCTATATTTTAAAATGTTTAAGTGACTATCCTTTTTCTCCCAATTCTCAAGGACTTTCACTAATCTTATGATTTTTTTTTAAAGAGGTAAACCATAAGGGTTGTTTTCTTAGACCTTAGCTTCAAAATATTATCTTAATTTATTCACAAATATTATAATGGATACCTCTTTAGTTAAAACCATATTAGCATTAGACTTTAGTCTTTTCCACCTTTTGTAAAATCTAGTTACTAATTCATTTTGATCTTGTTTAGAATTAATAAACACATAAATTGAGTATTTCCATCATAGTCATGTCATCATCAAACTCTTGATTAAGTTTGCTAAAAAAAACATCTAAGAAATCAATGGGGTGTTTTGAAAACATAAACTTGTCAAGCACATTACCTACAAAATCTCTTGCCATAATTTTTAATAATATTTTCTCATTATGCAACCAATCCCTATAATATGTAGTACATTTTGCTATGAAGGTTTGAGCTTTATTAATGCCATAATTGAAAAAATTAGGAATATTTTTGGACAAGTAAATAGGTTTCACATTAGGGGATAAATATTGACTTTGGTATTTTCTTAGAGTAGGGTCTAAATACATACACATAGTGACATTATAATTGGCTAGAGGAGGAGGTGGAGGAGGAGTATTAGGATTAAGAATCAAAGGAGGAATAACAAATTAAACTATAGGGGTTTTATTACTATTCATGATTTTAGCAAGATTATTTATTATGTTCTACATAATATCATTAATTGTTTGGTAGTATCTTACCTATTAGCCTTAATTAACCTATAATTTTCTCTTCTATAGCTATCCAACTAATAGACAAGAATTTCCTTTATTATGGTTACATATTTAACTAATTTTTGATACTGTAGGTTAGATAGAGGTTGGGACTAATGGGAATATTATCTTGCATTTGATATTTACATTTGTATAGCATTAGGTAGATAATACCAACACTCTCAAGGGACATGGAGATCCTAAGGTGGATTGATATGGATTGTCATAGTCCTTGGTTGGGTCCCTATCATCTTCATTATCAAAATCCTCTTCCCTATATGTGAGATCTTCTATATGCATATATTATTTAGGATGGAAAGAGAAATGAGGATGAAAAATGTAATGTTTTGAAGGAATGGAATAAACATCTCAATTTCTTGAAATTATTTCTTCTTAGATATAGTAACCTTTATAGCATTAAGAGAGACTATGGTAGAAACCATACAGATATGTAGAAAACTAATTTAGAGCAACCTAGATTTTAGAAAAATTATCAAGCCTCAATCAAGCTATGAAGATAAAGACCATTCAAAAACCATCATAGCTAAAGCAAGATTATTTTTTAAAATAAATTATAAGAAAAATAGGAAAGCTACAAATATACTATAGCAACCTACAACCAAAAGCAACACCTACAACAACTAATCTACTAAGCACTAATTGTTTAAATGAAATGTGAATACTTCAAAAGGTATATTTACAGGGTTCACTATAATATTTTGGAATAAATTGGTATAACTCATATAATTACTAGAACTAATACAAGAAATGCTAAAACACTCTAACTAAAACAATAAAAGCAACAAAATGTAAACTAAAAAGTAATAACCAAACTATTGTTATCCTAATCGAAGCAATTGAGATAATATGGAACAAATTTAATTTCTATATCAAAACTATCAACAAACATTTGTTATTCAAATACTAATGCAAAAAATAGTACTTGATATTGTAGGACATCAAGGATCAAATCATTAATGATAAATAAAAAATCAATAATTACTTAAATCTCAACCTATATTGCTTATGACATCACCATAGTAGCAAGAAAGGGGCACACCTAGCATTTTTATAGAGAACTCAAGATTATTTGGAACTTGAACTTGAATAACATTTAACTATGAAGATTGGTGGAGCACCCTATCCTCCTCCATACTTTTTGGACTTCCAACAAATAGAAAGAGAGGTGATAAAATGAAATGGATTTTTAATGGGAGATATAAAAAACTTTTCCTTTTGAGACTGGTGGCTAAATTACAACCTTGTTGAGACTATAAAATTGTAACCATCAATTACAAAGATGTCATTTTAATTGCATATATAAAAATATGTTAGGTTTTTGAGACTGGTCGCTAAATTACAACCTTGTGGAGACTGTAAAATTACAACCATCAATTATCCGCCCATGTAGAGGAGTTGGAGAGCAAGTGGGTAGTTAAACCTCTCTAGTTGCTGAGAGGCCTAGGTTCAAATCTCTCGCCTCACATGTTGCGGATATGTTATGTAATGGTTCCCTCATGGTCACACTCTGTTTACCCCTTGTGGCCACTACCAAAAAAAAAAAAAATTACAACCATGAATTACAAAGATTTTTTTTTATACATAGGGGAGTTGGTTACATCCATGCTATTTTTAGTAACTACCAAGAGTAGGGTTCAAACCACAAGGGCTACCCCCAACAAGCATATACCACCTCATTATTTTATAACCCAACATGAAGAGGACTACCATTCATGTCATTTTAATCGTATATATAAAAACATGTCAAATCAAATTTATTATTAATTATTTAAATAATTTAAAAATATTAAAATAATTAAATTAAACTAATCATAGAACAAATATTATTTTATTAATAAAAATATAAATAATCATGGGATGTAAGAAAAAGTGGTAGGAAGTGTAAAGTTTCACACTATAAACTAAGGTTTCAATCCCACGAGTAAATATTAATAATTGATCAAGGTTCAAATTTTTAAGGTACTATGATAGCATAGAATACTACTATGTGGTTGGTTGAGACTTGAGAGCATGATCATAATATGATATTTAAATGACACCAATTTAAATATTATATAATAAATTCTAAAAAATACATAAATAATACATAAATATATAATTATCACTTATCAAATAATTTGTAAAACCCAATAAATATTTGTAATAAATTCAAGTGATGCAAGACAATAAAAACCATTATATATATAAAATTTTACAAGTTGTTTATTTTATATTTCTCTGTTGGAATTTTCACGAAAAACTTTAATACTTCAAAAATATAAAAAATCTCAAATATTCATACCTTATAAAATAACAATATTGCTAGTTTTTTTTTGTTTGTTTGTCTGTTATATATATATATATATATATATATATATATATATATATATATATATATATATATATATATATATATGGTAAAATAATTTTTAATGTGCTTGAAACCATAGATCATATGAGACAAATATTATTTACCTAATATATATTTATCCCAACCATACTTCATTTATTGAAGTACGGTGCACAACCCTAGTCCTTGTAGGATTCAAATCTTAGACCTTTATTTAGAGTTTTAAAGTCTCCATAATTAGGCTACTCCTTTTACATGCACATATGCTTGCAAGTGAACATGGTGCTACTTTTACATAGTTTAACTACAAGAATAAATATTGCAACCTTAGAAATCTTCAAATATCTTTTACTAGTTAGAAAAGGGTAAAATAAAAATTATCCTTTCTAAAAAGACAAGTTTATTGGAGAGGGTATTTCAACAAAAGCAAATATATATTAAATTAAGATAAAATCCTTTACAATAAAAAAAGTGGGTGTGTTAACATATCCCATGGGGAATCAAATTAACTCTCATTGAAAAGGGTTAGTAAACAAAGCCACCAATAAAACAAAAGTTTACCGATCATGATCATTGATGATCATTACATCAAATAAATCATATCATATGGGGTAATGTACCTTGACATGCTGTCTTGCATAAACTGCTAGTGATTATGGGATGATAATCCACCCCTCTGTATCGTGATTAAAGCCTTAAAAACTAGCATCACTCCAACCAACAACTGACTCAGGTGAAACTAGTTGAACATCATCCCACCTTCCAACCTGACGGGATGAACAAGCAATTTCAAAATTAGGCTACTTCTTGATTGGTGAGGGTTGGGACCGATGCTAGTCTACGAGAGCACTTCTTGCATATGACAGAGGTTGACGATGAGAGCGGGATTGAAAATGCTCCTGAGAAGAGTACCCTTGGGGGATCCAACTCCATAGCAAATTTGTTGGCCTGAGTAGCCACATGTCATTAAAAACTTCTAATTTATCAGCATGAGTAAATGTGACACGTGTATACTATTTAAAAAAAATATATGTTACAAGCCTTCCAAATATGAAAGAGTATGCTAATCCTAAAAACCTGCCACACTTCAAAATGCAGAAGATACAAAGTAAAAGAGTCCCCAAGAAGATCTTGGGACCAAGAAACTCCCTCAGTTGTAAATGGGAAAAAAGGAAAGAACCCATTACCAAGCTTACCTAGATCTTCTGCAATTTCAAAAGAGGTGAGTATAAGACTCGGGTACACCACAAAAAAAATATTTAGGATCAAGAATTCCAATGTGCTTTAAATGTTCCGCCAAGGGAAGGCCTTGACACAACAAGCTCAACACAAAAAAATATTGCTTGGGCTCAACATAAGTATCCCAAACATTCTAAAATCTAAAATTTCATCTAGTCCTTGTAGAAAATAAGTTCCAATGCTGATTGAGCTTAGGCACTAGAGGAATATGAAGAGATAATCATTTATACCCCAAACGAGCCTTATAATTAAGTAAAGGAGTGTCAACATGCCATCTTCAGTTTGACCACCAAGGACGCTACGAGTGCAAACCGAGGTAAATTAAAATTTTACTCTTTACTAAAATGTCATATTATAATAAAATTAAAAATGAATACGAGTAAAAATAAACATACAAAATAATATAAATTAAAAAAACATTTGGAATATGAAAAAAATAATAATTAACCAACAAATATGAGTTAATATGTGCAAGTGTGGAAAAACAACCCACTAAATTTTTTTATAGTAATAAAATTTAAAAGAAACATAATTTTATTTGTGTATATACATACTAATGAAGTGGATTTTATCCCACCTCCTTATATATATATATGGAAAACAATATAAAATAAAACTTATTATAAATGGTGCTCAAGGCATGAATATTTTCTTGTTTTACATTTTTTTACTAATTTATTTATATGAGAACAAATAATATGACAAGTTTTTACTCCTTGTGGGATATAATAGATTGAAAAACTAGGGGCACCTCAGGGCCACCCTCCTCGTGAATTGAACTTGGGATTCCATTAGAAAAGTCCAATGCTTTTGCCATTATGGTGTCCTTGTTGGGACTTCACAAAATTTTACTTAACTTATTATAAAATAAAGAATTAAATTGATCATAATTTCATACATACACATTCTTATAAAAGCTAAGTATATATACATAAATTTAACTTATCAACTAAAAGAAACCTAATATTTTAATCAAGATAGTGCAAATAATAATATAAGATAGTGTAACAAATAATATATAAATATTGTTTAAATTAAATTACTTTTAATAAATTAATAATACTATATAATAGAGTCTAGCTTGCTTCCTTGGTTGTAATTAGGACAAATTATTCCAAAAAATATATCATCTTTTAGAAGCCATATATTTGCATAGAGTTATCTGATTCAAATGATCCTTTTACCATTTTGTATGAAATTTGAAGATATTTAAAATGAGTGGTCATACAAAAGAATCCTCGAAGTATTAAGGGAGATACATCCATGTGAAGAAAATTATTCAAAATAAGGGCAACATTAGGGAATTTTTTCTAGAAAATTTATCTCATATTTCAGGAGCCATATCTCTGTGAAGGGTTTTCTGATTTAGATGATTGCTGGACCAATTTGTGCAAAACTTGAAGAGATTTAAAATGACTAAAAATATAAATTATTTCAAGTATATGAAGGAGATAAACCTTATAAAGTTAGCCATGTGGAACAAGGGTAATGTGTATGACATATAAAATGTACCATTTCATTAACCAATATAAAATATGTTACAAGCAATATTTTTATTATAAATAACCCTCTTGGGATTTTTACAAATGGGACCTCCAAAGAAGAAGGTGACCCTTTTACAAGATAATACAATGGTGCTATGAAATATCCTATGCCACCATGAGAGTTGGGTAGGTTTTTGAAGCTTTGTTTGCTTTATGGACCACCCTAGAAGGTTGAAGGCTCCTCAAATATCCTTGCATACAACCCACAACAAAGAAGTCAATAGCATCAAGGGGTCTTCCTTCATCAAGTCCCAAATATTATAAATGATGCAAATAATAAACTCTAATAAATTATATTTAAACTAAAAGTATGATGCCAAAATGCTTGGTTCATGATCGTTTGAGGGCCAATGGTATTCTCTGCAGATTGTCTAGGAGCTTGACAACGGTGATTGTAAGCCATATAGGGTTAGACGACTGGGATCTCTGCTACTATGAGGTTGATGAAACTTGTTGTAGATCTTCATGGGGTATGTTTGATCTCTAGTAGTGATTTGGTGTCAATATGATGCTCTATTTGTGTGCAAATTCAAAAATGGGTTATGGAAATAGTGGGGATTTGATTCATTTCCATGGTTGATTGGTGATGAGCAAAGAGGGAGTCGATTGTGGATGGTGGATAAGCACACAAGGGAGTGTTGAGAGAATTTTAGCATAGTTTTGGTATAATAAATCATGTGTTGTTACAAATGAGATAAGGGAGGGGGTATTTATAGATTTTTGGCAAGGGTGAGGGGGTGGTGATTGGGCAATGACATGGCATGAGGTGGCATCCAAGTGGCATGTGGGAAGATCAAGAAAAATTTAGAGAATTCCTCATAGAGGAACATGTACCTTCTAATATTAATGATCTTGGGTGAGGTGAGTCCTCACCCACCCAAGTGTCATAAATTAGCATGGGGAGTGGAGACCTTGGGATGAGGTGGAGGAATTTTAAATTCCTAAAAAGTGCCATGTGGATTTGGGGAGGACTTGGAATTTATGAGGGATATTTAATGGGATCTTTGACTTGGGATTTGGGATAATTTTAAATTCCTATAAAAGTGCAATAAGGATGTAGGAGGGGTTTGGTAATTTAATGGGGGTATTTCCTAGGAGATTTGGTGGGGATTTGGAAAAGAATTAGGACTTTTGGAAATTTTCTTAGGCTTTTAGAATCTATTATGGGTCTTTTCAGGGGTTCGACTAAGGGTTAAATAGTGATTAAAGCTTTTATTAGAGGATTTGATTAAGGATTGATTGATATTTTGGGAATTTTGAGGAGGATTTGGGGGATTAAAGAAGGATTTGAGGGGAATTAGAATAATTTAAAAGGGGTTAGAGGAATTTAGGAAGAATTAGGGAAATTAGGATATTATGGAGAATTAAGGAGGAATTAGAGGAGGTTAGAAGAATTAGAGAGGGGTTAGAGGAATTATAGGGGAATTAAGGAAATTAGAGGGATTAGAGAAGAATTAGAAGAAATTAGAGAGAATAGAGAGGAATTAGAATAATTAGGGGAGAATTAGGAGGATTAAGAGGAATTTAGAAAGAATTAGAAGGATTAGATAGAAATTAGAGGAAGTTAGAGAGGATTGGAGGGAAATTAGGGGAATTAAGAGAAATTATATGAATTTGAAGGAAAATTTATGGGATTTGAAAGAATTAAGATATATTAAAGAGGGTATTAGGGATTTTAAAAGGAATTGGGAAGAAATAGGAAAATTGGGGACTTTGGGAGGTGTTTTAGGAATTTGTAAAATTAATCAAAATTTAGGTTTTTAGGAGTACAAAATAATATATTTTTAGTATCTAAATTTACCCTTTTTTGTATCATATTGTGTGTGAACATAATGTGGTGCAAAAATATATGACACTAGCTACTGGATTGATGATGGATAATGATGAATGGATGATGATGATTGATGAGTGATACAAATGAAATCTAGCTTGAGGAGGGTGATGTAAGATTACCTCAAATAAAGAGTAATGTAGGATGCCCTAATTATTGAATGGATAAATGCCCTTGAATATTTTCCCTTGAAAAAATAATGAAATTATTTGATGTGGTAAGCTGACCAACAATTAGTAGGTGTCCTTACAACACTTCAATCGATTTGTCAAAGTGTGATTGGGTGAGTAACCATATAGTCATAGGAATAGGGTATACCAAATTGATTGAATTTGGTATTTTTATTGAAGGAGATAAGCTCTGCTATTTGCTCCATCAAAGGGGGTTATATGATAGTATCAGACAAAGATTCTTGGACATATGCGACTCCAGTATTGGGTGTTAGGTTTTGGACTTATTTGGGATAGAATGTATGGGTAATTTTGACCCCATAAAGTGATGAGTTGATGGAGGGAGGAACGAATGACAATGATGAAGCACTTAATAAATGGAGTAATATGGAATGGATAATAGAAAAATGAAGATGAGATAATCAAAGAGTGAAACTTGATAGGAAACGAGGGAAGAATAATGGTGGGATATTGTTTTTGGAATAACGATGAGTGTCCTTATGGTAATATTTTCATCCTATCAGAGTGCATGGATAACCAATAGCTACAACTGCTAGGTGTACTATATTAGATCACTAGTTATGAGGTTAACTTATAAAGTAATTAAATTACATAAAAGGAAACGATTGCCCTAGGAAAGAGATGAAAATAAATCTAATCTATGAAAGTGAAAATGTGCATTAAATTATTCTATGAAAGCATCAAAAGACATGGAAGTAAAGTGATCCTATGAAAATTTTAAAAGATATGAAATTAAAGCCATCCTAGGAAAGCAAAAAAGTAAATCTAATCTACGAAAGTGATAAAATTTAGGAAAATAAATCTAATATAAGAAAGCGATAAAATATAGGAAAGTAAATCTAGTCTATGAAAGTAGGAAAGGAAATCTAGTCTATGAAAGTGATAAAAAATGCAAGAAAGTAAATCTAATCTATGAAATTGATAAAATGCAGGAAAGTAAATCGAATCTACAAAAGTGATAAAATGTAGGAAAGTAAATCTAATCTATGAAAGTGATAAAATGTAGGAAAGTAAATCTAAGCTACAAGAGTAGGAAAGGAAATCTAGTATATGAAAGCGATAAAATACAGGAAAGTAAATCTAATCTAAAAAAGTGATAAAATGTAGGAAAGTAAATCTAATCTATGAAAGTGATAAAATGCAAGAAAGTATAGCTAATATATGAAAACAATAAAATATAGGAAAGTAAATCTAATCTACAAAAGCGATAAAATACAGGAAAATAAATCTAAACTATGCAAGCAATAAATGATATGAAACAAAATCTAAACTAGGAAAGCAATGAATTATTGGAGATAAACTAATCTAGATAAGTGATAAAATATTGATTATTAATTATTCGAGATTGATGGATGATTGATTGGTTGGTTTATTGATTGATTGAGTGATTAATTGGTTGATTTATTGGTTGATGATTAAGGTGGTAAGGGTTCATAAACATATAACATTTGATGTGATTAGGGAAAGGTGCAATACCTAGGACACCCCCAAGTTGATTTATGATTGATTATCAAGTGGTAAGGGTTCATACACACCCAAATATGATGTTATTAGGGGAAAGGTATGATACCTTGGACACCCACAAGTTGATGGATGATTAATGATAAAGTGGTAAGAGTTCATACACACCCAAAATTGATGTTATTAGGGGGAATGTGTAATACCTTAGACACCCCCAAGTTGATTAATGATTTATGATCAAGTGGTAAGGATTCATACATACCTAAAATTTATGTTATTAGGAGGGAGGTATGCTACCTAGGATAACCCCAAATTTATTGATGATTATTGGGATGTATAGAGGGACATCATTTTGAGTTGCATCATGCATTTCATTTCATTCATCATTTTTTTTTTAAATAGATGAGACCATCTAAAATGGTTGCAGGATGTGGTCGTCTAGGATGGTTGACCACAAGGGCCATATCAGAGAGTCACACACCTATAAAATATAAATAGGGGTTTTGGGCATGTGACTAGTCATTTTCACCATTGGTAATGAGAGAAAATAGGAGAGAGAGAGAGGTGTCAGAGAAAATTTATTATGGAGTGCTTGCAAGTTGGAAATTTAAAGTGAGGACATGGCCATGGGAGGGTTGATGATGGGAATGGAAGGGAGTGTAGAGGTGGTAAGTCAACATTTTTTTTCCATATTTTATTTTATTGAATGGTAAAATAAACCTTAGGACATGGTTTTATTGATTTTGGATCTATTTTTGTGGTTTTTATTTTTTTATTTTTTTTATGAGAAAAATGAAATCGTAGATTAGAGATAGGTTAGAATAGGGATTATGATGAGTGCTATATTGGTGTGTGGAGGTTTTTATTGGTTATTGTTGTTTTTGGTTTTGTTTTTTATGATAGGGGGGATTAAATTTTTATGGATGTGAAATGTGATTGTCCATGGTCGGATAACCATATAGCATGACCGTTTAGGCTCAAATAATGATGTAGTATGGTCCTCCAGGTTTGAATGGTCATGATATTTTTTTTTGGAATAATGTATATGATGTAATAATGATATGTTGGTGATTGTGTGTTGATTATTTTACAATGAAAGCTATTGAGACTGAGACACCACTTCAAGAAGACCTTTTATGAGGCAAGGAGGTGTTGAGAAGCAACACCCCCCCACTGAAAAATGAGATTCCATCCTTAGAAAATCCTGAACTTCCATTTTTGCAGCAGGGACCCTCTTGATAATTTTCAGGTTTTAAATCCAAATTTGCTTGCCTCCTTTTTAAAGTTGTGCTTTTTCTTGCATTCCAATTGTGTTATCCAAGAATTCACTTTTTACATGCTAGAATCATTCATGCACAAATAAAATCTTGCACCGGTATCGAGAAAAATCCAGAAAATAGTTGCATAAATTCATGAAAAATCAAACTTTCCATTTTTGGTAGTGTCGCGATATCGCGACACTTCCATTTTCGAAAATGTCGCGAAATCGCGACAGTAAATCAAAAAGCAGACTAAGTCATTTTTGTGTAGCGAAATCGTGACACTTTCCATTTTTGGAAGTGTCGCGATATCGCGACATTTCCATTTTTGGAAAGTGTCGCAAAATCGCTGCCGGTCGGAGGAGAGAGAAAGAAAACGTACGGAAGGGCACGATTTTGCGACATGTCGCGAAATCGCGACATGTCGCATTTTCACGGTAGGAGAGAGAAAGTGGGCTGCAGAATAAAAAAATTGGCTAAGTATGAAAATGGTCGCGATTTCGTGACATGTCGCGAAATCGCGACACTTTCTGGAGAGAGAAGGAAAGGAGACGAAGAAAGAAGCCAAGTGCAAGGGCAGGCGCGATTTTGCGACATGTCGCGAAATCGCGACATGTCGCAGTATCGCGACTGTTGGAGCAGAAAGTTGCGGTTGACGGAGAAGGGTCGCGATTTCGCGACATGTCGCAAAATCGTGACATGTCGCGTTTTCGCGGCCGACGGGGGAAGAAGTTGTCGATGAGCCAGGGACGTCACGATTTCGCGACATGTCGCGGAATCGCGGTAGGAGAGAGAAAGTCCTAAGTTGACCAGAAGTGCATTCCAGTGGAAAACAGAAGGCATCCTGGGGTAGCGACACGTGTCAAAGCGTGAGGCAGACAAACAGAAGCCGACATGCAAGCTTGCTTTAGGGTTTTTAGCCTGATTTAATCTGTTTTAACCTTTAAAGCTTCTGATTTAATGATTTTAAAGTGCTAATATAATCTTTTTGTCTTTCATGCAGGATTCCATCTGGCACTTGCGGGACAACCGAGAAAGGCCATAAAGTCAAAGTTAAAGTGCAGATTTGATCGAGGACCGCCATGCTAGAGGAGAAGATGCCGGTGAAAGCATTCAATAGCAAATTTATGACAGAATTGATAGCATGAAGACAATTTCAACACAGGGATGGCCTTGCGAGGATGAATTGATGGAGAAGTGGTGACTCATCCGGCTCACCAGCAGAATTAATGGAGGCATTTATTTGCAGCTGCGGATGAATGCAAGTGGCTTTAGATTTTATCTTCTCCATTTATGGCAGCTGACTGCACAGATTTGCAGAAGGGTTAAGTTCTATCCGGACTTTGATTTTAAATGGATTTTTATTGTAAAACCCGGGTCCTAGGGTTTAGATGTGATAATATTTGCAGTTATGAGAAGAAGATATTTCTGAAAAGATCAGGGTCTGTCCTGAGTCTATAAATACTTCTTCTCAATGTAATCGCGGGAGGCGGAGACTTAGAAATAAAAGGCTTATAAGCAATTTCTTGCAAATTTTGTGAAATCCTTTGTTTCTGGACTTGGAGTTGATGTGCTTTAGCTTTTCTGTGATAGCATGGCCAGGAGCCTAATCTTTTGCAGAGTGTGATAAGTGTATCTTCTTTTGTTATCCGTTCCATTAAAGTTTGTTAGATATATGTTGTGAATCTGCCATTATCAAGTTTAAATATGTTGTTAGGCTTCAGCTTGTTCCCTTGCCTCGCTAGGGGAAATTACAGATTTGAGGTTAAGTTTGTTCTAATTGCTCTGTCTTCATCGTGTGAGCTAGGCCGCCGGTGAAAGATACCAGTTTTAACCAAACTACCCCTTGGATTTATAATTTTCTCGCTAGATCTGTTTCACTCGCCTTGTGCTCTTAGTTGAAAGTGATCTTAGACCGATTGGACACTTTCTTCTTTGATTTGTTCTGTTGTGAAGCTGATAGCATAGATAAGATTGATAGTTTAGGGTTTTACAGTTGATGTCTGATAAACTTCTCTTTCTGCCCTACCCTACCCTCTCTTTGTTTTCGGTGAAATGATCCATTTTTATTTTCTTTGTTTGTCTTTTATTTAAATCTGCTGACCCATGAGAGCTAGATCAAAGAATCAAGTTAAATCTGATTGTCAACAACTTTTGCAACTACTGAACAAGTTCAAGAACCCCCTGTAAGGTAACAGAGCAGTCCATATTGAAATCTATTCCAGAAGTGGAAAAGAGTGAATAGCCATTCGACCCAACTCTGTAACTCGCACCTTGGATAACCAGCTAGATCCTAAAGTGAGTGGGATCCGTCCCGTGGGTGTCTCCGGAGCTTCCTTGCCCATCCTTTCCCGGGGTGTGCATGAAAGCCGGACCAACACCTAATTGGCGCTAGAAGGAGGGCCCATGAACTCAGTTCAAGTATTGTAAGGGCATAACAACAACATTTGTAAGGACCCACACTGAACTTCAGTGCAGTGTTGTTAGTACAGTTGTCAGTACAGTATTTTAAATTGCCAAATACAGAACCTGTTGAGAACTCGCAAAGTTATAAGTGCTTGTGAAAACCGGATTCTACATACAGGGGTAACAAGGTCCCACCCCGAAGCTGGAGAGCTCCTTGTTCCTGAATTAGAAACTCCGAGAAGAAGTAGCCACAGAAGGGCCACATCTCTATCACAGATAGTTTTATCACCACTGATTGTTACTCCAACCAGAGCTCAGAATATCCCTGTTAATCCATTAGCTATGGCAAATTGGTTGGGCTCCACAACTTTGAACATTTCGGGTATAGCCCATGACTTGCCCAGAAATCCAGAAAGATACCTCCCTAGGTATACAAACATGATGGGACAAGAACTGCAGAGGAACACTTAGTTGCATTCAAGAATGCACTGAAGTTATTAAATGTACAACATGAGGATGTTGCCTGCAGACTCTTCCCGTTTACTCTCCAGGAGGGAGCTTATGATTGGTTTCTAAATCTTACCAATGATTCCATCACCAGTTGGAATGATTTAGAGAAAGTTTTTGTGTCACAATTCGGAGAAGTGATAGATCCCAACATTTTATATCAGCAATTTTCTGGCATCAAAAGAGAACTGAATGAGTCTATTAGATCCTATAATGTCAGATTCCAGAAAGCTTATGGTAGACTCACCGGCTATTATGTGCCGAATGCTGACACTGGCATTAGAGATTTTCAAGAACTCTCTAGACCCAATGACCTCTATCTTCTTGAAGAGAGATGCCACTGTTACCAATTTGACAGAAGCTTACAAAGAAGCTTTAATCCTGGAAAGACAGTTGGGACCCCAACCTTTAAATCTTCAACAAACTCCTCTGATCACTCAAGTTGCTCCTGTGTTCAATCCCATCCCACATCAGATGATGCTGCCAGTTTGTCAGACTTTACCATCAGCAGCACCAGTGGCTGCTGCACCTATTGAGAATGTACAGAACCCTGTGAAAGAGGCTGACAATGCAAGGATTGAAGAAGTCTCAAAGATTGTTCAAAAGCTGGCCAATGATTTTTTGAGTTTTAAAAGGCAAACTTCTACTGGAGACAATCCCAACAGATACTCATATCAACCAAACAGATTTAACAGGCCCCCATATGAGCCTAATAAATATTACAAGGGTAAAACTCATGATGTGAACATTTGTGATTTGGCCCTGCCCAACTGGTGCAGAATTCATGCCACTTCTCAGCATGGGGAGTTAGACTGTCTGGAATTTTGCAATGCATTTGAAGCCTTGTCTGGTGATCTGATCTCCCCGAAAATCAAAGAACTGCTGATGGCCCAAGTTCATCTGGCCACAGTGCAGCTATGGTCCTGGATTCTTTCTCTTTCCCGGATGAATCTGAGAATGTAGTTGAAATGCCCATGGATGAAGTACAGGCTTTCCAACAGTACATGTAAGAGATAATTACAACCTGAGAAACAAGAATCCTGAGCCTAATACCACATCAACTCCTCCTGACAACTCTCACAATATTCCTCCTGACCCCTCTCCAAGCAATAATCCACCTCCACCAAAGGGAGGAGCTCAAAGAGTACCAGATGTTGCTATTCCTCCACTTAACAAAGGATATAACATAGTGGAGGATATGAAAAATATTAAGGCTAACATTACTTTGCATGAGTTGGCACGATTTCAGAGCAGAGAGATAATCTGATAAAGACATACTCTGGCCCTGCTACTAAACCTGTGGATAAAGGGAAGAAAATAGCCAATGCCAATCTGGCCATGTACAAGGAAAAGACTGAAGTTCCCCCATTTTTACTGACTGTCAGAATTTTTGGGAAGAATTTACATAATTGTTTGGTAGATTCAAGTGCATCTGCTAATGTCATGCCACTGGCAATTTGTCGCAGTTGGGGCTGACCCCAATGAAGTCTGAGAGGAGAGTTGTCCAATTGGACAAGTCAGAAGTTAAGGTTGTGGGAGAGCTGCAAAACATTCACATTCAATTGGCATCTGAGCCAAGGGCTCAACATAAGATCGAAATCCAAGTTGTGGATATCCCAGTGGGGTATGGAATGCTGTTGAGTAGGGATTGGTCTAAGTCTCTAAATGGATATCTGGCAACAGACTTTTCACACATGTGGTTGCCATGGAAGGGTGTGGCCAATCAATTGCGGGTTGACAGAGAACCCAGGTACAAGCACACGATTACAGAGTACAATGCCGCAAATGAAACTGTCAATATTGCAGAAGTAGACATTGGAGTCTACAATTTAACAACTGGGCAGAATAATAAATTTAACAAAGCTCATCCTCGTACATACTAATGAAGTTTGGACACTTCATGTGGATGGAGCAAGATGTAAGGTGGTTCTGGAAAGGGGCAGTCCTCAAAGGACCTCAAAGTCAGACATTTTTTATGTCTTACCGCCTGTAGTTCCCATGTACTAATAATTTAGCAGAGTATGAAGCTCTGATTTTAGGTTTAAAATTTGCATTGGATAGAAATGTGAAAAACATTCAAGTTTTCACTGATTCAGAATTAGTGGCAAGCCAAGTCAGGGGTAAGTTTCAATGTAAAGCCTCTTATCTGAAAGGATACAAACACAGAGCCTGGGATCTTGTGGAAGGCTTTGATGCCTTTAACTTAACACATATACCCAGGGAACAAAATTCACATGCAGATGTCTTGGCATCTTCAGCTGCAAGTTTAAAGCCATTGGAAGATTTTAAGTGGGATAAGTTTTCAATTGAGTTAGTCCCCTGTCCTTCAGTTCCAAACAATATAGACAGCTTTCAAGTTTTCTCAGATGATCAACAGATTGTGAACTTTCTGCAGAGTACCAATACCTTTGAGAATGCTATAATTGATGAGGGCCAAAGGGACACCCTGATGGAACAGTTAGATGATGACAGGGGAATCATGAGATTGAAGGACAACAGAATCCCAAAGGGAATGGTAGAGCTGGAGAGGCTATTCGATGTTGACAAGATCAGGCAAAGGGTGAATTCTGAGGATTATGTGGGCACCACAGACAATGAGACTAAAAATTTGAATGTAGGAACTGAAGAGGATCCAAGGAACATCAAGTTGGCAAAGGACTGTGATCCAGAGATAAAGAGAAATATGATTGATTTCCTGCACAGGTCTAAGGATGTAATGGCCTGGTCATACAAGGATTTAAAGGTATTTGATCCAAAAGTTTACACCCACATCATACCTTTGAAAGAATCTTGCAAGCCTTTCGGACAAAAATAGAGGCATGTTAATGCTCGTTAGAACCCCTTATTCGTAAAGAAGTGGAGAAGCTCTTGAGTGCAGCAATTATTTTTCCTATCGGGCATTCTACTTGGGTGGCCAATCCGGTGCCGCCAGAAGAAGAATGGGGAGATCCGCCTTTGTGTGGATTTCAGGAATCTAAACAAAGCATCCGAAAAGGACAACTATCCCCTGCCTTCTATGGATGAAGTCCTACAGATTGTTAATGGATCAGAGATGATGTCTTTTCTGGATGGCTTCTCAGGCTATAATCAGATTCTAGTTGAGAAAGAGGATAGAATGAAGACTGCTTTTACAACCAAGTGGGGGACTTTTGCTTACAAAAGGATGCCATTTGGGTTGATAAATGCAGGAGCAACATTTCAGAGAGCAATGGACCATGCCTTCAAGGGGCTTATGGGCAAATGTATTGTAGTTTACATGGATGATCTAACAGTCTTTTCCAAATCTAAGTTTGACCATGTAAAGCATTTAGAGTCTGTGTTTAACAAGTGCAGAGAGTTTGGCATTTCTCTGAATCCAAAGAAATGCATATTTGGTGTAACAGAAGGCAAGCTCCTGGGGCACTTAGTCACAAAGGATGGCATTTCTATGGACCCAAGCAGAGTTGAGGCCATATCTGGCATACCATTTCCCAACTCCAAGAAAGAGTTGAGATCATTCTTTGGAAAGATTAACTTTGTCAGAAAGTTTATCTCAGGCTTTGCAGAGATAGTTAAACCAATGAATGATATGTTAAAGCAAACTGCCCAGATTTCCTGGACCACTGAAGCTAAGACTGCTTTTCAAGAAATCAAGACAACCATTAAACAAGCACCAGTCTTAGTAAGCCCGGATTTCAGTGTAGATTTCTATCTATACACATTCTCTTCTGAACATACACTTGCTGCAGTGCTGACTCAACGGAGAGATACAAGAGAACATCCAATTGCTTTTAAGAGCACTAATTTGAAGGGAGCTGAACTGAAATATTCCCGTTTAGATAAACAGGCCTATGCTTTGGTAAGGGCAAGAAACAGCTTCAGACATTATATACTCGAAGCAAAACTCATGCCATAGTGCCGGACCCAACTCGTGAAGTATCTTCTAAGTCAAAATGAGTTGGGTGAACTGAGGGGCAATTGGGTCACCAGGCTGCAAGAATATGACTTGGAAATTAGGCCTGCTAAACTGATCAGAGGACTTGGTTTGTCCAGGCACATTGCTGAAGTGCCTCCACAGTAGGAAGTTAATCAATTAAACTCTGAATCTGATGATTGGTATGGGGATATCATTCATCTGCTACAGTTTGGAGTTTGCCCATCCCATTTGAACAGAACTCAAAGGAGAGCATTAAAGTTAAAAGCTGCTCACTATCTCCTCAAGGCAAGTACTCTGTATAGGGAGAATTATGCTGGCATCTTTCTAAGGTGCATTTCTCCCAGTGAAGTCAATGAAGTCATGGCTAGTTTTCATGAAAAACTAGGGGCAGGACATTCATCAGGATCTGCCACTGCACATAAGATACTGAGAGCAGGCTATTACTGGCCTACACTTTTTAAGGATGCACATCAGCATGTCAGAACCTGTCATCAATGCCAGACTTTTGCAGCTAAAGAAGCCAACCGGGCCCTGCCATTGCAGCCAGTGGTGATAAACAAACCTTTCATGCAGTGGGGACTTGATTTTGTGGGGGTAATCAATCCAAATTCCTCAGCAGGACATAAATATGTGCTGACAGCTACTGACTATTGCACAAGGTGGGTTGAAGCAGCAGCCACCACAAGAAGTACAGCCCAGGAAGTCATTGAATTTCTTGAATCAAATGTCATAACTAGATTTGGGGTTCCCCTGAATTTGGTCTGTGATAATGGGCCAGCCTTCCAATCATTGGAGTTTGCAGATTGGGCATACCATATGGGGATAGTTATCAGATTCTCATCCAACTATTATCCCCAAGGCAATGGATTGGCTGAGTCAACAAACAAGAACTTAATGAATGCCATCAAGAAGTCTGCAGCAGATAAACCCAGGCAGTGGCATACATTGTTGAAATATGCACTTTGGGCTGATCGAATAACACACAAGGTGGCTCTTAAGACCTCTCCCTTTGTTTTGCTGTATGGTACCCAGCCAATTGTTCCCATCTCCTTGAAGTTGCCCACCTACCAATTTGCCTTAGATTATTTTGAAGATCATGATGATGCAGAAGCCCGAGTTTTAGATTTGACTAACTTGCAGGATGAAAGACTCCAAGCCCTGGAGCACTTCAGCAGACACCAAGAAACTGTCAAACGGTGGTTTGACAAGAGGGCCAAAGTGAAGGCTTTTAGACTGGCTGACTTAGTGCTTCTGTGGGACAAGGCCCATGAGAAGAAGGGTAAACACACAAAGCTGCAGCCACTGTGGATAGGCCCCTACCAAATTGCTGAAATATTGGGTAACAATGCATTCCGCTTGCAAGACCTGGATGGTAATTTTTTGGACCTCCCTGTTAATGGTCAATACTTGAAACATTATTTTTCCATTGTTCCATCCAATGTATCATTTGAGTAAGCTATGAAGAAGTTGTAACATGTGTACATATTGTGAATAGCTCTCCCGTTTTATTTGCTTTAGTTCTTTATTGCAGTTCTTTTTCTTTGTTGTCTGTACAATTGCTTTAGTTTATTTCAGTGCTGTTGCAGTTTAGCTTTGCTGCAGTTCAGCAGTTTTAGTTGCTTTGCTTCAGTTCTTTTAGTTTGTTTCTTTTATTGCCTATTTAGTTTTTATTTTCTTCCCTGCATTTCCTTTTCTTTACTGTCTGTACAGTCTTTTGTTTCAGTTCTTTTCTTTGCTATCTGTTCAGTTTATTTTATTCCCTTACCTGTACAGTTTTGTGCTTTAGTCTGTACATTTTTATTTTGTTTTGCTTTAAGGCCTGTGTCTGTCCTTGGAAGTCTGTGCAAAGTCCTTTGGCTTCTAAAATATTCTGTCCTTTAACCTCTGCCTGAGCAATCAATGAAAAGTCAGCCTGCTAAAAATTGTTTTATTCCGAGCCGATCAATCCACAATCCAATCCCCATGTCTGTTCACTATTCTAATTGAGATAGTCTGCTTGCACTGAACTGTAGAACTATTTTGTTATTCAAGACAAAGGTAGAGAGATGATTGGATCTTGTGTCTTACTTGCCACAGTTGTTTTAATGATAGAAAAATTGCTATGCTGTTTAGTTGGAGGAACTCCCGGGGAATCCAAGAAAAGCTGGTTATGAGAGGGGACTATGATTCATGCAATTATTTGGGTGTCACCAGAGGCTATTAATGCCTAGACTGAAACAGTTGCAAATTGATCAAGTGTTAGAAGAAAATTGTGATTTCTCTAAAAGCATTTCAGATATTGATATATTTCAAAAAGAAGAGAGAAAAAAAAAAAAAAGAGAAAAAAAAAGAAAAAAGAGTTGAACAATTAAAAGAGGCAGCCAATACTTCCAAAGATATTTTTATTGAATTATAGATTCTGCCCTACAGTTGTAAATTTGGGTCGTGTAAATCTAAAGGGTAACTCTGTCTAGGCTGTAAAAGGCTAAACTAGTAAACAGAGCTCTACTCGGTTTCCCCTTTTACAATCTAGAAAAGCTGATCAGTCCAAAGTTCATCATTCAATCCAGTCATCCTTGAAGAAAGTTTTATACCCTTTGAAATTGCACATCAGAAATCTTCCTTGAAGTAATCCAACCCAGTATGTCCTTGGGAAATTTTAACAGCTCGGAAGTTAGTAGTCAATTTATTGTGAAGAATGTCTCGTGGCAAGGCATGATGCATGGTCTTTTTGTTTTGAAACCAGAGTCTTGGGTTCTAAAATAGTGCTACTATTTTACCCGCAGATATCGCCATTTGTTGAGAAGCAACACACCCCCACTGAAAAATGAGATTCCATCCTTAGAAAGCCCTGAACTTCCATTTTTGTAGCAGGGACCCTCTTGATAATTTTTAGGTTTTAAATCCAAATTTGCTTGCCTCCTTTTTAAAGTTGTGCTTTTTCTTGCATTCCAGCTGTGTTATCCAAGAATTCACTTTTTACATGCTAGAATCATTCATGCACAAATAAAATCTTGCACCGGTATCGAGAAAAATCCAGAAAAAAGTTGCATAAATTCATGAAAAATCAAACTTTCCATTTTTGGTAGTGTCGCGATATCGCGACACTTCCATTTTCGAAAATGTCGCGAAATCGCGACAGGTAAATCAAAAAGCAGCTAAGTCATTTTTGTGTAGCGAAATCGCGACACTTTCCATTTTTGGAAGTGTCGCGATATCGCGACGTTTCCATTTTTGGAAAGTGTCGCAAAATCGCTGCCGACCGGAGGAGAGAGAAAGAAATCGTACGGAAGGGCGCGATTTTGCGACATGTCGCGAAATCGCGACATGTCGCATTTTCGCGGTAGGAGAGAGAAAGTGGGCTGCAGAATAAAAAAATTGGCTAAGTATGAAAATGGTCGCGATTTCGCGACATGTCGCGAAATCGCGACACTTTCTGGAGAGAGAAGGAAAGGAGACGAAGAAAGAAGCCAAGTGCAAGGGCAGGCGCGATTTTGCGACATGTCGCGAAATCGCGACATGTCGCAGTATCGCGACTGTTGGAGCAGAAAGTTGCAGTTGACGGAGAAGGGTCGCGATTTCGTGACATGTCGCGAAATCGTGACATGTCGCGTTTGCGGCCGACGGGGGAAGAAGTTGCCGATGAGCCGGGGACGTCACGATTTCGTGACATGTCACGAAATCGTGACATGTCGCGTAATCGCGACAGGAGAGAGAAAGTCCTAAGTGAGCCTGAAGTGCATTCCAACGGGAAACAGAAGGCATCCTGGGGTAGCGACACGTGTCAAAGCGTGAGGCAGACAAACAGAAGCCGACATGCAAGCTTGCTTTAGGGTTTTTAGCCTGATTTAATCTGTTTTAACCTTTAAAGCTTCTGATTTAATGATTTTAAAATTGCTAATGCATCTTTTGTCTTTCATGCAGGATTCCATCTGGCACTTGCGGGACAACCGGGAAAGGCCATAAAGTCAAAGTTAAAGTGCAGATTTGATCGAGGACCGCCATGCTAGAAGAGAAGATGCCGATGAAAGCATTCAATGGCAAATTTATGGCAGAATTGATAGCATGAAGACAATTTCAACTCAGGGATGGCCTTACGGAGATCAAATTGATGGAGAAGTGGTGACTCATCCGGCTCACCAGCAGAATTAATGGAGGCATTTATTTGCAGCTGCGGATGAATGCAAGTGGCTTTAGATTTTATCTTCTCCATTTATGGCAGCTGACTGCATAGATTTGCAGAAGGGTTAAGTTCTATCCGGACTTTGATTTTAAATGGATTTTTATTGTAAAACCCGGGTCCTAGGGTTTAGATGTGATAATATTTGCAGTTATGAGAAGAAGATATTTTTGAAAAGATCAGGGTCTGTCCTGAGTCTATAAATACTTCTTCTCAATGTAATCGCGGGAGGCGGAGACTTAGAAATAAAAGGCTTATAAGCAATTTCTTGCAAATTTTGTGAAATCCTTTGTTTCTGGACTTGGAGTTGATGTGCTTTAGCTTTTCTGTGATAGCATGGCCAGGAGCCTAATATTTTGCAGAGTGTGATAAGTGTATCTTCTTTTGTTATCCGTTCCATTAAAGTTTGTTAGATATATGCTGTGAATCTATATTATCAAGTTTAAATATGCTGTTAGGCTTCAATTGTTCCCTTGCCTGCTAGGGGAAATTACAGATTTGAGGTTAAGTTTGTTCTAATTGCTCTGTCTTCACTGTGTGAGCTAGGCTACCGGTGAAAGATACCATTTTTAACCAGCTGCCCCTTGGATTTATAATTTTCTGCTAGATCTGTTTCACTCTGCCTTGTGCTCTTAGTTGAAAGTGATCTTAGACTGACTGGACACTTTCTTCTTTGATTTGTTCTATTGTGAAGCTGATAGCATAGATAAGATTGATAGTTTAGGGTTTTACAGCTTGATGTCTGATAAACTTCTCTTTCTGCCCTACCCTACCCTCTCTTTGTTTTCCGTGAAATGATCCATTTTTATTTTCTTTGTTTGTCTTTTATTTAAATCGCTGACCCATGAGAGCTAGATCAAGAATCAAGTTAAATCTGATTGTCAACAACTTTTGCAACTACTGAACAAGTTCAAGAACCCCCTGTAAGGTAACAAAGCAGTCCATATTGAAATCTATTCCAGAAGCGAAAAAGAGTGAATAGCCATTCGACCCAACTCTGTAACTCGCACCTTGGATAACCAGCTAGATCCTAAAGTGAGTGGGATCCGTCCCGTGGGTGTCTCCGGGGCTTCCTTGCCCATCCTTCCCGGGGTGTGCATGAAAGCCGGACCAATAGGAGGGAGTTTACAATAGAAGAGTGGAAGTGGTTATGAAATATTGGTTTAGAGGGGGTAACAAGGTTGGAGATAATACATGCTAATCATGCCAACATCATGATGTTGGCAAAAAAATGGAATCCAAATATGTGAACCTTTCACATGTTTATCGATGAGATTATGATCATGTTGGATGATGTGTATCATATATTTTGGTTTTTAATGGAGGAAGAGGATTTAGATGGTAGGTAAAAGAAAGAGGGAGGTCATGTTGGCCCATTTTTATAGATAGATATGGAGGGACATCGATGTGGAAAATTATGGAGTCCTCTTTGAGTTGCACTATAAGGTGAGGCTCCTAACAATGAGGTATGCTATTTTTATGAAATTGATGTTTGAATGTCATATTGTTAGACTCATCAAATGCACAGTTTCCATAGAACCTATTTGGGTTAGTCATGGATTTTGTGGAGAGCCATAGACTTATAGAGTTTTGTACAAGGTACAATGATAAGGATGATTGGGCTTGGGATGTAGCCTGCTCCTATAGGTATGGGCATGGAAGCACTTCTAGTTGGGGCGACCTTGAGGGTTTCCATGGGAGGAACATATGTATATGGACAAGATGTTCCTTATGCATTGATATGGTGTAAGGTTAGGGAGAAGAGAAATATTCATCTATATTTAGACATATTGGCTTATTATGAGGAGTTGTGGGCTAGATTAATGCCACAAGATGTTGTTTGGAGGTCATAGAAGGGAGAGCCAACTTGGAGGGAGGATGGGGAGCATTTTATTGGGTGTGATAGGGAAGGTGGGTGGTTGGAAAACATAGGACAGAGTATGATTATTTTTAGTATGCTTGTGTACTAAGGAAGTTTAGGTTGAGGTAGAGTGTTCCTTCTCCACCAGTAGTATATCGATGATGGAGTGAGATAGTCATAGACCTATAATATGAGCTAGTGGGAGTGAAGGTGGATGAGATATTGGTAGTGGGGTATGTAGAGGATGTAGGGACCACACTTGAGTATAATGAGTGGTGGGGTACATAATAATTATAGCTAGAGCCTAAGGGAGGCACAACAAAAGGGGAGATGATATGGAGGAGGGGGAGCAAGAGGAGCCACTATGATAATGTATTCAATATCAGGTGGATAGTGGGGTAGGACCATAATGGGTGGTAGATAAGAGGGCCAATATGGATTGTGGGTTTGATGGGGGATATGGAGGTGAGGAGTGGGGTGAGGAGTATGGCACTATAGCAAATCAAGTTTACATCTTGGAGGAACAAAAAAAAAAGTGGGAGACTACCTATGCATTGGAAGTGGAGCTAGTGGGAGGATGAGAGGTAGTAATAGAAGGGATTGGAGGAAGAGAGAGATACACTATAGGAATAATTATAGATCTTGAAAGAGGATATGGACAAAGTAGTAGTAGATTAGAATGGCTTGCATAATCAAGGGACTATTATGACAATAAATATAGATAGGTTAGCACAAGAGGTGGAGTGGTTGCATGCATAGGGATTGACAACAAGGCATAAGACCAAGGTAGGCACATTACAAGTGAAGGTGGTAAGAGCTTGAGAGAGGGAGGAAAGGGTGATAGTACACTTATAGTAGGACATATCTTGGCTGGGGGTATTAGAGGATACCTTGATTAGGACATGTGTGGATATCCTATCATGATCATCTTTGTCATAGTCACAATAGAGTTGAAGGAGTGTGACCTCAATTTCCCTAGTAGTGCCATGATTTACAAAGTCAATGACTTCACAAGCACCATATGCAAAGATATCTTGAGGGTTTGAGGGACAATGAGATAACAGTTATGGGTAGCATTACTAAGATGAGATAAATGAGAGCGGAGAGATTGGTGGTAGTCAATAGTTAGGGTTTGGTTTATTTTACTTTTGGTGATATGATCTATAGTTTTGTAGGCCTAAGGGTCATGACGACGTAGCCCATGGACATGGTATTATGATGTATGATTTTTTATGGATGATTATCTATATATGACATTCATGGATGTGATGTGTGATTCTTTGATGTGTGATGAATGAGTTATATGTTATATGCTTTAGATAATTGGTGATAGGTATGGATAATTTTGGATGGCATGAGTATAGTTTGCTAGAATAGATATATAAATGTGTATGTGATAACCATTCTAAAACTATTTGTATGTGTATGACTATTCATATTTTAGTTGATTAATCAAGGGCATAGATGCAATCATAATGACACAAGATAATGAGAAAGATGAAATTTGACATGAAATATGAATTGTATTAAGGATTATAGAGGATGTATGATAAGGATACAATATGAGACTCACAAGCATATATGAAAGCAGTGAGTGGAAGGATGACACTTGTCACCTCTAGTGTCCTAGGACATGAGAATCTATGGTTTATTTCAAGAAACTAAAACACCCTAGTGACAGCAATCAAGTTCATATAATAGTCAATCGGGCACTCTAATATAATAAGACCATCCTAAGGTGTTAAGTTTATAAAGGACCAAAGTTTGTGCAATGAGTTTCATTTTTTATTTTGAGTGAGGTTAGATAGACCAGTTGTAGCTCAAGTCATTATAAGCTAGCTCATCTATGAGTGGTTAAAGGTATGTACAAAAGTTCACTAATGTGATAGATATGTTACCATGTAGAGGGCATAATCCACTACCACTGAAGTGTCTATAGCCCTGGTGGATATATATCTGTAATACATCATCATTGTTCCACGGCTAGCTAGATGTCTATAGCCCCGATGGAGGTGTCTAAAATGCTCAAGAATCCTTGATTAAGATTTTTTTTTGGATTTTTTTTCACAATGGATTCTTAAATTTAGATTATGCAAATGATAGGATGAGTAGAGAAAAATATTTAGAGAAAACTATTCACTTTATGGAAAGAGCCACTCTTGGCTTTGTCCCTAAACTCAAAATATGATTAATGTGTGAGATATGTGCATGGTCCAAGAGAGAACCTACGGTAACCAAGAAAGATATTCAAAACTCAAAGATTGAAAATCATTCAATGAAGGTTTATTGGAGTACTAAATATGGCTAATTAATATTGAAAGAAACTAAAGATACCCCTAACCAAAGACAAGGAAGAGAAAATATGAGGAAGAATAAGTATGACTAAATGGGAGGAGTGGAAAAGTGATATAAAAGTGATGAATATGACATGAAATTGATGATGGGTATATAGTGTATGATAAAAGAGGTTATTAGTGTAACACAAAGACATAGAAATCAGTGGGACACACATGATTGTATGGATTCCCTTGATTAACACAATGAACCATGCTTAGAAAAGTATACAAACAAAACCAAATGGTGATCAAAGTAGCATTTGATAAAAAATGTGAAGTAAAAGGATGAAAAAGTTTCTCTTATGAGTTAGAAATGGTTGTGGATAGGGTAATAGGGAGGAGCAAATTTGGATGAAGGAGGTTGAGGACTGGTTGGGTGAAAATGAATAATGATGAAGGAAAGAGGTGATGCAAAATGTGTGATGAAGACATTGAATAATATTGAGGAATGTTTGAATGAAAATTAAGAATGGTGAAGAAATAACTGTTGAAGAATGGTTGGATGAATATAAATAAGGATGAATAAAGAAAATGATGAGTTGAGTGTTAAGTCATCTGACAACATTGAAGGTGAAAGGGGTTACAACTTCCCTAGACTAAAGGAGAAGGGAGGCATAGAAACTCGCCTAGATTATATGATGAATTAAGAGAAGGATGGATATCCCCAGACTATAATATGATGGGGAAGGATGATGGAATCCATTAGATACAAAAGTGAGTTAAGGAGGAAAGATAATAATGAGAAAAAATGAAGGTGGGAAGAGAAAAAATCGATAGGAAAAATGAAGAAAAAGGAAAAATTGAGGAAGTAGGAAAGAATGGTGGAGGAAGGAGAGAAGGATAAATAAGGGTATGGAACCAGTCATTGATATGTATCCACTCAAAATGTGACCATAGAAGAATTATGTGGAACCTACCAAGGAAGAAGGTGTGAAAGATATTAGATAGGTGAAGGAGGAGGATCAAGAGTGGAATTGATAAGTAGTGGGATGATTATAGTAGTTGAGGATGGATGCAAGGGGACCAAAGTGACACTTGAAAATAAGACTTAATATTATCTCAAATAATGATCAATGTAAGATGCCCCAGGTATGGAAGGGATAAAAACCTGTGAACCTTGCCATTGATAGCTTGCTAAGCACATTTGGTTTGGCAAGCTGATCTGACCGTTGGTAGCTAGTATCATGACACTTTGAAGGATTCATTAAAGCATGACGTGTGAGTAACCATACGATAATGGACCTAAAGCATACCAAAATAGATCTAATTAGAGTTTGTGTTAAGGAGAGAAATTCTACATTTTGATTGGATAGAATAGGGTTAATGATAGTCTTAGACAAGGTTCTAAGCCAAACATCAATTTCAAGAATGGATGTTTAATATTGATCAAGGTCACAATAGCATTTATTAGTTAATATTATCCCTCTCAAATAAGAAGGTGATTTTTTTTATGGTGTGATTGGGGTGGATTGATTCAATTGATGGTTATGTGCAAGATGTGGATGGGTAAAAGAGGTGAATTGATGAAGAGGAGGAGATTGAAGAAGAAAGGAGCCATTGGAAGAGGATCATGTGGATGAGATGGTTAATTCCTCGTGATCTAGTAGATATTGCAATAGACATTGGAAATATCAATAGTCCTCAATATCATGACCCGTTTGATGATGGTAGACAAAATAGTGGTCTTATTTGTACCATATAGGTTTGGGCTTGTTAATTTTCTATGGGTGAATGTTAGGTAAAAAATCACTTTTGCATAATGTAATTTTTGAAAGATAGTTGATGGTGACTTCGATAGGGGCATCCAGGGATGAGGTGGACAACAAGGATGCTGAGGTTGATTTGTAGGTCAATACAAAGAAGTGGGAGTGGATGAGGATTGGATTGAGAAAGATTTCAAGGGTGATGCAAAGGTTCATTGATGACTTAATTTTAGCACAAGGTTGGTGATTCGATTTAATATTTATTTTAGACCAACTAGAGGTGGAGTTAGAGTGGACTAGATAGGTTTAAATGGGTTGATGAAATTATGAGGGTTAGGTTTGTAGGGATAATAACATGGAGGTAACAAAAGTGGAGAAAGAGTATAGGGTGACTTGCAATGTTTTGAGTGTTGATCCACATGGAGGGCATGAGATAGAGGGTAGGGTGTTAAGAGAATAGGGGGAAGGGATGGTATTGGATGAAGAGGTGGAAGAGATGGGGTTGATTGATGCAAGGAGGATAAAATGATCCTTTTTGGAGGGGTTTGGATTAGAGTGGTGGAGGTGGCCTGAGGCATTAGGCCTAGATCAAAACATGAATGTTGAGGATGGACTTTGGTGATAGGACATGGGAGAGGACAAATTATGAGAAGGATACTAGGTGGGAGAAAAAATATCTCCCCAAATGGATTGAATAAATGGATGAAAGAGTGGGATATGGGTAGAATGCTCCATGGAATTGTATTCTTGAGCATGATATTGGTTCTGGTTTGGACCATAAGCTACTAAGGACAAGATAGAATTGGATGAGGTGAATAGGACAGGAAAGGGAATTTGTATATCATCCCTAAGGACAACCATGAGGGGTCTTACAACCACATAAGTAAACTACATTGGTATCAAATGATTGATATTGTTAACCATAAAGGATCAAACGATTGAATTTAGATATAATCTACAATAAAAACAGAGGTAGGGACAAGTAACAAAAATAGGTGAAAGGACTATGTTTGGGAGTTTTTGTGGGTTTGGTTTTTATTTTTGATGGAATTTCATAAAAGAAAGTTTTATCTATACAAAAAAAATACAAACAACCAAGAAAATATGTAATAATTATTTTATGTTTTGTAAATATGTTTTTGCTTTTTTTTTTTGTTGTTTTAGGGTGGTTTGGTGACAAAATGATAATGGAGCAAGGTTTTTAGGTTTGTGAAGGTTTTGATGGTGAAATTTAGAAAGAAATGCATTATCAAAAAGATAAGAAAACAAACAATGTCTACATTGATTGTCAAGTGAGTATTTTGTTTTTGTTTAATACTATTTGGAACTTTGTGATGTTGTTTGGTTGGATTTTGTTTGTTTTGTTTTCATTTTTGTCGTTTGTTGTTTTTTTGGTGTTGTGTGTATTAATTTACCTTACCCTTAGGAACTACAAAAAATATGTATGGGGTGGTATCTACAAGGGTGTGTTTATGCCCATCCCTCTTGTGAGAAGTGGGATAAAAATGGCTAAAAAAAATATTCCTATGGTAGTGTAGGCTCTAGGTATCCTAAGGGAAAAAAGAAACCTCCAAAAAGAGGTGGTGTTGTCTAGAACCTGATATCAACCTAATCATATTTTGTTTCACCCTCGATAAGGTTTGGTAAAAAATTATAGTTGCACACCTAATTATTATTAAGCCCCATGAGCAAGGGCATATAACCTTAGATTACCCTAAGCTAATCCCAAGGGTAACCAATTTCTTGATGATGAAATCCAAGAAACTATGTGATCTAAACTAGGGTTTCTAAAGGGATCAACCGATGGTTGGGGATGAAGTCCAACATCACGAGTTGGTTATCCTCACAAAATTTTATGAAAAATGATGTGCAAGTGTGTGTGATTTTTATGTTTTTATGTGTTGAGAATACCTAATGCATAATTAAAACTAATTCTAAGTATGGAAGATGTGATGGTTTCCTAAAATAAATACAAAAAAGGAAAATAATAATCTTAAGATTTATCTTTTATGATATGATATGCAAATGCAACTATACTAGTAAAAAAGAACCTCTAAGGAAAAACATAACCTAAGGCATGAAAGAAGCTTGAGGAAGCAAAGAAGAGAAAACTTTATATAAAAGAAACCTATTTTGAGAAAAAATGCACTACAAGAAGAGGAAAATGGACCTATTGACCAGAGGAAATATGCTCAGGAGACAATTAGAAGAATAATCCTACTCTAGATGTGACCGTATGGGGCTAGATGATCACAACTGTAAACCATCTATGGTTATAATTGTGATCTATCTATGACTCTAGAAATAGAACACAAAGCTGATAGAGGTATACATGAAAAGAGAGGAAAATTTGATTGACACTAAAGAATGAGGAATTGACAAGAAAATACAATGGACAAGAGACTAAAGGAAATATAAACCTATCATGGAAAGACAAGTGGGAATGAAAGAATATTTATTTCTAATGGACACAGAAATTGTATCAAAAATATTACCACTAATATATTGCAAATATGAAAAGTCTTTTCATCTATGAGAATGATAAAGCAACTATCCCTATGGAAAAGAAAAACACTATGCTAAGAAACTTTAATTAATAACTAAGATTTGAAACTTGAAAAATAACGGTTCTAAGGAAATGAAAACAACTATTCTAAGAAAATTAAAGATCAACTAATCTATGGAAATAAAGAAAAATTATTCTAAGAAAATGAAAACAATTAAACTAAACAAGTGAAAGCGACTATACTATAGCAATAGAAAAAAACACCCTACCAAGTTATGGAAATGAAAAACAAAACTATGCTAAAAGGGTTAAAACAACCATGATAATGAAAATACATCTATACTAAAAGGATTAAAGGCAACTATAATGAAGAAGACAAAAGAAACTATTCTAATGAAAGAGGATCCACCTATGCTAAGAGAAGCAAATGATTGTACTAGGGAAACTGAAAGCACCTATTCTAAGGAAGAAAATGGGACTATTCTTAGGAAAAAAGAGTGCCTAAGTTAATAATAAGGAAATATAATTCTAGATCTATTTTTATTAAAATTTCCAAACTAAATAGGCATTCAAAATACCCAAATTACAAGAAGATGATCAAATAGCTAAGCAATCCTAATGAATTGCTAAAATAGCCTAACAACTAACAAGATGGGATCTAGATGCTAACAACCTAGCAATCTAGATACCCATGTGAGAGATAGAATCTCACATAATAATTTTAAAAATAAACCTAAGGCTAAACCTAAGGCTATCCTTATCACTCCTCCCCACTATAGAAGCATTGTACTCCAATGCTTTTACAAAGGAGTGGGAGAGATCCAATGTAGTGCCTTAAAATGAAATCCTCGAAGGTGAAGAAGAAGAGAGATCCCTATGGAATTTTTTTATCAGAAATAGGGAGCATAAAATCATCTCGATGTATACAATGGTTGGAGACCCTACTCAAGAGAATATAGTCACCCCAATGGAATGGAGAAGGGATTACTACTACAAATGTAGTATGAAGAACACAAGCTTATGCTGAGAGGGGGGGTGAACAGTATAAGATCAACTTTCAATTTTATTTACCAAACAATATTTTCCAATATTATAAATGGCAATATCAATAGCAGTATTTAAATAAATGCATAAATCATCACACATAATAGAGAAACCAATTTGATGTGGTTCACCCAATATGGTCTACTCCATGGAGAAAATATTTCTAGTAAAATTTTCTCAACAAATCTCTTGGGAGTCAATTCCCTATTACAATGTTTATGGAACTTTGTCCAAAGGAGACACCAGTCCCCTATGCTCTAATTTTTGGATCTCTCTCCATAGGAGAACTCTTTCACCTTTTCTCTAGTTCTAGAACTTGATCCATGAGAATTCTATCTCCTCAACTAGTTCATGGATCTTTCTCCATAGAAGAACTCTATATTCCTAGTTGATTTATAGATCACACTCCATAGGAGAAATATTTATCCTTGCTATGGTTTGTGAAAATTTATCCATAGGATAAATCTATTCCCTTGCTCTTATTCATGGAACTCTATCCATAGGAGAGTTTTTTCCCCTTTGATCTAGATGGTGATCTTATAGAAGACTTCTACCCCACTACTATAGCTAATGGATATTTATCCACTGGAGACCTTTATCCCCACTACCCTAGATAATGTATCTCTATCCATTGGAGACTACTGTCCTCTTTACTCTATCACCTCCAAATATTACTCTCAAATTTATCTCAAATATACACCAAACTCTATCCCAAGTCTAGTACAAATATGCTCTATCTCTACTCACAAATCTGCTCATAAATTTACACTAACTTCTATCTCAAATTTTTCCTCAAGCCTTAACACAAATATTAATCAAATCACCAATAATATCTACTTATATCTACCCCAAGCCTTAACACAAAGCTCGAGTTAATCAATCAATCAAATCTACTTAGATCTACTCCAAGCCTTAACATAAATCTTGAACAAATTAATCAATCAACTCTACTTAGATCTTCCCCAAGCCTTAACACAAAGCTTGAAAAAATCAATAAATCAAATCTACTTAGATCTACCTCAAGACTTAACACAAAGCTTGAAAAAATCAATCAATCAACTCTGCTCTTAATGTTGTTTCCTTCACAAGACTTGCTCAAATCTTCCTTCAAGTATTTATTAATACTTGCTCAAATCTACCTTTAAGTCTTCACCAAGACTTGCTCAAATCTATCTTCAAGTATTCACCAATACTTCCTCAAATCTACCTTCAAGTCTTCACTAAGACTTGCTTAATCTGTCCTCAAGTCTCCTCAAAGTCTTTCTCAAATCTATCCTCAAGCTTTCACAAAAGCTTGTACAACTATGTCCTTTAGTCTCCACAAAGACTTGCTCAAATATTCTCTAGCACATGCACAAACCTCTATCACATGCTCAAAATATCTCACAAAATATGCTCAATAAATCTTAAATCTTCCTCACAATGCTATCAAATACTTTGTCTAATCTTCAAAGTAATTCCTTTAACTTGAAGCAATTTAGACATATTCTATCTAGAATTCATTTAACCTCTAAAACATATAAAGAATAATATACTCTATCAAAACTCAATATGTTCTACTCAATCATTAAGTCTGTTTCTTCCACATGTCTTACTTTTATTGCTCTTTTAAAGATAGATTCAATCTAGCACATGACACCTATCTTTCTGATCTACACTCTTTCTTTCACAAATTTGTTTTCTAATGTTTGCACATTCACTTTTAATATCACTCAAAACCAATGCTCAAGAAGTTCCACTCAATCATTCAACCAATGAAACACAACTTGCTCATAAACCCCAAGTGTTTTCATACTTCTTCAAATAAAGAGTAAAATGTTAGTCTCAAACCCTAACTCAAATAATTCTCAATCTCTATCTCAAATGTTCTCACAACATTCAACAATGAAGCATATAGAAACTCACTCAAATATTTCTAACAATGCTTATCAAACAATCATTTTCACTCCACCTTATGTTTTACAACATTCATTTCAACAAACACTTCAAATAAAGGATGATGTGCCCACACCTTTTTTCTTTGATGGAGATATGTCTTCAAAACCTATATTATAACCAACCAATCCTCATTGTTCCACTCCAAGGGTTAGATAGCAACAATCTATTTCAAAACATCCACAAAATATTCCTTCCAATATGTGCTTAGTGAAATCTGAAAAATATACTCTAGAAACCTTCTTTTGATCTCAAGAAAAATGAATTAAATTTTCATCATAATCTCAAAAATATTTTTCTTCATAATGCAAAAGGTACAATAAAATTCAAACCAATTTTACACCTTATAACTCCTAATATTGCAAATTAAATAGACCCAACAAGATCACAAATTCCACAAATAATTTTTCATTTACATCTTATATCTCCTACTTGTAATTAATGCATTTCCAAAAGAAATATAACCACCATTCAAAATAATATTCCAAGGAACTTAACAAATTCACTAGATCAAAAGCCAAATTATTTCAAACCACTTTTGATGGTAAAAATAAAAAATAATTTTAAAACCTTATACCTCCCAAGTTAGGCACATACCTTGTAACATAGGACCTTAGGCATCAATTTAATTAAATAAAAAATTAATGCCTTGCATGCTCCCTCCCATGGGAATCAAACCCTCACTACCCCTACCATTGTGGATTAACCACTGCATGAGCTAAGCACTCATGAGACCACTATTATGCCCACTCTCCTTTGTCCCTTTCATTGGCACCAAAACTCTCTAAAATGAAACTTCACTCTCTACTGCCATCACATCTCAAAACCAAGACCTCCCTGTTGCTACAACCTAGCACTAAGGGAAACATTGTCTAGGCTATCCACTTGGATGAAATCAAACTGTGAAGCCACTTTTCCTTATCCCTTTCCTACCTCAAAAACTGAACCAAAAGTTTATCTCTTGCTACGAATTGATCGATGAATAGGGTGAATGATATATCGATTATTGAACAAACTTTCCACATTAGTATTTGCACTATTAATATACCTTTGAAGGCATTCACCTCCAACGTCGGTGCATTAAAATAAAACTTTGGATTTTGATTTATATTATATTTTAATTATAATTATTTAAATTCAATGAATTTAAATATCAAAATTCTTTTTAGGTCATTTCTTAAGGATAACCTTTTGCCACCATTTAATAAATATTTTAACCTTTATCCCATATATTATAATGCAAATAATTATAATATTATTTCTTTAAACTTGCTTTATTTTCCTTTTGAAGGGCCCTATTGGCTAGATATTATAATATTATTCTTTTTCACTTGCTCTTTTTTTGCATATAGTCTCAAACTTGGCCTTCAAACTTTTCTTTGTCGTGCTTTCATAGCCCATGCAATATTTACATAAATGACAACCTAATATGCTCAAATTTCCAACAATATCCCCCTTTGTCATTGATGGCAACCACTTTCCAAAATTCTTGATTTCAAATCTGCTCCCCCTTAGAAACTACTCCTCTTGATTGAATGCTCTCCCCCTTACTCAAATCTCTCCCACTTTGACATCAATGGCAAAGAGACTCCTTTGGGGATAAAGATAAGACTCTTAGCTCAGACCTCTCCCCACCTCCACTCCTTGAGGTGATTAATTTTTGGGTGGGAGTAAATTACTCCCAACATACAATACTTTTTTCCTTTGTCAACTTTCTTTCTCAACATACCCTTTTGATCCCTTTGAGTATCCCTATTCTTGCTTGTCTATGGAAGCTCTAGAAACTTTGTTCTACATAAAATTTTTATATACCCAATATTATTGTACTTATAACACTTAATATTGTGGTTCCTAGAAGGTTTAAATATCTTGAAGTTCCTCCTGGTGAAGTCATACCCATTTCTATCATGAATCCTACAATGAATTTCTTTATGATCAAAATGATTACAAGAGTAGCAATACCCTTGGAAGAGATGTCCATATTTAAAGATCCTCTTAGTAATACCATAATCCTTATTTCCATGAGTCTTGCACTGCATAGCCTTGTGACCACACCTGTTACATGAGAAGCAACGTCCTTTGAAGAAATCCTATCTTGAACTCACTTGTCTTTTAGTCCTTTTTTATGTGATGATCCATATTCCTTGTTTGTGCATTGTTCTCTTTCTTGGTGAAGTTTTTGTTTTTCAAATTATTCTCATAATTCTTAATTTCTCCTTCACTCTCTTCCTCTAAACCTTATTCCTTTTTGGATCTTGAGCTTGACCTTCTCGTTTCTCTTGTCCTTCTTCAAAAACAAGTATTGTTTTGTTAGATGAAGGTCTTTGTACATTGATAATCTTATCCACAATTTTTGAACTATTCTAAAACTTGTGTAGCTTGTCCTTAGACTCTTCCATTTCCTTCCTTAGAGAAACTACCTCTTGTTCTAATATCTCACATTCTAAGACTTTTGCTTCTAACTTTTATTTAAATCTCCTTGTCTTAGCTATTGAGTTTTTCAGATCTTGTATAAGCTTTCCTTTCTCTTCATCACATTCTTGAAATTGAGCCTTGAATCTTGAATTTTGCTTTCTAATATTTTTCAATTATTTTAAATAAAAAATAAATTCAGCTTCTAGATCTACTACTCCTTCCTCTTCATTTTCTGATTCTTTCTCTACTTCTTTGTCTTCAAGAGAATCTTCATATTTTTTAGATTTATCTTCAACAGGATCACTTCTTTCATCTTCTATTGCCAAAAAGATAATTTCTTCTTCTTCACTATCTGAGCATCTTTCATCACTATCACTTGAAACCTTACCTATCTTATCTGCATAAAAAATCTTCTTATGCCTTTGAAAAAACTTATTTTCATGCTTGCTTTGTCCATACCTATTTTTCTTTTCATACCTAGATTTTCTTGCTTCCTTTCTCTTATGATCTTGTTTCTCTATACAACTACTACTTCCAACTTCTGGATAGTTAGATGCATAGTACCATATTTACCATAATTGAAACACTAAACTATTTTTGTACCTTTGTGCTTTCTTGAGTCCTTCTTGTTCCTTTTGCCATAGTTTGCTTCTTCATCACTGGATGACTCATCACTTGAATTTGGATTCTTATATTTTGTGTTCTTTGCTACTTTGAAGGCTACCTCTTTCTTGGGAATAGGATCCTTTCCTATTCTCATCTCATAAGTTGTGAGAGTTCCATGTAACTCATCCATAGTCAAAATTTCAATATCTCTTGTTTCTTCTATGGCTAAAACCTTTTTCATTATACCTCATAGGGAGTGACCTTAAAACCTTTTGAGAAACATAATATTATTCTGTTTTAAATCCAAGTCCTTGCATGGTGTTAAAAACCTCATCCACATGAAGTAAGTATGCAACAATGTCTTCCTCTTATTTCATCTTCAAGTCTTCAAATATCTTTTTGTGATTTTGCCATTTTGGCCTTTTTGTTTCCCTCATATGTTTGCTTCATGAAGCAAAGTTGCATTAACCAAAGCACATAAAATTGACACAAAATAGAAAAAAAGAGACAAATACCAAAATATTTCTATATATATTGCTTAGGAGAATGGAGCTTACCAAGACTAACTCCTTACAAATTTGAAATTCCTCCCTTTTGAACCAGTTTTCCTTTTTCCCGCCTAAAATCATCTATTTCAAATTTGAATTTTGGGGACAACTTGCCAAGGTCATAACTCCACACTCGTTGACCCGATTGCCTAGCTGAAAATCCTCAAATTCGACCTCTAAGACCTTCAAAAATCACCTGCAAGTTTTACTATTTTTTCTAGCAGGAAATTTTCACTAGTTTTTGACAGGGTCAAAAACATTAAAAATTATATATCTCCCAAACCGCTCAGGATATTGGGACGATTATTTTGATGTTGGGTAAATTTCTCCAAACTCTAAACAACTATACCAAATTTATAAGAAAATTAAACAATTAAAATTTTGGGATGATGCAAGATCACTCTTACACCACTGGATGCTCCTGCATCACTTCAGTTTTTCCAATTTCCTTTGATGATTTGCAATGCATAACCTTTACAAGCTCTGATTCATGTAAACCACTTAAGATTGCATTCTTAGCCTTGGAATAATTTACATATAAGAGCTTGCCATATTTATCTGTGAGAGGAGTAGTTATAGGTGTGAACCCATCCTTAATTGCTTGTCATGTTTCATATCCTTGTGTCATCAAGTAAGTCTTCATTATTATGCTCTAGAAAGCATAATTGTTCCCATAAAATAATTGTGCCTTATTTTCTAAAGATCCAATATGATATGCCATCTATTTTCCTATACAATTTTCCTTCAAGATGTTAAAATATTTCGAAAAAACCTGCTTTGATACCAATTAAAGAACACAAGATTATACTAATAGGAGGGTGAAAAATATAAGACCAACTTTCACTTTTCTTTCCCAAACAATATTATCCAATATTATCAATGAAAATATCAATAGTAGTAATCAAAGCAATGCATAAATCATCACACACAATAAAGACACTAATTTAATGTGGTTCACCCAATGTGATCTACTCCATGGAGAAAATATTTCTACTAAAATTTTCTCAAAAAATCTCTTGGGAATCAATTCCCTATTATAAGTTTTATGGATATCTATCTCCTCAACTGGTTCGTGGATCTCTATCCATATAAGAACTTTATCTTCCTAGCTAGTTTATAGATCACACTCCATAGGAGAACTTTTTCCCCTTGCTCTGGTTTGTGGAAATCTATCCATATAACTCTATTCCCTTGCTCTTATTCGTGTAACTCTATCCATAGAAGAACTATTTCCCCTCTGCATTGGTTGGTGATCTTCTAGAAGACTTCTGCCCCAACTACTATGGTTAATGCAATGGAGACCTATGTCCCCATTTCCTTGGCTAATGGATCTCTATCCACTGGAGACTCCTATCCTCTTTACTCTATCACCTCTAAAGCTTACTCTTAGTTCTATCTCAAATATGCACCAAAATCTATCCCAAGTATAGTACAAATATGCTCTATCTCTATTCACAAATGTACACTAAATTCTATCTCAAATCTATCCTCAAGCCTTAACACAAAGGTTGATCAAATCACCAATCAAATCTGCTTATATCTGCCCCAAGAATTAACACAAAGCTTAAGAAAATCAATCAATCAGCTCTACTTAGATCTACTCCAAGCCTTAACATAAAGCTTGAACAAATTAATCAATCAACTATGCTTAGATCTTCCCCAAACCTTAACATAAATCTTGAAAAATTAATCAATCAACTCCGCTTAGATATGTCTCAATCCTTAACATAAATCTTGAATAAATCAATCAATAAACTTTTCTCTTAATTTTGTTTCAAGTCTTCATAAGACTTGCTCAAATCTACCTTCAAGTCTTCACTAATAATTGCTTAAATCTACCTTCATGTCTTCACCAATACTTGCTCAAATCTATCTTCAAGTATTCACCAAGACTTGCTCAACTCTGTCCTCAAGTCTCCTCAAAGGCTTGCTCAAATATATCCTCAAGCTTTCACAAAATATTGTTCAACTCTATCTTTAAGTCTCCACCAAGACTTGCTCAAATCTGCTCTAGCACATGCTCAAACCTGCTCTATCACATGCTCAAAATAGCTCACAAAATATGCTCAGTCAATCTCAAATATTCCTCACAATGCTATCAAATGCTTTGTCTAATCTTCAAAGTAATTCCTTTAACTTGAAGCAGTTTAGACATATTCTATCCATAATTTGTTTAATCTCTGGAACATATAGATAATGGTGTACTCTATCAAAACTCAATATGTTCTACTCAATCATTAAGTCTATTGCTTCCACATGTCTTAATTTTATTACTCTTTTAAAGGTAGATTCAATCTAGCACATGACACCTATCTTTCTGATCTACACTCTTGCTTTCACAAATTTGTTTTCTAATGTTTGCACATTCACTTTTAATATCACTCAAAACCAATGCTCAAGAAGTTTTACTCAATCATTCAACCAATGAAACACAACTTGCTCACAAACCCTAAACAAGTATTTTCATACTTCTTCAAACAAAGAGCACAATGTGGGTCTCAAACCCTAACTCAAATAATTTTTAATATCTATCTCAAATATTCTCACAACATTCAACAATGAAGCATATAGAAACTCTCTCAAATATTTTGAACAATGCTTATCAAACAATCCTTTTTATTCCACCTTATATTTTACAACATTCATTTCAACAAACACTTCAAACAAAGGATGATGTGCCCATACCTTTTTTCTTTGATGGAGATATATCTTCAAAACCTATATTATAACCAACCAATCCTCCTTTTGCCACTCCAAGGGTTATATAACAACAATCTATTTCAAAACATCCACAAAGTACTCCTTCCAAAATTTGCTCAGTTAAATCTGAAAAATATACTCTAGAACCCTTCTTTTGATCTAAAAAAAAAGCATTAAAGTTTTATCATAATCCCACAAATACTCTTCTTCATAATGCAAAAGGTACAATAAAATTCAAACCAATTTTACACCTTATAACTGCTAATCTTGCAAATTAAATCAACCCAACAAGATCACAAATTCCACAAATAATTTTTCATTTACACCTTATATCTCCTACTTGTCATTAATGCATTTCCAAAATAAATATAACCACCATTCAAAATAATATTCCAAGGCACTTAACAACTTCACTAGATCAAGAGCCTAATTATTTCAAACCCCTTTTGATGGAAAAATGAAAATAATTTTAAAGCCTTATACCTCCCAAGTTAGGTGCATACCTTGTAACATAGGACCTTAGGCATCAATTTAATTAAATGAAAAATTAATACCTTGTGCATTGCCTCCCATAGGAATAGAACCCTCTCTACCTCTACCATTGTGCCTTAGCTACAACTTAACTGGTGCATGAGCTAAGCACTCACACGAGACCACTATTGCACCCACTCTCCTTTGTCCCTTCCATTGGCACCAAAACTCTCTAAAACAAAACTTCACTCTCTACTATCACCATGTCTCGAACCCGATACCTCCCTAATACAATGACCTAGCAGCAAGGAAAACACCATCTAGGCTATCCACCTGGATGGAATCAAAATACGAAGCCAGTTGTCCTTATCCTTTTCCTTCCTCAAAAATTGAACCAAAAGTTTATCTCTTGCTATGAGTCGATCGACGAACAGGGCAAATGATATATCAATTCTTGAACACATTTTCCACCTTAGTTTTTGCACTATTAATATACCTTTGAAGTTATTCACCTCCAATGTTGATGCATTAAAATCAAACTTTAGCTTTTGATTTATATTAAATTTTAATTATAATAATTTAAATTCAATGAATTTAAATATTATAATTTAAATATCAAAATTCTTTTTGGGCCTTTTCTTAAGGATAACCTTTTGCCACCATTTAATAAATATTTTAACCTTTGTCCCATATATTATAATGGAAATCATTATAATATTATTTCTTTTAAACTTGCTTTCTTTTCAATTTGAAGGGCCCTGTTGGCCAGATATTATAATATTAAAATATTATAATATTATTCTTTCTCACTTGCTCTCTTTTTGCATATAGTCTCAAACTTGGTATTCAAACTTTTCTTTGTCGTTCTTTCATAGCCCATGCCATTTTGACATCAATGCCAACCTAATATGCTCAAATTTCCAACATAGTAATTATCTTCAAGCATATTAATAAAATATTGCTTTGCACCTCACATCATTTATGATTTAAATCATGTGCATCCAATCAATAGTCGATTTCCATTCTTATCTTGCAGACACCTCAAACTACGATCAAATCACTATGAGAAGAAGTGCAACAAGAGAGGAAAAAGGCATAATAAAGAAGGTATGAATTATGGTGATGCCTTCTAAGGGTCACAATGGTGACTTAAAATCCTACTAAGGGATTTTAATAATGCCCATTTGGGATATAGTGGATGTAAAACATAAGGAGGGAGTCTTAGGTACCATCGAGTTGCACTACATTACAAATCCACAAAGTTTTATAAAAACTCAAATGGGAGGAGAAATTTAACTTCTCAAAGATCCACAATTTGCAAGTGGATGAAAATGCTTTTAAAAAATATACAAATGGCTCATAGCCAAATAAAGTATATAATAGGACTAAATGCACCTTAATTGCGAAAGAAATCAATTAATTAAGTGCAAAGTAATTGATTTTAAGGTGTAGTAAAATTCAATAATAATTGAATTAATTAATTAATTTTGTTAAATTAATTAATTAGGTTAATTAATAAAAATGAACCTTTACACAAAATGAGTAGCACCAACTGTCATGTGCTAGAAACCAGAGTCAATACACCAATTATCATGTTCCAACAACTAGATTCAATACCAACTGTAATGTGCCACTAACTAGAGTCAATACACCAACTGTCATGTGCCAACAACCAGAGTCAATACATGTTCATTGTGCAAATAGGCTACCACATGGTAGTAACACTAGCGCCTACCATGACACTTCAAGGAAGCCATGGTGGAAGGCCCCTTGACCACCAATTGGTGGTTGAGTAAAAAGGGGGGCCTCCCCCTTCTTAACACACTAAAAGTGCCATCCCACTATAAATGTGTAATAAAAGTCTCAATTTAAAACTGACACAACCACTCCTTCCAAAGTCACTGATGCCTGAGAACTCCATGCTACTGATACCACGTGTTAGCTCAACACTAGTGAATAGATTTAAGGATTGAGAAAAATTCCTTCATCACTTGTCCATCTAGGATGGGTGAACAAATTTATAAGATTTTTGGAGCTTGGTTCTTCATTTATGGCATCACATTTAAGACCTCCAAAGGAGGGAAAAATGAAGTCCTTGAACACTAAATCTATGCTTAAACACCGTGGATTCATAGATTTGATTCTAATATATGTAATGCCCTCATGGCTAGGAGATGTCAATATACTTGAGTGAGGTCTATAGGGTATGTCTACAATTAATGACGGTCTTCATCAGCATGGCCTATAGGAATGGTGCTAAGGTTTGTAGAACGATCAAAATTAGGAAAGGCACCACCATCATCATCTAGAACTTGTGATCTGCAAGAGAAAAAAATATGAAATCCCTCAATGTTGTGCTTATAAGTAATATAACATTAAAATATCATCAAAAAAATGATCTATAAGCATTAGAGTAGATAGAACATAGATTAGATAAATATACAAAAATTGATCTATCACTTTCTAGACTTAATTGATGTTATCATGGATAGATAACTCCATGTGTTTGGTTGGAGGTTAGCAACCATAGTGGAAGAAATAAATTTTCTCTTGAGGTCCAATTGTAAACTAGAAATTGCTTGCAAACTATGATGCTTTTCAATGCCACATCATAATACCATGAGGAGGCTATACCAAATGCTCATATCACACTCTTTGTGATCATGGAGGGTTTACACAAGTGACATACTATTGAATGCCAAATCATCTGCATGATCATTAGTATACTATTGATTGCTATATATTCTCACCCTACCATGGTTTCATTGCTAGACATAGATGAAAATCATCGAGCAGAGGAGTGATGAAAGCCTCAATCATCTCCTTTCTAAGGGAATCTGGTACAGTAGTTAGGAAAATGCCACACTCAAAGTAGCGAAGTGCAGATGGCATTTATGGATCTATGTTATTGGAAATGCATAAGCTATATTGCCTATTGTAACCATGGATTTTGTCCTTGGGTGTTATGCACCACCTTAAGGGATTAAATTGATTCACCTCATGCACTCGCTTTGACCGTTGCCACTTTTAGCTAAAGAGGGGGATCCAAATATAGAAAAAGTAAGTGTAATTCAATCTCTTATGTTTGAGCATGATGCTTCATAATTTTTTGGGGCCAAACATACAATTTATCTATGTGGTTTGTGTTCACAGTATTGGCCTTAAATACTCAAACAAATAGGTTGAAACGTTCAAATATCTCCTTATCAATTTGAAAAAATAAATCAAGCAAAAGTTAAATTGTGGATAGGGAATTGCCAACAAGGCAATTCCCCCTCATAGACAACCAAATTATGTTGCTCTGATACCAATAATAAGGAAATAAAATTCTAAATCCATTTTAATTAAAATTTCCAAACTAAATAAGCATTTGAAATACCCAAATTACAAATAAACAACTAAGCAATCTCAATGAATTGTTAAAATAGCCAAACAACTAATAAGACATGATCTAGAGGCTAACAACCTAGAAACCTAGATACCCATGTGAGGGATAAAATCTCACATAATAATTTTAAAAATAAAACTAAGGCTATAATTAGTTAAGAAGAAGAATAGGAAGGTACCTAGGCTAAGGAATAAAAGAGCACCTATTCTAGGAAAAAAAACTAACTAAATCAAAGAAAGACTACTATACGAAAGAACTTGAGGAATCATCTATGCTAAATAAATGGACAACTATGCTAATCTTGAAGGGTTGAACAACTATGCCAAGGGATGGAAATATAATTAGTCTATGAAAGTTGAAAATAGTCTATGATAAACAAGCAAAATAAATGATGATGATTTAAGCTAAAGAAGGAGAAGATAAACCTCTAACATGTGGTCCTATACTGTTGGTGGAGTTGGTCAAAGTTATTGGTCCAGTTCTATGACACACAATCTCTAGAATATTGATCTTTTGGACTTGAATGGCCATATATCTAGACCTTATAGACAATAAATGATTAATATTGATGACTATTCAAGATTAGATTGTAAGGCTTGGATGTATATGATGAGAGACCTATTTGATGGGTCTCAATCTAGCTTGTATTTGTAGGAATCTAATGATGGATTATACTTGTGAAACAAATAGAGAGCAATAAAATGAGACAATAATCATGAAAATTTAAAATAAACACACATATAAGACATGACAAAATAAAATACAACAATGACATGATTAATACTACTATATAAAAGAAAATTGAAAATGTCAAGGTGTGGTCAAGGTAAGGGTTCTACCGTGATCGTCATTTGTATGAAAAAAAAATACACCATTTCATTAAATAATATAGAAGATGTTACAAACAATATTTTTATTACAAATAACCGTCTTGGGGATTTTAAAAATTGGGCCTCCAAAGAAGAAGATGGGCCTTTTAAAAGACAATACAATGATGTTATGAAATCTCCTATACCACCATGAGAGTTGGGTAGGTTTTTGAAGCTTTGTTTTCTTTATGGACCACCCTAGAAGGCTGAAGGCTCCTCAAATGTCCCTGCACAACCCATAATAAAGAAGCTAGTAGCATCAAGGGCCCTAGATTGGTCAGTACTCAAATATTATAAATGATGCAAACAATAAACTCTAATAAATTCTAATTAAACTAAAAGGATGATGCCAACATGCCACAAAACACTAAAAATATACCTTTTCTCTCTTTACGGCTATGTCTATTGTCGAGGTCATAACTAGTTTTATCTCTGTTTCATGACCATCTAAGGGCTGACAATATTATCTATGGATTATCTAGGAGCCTGATGGTGGTAACTATAGGCCATCTAGGGTCAGACAACTAGGGTCTCTACTACTCCAAGGTTGATGAAACTTGTTACAAAACTTTGAGAGGGTATTCTTGATCTCTAGTAGTGATCTGGTGTTGAGATGATAATCTATTTATATTTAGCTTTAAAATTGGGTTGTGGACATGGTAGAGATTGGATACATTTTCATGGTTGACTAGTGATGAGCAAAGGGGGAGTTAGATGTGGATGGTGGATAAGCACATAAGAGAGGGATGAGAGAATTTTGGTAGAGTTTTGATATGGGAAATTATGTGTTATTATAAATGAGGGAAATAAGGGGGTAATTATATCTAGCAAGGGTGAGGGGGTGATGATTGGGCAATGACATGGCATGAGGTGGCATATGGAGAGACTAAAAAAAAATTAGAGAATTCCTCATAGAGGAATGTGGACCCTGCTATATTAATGACCTTAGGTGAGGTGAGTCCTCACCCACCCAAGTGTCATAAATTGGCATGGGGAGTGGAGACCTTGGGATGAGGTGGAGGAAATTCTTAAAAAGTGCCATATGGATTTGGGGAGGACTTGGAATTTATGAAGGATATTTAATGGGATATTTGACTTGGGATTTGGGGGAATTTTAAATTCCTATAAAAGTGCAAGAAGGATGTAGGAGGGGTTTGGTAATTTAATGGAGGTATTTCCTAGGAGATTTGGTGGGGATTTGAGAAATAATTAGGACATTTTAGGATTTTCTTAGGACTTTAGAATATATTATGGGTCTTATCAAGGATTTGACTAAGGGTTAAGTAGTGATTAAAGCCTTTATTAGAGGAGTTGATTAGGGATTAGGGGTTGATTGAGATTTTGGGAATTTTGAGGAGGATTTGGGGATTAAAGAGGAATTTTAGGGGAATTTGGAGAATTGAAAAGATATTAGAGGAATTTAGAAAGAATTAGAGAAATTAGGATGTTATGGAGAATTAAGGAAGAATTATAGGAGGTTAGAAGAATTAGAGAGGGGCTAGAGGAATGATAGGGGAATTAAAGAAAATTAGAGAATAATAGAGAATAAATTAAAGGGATTAGAGAAGAATTAGAGAGAATAGAGACGAATTAGAAGAATTAGGGGAGAATTAAGAAGATTAAGAGGAATAAGAGGAGTTTAGAAAGAATTAGAAGGATTACATAGAAATTAGAGGAAGTTAGAGAGGATTGGAGGGAAATTGGGAAAATTAAGAGAAATTAGATGAATTTGGAGGAAAAAATATGGGATTTGGAAGAATTAAGAGATATTAGAGAGAGCATTAGGGATTTTGAAGGGAATTGGGAGGTATTTTGGGAATTTGCAGAATTAATCAAAATTTATATTTTTAGGGGATCACAAAATGACATTTTTTTGGTGTCTACGCAATGATAATTTTTTAAGTCATGAAAAAATGAAATTGCAGATATTTATCAGATATGGTTCAAATGATGGGAGGAGCAATGAAAGGCTAGAGAATTAGTGAGTCAAATTTTTTTATCTATATGTATAATTTTTAACTAAGTTTCATTTATCCTTCATTTTTTTAAAGTTTTACATGCAAATTATTGTAGGTTTATTTTCAAATAATATAACCGCTATAGGATATATTGGAAAATTTTAGTAGATATTGAGTTATAGTGTCCTTACCACAAATTGATTTATAGCTAAATCCTTAGAAACATACCTAGTATTAAAGGTTAAGGGGGATATCACAAAGAAGAAATAAGCATTACTCAAAGATAAGGTAGTCATTGGTAACTTTAAAAGGTCTTGGACAAGGACTTTGAGTATAAGAAAATTTATATATGGGATATGGAAGTCACCAAGAGTGAGTCTATCCTTTCTTTCCAAAGTTTTATTTCTAGTAATTTTTTGTTCTAGGGAGGAAAGGGATAGAATCTTGAAAGCAGGTCTTTGGTTTATGGGAATAGTAGGACTCTTCCTTACTTGTTGGTTTGAAGACCTTGTACCTAAAAATATAAATCTATCCCTAGTACTAGTCTAGGTTAGAATGTATGGATTGCCCATTGAATTATTGAAATATATACCTTTAAGTCAATAAGAAACACTTTAAGATAATTTCTTGAGATTTTAGAAGCTATAAAAGATGGAATATTGGCTATTTATGCCTAGATATTGGTCATGATTGATTGAATAAACCTATACCAAAATCAATAATTCTTAAGTATGGGGTAAGTTGTGGATCCAAACTATGGATTATGAAAATATATCTTTTAGATGTAGAAAATGTCATGAGGTGGGGTATATTGAGAGATCATGCCCCAAGATGAATCCAACAAAAACATATGTAGAAAACTGCAAGATAAAATTTCAAATGGATATGGATGAATATGATTTTCAATTTTCAAAAAATAGATCCATATAAATTAAAGTAAATAAATAGTGGATACTAGTAAGGATATTGGAAGAAACACCATTTATTTTAAGGATTTAGCCTATAAAGAAAAAGTAGATCAAAATTTAGAGGATATGGTACAATAGGATAAAAATATTAGTAAGGAACCGTCTACTTAGTCTAAACCTAATTTAGGGATGATTATTCTTGTTGAACCTAAGGAATTTACTCATCAAATTTTAAATATTATCTTGAAGTACCATGCACCATTCATAATAAGTAAAGTGGTAAAGAAAATATAGTATTAGATGTTAATACCTCTACCATTAACAAGGAAATATAAGAAAATAGCAAGATAAGTCAAAATATTCCTTAGAAAATCTAGGAGAGAATATATCTAATAAAATGGAAAATTGTGAAATAATATTGAGGAATATAATAATAAGACCTATCCCCAATATTGATAAGGCAAAAATAAATTATCAAGTGAAAGCTAGGGAAATCAGAGAAAATATAGAGAAAGGGACACAAACTAAGTTGGTTAAACTTATCTCTACCAAACATTAAAATAATATTGGTAATTCATAGGAGGGGCTATCAATCCCTAATGAGACATGCTTACATCTCATTAAGTATAAGTGTTGTTGATGCCCCCTAAAATTATAGGTGCATTAAGTACATCTATTTAAGTAATTATCCTAATATTATTTCTATCCAAGAAACTAAAATGATAAAGGAATAAGTTTCCAAATTTATGAAAGCAATATGGGCAATATATGAATTAGATGCTATGGATTTAGGAACGACAAGGGAAATTCTAAAATGTTGGAATCTAATTAGAATATCTTGGTCCAAAAATTTCCTATGGATGTGATGCACCCTTAAATAATGATAAAGTTTGGAAGACCCAAAATTTCTTCTAGGTCAGCCTCCGTAGAAGGCCGGTTTCTAAAATGCTAACTAAATGAAATGGGGAGAAGAGTAAAGTAAGAAATGAAAAGAGTAAGAAGGATGAAAGGTTAGAAATTAAAATATAGTAGGCTAGGATTTAGCTAAGAACAATAAGCTCAACTACATAATATTCTTACACTCTCAATCTAATTCAAGGCCTAACAAACCAACTAACACATAATCTTGCAGAACATCATTTTAATCAATCTAAATAAAGATCGGTATTGTAGAATTTAGATGAACAATAATCCAAATATATATCTATATTATCAAAATACACTTTAACAAAATTTATCATTCATTTAATGTAAGTAGAAATACATAGCATTACAACTCACATAATCATATATCCCACAAGATTTTTTGATAGAGACCAAACAAAATTTCCATTTTAATGAAAGACAACAATTATCATACAACATACACAACTTGTAAATGCTAAAGAGACAAACCCTTATTAGAGGTACATTGAGCTATTTATATATTTACATTACATTATTTGATCTTTCATTATCATGCCAAAACTATTTACAGGCCTATCAAAGGCAAGTGTAGGGCATGGGCATCACTTTCTAGATTATCCTAATCTAACTATCCTCGTGCAGTTGTGTTGATATGGTTGGCTCTAATTTATCCCATAAGTGTGGTGTCCACATGTCTCTAGTGAATATCAGACATATTTTGATAGGTTCCCTTTTTACCAGTTTTCTTGATGATTGGGTCAGTTGCATGAGGGCACACAAAAGTACTCGGGCCATTCAAATTTCTAATAATAATGATTATGCTTGATAGGGACAAATCTAGGATATTTTTGTACTATTAAGATCTTGATGTATTACCGAGTTATTTTACTTTGCCAAAATCTAAGTTTAGACTACCCATGTGTCATCCTTTTCTATCTCTTGGATGATGTTAGCTACCTTAAAAGTTTGGTCCTCCTCTCTTCATACTTGGACAAATTCTGAAAATAGGCAACATGATATAATGTTAGGTTCCAAATTTTTGTAGCCTCCTTGATGATGTAAGCCTTTTTTAAAGTTTGGCCTGCTTTTGTGCCTTGGATAATTTTTAGTTTTGGCCTTCTTCTATGTCATCATCTTCAAAAGTTTGGCCATGCCTTAGTGAAATTTCAGATTCAATTGTGTTGGATACCAAACTTTTTCACACCCTATGATGATGTTAGCTTCATAAAAATCTGGTCTCTTTCTCTATACTTAGTCAAAATTTGAAGTGTTATGCCAAAATTTTAGCTCTCCTAGGTGATATCAACACTTTCAAAATTCTAGCCATACTTTCTTGATAGCCAAATTTTGAGTATGATGCTATGAAAAAATATTTAACTCTTTTCCTTAGCCAGAATTCAAGGCTTGACAAGTTATCTTGTGCATTAGACTACCCTTTTGCCTTTCATCTTGGCCTCCATTATCTTCTTAGAAATTTTTTTGTCTTATAGCACTACTATATATGTGGATTTTTATTTGACCCACATTATTGGTGCATCTTAGGGGGTTTCTACTTGTAAAAAAAAAGAACCCATATAGCCTTATCTATTGGGCATGAAGTTCTGACTAGTCTTGATCTTCAATGACAACTATTTGTAGGGTTGTAGAAACAAGAAAACCATATAACATGTATTAAATTATATTTCTAAATGGTGTGAGTCTTGTTGTTGCTTCATGCAATTTTATGCTTGGACCAAATTGTCTTTGAGGATGTTGAGCATTGACTATCAGTGTTGGAACCAATCCTCTACTTGGGCCACTTTGGAAGATCTTTGAACATAATCTACTATTGCTGGTGGTTTTAATCCATAAAATGCTTCAAATGGAGACATCTTGATGGAATAATGGTATGAAGTGTTGTACCACCATTCTGCTAATGAAATCCAATAACTCCATTGATACTGTTTATCTTGAGAAAAATATCTTAGATAGATTTCCAAACATTTATTAACTATCTTAGTTTGGCCATCTATTTGAGGATGGTATGTAGAAAATATATTTAAATTTGTACAAGTAAGATGAAATAATTCTCGCCAAAAATTGCTAGTAAAAATGGGATCATGATCACTTACAATATTTTTGGGTATTCCATGCAATTTGAAAATGGAGTCCATAAATACCTTGGCCACTTTGCTTGCTGAAAATGAATGTTGTAGAGCATTGAAGTGAGCATACTTGGAGAGGTGATCCACTACCACAAAAATTACTATTTCACTTTCTGATTTAGGAAGACCTTCAATAAAATACATTGAAATATGTTCCCATTAGCGATTCAGAATTGGTAGTGGTTGAATAAGTCTTGGAGATTTGACTATTTCACCCTTATTGCACTAACATACTTTGCATTTAGACACCCATGTTTTGACCTCAGATTTTAATCCTTTCCAATAAAAGGATCATTTTACCCGCATATGTCTTCAAAAAACTAGAATGTCCTACTGATGGAGAAGCATATGATTCTTCAAGAATCCTAGATTTTATGTTAGAATTGTGTGGAATGTAAATGTGATTCTTTATTATTAATACCTTATCATCATATGTAAAATGAGGATGCTTGGATGATCCTAGCATCAAATTTTTAATTATTTGATCCGTTTCTATGTTTGATAACCATTCTTCCTATAGCTGAGAAACCCATTGGGAACAAGGACCTGAAATGACATTGATAACCACTTCATCTTTGTATTTTCTAGACAATGCATCTGCTACCACATTTTCTTTCCCTTGCTTATGCTTAATAACAAAATCATATCCCAATAATTTTTTTAAGCACTTGTTTTTCTTCGGATAAGAAAATCATTGTTCTAGAAAATGCTTGAGACTACTATGATATGTTTTTATTATAAAATGACTACTAATTAAGTAGTGTCTCCATTTATCAACTACATGTAGAATAGCCAACATTTATTTCTCATATGTGGACATTCCCAAATTCTGACCCAAAATTTGTTTACTATTAAATGCCAAGGGACGCCCTTCTTGCATTGATACTACCCCAATACTTGTTCTTGAGGTATCACATTCAATCCCAAATGGTTTGTGAAAATACGGGGTTGCCAAAACTAGAGTAGTACACTTTGCTTCCTTGAGTGCCATGAATGCGTGAGTGGCTACTTCAGACCAATGAAAAGAATCCTTCTTTGTGAGAGCTGTGAGAGGGGCTACAATTTTACCATAATTACACATAAACTTGTGATAATAACCACTAAGACCAAAAAAAACATGAATTTTCTTAATGGTTTTAGGTAAAGGCTAGTCCTACATGGCCTTAATCTTATTAGGATCCACTTTAACACCTTCATGATAAATGATATGCCCCAAATATTCAACTTCTTGAACACCAAAAGAGCATTTGGAGCATTGGATAAAAAGTTTTTCTTTATGTAATATATGAAGAACCTTTCCCACATGCATCAAATGATCCTTCCATATTTTACTATATACTAGAATGTCGTCAAAGAAGAATAAGATAAATTTGTGAAGGAATGGATGAAAGACACGGTTTATGAGAATTTAGAATGTGGAGGGGGCATTAGTGAGACCAAAAGACATGAATAAGAATTCATAATGACCTTAATGAGTATGAAATGCGGTTTTAGGAGTTTTCTTATCCCTTACTCTAATTTGATGAAAACCCGAGCATAGATCCAATTTTGTGAAAAATTTTGCACCATGCAATTCATCTAGTAAATCATCTATGATAGGAATAGGGAGTTTATCCTTGATGGCAATTTTATTAAGAGTACAAAAATCAGGACACATACGCCAAGAATTATCCTTAAGATGGGCCAAAACCACTAGTGAAGAATAAGGACTAGTGCTATGACAAATTACTCCATGTTCTAAGAGTTCTTGGACAATCTTTTCAATTTCTATTTTTTGAGGTTGAGCGTAGTGATAAATAAGGACATTAGGAGGAATGCTTCCTGGGATAATATGAATGGCATGATCGTGGGACATTTTGGGAGGTAGCCCTTTTGGTTCTTTGAAAAATTCATCATAGTTAGCCATAATATCTTGAAGATATTTTGAGTGAATTTCAGGAATATCTTGTGCTTGTGCTTCCAAACAATTTATTTGAGCTATGAATCCATAACCTCCTTTCCTTAGAATGTTTTCCATGTTGTGAGAACTCACCACTTTTGATGGTGGAGTTTGAATTCATTAGAGGAAAATAGTATTTCGATTTTATTTCCATTCCACAAATAGTTTTCTAAGATTAAAACTGATAGTGTCAAATTGTTCTAACCATTCAACTCTAAAAATAACATCTGAATTCACTAAACTCATAACAAAGAGAGTTCCATGCCAAGTATAACTTTCCATTTGTATTAAAACTGAAGATGTTCTACCAATACATTGAGAATTTCCACCATTTGCAACTAAAACTTGAAAATTATCTTAATTGGAGGAGTGAATGTGTAAGTTCAATGCCTTAGTAGTTTTAAGGTCAATAAAACTATGAGTACTACTTGAATCGATTAACACATTTATCCTTTTCTACCGAATCAATCCTGGTACTTTGATTGTATGGTGAGCTATTAATATCATAAGAACATGTACTAAAATAGACATAATGTCTTCATCACATGTTGCTTCATTATGATCAATTTTTTCTTTGAGCATAGGTGACTCTTGTGAATTGATATCCTTTGCTTCCTCTTCGTCTTCCCTATTATCATATTCTATTTGAAATTTTTATCTTGGTACACATTCTTGATATTTTGGATGATGATTGTGACATTTATAGCAGTAATATCTTGATGGTTTGTCATTTATATGGAAGTAATTGTTGTGATATTGAGGACGATTATAGGAGTCACGTTTAAAATATGTCAAATTTTGTATCTTTTTCTCAGCAAGCTTAGCAATCCTTATAGTGTCATCTAAAGAGTATGGATCCTGTAAGTCTACTTCAATTTGAATATTCTCTTTCAACCCATGTATAAAGGTTGAAACCACAACATAAATTTGTAAATCTCCTGTATACGCAAGAAGACTTGTAAATTTTGAAACTTAATCTCTTATTGACCCAGTTTGTTTAAGTGCCAATAGACGAACTATGTACAAGGATGAAATTCCTTCATCAAATATCTTTAGGAAAAGAGTCTTGAATTTTTGCCATAAGAGGGGATGAATATGTTGACGTTTTTACTAAGCAAACCATTGGTAAGCTTCAGTGCCTAATTTGGAGGAGGCATAAGGAACTTTTTCAGATTTAGGCACATGCTATAGTTGTAAGATACCTTCCATTTTAGCTATCCAACCTCATGGATATACACCCTAAAATGTTGGCATATCAGCATGTGGAATATTAACACCTGTACGCCATCTATATTGTGTATAAAATTCCTCTGTATCCTGATCCTCATTAGCATTTTGTCTATGGTAGTTATTTGGGGAATGAGGAGCTTCTTGGTTCTATTTCTCCAATAATTTCCCAAGCATTAAATTCATGTTTTTCATACTAGTCATTAGTTGAGTTATACATGTTTGTACATCTTGGTTACTTGCATTGGGATTTTCCATTTCCTCGTGTGTAAGATTTTCATGGGATGAGTTGGAAGGAGCCATGGGGTTAATAGCAGGATGGTTAGGGTTAAATTTGTTAATACATAAAGGAGAGTTGTATTGTGTACCTTTATTTCATATAGGTATCCTTAGTGACTTTTAAGGTCCTTCATTTATATTATCTATGCTATATAGCCTTCTTTTTGGTCATTTATTCCACTTGCCACTCATGCACTTGTTGTCTGCCAAGAATTGTGTACTAGAAATATAGCTAAATAATTTTGTTTATGTTTTCCAAATTAATTGTTTAAAAAAAATGTTTTCCATTCAAATTTGCTCCAACTACAAAATGGATATAATTTGGCTCTTCTATTCCAATGGCTATCTAGCTCAACAACTAGATGGTATTTTGAAATTCAACGGCTAGTTGGTGTTTTGAATTTCCAATGGCTGTAATGATAGGATGGCTTAATGACTAGATTTAAAGTATGCATGAGTCTTATGTAGGGTGATATGTCTATCACATTAGCGACCTTATTTTGTATAGACCAATGCTATCTTATGTATGAGCTATATTTTGGTGGCTTTGATTGCCTAGTAGTCAAGTCTAACTACATCCAAAATTAGGATAATGATGACCATGAGGTGATCCTCATTACAATAATGGGTTGAATTAAACCTACATGTCAATGGAGTAGTCTTATACATTATAATGAACATCACATGCACACACAGGGATATTGAATATCTTAGTATTCCTAGAAGATCTCTATCTTATAGAGTCAGGTATAGTCAATAAACAATTTTTGATTGGTCAACTAGGGTGTTTGAGTCTCATGAAAAAACTTATCACTTCTCATAGCACCTAATGGTTTCACATCCATAAATTCATCTAAAAAATGACTTTTGAGAAAATGTTAAAACATTATGATTAGTGAATTTTATACATTCTGTGGTGCTTATATATAGATTATTTTGCATCTTAGATTCATTCCTTATGTTTCACATATAAACATAAAAAAAAAAAAATGCATCATCATGACATGAGTACAACATTTGCATGCATACATCTACACATACATACTACAATGTCTAGGTAGACATCCATATCCATAATAGCATCCATAAAGTGCATCCACACAATAACGCAAAAACTTGTAATAAACACATGATAGGCCATAATAAAAATCATATCATATATGGTAAAACATATAGTACATCATGATACAATATGCACATAGGAAACAATAGGGTGGGCCCTTGGAACTCACACCCAAAAAGAGAGCCATCCAATAGTCTATGTTATGTGGGGTCCACACCCCCAAATTTGCCACCACCCTCTACCTCATCTCTATGAGGATACCCAAAATTATTTCCTACTAAATCCTCTGGTCTAGCTAGGAGTTTGTGCTCTCACAAATGTCTACCCCAACTCACTGCATTAGCTCTACTAATATACTCCTATTAAAGAGCATTCATGTAGGTGATCACCTAGTACTCCTACCTAATCCTACAGATCATGGATATAGGTCCTATCAAATTTATGTCAAGCCTAATAGTATCTCAATAGTATATGTAGTCTACCCACCTCATCCTATAGCCTTGCTACATCCCCTATGGCCTAGCCACCTATCCTTACTTACCCTTGAGTCATGATCAAAGCTACCATCCACATCCATAGAGCATATCACTTTAACATCACCCTCTCCACCTCCTCTTGGGAGCTCTACAACTGAGTAGTCATAAGGGCCTTCTCATTAGAGAAGCCCCTTCCCCTCTACGTCTTTATGGCTAGTTGAATCTACAATATTATAATAGTGGTATCTTATTCTACCAACTATACCTAAACAGACTAAACCTAATCTTTTAATTAAGCATCCTCATCCTTTAGATCCTCATCATCCTTGCCCCCATCCTATGGCTCCTCTACTCCCTCTAAGGTTTGGTCCCACTCCCCCTCCATATAATGATATCATCACTTAGACTTAGTCTCCATAGTGCCCTCATCCCCTATAGCTCTAGTTAGTACACCCATAGGACCACCACCCTACCATAGTTGAGTCATCCACCATGCATCGTACTCTATTGTAGTACCTACATCATCCATACTTAGATATACTAGCAGTTGATCCACCTCATTTGCCACTAGCTCAATCTACAACCACTCTAGATGAGTCTTAAATCCTTGGCACTGATAAATAATAGGTTCACCAGGTGTATCATAATAAACCCTAAACTATCAATAAACATGATAGTATTGGAAGTACTCTTGCTCTATTCTATAGCACCCTATCATCCATCACCAGTGCCTCACACACCTCAAATATTTTGCTAACTCTATCCATGGTGGGCAATCCTTGTAAGGCCACCATACCACTTGTCCTAACCTCAATCCCTCAAAGGACTCAATGTATTGGGTAATTATTCCTAAATGGGGTTAACTCTAAATCACCTCCTGCTCTCGATCCCATAAAGCCACATACCCAATATCCTAATCTACCATCTGAGTCTACATCATCCAAGGAATCCCATATGGTCTATCTACCTGGATGTTATCCCACCCCTAGAAATGAAGTAGGAATTTGTAGCCCAATTTGTGTCTATATTGATGTTGTATATCATATATATCATCATACAAATGAGCCAATAGAGTAATCCCCATGCCATGATCAAAGGGGCCTTAGTAGTGCAATCCAAAAACTCTTGTGCTATCTCAAGGAGGTTCCATGGGAACCTCACTCTTGAAGAATAAGGTAGTAGGATGTTTGATATAAGTGACATCACCACTACATGTCTCCTAGTGAAAACATCCACATCATACCATACCTCCATTAGAACCCTACCACTATCCAAGTTTCCCTTAGCCACCTCCCAATCCTCACCAAAAAACTACTGAATTACTTTTCTCTATTATCTAATGTGTGTAGAAGTGATAGGGCACCCCTCAATTAGAAGGTAAAGAATCTGGTAAACATCCTCCAATAACATTGTCATCTCACTCGTTAAAATATGCAATATATTTTTCTAGCTATACCACTGATCTATTAGGGAATTTATATATGCCTAATCCACCATCATTACCTCTAACCTTATCACCTGCTTAAGGCCAATGACCTCAAGAAATTTATAATCATCATCAGAGGGATGCCTTCAATCAATCGTGAATACCATAGGAAATCTATAATATGCCCTCACAAGTTGAATAATGCAAGCTAATAATCTAGTAATTAGGTCAAAATAAATCATAAAGAATGAGGCTATATCGGGTTGAGATGGCCTCAATAGTTAAAATTTTAATTTTTGTAATTCAAATGTAGTCGTCCCACCTTGAGACAACCTCCCAAGTCCACAAGAGGGATCGTCTCCCCCTGAGATAGCCCCAAAATCAGGGTACATGCATGCCAAAAAAAACAAAAAAAATCAAGTAATAAAGCAAAAACAAACAAACCTACACTACATCCTAATCTAGGGTATTATTCTTTGCCTTAACTTTTGGTGAGGTTCATTTCTTGCTTTACTTAGTGAGGTTCATTTTACTTTGAAAAGTAACAAAGGAGGAAAAGTGGTGTTTGCCTTTCTTCTTTGGACTCCTTTGGAGGTCAAAGTCAAAAGTTGGTCCATAGTGGTAGTAGGTCAACATTTGAGAAGTGCTTTCTGTGTCAAAAATTGCTCTCCTTCTCCTCACCTCCCATTTTCTCCAATTGCTAGTTGTGCAAATGATGTCAAAAATATGTAAAATTTTCTTTTATATTTTCAAAACAATGTGACCATATTAGGGTTATATGGTCGCATTTATTGCAATCATCCTACCAAGGGACAACCTCAAAATTGTAAAATTTGCAAAAAAAGAACTCCAAATATACCCAAGATCTTTCTATTAAAATTCTCTCAAGTGATCCTCATATCCAGTTATTTACCCTACACACCTAGTGGTTGCAGTGACTAATTATCCATGCAATCTGATCATATGGGTATATTACCATAAGGCCACTTGAACAAAAAAATACCAATAATGGTCAAATCAATTCAAAAAGACCCTAAAGGCACCTAACACATTTAGTCTCATAAAATCTAAAAAGCTCGAGTGAATGTCGTATCTAGTGATGTTAACTATCAACATGGTGATTACAACGATTGGTTGTCCATGTAATTTGGTAGGATGAGTAAATTACCATAAGGTCACTCACCAAAAATAGTAATATAATGGTCAAAATAAAATTTGTAATGGGATCTTCCCCCCTTCCAATTTTGCAAAATCCTACAAAACCTAAAACAAGTCATCTTGGTCAAGTGACTTGTCACTTTCATCACTTTCCATATCCTCTATTGACTCGTCGCTTGAGGGGGTAGTCATATAATTGCAAAGTTCATAATATAAGTCAATAATAAAACACTCAATCAACACAAATTGCATTCATTCAAGAAGCATTGCCAAAAACTATCATACACTTCCCTATTTTTTGGGGCAAAAGCAAAAATTTCAACAAACACTTGGTGCATCTAAAAATCCAAAATGTAGAAACTCTACCCGAAACGTTTAAGAGTGCCAAGATTAGGTATGCCCAAAGCCATCACAAGTAGATATTGGCTTCACACATAAAGTTGCTCTACCCATAGACCAAAATTTTTACCAAAATAAAATCCATCAATGTGTTAGAAGCAATTATTCAAAAATGTATGCTCTTTCAATGATTGGGACATATAATATTGATCAGATCAATGAACATCACCAACCCTCAATTTTACTAGTAGGTCATCTATTTTTTCTCTGTGTTGTGCTTTCACACAATGTATCCCAAAAAGGGGCATCTGTAGACACCTAAAACATGTCATATCTAGTAGACTAACTATATGGAATCCTTGAAGGCCTTATGACCCACCTTAGGAAGCCCTGGGGCTTTATAGTGGTTTTTACCACTCAAGTAGGGATGAATTTTCCTTTACAACCAAAACCATCCCACCAAAGGATGGCCTCTAGAGACAGTCTTACCATGATAAGGACTCTAGTCAAGGTTGTTTCACCCTGATATGATTGCACCTAAAATAAATTCAAATGGGACCCAAAATCCTATGCCATGGTTAAAGTGGTTGCACGAGCCAGGTAAGCATAATGACATACATAGTTAGTTGCGAGGAAAATTCAAGAATGGATAGTTATCTTTCTTGGATCTAACCGCTTCTTGGCTTCCCATGCAATATTGGAATCCCTTTTGGAAGTCTATATAATGGCACCTAATCTTCATACATTTAGATCAAGGAGAGTTTATTTTTCAAGCAACGAAGTGCTATCGAATTTCAAACATGAAGCTCCCAACCCTTTTTGTATATTTTTCTCCATAGAAAGCATGCCAATGTATTATTTTGAAGGTTGAAGCTTGCATTCATGCTCTTCGTGTAACCTAACATCCTTGCTTTAGTGTTGAATTCTACCTCCTAAGTTGTTCTTCATGAGCGCACCAATTTGTTGACCAATCAATAGATTGAATCCAATATCACCTTGCATCAGCCATAAGAAAATCACTTGTATATTAACGACCATATATCTCAAATATGGTCTATAGGTATGACCATATCTCTCAGAGATGACCCATAGGTACAACCATCCTACACAGAGATGACCTCCTAGGCAGAGATTTGTTTCCTATTTTCCTTCTTTTATTAAGCTTTAGAAACATTTCTAGTTATTGTTTAGCATAGATAGATTTCATTTTCACACATGTATTCATCTTATTCTAGTTTCTTTATCATTTTCCTTGTTATTAATATGGGTCTTATCTTGAAAGGCTCTACATATGCTTTTAATGTTCTTTAATCTTCTTATGTGTAGATTACAGGTATCTACAAGGAACCAATAGAATAAATATTCACATATCATCACCATTTATTATGACAGTCTCAAAAACCTATCTCAAACTAGTTTGTGGATGCAAAAATATCCTACATAGTACATCCAAATTGTTTCATTTGTAATCAATTATATAAATATTGGTAGAAATACCTCAAATGGGATCTTATTTGTAACATTCTTGGAAAAGAACAAGACATTATTAATATAAAGGGCATCATCCATCATTTTCTTTTATTTTGTTCTTTATCTTTATGGTTGCATCTTGATTTGCTACATTTCAATCTTGTATTTCATTTCATGGATGTATGATATTTTTCAAGTATTTTCACATATTATTTATCTCATATTATCTCAATTATAATTATATTTGTTCCATTATATTGTAACTTTGTTATATTCAATCCTGTGATTATTTTCCTTTAAGTTTCATATTATTATTAAGGCTTAAAAATCCAAAAAGGGTATTAGAGCCACAATTTGGTCATTTGTAATTAAAAGTAATTAGGCTGATAAGTGCACCCAAATATTAGTAAAATTTTAGGGCTAAAGATATCACCCTAAGTTAAAAAGAACCAGTTGAAAAAATTATTGGAAAGTTGCAGAAGAATTTGAAGGAGAACAAAGGAAATTGAAGCAAAGAAAAACAAAGAGAAATGCTAGGGTCTTTCCATAATTGTAATTTAGCTAGTGAAGACTAGGACTCAACTAGGGTGTTTCCACTAGGTTGAAGGATAACCAGTGAAGACTATGACCCCTATTTGGGTGAATCAACTTGAAGACAGATGATTATTCAAGGAAATAACCAACCCTAGCATAGATTTGAAGACTTACAAATTGAATACTGAGACTGAGGAAAAACCAACCTAGGAGAAAGTTGATCATTTAGTAGAGACTCATCCTAACATTGATAAAGTATTCTAGGAAAGATTATTAATATCTTTACAAAGAAGAAGATTCAGGTCACATTGACCTAAGATATTATTGCAGTAAGATTATTTGAAGTTTGAGAAGCTTCCTATAGTAGATAGAGAAGACTTTCATCTTCAAGAGAAGGTAGATATAGAGATTAATTTGAGCTACAAAATATTAAAGGTTTTAGGTCATTAAAATATTGACCTTAACAAATATAGATTGAGTTTACTTATTTTAAGAATCTATTCAAAATAGAAGGTGGTCTATGAGAAAGATTCAAGTCTTGAAGATAGACCTTGATATTGATACAATGAATTTAGGTGTTAAGAAAATAAACCTTGATAAAAGTCTCAAAGGAGAGGTCAATATTAAAATATAGAGTTCATAGAACTAGATATTTGATACCTTTCAAAGGAAGAGGTACATAGTGGAGATAAGTGATTGAGAAAGAAAGGAGTCATGATGAGAAAAGTTCTAGAGGGTAAAATAACAAGTGAGACTTGTAGATTCAAGATAGAATCTAGAGATAGGACACATTATGGAAGAAAAAAGTTATTTAAAAGAGGCCATATATAATCCCAATATTAAAGGAGGTTTTAATAATTTTTTATGAAATATAAGCTTTTATAAGAAGCTTGTATTAAGTAGAGGCAAGAAGATTCAAGAACAAGCTTAAAAAAACCTAAGATAACAAGCAAGGTAGAACCAACAAGCAAGGTAGAACTAAAGATCAACAAGTTGAAAGTAGATCTAGAGAAAGAAAGCTTGAGAAGGCATATTAAAAGAATCATTAAAAGAAGGCTTTTATGAGAATTTTATGATTGAAGTATAATATTCTATCAAGTTAAAATTCAAGCAAGAATTACTATTTGGCCAATGAATAGGGAAATATTTGTGCAACCAAAAGTAAAAAAGAAGTCTTGAAGAGCAATATTCAGAGTGCTAAGATGTCAATATCAAAGGTTTAGATCCTTCGATAAATAAGGTAATAGAGTAGCATTCTCTTGGTACAAGAAGAATTGACTAAGATAAAGTCTATGAAGAAATACGTGAGGAAGTAAAAGTGCCAAGCAATTATATTCATCATGTGTCAGGTATAAATACATGCTTGGTCGGTGGTTCGGTTGGTTGAACCATCGAGTTGGTTGGTGTGGACCAACTCTAATTAAAGAGTGCTAAAACACCTTTTTTATCATACCCCCCAATAATGAAAAACAAGTGCATGCATTAATAATATGCTAACATCCCCCATTATTACATTATTGGCAAATACCAAGAGTATTGCGAAATAATTCAAATTTGATACAGGCAAGTGCCTTGGTGAAGATATTTGCAACTTGCTCATCCGTGGGAATGTATTAGAGCTGTATATTATGCTTTGTAACTTCATCATGAATAAAATGACGAGTGTCGATGTGTTTGGTGAGATCATGAAAAATTGGATTCTTGACAAGGTTCAAAACACCTTGATTATCACAAAACAAATGCAGTGGTAGATTCTTTGGAAGTCCCATATTTGTAAGAATGCGACGTAGCCATATTATCTTGTAGACTGCTCCACTAGCTACGTTATATTCTGACTCTGTAGATGAAATAGCAACTTTGTTGAGTGGTATTTTCACCCAATTGTGAAAGTACACTCTCCTTTAGGATTTGGGTTCCAAATCCCCTCTTGCAAAGAAGTTAAACAAACAACTTCTCCAAGGTCTCTGTTGTATTAGCATTTTGCATATGTGTATTAGTAATCTCAAATAAAGATATTCAATTTAAATGCTTGGAACACCTTAGTGATTGCAAGTAACTGTAAACAAGGGGCAATGTTGGTTTAGTTTACCATGAAACTTCAGTGATTGTTCATTGAACCAAAATAAAGCAAATGCGAGTTGGACCTCATATGACCATGATGTAGTGCCTTAATTCCTTTTATCTTGAGGGTTTTAAAATATATTTTATCTTGCATTAAATCCTCAATGATGAATAGGGTCTTCAAATGTAGCTTCAAAATGTCACTTTAATTATCCTTCTTAAAGGAAATCAAATTTTCATCAAGACGAATAATTTAGTGCTTTGATTTCTCCCAAAATGGTAATTTGCAAAGTTCCATAAAACATGACTCCTTCGTTGAAATTAGAATTTTCATGAAGGGAATGTCATCATAGGCTCACGAATGAAACATGAAACTGAAAAAATGAAATTCGGCCCAAAAATGGAAATTTTCTATTTTTGGATTTTTCAAAATCTATAATAAAATAGCAATTTCGATGAATTTTTAAGAAATACTAAAAAACTTCGAAAATTAAATTTCAAAGTGTGTATTGGAAGTCTGAAGTATAACCTACGCAATGGTGAAATTATTTTTGGATTTTGACATTTTTTAAATGTTTATTTTAATGCCTGAAAATAAAATGCATTCAGTATGATACTATCCTATTTCAACAAAATCAAAGATGTGAGGTTTCCATGCATGCAACCTAACTTATGGGACTTATAAAACAAGCACAATCCGGATAAGCTAAGTGCTGGCTCCTAGGGTTTTAAATGAGGTTTTCAGATTTAAACATTCGCATGAAGCAACCAAGAAAACTTGCATAAACTCCATTTACAAGCCTAAAATATGAAAAGGGGAAAAACAGACATTTAATCTTGCATGCAAAAAAAGACTCCTTCTTTCTTGTCCATAAGATGTGACTTTATGAAATTTTCTATATTAAAAATTTGTCATTTTACAATAACAAAAATTTCTGGTTTTCCCAAACCAGTCCGTGGAAGAAAAATAGCCCAAAAAGGTCCAGAATGGCCCTCTTGCCTTCAAATCTACAACTCTACTTGCAACAATTTCCAACCCTTCAAAACATCCTTGCTTGGCGTATTTAAAATTTTTAGGAAGCTTTTCGTTTCATTTTCCAATGGCTGTTCGTTTCATTTTCCAATGGCTGTTCGTTTCACCTTCCCTTGTGCATGCATGTGTTTTGGTTTCCAAAAAGGCTTTTCGTTTCTATTTTGTGGCCCTTCGTTTCATTCCCATGGTTTGGATTCCTCTGTTTGGTTTTCTTCACTTTTCATTTGATTTAAAAAAAAAAAACGTTTCCTTTTCTCCACATGGGCATGCGTCCATTTCCTTCCATGTGTAACGACCATCTTAAATGATTTCAAATCATTAAAGATTCCTTATGTAACATTTTGTATTATTCATTGGATTTTGTCCTTATGTGAAAAATTACCTTATTCAATATTCGATTTATTCCTTATAGGTCCACGTCATTATGCAGTCTTCAGTTTCACTATCCTAGTGTTCATCACTAATATCAGATGCACTGTCCCTTTTTAGTCACGAAAATGCAACATGTCGCGATATCGTGACACTTTTGTTTCTCTGTCAGCCTGCCCCTTTTGAGTCACGAGAATGCAACATGTCGTGATATCATGACACTTTTGTTTCTCTGCTTGCCTGCACTTTTTGAGTCGCGAGAATGTAACATGTCGCGATATCGTGACACTTTTCTTTCTCTGCCTGCCTGCCCTTTTGAGTCGTGAAAATGCAACATGTCGTGATATCGTGAAACTTTTGTTTCTTTGCCTGCCTGTCATTTTTGAGTCGCAAAAATGCAACATGTCGCGATATCGTGACACTTTTTCTTTGCTTTGGACAGCAAAAATGCAACATGTCGCGATATCGCGACACTTTTTCCTCCTTGTGTTTTCTCTTCTCTTTTGGCCGCAAAAATGCAACATGTTGCGATATCATGACACTTTTGTTTCTCTGCCCTCTTTTTTGATTTTAGCTGTGAAAATGTAACATATCGTGATATCGTGATACTTTTTATTTCTTGTTCGATTAGTCTCATAATGACACTAAGAGGGGGGTGAATCAGTGTAGCTCTTTAAAACTTAAAAACTTCAACTCTTAAAGCCAAAACAATGAAAGCTTAAAACCACATAAAGAAAATATAACAAGAGAGCATCACACAACACAAGATGTACCGAGGTTCACCAGTTTTAGCTACTCCTCAAAAATGACTGCTTGGACTCCCGTCCAAATCTAGCCTTTGCAAAATACCAATTTTACAATCAATTTACCAGCACCCATTGGAAGGAGCACCAACCCTTGATTTATCTGCACCAATAGAAAGGAGCACCAACCCCTAATTTATCTGTACCAATAGAAATGAGCACCAACCCCTAACTGAAGGAGCACCAACCCCTGATTCCAAGCACCAACTTGGACTTCGATTCTAAAACTAGAAGATTGACATATAAATGCCTTCACTTTTACAAGACCCTAATTGGTCTATTGCTTACTCAACATCACCCAAAAATCACATAACACACACTATTACGGCTTTGCTTTCTGCTCTGCTTACTGCATTCTTACGGCTCTGCTTACTGTGTTCTTATGGCTCTGCTTACTGCATTCTTACAACTCTCATGACTCTGCTTAATGCTATCTTACGACACTCTTCCAACCCTCATTTTTGTAGCACTTTCACTCTATTCATCAGCTCCTAATTCTTCATGCAGACCTCCTTTTATAACAAAGTTTTGACTTTTCTCTGTAACTGCACCTGTAACTATCGTACTGACTTCAGTTAGCTCTTCCTATTTTAGCTGCATGATTTTCTTTTGTAACTGCACCTGTAACTGTCATACTGTCTTCAGTTAGCTCTTCATATTTTAGCTACATGATTTTCTTCTGTAACTGCACCTGTAACTATCGTACTATCTTCAGTTAGCTCTTCGTATTTTAGCTACATGATTTTCTTCTGTAACTACACCTGTAACTGTCGTACCGACTTTAGTTAACTTTTCTTATTTTAGCTGCATAATTTTCTTCTGCAATGGTCCCTTTAACTGCCGTATAACTTCAGTTAACTATCACATATCTTATTTCTGCTGGGTTCTCTTCTTAGCTCGCGCCAAAATGACCTGTCATGAAATCGTGACAATTCTGCCTCTTTGTCCTCTTCTCGAACTTGTACCCACGAAAACACATGTCGCGATATCGCGACACTTTCACCTCCTTACTACTTTACTTGGTTTGAACCCGTGAAAACACAACATGTCACGATATCATGACACTTTTGCCTCCTTGCTACTTTTCTTGGTTTGAACCCACAAAAACACAACATGTCGCGATATCACAACACTTTCACCTCCTTGCTACTTCACTTGGTTTGAACCCGTGAAAACACAACATGTCGCGATATCGTGACTCTTTCGCCTCCTTGCTCTTCCTATTTACTTTTGTCGTGATATCGTGACACTTCTGCCTTCTTACTTTCTCTCTCCTCCTTTGAGTCACGAAAATGCGACATGTCACGATATCGTGACACTTTTTCTCCTTAGCGCTTTCTCTTGCCTTTGGGTCGTGAAAACGTGACATGTCGCGATATCGTGACACTTTTTCTCCTTAGCGCTTTCTCTTGCCTTTGGGTCATGAAAATGTGACATGTCATGATATCGCGACACTTTTTCTCCTTAGCGCTTTCTCTTGCCTTCGGGTCGTGAAAACGTGACATGTCGCGATATCGTGACACTTTTTCTCCTTAGCTCTTTCTCTTGCCTTCGGGTCGTGAAAACTCGACATGTCACGATATCGTGACACTTTTTCTCTCGGACTCTCTCTCCTACAATATGTCGCGAAATCATGACACTTTTTCTTCCGTACAATCTCTCTTGCAATATGTCACGAAATCGTGACACTTTTTCTTTCGGACTCTCTCTCCTGCAATATGTCATGAAATCATGACACTTTTTCTTCTATACAATCTCTCTTGCAATATGTCACGAAATCATGACACTTTTTCTTTTGGACTCTCTCTCCTGCAATATGTCACAAAATCGTGACACTTTTTCTTCCATACTATCTCTCTTGCAATATGTCACGAAATCGTGACACTTTTTCTTTCGGACTCTCTCTCCTGCAATATGTCACAAAATCATGACACTTTTTCTACTTGCACTTTCTCTCTTCCAACATGTCATGAAATCATGACAGTTTTGCTTGTTTGCACTTTCTCTCGAACATGTCATGAAATCACGATAGTTTTTCTTGCTTCCTCTTCTCGAACATGTCATGAAATCGTGACAGTTTTTCTTTCTTGTTCTCTCTCTTCCAACATGTCGTGAAATCGTGATAGTTTTTCTTGCCTATTGTATATGTCATGATATCGTGACACTTTTCTCACTTGTATTTTTCTTTGATCTTTTGCATATGGGCCACTTCGATCTTTTGGAAAATCACTGTACATTCTCTGAAGAATCTCTTAACTCCTGTTTCACTGCATCAACCGATCTGTCTGACTGTGTTGACAACAATGACAATACTGTTGCTGCACCTTGCTCAAAAATCTCCCCCTTTGGAATTGTTGGCAACACTCGTGCACTTTCCTTTAATTCTTCTCCCACTTTGACAATAATACCAAAGGGTTGCTATAGACTCCCCCTGATTCCATGCACAACATTCTTAGGCACAAATTATTACAGTTAGCAAAAATTACAAACATGAGCAAAAAGATAATCAAATATATAAATGCTCCCCTTGAGAATGTGGTCCCGATAGCTAGTCAGTTCTTGGGAAGCATGACCACTCCCAATTTATTGTGAAGGTATCCACTACTGACTGGTGGACCTCTCTCAAATTGTTATATTATAAAAGACTCTGTCTCTCTGCTGCACTGACTGGTGGACCTCTCTCCACTTGAAGAATCCTCACTCAGATCTATCTTCAATTGTGTTGGCTGTTGGATCTCTATCCATTGAGACTTTGTCCTCTATACTCTATCAATAGGCTCACACAGAACCTGCTTAACAAGCTCACATAGAACTTGTCCAATGCTGAATAACAAGCTCACACAGAACTTGTCCGAATCTACTCTAGTAAGCTCACCAAGAACTTGCCCAAATCTGCTCTAGAAATTTGTCCCAACACTGTCCTCAAATATTTCCCAAAGGCCTTCTCAAAGGCTCAATAAATCATGCTCAAGTAGTACTCAAAATGAACTCAACAATGAATGGCAATCTCAAATCAAATCCACTTCACAGAAGCATAAAGAGAATTGTTAGAGACTTAAAATGTTCTAACCTCAATCTCAACTCAACATAGAATGATGGAATAATTTATTTCATAGAAATTTAAAAATCACTTCACACATAACTTGACTAGGCTCAATCAAATCAACTCAACCAATCATCACAAGGGACAACTCTCTCTCACACAACCCTAGTCCAAGTATGTATCAACCAACTCAAACATTTCCAACAATGCTCAACCACAAATATCACATAACAATGATACTCACGTTCTTTTCTAACTCAAGTTCTTTCACAACCAATGGGCTTCAACCACTATGCTTATAACTCGTTCCCTACCTTCATCAACTTTAACATCGACAATCTTCACAATTTTCTTTAGCCTCTTGACTGCCACCTCCTCCGTGACTAACGACTTTGCCTCGCATCCATTGTGCAACTCAATGTCTCTGGTTTCTAACGGCTGCCATGAATGTTTTCATCATCTATGTAGGTATTGATAGTGGACCATTATATCTAGCGTTGGAACCTCAATCTGCGCATAGTCATCAACTCTCAGTATTCTGCTTCTTGCTAGGGCATATGTCAGGGCTACTCAATGTCTTAGATGAACGTTCTTGGGAGCATTTCTCCTCACTACGATCAGGGGATTTCTCAGGAAATATCTCACATTTCTCAAATAATGAAAGAATTTCTTAGGTGCATAGGCATCTTGTCCTCCTTGGTGCTTCATCACCTGGGTGCTATTCTCTCAACGTCTCTGCCTTGCATGTGCCACTTGGCACTCTTGATGAGCTGGGTGCTAGTGCCACTGTTTGCTTTGACTTTGGCATCTCTTTGATAATGGCTACTACTTTAGAGAAAATTGATGCTCTCTTATACCAAATGATGTGTTGTATTTTTGGTTAAGAAACGCACGCCTTCCTACTCACAACATGAATTCTATTTTATCTATAGATTGGGAATATTACAGGTTTCAAACCAGCACTTGCCAGCTTATGCTTCCATGACACGTCGACTTGTGCTGCATGTTCTATCTCAGATAATGCCTATCAGCTACTGCAACGAAAACCTAGCTATTCACCATGTTGTTCTACTAAAGCACACCAGTTTGACACTATCTCCACAAACATCTACATGAACTAAAACACACTTTGACAACTATACAACAACTCCCCGACTACTTTCCTTTCATCCTCAGTTAACCACACAAATACATAGGAGCATTAAAATAAAACTTTAACATTGCTCCCCTTGAGGATGTGCTACCTGGAGCTGCTTAGTGCAATAAAGGAGTAGTCCCCTTCAGTCCAAGGAGACACGATTTCCTTTCTTCTTTCTTTCTCCACTCTAGTTTGATTACAATTTTGGGCTCTTGTTTTGAATTTTCTTTTTCAGTAGCTTGTGCATGTTTTTCGAGAAATATTCTATTTTGTCTCATTCCATTTGGTTGAAATTTTCTTCCCTGAAATTGATTAGATGCAAATGTACTTCGACAATTTCTTGTAGTGTGCCCAAAATTATGATAGTTATAGCATTCTACTGCATAATCCATCAAAGGTGAAAAACTATTTCTACTGGGTGGTTGTCTCTTGTGCATCCTTGATGGATGATTATTTTCCTTTCTCTGATGCACATGATTTCTTCCCTGTCTGTGTTGCATTATTTGTGTCTGATGAAATCTACTGCCTTGCCTTAGATTAGATACAAAAGTTCTTGGACAAAACCTTGCTATGTGCCCATGACCATTACATTTAAAACATTGCACATGGTGTTCAACCAAAATAACAGATGTATTTCTACCAGCATAACTCTTTGATCTATTATTTAATCCATAATAAATTGCCTTGTGACCATAATGGTTGCATCTAAAATAATAGCCATTAAAAGCATTATTATGAATAGAGTGAGAGTGATAGAACCTCTTTTGTTGTGGTTGCTTTGCTATAGATCTCCTTTGAGATTTTCTTCCTTTTGAAGATTCAACTTCAAGCTTTTCTTGCTTTGATCCTTCAGCAGTGGACCTCTTCTTCTGCAGATTTAGAAGATGAAGGTTGTTCAACTTCACATCCAAGACCAAGCTTAACCATTGGGCTTCTTTGTTGCCTTATCATTTTATCTAGCAACTCTGTGCTCTTCTCAAATTTGAGATTTGTATTGGCCTCTTCTAGTTGTTTCCTCAATGAAACAATCTCCTCTTCTTGTTTGTAGCAGATAATCTCTTTCTCATTGATCTGTGACCTGAGATTTTCTTTAGTCCTTTTGGACTCTTCTACTTGCAGCTTTAGATCACTAATAACTTTGTTAGATTCCTCTTCACGTTTGCTACATACATCGCCTTTATCATCCAGGCGTGACTTCAAGGCTTCTTCTATTTTCTTGGCTTTATGAATTTGTAAGAAGAGATCTTCAATATTATCCCCATATTCTTCCAACTTCTTGGATAGTCTTTTGTTCTTTTTCCTTTCTATACCCAATTCTTCAAGTGCAACGATCAACTCACCTTCTAGATCTACTTCAGCCTCAAGGTTTTCATCATATACTTCAGAATTCACTTCTTCAACCTTTTCTAGTTCAATTTTCTCTTCCACAGGAACTAAAACTGATTGAGATGCCTTTTTGGAGGAGGATCTATTCTTCTTACCCATTGCGTACTAATCCAAGATCAACCCTAGCTGATTTAGCCTGACAAGGGAAGCTGGCTCTGATACCAATTGTTAGTCTCACAAATGACACTGAGAGGGGGGGTGAATCAGTGTGGCTCTTTAAAACTTAAAAACTTCAACTCTTAAAGCCAAAACAATGAAAGCTTAAAACCACATAAAGCAAATATAACAAGAGAGCATCACACAACACAAGATGTACCGAGGTTCACCAGTTTTGGCTACTCCTCAAAAATGACTACTTGGACTCCCGTCCAAATCCAGCCTTTGCAAAATACCAATTTTACAATCAATTTACCAGCACCCACTGGAAGGAGCACCAACCCATGATTTATCTGCACCAACAAAAAGGAGCACCAACCCCTGATTTACCAGCACCAACTAGAAGGAGCACCAACCCCTGATTCCAAGCACCAACTTGGACTTCGATTCTGAAACTAGAAGATTGACATATAAATGCCTTCACTTTTACAAGACCCTGATTGGTCTATTTATTACTCAACATCGCCCACAAAGAACATAACACACACTCTTACGGCTCTGCTTACTGCTCTACTTATTGCATTCTTACGACTCTGCTTACTGCATTCTTACGGCTCTCATAGCTCTGCTTAATGCTCTCTTACGACACTCTTCCAACCCTCCTTTTTGTAGCACTTTCCCTCTATTTTTAGCAGCTTTATAATTCTCCACGTAGACCTCTTTTTATAACAAAGTTCTGACTTTTCTCTATAACTGCACCTGTAACTATCGTACCAACTTCAGTTAGCTCTTCCTATTTTAGCTACATGATTTTCTTCTGTAACTGCACCTGTAACTATCGTACTATCTTTAGTTAGCTCTTCGTATTTTAGCTACATAATTTTCTTCTGTAACTGCACCTGTAATTGTTGTACCGACTTCAATTAACTTTTCTTATTTTAGCTGCATGATTTTCTTTTGCAACGGCCCCTATAACTGTCGTATAACTTCAGTTAACTATCACATATCTTATTTTGGCTGGGTTCTCTTCTTAGCTCGCGCCAAAATGACCTGTCATGAAATCATGACACTTTTGCCTCTTTGTCCTCTTCTCGGACTTGTACCCGCAAAAACACAACATGTCGCGATATCGTGACACTTTCGCCTCCTTGCTACTTTACTTGGTTTGAACCCGTGAAAACACAACATGTTGCGATATCGTGACACTTTCGCCTCCTTGCTACTTTACTTGGTTTGAACCCACGAAAACACATGTCACGATATCGCGACACTTTCGCCTCCTTGCTACTTTACTTGGTTTGAACCCACGAAAACACATGTCACGATATCGTGACACTTTCACCTCCTTGCTCTTCCTCTTTACTTTTGTCGTGATATCATGACACTTCTGCCTTCTTACTTTCTCTCTCCTCTTTTAGTCGCGAAAATACGACATGTCATGATATCGCGACACTTTTTCTCCTTAGCGCTTTCTCTTGCCTTCGGGTTGCAAAAATGTGACATGTCACGATATCATGACACATTTTCTCCTTAGCGCTTTCTCTTGCCTTCGGGTCACGAAAATGTGACATGTCGCGATATCATGACACTTTTTCTCCTTAGCGCTTTCTCTTGCCTTCGGGTCACGAAAATGTGACATGTCGTGATATCACGACACTTTTTCTCCTTAGCGCTTTCTCTTGCCTTCGGGTCATGAAAACCCAACATGTCGTGATATCACGACACTTTTTCTCTTGGACTCTCTCTCCTGCAATATGTCGCGAAATTGTGACACTTTTTCTTTCATACAATATCTCTTGCAATATGTCACGAAATCATGACACTTTTTCTTTCGGACTCTCTCTCCTATAATATGTCACAAAATCGTGACACTTTTTCTTTTGTACAATCTCTCTTGCAACATGTCGTGAAATCATGACACTTTTTCTTTCGGACTCTCTCTCCTGCAATATGTCACGAAAACGTGACACTGTTTCTTCCGTACTATCTCTCTTGCAATATGTCACGAAATCACGACACTTTTTCTTTCAGACTCTCTCTCCTGTAATATGTCGCAAAATCATGACACTTTTTCTACTTGCCTTTCTCTCTTCCAACATGTCACGAAATCGTGACAGTTTTGCTTGCTTGCGCTTTCTCTCCGAACATGTCGTGAAATCATGACAGTTTTGCTTGCTTGCACTTTCTCTCCGAACATGTCGCAAAATCATGATAGTTTTTCTTTCTTCTCTACATGTCGCGATATCACGATAGTTTTTCTTTCTTGTTCTCTCTCTTCCAACATGTCGCGATATTGCGACAATTTTTCTTTCTTGTTCTCTCTCTTCCAACATGTCGCAAAATCACGACAGTTTTTCTTGCCTGCTATATATGTCGTGATATCGCGACACTTTTCTCATTTGTCTTTTTCTTTGATCTTTTGCATATGGGCCACTTTGATCTTTTGGAAAATCACTGTACATTCTCTGAAGAATCTCTTAACTCCTGTTTCACTACATCAATCGATCTGTCTGACTGTGTTGACAATAATGACAATACTGTTGCTGCACCTTGCTCAACATGTTCTTCTTTCTTCTCTTTTGGCCATGAAAATGTAACATGTCGCGATATCGCGACACCTTTTCTTTCTTGTCTTTTGGCCACAAAAATGCAATCTGTCGCGATATCGCGACACTTTTCTCTTTTGGCCGCGAAAATGCAACATGATGCGATATCATGACACCTTTTCCCTTTTGGCTGTGAAAATGCAACATGTCGCGATATCGTGACACTTTTTATCTTTTGGCCATGACAATGCAACATGTCACGATATCACGACACTTTTTCTCTTTTGGCCGTGACAATGCAACATGTCGTGATATCACGACACTTTTTCCCTTTTGGCCACGACAATGCAACATGTCACGATATCGCGACACTTTTTCCCTTTTGGTCGTGACAATGCAACATGTCACGATATCATGATACTTTTCTCTTTTAGCCGCGAAAATGCAACATGTCGCGATATCGCAACACTTTTTCTCTTTTGGCCATGAAAATGCAACATGTCGCGATATCACGACACTTTTTCCTCCTTGCGGTATTTTGCTTTTTCTTTGATCTTTAGCATATGGGCCACTTTGGTCTTCTTGGAAAACATGCAAAAAAGGTGGGTCCCCAATTTTGGGGTACGTTGTGGAGCAACTACAACACAACCACCTATTATTTTTTCTATGCCAAGATACAGGACCAGATCCAAGATTAAAGATATATCCAAAAGTTGATTTTCGATCATCAATAGATCTATCATAGTCGAAGTCTATGTATCCCTGTAGATAAAACTTGTTATTCTTTTTGTATTCTAATCCAAAATTTGTTGTACCACAAAAATAATGTAGAACTATTTTTTCTACTTTCCAATGACTTGCCTTGGGTTCCTACATGAACTGTGAAAGATATCCCATAGCAAAACTGAGATCAGGCTTAGTATTGGTTAGTTATATAAGACTCCCGATCAATTGACGATAGAGAGTGCTTTATACCTTTAGATATTGATCATATTTAGATAAATTAAGTCCTGCTTCCATTGGAGTAGCTTTTGACTTACAGTCAGTCATGCAATATTTATAAATCAAAGTCTTGGCATATTTATTCTATGTAAATCTGATGATATTTCTTTTGAGTTACTTATAAACCAAGATAGTAGTACAGAAGCCCCATATCTATCATTTCAAAAGATATCTTTAGATCATTTTCACTGTATCAATCATACTATTTGAACTACTTGTTATGATCAAATTGTCTATGTACAACACCAAAATCACTATGTCATAACCATTGTTATTTATATAGAGATTTGTATTTGATGGACTTCATTGGAATCCATGTTGCAATAGGTGACTATCAATTTTGATGTACCAAGCTTGAGGAGCTTGTTTCAGCCCATACAAAGATTTTATCAACTTACAAACTTTTTGTTCTTACCCTTTAACAACAAATCCTTCAGGTTGGGTCATGTATACTTCTTGTAGATCACCATTAAGAAATGCACATTTTACATCCATCTGATATAACTTCCACCCAAACTGAGCTGCCATGGCACACAATACTCGAATGGTAGTCATTTTGCAGTGGGGAAAAAAGTCTTCATAATCTATGCCTTTTTTTTTAGCACTACCCTTTGCAACCAGATGAGCTTTATGCTTACAAATCGTACCATATGCCTTATACTTTACTTTGAATACCCACTTACAACAAATCAATTTCTTTCTTGAAGGCAGATTTACTAGCTTCCAAGTGTAATTTTTCATGAGATATGTATGCTCTGCTTCCATAGCAACATTCCATTGAGGCTTACTAAAAGCTTCCTGAGCAGTTGTGGGTTCATTTTCATACAATGTTGTCAAATAAACCCTTTCACCATCTATATCCATTTCTCTATATTATGTTTCATCCATGAATAGTTCATCAAACTGGTGATAAAGTTCATCAATTTTTGAAGATGATGCTTCTACCTTATTCTATTGAGTGATACTACGTGTACATGGTCTATCTAGGGTTATATCTGGAAGTGAAGTCAATTTAGAATCTCTCAAAGTGATGGTATACCACTTTGGAATATTTTTCTGAGGGGGTGAAACCTCTTGCTTAGGCTCATCATCCTCATAATATACTATTGTAGAGGTATTATTTGTTGTGAAAGCTTCATCAAATACTACATCTCTAATTATATTTGTTTTCTTGGTTATAGGATCAATCAAGCGGTATCCCTTTGAAAGCTCATCATAAACATGAAAGATACATTGCAAGGTTTTCTCATCTAACTTCTTCCTTCTCTATTTTGGAATATGCATGAAGGCTTTACATCCAAACACTCGTAGATGAGAAATGGAGGGTTTCTTACCAGTCCATGCTTCTTGTGGCATTTTACCTTGTAGATATCTTGTGGGTGCTCTATCAAGAGGTATGATGATGTATTTACTACTTCTGCCAAATACTGATCTTCAAGATGTGTTCCTTTTATCATACATCAGACCATTTTCACAATGGAGTGATTTCTCCTCTCAGCAACACCATTTTGTTGTGGTGTATAAGTTGTTATTAGTTGTTGCTTTATCCCATGTTATTTTAGGTATGATGAAAACTCTTTGAAAGTATGTTTCCCCTCGATCTGAGTTGAGGGATTTTATGAAATATCCACACTCTTTTTCAACAAGTTTCTTGAATTGTCAAAAGTATGAAAATACCTCTAATTTAAATTGGAGGAAGAAAACCCACATCTTTCAAGAGTAGTTATCAAAAAATAATTGAAAATACTTCTTTCCACCATAACTTATTGGCATAGGACCACATAGATCAGTGTGTACCAACTCCAAAGGTTTCTTAGCTCTAGAAGAGCTAGATTCAAAAGGTACCCAGTGTTGCTTCCTTGCTAAGCAATCTGATCAAACTAGTAAGATGGAGGAGAGATGAGGAAGCCCTCTCACCATATCATTTTTTCTCAATTCGAGCAAATATCCAAAACTAAGATACCCATATCTTCTATTCCAAAGAGAAGTGTCCTCATTTGTAGTTGCAGTCAGATCAACATGAGGTGTTGAAAGAGCATCTAGAATGAACAAGCCATGCTTGTAGGAACCGATTGTGACATGTTTAACTTTGTGGGTTATAAAACATATCTTCTTCCCTTTCATAACTCAGAATACAACATCCATTTTTCTATCCAACATCTAAGGAATAGAGAACAAAGTATTGGCTAATTCTAGGACATAGAGGACCTTATCTATTTGACATCTATCATCTGGAAGAGTGACAGAAACATTCCCTTTACCCTTTATTTGGTAGACTTGATCGTCAGCAATGGTGACTGGATTTCTCTCTTTCTCCTCAAATGTGTCAAACCATGATTTGTCTCCAATCATGTGCTTACTAGCTCCTGAATCAATACACCATACAACATCTATATGAAAAGATGAAGTATGGGTTATGAAAATTGAAGGTAGAGAGAATTTAGGACAATAAGAGAATATTAAAGGTGAGCAAAGTGTTAGAGGAACATAGCCATTAAAAGGATAAAGTATAAAGTTCAAGGTTGTAAGCCTCTTGAAACAAAGAACAAAAGTGACATCTACACCTACACCTACATAAAGAAGAAAAATAATTTTAGTGATAAATAATAGCATAGGCAACATTCAGTTACACAGAATCAATAACCATGTAGTGTCTAAGAGTATTGAGTATTTATGGCATCAAAGGCAACAAAGGAAAATAACATTTATGTAGACTTGAGAATAATTAGATGGATGCTTGAAACCAAGATACACATTGAAGCATTGTAGAGACGTAGGAAGATGAAGCACCAACACCATTTGAGTGAAGATGAACTTAGAGGAAGTGAAGGTCCATCACAAGCATTGAAAGGAAAGTAAACCTAAGTGGGATATCCAAGAACCACACTTAGGAGTTTGAGGAGTCATATTCCAAGCATAGGGAAACTCAAGAGATTGAGGAATCAAGTGTTAAACTCAGCTAAGCATAAAAGTAAAGTACAAACTCAAGTGTCACAAGCACCATGGTATACTAAAATGATAGAATACAAAAGTAAAAGAGGATAGAAGCATCAGGTTGTGACCTGAAGTGCCAAGGTCATTCAAACATTCAAGAGTGAAATACATTGAAGCACCATCCAAATATTGAAGAGCAATAGGTATTCAATATCAAAACACCAAGGTTATCATTAAAATCCATAAAAACATCAAGGATTGGAGGATTCAAAGTGGTAAGAAATAAGCCAATGCATGGAAAGTTGTAACGCCTAATAATTCCATCTGCTCACCCACCAAAGGAATGTTTATTGGTAAAGATGGCAACAATAAAATATCAAGAAAATTGCTCAGTAAAACATCCATAAGATCTGAACTGAAACATCCCATTGAACCCCCAATAAAGATCCTCTTTTGAGCATGTGATAGTTCAATTATTGGCATCCTTTGAATGCAAATCAAAGCATAGTTCAAATGTTCAAAGATATTTTTTCAAGGTATGCATTGTGAGGTATAAAATATTAAACCTTTGTTTTTCAATTTAGTTTTTTTGAGGAAAGGAGAGATAAGATATAATTTAATAAAGGCTTAATTTTAGTCTAAATAAGTGATAAGGATTTAATGGTATATTATTAATTATTAGCAGTAATAAGTAGATTAATATTTTAAAATTATTATCTTGGAGTAATAAGGATTAGTTAATTTTCTTAAATTTGAAGTTTATATTTTTGCTAGTTATTTTTTAAATTTGAAGTGCTATAGAATATTTGCAAATTTAACTATTTGGGAGTCAAAAGGAATTCTACTTCAAATATAGAAAATTTAAATTTGCAAAGTTCTTATTTTTTTAGTTTCAAAATATTAGGGAGACATAAGGATTTCTACTTCATAGGTATTGAAATTTAGAAAATTTAAAATTATTTTTAAACCTAGGAAGTCATAAGGTAGTCCACATTAGAGGAAATTTACTTTCAATGGAAAATTTATCAAGATAAACTTATCAACATAGAAGACATTATCAAAGTGGGAGGGTAGTGATAAACAATTTCATGGTATTTTAAGTAGGTCCATGAATTTGTTGAGGGTGGGCAAGACCTAAAGAAAATGGGGTACAATTTTATGGTCTGTTAAGGAGGACTGCAAATTCACTAAAAATGAGAAAGATCTAAAAAATCAAGGGTTGATGGATACAAAATTGAATTCGACAATTTTGAATGGTTACTTAGGATTCTATGATAAAATTGACTTAATTGGTTGGGTCAAATTCTTTTTGTCTATAGATGGTACCTTTGAAAAGATACAAGTGATAAAAATAAAATATTTTCATAACCTTGGTCCTAAATTGAGACTTGGACCCTCGAATAGTGATAGTCATTAGATAACCAAGGAAGACCATGTGGAAAACTCATGCTCAATCAATATTTTTGAAAGAAAATTCCAAATTTGAATAACATGAGTCATATGATTATGTAATTAATGGGTAGTTCTACTTACTAAAACTACAAATGTGGATAGCCTTAGAGTTTCATAGTAGTTTTTAGATCATAAAAAGGGAAATGGTTTGTAAACCATTCAATCCAACAAACTCTCTCTTATATACTTTACCAAATTTTTGAGAAAATATTTTAGGGTCACCATCTCATGTCATTAATAGTACCACATGGTGGGATTGCACTCAATTAGGAGTGAATAAAGGAAATAATAAGGCCAATATGACATGATCCATCCAATTAAATAATGAATAGACAATATTTTTTGATAAATTAGAAAATGCAAGTAGCTTCTTGGGACAATTTCAACCATTCAATTAACTAATAAGAAAGGCCCGTAGATTATCCAATCAATAGAAAGGAGGTATCCTCCTCTTGCTAGCTCTAAATGGAGAAGAAATAAATCTATGTGGTATGAAATAATACTAAGAGAAGATGGTAGTATTTTCCTATAAACTTTGCAAAGAGGGAGAGTAATTGCATGTAATGCAAATTTAATGCTAAAAATATGGTGGTGGTCTCAAAAATAGAGATTTGATACTCAGAAAAGATGGTGGTCTCTTCTCACTAGATTTTTAAAAGGGGAAATAAATTCAAATAAAGTATATATAATGTTAGAAAAAGTGACAAACACTTCCTGCCTACTCCATAGAGGGGAAGAATGAATTAACGTAATGTGAATTTAATTTAGGTGGGTGCTCAATATTTGAGAAAGAAATAAAAGGATGTCCCACATTCATATTTTTCTCATTGATTCTCAAGAATTCTAGTGAGAAACAGCCCAGAGAGTACACAAAGCATAGTTACATATTCAAGCCTTAGAAAGTAAATCTACAAGCATAGAAATGTTCAAAATATTGATAGTGACCATAGAGAAGAAGAAGACCACTATCCACCCACTAGCAACTAGAGTTGGCCCATCCACTAGTTATTCTACCAAGGAAGCCACAACCTCTCCTTCCACCTTATATTGAGAAACACCAATCCAAAATCTCTAAGTCATTGTTGGATATTTTGAGTCAAATTTGTCATTGATGTCAAGGAACGAAGTTGTCATTGATATCAAGGAATAAGCTATCGTTGATGTCAAAAGGTCAAGAGGAAAAATGCATAGGTTAAAGGCAAAAAGCTTCATAATATTTTTAATATTATGTGGAAGCATAAGTTAGAAGGGTTTTTATTAAAACCATGGTGGCGGAATGATTTTTATCAAATCATTGAGAGCAAACAAAAGTTTCAATTTTACCCCCAAGGAGGCTTTAATTTTTATAAAATCCAAAGGGTTATAAATTTAATTTATAAAATTTAAATTCTTATTAGAATTTAAATATTTTATAAATTATTAAAGTTCCTATTAAAGCGCCGACATCATATTTTATTGCACCCATCGACGTGCAAGTCAAAGGAGGGAAAAGGGTATTTAAACCCTTGCCAAAGCAAACCTTAGGCATTCGAATTAATATCCAAAATTGGTGGAGACAACAAAAAGTTTGTGCAGTGAAGACAAAGGAGTGAGCGCATCATTTGAAGAGCATGTGGCAAGTGAAGGGAAGATCCAAGGGCTCTAAGGTCTTAGGGAGAAGACAAAGCGCGAAAGGTGCTTCCTTATTGCATGTGGAGCACTTGGCTCACACGGCTAGCTAGTCGCGGCCAAGGTGCTAGCAAGGGAGAGGGTGCAGGATCAAATCCCATAAATTGTGGAAGGGGACTTTTGCCAAGGTTTTTATAAATTTGATTTTTAATTTTTCAATGTGCTAAGGTTAAGGAGTAATAAGGGTGGTAAATGAAAATTTGATTATTTCCTTGCTTTGCTAAGGTTAGGGAGATATAAGGGGAAAATGGTTAGGTTATTTACCTAGGTGGTAAATGAAATATTACTAGGGTAAATATTCCTTTTACCTTAGGAAATTAAAATTGGTTTATTGCATCAATTTTTGCAATATTGAGAAGTAGAAAGTGTCATTTTGAAAGGGTCATTTGATGAAATTTGTATATGTTGATGGATGCTTTCTTTAAGATGGAGTGATAAGGTGTATGAGTGTTTTGATATTTTGCATTGTATCTTTGAGTGAGTTTAGTATCTTCTAACTCCTTTGAGCTTGGTAAAGAAGTGTTTGTGGTTGTGGCAGATTTATGAGATCCTGTAGACACCAAATTACAGCCACTAAACCTCCATCCTAACCATTCCACCATCCACTTGTCTTCCAGTACACCCTCCCGCCAATTATTTGGCCCAATTCCACATTTCTCGCCAATTATTTGGCCCAAATCCACCTTCCCACCATTTCCTAGCCTAATTGGGGTTATTTTAATATTATTTTATAATATTTTATATTATATTTTAATATATTTATTATAAAATATATAAATAAACTCAATTAACCTCATCCGTACGATCAGATTCAATATCCACCATCTATTTTCACTAATCCATGCCACATTCAAAATGCAATCTCAACCGTAGGATTTAATTTAATTTCAGTCGCACGATTAAAAGTGTAATGTTGAACCCTAAAATAAACCTAGGTTGAAATTATAAAAATAACATTTTGCAAATGGTCAAACCCTGGAACACTTGAACCCTTGAACTTGGAGATTAGATTTTTCATTTTGAAGTGATTGTTGGTGAATTCCTAGCATAGAATCTCAAATATCTGAAGCCCTAGCCCATCGATAATACTTTTGTTGTTCCAACCATCATCCATCCATCCTCACTTTCTACAACATCCTTCCTCCATTCGCCGCTTTCGTCACCATCCCCTTGATATGCTTCTACAAATTTACCCTACCCTACAGGCGTTGTTTCGAGCTTACGAAGCTCATCGTAGAGCCTGCCAGGTTCCCTCCATAGCTAGACCTATCCATAAGTACATTTTAGAGCCTGCAAAGCTCAATGCAGAGCTTGCCATGCACTCTCTAGATCCTGTCATATCCCCAGGTGCAAACTAGAGCATGTAAAGCTCACGTTCAAGCCTACCGTCATCAATGAACTGCATTCTAAAGCTGTTGCATCAACAAATATGAAACATCGTCTGCAATAAATGGTCAATACCAAGGTAATAGCAAGGTAAGTCATATTTATGTATATTTTATTTAGTAATTTTTTGATTCTGCATGCTCTTTTATTTTATTAGTTAACTAGGGTTTTATTAATGTCTGAAGGCCTCACACTGTGGAGCCCTCACAGGTATTACTAACTCTCTTTGTTTTATTTTGTGTATGCAGATTTGCAAGTTCTATATTTTATTTAATGGATGTTGAAGCTGGAGTGGCCCAATATTGGATATTCGAAGCCCACTCAACTTTTTGGGATCAAGAGCACACCCAAATTTTAAGACACTTCCATTGCTACTAGCTAGGGTTTCAAATAACCCCATAGTCAATGTAATCTATTGTATAAAATAGTTGTACTGAACAAGGATTGTAATAAAGGAGTTTATTGGCTCCCCCATATTATTGAATATACATTCTTTTGCACAATCTATGTCTCACTACATTATTTTATTTATGCTATTTTATTTTAAGTGTCGTGTTCTTGCATCTCCAAATGGCGATCATGGTGGGACCCCCAAAGGGTTTCATTATTTGATAGATCTGCCTTGCTAATTTATTATTATTGCTATTTGTTGAATATTTTTTAGAAAGTGTAAAAGTCGTTGAGTTTGTTGCTAGGGTTTCTAAAGCATTCTACAGCAGTTCCAGAGATCATGCAGGCACTATTTCTCATTATGCAGGCATCCTTCCATGTTGCATAGGCATCCTTCCATGTTACGCAAGTGCTCTCCTACGCTTGCGTAGGTGCTCGGCTACGCCTAGCATTAATTTGAAGCAAAGCTAAGGATTCCAAGTGAGTTGCATAACCCTAGTTTGCTATTTTATGATTTACGTATTCTATTTTCTACTGCTATTTTTTTGCTATTTCTGAGTTTAACATTCAATAATCTAGGAAATAATTTGCAGCAAGTCATATCTAGGGTTTTGTGTGTGTTTAAATATTTCAAATTTATTTCTTGTTTCGAAAGTGGTAGATCTAGGTGATTGTTTGCATTTTTGAGTGCATGTGAAATAGAACAACATCCTAGATTTTACATCTTAGGGTTAAAGATTATTTATGTTTTGCATATCTAAGTAGGAACAACATTTTGACACTTAAAGTAATCCTGCCCTAGGCTGACCCCTTTGGCAGAGAGGTGGACGAACCCTCTGGTTGCTCTTGTGATTTTAATCACTTGTAGGTAGGGGGTTTTGAGCGGTGTACTCCACACTCTTTAGATGAAATTTACGTCTTTGGGTTGGATTCTAATTTAGATTTGCAAAATTAGTCTTCTTTAACATTGTTTGCACACCATAAAAAAACAAGCAACATAAAATTAACCACACACACTTGCACATTGCACTTTTTAATAGTAATAGTTGGATTTCATCACCAACTATTGCTTAAGGTTTGGTGACGGTGGCATTCATCTCCATTAATCAAATCTCTACCCCTAGACACCATAGGACCACCCCCGAGAAAACTTGTTGGAGGTCATTACCAACAAGAATCTTGTTGCCTTGGCCAACCATAGTTTTTGCCTTTGTTTTTCATTAAACAAGATTAGGCTACATCAAAACACACAAAACCAACAATTTTAAAAAGGAACTTCACATTAAAGGAAGAAAATAATTAATGAACCTGAGGTAAGCCACACAAGGTGAAACCTAGGATTGGTTGTTTTCTTTGCTTTAAATTTTTAGGAAAAGTTGTTAATTTGTGTGATTTAGATAAGCTTTGAAGCTTTGGTTTTATTAATTTATGGTCCTAACATGACAAAAAAAGAAAATGATAAACCAAAGTAGTTTAATGGAAAACAATTTTCATGAGCCCGCTACTTCAGTAGCCCCATCCAATATGGTTTAGACTAATTTATCTGGATCATCTCATCCACCCCACTCTCAAGAGGAGTCTCATTCACTTGATGTGGAGATAGCCACCACCTACATATACATGGATAGAGTTCAGGCCATTTACAAGGCCTCTAACTATGTCTTAGAGCCCCTTAGCCTAGATGATTTTGAAGAAGCTAAATTAGCTACCACCTACATTGCCCAAGACTATCCTAATTTGAGATATGGATATGGTATGCCTTCCTCCACAAGCCAACCACCCCAAAGCCCAAGTGTTCAAAACATTTATTTCACATCCATCTATACCAACCCCTTGTATGGGGAGTATGTCAATGCTGCCTCACAAGTCTCTAATATTCAAGTTGTAACATCAAATGCAACTTGCACCATACCCATGACCTCTCATCCATCGTCATACACACCTCCATCATATCACTTAGCCAACATGACCATGTCTAATAATCCATAATCATAAGCCCAACCATCATCTCATCCAACCTCAACCCCATCATTTGACACATGGTCAAATCAGGAACTCACTGATACATTAGGGCTCATCAATAGATTGCTTTCACAATGAACAAAAGGAAAGCAACCAGTTAACACAAACCCTATGACCCAAGGAGTTCCAAATCAACCTCCACTCATCAATAAAAATTTAACATGGGTTCCTCAACCTTCCATAGTGACCATCCCTAATCCACCACCACTCCACATATCCACCATACCAATCAACATTGCCACTAATCAACAATCCAATCCATTCCTCCATCATAATCATCAATCATCCCCATTCTTCAACCATCCATATTCTCCACATACCCAACCTAATTAATTCCACAACACCATGTTGGTCACACCCCAACATCCATCATCCAATCCATAAACCAACCACCACCTAATCTAGGGTCCTCACATTCTAGCAGAAGACCTTAGACTTCAGACAATGCAAAATCAAATCTATCAGTTGATGCAAAACTCATCAAGAATAACCAGTGAAAATATCACATTAATCTAACTGATCCATAAACCAATTCATCCATCAGTACCATCACCGCCATATCTGGAAGATTTTATGGTACCAAAATTTGACAAGTTCAAGGGAACTGAGGATCTCAAAGAGCATGTGAGATCATTTGTCCACATATTTTTTTGGATTAGTGATGATAAAACTCTCATGCTCTAAAAATTTCCTCAAACACTAGGGGGAGATGCCATGGAATGGTACAATCAATTGCCCACACATAGTATATACACTTTTGATCAATTGATAGATCTATTCTTGGAATGCTTCACCCTAAATATTAAAAAGAAGGTGTCCTTATCAAATATATATTATTTGAAACAATGGGATGAGGAACCTATCTATGATTTTGGAAATCGTTGGAGGAAGTCATCACAAAGTTGCCATTCTCCCTCCCAATGGAAGAAATTATCAAACTTTTTACCAAGAGTTTCTTAAAACCCATTTCTTGGATGCTTCAGATTAATACTTATAGAACATTTGAGGAGGCTTTAGCACAAGCTAGTGTCATTGAGGAGATAAAAATCCAAGAGGGTGTCACTAAGCCTAAAAATAAAGAATGGCAAAACAAGGGCCAATACCGAAATAATCAATCTGGTCAAAACAAATCTACACAAACCTCAACGGCTAACACAGTAAACCAATTCAATCAAGTGGTGATGAGCCAGCCCATAGTGGCTCAAAAACTGGTGCAACAACAATTTTTCTATCATGTGGTCCCATCAATAACCCAAGCACCAACGGTACAAAACACAGCACCAACTATGGAAAAATATACCCGTCGCTAATTCAATCACCAACAAAGATAACACACTCCGTTAAAAAAGGTGTATTCATCCCTATTTAGAAGGTTGTATGAAAGAAAAAAATTAGCCTTACCAGACATTAGGCCTGATGATCCCACCAACAGGCCTAAGGGTTATAGAGAGCACTTGTTTTTTCCATACCATCGATAAAATGGACATGATATCAATTCCTGCCACATGTTCAAAAACATAGTGTAAGACCTTATAGACTTAGGGGCATTAATGTGGATAATCCCTTAGCTCCACAAAATCAAAATTTGGGCATATATCAGATGCCTCTACCTAACCATGGGGAGGTCCTGTATAATGTAGGGGGTAACAATCAACAAGCACCCCCTAACCAAGTAAATCATGTCCAACAATATCAAAACTTTGTAGGAGCGGTCCATGTGGTCACTAGAGGGCAAAGGTAAAATAAAAAAAATGTTCAAAAACCTTCAAACCCACCTCCCATACAAACATTACAAAATCCATCTCTGCCAATCAATCTATCCAATTCATCCAATCCACCTGTCCTTCATCCAATAAGTCCAGTGGCAAACTTAACCAACCGGTTAACCACTAGTTTGAAAATGGCATTGGCCAAAATTTTTGTATATGAGCTCATTCAACAATCCCCTAGGCATAGATAAGCTTTAATGGAAATACTCAAGTCAATTGAGTTAGAATCCCAAGACTCTAATGCCTTTAAAAATTTTGTAGGCAGTGTTAGAACGTGCATGGAACCATCAATCACCTTTTATGACTTTGATATAAAATCAATGAGTTCAAAATCGGTGGACCATCCATTGCACATAATGGCCTTAATAGATAGAAAGCTATTCAAAAGAGTATTAATCGATATCGGATCATCAATCAATATCATTACTACCGCTGCTCTTATCCACCTTAGCTTACCTCCATTCCACATTTCTAAATCATCACTCACCCTCAAAGCATTTAACGATGCTTTGTGTACCATAGTTGGCACTGTTGTTTTACCTATAGAAGTAGGGGCTAGAACATTGCACACCATGTTTCACATCTTGGAAGGTGCCATGGCATATAATATACTCCTTGGTAGACCTTGGATGATGGAAATGAAATGTGTTCTATCAATTCTCCACCAATGCTTGAAATACGTTCATGATGGACAAGTCCATTGCATCCCCATGGATGTTGAGCCTTTTAAGTATTGTAATTTCATTTCAAATCCTTATGAATCTATGTTACCTTCCACCCATTTATTATTAGCACCATCATCGAATCCATCCATGTCATCCCTCAATCTGTCTTCTTCTTCTAATCCACCTCCATCTTCTAACACTCCCATCATAGAGGAGCTACCCATCACATAACCTTCTAAAACATCCAATTCCTCTTGTACATATAATTATGGACAAGCTTTTGTTAACACATAGTACATCACAAAAACTCCTTCCACTACAACCACTTCTTCTATTCCATCACATCATCCCACACCGTCATCTCATCATGCCATGCCACCATCCAATCCAACTCCATCAGCCGATGCGTAAAAAGTCAAACTTTCAAATTGTAACATATTTAACTCCCTGCCATCCACAACCAATCCAGAGCCATCCGAGCCTTCACCATCCACCTCATCAACCCAAGTCGAAGTCCACATCACTAATCCTGGTATAGGTGAATATGTGGTCCAAGACATCATCATCACCCCCTTAGCCATTGATGAGGCCAAAAAATGCCTCATTATTGCATAATTTTTTACTACCATATGATAAGTTAATTGCCAAATAGTTGACTAAAATATACTATTGTTAAGTGTTTACATGATTTTATGTTAGGAATACTATATCTCTGTTTTTGACTATTTTCAGCATTTTGTGATTGATTTTGCTTGATTAAGTAGCAAGTAAGAACATGCATTTCAATTAACCAAATGTGGTATGCTGATATCCATTAACTTCTCAATGGTTTTTGAATGTTTTTCTACCCTTCAACTTGTTTCAAATCCACATTGAAGCCAAAAGTTTAGGACTGTCATAAATCTGAAAATCTGAAAAAACAGCCATATAAAAATCAACAAGCTATTACTTTATAGGAATACCTTGAAGTTGTCAAGAAAAGCATGATTATATGGATGGAATGAGTTCATAAGGACTACATAATACATCTAACCTATTTAGAAGCATTTCCACATGGTATAAATAGGCAGCAACAGGGTATAACAGAGCAGGTACAATTATGCAGTACTGTTGCACTATTTCAGCATTGTTACTTGGTGAATGAAGTGTATAAATTCAGTAGCAACTTGATGTAATCCTTCATTTTGATATTTGGATAATTTTTCCATGTTCTAATTTGTTTGAATTTGTAAGAAATACCAATATTTAACAATTGTGCAGCAGAATTGGAAAATATAGTAATTTACCATGTAAATTCCAACAAGCTACAAATGAATGGCAAGGCATGGAATTCACACATGGAGAGGAATGAAGGCTATTGAAATTTGATATTGAGGGCTAATAGACCTAAGAAATGTAGCTAAAATCACTTGAAGAGCACATAGTTGTTCATTCTGAAGATCTTCGAAATGAACAGACATCTTCGAAATGAGAAATATAGTCTCTTCGGAATGAGCCACTTATCTTCGGAATGAGAACAGAAAGTGCTTTTTGACTTTTTGAATGATTTCTAAAGATGGAAAAATGGAAAGAAGGTTGAAAATGTTAAAGGAAAATATCTCCCATATGACTTTTTCGTCCTTGTCATCCAAAGCCACCATTCATGGAAAATATCAATTTTGATCCTCTTCTAGGATAAACACATAAATAACTGCAACATAATAGAAAATTGTTTGCAAGATAGAAAGGGCATATTATGAAGTGAATAACATCAGATCCAAAATTATTGGCAAATCACTATAAAGCAGCACATAGGCTGATTTGAGCATGGGATATTTTGTAAATATCTATATAAATAACATATCTCCCTCCTTGGTTGAGCCAGTTAGGAATTAGAATAGAGGAGAGTTTTCAATAGCAGCAATTAGGACTGTACAACAATTTTTTGTAACAGTTTTCAGCATGTTCTGTCATCAATAAAAGTGTGGCTATTTTATCATTTCCTATTTTGAGTGTTAATTAGTTAAGGAGTGCTTTTCACCTCCTTATAGATCAAGAAGTATGGGTTCACTTTCAGATCTAGAAGGAGGGATTTTATGGCAGGTTTTAATCTATAATTTTCTTCATAGTGAGAATTAATAGATTGCTTGCCAGATTTCATTTTCTTATTTTTGTTTTGTATTATGTGATTTATGTTTTTTATTATGTTTGTGTACAACATTTGTGTGTATGTCAGCTGACAAATTATATTAAACATTTTGCCTTTGCTTTCTATAATTGCCCTACTTTTCTATTTTAACAACTTTTCATTTTCAACATATTTCATTTTGCTGTCAATTCTTGTAGCAGAAGCTTGACGACCTTTTGTGGCAGGGCATTGATAGGTGTTTTATTTCCAAGCATCACTTCCATTCTACAAGAGTAAAATAGATTTCAATTTTGCAAGTGTAATTTAGGATTTCATTTTAGTAACATTTTAATTTAGCAATTTCAATTCTGTTATTTCAATTCTGCAAAAGTAGATTAGATTTCAATTCAACAATTTCAATTCATACAATTGTAGTTAACTTTAATTTTTTGAAATTAGAATTAGTTTTTATTTCTTGTAAGTTTTTATTCTACATATTAGGTTTAGTGTGACACCAAAAGGCTAAACCAAATCTATCTCACCCAATAAATGCTTAAAATCTGAATACCTGAATTGTACTCTGCCCTAGCCTTCTATCGTAGACAGCCTTGGACACCACCCTGGATTGATAAATCATTGAGATTAAATGATGAGACTCAATGACACTCATCATTTTGGAACTGTTTTCGGGGAACATGGTGTTGTTAAAGGGTAAAATTAGTTAAATAATTATTATTGTGCTAAGCTATGAAGTTCAGAGTTAAATCTGAATGTAATAGCTGGTATAAATAATAATTATTGATAGTTGCATTTCAGTCAATTTAGAAAATAAGCAACCATATGGAGGTGATCTTCACACTTGGGGGTTAAATTACTTATGTTTTAAATTCTTGATAAAAATTGAAAGAATTCACCATCCTCATTATCAAGAAACATAATATCTCTTAGAGGAGCCATCTGCTAGTACTATCGTTTTTATATCCATATCATCAGGGTAGTATAAAAAAATTTGTACTAGGTGTTGGAAAGATATCATGGTAGATATACAAGACTATCCCTTGAAAAAAATAGCCATATCAGTTGCCTGTAGCATTTTTTCATAGGGAAATATCATTGATGAATGCCATTTACTTCCATAACTTAGAGATGCAAAATTTGTTGCCTAGTCTGAATTCTTCTCAAAGAGATATCCCAACAACAACAAATAGGGCAAGTAAATCAACCACCACCTTCAGCCCAACCTGTAGCCAATATGAATAATACAGGATAGGCAACCCCTGTCTATGTAAGCTGAATCTATTAAAAAAAAATCACAAAAACTTTTGCATAATCAAAATAGGAGTTTACAACTTAATGGTGGTCCTAGAGTTTTCCATTATTACTTAAATATTGTTAGGATTTTACCGTGCTAAACCACAACCTAGCAATTCTTAGCCTACACAAACAATAGTTGATCTCATTAGAGGTGATCCTACCTGACAAGTAGTTGATCTGCTAAAGTTGTACACTTCTTGTATTATTGTGCAAACCAAAAATATATTTTTTTTTTTAGCCCAACCTGTGATCAGTCTGAATAATACAGGATAGGCATCCCCTATCTATGTAGCTGAATCTGGTAAAAAAAAAAAACTACAAGAAATGTTATTAACTGTAGCAACATCCAACTATGCTCAAACAAGAACTTACCTGAGCTTGAAGAGATAAAAATCAATGGAGATACACAAAAAACCTTTAGTCCAAACACACAGAAATTAGCCTTGGATAAAGGAGAAAAACTAGAAAAACTGCACATAGAAAATTTACTTCCATTGAACTCCTTAGTAAGAAATTACAAAGGGGTAAATTATGTCATCCTAGGAATGAAAAAAATTGAAGTGCAGCCAAGAAAATTCTTGAACATTATTAGCTGGCTAACTTATAAACAAAAAGTAAAATTGTTGCTATTTTGAAATAATATTTCAATCCCTTTACATGGAATTACAAGGGTATATCAAGATTTTATCTTGATGTAAGAACTTAACATCTTTTGGGAATTGGTATTTAATTGTTTCAAGTATAGATTGACAAGATTTTGCAGACTAGGAGGCATTGACAACACTTGATTGAAGAAGTTTTCATATATGGAGCAATGCTTCTTTCTCCCATTAGTAATCCATGGAGGATGTTAGTGGTGAATGGATATTGCCTTCAGGTATACCATGCACCATTAACTAAGGAGGAGTTCTTCAAGGAGATTTCATTGGATGTACACATAATGAAAGAGAATTTCTCTTCAATATCAGATTCAGAGTGATGATAAAAAGTTTGACAAAAAAAATACAAGAAAGAAAAAAGAAGAATAGTCTTGTTTGTGAACTTCCTTCTTGGGTACAAGCAAGACAAGAAAAATGAAAAAAAAAAAAAAAAAAGAGAGAGAAAAAATTGCAGCAAAGGCATGTCCCACAAAATGGGGATACATGAGGACAAACATTAATTTCAGCAAGGAAGAGGAACAATGGAGCCAATACTTCATTTCCAGCAATAAGGAGGCAATTATGATAATAAGGATTGGTCTTATCCAAATAAGAGTGAGAGATGTTATCTCTCATTGAAGCACTTGAAAAAAAAAAAGGATAGAAGTTGGTTGAAAACTAGAAATGGCAGCCTCTTCTGATGAAAAAAATGAAAAAAAAAATATGAAAAAAAAAATGAATAATTCAGTAGTGAAAACCTTCTTGGAGATGCTACTGAGTTGGCTTGCATGAAAACTTATTTTTTGGCATGCATTTCCTTGTTGATCTACCCATCATTGTTCCACCATTGTACAAATCTCACACTGCACATGTGTTATGTTTGTTTATGTTTTCAAATAGCCTGCTAACAATCATCAAAAGCAGCTTGTAAGGTGCATGACTAATTTTTAGGACAGTAAGATATGTGTTTCTTGCATTTAATTCATAATAAACATTTAGAATTTAGTGTATGATAGTTGGTATTTGGCATAAACTATTCATACAATATTGACAAGTTGAAAAAGGAACATGTTCAAGATGTCAAGAAACACCCCCTTATGCCCTTAATTGCATGGAAATTCCAAAACTATGCAAAAAACTAATTTTGGGACATACATGGCAGCAATTCTATTTCAATTTGTAAGGCAAATTTTAGAAGGAGAACTACAAGTTTATATCTCACAATTTTCTGATAAATTGAAGGAGGATAATCAACAAAATGCACGTGAAGGTTCTATTTTAGTACTACTAGAATAAAACAACAACATACAAAACAAAGAATAACATCTAAACAAAAGGATGAAGAAGGGATTTTTGATGTTATGGAAGGCTTATACACTCTAGAGATGGGCCCACAATAGAATCTGTAGCTAAATTTTGCATAGGAGGTCATTTCTGCATTTTTTTTCAGATCTTTGGAATGAACAAACATCTTCGGAATGAGAAATACAGTCTCTTCAAAATGAGTAGACATATTCAGAATGAGAAATACAGTCTCTTCAATTTGAGCAGACATCTTTGGAATGAGAAATACGGTCTCTTTGGAATGAGCGGACATCTTCGAAATGAGAAATACAGTCTCTTCGAAATGAGTAGGATATCTTCAGAATGAGCAGAAACTGTACTAGAATTGCTGAAAATGCTACAAAATAGCAAAAAGAATAGGGTACATCAAATATTGAGGTTTATAAGGCTCTACCACAAGTAAGTACATCCCTCAAGCATTTCAAATCCAAAAATTTTATTAATTTTGTTCAAAAGGTGCAAATAACAGAAATAAGCATTCGAGCTGAAATATTGTTAAGAACAGAAAATTCCATTAGTAGTAGTGCATCTGCCAAATATGGTTCCACAATAAGACTATTGCAAGATGAATCACATGATATCAAGACTTTAAGAGGTACCTTGCAACACTAAAACTTATAAAAAGACATAAAAAGAGTCATACATGTGCTTAATTGCAAAATACTTGATATAGTGGAGCAAGGAGGAATTTCTCAGTTAGCAGGTAGCAAAGGATGTTGTTCACAAGAATAAAACCTACATATTACTATGGCCTACTAATATGCATGAGGGCATGCATCAGTTCAACTTGGGGGGGATGATGAGGCCAAAAAATGCCTCATTATTGCACAATTTTTTACTACCATATGATAAGCTAATTGCCAAATAGTTGACTAAAATATACTATTGTTAAGTGTTTACATGATTTTATGTTAGGAATACTATATCTCTGTTTTTGACTATTTTTAGCATTTTGTGACTGATTTTTCTTGATTAAGTAGCAAGTAATAACATGCATTTAAATTAAAAAAATGTGGTATGCTGATATCCATTAACTTCTCAATGGTTTTTGAATGTTTTCTACCTTTCAACTTGTTTCAAATCCACATTGAAGACAAAAGTTTAGGACTGTCATAAATCTGAAAATCTAAAAAAAATAGCCATATAAAAATCAACAAGCTATTACTTTATAGGAACACCTTGAAGTTGTCAAGCAAAGCATGAGGATATGGATGGAATGAGTTCAGAAGGACTATAAAAGACATCTGACCTATTTAGAAGCATTATCACATGGTCTAAATAGGCAGCAACGGGGTATAACAGAGCAGGGACAATTGTGCAGCACTGTTGCACTATTTCAGCATTGTTACTTGGTGAATGAAGTGTATAAATTTAGTAGCAACTTGATGTAATCCTTCATGTTGATATTTGAATAATTTTTTCATGTTCTAATTTGTTTGAATTTGCAAAAAAATTCAATATTTTACAATTGTGCAGCAGAATTGAAAAATGCAGTAATTTACCATGTAAATTCTAGCAAGCTACAAATGAATGGCAAGGCATGGAATTCACACATGGATAGGAATGAAGGCTATTGCAATCTGATCCTAAGGGCTAATACACTTGAGAAATGTAGCTAAAATCACTTGAAGAGCACACAGTTGTTCATTCCGAAGATCTTCGAAATGAACAAACATCTTCGGAATGAGAAATACAGTCTCTTCAAAATGAGCCACTTATCTTCGAAATGAGAACAAAAAGTGATTTTTAATTTGTTGAATGATTTTTGATTATGGAAAAATGGAAAGAATTTTGAAAAGGTTAAAGTAAAATATCTCCCATCTGACTTTGTCGTCCTTGTTGTCCAAAGCCACCATTCATGGAAAAGATCAATTTTGATCCTCTTCTAGGATAAACACAAAAATAACTGCAGCATAATGGGAAATTGTTTGCAAGATAGAAAGGGCATATTCTAGAGTGAAGAAAGATATGTGAGATATTTCTAGACTTCTCCCATGCACTCCAACCACTGAAGATGCTTTCTAAGGGCCAATGACTACTACTGCAACACAAACTATCCAAATTTGTATTTATTTCAGATCTAGAATTATTGGTAAATCACTGTAAAGCAACACATAGGCTGATTTGAGCATGGGATATCTTGTAAATATCTATATAAATAATATAGCTCCCTCCTTGGTTGAGCCAATTAGAAATTAGAATAGAGGAGAGTTTTCAATAGCAATAATTAGGACTATACAACAATTTTCTGTAACAGTTTTCAGCATGTTCTGTCATCAATAAAAGTGCAGCTATTTTATCATTTTCTGTTCTGAGTGTTAATTAGTTAAGGAGTGATTTTCACCTCCTTCTAGATTAGGAAGTATGGGCCCACTTTCAGATCTAGAAGGAGAGATATTATGGTAGGTTTTAATCTATAATTTTGCTGCAGCAGAATTAATAGATTGTTTGCCAGATTTTATTTTTTTGTTTTTATTTTGTATTATGTGATTTATGTTTTCTATTATGTTTGTGTACATCATTTGTGTGTATGTCAGTTGACAAATTATATTAAGCATTTTTCCTTTGCTTTCTATAATTGCCCTGCTCTTCTATTTGAACAACTTTTCATTTTCAGCATATTTCATTTTGTTGTCAATTCCTGTAGCAGAAGCTTGACGATATTTTGTGGCAGGGCATTGATAGGTGTTTTATTTCCAAGCATCACTTCCATTTTGCAAGAGTAAAATATATTTCAATTTTGCAAGTGTAATTTAGGATTTCATTTTAGCAACATTTCAATTTAGCAATTTCAATTATGTTATTTCAATTCTGCAAAAGTAGATTAGATTTCAATTCAGCAATTTCAATTCATGCAATTGTAGTTAACTTTAATTTTCTAAAATTAGAATTAGTTTTTATTTCTTGCAAGTTTCCATTCTACAGATTAGGTTTAGTGTGACACCAAAAGGCTAAACCAAATCTGTCTCACCCAATAAATGCTTGAAATTTGAATGCCTGAATTATACTTTGCCCTAGCCTTCTATCGTAGATAGCCTTGGACACCACCCTGGATTGATAAATCATTGAGATTAAATGATGAGACTCAATGACACTCATCAACCATTCCAAAAGCTAAGGATTTTGGATGTTCCAAAGACCGTTCTCTATCCATAGGTGTTGTCTATGACATGAGTGTTGATCCAAATAACATTAACATTTTTTATGGAGGATTAGATTGCTCAACTGGGGAAAACCCACTCGAAGAACTAAAAGAGCCTATGCATGCCAATATGCCTAACATAGAAGAGTTTATAGCCATATACTTCAACATGTTCCATTGGTAAGGTCAAGGTATAGGTTCCCATGAACAAGGAATGCATGATATCCTAGATTTCCCATATAGAGGCACCCATGATCATTTTATATTAGGCTATACCCCATTGTCCTCCATCGCTTATCTTGAGTAAGCTTTCAAAAATCTTAGCCTCAATGATGAAGAGCCCTCCATACATCCATTGCCATCAACATCCTCTCTTGAACAGGTTCGTCAAGAACTTTGCATTGATGAAGTAAACGAGGATGATCCCATCAATTTCTCCTATCCTGTATTTGATTTCGATGATGAAAGTTATGAAGAATTTGAGGTCATGTCAAATGCTTCTAACGATTCTGAAGAGGAATCACACCGCATTGTCCCCATCACCCAACAAGAAGAGTTTTACCTCTGAATTTCCCCCATACATCATCCCATTTTCCACTTTCTTCTTCCACAAGAGCAAGATGATCCACCTGGAAATCTACCTTGAGCCCCACATAAGCCAAGAATTGTAACATATGTACATACAAAAAAAAACAACAAAAAAAAAGAGAAAAAAAATGCTGCTCTGATGTTTCACATTCACTCTTACAGGGATACCACACCTCGACATCGGTTATGATTCAATTTTTCCATCCATGCATCCACCCAAGCCACCTTCCCTTACCCTAGGTCAATATGAATCCTATTGACTTATTCACCCCTCTCCGTAATCCATACGATTTGGCTAAGCCAATTCCAATTGAAATCAGCCTCATTGACTTGAACTAGATTTCCTCTCCAACATCCTTCTCAAAGTTCATCCTATCTAAGGAATTTCTAAGGGCTTCGGTCTATTACATTACTCCTTCACCTCCACCTTCACCCTCGCCATATTCAGCTAGCATTCTCGATGTCTTCTAGGCAGAGTTAGACAGCGATAAGAAAGCGAGGCTATATGACATCTTAGATGACTTCAATCTGATTCCAACACCACATCAACTTGAGGAAGGTTCACATATGTCCATTGAATAAACCATTGACGTGAGCCTTAGTTCAAATCTTGAAAATCCTCGAATTGTCAAGCTTGTAAAAATTTTAACACCCAATGAATAAGAGCAATTCATTGCTCTCCTAAAGAAGAAGAAAGAGTTGTTTGCATGGTCCAACAAATATATGCATGGTCTTGATCTTGACCTTATTGTCCACAATCTCACCTTGTGGCATAACACCACAAGCAAAGTATAGCCTATTTTGTTCTCTTGGGTGATGTGTTGTATAAACAGGGTTATGATGGAATCCTTCTTCGATGCCTTGAACCAGAAGAGGCCCAAAGGGCCATATAGGAAGACCATGATGGTACTTGTGGTGGTCATTTTAGTGGAATGGCCATTGCAAAGAATCTATTATGTATGGGTTATTATTGGCCTACCATGGAACATGATTGTTGCACATATGTCAAAAATTGTAAACAATGTCAATCACATGCCAATTTAACGCATGTACCATCACAAGATTTATAGACTATACAGATTCTCTGGCCATTTTCACAATGGGGCCTCGACCTAATTGGCAAAATTTCACCGTCCTCTTTAGGACAACATACTTTCATCATAACTACAACAAAATACTTCACAAAGTGGGTTGAGGCAATCCCTCTAACCAGTACGACAAGACCTAGAATTATGGATTTCATACTCCATCACATCATCTATTGCTTTGGTATTCCCTCTAAAATAATTTTGGATAATGGTAAGTATTTCAAGAACAAGGATGTTTGAGCACTTTACGAGAAATATAATATCCAACACAGTTTCTCAACTCCTTATTACCCACAAGAAAATGGATAAGCTGAAGCTACCAATAAGACCTTAATTGCCATTCTTAAGAAACTCGTCAAAGAAAATCATAAATATTGGCATACACAAATCCCTTTGGCACTTTGGGCTTATCGAACAAGCATCCAAATGTCGACGGGTGCAACACCATTTTCTCTGGTCTATGGAGCGAAAGCTATTATACCTCTTGAGATCAAGATTACTTCCTTACGAATTTCCTTGCAAGAATTCATAGATGATGATACATCTAGAAAATAATGACTTGACCAACTCACACTCCTATATGAAAGGCATGTCAACGCATTAGAACATTTACTAGTTTATCAAGACCGCCTCAAGCGTGCTTACAATGCTAAAGTCTATCTTCAAGAATTTCAAGTAGGGGATATCATCCTCAACCAACAAAACACCAATGTGTTGCCACATCTTCATGACAAATTCATGGAAAATTGGTTAGGTCCATATGTAATCACTCAAAAAGTGGGTAATGATGCTTATAAGCTTGCCGATTTACAGGGTATAGAGGATCCTGAACCACTTAATGTTCTTCATTTAAAGGTATTTCATTGTTAAAAGTGACACACTATATGTATATATACATGAAAAACAAAAAACAAACAAATTCCATGCTTTTACATAGGCATTTCCACATTGCATACATTTCATTTGCATTTAGGCACTTAACTTGCATCATACATATTCCATTACATTGTACAATTTCCATTTGCATATTAACAGTCATTGCACTAGACATATACATTTGCATTCATCCCATCCCATGTTCAATGATCTGGCATAGTAATGATGATATGGCCATGAACAAAAAGTCAAGTTATAGAAATTGGGGGTACCTAATTTGCTACAATCATGCAACTTTCACAAACCTCATAAGCCAACAATACCACATGTCAAAATCACAAAGCCGAAAATTTTCAGTCACTCAGCCATTACTAGTGTAGGAAGCAACCTCCAAGTGGATGTTCGATTTTATTTAGGACAAAAAATACACTTTACACATTAAGAAGGTCTTGAGTATTGCCAATTGATTTCGAATACAATCTTGAACCAATCACATTCCATCATATCTTAAAAACATTATGAGCCAAAGAGGGTTAGTACCATACTTTGGTAGTACCTTGAAATGAAAAGGGATAGTCCTTGCTTGTCCCATCATGCAACATAGTCCAAAGAAAAAATAGTGGTTTTCACCACTACCTCAATTACTCTTCAAACATTGGAATAAAAACATAGAGTAGTAAGGATAGGGTCAAAATTCTGATCACACTTCAGTTGAGAATTTGATTCCCCAAATCTCTATATGAAATTAACAAATAAAATTCTAAACACCCTTGATTCATTAAGTTGTAAGGATCATACTACATGTCCCTGACAAGGATGGGTAGTCATCCCCAAGGCCTAAAAGATCAAATCCCACTGGAATATGGAGTGAATCTTCACCGGGGCTATAGACGCCTGACTAGTAGTGGAGTAAGCTCATGTGGGGTGATATGTCTCCTTGGCAAACAGGAAGACCTCTGACCACACATAAGGGTAAGCTAGATTTAGGTCATCTCCATAACATGTCATGCCCAATTTACTCATAGTGGATCAATAAAATTCACATGCATTCACACTAGTTCTTGATTGAATAGGGTCATTGTCACACTTAATATTTGGTAATTGAACCTCACTTGCACACACGTTGGTCCTAAATAAAGACAACCCAAGTGATTTTGGTTGATAACACTAGTATTTTTGAGTCTTTGAAAATTCTACAGTACTCATTCCATCTCAACATCCATATCTTCTTACATATCAAATTCCATATTTCCTTCCTGTAGACACAAAAACAACACCAATCCGATTATGTGACTGCAAAAACTGATCGCATTAACACACACAGCCCCCAGGGAAGCCCCCAGAGGTTAAACAGTGGTTCTAACCACTCACACAGTAGTTTTACAAGTCAAAGATCAATTTGGCACCTTTTAGGCACTTTTCTACTTACTCGCTCCACCCAAGGACGAGTGCAGACAGGTACTCGCTCCACCCAGAGACGAGTGTAGACTGGTACTCGCTCCACCCAGGGATGAGTGCAGACTAGCACTCATTTCACCCAGGGATGATTATTAGCACTCGCTCCTAGGTGGGACGAACGCCAGGTTTTACCAGCAAAAAGTCAAACCTCAATGCATGACAACTCAAAACTGCCACTTAGCTCTCCCTTCATGGCATAGGAGTGCGAGTGAGTTCTTTTGACAACTCATATCTTCCACTTGACTCTCCATTCACTGCATGGGAATGAGAGTGAGCTTTTCAGGACAACTCGGATTGGCCACTTAACTCTCCCTTCATTGCATGGGAGTGAGAGTAGGCTTTTTCATGACAACTCAAATTAGCTACCTAACTCTCCCTTCATTGCATGGGAGTGCGAGTGAGTTCTTTTGGGCATGCAGTAGCAGTTGCAGAAGTAGTTAAGAAGCCCTTGATCAAGAAGAAGTCTTCTCTTCACAAAAAAGCATTCATGCAAAGTAACACTTCTGCATGTTAATTCAAAGAGACCCCTTGGGTCTATAAAATGGTGAGCTTCCTCACCCAAAAGATATACAGAGAAGGAGCATTTTGAGCGACGAAGTGCTGCTAATTTACTTACTTATGATTTGTGCTTCACATCCATAATATCTTAATCGAAAAGGAGGTTATTGGGTGACTTTGGAGGCACGAATCAAGAACCAAAACCTGATTTTTTTGACCACAATATCCTACCAATTTGTCGACAACCCATCACAACAGGTTTCGGACCCATCCCAAGTAGATTGGTGTCGAAACAAAGTTTCACCCGCGGGTGGTTTGCCTTCGGGCACCCCCCGCCTTATTGTGTTTGGTGACTATTTCTTTTGCAGTATTTTGCTAGTTACATGATTATGCTTCTATCAAATTTTTAGTTTAGTTGGACTCATTTTAACCATCATTATATTTATCTTTTGTTTTTCATACACAGGTGCTACTGATTCTTTGTTTGTTTCTTTGAACACAGATTTTCAGCATTAGAGGAGTAGCGAGGAATCTACTTTTACCAACACAAGCGGCGGCAACATTTTGGTTCACCCATATTATATGTGGGCATGCGGAAGAAGGAATTCTAAAACAAGTTGTAAAAGACCAACATTTAACGCTCCTATCCCTTAAAAAGGAAGGAGACGCATTGTAACACAAATTTGAAAAGCATATCAATAAAAGGGCCGTATTTTATATTGCTTTGATATCTTGTGTTCATGTTCCTTATTTTTACGCATTTCTCAATAACATAGGGTTTGAGCATTATTTTAGTTTTGTTTACATTGCATTTTTAGTCTATCCTTTTTGTTTTCAGAATCTCGTGCTTTCAATGGCGATCACGGTGGGACCTCTGTCCTCTATTTTTTTTAGGTTAGATTTCTGATCTGAAATTGCTTGTTTTGATTACAGGTACCTATTTTTCAATCATCAGACTGTTATTCATTTCTGTTAGTGACGATTACAGAATTGGGATTCATTTCACTCAAAGACAAATAAGCATTCGTCTCACCCTGGAATGAATATTGTTTTGATATTTGCCTCACCCAGGGACGAGTATCATTCTGTGCATTTTTTAGAGCAGCCAATCATAAACATCCTTTCAGGCAGAGAAGAGGTAGGGGTTTTTAACAAGCCTCTATCAAATTTTTGTTTTCTGATTTCTGGTTTTCAATTTTTGTATGGCTTAGGGAAAGTTTCCTTTTCGTTTGCCTCGTTTCAATTTTTGCAAATTAAAATGAACCCCACACATCACGTGGTTACTTAAACCAAGGAGCTAGTCGTAAAACCCCAGCCCTTGAGCAAGACCAATAGTGGATTTCATCACCACGTTGGCTTGGATATTTGCATTCATTTACCCTAATTGTCACTGTTGCTCGATGTAAATCCTGACGAAAGCTGATCGAGTGTCGTTGGGGTGATTCCCAGTGTGCGAGGATAAGTCTTCTATGGTAGGTGTCATAAATAGGACAATCCCCCTTATATACCACCTATGTTCCACATATCATCTGCTCTCACGTACCTATAGTCTCCCTCACATAAGGGTGGGTATATAGAGAGGTTGGTATATCGGTCCGGCAATGGTATATTGAAGGGGCGACCATTTTGGGAGTCACAAGAGCCTTCATAATTGCATTTAAATGGTTTTCATCAAAAGCTTTCAAAAAACAACAAACAACAAAACACACTAAAACCAGTCTAGGACACACCATTAATCTTTAAAAGAGATAATCATTGCTTGTGTGTGTATGCTATTTTCTGTTTAGACAAAAAAAAATCATAACAAGAAAAATCATAAAAAGAGTTTCTGCACCTTTAGGTTAGCATTACCATGGTGTTTACTCGTATCCAAGACCAATCACAGGCAGAAGCTGCAGAGAATGCACCAAGTGGGACAAGTCACCTCCTATATAGCCCTAAAGACTTGGCCATCCTGCCTTGGCGATAGGGTACACAAGTTAGTCCACACCATGCAGTTACAGAACATGACTTTAGAGGCACCTCCTTGAGGGGCACTCCAACTCATGCCATCACTAGATAGGATTATAGAGGCACCTCCTTAGGGGGTACTCCCAAGCAACAAAGATCCTTTCAAGAAAACAACCAACATGTAGACTTGACCTAGATATAAGGCCTCCCTTGGAAGTTCATTATGGGTGGCCTAGTGATGAAGTGCTTGAACAACAAAGGGTTCATAAGGAGGAACCATATGATTTTGTTACTCCTAATTTACCCCTGATCAATGTCAGACACACGAGACCATATCCAGAATATCAGGTTCTCTCGACAGGGCAGGGCAATTCTGCCTGCACCTTTTATGAATATCACAGAGAATATGAGGAAGATCAATACATTCCTCAAGGACAGCACCTAGCACGAGAACGATGCACATTTGCACCCACTTTATATCCAGATCGCTCATTGAGACCAGAGCTTCAAGTCAATGCTGCCAACCTCGATAGAGGGAAGCAACATATAGGGGTCTCAAAGTACTAGGATCAAGACAAATATGTAGGGGAGGCATCTAGGCCCCATAAACGAGAGACGGTGGAACAAAATGACTTGGAATTTTCCAAACTAGCCGCTCACAAAGCACAAATCATGCGTCTTAGGCAAGACCAACAACAATTAGAACATTTGTGTTGCCTTAATCAAGAGCGCATTCAGCGTCAGATAGCTGAATTGCTTCACAACAATGCACTTGAGAAGGCCCTAGTCCCTCGTGCACAACAATTTGAGATGTATGTGAGGCACAACCCATTAGTGTGAGACAGGTCTTCGTGACTTCATCAAGCACTACCTCTAAGACCTCCTAGACCTGAGCGAGAGGCCCCTCCCTACAACCGTGATGGGCATCCTCCGCGGGCACCCATCAATGTTTACAGGCCTAGGCCAAACACTCCTCAAGAAGCTTATGAGGATTATGAAGAAGAATAGCAGGCTGAAACGCCCTATCAAGGTAGGAGGGGTGCTACCCAGTTACCCCTCCAAAGGCCTCAAGTACCCCACAACCCATAGTGGGAGAAAACCAAGGAGGAGAAGATTACGTCCTTCGATGCATACAAAGTGTTGTTACAACGCTTAGAGACTATGGAACTCAAGACTGCTGGGCCCCAAAAGCCTACCTTACACCAACTCCGTAGTCATCCGATGCATCCATCAGTGCCAGCACCTCCATACCTCAAACATTTTAAGCTGCCCCATTTGGCACTCTTTAAAGGGGAGGAAGATGCTCAAGAGCATGTGACTTGATTTTTAAGCCAATGCTTCGGTATACAAGACAATGATGCATTGCTATTAAGAACCTTTATAACCACATTTGTAGGACCTACCTCGGATTGGTTTACCCATCTACCGAAGCATAGCATCTACAACTTGGATCAACTGGTGGACGCGTTCCTAGAATGTTTTACTTTCAACACAAAGAAAAATGTGTCACTCAGTGATCTAGCTAGCCTCAAGCAGTATGAGGAGGAATCTATGGTGGCATATGGGAATCGATGGAGGACGTTGCTTTCAAAGCTATCCTACCTCCCTCCTATGTCCGACCTAACTCAAATGTTTGCAAAGAGCTTTTTACGATCGATCTCTATGCTATTGCAGCTGTAGCAATATGCCACTTTAGAAGAAGCTCTGGCACAAGCTAGAATTATCGAAGAGATAAAAATACAGGATGGTGAAATTTCCAAGCCTAAGAAAAAAGAGTGGAACAAGAGCACCAAAAAAAGGAATACACAACAGAAACCCGTCGTGGTCAATCAAGTTGCTATCAATGCCCCTAATCCTGCCCAAGCGACACAACCTCCAAAGGCTAATTATCAGGTGGTGCCTCACAATAACTATGAGAAAGATAATAAAAAATAGGATCACAATCAGCAGCATCGCCCTAGGCAGCAATTTACACCATACATCGAGTCCAAGGAATCTTTGTTTGACCGTTTGTCAGCGGTAAAATTTATTAATTCTGCCAGAGATTCAAACAATAGATCCTAATGCGCCCAAGCCTAAGGGCTACAGAGAGGATCTTTACTATAGATTCCATAGAAGGAAAGGGCATGACCTTAACGTCTGTTGGATGTTCAAAGGTTTAGTGCAAGACCTCATTGACAATAATGCATTGGTAGTGGATAACCCCATCGCACCCAACAACCAACAAATGGGTGTTTTCATCCTTTACCCACGCATGATGCACAAGAAAAACCTCTTCATGTCAATGAAGTGCAATAGAATTGCCCCATGGAGGGGTATGTTGGGATGATTATGACAAGGAACAAGAGACACTCAGGGGCTGCCCCTGCGACAGCCACAAGGGAAGTTCCACCCATGTCACAACCTCAAGTGAATCCTACATAGCCTCCCCCGCCTAGACCAGTGGTCATGATTCGCACTAGACTTACTCAAAGTCTACGGACCACGTCGGCTAGGCTCTCCATCTATGAGCTTATTCAACAATCGGTGCCCCATTGGGAAGCTCTCATGGAGATATTAAAGGCAATTGAGCTACAACCCCACGAAGCGGATTCGTTCAACAATTTTGTGGGGCATGTCAAATAGTGTACCAAACCAGTCATCACCTTTAGGGAAGATGAATTAAAAATGGTGACTGGGGATGTAGCGGATCCACCCTTGCACGTTATTGTGCGGGTCAAAGAGATTCCATATAAGCGGGTGTTGGTAGACACTGGTTCGTCCAGTAACATTATTACAACCGCTGCACTAAAACATTTGAAGTTTCCAGCCTCTCACATTGTACCTTCCACTTATACCCTTTGAGCATTCAATGATGCGATATGCTCGACAGTTGGCACAATTGTCTTGCCCATACAAGTGGGACAAAATACCATTCATATGTTGTGCCACATTTTAGAAGGTGAGATGGCTTACAATATATTTCTTGGGCGGCCTTGGATCCAGGATATGAAGTGTGTGCCTTCAATTGCTCATCAATGTTTGAAGTATACATTTGAAGTACAAGTGCACGTGGTCCCCACAGATTTGGAACCTTTTAAATATTATAACTCAGTGCAAATCATGTCGCAGTCAACCCTTCCTTCAACGCATGTGGATTTCCAGTTAAATCCATCTAAGAGGGGTCCGATTAAGCAAGAATCTCCAAATCAATCAAATTCCCAGGTAGGTTCATCTTCTTCATCTAGTCCTCCCACAATGACGCCACCTACGGTGGCCACACCAATGGACAAAGGAAAGAAGCCCCTGGAAGTGAAACCACCCTTAGTCTCCAACATCTCGATAGAAGAGACACCTAATAGAATGGAAGTCGAGATGCCTAGTTCACCCCACATGGAGTGGACTCAGGGAGAACTCCCATTCACTTCCTCTCAATCACCAACAATTACTGTTGAGATGTCTACCATAGGCATGGGGGACTATATAGTGCACAATGTTGTAGCAACGCCCACACTTCAGTCTATGCAAGACATGGGAAGACCTCAATTCCCCATAGGCTCCGTGGTTCCTCTAGGATACCCACCTAATCAGACAAACTTTATTTTTGGGGGCCTGGATCATGGCATTGAACCTTCTCAATGAGAAGAGGAATATGAAGAGCCATTTGTGGAAGATGTCAATTATTTGTCTAACCCAAACTTCGCATTACGATATCTTAGCCAATGCAATCGACATGGATACGGGTTGGGCAGGTATGAACAAGGAGTGCATGTTTTGTGCCAACCAAGATACAAAATGCCTTATGACAAGTCAGGAGTAGGGTTTAATCACCCTTTTCCCCTCAACATCTTGGTCGAAAACATGCAAGGCCTAGGGATAGGCAACAAGGATGGGTTGGCATTAGATCCATATGCCAATCCAAATATAACTTATACATTGGGGGATTATTTCCCATTACAAACAAACAACCTTGTTGACCTCAACAACCCTTTCCCTTTGGCTGAACACGGAGAAACCTCACAGACTCACCCACGAGGGGAATATGGAAAAGACCAAGAAGGGTCTTTCGAAGATGAGTCGGAGTATGATCATTCTCACGAATATCCAATAAATGATGATCAAGAAAGCTTCCTGATGATGTTCCCATTGGCTGCTCTAGTTGAGCACATGCTACTTCAAGATAATCCAGTCCCCTTGTAGAGAGTGGCACAATGTCATTGGGACCATATTAATTTGCTCGAGCAAGATGAGCTTCCCATGTTGCAAGTAGTAATTGGAGCCAATGAAGGCCTGTGGTTCTCCAACAACGAGTCAAAAGATGAAACTGAGATGGCTTATCTCAATCACATGCGACAAATGCAAAAAATGAAACAACATTATCCCTTGGACATAGATGACATGTTTGAACATTTACACATGGGTCTAAGACATAGGTGGCACCTCAACCCAGCACAGTTATAACAATTACTGCACCCGCCACTCAAGGTACATAGCAAACATCTTCTGCCTGGAAACCTGTTGGTCACAAATCTGCCACAGGAAAGGATTTTTACAAGTGCGCCCTAGACCCGGCCAACATTGAAAGGCTGGAAGCAAGAAATGGCTCCCAGACCAATCTCCAGAGTGGGCTGGTTCCCTTTACTAATCTAAATTTCTGTTTGAAGATAAGGGTTGCTGGAAAGAAATTAAAAGTTGCAGAAAGAAATGGAAATATGGCCGCAGGCCGGAGTTATGGGATCGGAAGAACAACAGCAGAAAACTTAAAGTGCAGCAACAGCAAGCAACAAAAGATAATGACTCAACTCTCACACAACTGTATGTAGAAAATCTCTCCAAGATTACACTCCAGGAATCATATCCTTACAAGCAAGATTCAAATCCAATATGCAGAATTTGAATGTAACGACACTTAAGGAATATAAATTCTATTAGAAATGCAAAAGGAACAGAAAAGACAATCACCCAAACAAGTCGCTTGAAAAATCTGAAGCCAATACTTTATTCTCGCAAATGCACTTCCAGTTTTTAGCAAAACTTCCAACCCTTTGCAATGAAGTTTACATTGGTTTTTATAGAGGGCCGTCCTCTTTGCAGCATTTAATGTTTGCCACCGACCTTCTTGAGATCTACAATTATGCCACCGAAAATAAGCACATGATCCCCTTAATCGCAGCCTTGAAGCACCATAAAATTGAATGCAATTAGACGTCAGCGGTCACCTTCATTAAATTTGCCTTTGAACATGTGCATGAAACCGTTGAAACAACCCACGAACAGCAGCCTCGAACAAATAAAACCTTCAATTTTGGTGGCCTGGACGCTTCTTCAACCTTGACCGCATGGGAAATCCGCAAAACATTTAATTCGGGCTAGCATTTAATCATCGAAAACCCAAAAAAAACTTCTCGGCCGTTCATACTGTGTTTTGGCGGGAAACTGCGCAGGTCGCGAAAACGAGACGGGTCACGAAAATGCGACACTTTTTTGATACCGTACACTTTGACTGTTCAAACCCGTGAAAATCCTCCCTGTCGCGATATCGCTGCATAATCGGCTTCATCTTTTCTATCGCTAGCTCATTCCGCGAAAATGGCACATCGGGCGATCTCTCAACACCTTTTGTCTCTTTTGGTCCTCCCTTCGCTATGTCCCGTGAAAACGGAACATGTAGCGATATCGCTACATGTTTCAAGCACTTTGTACGGTCTTGCCGATGGGTCGCGAAAATGCGACACTTTTTGCTTCTTAAATGCCTTTGACTTTCCTTGTCGCCACTTCGCTGCATACTTGAATACTTAGTCATTTTTCGATCAATGCGTCATGAAATCAATATTATCACCATGTCTCTTGCTCTTCTCATTCCCTGTCGTAGAATCGCTGCAAATTTATCTCGCTTGGCCCTCTTGTCAAAAGTGCAGCGAGTCGCTGCAACTTTTATGTCTTTGCTCTTCAGACCAAAATGGCCGCGATTCTGAGACAAGTAGCGATTTCGCTACATATGTCTCCTTCCGTACCAACTGCCACCCTTTTGTCATGAAAATGCGACGTCTTTTGCTTTACGGGACCTTCTTCCAAAAGATGCAGCGAATCACTGCAACTTCTACTTTAGACTCCCGTAGCGACCAACCCCCACGATTTTGGAACGTTGCAGCGCATCGCTGCAACTTTTTGCCTTGTGTACTTTTTCCAAAACGTGCAGCGCATCGCTGCAGTTTTAGCACTTAAGCCTTTTTGCAACTAAGCCTTCCGCGCCTTTGAAACGTGCAGCGCATCGCTGCAACCTCCACCTCGAACTCCCTTTGCAACCAACATGCAGTGAATCGCTGCAACTTCTTGCCTCGAGCCTTTCTTTGCAATCATCGAACCGCAAAAATGGAACATTGCAGCGCATCGCTGCACTTTTCGACACTTGGACTTTGAAGTCACCCGACCCACGATTTTGGAACATGTCAGCGAATCGCTGCAATTTTTGGACTTAGTCTTTTTTGCTCCTTTATTCTTCAAAACCGCATCAAAGCCAAAATCAAAGTTAGATTTGCAACAATTAACACATTAGTACTTCAATCAAAATCAATGTGGCAAAAATGCCAACATTCTTGGCGGCTCGTGGGGTATACAGCTCGCTGTATGCAAGAATCCAGGTCTGAATACATTGGGCACAGAGTCATATTGAAACAGAATCAGGGGACTGCTGCAATCATCTTCTACTGAAAAGCTGGAACTGGAAGAACCTGCATATAACCGGTTATGAAATGACAAATGGAAGGCAAAAATGGAGTGAGCTCCTGCGATTGCGCAAGCGGTGAATGCAATGGATGATGATAACAATGGGTTGATGTAATGACAAAGCGATGTGGAAGATATAACAACAGAATGCTGTCATATTACCAACTGTAATGAAGATGGAAGGAAAGTATGGAATGGAAATGGAACTAGGAAAGTTGTGAAATGAAATGAACTAAACTGTAACATAAATGCGCAAAAGACAGAATTGAGAGGAAAAGGATAGGAAGGAATGGGAACAATGAGAATGGGGAGAAGAAACAACAGTCGTGGCTCTTTTTTTTTTTTCCGTAGAAGAGAAAGAAGGAAGAAGAAGATGAAGAAAGGAAAGAGGAAACAGGGAAGGGAAAAGAAGAATTTTCTGAAAGCCACCAACTGTTGGGAAAGGGAAAAAAAAACACAGAAAGACAAAAGGCACCTATGGCTCGCAAGCAACAAGAACCAAGGTGACAAAAATGAAAAGTAACACATGTATATATATATATATATATTTTTTTATTTTTTTTTTTTTTATTCTTCTATATACAAACTCATACTGAACTGATAATTCAAGAAGTGTAGGCTTTCAGATGAAAGCCATTGACTAAAATTGGAAGTGGACTGCCATCCAGGTCTTCTAAATAGAATGAATTTGTTGTACCTGTGCTGGTGATACGGAAGGGACCCTCCCATAAAGCATCAAATTTCTTGTGATTCCCAGGTTTAGCTTTATTCTCATTCCATTTCAACACCAAATCTCCTGTTTTGAGTGGACGATCTACAGAATGTTTACAAAACCACTTCGAAATACCTTGTGTGTGTTTAAAAAATTGATCATATGCTTCAGAATGCTGCTCCTCCAAATGCAATAACTGAGCTATCCGCAAATCCAAGGAACTCAGGTCTGTCTCATTGTCCTGAAAATTCTGTAATTGCTGCAAAACAGGCAACTCAAGATGAACAGGCAACTTTGCTTCTTTCCCATAAACTAGGGCATAGGGTGAGGTCTTGATAGACTTCTTAACTAAAATTCTATCTGCCCATAAAACTTGATTCAGTAAAAGGTGCCATGATCTCTTGTTCTCTCCCAAAGACCTCTTCAAAATCCGGAGCAAATTTTTATTTGTTGACTCCGCCAAGCCATTTCCCTGTGGATAATAATTGGAAGATGTTTTTAGGAAAATGCCATACTTATTAGCAAACTCAGCTAGTTCAGCTCCAATGAATGGGGTCCCATTATCGGTAATGATGGCATCAGGAATACCAAAGCGAGTAATCAAACCTTCAATAAAAGATATCACCACAGTTTGGTTGGCCACCTTTGTAGGAATAGCTTCTGACCACCTGGTGAAATAGTCTGTAGCTGTCAAAATATATCTATGACCAGCTGAGGAATTAGGATCAATGATTCCAATGAAATCCAACCCCCACTGCTGAAAGGGTGCTTCAACCTGAACTGGATGCAAAGGCAGTGCTGCATTTCTTACCCTTCCTGTGTATCTCTGACATTTGTCACAGGCTTGTGCAATCTTGAAAGCGTCTGAGAACAGGGTTGGCCAGTAATAACCAGCTCGGATTATCTTCAAAGCCATCGGCCTTCCTGCAAAGTGTCCTCCTGATAAACCAGAATGAAATTCTTCCAGGAGCCTAGCCTTGTCTGCTTCTTTAACACATCTCAGAAGAACACCATCAAGATTCTTAAAAAACAATCCTTCTGGCAACAAAACATACCGCAGAGCTTGCAGCCGAAATCTCCTCCTCTGAGAAGCATTCAACTGTGAAGGACATCTACCAGTTGTGAAATAATCAATGAGGTCTTCTGTCCAGTCCTTTTCCAGAATTAAGAAATTCATTAAATTGTCATTACTAACAAGATTTTCTTCATGATCTTCACCTACACCAGATGCTGCCATCTTTGCCAAATGCCGGCACAGAGCCTTACCACGCACTAGCTTAGTAGGGTGAATTTCTACATCAAATTCTTGGATCTTAGTGACCCAACCAGCACGTTTTTCACCCAACTCTCCTTGAAGAATGAAATTTCTTACATCTGGATGTATCACATAAACAATGGTTCTGCTCTGAGATATAAAATGTTTAAACTTCTTAAGGGATTTCATAACAGCATATACCTATTTTTCAATAAAATTGTACTTTGCTTCATGAGGTAGAATGACCTGACTGAGAAAGGCAATGGGCCTTTCATTCCCATCATCTCCCTTCTGTGTAAGCACCGCGGCATAACTGTCATCTTCCCCAACTGCATATAAAATGAAATCCTTGGAGTAATCAGGATTAATCAGAACAGGAGCCTGTGCTATTCTTTCCTTGATTTCTCGGAATGCTTCTTTTCTTCGAGCTGTCCATTGAAAATCTGCATCCTTTTTTAACAACTCAGTCATAGGTTTTACAACCTGGGCAAAATCAGAAATAAACTTTCTGATGAAATTGATCTGTCCAAAGAAAGACTGAAGTTCCTTCTTGTTTGCAGGGAGTAACAATTTCTTCAATGCTTCAACTCGGGCTGGATCAATTGCTAATCCATCTTCTGAAATCACATGGCCCAGAAGCTTACCTTCTTTCACTGCAAACACAGACTTTTTCGGATTAATGGAAATTCCAAACTCTCTGCACTTTTCAAAAATCTGCCTCAGATGAGAGCAGTGATCTTCCCGTCTGTGTGAAAATACTGTCATGTCATCAAGATATATGACAATGATCTTGTTCAACAAATCCTTGAATGCAATGTCCATGGCTCTTTGGAAGGTAGCTCCAGCATTTGACAGTCCAAAAGGCATTCGCTGATAAGCAAAAGTGCCCCACTTTGTTGTGAATGCTGTCTTATATTGATCTTCATCTTTCACCCAAATCTGGTTGTATCCAGAAAATCCATCCAACAAAGAAAAACGCTGAGCTCCAGCCACAACATGCAGTATTTGATCTATACGCGGCAAAGGATAATGATCTTTTAATGATGCACGGTTTAAATTTCTGAAATCAACGCACAATCGAATATCTCCATTCTTCTTCCGAACTGGGACAAGATTGGCAACCCAGGTTGAGTGCTTAACTGGATAAATGATTTTAGCTTGCAGCATCTTTACAAGCTCAGCCCTCATCAACATCTCAATCTTTGGATTAACAGGTCTCTGTTTTTGCCGAAAAGGTCTGACTCCTTCCTCCAATTCAATTGTATGCTGCACAATCTGTTTGTTGTAACCTTTCAAATCTTCATAGCTCCAAGCTACAATGTCAGAAAACTCCTCACACAGCTGCCTGATTTTTTGCAGTTCTTCTGGGGTAGAGTCAGTTCCAACCTTGATAGCTTTGTTAGGCTCTAACTCTAATTCCATGTACTCTTTTTTGTCAATCTCGATCCGATGTTTTGTGGACCGATCATGCTGGTCGAACAAGCTCTCCAGAGTTATGAGACCCTTCGGAATGTGGTTGTTCCTTAATTGAATGAGCCCTTCAGCTCCTTCATCCTCCAAAGTTCTTCCTTCGACAGTAGCAGCTTCATGGATCAAGAAATTAACAATCTGCTCATCATTTTCAAAGACCCGCGAGAAAGTTTCTTTGTCCGGCACACTGGCTCTGTATACCATTCTAACTGTCTTGGGTTTGTTCACAACTTGTTCAACGGGGGAAAAATTAGCTCCAAGAGATGCTAACGGGTCTGCATGTTTATTCATCTCTCGGGAAACAGACTTGAATATTAAGAGCAGTAAAAAACTCAAACAAATCCCAAACCTGATTTCGATATGCTTTAAGGTAATGCTGCTTTGAAATGCATCTATTTGTAATCTGATTTACAACAAGCTCGGAATCACCAAAAATCTTGAGCTGTTCAATTCCTAACTTCCTTGCTTTCTTCAAACCCAAACACAATGCTTCATATTCAGCGACATTATTAGTACAACTCCATGTAAGACGATATGAATAAGTTCTCTGTATACCAGAAGGTGAAATTAACACAATACCTGCCCCTGCTCCGTTCTTGCATCGAGCTCCATCGAAATATAGCTGCCATAATTGATCTGTAACATCATTCTGATCAGCTTGGTTAGACAATTCCTGCTTTGTGTCACTCTCAGGTTTCTGAATGGCATAACAGCCGATTTCTGTCTCCAACATGGCATTGAAGTTAAGCATAGAAAACTGGTCATCCAACTGAAGATTATTTAAAACTTCACTCATTAAAACAGAATCTTCAGACTCTTCAGTAAGCATGTGGACAGACTGCATGTCTTTTTCTGCATCTTCCAACTTCTCGATGTGAAAAGGGGAAGGCTTTTCATTTTGAATCCTGAGACGTCTACCCTTGAAAGGAATTTCTAGGTGTGAATAATCTAATGCCAGATAACCCCCTAGCTTTGCAGTAAATTCCCTGGATAAACACATACTAAAGTAGGGCTCTAAATCTACCACAACAATTTCTTGAATAACAGTAATTTGTGGCATTGTATGCAGGACAATGGGTACATCTTTGATTACACCTACTATTTTTACAGGCGTACCATCCAATTGCAGAACTCCAGGACTACTCCGTGTATATTCCATTCCCATTGCCTCACAAACTCCCTTGGGCATTACAGTCGTGGCAGCTCCAGAATCGATCATGCAATTATGCACAATCCAACCCTCTATTTGCAATGACAAATAAAATGGAGGTGGTCTATTTTTCCCAGTAGCAGAGGTGGGTAAGGTTTGAGCATACACTATCTGGGTAGGACCTTTTTCATTATCTTTGACAGATTTTAATGATTCCTGTAATAAGTCTACCTGACCGGGTAACTGCAAAGCATCATAGAGGCTTACCTTAGCTGGGGTCTTCTTAAGCTCTTCAACAATATTGTATGAAACTGTAGTAAGGTCTTTCTTCTCAGCAGGTTGTTCAAATATGGTACGATACTATTGTGTAGCTTCCACCCTTAGCCTCTTTGTCAGTGATGGATACTTCAACCTTTCACGAGCTTGCTCCTCTGCTTCTGATCTTACTGGTGCAGCTGCAGCCTTTTCTTGAACTCTGTAGGGAGCAGGATCTTTTGGTAAAACAGGTGCATCAGACTTTGGAACTGGCACAGGAGCCTTCACTGGCTTCTTCACCTCAGCAAGTACTTTCAAAGGCGCTAAATCAGCAGGATCAATAGTTACAGGCTTCTTTCCAGTTCTTGTCAGAACTGAAACTTGATCTTCCACTGCAGTCATCAAACTATGACCAGCTTCTGAGATCATGTTAACTTGTCCGCCTGAAGAGCTAGCAGCCAATGTCTGCACATAATTTAGATGGACCATACAAGTATCTTCTCCATGAGGGTCATTGCAGGTTGAGCACCAATACATTCTGTCTGCAAGAGCTGGATCTTCATTTACTAAAGCAGTTAAGCCTTTTTGGGTGCTTTACTTGTGGAGGCGACTTGATCTCTAGTGATTGCAAGAGGTTGAAATCTCCTTGGCTGGAAATCTCTCTCAGCTTGCTTCCTCTCAATGAGTGTGATCTTGTTTCCCATGGCTCTAATTGCCGAATTTGCAGACTTCACCTCCTGCAATAATGCTGTATATGGATCAGGGTTCACAGGTGTAGGAGGTGCTGGCAAGGGCAAAGGAGCTGGTGGTGCTGGCAAAGCTGGAAATGAAGTGGAAATGGGAGATGGCTGAGTGTTGGGTGCAGGAAGCGGTAAAGGAGCTAAAGTAGGCAACTGAGGAGCTGGGACAGGTGCAATCTGAGGTGCTTTAGAGCTCCATGATGGTGTGGGATACATTGATGGCATGGGCTGTGGTTGTGAACCAGCATATAAATACTGAGGCAAATCTGGAATTATAGGCATAGTTACCTTTGGTGGAAGTCTCCCTACAGCAACCAAATCAGCTTCTGCTTTGATGGCTTGCTCAAACAACTCTGGAAATGTTGTCACATTGGACTGCCGAACAGCCCAGCCGATATCTGAGTTGAATGCTCTAAGATAGTACAGTGCAGCCAATTCATCAGCAGGCCGAAGACCATCAGGAATTCTGTGCCAGGTTCTGGTAAATCGGACGTTGAAATCAGCTATTTCCTCCTGTGGATGCCTCTGTATTACAGTAAACTGATTCAACAATGAGAAGGGGTCAGCCTGTTCATGAAAATTTTTGACCAGCAGATCACCGAATTGATCCCACGATGTTATAGTGCCTGGTGGCAGCGTTCGGTACCAAAACAACAATTTGCCTCTCAAAGAGCATACCAACAACTTCACCATTACATCTTCATCAGTAATATCATGGATGGCTGCTAGAGAAGCCACATCATTTATGTGTTCATAAGCTGTCTTACCCGTACCGTCATAAGTGGGCAAAGCTTTCAGTGCAGCCTGAGGGACTGGATTCTGAGCCTGCAAGTTCAAGGCTCCCGAACTGTTCCATGCCAAGAACTTCCTGGGTGGAGGTGGAGGATATTGTGCCATTGGAACTAGTGGATATGGTTGGGAAAATGAAACACTAGCAACAACACCAGGGTTCTGTGTAGCAGAAGATGGAAGGGATGAGGAAACTAACCTAGAATGCTCACCACTTCTTGAACTGTCAAGTTCAAAAAATTTGACAAGATCGCCAAATTTCTTGGACTGTGATCTCGTGATCATGAATAATTTTTGAATTCAGCAGAGTCACCAAATGCTCTAATTTTACAGTATAAAGGCGAACATTAGACCTTCGATACTATGGGATCTTTTAGAGACAGAAGAAATCTGTCCCACCGGGCGTGCCAAAAACTGTTGGTCACGAATCTGCCACAGGAAAGGATTTTTACAAGTGCGCCCTAGACCCGGCCAACATTGAAAGGCTGGAAGCAAGAAATGGCTCCCAGACCAATCTCCAGAGTGGGCTGGTTCCCTTTACTAATCTAAATTTTTGTTTGAAGATAAGGGTTCTTTGGAAAGAAATTAAAAGTTGCAGAAAGAAATGGAAATATGGCCGTAGGCCGGAGTTATGGGATCGGAAGAACAACAACAGAAAACTTAAAGTGCAGCAACAACAAGCAACAAAAGATAATGACTCAACTCTCACACAACTGTATGCAGAAAATCTCTCCAAGATTACACTCCAGGAATCATATCCTTACAAGCAAGATTCAAATCCAATATGCAGAATTTGAATGTAACAGCACTTAAGGAATATAAATTCTATTAGAAATGCAAAAGGAACAGAAAAGACAATCACTCAAAACAGCTGCTTGAAAAATTTGAAGCCAATACTTTATTCTCGCAAATGCACTTCCAGTTTTTAGCAAAACTTCCAACCCTTTGCAATGAAGTTTACATTGGTTTTTATAGAGGGCCGTCCTCTTTGCAGCATTTAATGTTTGCCACCGACCTTCTTGAGATCTACAATTATGCCACCGAAAATAAGCACATGATCCCCTTAATCGCAGCCTTGAAGCACCATAAAATTGAATGCAATTAGACGTCAGCGGTCACCTTCATTAAATTTGCCTTTGAACATGTGCATGAAACCGTTGAAACAACCCACGAACAACAGCCTCGAACAAATAAAACCTTCAATTTTGGTGGCCTGGACGCTTCTTCAACCTTGACCGCATGGGAAATCCGCAAAACATTTAATTCGGGCTAGCATTTAATCATCGAAAACCCAAAAAAAACTTCTCGGCCGTTCATACTGTGTTTTGGCGGGAAACTGCGTAGGTCGCGAAAACGAGACGGGTCGCGAAAATGCGACACTTTTTTGATACCGTACACTTTGACTGTTCAAACCCGTGAAAATCCTCCCTGTCGCGATATCGTTGCATAATCGGCTTCATCTTTTCTATCGCTAGCTCATTCCGCGAAAATGGCACATCGGGCGATCTCTCAACACCTTTTGTCTCTTTTGGTCCTCCCTTCGCTATGTCCCGTGAAAACGGAACATGTAGCGATATCGCTACATGTTTCAAGCACTTTGTACGGTCTTGCCGATGGGTCGCGAAAATGCGACACTTTTTGCTTCTTAAATGCCTTTGACTTTCCTTGTCGCCACTTCGCTGCATACTTGAATACTTAGTCATTTTTCGATCAATGCGTCATGAAATCAATATTATCACCATGTCTCTTGCTCTTCTCATTCCCTGTCGTAGAATCGCTGCAAATTTATCTCGCTTGGCCCTCTTGTCAAAAGTGCAGCGAGTCGCTGTAACTTTTATGTCTTTGCTCTTCAGACCAAAATGGCCGCGATTCTGAGACAAGTAGCGATTTCGCTACATATGTCTCCTTCCGTACCAACTGCCACCCTTTTGTCGCGAAAATGCGACGTCTTTTGCTTTACGGGACCTTCTTCCAAAAGATGCAGCGAATCGCTGCAACTTCTACTTTAGACTCCCGTAGCGACCAACCCCCGCGATTTTGGAACGTTGCAGCGCATCGCTGCAACTTTTCGCCTTGTGTACTTTTTCCAAAACGTGCAGCGCATCGCTATAGTTTTAGCACTTAAGCCTTTTTGCAACTAAGCCTTCCGCGCCTTTGAAACGTGCAGCGCATCGCTGCAACCTCCACCTCGAACTCCCTTTGCAACCAACATGCAGCGAATCGCTGCAACTTCTTGCCTCGAGCCTTTCTTTGCAATCATCGAACCGCGAAAATGGAACATTGCAGCGCATCGCTGCACTTTTCGACACTTGGACTTTGAAGTCACCCGACCCGCGATTTTGGAACATGTCAGCGAATCGCTGCAATTTCTGGACTTAGTCTTTTTTGCTCCTTTATTCTTCAAAACCGCATCAAAGCCAAAATCAAAGTTAGATTTGCAACAATTAACACATTAGTACTTCAATCAAAATCAATGTGGCAAAAATGCCAACAAGACCCTATCAAACCATCAGTGCCTAGGGTAGACCCTATTTGCATGTCTGCGCATAGGGCTGATCCCTTTGTGCCAGTGCCTATAGAGCCAAACCCAACACATCTAGAGCATCCCGAATGTCAAAGTTATCACATCTATGGTAATGGAGGTTACCCTCATTTCATCAACATGATCTCCATTGACTTGACCACCCCCATCCATGATCCAGCCAATCCAACATGATCATTACATCTAGACATAGAGGCTATAGATTGGGATCGCGTTGACACACCACCATCCCCATCAGAGTATTGGCCTTGCGGTGGGATGTTTCATTTCACTCCAAGACAGACTCAGGATGTATTTCATGCTAAAGAGGAACTTGACGTTCCTAATGATGATCTTAATTCAGCAAACGATATCCATCTGATCCCAATTCCACATCAGTTGGAAGACGGATCCCACATGTCGGTCGAGGCAACGACTAATGTAGACATCGACACAGATCCAATGAATCCACGGATTCTCAAGCTGGGGGTAATTCTTTCCCCCGAAGAGCAAGCCGATTATGTTGCCCTTCTTAAGGAAAAGGAGGTTTTTGCATGGTCATACAAGGATATGCCGAGACTAGACCCACAGCTAGTCACGTATAATTTAACGCTTGATCCAACAATCAAGCCAGTAAAGCAAAAACTATGCAAGATGCACCCAACAATGGCCTTAATGGTAAAATATGAGTTACAAAAGTTGTTGGATGCCCAGTTTGTCATCTGTGTGGATTATCCTCCATGGTTGTCTAACATGGTTCCCGTCAAGAAGCCCGATGGGAGGATTCGCATATGCACCAATTTTTGAGATCTTAACAAAGCGAGTCCTAAGGATGATTTTCCCTTGCCAAGCATTGATGCGTTTGTAGATGCCACAGTGGGCCATGAAATGCTTTCCCTTATGGATGGTTTCTCAGGATACAATCAGATTCGTATCAATCCCGAGGACCAACTAAAAATGGCATTCAAAACACCTTGGTGGACATTTTGCTATAAGGTCATGCCTTTTGGTCTTAAAAATGTTGGTGCCACTTACCAATGTGCCATGACGTACATATTCCATGATTACATGCACAAAACTTTGGAAGATTACATGGATGATTTGTTGGCAAAATCTCTTTTGCACCCAGATCACCTTGGTGACTTGAGCAAGGTCCTCGATCGCCTCATTGAACATAAAGTCAGACTAAACCCCAAGAAGTGCATCTTTGGCGTCACCTCTGGAAAGCTCTTGGGTTTCATAGTCTCCAAACGAGGAATCGAGGTAGACCCAAACAAAGTCAAGGAAATCCTTGAAATGCTTCCCCCAACCACCATTAAGTAGCTCTAGAGTATGTAGGGAAAGGTTTCATTGATCAAGCACTTCATAGCATAGTTATCTGACAAGTTTCGACCCATAAATAAATTATTGCATAAGGGGGTCACATTTCATTGGGATGACGAGTGCTAGTCAACCTTTGACGACATTAAATAGTACTTGGCTTCGCCGCCAGTACTGGCACCACCTAGACCAGGAGTGTCATTCTATTTATACATCTCAGCTACTGAGGTGGCACTGGGTGCCATGCTGTCCTAGAAAAATGAACTTCACAAAGAACAGGCTACATACTATCTTAGCCGCACCCTGGTCAGTTATGAACTTAACTATGCATATGTTGAAAAGCTCTTCTTGGCAGTGGTGTTTGCTACCAAAAAGTTACATCACTACATGCTCAGTAATAAGACATATGTTGTGTCTAAGGAGAATCCATTGCGATACATGATGAGTTGTACTTATCATAGTAGCCGCATGGCAAAATGGATCATGTTGTTGACGAAGTTTGACATAGAGTTCAATGGGAAAAAATCCATAAAAGGTCAAGTCATCACCGATCAACTAGCTGAGGCTCCTTTTGAATACGATCAGCCTCTGACTTTCGAACTACCTGATGATGGGGTCTTCAATGTTTCAGAATCGCTAGATTCTGATGAGACTGAGTCACAGGCTGACATAACCCTATTCTTCGATGGTTCTAAATGTGAGCAAGGGGGTGGTGCAAGAATTATTTTCTTCACTCCGCAAGGTGCTCCGATGCCTTTATCATTTAAATTATACTTCTCGTGCACCAAAAACAATGCAGAATATGAAGCCTTGCTCATAGGTCTTCAGACATCAATCACCATGAATATTAAACGTCTAAACATCTTTGGTGATTTGTTGTTAATTGTCAATCAAGTGAAGGGAATTTTTCAATGTAAATGTCTAGTTCTGTAGGCCTACAAAGCCCTTGTGGACAAATTCCTGGCACAACTTGAATGGTATGACATCGAGGCACTCCCTCGATCATCAAATCATTTTGCAGATACTATGGCCTCCTTGGGGTCACTCATCCAGCAAGACCCTTCTGGTGAAATGACAACCATTTAGGTTAAAATGTTATCACAATCTACGATGGAGCGTGCAAGCTCTGATATGACACCAAGAATCCACCTGATCCAGATTGAACCATCTTCGGATAAGTTCTCTCGAATTCAAGATTGTTTGACTCAAGCCAATTGGGGGTCCTTGTTCTCCTCGATCCCTCTTAATAGCAACAACACATTGTTTTTACAAGTTCTTTCCCGCTCAAATTTTGTTAGGGATGGACTTCAAGAGGGATTGGTCATTCATACTAACAAGGTTTCTGATCAGCAAGATTGGTACACACCCATTCGGGATTACCTCAAGCTAGGTAACCTCCCACTTGGATTGACACAAGCCATAAAAAGATCATTCAAATAGAAAGCGGCAAAGCATGTCTTGTTAGGAGACATTTTGTATCATCAGAATTATGAAGGAATCCTCCTTCGTTGTTTGGACCAACAAGAGTCCGCTTGGGCGATCACCCAAGCTCACGATGGTACATGTGGTGGCCACTTCAGCGGTATGGCCATCGCAAAGCGCATTCTTTGCATGGGTTATTATTGGCCATATTTAGAGTGAGATTGTTGCGCATATGTGAAGAAGTGCGTGAAGTGTCAACACCATGCTAATTTGACACACATACCTTCTCAGGCATTGCAGCCAATCGAATCGGTTTGGCATTTTTTGCAGTGGGGCTTTGACTTAATTGGAAATATCTCCCCTGCATCATCTGGTCATCACACATTTATTTTAACGGCCACAGAGTACTTCACCAAGTGGGTGGAAGCAATTCCGCTAACCTCTACGACTGGATCCCGCATTGCGAAGTTTATTTTGTATAACATCATATGTCATTTTGGTATTCCATCCAAGATCCTGTCAGATAATGGGACACCATTCAAGAATAAAGATGTGCGTGCTTTGACCACAAAGTACAAAATTCAGCATAGTTTTTCAACACCCTATTATCCACAGGCAAATGGGCAAGTAGAGGCATACAACAAAATGCTAGTCGCCATTCTTAAAAAGATATTTGCAGACAATCATAAGGACTGGCACATTCAGATCCTGTTTACCCTATGGGCTTATCGCACCAGCATTCGGACGCCCACTGGGGCAACTTCATTCTCGCTGGTGTATGGGTTCGAGGCAGTCATGCCTTTTGAGTTGGAAATCCCTTCCTTGCGCATTTCAATGCAAGAGTTCATCAATGATGACACTGTGCGGCAGGCCCAGTTAGATCAACTAACGTTGCTCGACGAACGACACGTTAATGCTCTTGAGCATTTGCGTATCTATCAAGAGTGACTTAAGAGAGCATACAACATGAAAGTCCACCTCAAGGAATTTTAGGTTGGTGATTTGGTCTTAAAAGAGAACCAACAGAATTCTAATTTGTCGTCCCATCTACGGGACAAGTTCACGGCAAACTGGTTAGGTCCTTATGTCATTGACAGTAGAATAGGACCTAGAACATACCGGCTTGCCTCTCTTGAAGGAATCAAGGAAAAAGAACCCTTGAACATCAGTCATTTGAGGCCGTTCCACGTCTAAAGATCCATAGTCCAACTAAAATCTCCAAGGATTCTCATCATCGCTTGGTCACCCCTAAATGCCCCAAAGGTATCTATAAACCCTTTGGTCAAGCTAAAAGCTCCAAGGATTCTCATCATCGCTTGGTCACCCCTAAATGCCCCAAAGGTATCTATAAACCCTTTGGTCAAGCTAAAATCTCCAAGGATTCTCATCATCGCTTGGTCAACCCTAAATGCCCCAAAGGTATCTATAAACCCTTTGGTCAAGCCAAAAGCTCCAAGGATTCTCATCATTGCTTGGTCAACCCTAAATGCCCCAAAGGTATCTATAAACCCTTTGGTCAAGCTAAAAGCTCCAAGGATTCTCATCATCGCTTGGTCAACCCTAAATGCCCCAAAGGTATCTATAAACCCTTTGGTCAAGCCAAAAGCTCCAAGGATTCTCATCATCGCTTGGTCAACCCTAAATGCCCCAAAGGTATCTATAAACCCTTTGGTCAAGCCAAAAGCTCCAAGGATTCACATAATTGCCTGGTCAACCCCAAAATGCTCCACAGGTATTCATAAACCATTTGGTCAAACACACAAAGCTCCAAGTGTTCCCATAACTGCTTGGTCAAAATAAATATTCAAAAATAAACAAAAATAATACAAAAATCAAAAATCACAAAAACAGTTGCATTTCAATTCCATGCATACTCATAAAAAATAAATAATAAATAAAAAATAAAAATCAATCAAAAATCACAAAAACAATTGCATTTCAATTCCCTGCATTCTCATAAAAAAATAAAAATACAAAAATATAGGTTGCATTAGGTATTGCATCCATACATTGCATACTTCGCTAGGTCATACAAGTCAATCGCACCATAGACTGTCATTACTTGGCCAATTCCCTCATTTTCCACACCAAATCCATTTTCATAAACGCCTACATCTAGAATAGCACCATCACCATTTTTTAGCATCGTTAGTTGTCTCCTAATGTATATAGGGTTTTCGTCATTCAGCTATCTTTAAATTTCTAGCCAAAACTGTACATAGTTAAACAGATTTTACACGGAAAAGTTTTACTTGGATCACGCCTTGTTACGTAGCATTCCAACACAAATTAACACACATAAAATAATTCCTAAGTTGTGTGAACGCAAGAGAACCCTACAAAGCAGTCTCGGGTACCATAAGTGAAATATTAGCCTGTTCATCCCCCTATGCAAATGGTTCTAGCATGCTGAGAATTGACAAAAGGATGAGCTCTTCCCCATCAATTCACCATAATAAACAGTGGTTTTCACCACTCCCACAAATCCAAATTATATTTGGTCCCCAAAGTTGTAAGGATTCATACTACACGTCCCTGCCAAGGATGGGTAGTCATCCCCAAGACCTAAAAGGATCAATGCCCTTCACAAACAAAATTCCAATGAACCATCATCCTAACCTTTCCATTCACCTTTGATCTCCAAGTTGTAAGGATTCGTACTATCCACCCCTAATCAGGATGGGTAGTCATCCCCAAGGCCTAACAGATCAATGCCTTTACTTCATACTCTCCATTATCCCTTTGGTCTCCAAGTTGTAAGGATTCATACTATCTGCCCCTAACCAGGATGGGTAGTCATCCCCAAGGCCTAAAATATCAATGCCCTTACTTCATAATCTCCATCATCCCCTTGATTCCCAAAGTCATAAGGATCCGTACTACATGCCCCTAACCAAGATGGGTAGTCATCCCCAAGACCTAAAAGGATCAAGGCCCTTCACAAGTTCAAATTTACAAAGCTCACAATACAAAATCAAATAACAGTGGTTATCACCACTATCCAAAATCCTTGCTCATAAAAAAAACAAAAAAAAAAAAAAAACATAAATAGAAAAATAAACAGTGATTTTCATCACTATATCGACGAGCAAGTCTCCCAAACCATTCAGCCAATAAATAACTTGAACTTGAATCCCTGGAATTCTCAGCATTCGAAAACCATCTAGGTGATCCTCATTATAGGTTTGGTTGATAGCCTACCTGGCAATGGTGGTATCCTACCCGCACGACGATATGTTCGTCACATTAGCTTTGCCTATGTACAGACCAATGTTTGCATGTGGATGAGCTAGCTTCTGGTACCTTATATTGTCCCATGGATTACTCTTGCTAAATACAACAACGGAGTTAGTGGAGCTAATTAGGTGATCCTCAGTATAGGTTTGGTTGATAGCCTATCTGACACTAGCGGTATCTTGACAAATACCACATAAACGAACTCAATTGCACACACAGGGATGTGAAATAACTTGGTTAAATTCAAGTCAGATTTAGACCTTGTTCAAAAGTCTCACGAGATAAATGTACAGTCTTGGCTAGTTAGTTAAAATATCTACATCTCAGAAAAGCTTAACTACATTTGCAAACAACTGGTACATTTCATTTTGTACATCACCATCAAAAAATAGGCAAACTACAAAAACAAAGTTTTCACATGCACCAGCATTCCACAAAGTTATCCCATTACTTTAGCAAGTCAGTCAAATCTTGTATAGTCTATAGTGCATCAACAAATCATCAACAATTCATTTCATTCATTCCATATGCATACATCATACAAAGTAGACCCATCGCATTCATAATCGCATATGCATACATCAATGTAAAAACATGTACATCAAAATAAATCATGAAAAATGTATAAACACCAAAAAGAGTCATATGTATATATATATATATATATATATATATATCATAACAAAATTGCCCGTAGGCTATAAAACTGGTCCTCTAACCCCACAATAATACATCAAAATCCCCAAGTCTAGGGCGTCGTCCACCATGATCACGCAGGATCGGTGCGACGGGAACTACCCCCCATGGTGCGGGTCCTCTGAGACCTCTCAAGGCGGCTACTGCTCGCCCCTACACCATGCCCGCTGGCCTCTCCCTCATCCTGCCGCCTCCACTATGAAGATGTTGTCTGCTCCATGTCGCTCCCTCTCGAGCATCGTGATGATCCACCTCCAGAGAATGTAGGCACTTGCCCACCAAGGTGAATAACCTCATCCTCCAGCTCATCCCGCTATCGCTCCAAATCCCTCGCCTGCTGATGGTATGTCGTAAGGTTAGCCTTGCGTTGCCCCAACTACACCCGTAGGAGATCATTCTCCTACAGTGCATCCCCAAGCTCTTGATCTCACCTCTGTAATAACTCCATCAACCATGCCACCTTTGCGCATAATCCTGCCTCTGTATCCCCTGACATGGTCGGCTGCGTCGGCCCCTCTGGAGCATCGGCCTGCTTCAGAGCATCCTGAATCTCTAGCTGCTCCTCCTCACCAAATTCCTCTCCCGCATCTACCACCTCCACCATGTCCACATCAATAGGAGCTCCCCAACCCTCTCCTGGTGCCTCTACACCCTCTTCACCTCCTACTGCCTCATCCCCTCCCAGTGGCCCCTCACCTTGCCATTGTCAGAGCGTCCACCACTCCTGGTACTCGACAGTAACTCCGACGTCATCCACATCTGAAGTGTCCAGTACTGTATCTACCTCCTCCCCTAGTGGCTTGAGGATCAGCGCAGCTAGAGTCCTCTCATCGCTCCATCGTCGATAGACTACAGGTTCCCCAAGAAACCCCTGGTGTACCCCAAATTGTTGTGGCACTTGGAGATAATGAAAGTATTCCTGCTCTATCCCATGTCGTCCAATGACCCACCTCACCCTTCGGACCCGTCGAAGCCACTCATTAGACTTTGGCCATGCGGGACAATCCCGATATGGCCTCCACACCACATCTCCTGGAGTCAGTTGGGCCAATGCATCTACATAATGGTCCACGTCTCCCGCAAACCGTCGACTCTACCCCCGCTCCTCAGCTCGATACCATAAAGCACCATAACCAATATCTTTGTCCACCATGTCAACCTATGTAGTCCAGGGTAGCCCTCATGGTCGCTCTATAGCTATATGCTGCCAGGCCCAGCACTACAATAAGTAACTATAGCAAATCCCCTTCCACTTCTGGTAGCGGACCTCATACAACTCATCATATAGTTGAGCCAAAAGCGTCTGGCCCCATCTCATGATCACCGACTCTGTCACAGGACAATCCACTAACTGCCACACCACCTCTAGTAGGTTCCATGGGAACCTCGCCCTCGAGGAGTCTGGCAACAACATGTTAGAAATGAGGCTCATGAGTAGTGCATGCCTCACTCCCAACACTCCCCTCTCATACCACCACCGCACTAGGATACCACCCACCTGAAAATCCTCCTCCGCTTTCTACACAACATCCTCCTCACCCAAGTGCCCATGTCCAAATCATCAGGTCAGTACAGCCATCCTCTAGCCTCGCGGCATCATCTGGATGGGCACCCCATCTATCAAAATTCGAAGAATTCGATACACATCCTCCAAGGTAACTGTCATCTCCCCTATCGGGAGATGGAAGGTGTTCATTCGAACATCCCACAAACTGATCAAAGCTGTCAAGTACACCCGATCCCCAACCACTGCCTCCAATTGCGCCACATGCTTAAGCCCCAAGGCGTCAAGCCACTCCCAGTCCTCCGCACTCAACGCCTTGCGGGCACTAGAAAAAATAGTCTGTACCCGATGCCGACTCTTCACCACCTGTATATCACAAAACATAAACACATCAAAAACATGCATCAAATCACCATCACATATTAAAAAATGCATCAATATACAGTAACAACATTCATTCACATGTACATCTGTTACAATTTACAAACATAAAAAATAAAAAAATAAATAACAAAAAATCGACATGGTTTACCTACGGTTTCGACCTCAGTTTACCAGTTCAACAAACAAGTTCATCAAATTTTCATCTTTAATTTCATAAAAACAACACAAAATTGACATGGTTTCTCTACGGTTTTTAACCTAAGTTTTACCATCCAAAAAAAAAATTCATCCATTTTAGTCTAAGTTTTCATCTTACATTTCATAAAAACAACAAAAATTTGACATGGTTTACCTACGGTTTTTACCTAAGTTTACCATTTCAAAACAAAAAAATTCATCAAGTTTTCATCTTACATTTCATAAAAACAACAAAAATTTGACATGGTTTACCTACGGTTTTACCTAAGTTTACCATTCCAAAAAAAAAAAAATTCATCCATTTTTTAAAATCTAGGGTTTCATCATAAAAACAGACAAAAAGTGACATGGTTTACCTACGGTTTTGACCTACGTTTTACCATTCACATAAAAAAAAAAAACATTTTTGTAACTGTGGTTACCCTAAGGTGTTACTCTAAGTTTCATTCGGGTTTATTCTACGGTTTTCCATCCAGGTTTCCATCGGTTTGCATACATGTTTCATTTTGTTTCATGGTCTTTAAATCAATTCATTCACCTTTTCATTAATTAATTAGGGTTCCATGTCTTAAACAAAAGAAAAACACAATAAAAACACATTTGCACTTTTCAAATTAAAACTCGAGGAGATAGTTCACTTACTGGTCTCGCCTCGGCTCCGCCGCCTGATGACCCGGTTTGTGCACTCATGGTAGCTGGAAAATTCGACAACACTTCGCATCAAAAAATCTCCTTCCTCCTCCTCAGAGCTCCAAATCGCAATCGCTGAACAATGCAAATGACCCAAATCCATCATTTTTGCCTATTTATACTTTTTTCTTGCTGGTATTCGTCCCTGTTTGGAACGAGCGCTTTTTCCTCGAAGGAGCGCTCGTCCCACCCCAGTACGAGTACCATAATGGAGTTCATCCCCCCCGAAATGAATACAAAAAAAAAATCAAAAACAACCAAAATATACAAATGACAAATACCAACAAAACCACTAAAAATTGTCGGACCAAGTGCTCTTGTACTTAATCTCTTGGCATCAAAAAACCAGATGTCGGGGTTTTACATTGTCATTCTCTATCTCCCAAAGAAGGCTACCATGGCCGGACTGCTCCATGAGAGATCAGATTTTTGCCAATGTTAACCCCAAATGGCATCCCCAAAAGGGTTCACACCCACCAAAAACAGGTCCAAAAAATCGGGAAACTGCTTAAGCATTCAATGGCAAAACATCTAAAGGCACCCTCAATTAAGTCATCTTGGGTCAAGCGACTCGTCACTTTTCTCATGTTGGTCATTCCCTCATCGATTCATCGCTTGAGGGGGTAGTCACACTTAGTTATCAATCAACACACACACACCCAATCAATGCAATAGCATGCATTCAAAGAATCATTGACAAAAACAATCACGCTTCTGCTTGGGGCAGCAAACAAGCAACAATCATAAACTGATTAAACGCTTGGCATTCATGAATTATGAACACAAGGTTACCATAGACAAAAGGTTGCGCCCTTTGCCTATTCATGATTGATCAATGCCCAAGCTCAAGTCACACCTCACCAAAATAGGTTAACACTTGAAATCCAATTCCTTAGCTCATCAGAAGCAAGGATTCAAGAATGCATGCCCTTTCCATACTTGGGGCATCCAAAGCTGGTTAGATTACTGAGAAATCCTAATCATTAGTGCTTTGGTTATCTATTTTTGCTCAGCACTGCACCATGTGTAGCGCTTTCCAAAAAGGGGCATCTGTAGACACCAAAACAACACCAATTCGATTATGTGACTGCAAACACTGATCACATTAACACACATAGCCCCCAGGGTAGCCCCTAGAGGTTAAACAGTGGTTCTAACCACTCACACAATAGTTTTACAAGTCAGAGATCAATTTGGCACCTTTTAGGCACTTTGCTACTTACTCCACCCAGCGACGAGTGCAGACTGGTACTCGCTCCACCCAGAGACGAGTGCAGACTGGTACTCACTCCACCCAGGGACGAGTGCAGACTGGAACTTGTTTTAGCCAAGGACGATTATCAGCGCTCGCTTCTGGGTGGGATGAATGCTAGGTTTGACTGGCAAAAATTCAAACCTCGACGCATGACAACTCAGAACTACCACTTAGCTCTCCCTTCATGGCATAGGAGTGTGAGTGAGTTCTTTTGACAACTCATATCTGCCACTTGACTCTACATTCACTGCATGGGAATGAGAGTGAGCTTTTTAGGACAACTCGGGTTGGCCACTTAACTCTCCCTTCATTGCATGGGAGTGAGAGTAGGATTTTTTCATGACAACTCAAATTAGCTACCTAACTCTCCCTTCATTGCATGGGAGTGCAAGTGAGTTCTTTTGGGCATGCAGTAGCAGTTGCAGAAGCAGTTAAGAAGCCCTTGATCAAGAAGAAGTCTTCTCTTCAAAAAAAAAAGCATTCATGCAAAGTAACACTTCTACATGTTAATTCAAAGAGACCCCTTGGGTCTATAAAATGGTGAGCTTCCTCACCCAAAAGATATACAGAGAAGGAGCATTTTGAGCGACGAAGTGCTACTAATTTACTTACTTACGATTTGTGCTTCACATCCATAATCTCTTAATCGAAAAGGAGGTTATTGGGTGACTTTGGAGGCACGAATCAAGAACCAAAACTTGATTTTTTTTACCACAATATCCTACCAATTTGCCGACAACCCATCACAATAGGTTTCGGACCCATCCCAAGCGGATTGGTGTCGAAACAAAGTTTCACCCGCGGGTGGTTTGCCTTCGGGAACCCCCCGCCTTATTGCATTTGGTGACTATTTCTTTTGTAGTATTTTGCTAGTTACATGATTATGCTTCTGTCAAATTTTCAGTTTAGTTGGACTCATTTTAACCATTATTATATTTATCTTTTGTTTTTCATACACAGGTGCTACTGATTCTTTGTTTGTTTCTTTGAACGCATATTTTCAGCATTAGAGGAGCAGCGAGGAATCTACTTTTACCAACACAAGCGACGGCAATGTTTTGGTTCGCCCATATTATATGTGGGCACGCGAAAGAAGGAATTCTGAAACAAGTTGTAAAAGATCAACATTTAATGCTCCTATCCCTTAAAAAGGAAGGAGACGCATTGTAACACAAATTTGAAAAGCATATCAATAAAAGGGCCGTATTTTATATTGCTTTGATATCTTGTGTTCATGTTCCTTATTTTTACGCATTTCTCAATAACATAGGGTTTGAGCGTTATTTTAGTTTTGTTTACATTGCATTTTTAGTCTATCCTTTTTGCATTTTCGTTTACACTAGTATGTTTGAGTCTTTGAAAATTCTACAGTACTCATTCCATCCCAACATCCATATCTTCTTCCATATCAAATTCCATATTTCCTTCCATATCAACATCCATATCTTCTGTCATGTCCACATCCATGTCTTCATAGTAAGTCAAGTTGCAAAACACCACCAAATTTGGTACTACCGATTGTCAAATAATGGACAACAAAAATGGCCAATAACATTTTTGAACTATAATAGATAATATGAACAACATGTATTCCTATAATTTAAGTTTGCATTCATTAATTAACCATAGAGGAATATGTTGTTGTATTTATTTAGCATTAGCTTGCATTAATCATCCATAACACATCATCATAATATTGCATATAGTTTACATTCTTCATGCATTTACTTGCATTAATAACTCATACTCATTAATAACACATCATTAGCTTGCATGCATAATTCAAATAAACCTTAGGCATACACATCATAGTCATTAGCTTGCATACGTCATAATAAAAATTAAATAAAGCATTGCATAACACATAAAAACATCCACACAAAAAGATAACACACATATATGAAAAAGCCATGTATATATATAAGTGTCTAATATACAATAAAGTGCCAAGAAGGCTACAAAAGGGAGCACCAAGGCTCACATGTACAAAAGAGTGCATCTGAGCACTACATCAACTATCCATGAGAAGATCCCTAAGATCCAAAAGGAACCCTCAGCCTAGTGCTCTGCCTCGACTCCATGTGCCTCGATGGCTTGGCCATAGATGAAGAGGGAGGATCTAGAAATGTGATGTGATGTTGCATACACACATCGTCCAAGGAATGCGTGTATGCCTCACTAGCTTGAAGTCACCGCAAGTCTTTCTAATGCTGCCACTCCTTCACCAAAATATCTTCTTGGAGCCTTGTCACTGTATCCTAATCCCTAGCTATAGCCGCTACCCGCTCCACCTCTAGCCAAGCTATAGTTGCCTTGGCCTCCCTCTAATACTCTAGCATAGTCTATCACTCCTCCCATAACTACTCCAACTTAACCCATAGCCTAGCCACCTCAGATATCTCACTCATATCCTCATCATCCTCCCTCTCCCCCTCTACCAAATCCACCTCTGGAGCCTGTTGGGCTGCTCCCCTCAACTGCCTCCAACCCATTGACCGTTGAGGCCTTGTCCTCTTTGAAGTTGACCTTGACCCCATAGCTGCCCCATCCACATCTACAACCTTTGGTACCCATATTGGCTGGTCATCAAACCACTCCACATACTCTGGATTCACCTCGATGTCATCCACATCGGCCACCTCCAGCTACTTGTCATCCTCCAGTGGCACCTGCCACGGTTCTGGACAAGGCAGTTTCATCTCATCTCTTCAATGCTGATACAACATCGGCTCATCAAGAACTCCCTGAGGCAAAAAAAATTGCCTCAACACCCATGAGTACTAGAAGTACTCCACCTCCTCATCCCTCCGCTCAACTATACATCGAGCCTGCCACACCTGACATAGCTACCTCCTGTCTCCATCCCATCTAGCTCCTCACCATAGCCTCCACCTCATGTTTGCCTAAGTCAAACCCAACCACATGTCTCGATACCACTACCCAGTGTGTACCTCTTGACTAGGCTGAACCTCCTTAGCCATTGTCCATCACCTCGCATAAGGCTCATCCATCTGCCATGACTCACATGGCAACCCCTTGGGCCAAGCTATCGCAAAATACTCCCAAGCCCAGTACTATAGAAGGAAGCTACACCTAATCCCCTTACTCTCCCTCCACACCACCTCATACAGATCCTAGTATAGCTACACCAATAAATTAGGTTCCCATGCATACTCTTGAGGATCTATCAATAGATCGCTCACCAAACCTGACAGGTTCCAAGGGAACCTACACCCAATGCTATTAGGTAGCACTATGTTCACTAACATAAAAATGATCAAGGCAAGGAGTGCATCTAAATCCTTCGCCTTGTACATGCTCAGGTAGCATATCCCTCCATATCCCATCTGTACCTCCTACCATCGATCCCTAAACATTCTCTCCATATCTGCTTTCTTATCCCTCCCAACCACCACCTTCTCTCCCTCTACTGGCACCTTGAGAATGTGATAGGCATCCTCAAGAGTGACAGTAGCCTCTCCAGTCGATAGTTGGAAAGTCCCTTTGTTCGGTTTCCACCTCTCTATCAAATCCGAGAGGTACCCCTTATTAGCACTCACCACATCCAATCTAGCCACACCCTCTAAACCACCTTACCCAACAACCCCCAATCCTCCTCTGAAAGCTTCTTCCTCATTCCTAGAATGAGAGGAGAGAAGTGATATCGAGGCTCAATAACCCTCAGCTACAACAAGCAAAAAAACTTTGTTAGTTTTAAAAATTCAAAAACAACAAGCAAAAACAAAGCAATAAAATAAAAACAATTGTTTTTGCACAAAGGAAACAAATGGTCTTATCAGTACAAATGTCACCTTCATTCCACCAACAACACCAAGGCCCTACGCTGCCATCACCCAATAGCCTTACTTAGCTCACAAACCACCCCACTCCTCAGACGCATCTTCTCGAAGTCAACAGCGTACGAATGAGCCTCAAAGTTTACTCATAAAACTTTTTATAGCTTTCACTAGTGCATTCAAGCACAAACCCATGCCTGAACATTACGGGTGCTGATCTGCACCTGCAGACACACGCAAGCACATGCAAGCACCTGCAAAACACACCAAGTGTAGGCATGCACCTGGTAACAAAAGAGAATGAATACAAGAGCTCTTAAAATGGTAGCTTCCATCATCTAATTGGCACCAAAATTCATCCACACATCATGCACATCATAAATGTTGATTTTGTGAAATTACAAATAGTTTTGCATGCATATTTTCCAAGAAAAAGCAAAATTCTTCAAAAACACATATTGTATTATAAAACATGCCAACCAAGGTCAAATTTTCACAAAATCAACATTTCACAATTCTTCATCATATACTTCATCATCCCACCCAATTTCATGCATATTGGAATTGATTTGACTGCTAAATCACTCATTTATAATATAATCAATCAATTCCATAATCAACAAAATCATCATTTCATTAAACATTCTTCCATCATCATCGTGCATATATCATTCATCATTTTTATTTTTTCCAGGTCATCCAAGCGAACCTCGTATCTAGTATGTTATTTTATAAACTTGGTGATTGCAACGATAATAATCCATGCAATTCGGTAAGATGAATAATCTACAATGAGGAAACTTGCTCATGATCATAATCAATTATCTCATCATCAGCAATCACAAACATATTTGGCACCTCACATTTTGAATGCAACCTTGCCAAGAACAATTTTCTCACAATCAGTAATTGATGTCCTTGTCTGTGGAGCAAGACAACACAGATAAATCACAATCACAAAGACTCATTCATTTGACAACAATCATAATATAGGACATCAATAAGTTTGATTAGTTCCATAATGGAATTGGTGATGAGATTTCCACCATCAATACCCAACCCCTACGTTGACTTAGTCAGCCTGCATCTTCATACTTTGCATACTCAATGATGCCATTGCGGTAAGTTATTCAACAAGCATCAAATCATCCCAAATTTTGGGGCAACCACATTACATTATGATTTTTCCATGATGGGATACATCTCACATGCTCATAACATCTACACTGGAAAAATACCCCTCTTAACTATTAGGGAAAAAATGGTATAACATTTTACATCATTCATATCATCTACAATCACATGGTATTATACACCAACCCCCTTCCCACCATTGGGTAAAAAATGGTATCTCATTTTACATCATTCATATCGTCCACAATCATTTGCATTTCACATATTTCATTCATCACTTGCACAAATCCACTACATCATTCATTTTTCAATTGGCTTGTGAGATACATCTATAACTCATTCACCAATTGAGGGGTTAAGCTACACAAATTCCAAAATTCTTTGTTCTTTTTTCTTTAACTTCAGTGCGCAAATCCAACAATAGAGAGAAGTTGCTTCTGTACCCATAGACCAAGCAAGTGTCTTGTGTTTTTGCACCATATTGTATTTCATGCAATATGGTACAAAAAGGGGCATCTGTAGACACCAAATTATAGCCACTAAACCTCCATCCTAACCATTCCACCACCCACTTGTCTTCTATTCCACCTTCTCACCAATTATTTGGCCCAATTCCACCTTTCCCACCAATTATTTGGTCCAAATACACCTTCCCGCAATTTCCTAGCCTAATTGGGGTTATTTTAATATTATTTTATAATATTTTATATTATATTTTAATATATTTATTATAAAATATATAAATAAACTCAATTAACCTCAGTCGTCCGATCAGATTCAATCTCCACCCTCCATTTTCACTAATCCATGCCACATTCAAAAAGCAATCTCAACCTTAGGATTTAATTTAATTTCAGCCGCACGATTAAAAGTGCAATGTTGAAACCCTAAAATAACCCTAGGTTGAAATTATAAAAAGAGCATTTTGCAAATTCTCAAACCCTAGAACACTTGAACCCTTGAACTTGGATATTATATTTTGCATTCTGAAGTGATTGTTTGTGAATCCCTAGGATAGAATCTCGAAGATCTGAAGCCCTAGCCCACTGATAATACTTTTTCTATCCCAGCCATCATCCATCCATCCTCACTTGCTAGCACAACCTTCCTCCATCCACCACTTTCATCACCATCCCATTGATCTACTTTTGCAGATTTACCCTACCCTATAGGCACTGTTTCGAGCTTACGAAGCTCGCCGCAGAGCCTGCCAGGCGCCCTCCATAGCCAACCCTATTTGCAGCTACACCATAGATCCTACCAAGATCACTACAAATCTTGCCATGCACTCTCTAGAGCTTGCCATATATCCAAGTGTGAACCAGAGCCTGCAAAGCTCGCATCCGAGCCTGTCGTCATCAACAAACTGCATTCTGAAGCTGCTGCATCAATAGATCTGAAATACCATCTGCAATAACTGGTCAATACTAAGGTAATAGCAAGGTAAATATTATTTGTGTGTATTTTATTTAGTATTTTATTGATTTTGCATGCTCTTTTATTTTATTAGTAAACTAGGGTTTTATTAATGTCTAAGGGCGTCACACTATGGAGCCCTCACATGTATTACTAACTCTCTTTGTTTTATTTTGTGTATGCAGATCTGCAAGTTCTACATTTTATTTGATGGTTTTTGAAGTTGGAGTGGCCCAATATTGGATATTCGAAGCCCACTCAACTTGTTGAGATCAAGAGCACACCCAAATCTGAAGACACTTCCATTGCTACTAGTTAGGGTTTTGGATAACCCCAGTGTCATTGTAATCTATTGTATTAAATAGTTGTACTGAACAAGGATTGTAATAAAGGAGTTTATTTTCTCCTCCCATCTTATTGAATATACATTATTTTGCATAATCTTTGTGTCTCACCGCATTATTTTATTTTTGCTATTTTATTTTAAGTGTCGTGTTCTTGCATCTACACCTTTCATCATAAAGAAAAAGGTATGAGCACATTCTTCCATAGTTGATTTGATTGGTTGGTTTTCTAGAAAATAATCTTGGAGTGAAAAGGACTTGATTAGGGTTTCCTTATTGAGTGGGTTGAGTTAATGTTTCAAGATTTTTTAGAAAAAAGAGTTGTTAAAACCTTGTTTTATAAGCATTGTTGTTGAATCCATTGGTTGTGTGAATAACTTGAACTAGGGTTTGAAAAGAACATGAGTATCATTGTTATGTGAGAGTTGTTTTATAAGCATTATTGTTGAAGCCATTGGTTGTGTGAAGAACTTGAACTAGGGTTTGAAAAGAACATGAGTATCATTGTTATGTGATAGTGGTTGATAAGCATTGTTGGAAATATTTTGAGTAAAGGATCATATGCTTGGACTAGGGTTTGTAAGCAAGGATTGTTTTCATTGAGTGATTGGTTGAGTAGATTTGGTTGAGCCTAGTCAAGTAGATGTGTGAAGCAGATTTTTCAAGTTCCATAAAACAAACTATTCTATATTTTGAATTGATTTGAGAAATTTATTGAGTATTGAGGTGAATGTGAAGCATATTGAGTCTCTAACAATTCTCCTTATGTTTCTCAAAGAGTGATTGAAAGTGATTGAGTATTGAGGTGAATGTGAAGCATATTGAATCTCTAAAAATTCTATGTATGTTTCTAAAGAGTGAGTAAAAGTGATTGAGCATTATGATGAGTACTGAGTATATTGAGTCTCTAACAATTCTCTTTATGTTTCTATGAGATTGGACAAGTTCTAGTATGAACTTGTTGAGAAGATTTGAGGTAAGTATTTGAGAAGACTTGTGGACAGGTTTGGGTAAGCTTTTGTGGAAGCTTACAATACAGATTGAGAGCATATTTGGATAAGTTCTTGTGAGAACTTATTAAGCAAATTGAACAAGTTCTAGAGAGGACTTAAGGACAGATTGGTGTGATATTTTGTGGAATCTTGCAATGCTGATTTGAGATAAATATTTGAGAAGACTTGAGAACATAGTTGATTGAATAATTTATTCAAAACTTGAGTTAATGTTTGGGGAAGATCCAACAGATTTGACTTGATATTGAGTCAAGCCTTGAGTTAAGGCTTGAGGACAGATATTGAGGATAGATTTGTGCTAGACCGAAGGATTGTGTTTAGTATAGATTTGAGGACAAATTTTGGTGCATATTTGAGGATAGGTTTATGCCAGAACAGAGACAGAGGTTGAGGATAGATTTGTGCTGAATTGATAGACTGTGTTTAGTACAAATTTTAGATAGATCTTTGGATGTGATAGAGTTGAGGATAGATATCTCTAGCCATAGCAGGGAAGACAGGTATCTTTTATGGATAGAGTTCCATTTTCTAAAGGCAGTGGAGGTAGCGGTCTTCTAGAAGATCACCAACCATAGTAGAGATTAGGATATTGGTGTCTTCTGTGGATAGAGATCCATGAACTTGATTTAGGGGATTGGTGTCTCCTTTGGACAGAGGTCCATAAACATTGTAATAGGGAAAAGATTCCCAAGATATTGATTGAGAAAATTTTGGTGAAATATTTTCTCCATGGAGTAGCCCACATTGGGTGAGCCACGTAAATTATGGTGTCTCTATTGTGTGTGGTGATTTGTGCGTTGCTTTTATTACTACTATTGATATTGTTATCTTTACATAGCATAATATTTATTGGAAAAGAAAAGTAAAAAATGGTCTTATACTGTTCACCCCCCTCTTAGTATAAGCTTATGTTCTTCAGTCATGACTCTCAACCTAGTGAAAGACTCAACTAAAAGGTTTGTGGACCCCAAAGTATCAAAAGGGACCAAAAATATGAGGAAGGGAGTGTTGCAAAGATTTAAATTTAGCCCCCCTAAAACCTTTGGGATGAGAATATGGAGTATTTTTCTAGAATAGTATGTGGTGCTTGAGGTCCATAACTACTACAAGTTGGTGGTTGCATTCATAGGACTCTTTCATACCTAGGCTTGAGAGGTTAGGTCCCATGATGAGAATTTTAGAGTTATCATCATGGTGCATGCCTTCCAAAAAATGCTATTAGTGGAATTCAAGGAGCATAAAATAAATTTGAAAAATATGGTAAAACACTTCAAAGACATCTAGGACAATCTAGGGTTCCCAGATAGTGAGTGTGATGCCAAGGATAGTGAGTGTGATTCCAAGTACACCTCACTACCCGAGTTCTGTATGAGCATCAAATCCTTCAGTGAGAGCATAAGTAATGCTTTGAGTATGATGGCATTCATACTTGGCCTAGAATACAACAAGGGCATAACCCTAGCCCAACTATACATCATTTATATGATGAGATTCAAACTAAAAAATGAGAGGGTGATTTTTGACTTTAGCAACTTTATTGCTAATAAAATTCAAGAGGGATTGTCTAAATTTAGGGACACCCAAGTTTTTAAATATTCAATATCTTTTATATCAAAACCCCAAATGGTACCTAAGATTTAATTTGAAGTAGGTTGATGACTAAGGCTATGAGTGGACTATTTGTTTTTGATAGAGGTCTTGATCAAGGCCTCTTCCTACTATAATTTTGTATATTTTTTTATGCTAGCCCTAGAAGCCATGAGCTAATTCTAGGTAGAGCATATTTTGGCTACTAACCTCAAAATTTTATAGAGTTTGATCCATAAATATTGGTATTTATTAGAATATTCAACCATTTTTTTGTTTATTTAGCTTTAATAAGTCTTTATCAGTTTTCCAAGTATGTGTTAGAAATGATTTTTACTTTAGAGCTATTAGATAGATAAACACAATTGATGGGATCCATAGGGGTGAAAAGGGAAATATAAGTTTTTATAAACCTCCCTTAGCCTTAATGAAGTAACATTGGTGAAGATAAATGTTTTCCCTATCTTGGGGAACAACTAGAGGAATATGAGGAAAGATATGATGTCAAGTGAGTGGAACTATGACCCAGAAGGTAAGTTCATTGTCTGGGTGACAAGAATCAAGAGCTTAGAAAAATTTACACATGAGCACAGACCAAAAATTGAAGCCCAAAATAACATAGTAGAGGAGGTAGGTACACACTAAATATAATTATGAAACAACAATAGAGGCTAAGGTATTACAAGACCTTTTATCAAAAGAGATGTTATGCAAACCCTCAATCCTACATCAGTAGTAAAAAGAAATAAATTTTGAGGGAATATTACTAAAGTGAGGTAAAAACTAGTGAATGGTGAAATTTTTGATAACAGGTAGGAAACATTGCAATAACTTATGATGACCTGGATAATAATAAACAATTTAGTTAGTTGTATAACTAGGAGCACTTGGATGGTAAAATCACACCCATAAATTAAGGTAATAAAGAGGAAATACGCCCTATATTGAGCCAAATGGTATAAAGGGTGGAAAAAAAGGCCAAATAAGTATTGCATATAGAAGAATCCTTGTTGATACCCAAAGAAGATCCAATCATCACCTCTCCATAGGCACCTTCTACAATAGTAATATCACCACAACAAGAATCTCAACAATTGGCACTATAGAGGGAAAATAGAAACTTGGTCCACAAGGCAAGCCCTCCACCATAAAATAAGAAAAATAAGTATGTTCTATAGAAACAACCTCAAGCTACTACCCCATTATTTCCCATTAAATCCCTCTAATTTTTTCAAATTTTTCAAGAAACCATCCATTAGCCCCTAATTTCTTCATTTTTTTAGCCCCATTACCCTCCATACCTCCCCTTAGCACTCCATCACATTGATTGATAATCCAAATATTTTGGTAGCCCCCTCCATTTACAACTCCTTCCATCATCACACCCATTTCCTCCACTCTCACCACTCTAATTATTGGTCCTCAACCCCTTCTACCAAAATAATATATTTCCTTCTATCCACTGCTCCATAATCCCATATCATACGAGTATTTAAACCATTGCTTATAATTTTCTAACATAGGATAAGCTAACAAGATCATGGGCACTTCTTGTTGCTCTCATTATACTATAATATTTCCAAAAAATTCAAAATCAAGCATTATAGTATACAAAAAATAAGCAAGCTAAAAATGTTGAACAATCTATAGTGAAGAGGACAAGGAGTCACTATGATCCTTAGGGTAACAAATTGTATTTTTCCCAACTAACCCCAAATATTTTAAATCCTAAAGTTCAAATACATGATCAAAACTACCAAGTGTCAGTAGTAGGATTTAGCCTTAAAATGCCTAGGTTAAGAAAAAGGTGTAATTCATGGAGTAGGTTTTAAAATACATGATCCATGACCATTTTTTGCTCAATAGGAAGCTATTAAAGAGGGATAAGGAGCTCAAAAATGAAGAAAATACCCTTTAGAACTCCCAACTAGAAACCAAATTTCTCTAAGACTAGGTAGACTAGCTCACTAGTCAATTGGTTTTATAATCACCAAATTATTTTTTGGATTAAAAAAGGAGCAAATTTCAAACCCTCATAGTTCAACTCACCACAAATGAATACAAAATTAACAAGGAGAACGACATTTTTCAAAAGTATCCTTAGGAGGTAATGAAGAAAATATAGAGCTCAAAAAGCAACAAAGGGGCATAAATTTAATAAAAAAGGTTTGCAAGCATATTGGTATTATATCTCTAAGACAACATCAACATTACACCAAGTGCTAAAATTCATTAAAATAGCCATTGCTCTGAAGAACATAGGCTTATACTGAGAGGGGGGTAAACAGCATAAGATCAACTTTTACTTTTCTTTCCCAAATAATATTATCCAATATTATCAATGACAATATCAATAGTAATTATCAATTCAATGCATAAATCATCACACACATGAGAGACACAAATTTAACGTGGTTCACCCAATGTGGGTTACATCCACGAAGAAAATATTTCTTCTAAATTTTCTCAACAAATATATTAGGAATCAATTTACAATGTTTATGGACCTCTATCCAAAGGAGATCTCAATCGCCAATGCTCTGATTTGTGGATCTCTCTCCACAAGAGAAATCTGTCACCTTGCTCTGGTTTGTGGATCTATCTCCATAGGATAATTCTTTCCCATTTGCTCTGGTTCATAGCACTTGATCCAGAATAACTCCATATCCTCAACTGGTTTATGGATATCTATCCATAGAAATCTATCTCCCCAGATGGTTCATAGATCTCTTTCCATAGGAGAACTTTATCCCCTCTCTGATATAGCTTGTGTATCTCTATCCACAGGAGACATTTGTCCCCTATGCATTGGATAATGGAACTATATCCACTAGAGACCTCTATCCTCTCTGCTCTTGTCACCTCCAAATTTTTCTCTCAACTCTATCTCAAATCTGCACCAAACCCCATCACAAGTCTAGCACAAATCTTCTCTAACTCTACTCATAAATTTTCCCTAAGCCTTAACACAAAGTTTGATCAAATCAATAACCAAACCTACTCTCAATTCTATCTCAAATATACCCCAAGCCTTAACACAAATATTGAACAAATGAGAAACCAAACCTACTTTTAATTTTATCTCAAATATACCCTAAACACAAAGCTTGAACAAATTAGCAATCAAACCTGCTCTCAATTCTATCTCAAATCTGACCCAAGCCTTAACACAAGTCTTGAATAAATTATCAATCAAACCTATTCTCAATTCTATCTTAGATGTGTCTCAATGTTGTTTCAAGTCTTCACAAGACTTGCTCAAATTTGCCTTCAATCCTTCTCAAAAGACTTGCTCAAAATCTGCCTTCAATGCTGCTCACAAAACCTGCTCAACTATTTCAAAACTTACATACAAATAATTGCTTATTTCTCTTTCATAAATACTTACTTCAACTAGGCAATTCAGACATATTCTACCTAGAATTCGTTTAACCTCTAGAACATATAGAGGATTATATGCACTATCAAAATCCCAATATGTTCTTCACATTCCCAAATATTGTATTCCACTAATCCAATCTCTATCTCTTATAAAATACCTTTCAAATCAAATTAAAACAATGTATAACTTGCTTCACAAAGATGATCTATATTTATTGCAAATTTGCTCTCAAACATCAACCTCAATAATGCACAAATTTCTCTCACAAGATTGATCTCATACACTTTCACAATTGCTTTCAATATCTCTCAACCAATGCTCAAAAGGTTTCACATTAATGCAATAACTTGTCTTCAAACCTAGCACAAATAATTCATAAACTCTAACACAAATGTCTCAATTCCTTTCAACAATGAAAGCACACTTGGTCTCAAACTTTATCCCAAATATTTCCAAAACCATTCAACAATGAAGTACAAGATCTAATACAATTATTTCCACTTTCTCTCAACAATTGATGCACATGTAGGTCTCAAACCCTAACTCAAATATTTTCAACAATGCTTACCAAACAACCCTTTTAACTCCACCTTATGTTCCAAAACATTCACTCAACAAAATACTTTAAACAAGGAATGATGTGCCCATACCTCTTAATTTCTCTTATGGAGATGTCTTCAAAAACCTATCTTACAAACAAATAATTTTTTCTAGTGCCACTTCTAGGTTAGATAGCAAAGATACTTTCTTAAACCATCCACACGAACTTCCTTCTCAAAAATATATGCTCAATGAAATCTAAAATTGATGTTCAATAATTCTTCTCCTATTCTCAAAAATAGGGCATTAATAATCATCAAAGACATTTAAACTCTCTTTCACCATACAAACATAAAATATCAAACCTTTATAACACCTTATCACTCCTATCTTTGTAAAATAATATTCAACACACAAATGCACAAATTACACATAAAATTTTTAATATACACCTTATACCTCCTACTTGATAATAATTTAATGCACTTAAAATTCTCAATATGAACAACATAACATTATTTTATTTTATGCATAGGCAAAAACTTTGAATTAAATGTCCACTTAGTCCTTTTATTTCTAAATATCAAATTAAAACATTTGCCTCAAAATTCCATGTTGTCCTCTTTTTCTCAAGTATCAAATTAAAAAATTTGCCTTATAAGTCCCTACACAAACATGAGATGTGCATACCTTTGACCTTAGAAAATTTGATTTAATCAAAAATATTTTCTAACAACATTTGTAGGAGTTTGAGGTGCTTGTTGTTGATGTTATTTTGGAGTTTCAATTTCATCAAGCACTATGTATTCTGTGTTTACCCTTTCTTATTTATTTTGTTGCAAGTGGTATTTATACATGAATTTCTCATCGAATACCAGATCTCTACTCCTAATTATTTTGTTATTTTCATAATATCAGAAACGATAACCAAAATTATTAACTCCATATCCAATGAAAGTGCACTTCTTGGATTTTACCTCAAGATTAGTTCTATTTTCTTTATCAATATGCATGAATGCTTCACATGAGAAAGTCTTAAAAAATGAATAGTTAATAGGCTTATCTTTCCATACCTCGTATGGAATCCCACCATCCAAGAAACTTGAAGACCCTCTATTTATTAAATAAATTATAGTATCCACAACATCTACCCAAAACTATAAGGGCAATCCTACATGTAATCTCATACACCTAGCACGTTCCATGATAGTCATGTTCATCCTTTTTGACACACCATTTTCTTGTGGAGTTCCTGGAATCGTCTTCACTCTACGAATCCCATGGTATGAACAGTAACTTTCAAACTCTTTGTTGTAGTACTCACATGCATTATCTAATATGAGATGCTTCAACTTATTTCTTGTCTCATTCTCAACCAAAGCTTTCCATTTATTAAAAATATCAAAGAAATTTGATTTCTTTAAAATACAATAAACCCATTTTTTTCTAGTTGCATCATCAATAAACATAATATAATAATAAGATCCACCAAGATATGATACCTAAGTTGGTCCCCATACATCTGTATGCACAAGCTCTAGCTTTTCACTCTTCTTTTCTTTTCCAACTCTAAGAAATCTGACTTTTTTTTGTTTTCCATAAATACAGTGCTCACAAAAGTCCAAATCAACCTGCTTCAAACCTAGCAATAAATTCCTTGAGTGGAGAATCTGCATCCTCTTCTCACTCATGTGCCCAAGCCTATGATGCCATAAAATTGTATCCACTCTTATCGAAGCTAAAGTAATACAAAGATCAATATTACTAGTGCATACATACAACATACCTTCCTTCTTCCCTTTTGCTAATAATAATGATCCTTTAGCAAACTTCTACGAATTTGCTAAGAATGTAATTGTACATCCTTCATTGTCTAACTACCTTGTGAAAATTAGGTTTCTTCTCAAATCAGGAATATGCCTTACGTCTTTCACCAACCATTGGTTTCCATTCGGTAATTTTATCTATATCTTACCCTTTTTAATGATTTTACATGGTCTATCTTCGCCCAAATAGACCTGTCCAAAATCACCTTGAACATAATCTAGAAAGTATTTTCTATGAGGTGTGGCATGATATGAAGCCCTTGAGTCTAATACCCAACAATCATTAATATTATCTAGTGAAAGGATTAAAGCATCTTGCAATACATCACCTCCTACATTTGCTTCCTAATTACCTTGTTTTTTTCTCCTTATTTTTCTTTTCGAGTCCAAAAATCTCTTTTTAGGTGTCCTTTCTTTCCATAATGCCAATATTCCAACTGCTTCCCTTTGGATTTGGATCTATCTTTATTTCATTTTTCATGTTTTCCTAGATTCTTTCCTCTCTCCTTTTGTCTAACCCTATTTTCCACAAATGTATTACCCGATGTCTCACCTGTGCTTTTTCATCGTATTTCCTTGCTAAGGATAACACCAATAACATCATCAAATTTTAAAGTATTTGAACCAAAAATAGAATTACTCATAGCCATGACCAAGCCATTCTAGATTTTTGACAATGAGCATAAGATCAAAAGAGCCCTAACCTCATCATAAAAATTTACTCCAACAGAATTTAACTGATTAGTAACCATGTTAAACTCATTTAAGTGATCAGTAACAAACCCACCTTTTGACATCTGCATATTAAATAAATGCTTCATAATAAATACCTTGTTTGAATTTGAGGGTTTTTCATACAATTTAGCCAATGCATTCATTAAACCCTCCATTGTCTTTTCCTTTGAAATATTGAAGGCCACCGATGATGCCAAGCACAGTCGTATTGTTCCTAGTGCCTTTCTATATAGACCTTTCCATTATTCATCTAATGTCTTTGTTGGCTTCTTTTCTATTCCACCTAATGGTAGGTAAATATCCTTCTGATAAAGATAGTCCTCCATTTGCATCTTCCATAGATGGTAATTTTGGCCATTAAACTTCTCAATTCTAAACCTGCCTTCTTCTGCCATTGCTCCCACTCGAAATGAAAACCCTCCTTTCAAGTAAATTTTTCAAACCCTAGGCTCTGATACAAATTGTTAGGATTAAACAATAAAACATGAGCAATAAATAAATGTGGAAATAAAATACATAAGAATAAAGTAATACACGAGACACATATTTATGTGGTTCACCCAATGTGGGCTACATCCATGGAGAAAATAACCAAGCCTTATTATTCCATCCAAAAAATCTCTAAGGGATACAACCTACAACAAATTCATCGTACTTCCTCTTCGATATCACAATTACAGTCTCTCTTCCTTCTTCACTTTCTTCACACCCTTCACACTACAATCTCCAATGTCGTACAACATCCTCTTATAAAACAAGGGTTACAATTTTAGGATAAATTGTTAAGACTCCAAAATAAAAAGAATTACTATTTTCGGTAAATTATATTTTCTATCGCAATTTGCTATTTTTAGTAATTACTATTTTTGAGCATTTATTTTTCGTCAAAAAAATTCCATTTTTAGTAATTACTATTTTCGATAAATTATTTTTCGTCAATTTTTTTTTGTTTTAAGTAATTACTATTTTTGAAAAATTATTTTTCGTTAACTTTTTTTTGAAAATAATAATTCACAAAAAAACTCGGATTAACATGCAATTTGACACACAATTAGGAATTTTCCTATTTGGTCAAGATGAAGTTCCTTTTCATCCTCTTTGACAAAGATATAATGCCTCATGCAAAAATTGGAGGAGAAATCAAAATCCAAGTAGAATGGCTTAGACACTATAGTTAGGGAATTTTGTCACACTTCAAAATTTCCCCATCTTAGTAAACATGTTGTTAATCCCTAACAACGTAAAATTCACCCTCAAAACCCTGCCTCAATTTTTGTGCTAAGTAAAATTGAAATTTATCCGTTTTTCCACATTTTTGAGAAATTTGGACAAGATCGAAAAATTCAGACAATTTTGATAATTTCGAACGTCTAAATTTAGTCAAATACCACATGCACTTGATTTAGGTGCTTTGTTGGGATTTCGAAGCTATTTGGGCAAATCCAAATTTTTCCAAAATAGGTAAATTCCTAATTTACCCTAACTACTCGACCTATTTGTGCCTCCCTCCCTGATTCCTTGACCTACCCTAGATTATAAATCTCCCAGACTCCCCTAAACAAACTTAATGGTGATTTTGCAAGAAAAATTGAGTGGATAAAAGGATTTCTTGTGTTTGTTGTAGGTTTCTGTGGAGACTTCGACATCAGATCGTCATTCCAAGAGTGGGTAGACATGGAGATGACTACTATGCACTAATATCTATTTTATCTTTAGTATAAATTTACTTTCTTGTATTATTTTTATAAATTTGGATCCATCCAAATTTATCATAAGTTTGAAATCATCCTAACCATTGTATTTTACAGATCCAACCGTTGAATATTTTTGGAATGATCCAAAAACATACAGACGTCCAAAAAAATACATATCTACGATGGGGATAATATTTTTACTGTAAGAATAATAGATCAATTTGGGTTTTAAATTCTATAATTTATCAATTTCATTATTTTATTATAGTCCACTATTATCACTGTATTTCTTCCATTCATATTGCATGCTTTATCTTAGTTTCATACATCTATTATTTTTATATAGTTTTCTAAAGGAACTGATAGGATTTTACTGATGCAGGTCTTAATTGGTTGTGACCTAAGCAAATCCCTCACCCCTGATTGTGGATTTTAGTGTCTTGATGTAAAATTGTAGATTTCATACATATTCGAATTTGTCTGACAAATTCGAATTGACCCGAAAACACACAGACAAAGCCAAAAATGTACAAAACCATGATGGGGGTAAGACTATTGTTGTAGGATTACCATATCAGTTTGCATTTTAATTCCACAATTCATTTGTTGTACTATTTTACTACATGATATTACTATTATTGTTTTGTTGACATTCCACTTGTAAGTTTTGCATTAGAGTTAGGAGATTCATTATATTTTTCTATAGTTTGCTAAGGAACTGAGGGGATTTAACTATTGTAAATCATAGTTGACTGTGACCTAAGTATATCCCCCACATTTGATTAGAAATTTTAATGTCTTACTGTGATATTGCAGATTTTGAACATATTTGGATGTCCAAATTCATCTAACAGATTTAGACGGATCTGAAAACATATAAATAGACCCAAAAACATATAGAGATCTGAAAACAACAAAAAGTAAACATCCAAACCAGGTAAGAATATAAACTTATTTTTTTAAGTATTTTATTCTACAAATTCATAAGATTTAAGAAAACTCTACGTAGAATAAAAGGATAGGGAAGACTCAAAACATAAACTTAATTGCATTACTCATTCTGATTTGAAAGAAAACATAAAAGAATAAAAATATACAAACTTAGATTTATTACTCTTAGCATATATTGCATTTTATTGAAAAGAAAAAGTTTCAAAAGAAAGAAACAAAAGGGAACATAAACTTAGTTACATTATTATACACCAAATTGCATTAGTTGAAAACTTAAAAGGAAAAGGATCAAAGCACAAACTTAGTTGCATTGTTTCATACCAATTACAATAGTTGAAAAACTCAAAACAAAAGGAACCAAACTTAGACTTAATTGCATTTTCTTTTGCATCAATCATACTAGTTGAAAAATATAAAAGACAAAAATATATAGACTTAGATGTATCACTTTTACATTAAGTGCATTTGTTAAGAAACTTAAAAGAATGAAAAATACCAAAAACATAGATCTACTTATATCAAATTGCATATAGTATATTGTATTAAGAAAACACAAAGAAAAAAAAAACATAAACTTAGTTATATTATACTTTGCATTTATCATACTAGTTGAAAAACTTAAAAGAAAAGATCAAAAATATAGATTTAGTTATGTTTCTTGCATACTAATTAGAAAATCACAAAAGAGAAAAAATATAAACTTAGTTACTCCATTTTATATCAATCAAAAGGTAAAACATAGATCTAGTTGCATCATTCTTTACATCAAGTACATTAAATTGAAAATATAAACACAAAACACAAAACGAAGGAAAATAATATGCTAGCATAAACATCATCTTTTGCTTTTCAAAATATTTATAAAGAATATTTGCATCATAGTTAGATTTACAAAATATTTCTAGTTAGAATCTATTTAATTTGTTTTCATAGAAATTCTAAAAGCATATATCTAGGTAGTAGTTGCATTTTGGCCAAACCCTAGGTGTATGCACATAAAAAAATTCAACAAACACCCACCTTACCTAGGCATGGAAATCACCATAGAAAATGTTTCTTGGTGAACCCTCACCTAATTCTTCAAAAAACACTAAGGAGAGCACAAATCAAGTGCTTCTCGTCTTAGGTGTAGAGACATTATTTTCCCTCTCCCTTCTAGGCACAAATCCATTAGCCTGGAAGAAAGAGGTGTGAAAATTTTGGTTGTACATTCTTTGGTGAAACCGGCGTGAACCACACCATTATTTTTTGATCTCATTACCTTTTCTTTATTTGAAAAAAAAACTACAAAAATATCATTTAAATTTGTGTGCTTTAGATTAAATGACATAAATCAGATAAATTTTTCAATGAACCGCATCACATCATTTTATTTTCTTTTACAAATATTGTCCTAAAAATGAACCACATTTGACGATCTCTTCTGCATCTTCAACTAGTACAAAAATAATGGGAATATACAGTAAAGTTTCAAGGCCTTCAGAAAGGGATTATCCTTTCACCTATACCTGGAAAACTTAAAACCATTATTCATGATTTTAAAAAGGGTTGGTCCAACAACCATCATATCTATGGAAAATAGCACACACTTCTTCAAGGTGTATCATTTCCCACGGTGAACTAGGTTAGGATTGGTAGAGCTTGGGATTCATCATGGCTTTGATTTCATCACCAAGTGTCTATATATGGGTAACTAGGTGCAAAGCCTAATTGAAAACAAGAAAAATTGGCCTTCAACTTGTAAGATGATTCAAAAAAAAATTGTAGTTAGAAAACAATGCTTGCTTTGAATTTTCTTTTTTACTTTTACATTACTTTTTCTAAAAATGACAAAACAACAAAAAGAGAGAAAAAAAATAGAGATATCTCTAAAAAAAATGTAAATGGTGGATACTAGCGTTAAGTATTTTGTCCTTATCGACCTTAGAAAAGAACTCATAGAAAAAGAGGTTGATATCCTCTTTAGGAGTAACAGAGAAAATTGGGGAGATTTATGGTAGAATTTCGATCTCATTAAGAGAAGATTAGAAGAGTTGAAACAAATTAGAAGGATAGATATAAAAAAGGCCTTAGGAGCAGACTACTATTCCACCTATTTTGAAATTAAGAGGAGTTTTAAATGTGGGCTAGCAAACAAAAGAGCCTATGTTCACTCCACAACTTATCCATAGGAATGTTACTTTGAAGAATTTGTAGTCATTCACAAATTCCTAGTAAACTTAGAAGAGAAATATATAGCCTTTGAACAGAAAAGGCACTATCAAAAAGCACCTAGGGCAGTCCTTTTTAGATAATTTTATCACAAAATCCAGTTTCAACCTCCTACTTCTAAGACTAAGAATATCACTCTCGTTCACTTTATTATTTTAAAAGAGAGCTTCATCTTCGAAGAGGAAAATTTTATGATCCCTGAAGATCTAGAGCCCATAAATAATATCTATAAGCTCTTTTGAGAATAGTAAAACCATCTTAGTTTTGTTAGCTTAAAATATTGTAAATACTTAGGTAGACAAACCCATTTAGTTTGATTTAAAAAAATAAAAAACAAAAAACAAAAAAAAATAGTAGTATCAAAAACAAAACTTAATAAGATTCCTAAAAACTTAAGGAATAGCAAAGAAGTGGCAACCGGCTCTAAAGGGGAGTCGTATAATGAAAACGCAAATATTGAAATTGAGATAGAGGAAATTTAGGAAGAACAAGTTGCGCAAATAGAACAAAATGAGGAAGATGAAACAATCGACCCTTTTGACCCTAAAATGGGACCTGAAGGAGATGTTCATTTTGAATCTATGCACCACTTCTATGAATTTTTAAATCGTAATCGAGCCTCTATCACAAATGCCTTTGAAATAGAAGATCAACTTGCAAGAGGTGATTTTTCAATGGAAGAAGCCTTGGAAGTAGCTTTTCGACTTCACCCAAAACTAGAGATATATATGGAAAATACTCCATTACAACCTGCCATCCATAATGATCATTCCTTAGGTACTACCCAAGTTCAAACAACTTTGTCATCACAACATAAACCATTTTTGCAACGACTACTACTCAAAAAAAACCTTCTTCCATAAATAACAATTTTATTTCCCAGTATTTTAACACTCGATTTCATCAAGTCTCAACATCCCAAAAAAATAATATAATCTTGACTTCTTATCAACCAAACTTGTAACAGAATATGCCTTCTTATAATCTTGCTAAACATCCAACTTCAAATCCTTTGCATAATAGTATTACCGTTTCAACACCCTACGCAGCAACACAACATACATATTATCCTCCCTATGCAAACACGACAGTACAGAATAAGTATAATGGGCAACCACATCATATTGAAGCTATAGTTAAACAACTAGCTTCATGATTGGATCAAAGAGACCCTTATTGCCCTACATATAGCTATAAGGAAATGTGTAACCAACCACTAGATCCTTTTGTGGCCGCTGGGTCTTATCGTAAACATTTTCCCATGCCAATTTTATCAATTTATAAAGGGATCAAAGATCTAATTAAGCATATTCACATGTTTAGGACAACTTTCCATGACATTGCATATGATGACATATTGCTATTAAAATTGTTCCCAAAAAGTTTAGAAGGTATGGCATTAGAATGGTACTATCAATTGCCAACATATTCCTTTAGAAATTTTGAAGAAACTACAAAATTTTTTGTACATCAATTCGGTACCTATATAGAGAGGTATGTCACAATAAAAGATATCTATAACCTCAAAAAAGAAAAAGAAGAGAGCTTCTTAGAATTTCTATCTCGATCGAGAAAATTTTTAGGCAAACTAAATTTCACTTTACCTCCAAGAGATGTTAGAAATTTTCATTGGCAACTTACAAGAGCAATTATCCTATGAGTTAGCTACGACTACTGTAACTTTATTTTATCAAGCTATAGACTTGGAAATAAGGGTAGAAGAAACCCTAATAATAAGGGGACAACTTAAAAAGAAGGATGAAGACAAGTCATCAAAAATCAATACAAGAACAAACATGTGGTAGGATATGGGGTTACAGATATTAGACCCCCTACAAATATTAACACCGTAGAAACTACAAAGAATTTTGTGTTAAAAGTATCCCAATAACCTCCATAATGAAACTTCACAATATTAAATCAACCTTTGACAATGGTCTTACCATAATTGGTAGAAATAGGTTTGATAAAATTACCAGAGATACGACAACTTGATACCTCTCAACCTTGGTACAGATCGGATCAACATTGTGGTTTCCATAAATTTGATGGACATCCAACCAACACTTGTAGAATATTAAAACATCTAGTACAAGACTTGATTGAAAATGAAAATTAAGGAGTGGAAAATCCTCCACCTAAGACTAATATGCCAATAGAACCACAAACGCAACAGGTGCAAAATGCTAATCAAGATCTAGATATCTTTCAAAATCCATTACCAAACCATGGTAAGGAAGCGGTAAATCAGTTAAATTATAAGACTATGCCTCATCCAACACATTATGTGGGAATTATTAATAGTCACTTACCATCGTAACTCTTGCAAACTTCCTTTGTGCCTACTCAATTTGTTGTCACAATTAAGCAATTTTGAGGAAGGACACTACAATGTTAGCGTATGTTAATTTATTTAGGCACATCTTTATATTTTTTATTACATTATTGTTAATGGTGGCAGCGTATCTTATTGTTGTCAATGGCCATATAAAGTGAGCTTAGTCCGTTTGATTAGATACGGTTGTTACAGACTAATCTGGGCCTAGATTGTATTATTTATTTACCATTTAATCAATGAAATGTAGTTCATTTTGCTCACATGGTGTCAGAGCCATGGAGGAGGCTCGATTTTCAAAGAAGCGTTCTTTTTGTTTTTTGAGGAGGCTGGGAGTAGACCTGAGGTATGATTCCTGTGATCAACAATTGAGAGCACCTCGGCACATTTCCTGAGGTGACTCCATACTAGTCCTCGTCACATTTCCTGAGGTGACTCAAATGTAGACTGGTGGACTGACAACCTTGGAGGACACGCTAAGTGGTACTGTGACCTGACAGGGTCTGACCGAAACCTGACAGGGTCTGACCGACTTGATGATCAGACCAAAATTTTGATCATCATACCGAGTAATGGAGGCAACGAGAGGTGCACGGAGCATCGGGAGAGGAAAGGCAAGCAACGAGGCACTCCCCAGCATGGCAATCGAGGCCCCACGTGTGAGAAGACCTATCGCCCTCTTGGGAAGAGTTTCCTCGAGAGGAGACACCCTCTTATGTAAGTGTTATTTGTTTTAAATCCATCAAATTTTTTTGGCCACACGAATGTGGGATAAAGAACAATCACCCTCCTAGTTGCGGCCCCACGAGCAGACATAAATAAACCATGTAGCATGTCATGTTATAGATTTGAAGGTGATCTTGTGACTAGAGCATAACAAACTGATAAACTAGGTTGATAATATTGTGATTAAAACCACTCCTCCCTATGTTGTTTGTTCAAAATCGGATCACAGCGATGAAGCTCTTTGACGATTCATGTTTGCACTAAGCAAAAGTTCCAAAAATAGCAGTTGCTCATTCCTTGTCATCCCTGTAGCAAGTTTTTCTCTACCTAAAGCAAACGTCACCCCTAGATCAGTTTTTTTGCTACCTGATGTTGTTGTCACCCCGTAGCCACCTGAGCGGCACCACCAGAGCAGCATCGCTTCAACGAGGTTCGAAGGTCGGGGGCTGCTCAAATAGAGGGAGGTGCCCTCTTCTACCTAGTTGAGATAGCAATTTGGCTAGTCTTTGGTCGTGCCCTAGCAAGCAAGAGGTCGAGGGATCGAATCCCTCTTACCCCCCGCCCCGTAGCTTAGTTGTAAGGTAAAAAATTTTATTTGTTAAAGTTTTAATTTTTTTTTTTAATGTTTTTTAATTTTTTCATTAGTTTAATTAAATTTTTTGTTTTTTTTTTAACTAAGTTATTTTAAATACCAATGCATATTTGAAATAATTAAAAAAAAAAAAACAAATTATTTAATTAAACTTTAGGAAAAAAAATTTAAAACATTTAGGAGAAAAATTTTCAAACTTAACAAGGGGGCTAATTTTTTTTCAAAGAGCACAAATCAAGGGGGGATTATGAGTAATTTTTCAGCATTGAAAAAAGGCAATTTGTCATTTTGTAAAAGGTGCATTTTCGGTGGAAATCGACACCTTAGGTTCATTTTTTTTTTATGCTTTATGATGTATGTTGCACTTTCCTTTTCTGCACTAATTCATTAAAGTAAAGAACAAAGCACTCCTAAGTTCCAAAAATAATTAAACCCATCCTTGTAGTTTATTGCACTGCAACGTTCGGTGTTTGTGGTACCTCTGTCCTGAACTTATAGGTAATGCTATCATGATTGGGCTACTATATCCGCCACCTAATATAGCTACCAAAACAATGTCTAAGCTTGTTCTCTATCAATCGTCGGGGAGGAATAAGGTCACCAATTTTATATTTTTTACTCCATCCACTACCCTAATTGTTCTTGTATTTAGGCATAAATCCTAAAAAAAATATTTGACATCTAAAGTGTTTAGGGGAAGTTACGCCCCACGCATGAGGATTGACAACTTTCTATGGTAGGTGCCATCAACGAGTGATTCCCTTTCAGTACTGCCTAAGTACCACATATCATATAATCTCTAAAATTACCTATAGTTTCCCTCATGTAAGGGTGGGTAATTTTTTTGATGTTTTAAAATACCTATAGTCTCCCTCACGTAAGGGTATTTTTTATGGTATAACGGCCTGGCAAAAAATTATATCTAAAGGGGGATGATTTGGTGTTATAAGGAACCCTCACTATGGCTGTAAAGTTAATGACTGATGCTCATTAGTTATTGAAAGGTCCTAATTACACACCATGGAAAAATAGTATGAAGACTATCCTTGTCATGGAAGACATATGGGATGTTGTTTATGGAGCAAAAACAATACCTTCACTAGCAGCTGGATAAACAGCAGATACAACTCCAACTGCAGATCAGATAGCATTTGACAAGAAATGTAGTAGAGTAAGAGTGCTCATCTTGCTTGTTGTTTCATATGAATTTCAACATCACATAGATGATAAAGAACATGGTAAAGAGGCATGGGATACCCTTCAAACTATTTATGAGGGAAAGAATGATTCCATCATTCTTTACCTTCATTCTCAACTTCACATTTTGAGTATGAAGCAGGGTGAGATAGTTGAACTCTTTCTATGCAGAGTGTTTGAGATGAAAGTAAAATTGAATTCTTTGGGAGAACCTGTAGATGACAAGCTTCTTACTTCAGTTGTATTGAGAGTTTTACCTAATTATTACAGGGTGTTGATCACCTCACTTTAGGTATCGCATATAAAAGTTACCTTTGTTGAGTTGGTCAATCTGCTTGAAGAAGAGGAGACACACCAACTTCAAAAATATGATTCTTCTAATACAACCCTCTATTCCAACAACAAGAGTTCTAAGAAGGGTAATTTTTAGAAAGGAGGAAATTATCACAGAGATTCAAAATGGAAACAACCTCAACAAACAAAGAGATATTGTAAAATTTGTGACAAAGACAACCATGACATCAACAGGTGTTGGCACAAGAATAAGAAATCTAAAAAAAAAGGCCAGAACAAACCACAAAACAAGAAAAGCAAGGTGAATGTTATTGTTGAATAATATGACTCGGATTTTGAGTGGGCACACAAAGTGCTCATGACTACCACAACCTCCAAGTAGAAGGTTCATGTATGGTATGTCGATTCTGGCACTAGTAAGCACATGATTGGTGACAAATCGTGGTTTGAATCATTTGAGACCAAAGAGGAAAAACCTATCACTATTGCTGATGACAAAACCTACAAGGTTTAGGGAGAGGGTATAGTTTTAGTCACTCTTCCTTATGGAAAGTGTCAGATTGACAAAGTCCTCTATGTTCTAGGATTGGCGAACAATTTGTTGTCAGTCACACAAATTTTGGATAAATATATGGTTGTAAACTTTCGTTTTGAGGATGGTAAGAAGTTTTGTTCTATTACCATGAGGGGTAAGCACATTGCAACAACTTTATATAAGCATGGATTATTTTCCTTAGATGCTATCTCTACTCCCCATGTTGCCATTACAGTATCTACTAAGGAGGCAACTTCCCTATGGCACAAGAGATGTGCACATCTTAGTTCTAGCTACTTACTTGAGCTAAGTAAGTATGAGATGGTAAATGGTCTTCCTTCCCTTTCTTCCATACTTCCAGTGTGCTCTGACTGCTTGGCAGGAAAGCATCATAGAGTACTTTTTGAGAAGAGCTCTACAAGAGCAAAAAAAACTTTGTAGTTGATTCATACCGATCTATGTGGTCCTTTCACACCAATCATTTGTGGGGAGAAGAGGTATTTTCAGTTGTTTGTGGATGACTACTCACAAAATATATGGGTGTTCTTTCTTCAGCTGAAATTTGAAGCCTTTAGTTTCTTCCAACAATTTAAGAAATCTAATGAGAAGGAGTTAGGGACTTCTATAAAGACCCCCCGCTCATATCGAGGGGGGAGTTTACCTCTAAATATTTTTTTCCATTCTTAACTGCACATGGGATCACAAGATAATTGACTACTGCTTACACTCCTCAGCAAAATGGAGTTGTTGAGAGGAGGAACCGTTCTGTCATGGAAATGGTTCATTGTATGCTCACAGGAGCTAGTCTTGGGCAACAATATTGGGAAAAAGTTGTCACCACTATAGTATATCTATTGAATAGGGCACCCAAAAAGGCCCTAAAAGGAAGGACTCCATAGGAAGCATGGAGTGGTCAAAAAACCTCCATCTCTCATCTTCACATTTTTGGATGTAAATCTTTTATGCACATACTGAAAGATAAAAGGAAGAAGCTATATGAGAATATATTGAAGTGTATTCTTATTAGCTATGATGAGCACTCTAAGGGTTATCATTTGATTGATACTTTGACAAAGAATATTCATGCCAGTAGAGATGTTTTTGATGAGGCTTTCACATCACAAAGCACATCTGATGTATACCTAGATCTTATGGAGTCTAATGTTGAGAAGTCTCCTTCATCACCAAAGACTGGAGGTCCTTCTACTTCTTCATATTATTCATCATCACAGAAGAATAATCCAAAATGGTATACAAGTATAATAAGGGACTCAAAGTTATCCACACCACCAGATTTGACTTTGGATAGACCCATACTCGCAGCAAGGCTCGATAGGAAAGAGCAGTAGTAGAGACTACTGAGGTTGATGATCTTTGTCAATATTTTAAGAAACTTTATATATATCCAGAGAGAGAAACAGAGGATATGGATATAGATTATGACAAGGTATTTATGTCTTCAATAAATGAACATGAACCTACTTCTGTACAAGATGCCCTTAGTGAGCCACAATGGAAGGCTGCTATGGATTTTTAGTATAAGTCTCTGAAAAAGAACAAAACTTGAGAGCTTGTCGATCTGCCACACGAAAAGAAGCTCATTGGCTAAAAATGGATGTACAAATTCAAGTAAAAGGTAGATGGTAAAATTGATAAGAATAAGGCCCATCTTGTGGCAAAGGGCTATGCACAAAAGGAAGGCATTGACTATGAGGAAACGTTTGCACCTACTACTCGGATGACCACTATTCGAGTTCTTTGTGCTATGGCAGCACAATATGGGTGGAAAGTTCACCAAATGGATGTCAAGAGTGCTTTTCTGAATGGTGATCTCCAAGAGGAATTCTACATGACACAACCTGAAGGATTTGAAGTGGAAGGCCAAGAGAAAAAAGTGTGAAAATTTTTCAAATCCTTGTATGGTTTAAAACAAGCTCCTTGAGCTTGGTATATAAAAATGGATAATCACCTCATGCAGTATAGATTTAAGAGATGTTCGTCAGATGCAAACCTCTATTTCAAGAAACAAGGTTCTAAGATAGTGTTGCTTGTACTCTATGTTGATGATCTGCTCATTACAGGGAGTTCATAAACTATGATCTCTGCTATCAAAAGTGACTTGTGTAAATATTTTGAGATGATAGATCTTAGACTTCTCCATTATTGTCTTGGTCTAGAAGTGAGCTAGAAGGAGCACTACATCAAAGTGACTCAAAAAAAATATGCCAAGACACTGTTAGAAAAATATCGCATGACTAATTGCAAGCCGATGGTAACTTTGATGGAATCAGGACTTCAGTTATCGTGATATGATGATTCACCTTAGGTAGATGGTACTCTCTATTGATAGCTAATTAGGAGTCTCATATATCTAACTAATACTAGACCAGATATCATATTTGTTGTCAACTATATTTCAAGGTTCATGTAGGAACCTAAGACTACTCACTAGAAAGCAACAAAACATGCTCTTCACTATGTCCATGCTACTATGGAATATGCCCTAGAATACAAGAGGAATGATAAATTATTCTTGCAAGAATACACGGACTCTGACTATTGTTAGAGTTTAACTTACGTAGATGGCAATGTCGGCAAAGGCACATGTCGATAAAGTTTATTTCAATTTATTCTCCTCCCTATCCCTACTTCTTCTTCTATCTCCTTATCCCCTTCTTCTCACAACTTCTTCTATCTCCTTATCCCCTTCATCTTCTCCTTCAGTTGCGTTCTTTAGTTGCAAGTAAACTATATAATGTAGCAGCTAAGGTTTGGAATTTTAGATTGGAATGAAATTTTAATTTTTGTCTCACTCTGGTATCAGAGTTGCACGGTATTCAAGGTCAGGTAGGAGGGAGTTGACTTATGAGGAGGTCCAAGAATTCTTCTCGAGGCAGTAGGACTACCTAGGAATTCTAGATCCAGGCATGGATCCTGAAGTGGACCAAACACAGTCTGGCATGGATCCTGAGGCATGCACAGTAGACCTAGCATGGACTCCAAGGTGGCATAATATATACGAACACATGGACACAAACTACATGTAGATCGAGGTGGTGATGAGGACCTGACATGTGGTATTAGGCCACTAGACATGGATGCTAACATGACTTTGACATGGACAGCACATGGCAGCCAGGAGAGAAACATGTGGTAGCACGGTAGGCGTAGGGTAGTTGACGTAGCAGGTGTAGAGTAGCCGATGTGGCTGGAAATGAGGATGTGATGTGGCAAAGTTTAATTGAATAGGAAATATCTTAGAGGATGCCACGATGGCTAGTTTGTATTGGTTTGTAGCATTGAAAAAAGGGACACAACAATTACCCAAAGGCAATTGTTCTAACCATTGAATGCTCAATGTTAAAAACACCTCCACAGCCCTCAACGTAGTGCATGTGGGATAATGCACTCGAATTTTTTTTTAAATAATTTTCACCACGTGTTTAAGAGGAAGGCAGCGCCCAATAGTTTCACATCGGGCGAGTGGCCCGATTGGCTAAGACCATCACCTGCTTTGCGTTAGGTCACGGGTTCGAAGCCCAACGACATTAATTTGTTTTTATTTTTTTGGTTTCCCCGCATTGAGAAGAGTATAAGGCACGGTGGGTGCCTTGGAGGCACTAGAAGTAGACGCAGTCAAATTGGAAAGGTGGCTCAGTTGGATATCGCAGGTCGCGAGTTCGACTCGCACGGGCTCAAAAAATAAGGTTCAATATTTTTTAAAAGTTTTATTCTTTTTAAAGTTAATTTAAATTTTATTAAAGTTTTTTTAATATTTCATTTAATAATTAAAAAACAATTGCTTTTAAAATCAGTTTTTTTTTATCTTTTTTTATTTTTTAAAGCAATGTTTTAATTATTAAATAGAAAGATATTAAAAATACTTTAAAATTTTTTTTTTAACTTTAAAAGGAGAAAATTGAACCTTTTGCCTCAGAGGCAATCTGTGTAAATCGCCCAAGGGGCTTGAAAAACTTGCAAATTGTGTAATAGCCTAAGAGGCAAGCTTTGTAAAAAAGGGGAGCATAAAAGTGACGGGAAGCCTTCTGGAGCGCCCGTTTAGCGCTTCCAAAAAATTTTGGAACCCCGTTCAAGGCTGAAAAATTTTTGTAATAGCCTCAGTGGCTGTAAAGGAGGAGATGATTTGAGCACTCAGATTCAGTTGGCATTGCACCTCAAGAACCAACAAATCCTCAGATCAGTAACAGTGATTCAGTCCAAATACTGGAGCCAGCTTCACCAGAAATTATCCTCATCAGTGACGACGAAGATTCGATTGGTGACAACTTTGGGAACCCGGTGATTGGAGAGCCTCAACAAGAAGAGCAAGCCATAAGTGAAAGAGTAGATCAAGCTAGACTTGATTTAAATTTGTAATTGCTTTTCTTTGAAATTGATTGTACTAGAAAAATAAAAGTTTGTTTCTAGTTTCTTGTCAGTAGCTATGGCCTCGAATGCTAATCTACCCATTCCAAAATTTAATGGGTACGATTATGAGTACTGGTCTATCAAAATGAAGACCTTACTCATAGGTAAGGGGTTATGGGACATAGTAGAAGAGGGTTACTCAGAACCCTCCGATTGGACTACATTGAGTGCAACTGATAAGAAAGCAAAGAAGGAAGCACAAAAGAACAATTCATTTGCTCTTTTTCATCTTCAAGAAGCATTGGATAAAAGTATTTTCCCTAGAATTGCATCTTGTATAACTGCCCAAGATGCATGGAATGCCTTAAAAGAAGGTTTCCAAGGAAGTGATCAAGTGAAGCAGGTCAGGCTTCAGACACTGAAATGAGATTTTGAGAATCTCAAGATGATTGAAGATGAGAAAGTTGGTGACTACTACGTTCGAGTTAAAGTAGTCGTTGACAAGATGGTAACACTTGGAGAAGAAGTCAAACCAGAAACTATTGTGAAGAAAGTGTTGAGAACACTTCTTCCGAAATGGAATCACATAGCAATCATCATCGAAGAATCAAAGGATCTATCTACACTATCCTTTGATGCTTTAATTGGTTCATTACTTTCACATGAAGAGAGATTACAGGAATCTCCTTCAACCAGTTATGGAGGCGATGATAAAGCCTTCGCATCTCAGGAAGGTGCCGGAAAAGGACAAGGTAGAGGCCAAGGTAGAGGTCAGAGAAGAGGCAGAGGCAAGAGCAACCAAAGAGGTGGAAATCCCAGTAGAGGAGGAACTCCCAACAGAGGTGGAAGTCAAAGCAGAGGTAGAAGTCAAGGTCGAGGAAGAGGAAGTGACAAATCCAAAAAGGTTTGTTTCAATTGTGGCAAACCAGGTCACTTTGCTCGAGACTGTTGGTCCAAATCTTCTCAGGGAAGCAGCAGTCAAAGCAGTCAGTATGGTCATTTTGGTGAAGAAGAAGGGACTTCTAATCTCTTTCTTTCTTATGGGCAATCGGATCAAAATCTGAATGATACTTGGATTTTGGATATTGGTTGTTCCAACCATATGAGTGGCAAAGAAGAACTCTTTGCTACAATAGATTCCACCTATAAATCCCGAATCAAGTTGGGAGATGATAAAGCATTGCAAGTTGAAGGCATTGGAGCCATGGAGGTTCCAACGAAGGAAGGCATCAAGAAGGTGAATGATATCTACTACACCCCTCAACTCCAACATAATCTGCTAAGTGTTGGACAAATGATGGAAAAGAATTATAAACTTGTTTTTGATGAGGGAAAATGTGTAATATTTGATAAGAATAATGGTAATAGAGTCATCACACAGGTACCTATGACCAAGAACAGATTATTTCCCCTAAATTTTGGACAGCCAAGGGGAGCTCAACTTGCAAATTTTGCTATTGCAAATCCAAGTGTGCTTTGGCACTTGAGATATGGTCACCTGAATTCTGCTAGCCTAAAATTGTTGACTTCTCAGGCAATGGTGACTGGACTTCCTAAAATTCAGGATCACAAGGAGGTCTGTGAAGGATGTGCTTTGGGAAAGCATGCCAGGTCCAAGTTTCCAAGAGGACAAGCATGGAGGGCCAACTATCCACTACAATTAGTGCATTCGGACATCTGTGGTCCAATGCAGACAAAAAGTCTCGGTAACAATTCTTATTTTCTCATTTTTATAGATGATTTCTCTAGAATGTGTTGGGTTTATTTCCTGAAACACAAAGATGAAGCTTTTGATTGCTTCATTGATTTCAAGAATAATGTAGAGAAACAAAGTGGGTTTCATGTAAAATGTCTCAGGACAGATCGAGGAGGAGAGTACTCTTCCAAGGAATTTTTGCAATTTTGTAAAGAATGTGGGATAAAAAGGCAGTTCACCACTGCCTATACTCCACAACAAAATGGTGTGGTAGAAAGGAAAAATCGCACCATTGTAGAGATGGCCAGATCGATGCTTCAAACAAAGCATCTAAGTAATATGTATTGGGTTGATGCTGTCAGAACCAGTGTTTACATTCTAAATAGGAGTCCTACTTCTAGTTTGAAGGGGATCACTCCTTACCAGGCATGGTATGGCAAGAAGCCAAATGTAAAACATTTCAGAGTTTTTGGTTCTTTGGCATATGCACACATTCCTGATGAAAAGAGGAAAAAGCTTGATCCCAAGAGTCAAGCATGTATTTTTGTAGGATATTGTGAGTCTACCAAAGCCTATAGACTCTACAATCCGAAGACCCATAAAATTGTCCTTTCCAGGGATGTGATTTTTGATGAAGGGGGAGAATGGGGTCATCCAAGAATTTTTGTTGATGATGAATCCCATGATGCAGGTTCTTCTCAAATTCAGCAGGTGTCACCCAAGAAAGGCAAAGACACACCCCTCCAAGCCCAAGTAGAAGTGCTACTTCTAGTACATCAACAACTTCTCCAAGTCCTTCTCCGCAACGATCAGTCAGTTCTTCACCGATGGATATTGATTCTCCATCCAGAGGTAAGAGAACATTACAACATCATCCATCTTATCAAATGTTGGATAAAAATTTTTAGAGAAGATACACTAGAAGCCAAGCTAGTGAAATGAGTTCAGTTTTGCAATGACTTGAAAATCTGCATTTGTATGGAGATGATGACTCCCAAGAACCTCGGGGAGATGTAGTCAATTATGCTTTATTGACTAGTGCACAACTTGAACCTTCTAGCTATGAGAAGGCTTGTACTCAGAAGATATGGTAGGATGCCATGAAAGAGGAGATGACCTCTATAAAAAACAATGATACTTGGGAGCTAGTACAACTTCCTAAAGGGAAAAAATGTGTTGGATGTAAATGGGTCTACAAGACCAAATTCAATGCTGATGGGAGCATTGAAAGACACAAGGCAAGGCTGGTAGCAAAAGGCTTCACATAGAAGTATGGCATAGATTATGAGGAGACCTTTGCTCCTGTAGCTCGACAGGAGACAATCAGAATAGTACTTTCCTTAGCTGCCCACAGAGGATGGAAAATTCAACACATGGATGTAAAAAGTGCCTTTCTCAATGGGTACTTAACAGAGGAGGTTTATGTTGAACAACCTCAAGGCTTTCAAGAACAAGGTAAGGAGCACCTTGTTTATAAACTAAAAAAAGCACTGTATGGCCTCAAGCAAGCACCAAGAGCATGGTACTCTCACATTGATGGCTATTTCAAGGAATATGGGTTCACCCGAAGCAAAAATGAACCAACTCTCTACTACCTAAAGCAAGGTAAAGACATCCTCATAGTTTGTTTATATGTGGATGATCTCATATTTATGGGTAGTAATGATCAGATGAATATGGAGTTCAAACACTCCATGATGAAATAGTTTGAGATGAAATATCTGGGATTAATGCACTACTTCCTAGGCATGGAAGTTCATCAGACAGATAGAGAGATCTTCATCTGTCAACACAAGTATGCTCAGGATATGATCAAGAAATTTGCTATGGAGCATTGCAAAGTAGTTGCAACTCCAATTGGACATGGGATCCAATTGAGCAAGGATGATGGAGCACCGAAGGTTGACACGACCACTTATAGGAGCATGGTTGGGAGTTTGATGTTTCTCACCAACACAAGACCTGACATTCAGTATGTTGTTTCTCTTGTCTCAAGATTTATGGCTAATCCATCCGAGCTGCATTTGCAAGCAGCTAAAAGAATTCTCAGATATGTAAAGGGTACATTGGATTTTGGAATCCATTACCAAAAATGTAATACTGTCAAGTTAGTTGGCTTCAGTGATAGTGATTGGGGCAGCAACATCGATGATAGAAAATCTACATCAGGGAACTATTTTAGTCTAGGGTCAGGACTAATTACATGGAGTTCCAAAAAGCAGACTGTTGTAGCATTGTCATCTACTGAGGCCGAGTATATAGCCATCACATATGCTAGTACTCAAGCCCTATGGTTGAGAAAAATTCTTGAAGAGATTGGAGAACAACAAAGTGGTCCTACCAGATTATACTATGATAACATCAGTGCCATTCAGTTGGCATATAATCCTATCCACCATAGTAGAACAAAACACTTTGATATGAAGTATCACTTCATCCGAGACATGGTGGACCAAAATATTGTTGAGCTTAAATATTGCAGCACTTTGGAGAACATTGCAGACATCTTCACCAAAGGCATGGCTAAAGCTCAATTTATAAATCTGAGAGACTGTCTTGTCAGTCCTCTCAACTTTAAGGGGGAGAATGTTAGAGTTTAACTTACGTAGATGGCAATGTCGGCAAAGGCACATGTCGACAAAGTTTATTTCAATTTATTCTCCTCCCTATCCCTAATTATTCTTCTATCTCCTTATCCCCTTCTTCTCGCAACTTCTTCTATCTCTTTATCCCCTTTATCTTCTCCTTCAGTTGCATTCTTTAGTTGCAAGTAAACTATATAATGTAGCAGCTAAGGTTTGGAATTTTATATTGGAATGAAATTTTAATTTTTGCCTCAACTATGTCGGTTCACATGATGATCGTAAGTCAACTTTAGGATATATATTTCATCTTGGATCCGGTCATGTCTCTTGGAATAGTAAGAAGCAATAGGTGGTTGTTATCTCATCTATAGAGGTAGAGTATTGCATCGCATGTGAAGCTATGTGCGAAGTGATATGGTTGCGTCGCATTTTGACAAGTATGGGCCATCCATAAAAATATCCAATACACTTATTCTGTGAAAACTAGGGTGTTTTGAACCTTGTTAAGAATCCATTGCATCATGAGAAAACCAAGCACATTGACACACAATGTCACTTCATTCAAGACAAATTTCCAAGGCACTGAATTCAGCTTCAGTACATTCCCATCGATGCTCAAGTTGCAGATATTTTCACTAAGGTACTTGCACATATCAAATTTGAATTGTTTTGCAACTCTCTATGTATTGCAAAATAATGTAATAAAGGGGGGATGTTAGTGTATGTTAATTTATTTAGGCATATCATTATATTTATTATTAAATTATTGTTAATGGTGGCAGTGTATCTTATTGTTGTCAATAGTCACCTAAAGTGAGCTTAGTCCATTTGATTAGATCTGGTTGTTATAGACTAATCCGGGCCTAGATTGTATTATTTATTTACCATTTGATCAATGCAATGTAGTTCATTTTTCTCACATACAATTCTCATATTTTGACCATATAGAAAGTGAAAACAGAATCAGAGGTAGATGTTAGTTCCTTCCATTTTAACAGTTCATAAGATAAATCAAGACCAATTTCACCCATCACATACTCATTAATTCTAAAGGAACCATTTCCAATAATTATAACAACCTATCCTTCTTCACAACTTCTTCCCATAGAACAAACATCAAATTATAGATCACAACTTGTTCAAGATGATCCTCCCATTTCCCATCAAACAAGAAATATTGTGGCTAAAGTTAGAGCCATTACTAGACAACAAGATCAAACTCAAAATTCTCAACCTCAACTACCTACAACTTAACCAAATTATGTGGATAAACCGTATTTTGTTCTGAAACCACCTTATTATGAAAATAATGTAATTCGACCTCAACACAAAACTCCCTTTGATATTAACGAGCAACTAGCTAATACGACAACTAGAATTTATCTCTTAGATCTTCTTAGAACTTCATCAATTCATAGAGAAGAATTAATGAACACCTTGATTCAAATGATGGTGCCTCAAGACATAGAACCAACTGTTGTAGTAAACGATGTAGCTTCTCATGGAGTTGATTACATCGATTTTCATGACAAAGATATACCTCCACAAAGCATGCATAGGGATAATACCTTATACATAACATCATTAATTGGATATGTAGATGTTAAAGAGTATTAATTGACAATGGTTCATCCTTAAATATCTGTACCTATGAATTTTTCAAAAGGTTTAGGTTCAGAAATGAAGACTTATGGAGAACTAAAATGATTAAATATTTTAATGATGAAACCCAAGAGGCTTATGGTGTGATATCTATCCCATTACAAGTTGGCCCTATAATTTTAGATAAATATATTTTTATTGTATCTTTTCCTGCATCATACAACATCCTTCTAGGACATCCATGGATTAATGCAATGAGGGCAGTTCCCTCTACCTTACATCAATGTATCAAATTCGAGTTTAAAAATCAATTGGTCACCATTCATGGAGACCCTTGATCTTTCGATATGTGTGCAATGGCATAACCTAATAATATCCTATTTTATCTAGTGTTATCATCATCGATTCCTATTCCCCCTAAGTCTTCTTCACCAAATATTGAACTTTTACCTTCTCCTGACACAACTCTACCTTCTAAAACTAATAATCCTTCTACCTCATATCCCCTTATAGATGAGGTTTTACAAGATTTATCTGCCATATTAGCACCTAAATAGCATGCCAATTTCATTGTATAAGAATCCATTATCTTGTCCCAATTACCACCATCCCCACGAATAACATGTTTACCTTGCAAATAGGGAAACATATATCATGTTGGAAGCTATACTTTTATTTTTGTAGGATGTTCTCCCGATAAGATCAACATTATGCAAATAATATTTACATTTTATGAGAACAATTTGTTGGTAGTTAAAAAAAATAAATGTTACATCTTACCCCACCTTTCACCTTGGTTGGACGGTAGGCGGCTAGGGTGGACGACAAGCAACAAGTCGGCAGGATGTCGGCATAGTAGGAATAGAGTTTTGTTTAAAATTGTTTGTAAGCCCTATTATTTCTCCAATAGACTAAGGGCTACTATATAAGCTTTGTAATTTAATTATTTCAAACTAATGCGAATTATACATTCACATATGGTATCAGAGCAAGGTAGGGAGGCGAGGCTAACTAAGGCCCACAGAAGCCATGAAAGCTGAGGAGGGCCCGCATCCCGAGGTCAAGTGGAGGGCCCGCATCCCGAGGTCGAGCAGGAGGGCCCAGGCTCAAAATTTGAGGCCAGGCCAAGGAGGGAGCGCTGGCTCGAGAGCCAACTGGTGGACGAGGAGACCAGGCGATAGACCAGAGAACCTAACTGATGGACCAGGGATAGCTGGTGGACCAGCAGAGGTGGACCAGGTGACAACTGGCGGACAAGGAGCTGACCAGGCTACGTGGCAGATCAGGAGAGGCGAAGACAACATGACAACTAGCGGACAAGGAGCTGACCAGGCTACGTGGTAGATCGTGAGAGGCGGAGACAATAGGTGATGTGGCGATCGAGGAGAGGTGGACAGAAGGCCAACGCAGGCAGGAGGCTGATGTGGTGCAATGCGGGTAGGAGGCCAACGTGGCATGAGCGGATTGGGGCAAAGAGACCAAAAGGTGGGTGGTTGATTACCCGAAGGCAATCGAACAACTTAACGTGCCCTAAGGGTTTTAAACACCTCAAACGCTCCTCACAGGGAGCATGTGGGACTAAAGTCCCAAATTTTTATTTTAAAAAGAAGGCATGGATTGCCTTCATATAGAAGGTGCTTCCAACGCCTTCTCGTCGAGCGCCTAGCTCGACTGGCTCGAGGAGCCAGCCTTAAGGCGCCCGCCCCCCACCTGGTCGTGGGTTCGAAACCCAACGACGATAGACAAAGCAATTTTTAATTTTTTTTATATATAAATGCTAAGGGCGAAGCTATAAGGTATAGTGGATGTGCTTGTTGTTTCATCGGCCAAGGTTGTCGAGGTGGTAAGGAGACTCTGTGCTATTGGCTAGGTCGCGGGTTCGAGTCCCGGTGGCTCTAATTTTTTTTAAGTCCTCCTAAAGTTTTTTTTATTAAAATTTGCAAATTTTTATTTACTTTATTAAATTGATTAATAATTTAGTTTAATATTTTTTATTAAAATATATTTTTTAAATGTTTTAATTAAAATATTTACTTAATTATTAATTAATAACTTAGTAAAGTTTTATAAAATATTTTTTTTGCAACTTTTATGGAAGGATATAAAGATTTCCTAAGAGGAAATATTTTGTAAAAAGCCTGAGAGGCTTAAAAATTTCTTTGTAAAAATTTGAGAGAGGCAAAAGCATAAAAGACTTGAAATTTGTAAAGGCACATTGAAAGGCAAAAATTCATGATACGATCCAGAGGTTGTTATCATGCCCTCTGTGCGCTTTTGGTAAGAGAAAATGCCGAAGGGTTTGATGAAAAAGTGTGAACTTATGGACTACATACTGTGTTTAGTCAATTGCAGAATGCAGTAATAGCCCATCAGAGACATCCAGACTCAGGATACGAGGTAGACTCTGAAGATAACTCTTTCGGTAGCAGATTTGAGCAGTCGAAATCTGCACCACAAGCACCAGTAAATCCATAATTCAGCAATAATGACTCCATTGAAATTCTAGAACCAGAATCACCAGAGATAATCTTGATCAGTGATGATGAAGAACAAGTAGCAGACAACTTCGTGAATCAAGTGATAGAAGTGCCCCAACAAGAAGAACAAGCTATCAGTGAAAGGGTGAATCAAGACAAATTTGATCTCAATTTGTAATTTCTTCTTCTTCTTCTTTCTTCTTTCTTTGAAAAGCAGAGTGCTTTATTGTAACAGAGAAATAAAAGGAGTGTTTTTTAGTTTATAGCAGCTATGGCCTCACATAACAATCTACCTATTCCAGAATTCAATGGGTATGATTATGAGTATTGGTCCATCAAAATGAGGACCTTACTCATAGGCAAGGGATTGTGGGACATAATTGAAGAGGGTTACACCGAACCCATAGACTGGACAACATTAAGTGCCGTAGATAAGAAAACAAAGAAAGAAGCGCAAAAGAGCAACTCTTCTGCTCTTTATCATCTCCAAGCAGCATTGGAGAAGAGTATATTCCCTAGAATAGCCGCTTGTACAACTGCACAAGCTGCATGGAAAGCTTTGAAATATGGATTCCAGGGAAGTGATCAGGTGAAGCAAGTGAGGCTTCAAACCCTGAAACGAGATTTTGAAAATCTCAAAATGAAAGAAGATGAAAAAGTTGGTGACTACTGCATCAGAGTAAAAGCAGTTGTCGATAAAATGGTTACTCTTGGCGAGGAAATTAAACCTGAAATAGTTGTAAAGAAAGTGTTGCGAACACTTCTTCAAGGTTGGAATCACATAGCCATAATCATAGAAGAGTCAAAAGACCTTTCCACTTTAACTTTTGATGCATTAATCGGTTCGTTAATGTCTCATGAAGAGAGATTACAGGAATCTCCTTCAACTAGTTATGGAGGTGATGATAAAGCCTTCACATCCAATGAAAGTGCTGGAAGAGGACGTGGAAGAGGTCAAGGTAGAGGTCAGAGAAGAGGTAGAGGTAGAGGCAACTTCAGAGGAGGCAATCCCAGTAGAGGAGGAAATCAGAACAGAGGCAAAAACCAAAACAGAGGTGGAAATCCAGGTCGAAGTGGAAATCAAGGGCGAGGAGGTGACAAGTCCAAAAAGGCTTGTTTTAACTGTGGCAAACCAGGTCACTTTGCTCGTGACTGTTGGTCAAAATCTTCTCAAGGCAGCAGCAGTCAATATGGAAATTATGGTGAAGAAGATGAAACCTCTAATATTTTTCTTTCATATGGACAATCAGAACAAAATCTAAATGATACATGGATTTTGGATACTGGTTGCTCCAACCATATGAGTGGCAAAGAAGAACTCTTTGCTACATTAGATTCCACTTATAAATCTTGCATCAAGTTAGGGGATGATAAAGCCTTGCAAGTTGAAGGCATTGGAGCCATGGAGGTTCCAACGAAAGAAGGCATAAAGAAAGTGAATGACATCTACTACACTCCAAAGCTCCAACACAATCTGCTAAGCATTGGGCAAATGATGGAGAATAATTACAAACTTGTTTTTGATGAAGGAAAATGTATCATTCTTGATAAAAACAATTGTAATCGTGTCATCACACAGGTACCAATGACCAAGAATAGGTTATTTCCCCTCAAGTTTGGAGAACCAGGGGGAGCTCAACTTGCAAATGTAGCTATAGCAAATCCAAGTGTGCTTTGGCACTTGCGATATGGTCACCTTAATTCAGCCAGCTTGAAATTGTTAACTTCTCAAGCTATGGTGACAGGACTTCCCAAAATCAATGAACATAAGGAGGTCTGTGAAGGATGTGCTTTGGGAAAGCACTCCAAGTCTAAGTTTCCAAAAGGACAAGCATGGAGGGCCAACTATCCACTTCAATTAGTGCATTCGGACATCTGTGGTCCAATGCAGACAAAGAGTCTAGGAAACAATTCTTATTTTCTCACTTTCATAGATGATTTCTCTAGAATGTGCTGGATCTATTTCTTGAAACACAAAGATGAAGCTTTTGATTGCTTCATAGATTTCAAGAACAATGTAGAGAAACAAAGTGAGTTTTATGTAAAGTGTCTTAGGACAGATCGAGGAGGCGAGTACTCCTCAAAAGAATTTTTGAAATATTGTAAAGCAAGTGGGATCAAAAGGCAATTCACCACCGCCTACACCCCACAACAGAATGGTGTGGCAGAGAGAAAGAACCGCACCATAGTCGAGATGGCAAGAACGATGCTTCAAACTAAGCATCTAACTAATATGTATTGGGCTGATGCTGTCAGAACTAGTGTATATATTCTAAATAGGAGTCCTACTTCTAGTTTAGATGGAATCACTCCTTATGAGGGGTGGTATGGAAAGAAGCCAAATGTAAAACATTTCAAAGTTTTTGGTTCTTTAGCATATGCACACATTCCTGATGAAAAAAGAAAGAAGCTTGATCCCAAGAGTCAAGCATGTATTTTTATAGGATATTGTGAGTCTACCAAAGCATATAGACTCTACAATCCAAAGACGCATAAAATTGTACTTTCCAGGGATGTAATTTTTGATGAAGGGGGAGAATGGGGTCATCAAAGAATTTTTGTTGATGATGAATCCCAAGATGTAAGTTCTTCACAAATACAACAGGTGTCTCCCAAGAAAAACAAAGGCACACCACCCCCTCCAAGCCCAAGCAGGAGTACTACTTCGAGTACATCAGCAACCACTCCAAGTCCTTCTCCACAGAGATCAGTAAGTTCTTCACCTATGGATATTGATTCTCCATCAAGAGGAAAAATAACATTACAACATCATCCATATTTTCAAATGTTGGATCAAAATTTCTAGAAAAGATACACTAGAAGCCAAGCTAGTGAAATGAATTCAGTTTTGCAGAAACTTGAAAATCTGCATATGTATGGGGATGATGACTCCCAAGATCCTAAGGGAGATGTAGTTAATTATGCTTTATTAACTAGTGCACAACTAGAACCATCTAGCTATGAGAAGGCTTGTACTCATAATGTATGGCAAGAAGCCATGAAAGAGGAAATAACCTCTATAAAAAATAATGATACTTGGGAGCTAGTAAAGCTTCCCAAAGGAAAAAAAAGTGTTGGATGTAAATGGGTCTACAAGACCAAATTCAATGCTGATGGAAGCATTGAAAGGCACAAGGCAAGACTTGTAGCAAAAGGTTTTACTCAGAAATATGGCATTGACTATGAGGAAACCTTTGCTCCTGTTGCACGACAGGAAACAATCAGATCTGTTCTTTCCTTGGCTGCCCACAAAGGATGGAACATTCAACACATGGATGTGAAGAGTGCCTTTCTCAATGGGTACTTGACTGAGGAGGTTTATGTTCAACAACCTCAAGGCTTTCAAGAACAAGGTAAGGAGAACCTTGTTTATAAATTAAAAAAAGCACTTTATGGCCTCAAGCAAGCACCAAGAGCATGGTACTCTCGCATTGATGACTATTTCAAAGAGTATGGTTTCACTAGAAGCAAAAGTGAACCTACTCTTTACTACCTAAAGCATGGTGTAGACATTCTCATAGTTTGTTTATATGTGGATGATCTAATATTTATGGGTAGTAATAATAAGATGAATATGGAGTTCAAACACTCCATGATGAAACAATTTGAGATGAAAGATCTTGGTTTAATGCAATACTTCCTAGGCATGGAAGTTCATCAATCAAATAGAGGGATCTTCATATGTCAACACAAGTATGCTCGTGATATGATCAAGAAATTTTCCATGGAGCAGTGCAAATCAGTTGCAACTCCAATTGGACATGGGATCCAACTGAGCAAGGATGATGGAGCACCAAAGGTTGACATGACCACTTACAGGAGCATGGTTGGGAGTTTGATGTTTCTCACCAACACAAGACCTGATATACAATATGTTGTTTCTCTAGTTTCAAGGTTTATGGCTAGTCCATCTGAGCTGCATCTACAAGAAACTAAAAGAATCCTAAGATATGTAAAGGGTACATTGGATTTTGGAATCCATTACCACAAATGTAATTCTGTTAAATTAGTTGGCTTCAGTGATAGTGATTGGGGCAGCAATATAGATGATAGGAAATCTACATCAGGGAACTATTTTAGTCTAGGGTCAGGACTAATTACATGGAGTTCCAAGAAGCAGACTATTGTAGCATTGTCATCTACTGAGGCTGAGTATATAGCCATCACATATGCTAGTACTCAAGCCCTATGGTTGAGAAAAATCCTTGAAGAGATTGGAGAAAGACAAAGTGGTCCGACTCGACTGTATTGTGATAACATGAGTGCCATTCAGTTGGCATATAATCCAATCCACCATAGCAGATCAAAACATTTTGATATGAAGTGAAAACACGAGATTCCAAAAACAAAAAGGATAAACTAAAATTGCAATGTAAATGAAACTAAAAATAACGCTTAAACCCTATGTTATTGAAAATTGCATAAAAAGAAAGAACATGAACACAAGATATTAAAGCAATATAAAAATTGGCCCTTTTATTGATATGCTTTGCAAATTCGTGTTACAATGCGTCTCCTTCCTTTTTATGGGATAGGAGCGTTAAATATTGCTCTTTTACAACTCGTTTCATAATTCCTTCTTTCGCATGCCCACATATAAGATGGGCAAACCAAAACGTCGTCGCCGCTTGCGTTGGTAAAGGTAGATTCCTCGTTGCTCCTCTAATGCTGCAAATTTGCATTCAAAGAAACAAACAAAGAATCAGTAGCACCTGTGTATGAAAAATAAAAGATAAATCTAACTATGATTAAAATGAATCTAAATGAAATGAAGACTTGACAAAAGCATAAACAGGAAACTAGCTAAATACTATAAAAGAAATAAAGCGGGGGGTGCCCGAAGGCAAACCACCCACGGGTGAAACTTTGCTTCGACACCAATCCACTTAGGATGGGTCCGAAACTTGATGTGATGTGTTGTCGACAAATTGGTAGAATATTATGGTAAAAAAAATCGGTGTTGGTTCTTGATTCGTGCTTTCAAAAGTCACCCAATAACCTCTCTTTCGATTAAGAGATTATGGATGTTGAAAACACAACTCGCAAGTAAATGAATTAGCAGCACTTCATCGCTCAAAATGCTCCTTCTCTGTATATCTTTTGGGTGAGGAAACTCACCATTTTATAGACCCAAGAGGTCTCTTTGAATTAACATGCAAAAGTGTTTCTTTGCATGACTGCTTTTTGTGTGAAGAGAAGACTTCTTCTTGATCAAGGGCTTCTTAACTGCCTCTGTGCATGTCTTTGTGTGTTTCCGAAAAGCTCACTTGCACTCCCATGCAATGAAGGGATAGCTAAGTGGCAAATCTGAGTTGTCTTAAAAAGCTTACTCTTATTCCCATGCAGTGAAGGGAGATTCAATTGGCAGATATGAGTTGTCAAAAGAACTCACTCACACTCCTATGTCATGTAGGAAAAGCTAAGTGGTAGTTCTGAGTTGTTATATGTCGAGATTTGACTTTTTGCCAATCAAACCTGACATTCGTCCCACCCCGAAGCGAGCGTTGGTAATCGTCTCTGGGTGAGACGAGTATCAATCTACACTCGTCCCTGGGTAGGACGAGTACAAATCTGCACTCATCCCTGGGTGGGACGAATAAGAAGCTGAGTGTCTAAAAGGTGCCAAATTGATTTCTGACTTGCAAAACTGTTGTGTGAGTGGTTAGAACCACTGTTTAACCTCTAAGGGCTGCCCTGGGGGCTGTGTGTGTTAGTGTGATTAGTGTTTGTTGTCACATAATCAGATTGGTGTTGTTTTGGTGTCTACAGATGCCCCTTTTTGGAAAGTGCTGCACATGGTGCAGTGCTGAGCAAAAATAGATAACCAAAGCACTAATGATTAGGGTTTCTCAGTAACCTAACCAACTCTTGATGCCCCAAGTATGGAAAGGGCACGCATTCTTGAATCCTTGCTTCTGACGAGCTAAGGAACTTAAATCAAGCATTAACCTGGTTCGATGAGGTATTACTTGAACTTAGACATTGATCAGTCATGAAGAGGCAAAGGGTGCAACCTTTTGTTGTGGGAACCTTGAGTTCATGATTCACAAATGCCAAGTATATGATCAGTTTGTGATGATTGCTTGTTTGCTGCCCCAAGCAGGGGCGCGATTGTATTTTGCAATGATCCTTTGAATGCGTGTCATTTCCAAGACTGGGTAGATTGGTGTTGATTGGCAACTAAGTGTGACTACCCCCTCAAGCGACGAATCGATGAGGGAATGACCGACATGAGAAAAGCAACGAGTCGCTTGACCCAAGATGACTTGTGCAAGGGTGTCGTTAGATGGTTTACTGCTAAGCATGCTCGAGCAGTTTCTCGACTATTTTGACCTATTTTTGGTGAGTGTGAACCCATTTTGAGATGCCATTTGGGGTTAACATTGGCGAAAATCCATTTTCCCGTAGAGCGGTCCGGCTATGGTAGCCTTCTTAGGGAGTAAGATAACGACAGGTTAGACCCCGACATCAGTTTTCTTATGCCAAGAGGTTAAGTGCAAGAGCACTTTTGTCCGGCAATTTTTAGTGGTTTTGTTGGTATTTGTCATTTTTAATTTGGTTTTTTTTTTTTACTTGTCCCGTGGGGGGATGATTGCCGTGATGGTACTCGTCCTAGGATGAGATGAGTGCGCCATGGTGGTACTCGTCCTGGGGTGGGACGAGCGTGCCGAGGAGCGCTCGTCCCGGTCAGGGACGATTACCGACTGACAAAAAGTATAAATAGGCAAAAATGACGGTTTTGGCTCATTTGCACTGTTCAGCGATTCGATTTGGAGCTCTGGGGAGGAGGAGGTAGATTTTCTAACGCGAAGCGCTGCCAGATTATCCAGCCACCATGAGTGCACAGACTGGGTCGTCGGGCGGCGAAACCGAGGCGAGACCAGTAAGTGCACTATCTCCTCGATTATGAATTTGAAAAAATGCAAATGTGTTTTTATGTTGTTTTTCTTTTGTTTAAACATGAAACCTTAATTAATTAAAAGGTAAATGAATGAAACCAAATGAAACATGGATGCAAACCGATGGAAACTTAGATGGACAACCATAGGATAAACCCAAAATGAAACTTAGAGTAACACTTTAGGGTAACCATGATTAAAAATGTTTTGTTTTTTTTATGTGAATGGTAAAACTTAGGTCGAAACCATAAGTAAACCATGCCCAATTTTTGTGTTATTTTTATGGAATTAAAAATGGAAAAATGGATAAAAAAAAATAATAATTGTTTGAAATGGTAAACTTAGGTCGAAACCATAGGTAAACCATGTCGATTTTTTTTTTTTTTATGAAATTAAAAAATGAAAAATGGATGAATTTTTTTGTTTGAAATGGTAAACTTAGGTAAAACCGTAGGTAAACCATGTCAAATTTTTGTCGTTTTTGATGAAATTAAAGATGAAAAATTGATGAATTTTTTTATTGAAATGGTAAACTTAGGTAAAACCGTAGGTAAACCATGTCAAATTTTTGTCATTTTTGATGAAATTAAAGATGAAAAATTGATGAATTTTTTTGATTGAAATGGTAAACTTAGGTAAAACCGTAGGTAAACCATGTCAAATTTTTGTCATTTTTGATGAAATGAAAGATGAATTTTTTTGGTTGAAATGGTAAACTTAGGTAAAACCGTAGGTAAACCATGTCAAATTTTTGTTGTTTTGTGATGAAATGAAAGATGAAAAATTGATGAATTTTTTTGTTTTGAAATGGTAAACTTAGGTAGAACCGTAGGTAAACCATGTCAAATTTTTGTCGTTTTTTGATGAAATGAAAGATGAATTTTTTTGGTTGAAATGGTAAAATTAGGTAAAACCGTAGGTAAACCATGTCAAATTTTGGTCGTTTTTTATGAAATAAAGAATGAATTTTTTTTTATTGAAATGGTAAACTTAGGTAAAACCGTAGGTAAACCATGTCAAATTTTTGTCGTTTTTTGATGAAATGGAAGATGAATTTTTTTGGTTGAAATGGTAAACTTAGGTAAAACCGTAGGTAAACCATGTCAAATTTTTGTTGTTTTTGATGCAATGTAAGATGAAAACTGAAAAACAATTTTTTTTTTAGATGTACATGTGAATGAAAGATGTTACTGTACAGTTATGCATTGTTGTACATGTGATGGTAATTTGATACATGTTTTGGATGTTTGTTGTTTTCTATGATGTGCAGGTGGTGAAGAGTCGACATCGGGTGTCGACGATTTTTTCTAATGCCCGCGAGGCATTGACAGTTGAGGACTGGGATTGGCTTGATGCCCTAAGGCTCAAGCATATGGCTCGATTGGATGCAGTTGTGGTGGACCGGGCATACATCACAGCATTGATCGGCCTATGGGATTTTCGGACGAACACCTTCCATCTTTCGACAGGGGAGATGATAGTCACCTTAGAGGACATGTATCAGATTCTTCGGATATCGATAGATGGCGTTCCTATTCGGATGACTCCACGAGGCCAGAGGACGGCTGTGCTGATGCAGTATTTTGGATACGGAGAGGATGAGGATGGGATGACCTCGTTGGAGAGGGCAGAGTTGGATTGCCATATTGGGGGGATTCTGGTATGGTATTGGTATGCGAGGGGAATGTTGGGAGTGAGGCATGCACTACTCATGAGCCTCATTTCCAACATGCTCCTGCCAGACTCGTCAGGAGCGAGGTTCCCATGGAACCTATTGGAGGTAGTATGGCAGTTGGTGGATTTCTCGATGACAGAGCCGGTTATTATGAGATGGGGTCAGACACTTTTGGCTCAGTTGTATGATGAGTTATATGAGGTCCACTACCGGAGGCGAAAGGGGATTGGCTGTAGTTTCTTATTGCAGTGCTAGGCCTGGCAACATATAGCCATAGAGCGGCCACGAGGGCTACCCTAGACTATCCGAGCTGACATGGTGGACAGGGACATTGGGTATGGTGCTTTATGGTATCGGTCGGAGGAGCGGGGGCAGAGTCGGTGGTTTGCGGGAGACGTAGACCATTACAGAGATGCCTTTGCATGACTGACTCTCGGGGATGTGGTATGGAGGCCATATCGGGATTGTGTCGCATGGCCAAAGGCGGATGATTGGCTTCGGCGGGTCCGGAGGGAGAGATGGGTGATTGGGAGGCACGGGACAGAGTAGGAGTACTTCCACTACCTCTGAGTGACACGATAGTTTGGGGTACACCAGGGGTTGCTTGGGGAACCCATGGTCTATCGGTGTCATAGTGATGAGAGGACCCTAGCTGCGCCGATCCTTGAGCCATTGGGGGAGGAGTCTGATATAGTTTTGGACATTTCAGACGTATATGATGTCGGAGTGACAGCCAAGTATCAGGAGTGGTGGACGCTATGATAGTGGCGAGGTGAGGGGCCATTGGGAGGAGGTGAGGCAACGGGAGGCGGAGAGGGTGCAGAGGCACCAGGAGAGGGTTGGGGAGCTCCTGCTGATGTGGACATGGTGGATGTGGCAGATGCAGGAGAGGATTTTGGGGAAGAGGAGCAGTAGGAGATGCAATATGCTCCAGAGCAGGTTGGCTCGGGGGAGACAGATGCAGGGTTGCGCTTGGAGGTAGCGCGTCTGACGGGGTTGCTACGGAGGCGTGATGGAGAGCTGGAAAAGATGACGTAGGAGAGGGATCTTCTGCGGTCACATTTGGCAGGGTGGGAGAGCGTAGGGGCTATGTCTCACCAGTAGGCGGGGGATACGGATGTTGCACGGGAGAGGGATCTCCTGCGGGTGCAGTTAACACAGCATGATGATGCCATCACGTACTACCATAGGTGCAAGGCAGAGTGGAGGCAACGGGAGGCTAATTTGGGGCAACGAGAGGCTGATTGGGGGCGACATCGATCGAATATGGAGGGTGAGATCATCCGCCTGGGTGGGCGAATACTAGAGCCTCCGACCAGTGGCTTGTCGTACAGGACGAGAGATAGCGGGACGGAGCAGTCGGCATGCAGGGGCGAGCAGTCGCCCTGAGAGATCTCAGAGGACTGATATCGCAGGGGGTAGCTCTCGTCGCACCGATCCTGTGTGATCATGGTGGCCGATGCCCTAGGCTGGGGGTTTTTGGGATTTTGGATGATGAGAGCGAGGTCCGAGGACCAGCACATTGTAGCCTGCGGGCAATTTTTGTTATGATATATATATAGATTATTCTTTTTGGTGTTTATCTATTTTTCATGATTTAGTTTTATGTATATGTTGTTACATTGATGTATGCATATGCGATTATGAATGCGATGGTTCTAATTTGTATGATGGATGCATATGGAATGAATGAAATGAATTGTTGATGATTTGTCGATGCACCATAGACTGTACAAGATTGGAGTGACTTGCTATAGTAATGGGATAACTTTGTGGAATGCTTGGGCATGTGAAAACTTTGTTTTTGTGTTTTGTATTATTTTATTTTATTTTTTTGATGGTGATGTATGGAATGAAATGTATCGGTTGTTTGAAAATGTAGTTAAGCTTTTCTGAGATGCAGATATTTTAACGAACTAGCCAAGACTGTACATTTATCTCGCAAGACTTACGAACAAGGTATAAATCTGACTTGAATTTAACCAAGTTATTTCACATCTCGATGTGTGCAAGTGAGTTCGTTTATGTGTTATTCATCAGGATACCGCCAGTGCCAGATGGGCTTTCAACCGAACCTCGTCTCGAGGATCACCTAATTAGCTCCACTAACTCCTTTATTGTATTTAGTCGATTTGTCCGCGATGTTATCTAGGATACCATAAGCTAGCTCATCCACATGCAAACATTGATCCGCACACAATATAATGTGACGAGATATATCGTCATGTGGGAGGTTTACCGCCGATGACCAATAGGCTATCAACCAAATCGATGATCGAAGCTTGCCTCATGACCTGTCAAAAAACTGAGAGTTCCAGGGATTCAAGTTTGACTCCCTTATTTTCTTCAAGGGTATGGGGATACTTGCTCTTTATAGTGATAAAATCACTGTTTATTTTTATGATAGTACTCGTCTTGTTTTTTTTTTTTGGGCAAGGGATTTGAATATGGAGTGACAAGAATCACTATTGTTTGTGCCTTTTGATGTGTGCACTGTAGGATGTCAAATTTTAGTGTTTTGACATTTTGCAAATGTTTGATGTTTTTGCAACTTTTGAGAACTTGGGATTCATGGGGAATTGGGTAGGGAGGATGCTTGTCCTTTTGCCAACACTTAGCATTCCTAAGGTCATTCACACAGGGGGATAAGCAAGATAGCCGTTTCTCTTATGGTAATCGGGATGACGGTGTAGGTTTCATCTTTCGTCCACACAACTTAGGACTTATTTTATGTGTGTTAATTTGTGTTGGGATGCTACGTACCAAGGTGGGATCCAAGTAAAAATTTCTCGTGTAAAATCTGCTTAATTGCGTACAGTTATTGGCTAGAAATTTAAAGACATCTGAATGATGAAAACCCTATATACATTAGGCGACAACTGACGATGCTAAAATAAAAGGGTGATATGCTGGATGTAAGCGTTTATGAAAATGGATCGGAGGTGGAAAAGGATGGAATTGCCAAGTAATGACTGTCTATGGTGCTTTTGACTTGTATGACCTAGCAGATATGCAACGTATGGATGTGATGCTTAATGCAACCTATATTTTTGTATTTTGATTTTTATGAGAATGCATGGAATTGGAATGCAATTGTTTTTGTGATTTTGATTTTTATGAGAATGCATGGAATTGGAATGCAATTGTTTTTGTGATTTTGATTGTTAGGAGAATGCATGGAATTGAAATGCAATTGTTTTTGTGATTTTGATTGTTAGGAGAATGCATGGAATTGAAATGCAATTGTTTTTGTGATTTTGATTGTTTTTTTTTTTTTTATGCATGGAATGGAAATGCAATTGTTTTTGGGATTTTGATTTTTTTGTGTTGTTTTTGTTGATTTTTGAATATTTATGTTGACCAAGCAGTAATGGTAACGCTTGGAGCTTTTGGTGTTGACCAAAGGGTTTATAGATACCTTTGGGGCTTTTAGGGTTGACCAAGCGATTGTGGTAATCCTTGGAGCTTTTTGTTGGACTATGGCTCTCTAGGTGTGGAATGGCCTCAAATGAATGATGTTCAAGGGTTCTGTTTCCTTGATTCCTTCAAGAGAGGCAAGCCGGTATGTTTCAGGTCCTATTTTACTGTCAATGATGTAAGGACCTAACCAGTTTGTCGCGAACTTGTCCCGTATATGGGACGGAAAATTAGAATTTTGTTGGTTCTCTTTTAAGACCAAGTCACCAACCTGAAATTCCCTAAAGTGGACTTTCATGTTGTATGCTTTCTTAAGTCGCTCTTGATAGATACGCAAATGCTCGAGAGCATGAACGCGTCGTTCGTCGAGCAACGTCAGTTGATCTAACCGGGCCTGCCGTGCAGTGTCATCATCGATGAACTCTTGCATTGAAATGCGCAAGGAAGGAATTTCCAACTCAAAAGGCATGACTACCTCGGAGCCATACACCAACAAAAAAGGAGTTGCCCCAGTGGGCGTTCGAATGCTGGTGCGATAAGCCCATAGGGCAATCAGGATTTGAATGTGCCAGTATTTATGATTATCTGCAACTATCTTTTTGAGAATGGCGACTAGCGTCTTGTTTGATGCCTCTGCTTGCCCATTTTCCTGTGGATAATAGGGTGTTGAAAAGCTGTGCTGAATCTTATACTTTGTGGTCAAAGCATGCACGTCTTTGTTCTTGAATGGTGTCCCATTATCGGAGACTATTTTGGATGGAATACCAAAATGACATATGATGTTATGTAAAATAAACTTCGTAATGCGGGCTCCAGTCATAGTGGTCAGCAAAATTGCTTCCACCCATTTGGTAAAGTACTCTGTGGCCGTTAAAATAAATGTGTGATGACCAAACGACGCAGGGGAGATCTTTCCAATTAGATCAAAGCCCCACTGTGAAAAATGCCAAACCGATTGGATCGACTGTAAGGCTTGAGAAGGTACATGTGTTAAATTAGCATGGTGTAACATTCATGCACTTCTTCACATATGCGCAACAATCTCGCTCTAAAGATGGCCAATAATAACCCATGCAAAGAATGTGCTTTGCAATGGCCATACCGCTAAAGTGGCCACCACATGTACCATTGTGAGCTTGGGTGATCGCCCAAGCGGACTCTTGTTGGTCCAAACAATGAAGAAGAATTCCTTCATAATTCTGATGATACAAAATGTCTCCTAATAAGACATGCTTTGTCGCTTTCTGTTTGAATGATATTTTCATGGCTTGTGTCAATCCCAAATGGGTGTGTACCAATCTTGCTGATCAGAAACCTCGGTAGTATGAATGGCCAATCCCTCTTGAAGTCTATCCTGAACAAAAGCCGAGCAGGAAAGAACTTGTAAAAACAACATGGTGTTGCTAGTAAGAGGGGTCGGGGAGAACAAGGACCCCCAGTTGGCTTGAATCAAACAATCTCAAATTTGAGAGAACTTATCCAGAGATGGTTCAATCTGGATCATGTGGATTCTTGGCATCAGATCAGAGCTTGCACGCTCCATCACAGATTGCGATAATGTTTTAACCTGAATGTTTGTCATTTCATCAAAAGGGTCTTGCGGGTTGAGTGACCCCAAGGAGGCCATAGTATTCGCAAAATGATTTGATGATCGAGGGAGTGCCTCGATGTCATACCATTCAAGTTGTGCCAAGAATTTTTCCACAAGTGCTTTATAGGCCCGTAAAACTAGACATTTACATTGGAATATCCCCTTTACTTGATTGACAATTAACAGCGAATCACCAAAGATGTTCAATCGTTTAATGTTCATGGTGATTGCTGTCTGAAGACCTATGAGCAAGGCTTCATATTCTGCATTGTTTTTGGTGCACGGGAAGTCTAATTTAAATTACAAGGGCATTGGAGTGCCTTACAGAGTGAAGAATACAATTCTTGCACCACCCCATTGCTCACATTTAGAACCATCAAAGAATAGGGTTATGTCAGCCTGTGACTCAGGCTCATCAGAATCTGGCAACTCTAAAAAATGGAAGACCCCATCATCAGGTAGTTCAAAAGTCAAAGGTTGATCATCTTCAAGAGGAGCCTCAGCTAGTTGATCGACGATGACTTGACCTTTTATAGATTTTTGTCCAATGAACTCTATGTCAAACTCCGTCAACAACATGATCCATTTCACCGTGCGACTACTATGATAAGTACGACTCATCATGTATCGCAATGGATTCTCCTTAGATACAACATACGTATTATTACTAAGCATGTAGTGGCATAGTTTTTTGGTAGCAAACACCACTGCCAAGCAAATTTTTTCAACATATGCATAGTTAAGTTCATAACTGACCAGGGTGCGGCTAAGATAGTATGTAGCCTGTTCTCTGTGAAGTTCATTTTTCTGGGACAGCATGGCACCTAGTGCCACCTCAGTGGCTAAGATGTATAAATAGAATGGCACTCCTGGTCTGGGTGGCGCCAATACTAGCGATGAAGCCAAGTACTATTTAATGTCGTCAAATGCTGACTGGCACTCGTCATCCCAATGAAATGTGACCCCCTTATGCAATAATTTATTCATGGGTCGGAATTTGTCAGATAACTGCGCTATGAAGCGCTTGATTGATGCAACCTTTCCCTACAGACTCTTGAGCTGCTTGATGGTGGTTGGGGGACGCATTTCAAGGATTGCCTTGACTTTGTTTGGATCTACCTCAATTCCTCATTTGGAGACTATGAAACCCAAGAGCTTTCCAGAGGTGATGCCAAAGACGCACTTCTTGGGGTTTAGTCTGACTTTATGCTCAATGAGGTGAACAAGGACCTTACTCAAGTCACCGATGTGATCTGGGCACAAAAGAGATTTGGCCAACAAATCATCCATGTAATCTTCCAAAGTTTTGTGCATGTAATCGTGAAATATATACGTCATGGCACGTTGGTAGGTGGATCCGACATTTTTAAGGCCAAAAGGCATGACCTTATAGCAAAATGTCCCCCAAGGCGTTGTGAATGCCGTTTTTAGTTGGTCCTCAGGATTGATATGAATCTGATTGTATCCTGAGAAACCATCCATAAGGGAAAGCATTTTGTGGCCCGTTGTAGCATCTACCAACGCGTCGATGCTCGACAAGGGAAAATCATCCTTAGGACTCGCTTTGTTAAGATCTCGAAAATCAGTGCATATGTGAATCCTCTTGTTGGGTTTTTTGACAGGAACCATGTTAGACAACCATGGCGGATAATCCACACATATGACAAACTGGGCATCCAACAACTTTTGTAACTCATATTTTACCATTAAGGCCACTATTGGATGCATCTTGCATAGTTTTTGCTTGACTGGCTTGATTTTCGGATCAAGCGTTAAATTGTGCGTGACTAGCTGTGGGTCTAGTCCCGACATATCCTTGTATGACCATGCAAAAACCTCCTTCTTTTCTTTAAGAAGGGTAACATAATCGGCTCGCTCTTTGGGGGAAAGACTTACCCCTAGCTTGAGAATCCATGGATTCATTAGATCTGTGTCGATGTCAACATCAATCGTTGCTTCAACTAACATATGGGATCCGTCTTCCAACTGATGTGGAATTGGGATTAGATGGATATCATTTGCTGAATTAAGATCGTCATTAGGAACGTCAAGTTCCTCTTCAGCATGGAAGACATCCTGAGTTTGTCCTGGAGTGAAATGAAACATCCCATCGCAAGGCCAATACTCTGATGGAGATGGTGGTGTGTCAGCATGATCCCAATCGATAGCTTCTATGTCTAGATGCAATAATCGTGTTGGATTGGCTAGATCATGGATGGGGGCGGTCAAGTCAATGGAGACCATGTTGATGAAATGATTGTAATCTCCATTACCGCAAATGTGACAACTCTAACATTTTGGATGTTCTTGGTGCTTTGGATCTGGCTCTGTAGACACTGGCACAAAGGGATTAGCCCTAGGTGCGGACTGGCAAACAGGGTCTGCCCTAGGTACTGATGGTTTGATAGGGTCTCCAGGTGAAATATGCTCGTTGTATGCCTGGAGTGGCGGGTGCAGTAATTGCTATAACTGTGCCAGGTTGAAATGCTGCCTAGGTCTTGGATCTATGTGTAAGTGTTCAAACATGTCATCTATGTCCAAAGGATTTTGTTGCTATTGAAGTAGCCTATGCTCACTGGGATCATTCAATGGGAACATCATCAGGAAGTCCCATCGTGATCGCCATTGAAAACACAAGATTCCGGAAACAAAAAGGATAAACTAAAATTGCAATGTAAATGAAACTAAAAATAACGCTTAAACCCTATGTTATTGAAAATTGCATAAAAAGAAAGAACATGAACACAAGATATTAAAGCAATATAAAAATCATACCTTTTATTGATATGCTTTGCAAATTCGTGTTACAATGCGTCTCCTTCCTTTTTATGGGATAGGAGCGTTAAATATTGCTCTTTTACAACTCATTTCAGAATTCCTTCTTTTGCGTGCCCACATATAAGATGGGCGAACCAAAACATCGACGTCGCTTGCATTGGTAAAGGTAGATTCCTCGCTGCTCCTTTAATGCTGCAAATCTGCGTTCAAAGAAACAAACAAAGAATCAGTAGCACCTATGTATGAAAAATAAAAGATAAATCTAACTATGATTAAAATGAATCTAAATGAAATGAAGACTTGACAAAAGTATAAACAGGAAACTAGCTAAATACTATAAAATAAATAAAGCGGAGGGTGCCCGAAGGCAAACCACCCGTGGGTGAAACTTTGCTTCGACACCAATCCGCTTAGGATGGGTCCGAAACCTGATGTGATGTGTTGTCGAAAAATTGGTAGAATATTGTGGTCAAAAAAATCGGTGTTGGTTCTTGATTCGTGCTTTCAAAAGTCACCCAATAACCTCTCTTTCGATTAAGATATTATGGATGTTGAAAACACAAATCGCAAGTAAATGAATTAGCAGCACTTCATCGCTCAAAATGCTCCTTCTCTGTATATCTTTTGGGTGAGTAAACTCACCATTTTATAGACCCAAGAGGTCTCTTTGAATTAACATGCAAAAGTGTTTCTTTGCATGACTACTTTTTGTGTGAAGAGAAGACTTCTTCTTGATCAAGGGCTTCTTAACTGCCTCTATGCATGTCTTTGTGTGTTTCAAAAAAGCTCACTTGCACTCCCATGCAATGAAGGGATAGCTAAGTGACAAATATGAGTTGTCTTAAAAAGCTTACTCTTATTCCCATGTAGTGAAGGGAGAGTCAATTGGCAGATATGAGTTGTCAAAAGAACTCACTCGCACTCCTATGTCATGCAAGAAAATCTAAGTGGCAGTTCTGAGTTGTTATATGTTGAGATTTGACTTTTTGCCGATCAAACCTAACATTCATCCCACCCCGAAGTGAGCGTTGGTAATCGTCTCTGGGTGAGACGAGTATCAATATGCACTCATCCCTGGGTAGGATGAGTACAAATCCACACTCGTCCCTGGGTGGGACGAATAAAAATATGAGTGTCTAAAAGGTGCCAAATTGATTTTTGACTTGCAAAACTACTGTGTGAGTGGTTAGAACCACTGTTTAACCTCTGAGGGCTACCCTGGGGGCTATTTGTGTTAGTGCGATCAATGCTTGTTGTCACATAATCGGATTGGTGCTATTTTGGTGTCTACATGAAGTATCACTTCATCCGATACATGGTGGAGCACCAGATCATTGAGATTAAACATTGCAATACTTTGGACAACATTGTAGATATCTTCACCAAATGCATGGCTAGAGATCAATATATAAAGCTCTGAGATTGTATAGTCAGTCCTCTCAAATTTAAAGGGGATAATTTTGGTAGTTAAGAAAAATAAATGTTACATCTTACCCCACCTTTCACCTTGGTTGGACAACAGTCGGCTAGGGTGGATGACAAGCAACAAGTCGACAGGATGTCGGCATAGTAGGAATAGATTTTTTTTTTAAATTATTTGTAAGCCCTATTATTTCTCCAATAGACTAAGGGCTACTATATAAGATTCGTAATTTAATTATTTCAAACTAATGTGAATTATACATCCACACAAATTTGCTCAATGTTACTTCTCCAACAGATATATAAAATCAAATAAAATGATGTGTGATATGGGTTACAAAGGTAAAGGTTTGGGTTGTTTTGAAAATGGCATACGTGAACCATTTGAGGTTGAGGAATGGCCTGCCCGATGTGGTATAGGCTATATTCCTATAAAATATTAACCTTTTCCCTTTAATGACGATGATCACCTAATCACATATGATGAATATCTAGAAAATAAAAAATATTTAATGAATAATAAGAAGAGAAGGTAAACTCATTTTTCTTGCAATATGATTTTAATAGTCCATCCGGAAATGATTTCCACTCCGAACGAGTGCATAGAAGGAGATGTCCTTTTTGACATCTCCCTTGAAGAAGTTATGAGGAATAATTTCTTCTTTGATGGGTCCATCCCATGTATAGCCCATGTCCACACAATAACCACACAAGAAGAGTTAGCCAAATTATCCCTAGAAGAACTTCAAGAAATGGGTGTTTCACCCACCCCTCCTAACTTTGAAAGGGACTTAAATATTTTGGTAGAAGATATTTTAAAAATTAATATTGGAATAGAAATTAATCCTCACATGGTTAAAATTGGAGCTACCTTGAGTAAATAAGAACAAATAAAATACACAGAACTTCTTGTGGAATACCCTGATATCTTTGCATGGACGTATGCAAATATGCCTGGCTTAGATCCTTTTGTCGTCATGCACCACTTAGTGGTGCATCCTAACGCTAAACCTATAAAACAAAAACTTAGGAAAATGCATCCTAAAGTAGCCTTGCTAGTTAAATATGAGTTGCAAAAGTTGTTAGACGTTGATTTCATTCAGGCCATAGATTACTTTGATTGGATATCTAACATCATCCCAATAACCAAAAAAGAGGCTACTAAAATTAGAGTATGTACTGATTTTAGGGACATCAATGTTGCATGTCCCAAAGATGATTTTCTCCTTCCTAATATGGATCAAATCATTGATTTCACAATAATAAGTGGAATGTTATCCCTTATGGATGGATTCTTCAAATAAAACCAAATCTGTATAGCACAAGAAGATCAACCCAAAACTGCTTTCATTACACCTTGGGGGACTTTCTGTTGGAAAGTAATACCCTTTGGTTTAAAGAATGCAGGAGAAACTTATCAATGAGCTATGACCTACATGTTTCATGATATGATGTATGATATATTACATGATTATGTAGATGACATCATAGCTCAATCCATTAAGGAGGAAGATCATATTCCTGACTTGTGATGAGTCTTTAATAGACTCTACAAATACAAAGTCTAATTAAACCCGAAAAAATATGTGTTTGGAGTAAAATCAGGTAAATTATTGGGATTTATTGTGTCTATGTGAGGAATAGAGATATATCCTATCAAAATTAAGGCAATCATTGATATGCCACCACCAAAAATATTGACAAAACTCAGAATTTTACAAGGTAAGCTCCAATCTATCCATCGTTTCATTGACCAATTGGTGGATAAATGTCAACCCTTTCTTAAGTTACTTAAGAAAGATACCTTTTTCAAATGGTATGAGGAATTTCAAGAAGCCTTCGAAGCTCTTAAGACATATTTTCTTACACCGCCAATGCTCGTTCCTCCTAGGCCCGAGCATCCTTTTATTTTATATATTTTTACCTCAAAACTTGCTTTAGGAGCAATGCTAGTGCAACATGATGAGGATAAAAGAAAGATCTATTTATTACATAAGTAGAACCTTGATAAGTTATGAAACTCATTATACTCCTTTAGAAAAAATCTGCTTAGCTGTTGTGTTTTCTACACAGAAATTGCACCATTATATGCTTAGTCAAAAAACTTTTGTCATAGCAAAGTTTGATCCATTAAGATACTTTATGAGTAGACCCTATTTATTAGGATGCATAGAAAAATAGGTTCTAGCTCAGAGTGATTTTGACCTAACCTTTATTTTCTAAAAATCCATTAAAGGGAAAGTCATAGCCAATCAACTTGTTGCTGCCCCTCTTGAATATACTCACCCTTTAGCAATAGAGTTTCAATTTTGAATGCCTTAATATAGAAGATGAACCTATAGATTCATGGACTCTATTTTTTGATGAAGCCTATTACATAAATGGTGTAGGTGAAGGCATTATATTAGTGTCTCCACAAAAACAACTTATCCCATTATATTTTAAACTCCAATTTGCTTGTACAAATAATACAACAGAGTATGAAGCCTTGATCCTTGGGTTACGAGCAACTTTATCCTTGAATATTAAAATTTTATTAGTTTTTGGAGACTCACAACTCATGGTAAATCAAATCAATAAAATTTATCAAACCCGAGATGAGAAACTCCACCCTTATAAAGAGTATGTTTTAAAACTTATGTCTTTATTCGAGAAAGTTACTATCAAAGCTATCCCTCGTACTAGTAATCGTTCTACGGATGCTATGGCAGTAGCTGCTTCCCTTATTCCTTTGGAGTTGGATGATGATCATGCTACTATCATTATTTTCCAACTTAGGGAACCCACTTCATTATAATATTGCCTAGAACCCTTAGATGTCTTCGCAATTGAAGAAGTATCCTCAAGATCATGGTATGGAGATATCTTCAACTTTCTCCAAAATGGGTCATACCCAGATGGCTTAGATAGAAATCAGCATAGACTATTATGTAAATAAGCTATTCATTTTGTAATCATCAAAAGTACTTTGTATAAAAGGTATTTTGAAGGCATCCTCCTAAGATGTCTTAACCTAGAGGAATCCAAGAAATCACTAAGCGAAGTGCATGATGGATCTTGCAGAGGTCATTTTAGTGGTGGAGCCATAACCAAAAAGCTCCTGTGAATGGGCTATTTTTGGCCCTCTATGGAAAAATATGCCAATGACTATATACGTTGATGTGAAAAATGTCAGTGACATGCAAATTTAGTCCATGCTCCTACCCAAGAGCTTCAAGCTATTTCTTTCCCTTGGACTTTTTCAAAATGGGGCCTAGACATTATAGGGAAGATTAATCCAATCTCATCAGATGGTCATAAATTTATCATAACAACAACTGAATATTTTACAAAATGGGTAGAAGCCATGCCTTTGGATTCTTGCACAGGAACCCAAGTCTCTAAATTTATTTTTAATCAAATCATCTGTAGATTTGGGATTCCATCCACACTCATTTTTGATAATGGAACGTGCTTCAAAAATAAAGATATACAAAAACTTTGTGCTAAATACAAAATCCAACATAGATGGTCTACTCCTTACTATCCACAAGGAAATGGCCAAGCTGAAGCATCAAAAAAAACTTTAATTAAAATCCTAAAAATATTGGTTAATAAATCAGGACAAGATTGGCATACTCAACTATATCCTGCTTTATGGGCTTATCGAACTAGTGTTTGAACCCCTACTAGCGCTTCTCCTTTTGTCTTGGTATATGGCATTGAAGCCGTATTTCCTTTTGAGCTTGAAGTCCCTTCCTTAGGTATTTTACTTCAAGATGCTAAAGTAGGAGATGAATATCATGTTGGATGACTAAGCCAATTGGAATTACTAGATGAAAAGCGCATAAATGCTTTAGAGCACCTTCGCTCCTATCAAGATAAACTCAAAATATCATACTCTAAGAAAGTTCATACCCGATATTTTGAGGTTGGTGATCTAGTTCTTAAAGAAAATAAGAAAAATACAAATGCTCGAACCGATATTAAAGGAAAATTTCAACCAAATTGGCTAGGTCCATTTATCATCACTACAAAATTTGGATCAGGTGCATATCGTTTGGCTACCTTAGATGGAAAATATCTTAAGGAACCAATGAACATCATGCATCTTAAAAGATACTATGCATGAAATCAAAAGTCCCACCATTGTACATAGTTGTAAATATATTGTACATATATTTCTTCACAATCATTTCACATAAATCACCTTTCATTTAGTTTCCATTTATATTCATCAAATAACATTTTGTCCAATTGCATACACCATATGGTCACATCCAGTTATTTATATATTAAACCAAGGCTGTAAAAATTCATAAGCAATTTTGGTTTACTTCGAAAGAATTAAAAAATTATCTTGAACCACTCACCAAATATACACTTTAATAAAATATTGATTCTCAATATTGATTATAAATCTCTCTTGAACCAAAAGCACTACTGTTTCACTAAATAAATTTTGAGTTTTTGGGACTGATCTTGGAATTTTTGAACCAAATCACACTTACACATCTAAAAATGATTTTGCACAAGGAAATATGATGCTACATAGTAGTCCTAGCTTCTTAAGCAAAAGGTTTCCCTTGCTATCCTATTATGCGCATGGTTTAGAATGTTGAGAATTGGCAAAAGGACAAGCTCCTCCCTACCCTAATAAAATCCCTTGCTCTTTGTCTAATCTGAGCAAGTATCCCTTGAAAAAAAAAAAAACACCTTTTACTACAAAGCAATAAAATCCCCTTGTTCAAAACAAAAATGAACAAGAATCCCTACTCAAAGAAATCAAAAGAAAAGAAGGGGTAATGAGCTTGAATCCCTAGAATTCCTCAGTTATTTGAACACCATGGGGTGATCCCTATTACAGCAATGGGCTGAATGAATCACGCCTGGCAATAGGGTAGTCTTACATGTGGCGACATGTCTGTCACATTAGTGACCTTATTTTGTACAGACCAATGTCAACTTGTGGATCAACTAGCTTTTGGTAGCTTGTATTACATAGTAGTTAAGTCTAACTGAATGCATGCAATCATGGTAAATAAATCCATCATTTGCACACACATTGGTTCTTAAATTTGGTTTGTATCATTACCTTACTCAAAATTGGTAAATGAACTTCATAAGCACACACATTTGATCCTTGAGAGATTTTGTATCATAATTAAGGTCAAGATGGACAATGAATACACAAATCACACACTAGTTCTTGATAAATTTGACTTCATCCTAGAAATGATCAAAATTCTCTTTGAATTTTGATTAAGCAAACATCATTATTTCATCATGGATTTGTATGACTGTTAGCATACGCAATTGGCCTTAAACACAATTAATCTTTCATCTTATATCCATTACTTATTATAAAGTTTTCAAATCATTATATTGCATGATTACGTGTCTTATACAAAAACTTGCATTGATCATACATAATCACTTTCCCATATCGACTTTGTGATGATGGCATGAGATAACCCTAATAAAATATTTCTATTTACTACACACTAGGAATATTATGCCTAGCACAAGTCCTCTATCCAAAATTTTCATGCTTAAATTGCTATCTCTCTTAAATTTAAACCAAATTAAATTTAAGATCACACATTACTTATCAATTGCATCACTTTCAACAAAATTTCAAGATACTTCTTGATCATAACCCTTTGATGTTAGCAATATAACAAAATCTCACACAGGATCCACTTCATGACCAATGTGAGGGGTAGCCTCCATAGATGGTCATATACAAGCATACATCCTCGAGATCTATTGTTGACTGATCAAAATCATAAGGGTTCATTTTCAAAATACTCTTTCTTCTACAAAATTTTCAATTCACACTACATCACCAATTACATCACTCATACTTTACTTCACTATAATCATATCTTGATTAAGCATGATGGTAGAAATATTAGCAATCAAACATGACCATAAGCAATATTATGTTAGATCATAAAAAACAAATCATATTTTGCATTACACATACACATAAAAATCAAAATATCAAAAAGAGAATAGCAATAGTCATATGTATATATATATCTCATCAAAAATACATAGGATACAAAATAGTCGATTGATATGCCACAATCAAAATTGGCATACTCAATCACTAGGGGGTACACCACAAAACCAAGCCTTGGTATATCATCCCCTAGAACCCCTAGAACTCTAGGTATCATCATATGGAGGTGGTCTGGGCACCCAAAATTGAGGAGCCCCAGACACTAAAAGCGATCTAGAGCGACCTTAAGCCGCCAACTCTAAGGGCAATGAAGCCCCTTAACTCTCAAGCACTGCCTAAAAATATAGCATCTGATAAAAAGTCATATGTTGCACTGCTAAGGTAGTCTATGCCTGTGTTACCATCAAGGCACCCTGTAATGCACTACTCCTTGAGGACTGGCATGAAGTTCCACTTTGAAGTGACCAAGACTAAGTCTAGTGCAATCGTCCATGTCCTTGAGCCTAGGCTAGCTAAGCCTGGCCTAGTAGTGTTTGTGACTGCATGAGCTATAAACTTCAATGATTGGATCTGGCTCTTCATACCAACATTATTTGACCTAATAGAAGCCACCTCTCCTATGCTGCTTTACTCCACAACCTCCAAAGTAGTGCCCTTCCTGGGTGAGTCATGTCAAGAAACTGTAGGCACCTATTACTAAGGTGATACAATTGTCTACTCTGGTGGGAGTATCTACTGCTAGGAACCTCCTGCTTGCTACCACTTCTCACTCCCTCCATCAATCTGTAGAACCCTCTCTCACCAAGAGGACCTCCATGGCTATCTCCCTCCTCTCATCCAAGGACCCTCTCTCCCTAGTCTCCTCTATCTCTCTCCCTGAGGCTATCTAGTAGAGCATCATCTGGCTACCTCTCGATAAGCTAGGTGTACCTACTTGGCTACACCTCTCTCCTATGTGATCCTCATAGGGAGGATGGTGGTGTACCACTCATGGTACCCATCTGTGACCCCGACATCATCTCCCTCAACAAGTGAAACCACTGGGTCATCCTCATCTACCTCTAAAAACCTATTGAGAATCAACACTCCACTAGTGGTCATTGAATCCTAAACCACCCATTGGAACGTGAAATATTGAACCTCTGAGATCACCTGTACTAACCCAAATTATCACAACACCTGGTTCACTCAATATATCCCCTCTCCATTTGGATTTATTGCACTCACCTCACGTGAGATAGCTATGATCTATCATCCTCCCAACCATGGTGCCCTCACCAAGGTCACCAGAAAATCTGAGCAGCGATCAAATCATAGATCACCCACTTGGCCTCCTCTAGGGCACTCATCCTCCTTCCTTGGCCTACTATAGGATCCCAACAAAAAATAGTTGGTCATCCACCCTCTATCTCTCGATGAGGAAGCCCCACTGGTCTCCTCACAACAATGTGCTCCCAGCATCATACCTATAGAAATATGGTAAATACCAAGTCACGACCCTTCTTATACACGACCTTAAACAAGGTCTAGTATAAGCAGCAAAGTATGTAGGGTCCCCATGCAAACCATTGGTTGGTATCTCTCATGTCTACCACTACCTCTACCAACCCCCAGGGAAGATGTCATCCACTCTGATGGCATGACAATAAACTTGCAACTGTTCCTACCAAAACCTTCATCAGGTGGAACACTCCCTTTGTGGTAATCAGTCCCTCAATACTGATCCCACTCTGCTCAATAGGAAATGATGGATCCCCTTCAATCACCACATCGCTTGAGCCTAGGATAAGAACTAATAAATAAACTAGCCCCTAATCGATACCTTGAGGATTATCCATACATTCTCTAATGTAGGGACCATCTCCCTTGTAGGTAGCCATAATGTTGATGATCTAGGATACCATTACTTTGCCAAAGCTATCAACGGACTATAGTTTGCCTCTATGTGTGGCATCTCAACGACGTGGTTAGGCCCATAATTGTTAGTATGTCTTTGTCATCTGCACTTAGGGTTCTAACGTGCTCATAATACCCCTTGTATCGCCACTCATGATTCTTAAGTACCCCTCACTACAAAACCAAAAATAATAAACAATTAGTTATATGTCATAAATCAAAAAATAAAAAACATCACTAAAACATAAAATAATGAAGCATAAATTATAAAATTATTCCCAATTGGACCTAAAGTGCAAATTCAGACACATACAAAAATAGATTTGGATGACCGAATTTTCCCTTCGTACGTCCGAATTTACAAATTCGAACTTTTCGCAGTCAAATTCGGACGTACGAATTCATTGAAAAGTGTTCGAATTTGTGAATTCAGATGCCTTTCTAGATGAATTCGGACATCTAAATTTTTTGTTGTAGTCGCGTGATGGCAGGCCGCGTCTAAATTCCTAAAAAATTAAAAATTCAAAGTTTTAAGTGATAAAATTACTTACCCGCATTCTTGCACTAGTTATGTTACCTCCAGCTCGAATTGTGTTCGTCCTATGCTCAGAAGTCATCATTTTTCTCAAGAGCTCAGTTTCCAAGAATATTGAGAGTAAAAATGAATTAGGGTTTTTACCCTAATTTCCTATTTTATACCCCTTTTTACCCCTTTTTCGCTTCAAATTTTGAGTTTTGCAATAAATTTCATTTTTTTACAAAACTCGAAGGGGGTACCCTAGACAATAAAAATAAAAATAAAATTGAATAAATTTTTGGTTTCCTCGCAGTGTAACTCCCCTTTCTGCTACATCTTTCTTTAACGCATTTATTGTTCATAAATGCGCCAAAGAGGGGGAAAAATGTAGCCAGGGAATTTTGACACACTTCAAAATTTCCCCCTCCTAGAAAACATGTTGTTACTCCCTAACAATGTGAAATTCACCCTCAAAACCCCTACCTCAATTTTCATGCTAAGCAAAATTGAAATTTATCCGTTTTCCTACCTTTTCAGGAAATTTGGACAAGCTCGACAAATTTGGATGGTTCTGATAATTTTGGATGTCCAAATTTGGTCAAATCCCATGTGCGCCTAATTTAGGTGCTCTGTTGGAATTTCAAAGCTAATATGGGTAAATCCAAATTTTTGACAAATTTGGACGATTTGAATTTGTCCAGAATAGGGAAATTCCCAATTTACCCTAACTACTCGACCTATTTGTGCCTCCCTCCCTAATTCCTTGACCTACCTTAGATTATAAATCCCCCAAACTCCCCCTAAACAAACCTAATGGTGATTTTGTAAGAAAACTTAAGTGGAGAGAAGGATTTCTTGTGTTTGTTGTAGGTTTTATGTGGAGACTTCGACATCAGATCACCATTCCAAGAGCAGGTAGACATGGAGATGACTACTGTGAACTTAGATATGTTTTATCCTTAGTAGAAATTTGCTCTTTTGTATTGTTTTTACAAATTTGGATCCGTCCAAATTTATCATAAGTCCAAAATCATCCTAACCATTGTATTTTGTAGATCCAGCCATTGAATATTTTTGGACTAATCCGAAAACATACAAACGTTCAAAAACATATAGATCTATGATGGGGGCAAGATTTTTATTTATAGGATTAATAGATCAATTTGTATTTTGAATTCTATCATTCATCAACTTCATTACTTTATTATAGTGCATTGTTATTATTGTATTTCTTCCATTCATATTGCATGCTTTGCATTAGTTTCATAGATCCATTATTTTTATATAGTTTGCTAAAGGAACTGATGGGATTTGACTGTTGTAGATCATAATCGGCTATGACCTAAGTAGATCCCTCACCCTTGATTATGAATTTTAGTGTCTTGATATAAAATTGTAGGTTTCGTACATATTCGAATGTCCAAATTAATCTGACAGATTCGGATCGATCCGAAAACACATAAATAGAGCCAAAAACATACAAAACCATGATGGGGGTAAGATTGTTGTTGCAGGATTATCATATCAATTTGCATTTTAATTCCACCATTCATTTGCTTTATTATTTCACTACATGATATTACTGTTATTGTGTTGTTATCATTTCACTTATAAGTTTTGCATTAGAGTTATGATATTCATTATCTTTTTCTATAGTTTGCTAAGGAATTGAGGGGATTTGACTATTGCAGATCAAAATTGGCTATGACCTAAGCAGATCCCCCACCCCTGATTAGAAATTTTAGTGTCTTGCTATGAAATTGCAGGTTTCAAACATATTTGAACATTCGAATTCATCTGACAGATTTGAACCGATCCAAAAAATATAGACAGATCCAAAAACATATAGAGAGATCCAAAAAGTGACAAAAAGTAAACATCCAGACCAGGTAAGGATCTAAACTTGTTTTTGTTGAAATTTTCTATTCTATAAATCCATAAGATTTTGTTTAAGAAAACTCTGCATAGAACAAAAGAATAGGGAAGACTCAAAACATAAACTTAGTTGCATTATTCATTCTAATTTGAAAGAAAACATAAAAGAACAAAAAGATACAAACTTAGATTTATTACTCTTAGCATCAATTGCATTTATTAAAAAGAAAAAGGTTCAAAAGAAAACAACAAAAGGGAACACAAACTTAGTTACATTATTTTACACCAAATTGCATTAGTTGAAAACTTAGAAGGAAAAATATTAAAGCACAAACTTAGTTGCATTGTTTCATACCAATTACAATAGTTGAAAAACTCAAAACAAAAGGAACCAAACTTAGACTTAATTGCATTTTCCTTTGCATCAATCATACTAGCTAAAAAATATAAAAGACAAAAAGATATAGACTTAGATGTATCACTTTTACATCAAGTGCATTTGTTAAGAAACTTCAAAGAATGAAAAAGACCAAAAACATAGATCTAGTTATATCAAATTACATCTAGCATATTGGATTAAGAAAACACAAAGAAAAAAAAAATATAAAAAGAACACAAGCTTAGTTATAATATACTTTGCATTTATCATACTAGTTGAAAAACTTAAAAGAAAAGATAAAAAACAAAACCGTTTTATTGTTGCATTAAAACAAAAAAAGATCAAAAACATAGATTTAGTTACATTTCTTGCATACTAATTAAAAAAACACAAAAGAGCAAAAAGATAAACTTAGTTACTCCATTTTACATCAATAAAAAGGTAAAACATAGATCTAGTTGCATCATTCTCTACATCAAGTACATTAATTGAAAGCATAAAACACAAAACACAAAATGAAGGAAAAATAATATGCTAGCATAAACATCATCTTTTGCTTTTCAAACATTTATAAAGAACATTTGCATCATAGTTAGATTTACAAAGCTTTCTAGTTAGAATTTGTTTACTTTGTTTTCATTGAAATTTGAAAAGCATATAGCTAGGTAGTAATTGCATTTTGGCCAAACCCTAGGTATGTGCACATAAAATAATTCAACAAACACCCACCTTACCTAGGCATGGAAACCTCCACAAAAAGTGTTTCCTGGTGAACCCTCACCCAATTCATCGACAAACACCAAGGAGAGCACAACTCAAGTGCTTCTCATCTAAGGTGTAGATACATTATTTTCCCTCCCCCTTTCAGGTACGGATCCATTAGCCTAGAAGAAAGGGGTGAGAAAATTTTGGGTCTACAAACACCATCCCACAACTACCTTAACACCAAAATCAAATCTACTAAATTTTTGCTTTCCACATTTCTAAGATACTAAAAGTAAACTCTTGGTTATATCTTGATTCCACCAAGATGCGTTGAAAGTTAAATAACCTTGTAGGTTTTTTGTAAAATTTTACATTCTATATAAATCTAGCTTAGAACTTCTTCTCTTCTCAACCATGAAACCAAGAAGCTAGGAACTCTTCTTGCTTTCTATTTTGTTTTTATCTCTATTACTATAGATCTACAAAACAAAGTGTCTTACTTCTTATACCACCAATTGTATTCAATATCTATAATACATTTCATCCAAACAATATGCCTAAAGCTTCTACAACACTACTTTGATTATAACTTGTAGGTGCCACTAGTTGGTATTATCAGTTGTCCACCATGCCAACCATCCTAGACCTCGTTTCATGAATCAACTCTATCCAATGTTAACCTTAACATGTTATCCCTAATTATGGAGTAAGAAATAGTAGGACGCACTTGTTGTGTTGGACTTTAAATCCACCATAGGATCAAGTTAAGAAAATACTGATAGAGCATCCAAGGGTAATCTTGGTAATATATGCATGGAAGACATTTGTAAACGTGAGGTTGAAAAATGTGTCTTCTATTTCACGGCCCATTAGTCCATAATACACATAATCATATTGAAGCAATTTCAATCCACTTTTAGCAAAAATAAAGTAAGAGAATCTTGAAATATATTATAGTTGAATCTAATTTTAATTGAAATATGCTATAGTTGAATTTGATTTTAGTTGAAATATGTTATATTTGAATTTGATTCGAATTGAAAATGTTATAGACGGATTTGATTCTAAAATACTACTTGATAGCATTAATTTGGATTTAACCTTTATTGTCTGCATATGTTAAATATATCAAGCTTTTAGTATGGATTTTTTATGGAATCACCTTCAATCTCAATCATTAAGAGGAAAATAAAGTGGTGGATCTAAAAGTAAAAAAACTTCAATTTTAAGAATGTAAAAATTCCATTGTATTTTATTGAAAGCCTAATTGAAGTGATATACAATATGAATTTAAAGGGATATTGCAAGTTGATTCACCTTATTATGATAATGAATATAAACCTTAACAATAATGGATTCATGTTATATAGAGAGAGTTATTGCATATAGTATTTATTTTGTAATTCAAATAACTTAACTAGTGTCCCTTCATACTTTTTCTTGCAATGGCCCTTCCTTCCCTTGAAGGTGAAGACGAAAATGCAAATCCAAGGCTTATAAGTGTTATACTAGGAGTAAGAGCATAATGTCTAATGCTAAGTGACATGTCATACAAGTAGGAATAGTTGGATGTAGGATGTTTAGAAGATTTTATCTTTAAAATAATCTTTTGTGTAATTTTATTTTGATATATTCTTAGTAATTTTAAAGCTACTCTGATGGACTCAATTGTTATCATGAACTTGAGCCTATAATATGTGGAGGGATTTTAAACACACTTGGGCTAAAAATTTGTTATGGTCACAAGTGATCGATACCCTAGTGTACTTAGATATGTGTTGTGAAAAATTAAAATTAATTAAATTATTTTTCCCAAAAATTCATCATCACATTAAATGCTTGTGGTTTAGATAAGTCCTAATAAATATAGAGGTATGTATGAAAGATATTATAATTAATTATAATTGGTAATATGTGTAGCCTAGGTGGCCTAATGGTGAAGAATTTCTTACTCTAGATAGGAGGTCCAAGGTTAGATTCAGAGGGATAGGATATCTATGCCTTGTAGGCAACAACACAATACTAGTGCCTTCTCCTATACGTAGTGAACTCAAAGGAGTATGAGGTAGTCTCTTATGTACAATGATCATGGATCTTAAAAGTTTTGTAAATTAGTTGTATGAAATTGAAATGACCCCAACTATATCACATTATAATCCCTTAGTGGTTTTACAATAGTTTGATAATTATGCATGTATCGCATGGTATTAAAATAATTTGATAATTATGCATGTATCACTTGATAAGGTTTAAACCTAGGTCTCCTTGAAATGAACTAACATTTGATCATGAAGCCTTAAAAGCTAACTTAATAACCATTAAATTAAATATTAATGGTTGAAACAAGTTAGAGTAAGTATAAAAACCTATACAGTCATTAATTTGAATGGTACTTAATTAATACTAACTAAAATCCTCGCCATTGAAACACTCATTTTAATGTTTAAAGGACGGGGGATAACGCAGTGGTTTGGGCTTTGAATTTATTTAGAAGGTCCAAAGTTCCAACCATGGTGTGTGGATGTGTGTTAAATTCCCTATTGATAAGCTCAACTCTCTCCCTTACGAGAGGTCATGGTGGGATGGGATGCCCAACCATAAGCATCAGTCATAAGGGTTTTACAAACTAACCAAATAACAATAAAAAATAAATAAACAAAACACTCTTTTTAATAATATGTTATGCGCAATCAAGTGCCATTCACACAATCGATTAGATTCCTCAACATTTCAAGGAAGAGACCCATGTTCATCTTGCCAAACGATACATGGATAATATCCAGTATTTGTTGTAATACCACTATGTGGTGATAATGTAATATGGGTGGGATACGTTTCAATCACATATAACCTATTGAAAAAATAATATGCTATGCACAGTCCTAGAGAGACAATGCAATGGTTTAGGCTTTGGCTCTTCTTCGGAGGTCCAAAGTTCAAACCTTGACGTGTGTGGGATTGTGTGTTAAATTCCCTATTTATAAGAGGTCATGGTGGGATGAGAATACCCAACCCTAAGCGTTGGTAGTAGGGGTTTCTCACACTAACCAAATCTTAAAAAAACAAAAATTTTAAAAATCTTGGGAATAACACAATGGTTTAGGCTTTAGCTCTTCTTTGAGAGGCCCTATGTGTTGGTAATAGGGGTTTCTCACGCTAACCAAATTTTAAAAAATAAAAATAAATTTTTTTTGGGGAATAACACAATGGTTTAGGCTTTAGCTCTTTTTTAAACCGTAACGTGTGTGGGATTGTGTGTTAAATTCTCTATTGATAAGCTTAACTTTCCCCTTATAAGAGGTCATGGTGAGATGTGAGATGAAGATACCCAACCCTGAGCATCGGTTGTAAGGGTTTCTCACACTAACCAAACCCAAAGATCTCTCTCCCTTATGAGAGGTCATGGTGAGATGTGAGATGGGGTTTCTCACACTAACCAAACCCAAAAATCTCTCTCCCTTATGAGAGGTCATGGTGAGATGGGGATGCCCAACCCTGAGCATCGATCTTATGGGTTTCTAACACTAATCAAATTATATATATATACTATGATAAAAATTAAAAATAAAATTAATCTTTTTTTTTTTTTTTTTATCTGGCACTCAAGGTTGGGCATCTCCATCCCACCATAACCTCTCATAAAGCGGAAAGTTAAGCCTATCAATCGAGAATATAACACACACACCATGATTTAAACCTTGAACTTCTCAAAGAAGAACCAAAATCTGTACCGTTGCATTGTCCTCCTAAGATTAATTATTGTAAACTAAAACTCACGATAACCAAGTAAAACTATAGTGCCACAGAAAATGCAATGGTTCAAGGTTTGACTATTTATCAAGAGGTCCATGGTTCAACCTGCACTGTGTGGGGTTGTGTGTTAGTCTCTTATTGATAAGTGTAGCTCGTGGTCTTACAAAAGATCAAATTGCGTGTGTATGATTGTATTAATCACTTATTGATAAGTGTAGCTCTTGATGCGTCTATGGTAAAAGTTTACCACAATGAACAAATCAATTAAAACTATAAAATTCTCGCACTCGATTGATTTAAATAATTTTGACATGGAGTGCATTGAGGATTTAGGAGGGGAAAAAGATTAACAAGATGAGCGTGTGGCAGCTCCTTTTCCCTCACGTATCTATTGATTTGTAGACATAAATTGGAATTCTTAATCCGTCAATGGGTCCAAACCCGGTAGAACATTTGACTGCAGATTAAGAGGTCACCCGTTTGAACCCGGTTGGGCTCTTGTTAATCAAATTTTAACTTAAAAGGCCTAAGTTTATGTATTTTAATTTAAAAGAATAATGCCCAAAACATTCGGCCTTTTAGATCCTATTTAAATGGAATTTAATTTAAAAAATAATTAATTGTCCCCGCAGATTTAGATACTTTAAATTTGGACCCTATTTAAATAGAATTTAATTTAGAAATTATTAATTGTCACTGCAGATTTAGATTCGTTAAAGCACGTTCAAGTAGATGCGTGCAATATGTATTAAGAGTGGGCCCTTCCTTGTTAATTAAATTTTAACTTAAAAGGCTAAGTTTATGTATTTTAATTTAAAAGAATAATGCCCAAAACATTTGGCCTTTTGGACCCTATTTAAATAAAATTTAATTTAAAAAATAATTAATTGTCCCCGCAAGTTTAGATACTTTAAATTTCGACCCTGTTTAAATGGAATTTAATTTAAAAAATTATTAATTGTTCCTGCAGATTTAGATACGTTAAAGCACGTTCAAGTAGATGCGTGCAATATGTATTAAGAGTGAATTTGCTTTGATTTGATTAGTTTAATATTGAGATTTTGGAATTTGGAATTAAATAGAAGGTTTAAGGTTTGAATTTAATATGTTTTTAAAGGTAATTTTATATGGTCTTATAGATATTAAAAACTATTTAATTTTTTATATTATGAATTTGTATAGAAAACTTCTTACATAATATATAAAATTTGTAAAATATAAAACTCAAATTATTTTTAAAAACACACAAAAATATTGTTAGTGTTGGGCACTGAATTGTACCAAGTTTTTATTCAGTATTACAACTATCTATCTTCCTAGTTTCTTTCCAGGCTTGCATCCGATAGTTGTAGGTCAGCACTCAACATTGGATGGACCAAAACAGGAGTTTCTGATCGAACCTCTAGAGTAGGCTGGTTCCTTGTTAACTTAGCAGGTTGTTGACACAATTATGCTCGCTTAGGGTTTGGAGTTTAGGATAAGAGAAGGTTAGGGTTAGAGAGATGTAGATAACAGTGGACTTAACAACATTGCACCATCATAAAAAACTCCCAAAAAATCATATTAAGGACATACACTCAAATCAACATTTATCTCACAATAGATCGTTTCATATATTAAAGCATAACAAAGAAATGTTATAGCAAGCAATTTCAATACCTAGGGAATGATAATCTAAATAACAAAATTCACCAAACACTTAGATTTTACAGAAATATATTTTCCAATAACACAGAACGAACTCAAAGCAGATTTCAATTACTCACAACAACTAGTAATCCAAAACAGGCACAAACTAACCATTTAAGTATTTACAGAAATGCAACTATGAAATCTGAACCTCTGACATTAAGCATTAAGAATGCAAACTTGAGACGAAGATCAATGTATTGCTCCTTTCATTCAGCTTTTCAGAAATATTTATAATAGCACAAGCAAACACGCTAGAGCCGACCCTTTAAAATGAGGGTTCGACCTCTACTTATAGCTTTCTTCTTACAATAATCAAGAAACAATACACATAATATTGTTACAACAGTTCAACAAATATTTTAGCTTGCATCAGCTCATTGGTCCATCCTTTGGGAAATTCGCTAAAAGAAAGTCCGCCATGATAGCTCGGGGTCTCTGCAACTTGTTGATCGCTCAGTGGAACCGAAGCTCGGGCCGTTAAAGATCACGCTTTTTCGTTGATCCTTCTTGGGAGTGAATTATCATCGTTGATATGTAACTACCTCTGGTTTGATCTTCTTGGAAACCCTCGATGCTTCATCTCCCGGTCAACTGTTACAATTTTGATACAACAATATCTTTAAAACAACCCAGATTTAGCAGCTTAACCTCAACCGTCAATCTTCTTTATGACATGATTCAGATTCAATCCGGCATAAGCTAAATGCCATTCTACCTTAAAAATGATGACGTCGTCTTTATTTATCAAAAATAGTAGAATCTCCAATCCGAACCTTCGAACCTCGAATCCACTCCGGGATATTAATCTTCAGCATTATATTCTTCAATCCGATTCCGAAGCTAGTCACATACTTCTTCTGTTGCGTATCTGCACTTTTGTTATTCTGTCGCCCTGTCTTATCATTCTAGAAAGGGAAGACTTGTTCATTCCCAAAATTGCCATTTCGCACTTTTTTGCCATTGACATCATCATTTCTTAGGAACTTTTGCGGATTTGAGATTTGTCTTTATTACGAAGTCGAAAACAAAAAGGACCTTCCTGGAATTGCCATTCCACACTTTTTCGCCACTGACATCATTATATCTTAGGGACTTTTGCATATTTAAGATCTGTCTTCATTTCGAAGCCGGAGTAAAGTCGCCCAGAATCGCTCCAAACATGAAAACTTCACTAACTGCCCAACAAATTCATATCTTCTGACCTGGTTCTGGATAAAAGCATACTGCAAGGTTGGCGGAATGATGATTTTATCACTTAGTCAAATTCACACAAAATTTTACATTCACACAAAATTTTACTATGTGACCATTTTGGGCCTACATTCTAGCGCCTCCCGGGTGGATTTGCTTGCAAAGCCAATCGAATCCAGAGTCTTATCCATTGAGCCTTAAGAGTCAAAACAAGAATTACCTTTAAAGATATGTTTTAAGGAATAATTTCCATACAAACACTACACTCTAAAAGCTCAAATTCTGCTTAGAGGGTAAAGGTTCATATCAAAACCATGAAAAAAATATCATTGAACTCACTTGTTCCACTAGAGACTATATCCATAATATTAGTATTACTACTGCCTTCAAAAACTATACATAACTCTACCTCCTTTATAATGCTTCACTTCAAACAATGCCTTCACAAAAATGTTATGATGTAGACTTCATGCCTTTATTACTTGTTTCTAACAATTGTTAGAGTAAAAACAAAAATACAAAACTAATGTATTAAGAACACAAAAAACATGCATATGTACAAATAGAAATGAAATGATTAAGTGTGAGCCCCTCTTGGGCCTATAGCTGCTCAATCCTATTTTCATTCTTCTACAAACTCTTCGTCATCACCTTCTATAGCCTCTTCGTCATCATCTTCTCCCGAAGCCTATAATCTTTGATTATCTTCATCGGAGGTGTCCCCAAACACTTGGACCATTGATTCTAAAGACTGAAGAGCCTATTTCAAGGCTTGCTCAGAGGAATTTGATGTCTCTTTAAGCTTCTTATAAACATATTGTAGTTCTACAACATCCTCATAATTAGCAGCATTCTCTCTTGTCACCAGATCTTACATGAGATCCCTTAAGCGGGTGCAACTCATAATTAATTTGACAGCTTGTTCTTGGGATAGTGGCTCTTCCAATGAATCAATTCCAGCCTCATCATGCAAATTATCCTTGATGCTTTGCTGGACCTCTTCCATGGATAAAAAGTTGTGATCTTCCTTCCAGAGTCCTTAAAACCAACATGAATCATTTGCTCATTTATTTCAATGATCTCTTTAATTCCCATGTCCATCTTATCAAACAAAATCCAGGCTCTCTAAACTGCCCTGTGCCTTTTCACCACTATCTTGGAGGCTACCTCGACTAGATTCCATTATTTATTAGAAATTGGTTTAGCAACATCACTGAGCCTACTACCAACCAACCTATACATTTTTTCTGTTGGAATCACCATAGGCTGTAACTCTCTAGTGATTTGATCTAAATCCTTCTGAATGGTAGATAATAATTGGTTGGCATCCTTTAGGTAGTTGATTATGAGTTGAAGACCTGAAAATTTTTATTGAACTTCAGAAAACAACTCCTACTTTATCATTTTAAAATTATCTTTGGAAAAACCTGAGGACTTGGCTTTCTCAATATGAAGCTGATGTTTCAAATTTTGAATTTATTTTGTTTGATCCTCACTCAGCTTCTTTTGTTCTTATAACTGATCTTTCAACTCATTAGCCTTTTGAAATCTTTCCTGCCAACTCTTAACCTCTTTCCTTAGAACTTTCTCTACTTCTTTTTGATTATGGAGGCTCTTCTTAAGTTTTTCAACTTGTTGTTTCAACTTTTCTACCTTATCTTTTGCTAAATCAGTCTTCACATAAAAGGTATCTAAGTGAGCCTTGGCCATCCCTAACTCATATTTAGTAGGAAGTTTGTCAATATATTCTATGATTTCCTCTACTTTATAATCCTGAGTAGTCATTTCATTTTCAAGTTTGCTTACCTACGGAATTAAAGACCTTGAAACCCTTTGCCTAGTGATAGGGTTAACATACATACTTTTCCTTATCACATCCATTCTGCTGGAAGGCCTGGTAAGCTTCTTTGCCCGATAGTCATTTATGCTCTGAGTGGCTGCCTGTTCTTTTGATACAACAACAGACCTTGAAACATCAACAGCCAAAGGAGATAAAGACATCAAAAACATAAGGGCGAACTGACTTGTTGTTGATGGGTGTGGAGATACATTGACAACAACCTCTGTTACAATGGTAGATTCTGTGACTACCACTATTTTAGACATAGGTAAATTCAGAGAAACATGGACATAACTGATAGTAGAAGGGATGGATGAATTTGGAACGTAGTGTCCCATGGATGGTGGCAATGAAATAGATGAGGGTGCAACAATGGTGGTTATTGAAGTGGATATCTCAGAAGTGGAAGGTGGGTTTGGAGGAGACTGTGACACAACAAAACTGACTGGTACCTCCCTAGATATTGATAGGACGAGGGAAGAACCGTGAGGTGGAGGAGGTAAATTTGCCACATTTTATTGGCTAGAAATGGAGGGAAATCCTTTTGGGGATTCATGGAGATGATAAGGAGAAGAGGGATTAGAAACCATACCTTCACCTATAGATGTAGGGTGTTCTTGTTCAGCTTCTGTTTCAAGTTGTTTTTCTTGTTCAACTAACCCTTCTGTATTAAAATCAGATACCTCCTCAACAATTTCCTCCATACTCATCTTCTGCATTTTGGAAAGCTCTCTCCCTTCTATTTTCAGGGTTCTATTAGTCCTTTTACAAACTAATCATAAATCATCCATCTCATCTCCAGAATCTTCTTCTGATAAATATTCTTGCACTTTCCCAAGAAGTAATGATTGTTCAGTAATGGATTACGGCTTTGTAGGAGCAAAAGAAAGCGACCTGAACCCAAAACTCTTATCCTTATTCTTCCAACTAATATCTTTGTCCTGAGGCTACCCCCCTAGAGCTAAATATGCAGGCCTAGATCTTGTTTCAATAACAGGGGTACTAACAACATTTTCTTTAGAATACCTCATTTTGCTCATCATCCTAGTACCTTTAGGGAATTTCTCCACCTACTCAGAAGTAGGATTGAAGGTTCTCAATACTCCAGTGGTTTTTAAAGAAACATTTTGATTTGTAGAAGGCTGGAGAGATTCGAAATCACCCTGGTGCTTTTCAACCATTAATACAATGTGCCTCACATCCTTTAGCCTCCAAGTATCAATATTCTCATCATATCTTTTTGAAAACTCTTTATCAAATTTTATTCCAAATTTAGATTCAGCTTTCCCAATTTCAACTCTCATATGCCACCAATCCATGATCTTGGCATCCTACCATGGTGCCTTAAAATCGTCCTCTTCTACTTCTTTTGTAACTTCCTTTTTAGATGACATATATTTTTTCTTTGCCGACTTCGTCTTGGAAGAGGGCTTGATTTTATTTGTAGTTTTGACTTTAATCTTGTTGATCATATCCTCGGTAATCTGATGACCGAGTTTATGGTCAGGATAAAAATTTTCAATATTCTCATAAAAATTCAACCATGGAGGTAACTGATCCATCTTGGAGACATTCCACTCTAAAATATTAGTCTCATCATTGTTTCTTCCTTGTTCAAAATTAGCCCTGGGCCTTTTCTCAAATTTTTAGGCCTTATCTCCATTCAGGGTTTTATTTTTTGTAGTGAAAATATCATCAGGATCATAACTCCACTTCTAAGGAATATAAAACAGACCTAACCTATCCAGGTATCCCGCAATTTGCTGACTCTGCCCCTTCTTAGTAATGGTGATATCACTCAAGATGCGGTGGGAAAGCAAAGACTTCATTTTTCTCCTCAAACAATATTTCGAGTCAATTTACTCTGCTTGCCTCAAATATTCCAAGGTGAAGAGTCTCTCCATGCCAAAGTGGGGTAAAAGAAAAGGTTTACCCATGAAACAATATAATCTGATGACTGTACCATCAGTTAAAAAATACCAATCTCTTCCTCTGCATCTTTAGTCCTTAGAATCTCTTTGGCCAAGTGTGGCAATCTGGGAAAATTAACGTACATTATTTTAAGGGTCGATCCAAGAAATTCCAAATTGAACCTATACTAATACTCACTACTTCTTAAATAGTTTATCCAATAGTAAAATGGCATAGGTTCTCCTTTATCAGTCTTATCTTTGACTGGAATCCATGACATTCTATCTTTAACAACAAAATAAAATATCCATACCAAGTTTGAGCAATGCCTAATGCTAGGAGCGTCGACGCACCTCTTCAAGCTTACTAACTATTCATGTATTATTTGGGTGAGGAAATCTGGCCAATAAAAATAAATCACCCTTATCCCTTTATTTGTTACCTCCTTTTCATACATCCTTTCGTTAGAGATACAGTATGCAGCGGCAATTTTCCAACCATGAACCTGTTCATCAGAGTCCAAACCCTCCATGAAGGCCAACATAGAGAACATAACGAGGGTTAAAAACTTTTTTATAGAAATGGGAACTTCAGGCAACTCTTCCTAGGGTTTGGTATTTAGCTACTTATAAATCCAATTCCTAAATGACTCACTATAATTTGCCCGCTTCTTTGTGGAATAAAACCCAGTTTATTCAACAATTTTAAAGGGTTTTGGTGGTACTGGTGAGTCAGACCCTAAGGCAAAAAGCTCATGACAGAAAGAGGCTATGATGCTAAAAAGGATCTCACCCTCGTATTTTTTTACTGCTTTGGCCAGTGGGTCGTAGAATTTAACTATTGCAGGTATCAAATCAGGACATGGGTGGACATAATCACAAATGTAAAATGATATATAAGAAAGGATGGAGCATCTACCTTCCACCGATAGAGTAACATTCTTTTTATATCTATCATTCACACTCTTTCTTAGCCTCGTCCTTTCAGTGATGGTCATTGTCGTGTCTACTACAGCCTCAGCTTTATCAAGGTAAGGCACCGATGTCTTTTTGTCCAGAGTTTTGAATTCTAGAACATCTTCTGTGGCCTCTATGGGTGATTTCTTAGGAGCCATCTTGTAGTAGTAGGACTTCACACACTGTAATAAGCAAGGAGAAATTCAAAATTTTGCTATGCTATATACCGCCTCGTGGTCACTAAATGAACCCTGCGCAAGACTTCGTCACTTTTTATCTCCTAGAGTAGGCATATCATCCATCATAAATGTAGCTGCTGCATGATATCTTTGTTGGCACACTTTGTCATCCTTCCATTATTTCTTTGGCAGCTCAAAGTTGATGTCCTATCTCTTATTGGTCAAATTTTGAAATTATGCTGCCAGCTCATCACATCCCTTCGGCTACTCTTCAGTCCATTCACGAGTTCGTTAGAATTGAATGTGTGAGAACTCTTTAGCCTCCACGTGTCATATTGGAACTTATTATTCGGATTTGGCTTGATTCCGCTTCGATGTTCTATGATCTTTTCGAATTCACTAAGCTTGCACACACAACGCTCCACCTTGATTCCACTCTGGCTTTCTCCAACTTTTAGAGGTTCTTGGATTAGTGTCGTTCTTTGTCCTCCTTTAAGTGGGATGGGAACTGATAGACTACTTCATAAAAACCTGAATTTGATCATGCGGATTTGAGGGCGGAATGCCATTCTGGAGAGTACATAGCATCATGTGTGGAATGGAACATTACCATGCATTTTGGTCAACACTTAGTTATTTCTTGCAAACTTTTTTTTTTCTCTCATTTTTTTTAGCATTTCTTTGAAAAGAACCAATTACAAAGTGTAGAAAAGAAACTAAATACAAAGTGCAGAAATAAAGGGAAAAAATTTGTATAATGTACATACATACATTACAATGAGCCTGCTTATTACATATAGTAGATCTTGAGGTGGAAACCGTTCACCAAAATTGGTTGAATGTTTCCCTCTGGATCCTTTAACTAAAATACATTATATTATTTAGCTTCCACTATTTCAAAAGGACCATCCCAAAAAGAATCAAACTTTTCATGCTTGCCTGGTTTTGCCCTATCAACATTCCATCTGAGAACTGAGTCTCCAAATTGAAGTTTTCTGAACCTAGATTTCTTATCAAACCATGCTTTAATGTTTGATGAATGCTTTTGAAAATGATCATATACTTGAGTTCTGCTCTCTTCCAATTGTAGCAGGTGTGTCAACCTGATTTTTATTGGATCCTATTCTAATTCTTCTTCTGTACTAACAAGCTTAAGCATTGGGATCTCTAGGTGAATTGGAAATACCGTCTCTTTTCCATATACCAATGCATAAGGAGAAGTTTTTATGGACTTTTTAATAGTAATCCTGTCTACCCATAGAGCATTGTTGAGCAATAGGTGCCAACTTTTTTTGTTACCTTCCAGAGATTTTCTCAAAATTCTTAATAGGTTTTTATTGGTAGATTCTGCAAGTCCATGACCTTGTGGGTAATAATTTGAAGTATTTTTAAGAGCGATGCCAGACTTGTTGGCAAACTCAATGTACTTGGATCCTATGAAAGCAGGGCCATTATCACTCACCAAAGCTTTCGGGACTCCAAATTTGGAAATCAAACCCTTCATAAAGTTGATCACAACTTCCTGGTCTGCCCTCTTTGTAGAAATGGCCTCTAACCATCTGGTAAGATAATCAATAGTTGTCAAGATAAACTTGTGCTTCACTGAAGAATTAGGGTTTATAACTCCTATAAAATCTAATCCCCATTGTTGGAAAGGCTCCTCAACTTAAATAGGCTTCAGGGGAGAGGCAATATTTCTAGTTCTTCCAACATACCTCTAACACTTATCACAAGCCTGGGTAATTTTAAAATCATCACTAAAAACAGTAGGCCAATAATAGGTTGCTCTTATTATCTTCAAAGGTATAATTCTGCTTGAGCTATGACCACCTATTGACCCTCCATGAAATTATTCAATGACTCTTTTTTGTTGGTCCTCCTTCAAACATTTTAGGAGAATACCATCCAAGTTTCTTTTGAACAACCCTTCAGGTAGTAATACATATTTTAGAGCATGAAGTCTATACCTCCTTTTTTGAGAAGGATTCATGTCAGGTGGGCAGATTCCAGTTTGGAAATACCTGGTCATTTGCTTGATCCAATAAAAACTTGGAGTGTAAATAATTTCTATTTGATCCTCTTTAGTCATCTGACAAGTTGTCATTTCGGCCAACGCTGAAGTATCTATCAACCCTTGGCACAAGGCTCTACCTCTTACCAAATTGGTGGGACATATTTCTACATCGTATTCCTGGATCTTAGTAATCCAACAAGTCCTTTTATCACCTAGGTCACCTTGTAAGATAAAACTCCTTACATCTAGATGAACCACATACACCAGAGTTTTGCTCTGTACCAGATATTGTCTGTACTTCTTTAGTGACTTCATCACAACAAACAATTGTCTTTTAATAAAGTTATATTTTACCTGATAATCATGCAAAGTTTGAATCCAAAAGAACATAGGGTGTTCATCCCCTTGATTATCTTTTTGGGTGAGTACCGAGACATAACTCTCTTCAGCTCCATAAGCATAGAGAATAAATTTTTTATTGAAATTAGGATTTATCAAGACTGGGGTTGCTGCAATGGATTGCTTTATGACATCAAAAGCTTACTTCCTAATCTCAGTCCACTTGAACTCTACCTTTTTCTTGAGTAGTTCAGATATAGGCCTCACTTTTTGTGCAAAATCAAAAATGAATTTCTTGACGAAATTGATTTGACCTAAGAAAGACTACAAGGTTTTATGATTAGTAGGCAAAGGAATAGCTAGAATTGCTCTAATTATTTTCGAATCTATGGTCATACCTTCCTTTGAGACCACATGGCCTAATAGTTTCCCTCATGTACTACAAAGAATGACTTCTTAGGATTTAGTGAAATACCAAACTCTCTGTATTTTTGAAAAACCTTTTCCAAAAGAGATAGATGATCATCTTTATCATGAGAAAACATAGTCATGTCGTCTAGGTAAATCAGAATAAATTTGTTTATAAGTGTACCAAAGGCATATTACATGGCCCTCTGAAAAGTAGCTCCTGATTTAGACAACCCAAAGGGTATTCTCTAATAGGAAAATGTACCCCATTTTGTAGTAAATGTTGTCTTGTATTGGTCTTGATATTTTACCCAAATTTGGTTATATCTAGAATAACCATCCAATAGTGAGATATTTCTACTCCAGCTACCACCTGTAAGATCTGGTCAATCTGAGGTAGGGGATAGTGATCCTTGAGGGATGCTTGATTTAGATTCATAAAATCTACACATAGGCGAATATCCCCATTCTTATTTCTTACGGGTACTAAATTGGCTACCCAAGTGGAATATTTTATTGGATATATTATCCTAGCCTTTAATAGCTTTAAGAGTTCCTCTCTCATAATAGCTTCTATCCTTGGATTGACAGGCCTCTATTTTTGTCCGAATGGTTTAGCATCAGGTTCTAACTCAATAGTATGCTGGATAATATTTTTTTCATACTCCTTAAGGTCTTCATATGACCTAGCCACAATGTCTTGGTATTTTAAGCATAAAGCTTTAATATCTTCTGCCTCCTTAGGTGAACACTGGATTCTTATATTGAGCTTCTTTCCTATTTCGACCTCCACTTCCTTATAGATATTTTCACCAACCTTCATGTCTCCACTCTTATTTCTATATTTGTTATCAAATAAACTTTCAAGGGTGACCAATCCCCTTGGAATATGATTGTTTCTTAATTGGATAAAACATTGCTGATCTATTTCCTCCAAGTATTATTATTGGAAAGTTGTGAGGCATGCTTCTTTTATCATTAAATCCAGAATTTGTTCATCACTTTCAAAAACCTGCCAGAATATTTGCTTGTCCGACACTGTAGGTCTGAAAACTATTTTAATTCCCTTGGTCTTCTTAGTTCCAAAATCTATAGGAGGATTAAAATTAGCTCCCTTTTTTGTCAATGCATATGCCAGGTGATTCTCTTCTCTAGGCACAAAGCTTAGGTTCAGGTCATCAAATGAATCCATTAGGTTCCATACTCTATTCCTGTAAGCCTTTAAGTAATGGTGCTTACTACTACACTTATTCCTTACCGGATGAACTATTAGCTCAGAATCACCATATATGTTCAAAATATTGATGTCCATGCTTTCTGCTTGCATCAATCCTAGGCACAAAGCCTTGTATTCTGCAACATTGTTGGTACATGACCATGTCAGTCTATAAGAAAAATTATTTATCCTCACCGACTATGATTGTAGAACCACTCCATCCCCTGCACCATTTCTAAATTTAGCACCATCAAAGTGCTTAACCCATGTTTCCTTGTTTCTTAGGGACTGATTAGAAATAGCAGGGAGTTTCTTTTCCAATTTATTCATGATGTTGTATGTTCCCATACCAGTTCCAAATTGGCTATAATATTATTTGAAAGACAACTTATCTTTAATTTCTAGTTCCTCAATGTTTTCCACTAGCTCAAATTCCTCCAAAGGATTAATATTGCACATATCTTCTTCAATTTTTTCTATATGATAAGCAACTGGTTTCTCAGGTGTTATCCTTATCCTTTTTCCTTTGAAATGTATTGCCATGCTAGAATAATCCATGTACATACATCCCCCTAGCTTCACAGTAAATTCTCTTGAGAGGCATAACCCAAAATAGGGTTCTAAATCCACCACCACTATTTCCTGTACTACTGTCACCTCTGGGGCTCTATGCAATCTCATCAATACATATTTAATGACCCCAATTGTCTTGACGGGTGTCCCATCTAGTTGTAACACTCCAAGACAAAACCGGGTATATTCCATACCCATTTCTTCACAGATCGCCTTAGGCATAACCGTGGTTGATGCTCCTGAATCAATCATACAATTTCGGACTACCCATCCCTCCATTATTAGGGATACATAAAAAAGGGGAGATTTGTTTTTTAGAATAGTAGGTGTCATTTATTTCTTTTTTAATGGTATACTAAGGATGGTTATGGCTGGTCTATTCTAGGGATTTTTTTTGAGGGAAGCTTTAAGCAGGTCAATCTGGCCCGGGATGAAAAGAGTATCATATAGACTAGATTTTTATGGAATCCTTTTCATCTCTTCAAAAATGTTATACTCAGACTTGGTCAGAGATAGTCTTTCCAATCCTCTTTCTGGCTCACCATATCTTCTTTTGTATTGTTGGGTTGCTTCTAACCTTTGTCTTTTGGTAATAGAGGGAAAACTGAGCCTTTCTTGATCCTCACCTTTGGACCTCATTCTGTCTCCTTTCATTATCCTTTCCATATTTTTAGGGAGACTATCAATTTTCTCCTTCCCCCTAGTTCGAGGGATAGAAAAAGTGTCACTTTTTTGAGTGGGGAAGTCAACTTTCTTTTGAGAAGGTACCTGGAATTGTCCCATCTTCTGAGGGTCTACTTGTAAAGCTTTGTTTCCAGACCTTATCATAACAACAATCAAAATTTCTTCTTCCAACTTTTTTTTGGCCATGATCTGATCAGGGTGCCATAACATATTGAATCCCCACTTATGATTCCTTTTAGCTTGGTCCATGGCTTGTTGAACATGGTGTTGATACATCACACAAGACTGTGAGTTATGGGGGTCATTGCATACTAAAAACCAGACATTTGCAAGAGTGGTATTTGTTGAACACTCAAGATCCTCATATGCTGCATTCAAACTAAACCTAGTACTATTACGAGGACCAGGCCTTTGATATTTGTTTACATATGGGAATCTCATCTGTTGTAACCTTTTCTGATCTCTCTTTTCCATTCAATTCATTCTATTCCTCAAAATTTTCATGGTATTTTGTATATCAAAAATAGCAGACAATTCTTGAGAAGGTTGATAAGGAAGGGGAGGAAAAGGAGGTGTGGAGGATACAGGTTTAGATTGAGGAATCATATTCATTTGTGGAGAAGGAGATGGTAAAGAAAGGGGGTCCATGTAGGAGGGTTTTGTGGATTGATCTTGGCTACTATTGGTTTTTTAGTTATAGGGTAACACAATTTTGGGGGGAATTCTTCCTACATTGATCAGGATATTTTCAACATGGACAATCACATTATAAACTTGGGGAAAGGTTTCTACTCCAAATTGTTGTATCTAGAGACCTAGTTCTGATCCCAGGGCACGTATATAATACATATAAGCCAAACATGTAGCTAATCTAGTAGTGGGAGGAATTCTCTTCCATGTTCTGCTAAATCTCAAATTAAAGTCTGAGACAGTTTATTGTTGGGTTTTTTTCATGGTTGTAAACTGATTTAGTAGGAAAAAAGGATCAACATATTCATTAAATTCTTCTATGAATGGCTCAACCAAAGATTGCCATGAAGTGATAGAATTATCTTCCATAGTTCTAAACCAATGCAATATATTTCCACGAAAGGACAAGGCTAGAATTCTAACAATAATGTTTTCTTCTTTTATGTTGTGGATTCTTGCCAGATTCAAGATATCTTAGCAGTGATCATAAGCTATTTTCCCAAATCCATCATACGTGGGGGTTTCCTTAGATACAACTTGGGGGAATGACATCCATTTGGGCTAATATAAGGGGACTAGTCGAATCCCAGTTAGGGTACTTATGTAGTGGTTAATTAGGAGCCATATTTTATGCCATATTTTTGGATGTAGGTCTTCTTGGGGGAACTACTAGGTTATCTTCCATAAGATCTTCTTCTTCAATAAAATATTGATCCAAACTTCTGATAACAACATCTCCTCTCAGATGTAACTCACAATGAAAGAAAGAATTAGGGTTGTTCCTATTGAAAAACCTAGTATACATGAAAGGGTATTGGTCTACGATACCTTTTTAGGGTCTTCTGACCAGGGAGTTGCCAGGTGAAATTTCTTTCCTCCACTAATAAGGTCAAGACAATTCACAAAATCTTTATTCCTTCAAGATGAGATAACAATAAATCTTTTAGATGGGTTTCATGTTCCTTGTGAACTGGTCCCATCGGGCATGCCAAAAATTGTTGGGCACTAAATTGCACCAAGTTTTCACTCAGTACTATAGTTTTCTATATTCCTAGTTTCTATCTAGGCTTGCACCTGATAGTTGTAGCTCAGCACTCAATATTGGATGGACCAAAATAGAAGTTTTCAATCCAAACTCCAGAGTAGGTTGGTTCCTTGTCAACTTAGCAGGTTGTTGACACAATTATGCTCACTTAGGATTTGGAGTTTAGGGTAATATAAGGTTAGGGTTAGAGAGATATAGATAACAGTGGACGGATAGGTTAACAACATTGCACCATCATAAAAAGCTCCCAAAAACCATATTAAGGACATACACTTAGATAAATATTTATCTCACAATAGATCATTTCATATATTAAAGCATAACAGAGAAATGTTATAGCAAGCAATTTCAATACCCAAGGAATGATAATCCAAATAACATAATTCACCAAACACTTAGATTTTATAGAAATATACTTTCCAATAACACAAAATGAACTCAAAGTATATTTCAATTACTCACAACAACTAGTAATCCAAAACAGGCACAAAATGACCATCTAAGTATTTATAGAAATGCAACTATGAAATCTAAACCTCTGACATCAAACATGAGAACGTGAACTTGAGGCGAAGATCAATGTATTGCTTCTTTCATTCAGCTCTTCAGGAATATTTACAATAGCACAGGCAAACACACTAGAGCCAACCCTTCAAAATGAGGGTTTGACCTCTACTTATAGATTTCTTCTTACAATAATCAAGAAACAATACACATAATCTTGTTACAACAGTTCAACAAATATTTTAGCTGGCATCAGCTCATTAGTTTGTCCTTCAAGAAATCTGCTGAAAGAAAGTCTACCATGACAGCTTAGGGTCTTTGCAACTTGTTGATCGCTCAGTGGAACCGAAGCTCGGGCCGTTAAAGATCACACTTTTTTGTCGATCCTTCTTGGGAGTGAATTATCATCATTGATTTGTAACTGCCTTTGGTTTGATCTTCTTGGAAACCCTTGATGCTTCATCTCTTGGATGACTGTTACAATTCTGATACAACAATATCTTTAAAACAACCCAGATTTAGCAGCTTAACGTCAACCGATGATCTTCTTTATCACATGATTCAGATTCAATACGACATAAGCTAAATGCCATTCCATCTTAAAAATGATGAAGTCGTCTTTATTTATTAAAAATAGTAGAATCTCCAATCCGGACCTTCGAACCTCGAATCCACTTTGGGATATTAATCTTCAACATTATATTCTTCAATATGGGTTTGGAGCTAGTCACATACTTCTTTTATCGCGTATCCACACTTTCATTATTCTGCCACCCCATCTTATCTTCATTCCAGAAAGGGAATACTTGTTCATTCTCGGAATTGCCATTCTGTAATTTTCCATCACTGACATCATCATTTCTTAGGAACTTTTACGGATTTGAGATTTGTCTTTATTTCAGAGTTAGAAACAAAAAGGACGTTCCCAAAATTGCCATTTCGCACTTTTCTGCCGCTGACGTCATTATCTCTTAGGGACTTTTACGGATTTGAGATCTATCTTCATTCTGGAGCTGAAGTAAAGTCGCCCAAAATTGCTCCAAACATGAAAACTTCACTAACTGCCCAGCGGATTCATATATTCTGACCCGATTCCAGATAAAAGCATATTGCAAGGTTGGTGGAATGATGATTTTATCACTTAGTAAAATTCAAACAAAATTTTACTAAGTATGTGGCCATTTTGGGCCTAAATTTAGGTATTAAAAAACAGTTATACAATAATTTAAAAACTAAATTAAGTATATATAGTAATTATAAAAATATAAAAAAGTCTATATTTGGATAGAACGGTAAATGAAAAATATCTTTGATCTGGTGAAGTGCAAAGTTTTAGGGTTTTTTCTTAAAAAATATTTCGTCTTTTAGAAGCTACATTTTTGCGAAGAGTTATCTAATTCAGTTGATTCTTGGACTAACTTGTGCAGAATTTGAATAGCTTTAAAATGAGTGATCATAAACAAAAAATAGAGCAATATTGAGGAAGATACGACCCTGTGAAGTCAACCATTCGGAATTAGGGTATTGATGATTTTTTATGTCACGAAAAATGAAAATGCAAATATTTGTCAGCTAGGGTTCGAATTATGGGAAAAGCAATGAAGAGCTAGCACTTTAGTGAGGCAAGACATTCTATTTGGACAAAGAATTTTTTAGCTATTTTTTTTTGCCTCTCTTTATCTTAGAAATTGTACATAAAAAATTTATAAAGTTTTTATCAAATATTGTATTTGCTATAGGACATTTAGATAAATTTCAATATATTTTGAGTTTTAGTTTCCTTTCCATGAACCGATTTATAGTTAAATCCTTAGAATCATCTTTGGTGGTAGATTTTAGTGAGCGTACCTCAGAGAGATCCTCATTGCTCCAAAATAGGGTAGTTTATGGTAAATTTAATGGGTATTGGCTAGGGGATTCAGCCTTGAGAAAATGGATTTATAGCAGTTGGAAGTCTCCAGGAGTGATTCTATCATTTCTTTCCAAATATTTCTTCCTAGTCATTTTTTGTATCCTAAAAATGGGTCATTGGTTTATGGAAAGAGCAATACTTTTCCTTACTCGTTGGTATGAGGGTTTTTTCACCTGAAAATGTAAATCTATCCCTAGTAATAGTCTGGGTTAAGATGTTTGGGTTAGCCATTGAGTTTTGAGAAATAGATACTTTCAAGGCAATAGGCAATACTCTAGGAGAATTCCTTGAGATTTCAGATACGATGAAAGATGAATTCTTGGCTATTTATGCTCGAATATTGGTCATGATTGATATAAGTAAAGATTTACCAGAATCAATCATTCTTAAGTATGGGGATAAGATATGGACCCAAAGTATAGATTATGAAAACATATCTTTTAGATGTAGAAGATGTCATGAGGTGTGACATATTGAGAGATCATGCCCTAAGAAAATCCTAGCAGAATCATATGTAGAAAAATGCAAGAGAAACTTACAAATGGTTATGGATGAAGATGGTTTTCAACTTCCAAAAAATAGATCTAGAAAATAAAAGAAAATAAATAGTGGAGACCAATAAGGAAGGATATTGGAAGAAATACCAAGTCTTTTGAGGCTTTAGCCTATGAAGAAAAAGTAGAACAAAATGTAGAGGAAACAATACAAGAATTTTAATATATTAACAAGGAACCGTCTATTTAGTATGATCCCAATTTAAGTAAGAACATTCTTGATGAACCTAAGTAATGTGTCTCATCAGATTTTGAATACTCTCTTGAAGTACCATGCACCATTCAGGAGAAAAAAATGGTAAATAAAATATAGTTTTAGAAGTTAATACCGCTGCCATTAATAAGAAAATACCAGAAAATTAGCAGGACAAGTCAAAAGCTTCTATAATAGAGCCAGGAGAGGATAAATATGATGAAAAACAAAATTGTGAAAGAATATTGAGGAATAGAATAATAAGACCTACTCTTGATATAAGCAAGAAAAAAAGATGAGAACCCTCAAATTATCAAGCAAGATCCAAGGAAGCAAGAGCAAACATAGAGAAAGGAACACAAAATAAGTTTGTTGAACTTATCTTTACCTAACAACAAAATTATATTGGTAATACATAGGTGGGGTCCAAATCCCCTATTGAGACATGATTATCATCTCATGGAATATAAGGGGTGGTTCTGATCATTGGCAAATAAAAGTTAAAATGGTGGTAAGTGAATTCAAAAAATATCATATTTTAAATATAAGCAGATGTGGGAATACCATCCTCAATTTTTTGATATGATAGCTCAAACGTGGAATTCTTTAGGTAATGGTGGGTTGTATGCTCTTCCAAATAAAATTAAATCTATGACATCTAGATTAAAAGAATGGAACAAAAACACCTTTGGAAACATTTTTGAGAAGAAAGAAGAACTAAAAATAAACTTTCAAAATTCCAAAAAGGTGATCATAATAATCCAAGATCAAAGGAAAAGGAGTTGCTTAGTGAATATCATAATATTTTCAGTAAGGAAGATAAATTATGGAGATTAAAATCAAGACAAACTTGGTTAAAAGAAAGAGATAAAAATACACAGTTTTCTCATGGATGGCTATAGTACAGAGATCAACTTCCAAAATTAGTAGAATTAAAATAAATAGAAGAGATTTGGATTGAATATCAGAGTGAAATTAGAAAAGAGGTTGTATTTTTATCAAAATATTCTAGGTTTAGAGGAGATCAAAGTTCTTAATGATAAACTTCTTCAAGATGTTCCTTCAGTTATAACAAATGAAGACAATAGGAAACTGAAGGAGCCTATTACTCCAGAAGAAGTTTATTAAGCTTTTTTCTCTTTTAATAAGGATAAACCCCTAGGTCCATATGGGCTCTCTGTATCTTTTTACCAACATAATTGGGATATAGTGAAGGATTCTTTATTGGTGGCATTGGAATAGTCTAAGGTAAAATAATACATACCTTATAAAATAAATGCAACATATCTTACCCTAATTCCAAAAAAGAAGGATGCTGAATTGTTTGATTCTTTTAGACCCATAAGCCTATGTAATATGGCATATAATATTATCTCCAAAGTTATGGCGAATATATTAATGCCATTGATAGATAAAATAATTTTAGAATAGCAAGGAGTATTTATAGGGAGATAATTTATGGATGGGATCATAGTAGCTCATGAACTTATACATTTAGTAGCTTCAATAAAAGAGAAAGCAATGATCTTAAAACTTGATATGAGTAAAGCCTATGATAGGGTTAAATGGGATTTTATTTTTGCAGTTTTAGAAAATTTTGGTTTCGATAAGAAATGGGTTAGATGTATTAAAGCTTGTGTTTCTACAATTTCTTATTCAGTGTTGATCAATGGGTTAGTGACAAAATATTTTTAATTCAAGAAAGACCTTAGACAAGGAGATCCTCTATCTCCTTATTTGTTCATTATTATGGTAGAGACTTTGAGTAGGAACTTAAAGAAGGCTTACAAATATGGGATTATAAGCGGACTTAAGGTTAGTAATAAAATAAATCACATCACCCATCAACAATTTGTAGATGATACGACTCTTTTTGGAAGGGCAAGGATAAATGAGGCTAGAGCTTTGAATAACTTTTTAAAAGAGTACGAAAGAGCTTCAGGGTAAAAATTTAATAGGACTAAATCCTAAATTTACTTCCTTATCACTCCTGCTAATATAAAAGCAAGAATTTACAGGTGGCTTCAAATGGAGGAGGTAAATTTACTAACAACTTATCTAGGGATACCTTTATTTGAGGGGAGAATGAGAATAGATTTATGGAATATAGTTCTTAGTAAAATTCATAATAAATTTCCAGCTTGGAAAGGTATATGGTTATCATTAGAAGGAAGAGTGCAATTACTTAAGTCAGTCCTACAAGCCATTCCAACATATTATATGTCATTGTATTCTATGCCAAAATTAGTTGAAATTTTTTTAATCTATATTATGCAATCCTTTTATGGTTAGGTTTACAAGATAAAAGGAAATTTCCTTTGGTGAAATGGAGCAAGTTGTATGATGATAAAACTAGGGGAGGTCTTAGTTTAAGAGTTCTTACGGATGCAAAATTAGCTCTTAGGGGAAAATTAGTCTAGATATTGTACAAAGAGAGTCAAATACGATGGGTAAGAATTCTTCTAAGTAAGTATGTTGATCCCAATGACCCAGGTTTAATATTTACTGTATTCTCTCTACTAAATGGTTTTGTTTTTTAGAATGGTTTAAAAAAATCCATTGATATTATGATTAAAGGTTTAATATGGGTGATGGGAACTGGATAAAAAATTTCTATTTGGATGGATACTTGGTGTGATAAAAAACCACTCAATTTAGATCTAATTTTGAAACCTTAAATAGATTACTTCAAGATAAATATGGTGATAGGATTTCAAACATTTTGTACAAGGATCGAGAAGGAAGATACAAATGGAAATAATATTTTTTTAAAAGTATACAAGACATTGATTCTAGGAGGCAATTGAGTAGGAAGATAATGACTGTGATTATTCCAAGGGGATCCAAGGATAAATTGATTTGGGAGTTGAATAGCTCAGGAGAATATACAACAAGAAGTTGATATAATGTACAACACAACAAAAATATAATGTCACTAGATTATGGAGAGATATTTGGGATAGCCCAAGCATTCCTAAAGTTAAAATGTTTGTTTGTGTTGGAAATTTTGAGTAGATGAGTTATTGATGTCAAGAGTGAGTGGTCATTGATGTCAAGATTTCAGCAGTAGTCAATGGTAGTTTCAATAGGCAGCATCGGTTTCAAGTTTTCCAATAAGTGCAAAAGGATAGTCCACCTTAGTTGATCAAGACCCGATTCTAGGAAATCATATGAGGTCTAAAGGGAAAAGAAGAGGCCCAAACAAATAATATTATAATAGTTTATTATAATATTAAAAAGAAAATTTAAATTAATTATAAATTAATTAATATAATTTTATTATAAATAAATTTATTAATTAATTTAATTAAATTTCATGTTACTTAAGTTAATTATGAGTTAATTTTAATTATATTATAAATTAATTTTTATTAATTTAAATAAACCCTAAAAGGGTTATAAAGCAAAGTTTATAAATCAAAATTTTAAATTCGATTTGAGCGTTGATGTGTATAACATCAAGGCACTACATATATATAAAGGCAAAACCTTTGCCTTAAGACTCCCCACCAATATATTATTTGAATGCCAATGTTCTGATTTATGCGCAGAAAGAGAGCAGCAGTTTTTATGTTTAAAAAGTCTTCGATGGAAGAGAAGAGACAAATAGGAGCTAGGCTTCTCTCACCTTGCACAAGCGCCGCGTACGCAGCTGGTGACGATGAATGGTGTTAAGACATTTGTAGTAAGGAGGATGCAGGTTCGAATCCCACGGGGTTTACGTTTTATAAAGAAGGAAGGTCATTGTTTTCTTTGAAGTGGTGCCAACAAGGAGATAAATGGAGGAAAGCACATTTCCCTCCTCGTGGGATCACCTAGCCCACGTAGTGGGCTAGCGCCTTGGTAAGGTGCTTGACAGAGAGGTTTCAGGGTCAAAACCCACTGAGGCCTTTTAGTGGTTGAGACAAAGGTATGCATTGATGATTTTTGGGTTTTTTGCTTAGTTTGGAATGTGCTAAGGTTGAAGGAAAATAGAAAATAATTTTATGTGCTTAAGGTTGAAAAATAATTTTTGAGGGTTTGTAAGATTTAATTTTTACCTAAATTAAATTTGGTTATTAAGTGTTTTGAGGGAGATAAAAGGGTAGGCAATTATTATTTCTGAAGGGTTATTTTTGAAAGTTTGATTTATTAAATTGGAGATTATAAGGAGCATTTTGAGTGATTATTTTTATGTGTAATTTGATGATTGCTAATTTCAAGGAGTAATAAGGTGTATTTGGGATTGATTATTTTTGTGTTTGAGAAATATTTTAAAAGAGAGTTAATGTGATATTTATCATCTAATGATTGAAATTGGTAAAGGAGAAAATTGTGATTGAGACAGGTTTTTCTAAGGGCACTGCTACATCAAACAAAAGGTATGGGCACATATTCCTAGTGAATGATTGTTGAAAGTTGTGAATGCAAAGTTAGAGTGAAAATGATTGTTTGGTTAGCATTATTGAGTGTGTTTTGAATTAATGCTTCAAGGTTTTCTAGAATAAAGAGTTGTTGATATAAGCATTGTTGTTGAAGTGATTAATTGAGTGAAGAACTTGAACTAGGGTTTGCAAAGATCATGAGTATCATTGTTATGTGAGATTGATTGATAAAATTTTTTGGAAATATTTGAGTGAGTGTTCAAATGCTTGGACTAGGGTTTGTGAGTAAGGATTATTTATCAAGAAGGAAAAATAATGGGATCTAATAAAAGGTATGTAGCCACTCGAGCGTGACCATACAACATTGATCGATAGCCAGGAGGAGAAGGGAAAAGAATGGGATCCAATCAAAGGTATGTATCCGCTCAAAGCGTGACCATACAACATTGATCGATAGCTAAGAAGAAGGGAAAATAATGGGATCCAAACAAAGTTATGTAGCTACTCAAAGCATGACCATACAACATTGATCAATAGCCAAGAAGGAGAAGGGAAAAGAATGGAATCCAATCAAAGGTATGTAGTCGCTCGAAGTGTGACCATACAACATTAACTGGATGTCCAGGGGAAAGAAGAGAGGAAGGAAAGAAGAAGAAGAGGAAAGAAATAAAAACAATCTTTGGTGAACAAAAATGGATGATTGCGAATGAAATGCTATGATTTTGCTAAGTCCGTATGACATTTTTAATGCCATACTAGTTGCTTGAGGATGGCAATGTTTGACTGCTTTTCTTTTGTGACCATATTAGTGTGGTCCAAAAGTATGATTAGAACAAAAGCCTAACTAAATATTTGTTGTTGATTGATTGATGAGAACATGGTGACAAGTGTCAAACCATTTGAACTAAAGGTACATTTAGCTTATTCAAACGTGTCATTCATGATGCTCCATGAATGCCAGATATAAATAATCTAAATGTTGTGCTAGGATTATGTCAAACATATCATCCATTATGTACTCGATGTACAAGAATGCTAGATTGACTTCTCCATTGAAACACATAGATATCGTGATGTAACCCATGTCTAGTTTGGGATTGAGATTATTTCGTATGATAATCTTTAGCAAAAATTTTTGTACACAAATGCGCTAATTGTGCTTTTGGATTTTCGATGTTGTGGTTGCATGCAAAGCTAAATTTTGGATATGAATACCCCCTCAAATGAGGAATCAACAATGAGGTAAATGAAATGTGGTGATTTGATACGATTGATAAGATACTAATGCATGATGAAATTGATTGAAAATTAAAATAGAGGACAATTTTGGAGGGTTCCTAGGGTTTTAGAATAAAGTTGTCTGATTTCCTAGGGTTTTGGGAGTTGTAGCACCCTAAAATTGGCGCAGTAAAATTATAAAATTTACATTCACCTTAGTAAATAATTTTAAAATCAAATTTAACCTCCCAAACTGCCCGTTAACCGTCGATTATTCCGTTTCCCCCTTTTTTGCATCAATTTTAGAGGTTGTTTTGACCATTTGATGATATCGTCGCCGATCAGACGATATCGCCCCAGATTTGACGATTTCGTCTGGACTAGGACGTCTAGACGATCTTGTCGCAAAACTGAATTTGCATAGTTGGAACTGTTCCAACGGGTCTCCAATCTGGGCGAAAGCGTGTCTGCACCATTGGGACCCTCCCCCGTTGGAGATCTCCCAAATTGGGATGATCTCCAACCTCCTACCTACTCCCTCTAAGCCTATTTAATCTCTAAGATTTTCCCTCCCCAACCCCTAGCTGAATTTTTTTGCAAAGTGATTCCCTCTACATTAGAACATCCTAATCTTGCATTTGCACTAGTTCCACATCGATTTTATTGTAGGTACATCATTGTTTTTCAGTCGGAGCCAACATCCATCATCACCGAAAAACCTGTTCAGATCGGAGGCGATCATGTCGAATGCGAGATGATTTCATACTAATGCAAGACAATCTCGACTGCAGCCCACATCGAGGCAATCAGTGACTAGAGTTTTCTTTTCTCAACTCTATTTCTGTCATTTTATTCTGTAAATTAGATTATTTATTCATTTTTTATGTTATTTTGCATTTGGAGTTCACCCATTTAGCTTAGATTGCATGCTAAGTTCATGATCTGCTATTAAAGTACGATTAATTGGCTTTAAATTCTGTTCTTAAATATTGTTCAGTATTCATATTGCTATTTGGTGTAATTTACCTCTGTTAGCACAATAGAATTTCTTGTATTTTGCATCTATTTTCTGTCTTATAGGTCTCTGGAAAATTTGTCTAACGAATTCGTCAGATCTTAGATGATTCTGTCAGTTTCAGACGATTCTGTTAGATTGCAGGCGATTCTGTCAGATTACAGGCGATCCAGACTACTTCAAACATCAGAATCTTCTGCAGACATCCGGATCAGGTATTTTTCATTGTCATTCTATAAAATTCTCTGTTTTTTGCTTTCAAATCTATTTGTTGTATTCATGAAAGTTGCATTTTCATGTAGTTTTAATTTAGATTCATTCATCCAAACCTAGGATATGAATGCTTAAGGTTAAAATGAACTCATAAAACACATTCCAAAACCTAGGCGTGGAAACTACTGCTAAATTTTTCCTGGTGAACCCACCATCCGTCGAAAAATCACCAAAATACACCTCCCTTGAGAGGCGGGACCTTCGCAAAGTCCTCTCAGTCCGAGGTATCGCGACATCCTTTTCCCATCCTCCTTCCGGGTGCGGATCTTATAGCCTGAAGGTATGGATGCGAAAAATTTGGAGCGATACATTTTGGTGAACCCGACGTGAATGCATCATAACCTTTTGAAAACAAAAACAAAAAAAAAAATTAGAACTAAAACTTAGATGCATTTTAAAACATTTAAGGTTTAAAGTCATGTTTATATGGTAGCTCCTAAAAAGAGGTTAGCAGTTACTATAAACGTAGAAAATCAATTGGCAGCTATAGAAGTTAATTCTGTCCTTAATATCCCTGAAACAAGTAGAAATCAATTCCTGTGGAACGAACTTGATAGGAGACTTAGTATCATCTCATCTAGGTCCACACAACTTAAGAAAATTAAGACGCTAGTCTTGGATAGAATCCTGGATCCTCATCAATTAGTTTTTTATCATGAAATTCAAAGAGCCTGCCATAGATGGTTAGCCTATAGGAGAGCTCTTGTATCTTCAAAATTTTTAACTTTCGAGGAATACCTCGAGAACGCAGCCATTGTGCACCAATTCCTAGGCCTTGTAGAAGACCAAGAGGTTGTTCTTACAGATAGGGAAATATGGAATAGTGTTCCTCGTGCTGTGTTATATCGAGAGTATTGCCACGAGCTTTACTTCTATCAACCGGCATCTGAGACAGATAATATTACCATAGCCCTTTTCATCAAATTCTTAAAAGAAAAATTTCAATTTGAAGAAGAACATTTCATGACCCCTGAACAACTCGAACCTATTAATGATATTCATAAGTTATTCATAGAAAACTAGATCATTTACTTTCAGTCTTATTATTGCGTGCATCTATTGTTTTATTTCTTTGTATTTATTGTATTATTTCAAAAAATTAAAGAAAAACTAAAAAAATCAAAAAACTTGGCAAAAACTTAAACATTTCAATTTCAAATATTATAGTAGGTATATAGTAAATATATACCTCTTAATTTGTTGCATATATATATATAAATATATATATATATATATATATATATATATATATATATATATATATATATATATATATATATATATATATATATATATATTTGCTGAAATCAAAACTTAGCACCATGCCTAAACTTAGGAATGGCAAAGAAACTTTAGGGGAAGGAGAAGATTGGTTACAAGATACAACTGAAAACCCAAATGTCCTTCTTGGAGATTCAAATTCGGAAGGAGAAACTCTAGGTCAATCAGATGAAGACTTAGGGGAAGATAAGGAACAAGAAGCAAGTGTTAAAGAGGATGGATCCTCATCCCCTAGAGTAGCTCCAAATGGAGCTATTGCCTTTGAAAATGCAAAACATTTCAAGAGATTTCTCATGGAAAACATTGATGACCTTAATGTGGCAATTCGCCTTGATAAAGGGAAAATTAGTAAAACTCAAGCAGCCATGGAATATATGTGCAATATGCAGACTAATCCCTTGTCTTTCATTGATCAAGAAAGTGACAAAGGTGGACCATCCAATACGGATATGGTCACTATAGCCCAAAGCATGTCAAAACAACAGGTTACCCAACCTCCTAAGGAACCTGTTACTCAACCTAAAATCACTCCCGCACAAAAGAAAATTCCCTTCACTACTTTGTTCCGCCAAACTATTGAGCAAAATGCTTTAAGTAAACAGAAACCTAAAACTAAGCCAAATACAAACTTTCAGCAATCTGGAATACAACATAATACAGCTTCAAAATTCCTCCATAATACTTTTCCTACCAATAATTTACACAATAGTGACATGACATCTAACCTGCATGTTCCTCCATCATATGCCCATAACACTTATGTCAATGCCCTACCAAACCAATATGGGGGGCAAACTAGTAATCTGGAAGCTATGGTGAAACAATTGGCTTCACGTATGGACCAAATAGATCCCTACCATCCCTCGTATAATTATCGAGAGATTTGTAGTCAACCTTTGGATCCCATAGTTGTAGCTCAACCATATCCTAAACATTTTCCCATGCCATTCTGCCTATATATAAAGGAACCGAAGATCCCATAGAGCATCTTCACATGTTTAGGATAGCATGTCACGACATATCGCATGACGACTTGCTATTACTAAAAATGTTCCCCAAAAGTTTAGGTGGAATGGCATTAGAGTGGTACTATCAATTGCCCACTCATTCTTTAAGAAACTTCGAAGAAACAATTGAATCATTTGTCCATCAATTTAGTGCCTACATCGAGAGGAATGTAACTATTAAAGACCTATACAATTTAAAACAAGATAAGGATGAATGCTTTGCCGATTTCTTAGCTAGATGGAGGCAATTGACAGGAAAACTGCATTTTGTGCTACCCTATAGGGAAATGTTAGACATTTTCATCAACAATTTACAAGAACAACTATCTTATGAACTATCAACTGCTACCCTAAATACCTTCAATCAAGCTATAGATTTAGCTCGAAGAGTAGAAGATACCCTCATTAGGAGAGGCCAACTTAGGAAGAAGGATGATGAGAAAATATCCAGAAATCAATATAAAAACAAACAGGTTGTTGGTGACAGAGTCACTGACAGCAAAAATGTTGCTAATATCAATGCAACAAAGACAACAGAAAAATTCATATTGAAGCCTCCTGACAAGCCTCCCCGAGAATTCACTAGATTAAACCAACCTTTGTCAACTATTTTACCTCAATTACTCGAAAGAGGTTTGATCCAATTACCCGCTATCCAGGAACCTGACCCAAGTATACCCGGATATAGAGCTGATTTGCACTATGATTTCCATAGAGGACCTGGACATTCTACCAACGCTTGTAAGATATTGAAACATAAAATACAAGATTTGATTGACAATAATGAAATGGAAGTGCAAGCCTTCCAACCTAAACAAAACCCTCCTAATAATACTCAAAAGACCATTCCCCAAAATCAAAATCAAAATGCCAATCAAACTTTAGACATATTTCAACACCCTTTACCAAGACATGGTAAAGAGGTGGCCAATCAAATCGAACATCATAATGTTCCCCCTCCTACCCAATATGTAGGAACCATTAGCGAACAATTACCTGTTTAGGATTCTCAAATATTTGACACGACCTTATCCCTAGTTACAACCAGGCCCTTACATAATTTTCAAACTTCTGATTCTAGTGATATAGAATCAGATAGTGAAAGTGAACTAGACATTACTTCAAACCAATCAAATAGTTTTGAAAATGAATCAGATCCTATTCAACCTATCACAGATGCTATGGTTCCAGAAGAACCATTTCCTAGAAGAGTCACTACTCGACCTTCTTCTAATATAGTCCTTCCTTATGAACAAGCCATAAATTCTCAACCGAGACCGTTTCAACGTCATCACTATAACATTGTAGGAACCATTGGAGTTGTTACTCGACAACAAGCTCAAAATTACCAACAAGAACCAAACCAGAATGATGGATTAGCTCCATTCATTTTGAAAAATCCCAATAAAGGGAATCTTGCTCCTAATATCCAATCTAAACCCCCTTACAGCATTAATGAGCAATTGTCTAATACCACGGCCAGAATTTCCCTCTTAGATTTATTAAGATCCTCTCCCACCCATAGGGATGAGTTGATGCTTACATTGAGTCAAATGATGGTGCCTCAAAACATTCAACCTGAAGCTATGGCCAATACTATCATCACTCAAGAGATTGATTGTATTGATTTCCGGGATAAAGATATCCCACAACACAGTTTACATAAGGACAATCCCTTATACATTACTACTTTAATTGGAGATGTAGTCATCAAACGAGGTTTGATTGATAATGGCTCATCTCTAAACATTTGCACCTTTGACTTCTACCAATGATTTGGCTTTAGAAGTGATGAAATGAAGAAAAATGATATGATCATCAAAGCTTTTAATGACGAAACACAAGAAACGTGTGGAGTTATCACCCTCCCATTGCAAGTTGGTCCTAGAACCCTAGAAACAACCGTGTTTATTGTAAATTTCCCAGCATCGTACAATATACTTTTGGGTCGCCCTTGGATCAACGCCATGTGAGCAGTCCCATCAACTTTACACCAATGTGTTAAATTTGAGTTTAAAAATCAGTTGGTCACTATTCACGGTGACCCTAGACCTTTTGATATGTGTGCTTTAGCAGAACCAGTTGGAGTGCAATTTTGCCCAACTCTGTCATCCACACATCCTAGTTCTTCTTTTTCATCTAAAACTGTGAAACATAAACCCATAACTTCACCTAGTTCCCCTCCATTAACTTCATCCTCCTATATAGATCAACAACCCTCTAAAAAAATTACTTTAGAACCTCAAAAAGATTTCAAATCTACAACCAATTCTTCAAATACTACCCCTACAAATTCAAAACCTCTAGACACATCTATCATACCTTCCACATCTCAAGACATAGGTAATAAAACTTCTACATCTTATGCCCTTTATGATGAACTATTACCAGATTTATCTACAACCTTAATATCAAAATGAATGCTTTCATGCAAGATTCAAACTTTTTAAATAAATTGCCGCCATATCCTCGTACTTTGGGCCTCCCACAACCTATGGGAAGTACTTACCAAGTCGGGAGTTATGCCTTCATTTATAAAGGATATGACTAGGGAAGAATCCCTCGAAATATCAAAACTCATCATGAGGGATACGCTCGGTGTTATTTTACCAATGATTATATTAAAGCTAAACCCATGATGCTTAAAATGGGATATGAAGGGAAAGGCTTGGGACCTTTCCAAAATGGCATGAAAGAACCTTTCGAGGTAGAACCGTGGCCTGCCTGTTGTGGTGTGGGCCTATTTCCTAGTAAGGGTCAACCCTTTCCTTTTGAGGATGATGATCACCTCATATGCTATCAAGATTATTTGGATAGGCATGTTGATTTGCCTCTTAATAATCAGTCGTTTTCATGCAACATGCTATCCATAGCATACCCCGAAATGATTGCTGACCCCAATGAAGAGTTGGAAGGAGATATCTTCCATGATGTCTCTGTTGAAGAGATGTTACACAATGGGTTTTATTTTGATGGTTCTATACCAACTATAGCCCAAATTGAGGCCACTGATCCTCAGAATGAATTATCTAAATTAACCTTACAAGAATTACAAGAATTGGGCGTTTCACCCACCCCACCTAATTTTGAAAGAGATCTACACATGGAGGTAGAAAATGTCATTAAAATTAACATTGGAACTAAGGACAATCCTCACATAATCAATATTGGAGTAGAACTAAGTCCAGAAAAACAAGAACAATACATTGCATTCCTTAAAGAGTATGAAGATGTCTTCGCTTGGACATACAAAGATATGCCAGGTCTAGACCCTTCCGTAGTCATGCATCATCTAGTGGTCCATCCGGATGCTAAATCGGTTAAACAAAAACTTAGAAAAATGCATCCCAAAGTGGCTTTGCTAGTCAAAGGGGAGTTAGAAAAACTCTTGAATGTTATCTTTATACAAGCTATTGATTATGCTGAATGGATCTCAAATGTAGTTCCAGTCACCAAGAAAGAAGCTACCAAAGTTAGGGTTTGCACCGATTTTAGAGATATCAATGTTGCATGCCCTAAAGACGACTTTCCTCTTCCAAACATGGATCAAATTATTGACTTTACTGCCAAAAGTGGGATGATGTCCTTAATGGACGGATTCTCCGGTTATAATCAAATTCGGATAGCTCTTGAAGACCAGGCTAAAATAGCCTTTATTACCCCCTAGGGTACCTTTTGTTGGAAAGTGATGCCATTTGGCTTAAAGAACGTAGGTGCAACTTACCAACGAGCTATGACCTACATTTTTCATGATATGATGCATGATATCCTACATGATTATGTAGATGATATTATAGCTCGCTCTCTTATTGAAGATCATCATTTGGATGATTTGCAAAAAGTCTTTAATCGATTACAAGAATATCTCATTCGATTAAATCCAGCAAAATGTATATTCGAAGTTAAGTCCGGCAAACTATTGGGGGTTTTAGTTTCTTTACGTGGTATCGAAATTGACCCTCTCAAAATTGTGGCTATCACCGATATGCCCGCACCTACTAATATATCTGAATTACGAAGTTTACAGGGTAAACTTCAAGCTATCCGTCGCTTCATTGATAAGCTGGAAGACAAAACTGGTCCTTTTTTCAAACTTCTTGAGAAGGATGTCCCTTTCAATTGGGACACAGAATGTAGAGAAGCTTTTGAACTTCTCAAACAACATCTCCTTAACCCACCGGTGCTTTCATCGCCTAAATCCGATCGCCCATTTCTCCTCTATATTTCTACTTCAGATTCTGCCATAGGAGCTATGTTAGCTCAACTCGATGATGAAAAATGAGAACGTGCTAATTATTATATTAGCCTAACCTTCATCAGTTATGAAACCCGCTATACAGCGTTAGAGAAGCTATATACAGCGAGTCATTTTTGCTACACAAAAATTACGACATTATATGCTTAGTCAAAAAATGTATGTCATTGCTAAATACGATCCCTTAAGGTATCTCATGAGTCGACCTTATTTATTGGGTCGCACAGCCAAGTGGGTTCTTGCTCTAAGAAATTTTGATCTCACATTCATAGGACAGAAGTCTATTAAGGGTCAAATAATAGCAGATCAATTAGCTGCTGCACCCTTAGAGTCTACTCATCCCCTCATTATCGAGTTTCCTGATGAATGCCTTCAATTAGAGGTAGACCTTGTTGAACAATGGTCCTTATACTTTGATGGAGCCCGATGCATGAGTGGGGTGCAGTGCAGGTATTATTTTAATATCTCCACAAAAACATCTTATTCCTCTGTCCTTCAAACTGACCTTTGCTTGCACCAAAAATACTGCTGAGTATGAAGCTCTAATCCTTGGATTACGAGCTGCTCTAGCACTAAAAATTAAACACATTTTAGTTTTTGGGGATTCCTAATTAGTTATAAACCAAATTAATGAAGTTTATCAAACCCGAGATGATAAACTGTGCCCATATAAGGCCTATGTTTTACAACTAATGTCTTTATTTGATCAAGTCACCTTGGAAGCCATTCCTCGAACTAGCAACCGTGCAGCTGATGCCATGGCCGCAGCTGCATCTCTCCTGCCCTTGGAGTTAGACGACGAATATGCCACTATCATTATTCGTCGACTCTAGGAACCCGCTTCAAATAAGTCATGCTTAGAGCCTTTGGATGTGTTTCTAATCAATGAAACTAATCCTGAACCCTGGTATACAGACATATTTGATTTCCTCCAAAATGGGACTTTCCCTGCTAATTCTAATCGCAACCAGCGTCGATTATTACGTCGACGAGCAAGTCGATTTGTAATCATTGGCAATACTTTATATAGGAGATCTTTTGAAGGTATCCTATTAAGATGTTTAAACTTAGAAGAGTCTAAATCAGCCTTGAGTGAAGTCCACAATGGATCTTGTGGAGGACACTTTAGTGGTAGCGTCATTGCTAAAAAGCTCCTTCGGATAGGATACTTTTGGCCTACCATGGAAACGGATGCACATGAGTATGTGCGTCATTGCGACAAGTGTCAAAAACATGCTGACCTTGTCCATGCGCCTGCACAAGAGCTGCAGGCTATTTCTTCTCCTTGGCCCTTTTCTAAATGGGGCTTGGATATTATTGGTAAAATTAATCTTGTGTCCTCTGATGGACACAAGTTCATCATAACTGCCACTGAGTATTTCACGAAGTGGGTCGAAGCTATGCCTTTAGCTTCTTGTACCGGTTCACAAGTTTCTAAATTCATTTTTAATCAAATCATTTGCAGATTCGGAATTCCTGCAAATCTCATCTCTGACAATGGAACTCCGTTCAAAAATAAAGATGTCAAAAAATTATGTCAAAAATACAAGATTCAACATCGCTGGTCCACTCCCTATTATCCTCAGGGTAATGGTCAAGCGAAGCTTCTAACAAAACTTTAATCAAAATTCTCAAAAGACTAGTCAATAAAACTGGCCGTGACTGGCATATTCAATTATATCTAGCCTTGTGGGCCTATCGAACCAGTGTTCGAACCCCCATAGGCACTTCACCATTTGTTTTGGTATATGGTGCCGAAGCAGTTTTCCATTTGAATTGGAAGTTCCTTCTTTGGCCCTGCTACTTCAAGATACTGAAGTAGGAGATGAATATCGCTGTTGCAGACTCGATCAGCTGGAACTCCTAGATGAAAAACGGATCAATGCTTTAGAGCATCTCCGTGCATACCAAAACAAGCTTAAAAGAGCATATAATAAGAAAGTTCGTCATCGATCCTTTGAGATTGGCGACCTTGTTCTAAAAGAAAATAAAAAAAATACAAATGCAACCAAAGAACTTAAAGGTAAATTTGAGCCCAACTGGCTCGGACCGTACATCATTACTGCAAAATTTGAATCAGGAGCGTATAAATTATCTACCTTAGATGGTAAAGAACTTAAAGAACCCATGAATATTTTACATCTCAAACGTTATTATGCATAAATTTGGTCATTTCATCCATGTATATATTTGTTCAAAATCATTATCTTGTATTTCTTTTCAAAATGGGGCTTAGACATTATTAGAAAAATTAATCCTGTGTCATCTGATGGACACAAATTCATCATAACCGCCATCGAGTATTTCACGAAGTGGGTTGAAGCTATGCCTTTAGCTTCCTGCACTGGAACACAAGTCTCTAAATTTATTTTTAATCAAATCATTTGTAGGTTCATAATTCCTGCAAATCTCATCTCTGACAATGGAACTCCTTTCAAAAATAAAGATGTTAAAAAATTATGTCAAAAATATAAGATTCAACATCGCTGGTCCACCCCCTATTATCCTCAGGGTAATGGTCAAGCAGAAGCATCTAATAAAACTTTAATCAAAATTCTCAAAATATTAGTCAATAAAATTGGTCGTGACTGGCATATTCAATTATATCCAGCCTTGTGGGCTTATCGAACTAGTGTTCGAACCCCGATGGGCACTTCACCATTTGTTTTGGTATATGGTGCTGAAGTAGTTTTTCCATTTGAATTGGAAGTTCCTTCTTTGGCTCTGCTACTTCAAGATACCGAAGTAGGAGATGAATATCGTGTCTTGCAGACTCAGTCAACTGGAACTCCTAGATGAAAAATGCATCAATGCTTTGGAGCATCTTCGTGCTTACCAAAACAAGCTTAAAAGAGCATATGCTAAGAAAGTTCATCATCGATCCTTTGAGATTGGCGACCTTGTTTTAAAAGAAAATAAAAAAAATACAAATGCAACAAAAGAACTTAAAGGTAAATTTGAGCCCAACTGGCTCGGACCATACGTCATTACTGCTAAATTTGAATCAGGAGCATATAAATTATCTACCTTAGATGGTAAAGAACTTAAAGAACCCATGAATATTTTGCACCTTAAATGTTACTATGCATAAATTTGGTCATTTCATCCATGTTTGTTTAAAATCATTATCTTGTATTTCTTTCAATTTATAAAAATCCAAAAACACCAAAAACATTCATAAATCTCCAAAACTCTTCAAAAACTATCTATTGCATTTATTTAAAGCACTAGTTAAGTTCCTTTTGCTCAAAAACTAAAATCAAAATAAAAATCTAAAAATAGCTATATGCTTGACTCTTTCGAAACCAAAACAATATACAGAAGAAAGAGAGAGTCAACATTCTCAAAACTTCTCAAAAGTGTTTATATATATTTTCTTACAATTATTGCGGTTATATGTTTCAACTTATTTTGGATAAATTAGCATTTATTTTGAATCCCTCACTTGCACACTCACAAAAAAATAAATATCTTGCTTTTATCTGGCATGATTACTAATCTCTCTTATATCAAAGTTCACAAATTTCAATTAAATAAAGTTTGAGCATAGAGAATTGATCTTGTTATTTACCTAAACCAAGCACATCTTTTCACAATAAAATGATTATATTTGTAATTTCCATGTTTTGCTACATAGTAGAACTGATTTCTTGAGTGAAAAGTTTCCCCTGCTATCCTATCATGCACATGGTCTAGAATCTTTGAGAATTGGCAAAAGGACAAGCTCACCCCTACCCAGAATAAAAATACCTTGCTCTACAGCTAATCTGAGCAAGTATCCCTAGCACAGAAAAAGAGAAGAAAAATTCAAGAAAGAAGAGAAAAGAAAAATGTTATTTCAGCAATATTCCAAGTATTATCAAGCAAAAGAAATACAAAAAGAAAAATAAGCAAAGTTCAAAAGAAAGCAAGAAAGCAATAAAATACCTTTCCCTACCCTTTGAAAAGAAAAGAAGGGTTGATGAGCTTGAATCCCTGAAATTCTCAATTATTCGAAAACTATGAGGTAAGCCCCATAACAGGTAGTTTGTGCCCAACCCGCTTGGCCTTGGGTAACTCCTAGCGTGGTGATATGTCTGTCACATTAGCGACCTTCTTTTGTACAGACCTATGTCTGCTATGGATTAGCTAGCTCTTGATAATCCGACCTACATAGTAGTCTAATATGGTTATATGCATCTACATCATGGTTAATGAACATTTATTTGGTTTCCTCAAATCACTTGTATCATAGTATCTTGCTCAAAACTGGTAAATGAACAATGCAATTGCACACACATTTGTATTTGAGAGATTTTGTTTATCATTAGGATAAATCAAGATCTGAAGTGAATGCACATATGCACATGGGATTCCTTATAAATCTAACTTTTGTCTTCAAAATACTTTGAAATATTATTTTTGCAACTTGTTTGGAATAATCAAGTACAATTATTTTTCACAAAGACAACTATAGAATTAGAAAAATCAAAATTTCTTCCAAATTACACAAATCAAATCATATATATCTGGTTGACTTTCGCGACGATGGTATAGTTTCAAAACCAAAATTGGAATTTTATGCCTAGCGCAAGTCCTCATTTTCATCTTTTCTGTTCATCAAAAAATCAACCATGCAATAAAACTATTTTTTTGGATTTTCGCGATGATGGTATAAGTCTATACCTACATATTCTATGCCTAGCGCAAACCATTGTAACAATTTTTATTCCCCATTTTATCAAAAATCATAAAAACCATATGACTTCATTTTACACAAATTATGCTTTTCAAAAGCAAACCCATTTTTTTCACTATTTTATGTCATTATGTCAAACCTTTAACTTTGCAATGATGGTATAATTCCTAAGGAATTATTCACAAATTTTATCACACTTAGGAATTTATGCCTAGCAAAAATCATTTTAAAAATATTTCATGCATAATATTTTTCATGAAAGTTTGAAAACAAACCAACCATCATCATCATCATTTGCACTATCACAACAAAGTCTTAAGACAGTCTCTTAAGCACTCTTTTACTTTTCGTAATATTTCTATACGGGGATTAGCTTGATGACCGAGTGAGCGACGACTCCATGAAATGGTCTATAATAGCGACAATGTCCTTTGAAATTATTGTTAAAAGTCCCATTTTATTTTTATCAAAATTATTGCATCACATACAACCACTTTGTTACATCAGATTATTTCATTTAAAATTTTATAGCATGACATTCAAATTATAATATTTCCAATGACATAATTACATGAATTTTCAAATCAATCAATCAAAACATAAAATCATCATAAACATACTCAAGACACAAGTCATATGATCAAAAATATATCATCATATATATCTCAAAAATATATGTACATCATCTCGACTAGATTGGTATGCCACAATCCATATCTTGGCATACTCAATCAAATGTCCTTCGAGCAGTGTCTCGAGAGCCCCTAGATCTCTCAGCCTCATCTCCTCCCCTGACCTATGGAGGACGAGGTGGCCCCATCGTAGTATGTGTGGTACTGCGAGTCCTTGTCGTCGATTGGGATGAGCTCCTCGATGACCCTGTCCTGATCGGATCTGCAATAGCAGCAGACAGCTGTACCCTCTGGCCCTTGGGCACCATATAAAAATAGATCCCCTGGTAGAATGCGGTCTGAGCAATTGACCGCATCAGCTCCTGAGTGCTCGCCCCTCCGCCCTGTGCCCTAAGGCATGCAATCTTGTCTCTGAGCTGTCACCTCAGCTCGATGTCATGCAGCCTCGTCCTGTAGAGTTTGCACCTGTGTCTGGAGACGGATATTCTCCGTCTGAAGAGTCGTCGTCTCGCTGCTCTCTCCTGTGTCAATACCCTTGACCTTATCGAGTGATGGTGGCCTATCTCTCTGTGGAGATGGGGGTCTCTCCTCCCTCCTCTCCTGCTGTCACGACCTCTCCTGTTCCTGTGGCCTCCTCTGCTCTCTCCTGTTGTGACCCTGGGCCGCCTCTATCCCTGCCTCGCGCTGCCTCCCTATCCGACGCACAACTACATGGATCAAACCCTGTGCCCTCGTCATCCATGGAGGATGGATGCCTGCGTACCAGGCATCGTAGCTGTCGGCTACTCCTGCATCGTCCCCATCCACTGGCTGGATGGGGGCATCATCTGCGTCCTGGCTCTAGAAGCGTTGCATGTCAGGAGCCCCACTAACCATGGTGTTATCCCAGAAAATCCGAGAAAACTTGTAGTCCCTGAGAGATGGGATCCCCTGCTGCAGACCGAACTATCTCAAAAATTGATCATAGCGGTGGAGCTCCATCTCTCCTCTCTACATTTGCAGCCAGTAGACTCGCCTGATGCGAGCCAGATCCTGTCCATCCTGGGCCCACCCTGGGTGCCCTCTCCATGGTCTCCAGGTGATCTGATCCGGGACCAAGTCATCTAGTAGCCTCCGGGACATCGGTAGGTCGATCCATCGCTGTGACCCTCTTCGGAGCCACCAGTAGAAGACTCGGGGCCTCTCCCCGTTCACCCCTATCAGTGGAAGCCCTATCGGCCTTCGCACTGCAATGTGCTCCCAGCACCAAACCTGTAGGAGCGATATCATCACCAGACATCGCCCGCCCTTGTACACGACCCCATACAGGATCCTGTACAACCGACATAGAACAAAACTACCCCAACAAAACCTGTACCCATGGTCCCGCATATCGTAGATCACATCTGCAAGCATCCATGGTACCCTGCACCCGCTCTGGTGGCACAATAGATGTCCACCAACCACTCCAGCTAGAACTCGTGTGAGTCTAGATGCCCCAGGCATCTGGCGTAGTGCCTCGATATTCACTCTGCCCTTCTCCAGGGTGAAGCTCGGGTCACCACACAACCGTCCCATAGCGTGGCCCTGATTGGCCACAGGAGTGATCATCCGTCCTTGTATGGGGATTCTCAGAATCCTCCATACATCCTCTAGTGTGGGAGCCATCTCCCTTGTCGGTAACAAAAAATAGGAAGAACCCGAATACCATCTCTCTGCTAGGGCTGTTAGAAGCCCCATGTCCGTGGATACTTGTGGCATCTCCACCACATGTTGTAAGCCGACCTATGCCAGCAGATCTCGCTCTGCCAGTGTCAGAGCGGCCAAGTCATCTCTCAAACCTCCATATTTCCACTCCCTGCTCTTTAGTAATCCTCTTTGCAACATAAACAACAAAACAACAAACAATCATTAATAACAATTCCAGTAATTAATAATGCAACTTAAAGATCAATTTCATGTAATTGATGATATCGCCCACTATTGGACGATATCGTCCCAAATTTGAGCATAATCGTCTCCAATCTCGCTTGTCGAAATCGTCTCTAGATTGACGAAATCATCCCCCTTTCGTCGATTTCGCCCTTGGGCGAAATTGACGAAATTGAGACGATTTCGTCCCGACGACGTCGACGGCCAAAAACGGCCGCGATGCTCCAAATTCACCTAAAAATCACTTAAAAAGCATGTAAAAATTAAATTAAATCAGTTCTAGCTAAGTCTAGGCTCTTACCCGTAGACCGCGTCGGACCTCTGTAGATCTGTGCATCGTCTCCACCATTTTTGCTTCAGAGCTCTAAAAACCAAAAAATGAACAGTAAAAATGAATTAGGGTTTTACCCTATTTTTCTTAATTTTATTCAACAATAATTTTTTGCTTTTTCGCGTTTTTACCTCAAACGTTCGATTTGGGTAAAAACACGGAGGGGGCACCATAGTAAGCTATCGTACGATTCGACCAAGAATCGTCGCCTAAAAATGGGTATAATTTTTTGCTTTCTCGTAGATCGAGAAGAACTCATCTTTAACGCATTTTCTTCAAAAAATTCACTAAAGAGGGGGCAAAATGTAGCACCCTAAAATTGGCGCAGTAAAATTATAAAATTTACATTCACCTTAGTAAATAATTTTAAAATCAAATTTAACCTCCCAAACCGCCCGTTAACCGCCAGGTATTCCGTTTCCCCCTTTTCCGCATCAATTTTAGAGGTTGTTTTGACCGTTTGACGATATCATCGCCGATCAGACGATATCACCCCAGATTTGACGATTTCGTCTGGACTAGGACATCCAGAAGATCTTGTCACAAAACTAAATTTGCATAGTTGGAATCTGTTCCAACGGGTCTCCAATCTAGGCAGAAGTGTGTCTGCGCCGTTGGGACCCTCCCCCGTTGGAGATCTCCCAAATTGGGATGATCTCCAACCTCCTACCTACTCCCTCTAAGCCTATTTAATCTCTAAGATTTTCCCTCCCCAACCCCTGGCTGAAATTTTTTGCAAAGTGATTCCCTCTACATTAGAACATCCTAATCTTGCATTTGCACTAGTTCCACATCAATTTTATTGCAGGTACATCATTGTTTTTTAGCCGGAGCCAACATCCATCATCGTCGATGAACCTGTTCAGATCGAAGGTGATCCTGTCTAATGCGAGACGATTTCGTACTGATGCAAGACGATCTCGACTGCAGCCCACATCGAGGTAATCAGTGCCTGGAGTTTGCTTTTCTCAACTCTGTTTCTGTCATTTTATTCTGTAAATTAGATTATTTATTCAATTTTTATGTTATTTTGCATTTGGAGTTCACCCATTTAGCTTAGATTGCATGCTAAGTTCATGATCTGCTATTAAAGTACAGTAATTGGCTTTAAATTCTGTTCTTAAATATTGTTCAGTATTCATATTGCTATTTGGTGTAATTTGCCTCTGTTAGCACAATAGAATTTCTTGTATTTTACATCTGTTTTCTGTCTTGCAGGTCTCTGGTGAATTTGTCTGACGAATTCGTCAGATCTTAGACGATTCTGTCAGTTTCAGACGATTCTGTCAGATTGCAGGCGATTCTGTCAGATTACAGGCGATCCAGACTGCTTCAAATGTCAGAATATTTTGTAGACATCCGGATCAGGTATTTTTCATTGTCATTCTATAAAATTCTCTATTTTCTGCTTTCAAATCTGTTTGCTGTATTCATGAAAGTTGCATTTTCATGTAGTTTTAATTTAGATTCATTCGGCCAAACCTAGGATATGAATGCTTAAGGTTAAAATGAACTCATCAAACACATTCCAAAACCTAGGCATGGAAACTACCGCTAAATGTTTCCTGGTGAACCCACCATCCGTCGAAAAATCACCAAAATACACCTCCCTTGAGAGGCGGGACCTTCGCAAAGTCCTCTTAGTCCGAAGTATCATGACATCCTTTTCCCATCCTCCTTCCGGGCGCGGATCCTATAGCCTGAAGGTAGGGATGCAAAAAATTTGGAGCGATACAGGAGTAATTTGGAAAATTTGGAGATAATTTTAGAGGTGAAAATTTAGGCCAAAGATGACCCTAATTTTAGCAATGATAAGCGCACAATTGCAAGCCTTGTGAAGGGTGCGCATGATGATTTTTTTTTGTGCCTACATACAATGTATGTAATTTTATGTGTATGTAATGTGTACATGTTTGTGAAATATGTTGGATATAAATGAATTTTGTAGTAGATGTGTGTAACCTGGATGTGATGATGCATGTATGAGAGGACTGAAATGTGTAAAGGAAGCACGTGTATCATTGCATGTACCTATATAAATGTGATCCATTCCATGATTTCAGGGAAGGTGGATAATGTAAGGCATGTGTAATGGTTTTGACCAACATAGTTGTGGCAATCAAATCTCAGAACCTTAACTATACAAGTTTTGTGGCAACTTATAACATAATCGGGTTGGTTCAAAGTCTGTATTGGACCTATGTGTGTGAATATGTAAGGTTCATTTATTCATTTTGAGGGAGGTATGATTAACCCATTGTAGATGCTACTGGACTAGCTAGCTCATCCATCCACAATAGTTATCTATACAAAAGTGAGATGCTAATGTTACAGAAGTGTTGCCACCTGTAAGATTATTCCACTGGTAGGCAGGCTCTTGGAGCCTATTGATAGCGATGGAAATCATCCCATGGTGTTATGTTGAACCTAAGGACCAAAGGTGATAAGCATAACATGGGTGCTATCAAGAGGTATTTCCTTTTATTTTCTGTCCCTCATCTAGTGTTGACCTATTTGATTGTGGTAGTGCTCTTTTCTTTTATTTTTTATTTTTTTTACTATTCTATGATGATTTTTTTTCGTCTATTCTAAGGGCTTTGGTTTGTTTTTTTCCCTATTCTTACCTTTTGCTTATGCTTGATCCCTTTGTTTATCCCCAGGTCGTATGTTGACCATGCAAGCGATAGGATGAGCAGGGGATATTGTTCGCTAGATGGTGATATCTACTCAAAATGTCCTCTTTTATAGGCTTAAAATTTTTAATGTGTAACTTGTGAGAAGTTCATGAGAGAAGTCGAACCATCCTAAATGACCATAAGAAGAATGTACAAGACTCAGTAGCTATGGGTGACACTAGATTTCCTGAACTATGAAGTAGTCAAAATTAAACATGATACCTATGTATACCGTGATCCTGAAAAGGGGGAATGGATATCCAGATGGTGATGTTAACAAGTGCATGTATTACTCCTGTTGAAGGCACATTTTTAGAAAAAGAATGCACAAACTTGAAATGAAGCAGACGATTGCCCCAATGTGTGGGGTGTGTGTATAATAGATGATAAATTGTGACCTGTGAGAATGCATGTAGTAATCACAAGAAGCAGAAGGGCGAGCAGGTGGGATTCTCAGATGGAAGAGATGAGAAGAAATAGGTATTGGTAACCAGCAAGATGATGGGATCACCAAAATCAAAGGAAGATAGAAGAATAATAGATCAACATAGGTATGTAGCCGCTCGAAGCATGACCATACAACTACGCGAGGAAGTAAGAAGAAGTAGAAGAGGAGAAAAATGAAATGTAAGATACGTCATCAATGGATGATTTTGATTTTTTGTATTGTTGTTTTTATTTTGTGGATACTTGTTGGGTTCGATGTTGTATGTACAAGAATGTACAAGCAAGGAAGGTTGTTCATGGAAGCAAAATATTTGTGAGGACAAAGAAGTGAAAAATTGTTGTGCTATGCTAGGCTATGTATGCTATGCTATACTAGGCTACGCTTATGACTAGGCTATGCTATGCTATTCTAGGCTAATGCTACGCCTATGACTAGGCTATGCTATTCTAGGCTATGACTAGGATATGTGTATGCTAAGCTAGGCTAATGCTACGTCTATGACTAGACTATGCTATTATAGGCTATGCTATGCCTATGACTAGGCTATGCTATGCTAAGCTAAGCTAATGCTATGCTAGGCTACTGCTATGCCTATGACTAGGCTATGCTATGCCAAGATAGGATAATGATATGCCTATGACTAGGCTATGTTATGCTAAGCTCGGCTAATGCTACGCCCATGACTAGGCTATGCTATGCTAGGCTATGCTATGGAGAAATCTAGTTCCAAGTTTTTGCTAAGGTTTTTGGAAAAACCTATCAAAATTTTTACTAAGGTTTTTGGACAAACCTATCCAAATTTTTACTGAGGTTTTTGGAGAAACCTATCCAAATTTTTACTAAGGTTTTTGGAGAAACCTATCCAAATTTTTACTGAGGTTTTTGGAGAAACCTATCCAAATTTTTATTGAGGTTTTTGGAGAAACCTATGTTGATTGTTTTTGTTGAGGTTTTTGGAAAAAACCTTTGTGGTGATTGTTTTTGATGAGGTTTTTTTACAAAAACCTTTGTTTTTACTAAGAGATTCTAAAAAATAATGTTCCAAAAATTTTGTTGAGGATTTTGGAGAAACCTAATTTTTAGAAAAACCATTATGATGAAGGTAAAGCAAAGGATACAACCTTTGACCATGGTGATTGATTTTATTTTATGAGATCAAGGTAAAGGATGCAAAATTTTGACCCTAGCTATTGGTTTGATTTGACGAGAGCAAGGTAAAGGATGCAACATTTGACCCTGGTGATTGATTTGGTTTGATGAGGGTAAGGCAAAGGACACAATCTTTGACCCTGGTGATTGATTTTATTTGGTGAGGGTAAGGTAAAGGATGCAACATTTTGAGCCTCATGATTGATTTGATATGATGAGAGTAAGGTAAGTGATGCAACCTTTGACCCTGGTGATTGATTTTATTTTATGAGGGTAAGGCAAAGGATGCAAATTGTTGACCCTAACGATTGATTTGATTTGATGAGGGTAAGGCAAAGGATGCAACCTATTTACCCTAACGATTGATTTGGTTTGATGAGGGTAAGGCAAAGAACACAACCTTTAACCCTGGTGATTGATTTGATTTGGTGAGGGTAAGGTAAAGGATGTAACATTTTTAGCCTGATGATTGATTATGATGGCCAAATACCATGAGGTTCATGGCAAAACCTGTTGTTGTTGAATGAATTGTTGATGTATGAAAGAGTGCAACCTTTTAACAAAGGGATGCATTTTGGTAGGATCAAGTAATATTATGAGATTGATAGTGATTTATATGTGAGTGCCTTGTTGGGTGGCACCATCATAATTAGATGAAAGGCGATGAAGTGGGAGTGTGCAAGGAGGATTAACTTTGAAAAAGGGAACTATGCTTAAAAAGAAGGAAAATCCTCTCCTAAGCGTAGAAGTGGTTTGAAAATGAAGGGGATGTGATCCTTGAATTGCAAAATCATTTAGAGGGAGGGGGAGAAAAATCCCCCAATCATAAATATTTTGTGGAAATGAGATGAATTTTATCAATTGTGAATGATGAAGTGGAAGGAGGTAAAACCCCAATTGTGAATGATGACTTGGAAGAAGATGAAATTTACCCCCAATGTTTGAATGATGTAGATTGGAAGTTTAAATTATGTATGGGGAGAGGGTAAAGCTACCCTCGATTGAAATGATGTATGGGAAGGAGATGATATATTCCCAATTTTGAATGGTGTATGGGGAGAAAATGAAATTTTCCCAATTTTGAAATGTTTTGTGGGAATCAGATGAAGTTACACCGGTTTTGAATGATGGATTAGGGGAAGGTGAAATTACCCCTAGTTTTGAATTATGGATTGGGAGCATATGAGGTTACCCCATTTTTGAATGTTTGATTGATTGGGAGCATATGGAGTTGTCCCAGTTTTTAATGATTGATTAATTGGGAGCAGATGATGTTGTCCCAATTTTGAATGATGGTTTGGGAGTATATGAGGTTACCCCCATTTTGAATGATGGATTGAGAGCATATGAGGTTACCCCCATTTTGAATGATTGATTGGGAGCAGATGACGTTGCCCCCAATTTTGAATTATTGATTGGGAATAGATGAAGTTATCCCAATTTTGAATGATGTATTGGGGGAATATGAAATTACCCCCAGTTATTAATGGTGGATTTAGACCAGATGATGTTGTCCCATTTTGGAATGATAGGTTGGGAGGAAGTGAAATTCCACTAGTTTTTTGGATGGTGGATGGGGAGAGGGTGAGATTATCCTTGGTTGAATTATGTATGGGGAGAAGGTGAAGTTACCCCCATTTTAAATGGGAGAGGATGAAATTTCCCCCCAATATTGAATGATGGATTGGGAGGAAGTGAAACTCTACTAGATGTGGAGAGTGTGATGGAAAGAGAGAAACTCCTCCAAATCATGAATGATGGATTGGAAGTAGATTAGAAATGTTCATAGTTGTAAGGGATGTAGAACAAATGGATAAAAACATTATAGAAGGATAATAAAATGAATGGTGGAATGATGAAGATGTGATTGAAAAATGATGAACAATGAAATGTGAAAAAAGGAAGAATGGTGAACGCAACATAGCAAAAAGGAATTCTATGTAGGAGGAAGGTGAAAAATGGAAGTGGATGATGGTGGAAGTGGAGGAATGGGCACATCTCGATGTGGTGGATAGTGTTGATTATGAGTAGTGATGCTAATCATGCCAACCACTCCATGGGAAAGAGGATTACAGTGGACATGACTTACCTTGATTGGGCTTATTGAGTGGGTTGAGTCTCATGAGGATTAGTCCCCCCCATGTTTAGGTAATGGGTTTTTATAATTACCCAAATTTTGATTTTGTGGTGTGATGGGGTTTGAAACTTGAATAGTACCATGATCGATAAGATTCTCTATTAAGTAGCAAAGGTGTGACAAGAATGGACGTCATGGCTAGGCTGGTGATGGTAAACACAAAAGGCATGTTATATGTGCCCATGAGGGTTGGGTCGAGTTGGATCTATGGGTTGAATATTCGGTAATGTGATATGACCAGCATCAAACAACATTTGTAATAAAGTAGGTAGAGGCTCAGAAAGTGGAGTCCAATTGCGATGTCGACATGGAGTATGGGGATTGTGAGCTCGTTGCAGTTTGGATGGAGGATGCACATCAGTCTAGAATAATTATTGTTGTGGAGGAGGAGGCTATGAGATTGATGAAGAAGATGGAGAGGCTACCACTACTTAGTTGGTCTATGGTGGCTCTGAGAAGGGTTGATTTGGTGTGTTGTAATTGAAGTGAGGATTTGCAATGTAAGATGAATTTTTTGAAGTTTGATTTTACCAGATTGGACCTTGATATCCTCGATAACCTTTGCCTATGAAATAGCATCTTCAAAAGTGCGGCTTTGGTGAAGTTGGAGGGATGTGGAGATGTGTTTATGGCAACTCTTGGAAAAGAGTGTCACTAGTTCTATGGTGGGGAGGCTATGGACGAGGTCATGGATAATCGCTTTCCATATGGCAATGAACTCCAATGGGTTCATCATCTGCCTGTCGTAAGGCATAGACATCAAAAAATGTGGTCTTTTTCTTAATGTTTATGGAAAAGTGCTCTAAGAAGGAATTGGCCAGCTACTCAAAGGTATATAGGCTATGGTGTGGGAGCATGTTGTACCAATCCAATGTTGATCCAGTGAGGGATAGGGAGAAGGTACACAACAGAAGAGGATTACTACTATGAAGCTGGTAGCAGGACAAGTGGTAGTTGCTCACATGTTCTCTTGGGTCTTCCTTACCTCTATACTTGTCAAATTTTGATATTTTGAAGTGATAGGGATAGGGAGGAATGGAAAATTATGGGTGAACTTGCTCATTACATAGTTCATCATAACAAGGCTTTTGTGGCCTGTAGCTAGAGATGCGTAGGTTTAATATTTTGACTTCATCCTGTAAGAGTTAAATTTTGGGTGTCATAGGCATCGAGGGTTGGGCTATGGTAGGCTGACCCTATGGATGTGGTGGATATTGGTATTGTTATTATTCATAATACTATGGGTAATAATGTTGTGCCTGATCATGATAAGGTGGGTACTGGGTGACATGTGTTGTTGTGTCTATGGGAACACTAGGTTGTGGGGTAGGCATCTATTGTGGTTAGTAATATTATGACTGTGAGGCATATGGTTGTGGCATAGGTACTTGTTGGTTTGGAGCCTACTGTACTGGTTGAGCCATGGGTGGTGATGACCAAACTAGAGGAGGCATAAAGAAGATAGGTGTAGCTGGTGGTAGTGTAGGTGTTAGTACTACTAGAGCCAGGGATGGTTGAGATGTGGTATATAAAGACAGGATATGTCTCTGCCCTAGAGGGGAGGAAGTAGGGAAGCTAAACTATGTGGAATAATTTGGTTGAGTGGGTGGATAAGCTATCAGTGTCAGTCCATAGGTAGGAGGGATATTGGTAGTGGGAGCCTGAAAAGAAATAGGTGGTGGTATCCTAATGGTAATTGTAGGCATAGGTGGCTCTAAAGTTTGGGTGTCGTACACTTCGGATGCTTGAGAGATAGGTGGGAAAGCTACTAAAAAAGCGGGATAAGCTATTGTAGGCCCGAAATGGCCACATACTTAGTAAAATTTTGTATAATTTTGACTAAGTCATAAAGCTATCATTCTACTATAGAATCGGGTTGATAATATGAGTCCGCTCGATAGTTATTCAATTTTGCAATGTTTGAAGTGATTTCGAGTAATTGCATTTCGGGTATGGAATGACAACAAATCTCAAATCCATAAAATTTCTTGAGATATGGTGATGTCAGCTGCAAAAAAGTGTTGAGTAGCCTATTTGCATATATCCGATTCCAAAAAAGTCTTTTTGTTTCCCGATCTGGATTGGAGTTATTTTCAAATGCACAAAAGTCACAAGGAAATGATGACATCAGTAGAAGAAAAGTGTGAAATGGCGATCCAGGGAATAAACGAGTATTTTTATTTTTAGAATAAAGATAAAGCAAAATAGTTGAATAATGATGAGGCAGAAGATAAAATCCTAGAGCGGATTCAAGTTTCAGATACTTCATATCCGGATTGGAGATTCTACTACTAAGAAAGACGATGTCATAAGCAGAATGACATTTACCTTGTGTCGGATTGAATATGAACCGTGTGATGAAGAAGATCGATAATGGAGGTTAGTCTTCTAGGTTTTGGTTGTTTAAAAGATGTTTTTGTATCAGAACTGTAATAGTTGGTCAGAAGATGAAGCATCGAAGGTTTCCAAGAATATCAAACTAGAGGCAGTTATAGATCGACAATGGAAATCTATTCCCAAGAAGGATTGATAGAAATGTATGATCTGGAATGTTCTAAATTGTAGTTCTACTGAGCGACCAATAAGTTGTAGAGACCATGTGCTATCATGACGGACTCCCTTCTAGCGAACCAATGAGCTAATGCCCCCTAACTCTTTATTGAGTTTTTGTAACAAGATTTTGTGTATTGTTTCTTGATTATTGTAATATGAAAAACTATAAGTAGAGGTCGAACCCTCATTTTGAAGGGTCGACTCTAGTGTGTTTGCCTGTGCTATTGTAAATATTCCTGAAGAGCTAAATGAAAGGAGCAATACATTGATCTTCACCTCAAGTTCGCATTCTAATGCTTGATGTTAGAGGTTAAAATTTCATAGTTGCATTTCTATAAATACTTAGATGGTTAGTTTGTGCCTGTTTTGGATTACTAACCGTTGTGAGTAATTGAAATCTACTTTGAGTTCGTTATATGTTATTGGAAAGTACATTTCTATAAAATATAAATGTTTGGTGAATCCTATTATTTGGATTATCATTCCCTGGGTATTGAAATTTCTTGCTATAACATTTCTTTGTTATGCATTAAATATATGAAATGATCTATTATGAGATAAATGTTGATATGAGTATATATCCTTAATATGGTTTTTAGGAGATTTTTATGATGGTGCAATGTTGTTAACCTATCCATCCATTGTTATCTAAATCTCTCTAACCCTAACCTTATCTTACCCTAAACTCCAAACCCTAAGTGAGCATAATTGTGTCAACAACTTGCTAATTTGAGAAGGAACCAACCTACTCTGGAGGTTGGATCGAAAACTCCTATTTTGGTCCATCCAATTTTGAGTGTTGAGCTGCAGCTATCAGGTGCAAGCCTAGACAAAAACTAGAAAGATATACAACCACAGTACTAAGTGAAAAATTGGTGCAATTTAGTGTCCAATATTTTTTGGCATGCCCAGTGGGACCAGTTCACAAGGAACATGAAACCCATCAAAAGAGTTATTGTTATCTCAACCCGAAGGAATCAAGATTGGGTGAATTTTCTTGACCTTGTTAGTGGAGAAAAGAAAGTTCACTTGGTGACTCCCTGGTCAGAAGACCTTGAAAAAGTATTGTAGACCAGTGCCCTTTCATGTATACCAGGTATTTCAAGAGCAACAACTCTGATTATTTCTTTCATTATGAGTTACCTCAGAGAGGGGCTACTGTTATCAAAAGTTTGGATTAAGATTTTATTGAAGAAGAAGAACTTCTGGAAGAAAACCCAATAGTTACCCCAAGAAGACCTACAACTAGAAACATGGTACATAATGTGGCTCCTAATCATCCACTTCAGAAGTACCCTAACTAGGATTCAACTGAACCCCTTATATTAGCACAAATGGATGCCATCCCCAAGCATATATCTAAGGCAACCCCCACATATGATGGATTTGGAAAAATAGCTTACGAGCACTGTCAAGATATATTGAATCTAGCAACAATCCATAATATAAAGGAAGAAAATATTATTGTTAGAATTCTAGCCCTGTCCTTTCGTGGAAAGATATTGCATTGGTTCAGAACTCTAGAAGATAATTCCATCACTTCATGGCAATATTTGGCTGAACCATTCATAGAAGAGTTTAATGAATTTGCTGATCCTTTTTCCCTACTGAATCAGCTTACAACCATGCAAAAAACCCAGCAAGAAACTGTCTCAAACTTCAATTTGAGATTTAGTAGAACATGGAAGATAATTCCCCCCATTGCTAGACCAATTGCATGTTTAGCTTATATGTATTATATATGTGCCCTGGGATCAAAACTAGGTCTCTAGACACAACAGTCTGGAGTAGAAACCTTTCCCCAAGTTTATAATGTAGTCATCCATGCTGAAAATATCCTAATAAATGTGGGAAGAATTTTCCCCAAAATTGTGTTACCCTATAACTCAAAAATCAATAGTGGCCTTGAACAATCCACAAAGTCCTCCTACATGGACCCCCTTACTTTACCATCTCCATATCTACAAATGAATATGATTCCTTAGTCTAAACTGGTAGCCTCTACACCTCTTTTTCCTCCCCTTCCTTCCCAACCTTCTCAAGAATTGTCTGCTATTATAGATATACAAAATACCATGAAAACTTTGAGTAACAAAATGAATTCAATAGAAAATAGAGATCAGGAAAGGTCACAATAGAGGAGATTCCAATTTGTGAACAAAGATCAAAGGCCTGGTCCTAGCAATAGTACTAGGGTTAGGGTGAATGCAACATATGAGGAGCCAGAGTGTTCTGCAGATACCACTCTTGCAAATGTTTGGTGTTTGGTATGCAATTATCCCCATGACTCATAATATTGTGTGATGTATCAACACCATGTTCAGAAATATATGGATCAAGCTAAAATAAATCATAAGGGGAGGGTTAATATGTTATGGCACCCTAACTAGATCGTGGCCGAAAAAGAGTTGAATTAAGAAAGCCCAATTTCTATGATGATAAGATCTATAAAGAAAGCTTTACAAGTAAACCCCTAGAATATGGGACAATTCCAGGCCCCTTCTCAAAAGAAAGCTGACTCCCTCCCTCAAATAAATGATACTTTTCCTATTACTCAAGCTAGATGGAAGGAGAAGACATATAGTCTCCCTAAAAATATTGAAATAGAAATAGGAGACAAAATGAGATCCAAAGGTGAAGATCAATAAAGGCTCAGGTTCCCCTCTATTACCAAAAGATAAATATTAGAGGCAACCCAACAATACAAAATGAAATATGGTGAGCCAGATAGAGGGCTAGAAAGACTATCCCTGACCAATTCTGAGTACAACATTGTTGAGGAAATGAAAAGGATTCCATAAAAAGCTAGCCTATATGGCACTCTTTTCATCCCTGGCTAGATTGACCTTCTTAAAGATTCCCTCAGCAAAAATCCCCAGAATAGACCAACCACCACCATCCTCAGTATACCACCAGAAAAGAGAGAAATGACACCTACTATTCTAAAAAACAAACCTCCCCTTTCTACATATCCTTAAGAATGGAAGTATGGGTAGTCCGAAATTGTATGATTGATTTAGAAATATCAACCACAATTATGCCTAAGGTGCTCTGTAAAGAAATGGGTATGGAATATACCTGATATTATCCTAGAGTGTTGCAATTAGATGGGATACCTATAAAAATAGTTGGAGTTATTATATACGTACTGATGAGGTTGCATAGAGCTCTCGAGGTAACAATGGTGCAGGAAATAGTGGCGGTAGAATTAGAACCTTATTTCGGGTTATGCCTCTCAAGAGAATTTACTGCAAAACTAGGAGGATGTATGTACATGGATTATTCTAACATGGTAATCCCTTTCAAAAGAAAAAGGATAAGGATAACACCTGAGAAACCAGTTGCTTATCATATTGAAAAAATTGAAGAGGATCTGTGCAATATTAATCCTGTGGAGGAATTTGAGCTAGTGGAAAACATTGAAGAGCTAGACATTGAAGATGAGTTGCCTTTCAAATAAGACTATAGTCAATTTGGAACTAGTATGGTACATACACTATCACAACTGAACTGGAAAAGAAACTCTCTGCTATTTATAATCAATCCTTAAGAAACAAATAAACATGGGTTATGCATTTTTATGGTGCTAAATGTAGAAATGGTGCAGGGGCTAGTGTGGTTCTACAATCACAGTCTGAAGGGATAAAGAATTTTTCTTATAGACTGACATGGTCATGTACCAACAATGTCACAGAATATGAGGCTTTGTGCCTCGTATTGATGCAAGCAGAAGGTATGGAAATCAAGATTTTGAACATATATGGTGATTCTAATTTTTGTGATCCTGAATCTAGTTTTTGTGCCTAGAGAAGATAATCACCTGGTAGATTCTTTGGAAAAAAAGGGAGCTAATTTCAATCCTCCTATAGATTTTGGAACTAAGAAGACCAAGGGAATTAAAATGGTTTTCAGACCTGTGGTGCCATACAAACAAATATTCTGGCAGATTTTTGAAAGTGATGAAAAAATTCTAGATTTTATGATACGAGAAGCATGCTTCTTAACCATCCAAGAGGAAGACTTGGAGGAAATAGATCAGCAAGAATTTATCCAACTAAGAAACAATCATATTCCAAGGGGACTGGTCACCCTGGAAATTCTATTTGATAATGAAGATAGAAAGAATGTTGGAGCTATGAAGGTCGGTAAAAAGATCTATAAGGAAGTGGAGGTCGAAATAGGAAAGAAGCTCAATGTTGGGATCCAATGTTCACCTGAGGAAGCAGAGGAGATTAAAGCTTTATGCTTAAAATACCAAGACACTATGGATTGGTCATATGAATACCTTAAGGTGTATAACAAAAATATTATCCAACATACCATTAAGTTAGAACCCGATGCTAAACCATTCTGACAAAAATAGAGGCCTGTTAATCTAAGGATAGAAGCAATTATGAGGGAGGAAATCTTAAATATACTGAAGGCTAGGATAATATATCCAATAAAACATTCCACTTGGTGATGCGTAGTCGTTATACCATCATTAATTCTCAATGAATCTGTCAATCCATGGCAGTGTACAAGGCTATCTACGGAAGAAGAAGTGAAACAACTATAACTTAGGTCAATCTAGAGCAACAGGTTTTATTGGTGGAACCGGTTGTGTGGGGGGTTTTGGAACATTCCTATATCTAAATTGCATGAATTAAATCTTAATCTAAGTTGCAGAATTGGAAACTAATCATTAACTGCAGAAATGAAGTCCTAATTACAATTGCAGAATGAGACCTAATTATATTGCAGAAATAACAGTTGCATAATTGAAAGTCTAATCCTAATTGCAGAAAGGAAATCTAATTACTTTTGTAGTAATGAAACTCTAGATATAATGTGGAAATAAAAAATTTCAAAGCTCTGTAACATAAGGTTGTCAATCTTCTGTGCAGGATTTGACAGCAAAACATAAAATGTAGGAAATTGCTGAAAAATAGTAAATTCTAGAAATAACAGTCTGAAATAAAGTGGAAGCTTTGCTAAAAGTAAGATTGCAACTAAAAAATTAAGCACAAGGTTAATCTAAGCATAAATAAACTAAGACTGCAAATATTATCAACTTTTTACAAGCAATTGAAATAACAAGTTCTACAACTCATTCTACTGTAGCAAAATCAGAATAAAAACCTACTTGTTAGTCCTCCTCCTAGGTCTGGAAGTGGCCAGCCTCTTTGTCTAGAAGAAGGTGTAAGTCTCTCTCTCTTTATAAATCTTAATCACACTCATTTACAAGCAATATGAAATAGAACTGGTGCACTTTATTGATTAGAAGACATGATTACAATAATTCTGCTAAAAAACTATTACAGGACTGTAACAGTCAATTTCTACCTATACTCTGTATTTTCTGTTAGCTTCTTTATACTATTTTATACCTCCTTTACTATCTACTAGGCTCAACCTGAATGAAAGCAATATTTATAGCTATCCTATGATCTGATTACAAACAAAGAATATCTCAAAAGATCTAATCCTACAATGCTGCAACAAATTCTGGTTTTATCCTAGAAGAGGACTAAAACTTGATCTTTTCCTTAATGATGGCTTTGGTCAACAATGACGGAAAATACAGATGGAAGATCTTTCCTTTTACCTTTTCATACCTTTATTTCCCTTTTTTCGGCTTCAAAAATCGGTCAACAAGTCAAAGAAACACATTCTATTCTTCATTCCAAAGATAAGTGGCTTCATTCCGAAGACAATGCAATTCTCATTTCGAAGATCGCTCATTCCGAAGATACTGCATTCTCATTCTAAAGATTGCTCATTCCTAAGATACTGCATGCTTCATTTCGAAGATCCGCTCATTCCGAAGATACTACATTCTTCATTCCAAAGATCCGCTCATTTCGAAGACGCTGTGATCTTTCATTCCAAAGATATCTGTTCATTTCGAAGATACTTCGGAATGAACAAATGTATGCTTTTCCAGTGATTTATTCTGCATCTCTCAGGTGGGTTATCTCTTAAGATCAAATTCCAATGGTCTTCATCCCTTTCCTCATGTGAATTTCATGCCTTGCTATTTATGGACAGCTGGCTGGAATTTACATGGAAAAGACCAGTTTTTGCTGCACAACAACGGTTTGCTTGCACTTGTTGCGGATTTAGGTGAAATAAATGCTTGAGACAAATCAAAACATGATTAGTGAAATGCTGCTATTATTCTAATCATATCCCATTTTAGCAAATCATAGCAAAAAGAACACAAAACTATGCAAAAAGTTGTAAAATCAGCATATAATATTTCAAATACATTGATCATGCAAAATGGTTAATATACGGCATATTGAATCAACTTAACTAACATATCAGATAAAACATAAGAGTTTATAGACACTTTTAGTGTTCAAAACATGTTATGATTGAGGCATTTCCGGGCCTCATCATTTTCCCCCCAACTTATATTAATGCATGCCCTCATGCATTCTGTTGGGCTATGGAATCACATATGTCCATGTTTAGATTCCATGACCTATAGAATAATTTATTGCCTATGTAATAACCCTTGTTTTCTTAATTGTTTCTGAGCCAATATTCAAAATTTTCATCAGGCTGGGCATCTTCCTCAAAGTAGAATGAAATTGGAGTAATGATGGTCGGAGGCCTAAACCTGAGACCTATCCAGTTATGTTGCATGATCTGAATCAGCTAGATTACACCTTCTACTCTTCTTCTAGACCATTCTAAGTTGATGGGGGAGATAGGTTCTCTTTTCCTCAAAGACATGGAAAGTTTAGCCCATCTGTCTCTGCATACTGACAATGCTGGGAAGAAATTGTGATCACAAAAATTGTTAAATCTGGCCATAGAGTCCCTTAAATTGTTCAAGTACATTCTCTTTATATCATCCCTATTCATCATTGAGAAGTGCTGCCTGGTGATAACTAGGTGATTTGGCTGGATTGCTCTAACTAACAACTCAACCCTTGTTTTAATCACTTTATTCTATTTTTTCTCTTGATCCTAGTAAAGCTGATTCTGCAAAGTAGACATACATGCTCTCAACTGAACATCTCTAATGTAGATTTGAGGATGAGAGTCAACTTCCTTTGGAATGAAGAAACTATGTAAAAACAGTTCACACAGGAGATTTTCTTGCTCAAAAGGACTGTCAAAATATGCCTCCAGAAAATCTGCAATAGTTTCCAATTTATATGGGAGGTTTGAAGTAATCCTCATGACCTGCCATCTGAGGTATTTTTCCTTCAAAATAAGGCTGTAAAATTTGGCTGGTCGTCTAAATTGGACTAAAAATTTAGCAATTTGGCATAAGTCAGACACCTTTTCTTTCAATGCCTAAATTTTTGTGTCCTTGGCTTCTAGTTGTTTTGCTTCCAATTTAAACTTTTTAGTTTTAGTGGCAAGCTACTCATATCTAATCATCCAGCTAGCTATGTCAGCATTGTACTATTCTAGAGACATAGTATTAGGTGGTCTTACTACAGGGGGGATCCTAGGTAGCAAATTTATCTGAACTCCTTTTTCTGCCACTTCCACTGGCTGTTCATCTGTTAATAACTCTACTTGCACCCCCTTATTTTCTATTTCTATGGGGTTGTCATCAGATAGTATTTCTACTTGTACCCCCTTATCTGTTGTTTCTACTGAAAGTGTAACAAGTTGAAATGTAGGGACCTCAATAGGAGTACTTGAACATTTTCTTGCTGCTAGGACTATTCCTGTGTTGGTGGCTCATCTTAAACATCCTCTGCTATGCTCTTCACCATTTTTGAAGCATCTTCAGAACAAGAAGGCAATGCTTCAGAATAAGATGGTGCTGCTTCAGAATGAACAGGCACTTCTTCAGAATGAAGGAGTGATGTTTCAGGATGAACTCCCATGTCTGCCTCAATAGAGTCATCTGTCCTTGATAGACCCAGAAGCAATTAAGCCAAATTGTCTTCATCATTGGATATAGCTGGCTATTTTTCAGATTGTGACAACAGTTTTCTCAATTCTGCCACTTCTTGCTGAAGCTCTGCAATTTTTCTTTCTTGCATCTCAATGATGCTTTCTTTCTCTGAAATCCATTTGGTCTGTGTTTTGACAACACTCCTTGCTGCCCTCAGCTGCTCTGTGATGTCTTCCACTTATGTTTCTGCTTCAGAAGCTGATGCAGGCAAATCAGTTGTAGTTGGCTACTCAACCAATATTCCCTCTTCTTCTGCAACAATTTGTTCTTGTTCAGGAGGCTCTGTGAGACTGTCTATAAGGGTATCTACCATATCTATAGCCTATTGAACTGTAGCTTCCTCCAAACCATCCTGCTCAGTTTCTGCCTCAGCTATCTGTTCAGGGAATTCTGGAAAGTTTTCAAATCTTTGGTTGTATCTCTGTGACATCTGGGGTGCTTGGTCTATCTTCTTCCTCCATGACCTGTTCTGTAGTTTCTTTCAAATGGATTCTTGTAGACCTCCTAGTTCCAGATGCAAAATTCTTCTTTTTGCTCTATTTTTTGGTGACAGTAGGGGTCATGGGGTCAGTTTTAGATGCCTCTGTTTCCCTTGTTGTTTCTACCTCTGTTTGGTTAAGTGCCTCACTTCTCTGTTCTGACAAATCAGTTGCAGCTTTAGCAAAATGAACCTTATTTTGTTTTTCTGCTCTGCTACCAGTTCCAGATCCTCTTCTCTTTTGTTTCTTAGCTCGTGAAATTGAGGGTTCAGGGGCAAGGTTTTTTGCTTGTGGGGTGTAGTTCTATAACAGCTTTAGGGGCACCTTCTACAGTTTTTTTGCAACATCTTCTACAACATTTTTTGCAGCAGCTGTTTCCTCTTCTGTAGCAACATCAACAGCATTTGGTTCTTCTTCTTCCTCACTTTCATCCCCAAAAATGACATCATTTAGGGTAGAGTAAAACCTGTCAAAAATCCTAAGGTTTCCTCTAAAATGGTGTTGGCAAACTAATTTGATGAGGCCATGATGGCGAAGGCTTCCTTTACCCTCCTGATATCTCTTTGCCATGTTCTTTAACTCTTGATACGAGATACGAGGAAGATTTACCCTAACTTCTGGTTGTTGCCCACCATGTCTGAGATGGTTCAAAAATCGCAAATGATGCCCTGATAACAACACACTACCCTTCACAAGTTAGAAATTTAATTACCCAGGTGGCTACTTCATCCCAGGGTTCCTGCAGGCTGGCCCTTTTTAACCCTTTGCATGTGTTGTTATGGGTTAAGTACTATGGTTCTCTATCATTTTCTTCTACAAACTGATTAACTACATTTGCCAATGTGTTCTTGCCAGATCTAGAAATTGAAATCCCTTCTAATGGTAGCTCAGTAATCTGACTTAAAATTTTAGGGCTTACCTCAATAGTCATGTCGTTAACATGTGCTCGGTTGTTTCTGAATGTATGGGTGAACATGCCAGCAAAATATTCAGAAGACACATTGAATTTATCTAGAAATGGCATAAACCCTCCATCTTCAAAAATCTGCACAACTACCAGATTTTCTTGAAGGTAAGTGGTATCTGCAGGTTATGTTCTGATCTTTTGCCCCATATTTTTTGTTTAAAAAATGTATATTGCGGCTGTTGTTCTTCTGCTGGATCTCTGGCTATTTTCTATTGCAGATTTGTAGAGTTTTAGTTTGAAACCTTCGTTGCCCTGTTTCTCGTATTCTTCTTCAGAATGAACCGTAACCTGTGCACTGTACTTCGCAAACATGTCTTTGGAAAGAAAGGTGGCACACATTTCTACTTTTGTACTATACACCTGTTCGTTGATAATTGCATGGATGTCCTTACAGTCAGATCCACCTCATTAGTTTTGCAGATTCTCACGTGCATGTTTATTGGCATTAAAAATTGGTGGCATATGGTTGGTAAAAAAAAAACCATGTGCTGAATGACACGTGTTCCTTCATCGCATGCAAATTTTTTTTTGATTTTATCGTACCTTATTTTCTTGGATGCCATGTGGAAATGCTCTTTTCAAATATTATAACTTATCGTGCAGACAAAATTTCATTCCAAAGATTATGACCTCATTTTGAAGACAAGTCTTCATTTCGAAGACAAATCCTCATTTCGAAGATTATGACCTCATTTCGAAGACAGGTCTTCTTTACAAAATTTTCATTCCAAAGATTAATCCTCATTTCGAAGATCAGGCTGTATTGTGAAGGTAAATCATCATTCCGAAGACAGATCCTCATTTTGAAGACAGATCCTCATTCCAAAGACAGATCTTCATTCCGAAGACAGATCTTCATTCCGAAGACAGATCCTCATTTCGAAGACAGATCTTCATTCCGAAGACAAATCCTCATTTCGAAGACAGATCTTCATTTTGAAGATGATGCAGCAAGTCGTCATTTCGAAGACCAAGTTTCATTCTGAAGACAAATTTTCATTTCGAAGACAAAGTTTCTTTCTGAAGACAAAATGCAAAATTCATTTTGTTGTCATTCTGAAGACAATTTCAATCCGAAGATAATACAGCGAGCACTCGTTTTTGGCATTCTTTCGAAGATTAGGCAGAAATCAATATTTTCATTTTCAAAACATGTCTTAAGTATGCCAACTCTTATGAATACCTTTTATGCTAATGGTTAATTGTCACATACTATATACCAATCATTGTACAATGAAGAAATGTAAGAAATATATACCTGATAAAAATAGTTAATGCCAGTTTTGAAGAATGACTGCTTTTGTTGATATTCTGCTGAGATTTTCTGCAACATTTCAAAACAAATGCACTTGGTGAATTTGTACAATGAAGGTTCAAAAATTTATCAAGGTTATGCATGCTAGAAAACTGGTTTTCATGCACACCAACTCAGTAGTGCCTTAAGAAAAGGTTTTCACTGCTGAGTTATTCATTTTTCTCTCTTCTTTTTTTCTTGATTTCCCCCTTATATATATATATATATATATATATATATATTTTTACCTCTCCTTTTCTCTCTTTTTTTTCTCTTTTTTTTTCTTGATCCTGACTATGCCCATGAAGGAATTTCATGATTTCCCCTGAAACCATGCCCATGAAGGAATTCATACTCATAATTTATTCATCTTTTTGTTTTCTATTTTTTTCTAATTTTTTTTGTATTTTCTATTTTTTCTTGAAATCCACTGATCATGTTGATTGTTTTGAAGTGGAAGAGGGAATCTCTTCCACCTTCTGTGTATCCAAACTATCAAGTTGCTGCAAGAATTCATCTTTAGTCAGAAGTGTATGGTACACCTTGAGACGATGTCCATTCACTACCAAATTTCTTCGTGACCCATCAATAGGGGATAGACGAGCTGCTCCATTGTCAAATACCTCCTCAATCCAGTAAGGTCCCAACCATCTAGTTCTCGGTTTTCTAGGGAAGTCTTCGTATTGAGAATCAAATAGTAAAGCCCAATCTCCTTGTTGAAGTTTCCTCTGTTGAATGTGACTGTCATGCCATAGCTTCCTCTGCTCTTGAATTACCTTAGTCTGGTGCAAAGCATCCAATCTAAGTTCATCCAATGCATTCAGCTACAAAATTCTGTCTGTCTATGCCTACAACAATTCAATTCCAATTTCCAGTGCTGTGCGTAATGTTAGTAGCTCAAATTCAATAGGTAAGAGAAGCTTTTTACCAAAGACTAGTTCATAAGGTGTGAATCCAATAGTGGACTTCCAAGTAGTATTGTAGGCCCAAACTGCTTCAGGTAATTTATCTAGCCAATTTCTCCTATGAAAAGCTACTATTTTTGTCAAGATGCGTTCTAGTTCCCTATTTGTTACTTCAACCTGGCCATTTGCTTGTGGGTGGTAAGGTGATGATTTCCTATGTTTGATTTCATACAATTTTGTAAATGCTTTTATGACTTTGGATGCAAATTGGGGTCCTTGGTCTGTGGTGATAGACCATGGAGCTCCAAATCTCTAAAAAATCTGAGTATACAAGAAATCAGTGACCTTCTCTTCACAAGCATTTTTAAAAGCACGCACCTCTACCCACTTTGTTAGGTAATCAGTGCATACTAGAATATGCACCTTTCCTTGAGAAGGTGGATTAATAGGTCCTACAAAATCAAGCCCCCACCTCTCAAATGGTTCTAAAATCATTTGAGGCTGCAGTGGCATATCATTTGTATGAGTGGGTTTCCCCATTCTTTGGCATGCATCACAATGCCTGATGTACTTTTTCACATCCTTGTGAAGAGATGGCCAATAATATCCTGTCCCTAAGATTTTCCTAACCGTGCTTTTTATAGAATAGTGTCCACCTGAGGGTTCATCATGACAAGCTCTAAGGATATCATACACTTCATCCTTACGGATGCACCTACGTAACACATGGTCAGGACTACACTTAAAAAGCATACCCTTAATCCATTCAAAAGAAAAACTCTGTTTGATCAATTATTTTTTCTGTTTTGAAGTGAAATGTGGAGGAACTTTCCCTGTGACCAAATAATTGGCTATATCTGCAAACCAAGGTGATTGGACTAATATAGCAAATAGTTTTTCATCAGGAAAAGTGTCATCAACTAATTCCCCTTCATATGTGTTCTGCAACTTGGACAAGAAATCTGCCACAACATTAGCTTTTCCTGGTTTTTTGATTATAGTGATATAAAATTCTTGTAGCAACAGAAACCAACGAATAATTCTTGCACTTACCATAGGTTTATTCATCAAATACTTAATGGCTATATGATCTATGTGAATAAATATTTGATAACCTGTGATATAATGCCTGAATTTGTTGATGGCATAAATTACTGCTAGGAATTCCTTCTCAATTGTTGTATAATTTTTCTCGGCTCCTGTCAAGTTCTTGCTAATGTTGTAGATGGTATAATGTTCACCATTATCAATTTGTCCTAATGCTGCTCCAATTCTTGTATTGGAGGCATCAATCTGTATGTGAAATGGTAATGTCCAATTAGGTCCTCTGAGCATAGGTGGAGTTATCAATTTCTCTTTCAGAGCTTCAAATGCTTCCTGATACTTTGTAGTTCAAGAGAATTCAGAATCTTTAGTCAATAGGGCAAACATAGGACTGGCTATTGTGCTAAAGTTGGGAATAAACCTGCGGTAAAAACCAATGTGTCCTAGGAAGCTTCTGACATTAGTTTGAGTTTTAGGAGGAAGGAGATTCTTGATAATTTCAACCTTCTTTGGATCAAATTGGATCCCTTCAGGAGAGATGTGATGACCAAGAACTATCCCTTCCTTCATCATCATGAAGCATTTATATAGATTTAAGGATAAGTGGTATGTTTCACAGTGAGTTAAGACTTTGTCAAAAATTTTCAATGTAAAATCAAAAGTTTGTCCACATACTGTGAAATCATCCATGTATATTTCAACACTTTTGGTGGTCAGATCAGCAAAAATTGCTAGGACTGCTCACTGAAAAGTTTCTAGGGCATTACACAAACCAAAAGGTAAAACCCTATAGGCAAATTTTCCCCATGGACATGTAAAAGTTGTCTTTTCTTGATCTTCAGGTGCAATCTGAATTTTATTATATCCACTAAATCCATCAAGAAAATAAAAGTATCTTTTTCCAGCAAGAGTATCTAACACCTGATCTATGAAAGGTAATGGAAAATGATCTTTGTATGTTACCTTATTCAACTCTCTATAGTCTACACATACTCTCATTTTTCCATTTTTCTTAGAAACTATTACCAATGGAGAAACCCATTGGCTATCAAAAATTGGGTAAATGAATCCTACTTCCAGGAGTTTTTCAATTTCTTCTTTCCCAATATCTCTTAAGGCAGGATTCAATCTTCTTTGAGGTTGTCTGATTGGCTTGAATTCTTCAATATAGATTTTGTGGGTACATATATCAGGATGAACTCCTGACATATCTTTGTAGTTCCAAGCAAAAGCATGAACATGCTTCTACAAGACAACTATCAGTTTTTCTTCCTCTTCCCTAGTAAGTTTGGTTGTAGATGTTCAAAAATTTGCCTGGCTGGACTTCTATTTGTTTTGTATTTAGAAGGACCGAATTCACTCCTTCATACCTGGTGATTAAGGTATTAAGAGGACATTGTTGAGATGGGAGAAAAGAAGCAGTTTTTGTTTTATTGCTGCTTGAGGGAAGCATATCTTGTATGGAACAGTGAGAAGGAAAAATCAGATGATGGTGCCATCCATGTGGTAGTGAAACAGAGTTTCCCTATGATAGTACAGATGGTTCATCTTTAGATTTTTGATTCTCCTCATTCCTTATCAACTGTTGGATATTTGTTGTTTCCCCTTCTAAACCTTGTTCATGCAGAACATTCATCAGGATTGTTTCATTTTCTAAGTTTTCTGTGTCACTGAGGTCTTCTGTGTGTTCTCTTACTACTAAGGTAGCTAGTGTAGAAATGAACTCTTCTGGTTCTTCCTCTGAGTCAGAAAACCATAACTAACCTAAAAATTTGCTATATGGTTTTGCAGGAGGATATAAATAAATCTATTTCAGATCAATACCATTTGAAATAGTCATATTTCCAGATTTGCAGTCTATGAAGGCTGTTGCAGTTGCAAGCCAAGGTCTTCCTAAAATAATGGGATATCCATGTGCTGAATTTCTTGGCTATAAAACCAAAAAATATGCAAGGAATTCCCAAGAAGAAACTTCTATAGGGACATCTTCAATGATTCCTTCAGGTTTTGCAACTAACCTATCAGCCATTTCTAAAATTGTAAATGTGGGGCTGAGATGTTTGAGCTGTAATTGTTCCATTGTATCTTTGGTCATGACATTTATTGCAGCTCCTAGATCCACTAAAATATTTGATATTGGTACTGAACCTATGGTAACTGTGATAACTAGACTTCCTGGGTCACTATACTTTGGAGGTAGTAGTTTTCCAGATAAGAGATCAGCTATCTTTCCTTCAACCTGCACAGTCTTGGGAAATGATTTCTTCTTTCTTCCTGATTTTTTAATGCACAAATTTTGGATAGTACTGTTAATATCTGGTATTTCCTTAATAGCTTGCAATAAGGGCAATGATATAGTCAACTTTTTGAGTTCTTTGACCAATTCTAACTCAGAATTTTCTGTTATTGCATTAAGTCTTTCAGGATATGGAATTATCCTTGGTAATTGTTTTGCTTGTGTCTCTTTCTCTATTGTTGATTGGATTCTCTCTGGTTCCAATTTTTCTTCTGTTTCTATTGTTGGTTGGATTCTCTCTGGTTCTGATGATTCTTGCTCTTCATTTTCTTTGATTTCAATTGAAACTGGTTTAGGTACAACTTTTCCTGAATGAAGTTGGATGTTACTACAATCAAGAACATTAATTTCAACATTTTCTTCGACTTGACCACATAGACAAGAGGTGTCTGTCTTATCTTTGTTTGGATTAGTGATTGGTTGAGTTGGCAATTGAGGTTGTTTCACTTGCTTGTGTTTGCTTGTTATTTTTCTTGAAAATTTTGATTAGGTGCGAGGCAACAAATGCTGAGTTTGACCTTGATTCCTTTGCTTGCCTTGGATAGGACTGGTATTGCTTATTCCATTGTGGTTGGTTTTGCATCCAATGTGGATTAGTCTGATTTTAATTCCAAGTTGGATTGCTTTGATTCCAAGATGGGTTGTTTTGATTCCATGAGGGGTTGTTTTGATTCGATTCCAGTCGGGTTACTCCAATTTGCTTGTGGCCATTCTTGGGAATTTGTCCATTGAGGATAATTCCAAGGACGTTGGGGTGGTTCTGATTGTCCCCAAGGCATAGTACCAGGATTATGCCCCCAATTTGTAGGAAAATGAGGGGGATTTTGATATTGAGAGAAATTTACCCCTTGTTTTGGTCCAATATAATTGAGTTCTTCAGTCTGGTTTTCTAACACAGTTTTGAGTTGTGGTAGCAGGTGGCATTGATCAGTTGAATGCCTTTTTGAATAGATACTACAAATGGCTGAGATAGATGTTTTATTCAAAGGAAATTCCTGCAAAGCATGTTTATTTCTACATCTTGGGCAATAAATTGCCAAATGTTCTATGTTTTTTGCTTTTGCAGACATTTCCCCTAAAGTAGTGTTTAAGTGCACTAGAATATCAGTTTTGAAATTTGCAAGTTCCTCTATTAGGTCCTTTACATCAGTGCCATTTGTGTGGATTTTTCTTCTTCTCTGCTTAGTGCGAGAGTAATTCCTGCAGAGATCCATAATTTTCTCATTACTGAGAGTGGTTACATCCCCTTTTCCCATCAAATTCAGAACTTCTCTGGATTCATCTTGCAATCCTCTCAAAAAGATGGTTTTACATAATTCTAGTTCTACAAGTCCACATCTCCTTTGAACAAAGGAGAACCTATCAAGATAATCTTCCAATGTCTCATCATCTTCCTGCTTGATTCTGAATAACTCATCTTTTCTATTCCTTACACGACAATATTTCTGATATTTGTCTAAAAAGAAAGTCTCCATTTGATCCCAGGTTCTTATGGAATTTGGCTCTAAGCTCATGAACCAGTGCAATGCTGAATCCTTGAGAGTTGAGGGAAAAACCTTAAGTTTTTGATTGTCATTTATATAATCATAGGTCTGACACACTACCTTGAATTCAAACAAAAATTGGTCAAGATATTTAGATACAACACCTCGAAAGGTTGGAAGTACTGAAGGTGAAATGGTCTTCATGGGAGAGTTTTGTGTTGGATTTAGACGAATAGGATATTCAAATGTTCTGGATGGTTGGAGTATATCTTGATCATCTCCTTCATTATGAACATAGCCATGTTGGCCATCTATATTGCCTCCTTCTGCCATATTTTCCTATTTTTTGGGAGAAGTTAAAGCTTCCCAAATTGTTCTCTCAAGAGGTCCAAGCCTCTATGTTGATGATGAGTTTGATGAATTGTATTTCTTAGGATATTCTGATGATGATAAAATTGATGATTTTCCTATCTCAGAATGTTCTAGTGATGGTGAGACTGGTGATTTTTCTATCAATATTTTTGGTAATTCAAACATAGGTGATTCACCCCTTAGGCGTGAAGATCTCCTTAATGGAACAAGCCAAGGATCCTTTGGGGTAGTTCTACCTTTTTCATCCCTAGACTTATTCATTCATGTTTACTCTTAAATGACATAAATTAAGTCAATAGTTGTTATCTTTCTCAACTGTTGTATTCAGATTTTAACCCGAATTCTCATAACTTAGCCTGATTACAGCTATTGGACTATTTGTTTTCTTCTGACAACACTATTCCCCGGCAACGGTGCCAAAATGATGCGTAGTCATTATACCATCATTAATTCTCAATGAATCTGTCAATCCAGGGCAGTGTACAAGGCTATCTACGGAAGAAGTGAAACAACTATAACTTAGGTCAATCTAGAGCAACATGTTTTATTGGTGGAACCGATTGTGTGGGGGGTTTTGGAACATTCTTATATCTAAATTACATGAATTAAATCTTAATCTAAGTTGCAGAATTGGAAACTAATCATTAACTGTAGAAATGAAGTCCTAATTACAATTGTAGAATGAGACCTAATTATATTGTAGAAATAACAGTTGCAGAATTGAAAGTCTAATCCTAATTGCAGAGAGGAAATCTAATTACTTTTGCAATAATAAAAGTCTAGATCTAATGTGGAAATAAAAATTGTCAAAGCTTTGTAACAGAAGGTTGTCAATCTTCTGTGCAGGATTTGACAGCAAAACATAAAATGCAGGAAATTACTAAAAAATAGTAAATTCTAGAAATAACAGTCTGAAATAAAGTGGAAGCTTTGCTGAAAGTAAGATTGCAACTAAAACATTAAGCACAAGGTTAATCTAAGCATAAATAAACTAAGACTGCAAATATTGTCAACTGTTTACAAGCAATTGAAATAACAAGTTCTACAACTCATTCTGTTGCAGCAAAATCAGAATAAAAACCTTCTTGTTAGTCCTCCTCCTAGGTCTAGAAGTGGCCAACCTCTTTGTCCAGAAGAAGGTGTAAGTCTCTCTCTATTTCTAAATCTTAATCACACTCATTTACAAGCAATATGAAATAGAACTGGTGCACTTTATTGATTAGAAGACATGATTACAATAATTCTGCTAAAAAGCATTACAGGACTCATGTGAGTCAATTTCTACCTATACTCTGTATTTTTTGCTAGCTTCCTTACACTATTTTCTACCTCCTTTACTATCTACTAGGCTCAACCTGAATGGGAGAAATATTTATAGCTATCCTATGATCTGATTACAAACAAAGAATATCTCAAAAGATCTAATCCTACAATGCTGCAACAAATTTTGGTTTTATCCTTGAAGAGGACTAAAACTTGATCTTTTCCTTAATGATGGCTTTGGTCGGCAATGACGACAAAGACAGATGGAAGATATTTTCTTTTACCTTTTTCAACCTTTATTTCCATTTTTATGGCTTCAAAAATTGGTCAACAGGTCAAAGAAACACATTCTGTTTTTCATTCCGAAGATAAGTGGCTTCATTTCGAAGACAATGCAATTCTCATTCTGAAGATCGCCCATTCTGAAGATACTGCATTCTCATTCCGAAGAACACTCATTCCAAAGATACTGCATGCTTCATTTTGAAGATCCACTCATTTCGAAGATATTGCATTCTTCATTTCGAAGACGCTGTGATCTTTCATTCCGAAGATATCTATTCATTTCGAAGATACTTCGGAATGAACAAATGTATTCTTTTCTAGTGATTTCTTCTGCATCTCTCAGGTGGGTTATCTCTTAAGATCAAATTCCAATGGTCTTCATCCCTTTCCTCATGTGAATTCCATGCCTTGCTATTTATGGACAGCTGGCTGGAATTTATATAGAAAAGACCAGTTTTTGCTGCACAACAATAGTTTGCTTTCAATGTTGCCAGATTTAGGTGAAATAAATGATTGATACAAATCAAAAAATGATTAGTGAAATGCTGCTATTATTCTAAGCATATCCCATTTTAGCAAATCATAGCAAAAAGAACACAAAACTATGCAAAAAGCTATAAAATCAGCATATAATATTTCAAATACATTAATCATGCAAAATGGTTAATATACAACATATTGAATCAACTTAACTAACATATCAGATAAAACATAAGAGTTTATAGGCATTTTTAGTGTTCAAAACATGTTATGATTGAGGCATTTCCAGGCCTCATCACTTGGGTAGCCAATTTGGTACCTATAAGAAAGAAGAATGGGGATATATGCATATGTGTATATTTTAGAAATATGAATCAAGCATCTCTAAAGGATCACTATCCCCTCCCTCAAATTGACCAGATCTTATAGGTGGTACCTAGAGCAAAATTATTCTCACTCTTGGATGGTTATTCTAGATATAACCAAATTTGGGTAAAAGATCAAGACCAACACAAAACAACATTCACCACAAAATGGAGTACATTTTCCTATCAAAGAATGCCCTTTGGGATATCCAATGCTAGAGCTACATTTTAGAGGGCCATGGACTATGCATTTGGTACACTTATAAATAAAGTTATTCTGATTTACCTAGATGACATGACGGTCTTTTCTCATGGTAAAAATGTTCATCTATCTCATTTGGAACGGGTTTTTCAAAAATGCAGATAGTTTGGTATCTCACTTAATCCTAAGAAGTCATTATTTTTGGTACATGAGGAAAAAATTTTAGGCCATGTGGTCTCAAAGGAAGGTATGGCCATAGATCCAAAAATAATTGGAGCAATTCTAGCTATTCCTTTTCCTACTAATCAGAAGATCTTGCAGTCTTTCTTAGGTCAAATCAATTTCACCAGGAAATTCATTTTTGATTTTGCACAAAAAGTGAAGCCTATATCTAAACTACTCAAGAAAAAGGTAAAGTTCAAGTGGACTGAGGTTAGGAAGCAAGCTCTAGAGGCCATTCATACAAAGAAGGTGGACCAAGAAGTTGTGATCAACTTTATGGAGAGTTTGATTTCTAGATTTGGAGTTATGAAAGCTTTGGTGAGTGATAATGGCCATGCTTTTATAGGAGCTAAGTACATTGAGTTTTCCAAAAAGTATGGCATCACTCTTAAAAATACTTCAAACTATTATCCATAAGGTAATGGACTTGCAGAATCTACCAATAAAAACCTATTAAGGATTTTGAGAAAAACTGTGGAAGGTAACAAAAGGAGTTGGCACCTGTTGCTCAACCATGTTCTATGGGCAGATAGGATTACTATTAAAAAGTCCATCAAAACTTCACCTTATGCACTGGTATATGGAAAAGAGGTGGTATTTCCGACTCACTTAGAGATCCTAGCACTTAAGCTTGTCAGTATAGAAGAAGAATTAGAGGATGATCCAGTTAAAACCAGGTTGACACACTTGTTGCGGTTGGAAGAGAGCAGGACTCAAGCATATGATCATTTTTAAAAGCACTCATCAAAAATTAAAGCATGGTTTGATAAAAAGGCCAAGTTTAGGAAACTTAAAGTTGGAGACTCAGTTCTCAGGTGGAATTTTGACAGGGCAAAACCAGGAAAACATGAAAAATTTGATTCCTTTTGGGATGGTCCTTTCGAAATAGTGGAAGCTAAAGAGTCTAATGTATTTCAGTTTAAGGATCCAGAGGGAAACATAAAACCAATTCCGGTGAATGGTTTCCACCTTAAGCTCTATTATATGTAAGAAATAAGCTCATTGTAATATATGTATATACATTGTACAAATATTTCCCCTTCCTTTCTGCACTTTCTATTTGATTTTCTTTCTGCACTTTGTAATTAGTTCTTTTTTGAAGAAATGCTAGAAAATAGGAGAGAGAAGAAATTTTGCAAGAAATGGTTAAGTGTTGGAAAAAATGCATGATAAAGGTCCATTTCGCACACGGTGCTGAGTACTCTCTGGAATGAAATTCTGCTCTCAAGTTCGCATGGTTAAATCTAGATTTTCATGAAGTGGTCTATCAGTTTCTATCCTGCATAAGAAGGAAAAATAATAGCACCAATATAGGAACCTCTCAAAGCTAGATATAGCCAGAGCAGAATCAGGGTAAAGCGACATGTGTGTAATCTTAGTGGACTCAAAAAATTCTTAAGATGCCAAAGAAAAATCAGGCCAAAGCCAAATAGCAAGTTTCAATTTGACACGTGGAGGCTAAATATTGCTCGTGCATTCAATTCTAATGAACTCGTGCATGGGAAGAAGAGTAGCCAAAGAGATGTTATGAGTTGGTAGCACAATTTTAAAATTAAACCAATAAGGAGATAGGGTACCACATTTGAGCCACCAAAGTAAATAATGGAAGGATGGCGAAGTGTGCCAACGAAGATATCATGTAGCAATTGCATTTATGGCAGATGATACACACATTCTAGAAGATAAAAAGTGAAGGTTCATTTAGTGACCATGAGGCTGTAGTGAACATAAGAAACATTCTAAATTTCTCCTCACTTGTTCTAGTGTGTGAAGTCATACTACTACAAGATGGCTCCTAAGAAATCACCCATGGAGACTTTAGAAGACATTCTAGAATTTGAAACTCTAGACGACATGATTTCAGTGTCGTAACTTGATAAAGCTAAGGCTGTGGTGGACATGGTGATGACCATCACTTGAAGGATGAGACTAAGAAAGAGTGTGAATGACAGATACAAAAATAACACTGCTCTATTGATGGAAGGTAGATGCTCCATCCTTTCTTATTTATCCTTTTACATTTGTGATTTCGTTCACCCATGTCCTGAGTTGAGCTGCAATAGTTAAATTCTATGACCCGCTATCCAAGGCAGTAAAAAATTGTGAGGGTGAGACCCTTTTTAGCATCACTATATCTTTCTATCATGAGATTTTTACCTTAGGGTTTGACTCGCTAGTACCACCAAAACCATTCAAAATTATTGAAAAAACTAGGTTTTATTCCACAAATAAGCGAGCAAATGACGACGAGTCATTTAGGAATTGGGTTTATAAATAGTTGAATACCAAACCCTAGGAAGAGTTGCCTGAGGTCCCCATTTCTATCAAGAAATTTGTAACCCCCGTTCTGTTCTCTATGTTGGCCTGCATGGAGGGTTTGGAATCTGATGAAGAGGTTCATGGTTGGAAAATTGTCATTGCATACTTTATCTCTAATGAAAGGATGTACAAAAAGGAGGCGACAAAGAGAGGGATAAGGGTTATTTATTTTGACTGGCCAACATTTCTCACCCAAATAATACATGAAAAGTTAGTAAGCTTGAAGAAAGGCTTCGATGCTCCTGTTGAGAAGCAACACACCCCCACTAAAAAAAAATGAAATTCCATCCTTTGAAAATATTTAGTTTTCATTTTGTCGTGGGGACCCTCTTGATGTTTTTTAGGTTTTAATTCCAAATTTTGCTTGCCTTCTTCTTCAAGTTTTGCATATATCAAAGTATCCAAGTAGGCTTGCATATGGCTTTGATTTCAATTTAGAATTCATTTTTCAAATGTTAGAATCATTTATGAGTAAAGAATATCCTTCACTAATATGTAAAAATGCAGAATACAGATGAATAAATTCATTGGAGTCAACCTACAATTTCTGGAAAATTTGCAAAGTGGAAGTAACTTGAGAAAACGTCGCGATATCGCGACATATTCCATTTTTGGAAACGTCACGATTTTGCGACATATTCCATTTTCGAAAACGTCGCGATATCGCGACATATTCTGGTAGAAGGAGCCAAGTGATGAAAACGTCACGATTTCGTGACATGTTTTGGTAGAAAGAGCCAAGTGATGGAAACGTCGCGATATCGTGACAAGTTTTAATCGAAAGTGAAGCTTAAAGAAAACGTCGCGATATCACGACATCAAAAACGCGGACGACAATTCCATTTCAAACACGCGAATATCGGAGAAGGAGCCAAGTGAGAAAAGCAGATCGACGGTTTTGGTAGAAAGAGCCAAGTGATGGAAACATCACGATATCACGATAGATTTGGATCGGAAGCATCAAGTGACGAAAATGTCACGATATCACGACAGATTCCATTTTCAAAAATGTCACGATTTCGTGACATATTCCATTTTCGAAAACGTCGCGATATCGCGACATATTTGGACTAGAAGAGCCGAGTTATGGAAACATCGTGAAATCATGACAGGTTTTGATTGAAGGCAAATCTTGAGGAAAACGTCACGATTTCACGACGTGTTTTGGTAGAAAGAGCCAAGTGATAAAAACGTCGCGATTTCGCGACGCATTTGGATTGAAAGAAAGCTTGAAGAAAAACATCGCGATTTCGCGACGTGTTTCATTTTCACGATGGCATAAACTCGAAAAGAGTCAAGTAAGAAAAATGTCACGATATCGCGACAGGTTTTACTTGGAAACAAAACTTGACGGAAACGTCGCGATGTCGTGACAAGTCTTAATCGGAAGAGAAACTTGATGAAAACATCGCGATTTCGCGACGTGTTTCATTTTCACGACATATTTGGATTGAAAGAGCCAAGTGATGGAAATGTCACGATATCACGACATATTTGGATTGAAAGACCCAAGTGATGGAAACGTCGCGATATCGCGACATATTCTGGTCAGAAGCCAAACTTGAAGAGAACGTCGCGATATCGCGACAGGTTTTGGTAGAAAGAGCCAAGTAAAGAAAAACGTCGCGATATCGCGACAGGTTTTAGCTGAAAGTAGGTCTTATGGAAAATGTCGTGATATCGCGACACATTTTGGTTGGAGGCAAACCTCAAGGAAAAACGTCACGATTTCACGACGCATTTTAAGAGGAAGCAAAGTTTAAGGAAAACGTCGCGATTTCGCGACATGTTCCATTTTTGCGATGACGTAAGCTTAAGAAAGATGAAGTGAAGAAAACGTCGCGATATCGTGACACATTTTAATTTCATGGGAATAAGAAGGAAAACATCACGATTTCGCGACGTGTCCCATTTTTGGACTTGTCTCATTTTCACGAGGGCAAAAGCAAAGGGAAAGCAGTAAAGAAAACGTCGCGATATCGCGATAGGTTTTGAAAAATATGAATTGGGAAGAAAGAAACCAAGCCGACAAGGTAATAAACATTAGGGTTAATTTAATAATATTAAAATGCTAATCCTTGTTTTTCTTTTGCAGAAAGCGATCTGGCAGTTGCATACTAGCAGAAGTAATGGCAAAAAAGACAAAAATAAGCGCAGATCAGGCGAAGGCCGTCAGATGGAAATGGGAGATGCCAGGAATTTTTGGTCCATCTAGAGTTTACAGATCTGGCCGTGAAGAAAACTTTACGGCGTGACTAAGCAGCTGCCTCATTTAATGGAATATGTCGGCAATTGGCCAAAAAATGAAAATATCTACACGCAGTTACCGAAATTTGTCGATGGACGCATTTAACGGGAGAATTTATGGTGAAAGTAATGGCGTGCAGAGAATTTCAACTCAGAGGTGGCTCTGCGAAGATGAAATGCCAGAGAAGTCAGTGACTCATCCAAATTTCCCAAAGGAATTAATGAGATGTTCTCGACAGACGCACCAGAACAATGAAGACATCTACACACAGTTATAGGTGGATGCAAGTAATATCAAATTCTGCCTTCTCCATTTATGGCAAGAACCGCACGAAGATTTTTAGAGTGGTTAGGGTTTATCGAAACTCTATATAAAAATGCCTTATATTGTAAAACCTCGGTGGTGGGATTTTAGGATAAGATTTAGGGTTTTAGGAAAATATATTTTTGAAAAGATCAGGGTCTGTCCTAAATCTATATATACTTCCTTTGAATGTACAATCAGGGAGGTGGAAACTTAGAATAAAAAGCTATTGGAGCAATTTCTTGCAAATCTTGTTGAATGCTTTGTTCTGGACTTGGAGTTGGTGTGATTTTTGTTTTCTATGATAGCGTGGCCAGGATCCTAATCTCTTTCGGATTGCGATAAGTTCATCTTCTTTTGTTTTTTGTCTCGTTAAGGTTTATTTAATTTATGCTGTAGATCTGTGTTATCAAGATTGGATATGCTACTAGGCTTCATTCTTTTTATTGTATGCTAGGGAAAATTACAGATTTAAGGTTCGAGCCTGTTCTAATTGCTTTGTCCTCACTGTGCGAGCTAGGCTGCTAGTGAGAGATACCAATTTCAACCGACTTCCCTTCTGTTTATGATTTTATTTTAGATCTGTTTCATCTCTGTCTTATGCTCTTAGTAGAAGGTGATCTTAGAAAGCTGGACACTTTCCTCTTTGATTTGTTCTATTGTGAAGCTAAATAGTATAACTAAAATTGGTAGTTTTGGTTTTGCAGCTAAGTTAGATAAACTTCTCTTTTTGCCCTACCCTACTCTCTCTGTTCCACCGATTGAATGATCCATTTTTATCTTTTTTAAAATTTGTCTTTTATTTAAATCTGCTAAAGCATAAAGAGCTAGATCAAAGAACTGATTGTAAATCTGAGTGTCCACAAAGATAACCAACTCCAAAAACATTACTGAACTAAAGTCCCGAACCCGTTGTAAGGTAACAGATAGTCCGCTTGAAACTATTCCAGAAGCGGAAAAGAGTGAATAGACATTCGACCCAACTCTGTAACTCACACCTTGGATATCCAACAAGATCCTAAAGTGAGTGGGATTTATCCCTTATAAGTGTTATCGGTATTTCATGCTCATTCTTCACAGGGTGTGTATAAAAGTCGAACCAACATTTAAAATTGGCGCTAGAAGGAGGGCTTGAACTTCGTTCAGTAGTTTGTTAAGGATTGTAAGGTTGTAAGTTGCTTGTGAAAAGCTGGATTCTACTTATAGAGTAACAAGGTCCCACTCCAGAGCTGGAGAGCTCCTTGTGCCTGAGTTAGAAACCCCAAGAAGAAGCAGCCTCAGAAGGGCCAAGTCCTTGTCTGAAATAGTTTTATCACCACTTGTAGTTACTCCAACTACAACTGAAAATATCATCGTCAATCAAGTAGTAATGGCAAGCTGGTTGGGTTCCACTGCCTTGAACATCCCTGGTGCAGCACATGATTTGCCCAGAAACCCTGAGAAGTATCTTCCTACTTATAAACATGATGGAATTAGAACAGCAGAAGAACACCTGGTAGCTTTTAAAAATGCTCTAAAGTTGCTAAATGTACAGCATGAAGATGTGGCTTGTAGGTTATTCCCTTTCACTCTCCGGGAGGGGGCATACGACTGGTTTTTGAATCTCACCAATGATTCTATTACTAGTTGGAATGACCTAGAGACAGTTTTTGTATCGCAATTTGGTGAAGTGATAGATCCCAGTCTATTATATCAACAGTTCTCTAGCATTAAAAGAGAAATAAATGAGATCCATCGGATCTTTTAATATCAAGTTTCAAAAGGCTTATGGTAGATTGATGGGTCATTATGTGCCAACTGCAAATCTAGCATTGGAAATTTTTAAGAATTCCCTAGATCCAATGACCTCTATTTTCTTGAAAAGAGATGCCAATGTTACTAATCTAACAGAGGCTTATAGAGAAGCTTTGGTTCTTGAAAGACAATTGGGACCTCAACCTTTGAATGCTCATCAAATTCCTTTTGTGTCACAAAATACCCCTATTTTCAATCCTATCCCACATCAAGTAATGTTGCCAGCATACCAAACTCCACCGATAGGAAATCCATTGGCTCTAACACAGCTGAAAGTGTACGGAATCCAAGTAAAAGAATCCGATAACACAAGAGTTGAGGAAGTCTCAAATATGGTCCAAAGGTTGGCAAATGACTTTTTAAGTTTCAAAAGGCAAGTGTCCACCGGAGAAAATGCAAACAGATTTCCTTATCAACAAAACAGATTCACTAGACCACCGTACGAGCCCAACAAAGATTATAAAGGAAAGGGGCATGATGTGAATATTTGTGACTTGGCTTTGCCTAACTGGTGCAGGATACACGGGACATCTCAACATGGGGAATTGGACTGTTTGGAGTTCCGTAATGCTTTTGAAGATCTATCTGGTGAGTTGGTTTCTCTTGAACATCAAAGAAATGTGGATGGTCCAAGTTCATCCAAGCATAGTACAACTATGGTCTTAGATTCATTTACTTTTCCAAATGAATCAGAGAATGTTGTGGAAATACCTATGGATGAGGTGCAGGATTTTCAACAATATAGGAGGGATAACTACAACCTTAGGAATAGAAATCCAGAGCCTAATACTACATCTACGCCTCCAGAAAACTCCCATAATGTTCCTCCAGGTCCATCTCCAAACGATAACCCACCTCCGCCCAAGGGAGGAAATCCGAGAGGACCAGATGCATTTGTCCCTCCACTCAATAAGGGATATAATATAGTGGAGGACATGAAGAAGATCAAAGCCAACATCACTCTTCATGAGTTGGCCCAAATTTCTGAAAAAAGGGATAACCTGATCAAAACATACTCTAAACCTACTGCCAAACCTCTGGAAAAAGGGAAGAAGATAGCTAATGCGAATATGGCTATGTACAAAGAAAAGACTAAAGTTTCGCATTTCCTACTGACTGTCCGAATATTTGGGAAAAATTTACACAACTGTCTAGTAGATTCAGGTGCTTCAGCCAATGTCATGCCTCTAGCCATCTGTCAGCAATTGGGTTTGACCCCCATGAACTCCGAGATGAGAGTCATCCAATTGGATAAGTCTAAGGTTAAAGTGGTAGGTGAACTTCAGAATATACACATCCAGCTAGCATCTGAGCCGAGAGCGCAACACAGAATTGACATTCAGGTGGTGGATATTCCTGTAGGATACGGAATGCTTCTAAGCAAGGATTGGTCAAAATCCTTGAATGGGTACTTGGCGACCGATTTTTCGCATATGTGGTTACCCTGGAATGGTTTTGCAAATCAATTAAGAATCGACAGAGAACCAAGATATAAACTCATGATCATAGAGTATAATGCCAAGAATGAGACTATTAATCTTGTTGAGGGTTGTTATATCGGGGTTTATAATTTGACAACTACTCAAAAGGAGAAACCGGTTAAAGCTCACCGAGATCACGATAATGAAGTTGGAATGCTTCATATTGATGGAGCTAAATCTAAGCAAGGTTCTGGTACAGGGGCTGTTCTTAAAGGACCAAAAAATCAAACCTATTTTATGTCTTATCGCTTGCAGTTTCCCTGCATGAATAACTTGGCAGAATATGAAGCATTAGTACCAGGATTAAAATTTGCTTTACATTACTTTGATCATGCAGATACGAAAGCTCGTATGTTGGACTTGATTGATTTGCAGGGTGGACGACTTCGAGCCGTGGAGCATTTTAGTCGACACCAAGAGACATTCAAGCGCTGGCTTGACGAAAGGGCCAATTCGAAGGCCTTCAAACTTGTAGACCTGGTGTTTCTGTGGGACAAAGCCCATGAAAAGAAGCGTAAATACACCAAGCTGCAACCTCTATGGACAGGGCCATACCAGATTGCCGAAACCCTAGGTAATAATGCATTTCTTCTACAGGACCTGGAAGGTAATTTTCTGAACCTTCCTGTCAATGGTCAATATCTGAAGCATTATTTCTCAACTGTTCCATCCACTACATCATTTGAATAAATCACAAAGACTTCGTGCATATGTATATATTGTAAATAAAGTTTGAAGTAGTGTGTTTTTTTTTTTGTTTTTTTTCTTTAAGGTTAAAGTGTTGTGTTTTGTCTTTTACAAGAAATTGCAAATTTATCTTTAATTGGTGGCCCTTTTTCTCTTCTTTAGCTTTTAAATCCTATTTGTTCAAAAATTTTGCCTAAGCAACAAAATAAAATCAACATTTAAAAAAATTGGATTGGCGCTATAGAAGTTGAAGTAGTATGTTTTCATTTTGCTTTCTTTTAATTAAGAGATAGTCTGCTTGAAACTGAAAAGTGGAACTACTTGTTATTTAGAACAACAGTAGAAAGATAATTGGATTTTGTGTCTTGCTTGCCACAATTATTTTTATTATAAAGAAACTACTATACTGCTTGGCTGAAGAACTCCTAGGGAATCCAAGAAAAGTTGGTCATGAGAGGGGACTCCGATTCATAAAATTATTTTAAGTGTCCAAAGAAGCTATTGGTACCCAAGCTGAAGCGGTTAGTCGATCAATTACTCGATCAATGAAATATAAAAGAGAAATTCTAGCAAGGCTTTCTAGATATCGGTATATTTCAAAAAGAGAGAGAGAAACTGGCAATCCAACATGAAACTGGCACTCTTTTCCACACAAAAAAAAGAAAAAAAAAGAAGTTATGTGATGAAAGAGATAGCCAAGGCTCCAAAAGATGCTTTCTTTTACCAAGCTGTAGATACCACCTCATAGTTGTGAATCAGGGTCATGAAAATCTAAAGAGTAACTCTGTCGGGCTGTAAAAGGCTAAACTAGTAAACAGAGCCCTACTCGGTTTCCCCTTCACAATCTAAAGAAGTTGATCAATCCAAAGTAAACATTCGAAGGCCCGATCATCCTTGAAGAAAGTTTTATACGCTTATAATTGCACGTCGAAATCTTCCTTAAGTGGTTCAACCTAGTATGTCCTTGGGAAACTTTAACAACTATCAGATAGTAGTTAAATCATTTTGAAGAATATTTGTGGCAAAGCATGGTACATAGTCTAAATTGTTTTGAAACTAGAGTTCTGGATTCTAAATAGTGCTACTATTTTCCCCACAGATATCGCCATTTTTTGAGAAGCAACACACCCCCACTAAAAAAAAATGAAATTCCATCCTTTGAAAATATTTAGTTTTCATTTTGTCGTGGGGACCCTCTTGATGTTTTTCAGGTTTTAATTCCAAATTTTGCTTGCCTCCTTCTTCAAGTTTTGCATATATCAAAGTATCCAAGTAGGCTTGCATATGGCTTTGATTTCAATTTAGAATTCATTTTTCAAATGTTAGAATCATTTATGAGTAAAGAATATCCTTCACTAATATGTAAAAATGCAGAATACAGATGAATAAATTCATTGGAGTCAACCTACAATTTCTGAAAAATTTGCAAAGTGGAAGTAACTTGAGAAAATGTCGCGATATCACGACATATTCCATTTTTGGAAACATCACGATTTCGTGACATATTCCATTTTCGAAAACGTCGCGATATCGTGACATATTCTGGTAGAAGGAGCCAAGTGATGAAAACGTCGCGATTTCGCGACGTGTTTTGGTAGAAAGAGCCAAGTGATGGAAACGTCGTGATATCGTGATAGGTTTTAATCGAAAGTGAAGCTTAAAGAAAACGTCATGATATCACGACAGATTTGGATCGAAAGCATCAAGTGATGAAAACGTCGCGATATCGCGACAAATTCCATTTTAGAAATGTCACAATTTTGCGACATATTCCATTTTTAGAAACGTCGCGATATCGGACATAGAGACGAAGCCACATGATATCGCGACATATTTGGACTAGAAGAGCCGAGTGATGGAAACGTCGTGAAATCGTGACAGGTTTTGATTGAAGGCAAATCTTGAGGAAAACGTCACGATTTCACGACGTGTTTTGGTAGAAAGAGCCAAGTGATAAAAACATCATGATTTCATGACGCATTTGGATTGAAAGAAAGCTTGAAGAAAAACGTCGCGATTTCACGACGTGTTTCATTTTCACGATGGCATAAACTCGGAAAGAGTCAAGTAAGAAAAACGTCGTGATATCACGACAGGTTTTACTTGGAAACAAAACTTGACGGAAACGTCGCGATGTCGCGACAAGTCTTAATCGGAAGAGAAACTTGACGAAAACGTCGCGATTTCGTGACGTGTTTCATTTTCGTGACATATTTGGATTGAAAGAGCCAAGTGATGGAAACGTCGCGATATCACAACATATTTGGATTGAAAGACCCAAGTGATGGAAACGTCGCGATATCGTGACATATTCTGGTCAGAAGCCAAACTTGAAGAGAACGTCGCGATATCGCGACAGGTTTTGGTAGAAAGAGCCAAGTAAAGAAAAATGTCGTGATATCGTGACAGGTTTTAGCTGAAAGCAGGTCTTATGGAAAACGTCGCGATATCGCGACACATTTTGGTTGGAGGCAAACCTCAAGGAAAAATGTCGCGATTTCGCGACGCATTTTAAGAGGAAGCAAAGTTTAAGGAAAACGTCGCGATTTCGCGACATGTTCCATTTTCGCGATGACGTAAGCTTAAGAAAGATGAAGTGAAGAAAACGTCACGATATCGTGACACATTTTAATTTCATGGGAATAAGAAGGAAAACGTCACGATTTCGTGACGTGTCCCATTTTCGGACTTGTCTCATTTTCGCGAGGGCAAAAGCAAAGGGAAAGCAGTAAAGAAAACGTCGCGATATCGCGACAGGTTTTGAAAAATATGAACTGGGAAGAAAGAAACCAAGCCGACAAGGTAATAAACATTAGGGTTAATTTAATAATATTAAAATGCTAATCCTTGTTTTTCTTTTGCAGAAAGCGATCTGGCAGTTGCATACTAGCAGAAGTAATGGCGAAAAAGACAAAAATAAGCGCAGATCAGGCGAAGGCCATCAGATGGAAATGGGAGATGCCGAGAATTTTTGGTCCATCCAGAGTTTACAGATCTGGCCATGAAGAAAACTTTACGGCGTGACTAAGCAGCTACCTCATTTAATGGAATATGTCGACAATTGGTCAAAAAATGAAAATATCTACACGCAATTACCGGAATTTGCCGATGGATGCATTTAACGGGAGAATTTATGGTGAAAGTAATGGCGTGCAGAGAATTTCAACTCAGAGGTGGCTCTACGAAGATGAAATTCCAGAGAAGTCAGTGACTCATCCAAATTTCCCAGAGGAATTAATGAGATGTTCCCGACAGACGCACCAGAACAATGAAGACATCTACACACAGTTATAGGTGGATGCAAGTAATATCAAATTCTGCCTTCTCCATTTATGGCAAGAACCACACGAAGATTTTTAGAGTGGTTAGGGTTTATCAAAACTCTATATAAAAATGCCTTATATTGTAAAACCTCGGCGGTGGGATTTTAGGATAAGATTTAGGGTTTTAGGAAAAGATATTTTTGAAAAGATCAGGGTCTGTCCTGAATCTATATATACTTCCTTTGAATGTACAATCAGGAGGTGAAAACTTAGAATAAAAATCTATTGGAGCAATTTCCTGCAAATCTTGTTGAATGCTTTGTTCTGGACTTGGAGTTGGTGTGATTTTCATTTTCTGTGATAGCGTGGCCAGGAGCCTAATCTCTTTCGGATTGCGATAAGTTCATCTTCTTTTGTTTTTCGTCTCGTTAAGGTTTATTTAATTTATGTTGTAGATCTGTGTTATCAAGATTGGATATGCTACTAGGCTTCATTCTTTTTATTGTATGCTAGGGAAAATTATAGATTTAAGGTTCAGGCCTATTCTAATTGCTCTGTCCTCATTGTGCGAGCTAGGCTGCTGATGAGAGATACCAATTTCAACCGACTTCCCTTCTGTTTATGATTTTCTTTCAGATCTGTTTCATCTCTGTCTTATGCTCTTAGTAGAAGGTGATCTTAGAAAGCTGGACACTTTCCTCTTTGATTTGTTCTATTGTGAAGCTAAATAGTATAACTAAAATTGGTAGTTTTGGTTTTGCAGCTAAGTTAGATAAACTTCTCTTTCTCGCCCTACCCTACTCTCTCTGTTCCACCGATTGAATGATCCATTTTTATCTTCTTTAAAATTTGTCTTTTATTTAAATCTGCTAAAGCATAAAGAGCTAGATCAAAGAACTGATTGTAAATCTGAGTGTCCACAAAGATAACCAACTCCAAAAACATTACTGAACTAAAGTCCCGAACCCGTTGTAAGGTAACAGACAGTCCGCTTGAAACTATTCCAGAAGCGGAAAAGAGTGAATAGACATTCGACCCAACTCTGTAACTCACACCTTGGATATCCAACAAGATCCTAAAGTGAGTGGGATTTATCCCTTATAAGTGTTATCGGTATTTCATGCTCATTCTTCACGGGGTGTGTATAAAAGTTGAACCAACAGCTCCTAGCTTTAGGCATTGCTCAAGCTTGGTATGGATGTTTTATGCTGCTGTGAAATATATAATGTCATGGATTCGAATCAAGGATAAGACCGATAAAGAAGAACCTATGCCAATATACTATTGGACAAACCATTTAAGAAGCAGTGAGTTTCACTATAGGCTCAATTTATAATTTCTTGGACCAACCCTAAAAATAATGTATGAAAATTTCCCCAGATTTCCACCCCTGGCCAAAGAGATTTTGAGGAATAAAGATGTAGAGGAAATGGAATGGTATTTGTTAACCGAGGAAACAATCATCAGATTATATGGTTTCATGGGTAAACCTTTTATTTTGCCCCACTTTGTCATGGAGAGACTCTTTGCCTTAGAATATTTGAGGCAGGCAGATTACATTGACTTGAAATATGGTTTAGGGAGAAAAAGGAAGTCTTTGCTTTCCCACCATACTTTGAGTGATATCACCATTACTAAAAAGGGGTAAAGTAAGAAAATTGATTGATACCTAGATGGGTTAGGTCTATTTTATATCCTACATAAGTGGAGTTATAATCCTGATGGTATTTTCACTAAAAAAAATAAAACCTTGAACAGAGATAAGGCCTACAAATTTGAGAAAAGGCCCAGGGCTCATTTTGAACAGGGAAGAAACAATGATGAGGCTACTCTGTTAGAGTGGAATGTTTCTAAGATGGATCAGTTACCTCCATGTTTGGATTTTTATGAGCAGATTGAAGATTTTGATCCCGACCACCAGCCCAATCCTTAGATTACTAAAGAGATGATTGACAAGATTAAAGCTAAAACTATAAAGAAAAGCAGACCCTCCTCCAAGTCAAAGTCGGCAAAGAAAAAAGACATACCATCTAAAAATAAAGTGAAGTTTTAGAAGAAGTAGAAGAGGAGGATTCCAAGGGACCGTGGAAGGATGACAAGATCATGGATTGGTGGCATATGAGAGTTGAAATTGGGAAAGCTGAATCTAAATTTGGAATAAAATTTGATAGAGTTTTCAAAAATATATGATGAAAATATTGATACTTGGGAGCTAAAGGATGTGAGGCACATTGTATTGAAGGTTGAAAATCCCCAAGGTGATTATGAATCTCTCCAACCTTTTACAGATCAAAAGACTTCTTTAACAAACACTGGAGCATTGAGGACTTTCAGTCCTACTTCTGAGTAGGTGGAGATATTCCCTAAAGGAGCTAGGATGATGAGCAAAATGAGATGTTCTAAAGAAAAGGCTGTTAGTACCCAGATTATTGAAGCAAAATCTAAGCCTACATGTTTAGCTCTAGGAGGACAACCTCGGAATAAAGTTGTTGATAAAAAAAGGAAGGGTAAGAGCGTTGGGCTCAAGCCACTTTCTTTTACTCCTGTGGCATCAACAAAGCCACAATCCATTACTGAGCAATCTTTACCTTTCAAGGAAGTGCAAGGAGATTTATCAAATGTAGATTCTGAAGATGAGATGGAAGCTTTTCAACTAGTTCATAAAAGGACTAGGAGGTCCCTGGAAATAGAGGAGAGGGAATTTTCTAAGAAGTAGAAAGTGAGTATGGAAGGAATTGCTGAAGAGGTAGTTGTTTCTGCTATAGAAGGGTTAGTTGAACAAGAACAACAACTTGAAACAAAAGCTGAGTAAGAACACCCTACATATGTAGGCGAAGGTATGGTTTTTAATCCCTCTTCTCCTTCTCATCTCCATGAATCCCCAAAGAAATTTCTCTCCCTTTCTGGTCAAGAAAATGTGGTGAATTTTCCTCCTTCACCTCACAGTCCTTCCCTCATCCCATCAGTAGCAATGGAGGCATCAGTCAATTCTACTGTATCACAGCCTCCTTAAAACCCACCTTCCACTTCTGAGGCATCCACTTTAGTATCCACCATCATTGCGCCCTTCTATATTTTACCACCATCCATGGGACAATGCATTCCAAGTTCATACATCCCCTCTACTATCAATTATGTCCCTATTTTCTTGAATTTACCTGTATCAACAACAACAATAGTCACAAAATCTACCATTGTAATAGAGGATGCTATCAATGTGTCTCCACCCCCACCAATAACAAGTCAGTCCACCCTCATGTTTTTGATGCCATTATCTCCTTTGGCTGCTAATATTTCAAAGTCTGTTGCTGTATCCAAAGAGCAGGTAACTTCTTAGAGTATAAATGATTATTGGGTAGAGAAGATTACTAAGCATTCTAGCTGAATGGTTGTGACAAGAAAAAGTATGTATGTTAATCCCATCACTAGGCAAAGGGTTTCAAGGTCTTTGATTCCATAGGTGAGCAAGCCTAAAAATGAGATGACTGCTCAATATTATAGAGCGAAAGAAATTGTAGAAGATATTGATAGCCTTCCTATGGAAGATGAGTTAGGGATAGCCAAGGCTCACTTAGATACCTTTTATGTGAAGATCGATATAGAAAAATATAAGGTAGAAAAGTTGAAACAACAAGTTGAAAAACTTAAGAAGAGCCTCCATGATCAAAAATAAGTAGATAAAGCTCTAAGGAAAGAGGCTAAGAGTTTGCAGGAAAGGTTTCAGAAGGCTAATGAGTTGAAATACCAACTAGAGGAACAAAAGAAGCTGAATGAGGATTAGGCAAAAGAAATTCAAAATTTAAAGCATCAACTTCAGATTGAGAAAGCCAAGTCCTCTAGTTTTTCCAAAGATGGTTTGAAAAGGATCAAGAAGGAGTTGCTTTTTGAGGTTCAAGAGAAATATTCAGGTCTCCAACTCATAATCGACTACCTGAAGGATACTAGCCAATTATTATCTACCATTCAGAAGGATTTAGATCAAATCACTAGAGAGTTACAACCTATGGTGATTCTGAAAAAAAAAATATATAGGTTGGTTGGTAGTAGGATCAGTGATGCCGCTAAACCAATTTATAATAAATAATGGAATCTAGCCAAGGTAGCCTCCAAGATAGTGGTGAAAAAGCACAGGGCAGTTCAGAGAGCCTAGTTGTTATTTGATAGGATGGATAGGGGAATTAAAGTGATCATTGAAATAAATGAGGAAATGATTCAGGTCGGTTTCAAAGGACTCTAGAAGGAGGATCACAACTTGTTATCTATGGAGGAAGTCCAACAAAGCATCAAGGATAGCTTATAGGATGAGGCTGGAATTGAGTCATTAGAAGAGCCACTATCCCAAGAACAAGCTGCTAAGCTAATTATGAGTTACACCCGCCTGAGAGATCTCACGAAAGATATGGTGATTAGAGAGAATGCTGCTAATTATGAAGATGTTGGAGAACTACAATACATTTATAAGTAGCTTAAAGAGACATAAAATCCCTCTGAGCAAGCCTGGAAATAGGCTCTTCAATATTTGGAATCAATGGTTCAAGTGTTTGGGGACACTTTTGGTAAATATGATCAAGGAGTACAGACTCCTGGAGAAGATGAAGAGGAAGAGGATGTAGAAGAATAAGAGTAATATTGAGCAATTACAGGCCTAGGAGGGGCTCATGCTTGAACCATTCTTTTTTTGTTTGTACATATGCATAAGTTTTGTATTCCTATACATCAGTTTTGTATTCCTATTTTTACTCTAACAGTTGTCAGAAATAAGCAATAAAGGCATGAGGTCTAAACCGCAAAATTTTTGTGTGAAGGTTTTTTTGAAAGGAAGCCTTATAAAGGACATGAGTTGTGTATATTTTTTGAATGCAGTAGTAATACTGATATTATAGACACAGTCTCTAGTTGAACAAATGAGTTCTATGATGTTTTTGGCATAGTTTAGATATGAACCTCTACCCTCTAGGCAAAATTAAGTTTTTAGAGGGTAGGATTTGTATGGAAATCATTCCTTAAAACATATATTCAAGAATAAGTATTATTTTGAATCTTAAGGCCCAATGGATAAGTCTCTAGATTCAATTGGATTTGCAAGCAAATCCACCTGAGAGGTGCCAGAATGTAGGCTCGAAATGACCACATACTTAGTAAAATTTTGTATAATTTTGACTAAGTCATAAAGCTATCATTCTCCTCTGGAACCGGGCTGATAATATGAATCCACTCAACAGTTATTCAATTTTGTAATGTTTGAAGCGATTTCGGGTAACTGCATTTTGGGTCCGAAATGATGACAGATCTCAAATTTACAAAAGTTCCTGAGAGATGGTGATGTTAGTAGTGAAAAAGTGTAGAATAACCTCTTTGCATATATCCAATTTTAGAAAAGTATTTTTGTTTCCCGCTCTGGATTGGCACTATTTTTAAATCCGTAAAAGTCTTAAGGAAATAATGAAGTCAGTGGCAAAAAAGTGCAGAATGGCGATCCGAGGAATGAACGAGTATTTTTATTTTCAAAATAAAGATAAAGTGGAATGGTTGAATAATGATGAGGCAAAAGATAAAATCCCAAAGTGGATTCAAGGTTTAGATACTCCAGATCTAGATTGGATATTCTGCTACTAAGAAAGGCAATGTCATAAGTGAAATGACATTTAGCTTATGTTGGATTGAATCTAAACCATGTGATGAAGAAGATCGACAATGGAGGTTATTATTCTAGGTTTTGGATATTTAAAAGATGTTTCTAAATCAGAACTATAATAGTCGACCAGAATATGAAGCGTCAAAGGTTTACAAGAAGATCAGACCAGAGGTAGTTATAGATCAATGGTGGTAATCTATTCCCAAGAAGGATCGATGGAAATGTATGATCTAGAATGTTCTAAATTGTAGTTCTATTGAGCGACCAACAAGTTGTAGAGACCGCGTGCTATCATGGTGGACTCCCTTCCAGCAGAATTATCGGAGGACAAACCAATGAGCGAATTCTAGCTAAACTCTTTGTTGAGCTGTTGTAACAAGATTTTGTGTATTTTTTTTATTATTGTAATATGAAAAACTATACAGGTCGAACCCTCATTTTGAAGGGTCGACTCTAGTGTGTTTGCCTATGCTATTGTAAATATTCATGAAGAGCTGAATGAAATGAGCAATACATTGATCTTCACCTCAAGTTCACATTCTCTTGCTTGATGTCAGAGGTTCAGATTTCATAGTTACATTTTTGTAAATACTTAGATGGTTAGTTTGTGCCTGTTTTGGATTACTAGTTGTTGTGAGTAATTGAAATCTGCTTTGAGTTTTTCTATGTTATTGGAAAGTACATTTCTATAAAATATAGGTGTTTGGTGAATTATGTTATTTGAATTATCATTCCTTGGGTATTGAAATTTCTTGCTATAACATTTCTCTGTTATGGTTTAAATATATGAAATGATCTATTATGAGATAAATGTTGATCTGAGTATATGTCCTTAATCTAGTTTTTGGGATATTTTTATGATGGCGCAATGCTATTAACCTATCCATACATTTTTATCTACATCTCTCTAACCCTAACCTTCTCTTACCCTAAACTCCAAATCCTAAGTGAGCATAATTATGTCAACAACATGCTAAGTTGACAAGGAATCAACCTACTCTAGAGGTTGGATCTAAAACTCCTAGTTTGGTCCATCCAATGTTGAGTGTTGAGCTACAGCTATCGGGTGCAAGCCTGGAAAGAAACTAGGAAGATAGACATCCACAGTACTGAGTGAAAACTTGGTGTAATTCAGTGTCCAATAGCTACCAAAGTAGGAGCTTGGGTTGAGGTGAAAGTATATGTGTACACCCCTACTTAGGTTTGTGCATCTTGTGTCTAAAGGGGCTACTAGGAGATGCCCTCAGATATGGTGAAGAACGGATCTTTGGAAGAGGATGGTTGGTACTCTTGTGAAGAGTGCGGGTGTGAGGTTTGAGTAAATGCTTGCGGTTACTATTGGGTAGGGATCTATTGTGCAGTTTAGAAGGATGACTTCTAGCTTCCTACAATGAAGGAGGATGGGTCAGACACCATTCCTACGATAGGGGTGAATGATGTGACCTCAAAATGGGTATAGTTTAGGAGGGAGGAATCATTCTCAAATAGGGATTGAGATAGATTTTGGAAGAAGGGATGTGTGAAGGTGGGTGAAGTAGGCATGGCTTCCTCATCTATGGTGAAGAATGGAGGTGGTTGTCATGGTGCTGTGTAGATCACATGGTCACAGAACGTGGTTGGTGGATTAGGTGAGGAGGGGACTGCAAGGAGTGGGTAATCCTCTACTAATGAAGTAGCGAGGATTTCACTCAAGATTGACATCTCATCATGAGGCATCATGTGTGTGAATTGTACATCAGATTCTATGTATGAATTAGATGTGTCTATAATACTCTCCTTCATGATCGAAGGAGTAAGAGTGGACTTATTAGAGGAAGGGGAAGGCCATTCCTCCATAGAGCGTGATTGCTCACGTGCTCTACTATGGGTAACCACATGCATAGTTGCATGTGTAAAAGATATTTTTAGGAATAAAACCTATGTGATGTAGACTCAAATGTGTATAATATAAGTGTAAATTAAGTGACATACTATGTGTAGCAAAACCATATATAGTGCAGTGTGTTGAGACCGGTCTATGATCATGCAAACAAAGGTAGACCAGAATCAATTCTAAATGCTAAGAACTAAAAGTTTTCTATTCGTTTTGTGTGTTGTAATGTTGATACTCCCTATGTAGAATCATAAGTAATGGAGTGAATGCTCTAGCAATTCAGGAATGTCATCAATACCAAACCTCCTACAACACCCAAAGATGCACATAATAGAATGGTACCGCAACGTGAAAATGGTGATATGTACGGAAGGCACAATAAAATGATATCCTAAAGGAGTGAAACTCACTATATTGAAGCGAGTTCACAATATCCTCTTATGAAAAGAGGTGGTAATGTCTACGACATGCTAGGCATGGTCAACAACCCCATGTGTTCACTTCACCCTCGATCGGGCTTAGTCAATAGCGATAGTTATCATATCCACAAATTATATGAGCCTTGTGGATGAAGGTGCTAATCCTATCCCACTTTGCAGGTAATCATTGGTGATGAAATCCAGGGCCCAATCGTAAAATTGGAGGATTTTTTTGGTGATGAAATCCAAAAAACTACTCTTGTGGGATTGCTAGGTGTCTAGGGGGTGAGCTGATGGAGAGTGTAACTCGATCCACACCAGTATCGAGTGATGGATTGGGGATGAAGTCCAATATAACCACTTGTTTAAATACCATGTGAGTGTGTGTGGGTTTGTGTTTTGCTAATGATGTATGCAAGGTAAGAAACTAACTAGTTGCATTTTTAAAAGAAAACTAATCCTAATGCCTTTTCAAAACCAAATGATTAGATAACTTGTATTTTTTGTAAAGAAATGGTCTAATCCTAGATGCATTTATAAAACAAATTATTCTACTTTGCAAAGTATAGAAACATGCAATCCAAATATGTTTGGAATAGAGGGGATTATGAAACCCTAACTTAAATTTTTAGAATGCAAAATTCTTTTAGAAATGTAAGAGGGGATTAGAAACCCTGATTTTACTTTAGAATGTAAAGTTCCTTTTAGCAATGGAAGCTATCAACGACATAATAACAACTTAGGATTATTCCACATGCAAAAAATAAAAGACAAATGCAAATTTATTTGAGAAATAAATTTTGTATACTTTCTGGAAAGTTGCAGGTCCTAACAATTTCAAAAACCCTAAGGATTTGATAACTTTGCAATGCAAACAAAACTATGTCTAGCAATGATTATTTAACTAGTTAATGAGATTTTTGTTTCCAAAACTTGCAATAGAGGTAGAAAAGGTGACGATACCTACATTCTGATGCTAATGGGGGTTTTCTTGGACCTTGGAAAGATCATACTAGTTTATTTGGGGGTTTTTGAGGCTTTTGTGTTCAAATCGCCACCCGAGGGGCGAATTTGACCCGAATCATGACCTAGGGGGTGAATTAGAACTGGTTCATGGGGCAGGGGGTGAATTTAGTGTAGAGGCTCAAAATATGAAATATAATGGCCTAGGGTGGTTCCTAGGGCTTTGGATATCTCTATGAAAAGTAGATAAAATACCTGAAAACACAGAAAATAGAGGATAATGTCAGATTTACAAAGAAAATGAATCTAGCACTATCTGTTGTGGGGTCCTACCGGGCATGCCAAAATGAAATTATTAGAAGTTGACATTTGATCTAAAAACAAGTAATAAACACAATTCATTCAAAAACATATGCTTTATTCATTATAAGTTTGATATAGGTTACAAATAGGGTGAATTCCCCTTTTTTATTTCATGAATACACTATAGGCCTGATGCCTTCTTATAATGTCCCTCAGTGTAGGTGGGCTTCTTTGTATGTGGGCCATCGTCGGGTTGCTGTTGGTTTGATGTTGCTTTTCCTCTTCAAATTTTTTGCATAACCTATGATTAACCTACAAAAGGGGGTCAGTACGATGGGGAGCTTGCCTTAGTCAGGCCCCATGTTTATAAAGATGAAATGATTGTAAAATCATAACAAAACATGTGATAAACTATGCAAAAAGTAATAATATGGTAAAAGGGAGCTTACCACCCAAATATGGAGTTATTTGGGGCTTGTAGACCCAATTCACCACTTGGGGGGAAAATTGAGGTCGAATTTGTAGTGCAAGGGGCGATTTGAGCCGTGATGCTTCTTATGCAAAATCCTTTCAATGGGTCGACTCCTAGGCAGCTGGGTTGCCTCTGTGCATTGCTAAAATTTGACTGTGTGCACCAGAGACTGACTGTTCAATATTGGCTTTCCATTTTAGCAAAGTAACAATGCTTTTTTGAATTTGTGAATCATATTTAATTAGGGGTTTGGAACCAATTATTTATAGGCAAAGGCAAGGTGTAAGGGGGGTTAGATAGACTAAACCTAGGTTTGATTATGACTAGGGTTATATTAAGAAATGCTATGTGGCAACATCACATTCCTTATGAGAAATATCTCATCCTCACACATGTGTGAGGATAGATTAGGGCTAATCCTTATTAGGAGGTGCTTAATCCAATTTAAGACATGATTAAATAAATATCTCAACAAAACCTAATTCACACATGTGGGAGGATGTAATTAGTGCTAATCAATATTAAGGATTCTTTTAATAAAATTTGCCCTAAAAAGGTGACTTAAGTGAAGTCAACATTAAATTAGAATTTGGGTATTGACTTATTAATTTTTTTGTCAACTAATACTCCGTGGGGGCTTCAATTGAGTGCAAATTGATTTTCGGATGATATTCTAATGCATGGGATGCAATTTTGAAGGCTTATGAGGGTTTAGGACCTGAAATCCAGTGAAGTAGTATATGGAAGTCTACACGATGCTATGACAATCTATGGTGATCTACGCATGAATAAGGATGTCTACGTGTAACTACGCATGACTACATCAATCTACACATGTCTAGGAGGATCTACAATAGTCTATGATTATCTACGATAGCCTAGGGGTACCTAGGACAACCTATGTAAACCTACAGGTGTATAGAAGGATATACAAGTATGTAGGTATGGTAATGTGCAACTTTTGGGTGTCTACATTTTCCCCTTTTTGTACTGTACTGTGTGGAACACAGTTTAATACAAAAATAGGAAGAATTTGTGTAGAAGGAAAAGGGATAGAAGGAAAATAATGGGATATAATCAAAGGTATGTAGCCACTCGAAGAGTGACCATACAAAATTTGACTGGAAAGCCAAGAAGAGAAGGGAAAAGAATGGGATCCAATCAACAGTATGTAGCCACTTGAAGCATGACCATACAACATTGATTAGATAGCCAATATGGGAAAGAGAAAATAATGGGATCCAATCAATGGTATGTAGCCGCTCAAAGCGTGACCATACAATATTGACTAGATAGCTAAGAAGATAAGGGAAAATAATGAGATCCAATCAACGGTATGTAGCTACTCAAAGCATGACCATACAACATTGACTGGATAGCCAAGAAGAGAAGGGAAAAGAATGGGATCCAATCAATAGTATGTAGCCACTCAAAGCATGACCATAAAATATTGAATGGATATCCAAGAAGATAAGGGAAAATAATGGGATCCAATCAATGGTATGTAGCTTCTCAAAGCGTGACCATACAACATTGAATAGATAGCCAAAAAGAGAAGGGAAAAGAAAAGGAAAAGAGGAAAGAAATAAAAACAATGTTGGTAAAAAGGAAATGGATGATTGTGGATGCAATGAAGTGATTTTTATGAGTCTATATGACATTTACGATGCCATACCAGTTGTTTGAGAATGACAACGGGATACAATTTTATTGAGTGATTGGTTGAGTAGAGTTTGTTTAGCCTAGTCAAGTGGATGTGTTAAAGTGATAGTTCAATTTCTATGAAACAAATTGTTCTATATTATGAATTGATTTGAGAAAGAGGTTGAGTGTGGATGAGTGTGAAACATATTAATTCTCTAAAAGTTCTCTATATGTTTCTATGACAAAAGAGAGATTTAAAGTGATTGAGAGTTTATGAATGTGAAGCATATTGAGTCTCTAAAAATTTTCTATATGTTTCTAAAAGAGTGATTGAAAGTAATTGAGCATTGTGATAAGTGTGAAGCATATTGAGTCTCTAAAAATTCTCTTTATGTTTCTATGATTTTTGATAAGTTCTAGTGAGGACTTATTGAGAAAATTTGAACAAGTTCTAGTGATAACTTGTTGAGCAGATTTGAGGTAAAGTCTTAGTGAAGACTTGAGAGTAGATTAGGAAAGTTCTAAGAGAGGACTTGTGGATAGATTAGTGTGAGATTTTATGGAATATTACAAGGTATATTTAAGACAAGTCTTTGAGAAGACTTGAGAGCTAAGTTGATTGATTGATTTTTTCAAACCTTGAGTTAAGGTTTGGGGTATATATAGTAGAGTTTATTTGAGATTAAGTCAAGCTTTGTGTTAAGGCTTGAGGATAGATATTGATGATATATTTGTGCTAGACCGAAGGAATATGTTTAGTGTAAATCAGAGGACAAATATTGTATATAGATTTGTACAAGACCAAAGGACTTTGTTTAGTATAAATTTGAGGACAAATTTTGGTGCAGATTTGAGGATAGGTTTATGCCAGACTAGAGATAGAGATTGAGTAGATTTGTGCTAGACCAAAGGACCGTATTTAGTACAAATTTGAGATAGATCTTTGAATGTGATAGAGTATAGAGGACAAAAGTCTCTAGTGGATAGATATCCATTAGCCATGGCAGTGAGGACCGGTGTCTTCAGTGGATAGAGATCTATTAGCCAGAGTATTGGGGGTAACAATTCTTCTAGAAGATCACCAGTCAGAGCTAATAAGAAAGAGTTCTCCTATGTATAGAGATACACAAAATTGATTAGGGTATTGGTATCTCCTTTGGACTGAGGTCCATAAACATTGTAATAGGGAAAGGATTCCCAAAAGATTGATTGAGAAAATTTTATTGAAATATTTTCTCTATGGAGTAGCCCACATTGGGTGAACCACATAAAATTTGTGTATCTATTATGTGTGTGGATTTATGCATTGCTTTGATTACTATTGTTGATATTTCTATATATACATTGCATAATATTGATTGGTAAAGAAAAGTAAAAAGTGGTCTTATACTATTCACCCCCCCTCAGTATAAGCTTGTGTTCTTCAATTGGTATTAGAGCGGGTTCTTTCAAAAGAGTTTAACAACTTGAAGGAAAATTTTTCAAGAACACAATGGATTCTAAGAATGTGTCCTTAGATAATTCAACACCAATATTTGATGGATGTGATTATATATTTTGGAGTATGATAATGAAGATTCACCTAATGGCACTTGATAATGAAATTTGGGAAGCAGTTGAAAATGGATACATACCACCAGATAATCCACCTATAGATAAGGAAGGTAAAACTATAGCATTACAATTCAAAAGCAATGAATACAATTTTGTGAGGTTTGCATATAACAGAATCAATAAAAATTATGCATTGTAGATATGCAAAAGGAATTTGGGATAAGTTGCAAAGCATATATGAAGGAGATAAAAGTGTCAAAAAGGCAAAGATACGAAATCTCAAAGGGAAATTTGAAGAGTTAAGAATGAATGATGAGGAAAACTCTAGTACTTATCTACTTTGGGTAGATGAGGTTATTAATGCCATGCAAGGACTTAATTTTGAAGAATCAGATATTTGTGATAAGGTCTTAAGATCTCTTCCAAAAATATTTAGTAAAAATATTTCTACTATAGAAGAATCAAAAGATGGTGATTATTTGACAAGATACATGTTACTTGGTATTATTACAACTTTGATTTAATAACAAAAGAGGAACCTAATTCCTAGAAGGAAGCAACAATCAAAGCTACTAAGAAGACAAAGGGCAAAAATCCATATTCAAGTAATGAGTCATCCAGTGATGAAGAAGCAAATTATGGCAGAAGGAATAAGGATTAAAGAAGATTTAAATATGCAAAATATGTTAGATGTTTCAATTTTGGAAGGTATGTTCACTATGCAACTAACTGTCAAGAAGCTAAAAATAACAATGATGAAGAAAAATAGGATCGTAGGAATAGGGAATCAGATATATATAGGTACCAAAATAAAAGCAAGGATGGATGAGACAAAAAACGAAAGAATTTCTTTCAAAGACAAAAGAGGAGCTACTATGTAGACAAGGCAAGTAAGTACTCAAGTGATAGTGATAATAGTTTTTCAGACAATGATAAAGATGAAGTCTTATTTCTGATTGAAGAAAAAGAAGAAGTTAAGAAAAGGTCACCAATAATTCTCAAGTGTTTTAGATGTGGTAATTTTGGACATCTTGAAGATAGTTGTACAAGGAATGGTTTCAGTTTTAGTAATGATAAATATGAGGATACACTTTAAGGACCAGAAGAGAATATTCTAATGGCACTAGAAGAAGAAGAAGGTGATCCTATAGAAGTTAATTCAAAATAAAATTAAGATGTTGACAAAGGCAAACAAATAGAGGAAGAATAAAAAAAAAGAGGAGTTGATCTTGAGGGAGAGCTTATTTATGCTCTTAAAAATTTAAAGAAGGTAAGAAAGTAAAACTCCCAACTTGAGATTTAGTTTAAATAATGTGATGAAGAGAGAGGAAAGCTTAGAGATGATCTAAACAAGTCAATGGCTAAGACAAATAAGTTCAAAGATAATCTAGAAGCAAAGATATTAGAATGTGAAAAGTTAGAACAAGAAGCAGCTCTACTAATGGAATATTTAGAAAAGTCCAAGGATAAGCTACACAAGTTTGGAAAAAGTTCAAAGAATGTAGATAAAATGATCAAGGTACAAAGAATGTCAAAAATTAAAACATGTCTTGGTTTTTAACAGGCTCAAAGGAAACAAGAAATAGAGTCAACCTCAAGTTCTGAAGAAGAAACTTTCGAAGAAGATAGTGTAAAAGAAAGTGAAACTTCTGAGGATGAGTTGGACAACAGAAAGTTCAACAAGGAAATAAACAATGCACAAAGAAGAAACATATGGAACAGGAGCCAACATAGAGGAAAAGAGACTAAGAAACCAATGAGGTCAAGGCAAGGAAATTTGAATGGATGATGTTTCTCATGTCATAGATTTTGGCACATGGCTTCACATTGTAGGACACATGAAAGACAGGAATATGGGAAATTCAGGAACATGCAACTTTTTCATGGGTATTGCTACTCATGTAATCAGTTTGGTCACAAGGAAATGAATTGCAGGGTACATGATAGGAACAGAGATGGATTCACTAGGAGAAATCCCAAGACATTTGCACCTCCAAGGAATAATAAAATTAAGTGTTATAAGTACAATAATTATGGACATACAACAAAGTGGTATAGAGAAGACATTCTAGAATAAATCATGAATAGGAACAAGAACAGGAACAGAAACAGGAACAAGAATATGGACATGAACGAGAACAAAAACATAAACAAGAATATGAATAAGAATATGGACATGAGCAGGAATAGGAATATGGACAGGAATAGGAACATGAACATGAACATGAACAAGACAATAAAACAAATCAAAAGGATCAGGAGAAGGAAAGAGGACAAAGGTAAAGAACAATGCTTGCTGGAAGTAGAAATAATCCCACCCCAAAATTAACCACCTTAAGAGGATGTGGGGGAGGGTCTAAGCTAAGAGACTTATTCTTAGCCCCGAGCCCCAAAGGTGACCCTTTTCCATTTATGTCAAAGGGGGAGAGATTTGAGTAAGGGGGAGAGATTTGGTTTAATGAGAGAGCATTGAGTCAGGGGGAGCAATTTCCTAGGGGAGATGAATAGGAAAAAGGTCAAGTTTTGGTAAAAAGAATTTGGGTTACCATCAATTGAAAAGAGGGATATTATTGGATATTTTGAGTAGATGAGTTGTCATTGATGTCAAGAGTGAGTGGTCATTGATGTCAAGCTTTTAGCACCAGTCAGTGGTAGTTTCAATGGGCAACATCAGTTTTAGGTTCTCCAATAAGTGCAAAAGGATAGTCCACCTTTAGTTGATCAAGACCCAATTCCAAGCAATCATATGAGGTCTAAAGGGTAAAGAAGAGGCCCAGGAAAATAATATTATAATACTTTATTATAATATTAAAAAGTAAATTTAAATTAATTAATATAATTTATTATAAATTAATTTAATTAACTTTCATGTTACTTAAGTTAATTATAAGTTAATTTTAAATTAATTATAAATTAATTTTATTAATTTAAATAAACCCTAAAAGGGTTATAAAGCAAAGTTTATAAATCAAGTTTTTAAATTCTATTTGAGCACTGATGTGTATAACATCAAGGTACTATATATATATATAGGCAAAACCTTTGCCTTAAGAATCCCCACCAATATGATTCGAATGCCAATGTTCTGATTTATGCGTAGAAAGAGAGCAACGATTTTTGTGTTTGAAAAGTCTTCTATGGAAGAGAAGGGACAAATAGGAGCTAGAATCCTCTCACCTTGCACAAGTTCCACGTAGTGTAACTGGAGATGGTAGAAGGTGTTAGACTCCTCTCACCTTGCACAAGTTCCACGTAGCGTAACTGGAAATGGTAGAAGGTGTTAAGATTCTTGTGGAAAGGAGGACATAGGTTCGAATCCCATAAGGTTTACATTTTGCGAGGAAGGAAGGTCATTGTTTTCTTTGAAGCAGTGGCAATGAGGAGATAAAGGGGGGCAAGCACCTTCCCATCCTCATGGGATTGCCTAGCCCACATGGTGGGCTAGCTCCTTGGTAAGGCACTCAGCAGAGAGGTTTCAAGGTCAAAACCCACTGAGGCCTTTTAGTGGTTGAGACAAAGGTATGCGTTGATTATTGATGGGTTTGTCGCTTAGTTTGGAATGTGCTAAGGTTGAAGGAAAATATAAAATATTTTTATGTGCTTAAGGTTGAAAATTAATTTTTGAGGGTTTGTAAGATTTAATTTTTGCCTAATTAAATTTGGTTATTAAGTGTTTTGAGGGAGATAAAAGGGTAGGCACTTATTATTTCTGAAGGGTAATTTTTGAATGTTTGATTTATTAAATTGGATATTATAAGGAGCATTTTGAGTGATTATTTTTATGTGTAATTTTATGATTGCTAATTTCAAGAAGGATTAATAAGGTGTATTTAGAATTGATTATTTTTGTGTTTGAGAAATATTTTCAAAGAGAGTTAATGTGATATTTGTCATCTAACGATTGAAATTGGCAAAGGAGAAAATTGTAATTGAGACAGGTTTTTCTAAGGGCACTTCTACATCAAACAAAAGGTATGGGCACATCTTCCTAGTGAGTGATTTTTGAAAGTTGTGAATGCAAATTTGGAGTGAAAAGGATTGTTTTGTTAGCATTGTTGAGTGTATTTTGAATTAATGCTTCAAGATTTTTTGGAATAAATATTTGTTGATATAAGCATTGTTGTTGAAGTGATTAATTGAGTGAAGAACTTGAACTAGGGTTTGCAAAGACCATGAGTATAATTTTTATGTGAGATTGATTGATAAGCATTGTTGGAAATATTTGAGTGAGTGTTCATATTCTTGGACTAGGGTTTGTGAGCAAGGATTATTTCATTGAGTGATTGGTTGAGTAGAGTTGGTTGAGCCTAGTCAAGTGGATGTGTTAAAGTGATAGTTCAAGTTCTATGAAACAAATTGTTCTATATTATGAATTGATTTGAGAAAGAGGTTGAGTGTGGATGAGTGTGAAACATATTGAGTCTCTAACAATTCTCTATATGTTTCTAAAAGAGTGATTGAAATTAATTGAGCATTGTGATAAGTGTGAAGCATATTGAGTCTCTAACAATTATCTTTATGTTTCTATGAGTTTGGATAAGTTCTAGTGAGGACTTATTGAGCATATTTGGACAAGTTCTAGTGAGGGCTTTTTGACAATATTTGAGGTAAATTCTTAGTGAAGACTTGAGAGCATATTAGGCAAGTTCTAAGAGAGGACTTATGGATAGACTAGTGTGAGATTTTATGGAAGCTTACAAGGTATATTTGAGATAAGTCTTTGAGAATACTTGAGAGCTGAGTTGATTGATTTATTTGTTCAAACCTTGAGTTAAGGTTTGGGGAAGATCTAGCAGAGTTGATTTGAGATTAAGTCAATCTTTGTGTTAAGGCTTGAGGACAAATATTGAGGATAGATTTGTGCTAGACTGAAGGACTGTATTTAGTGCAGATTAAAGGACAAATATTGAGGATATATTTGTGTTAGACTGAAGGACTGTGTTTAGTATCGATTTAAGGACAAATTTTGGTGTAGATTTGAGGATAGGTTTATGCCAGATTAGAGATAGATATTGAGCAAATTTGTGCTAGATCGAAGGACTATGTTTAGTACATATTTGAGATAGAGCTTTGAAGGTGATAGAGTATAGAGGATGATAGTCTCCAGTGGATAGAGATCCTTTAGCTAGAGCAGTGAGCACAAGTGTCTTCAGTGGATAGAGATCCATTAGCCAGAGTAGTGGGGGCAGTAGTTCTTCTAAAAGATCACCAGTCAAAGCTAAGGAGAAAGAGTTCTCCTATGGATAGAGATCCTTAAAATTTATTAGGGGATTGGTGTCTCCTTTGGACTGAGGTCCATAAACATGGTAATAGGGAAAGGATTCCCAAAATATTGATTGACAAAATTTTAGTGAAAATTTTCTTCGTGGAGTAGCCCACATTGGGTGAACCACGTAAAATTGGTGTCTCTATTGTGTGTGTAGATTTGTGCATTGCTTTGATTACTATTATTGATATTTCTATCTATACATTGCATAATATTGATTAGAAAATAAAAGTAAAAAGTGATCTTATATTATTCACCCCCCTCTCAGTATAAGCTTGTGTTCTTCAGTTTGGCTAGTGTTGCGGGCCAAACAAGGTGAATGGTTTCCTACTTTTGTCACATGCCCGTGCATTTAATTATCAACCCAGGGAGCTTCGTAAACTTGCGAAGAGTCAAAATTAGGTTACTACAATACCACTGGAGGTGGGTCTGCTAATCCTACATTGGGGGGTGTTCTTGAGATGGTTGTCAATCATTCCCGCACTCCTCAATAAATTACGTAAGAAGAACAAAAATAAATCTACAAAAATAAATCAAATGCACATTCCTGGAAATAAACCTACTGTAAATACTGGAACTAGTAAATTAATGAACATTCCTATGAAAGCAATAAACTAATTAAAATAACTGAACAGAAAAGGAAATGGGGAAGAAATACTGGCTTGGAGTGGGCCCAGGCTCCAACAGCTTCTTCCCGATCGAACACGCGCTTAGAACTTCTAGAACTAGAATATATTTATCAACGTATTACAATCTGTCTTCTACGATTCAAAGTAGCTCTTTATTAATTATTTCTATATATTCTTCTATATATTTTCAGAATGATCTGCACGTGTTTATATAACACACCCGTAGAACTTCTATTACAGAAGTGGTTACAACAGTCGATTCTTCCTAGACTAATTTAGAACAGTCTGGTGAACGCAATCGACGTCTGGCATTCTGTTCTGAAGGTGACATGTTTGTTTCGATTCATGCTTTGCCTAACATCAGTAGGACATTTGGGTACGTTAGGCGCTATCTCCAATTTAGCTCTGCATGACGTAGAGTTGGAACTACATCGGCCGCTGCAGTCCACGTCGTTCGAGTTTGGTCAACGGGCAAAGAATTAGTGGTGCCTTCCGACTGCAGGGAGGCACTCCCATTCAGTTGGTGCCTTCCAACTACAGGGAGGCACTGTCTTTGGTTTGGCACCTTTCGACTGTAGGGAGGCGCTTGCATTCAGACGATGCCTTCCAACTGTAAGGAGGCACTTGTTTTCACTTGGCACCTTTCGACTGCAGGGAGGCACTTGTGTTCAATTGGCACATTTCGACTGCAAGGAGGTGCTTATTTTCACTTGGCACATTTCTACTGTAGGGAGATGCTTGCATTCAGATGGCACCTTCTGACTACAGGGAGGTGCCCATGTTCAATTGGCACCTTTCGACTGTAGGGAGGCACCTATGTTCAATTGGCACCTTCTTACTGTAGGGAGGCACCTATGTTCTCTCCATTGACTCCCGATGAAATAAAGTGCTAGGTCCATCGAAAAGGACCTCGACTGTTCCAAATCTAACTAAATCAACTACAATTCCACAAAACATACTAAAAGCACACAAATTAGATAACACACATAATTATATCAAATATCTATATAATCATTTATAAAAGCACGCAATCCTTATTATACAGCCGCATATTGATCCAAGAAGTATGTACAAAATATGAGCATTTCTAGTGCTCATCATCCCCCTATGCCTAACATATGCCATGCCCTCGTGGCATCCAAACTGCAGGTAGCCCTTGGACTTCTTATCGTCGCCATATCTTGGAAGATTCGGTTGCCCCTGCGGCTCGAGTCTGTCTCTGTGCTTCTACGTGGCGGACCAATGCCGATATCAGCCCATGGTGGGCTAAGGCGGACGGTGCCCCTTTCTGGTACCAAGCCGCTTCATACTTCAGAGTAGTCGCTAGGTAGAAAGGTATATTTATTTTCCTCCAATGCACTAGGTGATTGAGGAAGTGCACATGATTAATGTTCAGATGCGTATACTTCCCTATGCATGTAAATAATTGAGCAATCTTCTCGAACATCTTCTGTATATCCATGGGGAGACTGCTTTTGAGTAACCCCTCCCTTTCTATCTGCACGTTCCCTCCTAGAAAAAATATTTTGGTATATAGCTTTAGCACTCCACCCTTGTATGCACATTTCCCTGTGAGATGCAATCCAGTCGCCTGTGAGATGAACTCAGGGGTGACTGGAATTTCCACTCCTTGTACTTGGGCTGCATCACCCCTCAAAGAGGTGGTGAATTCTCTAGCTGCCTCCACATCCTAGCCCTGACTGACCAGGGTGCAGTATTCAAGCCACCCCTCGGCTTCGAATTGGGTCCTTACTGCCCCTCTGATTCCATCAGTATCACTGGGTTCATTCTTCTTGATTGCATGGTTCTTGGACCTTCCTCCCATGGCACCTTTTGATGCTGTATATTTTTCTGTCCTTCCTTCTGCAGGAAGGTGCCTTCTTATAGAAAATATGCCTAACCCTAGCAGTTATGGAAGGTGCCCTCTCATTGGCACGCGTTTTTGACTATGGGGGGTACGATCTTTATGCCAGCTGTATTTTTTTGGTACTGCGTATTTATAAACAATTATATAAAATATTTGATTTAATATGCGTGTACCTGATTCAGCATTCCAATTGTCGTGGCAGATGCTGATTTGCTGACTTGTGACACGAGGGAGGGGTATTTGATGATTCTTATTCGTGCGATGCTTTGTTTCGCTTGAGGCATCCGATCGATGTAAATGCTGCACGTGGGAGGCATTCTTTGGTACCTTCCCCATGTGGATGGTGTCCATGTAGTGCCTTTTGATGTTGTCAGTGCTCGTCTTCGAACGAATGCGCCTTCTAATACCTTCTGATTGGTGGGAGGCACTTTTCGACTGCATGCGTCTTCCCAATGTGGGGGGTGCCTCCTTCTGGTTTGTGCCTTATCAATGTTGGAAGGCATTCGTCTTGATGGATGCACCTTCCTGATGTTGGAAGGCATATTCGGCTGGATGAATGCACCTTCCTGATGTTGGAAGGCGCGTATTCGACTTGGTTTTTTTTTTTTTTTTATGGTGCCTTCCTGCCACGAAAGGCGCCTATATATATATATATTTTGATGGGTGCCTTCTGACTGTAGTAAAGCACGTCTTCTAGATGGGTGCCTTCTGACTGCGGTAAGGTGCCTTCTTCTGGATGGGCACCTTCTGACTGTAGTAAGGTGCCTTCTTCTGGACGGGCGCCTTCTGACTACAGTAAGGCGCCTTCTTCTTGCCTTGGTGCCTTCTTTTGGATGTAGTAAGGCACCTTATTTTGGATGGGCACCTTCTGACTATAGTAAGGCACCTTCTTTTGGATGGGCACCTTCTGACTGCAGTAAGGCACCTTATTCTGGATGGGTGCCTTTTGACTGTAGTAAGGCACCTTCCTCTTGCCTTGGTGCCTTCTGACTGTGGTAAGGCGCCTACTTCTAGACTTGGCAATTTGACTGGAAGAAGGGTGATCAAACCTTCCCATTTTTTTTTCACGCTGCCCAGATTCTATCTGCGATCCGATGTCGGAATGCTGAGTCGAATCAGGCCTGGTTTACTAGATACCTATCCCTCATCTCTGTCAGGTTCTCCACCTACAAAAAAGCAACCAAAAAATAAAGGAAAATAAATGCAGTTATACACGTTTCATGTCTATTAGGCCCTGGATTAGGATTCCTACAACTTGCATGCAGGCGTCGTTCCTGCAAAAAAAACACACATTAAAAAAACTATAACTAACTAAACAAATTGGGTGAGCACTTTCATGCCCACCATTTCACCTGTGAGAGTTCGGTCCAGATCTAGCAAGATGGGGTCTCCCCCATGCCTACTCTGGATTCCACCTGAAATGTTTCAGACGTATTATAGGGGCATAGTCGGTGGCCATTGATTGTGAACATGGTGTTGCTACCATAAATTGTCTTAACATGCACAACCTCGTTCCTAATGAGCTCTGCCACTTCATACAACCCCATCCACCTCTGCATAAGGTTGCCCTTCCTTTCTTGGAATTGAGAATTGTACAACAGTACCCATTCCCCTACTTGGAACTTCTTTAGCTTGATGTGGTTATCATGCCACTTCTTTCTCTGCTTCTATATAATCTCTGTCCTCTGCAAAGCATCGAGCCAGATTTTGTCCAACTGATCTAGCTGGCGAATCCTCTATTTTTGAGCTTCATCCAAGCTCAAATTTAATTCTGAAGCTGTCCTCAGAGTTTTGATTTCAAACTCGATGGGCATCATCACATTTTTTCCATAGACCAGTTGGAAAGGTGTGCATCCTATGGTGGATTTCCACATGGTGTTGTATGCCCAAACTGCCTCCGGCAACCGTGTGGCCCAATATTTCTTATGTTGCTGCACGGTTTTGGTCAGGATGTTTTCTATCTCCCTATTTGTCACTTCTACTTGCCCGTTCACCTGCGGATGGTAGGGCATGGTTTTGTTGTGCCAAAATCTATACTGCTCCATCAGCTCCTCAATCAATTTGGAGGTGAATTGGGGCCCTTGATCTGTTGTTATCTCCTGAGGAACCCCAAATCGTGTGAAAATATGAGCAAATAAGAAGTCAACGACCGTTATTTCCTTTGAGTCCCTTAATGCATGCACTTCCACCCATTTGGTGACATAATCCATGCAGACCAAAATAAACCTCCTTCCCATCAAAGGTGGATTAAATGGTCCCATGAAATCCATGCCCCATTTATCAAAAGGTTCCAAATGTACCTGGGGCTGTAGGGGCATTTCATCTCGATGGGTTGGTCTACCCATCCTCTGGCACTCGTCACACTTGCTCGGTATATCTTTGTCGCGTCCTTGAACAGAGTGGGCCAAAAATACCCAGCCTGTAGTATTTTGTAGGCAGTTCATTTTCTTGCAAAGTGTCCTCCACATGGCTCATCGTGACATGCCTTAAGCACTTCTAAAAACTCCTGTTCTGCTATGCATCTTCTTATAATTTGGTCCCATACTATTTTAAATAGGATACCATCCATCCAAAGGAATGATGCACTCTTCTCTATGATCGCCTACTTTTCTCGATAGGAGAGAGCAGGTGAGGTCCTTTCGATGGCCAAGTAATTGGCTATGTCTGCATACCATGGGGTTTGTTCACTGATAGCGAACAGATGTTCATCTAGAAATTGGTCTTCCACTTCTTGATGATCTGCTGGTATCAATCTGGACAAAAAATTTGCCATGACATTTTCCTTGCCCGGTTTATCGACTATAGTGATGTCAAATTCTTGCAATAGCAATAGCCATCTAATAATTCTACCACCAATGGCTGGCTTGCTCATCAGATACCTGATAGCCGCATGGTCCGTATGGACGAAGACCTTGTATCCTGTTATGTAGTGACGGAATTTATTTATTGCATGGAAAACTGCAAGGAATTATTTTTTTGTCATTGTATAGTTGAGCTCCGCTCCGGCCAAATTTTTACTAACATAATAGATGGTGTAGAATTCTTCATCGTCTTTCTGCCTGAGGACTGCTTCGATCGCACCGTTAGATGCATCGCAGTAAATATGGAACGGTATAGCCCAATTTGATCCTCTCAAGACCAGTGCAGATATCAATTTTTCTTTTAGCAAATGGAACGCTTCTTCACAATATCCTGTCCAATTGAACTCTACGTCCTTCGAAAGTAAAGTGTGCAGTGGTTTGGTAGTCTTGCTAAATTTGATGATAAATCATTGATAGTACCCGACTGAACCAAGGAAACTTCTTACCTCCTTCTATGTTCTGGGGCTAGGTAGGTCTCTTATGACCTCAATCTTCCTCTTGTCTACCTTTATTCCTTCTATAGAGAGGTGGTGTCCCAACATGATGCCTTCCTGCATCATCATAAAACATTTTTCGTTACTTAGGGACAAATGATTTTCCTTGCTCCTGTCAAGCACTATTTCTAGATTTGTCATTGCCTCCTCGAAGGTTTCTCCATAGGCAGTGAATTCATCCATGTATAATTCCACCCCATCTCCTATCATATCAGAGAATATGCTAAGCACCACACTTTGAAAGGTGGCCGGTGTGTTGCACAGTCCAAAAGGTAATACCTTATAGGCAAACGTTCCCCATGGACAGGTGAACGTTGTTTTATCTTGATATTCTTCCCCTATCTGGATCTGGTTGTAACCACTAAAACCATCCAAAAAGGAGAAGTATTTTCTTCTTGAGAGTGTGTCCAAGACCTAATCGATGAACGGGAGCGAAAAGTGGTCTTTCTTAGTCGCCTTGTTCAATGCCCGGTAGTCCACGTAGATCCGCCATTTCCCATTCTTTTTGGGGACCACCACTAATGGTGATACCCATTCATTGTCAGAAATTAGATATATGAATTCGATAGCCAGAAGCTTGTGCAATTCTTCTTTGACAATGTCTTTCATTGTTGGGTTCATCCTTCTTTGTGGCTACCGACTAGGAGTTTCCTGGTCATCTAAGTAAATCCAATGGGTACATATTTTTGGGCTGATGCCATGCATATCTGCGTAGTCCCATGAAAATGCTTGCTGGTGTTTTACCAGAAGCTCTTCCAATTTTTCTAGCTATGTGGGCATCAACCTGTTGTTGACATTTAATGTTCTCCCTGGCCCAACATGTATTTTTTGGATGTGCTGATCTTGGGTGCCAGTCAACGGCGATCCAGGTGCGGGGGTGGATGATTCTCCATGGAGAAACTCCATGATAACACCATCCTCATCCTCTTTTGCCACCTCCTCCAAGGTCATCACCGGATGGATTATGGACAACTCCGTAGTTCCATGCTCGGTGATCCTAGGTTCTTCTGTCGAGTCCATAGACTGAGCTGGCGATGAAATGGTCAGCCTTTTGACATTTTTCCCATTGGAGATGGTCATTAGCCCATCCTGACAGCTGATTTAGGTGTTAGCTATTGCTAGCCATGGCCTCCCCAAAATGAGTGGGTAACCGCCTAGCCTGGTATTGGTTTGCAAAACTAGAAAGTCAGCTAGATATTCCCATGCGCTGACTATTACGATCACATCTTCCAACATTCCTTCTAGAGACACAGTTGATCAATTGGCTAACTGCAGCACTATTGTGGTTGGCTTTAGGTTCATGAGCCATAGCCTCTGCATGGTCTCTTGAGTCATCACGTTGATGGATGCCCCAAGGTCAACCAGTGTGTTAGACAGGGAATGTCCTCAAATTTTTATGATCAGCACTGGGCTGCCTGGGTCTGCATACTTTGGATGATGTGTTCTACCCATCATTAGATCTGCCAGTTTACCCATGATGTTGATGGTCTGGGTAACTCTCCGTCCTGGTCTCCTTAGACACATTTCTCTAATTGCCTTGGTGTAAATAGGGACATCCCAAATTGCTTGAAATAATGGGATTGTCATCGTGATATTCTTCAAGCTTGACAAGATGTCAAATTATGGATGTGTTGTTCTTCTTTGTTACTGCAGCTAGCTAGGAAATGGAGCCTCCACTCTCTCAAGTGCTTTTCCTTCTTCTACCAGCGGTGTCTCCTCTATTTCTGCCTCCTCTTCTACCAGTGGAGGTATCTCTACCATTTCTTCCTCCTCTTCTACCAGAGGTGGAGTCTCTACTCCTAGTTGCCTACCTGATCTAAGATGAATATTGTACATATGGTACATCTCACCTTCTATGTTGTATGCCGACTGATTTACTTTGTTGTTCAAATTTGCTATCGATTGTGTTGGTAGCTGTGCAGGTCTCGTTGCTGGAAATGCTAGTAAGTTTTGTTGGATGTGAGTAGGAGCTGCGTTCTATGGAGTCTGGAGTTCTGTTGGATGTGAGTAGGAGCTACATTCTATGGAGTCTGATTCCACGCATTGTGGCCTCTCCATTGCTACCCAGGATATGGATATGGCATCCATGGCTGCTGATTCGGGAATGCTACTAGGGGTGCGTTCGTCCAGGGTGACGGTCCCCACCACCCCACATTAGGTGGTTGAGGGGGTACTTGGTGCATGTATGACCCTCCCCCATATGTTGGCATTTTGGTTGGTATATTCCCCATGGGGGGTTGTGGCCAACTCTTCCTATTGCCTATGAAATAGGCCTCCGTGCTCTCAGTCGCTTCTTGGTTATTGGGCAGTTGTGGGCACAATCGAGTTTTATGATTCAGCCTACAAATTGTGCATACTCTGACCTTGTTTTTCTAGGCATGCATTCTTTACATGCCTTCCTTTACATTTTGGGAAAAAATAGGCTAATGCTGCATCATTTTCTTATTTCTTATTTTCTAATAGCAGTGTATCCATCTGCAATGCTAGAGATGAAATCATTTCGCTCTTCAAATCCTCTAGCATGTTGCCTATCTCTATTTTGGTGACTGAAGCTATCGCCTTCATGGTCCTGGGGGTGACTTTGCCTCACCTTCTCAAGTAGTTTCGGCATAATTGTCAGATTTCATCCATAGCATGCTGATAGACATCACCTCCAGAGATCATGTTGAGAGCCTCCAGTGACTCATTGGTAAGTCCCCTCAAGAAGATGCTTTTGAGGGACTTATCAGATAGCTTCGAGTGAGGGGACCATTGAATATTAAAGGTGAATCTCTCCCAATACTCCTCAAGAGACTCATCTTCTCTTTGTGTCATGCTCAGGACCTCCTCCCTAGAGTCTCTTGCTCTCCCAAAATCTTGATATTGCTCTAAAAAGAGCGTCTTCATGTGGTCCCAGGTGGTGATGTGTTTGTCTCCTAGATCGATGAACCATCGCAGAGCTACATCGTCTAATGTAGAAGGAAATAATTTCAACTTCTGCGCATTTGATTTGTAATCCATAGACTTGCACAAAACATCAAATTTGAATAAAAACAGGTCAGGGTCCTCAGTCGGGTGTCCTCTAAAGGACGGGAGGTGAGCAGGGGATATGTTTTTCATTTTGGTATCTCCTACTCCCTCCTCTATTGGGAAACTAAAGCCAGATGAGACTTCATTGTTATCTGCCATTTTTTCAAGAAATGTGGTTTCTAATGCAACGTTTTTGGCCTTCCAGTCATTTAGAACTTTTTGAGTCAATGCTTTAAGGTTGTCTGGTGATATCGTCTGATCCTCCACAGCCTTCCACAATAGGGCTTCCTTTAGAGGAGTCCTATTAAATAGGGGATTTGTGATAATTTGTTCGTCCCCTTGTTGATGGGATGAGGCAGCACTTTGCACAAAGTGCGCTTCCTAACTCCAATGGACTGTTGGTAGGTCGAACGGGTCTAGCTCAAATCCAAAATGCTCGACTAACTTAGGTCCTAATGGATTAGTTCTTATAAAGCGACCGTTAGGTCCTCTTCTTCTTGAAGAACTCATACAAGGTCGGATAGAAGGTTTCAAGGTATTGCAAGTAATCTAATTAAGATGCTTCCCCAACAACGACGCCAAAATGTTGCGGGCCAAACAAGGTGAATGGTTTCCTACTTTTGTCACATGCTCGTGCATTTAATTATCAACCCAGGGAGCTTCGTAAACTTGCGAAGAGTCAAAATTAGGTTACTACAATACCAATGGAGGTGGGTCTGCTAATCCTACATTGGGGGGTGTTCTTGAGATGGTTGTCAATCATTCCCGCACACCTCAATAAATTACGTAAGAAGAACAAAAATAAATCGACAGAAATAAATCAAATACACATTCCTGGAAATAAACCTACTGCAAATACTAGAACTAGTAAATTAATGAACATTCCTATGAAAGCAATAAACTAATTAAAATAACTGAACAAAAAAGGAAATGGGGAAGAAATACTGGCTTGGAGTGGGCCCAGGCTCCAGCAGCTTCTTCCCGATCGAACATGCGCTTAGAACTTCTGGAACTAGAATATATTTATCAACGTATTACAATCTGTCTTCTACGATTCAAAGTAGCTCTTTATTAATTATTTCTATATATTCTTCTATATATTTTCAGAATGATCTGCACGTGTTTATATAACACACCCGTAAAACTTCTGTTATAGAAGTGGTTACAATAGTCGATTCTTCCCAGACTAATTTAGAACATTCTAGCAAATGCAATCGACGTCTGGCATTCTGTTCTAAAGGTGGCATGTTTGTTTCGGTTCATGCTTTTCCTGGAATTAGTAGGGTGTTTGGGTACATTAGGCGCTATCTCCAATTTAGCTCTGCATGACACAGATTTGGAACTGCATCGACCACTATCGTCCATGTCGTTCGAGTATGATCAACGGGCAAAGAATCAGTGGCACATTTCGACTGCAGGGAGGCGCTCCCATTCAGTTGGTGCCTTCCAACTATAAGGATGCACTGTATTTGGTTTGGTGCCTTTCGACTATAGGGAGGTGCTTGCATTCAGACGACACCTTTCGACTGTAGGGAGGCGCTTGTTTTCACTTGGTGCCTTTCGACTGCAGGGAGGCGCTTGTGTTCAATTGGTACATTCCGACTGTAGGGAGGCGCTTGTTTTCACTTGGTGTCTTCCGACTGTAAGGAGGCACTTGCATTCAGACAGTGCCTTTCAACTGCAGGGAGGTGCCCATGTTCAATTGGTGCCTTTCGACTATAGGGATGCGCCTATGTTCAATTGGCGCCTTTCGACTGCAGGGAGGTGCCTATGTTCTCTCCATTGACTCCCGATGAAATAAAGTGCTAGGTCCATCAAAAAGGACCTCGATTGTTCCAAATATAACTAAATCAACTACAATTCCACAAAACATACTAAAAACACACAAATTAGATAACATGCATAATTATATCAAATATCTATATAATCATTTATAAAAGCATGCAATCCTTATTATACAGCCGCATATTGATCCAAGAAGTATGTACAAAATATGAGCATTTTTGGTGCTCATCAGCTAGTAGGTCATAGAAGAATTTTATCCTAGGATAACCTTATGAAAATGGGTTTTCATAGCCCCTCTCAATGTGCTTTTTGTAAAAATTAGGAGGAGAGTATAGACCATCTCTTGGGACATTTCTCAATAGTCTAGAATATATGGAAATGGATTCTTAATATATTTCATAAATGTATGATGATGAATAGTAGAATTGAAGATTTGTTAAAGAAATGGTAGAGCACTTATAAAAGTGGGGCTTTATAGACAATATGGGATATATCAAAAGATACAATACTTTGGACTATATGGCTATAAAGGAATAGAAAAATATTTAAAAGAAAGGAAAGTAGTTTAGAGGTAATGAAAAAGAATATATGTTTAGCCATAGAGGAGTATAAACCAACCCTATCAACTCACTCAGTCCCTAATTTGGAAGCAGAGAACCTTGATATATGGATTCAAGTCATTAAATAGAATTATGATATTGGATATAAGAGAAGCAAAAAGAAGGCAAAGAATATAAAGTGGAAACCACCAGATGTGGAGTGGGTTAAATTGAATTTTTATGGAGCATCTAAAGGAAATCCATGACCAATAGGAGGAGGAATAATTAGAAATAATTAGAAATAATAAAGGAGAGATATTATGTCACTATGCTTTCAATAGTATATTTAATACAAATAATGAAGTTGAAGCTTGGGTGGCTTTAGACGGGTTAAAATTACATAAAATAATAAAATGGAATAGAATATGGATGGAATGTGATTCTCCAATAGTAATAAATACAATTTTGAGAAAAGCAAGGGCTCCATGGAACATACAAGATATAATTGTGGAAATTCAAGATCTTGCTAAATATTCTGAAGAAATCAAGTTTACACATATATTAAGGGAAGGAAACATGTGCTGATAAGCTAGCAAATAGAGGGGTTTTGATTGAGTATCGTGAAGTTAAATTCTCCTTTCCATGGTTAGAGGAAGTAGAAAGATTAGTTGAAGTTGACAAGAAAATATTGATTGCCTAAATAAATTAATGATTAAGATTTACTTGAATACTTTCCATTGGTAATATCTATTTTATTTTGTAACAATAATGTGTTTTCATTTAGACTATTTATTATTGTAGACACCCAATTTTGACACACCTATTCATCGTCATTTTCAATCAAGACATCAAACAATACCTCATCAAGGCATCCTAACCTTGTCAAATTAGGCATCGAATCTTAGCATATTTTATCAATTTCCACTCCTAGAAAAACTCATCAATTTCCCTCACAAGACTTTTGATTAAATAAATCATCTTCATACCCAAATTTGGGGTGTTTATAGCCCTAAAATAAATGCCATATTTAGGATGAATTTTGACCTATCAAATATTCTCCCAATTTCACAAAACCACCACCAATGGATAGCCCTCAAAAAGGGCTTTCTGGCAAGTATACATATACCTATATTTGGACTCATTTCAATGCCAAAAATCTCAAAATAACAATTGCTATCCATAACCAAATTCACCAGTCCTACCAAATTTACCACCTCTGTGGTGAATTTGGCAAAGACCAAATTTGCCACACCTATGGTGAGTTTGGAAAACATCCAAATTTCAAAATTTGAAAAGTTAGATTTTACCTCCTTACTCAAAATTAGTCTTTACCAAATTCACCACCCCTATGCCAAATTTGGCTAGTGGTAAATTTGGAAAAATTTTAAAATTTCAAACTACTCAGAATATGATCTAATTATTTACCAAATTCACCACTCAAAACCAAATATTCCACACCTATGGTGAATTTAGAAAACAATGGTGAATTTGGAAAAATAATCGAGAATTTTCCACACAAACTAGTTAGCCATGGATTAAGCCTCCCTTCACCTCCCCATTGATCCTGCATGCTTCAAGAAGTATTTAGATGCATTTTTTTTATTTTGTCTTATCCATTCCTCCCTCCAAGTCCCCTCCCAACTCCTATTTAAGGAGGCCATAGGGTAAGAATTTTGCAAGCAATTCCAATGTAGCAAAGCTCTTCCCCTATTCTTCTAGCATTCTATTCTAAAATTTTCTCTATTCTAAGTTTTTCTCAAGCAATACTAAGTCTTCATAAAGCATTTGAGTATTATTTCTGAGCATTGAGAGAAAGCCAAGAAAGTCAAGGAGGACTTAGGAGGAAGGAGGTCACCATTGGAGGTAAGAAAGAGAGCTCTCCTAGCTTATTTTTTCTCTCCTCTCATCTTGGATTCATAGAATTTTGTCCTCTTGGTTGTAGCCTTGCTAAATTGTCACATATATTTTATGCATTTCATCTTTTGTGCTCTAATTTTTCTTGTAGGATTTTAATTCTTTTCTTTGGCAATTGCTAACTCTATTTTACAACATCTTAAAAATAGTTTTGCAGCTCTGTCATTCAATTTTAGCATCTTTATTATCATCTCTAACATCACTTTGTAGGATCATATTAGTTTTATTTTATCCTTTTATCATACTTTACCTCTAATCCTCTATTTTGTAGGATTTTATTATTATTTTTTAATTTAGAAAAAACCCCCTTGCGAGGCCACCTTGATCTGAGAAACAATGACTAGGGGGTTCTACATTGTTAAAATAACCCAGGAGTCATGCCCAACCCTAACCGCACCAACATAATAAACTAGATTTTGGGTATCCAATGTGCATTGGGTAGGGTGGAGATTCAAACCAGGGATCTCCCTCAGAGGATTTCCCTGCCCTCTCCAACTCACCTACAACACGTGGGTTGCAGGATTTTTATTATACTTCTTTTTGCATGTTATTGGATAAAAATATTTACTAGTCTCTTGCCTATAGGTTTTATATCTTGCCTATAGTATACTAATCCTTTTTATTTTCCTCCATGCAATCTTATTTTCATGTATTAAGCATTTTTACATTCCATTTCCACTTATTTAAGCTTTTAAATAGCATTCCTTTCATTTCATGAACTCCTTTTTTTAAGTAAAATTTCTTGTCATTAGAGCACTAATTTGCTTTTTGTCAAGTTAAATTTACTATCTCTTACATTTCCTAACACTTAGTATTGGATTTTAGATCATTTTTACTTCTGTTACATTAAGTTTTAGTTATATTTTCTCATACTTACATGTTATTCATTTCTTCTAAGTTTTGAAAAATTTCTTAACATGGTTTATTAAATTCTCAAATCTATCACTATAATTTGCTAATATAAACTTGTTACAATATTATTTAACCTTATGACTACACCCCATAGCCTCTAATAATTCTAATTTATCATATTTACAGACCCCTAGGAGGATTTCACACTTTTCCTCCATTTTTAAAATTTTAGTCCTTCAATCCTTTGTTTTAGAGGTCTAGTTTCTAGTTTTTCTTATACACAGATCTTCTAAAGCATACTAGGATCCTTCCCTATCAATTTCAGCCAAAACATCTTTCAAATTGACCTTAAATCTGCATTGAAACTTTAAAAATCCTACCCATAACAAAATTCACCACCAAATTCAAAAGTTCAATCCTTTGATTTTGTGATTCACAAACCTTATACATCATAATATGACCCTTATCAGAAATTTTAATATCAAAAGCATAATAAAAACCTGCTAAAATTGACCCCAAAACATCAAAAACCTTATCCAAGACCAAATTTTCCACCCCTGTGGCAAATTTAGCAACCATAACAATAAAAAAATTCACCACTCAAACCAAATTTGCCAGACCTAGTGGTAAATTTGGTAAAAAGGCCAAAAATCCATTACAGGAGGCAAGCATACTCATTTTTCATAAACAGGGGGTCTGATCAGCAAGAAAGATAGTTTATCACCTCACTACACTAAGAAAAACCCCCCAAATTAGAAAAACTATTTTTTAGTTTTTGTGCAGGTTTTACCAAATTCACCAGCCCTATGGCAAATTCGGCATCAATGGCGAATTTGGCACTTTTCAATAGTGAATTTGGTAGACAGACTCTGGGAGAGATAATCCAGCCACTTGGCCCATCCTTAGCTCAATAATTTGGTTTTTTCTGCATTCTATTTTTTATTTTCTACTATTTTGAAACATAAATCACACTTATTTTGGGAAATTAATGAATCTTAGTTAGAAAACCCAAAATTGTTTACAAAACCTTACAATTTATTCATAAAACTGTATAGTTTCTTTACAAAATATTAAAATACTAATCAATCAAGGAACCCTAGGCTTAGTATTAGTATTTTATTCACATTCAAGTACTTAGGCAAGAAATTAAAAAGCATATAGTTGCATTTAGGCTACTTGTTTGATTGCATCCTTCCTTATTTGCCTTGAAATCAAAATCTCCTTAGTCTAGTGGATTCAAAGTTTGAAGTGCATATAGGATAGCTCTAGTCCACTTTGTTGGAATATGTAATGCAACATTGTGTAAATTATTCTTAGACTAAAATATAAAGTCTAAAGAATAATATTTGAATTAAAAAATAATTATATTTTATGTAAAAATATTCCCACCCAATTAATAAATAAAATAAGGGTTCTAGGAATATTTAATTTGTGGGAAAAAGTTATTTCCCCTTTTCTAGAAAATATTAAAAAGTAACCAATCACTTTTTAATATTTGATAGATGTCACTTGTCACACATCTCAAGATAATATTGTGATAAGATTTATCACACATTTCAAGATAAGATTATGATAATATTAGGGTAATTTTAGGGTTGTAGTAGAAAAGCTTCTCTTTAAATAGGGGTGTTGTCCACTACATCTTGTCATATCATGTTGATTCATATTGTTGCATAATATTGAAGCATTCTTGTATTGTTGAATCATTGAGTAATATAGTGAGCTTTATACTGGATGTTTTCCTTCTTCATTTGAAGTAGTGTTTTACCACTTAATATTGGTTTTGTGGGTTTTCCTCTTTTGTGTGTGATTGATCTTGTGGAGCATTCTTTAATCTTGGAGAGACTTTGCTTGTCTCACACACTTGCATTTGTATGATTTAAAAATAAGCATTGCATTTTAGATGGTTATGATAATTTAGGTTCAAATAACTATTAGGGATCAATAAAGAGTCAATATTAATAAAGATAAACAACTTTTAGGTGTTTATCTTAATTGAATCCATATACACCACAAAACAAGCATTACATAAACCTCATACAACCATAGGAAAAAACATAAAAGTAGGGGTCTAGTTGTGTTCAGGGTTTTCATACCATTAGGATATCCTTTGGAAAGAGATCCTCAAGTGGGGAAGTAGATATTCTAACAAATATCCCCCGTGCACACTTGACATTTAATTAGATCTAAAGGGAAAATATCATGAGGTTTTCCCACTACCTACATAAATTGGTGAACCCGACATGAACACTCCTTTTGCCTTAACTAAGATTATTTTTTTGAATTTAAATAGACCATATAATTTGCTTTCTTAGTTTACATCACATTAAATTAAGATAACAAGAACATAACCAATTGCTAATCCTATTGGGGGAAGGTTAACGACCCCTTGAGTAAACCAACGTACGAAACTTAGGGGAGAAATATTCTTTGGCAAGTATATCATGGTATATTAGTGGGAGTCACAAGAAGAGTTTCTTATTTGGTTGACATAAGGATATCAAACATCTTCTCTTCTTTGCTATAAGTACTATGGAAATAAAAATTTAATAAATTAACCCCCTCTTCTAAGCTAAGTCTTCTAACTATGTCTCAGCATCCTTATAACACCTGAAACAAGGGTGTCCCTATTCCTTCATAGGAAGGATCATCCTCTCAAAGACAAATTGAACAATAAGTAAGCCCTTGGTCACAACAAGTACCATGGGAACAATTAATTGTTGAAAAAATTTCTTATCAAACTATGGACCATATTTGAGATTATATCAAAAGAAATAAAGACATAATCTTGGATGTTCTTAAAGAAGAATTTAAAGAACAAGCAGAAGAAAAATTCACCACAATGCACAAAAACATAGGTTATTCTAATGAACAATAAAAAATTGCTCAACTCAATTAAATTTAAAACTCCTTTACAAGTCTCAATGTGGCTATGATACAACATTTTGATTCTACAAAATATCCTACCTTATCAACGGAAATATCCACTTCAAAAATCCTTTTTCAACTTTTTCTAGCAAAACAACTAATTCCACAAATCCCTTTTTCACTTTCAACACGGGAACTAATCAAGTTCTTCACATCACGACTTAAAATCAAAATGTTTCAACTCTTACAAGTATACCTTTTGCAATTCATTCATTTTCTCAATCACATACTCAACCTCCATCAAATGATATTCAAAATATAAATACCAAAATTTTAGACTTAGAAAAGAGAGATGCCAAGTTCGAAGAACTTGAGTGTCAAATTGCCTCCCTTCAAGGGACATCTAAACTTAAATACTCTTTTGAATAATTCTACGATGAACCTTTAGATCCCTAAATTCTTAACCATCCATTTCCAAAGAATTTTGAAACTCCTAAGTTTCAAATGTATAATGGAAAACAAGATTCCATCAACCATTTAAGGCTATTCTAAATAGCTTGTAGTGACATCAATCACGGTGCAAAAATTCTCCTTAGGTTATTCCCTAAAAGCCTTAGTGAGTTAGCTTTAGAATGGTACTTCCAAATACCTCATCATTCCATTAAGAAATTAAAAGAACTTATGGAAGCTTTCATTAAACAATTTTCAATATATATAGAAGATAATGTTACCATAGATGATCTTTACCAACTTAAATAAGGAAAAAGTGAGAAATTCATAGATTTCTTGACAAAATGAAGGGCTCTCATACGAAGACTCCAATACATTCCTCCTCCTAAAGAAATATTGCATATTTTCTTACAAAACTTCCATGACCATTTGTTATATCCTTTGGAGATGTCCAACTTAACCTCTTTCTAGGAAGTCATTGATATGGGAAAAATGGTAGAGGTTGTCCTCATAAGATGAGGTAAACTCAACTATAACAAGAAAGAGGATGAGAAGCCCTCTAACAAATGGTAATGCAAAAACAAACACATAATAGGATATGGTGTAACCAATTCTTGACAAAAAAACAACATAAACACTACTCAAAATGTCCCTCAAAAGTTGGTTATCCAAAATGAAGATAAACATCAAAGATAATATACCAATACAGGGTAAAGTCAAATAGCCATGCTAAAAATACTCCTCAAATCCAAACTAATAGAACTTCCATCCGTTAGAACTTGGGACCTATCAAAAGGAGCACCCTTTTGGTATAGAAAAGATGAATACTAAGACTATCACCAAATAGAAGGGCATACTACCAACAAGTGTAGAATCCTAAAGAACATTATTCAAGACCTCATTGAGGAAGGGAAAGTGACAATTAATAAAACACAAAACCATAACAAATATTTGGGAATCTTTCAAGACCCCCTACCGACACATGATTAGAAAACAACTAACTTTGTAGGTGCCATTTGCCTATCAAGATATTCCCACACCATAACTATATAACAAGCGAAGAATCAATCTTCGTATCAACTCCCAAAAGTTTTTCTAAAAGCAAAAATCAACATTCCTAATAAATCACCTTTGGTGGTTACACCTTCTCAAAATAATTTGCATACATTCTATCTTCATCGACAATTAGAAGAAATACCTGCAAAGATATCCCTACTAGAACTCCTAAAAATATCACCCAATCATAGGCAAATATTATTAAAACTCTGAATTGAACAAGAAGTCCCTCAAGACCTATATCCAAACTAAATCGCCAACATGGTTGGGTTTACTAGAATTAATAACACTATTTTAGCCTTTCATGAGGAAGACACTCCTCTTAAAACCATGTCAGAGGATTCTCCCCTTTACATTATAATGAAAATAGGCAATAAATACATTAAGAGGGTATTTGTGGATAATGGTTAAATATTGAACATTTGTAACATAAAATTATTTTGAAACTTTGACTTAACTAAAAATGATTTAAAAAAATTGGACCTCATTATTAGGACATTTGATAATGAGGAATGATAAGTAAAAAGTACCATTACTTTACCTATCAAAGTGGGGCCTCACATCTTAAACAACCTCTTTTATGTCATATCATGTGATGTAACTTATAATATTCTTATTTAAAGACCATGGATACATGCCATGAGGGTCGTACCCTCTACCTTACATCAATGTCTTAAATACGAATATCAAGGAAGGGTCATCCACGTTCTTGGAGACCTGAAACCTTTTGCCATGTGTAATTCTATAGATTTATAAGAACTTAACTTTTGTAATTCCATACAATTTTCTAAGTCAAATGATCAACCAAAAATAGATAAATGGAAGGAAATATTAGAGGAACCTCTTATAAATTTAGAGGAAACCCCTCAATCATCCCTCAATTCTAATCAAATTAACCATATTTATCAAAAACTAGATCCTTTCACAAAACTAGTAAGCATGTTACTTTCCCCTCAAGATATAGGTATGCCTAGTAGAAAGGGACTCAAAATTCAGATAGGATCTTACACTTTTATCCATAGTGGTACTACCTTCAATGAGAGAATCCAAGGACACAACCTTATGCCTACTGAATGAACCTACGCTACATGTTACATGTCACCTGCTTTCCCCATAATTAAACAAATGATTGTTAATATGGATTATCAGGTTAAAGGCCTAGGTGCTTATGAATAAGGTATTAAATAACCTTTAGAAGCTATACCTTGGCCAGCACAATGTTTTTTTTTTTGATAAAAATGAAAAACTTGTATTAATACAAAGAACAATTAAAAGCGGGAGAGAACACATCCCAAACGAGAACAACAAACAACACAACAAGAGAAGAGCACAAAGGCAACCCAGCACAACACAAAGCAAAGAAGGCAACTGGGCGTGAAAAAGCGACATGTCACGAAATCATGACATGTCACGAGATCGCGACAGTCAACCCCGGCTCCCCCACTGTGGTGCCAACAGTCGTGAAAATGTGACATGTTACGAAATCGCAACATATCACGAAATCGCGACATGTCGCGGAATCGCGGCATGTCGCAAAGTCACAACGACAGCACCCACCTGCAACCCTTCGACAAAAGTGTTGAGAAATCGTGACAAATTCTCCATATGGCAACCAGATCGCAAAAGCGTCGCGAAATCGTGACAGTTATCACCAATCCGCTGGAAAGCCAAAATTGTCATGATTTCGCTACGGGTTATCCTTAAGACACCAGACCACCAAAAGTGTCGTGAAATCACGACGGTTTTTCCTTTCGGCACCCAGTTCTCAAAACTGTCGCGATATCGCGATGAAATTTCCTCTCGACGCCCATTTCTCAAAACTATCGTGAAATCGCGAAGAATTTTCCACTTTGCTCTCCATCTGCAAAAGTGTCGTGATATCGTGACAATTTTACCAGCTAGCCCCAAATTGCCAAAACTGTCGTGAAATCGTGACAACTTAACCAAGCGCCTTCCCCTAGGGCCGCGATGGCGCGACATGTCGCGATGGCACGACATGTCGCGAAATCGCAACAAAAACCCACCAAAGACCGAGAGGGCGCAACCTGTCGCGATATCACGACATGTCGCGATATCGCGACAAAAACCCACTAAAGGCTGAAAGGGCGCAACCTGTCGCGATATCGCGACATATCACGACAGAAACCAGCCATAGCAAAAAAACATTGCACATCATTTCAGAAAACGTTCAAGGCCTTGTCGAATCTCTGCATCCTCCACAGGCATGTCACTGTGCAGCTGCATCCCAACCTCCCTTTCAGCACCCATCTTAGCAAGGAAATCGGCCGCCTTGTTGAGATCTCGATTCACATAGACAGGTATCACATCATCTAATTCCCTCTAAAGCTCTTTGATTTGGGAAACTAAGATTCACAACCTCCAAGATTTCGAGACAAAGTTTCTCATACAATCAAGAGCACCCACCAAAATTTGGGAGTCAGACTCAATAATAATCTTCCTGTGTCCCTTTTTGGCAGCCCAGAAGGAGGCAAATTTAATGGCAAAGGCCTCGGCTTCATTGTTTGTGGCACATCCCAGACCCTGCAGTTCCCAATAGAGCAAAGACCCAACATGATCGCGACACACAACTCCAATTCCAGCACTTCCCGGATTGCCTTTAGCCGCTCCATCAGTATTGATTTTGATCCATCCTTCAGGAGGAGGTTTCCAACTACCACTCACCTGCCTTTGTTGAAAAATAGCTCCCTCGTCCAAAGGCTCGAAGCAGATTGAATTTCCCCCTCGGTATGAATGGCAACCGTTTCCGCCACTTTGCTCCAAATGACTTGCCATATTCCTTCTAGAGAGGAGAAGGTTTCACGAAAAATACGGGCATTTCTCTCCAACCAAACCTGCCACCAGATAAAAAATAAACCAAGCTCCCAGCCAATTCGAAGAGCTTTGGATTTAAATCTACCTTTCTTCCAGCTTTCCCATATGTTGTTTCGAGACAAGACCCCATTAGCCTGAAGTTTAAAGTGGGAGAACCAGTGCTTCCAGATCTGACATGTTAAATAACATTCAAACATTAGATGATCCGTCGTTTCCTCCTGCTTATGGCATAACACACATTGGGAAGGGCCAATGATGCCTCTGAGTCTGAGATTGTCATAGGTGAGAATTCCATTATGCAAAAACTGCCAGGCGAAGAAGTTCACTTTCGGCCAGCCCTGGGGATGCCATATCTTTCTCCAGTCATGAACCAAAAAAAAGTGTGGAGGGGGCTCTGGGAGGATCTCACCATATCCTTCTTTCACAGTATAAACCCCAAGGCTTCCATAGCCCCAGGCCAGTTCATCCTCCTCATCTCTCCCAGTAAGAAACCGTTCTGCCAAGATTTTTCCCAAAGTAGGTACCAACTCCGGAGGGATTGGTATTGGCCACTCATCCAGCCGCTTAAACTTTATGATCTTGTAGTCCCCCAATTGACTAGTGTTAAAGTAGCTCTCAATTTGAATCCATCCCTTATATTCTAAAGCAAATTTTATCGGTTGCAATTCAGGAAACATAGCAATAATGGGAGGATTCTTTTCCCAGGAATCAGTCCAGAACCGAGCCTTATCCCCTCTCCCCACTTTCCAAAATAGTTGATCTTTGATGAGTTGAGCTCCAAGCTTGAGCGCCTGCCACACTGGTGATCCAAAACCTTCCAGTGGAAAGCGTCCCACATCATTAGGATGGACAGAACCCAAGTATTTGCTAGAGAGAATTCTGATGAAGAGGGATGTTGGCTGAGAAATCCACCTCCAAAGATAGCTTTGCCAGCCAAAGCCTTGTTGTTAAACTTGGAGCTTCTTAGTCCCAACCCCCCTTTTTCCTTGGGTTGGGTAACCTTGTCCCAGCCAACCAAGGCCCATTTCCTCTCTCCCTTGGCACCTTCCCATAGAAATATTCTAGCCATTTTATCCAACGCATTCCAAATAGACTGGGGAGCAGCCAGGACGGAGAATTTATAAATTGGCATGGCCTGAATAATTGACTACATAAAAGTTAGACGACCCCCATAACTTAACCATCTATTAGACCAATGGTTCATTCTATCTTTGATGCCATCCAAAAGGTCCTTCCAAACATCTATTTTTAGTTTTTTGAAATGGAGAGGGACCCCTAGGTAGACTACTGGGAGAGAGGTCCGAGTGAAACCTAAAATCTCAATAACTCTGTCCTGTAACCGTTGATCAATATTGAAGAAGATCACTTTGGATTTATTGTCATTGATGACTTGATTAGAGGCCCGAAGGTAGACATTTAGAGTATCTCTAATTCTTCTTGCTTCCCTAAGGTTGGCCACTCCCACCAATCCAGTATCATCTACAAACTGTAAATGAGTCAAAACTTCAGCCCCGACCTTAAAACCTGTTATCTGACCTTGAAGTCTTCTTTTCGTAAAGAGTCTACCCAATCCTTCAGCCAAGATGAGGAAGAGATAAGGAGAGCAAGGGTCTCCTTGCCGCAATCCTCGAGAGGCACCAAAAGGAGGCGAGGGAAGTCCCTTGATAAGAACAGAGTATGAAGGCGTAGAAATACAGCTCATGACCCGGTCTGTCCAGTCCTGAGAGAAACCAAAGGCAGTCAACATCTTTGCCAAGAAGCCCCAATCCACCCCCGTCATAAGCCTTAGACATATCCAGCTTTAATGAACATTCCTTTGTTCCCGGATTGGTGCATTGTATGGATAGCCTCCCGTGCAAGAATCACTCCATCCAAAATTTGCCTCCCTTCAACAAAACCCCCTTGCTCTGGGGAAATTATATTATGCAGGATAGGTTTTAACCTTTCAGCCATAATCTTAGTAATTATTTTATAGATCACATTGCATAAGGCAATTGGTCTAAAATTAGATAAATGAACCCCCCCTGATCCTTTTGGAATTAAAGTAATGAATGTATGATTTAGAGCCTTGAGCATTCTTTTATTGGTTCCTGGACTCCTCAAGGATGACCGTAACATCTTCCTCCAGGGAATCCCAAAAGGCCTGGAAGAACTCAATAGGGAAGCCATCAGGACCAGGCGATTTACCAGTACTCATCCCAAAGACAACCTTCTTAAGTTCATCTTTATCTATAGGTCTAAGTAGAGCCTGGTTTTCTTCAGGATAGATTATAGAAGGAATGACAGCAAGAACTTCATCTTGGGCTGCCCCATCTTGCTCCATACTTTCCTTAAAGAGTTTTTAGAAATACTCCATTGAGTGGGAGTGCATACCAGGAAGAGTGTCAAAAGAGTATCCATTCTCATCTTGAAGTAAATCCATATTATTCATTTGTCTCCTAGCACAGGCAGAGCGCTGAAAATTTTTTGTATTTCTGTCTCCTTCTAATAACCAAGTATTTCTTGCTCTCTGTTTCCAAGTAAATCTCTTCTTGATTATCAATATCCTCCACCGCTTGCGCAAAGCATCATCCTCGGATTTAAGGTGCTCGGAAATGTTTCCTTCCCCGAAATTTTTTGCACCTCATCCCATCTGGCCAACAAGGGGGCCCGTTGGTGCCGGAAGTCTGATTTGTTAGTTTGCCTCCACTGTTTCAATTTACACTTGACAAATTGAAGCTGTTTGTGAAATTTGAACATTGCAGTCCCAAAAGGTGGGCGGCCATCTTCCCACCACTGAGGAATTTTTCTTCGGAGATCTTCTTTTTGCAACCAAAAATTTTCAAATTTAAAAGGTTTATGGTACTGCCCTGTCATAGCCCCTCCCTCCAAGTACAATGGGAAAGTGGTCTGAAACTGGGCCTTCCAAAATCTGAAATTTAATATTCCATTTCACAAATTTTTCCTTCGAGACCAGAAACTGGTCTAGTTTTACCTTCCTACTGTGTGGCTCTCTTCTCTTATTAGTCCACGTAAAATAAGTACCAGGACCTTTGATATCAACAAGGTGAAAGGCCTGGACTTGAGCAATCAGAAGCCTATCCCCTGGATCCAAAACTGGGAAACCACCTTCCTGATCACTGGCAGATAATTTGGCATTAAAATCCCCAGCAACAATCCAATCGCAATCTTCCCGGAGGATCTCATTGAATGAACAACATTCCATTGAAGCCGCTGGCCATCAATGCTTTGAGCCCCATAGAAGTTTGTAATTAAAACCTGTTCATCTGTAACAATATTCTTAAAGAGAGATGTGAGAACCCCCCTCCAAGCAGTATGTTCTATTGCTATCCACACCAGAGGATTCCACAGAGTAACAATTCCCCCCAAAGCTCCTTGGGCCGCCACATCCATATATCTAGCGCCCCTCCATATTCTACTAGCAATTTTACACATAAGATCTAAAGACATTTTTGTTTCTTGAAGGAGCAAAAAGTCTGTTTTGTGTCTTCCTAAAAGTCTTTGAACAATAGATTGATGGGTTCTACTGTTTAAACCCCTTACATTCCAGGATTGTATAATCATTGGAAACCTTGGGAGCAATACGAGTCAATTGTTCTCACCGATCCTCCATTGATCAGCTTGTCCCCTTGCGCTACTATTAGATCCTTATTGGATTTTCTACCAGCTCCTTGGGAATTACTATTCTTAGACCTCTTTTCCACCTGGGTAATCCCCAACGCTGGTCTTTCTCTATTATTTTCTGCACTTCCCATGTGGACATCCTTAATAACTGGTTGTGCAGGGGAATGAATTACCATAGCCCCTAGGTTCTCTGGCTGCAAAGTCTCAGGGGTTTCAATCACCTGTTCTAAGACAGGAGTAGATGATAGAGGAGCATGAGAGTGGGTGTTAGAATCCCCATCATTCCCAACCACTCCTTCCATGACTTGGTCTTCTTGGTCTACAAGGGATTTGAAGATTTCATATCAATTGGTTGGCTTGGATTGGGCCTGCTCTTTGCCATTTCTCTTTTTGTTTTTCCTCCGCTTCTGCTGTTCAAAGCCATCTTTCTAGGAATCAGAACCCTGGGGGATATTGAGGGGTTTTTTGACCGAAGTGAACTTACCCTCTCTGGAGCGATTTGACACACCCGACAGAGCTTCCGCTTTTGTGGTCAGGCTATTTGGGCAGAACCTAGCCAAATGGCCATGCTTATGGCAGACTCTACATATGAAAGGTAAGGCTTCATAGTCTAGCTGTTGTATCCAGGTTAGTCCTGCCAACTCCAATTCCACCTCGACTGGAAGTGGCTGGCTAATGTCCATTTCTACACATATTCTAGCAAAGACAGCAGTATTTCCTTCCATGGTATCTCTTGAAACTCCCAAAAATCTTCCTAGAGAATTACCAATCAACTCAAGGATTTGCTCGCCCCAAAACTCCATTGGGAGAGCATACAGCCGTATCCAGACCGGGACAACCGTGGGCTCAATGCGAGGGTCAAAACCCACTCTCCATGGTTGGACAAATAATCCTGTCGGGCCGTGGCTCCTCTTCTCTGATTCAAATGCTCTATTTCTATCTGCTAGAGAAGAGAAACTAATAATAAAATACCCATTGCTTATAAGCCATAGAGAGTACTCACCAATGGGCTCCCAGTTATGTCTCACCCAGGTGTGTAGAAAGTTCAGAGTGGGCCGAATACCCATGAATTTGCAGATCAGATCATGGGTAGCACGGTATATAATCGTATCCTCAACCAGTTTTGGTTCTATGACAATCTTTGGCCTGGATGCAGATTGTGGAAGGCAGTCGTTAACTCTATTTGCAGGTAAACCCTTTCCAGCATTCTTAAATAGCATTTGATAAGCACTGCGTTGAGCTTCATCGAAAGAAGATGCAGGGTTTTATTTTAATTTATCAGCATATGAGCTTTTCTGCCCATCGGAAGAACCTGGAGGAGACCCCATTGGGCCCTCCCAAGGCAACGAACAATCCTTCAAAGAAGTGTAGAATCAATCCACAGGAGAATCTGGAAGAAACTTCCAACCAGAGACCCTGGAGCTTCGCCCGATGCCTGCACAGAAGGTTTCCCGCCAAAACACTAGAGCTTAGGAAAGCTATTATGGTTGCATCAATCAATCAAGGTTTCAATACAAGTTGGCCAGCACAATGTTGGATTGGATTTATCCCCAATAAAAATGAACCCTCTCCTCTATCTAGAGAAGAGGACAAAGGTAACTACTTTGGATCAATATATGGCTCTCAATGGGGTGAAAAGGGTGAAGAAGAACTATGGTCACTTCTCAATAAAACCTCCCGTAAAACTATATGATTTGGAAATATTAACATGTTAAAATTAGTTCATCTAGAAGCCATTTCAATCAATGAAGATCTTGAGGAATATTTAGACAATTGTCATATAGAAGAGTCTCTAGATCAGATCTTTAGTTTAAATGTAGCCCAACCTTTTGACTTGGAAAAAAAATCTATATATCCTCAAGAACTTAAAAAACTAGGGATTATATATACCCCTCTTCACTTTAAAGATGAGTCACAAGCTTTAATCGAAGAAGCCATAGAAGTCAATATAGGGACAGATCAAGATCCATGCCTTATCAAACTAGGAAAAGTACTAACTCAAGAAGAACAAATATAATACACAAACTTATTAAAATAATTTTTGGACATCTTTGCTTGGGGATACAATGATATGCCAAGACTTGATTCTTCATTAATAGTCCATCATCTAGTAGTGTGTCCTGACGCAAAACCCATCAAAAAAAATTTAATGAAAATACATTTGAGAGTCACCCTTGTAATAAAGGATGGATTTCAAAAAATACTAGACATTGGATTTATAGATACCATACACTATTTGATTTAGATTTCCAACATTGTTCCTATAAATAAGAAAGAAGGATCCATTCAAATTTTTATCTATTTTAGAGACATAAAAAATGCTTGTCCTAAATATGATTTCCCCTTACCTAATATAGACATGATAGTCAACTTCACCGTAGGATATGAAATGTTATCCTTAATGGATGGATTCTCAAGCTATAACAAAATCAAATTAATAGAAGAAGATAAATCTAAAATAGCTTTCACTACCCCTTGGGGAGCCTTCTACTATCAGGTTATGCCTTTCAACCTTAAAAATGCAAGAGCAACTTATCAAAGAGCCATAACCTACATATTCCATGATCTCATGCACATAATAGTGGAAGATTATGTGGATGAAATTATAGCTTGATCCCAAAAAAGGAAAGACCATACTCGGGATCTTAGATGCATATTCCAAAGACTACGAGACTACAAAATCAGAATAAAACCTCTAAAATATATTTTTGGGATGAAATTAGGAAATATACTCAAATTCATCGTATCCCAATGTGATATTGAAATTGATCCCTCTAAAATTGTTTCCATAACCAACATGCCACCACCTAAAAATTTAATTGAGTTACGAAGCCTTCAAGGAAAATTATAGGTTATACGTAGATTCATATCGTAACTTGTGGATAAGTGTCAACATTTTTACAAACTACTAAAAAAAGGAGCCAAATTTGAATGGGATGAAGGATTCCAAGCAGCCTTCGAAGCCCTAAAAACTTATCTCTTAACACCACCAGTATTGGTGCCACCAAACTTAAATCAACCATTACTTCTATACATAGCCGCTACTAAACATACCTTAGGAGCTCTATTAGCCCAATATGATGAAAAACATAGAGAAAGGGCAATCTACTATATCATTAGGACCTTAGTAAATTATAAAACTCACTATATGCCATTAGAAAATATTTACCTAGTGATTGTCTTCTCATATCTTAAACTAATACATTACATGCTCATTCAAAATACTTACATCTTAGCAAGAATAGATCCGTTACATTACCTCATCTCAAAACCTTATCTATTAGGTAGAACTACTAAATGGGTCATAGCCCTTAGTGAATTCAACATAGAATTCAAAAACCAAATTTCACTAAAAGGACAAGTTATAGTAGATCAAATTGCCACAAATCCTTTAGAATCATAACATCCTATAAACATCTCCTTTCTTGACAAGATGGTTTCATAAATAGAAGCCCAAGAACCCAAAACATGGGTCTTATACTTTGATGAAGCAAGATGTGTTAGTTGTAGAGATTATCCTAGTCACCCCATAATAGAAACTCATCTCACTATCATTTAAACTTTGCTTTTCTTGCACCAACAACACAACATAATACAAATCACTTATTTAGGTCTTAGGGCCGCAATAAAATTAAAAATAAAAAACATAACAATATATGGTGATTCACAACTAGTAATCAACCAAGTGAATGATACCTATTAGACCAAATATGAAAAAATAAAACCATATAAAGATATTATAGACTTATTAAAATATCATTTCAATCAAATAACCATAGAAACCATACCACATTCTAGCAATCACCATGTTGATGCTATGGTAATAACTACATCTCTCATCCCTCTAGAATTATAATATGAAGAAGATGCTATTATCATAAGGTCAATCAATAAACCTTCTATAATAGAATCATGCTTGCTACCTCTTAACATATGTAACATCAAAACATCCATACCTCAAGCACCTTGGTACCAAGATGTTTTCAATTTCCTTAAGGAAGGAATATTCATTGAAGGATTTAACTCTCAAAAGCATAGACAATTTAGGCTAAAAGCTTGTAAATATGTCATCATTGGATATATTCTATATTGATGCTCCTTTGAAGGCATACTCCTCAGATGTGTAAACTCAGATGAAGCATAAACTCTCATAAAAGAAGCCCATGATGGATCATGTGGTGGTCACTTTAGCGAACTAGATGTAGCTAAAAATCTCCTTAGGATGGGCTACTATTGGCCCTCCATGGAAAAGGATACTCACAACTATGTCAATAAGTGTGACAAAAATCAACAACATGACAATCTTGTTCATGCTCCATCTCAAGAAATTTAGCCTTTAACATCCCCTTGGGATTTCTCCTCATGGGGATTGGATATCATAGGTAAAATAAACCCTCAATCATTTTATGAACATAAATTTATTATTACGGCTATAGAATATTTTACTAAATTGGTTGAGTCAATGACCTTATTCTTCGCCACAAGAATTTAGGTATCAAAATTGATCCTAAATCAAATCATTAGCCAATATGGTATCCCTTCAACCATAATCATAGATAATGGTACTCCTTTCAAAAATAAAGAGGTTGCCAAAATGTGCACCAAATAAGAAATTCAACAAAAATGGTCTACGCCTTACTACCCGTAAGAAAATGGATAGGCCGAATCCTCCAATAAAATGCTAATCAAAATCCTTAAAAAGCTAGTCAACAAAAATGGCTGAGATTCATACTTACAACTTTATCCTGCCTTATGGGCATATTGTACAAGTGTGTGTACTCCCACTAGGGTAACACCATATGCATTAGTTTATGGTACGAAAGCAGTTTTTATCTTCAAATTGGAAATCCTCTCTTTAAGAGTCTTGCTACAAGAATCCTTAGTAGGAGATGAATACCGCTCAAGCCGCTTACAAAAACTAGAAATATTAGAAAAAAAATGCATCAATTTGTAGAACACCTCAAAATGTACCATAACAGACTTCGACGAGCTTACAACAAGAAATTACATCATTGATCTTTCAATGTTGGGGATTTAGTCCTTAAAGAAAATCATAAGAACACTAAAACCGATGTTGATCTTAAAGGAAAATTCAAGCCTAGTTGGTTAGTCCTCTATTATCCCAGCAAAATTTGGATCAGGAGCCTACCGCCTAGCCATATTGGATGGCAAAGAATACAAATAACCAATTAAAATCATTCATCTTAAATTATATTATGCATAAAGCACATCAAGTCGTTTGCTTGCTTATTTGATTGATACATGGCAAGAACCACCATATAATCATACACACTCTGCCCTTTGCATGCTTGCCTCATTTTCTTAATCATACCATCAAGTCAGGAGGGTTTACTATGATGCAAAGGTAAATCCTTATTATAAATACATTTGCATTGCATCCACCTAGGCTAACTAATATGTTGATTAAACTCTATCAATCCAAAAATATTGTCCTCTACAATATTCCTCTATCTCTTGTTTCACTACTATCATCCTTTTCTTCTTCTCCCTCTCTTGGGTTAAGTGATGTATGACGTGATCATCTACGACCCTAATGACCAGACCTTTTCTCTTTATTCTATCCTAATATTGGGGACAATAAAAAAACAAACGATAATAAAATATTTGTCTATCTCACTTCTTCTATATCTTAAAGAAAATATTACAAACAACTTATTTTATTCTATTCCACACACTATCATACCATCAATACCAACAACATATTACAATGCTATCAATAATACATATCTACAATACTTCTCAATAAAATAATTTTATGTTCTATAAAAATTCATGATTATTCTATAGACTCCTCAAAGACACCTCTTTCTCTTCTATAATGCAAAGTGATGTATTGTATAAGATAACTTTAAGAGCAATCTATCAAATGTGTTGTAACATCTACTCATAACATTCTCTTCATCGGCTATTTTTCTAATAATCCATTGGATCAACAAAACCTTATTTCCAATTGGCTTATTATGCAAAGATGCAATAAACATCTAATCTCAAACGAATATCTATCAAGGTGGCTAGATATCCTCTATCTATTCATACAAAATATCAATCGATAGATAGAGGACTTCCTCCATCTTGATATGACACAAATTAACACTTCTTCTTCTCTTCAAAATGAAAACATCTAGATTGAATTATGAGCCAACATGGGCATTATCTATTTTATCATACAACAAGATCCTTAAAAATATGGTATGATGCTATCATATGGACCTCCTAGCAGCCATACAAAGCATTACCTTCAGTCTGAAAGATTTTATTCCTAAATCTTTCAACACATTAGAGGTGGCAACGAGTATTAAGTCCAATTCCTCATGTACATGTAATTTTTTTGCATATGCATTAGGTAACAGACTTGTATATCCTTGTTACCCTCTCTCATGTGCTAAGATATTCAGTAGTATCAAATATTTCTTCTTTTAAAGCATTTTATTTCAAAAGTGAAAGAATTGAAGAACACAAGATTATACTGAGAGGGGTGTGAACAGTATAAGAGCACTTTTTACTTTTCTTTTCAAATCAATATTATGTAGTGTATAGATAGCATTATCAATAGCAGTAATCAAAGCAATGCATAAAACACCATACACAATAGAGAAACAGATTTAACGTGGTTCACCCAAAGATGGCTACTTCCACAAAGAAAATATTTCTTCTAATATTTCTCAAATGATCTCTTGGGAATCCTTCCCAATTACAATGTTTATGGACCTCTGTCCAAAGGAGATGTTGATCCCTTAAATCTGGTTTGTGGATATCTATCCACAGGAGAAATATTTCTCCTTTTCTCTAGCTGGTGATCCTCTAGAAGACTCTGCCTCCAATACACTGACCGATGGATATATCTCCACTTGAAGACTCTTGTCCTTGCTCAGAAGACCTGTCATCAATGTCCTGGCTGATGGATCTCTATCCACTAGAGACTTTGTCCTCTCTATTCTATCACCTCTAAAGCTCTATATCAATACTATACTAAACATAGTCTAGTCAATCTATCATAGTTCTGGTCAATCTCTTGCACTAAACACAGTCCAGTCGATCTAACACAAGTCCACTCAAATCTGCACTAAACATAGTCCAATCGATCTAGCACAAATCTACTCAATCTCTCTCTTTGGTCTGGCACAAACCTATCCTCAAATATGCACCAAAATCTACTTTTAAATCTACACTAAAAATAGTCCAATCGATCTAGCACAAATCAGTCTTCAATATCTGTCCTCAAGCCTTAACTCAAGGCTTGACTCAAATTTGTTAGATCTACCCCAAACCTTAACTCAAGGTCTAAAAAAATTAATCAACTCTACTCTCAAGTCTTCTCAAATACTTGTCTTAAATCTACTTTGCAAGCTTCCACAAAATCTCACACCAATCTATCCACAAGTCCTCTCTAGAACCTGCTCAAATATACTCTACAAGTCCTCTCTAGAACTTGTTCAAATATGCTCAACAGGTCCACACAGAACCTGTCTAAATCTGCTCAATAGGTCCACACAAAACCTGTCCAAATCTACTCAACAACCTCACATAGAACTTGTCCAAATATCATAGAAACATAAAGAGAATTATTAGAGACTCAATATGTTCTTTACTCAATGCTTAATCACTTTCTCAACTCAAATCGTTCTCATAGAATCATAAAGAGAATTTTTAGAGACTCAATATGTTCTATACTCAAAACTCAATCACTTTCTCAACTCAATCTCATAGAAGCATAAAGAGAATTGTTAGAGACTCAATATGTTCTATACTCAAAACTCAATCAATTTCTCAAATCAATCTCATAGAAGCATAAAGAGAATTATTAGAGACTCAATATGTTCTATTCTCAAAAACTCAATCTCAACTCAAATTAGAATATATAATAGTTTTTTTTATGGAACTTGAACAATCACTTCATACAACCACTTGACTAGGCTCAATCAACTCTACTCAACCAATCACTTTAAGAAACAACTCTTGCTCACAAACCCTATTCAAGCATGTATCATCCAACTCAAAATATTTCCAACAATGCTCAACAAAAAATCTCACATAACAATGATACTCATGATTTTTCCAAACCCTAACTCAGGTTTTTCACACAACCAATGGCTTCAACAACAATGCTTATAAAACAAGGTTTTAATCACAACTCACAAACCAAAAAACCTTGAAGCATTAATTCAAAGCACTTCACTCAACCAATGGTCTAAAAAAAATGCTTATAAAATAAGGTTTAATCACAACTCTCAATCCAAAAAACCTTGAAGCATTAATTCAAACACTTTAAAAAAGGAAACCCTAATCAATTCCTTTTCACTCAAAACTTAATTTTCAATCAAGCCAATCACCTAACTCAACAAAGAAGAATTTTGCACATACCTTTTCTTGAAGAGTAGTTGTCCTTACAAACTTGCCAAACTCACAATTATCTCTTTGTCAAACTCAAAAAGGGTTAGAGGATAATTTTCTTGAACAAAATATATTACAAAAATAATATCAAAATTACACCTTATCACTCCAACTTTAATAATAATAAATATCCTCACAATAGTCACAAAAACCCTTTAATCAACATAACATACAACCCACAAAGTCTTAACCGTTCAATATTCCACAATAGCAAATTTTAAGACTTAAAATAAAAATAGAATTCTCCTTATAACTCCTAAAGGTATTTCTGAACTCCCAACCTTTATCACAATGCAACCCTTTAAAAACTTCAACCACCAAATACCTTATACCTCCAACTTAGGCATTCAATAAAATAAAATATAAAAGTGTTACCTTTGCCTTTGGAGAGTTTCGAACTCTCAACGCAGCCCATACAAACATATTTACCCATGGTGCACACCACCATACAAGCTATACGCTCATTGGGAAGGAATAAGCACCACATGCTTCAACACCCTATCCTTCATTGCTTCGCAAAAAGGATGCGCCTAATTTTTTGTGCCTTCAATACGTCCACCAAAAATACTTCCGTCGGGATTCAAACACTGTCCACCTTGCACCCAAAACGTAAGCTTACAACCCACTTGCCACTAGGCCAAGGTGCCTTGTTGGATTTCTACTAATCAATGCTTTTGGTTTTGTTTCCTTTCACCATCAACACAAACATGAAATTCACAAATTCGTCTCATGAGCTCTGCATTTAATTCATATGCTATTCTCTTTTCAAATTGAGCAAGGATAAATTTTATGTCCTTTGGCATAGGTTTAAATAATGATTTATCCTCCTTTGCTTGGAACGTCGGTGCTTCAAAATGTAATTAACCCTCATGACATGAGCAAGGATTTATCAAGACCTTTGGTCTTAAACCCAACCTTTGGGTTTATTAAAATAATTTTTAACTTTATAAAACCCACTTTTGCCTTTTAAAACATTATAATAAAAATTATAAATGTTTTATTTGGGTTTTATCCATGGCACATTTTAATATTATAATAACCACTATTATAATATTAACCTTCGATAATGTACCTTTAATATTTAGTTATAAAATTTAAATTCATCTTGAATTTAAATAATTCATAAAATAAATATTATAACTCCTTTTTAACTTATGTCTTTTGCATTGTTTTACTTGAAATTTGGCCTTCTCCATGGATATTAAATAACCATATTTATCCCCTTTATTTCCTATTTAAATATTTGGTATTAAATGATGACTTCATTTGGTGACATCAATGACAACTTTGACTTAGGGACTCAAAATGTCCAACAATCTCCCCCTTTGTCATTGATGGCAACCCATATCCTTTTACTGAAACCTAACCTTTATTTTTCTTTTGCTCCACCTGGGACATTGCTCCCCCTGTCTCAATGCTCTCTCAAATATCAAATCTCTCCCCAATACACAAATCACACAAATATCTCCCCCTTTGACATCAATGGCAAAGGGTAACCTTTGGGGCTCGAGGCTAAGAATGAGCCTCTTAGCTTAGCCCCTCCCTCACCTCCACATGAGGTGGTTAATTTTGGGGTGGGAGTATTTATACTCCTCGAAAGCATTATTCTTTACCTTTATATTTTCCCCTTCTTTTCTAAGTTTTCTTAATCCTCTAACTGTTTCTTTCCAAGTTATCATCTTTGTTCTTGTCATCATTCCTGTTCCTATTCCTATTCTTTTTCTCATCCATGTTCCTATTCCTTTTCCTATTCTTGTTCACATCCATATGACCAAACTCATTACATGAGTAGCAATATCCATGGAAAATTTTTCCTTTCCCATATTCTTGTCTTTCATGTGTCTTGTATTGTGAAGCCATGTTCCCAAACCTGTGACATGAAAAACATCTTCCATTGAAGCTTCCTTGTCTTGACCTCATTGGTCTCCTATTCTGATTGTTGTTCCACATGTACCTTCTCTGTGAATTGCTACTATCTCTGTTGAACTCTTTGTTGTCCAATTCATCCTCTGATGTCACACTCCCACTTACACTGTCTTATTTTGATGTATCTTCATCTGAATTTTCTTCTTCTTCAAGACTTGAAGTAGAATCTTCTTCCATTTTCTTTCGAACCTATTTTGAACCAAGAACTTTCATGTTTGTTGCTCCTCTTTGTATCTTGATTATTTTATCCACACTCTTTACACTGTTTACATACTTGTATATTTTATTCTTGGAGTCTTCTACATCTTCCTTTAGTAGTGCCACTTCTTGTGCTAACTTCTCACATTCCAATATATTTGCTTCTAGCTTATCTTTGAACTTGCTTGCCTCAGCCCTTGATTTTTCTAAATCCTATATGAGCAATAATATCTCTTCATCACATTTGTGAAACTAAATTTTAAGCGTAGAGTTTTGTTTTCTTACCTTATTTACCGTGTCAAGGGCATAGATAAGTTCTCCCTGGAGATCATAACAATTTTATACTGAATAATCCTCTATTTGTTTGCCTTTGTTCACATCATTACTTTCTTTTGGCTTGTCTTCTATAGGATCACTCACTTCTTCTTCTAATACCATTAGAATATTTTCATCTGGTCTTTCAAGTGCATCTTCAAAATCGTCATCACTGAAACTATAACCATCCCTTATGCAATCATCTTCAAGATGTCCAAATCTACCAGATCTAAAACACTTGAGAATAACTGGAGTCTTTTTCTTAACTGGTTATTTCTCTTCAACCATAAATAGGACTTCATGTATATCATTTTTTGAAAATCTAGCATCACTATCATTTGAGTATTTACTTGCATTATCTGCATAGTAGCATCTCTTTTATCTCTGGAAGAACTTCTTTCCTTGTCTGCTTTGTCCATACTTGATTTTATTTTGGTGCCTGTATCTTTTTGATTCCCTATACCTATAATCCTATTTTTCTTCATCATTGTTGTTCTTTGGCTCTTTAAAATCTGTTGCAAAATGTCCATACTTTCCACAATTGAAACACTTAACAAATATTAGATCTATGGGTCTTCTATAACCTTTATCTCTTCTACCATAGTTAGCTTCTTCATCACTAGATGACTCACTGCTTGATTTTGAATGCTTACCATTTATATTCTTGTTAACTTTGAATGCAGCCTCTTTTGGAGGGATAAGATATTTTGTTCTTATCTCAAAATTCATAAGCATGCCAAGCAAAGAAATCCTTGTCAAAGAATCACTATCAATTGATGTTTCTATAGCAAAAATATTTTCACTGTACCTTTTTGGAAGAGTTCTCAAGATCTTATCAAAAGTATCATATTCATCAACCTTCATTCTAAGACCTCTCATCTCATGTACAAGTTCATCAATCTTATTGAGATAGTCATGAATATTTTCATCATCCCACATTCTTAGATTTTAAAATTCTCCTTTGAGATTTCTGATCTTAGCTTTCCTGACACCTTTATCTCCTTCATATATGGCATGTAGTAGTTCCTAAATTTCTTTTATTGTATTACAATCCATAACATTCATAGATTATGATCTACGTAATCCTTTTATAATTGCATTCATAGCTCTTGAATTTGTATGCATTATAAGCTTACCTTTCATATCTGTAGGAGGATTGACTATTGAATCATATCCAAGTTCCACTGCATCCCAAACTTCCTTGCCAAGTTCCATCAAGTTAAACCTCATCAACATACACCAAAACAAGAAGTCACTTCCATAAAATACTGGTACTGTATTATTTATGGATATATCCCTTTGATCCTTTTGATCCATTGTGTTCTTGATCACTTTTCATTCAAGCTATCAAAATATTCTAAAGAAACATGCTCTGATACCAATTGAAGAACACAAGCTTATGCTAAGAGGGGGGTGAACAATATAAGAGCACTTTTTACTTTTCTTTTCAAATCAATATTATGCAGTGTATAGATAGTAGTATCAATAGTAGTAATAAAAGCAATGTACAAAACACCATACACAATAGAGACACAGATTTAATGTGGTTCACCCAAATATGACTACTTCCATGGAAAAAATATTTCTTCTAATATTTATCAAATGATCTCTTGGGAATCCTTCCTAATTACAATATTTATGGACCTCTGTCCAAAGGAGATGCTGATCCCCTAAATCTGGTTTGTGGATCTCTATCCATAGGAGAACTCTTTCTCCTCTAATCTAGCTAGTGATTCTCTAGAAGACTCTGCCTTCACTACACTAACTGGTGGATCTCTCTCCACTTGAAGACTCATGTCCTCACTCAGATGACCTATCCTCAATGTTCTGGCTGATGGATCTCTATCCATTGGAGACTCTATCCTCTCTAATTTTTCACCTCCAAAGCTCTATCTCAATACTATACTAAACATAGTCCAGTCATTCTAGCATAGTTCTACTAAATCTCTTGCACTAAACACAGTCCAGTCGATCTAGCACAAGTCCACTCAAATCTGTACTAAACATAGTCCAATCGATCTAGCACAAATTTGCTCAATCTCTCTCTTTGGTCTGGCACAAACCTGTCCTTAAATATACACCAAAATCTGATCTCAAATCTACACTAAACACAGTCCAGTCAGTCTAGCACAAATCAGTATTCAATCTCTCTCCTCAAGCCTTAACTCAAGGCTTGAATCAACTCTGCTAGATCTGCCCAAATCTTAACTCAAGGTCTGAACAAATCAATTAACTCTACTCTCAAATATTCTCAAAGACTTATCTCAAATCTGATTTGCAAGTTTCCACAAAAGCTCACACCAATCTATCCACAAGTCCTCTCTAGAACCTACTCAAATCTGCTCTATAAGTCCTCTCTAGAACTTGTTCAAATATGCTCAACAAGTCCACACAGAACCTATCCAAATCTACTTAATAGGTCCACACAAAACCTATCCAAATATGCTCAACAAGCTCACACAGAACTTGTCCAAATCTCATAGAAACATAAAGAGAATTTTTAGAGACTCAATATATTATTTACTCAATGCTTAATCACATTCTCAACTCAAATCAATCTCATAGAATCATAAAGATAATTGTTAGAGACTCAATATTTTCCATACTCAAAACTCAATCACTTTCTCAACTCAATCTCATAGAAGCACAAAGAGAATTGTTAGAGACTCAATATGTTCTATACTCAAAACTCAATCACTTTATCAACTCAATTTCATAGAAGCATAAAGAGAATTGTTAGAGACTCAATATGTTCTATTCTCAAAAACTCAATCTCAACTCAAATTAGAATATATAATAGTTTTTTTTATGGAAATTGAATAATCACTTCATACAACCACTTGAGTAGGCTCAATCAAATCTACTCAACCAATAACTTCAAGAAACAACTCTTGCTCACAAACCCTATTCCAAGCATGCATCATCTAACTCAAAATATTTCTAACAATGCTTAACAAAAAATCTCACATAACAATGATACTCATAATTTTTCCAAACCCTAAATCAAGTTTTTCACACAACCAATGGCTTCAACAACAATTCTTCACAACTCACAAAAAAGAAAATATTGAAGCACTAATTCAAAGCACTTCACTCAACCAATGGTCTCAACAAAAATGCTTATAAAACAAGGTTTAATCACAACTCTCAATACAAAAAACCTTGAAGCATTAATTCAAATAATTTTGAAAAGGAAACCCTAATCAATTCCTTTTCACTCAAAACTTAATTTTCAATCAAGCCAATCACCTAACTCAACAAAGAATAATTTTGCCCATACATTTTCTTGAAGAGTAGTTGTCCTTACAAATCTACCACACTCACAATTACCTCTTTGCCAAACTCAATAAGGGTTAGAGGATAATTTTATTCAACAAAATATATCACAAAAATAATATCAAAATTACACCTTATCACTCCAACTTTAATAATAATCAATATCCTCACAATAGTCATAAAAATCCTTTATTCAACATAAAATACAACCCACAAAGTCTTAACCTTTCAATATTCCACAATAGCAAATTTTAAGACTTTTAAAATAAAAACAGAATTCTCCTTATAACTCCTAAAGGTATTTCTCAACTCCCAACCTTTATCACAATGCAACCCTTTCAAAACTTCAACCACCAAATACCTTATACCTCCAACTTAGGCATTCAATAAAATAAAATATAAAAATATTACCTTTGCCTTTGGAGAGTTTCAAAATCTCAACGCAGCCCACACAAACATCTTTACCCATGGTGCACACCACCCTAAGAGCTATACGCTCATTGGGAAGGAAGAAGAACCACATGCTTCAAAACCCTATCCTTCCTTGCTTCGTAAAAACGATGCACCTAATGTTTGGTGCCTTCAATACGTCCACCAAAAATACTTCCGTTGGGATTCAAACACTGTCCACCTTGCACCCAAAACGTAAGCTTGCAGTCCACTTGCCACTAGGCCAAGGTGCCTTGTTGGCTTTCTACTAATCAATGCTTTTGGTATTTTTTTCCTTTAGTCGTCAACACAAACACAAAATTTGCAAATTCGTCTCATGAGCTCTGCATTTAATTCATATGCTATTCTCTTTTCAAATTGAGCAAGGATAAATTTTATGTCCTTTGGCATAGGTTTAAATAATGATTTTTCCTCCTTTGCTTGGAACGTCGGTGCTTCAAAACATAATTAACCCTCATGACATCGGTGAGGATTTATCAAGGCCTTTGGTCTTAAACCCAACCTTTGGGTTTATTAAAATAATTTTTAAATTTATAAAGTCCTCTTTTGCCTTTTAAAACATTATAATAAAAATTATAAATGTTTTATTTGGGTTTTCTCCATGGCACATTTTAATATTATAATAACCACTATTATAATATTAACCTTCGATAATGTACCTTTAATATTTATTTATAAAATTTAAATTCATCCTAAATTTAAATAATTTATAAAATAAATATTATAACTCCTTTTTAACTTCTATATTTTGCACTGTTTTACTTGAACTTTGGCCTTCTCCCTGGATATCAAATAACCATATTTATCCCCTTTATTTCCTGTTGAAATATTTGGTATTAAATGATGACTTCATCTAGTGACATCAATGGTGACATCAATGACAACTTTGACTTAGGGACTCAAAATGTCCAACAAGAATAACACAAAAATCATTATGCAAGTCCTTTTGCAAACATTTACAACCACCTCAAAATTATTGTAGTACATTACAATAGCAAAAATAGAACATCTCAGCATTGTTACATCACAAACACCAACATCATATTTTGTGAATGGCAATTATCATTGCAATAACAAAATAGCTTGCAAATTGCAAGCATTGATAACATTACATTACCATGCATCCTATGAAAACATTTACAAAGATCATTCAATACTTTGTAAAATATTTGCAAAGATCATTCTATTACTTTGCAGAACATTTTTGAAGAACACACAATCAAACCATAAAAGCTTTTCTCTATTTTACAAAAAAATTACAAAAATCATTCTATTACTTTACAAGACATTTGTAAAGATCATTTTCCATCACTTTGCAAAAATATTTGCAAAGAATGCAAAATCAAATCATAAAAGCATTTCACTACTTTGCATAAACACTCTGCAATAATTATTCTATTACTTTACAAAAGCATTTGTAAATATCACTCTCCCTCACTTTGCAAAAGCATTTGCAAAGAGTACTAAGTCAATCACAAAGGCATTATCGTCATTACTTTGCAAAACACTTGCAAAGATCTTTCCATAAATTTGCAAAACATTACAAAAATCATATAGGCAAAACATCTCACAATCATTTCAATCAGCATCAAAATCATTTATATCAAAGCTTTGTAAAAGGCTTGCATAACAAAAATCTTATCTACAAAGTCAAATGTTCCATAAATAATGGAATTTGACCATGGATAAGAATCTATCAACAAAACTCTTATCTATGCAGCCAAATATTCCATAAAGAATATAATTTAAGCATGGATAAGAACCTATCAATCTAAATCTTATCTAGGCAATCAAATATTTCATAAAGAATGGCATTTGAACATGGATAAGAATCTATCAATCTAAACCTTATCTAGGAAGTCAAATGTTTCATAAAGAAAGACATTTGAACATGGATAAGAATCAATCAATCTGAATATTTCATCTATGCGGCTAAATATTTCATAAAGAATGGTATTTAGACATGGATAATAATCTATCTAAATATTTTATCTACGCAACTAAGTGTTTCATATAAAAATGCACTTAGACATTGATGAAAATAAAAAATATCATTCATCTACGCAGATAAGTGTTTTGTAGAGAATGACACTTAGACATTGATGAAAATCAAAACTATATTTCATCTATATAGCTAAGTGTTTCATAGAGAATGGTATTTAAAATATATTACATCTACGCAACTAAGCATTTCATATAGAATGACACTTAGATCACAATATCTTTCATCTACATAGTCACATGTTTCATAAAGAATGGTATTTGAACATTGACGAAGAGAACAAATCTTATCTACGTAGCCAAGTGTTTCATAGAGAATGACACTTGGACATTGATAAGAAGCATAACATTTTTACCTATGTAGTCAAGTGTTTCATAGAGAATGACACTTGAACATTGGTGAAAATCCTCTATCTTATCTACGTAACCAAGTTTTTCATAGAGAATGACACTTGGACATTGATAAGAAGCATAACATTTTCACCTACACAGTCAAGTGTTCCATAGAGAATGACACTTGAACATTGGTGAAGATCCTCTATTTTATCTACGTAGTCAAGTATTTCATAGAGAATGGAAATTGAAAATTGATAAGACACAAATAACTTCATCTACACAGTTAAGTGTTTCATAGATAATGACACTTAAACATATATGAAGGATAAACACCTTATCTATGCAGTCAAATATTTCATAGAGAATGGTATTTAAACATTGATAAGGAAAAAAACATATGCATTTTATGTAAATACTATAGGTACCTCATCTATGCAGTAAAATGTTTCATAGAGAATGACATTTGAACACTGATGAGAATAAAACTTATTACACTTCATTTGTACATACTATAGGTACCTCATCTACGCTGTCAAGTATTTCATAAAGAATGGCACTTGAACATTGATGAGAGGAATATTGGAAATATGAGCAAGTTTTGTTGTCATTGATTTCAAGAGGTTGATCTTCATTTAATGTCATCAAATAATTTTTCCAAAAGGCAAGGAGAAGCAGGTTTAAAATAATAATAATAATAATATTATAATATTTAATATTATAATATTTGGATAAAAGAGAAATGTTTAATTTGTTGTTTGGGTCCAAGGTTTAAATAAAGGTTGATTGCCCACATTTGAAATCATATCCAAAGGTTAGCCAAAGGTTATTTGATTTAAATTATTTAATATTTAAATTATTTATTTAAATAATTTAAAATTAAAAAATTAAATATTTTAAATTGTTGTGGGCTAAAAGTTGTTGAAGGTAAAGTTTAAAAATTATAATTCAAATTTCAAAATTCGAATGTCACACCAACATTGGTAAAAGGCATAAAAATTTATATAAATATACCAAAGACCTTTGGCAAATATTATCCATGTAAAATACGTTGATGTGACTATATATTTGAAGTACCAAAGAGAGAGCATTCACATGTGTTTGGAGTTTATTGGACAGAAAAAAATGAATAAGACAAAGGAGATCGAAAAAGGTTAAACCCAAAGTTACCTATACTGTAGGTGGCAACCAGGGGCTATGGTAAGGTATTCAAGGAACATAAATCTAGGGTTCAAATATTGTAAATGCCATTTTTCTTAGGAGGAAAGGTTTTTGTTTTTGCATCACGAAATACAGAAGGTTAAAGGCGACAAGGCACAACTTTTAGTTCACGTGAGGGTGTGTAGCCCAATCGGTGAATGTCTATACGCTAAGGTGCATGGAGGAGGATAGGTGGGGATTTCAAATCCCATCATGATAAATTTTGCAAAGGAAAAAGGTATGCACATTTTTTAATTTTTTATAAAGGCTTTTGCTAAGCGAAAATTGCGGAAAGTGCGCTAGGACATTATATTTAGTGTTAAAGGTGGTTGGCAAGGAAATAAAGAGGGAGATATAAGGTTTGATTAAATTAAATATTAAATTGTGTTTTAGAAGGAGTGATAAGGTGTTAAGAGGAATTATATTTTATTTTAAAATAAAGTTGTTAAATATTTAAGAGGAGTAATAAGGTGGTTAATGAAAAATTATTGTTGAAGTGAATTACTTGGTTTTTGCTAATATTTTAAAGTGTGGAGTTTATAAGGTGTAATTGAGATTTAATGCTTTGTATGATGAAATGTTTTAAGGGAATATTTGAATGAATTTTTGAGAAGGTTTTTTTTACCTAACTTTTGAGACTGGCAAAGATATTGATTGTGTTTGAGACAGGTGTTGAGGTTAAATTCTCTTCAAACAAAAGGTATGGGTATATCTTTATTGTGAAGTAAAATATTATTGGATGTTATGAATGCTAAGTTGGAGTGAAAAGAATTGTTTGATAAGCATTTTTGAGATTGGTTTTGAAATATCCAATATTAATTGTGTAGCGACCTCGGGGAAGCAGCGCGTCGTCCACCAACTACTCTACTTATGATTCAATTGAATCATTTGATATTAAACATGCAATAAATGAAAGGCACAAAGCAGATATAACCAGAATGCAAAGAAGTAAATGAATGAATGCTTTTATTATTGATATTCTCCATATTAGGTTACAAATGAATCCCTCTAAGGGATACCCTTTGTTTGATACATGATTTTACACACAAAATATGGCAGTAGGTGTATGAAATATTCCCTCGCATAGGGGGACGCAATTTATAAGGCTTCTCGATGATTCATACGGAAATGCATGAGGGATTACAAATGCCTCCTTCTCTACGTTTGAATTCTATAGGGATCTTATCATACTCATATGTCATATATTTTCTCGATTTAACCTATTGCCTTGAAATCAATAAAACAACAATACACACTTAGATTTATGAGATTGCCTCCCCAGATGAGGTTTTTAGCAATAAATAATCTCAATAAATGCAATGAAAGTAGTACTATGTAAGAAAATAACTGAAATAAAGCTTATGCTACTGAAATGAGAGACAAAGAAGAATAAAAGAAACTAAACCCTATACTAGGTTGTAGGCCACTGTCCAGGACAACGATCGCTAAGGTGGAATCTCTCTCTCTCTTGATACAAAGGCTATGGGATCAAGTCCACTTATAATGTTAAAAATTATTACCTTACATGTTCATATTTTCCCTCTAATACGATAGGGCTCCGCTACTAGAATAGATCGCCAAAGGAATCTCTCCAAGTCTCTTAGAAGATCTCCTCAATGATCCAACCTGTTTGAATTTCTGATGTTTAATGCTCTCCCCCTATCTGATTGAAATAAGTTCCTAGAATTTCTAATAAGATCAAGAAGTGTCTAAAAAGGTCTAGGAAATTCCCCTAGTGCTTTTAATTTTACTCCTTATAAAGTGTTTTGAAATCTTATGTCAATGTTCAACCCTAGGACTGAATCCCTCATGCGTACTAGGTGTTAGCATGAGAAGCTCTTTGTTTTTCTATGTTTAACTGAAGTCTAAATATGGAGTTTGAGTCTTCCATGTAGACTGGCTATGAGGAGGAATGCAAAGTTGTCCCCGCTCATCCTTATTGCATGTATACTACCACTTCCACCCAATATTAGGCTGGATGGGCGAAAAAATGCATTAAAAGCTTAGCTGCTGTCATCTGCAATGACTAAGGTTTGGCCACTCTAAGCTACAGTGGCTAGATTTTGGTCGTTCTGGTCTTCAACGACCAAGCTTGGATGGGCTGAAAATACCCTAAATGAGTGGTAAAAACCACTTTTGACACTTGGAAGGTCCCAAGGTTTAGTCACATGATCTATGGGTGCACCCATGTAAGTAGCCTTCCTAACCATGGCATGTTTTAGGTGTCTAAAGATGCCCCTATTTATGATGCACTGAGTAATGGACACATCGCGAGGCAAAAATGTAGACTGCTATGTTAGCAGGGTGTATGATGATCATTGATTTGATCAATGCTGGATGGCCTAATCATGCAAGATGACACACATCCTTGAATCATTGCTTCAACATGATTGGAGGCATAATATAGCACAGGGCTTGCACATGTCCATTTGCACTCATTCCTCAAACACAATCGGGTAGCTTATGTTGCTACAATAGAATCGATCGAAGAAGAGCTACAAATTGAAGATGTCCTTTTTGCTTATGACCCTAGCAAATGGGAAAATTTTTGTAAGAGTTGAGTGCAATGATTCATAGGATGAGCATAATTTTGACATGATCGAGTGATATTTTGTTGATGTTGATTATGATATTTTGAAGTTTCAAACTACCCCCTTACATAATGAATTGGTGAGGGAAAGGCAATGAATGAAACGACAAGTCACTTGACCAAATATGACTGGTTTTGGTTCCTTTCTAATATTTTTTCTCTTTAATGGATAAATCCCCATCCAAGTGTGACTCCAATTGTTTATTATGATCATTTATCCCTATCCCGGGGAGCGGTCCGACCATAAATAGACTTCTTAGGGAGTTAGGATAAGCGATTCTATTTGTGTTTGTATTGCATCACTTGGCTCAGTGTTTTTGATGCCATAAGAGAATTAGGATGATTCCTTCATACCTGTGGAGTAGTTCGACCATCTTGGTCTTCTTCAAGATTTTAAGGACGCACATCATAATTCTAACATGAATTATTTACCCCAAGTAAACTCATGGTAACTTACTCATCTTGTCGAGTTGCATGGAGTGCAAATCGCTACAATTGCCAAGTTGATAGAATAATTAACTTGATAGGATGCTTACTTGAGATTTGTTTTTATGCAAATTTTTTGGTTATTTTGATCATTATGATGACCATGAGTCATCAAAATGTGCTTATTTTATGTTTTTGTTGCTTCTCATGGAGGGAATCCCTCCTATTTTTGCTTAGGCTGCTAGTCGCTGTCAGGTCTAGCGACCGTCAACTTCCTGCTTGTGGCCGCTATCGCCTTGAGCGGCCAAGAAGTTCAGGCCGCTGATGACAGGAGTGGTCTAGCCATAATTTGGGAAAATAAAAATTAACCCTAGGGTTTGACCTTTCACTTTCACCAACTGTTAGTTTACATCAGAGCTCTATTGCAAAAGCAACTTTTACATCTTAGAGTACTGTTGTGTTGGAGACCATGGTTGCACAGGGAGAGACATCTGCAAGTGGAGGAGCTGGAGCTTCTCGAGTATTCTATCAAACATTGACCATGTTAGTTTTATTTTTTTGGGTAAAATGAACCTCATTAATTAATGGGAAAATGAACCTCATTAAACTTGTTGGAAATGAATTAAGCCCATAGCTTAGCCTAAGATTAGGATTTTATATGGTGGGTTAGCCACCTTTTGCTTGTTTTCAATTTTTTTTGTTATTTTTGGCCTAGGGTAGACACTTTTGCTACGTCACCCATCAGACGCTACTGCTTAGAGTGGCCAGCTCGGCCTCTGGCTTGGCCGCTGTCGCTCAGAGTGGCCAGGTTTGAATTTAAATGGTCAGAATTTTGACCTTTGGGGCTTGGTTTCTCTCAGCTTCAACGACCAATTTTTGGCTACTGTAGTCGACAGTGGCCAAGAACCCTTTGTAAAATTTTTGAATTTTCTTGCATGATTAGTTGATTTTTTGAATTTGTTTTTGAATTTCTTGACTTGTTTTTGAATTTTTTGACTTAACTTTGAATTTCTTGACTTGTTAGGCGTATTTATTATTCTTTTTGTTTGGACTTAGAGTAGCCCATCATTATTTGCACCATTTTAATACTTTAATATGATCCATACCTCATATGCATTGTAGTTATGTTTTGCTTTCTCTTTTGCTATTAGATTCTCGATGCTCGGGCTCATGACCCAAAGCTCATGAATGAGCTTCTACCCCTATTGGATGACACAAAATAGGCCTGGATTAAGGTTTGTGGGCTTTAGTATGTCACTAGGCTACCTCACATCATGTTAGATCAGGCCTACCTTATGACTTTGGTCCATCAATGGGACCCTCAGGCCAATACATTCCACCTTCCTATCGACGAGATGACTATTACGTCGGAGGATGTGTATAGGATTTTTTGGCTCTCTTTTGATGGAGTGGCCATTACCTCATCGATCACTAATGATCATGATGATGTATTTCTTTGGGTGTTTAGAGGGATCTCCACGGAGGCCTTTAGGGACACCAAGTTTGGAGGGGTGTCTATCTCACAGTGGTATGAAGTAGAGGTCTTTACGACGATGCATGTAGTGTTGCTGATGGTTATCAACAACATATTGATCCCAAACTACTCAGGTTTGAGGTTCCCATGGAACCTCCTTGTGATGGTTTAGGTTTTTATGGATAGCAAGGCACCCATCATATATGCATGGGGGAGTGTGAGAGGTGATCTATTCGATGCAAAGGTAAAATATGCATTAAATTGAAATTAGGTTACAATTGATTTAAATAAACACAAAATAACCATACTAGAGAAAAGGGGGGAATAGGAGAAGATAAGGGAAGGGAGAAGAAATTAAATTAAAACTCTCTTGCCGCCCAAAGATGTTGTCGTCCAACTCGCCGTCCAGGTAAGGTAAAAGGTAAGTAAACTTACCCAAGGTAAAATACTCTTTTTAACCTTTTACCAATGGTAATTTTCCAACATTCTCCCCCTTAAAGTTGAGAGGACTGACTATACAGTCTCTCAACTTTATAAATTGAGCTTTAGCCATGCCTTTGGTGAAGATGTCTGCTAGATTATCCAAAGTGCTGCAGTATTGAAGCTCAACTATCTGTTGTTCCACCATATCTCTTATGAAGTGATACTTCATATCAAAATGTTTTGACCTTTTGTGGTGGATCGGATTATATGCCAACTGTATGGCACTAATATTATCACAATTCAGTTTGGTTGGACCAATTTGTTTTTCGCCAATCTCTTCAAGGATTTTCCTCAACCAGAGGATTTGAGTACTAGCATGGGTAATGGCTATATACTCAGCTTCGTAGATGATAATGCTACAACAGATTGCTTCTTGGAACTCCAAGTTATTAGTCCTGAACCTAGACTAAAACAGTTCCCTGATGTAGATTTTTTGTCATCTATATTATTGCCCCAATCGCTGTCACTATAACCAACTAACTTCACAGAGTTAGACTTGTGGTAATGGATTCCAAAATCCAATGTACCTTTTACATATCGTAAAATTCGTTTGGTTGCTTGAAGATGCAGCTCGGATGGGCATGCCATAAACCTTGATACTAGAGAAACAACATACTGTATATCTGGCCTAGTGTTGGTGAGAAACATTAAACTCCCAACCATGCTTCTGAAATTGGTCATGTCAACTTTTGGTGCTCCATCATCTTTGCTTAGCTGGATTCCATGTCCTGTTGGTGTTGCAACTGATTTGCACTGCTGCATAGCAAATTTCTTGATCATGTCATGAGCATATTTTTGTTGACATATGAAGATCCCATTCTTTGATTGATGTACTTCCATTCCTAGGAAGTATCTCATTAATCCGAGATCCTTCATCTCAAATTGATTCATCATGGAGTTTTTGAACTCCATATTCATTTTATTATTACTACCCATAAATATTAGATCATCCACATATAAACAAACTATGAGGATATCTACTCCATTCTTCAGGTAGTATAGAGTTGGTTCACTCTTGCTTTTTGTGAAACCATACTCGCTGAAATAGCCATCAATTCATGAGTACCACGCTCGTGGTGCTTGCTTGAGGCCATAAAGTGCTTTTTTCAATTTATAAACAAGGTTCTCTTTTCCTTGTTCTTGGAAACCTTGAGGTTGTTGAACATACACCTCTTCTGTCAGGTATCCATTTAAAAATGCACTTTTCACATCCATGTGTTGAATGTTCCATCCTTTATGGGCTGCCAAGGAAAGAACAGCTTCCGATTGTTTCTTGTCGAGCAATTGGAGCAAAGGTTTCCTCATAATCTATTCCATATTTTTGAGTAAAACCCTTAGCTACTAATCTTGCCTTGTGCCTTTCAATGCTTCCATCAGCATTGAATTTGGTCTTATAGACCCATTTACATCCAACACATTTTTTTCCCTTGGGAAGCTTCACAAGCTCCCAAGTATCATTCTTTTTAATTGAGGATATTTCCTCTTCCATGGCATCTTGCCATATACTTTTAGTACATGCTTTTTCATAGCTAGATGGTTCTAGCTGTGCAGCAGCCAACAAAGCATAATTGACTACATCACCCCTTGGTTCATGAGACTCATCATCTCCTGACATTTGAAGATTTTCAAGTCTTGACAAAATGTCGTCCATCTCACTAGCTTGACTCCTAGTGTATCTTTGTTGGAAATTCCTATCCAACATTTGAGAAGATGGATGACTCTGTAGTATGCGCTTTCCTCTATTTGTCTCTTTCCTTTGAGAAACTGGATCAATATCCATCGGACTTGGAGCGCTTACGGATCTCTGAAATCATTTCGGAGAGTTTGGGGGTGCCAACAAAGGAGTCCCTCTTGGACTTGGTGTACCACTTGATGTACTTGATGAAGATTCCTGATGTGGACTTTGTGGAGGGGAACTACTTCCACTACTTTTCTTGGGCTGTACAAATGTGGAACTTTCCGAATTAGAGTCTATATCAACAAATTTTTTATGACCCCATTCTCCCCCTTCATCAAAAATTACATCCCTGGAGATAATTATTTTATGTGTCTTGGGATTGTACAATCTATACCCTTTGGTCGATTCACAATACCCTACAAAAATACATGCTTGACTCTTGGGATCAAGCTTCTTTCTCTTCTCCTCAGGAATGTGTGCATAAGCTAAAGAACCAAATACTCAAAAATGTTTGACATTTGGTTTCTTACCGTACCATCCTTCATAAGGAGTGATACCATCTAAACTAGAAGTCGGACTTCTATTTAGAATATATGCACTAGTTCTCACTGCATCTGCCTAATAGTTGTATGTTAGATGCTTTGTCTGAAGCATCATTCGTGCCATTTCAACAAGGGTGCGGTTCTTTCTCTCGGCCACACCGTTCTGCTATGGGGTATAGGCAATGGTGAACTGCCTTTTTATCCCATTTTGCTTACAATAATTTAAAAATTCATTTGAGGAGTACTCTCCTCCTCTATCGGTGCGAAGACATTTGACATAGTAGTCACATTGCTTTTCTACATTATTTTTGAAGTCTATGAAGCAATCAAATGCTTCATCTTTGTGTTTCAGAAAATAGATCCAACACATTCTAGAATAATCATCTATGAATGTTAGGAAATAAGAATTGTTTCCAAGGCTTTTTGTTTGCATTGGACCACAGATGTCCGAATGTACTAGCTGAAGAGGATAGCTTGCTCTCCACGCTTGGCCTCTTGGAAACTTCATTCTGGAGTGCTTTCCCAAAGCACATGCTTCGCATACCTTCTTATGTTCTTGAATTTTTGGTAGTCCTGTCACCATAGCTTGTGATGTTAACATTTTCAAGCTAGCGGAATTGAGGTGACCATATCTCAAGTGCCACAATACACTTGGATTTGTAATAGCAATGTTTGCAAGTTGAGCTCCCCTTGGCTCACCAAATTTTAGAGGGAATAACCTATTCTTTGTCATAGGTACTTTTGTGATGACTCTGTTACAATTGTTTTTATCAAGGATTGTACATTTTCCTTCATCAAAAACTAATTTGTAATGCTTCTCCATCATTTGGCCAACACTTAACAAATTGTGTTGTAGCTGTGGAGTATAGTATATGTCATTCACCTTTTTAAGGCCTTCTTTTGTTGGAACTTCCATAGCTCCAATGCCTTCAACTTGCAAAGATTTATTATCCCCTAACTTAACATGGGATTTGTAATTTGAATCTAATGTAGCAAAGAGATTTTCTTTGCCACTCATGTGGTTGGAGCAACCAATATCCAAAATCCATGTATCTTTAAGATTTTGATCTGACTGTCCATAAGAGAGAAAAATATTTGATGGACCTTCTTCTTCTCCGTAGAATGAGCCATATTGACTGCTTTGATCTTTTGAAGTCTTTGACCAGCAGTCACGAGCGAAGTGTCCTTGTTTCCCACAATTGAAACAAGTTGTTTTAGTCTTGTTACTTCCTCGTCCTTGATTTCCATGGCTTGCATTGCCGCTTTGGTTCTGATTGGCTCCTCTATTTTGATTTCCACCTCTGTTTTGATTTCCTCCTCTGTAGGAGTTGCTTTGGCCTTTGCCTCTTTGTTGTTGTCCTCTCGCCTCGGCCTCTTCCTTGTCCTCGTCTTGCAGCTTCATTCGAAGTGAAGGCTTTGTCATCACCTCCATAGCTTGTTGAAGGTGCTCCTTGAAGTCTCTCTTCATGTGATGTTAATGATCCAATCAAACTATCAAATGTAAGAGTAGAAAGGTCTTTTGATTCTTCAATTATGATGGCAATGTGATTCCACTTAGGAAGAAGTGTTCTCAACACTTTCTTCACAATTGTTTCAACTTTTGTGTCATCACCTAAAGTTTGCATCATATCAACTACCGCTTTGACTCGTACACGTAGTCACCGACTCTTTCATTTTCCTTCATTCCGAGATTTTCAAAATCTCTTTTTAAGGTCTGAAGCCTGACTTGCTTCACTTTATCACTTCCTTGGAATCCTTCTTTCAAGGCATTCCATGCATCTTTGGCGCTTAAGTAAGATGCAATTCTAGGAAAGATACTTGGATCTAATGCCGCTTGAAGATGGTATAAGGCAAAAGAGTTATTTTTCTCGTGCATCTTTGAAGATCTTCTTGTCGGTTGCACTCAAAGTAGTCCAATCTGTTGGAGCAATGTAACCGTCTTCAATACTATCCCATAGTCCTTTTCCTATGAGTAATGTCCTCATTTTGATGGACCAGTACTCATAATTATCCCCACTGAATTCGGGGATTGGTAGATTGTTATTTGATCCCATTACAATCTATTAAAACAAGAAACCTTTCTTATATAGTCTTATTTCAAAAAGACTTTACAAACTATCAAGCCTTGCTTGATTTACAATCATAAACAACTCACTCTTGTTGTTGTGATTCAGCAATTACAAAATTGTCAACGACTTGTTCGTCGTCGTCACTGATCAATATAATTTCAGGAGAAGGAGGTTGTAGGATTTCAACTGAATTACAATAATGAGTATATTCAGATCCTTGTGGAGCAATCTCCACTGTGTCGGATTGTTCAAATCTGCTCCCAAAGGAGTTATCTTCTGAATCTGCTTCGTATCCTAGATCAGGATTTCTCTCGTTGTGCAATAACCGCGTTTTGCAACCGTGAAAAGACTGAATTTATGCCTAGTGTTCTCACGTGCTCATCAAAGCTTTCAGCGTTTGTTCTCAGTAACAAACTACAAAGTGCTTGGTAACATCCTTCCGATCTTATCATTTAAGAAAATTTCCCATAAATTTTCTTTTACAAAGATTTCCTCTTAGGAAATTTTACTAATTTTTTTTACCTCTTAAAGCGTAAAAAATTTTACAACTATTTCCTCTTAGGAAATGTCAATCATCAACTCAAATGATAAATAAAACCTTTCAAAATTTTTAAATTTTTCAAATTTTAAATAACACTTTTATATAAAAATTATATAGATAAACTTATTTTAAAAAAATGTTAAAAAACATTTGTTTTTTTTTTTTTTTAATTTATACTATATAGTTTTTAAATTTATATAAAAATGATTTAAAAATTTAAAAAACAAAAAAAAAAAAATTAAAAAAACTTTAGAGATTTAAAAAAAAAAAAATTATCCGTGCTGCAGGTCGAACTCGCGACCTCGCGAGCAGCGACTTAAGACTGGCGCCCCTGCCAGTCGGGCTGCGTGGCTGATCCGACAGCCCAACGCGCCCTCAAATATTTAAAACCCTTTGAAGGGCGCTCACGCTACGTGGGCGCTCTTCAAACCCTTGCAAAAGTGGGACTTTAGTCCCACATTCATCCCGCAGGGATGAATTTGGGATTTATAAGGCGTTTGACGCGCCTAAGTTTTTGATTGCCTTCGGGCAATCGACGATCGTCGATGCCCTTTTTGCCGCGTGGTTCAATTCGCGCACGCGCCCGCTGTCGCCACGTGTCGAACCGTCGCCGCTTGTCGAACCGCCACCGCTGCCACGTGTCCGCCTGCGCCTGTCACGTCCAGCTCCACCAGCGCCTCGAGAATCATGCCGATCTGCTCCAGCGCCTCGAGAATCATGTCGATCTGCTCCTATGGGCCTCCTCGGGTCCTCCTCCTCTCCTCCCCTGCTGCCTCGAGATCCGTGTCGTCACCTCGAACTACGGGCCCCACCGCCTCGAGATTCGGGCCGGTCTCGGCTCTTGGATCTGATACCAAATGTGAGAGGTGAGCTATTCGATGCAAAGGTAAAATATGCATTAACTTGAAATTAGGTTACAATTGATTTAAATAAACACAAAATAACCATACTAGAGAAAAGGGGGGAATAGGAGAAGATAAGGGAAGGGAGAAGAAATTAAATTAAAACTCTCTTGCCGCCCAAAGATGTTGTCGTCCAACTGCCGTCCAGGTAAGGTAAAAGGTAAGTAAACTTACCCAAGGTAAAATACTCTTTTTAACCTTTTACCAATGGTAATTTTCCAACAGGGAGGTCCCTGTTGACCCAGTGCTATGATGAGTTGTACCAAATTCGTCGATGAGGTCACATCGACATTGCTTGTAGCTTGCTTTTACAAGTTTGGGGATGGAAGAACATCAAGGTCGATCATCCCATAGGGCTTTTGACCAATATTATAGTCATATAAGAGCAAATGCAGTGCTATGCTGTTATATGGGCTCGATGGCATGAGGGGTGCAAGAGCCATCCTCATGTAGGGGAGATTTTCCACTACACTGATACTTTCACTAGGCTACAAGCTAGAGATGTCATCTAGCGGCCATATCACGAGTGCCCTGTTTGGGATGATCCTACTAGTTTCATAGCTAGGATATGGTGTGATTAGTGGCTCATAGGTCATAAGGTTGGGATCCATGAGAATTTCTTCTGCTCTCAAGTTCTTCATTAGTATGAGCTACAGTAGAATGTGCCTCTTGTTCTATTTGTATACAGATGCATCATAGTAGAGGGAGATATTCCCCTATCATGAATCACAAAGCTATCAGAAGAGGAGGATGCCCCATTGGTTTCCCCAAGAGTTACTAGGGGAGTTACAGAGGCGTTTTCTTAGTGGTGAGGGGATCATATGTGGTCTGGTTATGGCATCTTAGGTCACAAGTATGATGGTGGAGGTGATGGTGCAGATCTGGCAAGGTGCAGAGTCTGAGCCAAGACTATGGTATGTGGTAAACTAGTAGAGTAGGTGGCAATAGAGGAGCAGGAGGCTCCTGAGGAGGATGAGGAGGAGCTGGAGCCTGAGGAGAGAGATTATCCTCTGAGAGAATAGTTGCATGACATCAAGACTAAGCTTCAATCATCCAATATTTAGGTGTAGTAGTGATATGCTACCCTAGCACAGCAGGATTCCACCATAGAGCAGCTCACGCTACATATCGAAGCTTTACAGGCTATTATCAGGGGTGATTCTACTAGGACGTACTTTTTTGTTCCTCCTCCTACACCATAGGGTGATACTGGGATAGATACTAGGGTAGACACATGGGGAGAGGTTCTACGCCTATAGTCATTGTTGTATGAGTATGAGGAGTAGATTCAGGGGTACGTATCCCATATAGCCTCTCTCCAGATGCAGCTTAGGAGGTACGAGATTATACCTCAAGAGGTAGCATGTGTAGGTGGTTCATAGGTCAACAAGCGATCCACCTCTAGGCAATCCTCCACCCATCCTAGCGAGAGGACTCATACTCACATAGAGATATCAGTAGTATCACATCATTCCATGCATGACACGGCCATAGGGGGAGGTGATTCTAGGGGTGCAAGCCCTGTTTTTTATTGATGATGCACTTGGAGTGTATTTTTGAGGTCTGCTTGACCTATATGACTTGTAGCCTATGGGTGATTTTGTATATTCATGCACTTTGAGATACTTATTCTGAGACATATTTTGAGATAAGCATATTTATATGAGACTTTGCATTTATGCTTCATTATGCATGCCATTCATTTCTTATGTTTTTTGTTTCATTTATGTAATGTTATGATGGAATTATGATGTTGTGATATATATATGTTAGATGATAGATGATATTTATGATGATATGGATTTGAGATGGAAGCTTATGTATGTGTTTATGTATATGCTTTCATGATTTGATTATTGTGACATGATGTGATGTATCTTTAGTTTATTTGATGATGGAATTATGATTCTTTGTATGTATGGATGTAATGATGTGATCTTTTATGCAAATGAATGATTTTTGAACTATGTGTTTATGGATGAGATTTTTTTGTTAGATACACATTTAATTTTGATTTAATTGTATGCATCTAACTAATGCTATGTTATGGTGAATGCAGTATGTACTCTAATGTGAATGAACTTGTATGTTTTAATCACATAAAACATAATGGATGCATATGCTGAGTTTGAAAATTTAACGGGTGATACCACAAAAAGTATAACAACCATGAATATTTAATAATCATTCTACTCATAAGAATTAATTATTTAAATATTCCATATGTGCAATGTAATGGTGTAGAATGTATGTATTTTTTGGATAAGCTTCTGTAATTTAAGAGATGTAAAATAGTTAGTGGTCATCTAGATATCATTTCTGACATATATCTGGTGTCTATTTTAATATTATTTTATTAATACCCCCTAATTTACAGAAGCTTATAAAGAAAGTTGATGATGTGATTGATGATATTATTTTTTTCTATGTTAGAAATTTATTTGTGGGTTTTCTTGAGACTTCAAACCCTCTACTTACCCTATCAACAACTATGTACTGGCCATACAAGAATTTTGAAAAGCAAGTCTTTCACTCTGTACTTGGATATTCATTCTCTCCTTGTGTGCAAATGAATATATTGTTAGATAGAACTCAAGCATTTCCTTCGATGTCAGGTGGGATTATTTCATCCCATCGCTAATATTAGGGATTATCAAGTGTTTTATCTCATACTTATGTTGGACTTAGTTGGACTATACCACTAGGCAGTATTGGGTTACCTAAGCTAGCTCATCCACATTCAAACATTGGTCTACACAAATTCCAAAATATTTTGTGGTAGACATATCGTCATGCGTAAGGATTTCTCCTTCCAATTTTGTGCAATGCTGAGAATTCCAAGGATTCAAGCTCTATTCCCTCTTTTTCTTCATTCTTTTTGGGAGACTTGCTCATACTTAGTGATGAAAATAACTGTTTATTTTGATTGATTTTTTTTTTTGTTTCTGTTTTTCTCTTGAGCAAGGGATTATGTAGTGATGAGAATCACTATTTGCTTTGTTTTTGAACTATGACTTTGAAATATGTGATTTTGACTTATGAATTTTAAGACTAGAATTTTGAATTTGTACTTTATTTCAGGATTTTTCTTGTTATAGTGAAAGCAAGGGATTTATGTAGTGATGATGATCACTCATTTCTGGGTAGGGTGGAACTTATCCTTTTGCCAATTCTCATAACCTTTGAACCGATTGCATAGGGGGATAAGCAAGGAAGATCCTTTTTGCTTAAGGTAACCTAGAACACTTATTTTCATCTTTCCCTTGTACCAACTAGGATTTTAGTGTTTCAATTAGTGATGAGATCCTGAATATCCAAGGTATTAATACAACTAGATCTTACTCTCTACTAATCAAGGTGGCTTTCTACAAAATTTTATAAGACCACTAGACATGGTTGAAATAATAGAAAACCTTTGTTTATTCTGTATAGCAACATTATTTGGTTGTGTTGAAAAACACATTTACACACATGGATGCATGGATGAGGATGAACTTGTGTATTGTGATTGAGATACAAACTATGATATCATTTGTAAAAAAATATGATCATAACATATGCAAATGCAATGGATATGTATGGATATGCAATTATGTGGATGTGGATGTAAGATGCAAATATTTTTGTATTTTTGCTTTTTGCATTGTTTTTGTGCTTTTGATTATCGTGACTCTTTTTTTGTGTTTTGATTTGACCAAAGGGCTTTAAGATGCCTTTGGAGCTTTTTGTTTGATTTTGACCAAGCGGATTGGATACCCTTGGAGCATTTTTGTGATTTGATTTGATTTGACCAAAGGGCTTTAAGATGCCTTTGGAGCTTTTTGTTTGATTTTGACCAAGCGGATTGGGTACCCTTGGAGCATTTTTGTGATTTTATTTTGACTTGACCAAAGGGCTTTAAGATGCCTTTGGAGCTTTTTGTTTGATTTTGACCAAGTAGATTGGGTACCCTTGGAGCATTTTTGTGATTTGATTTTGACTTGACCAAAGGGCTTTAAGATGCCTTTGGAGCTTTTTGTTTGATTTTGACCAAGCGGATTGGGTACCCTTGGAGCATTTTTGTGATTTGATTTTGACTTGACCAAAGGGCTTTAAGATGCCTTTGGATATTTTTGTTTGATTTTGACCAAGCGGATTGGGTACCCTTGGAGCATTTTTGTGATTTGATTTTGACTTTACCAAAGGTCTTTAAGATGCCTTTGGAGCTTTTTGTTTGATTTTGACCAAGTGGATTGGGTACCCTTGGAGCATTTTTGTGATTTTGATCTTGACTTGACCAAAGGGCTTTAAGATGTCTTTGGAGATTTTTGTTTGATTTTGACCAAGCGATTGGGTACCCTTGGAGCATTTTTATGATTTTGATCTTTATGACATATTTGAATGTTTTTTATTTTTATGACATATTTGAATGTTTTTTATTTTTATGACATATTTGAATGTTTTTGATTTTTATGACATATTTGAATATTTTTTATTTTTATGTATGAAATGCCTTTAGATGAATTTTATTGAGAGGTTCAAGCTCTTCAATACCATCCAATGATATGAGGTGGTATGCTCTAGGACCAACCTTCTCTAAAACTATGTAGGGTCCTATCCAATTTACCACAAATTTATCTCGCAAATACGGTGGTATATTTGAGTTCTACTAATTTTCTTTGAGCACAAGATCCCCAAATTTGAATTCTCTCAAATAGACTTTACTATTGTATGCTCGTGCAAAGCAATTTTGATAAATACAAAGATGCTCCAAGGAATTGACCCATCGTTCATCAAGAAGCATTAACTGATCTAGGCGGCCTTGTCGCACGATGTCATCATATATGAAGTTCTTTAATGCTATGCACAAGGTTGGAATTTTTAGTTCTAGGGGCATGATGGCCTCCATGCCATATACGAGTGAAAACGGTGTTGCCCCAGTGGGTGTCCGCACACTAGTCCTATATGCCCATAATGCTAGAGGTAACTGCAAATGCCAGTCCCTATGATTATCTCTCACTATTTTCATCAGGATGGAGATGATTATTTTGTTTGAGGCTTCTGCTTGCCCATTTGATTATGGATAATAAGGTTTTGAAAAACTATGCTGGACGTGATATTTGTTCATTAAACCATGCACATTTTTATTCTTTAAGGATGGTCCATTATTCGATATAATATTTGAAGGGACCCCAAAATGATTTATGATATTGTGGAGTATAAACTCTACAATCCTCAATCCAGTTTTCAATGTCAAGGGGATCACTTCAATCCATTTGGTGAAATACTCGATGGCCATTATGATGAATGTGTGTCATCCCAAAGATGGGGGAATTATCTTCCCAATAAAGTCCAATCCCCATTGCGAGAAGGTCCATGCTGCCTGGATGGGTTGCAAGGCTTGTGATGGCAAGTGAGTAAGGTTTGCATGATGCTAACACTTGATGCATTTCTTGACATACTCACAACATTATTTTTCCATAGTGGGCCAATAGTGCCCCATTATCAAGATGTGCTTAGCGATGGCCATGCCACTAAAATTTTTGCCACATGTACCATCATGAGCTTATGAAATTTCCCAGGATGCTTCCTGGGACTCAAGAAAATGAAGGAGCATTCCATCATAACCTCGTCTATAAAGGATCTCTCCTAGTAAGATGTATCTAGTCACATTTTTTTTAAATTTTAATTTCTTGACATGCAACAGGGCTTGTGGTATTATTCCAAGCTTCAGGAAGTCCCGTAATTGGAAAAGTCAATCTTGATAAGCTACTGCTTCTATGGATAAAACAACATGCTCTTCTTGTGATCCAACATTTATGAACACTGATTGGGAAACAACCCTGTGATGAATGGTTGTTCCAAATTTTGTGGGACCTTGGGAGATCAAAGATTCCCAAGGGGATGTTTGTAAGAAATCTCTAACTTTGAAGGACCAATCCTGATTTGTCTCAGTTAGGATCATGTTGACTGACTCTAGGTTGTTAATAACCTCACGATGTATCACAAAAAATATGAGCACTTTCACATGAACGACTGTGAAATTAGTATATGGATTCTAAGGGATTAAGGATCCCAAAGATGCCATGGTGTCTACAAATATTTTTGATATACGAGGGATTGCCTCGATGTCATACCATTCCAACCGGATTAGATAAGTTTCAAGAAGTTCCTTGTAAGCTTTCAGAAGTGGGAACCTGCATTAGAACAATACTTTGACTTGATTTACTATGAGCAAGGAGACCAAATATATTCAATCTTTTAATGCCCATTGCAACTATTGTTTGAAGTCCCAAGATCAAGGCTTCATACTCTATGTTATTTTTTGTGCATGGGAAGTCTAGCTTGAATGATAAGGGTTGGAATACCCTATGGTGTGATAAAGACTACCCCCTTGCTCACACTTTGAACCGTCAAAAAATAATGCAATTTCTCTTTGTTTCTCAGGTTCTTCGAATTTCGGTGGATCTAATAATGTGAATACTGCATCATCAGGAAATTCTATAGTGAGAGGCTTGATATATCGAAAATGTGCCTCTACTAATAGATATGTTATGACTTATCCCTTGATGGAATTTTGGATTATGAATTCTAGATCAAATTATGTCAATAGCATGATCCACTTTGCAGCATGTGTATTGTGATATGTCTTGTTCATCATATATTGCAAAGAATTTTGTTTAGATATAATGTAAGTCGTATGGCTCAACATGTAGTGTCACAAATTGCTGGTTGCAAAGACCACTGCTAAGAAGAAATTTTCTACATACACATATCCTAGATCATAGCTTACCAAGGTGCGACTTATGTAATATACGACTTGCTCTTTGTCTTGCACATTATTTTGGTCCAACATGGTGCCCAAAGAAAAATCAATAGCTGATATGTATAGAAAAAATGATATGTCTAGCCTTGGTGGAGCCAACACTGGCGACATTGCCAGGTATGTTTTGATCTCTGCAAAGGCTTTTTGGCACTCTTCATCCCAATGAAATGGGACATCCTTGTGTAGAAACTGATTCATGGGTCGACACTTGTCTGATAATTGCGTGATGAACCATTTGATGGATGCTACCTAGCCTTGTAGGCTTCTTAATTCCCTAATGTTGGTAGGGGCTGCCATATATGTTATAGCTTCTACTTTTGTAGGATCGACCTCAATGCCTCTCTTGGAAACAATGAAACCTAAGATCTTACTAGAATTCATGCCAAACACACACTTCTTAGGATTCAATCTAATGTTGTGCTCTATGAGGTGATCGAAGAATTTCATAAGGATCTCAACATGCTCTTGTCGTATCAAATATTTGGCTAGAAAGTCATCCATATAGTATTCCAAGATTATGTGCATGTAGTCATGAAATATGTATGTCGTGGCCCACTAGTATGTGGCACCAAAATTCTTTAGGTTGAATGGCATCACTTTGTAATAGAAATTTCTCCATGGATTAATGAAAGCAGTATTATGATGGTCTTTGGGTTTTATTTGGATTTGATTGTATCTATAAAACCCATCTATTAGGGATAACATCTCATGACCTATAGTGGCATATACATGAGTGTCTATGTTTGGCAAATGGGAATGAATCCTTCAGAGTTGCCCTATTTAAGTCCCTAAAATCTATGCAAATGTAGAATCTTGCATCTGGTTTTCCTACGGGTACCATGTTCAAGACCCATTCAGGATAGTCGATGGGAACTATGAAGATTGTATCCAATAGTTTTTGCAACTCGTTATTTACCATCAAAGCAATGGTTGGATGCATCTTCCTCAATTTTTGCTTGATTGGCTTCTTTAGGGGATCCAATGAAAGGTTGTGAACAACTAACTTTGGATCAATACCTGGCATGTCTTTGTAAGTCCAAGCAAATATATTTGACCTCTCTTTAAGGAGAGGAATTATGATAGATTGTTCCTATGGAGACATAATTTCTTTGAACTTGACTTTCTTTGGTTGAGTAGGATCATCGTTGATGTCCACTTCGAAAGTCACTTATATAGCCATATCTAAACCATCCTCTAATTGGTGAGGTGTAGGTATCAAGTGAATAACATCAGTGGGATTTACAGGTCCTACTGACTTAGGATCCAGACTAGCATGGAACACATCATGTGCATAGCTTGATGTAAAATTAAATGGTTGTAACGTCTCTTCATTAGAGAAGAGATCTCCAAGATATATGGGTGAATCAAAATTATCCCAATCAATGGCCTACATATCGATACACAAAGATTTAGTGGGATCTTCTAGGTTATGAAGTGGAGTGGTCAAATCAATGGAGATCGTGTTGATGGATGGAATGAAATCTCTAGGACCACATGGTTGAAATCTTGTCTCAAAGGTTTCCTTCTTATACTCATGATGAGGCTCTAGAGGAAATGGAATTTATGTATCCATCCCATGGGATGGTTGGATAATAGGATCATTGAGCTCTAAAAGTTCCTTGAACGTAGGCGAAGGGGGATTGACCATGCGATGAATGATATTCATGTCAATCGGTCTCTCCAAAAACCGTAAGCTAGGGTTTATGGCATAAAGTACCACTTCTCTTTCCACCAATATGTCGACCTGCTACAAGTGGTGAGGTTTGAGATAAGCCATCTCAATTTTGTCCTCAAAATCATCATCACTTATTCAAAAACCATTGGCATTGGTATGCGACCCCAAAGTAAGGGGCACGTCTCTTGGTCCTAATTAGGCCATCTCCATATCATCCTCATATTATTCATCACTTATGAAGATGCCATTTGAATTAGTATACTACCCCAAGTCGTGGGGTCATTTCCTTGTTTCTAGGTATGCTCTCTTTATTGAGTCATCTGACTTAGACACTTTCATCTGATATGAATCCACTCTTGTTGTGTATGGACCAGGTAAACCTATGTAAATAGTGAGGCCCATGATAGGCCAAGCGCACTTGTGCTTCATCATCACTTGCCAAATATCCATTTTATTATTGCTCGTCATCCCATGAGTTGTAGCCTATTGGGGTGGCATCAATTGTGTATCTTGGATGATACGTCTCGAGAGGTGGTATGCTTTCCATGGCCACTTGTTTTTTGCTCGGATATCTTGCACTCGATGGATTATAAGGAATAAAATTGATGTCTTCTCCTAAACCCAAGGTTAATCTATCTAATGCTACTACTAGAGAGTCATATCGACCTCTGATGTGATAGCCTAACCCAAATCTATTAGATGGGAGCTGGTATTGTGGCTCAAATGGTTGCCTTCATCCTTGCTCTACCAAGACCATAACCATGCCAATGGTAACACTCAAAATATGTTAAAGAAAACTCAATATTAGAGAGGTAGTGAACATTGATAGTGAGTAGCTCATCCTTGTCTTCTTCTATATTCATAGATTTATGGGTGCAGTCCAAGTCAGCATAGATGAATTTTGTCTGGTTGGGAGGAATTCCAAGCGGAACCACCATTACCACTAGCGGTCTTAGATATTTTGGACGTCCCATGTCTTGTGTAAAATCTATGATGGGTGTAAATTTTATATTATGAACAAGATACTCTCCTATTCCCATAATTTCCAAGTGTATTATCGCATGTGATGTGGATGATCCTACAGAGGACACTAGCAAAGTGGTTCTAATATCTCCTCAGCTTGTTCTTGGAGATCTTACTTCTCCATGGGAGTTGGACCCTTATTAATTTTTATGATTAGCACTTTCTTGGGCTCTCTTTTCTCAACCATGGGCACCTTTAGCTTATGATCATATTTTGGTTTAGACATTGATGGTCTATTAGAAGCATCAGTTACTTTGTGTGCAAGATGAGGTGTTGATGCAGTTGGGTCCTTTTGTGCCCCTTTGTCTCTGTTATCCAGTTGGGTAGTTGGATATGATGGTCCTACAAACAAGTGGGTAGAAGGAATTATAAATTCTTCTAGAAAAATCGCTTGATGGACATACTTGAATGGCTCTTCATCATCCAACACCATGTAGACTTTGTTATCATGCACATACTTGATACATTGGTGTAAGATCAAAGGAACACATTTCATGTCACTAATAGAAGGTCTCCCTAGGAGGATGTTGTATTGCATTGCTCCTTCCAAGACATGACACATCACGGGGATGGTCTTATGCCCCACCTTGATAGGTAGGACTATCGTTCCCATAGTATTGCATAAAGCATCATTAAAAGCCCTTAATGTATAGGCTCATGGAATGATATTGGACTTGGGGATCTTAAGATGTTATATTGTTGTTGTTGTGATGATGTTTATTTATGAAACTATATCGATCAAGACCTGCTTAAATGGTAAATCATTAAATGATGCCACAATGTGCAATGGAGGGTCTGCAAAGGTAATAGATACCATATTAATTTCATGATCATAGAATTGAATTACAGGCTCCTGGTATTCTTGTACTTGTCCTACAAAATGGGTGAATGCATTTGGATCTTGTGGTTGGAGCTCAATCGACCTTAAAATTTCCATCAAGGTCTCCCTGTACTTTGGGGACTATTGTATGAGCTCATAGATTGATAGCTTAGCTAGATTTATTTGTAAATTTTGCTTAAGTCTACTCCGAATGGTTACCACAGGTCAGGTTGGTGGACCTGGAAGGTTGTCTTTCCCTTGCCTCTGCCTAGGTGTAGCTAGGATATTAATGGAAGTTGTAGGAGGTTGTGGTTGACTATACCGTCTAGTCCTGGTTGCTATATTCATAATTTCAACCATCCCAACACACCCATGGGTAGGCGTATCAATTCGAACCTAATTGAATTATGCACCTTGCCCTCTAGGGACCTCATGGTTTGGTAGTATGTTTTTGTAGATGCCCATATCTTTGTTTTTAGGGGCCAGTGGGTTATCCACTTTAAGTTCTCCTACCTTAATCATGTTTTGCACTTGATGTTTGAAACAAATGCAAACCTCAATATTATTCCTCAGTATCCTATGATAAGGGTAGAATTGAACTTCCATGTATCCTTTTGGCTTAGTATGGTTGGGATCTATAAGAGGTATATCAGGGAACCTGATATTTCCCACCTCACTCAATTGATTGAATATTGATTGCATTGATTCTATCAATGGTGTGAAATAACGAGGGGGTTTTCATTATTTGTTCCACCCCTGATTGTTCTTTTGATCATAGTTGGTTTGCAGGGGCTATGCTTGATAATTCTAGGATTGGTGCACATTTCCATCCTTAGGCGTAGCCAATACCACTTGATTAACTAGAGCAGGGATTTTCTATTTCTATTTGTATTTGCTTTTTTTGTCATTTTTGTTCCACTCCTTCTTGGTTTGGAGTTTTATGGTTCCCTCATCTAATTTGATGTCCTCAATGAGTTTGTATTGTGCCTAAGATTCCTCAAATGAGGGGTATTATTGTAGTTGTAGCAAGAGGGAAATGTGTTTGGAACAACTCTTAGTGAACATCTGGATGATCTCTTCTGTGGGGATGAAGAATGATAATTTTGCCATGACTCTTCTCCATCTATTCCCATAGTCCGTTACTAGCTTGTCATCATAATGTTTCAAATTGGCCAGGTCTGAAAGGTTCACTTTCCTCTTAGCACCAAAATATAAATGCTTCAAGAAAGCATTCACTAGTTATTCAAAATTGGATGTACTATGCTTGGGTAGCTGGTTGAACCATTGGGTTACGGTGCTTACAAATATCATTATGAATATCTTAAGCATGAGATAATCGTTGTATTCAATATGAAAACATGCATTGATGAAATTAGTAACATGCTCTTGTACATTCTCTTCACCCTTAAAATTTTCCAACCTAGGCATCTCAAAATGCTTAGGGTATGCGGGGCTAGGGATAGATAGATATAATGGATGATTGTGTATCTTGCTCAATGTTGGTTGGCTACCAGTTGTCTCTTATTTTTCAAAGGACTTCATCTTTTTAATGAGTGCTTGGAAGACCTTTGAGGTGAGGATTTATTCCTATTGTAGACCTCCCTGTGGTGGCAGTGGATGTAACACTCTATCCATTTGATTTACTCCATTTTCTTCCCTCCTATGAGAGGATTCAAGATATGCCTAATCCTGCTATATTAATTCTACCATTTACCCCCCAATTGGATTCCACTCATGATTTGGGGGGTGATTTTATTGTGGTTTTCCTTCTTGTATAGTGTGCTCCTCTCTTGGTGAGTCAGTGCATTGATATCTTTGATGATCATTTCCATTTGTTTGTTGGTTGCTTCAAGCTAGCTACTCGAATTGCTCTCTTAAACATTGTTCATGTTGGTGCAACAACCATTATCTTTTTTTATCATGTTCAAGAGCATATACAATCTCCCACTCTTTGTGCAAGGCATTTTATAACCGTTGTACATGGTTAACTTGCACAGTCATAGAGGAATCATGATTATCTGACCCTGTCCTAGTTGTTTTGATTTGCAGATTTCTCAAAGAGGTTTTTGTTGTCTCTTTGCTCTTGCTAGCTAATGTGACTTGTTCAATATATCATTGAGTATATCTATGATCAAACCCTATATGTTTACTGCAGGGTCACCTTGAGGCACCCCCAGTTTGAGAAGTGGGCTCAAAATTCATGGTTCATGAACTTATAGATGCAAAATTCTTTGTGGCTATGGTTCTGGGAGGTGGCCTCAGATGCAACTGATCCAACTCATCCAAATTTATTGTTTTCCATGGCATAGCTACTATGAGATTAATGAATGCACTCTATTAGGTGTAAGTATGGCCTTTAGAAAGGCCTAAAAACAAGTAAACCAATCACAAAGTGTCTAGAACTTTGGATTATAGGGCAAACTTTATAGATAAAAAAAGTTGTTCGTAGCAATGCCTAGTGGAAAATCTAAAAAGAAACCTAGGATGTGCAAGATACAAGTTCCTTTTCTTTCATTATTTTAGTTTTCCAAATTGAGATATTTCTAAAATGATCATTGATTTTAATGGAACAAAAATAGACAGAGAGCTATAAAGCATCAAAGAAGTTGTACCAACATTTAATCCAACTTAGAGAGTCAATGTTTTGACCTCTACTACACTTCAGATCTGGCCACTATTGACTAGAGCAGCTGACTTATGGCTGCTGTTGACTAGAGCGGCTGACCTATGGCCATTGTAGACTAGAGTGGCTGACTTATGCTGATTTTAGATCAGAGTGGTTGCACCTATATACAAAACCCAAGTCAGTAAAGGGGAAAAAAATGCAAATAAGCTAAAGAATTGGGTAGGGCCCACCATGACCACCATCTATAGCAACCTCGAGGAAGCGGTGCACTATCCACCAACTACTCTACTTACGATTCAATTGAATCCTTTCATATTAAACATGCAATAAATGAAAGGCACACAATAGATATAACTAGAATGCAAAGAAGTAAATGAACGAATGCTTTTATTATTGATATTAACCATATTAGGTTACAAATGAATCCCTCTAAGGGATACCCTTAGTTTGATACATGATTTTACACACAAAATAGGGTAGTAGGTGTATGAAATATCACCTCGCACAGGGGGGAACAATTGATAAGGCTTCCTGATGATGCACATGGAAATGTATGAGGGCTTATAGATGCCTCCTTCTCTATGTCTGAATTCTAGAGGGATCTTCTCGTATGTCACAGATTTCCCAATTGAACTTGTAGCCCTGAAATCAATGAAACAAAACACACTTAGATGTCTGAGATTGCCTTCATGGATGAGGTTGTTAGCAATGAATAATCTCAATAAATGCAATGAAACTAGTACTATGCAAGAAAATAACTAAAATAAAGCTTATGCTACTAAAATGAGAGACAAAGCAGAATAAAAGAAACTAAACCCTAGACTAGGTTGTGGGCCACCGTCTAGGACAACGGTCGCTAAAGTGGAATCTCTATCTTGATCCAAAGGCTATGGGATCAAGTCCACTTATAATATTAAAAATTATTACCTTACATGTTCATATTTTCCCTCTAATCAGACAAGGCTCCACTACCAGAATCGATCACCAAAGGAAGCTCTCCAAGTATCTTAGAAGCTCTCCTTAATGATCCAACCCGTTTGAATTTTTGATGTTTAATGTTCTCCCCCTATCTAATTGAAAGAAGGTTGAAAAATGTCCAAAAAGATCAAGAAGTGTCTAAAAAGGTCCAGGAAGTCCCCTAGTGCTTTTAGGTTTACTCCTTATAAAGTTTTTTGAAACCCTAGGACTTTGAGTCTCCATGTAGATTGGTTATGAGGAGAAATGCAAAGTTGTCCCCACTCATCCTTATTGCATGCAGACTGCCACTTCCATGCAAGAATAGGATAGATGGGTGGCAAAATGCATTAAAAAATTAGCCACTATCATCTACAGTGGCTAATTTTGGCCGCTATGAGCTATAGCGGTTGGATTTTGGTCACTCTGGTCTATAGCGGCCAGGCTTGGATGGGCTGAAAATGCCCCAAATGAGTGATAAAAATCACTTTTGATACTTGGAAGGTCCCAAGGTTTAGTCACATGACCTATGGGTGCACCCATGTAAGTAGTCTTCCTGACCATGGCATGTTTTAGGTGTCTACATATTGATGAGGGTTTTTCTGGAATGAAAGTTAATACTGGAAATCTTGTTTGATAAGCATTATTGAAAATATTGAGTAAACTTCCATATGATTAATTAGGGTTTGTGAAATATCATGAGTATAATTGTTATGTGAAGTTTAGATCTATCTTGAACTAGGGTTTGTAAAATATCATGAGTATCATTATTATGTGAGATTGTTTGCTAAGAATTTTTGGAAATATTTAAGTAAACATTCATATTCTTGGTCAGGGTTTGTAAGAAAGTAATGTTTCATTGAGTGATTGGTTTAATTGGAGTTGATTGAGCATAGTTGATTGAAATTGTTGGAGTGATAGTTCAAGTTATGTGAAAAAAATTGTTCTTTATACTGAATTTATTTGAAAAGAGGTTGGAAGTGATTGAATAATTAAGAGTGTGAAGCATATTGAGTCTCTAACCATTCTCTATAAGTTACTGTAAGTTAAATAAAATTCTATGTGAATCTTGTTTGTGTGATTGAAGAGGTTTTTTGTGATAGATTGAGTTGAGTTGAATAAGCTTTTGTGAAATCTTGTGAGCTGATTTGAGTAAGTCCTAGAGTGGACTTAAAGATTGAGTTAAGTAAGCTTTTGTGGAAGCTTACAATGCATATTTGAGGTAAGTCTTAGTGAGGACTTGTTGAGTAGATTTGAGGTAAGTCTTGGTGAAGACTTTTTGAGCAGTTTGGACAAGTTCTAGTGCAGAATTGTTGAGAATATTTGAGGTAAATATTGGTGAAGACTTGTTGAGCATATTGGACAAGTTCTAGTGAGGACTTGTTGAGCATATTTGAGGTAAGTATTAGAGAAGACTTGAGAGTAGAGTTGATTGATTGATTTGTTCAAACCTTGAGTTAAGGTTTGGGGAAAATATAGCAGAGTTGATTTGTGATTGGATCAAGATTTGTATTAAGGCTTGAGGATAGATTTAAGGATAGGTTTGTTCTAGACCAGAGATAGAGATTGAGCATATTTGTGCTAGACCAAAGGACCATGTTTAGTGCAGATCAAAGATAGATATTGAGCAAATTTGTGCTAGACTAAAGGACTGTGTTTAGTGTAGATCAAAGATAGAGATTGAGCAGATTTGTGCTATATCGAAGGACTATGTTTAGTGTAAATTTGAGATAGATATTGATCAGATTTGTGCTAGATAGAAGGACTATGTTTAGTGCATATTTGAGATAGATCTAAGAGTATGCTTTGGAGGTGACAAATCAGAAGATAGTAATATCTAGTGGATAGAGATATATTAGCTAGGGTAGTGAGGAAAAATGTATTCTAAGTGAGGACAAGAGTCTTTAGTGGAGAAATATCCACAAGCTAGTGTAGTGGAGGTAGTAGTCTTCTAGAGGATCACCAACCAGAGTAGAGGAAAATGAGTTCTCCTATGAATAGAGATCCATGAACCAGTTGAGAGAATTGGTGTCTACCATAGAAAGAGATACATAAAATTTATTAGGTAATTGGTGTCTCCTTTGGACAGAGGTCCATAAACATTGCAATAGGAAAAGTATTCCCAAGAGATTTGTTGAGAAAATTTTAGTGAAATATTTTCTCTATGGAGTAGCCCACATTGGGTGAATCATGTAAAATTGGTGTCTCTATTATGTGTGATTATTTGTGCATTACTTTGGTTACTGGTATTGATATTTCTATTGATAATATTGGATATTACTATTTGGAAAAAAAAGTAAAAAATGGTCTTATACTGTTCATCCCTGCTCTCAGTATAAGCTTGTATTATTCAATTGGTATCAGAGTGGGTTCCTTCGGAAAAGGTCTAACAGCTTGAAGGAATATCCTACAAGAACACACATGGGAAGGAAAGGCAAAAGAAGAACCATGAGATCTAAGAAAAAATAAACACACACAACTATAGAAGATACTATGGTGGAAGAAGGATTTGATCCCTTTCTTAGCAATATTGTTATTAAGAAAATGGAAGAGGAAAACTTTGTGAGATGTGTTGAATGTGGTAAAATTGGTCACATGGCACTTTATTGTCCATAAAATGGGTATGATAGTAGTGCAAAGGAAAAGGAATTTTATTTTGCTCTCAATAAAATTGTTTCTCTAGGAGGAGAAGTGGAAACAAACTCAAGAGATGAATCAAGCAGTGGAGAAGAGACTAAATGGATAAAGTTTTGTACCATATGTAGGAAGACAGGTCACCATGTAGCTTATTGTCCACAATATGGTGAAGAATGTTTTGTTTGTGGTCAACTTGATCATGATGCAGGTTATTGCAATGGGTTTAGTAGTAGTGAAGATGAAATGGAACTCAAGGAAAACAAGCACAATCAAAATAGGTATGAAGAAGAAACTCTACTTTTAAAAATAGAAGAAAATGCTCCTATTGAAGACCAAAGAAAAGAAGAAAATTTAAAAAAAGAAAAGGAGGAATCCACTCTTAAGGAAATTATTGAATTGAAAAGGGAGAACTTAAAATTAAAGGCTCAAATACAAGAGGATGAGTAATGTAATACAAAGCTTCTACAATATCTCTCTGAATTGAAAGATAATATTGAAAAGGCAAGGCGAGTTGAAAAAGGTATGGTTGAACAATCAAAGGTAAAAGAGCTAGAATGTGAAAGAATTATTATTGATCTTGAATAATTAAAAAGGGTGAATTCAGGATTAAGGGTTCAAGCTCAAGAAGATGAGAAAGCAAAAGAAAATTTTCTACAAGATCTCATCAACTTCAAAATTAAGGTTGAAGAGGCAAGGAAAACTGAAGAAGGTATTACTAAAAATTTAAGCAAGAAGGAAAAAGTATTGCTTTTTGACGATATGTTGAGCATGAATGAAAAAGTGTCGCGATATCGTGACATGTCACATTTTCACATCCAAAATAGAAGAGAAATAGCAAGAAGGAAAAAGTGTCATGATATCGTGACATGTTGTACTTTCATGATCAAAAGAGAAGAGAAAGAGCAAGAAGGAAAAAGTGTCACGATTTCGCGACATGTCATCTTTTCACGACCAAAAGAGAAGAGAAAGAGCAAGAAGGAAAAGTGTCACGATATCGTGACATGTCGCATTCTCACAACCAAAATAGAATAGAAATAAGAGAAAAGAAAAAGTGTCACGATATCGTGAATGAAAGAAAGAGTGTAGCAATATCGCGACAGGTTGAGCAAGAAGGAAAAAGTGTCGTTTTTTGGTGACATGGTGAGCAAGAAAGAAAAAGTGTCACGATTTTGTGACATGTCGCATTTTTGTGACCAAAAGTGAAGAGAATGAGCAAGAGGGAAAAAGTGTCGTGATATCGTGACATATCATATTTTCACAACCAAAAGAGAAGAGAAAGAGCAGGAAGGAAAAGTGTCGTGATTTCGCGACATGTCACATTTTCACGACCAAAAGAAAAGAGAAAGAGAAGGAAGTAAAAAGTGTCACGATATCGTGACATGTCACATTGTTGTAACCAAAAGAGAATAGATAGTGTTAGGAGGCGAAAGTGTCGCGATATCGCGACATGTTGGTTTTTTGCAGGCAAAAGCCAAGAAAAGGAGAGTGGAGGCGAAAGTGTTGCGATTTCATGACATGTTGCTCCTTCCTGTACAAAAACAATAAAAGAGGTCAAAGGGACAGAAGCGCCACGATTTTGCAACATGTCATTTTATTGACACATCGCAGTTTCACGACAATCCAGAGAAAATGAAGGAAAAGACTCAAGGACATCACGATTTCATGACCTGTTGATTCTTCGTGGATGGAAGCGGCAAGAGAACAAAACGGGCAACGAATGTTGCGATTTCATGACATGCCTCAGTTTTGTGACAGGTAGTAGCAAAGGAGCTGAATGTAGGCAGTGCGTCATGATTTCACGATAGGTCTCTTGGTCGTGACATGCCATAGTTTCATGACTTCCCAGATCAAATGATGGAAAATACATGAGGGCATCACGATTTCGTGACATGTCTCACGATTACGGATGGAAGCAGTAAGCATGTAGAATGGGAGACAAATGTCATGATTTCATGACATGTCTCATGGGTGTGACATGTCACATTTTCACGACATACAACGACAAAGGAGCTAAACGAAGGCAAAATGTCATGATTTTGCGACATGTCTCTTTTTCGTGACAGGTCACATTTTTGTGAATTTCCAAAGTAAAATATGGAAATGACTTAAGGATGTCACGATTTCATGACATGTTGCATATTCACGGCTAGAAGTAGATAGAGTGCAAATTGGGAGATGACTACCACAATTTTGTGACATGTCTCATTTTTATGACATGTTAACGTTTCACGACTGTTTAGAGCAAGTGAAGGAGAATACTTAAGGACATCACGATTTCACGATAGGTCACATTTTCGTGACTGGGGCAGCAAGAGAGCAATGTGTTGGGCCACTGCCTATGTTCTAAGGTGTTTGTAATATTGTGTAAGGGATGGTGCTCTTTTTTGGCAGTGTGGCATCAGTAGGGGGCTAGTAGCAAAGGACAGACTGTCCCTATTGAAGTGTTGCTCCGCATCAGCATTGTGCTATTTTTGTAAAAGGTTTTGGGTCAACCTGTATAACCCGGCTGTAATGAAATTGTATCTTAATTACCAAAAAAACAATTAAAGACAAAATATCTAGAGTGTGAAATATTAGAACATGAGATAGTTTCACTAAGGATGGAAGTGAAAGACTCTAAGGACAAGCTACATAATTTTGAGAAAAATTCAAAGACTTTGGAAAGGATTATCAATGCATAAAGATCATCAGTCACCAAAATAGGACTTAGTTTTGAATAAGAACAAGGGAAACAAGAAGCAGAAAAAGCAGAGTCAAGCTCAAGCACCAAAGAAGAAGAAGCTTCAAAATAATATAATAAAAGGAAGAGTGAGACTTTTGAGGATAAGTTGAACAATATAAAGTTCAACAAGGAAAGGAACAATGCACAAGTAAGGAACAGATGGAATAAGAAACAAGACAGGGTAGAAGAGACTAAGAGACCAATGGGGTCAAGGCAAGGTTTCTTCAATGGACTTTGCTTCTCATATCACAGGTTTAGGCATAAGGCTACATAGTGCAGGACACATAAAGACAGGAATATGGGAATTTTATAAACAGGTATCTTTTTCAAGGGTATTGCTACTCTTGTAATCAGTTTGATCACAAGGTAGTAAATTGTAGGATTCATGACAAGAATGGATATAGCTTCACTAGAAGAAACTTCAAGATAGTTGCACCTCCAAGGAATAACAATATTAAGTGTTATAAGTGCAATAATAATCTACATACAACAAGGTGGTGTAGCATAGAATTTTTCAGATCTTCCAAGGACAGGAAATAAAGAGGATTCTCAAAAAGTTAAAAAAGGTATGACTTCAAAGGTATGGAAAGAGAAAGTTGAAAAAGAAAAAGAGCATTGCATACTGGGAGTAGAGATAATCCCACCCCAGAATTAACCACCTTAAGAGGAGGTGGGAGAGGGTCTAAGCTAAGAGTTTCATTCTTAGCCTCAAGCCCCAAAGGTGAGCCTTTGCCATTGATGTCAAAGGGGGAGATATTTGAGTTAGGGGAGAGCATTTAGTCAGGGTGAGCAGCTTCTCATGCAGCTTCTTAGGGGGAGCATATTTGAAATCAAGTGTTTTGGAAAGTTGTTGCCATCAATGACAAAGGGGGAGATTGTTAGAAATATGAGCAAGTTTTTTTGTCATTGATGTCAAGAGGTTGATCGTCATTTAATGTCATCAAATGATTTTTCCAAAAGGTAAGGAGGAGCAGGTTTAAAATAATAATAATAATATTATTATAATATTTAATATTATAATATTTGGGTAAAAGAGAAAGGTTTAATTTATCATTTGGGCCCAAGGTTTAAAGAGAGGTTGATTGCCCAAATTTGAAAACATAGCCAAAGGTTATTTGATTTAAATTATTTATTTAAATAATTTAAAATTTAAAATTTAAATATTTTAAATCATTGTGGGCTAAAATTTGTTGAACGTAAAGTTTAAAAATTATAATTCGAATTTAAAAATTTGAATGTCATGCCGACGTTGGTAAAAGGAATCAAAATTTACATAAATATGCCAAAGACCATTAGCAAATATTATCCATGAGAAATATGTTGATGCGACTATATATTCGAAGTGCCAAAGAGAGAGAGCATTCACATGTGTTTGGATTTTATTGGACAGAAGATAATGAATAAGATAGAGGAGAGCAAAAAGGTTAAATCCAAAGTGACCTGTAGTGTAGGTTGCAACTAGGGACTGTGGTAAGGCGCTCGAGGAATGTGAAGCCAGGGTTCGAATCTCAAAAATACCATTTTTATAAGGAGGAAAGGTTTTTGTTTTTGAATCATGAAAGGTGGAAGGTTAAATGCGACATGGCGCACTTTTTAGTTCACGTGAGGGTACGTAGCCCAAGAAGTTAAAATCTAAGCACTAAGGTGCATGGAAGAGGATAGGTGGGGAGTTCAAATCCCATTGTGAGCACTTTTGCAAAGGAAAAAGGTATGTTCATTATTTTTAATTTGTTATAAAGTATTTTTTCTAAGCGAAAATTATGGAAAGTGTGCTAGGACATTATATTTAGTGTTAAAGGTGGTTGGCAAGGAAATAAAGAGGAAGATATAAGGTTTGATTAAATTAAATATTAAATTGTGTTTTAGAAGGAGTAATAAGGTGTTAAGAGGAATTATATTTTATTTTAAAATAAAGTTGTTAAATAATTAAGAGGAGTAATAAGGTGGTTAATGAAAAATTATTGTTGAAGTGAATTACTTGGTTTTTGCTAATTTTTTAAGTGTGGAGGTTATAAGGTGTAATTAAGATTTAATTCTTTGTATGATGAAATGTTTTAAGGGAATATTTGAATGAATTTTTGATAAGGTTTTTGTTACCTAACCTTTGAGATTGGCAAAGAGGTTGATTGTGTTTGAGATAAGTGTTGAGGTCAAATTCTCTTCAAACAAAAGGTATGGGCATATCTTCCTTGTGAAGTAAAATATTGTTGAATGTTATGATTGCTAAGTTGGAGTGTAAAGGATTGTTTGATAAGCATTGTTGATTTTGGTTTTGAAATATCCAATGAGGGTTTTTCTAGAATGAAAGTTGATACTAGAAACCTTGTTTTATAAGCATTGTTGGAAATATCGAGTAAGATTCCATATGATAAATTAGGGTTTGTGAAATATCATGAGTATCATTGTTATGTGAGATTATTTGATAAGAATTGTTGGAAATATTTGAGTAAATTTTCATATGCTTGGTCAGGGTTTGTAAGCAAGTTATGTTTCATTGAGTGATTGGTTGAGTGGAGTTGATTGAGCATAGTTGATTGAAAGTGTTGGAGTGATATTTCAAGTTCTATGAAAAAAATTGTTCTTTATACTAAATTGATTTGAAAAGAGTTTGGAAGTGATTGAATGATTAGGAGTGTGAAGCACATTGAGTTTCTAACCATTCTCTATATGTTTCTGTAAGTTAAACAAGATTCTGTGTGAATCTTGTTTGTGTGATTGAAGAGGTTTTTTGTGATAGATTGATTTGAGTTGAATAATATTTTTTGAAATCTTGTGAGCTGATTTGAGTAAGTCCTAGAGTGGACTTAAATATTGAGTTAAGTAAGCTTTTGTTGAAGCTTACAATGTAGATTTGAGGTAAGTATTAGTGAGGATTTGTTGAGTATATTTGAGGTAAGTCTTGGTGAAGACTTGTTGAGCATATTGGACAAGTTCTAGTGAGGACTTGTTGAGAAGATTTGAGGTAAGTCTTGATGAAGACTTGTTGAGTAGACTGGACAAGTTCTAGTGAGGACTTGTTGAGCAGATTTGAGGTAAGTCTTAGAGAATACTTGAGAGTAGAGTTGATTGATTGATTTTTTCAAACCTTGAGTTAAGGTTTGGGGCAAATATAGTAGAGTTTATTTGTGATTGGATCAAGCTTTGTGTTAAGGCTTGAGGATATATTTAAGGATAGATTTTGGTGCAAATTTAAGGATAGGTTTTTCTAGACAAGAGATAGATATTGAGCAGATTTGTGCTAGACCAAAGGACTGTATTTAGTGCAGATCAAAGACAGAGATTAAGCAGATTTATGCTAGACCGAAGGACTATGTTTAGTGCATATAATATACTGAGATTGAATAGTTTTGTGCTAGATCGAAGGACTATGTTTAGTGTAAATTTGAGATAGATATTGAGAATATTTGTGCTAGACCGAAGGACTATGTTTAGTGCATATTTAAGACAGATTTGAGAGCAAGCTTTGGAGGTGATAGAGTAGAGGATAGTAGTCTCTAGTAGATAGAGATCCATTATATAAGGTAGTGAGGATAATGGTCTTCTGAGTGAGGACAAGATTCTTCAATGGAGAGAGATCCACAAGCTAGTGCAGTGGAGGTAGTAGTCTTCTAGAGGATCACTAGCCAGAGTAGAGGAGAAGGAGTTCTCATGTGGATAAAGATCCAATGAACCAACTGAGAGAATTGGTGTCTCTTGTGGAAAGAGATCCACAAAATTAATTAGGGGATTGGTGTCTCCTTTGTATAGAGGTCCATAAATATTATAATAGGGAAAGGATTCCCAAGAGATTTTTTGAGAAAATTTTAGTGAAATATTTTCTCTATGGAGTAGCCCACATTGGGTTCACCATGTAAAATTTGTGTCTCGATTGTGTGTGATAATTTATGTATTTCTTTGGTTACTGTTGTTGATATTGCCATTGATAATATTGGATATTATTTTTTGGGAAAGAAAAGTAAAAAATGATCTTATACTATTCACCTCCCCTTAGTATATGCTTATTTGCTTCAAGAAAAATATCTATACATATCATGTACATGTTATAGGTACCTCATCTATGCAGTCAAGTATTTCATAGAGAATGGAACTTGAATAGTGATGAGAGGAAAAACAATATATATATATATATATATATATATATATATATATATATATATATATATATATATATATATATATCATGTAAATATTACAAGTACCTCATCTACGTAGTCAAGTGTTTCATAGATAATGGTACTTGAACATTGATGAGAAGAAAATATATGCATTATACTTCATGTAAATATTATAGGTACCTCATTATTTCTTAAATGATATCATGAATATGGCATCACAAGCCACCATCTAAACATAATGAGATCATGTTACCACCTATGGGAATGCAATAAAAGGCATAACATTTACCTCTAAAATAAAATGAGCGTTCTCCTATATTAGGTCTAGAGACCACCGCTCACATACAAATATTTTAGGATGGTCATCCATCATCCAAGATACTCAACACATCTCTCAAACAGGGCATCTCCCCTCATCTACATCTGATCATAAAACTATCACTAAAGCAAATCAATCAAAAATATAACTACTTAGTCAACTACACCACATCAAAGCATCATCACATAAAAGCATCAAAGCATCATATTTTCAACAATAAACATGATTAAACATGAATAATAAATACATCAATACAATCAAATCAAATCATCATGCCATCTAGTTCAATTTGGGGGTACCCATGGGGTAAAATTCTCCCCATAGAATGAATTTTTCAAAATAATGCATCATAGTGTCAAAATTGAGTTTTACTACTTAACTTTTGATGCAATCCCATAGGCATCACATCAAAATAGGGGTAAAATGTAGACACCCAATTTTGACACACCTAGCCAATGTCATCCTCAATAAAGACATCAAATAAAACCTCATCAAGGCATCCTAACCTTGTCAAATTAGGTATCAAATCTTGGCATATTTGATCAATTTCCATTCATATAAAAGCTTATCAATTGCCCTCACAAGTATTTTGATCAAATAAATCAAATCAATCATCTTCATACCCAAATTTGGGGTGTTTATAGCCCTAAAAATAAAGGCCATATTTGGGATAAATTTTGATCTATAAAATCTTCTCCAAATTTCACAAAAAACACCACCATCAGATAGCCCTCAAAAAGAGATTTCTGTAAGGTATAAATATACCTATATTTGGACTCATATCAATGCCAAAAATTGCAAAATAAAAATTGCTCTCTAAAACTAAATTTGCCAGTCCTACCAAATTCGCCACCCCTGTGGTGAATTTGGTAAAGACCAAATTCACCACACCTATGGTGAATTTGGAAAACATCCAAATTTCAAAATTTGAAAAGTCATATTTTACCTCCTTACTCAAAATTAGTCTTTGCCAAATTTGCCAACCCTGTGGCGAATTTGGCTAGTGGTAAATTTGGGAAATTTTCAAATTTTAAACTGCTCAAAATATGATCTAATTCTTTACCAAATTTGTCACTCATAACTGAAAAATTTGGAAAATAGTAGATAGTTTGGTAAAATAGTCAGGGATATTTCACACAAACCAATTAGCCATGGATTAAGCCTCCCTTCACCTCTGCCATTGATCCCTCATGCTTCAAGAAGGATTAATATGCATTTGTTTGAATTTTTTCTTATCCATTCCTCCCTCCAAGTCCCCTCCCAAATCCTATTTAAGGAGGCCATGGGGTAAGCATTTGGTAAGCTATTCCATTGTAGCAAATCTCTTCCCCTATTCTTCTAGCATTATTTCATAGCATTTCTCTATTCTATTTTTTCTTAAGTAGTACTAAGTCTTCATCAAGCATTTGAGTATTCTTTGTGAGAATTGAGAGAAAGCCAAACAAGGCAAGGAGGACTTAGGAGTAAGGAGGTCACCATTGGAGGCAAGAAAGAGAACTCTCCTAGCTTATTTCTTCTCTCCTCTCACCTTGGATTCATATTTTTGTATGGATTCATAACATGTTGTGCAACATTATTTTGATAAAATGTAATTTTTATGAAGGTTTTATATATATTCAATAGAAAATTATGTATATTATCTAATATACATTTTAACTACAATTTGTGTGTAGATTCGATGATTTTACTACTTTTTTGCATATTTACATCAAGGTCCCATTTGGACCTGGCACTTCATGTTTTATGGTGGAGGACTAAAGACAAATATGACTACAACAAAGAGTTACGTATGCTAAGTTAGGCACCTCCCTTCTAGCTAAATGCTGGAAGGTGCCTAACTCCTATCTTCTGAAAGAGCAATACCTGACTCCTGACTTTGGGGTCAATGATGCATGACTTCCAGTGATAGATTGGGTGATGCATGACTCCTAACTTTAGGGTCAATGGTGCCTAACTTCTAGTGATAGGCTAGATAGTGCCTGACTCCTATCGAATCAGAGTACAATAAGAACCCTATTTTCACATGAAACAGTGTAGCAATTTCCAGTGATAGATGCGGATGAAGGACAATGTAATGAAACAAAAAATTATCCATTTCTCATCAATGGCTAAGAAAATACGTAAACCAAACAAACATCTGTACAAAACTGTTGATATCAAATTGAAGTGTAATTTTAGAAATATTCTATTTGGATAAACAGAACATGCCTAATTTATCCCATGAAGGATAAATTTAGTGCATGCTCATTCCGATCAACCATCTATTAATTTTTTTCATGTATTTGTTATAACTACAATTTTGAAATAGAATTGCCTAAATTTTTAATAGGGGATGGATATACATTATAAATACATAGGCCACCACTAAGAAAAGGATCCCAAACATTTTTGTAAATCATTTTTGAAGATGCAAATAAAATTTATTCGAGTGTTCATATATATTTCTAAGAGTTTGGTGTGCATGAATTGATCTGGGTGGAGTCTGATGGATATTGGGACCACTCTTAATAGTATTCCTCCCATTTTTACTATTTTTTTGTAATTAATTTATGCATTTTTTATTTTCCTATTTTCTTTCTTTTCTACAGTTTATTTAATTTTTATAATTTCCTTATTTTTCTATATTTTCTTGCAAGTGTGTGTTTCACTTTCCATAGTTTATTTTTAGTCATGTGTTTGATAATGTAGGCTATATTAATGGTTTGGATAATAAATAGAATGACACCACAAACCCCCCCCCCAAACCTTAGGACATAGTGGACTCATCTCGTTAGTTTTATAGGCATAAACTGTGCATGGTACTTTACAAGTTTATGAGCTTTCCCAAGTTTTAAAATTTAAACAAAGGCAATAATTTAGTTTTAGTTGTAACCAATGTTTTACCCAAAATTTTGGCACCATTTCCTGGGAAGTACCAACTATAATACCCTATTCTGTAACAAGTATATTTAAAAAATTTAGGTTAACTTATCTACAAAACTTTTCCACCTAATCTTGTATGAGTCCACCATGAACCAGAGAATCAGACGGTTGTTTTATCAAGATTAAATAACATTGTTTCATAGGAAGCCCTTGAATCATTTGTACCATATTATAAAGTTGAAATTTCATCACCCCCATCACCTCCACTAGTGCATTGGAGTCTACATCCAATTTTTGCACAAAGTTCTTTACCAAAACAACCAAATCTTGATGAAGAATTAATGGTAGATAATAGAAACTTTAGAAGAATCCAATATAAGGATGATTTTATGTATAACCTAAATTAGGGGAAAAATGGTGCACCTTGTTGAGAAGCAACACACCCCCACTGAAAAATAATTTTCCATCCTTTGAAAACATTAAGCTTTCATTTTGCAGTAGGGACCCTCTTGATGATTTTCAGGTTTTAATTCCAATTTTTACTTGCCTCTTTCTTCTTCAAGTTTTGTCTGTTTCTTTATCCAAGTTTTCTTGCATTCTGGCTTTGTTATCTCAGACTTCACTTTTTACATGCTAGAATCATTCATGGATAAAGAAAATCTTACACCGGTACGAAAAAAATGCAGAAAACAGATAGATAAATTCATTGAAAATCAAAACTTTCCTTTTTTGGAAGTGTCGCGATATCGCGACACTTCCATTTTTGGAAGTGTCGCGATATCGCGACAGGTTTTCAGAAAATCCGCCAAGTCCCAGAAGCGTAGCGAAATCGTGACACTTTCCATTTTTGGAAATGTCGCGATATCGCTACCGATTAGGAGAGAGAAAGCCCGATCGTACGGAACGTCGCGATTTCGTGACATGTCGTGAAATCGCGACAAGTTTTGGAGAGAGAAGGCAAGTCGTACGGAACGTCGCGATTTCGCGACATGTCGCGAAATCGTGACATGTCACATTTTCGTGGAGAGAGAGAAAAATTGACTAAGGCATGAAATGGTCGCGATTTCGTGACATATTGCGAAATCGCGACAAATCTGGAGAGAGAAAGAAAAGTCGTACGAAACGTCACGATTTCGTGACATGTCACAAAATCGTGACATGTCACATTTTCGCGGCTGATGAAGGAGAAATTTGGCTAAGTCAAGAAGGTGTCACGAAATCGCGACGTCGCGAAATCGTGACATTTTCGGAGGAAAGCTCGGAGGGTGTACGGACTGTCACGATTTCGTGACATGTCGCGAAATCGTGACAGGTCCAAGTCAGGAAGCAAAGCCAGCAAAGAAAGAAATCAAAGTTGCCAAAAGAAAAGTCTAAGGCATGAAAGTGTCATGAAATCGTGACGTCGCGATTTCGCGACGTCACGAAATCATGACACAGTTGAGAGAAAGGGGTAATCGCCGGAAGGTGTCGCAAAATCGTGACATCGTGATTTCGTGAAATCACGACACAACGCATCAAAGGGAGCCCAAGGATGGTCGTGTCATGAAATCGCGACACGATAGAGAGTTCCAGCAACAAAAGATGCCACCATGTCGTAAAATCGTGACATGGTGGAGGGGCAGCAACAAAAGACGCCACCATGTCGCGAAATCGCGACATGGTGGAGGGGCAGCAACAAAGGATGCCACCATGTCACGATTTCGTGACATGGTGAAGACAAGAACAACGCAGGGAAGAATGCAAGGTGAGGCTCCAAGGGAAGACAAAGAAAGAAGTTGCCGAAGGGGCAAAATGGTCGCGATTTCGTGACATGTCGCGAAATCGCGACATGTCGTGTTTTCACGACTGGCGAACTAAAGTAAAAAAGTTGCCAAAGAGCAGGGGATGTCGCGATTTCGTGACATGTCACGAAATCGTGACATGTCGCATTTTCGCGACCCTGGCAGAAAAGACAGCACGTAAAGGAAGACAGCTGGAAGTTGACACGTGTCACGATTTTGTGACACGTGTCAAAGCACGTATCAGATAAATAAGGCCGACATGCAAGTAAACATTAGGGTTTTTAATCTGATTTAGTAATTAAAGTTATGATTTAATATTTTTAAAATACTAATCCGTCTTTTGTTCTTTCATGTAGGAAGCCATCGTCACTTACGGGATAACGGAGAAAGGGCCATAAAGACAAAGTTGAATGCAAATTAATCAAAGACAACCATATTGAAAGAAAAGATGCCAAAAATTGTGTCATCCAATTTTTTCAGATCTGGCTGCAAAGAGACTTTACGGTGACTAAGCAGCTGCCCATAGTGGAATATGTCGGGAATTGGCCGAGAAATGAAAATATATGCACACAGTTGCCGAATTTTGCCGGTGAATGCATTTAATGAAGATTTATGGCAGAATTAATGGCGTGCAGATATTTTCAGCTCACGGATGGCTCTGCGGAGATGAAATGTCGGAGAAGTGGTGACTCATCCAGCTTACCCGAGGGAATTAATGAGGGCATTTATTTACAGTTGCGGGTGAATGCAAGTGGCATTCGAATTCTATCTTCTCCATTTATGGCAAGTGACTGCACTGATTTGCAGAATGGTTAAGTTTTATCCGGACTTTGTTTTAAATGGCTTTATATTGTAAAACCCGGGTCCTAGGGTTTAAGATGATAAGATTTAGGGTTTGAGAAGAAGATATTTCTAAAAAGATCAGGGTCTGTCCTGAGTCTATAAATACTTCTTCTCAATGTAATCGCAAGAGGCGAAAACTTAGAAATAAAAGGCTATTGAAGCAATTTCTTGCAAATTTTGTTAAATACTTTGTTTCTGGACTTGGAGTTGATGTGCTTTTGTTTTCTGTGATAGCATGGCCAAGAGCCTAATATTTTGCAGATTGTGATAAGTTCATTTTCTTTTGTTATCCGTTTCATTAAAGTTTATTAGATATATGTTGTAAATCGGTGTTATCAAGATTAAATATGTTGTTAGGCTTCATTTGTTCTATTGTATACTAAGGAAAATTACAGATTTAAGGTTCAAGTTTGTTCTAATTGCTCTATCCTCACTTTGTGCGAGCTAGAGTTGCCGGTGAAAGATATCAATTTTAACCGACTTCCCTTCGGTTTATAATTTTCTGTTAGATCTGTTCCATCTCCGCCTTCTGCTCTTAGTAGAAAGTGATCTTAGAAAACTGGACACTTTCTTCTTTGATTTGTTCTGTTGTGAAGCTGATAGTATAAATAAAATTGGTAGTTTTGTTTTACAGTTAAATTGGATAAACTTCTCTTTCTGCCTTACCCTGCCCTCTTTGTTTTATCGTGAAATGATCCATTTTTATTTTCTTTATTTGTCTTTTATTTAAATCTGCTGACCCATGAGAGCTAGATCAAAGAATTAATTTTAAATCTGATTGTCAACAAGTGACAACTTCTGAACATTCTTGAGCAAGTTCGGTGAGCCCGTTGTAAGGTACAGACAGTCCATATTGAAATCTATTCCAGAAGTGGAAAAGAGTGAATTGACATTCGACCCGACTCTGTAACTCACACCTTGGATAACCAGCTAGATCCTAAAGTGAGTGGGATTTATCCCGTATAAGTGTTATCAGAGTTTTGTGCTCATCCTTCACAGGGTGTGTATGAAAGTCGGACCAACATTTAAAAATGGCGCTAGAAGGAGGGCCTACTGAAATTCGGTCAGTATTATAAGTTGTCAGTACAATTTTTTAAGATTGCCAGAAAAGAAGACCTCAAGTTCAGTACTCTGTTAAAGATTGTAAGTTTGTAAGTACCTGTGAAAAGCTGGATTCTATATACAGGGTAACAAGGTCCCACCCCAGAGCTGGAGAGCTCCTTGTCCCTGAATTAGAAACTTCGAGAAGAAGTAGCCTCAGAAGGGCTAAGTCTCTGTTAGAAATAGTTTTATCACCGTTGATAGTTACTCCAACCACAACTCAGAATATCACTAACAACCAAGTAGTGATGGCAAATTGGTTGGGCTCCACTGCTTTGAATATTCGGGTATAGCCCATGACCTGCCCAGAAATCTGGAAAGATATCTCCCCAGATATAAACATGATGGGACAAGAAGCTCGAGAAGAACATTTGGTTGCATTCAAGAATGCTTTGAAATTATTAAATGTACGACATGAGGATGTTGCCTACGAGACTATTCCCGTTCACTCTCCAGGAGGGAGCTTATGATTGGTTTCTAAACCTCACTAATGATTCTGTCACCGATTGGAATGACTTAGAAAAAGTTTTTGTGTCACAGTTCGGGGAAGTGATAGATCCTAGTATATTGTACCAGCAGTTTTCTTGCATCAAAAGAGAATTAAGTGAATCTATCAGATCATATAATGTTAGATTCCAGAAAGCTTATGGCAGACTTACTTGGGTATTATGTACCGAATGCTGACCTGGCATTAGAGATCTTTAGAAACTCTCTGGATCTGATGACCTCTATCTTTTTGAAGAGAGATCCCATTGTTACTAATTTGACAGAAGCTTATAAAGAAGCTTTGATTCTGGAAAGACAGTTGGGACCCCAGCCTTTAAATGCTCAGCAAGTTCCTCCGGTTGCACAAGCTGCCCCTGTGTTCAATCCTATTCCACATCAGGTAATGTTTCCAGTTTGTCAGACTCTACCATCAGCAAATCCACTGGTTGTAGCATCTGTTGAGAATGTACAACACCCAGGCAAAGAGGCTGACAATGCAAGAGTTGAAGAAGTCTCCAAAATAGTTCAAAAGCTGGCAAATGATTTCTTGAGTTTTAAAAGGCAAGTTTCTACTGGGGACAACTCCAACAGATATTCATATCAACCAAACAGATTCAACAGGCCCCCATATGAACCTAATAAATATTACAAGGGCAAAGGCCATGATGTGAACATTTGTGATTTAGCTCCGCCTAGCTGAGTGCGAGAATACATGCCACTTCACGGCATGGGGAGTTGGATTGTCTGGAATTTTGCAATGCATTTGAAGCTTTGTCTGGAGATTTGATCTCCCCTGAAAATCAAAGAACTGTTGATGGCCCAAGTTCATCCGACCACAGTGCAGCTATGGTCCTGGATTCTTTCACTTTCTCGGATGAATCTGAGAATGTAGTTGAAATGCCTATGGATGAGGTGCAGGCTTTCCAGCAATACAGAAGAGATAATTACAACCTGAGAAACAGGAATCCGGAGCCTAATACTACATCAACCCCTCCGGACAACTCTCACAATGTTCCTCCCGACCCCTCTCCAAGCAATAATCCATCTCCACCAAAAGGAGGGAATTTGAGAGGACCAGATGCTTTTGTCCCTCCACTTAACAAAGGATATAACATAGTGGAGGATATGAAAAAGATTAAGGCCAACATTACTCTGCATGAGCTGGCACAGATTTCAGAGCAGAGAGACAATCTGATAAAAACATACTCTGGCCCTGCTACTAAACCTGTGGACAAAGGAAAGAAAATAGCACATGCCAATCTAGCCATGTACAAAGAAAAAACTGAAGTTCCCCCCTTTTTTTGATTGTCCAGTATTTTTGGGAAGAACTTACATAATTGTTTGGTAGATTCGGGTGCATCTGCAAATGTTATGCCTTTGGCCATTTGCTAGCAGTTGGGTTTCACCCCAATGAAGTCTGAAAGGAGAGTTTTCCAATTAGACAAATCAAAGGTTAAAGTTGTCAGAGAGCTTCAAAATATTCATATCCAATTAGCATCTGAGCCAAGGGCTCAACATAAAATTGAAATTCGGGTTGTGGATATCCCTGTGGGGTACGGGATCTTTGTTGAGTAGAGATTGGTCGAGATCTACGAACGGATACTTGGCAACAGATTTTTCACACATGTGGTTGCCATAGAAAGGAGTGGCAAATCAATTACGGGTTGAAAGAGAACCCGGTACAAGCATACAATTACAGAATACAATGCAGAGAATGAAACTGTAAATATTGCGAAGGTAGATATTGGAGTCTACAATTTAACAACTGGGAAAAATGACAAGTTTAATAAAGCCCATCCTGTACATACTAATGAAGTCTGGACACTTCATGTGGATGGAGCTAGATCTAAACAGGGTTATGGAATAGGGGCAGTCCTCAAAGGGCCTGAAAGTCAGACATATTTTATGTCTTACCGCCTGCAGTTCCCGTGTACAAATAATTTAGCAGAGTATGAAGCTCTGATTTTAGGTTTGAAATTTGCTTTGGACAAAGGAGCAAGAAATATACAAGTTTTTACTGATTCAGAATTAGTGGCAAATCAAGTCAAGGGTAAATTCCAGTGTAAAGCATCTTATTTAAAAGGATACAAACATCGGGCTTGGGATCTTGTAGAAGACTTTGATGCTTTTAATCTGACACATATACCCAAGGAGCAGAATTCACAAGCAGATGTCTTGGCTTCTTCAGTTGCAAGTTTAAAGCCATTGGAAGAATTTAAATGGAACAAGTTTTCAATTGAGTTAGTCCCTTGTCCTTCGAGTTCCAAACAATATAGATAATTTTCAAGTTTTCTCTGATGATCAACAAATTGTAAACTTTTTGCAAAGTACTAACACATTTGAAAATGCTATAATTGATGAGGGCCAAAGGGATACCCTACTGGAGCAGTTAGATGATGACAGGGGAATAATGAGGTTGAAGGACAACAGAATTCCAAAAGGAATGGTGGAGCTGGAGCGGCTCTTTGATGTTGACAAAATCAAGCAAAGGGTGAATTCTGAAGATTATGTGGGTGCCACAGACAGTGAGACTGAAAATTTGAACATAGGGACTGAAGAAGATCCCAGGCACATCAAGTTGGCTAAGAACTGTGATCCAGAAATAAAAAGAAGTATGATTGATTTTCTTCACAGGTCCAAGGATGTTATGGCCTGGTCATACAAAGACTTAAAGGTATTTGATCCTAAAGTTTACACTCACATTATACCTTTAAAAGAATTCTGCAAACCTTTCAGGCAAAAACAGAGGCATGTCAATGCTCTGTTAGAGCCCCTCATCCAGAAAGAAGTAGAAAAACTCTTGAGTGTAGCCATTATTTTTCCCATCAGGCATTCTACTTGGGTGGCCAATCTGGTGCCAGTCAGAAAGAAAAATGGAGAGATCCGCCTGTGTGTGGATTTTAGAAATTTAAACAAGGCATCTGAGAAGGATAACTACCCTCTGCCTTCTATGGATGAAGTCTTGCAAATTGTCAATGGTTCAGAGATGATGTCTTTCCTGGATGGCTTCTCAGGGTACAATCGGATATTGGTTGAGAAGGAAGACGAGAATGAAGGCTGCTTTCACAACTAAGTGGGGAACTTTTGCTTACAAGAGGATGCCATTTGGATTAATAAATGCCGGAGCTACATTTCAACGAGCAATGGATCATGCCTTCAAGGGCCTTATGGGTAAATGTATTGTTGTTTACATGGATGATTTAACAGTCTTCTCCAAATCTCGGTTTGACCATGTAAAACACTTGGAGTCTGTGTTTAATAAATGCAGGGAGTTTGGCATTTCTTTGAATCCAAAGAAGTGCATTTTTGGTGTAATAGAAGGAAAGCTCCTTGGGCACTTGGTCACAAAAGATGGCATTTCCATGGATCCGAGCAGAGTTGAAGCCATATCTGGCATACCATTTCCCAACTCCAAGAAAGAGTTGAGGTCCTTCTTTGGAAAAATTAACTTTGTCAGGAAGTTCATCTCCGGATTTGCAGAGATATTCAAGCCAATGAATGACATGCTAAAGCAAACTGCTCAGATTGTCTGGACCACCGAAGCTAAAACTGCTTTCCAAGAAATCAAGACAGCCATTAAACAAGCACCAGTTCTGGTAAGCCCAGATTTCAGTGCAGATTTTTATCTGTACACCTTCTCTTCTGAACATACACTTGCTGCAGTTCTGACCCAACGAAGGGAAACCGGAGAACATCCAATTGCTTTCAAGAGTACCAATTTGAAGGGGGCTGAGCTGAAATATTCTCGTTTAGACAAACAAGCTTATGCCTTGGTAAGAGCGGTTAAGCAGTTCAGGCACTATATATTAAGAAGCAGAATTCATGCTATAGTTCCAGGCCCAGTTGTTAAATACCTTCTAAGTCAGAATGAATTGGGTGAATTGAGGGGTAATTGGGTTACCAGGCTGCAAGAGTATGACTTAGAGATTCGGCCTACTAAATTGATCAGAGGACTTGGTTTGTCCCGACACATTGCCGAAGTACTTGTACGGGAAGAAGTTAATCAGTTAAATTCTGAATCTGATGACTGGTATGGGGATATTACTCATCTGCTGCAATTTGGAATTTTCCCGTCTCACTTGAACAGAACCCAAAGGAGAGCATTAAAACTGAAAGCTGCTCATTATCTCCTCAAAGCAGGTAATTTGTATAGAGAGAATTATGCTGGCATTTTCCTAAGATGCATTTCTCCGAGTGAAGTCAGTGAAGTCATGTCCGATTTTCATGAAAAGTTAGGGGCAGGGCATTCATCAGGATCTGCTCACTGTGCATAAAATATTGAGAGCGAGGCTATTCTTGGCCTACACTATTTAAAGATGCACATCGGCATGTCAGAACCTGCCATCGGTGCCAAACTTTTGCAGCCAAAGAGGCCAACCGGGCTCTCCCATTGCAACTTTGTTGTAATAAATAAACCTTTCATGCAATGGGGACTTGATTTTGTGGGAGTGATTAATCCAAATTCTTCGACGGGGCATAAGTATGTTACGACGACTACTGATTACTTGCACAAGATGGGTTGAAGCAGCAGCCACCACAAGAAGTACAGCTCATGAAGTCATTGAATTTCTAGAATTAAATATCATAACTAGGTTTGGGGTTCCTCTGAATTTGGTGTGTGATAATGGGCCAGCCTTCCAATCATTGGAGTTTGCAGAATGGGCATACCAGATGGGGATAGTTATCAGATTCTCATCCAACTATTATCCCCAAGGCAATGGACTGGCTGAGTCCACAAACAAGAATTTAATGAATGCCATCAAGAAATCTGCAGCAGATAAACCCAGGCAGTGGCATACATTATTGAAATATGCACTTTGGGCTGACCGGATAAAATATAAAGTGGCTCTTAAAACTTCTCCTTTTGCTTTGTTGTATGGTACCCGACCAATTGTTCCCATCTCTCTGAAGTTACCTACTTACCAATTTGTCTTAGACTATTTTGAGGATCAAGATGATGCGAGAGGCTCGTGTTTTAGATCTAACTAACTTGCGGGATGAAAGACTCCAAGCCCTGGAACACTTCAGTCGGCACCAAGAAACCGTCAAGCGGTGGTTTGACAAGAGGGCCAAAGTGAAAGCTTTCAGACTGGAAGACTTGGTGCTTCTATGGGACAAGGCCCATGAGAAGAAGGGTAAGCATACAAAGTTGCAACCACTGTGGATAGGCCCCTACCAGATTCGTTGAGATTACGGGTAGTAATGCATTTCGTTTACAAGACCTTGATGGTAATTTTTTGGACCTCCTTGTTAATGGTCAGTACTTAAAACATTATTTCTCGGCTGTTCCGTCCAATGTATCATTTGAATGAGTCATAAAGAAGTTGTAACATGTGTATACATTGTAAATAACTTTGCAGTTTATCTGCTTTAGTTTACTTTTAATGTCTGTACAGTTGTTTAGTTTAGTTTACTCTTCATGTCTATACTTTTTAGTTTATTTTTATTGTTTAGTTTAATTTTAATGTACGTAGGTCTTTGTTTAATTATTTTAATTCTATCTGCCTGTATAGTTTTTTAGCTTTAGTTTTAATTGCCTGTACAGTTTTTAGTTGCTTTGTTTTAATTTGTTTTTAAATGTCTGTGCAGTGTTCTTTTGTTTTATTTAATCCTAATTCTTTGTGCAGTTTTAGTCTATCTTGAATTTCTGTATTTTATTTTCCTTTGTAAATAGCTCTACAGTCTTGTTTTATTTCATTTCCTTTAATGCCTGTACAGTTTTATTTTGTTTCCTTTGTAAATAACCCTGCAGTTTTGTTTTCTTTGCTGCCTGTACAGTTTTATTTTAAAGTCTGTGCAGTTTTATTTTATTTTGTTTTTAGAGGCCTGTGCTTACCCTTGGAAGCCTGTACAAAGTTCTGTGGCTTTTAAAAAAAATTTGTTCTTTAACCTTTGCCTGAGCATTCATAAAAGAAGTCAGCCTTCCAAAAAATTGTTTTTATTCTGAGCTGATCAATCCAGTGTTCATTATCACAATTGTGAGATAGTCTGTTTGAACTGAACAGTGGAACTATTTTTTTAGTCAGAACAACAGTGGAAGGATGATTGGATTTTGTGTCTTGCTTGCCACGGTTGTTTTAATTATAAATAAACTGCTATCTTTGTTTGGTTGGAGGAACTCCCGGGGAATCCAAGAAAAGTTGGTTATAAGAGGGGACTATGATTCATGTAATTATTTGAGTATCCATAGAGGCTATCAGTGCCTAGGCTGAAGCAGTTCCAGATTGATGAAATGTTAAAAGAAAATTGTTATTCTTTCTAAGGCTTTTCAGATGTTGATGTATTTCAAAAGAAAGAGATGTAAGTTGAATTGGCACTCTGTTATTTCCAATATATATATAAAAAAAAGAGATAAAAAAAGAAAAAAGAAAAAGAAGAAAAAAAGAGAGTTATATAATGAAAGAGGCAGCCAAGATTTCAAAAGATGTTTTTCTTCTACCAAGTTGTAGATTCTACCTTACAGTTGTAAATTTGGGTCGTGTAAATCTAAAGGGTAACTCTGTCGAGGCTGTAAAAGGCTAAACTAGTAAACAGAGCTCTACTCGGTTTCCCATTTTTACAATCTAGAAAAGCTGATCAATCCAGAGTTCAACATTCGATCCAGTCATTCTTGAAGAAAGTTTTATACCCTTGTAATTGCACATCAGAAATCTTCCTTAAGTAATTCAGCCTAGTATGTCCTTGGGAAATTTTAACAACTATCAGTTAGTAGTCAATTTATTTTGAAGAATATCCGTGGCAAGGCAAGATACATGGTCTATGTTGTTTTGAAACTAGAGTCCTGGGTTCTAAAATAATGCTACTATTTTACCCGTAGATATCGCCATTTGTTGAGAAGCAACACACCCCCACTGAAAAATAATTTTCCATCCTTTGAAAACATTAAGCTTTCATTTTGCAGTAGGGACCCTCTTGATGATTTTTAGGTTTTAATTCCAATTTTTACTTGCCTCTTTCTTCTTCAAGTTTTGCCTGTTTCTTTATCCAAGTTTTCTTGCATTCTGGCTTTGTTATCTCAGACTTCACTTTTTACATGCTAGAATCATTCATGGATAAAGAAAATCTTACACCGATACGAAAAAAATGCAGAAAACAGATAGATAAATTCATTGAAAATCAAAACTTTCCATTTTTGGAAGTGTCGCGATATCGCGACACTTCCATTTTTGGAAGTGTCGCGATATCGCGACAGGTTTTCAGAAAATCCGCCAAGTCCCAGAAGCGTAGCGAAATCGTGACACTTTCCATTTTTGGAAATGTCACGATATCGTGACATTTCCATTTTTGGAAATGTCGCGATATCGCTACCGATTAGGAGAGAGAAAGCCCGATCGTACGGAACGTCGCGATTTCATGACATGTCGCGAAATCACAAATTTTGGAGAGAGAAGGCAAGTCATACGGAACGTCACGATTTCGTGACATGTCACGAAATCGCGACATGTCGCATTTTCGCGACTGAGAGAGAAAAATCGACTAAGGCATGAAATGGTCACGATTTCGCGACATGTCACGAAATCGCGACAAATCTGGAGAGAGAAAGAAAAGTCATACGAAACATCACGATTTCGTGACATGTCGTGAAATCGTGACATGTCACGTTTTCACGGCTGATGAAGGAGAAATTTGGCTAAGTCAAGAAGGTGTCGCGAAATCGCGACATTTTCGAAGGAAAGCTCGGAGGGTGTACGGACTATCACGATTTCGCGACATGTCGCGAAATCGCGACAGGTCCAAGTCAGGAAGCAAAGCCAGCAAAGAAAGAAATCAAAGTTGCCAAAAGAAAAGTCTAAGGCATGAAAGTGTCACGAAATCGTGACATCGTGAAATCGTGACATAGTTGAGAGAAAGGGGTAATCGTCGGAAGGTGTTACGAAATTGCGACGTCACGACTTCACGATGTCGTGAAATCGTGACACAACGCATCAGAGGGAGCCCAAGGATGGCCGTGTCATGAAATCGTGACACGGTAGAGAGTGCCAGCAACAAAAGATGCCACCATGTCGCGAAATCGCGACATGGTGGAGGGGCAGCAACAAAAGATGCCACCATGTCGCGAAATCGTGACATGGTGGAGGGGCAGCAACAAAGGATGCCACCATGTCACGATTTCATGACATGGTGAAGACAAGAACAACGCAGGGAAGAATGCAAGGTGAGGCTCCAAGGGAAGACAAAGAAAGAAGTTGCCGAAGGGGCAAAACGGTCGTGATTTCGTGACATGTCGCGAAATCGTGACATGTCGCGTTTTCGTGGCCTGAAGCAGAAAAGTTGCCAAAGAGCAGGGGATGTCGCGATTTCGCGACCCTGGCAGAAAAGATAGCATGTAAAGGAAGACAGCTGGAAGTTGACACGTGTCACGATTTTGTGACACGTGTCAAAGCACGTATCAGATAAATAAGGCCGACATGCAAGTAAACATTAGGGTTTTTAATCTGATTTAGTAATTAAAGTTATGATTTAATATTTTTAAAATACTAATCCGTCTTTTGTTCTTTCATGCAGGAAGCCATCTGTCACTTACGGGATAACGGAGAAAGGGCCATAAAGACAAAGTCGAATGCAAATTAATCAAAGACAGCCATATTGAAAGAAAAGATTCTCTGTGTCATCCAATTTTTTCAGATCTGGCTGCAAAGAGACTTTACGGTGACTAAGAAGCTGCCCATAGTGGAATATGTCGGGAATTGGCCGGGAAATGAAAATATATGCACACAGTTACCGGATTTTGTCGGTGAATGCATTTAATGAAGATTTATGGCAGAATTAATGGCGTGCAGATATTTTCAGCTCACGGATGGCTCTGCGGAGATGAAATGTCGGAGAAGTGGTGACTCATCCAGCTTACCCGAGGGAATTAATGAGGGCATTTATTTGCAGTTGCGGGTGAATGCAAGTGGCATTCGAATTCTATCTTCTCCATTTATGGCAAGTGACTGCATTGATTTGCAGAATGGTTAAGTTTTATCCGGACTTTGTTTTAAATGGCTTTATATTGTAAAACCCGGGTCCTAGGGTTTAAGATGATAAGATTTGGGGTTTGAGAAGAAGATATTTTTGAAAAGATCAGGGTCTATCCTGAGTCTATAAATACTTCTTCTCAATGTAATCGCAGGAGGCGAAAACTTAGAAATAAAAGGCTATTGAAGCAATTTCTTGCAAATTTTGTTAAATACTTTGTTTCTGGACTTGGAGTTGATGTGCTTTTGTTTTCTGTGATAGCATGGCCAGGAGCCTAATATTTTGTAGATTGTGATAAGTTCATTTTCTTTTGTTATCCGTTTCATTAAATTTTATTAGATATATGCTGTAAATCGGTGTTATCAAGATTAAATATGTTGTTAGGCTTCATTTGTTCTATTGTATACTAAGGAAAATTATAGATTTAAGGTTCAAGTTTGTTCTAATTGCTCTGTCCTCACTTGTGCGAGCTAGGCTGCCGGTGAAAGATATCAATTTTAACCGACTTCCCTTCGGTTTATAATTTTTCGTTAGATCTGTTCCATCTCCTGCCTTGCGCTCTTAGTAGAAAGTGATCTTAGAAAACTGGACACTTTCTTCTTTGATTTGTTCTGTTGTGAAGCTGATAGTATAAATAAAATTGGTAGTTTTGTTTTACAGTTAAATTGGATAAACTTCTCTTTCTGCCTTACCCTGCCCTCTTTGTTTTACCGTGAAATGATCCATTTTTATTTTCTTTATTTGTCTTTTATTTAAATCTGCTGACCCATGAGAGCTAGATCAAAGAATTAATTTTAAATCTGATTGTCAACAAGTGACAACTTCTGAACATTATTGAGCAAGTTCGAGTGAGCCCGTTGTAAGGTACGAGACAGTCCATATTGAAATCTATTCCGGAAGCGGAAAAGAGTGAATTGACATTCGACCCGACTCTGTAACTCACACCTTGGATAACCAGCTAGATCCTAAAGTGAGTGGGATTTATCCCGTATAAGTGTTATCAGAGTTTTGTGCTCATCCTTCACAGGGTGTGTATGAAAGTCGGACCAACACACCTAATGATGAAGAACAATATGCATCTATTGCTAATGAGTGATAAGCATCAAAATGGAAGCATTCAAGTAAGCATGGAAAGATAACCAAAACGTACGAAATGAAGTGAAATTTATTATATTATTTTGATTGATAAAAACCATGGTTACATAAATTTCCCCTTGAAGGATTTTTATTGATACAATTATTTACAAAAATGAGATGCCTAAAGGATCAGGTCCTTTCAAAGAAGCTCGTGCGCACTTCTAATGTTCTTCCTCGTACCCACAATCAAAGTGGGTGGGCCTATGATGCCACTAATTTATTCTATGATATTGTGATACTTTATTATATTCTGTAGGACCTGCACCTACATACAAGAAAATCAGAATTATTAAATAGCAAGTGTGTATATTGAAAACATGCAAACCCCACAGACACTAAAATATTAGAAAACATGAATATGTGATATGCCTATCTAAAAAAACTCCAAATGATCTGAAATTTAAGATATATGTCAAATAGGTGGTTTTGGGAAGATTTAACCAAAAAAAGAACAGAAATTGCATCCTATGGCATGGCACATCCATAGTAGACCTACAAAGCCTACAAAACCCAAAACAAGCAATTTATGGACAAAAACACATCCAAATCAAATGAAACTTGGATAGTATGCATAAAATATTATTTTAAGAGAACCCGTATGGTCATATTTAGAAAATAAGTCACTGTTTCATGTGCATCTCTAGATGGTCCCCGAAAGCCTGTAAAAACTTAAAAATATGATATCTCACTCCATATAGCTCCAAAATGCATGATATTTGGACAGAATGTTAATATACTAATATAGAATATGCATAAAAATAATAGTAAAGAAATAATGCACATATCAGCCACATTTCCTTGTAGGGATGGTGGTGACTGTCACAGAATGGGAACCATCCTAGGGTGGTATGGCCACCAATTTTACCCTTATTTTGCCACAAATTCCTCTATGAATTGGTTAGGAACCTTCTCAATAGTGTTTTCATCAAATTTTATGGTGAAATTAACTCAAATATTATGGTTTTGTAAAAAAATTGCACCTCCTAGATCACTCACAAACCTCCTTCGCTAGGTAGATATTTTGAGGGAAAAGGCACACAAAGGTGAGGGGAAATCTTGGCAGCACTCTGCCGCTATGTCTCAAAACTCCTCTCTATATTTTTTGTGGAAAATAGATCCACTTTATAGCCAAAGGAGGCTTTTGGGAAAAAATGCATGTGAGGGTATGCATGGCAAGAGGCACCATTTGGCCCTAGAGTGGCATGCATTGGAGGGGAAAGAGAATCTCCCCTTTTGGACTCCCTCATGCAACATGTCATAAGGATTCTACACCCTCTGACCTACATGATTGAATAAGCAGGAGAAATAGTAGTTTTTGGGTTTCATTTTTCTATATTTTTACTTTTTGGAGGTCAATGTTCATGGCCATCTCACCTAGGGACGACCACACATGGTCATGCCTAGGTGGGACGACCATGAATTATGGTTGTCCCTAGGTGGCACGACCATGCCTACATGCCCCAAAACTTCCCAAAAGTGGGGTAAAAGATCCCAAAAGTGGTTAGGACCACTATTAAACCTCTAAGGTTGCCCAAGAGGGCCATATGGTGTCAATTAGATCTTGCCTCGATCACCTAATTAGATTGACCAGATTTTAGGTCTACATATACCTATTTTTTAGATGTGTTGTGTGTAGCACAACGTTAAGCAAAAATAGATGAATAAAAAATGCTAAAATATTAAGGTTACTCAATAAACTAACCAACTTTATATGTCCCAATCATGGAAAGAGCACGCGTTCTTGAATCTTTGCTTCTAACGAGCTAAGGAACAAGCTTCAAGTACAACCTTTTATGGACGATTTACTTGATATTGGAAATTATTCATTCATGAAGTGGTGGATCCTAGTTTTTCATGATTATATAATGCCAAGAATTTATTTAATTTGAAATTTGTGCTTGTTTGCTACCCCAATAAGGAGCGTGATTGTCTTTGTCAATGATTCAGTGAACGCACATAATTTGTATGATTGAGTGTTTGATTGTTGATTGTGATTATGAATTTGTTAAGTATGACTACCCCCTAAAGTTATGAGTCAATGAGGAAGTGACCAGTGATAAAATTGATGAGTCACTTGACACATATGACTTGGATAGGGTTTCCTTCAATTTTACTCATTGAAAAATGGAGCATTTTTTAGAGGATTTTGATGATTTTGTTGAGGTTTCATGGAAGAAAGGAGTCAAAACTTTAGTACCATGGGGTGGTCCATACATAATGGCCTTATTAGGGAGTAAATTGAAGAATTTTCCTATTCTTAATGAGAAATTTGGGTTCACTTGGATGCCTATTGATTTTTGACCAAATTTAAGCTATTTTGGGTGGGTTTTGGACCCATTTTGATGAATTTTAAGTTGTTTTGATGAAAAGGGTGGGATAGTGGCATATTTTATGCCCATACCAAGGTGGGACAGCCAAATAATTAGCTACTCATCCCACCCAGGGATGGTCAGGGCCGTGGGAGGGTTATATAAGCCAAACATGGGTCATTTGGGCTCATTTGTGCATTTGCAATTTTACATCTTGAGAGGTGAGGAGGATAAGAATTATAAGTAGTGGAGTGCAAATAAAATAATCCCAAAATCACCATGATCTAGCATGTAGACTCATCTAGCAGCAGAGCTAGTGCGAGGCGGGTAAGAGTGGAATTTCTTACTACACTATGCTAGTTTAAAAGTGGAATTATTGCTTGTTTTTGCTTTTTAATAGAGCACCATAAATAGTCAGTAATTAAACCTAATTAAGGATGCACTACAATTATTTAGAGTTTTTTTTGTGTTTTTATGCAATTTGATTATTTTTTAGGGCTTTTTGATTGCTCAATTTTGCTATTTTTGGTGGCCTGAAAGGCCCATTTTTGCCCAATTTGGGAGCCATCCTTGGGTGGGACAGCTAGCCTGGGCTATTTAGTGGCCATCCTTGGGTGGTAAAATCATAGATTTAGGGTTAATCCCTTTGTGGTATGGTTACAAATTGGCCTAAAAAATGGGCCATTTTTGGTATTTTTTTGGTATTTTTGGGTCATTTTGAAGCCTATTTGATGCTAATTGTTGACCAACCTATCTCTGCTAGGTGGTTAAGAGTTAGTATCAAGTTTTGGCTCTATTTGAGACCATGAGAGACTTATTTATTGAGTCATACTAGGAATGTTTTGATTCCATTGTCCTCAAGCATGTGACGTGGTTAGAGCCCATGGTGGGTGACCATGCCTACTTGACTACACTTATTGACTTGTGGGATCCATGCACTAACACCTTCCACATACTAATAGGGAAGATGATAGTGACATTGGAGGATTTCTATAAGATACTATACATTATGATAGAGGGTTTATCAATCGAGCCTACTCATCGAGACTAGAGGGATGCAGTGATGGAGAGGTACATTGGGAGGGCCACAGAGGATGCGATAGATGATTATTTTAGTGGAGGCATACTAGTGGGGTATTTTTATGAGGCTAGGGTATTGGATGTTAAGCATGTTTTGATAATGATGCTGATCTCAAATATGCTACTACTAGACTCGTCGAGTTACAGGTTTCCTTGGAACCTTTTGGAGTTAGTGTTTACCCTGGTAGGGTGCACTGTGGAGAAGCCACTGGGGATGGTGTGGGGGATGATACTACTGGTACAACTATATAAGATCCACTCCTGAGGGCATAAGGGCTTGGGATGTAGCTTTCTATTATATGTTTGGAGATAGAAGCACATATTTGTAGCTCAACCATAGGGATTGCCTTGGATGACATGGGCACAACTAGCAAACTGAGATATTGGCTATGAGATCCTATGGTAGCAGGCCCAAGAAGTAGGGTAGAGTCATTACATAACCAAAAATATGGACCATTATGCCTAGTATTTTTTAGGAATTAAAGTAGCTGATGTGTTTTGGAGACCATACAAGAATTGCCTAGCATGGGCTGATGCTGAGGTGAAGCTCTACTGAGTAAGGTGAGGTAGATGGTTGGTTGGCTAACATGGGATGGAGTGGGAGTACTTCCATTACGCTTGGGTTACACTATAGTTAAGGTTACAAAAGGGGTTTTCCAATGATCCAGTGGTCTACCAGAACCATAGGTATGAGAGGAAACTAAGGTGGTCGATAGTGGAGGTGGTAGGAGGGGAGGTAGATCTTGTAGTGGATATTCTATACTTGGATGATGTTGGGACTACAGAGGAGTATGACTCCTAGTGGGTGATGTGCCAGTGGTGAGGTGAGGTACCACTAGGGGGATATGTAACCAAGGTAGCAGTGGAGGCTCAGTAGGCCATTCCTAGGGAGGGCCATGGGGAGGTAGGCGAGCATCATGGGTTTGGTCACATGGAAAATGAGCAAGAAAACCTCTTGGACTTAGGATATGAGGGTGACTTCAAGGATGATGACATTGGTGATCATGGGGTGTAGGTACAACAGGTGGGATAGGGTAACAAAAATACTGAACTACAAGATGAGCTAGTCAGGGTTAGGTAGAAGAGATATCTCCTTCAAACACAAGTACATGATGCCAAGGTAGAGATAGTAGCTCAATGAGCATAAGTACAGAACACTCAGGTAGAGATAGTAGCTCTACGGGTATAGCTATAATATTGAAGCCCTAGGTGGAATGGATATATTAGTGGAGATATGGCTAGGCTATGAGTAGAGGTGGTACAGCTCCAACGCTTAGTGGAGATATACTAGGTGAGATGTCGATAGGATCAGGCTTTTACAAATGAGTTGGAGGATGAGATCATGCAACTTAGGGGGCACATACCAGCCCATCCATCTCCTAGTGGGTCACACTAGATTTGGAGGTGTGGTACAAGATAGTCATTGATGAGTATGGAGGCTTCTATCTCTGCAAAAAGGATACACAGGTCAGGGGGTAGTAGGTCTAGGAGTTCTTGGTGAGCTCGACCTGAGGGCAGAGGTGAGAGTTGTAGTACCGATCCTGTGTGACCATGGTTATTGAGACTCTTATGGTTGTTTTTGCTATTTTATATTTTTTGATGTTGTGAGTTCAGAGGACCCACTTTATTTTAGCCTATGGGTAACTCATAGAATATGATGTATCTTTTTGCCCCATACATATACAGACATATATATGAGATTTTCTATGTTTTATCATCATGTGTTTATTTCTTTATGAGATGTATGCAATGTGTTTATTTGCTTTATGATATGATGATGGATGTCTATAATGTATGCGTATGTGGTGATTTGATTTGATTTGATGATATGTATTTACGTGGATGTATAGTGAGATGGATGATTGATTTATCTAGATGATGGAATGTGTATACTATATGTCATACTATGTTAGCACCATAGACTGTATATAATTCATCAATTCATGTGTAATGTTGTCATGAGACTATGTAATGGATTTATGAAAAATGTAAACTAACATACATGTGATAAAATGGAATGAATAATATGATGTTATAGGATGTCTATGAGGTTTTCATGAGACTCAAACACTCTAGTTGACTTTTCAAAGATTATGTACTAACCATGCAATACTTTTTGACAAGGTAAAAATTTTCTAGGATGACCCAGATACTCAATATCCCTATGTGTGCAAGTGAGTTCATTTATGTGATACACATAAATTTACCACAGTACCAAAAATGATTGATGTAGCTCATATGTACTAAATATCACCCTATGAGTAGCATGATACTAGGTTTGTACGTAGTTGTATTAGACCACTAGGTTGTATAGGCTACCAAATGCTAGCTCATCCACATGTAAACATTGGTCTACACACACACAAAAATCTAATGTGATAGACATATCATCATGCATAAGGATACCACCGTTGCTAGGAAGGATTGATGCCATCAAACATGTAATGAGGATCAACTAATTGTTTGTTAAGTGCTAAGAATTCCAAGGATTCAAGTTCAGTACTCCCTTATTTTATTTTATTTGATTTCAAGGATATTTTCTCATACTTAGTGACGATAATAACTATTTATTTTTGTATTTTGTTTTCTTTGAGCAAGGGACTTGGGAAGTGGTGATAACCACTATTTATTTTACTTTTAATTTTTGCTTTTCTCTTGGGATTTTGATCATTGATAGTGGTGAACACCACTATTTATTTTTGGGAATTGGATAAGGAGGATCTTGTCTTTTTGTCAATTCTCAACATTCTTGAACCATACACACAAGGGGATGAGCATGATAGACTTTTCACTTAAGGTAACTTAGACCACTTTGTAGGTTTCATATTTCCTTGTGCAAAACTTAGTTTTAATGTGGGAAATGTGTTGGGATTTTGAAATATACAAGGTACAATCTAAGCAATACTCTACCTCCTAAAAATCATGATAACTTTCTACAAAATCTGAAAAGAAAACTAGAGATGGTTGAGTGATCGAAAATCCTAATGACATTCTAGAATAAATGGCTAGGTGAAGTGAATGGACACAAATATGAAAAGTGGGAAATGTAGGTGGAAATGATAAGTTAAATATGAAATGCTATGAATGATGACTTGAGCAACATTGATTTTGAATGATGACTAATGTACAATCATAGTGCTAGACATGTATGAGCAACTCTAAAATACAAAGTGCAATGATGAGTATACCTAATGCAAGAAATGATAAAATGCAATGGTATGCAATGTAATGTGATGCAATATTTTTGTAATTTTGATGTTTTGATGATGTTTTTGGATTATATATATATATATATATATATATATATATATATATATATATATATATATATATATATATTTATATACATGTTGACCAATGGTCTTAGTGGGTGCCATTGGGGCTTTTTGGGTGACCAAAGGGCTTATATATATGCCTTTGGAGCATTTTGGGGTGACCTAGATGGTTGTAGACCATCTACAAGAATTTTAGGTTGACCAAGAGGTATGTAGATACCATTTGAGCATTTTGGGGTGACCTATATGGTCATAGACCACCTAAGAGAGTTTTGGGTTGGCCAAGCGGTACATAGATGACATTGAAGAATTTTTAGGTGACCTAGATGGTCATATACTGCCTAAGAGCATTTTGGGTTGACCAAGTAGGTTGTAGACACCCTTGGAGCATTTTAGAATGAACTAGATGGTCATAGATCACCTAGGAGCATTTTTGGGTTGACCAAGTGGTACATAGATACCCTTGGAGAATTTTGGGGTGACCTATATGGTCATAGACCACCTAGGAGAATTTTGGGTTTACCAAGCGGGTTGTAGACACTCTTGGAGCATTTTTGGGTGACCTAGATGGTCATAGAGCACCTAGGAGCATTTTGGGTTGAAAAGCAGGTTGTAGAAACCCTTGGAGCATTTTTGGGTGACCTAGATGGTCATAGACCACCTAGGAGAATTTTGGGTTGACCAAGCGCCTTGTAGACACCCTTGGAGCATTTTAGGATGACCTAGATGATCATAGATTGTCTAGGAGTATTTTTGGTTTACCAAGCAGGTTGTAGACACCCTTGGAGCATTTTGGGGTGACCTAGATGGTCATAGACCACCTAGGAGTATTTTGGGTTGACCAAGTAGGTTGTAGAAACCCTTGGAGCATTTTGGGGTGACCTAGATGATCATAGACTACCTAGGAGTATTTTGGGTTGACCAAGCAGGTTGTAGACACCCTTGGAGCATTTTGGGGTGACCTAGACGGTCATAGACCACCTATGAGCATTTTGGGTTGACAAAGTGGTACATAGACACCCTTGGAGCATTTTTGGGTGACCTAGACAGTCATAGACCACCTAGGAGCATTTTGGGTTGACCAAGTGGTACATAGATACCCTTGGAGAATTTTGGGGTGACCTAGACGGTCATAGACCACCTAGGAGCATTTTTTGCCACAACACTCTAGGCATGGAAAGACTATAGATGAAGGATGTTCAAGGGTTCAAGATCCTCTATTCTTTCAAGGGAGGCTAGATGGTAAGTTTCAGATTCAATATGACTAGTGATGACAAAAGGACCTAGCTAGTTTACCATGAACTTGTCTTGCAGATGGGGTGGCAAATTAGAATTTTGTTGGTTCTATTTTAGAATGAGATCACCAACTTGAAAGTATCTCTAATGGAATTTCATATTATAATCTCTCTTAAGTCACTCTTGAAAAATGTGCAAGTGTTCAAGAGCATTGATACATCATTCATCAAGCAATGTAAGTTGGTCTAAGCGAGCCTGTTGTGCAGTGTCATCATCGATAAAATCTTGCATAGATATGCGTAGTGATGGGATTTATAGCTCTAGAGGTATGACTACCTCGATGCCATGCACTAGTGAGAATAGAGTTGCCTTAATGGGAATACGAGTGCTAGTACGTTAGGCCCATAGAGCAAGGGGAATTTACGTGTGCCAATCAATGTGATTTTCTTTAACTATTTTCTTTTGAATGACAATCAATGTTTTATTCGAAACCTCTACTTACCTATTTGCTTGCAGATAATAGGGTATCAAAAAGATATGCTAGATATTATACTTGGCTATCAAAGCATGCACATATTTATTCTTGAATGATGTCCCATTATCAAAAATTATCTTGGATGGAATACCAAAATGACAAATGATATTATGCAATATGAACTCCGTGATGCGGGGTCTTGTTGTAGAGGTAAGAGGAATTGCTTCCACCCACTTTGTAAAATACTTGGTAGTCGTAATGATAAATATGTGATCACCCGAGGAGACAAGTGATATTTTTCTAATTAAATCAAACCCTCATTGCGATAACGGCCAAGATGATTGAATCGTTGTCATTGATTTCAAGGATGAATTGTCATTGATGTCAAAAGTTTAAATGGAGTAATGCAAAAGTTTGGGTGCAAAAGAGCTTCATAATTTTTATTTTTAAATATTATGTGAAGCACAAAATAAAAGGTTTTTATTAAAACCATGGTTGGGCAAAATAAAAGGTTTATATTAAAACCATGGTTGGGCAAATCAAAAGGTTTTCTAAAACCTAAGGAGGATTTTATTTTAAAAAACCCAAAGGAGATTTAAATATTTAATTTATAATATTTAAATTCCTTTGAATTTAAATAATTATAAATAAATATATTTTGAAGGTAAATATGGTAGCGCCAATGACAATATTGTTTCCCCAATGAATTTTGCTCTCCATCGACATGTGCGACAAGGGAAGGCATATGGTATAAATACCATAGCCATTCTAATATTTGGCATTGATTTTATTGCTTCCACCTTAAGCAAAAAAGCTCATGAAAATTTTGAAATGTGTGCCTCCCGAAAAGTATAGTGTGTGGTTCTACCAACATTGAAGGAAGAGCCAAGGGCTCTTAAGGGTTTGAAGAAGTCAAAGCACACATTGTGTTTTGAAGCTTCAAGTGGAGCACATGGCTCACATGGCATGGAAGTCATGGCCAAGGCATTGTGGGAGTATTACACCAAGTTTTGAGCCTCACAGATTGCAAAAAGTGGTAATAATTTTAGGAAATTATTTTAATTTGTTTTGCTAAGGTTTAGGAGGGATAATGTGGAAGTTAAGTTGTGAAATTAATCTAAGTGTTGAGGAAATATTTTTTCTTATAAATGAAGGGTTATTTTTGCTAAAGTAAAAGCTAGGGTAATTTTATTTTACCTTAGAAAAGTGAGAGATTGACTTATTGCATTATGTTATAAAGTGGTTTATTTAATTAATGCAATATTAAGTAGGGAGTCATAAGTAGATTTTGGATTATTTTTTAGATATATTTCTAAAAAGGGTTATGATGAAATTGAATTGTTTTTTTTTTTAATTTACATGGTGGAATCGTTAGCTGCCACGAATTCGGGCAGGATGTCCAGATTTTTATGGTCGCCATAATATTCTGCGCTGTCCGCCCTAGAAGCCGCCACATATATCTTCGCGTAGTCCGCCCCTATAAAAACCATGCCACAATCATTTTAAACCTTTTACGCGGTTGAAAGCACCAGGAAAGGGACAAGCATTCAGTTCAGGGAGGCTTGAGATTTGAACCTTGGACCTCCGCCCCCCTTATAGGTTTTGGATGAACCAATTGGTCTACACCTCGGACCTGATGAAATTGAATTGTTAAGATATTCTTTTGATGAGTTAGAGTTTTGGAATAAGTGTTTTGATTAAATATTTGTGGTGTTGGATATTATTTTAAGATGGAGTAATAAGGTGTAATTAAGTTTGATTATTTTTGTAATTGAGAATTATTTTGTGAAGAGGTTAGTGTGATATTTTGTCATCTAACTATTGAAATTGGCAAAAGAAAAAATTGTGATTGAGACAGGTTTCTAAGGTCACGTCTACATCAAATAAAAGGTATGGGCATATTCTTATTTGGTTTAAGTGATTATTTGAGGTTTTCTGAAAACAATATTGGAGTGAAAAGGACTTTGTTAAGTTTTCCTTGTTGAGTGTGTTTGAATTAATGCTTCAATTTTTTCTAGAATAGAGGTTAAGGAAAGTAACCTTGTTTTATAAGTATTGTTGTTGAAGTGATTTATTGAGTGAAGAACTTGAACTAGGATTTGCAAAGATCATGAGTATAATCGTTATGTGAAGTTTGCAAATATCATGAGTATCATTGTTATTTGAGATTTATTGATAAGCATTGTTGGAACATTTGAGTAAAATTTCATAAGTTTGGACTAGGGTTTGTGAGCAAGGATTATTTTATTGAGTGAGTGATTGAGTAGAGTTGGTTGAACCTAGTCAACTGGATGTGTTAATGTGATAGTTCAAGTTCTGTGAAACAAATTGTTCTATATTCTAAATTTATTTGAGAAAGATTGATTTTTGATGAATGTGAAACATATTAAGTATCTAACAATTCTCTATATGTTTCTATGATAAAATAGAGATTGAAAGTGATTGAGATTTTGTGAGTGTGAATCATATTGAGTCTCTAATAAAAAGAGAAATTGAAAGTAATTGAGCATTATGGTGAATGTGAAGCATCTTGAGTCTCTAAAAAATCTCTTTATGTTTCTATGAGATTGGACAAGTTCTAGTGAGGACTTATTGAGCAGATTTGAGGCAAGTCTTGAGAAGACTTGTGGATAGATTTGTGTGAGCTTTTGTGGAAGCTTACAATACAAAGTTTGAGGATAGAGATTGTTGAGCAGATTGGACAAGTTCTAGTGAGGACTTGTTGAGCATATTGGACAAGTTCTAGTGAGGACTTGTTGAGCATATTGGACAAGTTCTAGAGAGGACTTGAGAACAGATTAGTGTGAGATTTTGTGGAAGCTTACAAGGTAGAATTGAGATAAGTCTTTGAGAAGACTTAAGAGTAGAGTTTATTGATTGATTTATTCAAATCTTGAGTTAATATTTGGGGAAGATCCAGAAGAGTTGATTTGTTATTAGATCAAGATTGTGTTAAGGCTTGAGGATAAATATTGAGGATAGATTTGTGCTAGATAGAAGGACTATTTTTAGTGTAGATCATAGGACAGAGATTGAGGATAGATTTAGACTGAAGGACTTTGTTTAGCGCATATCAGAGGATAGATATTGAGGATAGATTTGTGCTAGACCGAAGGACTATGTTTAGTGCATATTTGAGGATAGAGTTTGGTCCATATTTGAGGATAGGTTTATGCCAGACCAGAGATATATATTGAAAATATTTTTACTAAATCGAAGGATTGTGTTTAGTGTATATTTGAGATAGAGCTGAGAGTAATATTTGGAGGTGATAGAGTATAGAGTATGAGAGTCTCTAGTGGATAGATATCCATTAGCCGAGGCGGTGAGGATAGGTGTCTTCAATGGATAGAGATCCATTAGCCATAGCAGTGTGGGCAACAATTCTTCTATAAGATCACTAGTCAAAGGTAAGGAGAAGGGAGTTATCCTATGGATAGATATCCATGAACTTTTTTTTATTATTTGTGGAAAATATCCCATAAGTGATGCCACTTTGGGGTAAGACCCAAGGAGGCAGGGGTATCCATTTTTCCAAAAATAACCAAAACTTGATTAGGGGATTGGTGTCTCCTTTGTACAAAGGTCCATAAACATTGTAATAGGGAAAGCATTCCCAAGAGATTGATTGAGAAAATTTTAGTGAAATATTTTCTTCATGGAGTATCCCACATTGGGTGAACCATGTTGGCAATTTGAGTTATTTTGTGTTGTCATTGATGTCACATGGATCACATTGAGCTTTGATGGCAAAATCACTTCATAAATAATTATTTATGATATTTTGGAGAGCATGGATATATACAGGGTTTTATGGCACAAGAGGCATATAATATTTAAATTTTTAAATATTATATTAATGGTTTTTATTAAAACCAATGGTAAAGGTTTTTATTAAAACCAACGACAAGGGTTTTTATTAAAACCGACATAAAGGTTTTTTATTAAAACCAATGGAAAGGGTTTTCATTAAAACCATTGGAAAGTATTTTCATTAAAACCACTATGCTAAGACTTCTCAAAATTATGATGGATGAAAAGGTTTTCCAATAAAACCTAGGTGCAAAAAGTTTCATGGCAAAATTCAAAATAATGAAGGAGATATCCTAATTCAAAGTTAAGAGGTGAATTATTAAATTTTTATTTAATAATTCTAAGGTCTAAAGTTGAATTACATTATCCATCAATGTGCAAAGGTTACGAAGATTAATAAAGTTCACCGATGTCATTTGAAGGATGGAGGTGCATATAAATAAAATGTGAAAAACCTTTTTTTATTGAATACTTGACATAGTGCATGAGAGAGAGTTGTCAAAAGGGGAGCAACGAAGAAATAAGGATAAATAACTTTCAATTTCAGAGCAAGGTCAAGTAAACAACATGGGAAAGTGATGTCACACAGGAGCCTATAGCGCAGTTGGTAGCACATGAACTTTGCACAAGGCAGGTTCGTTGTTCGAATCCCGCCAAGGGCAAAGTGTTTTGCTAAGAAAGTAAAATTGAGTTTTAGATTTGAGTATAGGTTAAAGTTGGGTGTTTGGGATTAAAATCCCAACATGGTCTAGCACCCATGTGGTAAGCACTTCACAGCACTAAGTGAGAGGAACGAAATTTGACTCCTGTGAAGGTGTGGAGGCGCATTAATTTTGGCAAGGCATTTTGGCAAATATTGTTGGCAATTTTGGGTTTGAGATCCTAGCTTCTTGTCTATGAGTTGTCATTGATGTCAAAAGGAAATGACATTAATGTTAAGAGGATGTGTTGGCTTCAAAGGTGGAAGATTCCAAGAGAATATTTTTAAGAGAATCCAGAGAGATTCCATTGGCAATGGTTTTTATTAAAACCAATGGAGGTTCTCTTTATTATTTATTTAATTATTATTTAAAACCCTTCAAGGTTTTAATTAATTAATTATTTAATTAATTAAGGGAGAAATTATTTTTAATTTATTAAAAATACTTTAAGGGTTTTTAAACCCTTTAGAAAGCAAATTTTGATTAAATTCGAAATTACTTTTCTTTGCAGTCGACGTGTTCTAAAGTCCACGTATGGACTATAAATATGAGAAGGTTCCTAAGGTTAAACCCACTTGGAAAATCGAAGGCAATTAATTGGTTTGGCTGCGATCGAATGTTCTGTTTACGCTGCGAAAGAGGAGAGCTCGTGGTTTGAAAAGCTTTCGAAAAGCTTGACCGTTTATGTGGAAGGAAGTCCGTCTTGGACTTCGTAAGCCCCTTGTGGGCTAGTGGCAGCGAAGGCTGCATTTGGGCCTTGCGTAGGCGGAGGTCTGCATTTCGATCCCCGCGGAGGGAGCTGTGCATGGATTAGTCACGTTTTTATTAAAACGTGTTTTGTGCCGCGAATTTCGGATTCTTCAAGGGCAGCCATTATAAGGTGTGATTATTTTCTTGATATGATTTTTGGCATTGTTTAGCATTGTTTAAAAGACATAGGAGAAATAAGGGGATATTTCTTTGGTTGTATTTTTGAGATTAGTCTTTTGCTATGCTAAATTTAAAAATGGAGATATAAGGTGTAAGTTTTGGTTGTTGTGTTTTTGGCTTCTTTGGTGGTTGTTTTTAAAGAAGAGGAGCTAAAAGGTGTATTAAGGAAAGTTTTTATATATGCTCATTTATCTTGGTTCTAACCCTAACTTGGTTGGAAGTTTGAGGGTTGTGTGTGGTGACAGCTTTAAGGATCAATTTTCTTCTACTCCAAAAAGGTATGGGCACATTCTTCTTATGAGTATGATTGGTGTATGTTTTCTGAAATAAGGTTGGAGTGAAAAGGTATTCTACTAGGTATCCTTTGGCTAGGTGTAAATCCTATTTTCTGGTTTGTTGAAGACTACTTATGCATTGTTATCCTTAAGGAGAGTTTTTGGTGAATGCATAATTTCTGGTTTGAGATAGTGGAAGCTTTGTGCACTAGGGTTTATATTTGTGAGTCTAGCTACTTGCATTGAGTTGGTGGAACCCTTGGTTGGCTGTTTTGAGTTTGATGGTTGAGTTGCTTCCATAGAGGTTGTTTGATCAAGTTATTGCTTTACTTGATTCATGATATTGGGCTTACTCCATTGAGTTGATTTGAGCAAGTTATTCTTTGCATTTGGTGATATTGTGTTGGTGGCTATTTTGTTCAAATATCTTTGGAGGGAAAAGGATTTCTACTTGTTTCCTTTTCTTGTGATGATTGGTTGAATGCTTCAAGGTTGATGTTGAGTTGAATGGTGTTGGTTGACTAAACCTTGTTTGATGAGCATTGTTGTTGAAACCCTAATTGATGGTGAAAAGAACATGAGTATCATTGTTATGTGATTCTTTGCATAGTTGGCAATTGTTGGGGTTTCATGTTCTTGAAAGAAAACATTCTATCCTATCCATTTCAGATATTGAGTTGAGTTTTCAGATTTGAGATTGAGATTGAGCTGAGTTGATTTGAGTTGAGTTTTGAGATTGGGATTTGAGTATAGAACATATTGAGTCTCTAACAATTCTCTTTATGCTTCTATGAGTTTGACAAATCACATTGGGTCTCTAACAATTCACTTTGTGATTTCCTACTAAGAAAGTTTTTCTTGGTGAGCTTGCTTGAGTTTTTGGACAGGTTCGGTGGGGACTTGTGAGCAAGTTTTGGACAGGTTCAGTGGGGACTTGTGAGCACTTTTGGACAGGTTCCGGTAGGGACTTGTGAGCAGTTTTGGATAGGTTTCGATGGGGACTTGTGAGCAGATTTGGACAGGTCCTAGCAGAGGACTTGTGAGCTGAGTTTGATAGTTCTATCGAGAGAACTTGAGGACAGAGGTGCATTGGTTCTATGAGAAGAACCTGAGGATAGTTGGCAAGTCTTTGAGAAGGCTTGTATGTAGAGGATTGATTTGTTCAAGAGTTGGATAGATCCGATAGACGAGAGGAAGACTTGTACTAGACCGATTGACTGTGTTTGGTACAGGTTGTTGAGCTGCTGTGGACGTGATCATAGAAGGCGAAGGTCTCTTAGGCTAAGCATTGAGGACAGGAGGTCTTCGGTGGAAAGGAGTTCCACATGCCGGCAAGAGGTAGAGGCGATTGATCTTCCGAGGGATCATTTCTAGAGCAGAGGGGAAGGTATCTCCTTTGAGCAGAGGCTCATAAATTTTGATTGGGGGAAGGTATCTCCTTTGAGCAGAGGCTCATAAATTCTGATTGGGGGAAGGTATCTCCTTTGGGCCGAGGCTCATAAACATTGTAATTGGGAAGGATTCCCAAAGAACTTTGAGATAACTTTTAGAGAAAAGTTTTGTGGACGTAGCCCAACCATTCGGGTGAACCACGTTAAAATTGGTGTCACTTTGTGGATGATATTGTGCATTGCTTTGATATTGCTTTGGGTATATTGCTTTACTATTTTGAAGTATAAAGGAAAAAGTAAAAAGAGGTCTTATACTTGTTCACCCCCCCTCTCAGTATAAGCTTGTGTTCTTCAATTGGTATCGGAGCAGGTGCCTTCGAAAAGTTTAACGGCTTGAAGGAAAAGCTAGTAAAGAACACAATGGATCATTCAAGTGGCAATGCAACACCTATTCTTGATGGGTCAGATTTTGGTCTTTGGAGTGCAAGGATGAAGGTTCATCTAATGGCACTTGGTAATGAGGTATGGGAAGTGATTGAAGATGAGTACACTATTCCTGTACATGGTCCTAATACTAAAGAAGAAAGGCTCCTACATCATAGCAATTCAAAAGCAATGAATGCAATCCTGAAAGGCTTACAGAAAGCAGATCTCACCAAAGTGATTCACTACAAGACAGCTAGTGAAATGTGGAAACAGTTGAAGGTGGTTCATACGGGTGATACAAATGTCGGAAAGGCCAAGTTGAGACACTTCAAAGGTATGTTTGAACAACTCAAGATGAATGATGATGAAAATATTAGTGACTACATGCTTCGTATGGATGAGGTTGTTAACTCCATGAAAGACTTAGGTCTTGAGCTTGCTGAAAATGATGTTTGTGATAAGATTTTAAGATCTCTTCCTAATAGATTTAGTGAAAATATTTCTGCTATTGAGGAAGCTAAAGATTTGGATAAGTTGAAAAAGGATGAGCTCCATAGTATACTTGCAGCATTTGAGTTGAGAACTCAAGTGAAGGTTGATGTCAAGAAAGAGGCGACTTTCAAGGCTACCAAGAATTCCAAGGGTAAACGGCTTCAAGATAGTGATGAGTCTTCTAGTGATGAAGAGGCATATTACAACAAGAAAGGCAAGTTCTCTAGAAAGCACAAAAGTATGAAAAATATAAGATGTTTCAATTGTGGAAAGTTTGGTCATTATGCTACTGATCGTATCTTGTTCCCAAGAATGAAAGTGATGAAGATAAACAGGATTCTAAGAGCAAGGATTCTGAAAAGCACAAGCATCACAGGAAGAACAAAGATGAGCACAACAATCAAGGAAAGAGGTATTCTCACAAGCACAAGAAGAGTTTCTACCTAGACAAAGCAAGTAAGTGTTCTAGTAGTGATAGTGAAAGTTCTTCAAGTGATGATGAAAATGAGATGTTGTTCATATCAGAAAAAGAGGAAGAACCGAAACATAGATTCATTATCATGAAATGTCTTAGATGTGGAAATTTTGGTCACCTTGAGGATGATTGCACAAATAATGATTTGGTTTCTAGTATGTATGAGGATGCTTCAGAAAACTATAAGGAAGATGCATGTATGGTTTTTGAAAAGGGTAGCACCTCTAGTGATAAGAAATCTGAAAAAGGCTTTGATGATTCAAAAGGAAATCAAATAAAGGATCTTGAAAGTGAACTTATTAGTGCTCTTAGTGTTTTGGAAAAGGAAAGAAAGAAGAATGCTAGACTCAAGGATAAGTTAGATGAATGTTGTATGGAGAGAGATGATCTTATAGAAAGTCTTGACTTCTCTATAGCTAAGACACAAGAACTCAAGGATGAGTTAGAGTCTAAGGTTCTTGAGTATAATGAGTTAGAACAGAAAATGGCTTCTTTGAAAGAGGAAACTAAAGAGTACAAGGATAAGCTTTACGAGGTTTCAAGATAGCTCCAAAAAGGTTAAGTCACTCATCAAAGGTCAAAGAAAGACAACGAGATAAAACAGGCCTTGGTTTTGTTAAGCCACACAAGGAACAAGTTGGAGAGTCTAGTAAGAGACTCCAAAAGGAAGAGAGTTCTGATGAGGAAAGTATTTCAGAAAAGGAGTCCTTGAGTGATAGATGCACAGAAATAGAAAATAGGAAACAGAAAAAGGGGGAGAAAGTTTACAGGACCTAGAAGGTCATTTACAGGAAAGTTTAATGGTAGATGTTTTGCTTGTCACGAGGTTTGGTCACATGGCTTCACATTGCATGACTCAAGTAAGGAAGGTAAATGACAGTTTCAGAGGTGGTAATTTCTTTCAAGGGTATTGCTACTCTTGTAAACGATTTGGGCATAAGGCAATTTTTTGCAAGGCTAATAATAGGAACAGGGTTAGTCGGAACAGGTGGATTCAAAGAACGGGTATGCCTAAAAGAAATAACATTGTTACTTGTTATAAGTGCAACAATGAAGGTCACACAACTAGACAGTGTAGAGCTAAAATTCCAAGGTACAGGAACAGGAACAGTGGTATGAACAGGTCCAAGGATCAAGGCATGGATAAGAACAGGAATGATAACAGGAACAGGAACAATGACAGGAACAGGAATAGGAATATGGACAAGGAGAACAAGAGAAGACATGGTAAGGCAGCTATAGACACTGATGATGATCAGTGCCTGTTGGGAGTTTTACTCCCACCCCAAAATTAAACACCTCAATAGGAGGTGGGGGAGGGACTAAGCTAAGAGGCTCATTCTTAGTCCCAAGCCCCAAAGGTGACCCTTTGCCATTGATGACAAAGGGGGAGAGATATGAGTAAGGGGGAGAGCCTCAAGACAGGGGGAGTTGTTTATGTTGAGTTTATGTGTTGTTGAGAAGCATGGTTTGCCATCAATGACAAAGGGGGAGATTGTTGGCAATTTTGGGTTTGAGATCCTAGCTTCTTGTCTATGAGTTGTCATTGATGTCAAAAGGAAATGACATTAATGTTAAGAGGATGTGTTGGCTTCAAAGGTGGAAGATTCCAAGAGAATATTTTTAAGAGAATCCGGAGAGATTCCATTGGCAATGGTTTTTATTAAAACCAATGGAGGTTCTCTTTATTATTTATTTAATTATTATTTAAAACCCTTCAAGGTTTTAATTAATTAATTATTTAATTAATTAAGGGAGAAATTATTTTTAATTTATTAAAAATACTTTAAGGGTTTTTAAACCCTTTAGAAAGCAAATTTCGATTAAATTCGAAATTACTTTTCTTTGCGACCGACGTGTTCTAAAGTCCACGTATGGACTATAAATATGAGAAGGTTCCTAAGGTTAAACCCACTTGGAAAATCGAAGGCAATTAATTGGTTTGGCTGCGATCGAATGTTCTGTTTACATTGCGAAAGAGGAGAGCTCGTGGTTTGAAAAGCTTTCGAAAAGCTTGACCGTTTATGTGGAAGGAAGTCCGTCTTGGACTTCGTAAGCCCCTTGTGGGCTAGTGGCAGCGAAGGCTGCGTTTGGGCCTTGCGTAGGTGGAGGTCTACGTTTCGATCCCCACGGAGGGAGCTGTGCATGGATTAGTCACATTTTTATTAAAACGTGTTTTGTGCCACGAATTTCGGATTCTTCAAGGGCAGCCATTATAAGGTGTGATTATTTTCTTGATATGATTTTTGGCATTGTTTAGCATTGTTTAAAAGACATAGGAGAAATAAGGGGATATTTCTTTGGTTGTATTTTTGAGATTAGTCTTTTGCTATGCTAAATTTAAAAATGGAGATATAAGGTGTAAGTTTTGGTTGTTGTGTTTTTGGCTTCTTTGGTGGTTGTTTTTAAAGAAGAGGAGCTAAAAGGTGTATTAAGGAAAGTTTTTATATATGCTCATTTATCTTGGTTCTAACCCTAACTTGGTTGGAAGTTTGAGGGTTGTGTGTGGTGACAGCTTTAAGGATCAATTTTCTTCTACTCCAAAAAGGTATGGGCACATTCTTCTTATGAGTATGATTGGTGTATGTTTTCTGAAATAAGGTTGGAGTGAAAAGGTATTCTACTAGGTATCCTTTGGCTAGGTGTAAATCCTATTTTCTGGTTTGTTGAAGACTACTTATGCATTGTTATCCTTAAGGAGAGTTTTTGGTGAATGCATAATTTTTGGTTTGAGATAGTGGAAGCTTTGTGCACTAGGGTTTATATTTGTGAGTCTAGCTACTTGCATTGAGTTGGTGGAACCCTTGGTTGGCTGTTTTGAGTTTGATGGTTGAGTTGCTTCCATAGAGGTTGTTTGATCAAGTTATTGCTTTACTTGATTCATGATATTGGGCTTACTCCATTGAGTTGATTTGAGCAAGTTATTCTTTGCATTTGGTGATATTGTGTTGGTGGTTGTTTTGTTCAAATATCTTTGGAGGGAAAAGGATTTCTACTTGTTTCCTTTTCTTGTGATGATTGGTTGAATGCTTCAAGGTTGATGTTGAGTTGAATGGTGTTGGTTGACTAAACCTTGTTTGATGAGCATTGTTGTTGAAACCCTAATTGATGGTGAAAAGAACATGAGTATCATTGTTATGTGATTCTTTGCATAGTTGGCAATTGTTGGGGTTTCATGTTCTTGAAAGAAAACATTCTATCCTATCCATTTCAGATATTGAGTTGAGTTTTTAGATTTGAGATTGAGATTGAGCTGAGTTGATTTGAGTTGAGTTTTGAGATTGGGATTTGAGTATAGAACATATTGAGTCTCTAACAATTCTCTTTATGCTTCTATGAGTTTGACAAATCACATTGGGTCTCTAACAATTCACTTTGTGATTTCCTACTAAGAAAGTTTTTCTTGGTGAGCTTGCTGAGTTTTTGGATAGGTTTTGGTGGGGACTTGTGAGCAGTTTTGGACAGGTTCCGATGGGGACTTGTGAGCAGTTTTGGACAAGGTTCGGTGGGGACTTGTGAGCAATTTTTGATAGGTTCCGGTGGGGACTTGTGAGCAGATTTGGACAGGTCCTAGCAGAGGACTTGTGAGCTGAGTTTGATAGTTCTATCGGAGAACTTGAGGACAGAGGTGCATTGGTTCTATGAGAAGAACCCGAGGACAGTTGGCAAGTCTTTGAGAAGGCTTGTATGCAGAGGATTGATTTGTTCAAGAGTTGGATAGATCTGACAGACAGAGGAAGACTTGTACTAGACCGACTGACTGTGTTTGGTATAGGTTGCTGAGCTGATGTGGACGTGATCATAGAAGGCAGAGGTCTCTTAGGCTAAGCATTGAGGACGGGAGGTCTTCGGTGGAAAGGAGTTCCACGTGTTGGCAAGAGGTAGAGGCGATTGATCTTCCGAGGGATCATTTCCGGAGCGAGAGGGAAGGTATCTCCTTTGAGCGAGAGGCTCATAAATTTTGATTGGGGGAAGGTATCTCCTTTGAGCGAGAGGCTCATAAATTCTGATTGGGGGAAGGTATCTCCTTTGGGCCGAGGCTCATAAACATTGTAATTGGGAAGGATTCCCAAAGAACTTTGAGATAAATTTTAGAGAAAAGTTTTGTGGACGTAGCCCGACCATTCACGGGTGAACCACGTTAAAATTGGTGTCACTTTGTGGATGATATTGTGCATTGCTTTGATATTGCTTTGGGTATATTGCTTTACTATTTTGAAGTATAAAGGAAAAAGTAAAAAGAGGTCTTATACTGTTCACCCCCCTCTCAGTATAAGCTTGTGTTCTTCAAAAATGATTTCGAAGGTTACGAAGGCAGCAAATTTCATATAAAGGATTTTGGGACAAAATTTCTGGACATATTTGAGACAACTTTTGTGCATGATTGGTTGAGCCTTTGGGAATTATTTTGGGATAGAATTTATGGATAAGTTTGAGACAAATTTTGTGCATGATTGGTTGAGCCTTTGAGAAGGATTTTGGGACAGATTTGTGGACAGATTTGGGACATAATTTGAGCAAGATTATTTGAGCCTTTTGTGAAGGCTTTGATAATAGATTTGGGATAGCATTTGAGTAGTATTTTTTGAGCCTTTTGTGAAGGATTTGAGAACATATTTGGGATAACATTTGAGTAGGATTTTTTAAGACCTTTGAGAAGGCATTGAGGCAGATTTGTGAGTAGTAAAAGAGATAGGACAAAAATAGAAAACACATCAACACAGTTGCCTAGCTGAGTAGATCAGTGGATAGCCTAGCTGAGCATATCAGTGGATAGCCTAGCTGAGTATATCAGTGGAGAGCCTAGCTGAGTAGATCAATAGATAGCCTAGCTGATAATATCAATGGATAGCCTAACTGAGCAGATAAATGGAGAGCCTAGCTGAGTAGATTAGTGGAGCCCACCTGAGCAGATCAAGACAACCTAGCTTTGAGAAGATCAAAGTAATCATTTGTATTGGGATAAGTATCTCTATTTCTTTGTGAAATATTATAAGGAGAATATCTTATGGACTACTACACATTGGGGGAACCATGTTAAATCTTGTGTCTCAATTGTGTGTGATGATTTGTGCACTTGCTTACTATTGCTACTATGCTATTAATGCACACTACTATATTTGGTTATTGCAATTGATGACACTAATTGATATTGGTTTGGAAAGAAAGAAAAAATTGGGTGCTATATTGTTCACCCCCCCTCTCAGTATAAGCTTGTGTTCTTCAATTGGTATCAGAGTGGGTTCCTTCGAAAAGCCTAATAGGTTGAGGGTAGATTCTATAAGAATACATATGGCTTCATAGAATGGATCATCTACAAGTAAGGCTCCACTGTTTTATGATAACAATTATGCTTTTTGGAGTATGATAATGAAGAACTACTTGATATCATAGGGATATGAGGTATGGTAGATGGTTGCAAAAGAGTATAAGGTTTAAGGTGATTCTAACACAGATAATACTATTAAGAAATTGGTTGAGATCAATGCAAATACAATGAATTGTATTCTGAGTGGGCTACGTGAGATAGATTTTATGAAGGTCATGGTATGTAATTTAGATAATGAAATGTGGACCAAGTTGCAGAATACCTATGAAGGATATTCCAATGTAAAGTTGGAAAAACTACAAACTCATAGAAGAAGACTCGAGGAATTGAAAATGGAAGATTCTAAAGATATTGCAAAGTTTTTACTTTGAGTTGATGAGATTTCTAACACCATGAGAAGTATAGAATTTGAGATGAAAGAATAAGATGTTACTCAAAATATTTTGAGATCACTTCCCATGAAGTATGATGCAAAGGTTTCAGTGATAGAAGAAATAATGAATATCAACAAGCTAACAATGGAAGAACTACAAGGAACTCTCACAACTTATGAGATGAGGATAGATAAACATCAGGATCCAAAGAAATAAATTGCATTCAAATATTTAAAAAAAAATAAAGGGAAAGATCTAGAGATAGATAGATATTCAGATAATGATGAGGAAGCTAACTTCATCAAAAGGAAAAAGGACTCAAGGAATTATAGGGATATGAATAAAGTCAAATGATACAAGTGTGGTGATTATGGTCACTATGCAAACAAGTGTCCACATGAAGAAAATAGTGATGATGAAAAATAGGGTCACAAAAGAAAAGAAGAAGGAAAGCATAAGCATGAAAAAGAGGATAGGTACAAGCAAAGAAAGCATGAGAAGAAGAGTTTTTGTAAGAATAAGAAAAAATTTTACATTGAAGAAGCAAGTGATGGTTCAGATCACACCAATGAAGACCAATCAGATGAAGAAGAATGTACATTCTTTGGAATAAGTGAATAAAGGCAAGAACACCTATTCCTAGGTATTGAATTTAAATAAGAGGATATATCTATTGAAGAACGACATGAAGAGCTTGCTATAGCCATTGAGAAAGTAAAAAGGTACAAGAAGGGTCTAAGAATACTAAAATCCTTCATATGTAGATAATTTGCGCATTTAGATGATGATTGCATGTACTACAACAAGTGCAACATGAAAAGTTTATTTGTGGAAAAAGAAAGCAGTAGTTCTAGTAATAGTTCTAGCAGCAGTTCTAGTAACAATTCTAGTAGTAGTGATGATGAAGAAAAGGAATCCACAAAACAAGAAAATAAAATCAAGAGATTGAAAAGGAAAATCAAAAGGCTTGAAAATAAGGTTCATGAAAATGAAAAGGTCAAAGTAATGCTTAATAGACACATTCAAGGTTTGGAAAAAGTGTTTCAAGAAACAAAAGAGCTTGGCATCACTATTTCTGAGAAATTGAAAAAGAAGAAAGAAATATGTAATTAGTTAGAATAAGAAGATCAAAAATGTTTGGGGACCTACATAAATAATTTAGCATGATTTCAAAGAAATTCAAAAACTTTGGATAACTTTTTGGATTTACAGCGAGATCCATCTATAAAGACAGGGCTTGGTTATGAAGAAGGGAAATAAAAAATAAACATACAAGGACCTCTATTTGTATCAAGAGGTTTTGTTTCAAAAATCTATAAGGAAGAACTGGTTACCAAAGAAAAGGAAGCAGAAAAAATGGATACTTGCATTTCAGAGGCTATAGAGATGTGTTCCAATTTTCTATTTGACACAAATGAAGAGAAAGAAGAGAAAGGTTCCAAAGCACCAAAGGTCTCATATTTCAGGTTTGGGGAGTCACACTCAAAAGGAAAGGAAGTTCTAAAATATGAAATCAAGAAAGCACCTAAGATTCATGAAGAAATTCTAAAGATCCTATAGCTCTAAATATCCATTTTGGATCTTGTTTTGAGACAGGTGAATCAATTTTAAGAAGCAAAGAAAATCTTGAAGAAGAAAGCAAGGAAGAAGTTAAGGAAGAAGATTTGGATACCACACAGAAGGATCAAGGATACAATGCACAAGTCAAAGATGATCATAAGGATAATGGTTAATAAAGGTATGAGAAACCAAGGCATGAATAATGAGCTTTTCAAGGACATTATTTTTCTTGTAATGGATTTGGACACAGTGCTATACACTGTAGGGTCTATGGATCAAAGAAGTTTGATTTTTCTAGAAGGAAATTTAAAGGAAGAAGGTATGGTTTTCAAGTACTTTGCTTCTTATGCAACAATATTTGTCATAGAGCTTCTCAGTGCAAAGGAAATGAGCAATATGGTTTTGATTATAGAGCTGCATAATTCAAAGGTCATGTTCAAAATGATTATGGAAATAGAGATTCACAATACAAGGTTTAGGAAAGGAATGGATATGGAAATGATTTCAAGAAAAAATTCAAGATATGGGAACCATCCAAAGGTTACAATATCAAGTGTTTTAATTGCAATATCTTTGGAAATATTGCAATATGGTGTAGGAACCAATTCTAAATAGTTTCAAAGCAAGAAGGTCAAGCAGTTTCAAGGCAAGAAGGTCAAACAGGTTCAAGACAAGCAGATAAAATAACTCGTCAAGAAAATGATATCAGAAAGATGTGGAAGGAAGTTGAAAAAGGAAAGGAACAATGTAATATGGGAGTAAATGTACTCCAACCCCAAAATTAATCACCTCAGGTGGTGGGAGGGCTAAGCTTAAGAGCCATATCTTTTAGCCCCATAGGTGTCCCTTTTGCCATTGATGTCAAAGGGGGAGATATTTGAGTAAGGGGGAGAGCATTGAGTTAGGGGGAGCAGCCTCCAAAGAGAGTATTGAGATAGGGGAGTAGCCTCCAAAGAGAACATTGAGATAGGTGGAGCAGCCTCCATAGAGAGTATTGAGTCAGGGAGAGAATATTTGATTTTCAAAATTGGCTTTTATAGTGATTGTGGTGATTTGCATTAGAGGTGTTGCCATCAATGACAAAGGGAGAGATTATTGGCAATTTGAGTTATTTTGTGTTGTCATTGATGTCACATGGATCACATTGAGTTTTGGTAGCAAAAGCACTTCATAAATAATAACTTATGATATTTTGGAGAGCATGGATATATACAGGGTTTTGTGGCACAAGAGGCATATAATATTTAATTTTTTAAATATTATATTAATGGTTTTTATTAAAACCAATGGTAAAGGTTTTTATTAAAACCAATGACAAAGGTTTTTATTAAAACCAACGGAAAGGTTTTTTTATGAAAACCAACGGAAAGGGTTTTCATTAAAACCATTGGAAAGGTTTTTTTATTAAAACCACTATGCTAAGACTTCTCCAAATTATTATGGATGAAAAGTTTTTCCAATAAAACCTAGGTGCAAAAAGTTTCATGGAGAAATTCAAAAGAATGAAGGAGATATCCCAATTCAAAGTTAAGAGGTGAATTATTAAATTTTTATTTAATAATTCTAAGGTCTAAAGTTGAATTACATTATCCATCGATGTGCAAATATTGGGGAGATTAATAAAATTAACCGACGTCATCCGAAGGATGGAGGTGCATATAAATAAAATGTGAAAAACCTTTGTTTATTGAAGACTTGACATAGTGCATGAGAGAGAGTCATCGAAATGGGAGCAACGAAGAAAGAAGGATAAATAACTTTCGATTTGAGAGCAAGGTCAAGTAAACAGCGTAGGAAAGAGATGTCATGTAGGAGCCTATAGTGCAGTTGGTAGCGCATGAACTTTGCACAAGGCAGGTTTGATGTTCGAATCCTACCAAGGGCAAAGTGTTTTGTTAAGAAAGTAAAATCAAGTTTCATATTTGAGCGCAGGTTAAAGTTGGGTGTTTAGGATTAAAATACCAATGTGGGCTAGTGCCCATGTGGTAAGCACTTCACAGCACTAAGCGAGAGGAATGGATTTTGACTCCCACAAATTTGTGAAGGCACATTAATTTTGGTAAGGTATTTTGGCAAAGATGATTTCGAAGGTTACGAAGGTCGTGAATTTCATATAAAGTCTTTTGGAATAAAATTTTTGGATAGATTTGAGACAAATTTTGTGTATGATTGGTTGAGCCTTTGGGAAGGCTTTTGGGACAGAATTTCTAGACATATTTGAGACAACTTTTGTGTATTATTGGTTGAGCCTTTGAGAAGGCTTTTGGGACAGATTTGGGATAAAATTTGAGCAGGATTGTTTGAGTCTTTTGTGAAGGCTTTGAGAATAGATTTGGGATAGCATTTGAGAAGGATTTTTTGAGCCTTTTTTGAAGGCTTTGAGAACATATTTGGGACAGCATTTGAGTAGGATTTTTTGAGCCTTGTGAGAAGGCATTGAGGTAGATTTATGTGCAATGAAAGATCTAGGACATAAATAGAAAATGCATCAACACCAGTTGCCTAGATGAGCATATCAGTGGATAGCCTAGCTTAGAAGATCAGTGGATAACCTCGCTTAGAAGATTAGTGGAGAGCCTAGTTGAGTAGATCAGTGGATAGCCTAGCTGAGCAAATTAGTGGATAGCCTAGCTGAGTAGATTAGTGGAAAGCCTAGCTGAGCAGATTAGTGGAGCTCACCTAAGTAGATCAGGACAACCTAGATTTGAGCAGATCAAAGTAATCCTTTATATTGGGGTAAGGATTCCTATTTCTTTGTGAAATATTATAAGAATAATATCTTGTGGACTACCCCATATTGGGGGAACCATGTTAAATCTTGTGTCTTAATTATATGTGATTATTTGTGCACTTGCTTACTATTGCTATCTATGTTATTAATGCACACTACTATATTTGGTTATTTCAATTGAGGACACTAATTGATATTGGTTTGGAAAGAAAGTAAAAAGTGGGCACTATACTGTTCACCCCCCTCTCAGTATAAGCTTGTGTTCTTCAAACCATGTTAAATTGATGTCTCTATTGTGTGTGGTGATTTGTACATTGCTTTGATTACTACTATTGATATTGATATCTATACATTGTATAATATTGATTAGGAAAGAAAATAAAAAGTGATCTTATACTATTCACCCCCCCTCTCAGTATAATATTATGTTCTTAAATTGGTATCAGTGTGGGTTCCTTCGAAAGATTTTAATATCTTGAAGTAAAATATTTAAAGAACACAATGGATTCTAAGAATGGGTCCTCATATAATTCAACACCAGTATTTTATGGAAGCGATTATATATTTTGGAGTATGAGAATGAATATTCACCTTATGACACTTGGTAATAAAATTTGGGAAGCAGTTGAAAATGGATACATACCACCAATTGATCCACATACAGATAAGAAAGGTAAGCTTATACAATATTACAATTCAAAAGTAATGAATTCAATATTTATAGATTTTCATAGAACAAAATTCCTAAAATTTATGCATTATAAATATGCAAAAGGAATTTGGGATAAGTTGCAAAGCATATATGAAGGAGATAAAAGTGTCAAAAATGTAAAGATATGAAATCTCAAGGGACAGTTTGAAGATTTAAAAATTAATTATGAGGAAAATATTAGTACTTATCTACTTCAGGTAGATGAGGTTGTTAACGCCATGCAAGGACTCAGAATTGAGATTGAAGAATGTGATATTTGTGATAATATCTTAAGATATCTTCCAAAAAGGTTTAGTGAAAAGATCCTTGTTGTAGAGGAATCAAAATATGGTGATGTTTTGATAAGAGATATGTTACTTGGTATTCTTATAGCTTTTGAGTTAAGAACAAAAGAGGAACCTAATATTCAGAAATAAGTAGCATTCAAATCTACTAAGAAGACAAAGGGTAAGAAGTCATATTCAAGCAATGAGTCATACAGTTATGAAGAAGAAAATTATGGCAGAAGGAATAAATATTTAAGAATATTTAAAGATGCACAATCTGTTAGATGTTTCAATTGTGGAAAGTATGGTCACTATGCAACTAATTTTCAAGAAGCCAAAAATATCAATGATGAAAAAAAATAGGATTATAAGAACAGGGAGTTAGAAAAATATAGGTACCAAAATAAAGGTAAGGATGGACAAGGCATACAAGGGAATAAGTTCTTTCAAATACAAAAGAGGACCTACTATGCAGACGATGCAAGTACTCAAGTGATAGTGATAATAGTTTCTCTGATAATGATAAATATGAAGTCCTATTTCTAATAGAATAAAAAGAAGAAGTTAATAAAATGTCACAAATAATTCTCAAGTATTTTAGATGTGGTAATTTTGGACATCTTGAAGATATTTGTACAAAGAATGGTTTCAATTTTAGTGATGATGAATATGAGGATACACTTGAAGGACCAGAAGAGAATATTCTAATGGCACTATAAGAAGAAGGAGGTGATCCTATAGAAGACAAGTTAGAAAAGAATGAAGATGTTATCAAAGGCAAAAAAATAGAGGAAGAATAAGAAAAAGGAGAAGTTGATCTTGAGGGAGAGCTTATTTATGCTCTTAAAACCTTAAAGAAGGTAATAAAGCAAAACTCCCAACTTGAGATTCAGTTTCAAGAATGTGATGAAGAGAGAGGAAAGCTTATAGAGGATCTAAAAAAGTCAATGGCTAAGACAAAGAAGTTCAAGGATAAGTTAGAAGCAAAGGTATTAGAATGTGAAAAGTTAGAACAAGAAGTATCCCTACTAAGGGAAGAAGTAGAGAATTCTAAGGACAAGCTACACAAGTTTGGAAGAAGTTCAAATAATTTGGATAATATTATTGATGAGGCCTGGAAATGCCTCAATCATAACATGTTTTGAACACTGAAATTGCCTATAAACTCTTATGTTTAATCTAATATGCTAGTTAAGTTAATTCAATATGTTGTGTATTAACTATTTGCATGATGAATGTATCTGAAATACTATATTCTGATTTTTACAGCTTTTTGCATAAGTTTTATGTTGTTTTGTTATGATTTGCTGAATGAGATATGCTTAGGTTGATAGCAACATTTCACTAATCATGTTTTGATATGTCTCAAGCATTTATTTTACCTAAATCTGGCAACAGTGCAAGCAAACTATTACTGTGTAGCAAAAACTGGTTTTTCCCATGTAAATTCCAGCCAGATGCCAATGAATGGCAAGGCATGGAATTCACATGTGGAAAGAGATGAAGATCATTGGAATCTGATCCTGAGAAGTAACCCACATGAGAAATGTAGAGGAAATCATTTAAGGAGCCCACATTTGTTCATTCTGAAGTCTCTTCGGAATGAACAGATATCTTCGAAATGAGAAAACACAGTGTCTTCGGAATGAGCGATCTTTGGAATGAGCGGATCTTCGGAATGAGAATTGCAGTATCTTCAGAATGAGCCACTTATCTTCGGAATGAAAATAGAATGTGCTTTTTGACTTATTGACCGAATTTTGACACTGGAAAAAGGGAAATAAATATTGAAAAGGGTAAGGGAAAATATCTCAGATCTGCCTTTGCCGTCCTTGCCGACCAAAGCCACCATTTATGGAAAGATCAAGTTTGATCTTCTTCTAGGATAAAACCAGGAATTGTTGCAGCATAATAGGATTAGATATTTTGAGATATTCTCAGCTTGTTAGTAGATCTTAGGACATCTATAAATATGGCTCCCATTCAGGTTGAGCTAGTAGGAGTAGAGAGAGTGGAGATAGAAGATAGAGAAAGCAAAAAGTAGAAAATAGGCAATAACCAGAAAAGTGACTGTTACAGTCCTGTAACAGGTTTTCAACAGAATTATTGTAATCATGTGCTTGAATCAATAAAGTGTACTATTTCTATTTCATATTGCTTGTAAATGAGTGTGAGTAAGATCTAGAGAGAGAGAGACTCATACCTTCTTCTGGACAAGGAGGCTGGCCACTTCCAGACCTAGGAGGAGGACTAACAATAGGTTTTTATTCTGATTTTGCTTGATAATAGAATGAGTTGTAGAACTTGTCATTTCATTCCTTTGTAAACAACTAATGATATTTGCAATCTTAGCTTATTTTATGTTTTGTGATTAATGGTTTGGTTGTAATCCCCACTTTCAGCAAAGCTTTCAATTTATTGCAGACTGTCAATTCCAGAATTTACTATTTTTTGTAATTTCTTGCATTTTGTGTTGTTGTCAACCCCTGCACAGAAGATTGACAACCTTCTATTATAGAGCCTTGACAGGGTTTCATTTCCATGTTATAAGTAGGTTTCCATTGCTGCAAAAGTAAATAGATTTCCTTTCTGCAATTATAATCAGACTTTTAATTCTGCAACTGTTATTTCTGCAACATAATTAGGTCTCATTCTGCAATTGTAATTAGGATTTCATTTCTGTAGTTAATGATTAGTTTCCATTTCTGCAACTTAGATTAAGGTTTAATTCATGCAATTTAGAGATAGGAATGTCCTAAATCCCCCACACAATCGGTTTCACCAATAAGACCTGTTGCTCTAAATTGACCTAAGTTATAACCCTGTTCACCCCTTCTTTCGTAGATAGCCTTGTACACTACCCTGGATTGACAAATTCATTGAGAATTAATGATGTGTATAATGACTACGCATCATTTTGGCACCATTGTTGGGGAATTGTGTTGCTAGAAGGTGATAACAGTCCAATAGCTGTTAATTAGACTGAGCTGTGAAGATTCAAGATAAAATCTGAATAGAACAACTGGTTAAAGTAACAACTATTGACCTATAATTTATGTCATTTAAGAGTAAACATGAATGAGTAAGTCTAGGGATGAAAAAGGTAGAATTACCCAAAAGGATCCCTGGCTTGTTCCATTAAGGAGATCTTCACGCCTAAGGGGTGAATCACCTGTGTTTGAATTACCAGAAATATTGAAAGAAAAATCACCAGTCTCACCATCATTAGAACATTATGAGAAAGAAAAATCACCAGTCTCATCATCATTAGAACATCCTAAGAAAGAAGAATCATCAGACTCATTATCAATAGAGGATCTTGGACCTCTTGAGAGAGAAATTTGGATAAGTTTAACTAAGAAACCAGAAACTATGGCAGAGGGAGGCAATCTAGATAGAGATGGCCAACATGGCTATGTCCATAATGAAGGAGATGATCAGGATATTCCTCAACCTTCTAGAACATTTGAATATCCTATTCATTTGAATCCAACACAAAACTCTCCCATGAAAACCATTTCACCTTCAATACTTCCAACCTTTCGAGGTGTTGTATCTGAAGATCCTGATCAATTTTTGTTTGAATTCAAGGTAGTGTGTCAAACCTATGATTATGTAAATGACAATCAAAAACTTAAGGTCTTTCCCTCAACACTCAAGGACTCAACATTACGCTGGTTCATGAGCTTAGAGCCAAATTCCATCCGAACTTGGGATCAAATGGAAACTATGTTTTTAGACAAATATCAGGAGTATTGTCGTGTAAGGAACAGGAAAGATGAGTTATTCAGGATTAAACAAGAAGATGATGAAACATTAGAAGACTATCTTGATAGGTTCTCCTTTGTTCAAAGGAGATGTGGACTTGTAGAACCAGAGTTATGCAAAACCATCTTTTTGAGAGGATTACAAGATGAATCCAGAGAAGTATTGGATTTGATGGGAAAAGGGGATGTAAATACTCTCAGTAATGAGGAAATTGTGGGTCTCTATAGGAATTACTCTCGCAATAAGCAGGGAAGAAGAAAAAAGAGTACAAATGGCACTGATGTGAAGGAATTAATAGAGGAACTTGCAAATTTTAAAACTGATATTCTAGTGCAATTAAACACAACTTTGGGGGAAATGTCTGCAAAAGCAAAAACCATAGAACCTTTGGCAATTTATTGCCCAAGATGTAGAAATAAACATGCTTTGCAGGAATGTCCTTTGAATAAAACATCTATCTCAGCCATTTGTAGTATCTGTTCAAAGAAGCATTCAACTGATAAATGCAACTTGCTACCACAACTCAAAACTGTGTTAGAAAATCAGACTGAGGAACTCAACTATGTTGGACCAAAACAAGGGGGAAATTTCTCTCAATACCAAAATCCCCCTCATTTTCCTACAAATTGGGGGCATAATCCTTGGACTATGCCTTGGGGACAATCAGAACCACCCCAACGTCCTTGGAATTATCCTCAATGGACAAATTCCCAAGAATGGCCACAAACAAATTGGAGTAATTCAGCCTGGAATCAGAATCAAAACAACCCATCATGGAATCAAAACAACCCATCCTAGAATCAGAATCAGACTAATCCACATTGGATGCAAAATCAACCATAGTGGAATCAACAATACCAGTCCTATCCAAGGCAGCAAAGAAATCAAGGTCAAAATCAGCATTTGTTGCCTGCACCTAATCAAAATTTTCAAGAAAAATAGAACCAACCACAACAAACACAACAGGTGAAACAACCTCAACTTCCAGCTCAATCAGTCACTAATCCAAACAGCATGAGACAAGCATCCCCTGTCTATGTGGCTGAAGCTGAAGAAAATGTTGAAATAAATGTTATTGATTGTAGTAACATCCAACTTCGTTCAGGAAAAGTTGTACCTGAACCTATTTCAAATAAAAGCAAGGAAAATGAAGAGCAAGAACCTTTGGAACCAGTTAGAGTTGAACCAACAATAGAGAAAGAAGAAGAAAAAATAGAACCACAAGCAGAACAATTACCTTCATCAAGGATAATTCCATATCCTGAAAGATTCAATACCACAACAAAAAATTTTGAATCAGACCTGGTCAAGGAACTTAAAAAGTTAACTATATCATTGCCCTTATTGCAAGCCATTAAGGATATACCAATGATTAAAAGTACTATCCGAGATTTGTGCATTAGAAGAGCAGGAAGAAAAAAGAAAGCATTTCCCAAGACTGTTCAGGTTGAAGGAAAGATAGCTGATCTCTTATCTGGAAAACTAGTACCTCCAAAGTATAGTGACCCAGGAAGTCCAGTTATCACAGTTACCATAGGTTCAGTACCAATATCAAATGTCTTAGTAGATCTAGGAGCTGCAATAAATGTCATGACCAAGGATATAATGAAACAATTACAGCTCAAACATCTCAGCCCCACATTTACTAGTTTTAGAAATGGCTGATAGGTCAGTTGCAAAACTCGAAGGTATCATTGAAGATGTTCCTATAGAAGTTTCTTCTTGGGAATTCCCTGCAGATTTTTTGGTTTTACAACCAAGAAATTCAACACATGGATATCCCATCATTTTGGGAAGACCTTGGCTTGCAACTGCAGCAACCTTCATAGACTGCAGATCTAGAAAAATGACTATTTCAAATGGTATTGATCTAAAACAGATCTCTCTGTATCCTCCTGCAAGACCCTCCAACAATTTTTTAGGTCAGTTATGGTTTCCTGATTCAGATGAAGAATCAGAGGAGGTTATTTCCACACTAGCCACCTTGGTAGTAAGGGAACACACAGAAGACCTCCATGACACAGAAAATTCAGAAAATGAAACTATCCTAATGAATGTTCTGCATGAACAAGGGTTAGAAGAGGAAGCAAGTAAATATCCAACAATTGTTAAGGAATGAGGAGAACCAAAACTCTGAAGGTGAACCATCTGTACTATTACAGGAAAACTCTGTTTCACTACCACATGGGTGGCACCATCACCTGATTTTTCCTTCTCACTGTTCCATACAGGATATGCTTCCATCAAGAAATAATGAAACAAAAACTTCTTATTTCCTTCCATCTCAACAGTGTCCTCTTAACTCCCTAATCACTAAGTATGAAGAAGTGAATTCAGTCCTTCCAAATACAAAACAAATAGAAGTCCAGCCAGGCAAATTTTTGAATATTTACAGCTGGCTTACTAGGGAAGAGGAAGACAAATTGATAGCTGTCTTGCAGAAGCATGTTCATGCTTTTGCTTGGGACTATAAAGATATGTCAGGAGTTCACCCTGATATATGCACCCATAGAATTTATACTGAAGAAGTCAAGCCAGTAAGACAACCCCAGAGAAGACTGAATCCTGCCCTAAGGGATATTGTAAAGGAAGAAATTGAAAAACTTCTGGAGGTAGGATTCATTTACCCAATTTTTGATAGCCAGTGGGTCTCTCCATTGGTTATAGTTCCTAAGAAAAATGGAAAAATGAGAGTATGTGTAGACTATAGAGAGCTGAATAAAGTGACATACAAAGACCATTTTCCATTACCTTTCATAGATCAGGTGTTAGATACCCTTTCTGGAAAGAGATACTTTTGTTTTCTTGATGGATTTAGTGGATATAATCAAATTCAGATTGCACCTGAAGATCAAGAGAAAACAACCTTTACCTATCCATGGGGAACATTTGCCTATAGGGTTTTACCTTTTGGTTTGTGTAATGCCCCAACAACATTTCAACAAGCAGTTTTAGCAATTTTTTCTGATCTGACTACCAACAGTGTTGAGATATACATGGATGATTTCACAGTATGTGGACAGACTTTTGACTTTACATTAGAAAACCTTGACAAAGTTTTAACTCGCTATGAAACATACCAGTTATCCTTGAATCCAGAAAAATGTTTTATGATGATGAAGGAAGGAATAGTTCTTGGTCATCACATCTCTCTTCAAGGGATCCAGGTTGATCCAAAGAAGGTGGAAATTATCAAGAACCTCCTTCCTCCTAAAACTCAGACTGATGTCAGAAGCTTCCTAGGACACATTGGTTTTTACCGTAGGTTTATTCCCAGCTTTAGCACAATAGCCAATCCCATGTTTGCCCTATTGACTAAAGATTCTAAATTTTCCTGGACTGTAAGGTGTCAGGAATCATTTGAAGCTCTGAAAGAGAAATTAGTAACTCCACCTATGTTAAGAGGACCTAATTGGACATTACCATTTCACATACAGGTTGATGCTTCCAATACTGCAATTGGAGCAGCATTAGGACAAATTGACAATGGTGAACACTATGCCATCTACTACATTAGCAAGAATTTGATAGGAGCTGAGAAAAATTATACCACAACTGAGAAAGAATTCTTGGCAGTAATTTATGCCATCAACAAATTCAAGCATTACATCACAGGTTATCAAATATTTATTCACACAGATCACACAACCATTAAATATTTGATGAATAAGCCTATGGTAAGTGCAAGAATTATTCATTGGTTACTATTGCTACAAGAATTTGATATCACTATAATCAACAAACCAGGAAAAGCTAATGTTGTAGCAGATTTCTTGTCCAGATTACAGAACACAGATGAAGGGGAATTAGTTGAAGACACCTTTCCTGATGAAAAATTATTTGCTATATCAGTCCAATCACCTTGGTTTGCAGATATAGCCAATTACTTGGTCACAGGGAAAGTTCCTCCACATTTCACTTCAAAACAGAAAAAACAATTGATCAAACAGAGTTCTTCTTTTGAATGGATCAAGGGTATACTTTTTAAGTGCAGTCCTGACCATGTGTTACGTAGGTGCATCCGAAAGGATGAGGTGTATGATATCCTTAGGGCTTGTCATGATGAACCCTCAGGTGGACACTACTCTGTAAAAAGCACAATTAGGAAAATCTTAGGGACAGGATATTATTGGCCATCTCTTCACAAGGATGTGAAAAAGTACATCAGGCATTGTGATGCATGCCAAAGAATGGGGAAACCCACTCATACAAATGAAATGCCACTACAGCCTCAATTGGTTTTAGAGCCATTTGAGAGGTGGGGGCTTGATTTTGTAGGACCTATTGATCCACCTTCTCAAGGAAAGGTGCATATTCTAGTATGCACTGATTACTTGACAAAGTGGGTAGAGGTGCGTGCTTTCAAACATGCTCGTGAAGAGAAGGTCACTGATTTCTTGTATACTCAGATTTTTCAGAGATTTGGAGCTCCTCGGTCTATCACCACAGACCAAGGACCCCAATTTGCATCTAAAGTCATTGAGGCATTTACAGAATTATACGAAATCAAACATAGAAAATCATCACCTTATCACCCACAAGCAAATGGCCAGGTTGAGGTAACAAAATAGGGAACTAGAATGAATCTTAACAAAAATAGTAGCTTTTCATAGGAGAAACTGGCTAGATAAATTACATGAAGCAGTGTGGGCTTACAATACTACTTGGAAATCCACTACTGGATTCACACCTTATGAACTAGTCTTTGGTAAAAAGCCCCTCTTACCTATTGAATTTGAGCTACTAACACTACGCACAACATTGGAAATTGGAATTGAATTGTCACAAGCATAGACAGATAGGATTCTACAGCTGAATGCATTGGATGAACTTAGGTTGGATGCTCTGCACCAAACTGAAGTAATTCAAGAGCAGAGGAAGATGTGGCATGACAATCACATTCAGCAAAGGAAACTTCAACAAGGAGATTGGGCTTTACTATTTGATTCTCGCTATGAGGACTTCCCTGGAAAGCTGAGAACTAGATGGCTTGGACCTTACCAGATTGAAGAGGTATTTGACAATGGAGCAGCTCATTTATCTCCTATTGATGGGTCACAGAGAAAGTTGGTAGTGAATGGACATCGCCTCAGGGTGTACCATACACCTCTGACTAAAGAGGAATTCTTGCAGCAGCTTGACAGTTTGGATACACAACAGGTGGAAGAAATTTCCTCTTCCACTTCAAAACAATCAGCATGATCATGGATTTCAAGAAAAAAAAAAAAAATACAAAAAAATCAGAAAAAGTAGAAAACAAAAAGATGAATAAATTTTGATTATGAATTCCTTCATGGGCATGATTTTAGGGAAATCATGAATTCCTTCATGGGCATAGTCAGAATCAAGAAAAGAATCAAGAAAAAAGAGAGAAAAGGAGAGGTAAAAAAATAAAAAAAAAAAAAAAAGAGAGAAAAATGAATAACTCAGCAGTGAAAACCTTTTCTAAGGCACTATTGGGTTGGTATGCATGAAAACCAGTTTTCGGCATGCATAACCTTGAAAATTTCTGAACCATCATTGTACAAATTCACCAACTGCACTTGTTTTGAAATATTGCAGAAAATCTCAATGAGAACATCAACAGAAGCAGTCATCTTTCAAAAACTTGCATTAACTTGTTTTAATCAGGTATATATTTCTTACATTTCTTCATTGTAAATGATTGGTATATAGTATATAACAATTAACCATTAGCATAAAAGGTATCCATAAGAGTTGGCATACTTAAAACATGTTTTGAGAATGGGAATATTGATTTCTGCCTAATCTTCGAAACAAGAATGCCAAAAATAGTGTCTGCTATCTTCTTCAGACTAATTGTTGTATTGTCTTCGGATTGAAATTGTCTTCGGAATGACAGCAGAATGAATGTTGCACTTTGTCTTTGAAATGAAGCTTTGTCTTTGAAATGACGATTTGTCTTCGAAATGAAGCTTTGTCTTCAGAATGATGATTTGTCTTCACAATGAAGCATCATCTTCGAAATGAAGCTTCATCTTCGAATGAAGCGATTTGTCTTCAGAATGAAGCAGGAATTGTCTTCGGAATGAAGTTCTGTCTTCGAAATGATTTGCCTTCGCAATGCAGCCTGATATTTCGAAAGAGGATTTGTCTTCGAAATGAGGATTTATCTTCGAAAGAGGATTTGTCTTCGAAAAGAGTATTTTACATCACAAAGAAGCATGATCTTCGGAATGAAGACTTGTCTTCGGAATGAAATCATAATCTTCAGAATGAAGACTTGTCTTCAGAATGAAGTCATAATATTCAGAATGAAGTTTTGTTTTTGCAATAGATCATAATCTTTGGAAAGAGCATTCAATATAATATCTCCACGTGGCATCCAAGGAAGAAAAGAAATACGATCAAATAAAAATTCTTTTGGCTGCATACGAGAAATGAACATGTGTCAGTTAGGATATGGTTTATTTTTGCACCCATTTAGAAAGTACCAGAATCACGGAGGACGTGACCAACAGTATGCCACCAATTTTTGATGCTGATAAACATGCACGTGAGAGTCCGCAGGAAAAATAGAAAAACTAAAAATGAGTAAGGTGGATCTGACGGCAAGGACATCTATGCAACCATTGATGGACATGTGTTCGAAGCAAAAATAGAAACGTGTGCCACTCTTCTTTTCGAAGACATATTTGCTAGCGCAAAATGACTACGAGGTACAGTGCTCAGATTACGGTTCATTTCAAAGAACAAAAATAGGGCAATTGAAAACTTGGAACCAAACCCTACAAAGTTGCAAACACCAGAAACCAGAGATCCAGCAGAGGAATAGCAGCAGAAGTGAGCAGTTTGTGACGTACCAAGACAGGAAAATGGGGCGAAAAATGAGAATGGAACCAGCGGATACCACCCACCTCCGAGAAAATCTAGAAGTGCTACAGATTTTTGAAGATGGAGGGCTTATGCCATTTTTGGATAAGTTTAATGGGTCCTCTGAAGATTTGGCCGGCATGTTCACCCACACATTCAGAAACAACCGGGCACACGTTAACGACATGACTATTGAGGTAACCCCTAAAGTTTTGAGTCAAATTACTGAGCTGCCATTAGAAGGTCTTCCAATTTCTAGGTCTGGCAAAAATACATTGGTAAATACAGTTAATCAATTTTTGGAAGAAAATGATAGGGCACCAGAATATTTAACACATAATAACACATGCAAGGGGGTAAAAAGGGCCAGCCTGCAGGAACCCTGGGATGAAGTGGCCACATGGGTAATCAAATTTCTAACCTGTGAAGGGCAGTATGTACTATTGTCAGGGCATCATATAAAAATTTTAAACCATCTCAGACATGGTAGGCAACAACCAGATGTTAGGGTAAATCTTCCCCTATACCTGCACCAAGAATTGAAAAACATGGCAAAAAGATATCAGGAAGGAAAAGGGAGTCTTCGCCACCATGGTCTCATCAAACTAGTTTGCCAGCACCATTTTAGAGGAAACCCTAGGAGCTTTGAGAGGTTTTACTCTACCTTAAATGATGTAATTTTTGGAGATGAGGATGAAGAGGAAGAAACAGATACTACTGATGTTGTTGTAGAAGAAGAAACACTGTAGAAGATGTTGCAGAAGATGAAACAGAAACTACTGTAGAAGCTATTGCAGAAAAAGAAACACACCCAATAGCAACAGAACACCTTGCTCCAGAACCTTCAACTTCGTGAGCCAAGAAGCAAAAGAAAAGAGGGTCTGAAACTGGCAGCAGAATAGAAAAATAGAAGAAGGTCCATTTTTTTGAAGTTGCAACTGATTTGTCAAACAGGGAAATGAAGCACCTAGCCCAACAGGGGAAGAAACAACAAGGGAAACAGAAGCATCTGAAACTGACCCCACAACCCCTGTTGTCACCAAAAAATAGAGCAAAAAGAAGAAGTTTGCATCTGGAACTAGGAGGTCTACAAGACTCCACTTGAGGGAAATGGCAGACCAGGTCATAGAACAAGAAGGTGGACAAAGCAGTCCAGATGTCACAGAGATACAACCAGCCCCTGAAAACTTTCTAGAATTCCCTAAACAGATAATTGAGGAAGAGGCTGGGCAGGATAATTTGGAGGTGGCTACAGTTCAACAGGCCACAGAACTGGTAGATGCAATTATAGACAGTTTCATAGAGCCTCCTGAACAAGAGCAGATAGATGTTGCAGAGGAAGAGATAGTTGTTGAGCAGCCTACTATAGTTGACTTGTCTGCATCTAATTCTGAAGCAGAAACAGAGGAGGAAGACATCACAGAGCAGCTGAGAGTAGCAAGGAGTGTTGTCAAAACACAAACCAGATGGATTGAAGAGAGAGAAAACATCATTGAGATGCAGGAAAGAAAAATTGTAGAGTTACAGTAAGAAGTGGCAGAATTGAGAGAAAGGTTGTCACAGTCTGAAAAATAGCCAATTGTATCCATTGATGAGGATGATTTGGCTCAATTGCTTGTGGATTTATCTAGGGCAGATGACTCTGTTGAGGCAGACATAGGTGCTCATTCTGAAGAAGCACCCTTTCATTCTGAAGAAGTGCCTTCTCATTCAGAAGCACCCTTTCATTCTAAAGATGCTTCAGAATTGGCAAAAAGCATAGCAAAAAATATTGGAGATGAGTCACCAACACAGGAACAGTCCAAGCAGTAGCATGAAACTGATCAAGTAAGTACTTCTATTGATGTCCCTATATTTCAAACTATTACACCATCAGTAGAAGTAGCAGATAAGGGGGTGCAAGTGGAATTACTATCTGATGACAACCCAATAGAAATAGCAGATAAGGGGGTACAGGTAGAATTATTGACAGATGAACAACCACTAGAAGTGGCAGAAAAAGGGGTTCAGGTAGATCTGCTACCTAGAGTTCCACCTGTAATCAGACCACCTAATACTGTGTCCCTAGAACAATACAATGCAGACATAGCCAGTTGGGTGATTAGATATGAGAAGCTTGCCACTAAGACTAAAAAATTCAAATTAGAAGGAAAACAGCTAGAGGCCAAGGAAACAGAGATTCAAGCATTGAAAGAAAAGGTGTCTGATTTATGTCAAATTGCTGAATTTTTAGTCCAATTCAGACGGCCAGCCAGATTTTACAGTCTTATTCTGAAGGAGAAATACCTCAGATGGCAGGTCATGAGGATTAGTTCAAGTCTTCCATATAAATTGGACACCACTACAGATTTCCTGGAAGCATACTTTGACAACCCTATTGAGCAAAAAAATCTCCTGTGTGAACTATTTTTACATAGCTTCTTTATTCCAGAAGAAGTAGAATTTCATCCTCAAATCTACATTGGAGATGTTCAATTGAGGGCATTCATGTCCACCTTGCAGAATCAATTTTATTGGGACCAGGAGAAAAGGCAGAATAAAGAGATTGAAACAAGAGCTGAATTGTTAGTCAGAGCAATTCAGCCAAATCACCCCATTATCACAAGACAACACTTCACCATGATGAACAGGGATGATGTGAAGAGAATGTACTTGACAAACTTGAGGGACTGTGTGAACAGATTCCACAATTTTTGTAATGACAATTTTATGCCAACATTATCAGTCTGTAGAAATAGATGGGCTGAACTTTCCATGTCTTTGCAGAAAAGAGAACCCATTTCCCCCATCAACTTAGAATGGTCTAGAAGAAGGGCAGAAGGAGTAATACAGTTGATTGAAATCATGCAACATAATTGGATAGGTCTCAGATTTAGGCCTCCAACCATCATCACTCCAGTTCCATTCTACTTTGAAGAAGATGCCCAACCTGATGAACAATTTGAAGAATGGCTCAGGGACCTTCAGAAGAACAGGGGATTTTATATAGGCAAGAAGTTGTTCTACAGGTCATGGAATTTGACCATGGACATATGTGATTCCATAGCCCAATAGAATGCATGAGGACATGCATCAATATAAGTTGGGGGGAAAATGATGAGGCCTGGAAATGCCTCAATCATAACATGTTTTGAACACTGAAATTGCCTATAAACTCTTATGTTTAATCTAATATGCTAGTTAAGTTAATTCAATATGTTGTGTATTAACTATTTGCATGATGAATGTATCTGAAATACTATATTCTGATTTTTACAACTTTTTGCATAAGTTTTATGTTGTTTTGTTATGATTTGCTAAATGAGATATGCTTAGATTGATAGCAGCATTTCACTAATCATGTTTTGATATGTCTCAAGCATTTATTTTACCTAAATCTGGCAACAGTGCAAGTAAATTGTTATTGTGCAGCAAAAACTAGTTTTTCCCATGTAAATTCCAACCAACTGCCAATGAATGGCAAGGCATGGAATTCACATGTGGAAAGAGATGAAGACCATTGGAATCTGATCCCGAGAAGTAACCCACATGAGAAATGTAGAGGAAATCATTTAAGGAGCCCACATTTGTTCATTCCGAAGTCTCTTCGAAATGAACAGATATCTTTGAAATGAGAAAACATAGTGTCTTCGAAATGAGCGGATCTTCGAAATGAGAATTGCAGTATCTTCAGAATGAGCGGATCTTCGGAATGAGAATTGTAGTATCTTCGGAATGAGCCACTTATCTTCAAAATGAAAACAGAATGTGCTTTTTGACTTATTGACCAAATTCTGACGTTGTGATGCAGGAGCATCCGGTGGCAGCAGAGCAATCTTGCATCAACAAAAAAAAAAAATTCTAAGTGTTTGCCTTGATGTCGCGATATCGCGACAGAGAAAAGTGTCGCGATATCACGACATGTCGCATTTTCGTGACTCAGGAAGGAGAGAGAAGGCACGGAGCAAAAATGTCACGATTTCATGTGACAAATCGTGACTGAAAGAAGACAGGAAAGGCCAGAGAAGAAAATGTCACGATTTCGTGACATGTCGGAATATCGCGACCCGAGAGGCAAGGAGGAGGCAGAAAGGAAAGATGTCGTGATATCGCGACATGTCGCGATTCTCGTGACTCAAAAAGGAGAGAGAAGGATCGAAAGGAAAGTGTCGCGATATCGTGACATGTCGCATTATCGTGACCAAAGGACGAGAGAAGGCAAAGGAGAAAAAGTGTCACGATATCGCGACATGTCGCATTATCATGACCAAAGGACGAGAGAAAGCGCAAGGAGAAAAAGTGTCGCGATATCGCGACATGTCGCATTTTCGTGACCAAAAGGCGAGAGAAAGCGCAAGAGAGAAAAGTGTCGCGATATCGCGACATGTCGCATTTTCGCGACCAAAGGGCGAGAGAAAGCGCAAAGGAGAAAAAGTGTCGCGATATCGTGACATGTCGCATTATCATGACCAAAAGGCGAGGGAAGGACGGAGAGAGAAAAGTGTCACGATATCGCGACATGTCGCATTATCGTGACCAAAAGGCGAGAGGAGGCGCAAGAGAGAAAAAGTGTCGCGATATCGCGACATGTCGCATTTTCGCGACTCGCAAAGGGCAGGAAGGCCGAAAAGCAAAAGTGTCGCGATATCGTGACATGTCGCATTTTCGTGACTCGAAAAGGGGCAAGAAGGCAGTGAAGCAAAAATGTCGCGATATCGCGACATGTCGCATTTTCGTGACCAAAAAAAGGAAAGAAAAGGCAGGCGGTTACAGGGGCCGTTATAGAGGAAATTATCGAGCGATGGGTATACCGAACGTCATCATTGGTTGACAGGCGGACAGAGTCTACAGTGGCAGCACTGGACAAGCACGTGGCACCAAGGTGCAATGAAAGCAGACGAAGATCAAGAGTCAAAAAGAAAGACATTTCGAAAGCCAAGACAACGAAGAGGCACGGGAAATGAAACGAAGGGTCAAAAAAGGGAAACGGAGAGTCACGCCAGAGATTTTAAAAGGGGAAGCGAAGGCATGCACAAGGGTCGGAAAACTGTGGAGACAGAGTTGTAGACGTGAAGGCAAGAGGGCCATTCTGGACCTGTTTAGGCTATTTTTCTTCCAGGGTGAAAGATGTTGTAATATAAACTATCTTTCGGGATAAAGGAGTTTATTTGGCAGACTGCTGCCATTATTGTAATATTTTTCTGAATTGTTGAATGAGAATTGAGAATTTGGCGTGAGCGATTTTGGCTCCCCATCAAGTGGTATCAGAGCAGGAGTTCCTGAGTGTGTGAGCAGATCGTCGAAAGTGAGGCAGTTTGCACCAGGATCTATGGAAGGGTTGTGAGAAGAGAGTGAGGAAGAATGCCTCCATGAAGAAACCATGGTGGTGGGAGAAATGTGGTACCTGAAGAAGATTTTAGAGCTTTGTAGAGGCAAGTGCAAGCCCTACAAGAGGAGTTGCGAAGAGGGGTTGAACCAAGAAGAGAAGATCATAGTGAAGATGAAGCTTGGGAGGTTGATAATCCATCAGAAGAAGAAGAAGCAATGGATCCTGCAGAAGCCAGATTGGTTAAGGCCATATCTCGGATCGGGAAGAAGACAAAGTTTGATGTCTCCACGTATTCTGGGAATCTCAATCCAGAGGAGTTGATTGATTGGATCAATGATATGGAGGAGTATTTTGAGTATGAGGAGGTTGTAGATCCAGATCGGATCAAGTTTGCAAAAATGAAGTTGAAAGGCCATGCTTGCATATGGTGGAAAGAAGTGCAGCTAGAAAGAAATAGAAGCAGAAAGGAAAAGATAACCAGATGGGATCGAATGGTAGAGAAGTTGAAGAGACAGTTTATTCCTGTAGATTACGAATTGGACCTGTTGAGAAAAATGCAGAGTTTGAGACAGTCAAACAAATCTATCAAAGAATATACAGAGGAGTTTTACCAGATCTCAATCAGAACTGGCCATTCAGAGGCTAACAAGGAGAAGGTGGCCCGTTACATCAATGGGTTGAGAACCAGTATTCAAGAAGAATTGAGTCTGGTTAGGGTGAGCACCATTGAGGATGCTTACCAGTTTGCCCTCAAAGTCGAAGAGAAGCTGAACAGACGGTTTGAGGGTAAGCAAAGAGGAAGAGGTCATGGTGGAAGAACTGGTGGAAGGACCAGTGGAGAAAAATATAAGGATCAGATGAAGGCTGGTGAAACCAGTAATACCCAGGATCAAGAAGAGGGGAACACCTACCAACCCCGTAATCAGAACAATGGTTACCCAAGAGGGAGAGGTAGATCTGGACGTGGATTTGGAAGGGGAGGATTTCGTGGAACCTATTTCCACTATGGCGAAGAAGGACATCGAGCATACGAGTGTCCACAACACCGAGAAAGGATGAATAAGAGACCTGAGGGTCCTGCCAGAGCTGCTGTAGCAGATGAAGGTGCTGAATCAGAACATTCTGAGGAGGCAGAGGGAGGAGAAGTTATGGTCACAAGGAGGACCCTGTTGAATGAGGAGAAAGGATCAGACCAGAGGAGGAGCCTGTTTCGCACAAGGTGCAGAAGTTTGGGTAAGGTCTATAATATCATTATAGATAATGGTAGTACTGATAACTTGGTCTCAGAAGAAATGGTTACTAAGTTACAGTTAAAGAGGAGAAGCCACCCGCATCCATATCGGATTGCGTGGTTATAGAAGGACCATAGGGCTTTGGTCAGTGAGCAATGCTCGATGAAATTTAATATTGGGAATTACTGTGATGAGGTCCTGTGTGACATCCTGCCTATGGATGCTTGTCATTTGTTGTTGGGAAGGCCATGGCAGTTTGATCGGTGTGCAGTGCATGATGGTCGCGCCAACACTTACTCAGTGACGAAGAATGGAGTGCGCCATAAGCTGAAGCCCTTGAAGGAGGCGGGCGAAAAGGTATGTAGCAGTGCTAGAATCTGTTTAGTTGAAGGGGGAAGATTTTTGGATAGTTTAAAGCATGAGCATATGTGCTATGCATTAATTCCTAGAGTTAGGAAGGAAGAATGCAAGGATACCCCTGTAGAAGTCTTAGGACTATTAGAAGAATTTCTAGACATTATATCTGATAATGTGCCTGAGGGTTTACCACCAGTGAGGAAGATCAGTCACCATATAGATTTGGTACCAGGATCTAGTTTACCCAATAAGGCAACACATAGAATGACTCCTACAAAACCGAAGAGCTGAACAGGCAAGTCCAAGAGTTGCTGGAGAAGGGACTGATTTGGGAGAGCTTGAGTCCATGTGCAGTACCTACAGTACTAGCACCAAAGAAATATGGAGAGTGGAGAATGTGTACAGACTCTCGAGCCATTAACAAGATCACCATAAAGTACAGATTTCCATTGCCAAGGATGGATGACATTATGGACTGTTTGAGTGGAGCCAAGTACTTCACAAAGATTGATCTGAAGAGTGGTTATCATCAGATTCGTGTCAGAGAAGGAGATGAGTGGAAGACAACCTTCAAGACCAGAGAGGGTTTGTATGAATGGTTGGTCATGCCATTTGGGCTAACCAATGCACCAAGCACATTCATGCGACTGATGAATGAGGTATTGAAAGAATTTTTAGGCAAATTCATCATTGTCTATTTGGATGATATTTTAATATTTAGCAGAACCCTGGAAGAGCATCTGATGCATATCAGAAGGGTTTTTGAGAAGCTACGGGAGGAGCAGTTGTTAATTAATCTGAAGAAGTGTAATTTCGTGAAGGAGTTAGTGTACCTGGGATTTGTCATCTCAACCGAAGGTCTAAAAATGGACCCAAAAAAAGTGAGAGCTATCATTGAATGGCCTACTCCGAGAAGCACGACTGAGGTAAGATCATTTCATGGTCTAGCAAGTTTTTACAAGAAATTCATTAGGAATTTCAGCAATATTTGTGCACCCCTTACAGAAACAATGAGAGGGGATAAGAAAGAATTTAAGTGGACCTTAGGAGCAGATAAGAGCTTTGATATGTTGAAGAAGAAGGTTACAGAGCAACCTATTTTGGCACTTCCAGATTTTAATAAGGTATTTCAGGTAGATTGTGATGCTAGTGGTAGTGCCATAGGAGCTGTTTTGAGTCAAGAAGGTAAACCTGTTGCTTACTTTAGTGAGAAACTCAATGATGCTAGGAAGAAGTATTCAGTTTATGATCAAGAGTTTTATGCTATAGTTCAGGCTCTAAAGAAGTGGCGACATTACTTGTTGCCAAAAGAGTTTGTTCTATATACTGATCATCAGGCCTTACAATATATTAATAGCCAAGGGAAGCTAAATCAGAGGCACCTGAAGTGGGTTGAGTTTCTACAGAGTTATACCTTTGTGTTGAAGCACAGGAGCGGAAGGTCAAACAGAGTTGCAGATGCCTTAAGTAGAAGGCAGTGTTTGTTGACAGAAATGAAGGTGGAAGTGGTAGGATTTGATGAACTGAAGGGTTTGTACCCTGAAGATCCTGATTTTGCAGAAGCCTGGAAGGCTTGCTTGGCACCTGTCACTTTGGACAGGACCAAGTGGTTGGATTTTTTGATCCAAGATGGAATGTTGTTTAGAGGAAGTCAATTATGCATTCCAAGGAGTTCAATGAGGGAAAATCTGGTCAAGGAGAAACACAATGGAGGGCTGGCTGGACATTTTGGTCGGGATAAGACCATTGCCCTGGTTAGTGAGAACTACTATTGGCCACAACTGCAGCAAGATGTGAAGAGGTTTGTGCAAAGCTGTAGAGTATGCCAGATGGCGAAAGGTGTGAACCAGAACACTGGATTATATCAGCCATTACCTGTACCAGAGAGACCATGGGAGGACGTCAGCATGGATTTCGTTCTTGGTCTACCAAGGACACAATGGGGAAATGACTCCATATTTGTGGTGGTTGATAGGTTTTCAAAGATGGCACATTTTATCCCTTGCCAGAAAACTAGTGACGCAGTTCACATTGCAGGTTTATTTTTCAAAGAGGTGGTACGACTTCATGGTCTACCAAAGAGTATCATTTCTGATAGAGATACCAAGTTTGTGGGGTATTTCTGGAGGACCTTGTGGAAGAAATTGAAGACAGATTTGAAATTCAGTTCTGCATACCACCCACAGACTGATGGCCAAACGGAGGTGGTGAATAGAAGTCTGGGAAATCTATTGAGATGCTTGATAGGAGATAAGCCCACGGGATGGGATTTGGTTTTGCCATAGGCAGAATTTGCATACAACAATTCTGTCAATAGGAGTACTAACAAATCTCCATTCCAGATAGTGTATGGGAGCAGTCCAAGGAATGCTTCTGAGTTGAGGAAGATGGATACAGGGGAAAAGTGCAGTGCCGAGGCTGAGGACTTTGCAGAGCATCTGAAGAGCATGCATGAAGAAGTGAAGAAGCACATTACTAACATGAATAACCAATATAAGACAAGGGCAGACCAGAAGCGACGGTTCAAGGAATTCACAGTGGGAGATGAAGTCATGGTCCATCTGAGAAAAGAAAGATTTCCTGCTAAAACCTATAACAAGCTGAAGATGAAGAAGTTTGGACCATGCCGAATTATAGGAAAATGGGATTCAAGCAATGCGTATGAAGTGGAATTGCCAAGTGGCCTTAACATATCACCTATTTTTAACATTGCAGATTTGGTAGAATATCATGAAGGAGGCAGTAGCGAGACACCAAGTGCAGAATTGTGGAGTATTCCAACATCTACTCCAGCAACAGGTGAGATCGAGGAAATACTAGACACTCGAGCAGGAAGAAGTACCAAGAACAGGCAGTATTCTGAATATCTGGTCAAGTGGAAGGGCAGGCCTATCGAAGATGCAACTTGGTTGTCAAAAATAGAGGTCGACCACCTAGGTCTTCCTCCAATAGTACAGAAGTGAAGGACACTTCTCAATCCACCCCGGGTGTCTGATGCAGGAGCATCCGATGGCAGCAGAGCAATCTTGCATCAACAAAAAAATTTCTAAGTGTTTGCCTTGATGTCATGATATCGCGACAGAGAAAAGTGTCGCGATATCATGACATGTCTTCATGACTCAGGAAGGAGAGAGAAGGCACGGAGCAAAAATGTCATGATTTCATGACATGTGAAATCATGACCAAAGAAGCAGAAAGGAAGAAGAAAATATCATGATTCTGACATGTCACAATCGTGACCGAAGAAGAAAGGAAGAAAGGAAAGTGTCACGATATCATGACATGTCACGATTTTACGACCAAAAAGGAGAAAGAGGATCCAGAAAGGAAAGATGTCACGATATCATGACATGTCGCATTATCGCGACCAAAGGACGAGAGAAAGCGCAAAGGAAAAAAAGTGTCATGATATCACGACATGTCGCATTATCGTGACCAAAGGATGAGAGAAAGCGCAAAGGAGAAAAAGTGTCATGATATCGTGACATGTCGCATTATCGCGACCAAAGGATGAGAGAAAGCGCAAAGGAGAAAAAGTGTCGCGATATCGCGACATGTCGCATTATCGCGACCAAAAGACGAGAGAAAGCGCAAAGGAGAAAAAGTGTCGCGATATCGCGACATGTCGCATTTTCATGACCAAAAGGCGAGAGAAGGCGCAGGAGAGAAAAGTGTCGCGATATCGCGACATGTCGCATTTTCGCGACCAAAAGGCGAGAGGAGGCGAGAGAGAGAAAAGTGTCGCGATATCGCGACATGTCGCATTTTCATGACTCGCAAGAGGCAGGAAGGCCGAAAAGCAAAAGTGTCGCGATATCGCGACATGTCGCATTTTCGTGACTCGAAAAGGGGCAGGAAGGCAGTGAAGCAAAAATGTCGCGATATCGCGACATGTCGCATTTTCGTGACCAAACAAAAGGAAAGAAAAGGCAGGCGGTTACAGGGGCCATTACAGAGGAAATTATCGAGCGATGGGTATACCGAACGTCATCATTGGTTGACAGGCGGACAGAGTCTACAGTGGCAACACTGGACAAGCACGTGGCACCAAGGTGCAATGAAAGCAGACGAAGATCAAGAGTCGGAAAGAAAGACGTTTCGAAAGCCAAGACAACGAAGAGGCACGGGAAATGAAACGAAGGGTCAAAAAAGGGAGACGGAGAGTCACGCCAGAGATTTTAAAAGGGGAAGCGAAGGCATGCACAAGGGTCAGAAAACTATGGAGATAGAGTTGCAGACGTGAAGGCAAGAGGGCCATTCTGGACCTGTTTAGGCTATTTTTCTTCCAGGGGAGAAGATGTTGTAATATAAACTATCTTTCGGGATAAAGGAGTTTATTTGGCAGACTGTTGCCATTATTGTAATATTTTTCTGAATTGTTGAATGAGAATTGAGAATTTGGCGTGAGCGATTTTGGCTCCCCATCACGCTGGAAAAAGGAAAATAAATATTGAAAAGGTTAAGGGAAAATATCTCAGATCTGCCTTTGTCATCCTTGCCGATCAAAGCCACCATTTATGGAAAGATAAAGTTTGATCTTCTTCTAGGATAAAACCAGGAATTATTGCAGCATAATGGGATTAGATATTTTGAGATATTCTTAGCTTGTTAGTATATCTTAGGAAATCTATAAATATGGCTCTCATTCAGGTTGAGCTAGAAGAGGGTAGAGTAGAGAGAGTGGAGATAGAATATAGAGAAAGCAGAAAGTAGAAAATAGGCAATAACCAGAAAAGTGACTGTTACAGTCCTGTAATAGGTTTTCAATAGAATTATTGTAATCATGTGCTTGAATCAATAAAGTGTACTATTTCTATTTCATATTTTTTGTAAATGAGTGTGAGTAAGATCTAGAGAGAGAGACTCATACCTTCTTCTGGACAAGGAGGCTAGCCACTTCCAGACCTAGGAGGAGGACTAACATCAAGTTTTTATTCTGATTTTACTACAGTAGAATGAGTTGTAGAACTTGTCATTTCATTCCTTTGTAAACAACTAATGATATTTGCAATATTAGCTTATTTTATGTTTTGTGATTAATGGTTTGGTTGTAATCCCCACTTTCAGCAAAGCTTTCAATTTATTGCAAACTGTCATTTCCAAAATTTACTGTTTTCTATAATTTCCTGCATTTTATGTTTTGCTATCAACCCCTGCACAGAAGATTGACAACCTTCTATTACAAAGCCTTGATAGGGTTTCATTTCCATACTATAAGTAGGTTTTCATTACTGCAAAATTAAATAGATTTTCTTTCTACAATTATAATCAAACTTTTAATTCTACAACTGTTATTTCTGCAACATAATTAGGTCTCATTTTGCAATTGTAATTAGGATTTCATTTCTATAATTAATGATTAGTTTCCATTTTGGCAACTTATATTAAGGTTTAATTCATGCAATTTAGAGATAGGAATGTCCTAAATCCCCCACATAATCGATTTCACCAATAAGACCTGTTGCTCTAAATTGACCTAAGTTATAACCTTGTTCACCCCTTCTTTCGCAGATAGCCTTGTACACTGCCCTGGATTGACAAATTCATTGAGAATTAATGATGTGTATAACGACTATGCATCAATTATCAAGTCACAAATCCTACATCAAGCAAAATAGGTCTTGTTTTTGAACAAGATCAAAAGAAATAATAAAAAAAGTCAACCTCAAGTTCTGAAGAAGAAGAAAATTTAGAAGAATATAGTGTAAGAGAAAGTGAGACTTATTAGGATGATTTGGACAACATGAAGTTCAACAAGTAAAGAAACAATACACAAAGAAGAAACATATGGAACATGAACCAACATAGGGTAAGAGAGACTAAGAGACCAATGAGGTCAAGACAAGGAAATTTCAATGGATGATGTTTCTCATATCATAGATTTGGGCACAAGGCTTAAGAATTTAGGACACATGAAAGATAGGAATATGGGAATTTTAGAAGCAAGCAACATTTTCATGGGTATTGCTACTCATGTAATCAGTTTAGTCACAAGGCAATAAATGGATGGGTCCATGATAGGAATAGATATGGCTTCACAAGAAGAAATTCCAAGATATTTGCACCTACAAGGAATAACAATACTAAGTGTTACAAGTACAATAATGATGGACATACGACAAAGTGGTGTAGAACAGATATTACAGAACCAAGCATGAACATGAATAGGAACATGAATATGGACATGGATAGGAACAAGAACATCAATATGAACAAAAATAGTCAAAGGAATCAAAAGGATCAGATGAGAAGGAAAGAGATCAAAGGTAAATACCAGTGCTTGTTGGGAGTAGAAATACTCCCACCCTAGAATTAACCACATCAAGAGGAGGTGGGGGAGGGGCTAAGCTAAGAGACTCATTCTTAGCCCCGAGCCCCAAAGGTTACCCTTTTCCATTGATGTTAAAGGGGGAGATATTTAATTAATGGGTATAGATTTGATTTAATAAGATAGCATTGAGTCAGGGGGAGCAATTTCCCAAGGGGAGCAAGACAGAAACAGGTTAAGAAAATTTGAAAATATAATTGGGTTACCATCAATGACAAATGGGGATATTGTTGGAAATTTTGAGTAGATGAAGTTGTCATTGATATCAACGATGAATTTCCATTGATGTCAAAATATTAAATGGAGTAATGCAAAAGTTTGGTGGCAAAAGAGCTTCATAATGTTTATTTTTAAATATTGTGTGAAGCGCAAAATAAAAGATTTTTATTAAAACCATGGTTGGGAAAATAAATTTGTTTTTCTAAAACCTAAGGAGGCTTTTATTTTAAAAATCCCAAAGGAGATTTAAATATTTAATTTATAATATTTAAATTCCTTTGAATTTAAATAATTATAAATAAATATATTTCAAAGGTAAAGATGGTAGCACCAACGATAGCATTGTTTCCCCAATGAAGTTTCCTCTCCATTGACATGTGTGACAAGATAAGGCATATGGTATAAATACCATAGCTATTCTAAGGTTTGGCATTGATTTTATTGCTTTTGCCTTAAGAAAAAAAGCTCATGAAAATTTTGAAATGTGTACCTCCCAAAAAGAGCAGTGTGTGGTTCCTCCAGCATCGAAAGAAGAGCGAAGGGCTCTTAAGGGTTTGAAAAAGTCAAAGCACATGTTGTTATTTGAAGCGCAAAGTGGAACACGTGGCTCACATGGTGTGGAAGCCATGGCCAAGATGTTTTGGGAGTATTGTGCCAAGTTTTGATCCCCACGGATTGCAAAAAGTGGTAATAATTTTTGGAAAATATTTTAATTTGTTTTGCTAAGGTTTAGGACGTATAATGTGGAAGTTAAGTTGTGAAATTAACCCAAGTGCTGAGGAAATATTTTTGATGATATATGAAGGGTTATTTTTGCTAAATTAAAAGCTAGGGTAATTTTTTTTTACCTTATAAAAGTGAGAGATTGACTTGTTGCATTATGTTATAAAGTGATTTATTTAATTAATGCAATATTAAGTAGGGATTCAGGGATTCCAAGCAGAATCAAATGATCTTTGTAACATTCTCGAGAAATAGTTTATCCCCATGAGACCCAAGGAAGATGAAGTGACTTGGGCTCCTACGGAAAACAGATAGTTCACTGTTAAATCAGCTTACAAGCTTCTTCTTGATGACGAGGATTTTGTCCTCCAAAAGGACTTAGTTTGGATAAAAAAATTAATTCCAAAAATTGTAGTCTTTTCATGGCTGGTTATCCAAGGAATAATTCTAACCATTGATAATATGATGCCTAAAGGTATTTGTATCACTAATCATTGTTATCTGTGTAAGGCTAATTGGGAGACCATTTATCACATTTTCCTTGAGTGCCATTTTTCCTTGACTTTCCTAAGTGGGATTTTTCAGGCCTTCAATATTTATTGGGTTAAACCAACCATTGTATTTGATTTGTTCATCCAGTGGCCTTACCTCTTTTCAAGCCAAACACTTAGATACATGTGGAAAATTTGTCTCAATCACTATATTTGGCAGGTGTGGTTAGAAAGGAACCATAAAGTCTTTAATGAGTCTATCCATGATCATCAAACTATCATTGCCAGGATCCTATCCTTTGCTAACGAGAATGTGAACCTTATCCCTTTTGATAGTCGTAAACCTCATCTGCAGGAGACCACGATTGCTCAATATTTAAGCTTAACCTTGTTATATGAGTCTGTGCCTAGGGTAGTCAATCCCAAAGCCAATGTTAAGTGGTCCCCACCTCCTATGGGTTGGTTTAAGCTTAATTTTGATGGAGCAGCTAAGGACAATCCTGGTAGAGCAAGCGCTGGTGGCATTGTGCAAGATCATAATGGGAATATTATGCTTGTATTTTCTGAATATTTGGGAACAAGGACGAACAACGAAGTTGAAGCTAGAGCTATGTGGAGAGGCCTTAAAATGACTCAAGACTTAGAAGGCAATTTGATCATAGAAGGATACTCTATGCATGTTATAAATCTCCTCAATAATTGAAAAACACCTCCTTGGAGGATTAAAACAATTGTTGAAGAGGCTAGGATCATTTTCTAGGGAAGACATGATAGAAAAGCCCAACATGTCTTTCAGGAAGCTAACAAAATTGTTGATAAGCTAGCCAATTTGGGTGTCGATGGTGATGGACTTTTCAAATGGGAACACGATGTCCTAAGTGAAGTAGAGGAGCTTATTCAACAAGAATGCCAAGAATGATAGTCAAATTTACCAACAAGGAAGGCTATGTAAGTTCGAAGGCTATGAGTATTCTCATCTCTTTTTGAAATGGGCTCACAATAAAAATTATCCGAGTTGTCAGTCTTGGTGGATGCTGCTTGGAAATACCATAAAGACTAATGGGGATAGTCACATTTCTGATAACATGGCTCCTAGTTGTCTTAGTAATTTGAGGTTGGTTGATAATCATAGGGCATGAAAGAAACATCAATATAAGACTTCGAATCAGAGCCACATGGACCACCAGATAGCCACCGCCATAAATATAGCCAGTAGGTTCACTTCTCCAAGGCTTATTGGCCAAGACAGGATGTGGTCCCAAAGTATGTCATATATGGAAGAAAACAATTACCAAAGAATTATTAATAGTAATTGTCAATATAGAGCTTGTGGGAGTTTTTTTCAATACTCTGTTATGTGTGTCTGCAGCTTTTTGTTTCTCCATTGTTTCAAGGAAGGGATCTGTGTTTGTTTCTTTTTTTGTAATTATGATTCAGGTGTGTTTTCTTGGGGTATACCCAAAATATTGTATGGGAAGTGTCTTTTTTATAACAGGCTATGTGTCTTACTGGATGTAATGGCTTTGGCGGCATGTAGATTTTACATATATGGATCCTTAGTAAGGACATGTTCATCAATAGCCCTGGGTTGATTTTTGTAAAAGGTTTTGGGTCAACCTGTAAAACCCGGTATTAATGCTATAGTATCTTATCTACCAAGAAAAATATTAAGTAGGGATTCATAAGTAGAGTTTGGATTATTTTTAGATATCTTTTAGAAAAGGGTTATGATGAAACTGAATTGTTAAGATGTTATTTTGATGAGTTAGAGTTTTGGAAGAAGTGTTTTGCTTAAATATTTGTGGTGTTGGATATTATTTTAAGATGTAGTAATAACGTGTAATTAAGTTTGATTATTTTTGTAATTAAGAATTATTTTGTGAAGAGGTTAGTGTGATATTTTATCATCTAACTATTGAAATTGGCAAAAGAGAAAAATGTGATTGAGACAGGTTTCTAAGGTCACTTCTACATAAAATAAGAGGTATGGGCATATTCTTAATTGGTTGAAGTGATTGTTTGAGGTTTTTTGAAAATAATATTGGAGTGAAAATGAATTTGTTAAGTTTTCCTTATTGAGTGTGTTTGAATTAATACTTCAAAGTTTTCTAGAATAGAGGTTAAGGAAAGTAACCTTATTTTATAAGCATTATTGTTGAGGTGATTGGTTGAGTGAAGAACTTGAACTAGGGTTTGCAAATATCATGAGTATCATTGTTATGTGAAGTTTGCAAATATCATGAGTATAATTATTATGTGATATTTTTTGATAAGCATTGTTGGAACATTTGAGTGAAATTTCATAAGTTTGGACTAGGGTTTGTGAGCAAGGATTATTTCATTGAGTGGGTGATTGAGTAGAGTTGGTTGAACCTATTCAACTAGATGTGTTAATGTGATAGTTCAAGTTCTGTAAACAAATTGTTCTATATTATGAATTGATTTGAGAAATAGGTTGAGTGTTGATGAATGTGAAACATATTGAGTCTCTAAAAATTCTCTATATGTTTCTATGATAAAAGAGAGATTGAAAGTGATTGAGAGTTTTTGAGTGTGAAGCATATTGAGTCTAAAAATTCTCTATATGTTTCTATGGTAAAAAGAGAAATTGAAAGTAATTGAGCATTGTAGTGAATGCGAAGCATATTGGGTCTCTAACAATTCTCTTTATGTTTCTATGATATTGGACAAGTTCTAGTGAGGACTTATTGAGCAGACTTGAGGCAAGTCTTGAGAAGACTTATGGATAAATTTGTGTGAGCTTTTGTGGAAGCTTACAATACAGAGTTTGAGGACAGAGATTGTTGAGCATATTGGACAAGTTCTAGTGAGGATTTTTTTAGCATATTGGACAAGTTCTAGAGAGGATTTGAGGAAAAATTAGTGTAAGCTTTTTTGGAATCTTACAAGGCAGAATTGAGACAAGTCTTTGAGAAGACTTGAGAGTAGAGTTGATTGATTGATTTTTTCAAACCTTGAGTTAAGGTTTGGTGCAGATCCAACAGAGTCGATTTGTGATTGGATCAAGTTTTGTGTTAAGGCTTGAGGATAGATATTGAGGATATATTTGTGCTAGATCGAAGTATTGTGTTTAGTGTAGATCATAGGACAAATATTGAGGATAGATTTATGCTAGATAGGAAATTTTTTAGTGGAGATGAAAGGACAAATATTGAGGACAGATTTGTGCTAGAATGAAGGATTGTGTTTAGTATAGATTTGAGGACAGAGTTTGGTTCAGATTTGAGGATAGGTTTGTGCCAGACCAGAGATAGATATTGAGCATATTTGTACTAGATCAAAGGGCTATGTTTAGTGAATATTTGAGACAACTATGAGAGAAAGCTTTGGAGGTGACAGATTATAGAGGATGAAAATCTCCAGTGGATAGAGATCCATTAGCCAGGGCAGTGAGGATAGGTGTCTTCAGTGGATAGAGAACCATTAGCCAGAGTAGTTGGGGCAATAGTTCTTCTAGAATATCACCAGCCAGAGCTAAGGAGAAATGAGTTCTCCTATGGATAGATATTCATGAAATTTATTAGGGGATTCGTGTCTCCTTTGGACAGAGGTCCATAAAAATTGTAATAGGGAAAGGATTTCCAAGAGATTGATTGAGAAAATTTTAGTGAAATATTTTCTTCGTGGAGTAGCCCACATTGGGTGAACCATGTTAAATTGATGTCTCTATTGTGTGTGGTGATTTGTACATTTTGTTTATTACTATTGTTGATATTGTTATCTATACATTGCATAATATTGATTAGGAAAGAAAATAAAAAGTGGTCTTATACTATTCACCCACCTCTTAGTATAAGCTTGTGTTCTTCAATTAGTATCAGAGTGGGTTACTTCGAAAGAGTTTAACAGCTTGAAGGAAAATATTTCAAGAACACAATGGATTCTAAGAATGGGTCCTCAAATAATTCAACACCAGTATTTCATGGAAGTGATTATATAATTTGGAGTATGAGAATGAAGATTCACCTGATGGCACTTGGCAATAAAATTTGGGAAGCAGTTGAAAATGGATACATACCACCAGTTGATCCACCTACAGATAAGGTAAGCTTCTACAAAATTACAATTCAAAAGCAATGAATGCAATATTGAGAGGTTTGCATAGAATAAAATTCATAAAAGTTATGCATTGTAAAGATGCAAAAGGAATTTTGGATAAGTTGCAAAGCATATATGAAGGAAGTAAAAGTGTAAAAAATGTAAAGATACAAAATATCAAGGGACAATTTGAATATTTAAAAATGAAGGATGAGTAAAATATTAGTACTTATATACTTCAGGTAGATAAGGTTGTTAACACCATGCACGTACTTGGACTTGATATTGAATAATGTGATATTTGTGATAAGGTCTTAAGATCTCTTCAAAAAAGGTTTAGTGTAAAGATATTTGCTATAGAGGAATAAAAATATGGTGATGTTTTGACAAGAGATATGTTACTTGGTATTCTTACAGATTTTAATTTAAGAATAAAAGAGGAACCTAATATTCAAAATGAAGCAATCTTCAAAGCTACTAAGAATACAATGGACAAGAATTCAGATTCAAGCAATGAGTCATCCAATGATGAAGAAGTAAATTATGGCAGAAGGAATAAGGATTCAAGAAGATTTAAAGATGCAAAATCTATTAGATGTTTCAATTGTGGAAAGTATGATCACTATGCAACTAATTGTAAAGAAGCCAGAAATAGCAATGATGAAGAAAAATAGGATTATAAGAACAGGGAATCAAAAAAATACAGGTACCAAAATAAATGTAAGTATGGACAATGCAGACAAGGGAAGAAGTTCTTTCAAAGACAAAGAGAAGCTACTATGTAGACAAGGTAAGTAAGTACTCAAGTGATAGTGATAATAGTTTCTCAAATAATGATAAATATGAAGTCCTATTTCTGATAGAAGAAAAGAAGAAGTTAAGAAAAGGTCACTAATAATTCTCAAGTGTTTTAGATGTGGTAATTTTGAACATCTTGAATATAGTTTTAGAAAGAATGGTTTCAATTTTATTGATGATGAATATGAGGATACACTTGAAGGACCAGAAGAGAATATTCTAATGGCACTAGAAGAAGAAGGAGGTGATCCTATAGAAGACAAGTCAGAAAAGAATGATGTTCTCAAAGTCAAATAAATACAGGAAGAATAATAAAAAGGAGAAGTTGATCTTGAGGGAGAGCTTATTTATGCTCTTAAAACCTTAAATAAGGTAAGAAAGAAAAACTCCCAACTTGAGCTTCAGTTTCAAGAATGTGATGAAGAGAGAGGAAATTTTATAGAGGATCTAAACAAGTCAATGGCTAAGATAAAGAAGTTCAAGAATAAGTTAGAAGAAAAGGTCTTAGAATGTGAAAAGTTAGAACAAGAAGTATCCCTAATAAGGGAATAAGTAGAGAAGTCTAAGGACAAGCTACAAAAGTTTAGAAGAAGTTCAAATAATTTGGATAAGATTATCAAGTCACAAAAGCCTACATCAAGCAAAATAGGTCTTGGTTTTGAACAGGCTCAAAATAAAGAAGAAGAAAATTCAACCTCAAATTTTGAAGAAGAAGAAACTTTAGAAGAAGATAGCATAAGAGAAAGTGAGACTTCTAAGGATGAGTTGGACAATAGAAAGTTCAACAAGGAAAGAAACAATGCACAAAGGAGAAACATATGGAATAGGAACCAACATAGGGTAAGAGAGACTAAGAGACCAATGAGGTCAAGACAAGGAAACTTCAATGGATGATGTTTCTCATGTCACATATTTGGGTATAAGGCTTCAGAATGTAGGGCACATGAAATATAGGAATATGGAAATTTCAGAAGCAGACAACCTTTTCATGGGTATTGCTACTCATGTAATCATTTTGGTTACAAGGCAATAAATTGTAGGGTCCATGACAGGAATAGATATGGCTTCACCATAATAAATTCTAATACATTTGCACCTACAAGAAATAACAATACTAAGTGTTACAAGTATAATAATGATGGACATACAACAAAGTGGTGTAGAGTAGATATTCCAAAACTAAGTATGAATAGGAATATGAACAAGAATATGGATATGGATAGGAACAAGAACATGGATATGAAAAAATAGTCAAAGGAATCATAAGGATTAGAGGAGAAGGAAAGAGGACAAAGGTAAATACCAGTGCTTACTAGGAGTAGAAATAATCCCACCTTAGAATTAACCATCTCAAGAGGAGGTGGGGGAGGGGCTAAGCTAAGAGACTCATTCTTAGCCCCAAGCCCCAAAGGTGACCCTTTTTCCATTGATGTCAAAGGGGGAGAGATTTAAGTAAGGGTGAGAGATATGATTTAAGAAGAGAGAATTAAGTCAAGGGGAGTAGTTTCCCTAGGGGAGCAAGACAAAAATAGGTTAAGAAAATTTGAAAATATAATTGGGTTACCATCAATGACAAAGGGGGATATTATTGGACATTTTGAGTAGATGAAGTTGTCATTGATGTCAAGGATGAATTGTCATTGATGTCAAAAGGTTAAATGGAGTAATGCAAAAGGTTGGTGGCAAAAGAGCTTCATAATGTTTATTTTTAAATATTATGTGAAGCACAAAATAAAATGTTTTTATTAAAACCATGGTTGGGAAAATCAAAAAGGTTTTCTAAAACCTAAGGAGGCTTTTATTTTAAAAATCCCAAAGGAGATTTAAATATTTAATTTATAATATTTAAATTCCTTCGAATTTAAATAATTATAAATAAATATATTTCGAAGGCAAAGATGATAGTGTCGACGACAGCATTGTTTCCACAATGAATTTTCCTATTTGCTAATGTGTGTGACAAGGGAAGGCATATGGTATAAATACCATAGCTATTCTAAGGTTTGGAATTGATTTTATTTCTTTTTCCTTAAGTGAAAAAGCTCATCTAAATTTTGAAACATGTACCTCCTGAAAAGCGTAGTGTGTGGTTCTGCTAGCGTCGAAGGAAGATCCAAGGGCTCTTAAGGGTTTGAAGAAGTGAAAGCACACGTTGTTCTTTGAAGCTCCAAGTGGAGCACATGGCTCACACAGAATGGAAGTTGTGGCCATGGTGTTGTGGGAGTATTGCACCAAGTTTTGAGCCCCGCGGATTGCAAAAAGTGGTAATAATTTTTGAAAATTATTTTAATTTTTTTTTCTAAGGTTTAGGAGGGATAAGGTGGAAGTTAAGTTGTGAAATTAACCTAAGTGTTGAGGAAATATTTTTGATGATATATGAAGGGTTATTTTTTCTAAAGTAAAAGCTAGGGTAATTTATTTTTACCTTAGAAAAGTGAGAGATTGACTTATTGCATTATGTTATAAAGTAATTTATTTAATTAATGCAATATTAAGTAGGGAGTCATATGTAGAGTTTGGATTATTTTTGAGATATCTTTCTGAAAAGGGTTATGATGAAACTGAATTGGTAAGATGTTCTTTTGATGAGTTAGAGTTTTTGAAGAAGTGTTTTGATTAAATATTTGTGTTGTTGGATATTATTTTAATATGGAGTAATAAGGTGTAATTAAATTTGATTATTTTTGTAATTGAGAATTATTTTGTGAAGAGGTTAGTGTGATATTTTATCATCTAACTATTAAAATTGGCAAAAGAGAAATTTGTGATTGAGACAGGTTTTTAAGGTCACTTCTACATAAAATAAAAGGTATCGGCATATTCTTCTTTGGTTGAAGTGATTGTTTGAGGTTTTTTGAAAACAAGATTGATCAACAATGCATTACATAGTTTTATAGTTCTTGAAAGAACTAAAAATAGACATGGTGGTTGAGAGAAATCCTCTTAAACTTATTACAACAAACTAACTTAAAGATAGCTCTTATCCTAACAACATGCTAATCTTGGACTATGGTCAAACATTAATTAACCAAGCCAAAACCTCAATGTATGCTAATCAAATTAACTAGAAATATGTAAATCAAAACATTAAACTAAAACTAAATACTAGGACTTAATACTTAGGACTAAGGAGGCAATGTTGAAAATATTCCAACATTCTCCCCATTGATGCTAAAGATACTCATGCAAGAGTTCTTTAAGCATCACAGAGTTGGAAGAAATTTTTTCCCTTACGTTTCCTCCAATCTTGAATCAAGAAATCAGAATTTACAAAATACTTATGGTGGCACTCCTTCCACTCTTTATGTAGGATTTCCTGCAAATTCTTGAGTGCCTTCTTTTGTTGATTAGCTCCCCCTTCAACAAAAGTATCTCCTCTTGTGGTTTTCAACAACCACTCTCTTACATCTTTATCATTATGGTCTTTAAACCATGCTCTCACATTTTGATATTCTTTTACATAATCAACACTAAATAATACTCCACATGAGTATTTACAATTAATCATCTCACATAGATGATTATACCATACAACTCTTTCACATATTTTCACACAAAAAATCACAACAAATATGGCCATATAATGACCAACTACATATGCAACATAAAGTTGCTCCTCACACAAATATTCTCTCACAACAATGACTTTACAAGAATCCTTCTCCCAAGGAATTTTGAACACATCATTTTGATTCATGTGACCCAAGTTCTCCATCACTGTATTCTCTCCAAGAAGACTCTTCATAAAAGTTGTCTCAATGAGACAATCACCTTTCTTTTCATTCCTGCTCACAAAAAACAAATCATTAATCATAAAAACATTACCTTTAGTATGAGTAGATTTGGTGCTTCCCATAAAGCTATTTTGTAGCAGTTCTCCTTTATTGTATGGTGCTTCAAGATCAACCATAAACTCTTCACTAATAGTTCTCCTCCTTTGTTCAATCCATGTTGGTGTGTTGAAACACCATTCATTTAAGCAATCATACATAGTTGCCTTTTCAAGACAACTCTCTTTCTGCAATGTAGTCACTCCAAGTGAGTGATCTTCATCCATGAGTGAAGTTTCCTTTGCCATTACGATAATAAAATCAGCAATCTCATTTCCATTTTCTGTTTCTATCTCATTTTTCACATTCTTCTGCCCTTTTAGAGGAACTCTAACAATTTTATCTTCTCCTTGTAGGAGATCTTCATTTTCTCTGTCAAGAGAGCATACATCCATTCCAAGTGAATGGTCTTCAAGACAATGGTCTTCCATAAACATTGCTTCTCCATCAACATGCCAACAATTTTGGTTGATCCTATTATCATCTTTATTCTCTCCCATGAGAATTTTAGGTGCATTATCCATAATACACTCTTCATTTATCTCCTCCATGAGATATTTTTCATCATACATTTCAATTTGATGGTCTTCAAGAAAGGAACACTCCAATGTGAGTGTTTCTCTTCCTTCATCCTCAAAGTATTCTTCCACTTTTGAGTGGTCTTCACTATAAGATCCTTGATCAATTGGATCTCCATTGAGACATCCATCCTCTTTGCTATCAATGTGAATGCTTTCCAAGCATGCCATTCCTGCAAAAAAATTATTAGTACAATTTTTCTTTTCATATTTTTCTCCTCCTAAAAGAAATAATTGACTATTACGATTTTCCATGCCATTACGAGACATGTCTACAACTATGGGTGTCTCACAATAACTCTCTCCAATGAGAGCTATACAAGGCTTCTTCGCCTTCTCATCCTCTTCTCCATGAAGGGATTCCTCATCTTCATATCTCTTCTCTTCAAGAATTTCATCATCACTCTTTTCTTCAAACATGTCTTCCTCTTCAAGGAAGAATTCACCATCATAAGAATGTATGTCTTCATATGAGTCCTGAAAATACTCTTCAAAACTCCTTCAAAAGGATCTAATTTAGAAAATTCTTCAAGGAAGCAAGGCTCCTCCTTGCTTAAACAATATTCATGATTGTGACACATGGCTTTATGGGTATCCTCATCAAACCCATAAACATCCTTTAACACTTGCCATGCCATTGTAGCTGATCTACAATTGGCTATGAGAGGAAAAACATTCTTTTCCATTCCTCTCCTCAAATCCATAAGAGCTAAGCAATTTGCATATTGCTGCTCCTTCTTCTCTTTTCTCTCCTCACCTTGTAGCTTATTCCAAGAGGGTTCCTCATAGCCTTCTTTAAATATATCCCATAAATCTTGAGCCTTCAAGAAGGTCTTCATCATTATGCTCCAAATAGCATAATTATCTCCATTGAATTTGGGTACTTCCAATTCTTTATACATGGTGGCCATTCTGCAATCCACCATTCATCAATCTTCCACCTAGCTCTCAGCCACTCCTTTCTTGTAGACTTCTGATATACTTATCTGAAAATCCACTAAATTTCAGATCCAAATTCACACAAATGAGAAATATGTGATCAATTTACTTTTGCCCTTTCTAGATCTTAGAGTGTTTTTTGAGACAACCTCAATGTTCTTCACATAAATAAATCCATACTACCCCAAAATTTCTAAAAATTAAACTCTGTATTCTTGAGACAATAATCTGAAAACCCTCTAAATTTTAGAAGAAAAATCACAAAGGTGAAAAATATGTGATCATTTACTTTTTCCCTTTTTATCACAATTCCGGATCTAGGATTGTTGAAGGAAAAATAAATATTCACATAAATCAATCAATACAGATCCCAATGATCTGAAATTTTGTCTTATTTATGATTTTATCTAAATAATATTTCTCCCAAAATTTGAAAAGCAAATACCCTGTATTCCACCTTATACAACCATTTTATTGAAAAACTAAAAATGCTAATAAAATCCGTAAATTAGCTCTAAATAACCTAAAATTTTGATATAATCCTCTTGATACAATTACCTAACAACCCTAAAAATTTCATAATCAAATACCTTAGGATTTGTGAGATATTAATGATTTACTCAAGCTCTTCCTTGCAAATCTTCTAAGTGCTGGCCACTTGAGTTTCTCTGACAAAGTGTGTGTTTCAGATCTCTTCACACCACTCTCCACAGGTTTTGATCCATTTGAGCAAACATTCTCTGATACCAAATTAGAAACAATGGTGAAATTGTTCTATTGATCAACAATGCATTACATAGTTTTATAGTTCTTGAAAGAACTAAAAATAGACATGGTGGTTGAGAGAAATCCTCTTAAACTTATTACAACAAACTAACTTAAAGATAGCTCTTATCCTAACAACATGCTAATCTTGGACTATGGTCAAACATTAATTAACCAAGCCAAAACCTCAATGTATGCTAATCAAATTAACTAGAAATATGTAAATCAAAACATTAAACTAAAACTAAATACTAGGACTTAATACTTAGGACTAAGGAGGCAATGTTGAAAATATTCCAACAAAGATTGGAGTGAAAGACTTTTTAAAGTTTTCCTTGTTGAGTGTTTTTGAATTAATGCTTCAAATTTTTTTGGAATAGAGGTTAAGTAAAGTAAACTTTTTTTATAAGCATTTTTGTTGAAGTGATTGGTTGAGTGAAGAACTTGAACTAGGATTTGCAAATATCATGAGTATCATTGTTATGTGAAGTTTGCAAAGATCATGAGTATCATTGTTATGTGAGATTTGTTGATAAGCATTTTTGGAAAATTTGAGTGAAATTTCATAAGTTTGGACTAGGGTTTGTGAGCAAGGATTATTTCATTGAGTGAGTGACTGAGTAGAGTTGGTTGAGCCTAGTCAAGTGGATGTGTTAATGTGATAGTTCAAGTTTTGTGAAACAAATTGTTCTATATTCTGAATTGATTTGAGAAAGAGGTTGAGTGTTGATGAATGTGAAATATATTGAGTCTCTAACAATTCTCTATATGTTTCTATGGTAAAAAGAGAAATTGAAAGTAATTGAGCATTACGGTGAATGTGAATCATATTGAGTCTCTAGCAATTCTCTTTATGTTTCGATGATATTGGAAAAGTTCTAGTGAGGACTTGTTGAGCATATTTGAGGCAAGTCTTGAGAAGACTTGTGGATAGATTTGTGTGAGATTTTGTGGAAGCTTACAATATAGAGTTTGAGGATAGATATTGTTGAGCAGATTGGACAAGTTCTAGAGAGGACTTAAGGATAGATTAGTGTGAGCTTTTGTGGAAGCTTACAAGGAATAATTAAGAGAAGTCTTTGAGAAAAATTGAGAGTAGAGTTGATTGATTGATTTGTTCAAACCTTGAGTTAACATTTGGGGCAGATCCAATAGAGTTGATTTGTGATTGGATCAAGTTTTGTGTTAAGGTTTGAGGATATAGATTGAGAATAGATTTGTTCTAGATTGAAGGACTATGTTTATTTTATATTAGAGGATAGATATTGAGGACAAATTTGTGCTAGATCAAAGGACTATGTTTAGTGTAGATCAGAGGATAGATATTGAGGATAGATTTATGCTAGATCGAAGGACTGTATTTAGTGTATATTTGAGGATAGATTTTGGTGCTGATTTGACGATAGGTTTTTGCCAAACTAGAGATAGAGATTGATAATATTTGTACTAGATAAAAGGACTATGTTTAGTATAGATTTGAGATAAAGCTGAGAGTAAGCTTTGGAGGTGATAGAGTATAGAGGATGACCGTATCTAGTGGATAAAGATCCGTTAGCAAGGGTAGTTAGGATAGTTGTCTTCAATGGATAGAGATCCATTAGTGGGGGCAATAGTTCTTCTAGAATATCACCATCCAGAGCTAAGTATAAAGGATTTATCATGTGGATAGAGATCCACAAAATTGATTAGGCTATTGGTGTCTCCTTTGGATATAGGTCCATAAATATTGTAATAGGGAAAGGATTCCCAAGAGATTTATTGATATTTTAGTGAAATATTTTCTTCTTGGAGTAGCCCACATTGGTTGAACCATGTTAAATTGGTGTATCTATTGTGTGTGGTGATTTGTGCATTGATTTTATTACTAATGTTGATATTTCTATCTATACATTGCATAATATTGATTGGAAAAGAAAAAAAAAATTAGTATTATACTGTTCACCCCCCTCTCAATATAAGATTGTGTTATTCAAAGTATAACAATGTAGGCTTTGCTTTCATGCTCATATTTTGGATTTCTCCAATCATTTCTCTTTTGATTGCCTTAGATTTTCCCTTGGATATCCCATCGTTCTACTAGTGCCATCTGAGATCTACTTTTGAAGGTCTTCTATCTACTTGTTCAATAGCTATATTTATTCCTCAACCTTATTTGCTTATTCCTTATAAGGGGTCACATCATTGAACATTTGAACCTACTTCTTTGCTTCATTTTTCAATGCCTTTTTAATTATCTTTTGTTGATTCAAGGCTTCTTCCAAATGCTTCCTTGCTTGCTCAGCCTTGAGGTATTTTTATTTGTAATACTTAGCATTCAAGTATATTATCCCCATGTGAACTTGGGCTTTATCCCACTCATCTTCCATAAGTAGCTGAGTGATATCTTTGATGGTTATCTCAGCTTGGTAACCTTCCAATATCATTTCCCCTTTGGACTTTTGGACTAGTGGCATCATCTGCAAGGTAGAGCACTGCATGCTGATAGGATCTAGGGCTATCTTTTCTCTAGTGTGAATTACATGATTTCAACCAGGAAATAACATTTAGGGTTGCTTTTTCCAAAATTTTAAATTTGGTAATTATAGGATGTTGGCAATTTTGGGTACTTTGGGTACATTGCCTTTGCTCAAGTATATAAGTTGTCATTGATGTCAAGAAGCTTTTGAAGGAATTTGATTTGATGTCAAATAATTTGTTTTGATGAAGGTTACGGCATGACAGTTTCAAAAGTCTTTTGCAAACCCCAAGCTGACAGGTTCGAGAGAAAGAGCTCGCAATGAAAAAGTGTCGCGATATCGCGACATGTCGGGTTTTCACGACCCAAAGAAAAGAAAAGCGCTAAGGAGAAAAAGTGTCGCGATATCGCGACATGTCGGGTTTTCATGACCCAAAGAACAGAAAAGAGCTAAGGAGGAAAAGTGTCGCGATATCGCGACATGTCGCATTTTCGTGACTTAAGCAGGAGAGAGAAAGCAAGTTAGAAAAGTGTCGCGATATCGCGACATGTCACAATTTCGTGACTCAAAGAGCAAAGAAAAAAAAGCGTCAGTTCAAGGAAAAAAAGTCAAGATTTCACAACGGGTTACAAGGAAAGCGTACGAAAGCTGAAAGCATCACGATTTCATGACGGGTTGCAAAGAATGCGTACAGATGCGAAAGTGTCACGATTTCACGAAGGAAAAGAAAGCAGACGAAGCAAGTGTCACGATTTCGGATGAAAATCGAAAGCAGGTCTTCTATAGGAGAAGTGTCATGATTTCACGACAAAAGTAGAGAGGAAGGCTATGAAGATAGAAGTGTCGCGATATCATGACAGAAGTGAAGACGAAGTCTACAGAGGCAGAAGTGTCACGATTTCATGACAAAAGCAGAAAGGAGGTCGACGAAGGGAGAAGTGTCACGATATCGCGACAAAAGCAAAGTTGATGCTAACAAAGATAGAAGTGTCGCGATATCATGACAAGAGCTTAGTTGAAGTCGACAAAGGCTGAAGTGTCACGATATCATGACAAAAGCCAAAAGAAAGTGTACGGTTGCAAAGGTGTCACGATATCGCGACATGTTGTAGTTTCACGACAAAAGCTACAGAAGAGTTACAGAGGCAATTGAAGCCGACAAAGTTAAATGTGAGCCGACGAAGATTAGGGTTTGCAACCGACGAAGTTTAGGGTTGTGCAGCCGACTAAAGATCAGGGTTACAACCGACTAAGATTAAGGTTTTGATCTTGAAAGTGTTATTATAAAAGGCAGGCTATTTTGAAGAGTTGGTGGAGTTGTTAGTTGTGACGTTCATAGATAGAGCGTAGAGTGAGAAGTTCGATCACCGAGAGCAGAGTGCAAAATTCGATCGAAGTGTGCAGAGTGAGCGAAGAGTCATGGTGAATTGTTCTAAGTGCCGCTGTGATTGCGTAGAGAGTGCAAAGGTTGAAGTTCGACCAAGTGCGGCTGTGAGTGCGCAAAGAGAGCAGAGGGCGTAGAGAGCACAAAGGGCAAAGACGAACGTGGAGTGCTATTGTATGAGGACAGAGGTGCACTGGTTCTTTGAGAAGAACCTGAGGATAGATTTGGCAAGTCTTTGAGAAGGCTTGTGTGTAGAGGATTGATTTGTTCAAGTGTTGGACAGATCTGACAGATAGAGGAAGACTTGTACTAGACCGACTGACTGTGTTTGGTATAGGTTGCTGAGCTGCTGTGGACGTGATCATAGAAGGCAGAGGTCTCTTAGGCTAAGCATTGAGGATAGGAGGTCTTCGGTGGAAAGGAGTTCCACGTGCTGGCAAGAGGTAGAGGCAGTTGATCTTCTGAGGGATCATTTCCAGAGTAGAGGGGAAGGTATCTCCTTTGAGCAGAGGCTCATAAATTCTGATTGGGGGAAGGTATCTCCTTTGGGCCGAGGCTCATAAACATTGTAATTGGGAAGGATTCCCAAAGAACTTTGAGATAACTTTTAGAGAAAAGTTTTGTGGACGTAGCCCAACCATTTCGGGTGAACCACGTTAAAATTGGTGTCACTTTGTGGATGATATTGTGCATTGTTTTGATATTGCTTTGGGTATATTGCTTTACTATTTTGAAGTATAAAGGAAAAAGTAAAAAGAGGTCTTATACTGTTCACCCCCCCTCTCAGTATAAGCTTGTGTTCTTCAATTGGTATCAGAGCAGGTGCCTTCGAAAAGTTTAACAACTTGAAGGAAAAGCTAGTAAAGAACACAATGGATCATTCAAGTAGCAATGCAACACCTATTCTTGATGGGTCAGATTTTGGTCTTTGGAGTGCAAGGATGAAGGTTCATCTAATGGCACTTGGTAATGAGGTATGGGAAGTGATTGAAGATGAGTACACTATTCCCGTACATGGTCCTAATACTAAAGAAGAAAGGCTCCTACATCACAAGCAATTCAAAAGCAATGAATGCAATCCTGAAAGGCTTACAGAAAGCAGATCTCACCAAAGTGATTCACTGCAAGACAACTAGTGAAATGTGGAAACAGTTGAAGGTGGTTCATACAGGTGATACAAATGTCAGAAAGGCCAAGTTGAGACACTTCAAAGGTATGTTTGAACAACTCTAGATGAATGATGATGAAAATATTAGTGACTACATGCTTCGTATGGATGAGGTTGTTAACTCCATGAAAGACTTAGGTCTTGAGCTTGCTGAAAATGATGTTTGTGATAAGATTTTAAGATCTCTTCCTAATAGATTTAGTGAAAATATTTCTGCTATTGAGGAAGCTAAAGATTTGGATAAGTTGAAAAAGGATGAGCTCCATAGTATACTTGCAGCATTTGAGTTGAGAACTCAAGTGAAGGTTGATGTCAAGAAAGAGGCAGATTTCAAGGCTACCAAGAAATCCAAGGGTAAACAGCTTCAAGATAGTGATGAGTCTTCTAGTGATGAAGAGGCATATTACAACAAGAAAGGCAAGTTCTCTAGAAAGCACAAAAGCATGAAAAATATAAGATGTTTCAATTGTGGAAAGTTTGGTCATTATGCTACTGACTGAACTGTTCCCAAGAATGAAAGTGATGAAGATAAACAGGATTCTATGAGCAAGGTTTCTGAAAAGCATAAGCATCACAGAAAGAACAAAGATGAGCACAACAATCAAGGAAAGAGGTATTCTCACAAGCACAAGAAGAGTTTCTATCTAGACAAAGCAAGTAAGTGTTCTAGTAGTGATAGTGAAAGTTCTTCAAGTGATAATGAAAATGAGATGTTGTTCATATCGAAAAAGAGGAAGAACCGAAACATAGATTCATTATCATGAAATGTCTTAGATGTGGAAATTTTGGTCACCTTGAGGATGATTGTACAAATAATGATTTGGTTTCAAGTATGTATGAGGATGCTTCAGAAAACTATAAGGAAGATGCTTGTATGGTTTTTGAAAAAGGTAGCACCTCTAGTGATAAGAAATCTGAAAAAGGGTTTGATGATTCAGAAAGCAAACAAATAAAGGATCTTGAAAGTGAACTTATTAATGCTCTTAGTGCTTTGAAAAAGGAAAGAAAGAAGAATGCTAGACTCAAGGATAAGTTAGATGAATGTTGTATGGAGAGAGATGATCTTATAGAAAATCTTGATTTCTCTATAGCTAAGACACAAGAACTCAAGGATGAGTTAGAGTCTAAGGTTCTTGAGTATAGTGAGTTAGAACAGAAAATGGCTTCTTTGAAAGAGGAAACTAAAGAGTACAAGGATAAGCTTTACAGGTTTCAAGATAGCTCCAAAAAGGTTAAGTCACTCATCAAAGGTCAAAGAAAGACAACAGATAAAACAGGCCTTGGTTTTGTTAAGCCACACAAGGAACAAGTTGGAGAGTCTAGTAAGAGACTCCAAAAGGAAGAGAGTTCTGATGAGGAAAGTATTTCAGATCATGAGTCCTTGAATGATAGATGCACAGAAATAGAAAACAGAATTCAGAATGAGAAGAAGAAGTTTTCAGGACCCAAGAGGTCAAATAAAGGAAAATTTCAAGGCAGATGTTTTGCTTGTCATAAGTTTGGTCACATGGCTTCACATTGCATGGCTCAAGTGAAGAAGGTAAACGACAATTTTAGAAGTGCTAGTTTCTTTCAAGGGTATTGCTACTCTTGTCAACAGTTTGGGCACAAGGCATTTTATTGCAAGGCACATAACAGAACAGGTTTGGTCGAATAGTTTGGTCGAACAGTTTGGTCGAATAGGTTTGGTCGAAAGTTTGGCCAAAAGTTTGGTCGAATAGGTTTGGTCAGAACTGGTGGATTCAAAGATCAGGTTTACCTCAGAGAAACAACATCGTCAAGTGTTTCAAGTGCAACAATGAAGGTCACACAATCAGACAGTGTAGAGCTGAAATTCTAGAATACAAGAATAGGAACAATGGCATGATCAGGTCCAAGGATCAAGGCATGGACAAGAACAGGGATGAGAACAAGAACAAGAACAGTGACAAGAACAGGAATATGGACAAAGAGTTCAAGAGAAGGCCCGACAAGGAAGTTATAGACGCTGATGATGATCAGTGCCTAATGGGAGTTTTACTCCCACCCCAGAATTAATCACCTCATCAGGAGGTGGGGGAGGGACTAAGCTAAGAGGCTCATTCTTAGTCCCGAGCCCCAACGGTGACCCTTTGCCATTGATGACAAAGGGGGAGAGATATGAGTAAGGGGGAGAGCTTCAAAGTGAAGAGGAAAGCTTCAAGTCAGGGGGAGCAAAACTTCAAAGGAAGATTCTAAGTTGTTAGCATAGTTGGTTTCAGTTTTGGCTCTTGAGAAGTGTTTTCAGTAAAGGTTTGCCATCAATGACAAAGGGGGAGATTGTTGGCAATTTTGGGTACTTTGGGTACATTGCCTTTGCTCAAGTATATAAGTTGTCATTGATGTCAAGAAGCTTTTGAAGGAATTTGATTTGATGTCAAATAATTTGTTTTGATGAAGGTTACGGCATGACAGTTTCAAAAGTCTTTTGCAAACCCCAAGCTGACAGGTTCGAGAGAAAGAGCTCGCAGTGAAAAAGTGTCGCGATATCGCGACATGTCGGGTTTTCATGACCCGAAGAAAAGAAAAGCGCTAAGGAGAAAAAGTGTCACGATATCGCGACATGTCGGGTTTTCGCGACCCGAAGAACAGAAAAGAGCTAAGGAGGAAAAGTGTCGCGATATCGCGACATGTCGCATTTTCGTGACTTAAGCAGGAGAGAGAAAGCAAGTTAGAAAAGTGTCACGATATCGTGACATGTCACAATTTCATGACTCAAAGAGCAAAGAAAAAGAAGATCACGATTTTGGACAGAAGAAAAAAGTTGAAGCGTCCAGATTTCACGACGGGTTACAAGGAAAGCGTACGAAAGCTCGAAAGCATCACGATTTCATGACGGGTTGCAAAGAATGCGTACGGATGGCAAAGTGTCACGATTTCACGACAGAAAAAGAAAGCAGAAGAAATGTCACGATTTCATGAAAAACCGAAAGGGTCTTCTATAGGAGAAGTGTCATGATTTCATGACAAAAGTAGAGAGGAAGGCTATGAAGAATAAGTGTCACGATATCACGACAGAAGTGAAGACGAAGTCTGCAGAGGTAGAAGTGTCACGATTTCATGACAAAAGCAGAAAGGAGGTCGACGAAGGGAGAAGTGTCGCGATATCGCGACAAAAGCAAAGTTGATGCTGACAAAGATAGAAGTGTCACGATATCGCGACAAGAGCTTAGTTGAAGTCGACAAAGGCTGAAGTGTCGCGATATCGTGACAAAAGCCAAAAGAAAGTGTACGGTTGCAAAGGTGTCACGATATCGCGACATGTTGTAGTTTCACGGCAAAAGCTACAGAAGAGTTACAGAGGTAGTTGAAGCCGACAAAGTTAAATGTGAGCCGACGAAGATTAGGGTTTGCAGCCGATAAAGTTTAGGGTTGTGCAACCGACTAAAGATCAGGGTTACAGCCGACTAAGATTAAGGTTTTGATCTTGAAAGTGTTATTATAAAAGGCAGGCTATTTTGAAGAGTTGGTGGAGTTGTTAGTTGTGACGTTCATAGATAGAGCGCAGAGTGAGAAGTTCGATCATCGAGAGCAGAGTGCAAAATTCGATCGAAGTGTGCAGAGTGAGCGAAGAGTCATGGTGAATTGTTCTAAGTGCCGCTGTGATTGCGCAGACAGTGCAAAGGTTGAAGTTCGACCAAGTGCGGCTGTGAGTGTGCAAAAAGAGCAGAGGGCGTAGAGAGCACAAAGGGCAAAGACGAACATGGAGTGCTGCTGTATGAGGATAGAGGTGCACTGGTTCTTTGAGAAGAACCTGAGGACAGATTTGGCAAGTCTTTGAGAAGGCTTGTGTGCAGAGGATTGATTTGTTCAAGTGTTGGACAGATCTGACAGATAGAGGAAGACTTGTACTAGACCGACTGACTGTGTTTGGTATAGGTTGTTGAGCTGCTGTGGACGTGATCATAGAAGGCAGAGGTCTCTTAGGCTAAGCATTGAGGACAGGAGGTCTTCGATGGAAAGGAGTTCCACGTGCTGGCAAGAGGTAGAGGCAGTTGATCTTCTGAGGGATCATTTCCAGAGCAGAGGGGAAGGTATCTCCTTTGAGCAGAGGCTCATAAATTTTGATTGGGGGAAGGTATCTCCTTTGGGCCGAGGCTCATAAACATTGTAATTGGGAAGGATTCCCAAAGAACTTTGAGATAACTTTTAGAGAAAAGTTTTGTGGACGTAGCCCAGCCATTCTGGGTGAACCACGTTAAAATTGGTGTCACTTTGTGGATGATATTGTGCATTGTTTTGATATTGCTTTGGGTATATTGCTTTACTATTTTGAAGTATAAAGGAAAAAGTAAAAAGAGGTCTTATACTGTTCACCCCCCCTCTCAGTATAAGCTTGTGTTCTTCATAGGATTACTCTCAAGATAAGAGGTAAGAATGGATTGGAAGTTTGGGAAGTTGGTGGTATAAGGGAAAGGGAATGGTGGCTATGGAGGCATCCACATTTGTCTATTCAGTGAGGGCATTTGTGGGTGCAGCTAAAGATGCTTTTGGGTCAATTTGGGTTGATGGTGGAGATGGTGGAGGCTATTGAATAGAGGGAGAAGAGACATCACCCTAATCTGCAGAATGGGGAGGGGAATTCCTTTGGGGATGAGAAGAAGAAGAAGATGTAGTGAGGTTAATAGGAGATATACCTGATTCCTTCTATGGGTTGGTGTCTCCAGTTTTTGGTGCATTTTTAGGAGCTTCAGTATAAGTTTTTGCTATTTTCTTTAGGCTAGTATCACCAGTATCCATTGCATCTTTGGTTGGGACTTGCTCTTTTCCAGGGGCCTCTCCTGTGGGGATAGATTTTTTAGCTGTTTCAACCACTTCTTGGTCATTTGTCTCTTGGTTTCTGAGAGTTATTCAGGACTTTCCCCTATGTTTCCTTCTTGGTCCCCTTTTTCCTCTTGGTCCCCTATTTCCTCTTGGTCCCTTGTTTCTTCGGAGTGTGTCTCTTCTTGTCTCATTTTCTTTTGTTCCCCTTCCTTTATTGATTTTTCTTTCCTCTTTCTCTGGAAGAGAGGAGCATCATCATCAAGACTATGTGTTTGATGTGGAAGGGGGATGAATTTATGAGACACCTTCTTTGGGGCTTCTCCTTGTTCAACGACAATCTCTTTGCCTTTGCCCTGGCTAGTCCCGACCTTTTCGGTGATGAGAAAAATAGGGATACCATTGCTACCTGTGGTACTTTATCTGCAAGGGTTTTAGACCATGTGGCATGGTGATCATCATACCTCTTGCAAAATTCATGGTCAATTTTTATTCCATATCTGGTGTGTATTTGTATCTAGCACCTCATCTACCACCAAGCTAGGATTTTTGCATGCGTCCAGTCTTTACCCTTTTTCTTCATCCTTCTAATAACCTTTTCATCTAACTTGTGGCTTGGATCAACGTCGGGGTCCTAGTCTACCAGATGCTCATAGAAATCATGCCACGGGGCCAATGGTTGCATTTTCTTGACGTGCCATTCTAACGCTTCGTCTTCTTCATTATTTTTGCCCTGTTTGTCAATTTACCTGTTTGATGCATGAAACTTCCTGAAGGGAGTTTGATTGAGGGTGGCCTATTTTTGAGCAAATTTTTCCATAGGATCATACTTCCATTTCTATGGCAACTCAATTAACTTCAAATTATTTAGGGTTCGAGCGATTCGCTCGTGGTCTCCCTTTTTTGAGACTGATACCCCTACAAATTGGAAGGGCATGAGGCATGTACCAGTCTTTCCAGCACCTATGCCAAATTTATAGTTTACATACTCAGTCTACCTTACATACTCTAGAGTGAACAATCGCTCAGTGACATAATATGGTAGTAAGAAGGGCTTCCCTATGAAGCCATACAATCTGACGACTACTCCTTGAGTCAAGATGAACCAATCCCCTTCTTTTGCATGAATGTGTTGTAGGGTATCCCGCATATTTTGGGGAATTCTTGGCATAGTGCCATACATAATTTTTAATGCAAGACCTAAGAACTCCATATTAAAGTAGTAGTATGATTCTACTTTTGAGAGGACCGACGTCCACTCGTATACAGGTAATTTATTTCCATCTTGGTCCTTAGTTGTGGTAGAGATGAATTCCAAATTTTTTGATTGAAAGAAAAAGAAAAGCCATACCAGGTAAGAGGAAAACCTAAAGGTATCTGGGAGGTCTCTTTGTATCTTGAATAGGCCTGCATGCATCTTCTAGGCTAGGTATGTCGGCCAATCGAAGTAAAGTGGCATTATCTTCTTATCTACACATGAAGCATCATAGAACTTAGGGTTTGACATGCACTGCACCACCACAATCTACCATACGTAGACCTGTGTATCAGATTCTAGCCCTGCTACCATGGCCAGCATGGATAAAAGCTCCTTGTTCTTGAATTTAGATAGGGGAATCAGATATTTTGGTAGGGTCCCCTCAGGAGGAGGTTCCAACAAATGTTCTTGCAGAAATAATTTTATGTTGAGGGCAGGGGTATAGAATTTGGCCAAATTGATGGGATCAAAAGGAATAGGATTTACCATGGGCCTTCTATCACAACTGAAGGTGACCCTAACTGCATCGGCATCTAGGGTAAAGATGACCTCACCCTTAGAATTTTTGATAATTCTATGTTTTACATCATAAAATTTTACCATGGCTCTGATCAATTTAGGGTAGGGGTGGACAGGGGTGCAAATGTACCAGGAGAGCATGGAGTGGTAGGAGAATATGCTCGGGCTTGATGGCATGATATTCTTCACTACCCTAGCTTCTATGTATTTTCGAATCTACTCTGGATTCTTCCATGTTACTCTAGTATCGGTGATGTGTGCATCTGGGTCTATGAAACCACTTTTACTCTTAGCTGACCTACACTTTTCTTTAGTGGCTAGAGGAGAGGCCATCATGGTTTCTCACTATGATTTTGGCATATAGAAAAACCTAGGAAGCACTTAGCAGAGCTTGGAGAACTTTGGGGAAATCTGGGAGCACTGCAAGCAAGGGGAAAATTTACAGAGGATAAAGAAGTGATGAAAAAGCTTCTGCGGCATAAGTAGATGCGCATGCATGCACCAAGGTGACATGCATTAACTATGGTTGGTGGCGCACACCCCATGACTAATTTTGAATATTATCGAATGCTTTGTTTCATGTGCCACCTTCAAGAAACCAACTACCATGCATTACCATTTTATTAGGGCCAATGGCGTCACTTCATCATTGTCCTAGGCCAATAAATTCATGTCACCTCTATTTTGGGCCAATAACTTGGTACGGTGGTGCTTTGAGAGGCGGGGAATTTAAAAGTTCAATAAAACTGATTTTCCTACCAAAAGGCATGGTCGCCTTGATTTTGACCATTGGATGCAAAAATGTCGTGCCATCACGATAATTTTCTTTGAGGTGGCCTTTGGGCACCAAAATTTCATGCCATCATGATAATTTTCTTTGAGGTGGCCATTGGATACCAAAATGTCATGAAATCACAACAATTTTCTTTGAGGTGGCCTTTGGATGCCAAAATATTGCGCCATCATGACAATTTTCCTTGGAGTGGCCATTAGACGCCAAAATGTCGTGAAATCATGACAATTTTCTTTGAGGTGGCCTTTGGGCACCAAAATGTCATGCCATCATGACAATTTTCCTTGGAGTGGCCATTGGATGCCAAAATGTCGTGAAATCATGACAATTTTCTTTGAGGTGGCCTTTGGTCAAAATGTTGCACCATCATGACAATTTTCCTTGGAGTGGCCATTGGATGCCAAAATGTCGTGAAATCATGATAATTTTATTTGAGGTGGCCTTTGGGCACCGAAATGTCGTGCCATCACGAAAATTTCCTTGGAGTGGCCATTGGATGCCAAAATGTCATGACATCATGACAATTTTCTTTGAGGTGGCCTTTGGGCGCCAAAATGTCGTGCCATCATGACAATTTTCCTTAGAGTGGCCATTGGATGCCAAAATATCATGAAATCATGACAATTTTCTTTGAGGTGGCCTTTGGGCACCAAAATATCGTGCCATCATGATAATTTTCCTTGGAGTGGCCATTGGATGCCAAAATATCATGAAATCATGATAATTTTCTTTGAGGTGGCCTTTGAGCACCGAAATGTCATGCCATCAAAACAATTTTCTTTGAGGTGGCCTTTTGGACACTAAAATATCATGATAATTTTCCTTGGAGTGGCCATTGGATGCCGAAATGTCGTGCCATCATGACAATTTTCCTTGAGGTGGCCTTTGGAAAGAAAAAAGAACATATTTACATATAATACATACAAAGTAGAGGGAAACCTTTTACTTATAGTACAACTTCATATGGAAGCCATTGATGGGGATGGGTTGAACCTGACCCTATTCATTTCTCAACTAGAAGGAGTTCTACTATTTTTCTTTGATTACTTTGAAGGGGCCTTCCCAGAATGCGTCAAATTTTTGGTGGTTCCCGGGTTTCGCTTTCTTTTCATTCCACCTCAGGACCAAGTCTCCTACTTTGAAATTCCTAAGAGTAGCCTTTTTGTCAAACCATTTCTTCATGGTGACCATATGTTTTTGATAATGGTCGTAGGCTTGTTCTTTCTATTCTTCTAATTGCAAGAGTTGAATCAACCTATTTTCCATTGGCTCTGCCTCCTCTGTGCCAGTTTGATTGAGCAACTTTAAAGTTGGCATTTCTATGTGTATTGGGAGAACTACTTCTTTACCATAGACTAAAGAGTAGGGAGAGGTGTTGATAGAATTTTTTATAGTTATCCTATCAGCCCACAATGCTTGGTTTATCAGAGAGTGCCAACTCCTCTTATTGTCTTTCAGAGTCTGCTTCAAGATTCGGAGCAAGTTTTTATTCGTTGATTCAGCTAGTCCATTTCCCTGTGGGTAATAATTCGAGGATATTTTCAAGTAGATCCCATATTTACATGTAAATTCAATCATTTTGGTGCCTATGAAATATGTGTCATTGTCTATGACCAATGCATCTGGGATACCAAATCTTGTGATCAAACTCTCCATGAATTCCATCACAACTTCCTGGTCTACTTTCTTAGTGGGTATTGCTTCAGCCCACTTAGTGAAATAATCTGTAGTGGTCAAGATGTATTTATGTCCAACGGATGAGTTGGGCTCTATTACTCCGATGAAATCTAACCCCCATTATTGAAAAGGTTCTTCAACCTGAATGGATTTTAAAGGCATCGAAGCATTTCTATTTCTCCCAATGTATCTCTGGCACTTCTCATAGTTTCTTGTTACCCTGAAGGTATCTAAGAAAATGGTTGGCCAATAACACCTAGTCCTGATGATCTTTAAAGTAGTGGTTCTTCCTGAGTAGTGTCCTCCTGATGGGCCCCCATGGAATTCATCCAAGATCTTCTATTTTTTATCATCCTTTATACACCGAAGCAATACTCCATCCAAATTTTTTTGTACAACCCTTTAGGTAACAGGGTGTATTTCAAAGCTTGGATCCTATATCTTCTTCTCTATGAAGCATTCAAACTTGTTAGACACTTTCCAGTCTAGAAGTACCTGATCAATTCATCGGCCCAGTCAAGCTCATCTAAGGGTTGATCATCCTCTGAGGTTGCTTCTTGAGTTTGGCAAGCTACGTATTCTGATGAGGCTTGCTTGGCGAGTTCTTGACATAGTGCTCTACCTCTTACTAACTTGGTTGGATGGATCTCAATGTCGTATTCTTGTATCTTTGACACCCAACCAGCTCTTTTATCACCAAGTTCCCCCTGAATGATGAAATTCCTAACATCGGGGTGGACCACATAAACTATGGTCCTACTTTGTGAAATAAAATGCCTGAACATTTTTAAAGACTTCATTATTGCATAAACTTGTTTTTTGATGAAGTTGTACTTCTCTTCATGTTCCTGCATAGTCTGGCTTAGGAATGCTATAGGCCTCTCTTCATTGTCAGGCCCTTTCTGAGTGAGTACTATGGCGTAGCTCTCTTGTTCACCTACAACATACAAGATGAAACCTCTGGAATAGTCTAGGTTTACTAAGATGGGAGCTTGGGCTATCTGTTCCTTTATTTGCTAGAAAGCCTATTTCCTTAAGTCTATCCACTTGAATTCAGCATCTTTTTTCAACAATTTGGTCATGGGTTTGACAATTTGCACAAAATATACTATGAATTTGTGTACGAAGTTGATTTTGCCGAAGAAGGATTGCAAGCCTTTTTTTTTAGGGGTAGAGGGAGTTCTAATAGTGCTTTCACCCTGTTAGGGTCTATAGCTAGCTCGACCTTAGAAATGACATGACCTAGTAAGATCCCTTCTTCCACAGTAAAAATGGATTTCTTCAGGTTTAAAGAGATGTCGAACTCCCTACATTTCTCAAACACACTTCTAATATGGTCGATGTGGTCTTCCTTTTGATGAGAGAACACTGTCATATCATCTAGATATATCACTATAATCTTGTTGACAAGTTCCCCGAAGGCCACGTCCATTGCTCTTTGAAAGGTTACCCCAGCATTGGATAATCCAAAAGGCATCCTATGATAAGTGAATATCCCCCACTTGGTGGTGAATGTAGTCTTGAACTGATCTTCATCCTTGACCCATACTTGATTGTACCCAGAGAACCCATCCAGGAGTGAAAATATTTCTGCTCCTACTACTGTATGCAGAGTCTGGTCGATCTGCGGGAGAGGATAATGATATTTTAATGAAGCCTTGTTCAGGTTATGAAAGTTGATGCACAACCTAATATCTCCATTCTTTTTTCTAACTAGGACTAAGTTAGCTACCCAAGTAGAATGCTTGATCGGGTAGACAATCTTGGCCTCGAGCAACTTTAGTAGTTCCTACTTCATTAGAGCTTCGATCTTAGGATTCACCGGTATTTGCTTTTGTCGAAAGGGTTTTGCACCTTCTTCGAGCTCGATTGTATGTTGGATGGTCTCTTTAGAGTAGAATTTAAGGTCACCATAAGTCTAGGCTATGATGTCAGGGAATTCCTTGCATAATACCTAGATTTGGTCTAGCTCTTCCTCTGTAGTGTTTACTCCCACTTTAATGGATTTATCGGGTCCCATTTGAGCTTCTCTGTATCTGTGCTTGTCAACTTTCATTTTATGGCCCAGTTGACCTATCGTTGTTATCAAATAGGCTTTCAAGGGTGATCAATCCTTTTGGGATGTGGTTGTTTTTCAACTGGATCATGTCTACATCTTCTTCATCTTTAGACACTCTGTCATTCGAGCAATTCATCTCATGGATGAGAAAGTCTACTATTTGTTCATCATTTTCAAATACCTACCAGAAGGTATCTCTATCTAGCATGGAGGGCCTATAGATTAGTCTAACTATCTTAGACTTCTGAATGATGTTGTTGATAGGGCAAAAATTTGCACCTACTGAAGCCAATAAATCGGCATGAGTGTTCTTTTCCCTAGGAATTGCTTTGAGGTTTAAATATTCAAAGGACTCTAGCAAGTCCCAAACCTTATTCTTGTAAGCCTTTAGGTAGTGTTGCTTGCTTACACATTTCTCAGTGACCTAGTTTACTATTAATTTAGAGTCTCCAAAGATCTAAAGTTGTTTGATACCCATATTTTTAGCTTTCTTAAGGCCTAAGCAGAGTGCTTCATATTCTGTTGCATTGTTAGTGCAACTCCAGGTTAATCGATAAGAAAAAACTTTCTCTTCGCCTGTTGGAGAGATTAGAACAATACCTGCTCTAGCTCCATTTTTGCATCTAGCACCATCAAAGAAAAGTTTCCATAGTTGATTAGTAGATTGGTCTACCTGAGGGAGAGGAGTGGGGTTACTTTTCTCGGGTTTTACAATTGTGTAGCTCCCCATATCTATTTTGATCATGGCATTGAAGTCTTGGAGAGAGAACTAGTCTTCTTCCTGCAACACATTTAGAGCTTCCTCCATCAAGTTCAAGTCTTCCAGTTCCTCTATCATCATATTCACCATGGTGGCATGTTTACCTTCCTCTTCAAGTTTTTCAATGTGAAAAATCAAAGGTTTTTTTGAGTGGTAATTTTACCCTATTGCAAAACCACACTCAAATTAGGATTCTCATTAGAAAAACCCTCACTTGCAAAGAAATGAGATATTTATCCAAGGTTCCTTATACTTGATATTCAATATGAAACATAGAAAACTTTAGTGGTCTTCTAGTAACCATTAAGAAGAGGCCTACTGGTTATAATGATTTCTTATGCTTTAAGTAAATGAACGGGCTTGAGTTCCCTTATGTGCAAAAATCAAAAGTTATAATACTTGAAAATAAATCCTAGTACCTTTTACTTCTGATTTATTAGCATGATTTACCCACAACCCTATTAGTAGCTTCCTTTTATCTTTTGTTTAAGAGTGTTCTACTAGTTAGTGTTGTAGAATAACCACTTCCTTTTATATTTAGTTTAAAAGTGAAGTCAGAGTTAGCATTTGTTGTTATTTGGTTCATTTTATTTCAAAATTTAGATGCAAAGTTAGAAAGTGCTAGGGAAACCCACTTTATTTTATCGATGCTTTAATGTGACACTCACAGGTCAATAAATCCCTCCTTGACTTACAGATTCATTTTATCTTGAGTATAAATGATAAAAGGAAATGCTTGAAAATGAACACACATTAATAAGAAAAAAAATAAGAAAATGTAGGGTTAGAAGAAATTAAAAAGAAATTTGGAAAAGGACCGGATGCTTAAAAATTCTAGAAAATGACCAAAAGATTACAATTCAGGAAAAGGACCAAAAGCTTACAATTCTGGAAAGGACCAAAAAATTATAAGTTCTGGAGAAGGACCAGAAACTAACAAAATATTTCTAGAAAATGACCAAAAATAAAATAGCTTCTAGAAAAAGCAGACCAGATAATGAAAATAGTATAAAACTAAAGAGATAACATTGTGAAAAGCTCCCAAATATGATGCATCAAACGAGTTAGATTTAAACAAAATATAAACATGTTATACCTGCAAGAGCACAATCCCAACAATGGTTATGGCAAGATTCAAAGGTTTTAAATGTGTATTGAAAATTTATTTCATGATGTAACCACCTTCGTGCATAACACATCAAAATACAAATTTCAATATATGAGAAAATAGCTAATAATATGGAAATAAAGATATATTTTCTATTATATTCAAATTGGATCTTCTGAATACATAATATGCAAATTGAATTTCCTAGTTGCTAGCCTTCCTCCTTTTAATATTTCTCTCCTTGGCCTCTTTTGTGAATTTTTCCAGCCCCTTTACCTTCCCTTTGATGAGCCTTTAAAGGCCTCTTACCCTCTGTATTTTCCTTTTCCTGTTCTTGTTTGGTTCGCAATGTTTTCATTTGGTGCATTCTGAAACACTTCTTGTTTCCATTTTTTTATTTCCCTTCAGTTTTAGCTTGGAACATTTTTAATCATAGACCAAGTAATGCTCCCTCAACCACTTGGCTTCATCCTCATAATGAAAATTTCTTTTTAAAAATTTTTAATGCATTGCTTTTTGAAAACATCACAGGGGATGAACCTTATATTATCCATTGATATTACTTAAACATCATTACCCCATAAACTGCTTTTAAAATTTTTGCATTAAAGTCATGGAATAGGCTTTTCCCAAAGTCTTCATAACATGTATAGTCAAAGTCGACTAACTGGGCATGTTGGATAGTCACACCGTGAATATCTACAAGACACTTCCATGTATACCATCCATTTCACTCACCACCAGATATCTATTGGTCTACTAAACCATTATTGGAGGCTCTGAATTGGCACCATGTGATCATAGACCCATACATCTTACCTTTGATTCTTTTGGATGTCATCGGTGTTGTCCACCTCACCTCTGAACTTCACGTGGGATCATTCAAAACACCTGTTCATCACCTTTGTGGAACCCTAATGCAGAATGTCTTCACTATCCCATGGACTAGCAATAATATTTGGCATTAAAACTTTGGCCTTGTGTATATTTCTATTTATCTAAAGTGTGCTACCATTCCATGTAAGAATACATATATTTCACTGGTGATTGTTTGACAACCAACTTTGATGGATAACCACACTGTAGCATCATCATTGATCACCTTAAAATGAAAATGACCAACTTGAATTGGTCCCAACACTCCTTTTCATCATCAATATCACTATGAGTCACATTATTTTGATATTTGCATCATCACATCTCTACTTTGTAGTCGATGAATCCAACCAAACATGATATCTCCGATGATATTTCCTTTCAGTGTGACTCAAATATTATCATCATTAGATCATGTTGTCTAAATCCTCACCATCCAAATCAATGTTATGATCTATCCGCTAAATCATTCATGCTATTAATTGCTAGGATAATGTCATATTGGCTCTACATCATCTTTATTATCATCAAGCAGATACACGATGCATCCTTATCTTAATCGAAATCCATCTATAGCAATTACCTCGATTCTTATTTATTTTGTGTCTATCGATGCTGCCAACTATGATGTTTACCATATTGTCTGTATCCACTGGTTGGGTGATTTACCATTTTTATCCATGCATCAGTATCATCTCACTCATTGCCTTCTAGACACCGAACGTAGATTCTCGCTATACCATGTCTGCAATATCATTGTCCATATTCAAGGATCAAAATTATCAAAAATTTTAGTCCAAGTCTTTTTTAGCCATGATGTCTACTTTATGTTGGTCTGGTGTCACCATATGGTCTACCAGTGCTACATGGGTATTGTTCATCCCTGTGTATCTTCTACAAAATTTGTGTCAAGCCCCTCTGTCCATTCGAGTCCTGCAACTAAAAAATTAGCTCGATTAGACTTCAAAACTAAAACATCTCATATCATACAAAAAAGGAAAAAATTAAACCTCTTCATAACAAAAATAAAACTAAAATTAAATAAGTATATATGAAAGCTTCATTTCTAAACACTTTTATAAGTAAATATATAAAGTATTTGATTATTACTTTATATATTTTTTATTTTTTTTATATTATTATTTTTTTATTATTTTGCTTCTCCTTTTATTTAAAATTGATTTAATTAATTTCTACCACTTGAAAATATATAATCCAAAGGGTTGATATTAACCAAACACTTCCACCCAAATAAAAACAAACTAAACTAAACTAGGAGGCTATACCCAACAATCTACAAACCCACACAACCACTCTATTGGTACGATATTACCAAAATTATCATTCAAAATAACCAAGACTTTGCAAAATTTTAAAGAATAAGGTGGGTCCCCAATTTGGGGCTAGTTGTGGAATGCCCACAACAAATGGTGACTCTGTTGGAAAATGCTCCTGAGCATTTTGGGTAAAGAACCTACCCTGAAACCAAGAAAACCAAGATTAGAAAAATGAATATCATTTAGCATTATCCAAATAATATGGGGTATATAGCTTCTGATAAAATAGCCAAAACATTTGCTCTTTTTTAGTGTGTGGATTGTGATTCATTTTTGTATTCATATAAATCAGTCAGATTCCACCACTTGATTCGCATATCGACTATAAAGTATTACTCATTAAAGATGTGCCTTTGCATTTCTCCACTACCATCCAAGAATATATAGCCTCGGTGGAGGTGACCTCGATCTCTCCTAGACCTCACTCTACTGCTAGCCAGGCATCTATAGCCCTGGTAGAGATTTTTTGGATCACCCAGGTATTAGGTTAACCATTTTTTTTACATTTCTTTTTGCAAAATCTTCTTGCAACCTGGGTTAGAGACCATTCAATGCTAGAGATGGAGTAAGTTAGATTTTTTCCTAAATATGCAAATTGAAATGACTTCATACTTCCAGATTTTGTAGAATGTCCTATAGTGACTAGCGTACACTAGCCCTAAAATTGGGGACCCACCATTTAATTTTGGTTGTCGATTTTGTTGGGTTTGCTTTGAGTAGTCACCTTCGTAGGTTCCTATCCATGTGATTGCAATTCTTGTTATTTAGGGGTTTAGTATATCCTTTATTTATATTTTTGTTTATGTGGTTCCTAGATGTGGTCTTGTATGTCGATTTAGTTTTATTTGTCTGTTTTGTTTAGTCAATTTTAATGATTATGTAGACACCAAATTGCAGCCATTAATCCTCCGTCCTAACCACCCCACCACCCACTTGTCCACCATACACCTTTCCCACCAATTATTTGGTCCAATTACACCTTTCCCGCAAATTACTTGGCCAAATTACACATTTCCTGCCATTTCCTAACCCAATTGGGCTTATTTTAATATTATTTTATATTTAATATAATATTTTATATTATATTATAATATATTTATTATAAAATATGTATTTATAAACCCAATTAACCATAGTCATCCGATCCAATATAATCTCCATTGTCCATCTTCATTAATCCGTGCCACACTTAAAGTATAATCTTAGCCCTAGGATGTGATTTAATCTTAGCCACATGATCTAAAATGTTGAGCTAAAACCCTAAGAAACCCTAAGGTTGAATTATAAGTAAGGGCATTTGCAAATGCTCAAACCCTAGAACCCTGGAATCCTGATATTGGAGTGTGCATCTTGAAGAAGTCATTGGCGAAGCCCTAGTGAAGCAGAAAGTGATAGAGCCCTAAAAATCCAAAGCCCTAGCTAGCCATAGGACTTCAAAATTTCTAGCCATCCCTATGATCTTCTTTTGTAGATTCCACCCTCACCCGTAGGCACACTCTAGAGCTTGAAAAGCTCACTGCAAAATCTTGCCAAGCTCATTGTAGAGATTTTTAGGCACACGCTAGCGCCTACTATATCATAGGCTCACTCCAGAGCCTACGAATCTTGTACTAGATCCTATCAAGTGCACGCTCGAGCCTACTATAATAATCAAAGCGTAAATCATATTTTGCTGCATCACGCCATCCACCATAAAAGCTGCAACAACGAAGTAAATTATCACCATGAGTAAGTAAATCTAAATTTTTGTTATTGTTTGGTGTTATCTTATTTTACATATATAGTATACATAAGATCTAGGGTTTTTGGTTTTCACTTCTGAGGGTTCACACTATGGAACCCTCCTTTTGTTTACTAACTACTTTATTGTTTGATGTGTGTGTAGGATTGGATAATATCAATAAAAAGGAACATCGAAAGACTACTGCAGTCAGAGTGGCCTGAACACACGGATACTTGAAGCCCACTCATTCTATTGGGAGAAAAATCATGTTGAAGACACCTTTGTTACTGTAGCTAAGGTTTTGGAGAACCCTAGTAGATTGTATTTACTGTATCACAACATTTTTGTCAAGGCAAAATTAATTGTACAAAGGAGTTTTTTAGCTCCTCCCCGTTATTTAATAAAAATATTTCTTGTGCAATTTTATTTGTCTTATCAGATCTATTTATTTGTTGTTGTTATTTGGTTTTGTGATTTTAGCTCTACAAATGACGATCATGGTGGGACCCCACAAGGGTTTCACTATTTAAATTGATTTACTTTGGTAACTTGATTTTTCTATGTGTTGCAGTGATTTTCAAAAGCACAGAAGTCATCAATTTTGTTGCTAGGGTTTCTGCAGCATTTTTTTACACTTTTTAGATTTTATGCAAGTGCTCTACTGCACCTACATAAGCACTCTACTACATCTACACAGGTTCCCAGATGTTCCTCGTAGTGATTTGGAGCAAATCTAAGGCTTTTGAGTAAGTCCCATAACTCTGTTTCATAATTTACATATTTTGTATTTTCTATAGTTTTTCACTATTTCGGTGTTATAAAAGGAACTTAACACTAAGTAATTTGGGAAAGAATCCTTAGCAAGATTACATTTAGGATTTTGTGCAATTTATTTACACAAATTTCATTTCTTGTTCTAAAATTGTAGATCTAGGCGATTGTTTGCATTTTGAGTGCATATGAAATAGAAAAGCATCCTAGATTTTTCATTTAAGAGTTAAAGATCACTTAAATTTTGCATATCTAAATAGGAACAACACCCAGACACAAAGTAATACTACCCTAGGCTGGCCCCTTTGGCAGAGAGGTGGACGAACCCTCCAGTTTCTCTTGTGATTTTAATCACTTATAGGCGGGGGATTTTAAGGGTGTACTCTGCACTCTTTAGGTGAAATTTGTGTCTTTGTGTTGGCTTTTGATTTAGATTAGTAAAGTTAGTAATATTTAATATTGTTTGCACACCATAGAGAATGATAAATCTAATAAAATTAATCACACACACTTGCACGATTCACTTTTTAATAGTAGTGGTTGGATTTCATCACCAGCCATTGCTTGAGATTTGATGACGGTGGCAGTGATTTTCATCCACCAATATCTGCCCTAGAAACCATAGGATTACCCCTGAGCAAGTTTTTTGGAGGTCATTACCAACAAGAATATCATTGCCCCAACCAACCATAGATTTTTACCTTTGTTTTCTTTAAGCAAGATTAAGTTACATAAAAATGCACAAGCCTACAATTCTAAAAAAGAATCTCACATTAACGAAAGAAAATAATTAATGAATGAGGTAAGCCACACATGGTGAAACCTAGGATTGATTGTTTGCTTTAATTTAAATTCTAAAATTTTTTTGGTCTATATGCTTTTTGAAAAACTTTGAATCTTTGGTTTAACTACTTTATGGTGCTAATGAGATAACAAAAGAAAGTAATAAACCAAATTTATTTAATGGAAAAAATTTCCCATCCTCATGTTACTTTGGTAGCCAACCTATCCAGCACGGTTTAGACTACTTCATCTGGATCATCATATCCATACCTACCCCAGGTAGGGTCCCTTCCACACAATATGGAAACAACCACCACCCACATAGACATGGACAAAGTGAGGGCCATCTACAAGTCCTTCAACTATGTCTTATAACCCCTTAGCCAAGAGGGATTTGAAGAACCCGAATTGGCTACCGCCCACCAACCCAAGAATATCATAATTCGGGTTACGAATATGGTATAATTTTTTCCACTATCCAACCACAACAACACCTAAGTGTTCTAGACACTTACCTCATATCCATCTATTCTAACCCATTATATGAGGAGCATGTTAATGTTGCCTCACAAGTTGTCACATCAAATGCAACTTGCTCCATGCCCATGTCCTCTCATCCATCATCATCCATCCCTCCATCATCTCACATAGCCACAATTCCCATGCTCTCTCATCCATCATCATCCACCCTTCCATCATCCCATCTAGCCACAACCACATCCTTTGACATATGGTCAAATCAGGAACTCATAGATACATTAGGGCTCATAAATAAGTTGCTTTCACAACGAATAAGAGGAAAACAACCATTCTACATAGAACCTATGATGCAAGCAGTTCCAGATAAACCCCCACCCACCAATCAAAATCCATCATGGGTTCCCAAATATTCCATAGTCTCCATCCCTAATCCATCGCAAGTCCACACATCAACCACACCAATTACCATTTCTACCAACCAACCACACAATCCATTCTTCCACCAACCTCCTCACCAATAATCACCATATTTTAACCATCAATATTTATCCCATACCCAACCCAACTCATTTCACAATACCATGTTGGTCACACCCCAACATCTACCATACAACCCATCAACCAATCACCACATAATCCAAGGTACTCACATTCTAGTAGAAGATTTTAGATTCCAAGCAATACAAAAGAAAATTGATCATTTGATGCAAAACTCACCAAGAATAATGATCCAAAAGCTCACCTTAATCCAATTTATCCATCAACCAATCCATCCCTCAGTACCATCACCTATCTGGTAAATTTTACGATACCAAAATTTGACAAGTTTAGAGGAACTGAGGATCCCAAGGATCATGTGAGTTCATTTGTTCATGCATGTTTTTGGATTAGCGATGATAATTCTCTTATGCTCTGAATTTTTCCTCAAACATTAGGAGCATATGCCATTGAATGGTACAATCAATTGCTTACACGTAGTATTTATACTTTTGACCAATTGATGGACTTATTATTTGAGTGTTTTGCTCTCAACATTATAAATAAGGTATCATTATCAGACATATATTATTTGAAATAATGGGATGATGAACCTATCTATGATTTTGGAAATCGTTGGAGGGAAGTCATAACAAAGTTGCCATTCTCCCTACCAATGGAATAAATTATAAATTTTTTTACCAAGAGTTGCTTAAAACCCATCTCTTGGATGCTACAACTAAACACTTATAGAACATTTGAGGAAGCTTTACCACAGGCTAGTGTCATTGAGGAGATAAAAATCCAAGAAGGTGTCATTAAGCCTAAAAAAAAGAAATGGCAAAATAAGGGCCAATACCAAAATAATCAATCTGGGCAAACTAAATCAACACAAGCCTCAACGACTAACATAGCTAATCAAGTCAATCAAGTGGTGATGAGCCAGCCCGTAGTGGCTCAAAATATGGTGCAACAATAAATTACCTATCATGTGGTCCCATCAGTAACACAAGCACCAAAAATATAAAACACAACACCAACTATGGAACAACCTACCCGTCGCCAATACAATCAACCCCAATGTCAATACACTCCTTTAGCGGAGTTATATTCATCCATATTTCGAAGGTTGTATCAGACTAATAAATTAGCCTTGCCAAAAATCAGGCCTGATGAACCCACTAAAAGGCCTAAAAGTTATAGAGAGCACTTGTTTTACCCATACCATAGGCAAAATGGGCATTATATTAACTCTTGCCATGTTTTCAAGAACATAGTGCAAGACCTCATAGACCTAGGGGCCATTAACGTGGATAACCCCTTAGCTCCACAAAATTAAAACTTGGGCATATATCATACACCTCTACCTAACCATGGGGAGGTCCAACATAATATAGGAGGTAACAATCAACAAACACCTCCTAACCAAGTAAATCATGTCCAACAGTATCAAAAATTTGTAGGAGTAGTCCATGTGGTCACTAGAGGGCAATGACAAAATCAACAAAATACTCAACAACCTTCAAATCCACCCCCCATCCAAACATCTCCAAATCCATCTCCATAAATTAATCTATCCAATCCATCCAATCATCCCATCCTTCATAAAATGAGGCCAGTGGTAACCTTAACTAGTCGGTCAACCACTAGTTTTAAAATGGCATCAGCCAAGCTTTCTGTGTATGAGCTTATCCAAAAATCCCCTAGGGATAGAGAGACTTTAATGGAAATACTCAAGTCAATTGAGTTAGAATCCCAAGAATCTAATGCCTTTAATAACTTTTTAGGTAGTGTTAGGACGTGTATGGAGCCATAAATCACCTTCTATGACTTTGAAATAAAGTCAATGAGTTCAGAATCAGTAGACCCTAAACTAATTATGTGTAATTGAGGGTCTACTGATTCTAAATTCATTGACTTTATTTCAAAGTCATAGAAGGTGATTGATGGCTCCATAAACATCCTAACACTCCCTATAAATTTATTTAAGGCATTAGAGTCTTGCGATTCTAACTCAATTGACTTGAGTATTTCCATTAAAGTGTCTCTATGCCTAGGGGATTTCTGGATAAGCTCATACATAGAAATCTTGGCTGATGCCATTTTCAAACTAGTGGTTAACCAGTTAGTTAATGTTATCGATGGCCTTATTGGATGAAGGATGGGTTAATTGGATGGATTGGATAGATTTATTGGTGGAAATGGATTTGGTAATGTTTGGATGGGGGATGTATTTGAAGGTTGTTGATTATTTTGTTGATTTTATTGTTGCCCTCTAGTGACCACATGGACTGCTCCTACAAATTTTTGATATTGTTGGACATGATTTACTTGGTTAGGAGGTGCCTGTTGATTTTTACCTCCTACATTATGTTGGACCTCCCTATGGTTAGGTAGAGGTGTCTGATATATACCCAAGTTTTTATTTTATGGAGCTAAGGGGTTATCCACGTTAATGAACCCTAGGTCTATGAGGTCTTGCACTATGTTCTTGAAAACATGGCAAGAGTTAATATCATGCCCATTTTGCCTATGGTATGGGAAAAACAAGTGCTCTCTATAAATTTTATGGCTTTTAGTGGGGTCATTGGGTCTGATTTCCGATAAGGCTAATTTATTAGTCTCATACAACCTTCAAAATATGGATGAATATGACTCCGCTAATTGGGGTCGATTGTATTGGTGGTGGGTAGTTTGTTCGAAAGTTGGTGTTGTGTTTTGTATTGTTGGTGCTTGTGTTACTAATGGGACCGCATGATAGGTAATTTGTTGTTGTACCAGATTTTGAGCCACTACGGTCTGGCTCATCACCACTTGATTGACTTGATTAGCTATGTTAGCCATTGAGGCTTGTGTTGATTTAGTTTTCCTAGATTGATTATTTTGATATTGGCCCTTATTTTGCCATTCCTTTTTCTTAGGCTTAATGACACCTTCTTGGATTTTTATCTCCTCAATGACACTAGCCTGTGGTAAAGCTTCCTAAAATGTTCTATAAGTGTTTAGTTGTAACATCCAAGAGATGGGTTTTAAGCAACTCTTGGTAAAAAGTTTTATAATTTCCTCCATTGGTAGGGAGAATGGCAAATTTGTTATGACTGCCCTCCAACTATTTCCAAAATCATAGATATGTTCATCATTCCATTTTTTCAAATAATATATGTCCAATAATGATACCTTCTTTCTAATATTGAGTGCAAAACGCTCAAATAATAAGTCCATCAATTGGTCAAAAGTATAAATACTATGTGTAGGCAATTGATTGTACCATTCAATGGCATTTTCCCTTAATGTTTGAGGAAACTTTTGGAGCATAAGAGCATTATCATCGCTAATCCAAAAACATGCATGAAAAAATGAACTCACATGCTCCTTGGGATCCTCAGTTCCTCTGAACTTCTCAAATATTGGTACCATAAAATCTTCCAGATATGGCAGTGATGGTATCGAGGGGTGGATTGGTTGATGGATCAGTTGGCTTAAGGTGAGATTTTGGCTCATTATTCCTGGTGAGTTTTGCATCAACTAATCAATTTGCTTCCTGGAATCTAAAATCTTATGTTGGAATATGAGTACCTTGGATTATGTGGTGATTGGTTGATGGGTTTGGGGTGTGACCAGCATGGTATTGTGAAATGAGTTGGGCTGGAGATGAGATGAATATTTATGGTTAACAAATGGGAATGATTGATGATGGGGTGGATGGAAGAATTTGTTGTGTGGTTTGATAGAAGCAATGGTAATTGGTGGGATTGATGTGTGGATTTACAAAGGATTAGGAATGGAGACTATGGAATATTGGGGAACCCATTCTAGATTTTGATTGGTGGATGGAGGTTGGTTTTTAACTGTTTGGATCATAGGGTCTATATATACTGGTTGTTTACCTCTTGTTCATTTTGAAAGAAACCTATTTATGATCCCTAATGTATCTGTAAGTTCTTGATACAAATAGGTGTCACACGATGGGGTTGTGGCTAGGTTAGATGATGGAGGGATGTATTATGATGGATGAGAGGACATGGGTATGGAGCAAGTTGCATTTTATGTGACAACTTGTGAGGTAGCATTAACATACTCCTCATATAATGGGTTGGAATAGATGGATGTGGGGTAAGTGTCTGGAACACTTAGATGTTATTGTGGTTTGATAGTGGAAGAAGGCATACCATATTTGCAACCCGAATTATGATATTCTTGGGTAAGGTGGGCGGTAGCCAATTTAGGTTCTTCAAATCCCTCTTGGCTAAGGGGTTATAAGACATAGTTGGATAACTTGTAGATGGCCCTCACTTTGTCCATGTCTATGTGGGTGGTGTTTATTTCCACATTGTGTAGAAGGGATCCTACTTGGGGTAGGGATGGATATGATGATCTAGATGAAGTAGTATGAACCATGTTGGATAGGTTGGCTACCAAAGTAGTGGGAGGATGGGAGATGTTTTCCATTAAATAATTTTAGTTTATTACTTTCTTTTGTTGTCTTGTTAGCACCATAAAGTAGTTAAACCAAAGATTCAAAGTTTGTCAAAATCACACAAACTAAATTTTTTTTTAGAATTTAAAGTAAAGCAAACAATCAATCCTAGGTTTCACCATGTGTGGCTTACCTCATTCATTAATTATTTTCTTTTGTTAATGTGAGATTATTTTTTAGAATTGTAGGCTTGTGCATATTGATGTAACTTAATCTTGCTTAAAGAAAACAAAGGTAAAAATCTATGGTTGATTGGGGCAATGATATTCTTGTTGGTAATGACCTCCAACAAGCTTGCTCGAGGGTAATCCTATGGTTTCTAGGGCAGATATTGGTGGATGGAAATCACTGCCACCATCTCCAAATCTCAAGCAATGGCTGGTGATGAAATCCAACAACTACTGTTAAAAAGTGAATCGTGCAAGTGTGTGTGATTAATTTTATTATATTTCTCATTCTCTATGGTGTGTAAACAATATTAAAGATTAATAAATTTACTAATTTAAATAAGAAGCCAACACAAAGACATAAATTTCACCTAAAGAGTGTAGAGTACAACCTTAAAATCCCCTACCTACAAGTGATTAAAATCACAAGAGCAACTGGAGGGTTTGTCCACCTCTCTGCCAAAGGGGCCAGCCTAGGGTAGGATTACTTTATGTGTCTAGGTGTTGTACCTATATAGATATGAAAAATTTAAGTGATCTTTAACTCTTAAATGTAAAATATAGGATGCTTTTCTATTTCATATGCACTCAAAAATGCACACAATCACCTAGATCTACAACTTTGGACCAAGAAATGAATTTTGTGTAATTAAATGCACACAAACCCTAAATGTAATTTGCTAAGGATTCTTTTCCAGATTACTTAGTGTTAACTTCTTTTTATAACCCCAAAACAACGAAAAATTGTAGAAAATATAGAACACATAAATTATAAAATGAAGTTATAGGACTTACTCGGAAGCCTTAGATCTGTTCCAAATCACTACCAGGCACAACCAGGAACCTATGTAGGCATAGTAGAGCACCTGTGTAAACTCTAAAAAGTGTAGTAGAATGTTGCAAAAACCCTAGTAGCGTAATTGGCGACTTCTGTGCTTTTGAAAATCACTACAATATACAAAAAAGTCAAGTTAGCAAAGTAAATCAATTTAAATAATTAAATCCTTGTGGGGTCCCACCATGATCACCATTTGTAGAGGTAAAAGCACAACATCAAATAACATCGACAAATAAACAAATCTGATAAGACAAATGAAATTGCACAAGAAATATTTTTATTAAATAATGGGAGGGAGCTGAAAAACTTCTTTGTACAATTAATTATGCCTTGACATAAATATTGAGATATAGTAAATACAATCTTCTAGTGTTCTTCGAAATCCTAGCTACAATAATAAAGGTGTCTTCAATGTGCTTTTGCTCCCAACAGAATGAGTGGGCTTCATGTATCCCTGTGTTCGGGCCACTCTGACTGCAGTAGTCTTCCAATGTTCTTTTGATTGATATTATCCAATCCTACACACAACAAACAATAAAGTAGTTAGTAAACAAAAGGAGGGTTCCACAGTGTGAACCCTCAAAAATGAAAACAAAAAACCCTAGATCTTATGTAAATTGTATATGTAAAATGTGATAACACCAAAGGATAACAAAAATGTAGATTTACCTTGCTCATGGTGATAATTTGCTCAATTGTTGCAGCTCTGATGGTGGGTGGCATGATGCAGCAGACTCTGATTTGCACTTTGATGATTATAGCAGGCTTGGGTGTGCACTTGACATGCTCTTGTGTAATATTCGTAGGCTCTTGAGTGAGCCTGTGATATAACAGGTGTTGGCATGCACCTAAAAAGCTCTACAACAAGATGGGCAAGCTTCTACAGTGAGTTTGTCAAGCTCTGGAGTGCACCTACGAGTGAGGGTGGAATCTACAGAAGTAGATCATGGGGATAGAAAGAAAACTATGGTTGGGGGATGATGGAGGTGACAGAAAATGGTTGGGTAATGGATGCGAGGATGGCTATAATAGTTGAAGTCCTATGGCCAACTAGGGATTTGGATATTCAGGGCTCTATCACTTTTTGCTTCACTAGGGCTTTGCCAATGACTTCTTCAGGATGCACACTCCAATATCAGGATTCCAGGGTTCTAGGTTTTGAGAATTTACAAATACCCTTACTTATAATCCAAACTTAGGGTTTATTAGGGTTTTAGCTCAACACTTTAGATCGTGTGGCTAAGATTAAATCACATCCTAGGGTTGATATTTTACTTTAAGTGTGGCACAGATTAATGAATATGGATAATGGAGATTATATTGGATCGGACGATTGTGGTTAATTGGGTTTAAAAATACATATTTTATAATAAATATATTATATTAAACATAAAAAAATATTAAAATAAGCCAAATTGGGTTAGGAAATGGCAAGAAATGTGTAATTGGGGCTAATTAATTGGTGGGAAAGGTGTAATTGGACCAAATAATTGGTGGGAAAGGTGTATGGTGGACAGGTGGGTGGTGGGGTGGTTAGGATGAAGGATTAATGGCTGCAATTTGGTGTCTATAGATGCCCCTTTTTGTACCATATTGCATGAAACATAATATGGTGAAACAATACGAGACACCTGCATGGGATATGGGCGCAAAAGCAGTTTCTCTCTGTTGTTGGATTTGGGTACTGAAGTTGAAGACAAAAGAATAAAGATTTTTTTGGAATTTGCGTAGCTTACCCCCTCAATTGGCGAATGAGAAGCATCTCATGAGCCAATTGAAAAAAAAATTGTGCAAGTGGTGAACGATGTAATGAAATATTATGTGATTGTGGAAGATATGAATGATGTAAAATGTGACACCGTTTTTGACCCAACGGTGAAAAAAGGGGGGTTGGTGTATAATACCATGTGATTGTGGATGATATGAATGATGTAAAATGTGATATCATTTTTTCCCCAATGGTGGAAAGGGATTTTATCCAATGTCATGATCATGTAAGATGTATCCCATTGTGGGAAATCATAATCAAAATGTGGTTGCCCCAAATTTTATGATGATTCGATGTTTTTGAATAGTGTGCTCTCTGATGCCATTGATATGCAAGTATGATAATGCAGATAAAAATAAAAAGGGACCGTGGATAGCCTGCTGGTGATTGTTCTCACAATTGACACTAATCCTCCTAGCTAGTGCTAATCATTAGGTTTTTGAATATAAAATGATGAAATTTGAGTTTTTGTTCATGTGTTAATCTCACAAACTAGGCCATCAATGACAACAATTGTGCAAATTGTTCTTGGCAAGGTTTCACTAAAAAATATGAAGTGCCCAATGTGATTGTGATTTTGGACAATGGGGTAATTGATGATGACCATGGTCAAGTGTCCTTATTGTAGGCTATTCATCTTACTGAATTGCATGGATTACTATCGCTGCAATCGCCAAGTTTATAGAATAAACTACTAGATACGAGGTTCACTTTAAGAAATTGAATGAGATGGTAGATAAAATGATTGATGGATTGAGAGATGGTGATGGAATAATGTTTTAATAATTATTTGATTTATGATGTGTATGATGTATGGGTGAAATTTGTTGAATTTTGGAGGAGGTAAGCTACTGTTTTGGTTTTATCTTCATTCTTCTTTGGGGCCAGGCGCCCATATGTTTAGTCAATTTTAATGATCAAATTAGACTAATTTAAGCCTTTAAATTTGATTAAATTAATAAAAAAATTAATAAAACATAAAAAACATATACCTTATATATATATATATATCAATATATAATATATAAAAGTATAAAACAAACAAAAATAAATATAAATAATATATATATTTATTTTAAATATATATATATATATATCATGTTATTAAAATAAAATAAATAAAAAGAAGTTATATATGTATACCATGGGCAAAGATTTTTTTTAATTCCCATGCTTAATATATATATATATATATAAGGAAATAAAACAAAAATTAAATTAATAATGAAACATGTAAAGCATATCCTTATAACTTTATACATCGTGTTAATGTTATACATTATTTATTCAGGTTATAAGATCCTAATGTATGATTTATTGGGTGCAGGTTGAACTTTCTATCGTGGACTAATTCGTGGCGAAGATCATAGTGAAACCAAGGTGAAGGCAGACAATTTCCATAGTGTAGATTTAAAGAAGCCCTATATAGCAGTGGGAATGTCTATTGTGATGCCAAACATACCTGGAGTGCAATGAACCCCACGATGATATATAACCTAGGTACATGAGACTCGGATATGGTGCAGGAGATGACCAATTGGCATATGATAGATGGTCCATGATATTGATAACCATACAGGTATAACGACAGTAGCAAGGGGGATGACTTGACCATCCTAGATGTAGATGTGGATGAAGTTGACAATGGACGCCTATGTGGATGGGTCTATATGGATTCAGAAGTAGAGTAGATTCTATGGCGAACCCCACCTATAATTATGTTGACTTGGATGCACATTCAGTAGATGTAAACATCAATAGGAGAAAATGTAGAAGAAACCAATGAATGGGCAATATTGATAGGGAAGGCTACCTTCTTATGGACAATATGAGCGATGAGTCGAGAGTTTTTAGAGGAGCCCACATGGACAATGATGAAAAAGGGATATTTCTAAGAGTGTCAACAATAATGTATGAAGGATAAGTCATTATGTGGTAAAAAAATGATCACCCGAATCTTCCTTCGACAGCTCTATAGGATAACTTTAATGCCAAGGTGATATCCGAACTATGACAGACCCACCATAACCACACGAAAAAAGCTCAATTACCTGGTAGTAGTGTGTGGCTAGTCTCCATTGGACCCTAGGTGATGACTTGACCTACCAAACTAAGACCAACTGGAGAAGGATGTTGAAAATAATGAATCATGAAAACCCTCACAAAGGGTGACTTGTAGGATGACTTGGCGACATTGATGACGTACCGAGAGTTGACATGGGGGATAGTGATGGACAGGATGTTATAATAAGAGGTATTAAAGTGGAATGAAATTCCAACATGGGAGAAATGTAGCCGAGTGTGGAGTCTACCAAATGTCTATGCGATGGACTATGCACCAAAAATAGCTAGGAATGTGGTGGACCAATAGCAAGGAGGAAACGATGAATGGGTAACAGTGTATTCACCTTCTACATCAAATTGATGACCTTAAAAAGAGCTCTCTAGGATGATCTCTATGATGATGTCCAAGAATACCCCCCATAACCAACCTTTGATAAGTTATGCATAGGTAGTATGACAAAATACGATATGGGATGAAGACCAAATGTTCACTAACATGGCTACAGATAGCCTGTGATACTGATGTGGACTCTGTTTAGAGGAAAATGTCAATAGCACACGTAATTATGATGACCATAATGGCCAGTGGAGTGTGAAAGGGGTGTTGTGATATGGGAGAGTTAATCATGGGTGTTAACACAGTGTGGGTAAACCAATATCTGACAGTGATGATGGTGGTGTATTAAGTTAAATATAGGCCACCAAACCTTGAAATATAGCAATCTTGAGCACCCAAACAAGAAGGGGGTAGTTTGATTTCATTTACCATTCATTCTATAGAGCATCCAATGTGGAAAAATATGTACCAAAGGTGGCCACACAGGAGAATAGGGATGTCGATGGAGGCAATTGGTCAGCATAGGCATGATATTTCAAATACCCAAGCTAGCAGTATTGAAACATTCAATAGGTAGAAGGGACATCCTTCATTGCATGAATCCAAGGTCATCCAAGAAGAAGATTAAAAGATGCACGATAATGTACCACATAATCCAATATTTTTGGTCCAACTTTTAAAGGAAAAGAGATGACACCACAAGCCTCTTGGGACTCATTGTTGACAACTTTGATAATGATATTAGACTTTGTTAAATCTTCCTATTTTAATCCAATTTTTTGAAAGAATCAATATGTACACAAATTTAGGGAGGAACCATTATCAATCAAGACTCTTTTAATAAAGGTGTCCCTAATAAGTGTGGTGATGTAAAGTGATGAATCTCCATTAAATTTTGAGGAAGGTTTATCATCATCTGAGAATGAAACATGATGTATCCCAAAAGAACTTATGGTGTTAGTGATATCATGGGGAGGAATTTCTGGGGAAACAGACTGTTGTTTTAAGAATTCCATTAAAGCATTTCTATGATCTGGAGAAGTTTGAAAAAGTTCAAGCATTGATATCTTTTTTGGAGTATTAGCTAATTGTTGTTGAAGATCAAATGAAACCTTTAGTTGTGGTTTCAACACTATAGGTGGAATCCTTGTAGCTGAATATTTTTTCTGACTTTCTTTTGGAATTGAACTAGTTTGATATGTAGAACTTTGACCTTGCTTATTATAAACTTGTTTTCTTGTGGTTACCCCAACCATTCATACTACATTATTATGACATGAAGAGTCACCTTGGTGAGCTACTTGGTTGGCTATTTGCTGATCATGTTTTGGTAGGGGATCCTTGAATATCCCCATGTCTTGATTTGTAGTTGGATTATGATTACTTGTGGCTTGCAAATTTCCTAAGTCAATATGCCTAGCATCAATCAAATCTTGAACCACATGTTTTAACTTCTTGCAAGTGTTTGTCCAGTGACCTTCTACTCTGTGATAAGCACAATGTTGACCTAACTCGTACCAAGGAGCTGAAGTATCTGGCTATCTAACAGGAGGTAACTCGATTGTCTTAACATCCAATAATTATTTTAAAACTACTTCCATATGTATACTAAGTCTTGTGAAATTCCTTTGAGGAAGTTTTTGAAGCACTATATTTTGTAGGTTGTTGTTGACATTGTTAACAGGCCTACTATCATTATCACCTCCTATATGTCTACTCTTATGTTGAGACTTAGTAAACTTTTCTTCTCTATACTTAAGTTGGCCTCTCTTAATAAGTGCTTGTTCCACTTTTTTGGCTAAGTCAATAGCTTGATCTAAATATGTAATAGTAGTAGTCTCTAATGCATATGATAATTGTTCTTGCAAATTAACAATAAATATATCAATCTTATCTCTTTATGACACATGTTGTATTAACTTTCCAACTAAACTTCTCCATCGAGCTAAAAATTCTATAAATATTTCTTCCTTATTTTTTTTTAATTCATACAAATCTCTCATAGGCACTTCCTTTTCAATGTAAGCACTAAACTGATGGACAAACATTTATGTTGTCTTTTCAAAACTTGTCAAAGAATAGTTGGGTAACCGATAATACCACTCTAATGCAACTCCACCAAGACTCTTTGGAAATGTTTTCAATAGAAGCATATCATCATAAACAATATCATGGCAAGCTATCCTGAAGCATCTGAGATGCTCTATTGGATCCTCTATCCCATTATAGATTGGAAACACTGGCATAGGAAAATGCTTTGGATAAGGTCTTGCAGCAACAATAGGATCCAAAGGTCGATTACACATGTCCTTATAGCTATATGTAAACCCTAAATGTTGCATCATATCCATACTTGAAACTAACTGATTCACCACATTTGCTAAACTTTGCACATCTAAATTACAACTGTGTATGTTCCCCAGACTTCCTAAAGGAGGGGTGTAAGTTTGAAGTCTAGATGTTTGGTTTATGTTAGACAAATTTTGATTATATGTGGTACAGAATGGATAGCTAACATTTGGTGGAATAGAAGCAATAGTGTTGATATAAGAGGATGGAGAAGGAAATTCAAAACAATTAGTCATACCATTACTAGTTAAAGGGACTTGTAGATTCCTTTCAACATTAGTGGTATTAGTAGTGGTATGAGTTACTTGATTCCTTAGATTATTATGGTGCTAAGATTGAGATGTAGAAATATTATGTTCAACCACAAGAGAATTATTATTAGGATGAGGAGGAGTAACATCTCTCAATATGGGCTTACTTCTCAATATACTCCATTAATTTACCCTTATGAGCTTTCATAAATTCTCAAATATGATCAAATGATGAAAAGACATAGCTACCATTAGAAGGATCAGGATTGATTTTATTTTCTACCTCTATCTCTTCTTGTTCTTCTGGATCTATGTTAGGATATTCCCTATCAATATGGTCATCTTCCAAAGGAACATAATCATAATCTAATTGTCTTATCTAAATTCTAAGGAAAGGAGCCATTAGAAGTAGTGAAAAATAAATAGGGGAAAATACTAACCAAAAATAGAATTTTAGTTTATTTAAGTTCTTTCAAACAAAATTAATGATCTTGTTTAAAGTTTTCAAAATAAAAGGAGGTGTTCACGTCAAGTTCACCAAATATGTAGAGGGGGAAAACTACCCTACCACGTACGATTCCCTGAACAAAGAGGAGACCTGGATCCGTTGGAAGGAGTCCTTTTGCAAGGGTGAACCATGGGGGTATGTTGTACTCTACACTCGGTTAGCTAAACAAGTATTGGGGGGTTCACCAAGAACGGTTTTAGGACTCACTCCAAGTCCTTTTTGGGATACAAGAGAAGGAGACTCCTCAAGATATACAAGAAATTTTTTAATGTGTTCACTTTAAACAAACAACCTAGGTTTGGCCTCACTAATTTTAAACTAATAAGACAAATAATAATATCAACAAAAATTAAATATAAATATAAACTAAGCGAAAATTAACTAACAGTACAAAATAAAATGGAATGCAAATAAATATAGAATACAAGAAATGCAAAATACAAGAGTTAACCTAATATGATTATTTTCTTTGAATGAGGCTAACCTAGGGTTTTGTTTCAAGCAGTTTTTAAAACAAAATTAACAAATTAATTAAAATAGAATTAATTAATTAAAATAAAATTAACTAATTAAAACAAAATTGCTTAATTAATTAAAACAGAATTAACTAATTAATTAAAATAGAATTAATTGATTAATTAAAATAGAATTAACTAATTAATTAAAATAAAATTAACTAATTAATTAAAACAAAATTAACTAATTAATTAAAATAGAATTAACTAATTAATTAAAATAGAATTAATTAAAGATAAATATGCAAGAATTAACCTAAATGTAAACTATATGCTTTTTAATATTCAGATGCCTAAGAATGTAGATAAAAAAAACCAGTAATAAGAACAAAATCACTTAACTCAAACCGATGGCTAATCCAAGCTTTAATTCTCCTTGCCCTAGTGAAGTCAAAATAAACTTGTTCCTGTAAAGACAAACAATGGACTAGAAAAATTTTTGATTAGCGTTAGGGGGCCTGCTTAGGCCACTGTAAGAGAGTCCTTGGAGGCGCAACAGTCAAGCCTCCTAGGTCCAATTAGATGACCTTTGCAAATAAAATCATGAATTGACCTTTGGAGTTTAAACATAAAATAGATGTACAGAAATAGTAAAAATAGAAATAGAATATGTTGCTATATTAAAAATACGTAAATGGAAGTAACAAAATTTATAGATCAAAAAAATTACCCCCAGGCAAAGCTCAGGATGCGAAATAACATGCAAAGAATATGATGAGCGATGTTTTATAGTAATCTACAGATGCAATGCATAGAAATAACAAAGAGATCCTAATTACCAAATGCTTTTAATGATGATTCAAAGGCAGAAATATAAATATAAGAAAAATAATACAATGTTTGACAGATGTTGAGGGAACAACAAGAAGAAGATGAGAGCCTCTACAAAATACACTTCATCTTTTCACCAAGCTCACACCAATGGATCCACCAAGCCAAAAAAAAATCACACAATGTATATCAAATCCAGAAGTTGTACTTCGAGGGTTAGTAGTGAAATACACAATGAAGAAGAAGTAGCGAGAAAGTAGTAGAGAACAATCAGATCATAAGCAAGAGTGTGTCGTTCGTGAGTTTGTGTTTGTAGCAGTGTTCATGTTCATGTTATTAAAAATTGATTTTGATCTTCCTTTTATAGGCAAATAAATAGGTCAAATAAACTCACAACCGATGCAAAGAAACCCTAGGGTTTAACAAGTGGTCCAAATGGGCCAAAAATAATAAAATAAATAAATAAAATAAAATACAATTAATTAAATTAGAAACAACAAAAACGTGCCCCATAAAAGTGGGACGTGACGTCATACTTGTTGGACCCCCACACAGTTTTAATGCATTTAAAAGGGTCAAAAAAAGTCAAAATAGGTCATATAATATACCGTTGGAAAGATATTTTTGAGACAAATCTAACGGTATAGGATTTAGAAGAAATGGAGAAGATTTAGTAGGGTAAAAATTGTCTCAAAGATGACCCTATGTTTTTTAAGGAGAAAATAAGAAATCTAAGGAAAATTATTCACCTTAGTGGGTCAATTTTTCGTGTCTACAACTTTTAAACCCATTACATGCCTTGATTTCATGCCTTTTCTATCATTGAAATATGCAGTATAGATGCTCTTTGTAGTTTTTTTTTTTTGGCTTATTCGGATATTTAGGCTTCATTTTCAATAATGTGAAAGCTTGTGCTGCATACAACTTCTAGAAATTTGATGAATATAGTTCAGGTAGTGGGGTGTAATTGAATTTGGATCTAATATTATGCTATTGCCTCTCTACAGGTTGAGTTTGGTTTTATAGCTACTATGGGGGTGGAACCGCTTGATAGTTCTATTGTTATGGTTGTTGTGTTGTTTTTGGGGTTATTGTACTTGGACTTGGGCTTGTTGAATTTGTTGTGAAGGTTGGCCCAAGACTACTTGATTAACTTAAGTGGCATTGGACTAGTCATGGTTATTCCCCTTTTGATTCTTATTTTTCCATTCTTTCTTTTTGGGTTTGATCTTGCCCTCTTGAATTTTGATCTCTTCGATTACCCAGGCTTGGGCGAGTGCTTATTTGAATGTTCTATATTTTTGTAGTTTTAATAGCAAGGAGATAGGCTTGGCACAACTCCTTGTGAACATTCAGGTTAACTCCATCCTAGGGAGGGATAATGGCAGTTTGGTCATGACCACCCTCCAATGGTTACTAAAATCATAGACCAATTCATTATCATATTATCGTAAGTTAAGAAAAATGGTCAATGTGGTCTTCTTTCTAATATTTAGGGAGAACCACTCCAAGAATTGATCTTCTAGTTGCTTGAAAGTGTAAATAAATTGATGTGGTAAGTGGTTGTACTAATCCAGGACATATCCCCTAGAGCATGAGTGCATCATTGTTCTTGATCATGAAGCATGCATTAATAAATCTAGTCACATGTTCTCAGGGGTCCTCATCCCCCTTAAATTTGGCAAACTTTGGTATCTAAAATTATTTCGGATATTGCGATGATGGTACTAAAGTATGAGTTGGGTGATTGAGTAGTTTCCTCAAGGTAGTTTTTTGGTATTGCATACCAAGTGTTTGCTAGGCTATCAATCTGACTCTACAAGAATTGGAAATTAGGATCCTCTAGAGGATTAAAACCCTAGTTGTTTTGTTACTATTGTTAGTAATGTACACCATTGGTGGGGTTTGGATGATGTGGGATGTTGGCATGAAATGAATTATGATATGGTTTTTGATGAGGGGTTTGATAGTGATGAGGTGATGGGGGTATGATAACATGATGACCTAAAGAGATAGCATACATATGATGAAATGGGTTATTTTTCATGGTTGTGGTTGGGGATGCAACACCCAAGATGGATATTGGGTGAAGAAAGTGTTTTGATGAGAAGTTGATGATTGATTTTGATCTATCCTCTGTAGGTATTGCTATGGGTTAGGATTAATGCTTTGATTATAATTATCTAGAATCATCTGTTGTAGCTGCAAGAATGCTTACTACATGGAAATCATATATGAGGATGGTATGGCCATGTATGATATGGATGGTTGGATCGATTGTGTGGAAACCATGTTAGTGGATGTAGGTGGAGGGTACATGGCAAAAGGTATTACCACTAAATGGGGGATGCTATGAGACATGGTATCTATGGATGTAGTGGATGGGATGGATGTAGGGACTTGCAAAGCCACATTGACATGGGCTTCATAGAGGGGATTGGTGCAGGTGATGTTTTGGTTTGGAAAAATGAAGGGTTTCTAGTTAGATGATGATGGATGATTATGAGCTAGGGTGGTAGCAGTTGGTTCAAAAAGTGGATTCATGAACATTTTGGTTGATTACTACAGCTACAATATGGCTTCCTACTGATGTGGAGAAAAGGTGCAGGCTAGAATGGTAAGTGGTGGCAATGATAGAAATACCATACTAGTTGCATTCAAATATAGCTTAACAATGTCCATCTCCACATACGTGACATGACTATCCATCGGCATAGGTGGCTCACTCCTAGGAATCTTAGTAATGGCGATATGGATAGCCCTCTGCATAACATCTATGTATCAAATAGGGGCACTACTAGAGGGCCCTAAATTTAGGTTTTGGGACATAGTAGGGACTACACTAACTTGCTCTACCACCGAAGTGTTAAGGTTATGACAATATTAATATGGATCCATAGGGGGAGACAATTGACTCTAAACTAGAGCTAACTTTCTAGTCTGACCATGGGTTGCTACCATATGCTACAGATGGGATGAAATGAAAAATGTGGATATACATGTGTGAATTTGTGATGGAATAACAAAGAAAAATAGCACACAAAGCAAAACAACAAACACATTTTTCTCTAGTTCTTCGCAGAGTTTGATTTTTATTTTTATTTTTGAAAGTTTTTTTATTTTTTTATTTTTGGTAAAAAGAAAAAGTGATGTGCAAAATTTTTTGCCCTAAAATGAGTCTATGGATTTCACCTAGACACTCTCACACACTAACCCAATGATGAAGTATGAGTTGTGAAACCCACCAGGGCTTGGATATGAAACCCAAATCCAATGAGGGAGTCTAGGTCCTACCAGTCCTCACCCACTCCATCGTGGGCAGCGATACACCCTTTGAAGATGAATGTGTGCTATTTTCCATGACTTAGTTCTTGGAGCTAGAATTTGCCAAGTAATAGGGTAAATATGTTGGGGGTTGGTGGTGAAGTCCAACCTTATCCAATTTTCATGTGATTGTGTGATGTCTTTGTTTACTATTGTGTGATGGATTTGTTTACTATTATGTGATGTCTTTGTTTACTATTGTATGATGCAATCTAATATGCAATTTTTTTTATTGCCTAATGTAGAAAATAGCACCATGTGTTGTAGGTGAGTTGGAGAGGAGATAGAAATACTCCAAGGGAGGTCCCAAGTTCAAATCTCCACCCTACCAAAAATTTTGAATTGGGTACCCAAAATCCAATTGATAATGTTGGTGCAGGAAGGGTCGAGTGTGACTCCCGGGTGACTTTGATGGTGTAGAACCCCCTGGTCATGGTCTCTCATACCAAGGCAGCCCTAAAAGGGGTTTTTCACTTTAAAAATAATGCAAAAAATAGGAAAATACATAGTGGAAAATAAAAACAAATTAGGGGCTAAAACAGCTAATTTCAAGCAATATCTGACAAGGTTTTATTATCAGGGCCAACCATTGATGGGTGGTTAGGTCTAGTAAATAGCGTTTGCATGGTTAACCAACCATGTGTACAAATTTAGGAATATTCCCAACCGCACATCCATGGTTTCAACTAAGCAAAAAAACACGAGTATAACAAGCTTGAAACCCTAAATATGCCCAAATTATTTCTAGTCAGGCTATGCGTAACTGATCTAAAATGTAGATTCTTTGATTTCTTATTTTTTTATATAAAATCAAGTATGCCTATCCTAAGGCCTAAATGCAAACAATGGAAAATGGGACAGAGAATCCTATTTAACCTAAATGCACTGTTAAAGCTAAAAATAGATAAAATAAGATTTCAAGTGTATAGACCTATTATCCTTTCATTGCTTCTTCCAGTGCATTCAACCATCGATCCACGATTCCACAATAATCCAACTACCAATGCACAGTTCCAAAAATGTCCTACCATCAATGCATGATTCCTCTAATATATAACAATCCACTCATGATTTCTTAGTTGCAAGGCTGAACCAAAACAGGCTCTAGATCCATCGATTTTGATTTCCAATCTTCATGTGATCGAGCTCCAAAAACTTGTAGTCATAGAAAAACATAGATCAATAACAAAAAATAGCAAGAAAAAAATAATAGAACCCTTAGGATATCCCACCATGATCACCAATTTTTATAGCAAAATAATCAACACCAAAGCAAATACATGAAAATGAACACTTTGATAAAAATAATGCTTCTTTGTATTAAAACAGGGGAGCCTTATTCTCTCAATTTATAATTCTTGATGCCCCAATGTTTGGGATATATGTTACAATTATTTTTTTTTTATTGAGTACAAATTTTCAAATGATAATTTTAGGCTCTCCTAAAAAATCAACTAGTGTTCTTCATTCTTCTGCTATAGCTTCAAAGGGGTGAGTGGGCTTTTGAATATCCAATGAGGGGACCACTCCAGCTTCAACAACTTTCCAAATACCTATTTCTTGCACACATGAGAATCATACCAGAGTTAGTAGCACTTTTTTATCAAGATATAAAACACTACTACAAACCCTATATGTAGAGACATGGAATATGATGCAAGAAATAGAGAAATATAACTCAAAATTCCCTATTGAAATCAAACTTACTGATCATATTTGTCATGTTTTCTTGGTTCTAAGAAATTATAGATGTGTTGTGTGAGCTATTAAACCATGGATAGGTGGTGAAGAAATTGTGTAAGGGTAGTTTTGACTGTGTAAGTACGAATAGGGGTTTCAGTTGAATGATAAAAGACTCCAAAATTGGGCTTTGAGGCTTTAGATCCTTGGTCTCCTCAGGATGCATGCGAACTCTTGGTGCTATTTTGGTAGCTTGACGGTATATTTTTTCAACCTCCTTTGGTTGGTGGGTTAAATGTGCCTTTATAGACCCTTAGGTTTTTGGAGGGAAATGGGAGGTGGTAAGCTAGAATTACCAAGTGGTAATCCTAGGCTACCAAATGGAGGGGGTAGTTAGAGTGAGTCACCCAGGGTGTCTCACATAACTGGGGTGATGTGGCTGCAAGTGGAGTGAGGTGTAAGGGTTGTCCCATGTGAAGGGACAAAGGGGACATGAGTGTGTGATATGTGGTAAGATGGGTTAGTGAGGTGTCTAGGACACATGTCTAGTGACTAGGCAGGGTATCCTAGGCTAATTTTCTAGATTTAATAAATTTGGAAAATAGATTAATGTGCAAGGTTTTATATGCCTAAGTTCAAACTTAGGCATATAATTTTATTATGCATGATTTGTGATGTGGGGTGCAAATGATGATTTTGTGAATGCCTAGGTTTTTGGTGTCTACAACATCATTGAATACCATTATAAATATTACGTTTTTTAGACCCTCCAATGTGGTAGAGCACCTTAGGATGTGTACCATAGCATTGACTCTTTGGTATGTCCTCTTAATTTCTGAAAAAATGAAAAATTTGGAAGAGTACCTATGAAATTATAAATAGTTGGGTGGACAATGGACACAATCCATGCTATAGATCTCTAGCTCAAATTTTATAAGGTCCAATCCTATGCTATTCTACCTAACATTAATGTATAAATATAATTTGATACACAACTACCTAGTGGACTTAGGATCATGCACAGTGAACATGACAAAAAGGGTAACAAAGGTGATTGGTTTAACATGTTAGCATGAAAGAAATAGATTAATTTGGTTATACAACACTCTAGTGTTGGTCTTTGGATTAATACAGGATCTTCATCTGGCCCTCCAAGCATTCCCTAACCTAATGGTGCACCAAGAAATAGCAGTGATAGATCTTTCAGACACATTCATAATATGTATTTTAAGAGACTTCACTACCAAAATCAAGAGATACCTATCACTATATTGGACTCATATGTTACTTTGAACTAGATATGAGACAAATTAAATATCTTATTAGAACTCATCTACATGCACCACATAGAGCAAGTCCTCTCTATGGAAAGTGAAGATTAAACCTACGTAGTAGATGAGTTGTTAGAATCAGACTTCTCCATGGATGGGATGCAAACATACATCCCCAATAACCACCTAGATTAATGGACATCTAAAACATAGGTGTCAGGCTACAACAAAGCATTCAAGCCAGCAAGGATAGAATGACCTAACACCCCAGGGTTGATGTACATATTGTAAATTGCAAATATAGAGAGTGAGAGAGAGAGAGTAGTGAAGGGAGTCCTTTTAAATCATACAACTATTTTTAAATCAAGGACACATGGCTTAGGAGCATTGATTGTATAATGAAATATCAATGGAGGATAAATATTTTTGACATTGCAAGGTGACTCCCACTCTCAGACCAGATATATGGTAAATCTATGTTGACCTAGAACCAAGAGTAAAAGTGCACCAAGGACCTAGTAAGACCTATTGTTATATCAAGCATCATCAATAGCTATGGGTAAAAGGATAGCTAATTTCATATGAAATCAAATTAGTACATGATTCAAATTGAAGTTGTTAGCAGATGCTAATGCTTAGTCCCTACTTATGGAAATGCGGCCTAAAACTTATTACTAGGTGGTGGCTTGAAATACCATGATGATTGACACCTAAAAGGCACAAGCTAGATCCAAAAAAATGGTTGGAATAAATTTACATGGAAGGTATGCAAATCTAATGGATGAAAGTTTTTTTTAGGAGCCAAGGAGCATTTAACACCTCGAATAGCCACCCATCATAAATATGCATGTGTCTTGTATCTTGGCACGTGGACCAAACATCTCAAAAGCAAGCAATAAAGATGGATTTCTAGAAAAATTAGCTATATTATTGAAGATGGATTAGCTTAGGGAGAATCAATACCTTTAAGAGTGATAATGGTAGTGAGTACACCTCAAATGAATTCACATAGTACATGTCCTAACATGGGATTAAACATCAATTGACAATACTAGGCACATCTCAACAAAATGGCATTGTTGAGCGTATGAATAGGATAATTATGAATGTAGCTCATGCCCTTATTATCTACAAAAAGGTGTCTCTATATCTTTGGGCCAAATCCACCTGGACTATTATGCATGTACGCAATACAATGAGTCCCTCAAAACCTAGCCTATCATCTCATGAAAATGGACTAGACACCTCCCCATCGTTAGTCACTCTAGAATATTTGGCTCCATCTATTATGCTCATCTTCTTCTAGAGCACAAAAGCAAACTTGAAGCTCAAGCTATTAAAGGCATATTTGTTGGATACCTTATGGATCAAAAGGAATACAAGGTATTCATTCCTTCACACTAGAAAGTGATTGTGACACATGATATTGTATTTGCAAAAAGTAAAGAACAATTGATACATTGGATACCAGGGGACACAATATTCAGCCTAGATCAAGAGATGCTAACATATATGATGTTCATATTCCAAAATTTGGGGGGAGACACTAAAAATTTACTTAAGAATTTAAAATATGCAAATCAACCCATAATTTTGGAGGAACCAAACTGTGATACTAAGCAGATATTTGTATCTTTTGCATATTTTGGCCCTTCACACAGTAATGTTGATTGTGGTAAAAGTATTGTTTCACATCCATCTTTGTCAGCATCCTCTATACGTACTGATCCATTTCAATATCATGATAAAAACTTTGAGGTAGGTGATATATCCACACTACTCCCCACTCGATAAATTTGTAAATCTTGTTAGCTCTTAAAGGAAAACAAACTAGATGAAGTAGGTAAAACAGGCATAAGAGGTGCTCTTAGAGGAAGAGTGCATGAATCATTACTTTTTGAATTGGAACCTACAGAACTACACCTCACTCTAAATAATGAACCTCTCACATACCAAGAAGATATCAAACATGTGTTGGAAATTTTGAGTTAGTTGTGTTGTCATTGATGTCAAGAGTCGATGTCAGGAATTAGTGTAGGACTTGGTAAAATAAGGGTTAAAATATTTATATTTTAAGCCCAAGAGATTTGTTTTAAGAGCTCCACATGATTGTTCAAAAGGATGGTTAAATACCTTGAAGAAAATGCCTAAAGGAAATAATATTATAATATTAAAATTTTAATTAATGCCTAAGGTAGTTTATAAATAATTTCTAATATTTATATTATAAATTAATTTATTAAAATAATAATTTTTAACCCAAAGTTGGGTTGGGAGCCAAGTTTAATTTAGATTTCATATTCCTACGCCAACATTGAAAAATAGAAGCATATGGTATAAATACCATAGCACTTACCTCACAAAGGTAAGTCTCCGAAATATTGTGTATGCGATTTGTGAAAAGAGAAAGCGAATAATTCATGAGCAAACAAAGGAAAAGGTTCTAATATTTAATTATCCTCAAAATATGTGGAAAAAAAAGTGACCAAGGTGGGAAGATTCAACACTAACTAGCTAGTTGGGCTAGCAGTGAATTTGAGGTGTGTAAGGCATTGAGAATGCAAAGGTTCTATGTTCGAGTCTCGACGGTGATGCAGGGACAAAGCCTTTTGGCTTTTGGCACAGGAGGAAGAGATAAAACACTCTAGGTGCTTTTGCATCCCACGTGAGAACTTAGCTCATGTGGTAGGGTAGTTGCAGCTAAGTTGCAGGTGGTGCTTTGACTGGGGATCGAGTCCCATAAGGAGTGTGCATGAGGTATTTAATATTTTTATTAAAAGTGCATAGCCTATGGTTGTTGGTGGTGCTTGAAGTGCATGATTTAATTTTTATGCCTAGGTTAATGTGTATAGTGGGAATGTTATGAGCACATGGTGTATTTTATTTTGTTGAGTTTTTAGGGAGTTAAAAGGGGTATAGACAAAAAATGAGAAATATTATTATTGAAATTTAAAAATAAACTGCATTGTTTTATAAAGTTAATTATTTGAAAATGCAATTTTGAGTAGGGAGACATAAGTAGGATTTTGGATTACTTCATGCATTAAATTTTTGAAAGGGTTTATAGTGAAACTGAGTGATTGAAATATTTATTTGATAATTTTGGAGATAATAAGGTGTACTTGAGTTTTGTTAATTTTGTAATGGTGAATTAATATTGAGAGAATATTTGGGTGGAGATTTTTGATATCTAACCATTGAGATTGGAAAAGATATAGATTGTTATTGAGATAGGTTTTGAGGTCAAATATTCTTCAAAATACAAGGTATGGGCATATCATCCTTGTGAATGAAATTTTTTGAATGTTGTGAAGTGCAAGTTGGAGTGAAAAGGTTTTGTTTGATAAGAATTGTTGGGAATGACTGAGTGAGTTTTCACATGCATGTTTATTGAATATTTATGAAGATAACTGAGTGTGAAATTGAGAACTATCTTGAACTAGGGTTTGTGCAAGATCATGAGTATCATTGTTATGTGAGATTTTTTGATAAGCATTGTTGAAATATTTAAGTAAGCTTTCATGTGCTTGACTAGGGTTTGTGAAATATCATGAGTATCATTGTTATGTGAATTTGAAATCATATTGAGTCAAGGTTGAGCTCCATAGTAAGTGTTGTTGGAAGTATTGTGAAAATACTTGATTAGGGTTTGTAAGCAAGTTTTGTTTCATTGAGTGAATTTTTGAGTGAAGTTGGATGAGCATAGTTGATTGAAATTATTAGAGTGATAGTTCAAGTTCTGTGAAACAAATTGTTCTTTATTCTAAATTGATTTGAAAAGAGTTTGGAAGTGATTGAGTGTTTGTGAGTGAAACATATTGAGTCTCTAACAATTCTCTATATGCTTCTGAGGTTAAACAAAATTCTAAGTGAAATTTGTTTGTGTGATTAAAGAGGTTTTCTGAAAGAGATTAAGTTGAGTTTTGTGAGTGTGTTGTGAGTGTGAAACATATTGAGTCTCTAACCATTCTCTATATGTTTTTGAGGTTAAATAAGATTTTAAGTGAAACTTGTTTGAGTGATTGAAGAAGTTTTATGAAAGAGATTGAGTTGAATTTTGTATGTAAGTTTTGCAATTGATTTGAAATAAGCTTTTTTGAAATTTTGTGAGCTGATTTGAGCAAGTCCTAAAGTAGAATTAAGGACAGAGTTGAGGAAGCTTTTGTAAAAGCTTAAGGACAGATTTATGTGAGATTTTGTGGAAGATTACAATTAGACTTAAGGTAAGTATTGGTGAATACTTGTTGAGTAGATTGGATAAGTTCTAGTGAGGACTTGTTGAGTAGATTTGAGGTAAGTCTTTGTGAAGACTTGAGAGCAGAGTTGATTGGTTGATTTTTTTAAACCTTGAGTTAAGGTTTAGGGCAGATATAGCAGAGTTGATTTGTTATTGGATCAAGATTTGTGTTAAGGCTTGAGGATATATTTGAGGATAGATTTTGGTGTAGATTTAAGGGCAAATTTGTGCCAGACCAAAGACAAAGATTAAGCAGATTTGTGCTAGACCGAAGGACAATGTTTAGTGTATATTTCATATAGAGATTGAAAATATTTATGCTAGATCTAAGGATTATGTTTAGTGCAGATTTGAGATAGAGATTCAGAAGATTTTTGCTAGACTAAAGGATAGTGTTTAGCATAGATTTGAGATAGATATTGAGCAAATTTGTGCTATATCGAAGGACTATTTTTACTGCATATTTGAGATAGAGATTGAGTAGATATGAGAGTAATATTTGGAGGTGATAGAGCAGAGGATAGTAGTCTCCAGTGGATAGATATCCATTAGCTAGGGTAGAGAGGACAAAGGCCTTTAGTGGAGAGAGATATACAAGCCAGAGCAGTGGAGGTAGTAGTCTTCTAGAGGATCACCAACTAGAGCATAGGAGGAGTTCTCCTATGGATAGAGATACATGAACCAACTAAGGATATCGGTGTCTCTTGTGGGTTGGTTCCTACAAACCATATTAGGGGATTGGTGTCTCATTTGGACAAAGGTCCATAAACATTATAATAGGGAAAGGATTCCCAAGATATTTTTTGAAAGAATTTTAGTGAAATATTTTCTTTATGGAGTATCCCACATTGGGTGAACCACATTAAATTAGTGTCTCTATTGTGTCTGGTGATTTGTGAATTGCTTGATTATTGATGTTGACATTGCATTGATATATTGGATAATATGTTTGAGTAAATAAAAGTAAAAAGTGGTCTTATATTGTTCACCCCCCTCTCAGTATAAGCTTGTGTTCTTCAACATGCAACTTAGATATGGGAAATAAAATAGGAGTATGAATCTATGATCAAAAATAGTACTTGGGAGTTAGTCAATATACCACTTGGAATAAAGGTAGTTTGAAACAAATGGGTGTACAAAAACAAGTATAAATTAGATGGCACCCTTGAAAAACACAAGGTGTTATTAGTGTCTAAAGGCTTCACGTAAAAGCAAGGCATTAACTACCCTAAGGTATTTGCACCTTCCACAAAATGACCCATAATCAGGACTTTTATAGCCTTAGCTACACAACAAGGCTGGAAGATTCATCATTTAGATGTAAAGACTACTTTCTTGAATAGAGAATTGGAAGAAGAAATATAAATGGTATAGCTTGAAGGTTTTTAGGATAGGAGCACAAGGTATGTAGACTTAGAAATGTTTTATATGGATTGAAGCAAGACCCTCATGCTTGGTTCAATAAAGCTATCAGATCAAATGAAGCAACTTGAATTTGAAGTGTGTGATTACCAAGATATTGATGCAACATTGTTCATTAAACACAACAAATACAAAGTCACATACCTCATAATATTGAAGTATGACATGTTTCTAATAGGTAATAGTGAACACATCATCAACACATTAAAAAATGACCTATAGGTCCAAAATGGCCATATCCTTAGAAAATTTGGAAATATTTTCTAAGGCATGAAGATGTTCCCAGTCGCTCAACACAGTTTATTTTGTAGCTACATAGTACAGTATGTTCCACACCACTTGTGGAATATCTAAACTTGCATTGTGATCACTTCAACAGAGTTGAATACGATATTTTTTTGCTAAGGCATGAATATGTCCCTATCACTCAATGCATAGTGTATTTTGTAGTGGTACAATAGCATGTTCCACACCACTATCAACTCAGGTCAAGGCTGACATCATCATCCTTTGACCAGTGGCCCAACGCACATTGCCTTAGCCTATGCAATAAAATGACTAACTTTTGAAGTGTTCTACACTGCTAATATTCACATTCATTTTAGACCGGATGAAGACACATGTTCCACACTATTTTTCAAAGAGTTCAAGATGCCCGAAATGAAGCACAAAGTAATAATGCAATGCAAAGTCTCATGAAAGGTTATTTCACATTGTTTCCTGAGCGGCTTGGTGATATGCTCTATTCCATGGTTATATTTGATCAAAAATTCAAGGAATGGGTTTCAAGGAGCAGGCTACAAACAAGGTGTTCTATGTCATATATGTAAAAGTGAATTAATTAGTTTTAAGAACTAAAGGGAGTGGACTGGAAATATATTCTATTCCACTCAAATTGTAGTGTATTTTTGTGATGTGCTCCACACCACTGGTAAAAATAGTTAATTCAAGTTATAGGCCTTTTGGAAGAGCAAATTAATGACATGTTCGATGCACCTTTTTTGCAAGCATTTTTGAGATATGATCGTAGCCATTCATGATTAAATCAAAGATCAAGATTATGCTAACATTTTCTCAGGAATATAAAAGTAAAGTCTTTGCAAATAAGAACCAGTTGATTCGAGTAGGTAGACGAAGTGTCCATGGAGCCAAGAAATAAGAACTCAGGAAATTACAAATCTATGACCATATGAAGTTCCCAAGAAAGATATAGAATCTAATATCCTAGAAACCAACTACCATTACAGAGCAAGTAAGTTGTAGAGTTGAGCTGCTATGATGTGTGACATCACACAGATTTTTTGGGCTTCAAAGGTGAATGAAATAATGCCACCTCAATATTTTTTTAATCTGGCATGGTTTTCTCCTTGTAATTTTCCATATTTTTCCTTCATTTTAAAACTATTAATAGAGGTTGAACCCTCAATTTTTAGGGTCAGCTCTAGAGTGTTTGCTTGCCCTACTATGTAACATTTTCTACAAATCAATAGGAGCATTACTTGGATTTTTGACTTGAGAATTGGTGTCTTCAATATTTCTTTGGAGAGATTCAAGCTATGAATTGCTTTTTTGTTAATGCTGCTATGGTTAGTTTACTCTACTATTGAATTACTAGCTTTAGAGCAATTGAAACCTTTTCATAATTAAATCTATGCTCGTAAGAAGTTCATTTTTGTTAAATCTAGATACTGATCTTATTCTGCTAAATTGGATTATTAGTATTATGGATGTTGAAATAGCTTTTTGGAGTATATCTCTATTTTGTGTTTCTTGATGAAGATTACTCTATTTCTGGGTGTTGTTAATCTTGAGTGTGGGACACTAGAAATGATTTGTTGAAATATTTTTCTTGTGGATGCCTATGCTATTAGCTCTATTCGGCCATTATTTTAGTTATAACTTCTTAACCCTAAACCCTTTTTCTATACCTATATCTTAAGAAATTACTAAAATTAATTGAGTCAATGCTTTGTTAGTTGAAAAGGAACCATCCTACTCTAGAGGTTGTATTAGAGCAATATTTAGTCCATCCAATGTTGATTTTTGAGCTATGACTAGTGGGTGCAAGTGTAATAAGAAATCTATAATATTAAAAGTTATTGTATCAAGTTTTTCTTGATGTCAATTTAGATCCCAATAGTTTTGGCATGCTCGATGGGACCTATATACTAGAAACCATAGTTAAACTTACCTTGCTTTATTTTATATCTTTTACCAAAGGAATCAAGATTTGGTGAATTTTCTTGACCTTTTTAAGTGGTGAGCAGTAAATTCACATGGTGACTCCTTGAATATAGAAACCAGAAAGACATCCCTGTAGCTTGTAGTTTTCCATGAATACTAGATCATATGCAAGGAATAACCCTGGTTATTTCATCTAATATGAGCTCCCTTTTAGAGGATCTACCATCATAAGAGATTTAAACTAATATTTTCATTCATATGAAACTCCTCCTGAGAAACCTACTATAGGGCCTCCAATACCACCTTTAGCAAGAACCTCACAAGTAAATATGGCTTCGAATATGCCCCCTAATCAGCCCCTATAGAAATATCCCAACTAGAATATAGTGGACACCCTAAGACTATCCCATAGGCATGATATCCCTCAAGTTGTGACTAAATCCATCCCCACATATGATGGATCAGGCAAGATCACATATGAACATTACCAAGATATTCTAATTTTAGTTGTCATCCATAACATAAATAATAAATATGTCATCGTCAGAATCCTAGCCCTGTACTTTAGAGGGAAATTCCTATACTAGTTCAGGACTTTGGAGGATAATACTATTACATCATGGGCATCATTAGCGGAACTCTTTGTAGAAGAATTCAATGAGTCTTTTGATCCCTTCTCCCTCCTCAATCAATTGACATCCATGCAAAAGCATCAGCAGGAATCCATTTCATATTTCAACCTTAGATTTAGTAAGTCCTAGAAAAGAATACCACCTGAAGCTAGGCCAGCTGCATCCCTTGGTTTTATGTACTACATTAGATCTATTGGGTCTAAATTGGATCTGCAAACTCAATAGTTAGGGATGTGTACCTTCTCCCAAGTCTATAATGTAGTTTTTCAAGCTAAAAATACTCTTATTAATGTGGTAATATTACCCTCTAAAATTGTAATACCCTATTGTTCAAAAATTACCAATGTTTAGAACCAGGTATCTACATCTTCTTATATGGATCCTCCTTCTTTATAATCCCTGCTTCCTCATATGATCCCTATTCCTCATACCAAAGTGTCATCTACTACAGTTCCTTTCCCATCTCTTATTTTTCAAATATCCCAAGAATCCACTGTGCTTCTTGATATACAAAATACCCTCAAGATGCTCGGTAACAAGATGAGCTCAATGGAAAAAAGAGATATAGAGATATCTCAACAAAGAATATTTCCCTATGTCAATAGGGACAAAAAACTTGGTACCAATAATAGCATAGGAATCAGAGTAAATACAATGCAAGAAGACCTAGGATGTTCCTCTAAAATAAGCCTAGTAAATGTGTTGTGCCTTATATGCAATGATCCCCATTATTCATAATCATGTAGCATGTATCATGTACCACCATTATGTGTATTAGGATATGGAAATGGCAGAGAGGAATAATAAAAGTAGAGTCAATATGTTGTGGTAATCAAACTAGATCATGATTGAATAGAACCCAGATGAAGAAGAGTTGATTTTAGTTATGACAAGATCAAAAAAAAAACCTTGCAGGTTGATCTACAAAAAAATGGGTCAATTTCAAGTTCCTTTCCAAAAGAAGAAGGATTCTCCCCCTCAAGGTAATTATTTTTCCCTAATCCTCAAGCAAAATAAAATAGGAATATGGTCCTAAAGGGCCAATAAAATGAGGTTAAATTACATAGAAGATATGATAAATAAAATGATAAATAAGGGATGATATCCAAGAGTGAAGCTCAAGAAAAGCTTATATTCCCCTCTATAACCAAGAGGCAAAGGATTAAGGCTACACAAAAATACAAAAGGAAGTATGGTGAACCTAAGAGAAGGTCTGAGAATTCCTCTTCAGTAAAATCAAAGTATAATATTGTAGAGGAGATGAAAAAATATCCTCAAACGCTAGCCTGTATGATACCTTGTTTATTCCTAGCCAAATAGACCCATTGAAGGCTTCTTTAAGAATATCCATAGGAAAAATAGGCTACTACAATCCTCAGCATGCACTCTAGAAAAGTTAAGATGTCCCCTGATGCCTTGAAGAAAAAAAACCCTCCATTTTATATTTATTTGAGGATGTAGGGTTGTATTGTATGCAACTGCATGATCGATTCAAGGGCTTCCACCATAGTTATGCACAAAGTAGTCTGCGAGGATATGGGTATGGAATATATCAAATCCTTCCCTAGAGTTTTGTAGTTGGATGAAACCCTAGTAAATATAGGAGTGATAAAGGATGTTCTAATAAGGTTGCAGAGAGCTCCAAAAGTAACCATTGTACAATAAATAGTGGTGGTAGATCTAGAGCCTTATTTTAGCCTTTGTCCTTCAATATAATTCACTACCAAGTTGGTAGGATGTATGTACATGGATTAATCTAGCATGGTGATTCCCTTTAAGGGAAATAGAATAAGGATTACTCTTGAGAATCCTATGTCATATCATATTGATAAAATTGAAGAGGACATATTTAACCTCACTCCTTTGGTGAGTTCCAACTAGTGGAAAGTTTTGAAAAACTAGAAGTTTAAGATGAACTACCTTTCAAAGAGGATTACAACCAATTTGGAATAAGCATGGGTACATATAGCATATCATTAGAAATAGATAAAAGAGTCCTTACCATATCCAATAAGTCATTAAGAGAAAAATATACATGGACCATGCACTTTGATGGTGCAATGTGTAAAAATAGGGTTGGTGTTGATGTATTGTTGCAGTCTCAGTTAGAAGGTGCAAAGAGTTTTGCATACAGAATAACTTGGTCATGTACCAATAATGCTATATAGTATGAGGTTTTTTACCTTAGACTAATGTAATCTAAGAGTATGGGTATCAAGATATTTAATATACATGGTTATTCTAAACTAATTATCAATCAGGTAAGAGAAAGGTGTAGTAGTAGACACCATTACATGAAAGCATAAAAAAATAGGGTATGGCATTTTTATGCCTTAACTATTAATTTTGTTTCAAGAAGATAGAACACCCTAGCTAATTCCTTGGTAGTGAGGGGAGCTAATTTCAACCCTTATATAGATCTAGGATTCACAAAAGACAAACAAATCAAAATTATTTTTAGACCTACAATACCAGACAAGTAAATATTTTGGCAGGTTTTTGAAATCAGTGAACAGATCATTGATTTCCTAGTGAGGGAAGCCTATCTATAAACCATTCAAGAGGAAATTCTAGATGATATAGACCAACAATATTTCATACAGTTAAAAAAAATCATATATCTAGGGTATTGGTCACTCTAGAGATTTTTTTTGACTATGAAGATAGGAAAAATATCAAATATATGGAAATCAATAAAAATATCTACAAGGAAATTGAGATCGAAAAGGAAAAGAAGCTCAAAATTGGAGTTTGATGTTCTCCAGGAGAAGAGGGTGATATCAAAGTTCTATTCCTAAAATACCAATACATTATGGCTTGGTCATATGAATATCTTAAAGTATATGAAAAGAAGGTTATCCAACATACAGTTGAGATAGAACCAAATACAAAACCCTTTAGGTTGAAATAGAGGCCTATGAACCTTAGGATTGAAGCTATAATGAGGGAAGAACTATTAAATCTATTGAAGGCTAAAATTATATATCCAATCAAGCATTCGACCTAGGTATCTAACTTGGTCCTAGTAAGAAAAATGAATGGTGAAATCCATTTGTGTGGATTTTAGGAATCTCAATCAAGCATCATTAAAATACCACTATCCACTCTCTTAGATTGATAAGATATTATATATTGTTGTAGGAGTAGATATGTTATCACTGTTATATGGCTTATTTGGCTACAACCATATTTGGGTGAAAGATGAGGATCAGTTCAAAACAAAATTCACCACCAAATGGGGTACTTTTGCCTATCATGGAATACCTTTCGGTCTATCCAACGTCGGAGCCACATTCCAAAGAGCAATGGATTATGCATTTGGAGATCTAATCAAAAAATATATTTTAATATACTTGGATGACATGAATGTATTTTATCATAAGAATCAAGATCACCTGGCACATTTAGAGCAAGTTTTTAAAAAGTACAGGGAATTTGACATCTCTCTTAATCTAAAGAAATCATTTTTTGCATTTCATGAGGGAAATTTGTTAGGTCATGTGGTCTCTAAATAAGGTATGGCTATTGATCCAAATAGATTCAAATCAATCCTTTCTTTTCCATTGCCCATGAACAAGAAGGATTTGCAGTCCTTCGATTAGATCAATTTTGTCAAAAAATCCATCTCATATTTTACTTTAAAGGTAAAACTTATCCCAAAACTGCTAAAGAAAATGTAGATTTCAAATGGACTAAAGTGAGAAAATAATATTTTGAGATCATAAAACAATCCATTGCCACTGCTCCAGTTCTAGTGAACCCTGATTTTAGTAAAAAATTCATATTGTATGCTTATGGAGCTGGAGAGATCTATGCATCTGTGCTAAATCTGAAAAATGATGAGGGAGATGAACACCCCATATTATTTTGGATTCAAACTCTCCATTAATATCAATTCAAGTATAATTTTATTGAGAAAAATATTTGTAGTCATGAATTCATTGAATAAATTTAGGCAATACTTGGTTCAGAGTAAAACACTGGTATACGTAGTTCATCCAGATGTCAAAAGTTTCATTCTACAATGTGAACTAGGAGATAAAAAAGCTGATTGGATTACTAAGATCCAATAATATGATGTGGAAATTCATCCTACCAAGTTGGTCAGAGGTAGAGAATTTTACCAAGGTTTGACATAAGTAGTAGGTATAGCAGAAGTGATAGCCTGTCAGTCAGCAGTAGAGGATAAGACTAAAGAACTGTAGTCGGGAGAATTAGATTAGGTTGAATAGATAATCCAATACTGATAAATGGGAGTTTATCCCCATAATATTAATCCATCACAAAGGAGAATATATAGGCTTTAGACCTTGAAATATGTCTTCCTTCCAGAGGGATTTTACAAGAAGAATATTGATGGAGTCCTCTTAAAGTATTTGAAATAATATTAGAATCAAAAAGTCATTGAGGAGTTCTATGGAGGATTATCTGGAGGACACTTTTCAGGAAGGGCCATAGCTGTGAATATTATTAGGGCATGTTATTACTGGTCTACTATTTTTTTGATACCTTCAAAGTTACAAGAGTCTATGATGAATGTCTTTGGTATGTGGGGAGAACTAGGAATGCATCATTCCCCCTCAAGCCAATTCAGGTTGAAGAACATTTTCAGCAATGGGGGTTAGAATTCATAGGGGTGATTAATCCAAATTCCTTAGAAGGACATAAATATATTTTTACTACCATAGACTATCTTACCATATGGGTAGAGGCCAATCCCATGAATAAATCAAATCAATAAGTGGATATTGACTTCATGGAAAGCTTAATCACGAGGTTTGGTATCATAGAAGCTATAGTAAGTGATAATGGCCCAACTTTTATAGGAGGTAAATACATTGAGTTTTTTAGTAAGTATGGCATCACTATAAAAAGTACCTCCAACTACTATCCCTAGGGGAATGGATTACCATAATCAACTAACAAAAATCTACTAAGAATCTTGAGGATATCATTAGAAGGTAATAAGAGAAGCTGGAACCTGTTGTTAGACCAAGATCTATGGGAAGATAGGATCACTATCAAGAAATAAATTAAGACCTATCCTTATGCTATGCTATATGGCAAAGAAGTAGTATTACCTATTCAATTGGAAATTCTAGCTCTCAAGTTGATAGAAGCAGAAGGAGAGCTTGAGTAGAATCTAGTAGAAACCAGGTTGACACATCTACTACAGTTAGAAAAGAAAAGGACTCAAGCATATGAGGACTTCCAAAAGCACTCATTTGATATCAAGGGATGGTTTGACAAGCAATCCAATTTTAGACAGTTCAAATTAGGTGATTCTATCCTAAGGTGGAATGTGGAAAGAGCTAAGCTAGGGTACCACTAGAAGTTTTATTCTTTCTATGATGGTCCTTTCAAAGTAGAAGAGGTTAAAGAGAGCAATATTTTCCATATTGAAGATCTATAAGGAAACATGCAGCTTATCCTGGTCAATGGTTTTCATTTAAAACTCTACTTTGATTGAAATATATGTTCATTGTAACATATGTACATATTTTGTATTATATTATTTTTCCTTTGCTAAAGTTTTCATTTTTGTAAAGTAAAAAAAAAAGAGAAAATTTTACTTTAAAGAGTGCAAAGTTGTAAAATAAGCTAAGGGTGGTAGCGGAATACAACATGTGTTCCCTTCTGCTCTCCAATAAGCTAAGATTTTATTTAAATGCAACATGTGCTCTACATCAATGAAGTTAACATTCATTCTAGAGTGGATTAGGACACATGTTCTACACCACTCTTCAATGGATAAAAGGATCCTTGTAATACCATGACTGACTTTGGCTACTCCAAGAAAAATAAAGTGATGAAAACACTGTGAGTTCAATGAGTTATTTTTACCATAGCCATTCAATGATGGATATAATTATTTTAGTTGCCAAGGTGCATATCTTTGATTGAAAAGCATGCAACAGATAGATTCTCGCCCTTATTACATTAACGGTGGAAGGTATACATGCAGGAGTATTTAAACATTCAAACTATGAAGCACATTCATTTCATGAAGTGGTACTTACCTAAAAGAAGAGACAAAGAGTAGAGAGATGAATCTCACAAAGAAGAAAGGAAGAAGCACTCCAAATATTTTTCGTATAAATGGCTCCCAAAGTAGCCCAAAAAGACTTGCAATGGCAAATTGTAGATTTGGAAAGCTACATGAAGCATATGAAAGGACTAGTAGATACTGTAATGATGCAAATAAAGAGAAATAGGCTAAGGAGATATTTCAATTTTAGGTACTTTTAAGGGAGGCTAATTCATCCCCAAGGTATCGTCGCTATAAATTCTCTCTTATTTTCTTACATCTGTGATTCAGTCCATCATTACCTAGAGTTAATTTTTGTAATTAGTAAGTTCTATGATCTTAATGCAAAGGCAATGAAAATATTTTATGGTATAACCTTATTTTCTATTATTACCAAATATTTTCATGATTTGTTTGCCATAGGTACAGACCCACCTCTAGAACCCAAACCATTTGATATAGAATAGCAAGATAGGTCTTGCCTTTCATTGTTGACCTCTGATGAGAGGGGAGTTTTTAAAAAGTGGCTTCACTTCCAATTTAAGCGTATAAAAAATAAGGATGAACTCCCCAAAACCCCATTTCTAATTGAGCAATTCACTAACCCAAAGCTCTTTTCCATGTTATCCTGCTTAGAGGTTTTATATTTTGATTAGTTGGTAAGAGATTGGCAAGTAGCTATTGTATATTGCATTTCAAATGAGATAATGTATAGACCTAAAGTAGAGGAAGAGGGTGTCAAGGTGATTTATTTCTACTGGCCAACCTTTCTCACTAATAAAATGCATGAGCAATTGGTTATAATGAAAAGGGGTTCTAAATCCCCTTATTTCCAACACTATTCAAATTTGGTTTGGATGTTCTATGTTGTTGTAAGGCACATGATGCCCTGGATTCTAGTGAAAGAAAAGAACAACAAAGGATACCCCATCCCTATGTATTATTGGATCACTCATTGCAAGGGTTTAACTACTCTTGTAATTGATTATAATTAATTTATATCTTAGTGTAATTCCAAACCATTAAACTATAGACCAAAAAGTACATAATAAATGCATGCAATAGATCAAACAGGAAGTTGGAAATCGAAAGGAACAAGTGCAGAATAAATAATTTCAAATATTTCCACTTAAGGAGGGTTGGTCCTCACCACTAGGAGGGCTCGACCTTCTTGCTAAATAGCAAATGAATAATTTTATGATAAATATAATATAAAACCAAATAAATCTAATCTATTAATAATAAATGAATTATACATTGCAAACATAGTCGACTATGTTTGGTGTGTAACATGGCTCCCCTCCTTAGAAAGCTTTGTCCTCAAATATAGAAATGTCTGGAAAATACTTTTAGGTTCCCATGTAGCATCTTATTTAGGTAGATTATTTCATTTGATGAGAAATTCATGGATGTGACGAGATCTTAGCATGTGTTTTCTGCTTTGTAAAATTGCTTCAGGCTGGAGATATATAAGCCCTTCTTCATCGAGTACTGCTAATTCTAACTGATATTGTACTTTCTAGATGATCACCTTCTTGAGATAGAAAACATGAAATACTGGATGTATATGAGATGATAGAGGTAGATCTAGTTGATATGCCACTTCTCCAATGCGATGCATGATTTTATAAGGGCCATAAAATTGTGGAGCCAATTTTTGACTGATCTTGATCTTCAATGATAATTTTTTGTAGGGTTGCAAATGCAGGAACACCATATCACCAATATTGAATTATCTTTTTGAACGGTGTGTGTCTTGTTGCTTCTTCATACAATTTTGTGCTTGGGCCAAATTATATTTGAGAATGGTGAGCATTGACTATCGGTGTTGAAACCAATCATCTACTTGGGCCACTTTGGAAGATCCTGGTACATAATCTGCTATTGTTGGTGGCTTAATTCCATACAATAATTCAAAGGGAGACATCTTGATGTAGTAATGGTACAAAGTATTGTACCACCATTCTACCAGGGAAATCCAATGACTCCATTGATATTGTTTATCCTAAACAAAACATCTTAGGTAGGTACCCAAATATTTGTTAACTACCTTCGTTTGGCCATTTGTTTGTGGATGGTATGCAGAGAAAATATTTAATTTGGCACCACTAAGTTGAAATAATTCTTTCCATAAATTTCTAGTAAATATGGGATCACAATCACTTACAATATTTTTTGGCATTCCATGTAATTTGAAACTTGAGTCCATAAATACCTTAGCCACTTTACTTGCTGAAAATGGATTTTGTAGAGACTGAAAGTGAGCATATTTGGATAGGCAATAAACTACCATAAAAATTATGGTTTTGCCTTCTGAATTAGGAAGACCTTTAATAAAATCCATTAAAATATATTCCCACCAATGATCTGGAATGGGTAATGGTTGAAGCAACACTGGTGATTTGACTGTTTTGCCCTTATTGCATTGGCATACTTCACATTCAGCCACCCATTGTTTGACCTCTACTTTTAATCCTTTCCAACAAAAGGATTGTTTAATCCGCATATAAGTTTTCAAAAAACCTGAATGTCCTATTGATGGAGAAGCATGTGACTCATCTAGAATCCTTGATTTGATTGTCGAAGTGTGTGGAATGTAAATACAATTCTTCCTTATTTATATCTTGTCTTCATAGGAAAAAAGAGGGTGCTTGAATAAACCCAATAAAAAATCCTAAATTATTTGAGCAGTTTTAGTATTGGACAACCATTCTTCCTGTAACTGAGAAACCCATTGAGAACAAGGACCTGAAATAGCATTAATAACCACTTCATCTTCATATTTTCTGGATAATGCATCTGCTACCATATTTTCTTTCCCTTTATTGTACTCGATAATGAAATCATATCCCAATAATTTTTTTAACCACTTTTTTTGTTCTGGTTAATAAAATCGTTGTTCTATAAATTGCTTGAGACTACTATGATTAGTTTTTATAATGAAAGGGCTACTGATTCTATAGTGTCTCCATTTCTCCACTACATGTAGAATAACCAATATTTCTTTCTCATATGTGGATCTTCCCAAAAAAAAATTGAAAGTTGTTTACTTTCGAATACCAAGGGATGACCTTTTCCTACATTAATACTACCCCAATACCCGTTCCTGAAGCATCACATTCGATCACAAATGGTTTGTGAAAATCCATAGTTGCCAATACTAGAGTAGTACACATTTCTTTTTTGAGAGCCTCAAAGGCCTGAGTAGCTACTTTCGACCAATGAAAAACATCCTTTTTTGTAAGATTTGTGAGAGGAGCTGCAATTTTTCCATAGTTACGCATAAACTTGCAATAGTATCCCATGAGACCCAAAAAATCACAAAGTTTCTTTATAGTTTTAGGTAAGGGTCAATCCTAAATTACTTTTATCTTATTGGGATCCACTTTAACACCTTCTTAAGAAACTATATGACCCAAGTACTCAACTTCTTGAACACCAAAAGAGCATTTAGAGAATTTGACAAATAATTTTTCCTTGTGTAGTATATGAAGCACCCTTCCCACATGCAATAGATGATCATTCCATGATTTACTATATATGAGTATGTCATCGAAGAATACTAGGACAAATTTGCAAAGGAATGGATGAAACACATGGTTCATGAGACTTTGGAATGTGGATGGGGCATTAGTGAGACCAAAATGCATGACCAAGAATTCATAGTGACCACAAAAAGCTATTCTAGGAATATCTTCTTCCCTAACTCTAATTTGGTGAAACCCCGAACGTAAGTCCAATTTTGTAAAAAAAATTGCACCATGTAGTTCATATAATAAATCATCAATGATAGGTATAGTGAATTTATATTTGATGGTGATTTTGTTAAGGGGATGAAAATCCAAGCATATACGCCAAGAATTATCTTTGCAACAGGCCAAAACTACTGGTGAAGAATAGGGGCTAGTGTTGTAACAGATGACTCCATGTTCTAATAATTCTTGGAAAATCTTCTCAATTTCTATTTTTTGAGGTTGGGGATATCGATAAGGATGGCCATTAGGAGGAAGACTTCCTGGAACAAGGTGTATGGCATGGTCATGGGATATTTTTGGAGGTAGTCCCTTTGGTTCTTGGAAGACCTCATCATAGTTGGCCACAATATTTTGTAGATATTCTGATTGGATTTCTAGAATATCTTGTGCTTGCATTTCCATACAATTAATCTGAGTAATAAATCCATAACTACCTTTTCTTAATATTTTTTCCATGCTATGTGAACTTACTATATTTGATGGAGGTGTTGGAATTCCTTAGAGGTGAATAGTCTTCCCATTTTTATTCCATTCAACAAAATGCTATTTGTAATTAAAACCGACCATGGTTTCCATTTGTTCTAACCGTGAGACTCCCAAGATAACTTCAAAATTCCCTAAATTCATAACAAAAAGAGGACCATGCCAAGTATTACTTCCCATTTGCAATGAAAGTGAGGATTTTCTACCTATACATTGAGCACTTCCCTCGCTTGTGGTGATAACTTGAAATTTATCTTGATTGGAGGAGTTGATGTGCAAGTTTAAGGCCCTGGCAATATTTGTGTCAATAAAGTTATGAGTACTTCCTGAATCAATTAATACGGTTACCTTCCTTTGTCGAATGAACCTTGATACCTTGATTGTATGGTGAGCTGATAAACCCATAAGAGCATGTACTAAAATTTCCATAGTATCTTCCTCAACTATGACCTCCTCATGTTCAATTTAGTCTTTATCTATGGGAAATTTAGGTGAGCTAGTATCCTCTATTTCTCCATCTTCCTTGTCAGCATATTCGATTTGAAATTTCTATCATGGTACACATGCCTAATATTTTGGATGGTGATCACAATATTTATAGAAGAAATATCTTTATGGTTGATCATTTTTGTGAAAAGAGTTTTTGTGGTATTGAGGTCGACCATATGAATCATGTTGTATAGATGTCCCCATTTGCACCTTCTTCTCAGCCAACTTGGTAATCCGTATATAGGTATCTAAAGAGGATGGATCTTGTAGGTCAACTTTGACTTGAATATTCTCTTTCAACCCATTTCTAAAAGCAGATACCACCACATCAGGTGGCAAGTTTCTTACATAGGAAAGCAGACTAGTGAATTTTGAAATATACTCCCTTACAAATCATGTTTGCTTAAGTGATAACAAACACACCATGTAAGAATATGAGGGTCCTTCATCAAATATTTTAAGGAAATGTGTGGTGAAATCATCCCAGTAGATGGTATTTCCATTCTCATGTTTGAGCCATACAAACCATTGATAAGCTTTAGTACTGAGTTTGGAGGCAACAAAAGAAATTTTTTTTGAATCTCGAATTTGGTATAAGTCTAAAATGCCTTCCATTTTAGCTATCCAACCACATGGATCATGACCCTCAAAGGTGGGAATATCAATGCATGGAAAATTGACCCCATTAGGACCTCTTGGTTGTTGGTAAACTTCATCTCTATCTCAGTCCTCATTATGCCTATGTCTATGGAAGCGATTTTAGGGAGCTCCATTAGAACATATTTTCTGTTCATAAACTTCCTCACTATCCATATCCTCATTATTCCTCAGTCCATTGATGCATTGTTGGGTACTACCATTATGACCTTTTTGTGCATAAAATTCTTCTCCATATTGATCCTCATTGTTCTAGTGTCTATGAGAGCAATTTGGAATAGGAGGGTTTGGTTGGATTTGTCTTTCCATTAGTTGGGTCACCATTGTGGTCAAGTTTTGCATATTGTCTACTAATTTTTGTATGGTTGAGGTGTTGGTATTGGGGTTCCCTGTTTCCTCATGTGTGAGGTTCTCATGGAAAGAAGTAGGAGAAGGATTGGATGCCATAGTGTTAAGAAATATACGACTAGGATCAAAACTATTAATGTGTAAAGGAGAATAATAATGTGTACCTTTGTTTCTTGGAGGTCTTCTTTGTGACTTTAAGATCCCTTCATTTGAATTCTTCGAACTTGTTAACCGATCATTTGGTCCTTTTATCCACCTTTCGTTCATGCAATTTTCAAGAATTCTTTCTTAACAAATATCACCTTTAATTTCTACAAAATAATTTGGTAAATTTGAGCAAAAATTTGTTGTTCTCTGCTTTAACTGTCGCTCCAACTGCGATGCAAAATTTTGAATCTCAATGACTAGTACCTCAATGGATAGATTTGATGGTTCAAGCTGCAGATGGACTAGTTCTTCCCCAACTTATTTACAACGTGTGACCAATGGCTAGATTTTTGGAGTACAACAGCACTTCACAACACGTGATCAACAGTTACCACCACTATTAACTCTGACCAGGCACAACACCAACATATCAATGCAACCCGAACTGACACAACGGAGAGACTAAACTGAGATTAACTCAAACAAGACTAACCCAAGATCCCATAACTTAAGACTGGCACAACTAAGACTGACCTAATAGCATGTGATTCAACTTGAGACTTATGTGAATACTTGATGCGATAGGTATCGAGGACGTTGACCCAGTAGACTAGGCAAGACGTGATAGCAAGATAATATGAGAGGACTCAAGGTAGTGAGAATATGCGATAAGAAATCAACCCATGGTAATCCAACTAGACACAACATGATATGATGATAGGACCCCAAATAGTTAGCTACAACTCATATTGATAATGAGACCTGAATTACATGTACTAGGAAACACAAGGACACATGGATATGAAATTTAAATAAGGACACATGATACCAAGATAGGACTCTGATGAGATGCTAAGGGCTAATGACCATGAGTTGTGACCTAAGGAACAATTGAATGACACATGATAAATGGTACAAATGTATGGATGGACTTGGCTAGTGAATGATATTTTATGTGATCGAAGTCACGCTTAGGTAAGTTACCACTGGTGTATATTAATGCCACCTCTGTGTCCACATAATTCATGTGGAACAATTTGCCTAGGAGTAATGAAAAGAAACAAAAATAAATGACATTAGCATGAATTAATTTAGGATGTACCTTAGGATTGTGAAAAATACACACTTTTGATTGGTAGTTTTGCATAGTGTTCTTTTGTGGTGGATAGCAGTTGTAATTTTTGTTTGTTTTGAATCCTAATAGTTGCGTTCATCCCCAATGCTTACATATTGCTTTGAAAGCATCTCGATATTGATACTAGAGTGCCTGTTGCCTTATGGTGCTTTTGATGAGGCCTGGATAAGCCTCATTTATAACATATTTTAAATAGTTAAAACTACCTAAAACTCTTGTGAATTATCTTATATGCTAGTTAAGTTGATTTAATATGTTGTGTATTAACTGTTTGCATGATTGAAGTGTTAAGGACATTATATTCTGATTTTTAACAGTTCTTGTATAGTTTTATGTTATCTTGTCATGCTTAGGTTGATAGCAGCACTTTAGTAGTCTTATTTTGATGATCATTAAGCATTAGTTTCTCTAAATTTAGCAAATAGTACAAAGACTTATTACTGTGCAGCAAAAAACTGGTTTTTCCATATAAATTCCAGCCAGCTGCCAATGAATGGCAAGGCATGGAATTCACATCCAAGGAAGAATGAAGACTATTGCAATCTGATATTGAGGTCTAATACACCTGAGAAATTCAGCCAAAACCATTTGTATTCAACACAGTTAGTCATTCTAAAGATCTTTGAAATGAACACAGTGTCTTCGGAATGAACATAGTGTCTCCGAAATGAACATAGTGTCTTCGAAATGAGAATTGCAGTATCTTTGGAATGAAAGGATCTTTAGAATGAGAATTGTAGTATCTTCAGAATGAGTGGATCTTTGAAATGAGAATTACATTACCTTTGAAATGAGCGGATCTTCGGAATGAGAATTGTAGTATCTTCGAAATGAGCCACTTATCTTCAAAATGAAAACAGAATGTGCTTTTTGACTTGTTGACTGACTTTTGGCGATGGAAAAGGGGATAATAATGTTGAGAAATTTAAGGGAAAATATCTTCCATCTAACTTTGTCGTCCTTGCCATCCAAATCCACCATTTATGGAAAATATCAAATTGATCCTCTTTTAGGATAAACCCAGGAAATTCTGCAGGATATCAGGAACAGCATATTTTTTGTTTGTAATTATATTTTAGACATCTATAAAAGATAGCTCTCGTACAGGTTGAGCTATGATATTATATTATGAGGGATATATTAGATTAGATAGATGATATAGAAAATAAATAGGGAGATAATAGAATAGTGATTTCAGACCTGTAACAGATTTCAGCAGAATTGTAATTATGTTTCTGAAGCAATAAAAGTGCAGTTTCATTCCATTTATTTTGTTATGTATAAGTGTGAGTAAGACTTAAAGAAGAATTCAAAACTTCTTCTGAGAAAGGAGACTGGACACTTCCAGACCTAGGAGGAGGACTGACAGACAGGTTTTATTCTGATTTTGTTGCAGTAGAATAAGTTCTGAACTTGTCATTTTCATTCTTTTGCACAGCTAACATTCCTAGTTGTTTAATTCTTATTCATAATGTTTTTGTGATATGATTAGTGGCATATCTGGTTATTCTTTTCATTCCTAGCAACTTTCCAATTCACTGCAAATTTCCATTTTTAGCAATTTACAAGTTTTCTGTAATTTCCCCGCATTCATGTTTATGCTGTCAAAACCCTGCACAGAAGATTGACGACCTTCATTTACAGAGCATTGACAAGATCTAGTTTTTATGCTTCATTTCAACTATTGCAATATTAAATAGACTTTCAATTTTGCAACTATAACTAGAGTTTAATTTTTGCAATTAGCAATTAGTTATCATTCTTGCAAATAGATTAAAGTTAAATTTATGCAATTTAGGGGTAGAAGTGACACAAAACCCCCACACAATAAATTCCACCAATAAGACCTATTGCTTCCAAATGAACTGAACTACAACCTTGTTTGAACTTTCTCTCATAAATAGCCTTGGACACCACACCAGATTGATAAATTCATTGAGAATTAATGGTGTGCTTAACGATAGCCCATCATTTTGGCGTAGTTGTCGGGGAACACGGTGTTGTTAAAAGGTGAAAAGCAGTCCAATAATTATTAAATATTCTAAGTTGTGAATTTTAGAGTAAAATCTGAATGTAATGACTAGTATAAGTAATTGTTATTGGTAAATTGTATTTCAGTCCATTTAGGAAATAAACAAGAAACCACAAGAAGAAAAATTTCACAAGAGGTTGAAATTATGTCAAAAATGTCTAAATTTTTTATTTCCAAAAATGTTGGAATTTTTAAAGAATCCCAATCATCCACTTCCAGCACTGCAATATCCTTTGAGAAATCATTACAAGGAGGAAAATTAAGTAGTTCAACACCATTTTCCCTTGATAAATCCATACAATCAAGAAAATTTGACAAGATTTATAATTGTTTTTGGGAACCTACAATGGAAGGATCACAAGGGAATCAAGGTAGAGCCAAAAATGTGCTCAACCCTAGTGCAACTAGTGCACCTGCCAAAAATTTTCAAAATCCCATCCAACTAGATCTTAATAAAAATGCTCCCATGAAGGTCATTTCACCTGTAGTATTACCAACTTTCAAGGGAATTACATCCGAAGATCCTGATATGTTTTTGTTTGAGTTTAAAATTGTATGTCAAGCTCATGATTACACTAATGAAAATCAAAAGCTCAAACTATTTCCTTCCACCCTTAAATAGTTAGCTCTACTAGAACCTGACTCAATTAGAACTTGGGATGAGATGGAAAACATATTCTTGGAGAGATAACAAGAATATTGTCAAGTCAAGAATCAAAATGATGAAATTATTACAATGAAACAAGAGGAAAATGAAATTTTAGAAGATTATATAGACAAATTTTATTTTGTTCATAAGAGATGTGGAAGTGTTGAACCTGAAATTTGCAAAGTCATATTTTTAAGGGGACTACAAGATGAATCTAGGGATGCATTGGATATCTTGGGAAGAGGAGATACAAATGCACTTAAATTTCAGGAAATTATTAAACTCTATAAAAACTACTCTCATTCAAGGCATAGAAAACACAGAATTGGTAATGAAAAATATGATTTGAAAGAATGCATGAAAGAGGATGATATTTTAGTACATGATAGAACATTAGATAAAAAAAATGAATCTACTGAATCTTCAGCCATCTATTGTTCAGAATGTAAAAAGCAACACTCTCTTCATGATTTTCCTTTGAACAAAATATTGTAGCATTTGTCAATTAGGACACCCCACAGATCAGTGTAGTTTATTGCCAAAACTTAAAAGTGTCTTTGAAAAACAGTCTCAACCTATGAAAAAAACCAATTTTGTAGGACAAGGACAAGGGAATAATTTTCATAAATTTCCATATCATAATGCTTCTCAATTTCTTGCACATTGGGGAAATAATCCTTGGTATATTCCATGGTCTGCTTCAGGTCCACTTCAACAATGTTGGAGTCAACCACCATGGGCATACTCCAAAGCATGGTCTCAACATGGATGGATGCAACAACAATGGAATCAACAACATCCACCATAGTTGCATCCAAAATTACAAGGATATCAATGGGTACAACATCAAAATATGTACAAATGGCAGCAACATTGTCAAAAAAAAAAATCAAATTTATTGCCTAATTATATCCATAATTTCTATCATGGACAACAACAACAAAAATTAAAACAACCTCTATTTTCAACTCAACCTGTGGTCAGTCCAAATCATGTTAAATAGGTAACCCCCGTCTCTGTGGTTGAATCAAAAAATACAACCCTAATAAATGTTAGTGATTGTGTTAAAACTCGGTTGTGTTCAGGTGAACCACTGCATGAACCTATTCCACTTATCAGTGTAGAAAGTGAAGTTAAAAAGAATGAACATGAAAAAAAATCCACACTAAAACAACATCAAGAAGAACAAGATACCTCATCAAATAAAGTATCATATTTTGAACAGTCTAAGAAATCAAAAATAGCATCTTCACAATCAGATTTGATAAAGGAATTAGAACATTTAACTGTTACAATCCCTTTACCTCAAGTTGTACCAATCATTAATAGGATTTTTCAAGAAATGTGTTTTAGCAAACCAAGAAAAAAGAAGAAAGTATATCCTAAAACCATACAAAAAGGTGGAAAATTAGTTCACTTGATTTCAGGTAAACTTATTACACCTAAGTATGATTGTACAGAAAGCCCATAGTTTCTTAGAACCCATAAGGAAAATGAAAAGAATACTTTAGTTTTGGCCTCCATTGTTGTAAATTAATTTTTTTTTCCAAGAACCAATTCAAATAATCCTGGTACAAAACAAACTGAAATACAACAAAAACAACCTTTGAAAAACAATAGTTGGTTGACTAAAAACCAGGGAGAAAATTTGTTTGATATATTGGTGCAACATCCTAATGCTTTACTAACATTTTATGCATCTTTAGCAGTTGGCATTGAGTTGTTGCAGGTACAAAAAAAACAAATTTTTTAGTTGAATGCATTTGATGAACTTTGGTTGGAAGCACTTCACCAAATAGAGTTCATTCAACAAAAATGAAAAATGTGGCATGATGATCACATTAAGAGCAGCAAGTATGAACTAGGGGAGTTTGAGAATGAAGTTGTTCAACTTTCTTTAGTTGATGATTTAATGAGGATATTAGTGGTGAATAGAAATCTTTTACAGTTGTACCATAAACCACTAACAAAGGTTGAATTTGCTCGGTATTTCACACAGTTACATTTGACAGAAGAGGCTTCTTCTTCTGATGAAGATTCCAAATGATCATATCTTTGAATCTTAAAAGAAAAATTAAAAAAAATAAAAAAAAGTAGAAAACAAAAAGATGAATAAATTATGATTATGAATTCCTTCATGGGCATGATTTTAGGGAAATCATGAAATCCTTCATGGGCATAATCAGAATCAAGAAAAAAGAGAGAGAAAATGAGAGGAAAAAAAAGGAATCCAAGAAAAAAAAAAGAGAAAAAAATTTATAGCTCAGCAGTGAAAACCTTTTTCCAAGGCGCTACTGAGTTGGTATGCATGAAAACCAGTTTTCTGGCATGCATAACCTTGAAATTTTTGAGTCACCATTGTACAAATTCACCAACTGCACTTGTTTTTGAAGTGTTGCAGGAAGCCTCAGCATAATATCAATAGAAGTAGTCATCTTTCAAAACTTGCATTAACTTGTTTTAACCAGGTATATATGTTTCTTGCACTTTTCTCATTGTAAATATTTGATATATAGTATATGACAATTAAAAAATAGTATAAAAGTGTTCATAAGAGTTGGCATAAACAAAACATGCTTGAAGAAAGAGAAAAATGTTGGTTTATGCTATGTCTTCAGAATGACTGTTGTATCTTCAATAACCGTGGTATCTTCGAAATGAAGTTTTGTCTTCGAAATGAAGGTGTGTCTTCGGAATGAAGGTTTGTATTTAGAATGAAGGTGTGTCTTTGAAATGAAGGTTTATCTTCGGAATGAAGGTTTGTCTTTGGAATGAAGGTTTATCTTTGAAATGAATATTTGTCTTCAGAATGAAGGTTTATCTTCAGAATGAGGTTATCTTCAGATTAAATGCCCAGCTTAGTCTTCGAAATGAAACATAATCTTTGGAATGAAGATTTAACAGTCTGTTTCCATGTGGCATCCAAGGAGGGAGAAAAAGACACACTCATGTGGGAAAATTTGCATGTAGAATGGACGAGCTAAAAATAGTAAAGAAAATTTGATGGCAAGGATGTCCAATGATTGATGGCCAGGTGTTCAGAGCACAGAATAAGGAAGTGTGCCATATTTCATTTCCAAAGACATATTTGCTAATGATTACAAGGAAAAGTAAAAAAAAATTAAAGTTCTTTCTGAAGAAGAACAAGAGCAAACCCTATAATTTTGTACAAACCAGAAATCAGTGACCTAGTAGATGACTGTAGTAGCAGAAGAGAGCAGTCTTCTCAGCATCAGAACAGAGAAATGAAGTGAAAAATGAAAAAGGACCAGCCTACAAGAACCCTGGAATAACATAACCACATGGGTTACTAGATTTTTCAACCTGTGAAGGGTAGTATGTAATTTTGTCAGGGCTGAAACTGACAGCAGAAAAATAAAATAGAAGAGGGTTCATTTTTCTAAATATGTTATTTATCTATTAGAATAGGAGAGTGAAGTTCCCAGGGAAGAGCCTGAAGCTATCCTTACAACCCCTGTTACCATAAGAAAATAGGGCAAGAAGAGAAAATATACATTAAGGACTAGGAGGTCTACAAGACTCCAATAAAAAGATAGATAAAAGAACAAATGATTGAAGAGAAGACCATACAGGATAGCCCTGATGTCATAGAAGTGCAACAATCCACTAAGAATTTGGATGTAATCATAGATAATTTCATGGAACCTCCTGTACAGGAGTAGGGGTCTGAAGCAGAGGATGAGATCATTTTTGAGCAACAAACTGTAGTTGATTTTTTAGTATTAGGTTCTGATTCAAACGAAGAAGAGGAGGTGGAAATCACAAACAAACTGAGAGCAGCCAAGAGTGTTATAAAAATACAAATGATATGGATTGAGGAAAGAAAATATGTTATTGAAAAACATGAAAAGAAAATTATAGAATTATAGCAGAAAGTGGAGAAACTAAAAAGCAGGCTGTCACAAGTTGAAGAACAATCAACTACATCAGATAAAGAGGAGGATTTGGTTCAGTTACTACTTGGATTATCTAGGGAATATGAAGACATAGGTGCTCATTCTGAAGTAGTGCCCCTCCACTTTGAAGTAGTGCCCTTCCATTCTGAGGCATTGCCTTCTCAATCCAGAGAAATACCTTTATGCAACATTATTGGGTAGGTCTCAGATTCAGGCCTCCAACCATAATTGCTCTGGTTCACTCCTATTTTGAAGAGTATTCCCAACTAGATGATCAGTTTGAATAATGAATTAGAAATCTTCATAAGAAATTACATAGGCATTAAATTTTTCTATGAAACATGGAATATGAGTATGGACATTTGTGACTCCATAGCCCACTGCAATGCATGAGGGCATGCATTAATATAAGTTGGGGGGAATGATGAGGCCTGGATAAGCCTCATTTATAGCATATTTTAAATAGTTAAAACTGCCTAAAACTCTTGTGAATTATCTTATATGCTAGTTAAGTTGATTTAATATGATGTGTATTAACTGTTTGCATGATTGAAGTGTTAAGTACATTATATTCTAATTTTTAATAGTTATTATATAGTTTTATGTTATCTTGTCATTCTTAGGTTAACAGCAACACTTTAGTAGTCTTATTTTGATGATCATTAAGCATTAGTTTCTCTAAATTCAGCAAATAGTACAAAGACTTATTATCGTGCAACAAAACTGGTTTTTCCATATAAATTCCAGCCAACTGCCAATGAATGGCAAGGCATGGAATTCACATCCAAGGAAGAATGAAGACTATTGCAATCTGATCCTGAGGTCTAATACACCTGAGAAATGCAGCCAAAACCATTTGGAGTCAACACAGTTAGTCATTCTAAAAATCTTCGAAATGAACACAGTGTCTTCGGAATGAACACAGTGTCTCTGGAATGAACACAGTGTCTTCGAAATGAGAATTGCAGTATCTTCAGAATGAGTGGATCTTTGGAATGAGAATTGTAGTATCTTCAAAATGAGCAGATCTTCAGAATGAGAATTGCAGTATCTTCAAAATGAGCGGATCTTCGGAATGAGAATTGCAGTATCTTCGAAATGAGCCACTTATCTTCGGAATGAAAATAGAATGTGCTTTTTGACTTGTTGAATGACTTTTGGCGATGGAAAATGGGATAATAAGGTTGATAAATTTAAGGGAAAATATCTCCCATATAACTTTGCCATCCTTGCCATCCAAATCCACCATTTATGGAAAATATCAAATTGATCCTCTTCTAGGATAAACCTAGGAAATTCTACAGGATATCAAGAACAACATATTTTATGTTTGTAATTAGATTTTAGGCATCTATAAAATATAGCTCCCATCTAGGTTGATCTATGATATTATATTATGAGGGATATATTATATTAAATAGAGGATATAGAAAATAAATAGGGAGATAATAGAATAGTGATTTCAGACCTGTAACAGATTTTAGCAGAATTGTAATTATGTTTCTGAAGCAATAAAAGTGTAGTTTCATTCTATTTATTTTGTTATGTCTGAGTGTTAGTAAGACTTAAAGAAGAATTCAAACCTTCTTCTAAGAAAGGAAGCTGGCCACTTCCAGACCTAGGATGAGGACTGACAGACATGTTTTATTCTGATTTTGCTGCAGCAGAATAAGTTCTAAACTTGTCATTTTCATTCTTTTGCACAGCTAACATTCCTAGTTGTTTGATTCTTGTTCATAATTTTTTTGTGATATGATTAGTGGCAGATATGGTTATTCTTTTCATTCCCAGCAACTTTCCAATTCACTTGAAATTTCCATTTTCAGCAATTTACAAGTTTTCTATAATTTCCCTGCATTCTTGTTTATGTTGTCAAAACCCTACACAGAAGATTGATGACCTTCTGTTACAGAGCATTGATAGGATCTAGTTTTTATGCTTCATTTCAATTATTGCAAGATTAAATAGACTTTCAATTTTGCAACTATAACTAGAGTTTCATTTCTGCAATTAGCAATTAGTTATCATTCTTGCAAATAGATTAAAGTTAAATTTATGCAATTTAGGGGTAGAAGTGACACAAAACCCCCACACAATCAATTCCACCAATAAGACCTGTTGCTTCCAAATGAACTGAACTACAACCTTGCTTGAAATTTCTCTTGTAAATAGCCTTGGACACCACCCCGGATTGATAAATTTATTGAGAATTAATGGTGTGCTCAACGATAGCCCATCAACTTTCATCATGAAGCCTCCTCCTCGTGAATCATCAGATTAAGTAGACATATAGCTTTAGCTATTATCAAGGTGTATGTTGTGAACTTTTTGAATCGTCATACATGGTTTATCTCCATTACATGGCCACTTTCATTCGCATTGATCCAATAAATTTATTACATGTCTAGCTTAATACTTCATCTTATCACGATGACTGTACTAGATTTACTGCCCATAATTTTGTGCCCAGATCGATGATCCTAATACCACTTGCAATGGTTTAACTACCCTTGTAATTGATGATCATTAATTTACATCATAGTGTAATTCCAAACCATTCAATTATAGACCAAAAAGTATAGAATAAATTCATATAATAGATTGAACAAGAAGTTGGAAACCAAAAGGAATGAGTGTATAATAATCAATTTCAAATCTTGCCACTTAAGGAGGGTTTGTCCTCACCACTAGGAGGGCTCAATCCTCTTGCTAAATAGCAAATGAATAATTTTATGATAAATATAATACAAAACCAAATCAATATAATATATTAATAATAAATTAATTATACATTTCAAACATAGCCGACTATGTTTGGTGTGTAACACTCATTTGAGGAGCATAGAGTTATTTTATAGGTTCAACTTAGAATTCCTATGGCCAAAATTGAAAATCACGTATGGTAAATACCCTAGATTGCCATATTTATCTAGAGAATTATTAAGAGTAACAGACACTGAAGAGGGATACTGGTATATCCTCATATAGGGCACTATCATCAAGCTCTATGGTTTCACTGGTAAATCTTTTCTACTACCATATTTTGTGACCAATATGTTGTTAGAACTAGAATACTTGAGGTAGGTAGACTTCCTCAACATGAATTATGGCTCTAGAAAAGGAATAAAATGTTTGTTAACTTACTACCATAATATCGATGACATAAAAATTGTCAAAAGAGATCAAGGTGAACAAATCACCCAATATTTGGATAGGTTGGGGCTGTTTTACATCCCATAGATGTGGAGGTATGACCCCGATGATAAATTCACAAAGAGGAATACCAAAATTAATAGAGAAAAAGCCCTCAAGTTTTAGAAGACTTCAAACCTCATTTTGAAAAGGAGAGTAATAAAAAAGAAAGTACTCCATTGTACTGGAACATCTCTAAAATGGAACAACTACCCCCGTGGTTAGACTTCTATGAGCAGGTAGTTGATTTTGATCCTACTAAAAATGAAATCCATCATTTGAAGGAGTCCAAAATTAAATATGTTGAAAAGAAAAAGAAATGGGATGAAGGTAAAATTGTATATTGGTGGAGGATGAGAGTAGAAACTGGTACATATAAGTCCAAATGTGGTCAAATAATAGATGATGATTTTTTTGACCGATATGACAAACACATTAAGACTTGGAAAGATAAATACTGTAATAATTTGGTATTGATTTATAAGAATACTCAAGCAGGGATAGATTCTCCTTTCCCACCTTCACAAGAGGAAATGCAAGAAGTAGAGACTAACACCCCACCAATTACTAAAGGAATCCCTAAGACTGTAGACACCTAAAACATGTCAGGATTAGGGAAGCTACTCACGTAGACACATTCATAATATTAGATGACATAATATTAGACTTTCCAAGCATCAACAATGGTTATCACCACTCACTTGGGGCCTTTTCAAACCATCCAAGCCTAGCCACTCAAGGCAAGAGCGACCATATCCTAGCCACTCAAGCCTAGAGTGGCCAAATCTTAGCCACTATAGACAACAATAGCCAGATCTTAGTCACTGTAGATGATGATGGCTAAACCATAAAAGCAGCTCTGCCAACAAACAGGACTAATCACGGGTGAAAGTGGTAGTATGCATGCAATAAATGTGAGCAAGAGTAACTTTGCATTCCTTTTCATGACTAGTTCACATAGGATACTTAAGTTTGCATTTAGACTTTAGTTAACTAGCCTTCAAACATAGAAAAAGGACAAAATCTTCTCAAGCTAATGACCAGTTTGCATAGGAGACTCAAGTTGGCAGTTATATTTCAGTTAACTAGCCTCCAAATATAGAAAAAGGACAAAATATTCTCATGCTAACGACCAGTTTGCATAGGAGACTCATGTTGGCAGTTATATTTCAGTTAACTAGCCTCCAAACATAGAAAAGACAAAAAGCTTATCATGATAACTCTCACTACGCATGATAAATTCATTCATAGAGCTTGGACATAGACCTAGGTTTTCACACTATAAAAGGTGCAAGCCTAAGAGTACCAAGGCGGGGATCTTAAAAAAAATAGGAGAGACATATTTTATTTATCCATATTTTATCTGAGAGATCTTTATCCAGACAATTTATCAGGACAGGTCATTGAGGATAGCTTTCGAGACTTGGAGAGTTCCCTTGGAGATCACATGTACAAAAAAGCTCTGACAAATTGGAGAGCATAGCAACCATTATTTCAACATCAGATACAAGCTTTGATCCATAGCTTTGGATCAAAGATGATGAGAGTCACTTTAGCAGTTGATGTCTTGGACAGTGGCCTACGGGCTTAGCTTAGGGTTTTAGACACTAGATTCATTGTTTTTAGCATATCATTAGCATAACATCATTTCATTCATTCACATTCATAGCATTAGTCTAATTTACACTTTCTTTCATTTGTTATATTTAGTACTAAAAACCTCATCCGGGGAGGTATTCCCGGACATCTAAGCATGTGTTGTTGTTTCATTGCTTATAGGGCCACAGGTTCATCGAACAAAATCTGCAACATACAAGAGCAAAAGGAATCCCTCTAGGAAATATGCCTAGAGAAGGAGGCATCTATAAGCCCTCATACATTTCTGTGTGCAGAACCGATAAGATTTTTTAAAGTGCACCACATCTTTTCTAAAGGGGAACTCTTTGCCTATTTGTAACCTTATTGTATCAAAATGGGTATCCCTAAGAGAGACCGACATGTACCCAGGTGTTGTAGGTGAGTTTGAGAGAAGAGGACAATCCTCCAAGGGAGGTCCCAGGTTCAAATATCCACCCTACAAAAAAGTTGAATTGGGTATCCAAAATCCAATTGATAATGTTGGTGCGGATAGGGTCAGGTGCGACACCCTGTTGACTTTGATGGTGTAGAACCCCCTATTCGTGGTCTCTCGGACCAAGGCAGTTACGTAAAGGGTTTTTCACTTATAAAAAAAAATAGGGACCGACATGTAATGGAGTTTCAATACAAATAAAGAGATCCATATTTGTTATTTCTATGTTATATGCTTTTCATTGTCCTCCATTTCATTTTGGGTTTTTAATACATTTCAATTAGCATAAAAAAGAGTGGCGCATGCATCTCGAGGTCATTATATATGGAGATCACGGTGGGACCTCCACTGATTTTTCATTTTATTTTAGAATACTAACTTAGTTTTATGTGTAGGTCTAGCCGCTTTGAGCTACAACGACCATAAATTAGTTTCTCTAAGCTAAAACGACTAATAGAGCTTTAGACGATCCCACTAACAGTGGTCAAGAACCAGCTACTCTGGTCAATAGTGGCCAGAATTGGAGAGCAACAAAGGATAGAAACAAGGTTCTCTAAGCTGGATTAGAGGTTGGTATAGTATCTTTGATATTCTACAGTTTTTAGTTTACTTCTGTGTGTCTAAAATAGAAAACTTAAAACACATTTATGTTTGGTAATTGAAATAATAAAAGGAGAAAGGATTAAGCATTTTGCATATCTTAGATCTTCTTTTATATTTCCACTAGGCATTTCTAGGAACAACAACTTATGCCTAAAAATTTCACCCTATAATTCAACATGCTATACATTGTATGTTGCTTGCTTACTTTGAGGCCTTGCTAGAGGCCATAGCTGCATGAAATAAAGTGTGCTCATACAAATCATAGTAGTTCATGCATATTTCTTAATATTGACATGTATTTTTGCATTTAGACATATAGGAAAGACTCATTGTTGCTATATGATGCACCTTATGTTATGCAAGCTTAAAATAAACACCACACACACACATCTCATTTAAATATTTGGGAGTTGGATTTCATCACCAACCTTCAATTTAGTCCAGTGACATTGGAATTCATATCCTTCCACTAGTTTTCCCCTAGATTTTCCTATAAATGGATTGAGAAACTTACTTATAGTGATATTAAGTTACATGTTCTTAAACTATCTCCCACGGTTGGAACAATCATTGGTTTAGAGTGGAAGAGCTAGACGAAGCCCCCACTGGGACTTCAGTAGTGTACTCTAGATTCTTTTGATAAAATCATGTTTGGAATGGGTGTATTTGATTGTCACTATGGATGAGTCTTCTCATTCTTAATCCAAGAACAAGAGCAATAAATCCAAAGAACAACACATCAAAACACACCAAATAGTTTAGGGTACACTTAAATCGATAATCAAGATAAAAATTTGTTTGGTATTGTGTGGCTATTCCTAAATTACAACTCAAAAGATCAATTCATAGAAAACATGGTCAAAACAAGAAGTAAACACCCTCATTATGATACCGATGGAGAGACTGAAGCAACTTATACCCATAGGAAAAATCGTAGTAACATTGAACGACCTACCCGTAATACCGTGGGATGTGGCTCCGTGAGCCTAAGGGGTGATAACCCAACCCTTGGGGGATATCTTCGAGAAACCCCAAGTAGGAAAACACATCATGGAATAAATTCACATAGACAAAAATAGGCTTCACAACCATCCTCATCAATGAGACATGAGGAGACCTCAAGGGCCTCCTCTAAACACAAAATATCTCAAATATGTGAGGAAGCTTCAACGGTTTCTTTCTCACATGGAAATAAAGAAGGTTCTAAAACTTATTCTTCACATAGGGATGATAATACTGCTACATATTCATCCACATGGAAAATACATGTCACCATAAAGCCCTCTTCATCAAGAAGGCAAGCAAGAGTTGCAACACCTCAAGATTCACAAGAAACATATGAAATAGGTCTGCCTACTGAAGGGCAGGAAACTAGAGCTACATTTAGTCATGGGAATCAGATAGAAGAAACCCTTCACACAAAATGAAATATTCCCATAGATTTATGATCTCATAGGAATGAATGGAACCCCATAGGACCAGCCATAGAAAACAATACAGTTAGACGGGTTGGATCAGTTTCCTACACGACCAACTCAAATAACTATAACTAGTGAGAACTCTACATATGGAAGCTCATGAAATATGACTTAAAAACATATCTCTCAATCTGGAGGTACCTCAAAGTGACCCTACAGTAGATGCATAAAGTCTGATTGTAGGGATACTCAATAGTACACTGAACAAGTCACATTAGCTAGCAAGAGTACAGGTACAGTAGAAATCTCCTCGAGGAATCTACGAGTCAAGACAACAAGAACAGAGTCAGATAAACATGAGTCTTCTGTAATAGTGTAAACTGACCATGTGAGGCAGTTCAAAAATACATTATGTAAGGAGCCAAAGCTAGTGGAATATCTTGAATATGATAAAAAAAGAGAAATACTCTTGCACCAACATGAGCAGCGCTTAAGAGAACAAGTTGAGTGGCTAGCTCTCAGCAATTTATAGACAAATGATGATAACCACCAAAGAACTAGATACACTGACTCACCTAAGGAGAGGCACACTAGACAAGATATCCCACAATAAAATCACCCACCAAACCATGAATGAAATCCAACTAGTGGGGAAAGGGTAAACATAACAAACTAGGATCACAATCCCGAGTCCCTTCATAGGAGGGAGAAAAATAGAACAAACTAAATGGATAGAGAGTCACCTCCATTGCCACTATGAGTAGGCCTACAAGAGGAGGAAATTCATGCCTCAAAGATATTTCAAAAAATTACTAAAAAGATAAAAGCCTTTGAGAAACAAGAGGCAGCTGGGAACTCGCCAACATTGAGCAAAATACACAACCAACCATTGTGCCCATAAATCCCTAGCCCTCCATATCCTAAGCACTTTGAGATGCCTAGGTTAGAAAAATTTAAGGGTGAAGAGGATGCACAAGAGCACATCACCAATTTTATCAATGCATGTTTTCATCTTGAAGATAATGATGCTCTCATGCTAATAACATTCATAATGATATTTTTAGGTGTTGCCACTCAATGGTTCAACCAACTACCTAAGCATAGCATAACCAACTTCGAACAACTAGTGAATGCATTCCTAAAGTATTTCTCCTTTGGTTCTAAGAAGAAAGTGAACCTTTCAGACCTGGACAACTTGAAATAGTATGTTGATGAGCCATTAATGGATTATGGGAATAGATGGAGAAAAGTCATGGAAAAATTATCATTATTTGTTCCCACAAAAGAGATCATTCACATGTTCACCAAAAGTTGTTCTAAATACATCTCCCTCTTGCTACAACTCCAGCAGTATCCTTCATTTGAGGAAGCTTTGGCACAGGCCAAACTCATCGAGGACATCAAAGTAGATGAGGGAACCATTAAACTCTAAAACAAAAATGAGTGGAACAAGAATGGTAAGAATGAAAAGTACAAGCAGAAGCAGGGCAACCCTGCTCTAGTCAATCAAGTAATATTGGCTACACCTAAGGATGGGGGTGTACAACAACCCCAAAACTATCAAGCACATCCCTCACTAGCCAATTACAACAAAAGGAATAATCAGGGGTGAAATAGAGAATACAAGCCACCTCACTATTTCATGCCTCTAACAGAATCAATGCAATCAATCTTCAATCAGGTGAGCAAGGATAGGAGGATCAAATTTCTTGATATACCTCTTATAGATTCCAACCATCCTAATCCAAAAGGATATAGGAAAGATCAATTTTACCCTTATCATAGGATACCGGGGCATGACATTGAGGCTTGCATTGATTTTAAGCATCAAGTGCAAAACATGATTGAGGTGGGAGAACTCAAATTTGACAACCCACTGGCTCTCGATAACAGAGACATGGGCATATACAGAAACTCATTGCCCAATCATGAGGCTCCTAAAGGGTAGGATGCCCAAGTCAATCAAGTCCAAGTGGATGCACCTACCCATGGATGCATTGGGATGGTTGAGATTGTTAACATAGTAACAAGGACTAAGCAGTATGGTCAACCGCAACCTCTTGCAGCTCCCATGAACGTCCTAGATACACCTAAGCAGAGGTAATATAAACTTCTAGGTCCACCAACATGACCTGTGGTAACTATCCAGAGTAGATTGGAGAAAAACCTATAGATGACTCCAGCTAAGCTATCCATCTATGAGCTCATACAACAGTGCCCAAAGCATAGGGAGACTCTAATGGAAATTTTAAGAACAATTGAGCTCCAACCACAAGATGCAAATGCATTCACTCACTTTATGGGACAAGTACAAGAATATCAAGAACCTATGATTCAATTATATGATTATGATATTAAGACAATACCTACTACCTTACTGGACCCTCCGCTAAACATTGTGGTGGTAATCAATGACTTACCTTTCAATAGGGTATTTTTCGATATAGGTTCATCAATAAACATTGTTACAACAACATCAATAGAGCACCTCAAGATCCCCAAGTCCAATATCATTCCAGTAGCTTACACATTCAGATATTTTAATGATGCTTTATGCAATACAATGGGAATGATAGTCCTACCCATTAAGGTGGGGTACAAGACCATACCTGTGATGTGTCATGTCTTGGAAGGATCTATGTAGTACAACATCCTCCTAGGGCATCCTTGGATAAGGGCCATGAAGTGTGTGCCTTCGATATTGCACTAGTGTGTCAAGTATGTGTATAAAAACAAAGTCTATGTGGTTCTGGTTGATGAAGAGCCTTTTAAATACATCCATCAGATGGACATTCTGGGAGTATTTGTAATTCCTTCTACCCACCTATACATAGCATCTTCATATCCAACCACACAAATGGATAACAAGGACAAAATGGTAAGAAAAGACCCATGCACATCAACACCTCCTAGTGCACTCAAAATAGTCAATGCTTCTAAAGTACCATCAACATCAAAACCAAAATACAATCAGAAGCTAAAGTAACCCTTAGTCAAAGAAGAAAGGCCCAAGGAAGTGCCAACTATAGCCATTTCTAAAATGCCAATTCCTATGGAATAATAAGATCTTCAAGATAAATATGAAGATAGTTATTACCATCCCACTTTACCAGTATCATCCATAGGGTCATCCACATCGCATGCATCAATACACTTGGAAATCATAGGCATAGAAGAGTACCTTGTGTAGAACATTACATTTATGCCTATCATTGAGTCTGCACAAAACATTGGAAGACCTAAGGACTTGAGGCCACCAGTGGGAATAGTGGTTCCACTTGGAATCCCTCCCAACCAAACCAATTTTGTCTATGTCACCTGGACTATGCCCATAAGTCTTCAGACATAGAAGAGGATAGTGACGAATTATTCATGGTCAATGTTCATTACCTCTCTAATATTTATTTTGCTCAAAGCTACTTTGAGTGTTGCCATTGGCATGGCTATGGCCTTAGTATATATGAGCAGGGGCCTAGGCAGCCATACAAGCCACAATATTAGCTTCCCTTTGATAGGTTTGGGTTAGGCTATTATATTGGCGGTCGATATGACTCTCTTGCAGCAAAATTGGACATATTAAGCTTAGGGTTAGGAGAAGACATCGATTTCATTCCTTATCACCCCCTAATAAAAGTAAATTTAAGCAACAAACAAGTGGCCACGGTGAACGTGGCACCACAAAAAATTTATCATCCAAACATATCAATTGATTCCACCCTAATAGGATACAACTCGTGGAATGATGAGAATGGATATGAAGTAAGTGGTGATGAGGCACAACTTGGCTTAGCCTACCAAGGGCCTAACTATTTACAAATATTCACATGGTCCATCCACAATGAGAGTGGGTACACATCATATGAAAGTGACTATGAATCAGAAGACTCGACAAAAAGAGCCTATTTAGGCCTGACATATCAACTCTTGACTTTGGGGCAAGAGACAAATACAAATGGATTCTTCATACGTGATGAATAATATGAAGATGAAACAGAGATGGCCTACTTGGGACCAAGGCATGAGCCCCTTGTCTTAGGATCACATACCAATGCTAAGCGATGATGATTTTGACTCCAAAATTGAGATGGCTTATCTTGGGCCTTGCCACTTGTAGCAATTCAATGAGCTAGTAGAGAGAGAAGTGGAAATCCATTCCATAGACCCTCATATATGATTTTTTGGGAGACCTGTTGACTTAGCTTCAATTCACCATATGGTCAATCCCCCTCTGCCTATATTCAAAGAGCGATTAGAGCCCAACGATCCTATTATCCTCCTTGCTCATGGTCCAAATCTAGAAATTACCATTTCTCCAAAGCCTCATCATAAGTATGGAAGGGAAACCCCTGAGATAAGATTACACCCATGTGGTCTTGGAGATTTCATCCCATCCATCAACATGATCTCCATTGATTTGACCACTCCACTTCATAATTCAGTAGATCATGCAAAATCATTGCATCTTGATGTAGAAACCATTGATTAGGATCGCACTGATTTTCCCATAGATCCTAAATACCTCTTCCCCAATGAAGAGATATTATAGTCGTCATTTTATATTAGGTTGTGCGTATGATGTCTTCCATGTTGGTTTGGATCCTGAGTCAGAAGGTCCTATAAATCCCACTGATGACATTCATTTGATACCCATGCCTTATCAACTAGAGGATGGGTCACATATGGCCATAGAAGCGACTTTCAAGATGGACATCAATAATGATCCTACCCAACCAAGAAAATTCAAGTTTGGAGAAAGTCTATCTCTAGAGGAACAAGCCATCCTAATTCCTCTCCTCAAAGAGAGGTCAAATATTTTTGCTTGGACTTATAAAGACATGCTAGGGATAGATCTAAAGTTAGTCATTCACAATCTTTCATTGGATCCCATGAAGAAGCCAGTCAAGCAAAAGTTGAGGAAAATGCATCCCACCTTCGCTTTGATGGTGGAGAACGAATTGCAAAAACTACTAGATGTAGTATTCATATTTCCTATAGACTATCCTAAGTGGGTGTCAAACATGGTACCCATGGGGAAACCCAACGAAAGAGTCTGTATCTGCACAGACTTATGAGATTTAAATAGGGAAACACCAAAGGATTCATTTCCATTTCCAAACATAGATGCCCTTGTGGATGCAACCGCAGGTCATGAGATTCTCTCCCTAATGGATGGTTTTTTCGAATACAACTAGATCCATATTAAGACCAAAAATCAACATAAAAATACTTTTATTACTCCATGGATAACATTTTGTTACAAAGTGATGTCATTTGATCTCAAAAATGTTGGTACCACATATCATAGGGCCATGACATACATATTCCATGACTATATGCATAATATATTAGAGGATTACATGGATGACTTACTGTCCAAGTTCTTGTTGCGACAAGAGCACACTGAAGTCCTTATGCAAGTCTTTGATCACCTCATAGAACACAATGTTTGATTGAATCCTAAGAAGTGTGTATTTGGCATAACTTATGGCAAGCTTTTGGGATTCATCATATCCAAGAGAGGCATCGAAGTAGATCCTACAAAGGTAAAGGCTATATTGGAAATGTCCGCCCCTACGAACATTAGGGATCTAAGGAGCCTATAAGGCAAGATAGCATCCATCAAAAGATTCATCACATAATTATTATACAAATTCCAACCTATGAATTGGTTGCTGAAAGCATGAGATTTCGGAATGAAAAACAGTATTGAAGATGTAATAAAACAGAACTTTAAATCAACCGAATATAAATTAATTCCGTTCGGTTACAATACATCTCCTGCATTTTTAGGGGCCAGGAGTGTTAGTCTGCCTCGGTTACAATCGAAGTCAATATTGCTTCTATCCGCATGCCCACATTTGAAAATGGGTGGGCCAAACTGTATTGTCGTCGCTGGTGTTTAATGAGTTCTGTTAGCCGTTGCCTATCTTGCGTTTTGCCGCTTACCCTGCATTCAGAAACACGAGAAGAACGTTAGTAGAACCTATAATAAGAGGGCAGAACCTTCTGACTTTAGCATACATATGAAGATAGATCAGATGCATGAATAAAACAACTCTTCGTGAAACTGCAACTTTTTTCGAGAACAGAGAACAACATACATTCGAAATGGCATATATCCGAGGATGTAAAACGTAAACTATTATTTTTATTCTACTTGAAGACAGCACAATACATGAGACATGGACAGTCATTAAAATAATCAACCGATTCTAATGCTATTTCCTGCAAGTTAGCACTTCATTGTGTTGCATGACAATATTCGATAAAACGTATTGCAAGACGCATTCGAGCATATAACGTATGACACGATATATTCTAACGTAAATTTTATTTGAACAACGTAAAGAATAAGCTATTTCGATACTGTTAGTTTTTGCAATGTATTTCAAAAGAGAACAGCATATATTGCATTAACTAGAAACGTTCATGGGCTGCCCAAGCGGGCCACCCTTGGTTTACACTTAGTCTCGACACCAATCCACTAGGAATGGGCTCGAGATCTAAGGTCGTGTGTTGACGTCAAATTAGTGGGATGCAGTGATCCACTGTCGGGTGTGAAGGTCCGGTTCACTCTTCTAAGAATCACCCACCAACCTCTATTTGTGAGAGATTCTAGATGTAAAGAAGGTGAACTTAGATTGATACAGTCGGATATCCAAATGAGTAGCACTTCGTTGTGTTAACAAAATGCTTCGCAGTGTCTCTCCTTTACATTGTATCGAGCTGGTTTTTATAGAGGATTCAGCCTCTGAGAGCATTAATGTTAAAACCCTAAATCTGCAAGGGCCGCTACGATTTGATCCTTATCGGGCCATTATGAGACATGGCTCGCACTGACATGGAAGTTATGAGGCATGGCCTCAACTCGGATATTTTGCTAACACCGCTTGTCTCATTAATGTCGGTTGTAAAATCTACCATTTTACAGACCCACGGGGTCTCTTTAAAAAGGGGCACGTAGGGGTGCCACATGGTGGTTATTCATTGGATGTGGCGGCCACGTCAAAGTCTGCCTTTGACTATCATAAGTCGGCTCAAGCGTAAAAATGCTAAAGTGTCACGATGTCGCGACACTTTCGCAAGTCCTCCCTTCGGGACCAAAGGTGTCGCGATATCGCGACACATTTGGTCGAGGCTCCCCTCGGGGCCAAAGGTGTCGCGATATCGCGACACCTTTGGCCGAGGGGCCTCGGGGCCAAAGGTGTCGCGATATCGCGACACCTTTGGCCGAGGCTTCCCTCGGGGCCAAAGGTGTCACGAAATCATGACACCTTTGGCCGAGGGGAGCCTCGGAGCCAAAGGTGTCGCGATATCGCGACACCTTTGGCCGAGGGGAGCCTCGAGGCCAAAAGTGTCGCGATATCGTGACACCTTTGGCCGAGGCTCCCCTCGGGGCCAAAGGTGTCATGATTTCGCGACATCACGATTTTGCGACGTCTAGGGCTAGGTTCCATTTTTGTTAAGGCTTGTTTGCTTTGAAGACTTTGCTTTTGATGAAGGTTTGCGGACTTTGACTCTACTCTTTTTTTGACTTTCCGAACTGCTGTGTAAGTGGCCAAGACCACTGTCTAACCTCTAAAGGCTGCCCTGAAAGCTGTGTATGTGCATGCGATCAGTGTTTGTAGTCACTTAATCGAATGGTGCTATTTTGGTGTCTACAGATGCCCCTTTTTGGGAAGCGCTATGGGTGACGCAGTGCTGAGAAAAAATATACGACCAAAGCGCTGATGATTAGGGTTTCTTGGTAACTTAACCAACTCTTAATGTCCCAAGTATGAAAAGGGCATGCATTCTTGAATCCTTGCTTCTGACAAGCTAAGGAATTTGATTTCAAGTGTTAACCTGTTTTGGTGAGGTGTGACTTGAGCTTGGACATTGATCAATCATGATTAGGCAAAGGGCGCAACCTTTTATCCACAGGGAAAACCTTGTGTTCATGCTTCGAGAATGCCAAGTATTTGATCAATTTAATGATTGCTTGTTTACTGCCCCAAGCAGGAGCGTGATTGTCTCTGTCAATGATTCTTTGAATGCATGTCATTGCCTTGATTGGGTGTGTGCTTGTTGATTGGTGACTAAGTGTGACTACCCCCTCAAGCGACGAATCGATGAGGGAATGACCTTCATGAGAAAAGCGACGAGTCGCTTGACCCAAGATGACTTAGGTTAGGGTGCCTTTAGATGTTGTACCGTTGAAGCATGGTGTAATTTCCTGACATTTGGACCTATTTTTGGTGGGTGTTAACCCTTTTGGTGATGCCATAATGGGGTGAAATCATCAAGAACCCATCTTCCCGTGGAGCGGTCCAGCTATGATAGCCTTCTTGGGGAATTTAGGAGGGTGACAATTTGGGGCCCGACATCGATTTTCTATGCCAAGTGCGAAGTGCAAGAGCACTCGCGTCTGGCAACTTTTGCTTATGTTTTTGTGTTACTTTGATTTTCTTGATTTGTGTATATGCCATGATTTTATGCACAATGGTTGATGTTGGTGGATGCATGCTACTTTATATTGATGGATGCATATGGTATGATAATTACCAATGTTGTAAGTTGATTTATTTTGATGAATGCATGATGAATGCAACTGTTTGTGATATGCAGAAATGAAATGGATGGATGGACTTGGTGATAATTGGTTATGACACCATAGACTATTTTAGAACTCCACTATTTTTCTATGTACAAATGTGGTGTTTCTCTTTTTTTTTTTTTTTGATGGTAGTGCAAGGATGAAAAATAGTGCAATTGGTTTAGAAATGTAGCAAAGGTTTTCTGAGACTCAGACAGTGTTAACTCACTAGCCATGACTGTACTTTATTTTACAAGACTTTTGAACAAGGTATGAATCGGACTTGTTTTTGACCAAGCTATTTCACATCCCTGTGTGTGCAATTGAGTTCATTTATGTGGTATTTGTTAGGATACCGCTAGTGCCAGATGGGCTTTTAATCGAACCTGTACTGAGGATCACCTAATTAGCTCCACTAACTCCTTTGTTGTATGTAGTTAGATTAATCTGCGATGTCATCCAGGATACCATAAGCTAGCTCATCCACATGCAAACATTGATCTGTACACAAGTTAATGTGACAGATATATCATCATGCGAGAAGTTTACCGCCAGTGACCGATAGGCTATCAACCAAACCGGTATTGAGGCTTGCCTCATGACCTATCAAAATGCTGAGAGTTCCAGGGATTCAAGGTCAACTCCCTTCTTTTCTTCAATTGTACTGGGATACTTGCTCGTTATAGTGATAATAATCACTGTTTATTTTGATTTATTTTTCTTTTCTCTTGAGCAAGGGATTTGGATATGGAGTGACGATAATCACTATTCTTTGTGCTTTTTGAGATGTGCACTGTAGGGTGTCAAATTTTGAAGTTTTGACATTTTGCAAATTTTTGACGTTTTGCAACTTTGGGATTCTTAGGGAATTGGGTAGGGAGGATGCTTGTCCTTTTGCCAACTCTCAGCATTCTTGGGGTCATTCGCATAGGGGGATGAGCAAGATAACCGTTTCGCTTATGGTAACCTGGATTACTGTGCAGGTTTCATCCTTCGTTCACACAACTCGGGAATTTTTATGTGTTTTAATTTGTGTTGGGATGTTACGTAACAAGGTGTATTGCAAGTGTAACTCTACCTTCGTAAAATCTGTTTGACTTGATACATTTCATTGCTAAAGAGCAAAATGATGACTGAATCACGAAAAACTCTTGATACATTAAAAGACCACTGACTCTAGTGTGGTAAAGTGCATGGTGTTTTGTTGTTTTTGTAAAATGGAACAGTGTGGAACAAGATGGACTAGTAGAACCATGACAACCTATGGTGCCTTTGACCTATACGACCATGAATATGCAATGTATGGATGCAATGCTTGGATGCAACTATGTATTTTTGTATTTTTGATGGATTGATTTTGGTGAATATGAAGATGAATTGCGAGAAGAACTCTCTATTTGATGAATTTGAGTATGCCTAGAAATGAGATGCAAATTTTTGTTGTTTTTGATGATTTTTGTTGTTTTTGAATTTTCATGATTTTTGACCAAGTGATTATGGAAATCCTTGGAGCGTTTTGGGATTGACCAAGCGATTGCAAGAATCCTTGGAGCCTTTGGGATTGACCAAGCGATTGTGATAATCCTTGGAGCATTTTGGTTTGACCAAGCGATTGCAAGAATCCTTGGAGCCTTTGCGGGATTGACCAAGCGATTTTGATAATCCTTGGAGCATTTTGGGATTGACCAAGCGATTACAAGAATCCTTGGAGCCTTTTGGTTTGACCAAGCGATTGTGATAATCCTTGGAGCTTTTTGGGTGACCAAGAGATTGCGATAATCCTTGGAGCTTTTGGGGTGACCAAGAGATTGCGATAATCCTTGGAGCTTTTTGGGTGACCAAGAGATTGTGATAATCCTTGGAGCTTTGGGCTTGACCAAAGGGTTTATGAACACCTTTGGAGAATTTGGTGTAATCCACTTACTCTTCAGGGAATAGAGGTACCCCCAGCTTGACAATATTTGTGCACCGGATCTGGCTCTGTAGGAATTGGCACGAATGGATCGGCCTTATGCACGGATAGGAGGACAGGGTCTGCCTTCGGCACTGATGGTGCTATGATATTTCTGGGTGGAAGTTGTTCGCAACCTTCCCAAAGGAGTGGGATCGACAGGTGATGCTGGTGGGCTGGGTCTATGCGCCACTCATGCCCTAGTATTATGTTTATCTGTTGACATGCTTCATCGATATTTATGGGATGTCGATGCTGTCGTATGTGATTGCTTTGAGCTATCTCTGTTTCATTCTCACCTTTGGACAATGTGTATAGCTCATTATAATCTGGAGATTCTAAGATATGGAGGACTGTATCATCAGGTAGCCCTACAACCAGGGGTTGATCCTCTTCGAAAAGAGCCTCATGTAAGTTGGGCATTGGGAGCTCCAAAATCTTGGTCTCTAGCGACTCTAAGTGCTCCAATGTTTTGCATGTATCAGGGGATTTGAGCTCCTCCTCTTTGGTTGGTTCTTGTTGAGGGAATTGAGGCCTATGAAGGGGTGGCTCGATGGCACCCCCCATGCCTTGACAGGGCATTTCATCCCTCTCTTCTTCTTGCTTTGATTCCTCAGAGGATTCTTGATGAATTTCTAAGGGTGGCCCATGAACCTGAGTGGGTTCCTGAGGAAGGGGCCCATCATTGGTTATAAGATTAACCCCCCGCTCATGTCTGGGAGGCGTCGAGGGCGATGCTTGATAAGGTCATGGAGACTCGTCTCGACACAACTTATCCGCTTTGCGCTGCATGTATAAGTATTCTAACTCCTGACGACCTTGCTCAAGCCGCGTGGTTTGAGCTTGGCGGGTGGCTTTTCTGGCGACTGTCGGGTCAATTTGGTCTACCCTATTTTGCTCAGGAGGTTCAGATTTGTGCCTCTCATAATGTTTTGTCTTATGTGTGTGAGGGGTTGGAGTCCTTTCCTGCATAGTGTGTTGGAACAACTCCTCTTTCTGGTACTGAAGGCGCTCTTCGTTAATATGATACAGTTCCTCTAACGATAGTCGGTCTCGCTCATGTTGCGTGAGTTGCACCCGACGCATGAAATGCTTGACAGATTCTAAGATGGTTGGTCTTGCCTTCCCATGTGTAGAAGGGTTAGACACCTCTCTGACATATCTATCTTGGTCGTAGTGATCCAAGATCTCTAGAGGCCGTCTCTCTCTGATGGGGGTAGTGGCATTTATCTGAGGCACTGGCCTCAGAGTGTGACCATGATATCTAGCAGGTGCGGAGGCGTATTGCTCCCGTGATGTGTATTGTTTTTGAGGAAGGTAGGAATCTTCCTCATGCTCTCTTTCATAAGTGAACATGATTTGGCAGACGGAATTGGCTTGGCCTGCCTGAGGAGCTTTGTGCTTTGGATTTGTCATCATAGTCCCGACGACTGGAGGGGTTGAAGGAGGGATAGTGTAACCATGTGGTTCCTCCCATCGAACCCTAGGTTGACTCAGCGCTTCATCACGTGATGACCGCTCGTAACGAGCATCTAAGGTAGCTCTCCTATGGATGTACCCCTCATGGGAGGATGTGTGTTGAGTGCTATGCTGAACAGGAGTGCTCCTAGAAGGGGTACCCCCATAGTCCTTATCTGTTAAGGTGTGGAGGGGACCACCTTGTGTGTCAGGCCACCAAGGTGGTATGACCAAATCCTTGGGGTTAAAGGGAAGGCGACTAGTGCCCTCCCTTTGTGCACCTTCCGCAGCGTCCGCCCTTGATTGGGCTTGGCTATGGGTGTACACCATTGTGGTGCTTCTCTACTATCTAAGAAGATTTTATCTCGTTTATGATGATTTGTCTTTTTTGTCTACACTAAGCAGAAATGAACACACACATACACAAAACCGTGATTATCTCTTTTACGGATTAAATAGTGTGTCCTAAACTGGTTTAGTGCATTTTGATGTTTCATTTTGTGTTTGCAATTTTGGAAGAACATTTAAATGCATAATGTTGGCTCATATGACTCCCATAAATGGTCGCCCCTTCAATATACCATTTGTCATACTGATATACCAACCTCTCTATATACCCGCCCTTACGTGAGGGAGACTATAGGTACGTGAGAGCAGATGGTACATGGAACATAGGTGGTACAAAAGGGGAATCGCTCTATTTATGACACCTACCATAGAAGACTTATCCTCGCATGCATGGGAATCACCCCAGCAACACTTGGTCAGCTTTTGTCAGGATTTACGTCTAGCAACAGTCGCGATCGAGGTAATGGATGCAATATCTCAAGCCAAAGTGATGATGGAATCCACCTTTGGTCTTGCTCAAGGGTTGGGGTTTTACGACCAACGCCTTGGTTTAAAATACCACGTGGTGTGTGGGGTTCATTTTACTTTGCAAATTTGAAATAGGCAACTGAAAAAGAAATCTTTCCCTATGCCAGACAGATAATACTAACTGAAAACAGCAAGTAAAAAATTGCAAAGAAATTTTCTACCTTTCTTTAACAAAATTTTTTTAATTATTAAATGAATAATTATGCAGATAACTACATAATTAAATAAAGTAAGAAAAATCTTTAAGAAAAACTTCTCTACCTTATTTTAATAATTAAAAAGATTTAATTATTAAATGAATAATTACGCAGATAACTACATAATTAAATAAAGCAAGAAAAATTTTTAAGAAAAATTTCTCTACCTTACTGTGATAATTAAAAGAAATTAAAATGACAGTAAATGAAATAACCCAAAACTTCGCAATAGAAAATGATATGGACGGCTAGAACCGTTACCTCCTTTCTACCCGAAATTGCTGTTTCGACCTCCGGCTAAAAAGAAGTACCTTTTAAGCACAAGACACAACAAGTTTAATTAACTTCTGTGATTTTTAAAAATATGGGAACCGGTCCCACCGTGATTGCCACTGAAAGCATGAGATTTCGGAATGAAAAACAGTATTGAAGATGTAATAAAACAGAACTTTAAATCAACCAAATATAAATTAATTCCGTTCGATTACAATACATCTCCTGCATTTTTAGGGGCCAGGAGTGTTATTCTGCCTCGGTTACAATCGAAGTCAATATTGCTTCTATTTGCATGCCCACATTTGAAAATGGGCAGGCCAAACTGTATTTCCGCCGCTGGTGTTAATGATTTCTGTTAGCCGTTGCCTATCTTGCGTTCAACCGCTTACCTTGCATTCAGAAACATGAGAAGAACGTTATTAGCACCTGTAATAAGAGGGTAGAACCTTCTGACTTTAGCATACATATGAAGATAGATCAGATGCATGAATAAAACAACTCTTCGTGAAACTGCAAATTTTGCCAAGAACAGAGAATAGTATACATTTGAAATGGCATATATCCGAGGATGTAAAATGTAAACTATTATTTTTATTCTACTTGAAGACAGCACAATACATGAGACATGGACAGTCATTAAAATAATCAACCAATTCTAATGCTATTGCCTGCAAGTTAGCACTTCATTGTGTTGCATGACAATATTCGATAAAACGTATTGCAAGATGCATTCGAGCATATAACGTATGACACGATATATTCTAACGTAAAGTTTATTTGAACAACGTAAAGAATAAGCTATTTCGATACTGTTAGTTTTTGCAATGTATTTCAAAATAGAACAGCATATATTGCATTAACTAGAAACGTTCATGGGCTGCCCAAGCGGGCCACCCCTCGTTTACACTTAGTCTCGACGCCAATCCACTAGGAATGGGCTCGAGATCTAAGGCTGTGTGTTGTCGTCGAATTAGTGGGATGCAGTGATCCACTTTCGGGTGTGAAGGTCTGGTTCACTCTTCTAAGAATCACCCACCAACCTCTATTTGTGAGAGATTCTAGATGTAAATAAGGTGAACTTAGATTGATACAGTCGGATATCCAAATGAGCAGCACTTCGTTGTGTTAACAAAATGCTTCGCAGTGTCTCTCCTTTACGTTGTATCGAGCTGGTTTTTATAGAGGATTCGGCCTCTGAGAGCATTAATGTTAAAACCCTAAATCTGCAAGGGCCACTGCGATTTGATCCTTATCGGGCCATTATGAGACATGGCTCGCACTGACATGGAAGTTATGAGGCGTGGCCTCAACTCGGATATTTTGCTAACATCGCTTGTCTCATTAATTTTTGCTGTAAAATCCACCGTTTTACAGACCCACGGGGTCTCTTTAAAAAGGGACACGTAGGGGTGCCACGTGGCGGTTATTCATTGGATGTGGCGGCCACGTCAAAGTCCGCCTTTGACTATCGTAAGTCGGCTCAAGCGTAAAAATGCTGAAGTGTCACGATATCGTGACTTCGCGATATCGCGACACTTTCGCAAGTCCTCCCTTCGGGACCAAAGGTGTCGCGATATCGTGACACCTTTGGTCGAGGCTCCCCTCGGGGCCAAAGGTGTCGCGATATCGTGACACCTTTGGCCGAGGCTCCCCTCGGGGCTAAAGGTGTCACGATATCGCGACACCTTTGGTCGAGGGGAGCCTCGAGACCAAAGGTGTCACGAAATCGCGACACCTTTGGCCGAGGGGGGCCTCGGGGCCAAAGGTGTCGCGATATCATGACACCTTTGGCCGAGGCTTCCCTCGGGGCCAAAGGTGTCGCGAAATCATGACACCTTTGGCCGAGGGGAGCCTCGGAGCCAAAGGTGTCGCGATATCGTGACACCTTTGGCCAAGGGGAGCCTCGAGGCCAAAAGTGTCATGATATCATGACACCTTTGGTCGAGGCTCCCCTCGGGGCCAAAGGTGTCGCGATTTCGTGACGTCGCGATTTCGCAACATCGCGATTTCGCGACGTCGTGATTTCGCGATGTCTAGGGCTAGGTTCCCTTTTTGTTAAGGCTTGTTTGCTTTGAAGACTTTGCTTTTGATGAAGGTTTGCGGACTTTGACTCTACTCTTTTTCTGGATTTCTAAACTGCTGTGTAAGTGGCCAAGACCACTGTCTAACCTCTAAAGGCTGCCCTGAAAGCTGTGTATGTGCATGCGATCAGTGTTTGTAGCCACTTAATCGAATGGTGCTATTTTGGTGTCTACAGTTGCTATGCAAGGAGGCCCCATTTCATTGGGATGAATAATGCCATCAAGCCTTTGCAGAGATCAAAACTTATCTGGCCACACCACCAATATTAGCTCCACCAAGGCTAGACATACCATTTTTACTATATATAAACTATGGATTTCTCATTGGGCACCATTTTAGCCCAAAATAATGCACAAGATAAAGAGCAAACCATATATTACATTAGTCGCACCTTGGTGAGTTATGAGCTAGGATATCCGTATGTCAAAAAATTGTGTTTAGCAATGGTCTTCGCAACTCGAAGTTACAACACTACATGTTGAGCCATACGACTTACATCATATCAAAACAAAATCCTTTACAATACATGATGAGCAAGATATATCACAATACACGTACCACAAAGTGGATCATGCTATTCATAGAATTTGATCTATAATTCATAAGCCAAAAGTCCATCAAGGGACAAGTCATAACAGATCAATTAGCAGAGGTGCCTATTTAGAATAACAAGACTCTCACCATAGAATTGCCTAATGATGCAGTCTTTGTATTATCAGATCCACAAGAACTTGAAGAACCTAAGAGAGAAAGAGACATGTCATTGTTATTTTATGGTTTGAAGTGTGAACAAGGGGGTGGAGCAGGGATTGCCTTTATCACACCGCATGGCGCTCCATTACCCTTATCATTGAAACTAGACTTCCCATGCACAAACAACAACACGAAGTATGAGGCATTAATATTGGGACTACAAAAAATCATAGCAATGGGTATTAAAAGATTAAATATCTTTGGTGACTCCTTGCTCATAGTAAACCAGGTCAAAGGACTATTTCAATGCAGGTGCCCATTTTTGAAGACTTACAAGGAACGTGTTGATACCTACTTCGCCCGGCTAGAATGGCATGACATCGAGGCAACCCCTCCTATGTCAAATAGATTTGCAGACACCATGGCCTCTTTGGGATGCTTAATCCCTTAGAATCCATCTACTAATTTTACAACCGTTCATGTGAAAGTGCTTTCACACTTAGCAGTATGTCGTGAAGCTTTTGAAAATCAAGAATCAATCACATAATCAACATTGAACCAAATCAGTATTGGTCCTTCACAGCCATATATTTCTTGCAAATGACACCTTGGGGATCTTTCATATCCTAAGGACTTGTGGAGTGTGGTTCAACCATACACCATAGATGTGTTCCTCAATCCATGTTCACCAACTCAATAATGTAGTAAAAACAAGTCATATTTTCTATAGAAGTCATGGCTTATCAGGATTGGTTTTCCCAACCGTGGGACTTCCTAAAACTTGGAATAGTGCCTCAAGGTTTGTCTCATATTGAAAGAACGTTCAAACAAAAATCAACAAGATGCATATTGCTAGGGGAAATCCTCTATAGATGAGGATATGATGGAGTATTACTCCATTGTCTTGAGCCCCAGGAAGCATCTTGGACAATTTTGCAAGCTCACAACGACACATGTGGAGGGCATTTCAGTGGCATGGCCATCGTTAAGCACATATTGAGAATGGGTTACTATTGTCCCACCATGGAAAAGGACTACTACGAGTATTTCAAGAAATGCATTAAGTGCTAGCATCATGAAAATCTAATGCACTTACCATCACAAGCCCTGCAACCCATCCAGGCAGCATGGCCATTCTCATAGTGGGGACTAGACTTGATTGGGAATATCTCACCCCCGTACTCAGGTCGACACACATTCATCATAATAGCCATAGAATACTTCACTAAATGGGTGGAAGCGATCCCATTAACATAAAAAATTGGACCAGGGATTGAGGAGTTTATACTCCATAATATCATAAGTCATTTTGGGGTCCCTTTGAAGATAATATCGGATAATGGGCTATATTTCAAGAACAAAAATGTGTGTTCTTTAATGAAAAAATACCATATTCAGCACATTTTTTCAATGCTTTATTATCCATAAGCAAACGGGCAAGCAGAAGTCTCAAACAAAATAATAGTCTCCATTTTGAGGAAGAAAGTGCAAGACAATCACAAGGATTGGCACATGCAATTACCTCTTGACTATGGGTATACAGGACTAGTATATAGATGCCCACTGGGGAAACACTATTTTTACTAGTGTATGGTACTAAGGCCATCATGCCATTAGAGTTGGAAATTCCAACTCTATGCATAGCATTAAAGGACTTCATATATGATGATGTCTCACGACAAGGCCACCTTGATCAATTGATGCTTCTTGATGAACATTGAGTCAATGCTTTAGAGCATCTTCACGTTTACCAAGATCACCTTGTGTGAGCTTACAATAGTAAAGTCCACCTAAGGGAATTCAAGGTTGGAGATCTAGTTCTCAAAGAAAACCAATAGAATTTAAATATATCGTCGCATCTACGAGACAAGTTCACGGTAAACTAGATAGGCCCATACATAATTACATAGAGAGTTGGACCTAGAGCATATCGCCTTAAATAATTAGATGGTTTTGAAGAGCCTGAACCTCTCAATATCATTCACTTAAAGGTATTCTACACATAAAATACAAAAACATTTGAATATGTCAAAAATACAAAAAAAATCAAATATGTCAAAAACACAAAAAAATCATAAAACATAAAAAAAAAAAAAAATACAATCAAAGGCTCCAAGGACATTCAATCCGCTTGGTCAAAATTAATTCAAAATGCTCCAAGGGTATACAAACCACTTGGTCAAATCCAATAAAAAATGCTCCTAGGGTATTCAAACTGTTTGGTCAACTACAATAAAAAAACTCCAAGGGTAATTCATCCCACTTGGTCAAAATCAAAAATCTCCAAGAGTACTTCATGCTACTTGGTCAAAAAGCCAAAAATATCCAAAGGTACAATAAGTTCTTTGGTCAAATCAAACAAAAATACAAAAAAAACATAAAAAAATCAAAAATACAAAAACATTTGCATCTCACATCTTGCATCCACATAATTGCATTGTATTCTAAAAACAATTACAATTGCATATGTCATGAGAGCCTTAAAAATTGAAACCAAAGTGTTTCGCACAAATCATTCAAATCCATACCTCCATCAACACATGTGTGTAATTGTGTTTTTCAACACAACCATTATTTGTTGCTATTGTAGGTTTAAAATTTTTGCACCCCTTTCCTCTAGGCTAATGGATCCGTGCCTTAGAGGGGAATGGGAAAATGGTAAAGCTACACCTAGGACAAGGGACACTTGAGTCGTGACCTCTTTGGTGATTTGTCAACAGATGATGTGTTGAGCAAGGTGAAGTGACAGTATTGTCATTGTTGTCAACACGGTCAGATAGATCGGTTGATGCAGTGGACAAGAGTTCAGAGGTTACTCAGAGTATGTACAGTGATGTTAAATGCTTATGAGGATGTTTTTGATGTTTGGGTGAAGTTGCTACAGGTTGTCCAAGAAGACCGAAGTGGCCCATATGCAAAAGAGAAGCGAAAAAGCAAAGAGGAAAAAAAGTGTCGCGATATCGCGACATGTTGCATTTTCGTGGCCAGAAGAGAAGAGAAAATGCAAGGAGAAAAAGTGTCGCGATATCGCGACATGTTGCATTTTCGCGGCCAGAAGAGAAGAGAAAATGCAAGGAGAAAAAGTGTCGCGATATCGCGACATGTTGCATTTTCGCGGCCAAAAGAGAAGAGAAAATGCAAGGAGAAAAAGTGTCGCGATATCGCGACATGTTGCATTTTCACGGTCCAAAGAGAAGAGAAAATGCAAGGAGAAAAAGTGTCACGATATCACGACATGTTGTATTTTTATGGGCCAAAGCTAAGAGAAAGAGCAAGGAGAAAAAGTGTCGTGATATCGTGACATGTTGTATTTTCGCGGGCCAAAGCTAAGAGAAAGAGCAAGGAGAAAAAGTGTCACGATATCGTGACATGTTGTATTTTCGCGGGCCAAAGCAAAGAGAAAGAGCAAGGAGAAAAAGTGTCGTGATATCGCGACATGTATTTTTACGGGCCAAAGCAAAGAGAAAAAGCAAGGACAAAAAGTGTCGCGATATCGTGACATGTTGTATTTTTGGGGCCAAAGCAAAGAGAAAGAGAGAGAAAGAAAAAGTGTCGCGATATCGTGACATGTCGCATTTTCATGACTCAAAAAGAGCAAGCAGGAAGAGAAAGAAAAAGTGTCATGATATCGCGACATGTCGCATTTTCGCGACTCAAAAAGGGCAGGCAGGCAGAGAAAGAAAAAGTGTCGCGATATCGCGACATGTCGCATTTTCATGACTCAAGAAGGGTAGGCAGGCAGAGAAACAAAAGTGTCGCGATATCATGACATGTCGCATTTTTGTGACTCAAAAAGGGCAGGCAGGAAGAGAAACAAAAGTGTCATGATATCGTGACATGTCGCATTTTCATGACTCAAGAAGGGCAGGCAGGCAGAGTAACAAAAGTGTCACGATATCACGACATGTCGCATTTTCACGACTCAAAAAGGCCAGGCAGGCAGAGAAACAAAAGTGTCGCGATATCATGACATGTCGCATTTTCATGACTCAAGAAGGGTAGGCAGGCAGAGTAACAAAAGTGTCACGATATCGCGACATGTCGCATTATCATGACTCAAAAAGGCTAGGTAGGCAGAGAAACAAAAGTGTCACGATATCACGACATGAAGACCAGGATGGTGAAACTGAAGACTGCATAGTGACGTGGACCCATAAGGAATCTTTAATGATTTGAAATCATTTAAGATGGTCGTTACACGTGGAAAGAAGCGGACGCATGCCCATGTGGAGAAAATGAACAATCATGGAAAGAAACGGATGCATGCCCATATGGAGAAAACGAACAGTCATGGAAGGAGAAAATGAATAGTCATTAAAATAGAAAATGAACAGTCATGCAAGGAGAAAATGAACAGACATGCAAAGAGAAAAAGAATAGACATGCAAAGAGAAAATGAACAGTCATGCAAGGAGAAGATGAACAATCATGACCGAGAAGACGAACAATCATGGTAGGAGAATATGGTGTCAATTCTTTGCATGTAACGTGTTTGACGAAATGCCTACTCTATATATACAAAAGGAGTTACATAAAGAAGGCGTTACAATTGACAAGTGGCGTATGAGAATATGAAAGGAGTTACAACTGGAGTTACAAAGAGAAAGGATGGTTATAAAAGGAGTGTTGCTTGGAGAATTAATGTGCGGATTATTTTGTGAATAGCACCGAAAGAGAGTGGGGATTTTATCTTGCGAAGAGAGCGAGAGGAGAGCGAGAGGCGAGCGAGAGGCGAGCGAGAAGGGTGTGTGTTTTGTGAAGTGTGGGAGATGTTGAGTAAGCAATAGACCAGTCAGGGTCTTGTAAAAGTGAAGGCATTTATATGTCAATCTTCTAGTTTCAAAATTGAAGTCCAAGTTGGTGCTTGGCATCAGGGGTTGGTGCTCCTTCCAGTTGGTGTTGGTAAATCAGGGGTTGGTGCTCCTTTATGTTGGTGCAGATAAATCAGGGGTTGGTGCTCCTTCTAGTTGGTGCTAGTAAATTAGGGGTTGGTGCTCCTTTTTGTTGGTGCAGATAAATCAGGGGTTGGTGCTCCTTTCTGTTGGTGTAGATAAATCAGGGGTTGGTGCTCCTTCCAGTGGGTGTTGGTAAATTGATTGTAAAGTTGTTGCTTTGCAAAGGCTGGATTTGGATGGGAGTCCAAACAGTCAATTTTTGAGGAGTAGCCAAAATTGGTGAACCTCGATACATCTTGTGTTGTGTGATGCTCTCTTGTTATATTTGCTTTATTTGGTTTTAAGTTTTCATTGTTTTGGCTTTAAGAGTTGAAGATTTAAGTTTTAAAGAGCTACACTGATTCACCCCCCCTCTCAGTGTCATTGTGAGACTAACAATTGGTATCGAAGCCAGTTTCCCTTGTCAGGCTAAATCAGCTAGGGTTGATCTTGGATTAGTACGCAATGGGTAAGAAGAATAGATCCTCCTCCAATAAGGCATCTCAATCAGTTTCAGTTCCTGTGGAAGAGAAAATTGAACTAGAAAATATAGGAGTGAATTCTGAAGTATGTGATGAAAACCTTGAGGTTGAAGTAGATCTAGAAGGTGAGTTGATCGCTGCACTTGAAGAGTTGAATATAGAAAGGAAAAAGAACAGAAGACTGTCCAAGAAGTTGGAAGAATATGGGGATAAGATTGAAGATCTCTTCTTACAAATTCATAAAGCCAAGAAAATAGAAGAAGCCTTGAAGTCACACCTGGATGATAAAGTCGATGTATGTAGCAAACGTGAAGAGGAATCTAACAAAGTTTTTAGTGATCTAAAGTTGCAAGTAGAAGAGTCCAAAAGGATTGAAGAAACTCTCGAGTCACGAGATCAATGAGAAAGAGATTGTTTGTCTGCAAACAAGAAGAGGAGATTGTTTTATTGAGGAAACAACTAGAAGAGGCCAATACAAATCTCAAATTTGAGAAGAGCACAGAGTTGCTAGATAAAATGATAAGGCAACAAAGAAGCTCCATGGGTAAGCTTGGTCTTGGATGTGAAGCTGAACAACCTTCATCTTCTAAATCTATAGAGAAGAAGAAGTCCACTGCTGAAGGATCAAAGCAAGAAAAGCTTGAAGCTGAATCTTCAAAAGGAAGAAAATCTCAAAGGAGATCTACAACAAAGCAACCACAACAAAAGAGGTTCTATCACTCTCACTTTATTCATAATAATGCTTTTAATGGCTATTGTTTTAGATGCAACCATTATGGTCACAAGGCAATTTATTGTGGATTGAATAATAGATCAAAGAGTTATGCTGGTAGAAATACATCTATTATTCCGGTTGAACACCATGTGCAATGTTTTAAATGTAATGGTCATGGGCACATAGCAAGGTTTTGTCCAAGAAATTTTGTATCTAATCTAAGGCAAGACAGTAGATTTCATCAGACACAAAGAATGCAACACAGACAGGGAAGAAATCATGTGCATCAAAGAAAGGAAAATAATCATCCATCAAGGATGCACAAGAGACAACCACCCAAGAGAAATGTTCAAGTTCACGAAAAGGTTCAAAATAGGGATGCGGTTGAAAAACTCAAGCCCAAGTTCAAGAAAGGTTGGAGAAAGAAAGAAGAGAGGAAATCGTGTCTCCTTGGACTGAAGGAGACTACTCCTCTATTGCACTAAGCAGCTCCAGGTAGCACATCCTCAGGGGGAGCAATCTTAAAGTTTTATTTTAATGCTCCTATGTTGTTTGGTTATCTGAGGATGAAAGGCAAGTAGTCAGGGGGAGTTGTCGTATAGTTGTCAAAATGTGTTTCAGTTCATGTAGATGTTTGTGGAGATAGTGTCAAACTGATGTGCTTCAGCAGAACAACATGGTGAACAACTAGGTTTTCGATGCAACAGTTGATAGGCATTATCTGAGATAGAACATGCAGCACAGGTCGACGTGTCATGGAAGCATAAGCTGGCAGGTGCTGGTTTTGAAGCCTATAACATTCCCAATCTACAGATAAAATAGAATCCATGTTGTGAGTACTCATCCACCATGACCCGGGAAGGCGTGAGTTTCTTAACCAAAAATACAACACATCATTTGGTATAAGAGAGCATTAATTTTCTCTAAAGAAGTAGTCGTTATCAAAGAGATGCCAGAGTCAAAGCAAACAGTGGCACTAGCACCCAGTTCATCAAGAGTGCCAAGTGGCACATGCAAGGCAGAGACGTTGAGAGAATAGCACCTAGGTGGTGAAGCGCCAAGGAGGACAAGATGCCTATGCACCTAAGAAAGTCTTGCATTATTTGAGAAATGCGAGATATTGCTCGAGGAATCCCTTGATCGCAGCGAGGAGAAATGCTCCCTGGAATCGCGTGAAGAACGTTCGCCTAAGACATTGAGTAGCCCTGACATATGCCCTAGCAAGAAGTAGAATACTGAGTGTTGATGACTGCACGCAGATTGAGGCTCCAACGCTAGATGTAACGGTCCACTGTCAATACCTGCGTAGGCGATGAAAACATTCATGGCAGCCGTTAGAAACCAGAGACATTGAGCTGCACAACGGATGCGAGGCAAAGTCGTCAGTCACGGAGGAGGTGGCAGTCAAAAGGCTGAAGAAATTACGTGTAGGCTGCCTGGAGAGTCGATCACTTTTGATTTGGGAGTAACTTTTGCATAGCTGAGAGTTGAGTGTTGATCATACTATACTAAATAAGTAAAAGCAAGGTACAACAAGAATTATAATATGATGAGCAGAGATTAGAGTTCTTATCCAAGAAGACTTTATGACAGAAAGAGTACCAGTGGAGGTGCATTCTATCTTGGAGACAGGTTGGTTGCATGGAACAGTAAGAAACAAGAGTCAGTCTCCTTATCCATAGCAGAGGTAGAATATATTGCAGTGACAACGTGTTGTATGTAGGAGAAAGTTGCGGAAGGTGAGGTTAAGTTGGATTTTGTTCCAACAACAGAGCAAGTAGCGGATATCTTCACAAAACCGTTGCCCAAGGAAGTCTTTGAGTACCTTCGCAATAAATTGGGAGTGGTCACGCTTCCCAAGAATTGACTAGCTATCGGGACCACATTCTCAAGGGGAGCATTTGTGTATTTGTTTATCTTTTTGCTCATGTTTGTGATTTTTGCTAAGTGTAATAATTTTTGTCTGAGAATGTTGTGCATGGACTCAGGGGGAGTTTACAGCAGCCCTTTTGGTATTGTTGTCAAAGGGGGAGAAGAGTTATAGGAAATTGCTCAAGAGTTACAGGAAATTGCACGTGTGTTGCCAACAATTCCAAAGGGGGAGATTGTTGAGCAAGGTGCAACGACAGTATTGTCATTATTGTCAACACAGTCAGATAGATCGGTTGATGCAGTGGATAGGAGTTCAGAGGTTACTCAGAGTATGTACAGTGATGTTAAATGCTTATGAGGATGTTTCTGATGTTTGGGTGAAGTTGCTACAGGTTGTCCAAGAAGACCGAAGTGGCCCATATGCAAAAGAGAAGCAAAAAAGCAAAGGGAAAAAAAGTGTCACGATATCGTGACATGTTGCATTTTCATGGCCAGAAGAGAAGAGAAAATGCAAGGAGAAAAAGTGTCGCGATATCGTGACATGTTGCATTTTCACGGCCAGAAGAGAAGAGAAAATGCAAGGAGAAAAAGTGTCGCGATATCGCGACATGTTGCATTTTTGCGGCCAAAAGAGAAGAGAAAATGCAAGGAGAAAAAGTGTCACGATATCGTGACATGTTGCATTTTCGCGGGCCAAAGCTAAGAGAAAATGCAAGGAGAAAAAGTGTCGCGATATCGCGACATGTTGTATTTTCGCAGGCCAAAGCTAAGAGAAAGAGCAAGGAGAAAAAGTGTCGCGATATCGCGACATGTTGTATTTTCGAGGGCCGAAGCAAAGAGAAAGAGCAAGGAGAAAAAGTGTCGCGATATCGCGACATGTATTTTCGCGGGCCGAAGCAAAGAGAAAGAGCAAGGAGAAAAAGTGTCGCGATATCGCGACATGTTGTATTTTCGGGGCCGAAGCAAAGAGAAAGAGAGAAAGAAAAAGTGTCGCGATATCGCGACATGTCACATTTTCGTGACTCAAAAAGAGTAGGCAGGAAGAGAAAGAAAAAGTGTCACGATATCGCGACATGTCGCATTTTCGCGACTCAAAAAGGGCAGCCAGGAAGAGAAAGAAAAAGTGTCGCGATATCGTGACATGTCGCATTTTCACGACTCAAAAAGGCGAAGCGAGAGAGTAAAAAAAGTGTCGCGATATCGCGACATGTCGCATTTTCGTGACTCAAGAAGGGCAGGCACAGAGTAACAAAAGTGTCGCGATATCGCGACATGTCGCATTTTCGCGACTCAAAAAGGCCAGGCAGGCAGAGTAACAAAAGTGTCGCGATATCGCGACATGTCACATTTTCGCGACTCAAAAAGGCCAGGTAGGCAGAGAAACAAAAGTGTCGCGATATCGCGACATGTCGCATTTTCGTGACTCAAGAAGGCCAGGCAGGCAGAGTAACAAAAGTGTCGCGATATCGCGACATGTCGCATTTTCGCGACTCAAAAAGGCCAGGCAGGCAGAGTAACAAAAGTGTCGCGATATCGCGACATGAACACCAGGATGGTGAAACTGAAGACTGCATAGTGACGTGGACCCATAAGGAATCTTTAATGATTTGAAATCATTTAAGATGGTCGTTACACGTGGAAAGAAGCGGACGCATGCCCATGTGGAGAAAATGAACAGTCATGGAAAGAAACGGACGCATGCCCATGTGGAGAAAATGAACAGTCGTGGAAGGAGAAAATGAACAGTCGTTAAAATAGAAAATGAACAGTCATGCAGGGAGAAAATGAATAGACATGCAAAGAGAAAAAGAATAGACATGCAAAGAGAAAATGAACAGTCACAAAGGAGAAGATGAACAGTCATGACCGAGAAGACGAACAGTCATGGTAGGAGAATATGGTGTCAATTCTTTGCATGTAACGTGTTTGACGAAATGCCTACTCTATATATACAAAAGGAGTTACATAAAGAAGGCGTTACAATTGACAAGTGGCGTATGAGAAATGAAAGGAGTTACAACTGGAGTTACAAAGAGAAAGGATGGTTATAAAAGGAGTGTTGCTTGGAGAATTTAATGGGCGGATTATTTTGTGAATAGCGCCGAAAGAGAGTGGGGATTTTATCTTGCAAAGAGAGCGAGAGGAGAGAGAGAGGCACGTGAGAGGCGAGCGAGAAGGGTGTGTGTTGTGTGAAGTGTGGGCGATGTTGAGTAAGCAATAGACCAGTGAGGGTCTTGTAAAAGTGAAGGCATTTTTATGTCAATCTTCTAGTTTCAAAATTGAAGTCCAAGTTGGTGCTTGGCATCAGGGGTTGGTGCTCCTTCCAATTGGTGTTGGTAAATCAGGGGTTGGTGCTCCTTTATGTTGGTGTAGATAAATCAGGGGTTGGTGCTCCTTCCAGTTGGTGCTGGAAAATCAGGGGTTGGTGCTCCTTTTTATTGGTGCAGATAAATCAGGGGTTGGTGCTCCTTTCTATTGGTGCAGATAAATCATGGGTTGGTGCTCCTTCCAGCGTGTTCTGGTAAATTGATTGTAAAGTTGTTGCTTTGCAAAGGCTAGATTTGGATGGGAGTCCAAACAAGTCAATTTTTGAGGAGTAGCCAAAATCGGTGAACCTCGGTACATCTTGTGTTGTGTGATGCTCTCTTGTTATATTTGCTTTATTTGGTTTTAAGTTTTCATTGTTTCGGCTTTAAGAGTTGAAGATTTAAGTTTTAAAGAGCTACACTGATTCACCCCCCCTCTCAATGTCATTGTGAGACTAACATGGTGGGTTCACTAGGAAGCGTTTGGTGGCAACTTCTGATCCTAGACTAGAAATGAGTTTGATGTGTTCATTTTATCACTCAAATACCTAGGCTAGCTAGGATGAAATTAAACTATTCTATATGCGAATTATGATTTATATGCAGACAGTAAACAAAAATGAACTCTAAATGCAATGCTTGAAAGAAAATGGAATGATCTTACCCAGTTTCGGATTTCTGATGAAGATTCGGCTTTTTGAAGCAATCCAAATCATCTCTAATTCTACAAATTCATCTTCAATTGAATAGAATTGATTGCAATTTTGTAGGTTCATCTGTAATTGCACAAATTCATCCGAAATCGGATGAGATCGTCTGAAATCAGACAAAATTGTCTAAGCCGATTTTCATCAGAAACCTGCAACTGAACAAATGGATACCAAACAAGGGGAAATATAATGCAAAATGCAATTTAATGGACACAAAAACTCTAATTAAATTCTTAATCGATCCTAAAAATAAAATTTGATCTGAAGTAAATGAAATGCCTTTATGTTCTAAAATAGAATTGATCCTAGAATGTATAATATCATTAAAATGAGGTGAACACCAGATGCAATACAAAATATAAACTAAATTAATGCAATTTGATTGATTGAATTGATAGAAAATGCAAACCTTGGATCTTGATTACCCCCAAGAGGAGTACAATCAAGATCATCTTAGATGGTACAAGATCACCTCCAATTGGTATGAAATCGTCTCAGTTGTGAATAGGATCATTTACGACGATCCGATATTTCTTCGACTGATGCAAAATAAAAACCTGTAAATGGATCTGGAAAAACTATGCAAATGATTGAATTTCAGAGTGTTCTAACAGGATATGGAGCTTAGGTTGCAGGAAATTGATCAACGAGGGTGGGTTTAATGAAATTCATAGTTTAAATAGGATTGAGAGGGGAGTTATGAGGTTGGGAGTCATCCCAATCTGGGAGATCTCCAGTGAAACTTCCTCCAATGGCACAAACACACTTCTGCTAAGCTGGGAATGTGATTTGGAACTGTTTCTAATTATGAAAAATTGATTTTTGAATGAAATTATCTAGACATTCGATTCTAGATGATTTCATCCAATTAGGGATGATATCATCAAATCGACGATGATATCATCCAACTACCATAAATGCCTCTATATTTGGCATGAAAATCGATGCAGGTGGTTAAAATATGGTTTCGAGGTTAAATTTTTAATTATTAACCTAGGGTAAATTGAACTGCGTCAAATTTAGGGTGTTACAGCTATACATAATATACTAATGTTTTTTTCTTAATAAACCACACCTAGTGATCTTATAAAATTTTGTGGAAAACCATCTTGGTTAGTAGAAGGTAAGGTCTAGTCATGATAATCCCTTGGATATTCAAGATCCTGTCACTAATTGAAACACTAAAATCCTAGCTAGTATAAGGAAAAGATGAAAGCTGCAAAGCGGTCTAGGTTACCTTAAGTGAAAAGGATCTTCCTTGCTTATCCCCCTATGCAACCAGTTTAAAGGTGCTGAGAATTGGAAAAATGACAAGCTTTGCCCTCCAAATCCCTTGCTTAAATCAAAATAAGAAAAAACCTGAAGCAATGTACATATTCAAAAATCCAAGCATACAATCTAGATTTCAAAGAAATGATCCAATACACAAATCAGAGATTCCAAGAAACCTCACTCAAAGAAAAATTAATAAAAAATAAATAGTTGTTTTCATCACTTCATATGAGCAAAATAAATAGTGATTATCATCACTACAAGAATCATCGCTCAAATAAAAATCAATAAAAAATTAACAGTGATTTTCATCACTATATATGAGCAAATATCCAAAGCCAAAAGAAAGAAAAGAAGAGAATAAAGCTTGAATCCCTGGAATTCTTAGCATTGTACAAAATCAGAAGGAGATATCCTTATGCATGATGATATGTCTATCACAATTGCTTCATGCATTTGTGTAGACCAATATTTGAATGTGGATGAGCTAGCTTAGGTAACCCAATATTGCCTAGTGGTATAGTCCAACTAAGTCCAACTTAGGACGAGATGAACACTTGAGAATCCTTGATATTAGCAATGGGTTGAAATAATCCTGCCTAACATCGGAGGAAATGCTTGAGTTCTATCTCAAAATATACAATCACTTGAACACATAGAGATCATGAAAAACTAGGTCCATGGTAAAATCTTTACTTTTCAAAAGTCTAGAGTGGTCAGTAGACAACTGTTGATAGGGTAACTAGAGTGTTTGAATATTCAAAAAGTCCCAAAAATTCATACATAGCAACAAATCATATCATCGTTCACACCATCACTTTCTTTATAAGATTCTATAAATCAGGGGGTATTAACATAGTAGGACAAATACAGCATATATATTAGAAATAGTATATAGACAGCCACTGACTACTTTATATCTTTTAAGTTATAGAAAATTATCAAGAAAATACATCTCACACCATTACATCTCATATATGAATGCTTAATCAATTCTTATGATAAGAGTGATTATTTAAATTCATAATTAATGTTTTACTTTATGTGGTGTCACCCATTAAGATTATCAATGCCATATGCATTCCTTATGTTTTAAGTTATTAGAGCATATAGGTTTGTTTATACCATCCCATCACATAAGTTAGATGCATACAATTAAATAAAAATTAAACATGCATTTAACAATAACATCGCATCCATAAACATAAAAATCAAATCACCCATCATTACATCATAAAGCACATCATAAAACATATAGGCAATATCCATTTGCATACAATCATGAATTCATCATTCATCATCAAAATACATCATATCATATCATCAAATAATATAAGCATCTACACATCCATAAAAGCATATACAATATCATCTATCATCTAACATATACATTAAATCATCATAATGTCGTCATCACATCACGTCATAAAACAAAAATAACAACAAAAACATGAGCAATAAATGATACACATAATGAGTCATAATGCAAATATATCATAAAAGTATGTGTGTCAAGTCCATGGATATACAAAAATACTTATGGGCTACAGTTATATAGGTCAGCTGACCTCAAAAATGAATCAAAACCAAGAACACCATCAATCAAGTACTGGGACTGCACCCCCTGCAGCACCATCCCCTATGGATAAATCTCTAGGAGAATGGTGTGAGTTGGACCCTTCTAATCTCTCAGTATGATTTCGAGCCCCATGACCAGGTTGGATGGAAGACTACCCTACTGTAGAGCTCCTAATGACTTGTGACCCATCTATGGCCCCTCTCTCCCTAGGGATGGCTTCTAGCCTCTTGATCTACCTCGAGAGAGTGGCAATCTGGGCTATGTCCTCAACAATCTGAACATCACTCTCATCCAAAAAACCCTATAAATGACTGATCTCAGCCTCGAGAACTCCCCTCAAAGGACCCTCAGGAGAAAGAGGAGCAACAACAACCTAAATCCAGGTAGCTCCTCCTAGAGCAACCTACAAATAATGTACCTGATCTGATAGATGTGCTATAGTGGTATCCCACTGAGAAATGATAGCATCATGTTGCTGTACCTATATCTTGATCAATCGAATATTGGCCTCCACATCATGTAGTTGTGCCCTAAGAGGATAATATTTCTCTATAGGATCCATCTCCTCCTTCACCTCCTTAGGAGCCTCCTGCTCCTCCACTACCACCTACTATGCCTGTTGGTCCTACATTGTAGTCCTAGCATGAACCTTGCACCCTGATGGATCTACCCCATCTCTACCATCATCCTCTCAGTCCATACTGCCCTTATCATACCACATCAGGTCACCCCACCACCATGCAAATGCATCTATAACTCCACTAACTACTCCAGGATCAATAGTTGGGGCATCCTCCTCATCAGCAAACTTTGTAACCTATTGGGGAGGAAGGTCTCTCTCTGCTCTGATGTGCCTATACAAAAATGGTACTAATGGCACATCCTACTACAACTCATACTGAAAAATAAATTGAGAGTAGAAGAAGTACTCTTGAGTGTTAACCTTATGGCCAATGAGCCATCACTCATGCCACATCCTAGCATTAAAGTTGTTAGGGTCATCCCAAGTGGGACACTCATGATACAGGCACCATATGATATCTCCAACTTGGATTCTAGTGAAAGCATCAGTATAATGATGCAACTCCCCTAAAAAAGTGTGGCTCTTGCACTCCTCACTTCCTCTAGCCCATATAGCACCATAGCATTGCATCCACCTATCCACAACTATGATCTCAATAGGAAGCCCCTTAGGCCGATATACCCTAATGTGCTCCCATCCCCAGATATGCAAAAGCCAACTGTAGGTGATGCTGACATGACCCCTACGGTGGATGTGGTATAGATCGTCATAACACTGAGACAATAGGGACCTACCCCATGCATAGATGATGGGTTCCTCACTGTCCATCAGGTCCTAAACCATCGCAAGGAGGTTCCAAGGGAACCTCAAGCTTGAATAGTCTAGAATAAGGACATTGCTGATGACCATTAGCAACACTGCATGCCTCACTGTGAAAACATACTCCTAGTACAAGCGGATGATAGACACTCCCCCAGACTTGGTGTTCTTGAGAGCATCCTTAGAGTGCCCTCTGAACACCCGAGTGAAGACAACCACCTGATCATTAGCAGTTGAAGAAATAATGGCCACCCATCAAAAGGGATCCGAAAGATCTTGTACACATCCTCTGGCGTAATGGTCATCTCATCGATTGGGAGGTGGAAGGTATTAGTCTGAGGGTCCTAGCAAAAGGCCAAAGCCATAAGGTAAGCCTATTATGACATAATATGAGATAGTCTGGTAACATATTGGACCCCATGAGCCTTAAGCCGCCTCCAATCCGTGTCATCCAGAAGAGGTAGAAGGTCATTCATGAGCCTCGAGTCTCAAGCCCGAGTATTAAGGATCTAAGCAAAGCAAAAGAAATATGAAATATAACTACAGTGCATCTAAGGCATAAATACCATTAAAACATAAAAAAAATTGACACTCTCCTAAATCTGAGCAAAGAAGGGGGGGGATAAATACACCTAGGCATGCAACACATGCTAAAGAGTAGTTCAAAATTTTTAAAAAAATTAAAAACTATCTCAGAAAATCCAATAAAAAGCAAAAATATTTGCAAAATTGGCTAAGGGGTTTAGCTGTTGTCACCTATAGCGGCCAGGATCTGGCCACTGGATGCAACAGAGGCCAAAACCCAACAGTCAAGTTTTTGACCGTTGGGGTTCAAACTTAACCGCTTTGAGCAACAGCGACCAAATTTTTGTCGCTCTGAGTGATAGTGGCCGAAAGGTAACACGGCAAACCTGTGAAACCTAGGCTGTAAAAATTCAAAATAAATTAAAAAAATAAAAATGCGGACCAACCCACTACTTAGAAACCTAAACCAAGCCTAACTATGGATTCTGTTCGTTACCAACAGGTTTAGTGGGGATTATTTACCAGTTACTTAGTGAGGTTCAGTTTTACTTGGAAAAGAAAAAGAGGTTAGGGTTTAAAAAATAGAATACCTAAGAAGCTTTGAATCCTCCAACAGCTGATGCATCACCCTGTGCAGCCATGTCCTCGATGCAGGTAACTTTAGAAATCACAATTGTTGTTGTCTCACTAGAACTCTAAAAAGTAAATTGATAGAAAATGAAAGTGACAAGTCAAAACCCTAAAAATGCATTTTTTATATTTTCAAATTATGCCTTAGCCGTTGTTGGCATTAGCGGCCCAAACTTCATGGCCACTCAAGGTAACAGTGACCATAGGAAAATACTCAAAGGCCATTGGACCTGACAGTGGCCTGCTCCACAGATAAAAAACAAGAAAATTCCTTCCATGCGAGATAACAAAAATAGTAAATAAATGCATTTTGATGAATAGAAGTCATATTAATCACCAAAATAACAAAAAAATCACATATAAGCATAATCTCAAGCAAGCCTTGTACTCAATTACTTACTCTATCCACTCGATGATTACAGTGATCCACACTCCATGCATTTCGATAATATGAGTAGGCTACCATAAGGCTACTTGGGGCAAAAGCATTTCATTTTGGAATTACGATGTGCCACCCTTCAATATCGAAGAAGACCAAGATGGTCAGATTGCTCCACGGGTGTGAAAGTATCATCATAATTTCCCTATGATACCAAAAACATTAAACCAAAGTGATACAATATGAACATAAATAGAATCACTCATCCTAACTCCCTAAGAAGGCTATTGATAGTTGGACCGCTCCTCGGGATAGGGATGGATGATTATCATAAACAATTGGAATCACACTTGGATGTAGAATTGCCTATTAAAAGCAACAAATATTAGAAAGGAACCATATTAGTCATATTGGTCAAGCAACTTGTCGCTTCATTTATTGTCATTTCTTCACCAATCTATTGAGTGAGGAGGTAGTTCAAAGCTTCAACATAATCATAATAAAATTAAAAAAATATCACTCAATCACATAAAAATTGTGTTCATCCTACGAATCATTGCATACAACAATCACAAATTTCCCTTGTTTGCTGGGAACGTAAGTAGACATGACATATTCAATTGTAGCTCTCCTATCTATCGGAACTATTGTAGCAGCTAAAGCTACCCAATTGAGTTTGAGGAATGAGTGCAATTTAACATGCCCAAGCCACTGAGCTAAGTCCTATGAACATTGAGGCAATGATTCAAAGTATACGCACCAACTTGCATGATTGGGTCATCCAACGTTGATCAGACCATTGATCACCATATACCCTACAAACAGATCAGTCTACATTTTTTCTCAGCATTGTGTTTTACACACAGTGCATCACAAAAAGGGGTATCTATAGACACCTAAAATGTGTCAGGCTTAGGGAAGCTACTCACATAGACACATTCATAATATCATATGACATAATATTGGACTTTCCAAGCATCAACAATGGTTATCACCACTTATTTGGGGCCTTTTCAAGTAATCCAAGCCTAGTTTCTCAAGCCAAAAGTGACCAAACCCTAGCTGCTCAAGCATAAAGTAGCCAAACCTTAGCCACTGAAGATGACAATGGCCAGATCTTAGTCGTTGCAGATGATAGCGACTAAACCATAAAATCATCTCTACCAACAAACAGGCCTAATCATGGGTGAAAGTGGCAGTCTGCATGCAATAAAGGTGAGTTGGAGTAACTTTGCATTCCTTTTCACAACTAGTTCACATAGGAGACTTGATTTTGTATTTAGACTTTAGTTAACTAGCCTCCAAACATAGACAAAGGACAAAATCTTGTCATGCTAACGACCATTTTGCATAGGAGACTCAAGTTGGCAGTTATATTTCAGTTACCTAGCCTCCAAACATAGACAAAGGACAAAAGCTTCTCATGCTAATGACCAGTTTTCATAGGAGACTCAAGTCGGCAGTTATATTTCAATTAATTGACCTCCAAACCTAGAAAATACAAAAATCTTCTCATGTTAACTCTCACTATGCATGAGAAATTTATTCCTAGGGCTTGGACATAGACCTAGGGTTTCACACTATAAAAGATGCAAAGCCTAAGAGTACCAAGGGGGGATCTTAATAAAAATAGGAGAGACATATTTTATCTATTCATATTTGATCTGAGAGATCTTTATCCAAACAATTTATTAGGATATGTCATTGAGGAGAGCTTTCGATACTTGGAGAGTTCCCTTGGAGATCACGTGTATGGCATAGACCTGACAAATTGGAGAGCATAGCAACCATTATTTCAACATTAGATACAAGCTTTGATCCATAGCTTTAGAGCAAAGAGGATGAGAGTCACTTTAGTGGCCGCTATCTTGGACAGTGGCCCGTAGGCTTAGCTTAGGGTTTTAGACATTAGATTCATTATTTTAGCATATCATTAGCATATCATCATTTCATTCATTCGCATTCATATCATTAGTCTAATTTTCACTTGCTTTCATTTGTTATATTTAGTACTAACAACTTCATTAGAGGAGGTATTCTTGGACATCTAAGTGTGTGTTTTTGTTTCATTTCTTACAGGGCCACAGGTTCATCGGATGAAATTTACAACATACGAGAGCAAAAGGGATCCCTCTAGGAAACAGGCCTGGAGAAGGAGGCATCTGTCAGCCCTCATACATTTTTGTGTGTGGAAATAGAAATATATTTGAAAGCACACCACCTCTTTGTGAAAGGGGCACTATTTGCTATTTGCAACCTTATTATATCAAAATGGGTATCCCTAAGAGGGACCGACATGTAACCAGGTTTCAATACAAATAAAGAGATCCATATTTTTTATTTCCATGTTATATGCTTTTCATTGTCCTCCATTTTATTTTGGGTTTCTAATACATTGCAAGTAGCATAAAAAAGAGCGGTGCATGTGTCCCAGAATTGCTACAAAGACATTTGAGTTCTCATAAGAGCAACTGGAGATATATTCTAAAGGGGTCCAAATTATGAGTAAAATGCATTACTCTAACAACCAAGGTAGTAAATATAGAAGTCATGCAGATAGCTAATAGGCCCAAACATCTAGCCCTGGGTGGAGAGCATCCTAGGACCGAGGTAGATTGGAAGAAAAAGGATAAAAAAATTGTATTCACACCTGTGAGTTTTACTACTATAGCTATAGTTGAGTCAAATCCTACTACTGAAGATGTATTATAGGAGTAGCAATCCGAAGAGGATACAAAGAGTAAAAAGCCTACAGTATTCAAAGTTTCTAAGAGAAAATCTAAAGATGCACTAGGATAAACTCAGAAGGAATTCTATAAGAATATGAAATAAGATAAAGGGAATAATGTTGAAAAGACCCTTGTTTTAGTTATAGATCTACCAGTACAACAAGTACAACACCAAGGAGTAGAAGAGATTCTCAAACAACCTACTTCTATAGGCAAAGGTACTATTTCTATTCCTTATTCTCCTTCTCTTTCCCCAAAGAAATTTCCTTCCCTTTCTCAAGAAAATTTTAATCAAAAGGTACCCTCTCCTCCTCATAACTCACCACCTATTTCAGCAACTGATACAGAGGGTCAATCCAATCCATCCCTTCCACATTCATCTAAAATTCTAGTCACATTATCTCCTATTATTTCATCTCTATCATCACAACCCCTAGTATCATAAAAATAACAAATGGTTTCATCCCCACCATCTCATTCCATGAATTTTATTTCCATACCCATGTCTCTCCCAAGTGCAACTCTAGCAATAAGCACAAATTCAATTGTTATCACTATTACTTCACTACCACCAATCTTTGATTTTGTCTTCCCTTATTTTATAACTTCACCTCCCCTATAAGTCATCCCACCTTGTATTCCCTATAGAAAGGAAAATAAGTTTCACAAAAGATCCAGGATTTTTGGGCAGAGAAACTCTCTAAGCTTCCAGTAGAATGGCTACGAAGAGAAATACAATGACTATTGATCCAGTCACAAGGCAAAGAACATCTAGGTCTATCACTCCTCTGGTAAACAAACTTGAAGAAGAGATGAATGTTCAATATTACCAACTTGAGGAGTATACAGAAGATATTGAGAAGCTACCTTTAGAGGATTTTTTAATCATAGTGAAAGTTCATATGGAGACTTTCTATGTCAAAGTTGATATCGATAGGGAGAAAGTTGAAAATTGGAGAAAATAGAGAAGCTGGAGAAGATAGTTAGCAATCAAAAGTAGGTAGAAAATACTGTCAGAAATGAAGTTAAGAGCTGGTAGAATAAATATCAATAGGCCATCAAGATTAAGGATCAAGTTGAGGAGAAGAAAAAGAAGAATGAAAATTAGGCCAAGGAAATACAATATTTGAAGCACCAGCTTCATATTGAGAAGGCCAATTCTTCAAGATTTTCAAAATAAGTGAAGAAGGTCAAAAAAGAGCTATGGTTTAAAGTCTTAGAAAAATGCTCTGAGATACAGCCCATAATGGATTTTATGGATGATGCTAGCTATCTACTCCAAAACATCAAAGAAGACCTGGATAAGTTCACTCAGGAGCTGTAGCCTATGGTGATTCCAGAAGAAAAATTTTATTAGTTGTCTACTAGCAGGTTCAATGAGGCTACTAAACCAGTCTCCAAAAAGGTATGGAATATTTCAAGACTAGCTACTAGAGTGGTATTCAGTTGGTTTATATATGACAAAGTGGAAAGCATGATCCAAGATGTAGTTGACATCAACCAAGAGATGACTCAATATGGATTTGAATGGCTCTGGATCAAAAATAATACTTTATTATCTGAGAAAGATATCAAAGAGAATGTAGTTGTAATCATCTAGGATGAATATAAGGTAGATACCTTGTAGGAGCCCATTGATTAAGAAAAGGTCTCTCAGATGATAAAAAATTTAACCAGGCTCAAGGATTTTATGAAAGACCTGGTGAATAAAGGAAGCTCTACAACTTATGAGGAGACCTCTGAGTTAGAGTTCATTCATAAATAGCTTAAGGAGACTTCCAACTCTTCTAAGGTAGTTTGGATTTAATATTTGCAGACTCTAAAACTGATGATTCAAATTTTTGGGACTAATGTGGAGCCTAATGATCAACAAGAGGTTTCACCAGAAGAAGAAGTTGATCAAGAAGAAGAAGCTTCCCAAGAAAAATAAGCTAATTAGGAGGAGGAAGGCAATAACAAAAAAGAAACTCGATAGGAAGAAGAACAATAAGATAAGGTTGTCGAAGATGCTGAGGAAGCACAGAAAGAGCAACTCAATGGTCAAGATGTAAGAAAGAAATAAGTTGGGGTTGAAAGTCCTGTAACTTAGTCATTTTTTGTATTCATGTAAAAAGTGTTGTATATTATTTTTTTGATTCTGACACAGTCAGAGAACAATTATAAAAGCATAAAGCAAAAGAGCGAAAAATCAAAATTCCATGAGTATATTTTGATCATGTTGGTTGGGCTTATAAGGGGAAGCATAACTCTATTTTTTCTTGATATGGAGTAGTTTTCAGTCGAAAGGAGTAGTGAATATAATTGTTTTTAGTATGATCTCCATATGAACCATTATCCTCTAAATGTCTTCAAAAATATTCTAGAGGGTAATGATCATATAGAAATTATTCTATGAAGCATTGCTCGTAGACTTAATTTTTGACTCCTGATACCCAATGGATAAGATTTTGAGTTCGTTATCTTTACGAGCAAATCCACCTGAAAGGTGTAAGAATGTAGGCCCAAAATGGCCACATCCTTATAAAAAAATTTAAAATATTTTCTAAGGTATGAAGATGTTTCCAGCTGCTCAATACACAGTGTATTTTGTAGTGGCACAATGCAAGATGTTCCACACCGCTAGAAAAATAACCAAACTTACATTGCAATCACTTTGGTAGAGTAGAATACAATATTTTTTGCTAAGGCATGAAGATATTCCCTTCTACTCAATGCACAGTTTATTTTTCAATGGCACAACATGTTCCATGCCACTGTCAACTCGGGTCAAGGCTGACATCATCATCCTTCAACCAATGACTCAATGTACATTGCCTTAGCTCATGCAATAAAATGACCAACTTTTGAAGTGTTCTACGCCATTGATATTCACATTCATTTTAGAGTAGATCAGAACACATGTTCCACACTGTAGGTCAAAGAGGTCAAGATGCCTGAAATGAAGCACAAAGCGATGGCGTAGCACAAATTCTCATGAAAGGTTATTTTAGATTATTTCCTAAGTGGCCTAGCGGCATGCTCTATTTTGTGGTTAGCTTTGATCAAAACTTTAAGAAAAATATTTTAAGGAATGGTCTACAAACAAGGTATTCTACACCACAGATGCAAAAGTAAATTAATTAGTTTTAAGAACTAAAGGGAGCATCCTGGTGACATGTTCTATTTCATTCGAAGCATAGTATATTTTTGTGATGTGCTCCACGCTACTGGTCAAAAAGTTCAACTCAAGTGATAGGCCTTTCGAAAGAGTGGTTCAGTGATATGTTCTATGTTGCTCATCTTCAAGCATTTCTGAGATATAATCATAGTCATTCATGAGTGAATCAATGGTCAAGCTTATGCTGATATTTTTTTAGGTATACAAAAGCAAAATATTTTCAAATAAGAACCAGTTGATTTGAGCAGGCAGACGAAGCATCCATGCAACCAAGAAACAAGAACTCGAGCAGTTACAAATCTATGACCAGATGAAGTCCCCAAGAAATATAGATAGCTTAGATATGGAATCTAATAGCCTAAAGCCTAACTACCATTGCAGAGCGATCAAGTTGCAGAGATGAGCTGCTATGATGTGCGACATCGCATAGATTTTTTAGGCTTCAAAGGTAAATGAAATGATGCCACCTCAGTATTCTACCAATCTGGCATGGTTTTCTCCTTGTAATATTCCATATTTTTCCTTCATTGTAAAACTATTAATAGAGGTTGAACCCTCGATTTTCAAGGTCAGCTCTAGAGTGTTTGCTTTCCCTATTGTGTAACATTTTTTGCAAATCAATAGAAGGAGAATTACTTGGATTTTTTACTCATGAATTAGTGTCTTCAATATTTCTTTGGAGAGATTCAAGCTATGAATTGATTTTCTATTAATGTTTCTATGGTTAGTTTACTCTACTATTGAATTACTAGCTTTAGAGCAATTGAAACATTTTCATAATTGAATCTATGCTCACAATAAGTTCATTTTTTTAAATCTAGATACTGATCTTATTCTACTAAATTAGATTATTAGTATTTTGGATGTTGAAATAGCTTTTTGGAGTATATCTCTATTTTGTGTTTCATGATGAAGATTACTCTGTTTCTAGGTGTTTTTAATCTTGAGTGTGGGACACTAGAAATAATTTGTTGAAAGGTTTTCCCTATGGATACCTATGCTATTAGCTCTATCTAGCCCCTATTTCAGTTATAATGTCTTAAACCTAAAATATTTTCTATCCCTATCTCTTAAACAATTACTAAAATTAATTGAGTCAACACCCTATCAGTTGACAAGGAACCAGCCTACTCTGGAGGTTGGATTAGAGCAATATTTAGTCTATCCAATATTGAGTTCTAAGTTGTAACTAGCGGTGCAAGCCTAATCAGAAAGCTGAAAGATAGACAGTCACAATATCAAGTTTTTCTTGATGTCAATTTGGATCCCAATAGGACCTTGCAAAGTGATGAGCCCTAAAAATGCTCATATTTTTTTATACACTTTGCATATATAATGTGGCATTATTTTAATAGAAGTGTATGTTTTATGAAAGTTTTATATACATTTAATAGAAAATTACGTATGTTGTATAATATTTTTTTTAAGTTAATTATATGTAGATTCAATTATTTTTACTCCCTTTCAACATGTTTACATCGAGGTCCCATTCATACCTAGCACTTTCTATTTTATGATAGAAAATAAAAGGTAAACATAACCACAAAAAATAAATTAATGATGCTAAGTCTGACGCCCTACTCTTGTTTGGTGCTTAACTTCCATTTAAGTGCTCGACTCTCATTTTAGTGCCTAAATCCCATTTGGCACCTGAATCCCATTGAAGCAAAAGTTTAGCACGACCCCTATTGTTGGCAAAATAAAATAGTGGTTTCAACGATGGATGCGAATGCGATTTCATTGATGGATGTGGATGAAGGACAATACCATAAAGTAGAAGTCATCTATTTTTTAGCAAATACATAAATATCCATGTAAAATGATAAGTGTAATATCAGATGTATTCTATTCTGAAAAAAATAGAATACGCATAATTAATCTAGAAATAAATGAAATTGATTATTCTCTTTATCCTCCTTATTTCTGTGTATTTGTTGTAATGATAAAATCTGAAATAGATTTTCCTCCAAATGTAATAGGGTATGGCTGCATATCTTATAAATATGTAGGCCACCCCTAAAAACCAAATTCTGAATTTTCTAAAGTTGAATATAATACAATTCATTTGAGTGTTTTATCAATCTCAAACTGGCATCTGATGAACGAATTACCTCAGGTAGAATCTGCTAGAATATTGGGCCCACTCTCAATAGTATTCCTCCCACTTTTTTCTTGATTTCTTTCATTTCATTTATTTATTTATTTACTGTGTTTTCTGCAAATTAGTGTAATTATGTATCTTCCCCTATTTTCTATCATTTTTCCAACAAAGCATGCATTTTACTTTTTGTAAGTTTATTTCGATCATGTCTTTGATAATATGAAAATAGGTTAATGGTTTGGAAAAAAAAACAAAACTTCAACACAACAACACACCCCCTAGACCAAATAATCTAAGGGAATTATCTTATTAAGGATATTATAGGCATATACTGTGCACGGTTTTTCACAAGTTTACGAGTTGTCCCGGGTTGACAATTAAATGAAGGAAATGAATTTAACCATAGAAACTAAACCAATATTTTACCCAACATAAAGAATTTAGATATATCTGATCTGGGATTGATGAAATTCTATTTGGGCATAGAAGTAACTTAATAAAATGGTAAAATATTCTTGACCCAAGATAAATACATCAACGATCATTTAGATAAGTTTCAACTCAAATATGCATGCCCTATGACAACACCAATGGAGTCAAATCTGAAACTCACTGTAGATGATGACACACCAAAGGTAGATGTAACACTCTATATAAGGTTGGTTGTTAGTCTCATTTATGTTACTAACACAATATCTAACATCACTTATGCAGTGGGAATTCTAGCAAGGTACATGACCAAGTTGATTTTAGGGTAAAATTAATTTTAGGGCAAAATTAATTTGTGCAAAAATCCAATGAGTGTCGCAGATCCACATCGCATTTGTTTTTTTTTCTTATTTTGATCAAGTAGATGATGTCATGAATACAATGCAAAAATCCATGACACTTTTTATTTTCCATTCTCCCAAGCTTTGGCAATCGTGAAATTGAGATATGTCGTGTATTTAGGATATTTTTAGATCAAAGCTTTATTTTAGCCATTTTGATCATAAAATTGAGATAATTCATGGATTTATGATATTTTTAGATCAAAGCTTTCTTTTGACCATTTTGATCATGGAAATGATATAATTCACAGATTTGTGACATTTTCGTGAAGTGCAAAATTAGGTAAACAATAAAATTACCCAGATTATGATGAAACTTTCCATTCATCTAAACAAGCGAAATGGGTATCTAAATAAACTAAGAAAATATGAAAATTATTTATGGATAAATAAATATAACAATTAGAAGTTCATTAGCTGCAATTAGAAACTATTATTTTTGGAAATCAAATCAAGTCTAAAAATAAGAAAATATGGCATCATTGAAAATAGGAGCTTGAGATATTTCATCCAGAATTTGAATCACTTCAAACGGATTTGTCTACCAAAAGTTATGAGGATTTCAAATTTGGAGTATTGTCAGCAAGATGAAAAGTTTCAAAGAACCCTAAAAATTGCTTTTAATTATTTTAGACCTTAGGAGAACTATTGAAAGTTTAATTTTATGAAATACCTAATTTGAAATAATGCTATTGACATAGAAAAATTCAATTAAAATTAATGCTCTAGCAAGATATTTTGACACCTTAGTGCAAGCAAAAATTAGAATCAATGATGCAAAGAAAATTTGGAATTAAAACCCAAAAAAAAACTTCATTAGGGTCGCTCGAAAAATAATGAAATTAATTATCAAAAGATCAATATTTCATTTTTAGTAGGGGTGTGTTGCTTCTCAATAGTGCCACTCAAACTAGAATATTCCACCAAATATTAGTTACATTCTTGATAACAGTTACATGAAATGGTCTCACTTGTCCGGGTGCCTCAATTAACACATACTAATATAAAATATTACAAAATATCATTAAAATGGGGTCCCCACATTGGAAATGGGTCATTATATAATAATATGAGAAATACAAAATAATGTTAGGATGGGGTCCTAACATGCCATTCCCCTTCAAAAATCTTTTTCCTCAAAGGTGGAGATGAGAAAACTAGTGTTGTAGTTGCTGGAGAGACTCCCAAGTGACATCTTCTATTTGTAGTCCATGTCATTGAATAAGAACCTCAATGATGACATGATTCCAAATAGTGCATGATCTGTGGTTCAAATGTTATTTTGGCTCAAGAAATATGGAAACCTCTTCATCCAATTCTAGTAAATCATATTGAACCTATACCTGATTACCCATAACATTCTTTAGATATAAAATATGATATATTTGGGAGGGCCAATTTGTAGGTTGTTGCACCAATAAATTGTAAGACCTAGTAGGATCCATAGTATTTAGAAACTAGTCTTTGACATCTATAGAGCTAGAGTGAATACTGTTTATATGGCTACAGGCAAAGAAAAACCATATCTCCTACTTCAAAGTTGTGCTTAGAATGATGATCATCAACTTGTTAGTGCATATAGTTCTAGGCCAATTCTAGATTTATCTTTAGTTGATGAGGACTATGGCATGTTGTATGAGTCTAGTGTCAACAACCTAAAACTTGGAGATTCTTGGAATGTACAAGGAGGGTGTTGATGGAGTATGATCGTAAACTACTTCAAAAGGGGTAACCTTGGTTTACTATAGAATATTATATTATTTTTTACATTCCAACGTACCATTTTGGTACATCATTGTAAATATTATATTAGGGTTGTGTTCTAGATTAGTGAATGAGTAAATATTTATGTACTGTAATAATTTGCAGGAAATGCACAAGTGTCATGTAAATATGTGTGCAAGTGTTTTCAGTGTAAATGTGCACAAGTGTATCATATATAAGTGTGCATACAAGTTAAATTCATGTGTATACAAGTGTCAAGTAGAGAAGCCAACAGTCATGAGACTTGGTATATGGAAAGAAATATTCAAATTATCCAAGAGTCATCCTACAATGACTATATATTACTCCATAGAGAGGAATAGAGAACCATCGCCTACGTCACCTACATTGCCTACATAGAGAGTTGTCTACATAGTGAGTATTGATATTATCATTGTATATGATACATTTGTAATAGAAATAGGAGTAATATATGTTTACATAAGTTTAAGAAAATAATATTGTATGTATTTTTATATTATATGATTCAGTCTATTACATTCATATTTCAGCTTATTAATGAATGTTATTTGTTATATTGTTAAGCCTTAATATATATATTATTTGTCTCAAATAAGACCTACCACAAATATAGGACAAGAGGTAAATCTAGCAATCTACAAGGTTGTGAAGGAAAGGTTAAAATATTTATATCATTAAGTCACATAAGTTTTCCAATATTAGTGATTGATAGCTTGTGTCATCTCTAATTACCTCTTAGCAATAACAAGAGTAGCCCTACCATTGGTGGAAGCACAACAAATACAATGAATATCACTAATTCTTTCATCTTTGTTGAGCTCACAATAACCATCCACATAGCTATTATGTGATCTCCTTGTTCCACATATTGAAGAAACCAATAGTTGATATTAAATCAAGGCCAATCTAATGGGTCAAAAAAATTTGGGAGAAGACACGCATGATATAGCATTAGGAAACAGTGCCAACTATTTGAACTTAGTAATTAATAACCCAAAAAGGAGAAGGAAGATAAAAGATAATATCGATAGGAATTCAAATAGCAATTTTATCAAATAGGAAGCAAATTGATCCAACAGGCCATGACTTTGAAATAAATCAATAACATTATTTTAAATTTTGTCACAAACCTTCTACCTTCTATAGGTAACGTTTCCTTATAATCCTACTTCACCTAGGAAATATCCTTAGTTAGAAATAGGATTGGTTGAAGAAGGTAAGTGGAAGGTGCATCTAGCCTTCATTTGGAAGGAATTACATTGAGAGAAAGGCAAGCATGTCCCAAAGCCACATCATTCATTGGATCTTCAATAAATAATAAACACTCATATTCTATTTAAAGCTAGAATTATTGAGGATGTCAAGCCCCATGGGTTGTTGATTTTTCATCTAATAGTTCATATTGATCAATGATAGGTAGAACAAGAAAAATAAGAAAGGGGGCTACCTCAATATGGGTCAAATAAATGGTGGCCAATTGGGAGTAAAAGAAATCATTTATTGGGGAAAGAAATCATTTATTGGGGCATAGTTAGATAAATTTTATCATTATCAAAAGGAGACCTTGCCTTAGCCAAAGACATGTGGAAATCACTTGCACATACAATAATATATTTAAGAAGACATATACCATTGGCCATTGAAGTTGAATTTTGTAGCCTATCCTATCAAATCCAACCACATGATAGTTGTGGTGACTTCCCATCACACAGATTAGCCTACCCTACCATCATATACTAGTTAGGGAGGTCATACTTTGCAAGATTATAAAATAGTATATTCTAGAGGGAACCTAACAAGATCACCACTCCAGTGCAGCAGTGACAAGGCATATCAACAACAAAGTATCATTTGAGGGCTTTAAAAGCTCTAACATTGATGGTCCCCAATCTAGATACCTCGAAGCTACAAATTATTATTGTAGAAATATTTTTGCTACAAAAATAGAGGAGGATTTATAGATATTCTATACAGAGTTTTAGAGAGAAGGATCCTTCATCCTAGCCTATAAATAGACTGGTATTTGCATTGTAAAGGCATTGGAAGTTGTCTACTCATGCCTCATCTAGCATTGTGGTCTCTTCCTTTCACCTTCCATTCTTAGTTATAATAAGTAGAGCTTGGACTTTAAATTTCTATCTAAGAAGCATCAAGCCTCTCTACCACATGCTTTGTAATAATTTTGGCACATGAATGGAATTTATGACTAATTTTTCTTTGTCTTACTTATTTAGGTGTTTTCAATTATAGGTTATATAGAATTTTAGACACCAAAACAGCACCAATCCGATTACGTGACTGCAAACATTGATCGCATTGAAACACACACATAGCCTTCAGGGTAGCCCTCAGAGGTCAAACAGTGGTCCTAGTCACTTACACAGCAGTTTTGGAAGGTCAAAAAGTAATTTGGCACCTCCAAACACTCTGCTTCAAATTCGTCTCACCCCGGGATGAAATGCAAACTTGAATTCGTCCTTGGGTGGGACGAATTCCAATTCGTCCCAGGGTGGGATGAATTCTAGGTTCAACAAACAAAAAAATAAAATCACGACATGCGACAGGAGAAGTCAGTGACCACTTCTCCCTGCCTCGCATGCGTGTTAGTGCATTGATGGAGGACTGTCATGAGGGCAGGCTAGACAGGGAGAATTTCCCCCATCACGCACTAGCATAACACCAACTGGCATCCCTGCATGCCCATACCAATTTGCACCCTGGGAATTCTATAAATTGCAGATTTCTCTCACCAAAAAAGGGGATCAGAGAAGAAATTTTTGGAGCAGAAAAGCCCTATCGATTTACTACCAGACATCCTTCCTTTGATTCATTTCTTTCATCCTTGATCTCTTCTGCAAGGGAGGTCATTGGGTGTTTATGGAGAATGTGAATCCATTTGCCAACAACACTTAACACCGTTTTGTTCTTATTCCTTTTGCATTATGGTTTCAAGATTTTGATTTCAAGCATGCCTTCATCGGGTTTTATTTCATTTCATTCTCACTAATATGCAGGCTTCAAAGTACTTCGAGTCCTCCTAGGACATCCTGTGTATCTAAAACCCAACTGTGAAGATCGTCGGAGTGCCAGAGACCAAACATTTCACGGGCCATCCCTCGTTGTTTTCTTGCAGTCGAATTCATCCCTACCCGGGACGAATCCCAATCTGGCACAGTCAAATTCATCCCTGCTTGGGATGAATCCCAATTTGATGCATGTCTAATCTAACGTAGGCAAATTTGTCCTTGCTCAAGATGAATCCCAAATTTGACACAGTTGAATTCGTTCCACCCCAGAACGAATTCCAATTTGCTGCAGGCCTATTCGTTCCACCACGGGATGAATTCCAATCTACGTCCCTGCCTAGGACGAATTCCAATCTGCTATTTTAATCATCTCCTGCATGCATGTTTTGTTTGTTTTGAGGATCGAATGCTTTATTTTAACACAGGTACTACTAACTCTCTTTTTGTTGTTTCTTTGAACGTAGGAGAAGCGGCAAGGATCAAAGATTCACCAACACAAGCGACGACGACATTTTGGCCTGCCCATTTTACATGTGGACATGCGGAAGAAGGATCACCGGTCACTATAGTGACTAAAACTTTGTTGACACTCCTAGCCCCTAAAAAGGGAGGAGACGTTTGTAACCGATGTCAAAGAGAATATAAATAAAAAAGGGCCATGTTTTCAACACTTCTTTTAATCACATTTATTTCGTTCTCTTTCTCTCGTTTGCATTGCATCTGATATCAGTGTTTCCTTTACATCTTTTGGAATCTCGTGTTTTCAGTGGCGATCACGGTGGGACACAGTTCCCTACTTTTTAATATCAAGAAACTGATCAAAAATTTATGTTTTTGTGCTTACAGGTATTAAATTTGTCAAGTTTTCCTTCTTAGGGAAAGTGGTTGCTGCTTGTTTCATTTTTTGATAAAAATAACCACACACACTTCACGCAACATTTTTAAACCAAGGAGTTGGTTGTAAAACCCTAGCCCTTGATCAAGACCAATGGTGGATTTCATCACCACCTTGGCTTGATTTTGCATCCATTACCCCGATCGTGACTGTTGCTAGATGTAAATCCTGACGAAAGCTGACCAAGTGTTGCTAGGGTGATTCCTAGCGCATGAGGATAAGTCTTCTATGGTAGGTGTCATAAACAAAGTGATTCCCCTTCTGTACCGCCTATGCACCATGTATCATCTACTCTCATGTACCTATAGTCTCCCTCTCGTAAGGTCGGGTATATAGAGAGGTTGGTATATCGGCCTGGCAATGGTATATCAAAGGGGCGACCATTTATGGGAGTCATATGAGCCTTCATAATGCATTTAAACGTCCTTCAAAAAAATTTCAAAAACAAACATTAAAACACACGAAACCAGACTTAGGGCACACTTTTAATCGTTAAAAGAGATAATCATCGCTTGCATGTGTGTGTTCATTTCTGCTTAGTGTAACAAAAAAAATTAGAAAAATCATAAACAAAAGATAAAAATCTACGCATTTTGTCACTCGCTCCAAAAGCTCCAAGGATTCCCGCAATCGCTTGGTCACTCCAAAATGCCCCAAAGGTGTCCATGAACCCTTTGGTCAACCCAAAAGCGCCCCAAAGGTGCCCATAAGTGATGCAGGACCATCCAACAAAATATGGGAAATCTTATATTTTTCCCTAAATTTTAGTGCATCTTGCCGGGGCCATAACTTCTCAACCGTAGCTCCGATTGACTTGAAATTTTACAAGGAGTTAGTTGGGATAATTTTAAACAAATAAGACTCTTTAGAAGTCCTATTTGTCCAGAAAAGTCAGTTTTCGAGGCCAAATTCCATCATCTAGTGCCCCAAAATTAGGTTTTAAATTTACTCAGCTAATTTTTTTTGCTTTTTGAGCTGTTCGAAGGTCAATATATCCTAATGTATTTAGAGTTAGGACTTGAAACTTCATTTTTATCTTTTCTATGGTAAGAGGGATGCGCACCCCAATTTTGGGCCCCATCTGACTCATTTCAATTTTAGGGTTTTTTTAGAAAGCATCTACGCACTTTGTAGAGAGGCAACACAATGGTGTTCCCGTAGCCAAGCCCACTCACGATAATATGCTATAGGGAATGACCAAGGGGGTACAAGTCACCTCCACTATAGCCCCAAGGACTTGGTTATTCCACCTTGGTGGCCCAACATGCACAATAGTCCACTTTGTGCCTTGACAGAACGAGGCTATAGAGGCACCCCTTTGAGGGGCGGACCCACACAACATAGCCCCACCTGCAGTCAAGCCCACTCATGGGAAAACACTATAGAGAAATACCAAGGAGGCATTAGTCACCTCTGTTATAGTCCCAAGGATTTGGTCATACCACCTTGGTGACCTGACACACAAGATAGTCCCCTCCACACCTTAACGGAAAGGGACTATAGGGGCACCTCTTTGAGGGGCACTCCTGTTCAACATAGCACCCAGTACACACCCTTCCAAGAGGGGTACATTCATATGAGAGCTCCCTTAGATGCTCGCTATGAGCGGTCACCACGCGATGAAGCGCTAAGTCAACATAGGGTTCGACGGGAGGAACCACATTATTACACTACCCCTCCTTCACCCCCTCTAGTTGTCAGGACTACAAGGACCCCTCCAGAGCACAAGGCTCCTCAGGCAGGGTGAGCCAACTCTGTTTGTCCCTTTTTCACTTATGAAAGAGAGCACGAGGAAGACCCCTACCTTCCTCGAGAGCAATATATAGTGCGGGAGCAATACGCCTCCGCACCTGCTATCTATCAGGACCACTCACTAAGGCCAAAGCCCCGAGAGAATACTGCTACCCCTAATAGAGGGAGGTGGCTTATAGAGATCTCGAATCACCATGAACGAGATAGATATGTAGGAGAGGCATCTAGCCCTTCTAGACATGAGATGGCAGGATAAACTATCTTAGAATATGCTGAGCATATCGCACACCGGATGCAACTTGCGCTACTTGAGCTAGAACGACAACATTTAGAGCAATGGTATCTTCAAAATCAAGAGCACCTTCAGTGCCAGAAGGATGAGTTGTTCCAACACACTATGTAGGAGAGGACTCCAACCCCTCACATGCATAAGACAAAAAATTATGAGGGACACAACCCCTGGGGGCGAGACAAGTCATCGCAACCTTATCAAGCACTACCCCCAATGCCTCCTAGACAGGAGTGGGAGGCTACTCCCCCGATTCCTCAGACACCCACCCAAGTTCATGGGCCACCCTCAGAAATCCCTCAAGAAGCCTTTGAGGAATCTGAGCAAGAAAAAGAGTGGACTGAAATGCACTACCAAGGTAGGGGGGTGCTATCCAGCTACCCCTCCATAGGCCCCACGTTCCTCAATAGGAACCAACCAAAGCGAAGGAGCTCAAATCCCTCGATACGTGCAATGCACTACTAGAGCACTTAGAGTCGATCGAGACCAAGACTTTGGGACCCCAAAATCCCAACTTACAAGAGGTTCCTTTCGAGGAAGATCAGCCTCTGACCGTAGAGATACCTAATGATGCGGTCTCCCATGTCCCAGAATCGCCAGATTTTGATGAGCCTGATTCGCTAAGCAAAGACGAGTCAGAATACGAGGTAGCACCATGGGACTCGATCGAATCTGACATTAATCATTCACAAATGATTCCCATGGATGACTACCAAGAGAGCTTAATGGAAATATCCCCCTTAGAGGCGCCAATCAAGCAAGCGCCACATCAAAGCAATCAGGTCCCCCCGCAACAAGCGAAACAACCCCATGGGGACCACATCAATTTGCTCAAACAAGAAGAGCCTCACATATCACAAATAGCTGTTGGAGCCAACAAAGGCCTTTGGATCTCTGACAATGATTATAAAGACGACATAGAGATGGCCCACCTCAATAACATGTGGCAACATCAACACCCCATGCATATGGATGACGCACTTCAACATCTAAACATAAGGCTAGGGCATGAGTGGTGCGTTAACCCAGCCCACTGGAATCAAATGCTGAGTCCGCCACTTTGGGCATACCAAGAACAACTTCTGCCTAGCGACCCCATAGCCACATCAGTGCCAAGGGTAGACCCCATCCTTTTATCTGTACATAGGGCCGATCCATTCGTGCCAATACCTCCCGAGCCAGATCCAGAGCATAAAGAGCATCAAGCTGGGGGTACCTCTATCCCCTGAAGAGCCATAGTTCAAACCAAAAAGCTCCAAGGATTACCACAATCACTTGGTCAAACCAAAAAGCCCCAAGGATTATCGCAATCACTTGGTCAAACCAAAAATCCCCAAGGATTATCGCAATCGCTTGGTCAAACCAAAAAGCTCCAAGGATTATCACAATCACTTGGTCAAACCAAAAAGCTCCAAGGATTCCTAAATCGCTTGGTCAATCCCAAAAATGCTCCAAGGATTATCGCAATCTCTTGGTCAACCCCAAAAAGCTCCAAGGATTATCGCAATCTCTTGGTCAAAACCCAAAAAGCCCCAAGGATTATCACAATCGCTTGGTCAAACCAAAAAGCTCCAAGGATTCCTAAATCGCTTGGTCAATCCCAAAAATGCTCCAAGGATTATCGCAATCCCTTGGTCACCCCAAAATGCCCCAAAGGTACCTACAAACCCTTTGGTCACACCAAAAAGCTCCAAGGATTATCACAATATCTTGGTCAACCTCAAAAGCTCCAAGGATTATCACAATCGCTTTGTCAAAAAAAAAAAAATCAAAAACAAACAAACAAAATCTACATCTCAATTTCATGCATACTTCCAAAATCAAAAAAAAAAATAGTTGCATTAGGCATCACATCCATGTTTGTTGATCACACAAGGAAAAAGCACCATAGACTGTCATTACTTGGCAAAACCACCACCTTTTCACATTTTCCACTTTGAACAAAAGTACACCAAAATAAACGCCAATCACCATTTCAGCATATCATAAGTCAGATATCATCTAAACATATCTAGAGTTTTCGTCACTCAATTGTCTTTAGGTTTCTAGCCAAAACCGTACAAAAGTCAAACCGATGTTACAATGGTAGAGTTTTACTTGAAATACACCTTGTTACGTAGCATCCCATCACAAATTCAAAAACACATAAAAACAATTCCTAAGTTGTGTCAATGAAGGATGAAACTTGTAAAGCAATTCAGGATACCAAACAATGAAAATATTATCTCGCTCATCCCCCTGTGCGAATGACCCCAGGAATGTTGAGAGTTGGCAAAAGGACAAGAATCTTCCCTACCCAATTCCCAAGAATCCCAAGTTCTCAAAACGTTGCAAAACCTCACAAAAATTTGCACAAAGTCAATACTCCAAAACATCGACATCAAATCCCATAAAGTGCACACACAAAAGGCACAAGCAATAGTGATTCTCATCACTTCAAAATTCAAATCCCTTGCTCAAAAAGAAAAAAACAAAAATAAACAGTGATTTTCATCACTATAAACGAGCAAGTATCCCAATACAAATGAAGAAAAGAAGGGAGTCAAACTTGAATCCCTGGAACTCTCAAACATTCAAAAGGTCATGAGGTGAACCTCAGTATCGGTTTGGTGGATAACCTATCGGTTACTGGAGGAAAACCTCCCGCATGACGATATATCTATCACATTTACTTGTGTGCAGATCAATGTTTGCATGTGGATGAGCTAGCTTATGGTCTCCTAGATCGTGAAACAGATTAATCTAACTAAATACAACAAAGGAGTTAGTGGAACTAATTAGGTGATCCTCAGTACAGGTTTGGTTGAAAGCCTATCTGGCACTAGCGGTATCCTGACAAATACCACATAAACAAACTCAATTGCACACACAAGGATGCGAAATAACTTGGTCAAAAACAAGCGCGATTCATACCTTGGTCAGACATCTTGTAAGATAACGGTCCAGTCTTGGCTAGTTAGTTATAACAGCTGAATCTCGGAAAAACCTAGCTACATTCTACGCCAACCATTGCATATAATCCATTCCTATATCGCCATACAAAAAAAAAAAACAACATATATACACAAAAAGCATTTACCACAACAACCACCCAGTACATAAAGCCATAAGTCATGTATAGTCTATGGTGCCAATGTAAGGTTATCAACAAATCATTTCATCCATTCCATTACTTATCATATAAATCAACAACATGCGCATTTATCATACCATATGCATTCGTCACCATAAACATGCATCCATCAACATCAATCATTGTGCATAACATAAAATCATGACATATACACAAAGCAAGAAAATCCAAACAACAAAAACACCACAAAAAATGCAACACAAAAACACAGCAATAAACATTGCCAGACAAGAGTGCTCTTGCACTTAACCTCTTGGCATAGCAAAACTGATGTCGGGGTTTACATTGTCACTATCCTACTCCCTAAGAAGGCTACCATAGCCGGACCACTCCACGGGAGGTTGGATTTTTGCCAATTTTAATCCCAAATGGCATCACAAAAACAAAAAACAAAAAACAAAAAAAACAACACAAAAAATGCAACACAAAAACACAGCAATAAACATTGCCATACAAGAGTTCTCTTACACTTAACCTCTTGGCATAGCAAAACTGATGTTGGGGTTTACATTGTCACTATCCTACTCCCTAAGAAGGCTACCATAGCCGGACCGCTCCACGGGAGGTCGGATTTTTGCCAATTTTAATCCCAAATGGCATCACAAAAACAAAAAAACAACAAAAACACCACAATAAATGCAACACAAAAACATAGCAATAAACATTGCCAAACAAGAGTGCTCTTGCACTTAACCTCTTGGCATAGCAAAACTGATGTCGGGGTTTACATTTTCACTATCCTACTCCCTAAGAAGGCTACCATAGCCGAACCACTCCATAGGAGGTCAGATTTTTGCCAATTTTAATCCCAAATGGCATCACAAAAACAACAAAACAACAAAAACCACAAAAAATGCAACACAAAAAAAAACAAAGCAATAAGCATTGCCAGACAAGAGTGCTCTTGCACTTAACCTCTTGGCATAGCAAAACTGATGTCGGGGTTTACATTGTCACTATCCTACTCCCTAAGAAGGCTACCATAGCTGGACCGCTCCACGGGAGGTCGGATTTTCGACAAATTTTACACCCCAAATGGCATCCCAAAAGGGTCAAAACACACAACAAAAACAACAAAAAATGCAACACAAAAACATAGCAATAAACATTTCCAGACAAGAGTGCTCTTGCACTTAACCTCTTGGCATAGAAAATCAATGTCGGGGCACAAATTGTCGCTATTCTACTCCCTAAGAAGGCTACCATAGCCGGACCACTCCACGGGAAGACGGATTGTTGACACTTTAAACCCCATTATGGCATCACCAAAAGGGTTTTTACCCACCAAAAATAGGTCCAAATGTCGGAAAACTGCTTGCACATTCAATGGACAAACATCTAAAGACACCCTAACCTAAGTCATCTTGGGTCAAGCGACTCGTCGCTTTTCTCATGGCAGTCATTCCCTCATCGATTTGTCGCTTGAGGGGGTAGTCACACTTAGTCACCAATCAACAAACACACACCCAATCAAGGCAATGGCATGCATTCAAAGAATCATTGACAAAGACAATCACGCTCCTTCTTGGGGCAGCAAACAAGCAACAATCACAAATCGATCAAACACGATCAAACGCTTGACATTCATGAATCATGAACTCAAGGTTCCCCCATGGATAAAAGGTTGTGCCCTTTGCCTAGTCATGGTTGATCAATGTCTAAGTTCAAGTCACACCTCACCAAAATAGGTTAATACTTGAAATCAAATTCCTTAGCTCGTCAGAAGCAAGGATTCAAGAATGCATCCCCTTTCCATGCTTGGGGCATCACAAGTTGGTTAGGTTACTAAGAAACCCTAATCATTAGTGCTTTGGTTATCTATTTTTGCTCAGCACTGCATCACCTACAGCGCTTTCCAAAAAGGGGCATCTATAGACACCAAAATAGCACCAATCCGATTATGTGACTGCAAACACTGATTGCATTGACACACACAGCCTTTAGGGCAGCCCTTAGAGGTCAAACAGTGGTCCTAGCCACTTACACAACAGTTTTGGAAGGTCAGAAAGTAATTTGGCACCTCTAGACACTCTGCTTCAAATTTGTCTCACCCCGGGACGAAATGCAAACTTGAATTCGTCCCTGGGTGGGACAAATTCCAATTCGTCCCAGGGTGGGATGAATTCCAGGTTCAACAAACAAAAAAATAAAATTGTGACATGCGGTAGGAGAAGTCAGTGACCACTTCTCCCTGCCTCGCATGCACGTTAGTGCACCAACGGAGGACTATCATGAGGGCAGGCTAGACAGGGAGAATTTCCCCCATCACGCACTAGCATAACACCAACTGGCATCCCTACATGCCCATACCAATCTGCACCCTGGGAATTCTATAAATTGCAGAGTTCTCTCACCAAAAAATGGGAGCAAAGAAGAAACGTTTGGAGCAGCGAAGCCCTGCCGATTTACTACCAGACGTCCTTCCTTTGATTCATTTCTTTCATCCTTGATCTCTTCTACAAGGGAGGTCATTGGGTGTTTATGGAGAACGTGAATCCATTTGCCGACAACACTTAACGTCGTTTTGTTCTTATTCCTTTTGCATTATGGTTTCAAGATTTTGATTTCAAGCATGCCTTCATCGGGTTTTATTTCATTTCATTCTCACTAATATGCAGGCTTCAAAGTACTCTGAGTCCTCCTAGGACATCCCCGTGTATCTAAAACCCAACTGTGCAGATCACCGGAGTGCCGGAGACCAAACATTTCGCAGACCATCCCTCACTATTTTTGTGCAGTCGAATTCGTCCCTGCCCAATACGAATCCCAATCTGGCACAGTAAAATTCATCCCTGCCTGGGACGAATCCCAATTTGATGCAGGTCTAATCTGACGGCAAATTTGTCCCTGCCCGAGACGAATTCCAATCTATTGTTTTAATCATCTCCTGCATGCATGTTTTGTTTGTTTTGAGGATCGAATGCTTTATTTTAACATAGGTACTACTAACTCTCTTTTTGTTGTTTCTTTGAATGCAGGAGAAGCGGAAAGGATCGAAGATTCACCAACACAAGCAGCGGTGACATTTTGGCTCGCCCATTTTACATGTGGGCACGCGGAAGAAGGATCACCGATCACTGTTGTGACTAAAACTTTGTTGACGCTCCTAGCCCCTAAAAAGGGAGGAGACATTTGTAACCGATGTCAAAGAGAATATAAATAAAAAAGGGCCGTGTTTTCAACACTTCTTTTAATCACATTTATTTCATTCTCTTTCTCTCATTTGCATTGCATCTGATATCAGTGTTTCCTTTACATCTTTCAAAATCTCGTGTTTTCAAGAATTTAGTGTGTTCACTTTCTAGCTATTATATTATGGTGAATATGTTCATTTCAATCTATTTTATGTAGTTGGGAAGAAGAAAAATTTAATCTTGGTGCATCACCCTCATCGCTTAGGTTTATTTTTCTATAAATTTTACTTTTCTTTTCTTCTACATTTTTTCATTTTTACTTTCATTGCAATTCATTTCCCTAAAAACCTCCAAGAAAAGTAGGCCTTCACTCATGAAGTCCTTAGTGCACCAAATAATAATCCAATGAGTTATTCTTGAAACAAAAAACCTTGAAGTTTTCCCCATAGGTGATCCCTTTTCCCATGATGATTCATGTTGTGTTTCTCTACATAATGCATGGGTTCCCCAAGCATGCTAGGCTACCACTATAATAGGTTGATGCATTCAAAGATGAAAATAGTCTATTTGGCATGCCTAATAGTATGAGCTTTATAATTTTTCCATAAATAAAATAGGGAGATTCCCAATTATAATCTTGATTAAGATCATAGTTAATCCACTTGTAAAGAAGCATTAGGAGTTACACCTGGCACCTTTGCTAAATAGAAATACTTGTAAGAATTTTGACAAAGGTTATACTAAGATTATAGAAGGTGTCTATATCTCATAATATTGTTAAATAACTATCTCTCCAATTGGTGAATCTATCCTCAAGAAAACATACTAGAATTATATAAATGAAATACATGTAACCAGAGCCTTTTCCTAATCTAATCAACAAGAGCTAGTACCACCCCTAAATAAAATGAGGAGGAGGAGGAGGAGGAGGAACCAATGGTGAAACATGGCAGTCCTTCTAAACCAACCTCAAAACTTTCTAGCATGAAATGACAAATATCCTTTGATTATACCAATTCCATCTAATGTATGGGATCCAGTTTTCACCTCAATGCTCAAATCCCTATCTTATTTCTTGGGAGAGGATGTTGTCACCCCTATGAATTATTTGCACCACTTGGCAAGCTTATGTGTAGTGCATTTCATCAAGAAGTAAGATATACCCCTAATGCTACTAGCAACCTCTTTTAAAGGAAGGGTTCATGAATGTTACCTTGGATTTAATCCATAATCAATCAAAAGTTAGAACTAGCTAGAAGAACTCCTAATAAATAGATTTAGAGAGAAACTAGATGAGGTGTCACTCCTAGAGTAACTCGTGACCATTGAAATGGTGCACATAGAATTAATAGATGATTTCAACATCTAGTTACACAAGAATTTATAGAGTATCCCCAATGAGATCCAATCACCTTTAAGTATGACATTTATCTATTATCTGAAATCTTTCAATTCTAAATTTTCCATGATGATTAAGTCTAAGGTAAAGAACTTGTTACCAAAGGCCTATGAGATAGCCATCTAGGATAAAAATTATCTAATACAAATATAAAGGATATCCCCTAGACCCCATACACCATTATTTCCTTCCATACAACCACTACATCACCCCTCTCTAACTATACAACCCACCACCAGTCTAATTATCACATCCATGAGCCCAGAATAATTTGATATTCTTGTTCTTTTGTTGCTAAAATTGATGATTTGTATAATATGATGAGGACCTTCTCTAATGATATCATAGCCCTGAAGAGGCAACATAATACCTAAAGGTTTCCCTACCAAAGTTACCCAAATCCTCTTTTCTGATAAGGAAACCCAAATGTTCAACCACCTCAAAATGGATATTATAAGCCTTCATTTTCAACCAATATAAATCCTTATCCATCATAAGCTCCAACTTAGAAGGTAGTACCTATGTTAGTCCTAATATAACAAACAAACTTGGTCAGGGATATAGTCACCAAAAAAATAACTATGTTGAAGATCCCAATGGATGGTACTACCCTACTCTTGAAAACTACCCTTTTGAATTATGTTAGATCCAAATATCAAATAGTCAAGATAGATCCTATTAAATCATTATATTACCCAATTTCCTTAGTCAAAATCCTAAATGTTAAGTTTGAAATTTACCTTGTAGCCTCCAACTATGCCATCAACTACTAACTCGTTAGTTCTAGAGAAAACCTTTGAAATAGGATGAAGCAGAAGTGTATATCATATCAGATGAAGCAGACCGCTCAATCCCTAGGAGGTAAGTTCTTAGAGACCAAGTAGTTCTAATAATCACAATAATGGTTTGAGTGGGTATATTTCATTAGCTACACCATAACATCAGGCCCAAGTAGTTTTGATAATCATAAGAATGGTCCTAGAGTCTCTAAAGTATCCTATGTTAGATTCAAAAATATCCCCTCCAATAATAGAAAGAACCAATCCTATGACATCATTAAATACCATTACAAATGTTACTTATGTTAGACCCTTCAATGTGGTAGAGCACCTTAGGATGTGTACCATAGCAATACCTCTTTGGGATGTCCTCTTAATTATTGAACAAATAAAAAATTTGGAAGAGGCCCTATGAAAGTAGAAATAGTTGGGTGGACAAGGAACACCAACCATGCTATAGATCTCTAGCTCAAATTTTAGCTGGCCCAAGCCTATGTTATTCTACCTAACCCTAACCTATAAAGATAATTTGATACACAACTACTTGGTGGACTTAGGATCATGCACATTGGTCATGACAAAAAGGGTAACAAAGGTGCTTGCTTTAACATGTGAGCATGAAAGCAGTATATTAATTTGGTTAGACAACACTCTGGTGTTGGTCTTTGGATTAATACAGGATCTTCCTTTTGCCCTCCAAGCATTCCCTAACCTAATAGTACACCAAGACATAGCAGTGATAGATCTTTCAAACACATTCATAATATGTATTTCAAGATACTTCACTACCAAAATCAAGAGATACATATCACTATATTGGACTCATATGTTGCTTTGAAATAGATATGAGATAAATTCAATATCCTATTGGAACTCATCCACATGCACCACATAGAGAAATTCCCATCTATGGAAAGTGAATAGGAGTAAACCTACATAGTAGATGAATATTTGTTTGAATTAGACTTCTCCATGTATGGTATGCATACATACATCCCCAACAACCACCTGGAGTAATGGGCATCTAAAACATAGGGGCCATGCTACAATAAAGCATTCAATCCAGCAAGGATAGGATGACCCAACACCCCAGGTTTGATGTACATATTGTAAATTGCAAATATATAGAGAGAGAGTGGGGAGGAAAGTCCTTTTAAATCATACAACTATTTTTAAATCAAGGACACATGGCTTAGGAGCATTGATTGTCTAATGAAATATCAATGGAGGACAAATATTTTTGACATTGCAAGGTGACTCCCACTCTCAAACCAAATATATGGTAAATATATGTTAACCTAGAACCAAGATTAAAAGTGCACTAAGGACCTAGTAAGACCTATTGTTATATCAAGCATCATAAATAGCTATGGGTAAAAGGCTACCTAATTTCATATGAAATCCAAGTAGTACATGATTCAAATTGAAGTTGTTAGCATATGCTAATTCTTAATCCCTACTTATGGAAATGTGCCCTGATACTTATTGCTAGGTGTTGGCTTGAAATACCATGATGATTAACACCTAGAAGGCACAAGATAGATCCAAAAAAATGGTTGGAATAAATTTACATGGAAGGTATGCAAATCTAATATATGAAAGTTTTTTGTAGGAACCAAGGAGCATTTAACACCTCGAATAGTGACCCATCATAAATATGCATGTGTCTTGTATCTTGGCACGTGGACCAAACATCTCGAAAGCAAGCAACAAAGATGGATTTCTAGAAAAACTAGCTATATTCTTGAATATGGATTAGTTTAGGGAGAATCAAGATCTTCAAGAGTGATAATGGTAGTGAGTACACCTCAAAGGAATTCACACAGTACTTTTCCTCACATGGGATTAAACATCAATTGATAATACTAGGCATATCTCAAAAAAATGGTATTATTGAGCGTATAAATAAGAAAATTATGAACGTGTCTCATGCCCTTCTTGTCTAAAAAAATATGCCTCTATATCTTTGGACCAAATCCACCTAAATTATTATGCATGTACTGAATATAGTGAGTCCCTCAAAACCTAGTCTATCACCTCATGAAAATGGACTAGACACCTCCCCACCATTAGCCACTTTAGAATATTTGGCTCCATCTATTATGCTCATATTATTCTAGAGCACAAAAACAAACTTGAATCTCAAGCTATTAAATGCATATTTTTTGGATACCCTATGGATCAAAAGGAATACAAGATATTTAGTCCTTCACATTAGAAAGTGATTGTGATACGTGATGTTGTGTTTCCAAAAATTGAAGAAAAATTGGTTACATTGGATACCAAGGGAAACAATATTCAACCTAGATCAAAATATGCTAACATATATAGTGTTCATATTCCAACCTTTGGGATGAAACATTGAAAAGTTACTCAAAACTTTAGAATCTATAAATCAACCTACAAGTGTGGAGGAACCAAACTACGATACTAACCAAATGTCTGTATCTTTTATACCTTTTATCCCTTCACACAGTAATTTTGATTGTGGTAAGCAAATCAACCTATAAGTTTGGAGGAATAAAAATATGATACTAAGCATATTTTTGTATCTTTTACACCTTTTTTCCCTTCACACAGTAATGTTGATTGTGATAAAAGTATTGTTTCACATCCATCTTTGTCAACATCCTTTATATCTAATGATATATTCTAGGATCATAAAAAAAACTTTTAGGTAGGTGATACATCCACACTACTCCCCACTCAAGAAATTTGTAAATCTCACCAGCTCTTAAAGAGCATAAAACTAGATAGAGCAGGCAAATCAGGCATAAGAGGTGCCCTTAGAGCAAGAGTGCAGGAATCATTACTTGTTGAATTGAAACCTACAAAACTACACCTCACTCTAAATAATTAACCTCTCACATACCAATAAGCTATCAAACATGCAGCTTAGAGATGGGCAATAAACTAGGAGTATGAATATAAGATCAAAAATAGTACTTTGGAGTTAGTCGATCTACCACTTGGAAGAAAGGTAGTTTTAAAAAATGGGTGTACAAATAAATTTTAAATTAGATGGTACCCTTGAAAAACACAAGGCAATATTAGTGGCTAAAGTCTTCATGTAAAAGCAATGCATTGACTACATTGAGGTATTTGCACCTACCACAAAATGGCCCACAATCAAGACTTTTGTAGCATTAGCTACACAAGGTTGTAAGATTCATCGATTAGATGTAAATATTGCTTTCTTGAATAGATAATTAGAAGAAGAAATATACATGGCATAGTTAGAAGATTTTTAGGATAGGATAACAAGGTATGTAGACTTATAAAGTCTTTATATGGATTGAAGCAAGCCCCTCATGCTTGGTTCAACAAGCTATCAGATCATATGAAGCAACTTGAATTTGAAGTGTGTGATTACCAAGACATTGATGCAATATTGTTCATCAAGCACAACAAATATAAAGTCACATACCTCATAATATTTGTGGATGACATGCTTCTAATAGGTAATAGTGAACACATCATCAACATAATGAAAAAGGACCTTGTAAAGAATTTTGATATATTTGATCTGAGATCGATGAAAAACTATTTTGGTATATAACTCAAGAAAATGATAAAATATTCTTGAACCAAGAGAAATACATCAACAATATTATAAAGAAGTTTCAAATCAAATATGCATGGCCTATGACAACACCAATGGAATCAAATTTGAAACTCACCATGGATGATGACATACCAGAGAGGCAGATGCAACACTCTATATAAGGTTGGTTGGTATCCTCATTTATGTTACTAACACAAAACATAACATCACTTATGTAGTGGTGATTCTAGCAAGGTATATGACCAAGCCAAATGAGAGTCATTGGCAAGCAACAAGAAGAGTGTTGAGGTACCTAAGATAACCTATAATTATGGCATATTGTATAAAAAGAATGTAGATTTTAAACTCATCAAATACACAGAATCAAACTTTATAGGAGATAAAGATGCTAGGAGATCTACATTTGGGTATTCAACATTTCTTGTCTCAACACCAATTTCATGGATATCAACGCAACAAAATACTATAGCAAATTCTTCAGTAGAAGCCGAATATATTGTTGCAACTAAGGAAAGCAAAGAAGTGGTGTGGTTGAGAAATTTGTTACACACTCTTGATATCACTCAAAAAGACCCTTCAATACTACATGTGGATAATGAATCAGCAATCCACATGGCAAATACTCATGTGATTCACAACAAAACCAAACACATCAATACAAAATTCCACAAGATCTAAGAACTTGTTCAAGATGGCATAATACAAATATAATACTATCCAAAAATAGATTATATTTTTGACATCTTCACCAAGCCACTCCAAAGGGTGAAATTTGAATAGTTTAGATAGTAGATAGGCTTGAGAGCCTCCATCTCCCCTAACAATGGAGATGCAATAGGACCAGCAAGACTAATGCTTATTCATAAAACCACCTTCATGTGGGTGAAAAGTATTGGTTGGTATCTTCTCTATACCATTCATGAAAACCCCTTGTGGGCATGAAAGGATAAAGGTTGTACTAGTTTTGGAAAATTAAAAACTATGAAAACTCGAAAGGGCATGAGGGATGACCAAACGGTATATGGAGACCCAACATATTAGAGCCACATTTTAGGGATAATTGGCTAATTGGCTACACAAAGAGCCATTTGAGCCACTCATCTACTGAAATAAAATAACCTTCTACCATTAAGGGAGGATTGAAGACATGTTAATGCTACAAGGTCATGTTTATTAGTTAGGTTTCAAATTAATTGTTATGAGGCTTTAATTAGACCTCATTAGAATAGGTTATTTAATGTGTAATGTCATTTATGTTCATTTGAATTTCATGTAATATGGATTTGGTAACCCTAACCCTAATCTCATTTTTCTTAATATATAATTCCATAACATAAAGGGAGTGATGTGATTTTTCATTCTCTCCATTGTTGAAAATTGTCTCCTCCTCTTTTCTTATTTCATGTGGTTGATCTTGGGCACATAACATTGATCCTTGCTACAAGAAGCACATGTGCAAGGTAAATATAATCGAAGGACACAAATTCCCTTGTGCACATCCAAATTATCACACACTATCCAAAATCCTATCTAGTTATAGACACTAAAATCATATCAATCTGATTAGATGATCAAAAGCATTGGCTAATTGACACCATATGGCCCCCTTGGGTAGCCCTCAGAGGTTACATAGTGGCCCTAACCACTTTTGGAAGTCTTCCCCACTTTTGTGAGATTTGGTGCCACATAGGCATGACCATCCCACCCTGGGACGATCACAGTTCATGTCTGTCCCACCCAAGGATGGTGGCATAGCGGTCATTCCTGAGTGGGACGACCATAGGATTTGACTCCCAAAAAGTAAAATTTTAGATAAATGGCACCCAAAAGATGTCATTTATTCCATATATTCAAGAATATAGACCTAAGGGCACATAATCCTTATCACATGCTACAGAATGAAATTTAAAAAGTGATATTCTCTTCCCCTTCTAATGCATGCCAAGTTCTAAACAAGTGGCACCTCTTTCCATTCATGCCCTTGCATGCCCATTTGCCCAAAGGTCCACTTTAGCTATAAAGTGGATCTATTTTCCACCCAAAATATAGATAGGAGTTTTGAGACATAGCAACATAGTGCTGCCAATATTTCCCCTCACCTTTTTGTGTTATTTTCCCTCGAAATATCTACCTAGTAAAGGAGGTTATCAAGTGATTAAAGACGTTCAATTTATTTGCAAAACTAGATCAATTGAGTGAATTTCACCACCAAATTTTATGACAACACTAGTGGGAGTTTTTTGACCAATCCATAGAGGAATTAGTGGCAAATAAGTAGCAAAACTGGTGGCCATCCCACCCTAGGATGATCCCCATTCTATGACAGTCACCACCATCCCTACAAGGTATGGTGACATATTCATGCTTCTAATATTTAATTAGGCATATTATAGGTTATATTATAGAATGATTTCCAAATTGCATGCAATTTGGAGTTATATTGAATGAGATATTGCAATTTTAAGGTTTTGCAAGATTCTAGGGACCATCTAAAGATGCACATAAAATTAGGACTGATATTGCTGATCCACTAACATGGGTTCACTTAAAATATTATTTTATGTATATTGTCCAATTTTGGTTTGATTTGGATGTGTTTTTGTCCAAAAATTACTTGTTTTAGATTTTATAGGCTTAATGCGTGCGCACGAATGCGCCACAGATTCAAATGCAATTACTATTTGGTTTATGATTATATCTTCCCAAAATTATATTTTATGCATTTATCTGCAATTTCAGATCATTTGGAGTTGTTTTATATAGGTGCATTGCATATTTACACTTTCTAGTCTATAGTAGCATGTATCGCCTTTTACATATTTTACATTACGCATGTTATTTAACAAATCTAGTTTCTTTGTGTGTAGGTGCAGGTTTTACAATGCATGAGGAAGGAATACAAGATCATAAAAGCAAAGGATGAAGTGGAGGTATCATAGGTTTTCCCACCTCAATTGTGGATACGAGGAAGAATATTGGAAGTGCACACGAGCTATTGAAAGGATTTGATCCTTGGGCACCCATTTTGTAAACAAGTGTATCAAGCTAAGAGCTCTCAAGGGGACATTTATGTAACCATGTTCGGATTTACCAAATGAAATAAAGAGAAACACCTTTTCTTGCACTTATTTGGCTTGTATGGTTGATTGAGTACTTCCTTTTGTAATGCTTAATAAATACTAGATATAGATGCACCTTGTTTAGCATTGTTAATTGCACAATTTTTCCCATACTTCACTAGTTGATGAAAATATAACTACCATGGCAAATAATGGGGAGGGATAATGGATATTTAGGCCTTTGTTGATTTAGCTCTACAAGAAATATCTTCTCCCGTTGGCTTGTCAATGAAGTTCTAATAAGAGGAATAATAAGGAAAGGCACTTTGATTAATTACTTGGTGGAGAGGTCTATAAAAGAGGGTCACCCTTGACTTTTCCTCATATACTCCCAAGTAAATTCACTATTCAAGTAAGAAATATTATTTCCTAATATATTATTATAATGGGCCATTCTCACCCAAAAGGGGGTGCCTAGATGATTATTACTATTCATGGGATAAATGAGATGAGAAGACCTAAAGCTCTTGTAATTTATTTGAGTTCAAAGATGTTGACAAGAGAAGGCCTTTGAAGGAAGTTGATTTTAAGTTTGAACATCCACATGCCTTGAGGCAATGGCGACCATCAAAACTAGGTGATCACAATGATATAACCTTTTTGGTGATATCAAAGCTAGCCCTCATTATAATTAGAAACCCCATAATATTTTTGGTGGTAATAGAAAGGGTCTTGTTATCAGCCATATTATAACTTTCTTAACAACCTCAAATCTCTCCCTTAATAAAAAGGGTAGGTTTGGAAATAGAACCACTCTCCTTTAATAATTGGGTTTCAAATAGACATGTATCCCAAGGCAGTTGTAAAAAACATGAGAAAAAAACCATAAAAAAATCCCAAAGACAAGATAGGAAGAGAAGAAAAGAAACTTTGTTTATAAGTCTTGTCGAGCCATGTAAAATATCCCTCCAATTTTTTTTGAAAAATGCATAGAGGAACAAATCCTATGTAGTGTAGACACCAAAATAGCACCAATCCGATTACGTGACAGTGCTTTGGTTATGTCCCGTTTGCTTTCTTCTGGCCGTCCGCCTTCGACACCTTTCTTTTGTTTTATGTATTGTCCAGACAGAAGTTGGTCATTTTTAAGGCAATCTTCCTATGAAGTTTGTCGCCAAAGTCAGAAGGAAGCCTAAGGCTTGGGTGTCATGAAATCGTGACACGCCAAGGCCAAAAGAAAGCCTAAGGCTTGGGTGTCGCGATTTCGTGACGTCGCAAAATCGTGACACGCCAAGGCCAAAAGGAAGCCTAAGGCTTGGGTGTCGCGATATCGCGACACGCCAAGGCCAAAAGGAAGCCTAAGGCCTGGGTGTCATGATATCGTGACATGCCAAGGCCAAAAGGAAGCCTAAGGCCTGGGTGTCACGATATCGCGACGTCACGATATCGTGACACGCCAAGGCCAAAAGGAAGCCTAAGGCCTGGGTGTCGCGATATCGCGACGTCACGATATCACGACATGCCAGGGCCAAAAGGAAGCCTAAGGCCTGGGTGTCACGAAATCGTGACCACATGCAAAGGATATCAAGACAGGGCAACTCCTCTTTGGGCAGACATTAACCAATAAAAGCGGACATCAAACCAGATAAAAGCGGACATCAAACAGATAAACGTGGACATCAAACAAATAAACGTGGACATTAAACAAATAAGCATTAAACATTTGAAGGTGGACATTAAACAACTGGAAGTGGAAGTCAGTCAAGTGCGTGGGCCGTTAGAGGACTGTCACAGAGGCATTCATGAAAGCCCGAGTCATGGAGGACTTTCCTCTCTCGTGGGAAGACATGACCGCCACATGGCACCTATGACCAACACATGGCGCTTATGCATGCCTATCCAAAGAGACCCCCTGGGTCTATAAAATGGTGGACTTTTCCCACCCAAAAAAGAGGAGAAGAAAAGAAACGTTTGGAGCAGCGAAGCCCTGCCAGTTTACCGCCAGACGTTTTAGCATTGATTTACGTCATCCGCATCCGTGATCTCTTCTGCAAGGGAGGTCATCGGGTGTTCATGGAGAACGTGAATCCGGATCCCTGGATCCATCCACTCATCGACAAAGCTCAGTGTTCTATTTTTATTTCTTTTGCATTATGATCTCGAGATTTTAATTGCAAGCATATCAACATGCAGATTTTGATTTTAAGCATGCATTCATCGGATTTTATTTCATTCAAAAATGATGCAGACCTAGTTGACTTTATATGTATTATGACGTAATTATTTTATTACGTTTATGTTATGTTTTCCACGCTACAACTAAACCGTATTTTCTTTTATGTCACTATTTTATTTGTTTTAAAGATCGAATGTTTTATTTTTACACAGGTGCTACTAACGGATCTGTTGTTTCTTTGAACGTAGGAGAAGCGACAGAGATTGAAGATTCACCAACACAAGCGGCGATGACATTTTGGCCCGCCCATTCTACATGTGGGCACGCGGAAGGAGAACTACTAAAGACAGATTGTAACCGAAACATGCTAATCTTCCTAGCCCTTAAAAGGGAAGGAGAGAGATTGTAACCGAATCCGGAATCATATTAATAAAAAAAAAGGGTTGTGCTCCTGTTTCTCATTTTATGTTAATTTTGATTCGATTACGTTCATCTTATTTTGTGCATGTTCATTTGGTATCAAGTTAGTATTGTTTTTCTTTCGAAATCTCGTGCTTTCAATGGCGATCACGGTGGGACCCTGTTCCCTGCATTTTTGAGATCAAGAAACTGATCGAAATTTATGTTTTTATGCTTGCAGGTACTGGGCCAAAAATCATAAAAAATCCGATTTGGGTGGGAAAGACAATCGATTTGGGCGAAAAAGAGGTAACGGTTTCTAACTGTCCCTGTCATTTTCTCTGTGATATTTCTATTTTCTGTCATGTTTGCCTTCTTAGGGAAAGAGGTTGCTGCCTATTTCATTTTTAAATAAAAAGAACCACACACACTTCACGTGGTAAAATTAAACCAAGGAGCTGGTCGTAAAACCCCAGCCCTTGATCAAGACCATCGGTGGATTTCATCACCACCTTGGCTTGATTTTGCATTCATTACCCCGATTGTCACTGTTGTTAGGCGTAAATCCTGACGAAAGCTGACCGAGTGTTGCTGGGGTGATTCCCAGCATGCAAGGATAAGTCTTCTATGGTAGGTGCCATTAACAGGACAATCCCCCTTCCGTACCGCCTACGTACCATGTACCATCTGCTCTCACGTACCTATAGTCTCCCTCTCGTAAGGGCGGGTATATAGAGAGGTTGGTATATCGGCCTGGTTGGTATATTGAAGGGGCGACCATTTTGGGAGTTATATGAGCCTTCACTATGCATTTAAACGTTCTTCAAAAACATTCAAAAACAAAAACAAAATCATCAAAACACACTAAAACCAGTCTAGGACACACCATTAATCTTTAAAAGAGATAATCACCATTTGTGTATGTGTGTGTTCATTTCTGCTTAGTGTAAAAAAAAAAAATCATAAACAAAAAGATAAAAATCTGTTTAGCTAGTAGAAAAGCACCACAATGGTGTACACCCGTAGCCAAGCCCAATCAAGGGCAGAAGCTCCGGAAGGTACACAAGAAGCGGGCACAAGTCGCCTTCGCTTTAGTCCTGAAGACTTGGTCATACCGCCTTGGCGGTCTAGGCCACAAGAGAATCCACATCATTCCATGTCTAGGTGGAATTATAGGGACACCCCTCTGGGGGATACGCCCATTCAGAATAGCCCCTTTCGGGAAGAACCTTTACGTGTGACACTCAACGCAAATAGAAGACCGCCTTTTGAGGCTAGATATGAGTGGCCACAGCGCGATGAAGTGCTAGAGAGGCACAGTGTCCATGAAGAGAGACAACGTGAATATGGCATCTCTCCTTTGCCTCCCTCAATTAGAACTGAAAGACAAAACCCAGAGCGCAGGGCTCTCCACACAGGGCGAGCTAACTCCGCCCGCCCCTTTCACACCCATGAAAGGGAGAACGAGGAAGATCATCGCATTCCTCGAGAGCAACATACAGCACGGGAGCCTTGCGCTTTCGCACCTGCTAGATATCATGATCACCCATTAAGGCCGGAGCCTCAAGTAAATGCCGCTAATCTCGACAGAGGGAAGCGCCACATAGAAGTCTCGGATCCTCAAAACCAAGATAGATACATCGGAAAGGTGACTAAGCCTCCTAGAATCAAAACGACAGAGCAAATTGACTTATCATTTGCTAGACATGCCGCCCGCCAAGCGCAAATCAAGCAGCTTGAGCAGGATCAACAACAGCTAGAACAATTATATCACCTTAATAAAGAGCGCATTCGGTGCCAAACAAATGAGCTGCTCCGCACCACTATGCCTGAAAAGGTTCAGACCCCCCAAACGTAGAGGGCGAAAAGGTACGAGAGGCACAACCTCATAGTGCATGATAGGTCCCCAAGACCTCGCCAAGAGGTGCCTTTAAGACACCCGAGACATGAGCGGGAGGCCACTCCCAGGAATGACGATGGGCACCCTTCACGGGCGCCCACCCCTGTTCATCGAGCTCGCCCAATAACTCCTCGAGAAGATTATGAGGAGTATGAACAAGAAGAACGGGCCGAAATGCCCTATCAAGGCGGAGGAGGTGCTATCCAGCCACCCCTCCATAGGCCCCCAGTTGCCCGTAACACACAACGGGAACGAGTTACGGAGGAAGAGATTAAATCTTTCGATGCATACAAAGTGCTATTAGAGCATTTGGAGTCTATGGAGACTAAAGCTTCTGGGCATCAAAAGCCCATGTTACGTCAACTCCGCAGTCATCCAGTGCATCCGTCAGTGCCCACACCTCTTTACCCCAAACATTTCAAGTTGCCTCAGTTGGCAGTTTTTAAAGGTGAAGAGGATGCTCAAGAGCATGTCACAAGATTCTTGAGCCAATGCTTTGGCATTCAAGATAATGATGCATTGTTGCTTAGGACATTCATAACCACATTCATGGGCCCTACCTCGGATTGGTTCACACAGTTACCGAAGCACAACATAAATAACCTAGATCAATTAGTGGATGCGTTCCTTGAACGCTTCGCCTTCAGCACCAAGAAGAAGGCATCACTGAGCGATCTGGCCAGCCTCAAGCAATATGATGAGGAGACAATGGCGGCCTATGGGAATCGATGGAGGACTATGCTTTCTAAGCTACCTTACCTTCCCCCTATGTCCGACCTCACACAGATGTTTGCACGAAGTTGCTTGAAATCGATCTCTGGGCTATTGCAGCTGCAGCAATATGCCTCTTTAGAAGAAGCTCTGGCGCAAGCCAAAATTATTGAAGAGATCAAAATAGGGGAAGGCGCAATCGCCAAGCCTAAAAAGAAAGAGTGGAACAAAAACACTAAGACCGGGACTACGCAACCAAAACCCGCTGCAGTTAATCAAGTTGCGATAAATGTTCCCAAGCTTGTGCAAGAAATACAGCCTCAAAAGGCTAATTATCAGGCAGTGCCTCCTAATTATGAAAGAGAAAATAAAAGACAGGAGCAAAATCAGCGGCGTCGCCCTAGGCGACAATTCACCCCTTATACGGAGTCCAGGGACTCCTTATTTGACCGCTTGTCAGCGACAAATCTAATCACCCTTCCAGAAATCCAAAACATAGATCCTAACGCTCCCAAGCCTAAGGGATACAGGGAGGATTTATATTGTAGGTTCCACAGGCGAAGGGGACATGACCTAAACGCATGTTGGAAATTCAAGGGACTGATACAAGATTTGATTGATAATCAAACATTGGCAGTGGACAACCCCATAGCGCCAAATAATCAACAGATGGGGGTATTCAAGGACCCTTTGCCTGCCCACGAGGCACAGGCAAAACCTCTTCAGGTTAATGAGGTGCGACAGAATCTCCCCATGCAAGGATATGTGGGAATGATCAGCATAGTAACTAGGAACAAGAAATACCCAAGAGCTGCCCCGGAGGCAGCTACAAGAGAAGTTCCTTCAACGTCGCAACCTCAACAACCCACTGTGCAATTGCCTCCGCCTAGACCCGAGGTCACGATACGGACCAAACTCACGCAGAGTTTGTGGACCACATCGGCTAGGCTTTCCATTTATGAGCTTATACAGCAATCAGCGCCCCATCGAGAAGCTCTCATGGAAATTCTGAAAGCCATCGAATTACAGCCTCATGAAGCAAATTCCTTCAATAACTTCGTAGGACATGTAAAACGATGTACGGAGCCAGTCATTACCTTCAGAGAGGATGAAGTTAAAATAGTACCGAATGACATGGCAGATCCACCCCTGCACGTTATCGCGCGGGTCAACGGGATCCCGTACAAGAGAGTGTTGGTAGATACTGGCTCATCCAGTAACATCATTACCACTGCAGCATTAAAACATCTGAAGCTGCCAGCCTCTCATATCATGGCTTCAACATACACACTGCGAGCATTCAACGATGCAATATGCTCGACAGTCGGCACAATTGTTCTACCCGTCCAGGTAGGACAAAAGATGATACCCACATTGTGCCACATTTTGGAAGGCGAGATGGCATACAACATACTGCTAGGGCGACCATGGATCAGGGACATGAAGTGTGTCCCTTCGATAGCTCACCAGTGTCTGAAGTATGCATTTGAAGGAGAAATACATGTAGTCCCGATGGACTTAGAACCCTTCAAATATTGCAATGCAGTGCATTTGATGCCGCAATCGACCCTCCCGTCGACGCACTTGGATTTCTAGTTAAATCCATCTAGACAGGGTCCGATGCCATAGGCACCACGGATGACTAATCCATCGAAACCCTAGCCAGGTGCATCTACATCATCTGCTCCTTCATTACCAATGCCACCTATCATGGCTAAACAGAAGGACAAAGGAAAACAGATCCTGGAAGAGGCTCAACCCCTAGAAGAGGTGTTGCCAATGATATCAACTATCTCAATAGAAGAAATACCTAGCACAATGGAAGCTGAGGTTCATAATCCACCCAACATGGAATGGACTCAGGAAGGCCTTCCATTTCCTCCCTCTCAATCGTCAACAATTACTGTTGAAATGGCCAGTACGGGCCTGGGAGAATATCTAGTGCAGAATGTTGTAGCAACGCCCATGCTAGAAATAGTGCAGGACATGGGGAGACCTCGCCTTCCCATAGGGACAATTGTTCCTTTAGGTTACCCACCAAACCAGAAAAATTTTGTGTATGGGGGCCTTGATCATGGTGTTGAACCATGCAAGCAAAAGGACGAGGACGAAGAGCCTTTTGCCAAAAATGTCAATTATTTGTCGAACCCGGACTTCGCTCTGAGATATCTCGGCCAATGCAATTGGCACGGATACGGGTTAGGCAGGTATGAGCAAGGGGTGCGTGTCCTTTGCCAGCCAAGATATCAAATGCCTTATGATAAGTCGGGAGTAGGGTTCAACCACCCCCTGCCCTTAGACATCTTGGTGGAAAACATGCAAGGCCTAGGAATAGGCGACAAGGGTGGATTGGCATCAGATCCTTATGCCAACCCGAACACAACGTACACATTGGGAGATTACCTCCCATGGTCAACAACCACCCTTGGTAACAACAATAACCCTTCTCTGTTGATAGAGAGAGGTGAGAGTTCGGATACTAACTTCCAAGGAGAACATAAACAGTGTCCAGATATCTTTTCGAAATTGTTCCCTTTAGAGGTTCCAATTGAACCAGTGCAATGTCAAGCGAATCAGGTCCCCCCACTGAGTGTGGAACAACCACAATGGGATCAGATTAATTTGCTCGAACAAGATGAGCATAATATGGCACAGACAACTGTCGGGGCCAATGAGGGCCTTTGGATCACCGACAATGATTACATAGATGAAACTGAGATGGACTATCTTAATCATGCGCGACGGCACAATCACCCTGTAACCCATGAACAACTGATGGCACAACTAGGCATAAGGTTAGGGCATGAATGGTACATAGACCCAGCAGGGTGGGACCAAGTGTTGGATCAATGGCTCCAAGTTCACGATGAGCACCGTCCACCCCGAGACCCTATAATGACATCAGTGCCGAGGGAAGACCCTGTCTTCCTATCAACACATAGGGCCGATCCGTTCATGCCCGTCCCTACAGAGCCAGATCCAGAGCATAGGGAGCATCCAGAATGTTCGAGTTATCACACCCACGGTAATGGAGACCAAATTCATTTCATCCACATGATCTCCATTGATTTGACCGCACCCATCCGCAATCCGGCCGATCCAGCACGGTCATTGCATCTAGACATAGATGCCATCGACTGGGATCACGTCAATTCACCTATCTCCCCATCAGAGTATTGGCCTTTCGGTGAAATGCCTCATTTTACCCCAGGGACAACTCAAGATATTTTTCAAGCTGAAGAGGGACCCGAGGTTCCAAACGTAGATTTAAACTCAGCTAATGATATCCATTTGATCCCGACTCCACATCAGTTGGAGGAAGGATCCCACATGTCAGTCGAGGAGATGACTGACGTAGACATCGGCTTAGACCCAATGAATCCATAGATTATCAAGCTAGGGGTAAGCTTATCCCCTGAAGAGCAAGCCGACTACATTGCCCTTCTCAAAGAGAAGAAGGAGGTTTTTGCATGGTCATACAGAGACATGTCGGGGCTAGATCCGTAGCTAGTCACGCATAATCTAACGCTTGACCCGACAATCAAGCCAGTTAAGCAAAAACTATGTAAGATGCACCCAACAGTGGCCTTGATGGTCAAAGATGAATTGCAAAAGCTGTTGGATGCACAGTTTGTCATCTGCATGGATTATCCGCCATGGTTGTCCAACATGGTGCCTGTCAAAAAGCCCGATGGGAGGATTCGCATATGCACTAATTTTTGAGATCTAAACAAAGCGAGTCCTAAGGATGATTTCCCCTTGCCAAGCATCGACGCGTTGGTAGACGCTACAACAGGTCACGAAATGCTATCCCTCATGGATGGTTTCTCGGGATACAATCAGATTCGTATCAATCCTGAGGATCAACTCAAAATGGCGTTCACAACGCCTTGGGGGACATTTTGTTATAAGGTCATGCCTTTTGGCCTTAAAAATGCTTGGCGCCACCTACCAACGTGCCATGACGTACATCTTCCATGATTACATGCATAAAACTTTGGAAGATTACATGGATGATTTGTTAGCCAAGTCTCTTTTGCGCTCAGATCATCTCGGTGACTTAAGCAAGATCCTCGATCGCCTCATAGAGCATAAGGTCGAGCTGAATCCCAAGAAGTGCGTATTCGGCGTCACATCTGGAAAACTCTTGGGTTTTATAGTCTCAAAGCGAGGCATCGAGGTGGACCCAAAGAAAGTCAAGGCAATCCTTGAAATGGCTCCCCCAACTACTATTAAGCAGCTCAGAAGTCTGCAAGGAAAGGTCACGTCGATTAAGCGCTTCATAGCGTAGTTATCTGACAAGTGTCGACCCATGAACAAATTATTGCACAAGGGGGTTACATTTCACTGGGATGACGAGTGCCAGTCAACCTTTGATGAAATCAAACAATACTTGGCTTCGTCGCCAGTATTGGCACCACCTAGACCAGGAGTGTCGTTCTACTTATACATCTCAGCTACTGAGGTGGCATTGGGTGCCATGCTGGCCCAGAAGAATGAACTTCACAAAGAACAGGCTACTTACTATCTTAGCCGCACCCTGGTCAGTTACGAACTTAACTATGCATACGTTGAGAAACTCTGCTTGGCAGTGGTGTTTGCTACCAAGAAGCTACGCCACTACATGCTGAGCAACACTACGTATGTTGTGTCTAAGGAGAATCCATTGCGATACATGATGAGTCATACTTATCATAGTAGTCGCACGACGAAATGGATCATGTTGTTGATGGAATTTGACATAGAGTTTATTGGACAGAAATCTATCAAAGGACAGGTCATAGCCGATCAACTAGCAGAGGCTCCTCTTGAAGACGATCAGCCTCTAGTCATAGAACTACCCGATGATGGGGTCTTCCATGTCTCAGAATCGCCAGATTTTGATGAGCCTGAGTCACAGGCTGACATAACCTTATTTTTTGATGGTTCTAAATGTGAGCAAGGTGGTGGTGCGGGAATAGTATTCTTCACACCGTAGGGCGCTCCAATGCCCCTGTCATTTAAATTAAATTTCCCATGCACCAACAATAATGCAGAGTATGAAGCCTTGCTCATAGGTCTTCAGACAACAATCGCCATGAACATCAAATGACTAAACATCTTTGGTGATTCGTTGTTAATCGTCAATCAAGTCAAAGGGGTATACCAATGCAAATGCCCAGTTCTACAGGCTTATAAAGCCCTTGTGGACAAATTCTTGGCAAAACTTGAATGGTACGACATCGAGGCACTCCCTCGATCATCGAATCATTTTGCGGACACAATGGCCTCCTTGGGGTCACTAATCCCGCAAGACCTTTCTGGTGATATGACAACCATTCAAGTCAAAACCTTATCGCAATCCATGATGGAGCGTGCAAGCTCTGACTTGACGTCAGGAATCCACATGATCCAGATTGAACCATCCTCGGATAAGTTCTCTCGAATCCATGATCGTCTGAAACATGCCAACTGGGGGTCCTTGTTCTCCCCTACTCCCATTAATAGCAACACAACACTGTTCTTACAAGTTCTATCCCGCTCAGCATTTGTTAGGGAGGAACTTCAAAAGGGATTGGCTGTTCATACTATCGAGGTTTTCGATCAACAGGACTGGTATTTACCCATTAGAGACTACCTCAAGTTAGGTAATCTCCCGCTTGGATTGACGCATGCCGCAAAATGAACATTCAAGCAGAAAGCGGCTAAGTATGTCTTGATAGGAGACATTTTGTATCGTCGTAGCTATGAAGGGATCCTCCTTCATTGCTTGGACCAACAAGAGTCCACTTGGGCAGTCACCTAAGCGCACGATGGTACATGTGGTGGCCACTTTAGTGGTATGGCCATTGCAAAGCGCATTCTTCGCATGGGCTATTATTGGCCATCTTTAGAGCGAGATTGTTGTGCATATGTCAAGAAGTGCGTGAAGTGTCAACATCATGCCAATTTGATGCACGTACCTTCCCAGGCCTTGCAGACAGTCCAGTCTGCTTGGCCATTTTTGTAGTGGGGCTTCGATCTAATTGGAAAGATCTCCCCTACATCGTCAGGCCGTCACACGTTTATCATAACGGCCACAGAGTATTTTACCAAGTGGGTGGAAGCAATTCCGCTGACCTCTACGACAGGACCCCGCATTGTGGAGTTCATTTTGCATAACATCATATGTCATTTTGGTATTCCATCCAAAATAATCTCGGATAATGGGCCATCATTCAAGAACAAAGACGTGCGTGCTTTGACCACAAAGTACAAAATTCAGCATAGTTTTTTGACACCCTATTATCCGCAGGCAAATGGGCAAGCAGAGGCGTCAAACAAAATGCTAGTTGCCATCCTTAAAAAGACGGTCGCAGACAGTCATAAGGATTGGCACATCCAAATTCCACTTGCCCTTTGGGCTTATCGCACTAGCATTCGGACGCCAACTGGGGCCACTCCGTTTTCGCTCGTGTATGGCTCCGAGGCAGTAATGCCTCTCGAGTTGGAAATTCCTTCCCTACGCATATCAATGCAGGAGTTCATCGATGATGACGCTGCACGGCAGGCCCGGTTAGACCAACTTACGTTGCTTGACGAATGACGCGTTAATGCTCTCGAGCACTTACGTATCTATCAAGAGCGGCTTAAGAAAGCTTACAACATGAAAGTTCACCTAAGGGACTTTCGGGTTGGTGATTTGGTTTTGAAGGAAAACCAACAGAACTCTAATTTGCCGTCCCACCTAAGGGACAAGTTCACGGCAAATTGGTTAGGTCCATATGTCATTGATAGCAAAATAGGACCCGAGACGTACCGGCTAGCCTCTCTTGATGGAATCAAGGAAACAGAACCCTTGAATATCAGTCATTTGCGACCATTCTATATCTAAGAGAGCCATATCCCAAAAATGCTCCAAGGATTCCTGAAATCGCTTGGTCAATCCCAAAAATGCTCCAAGGATTCCTGAAATCGCTTGGTCAATCACAAAAATGCTCCAAGGATTCCTAAAATCGCTTGGTCAATCACAAAAATGCTCCAAGGATTCCTAAAATCGCTTGGTCAATCCCAAAATGCTCCAAGGATTCCTATAATCACTTGGTCAATCCCAAAAATGCTCCAAGGATCCCTAAAATCGCTTGGTCAATCCCAAAAAATGCTCCAAGGATTCATGCAATCGCTTGGTCAATCCCAAAAAGCTCCAAGGATTCCCACAATCACTTGGTCAAACCAAAAAGCTCCAAGGATTCCCATAATCGCTTGGTCAATCCCAAAAGCTCCAAGGATTCCCCAATCACTTGGTCAAACCAAAAAGCTCCAGGATTCCCCAATCCTTGGTCAACCAAACTCATCCCAAACCAATTCCAATCCTTGGTCAATCCAAAAGCTCCAAGGATTCTCACAATCGCTTGGTCAAACCAAAAAGCTCCAAGGATTCCCGCAATCGCTTGGTCACCCCAAAAAGGCCCCAAAGGATTCTCGAAATCCCTTGGTCACCATCAAAAAAATCAAAAAAACAACAAAAATCATCAAAAACAACAAAAATTTGCATCTCATTTCAAGGCATGCTCAAATTCATCAATAGAGAGCTTTTCTCACATCTCATCTTCATAATCAAAATCAATCCATCAAAAATACAAAAATATGTAGTTGCATTAAGCATCACACCAATACACATTTGTGGTCGTACAGGTCAAAGGCACCATAGACTGTAATTATTCTGCTAATCCATCTTGTTCCATACTTTTCCATTTTACAAAACAAACAAACAAACACCATTAACTGTTGTTTACCACAATAGAGTCAGTGGTCTCGTAATGTATCAAGAGTTTTCGTCTTTCAGTCGGCATTGTGCTTTCTAGCCACGTACTGTACCAAGTCAGAGAGATTTTACGAAGGTAGAGTTCTACTTGAAATACGCCTTGTTACGTAACATCCCATCACAAGCTAAAACACTAAAACAATTCTTGAGTTGTACGAACGAAAGATGAAACCTGCACAGTAATCTAGGTCACCATAAGCGAAACGGTTATCTTGCTTATCCCCCTATGTAAATGACCCAAAGAATGCTGAGAGTTGGCAAAAGGACAAGCATCCTCCCTACCCAATTCCCCAAGAATCCCATTCTATTAAAATTTGCAAAAATTCAAAACACAAAAATTTGACAACCTACAGTGCACACATCAAAAGGCACAAACAATAGTGATTATAGTCACTCCACATCCCAATCCCTTGCTCAAAAGAAAAATATATAAAAATAAACAGTGATTTTTATCACTACAATCGAGCAAGTATCCCAATACAATTGAAGAAAAGAAGGGAGTCGAACTTGAATCCCTGGAACTCTCAACATTTCGAAGGGTCATGAGGTAAGCCTCAGTACCGGTTTGGTTGATAGCCTATTGGTCACTGGCGGTAAACCTCCCGCATGACGATATATCTGTCACATTAACTTGTGTACAGATCAATGTTTGCATGTGGATGAGCTAGCTTATGGTATCCTAGATAACAACGCAGATTAATCTGACTAAATACAATAAAGGAGTTAGTGGAGCTAATTAGGTGATCCTCAGTAAGAGGTTTGGTTGAAAGCCTATCTGGCACTGGCGGTATCCTGATGAATACCACATAAATGAACTCAATTGCACACACAAGGATGTGAAATAACTTGGTCAAAAACAAGTCCGATTCATACCTTGTTCAAAAGTCTTGTAAGATAAAGTACGATCATGGCTAGTGAGTTAAAACCGTCTGAGTCTCAGAAAACCTTAGCTACATTTCTAAACCAACTGCGCTACTTTTCATCTTTGCAATACCATCAAAAAATACAAAAAAAAAAAACCACATGTATACATACAAAGTCATTCATCACAGCAATCGCCTAAAAACAAATAACAGAGTTCTAAACAGTCTATGGTACCATAGCCAAACATCACAAATTCCATTCATCCATTTCATTTCTTCATATCACATATGAATCAACAACATGCGCATTTATCATACCATATGCATACATCACCATAAACATGCATCCATCAACATCAATCATTGTGCATAACATAAAATCATGACATATACACAAAGCAAGAAAATCAAAACAAAAAAAACATCAAAAAAATACAAAAAAAAAAAAAAATAAAAATTTTTGGATACAAGTGCTCTTGCACTTAACATCTTGGCATAGAAAAACTGATGTCGGGGTTTACATTGTCCCTATCCTACTCCCTAAGAAGGCTACCATAGCCGGACCGCTCCACGGGAGGACGGATTTTTGCCAATTTCACCCCCAAACGACGTCACAAAAGGGTCAAAAACACTCAAAAACAACAAAAACAACAAATAAATGCAACACAAACAAACAACAATAAACATTGCCAGACACAAGTGCTCTTGCACTTAACCTCTTGGCATAGCAAAATCGATGTCGGGGCTCAAATTGTCACTCTCCTACTTCCCCAAGAAGGCTACCATAGCCGGACCGCTCCACGGGAAGATGGACTTTCGACACTTTCACCCCATTATGGCATCACCAAAAGGGTTTTTACCCAACAACAATAATCCAAAAGTCGGAAAACTGCTTGCACATTCAACGGACAAACATTTGAAGGCACCCTAACCTAAGTCACCTCGGGTCAAGCGACTCGTCGCTTTTCTCATGGCGGTCATTCCCTCATCGATTCGTCGCTTGAGGGGGTAGTCACACTTAGTCACCAATCAACAAACACACACCCAATCAGGGCATTGGCATGCATTCAAAGAATCATTGACAAAGACAATCACGCTCCTGCTTAGGGCAGTAAACAAGCAACAATCACAAATTGATCAAACGCGATCAAACGCTTGGCATTCCCGAAGCATGAACTCAAGGTTCCCCCATGGATAAAAGGTTGCGCCCTTTGCCTATTCATGACTGATCAATGTCTAAGTTCAAGTCACACCTCACCAAAATAGGTTAATACTTGAAATCAAATTCCTTAGCTCGTCAGAAGCAAGGATTCAAGAATGCATCCCCTTTCCATGCTTGGGGCATCACAAGTTGGTTAGGTTACTAAGAAATCCTAATCACTAGTGCTTTGGTTATCTATTTTTGCTCAGCACTGCGTCACCCGCAGCGCTTTCCAAAAAGGGGCATCTGTAGACACCAAAACAACACCAATCCGATTACGTGACAGTGCTTTGGTTATGTCCCATTTGCTTTCTTCTGGCCATCCACCTTCGACACCTTTCTTTTGTTTTATGTATTGTCCAGATAGAAGTTGGTCATTTTTAAGGCAATCTTCCTATGAAGTTTGTCGCCAAAGTCAAAAGCCTAAGGCTTGGTGTCAAAACCAGATCACGATATCACGCCAGTCACGATATCGCGACCCCCCTTCCTTCCTCCCTGTCACGATATCGCGAACATTCTAATCACGTCTCGATATCGCGACAAACTCCCATCTTTGCGCCTGGGCAGACATTAACCAATAAAAGTGGACTTTAAACAAATAAAAGTGGACATCAAACAGATAAAAGTGGACATCAAACAAATAAACGTGGACATTAAACAAATAAGCATTAAACATTTGAAGGTGGACTTTAAACAACTGGAAGTGGAAGTCAGTCAAGTGCGTGGGCCGTTAGAGGACTGTCACAGAGGCATTCATGAAAGCCCGAGTCATGGAGGACTTTCCTCTCTCATGGGAAGACATGACCGCCACATGGCACCTATGACCAACACATGGCGCTTATGCACGCCTATCCAAAGAGACCCCCTGGGTCTATAAAATGGTGGACTTTTCCCACCCAAAAAGAGGGGAAGAAGAAAAGAAACGTTTGGAGCAGCGAAGCCCTGCCAGTTTACCGCCAGACGTTTTAGCATTGATTTACGTCATCCGCATCCGTGATCTCTTCTGCAAGGGAGGTCATCGGGTGTTCATGGAGAACGTGAATCCGGATCCCTGGATCCATCCACTCGTCGACAAAGCTCAGTGTTCTATTTTTATTTCTTTTGCATTATGATCTCGGGATTTTAATTGCAAGCATATCAACATGCAGATTTTGATTTTAAGCATGCATTCATCGGATTTTATTTCATTCAAAAATGATGCAGACCTAGTTGACTTTATATGTATTATGACGTAATTATTTTATTACGTTTATGTTATGTTTTCCACGCTGCAGCTAAACCGTATTTTCTTTTATGTCGTTGTTTTATTTGTTTTAAAGATCGAATGTTTTATTTTTACACAGGTGCTACTAACGGATCTGTTGTTTCTTTGAACGCAGGAGAAGCAGCAGCGATTGAAGATTCACCAACACAAGCGGCGGTGACAGTTTGGCCCGCCCATTCTACATGTGGGCACGCGGAAGGAGAACTACTAAAGACAGATTGTAACCGAAACATGCTAATCTTCCTAGCCCTTAAAAGGGAAGGAGAGAGATTGTAACCGAATCCGGAATCATATTAATAAAAAAAAAAGGGTTGTGCTCCTGTTTCTCATTTTATGTTAATTTTGATTCGATTACGTTCATCTTATTTTGTGCATGTTCATTTGGTATCAAGTTAGTATTGTTTTTCTTTCGGAATCTCGTGTTTTCATGTAGCAACAACCTTGAAGCATAAAAAATTAAGCAAGGAATAAGGTTATGGCAAAAGTAACATTTAAGGACTTGGGAGACAAGCTAGACTAAATCTCAAACTAATATTTGAGATTGATAAAGTCATAATTCTCCAAAGAAGTACTTTCCCAAGTATCTCCAAATATAAAATAGTAATCCTCCTCATTCTATTATCCCCTTTTCTTTCCTTATATTATTATATATTTTGGTATCCCCCCTATTTCTGATTTTGACTCCATGTCCAAGGACAAGGTAAATAGTCTTGGGTTCACTCCCTTCACTAATCTAAAGATCCTTGGAAGCCACCAATACTATAGGTAATGTTCCTTGAGTTTTTCTTAACCCAAGAAAGATCCTCAGTCAAAAGCAAGATAGGCTAAAGAAGTCGGTAAAAAAGTGTTTTTGACCCTCAATAAGAAGGAAGGGTGTTAAGAGAAATACAAGTCCCAAAGCTACGCTAGCTATTGGATCTTCTATGAATGGTCAATGCTCATCTTCTACCTAAATATAGCATCATTGAGGGTACCAAGGCTCATGGGTTATCGATTTTCCATCCAATGGTTCACACTAATCCCCGATAGGTAGAAGAGAAAAAAGTAAGAAAGAGGGCCCACCTCAGCATGGGTCAAACACGTGATGGCCTTTTGGGAGTAGAATAAAGTAAGTGCTAGGGTGCAACTGGATAAATTCCATCATTGACCAAAGGAGACCCTACCTCAACCATAAATATGTGGTAGCCACTAGCACATACAAGAAAACATTTATAAATACATTTGTTATTGGCCATTAAAGTTGAATTTTATAGTCTAGCCTATCAAAGCCAATCACATGGTAGTTGTGGTGATCACCCATCACATAGGTAAACCTATCCTTACATCATGTACTTATCAAGGAGGCCATGACCACTACATCAGTAAGAGGGATATTCTAGAGGGAACTTGGTGAGATATTAATGACACAACCACTATAATGCAACAATAATGAGCCATGTGGGCAACAACCTATCATATGAGGGTTTGAAATATTTTGACATTGATGGCCCTAGATCTAGAGATCTCAAAGCTATAAATTATGGTTGTAGAAGGATTTTTCATGTAGAGAAGAGAATAATTCGTAGACCTTATGCATATAGTTTTGGAGGGAAGGACCCCTTATCCTAGCCTATAAATAGGTTGTTATTTACATTGTAAAGGCATTGGGAGTTATATACTTGTGTCTCATATCTAGCCTTGTGGAATATTTCTTTCACCCTCCCTTCTTGATTATAATGAGTAGAGATCAAACCTTATGTTGTTTTCTAAGTATCATTAAGCCTCTTAAGGACACATGCTTGTCAATGCTTATCAACCCGAGACTAAAACTCAAAATGTCAAAAAACAAACTTGAGATGCTTTGTAGTAATTGAGAATCACTTTATTTAAATTATTCTAGGATATTGTGTTTCACTTGCCATCTCTAATTACATTGGCTAACCTTACAACATTCCAAATTCAAGGACCTTTAAATATGTAGATCATTATTAACATTAGAATTCTTCCTAGGATAGATCAATGTTAATAAGTTGGATAATTGGTTTTAATAGCTAGAGCCATACTACACCACTAATAAGTTCTTCAATGCTAACAAGATCATATTTGTGGCTTTGAATATGTCAAAATTTGTTTTTTTTTTATGGGAAGCCACTAGCAATAGTCTAGAAGAGTTAAGCAATCATGTCTATTCTTGGATAAACTTTTTATAACTTGTTTATGAGCGGTTCTATCCCTTGGGTCACTATAAATATGAGTATATGCACTTTCAATAGTTGTGGCAGTGAGAGACCAAATTATCTAGTAGTATACTAATTGGTTCTATGATCTTCTCAAATACATTTTTAGTTGAGAATATGAAAACATCTACTGCCCAAATATATTAATGACTTGTACTACCATATTTGGTCAAGATGGAGTTCCTTTCCACTCAACTATTTGATAAATATAATACCTCATGCAAAAATTGGAGGAGAAATCAAAATCCAAGTAGAATGGCTTAGACACCATCCCACAACTAACCTTAACACCAAAATCAAAGTTACTAATTGCTTGCTTTCCTCATTTGTAAGACACTAAAAGCAAACTCTTGGTTATATATTGATGCCACCAAGATGCATTGAAAGTTGAATAACCTTGTAGTTTTTTTGTAACATTTTACATGCTATATAAATCTAGCTTAGAACTTATTCTCTTTTCAACGATGAAACCAAGAGGCTAGGACCTCTTCTTGCTTTCTATTTCATTTTTTATCTCTATTACTACACATCTATAAAACAAAGTGTCTTACTTCTTATACCACCAATTGTATTCAATATCTATAATACATTTCATCTAAAAAATATACCTAAAGCTTCTACAACACTACTCTGATTATAACTTTAAGCATATTGTTTAGATGACAACACTTCTCTGATTATAACTTGTAGGTGCCACTAGTTGATATTATCAGTTGTCCACCATACCAACCATCCTAGACCTCGTTTTATGAATCAACTCTATCCAATGTTAGCCTTAATATTTTTGTTAGTCTCACAATGACACTGAGAGGGGGGGTGAATCAGTGTAGCTCTTTTAAAACTTAAATCTTCAACTCTTAAAGCCGAAACAATGAAAACTTGAAACCAAATAAAGCAAGTATAACAAGAGAACATCACACAACACAAGATGTACCGAGGTTCACCAGTTTTGGCTACTCCTCAAAAATTGATTATTTGGACTCCCATCCAAATCCAGCCTTTGCAAAATATAAATTTTACAATCAATTTACCAGCACCCACTGGAAGGAGCACCAACCCTTGATTTATCTGCACCAACAGAAAGGAGAACCAACCCCTGATTTATCTGCACCAACAGAAAGGAGCACCAACGCCTGATTTATCTGCACCAACATAAAGGAGCACCAACCCCTAATTTATCTACACCAACAGAAAGGAGCACCATATCCTCCACCAAGCACCCACTTGATTTTGATATTGATAATAAAATGACATATATGAATCTTCTCTTCTCACATAAAAATTGATTGTTCTCTTAGCTCGTTTTGTCAATTGCTAAACTCTTTCTGGGTATTGTGCAGAACTCTGTCTATGACCTCCTCTCAAAATTTCAGCAAAAAATGATATCGTATGATAAAGTTATGCCCAAAATACTAAAGTAACATTTTTCACCTTTTTCCCAAAAACACGGATTTTCACTCTTTATTTTTCTCCACACACTCTTCTCTCCGCACAAAATAAAAATCACTCTCTTTAATAATACACTTCTAACTTAAATGCACACACTTGCATTCCTTTTCACTTTTCACTTTCTCCAAAGATATTTATTTAATGAAATTGCTTAAAATAATATAACTCCTTTTTTTTATATTGAGAAGGCATTTCGTCAAACACGTCACATGCAAAGAATTGACACCTTACTCCTTCTCATACTTCGGAGCCACGTGAAAACTCAAACCAAAAACAAAATATGATCTATTTGATGCCTTGAAGGTGTAACAACATTGAAACTGAAACTCTGGCGACTCTTCAAGGTCGAAACGGCCAACTAAAGGATTTTGCCCAAGTGGCACAAATTGACATAAAAGAGACCTGTAACGTTTTTGCAAAAATCATAACTCTCACCTCGTAACTCATTTTTCTTTGAAATTTGAAACATAGAATATTTGCAAAACTGACTATGTCCAAACCAAAACTCACTATCTAACTCCTTACGATTCGCCTATACCACTTCCACAAAAACTGCTACTGACACACTTTTTCAAAAAAGAGCATTTTTGTGACAGTCTTTCAACGCTTGTAAAATTCGCCTCGTTTCTCCATTTTCATTGAAATTTTGAACACATGTTATTGAATATAATGACCACCTCCAGTTAAAATTTTGCTATATAACTCCTTACGTTTTGTTCGTAGTGCTTCTGATAAAACCTGCACTTTTTCATCATGTACAACCACTTGCCAAATCATCCGCCAAGATACCAGAAACACCACCGATCACTCCAAACACTGTGCTGACATCTCCAATGCTGTTCTGGACTATTTCCTGATATGCTGGCATGTTCCAAACTGATCCATCCTGTCCAACTGTGCCCGTGGCAACTTTTGCAACTTTTTGACTATTTTGCTGCTTTGACAACTTTTTGACGATTTTTTCAACTTTTGCAAATTTGCACAAACAACTCGTAACAACTTCACCCAAACATCAAAAACATCCTCATAAGCATTTAATATCACTGTACATACTCTGAATAACCTCTGAACTCCTGTCCACTACATCAACTGATCTATCTGACTGTGCCTAGACCTTGTTTCATGAATCAACTCTATCCAATGTTAGCCTTAACATTTTATCCCTAATTATGGAGTAAGAAATAGTGGGACGCATTTGTTGTGTTGGAATTTAAATCCACCATAGGAACAAGTTAATAAAATACTCATAGAGCATCCAAGGGTAATATTGGTAATTTATGGATGGAAGACATTTGTAAACATGAGGTTGAAAAATGTGTCTTCTATTTCATGGTCCATTAGGCCATAATACACATAATCATATTGAAACCATGTCAATCCACTTTAGAAAAAATAAAGTAAGAGAAGTTTGAAATATATTATAGTTGAATATGATTCTAATTGAAATATGTTATAGTTGAATTTGATTCTAGTTGAAATATGTTATATTTGAATTTGATTCTAATTGAAAAATGTTATAGATGAATTTGAATTTAAAATACTACTTGATAGTATTAATTTGAATTTAACATTTCTAGGCAAGGATTAGTGTCTGAGTATGCTAAATATATCAAGCTTTTAGTATGTTTTTTTATGGAATCACCTTCAATCTCAATTATCAGGAGGGAAATAAAGTGGTGGATCTAAAAGTTAAAAAACTTCCATGTTAAGAATGTAAAAACTCCATTGTATTTTATTGAGAGCATAATTGAAGTGATATACAATATGAATTTAAAGGGATATTGCAAGTTGATTCACCTTCTTATGGTAATGAATATAAACCTTAACAACAATGGATTCATGTCATATGTAGAGATTTATTGCATATAGTATTTGTTTTGTAATTTAAATAACTTAACTAGTGTCCCTTCATACTTATTCTTGCAATGGCCCTTCCTTCCCTTGAAGGTGAAGATAAAAATGCAAATCCAAGGCTTATAAATGTTATACTAGGAGTAAGAGCAAATGGTCTAATGCTAAGTGACATGTCATACAAGTAGGAATAGTTGGATCTAGGATATTTAGAAGATTTTAACTTTAAAATAATCTTTTATGTAATTTTATTTTGATATATTCTTAGTAATTTTAAAGCTACTCTAATGGACTCAATTGTTATCATGAACTTAAGCCTATAACATGTGGAGGGATTTTAAACACACTCGGGTTAAAAAATTGGTATGGTCGCAAGTGATGGATAGCCTAATGTACTTAGATAAGTGTTGTGAAAAATATAATTAATTAAATCATTTTTCCCAAAAAATTCATCATCGCATTAAATTCCTATGGTTTAGATAAATCCTAATAAATATAAAGGTATGTATGAAAGACATTATAATTAATTATAATTGATAATATGTGTAACCTAGGTGACCTAATGGTGAAGATTTTATTGCTCTAGATAGGAGGTCCAAGGTTAGATTTAGAGGGATATGATATCTATGCCTTGTAGGAAACAACACAATAATAGTGCCTCCTCCTATACATAGTAGACTCAAAGGAGTATGAGGTAGTCTCTTATGTACAATGTTCATGGATCTTACAAGTTTTTTTCAATTGGTTGTATGGAATTGAAATGACCCCAATTATATCACATTATAATTACATAGTGATATTACAATAGTTTGACAATTATGCATGTATCACATGGTATTAAAACAATTTGATAAGTATGCATGTGTCGCTTGATAAAGTTTAAACCTAAGTTTCCTCCTTGAAATGAACTAACATTTTATCATGAAGCCTTAAAAGTTTATTTAATAACCATTAAATTAAATATTAATTGTTGAAACAAGTTAGAGTAAGTATAAAAACCTATATAATCAATAAACATTAACTATTTGAATGGTAGGTAATTGATACTAACTAAGATCTCCGCTATTAAAACACTCTTTTTAATGTTCGGAGGATGGGATAGCGCAACGGTTTGGGCTTTGAATTTCTTTTTTGAGGTCTAAATTTTCAAACATGGTGTGTGTGGATGTGTGTTAAATTCCCTATTGATAAGCTCGACTCTGCTCATGAGAGGTCATGGTGGGATGGGGATGCCCAACCCTAAGCATCTGTCATAGGGGTTTTACAAACTAACCAAATAATAATAAAATAAATAAATAAACAAAACACTCCTTCTAATAATATGCTATGCACAATCAAGTGGCATTAGCTCAACCAATTAGATTCCTCAACATTTCAAGGAGGAGACCCAAGTTCAATATTTCCAAAGATACATGGATAATATCCAATATTTGTAGTAAAATATGGATGGGCCCGTTTTAATCACATATAACCTATTGAAAAAATTAATATGCTATGCACAGTCTTAGGGGGACAATGCAATGGTTTTGGCTTTGGCTCTTCTTCGGAGGTCCAAAGTTCAAACCTCGACGTATGTGGGATTGCGTGTTAAATTCCTTATTGATAAGAGGTCATGGTGGGATGGGGATGCCCAACCCTAGGCGTTGGTAGTAGGTGATGGGGACTGAAAAAATTTCAATCTACAAAAACTATAAATTCATTCAATATTTTTAAATTACAGCAACAGTCCACAGACTGATATGCAATCTTTGGCTCTCCATGTCCTCTCATTACAACACTGGGTTTTTCTAGAGGCCCCGACCCTCTGCAGTTCTATATTAACAAATACAGACAATGACCGCAACCATTACAATCTTCCGTCTGGAAGTAAATACTCGCACCACCATTCTCTATCGTCCTCCGACATGCACGATCCACGATCCTGGTGTAGACTGCCTCACGCTCGGCGCATCTGCCTACACTACCCAGGAACTCTGAGCTATCTCTGGAAGGAAACACACAGCCCGAAACTGCCTCACGTTTGGTGCATCTGTTTCACGGTTTTTCGACCCCAGCTCCTCTGGAAGAAAAACAACAGCGTAGCAGGGCCAGGATGGCCCTCTGGCCTCACAACTGCAACCCTCTGCCTGCAACTATTTTTTGACCCCTTGTGCATGCCTCGGCTTGCCCTTTTATAATTTTTGTGTGACGATCTGTCTTCCATTCGTGGCCCTTCATTTCAGATTCCCGTGCCTCTTTGTCTGTCATGACTCTTCGTCTTCGTCCGCTTTCACTGCACCTTGGTGCCACGTGTTGTCTAGTGCTGCCACGTGTCGTTCAATGAACTCATTCTGCAACGATCTCCCAAAAATGCTGCATGTCATGATATCGCGACGCTTCGGCCTCCTTGCTCTCTCCTTTCTCTTTGGATCACGAAATCGCTATGTGTCGCGATATCGTGACACTTTTCCCTTCATCTGCTTCCTCTTCTCTTCTAATAGCAAAAATGCGACATGTCGTGAAATTGCGACATTTTCCTTCTTCGACTTCTTCGCTCGCCTTCTGGTCGCGAAAATGCGACATGTCGCAAAATCGTGACATCTTTCTCCTTCGACTCCTTCTTTGCCCTCTGGTCATGAAAATGCGACATGTCACGAAATCGCGACATCTTTCTCCTTCGGCTCCTTCTTTGCCCTCTGGTCGCGAAAATGCGACATGTTGCAAAATCGCAACATCTTTCTCCTTCGGCTCCTTCTTCGCCCTTTGGTAGCAAAAATGTGACATGTCGCGAAATCACGACATCTTCTCGTTTGTGCCATCTCTCTCCTCTACGAGTCGTGAAACTGCGACATGTTGCGAAATCGTGACATCTTCCTCCGCTGGTGTCTTCACTTGCCTTCTGGTCGCGAAACTGTGACATGTCGCAAAATTGCGACATCTTCATCCGCTGGCTTCTTCACTTGCCTTCTGGTCGCGAAACTACGACATGTCGCAAAATCATGACATCTTCATCCGCTGGCTTCTTCACTTGCCTTCTGGTCGCGAAACTGCGACATGTCACGAAATCGCGACATCTTTCCTCCTTGCTTCCTTCTTTCATCTATAGGTCACGATAACGCGACATGTCACGACATCTTCCGTCCGCTACTTCTCTCTCCTCTTTGTGTCACGATATCGCGACACTCTTTTTTTTTTTCCTATCGCGATATCGCGACATTTTTTCCCTGCTGGCTTCTCTCCCACTTTGTGTCGCGATATCACGACACTTTTTCTGTCACGATGTCGCGACAGTTTTCCTCCTCCTCTTTCTCTCTCCTCTTTTGGTCGCGATTTTGCGACATGTCGCGAAATCGTGACATCTTCCTTCCTTAGCCAATTTTTCGAAAATGGCTCTTCTGCCTCTGGATGCTTCTGCATCAGGTGCTACTAGATGCTCCTGCATCAGTAGGGGTTTCTCACACTAACTAAATCTTAAAAAACAAAAAATCTAAAAACCTTGGGGATAGCACAATGGTTTAGGCTTTAGCTATTCTTTGAGAGGTCTAAAGTTCAAACCGCAACATGTGTGTCGGGTTGTGTGTTAAATTCTCTATTGATAAACTTAACTCTCCTTCGTATGAGAGGTTATGGTGAGATGTGAGATGGAGATGCCCAACTAAGGGTTTCTTACACTAACCAAATCCAAAAATCTCTCTTCCTTACGGGAGTTCATGGTGATATGTTAGATGGGGATGCCCAACCCGGTCATCTATCTCTCTCTCTCTATATATATATATATATAACAAAAATAAAAACTAAAATTAATCTTAATTTTTTTTGGATTTGGTTAGTGCAAGAAACTCTTACGACCAGCACTTAGGGATGAGCATCTCCATCCCACGATGACCTTTCATAAGGGGAGATTTAAGCTTATCAATAGAGAATTTAACACATAATCACACACATACCGCAATTTGAACCTTAGATTTCTTAAAGAAGATCCAAACCCCGAACCGTTGCGTTGTCCTCTTAAGACTAATCTTAATCTTATTGTAAACTAAAAATCATGATAAATAATTACAACTATAGTGCCAAGGAAAATGCAATGGTTCGATGTTTGATTATTTTTCAAAAGGTTCAAGGTTCAAACCATAGTGTGTGTGAGGTTGTGTGTTAATCCCCTTGATAAACTCCTACGATCGACACTCAAGGATGGACATCTCCATCCCACCATGACCTTTCATAAGGGGAGAGTTAAGCTTATCAACAGATAATTTAACACACAACCACACACATATCGCGGTTTGAACCTTAGACTTTCCAAAGAAGAGCCAACCCCCCTAAACCGTTGCGTTGTCCTCCTAAGACTAATATTAATCTTATTGTAAACTAAAGACTAATACTAATCTTATTGTAAACTAAAACTCATGATAAACAATTAAAACTATAGTGCTAGAAAAAATGCAATGGTTCGGGGTTTGGTTATTCTTCAAGAGGTCCAAAGTTCAAACCGCAGTGTGTGGGGTTGTGTGTTAATCAAACTAAAACTCGTGATAACCAATTAAAACTGGAAAAATGCAATGTGTGTGGGGTTGTGTGTTAATCCCCTATTGATAAGTGTAGCTCTTGGTCTTACAAGGGATCAAATTGTGACTTGTGTGGTTATGTTAATCCACTATTGATAAATGTAGCTCTCAACCCTATGTATCAATTGTAAAATTTTATCACAAAAATCAAATCAATTAAAACTATAAAATACTCCTTGATAATTGATTTAAATAATTTTGACATGGAGTGCATTCATGATTTAGGAGGGGAAAAAGATTAACAATATGAGCGTGTGGCTGCGCCTTTTCCCTCACGTGTCTATTGATTTGTATATATATTTTAGAATTTTAACTCATCATCGGGTATATAGCTCAGTGGTAGAGCATTTGACTGCATATCAAGAGGTCACCGTTTCGAACCCGGTTGGGCCCCTGTTAATTAAATTTTAACTTAAAAGGCCTAAGTATATGTATTTTAATTTAAAAAAATAATGCCCATAAAAACATTTGGCCTTTTGGTGGACCCTATTTAAATGGAATTTAATTTAAAAAGTAATTAATTGTCCCTGCAGATTTAGATACGTTAAAGCACGTTCAAGTAGATGCGTGCAATATATATTAAGAGGTGAATCTGCTTGAAAATTTGATTATTTTATTTTAAAAGAATAATGCCTATAAAAACATTTGGGCTTTTGGACCCTATTTAAATGGAATTTAATTTAAAAAATAATTAATTATCCCCGCAGATTTAGGTACGTCAAAGCACGTTCAAGTAGATGCGTGCAATATGTATTAAGAGGTGAATCTACTTGAAAATTTGATCAGTTTAATACTGAGACTTTGGAATTCGGAATTAAATAGAATGTTTAAGCTTTGAATTTAATATGTTTTTAAGGTTTTTAGATATTAAAAAACTATTTTATTTTTTATAATATGAATTTGAAATAAAAAAGTTTTAATATAATATATAAAATTTGTAAAATATAAAACTCAAATTATTTTTAAAAACGTACAAAAATAGTTTAAAAAATATTTTAAGTTATAAAATAATTTAAAAATTAAATTAAGTATATATAATAATTATAAAAATATAAAAAAGTTTATCTTCGAATAGAAAGGCAAATGAAGAATATCTTTGATCTGGTGAAGTGCGAAGGATTAGGGATTTTTCCTAAAAAATGTCTCATTTTTTAGGAGCCATATCTTTGCGAAGAGTTATCTGATTCTTAGACCAACTTGTGCAGAATTTGAATAACTTTAGAATGAGTGATCATATGCAAAAATCCGAGCAATCTTGAGGGAGATACGACCCTGTGAAGTCAACCATTCGAAACAAGGGTAGTGACGATTTTTATGTCGCGAAAAACAAAATTGCAAATATTTGTCAACTAGGGTTTGAATGATGGGAAGAGCAATGAAGGGCTAGCACTTTAGTGATGCAAGACATTCTATCTAGACAAAGAACTTTTCAGCTAAGTTTTTTTCCTTTCTTTATCTTAGAAATTGTGCATTAAAATTTTATAAAGTTTTTATTAAATATTATATTTGCTATAGGACATTAAGATAAATTTCAATAGATTTTGAGTTTTAGTTTCCTTTCCATGGACCGATTTATAGTTAAATCCTTCGAATCATCTCTGGTGGTAGAGGTTAGTGAGCGCACCTCAGAGAGATCCTCGTTGCTCCAAGATAGGGTAGTTTTTGGTAAATTTAATGGGTATTGGCCATGGGCTTCAGCCTTGAGAAAATGGATTGACAGGAGTTGGAAGTCTCCAAGAGTGATTCTATCATTTCTTTCCAAAAGTTTCTTCCTAGCCATTTTTTGTTCTAGGGAAGAAAGAGAAAAAATCTTAAAAGGGGGCCTTGGTTTATGGGAAGAGTAGGACTCTTCCTTACTCGCTGGTATGAGGGCTTTTCACCTGAAAATGTAAATCTATCCCTAGTACCAGTATGGGTTAAGATGTTTGGTTTTCCCTTTGAGTTTTGGGATATAGATACCTTCAAGGCAATAGGCAACACTCTAGGAGAAATCCTTGAGATTTTAGATATGACGAAAGATGGATTCTTGGATATTTATGCTCGAATATTGGTCATGATTGATATAAGTAAAACTTTACCAGAATCAATCATTCTTAAGTATGGGGATAAGATGTGGACCCAAACTATAGATTATGAAAATATATCTTTTAGATGTAGAAGATGTCATGAGGTGGGGCATATTGAGATATCATACCCTAAGAAGAGCCCAACAAAATTATATGTAGAAAACCGCAAGAGAAACTTACAAATGGTTATGGATGAAGATGGTTTTCAACTTCCAAAAAATATATCTAGAAAAATAAAAGAAAATAAATAGTGGAGACCAATAAGGAAGGATATTGAAAGAAATACCAACTCTTTTGAGGCTTTAGCCTATGAAAAAAAGTAGATCAAAACTTAGAGGATGCAATACAACAATTTCAACATATTAACAAGGAACTGTCTATGAGTTTGTCCAGATAAAACATTTGACCTTTTGATTGGAGTGAGCTCTAGAAGAGAAAACTAGGGCATCAGTTGGGTAGTCGAAGAGATTTATGGTTACTGTGGATTTGAAGACAAGATTGTTGCCCTAGGAGGGCCCAATAGGGACACCTCCGGATCCTCTTTTAAAGAGACAATTCTTTTGTAGATTTGTTAAAGGATAAATCTCCATCAAAGACTAAAGAAGCACAAAAAACTACATTAAAAATGCTCTTTACGGTTGTTGGAAATAGATCAACATCTCAACGAGTTAATGGATGATTGCTACAGTTAGAATCAAGGCCAAAGATTGTCTTTGAGAAAATGACGGTTGAAGAAATAGTTTTATATAGAGCCAACCATGATTTAATCTATAAATTTATGGGTATTCACCCTACCCTAAATTTTTCATTCTTGGACCCGATAAAACTAGGAGACTCTTGGTGAGTATTCTTTGTGGTTTATTAGCAATGGATATTTTATTGTTATTTTTTCTTCACTTACCGATAGAAATAGGGATTTCGAATCAGAAAAGAGGAATCATGGTCTGGAAGGATTATTTGTTCAACCCTGGAGAGTGGGATTTGATCCTCAAATTGAACCCACTATTGTCTCGGTTTGGACCCGTTTGTATGCACTTCCAATGGAGTTTTGGAGTGAGCAGGTATTAGAAATTATCGGTAATCCCCTTGGAATACATTTGGGTGTTTCCAATGACACAAAAAAATGAAACATAGTTGTTTATGTAAGATTATGTGTGGAAATGGATCTTATCCAACCTTTGTTGACAAATGTGGAACTCGAAATTGCAGAACTATCTTGGATTCAACAAATGGATTATGAGGCATTGTCCTTCAGATGCAGAGTTTACCTCAAATATAGGCATTTCACCCGATCTTGCCCAAATAATATGAAAATAAAAATGGATACTCCTTTGGGAATGTCAAATCTCCGTAAGGGTAAGTAAACAATCAATAAAAAAACAACCAATATTTCTCAAGGTAAAGAAGCACAGGGAGATGGTTTTGAACAACCCAAAATAGGAAGAAAGCAAAAGAAAAAATATGGTAAAGAGCAAACCCAACTCAACCCCTCTAATAGGTATGAGATTTTTAAGACACTAATGGATCAAGAAGAAGAATAATTCATGGAAGGAGTGGATGGAAATAATGAAAACAATAACAACCATGTTCAAGACCCTCTTTCACCTCTTCCCATCATACAACAAGTAATTGAGTGCAGCGAGTTACCGCAATTAAAGAGTGTAGGGGCATTGATATTGCATAACCAAGAGCAACCAATAACTAAGGATGTCATCATGGATATAGCAGAAAAGAATAGAGAAAGGTCAACTCTAGGGATAACTCAAGTGGAAAAGAGATAAAAAATAATAGCTCTCAAGGAGTGGGTAGAAAATCAAATAAGAAATTGATAGCAGTTCAAGGAGACAAACTGATCATTGGAGGATCGATGAGACCAATAGATTCTTACTTATCTCAAGGTAACCAATGATTATACAATCATGTAATGTTAGGGATTTAAATAGTAGAACCCATCAATCTGTTGTTCGAAGACTCTTAGAAAAATGTAAAACAAAATTTTTGCTTATCCAAGAGACAAAAATGTAGTTAGATCTTATTTGTAATAGAATTTGGAGGGGTGCTGGTCATATGGAAGTGGCTGCCCAAAGAGCCTCAGGGGGATAGTTACTTTTTGGAACTCTCTTGAATGGACTGCAATAGAACATATAGCTTGGAGGGTGAAGAACACAAGCTTATACTAAGAGGGGGGTGAACAGTATAAGACCACTTTTTACTTTTCTTTTCTCAAACAATATTATCCAATATATCAATGGCAATATCAACAGTAGTAATCAAAGCAATGCACAAATCACCACACACAATAGAGACACCAATTTAACGTGGTTCACCCAATGTGGGCTACGTCCACGGAGAAAATATTTCACTAAAATTTTCTCAACAAATATCTTGGGAATCCTTCCCTATTACAATATTTATGGACCTCTATCCAAAGGAGACACCAATCCCCTAATCAAGTTCGTGGATCTCTATCCACAAGAGACACCAATCCCCTCAACTGGTTCGTGGATCTCTATCCACAGGAGAACTCCTTCTCCTCTGCTTTTGTTGGTGATCCTCTAGAAGACTACTGCCTCCACTACACTGGCTTGTGGATCTCTCTCCACTGAAGACCTCTATCCTCACTCAAAATACTTGTCCTCACTGCCCTAGCTTATGGAACTCTATCCACTAGAGACTAATGTCCTCTGCTCTATCACCTCCAAAGCTTACTCTCAGCTCTATCTCAAATCTATACTAAACATAGTCCTTCAGTCTAGCACAAATCTGCTCAATCTCTATCTCAAATCTGCACTAAACATAGTCCTTCGGTCTAGCACAAATCTGCTCAATCTCTATCTCAAATCTGCACTAAACATAGTCCTTCGATCTAGCACAAATTTGCTCAATCTCTATCTCTGTTCTGGTACAAATATATCCTCAAATCTGCACCAAAATTTGTCCTCAAATCTGTCCTCAAGCCTTAACACAAAGCTTGATCCAATCACAAATCAACTCTGCTAGATCTACCCCAAGCCTTAACACAAAGCTTGAACAAATCAATCAATCAACTCTACTCTCAAGTCTTCACAAAGACTTACCTCAAATATGCTCACAAGTCCTTCCAAGAACTTGTCCAATCTGCTCAACAAGTCTTCACCAAGACTTACCTCAAATATGCTCACAAGTCCTTCCAAGAACTTGTCCAACCTACTCAACAAGTCTTCACTAAAACTTACTTCAAATCTACTCACAAGTCCTTCCAAGAACTTGTCCAATCTGCTCAACAAGTCTTCACCAAGACTTACCTTAAATCTGCTCAACAAGTCCCTCCAACCCAGAACCACCAAGACTACAAATAAAGTCCTCAGAACTTGTCCAATCTGATTGTAAGCTTCCACAATTTCACATAAATTTGTCCTTAAGATTTCACAAAAGCTTCCTCAACTCTGTCCTTAAGTCCACTCTAGGGCTTCCTCAAATCATCTCACAAGCTTTCACCAAAGCTTATTCAAATCAATTGCAAAACTTTACATACAAAAATCAACTCAATCTCTTCCAGAAAACTTCTTCAATCACTCAAACAAGTTTCACTCAGAATCTTGTTTAACCTCATAAACATATAGAGAATGGTTAGAGACTCAATATGTTTCACACTCACAAAACTCAACTTAATATTTTTCAGAAAACCTCTTCAATCACACAAACAAATTTCACTCAGAATTTTGTTTAACCACAGAAACATATAGAGAATGGTAAGAGACTCAATATGTTTCACACTCACAAATCACTCTATCACTCTCAAACTCCTTTTCAAATAAATTTAGAATAGAGAACAATTTGTTTCATAGAACTTGAACTATCACTCCAACACTCTCAATCAATAATGCTCATCCAACTTCACTCAACCATTCACTCAATGAAACACAACTTGCTTACAAACCCTAATCAAGTGTTTCACAATACTTCCAATAAATCTCACTATGGAACTCAACCTTGACTCAAGATGATTCCAAATTCACATAACAATGATACTCATGATCTTTCACAAACCCTAGTCAAGCATATGACAATCTTACTCCAATATTTCCAACAATGTTTATCAAACAATATCACATAACAATAATCAATTGTTTTCACAAACCCTAATCATGCATATGAAATCTTACTCCAATATTTCCAACAATGCTTATCAAACAAACCTTTTCACTCCAACTTAGCATTCACAACATCCAACCCAACAATATTTCACTCACAAGGAAGATGTGCCCATACCTTTTGTTTTGATGAATATATGACCTCAAAACCTGTCTCAATCACAATCAACCTCTTTTCCAATCTCAAAGGTTAGGTAGCAAAAACCTTCTCAAAATTTCATTCAAATATTCCCTCAAAATATTTTACCATTACAAAACATTAAATCTCAATTACACCTTATAATCTCCACACTCTTAACCACTACTCAAAACCCTAGATCTCAAATTAAATTGGCAAAAATAAAACTTTAATAAAACACCTTATACCTCCCTTAAACTCAAAAATTCATGCCACATTAACAACCTTAGGAGCAAAATTTAATTAAAAATTAAATACCTCTATTGCCCTCGACAGGATTTGATCCCCTGCACTGCCACCAACACCCTAGCCATGACCCAAATACCACGTGAGCTAGGCACTCACATTGGTAGACAAAAGCACCTTGTGCACTTTGTATCACGTGCTAGGTGCCAAAACCAAAAAACACCAACAAAACACTCCCAAGCCTACCACTAGGATTCGATCATGGGACCTCCCACCTATCAACGCTTCAACACACAACCACTTGTCACTAGCCCAACCGCTAGGTTGGTAATGAGGCTTTAAGCCTCCACTTTCTTATCCCTTCGATGGCCATCGAAACAAAAAATATTATCCTTTGTCTTTGCACGCAGATCGCAGAAATTCGTAGGCACTCACAATGTTATTCGATCGAAGGTAGGAGCTTAGTCAACCAAATGCACATGGTATTTATACCATTGTGCCATCTCCCTTTGGACGTTGGTGGAGGGGAAAATACATTTGACGTCGGCACTATAAATTAAACCTTTTCCCTTATAACCCTAACCTTAGGGTTAAAAATTACCAACCTTTGACCTTTAATATTATAATAAAATATTATAATATTATTTTTCTTGGGCCTTCCTATTGCTCCTTTAGACCTTATCTGACCACCTTGAATATTATAATAAGAGATATTATAATATTATTTCCCTTAGGCCTAGAAGCAATATTTCTCTTGCACTGCTTACTGAAACTGACTCTTGACATCCTTCCTTTTGCACTGCTCACTGAAATTGACTCTTGACATCAATGACAACAAAACTTGCTCATATTTCCAACAATCTCCCCCTTTGTCATTGATGGCAACCCATTTACCTTTTACCATTTCCTTTACCTCTTTCTATTCTTCTCCCCCTGAGAAACTTCTCCCCTGACTGAATGCTCTCCCCCTAACTCAAATATCTCCCCCTTTGACATCAATGGCAAAGGGTCACCTTTGGGGCTTGGGGCTAAGAATGAGACTCTTAGCTTAGCCCCTCCCCCACCTCCTCTCTTGAGGTGGTTAATTTTGGGGTGGGATTATCTCTACTCCCAACATACACTGATCTTTACCTTTGTCCACCTTCTTCCTCAACTGATCCTTCTGATTCCTCTGACTATTCCTATTCCTGCTTGTCTCTGGAAGTTTTGCTCTACACCACTTGGCTATATGCCCAAAATTATTGCACTTATAACACTTAATGTTGTGATTCCTTGAAGGTGCAAATATTTTGAAGTTTCTCCTAGTGAAGCCATATCCATTCCTGTCATGAACCCTACAATTAACTACCTTGTGACCAAACTGATTACAAGAGTAGCAATACCCTTGAAAGAGATGCCTGTTTCTGAAATTCCCATATTCCTGTCTTTCATGTGTCCTGCATTGTGTAGCCTTGTGCCCAAACCTGTGACATGAGAAGCATCATCCATTGAAACTACCTTGCCTTGACCCCATTGGTCTCTTAGTCTCTTTTACCCTGTGCTGCTTCCTGTTCCATCTATTCCTCATTTGTGCATTGTTCCTTCTCTTATTGAACTTTCTATTGTCCAACTCATCCTCAGAAGTCTCACTTTCTCTTACACTCTCTTCTTCTGAAGCTTCTTCTTCTTTGGAGCTTGAGATTGACTCCTCTCCTTGTTCTCTTTGTTCCTGTTCAAAACCAAGTCCTGTTCTCATAAATGGAGATCTATGTGCCTTGATAATATTATCCAAATTTTTTGAGCTTCTCCCAAACTTGTGTATCTTGTTATTAGACTCTTTCAAGTCCTTTCCTTAGAACATCACATTCTTGCTCTTTTATCTTTAATTGTTCAATCATGTCCTCTTCAACTCCTTTTCTCTTTTCAAATTTATCTTTCAAGTCATTGAGTTCTTGTATAAGCCTTCCTTTCTCTTTATCACATTCTTGAAATTGAAGCTTGAGTTTTGAATTCTGCTTTCTTACCTCTCTTAATGCATCAAGAGCAGAAATAAGCTCACCCTCAAGATCAACTTCTCCTTTCTCTGATTCATTTCCACTAGAAGCACTTCCTTCTTCTTTTATTGCCATAAGAAGACTTTCTTCTTTTGGACCTTCACTAGCATCTTCATATTCATCTTCACTGAAACTGAATCCATTCCTTGTACAACTATCTTCAAGATGACCAAAGTTACCACATCTAAAACACTTGAGAATTATTGGTGACCTTTTTCTAACCACTTATTTTTCTTCTTCCAAAAATAGAATTTCTTCTTCTTCATTACTTGAGGAACTTTCATCACTATCACTTGAACTCTTACCTACCTTATCTGCATAAAAACTCTTCTTATACCTTTGGAAAAACTTCTTTCCTTGCTTGCCTTGTCCATCCCTATTTTTATTTTGGTACCTATGTTTTCCTGTTTCCCTGTTCTTATGATCATATTTCTTCATCTTCACTACTATTTCTAGCTTCTAGACAATCAGTTGCATAGTGACCATATTTACCATAATTAAAACATCTAACTGATTTCGTACCTTTATACTTTCTTGAGTCCTTGTTCCTTCTGCCATAATTTGCTTCTTCATCACTGGATAACTCATTGCTTGAATCTGACTTCTTACCCTTTGTCTTCTTAGTAGCTTTGAAGGTTGCTTCTTTCTGGGGAATAGGTTCCTCTTTTATTCTCATCTCAAAAGTTGTGAGAATTCCATGTAATTCATCCCTTGTCAAAATTTCAATATCTTTTGACTCTTCTATAGCTGAAATATTTTCACTATACCTTTTTGGGAGTGACCTTAAAATCTTATCACAAACATTTGTTTCTTCAACTTTAAGCCCAAGTCCTTGCATGGAGTTAACAACCTCATCCACACGAAGTAGGTATGCAACAATGTTTTCCTCATCCTTCATATTTAGGTCTTCAAATGTTCTCTTGTAATTTTGCAACTTTGCCCTTTTGACCTTTTTGTCTCCCTCATATATACCTTTCAACTTATCCCAAATTTCCTTTGCTGATGTGCAATGCATAACCTTTATAAACTTTATTTCATGCAAACCCTTTAAAATTCCATTCATTGCCTTTGAATTATTCAGATGTAGGAGCTTACCATATTTATCTATAGGTGGAGTAGTTGGCGGTATGTATCCATTCTCAACTGCTTCCCATATTTCATTTCCAAGTGCCATTAGGTGAATCTTCATTCTCATACTCCAAAGTACATAATTGTTCCCATCGAACAATGGTGTTGAATTCCCTGAAGATCCATTCTAAGAATCCATCTGTGTTCTTGTGAGCTTTTCCTTCAAGCTATTAAACTCTTTCGAAGGAACCCACTCTGATACCAATTGAAGAACACAAGCTTATACTAAGAGGGGGTGAACAATATAAGACCACTTTTTACTTTTCTTTTCTCAAACAATATTATCCAATATATCAATGGAAATATCAATAACAGTAATCAAAGCAATGCACAAATCACCACACACAATAGAGACACCAATTTAACGTGGTTCACCCAATGTGGGCTACATCCACGGAGAAAATATTTCACTAAAATTTTCTCAACAAATATCTTGGGAATCCTTCCCTATTACAATGTTTATGGACCTCTATCCAAAGGAGACACCAATACCCTAATCAAGTTTGTGGATCTCTATCCACAGGAGACACCAATCCCCTTAGCTGGTTCATGGATCTCTATCCATAGGAGAACTCCTTCTCCTTTGCTGCTGGTGATCCTCTAGAAGACTACTACCTCCACTACACTGGCTTGTGGATCTCTCTCCACTGAAGACCTTTGTCCTCACTCATAAGACTTGTCCTCACTACCTTGGCTTATGGATCTCTATCCACTAGAGACTACTGTCCTCTACTCTATCACCTCCAAAGCTTACTCTCAGCTCTATCTCAAATCTGCACTAAACACAGTCCTTCGGTCTAGCACAAATCTACTCAATATCTATCTCAAATATGCACTAAACATAGTCCTTTGATCTAGCACAAATCTGCTCAATATCTATCTCAAATCTACACTAAACACAATCCTTTGATCTAGCACAAATCTGCTCAATATCTATCTCTATGGTCTAAAACAAATCTATACCAAAATCTATCCTCAAGCCTTAACACAAAGCTTGATCTAATCACTAAATCAACATCTGAGTCGCCCCAAGACCTTAACACAAGGCTTGAACAAATCAATCAATCAACTCTGCTCTCAAGTCTTCACAAAGACTTACCTCAAATCTATCCACAAGTCCTCTAAAACTTTCAAATTAACAAAAAATCTACTCAACAAGTCTTCACCAAGACTTACCTAAATCTACATAATCATTCCATCAAGTCTTCACCAAGACTTACCTCAAATCTGCTCAACAAGTCCTCACTAGAACTTGTCCAATCTGCTCAACAAGTCTTCACCAAGACTTACCTCAAATATGCTCAACAAGTCCTCACTAGAACTTGTCCAATAATTGTAAGCTTCCACAAAAGCTCACACAAATCTATCCTTAAGCTTTCACAAAATCTTCCTCAACTTTGTCCTTAAGTCCACTCTAGGACTTACTCAAATTAGCTCACAAGCTTTCACAAAAGCTTATTCAAATCAATTGCAAACATTACATACAAAAATCAACTCAATCTCTTCCAGAAAACTTCTTCAATCACTCAAACAAGTTTCACTCAGAATATTGTTTAACCTCATAAACATATAGAGAATGGTTAGAGACTCAATATGTTTCACACTCACAACACACTCACAAAACTCAACTTAATATCTTTCAGAAAACCTCTTCAATCACACAAACAAATTTCACTCAGAATTTTGTTTAACCACAAAAACATATAGAGAATGGTAAGAGACTCAATATGTTTCACACTCACAAATCACTCTATCACTTTCAAACTCTTTTTCAAATAAATTTAGAATAGAGAACAATTTGTTTCACAGAACTTGAACTATCACTCCAACACTCTCAATCAATAATGCTCATCCAACTTCACTCAACCATTCACTCAATGAAACACAACTTGCTTACAAACCCTAACCAAGTGTTTCACAATACTTCCAACAACTCTCACTATGGAGCTCAACCTTGACTCAAGATGATTCCAAATTCACATAACAATGATACTCATGATCTTTCACAAACCCTAGTCAAGCATATGAAAGCTTACTCAAATATTTCCAACAATGCTTATCAAACAATCTCACATACAATTGTCTTCACAAACCCCAATCATGCATGTGAAAACTCCATTTCCAACAATGCTTATCAAACAAACCTTTTCACTCCAACTTAGCATTCACAACATCCAACCCAACAATATTTCACTCACAAGGAATATGTGCCCATACCTTTTTTTTGATGAAGAATTGACCTCAAAACCTGTCTCAATCACAATCAACCTCTTTGCCAATCTCAAAGGTTAGGTAGCAAAAACCTTCTCAAAATTTCATTCAAATATTCCCTCAAAATATTTTACCATAACAAACAAACAATTACACATTATAATATCCACACTCTTAACCACTACTCAAAACCCTAGATCTCAAATTAAATTGGAAAAAATAAAATTTAATAAAACACCTTATACCTCCCTTTAACTCAAAAATTCATGCCACATTAAAAACCTTAGGAGCCAAATTTAATTAAAAAATTAAATACCTCTATTGCCCTCGATGGGATTCGATCCCCCACTGCATTGCCACCAGTGCCCTAGCCATGGCCCAACTATCGTGTGAGCTAGGCACTCATGTTGGTAGTCAAAAGTACCTTGTGCACTTTGTATCATGTGCTAGGCACCAAAACCAAAAGGATGCCAACAAAACACTCCCAGGCCTACCATCGGGATTCGATCGCGGGACCTCCCACCTGTCAACGCTTCAATGCACAGCCACTTACCGCTAGCCCAACCACTAGGTTGGTAATGAGGCTTTAAGCCTCCACTCTCTTATCCCTTCGATGGCCATTGAAACAAAAAATATTATCCTTTGTCTTTGCACGTAGATCGCAAAAATTCGCAGGCACTCACAATGTTATTCGATCGAAGGTAGGGACTTAGTCAACCAAATGCACATGGTATTTATACCATTGTGCCATCTCCCTTTGGACGTCGGTGGAGGGGGAAAATACATTTGACGTCGATGCTTTAAATTAAACCTTTTTCCCTTATAACCCTAACCTTAGGGTTAATTAAATTAAATTATAAATTAATTTATAATGAAATTATTATAATTAATTTAATAACTTTAGGTCTTAACATTAGACCTTTAATATTATAATAAAATATTATAATATTATTTTTCTTGGGCCTTCCTATTTCTCCTTTAGACCTTATTTGACCACCTTGAATATTATAATAAGAGATATTATAATATTATTTCCCTTAGGCCTAGAAGCAATCTTTCTCTTGCATTGCTTAAACTGACTCTTGACATCCTTCCTTTTGCATTGCTCACTGAAACTAACTCTTGACATCAATGACAACAAAACTTGCTCATATTTCCAACAGAGGGGTGTACTCACATCACATTTTAGAAATAATTTCATAGCTGAACATGTTTTAATCATAAATTTTTATGGGGCTCAAAACCTAGATGGTTAGATGCATCAATGGAAAGCTGTGCATAACACGAGATTATCAAAGGAAGAGTTAGACTGGATTATTGCTGGGGATTTTAATGCTAAATTATCCTCTAGATATTAGGAAGGGGGAACCCCAATTTGGACCTAGGGTATCGACTTATGATTGCCCAAGTCTAGACATTGTACTTGGTGGATATTAAATGCCCTGGAACAACTATACTTGGACTAATAATAGGAGGGAGCCACATAGCAGGAAGGTGAAGTTAGATCATTTTTAGTTTCAGAGGAGGCATTTGTAAAATGGAATATAAAATTTCAGATTTTGTAGGGTCCTATTTCATATCACTTTCCCATTTTGTTGGAATAGGGGATCAAGACAGTGCAACATCACAAACCATTTAAATTTGAAAACTTTTGGTTACAAAAAGAGGAACTTTGAAATAAAATTCCACAGTGGTGTAAAAAAGGCCACCCAACATATGGGACAACAATTTTTAAATTCAAAAAATAGCTTCATTATGTCAAATATCAAATTAAATAATGGAGGTGAGCTAATAAGACATAATTCCAGGTCCAAAGAGCTCCATTGGTGGCCAGATGGGATGAGGTTCAAAAATACTTTAGGGAAGGAACAATTACAGAGCAACTCAAAGAAGAGGATGATGCATTGTGTAAAGCGGTTGAGGACATTGACAACCAAGAGGAGACCTACTAGAAATAGAGAGCAAGAACCACTTGGTTATTATAAGGTGATAAAAATACCAAATTTTTCCATTGGGCTGCCTGTGCTAGGAGATAGATGAACAACATGGAAGCTCTTCAAGATGAGAATTGACACTCCTTTGATACAATTCTAGGTATACATTTCCATTCAATGGATTATTTTTCTAAATTATTTAAGGAAAGTATGGTGTAAGATGAAGATACCCAAAAAGAAGTTCTTGTTATCATACCCTCTGTTCTCTTTGAAGAAGAAAATCAGTCCCTACTTAAACCCATTGATAGAGAGGAACTGAAGAATGTAGTCTTTGGAATGAGCACCAAAAAAACACCAGGTCTAGATGGCTTTCCAATTGAGTTTTTTTAGGCCTTATGGGATAACTTGGAGGAGGATGTAATGGCTGTTATAGAGGAGTCCAAAGGTAGTAAAAGAATTCTTAAAGCATTAAATCATACTTGCATTGCCTTAATTCCGAAAGGGGAGGAGGGGGTGCATATTTTAGATTATAGACCTATTGATTTATGCAATGTCATATATAAAATAATCACAAAGATAATGGTTGAGTGGCTAAAACCTCTTCTACATAGCATTATATCCTTAGAGAAAGGGGGTTTTATAGAGGGTAGGTAGATCTTGGATGATGTGGTTCTATCTTAGGAGGTAATCCTTTCAATGTAAACATCTGGTAATAGAGGAATATTTATAAAATTGGATATGTCAAAGGCTTATGATAGGGTGGAGTGTATATTCTTGTCAAAGATTATGGCAGCCTTTGGTTTCTCTCAGGATTGAATAGAATGGGTCATGAGTTGTGTTTCTACTTTGACATACTCAGTGTTAATCAAGGGTCTTCCCTCGCAACCGTTTGGAGCTACTTGAGGCCTTCGTCAAGGAGATCCTTGTTCCCCCTATATTTTTTTCATATTGGCTAAAGGCTTGGGTAGAATCATCTTGAGGAGAAGATAATAAGGTTTGCTAGTAGGTATTAAGGTGGGTGAGGAGTACCCCTACCTCCTTGGGTCTTACCCGAAAGTGGCATCCCTTTTGGGATGTTTTCCACAAATAAATAAATAAAAAAAGGTGGGTGAGGAAGTTTTGACTCACCTACAGTTTGTGGATGACACAGGATTGGTGGGAGTGGCAAACTTCAAGGAAGCAAGAATGATTAGAGATACACTTAATGTCTACCTTAGGGCTACAAACCAAGTCATAAATGATAAAAAATCCAAAGTGGTATTTTTTAATATTGATCAAAGGCTTCAGGACATAATTTTAGAGATCTTGGGATTCACAAGGACTTCTCTCCCAGTGGTATACTTGGGGGTCCCTTTGCATTTTAAAAAACTAAAAATAGATATCTAGAGGAATATTTTGGACTGTATCAAGGACATAATTAATCATTGGTCTCACAAATGGTTAAGATATGGGGGTAGATTAAATTTTTTACAATCAGTCATTTAGGCCATGCCAATTTATAAATTTTCTATCCTTGCTACCCCACATACCATATGGAAAGAGTTGGACAAGATGGCTAGAAAAGTTTTATGGGAAGGAGTAAAAGGAGAGAGGAAATGGACCTTAGTAGGTTGGGAGAAAGTAAGCCAAACCAAGGTAAAAGGAATTTTGAGATTGAGAAGATCAAAGTTAAATAATAAAGCTTTGGCTGGAAAGATTTACTAGAGGTGGATTTCCCAACCAAATTATTTATTTAGTAGAATTTTAACTAGTAAATATTTGGGACAAGTAAACCCAAACGAGGTGGGTCATTTCCATTTGGATGGTAATGGATCCTTAGTGTGGCATAATATTAAGTTAGGATCTTAGGTAGTGAAACATGGATTATTTTGGAAAGTGGGGAGAGGGAAGAAGGCACGATTTTGGACAGATTCATGGGATCAATACCCACCTGTCATTGTTGAATTTATTGAACTGCAACCAATAAAAATAGCCATGGAAAATAGGTATTGGGTCCAAATTAAAAGTTATTTCAACACTAGTCAGCTGGGTGATTATAATTTTAAGCAATTTAAGAAGTTGGATGAGTGACCAATTTCAATCCCTCCGGATTTGACACCCATCATGACTAAAATATTGACATAAATATTTATCACAGGTAGATATGAGGAGGATGAATTAGCTTGGGGCTATGGGAGCCTTGGTGTCTAAATAGTAAAATATAGATATGATAAGATCCTTCCAGAGCCTCCTCCTCATGCATATCAGGTTGAGGATTGAAGAAATATTTGGTGTTGAGCAAGGTGCAGCAACAGTATTGTCATTGTTGTCAACATAGTCAGACAGATTGGTTGATGTAGTGAACATGAGTTAAGAGGCTCTTCAGAGTATGTACAGTGATTCTCCAAAAGATCGAACGGTTGATGCAGCGAATAGGATTTAAGAGGACAGATCGGTTGATGTAGTGAACAAGAGTTAAGAGGTTCTTCAGAGTATGTACAGTGATTCTCCAAAAGATCGAAGTGGCCCATATGCTAAAAATCAAAAGAAAATCACAAGGAAGAAAACTGTCACGATATCGCGACATGTTGAGCAAGAAAGAAAAGTGTCGCGATATCACGACATGTTGAGAAGAAAGAAAAACTGTCGTGATATCACATGTTGAGAAGAAAGAAAAATGTCGCGATATCGTGACATGTTGAGAAGAAAGAAAACTGTCGCGATATCATGACATGTTGAGAAGAAAAAGAAAATTGTCACGATATCGCGACATGTTGAGAAGAAAGAAAAACTGTCGCGATTTCGTGACATGTTCGGAGAGAAAGCGCAAGCAAGAAAAACTGTCATGATTTCGTGACATGTTCGGAGAGAAAGCGCAAGCAAGCAAAACTGTCATGATTTTGTGACATGTTCGGAGAGAAAGCGCAAGCAAGAAAAACTGTCACGATTTCATGACATGTTCGAAGAGAAAGCGCAAGCAGGAAAAACTGTCATGATTTCGTGACATGTTGAAAGAGAAAGAGGCAAGTAGAAAAAGTGTCATGATTTCGTGACATGTTGGAAGAGAAAAAGGCAAGTAGAAAAAGTGTCACGATTTCGTGACATGTTGGAAGAGAAAAGGCAAGTAGAAAAAGTGTCACGATTTCGCGACATATTGCAAGAGAGAGAGTCCGAAAGAAAAAGTGTCACGATTTCGTGACATGTTGAAAGAGAGAGAGTTCGAAAGAAAAAGTGTCATTATTTCACGACATATTGTAGGAGAGAGAGTACAAAAGAAAAAGTGTCACGATTTCATGACATATTGCAAGAGAGATTGTACGGAAGAAAAAGTGTCATGATTTCATGACATATTGCAGGAGAGAGAGTCCGAAAGAAAAAGTGTCACGATTTCATGACATATTGCAAGAGAGATTGTACGAAAGAAAAAGTGTCACGATTTCATGACATATTGCAGGAGAGAGAGTCCAAAAGAAAAAGTGTCACGATATCGTGACATTCATTTTCACGACCCGAAGGCAAGAGAAAGAGCTAAGGAGAAAAAGTGTCACGATATCAAGACATGTCAGTTTTTGCGCCGAAGGCAAGAGAAAGAGCTAAGGAGAAAAAGTGTCATGATATCATGACATGTCACATTTTCATGACCGAAAGCAAGAGAAAGAGTAAGGAGGAAAAAGTGTCGTGATATCGCGACATGTCACATTTTCGTGACTAAAGGAGGAGAGAGAAAGTAAGAAGGAAAAGTGTCATGATATCGTGACATGTCACATTTCACGACTAAAGGAGGAGAGAGAAAGTAAGAAGGCAGAAGTGTCACGATATCGTGATAAAAGTAAAAAGGAAGAGTAGCAAGGAGGCGAAAGTGTCACGATATCATGACATGTTGTGTTTTTGCTGGTACAAGCCAAGAAGAGTAGCAAGGAGGCGAAAGTGTCACGATATCATGACATGTTGTGTTTTCATGGGTTCAAACCAAGTAAAGTAGCAAGGAGACGAAAGTGTCGCGATATCATGACATGTTGTGTTTTCACGGGTACAAGTCCGAGAAGAGGACAAAGAGGCAGAAGTGTCACGATTTCACGACAGGTCATTTTGGCATGAGCTAAGAAGAGAACCTAGCTGAAATAAGATATGTGACAGTTAACTAAAGTCGGTACGATAGTTACAGGTGCAGTTACAGAAGAAAATCATGTAGCTAAAATACGAAGAGCTAACTGAAGTCGGTACGACAGTTACAGGTGCAGTTACAGAAGAAAATCATGTAGCTAAAATATGAAGAGCTAACTGAAGATAGTACGACAGTTATAGGTGCAGTTATAGAAGAAAATCATGCAGCTAAAATAGGAAGAGCTAACTGAAGTCAGTACGATAGTTACAGGTGCAGTTACAGAGAAAAGTCAGAACTTTGTTATAAAAGGAGGTCTGCATGGAGAATTAGTGAGCTGCTGAATAGAGTGAAAGTGTTGCAAAAAGAGGGTTGGAAGAGTGTCATAAGAGAGCATTAAGTAGAGCCGAGAGAGCTGTAAGAGTGCAGTAAGAAGTGCAGCAAGAGGGCTGTAAGAGAGCCGTAAAAGTGTAGCAAGCAGAGCCATAAGTGTGTGTGGTGTTTTGGTGAATAGCGAGAGAGGTTGGGTTAGCAATAGACCAGTCAGGGTCTTGTATAAGCGAAGGCATTTTTATGTCAATCTTATAGTTTCAAAATTGCAGTCCAAGTTGGTGCTTGGAATTAGGGGTTGGTGCTCCTTTCTGTTGGTGCAGATAAATCAGGGGTTGGTGCTCCTTTCTGTTGGTGCAGATAAATCAGGGGTTGGTGCTCCTTCCAGTGGGTGCTGGTAAATTGATTGTAAAATTGGTATTTTGCAAAGGCTGGATTTGGATGGGAGTCCAAGCAGTCATTTTGAGGAGTAGCCAAATTGGTGAACCTCGTTACATCGTGTGTTGTGGAATGCTCTCTTGTTATATTTGCTTTATGTGGTTTTAAGCTTTCATTGTTTTGGCTTTAAGAGTTGAAGTTTTTAAGTTTTAAAGAGCCACATTGATTCACCCCCCCTCTTAGTGTCATTGTGAGACTAATAATTGGTATCAGAGCTAGTTTCCCTTATCAGGCTAAATCAGCTAGGGTTGATCTTGGATTAGTACGCAATGGGTAAGAAGAATAGATCCTCCTCCAATAAGGCATCTCAGTCAGTTTCAGTTCCTATGGAAGAGAAAATTGAACTAGAAAAGGTTGAAGAAGTGAATTCTGAAGTATGTGATGAAAACCTTGAGCTTGAAGTAGATCTAGAAGGTGAGTTGATCGCTGCACTTGAAGAGTTGAATATAGAAAAGAAAAAGAACAGAAGACTATCCAAGAAGTTGGAAGAATATGGGGATAAGATCGAAGATCTCTTCTTACAAATTCATAAAGCCAAGAAAATAGAAGAAGCCTTGAAGTCACACCTGGATGATAAAGTCGATGTATGTAGCAAACGTGAAGAGGAATCTAACAAAGTTTTTAGTGATCTAAAGCTGCAAGTAGAAGAGTCCAAAAGGATTGAAGAAACTCTCAGGTCATAGATCAATGAGAAAGAGATTGTTTGCTGCAAACAAGAAGAGGAGATTGTTTTATTGAGGAAACAACTAGAAGAGGCCAATACAAATCTCAAATTTGAGAAGAGCACAGAGTTGCTAGATAAAATGATAAGGCAACAAAGAAGCCCCATGTGTAAGCTTGGTCTTGGATGTGAAGCTGAACAACCTTCATCTTCTAAATATGTAGAGAAGAAGAAGTCCACTGCTGAAGGATCAAAGCAAGAAAAGCTTGAAGCTGAATCTTCAAAAGGAAGAAAATCTCAAAGGAGATCTACAGCAAAGCAACCACAACAAAAGAGGTTCTATCACTCTCACTCTATTCATAATAATGCTTTTAATGGCTATTGTTTTAGATGCAACCATTATGGTCACAAGGCAATTTATTGTGGATTGAATAATAGATCAAAGAGTTATGCTGGTAGAAATACATCTGTTATTTCGGTTGAACACCATGTGCAATGTTTTAAATGTAATGGTCATGGGCACATAGCAAGGTCTTGTCCAAGAACTTTTGTATCTAATCTAAGGCAAGATAGTAGATTTCATCAGACGCAAAGAGTGCAACACAGACAGGGAAGAAATCATGTGCATCAAAGAAAGGAAAATAATCATCCATCAAGGATGCACAAGAGACAACCACCCAAGAGAAATGTTCAAGTTCACGAAAAGGTTCAAAATAGGGATGTAGTTGAAAACATTCAAGCCCAAGTTCAAGAAATATTGGAGAAAGAAAGAAGAGAGGAAATCGTGTCTCCTTGGGTCGAAGGAGACTACTCTACTATTGCACTAAGCAACTCCGGGTAGCACATCCTCGGGGGGAGCAATCTTGAAGTTTCATTTTAATGCTCCTATGTATTTGTTTGATTACCTGAGGATGAAAGGCAAGTAGTCAGGGAAGTTGTCGTATAGTTGTCGAAGTGTGTTTTCAGTTCATGTAGTTGTTTGTGGAAGTGTCGTGAAGGGTGGTGATTAAATTGAGAGTTGTCATTATTGGAAGTATTGCTATATGTCATTGTTGTACTGTTGATGGTTCTTACTGCCACTATCCAAAGTTAAGGATTATAACAGTTCAGATAATTTGGTTAGTGAAAGAATGTTGCCCTAGCCGCATATATGTGTTTCGATAAAAGCAGTGTGTATTTGAACTACACATTGACATGAAGATTGTTAGATCTATTATGATGCTATGGTGAAAAATATTGAAGTCTGATTATTGATTCATGTTTAGCTCATCAAGATGAGCAACTTTGCTTTGTGAATCATACCTATCCGAGGTCCGAAAGTATGAGTTTGAGTAAGGTGCACTATAGTTGGCCGTGAAGTGTTTGACAAAATGTTGTCTCCTGATTCGAACAGTTGAAAGTAAGGTGTGACCAGCGGTGACTATAGAAAACATAGACCAAGTTGAAAATGTAAAAAGGGATTTGGTTGGTGTTGTGGTACAGTGTTTGATGCTTGCACAGAGTTGGCAGTAAAATTGTAGTGTCGGTACAGTGTTGGACAAAAGTTGGTACAAGTGTGAGTCACTTGACAATTTTTTTGACAGATGTGAAATCAGCGTTTTTGAATGGGAAGCTTGAAGAAGAGGTTTTCGATGCAGCAGCTGATAGGCGTTATCTGAGATAGAACATGCAGCATAGGTCGACGTGTCATGGAAGCATAAGCTGGCAGGTGTTGGTTTTGAAGCCTGTAACATTCCCAATCTGTAGATAAAATAGAATCCGTGTTGTGAGTGGGAAGGCATGCGTTTCTTAACCAAAAATACAACACATCATTTGGTATAAGAGAGCATTAATTTTCTCTAAAGAAGTAGCAGTTGTCAAAGAGATGCCAGAGTCAAAGCAAATAGTGGCACTAGCACCCAGTTGGTCAAGAGTGCAAATTGGCACATGCAAGGCAAAGACATTGAGTAGCCCTGACATATGCCCTAGCAAGAAGCAGAATACCGAGTGTTGATGACTATGCACAGATTGAGGTTCCAACGCTAGATATAATGGTCCACTGTCAATACTTGCGTAGAAGATGAAAACATTCATGGCAGCCGTTAGAAACCAGAGACATTGAGCTGCACAATGGATGCGAGGCAAAGTCGTTAGTCACGGAGGAGGTGGCAGTCAAGAGGCTAAAGAAAATTGTGGAGATTGTCGATGTTAAAGTTGATGAAGGTAGGGAACGAGTTATAAGCATAGTGGTTGAAGCCCATTGGTTGTGAAAGAACTTGAGTTAGAAAAGAACGTGAGTATCATTGTTATGTGATATTTGTGGTTGAGCATTGTTGGAAATGTTTGAGTTGGTTGATACATACTTGGACTAGGGTTGTGTGAGAGAGAGTTGTCCCTTGTGATGATTGGTTGAGTTGATTTGATTGAGCCTAGTCAAGTTATGTGTGAAGTGATTTTTAAAGTTCTATGAAATAAATTATTCCATCATTCTATGTTGAGTTGAGATTGAGGTTAGAACATTTTAAGTCTCTAACAATTCTCTTTATGCTTCTATGAAGTGGATTTGATTTGAGATTGCCATTCATTGTTGAGTTCATTTTGAGTACTACTTGAGCATGATTGATTGAGCCTTTGAGAAGGCCTTTGGGAAATATTTGAGGATAGTGTTGGGACAAATTTCTAGAGCAGATTTGGGCAAGTTCTTGGTGAGCTTACTAGAGTAGATTCGGACAAGTTCTATGTGAGCTTGTTATTCAGCATTGGACAAGTTCTATGTGAGCTTGTTAAAGAGGTTCTGTGTGAGCCTATTGATAGAGTACAGAGGATAGAGTCTCAATGGATAGAGATACAGCAACCAACACAGTTGAAGATAGATCTGAGTGAGGATTCTTCAAGTGGAGAGAGGTCCACCAGTCAGTGTAGCAAAGAGACAGAGTCTTCTATAATATAACAATTGGAGAGAGGTCCACCAGTCGAGCGGATACCTTCGTAATAAATTGGGAGTGGTCATGCTTCCCAAGAACTGACTAGCTATCGAGACCACATTCTCAGGGGGAGCATTTATATATTTGATTATATTTTTGCTCATGTTTGTAATTTTTGCTAACTGTAATAATTTGTGCCTGAGAATGTTGTGCATGGACTCAGGGGAGTCTGCAGTAGCCCTTTGGTATTATTGTCAAAGGGGGAGAAGAATTACAGGAAATTGCACGTGTGTTGCCAACAATTCCAAAGGGGGAGATTGTTGAGCAAGGTGCAGCAACAGTATTGTCATTATTGTCAACACGATCAGACAGATCGGTTGATGCAAGATAGGAGTTAAGAGCTCTTCAAAGCAATAATAAAGATAGATCGATTGATGCAGTGAACAGGAGTTAAGAGGTTCTTCAGAGTATGTACAGTGATTCTCCAAAAGATCGAAGTGGCCCATATGCTAAAAATCAAAAGAAAATCACAAGGAAGAAAATTGTCGCGATATCGTGACATGTTGAGCAAGAAAGAAAAACTGTCACGATATCGCGACATGTTGAGAAGAAAGAAAAACTGTCATGATATCGCGACATGTTGAGAAGAAAGAAAAAATGTCACGATATCGCGACATGTTGAGAAGAAAGAAAAATATCATGATATCATAACATGTTGAGAAGAAAGAAAACTATCACGATATAGCGACATGTTGAGAAGCAAGCAAAACTATCGTGATATCGTGACATGTTCGGAGAGAAAGTGCAAGCAAGCAAAACTATCACGATATCATGACATGTTCGGAGAGAAAGCGCAAGCAAGCAAAACTGTCATGATTTCATGACATGTTCGAAGAGAAAGCGCAAGCAAGCAAAATTATCACGATTTCACGACATGTTCGAAGAGAAAGAGCAAGAAAAACTATCATGATTTCATGACATGTTGGAAGAGAAAGAGGCAAGTAGAATTTCTGATTTCGTGACATGTTGAAAGAGAAAAATGCAAGTAGAAAAAGTGTCATGATTTCGCGACATGTTGGAAGAGAAAAAGGCAAGTAGAAAAAGTGTCACGATTTCGTGACATATTACAAGAGAGAGAGTCCGAAAGAAAAAGTGTCACGATTTCATGACATATTAAGAGAGAGAGTCCGAAAGAAAAAGTGTCACGATTTCATGACATATTGTAGGAGAGAGAGTCTGAAAGAAAAAGTGTCACGATTTCATGACATATTGCAAGAGAGATTGTATGGAAGAAAAAGTGTCACGATTTCACGACATATTGCAGGAGAGAGAGTCTAAAAGAAAAAGTGTCACGATTTCACGACATATTGCAAGAGAGATTATACGAAAGAAAAAGTGTCATGATTTCATGACATATTGTAAGAGAGAGAGTCCGAGAGAAAAAGTGTCACGATATCGTGACATTTTGCCGAAGGAAGAGAAAGGAAGGAGAAAAAGTGTCGCGATATCGCGACATGTCGATTGACCGAAGGCAAGAGAAAGAGCTAAGGAGAAAAAGTGTCACGATATCGTGACATGTGCATGTTTTCATGACTAAGGAAGAGAAAGGCAAGGAGAAAAGTGTCACGATATCGAAAGTACGTACATTCATTAAAGGAGGAGAGAGAAGAAGTGTCACGATATCGCGACAAAGTAAAGAGGAAGAGTAGCAAGGAGGCAAAAGTGTCACGATATCGTGACATGTTGTGTTTTCATTGGTACAAGCCAAGAAGAGTAGCAAGGAGGTGAAAGTGTCACGATATCATGACATGTTGTGTTTTCCAGGTTCAAACCAAGTAAAGTAGCGAGGAGAAAAGTTTCGCGATATCGCGACATGTTGTGTTTTCATGGGTACAAGTCCGAGAAGAGGACAAAGAGGTAGAAGTGTCACGATTTCATGACAGGTCATTTTGGCGCGAGCTAAGAAGAGAACCCAACCGAAATAAGATATGTGACAGTTAACTAAAGTCGGTATGACAGTTATAGGTGTAGTTACAGAAGAAAATCATGTAGCTAAAATATGAAGAGCTAACTAAAGTCGGTACGATAGTTATAAGTGCAGTTATAGAAGAAAATCATGTAGCTAAAATACGAAGAGCTAACTGAAGATAGTATGACAGTTACAGGTGCAGTTACAGAAGAAAATCATGCAACTAAAATAGGAAGAGCTAACTAAAGTCAGTACGATTACAGGTGCAGTTATAGAGAAAAGTCAGAACTTTGTTATAAAAGGAGGTCTACGTGGAGAATTAGAGAGTTGTTGAATAGAGTGAAAGTGCTACGAAAAGAGGGTTGGAAGAGTGTCGTAAGAGAGCATTAAGCAGAGTCGAGAGAGCCGTAAGAGTGCAGTAAGAAGCGCAGCAAGAGGGCTATAAGAGGGCCATAAAAGTGCAGCAAGCAGAGCCATAAGTGTGTGTGGTGTTTTGGTGAATAGCGAGAGAGGTTGGGTTAGCAATAGACCAATCAGGGTCTTGTATAAGCGAAGGCATTTTTATGTCAATCTTATAGTTTCAAAATTGTAGTCCAAGTTGGTGCTTGGAATCAGGGGTTGGTGCTCCTTTTTGTTGGTGCAGATAAATCAAGGGTTGGTGCTCCTTTTCGTTGGTGCAGATAAATCAGGGGTTGGTGCTCCTTCCAGTGGGTGCTGGTAAATTGATTGTAAAATTGGTATTTTGCAAAGGCTGGATTTGGACGGGAGTCCAAGCAGTCATTTTGAGGAGTAGCCAAATTGGTGAACCTCGTTACATCATGTGTTGTGGAATGCTCTCTTGTTATATTTGCTTTATGTGGTTTTAAGCTTTCATTGTTTTGGCTTTAAGAGTTGAAGTTTTTAAGTTTTAAAGAGCCACACTGATTCACCCCCCCTCTCAGTGTCATTGTGAGACTAACATTTGGCAGTCCAAGGGTTGGCTAAAAGTAAACTTTTTTACCTGTTAGTTCATGCATAATGGAATTCTTACTTTTGATAATCTCAGATGTAGGGGAATCATTGGTCTATATCAATGTGTTTTATGCTACAAGAGTGAGGAAACAACTGATCACTTGATGTTTGAGTGCCCATTCACATACCAGATCTGGGAGAGATGGTTTTTATATTATAAAATTCGAGTTAATGGTGATTTGAATCAGATTAATATTTGGGAAAGATGGAAGAGGGGTAGATTTAAATATAAATCTCTTTGTATTTGTTGGGAGCTTGGATCAAACTTCATTTGGTGGTAACTGTGGTTATATAGAAATGGCAAAATTTTTAGAGAAACATTTTCATCTTTAGATGGAGTTTGGCAGGTCATTTGGAGCAAAGTCACATAAAATGTGGCAATGTATGCTAAAGAGTAAACTCAGGTTTTTATAGGGACAATGGAGAAGGAAGTTGAAGTGCAAGAGGGGTAGGACAGAGCTATTTGGAAACCACCCCCAAAAGGTTGAATTAAAATTAATACTTATGGAGCCATAAAAAGCAATCAGGGTAGAGCTAGAATCAGAGTGGTTTGCCAAAATCATGTTAGAAAAGTTCTCTATTAGGAACTACAAGGCTTGGGAAGGGATATAAACAATGAAATGAAAACCTTAGCCATCAAATTTGCTTCTATTTGGGTAGTAAAAAAGGTTATAGGAGGATAATACTAGAATAATATTCTCAAATAATGGTTGGAGCTCTAGATTGCATGATGAAATTTACTTTGAACACATGGAGGCTGAGGATTCCTGTCACTCAAATTAAGGAATTGTGGAGGAAATTAGATGATGTGATTCTAGTTTATATGAGTAGAGATCTAAATAAAGTGGTAAATTTTTTGGCTAAAATGGGCACTAAGAAGGAGGTAGGGGTTCAATCGCACAATGACATGGCTATTGAGGATGAGATGATTAGGCAAGTTGGTGAGAAAATCCAGTGTTTAGCTAATTTGGACAACCATTCCAGAAATATGGTTTAGGAGATTTGTGATCCAATGTAGATCTTATTTTATAGTTGTAAACATGTGAACAACCATTGTAGAAATATGGTTTAAGATATTTGGCTCTAATGCAAATATTATTTTACTATTGTAAACATGTGTTCTCTTTGGCTAATGTTGGGAGAAGTCTCATCCCAACTTGTAAATGATCTTTGTTTTAATACAAGTTTTTTTAAATTATTTTTCAAAAAACAAGGAACTGTCTATTCAGTATGATCCTAATTTAAGGAATAACATTCTTGATGAACCTAAGGAATATGTCTTATCAAAATTTTAAGACTCTCTTAAAGTACCATGTACCATTCAGGAGAACATAATTGGTAAATAAAATGTAGTTTTAGAATTTAATACCTCTACCATTAATAAGGAAATTCCATCAACTGATCAAGACAAGTCAAAAGATTCTATAATAGAGCCAGGAGAGGATAAATATGATGAAAAAAAAAATTGTGAAAGAATATTAAGGAATAGAATAATAAGACCTACTTTTATATAAGCAAGGTAAAAAGAGGAAAACCCTCAAATTATCAAGTAAGATCGAAGGAAGCAAGAACAAACATAGAGAAAGAAACATAAATTAAGTTGGTTGAACTTATCTTTACCAAATAACAAAATTATATTGGTAATACACAGGTGGGGCCAAAATCCCCTATTGAGACATGATTATCATCTCATGGAATATAAGGTGTGCTAATGCCCCTAAAATCATAGGTGTATTATGTTTAAGTAATAAGCCTAATATTCTTTGTATCTAGGAAACTAAAATGATAAAATAAAAAGTTTTAAAAACTATGAAAGCAGTATGGACAAGATGTAAATGGGATGCTATAGATTATGAAGGAGAGGTAGGGGTAATTCTAACTTGTTGAAATCCTTCTAGAACCTCTTGTGTAACCATTCATAAAACTAGGCATTGGATAGCCTCTTTAGTCACTTTCTACTTTGTAGATATATGTTTCATCCTTATCAATGTCTATGGACCTAAAACTCAGTTAGGTAGATTAGAAGTTTGGAGTGGGATTGAAGCCTTTATGAGAAGTAAATACCAAGAAACCCAATTTATGATCATTGAATATTTTAATGCCATAACCAAGCTGAATGAAAAATTTAGGAAAAATAGGAAACTGACCCAAAGTATGAAAGATTTCTTAGCTTTTATTCAAAACAATATGAAGAACATAAGCTTATATTGAGAGGGAGGGTGAATAGTATAAGATCACTTTTTACTTTTCTTTACTCAAACAACATTATCCAATATATCAATGGCAATACCAACAATAGTAATCAAAGCAATGCAAAAATCACCCTACACAATAGAGACACCAATTTAATGTGGTTCACCCAATGTGGGCTACTCCACGAAGAAATATTTCACTAAATTTTTCTCAAAAAATCTCTTGGGAATCCTTCCCTATTACAATGTTTATGGACCTCTATCCAAAGGAGACACCAATCCCCTAATATAGTTTGTGGGTACCAACCCATAGGAGACACCAATCTCCTTAGCTGGTTCATGGATATCTATCCATAGGAGAACTCCTCCTCTAATATGGATGGTGATCCTCCACTACACTAGATTATGGATCTCTATCCATAGAAGACTCTATACTCACTCATAATATCTCTGTCCTCACTGCCTTGGCTAATGGATCTCTTTGTCACCTCCAAAGTGGTGAGCATAAATTATGTCTAAAAAAAAAATCATTTCTCTTCCATAAATTATCAATCCGATAAGTCTGTAAACTTACAAGTATCACACACGATATATGCCTACAATGTGGGGGAATGAATCCTTCTGTACCTTATTTAGTTTGGTGGGGAATTTTCATGTATTTGAATGTTAGCCAAACCAAATAAACTAAGTGCAGAAAATTAAATAAATAAATTACAATACCAAAAATGAAATGCTGAAAATAAAGTGCAAGAAAATAAACACACACAACTGAATTAAATTAAAGCAAGAAATAAAATAATAAATCTAATCTACTAAAAAAATAACAGAAATAAAATAGGGGAGGACTACTGTAGGGAGTGGGCCCAATATCCCGCATATAGTCCGCCCGACTAGCTACGTAGAGCTCGCTCGAATAAGAGGAGTTGCACTCTTAATCAATTAAACAAAGAATGAAATGGAAATAATTTTTGTGTAAGATTAATCATTGTCCTCCGTTCATCTGGCCTGCATATTTATATAAAGCACGACCAAATATTTTTACAATAACAAATAAATCTATTTTAATCACATAATGCTATTAGTTACATTTGGTTCATACACATGTATTAATCCACTATTTTAAAGTGTGTCTGTTCACCATAAGGATAAATATAAAAATCCTTAGGTGTACGTAACAAACACATCCTTAAATTAATGCATCCTAAAAATAATATGCTTTAAGAGCTTTACAAATTCAACCGACCAATCAGTTAATAATAAAAATACTTTATTCTAATTTAATAATAATGCATTATTAAAATATCCCCCTTTATCTTCACGTGCAACAATCTCTTTAGCCTCCTGGTCAACCAGTAAATGTTGACTTAGTCTCCAATGCAAGCACTTCCAATATGTGGGAGGAAGTAAGGCGCTTCCCATACATGGGAGTAAGGTGCCAGAGTAAATCGCCTCCCCATGTATGGGAGTAAGGTGCTAGAGTAAGGTGCATCCCCATGTATGGGAGTAAGGTGCCAAAGTAAGGCACCTCCCCATGTATGGGAGTAAGGCGCCACAATAAGACATCTCCCATATATAGAGTAAGGCACCAGAGTAAGGCGCCTACTCCATATACCTTAGACACAATTAAAAAGAAGCATGCTAGGTCCATTTGGGAGGTAGACTGGGAAAACACCATATTAGTAACAAAACCTGCATTTATACACAGTTTCCACTAAAAACACCCGTTAAGCATAATACCAGATTTTCTATCAATTATATGCATAAGTTAAATAAAAATATATCTCACATGCTAATTAAACCAGTAATGATGCCCCTTAATAGTATATATAAAATAAGCATTTCTGGTGCTCATCATCCCCCCATGCCTAAATATTGTCACATCCTCGTGACAACAACCCCCCGGATAATATTTTTTTTTCATTGAGTATTGCTTTGTTTTTTTTTCTTCCTTTGAGCATGACTATTTTTTTCATTGACCACTACTATTTTTTTTTTTATTAAACACATATGTACTAGTAGAAGTCAAAAACATGTCATGAATGATTACTGTGGATAAATGGGTAAATCATGACCACACTGTTCAGACCAAATTACCATTGCACTATATTTTTCTTCATTAAGCACTACGACACCAGTGAAAGTGTTGGATGTATCTCATCCTTTGTAGAGGAAGTACTATACGGTAGCCCCCTAGAAGGATTCATCTATATGAGACAACCTGAAGGATTCATTGCTAAAGGAAAGGAGGATTTTGTATGTAAGTTAAAGAAATATCTGTACGGACTGAAATAGTCACCTAGAATGTGGTATCAAAAATTTGATACTTATGTTTAAGAACTTGATTTTGTTTGTAGCAATGCTGGTCATTGTGTATACTCAAATAAAATTGGTAATGAACTTGTCATTATAGTTTTGTATGTTGATGATATGTTACTAATTAGAAAAAGTAAGGAAATGATCAGGGAAGTGAAGTCTCAGTTAGCATCACAGTTTGACATAAAAGATATTGGCCCTACAAATTTTATTTTAGACATACAAATAAATAGAGATTGTTTAAATAAAAAGTTATGGCTGAATCATAAGAAGTATGTTGAGATAGTATTGAAGAGATTCATTATGCAGGATTGCAAACTAGTGAAGGTACCTATTCTTTTGGGGGAAAAATTGTTTGTTGAACAATGTCCAAAAATAGAAGAAGAGATAGAAAAAATGTCCCATGTTTCTTATGCAAATGCTGTAGGGAGTTTAATGTATCCCATGGTATGTACTAGACCAGATATTGCCCATGCAGTGGGAGTTTTGAGCAGATACATGTCTAAACTTGGTAAAGAGCATTGGATTGTTGTAAAAAGAGTTTTGAGATATTTGCGTGGTACATCTAATTTTTCAATCTGTTATGAAGGTGTAGGTAACAAAAATATATCCTTAGATATAGAAGATTTTATTGATGCAGATTGGACTAGAGATCTTGAAAATAGAAGATATATTATTATGTATTCAACTTGTTTGGAGGGGTTATTAGTTGGATGAGAAAAAAGTAAACTATTGTTGCTCTTTCAACCACTGAAATTGAATACATGGTAGCCACTGATGCAATTAAGGAAGCAGTATGGCTACAAAGACTATGTGCTGAGATTGGGTTATTTCAAGGAGCTATGAAGATAAATTATGATATCTAAAGTGTTATATTTTTGGCAAAGAACTTAGCTTACCATTCAAGAACAAAGCACATTGATACAAAGTACCACTTCAGTAGGGACATGATTGAATAAAAGAAAGTGTTATTAAAAAAAGTAGATAATAAGGTAAATGTTGTAGATGCTTTAACCAAGGCAGTTAACATAGAAAAATTCATATTTTTTACAGTTGAAATGGGTCTGGCAAGATTGAGTTTTGGAAATAACATTGATTACAACCTTCTTGCAAAGTATTCAACAAGTGGGAGAATGTTGGATGTGTCTTATCCTTTGCAGAGGAAGTACTATACGACAGACCCCTACTTCGGTGATCCCTATTTTTTTGGAGATATTATCGGAGCTATTTTTGAAGGCGTTGGTGGGATTCCCATGATTTGTGGGTATGGGTGGTTTTAGCCCATGATATTGTACCCAAGGTATTCTAATATCACATTGTGGTTTAGGGTTGTAAGAGTTTCCTTTATATTGATTTTAATGTCCCATTATGGGCAAGGAGTGAATAATAATATCAAAGGAGGTGTGGCTCTTGTTTGTTGGAGTAGCCCATATTGGGTGAACCAGGGTAAATCTCATGTGTTCTATGTGCATGATTTATTGTGAGTTATTGTTTTCATATGAGTTATTTATTTCTATATTAATTATCTTGGAATAAGTTTGGGTAAAATTCTTCAGAAAGTACACTGCACTGATTTTGATAAATGCTACCATGTAATTACCCATCCAAGCCTTTAGGTAGCTATCATAGGGCCACATTTTTCATTTTTGTATATTGGTAAAATTTGGTGAGATCAAATTTAAAAATAAGTGTGGTTGCCTGCCGCTACGTTTGCCCATATTTGAAACACATTTGATCCATCTCTAGAACTTCCTTTGTGGTACATAATAACATCATCCATATGTCTTGGCCACCATTATCACAATGCAGCAGTGCCAAATTTATTTACGTGAATGCCACAATTTTCTTTTTTCCCTTTTTTTTATTTTTAAATTGTTCCTGGGTAATAAATTTTTATATCCGAGGCATGTCATATGCTTGAAATTTTATGGGAGAGTTTGACAGAGAGAATTTTAAAGGGCATCTACTGAGTTTAGCATAGAAATTATTTTTAAAATAATCGTACACATAATTAATAGAAAACTCAATACATACCTGGGTGATTTTTGTAGATTTCGATCTGTAGCATGCTGGTGGTGTAAAAATATCTTCATGTTGCCTATAATCCTGGTGTACCATAAAATGAGATTGTTGTGACATTGGTGCTCTAGAGGATTTTAAATATATATATATATATATATATATATATATATATATATATATATATATATATATATATATATATATATATATATATATATATATATATATATATATATATATTTTTTGGCTACCTTCACACCACTAATCTTCATTGTTGTTCTACCTCTGAGCGTTGTTGCTCCCGTAGTGAAGTCGATAAATTGAACAAGTTTTGATCAACCATTAAACTACGAGTAAACAACTAAATCATAACCACCACAGAGAATGAAGCATGATGTTTTTTCTATGGTGTTCTCCTTAAGCGAATATTGATGATATCCAATTATTCCATTGAGGCATTCTTTTTGTAGGTGTGGATTCTAGCATTACAGCCATAGTTTACCACTATTTTTTTTATTCTTTTTTTTTTCAACATGAACTCTCTTCTATTGGTGTTGTCATGCAGTGATAATTCTCTATTTGAGAGTGAGCATGCTATCATAAAATATGGATACTAGCTCATGCTCTTCCCCTATTTTATTTGTAGGAGATTCAGGTTTACCCATATCCTCCCCCACTTAAATTTGTGACGCACTCATCGCCAGTAACAGGTCCCTCTATGCAATAGTTATGTAGCCCTCTAAACATCAAGTCCCACATCAAGCAATAGGAACCCCCAATATAGGAAGAAGAAGTTGAGCATTGTTGGGATAAAGTGGATCTGCAGTTCTCTTCTCCAAGAAGAGCTACAAAATTTTATTTTTTTAGTACTCTTCTCTTTCCCAGCCATTCAATTTTTTTTTATGGCTTCTCACAGAAGTTACATGTTTCTAATGATGAGCATCAAGGTGCCTTATTACTATTGAGAAGTCAATAGTCATTGATTTATCTACTATTGCAGAGTTGATCAGGCTCTCCAAAACTTTTATCATGCCACATCAACATCTGCTTCATCCAAGAATAGAGGTGGTTTCCTTTACGGAGAATGAATACCCACGTCTATGCCTAGTTGGGGACTATCTCCTCTGGATGGAAATAGTCAAGTTTCTACCTCCTAAAAAAATCATGCAGTTTCATGGATGTTGAGCCAATTTAGGCCTTGCCTCCTAATATGCCTATTTTTCGTACAATCAGGCCACTTCCCATACGAAAGAAAAATAACTGAAACACACGAAAGTAGAGAAAATAGGAATCATGAAATCCATGTCTGTTAGGCCCTAGCTCTCAGTATGCCTAAAAATTGCATGCGGTTCAGGATTTCCTACAAAGCAAAAAAAAAATTATGCTAAGCAAGACAAGTTCTGTGCGGCATTTTTTTAGGGGGGTGTGGTGTGTGGCGCCTTACTCTAAAATTTTTAGAGTAAGGCGCCTTACTATGGGAGTAAGGTGCCTCCTATTTTTTTTTTTTGAATTTTTGGGAGTGGGGTGTGTGGTGCCTTACTCTAAAATTTTTAGAGTAAGGCGCTTTACTATGGGAGTAAGGTGCCTGCTATTTTTTTTTTCAAAAGTGATCAAGTGCTTTTGCTGATGGACATTGAGTGGTGCATCCCTCCACTAATGGATATTGAGTGGTGCATACCTCTACTAATGGATCAAGGCATATTTTTTTGGATTAAGGTGCCTACCTCAGTAAGGTTCCTACCTCAATAAGACACCTACCTCAGTCAGGTGCCTACCTCGATAAGGTGCATACCTTAGTAAGACACCAAAGTAAGGTGTCTTCTTGGTGCTTGCTTGAGTAAGGCACTCCTAAAAACTATTGGTATGGTTTGGGGTCTCCCCCATGTCGATGTCACCTCATGTAAAAATCTCACTTCACCAAATATAACATCTCCTTATTTATCTATATCACACTTCATGCTATCCTACAAAACATAAAAAAAAATAAAGGCATTAAAATAAAATTATAACTATTTTTTTTTCATCTATTCTTCCATGACCATAACAAATTTTGGCTCATCATTTTTTTCATCATCTACATCAAAGAACAGAATGTCAACTACAACAATGTGAGTTGGGGATTTTAAAATTTAGTGGCCAAGCTAGAGAACTGTCACCGATCCGCCCTAGGAATTTGATTGAATGTGCTGTGTACTGGAACATCTTCTCCATCAATTTTTTTGTGAGAAATAATGAACTTTATGCACTGTGACAAAAAATTTCTCCATAATTTTAGATCCTCACCATCTCTTTGTAAATTTGGCATCCTTTCCACTGTAGTGAGACTCTATCTCCTCTCTGCATTTTCTTTTCCCACATATTTTAACAGAATGAAAATGCTATCGTAAAAATTATAATATTGGCACTATGCATTAAAAGTGGAGGCTACATAGGCTGTAATTGAGCCAGACAACTACGCAACCTAGTGTACAAAAATTATGTTCCATGTACCAGGATTTATGACAACCAACAACTCTGAATATTTGAAACACCCAACTCTTCATCAATAACACATAAAAATATTTAATTCGACTTTTGATATATCTCAAGAGCACTAACTCTTTGGATGCATTGTATGGATTGTCATAATTAACAATAGCTTTGTGCATTTTCTCACCATGTGCTCCTGAATGCATCGTTTTTTTTCAATTGGGTAGCCCTAACACATGTGCATCTAAATCAAACCGATTTCCCACTCTGAATTATTTCCTTCGCAGGTAGAATTAGAGCAACACTATGATCCTCTACTTTTGAGAGTGGGGATAAATCAATCTGTTCACCATCATCTATGGTGTGTGTCGGGTGTTCAACTGTGATGCTTCCATGAGACACCTCGTTGAGATTTTATGTGCTATTTTTTTCTAGCCACTATGAGCTCCATTCATATTTTTTTATCGTGCTCAGGCACCATGTGGACTTCGTGCAGACATCTAATTTCTTCTAGGCTCCTCCCCTATTTTTTTAGCTACCGGTTGGAGATTTCTCATTTCCCTTCTAGACCAAGCTGGTCCTCAGGAAAGAGGATACTCTCTTCCAACGGGTAGCAAAAAAACTCTATTTTAGCTTTGCATTTTAATTTGGAGTCTTTTTAGTAGAAGATTTATTTTTTCATGAACACTGCAACCAACATTCATTGTGTTTTTGGTGGTATTGATGAAGGTGGGATCTCCCCCATGCCTACATATGAACTAGTCTTCTCAAACATCTCCTTCTTGATCAACTAGTTTCATATGTTGTAGCATGAGAAGACTATTTTCCTTCATGGGCTCACAACCAAACTCTTTCAACATTACAAAAAAATGTGTAGGCCAAAAAATGACAATTTTTAGGCTAGAAACTTGAAGAAAACATGGCACAACCATATTTTAAAATACATGCTAGTTTCTGATTCACTAGGTCACCTTAAGTGCAAGTGAAGAGCATACTCCATACCAAGATGTTCTCTTTAAATTATGTTGTCATTTTCCTGCATCATTAAAAGAATTTGCCAATATATTGCAAAGTGTCAAGCCTGTAAAAATGAATTTTCAATAATTAAAACTAAGATTTTGGAGGCATAATTTCTCAATGGTTTTTGTATAAAAACACATCCCTAAAATTTTTTAATCAGACTTGGGTTGTGCTATTTCTTTTATTTCTTGAAACCATTAAGAACATGATGGAAATCCTTCATTGCCTAATTTTTTTAATTTTTTTCAACAACACCATTTATTCCTACCTCTACACTTAATATGGTACATTAGGTTCATTCCCATGTTTACCCGAGGAGCTAGATAATGCAAACTGTTGCCTATGGGATTTGGATCTGACTGTACCGAAAACTATTTTGGCCTTGTAAAAAGGCCCTTGGTGGACTCACACTTCTCAGGTAGAAGATCTACAGGTATTTTTAAATGGGATTTTTATCTGACCTATAAATTAGAACACTACAATTTTGACACTCCCCAACAACGACGCCAAAATGGTGAGCAGAAATTATGTCTTGAAAAACAATCATTTCTCTTCCATAAATTATCAATCCGATAAGTTTGCAAACTTTTGAGTGTCACGCATAGTATATGCCTACCATGTGGGGGAATGAATCTATCTATACCTTATTTAGTTTGGTGGGGGATGTTCGTGCATTTGAATGTTAGCCAAACCAAATAAACTAAGTGTGGAAAATTAAATAAATAAATTACAATACCAAAAATGAAATGCTGAAAATAAAGTGCGGGAAAATAAACACACACACACAACTCAATTAAATTAAAGCAATAAATAAAACAATAAATCTAATCTAATAAAAACAAATAACATAAATAAAATAGGGGAGGATTACTACAGGGAGTGGGCCCAAGCTCCTGCAGATAGTCCGCCCGGCTAGCTATGTAGAGCTTGCTCGAATAAGAGGAGTTGCACTCTTAATAAATTAAAAAAAAAATGAAATGGAAAATAATTTTTGTGTAAGATTAATCATTGTCCTCCATTCATCTAGCCTGCATATTTATATAAAGCATGGCCAGATCTTGTTACAATAACAAATCAATCTATTTTAATCACATAATGTGATTAGTTACATTTGGTTCATACATAGGTATTATTCCACTATTTTAAAGTGTGTCCATTCACCATAAGGATAAATATAAAAATCCTTAGGTGTACATAACAAACACATCCTTAAATTAATGCATCCTAAAAATAATATGCTTTAAGAGCTTTACAAAGTCAACCGACCAATTGGTTAATAATAAAAATACTTTATTCTAATTTAATAATAATGCATTATTAAAATATCCCTCCTTTGTCTTCACGTGCAACAATCTCTTTAGCCTCCCAATCAAACAATAAATGTTGAATTAGTCTCTAATGCAAGCGCTTCCAATATGTGGGAGGGAGTAAGGCACTAATAAGGCACCTACCATGTATGGAAGTAAGGCACCAGAGTAAGGTTCCTACTCCATATACCGTAGACACAATTGAATAAAAGCATGCCAGGTCCATTTGGGAGGTAGACTAGGAAAACACCATATTAGTAACAAAACCTACATTTATACATAGTTTCCACTAAAAACACCCATTAAGCATAATACTATATTTTCTATCAATTATATGCATAAGTTAAATAAAAATATATCTCACATGCTAATTAAACTAGTAATGATGCCCCTTAACAATGTATATAAAATGAGCATTTTTGGTGCTCATCACAAAGCTTACTCTCAGCTCTATCTCAAATCTGCACTAAACACAGTCCTTCGATCTAGCACAAATATGCTCAATATTTATCTCTAATATACACTAAACATAGTCCTTAAGTCTAGCACAAATCTTCTCAATATCTATCTCTGATCTACACTAAACACAGTCCTTTGGTATAGCACAAATCTACTCGATATCTATCTTCGATCTGTACTAAACATAGTCCTTCAGTCTAGCACAAATTTGCTCAATCTCTATATTTGGTATGGTACAAATCTATCCTAAAATATACACCAAACTCTATCTTCAAATCTGTCCTCAAGCCTTAACACAAAGCTTGATCCAATCACAAATCAACTTTGCTAGATCTGCCCCAAACCTTAACTCAATGTTTGAACAAATCAATCAATCAAATCTGCTCTCAAGTCTTCTCAAAGACTTACCTTAAATCTACTTAAAATGTCCTATCAAGAACTTGTCCAATCTACTCTCAAGTATTCACTAAGACTTACCTCAATTCTTTATTATAAGATTCCACAAAAGCTCACACTAATTTATCCACAAGTCTTCACCAAGACTTACCTCAAATATGCTCAACAAGTTCTCACTAGAACTTGTCCAATATGCTCAACAAGTCTTCACCAAGACTTACCTTAAATATGCTCAACAAGTTCTCACTAGAACTTGTCCAATCTTCTCAATAAGTCTTCACCTAGACTTACCTCAAATCTGCATTGTAAGCTTCCACAAAAGATTACTAAACTCAACTCAATCTATCACATAAAACCTCTTTCAATCACACACAAGTTTCACACAGAATCTTGTTTTACCTCAAAAACATATAGAGAATGATTAGAGACTCAATATGTTTAACACTCACAAAAATCTATTGGAAATATGAGCAAGATTTGTTGTCATTGATGTCAAGAGTCAGTTTCAGTAATTAGTGCAAGAGAAAGATTGCTTCTAGGCCTAAGGAAAAATAATATTATAATATTCCTATTATAATATTCAAGGTGGTCAGATGAGGTCTAAAGAGCAAAAGGAAGGCCCAAGAAAAATAATATTATAATCTTGTATTATAATATTAAAGGTCTAAGGTTAAGACCTAAAGATTTAAATTAATTATAATTTTTTATTATAAATTTATTTTTAACTTATATTATTTTTATTAAATTAATTATAATAAATTATAAATTAGTTTATGATTTAATTTAATTAAATAACCCTAAGGTTAGGGTTACAAGGGCAAGCGACTAAGTTAAATGGCATCGACGTCGACTAAAATTCTCATCCGTCGACGTGCCAAGAAGGACAACACATTGGTATAAATACCATGTGCTTTGGAAAACCCAAAGTCACCTTCGATCGAATCTTTGAGAGTGCATGCAAAAATTTGTGAACTGCGTGGAAGAAAAGGACAACATTTTTGTTTACGTGGTAGTCATCGAAGGCATAAGAGGGAGGAGGCTTGGAGCCTCATAGCCAACCGTGGTGGTTGGGCCAATGGTAGGCGATTGTGTGCTTAGGGTGCTAATAGGCGGGAAGTCCCATGATCAAAACCCGATGGCTGCATTTTGGTAGAGGTTCACATTTTTGGTTTTGGTGCCAAGGCAAAGCAATAAAGCGCATGAGGTGCTTCTTGCTTCTAAGGTGAGCACCTAGCTCACGTGGCACGTGGGCCATGACTAGGGCACTGTGGAGGCACAAGTGGGGGAGTTCGAATCCCATCGAAGGCAAAGGTATTTAATTTTTGGAAAATTAAATTGCTTCTAAGGTTTAAGGTGGCATGATTAATTTTTGTTAAAGGGGAGTTATAAGGTTTTAAGGAATAATTATTTTATTGTGATTTTTGATAAAGTGATTTGAGATAGGAGTTATAAGGTAGAAAAAGGAAATTATATTTTTGTTGGGATAAGCTATGATGTGTTAAATACTTTGAGAAAAGAGTTAAGGGTTCATAAAGAAAATTATTGTGATTATTTTCTTTAAACAAATTGTTGGCTTATATTTTGAAGTGTGGAGATTATAAGGTGTAATAGAGATTTATTGCTATGTATGGTGAAATATTTTGAGGGATCATTTGAGTGAATTTTTGAGAAGATATTGCTACCTAACCTTTGAGATTGGCAAAGAGTTGATTGTGATTGAGACAGGTGTTTGAGGTCAAATCTTCTTCAAACAAAAAGGTAAGGGCACATTATCCTTGAGAGTGATTGTTGGATGTTGTGAATGCTAAGTTGGAGTGAAAAGGATTGTTTGATAAGCATTGTTGAGTTTGGTTTTCTAGAATGAAAGTTGATACTAGAAACCTTGTTTGATAAGCATTGTTGGAAATATTGAGTAAGCTTTCATATGCTTGACTAGGGTTTGTGAAAGAACATGAGTATCATTGTTATGTGAAGTTGTGAACTATCTTGAACTAGGGTTTGTGAAATATCATGAGTATCATTGTTATGTGAGGTTTGTTTGATAAGCATTGTTGACTAAGATTTCATTTAGTGATTGGTTGAGTGGAGTTGATTGAGCTTAGTTGGTTGGAAGTGTTGGAGTGATAGTTCAAGTTCTATGAAACAAATTGTTCCATATTCTGATTTGATTTGGAAGAGAGATTGAAAGTGATTGAGTGGTTGTGAGTGTGAAACATATTGAGTCTCTAACCATTCTCTATATGTTTCTGTGGTTGAACAAGAGAGATTAAAAGTGATTGAGCATTGTTGTGAGTGTGAAGCATATTGAGTCTCTAACCATTCTCTATATGTTTCTGTAAGTTAAACAAGATTATATGTGAAGCTTGTTTGTGTGATTGAAGAGGTTTTCTATGATAGAGTGAGTTGAGTGGAGTAAGCTTTTATGGAAGCTTACAATGCATATTTGAAGTAAGTCTTGGTGAAGACTTGTTGAGCAGATTGGACAAGTTCTAGTGAAGACTTGTTGAGCAGATTGGAAAAGTTCTAGTGAGGACTTGTTGAGAATTTGAGGTAAGTCTTGGTGAAGACTTTTTGAGAATATTGGACAAGTTCTAGTGAGGACTTGTTGAGAAGATTTGAGGTAAGTCTTGGTGAAGACTTGTTGAGAAGATTGGACAAGTTCTAGTGAGGACTTGTTGAGAAGATTTGAGGTAAGTCTTGGTGAAGACTTGTTGAGAAGATTGGACAAGTTCTAGGGAGGACTTGTTGGATAGATTTGAGATAAGTCTTTGAGAAGACTTGTGAGTAGAGTTGATTGATTGATTTGTTCAAACCTTGAGTTAAGGTTTGGGGTAGATCTAGAAGAGTTGATTTGTGATTGAGTCAAGATTTGTGTTAAGGCTTGAGGATAGATTTGAGGATAGAGTTTGGTGCAAATTTGAGGATAGATTTATACTAGACCAGAGATAGATATTGAGAATATTTGTGCTAGACCAAAGGACTATGTTTAGTGTAGATCAAAGATAGATATTGAGAAGATTTGTGCTAGATCAAAGGACTATGTTTAGTACAGATTTGAGATAGAGTTGAGAGTAAGCTTTGGAGGTGATAGAGTAGAGGATAATAGTCTCTAGTGGATAGAGATCCATTAGCCAGGGTAGTGAGGACAGAGATATTCTGAGTGAGGATAGAGTCTTAAGTGGAGAGAGATCCACAAGCCAGTGTAGTGGAGGTAGTAGTCTTCTAGAGGATCACCAGCCAGAGTAGAGGAGAAAGAGTTCTCCTATGGATAGAGATCCATAAACCAGCTGAGGAGATTGGTGTCTCCTATGGATAGAGATCCATGAACTTGATTAGGGGATTGGTGTCTCCTTTGGATAGAGGTCCATAAATATTGTAATAGGGAAAGGATTCCCAAGAGATTTGTTGAGAAAAATTTAGTGAAATATTTTCTCTGTGGAGTAGCCCACATTGGGTGAACCACGTTAAATTGGTGTCTCTATTGTGTGTGGTGATTTATGCATTGCTTTGATTACTATTATTGATATTGCCATTGATATATTGCATAATATTGTTTGGGAAAGAAAAGTAAAAAGTGGTCTTATACTATTCACCCCCTCTCAGTATAAGCTTGTGTTCTTCAATTGGTATTAGAGTGGGTTCCTTCGAAAGAGTTTAATAGCTTGAAGGAAAATCTTACAAGAACACAAATGGATTCTCAGAATGGATCATCAGGGAATTCAACACCATTGTTCGATGGGAACAATTATGCACTATGGAGCACAAGGATGAAGTTTCATCTAATGGCACTTGGAAATGAAATATGGGAAGCAGTTGAGAATGGATACATACCACCAGCAACTCCACCTACAGATAAATATGGTAAGCTTCTACATCATTACAATTCAAAGGCAATGAATGGAATTTTGAGAGGTTTGCATGAAACAAAGTTTATAAAGGTTATGCATTGCACATCAGCAAAGGAAATTTGGGATAAGTTGCAAGGCATATATGAAGGAGATAAAAAGGTCAAAAGGGTAAAGTTGCAAAATTTCAAGAGAGCATTTGAAGACCTAAATATGAAGGATGAGGAAAACATTGCGGCATATCTACTTCATGTGGATGAGGTTGTTAACTCCATGCAAGGACTTGGGCTTAAGGTTGAGGAAACAGATGTGTGTGATAAGATTTTAAGGTCACTTCCAAAAAGGTTTAGTGAAAATATTTCAGCTATAGAAGAGGTAAAAGATATTGAACTTTTGACAAGGGATGAATTACATGGCATTCTCACAACTTTTGAGATGAGAATAAAAGAGGAACCTATTCCCAGAAGGAAGCAGCCTTCAAAGTTACTAAGAAGACAAAGGGTAAGAAGTCAGATTCAAGAAATGAGTCATCCAGTGATGAAGAAGCAAATTATGGTAGAAGGAACAAGGACTCAAGAAAATATAAAGGTACGAAATCAGTTAGATGTTTCAATTGTGGAAAATATGGTCACTATGCATCTGATTGTCCAGAGGCTGGAAATAGCAATGATGAAGAAAAATAGGATCATAAGAACAAGGAAATAAGAAAACACAGGTACCAAAAGAAAAGTAGGGATGGACAAGGCAAGCAAGGAAAGAAGTTCTTCCAAAGGCATAAGAAGAGTTTCTATGCAGACAAGGCAGGTAAGAGCTCAAGTGATAGTGATGAAAGTTCCTCAGATAATGATAAATATGAAGTACTATTTCTAGAAAAAGAAAAAGATGATGTTAGAAAAAGGGCACCAATGATTCTCAAGTGTTTTAGATGTGGTAAATTTGGTCATCTTGAAGATAGTTGTACAAGGAATGGATTCAGTTTCAGTGAAGATGAATATGAAGATACACTTGAAGGACCAGAAGAAAGTCTTCTTATGGCAATAGAAGAAGAAGGAAATACTTCTAGTGGAAATAAATCAGAAAGGAATGAAGATGATCCCAAAGGCAAACAAATAGAGGAAGAATCATAGAAAGGAGAAGTTGATCTTGAGGGTGAGCTTATTCATGCCCTTGATGCATTAAGGGAGGTAAGAAAGCAAAACTCAAAACTCAAGCTTAAATTTCAAGAATGTGATGAAGAGAAAGGAAAGCTTATAGAGGATCTAACTAACTCAATAGCTAAGACAAGGAGATTCAAAGAGAAGTTAGAAGCAAAGGTTTTAGAATGTGAAATATTAGAGCATGAGGTAGCTTCACTAAGGAAGGAAGTAAAAGAGTCTAAGGACAAGTTACACAAGTTTGGGAGAAGCTCAAAGAAATTGGATAAGATTATCAAGATACAAAAACCTACATCAAGCAAGACAGGTCTTGGTTTTGAACAAGTACAAAGAAAACAAGGAGAGGAGTCAATCTCAAGCTCCGAAGAAGAAGAAGCTTTAGAAGAAGAGAGTGTAAGAGAGAGTGAGACTTCTGAGGATGAGTTGGACAATAGAAAGTTCAACAAGGAAAGGAACAATGCACAAATGAGGAACAAATGGAACAGGAACCAACATAGGGTAAAAGAAACTAAGAGACCAATGGGGTCAAGGCAAGGTAGTTTCAATGGAAGATGCTTCTCATGTCATAGGTTTGGGCACAAGGCTACACAGTGTAGGACACATGAAAGATAGGAATATGGGAATTTTAGAAATAGGCAGCTTTTTCAAGGGTATTGCTACTCTTGTAATCAGTTTGGGCACAAGGCAGTAAATTGTAGGGTTCATGATAGGAATGGATATGGCTTCACCAGGAGAAACCCCAAGATATTTGCACCTCCAAGGAATAACAACATTAAGTGTTATAAGTGCAATAATAATGGGCATACAACAAAGTGGTGTAGAGCAAAAATTCCAGAGACAAGCAGGAACAAGAATAGTTAGAGGAATCAGAAGGATCAGTTGAGGAAGAAAGTGGACAAAGGTAAAGATCGATGCTTGTTGGGAGTAGAAATACTCCCACCCCAGAATTAACCACCTCAAGAGGAGGTGGGGGAGGGGCTAAGCTAAGAGTCTCATTCTTAGCCCCGAGCCCCAAAGGTGACCCTTTGCCATTGATGTCAAAGGGGGAGAGATTTGAGTTAGGGGGAGAGCATTCAGTCAGGGGAGTAGTTTCTTAGGGGGAGTAGAATAGAAAGAGGTAAAGGAAATGGTAAAAGGTAAATGGGTTGCCATCAATGACAAAGGGGGAGATTGTTGGAAATATGAGCAAGATTTGTTGTCATTGATGTCAAGAGTCAATTTTAGTGAGCAATGCAAAAGGAAGGATGTCAAGAGTCAGTTTTAGTAATCAGTGCAAGAGAAAGATTGCTTCTAGGCCTAAGGAAAAATAATATTATAATATTCCTATTATAATATTCAAGGTGGTCAGATGAGGTCTAAAGAGCAAAAGGAAGGCCCAAGAAAAATAATATTATAATCTTGTATTATAATATTAAAGGTCTAAGGTTAAGACCTAAATATTTAAATTAATTATAATAATTTCATTATAAATTAATTTATAACTTAATTTAATTAACTTTAAAGTTATTAAATTAATTATAATAAATTATAAATTAGTTTATGATTTAATTTAATTAAATAACCCTAAGGTTAGGGTTACAAGGGCAAGCGACTAAGTTAAATGGCATCGACGTCGACTAAAATTCTCATCCGTCGATGTGCCAAGGAGGACAACACATTGGTATAAATACCATGTGCTTTGGAAAACCCAAAGTCACCTTCGATCGAATCTTTGAGAGTGCATGCAAAAATTTGTGAACTGCGTGGAAGAAGAGGATAACGTTTTGTTTACGTGGTAGTCATCGAAGGCATAAGAGGGAGGAGGCTTGGAGCCTCATAGCCAACCATGGTGGTTGGGCCAATGACAGATGGTTGTGTGCTTAGGGTGCTAATAGGTGGGAAGTCCCATGATCAAAACCCGATAGCTATGTTTTGGTAGAGATTTACGTTTTGGTTTTGGTGCCAAGGCAAAGCAATAAAGTGCATGAGGTGCTTCTTGCTTCTAAGGTGAGTGCCTAGCTCACATGGCACGTGGGCCATGGCTAGGGCGCTATGGAGGTACAAGCGGGGGAGTTCGAATCCCGTCGAAGGCAAAGGTATTTAATTTTTGGAAAATTAAATTGCTTCTAAGGTTTAAGGTGGCATGATTAATTTTTGTTAAAGGGGAGTTATAAGGTTTTAAGGAATAATTATTTTATTGTGATTTTTGATAAAGTGATTTGAGATAGGAGTTATAAGGTAGAAAAAGGAAATTATATTTTTGTTGGGATAAGCTATGATGTGTTAAATTACTTTGAGAAAAGAGTTAAGGGTTCATAAAGAAAATTATTGTGATTATTTTCTTTAAACAAATTGTTGGCTTATATTTTGAAGTGTGGAGATTATAAGGTGTAATAGAGATTTATTGCTATGTATGGTGAAATATTTTGAGGGATCAATTGAGTGAATTTTTGAGAAGATATTGCTACCTAACCTTTGAGATTGGCAAAGAGTTGATTGTGATTGAGACAGGTGTTTGAGGTCAAATCTTCTTCAAACAAAAAGGTAAGGGCACATTATCCTTGAGAGTGATTGTTGGATGTTGTGAATGCTAAGTTGGAGTGAAAAGGATTGTTTGATAAGCATTGTTGAGTTTGGTTTTCTAGAATGAAATTTGATACTAGAAACCTTGTTTGATAAGCATTGTTGGAAATATTGAGTAAGCTTTCATATGCTTGACTAGGGTTTGTGAAAGAACATGAGTATCATTGTTATGTGAAGTTGTGAACTATATTGAACTAGGGTTTGTGAAAGATCATGAGTATCATTGTTATGTGAGGTTTGTTTGATAAGTATTGTTGACTAAGCTTTCATTTAGTGATTGGTTGAGTGGAGTTGATTGAGCTTAGTTGATTGGAAGTGTTGGAGTGATAGTTCAAGTTCTGTGAAACAAATTGTTCCATATTATGATTTGATTTGGAAGAGATATTGAAAGTGATTGAGTGGTTGTGAGTGTGAAACATATTGAGTCTCTAACCATTCTCCATATGTTTCTATGGTTGAACAAGAGAGATTAAAAGTGATTGAGCATTGTTGTGAGTGTGAAGCATATTGAGTCTCTAACCATTCTCTATATGTTTTTGTAAGTTAAACAAGATTCTATGTGAAGCTTGTTTGTGTGATTGAAGAGGTTTTCTATGATAGAGTGAGTTGAGTAGAGTAAGATTTTGTGGAAGCTTACAATGCAGATTTGAAGCAAGTCTTGGTGAAGACTTGTTGAGAGATTGGAAGTTTGAGGACTTTTAGATTGGACAAGTTCTAGTGAGGACTTGTTGAGAAGATTTGAGGTAAGTCTTGGTGAAGACTTGTTGAGCAGATTGAGACAAGTTCTAGTGAGGACTTGTTGAGAAGATTTGAGGTAAGTCTTGGTGAAGACTTGTTGAGCAGATTGGACAAGTTCTAGTGAGGACTTATTGAGCAAATTTGAGGTAAGTCTTGGTGAAGACTTGTTGAGAAGATTGGACAAGTTCTAGGGAGGACTTGTTGGATATATTTGAGATAAGTATTTGAGAAGACTTGTGAGTAGAGTTGATTGATTGATTTATTCAAACCTTGAGTTAAGGTTTGGGGTAGATCTAGCAGAGTTGATTTGTGATTGAGTCAAGCTTTGTGTTAAGGCTTGAGGATAGATTTGAGGATAGATTTTGGTGTATATTTGAGGATAGGTTTATGCCAGACCAGAGATAGATATTGAGAATATTTGTGCTAGATCGAAGGACTATGTTTAGTGTAGATCAAAGATAGATATTGAGCATATTTATGCTAGATCGAAGGACTATGTTTAGTATAGATTTGAGACAGAGCTGAGAGTAAGCTTTGGAGGTGATAGAGTAGAGGAAAGTAGTCTCCAATGGATAGAGATCCATTAGCCAGGGTAGTGAGGACAGAGATATTCTGAGTGAGGATAGAGTCTTCAATGGAGAGAGATCCACAAGCTAGTGTAGTGGAGGTAGTAGTCTTCTAGAGGATCACCAACCAGAGCAGAGGAGAAGGAGTTCTCCTATGGATAGAGATCCATAAACCAATTGAGGAGATTGGTGTCTCCTGTGGATAGAGATCCATGAACTTGATTAGGGGATTGGTGTCTCCTTTGGATAGAGGTCCATAAATATTGTAATAGGGAAAGGATTCCCAAGATATTTGTTGAGAAAATTTTAGTGAAATATTTTCTCCGTGGAGTAGCCCACATTGGGTGAACCACGTTAAATTGGTGTCTCTATTGTGTGTGGTGATTTGTGCATTGCTTTGATTACTACTGTTGATATTGCCATTGATATATTGCATAATATTGTTTGGGAAAGAAAAGTAAAAAGTGGTCTTATACTGTTCACCCCCCTCTCAGTATAAGCTTGTGTTCTTCAAATTCAACTTAATCTCTTCTAAAAAACCTCTTCAATATTACAAAAAAATTTCACTAATTTTTTTTTTTTTAACCATAGAAACATATAGAGAATTGTTAGAGACTCAGTATGTTTCACACTCACAAACACTCAACCACTTTCAATATCTCTTTCAAATCAATTCATAATATAGAACAATTTGTTTCATAGAATTTGAACTATCACTCCAACTCTTTCCATCAACTATGCTCAAACAACTCAACTCAACCAATCACTTAATGAAACAAAGCTTGCTCACAAAACCCTAAGCAAGTGTTTCAAAATGCTTTCAATAAATCTCACTATGGAACTCAAACTTGACTCAAGATGATTCTAAACTCATATAACAATGATACTCATGTTATTTTACAAACCCTAATCATGCACATGAAGGTTTACTCAAATATTTCCAACAATGCTTATCAAACAACCTTACATAACAATGATACTCATTATCTTTCACAAACCCTAGTTCAAGATAGTTCTTAATTTCTCACTCAAATTTTCTCACCAAAATTTACCAATCATGTACATGAAATCTTACTCAACAATGCTTATCAAAAAAACCTTTTCAATCCAACTTAGCATTCACAACATTCAACAAATAATATTACGCTCACAAGGATTATATGCCCATACCTTTATTTTGAAGAAGATTTAATCTCAAAACCTGTCTCAATCACAATCAACCTCTTTGACAATATCAATGGTTAGATATCACAAATCTATCCTCAATATTTTTCTTCAAAAATATTTCACCATGCCAAAGTATTAAATCTCAATTAAACCTTATTTCTCCTTTCAAGACAATTTTCACAATTTAACTTTATTTCAACATATAACATATAGTACCCTTGGCATACCTTATTACTCCTTTTATAAACTTTAATCACTAAAAAATAAATCACAATATTAAACCTTTACTTTCTCTTTTATCCCCCTCTAAAGCATATAAATCCATTTTAATTTCCCACTAAGCTATTTCAACTTAATAAAACTTAGGGAAAATTTAAAATTAATTTCCACTCCTCACAATTTTGGATGCAACTTTAACCATAGGAAATTGAGAGCATACCTTGTAAATAACATCAAAATGCCTTGGCAGGATTCAAACACCCGATCCCCTTCTTTCAAGTGCCTTCGCACAACGCGCACCTACCAAGTGGGATACGTGACCTCATGCAAAGGTGGAGGCTCATGCCTCCCTTTTCTCCTTCATCCGACGATGTAAAATAAAACTTCATCTTTTACCTTGCCAAAATAGTGATCGTGCATATCGAACCCATGACCTGTCACCTACGAGCGACTTAGCACATCCCCTGGTTGCCAACCATGCTACCCAGTACTCTGTGATGTAAACGTCACTTCACTTGTATTTGCTCACTATTTTTTCTCCTTAATATTTTTAAAGCACATGCGTTCCTTCCTTTCAAACCTTGGCGCACTATTTACTTGGGTATTCAATTATTCGCATGAATAATTTCTTAAGGTGGAACTTACCACCTTTTATATACAATGTTATATTTCCAAAACATGTTTACACTTAAATTAATTCGAATTCAAATTTTATTATGGTGCTTTAAATTAATTTAAATTTAAATTTTACCTTAGGGTCTTTTGGAGGAATAATAATTTGATAACTCCTTGGCCTTCGTTTTTATTTAAACCAACTTGTAACTGGAAATATTATAATATTTTTATTTCCATTAACCTGCTTCTTTGCCTTGTTGGAAAAATTATTGGAGGACATTAATTACACCAAAACTTGGACATCAACCTTTAGATATAAATGCATGGATGACACTAAAACTTGGTCATCATCTTCTTGATATTAATGACTAAAAACCTTGCTCTCTTATTGACATAAATGACAACAAACCTTGCTCATATTTCCAACACAATAATCTATGGGAAGTTGAGTTTGAATAAAACAACTATACTTGGACCAACAAAAGGAGAGGCTAAAACCTAATAGCAAAAAATTTAGATAAATGCATTCTCTCATATCATTGGCTAGATGAAGGAACTTGTGCTAAAGTTAATACCTTAACAATGATTGGTTCAGATCACTGGCCATTAAGGGTTAAAATGGTGGTAAGTGAATTCAAAAAAGATCATATTTTAAATATGAGAAGATGTAGGAAGACCATCCTCAATTTACTGATATGATAGCTCAAACGTAAAATTCTTTTGGTAATGGTGGGTTGTATGCTCTTCCAAATAAAATTAAATCTATGAAATATAGATTAAAATAATGGAACAAAAACACCTCTAGAAATATTTTTGAGAAGAAAGAAGAACTACGAGATAAACTTTCAAAATATCAAAAAGGTGATCATAATAATCCAAGATTAGAGGAAAGGGAGTTGCTTAGTGAATATCATAATATTTTGAGTAAGGAAGAAAAATTCTTGATATTAAAATCAAGACAAACTTGGTTAAAAGGAGATAAAAATATAAAATTTTCTCATAGGATGGTTATAGTACAAAGATCAAATTCCAAAATTAGTAGAATTAAATCAATGGAAGGGATTTGGATTGAACATCAGAGTGAAATTAGAAAAGAGGATATCTTTTTATCAAACTATTCCAAGTTCATAGGAGATCAAAGTTCTTAATGATAAACTTCTTCAAGATGTTCCTTTAGTTATAACGAATGAAGAGAATATAAAACTGATGGAACCTATTAATCTAGAAAAATTTCATTTAGCTTTTTTCTCTTTTAATAAGGATAAATACCTAGGTACAGGTGGGCTCTCTGCAACATTTTTCCAATATAATTAGGATATAGTGAAGGATTCTTTATTGGTAATAGTGGAACAATATAAGATAAAATGATACATACCTTATAAAATAAATGCAACATATCTTACCCTAATTCTAAAAAAGAAGGATGTTGAATTGTTTGATTTTTAGATCAATAAGCCTATGTAACATGGCATATAATATTATCTCCAAAGTGATGTCAAATATATTAAGGCCATTGTTAGACAAAATTATTTCAGAAGAGCAAGGAGGATTTGTGAAAGGGAGACAAATTTTGGATGGGATCATAGTAGCTCATGAAGTTATACATTCAACAACTTCAAGAAAAGAGAAAAAAATGATCATAAAACTTGATATGAGTAAAGCCTATGATAAGGTTAAATGGGATTTTCTTTTACAATTTTAGAAAAGTTTTATTTTGAGAAGAAATGGGTTAGATGGATTAAAGCTTGTGCTCTACAATTTATTATTCATTATTGGTCAATGGGTTAGTGAAAAAATATTTTAAAGCCAAGAGAGGCCTTAGACAAGGAGATCATTTATCTCCTTAGTTTTTCATTATTATGGCAAATGTTTAAGTAGGAAATTAAATAAGGCTTACAAATATGGGATTATAAGAGGACTTAATGTTAGTAATAACATCGATAACATCACCCATCAACAATTTGTAGATGATACAACCCTTTTTGGAAGGGCAAGGATAAATGAGGCTAGAGCTTTGAATAAATTTTTAAAAGAGTACAAAAGAGCTTCAGGGTAAAAAGTTAATAGGAATAAATAAAAAATTTACTCCCTTAACACTCCTGCTAATATAAAAGCAAGAATTTACAGGTTGCTTCAAATGGAGTAGACAAATTTACCAACAACTTATCTAGGGATGCCTTTATTTGAGGGGAGAATGAGGATATATTTATGTAATCCAATTATTAATAAAATTCATAATAAACTTCCAGCTTAGAAAGGTAGATAATTATCATTATCAAGAAGAGTGCAATTAATTAAGTCATTCCTACAAGCCGTTCCAACATATTATATGTCATTGTATTCTATGCTAAAATTAGTTGAAATTTTTTTAATCTATATTATGTGATCCTTTTTATGGTCAGGTTTACATGATAAAATGAAATTTCCTTTGGTGAAATGGAGCAATTTGTGTGATGATAAAACTAGAGAAGGTCTTGGTTTAAGAGTTCTTACAAAATGCAAACTTAGCTCTTAGGGGAAAAGTAATCAGGAGATTGTACAAAGAGAGTCAAAGAAAATGGGCAAGAATTCTTCTAAGTATGTTGATCCCAATGATCCAAGTTTCATATTTACTGTATTCTCTATACCAAATGGTTTTGCTTTTTGGAATAGTTTAAAAAATCCATTGATATTATGATTAAAGGTTTATTATGGGTGGTGGAACTGGAGAAAATTTCTATTTGGATGGATACTTGGTGTGATAAAAAACCAATCAATTTAGATCCAATTTTGAAATCTTGGATGAGATTGCTTCAAAAAAAATATGGTGATAGGGTTTCAAACATTTTGTACAAGGATTGAGAAGGAAGATACAAAGAGAAACAAGATTGTTTTTACAAGTATACAATACATTGATGCTACGAGGCAATTGAGTAGAAATATAACAACTATGATTATTCCAAGGGGAGCCAAGAATAAATTGATTTGGGAGTTGAATAACTTAAGAGAATATACAACAAGAAGTGGATATAATGTACAACACCAAAAAAATAATAATGTCACTAGAATATGGAGAGATATTTGGGATAGCCCAAGCATTCCTAAAGTTAAAATATTTTTTTGGCTAGTAGGTCATAGAAGAATTTTATCCTGGGATAACCTTATGAAAAGGGGTTTTCATGGCTCCTCTCAATGTATTTTTTGTAAAAATAAGGAGAGTATAGACCATATCTTGGGACATTGATCAATAGTCTGGAATCTATGCCACTAAATTCTTAATATGTTTGTTAAATGCATGGTGATGAATAGTAGAATTGAATATTGGTTAACAAAATGGTAGAGCACTTATAAAAGTGAGGCTTTACAGACAATATGGATATATCAAAAGATACAATACTTTAAACTATATGGCTATAAAGGAATAGAAGAATATATAAAGGAAAGGAAAGTAGTTTAGAGGTAATAAAAAGAATATATGTTTAGCCATAAAGGAGTCTAAACCAACCCTATCAACTCACCCAATCCCTAATTTGAAATCAAAAAGCATTGATAGATGGAGTCAAGTCATTAAATAGAATTGTGATGTTGGGTATAAGAGAAGCTGAAAAAAGGTAAAGAATATAAAGTGGAAACCACCAAATGTGGAGTGGGTTAAATTGAATTTTGATGGATCATCTAAAGTAAATATAGGACCAACAAGAGGAGGAATAATTAGAAATAATAGAGGAGATATTTTGTGTCATTATATAGTGGATTTAAGACAAATAATGAAGCTGAAGCTTGGGTGGATTTAGAAGGGTTAAAAATATTTAAACAAATAAAATATAATAGAATATGGATAGAAGGTGATTCTCTCATAGTAATAAATGTAATTTTGAGGAAAGCAAAGGCTCCATGGAACATACAAGAGATAATTATAGAAATTCAAGATCTTGCTAAAGATTTTGAAGAAATTAATATTACACATATATTAAGGGAAGGAAACAAATGTGCAGATAAGCTAGCCAATAGAGGGGTTTTGATTGAGGATTGTGAAGTTAAATTATCCTTTCCATGGTTAGAGGAAGTAGAAAATTTAGTTGAAGCTAATAAGAAAATGTTGATTGTCTAAATCAATTAATGATTATGATTTACTTTAATGTTTTCCATTGGTAATATATGCTTTATTTTGTAATAATAATATGTTTTCATTTAGACTATTTATTATAATTTTTGTGGTCGAACTTGTGTTTCAGGAAGGAAACTAGCAATCCAGATTTGGTAAAGTGGACTATGATAGTGTGATGTTTTGGAAATATTACTCTACTAAGATGCAAGGCATATATAGTAGAGGTGAGGTTTTGGTATTGTGAAGTCTGCTATAGAAAAATGTAAAGAAAGATGCTAAATTTTAGAATAATTATATTCATACAAAAAATTGAAAAGATCCAAAAAATGAAATGTTGGACATTTTGAGTAGATGAGTTGTCATTGATGTCAAGAGTGAGTGGTCATTGATGTCAAAAGTCAGTTTCAATGAGCAGTGCAAGAAGAAGTAGTTCTGAAATCTGTACAAAAAGGAGAGTCCACTTCCAGATGGTAAGATTCGGTTCCAGGTGGTCAGATGTGGTCCAAAGTGCAAAGAAGAGGCCCAAGAAAATAATATTATAATATTTTATTATAATATTAAAAAGGGAAATTTAAATTAATTATAAATTAATTAATATAATTTTATTTAAATTAATTATTAATTAATTTAATTAACTTCCAAAGTTATTTAAGTTAATTATAACTTAATTTTAATTTAATTATAAATTAATTTATATTAATTTAAATAACCCTAAAGTGGGTTATAAGGTTTAAATTAAAATCGAATTCGAAATTCGATTTAGCATCGATGTTTTATGGCACGAGGTCTTCGTGTATAAAAGGAGGGCAAATCCTAAGTCAAAGTCCCCCAATGCATTCGATTTAATTAATGCCTCCTAGATTCATGCGCAAGGGAAGAAGATTGAGTTTCACGTGTTTTGAGGTTTTGGTGACAACAACAAAGACAAGTAGGAGCAAGGCTCCTCTTATTTTGCACAGTGTTGTGTAGCATAGTTGGCGATGGCAGGTTGTGTTAAGGCGTGTGGCAGGCAGGAGAACAAGGTTTGAAACCCATCGAGTGTCATTTTGTGAGGGAAGAGCGCATTCTATTTTTTGCGCCATGTCGTTCGGAAGGAAAGAAAGGGAAGGCTTGCGCCTTCCCCTTCACATGGAGGCTCATAGCCCACATGGTGGGCTAGCACCTCGATAAGGCACTCGACAGGAGGAAGCCTCATGTTCGAAACCCGTCGAGGCCTTTTGGCTAGTGTTAAAGGTATGCGCTGATGTTAATTGCCTTGGTCGCTTGATTATTTCGGATGTGCTAAGGTTGGAAAAATAAAATATTTTTGATGGTTTATAAAGTTTATTTTTGCCTAAATTAATTTGGATATTGAGTATTTGAGGGAGATAAAAGGGTAGGCAATATTATTTTGAAAGTTTAATTTTTGGAGGATGTTAATTTAATTTTTGGAGTTATAAGGTGTATTAAGGTCAATTTTCTTGTATGCTATTTTTGGAGGTTGTTAATTAAAGTTGGAGATTATAAGGTGTAATTGAGTAATTATTTTTGTGTATGATTTGATGATTGCTAATTTCAAAGGAGTAATAAGGTGTAATTTGAGTTTGATTATTTTTGTAATTGAGAAATATTTTTGAGAGAGTGTGATATTTTGTCATCTAACCCTTGAGATTGGCAAAGAGGTTGATTGTGTTTGAGGTAGGTTTTTGAGGTCTACTCTTCATCAAGCAAAAGGGTATGGGCACATCTTCCTATGGAGTGATTGTTGGATGTTGTGAATGCTAAGTTGGAGTGAAAAGGGTTGTTTGATAAGCATTGTTGAGTTTGGTTTTTCTGGAATGAAAGTTGATTCTAGAAACCTTGTTTGATAAGCATTGTTGGAAATATTGAGTAAAGCTTTCATATGCTTGAACTAGGGTTTGTGAAAGATCATGAGTATCATTGTTATGTGAGATTGTTTGATCAGCATTGCTTGGAAATAATTGAGTGAGTGTTCATATGCTTGGACTAGGGTTTGTGAGCAAGGATTGTTTCATTGAGTGATTGGTTGAGTAGAGTTGGTTGAACCTAGTCAAGTGGAAGTGTTGAAATGATAGTTCAAGTTATGTGAAACAAATTGTTCCATATTCTAAATTGATTTGAGAAAGAGGTTGAGTGTTTGTGAGTGTGAAGCATATTGAGTCTCTAACAATTCTCTATATGTTTATATGATAAAAAGAGAGATTGAAAGTGATTGAGCATTATTGTGAGTAAGAAGCATATTGAGTCTCTAACAATTCTCTATATATTTATGTGATATTGGACAAGTTCTAGTGAGGACTTGTTGAGAAGATTTGAGGTAAGTCTTTGAGAAGACTTGTGGACAGATTGGTGTGAGCTTTTGTGGAAGCTTACAATACAAATTTGAGGATAGATATTATTGAGAAGATTGGACAAGTTCTAGAGAGGACTTGTGGATAGATTAGTGTGAGATTTTGTGGAAGATTACAAGGTATATTTGAGATAAGTCTTTGAGAAGACTTGTGAGCAGAGTTGATTGATTGATTTGTTCAAACCTTGAGTTAAGGTTTGGGGTAGATCTAGTAGAGTTGATTTGAGATTAATTCAAGCTTTGTGTTAAGGCTTGAGGATAGATATTGAGGATAGATTTGTGCTAGATCGAAGGACTATGTTTAGTGCAGATTTGAGGATAGATTTTGGTGCAGATTTGAGGATAGGTTTATGCCAGACTAGGGATAGATATTGAGCAGATTTGTGCTAGACCGAAGGACTGTGTTTAGTATATATTTGAGATAGAGCTGAGAGCAATATTTGGAGGTGATAGAGTATAGAGGATGACAGTCTCCAGTGGATAGAGATCCATTAGCCAGGGTAGTGAGGATAGGTCTTCTGAGTGAGGACAGGAGTCTTCAGTGGATAGAGATCCATTAGCCAGTGTAGTGGAGGTAGTAGTTCTTCTAGAAGATCACCAACCAGAGTAGAGGAGAAAGGAGTTCTCCTATGGATAGAGATCCATGAACTTGATTAGGGGATTGGTGTCTCCTTTGGATAGAGGTCCATAAACATTGTAATAGGGAAAGGATTCCCAAGATATTTATTGAGAAAATATTAGTGAAATATTTTCTCCGTGGAGTAGCCCACATTGGGTGAACCACGTTAAATTGGTGTCTCTATTGTGTGTGGTGATTTATGCATTGCTTTGATTACTATTGTTGATATTGCTATTGATACATTGCATAATATTGATTGGGAAAGAAAAGTAAAAAGTGGTCTTATACTGTTCATCCCCCTCTCAGTATAAGCTTGTGTTCTTCAATTGGTATCAGAGCGGGTTCCTTCAGAAGAGTTTAACAGCTTGAAGGAAAATCTTACAAGAACACAATGGATTCTAAGAATGGATCCTCAGATAATTCAACACCAATATTTTATGGAAGCGATTATATATTTTGGAGTATGAGAATGAAGATTCACCTGATGGCACTTGGCAATGAAATATGGGAAGTAGTTGAAAATGGATACACACCACCAACTACTCCACCTATAGATAAATATGGTAAGCTTCTACATCATTACAATTCAAAAGTAATGAATGCAATTTTGAAAGGTTTGCATAGAACAGAGTTCATAAAGGTTATGCATTGCAAATCAGCAAAAGGAATTTGGGATAAGTTGCAAAGCATATATGAAGGAGATAAAAGTGTCAAAAAGGTAAAGATACGAAATCTCAAAGGACAATTTGAAGAATTAAGAATGAAGGATGAGGAAAACATTAGTGCTTATCTACTTCGTGTAGACGAGGTTGTTAATGCCATGCAAGGACTTGGACTTGAGGTTCAAGAATCTGATGTTTGTGATAAGATCTTAAGATCTCTCCCAAAAAGGTTTAGTGAGAATATTTCAGCTATAGAGGAATCAAAATATGGTGATATTTTGACAAGAGATGAATTACTTGGCATTCTTATAGCTTTTGAGATGAGAACAAAAGGAACCTAATATCTGGAAGGAAGAAACCTTCAAAGCTACTAAGAAGACAAAGGGTAAGAAGTTAGATTCAAGCAATGAGTCATCCAATGATGAAGAAGTAAATTATGGTAGAAGGAATAAGGATCCAAGAAGATTTAAAGATGCAAAATCTATTAGATGCTTCAATTGTGGAAAGTATGGTCACTATGCAACTGATTTTCAAGAAGCTAGAAATAGCAATGATGAAGAAAAATAGGATCATAAGAATAGGGAGTCAAAAAAATACAGGTACCAAAAGAAAGGCAAGGATGGACAAGGCAAACAAGGAAAGAAGTTCTTTCAAAGATAGAAGAGGAGTTACTATGCAGACAAGGCAAGTAAGTACTCAAGTGATAGTGATAATAGTTTCTCAGATAATGATAAAGATGAAGTTCTATTTTTGACAGAAGAAAAAGAAGAAGTTAAGAAAAGGTCACCAATAATTCTCAAGTGTTTTAGATGTGGTAACTTTGGTCATCTTGAAGATAGTTGTACAAAGAGTGGTTTCAGTTTTAGTGATGATGAATATGAAGATACACTTGAAGGACCAGAAGAGAATATTCTAATGGCACTAGAAGAAGAAGGAGGTGATCCTATAGAAGACAAGTCAGAAAATAATGAAGATGTTTTCAAAGGCAAACAAATAGAGGAAGAATTAGAGAAAGGAGAAGTTGATCTTGAGGGAGAGCTTATTTATGCTCTTAACACATTAAAGAAGGTAAGAAAGCAAAACTCCCAACTTAAGCTTCAGTTTCAAGAATGTGATGAAGAGAAAGGAAAGCTTATAGAGGATCTAAACAAGTCAATGGCTAAGACAAAGAAGTTCAAGGATAAGTTAGAAGCAAAGGTCTTAGAATGTGAAAGGTTAGAACATGAAGTGGCTCTACTAAGGGAAGAAATAAAAGAGTCTAAGGATAGGTTACACAAGTTTGGAAAGAGCTCAAAGATCGTAGATAAGATGATCAAGGTACAAAGACGGTCAACAAATAAAACAGGTCTTGGTTTTGAATAGGTACAAAAGAAACAAGAAGAGGAGTCAACCTCAAGTTTTGAAGAAGAAGAAACTTCAGAAGAAGATAGTGTAAGAGAAAGTGAGACTTTTGAGGATGAGTTGGACAATAGAAAGTTCAAAAAGGAAAGGAACAATGCACAAAGGAGAAACATATGGAACAGGAACCAACATAGGGTAAAAGAGACTAAGAGACCAATGAGGTCAAGGCAAGGTAATTTCAATGGATGATGTTTCTCATGTCATAGATTTGGGCACAAGGCTTCATAGTGTAGGACACATGAAAGACAAGAATATGGGAACTTCAAAAATAGGTAGCTTTTTCATGGGTATTGCTACTCATGTAATCAGTTTGGTCACAAGGCAATGAATTGCAGGGTTCATGATAGGAATAGATATGGCTTCACCAGGAGAAATCCCAAGACATTTGCACCTCCAAGGAATAACAATATTAAGTGTTACAAGTGCAATAATGATGGACATACAACAAAGTGGTGTAGAGCAAAAATTCCAGAGACAAGCAAGAACAGGAAAAGTCAGAGGAATCAGAAGGATCAGATGAGAAGGAAAGTGGAAAAAGGTAAAGATCAGTGCATGCTGGGAGTAGAAATACTCCCACCCCAGAATTAACCACCTCAAGAGGAGGTGGGGGAGAGGGGCTAAGCTAAGAGTCTCATTCTTAGCCTTGAGCCCCAAAGGTGACCCTTTGCCATTGATGTCAAAGGGGAGAGATTTGAGTAAGGGGGAGAGATTTGATTTAAGGGGAGAGCATTGAGTTAGGGGGAGCAATTTCCCAGGGGGAGAAGAATAGAAAAAGGTTAAGGAAATTGGAAAAGATAATTGGGTTGCCATCAATGACAAAGGGGGAGATTGTTGGACATTTTGAGTAGATGAGTTGTCATTGATGTCAAGAGTGAGTGGTCATTGATGTCAAAAGTCAGTTTCAGTGAGCAGTGCAAGAAGAAGCAGTTCCACAATCAGTGCAAAAAGGAGAGTTCACTTCCAGATGGTCAGATCCGGTTCCAGGTGGTCAGATGTGGTCCAAAGTGCAAAGAAGAGGCCCAAGAAAATAATATTATAATATTAAAAAGGGAAATTTAAATTAATTATAAATTAATTAATATAATTTTATTATAAATTAATTTATTAATTAACTTCCAAAGTTATTTAAGTTAATTATAACTTAATTTTAATTTAATTATAAATTAATTTATATTAATTTAAATAACCCTAAAGTGGGTTATAAGGTTTAAATTAAAATCGAATTCAAAATTTGATTTAGCATCGATGTTTTATGGCATGAGGCCTTCGTGTATAAAAGGAGGGCAAATCCTAAGTCAAAGTCCCCCAATGCATTCGATTTAATTAATGCCTCCTAGATTCGTGCGCAAGGGAAGAAGATTGAGTTTCATGTGTTTTGAGGTTTCGGTGATAGCAGCAAAGACAAGTAGGAGCAAGGCTCCTCTTATTTTGCACAATATTGTGTAGTGCAGTTGGCGATGACAGGTTGTGTTAAGGCATGTGGTAGGCGGGAGAACAAGGTTCGAAACCCATCGAGTGTCATTTTGCGAGGGAAGAGCGCATTCTATTTTTTGTGCTGCACCATTCAGAAGGAAAGAAAGGGAAGGCTTGCACCTTCCCCTTCACATGGAGGCTCGTAGCCCACGTGGTGGGCTAGCACCTCGATAAGGCACTCGGTAGGAGGAAGCCTCACGTTCGAAACCCATCGAGGCCTTTTGGCTAGTGTTAAAGGTATGCGTTGATGTTAATTGCCTTGGTCGCTTGATTATTTCGGATGTGCTAAGGTTGGAAAAATAAAATATTTTTGATGGTTTATAAAGTTTATTTTTTTTGCCTAAATTAATTTGGATATTGAGTATTTGAGGGAGATAAAAGGGTAGGCAATATTATTTTGAAATTTTAATTTTTGGAGGATGTTAATTTAATTTTTGGAGTTATAAGGTGTATTAAGGTCAATTTTCTTGTATGCTATTTTTGGAGGTTGTTAATTAAAGTTGGAGATTATAAGGTGTAATTGAGTAATTAATTTTGTGTATGATTTGATGATTGCTAATTTCAAAGGAGTAATAAGGTGTATTTGAGTTTGATTATTTTTGTAATTGAGAAATATTTCTGAGAGAGTGTTAGTGTGATATTTTGTCATCTAACCATTGAAATTGGCAAAGAAGAAAATTGTGTTTAAGACAAGGTTTTTAAGGGCACTTCTTCATCAAACAAAAAGGTATGGGCACATCTTCCTAGAGAGTGATTGTTGGATATTGTGAATGCTAAGTTGGAGTGAAAAGGGTTGTTTGATAAGCATTGTTGAGTTTGGTTTTTCTGGAATGAAAGTTGATTCTAGAAACCTTGTTTGATAAGCATTGTTGGAAATATTGAGTAAAGCTTTCATATGCTTGAACTAGGGTTTGTGAAATATCATGAGTATCATTGTTATGTGAGATTGTTTGATCAACATTGCTTGGAAATAATTGAGTGAGTGTTCATATGCTTGGACTAGGGTTTGTGAGCAAGGATTATTTCATTGAGTGATTGATTGAGTAGAGTTGGTTGAACCTAGTCAAGTGGAAGTGTTGAAGTGATAGTTCAAGTTCTGTGAAACAAATTGTTCCATATTCTGAATTGATTTGAGAAAGAGGTTGAGTGTTTGTGAGTGTGAAGCATATTGAGTCTCTAACAATTCTCTATATGTTTCTATGATAAAAAGAGAGATTGAAAGTGATTGAGCATTGTTGTGAGTAAGAAGCATATTGAGTCTCTAACAATTCTCTATATGTTTATGTGAGATTGGACAAGTTCTAGTGAGGACTTGTTGAGTAGATTTGAGGTAAGTCTTTGAGAAGACTTGTGGATAGATTGGTGTGAGATTTTGTGGAAGCTTACAATATAGATTTGAGGATAGATATTATTGAGCATATTGGACAAGTTCTAGAGAGGACTTGTGGATAGATTAGTGTGAGATTTTGTGGAAGCTTACAAGGTAGATTTGAGATAAGTCTTTGAGAAGACTTGTGAGCAGAGTTGATTGATTGATTTTTTCAAACCTTGAGTTAAGGTTTGGGGCAGATCTAGCAGAGTTGATTTGAGATTAAGTCAAGCTTTGTGTTAAGGCTTGAGGACAAATATTGAGGATAGATTTGTGCTAGACCGAAGGACTATGTTTAGTGCATATTTGAGGATAGATTTTGGTGTAGATTTGAGGATAGGTTTGTGCCAGACCAGAGACAGAGATTGAGCATATTTGTGCTAGATCGAAGGACTGTGTTTAGTGCAAATTTGAGACAGAGCTAAGAGTAATCTTTGGAGGTGACAGAGTATAGAGGATGATAGTCTCCAGTGGATAGAGATCCATTAGCCAGGGTAGTGAGGATAGGTCTTCTGAGTGAGGACAAGAGTCTTCAGTGGATAGAGATCCATTAGCCAGTGTAGTGGAGGCAGTAGTTCTTCTAGAAGATCACCAACCAGAGCAGAGGAGAAAGGAGTTCTCCTATGGATAGAGATCCATGAACTTGATTAGGGGATTGGTGTCTCCTTTGGATAGAGGTCCATAAACATTGTAATAGGGAAAGGATTCCCAAGATATTTATTGAGAAAATATTAGTGAAATATTTTCTCCGTGGAGTAGCCCACATTGGGTGAACCACGTTAAATTGGTGTCTCTATTGTGTGGTGATTTGTGCATTGCTTTGATTACTATTGTTGATATTGCTATTGATACATTGCATAATATTTATTGGGAAAGAAAAGTAAAAAGTGGTCTTATACTGTTCACCCCCCTCTCAGTATAAGCTTATGTTCTTCATGAAAATCAAGAATTCAAACATTTTATGTAAAGTGATGTAGGTTTCTAGCTATATCATCTCAATTGAGATGAGAAGTGTATCTATTTGTAAAATATAAAGCTTTAAATAAGAGATGTAATTTATCAAGGGTGGGGGACCCAAGTACAACCCCTTATTATCCAAAAAAATAATTATAAAATATTGTTTTAAATGTATTCTCCAACCCAAGGAGAACCTGGGGTGTTTGTATTATAACAAACTTTGTTCTCCTTCTTGGTTTTTTGTTTTTTATATCTTTAGTCACTTGTGCTAAAGGTTCTAATTTTCTTACAAAGGTTATCTCCTTGTTATTCTAAGCTCTATGGGTTTAAGAATTGTAATTTATTATTTTTATACCTTCACTTATTTATGACATCCTTATACTTTTGCTTCTAGCAGGCAACATCCTTCTTCTAGTTGCACTCTTCCTATTTTAGGGGAATTTGCTCCATCATAGATTAGATTTGTAATTAAAGCAAAGGGGTCTTGTTGTGCCTTAGTTATAACCACTACTTAAGTCTTCTTCCTTGATGACCTTACATGTGTTTCATCAATGAAAAGGGATTTTGTGGTCATGTAGCTGACCTAGTGGCCTTTCTTAGGGGTCACCTCCTATTGGGGGTTGCTCCTTCACCATTTTACTCACCCCCCTTCTCTATGTCTACATCAAATACTTCCACATTTGTCGTATTATCCTCCAGCATAAGTGCCACAAACTCTATCCAAGTCACCCCTGGTTTGGCTTCTCTCAAATCCTTGATAACCAACACCTACGTTAGCCCATGATAGATCAATGTATTTAATTTTCTAGCCCTAACCTCCTTAACTACATTGTTGAGTGAAAATAGAAGAAAATAGGGTACATTCATTTATGACCTATACCTAAAATGAACCATTAGCATAAAATTATGGCTAAAAACAAAATAATATCTACCTTCACTTATCATATAATGCTCTAAGATTTTAGTGGTGTTGTCCCATGATTTGGGTAGAGTATTATAGAAGACACCCTTGTATATGTCATCAATGTGCTTTTATTTGCACAAGAATGTTTTATGATATTCCTTGGAGTTTCACACATCCTCTCTAGCCTAGTGTATTCTAGTATGAGGTAGGGGAATGACTTCAACAAATATGCACTCTATGAATTCTACCTAAAGTCTCTTGAAATACATGACTACTATGGCATATTCCTTAATGCACTAAAAAAATACAATTCAATTGACCCTACAATAATTAGCCAAGCAACTCATTTCTCCTTTGTTGTATTTTTTAGCTCTTTGAATTCAAATTACCCCCATATTCACAACCTTTATTTGTTCATTCAATGTACTCTATTATCTACAACTTAATTCCTTCAATGATGTCTTATTGTTTTGCAAGTAATCAAGATTTTATTCTTCTTAATTAGGTACACATCATTGATTGAAATGTTGAATTATGGAAGTGACTACAATAAATACTATTGATTACATTGCATGCCTAAGGAGAGGGTGTTGAAATGATTGTTGATGTGTGTCCTATGTAAGAGTGCCACACATCAATTATCACATGGGGGTGATGACATTTTCTCTTATCATCCATGGATTTTTTATTACATGCATGCATTGGAATGTAGTCATTTATGGTGATGATTTCATGGCATTTGGTATGGCCTAAGAAATGAACTCATGATGCAACCAACATGTCAAATATTAAGAATCCACATGTGTAAAACTCTACTTTGTGTGGTTTAATATGAGTAAGTTATGTGTTTCAAATCTCATGGTCATCCTATAGCCACATGGTAGAAAGTGTATGCCAAAACACTTGTTCTCCCAACTGAAGCTTTTGTCTATTTTCAAGGAAACACATGGAGACAATCATAAAGGGATGGTGTGGAGGAGATCATATGATAAATAGACACAAAATGCTATGTGAATTGATTAATATCATCTAAAAATATTTATTGTAGTGTAGTGATGTGACTAAGAGGAAATAAGTAGACTACATTGGGGGGATTTCAACAACTAAAAGCAAGCAAGATATAGTTTGAGCAGTAATATTGTTAGGAACTATTGGATCCTCAAAATATAACTTAAGAGTGACCCTAATTTTAAATTTTGAATGGTATTGTAAGTCCTAGGCTTAGGTAATTTTTGTTGAGTCTGTAGCGACCCCGGGATGCACGCATCGCTTACTATCTACTTGCAATATTATACCAAAATGAAAATGAAAGACCATGAAATGCATATAACATGGAAATAACAAAGAGAGATCCTTTTATTGATATTGAAACCTGGTTACATGTCGGTCCCTCTGAGGGATACCCATTTTGATACAATGAATTACAAGTGGGTAAGATGTCCCCTCGCAAGGGGTGGTGCACTTTTAAAGGCTTCTCGATTCCGCACATGGAAATGTATGAGGGCTTACAGATGCCTCCTTCTCCAAGTCTGATTCCTGGAGGGATCTTTGTGCTTTCGAATGTTGCTAATATGTCTACTGAACCTGTAGTCCTGTGATCATGAAAACAACAACACATGCTTAGCTATCCGAGATTGCCTCCTCGGATGAGGTTGTTAGCAGTAAATCTGAAAATAAAAGGAAATATGCTCAATGATAATAAATGCAATGAAACTAGTGCTATGAAAGCAAATAAATGAAGCAAAATGGATCTTATGCTAATGATGTGAAATATAAAGAAAGTAGAATAAGAGAAACTAACACCTAAACCCTAGACTAGGTTTGCGGGCCACTGTCCAGGACAACGGTCGCTAAGATGAAATCCCTCTCTATTGACCCAAAGACTATGGGCTTAAGTTGCTACTAATGTTAAATGATTACCATATGTGTATGGATGATTACCTCTCAGTTGGCTAGCACTTCGTTGCTCCTCAAGGGTGCTCAGATCTGCTCTCCAATCCGATAGGGCTTCACTGTGTATGCTCTCCAAGAAAAAGCTCTCTCAAAGAAGTCTGCTAAAAGATCATCCTTGGTCTCAGAATTGATATCTCTCATGGATGGATGATTATGGATCCCTTTGGTGCTCTCAGGCTTGCACCTTTTATAGTGTGAAACCCTAGGTCTATGTTCAAAGCCCTAGGAATGAATTCCTCATGCGTAGTGAAAGTTAGCATGAGAAGCTTTTTGTCTTTTTCTATGTTTGGAGGCCAGTTAACTGAAATATAACTACCAACTTGAGTCTCCTATGCAAAATGGTTGTTAGCATGAGAAGCTTTTGTCCTTTGTTTATGTTTGGAGGTCAGTTAACTAAAGTCTAACTGCAAACTCAAGTCTCCCATGTGAACTCATTGTGAAGGGGAATGCAAAGTTACTCCCGCTCACCTTTATTGCATGCAGACTACCACTTCCACCTGTGATTGGGCCTATTTGTCGATAAATTACATATTTAGGGCTTAGCCACTATTGTCTGTAGTGGCTAGTTGTGGTCGCTCTAGCCTACAACGGCTAAACTGGCTACTCAGATGGCCACTCTAGCCTATAACAGCTAAGATTTGCTAGCCGCTCTAGTCTATAATTGCTAAACTAGTTGCTCTGCTGGCCACTCTAGCCTACAATTGCTAAGCTTAAATGGGCTAAAACTACCATTTTGAGTGGTTAGGACCACTGATTGCTCTTGTAAAGGTCCAAAATTGGACATATGGTCTTTAGATGTGCTCATATGAGTGGTTTCCTAAACATGACATGTTTTAGGTGTCTACAGATGCCCCTTTTTGTGATGCATTGTGTGGAAAAACACAACGCTGAGCAAAAATGTAGACTGATATGTTTGTGGGGTGATTTGACCAAAGGGCTTGTGATTCCTTTGGGGCATTTTTTAAGTTGACCAAAGGGCTTATGTCCTTTGGGGCATTTGTTAAGTTTGACCAAAGGATTATGCATCCTTTGGGGCATTTTTTTTGACCAAAGGGCTTATGCTCCTTTGGGGCATTTGTTAAGTTGACCAAAGGGCTTATGTCCTTTGGGGCATTTTGTTAAGTTGACCAAAGGGCTTGTGTCCTTTGGGGCATTTGTTAAGTTGACCAAAGGGCTTATATCCTTTGGGGCATTTGTTAAGTTGACCAAAGGGCTTATGTCCTTTGGGGCATTTGTTAAGTTGACCAAAGGGCTTGCATCCTTTGGGGCATTTGTTAATTTGACCAAAGGGCTTATGTCCTTTGGGGCATTTGTTAAGTTGACCAAAGGGCTTGTGCTCCTTTGGGGCATTTTTAAGTTGACCAAAGGGCTTATGTCCTTTGGGGCATTTGTTAAGTTGACCAAAGGGCTTATGTCCTTTGGGGCATTTGTTAAGTTGACCAAAGGGCTTGCATCCTTTGGGGCATTTGTTAAGTTGACCAAAGGGCTTATGTCCTTTGGGGCATTTGTTAAGTTGACCAAAGGGCTTGCATCCTTTGGGGCATTTTTTAAGTTGACCAAAGGGCTTATGTCCTTTGGGGCATTTGTTAAGTTGACCAAAGGGCTTGCATCCTTTGGGGCATTTGTTAATTTGACCAAAGGGCTTATGTCCTTAGGGATTTGTTAAGTTGACCAAAGGGCTTATGCTCCTTTGGGTAATTTGTTAAGTTGACCAAAGGGCTTATGCATCCTTTGGGGCATTTTTTAAGTTGACCAAAGGGCTTGTGTCCTTTGGGGCATTTGTTAAGTTGACCAAAGGGCTTGTGTCCTTTGGGGCATTTGTACATTGATTGCTTAACTATTTAATTTTTTTGACTAGGGGAGGTATGATACCAATATTGCCCTAGTTGATGTTTAGAAATGTTTTTGTTTTGATTTTATGCTATGGATGCAATGATGGATGCTATGCCTAGATAATGATTTGATTATGCTATATGTATGCAATGTATTGGTGACATGTGCTAGCTAGATGATGGACGTATGCTTTAGATGGTATGACTTAGATGTAGATGGACTACTTATGATGTATGCATTTGTGCTTATTATTAAATGCATGTTTAATTTTGATTTAATTGTATGCATCTTAACTCATATTGTTATGATATGGTAAATGAAATGTGTGAAATGCATTATGATGGTGATCTAATGTACATGAACCTGTATGCTTTAATCACTTAAAATATAAGGTATGCATGTGATATGAGTTTAACAATCTAATGGGCGACACCATAGAATGTATAAAAATCATGAATAAATAATAACTCTTATCATAAGAATTAATCATTTAAGAAATCAAATGTGAGATGTGATGGGGTGAAATGTATGTATTTCTGTAAGTTTATTTAATGTGGCTAATTTTATATTTGTTTATCTAATTAATAAAAATTGATGATGTGATTGATGGAATGATTTGTTGCTATGTAGGAATTTTTGAGGTTTTTCCTGAGACTTCAAACACTCTAGTTACCCTATCAACAATTATGTACTGACCAATCAAGACTTTTGAAAAGCAAGGCTTTCATCATGGACCTAGATATTCATTATCTCTGTGTGTGCAAATGAATATATATTTAGATAGAACTCAAGCATTTCCTCCGATGTCAGGCGGGATTCTTTCAGCCCATTGCTAAGATCGGGGATCCTCAAGTGTTCATCTCATCCTTATGTTGGACTTAGTTGGACTATACCACTAGGCAGTATTGGGTTACCTAAAGCTAGCTCATCCACATTCAAACATTGGTCTACACAAATGCATAGCTATTGTGTTAGACATATCGTCATGCGTAAGGATATCACCATTGCCAGGCTGGCTATGCACCAAACATGTAATGGAGATTGCCTTCCAGTTTTGTATAATGCTAAGAATTCCAGGGATTCAAGCTCCATTCCCTTCTTTTCTTCATTTTATTTGGGATACTTGCTCGTGTTTAGTGATGAAAATCACTATTTATTTTTTACTAATTTTTTTTTTTTTTTTCTTTGAGCAAGGGATTCTTGTAGTGATGATAATCACTATTTACTTTGTTTTTGTGCTTTTGATACTTTGAACAATGACTTTTGGAATTTGAAATTTGCTTTGACTCGGGATTTTTGCTTATTTTGATTAAAGCAAGGGATTTAATTGGGTAGGGTGGAGCTTGTCCTTTTTCCAATTCTCAACACCTTTGAACCGGTCGCATAGGGGGATAAGCAAGGAAGATCCTTTTCGCTTAAGGTAACCTAGACCACTTTTGTAGCTTTCATCTTTCCCTTGTACCAACTAGGATTTTAGTGTTTCAATTAGTGATGGGATCCTGAATATCCAAGGTACTATCACAACTAGACCTTACCCTCTACTAATCAAGGTGGCTTTCTACAAAAGCTGATAAGACCACTAGATATGGTTGAATGACTAGGAAACCTTAGTATATTTCTTATAGCAACAAGAAATGGTTGTGTTGAAAAACACAATTACACACATGGATGAATGGATGAAGATGGACTTGAATATTGTGATTGTGATACAAACTGTGGCATCATTTGCAAGACTGTGATCATAACATATGCAAATGAAATAGATGTAATGCAACTATGTGAATGCAGATGTGAGATGCAAATATTTTTGTATTTTTGGATGCTTTCAATTTTTTTATCTTTTGATTATTTTGAATTTTTTGAACTTTTGATTTTAAATTGTTTTTATGCTTTTATGTTTTGATTTTGACCAAAGGGCTTTAAGATGCCTTTGGAGCATTTTGTGATTTGATTTGACCAAAGGGCTTTAAGATGCCTTTGGGGCATTTTGTGATTTAATTTGACCAAAGGGCTTTAAGATGCCTTTGGGGCCTTTTGTGATTTTTTGGTTTTCTATTGTTTTTACGATTTTGAAATTTAGATTTTTGACTTATTTTATGTCTTGACCAAATGGCATTAATATGCCTTTGGGGCATTTTTGATTAATTTGACCAAGTGGCATAAAGATACCCTTGGAGCATTTTGATTAATTTGACCAAGTGGCATAAAGATACCCTTGGAGCATTTTGATTAATTTGAATTTGACCAAGCGGCATAAAGATACCCTTGGAGCATTTTTTTATGAGATTTGACCAAGCAACTTAGAGATGCCCCTGGTGCCTTTTATTTTTTATTTTACTATTTTATGATTTGTTTGTATTTTTATGTTTTATATTGTTTTTGAATCTTTTAAAGTTATCTGAATGTTTTTGATATTTTTTTGGTGTTACAAGGGGAAGGTATGATACCTTAGGTGCCCCCAGTGTGCATGTTTCCTACTATAATGTAGTCATATTGCTTAGGAAGAGTGACAGAAATCAGCTCTCCCAATTGGGGCACAGACCTCTATAGGGTGCCCCTATCTTGATGAGATGAAATGAATGAACCATCTATGGGAAATGCCCCACTATCTATGAGGTCTTGAACTACATGTCTGAATCCTTTGCAATTGCAAATGTCATGGCCCTCTATTCGGTGGTAGATGCAGTAATGGTCCTCCCTATAACCCTTGGGTTTAGCTCTGTTTGGGTATAGAGGCTTTATGTCAGGTAAGGTGATGACCTTAGCTTCCTGTAGCTTTTGAAAAATATTCGACATAGACTCATTTAAAGGAGTCCAAATGCGTTGTTGTTGCTTTGATTGTTTAGCATGCTTAGGCCTGGTATGAGGACCAGGTTGAGCCCTAGGTATGTCACTTGCTAGCTTAGGGGGCTCTTGTTGAGGCTTCTCTTGTGGCTGCCTAGGAGACAATTTGACCTTAGATAAAGGTTGCTTCTGTCTCTCAAGTTGGTTCATGATAAAGTGCAATGCCTCATTTTGTTTCTCCATTTGTGCCTCTATATTATAGAGGTGATTTTGCATATGCTCCAAGACTGATATGACTTTCATGTGTATTTCTAGCGATTGGTTTGAAATACCATTATCTATTGAAGGAGGTGATAAAGTAGGTGCTAAAGATACACTAGGTAACTGTAACTCACCCATTTCCTTTATTTGAGTTGATGTGGATGCTTCATGATGATCCACTTTGTTAGTGGTATCCACATGCTCATGTTTATGACTTAGTTCATGTTTCTGTTTCACTTCGTAGTGTTGCATTGTACTAGCTTTGATACCCCCTATCTGATGTGGGGGGAACAATTGTTCTTGTTCTTGAGGAGGCACCATGAGAAGTGAGTTAGGGGTGACTAATGCCAATGGTTTTGATCCCTTCAATGGGGAAGCAACATCTGATTGCACCACATCTTGTTTTATCTGCTTTAGAGTCACTTGGTCCTCTATCTCACTATTGACCATTGCCACAAACTCTTGAGAAGGCACTTTTTCTTGTGTCTCATCAACTTTCTTGTAATACTTGAATGGCTCAAGATCATGGGGGACCACATACACTTGTCCTTGATGTATGAATTTTAGGTTTTGGTGCACTATGGAAGGTATGCATTCCATATCCCTTATCCATGGTCTGCCTAGCAATATGTTGTACTACCTCTCACCCTCCAAGATATGGCACAATGTAGGTATCATATTTATCCCAACCTGTATAGGTAGGATTATTGTGCCAATTGTTGGGGAAGTAGCATCATTGAAGGCCCTCAATGTAAATGTTGTGTCCTTAATGCGTGAAGGTGGCAGATTTAAATACTTCAAAGTTGTAGTTGTGATGATGTTGATGGATGACCCAATGTCAATCAAGACTCTCTTGTACGGAATTTGATTGATTCTTACTATGATGTGGAGCGGAGGATCAGGTTCATCCTGAGAGATTGTCTTAATCTCCTACCTATGAAAGGCAATCACAGGGTCCTTTTGTAAGTGCATTGAACTTATTGTTGGTATGTACTATGATAGATTATCAACTTTAGTTGACTTTTTCGGTATGTTGGGCTGATCAAGGCATCTTTTGCTTCTTATTGTAGTATTGATCATACCTATAAAACCCTCCTTAGGTGGGGCTATGTGCACCTCATTGACATGCTCAACTTGATTGTTGTTGGCCCCATGATTGGGGAGAATATTTTTGAATATGTTGATGTTTTGCAATTCATTCTTATCCAACATATCCTGCACTATATTCTTGAATGCAACACAATCCTGGATATCATGGCCATTTTGTCGATGGTAAACACAATAGAGATCTTCCCTATACCCCTTAGGTTTGGGGCAATTAGGATCCAGGATGCGCTCCTTAGGCAAGTTTAAAACCTTGGCCTCGCAAAGGTGATTGAAAATTGATGCCAAGGATTCAGGCAATGGTGTATAGTTGTGAGGGGGTTGTTTTTGTTTGCCCCTACCTTGATTCTTGTTGCACTGGTTGTAATACATAGTAGGAGGTTGAGCCTGATAGTTTTCTTGTTGTTGGCTCTATGCTATTTTTGGAATGCTTAACATGATCTGGTTGACATCTGTAGGTTGGGCCTATTGTGATTGATGTTGTATGCTCTCATTCCATTCTTTCTTGCTATAGAGCTTTAGGTCTCCTTCTTCGAGCTTTATATCTTCAATAAGCTTGGCTTGAGCCAAGGCTTCTTCGAATGTATCATACTATTGTAGTTGCAATAGTAACGAGATGTGCTTGGCACAAATTTTTGTGAACATTCAGATTAACTCTTCGATCGGGATGGAAAATGACAACTTTGCCATGATTTTTCTCCATCTATCCCCATAATCCATGACTGGCTCATCATCATACTGCTTTAGGTTGGCCAGGTCTGAGAGGTTCACCTTATTCTTAGCACCAAAAGAGAAATATTTTAAGAATGCATTCACTAGTTGTTCAAAACTGGATATGTTGTGCTTGGGAAGCTGGTTGAACCATTGGGTGGCAGCCCCCAAAAATGTCATAATGAAGGTTCTCAGCATAAGGGCATCACTATCTTCTAGATGAAAGCATGCATTGATAAAGTTGGTGACATGTTCTTGTGCATCCTCTTCACCCTTAAACTTCTCCAACCTAGGCATCTCAAAATGCTTAGGATATGTAGGGCTAGGAACTGATGGGCACAATGGTTGGTTGTGTATTTTACTCAATGTTGGTTGGTTCCCAGCCATCTCTTGTTTCTCAAAGGATTTCATATTTTTAGCAAGTTCTTGGAATGCCTTTGAGGCGAGGAGTTCCTCTTCTTGTAGACCCACTCATGGTGGTAATGGAGGTAGCCCTCTATCCACTTGTCTTGTTCTATTCTCCTCCCTCCTAAGAGGGGATTCAAGATGTGTCTGATCCTGATTTATCATGTTTACCCTTTCACCACCAGTTGGATTTTGCTCATGATTTAGAGGGTGATTTTGTTGTGGGTTTCCTTCTTGTCTAGTGTGCTTCTCTCTTGGTGAGTCAGTGCATTGATCTCTTTGATGATCATTTCTATTTGCTTGTTGGTTGCTATGAGCTAGCTACTCAACTTGCTCCCTTAAACATTGCTCATGTTGGTGCAACAACCGTTCTCTCTGTTTATCATGTTTGAGAGCTTCTACAAGCTCTCGCTCTTTGTGCAAGGCATTTTCTAACCATCGCATGTGGTTAACTTGCATGGTCATAGAAGACTCATGCTTATCTGACTTCGTTCTTGTAGTTCTGATTCGTAGATTCCTCGAAGAGGTTTCTACTATTTCTCTACTTTGGCTAGCTAGTGTAACTTGGTCAGTGTGTTGATAAGTGTCTCTATGGTCAGACTCTATATGAGATTTGTGGGGTCACTTTGAAGCATCCCTAGGTTGAGTGGTGCATTTAGCAGTCATGCTTCATGAGCTTCCAGATGTAGAATATTCTATGGCTATGGTTCTGGAAGTCGGTCTCGAATAAATTTGATCCCACTCATCCAATTGATCTTGGAGCATTTGTTCTCTCTGAATTGCATGTGACCCATGTGACTGATTTGATCGGTTTGTTGTGTTGGGTCTATGACTCTGCAACTCCGTGTGAGGGTTCTTGCCTATTTCAAATTGTGCAACAAGGTCAACAACTCTCTTCCCTCTATCTTGCCCCTCATTGGGATGATTTGAACTCTCAATGTAATGAGATGTGGTGGGTATGGAACCTGATTCCCTCTCTAGATTGGAGGTCTTGCTCACCATGGGAGGTCTCCTGGCCATAATTTTTGTTATAAAATTTTTGACTTCTGAAAAAGGTTGTGGGTGTCATATATTTCTTTGAAAAATTAGGGTTAGGTTGATTACCCCAGTAATGAAGAAACACACCAAGCAAACAATATGATTATCTCTTTTAAGGATTAAATGTGTATCCTAAGAACTTGTTTTAGTGTGTTTCAGATGTGTTGTTGCTTTTGATTTCTTGCTCTTGCTTTGGATTTAGAATGAGGGGACTCATCCATAGTGGGAACCAAGAACACCAATGCCAAACATGATTTTCTCAAAAAGAGACTAGGGTACACCGCTTAAATCCCAGTGGGGGGTTCGCCTAGCTCTTCCACTCTGAACCAATGATTGTTCCAATAGTGGGAGACAGTTTGAACATAAGTAACTAGTACTACTATGAGTAAGTGCCTTACTTCGTTCTAGGATATCTAGGGGGCAAGCCGGTGGAAGGAGGTGAATTCCAACGTCACCGGACTGAATTGGGGGTTGGTGATGAAATCCAACTCCCCAATGTTTAAAATGATACGTGTGAATGTGTGTGATTCTTTTTAGATTTTGAAATAGAAAGCGATGCATCAACCAACATTCATGACTATTTTCCTACAATGCCTAAAAAGAACATTTCATTTTCATACAAATGCATCTATAACTAGTCTATATGATTTTAATGCACTCTCCTATTTTGTGATGAAAATAGCCACTGATTGGGCCACATGCAAGCAAACCAAAACACAATGGCCTAGCACACTGGAGACTAGGGTGGACCTTACAGGCAGAGGTCCAATGTTCCTAGCAATGCCTAGAGGAAATCTAAAAGAAACCTAGGAAATGCAAAATGCAGTTTTTATTTCTTTTTTCTTTCATTTTCCCTAATTAATCTATGTTTATGCTTGCTATTTATGGAAATCAAATGTAGAAAGAAAATCAGAGAAATATAGGGAAGGGGTACCAACCTTGAATCCCGCTCAGATGACAGAAATTCTGCCCTCTACTGCACTTCTACTGTTAGCCGTTGTTGACCAGAGCGACTGATTTATGGCCGTTATTAGTAGGAGCGGCTAAGGCTATTGGCCATTGTAGATTAGAGCGGCTAATTTTTGGCCATTGTAGCTTAGAGTGGCCAAACCTGCACACAAAAATAAGTTAGTATTCAAGCAAAAAATGAAAAATCAGTGGAGGTCCCACCGTGATCGCCATCTGTAGCGACCCCGGGATGCACGCACCGCTTACTATCTACTTGCAATATTATACCAAAATGAAAATGAAAGACCATGAAATGCATATAACATGGAAATAACAAAGAGAGATCCTTTTATTGATATTGAAACCCAGTTACATGTCGGTCCCTCTGAGGGATACCCATTTCGATACAATGAATTACAAGTGGGTAAGATGTCCCCTCGCAAGGGGTGGTGCGCTTTTAAAGGCTTCCTGGTTCCACACATAGAAATGTATGAGGGCTTACAGATGCCTCCTTCTCCAAGTCTGATTCCTAGAGGGATCTTTGTGCTTTCGAATGTTGCTAATATGTCTGATGAACCTATAGTCCTATGATCATGAAAACAACAACACACGCTTAGCTATCCGAGATTGCCTCCTCGGATGAGGTTGTTAGCAATAAATATGACAATAAAAGGAAATATGCTCAATGATAATAAATGCAATGAAACTAGTGCTATGAAAGCAAATAAATGAAGCAAAATGGATCTTATGCTAATGATGTGAAATATAAAGAAAGTAGAATAAGAGAAACTAACACCTAAACCCTAGACTAGGTTTGCGGGCCACTATCCAGGACAATGGCCGCTAAGATGAAATCCCTCTCTATTGACCCAAAGACTATGGGCTTAAGTTGCTACTAATGTTAAATGATTACCATATGTGTATGGATGATTACCTCTCAGTTGGCTAGCACTTTGTTGCTCCTCAAGGGTGCTCAGATATGCTCTCCAATCCGATAGGGCTTCACTGTGTATGCTCTCCAAGAAAAAGCTCTCTCAAAGAAGTCTGCTAAAAGATCATCCTTGGTCTCAGAATTCATATCTATCATGGATGGATGATTATGGATCCCTTTGGTGCTCTTAGGCTTGCACCTTTTAAAGTGTGAAACCCTAGGTCTATGTTCAAAACCCTAGGATTGAATTCCTCATGCGTAGTGAAAGTTAGCATGAGAAGCTTCTTGTCTTTTCTATGTTTGGAGGCTAGTTAACTAAAATCTAACTACCAACTTGAGTCTCCTATGCGAACTGGTTGTTAGCATGAGAAGATTTTGTCCTTTGTCTATGTTTGGAGGCCAGTTAACTAAATTCTAAATGCAAACTCAAGTCTCCTATGTGAACTGGTTGTGAAAGGGAATGCAAAGTTACTCCCGCTCACCTTTATTGCATGCAGACTACCACTTCCACCCCTGATTGGGCCTATTTGTCAGAAAATTACATATTTAGGGCTTAGCCATTGTTGTCTGCAGTGGCTAGTTGTGGTCGCTCTAGCCTACAATGGCTAAAATGGCTGCTCAACTGGCTGCTCTAGCCTACAATAGCTAAGATTTGTTGGCCGATCTAGTCTATAGCTGCTAAACTGGTTGCTCTACTGGCCGCTCTAGCCTACAACTGCTAAGCTTAAATGGGCTAAAACTACCATTTTGAGTGGTTAGAACCACTGCTTGCTCTTGGAAAGGTCCAAAATTGGTCATATGGTCTTTAGATGTGCTCATATGAGTGGTTTCCTAAACATGACATGTTTTAGGTGTCTACAAAGTCAAAATAAAATGGCTATCAAGTTTTTGCAATAAGGCTAGTCAAAAAATATTTAAAAGTGTTCTTTGTTATAGTCTTGTCTAGAAGTCCCTTGGAGTTATTTATCTTATTCAAAGTATGTCTATTCTCAAAAAATCCTCAAGGGTTCATCCTTTCAAAAGGTCATAACTTCATGAGTCTTAGTCCTTCAATGTTAAATTTTTAGTCCCTAAGGTCATCGCCAAAAGATCCCCAAATATCATCATCCATCCATTTTTTCCCCTAAGGTTGCTTTGGAAAATTTTATAACCATCACCCTCCATAAATTAATCCCTAGGTCTAAGGCTCCCATATATTTTCTAAATTTATTTATCTATTTTTTCCCCTTTTATATTATCCTAAGTCTCCCAAAATGTAATACTTTCTATCCATAAGTCATCATAGATTCATAGTCTCTCTTTTTAGAACCACCTCCATTCCCTCTTTGCTAATGTTTGAGATTAAATTTTCTAAAATTTGCCTTAGTATCAAGTTTCCAGGTAAAAAAATCCTTCTAAGACCATGGTCACATTTTAGTAAATTCAAAAACTAAAAATCTCCTAAGGTTTTCATTGAAATAACATAGGTACTTTTGATTAGTTGCTAAAACTTGGGCATTGAATGCTGACTGGCCATAAAAATTTGGGTGCTACATGACAATTGGTCTAAAATGAGTGGCTCAAAAATCTCCACCAACATAAAGGTGAATGATCTTGATTCGTCCACTCAAAGTATGTTGTCTCTAGGTTATTGGCTAAAAATTAGATGGCTCAAATTGCACTGCCATGCCCACCATAAATTAGGTGTTGAATGGTCATTGGTGGGAAGAAAGAGACAAATAAAATGTACCACAGGCAAGAAGAAGACAAAGAAGAACCATATGATAGAAGAATATAAATAAATTGTGCCATAGTAAGAAAAATATAAGGATTTTAAAGTATTTGGATAAGTGAAATTTTATTCATAAGATGGCATGATTATTTTTCCTAGGCTAGTAGGGTACCTAGGAATAAATATTTGGGGATATATTATTATATTGTATAAGGGTTGGCATGGGCCACCCATAACCCAAGGTTGATTGTATTATAATATTATATTATATTATAATATAATATTATATTATATTATAATATAATATTATATTAGTAGTAGGCTCCCCAAAGTAGAATAAGAATATGGATATATAAAGAAGAGATATTTGTCATTGTAATCATCATTGGAGAAGAATCTTATGTAATCATCGTTGCCCATGAAGTGGCTTATGGGAATTTGTGCTCCTTAAGTGGCCTCTCATCTTGGGAGAACTTGTGGAGTGATTCCTTCCTTAAGGAGTATTATTGGTGTTTCCCTACCTTAAGGGTATTATCTATCTCTCTCAAATTTGTGGATTGTTATTGTGGATAATGTATTACGGATGAATGGTTTGATATTTTTGCATATTGGTGAATGATTTTTGTTTAATAATAATAAATTTTTGCAAAAAGTGGTATCAGAGAAACAATTTTGGCAAAGTGGGGATTTTTGTGAAATTGTAAAATTAGGGCAAATGTTTTTTGGAAAAACGTCTCATCTTTTAGGAGCCATATCTTTGCACAAGTTTATCCGATTCAGGTGATTCTTGGATCAGATTGTGAAAAATTTGAAGATATTTAAAATGAGTGGTCATATGAAGGAATTCAAGTAGTATTTAGGGAGATACAACCTATTGAAATTAGTCATCTATAACAAGGATAGTGATAAATTTCACAGATTTTTTTTGGAAAAATGTATCATATTTCAGAAGCCATATCTCTGTGAAAGTTTATCTGATTTAGGCAATTCTTGGATGAGTTTGTGTATAATTTGAAAAAATTTAAAATGAGTTGTCATATATAGGAATCTAAGTAGTATTGATGGAGATACGACCTTTTGAAGTCAGCCATCTTAAAAAAGGATAGTGATGAATTTTCAAGTCGCGAATTTTTCGAAAGACGAAATTTGTTTAGTTCGGGTAAGAAAATCAGTTGCACTTTATTTTGTTTAGAATAAAAAATGTAGATCTAAGGAATTTTATCTTCAAATCAGTGGGAATATGTGTATTTTTATAAAACCCTAGTTTGCATTAGGGCATGATATATTGTCAAAAAACCCTAGTTTGCATTAGGGTATCAACTATGAAAATACAAATATTTTCTAGAGCATATGATATTGATGCTAGGGATTGGTGGAAAAAATTTAAATCCTTGTATCATCAACATCCTCTTTGGAAAAGTATACTTCCTCAATTTCTTGGAGAAGTTTCTCTCTCTTGGTTTTATAGTCTTAGTGGCACCCATAATGAGCTATCTTGGGAAGAAGTGGAGCATGCATTCTTAAGTAATTGGAACCCCTATAAAAAGATAGCTACTTTATGGGAATACGAAGAGGAACTACAAATATATTTTATAAAATTGCTTTAGGAAAGGGATAAAAAGATAGATAGCTTGACAAATGTCATAACAGTCCTTGAAAAGAAACTACAGGGATTTCAAAATGAGCGAAATGAAATGAAAGAATATTGGGAAGTTTTCAAGAAATAGAATGAAGACTATGAAAAAGAAATAAAATTACTCAAGGAGAAAGAGGAGAAGGTCAGGGAAGATAAAAAATATGTCAGTATGCAGACAAAGGAAACCATACCTTTGGTAGAAGATAAATTAGAAAATGGACAAAGGAATTTGTGTGAATCTAAAAAGTCTATTTTGTAGGTTCATGGAAGCATTCAAAAATAACAAGTTAATATTTCCATTGACCCTAGTACTAGGTATAATTTTATTAATATTGCTTTGGCTAAGAAGTTGTAAGTTCAAGCAACAAAAATTAAGGACATACAGCTAGAGGGTGAAAATGTTTAGTTTTTTGAAGATTTGAAGATCACCATGGATAAATATGTTTTACATTTAGATTTTCATGCTATTAAGATGAATGATGAGGATATTGTTCTTGGTTATCCTTGGTTATATTCTTTGGGTACTGTTAACATTAATGTGCAAAATAATTTTATGAATTTATGGTACAAGAAAAATAAGATAACATTGCAGGATATTTCTTAGCTTAAGGAGCAAGGATCCAAGGAAAATCAAGAAGTGGTTGTAAAGAAACAAATTGAAGAACCTGAAATAGAATCCAAGAAGGCAGTAGCAGTAAAAGAGTCCATGGAAGAAGTAGCAACAACTGATTCAATGGAAATAACAGTAACAGAGTCCAAGGAAGCTCTGATATAAGAGTACAAGGACACACCAAACAAATAGAACATGAAAGAAAAATGTGTAGAAGAATTTAAAACAATGGAGCCAAATTTTGAGTAGTTAAATAATGTAGAACATCAAGTTAATGTTGCACCATATCACCATCCACACCACCATGAGCAGAAAAAATCTTGGGGGCATGGTTCAAAGCAACAATATTATGGTTCTACATGGAATCAGAAGGGCACCAACTATGGCAGTGTTTGGTAGAGAAAGCATATGGATCCTGGTTTACAGAATGGATCATCAACATTAAGGAAAAAATGGGCCCATCATTCAAGTTATCAAAATACAACAGCAAAAATGTGGAGCCAACGAAGCAGATTTGGATACTCAAGTAACAAAATGGCATACTAGCATCAACATGTTTCACTTGGATGGATGGATGATCGATATTGGTACCAGTTGCTAACTTTGCTTAGCAAATCATATTATCATGTTTCTTCATATGTTTCGAGGATGAAACATTTGTAAGGAGGGTGGCATGGTAGGGTACCTAGGAATAAATATTTGGGGATATATTATTATATTGTATAAGGGTTGGCATGGGCCACCCATAACCCAAGTTTGATTGTATTATAATATTATATTATATTATAATATAATATTATATTAGTAGTAGGCTCCCCAAAGTAGAATAAGAATATGGATATATAAAGAAGAGATATTTGTCATTGTAATCATCATTGGAGAATAATATTATGTAATCGTCGTTGCCCACAAAGTGGATTATGGGACTTTTCCCTCCTTAAGTGACCTTTCATCTTGGGAGAATTTGTGGAGTGATTCCTTCCTTAAGGAGTATTATTGGTATTTCCCTACCTTAAGGGTATTATATATATCTCTTTAATTTATGGATTGTTATTGTGGATAATGTATTTTGGATGAATGATTTTATATTTCTGCATATTGGTGAATGATTGTTTATAAATATAGCCTCCCTAGTCAAAATTATTTCCAAAGCCCAAATTTTATTCTCATAATCATGCTACACCTTCCCTGATGAATAAATTATTTTCCCCACCATGGTCGTATACCTTAGTTCCAAAGGTTATATATATGAAGGTCAAAATCCATATAATGAATCTTCCCCTTCTGCCAATTTTAAAAGCTACAAACTTGTGACAACCTTAGGGAACAATCAGTGTTGTAATGTCTAAAGCAAACCCATGAAAAATTTAATATTTTTCTAAGGCCTAAGAATCCCTCATGTCTATGCACATTCCCCCCTTCCATGAAAAAAATTAAAATTTTCTCCTAAGGTCACATTGAAATAAAATCGACAACTCTAAGTCACCACCAAAAATAGGTGGAAATATCTAATTGGCTTATAGGAATTGGGTGCTATATGGCGATTGGCCTAGAGATGAATGGATCATAAAACCTCACCATATCAAGGGTAAATGGTTCAGATTTACCCGCCATAAATTATCGTCGACATATTATTGGTCCAAATTGGACAACTTACAACACAATGCCACAGGAGGGAGGATGGTCCTGATTAGCTTGCTAAAACTCAGATTTTCATCTCTGATTGGTGGACGATAAATGACAAACAACTTGGACCACTAAATTTTTTGGTCTTGTCCTAATTTGAAAATTTATCCATATTAAAGAGCATAATAATCATTTATATTAAATCCTAAGTTTGAGGTCCACTAAATATTAATCCTTCATAAATACATGTATTCTACTATTCCAAGGATCTATCCTCATAACATCATTCACTTATATGATTCTCCACCTATGACCATACACCTTAAGTTTCTAAAAAATCATCAAGGATCACAAATGTACATATGATTAGCTCCCCCTTTCCACTTAATTTAAATATTGGGTTTACCTTGAAAAATAATGGTTGATTCCTAAAGTTTGAAATTTCTCCCCCATGAAAGAATTATCATATTTCCCTAAGGTCTATGGTATCTCATATTTTGTGCCCCATTTTATTAAAAACCAAACCCCTTGGCCATGCTCGCCTAAAGTCTTAAAAGAGAAAATTTTACCACATAGTTTTATGGGACTTAAGAACCAAGAATAGGGTACCTCCAGGTGATTGGCAAAAAATGAGTGGCCCAGATTACATCATCAAATAAATGTGGATGATCTATATTTGAGCACCACACCCATGATATTAAGAGATGATTTACTAAGGATAAGCAACCTAGATTGCATCACCAAAGGAGGGTGTATGGCTCTAATTGACCTACCAAAAATTAGACACTGGATGGTGATTGGCTCGAGGGTGGATGACTCTCATTCACTCACCAAGGTGAAGGTAGATGACTCTGATTGGTTTTATAAATCTTAGGTACTAGCCCCTAATTGGATAAAGAAAGACAACAAATGACTTATACCCCAGTGAAGTATTTTTTAAAAGTGAAAAGTTGATAGTCACAGCTAATCAAAAATTTAAAAATACCTCCAAATAAAGAGATGAAGATAAGAAGTTAGCTAAATAGAACATGCTTTAAAACAAGTAGTGGTCACATAGACATGGTTGATGAATGAGAATTAAAGGCACATAGGCCAAAGTACAAGGTTGAGTACATATTTTCCATAAATCCTATTGGACATGCACCTTAAAATAACTAGGATGCGGTGGGGAGATCAGGTTCAGACAAGTGTATAAATCAATAGCCAATTACAAAAAGTAATCTAGACTACAGTCATATTTTTCAAAGATATTAAGTCAAGAATAAAATATAATAAGAATAGATCCTTGAAGACAATTGATAAAATTAATGTTGTAGATAATTTTTGCATTAAGACTTAGCTATAAATGGTTGATCTACTCGGGATGAGTCATAAAATAAAATATTAAATAAAGAAGGCTAGCCATAGTCACTTAGAAGTGTCAATGAGCAATGTGTACCTACAAGCTAAGTAGTCAAAAAGACCAAAAATAGAATCAAAGTAGGGAAAAGTGGGACTTGGAGATCTAACACAGTCAGTATCACCCAAACAAATCTAAAAATATTTTGAAGGGATCTAGTATAGTATATTTCACAATAGATGTAAATTTTTTATAACACACTCAACCAATAAAAGGTAGAATATGACGATAAGTGGAGGGCTTAGATGAGGCCAATTATAACAAAACAAGGCTCCTTGAAGTTATAATAAGGGTTGTAGCCAGCAAATGGATCAAGCTTTTTGCATAGAAATTTTTGCTAGAGGTATACTTAAGACTAAGAGTACCCTTGTATTATTTTTGTATTCTCTTTTTGTGTCTTTTCTCTTTACCATCTCTTATTCTTCCCATATTTGTGCAACTCTTGATAGAGAAGTATTTAGAAACTTAGATGATTTCTAGCTACTGAGTTAGAGGTCTGGAGGCCTTACTCTTACCAGATTGGAATGGGAGGGTGAAGGATTCTTGTTACATTATTTAAATAAATATTCTTATTGTATTAATCTAAAAAGAAGTTTATGGCAATTAAAGTCATATCTCATTGTAAAAATCATTGATATTAATACAATTCTAGACGTCTTCCCTTATCAATTCTTTGTGTTCAGTTTTGTGTGTTCATCTATTTTACATGTTACATTATTTGAATGTGTAATTGATACTTCTTTTATTTGTCATTAATTATGCTTGTTACATTATTTGAATGAACATAATTGACTCAACATATTCTTTATTTTTTCTTCTAAATGAATTAATATATTTTAAATCTTGCTATGGTAGGCAATGGATAAGGCACCAATCTAATATAAGGCACAATTAAAGAGTTATGCAAATATTGGTCAAATAAAAAATAACTTTTACATTTTTTATTTGGATGAACATGAGCACATAAATAAATATTGTGAGCTCACTTCAGGGGTATCCTAACTTGATTCAGTTTGTTTAGAGTTAGTGTGATAGTCTTTTCCCAAATCAAAGTGGCAGATCCACAAGAGTCTATGATCCTACTTGTGATTAAGAAGTATTTTTTGACATGATAACATATTATAAAGGACACAAAATAATTTCACAATATGAAACTTCTATTTAAAATAATAACATTCACATAAATATTGCAATAAAAGCAAAAATTCATGGTAAAGAAAATATTGCAATACAAAATGTAAATACAAAAATTTAATAATATCACAACACAACACAAAATCATGGCCTCTTCAAGGGGGTAAATCCTTCAATACTTTTATTTAATATGTAAAAAATACATTCATTTATGAGACCTTGTCTTTTAAAGATATACTTCATGCAACCCTGACTTAATTCTCAAGAGTTGGCTTACATGCAAGGTGCCTGTTGACTCGACTTTCATGCACACCATGTGTAGAGTAAATAGAGAACACAAGTAACATTTGAATGGAAATAAATTCCTTCACACTTTAGGATCTTTCTGGATATCCAAGGTGTGAGTTATAGGGTCGTGTCAAATGTCCTCACTCTTTCCCACTCCTAGAATAGTTTTAGTTATCGCATATTTAACCTGCAAGGGCGTTCAACTTCTATTCATTGTTGTTTGGTTCATCAATCATATTTACATTTGTAAATAGATCTAGCTCTTTCAGACTTCAAAAAATTAAGAGAATAAATAATTTTAAGAAACATAAAAATGGATCTCTTTAGAAAAAAAAATAGAGAGGGTAAGGTAGGGCAAAAAATAAGGGTGAAATTCTATAATTTGAATTGTTAATTATTATTTCAACTTGGCATACAATTATGTTTTCCAATTGTAACCAATATAATAATAAACTATCTAGTTTTCTAAGATCAATTTATTACCTAGAAAGGGGTGAAACACATTTATGAAATAGATCGAACACTCTCAATATAGTTTAACCACTCTAAATTTTTAATCTTGATGGGATGTTTTTGCCAATAGCTTAGCTCACGTAGCAAAAACCGGAGCTAGTAGGAAAAGAACTAAGTTTCAAAATGATTAAACCTTAATTAATCTCTCCACGTAACATCAACAACATGATCAAATAAATCAAATTCATAATAATTATTATTGCATACATTTCAATGAAAATAAGAATAAGAAAATAAGCACCGTTCAAACTCCATAAGAAGATTTAAGCACCTAGCTATGCCACTTCAGAGTAACAACACCGCAAAAGATCCTATGTCGATAACAAAGGGATTTTCCAAAAAGTAGTTTTACAAAAAATATTTCTATAATAAATTCTTGCATCCTGATTTTACATTTTATGGGAGTATTTATAGACTCAGGACATACCCCGATATTTTAAAAACATCTTGCTCCCAAGAACTTAAACTACAATATAAAATCCCACCACTAGAATTTTACATAATAAAAACATATTTTAATAGATTTTCACTCAACCTTGACTATTATTGAATATCTACCCAGGTATCTTGCCATAAATGGAGAAGATACTTCGATTTCATCTTCATCAAACAATGATTGCTAGTAGATATTTTTTTACTTTCAAGCTAGTTGCAGATGCTTTACTTTGGCAATGCCTAATAAAGTCTTCTTCGTCGACAAAATCTAGCTGGGTCATTAATTTCACATGTCTTCTATCCATGCCCAGTTCACATTGAAGTTTCCTATCAGTCATTACTTTCACCATTACTATGATTACCAACAATTTTTTTGTAAAAATTAAAAAAAGCAAAGGTTAAAACTTTATTAGTATTATTAAATTATTTGTTAATTTTCCTAAGATTTGGCATTTTCCAAATTTTTAATTTTTAATTAATTAATTATTATTATAATCCCTAAGGTTCGAAATTAATTCTTTTGCTTTAATTTCCTTTTCCTATCATGATGTCATGGTTCCGCGATGAAAATTACATCATTCACCTTTCTTTGTTGTGATGTCGTAGTTTCATGATAAAAAAATTTCAACAATCCAATCTTGTCCAGGGGTTTGAAGCAATGTCACGGAGAATAAAAAAAATTCTTGCCATGCAATTAACTTCCATAACAATCCAAAAATTTAATGGAATGAAAATATTTTAGGGTAAAATTAATTTGTGCAAAAATCCAACAAGCAATTAGGTTATGTTGCTGATCTACATAGCATTTGTTTGCTTTTATTATTTTGACCAAGTGGACTGTGACATGGAGACAATGAGAGAATCCATGAAACTTTTTATTTTTCATGCTCCCAATCTTTGACAATCGTGGATTGAGACATGTCACGGATCCGAGATATTTTTCCCCATTTTAGCTTTCCAAGCTTTGGCAATCGCGGAATTGAGACATGTGGCAGATTCGGGATATTTTTAGATCAAAGATTTATTTTGGCCATTTTGATCAAAGAATTGAGACAGTTCATGGATTCCCAAAATTTTTAGATCAAAGCTTTCTTTTGGCCATTTTGATCACAGAATTGAGACAATTCGTAACATTTTTTCGAAGTGCAAAATTAGGTAAAAAATAAAAGTACCCAGATTTTGATGAATCTTTCCATGAATCTAAATGATCCAAATGGGTATCCAAACCATATAAGAAAACATGAAAATTCATTATGGATCAAGAAATATAGCAACTATAAGTTCATTATATGCAATTGGAAACTACTATTTCTAGAAAGCAAATCAAGTCTAAAAACTAGCAAATCTGGCATCATTGAAAATAGGAGCTCAATATATTTCATCTAGAATTTGAATTGCTTCAAATAGATTTGTCTACCAAAAGTCATGAAGATTTTAAATTTGGAGTAAGTTTGCTGGCAAGATGAAAAATTTCAAAGAACCCTAAAAATTGATTTAAATTATTTTAGACCTTAGGAGAACTATTGAAAGTTAATTTTTTTGAAACACTTAATTTAAAATAATGGTATTGAAATAGAAAAATTCAATTAAAATCAAGCTCCAAAAATCTATTTTGACACTTTAGTGCAAGCACAAATTAGAATCAATGATGCTAACAAAATTTAGAATTAAAACCCAAAAAAAACTTCATGATGGCCCCTCGAACAATAATGAAATTAATTATAAAGATCAATATTTAATTTTTAGTGGGAGTGTGTTTCTTCTTAATAAATGGTAAAATCTACGGAGATAAAGTAGCACTATTTGAAACCCAAAATCCTAGTTTTAAAATAACTTAAATCATGTACCATACCTTACCACAAGGATTTTCAAAATGTTTTAACCACTATCTGCTAGTCTGTAAAAAAATTCCTAGGGGCATACTAAGTTAAATCACTTAAATAAAACTATGGTGTGAGATTGTAAGTATATAAATTATTCCTCTTAAGATGACCATGGCTTAGAATTCTTATTGACGATCAACCAAGTTGTTTGGACTACACAATATTATTTGATTAGAGCTCTGATTCTAGTTTAGCATTTATATCCCTGACAAAGTTACTCTTAGGTTTCCAAGACCTTGGTTCATAGACATAGGAAATATATAGCCTTGGTGAACATGTCTAAAATTCCTCTTTCAAAAATCTCGACTATCTTATTTTATTATGGGACTCTCTCTTTGTTTCCTTTTTTTGCTCTTTTCTTTTTTAGAACTTTCTTTTCCTTCTCTTTTTTTGTTCTCTTTTTTTTTGATAAAGACTTAGATAATTGGGAAGTCTTACCGGAGGTTTGAAAGTTGTATTTGTCCTAATATTTTATTAACCAAATAGCTTATCAACTAACCATTTTAGTTTTGGGTACTAATAGCCTCTTGAAAGTAATTAAAATGTGTTTGTGAATCAGATTTTTCCTCTCATAACCAACTTTTCTTGGATTCCCTAGGAGTTCTCCTGCTAAACAACATAACCATTTATTTTATAATTAAAATAATTGTGGCAGGTAAGGTACAGAATCTAAAATTCTTCTCTACTATCATTCTAGATAACAAGCATCACCACTAAATCCCTACTTAGAAGGTATTTTTACCAAAACCACCCCTCTTTAATTCGAGAAATCGGGTCAAAGAAATAAAAGAGAAAAGAAAAGGAAATTAAAGAAAACCATAAACAACTTAATACTGAAAAATATATTAAATACGCACTGATTCATTTTTATTATATATACATATGTACAAAGACTATTTTTTGTGATTACTCAAAAAATATAGCAGATGGAACAACAGAGAAATAATGCTTCAAATATTGACCATTGACAGGTAAGTTTAGAAAAATACCTTCCAGGTCATGTAGACAAAATGCATTATTATCCAATTTTTTTGTGATTTGGTATGGCCCTATCCACAAAGGCTGCAACTTAGTATGTTTACCTTTATTTTTATGGGATTTGTACCACATAAGCACTAGGTTTGCAAGTCTGAAGGCCTTCACCTTTGCTCTTTTGTCAAACCAATGCTTGACTATCTCTTAATGCCGACTAAAATGCTCCAAGGCCTAAATTCTTTCATCCTATAGATTAATCAATTCTAACAACCAGGATTCTACATATACATGATCATTAAAATAATCTAAAGTAAAATAATATGTGGGCAATTTTAAAGAAACAAGAACAATAGGTTGAGTACCATACAGTAAGCAAATGAAGAAGTTTTAAGAGCTTCTTTGTGTCTTATCCTATCAGTCCAAAGTGCATACTTCAAAAATGTATGCCATTGTATGGGTTTGTCTACAATATACTTCTTGATGACATTTATCAAAATTTTATTTGTGGAATTAGCCAATCCATTTATTTAGGGATAATAATTAGATTACAGTTTGAAGACTATCCCATTCTAGTATGCCTACTCAACAAATTCCAATGATTAAAAAGTTGGCCCATTATCACAAACTAAATTTAGATAAATTCCAAATCTAGTTATGATATTTGATTCCATAAATTCAATCACCTCATGGGTTGTACTCCTAATTATGGCTATTGCTTTAGCCCATCATGTATAGTAATCAGTGGTTGTTAATACATATTTATGCCCTACTGATGAATTCAGGTTCGTCACTCCCACAAAATAAAATCCCCATTATATAAAAGGTTTGTCAATAATAATAGGTTGCAATGGTAGAGCTCAATTAGCCTACTTGGCTATAAATATCTGACACTAGTAACAAGTTCTCACATGATGATGTGCGTCTTTAAAAAATGTAGGCCAGTAGTACCCTTCTCTTAATATTTTGTGTGCAGTAGAAGAACCTGAAGGATGTTCTACTCCTAATTTATCATGAAAACTAAACATTACTTCATTTACCTCATATTGAGCAATACATATTAAGAATATACCAACATAATTTTCTCTATACAATTTTACCCCTTTGAGTAGAACATGAGTAGATTTTAACTTTAGTGCTCTTGTTTAAGTTCTATTCAGATGGGATGGATAATTTCTATATATTAATAAATAAATGATATCCCCATACCAATAATCAAAACTAGAGTCTAACTGGTTAATTTCTATCCCTATAGGTATTTTAGCGATATGTTGGGATAGATCAAATCCTCTAATCAATTTAGCAGGCCAAATCTCTAAGTCAAACTCTTGCAATTTTGTAACCCAATTGCATCTCAACTTTCCTAGTTTATTTTGACTTAACAAATATTTGACATCTAGATTAGGAACTATGGCATGGACCTTAATCATAATGTAATACCTAAAACATTTAACCATTTTCACTAAGGCATAGGCTTGCTTATCCAAATAAGAGTAATTTAAGTCAGCACCAATGGGGTGCTCCCTTGTTTCCCTTTGCTGAGTTAAAATTGCAACAAGTGTATGTTCAAAAGCAAAAGAGTAAATATGCATTTAAATATGGACTTACCAAAACTGTGGTGTGTTTAATGGTAGATTTTATCTTTTGAAATACCACTTTGGCTTCTATTGACTAGATAATTTGAGCAGTCTCCTTTAGCATATCATTTAGTGGTTTAACTATTTCAACAATGCCAAAAATAAATTTCCTAATTGAGGACCCAAAAAGGCCACATACTTAGAAAATTTTACAAAATTTTTCTATCCTAAGAGTACTCCAAATCGCAACAACAATGCAATGCAACACGTTCCACCCTACGGTCAACACAATCAAATTCAGGGTTATGCATAAGGGGTTGGACTCAAAATGTACTTGTAAAAAAATTGTGAATCCTAATTGAAATCAAGGTGAATCAAGGAAAATCCTAAGCAAATCAAATCAATCATCTTCACACCAAAATTTGGGGTATTTGAAGCCCTAAAAAGTAAGGTCATATTTGGGAAATATTTTGACCTATTAAATGATCTTATAACTTCATAAAAACATAACCATTATATCGGGATCAAAAAGAGCTTTCCAACGAGTACACATATGCCTATGTTTGGATATATATATGGCAAATTGATCCTATGAAAAAATTTATCTTGAAAATTTTAGGCGAATGGGCCAACATCAAGGGTCCTCATATTTGCCAATTTCTAATTTTGGAAATCCTAATATTCATCCAATTTGTGAATATTTACTATTATACATAATCCTGATAAAAGTTAATAGACTCACCATCCAAATCATGGGCTAGATCATGGTTCCATGTTGCATGGCTTAGTGCATGTTCCATATTGCACAACCCAAAGTATGGTTCTATGCCATGGTCAAACTGATCAAACCTGGCAAGTTGGCACTTAAAATCATGGACTAGAACTTGGTTCTACATCACATAACTCAGCGTATATCTCATCCTATGTGGCTTAGAGCATGGTTCTACATCATGATCAAAGCAGTCAAATCTGATAGGATGGCATTCCAAAAAGTGAGCCAAAGTATGACTTCATATTGCGTAGCCTAGAACACATATCCCATATTGTATGGTATAATGCAGTGTTCTATTTCATGGTTACATTTGGTTAAACTTACAAGTTGACATTCTAAATCATAGGTTAGGACGTCCTTTAAAATAATGCTCCACATCATAGCCTGAACTAGTAAGAGGGTTATTTTAAGTTAAGAAGAGTGGGCTAGAACATGTTCCCACACCGCGCAACCTAAGAACATAGTTTCCAAGCAATGCTACAAATATTCCTTACTCCAAATTATGATCAAAGCAGTAAATGTTTTTGAATGAAAGTTTCAAGAATCAGACTTTAACATAGTCTACAACATTGAAATAAGTAAGAAGAAAAGGAGTCATCATTTCTATACCGTGGGGTGTTGTAGACCATGAGTGTATAAGATAAGTTCTTTGTGCTCTAATATTAACCGTTCAGTAAGATATCAACAAACCATAGGCCATGTATTTTAAGTCACATACAAAAGTAGGTTTTGACTTGGCATAAACCATATATTATTGTTCAAAGGTTTCTAAACTAGAAGCGAGTAGGAAATGAAGTGGAGGAGGATCAAGAACCACAAGTAGATTCAATTGCAGATCTATGGTAAGATTGCCATGGTAAGAATAATAGATGGTCCTAATTCTATATCAAATCAGTCAAGAGCCATAAGCCATGAGAGTCAAGTGATCTATGGAATCCAAGTTGTATATAAGTAAAATATTACGTAACCATTTTTTTCTTCAAATTAAACAAAAGGCTACCACTTCAGCACCTTTCTGATATAGCATTTTTGAACTCCTTGTAATATTTTAAATCTTTCAAATATTTTAAAACACACATAAAACTATAAATAGAGGTCAAACCCTCATTTTAAGGTTTGGCTCTAGATTGTTTGCTTATCATAATGCTATACATTTTTTTTGTAAATCAATTGAAGGAGCATTACTTGGATGTTTGCCTCAAACTTGTGTCTTATTTACTTTCATGAGAATTTGATCTATGGAGTCATTTATGCTACTATTGCTATGGTTAGTCTATTATGCTGATATTGGATTGCTAACTTAGAGCACCTTGAAATAATTCATGTTTAAATGTATACTTGAAGGAGACTTTTTTCTATTCATCTGGATATGGATCTAATTCTTTAATTTGGATTATTAGTACTTTAGATGTTTTAAATAGTCTTTGAAGCATCTTATTACTGGTTTTAAATATTGTTAGTCTTAAGTGTGAATTACTAGAAATTTATTTGTGGGAGGTCTTCCTATAGTTTTATATGCTATTATCTCTATTCATACACTATTCATTCTTTATTTTTCTAACCCTTATCCCATTTCTATTACTATATTTATACATTTAACTAAGCTTAAATAAGTCAACACTCAGAATAGTTGACAAGGTATACAAAACTACTCTAGAGGTTAGGTTAAAATAATCTTAAACTCATCCAATGTTGGGGTTTGGATTGTGATTAGTGGGTGCATGTCTAACAAGATAATTATAGATGATAATCACAATTTCAATATTACCTTGATGTCAATTCAGACCCCAATATTTTTGGCACACCTGATGGGACACTATTTACAAAAAGCATTTGTTCACCCATAAGATTTCATTTCGACTCTTCCTGGAGGAATCAATATTTAGTGGATTATCTTGACCTCATCAAGTGGTGAAAGTAAATTCACTTGGTAACTTCCTAAGATAAAGAACCTAAGAGGCCTTTTCTAGTAGCTCATATTTTCATATATACCAGGTCATCTACTAAAAATAGCCAAGACCTTGTCACATTTTATGAGCTTCCCCTGAGAGGGTCCAATATTATAAGAATTTTTTTCCTAGACTCGTATTTGGAAGAAATTCCAATTGAATCAGCCCCTATGGTACCTTTAGGACCAACTCTTTTAAAAATCCTAGTAAACATGGTTGCTCAATAGAATGTAAACCCAAACCAAACTTTGCAAAAATACCCTAATTAGGATACCGTTGGTCCTTTAAGCCTTGCCCAAATGCATGAAATTCCCCAAGTTGTATCCAAAGCTATACCTACATATGATGGTTCAGGTAAAACTACTTATGATAATTGCCAAGATATATTGAACTTAGCATCCATACACAACATTAGAAACGAAGATGTTATTATCAAGATTTTAGCCCTATAATTTAGAGAAAATATTATGCATTGGTTTAGGATATTAGAAGACATCACTTCATGGTCTGCATTAGCTGAGACTTTTGTAGAAGAAATTAATGAATTTACTTATCCATTTTCCCTCTTAAAATAGTTCACATCTGTGCAGAAACATAAAAAAGAATTAGTCTATGATTTCAATCTAAGATTTAGCAGAACCTGGAAAAGAATACCACCTAAATTTAGGCCAACTTCCTCTCTTGCTTTCATGTACTATATCATGGCTCTTAGGTTATAAATAAGGCTAAAAACTCAATATTTAGGAGTATCTACTTTTTCCCAAGTGTATAATGCAACCGTATAGGAAAAAAATATCCTTTTTATGTAGGAAGGCTACCTCCAAAGACAATCATGCCCTATTGTTCTGATGTTTCTCAATTCTAAGCTAAAGTAGCTACAACCTCCTACATGGAACCACCTCATTTATCATAAATAATCCATTATGTGGCTCTAATCCCAACCCCAAAGCATCATCTACCTCAATTTCCTTCCCACCACTCCCATATCAAGCACCTCAAGAACCCACCCTATTGCTTGATATCCATAGGACCTTGAAAACAATCAATAATAATTTTAATACAATGGAGAAAATAAATATGAAGATATCTCAGTAGAGAAGGTATCCCTACATTAATATATATCAAAAATTTAGCACCAGTAATAGTGTAGAGATCAGGGTTAACACAAATCAAGAAGATCAAGAATATGCCTTTGAGACTAGTCTAGTAAATATTTGGTGCCTCGTATGCAATGATCCACATGATTCAAAATCTTATGTCATGTACCAACACCATGTGCAACAGGCCATGGATAAAGCTAAGAGGAATCAAAAGTGTAGAGTCAACATGTTGTGACAACCAGAATAGATCTTGGTTGGACAATATCTCTATGAAGAAGAATTTGTTTTTATCATGACCAAGTCAGGGAAGAAGACATTGTAGGTTGATCCACAGAAGTCAGATCAATTTCAAGTTCCTTCTAAAACAAATAAGGACACACCCTTGAAAAGTAATGATAAATTCCCTATTCTTTAAGCAGATGAAAAGAGATATGAAGATCCTAAGAGCCAAGAAAATGGGATCAATTTTACTAAAAGGTATGAGAAGGAAAGTGATAAAGAAAGAATAAGTTCTAAATATGAAGCATGATAAAAGCTAAGATTTCCTTCCATCACTAAGATGCAAAGGATTGAAGCTACATAATAGTATAAGAGAAAATATGGAGAGCCAAAGAAAGAGGTATGAGAATCCCCCTTTGGAAAAATTAAAATATAACATTGTGGAGGAGATGAAGATAATTCCATCTAAAGAAAGTCTCTACGATAATATCTTTATCCCTGGTCAGATAGATCTTCTCAAGGCTTCTTTGAGTAAGAATTCTCAAGAAAAGTAGACTACTATAATTCTTAGTATACCCTCTAGTAAGGAGAATATGACTTCTATTGCTCTAAAGAATAAACCACCTCCTTTTTATATTTCTTTGAGAATGGAGGGTTGGATAGTCCAAAAATATATGATTGATTCAGAAGCTTTGAACAAAGTCATGCCCAAAGTAGTCAGTGATGAGATGGATATGAAATATACCTGATCCTATCTTAATATTTTGTAGTTGGATGGTACACCAGTTAAGACCATTGGAGTAGTAAAATATGTACTAATGAGACTACACAAGGCTCCAAAAGTAATTATTGTGCAAGAAATTATTGTGGTAGACCTAGAGCCTTACTTTGGCCTATGTCTTTCCAAAGAGTTTACTACCAATCTAGGGGGTTATATGTATTTGGACTAATCTGGCATGATGATTCCATTTAAAGGAAAGAGGATAAGGATAAAACCTAAAAATATTGTATCCTATCACATTGAAAATATAGAGGAGGATATGTGTAACCTCTCAGCTCCAGATGAAGTTGAACTAGTATAAAGTTTTGAAGAGCTAGAAGTGGAGGATGCATTTATATTTAAAGAGGATTACAACCAATTTGGAACAGGTATGGGCACTTACAGTATTTCCTCAAAATCTGAGAAAAATACCCCTACCATCTCAAATCAATCCCTGAGAAAAACAAAAATCTAGAATATGTATTTTGATGTTGCAAGGTGCAAAAATGGAGTTGGTGCAGATGTAGTCTTGCAATCCCTTTCAAAAGGCATGCAAAGCTTTGCTTATAGAATAAATTGATCTTGTACCAACAATGTTATGGAATATGAAGCTTTATACTTGGGATTGATGCAAGTAGAGAATATGAGAATTAAAATTTTAGACATATATGGTGACTCTGAGTTGATAGTTAATCAAGTGAGAGAGAGGTGGAGCAGTAAGTACCATTACCTAAAATCATATAGGAATAGGGTATGGGATTTGATGGAGTATTTTTATGTCCTTAATATCCACTCATTTCCTATGAAATGGAATATTTTGGGTGATTATTTGATCGTTAAGGGTTCAAATTTCAGCCCTTCTTCAGATATGGGATCATTGAAGGATAGAAAAGTCAAACTAGTCTTCAGACTTGTAGTACTAGACAAATAGATTTTTTGGCAGGTTTTTGAGAGTGATGATCAAATTATTAAATTTTTATTGAGGGAATATTGCTTATCCAGTGTGTAGGAGGATCTACCTCATGAAATAGATCAACAATATGTCATTCAATTAAAAAACAACCATATCCCTAAGGGTTTGATCACCCTAGAAAACCTCTTTGACAATGAATATAGGAGAAAATAAAGAGCCACAGAGGTTAATGAAGAAATATATAAAGATATCAAATCTGAAAATATTAGAAAGATTAAAATTGGTATCCAATATTCTCCAAAGGAAGTAGAGGAAATCAAGACTCTATGCCTCAAGTACCAAGATATTGTAGCCTGGTCATATGAAGATCTAAAGGTATATGATAAAAAAGTTATCTAATATACTATTGAGCTAGAGGATGATGCAAAGCCTTTCAGAAAGGATCATAGGCCTATAAATCCTAATATTGGGTCCATAATGAGAAAATAGTTACTCAAAGTTTTAAAAGCTAAATTTATCTACCCAATCAAGCACTCTACATGGGTAGTTAATTTGGTTCTTGTCAGCAAGAAGATTGGATACATTCGTTTATGTGTAGCTTTTAGGAATTTGAACCAAACATAATTGAAATATCACTACCCCCTTCCTCATATTGATTAAATTTTGTAGATTGTTGTAGGGTTTGAGAGGCTTTCCTTGTTGGATGGCTTCTCAGGATACAACCAGATTTGGGTAAAATATGAAGATCAATTTAAGACAACCTTTACTACTAAGTGGGGAAATTTTGCCTATTAAAGGATGCCTTTTGGTTTATATAATGTTGGGGCCACCTTCTAGAGAGCCATGGACTATAATTTTGAGGAGCTAATAAATAAATTCATTCTCACCTATCTTTATGATATGACTATGTTCTCTCACAAAAAATTAGCTCATTTGGAGCACTTGGATCAAGTGTTTAAGAAGTGCAGAGAGTTTGGTATCTCCATAAACCTAAAGAAATAATTATTTGTATTACATGAAGGGAAAATTTTAGGACATGTTGTTTCAAAATAAGGATTTTATATTGATCCTGATAGAGTAAATTCAATTCTAGCTCTACCTTTGCCTATGAATAAGAAGGCCTTGCAATATTTCTTTGGGAAAATTAATTTTGTAAGAAAGTTCATATCAAATTTTTCTCAAGTGGTTAGACCCATCTCATAATTCCTAAGAAAGAATGCAGATTTCAAGTGGACTGAAATAAGAAAATAAGCTTTTGAATTAATTAATCAAGCTATCACTATTACCCCAGTATTAGTGAACCTTGATTTCAACAAGGATTTTATTCTATATACCTATGGATCTGAAGAGAGCTATGCAAAAATATTGACATAGAAGAATTATGTTGGAGAGGAACATCCCATATTTTTTTGGAGCCAAAGTATTCATGAGTACCAAACTAAATATAACTTTATTGAGATGTAAGTGTTTGCAGTAATGAAATCATTGAAGAAGTTTAGGTAATCCTTGGCTCAAAGTAAAACTATTGTTTATGTGGTACACCTAGATGTCAAAAGTTTCATCTTACAAGGATAACTTGGAGATAAAAGAGTTGGATGGATTACCAAAATTTAAGAATATGATGTGGAGATACATCCCACTAAGTTGGTCAGAGGCAAAAATTTATGTTAGGGAATGACAACAAAAATAAATCTAGATTAGTTAGTAGCTTGTCAACCATCAACATTAGAGTATAATTAGGGCAACTCTCCATAGGATTTAGATTGCATTGATCAGATGACAAGTTATTTCCAGACAGATGTATGTCCTTATGAAATTAATCCCTCACAAAGAAGAAGGTATAGGCTTCAAGAATAAACTATGTTCTATTGCCAAAAGGTTTATATAGGAAGAATATTTACATAGTTCTATTAAAATGCTTGAAAGACAAAAAAAAAAGTCATTGAGGAATTCCATGAAGGGTTGTCAGGAGGAAATTTCTCAAAAATATCACTACTATAAAAATAATAAGGGCAGGATACTATTGGCCCACTATTTTTGCTGATACCTTCAAAGTGATAAGGGCATTTGACAAGTGCCAAAGGTATGTAGGGAGAAATAAGTATACTTCATTTCCCCTAATGCTAGTCTAATTAAGAATATTTTCAACAATGGGGGTTATATTTCATTGGAATATAAATCCTAACTCTTCATCAAGCCATAAATATATATTGACTTCTACAGATTACTTCACAATATGGGTTGAGGTAATTCCAACCAAAAGATCAGACCAAGAGATAGTAATTGAATTTATGGAAAGCTTAATAATAAGGTTTGGGTTTCCTAAAGCCATAGTAAGTGATAATGATCTTAATTTTATAGGTGTGAAGTACATAGAGTTTGCAATAAAATATGATATAAGTTTGAAGAATTCCTCTAACTATTACCCTTAAGGAAATGGGTTAGCAGAATCCACTAATAAAAATTTTCTCAGAATTCTGAAAAGAACATTGGAAAGCAACAAAATAAGTTGGCACCTTCTCCTAGAGTAGTATCTATGGTATGTTAGGATTACTATCAAGAGGTCTACCAAGACATATCCTTATGTATTAGTGTATGGGAAAGAAGCTATTCTACCTACTCATTTGGAGATACCAACTCTAAGATTAGTCATCCAAAATGATGAATTAGATCAAGATCTAGTGGAAGCCATATTAGTGCATATCTTATAGTTGGAGGAAATGAGGATCCAAGCATATGAGAATTTCCAAAGGTACTCAATCTGCACCAAGGAATGGTTTTATAAAAATATCAGATTCAAAAATTTTAACATAGCTGATTCAGTCCTCAAGTGGAATGTAGAGATATCCAAGCCTGGAAACCACCAAAAGTATGATTCCTTTTGGGATGGCCCTTTTCAAGTAGGAGAAATCAAAGAGAAAAATTATTTCCAACTTCTTGATCAAGAAAGAAGCTTGCAACCGATCCTGGTGAATGGATACCATCTAAAAATTTAATTTGAGTGAAAACTTCTTCTATGTAACATATGTACATAATTGTATTATTTTTATTTCAATTTTTTGTATAGAGAAAAGGAAAAACCAAAGGGCAGTGATTTACAACATGTTCTCAACTGGAGGTCAACAAAGTCAAAATGTGTTCTACCCCACCATGTGTTTTGTATTGCATCCAAAAATAATATTGTCAAGTATGAGTCATGGGCCATGACATGTTATACATTGTGACCAATAAAAAAAATATGTGTCATAAATGAACTGTCATAGTAGTTCAGTCATTTTTGAATTTTGAAGTGTGTGAAGGAGTAGTGGCTTATCTACCACATTAATGGAAAAATCATGCATGTAAGATATTTAAATCTTCAAATTTGAATTTTTCTCATTTTTCAAGTAGTTCTTAATTCATGGAGAGTGCTAACAGATTAATGAGACAAAATTACAGAGTGTCAAAGAGTGGTGATTTTAGAAAATTTTCTAGGGATGGCATCGAAAGCTACAAAGCAAGTGGTCCAAAACGAAAGTGGTGAGCCATAATACTACATTGATAAAGTAGAGGTAGTAGCATATACAAAAATGACATGAAGAACAAGAAATATACTTAGAAAAGAAATTGATGATAAATTCCTATGAGGAGAACCAATGATAAATAAAGTTAACCCCAATTTTGGATGTTGCATTACAAGAGGTACAACGTCAAGATGACCTCCAAAAGAGTAAACCTGCAATGCCTATTGTATTCAAGATAAAGGTAAAATATTCATTAGGGTAGGCTGAGATAGAGGTTAGTTAAATGTAGAAGATGGATCAAACATAAATAGCTGAACAATACCTAGATCCAACTATAGAGCAGCCAACCCAATAGACACAAAAAAAAGGTATTGACAATATTTTTCAATAGTTTGTTTTGGTAGGTGAAGGTATAATACCTAACCCTTATTGTCCTTCTCCTTATTCATCCCCAAAGAAATCTCCCTTCCATTATCAAGATAAAATGAACAAAAACCATCATTCCCACCTCATGGTTCACCACTCGCTTTACTAGTCATCACAACATCTCAAGTCAATCCATCTCCTCCACATTCAACCAAAATCCTAGTATCATCATCACCTACTCATCCTCGTTTACAAAAAAAATCATCATCCATCATAATAGTATGAGGGTAATCCCTTCCATCATCCCCACCTCATCCCATGACTATATCATCCACTGCTATTTCTACACCAACTACAACCTTTGTAATAAGCACAAATTCCACCATCATTACAACCACTTCCTTTACATATATACCAAGTCCATTCTTTCCATCACTCATAACTACCTCCACTATTACAAATCATCCTACAACATATTCTTTATAGAAGGTGAGAAATGTTTCACAGAAGGTCCAAAGTTTTTGGAGTAAGAAATTTGCTCAACCTTCAAAACAAGATGCTATATGGATAAATACCATGAATGTTGATCCGGTGGCCAGACAAAGAATAGCTATCTCCATCACCCCTATTATCAACAAACCAGAGGAAGAGATGACTACATAGGATTATTAGTTGGAAGAGCACATGGAATATATCACTCAATTGTCCATAGTGGATGAATTGATCATAGCTAAGGCTCATCTTGAGACTATTTATGTCCAGACTGATATTTGCAATGAGAAGTATGAAATTTTTGAAAAGAATATTGAAAAGTTGGAGAAAATTATTAGCAACTAGAATAAGGTGGAGAAATATGTGAGAAATAAAGCTAAGAGAGAAAAGTAAATACCAAGAGACCATAAAATTCAAGGAGCAATTTGAAGATTTGAAGAAGAATGAGGCACAGATCAAATAAATACAAGCCTTGAAGTAGCAGCTTCAGGTTGGAAAGGCTAGAGTTGTAGGATTCTCTAAAGACAAGATCAAATAGACCAAGAAACAAATATGGTCTAAAATATTGGAGAAGTGCTCAGAAATATAGCTCGTAATTGACTATATGGATGAGGCTAACCACTTATTGTAGGCAACCAAAGAATATTTGGACAAGTTCAATGAAGAGCTACAACCTATGGTGGTAGAAGTAGAGAAAATATTTAAGTTGTCTAAAAACATTTAGTGAAGAAGCCAAACCTATCCCAAATAAGGTATGGAATACTGTAGGATTGGTTGCCAAGATTTTCATTAGGAATAATAAGCTACTCCAAAATGGATGGCTACTGATAGATAGAATTGAAGGCAAGATGTAGGAGATTGTGGATATCAACAATAAAATGATACAGTATGGTTTTGGAGGATTTTAGAATGAAAATGACATCCTTTTATTAGAAGAAGACCTCTAGACCAACATAGGATCAATCATACAATATGAGTCTATAATAGATTCTTGGGAGGACCTAATCAATCAGGATCAAGTCTCTTAACTAATCAAAGACTTAACCATACCCAAAGAATTAATGGAGGGTTTGGTAAATAAAGGTGTACTGCTTCAAAATTTTCGCACCCTTACCTTCAGGCTATAGGATCTGTGCCTGAAAGGGGTATGTGAGAAGGATGGGACAATACCTCGAACTGAGAGGCACTTTGAAGGTTGCACCTCTCAAGGGAGGGGTATAAGGGTGAATTTTTGATGGATGGTGGGGTTCACCAAGAAACATTGAGTGGCATTTTCCACACCTAGGTTGAGAATGGGTTTGATGTGTTCATTTTATACTCGATCATTCATATTACTAGGTTGGCCAAAATGAATCTATGCTATTCTATATGAAGATGTTGATTCATATGAATATAGAAAGCATGAATGAATTCTAAATACCAGAGATATGTTAAATGAGAAAGAATGCACCTGATTTCGGATGTTTGATGAAGATTTTGAAGCTTGTAGGAGTCCAGATCATCCTGAATATGATAGGATCATTTGCAATTGTATAGAATCATCCCATATCATATGTGATCATCTGATATCAGACAATATCATCGTCGATCTGATGAATTTGTTAGACGAATTTGTCAGAAACCTGCAATCATAGAAATAGACACCAAAAACCGAAAATGCTACTATAAGAATAATGCAAAATGATAGAAATGACAGTATAAATGCCTAACTGATAAATCTGGATAGCAGATTAAAGGAAATGTATTTTTTTAATAACTTATTTTAACTTTATCATGCATTTATGTTAAAATGAGGTGAACTCCAGGATGTAGAGTGAAAATGATAAAGCTAATGCATAATAAAATAAATAAGGAAGATGAGAAATGCAAACTTAGGGCTCTAATTTCCCCCAATCTGAACTGTAGTTGAGATCACCTCCAATCGTATGAGATCATCGTTGATCTACGACATGATCGTCCGAAATCATCTGGAATCACCTGCGACGACCCAAGCTTCCTCCAGTTGAAGTACAATGAAAACTTGCAATGAAAACTTAAAACTACAAGTGCAAAGCTAAATGGTAGGGAAAATCAAGTAGGGAAAGAGTTAGGAGGAGGGCTAGGCAGGGGATCCAAGGAGTTAGGGGGATAAACTAAGAAAATCCCAGTTTATATAGGATTAGGGGGAAGTTAGGAGGTTGGGGATCATCCCAATCTGGGAGATCTCCAATGGAGGAATCTTCAGTTGTGCAGACATGCTTCTGCCCAAGTTGGAGAGGCTGTTAAAATAGAAGCTAATTATGAAAATTTGGTTTTAGGAAAAAATCGTCTGGACATTCTATTCTAGAAGAATTCATCCGATATGGGATGATATCTTCTGATTGGCGATGATATCGTCCAATGGTCAAAACAACTCCTAAAAATGGCACGAAAAATGGGGTGAGCGGTTAACGGGCGGTTTCGAGGTTAAAATTCAAATTTTTATATTTTTACTAAGGGTTTAACTATGCCAATTTTAGGGTGCTACAAAAGAATATTCCATGTCCTATGAATAAACTACCAAACTAGATTTCACCCACAAGAATCTTAAAGAAATGACCAATCCCACCAAATCATCCTAGGACCAAGCATTAGAAATATTGAATCAGATGATTCAACTATTTGGAGCAGAACCAAAACTAGAGGACGATGAAGAAGGAGAAGCCAAATAGGAAGAGGAAAGAGATGATGAAGAGATAAACCAAGAAAAGTATGATAAATAAGAAGATAATATAGAAGATGCTAAGAAAGCACAAGAATAGAAGGTTGAAGCACAGGATCAACAGGAAAAGGTGCACGAGTAGAGAAGTTTTGTCATTGAATAAGCCAAGTATTTTTTGTATACCATAGCTAGTAGAAGAACCACATATGCATGTTTTGTAAGTTTTTTTTAACTTGATAATGTCAAAGAATAGTCACAAAGCATGAGCCTGCAAAAAATACATGTAAAATTCTTGATGCCAAGTTGAAAAGAGAGTTGTGATCAAACTAGGCTTATAAAAGGGTACATTTCTATGTAACTAGAGCAAGATTGAGCTTGTGGAAGAAATAGTTGTAGAGATAAGTTAACATGTACCTCTTGCATGGTTTCCTTATGAATATTTATGCTCTAATAATATTCATAAATGTCTAAAAAGTATGGCTATCACACAAAGATTATTCTATGAAGCATAACTTTCTATGATCCACAAATTGCTTCTTGCATAATTTATATATGAACCATTACTCTCTGAGTATCTTCATAAATATATAAGAGAGTGATGGTCATATGGAATTCATTCTATGAAACATATCTTGGTGGTGATTGGAGTCTACCTTTTCCTTCAAATCCCATTTTCATCCATTTACTCTCTCTAATGCATAGTTTTTCCTCCATCTTCATTCATTCACATTTTTCCTTAAAATCCCCTTTCTCCCATTCATCTCACTTCACACTCATTAATTCTTTTTATTTTTTTACTCCCAATTCCCAATAGATAAGCCTCCAATTTCTCCAAGCTTTGCTATAAAATCCTCCCAAGAGGCACCATAATGTAGGCCCAAAAAGGCCACATACTTAGAAAATTATTCTAAGTCCTAAACCATGGTAGTGGTACAACACAATAGGTTCCACACTGTAGTCAACATAGTCAAAGTTAATAGACTTTCCATCCAAATCATGGGCTAGATCATGGTTCCATATCATGTAGCTTAGTGCATGCTCTATACCATTCAACCCAGAGCATGGTTATATGTCATGGTCAAACTGATCAAACCTGGAAAGTTGGCACTTCAAATCATAGGCTATAAAATGGTTCAACATCATGTGAATCAATGCATGTCTCATCCTATGCATCTTAGAGCATGGTTCTATGTTAAGTCAAAGTGGTCAAATCTGGTAAGGTGGTATTCTAAAAAGCAGGCTAGAACATGACTCCATATCGCACAACCTAGAACACATGTCCCATCCCAAATGACACAACACAATATTCTACACCATGGTCAAATTTGGTCAAAGTTACAAGTTAGCATTCTAAATTGTGGGTTAGGACATCCTTTGAAGCAATGTTCCATGCTACGACCTGAACTAGCAAGAGGGTTATTTTTAAGTTAAGAAGAGTAGGCTAGAACATGTGCCCATACAATGTGACCTAAGAATGTAGTTTCTAAGTAATGGTACAAATCTTACTTACTCCAACTCATGGTCAAAGAAATCAATATTTTCAAATGAAAGTTTCAAGGAGTTGGCCTAAAAAAATTCTACACCACTGAAAGAAGTAAGAAGAAAAGGAATCATTGTTTCTACACCACAAGGTGTTGTAGACCACAAGTGGGTAAGATTAGTCCTCATGCTCTAATATTAACTATTTAGCAAGATATCAATAGCTCATAAGCCATGTGTTTCAAGGCATGTAAAAAAGTAGGGTTTGACTTGGCACAAGCCACATATTGTTGTTCAAAGGTTTTTGAGTTAAAAGCGAGCAAGAAAATGAAGCGATGAAGGATCAAGAACCACAAGTATATTCAGTTGCAGATCCACAGTGAGATAGCCTCAACAAGAATGATGGACGATCTTGATTCTAGATCAAATTAGTCAAGATCCATAAGCCATGAGAGCCAAGTGACCTATGGAAGCCAAGTTACAAAGGAGCAAAATATTGTGTAGCTATTTTCTTTTTTCAAATCAAACAAGAGGCTTCCACTTCAACACCTTGCTGATTTGGTATTTTTGAACTCCTTGTAATGTTCCAAATCTTTTAGAATACATGTAAAACTATAAATAGAGGTTGAACCCTTTTTCAAGGGTCGGCTCTAGAGTATTTTCTTGTCATACTTCTATACAATTTTTTTATAAATCAATTGAAGGAGCATTACTTGTATGTTTACCTCAAACCTGTGTCTTCTTTACTTCCATAAGAATTCGATCTGTGGAGTTATTTTTGCTACTGCTTCTATGGTTAGTCTATTCTACTGATATTGGATTGCTAACTTAGAGCACCTTGAAATACTTCATGTTTAAATGTATGCTTGAAGGAGACTTCTTTTTCTATTAGTCTGAGTATTGATCTAATTTTTCTATTTGGATTATTAGTACTCTAGATGTTTGAAAAATTCTTTGAAGCGTCTTATGCACTCTAATGACGAAGATTACTAGTTTTGAATGCTATTAGTATTAAGTGTGAATTATTATAAATTGATTTGCGGGAGGTCTTCCTATAGTTGCCTATGTTGTTAGATCTATCTGACCACTATTCGTTAATTATTTTCTAATCCTTATCCCATTTCTATCCCTATATTTATACATTTGACTGAGCTTAAATGAGTAAACACTTAGAATAGTTGACAAGGTATACCAACCTACTCTAGAGGTTGGGTTAAAGTAATATTTAACTCATCCAATTTTAGGGTTTAAATTGTGATTAGAAGGTGCATGCCTAACAAGATCATTGTAGATGATAGTCATAGTTTCAATATTACTTTGATGTCAATTTAGATTCCAACACTAACAAAGTTAATCTTTCTTAAAAATGATTTCAACTTTCTTAGAATTGAGAAAGGGTATCTTTCATATGGCTTCAACCCTCTCAAGATCCAAAAAAATGCCATATTTGGTTATTAAGTGACCAATAAATCTACCTTCAGTCACACCAAAGATACATTTCTTTGGGTTCAAAGAAATGTCAAATTCTCTACAATTTTCAAAAATGGACACCAAATGTTTGACATGGTCAAATTGAGATTTAGAAAAGACTATCAAGTCATCCATGTATACAACAATACACTTACACATGAGACTTTTGAAGGAATGATCCATTGCAAGTTGGAATGTGGCTCTAGCATTTATCAATACAAATGGTATTCTTTTGTAAGCAAAGGTCCCACATTTTGTTGTGAAGGCAGTTTTCATTCTATCCTATCTATCTACCAAAATCTGGTTGTACCAAAAAAACCCATCCAGGAAAGACATCATCTCTAAGCCATTTATGATCTGTAGCACATCATCCATGGAAGGAAGAGGATAATTATATTTTTTATGAGCCTTGTTTAAGTTTCTAAAATCTATGCACAGGAAAATTTCCCCATTCTTCTTTCTAACTGGCACCAAATTGGATACCTAGGTAGAGTATCTAATAGGAAAAATGATGGCAACACTCAACAATTTTTCTACCTTCTTCAGAATAAGAGGTTCCAACAAGGTATTAACATGTCTCTATTTCTATCTGAAGGGTTTACAAAACTCCTTCAAGGGTATAGTATGCATGTGAAACATACAAAAGTTCCCATTTGATCATGCATAAAACAAAGTATGTATATGCTCAATATTATTTTTTATCCATTTAAAGAGAATCCATAGGTTACAAAGAGGATTATTGTGAATCCTTTTATATGAATATCAAATCAACTTAAGGATCCTTCTAATATTTCTTTATGTAGGTGGGCTTCGTGCATATGTGGGCCACCAGTAATGTTGATGTGGATGCTTTTTCACCTGTTTTATGACCTAAAAAAAAGGATTAGTGTATTTTGGGGCTTGCCTTGGTCACGCCTCGTGTTGATAAAATACAATGAAAAACAAAATGAAAATTGTACTAAAATGCAATAAAAACTACAAAGAAATTCATAAAAATATGAAATGAAGTGTACCTAACTGATTTAGAGGAGAAACCTTCTATAGGACCAACTCACAGGCCGAGGGGTGAACTAGAAGCCGGATTCGTAGGCTAGGGAGTGAATCAAGTTGTGAGTACTTTCTTCTGGAGATTATTTTATGGATGGGCTCCTCAGGTGCTGCTATTTTTTTTGTATGGTTCAGATATCTGAGATTGCACTTTTGGTCATATTTTTTTAGATTTTCTGTAGGCTAACTAAAATGGGAGAGAGATATAATGAGGGATTAGGTCCACTATTTATAGAAAAATCTAAGGTTCAGGGGGTGTGGTTAGGAGTACTAAACCCTAAGGTAAAGTCGTAATGTGGTTAGTTTAGGATTTGTGAGGTGTCATTCCTTCATTCCCTAAAGAAATATATCATCATCACACGTGTGAGGAGAGATTAGGGTTTACTAGGGTTAGGTGATCCCTAGGTTAGATTTGGGGTTAGGTTAGGGTTGCCTTGGAAATATCCTAACTAACTTGGTGCACACATGTGTGAGGGAATAATTAGGACTAATTAGGGTTTAAGAACCTAATTAACCTTTTTAATCCATTAAGTGCACTTAAGTGAAGTGACTTTAAAATTAAAATTTCAATTAACTTAATTAAGACTTTTTGGGAACTAATAGTCCCATGGGGTCCTAATTAGGTCTTGGAAGGGATTAAGTTGCCTTAGGTAACTAATAGATAGTGTTTTTATGGATGAAATATGGTTATGCCATGGATTATGTAGTTTAGTAGGGTTTCATACCTATAGACCGATGAAATGGCCTACATAAGTCTACGAAAGTCTATGATGGCCTACATTAATCTAGAGTGGTCTATGCTGGTCTAGAGTTGTTTACGCTAGTTTGGTAGTCTATAATGATCTACAATGGTCTACGCTAGTCTACAATAGACTAGAGGTGTCTAGTATCTATACAAACCTAAAAGTGTCCTGATGGATATACAAGTATGTAAAGGTAGACATGTGTGACTTTTGGGTGTCTATATTTTGCCCCTTTTTGTACTATAATATGTAGAACACAATTTAATACAAAAATATTATGGGAGAAAGTATAATATGTAGAAGGGAAGGAAGAGGGAAATGGAATCCAACCAAAGGTATGTAGCCACTCGAAGTATGACCATATAACATTAACCGAGAATCCAAAGGGAGAATAGAAGAAGAAAATAAGAAGAAGGGAAAGAAGAGGGGAATGGAATCCAACCAAAGGTATGTAGCCACTCAAAGCGTGATCATACAACATTGATCGGGAATATAGGAGGAGAGGATAAGAATAAAGGAAGAAGAAGGATAAAGAAGAGAGAAGGAGAAGAGAGGAAAGAAAAAAGAGGGGGAAGAAGAGAGAAATAAAAATGCAACATGATGATGAATGCAAATGGGTGATTGCAGATGCAATGTTATGATTTTGCTAATTATATATAATATTTTTCAATGTCATACTGGTTGCTTGTGGAGGTAACTTATGATTTCTTTGCTTTTGCAACTAATGTAGGATGGTGCAAAGTACGAATAGAATAAATGCCTATTCAAATTTTTTCTGTTGATTTATTTATTAGTGCAACATGACATGTGTTAAACCATTTGAGTTAAGGAAAATTGGGTTTAGTCATATGTACCATTCAGTATACAGTAAGGACCAATTTACCTGAATGCTAGAAATGACATACCCAAATGTTGCACTAGGATTTAGTCAAATGTACCATTTAGTATATGGTAAGGACCACTTTACCTGAATTCCAGATTGACATACCCATGGAAACACATAAGTCTTGTGATCTAACAAATATCTAGTTGGGATTGATATTATTATCATAAGATAATATTCAGCAAAAAAAAATTTGGATAGATGTGATATCTATATTTTAGATGTTTGGTTATTTGGTTGCATGCAAAGCTGACTTTTGGATATGAATACCCCCTCAAACAAGGAATTAATAATGATGTGAATGAAATATGGTGATATGATGATGGATCGATTGATAGAAGAAATATGCATGATAAGAGTGATGAAAAATTATATGGACAATAATATGGGTATATTTCCTAGGGTTTGGGATGAAATTTGGGTGATTTTGGGGCTTCAAAGCTCAATTTGTAGGGTAGGGGGTGATGAGGCCTAGATAAGCCTCATTTATAGCATGTTTTAAATAGTTAAAACTACCTAAAGCTCTTGTGAATTATATTATATGCTAGTTAAGTTGATTTAATATGTTGTGTATTAATTGTTTGCATGATTGAAGTGTTAAGGACATTATATTCTAATTTTTAACAGTTCTTGTATAGTTTTATGTTATCTTGTCATGCTTAGGTTGATAGCAACACTTCAGTAGTCTTATTTTGATGATCATTAAGCATTAGTTTCTCTAAATTCAGCAAATAGTACAAAGACTTATTACTGTGTAGCAAAAAACTAGTTTTTCCATATAAATTCCAGAAAGTTGCCAATGAATGGCAAGGCATGGAATTCACATCCAAGGAAGAATGAAGACTATTGAAATCTGATCCTAAGGGCTAATAAACCTGATAAATGCAGCCAAAACCATTTGGAGTCAACACAGTTGGTCATTCTAAAGATCTTCGGAATGAACACAATGTCTTCAAAATGAACACAGTGTCTTCAGAATGAATAGATATCTTCGAAATGAGAAAACACAGTGTCTTCAAAATGAGCGGATCTTCGGAATGAAAATTATAGTATCTTTGGAATGAGCGGATCTTCAGAATGAGAATTGTAGTATCTTCGGAATGAGCGGATCTTCGGAATGAGAATTGCAGTATCTTCAAAATGAGTCACTTATCTTTGAAATGAAAACATAATGTGATTTTTGACTTGTTGACTGACTTTTGGCAGTGGAAAAGGGGATAAGAAGGTTGATAAAGTTAAGGGAAAATATCTCCCATCTAACTTTTCCATCCTTTCTGTCCAAAGCCACCATTTATGGAAAAGATCAAATTGATCCTCTTCTAGGATAAACCCAGGAAATTCTGCAGGATATCAGGAACAACATATTTTCTGTTTGTAATTAGATTTTAGGCATCTATAAAAGATAGCTCCCATCTAGGTTGAGCTATTAGGATATATATATTAGATAGAGGAGATAGAAAATAAATAGGGAGATCATAGAATAGTAATTTTAGACCTGTAAAGATTTCAGCAGAATTGTAATTATGTTTCTGAAGCAATAAAAGTGCAGTTTCATTTCATTTATTTTGTTATGTCTGAGTGTGAGTAAGACTTAAAGAAAAATTCAAACCTTCTTCTAAGAAAGGAGGCTGGCCACTTCCATATCTAGGAGGAGGACTGACAGATAGGTTTTATTCTAATTTTGTTGTAGCAGAATAAGTTGTGAACTTGTCATTTTTATTATTTTGCATAGCTAACATTCCTAGTTGTTTAATTCTTGTTCATAATGTTTTTGTGATATTATTAGTGGTAGATCTGGTTATTATTTTCATTCCCAACAAATTTCTAATTCACTGCAAATTTCCATTTACAACAATTTACAAATTTTCTATAATTTCTCTGCATTCTTGTTTTTGTTGTCAAAACCCTGCACAAAAGATTGACAACCTTCTATTACAGAGCATTGACAAGATCTAGTTTTTATGCTTCATTTCAATTATTGCAAGATTAAATAGACTTTCAATTCTGCAACTATAACTAGAGTTTCAATTCTGCAATTTAATAAGATTTCATTCTTGCAACTGTAACTAGGGTTTCATTTATGCAATTAGCAATTAGTTTTCATTCTTGCAAATAGATTAAAGTTCAATTTATGCAATTTAGGGGTAGAAGTGACACAAAACCCCCACACAATCAATTCCACCAATAAGAATTATTGCTTCTAAATGAACTGAACTACAACCCTGCTTGAACTTTCTCTCGTAAATAGCCTTGGACACCACCCTGGATTGACAAATTCATTGAGAATTAATGATGTGCTTAACGACAACGCATCATTTTGGCACCGTTTCTGGGGAACACAGTGTTGTTAGAAGGTGAAAAACAGTCCAATAATTATTAAATATGCTAAGTTGTGAATTTTAGAGTAAAATATGAATGTAATGACTGGTATAAGTAATTGTTATTGGTAAATTGTATTTCAGTCCATTTAGGAAATAAGCAAGAAACCACAAGAAGAAAAATTTTACAAGAGGTTGAAATTATGTCAAAAATGTCTAAATTTTTTATTTCCAAAAATGTTGGAATTTTCAAAGAATCCCAATCATCCACTTCCAAAGATCGCAATATCCTTTTAGAAATCATTACAAGGAGGAAAATTAAGTAGTTCAACACCATTTTCTCTTGAAAAATCCATACAATCAGGAAAATTTGACAAGATTTATAATTATTTTTGGGAACCTAAAATGGAAGGCTCACAAGAGAATCAAGGTAGAGCCAACAATGTGCTCCACCCTAGTGCAACTAGTGCACCTGCCAGAACTTTTCAAAATCCCATCCAACTAGATCTTAATCAAAACACTCCCATGAAGGTCATTTCACCTGCAGTATTACCAACTTTCAAGGGAATTACATCCGAAGATCCTGATATGTTTTTGTTTGAGTTTAAAATTGTATGTCAAGCTCATGATTACACTAATGACAATCAAAAGCTCAAACTATTTCCTTACACTCTTAAAGAGTTAGCTCTACGATAGTTTATCACCTTAGCACCTGACTCAATTAGAACTTGGGATGATATGGAAAACATATTCTTGGAGAGATACCAAGAATATTGTCAAGTCAAGAATCAAAATGATGAAATTATTACAATGAAACAAGAGAAAAATGAAATCTTAGAAGATTATATAGACATATTTTCTTTTGTTCATAAGAAATGTGGAAGTGTTGAACCTAAAATTTGCAAAGTCCTATTCTTAAGGGGACTACAAGATGAATCTAGGGATGCATTGGATATCTTGGGAAGAGGAGATACAAAAGCACTTAAATTTCAGGAAATTATTAAACTCTGTAAAAATTACTTTCATTCAAGGCATAGAAAACACAGAATTGGTAATGAAAAACATGATTTTAAAGAATGCATGAAAGAGGCTAATATTTTAGTATATGATAGAACATTAGATGAAAAAATTGAATCTACTGAATCTTCAGCCATCTATTGTTCAGAATGTAAAAAGCAACACTCTCTTCATGATTGTCCTTTGAACAAAATATTTATACCTGCTACATGTAGCATTTGTAAATTAGGACACCCCACAGATCAGTGTAGTTTATTGCCAGAACTTAAAAATATCTTTGAAAAACAGTCTCAACCTATGACAAAAATCAATTTTGTAGGACAAGGACAAGGGAATAATTTTCATAAATTTCCATATCAGAATGCTTCTCCATTTCTTGCACATTGGGGAAATAATCCTTTGTATATGCCATGGTATGCTTCAGGTCCACTTCAACAATGTTGGAGTCAACCACCATGGGCATACTCCCAAGCATGGTCTCAAAATGGATGGATGCAACAACAATGGAATCAACATCCACCATGGTTGCAACCAAAATTACAGGGATATCAATGGGTACAACATCAAAATCTATACAAAGGGCAACAACATTGTCAAAAACAAAAATCAAATTTGTTGCCTAATTATATCCATAATTTCTATCATGGACAACAAAAACAAAAATTAAAACAACCTCTGTTTTCAACTCAACCTATGGTCAGTCCAAATCATGTTAAACAGGTAACCCCTGTATCTGTGGTTGAATCAGAAAATATAGCCCTAATAAATGTTAGTGACTGTGTTAAAACTTAGTTGTGTTCAGGTGAACCACTACTTGAACCTATTCCACTTATCGATGTAGAAAGTGAAGTTAAAAAGAATGAACATGAAAACAAATCCACACTAAAACAACATCAAGAAGAACAAGATACCTCATCAAATAAAGTATCATATTTTGAACAGTTTGAGATATCAAAAATAACATCTTCACAATTAGATTTGATAAAAGAATTAGAACATTTAACTGTTACAATCCTTTTACCTCAAGTTGTACCAATCATTAATAGGATTGTTCAAGAAATGTGTTTTAGCAAACCAAGAAAAAAGAAGAAAGTATATCCTAAAACCATACAAAAAGGTGGAAAATTAGTTAACTTGCTTTCAGGTAAACTTATTACACCTAAGTATGATTGTACAGAAAGCCCACAGTTTATTAGAACACAAGGAAAATGAAAATAATACTTTAGTTTTGGCCTCCATTGTTGTAAATAATTTTTTTTCTCCAAGAACCAATTCAAATCAGCCTGGTACAAAACAAACTGAAATACAGCCAAAACAACCTTTGAAAAACAATAGTTGGTTGACTAAAAACCAGGGAGCAAATTTTTTTGATATATTGGTGCAACATCCTAATGCTTTACTAACATTTTATGCATCTTTAGCAGTTGACATTGAGTTGTTGCAGGTACAGAAAAAACAAATTTTGCAGTTGAATGCATTTGATGAACTTTGGTTGGAAGCACTTCACCAAATAGAGTTTATTCAACAAAAATGGAAAATGTGGCATGATGATCACATTAAGAGCAACAAGGATGAACCAAGAGAGTTTGAGAATGAAGTTGTTCAACTTTATTTAGTTGATGATTTAAGGAGGATATTAGTGGTGAATGGACATATTTTATAGTTGTACCATAAACCACTAACAAAGGTGGAATTTTCTCGGTGTTTCACACAGTTGCATTTGACAGAAGAGGATTATTCTTCTGATAAAGATTCCAAATGATCATATCTTTGAATCTTAAAAGAAAAATAAAAAAAACAAAAAAAAGTAGAAAACAAAAAGATGAATAAATTCTGATTATGAATTCCTTCATGGGCATGATTTCAGGGAAATCATAAAATCCTTCATGGGCATAATTAGAATCAAGAAAAAAAGAGAGAGAAAATGAGAGGAAAAAAAAAGGAAACCAAGAAAAAAAAAAGAGAGAAAAATGAATAGCTCAGCAGTGAAAACATTTTTCTAAGGCGCTACTAAGTTGGTATGCATGAAAACTAGTTTTTTGGCATGCATAACCTTGAAATTTATGAGTCACCATTGTACAAATTCACCAACTACACTTGTTTTTGAAGTTTTGTAGGAAGCCTCAGCAGAATATCAACAGAAGCAGTCATATTTCAAAACTTTCATTAACTTGTTTTAACCAGGTATATATGTTTCTTGCACTTTTCTCATTGTAAATATTTGATATATAGTATATGACAATTAACAATTAGTATAAAAGTGTTTATAAGAGTTGGCATAAACAAAACATGCTTGAAGAAAGAGAAAAATATTGGTTTCTGCTATGTCTTCAGAATGACTGATGTATCTTCAATAATCGTGGTATCTTCGGAATGAAGGTTTGTATTTGGAATGAAGGTGTGTCTTCAAAATGAAGGTTTGTCTTCGGAATTAAGGTTTATCTTTGGAATGAGGTTATATTCGAATTAAATTCCTAGCTTAGTCTTAAAAATGAAACATAATCTTCAGAATGAAGATTTGACAGTCTGTTTCCACATGGCATCCAAGGAGGGAGAAAAAGACATAGTCAGCAGAATGTTTTTACTCCATGTGATCATTAACACATGTCAGTTGGCTTGCGGTTATATTCATCTCATATTTTGCACCCATCAAGGAAGTATGATAATCACAAGGAAAATAACCAATAAACATGCCACCACCAGTCATTGCTAATAACCACTCATGTGGGAAAATTTGCATGCAGAATGGACGAGCTAAAAATAGTAAATAAAATTTGATGGCAAGGATGTCCAATGATTGATGGCCATGTGTTCAGAGCACATAATAAGGAAGTGTACCATATTTCATTTCCAAAGACATATTTTCTAATGATTACAAGGAAAAGTAAAAAAAAAATTAAAAGTTCTTTTTGAAGAGCAAACCCTGTAATTCTGTACAAACCAGAAATCAGTGACCTAGCAGATGACTATAGTAGCAGAAGAGAGCAGTCTTCTCAGCATCAAAATAGAGAAATGAAGTGAAAAATGAAAAAGGGCCAGCCTACAAGAACCCTGGAATAACGTAACCACATGGGTTACCAGATTTTTCAACCTGTGAAGGGTAGTATGTAATTTTGTTAGGACATCATTTCAAAATTTTAAACCACCTCAGGCATGGTAGGCAACAACCTAACTTTAGAGTGAATTTTATAGCATACCTGCACCAAGAACTACAGAGCATGGTAAAACATTATCAAGAGGAAAAAAGGAGCCCTCATCATCATGGTCTTATTAAACTGTTGTTCCAACATCGTTTTAGGGAAAATCCTAGAAGCTTTAATAGGTTTTATTCTACCCTGACTAATGTAGTTTTTGAAGAAGAAGATGAAGGAGAAGAAGATACAAATGTTGCTATAAAAAAATATGCTACTGAGGAAGAAGAAAAGGCTAAAAAAAAAAAAATTGCTATTGCAGAGAAGGTAACACACCAAGCAAAAGCAAAAAAACATTTTTCTCTAGAACCATCAACCTCACAAACTAAAATGAGAAGGTCTGAAACTGACAAAAGAAAAATAAAATAGAAGAGGGTTCATTTTTCTAAAGATGTTATTTATCTATCAGAATAGGAGAGTGAATTTCCCAGTGAAGAGCCTGAAGTTATCCCTATAGCCCCTGTTACCACAAGAAAATAGGGCAAGAAGAGAAAATATACATTAAGGACTAGGAGGTCTGCAATACTCCAACAAAAAGAGATAAAAGAACAAATGATTGAAGAGAAGACCATACAGGATAGCCCTGATGTCATAGAAGTGCAACAAGCCACTGATAATTTGGATGTAATCATATATAATTTCATGGAACCTCCTATACAGGAGTAGGGGTCTGAAGAAGAGGATGAGATCGTTGTTGAGTAGCAAACTGCAGTTGATTTGTCAGTATTATGTTCTGAGTCAAAATAATAAGAGGAGGTGGACATCACAAAACAACTGAGAGTAGCCAAGAGTGTTATAAAAATACAAATGAGATGGATTGAGGTAAGAAAATATGTTATTAAAAAACATGAAAAGAAAATTAGAGAATTATAGCAGAAAGTGGAGAAACTAAAAAGCAGACTGTCACAAGTTGACAAAAAATCAACTACATCAGATAAAGAGGAGGATTTGGTTTAGTTACTGCTTAGATTATCTAGGGAATATGAAGACACATGTGCTCATTTTGAAGTAGTGCCCCTCCACTTTGAAGCAGTGCCCTTCCATTCTGAGTCATTGCCTTCTCAATCCAGAGAAATACCTTTATGCAAAATTATTGGGTAGGTCTCAGATTTAGGCCTCCAACCATCATTACTCTGGTTCCATCCTATTTTGAATAGGATTCCCAACTAGATTATCAGTTTGAATAATGAATCATAAATCTTCATGAGAAATTACACAGGCATTAAATTTTTCTATAAAACATTGAATATGAGAATGGACATTTGTGACTCCATAGCCCACTGCAATGCATGAGGGCATGCATTAATATAAGTTGGGGAGGAATGATGAGGCCTAGATAAGCCTCATTTATAGCATGTTTTAAATAGTTAAAACTGCCTAAAACTCTTGTGAATTATCTTATATGCTAGTTAAGTTGATTTAATATGCTGTGTATTAACTGTTTGCATGATTGAAGTGTTAAGGACATTATATTCTAATTTTTAACAATTATTGTATAGTTTTATGTTATATTTTCATGCTTAGGTTGACAACAACACTTCAGTAGTATTATTTTGATGATCATTAAGCATTAGTTTCTCTAAATTCAGCAAATAGTACAAAGACTTATTACTGTGCAGCAGAAAACTGGTTTTTCCATATAAATTCCAGCAAGCTGCCAATGAATGGCAAGGCATGGAATTCACATCCAAGGAAGAATAAATACTATTGCAATCTGATCTTGAGGGCTAATACACCTGATAAATGCAGCCAAAACCATTTGGAGTCAACATAGTTGGTCATTCTAAAGATCTTCGAAATGAACACAATGTCTTCGAAATGAACATAGTGTCTTTGGAATGAACAAATATCTTCGGAATGAGAAAACACAGTGTCTTCGAAATGAGCAGATCTTCGGAATGAAAATTACAATATCTTTAGAATGAGCAGATCTTCGGAATGAGAATTGCTATATCTTCGGAATGAGCGGATCTTCGGAATGAGAATTGCAGTATCTTCGAAATGAGCCACTTATCTTCGGAATGAAAACAAAATGTGCTTTTTGACTTGTTGACTAACTTTTGGTAGTGGAAAAGGGGATAAGAAGGTTGATAAAGTTAAGGGAAAATATCTCCCATATAACTTTGCCATCCTTTCCGTCCAAAGCCACCATTTATGGAAAAGATCAAATTGATCCTCTTCTAGGATAAACCCAGGAAATTCTGTAGGATATCAGGAACAACATATTTTCTTTTTGTAATTAGATTTTAGGCATCTATAAAAGATAGCTCCCACCTAAGTTTAGCTATTAGGATATATAGATTAGATAGAGGATATAGAAAATAAATAGGGAGATCATAGAATAGTAATTTTAGACCTGTAACAGATTTCAACAGAATTGTAATTATGTTTCTGAAGCAATAAAAGTGCAGTTTCATTTCATTTATTTTGTTATGTTTGAGTGTGAGTAAGACTTAAAGAAGAATTCAAACCTTCTTCTAAGAAAGGAGGCTAGCCACTTCTAGATCTAGGAGGAGGACTAACATACATGTTTTATTCTGATTTTGCTGTAGCAGAATAAGTTGTGAACTTATCATTTTCATTCTTTTGCATAGCTAACATTCCTAGTTGTTTAATTCTTGTTCATAATGTTTTTGCGATATGATTAGTGGTAGATCCAATTTTTCTTTTCATTCCCAACAACTTTCTAATTCACTACAAATTTCCATTTACAGCAATTTACAAGTTTTTTATAATTTCCCTGCATTCTTGTTTTTGCTTTCAAAACCCTGCATAGAAGATTGACGACCTTCTGTTACAGAGCATTGACAGGATCTAGTTTTTATGCTTCATTTCAATTATTGCAAGATTAAATAGACTTTCAATTCCGCAACTATAACTAGAGTTTCAATTCTGCAATTTAATAAGATTTCATTCTTGCAACTGTAACTAGGGTTTCATTTATGCAATTAGCAATTAGTTTTCATTCTTGCAAATAGATTAAAGTTCAATTTATGCAATTTAGGGGTAGAAGTGACACAAAACCCCAACACAATTAATTCCACCAATAAGACTTGCTACTTCTAAATGAACTGAACTACAAACCTACTTGAACTTTCTCTCGTAAATAGCCTTGTACACCACCCTGGATTGACAAATTCATTGAGAATTAATGATGTGCTTAACGACAACACATCAGGGGGCGAACTGGATATGGATTCATAGGTTTGGGGCTGAATTGGTCTAATTCATAGGCTAGGGGGTGAATTGGATATAATTCATAGGGCAGGGGGTGAATTAGGGTTTTAGGTGTACTTAAACCTTTTTTGAAGAGTGGGGGGTCATTTTAATGGTGAAAAAATTGGAGAGTGAGGAGTAAGCGATTGTTGGTGATGTAAAGCTCTTGTTGTTGATCGAGTTGGGTGATAGAATTGTGAGGATACACACTGGTTCTCGAGAGTGACATGGAGATCCACCGGTAAGTGCTTGTTACTTGCTTTATTTTTTTTATTTTATTTCTAGAAAAATGTTAAATAAGGGATAAGGTTTTCATGTTATTTTTAAAATTTGTGTAAATTTTAATTGAAATTGGAACACAAAGTGTTAAACAAGCCAAATGGGTACCCAAAAGTGTGATTGGTTTTTAGGTTTGACCTATTTTTATTATAGTTTGATTGGGTAACAGGTAAGGTAGTAGCATAGTTTGACTTTGCATTTTGGGAGTGATGGGGTACTGTTTTTGAAATGTGATTGAATTTCATATGTAAAAGTAGGAAATAGGTATCCAACTATGTGACTGTGTTTTTGTTTTGTCTTTGTTTGGTATGTTATTTGAGTGTGAGTCATTGGGATGTAAACTAAGAAAATTTAACTGTTAAATTTTCCATATGGGTGTATTATTTTTGAAAACCATTGACACTTTCATCATAAAAGGTCAAAATGGGTGTTCAAAAATGTATTTTGTTTTCGTATGTCTGGTGGATTTGTGTGGTTTTGAATTTCTTGCCACAATTAGTATGTGGGAATTTAAAAATTTAACTATTGGAAGCCAAATATGTACTGTTTTTCACATCTATTTGGACTTTTACCATGAAATCGTAAAATGGGTTTCCAAATATGCGACTGTGTTTTTGATTTTTTGTGATATGTGGATTGTGCATGTTGTAATATCTCAAAATATATGGCAAATTAAATGAATTAATTTGTGTGTGAAATGTATTTAAGAAAATTGATTTTTTTTAATTGGAGGATTGTATATTGAACTCATATGGATTTTGTTGTGTGTGTTTGTGTATGAATAGGTGAAGAAGATTGAGCCTTGACATCGGGTCCATACGATGAAGGGTGAGTTGGATGAGATGATGAAGAATAAGGAGGATGAGGAGTGGTTGGATGCGGTGTGGTTTAGAGGTATATGGGAATGCAAGAGAATTCATGCCAACAGGGCATATATATTAGCGTTATGTGAGATATGGGATGCAAATCAGAACACCTATTTTTTGATGGGTGAGATGACGATCACCCTAGAGGATGTGTACATAATATATAAGTTACCTATTGAGGGGGTTCCAGTGAGGGCAGCACCAGATGATAGTCATGCAACTGTGATGGAGAGGTTATTTAGGGATAAATGGAGAGAGGTAGATACAAAGAAGATGGATTATGAGTTTCTATGGTATAATAAGATGTTATCAAATTGCTAGTGTGCAGCGATGGTGATGATATCTACTTATGCTTTACCAGATACTTTCGAGGTATTGTTTATCTAGAAAATAATGGATGTGGTGAGTGACATGGTGGAACCAAATGTTGTGTTTGCATGGGTGCCTGCACTCTTGAATTAGGAGTATAGGAAGTTGCATGATGTAGTGCATGCTTGGAGGAAGGGATTGAGTTGGACTCCTTTGTTATAGGTATGGGCATGGGAACACATAACCATTGAGCAACCACCATTATTGCCCTATAATGTACATGTTGATGGATAGAAACACTTCCCCTATGCTCTGAGATGGAGGACATATAAGAAAAAGGGTATTAAAAGGCCACACAAGGGTGATCCTCTTCTTTGGAGGGTTAAGTTCTGAGAGTTGGTGCATGATGTGATTACATGGAGGTCTTGGAGAGGTGGGGTGGTATGGGAGCATGATGATGAGCAATTGGGTGCTATTCAACATGGGAGGTGGTTGGTAGGATGGTGTAATCATCAAGCTAAGTTCTTTCAGTTTAGTCAAGTGATGCAATAGTTCAAATTATAACAGGACATTCTGGAGGTGCTTGTTGTATATTATCAATGATGGGGTGACAGGGGGAGTAGCCTATAGTCTTACCATGGACTAGTGAGAGGGACCCACCTATGGTGATATCAGATATGGATGATGTAGGCATGACACTAGAGTATGATGCCTGGTGGGTGATGTAGATCTGAGATCCAGGTGTTGGGATAATTGATCGATGGATACCGCATAGTAGTGGGGTACCTAAAATAGAGAGGGGGGTAGCTAGAGGCACTTGAGATAGGTCACAATATAGATCTAGTAGTGAGATAGAGTTGCATATTTGATGATCTAGGTGATGATTGGGTGGCACCTCAAGTGAATTTGTAGAGTGGAGGAGGTTCCTATGAGTAGTGGGGCATAGCCTATAGAGGAGGTAGTGACCATGGAGGAGGTAGGTGGGGGTGTAGCTATGGATGGTTTTGATGATACCATGGATATGGGTTTCCTTGGTGAGATAGAAAAGATTCCCATTGAGGATAAGGAGATGTGGGATGCAGAGGAGGAGGTGTTATTACTATAGGATCAAGTACATCGACTGGAGGGTGAGATTCATGAAAGTGAGAGAAGTTGGGTGGTGGAGGTGATAATTTTAGAGGAGAGGATGATAGCATTGGAGGCTATTGGTGATACTAATCAAAAGGCCTTCAAGGCTAGGTATGCTAAGATGGTTGAGGAGATGGAGTAGTTGAGGGTAGAGTTGTAGAGGGAGTGATTTGCGATGGAGTCTTGGGATGTAGAGATTGTAGAGTTGCGTACTGAGATGACAAGATAGTAGCAAACATGGAAGGAGGTTGAGCAAGCTAGGGTAATAGGGGAGGTACCTACAGATGTGGTCACATTGAGAATGGATATAGAGAAGTTGCAAAGAGGTAGTAAGGATGCAGGAGTACTATTGGATGAGGAGGTAGCCAAATGAGCATCGTGTGAGTTTTATTTGGTGATGCATGATATTCCATTACTTTATTATGACTAGATGATGGTGAAATCTAGGTCACAATAATGAGTATGAACACACTCACAAAAAATTCATCAAAGTACAACTTCAGTGGGTAAGAGAGTCATGAGGGTTGAGACACGCGATGTGGTATAGGGTATAGATATTATTATTGGTTCAGAGAGGGTGTTATCTCCTACAGGGGTTCTGACATCAAGATGAGGAGCAGAGTCTGATAGGGTTGTAGTAGCATGTGTGATAGTATAGGGGAGGGCTAGCCATGAGGGGAGTGGAGAGACTCCTAGTGGTAGGTAGGGTTGATTTTTGTTGTAGCCTATGGGTAGTTTTGGATGATGTATTGTGGGTATGGTTCTAGTTTGTATCCTATGGGTATTTTTTATGGATTATATATATATACCTTTTGGTTACAGTTGTTATATATACATGTGTTATGATTATGATTTGAATGTGTTTGAATTGTGTTTTCATAGATAGTATAGTATAATTTATGAGTAAATGTACAATGCATGAATATATATGTGGTAGGATGTAGGCATATGATTATACTATAGTATAGGTATACTATAGAATGATATGAAGTAGTGTAGTTTGAACACAATGCAATGTGATTTGATGTGAATACGATAATGTATGCTAGAATTGTGGTAGATGCATGTAACATAAATGTGATGATGCAATGTGAGAGGATGCATGTAGGATAAATGTAGTACTATAATGTTTGATAACTCTATGTAGCATAGATGCATATATGCATGTAGAAGAGGATTGAAATGTACAAAAGGAAGCACTTGTATCATGGCATGTACCTATGTGAATGTGATCCATTCCATAATATCAGGGATGTAGGATGGTATAAGGTGTATGTAATGGCTTTGAAAATCATAGTTGTAGTAATCAAATCTCAAACCAAAAACTGTAAAAGTGTTGGTGATAAATCATAACTAATCTAACTGGTTCAAAGTCTATCATGGACCTGTGTGTGTAAATGAGTGAGGTTCATTTATCCATTTTGATGGAGGTAGTATTAACTCATTATAAACATGGCCAAACTAGCTAGCTCATCCATAAGCATGCAATGATATGTACAAAAGAAGATCATAATGTGATATATGTGTCACCACTTGTAAGACTATTCCATTGGTAGGCAATCTCTTGGAGCCTATTGCTAGTGATGGAAACTATCCCATGGTGTTATTTTGAACCTAACGACCAAAGGCGATGAAGCATAAAAATGGTGATATCTAGAGGATTTTCCTTTTATTTTCTACCCCTCTTTTATTGCTTGTATTTGTTTTTTGGTGTTCTTTTTCTTTATTTTCTCTCTTTTTTTGTATGGGTGTTGGCTTTTTTTCTACCCATTTATATAATTTTTGCTTATGCTTATCCCTTTGTTTATCCCTAGGTCATATGATGACCATGCAATTGATAGGATGATCAGGGAAAACCATTTTCTAGATGGTGATATATATGCAAGATGTTATATTCCCTAGACTCAAAATTTGTTTAAGCATGTAACATGTGTGAGTGATACATGATAGAAGTTGAACCAGCCTAAGAGAACTATAAGAAGTGTAGAAAACCTATCATCTAGAGGTGGCATTTGATTGACTAAACTAGTGAATGGTCAAAACTAAACAAGACACCTATATACGCCCTAATCCTAAAAAGGGGGAATGGACATCCAAGTGGTGATGCTAACAAGTGCATATGTTATTCCTATCGAAGGTGCATTTTTGGGGGAAGAATATATAGACATGAAATGAAAGCAAAATAAAAGATGGACGAATATATGCAATGGGTGTAATGTAACCGATGCAAATGGAAGAATGAAATATGTACAAGAGGAAGACCATGAAATGTAGCTAAGGAATATTGAAAAGCTTATTTACAAATGAGTGTATGGTGTGATGAGAATGAAGGTGGGGTTTTGTGATAATGGTTGCCCCAACGTGTGGGGTGTGTATATAGTAGGCAAATAATGTGTGACTGGTGGGAATGCATGTGATAATGACAAAAAGAGGAAGAAATTTGGAGGTGGAATTTATATATGGAAGTAGGAAGAAGAAATAATTGGTAACCAGTAAGATGAGGGTATTACCAAAGGAGAGGTGTTGAGAAGCAACACACCCCCACTGAAAAATGAATTTCCATCCTTTGAAAATTTTGAGCTTTCATTTTGCAGTAGGGACCCTCTTGATGATTTTCAGGTTTTAATTCCAAATTTTTACTTGCCTCTTTCTTCTTCAAGTTTTGCCTGTGTCAAAGTATCCAAGTATTCTTGCATTCTAGCTTTGTTATCTCAGACTTCACTTTTTACATGCTAGAATCATTCATGGATAAAGAAAATCTTACACCGGTATGAAAAAAATGCAGAAAACAGACAGATAAATTCATTGAAAATCAAAACTTTCTTTTTTGGAAGTGTCGCGATATCGCGACACTTCCATTTTTGGAAATGTCGCGATATCGCGACAGGTTTCAAGAAAATCGGCTAAGTCAGAAAAACGTAGCGAAATCGCGACACTTTCCATTTTTGGAAATGTCGCGATATCGCGACACTTCCATTTTTGGAAATGTCGCGATATCGCTACCGGTTAGGAGAGAGAAAGCAAGATCGTACGGAACGTCGCGACATGTCACGAAATCGTGACATGTCGCGAAATCGTGACAAGTTTGGAGAGAGAAGGCAAGTGTACGAAGTCGCGATCATGAAATCGTGACATGTCCCATTTTCACTGCAGATGAAGGAGAAAGTTGCTAAGGCATGAAAGAGGTCACGATTTCGTGACATGTCGGAAATCTCACATGTGCAGGAGATGAAGGATGAAATGGATAAGTCACAAAATCGCGACTTTTCGAAGAGGAGGCGTACGGACTGTCGTGATTTCGTGACATGTCGCGAAATCGCGACGAGTCCAGGGCAAAGAAAAAGAGAAAAAAATGAAAATCGACTAAGGCATAGATATCGTTGAAATCGCGACATGAAAAAGTGTCGCGAAATCGCGACTCCGAGACTCGCGAAATCGAAAAGGCCACCGATGTCGCGATACGTCATGAAATCATGACACAAATCAAGGATGGCGAGCAAAGGAGCCACCATGTCGCGATTTCGCAACATGGAAAAAAGAAAAAATTAAATCGAGAAAATGGCTAAGGCAAAGGCTCGCGATATGTCGCGAAATCGTGACAAGAAAGAAGAAGGGAGCGAAATGTCGCGATTTCCGATGAGCGAGAAGAAAGTGGAAGGGAGAGGGTCGCGATTTCGTGACATGTCGCGAAATCGTGACATGTCACGTTTTCACGGCCTATGGAGAGAAAAGTTGCAAGGGACTCGCGATTTCATGACATGTCACGTTTTCGCGTGAAAAAGAAAGGATGTCGCGATTTCGTGACATGTCGCGAAATCGTGACATGTCGCATTTTCGCGACCCTAGCAGAAAAGAGCAGAATGAAAGACAGCTGGAAATGGACACGTGTCACGATTTTGCGACACGTGTCAAAGCACTGCAGGCCACGTATCAGATAAATAAGGCCGACATGCAAGTAAACATTAGGGTTTTTAATCTGATTTAATAATTAAGGTTTTGATTTAATATTTTTAAAATACTAATCCATCTTTTGTCCTTTCATGCAGGAAGCCATCTGGCACTTACATGATAGCGGAGAAATGGCCATAAAGGTAAAGCTTAGTGCAAATTAATCAAAGACGGCCATATTGAAGGAGAAGATGTCGAGAATTGCTGTTTCATCCAATTTTTACAGATCTGGCCGCAAAGAGACTTTACGGTGACTAAGCTACTGCCCATAGTGGAATATGTCGAGAATTGGCCGAGAAATGAAAATATCTACACACAGTTACCAGATTTTGCCGGTGAATGCATTTAATGAAAATTTATGGCAGAATTAATAGCTTGCAGAGATTTTCAACTCGGGGATGGCTCTGCGGAGATGAAATGTCAGAGAAGTGGTGATTCATCCAAATTACCCGAGGGCATTAATGAAGACATTTATTCACAGTTGCGGGTGAATGCAAGTGGCATTCGAATTCTATCTTCTCCATTTATGGCAAGTGACTGCACTGATTTGCAGAGTGGTTAAGTTTTATCCGGACTTTGTTTTAAATGGCTTTATATTGTAAAACCCGGGTCCTAGGGTTTAAGATGATAAGATTTACGGTTGGAGAAGAAGATATTTCTGAAAAGATCAGGGTCTATCCTGAGTCTATAAATACTTCTTCTCAATGTAATCGCAGGAGGCGAAAACTTAGAAATAAAAGGCTATTGAAGCAATTTCTTGCAAATATTGTTAAATACTTTGTTTCTGGACTTGGAGTTGATGTGCTTTTGTTTTCTGTGATAGCATGGCCAGGAGCCTAATCTTTTGCAGATTGTGATAAGTTCATCTTCTTTTGTTATCCGTTTCATTAAAGTTTATTAAATATATGCTGTGAATCTGTGTTATCAAGATTAAATATGTTGTTAGGCTTCATTTGTTCTATTGTATGCTAGGGAAAATTATAGATTTAAGGTTCAGGTCTGTTCTAATTGCTCTGTCCTCACTGTGCGAGCTAGGCTGCCGGTGAAAGATATCAATTTTAACCGACTTCCCTTCGGTTTATAATTTTCTGTTAGATCTGTTCCATCTCTGCCTTATGCTCTTAGTAGAAAGTGATCTTAGAAAACTGGACACTTTCTTCTTTGATTTGTTCTGTTGTGAAGCTGATAGTATAAATAAAATTGGTAGTTTTGTTTTACAGTTAAGTTTGATAAACTTCTCTTTCTGCCTTACCCTACCCTCTTTGTTTTACCGTGAAATGATCCATTTTTATTTTCTTTAATTTGTCCTTTATTTAAATCTGCTGACCCATAAGAGCTAGATCAAAGAATTAATTTTAAATCTGATTGTCAACAAGTGACAACTCCTAAACACTACTGAGCAAGTTCATTGAGCCCGTTGTAAGGTAACAGACAGTCCATATTGAAGACTATTCCAGAAGCGGAAAAGAGTGAATTGACATTCGACCCGACTCTGTAACTCACACCTTGGATAACCAACTAGATCCTAAAGTGAGTGGGATTTATCCCGTATAAGTGTTATCAGAGTTTCATGCTCATTCTTCACAGGGTGTGTATGAAAGTCGGACCAACATTTAAAAATGGCGCTAGAAGGAGGGCTTGAACTTGCATTCTTAGTGTGCTTGAGTTGAGAAATCTGACTGTATGTGGTACTTGACAAATGCTGTATTTTATCCAAGGTCTGGTAGCCAATTTTCCTTCCTCCTCAGCCTTTAAAATTTTGTTGTTTGAGTTTTGCCTGAACAGCAGAACTTAACACCAACATTTAAAAATGGCAAGCTGGTTAGGTGCCACTGCTTTGAATATTTCGGGTATAGCCCATGACCTGCCCAGAAATCTGAAAAGATATCTCCCTAGATATAAACATGATGGGACAAGGACAGCAGAGGAACATCTGCTAGCATTCAAGAATGCTTTGAAATTATTAAATATACAGCATGAAGATGTTGCTTGCAGATTGTTCCCGTTCACTCTCCAGGAAGGAGCTTATGACTGGTTTCTAAATCTCACTAGCAATTCTATTACCAGTTGGAATGACCTAGAGAAAGTTTTTATATCACAATTTGGGGAAGTGATAGACCCCAGTGTGTTATACCAACAATTTTCCAACATCAAGAGAGAGTCGGGAGAAACTGTCAGGTCATTCAATATGAGGTTCCAAAGAGCTTACGATAGAATGACTGGTCATTACATCCCAAATGCAAATCTGGCCTTAGAAATCTATAAGAATGCATTGGATTCGATGACCTCTATTTTCCTCAAGAGAGACATCAATATCACAACCCTGGCGAGGAGCTTATAAAGAGGCTTTAATTCTTGAAAGACAGTTAGGACCTCAAATTCTGAGCAGTCCTTTGATATCCTATGTTACACAGAACATGCCTATTTCGGATCCCATTCCACATCATGAGTTAGTGCCAACATGTCATGCTCTACCCAAGGAGACTCCGTTAACTGTAACATCCACTCAGCATGTGCAAAATATAGAGAAAGGTTCTGACAAGTTCAAAGTGGAAGTGCTTGAAGTAAACATTTGTGATCTAGCATTACCCAAATCTGAAGTTTTTCCTGGTGAGTTAAATTTTCCTAGAAACCAAAGAAATATTGATATTTTTGGTTCATCCAAAAATAGTACAACCAGGGTTTCAAATTCTTTCACTTTTCCCGAAGAGTCAGAAAGTCTTGTAGAGACTCCTATGGATGAAATGCAAGATTTTCAACAATTCAAAAGGGACAGTTATAATTTGAGATGTGAGAGTCCAGAACCTAATAATGATCCTTCCTCATCAGAGGATGATGAAAGTGAGATTCAATATCACTATGCAGAAGTAACTGAGGAGAAGGATAACATCATTGAGGATATGAAGGAAATTGAAGCTGACATCACCCTCCATGAACTGGCCCAGATTGTTGAACAAAAAGATAACTTGATTGAAGCTTACTCTGGACCACCTATTGAATTTCAAGAAGAGGAGGAAAAGATAGTAAATGTGAATGTGGTCAACCAACTTGGAATAGGTGAAGAGTCTCAATATAAGCCTGTAACTACTGAACATAATATCAAAGAAAAGGTTGTAAATCATGTTGATGCAGATATTGGATCTTATAATTTGGCAACTGAGAAGGTGAGAATAATTACAGCTCTAATCAATCACAACAATGATGTTTGGACATTACACATTGATGGGGTTAAATCTAAGCAAGGCTCAGGTGAAAAAGCAAATTATGAGAATTCTGCTAGAGGGATAAAAATTGAAGTCTTGGATATTGAAGCAGTAGAGCAACCACAAAATGTTCAAGTTGTTAAGAACCAGGACATACGGATAAAATATGATCTCTTTGAGTTGTCACATAAATCTGAAGATGTGATGGTGCTCGGGTCTATAAAGGCTTTAAGGTATTTGATCCTGGGGTTTTTACATTCCGTCCTTTTGAAAGAATTCCTCGCAAACCCTTCAAGTAGAAGCATAAACATGTTATCATATGATTTGTTATTATATGATTTGTTTAAATTGAAAGAGTTGCAGATTTGTTTTTCAGTGGGACAAGATCCATATAAAAAATAAAAAATAAAAAAAAGGAGAGAGGGAAGACGGTAAACACAAGTTTTTCCCAGGTAACAGAAAAATTTGGAAGCATAGTCTGGAGTGCATTTCGTCAACAGGACCTGAAAGGTAATTTTTCTAAATTTACTTGCAAATGGTCAAAAATTTTTTAAGGCACTAGTTCTCTGCTTTTCCATCTGCTACATATTTTGAGTCACAAAGAAGTTGTAACATGTGTATACATTGTAAATAGCTCTGCAGTTTTTAGTTTATTTATTTTAGTTGTTTTAGTTTTATTTTATTTTAGTTTACTTTTAAATGCCTGTACAGTTTTTTGTTTAGTTTATTTTAGTCCTATTTTTTTATTTAGTTTCTTTTTGTCTTCTTGTTTTAGTTTATTTACTTTTCATGTCTCGTACAGTTTTTATTTATTTACTTTTAATGTCCTATGTTATTGCTTTAGTTTTAATTTTAATGTATCGTATGTCTTTGTTTATTATTTTAATCTTAGTTTTATTTTATTTTATTTTAATTTCTTATATGTATTTTATTTTCTTTGTAAATAGCTCTCATCTTGTTTTATTTCATTTCCTTTAATGTCTGTATAGTTTTATTTTGTTTCCTTTGTAAATAACCCTGTAGTTTTGTTTTCTTTGCTGCCTGTACAGTTTTATTTTAAAGTCTGTGCAGTTTTATTTTATTTTGTTCTTAAAGGCCTGTGTTTATCCTTGGAAGTCTGTACAAAGTTCTCTAGCTTTTAAAATTCTGTTCTTTAACCTTTGCCTGAGCATCAATGAAAAGTCAGCCTTCTAAAGATTGTTTCATTCTGAGTCCAGATCCAGTGTTCATTATCACAATTGTGAGATAGTCTGTTTGAACTGAACAGTGGAACTATTTTCTTAGTCAGAACAACAGTGGAAGGATGATTGGATTTTGTGTCTTGCTTGCCACAATTGTTTTAATTATAAAGAAACTGCTATGTTGTTTGGTTGGAGAAACTCCCGAGGAATCCAAGAAAAGTTGGTTATAAGAGGGGACTATGATTCATGTAATTATTTGAGTATCCATAGAGGCTATCAGTGCCTAGGCTGAAGCAGTTCCAGATTGATGAAATATTAAAAGAAAATTGTTATTCTTTCTAAGGCTTTTCAGATGTTGATGTATTTCAAAAGAAAGAGATGAAAGTTGAATTGGCACTCTGTTATTTCCAATATATATATATAAAAAAAAAGAAAAAAAAAAAAAAAAAAAAAAAGAGTTATATAATGAAAGAGGCAGCCAAGACTTCAAAAGATGTTTTTCTTCTACCAAGTTGTAGATTCTACCTTACAGTTGTAAATTTGGGTCGTGTAAATCTAAAGGGTAACTCTGTCGAGGCTGTAAAAGGCTAAACTAGTAAACAGAGCTCTACTCGGTTTCCCCTTTTTACAATCTAGAAAAGGTGATCAATCCAGAGTTCAACATTCGATCCAGATCATTCTTGAAGAAAGTTTTATACGCTTGTAATTGCACATCAGAAATCTTCCTTAAATGATTCAGCCTAGTATGTCCTTGGGAAATTTTAACAACTATCGGTTAGTAGTCAATTTATTTTGAAGAATATCTGTGGCAAGGCAAGATACATGGTCTATGTTGTTTTGAAACTAGAGTCCTGGGTTCTAAAATAATGCTACTATTTTACCCGTAGATATCGCCATTTGTTGAGAAGCAACACACCCCCATTGAAAAATGAATTTCCACCCTTTGAAAATTTTGAGCTTTCATTTTGCAGTAGGGACCCTCTTGATGATTTTCAGGTTTTAATTCCAAATTTTTACTTGCCTCTTTCTTCTTCAAGTTTTGCCTGTGTCAAAGTATCCAAGTATTCTTGCATTCTAGCTTTGTTATCTCAGACTTCACTTTTTACATGCTAGAATCATTCATGGATAAAGAAAATCTTACACCGGTATGAAAAAAATGCAGAAAACAGATAGATAAATTCATTGAAAATCAAAACTTTCCTTTTTTGGAAGTGTCGCGATATCGCGACACTTCCATTTTTGGAAATGTCGCGATATCGTGACAGGTTTCAAGAAAATCGGCTAAGTCGAAAACGTAGCGAAATCGCGACACTTTCCATTTTTGGAAATGTCACGATATCGCGACACTTCCATTTTTGGAAATGTCGCGATATCGCTACCGATTAGGAGAGAGAAAGCAGATCGTACGGAACGTCGCGATTTCGCGACATGTCGCTGACATGTCGAACATCGGACATTTGGAGAGAGAAGGAAGTTGTACGAAGCGGATTCACGAAATCGTGACATGTCGCATTTTCGAGTGAAGAGAGAAAATTGACTAAGGCATGAAAGAGGTCACGATTTCGTGACATGTCGAATCGACATCACGGCGGGAAGGAGAAATGAGACACAAGGGGGATAGAAGAGGCGTACGGGTCGCGATTTCGCGACATGTCACGAAATCGCGACAGTCCAAGTCAAGAAATAAGAGGAATCAAAGTTAAAAGCTAAGGCAGGAAATAGAATAGAAATCCGACAAAGGGCAAGAAGGTGCACAAATCGACAAATCGAAAGGGAAAGGAAAAAAGAAGGAAGGCACGACGCGACAAAGCAAAAGGAGAAAGGGGGAGACGCGATTTCGTGACATGTCACGAAATCGCGACATGTCGCATTTTTGCGGCCCATGGAGAGAAAAGTTGCAAAAGTGCAGGATCGATCGCGATTTCGCGACATGTCCGAAATCGTGACATGTCACGTTTTCGTGGCCTGAAGGAGAAGCGGTGTCGCGATTTCGTGACATGTCGCGAAATCGCGACATGTCGCATTTTCGCGACCCTAGCAGGAAAGAGCCCAGAATGAAAGACAGCTGGAAATGGACACGTGTCGCGATTTTGCGACACGTGTCAAAGCACTGCAGGCCACGTATCAGATGAATAAGGCCGACATGCAAGTAAACATTAGGGTTTTTAATCGATTTAATAATTAAGGTTTTGATTTAATATTTTTAAAATACTAATCCATTTTTTGTCCTTTCATGCAGGAAGCCATCTGGCACTTACATGATAGCGGAGAAATGGCCATAAAGGTAAAGCTTAGTGCAAATTAATCAAAGACGGCCATATTGAAGGAGAAGATGCCGAGAATTGTTGTTTCATCCAATTTTTACAGATCTGGCCGCAAAGAGACTTTACGGTGACTAAGCTACTGCCCATAGTGGAATATGTCGGGAATTGGCCGAGAAATGAAAATATCTGCACACAGTTACCGGATTTTGCCGATGAATGCATTTAATGAAAATTTATGGCAGAATTAATAGCTTGCAGAGATTTTCAACTCGGGGATGGCTCTGCGGAGATGAAATGTCAGAGAAGTGGTGATTCATCCAAATTACCCGAGGGCATTAATGAAGACATTTATTCACAGTTGCGGGTGAATGCAAGTGGCATTCGAATTCTATCTTCTCCATTTATGGCAAGTGACTGCACTGATTTGTAGAGTGGTTAAGTTTTATCCGGACTTTGTTTTAAATGGCTTTATATTGTAAAACCCGGGTCCTAGGGTTTAAGATGATAAGATTTACGGTTGGAGAAGAAGATATTTCTGAAAAGATCAGGGTCTGTCCTGAGTCTATAAATACTTCTTCTCAATGTAATCGCAGGAGGCGAAAACTTAGAAATAAAAGGCTATTGAAGCAATTTCTTGCAAATATTGTTAAATACTTTGTTTTTGGACTTGGAGTTGATGTGCTTTTGTTTTCTGTGATAGCATGGCCAGGAGCCTAATATTTTGCGGATTGTGATAAGTTCATCTTCTTTTGTTATCCGTTTCATTAAAGTTTATTAAATATATGTTGTGAATCTGTGTTATCAAGATTAAATATGTTGTTAGGCTTCATTTGTTCTATTGTATGCTAGGGAAAATTACAGATTTAAGGTTCAAGTCTGTTCTAATTGCTCTGTCCTCACTATGCGAGCTAGGCTACCGATGAAAGATATCAATTTTAACCGACTTCCCTTCGGTTTATAATTTTTTGTTAGATCTGTTCCATCTCTGCCTTATGCTCTTAGTAGAAAGTGATCTTAGAAAGCTGGACACTTTCTTCTTTGATTTGTTCGTTGTGAAGCTGATAGTATAAATAAAATTGGTAGTTTTGTTTTACAGCTAAGTTTGATAAACTTCTCTTTCTGCCTTACCCTACCCTCTTTGTTTTACCGTGAAATGATCCATTTTTATTTTCTTTAATTTGTCCTTTATTTAAATCTGCTGACCCATAAGAGCTAGATCAAAGAATTAATTTTAAATCTGATTGTCAACAAGTGACAACTCCTAAACATTACTGAACAAGTTCATTGAGCCCGTTGTAAGGTAAGACAGAGTCCATATTGAAAACTATTCCAGAAGCGAAAAAGAGTGAATTGACATTCGACCCGACTCACGTAACTCACACCTTGGATAACCAGCTAGATCCTAAAGTGAGTGGGATTTATTCCGTATAAGTGTTATCAGAGTTTCATGCTCATTCTTCACGGGGTGTGTATGAAAGTCGGACCAACAAGAGGGATGAGAAGAAAGACAATAGATCAACATAGGTATGTATCCGCTCGAAGCGTGACCATACAACTACATGAGGAAATAAGAAGAAGAAGAGGAAAGAAAGAAAATATAATATGAAAAGAAGCTACTAATGGGTGAAGTGACAAGGGTCAAGTCATGAGTGAGGATGTGAAGTGACGATATTGGTAGTTGTTTGATGGTTTGTTTAGTTTGACATGTGGTGGATGTAGCAAGAAGGAGCTATTAGAGATTAACACAATGGTAAAGTGCAAGGGATGATGCAGCATGGGGAACTATGGAGTTGACTAGATGCACGAGAACACTCAGATGATGGGGTGTGATCACCAAGCAACATGTTGTCTACTAGGGTTTCAAATGTACGATAAGTGTCAATGTCATGGCCTGGCTAATGATGGTATATACAAAATTGATGCTCATGATAATTTTGTGGTTTAGGATATGATGGGTCAATAGATCTAATTTTAGTTAACACCAAGAGGCCTTGATGAAGGAGATGATGAAATATTTTGGATTATGGTATGGAGGGAATAGGTGTGGGGTAGATATAAGGGTCCGTGGGAGGTGTGCGGGAAGCAGGTGGAGTGAGGTCGAATGGTGGAGGAGTGGGTCGAGACTCTGATGTGGGTCAAACCTAGGGATGAGGAATGGACATGGGGGGAGGTAAAAATGTATGACCATGGTGGACTGACAAGTAGATGTGAGGTAGCAACAATGACTCATATGTAGCTTGAGAGCATCAATTCAATATAAGATGTGTTGGATATCAATATGTGGAGGTGACAGGATTGGAGAAGTTGGAGAGTAGGACTCCAATGGATAATAAGTAAAATATGGATGTGAAGAGAGATTTGAATGAGATTAGGATGGGGGGTGAGTGAAATGAATTTGTAAATTATGAGGTTGGTTGAAATGGTAAGCTACAAAGTGGTGAAGGTGGCATCTAAAGGATGGATGGTGTAGGAGACAACTATTGATAACACCGTATGTGGGATGGAGGTACATGCATGGAAGTAGCTTGATAAGCATGTAGGTGAAGAGTATGTGCATATGGGGACATCTCGCTCAAAAGTGGGGGAGGTAAGCATGAAGGACATGTAGGATGATGTGTGTATCCTCTATTGGAAAGGTGATAAGCTCCTAAAGGATGGTAAGGGGAAGAGGACGGTGAGTAGGGGTTTCTTGTATCCTCAGGTGAAGGTGGAGGAGACCCTCGAGTGTGAACATGGGAGGTTTCCTCCTTTTCATAAAAGGAGAATAGGGAGACTTGACTGTCTCGTAAGCAAGGTGAGTAGGATAACCCTTTATGGTAGGGTGAGGGCATTGAGGTGGAGTGTGGTGATCCAAAAATGATGAGGGTAAGGACTATTTGGTATGTACAGTGGTAGGTGGCTTGGCCAGATCAGCTAGTGTGATTAGAAATAGGGGTAGTGGGGGATGATACTGCATGGTGGTAGTCTAAAATACTGATAGTACATGCATATTATTGTGTATCTCTACTGAGGATGTAGTTGTGGATGATGTAAATCCTGCAAACAAAAATAGATACCAACAATATATAAATGGCATAAAAAATAACTATACATATATTATAACATGAAAAAATACCGTGTGTGTATGGTGATGTGCACAGTGAGTGATGTGTATGTAGATAGAACTATGTACAATGTGTGGTGGTGGAGACCTACATAAGCTATGTATTGAATGTATGAAGGTGAAGAATATTAATGGTTTCAAGTTCAATGAGACCTTTGAGATTAGCCAATCGATAGGCACTTGAACCAAATTTATGTGTGATTATGAATGGGCCCAGCCATTTTGGGGTAAAATTGTCACATTGTTGGTGAGGTTGACTTATGATTTGTTGGTTCTCTTTGAGAACTAAGTTACCAATTTGAAATTCACATTGGTGCACCTTACTATCGTAGGCACGATAAAGGCGGTCTTGATAGACTTGTGTGTGCTCGATGGTATGAATGTGATGTTCATAGAGGAGTGTGAGTTGATCAAAGCAAGCTTGGTGAGTAATATCATCATCAATAGATTCTTTCATAGATACTTATAAGGATGGTATCTTGAGTTCTAAGGGCATAATGGCTTCAATGCCATAGACCAGTAAGAAGGGAATTACCCCAATGGGAGTATGAATGCTTGTACGATAGGCCCACAAAGCTAAGGGTATTTGATTATGCCAATCGTGATGAGACTCAACTACTATCTTACAAAGTATGGAGTAGATTATTTTTTTGGTAGCCTCTGCTTGACCATTACCCTATGGGTAGTACGGGGTAGAGAAACTATGATGAATGTTGAATTTGGTGTAAATAGCACATATAGTTTTATTCTTGAATGATTTTCCATTATCACAGATGATTTGGGAGGGGATTCCAAAGTGACATATTATATGGTTTGTAATGAATACCGTAATCTTGGTTCTCATGGTTTGGATGAGTGGGATGGCTTCGACCCACTTTGTAAAGTATTCTATGGCTATGATGATAAAGTTATGATTATTGGATGAGGTGGGTGTGATTTTTTTGATAAGGTCAAGGTCCCATTGAGAGAAAGGCCACATGGAATGCATAAGTTGAAGCACTTGGGATGGGAGATGTGTAAGATTTACATGTTATTGGTATTTGACACAGAGATTCACATAATAAAAACAATCATATTCCATCTTGGGCCAGTAGTAGCCCATGCAAAGGATGCACTTTGTGATTGCAATCATGGGTTTCTTGTACAACCCACTAAGATTCATGTGGTTCTATGCAACACAAGAGGATGCCATCATAACTGCAATGGTAGAGGATGTCCCCCATAAATGTATAGCAAATCGTTCTTTGTTTGAATTCCTGATGATGAGCATGTGGTAGGTCACATGGTAGGAATCCTAACTTGAAATAATTGTTAATTTGTGTAAACCAAGGATCATGTGGTTTGGTATTGACTACATGAATATCACAATAATATATTGGAGGTGTAGGTGATATGACAGATTGGGTGAGGGTATGGATGAAAACACATGTGGTATTTGATAGGGGGTTTTATGGAATTAATGATCCTAAGGAGGCCGTTGTATCAGCAAAATAGTTTGATGATCGTGGAGCAGCTTCAATGTTGTACCACTTGAATTGGAAAAGAAGTTATTATGCAACATGTTTGTATTATTGAAGGACTGGACAATTGAATTTCTAGATTTCTTGCACTTGGTTTACTATTAATAGGGAATCACCTATGATTTGGAGGCATATGATATAAATGGAGTGGGTTTATTTTAATACTAAGATTAAGGCTTCATATTTTGCATTATTGTTTATGCAAGGGAAATATAATTTAAAAGAAAATGGGAGTGACTCCCCTTCAAGTGTGAATAAAAAAATACCTACACCCCCAACGTGAGTGAATTGATAACCATAAAATAATAGAGTCAAATCAGCTAGTGATTGTGGCTCGACATATTCTTCAGTTTTTGTAATATGGAAGATGGAATTGTTTGGAAGCTGAATAAGAAGAGGCTGATCATCTGGTATTGGAGCCTCTGCAAGTTGGTCCATGATGACCTATCCTTTTATGGATTTTTGTGAGATAAAATCTAGGTCAAATTTAGTTAGAAGCATAATCTATTTTTTTTACGAGAATTATGGTAACTTTTGTTCATCATATATTGCGAGGGATTATCTCGAGCAATGAAAAAGTAGTGTGGTTTAACATATAGTGATGAAGCTTCTAGGTGGTTAAAAATACAGCTAGGCATAGTATTTCCATGTATCCATATCAAATTTTGTAGTTGACTAGCGTACGATTGATATAGTATATAGCTAATAATGTGCCTAGAACGAAATAGGTGGCTAAAATGTATAATGTAAGTGGTAACTGTGGGTGTGGGGGAGACATAACTGGTGGAGAAGTGAGGTAGAATTTGATAGAATAAAAGGATTGTTGACAATTGTCATCCCATTTGAAAGTGACTCCTTTTTGTAGGAGATGATTGAATGGTTTACACTTATCTGATATTTATGCTATGAATCGACGAATGGAAGTGATTTTACCTTGGATACTACATAATTACTTTAGGTTGGTAGGTAGGGGAATCTCAATGATGGACTTTAATTTGTTAGGGTCTACCTCGATGTCACATTGGGAGATAATGAAACCTAGTATTTTTCCTGAAGTAACTCCAAATACACACTTCTTTAGGTTAAGGCACACATTATGTTCTAGTAAGCATTCAAAGATCTTTCAAAGATTGTTTAAGTTTTGTGAACATTTCTTGGTCTTGGTGATGAGGTCATCAACATATTTTTTGATGATTTTATGCATGTAATCATGAAATATGTAAGTCATTGCACGCTGGTAGGTTGCCCAAATATTTTTAAGGCCGATGAGCATGACCTTGTAGCAAAAGGTCCCCCAGGGAATTGTGAATGAATGTTAGGACCCTCCTAACATATTATAATTATATTTATTAGGGGGTGCATCTTTCCAATCGCACCCCATCCTTCATATTTATGCACATTACCATATTCATTTTAGGACATCGATCATCAAATACATTATTTTATATATATTATTGTGGGTTCTACTCCAATACAAATAGCGATTCCTTGCATTACATTCTAAGTATTATTGCAGGTTCTTAACATTTGGTACAGAGCCAGTTTCAACCAGGCGCATTATCTAAATTTTTTTTCCCTTATCTGAGACACTAAGCCTGGTTAATTATTCCACTGCCCTTTGGTAAAGTTACGTATACAATAAACAAAGAATTTCCTTAACGTGATATCTCACGAGCTGCCTCCAAATTCCTTAGCACAGGCATCATCCGACAGGGTTTCGGACAACCGATCTCCCCACTGTCCTCACGCCGGTGGCATACACAGTCGTACATATAAATACAGGCACCGGGTTTTCGGAGAACAGGCGTCAGAAAAATATCGAAAGTAACAGACCTCAAACAAAATTCTGGACGCGCGGCTTAAATTACGGCGACGTCGAGTTTTACACGGTGATAAAAATTAAAAAATAAAAATAAAAATAAAAATAATCTAAGGTTTTAGATTATCGGCCGTCGTCGAGAAGTTTCGACCGCTAGAGGGGTATTTCGCTGGATTCAAAAAAATAATCTAAGGTTTTCGGCCATCATCGACAAAGTTCCGACTGCCAGAAAGGTTAAAGTTTTGGATTAAACGGCCACCGTCGAGAAAGTTTCCGACCGCCAGGAAATAACCTTATACGTTTTCCTCATCACCGAACCGAGAAAACGTAGAAGCCTTCGGTTCGCTGGGAAAGACGTATAAGCCTTTATCCCACATTACTAAGAAGCACGTGGTCCTCCGAAACTTCGTGCAAACCCACCCTCGTATGCCACTTGTTCGTCATCAAAGTGTGTGCCCTCAAAACAAATCCCTCCGCCAGCTGCCTTGCATTCGCTCCACCCCACCTCGTGCTTCATATCAGGCCCTGTTGTGCTGACTCACTCCGAAATTCATGTCGGTTCATAATAAGATCTAAAGGTTACTGTTAATAAACAATACCAAATTGCACTATTTCTCTCATCTACCCACTGCAATGGCCGACGGACGACGATCACTGGACTCCATCCACGAAAAACATGAAAGGCTCGCTGAAGAAGTTAAACAGGAAAGAGAAGAGAGTTCTCGTAACATAAGAGAACTCTTCGAGAAAATATTTGCAATGGATGTTAAACTTGATGCCATCAGTCAAAAACAGGCAACAACACAAGCAAACTCAACCAACAACGGGTCATCAAACCGAGCAATGTTAGGAGGTCCACAAACTTCCATTCTACCACGGACGACCAAATTAGACTTCCCAAAATTTGAAGGCGGAGACCCTACAAACTGGATCTACCGAGCAGAGCAATATTTTTCACTAAATCAAATTCCGGAAATACAAAAAGTGCATATCGCCTCTTTCCATTTGGAAAATGACGCCATCCAATGGTACCAATGGTTCGAGAAAACTAATGGCACTCCGATGTGGTCAACCTTTACACAGAACCTATTAGTACGATTTGGCCCTAGCAAGTTTCAAAGCTTTACAGGGGCCCTCACTAAATTATGCCAAACCACTTCGATAAGCGAGTACCAAGCAGAATTTGAAAGGTTAGCTAATCGAACATCCGGATTAGATGCTGCCTTCTTTCAAGAATGTTTCGTTAGCGGATTAAAAGAAGAAATTCGAATTGAGGTACAAATGTACAACCCTACAAACATGTTAGAGACCATCGGCCTAGCGAAATTAGCGGAAGACAAAATCAAGGCACGGAATCGGTTCACGAAACCAACTTGGGGGAAACAATCAAACACTTATACCAACCCCAAACCAATGCAAAATGGACGAACCCAAAACTCCTACACAACCCCCAAAATTAACCCCGCTCTACCAATTAAACGTCTGAGTTTCGAGGAAATGAAGGAAAGACAAGCTAAGGGTCTTTGCTACCATTGCGATGAGAAATTTGATAGAAATCATAAATGTGCCTCACGAAAATTATATATTCTAGATGCCACAGAGGAAGGAAATTCTATTGAAGAGGAACCTGAACTCGAAGTAGAGGTATTATCCAACACACTTGAAAGTGATGAAGAAAATGCACCAAAGGTTTCCTTCAACGCCCTTGCCGGATTTTCTGCCCCTCAAACAATGCGAGTAAAAGGGTATTTTAAGAAACAAAACCTTACCGTGCTCCTAGATTCTGGTAGCACGCACAATTTTATCGATCCAAAGGTGGCTAGACAAGCAAATTGTTTTATATACCCTTGCAATAACTTCGAAGTGATGATTGGAAACGGCGGAAAAATTGCATGCAAAGGAAAATGCAGAAATATAAAACTAACTATGGGGGTTTATACCATGCAAAGCGACATGTACGTTCTACCCCTAGGGGGGTGCGACATTGTACTAGGCGTACAATGGTTAAGAACCTTGGGCGTAGTCCAATGGGAATTTGATGAACTATGGATGAAATTCACAGCAAAGAACCAAACCTATATTATCCAAGGCCTGAAATCAGGACCTTCCCAAATCGTCAGCTCGCATAGAATGGAGAAAATTATCCGAAAAGGAAACAAAGGAATGGTCGCCCAATTATTTTCAATTCAACCTAGTCACAAAGAAGACGAGACACCAGAGTTACAAAAGATTCTAGACCACCATAAGGCGGTATTCAATGAACCAAAAGGACTACCTCCACAACGAAGTCACGATCACACTATTCCACTATTTCCAGGGCATCAACCTCCTAATATTAGGCCTTATCGTTATCCATACCTCCAAAATACTGAGATAGAGAAATTAGTACAAGAGCTTCTTACGGCAGGAGTCATTAGACCTAGCAGAAGCCCTTACTCCTCTCCAATTATTTTAGTTAGAAAAAAGGATGGTTCGTGGCGTTTATGTGTCGATTTTCGAGCACTTAATAAAATGACTATCAAAGATAAATTTCCTATTCCGGTCATAGACGAGCTATTAGATGAACTCCATGGGGCAGCTTATTTTTCCAAGTTGGACTTACGGTCAGGCTACCACCAAATACGAGTCAATGAAAAGGATATTCCTAAGACGGCCTTTCGCACTCACGAAGGGCACTACGAATTCTTGGTGATGCCATTTGGCCTTACCAATGCTCCTTCTACCTTTCAAAGTCTAATGAATAAGGTATTTCACCCTTTCCTTCGTAAATTTATATTAGTTTTCTTTGATGACATTTTGATTTATAGCAAAACATGGGAAGAACATTTGGACCATGTTAGACAAGCGTTACAAATCTTGAAGGAAAATCAACTTTATGCAAAAAGATCAAAGTGTTCCTTTGGAAAACAAGAAATTGAATACTTAGGGCATGTTGTCTCAAAGAACGGCGTGATGGTAGATCCTTCCAAAATCGAGGAGGTGAAAAATTGGCCTATTCCAAAAACCTTAAAAGCTCTACGTGGGTTTCTTGGACTAACGGGATATTATAGAAAATTTGTCCAAAATTATGGGAAAATCGCTGCTCCTCTAACAACATTACTTAAGAAAAACGCTTTCAAATGGTCGCCTAAAGCAGACGAGGCCTTTATCACCTTGAAAACTGCAATGTGTACCACCCCTGTTCTAGCCATGCCTAACTTTTCAAAACCGTTCGTCATTGAAAGTGATGCTTCAGGAATAGGAATGGGAGCCGTACTCATGCAGGATGAAAGACCTATAGCTTTTATAAGCAAAGCATTTTCTCCTAAGAATTTAGCTCGCTCTACGTACGAAAAAGAGATGTTGGCAATCGTCCATGCTATTCAACATTGGAGGCCTTACCTTATTGGCCAACATTTCATTATACGCACCGACCATCATAGCTTGAAGTATTTTTTGGAACAAAGGACTAATACCCCGGAACAACAAAAATGGGTTACTAAACTTCTTGGCTATGATTATGAAATTACATATAAAAAAGGCAAGGACAACATGGCAGCCGATGCACTTTCTAGAAAATTTGAAGATATGCCTCAAGTCCATGCTCTTTCCTCCCTTATTCCTAAATGGGTAGATGAGGTGCATGAAGAATGGATAAATGATCCTACTACCCACGCCTTAATTCAACAACTTCAACATAATCCTAGTAGCAAACCTCCATACACTTGGAAGGACAATATATTAAGATACAAAGGGAGGATGGTCCTCATCCCCAATTCAACTTATCGAAAAAAACTTCTTCACGAGTTACATACCTCACCCACCGCCAGCCACTCAGGGTTCTTAAAAACCTATAAAAGAGCCACTACCTCCTTCTATTGGGTAGGGATGAAAAATTACATCAAAAACTTTGTAAAAGAATGTGAAGTTTGCCAAAGACAAAAGGGGGAGACCCTCGCTACTCCAGGATTACTTCAACCTCTTCCTATACCCACCAAAACATGGGCAGATATTTCTATGGACTTTATTGAAGGATTACCAAAATCAGGCGGAAAAACAACCATTTTTGTAGTCGTTGATCGTTTATCTAAATATGCCCATTTTTGTCCAGTGGCTCATCCTTATACCACTAGCACTATAGCCCACCTCTTCCTCGATAACATCTTTAAATTACATGGTATGCCCTCCACAATTATTAGTGACCGTGACCCAACTTTCACTAGCACCTTTTGGAAGGAATTGTTCAAGTTACAAGGTACTCAACTTCGTATGAGCTCCGCTTACCATCCTCAAACCGATGGCCAAACAGAAGTTGTAAATAAATGCTTGGAAACATACCTTCGATGTTTTGTTTCTACTCAACCACTCCATTGGGTAAAGTGGCTTTCACTAGCGGAATGGTGGTATAACACTTCATACCATACGTCCATCAAAATGACTCCTTATGAAGCACTATATGGTCAAACACCACCATCCCTCACTTCCTATATTCCAGGGACTACAAAAGTCCATGCGGTGGAAACAGAACTTGCTACTCGAGATGACATACTACGGATCCTAAAAGAGAACCTACACACCGCCCAGCATCGCATGAAGCAGCAAGCCGATCAACATAGAAGCGAACGTAGTTTTCGCGAGGGGGATATGGTTTTCTTACGTCTCCAACCTTACCGACAATCCTCTCTTAAACAAAAAGGTTCTCAGAAGTTAGCACCCAAATTTTATGGGCCGTATAAAATTCTCCAACGTATTGGGGCCGTTGCTTACAAACTTGAGCTTCCTCCCTCTTCCAAAATTCACCCCGTATTTCATGTATCTTGCCTTAAGCTCGCAGTCGGAACGCATATCACGACACAAACCACTCTTCCGGAATTCTCCGAGGATGGAGTACTTCTAGTCGAGCCAGAAGCTATCTTGGATCGCCGCTCTCGTCACCTTCGTACTCGCGATATCACGGAAGTTTTAATCCATTGGAAAGGTCTACCTTTAGAAGACGCGACGTGGGAAACTCTTCAAGATATCCAGCAGAAATTTCCAAATTTCCAGCTTTGAGGACAAAGCTCTTTTAAGGAGGGTGGCATGTTAGGACCCTCCTAACATATTATAATTATATTTATTAGGGGGTGCATCTTTCCAATCGCACCCCATCCTTCATATTTATGCACATCACCATATTCATTTTAGGACATCAATCAAATCAAATACATTATTTTATATATATTATTGTGGGTTCTACTCCAATACAAATAGCGATTCTTTGCATTACATTCTAAGTATTATTGCAGGTTCTTAACAATGAATTTTTATATTGATCAACAGGGTTGATTTTGATCTAGTTGTAGCTAGAGAATTCATCCATAAGGGAAATAATCTCATGGCCTACTATGGAGTCGACTAATGAGTCGATGTTAGAAAGACGGAAGTTGTCCTTGGGATAAGATTTGTTTAAATCACGTAATTCAATGAAAACATGAACCTTGCTGGAAGGTTTAGGTATTGTAACCATGTTAGACACCCATTCAAGATAATCTATGGGTATGATAAATTCTACGTTTAAAATATTTTAGAGTTCAAATTTTACTAGTAATGAAACTGTCATGTGCATGCATCGTAGCTTTTATATAAAAGGTTTGACATCTTTGTATAATATAATATTGTGGACTACAAATATGGGATTGAGGTCTAGCATATCCTTTTAATTCCATGCAAAAAATCTGATATACTTTTTGAGGAAAGTGGTGAAAAAATGCGCTCTTTAGATGAAAGGCTAGTGACTAGTTTAACAATGTGAGGGTTTTTGGGGTCATCACCGATGTCTACATCAATGGTTTCTTTTATTAGCATGTGAGAGCCATCACAAAGTTGTTCTAGAATTGGAATAATATGGAGGTCATCTATGGCCTCAAGAATTTTATATGCGTCATCTATGTAGATGTCCATGTGGTGAATGTGCAGGATGTGAGGTGGTGTAGAAGGTGAAGGATCATTAGCGGTATGTAGAACATGAGGTGAAAGTAGGAAATTCTAGGATGATGGTATGGGTGAGATGTGTGTGAGATTGAAAAAGTTTAGATTTGGTATGTCATCATGATTTTTTCTATGTGTATATCTAAGTGGGGAGAATAGATCCACGTCGACCATATTAACCAATGCCGAGGAAGTAGGTAGTAAAGAGTCTAATGAAGAATACTAAATCACCTGCAGACGTCATAGGAGGCTCAATGGAGGACACATGATGACCAGTAAAGAACATGGTCGATTAATGGATCGATGGAGTTGCCGATATATAGGTAAAAAAGTGGCCCAATATGTTGGATACAATGGGGAAGATGCCATGTCCTACTCTGGATGATGAGAATTTAGAGACAAGGTGATAAATTGACTTGTTAATTCATCAACATAACATGATGATGTTGTATCAAAAAAATGATTTTATTTAAATAATTCATAGGGAATTATGATGGTTGAATGGGGATATGGGTTATTCTCTACTATATCCATATCGATATACTCTTCCAAGGTGTGTGTTGGAAGTGGGGAAGGATGTAGGGATAAATATTGGAGCTCATACTCAAGTGTGTGGACGGTGGTTGGGTGATAACCTAGGCTGGATTTTTTAGTAGGCAATTGTACATGAGGATTAATGGGTGTACACAACCCTTGTTCATAATGACCTAACCCAAATCTACACCAATGGAAACATCAAAGGTAGCATATGACAAAATATGGGTTAGCCCTGTGATCTAGTGTACCACAAAAAATGGATTGTGGTGGCAAAGGGGCTACAAGTGGGAGTGAGGAATCAACTCCTGCATACACAAAGTTAGTTTGGTTGTCAAGAGGCCCTAATTGTATGATAATATTGATAGTCAAAACTAAGGCTGAAGGGTAGATGAAGTAACATTTGGACTGAAATATATGTAGACGTACATGGGCATCACACACATTGTAGTCACTTGGATATAAATTTATCATAAAAATAGAAATGTAGGATGATGTATGATGTGGTGAGAGAGGTGGAAAATTTGAATCAAAGTATGAGGATGCAACTTGAGAATCTCTTATGGTAGTACTAAAAGGATGTAAAAACCAATCATCAAGGTGGGAAGCTCGTTGCTCCCACTTATGGCATTCAACTATTGTGGATGGGATAGGGTGATCCGCATGTAGGAATTGGGAAGGAGAAGGAGTGGTAGCTGAAGTTGGGCTACGAGGTGATGTTAAGGACCTAGGTCATGGAAGAAAATTAAGGGGAGGTGTTTGAGGTGTAGGAAGAAGAGGAGGTTCCATGGAGGAAGGTGGGTGAGGTGGAGTGGTAGGTCATGGTGTAGGTAACGAGGATGGTCTCAATGTTGTGGGTGGATTTTTGGAAGATGATGGCTGAGACGGTGATAGTGGCCACAAAGAGGGTGGTGAAAATGGTATAGTAGCCAAATTGGATATTGTAATGATCGGTGTTAATGGTGTAGATGTCAAGGTGTGCATCCTTGGTGATGATTGTGGGAATGAAGAGGATGTAGTGTATGATGTCAATGCTCCTATGAACTGGTGAGAAGAAATATGGAATAGTTGTGTGGAGGATGATGAAGGTATGGGTGGTAGGTTTACAATGTTGTAGAATTTAAAGGGGTAGCCATCAGTAGGAACATAGTGGATAAGTTTGTTGTGGATGTATTTGATGCAATGGTGCAATGTAGAGGGGACACACTGCATGTCCCTGATCCATGGATGACCAAGCAGTATGTTGTACTACATTTCATCTTGAATTATGTGAAAGAGGATGGGGATGGTGCAGATATCTACTTGGATGGTTAGGACAATGGATCATATTGTAGGTCACATGGATCCATTGAATGCACATAGATCAAGTGATGGGATGGCAAATTGATATGGTGGTACATGTAGGTGATGTAGAGCTACTATGGAAATAAACTGGTGGAGAAACCTATATCAATGAAGATACGTTTGTATGTAATATCATTTATGGTTTCTTGGATGTGGAGAGGAGGATCTACTCCTTCTCCTATTAGTTTTATGATCTCATGATCATAAAAGATGATGGAGGACTGAAGGCAGCATGGAATATTTTCTACAAAGTTCATGAAGACATTTGTGTCATGAGTCTCAAGATTGATAGAACATAGGATGTCATTCGAAGTCTCGCGATGGGGTTGAGACTACTGTAAAAGATCATATTAACCAAGTGGGAGTGTTACACAATTGGTGAGTAAGGCTACCACATATTGTAATGAAATTTTGTGACAATGGAGGTGTGGTGTTGGTAGTCATAGGATATGATGAATATGTAAATGTAGTGACCTCGATATGCACACACCACTCATTTTTAACTCTATTTGCAATGTTTATTAAAAACCCAAGATGAAATGGAAGACAATAAAAAAAATCATATAACATGAAATAAAAAATATGGATCTCTTTATTTGTATTGAAACTCGATTACATTTCGGTACCTCTTAGGGATACCCATTTCAATACAATAAGTTACAAATAGGCAAAGAATGCCCCTTTCACGAAGAGGTGGTGCACTTATAAATGCTTCACGGTTCCACACACAAAAATGTGTGAGGGCTTATAGATGCCTCCTCTAGGTTTGTTTCCTATGGGGATCCCTTTTGCTCTCGTATGTTGCAAACTTCATCCGATGAACCTGTGGCCCTACAAGTAATGAAACAACAACACATGCTTAGATGTCCTAGATTGCCTCCTCGAATGAGATTGTTAGTAATAAAATAATTTAATGGAAATATGATGAAACTATGCCATGAAATCATGTAAATATATGCTAATGATATAAAAGCATGAAGAAACAAAATAAAAGAAGCTATTTCTAAAACCTAAGCTAAGCCTGCAGGCCACTGTCCAAGACAACGACCGCTAATGTAAATCTTGCTCTCTTTGCCCCAAAGTTATGGTTCAAAGCCTTATCTGATGTCAAAATAATAGGTGTTATGCTCTTCAATTCGTCAGGGCTCCGCCGTACACGTGATCTCCAAGGAAACTCTCCAAGTCTCAAAAGCTCTCCTCAAAAGGATGTCTTGCTGATCTATGTATCTATATGTCTCTCTCTGATATAAAAAGATATCTCTTGGTGCTCTTAGGATTGCACCTTTTATAGTGTGAAACCCTAGTTCTATGTCCAAGCCCTAGGAATGAATTTCTCATGCATAGTGCAAGTTAGCATAAGAAGCTTTTGTTCTTTGTCTATGTTTGAAGGCTAGTTAACTAAAATCTAACTGCCCACTTGAGTCTCCTATACGAATTGGTCGTTAGCATGAGAATATTTTATCCTTTTTTTATGCTTGGCGGTCAGTTAACTAAAGTTTAAATGCAAACTCAAACCTCCTATGTGAACTATTCATGAAAAGGAATGCAAAGTTACTCCCACTCACCTTTATTGCATGTAGACTGCCACTTCCGCCTATGATTAGGCATGTTTGTCGACAAACTACTTCTTATGGCTTAGCTGCTATCCTCTACAGTGGCTAAGAACTGGTCGATGTTGCCTATAGTGGCTAAGGTCTAGCCACTCTAGGCTTGAGTGGCTAGGATCTGGTCGCTCTTGGCTTGAGTGGCTAGGCTTGGATGGCTTGAAAAGGCCCCAAATGAGTGGTGATAACCATTGTTGATGCTTGGAAAGTCCAATATTATGTCTTATGATATTATGAATGTGTCTATGTGAGTAGCTCCCCTAAGCATGACATGATTTAGGTGTCTACAGATGCCACTTTTTGTGATGCGTTGTGTAGAAAACACAACACTGAGCAAAAATGTAGACTAATCTATTTGTAGGGTTTATGGTGATCAATATTCTGATCAACGTCGGATGGCCCAATCATGTAATATGGCGTGCATCCCTTGAATCATTGCCTCAACATTTAGAGGACTTAGCTCGATGGCTTGGGCATGTTAAATTGCACTCATTCCTCAAACTCAATCGAGTAGCTTCAGCTGCTACAACAATTTTGATTAGTAGGAGAGCTACAATTGAAGATGTCATGTTTGCTTACGTTCCTAGAAAACAAGGGAAATTTGTGATTTTTGTATGCAATGATTCGTAGGATGAACATGATTTTTTTATGATAGAGTGATCTTTTGTTGATTTTTATTATGATTATGTTGAAGTTTTGAAATACTTCCTCACACAATGAATTTGGTGAAGAAATGACAATGAATGAAGCGACAAGTCGCTTGATCAATATGATTAATCTGGTTTCTTTCTAACATTTTTTGCTTTTAATGGGCAATCCCACATCCAAGTGTGATTCCAATTGTTATGATAATCATCCATCCTTATCCTGAGTGGTCTAGCTATCAATAGCTTTCTTAGGGAGTTAGGATTAGTGATTCTATTTATGTTTAGATTTTATCACTTTGGCTTAGTGTTTTTGATGTCATAGGGGAATTAGGATGATCCTTTCGCACCTGTGGAGCAGTCTGACCATATTGGTCTTCTTCAGGATTGAAGGGTGACACATTGTAATTTGAAAATGAGTTTTTTTTCCCCAAGTGGCCTTATGGTTATCAAATCATCTCACAAAAATACATGGAGTGTGAATCGCTGTAATCATCGAGTTTATAGAGTAAATAACTGGATACGAGGCCTGCCTAAGATTGTGCTTTTATGTGATTTTTTTTGTTATTTTGAACATTATGATGATCTCAAACCACCAGAGTGTGTTTATTAGTTGTTTTTATGGGATCCATCAAGGAGGAAGTCCCTTATTTTGATATGTGGATTTGGTTGCTATCAGGTCTAGCGACATTTGAGTTCCTTCCTGTGGCCGCTGTTGCCTTGAGTGGCCAAGAATTTTTGGCCGTTGACATCAACAGTGGCCAAGGTGTAATTAAAGAAACATAAAATTTGCATTTCTAGGGTTTGACCTTTCATTTTCACTATTGAAGATTTGCTTTGGGAGCTCTGGTGTGATAGCAACGGTTGCAACTTTGGAGTTTGTTGGCATTGAGGATATGGCTACACAGGGTAAGACATCTACTGCTGGAGGAGCCAAAGCTTCTTGGGTATTTCTATTTTCTAAATCCTAACCCTCTTTTCTCTTGTCTGAGTAAAAATGAACCTCACTAAGTAATGGGTAAAATGAACCTCACTAAACCTGTTGGTAATGAACAAACTTCGTAGTTAGGTTTAGCTTACCTTTTGCTATGGTGGGTTAGTCCCCAATTTTTGTTTTCTATTAGTGGCTTTAGCCTAGGGTTTTTGATTTTTTTGTTATTCACCTACTGCTGCCATTTTGAGAATTTTTGAACTTAGCTTAGTTTTTGATGCTTGAGTGGGGATTTGCTTCTATTTTTTTTGTTTTCCCTTCCTTTTGATCTGTTTAAGTTATTTTGCAAATTTTGTAATTTTTTTGGTGTTTTCTAGCCAAGGGTTCACGGGTTTGTCATGTTGCCCCTTGGTCACTATCACTCAGAGCGGCCGGTTCTGAGTTGGTATCACTCAGAGTAGCCAAGTTTGAACCCCAATGATAAAAAAATTGACGTTTGGGTCTTGGATGTTGCTGCCTCCAGCGGCCAGATTTTTATTGTTGTAAGCAACAATGACTAAAACCTTAGCCATATTTTCTTGTATTTTTTTTGCTAGTTGTTGGATTTTATGACATATTTGATTTTTTTGTTTAGGTGTAATCTTGTCCTTTTGCTTAGACTTAGAATAACTCATACTCTTTTGCACTATTTTTATGTTTATTGTGAATTATGCCTTAGATGCATTGTAGTTATGTTTTGTATTTCTTCTACTTTTCTTAGATCCTCACTGCTCAAGCTCGAGACCTGAAGCTCCTACTTGACCTACTTCCTAGCTTTGATGATATGGATTGGGCATGGTTCAAAGCTCGTGGGTTACAGTATGTAATTAGGCTACCCTACATCATGGTAGATCAGGCTTACCTTATGACTCTGGCCCATCACTGGGACCCACATACTAATACCTTCCACATCCTGACCAACGAGATGACCATTACACCGAAGGATGTATATAAGATCTTTTTTAGATTCCATTTGATGGGGTGGCCATTGTATCTTCGACCACTACTAATCAGGTGGTTGTCTTCACTTTGGTGTTTAGAGGGCACTCTATGGATGCTCTCAAGGACACCAAGTCTAGTGGAGCGTCCATCAGTAGTTGGCATGGGGAAGGCATCTTTACGGTGAGGCATGTCATATTAATGATGGTTATCAACAATGTTCTTATCCCGGATTGCTTGGGTTTGAGGTTCCTATGGAATATTTTGGTGGTGGTGCAGGATCTATTGGATAGCGAGGAGCCTATCATCTATGCATGGGGTAGATCACTATTGGCTCATAGCTATGATGACTTGTACCATATCCATCAATGATGACGTGTCAAAATTACCTACAAATTACTCCTATAGGTTTGGGGATGGGAGCATATTAGGGTAGATCACCCTAAGGGGCTCCCAACTAATATCATAGTGATCGACACTCAAACACAGTGCTATGCTACTAGATGGGCTTAAGAGCATGAGGAGTGCAAGAGCCACACTTTCATAGGGGAGCTATCCCATTACACTAATGCTTTCACTAGACTTTTGGTTGAAGATGTCATGTGGCACCCTTACCATGAGTGTCCTGCTTGGGATGATCCAACTAGCTTTATTGCTAGGACACGGTGTGAGCGATGGCTCGTTGGCCATAATATTACCATTTGGGAGTATTTCTTCTATGCTCGAGTTCTTAGTTAGTATGGGTTGCATCAGGATGTGCCCATGGTACCATTCTTGTATAGGCATCTCATAGTAGAGAAGGACATACCTCCATGATAGATTATAGAGCTTTCAAATAAGAAAGATGCCTTAGATATTGATCCTAGAGTGGCTGGGGGAGTTATAGATGCATACACTCTGTGGTGGGGTGATCAGATGTGGCATGGTGTCAGTAGCCTAGGGCATGAGGATTATGGTAGGAGTGATGGTGTAGATCTGACAAGATGCAGATTCCAAGTCAGGACTGAGGTATGGGGCCAGCCAATAAAGGTGGTAGTGGAGGATCCTAATGTTCTTGAGGAGGAGGAGTTAGAGCCCGAGGAGAGAGACTCTCCTCTGAGAGCATAGTTGCATGAGGTCAAGGCTGAGCTTCAGGAAACTAAGATCCAGGTACAATGGTGAGATGCTACCATTAACCATATCACAACATAGATACAGGCTCTATAGGCTACTATTGGGGGTAGCGATGCCAGGATGCAGTTTTTTGTTCCTCCTACACCATAGGAGGTTCCAGTGGTAGGTTCAGGAGCAGATGTGGGACAACTTTAGTATTTATTGGATGAGCATGAGGAGCAGATCTGAGGACTTGTGGATCACATCAGAATTCTTTATATGTAGCTCAGGATGCATGGGATTATCCCTAAGGATCAAGCTGGTGTGGGTGGTTCACAGGTCAGTGGGTGCTCCACCTCGGGGTAGTCTTCTACCCATCCTAGCCAGAGGACTCAGACTCAAAAAGAGAGACTAGCAGGCTCACATAATTTGACTCACAACACCACCATAGGGGGAGGTGGCACAAGAGGAGATGATGTAGGGGGCTCAGGCCCGGTATTTTATTGATGCTTTACTTGGTCCTTGATCCATTTTTGAGGTCAACTGACCTATATGACTATAGTCCATGGGTATTTTTGTACATCCATTGGACTTGACACACATAATTTTATGATAGCTTTGCATTATGACTTATTATGTGTATATTTTATTGCTCATGTTTTTATTATTATTTTGTTTTATGATATGATGCAATGATGGTATTATGATGATTTGATGAATATGTTAGATGATAGATGATATTGAAGATGCTTATATGGATGTGTAGATGCTTATATGATTTGATGATATGATGTGATGTATTTTGATAATGAATGATGAATTCATGATTGTATGCAAATGGATATTGTCTATATGTTTTATGATGTGGTTTATGGATGATTAATGACTTGTTTTTGTGAATATGATGTTATTGCTAAATGTGTGTTTTAAATTTGCTTTAATTGTATGCATCTAAATTATGTGGTAGAATGGTATAAATGAACTTGTATGCTCTAATCACTTAAAACATATGAAATACATATGACATTGACAATATTAATGGGTGATACCACATAAAGTAAAAAAATAATCATGAATTTAAATAATCACTCTTATCATAAGAATTGATTAATTATTCATATATGAGATGTAATGGTGTGTAATGTATTTTCTTAATAAGTTTATATAAATTAAATGATATAAAGTAGTCAGTGCCCGTCTATATACTATTTCTAATATATATTGGGTATTTGTCTTACTATGTTGATACCCCATAATTTATAGAATATTATAAAGAAAGTGATGGTGTGAATAATTTTATGATTTTTTGCTATGTAAGAATTTTTGGGGCTATCCGGAGATTCAAACACTCTAGTTACCCTATCAACAACTGTCTACTTACCACTTAGACGTTTGAAAAGTAAGGCTTTTACCATAGACCTGGTTTTTCATGATCTCTTTGTGTGCATGTGATTGTATATTTTGAGGTAGAACTCAAGCATTTCCTCCGATGTCAGGTGGGATTCTTTCAGCTCATTGCTAAGATCAAGGATCCTCAAGTGTTCATCTCATCCTTATGTTGGACTTAGTTGGACTATACGACTAGGCAATATTGGGTTACCTAAGCTAGCTCATCCACATTCAAACATTGGTCTACAAAAATGCATGAAGCAATTGTGGTAGACATATCGTCATGTGTAAGGATTTCTCCTTCCAGTTTTATACAATGTTGAGAATTCGAGGGATTCAAGCTTTATTCCCTTTTTGGCTTATTTTTGGATTTGGATATTTGCTCATATGTAGTGATGAAAATCACTTTTTTTTGTGATTGAATTTTTATTTGAGCAAGGATTTTTATAGTGATGATAATCACTATTTATTTTTCTCATATGTAGTGATGAAAATCATGTTTATTTTTCATTGATTTTTTTTAGCTATATTTTTTTTTTGAATTTATGATTTGTATATCGGATTATTGCTTTGAAATCTAGACTATATGCTTAGCATTTTGAATATGTACTTTTCTTTGGGATTTTGCTTATTTTGATTTAAGCAAGGGATTTGGATAGGGTAAATCTTGTCCTTTTGCCAATTCTCAACACCTTTAAACTGATTGCACAAGGGGATAAGAAATGAAAATCCTTTTCGCTTAAGGTAACCTAGACCGCTTTTGTAGCTTTCATATTTTCCTTGTACCAACTAGGACTTTAGTGTTTCAATTAGTGATGGGATATTGAATATCCAAGGCATTATCATGGCTAGACCTTACCTTCTACTAATCAAAGTTGTTTTCCTCAAAAGTTGATAAGATTGATAGGTGTGGTTGATTAACTAAAAAAACCTTAGTATATTATGTATAGCAACAAATTATTATTGTGTTGAAAAACACAATTACACACATGTGTTGATGGTTGTATGGATTTGAATGATTTGCATGACAAACTATGGTATCACTTTTAAGGCTCTCCTACCATATGCAATTGTAATGGATGTGAAAATGCAATGCAATGATGTGGATGCAAAATGTGAAATGCAATTGTTTTTGTATTTTTGATTTTATGTTGTTTTTGTATTTTTGCTTAATTTGACCAAAGGGCTTTAAGTTGCCTTTGGGGATTTTGTTTGATTTTGACCAAGTAGCATGAAGTACCCTTGGAGCTTTTTGAATTTATTTTTACCAAGTGGTTTGAATACCCTTGGAGCATTTTGAATTGATGTTTGACCAAGCGGTATGAATTACCCTTGGAGCTTTTGAATTGATTGGTTTTGACCAAGCGGTATGAATTACCCTTGGCATTTTTGAATTGATTGGATTTGACCAAGTGATTTGAGTACCCTTGGAGCATTTTGAATTGATGTTTGACCAAGCGATATGAATTACCCTTGGAGATTTTGAATTAATTGGATTTGACCAAGCGATTTGAGTACCCTTGGAGCCTTTTGAATTGATTTTGACCAAGCGGTTTGAATTACCCTTGGAGCCTTTGAATTGATGTTTGACCAAGCGGTTTGAATTACCCTCGAAGCCTTTGATTGTATTTTTGAAATTTTATGTTTTTATGCTTTTTTTATGTTTTTGAAATATTTGAATGTTTTTGTTTTTTATGAAATATTTGAATGTTTTTGTTTTTTATGAAATATTTGAATGTTTTTAATTTTTGACATATTTGAATGTTTTTGTTTTTTATGAAATATTTGAATGTTTTTGAATTTTATGTGTAGAATGCCTTTAAGTGAATGATATTCAGAGGATCAGGATCCTCAACACCATCTAATGATATAACGTGATATGCTCCACGACCAAATCTCTGTGAAATCATGTATGGGCCTATCCAGTTTACCATGAACTGTCTCGTAGATGCGACAACAGATTTGAGTTCTACTGGTTTTCTTTGAGCACTAGATCTCCAACCTTAAATTCCCTTAGGTGGAATTTACTATTGTAAGCTCGTGCAAGGTGATTCTGGTAAACACGAAGATGCTCTAGAGCATTGAATTGACATTCATAAAGAAGCATAAACTGATCAAGGCGGTCTTGTCATGCGACATCATCATCTATGAAGTCCTTTAATGTTGTGCATAGATTCATAATTTCCAACTCTAGTGACATGATGGCCTCAGTTCCATATTCTAGTAAAAATGGTGTTTCCCTAGTGGGAATCTGTATACTAGTCCTGTATGCCCATAGTGCAAGAGGCAACTACATGTGCCAATCCTTGTGATTTTCTTGCACCGTCTTCCTCAAAATGGATACTATTATTTTGTTTGAGGCTTCTACTTGCCTGTTTGCTTGCGGATAATAAGGTGTTGAAAAACTATGCTGAATATGGTATTTTTTCATTAAAGCATACACATTTTTGTTTTTGAAATATGGCCCATTATCCGATATTATCTTCGAAGGGACCCCAAAATGACATGATATTGTGGAGTATAAACTCCGCAATCCTTGATCGAGTTGTCGATGTTAAGGGGATCACTTCAACCCATTTAGTGAAGTATTCCATGGCCATTATGATGAATGTGTATCAGCATGAGGATGGGGGTGAGATCTTCCCAATCAAGTCTAGTCCCCATTGTGAGAATGGCCATGCTACCTGGATTGGTTGCAAGGCTTGCGATGGCAAGTGCATTAGGTTTGCATGATGCTGTAACTTACTACATTTATTGAAATACTCACAGTAGTCCTTTTCCATTATGGGCCAAGAGTAACCCATTCTAAATATGTGCTTAACAATGGCCATGTCACTAAAATGGCCTCCACATGTGTCATCGTGAGCTTGCAAAATTACCCAAGATGCTTCTTGGGGCTCAAGACGGCGGAGTAATACTCCATCATATCCTTATCTATAGAGTATTTATCCTAGAAATATGTATCTTGTTGCTCTCTATTTGAATATTCTCCTTTTAGTATGTGACAAACCTTGAGGTACTATTCCAAGCTTCAGGAAGTCCCACAATTAGGAAAGCCAATCCTGATAAGCCACGACTTCTATAGAAAATATGGCTTGTTCTTCCTGTATTTTTGAGCTAGTGAACATAGATTGAGGAACAACTGTATGGTGTATGGTTGCACCACACTCCATAGGTCCTTGGGAGATCAAAGACCCCCAAGGTATCATTTGCAAGAAATCTCTGGCTACGAAGGACAAATCCTGATTTGGCTTGATTTTGATCATGTTGACTGATTCTTGATTGTCAAAAGCTTCACGACGTATTATTGAGTGTGAAAGCACTTTCACATGAACAATTGTAAAATAATCAGATGGATTCTAAGGGATTAAGGATCCCAAAGTATATGTAAATCTATTTTATGTGCAAGGGATTCCCTTGATGTTGTACCATTCCAACCAGGCTAGGTAGTTGTCAACAAGTTCCTTGTAAGTTTTTAGGAGTGGGCACCTACATTGGAATAGTCCTTTGACCTGGTTTACTATGAGCAAGGAGTCACCAAAGATATTTAGTCTTTTAATACCCATTTCTATGGCTGTTTGGAGTCCCAGGATCAATACTTCATATTCTATGTTGTTGTTTGTGTACGGGAAGTCTAATTTGAATGATAAGGGCAATGGAGCACCCTGCGGTGTGATAAATACAATCCCTATTTTGCCTCCTTGTTCACACTTCGAACTGTCGAAGAACAATGACATGTATCTTTATTTCTTAGGTTCTTTAAGTTCTGGTAGATCTAATAATGCAAAGACCACATCCTTAGATAATTCTATTGTGAGAGGCTTATTATCCTAAAGAGGCACCTCTGCTAATTGATCTGCTATGACTTATCCCTTGATGGACTTCTGGATTACGAACTCTAGATCAAATTCTATCAATAACATTATCCACTTTGTGGTACGTGTTTTGTGATATGTCTTGCTCATCATGTATTGCAAAGGATTTTGTTTTGATATGACGTAGGTTGTATGGCTCAACATGTAGTGTCACAACTTTTGAGTTGCAAAGACCATTGCTAAACACAAATATTTGACATATGCATATCCTAGCTCATAACTTACCAAGGTGAAACTAATGTAATATATGACTTGCTCTTTGTCTTGTGCATTCTTTTGGGCTAACATGGTGCCCAATACAAAATAACTATCCAATATATATAGTAAAAATGGTATGTCTGGCCTTGGTGGAGCCAATACTGGTGGTGTTGCCAGATAAGTTTTGATCTCTGCAAAGGCTTGATGGCATTCTTTGTCCCAATGAAAGGGGACTTCCTTGCATAGCAATCGATTCATAGGTCTGTATTTATCTAATAATTGCAAGATGAATATTTTTATGGATGCTATTTTGCCTTGTAGGCTCCACAATTCCCTAATGTTGGTAGGGGCGGCCATTTCCAGTATAGCCTTTACCTTTGCAGGATCAACTTCAATGCCTCTCTTGGATACGATGAATCCCAAAAGCTTTCCAAAAGTTACACCAAATATGCACTTCTTAGGATTCAATCAGATGTTGTGTTCTATGAGGTGATCAAAGACTTGTCTAAGGACTTCGACATGCTCTTGCCGCAATAGGGACTTGGCCAGTAAGTTATCCATGTAATCCTCTAAGATTTTATGCATATAGTCATGGAATATGTATGTCATGGTTCGCTGATATGTGGCACCAGCATGTTTGAGATCAAATGACATCAATTTATAACAAAATGTTCTCCATGGAGTAATGAAAGTAGTTTTATGTTGATCTTTGGGCTTAATCCGGATCTGGTTGTATCCAAAAAAACCATCCATTAGGGAGAGCATTTCATGACCTGCGGTTGCATCTACAAGAGCATCTATGTTTGGCAACGGGAATGAATCCTTTGGTTTTGCCCTATTTAAATCTTTGAAATCCGTGCAGATACAGACTATTTCATCAGGTTTCCCCATGGTTACCATCTTTGACACTCACTCAAGGTAGTCAATAGGAAATATGAATACTACATCCAGTAGTTTTTGCAATTCGTTCTTCACCATCAAAGTGACGGTTGGATGCATTTTCCTTAGCTTTTACTTGAATGGCTTCTTCATGGGACCCAATGAAAGGTTTTGAATGACTAACTTTGGATCTATCCCTGGCATGTCTTTGTAAGTCCAAGCAAAAATATTTAGCCTCTCTTTGAGGAGAGGAATTAGGATGGCTTGTTCCTTTGGAGATAGACTTTCTCCGAACTTGAATTTTCTTGGTTGGGTAGGATCATCATTGATGTCCACCTCAAAAGTTGCTTCTATAGCCATATGTGACCCATCTTCTAGCTGATGAGGCATGGGTATCAAATTTATATCATCGGTGGGATTTACAGGCCCTAGTGACTCAGGTTCCAAACCAACATGGAAGATGTCATACGCACAACCTGATGCAAAATGGAATGACTGTAACATCTCTTCATTGGGGAAGAGGTCTTCAAGCTCTATGGGCAAATTAGTACGATCCCAATCAATAGCCTCTACATCAAGATGCAATGATTTGGTAGGATCTACTAGATTATGAAGTGGAGTGGTCAAATCAATGGAGATCATGTTTATGGATGAAATGAAGGCTTTGGGACCACATGGGTGCAATCTTGTCTCAGGGGTTTCCCTTCCATACTTGCAATGAGGTTTTGGAGGAATGGGAATTTTTGGATCTAGCCTATGAGTAGGGTGGACAATAGGATCATTGGGCTCTAAATACTCTCTTAATGTAGGTGGAGGGGGATTGACCATCCAATGAATGGCAACTAGGTCAATAGGTCTCCACAAAAATCACAAATGAGGGTCTATGTCATGGAGTGCCACCTCTCTCTCTACTAGCTCGTTCACTTATCGCAAGTGGTAGGGTCCAAGATAAGCCATCTCTATCTCATCCTCAAAGACATCATCACTTATCCAAAAATTATTAGCATTGGTATGCGACCCTAAGACAAGGGGCTCATTTCTTAACCCTAAGTAGGCCATATCTGTTTCATCTTCATATTCTTCATCACTTATGAAGAATCCATTTGCATTTGTCTCTTGCCCTAGAGTCAGGGGTTGATGGCTTAGGCCTAAGTAGGCTCTTTCTATTGAGTCTTTTGATTCATATCCACTTTCATCTTATGTATACCCACTCTCATCATGGATGGACCATGTGAATCTTTGTAAATAGCGAGGTCCCTGGTAGGCTAAACTAAGTTGTGCCGCATAATCACTTACTTTGTAGCCATTCTCCTCATCCTGCGAGTTATACCCTATTGGAATGAAATCTATTGATATGTTTGGATGATAAATTTATGGTGGCGGTATGTTTATCATGGCCACTTGTTTGTTGCTCAAATTTCTTGTTCTTAGGGGGTGATAAGGAATGAAATCAATGTCTTCTCCTAACCCTAAGCTTAATCTTTCCAATGCCATTACAAGAGAGTCATATCGACCTTCGATATAATAGCCTAAGCCAAATCTATCGGAGGGAAGCTAATATTGTGGCTCGTATGGCCACCTGCACCCATGATCATATATGCCAAGGCCATAGCCATGCCAATGGCAATGCTCAAAGTATATTAGAGCAAACTAGAGGTTAGAGAGGTAACGAATATTGAATGTGAATAATTTGTCACTATCCTCTTCTATGTCTAAAGACTTATAGGTGTAGTCCAGGCCGACATAGACAAAATTGGTTTGATTGGGAGGGATTCCTTGTGGAACCACTATTCCCACTGGTGGCCTCAAGTCCTTAGACCTTCCCATGTATTATGTAGACTTAATGATAGGTGTAAAGGTGATGTTCTTCACAAGGTAATCCCCTATGACTGTGCTTGCCAAATGTATTGATGCATGCAACATTTATGACCCTACAGATGACACTGGTGAAGCAGGATGATAATCACTATCTTCATCTTGATCCTGAAGATCTTCCTCTTCCATAGGACTTGGCATTTCAGCAATGGCTACAATTGGCACTTCCTTGGGCTTTTCTTCCTTGAATAAGGGTGCCTTTAGCTTTTGATTGTCTTTTGGTTTTGACATTGATGGTACTTTAGAAGCATTGACTACTTTGAGTGCACTAGGAGGTGTTGAAGTGCATGGGTCTTTTCTTACCCCTTTGTCTTCGTTATTCACTTGTGTGGTTGGGGATGAAGGTGCTACGTATAGGTGAGTAGAAGGGATTATAAATTCTCCCAGAATGTCCACCTGATTGACATATTTAAAAGTGTATTCATCATCTAGAACCACATAGACTTTGTTTTTATGCACATATTTGACACACTGGTTCAAAATCAAAGGCACACACTTCATGGCCCTTATCCAAGGGTGCCCTAAGAGGATGTTGTACTACATAGCTCCTTCCAAGACATGACACATCATGGGGATGGTATTGTACCCCACATTTATGGGTAGGACTATCGTTCCCATAGTATTGCATAAAGCATCATTAAAAGCTCTCAATGTGTAAGCTCCTAGAACGATATTGGAATTGGGGAGCTTGAGGTGCTCTATTGCAGTTGTTGTAATGATGTTTATCGATGAACCTATATTGAAAAAAACCCTCTTGAAAGGTAATTCATTTATTTCCACTACAATGTTTAGTGGAGGGTCTGGTAAGGCAGTAGGAACTATCTTAATATCATGGTCATAATATAGGATTACAGGTTCCTGGCATTCTTGTACTTGTCCCACAAAGTGAGTGAATGCATTCGCATCTTGCGATTGGAGCTCAATTGTTCTTAAAATCTCCATTAGAGTCTCCCTATGATTTGGGGACTGTTGTATGAGCTTATAGATGGATAAATTTGTTGGAGTCATCTGTAGGTTTTGCTCCAATCTACTCTAAATAGTTACCATAGGTCACATTGGTGGACCTAGAATGTTGTCTTACCTTTGCCTAAGAGTAGTTGGGATGTTCATGGGAGCTCCAGGTAGTTACAGTTGACCATACCACCTAGTCCTTGTTGCTATGTTAAGAATCTCAACCATCCCAATGCATCCATGGGTAGGTATGTCAGCTCAAACCTGATTGAATTGGACCCCTTTCTCTCGAGGGGCCTCATGATTGGGTAATGAATTTCTGTATATGCCCATATATCTATTATCGAGAGCTAGTGGGTTGTCAACTTTGAGTTCTCCTGCCTCAATCATGTTTTGCACTTGATGCTTAAACCCAACGCAAGCCTCAATGTCATGCCCCGATATCTTGTGATAAGGATAAAATTGATCTTCCCTATATCCTTTTGGCTTAGGATGGTTGGGATCTATAAGAGGTATATCAAGAAATATGATCCTCCTATCCTCACTCAACTGATTAAATATTGATTGCATTGATTCTATCAGAGGCATGAAATAACGAGGTGGCTTGCATTCTCGGTTTCTTCCTTGATTGTTATTTTGGTTGTAATTGGCTGGCGGGGGATGTGCTTGATAGTTCTAAAGTTGTTGTACACCCCCACCCTTGGGTGTAGCCAATAGGACTTGATTGACTAGAGCAGGATTGCCATGCTTCTGTATACTTGTCATTCTTACCATTCTTGTTCTACTCCTTTTTGTTTTAGAGTTTAATGGTTCCCTCATCTACTTTTATTTCTTCGATGAGATTGGATCATGCCAAAGCTTCCTCAAACGAAGGATACTGCTGAAGTTGTAACAAGAGGGAGATGCATTTAGAGCAAATTTTTGTAAACATGTTAATGATCTCTTCTATGGGAATGGAGAATGATAATTTTACCATGATTTTTCTCCATTTATTCCCATAATCCATTACTGGCTCATCATCATACTATTTCAAGTTGGATAGGTCTTAAAGGTTCACCTTCTTCTTAGCACCAAAGGAGAAATGCTTTAGGAATGCGTTTACTAGTTGTTCAAAATTGGTTATGCTATGCTTAGGTAGTTGGTTGAACCATTGAGTGGCAACACCTGAAAATGTCATTATGAATGTTCTTAGCATGAGAGCGTCATTATTTTCAAGATGAAAACAAGTGTTGATAAAATTGGTGACATGCTCTTGTGCATCCTCTTCACCCTTAAAAGTTTGTAGCCTAGGAATCTCAAAGTGCTTAGGATATGAAGGGCTAGGGATTGATGGGTACAATGGTTGGTTGTGTATCTTGCTTAATGTTGGTGAGTTCCTAGCTGCCTCTTGTTTCTCAAAGGTTTTCATCTTTTCAGCAAACTCTTGAAATGCCTTTGATGCATATATTTCCTCCTCTTGTGGGCCTACCCATAGTGTAAATTGAGGTAACTCTCTATCCATTTGACTTGTTTCATTTTCCTCCCTCCTACAAGGGGACTCAGGATTGTGATCTTGATTTGTTGTGTTTGCCCTTCCTCCATTAGTTGTATTTCATTCATGGTTTGGTTGGGGATTTTGTTGTGGGCTATCTTGTATAGTGCGCCTCTCCTTAGGTGAGTCAGTGTGTCTAGTTCTTTGGTGATCACCACCATTTGTCTATAAATTTTTAAGAGCTAGTCCCTCAACCTGCTCTCTTAAGAACTGCTCATGTTGGTGCAAGAGTCTTCTCTTTATTTATCTTGTTCAAGAGATTCCACTAGCTCTCACTCCTTATGTAATGCATTTTCTAACTACCTCATTCGGTCAGTTTGCATTGTTACAGAAGACTCATGTTTATCTAAATGTGTTCTTTTTGTCTTGACTCACATATTCCTCGAGGAGGTTTCTACTGTATCTGTACTCCTGATAGCTAATGTGACTTGTTCAGTGTACTATTGAGTATCCCTATGATCAAACTTCATGTTTCTACTGTGGGGTGACTCTGAGGTACCCCCATACTGGGAGATGTGTTTAGAAGTCATAGTTCATGAGATTCTAGATGTAAAGTTCTTAGTAGCTATAGTCTCGTGGGGTGCCATTCACTCCTATGAGGTCATAGTCTATGGGAATATTTCCTTTTGCATGAAGGATTTATTCTATTTGATTCCAATGGATAGATGTAGGTCTAGTTTCCTGTCCTTCAGTAGGCAGTCCTATTTCATATGTTTCTTATGATTCTTGAGGTGTTGCAATTCTTGTTTGCCTTCTTGATGAAGAGGGATTTGTGGTAACATGTTTTCTCCATGTGGATGGAGATGTAGCAGTCTCGTCATCCCTATGTGAAGAATGAGTCTTAGAACCTTATTTATGTCCATGTGAGGAGGAAGCCCTTGAAGCTTCCTCACATATTTGAGATGTTTCTATGTGTTTAGAGGAGGCCCTTGAGGTCTCCTCATGTCTCCTTGATGAGGATGGCTATGAAGCATCTTTTTGTTTATGTGACTTTGTTCCATGATGTGGTTCTTTACTTGGGGTTTCTTGAGGAGATCCCCCAAGGGTTTAATTATCACCCCTTAGGTTCATGGAGCTACGTCTCATGGTATTACGAGTAGGCCATTCAATGTTACTATGACTCTGTCTATGGGTATGAGTTACTTCTGTCTCTCCCTCGATATTAGATCGATGGTGCTTACTTCTTGTTTTGACCATGTTGTCTTATGAATTGATATTTTGATTTGTAATTTAGGAATAACCACACAATACCAAGCAAATTTTTATCTTGATTATCAATTTGAGTGTGTCCTAAAATTTTTGGTGTGTTTTGATGTGTTGCTCTTGTTATTAGATTAAGAATGAGGAGACTCATCCATAGTGACAATCAAGTAGACCCGTGCCAAACATGATTTTCTCAAGAGAAGCTAGGGTACACTGCTGAAGACCCAATGGAGGGTTCGCCTAGCTCTTCCACTCTGAACCAATGATTTTTCCAGCAATAGGAGACAGTTTGAGCACAAGTAACTTAGTGTCACTATAAGTAAGTTTCTCAATCTATTTCTAGGAAGCTCTAGGGGGTAAACCAGTGGAAGGAGATGAATTCCAATGTCACTAGACTAAATTAAAGGCTGGTTGTGAAATCCAAATCCCTAATTTTTAAATGAGACGTGTGTGTGTGGTGTTAATTTTAAGCTTTCATAACATAAACTACATCATATATTAGCCATGAGTCTTTCCTATATGCCTAAGTGCAAAAATACATTTCAATACTCAGAAAGATGCATGAATGACTATGATTTGTATGAGCGCACTTTATTTTGTGCAACTATGGGCCCTAACAGGGCCTCAAAGCAAGAAAACAACATACAATGTCTAGCACGTTGGATTCTATGGTGAAATTTTTAGGCATAAGCCATTGTTCCTAACAATGCCTAGTGGAAAATTTAAAAGAAGATCTAAGATATGCAAAATGCATAATTCTTTCTCCTTTTATTCTTTCAATTTCCAAACATAAATGTGTATTAAGTTCTCTATTTTAGACACACAGAAGTAGATAGAAAGCTATCAAATATCAGAGAAGCTATACCAACCTTTGATCCAGCTCAGAGAGTCAATTTTTTGACCTCTACTACACTCCAGTTTTGGCCATTGTTGACCAGAGCGATTGGTTCTTGACCACTATAGCTCAGAGTGGCTAAGCTCTATTGGCCACTATAGCTCATAGTGGTTAATTTTTGGCCACTGTAGCTCAGAGCAGCTATACGTGCACACAAAGTTAAGTTAGTATTCTAGTAGAAAATGAAAAATAAGTGGAGGTACCATCGTGATCACCATCTGTAGTGACCTCGGGATGCACACACCGCTCCTTTTTAACTCTACTTGTAATTTTTATTAAAAACCCAAGATGAAATGGAAGACAATAAAAAAAAGCATATAACACGAAATAACAAAAATGGATCTCTTTATTTGTATTGAAACTCGGTTACATGTCGGTCCCTCTTAGGGATACCCATTTCGATACAATAAGTTACAAATAGGTAAAGAGTGCCCCTTTTGTGAAGAGGTGGTGCGCTTATAAAGGCTTCCTGGTTCTACACATAAAAATGTATGAGGGCTTACGGATGCCTCTTTTTCTAGGTCTATTTCCTAGAGGGATCTCTTTTGCTCTCGTATGTTGCAAACTTTGTCTGATGAACCTATGGCTCTGCAAGCAATGAAATAACAACACATGCTTATATGTTCGGGATTGCCTCCCTAGATGAGGTTTTTAGTAATAAAAGAATTTAATGGAAATATGATGAAACTATGCCATGAAATCATGTAAATCTATGCTAATGATATGAAAACATGAAGAAATAAAATAAAAGAAGCTATGTCTAAAACCTAAGCTAAGCCTATGGGCCACTATCCAAGATAGCGGCCGCTAAGGTAAACCTTACTCTCTTTACCCCAAAGTTATGGGTCAAAGCCCGTATCTGATGTCAAAATAATAGGTTTTATGCTCTTCAATTCATCAGGGCTCCACCATACACGTGATCTCCAAGGGAACTCTCCAAGTCTTGAAAGCTCTCCTCAAAAGGATGTCTCGATGATCTATGTCTCTATATGTCTCTCTCTGATATAAAAAGATCTCTCTTGGTGCTCTTAGGCTTGCACATTTTATAGTGTGAAACCCTAGGTCTATGTCCAAGCCCTAGGAATGAATTTCTCATGCGTAGTGCAAGTTAGCATGAGAAGCTTTTGTCCTTTATCTATGTTTGAAGGCTAGTTAACTGAAATCTAACTTCCCACTTGAGTCTCTTATGTGAACTGGTCATTAGAATAAGAATATTTTTTCCTTTTTTTATGCTTGGAGGTCAGTTAACTAAATTTTAAATGCAAACTCAAGCCTCCTATGTGAACTGGTCATGAAAAGGAATGCAAAGTTACTCCCATTCACCTTTATTGCATGTAGACTGCCACTTTCACCTGTGATTAGGCTTGTTTATCGGAAAACTACTTCTTATGGCTTAGCCACTGTCATATGCAGTGGCTAAGATATGGCTACTTTTGTCTGTAGCGGCTAATTTATGGCCACTTTAGGCTTGAACGACTAGGATCTGGCTGCTCTTGGCTTGAGTGGCTAGGCTTGGATGGCTTGAAAATGTCCTAATGAGTGGTGAGAACCACTGTTGATGCTTGGAAAGTCCAATATTATATATTATGATCTTATGAATGTGTCTATGTGAGCAGCTCCCCTAAGCATGACATGATTTAGATGTCTACAATAAATAGTACCAATAGGAAAATGATAGGTGGGGTTTGATGTGAAGGGTACCATTGATTTTGAGTGGTAAGGTTAATCATGCCCTCTACACCGCATGAAGGGGGATCACATTGGACACTATTTACCTATCTAGGTGGCCCTTGGAGGTTAGGTGGAGGTATTTAGGGGTTAGACCCCTTGTGATTAGGTAAGGGGTTTTGGAAGATCCCTAGGTTTTGATTTTGTGGCATGAGGAGATTTGAGATTTGGATGGTACCCCTCTCGATAAGATCTTGGACATGATCATAGAAGGAGTGACAAGCATCGATACTATGGCTATGTTATCATTGGTATTTAAATAATGCTTGCTCATTATATCCTCAAGGCTTAGGTAGGTTTGGATCAAGTGGTCAAATTTTAGGTAAGATGATGTGGCCTGCATCGTATAAACTTTGGAAGAGGGCTAGTAATTGTTTAGAAAGTGTGTAAGGTTATGTTGTAGAACCTATGGATGCATGTTGCAAGGCTGCTGAGGCCTAGTAGGGGGAGGTGCATTGGTTTGAAAGATTTTTTGTTATGGAGGAGGAAATTGTGGGATCGGTAAGGGTGCTAAGGTAGCATCTACCACTTGGTTGGCCTGTGGTGGTCTAGGAAAAGGTTTGTTAGGTGTATTTCTATTGAAATAGAAATTAGAGTTGTAATTTTATTTCTATCTTAACTTAGTCTTGCTTGACTAGACCTTGATGTTCTCAATAACTTTGGCTTGGGCAATGGCTTCTTCAAAGGTATGAATTTGATGAAGCTGAAAATATGTGGAGATGTATTTGTGGAAACTCTTAGAGAAGAGCGTCACTAAATTAGGAGTAGGAAGACTATGGATGAGTTCATGGATGATAAATCTCCACCGTAAAACAAACTCATTAATAGGTTCATTGTTAGCTTGTTGTAGGGAATAGACGTTTGAAAAGTTAGCTTTATTTTTAATGTTTATGGAAAAAGGCTTTAGGAAGGAGTTGGCCAACTATTCAAAGGTGTATATGCTATGGCATGGGAGCATGTAGTACCAGTCTAAGGCTTTTACCCCAAGTGAAAGGGAGAAGGTACATAACATGAGGGGATTTCTACTATGAAGCTAGTAGCAAGCTGAGTGGTAGTTTCTTACATATTCTCTAGTATATTCCTTACCCTTGTATTTATCAAACTTTGGGATCTTAAAGCAATAGGGATAATGTGGGATTGGCACTAATGGCTATATTGGCTCATTCTAGAGTTCATCATAGGTAAGTTTCTACGATCCATAGGTGGCTATGAAAAGGTTGAGCATCTTAACTTCATCTTGTAGAAGTTGAATTTTGGGTGCTAAATGTGTAGAGGAAGGTATAAAAGTAGATGGAGCCTGTGAGTGTGGCACATATTTGAGTTGTTGTTCTTCCCAATATTGAGGAGGAAAGTATTATAATTGATATTGTTGAGGTGGTGGTTGAACGATGTATGATGTTGTGGCCAAGGGAACACTAGGTTGTGGAAAATGCATTTGCTAAGGGTAATAGTATTGCAGATGCAGGGTATGTGGTTGTGGCACAGGTATCTATTGGGGATGAGCCTACTATAATGGTTGTATCGTAGGAGGTGATGACCATGAGGTAGGATTCATAAATAATGTAGGACATATAGATAATGGTGGATGTATCAAGACTGATGATGCGAGAGGTAGATGAGATGAAGTTTCAAAGGATGGCACCTATCTCTGTCCTGATAAATGAGATATGGGAAAACTAAATTTGGTGGAGTATCTAGGGGGAATATGGGTATAGGTTGTGGATATTGGTCCATAGGTGTGAAGAGGACTGACAGTTAGATCTTGAAAAGGAGGAGGAGGAGAGGGTAATCTAAAGGTAGATTTAACCAAAGGTGGAATGGTAGATTGGGTAGCATACCCTCCTGTTACCTGCGATGTAGATGGGAAGGATGAAGAGAAAGGGGGTAAGCTCCCAAAGTATGATCTTGGGAACATGGAGTGGTAAATGTGTTCACTCCAAATTAGGTATTTATGGTTGGATGATATTTTTGGTATTGCATTGGTTGCATTTGAGGAGGTGGTTGGGAAAAATCCTCAAAGGCTAGAAAAAATGGTTTTTGGGAAGAATATGGTTGTGACTCTTGGGAAGAGTGTAGGTGTGATGATGGAGGTGGTACTTGCTATTTTTGCAAGGGAAGTTGTTGTGATGTAGTTTGGAAGGATGGCATCTAGGTTCCTGGTGATGAGGAGGGATCTAAAATCATCCCTACGATAGGGAAAAAATATTCAACCTGAGGATGAGTATGGTTTAGTAACAAGGAATCATTATTAAATAGGGATTGAGATAGGCTCTAAAATAAGGGGTGCATAAATATAGGAGACGTAGGTGGGGTCTCCTCTTATATGGTGAAGAAAGGGGGAGGGTGTCATGGAGAAGTGTAGATCACATGGTCACATAATATAGCAAGTGGATTAAATGATGATGAGGGGTAGGTAAGTGGTTGGTCTTCTTTGAATGAAGTGTAAAGGGATTCACTTGAAGTGGATATTTCACCCTAGGACATTGTGTGTGTAATGTGGATCAAATTCTATGATCATATCAGGTGTGCATGTTGATTTCCCCTTCATGAGTGTAGGAGGAGGGGTAGGTTGACTAGAAGAGGTGCTATAATCCTCCTCTATATGGCCTACTTTCTTGCGCACTCATCTATAGGTAACAACAGACATGATGATGTATATCATGTTGTCGAGTTTTATAAACATACAAAAATTAAGATCTATGGTTTTGGGTGTGATTTGCAAAGGATTTTGGAAGCAACCCTATGATGTGTGGACTCAAACTATAGTGAAAAGTTGTGTAGATCTGAAAAACAAAGTGTTGCATGGTCTAATGTGTTGAAACCAGTTTGTAATCATACAAACAACATGAAACTGGAATCAGTTCTAAATGCAGAAAATAAAATGTTTTATTCGTTTGAGTGTATTTTGATGTTGATACTTCCTAGATAAAATCATGGGTAGTGGAGTGAATACTCTAGAAAATTAGGAGTGTCATCGGTATAGAACCTCCTACAACACCCAAAGGTGCACAAAATAGAACAATATCATGACATACGAATGGTGACCTGTATGGAAGGCGTAGTAAAATGATAACCTATAGGGGGAGAACTCAAAATGCTGAAATGATCTCACTGTATCATCTCATGAGAAGAGGTGGCACTATCTGAGACCTTCTACCAGTATACCCATGCTTTTTCTTCACCCTCGGGAAGGCTTAGTCAATAACTATAGTTACTATGTTCACAAATAATGTAATACTTGTGAACAAAGGAATCTAATCCTATCCCACTCTGAAGGTTACTTCTAGTGATGAAATCCAAAAGCCCAGTCTCAAAAGTGGGGGGTTTTTCAATGATGAAGTCTAGAAAATCACTCTTGTGAGGATTCTAGGAGTCTAGGGGGGTTGAGATGGTGGAGGGTACAACTCCTACCACACCAGTCTCTAACGATGGATTGGGGATGAAGTCCAATCTCACCGTTTGTTTTGAACCACGTGTGTGTGTGGGTTTGAGTTTTCTAATGATGATGTATAAAGCAAGAAATCTAACTAAATACTCTTTTGAAATGAAATCTAGCCCTAGATGCACTTTTTGGAAGCAAAGCTAGTCCTATTGAATTTTTGAAAAGAAACTAGGATATATGCTTATGAAGTAAACAAGCAAACCAAACAAAGCATGTGATTGTCAAAGAAGTGAGAAGTCTAAGCTAAAGACAAAAAAAGGAAAGTGAAATTTACTTTTGTAAGAAGGAAATGAATCACTATCATAAGGAAATGCAAAAAGGAATTTGAAAATCTAATCTAGATACAAGAAAGAAATGGGAAAGTAATTTTTTGGGTACAAAAGGAGATTTGAAATTGCATTGATAAGGAAATGCAAAAAGATATTTGAAAGTCTACACCCTAAATGCATGAAATGAAATCAAGAATTGCATTTATACAAAAAGGAATGTGAAAAATACTTTGAAAAATTGATGCGAATTTTTTTTAAAAAGGTTTAATCCTAGATGCATGAAAGAAATGGAAATTGATTGTGTTGGTGCAAAAAGGGATTTGAAATTTACCTTAATGAAGTGTTAAAATAAAAAGTCTAAACCCTAATCCTAAATGAAATTTTTAAAAAGGGAATTTGAAATGTACATTCAAAATATACAAAAAAGGAAAAATAAAAGACCATTTAAAATGTGATTTGAGAAAAGAAATGAGAGTGTTCTTGAAAAATGAATGAACTGAACTTTCTGATTTAATGCAGGTTTTTGGACTACAATTTGGAAGATCTAACTATTACAAGAAATAGCGGCTTTACGAATTATGATTTACAAAAATAATTACTAGAAATGAAAACCTAATTTAATGCTTTAATCAAAGAGGCATGTAACTTTATGGAGTAGCAAGGAGGAGCGGGAGGTCTAGGCATGGCAAACCCTAGGTGTGGGGCTTAGGATGGCAGAATAGTAGGTACGATAGGTGGGGGCTCTAGTGAGATAGCAGGGCCCCAGGTGGACGATGTGGACAAGGAAATTCTATTGGAACCAAAACCAGGGCGTTGGGCGGATGTGGTCAAAGATATATTTGAGGGGGATCAGGACTCTGTGTATCAAGATCAAGGGAAGACAAAATAATGAGACAAAGAGAAACCTGACAACTGAAGACCATCTTATCTTAATTCTCTTCATGGTAATAAAAAATGTCTGACTCTTGTTTTAATCTAAAACCCATCAATGGTAGGTTGGACATATTGGATGCCCTAGCTTGGCATGTGGCTATGGAGGGTAGAACATCTCTGGTGGTGAAATTTATGGGGGTTTAGTTGGACATGGAATTCATAAGGATATGGGCCATCTAGAAATGGTGGCCAAGGGCTTAAGGCTTTACCCAAGAGTTTCCTTTTGGTGACATTTCAATGTGACCAGGATATGAAAATGATTCTTCAAGGAGGTCCTTGGTTTTTTGTGAAAATGGGCTTGTATCTGAAGCGTTGGACCCCTAATTTCAACCCCTAAACCCAGGTGTTGGATTTGGATCCTATTTGGATTAATATGTCAGGATTACCTTTTATTTTTTGGAATGAGCAAATATTGGCTAGGATAGCTACATAGATTGGGGAACTGGTAGCTATCGATCTTGTAACCTTGAGAAAAACAATACTTCTTTCTACTTGCATGTGTGTGTTGGCAGACCTAAGTAAAGAAATTCCTAAATCTATTATACTATTTTCTATGTATGGCCTTCATACTCAAGACTTTGAATATGAAAATATGTCTATTAAGTGTAGTTTTTGTGGGAAGGTAGGGCACCAGGGTATCCACTGCCTTTCCAAGAACCAACCCCCACCCCAAAATACTATTCCATAAACCTAGAATAATATTCCTCCCCCACAGAACCCCATTCCTGCCTAACATGGGCCTCAAGGATGTGAGGCTCAGAATCCAAATATTAGAGACTCTATTAAGCCTAATGTCATAAAGAGGCAATATTATAACTCTCCTTCTAGAAATACCTATTCCTCAGAATCCTCTCATAGGGGATCTAGTCCCTCTGGTGGGAACCCTTAAGTACAACCTGCTCCAAAGGTGATGCAGTAGGCCCTAGAACCAAATCACAAAGGAAAGAACTGCATAGATCAATTCCCTAGAGCAAGTAAGTTCAATTGGATAATACAGGAGACGTATGGAGGCTCGACGAAAGTGGTCCCCTATACTATAGAGGAATTTATGGGAAGAAATTTCAAGGAGATAAACATCCTAGTGGAGAACATTTTTGATGCATTAAATCATCTGAAGAGAGATCATATGGATAGCTAAGAAGTGTAATATGAGGTAGAGGATACCCAAGAGAAGTATTTAGAGGAGTAAAATAAGAGGAAGGAGTAGGAAAATGATAACACAAGAAAGTATACTTAGGAGGTAGAGGTGAATCACCAAGATCGGTGTACCCCCAAAGCAGGAGAAAAAGAACCTACTAATCAAGAAGCTAAGAGCACAAAATCATCTCCACTCTTAGAAAGACTATTTAACCTGGAGATCCAGGTTGTTACCCCAAATGCCAAGACTGACCCATCCAATATGGTTACCATAAGCCAAGTGAAACCCAAGTAACCCTCACCTAAAGTGAATGTATGATGATATGGTTTGGTAGGAATAGGGAAACCTAGCAATGCTACCTTAAGGCAAAAAGAAGCAGAGCGAGGAGTGGTTGATGGCACTCAAGCAGTATTACACTTTGGGGCAAAGTCTTAGGGATATAAAGCCCATAAATGAAGATTCTATCATGGAATATACATGGGAGTAATCCTACAAAAACGAGAGCTCTGTATGCTCTTAGACAAGAACACAAATCGGATATGATATTACTACAAGAAACTAAAATGGAGGAGATTAGAGTGATCCCTTTTAAGAATAGAACTTGGTGAGAAGCTGAAGTAGTAGCCCAGGAGGCCATTGGAATAGCATGAGGGCTATTGGTTATGTGGAACAAGAAGGTGATTTATAGTAGAGTTATTTTGGTGTCTAGTTGGTTTATTTGTCTCCTATGTTTGGATAAAACCACGCAAGAAGAGTGGATCTTAACAAATGTATATGCTCCAGTTAGACAAGGACTAAGAAAGGTTCTCTGGGGTCAGCTAGCTAAATTGAGGGAGATGGTCCCCAACTACACTTGTATTGTGGAGGGGGATTTCAATTGCTACCTTGATCCTGCAGATAAATTTGGGGACTCTTAAAGAATAATTACTGATATCTACAAGTTTAGATATTTTTTTTATCAACATGAGTTTATGGATGTGGACCTGCGTAGATTCTCCTATACATGTTCTAAAAAAATACTGAAGGAAAACAAAATTCAGATCAGATTAAATATATTTCTTCTTTATTAGGAATACCTGGAGAGGTTTGGGGATTCTTCATTAATGACACTACCAAGAATCGGGTCTGACCACAACCCAATTTTGTGGGAAACTAGGGAGGACTCTAAGAAAAATACATCAAACCCTTTTGATTTGAACTTATGTGGCTCCAACACTAGGATCTCAAGTATCTGGTTGTCCAATGGTAGGATAGAAAGTATAATGGTTCGAAACTGGCCCAAGTGGCATGTAAACTGAGGAATGTGAAGGCTAACATTAGAGAGTGGAATAAAAATTTCTTTGGTAATATTTTTGCAAAAAACATAGAACTAAAAGATAAGATCAATGAATTGTAGGAGAATCTGAAGTCAGATCAGCTTACAAAAGATATGAGAAACCAGGAGAGGGAGTTGTTAGCTGAATACCACACGGTGCTAGGATTTGAAGAAAACTTTTGGAGGTAAAAATCCATACTGCATTGGTTGAAGGAGGGTGATAGAAATACAAATTTCTTCGATGTCTCTACTCTTTGCCATAGGAGTACTAACAAAATTAAGGAGATCAAGATGGCCAATGGGGCTAACACCAAAGATATGGAAGACATAATGAGGGCAGCGGTTGAGTTCTTTAAATCATTGCTAGAATATGTGAATCCTACTATTGAAGAAGAGGAATCTATGTTGGTGGCCATTCCACCCCTTATCACTAAGAACCTCAATGGATTCTTACTCAGCCATTTTACCAAGGAGGAAATCAGGAAGGTGGTTTTTGACATGGATGGTAAAATCTCCCCAGGACCAGATGGCTTCCTTGCTACTTTATTTCAGAAGTTTTGGGATATCCTAGGCGATGATGTAGTGGAAGCTATAATTGAGGCTCAAAAGGACATGGAAATCCTAGAAGGAGTTAATGCTACATTTTTAGTCCTCATCCCTAAACTAGTGGGAGAAATGGAATTTTCTAGTTTTTGCCTTATCAGTTTATGTAACACTCTGATGAAGATTCTCACAAAAACAATCACCAATAGGCTGAAGGTTATCCTTCCATTCATCATTGATATGAGCCAAGGAGGTTTTTTGAAAGGACGATAAATATTATATGGTATCATCATAATTCATGAAGTTATTCATTCAATGGTGACTAGTAAGGAAGCGGGTATGTTACTAAAGCTAGACATGAATAAAGCCTACGATCGGGTCTCATGGCGTTTCCTCACCAAGATTTTGGGTAAGTTTGGTTTCTATCCCCAATGGATTAAGTTTATTTTTAGTTGTATCTCTACCACAATATTTTCTATCATGGTGAATGGGTCACCCTCCGGTTACTTTAAGAGTGAAAGGGGGCTGCGACAAGGAGATCCTTTGTCTCCATACTTGTTTATTATTTTAGTGAAAGCATTGGGTAGGAACATTTCAAAAGCTATGGTAGAAGGTCAATTGGGAGGTTTTAAATCATCCTCAACAGTAGAGCCAGTGTCTCACCAATAGTTTGTGGATGATATGATCATTGTATCCAAAGCCTTAGTGCCTCAAGCTAGGAAGCTGAAGAGAATTCTAACCAAGTATGAGGTATAAGCAGAATAGTACATAAACTATAAGAAAAGTAGCATCTATTTATTTAACATGCCTAGTGGGAGGGAGGAAAGAATAGCTAACGTCTTTTGATGTGGAAATAATATTTTATCGACAAATTATATAGGCATGCCTATGTTTTAAGGAAGAATGAAGGCTACATTGTGGAACTCAGTCATTGACAGGATCTCCAAAAATTTAGCAGGATGGAAGGGCAGCATTCTAAATCCTAAGGGAAAGAATTACTAGTTTAAACTACTTTACAGAGCATTCTAATATACTACATATCTCTAATTAGAATTCTTGCAAAGGTCCAAGCTACACTAGAGTAAATTTAGTGCAACTTATTATGGTCAGGTTTGGAGGAGAGAAAGAAAATTTTGTTGGTAGCATGGAATCAGGTGTGTGCAAGCAAAGATCAAGGGGGCCTAGGGCTGAAGATAATGAAAAATGAACCAAGATCTGATTGGCAAATAGGTCTGGAGATTTTTCAATAATGATCAATTGGGATGGGTAAAAATTCTTAGGCAAAATATATAAAAAATAATCAGGACTTCCTGAAAGCTGATAATCTCCCTAAAGGATCATATTTATGGAATTATTTCCTTGAATTTCGTGAGGTGTTTAGGAAAGGCATCATATGGATAATTGGTAATGGAAGACAAGTGGAATTTTGGCAAGATCCATGGTTGGAAGAAGCCCCTATGCAAGATAACTTAGACCTTCGGGTCCTCCAACACAAAATTTCGAAGGAAATGGGAGGAAAAGTAGGGGATTTTCTTGTTGTAGCACAGGAAACTTCCTCTTGGAATAAATCACAATTTAAAATCCTTCAAACCAATATAAGGTGGCCCTGACAAAACTCAATGATGCTTTAAGGGTGTTCCCGATCGTTCCAGGGGGAGGAAGATACAAGATGATTTGGGGTAAAACTACAAGTAGGATATATTCAATAAAAACTGCCTATAAACTAATCCACCCAAGATTCAATGGTTGGACTGCGACTTCTATTATTTGGTTAAAGAATTTAACCCCAAAAATAACTTTCTTATTTTGGTTGGTAGTTCAAAATAAGATTCTGACAACAGATAATCTGCATAGGAGAGGTTTCCAATTCATCAATCGATGTATCCTATATGAGAAAGCGACAGAATCTGTAAGTCATATCTTTATAACTTGTGAATTTTCTTGTGTAGTCTTCCAAATGATTCTATCCAAATTTCATATAGATTGGGTCTGCCCAAGTAGCATGTTTGACTTCTACATAAAGTGGGCTTACCCCTTCTGGGAAAAACTTTTGACTTGGATTTGGAAGCTCAGCTTACCCCATTTTTTATGGGGGATATGGAATGAGAGAAATAAGAGAGTATTTAAAGGATGGAAGAAATATCCAAGGTTATGTGGTAATAAAATAATCAGATATCTGAAAAAAAACTGGAAAACCTTTTACTTCAAAAATGAGACCCTGTATCCTAAGAAAAGGAGGATTTTATGGAACTGGGGAGAGGAACCTCCAGACCCAATAATTACAACAAATCCATGGGATGGTGTCAAGTGGATATCCCCCATACAAAAGTGGGTTAAGTTCAATTTTTATGGGGCAACCAAAGGAAATTTGGGGGCTGCAAGAGCAGGGGGAGTTCTGAGAAATGAGGAAGAAAAAGTATTCCTTGTATTTTTGGAGCATTTGGGAACTCAAACAAATCATTTTACAGAAGCCCGAGCTTGTATGTAGACAATGAGAATTGCCAAACTAGAGGGTTATAAGGAAGTAATCTTTGAATGGGATTCACTTAATATAATCACAATTAAGGAGGATAAAGACCCTAACTGGACCACTTGGAGCTTATACTAGAAGAAAATATTCATAAATCCCATTTTTTTAGTGCTTGAATCCAACACACCTTCAGAGAAGGGAACCAGGTGGTGGATCTAATGGCAAATATTGTAGTTTATACTAGGGAGATGCAAATTTGGAAGGATAACTTCCCTCAAGAATTACTGGTGTTCTTCTAAATAAGATCTAAGATCAAACATATTAGAGTAGTAGGAGATTAGAGTGGTTGATGATGAGTAATACAACAAATAGAATTATGCAGAGGGACAAAAGGCAATCCAATTGATGGGGCCTAGGAAATGACAAGTGTACGGTACAACAACCTAGTGTTATGTTTAGTAAGTGCTAGGTGTTGTCTATTTTTTTTTTAATCCTGAATAGTCCAATGGAAAGTATAGGACTGTGGACTCTAAGTATGGCTTAATATTGGTCTTGGGAAGATCCATTTTGTATTTTGATTATATGAGCTTGGAGCTAGAACCAGCCCATTTTGACTATGTAAAAGTTTTGTGGATCTTATAACCACCTCTACCTAATACCAAAAAAAAAGAGAGGCATGTAACTCTAATTATTATACATGAAGATAAAGATAAAGCAACTAACCTAAATGTTCTTGATATGATGAGTACATTGAAACAAGAGATTCACCGAATGACATGATGCATTTACTAGTGAAATTTTCATTTTAAAAAAATTATAGAACTGAGAGGAAAAAAAGGGAATACCTTATTCCTTTTGCTCTAGATGGATTTGTATGTCTCTCTACTATTGACCTATGTACATTTGAGGGTTTTGGGAGAAATTATGCTCAATTCATAGGTCAAGGGGTGAATTGGATTTGGATTTGCAGGTCAGGGGGTGAATCAGATCTATTAGCTTGAAATCCCTGTTCTGAGGGCCTAAGGGGGTTGTTAGGGATTCAAGGGTCTTTGTAATGTCTAGATATAGTACCTGCAATAATACAGTGATAGTAAATTGTATTATATTTATGATAAAATTAATCTAGCACAATCCTTTGTGGGTGCCCCACCAGGCGTGCTAGAATAAAAAATACAAAATTTGCCATTTTATCAAGCATAAAACAAACTATGTAAATGCTCAAAATATTTTTCTTTATTCATTTAAATAGAATCCATAGGTTACAAAGAGGATTATTGTGAATCCTTTTATATGAATATAAAATAAACTGATGGCTCCTTCTAATATTCCTTGATGTAGGTGGGATTCATGTGTATGTGGGCCACCAGTAATGTTGATGTGGATGATTTTTCACCTATTTTATGACCTAAAAAAGAGGATTAGTGTGTTTGGGGGTTTGCCTTGGTCAAGCCTTGTGTTGATAAAATATAATGAAAACCAGAAGGAAAACTTTACTAAAATGCAACAAAAATTGCATAGAACATCATAAAAATATGAAATGAAGCATACCTGACCGATTTGGGGGGAGAAACCTTCTATAGGTCCAACACACATTTCGAGGGGTGAACTGGAAGCTGAATTCATAGGCCAAGGGAAAAATTGAGTTGTGAGTACTTTCTTTTGGAGATCCATGTTTGGATGGTATCCTTAGGTGCTGCTATGTTGTTTATATAGTTTAGATGTTTGAGATTGCACTTTTGGTCACATTTTTGTAGAGTTTCTATAGGCTAACTAAAAGGGAAGAGAGATATAATGAGGGATTAGGTCCACTATTTATAGAAAAACCTAAGGTGTAGGGGGTGTATTTAGGAGTACTAAAACCTAAGGTAAAGTCCTAAGGTGGTTAGGTTAGGGTTTGTGATGTGTCATTCCTTCATTCCCTAAAGAAATATCTCATCCTCACACATGTCTAAGGATATATTAGGTTTTACTAGGGTTAGGTGATCCCTAGGTTAGATTTGGGGTTAGGTTAGGGTTTCCTTGGAAATATCCTAACTAACATGGTGCACACACATGTGGGAGGGAATAATTAGGACTAATTAGGGTTTAAGAACCCAATTAACCTTTTCAATCCAAAAAGTGCACTTAAGTGAAGTGACTTTAAAATTAGAATTTTAATTAACTTAATTAAGAATTTTTGGGAACTAATAATCCCATGGGGTCCTAATTAGGTCTAGGAAGGTCTTAAGTTGCCTTAGGTAATTTATAGGTAGTCTTTTGATGGATGAAATGTAGTTATGACATGGATTGTGTAGTTTAGTAGGGTTTCATGCCTATAGATTGATGAAATGACTTACATAAGTCTAATAAAGTCTACGATGGCCTACACTGCTCTAGAGCGGTCTACGATGGTCTAAAGTGGTCTACACTAGTCTAGAGTAGTCTATAGTGGTCTAAAATGATCTACGCTAGTCTACAATATCCTAGAGGTTTCTAGTATGGTCTATGCAAACCTACAAGTATCTTGATGGATCTACAAGTATGTAGAGGTAGACATGTGCGACTATTGGGTGTCTACAACATGTAAAATTTTGGATAAAAAATATTCAGGTCCTTATAAGACCAGCCATAACATCCTTAGACCTGTGAAGCAACTTAGTGATATTTCTTTTGATTACATGATCATAGGTTTTAGCCAATTAAATGTGCTTGGGATCCTATTCAATCCCTACATTCAATTTATCAATATCATTTCCTATTGTACCAATAGGATTTCCAGAACTTGTTCTTTATTTAATTTAGTCGTTGTCAAACAACATTTCAAGTTCAACCATTCCCCTAGGAATTCTATTATTTTTCAATATCATTATTCCCACTTTACTATCACAATTTTCAAGCATAGTATCCCTTTGACCATCATAATATAGTTTTTTCAAATGTATTTTTGTTCTATAATTAATTTATCATTTGTTGATCATCAAAAAATACCTGAAATGTGTCTACATTATCTGGAATTGAAGGACAAGGGATTAGTTCCACTATTTTTTTTTCCATTTAAATATCTTCAAGGGCTTCATATTTGTAGCTGATGAAGCTAAAATATCTGTGGGTGAAATATTATCCCTGGGAATATGCATCATATTGAAAGCATTAAATTCTTACATGAGATACCAAGCTCGGTGTTTGTATATTTTTAGGTAAGAGGCCTTACATTGAAACTTACCTCTAAGTTTATTAGAAACCTACTCTGAGTCTATAAAGACTTGGATATTTTTCACATTTTTATCTAAAGAAAATTTCAATCCTAGAATTAATGGTTTATACTCAATCAAATTATTCGTATAGGAAAATTGCAAGTGATAAGACATAAAATATGTTTGATTATGAGGACCTTTGAGTATTGCCCCTGTACCAGAGCCTTGCTTGGATTTGGCTCCATAAACATAGAGCATCCAAATATAATTATTGTGATTAGTTAGAGCTTTAATTGGTATCACATTTTTTGTAGTTGTTAAATTATAAACCCTAATATCTACATCAAAAAAATTAATAGCCTCATTTTTTATATTATATTAAGTTATTACGTGTTTATATCAAGGCTCTATCATTTCTTAATTTATTTGCTACACCTTTCTACGAAAACCACATGTGTGAAAAATCTATGGCCAAATACCCATTCAAATATTTGGATCAATATCTACTCAGGAGCATTATGTATTCCACAGGAATATTTACCACTTGAATTTCAATTTTGTGTTGTGCTCTCAATTTAGATGCTAACTAGATGTGTATACCTTGAATTTCACCAATCACCTTGACCTTAATTTTATCCAGTTGAATGACTCTCCTCTCAGACTTCACAAGTTTTAATACCAATTATTGGTAAATAGTTAGAGGTATGACATTAGCTGAAGCACCAGAATCCACTAGATAGTTATGTAAATTATTTCCATATATGTGAACTATTAGTAGGAAAGGTGGAACTTCAGTCTTCTCTTTGTAGATTGCCATATTTGCATTTGCCATCTTCTTCCCTTTTTCTGGAGTTTTAGCAGAGGGTCTAGAGTAAGTCTTAATCAAGTTATCCCTCTGTTCATTAATATGTTCTATCTCATGGAGGGTGATGTTAGCCTTAATTGTCTTCATGTCCTCCACTATATTATATCCTTTGTTGAGTGAAGCACCAAATCCATACTATGTTTTTGATCTCCTCCCTTGGGTGGAGGTGGATTATTATTTGGGGAAGGATTAGGAGGGATACTATGAGCATTGTAGGGAGGTGTAGATGTAGTGTTGGGCTCTGGATTTCTATTTTTGAGATTAAAATTATCTCTTCTAAACTATTTAAAAGCCTACACTTCATCCATAGTCATTTCCATAATTTTTTTTGACTCATATGGGAAATAGAATGAATCCAAAACCATAGCAACACTATGTTTGAATGAACTAGAACCATCAATGTTATTTGATTCTCAGGAAAACTCAACTCACTAAACAAAACTTCAAAAGCATTGTAGAACTCTAGATAGTCTAATTACCCATGTTGGGACGTCCTGTGAATCCTACACCATTTTGTCAAAGCTAAGTCATAAATGTTTACGTCAGATCCCTTTCCTTTGTTGTAATCCTTATTAGCTTCATATGGAGGTTTGGAAAATCTGTTCTATTGGTAAGGAAACCTGTTAGAACTTTATCCTCGAGAGACTTGTCTCTTAAAATTTAGGAAGTTGTTTTCCAATTTTTGGACCATCCTTAAAACTTATTCAATTCCTACTTTATCAGATTCTTTCTCTATATTCTATACATGCTCAATATGTACCAAGGGTAATGGAGATTCCTTAAGCTAAGCTTGACACATTGGAATTAGCATCTAATGCAGAATGGTATTTAGAATAGGTGTGTTTTGTGTAATAGAGGACATCAAAGGACTGTTCAAAGGTTGAGGTCCCAATTACCTTTCAATATTTAGAGCTTCCTTATAGTCTTTTGTCAAGTTTATGATATTGATATCTCTCTTGAGGAAAACAAAGGTCACTGTATACAAGGTATTCTAATAATTTTCTAAGGTTAAATTTGCACTATATATGTAATGACCATTCATTCTACCATAATCCTTTTGGAATCTCACATTGAAAGATCCAACAGTTTCACTGGATCATCTCTTAATGCTAGAGAATTTTTGATATAGCACATTGGGATCAATTACTTGACAAAAATAGGATACACAAACTTTCTCTAGATCATCCCAAGATATGATTAAGTCATTTGTGAGATTTATAAACTAGTCATAGGATCCCTCCTAGAGAGTGAAAGAGAATAATCTATAAGCCACATTCTCATGTTACACATTCAATAGTTTTAGAGCATTCTTAAAGGCTATCAAGAATTCTTCTACTATTCTGATTCCATCATGCTTGTAGGTGGGAAGATACCTCTTAGAATTTTTAGGTAAATCATGGGCTACACCATGGATATTTAAAGTAGTGGAACCCAACTAGTTTTCCATGACTATATGATTAATGGTAAGTAACTAAGTCATTTGAAGGAACCACTAATAGAGATAAAACATCCTCATATTGCACATTCAATAGTTTCAAAGCATTCTTAATGGCTACCAAGTGTTCTTCTACTATCCTAATTCCATCATGCTTGTAGGTATGAATATACTTCTTAGGATTTATAGGTAAATTATGGGCTACACTAGGGATATTTAAAGCAGTGGAACCCAACTAGTTGGCAATGACTATCTAATTAATGACAACATTTTGAGTCATAGTTTAAGGAACCACTAATAGAGATTAAACTATACTAGATAGATATTTAGCTCTCTTGAGATTGCTTCTCCTTCGGGTTTCTAATTTAGACACAAGGAGCTCTCCATATCTTCAGTGGGACCTGGTCACTCTGAAGGAATAATCTAGCCTAATTGATTATCTCAACAAACATCGAAGGTTCAAGTTCTTGGTCCTCCTTCTAGCACCAATTTAATGTTGACTTGAATTTCATGCATATCCTATGGAGAGTAAATAGAAAACACAAGTAACATTTTAATAGGAATAAGTTCCCTCTCACTTTAGGATATTTCTAGATATCCAAGGTGTGAATTATAGGATCGGGTCAAACATCCTCACTCTTTTCCACTTCTAGAATAGTTTTAGTGATCACCTATTTTACCTGCAAGGGGGTTCAACTTCTATCCATTGTTGTTTGGTTCATCAATCAGATTTGCATTTGTAAATAGATCTAGCTCTTTTAGAATTTAGTAGATTAAAATAATAAAGAATTTTAAGAAACATAAAAATGGATCTCTTTAGAAATAAAAATAGAGAGGGTAAGGTAGGGCAGAAAAGAAGGATGAAATCCTACAATTTTAATTGTTAATTATTCTTTCAACTTGGTATACTATTATGTTTCTCAATCATAACTAGTCCAGCTTTCTAAGATCAATTTATTACCTAGCAAGGGGTAAAACAAGTTTCTAAAATAGACAAAACACTCTCAAGATAGTTTAACCACTCTAAAGTTTCAATATTTCTAGGATTTTTTTGCTATTAGCTTAGCTTACACAACAAAAACTAGATCCAATAGAAAAATAACTAGGTTTCAAATTGATTAAACCTCAATTAAGCTCTCCACATAACATCAACAACATGTTGAAATAAATCAAAATCATAAATATTATTATCACATACATTTCAATGAAAACAATAATAATAAAATGAGCACCATTCAAACTCCAAAAGCAAATTAAGCACTTGGCTATGCCACTTCAGAGTAACAACACCGCAAAATATCCTATGTCGATAATAAAGGGATTTTCCAGAAAAGCAATTTTACAAAAAATACTTCTATTATAAATTCTTGCATCCTGATTTTACATTCAATGGGAGTATTTATAGACTCATGACATGCCCTGATCTTTTAAAAATATCTTACTCCCAAGAACTTAAAATACAATATAAAATCCTACCACTGGGATTTTACATAATAAAAACATATTTTGATAGAGTTTCACTCAACCTTGACTATTATTAAATATATGCCCATGTATCTTACCATAAATGGAAAAGATACTTTGATATTATATTCATCAGACAGTGATTACCAGTAGATATATTTTTTACTTTATAGCTAGTTGTAAATGTTTTACTTTGGCTATGCTTGATAAATTCTTCTTTGTCGATAAAATCTAGTTGGGTCATTAATTTCATGCATCTTCTATCTTTGCATGATGCTCTTGTCCAGTTTGCATTGAAGTTTCCTGCTAGTCATTACTTTTGCCATTACTGCAATTACCAACAAATTTCTTGCAAAAAAAAAAAAAAAAAACAAAGGTTAAAAATTTAATAATATTATTAAATTATTTTTTAATTTTCTTAAGGTTTGGTTTTTTCCAAAATTTTAATTAATTTATTATTATTATTATTTTAATCCCTAAGGTTCGATATTAATTATTTTGCTTTAATTTATCTTGCTTACTATGAAGTCATGGTTCCGCGATGAAAATTACATCATTTACCTTTCTTTTTTGTGATGTCATAGTTTTGCAATAAAAAAATTACAACAATCCAATCTTGTCGAAGGGTTTGAAGCAATGTCATATTGGCATGCAATTAACTTCCACAACAATTTGAAACTTTAATGGAATGAAAATATTTTAGGGAAAAATTAATTTGTGCAAAAATCCAACGAGCAATTAAGTTATGTCACTGATCCGTGTCGTATTTGTTTACTTTCGTTATTTTTACCAAGTGGATGGTGGTATGGAGACAATGCGAGAATTTGCAACACTTTTTATTTTTCATGCTCCTGGGCTTTGACAATTGTAGAATTGAAACATGTCGCGGATCTAGGATATTTTTCTCCATTTTAGCTTCCCAAGCTTTGGCAATCATAGAATTGAGACATGTTGTGGATCCGAGATATTTTTAGATCAAATATTTCTTTTGGCCATTTTGATCACAAAATTGAGACAATTCATGGATTCATGATATTTTCCCGAAGTGCAAAATTAGGTAAAACATCAAAGTACCCATATTTTTATAAACTTTACATGTATCTAAATGAGCCAAATGGGTATCCAAAACAGCTAAGAAAATGTGAAAATTAATTCTAGATCAAGGAATAAAGCAATTAGAAGTTCATTGCAATTGGAAACTTCTATTTCTAGAAAGAAAATAAAGTCTAAAAATCAGAAAATATGACATCATTAAAAAGAGGAGCTTGATATATTTCATCCAAAATTTGAATCACTTCAAACTGATTCGTCTACCAAACGTTATGAGGATTTCAAAATTGGAGTAAGTTTGCGGGAAAGATGAAAATTTTCAAAGAACCCTAAAAATTGATTTTAATTATTTCAGACCTTAGGAGAACTATTGAAAGTTAAATTTTCTAAAACACTTTATTTGGAATAATGCGATTGCCATAAAAAACTCAATTAAAATAAATGCTCCAACAAGCTATTTTGACACCTTAGTGCAAGCAAAAACTAGAATCTATGATGCAAACAAAATTTGGAATTAAAACCCAAAAAAAAGCTTCATGAGGGTCCCTCAAAAAATAATCAAATTAATTATCAAAATATAAATATTTTAATTTTAGTGGGGGTGTGTTGCTTCTCAATAGTGCCACTCAAGCTAGAATATTCTACCAAACATTAGTTACATTCTTGATAATAGTTACATGAAATGGTCCCACTTGTCTAGGTGCCTCAATTACCACATGTCGATACAAAATATTATAAAATATCATTATAAGGGGGTCCCCACATTGGAAATGGGTCATTACATAATAATATGATTAGTACAAAATAATATTAGTATGGGGTCCTAACATGCCCTTCCCCTTCAAAAATCTTTGTCCTCAAAGATGGAGATGAGAAAACTAGTGTTGTAGTTGCTGGAGAGACTCCCAAGTGGCATATTCTAGTTGTAGTCCATGCCATTTAATAAGAACCTCAATGGTGACATGATTTCAAATAATACATGATTTTTGGACCAAAAGTTGTTCAAGCTCGAGCAATATGGAACTCTCTTCATCCAGTTTTAGTAAAGCAGATTGAACCTATACCTGATTACCCATAACCTTCTTGAAAGAGAAAATATGAAAAATAGGATGGAGTTTTGACATAGTTCATAGGGAAAATTTTTAGGCCATTGCACCAATACATTGTAATACCTAGTAGGGTCCTAGTATTTAGCAGCTAGTTTTTGGCATCTACAGAGCTAAAGTTAAGACTGTTTATATGGCTACAGGTAAAGAAAAACCATATCTCCTACTTTAAAGTTGTGCTTAGAATGGTTATCATAAACTTGTAGGTGTATACAGTTCTAGGCCAATTCCATATTCATATTTAGTTGACGAGGACTATGGCATGTTGTATGAGTGTAGCATCAACAACGTGAACCTTGAAGATTCTTGGAATGTACAAGGAGGGTGTTGAGGGAGGATGATTGTAAACTACTTCAAAAGGGGTAACCTTGGTCTACTTGATAATATTACATTATTTGTTACATGCCAATGTACCACCTTGGTACATCATTATAAATATTAGATTAAGGTTTTGTTCTAGATTAGTGAGTGAGTAAATATTTTATGTAATGTAATAATTTGCAAGAAATGTACAAGTGTCATGTAAATATGTGTGTAAGTATTTTGAGTGTAAATGTGTACAAGTGTCTCATATGTAATTGTGCATATGTGTCCTTATATTAGGAAGAGTCATGTGAAGAGTCTAGTCCAAGTGTGCATACAAGTTAAAGTAATGTGTATGCAAGTGTCAAGTAGATAAGCCAATAGTCATGAGACTTTGTACATAGAAAGAAAAAGTCAAGTTATCCAAGATTCATCCTACAATGACTATATATTACTCCATAGAGAGGAATAGAGAACCATTGCCTACATCACCTACATTGTCTACATAGAGAGTTATCTACATAGTGAGTATTGAGATTATCATTGTATATGATACATTTGTAATAGAAAGAGGAGTAATACAAGTTTACATACATTTGAGAAACTAATATTGTAAGTCTTGTTATATTGTATGATTCAGGCTATTACATTCATATTTCAAATTATTAATGAATGTTATTTGGTATATTGTTAAGCCTTGATACATATATTAGTTGTCTTATATTATCTTAGTTACAATTATATTTGTTCCATTATGTTTTTTTTGGTAGGTTAAATTAAAGTGGGTTTTTATCAAGGGACCCAAAACCTGATTACAACAAGTCAAAAGACTTCAAGCAAGGCCAAAGGATGACCAACAGAAAAGGCCCAAGGATGGACCTAAGAATAGGATCCAGGAAAGGAAATAAAAATCAGAAATCAAGATAGGATACCTGAAGCGAGAAAGCTAAAAATCTGCACCCAACTACAAATTTGAAAAACCTACCCAACGAGAAAAAGAGAAGGTGGTAAAATTGAGTTTTAAAACTCCCACCCAAACAAGCAATTTGAAAAAAATCCTACCTAGTTGTTGAACCAATAAGATCGAAATATCAAAGACAAGGCACTCCTGCCAATACACATAAATTTAAATAACCCAAGAAGCAGGAAAATAAAGTACAGGAGTGCACAATCCCACGTAGGGGATAAACCACAAACCGACATGGAAATACCAAAAAATAATAATTTTTACAAAAAACCACCCTTCACCATAGGGTGGAGCAGCGAAACTACAAATAGAGAAAATCCTACCTAAGAAATGATGGGAAACAAACAAGGATTCTAGAAGATCAAATGAACTGTGATGAAATCACATCCCTCATAGACTTGGAAAGTGGAACAAAAAACTAGGGATATTCATAGGCTATAAAATACTCTTGCAAGGAGGAGAGGAACCTACGAAGATGTTAGTCAAAGTAGAGGAATTAGCAGACACAGAACAAATAACTACATGAAAGAGACAAGAAAATTTCCAAGGAAGGAAGGAGCCATAGAGAAAAATAGCTACAGGAATTAAACACAGGTCTTTCCAGACTAAAAAGATGTACCTAGAAACCCCAGACTACCTTCAACACCATCAATGAACAACTTTAGGGAAATAGATGAGGAAGTCCAGTGGGAACACAAAAACAAGAAAAATAGAGGCCCCTAAGCAAGGTCACAAAAAATATTGAGAGTGCATCGAGCCCACATAAATGATCCCAAAGAGTAGAGTCATAGTAGAAAGCACATGGTCCATAAAACCAAAAATATGTTGTGCAAAACTGCTCATGAATCCACTCTCCCACAACCATAGCAATCCACACCTAGAGAACCACTAAAAACTAGCACCAAGTATAGACCTGCAAAAAACATGGAAAAAAGTTGAGAAATCCAAGGAAAAGAATCCCTAAAGCAATGCAAAAAACCCAAGGAAGGTCCAAAGAAAAATCCAAAAGCATCCCAGAAACCAGGCATCAAAAAAAAACCCCACCAAAGGACAAAGAAAGGGGCAAAAAAATGGAGAAGTGAAATCCCACCCCAAGGAGATCATCTACAACACCGTCTAGCCAAGGAGGAACGGTTAAGGATGTTCCAGGGAAACTGGGATAGGATAAAGGACATGGGATAGTACTAGGGAAGGGCTACAAGGAAGTGGAGAAGGACTTCCCAAGGAAGTTCCCTGCAGAGCCCCCCTTCATATTCGTTCCATTATGTTGCAACTTCATTATATTCAATCTTGTGATTATTTTTCTAGAAGTTTCATATTATTATTAAGACTTCAAAATCCAATAGTTGTATGGGGTGGTTATTTTTATAGAAGTTTCATATTATTATTAAGACTTCAAAATCCAATAGTTGTATCAGATCCACAATTTGGTCATTTGTAATTAAGAGAAATCGATTTGATAAGTGCACCCGAATATTAGTAAAAGTTTAGGGTTGAAGAGATCACCCTAATTTGAAAAGAACCAGCTGAAAAATCATTGGAAAGTTGTAGAAGAATTTGAAATAGAATAAATGAAGTTGAAGAAAATAAGAATGAAGATAAAATCTAGGGCCTTTCCACAGTTGTAGAACTAGTGAAGACTAGGACTCAACTAGGGTATTTTTACTAGGTTGAAGGATAATCGATGAAGACTAGGACACCTATTTGGGAAAATCAACTTGAAGATAGTTAATTATTTAATAAAATAGCCAACCTTGACATAGATTTGAATATTTGTAGATTGAATACTGAGATTGAGGCTAAACCAACTTAGGATAAATTTGGTCATTTAGGAGAGAGCCATCCTGACATTGATAGAGTTTTTTAGGGATGCTTATTATCACCTTGAAAAAGAAGAAGATTCAGGTCTCATCGACCTAATATATTGCTACAATAGATATTGTTTGAAGTTTGATAAGCTTCCTACAGTAGATAGTGAATAATTTCATCTTCAAGAGAAGGTATATATAGAGATTAATTTGAGCTATAGAATATTAAAAAATTTAGGTCATTAAAATATTGACCTTGATAAAGATAGATTGAGTTTACCTATTCTAAGATTCTATTCAAAATATAATACAATCTATGAGAAAGATTCAGGTTTTGAAGATAGACCTTGATATTGATATAGTGAATTCCAGTCTTAAGAAAAAAGACCTTGATAAAAGTATCAATGATTCAAGTCCTATAGATCTTGACAAGTGGTCTAAGAGGAGAGGCAAATATTAAAATATAGAGTTCAAAGAACCAGATATTTGAGAATTTTTAGAGTAAGAGGTCCATAGTGGAGATAAGTGATTGAGAAAGGAAGGAGTCATAAGGAGAAAAGTTTTAGAGGGTAAAAGAGCAAGCAAGACTTATAGATTAAAGACAAAATCTAGAGATAGGAGGACCTATTGTAGAAGAAAAAGGCCATTTAAAAGAGGCCATATATAATTCCCATATAAAAGGAGGCTTGAAAAAACTTTTGTGAAATATAAGCTTTTATAAGAAGCTTGTATTAAGTAGAAGCAAGAAAATTCAAGAACATGCTTAATAAAGTCTAAGATAACAAGCAAGGCAAAACCAGCAAGCAAGGCAAAACTAAATGTTAGCAAGTTGAAAGTAGATCCAGAGAAATAAATTTCAAGAAGATAGATTAAAATACATTAAAGGAATGTTTTTTGATAAGTTTATTATTGAAGTATAATATTCTATCAATTTGAAATTCAAGCAAGCATTACTATACAACCATAGAATAGGAACATATCTATGCAGCCAAAAGTAAAAAAATAAGGCTTGAAGAGCAATATTCAAAGTGCTAAGAGGCAAATATGAAAAGTTTAGATACTTCAAGGAATAAGGTAAGAGAGAAGGTCTTGGTACAATAATATTCAGCCAAGATAAAGTTTACAAGTAAATGGTAGAGAAAGAATACTATGAAGCTCATAACAGAGACGTTTAAGCTTGGAGGCACAAGATTGAAGTCAAAAAAAGTTTGAACATTGAAGGTAGAGGGAAGATAGGACAATAAGAGAATTTTAAAGGTGAGTAAAATATATAAATGTATCAATTAAAAGAGAAAGTATAAAGTTCAAGGTTGTAAGCCTCTTTCACCAGAGAACATAAGCGACACCTACACCTAAATCAACAATAAAAATAAATTTAGTGATACAAAGCAAATCAAAAAATATTTAGTTACATATAAGAAATGGCCATGTAGCATCTAATAATATTGAGTATTCATGATATCAAAAGCAACAAAGGAAAAAAGCATTGTTGCAAACCTAAGAATAGAGTAGACAGATACCTAAAACCAAGCTACACACTAAAGCATTGTAGAGATGTAGGGAGACAAAATATCACCACTATTTGAGTGAAGATAAACCTAGAGGAAGTGAAGGGCAATCACAATCATTGAAATGAAAGGATATATAAGTGGGAGAGCCAAGTGCCACACTCAAGAGTTTGAGGAGTTATATTCCAAGTTTAAGGAAATTCAAGAGATCGAGGAGTCAAGATTTACAATTAGCTAAGTTCTAAAGCAAAGCACATACTCAAGCACCATAAGTGCCACAATATATAGAAATATTAGAATAAAAAAGTGAAAGTAGATAGAAGCATCAGGTTATGAGTTGAAGTACCAAGGTAATACAAATGTTGAAGAGTAGAAGATATTGAAACGCCATACGAACATTGAAGTGCAATAGGCATTTGAACATTGAAATACCAAGGTTATCAATTAAATCCATGATGACATCGAGGAAGGATTATAGGAGTCAGAGTGGAAAGCAATAACCAATGCATGGAAATTTGTAACATCTAATAATTCCATATGCTCACCCATCGAAGGAAAGTTTGTTGGTAGAGTTTCTAGTAGTGAAATATCAAGAAAATTACCCAGTAAAATGTCCAGTCATATTTGAACTAAAACATCCCATTGAATTCCCAATAAATATCCTCATATAAGCATATGATAGTTAGATTCTTGGAAAATTTTGACCATAGATTGAAGCAAATTTCAAACATTTAAAGAATATTTTTCAAGGCATGCATCGTGAGGTATTAAATATTAAACCTTTGTTTTTTAATTTAGGTTTTTTGAAGAAAGGAGAGATAAGATAAATTTTATAAAGGTTAATATTTAGACTAAAGGAGTGATAAGGATTTAATGGGATATTATTAATTATTAGGAGTAATAAGTAGATTAAAAGTTTGAATTTTGAAGAACACAAGCTTATACTGAGAGGGGAGGGGGTGAACAATATAAGATCAACTTTCACTTTTCTTTCCCAAATAATATTATCCAATATTATCAATGGAAATATCAATATAAATAATAAACTAAATGCACAAATCATCACACACAATAGATATACCAAATTAACATGGTTCACCCAATATGGGCTACTCCACGGAGAAAATATTTCTACTAAAATTTTCTCAAAAAATATCTTGGGAATCAATTCCCTATTACAATTTTTATGGACCTCTATCCAAAGGAGAAACCAATCCCCTATGCTCTTATTTGTGGATATATCTCTATAGGAGAACTCTTTTCCCTTTTATCTGGTTCATGGAACTTGATCCAGGAGATATCGATCTCCTCAACTGGTTTGTGGATATCTCTCCATAGAAGAACTCTATCTCCCTAGTTGGTTCAATAATCACACTCCATAGGAGAACTCTTTCCCCTTTCTCTAGTTCATGGAACTCTATCCATAAGAAAAATATTTCCCCTTACTCTGGTTTTTGGATCTCTATCCATAGGAGAACTCTTTCCCCTCTACTCTGGTTCATGATCTTCTAGAAGACTTTTGCCCCCACTACTCTGGCTAATGGATCTCTATCCACTAGATATCTCTATCCCCACTGCCCTAGCTAATATATATCTATCCATTGGATACTACTATCCTCTTTACTCTATCACCTCAAAAGCTTACTCTCAACTATATCTCAAATTTACACCAAAATCTATCCCAAGTATAGTACAAATATGCTCTATCTCTACTTACAAATTTGCACTAACATTTGTCTCAAATTTATCCTTAAGCCTTAACACAAAGCTTGATAAAATCACCAATAAACTCTTCTTAGATTTATCTCAAGACTTAACACAAAGCTTGAACAAATCACCAATCAAATATGTTCAGACCTGCCCCAAGCCTTAACACAAAGCTTGAACAAATCAAACTTACCCTTAATGTTATTCCAAGTCTCCACAAGACTTATCCAAATATACCTTCAAGTCTTCACCAAGAATTTTTCAATTCTACCTTCAAGTATTCACCAATACTTGCTCAAATATACCTTTAAGTCTTCACCAAGACTTGCTCAATCTGTCCTCAAGTCTCATCAAAAGACTTTCTCAAATATACCTTTAATATTTCACAAAATCTTACTCAAATCTGTCCTCAAGCTTTCACAAAATCTTGCTCAACTCTATCCTCAAGATTTCACAAATGCTTTCTCAACTCTATCCTCAAGATTTCACAAAAGCTTTCTCAACTTTGTCCTTAAGCTGCTTACAAAACCTGTTCAAATAACTCCAAACTTGCACACAACTTAAATCTCTTTTAGAAAAAATCTCTTCAAACAAATTCTATTTAGAATTTTGTTTAACCTCTATAACATATAGAGAATGATGTACTCTATCAAAACTCAACATGTTCTACTCAATAATTAAATCTATCGCTTCCACATGTCTTAATTTTAGTGCTCTTTTAAAGATAAATTCAATCTAACATATGACACCTATATTTTTGATCTACACTCTTACTTTCACCAATTTGTTTTCTAATATTTGCACATTCACTTTTAATATCACTCAAAACCAATGCTCAAGAATTTTCACTCAATCATTCAATCAATGAAACACAAATTTCTCATAAACCCTAAATAATTATTTTCATACTTCTTGAAACAAAGAGCACAATGTGGGTATCAAACCCTAAATCAAATAATTCTCAATATCTATCTCAAATATTCTCACAACATTCAACAATGAAGCATATAAAAACTCACTCAAATATTTCCAACAATGCTGATCAAATAATCCTTTTCACTCCACATTATATTTCACAACATTCATTCCAACAAACACTTCAAACCAAATATGATGTGACCATACCTTTTGTTTTTATGAAGATATATCTTCAAAACCTGTCTTATAACCAACCAATCCTCCTTGTGTCACTCCAAGGGTTAGATATCAACAATCTATTTCAAAACATCCACAAAATATTTCTTCCAAAATGTGCTCAGTGAAATCTGAAAAATATACTCTAGACCCCTTCTTTTGATCTCAAGGAAAATGCATTAAAGTTTCATCATAATCCCACAAATACTCTTCTTCATAATGCAAAAGGTACAATAAAATTCAAACCGGTTTTACACCTTATAACTCTTAATATTTTAAATTAAATCAACCCAAAAGGATCACAAATTATACAAATAATTTCATATACACCTTATATCTCCTACTTGTCATTAATGCATTTTCAAAAGAAATATAACCACCATTCAAAATAATATTCCAAGGCACTTAACAACTTCACTAGATCAAAATCTAAATTATTTCAAACCCCTTTTGATGGTAAAAATAAAAATAATTTTAAAACCTTATACCTCCCAAGTTAGGTGCATACCTTGTAACATAGGACCTTAGGCATCAATTTAATTAAATAAAAAAAGAATAATGCTTTGCGCGCTGCCTCTCACGGGAATTTAACCCTGCTACATCTACCATCATGCCTTAGCCATGGCTTAACCATCATGTGAGCAAAGTTCTCACACGAGACCACTATTGTGTCCACTCTCCTTTGTCCCTTCCATTGGCACCAAAACTATTTAAAAACAAAACTTCACTCTCTACTACTGCTGCGTCTATAACGCGAGACCTCCCTACTGCTACAACCTATCACTAAGGGAAACACCGTCTGGGATATCTTCCTAGATAGAATCAAACTGTAAAGCCACTTGTCCTTATCCTTTTCCTGCCTAAAAAACTAAACCAAAAGTTCATCTCTTGCTATGAATCAATCGATGAATAGAACATAGACTTAATAGATCGAACGAACAGGTGAAGGCATAATCCAATTTATTTTTACTAACTCCACCTTAGGCTTTATAATATATATGTGTTCCTTTATGACATAAATGATGTCAACGCCTTGGAGAACAATCTTAGGTGCTTCGAATTTAAATTAAATTAAATTATAATTATTTAAATGCTAATGGATTAAATATTATAATTTAAATATTTAAAAAATATTTTTGGGCCTTTCATCAGTTTAAAATATTAAAATGCTTTTAGGCCTTTAATGGGAAACTTTTTCCACCATCACCTTAGCAAAAATTCATCAAATAACCTTATTATTTTTTCTCAAACACCATGGAAAGGAATTATCTTTTTCCTTGCTACCTTTTTCCTCATGTGCCATATAAACCAACTTGGACATCAAAACTTTTGATATTAATTAAACCTCTTGACATTAAATTCAGCAAATTAGGACATCAAACCTCTTGATATCAATGACAACAAAACATGCTCAAATTTCCAATAAAATTATTATCTTGGAGTAATAAGGATTAGTTATTTTTATTAATTTTGAATTTTATATTTTTGCTAGTTATTTTTTAAAATTTGAAGTGCTATAGAATATTTGCAAATTTAACTATTTGGGAATTAAAAGGAATTCTACTTCAAATATGAAAAAAATAAATTTGTAAAGTTCTTATTTTTTATTAGGGAGACATAAGGATTTCTACTTCATAGGTATTAAAATTTAGAAACTTTAAAATTATAATTAAAATTAGGGAGTCATAAGGTAGTCCACATCAGAGGAAATTTACTTTCAATGGAAAAGTTATCAAGAGGAACTTATCAACGTAGAAGACATTATCAAAGTATAAAACTATATTCTACAAATGGAAAGGTTCAAGAAAATGGTCTCATTATTTAGCAATACAATATTCTTCAAAAATCTTATCAACAATGCAAAGTAATTTCAAGTAACGATAAGCATATGATTCAAAAGAAAGAGATCTTTGGTATATAGATTCTTGTGCTAGCCATCATATGATAGGTAACTTAAAATGGTTCAAATGCCTAAAAATCACAAATAATTTCTATTTGAAGATTATCAATGATAGGATATATCTTGTTCATAGAAGTAGTTATGTAATACCTAGTGAACCACTCTTAGCTTTTATTATGCAAGATGTTATGTATGTTCCATGGTTGACAACCAATATCATTTCAGTGACTAAACTAGTTGAAAGTGAAATATTGATTGAGTTTAAATATATAAATTGGGTTAATAAATGTATCATAAATAATAAAAATGGTATAGAGGCTACAGGATCAATTAAAAAATAAATATATGCTTTTGACTCAATTGTTTTCTCACAATATTTTATCTTAGTTCAAGATAACATCGTTGAATACTCTAAAAGATAGAATGTAGGAAATGAGAATAAAAATAATTCTACCATAAAAGACATTGGTTAAATCCAAAATTCAAGATGATAAAAAATATGATAGGACAAAAAAATATTGCACTACAAATCCATATATAGATTGAATAAGGAAAAATGAAGACCTTGATTGAAGACTAAAGTCTTCAATAACCAAATAATGTAATATAGGGGGTGTTGGAGAATATTACATTATTTGGTACATGCCAATGTACTACCTTGGTACATCATTGTAAATATTAGATTAGGGTTGTGTCCTAGATTAGTGAATGAGTAAATATTTTATGTAATGTAATAATGTGTACAAAATGCACAAGTGTCATGTAAATATATGTGCAAGTGTTATGAGTGTAAATGTGCACAAGTGTCTCATATGTAATTGTACATGTATCCTTATATGAGGAAGATTCATGTGAAGAGTCTAGTCCAAGTGTGAATACAAGTCAAAGTCATGTGTATGCAAGTGCTAAGTAGAGAAGCCAAGAGACATAAGACTTGGTATATAGAAAAGAAGAGTCAATTTATCCAAGATTCATCCTACAATGGCTATATATTACTCCATATAGAGGAATAGAGAACCATCATCTATATCACCTACACTATCTACATGGTGAATATTGAGATTATCATTGTATATGATATATTATTAATAGAAATGGGAGTAATACAAGTTTGCATACATTTGATTGACTAATATTATAAGTCTGGTTATATTGTATGATTTAGGCTATTACATTCATATTTCAACTCATTAATGAATGTTATTTGGTACATTGTTAATCCTTGATATATACATATTACTTGTCTCATATTATCTCAGATACAATTATATTTGTTCTATTATATTGCAACTTCATTATATTCGATATTGTGATTATTTTCCTATGAGTTTCATATTATTATTAAGGCTTCAAAATCCAACATGGTCAAGCAAAGAAGTATTATACCACCATTTGTCTAATGGAAGCCAATTTGCCCACTATGTAGGATGTTTAGAGGAAAAGAAAAGAAGGTAGGTCTCCAAGAATTTGTTTATAACATTGTTTTACCATCCATTTTTGAATGATAGACTAAACTCATTTTGAGCTAATTTCCCAATAACTTAAACAATTCTTTCCAAAAATGACTATTGAAGGTAGGGTCTTTATTGGACTTAATAGATGTGGCCATGCCTTGAAGGTAAAAAATGGATTCTAGAAATATTTGGGCTACTACTGAGGCTATGTAGGGATGGAAGAGGGAACAAAAATAATCATACTTCATGAGACGATCCACTACCACCAAAATAATTGATTTTCCTCCTACTTAGATAATATTGCAATAAAGTCCATGGAAATATCTATTCATACTTGTTCTAGAATGGGCAAGGGCTGAAGAGTTCTAGGGGAATGCATTATTTCTCCTTTTATTTGTTGGAATATGTCACAGTCATCCACAAAGGTTTGAATATCCTTATCCATTCCCTTCTAGAAGAAAGTACACTTAATCCTTTCATAGTATTGATGAACCTAGAATATCTCACAGTTGGTGAGGTATGCATTTCTCTCAAGATGAGTTCCCATAGTTGAGAAGTTTTGGGAAGAATAAGATAGTCAAAGTATCCATCCCAAGTGTATCTTGGGAATGAGGTAGGCTCTATTTGAAGTGTGGAAATAAAATTTTGCAATCCCGAGTCCTTGAGCATATCCTATATAATAGAATTAATCCAATAAGGCCCAAGACAAAGTCAATTGTTTTCCAATAGTTTCTCTCAATGAATTTCATCTCTTCTTATTCTTCTTACATATCTTATCCATCTAAAATCACAAAAAAGTTTAAGAACTTAAAAATTAGTGAGGAACCTCCAACTATCAATCCATCAAAGGATCAAGTTATCAATTGGTTCAAAGTCCTCTCATAGTCATAGCCAAGTGTTGGGCTCAAAAATCCCAACTTATATGGTACCCCTAATTTGAAAAAAAGGATAAAATCAAGAGTCTAGGTGATTATAGGTTGTGATAGTAAAGGTCAAAGGTGAAAAGTTTCATAAAATCATGAAGGTCCAAAAGAGTCTCCATGGTCATGAAGGTAGCTCCGGGTCATCTTGTGCATAATTCATTCAAAATTATCCTTCATAAATTCATTCCTATTATATCCATTCTACCTTAATATTATCATTTCACCACCCATTTTTATTAAAAGCTTCTGCTCCATCCACCTAAAGTAATAATTTATAAATTTCATTTGATTAATCATCCACCCTCACCTATTCATATTTTAATTTGAACCTAGATCACCCAATGAATATAAAGTTTACCACCTTAAACCTTAAACCATGTTGCAATTTCAACGTGCATAAATTTTTCCTTGAGTCTACATTTCCCATAAGTCTAATGATGATCAAATATCACATATAAAACCCACCCCGATGTATCCATATTCCCTAAGGTGCGAAATGTGTCTTTTGAGTAGAGTATTTTTCCTCTTTCTTGAATTATCAAAATATCAAAGGTTCATAAATCCTAAATGCCTTAGTCATCATCACACCCTATAATATTCCCATCAGCCATATCATCTGATAGAACAAGAACAAGTAGCTATCCTAGCTAACACACCTTTTTTATTTTGCTCGATCATCCATACATTTGTTGACTATCACGTATTGGCAACAAGAGTCATCATATGCTATGTCTACCTGAATAACTCCATCGACTACCTTACCTGATGCCCCTTCAATTTTTTTTTATAGTCCATATACCCTTTTATCATCGCATGAGCTCATAGCATCTAAGTCATTCAAAGCCATTTTTCCTATCATGTACCTCAATCAATAGGCCCCTTCATTCATCCGAATGCTTAGTCTCTATCAAATATCCCATCCAATGGTCAATTTTGCTACGGGCCTAAGTCAAACATCTTGTTATATGGTAGAAATTTAATGTTAAAACCATTTCATCCATGCCTAGGTCTTTAAGGATATTATTGAAATAATTAATGCATTCCCCCTTTTGGTACCATGGTAAATTAGTCCATCTAAATTCCTTTATGGGAAATGATTGATCAACCCACTCACTCGATGCCATATCATTGGCTGAATGCATCGATGAATATCCTATGATCATCCAAAAGAATCAATAGTACAGATGAGCTTAAATAAGGCAAGCAATAATATCCCTATAGTCAACTCCATATGATGGTCACTTTATTTTATGCCTAGGTGGATGACTCATCCGATGATGTTCGATGAACTAAAATAATGCACTTTGTCTAGGAATTATAATTGCTAAATCATTGGTTGATCAGGTAATATGCTACAAAATCATTGCGTCCTCCCTCCACTCGCCAATGTCACATCCAACTAAGTATAAATTTGATTTTCTATTGAAATCATCATCAAATTCACACCATCAACCGTAATGCCCAAAGCAATAAATTTCATTAGCATTCTCATCAGACAACGTGTGTGACTCATATAATGAAGTTAAGTCAAGTGGATATCTCATCGGATAAACCAGCATTAAAATTAAAGATTGCCTAAATTTAATTCCCATTATGTTGGATATCCCACCACACATATCTTCAACAATGATTATAAAATTTTACCTGATAACATGGAAAGAAAGGCATAAATGAGTTAGTGATTGCACCAAAGCTAGCTAGAAGTTGGCCTATTGATTAAATATTCTAAGAGAGATACATGAGAAAGATTCTTATTATTCCATTCAACGTTGATGTTACCCTATAGTTACTCAAAATAGAAGAACTCAAAAAAGTAAACATTACTGATGGAAATTTAATATGGCCACCAAAAATAGAGAGGATCCAATTCTCATAGGTACTTCAACACATAAAAGAAAGTACTACCCTTCAGTAAATCCATGCCACCATACATTATCAAAAAAAATATACCTTGAAAACAAATGTTATCAGATTCTGAGATATGAGCAAAAATAAAATCTACCACACAAAATGAAGATCCATGAAATGTACTAGAAAAAGTATATTAATAGAGCAAGCAATGCTAATAAAAGAGTAAACACTAGTTAAAGCAAGTTAAATCCTACCATATCTATATAACATGATGATATTGTAATTGGCTGATGAAACATCTTGTTAACACAACTCTATATGAAGGTGAGTGTCAAAATAAAGATCATAGTGACAAATATGGGTTAAAGGGTGCAAAAAGTAGAGCATAAACAACATAAAAAATTCTTGTATACGAGTTACAAAAGGTGCAATAGAAGAAAGTGGATGTCGAAGCTTCAACAACCTACCTACCCTAGAAAGATACAAGTGCCTTAACGGAGTATAGTTATGAAGGTATAATTTTTTTTACCATTGCATCTATATCTATACCTCTAGATATTGTTTTCCATTCTATTTTTCCCCTCATTTCTAGCACCTTAGTGCTTCTTTCTCATTATCACCTATAAATATACCGTTACCCCCTTATTTCTGGGCATTCTCTCTTAATTGTCTTTCCATTTCACTCCACAAAGCACCATATCACCACTATTTCATATATAGCACTACATCCATTGTATTCAAATGTATCCACACCCATACATATTATTTCCCATTATGTTCCATTTCATCGTATTTTCTCTTTTCTCTCTTCACGATCATGTCGGGTTCCCTTATGTTTCACATCAAAAATATAATTGTATCAAACCTAGTCCAGATCCAACTAAAATACAAAAAATGGATGACTAAGACAAACAGGAATATGCAATATTGTCTTTTTACACAACCAAATTTCTAGCCACCACAGAGCTGAAAACAAAATATAGATGATCACATACCCAAGATAGCTTAAGAACTCCCTTCAAACCAAAAGCAATTAGAGTTGAAGAATGTGAACCGATGAAACATAGTTTCAAATAGATGGTAGTTCTATAGAATTTTTATAGCTTGCACCCACTGATATCTAGCTATAACACACCTAAGAATATGAAGAGATACAGAGTCAAATGAGATACACATGTCGAAACTAGTGCCAAGCAAATATAATAGATTTTAGGCAATTAGCTATATAAGAAGCTAAAGCGGTTAAGAGTGATTATCAAGTATCCATTGTAAAACTTTACAAGAAAGGTATATTGTGTGCCCTATTTTAGGTTGTCATATTTCCTTGTGTTAGTCTTCCTCTATCCCACTCTTATTCTTACCATTTGTGTAGGAATTTGTGAAGGTGTATCCAACTTCTGAGATCATTTCTCATGATTGGATCAGATATCGGAGGCTCTCGGTTACTTCATTAGAATAGAGAGTTGTGTTCTTATGTTATATTATTTGAATGGAAAGAACCATTGTATTGAATTTCATTGGTCCTTGGCACTCTACTGGATCTATATTATAATTTATATATGGAATTTAATACAAATCTAGGTCTCATCCTTCTTGCAAATTTGTTGTGTAAATGTATGTGTTGTATGTTTATGTGTTACATGATTTGAACATATGAATAGCACTTTATTTCACTGGTCAATGTTTATATGCATTACGTTATTTGAATGTATGTGAGTAAACTAGTTATTTCTTTCTATTTTTAATATTTTCATAAAGATCTAAATTATTGCTACGATTTCCCAATGGACAAGGCATCGGTCTACATTCTTGAAGTATTATATTAAGCTTGGTCATAATTGAGATATGATTCAAACCCATATGATCTGGAAGAGCTAAATAGATAGAACATTCATATTTAATTAGGCTCTTATTAGGGTGTCTAGACCTGACCTATTATTTTATGAATTCTCTTGAAATCCCCATATAGGTCTAAGTGACAAGTCCACCAGAGCTTGAATATTTTTGTGATTATAAAACTTTTGGTAGTGTGACAACCATTATTTTAAGGATATCAAAATATTCCACAACACCAAGCTACCATCTTCACCTCAAAACATGGGTTTACCCCATAATAAGGGTGAAGTAGTAAACGTAGGAATATGTACCTTTATTTTTTGGGAGACATCCCATGAAGAAAATATCTATGGTAGCAATCCCTCACCTATAGATAAGTTGTTCACAACATTTTACCTTTCAAGTGATTATCCAGTTCCTAAGCAAATCCTAATTAATTTAGGATATTAAGGTAAGGGTTTAGGGCCTCAATAGTGAGGCATCAAGGAGCCTCTAGAATTTGAACTTTGTCCTAGGAGATGTGGCATAGGTTACATCCCCAACAAAAACCAACCCTTACCTATCGATGATAATCAAGTTATAACTTTCATGGAGTTCATGGATCATCATGGCTTGGAATAGAGTGATTAGGATGAGGGAGTCCCTTCTTTCACCATTTTGTTTTAGAATATGATAACCTTAACTCATCCTAAGCTAATAATGACTCCAAGGGAGTACACTAAATGAGATACTCTTTGTGATATAGCTCATGAAGATATCCTCCGTAATAGCTTCTTATTCAATTAGTTAGTACCTTGTGTCACCCATGTCCAATATTCTAGTTCTCAAGAGGATCAGATTCCTACATCCCCCAAAGACCTTGAGTAATTAAGAGTCATCCTATCCCCTCTTCATTATGATGATGAATCTCACATCCTCATTGAAGAAACCTCCATCCAACTCATTCATACAAACAATAAATCAAGCCTTATAATGTGTTAATTTGGTCATATTTTGGATATGCACACGTGTTCCCCAATCCTGATTAGTGTAACTCATCAATGACATATATGTGTTGTACACATTATCCTCATCTATATGTGTTGTATTTTGTCCATTTTACATCTAATTATCATTTCTCTACATGTTTTTGTCATGTCATGTTGTCTTGTCACTCATATTACACACAAGCATATTTTATATTTTGCATTTTGTCCATAAACATGAACTAGTTGTCCCAACTATCATGATTTATTGTTTAGTCATCCTCTTAGGCTTCTTAGAAATATAAGTTGTTTATGTTATTAAACCATACCTAGTGTTTCACTCAAGATTTGTCAAATGTTGTCATATTATAAGAAGATTCTTGGACTCCCTTGGCTAAATTGAGTTTTTTCTTGGTCCAACCACATATCACATGGTAATTAAAATTTTGAGTTTAGGAAATATGATACCATGAGTAGTCTTGCCATAAAGAAAAATTTGTCTTTCTCATCCTATCATTCACATAATCTAAACTCGAGGATATAAATTGCAAGTTCAAAAAGAGATAGAGAGAGAGAGAGAGAGAGGAGAAAAAGAGATCCAAATATTGGTCCTCTCAAGTATTTTAGATACCTCCATCAAGGATATAGATACCTAGCTAGCAGTGGAGCTATGTCAAAGGATTATGGGGGTAACCTCCACTGGGGCTATAGATGCCTATCTAGTAGTGGAATATGCCCTTCAAGTAGGACACATCTATCACATTAGCAACATTATTTTATATAGACATCCAAATGCTCATGGATGAGGTAGCTTATATTTGCTTGAGTTACAATTGGTTAGTCCAACCATACCCAAGATAAGAAATTAACTTCATTGCACACACTTTGGTCCATGATTGGATTGATATTTTTTAGGATTGTCTAGATTTTTATGGGATATTGATTGACCATTAAATGAGTTTAATTTTCACAACTAGGGTGTTTGAATTTTCTCAAACACTTCTAGGATCCAAAATCCTAGGATATATGGGCATCAAACATCTTGGTTTACCTTGATTCATTGTACATATATCCTAAGTCTCAATCCCTATCATTAATCATTAGTTATTATCCATTGTTTCTCTAGTTTGTATTGTCCATTCCATGTTATTTTATAATCCATCTCTTAAGTCTTGTGTTCATTTTTGTTATCTTATTTTATGTTGTGTTAATGTGTTTTTGTAACCATTAACTTATAATTTATTAATTAAACCACTTTTGATTGTGCAATGCATATATGAGCATCCAAAAAGTGATTAAATAAAGATATACAAGCCTACACCTTGAAGATTTTGCACACACAAAGCACAAATTATTATTTTTCTATATTATATGTTTCTTAACCTTGTAAGTATCATAAATTCATCTAAATTTTCCCAAGTCAAGAAATATATTCTTCATATTTTTTGTATATCCTTTGTCCTTTGAAAGTTTTTAAAATTCAATCATCTGTCATAGATAAAATATATAGAACAATTTATCTTGCACATATTTGAATAACACAAGCTTATACTAGGGGGGGTGAAAAATATAAGCTAAAACTTTTCTCTTTTATTTCCAAAGCAATAACTTCAAATAATATTAATGCAATAATGAAACAATGCACACATCACGATACATATAAGAGATAAATATTTTACGTGGAAACACCCTCTCAAGAGAAAACCATGGTAAAATATTACTTATAAATTTCATGGGCACCAACCCATAGGAGATACCAATCCCCTATACAAGTTCATGTAAACCAATCCACAGGAGACACCAATCCCCTCTACAAGTTTATGTACACAAATACATATGAGACACCAATCCCCTATACAAATTCATGGACACCAATCCATAGGAGACACAAATCCCTTTGCTCAAGTTCATGGAAACCAATCCACAGGAGACACCAATCCCCTTGCTCAAGTTTATGGACAAAAATTCATAGGAGACACCAATACCCTTGCTCAAGTTTGTGGACACCAATCCATAGGAGACACCAATCCCCTTGCTCAAGTTTGTGGACACTAATCCATAGGAGACACCAATCCCCTTGCTCAAGTTCATGGAAACCAATCCATAGGAGACACCAATCCCCTTGCTCAAATATTCTCCAAAACCTTCTCACAAAACCTACTCAAATATGCTCCAAAACCTGCTTCCAAACACTCCTCAAATCTACTCCACAACCTGCTCACAGATACTATTCAAATATGCTCTAAAACCTACTCACAAACACTGCTCAAATCTGATCCAAAACCTACTCACAAAAACTAATCAAATCTACTCCAAAACCTTCTCACAAACACTACTCAAATCTACTCCAATATCTGATCAATAATGGTATCAATTTCTTCACCTTTTCTTAAGTTTGCTTTTTTCAACTAAAAGCAATATAGACATATTCTACTTAGAAATATTCAAGAAAATATAGAGGATGATATGCATTAATATAGTAAGATTCAAATGGCCAATATGTTCTTTACATTCATTAAGTCTATCGCTTTTACATATCTCACATTTATTACATTTTAAAGGTAGCTCAAGTCTAGCATTGGATAACTTACTTGTGTGTTGACTTGGAGATGACCATACCTTGCTCTTCTTCCACTATCATGTGTACATTTTCTTCTTCTTGAAATGGTTTAATTGTCCTTCCTTGTCAATTGAATACTTGGGTGAATATGTGTACTTAATTTGCTTACTCTATTCTTTGAAGTATTGACTTGTTTCAAATATATGCCCTCCAAATCTGCCTGAATACTAATGATGTTCCTTTTGCATGTACTTTCCAAATCTACCTTGACAAAATAATTTTTCTTTTCCAAATTTGCCTTAATAATAATGATGTTCCTTTTGAAAAATAAAACTTTATAACAACAACATGACTCCTTATATCTCCTTTTTAAAATCTGCAAAATGAAACTTTATACTAACAACATGACCCTTATATCTCCTTTTTATAATATTCAAAAAATAAAAACTTTATACTAAAAACATGACCCTTATATCTCCCTTTTACAATTTGCAAAAAAAACTTTAAAAACAACAAACTGACTCCTTATATCTCCTTTTAATAATTTGCAAAATAAAACATAATAATAACCACAAGACTCCTTATATCTCCCTTATATCAAATTAATTAAAAAAAAAATTGCCCTTATCTCACAACAAAAACTTAGCAGACTGCAAATGGGATTCGACCTTCTAACCTCTAGTAGCACAACACTCTAACGCAACTTGTGATGAACTAAGATAACTAGGTGGATGAAACCAAAAGGTATGATAACCAAATTGAGTCCTTTGTTGTGCTATCTCAATCAACAAAACCACAACAAAAATTGGCACCGAGGATATTTGATCCTCAAACCTTTCTGCACCGTAGTGCCCTAACATGGGCTAGACAACCGACTGGGCTATCCCAATGGATAAAACTAAAGGGACAAACTCCTCAGCACTATTTCAAACAATAAAACATAGCAAAACTGGTGCTTATGGAATTCAACCCTTGAACCTTCTACATGGAAGCACCCTAATATGGGCTAGACAACCGATTGGGCTACCCCAGTGGATGAAACCAAAGAGGTGCACAAAAATATTTAACTCCTTACAATGTGCCACTAAACTTGCGCTCCTCTCCTCCATTGTCTTCTATACATTGCTTGCTCTCACCATAATGGATATTCAAATTATTTCCTTCCACCAAAGTGAATTAATACCTCATATTTATATGCTTTTTGGCATTCGTGCCCAAGGAGGTCAGCCCAACATTTGAAATTTAATTTTACTTTTGCATGGTGCACTCAAGGAGGTCGACCCATTATAATATTTAAACTTTTATATATTTAAATTATATTTAAAACATTTGATTTAAATATAAGCCTCCCACTTTAAATATTTAAATATTTCATTTAAATACTAAAGCATATAAAATCACCTTTGAAGATATCTACCTTGAACATTAATGACAACTCAATATTTCATCTTCTAAGATATTTCTACCTTTGATATCAATATTTCATCCTTGCATCAACATTTTATCCTTGAAGATATTTCTACCTTTGACATCAATGACAACTCAATATTTCTAACAATATCCCCTTATTTATGGCAACCATACAATGAAATGGTCCTTTATTGCAACATGATCACAAATTTCTCCCCTTGACAAGATGCTCCTCTTTACTAAAATTCTCCCTCTTCGACATCAATGGTAAAGGCTTCTCGGGGCTGTAATATAAGATGCTTGATAATATCCCCTATCTACCTGCTCTTCTTGATATTTTCAATTAAGATATGGGAGTAAAACTCCCAAATTACTATGCTCCTCTTCTTGTTCTATTTTTTTTCTCCAAAATGTAGAGGACATACCCTTTTGAACATTTTGACCATCTTCCTTTTTTCTTGACTTTGAAAGTTTAGGGAACACTATTATACACCTTCTAGCTGTATGCCCAAAATTATTATATTTGTAGCATATGATGTTTTAGTACATGAGAGGTGCAAATGAATTGAAATTCCTCTTAGTGAAGCCAAATAATTCTTAGCATAGACCCTACAATTTATAGCTTTATGACCAATATGATGACATGAAAAATAATAACCATGGAAGTAATATTGAAACCCCTATGATTGCCTTGGAGGATATTATCATATGGTTCTCTCATTTTTGTTTCTGTGATGGACTTTGTTACTTGATGATGCTTTGTTTTCTTCCTTCTTGATGCTTCCACCTCTCAATACATCAGCATAGGTCTTAGGTTCCTCTTTAATCATTTTATTTGATGTCTCTTTTACTTTTGACCTTGACTCCTCTTTTTGTTTTCTTTGACCTTCTTCAAAACCAAGTTCAATAATTATAGTTGAATATCTCTATGTTTTTATAATATCACCAATAGTTTTTATGCTTTTTCCAAACCTATATATATTATCATTAGAATATTCCACTTCCTTCCTCAGAGAGACAACCTCATATTCCAGTTTTTCACATTCCAACTCTTTGTTTTTAACTTCTCAACCATACCTTCTTCAATTCGCTTTACCTCTTCAAATTTAACTTTCAGTTCAATGAGTTCTTATGATAACTTTACCTTTGTCTTCTCATCCTCTTGTACTTGAGCCTTCAATATTGATTTCTTCTTTCTAACCCTCTTCAACTCTTCAAGAGCAACAACAAGTTCCTCTTCTATGTCAACCAAGGATTCTTCTTCATTTTCTAAATCTTTTTCTTCTTCTTGGTATTTAACAACATGAGCATCTTCTTTCTCTTATATGGCCAAAAATAGGATTTCTTCTCTTTCACTATTTGAGAGACTTTCATCACTATTGATGGAAGAACTACTTGCTTCTTCAACATAAACATTTTCTTGTATCTTTGAAATATTTTCTCATGCTTATTTTGACCATACCTATTTTTATTTTCATGAAAAAATTTCCTTTCTTTCTTTTTCTTATATTCCTTTTATTCTTCACTGCTACTACTTCTAGCTTATGGGAAATTAGATGCATAGTTACCAAGGTTACCACAATCAAAATATTTCATATAATGCATACCTTTATGTTTTCTTGGACCCTTCTTATTCCTTTACAAAAGTTAGCTTCTTCTTCGTTGCTTGATTCTTTACTTGATTCAGCTTCCTTATTCTTTATCTTCTTTGAAGATTTAAATTTTGCTTCTCGTTTGGATGTTTTATATTTTTTAGTCCTTATCTCATAGGATTTGAGAATTCCATGTAGCTCGTCTATGCTTAATGTTTTAAAAACCTTCATCTCTTCTATTGTTGAAACCTTTACATAAAATCTCATGGGAAGTGACCTTAAGATTTTTTGAACAATATTTAGAGTCTTCAATATTTTCTCCAATTGCACGAATGGTTTTGACAACCTCATCAACTTAGAATAGATACTTGGCAATATATTCCTTATATTTCATCTTTAAGTCTTCAAATTTCCTCTTGTGGGTTTGAAGTTTTTCCATTTTAACCTTGTCATATACTTTATATATTCTTTGTAACTTATCCCATATTTCTTTTACTGAGGTGCATTGCATGAATTTCACAAACTTTGATTCACATAACCCACTTAATATTGCATTCATTTCCCTAGAATTATTTTTAAATAGTTTCTTGCCATATCTATCCATGGAAGGAGTTTTCGGTGGTGTGAATCCATCCTCAACATATTGGCGTATATCATAGCCATGTGCCATAAAATAAGTTCGCATCCTTATGCTCCAAAAATCATAGTTAGTCCCATCAAATATTGGTGCCCTAATTGATAAAAAACTTCATGGCTAGCCATGTGTCTTCTTGTAATATCTTCCTTCAAGTTGTTAGGCTTTCACGAAGGAACCCTTTCTGATACCAATTGAAGATCACAAGCTTATACTGAAATGGGGGTGAATAGTATAAGCTAAAAATTTTCTCTTTTCTTTCCAAAGTAATAACTTCAATCATATCAATACAATAATGAAATAATGCACACATCACCATACACATAAGAGGCAAATATTTTACATGGAAACACCTTCTTAGGAGAAAACCACAGAAAAATATTTCTTATAAATTTCTTCAATAAATTTTGTTGGCACCAACCCACCGGAGACACGAATCCCATATACAAGTTCATGGACACTAATATACAAGATACACCAATCTCCTATACAAGTTTGTGGATACCAATCTACAGGAGATGCCAATACCCTATACAAGTTCATGGAATCCAATCCATAGGAGACACCAATCCCCTATACAATTTCATAGACACCAATCCATAGGAGACACCAATCCCCTTACTAAAGTTCATGGACACTAATCCATAAGAGACACCAATCCCCTTGCTCAAGTTCATGGACACCAGTCCATAGGAGACACCAATCCCCTTGCTCAAGTTTGTGGACATCAATCCATAGGAGACACCAATCCCATTGCTCAAGTTCATGGACACAAATCCATAGGAGAAACCAATATTCTTGATCAAGTTCATGGACACCAATACCCTTGCCCAAATATACTCCAAAACCTTCTCATAAAATATGCTCAAATCTTCTCCAAAACCTGCTTACAAACATTACTCAAATATTCTCTAGAACTTGCTCATAGACACTACTCAAATATAATCTAAAACTTGCTCATAAATACTTCTCAAATCTGCTCCAAAAATTTCTCATAAACACTGCTCAAATATGCTCTAGAACCTTCTCACAAACACTGCTCAAATATACTCTAATATCTAATCAATAATGGCATCAAGTTCTTCAACTTTTATTGAGTTTGCTTTCTTCGACTAAAAGCAATACAGAAATATTCTACTTAGAAATATTCAAAAAAATATAGAGGATGATATGCATTAGTATAGTAAGATTCAAATGGCCAATATGTTCTTTACATTCATTAAGTCTGTCGCTTTTACATATCTCACATTTATTACATTTTAAAGGTAGCTCAAGTCTAGCATTGAATAACTTACTTGTGTGTTGACTTGGATATGATCATACCTTGCTCTTCTTCCACTATCATGTGCACCTTTTATTCTTCTTGAAACCAAAAGGTATGATAACCAACTTGACTCCTTCATTTCACTGTCAATCAACAAAACCACAACAAAAACTAGCACCGAGGAGATTCGATCCTTAAACCTTCTTACACTGCAGTGCCCTAACACAAGCTAGACAATCGATTAGGCTATCCCAGTGGATGAAACTAAAGGGGCACACAAAATATTTAACTCCTCCACACTATTTCGAACAACAAAACATAGAAAAAATGGCATCGATGGAATTTGACCCTTGAACCTTTTGCATGGCAATGCCCTAATACGGGCTAGACAACTGATTGGGCTACCCCAGTGTATGAAACTAAATGAGTGCACAAAAATATTTAACTCCTTCTTCTGTTGTGCCATTGAACTTGTGCTCCTCTCCTCCCTTGTCTTCTACATGTTACTCACTCTCACCATAATGGATATTCGAATTCTTGCCTTCCACCAAAGTGAATTAATGCCTCATATTTATAAAATTTTTGGCATTCATGCCCAAGGAGATTGACCCAACATTTAAAATTTAATTTTACCATGGTGCACTCAAGGAGGTCAGCCCATTATAATATTTAAACTTTTATATATTAAATTATATTTACCTACTTTAAATATTTAAATATTTCATTTAAATACTAAAGCATATAAAATCACCTTTGAAGATATCTTCCTTGAACATTAATGACAACTCAATATTTCATCCTTGCATCAAAATTTCATCCTTGAAGATATTTCTGCCTTTGACATCAATGAAAACTCAATATTTCTAAAAATCTTCACCTATCTTCTTTTGGTCATGCTTCCCTTATTAACTTTTTAGTTGTTGAGGGATACTCATAGATAGGATAGATACCACATGGATATCATTTATGGTGTTCATACAACCACTAGCTATTCTACGACCCTCTCTTGGCTATCAAAATATCAATAGGGATACTTTCTTCTTATGCTTTCTATATCTTTCTTCTCCTCTTTTATCTATATTGCTTGTATCTATCACATGCACACACTTAATATTGCTTTTCTAAACTAACTTATCTTATTGCGAGCACCACACCTCTATTGGGTAACATTTATTTTGACCATCTATGAATGCTACACCCCTATCAACTAACACTCCTTTTGACCATATGCAAGCACTATAACCTTATAGGATAACTTCATGACTATTCATAAGCACAAACCCATAGTTGGTATCACTCTATCATTAGTTATTTGTGAGCACACATACTTATTAGGTATCATTCCATATTTAGTCATTAGTGAGCACACACCCATAACATATTTAATTCTATCCTTTGGTTATTAGTGATCACACACTCATAGTAGGTATCACTCCACCATATTCTTATCATCAGTAACCATTGCACCCTTACAAGATAGCTCCATGACTATTCACAAGCACCACACCCATAGTGGATATAGCTCCATCATCAATAATTTATAAGCACACATCCTTCTCAGGTATCACTCCATATTTGTTCTTGGGTCATTCATATTTTTCTTGGACTTATGTTTGTTTGGTCACACTGATCTCTCTCAATCTACGTTAATTCAAATGGCCTAATCTAAGAACCTCTTTCTTTCTTTGAACTTGTAAGTTTTCTCCTTATTCTTCTATTTTATTCTCCTCTCCTATCTTTCCTTTTCTTCCATAACTTTTTCTTCCATTAATTTTTCTTATCTAAATCTAACCATATTTTCATCATACATAATTTAAGGTTAATTCATTCATCCATGCATAGTAAATTAATAATCATAACTAATAAACACATTATAATAACAAAGCAACTAGATATTATTGCTCAAAAAGTAGAAAGTACATGTCAACCATTGAAACGATGTGCTATAATAAAAGACTTGGTACACTAGACCATACCCTACCCTAGAGAATCATACCACACTCAAAATTGGCATGTCATCCTAATTCCTCCTTAATTCTATGACCTAGACTCCCTCACATCATTTTCTAGTGGTGGTCCTCGAGGTGGCATGTTCATGGACCATGATATCATTTATGTCTAGGACTATTATCTGCTATGATACCATAGTGAGGATGATATAGGTACCCTCTAATCTATTAAAATGATCTAAAAGTATATCATCTGGTATAATATATCCCTCCACATTGATGGTTACAGTGCCTCCCTCATTATTTATAGCTCCTCCTACAATAGTCAAACTACTTGATCGTGTTGGCCATCAATGATGATGACCATCCCCTTTGTGCAAGCTTACTATCTCTCATGCTCCAACTGAACCATCTCTCTTACAGGTGCTCTACCTTTAAGCAGGCCTATTTTTGCTTCTACTCCACCCTATCCAGCTTTACCTTGAGGTATTCTACCTTTGTTGCTACCATGTACTACTTTGTGATGGCTTACTCTCACTTTATGAGGATGTCACCAAATGTATATCATAGTCCCTCCAACCTCTTGACCCTATCCTCTCAAATTAGGTCCATATCCCTCTACATATGGGTTGTATTACTCCATATTGCCTCTGTATTCCTAACAAAGTCATATTGACCTATTGTTTTACTTGAACCTACCTCTGTGGTAGCGAGTGTAACTCCCACTATATTTCTTGGCCCAATATCTATAGTTGTGGAGGAAAATTTTGATGTCCCATATTTTCCTATACCCAATATAGTGGTGATTGTGGGTGATTTTTATGTCCCCTTCACCCACTTAGTTTCTCTTGTAAACTATAACAAAAAAATAAAGACAAAGAAGCTCAAGTGCAAGAAAGTATTGTGGAATCATGACATGATAAGAATTTGCCAGGGACAAAGGCAAAGGAGCTCAAGTGCAAGCAAGTATTGTGGAATTGTGATATGACAAGAATCCACTAAGGATGAAGGCAAAGGAGACCAAGTAAAAGAAAGTGTCACAAAATCATGACATGACAAGAATCTACCAGGGACGAAGGCAAAGGAGACCAAGCACTAGAAAGTTTTGTCAAATCATGACATGAAATGAATCTACCAAGGATGAAGGCAAATAAGACCAAGTAAAATAAAGTATCACAAAATCATGATATGATAATAATACACTATGGTTGAAGGTAAAGGAGACCAAGTGTAATAAAGTGTCACAGAATCATGATATGATAAGAATCTGCTAGGGACGAAGGCAAAGGATACCAAGTGCAAGAAAGTGTTGTGGATTGCGACATGACAAGAATCCACCAAGGACAAAGGCAAAGGAGCTCAAGCGTAAGAAAGTGTCACAAAATCATGGCATGACAAGAATCCACCAAGGATGAAGGTAAAGGAGGCCAAGTGCAAGAAAGTGTTATGGAATCAAGATATTAAAAGAATCCACTAGGTTATTTATTATCACACTCCAAATAAAATCTAATATTCAACTATGGTACCACCTACTATAGTTATTTGTTGGAAATATGAGCAATTTTCATTGTCATTGATGTCAAGAGTCAGTTTAAGTGAGCAAGATGAGATCAAGCATCAGTTTCCATGAGTAGTGCAAGAAAAATATTTCTTCTAGACCTAGGGGAAAAATAATATTATAATATGCTTATTATAATATTTAAAGTGGTCAAATAAGGTCTAAAAGAGAAATTGGAAGGCCCAAGAAAATAATATTATAATTTTATATTATAATATTAAAGGTCTAAAGTATAGACCTAATAATTAAATTAATTATAATAACTTTTGTTATAAATTAATTTATAAATTAATTTAAAGTTAATAACCCTAAGGTTAGGGTTACAAAGGGCAAGCAATCAAATTCAAGGCACCGATGTCGACTATCCTTTCCACCCATTGATGTGTAAAAGGGAGAGAAAATTTAATATATATACCATATGCTTTGGAACAAAACATTTATCCTTTGAATGTGTTTAATCAAAGTGCATGTGAAAATTTGCGAACTGTGTGGAAGAAGAGGAGAAGAGGACAAAGGTCTTTGCTAATGTGGCAGTTAACGAGCACATAAAGGGAAGGAGGCTTGGAGCCTCATAGCCAACTATGATGATTTGGCCAATGTCAGGTGGTTGTTTCTTAGAGTGCTAACTAGTGGGAGGTCCCACGATCAAACCCTGATAATAACATTTCTTTTGAGGTGCATGTGTTTGGTTTTTTGTGCCAAGGCAACCTTCAAAGAGCACGAGGTATGTTTTGGTATTAAGGTGAGCACCTAGCTCAAGTGGCGCATGGGCCATGACTAGGGCATTGTGGAAGGCACATGTGGGAGTTTGAATCCCACCAAGGACAAAGGTACTTAAAATTTTGAATATTAATTGTTTAGAAGGTTTAAAAGGTGGCATGATTAATTTTTATTAAGGGGGAGTTATAAGGATTTTTAAAGGTCAATTGTTTTATTGTGATTTTGATAAGGTGAATTGAAATAGGAGTTATAAGGTTGAAAAATGGAATTATATTTTAATTGGGATAAGCTATGATGTGTTAAAGAGATAAGGGTTTATAAAGAAAAATTATTGTGATTATTTTTTCTTTACACAAATTATTGGTTTGCATTTTGAAGTGTAGAGATTATAAGGTGTAAAAAGGAGTTATTGCTATGTATGGTGAAATATTTTGAGGGATAAAATTGAGTGAATGATTGATAAGATATTGTTACCTAACCTTTGAAATTGGCAAAGAATTTATTGTGATTGAGATAGGTTTTTGAAGTTAAATATTCTTCAAACAAGTGTTGGACATTTTGAGTCAAAGTTGTCATTGATGTCAAGGAACGAAGTTGTCATTGATGTCAAGGAATAAGCTACCGTTGATGTAAAAAGGTCAAGAGGAACAATGCAAAGGTTAAAGGCAAAAGAGCTTCATAATATTTTTAATATTATGTGGAAGCATAAGTTAGAAGGGTTTTTATTAAAACCATGGTTGAGCAAAAATAAAAGGCTTTTCATAAAAGCCCAAGGAAAGTTTTAATATTTATTTTATAAAATATTTAAATTCAAATTGAATTTAAATTTTATAAGTAAATATTATTTATACAAAGTGGTAAAATCAAAGAAGGCTTTAATAAAGCCAAAGGGATTTAAAAGTTAATTTATAAAATTTAAATTCTAAAGAATTTAAATAATTTATAAATTAATTAGTTAAATATCGAAGCGTCGACGTTCAAGTTTGAAGGTGGAAATTGGTATATAAACTATATGCCTTAGTGGCATTTAGATATCCTTTTGCTCGAATAAGAAAAACGTGCAATCGTGTGTTGTGAGAACTCGTGCGAAGAAGGAGACAAGAATCTTGTCTTAAGCGCCAGCGAAAAAGGGATAAAGTCGACGAGCGCCGAAATTCAAGAGCCATCTAGGCAGCGTGGCCTAGTGGCAAGTGGTCAAAGGCTAAGGTGCTTGGGCGCGGAGTGACCCGTGATCGATTCGCAGTGGCAACATTGTTTTGTTGGTTGTGTTTGAAGCATCGAAGGAAAGCGGCGCATGATTTTTGCTTAGGTGCATTAGGGGAGCATTATAGAGCACGTGGTGCTCTTTACTCCCTAAGCGAGCGCCTAGCTCGCATGGTGGTTGGAGCCATGGCTAGGGCGTTGGTTGAGGCGGCGTCGTGAGTTCGAGTCCCACCAAGGCAAAGGTAATAAAATTTTGATTATATTTTATGTTGCCTAAGGTTTGACATGAGGTCCTAGGGAGTTAAAAGGGTTAGTTAAAAAGGTTTTTAATTAATCATTATTTTTGGTTAATTGGAGGAATAAGGAGTTAGCTTTATTTTTAAATAAAGTATTTGTGTCACATTGATTTATTGAAGATTTAAAGTGTTGAGAGGACTTCTTGCCATTGAGTTATTTTGAAAAGGAGATTGTATTGATATTATTCTTGGTATTGAATATTATTTTAATTGGGAGATTATAAGGTGTATTTGGTCAATTATTTTTGTATATGTTGATGGATGCTTTCTTTAAGATGGAGTGATAAGGTGTATGTATGTTTTGATATTTGCATTGTAATCTTGAGAGAGTTTTATCATCTTCTAACCTTCCTTTGAGCTTGGAAAAGAGGTGTTTGTGGTTGTGGCAGATTTTAGAGGTTCCTTCATCATCAAGAAAAAGGTATGAGCACATTCTTCCATAGTTGAGTTGATTGGTTGGTTTTCTGGAAAATAAGTTTGGAGTGAAAAGGACTTGATTAGGGTTTCCTTATTGAGTGTGTTGAGTTAATGCTTCAAGGTTTTCTAGAATAAAGAGTAGTTGTTAAAACCTTGTTTTATAAGCATTGTTGTTGAAGCCATTGTTGTGTGAAGAACTTGAACTAGGGTTTGCAAATAACATGAGTATCATTGTTATGTGAAGATTGTCTTATAAGCATTATTGTTGAAGTGAGTTATTGTGTGAAGAACTTGAACTAGGGTTTGAAAAGAACATGAGTATCATTGTTATGTGAGATTGGTTGATAAGCATTGTTGGAAACATTTTGAGTGAAGGATCATATGCTTGGACTAGGGTTTGTAAGCAAGGATTGTTTCATTGAGTGATTGGTTGAGTAGAGTTGGTTGAGCCTAGTCAAGTGAATGTGTGAAGTGATTGTTCAAGTTCCATAAAACAAACTATTCTATATTCTGAATTGATTTGAGAAAGTGATTGAGTATTGAGTTGAATTGTGAAGCATATTGAGTCTCTAACAATTCTCTGTATGTTTCTAAAAGAGTGATTGAAAGTGATTGAGTATTGAGGTGAATGTGAAGCATATTGAGTCTCTAACAATTCTCTATATGTTTCTAAAAGAGTGATTGAGCATTGTGATGAGTATAGAGCATATTGAGTCTCTAACAATTCTCTTTATGTTTCTATGAGATTGGACAAGTTCTAGTGTGGACTTGTTGAGCAGATTTGAGGTAAGTCTTTGAGAAGACTTGTGGATATATTTGGGTAAGATTTTGTGGAAGCTTACAATACATATTGAGAGCAGATTTGGATAAGTTCTTGTGAGAACTTATTGAGCATATTGGACAAGTTCTAGAGAGGACTTGAGGATAGATTGGTGTGAGATTTTGTGGAAGCTTACAAGGCAGATTTGAGATAAGTCTTTGAGAAGACTTGAGAGCAGAGTTGATTGATTGATTTGTTCAAACCTTGAGTTAAGGTTTGGGGTAGATCCAATAGAGTTGATTTGAGATTGAGTCAAGCTTTGAGTTAAGGCTTGAGGAAAGAGATTGAGGATATATTTGTGCTAGACCAAAGGACTATGTTTAGTACAGATTCAAGGATAGATTTTGGTGCATATTTGAGGATAGGTTTGTGCCAGACCAGAGATAGATATTGAGGATAGATTTGTGCTAGACCGAAGGACTATGTTTAGTATAGATTTGAGATAGAGCTTTGGAGGTGATAGAGTAAGGATGATAGTCTCTAGTGGATAGAGATCCATTAAGCCAGGGAGTGAGGATAGGTGTCTTCCAGTGGATAGAGATCCATTAGCTAAAGGTAGTGGGGGCAAGAGTTCTTCTAGAAGATCACCAGCTAGAGCAAGTAGGAGATAGGAGTTCTCCTATGGATAGAGATCCATAAACTTGATTAGGGGATTGGTGTCTCCTTTGGATAGAGGTCCATAAACATTGTAATAGGGAAAGGATTCCCAAGAGATTGATTGAGAAAATTTTAGTGAAATATTTTCTCCGTGGAGTAGCCCACATTGGGTGAACCACATAAATTTTGGTGTCTCTATTGTGTGTGGTGATTTATGCATTACTTTGATTACTACTATTGATATTGCTATCTTTACATTGCATAATATTAATTGGGAAAGAAAAGAAAAAGTGGTCTTATACTATTCACCCCCTCTCAGTATAAGCTTGTGTTCTTCAATTGGTATCAGAGTGGGTTCCTTCGAAAGAGTTTAACAACTTGAAGGAAAAATTTACAAGAACACAATGGATTCTAAGAATGGATCATCAGATAATTCAACACTAGTATTTGATGGAAGTGATTATATATATTGGAGTATGAGAATGAATATTTACCTGATGGCACTTGGCAATGAGATTTGGGAAGCAGTTGAAAATGGATACGTACCACCAGTTGATCCACCTACAGATAAGGAAGGTAAGCTTCTACAACATTACAATTCAAAAGCAATGAATGCAATTTTGAGAGGTTTGCATAGAACAGAGTCCATAAAAGTTATGCATTGTCAAGATGCAAAAGGAATGTGGGATAAGTTGCAAAATATATATGAAGGAGATAAAGGTGTCAAGAAAGCAAAGATACAAAATCTCAAAGGACAATTTGAAGAATTAAGAATGAAGAATGAGGAAGACATTAGTTCTTATCTACTTTGAGTAGATGAGGTTGTTAATGCTATGCAAGGACTTGGACTTAAGGTGGATGAATCAGATGTTTGTGATAAGATCTTAAGGTCTCTTCCAACAAGGTTTAGTGAAAATATTTCAGCTATAGAAGAATCAAAGGATGGTGATTCTTTGACAAGAGATATGTTGCTTGGTATTCTTACAACTTTTGAGTTGAGAATAAAAGAACCTAATCCCCAGAAGGAAGCAACCTTCAAAGCAATCAAGAAGACAAAGGGTAAGAAGTCAGAATCAAGCAATGAGTCATCCAGTGATGAAGAAGCTAATTATGGCAGAAGGAATAAGGATTCAAGAAGATCTAGAGATACAAAATCTATTAAATGTTTCAATTGTGGAAAGTATGGTCACTATGCAACTGATTGTCAAGAAGCTAAAAATAACAATGATGAAGAAAAATAGGATCACAGAAATAGGGAATCAGAAAGATACAAGCACCAAAATAAAAGCAAGGATGGACAAAGAAGACAAGGAAAGAAGTTCTTTCAAAGGCAAAAGAGGAGCTACTATGCAGATAAGGCAAGTAAGTACTCAAGTGATAGTGATGCTAGTTTTTTAGATAATGATAGAGATGAAGTTCTATTCATGATTGAAGAAAAGGAAGTCAAGAAAAGGTCACCAATAATTCTCAAGTGTTTTAGATGTGGTAACTTTGGACATCTTGAAGATAGTTGTACAAGAAATGGTTTTAGTTTTAGTGATGATGAATATGAAGATACACTTGAAGGACCAGAAGAGAATATTCTAATGGCTCTAGAGAAAGAAGAAAGTGATCCTATAGAAGACAAGTCAAAAGAAAATGAAGATATGGACAAAGGCAAAAAAATAGAGGAAGAATCAGATAAAGAAGGATATGATCTCAAGGGAGAACTTATTTATGCTCTTGAAATAGTAAAGAAGGTAAGAAAGCAAAACTCTAAACTTGAGTTTCAGTTTCAAGAATGTGATGAAGAGAGAAGAATGCTTATAGAGGATCTAGACAAATCAAAGGCTAAGACAAAGAAGTTCAAGGATAAGCTAGAAGCAAAAGTCTTAGAATGTGAAAAGCTAGAACAAGAGGTAGCTTCATTAAGAATGGAAGTCAAAAACTCCAAAGTCAAGCTACAAGGGTTCAAAAATAGCTCAAAGAACTTAGATAAGTTCATCAAGATACAAAAGCCTACATCAAGCAAGATAGGTCTTGGATTTGAACAGGAACAAAAGAAATGGGAAGGAAAGTCAACCTCAAGTTCTGAAGGAGAAGAAACTTCAGAAGAAGAAACTTTAGAAGAAGACAATGTAAGAGAAAGTGAGACATCTGAGGATGAGTTGGACAACAGAAAGTTCAACAAGAACAGGAACAATGCACAAAGAAGAAACAGATGGAACAACAATCAGAATAGGTTAAGAGAGACTAAGAGACCAATGAGGTCAAGACAAGGAAGCTTCAATGGAATATGTTTTTCATGTCATAGGTTTGGACACATGGCTTCATAGTGCAGGACACATGAAAGATAGGAATATGGGAACAAATAACTTTTCCATGGGTATTGCTACTCATGTAATCAGTTTGGTCACAAGGCAATGAATTGCAGGGTTCATGATAGAAAAGGATATGGCTTCACTAGGAGAAATCCTAAGACATTTGCACCTCCAAGGAATAATAACATTAAGTGTTATAAGTGCAATAATGATGGACACACAACAAAGTGGTGTAGAGCAGACATTCCAGAATCAAGTATGAATAGGAATAGGAACAAGAATAGGAATATGGATATGAACATGAATAGGAACAAGAACATGAATATGGATATGGATATAAACAGGAACAGGAATATGGACATGGACAGGAACATGGACATAGAAACAATCAAAGAAATCAGAAGGATCAGATGAGAAGAAAAGAGGATAAAGGTAAAGATCAGTGCTTGCTAGGAGTAGAGATACTCCCACCCTAGAATTAACCACCTCAAGAGGAGGTGGGGGAGGGGCTAAGCTAAGAGGTTCATTCTTAGCCCCGAGCCCCAAAGGTGACCCTTTGCCATTGATGTCAAAGGGGGAGAGATTTGAGTAAGGGGGAGAGATTTGGTATTTGAGTAAAGAGGAGAGATTTGAAAAGAGCATTGAGCCAGGGGGAGCAATGTCCCAGGGGAGCAGAACAAAGAAAAGGTTAAGTTTTTGGTAAAAAGAATTTGGGTTGCCATCAATGACAAAGGGGGAGATTGTTGGACATTTTGAGTCAAAGTTGTCATTGATGTCAAGGAACGAAGTTGTCATTGATGTCAAGGAATAAGCTACCATTGATGTAAAAAGGTCAAGAGGAACAATGCAAAGGTTAAAGGCAAAAGAGCTTCATAATATTTTTAATATTATGTGGAAGCATAAGTTAGAAGGGTTTTTATTAAAACCATGGTTGAGCAAAAATAAAAGGCTTTTCATAAAAGCCCAAGGAAAGTTTTAATATTTATTTTATAAAATATTTAAATTCAAATTGAATTTAAATTTTATAAATAAATATTATTTATACAAAGTGGTAAAATCAAAGAAGGCTTTAATAAAGCCAAAGGGATTTAAAAGTTAATTTATAAAATTTAAATTCTAAAGAATTTAAATAATTTATAAATTAATTAGTTAAATATCGAAGCGCCGACGTTCAAGTTTGAAGGTGGAAATTGGTATATAAACTATATGCCTTAGAGGCATTTAGATATCCTTTTGCTCGAATAAGAAAAACGTGCAATCGTGTGTTGTGAGAACTCATGCGAAGAAGGAGACAAGAATCTTGTCTTAAGCGCCAACGAAAAAGGGATAAAGTCGATGAGCACCAAAATTCAAGAGCCATCTAGGCAGCGTGGCCTAGTGGCAAGTGGTCAAAGGCTAAGGTGCTTAGGTGCGGAGTGACCCATGATCGATTCACAATGGCAACATTATTTTGTTGGTTGTGTTTGAAGCGTCGAAGGAAGCGATGCATGATTTTTGCTTAGGTGCATTAGGGGAGCATTATAGAGCACGTGGTGCTCTTTACTCCCTAAGCGAGCACCTAGCTCATGTGGTGGTTGGAGCCATGGCTAGGGCACTGGTTGAGGTGGCATCGTGAGTTCGAGTCCCACCAAGGCAAAGGTAATAAAATTTTGATTATATTTTATGATGCCTAAGGTTTGACATGAGGTCCTAGGGAGTTAAAAGGGTTAGTTAAAAAGGTTTTTAATTAATCATTATTTTTGGTTAATTGGAGGAATAAGGAGTTAGATTTATTTTTAAATAAAGTATTTGTGTCACATTGATTTATTGAAGATTTAAAGTGTTGAGAGGACTTCTTGCCATTGAGTTATTTTGAGAAGGAGATTGTATTGACATTATTCTTGGTATTGAATATTATTTTAATTGGGAGATTATAAGGTGTATTTGGTCAATCATTTTTGTATATGTTGATGGATGCTTTCTTTAAGATGGAGTGATAAGGTGTATGTGTGGTTTGATATTTGCATTGTATCTTTGAGAGAGTTTTATCATCTTCTAACCTTCCTTTGAGCTTGGAAAAGAGGTGTTTGTGGTTGTGGCAGATTTTAGAGGTTCCTTCATCATCAAGAAAAAGGTATGAGCACATTCTTCCATAGTTGAGTTGATTGGTTGGTTTTCTGGAAAATAAGTTTGGAGTGAAAAGGACTTGATTAGGGTTTCCTTATTGAGTGTGTTGAGTTAATGCTTCAAGGTTTTCTAGAATAAAGAGTTGTTGTTAAAACCTTGTTTTATAAGCATTGTTGTTGAAGCCATTGGTTGTGTGAAGAACTTGAACTAGGGTTTGCAAAGAACATGAGTATCATTGTTATGTGAAGATTGTCTTATAAGCATTGTTGTTGAAGTGAGTTATTGTGTGAAGAACTTGAACTAGGGTTTGAAAAGAACATGAGTATCATTGTTATGTGAGATTGGTTGATAAGCATTGTTGGAAACATTTTGAGTGAAGGATCATATGCTTGGACTAGGGTTTGTAAGCAAGGATTGTTTCATTGAGTGATTGGTTGAGTAGAGTTGGTTGAGCCTAGTCAAGTGGATGTGTGAAGTGATTTTTCAAGTTCCATAAAACAAACTATTCTATATTATGAATTGATTTGAGAAAGTGATTGAGTATTGAGTTGAATTTGAAGCATATTGAGTCTCTAACAATTCTCTGTATGTTTCTGAAAGAGTGATTGAAGTGATTGAGTATTAGTGAATGTGAAGCATATTGAGTCTCTAACAATTCTCTATTATGTTTCTAAAAGAGTGATTGAGCATTGTGATGAGTATAGAGCATATTGAGTCTCTAAAAATTCTCTTTATGTTTCTATGAGATTGGAAAAGTTCTAGTGTGGACTTGTTGAGAAGATTTGAGGTAAGTCTTTGAGAAGACTTGTGGATAGATTTGGGTAAGCTTTTGTGGAAGCTTACAATACAGATTGAGAGCAGATTTGGATAAGTTCTTGTGAGAACTTATTGAGCATATTGGACAAGTTCTAGAGAGGACTTGAGGATAGATTGGTGTGAGATTTTGTGGAAGCTTACAAGGCATATTTGAGATAAGTCTTTGAGAAGACTTGAGAGCAGAGTTGATTGATTGATTTGTTCAAACCTTGAGTTAAGGTTTGGGGTAGATCCAATAGAGTTGATTTGAGATTGAGTCAAGCTTTGAGTTAAGGCTTGAGGAAAGATATTGAGGATATTTGTGCTAGACCGAAGGACTATGTTTAGTACAGATTCGAGGATAGAGTTTGGTGCAGATTTGAGGACAGGTTTGTGCTAGACCAGAGATAGATATTGAGATAGATTTGTGCTAGATCGAAGGACTATGTTTAGTACAGATTTGAGATAGAGCTTTGGAGGTGATAGAGTATAGAGGATGATATCTAGTGGATAGAGATCCATTAAGCCAGGGTAGTGAGGACAGGTGTCTTCAGTGGATAGAGATCCATTAGCTAGAGTAGTGGGGGTAACAGTTCTTCTAGAAGATCACCAACCAGAGCAAGAGGAGAAAGGAGTTCTCCTATGGATAGAGATCCACGAACTTGATTAGGGGATTGGTGTCTCCTTTGGACAGAGGTCCATAAACATTGTAATAGGGAAAGGATTCCCAAGAGATTGATTGAGAAAATTTTAGTGAAATATTTTCTCCGTGGAGTAGCCCACATTGGGTGAACCACGTAAATTTTGGTGTCTCTATTGTGTGTGGTGATTTGTGCATTGCTTTGATTACTGCTATTGATATTGCTATCTTTACATTGCATAATATTGATTGGGAAAGAAAAGGAAAAAGTGGTCTTATACTGTTCACCCCCCTCTCAGTATAAGCTTGTGTTCTTCAACAAGAGGTAAGGGCACATTATCCTTGAGAGTGATTGTTGGATGTTTTGAATGCTAAGTTGGAGTGAAAAGGATTGTTTGATAAGCATTTTTAAGTTTGGTTTCTAGAATGAAATTTGATACTAGAAACCTTGTTTGATAAGCATTATTGGAAATATTGAGTAAGCTTTCATATGCTTGACTAGGGTTAGTGAAAAAACATGAGTATCATTGTTATGTGAAGTTTTGAACTATCCTAAACTAGGGTTTATGAAATATCATGAGTATCATTGTTATGTAAGGTTTGTTTGATAAGAATTGTTGAATATGATTTCATTGAGTGATTGGTTGAGTGGAGTTGATTGATCTTAGTTTATTGGAAGTGTTGGAGTGATAGTTCAAGTTTTGTGAAACAAATTGTTCTTTATTTCTAAATTGAGTTGAAGGAAATATTGGAAGTGATTGAGCATTGTTGTGAGTGTGAAGCATATTGAGTGTAACAATTATCTATATATTTCTATGGTAAAAACAAGAGAGATATTGGAAGTGGTTAAGCATTTTTGTGAGTGTGAAGTATATTGAGTCTCTAACAATTCTCTATATGTTTTTGTGAGATTAAAAAATATTCTAGGTGAAACGTGTTTGTGTGATTGAAGAGGTTTTCTGTGAAATATTGAGATTGATTTGAATAAGATTTTGTGAAAGCTAGTGGACATATTTGAGTAAGTCCTAGAGTGGACTTAAGGACAAAGTTGAGTAAGATTTTGTGGAAGCTTACAATGTAGATTTGAGATAAGTCTTGGTGAAGACTTGTTGATCAGATTGGACAAGTTCTAGTGAGGACTTGTTGAGAAAATTTGAGACAATTCTTGGTGAAGACTTGTTGAGCATATTGGAAAAGTTCTAGTGAGGATATGTTGAGCAGATTTGAGACAATTATTGGTGAATACTTATTGAGAATATTTGTTCTAGATCGAAGGACTATGTTTAGTGTAGATCAGAGATAGAGATTGAGTATATTTTTTCTAGACTGAAGGATTGTGTTTAGTTCAGATTTGAGATAGAGTTGAGAGTAGCTTTACAGGTGATAGAGTACAAAGGACAGTAGTCTCCAGTGGATAGAGATCCATTATCCAGGGTAGAGAGGATATAGGTATTTAGTGGAGAGAGATCCATAACCTAGAGAAGTGGAGGTAGTAGTCTTCTAGAAGATCACCAACCAAAGCAGAGGAGAAGTTCTCTTGTGGATAGATATCCATGAACTAGCTGAGGGGATTGGTGTCTCCTATGGATAGAGATCCATTAACTTGATTAGGGTATTGGTGTCTCCTTTGGATAGAGGTCCATAAATATTGTAATAGGGAAAGGATTCCCAAGATATTGATTGAGAAAATATTAGTGAAATATTTTCTCTGTGGAGTAGCCCACATTGGGTGAATCACATTAAATTGGTGTCTATATTATGTGTGGTGATTTATGCATTTATTTAATTAATACTATTGATATTGCATTGATATATTGGATTATATAGATTGAATAAATAAAAGTAAAAATTAGTCTTATACTGTTCACCTCCCTATCAGTATAATATTGTGTTCTTCACTACTGCATATAAATGGGTACCAAGCAAGTTCAAGAACAAGGAGGAGATATAATTTCAAGATTCGTTCATCACTTTATGGTATGCATGAATCGCTTGAATTAGTGGCTCATTATCTATCGCACATCCTATTTTATGTAGTATTAACACTATTGCATGATGTAGGTCTCATTGGTTTAGCCACAACAATTTATTATAATAGTTTTAATGTAAGATATTTTAGATATTTGAACCAATAGGGTTATAAATAAGAGGATCAACCTCTTGTTCATGGTTATAAATAAGATAGTTGTATGGACTTAACTGTTGGAAGGAGTAAATACTATAAAGGTCCCTGTTTAACCTATGGTTCAAATATCTTGTAGAACAAGTATGTATGAATGGATGGATGTTTTTGATTTAGCTAAGTAAATGTGCATGATATTAATTCTTATTTTTGGATTCTTGTTCATGTTTATTTCTTAGTCCTAGAATTGCTAATCTATGAAGCTAAATATTGATTAATCATGTTCTGTGTATGATAAATAACTGGTTGGTCTATTAAGAGGTCGTGGTAGTTGCTCCATTTCATGGTTTTGTTCATTTCTTGCTATTGCTTAATTTATACCATATCAAGTTCTAGCTTTGACTACATTTACATTCCTTTCTAGCACTCTTTTATTTCCCCAAGTTACTTTCAAGCTAGTTAGAACTTCCCAAAGGAACCAACCTTCTCTGGATATTGGATGAGTTAAACCTTGTAGTTTGATCATTCATTCAATGTTGGCCATGTCTTGGGTGTAATAAGAAATCATAGGTAGATTTTGAACCAATAGTGACCATCTTGTTTACCTTCACCATATCCAACCTAACCTCCACCTACCTCTGCCTAGGTGCACTAGCTCCCCTATGTTGCCTCTCCTCTATCCATTGGATGGTATCTCACAAGGCTAGCTACGTGCCTTGATACATAATTTAACACCTCTAAATATATAAAAATGGTGAGATCCTCAAGGTAATAGTACTCTTATACCATCATCTATAGCTAAAATCCACCCCAACATCATCAATCCTTGGGTTGACATAGAGAGGATCATATATATCCTCCTTTATGAACTTGGCTACATTAGTGTCCCTAATGAATCTTAATGGATCTCTTCATACCCATTTGAACCAATAGTCATCCAAGTTTGTCACCTCTTGTAGGATGTCAAAATACCTCTATACCTAGTCAAATCAATACACCTCTAGCATGTCCTAGTTCATAGTAACCCATTAGATCCTCCAAACCCTATCCAACTTGTAGCTATCCTCTACCCACCCAAGGTGTTGATGCTATAGTCACTAGATGATCATACAATCTCTTATATCATCTATCACCTTTCACCTAGTGGTAGGATATCTACATACATCCTCTAGACATACTCAAAGTGTTTGGCCCATATATATGTAGACACCCAATTTTGACATGCCAAGCAAGATATTACAAAATTAGTCTCAAAAACCATAAAAATTCCCAAAATTGGTTACAAATGCTATAAAACCTTAGTCTAATCATTTATTGATATTTTTATCATCATTTTCACCTTTACCAAATTCACCACTCTGATCAAATTCGCTAGTGGTAAATTTGGCAAGTTGAGTGGTGAATTTGACAAAACTGTAGAAATTGACTCTTGACACTCAAAATCAGTTCTAACCAAATTTACCATTCCTAAAAAATTCACCAATGGAAAATTTAGCTAGTGGAAAATTTAGCAAAAATGCAAATTTCAAATTTTAAAAAGTCATTTTGGCTCCCTAATCAAATTTGCCACTTGGGTTGCCAAATTCACTAGTGGTTAACAATAGTGAATTTGGCCAAACAACTTGGAATATTTAGCATGAGCTAGAAGTATGTGTATTGCAATATTCTATCCTCTAACATTAATCCCATACACCCTATAAATGCAATAGATACATTCATTTCAATTAAATCCTATCCATTTCCCCCCCAATTCTCCTCCCAAATCCTATTTAAGGACTCCCTTGGGTATGCATTTGACATGGTTTTTCATTGTAACTATACTCTACTAAGATTTTTAGCATACCTCTCCTAAGATTTTTTTTCATAGTATTCCTCATTCTCAAGTTTTTCTTAAACATTCCAAGAATTTTCCAAGCATTTGGAGCACTTTGCAAGCATTGGAGACAAGCCAAGTAAGGCAAGGAGGACATTGGAGTAAGGAGGCCACCATTGGTAAGAAAGAGAGATCTTATAGATTCTCTCTTCTCTCCATTCATCTTTGCTTCATTTCATTTTTTCCTCTAGGTTGTAGCCTTGCTAACTTATGTTTTTCCTTTTGGTTTTTTTCCTTTTCATGCTTTTACTCTCTTTCAGAAGGCTCTAATATTTGTTTTGCAGCCATTAAACTTGTGTTTACAGATCTTTCATTCAATCATATAACTCTTATTTTACCTTTAAAATCTCTCTTGTAGGTTTACTTTAACTTGCATTCATTTTATCATCACATTTTGGGCATAATCCTCTATTTTTGTAGGGTCTTGTTGCATTTTATAAGCATATTTCATGTTATAATATTTGTTGTACTCTTATTTATAGTATTCCTATTTATGTAGGTAGCATACTAACTTCTTTAATTCCTCCATGCTTATCTAATTTTATGTTTCTTTCATTTACAAGCATTAAATCTAGTTTTGCACCTCTTTTAACAATTTATTTCCATGCATTATATGTAGTTTTATATTGCATATATATCAATTTCAAATTAATTTTTTAAGGCAAGGTGTTGATGATACAAGGCTATTATTGCCTTGCTATCTCACTCTCTTGGCCAAGCTCTAAGCACTTCCCACTATAATCCCCTATCCCTTTTATTTAGTGTTGTAGATTTCACTAATTCTTGGGCAACATTTTACATATTTTGTCATTCTCATCAATCTCCATTCCTAAATGCTAATTTACTTTACTGGGAGTTATATTAGCTATTTAATATCATTTCTAACATTATTTAATGTATTTTAAGCCTTCTACATCTTCATTTTAGTTGTAATTTTAGTCATTCTAACTTTTTGCTTACTGCTATAATTTTTACATGCTTTGGGCAGTATTTACATACCTCTACATCTTCATTTTATTTCATCATTTAAGTACTAATTTTCTCTAATTAGAAGTTGAATTAGTTATTTTAAATCATTTCTAACATCATAGTATTAAATTTCCATTCCATTTCATCTCTGTTTAATTAAAATTTTAGTTATATTTGATACTGTCATCATTCTTACATACATCTTAAATTAAATTATTAAATTCTTTTATTTAGTGGCTTAATTCTTTAATTTTATCAGTTATAGACCTAGAAAATATCATTAAAATCATTCTCTTGTAATCTCAGCTCAAACCCTATCCCAATCTATCCAAAACATCACCCGAAATATTCAATTCCTATGCATAGATCAAATTTGCCACCCTGCCCATTTTAGTGGTGAATTTGGCAACCAAAAAATACTTAGAATCAAATTCACCACTACCAAATTTGCTAGTGGTGATTGTTGGTCCGGCTTTCATGCACACCCCGGGAAAAAGGATGAAGGCAAGGAAAGCTCCGGAGACACCCACGGGATTGATCCCACTCATATTTAGGATCTGGCTGGTTATCCAAGGTGCGAGTTACAGAGTTGGGTCGAATGGCAATTCACTCTTTTCCACTTCGGGAATAGATTTCAATATGGACTGCTCTGTTACCTTACAGGGGGTTCCTGAACTTGTTCAGTAGTTGCAAAAGTTGTTGACAATCAGATTTAACTTGAATTCTAGATCTAGCTCTCATGGGTCAGCAGATTTAAATAAAAGGCAAACAAAGAAAATAAAAATGGATCATTCACGGTAAGCAAAGAGAGGGTAGGGTAGGGCAGAAAAGAGAAGTTTATCAAACATCAATTGTAAACCCAAACTGTCAATCTTATCTATGTTATCAGCTTCACAACAGAACAAATCCCAGAAGAAAGTGTCCAATCAGTCTAAGATCACTTTCAACTAAGAGCACAAGGCGAAGTGAAACAGATCTAGCAGAAAATCATAAATCCAAGGGCAACTGGTTAAAAGCGGTATCTTTCACCGACGACCTAGCTCGCACAGTGAAGACAGAGCAATTAGAACAAACTTACACCTGAAATCTGTAATTTCCCCTAGCAGACAATAGAACAACTGAAGCCTAACAGCATATTTAATCTTGACAATGGCAGATTTACAGAATATATCTAACAAACTTTAAATGGAACGGATAACAAAAGAAAATACACTTATCACACTCGCAAAAGATTAGGCTCCCGGCCATGCTATCACAGAAAAGCTAAAGCACATCAACTCCAAGTCCAGAAACAAAGGATTTCACAAAATTTGCAAGAAATTGCTTATAAGCCTTTATTTCTAAGTCTCCGCCTCCTGCGATTACATTTAGAATTTGTATTTATAGACTCAGGACAGACCCTGATCTTTTCCAAAATATCTTGCTCAAACCCTAAATCTTATCGCACTTAAACCCTAGGACCCGGGTTTTACAATAAAAATCCATTTAAAAATCAAAGTCCGGATAGAACTTAACCCTTCTGCAAATCAGTGCAATTAGTCGCCATAAATGGAGAACATAAAATCAAATGCAACTTGCATTCATTCGCATCTGCAAATAAATGCTTTCATTAATTCTGCTGGTGAGCCGGATGAGTCACCACTTCTCCATCAATTCGATCTCCGCAAATCCATCCCGAAGTTGAAATGGTCTCCATGCTATCAATTCTGCAATAAATCTCCATTAAATGCATTTACCGACAGCTTCTCTCCTAGCATGGCGGTCCTTGACTAAATCCGCACTTTATCTTTGCCTTTATGGTCTTTCCCGGTTGTCCCGTAAGTGCCAGGTGGAATCCTGCATGAAAGACAAAAAGATGCATTAGATTAGAGCATTTTAATTAAATCAGAAGCTTTAAACATTAAAAACAAATTAAATCCGCAAAATAAGCTTGCATGTCGGCCTCTGTTTGTCTCATTCACGCTTTGACACGTGTCGCTACCCCAGGAAGCCTTCTGTTTCCCGCCGGAATGCACTTTCAGGTCAACTATGACTTTCTCTCTCCTACCGCGATTCTGCGACATGTCACGATTTCGCGACATGTCGCGAAATCGTGACCCTGCCAGAGCATCGGCAACTTCCTCCCTCGTCGGCCGCGAAAACGCGACATGTCGCGATTTCGCGACATGTCACGAAATCGCGACCGTTCCTGGCCTCCGTACGCTTCTTGATTTTCAACCGCGATTCTAGAACACGTCGCGATATCGCGACAGTTCCCTTACCTGCATGCGTTGACCGCGTTGACCGTGATTTTGGAACATGTTTCTGACTTACCCGATTTTTCATCCTGCAGCCCACTTTCTCTCTCCTGCGCGAAAATACGACATGTCGCGATTTCGCGACATGTAGCAAAATCGCGCTCTCCGTACAGCTTGCTTCTCTCTCCCAAAAACTGTCGCGATTTCGTGACATGTCGCGAAATCGCGACCTTTCTGGCACTTAGCTGCATTTTGACTTACCTGTCGCGATATCGCGACATTTCCGAAAATGGAAGTGTCGCGATATCGCGACACTACCAAAAATGGAAAGTTTGATTTTTCAGTGAATTTATGCAACTGTTTTCTGGATTTTCTCGGTACCGGTGCAAGATTTTTCTTGTGCATGAATGATTCTAGCATGTAAAAAGTGAATTCTTGGATAACACAGCTAGAATGCAAGAAAAAGCACAACTTTAAAAAGGAGGCAAGCAAATTTGGATTTAAAACCTGAAAAGATCAAGAGGGTCCCTGCTTCAAAAAATGAAAGTTCAGAATTTTCTAAGGATGGAATCTCATTTTTCAGTGGGGGTGTGTTGCTTATCAACAAATGGCGATATCTCGCGGGTAAAATAGTAGCACTATTTTAGAACCCAAGACTCGGGTTTCAAAACAAAAAGACCATGCATCATGCCTTGCCACGAACATTCTTCACAATAAATTGACTACTAACTGCCAGCTGTTAAAATTTCCCAAGAACATACTAGGCTGGATTACTTCAAGGAAGATTTCTGATGTGCAATTTCAAAGGTATAGAAATTTCTTCAAGGATGATTGAATTGAATGATAAACTTGGATTAATCAACTTTTCTAGATTGTAAATGGGGAAACCGAGTAGAGCTCTGTTTACTAGTTTAGCTTTTTACAGCCTAGACAGAGTTACCCTTTAGATTTACACGACCCAATTTACAACTGTAGGGCAGAATCTAATATTGGCTGCCTCTTTTAATTGTAACTTTTTTTTTTTTTTTTTTTTTTTTTCTTATCTCTCTTTTTTTTATCTCTCTTCTTTTTGAAATATATCACTATCTGGAAGACCTTAGAGAAATTACAATTTTCTTTTAATATTTGATCAATCTGGAACTGTTTCAGTCTAGGCATTGATAGCCTCTGGTGACACCCAAATAATTGCATGAACCATAGTCCCCTCTCATAACCAGACTTTTCTTGGATTCCCGGGAGTTCCTCCAACTAAACAGCATAGCAGTTTTTCTATCATTAAAACAACTGTGGCAAGCAAGACACAAGATCCAATCATCTCTCTACCTTTATCCTGGATAACAAAATAGTTCCACAGTTCAGAGCAAGCAGACTATCTCAATTAGAATAATGAGCAGAATGGGGAGGCACTGGATTGATGATTTATCAGCTAGGAATAAAACAATTTTTTAGCAGGCTGACTTTTCATTGATTGCTCAGGCAGAGGCAAAGGACAAAAAATTTTAGAAGCCAAAGGACTTTATACAGGCTTCCAAGGACAGGCACAGGCTTTAAAGCAAAACAAAATAAAACTGCATAGACTGCAAATAAAATAAACTAAACACTGAAAACTGCACAGCTGTACAGACAAAGGAATAAAACAAACTGCAAGGCTATTTACAAAGGATGCAAAGCACAGCTGTACAGGCAGCAAAATTAAGAACTAAAACAAAAGACCGTACAGACAGCAAAGAAAAGGAAAAACAGGGAAGAAAATAAAAACTGTACAGGCAATAAAAGAAATAAACTAAAAGAACTGAAGCAAATAAAAATTGCTGAACTGCAGCAAAGCTAAACTGCAACAGCACTGAAATAAACTAAACTGCAACTGAAATAAAATAAACTGCAACTGCAACTGCAACTGTACAGACATTTAAAAATAAAACTGCACTGACAAAGAAATAAACTGAAAAACAAATAAATTAAAACTGCAGAGCATTAAAATTAAACTGAAACAGATTAAAACTGCACAGACATTGAAATAAAAACTGCACTGACAAAGAAATAAAACTGAAAAACTTCAAAGCTTATTTACAATGCATACATATGTTACAACTTCCCTTCATACTCAAAAAATGCAGCAGTTGGGAAAGCAGAGAAATGGTGCTTTAAAAAATTTTGACCATGCAAGTAATTTAAAAAAAATTACCTTTCAGGTCCTGTTGACGAAATGCACTCCAGACTGTGCTTCAAAAATTTGCTATCTGGGAAAGACTTGGGTTTACTGTCTTCCCTGTCCCATTTGAAAAACAAATCTGCAACTCCTTCAAATTAAACAAATCATATAATAACAAATCATATGATAACATGTTTATGCTTCTAATTAAAGGGTTTGCAGAGTTCTTTCAAAAGGACTGAATGTAAAAAACCCCCAGGATCAAATACTTTAAAACCTTGACAGACCCAGACCACCACATTTTCAAAATGATGTGACAACTGAAAGAAATCATGTTTTATCTGTATGCCCTGGTTCTTAACAACTTGAACATTTTGTGGTTGCTGCACTGCTTCAATATCCAGGACTTCAATTTTTATCCCTCTAGCAGAATGCTTACAATTTTCCTTTTCACCTGAGCCTTGCTTAGACTTAACCTCATCAATGTGCAATGTCCAAACATCATTGTTGTTATTGATTAGGGCTATAATTGTTCTCACCTTTTCAGTTGCCAAATCATAAACTCCAATATCTGCATCAACACAGTTTATAGCCTCCTCTTTGACATTATGTTCAGAAGTTGCAGGCTTATGTTGAGACAGTTCATCAATTCCAAGTTGGCTGACCACATTCATATTTACCATCTTTTCCTCCTTTTCTTGAAATTCAACAGGTGGTCCAGAGTAAGCCTCAATCAAGTTAATGTTTTGTCCAACAATCTGAGGCAGTTCATAGAGGGTGATGTCAGCTTTAAGTTCCCTCATATCCTCAATGATGCTATCCTCCTCAGTTACTTCTGCATAGTGAGATTGAATCTCACTTTCATCATCCTCTGATGAGGAAGGATCATTATTAAGTTCTGGACTCTGACATCTCAAATTATAACTATCCATTTTGAATTGTTGAAAATCTTGCATTTCATCCACAGAAGTCTGTACAAGACTTTCTGTCTCTTCGGGAAAAGTGACAGAATCTGAAACCCTGGTTGTACTATTTTTGGGTGAACTAGAAAGATCAATATTTCTTTGATCTCTAGGAAAATTTAACTCACCAGGAAAAACTTCAGATTTTGGTGGTGCCAGATCACAACTGTTTAGTTCAAGCACCTGCACTTTGAACTTGTCAGAACTTTTCTCTGTATTTTGCACATGCTGAGTGGATGTGACAGTTAACGTAGTCTCCTTGGGTAGAGCATGACATGTTGGCACTAACTCATGATGTGGAATGGGGTCTGGAACAGGCATGTTCTGTGTAACATAGGATATCAAAGGGCTGCTCAAAATTTGAGGCCCTAACTGTCTTTCAAGAATTAAGGCTTCTTTATAAGCCCCTGCCAGGGTTGTGATATTAATATCTCTCTTGAGGAAAATAGAGGTCACCGAATCCAATGCATTCTTGTAGATTTCTAAGGCCAGATTTGCATTTGGGATGTAATGGCCAGTCATTCTACCGTAAGCTCTTTGGAACCTCATATTGAAAGACCTGACAGTTTCTCCCGACTCTTTCTTGATGTTGGAAAATTGCTGATATAAAATGTTGGGATCTATCACTTCACCGAACTGTGATATAAAAGCTTTCTCTAGATCATCCCAACTAGTAATGGAATTGCTGGTGAGGTTTAAAAACCAGTCATAAGCTCCCTCCTGGAGAGTGAACGGGAACAATCTACAGGCAACATCTTCATGCTGTATATTCAATAATCTTAAAGCATTTTTAAAAGCTAGCAGATGTTCTTCTCAGTTCTTGTCCCATCATGTTTATACCTAGGGAGGTATCTTTCTGGACTTCTGGGCAAGTCATGGGCTATACCCGGAATGTTCAAAGCTGTGGAGCCCAACCAATTTGCCATTAATACTTGGCTGACAGTGATGTTCTGATTTGTAATTGGATAACTGCAAGTGATGATAGAACTGTTCTTAACAAACCACTGAACTTAAGGCCTTCTCTGGCAATTTCAAAAACTGTACTGACAACTTTAAAAACTGCACTGACAATTTAGAAAACTGCACTGACAATTTAAAAACTGCACTGACAATTTAAAAACTGTACTGACAATTTATAAAACTGTCTGGAGTTCACTGTGGGTCCTTCAAATGTTGCTGTTATGCCCTTACAACACTTGAACTGAGTTCATGCCCTCCTTCTAGCGCCAATTAGATGTTGGCTGAGGAGGAGGGGAAAATTGGCTACCAGACTTTGGATAAAATACAGTTTTACAGTTCCACATACAGTCGGATTTCTCAACTCAAGTGCACTAAGAACAGATGTTCTGTGGCCCTCCTTCTAGCGCCAATTAGATGTTGGCTGAGGAGGAGGGGAAAATTGGCTACCAGACTTTGGATAAAATATAGCTTTACAGTTCCACATATAGTCGGATTTCTCAACTCAAGTGCACTAAGAACAGATGTTCTGTGGCCCTCCTTCTAGCGCCAATTAGGTGTTGGTCCGGCTTTCATGCACACCCCGGGAAAAAGGATGAAGGCAAGGAAAGCTCCGGAGACACCCACGGGACTGATCCCACTCATCTTTAGGATCTGGCTGGTTATCCAAGGTGCGAGTTACAGAGTTGGGTCGAATGGCAATTCACTCTTTTCCACTTCTGGAATAGATTTCAATATGGACTGCTCTGGTTACCTTACGGGGGGTTCCTGAACTTATTCGATAGTTGCAAAAGTTGTTGACAATCAGATTTAACTTGAATTCTAGATCTAGCTCTCATGGGTCAGCAGATTTAAATAAAAGGCAAACAAAGAAAATAAAAATGGATCATTCACGGTAAGCAAAGAGAGGGTAGGGTAGGGCAAAAAAGAGAAGTTTATCAAACATCAATTGTAAACCCAAACTGTCAATCTTATCTATGCTATCAGCTTCACAACAGAACAAATCCCAGAAGAAAGTGTCCAGTCAGTCTAAGATCACTTTCAACTAAGAGCACAAGGCAGAGTGAAACAGATCTAGCAGAAAATCATAAATCCAAGGGCAGCTGGTTAAAACTGGTATCTTTCACCGGCAGCCTAGCTCGCACAGTGAAGACAGAGCAATTAGAACAAACTTACACCTGAAATCTGTAATTTCCCCTAGCAGACAATAGAACAACTGAAGCCTAACAGCATATTTAATCTTGACAATGGCAGATTTACAGCATATATCTAACAAACTTTAAATGGAACGGATAACAAAAGAAAATACACTTATCACACTCGCAAAATATTAGGCTCCCGGCCATGCTATCACGTAAAAGCTAAAGCACATCAACTCCAAGTCCGGAAACAAAGGATTTCACAAAATTTGCAAGAAATTGCTTATAAGCCTTTTATTTCTAAGTCTCCGCCTCCCTGCGATTACATTTAGAATTTGTATTTATAGACTCAGGACAGACCCTGATATTTTCCAAAATATCTTGCTCAAACCCTAAATCTTATCGCACTTAAACCCTAGGACCCGGGTTTTACAATAAAAATCCATTTAAAAATCAAAGTCCGGATAGAACTTAACCCTTCTGCAAATCAGTGCAGTTAGCTGCCATAAATGGAGAAGATAAAATCAAATGCAACTTGCATTCATTCGCATCTGCAAATAAATGCTTTCATTAATTCTGCTGGTGAGCCGGATGAGTCACCACTTCACCACTTCTCCATCAATTCGATCTCTGCAAATCCATCCCGAAGTTGAAATGGTCTCCATGCTATCAATTCTGCAATAAATCTCCATTAAATGCATTTACCGGTAGCTTCTCTCCTAGCATGGTGGTCCTTGACTAAATCCGCACTTTATCTTCGCCTTTATGGTCTTTCCCGGTTGTCCCGTAAGTGCCAGGTGGAATCCTGCATGAAAGACAAAAAGATGCATTAGATTAGAGCATTTTAATTAAATCAGAAGCTTAAAACATTAAAAACAGATTAAATCCGCAAAATAAGCTTGCATGTCGGCCTCTGTTTGTCTCATTCACGCTTTGACACGTGTCGCTACCCCAGGAAGCCTTCTGTTTCCCGTCGGAATGCACTTTCAGGTCAACTATGACTTTCTCTCTCCTGCCGCGATTCTGCGACATGTCGCGATTTCGCGACATGTCACGAAATCGTGACCCTGCCAGAGCATCGGCAACTTCCTCCCTCGTCGGCCGTGAAAACGTGACATTTCGCGATTTCGCGACATGTCGCGAAATCGCGACCGTTCCTGGCCTCCGTACGCTTCTTGATTTTCAGCCGCGATTCTAGAACACGTCGCGATATCGCGACAGTTTCCTTACCTGCATGCGTTGACCGCGTTGACCGCGATTTTGGAACATGTTTCTGACTTAGCCAATTTTTCATCCTGCAGCCCACTTTCTCTCTCCTGCGTGAAAATACGACATGTCGCGATTTCGCGACATGTAGCAAAATCGCGCTCTCCGTACAGCTTGCTTCTCTCTCCCAAAAACTGTCGCGATTTCGCGACATGTCGCGAAATCGCGACCTTCTCGGCACTTAGCTGCATTTTGACTTACCTGTCGCGATATCGCGACATTTCTAAAAATGGAAGTGTCGCGATATCGCGACACTACCAAAAATGGAAAGTTTGATTTTTCAGTGAATTTATGCAACTGTTTTCTGGATTTTCTCGATACCGGTGCAAGATTTTGCTTGTGCATGAATGATTCTAGCATGTAAAAAGTGAATTCTTGGATAACACAACTAGAATGCAAGAAAAAGCACAACTTTAAAAAGGAGGCAAGCAAATTTGGATTTAAAACCTGAAAAGATCAAGAGGGTCCCTGCTGCAAAAAATGAAAGTTCAGAAATTTCTAAGGATGGAATCTCATTTTTCAGTGGGGGTGTGTTGCTTATCAACAGTGATTTTGGTAGAAACCAGTTGTGCATTTGGAAAACGGTCATAATCCACTATAGGAGGTAAGCATACTCAATATTTTTTATCAAAAAGGGGTCTAATAAGTTTTTTAGACAAGTTTCTACCCTATCTAGTTTTTATACAAACCCCTCATAGTAGAAAACCCTAATTTTTTGTTTTTTTATGCAGATTTATCAAAATCACCACTTCTAGTGGTAAATTTTGTAGTAGTAGCAAATTTGGTAAATTTAGTGGTAAATTTGGCAACAAACTATAAACATAGGTGATTTTACCACTTGGTATTTTCCTAGCCTTGCATTTCCATTTATTTGTGTTTCCCTTCTATTTTCCACTATTTTACACCTTAAAATCACATTTATGTTGGAAAATTAAGGAATATCAACTAGAAATACAAATCACTAACAAAATAATTGAATTGCTTTACAAAATAACTCAATTACTTTACAAAAAAACTTAAAATTAGTCAGTCAAGGAATCCTAGACTTAATACTAGCTTATTAATCATTTTAAAGTACATAGGCAAAGAATAAAAAATCATTTAGTTGCATTTAGGCTAACTTGTATTCTTGCATTTTCCCTTGTTTTACCCTAAAATATCAAATATTTCTAGCTAGCTCATTCAACCTTGAAAAGCATATAGGATAGCTCTTGTTTTTGTGCATTTGTGTGACAAAATCTCTAGCATTGCATTTAGATGATCATTGACGATTTGTGTTTAAATAAATGTTAAGGCTTGAAAAGAGTCGAGATATATAGTGATCCAAAAACTTAGGTTTTTTCTTTGAATAAACCCATAAAACATCGATCAAAAAAGCATAACATCAACTCATACAATACCAGAGAAAGAAACATTGAGTAGGAGTCTAGTTATGTTGAGAATATTAGTATTCTTAGAGTCTCCTTTGGAAAGAAACCTTGAAGTGGGGAAGAAAATATTTTATCAAATCTCCCCCACACACACTTCACATTAAATTAGACTTAAGGGGAAAATAACAAGAATTTTATTACCCTCTACATATTTGGTGAACCTTACGTGAATAATTTTTTGCCTTAACAAAGATAAAATTTTGTTAAAATTAAACAAGATCATATAATTTGCTTTCTTAGCTTACATCACATTAAATTAAGATAATGATAACATAACCAATTGTTAAACCTACTGGGGGAAGGATAACGACCCCTTGAGTAAACTGAAGTACAAACCTTAGGGAAGAAATCTTCTTTAGCTAGTATATCATGGTGGATTAATGGGAGTCATAAGGAGGGCTTCTTCTCAAGATGACATAAGGATATCAAACATCTTCTATTATTTTCCATAAGTACTCTATAAATAAAACTCTAATAAATTAACCCCCTTCAAAACCAAACTTTCAAACCATGTCTCAACATCCTTACAACACTTGAAACAAGGGTGTGCCTTATACATCTCATGAGGAATCTTATTATGATAAAATTGAACGAGAAGTAAACCCTTGGTCACATCAAATGCCTAAGGAACAAGAAAAAAATGTTGAACAAATTTCTTTCCAAACTATAGATCTTGCCAAAGAATATATTAAAAAAAATGACACATTTCTAGATATTCTTAGAGATGAACTTAGAGAACAAGTAGAGAGAGAATCCACCATAATTCATGATAATATCAAATATTCTAATGATCAATAAACTATTGCTCAAATCAATAAAACTTGAAATAGCTTGGTGAGTCTCAATGTGGCTATTGCTCAACCTACTAATTCTAAAACACCTCCAACCATATCTATGAGAATGCCCGCTACAAGAAACCCATTTTCAACACCTCCTAATGATGCAAATAATACTACAAATCCCTTTCACACTCACAATGAAAGACCTAATCAAGTCTATCCCACCATAAAATCAAGTAAAAACTCTTTAACACTCATTAATATATATTTTATGTTGCAAACCTTCACTCAACCACATACACAACTAGTAATAACATTACCTACACAAACAAAACCTTCAACAAATGATATTCAAAATATCAACACTAAAATTTTGGACTTAGAAAAGAGGGACTTCAAGTTTGAAGAACTTGAGCATCTCTTCAAGGATCATATAAGTTAAAGTACTCTTTTGAAGAGTTATACAATGATTCATTAGACCCAACCATCCTTAACCATCCATTTCCAAATAACTTTGAAACTCCCAAGTTTCAAATGTAAAATGGAAAATAAGACCCCATTAACCATCTAAGGCTATTTTAAATAGCTTGTAGCGACATAAATCATGATGAAAAACTTCTCCTTAGGTTATTCCCTAAAATTATTAGTGGTTTATCATTAGAATGGTATTTTGAAATACCTCTCCACTCCATCACAAAGTTCAAAGAATTTATGAAAGTCTTCGTTAAATAATTTTTGATCTAAATAGATGATAAGGTCACCATAGACAACCTTTATCAACTTAAACAATCTAAGACTGAGAAATTCTTAGATTTATTAGCCAAATTGAGAGGCTTAGTAGGAAAAATTCAATATATTCCTCCTTCTAAAGAACTCTTACATATTTTCATATGAAACCTTCACGAATAGTTGTCATATCCTTTGGAAATGATGAAATTAACCTCCTTTAAAGAAGCCATCGATATTGCTAAAAGAGTAGAAGTCATCCTCATAATACGAGGACAAATCAACTATAACAAGAAAGAAGATGAAAAACCCCCTAATAAGGGGTAATACAAAAACAAGCATGTCATAGAAGATAGTGTAACCAACTCTCATCAAAATAATATAAACACTACTCATAATGCTCCTCAAAAGTTGGTTATCCAAAGAGAACACAAACCCCAAAAGTAATATACAAATACTGAATAGAGTCAAATGTCTATACTAAAAATTATTCTTGATTCTAAATTGATATAACTTCTACATGTCAGGCCTTGGGATCTATCCAAAGGAGCATATTTTTGGTATAGGCAACATGAATATTGTGACCTTCATAAAACAAAAGGATACACTACTGATAGATGTAGAAATTTAAAGAACCTTATCCAAGACCTCATTGAGGAAGGAAAAATAACATTTAATAAAATAGAAAATCCCAAAAAAGGTATGGAGATATTTCAAGATCCCTTACCAACACATAATAAAAAATCAGCCAACTTCATAGGCACCATTTTTTTATCTAGGTCTTTCCACACCATGACTAGGCAACAAGCAAAAAATCAATCTTTGGATCAACCTCCATTTGTTATCCCAAGAGAAAAGATCAATGTATCTAATAAGTCACCTTTAGTGCTCACACCTTATCAAAATACCTTACATACCTTCAATATCCATCAAAAATTAGAGGAAGTACCTGCAAAGATCTCCTTTCTAGAATTGCTGAAAATCTCACCTACTCATAGGGAAAAATTGCTGAAAATCTTAAGTAAGCAAAAGTAGATAAAGAAAATTAAATACTAGAGGAACCTCTCATATAATTAGAGGATACTTCCCAATAATTCTCTTCCAATTATCAAGTCAACTTCATTCATCAAAAACTATATCCCTTCATAGAACTAGTAAGTATGTTCCTATCTCCTCATGATATAGGCATATCCAATAGGAAAGGACTTAAAATCCAAATAGGATATTGTACTTTCATTCATGGGGGAAATTGTAATGAACCTATTTTCTCATTCCATATATCTTTCATCAATATATCAAAATATTCAACATGCATCCACAAATAAATTAATTTGCACAATAAATTACTCAAAAAAATAGAGATTGAGTATACCCTTGAGGTAGGGGAACACCATCCAATGCTCCTTTTGGAAGGAAGCCACTCCATAAAATATCTAGCTCCATGAGACAAGACTTCTCCAAGAATACATCATAGATTCTAGATGTATTTTACAATATGGGTGCATCTCTATTTATAAAAGAGAGTGATGGTTCACCTTCCATGAGTTACAAGATCACCCATGTGGAGGTTCACCTTCTATGAGTTACAGAGTGCATGACAATATTCCTCGTGGTTACAAATGAAAATATTTCCCAACGGTTACAAGTATGATTCTATGACATACCTATTTCTATTTTGACATGTGGCCTTCCTTACTCAATAATTAATTTATGGCTCATACCATTATACAATACAATATTAAATACCTATCTTGGTACCTAACATTCCATCCCCCTTACAAATGTTTCATCCTCGAAATATTAGAAGAGGCTAAATAATACGATCTTTTGAGCCATGCTGGATAATGGTACCAGTATCGATCATCCATCCATACAAGTGGAACTATGACTGGGGGTGGTCTTCTTTGATGTTGATGCCATGTGTTGAAAGCATAAATTTCATCTTTTTTCATCCATACCTTCTTGCATTTAAAACTTGTAGCATACCCAAATTTTTGGCTCCTTGGGTTCCTTATATGTCCCTCATTGTTCTTATGTGGCCTCAAGCCCTATCGCCATGATTGTTGCCTTTCATGGTGGTGTCAATGGAGATATACTCCAACCTTATCCTGATATTAAACCTATTTTTTCTCTTCTTTCTTACTTTCTTCTATTGATTCTTTCTTTACTTTTGTTTCCTTGATTTTTTTTTTGGTAAATAAAAGTCTTCATTAATTACCGGGTTTTGCAGGTTAACCCAAAACCTATTACAATATCCAACCTTCTACTGATATTGTAGATCCTAGTCATCCTTGAAATTTTCTTAACAAAAATTGTGTTGAATCCCCTACAACACCTTACTAACAAAACACACCATACCTAAACATAATTGTAAACATTACTTACATTGACAGGAATTGAAGTTTGGAACTTTGCACTTGTGAAACTTGTTGCTTGCCCATTTCCTATTCTTTGTCAGAATATTCCAAGGCTTACACCCTGTTACCTTCATTTCCAATTTGGTATGATTTAGAGGGAAACCCCATAGTTATTACCAGCTCCATGGGGAAAGAACACCCATTCATCTTTCTCCTTAACAAGTAGGTTTATTTTCATGACTAATAATGTTTTCCACTTCACGTGGCACACCTTGTGTCCATGTCACCAAACTACCAACATCAACACCTATGTTGGCTAATTTGTCAGCTGACCTGTTGGCCTCATGGTACACGTGACGAGCCCTCCTGTTATGTCTTGCTACAAAAAGGATCCTCACTTCATGGATGACTCTCTTGATTCTCCATGGAGGTTTTTTGCCATTGGTTAATAGGTTGATGATGTTCATAGAATCACCTTCAATCATCAAGTTACCTTGAGTTGCTTGGGCTACTTGCAACCCTCTCCAAAGGGCTCTAGCTTCTGCTTCATTATTAGTTCTGATTCCCAATGGTTCAGCGAAGGCCTTGACCAGATTTCCTTGATGATCCCTAATTATTCCTCCAGCTCCAGCTCTTCCTAGGTTCTCCTTGGCTGCACCATCAAAATCTATTTTAAACCAACCCTATGGGGGTGGCTCACAACAAATCTCATTTTTGGGATTGGGCAAAGGAATGGAAGGTTTGTCCTCAATACCTAAGGCCCGAGCTAATTGTTTTTCTTGGGGAAGAATTGAGTGGTTCTCATCCACTAAGGTGCTAAGGTTTTCTTTCACAAAGACAATAATCCTGTTGAGGATGGTTTTGGGTTGTGAATTGTATCCTTAAAGGTTCTATGGTTCCTTTCTAGCCAAATCTGCCAGAGAAAATGATTCCAACAGATTTTCCATAGGTACTTAAGTTTTAGGCTAACAAAGGGTTGAGGCCATTGATGGAACACTTCGGATATAAGAGAAGGCTTAACCCACGAGATCCTAAAGGCTTGGAAAATTTCATCCAAGATGGACTCCACTACCGGACACTCTAGAAAAAAGTGTTGGGTTGTCTCCCATCCTGCCCTGCACATGTAGCAACGGTTAGCAATAACCATACCTTTGGATAACATATTGTCCATAGTGAGGATTTTTCCTTGAATCACCAGACATGAAAAAAAGGATATTTTAGGAATTAAGCCTTTGATCCAAACCAAACTCGGTTGAAATTGTTGACCTTCCACATTGAGAAGCAAATTATAGGCAGAATTAACTGTGAAGTCACCACTTTCAGTCTTAGCCCAAACAATGTGATCTTCATCCTCTCCAAAGGGAATAATTTGCTAAGTTAAAATGTTAGAAAGCTCTTCAGACTCTGCTTCAAAACCCTGTACTCTGATGTGTTTCCACCTGTTGATATTTATATCCCGACACATATAATTTACAACCTTCTTCCCAATATGCTGCTCCATATGCTCTTGAATCCTATCCAAACGAGGATTCTGGGATAACTCCTTAGCTCTCACCCACCGATCCTTCCAAAAGTCTATTATTTACCCATTTCCTAGAATCCATCTAAGACCTTTCTTGACAAGATCCCTGCTCGTGAGGATTGCCTTTCTTGATTTTTTCTACTGTCTTTGTTTGCTCTTTACTTTGTTCCCCTATAATAGCTACCTATTTATCCTTACACTGAGAAATGTCTTGCAATATTATCTTCTTCTTTTGGTACCATAACTTCATGAATTTTTTTTGCACATTAATGTTAATAGTACCCAAAGAATGCAACCAAGGATAACCAAGAACAATATCTACATCATCCATATCAATAACATGAAAATATGAATGTAAAACATATTTATCCATGGTGAGCTTTAAATATTCAAAAATTTGAACATTTTCTCCCTCAATTTGTATGTCTTTGATTTTATTTGTTTGCACTTGCAACCTCTTAGTCAAATACATATTGATAAAATTATATTTGCTACTAGGATTAATGGAGACAATAATTTTTTGATTTTGAATGCACCCATGAACTTTTAAAATAGAATTTTTACATTCAAACAAATATTTTTTACCATTGTTTGGTCCTGACATAAAATATGTAGTTTCTTTTGCTTGCACATTATTATCATTTTTATTTGATCCCCATTTGCTTAAAAATACAACTTCAAATTCTTCTTGTGTATATATAAAATTTTGGGCATGACAAAAATTCTCAAACCAAGATAAAACTTCCCCATCTAAATAATCAAAAAGCCAATATCTCCATAAATAATTAGAATTATAGGAAGACTTATAAAGTTTCCACCATACCCCTGCATCTTTATCATCCTCTCCATTGAATTTTGGCAACTCCATGATTTTTTTTTTTAATTAAAACGACTAGGGTTTAAAATAACTGAAAACTTTCAAAAATTAAAATTTTTGAAATCTCATCTATACCTTTGCCCTTCTTCAACCATTAAATTTGTAAATTTTCTTCAAAAAAAAACAAACGGTAACTGATTTGCTTACCCGGATTGAAAGTTACGAATTTGTTTTCCTTTTTTTGTCGGTAACCCAAAAAACAACACCAAAAGCCCAACTTGCAGTAGTTGTAAATTTCTCAATACTTATCAAAATTTCACAATTGAATAGTCATTTTTGTAGTACTCAAAATAACCTGCATCTTTGATGTAAAAATATTCTGAAAATGACTGCTACAAAATTTAATACAATTTTTTTCTTTTTGAAAAAAAATTCGTGTAGCCAAAAAATAACTTGAACAACCCAACTTCAAACAACTATAACTCTCTCAAAACTTATCAAAAATCCACAAATGAGCAGTCATTTTTATAGTACTCAAAATAATCTATATGTTGGTGCCAAAATCTTCTATAAATGACTGCTGAAAAATTTAATACAATTTTTTTTTTATTTTAAAAAAAAATTTGCGTGACCAAAAAATAGCAAAAATAACTCAACTTCAAACAACCATAACTTTCTCAATACATATAAGAATTTAAAAAATGAGCAGTCATTTTTGTAGTACTCAAAAATATCTACACAATGGAGCAAAAATATTTTGAAAATTATTTCTGAAATAAAAAATAGGGATTCTACAAAATGTGATGTTTTTCTAAAATACATGCCCTAGCTTTGCAAAAAATAAACCCACTTTGCCAAAATTGCTGCTCTGATACAAAATGTACTGAAACTCTTTTCTTATTCCATATATCTTTCATAAATATATCAAAATATTCAACATGCATCCACAAATAAATTAATTTGCACAATAAATTGCTCAATAAAATAGAGATTATTATACCCTTGAGGTAGGGGAACACCATACAATGCTCCTTTTGAAAGGAAGCCACTCCACAAGATCTCTAGCTCCACGATATAAGACTTATTCAAGAATACATCATATACTATAGATTCCTTTTACAATGGGGGTGCATCTCTCTTTATAAAAGAGAGTGATGGTTCACCTTCCATGAGTTACAAGATCACCCATGTGGAGGTTCGCCTTCTATGAGTTATAGAGTGCATGACAATATTCCTTGTGGTTACATATGACAATAATCCCCCAACGGTTAAAAGTATGATTCTATAATATACCTATTTCTATTTTGACATGTGGCCTTCCTTACTCAATAATTAATTTATGGCTCAAACCATTATACAATACAATATTAAATTATTCAATATTAAATACCTATCTTGGTACCTAATAGAAACACCCTTTATGAAAATATTCAAGGACACAACCTCATGGCAAGTGAACAAACATATGCTAGATGCTATATATCACCTTTATTTTTTATAGCTAAACAAATGTTTTCTAACATGGTTTATCAAGGCAAAGGTCTAGTTCGCTATGAATAGGGTATTAAAGAACCCCTAGAAGATGAACCTTGGCCAACATAATGTGGGATCGAATTCATCCCCAATAAAAATGAACCTTCTTCTCTATCATAAGAAGATGATAAAGATAATTATCCTAAATTAATACATGGCTCTCATTGGGGTGATGAGGATGAAGAAGAACTATGGTCGCTCCTTAACCAAACATCCCATAAAACCATATGATTTGGTAGCATAAACATGTTAGAATTAGTTCATCCAAAATCAATAACAATAGAAGAAAATCTTAAATATCTTTGAATAATCATCATATAGAAGAATCTCTTAAATAAATCTTTAACTTAAACTCATCCCAATATTCTGATTTGGAATAAATATCTATGGATCTACAAGAACTTAAAGATTTAGGGATAATAGATGCCCCTCTTCATTTTGAGGATGAGTCACAAGCCTTAATCAAAGAAACCATAGATGTCAACATAGGAACAAACCAAGATCCTCACCTCATCAAACTTAAAAAATTCCTAACCTAAGAAAAGCAAACAAAGTACACAAACCTACTAAAGAAATTTTCTAACATCTTCACTTGGGGGTACGATGAAATGCTAGGACTCGACCCTTCACTAGTAGTCCACCACTTAGTAGTGCACCTCAATGCCAAACCCGTCGAAAAAATTAAGAAAGATACATCCAAGAGTTGGTCTTTTGGTAAAATATGAAGTGAAAAAACTCCTAGACATTGGCTTCATAAAGGCCATAAACTATTGAGATTGGATATCTAACATCATTATTGTTTCCAAGAAAGAAGGATCAATTTAAATTTGTATCAACTTTAGGGACATAAACAATGCTTTTCCAAAATATATTTTTCCTTTGCTAAACATAGTGTAACCGCTAAATTTTGGCACACTTCAAAATTCCTAATTCTTATTAAAACATCCTAATCACCCTAACAACATGAAACTCACCCTCAAATACCCTTGCCTTGATATTCATGCCAAAAAATGGAAAAATAACTTAATTTCCCCCTTTACGATAAATTTGAACAATCCCAAAAAATTTTGGACACATTCGATAAAATCAAATGCATATAAATTTATCCAAATCCCACATGCACCTAATTTAGGTGCTCAGTTGGGATTTTAAACCTAATCTAGGTGTCACCAGATTCTTGATAATTTTGGACAATCCGCTAAAATTAGACAAATCCAAATTTTTCTAAATGGAGCCAAAACCTAATTTGGCTTAACAACCTAGCCTAATTTTGCCACCTACCTAATTATTTGAATTGTAGCAACAATTTAAACCCCAACCCTCACATTAAATAGGTTGAATGGTGATATTTGTAGAAAGGCTTGGATTGAAGGAGACTTTTGGAGCTTTTTTGTAGGTTGCAGTGAAGAACTTTATCATTTGATCACCATTCAAGGAGTGCACAGACATGGAGATATTTTCAACATATGTAGATCTGGTTTATACTTAGTTATTATTTGAGTTTTTGCATCATTTATACAAATTTGGATGCATTCAAATTTATCATTTTGCATTTTATTTTATTCTCTTTTTTGTAGAATTAGCTGTTGGATTATTTTGGCTTCAACCGAAATCGTATACAACATCTAAAATCATACATTGCATCCAAATGTATACCAATGGCCAATTGGAGGTAGAATTTTTATTTTTAGATCGTTAATTGCCTTATATTTGTATTACATTTTTTTCATTATTTTAATATTTTACTACATATTACTATTATTATTAAATCTATTGCTACTCCAAGGCCTAATCCTAGGGATGGGATCACCTGGGAGCCTCCCCTAGGGACTGGTTGAAGCTGAATTTTGACGGTGCAACTAAGGATAATCCTGGGAGGGTGGGAGCTAGAGGAGTAATCAGGGATCATCAAGGAATTTTGATGATGGCCTTTGTGGAACCACTAGGAACCAAAACCAATAATGAGGCAGAAGCAAGAGCACTTTGGAGGGGTCTACAGGTGGCACAGGAGATCCAAGGCAATCTGATGGTCGAAGGGGATTCTAAAATCATCATTAACCTCCTAACCAATGGCAAAAAATCCCCATGGAGGATTGAAGATACCATCATTGAGGTGAGGATCCTTTCTAAAGGCAGACGGGATAAGGGGGCGTGCCATATCTTTCGTGAAGCCAAAAGAATAGCTGAAAAATCGACCAATGTAGGAGTTGAGGCTAGTATTTTGACAACGTGGATGCAAGGAGTGCCACGTGAATTTGAGGACATCCTTCGCAATGATAGGCAATATATTACCTAAAGCGGGTGGTGGGCGGATTATGAGGATGAAGAGGATGACAAGGACGAGGAGCTTAAGGAAGACGCTAAAGATGAATCCTAAGGATCCTCTAGCCTCGGGGGTTTCTTTTTTTGTTTACGTATTGTACAAAGGATGCAATCCTTTCTTGGATCATGCCTTTTTTCTCTTTTTGTCAAGGTTTTCAAGGAATATGCCCAGCTGTGTTTGAAATGTCTCAAGTTTTTGTTAATGTTTGCTACGTCCGCCTGGTAAGGCATTTTAGGAAGGTCAGCAGTAGTAAAGGACAGAAAGTCCTTAACATGAATAGGATCTACAACATCAACATAAGGTTGACTTTTGTAATAAGTTTTGGTTCAACCTGTAAAACCCGGTAATTAATGAAGCACTTTACTTACCAAAAAAAAAAATCTATTGCATTTAAAATTACATGTTTCATGTTCAAATAATTAATCTTTCATTCTCTTTACGATTGGCTAAAAGAACCAAGGGGATTTTACTATCACAAACCACAATATACTATGGCCTATGTAGATCCCCCATCCTTGATTTCAAAGTTTAGTGTTTTGTTGTGCACTTGCAGGTTTTTGATAGATTCATATGCATCCAAATTTTGAACGTCTGAATTCATCCTATATGCATCTGAATTCATCCCAAAGAAAACATCTGGATTAGGTAAGGACTTAAACCTATTTCCTTGTACTTGGATTTATATTTTTCTATCTCATAGGCATCTGTCTTAATCAAAAGAAAAGCAAAAAATTCAAAAACATAGGTTTTATTATATCTTTTCACATGCAAAACATAAAAATACAAAAAGAAAACATGTTGACATAAACAAAACCTTTGCATCTTAGTTAAACTTTGTAACACTTTCTAGATAGCTTTGTATGCCTTATCTTCATTTGAAATTGAATTACATATAGCTAGGTAGAAATTGCATTTTGGCCAAACCCTAGGTGTATGCTTTCAAAATAAAAAAACACATCAAACTACATCAAAAAAAACTAAGGAGAGCGCAACTCAAGCGCTTCTCGTCCAAGGTGCAGATCTATCATTTTCCTCCTTTCAGGCAAAAATCCATTAGCTTGGAATAAAATGATGCAAAAATTTTGGGTCTACATTCTTTGGTGAACCCGACGTGAAAACACTCTTATTCTAAAATTGTTAAACTTTACTACTTACTCAAAAATAAAAAATAAAAATTAAATAAAAAAAATCAAAACAAAACAAATCAAAACAAACGAAACAAAATTTTTACTAGATGGTATAAAATAGTCTTAAGGAGTCTTTATTTGTAGATCTTAGAAGAACACTCATAGAACAAGAGGTTGATCTCTTCTATAAATGTGATAGCATAGAACGTCAAGTAGATTTGTGGCAAAAATTTGGCATCATTGAAAATAAATTTGAATAAATTAGAGAAATTAAAAGAATTGATGTTGCTAGAGCCTTAGGACCAAGTTTCCACTCTCCTTACTTTGAAATTAAAAGAGGTTGTGAGCATTGGCTTGTAGATAAATGATCTTGTGTCCACTCAAACATTTATCCTTGGGATAATTACTTGGAATAAACCTTAAACATCCACATATTCTTAGCATACTTAGAGAAGAACGAGGTAACCCTAGAATAGAGAAAAATATTTCATAAAGCACCTAGGGAAATACTATTTTGAGAGTATTGTTACAAATTACAAGTCCAATCGTTTGACTCAGAAACTAAGGGATTTACCTTTGTCCACTTCATCCAACTCTTAGTAGATGATTTCTATTTTGAGGAAGAACACTACATGAGTCCTAAAGATTTAGAGCCCATCAATGACATCCACAAGCTCTTTAAGGAAGATTAAAACCACTTAGCATTATTTTCAAAAATATTTTAAATACTTGAGTTAAAGCATAGTAGATTGTTTTCCTAAAACTATATATATATATAATAAAATAAAAAAATAAAAAACCAAGAAAAATATAGGAAATAGAATCAACAAAAATATGCCTAAACATATAAGGAGTGGTAAACAAGTGGTAACTGGCTATGAATATGAGCTAGATATTGACCCTAATGCATAAGCTAAAATAGAATAAGTATTAGAAGAACAAGAATCCCAAACATGATAAAGTGAAGAAGCTGAAACTATCAAAAATATTTACCCAAAACTAGGGTCTCAAGGACACGTTCAATTTTAGTCCATGCAACATTTATGTGACTTCTTGAACCTAAATTGAGCTACCATCACTAATGTGTTGGAGATAAAATATCAGCTCACAAAGGGTGATTTCTCGATGGAAGAAACTTTAGAAGCAACTCTCGACTTCACCCACAACCTAAAACATACATAAACACTTCATTGCAACATACCACTGACAATGATCTCTCCTTAGATGATACCAAAAATATACCTCCTCTAGAGGGTAATTTCCAAAAACAAGCATTTGAACCACCGTAAAAACAACCCATTGTTGCAACTACTACAAATACTTCTAATCAAAAGCAACCATCTTCATCTATAACCCTACTTTGCTTTCTCAATATTTTCAACATATATTTACCCAAAATTTTGTTTCCCAAAAAAATAAAGATATACAAGTTCCAAATTCTCCTCGACCAAATATCCAACAAAATACAACTCTCTATAAACTTCAATATCCTCCTCCTACTTTGAACCCTATGCATAATAGTGTTTCCATTTCAACCCCTTATATGGAAGCACAACAAACTTATTATCTTCCACATGGAAACATAGTAAACCAAAATAAAAACAGTGAACCATCACATCATATTGAAGTTGTAGTGAAGCAATTAGCTACATGATTAGATCAAATAGATCCATATCATCATACATTTAGCTATAAATATATGAGAAATAAACCATTAGATGCTACGATTGCTACTATACCATATCCTAAACAGTTACCTATGTCAGTTCTTCCAATCTATAAGGGAATAGAATATCCCATAGAGCATCTTTGTATGTTTAAGACAACATGTCATGACATCACTTATGATGATATGCTATTGCTAAAAATGTTTCCAAAAATTTTAGGAGGTATGGCATTGGAATGGTACTATCAATTGATAATGTATTTCTTGAGAAATTTTTAAGAAACCACAGAAATATTTGTACATAAATTTGGCACCTACATAGAGAGGCATGTCACAATAAAGGATTTGTACAATATTAAAAAAGAAAAAGAAGAGAGTTTTGGAAAATTCTTAGCTTGATCGAGGAAAATTTTAGGAAAATTACATTTTTCTTTACCTCCAAGAGAAATACTAGATATTTTTATGGGAAATTTGCAAGAACAATTTTCTTATGAGTTAGCTACAACTACCGTAACATTTTTTGACCAAGCTATAGATTTAGCAAGGAGAGTAGAAGAAGCCCTAATTAGGAGGGGATAATTTAAAAGGAAATATAAATATAGGTCATCTAAAAATCAATATAAAAATAAACATGTGGTAGGATATGGGGTCACAGATAGTATACCCTCTTAGAATGTCAATACCATAGAAACCATAAAAAAACTTATGTTGAAAGCACCCCAAAAACCTTCGTAATAGAGTTTTACAAAAATAAATCAATCCTTGAAAAATGTACCAATATAAAAAGCATACACCTAACTAGTGCATAAATTAACATCAAGCATTAAAGCATCAAAATATGAACAACAATGAATTTAATAAGAAATTAAGGTTTCTTTTATTAAATCTATGCCAAATCCCGATTACAAATACGTCTCTCTTAGGGATACCCAAATCCTTGATAAAATTGATACAATATTTTGAGGCCCCTAAATGGGGATTGGTGTAATCCATAGACTCTATAATGGATACGAACTGCTCAAGGCCAAATATAGCCTTTTTCTCATGCGATTGGAGGAATATGTTTCCAAGAATAATTTGAAATGCTCTGATCCTATAGACCTACATTAAAGAAACAACATAAGATGGGTTAATAGCAAAGGAGGCCTCTCTTGATGAGGCATTTGATGGGAAATTGCATAAATAATGAAAAATATAGCAAGAAAGCATGTAAACTAGTAACGATATGCATGAAATCTCTAGATTGTTGTAAAGATTATAAAGAAAGCGAGAAATCTAGCAATTAGGCAACCTAATTAACCATTAAAACTAGAAATGCATCAAATTCAATGAAATTAGTCTATATTGATAAATGTGAGGAAAATGGAAGCAAATGTACCTCTAATTCCTAAATTTAACCATACAAGTGCATAAAGGAAATCTAATCTGAGTTAGATCTACCTAAATACATGCTTGAAATAGGAAATCTATAGCTAAAACAAAGGAAATCAGAGATAAAACCCCATCATGAATCTAAAGTACATCTGGTATTGTTAGCCATGGTTGATAGCTGCAACTGAGGAGAAAATCCTCTTTCTCTTGTAATCATGGCTTGGATATTCAATTTCCTCTATGGAATTGATGATCAAGGGTCACCTTAGTGTTCCAAAATAGATTGGCAGTTGAATTCACTAGAATTGGCAATGGAAGTATGTCAATTTTCAATATTACTCCTCAAGCTCTTGAGATCTCCATTGTTGTAAGGTTGATGATCAAATTAGATTTTGGTAGCATCTTGTTACTCTTCACAAGGTGCAATTGGATCTCCAATTCGATAGGGCTTTGCTACAATGCAATTGAGCTATTATTCAGGATTTTCTCTTTGAAATTGAGGTCTTAAATAAACTCCCAAAATCCTTGCTCTAGCTTCATGGAGAAGCCAATATCAAGAATTGGTAATTGGAAGGAAGCTTCTGGACGCTTCTAAGCCCAAACCGCTTCAAAACTATTGCAATTTGATTGTTGCAACTAATTTTCTTAGCTTTGGTAGCCCAAGTTTGTTACAGGTCTAGCCATGGCTCTTAAATGTGGCTAAAACCCAAGATGTGGGTCTCAACCATGGCTAATATCTTAGTTGTGTGTGTCACCCACAACTAAGGTTGAATAGGCCCAGGATGCCTAAATTGAGTGGTTAAAATGATTGCTTTGCCTTGGAAAGGTTCAAGATCATTCATATGGTCTGTAAATATACCCATATCAGTAGTCTCCTAAACATGACATGTTGTAGGTATCTAAAGATACCCCTTGTGGGATGCGTTGTGGGAAAACACGACGCTGAGAAAAAATAGACCACCTAAATCCATTTTGGAGGTTGAATTATTATCATTGATCTGATCAACATTAGATGCCCCAATCATGAAAATATCATACATCATTGAATCATTACCTTTGATGAGTTTAAGAACTTGATTTTGGGTAATCTTAAGTTAAAATCCTAGCCTTGGTGGCAATTAGAAGATAAGCTTAAGTCTAATCCTAGCCTTGGTGGAAATTAGGAGACAAGCTTAAGTCTAATCCTAGCCTTGGCATAAATTAGGAGACAATATTAAGTCTAATCCTAGCCTTGATGGCCATTAGGATATAATATTAAGTCTAATCCTAGCCTTGAAGATAATTAGGAGACAAGCTTAAGTCTAATCCTAGCCTTGATGGTAATTAGGAAACTAGCTGCCCAGTTTTCTTGAATTTGCTCTTGATATTTTGCTTATTTGTCCCAAGCAAGGAGGGTGCATGATTGTCTTTGGCAATTATTCTTGAATGAATGCACTTAGCAATGATTGAGAGTTTAATTGTTGATTTTTATAATGAAGTTGATATTATGACTACCCCCTCAAGTGATGAGTCAATGAGGGTAAGGATAAAAGATGAAAGCGATGAGTCGCTTGATCAAGATGAATAATTTGAATGATTTAAGACTTGCATTTTGTTATATGGTAAGGCCTAATTCAGCTATGATTTCAACTGTTAATAGTAATTGTACATCTCTATCCCATAGAGCAGTCTAGACGTAATGGCCTTCTTAGGAAACCAAGATGATAGCAATTCCAATTAGGCTTGTGTTGAATCACTATGGTCGATGATTTGCTGAATCATGTCATAGAAGAAATGAAATGAACACCTCATTCCTATGGGGTAGTCTAACCACCATGGCCTTCTTGGGGATTGAAGTGAAGATATTTCAATTCAATGATGACTAATTTACCTCAAATGGCCTTATGGTAATTTACTCATCTTGTCGGATTGCATGGAGCGCAAGTCATTGCAACCACCAAGTGTACAGGTCAAATAACTAAATATGAGGTGCATTTGATTTTTGATTTTTTTTAATAAAAAAAATATTAGGGTTAGGGTTTGGTTCCCGATCATGGATCTTATGTTGATTACCCAAACAATAGAAAACACACAAAGTAGACAATATGATTATCTCTTTTGTAAGTTTTAGGAAATACAAAGCATACATGGGTGTTTATCTCTTTTAAATTTTCTTTGTGATTCCTAAATTGGTTTTAGCATGTTTTAGGTGTGTTGTATCATAAACTAACTCTCATCGTGTTTTTATATTTTTTGATGATATACTTGTTTAGTTTAATGGATTTCACTTGTATGCTCGCAACTCAATAATCGACAATGAAATTCATGGTCACATAAACCCCCTAAAATATGGAGATGAAATCCACACTCGAGTAGGGAGCACATATACTATAGATCCTCACCTAGCACCCTATGCACAACGATACACCTCTCTGAAGAGGAATACAGGCTATTTTGCATGATTAGGATAGATCTTGGAGTTGGTATTGGCCAAAATAATAAGGTTCAAGGGATTTGAGCCAATAAATAGAAATAACTACCACCATCATTGAACTCTACTAGTGGTTGGATATGACTTCCAACTCACCAACATTTAAATGTTGTGTGGTGTGTGTGTGTTCATTTTAAATTTGCGTGAAAAGGAAAATGCAACACCAAGCATACATGCTCTTTCTTACATGCCTAATGATAGAGACATTTCAAATTTAAGAAAGATGCATCTAATTATCTAAATGTTGTTCAGAGAATGCAACTTAAATGCTCTAATTGGCCTCTGATTAGGCCACAAAAAATAAACTCTATAAACAATTTTTGAGTGTTGACCACTATTTTGTGTAGCAGGCAATAAAGTTGGCTGCGGGATAGAACCGTAAGCCAAGAACTTAGTCATGTTTTATAGGCATAGCTAACAGTACTAGCTATGGATGTCAGCCACAACTAAAAAACAACATAATATTTTCGTTGAATTTCTCTTTTACTATTTCTCTATGTGATGTAATTATTTAATGCAAAAAAAAAAATAGTAAAAATAACAAAAACACAGAGGACCAGAGTTACCTAGAATCCTTGTTCGATGGAGAGATAGGCTACTGACTATTTGTCTTTCTACTCTTCTGCTCACCATGGTTTTCAAGTACAAATAAGACTATTAACCATGAGTTTTAACCATGGTTGACACCTGCAACAAGAAAATATAGAAAGTCAGTCATCTACATCGTAATTTGCAGGGTTCCCACCTATTGGGAACTGAATTACATCAAGTTTTACTCAATACTATAGCTGTCTATCTTCCAAATTTCTGTCTAGGCATGCACTTGATAGCTATAGCTCAACACTCAACATTGGATAAACCAAAAAAAAGTTTTAAATCCAACCTCTAGATTAGGCTAGTTCCTTGTCAACTTAAATAGGGTGTTGACACAATTATGCTCACTTAGGGTTTTGTATATTAAGGTTAAGAAAGAGATTAGGGTTAGAAAATGTGAACAACAATGGATGGATAGGCTAACAACAATGTCACTATGGAAAAAATCTCCCATAAACTATCTCAAGGTACTCATTACTTTAGATCAACATTATCTCAAATCAAATGAACCTTCATATATTAAAGCACAATAGAGAAATATTGAAGACAACAATTTCAATATCCAAACAATGATAATCCAAATAAAAAAATTAATCAATACTTAGATTTTACATAAATGCACTCTCTACCAATATAGATCTAATCAGAAGCAGATTTCAATTACCCTAGTAGTTAGTAATCCAATAAACTGGAAAAAACTAACCATTCAAATATTGACAAAAATGCAACTCCAGATTTTGAACCTCCGATACGAGATAATGAAGATACAAATTTGAGGTGAATATCAATGTAATGCTCCTTTCATTAGCTCACAAAAAAATTTACAATAGTGTGGGTAAACACACTAGAGCCGACCTTGAAAAATGAGGGTTCAACCTCTACTTATAGTTTGAAAATTAAAGAATAATAAGGAACATTACAGATATTTACTTTTTAATAGCTCAGCAGAGAGTTTTTGCTAGTGTTTTCTTACTGGTTTAGTCTATGAGAAATCTTCTACAAGCAGACCACCATAATATCTTAGAGCTTCTACAAATCACTAGTTGGTTGACATTAGTTGGAGTTTAGGCCGTTAGAGACTATATATGCTCTGTGAACTTTTCTTGGAAGCTTGCATCGTCGTCGATATACAACTACTTCTGGTTCTTGTTTCTCGAAACCCTTTGATGCTTTGGATTTCAATATCCCAATTGACTGTGTTTGAATCCAACAATAAAAAGTCTTTAAATACTTCAAAATCATCAGTAATATCTCAACCATTGATCTTACCCATCGCACGACTATTATTTGATTTGGAACATATTCTGTACAATGGCAGGGAAAGACCAAAGCACCATTCCACTTCTTTGAGTTGATGATGTCACCTTTTATATCTTTGAATATATGGAATTCCAATCCGACATAAAATGCACTAAGAATTAAGCAGGATGAAATCCGCTTGTCAACCTTCCTTTTTATTTTTGGAACTTAGAAGTAACCAAAAATCCACATTACAAAAGTTGTTGATGTCATATTTGCTAAAAACTTTTGTGGAATCAAGAATCCGCACTTGGGCAAGTGTAAATCTTTCCTCATCTCCAATACGCATTTGCCATAGTGTAAAATAGCTTTTCCTCCATTCCACACTAGAGTTAGTGTAAAATGCATCCTTATCTCCAATTCAGAAAGAAGTCTGTTCAAAATACTTCTTTGTCGCCAATCCACACTTCTTCCATAACTTTTTACATCTTCATCGCTATTTCGAAACAAAATACTCTATAATATTGCCATAATTGGTCTCTTCGATACTTAGCCACTTAGAGGATATCAAAACAAACAAGCAATTGTTATTATGTACTTCTCTTTGCATTAATATCATCTTCACCCAAAACTTTTACAGAATCACAATGCATCGTCAGTCCACTGCCAAATACATTATAAATTGTGTAGAATTTATCCAAGTGAAAAATACACTAAGTGTTTGGCGGATTAGAAACCCCTTTTGTGGATCTGCTCCAAAATGCACTGAAAATTATGTGGAATCAAAACTTCATACCTTAGATAAATTTTCAATGTTTTCTAAGGATGTGGTCTTTTTGGGCCTACATTATGGTGCCTCCTGGGTGGATTTTCTCACAAATCCATCAAAATCAGAGTCTTATCCATTGGGCATCAGGAGTCAAAAATGCTTCTCTTCAAAAATTCTTTAAAGAATAACATCCATATGAACACTACCCTCTAAAAATTTTATGGTTATCTTCGAGGATAAACGTTCATATCGAGACCATGCTTCATACATACTAGAGGACAATGGTTCATATGGAGAATATGCCATAAGCATTAATGTCTATGCCATCCCATAAAAATGCCTCACTGCTCTAGCAAAAAGAAACACAACCATGTTCTCCTTATAAAGCCTTTTTTACAATTCATGATAAAAATACCTTCACACAAAAACTATTATTTTTCTATCTCTCTCTAGACTCATGCTTTTATTGTTTCTTTCTAACCATGTTAGAGTAAAAAATGAATCAAGAAAAATATAAAACTTATGACTATATATGTAAAAAACAAAAATAACTAAGTTTATACCCCTTCAGGGCCTGTAGCGGTTTGATCTAGTTCTTCTTCTTGTTGAGCCTCTTTTTTAGCTTCCTCTTTAGCTTATGCCTTAGCTTCTTCTTCAAGAGAAAATTACTATTGATTTTTCTCTCCAACATCATCACAAAACAATTCCACCATTAACTTCAAATTTTGTAAGTCATATTTCTAGGTTACCTCTGAGGGATTGGAATTCTCTATTAGTTGCTTGTAAATATACTGGAGTTCACCAATATCTTCATAATTAGCAGCATTTCCTCTATTTATCAAATATTCCATGAGGTCTCTCAATCTAGTGAAATCAATGATCATTTGTGAAGCTTGCTCTTGGTCCAGTGGCTCTTCCAAAGAGTCAATCTTAGATTCATCTCATAAGGTCTCTCCAGTAATTTTCTTAATCTCTTTGACTGATAGCAAGTTGTGATCTTCCATCCACAAACCTATGAAACCAATTTGTATCATTTTCTTGTTCACATCCACTACATCCTTGATTATCCCTTCAATTTTATCATACAATAGCCAAGCCCTCTAAAGTGATTTGTGCTTATTTACTACAATCCTGGAAGCAACTCTAGCAATATTCCATTCTTTATTAGGTATTGTCTTGGCAGACTCACTGAGTCTACTATCCACTAGCCTGTAAATTTGCTCTGTTGGAATTACCATATGCTGTAGTTCTCCAGTGATTTTTTCCAAATACTTCTAAATGATTTTAGTAAGTGGTTGACATCATCTAGATAATCAATAATAATCTGGGTCCCTGACCATTTTTACTGGACTTCGGAGAGCAGTTATTTTCTTACTTTCTTTAATCCATCTTTGGAAAAACTAGAAGATTTAGCTCTCTCAATCTGAAGCTGCTACTTCAAGCTTTGAATTTCTTTAGCCTGCTCATCATTTAAATTTTTCTACTCTGTTAGCTGCTCCTTGAGCTTATTGGCTTCTTGAAACTTTTCCTGCCAGCTCTTAGCTTCCTTTTTCAAATATTTCTCCACTTCTTTTTGATTGCTAACAATTTTATGAAGCTTTTCAATTTGTTTTTCTAGCTTGCCCACCTTTTATTTAAATATATCATTCTTCACATAAAAAGTATCCAAGTGGGCTCTGGCTACTACCAATTCATCTTCATCAGGTAGCTTCTCAATGTCTTTAGTATGCTCTTCAATACGATAATCTTGAATTTTCATCTCAGTTTTAGGCTTGCTTACCAGAGGAACCATGATCCTAGAAGTTCTTTGCCTTGAAACCGGATCAACAATCATGCTTCTTCTCCTGGTAGCCATCCTATTAGAAGGCTTAGATAGTTTTTCTACCTAGAAATCATTGATTTTCTATGTAGCCCCTTGCTCCTTCTATAGAATTGCCTGGGTAGGGTAACTTGTAACAAGAGGAGAAGAAGATACAAGTAATGAAAGAGCAGAAACAACCATTGATGCTAACTATCCAAAAAATTTTACAGTAGAATATGTGACCACAGTGGAATTTGTGACCATCATTGTTGTTGCAATTGGCACACCTATGGATAATGAAGGAAGACTCACATATGGGTGAGGGGGTGAACTAGAAATAGTTTTTTTCTCAAAGGATGGTGGTGGTAATGGTGAAGTTGAAACTATGGGGGATGATGAGAGTGGAACCTCAACTAATGATTTTGGAACTTTGGATGATAAAGGTGGATCCTCAGATAATGAAATAGGGACTTGAGGTGATAAAGAAGAAATTTGTGATGACCTTGGGGGAGATGGATTAGCTTGCACCTAAGTAGGGACTGATGAAATAGGAGGTGAACTATGGGGTGGGGAAGATACCTTCGTTACAACATCTTATTCAGAAAGGGAAGGAGATTTCCAAGGAGAATTTGGAGGAGGAAGAGGAGAAGAGGGATTAGAGATCATACCTTTACCTACTGAAGTAGGGTTTTCTAGAGCTATCTCTATGATCTACTGCTATTCTTATTGTATTGATTTTTTGGTAGCTGAAACAATTGTTTTCTCAATTACTTCCTCTTTATCCAACCTTTGTTTCTTTGAGATCTCCTTCTCAACTCTTTCTAAGGTCCTTTTGGTATTTCTTTGAAAAACCTGATAGGTAACTTTCTCAGCTTCCATGTCATCCTTAGACAGTCCTTCTTGTACTATTTCCTCTAGTAATAATTGGTCAAAATTGGGATTTATCTCTACTGTCGCTTCGGTAGTGAAATTCAGAGGTGTAAACTTGAATCTCTCATCTTTTTCCTTCCAGTTAACATATGTATCTAGAGGTTGAGCACCCAAGACTAGGCATTTAGGCCTATTTTTGTTTCTATAATTGGTGTGTTGATAGTCCTCTCCTCAGAATAGTGTATTTTACTCATCAATCGTGCTCTTGTTGGAAATTGTTCTATCTATTTGGTTGAAGGCTGAAAATACTTCAAGAATCTAGTGGTGGTTAATGGAGTATCAAACTCCTCTTCTTCTTCTTGTGGGGATGGAGAGTCAGGCCTAGATTATGACTTGACATATATGAGCACTATATTTCTTGTGTCTTTGGGCCTCCAAGTTTGAATATTATTGTCATATAATGTAGAAAATGCAACATCCATTTTAGTCCCAAATTTGGACTTTGTTTTACCAGTATCAACTCTCATCCTCCACCAATCTGATATTTTGACCTCATTCCATTTCCCCTTATGATTTAGATTTTCATCATCAGGATCTTGAGATTGAGAGTCTTCTTTCTTTTTTGTTTTCTTCTCAATATTCTTAATTTTAGACTCTTTCAACTGATGTTTTACATTGTTGTCTAGGTCAAAATCCATAATTTGCTCATTAAATTCCAACCATGGGGAAAGTTGATCAATTTTAGCAACATTCCATTCCAAAATATTAGATTCTTTGTTGTTTCTACATTGCTCAAAATGGGGCCTAGATTTCTTTTCAAATTTGTAGGCCTTTTTCCATTTAAGTCAATATTTCTTTTGCAGAATATGTCATCTGGATCATAACTCCAACATTGAGGAATAGAGAATAGACCCAACCTATCTAGGTATTGGTCAATTTATTCACCCTACCATTTATTTGCAATAGTTATATCACTAACATTCCTGTAGGTCAACATATATTTCCTCTTCCTCCGAGAACCATAATCTAAATCAATCGATTCTTCTTGTCTTCGATATTCTAAGGCAAATAGCCTTTCAATGACAAAGTGAGGTAGCATAAAAGGCTTGCATTGGAATCCATATAGGCTAATGAATGTATCCTCAGTTAGGATATACCAGTCTCCTTCCTATGCACCCTCTATTCTTAATATTTTCTCAACCAACAATGGTATCCTAGGTCAAACTCCATACATTATTTTCAATGCTAGCCCTAAAAATTCCAAATTAAACTTGTAAATAGACTCAGTACTTTCGAGATGCTTAGTCCAGTAATAAACTAGCATGGGTTCTCCTTCATTGGTCTTATCTCTAATTAGAATCTAGGGCATCATATCCTTCATAGTAGTGAAAAACATCTAGATTAGGCTTGAGCAATACCTAAAACTAGGTGCATCAGAGCTTCTTTTCAAAGTTACCAACTGCTCATGTATTCTTTGGGTAAGAAAATCCATCCAGTAAAAATAGATAACCTTGATACCCTTTTCAGTCACACATTTCTCGAACATCCTCTCATCGGAAATACAATATGCAATATCTATTTTCCAACCCTGCACCATTTTATCAGAGTCTAGACCATCCACATAGGCTAACATAGAATAAAGCTCTGGGTGTTCAAAATGTTCAATATAAATTGGGACTCTAGGTAATCCTTTTTTGGGTCTAGTGTCTTTGCGTTGTTTGTATACCTACTTTCTGAAAGACTCACCATCATTAGCCCTATTTTCTAGGGAATAATATCCATCCTAGGTAGTGGTTCTAAACTCATTTGGTTTTATTGGTGGCTCTGCTTCTATGGCAAAAAACTTATTACAATTTGGAGTCGTAATGTTAAACAAGACCTTTCCTTTAGTAGTCTTAACTGCTTTCGCTATTGGATTGTAAAAATTAAATATAGTCACAATTAATTCAGGGCAAGGATGTGCATAATCACAAATATAAAAAGATAGGTATGAGAGCACAAAACATCTACCTGTTGAGCAAGGTGCAGGAACAGTATTGTCATTATTGTCAACACAGTCAGACAGATCGGTTGATGCAGTGGACAGAAGTTAAGAGGTTCTTCAGAGTATGTACAGTGATTCTCCAAAATATCAAAGTGGCCCATATGCTAAAAATCAAAAGAAAATCACAAGGAAGAAAACTGTCGTGATATCGCGACATGTTGAGCAAGAAAGAAAAACGGTCGCGATATCGCGACATGTTGAGAAGAAAGAAAAACTGTCGCGATATCGTGACATGTTGAGAAAGAAAAACTATCGCAATATCATGACATGTTGAGAAGAAAGAAAAACTATCGTGATATCGGGACGTTCAGAGAGAAAGCGCAAGAAAGAAAAACTGTCACGATTTCGGGACATGTTCGGAGAGAAAGCGCAAGCAAGCAAAACTGTCGTGATATCGCGACATGTTCGGAGAGAAAGTGCAAGCAAGCAAAAATTTCACGATTTCATGACATGTTCGGAGAGAAAGCGCAAGCAAGCAAAACTGTTGTGATTTCATGACATGTTCGGAGAGAAAGCGCAAGCAAGCAAAACTATCGTGATTTCGTGACATGTTCGGAGAGAGCGAAAGCAAGCAAAACTGTCGTGATTTAATGACATATTGCAAGAGAGATTGTACAGAAGAAAAAGTGTCACAATTTCATGACATATTACAGGAGAGAGAGTCTGAAAGAAAAAGTGTCGTGATTTCACGACATATTGTAGGAGAGAGAGGCAAGTAGAAAAAGTGTCACGATTTTGTGACATATTACAGGAGAGAGAGTCCAAAAGAAAAAGTGTCACAATTTCATGACATATTGTAGGAGAGAGAGGCAAGTAGAAAAAGTGTCGTGATTTCGTGACATATTGTAGGAGAGAGAGGCAAGTAGAAAAAGTGTCATGATTTCGCAACATATTGCAAGAGAGATTGTACGGAAGAAAAAGTGTCACGATTTCGTGACATATTGCAGGAGAGAGAGTCCGAAAGAAAAAGTGTCATGATATCACGACATGTCGGGTTTTTGCGACCTGAAGGCAAGAGAGAGAGTCCAGGAGAAAAAGTGTCGCGATATCATGACATGTCAGGTTTTCGTGACCCGAAGGCAAGAGAGAGAGTCCAGAAGAAAAAGTGTCGTGATATCGTGACATGTCGGGTTTTCGTGACCCGAAGGCAAGAGAGAGAGTCTAGGAGAAAAAGTGTCGTGATATTGCGACATGTCGGGTTTTCACGAACCGAAGGCAAGAGAAAGAGCAAAGGAGAGAAAGTGTCATGATATCACGACATGTCGCATTTTCATGACTAAAGGAGGAGAGAGAAAGTAAGAAGGCAGAAGTGTCATGATATCATGACAAAAGTAAAGAGGAAGAGTAAGGAGGCGAAAGTGTCACGATATCACGACATGTTGTGTTTTTGCTGGTACAAGCCAAGAAGAGTAGCAAGGAGGTGAAAGTGTCACGATATCGCGACATGTTGTGTTTTCACTGGTACAAGCCAAGAAGAGTAGCAAGGAGGCGAAAGTGTCACGATATCGCGACATGTTGTGTTTTCACGGGTACAAGCAAACAAAAGAAGCAAGGAGGCGAAAGTGTCATGATATCGTGACATGTGTTTTTGTGGGCAAAAGTCGAGAAGAGGACAAAGAGGCAGAAGTGTCACGATTTCATGATAGGTTGCTTTGGCGCGAGCTAAGAAGAGAAACCAGCTGAAATAAGATATGTAACAGTTAACTGAAGTTATACGACAGTTACAGGTGTAGTTGTAGAAGAAAATCATGCAGCTAAAATAAGAAGAGTTAAATGAAGTCAGTACGTCAGTTATAGGTGTAGTTATAGAGAAAAATCATGCAGCTAAAATAAGAATAGTGAATTGAAGTCAGAATGATAGTTACAGGGCCAGTTACGAAGTGAAAGCATCGAGCGACGATTAAACTGAAAGTCATCAGTTGAAGACCAAACAAAGAGTCGTAACTATTAATAGGATGCATGAGAGAATACTGTGTGATAAAGGAGTTACATATAGAAGTTTCTATTAATAAGTTGCATGCAAAAATATGGAAGCTAAAAATAGAGTCAGAACTTTGTTATAAAAGGAGGTCTGCATGAAGAATTACTTGCTGCTCTGAACTAGAGAGGAAGTGTTGCTGAATAGAGTGAAAGTGCTGCAAAAAGGAGGGCTGGAAGAGAGCCGTAAGAGAGCGTTAAGCAGAGCCGTGAGGGCCGTAAAAGTGTAGTAAGCAGAGCCGTAAGAGTGTGTGGTGTTTTGGTGAATAGCGAGAGATGTTGAGTAAGCAATAGACCAGTCAGGGTCTTGTAAAAGTGAAGGCATTTTTATGTCAATCATCTAGTTTTAGAATTGAAGTCCAAGTTGGTGCTTGGCATCAGGAGTTGGTGCTCCTTCCAGTTGGTGCTGGTAAATCAAGGGTTGGTGCTCCTTTTTGTTGGTGTAGATAAATCAGGGGTTGGTGCTCCTTCCAGTTGGTGTTGGTAAATTAGGGGTTGGTGCTCCTTTCTGTTGGTGCAGATAAATTAGGGGTTGGTGCTCCTTTTTGTTGGTGCAGATAAATTAGGGGTTGGTGCTCCTTTTTATTGGTGCAGATAAATTAGGGGTTGCTTCTCCTTTCTATTGGTGCAGATAAATTAGGGGTTGGTGCTCCTTTCTATTGGTGTAGATAAATCAGGGGTTGGTGCTCCTTCCAGTGGGTGCTGGTAAATTGATTGTAAAATTTATATTTTGCAAAGGTTGGATTTGGATGGGAGTCCAAATAGTCAATTTTTGAGGAGTAGCCAAAACTGGTGAACCTCGGTACATCTTGTGTTGTGTGATGCTCTCTTGTTATATTTGATTTATGTGGTTTTAAGCTTTCATTGTTTTGGCTTTAAGAGTTGAAGTTTTTAAGTTGTAAAGAGCCACACTGATTCACCCCCCCTCTCAGTGTCATTATGAGACTAACAATTGGTATCAGAGCCAAGTTCCTGAACAAAGCTTAACCAGATAGGGTGATCTTGGATTAGTACGTAATGACAGATGGTGAAGGCTTCTCATCAAACAAAGCACCATTGTTGGACAGAACTAATTACACATTTTGGAAACTCATGATGCATACATATCTTTGTGCTTTGGGATACGACATTTGGGATTCAGTAGACAATGGATACACAATACCCACCACTCCTCCAACCGATGCTGCTAGTAAGAAACTATTTGAGAATAACTCTAAAGCAAAAAATGCTATCATGTGTGGTTTAGTGGATAGCGAACTGATAAATATTATGAGTTGTAAAATGGCAAAAGACATATGGGACAAACTAAGGAGCATTCATGAAGGAGACGACAAGATCAAGGAGGCCAAGTTACAAACGCATCGAGCTCAGTTCGAAGCATTAAAGATGAATAACGATGAGAACATAGAGGCATACATGCTGAGAGTTAATGGAATCATTAATGCAATTAGAGGGCTCAGTGAGGAAATGGAAGATGTTTTCATCGTGAAAAAGGTACTAAGATCTCTTCCCCAAAGATTTGATTCTAAAGTTTCAGCAATAAAAGAAGCTAAAAATCTAAATACTTTTAGTATGGATGAGATGCATGGTTCTTTGACTGCATATGAGATGAGAATAGGAAAAACTAAACCCACAGATAGAGAAGCTACTTTTAAAGCACATAAAAATATAAAAGCAAAACAAGAATTTGAGGAAGAAGAGAAATCAGATAAAATGGAAGCAAACTTTGTTTGGAAACTAATAAGGGGAAAAGAAAAATATAGAGGAAAGCTACCGCTTAAATGTTTCAACTGTGGAGGCGTTGGGCATTTTGTGACTAACTGTCCACTTAATGAGAAGAACAAAAATGATGAAGGATCGCACCAAGAAAGAAGTGACTGGAAGAAGAAAACAAATTTCAAAAAAGGCAACTTCAAGAAGAAAAGTTTCATCTCCAAGAATGTCAGCTCATCAGAAGACAGCTGCAGTGAGGATTCTGAAGAGGAAACAGGTGAAGCTCTTTTCATGGCATTTGAAGAAGTAAAACTAGAAAAGGTTGAAGAAGTGAATTCTGAAGTATATGATGAAGACCTTGAGGCTGAAGTAGATCTAGAAGGTGAGTTGATCGCTGCACTTGAAGAGTTGGGTATAGAAAGGAAAAATAAAAAAATACTATCCAAGAAGTTGGAAGAATATGAGGATAATATTGATGATCTCCTCTTACAAATTCACAAAGCCAAGAAAATAGAAGAAGCATTGAAGTCACAGATCAATGAGAAAGAGATTGTTTGCTGCAAACAAGAAGATGAGATTGTTTTATTGAGGAAACAACTAGAAGAGGACAATACAAATCTCAAATTTGAGAAGAGCACAGAGTTGCTAGATAAAATAATAAGGAAACAAAGAAGCCCCATGTGTAAGCTTGGGCTTGGATATGAAGCTGGAAAACCTTCATCTTCTAAATTTGCAGAGAAGAAGAAATCCACTACTGAAGGATCAAAGCCAGAAAAGCTTGAAGCTGAATCCTCAAAAGGAAGAAAATCTCAAAGGAGATCTACAGCAAAGCGACCACAACAAAAGAGGTTCTATCACTCTCACTTTATTCATAATAATGCTTTTAATGGCTATTGTTTTAGATGCAACCATTATGGTCACAAGGCAATTTATTGTGGATTGAATAATAGATCAAAGAGTTATGTTGGTAGAAATACATCTATTATTTCGACTGAAAACCATGTGCAATATTTTAAATGTAATGGTCATGGGCACATAGCAAGGTCTTGTCCAAGAACTTTTTTATCTAATCTAAGGCAAGATAGTAGATTTCATCAGATGCAAAGAGTGCACTACTGAAGGATCAAAGCAAGAAAAGCTTGAAGCTGAATCCTCAAAAGGAAGAAAATCTCTGTTGTGACTGTTTCACAACTAGCCCCAAAGCTTGGGGACCCACATTTTTTTTGATAAATTTTGGTGTGGTTTTTGTCTTTTTCTTTTTTATAGGTTTATTAAAGTGTTTATAATTCAAACATTAACTTTTGGGTTAATTCATGTTTAAAAAAATAAATAAACTAAAAAAAAAGGAATTAAAAAAATAAATAAATAAATAAAACAAAAAAAAGAAAAAAAGAAAGGATAAATAAAAATATATATATATATATATATATATATATATATATAAACAAATGAACATAATAATAAAAACAAAAAGGAATAAGATATTATATATATATATATATATATATATATATATATATATATATCTTATATTTTTCATGGTGGCCACGTATAGCTCTTAAAGCTTTTAAAGCACCTTTTATTAGCTTTAAGTAGTATGTAGTGGTAGGTTTGTTTTTTAGCTTTTTGTTTTTTTTGTTTTAGGTTTTAATTTTTAATTTTTTCATGTTAGTTTAGGTAAAGTTTAGTAGTTGTTTTTTTTTTAACGTGTTTTGTTTTTTTTTGCAGGGTGTTGCGTATGGAGGAAAGGAAGAGAAACGAAACGCCGTGGAGAAGGAAACGAAAGGGCCGAGAAGTGAAACGAAGAAAATGAAGAAGGCGTAGGGTTTCCATCCAAAGGAAACAAAGCATTGTTTGAAAACTTTAAATGCACATCGAGAGGCCAAAACAAAAGAGGGAGAAAAAGGGAGACGGAAATGGACGGAAATGGTGGCATGGCCAAATGGGAACTTTGGGCATGGCCACATTTGTAAAGCAGGGATTTTAATTGGAATGTGAAAGCTTTTATTCAGAAATTTCAGGCCTTGTTAGCAAGAAAGAATGAGAAATTTTCTGCATGCTTAATTTTAATTGTTTTATTTTTCCCCTTTCAGATTTCAGACTTGTATGTGAAATTGATGCCATTATTTTGGGTTGTTTCATTTGAATGTTTGCAATCTGGAAATTATTTAAAACCCTAGGAACCAGACACCTAGTTTACTTTGATTGTGTTTATTTTGCAGGTCAAATAAGCTAGGTTGCATGTATGAAACTCTCACGTATTCGGTTTTTCAGGACGGGGTGCTATCAAACTGAAGGAGCTTTTGCATTGCTGCATTTTCAGCAATTATTTTGATGCAAATTTTAATTTTCTGTTTCCAAAAATTTTAATTTCAGAATTTTTTCCTATTTTCAGGCATTAAAATAAACATTAAAAAAATTTCAAAATCTAAAAATGATTTCACCATTGCGTAGATTATAATTCAGACTTCCAATACGCACTTTGAAATTTCATTTTCGGAGTTGTTTAGTATTTTTTAAAATTCATCGAAGTTGCTTGTTTTGTCACGATTTCAAAAATTCCGAAAATAGAAATTTTCCATTTTAAGGTCAAATTTCATTTTTCCAGTTTTGTTTTGCATTCATGAGCCTATGATGACATTCCCTTCATGGAAATTCCAATTTCATTGAAGGGGTTATGTTTTACGGCATTTTCACAAATTTCCATTTTGGGCCTAAAATTACCCTTTCTTCATAAAAATTCCAATTTTACGAAAGAGGGATAATTTGAGTACTACATTGAAGGTCTTTTCCTTAAAGCACTTAATTGTTCATCTTGATGAAAATCTGATTTCATTTAAGAGGGATAAGTTAAAGTGACATTTTGAAGCTACATTTGGAGACCCTATTCATCATTGAGGATTTAATGCAAGATAAAATCTATCTTAAAACCATCAAGATAAAAGGAATTAAAGCATTACATCGTGGTCATATGAGGGCCAACTCACATTTACTTTATTAGGGTTCAATGAACAATCATTAAAGTTTCATGGTAAAAATAAACCAACAGTGCCCCTTATTTACAGTTACTTGCAATCACTAAGGTGTTCCTAGCATTTAAATTGAATATCTTTATTTGATGCACATATGCAAATGCTAATATAACAAGAACCTTGGAGAAGTTGTTTGTTTAACTTCTTTGCAAGAGGGGATTTGGAACCCGAATCCTACCGGAGAGTGTGCTTTCACAATTGGGTGAAAACACCACTCAACAGATTGGCGCTAGAAGGAGGGCATGAAACGGTTTATTTCATCATGATTTTAAATGCTTAAAATTGCTTAAGAGCTTTACAACACATTTGGATTGTTCATACAGAAATAAAGTGATTTAATTTAATTTTTGAAAATTTTGGTCTTGACTAACAAAGTGTTATTTCATGCAATTACTTTTCATTTGATTCCAAGGAATACATCTCTTCTTTGATGCTAACGTGATTTTTGTTTATACATTGCAGGTTGAATATTCAACAGAGTTGGTTCTAAGATTACATTTTAAGTTCACTAATGGCAACACTTGAGGAGCAAAGGGTATCCTTAAGAAAAAAACTAGTGTCTCTAAGAGAGAGAATGGTATCAATATTAGAGGATCATTATAAGGGTTTGTCTATACCTGTGGTACCATATCAAATTCCTACAATGTTATTGGATTTTTTACGGTGTTTTAATCAAGAGGTGCCACTAGGATACTTGCAAAAACTGCATGTCTACAAGAATGCATTATGTCAATTTCAGATTTTCTATGAGGAGGTAGCTTGTGGGTTATTTGCATACATTTTGGATGATAAACCATTCTTTTGGTATTGCCAACTACCCATGGAGGTTAGGACTTCTTGGATACAATTAGAAGCAGCCTATCTTTATCATTTTGGTAATCAGGTTGACTTAGAAATATTGAAAAATCAGTTTACCTCCATATGTAAAGAGCCTAATGAATCCTTGAGTCAATTCAATGGAAGATTTCGTGAGTTGCATTCCCAAATGTGGGAAAATTTTAACACATCAGAAGAAGAAGCCATGGAAGTATACCTAGGAGCCATACACCCCACACTTGCTTCACTCATTGAGGAAAAACTGAGTGGTTTGTCCCTAGAGAGAATCCATGAGGTCTTAGAAGAGATAGAACGACAAGGTCTTGAAGAAGAAAAGGCACAACATGTTCATATGAGAGATAGTTCTTTTGATGCCAACCTACACCAACCATCAAACATAGCACCCTCCACTCCAATGATATCTAAGGTAAATGATCAAGGGGATGAATTTGAATATCCAAATCTTACAACCACCTTAGATGTAGTCCAAGAGGAGGTGCAAATTGCTAAGACAACATCCACTAGTGAGGATCATGTAGAGATACACGATTATCTAGATGAAGGGGTTCTAAATTCAACAATGTTTGATATATGTGAATGGATGGAACCCACCATAGAATTGAATGAAGTGGTTGAAAGTGAAATTGAAGAAAAACCAATAAATGAATTTGAAGACATGATAGAATTTCACCACTTGTTCTTGGAAGATACTATTGATGAGACGTGTACAATTAACAATCAAGAAATTCTTCACCCTCCAAATTGTGATAAAATTGAATCATGGGTTACTAATTTGGACAATGATAGCCTTATAAATTTGAATTCAAGAAATGACCCACTTTTGGAAATAATTGAACCATCTAAGGAAGGTGAAGATGAATTTGATGAGAAACACATTGATGAATTGGAAGATGTTGAAGAAGTAGTTGAACGTCACCACTTGATTTTGAAAGATGATTATTATGATGCTTGGAAGAAGTGGGAAGACTACACTCTCTCCAAAACTACTAATGAAGCTTGTGTGCCAATTGATATACAGGACAACATAATTGCCTACTCAAAGGAAGATATTACAACTCCTGTACAATTTGAGGATGTTTTGGAAGAGGGTTTCAAATCTCATCAAATTTTGGAAGATTATGATGATCCTATTGCCAAGGACAAAGAAAGAAAAGAATTTATGAATGAATCAAAAGATCATGTCACAAATACCATGGAGTTTCATCCCTCAAATTTGGAAGATAATTTTTATAATGGTTGGGGGAGATATGATAATGCATTCTTTTCTCACACTCTTATAGATGAAACTCATATTTCACTTGATATGCAGGATGTTGAAACTTCCACCTCACATGAAGAGATACCATGGATAGTGAACAAAGAATTAGAACCAAATGATAAAGAGATTGATCAATTGGAAGCAGCTCAAATGAAGGATCATCAAGATGAATCATGGGACATACACTTTGACCAAAAGCATTTGGGTGAAAATTTGCATGACCATGTTTTGAATTTGATTGATGTTTATGATGAAATGTCATTAAAGGTAAATGAAAAACAAGGTATAATTTTTAATCACACCTTTAATAGCATGGTTTTAATGAATGGAAAAGAAGTTGATGCACTTGAATTGCTAAATCAAATTCATCAACAATTAATAATTGAATCTAGGGTGAAAACTTTTAATGATCCTAATTTAGTAAATATCCTAGATGCTTGCAAACTGTTACACAAATTTGATTGGCCTACAAATTTGGAAAATGATTTGGCTTTGAAATTTGTAGAAATAGGCTCTTACTTACAAAATTGCATATTTGAAAAGGATAGCCTAATTCTAAATCAAGGAAGGAATTATGAAGTTTACATTTTAAAGAATAGACATGATAAAATTGAAAATCATTCATTGTCTAATCAATTTTAGTAATTTGATGCTCACCTATGGGAGTACTATTGGAACTAAATCAAATTGGTATGGTGAGCATGGCAAGTGGAAATTTGTTGCATTGTTTGGTCTAGTCTTGTTTGTGTTGGATTCCCACAACATTTGGCATGCATATCATGTTATATTTTTGTTGAAATGTTCTTATCATGTTTGGGATCCAGGAAAGTGATAATCCAAGCTTTGCATCATCTTGTATTATATTGTACATTTGTATATAGATTTTGGTTTTTTGGGTTTTGGTTTGTGTTTTCAAGTTTTCATTTTGGGATTGCTATTTGGATTTGGATTTAAAGTTGTGTGTTTATTTGACATGTTTTGTTTGTCTATAAAAAAAAAAAATGATGAAAAAATTGAGATGTCAACTTATGCTCTAAGATCGGGAGAATATGAAACATTGGAATTGTCTTGTAAAAGCTCCACAAGTAACACAAACAGTTAAGTTATATTGTTTGATTTTGTGATGCATGAAAGAATAAGTTTTGCATGACAAATCATTTTCATTTGCAATTCAAGAAATAATGCATTCATGTTCCATCTCACCTTACATACATTTCATCTTAGTTGCATATGCATTTCAAATACAAATCATTAAAGTATGTCAAATCCTCTTAGGGTTGTGTTATAACATAAATAAGAAGAGAATCCTAAGGTTGGAAACTGAGTCTTGAGATATCTAGAACCAAGCACGTCTCATACATTAAAAAGGATCTTGAGCAAAATGATCAAAACCTAACTTGGAAGGAAAGGTTGGGCGAAAGAAGTTTTTCATGTCTATCCTATTATGCAACATGATCCTTAAAACAGTGGTTTTGACCACTTCCATAGAGCTTAAAGCCTAAAATCAGAGTAGTAAGGATAGGGTTAAATCCTCATCAAACTTAGGTTGAGGATCCAATTCCCCAAAGCTTTGATTTGACCCACATGGAGTAGTAAGGATAGGGCATAAATTCTCATCTCGCTTAGGTTGAGAATCTGATTCCCCAAAGCTCTTATGTCTCATTTCATAATCAGTCTTGGATTGTAAGGATCGTACTATTTGTCCTCTACAAAGGATGGGTAGTCATCCCCAAGGTCTAAGCAACAAAATTAATATTTTCCATTTACACCTAAAGTTTGGATTGTAAGGATCGTACTACATGTCCCTAGCCAGGATGGGTAGTCATCCCCAAGGTCCAAGAAGTAAAAAAAAAAAAATAATAAAATAAATAATAAATTTTTCCCATCTCATCTTTATTTTGGATTGTAAGGATCGTACTACTTGTCCTCTGCAAAGGATGGGTAGTCATCCCCAAGGTCCAAAGAAATGAAGATAAGTTTTGGATTGTGGGGTTAGATATGCCCATGCATGGCATCATGTCTTGCCTAAAAAACAAGACCACTGATTGTCTAGAGGGTTAGACTAGCATGACCATTTCTTCCATAATTGGTTTAATTATTTTGCTCAAAGTGAGGTAATGAACTCTAAATCAGAATAGTAAGGATAGGGTTAAACTCTCATCTCGGTTGGTTGGGAGTCTGATTCCCCAAAGTTTGATTTCACATTCACTTGCACATGGGTTCCAGATAGTAGGGACTCATAACCAACTTTGGGATACAATAAGGTAATGAATTAGTGGATCCTAAGAGGGTTTGGCAATCTTGAATGCTTGTACATAATAATAGAAGAATGACCATGCATTTTATGAAAGCAAAATCTCCTAGCACATTCATTAGGATACACAAATCATTCACCATCCCACATATGCATTCATGCAAAACTGATAATGGAGTGTGGATCAATTTCAAATGATAGGGAAAGAAACACATTGCACACACCGAGCTGATGCCTAGCGATTCTGATGTTTCATGTATTTCTGATCTATTGGCATTCTTTGGATATTTGTTGACGCTTGTGTTAAAGTTTTGAAGTGTGTTTTCAGGTTTTCTTTTTGGGTTCTCATCGAAATGCTCAGGAGCATTTCCCAGCAAAGTCGCCATTTGTTGTGACTTGTTTCACAACTAGCCCCAAAGCTTGGGGACCCACATTTTTTTTGATAAATTTTGGTGTGGTTTTTGTCTTTTTCTTTTTTATAGGTTTATTAAAGTGTTTATAATTCAAACATTAACTTTTGGGTTAATTCATGTTTAAAAAATAAATAAACTAAAAAAAAAGGAATTAAAAAAATAAATAAATAAATAAAACAAAAAAAAGAAAAAAGAAAGGATAAATAAAAATTATATATATATATATATATATATATATATATATATATATATAAACAAATGAACATAAAATAAAAACAAAAAGGGATAAGATATATATATATATATATATATATATATATAATATCTTATATTTTTCATGGTGGCCACGTATAGCTCTTAAAGCTTTTAAAGCACCTTTTATTAGCTTTAAGTAGTATGTAGTGGTAGGTTTGTTTTTTAGCTTTTTGTTTTTTTTGTTTTAGGTTTTAATTTTTAATTTTTTCATGTTAGTTTAGGTAAAGTTTAGTAGTTGTTTTTTTTAACGTGTTTTGTTTTGTTTTGCAGGGTGTTGCGTATGGAGGAAAGGAAGAGAAACGAAACGCCGTGGAGAAGGAAACGAAAGGGCCGAGAAGTGAAACGAAGAAAATGAAGAAGGCGTAGGGTTTCCATCCAAAGGAAACAAAGCATTGTTTGAAAACTTTAAATGCACATCGAGAGGCCAAAACAAAGGGGGAGAAAAAACGGAGACGGAAATAGACGGAAATGGTGGCATGGCCAAATGGGAACTTTGGGCATGGCCACATTTGTAAAGCAGGGATTTTAATTGGAATGTGAAAGCTTTTATTCAGAAATTTCAGGCCTTGTTAGCAAGAAAGAATGAGAAATTTTCTGCATGCTTAATTTTAATTGTTTTATTTTTCCCCTTTCAGATTTCAGACTTGTATGTGAAATTGATGCCATTATTTTGGGTTGTTTCATTTGAATGTTTGCAATCTGGAAATTATTTAAAACCCTAGGAACCAGCACCTAGTTTACTTTGATTGTGTTTATTTTGCAGGTCAAATAAGCTAGGTTGCATGTATGAAACTCTCACGTATTCGGTTTTGCAGGACGGGGTGCTATCAAACTGAAGGAGCTTTTGCATTGCTGTGTTTTCAGCAATTATTTTGATGCAAATTTTAATTTTCTGTTTCCAAAAATTTTAATTTCAGAATTTTTTTCCTATTTTTAGGCATTAAAATAAACATTAAAAAAATTTCAAAATCTAAAAATGATTTCACCATTGCGTAGATTATAATTCAGACTTCCAATACGCACTTTGAAATTTCATTTTCGGAGTTGTTTAGTATTTTTTAAAATTCATCGAAGTTGCTGTTTTGTCACAGTTTTCAAAAATTCCGAAAATAGAAATTTTCCATTTTAAGGTCAAATTTCATTTTTCCAGTTTTGTTTTGCATTCATGAGCCTATGATGACATTCCCTTCATGGAAATTCCAATTTCATTGAAGGGGTTATGTTTTACGGCATTTTCACAAATTTCCATTTTGGGCCTAAAATTACCCTTTCTTCATAAAAATTCCAATTTTACGAAAGAGGGATAATTTGAGTACTACATTGAAGGTCTTTTCCTTAAAGCACTTAATTGTTCATCTTGATGAAAATCTGATTTCATTTAAGAGGGATAAGTTAAAGTGACATTTTGAAGCTACATTTGGAGACCCTATTCATCATTGAGGATTTAATGCAAGATAAAATCTATCTTAAAACCATCAAGATAAAAGGAATTAAAGCATTACATCGTGGTCATATGAGGGCCAACTCACATTTACTTTATCAGGGTTCAATGAACAATCATTAAAGTTTCATGGTAAAAATAAACCAACAGTGCCCCTTGTTTTCAGTTACTTGCAATCACTAAGGTGTTCCAAGCATTTAAATTGAATATCTTTATTTGATGCACATAGGCAAATGCTAATATAACAAGAACCTTGGAGAAGTTGTTTGTTTAACTTCTTTGCAAGAGGGGATTTGGAACCCGAATCCTACCGGAGAGTGTGCTTTCACAATTGGGTGAAAACACCACTCAACAATCTCAAAGGAGATCTACAACAAAGCAACCACAACAAAAGAGGTTCTATCACTCTCACTTTATTCATAATAATGCTTTTAATGTCTATTGTTTTAGATGCAACCATTATGGTCACAAGGCAATTTATTGTGGATTGAATAATAGATCAAAGAGTTATGCTGGTAGAAATACATTGTTATTTCGGCTAAACACCATGTGCAATATTTTAAATGTAATGGTCATGGGCACATAGCAAGGTCTTGTCCAAGAACTTTTTTATCTAATCTAAGGCAAGATAGTAGATTTCATCAGATGCAAAGAGTGCAACACAGATAGGGAAGAAATCATGTGTATCAAAGAAAGGAGAATAATCATCCATCAAGGATGTACAAGAGACAACCACCCAAGAGAAATGTTCAAGTTCACGAAAAGGTTCAAAATAGGGATGCAGTTGAAAACCTTCAACCTAAGTTCAAGAAATATTGGAGAAAGAAAGAAGAGAGGAAATCGTGTCTCCTTGGACTGAAGGAGATTACTCCTCTATTGCACTAAGCAGCTCCAGGTAGCACATCCTCAGGGGGAGCAATGTTAAAGTTTTATTTTAATGCTCCTATGTATTTGTGTGGTTAATCTAAGGATGAAAGGAAAGTAGTCGGGGAGTTGTCGTATAGTTGTCAAAATGTGTTTTAGTTCATGTAGATGTTTGTGGAGATAGTATCAAACTGATGTGCTTCAACAGAACAACATGGTGAACAACTAGGTTTTCGATGTAGCAGCTGATAGGCATTATCTGAGATAGAACATGCAGCACAGGTTGACATGTCATGGAAGCATAAGCTAGCAGGTGATGGTTTTGAAGCCTGTAACATTCCCAATCTGTAGATAAAATAGAATTTGTGTTGTGAGTGGGAATGCGTGCATTTCTTAACCAAAAATACAACACATCGTTTGGTATAAGAGAGCATTAATTTTCTCTAAAGAAGTAGCAGTTTTCAAAGAGATGCCAGAGTCAAAGCAAACAATGGCACTAGCACCCAGTTGGTCAAGAGTGAAAATTGGCACATGCAAGGCAAAGACATTGAGTAGCCCTGACATATGCCCTAGCAAGAAGCAGAATATCGAGTGTTGATGACTACACGTAGATTGAGGTTCCAGCGCTAGATGTAACGGTCCACTATCAATACCTGCACAGGTGATGAAAAAATTCATGATAACCATTAGAAACCAGAGATATTGAACTGCACAACTGATGCAAGGCAAAGTCATCAGTCATAGAGGAGATGGTAGTCAAGAGGCTAAAGAAAATTGTGGAGATTGCTGATGTTAAAGTTGATGAAGTGGATTTGATTTGAGATTGCCATTCATTGTTGAGTTCATTTTGAGTACTACTTGAGCATGATTGATTGAGCCTTTGAGAAGGCCTTTGGAAAATATTTGAGGACAGTGTTGGGACAGATTTCTAGAGAAGATTTGGGCAAGTTCTTGGTGAGCTTACTAGAGTAGATCCAGACAAGTTCTGTGTGAGCTTGTTATTCAGCATTGGACAAGTTCTATGTGAGCTTGTTAAGCAGGTTCTGTATGAGCCTATTGATAGAGTATAGAGGACAGAGTCTCAATGGATAGAGATCCAACAACCAACACAGTTGAAGATAGATCTAAGTGAGGATTCTTTAAGTGGAGAGAGGTCCACCAGTCAGTGCAGCAGAGAGACAGAGTCTTCTATAATATAACAATTGGAGAGAGGTCCACCAGTCAGTAGCGGATACCTTCACAATAAATTGGGAGTGGTCATGCTTCCCAAGAATTGACTAGCTATCGGGACCACATTCTCAGGGGGAGCATTTATATATTTGATTATCTTTTTGCTCATGTTTGTAATTTTTTCTAACTATATTAATTTGTGCCTGAGAATGTTGTGCATAGACTCAGGGGGAGTCTACAACAACCCTTTGGTATTATTGTCAAAGGGGGAGAAGAATTACAGGAAATTGCATGTGTGTTGCCAATAATTCCAAAGGGGAAGATTGTTGAGCAAGGTGTAGGAACAGTATTGTCATTGTTGTCAACACAGTCAGACAGATCGGTTGATGCAGTGGGACAGGAGTTAAGAGGTTCTTCGAGTATGTACAAGTGATTCTCCAAAAGATCGAAGTGGCCCATATGCTAAAAATCAAAAGAAAATCACAAGGAAGAAAACTGTCGCGATATCGCGACATGTTGAGAAAGAAAGAAAAACTGTCACGATATCGCGACATGTTGAGAAGAAAGAAAAACTGTCATGATATCATGACATGTTGAGAAGAAAGAAAAACGTTTGCGATATCGCGACATGTTGAGAAGAAAGAAAAACTATCGTGATATCACGACATGTTCGGAGAGAAAGCGCAAGCAAGCAAAACTGTCATGATTTCGTGACATGTTCGGAGAGAAAGCACAAGCAAGAAAAACTGTCACGATTTCACGACATGTTCAAAGAGAAAGTGCAAGCAAGCAAAACTATCGTGATTTCATGACATATTCGGAGAGAAAGCGCAAGCAAGCAAAACTGTCACGATTTCGTGACATGTTCGGAGAGAAAGCACAAGCAAGCAAAACTATCGTGATTTTGCGACATATTGCAAGAGAGATTGTACAGAATAAAGTGTCATGATTTTGTGACATATTGTAGGAGAGAGAGTCCAAAATAAAAAGTGTCACGATTTCGTGACATATTGCAGGAGAGAGAGGCAAGTAGAAAAAGTGTCATGATTTTGCGACATATTGCAGGAGAGACAGTTCGAAAGAAAAAGTGTCACGATTTTGCAACATATTGCAGGAGAGAGAGGCAAGTAGAAAAAGTGTCACAATTTCATGACATATTGCAGGAGAGAGAGGCAAGTAGAAAAAGTGTCACGATTTCGCGACATATTGCAAGAGAGATTGTACGAAAGAAAAAGTGTCACGATTTCACGACATATTGTAGGAGAGAGAGTCCGAAAGAAAAAGTGTCGCGATATCGCGACATGTCGGGTTTTCATGACCCGAAGGCAAGAGAGAGAGTCCAGGAGAAAAAGTGTCATGATATCGTGACATGTCAGGTTTTCATGACCCGAAGGCAAGAGAGAGAGTCTAGGAGAAAAAGTGTTGCGATATCGTGACATGTCGAGTTTTCGCAACCCAAAGGCAAGAGAGAGAGTCCAGGAGAAAAAGTGTCACAATATCATGACATGTCAGGTTTTCGCGAACCGAAGACAAGAGAAAGAGCAAAGGATAGAAAGTGTCACGATATCGTGACATGTCGCATTTTCGTGACTAAAGGAGAGAGAAATTAAGAAGGTAGAAGTGTCACGATATCACGAAAAAAGTAAAGAGGAAGAGTAAGGAGGTGAAAGTGTCATGATATCGTGACATGTTGTGTTTTCACTGGTACAAGCCAAGAAGAGTAGCAAGGAGGCGAAAGTGTCACGATATCGTGACATGTGTTTTTGCTGGTACAAGCCAAGAAGAGTAGCAAGGAGGCAAAAGTGTTGTGATATTGCAACATGTGTTTTTGCGGGTACAAGCAAACAAAAGAAGTAAGGAGGCAAAAGTGTCACGATATCATGACATGTTGTGTTTTCATGGGCAAAATCTGAGAAGAGGACAAAGAGGTAGAAGTGTCACGATTTTGCGACAGGTCGCTTTGGCGCGAGCTAAGAAGAGAACCTAGCCAAAATAAGATATGTAACAGTTAACTGAAGTTATACGACAGTTATAGGTGTAGTTGCAGAAGAAAATCATGCAACTAAAATAAGAAGAGTTAACTAAAGTCAGTACGTCAGTTACAGGTGTAGTTACAGAGAAAAATCATGCAGCTAAAATAAGAACAGTGAACTAAAGTCAGAACGACAGTTATAGGGCCAGTTACGGAGTGAAATCATCGAGCGGCGGTTAAACTGAAAGTCATCAATCGAAGACCAAACAAAGAGCCGTAACTATTAATAGGATGCATGAGAGAATACTGTGTGATAAAGGAGTTACATATAGAAGTTTCTATTAATAAGTTACATGCAAAAATATGGAAGCTAAAAATAGAGTCAGAACTTTGTTATAAAAGGAGGTCTGCATGAAGAATTACTTGCTGCTCTGAACTAGAGAGGAAGTGTTGCTGAATAGAGTGAAAGTGCTACAAAAAGGAGGGCTGGAAGAGAGCCGTAAGAGAGCATTAAGCAGAGCTATGAGGGCCATAAAAGTGCAGTAAGCAGAGTCGTAAGAGTGTGTGGTGTTTTGGTGAATAGCGAGAGATGTTGAGTAAGCAATAGACCAGTCAGGGTCTTGTAAAAGTGAAGGCATTTTTATGTCAATCATCTAGTTTCAGAATTGAAGTCCAAGTTGGTGCTTGGCATCAGGAGTTGGTGCTCCTTCTAGTTGGTGCTGGTAAATTAGGGGTTGGTGCTCCTTTCTGTTGGTGCAGATAAATCAGGGGTTGGTGCTCCTTCCAGTTGGTGCTAGTAAATTAGGGGTTGGTGCTCCTTTCTGTTGGTGCAGATAAATTAGGGGTTGGTGCTCCTTTCTGTTGGTGTAGATAAATTAGGGGTTGGTGCTCATTTCTGTTGGTGCAGATAAATTAAGGGTTGGTGCTCCTTTCTGTTGGTGTAGATAAATTAGGGGTTGGTGCTCCTTTTTGTTGGTGCAGATAAATTAGGGGTTGGTGCTCCTTTTTGTTGGTGTAGATAAATCAGGGGTTGGTGCTCATTCCAGTGGGTGCTGGTAAATTGATTGTAAAATTTATAGTTTGCAAAGGTTGGATTTGGATGGGAGTCCAAACAATTAATTTTTGAGGAGTAGCCAAAACTAGTGAACCTCGGTACATCTTGTGTTGTGTGATGCTCTCTTGTTATATTTGCTTTATGTGGTTTTAAGCTTTCATTGTTTTGGTTGAAGTTTTTAAGTTTTAAAGAGCCACACTGATTCACCCCCCTCTCAATGTCATTGTGAGACTAACACTACCTTCAAATGATAGGTCTGCTCTTACCTTGTATTTATCATTGATGTTTCTCCTAAGCTTTGACCTCTTTTTTTGGACTAGTTTGGTATCTGTCATGGATTTTGATTTGTTGATGTATTGGCCTACTACCTTCTTTGCTAATTTTTTGGTCTCTTGGGAATCTTTGGAAGCCATCTCCATTCGTAATACCTTAGATTTTCTCAGTTGAAGTTGTAGGTAATTCTTCTGTTAACATTCTGCTCTCTTCCACTTAACAAACATTGCTCTTATGAAATGAATAGGACTTTGTGCAATGTTCTTCCAATTAATATTGTGTGCTTATCTTTCACCATTAATGCATCTACTGCATGACCTGCCCATTGGCACGCTTCTCAACTAGGAATTTGTTCATTTTGGTGGTTTAGAGGTGGCATTATGATTTCCATGGTCAAAATTCAAATGTGCTTTATCCTTGTGGCGTTGCTTTATCCTTTCCTTCAAACATGGAAAAATTTAGAATTTATTGTAGAAATTTTCCCCTTCTTTAAGTGATAAGATGTGGAAATACTACCCCGCTCAAATGTAGACTTAAAAGAAAATGGTAGATTAGTAACACCTTTTTTGCAACACTTAACTTTGAATTACAGTGAATTAGGCCTTTCCTCATTCTACGCCTTATAAGTCTAGAAAATCGATGAATTAGAACCCGCTCCTCACTCTACTGGCATCATGGTTCATTTGGGTGTGGATAAATGGTGCATATCATATTTCGCTAAAATGTAGCTCATTTAGGTGCAAACTGGAATCCGCTCGTTGCTCCACTAGTGTGATGATTATTTTGTATGCGGATTGGAGTTCGATAATATTCCGCTTAATACTTATAGAGAATTTGAGTGCAAAATAGGAGCTACTGCAGCCTGTAGGAACACTTAGCCAAATTTTGCCAAATTTTCTCTTTCTTTTATCTTTTTTTTTGTTTTTATATATTTTGCACAACATGATGTTAAAACGAAACTTGATATAAAGTGTAGAAAGAAAGGGGATATGATACAATGTATATACATATATTACAATGAGCTTATATTTCAATAAAACTAGAGTTTGATATGAAAACCATTAACAGGAATTGGTTGTATGTTTCCTTCTAGATATTCAAGCTAGAAAACATTTGTCTCCTTGACCTCTACTATCTTGAAAGGGCCATCCTAGAAGGAGTCAAACTTTTGATGGTGACCTAGTTTTGCTCTTTCGACATTCCACCTTAGGACTGAATCTCCAACCTAGAATTTTTTGAATCTTGCTTTTTTATCGAACCATGCCTTAATGTCCATAGAATTCTTCTAAAAGTTCTCATATGCTTGAGATCTACTCTCTTCCAACTTTAGTAGGTGTTTTAACCTTGTATCCACTAGATTTTCATCTGATTCTTCTTTTGAATTTATCAGTTTGAGTTTTGGAATATCTAAATGGATAGGTAGAACTACCTCCTTGCCATATACTAGAGCATAGGAGGAAGTCTTGATGGAATTATTGATGGTAATCCTATCTGCCCATAGAGATTGTTCTAGTATTAGATGCCACCTTATTTTATTTCCTTCTAGTGATCTCCTCAAAATCCTTAATAGATTTTTTTGGTAGAATCTGCAAGTCCATTCCCTTGAGGATAATAATTTGAAGTATTCTTAATGGTTATGTCATACTTGCTAGTAAATTTAATATACTTGGCTCCTATGAAATTTGGCCCATTGTCACTCACCAAGGCTTTTGGAACTCTAAACCTTGAAATCATACTTTCCATAAAATTGATCACTACTTCTTGATTTGATTTCTTGGTAGGGATAGCTTCTCCTATCTAGTGAGGTAGTTTGTGGTAGTTAGAATATACTTGTGCTCAAATGAAGAATTTGGATTTATGACACCTATAAAATCTAACTCCCATTGCTGAAATGGTTCTTCTACTTGTATTTGCCTGAGGGGAAATGATGCAATCCTTGTTCTACCTACATGTCTCTGGAACTTGTCACAAGCTCTAGTGATTTTGAAAGTATCAAAAAATACAATGGGCTAGTAATAGCCTACTTTTATGATTTTCAATACTGTGACCATGCCTGAGAAATGTCATCTAGATGGACCTCCATGAAACTCCTCAATAACCCTTTATTGTTGATCATATTTTAAGTATTTGAGGAGGAATCCATCCAAGTTTCTTTTATACAAGCATTCTGGTAGTAATACATATTTTAAAGCCTTCAACTTGTGTCTTATTCTTTAGGATGAATTATGGTCAGGAGGACATACTCTAGTTTCAAAGTATTTGATCATTGGATCAACTCAATCAAAGTCTTTTGGATGTACTCCTTCAACATGATCCTCTTTTGTTATCTAGCAAGTTGTCACTTTTGGTAATATTGCTACCTCTGTTAGACCTTGGCACAGGGTCCTACCTCTAACCAACTTGGTGGGATGTATTTCCATATCATATTCTTGGATTTTTGTAATCCAACCAGCCCTTTTATCTCCTATTTCACCCTACAGAATAAATCTTATTACATCTAGATGAACAATATATACCAAGGCTTTCCTCTGAACCAAGTACTGCCTAAATTTCTTCAGTGAATTCATTACAACAAATACTTATCTTTCAATAAATTTATACTTGACCTAGTAGTCATGGAGTGTCTGGATCCAAAATAATATAGGATGTTCCTCACCTTGATCATATGTTTGAGTTAGCACTGAGGCATAACTCTCTTCAGCTTCATAAGCATAAAGGATAAATTTTTTACTAAAATATGGATTTACCAGCATTGGGGCTATTGCAATGGACTGCTTGATTATCTCAAAAGCTTATTTTATAACTTCAATGTTAGTCTTACAATGGCACTGAGAGGGGGGGTGAATCAGTGTAGTTCTCTAAACTTAAATTCATAGATCTTAAAATTGAAATAATGAAACGTTAAAACTAGATAAAGTAAGTATCACAAGAGAACATCACACAACACAAGATTTAATGAGGTTCACCAATTTGGCTACTCCTTAAGAATGACTGCTTGGACTACCATCCAAATCCAGCCTTTGCAAAGCTCCAACTTTACAATCAATTTACCAGCACCCACCGGAAGGAGTACCAACCCCTTATTTATCTGAACCAACAGAAAGGAGCACCAACCCCCGATTTACCAACACCTACTAGAAGGAGCACCAACCCTGATGCCAAGCTACAACCTGGACTTCAATTTTGAATCTAGAAGTTTAATAGAAAAATACCTTCACTTTTACAAGACCTTGACTGGTCTATTGCTTACCCAATCTCTCTCACTATTTATGGAACAGACACATCTTCTGCGATCTACAACCACACTTCACCTTCTTTGAGTCACTTCTCTATGCACCCTTTGCACACTGTCTTCATACACTCTGCACCCTTATAGCTGTACTTTGCGTTCGTCTTTGCCCTTTGCACTCTTTGTGCCTTCTACTTTCTCTACGCAATCACAGCTGCACTTGGTCGAACTTCAACCTTTTTGCTCTCTGTGCACTTTGCTCTCTCTGTGCACTCATAGACGCACTTAGGAAAATTCGAAATGAATCTTAATTTACTTTGCGCACTTCACCATCATCTCGTCGCTTCTATGCTTTCTGCTCTCTTACAGCCGCATTTCACACTTCGACACGCATTCGACGACATATGCAACACCTTTCAATTCTCCAAACAACCCTCCTTTTATAACAATATTTTCATGATGAAAACCCTAATCTTAGTTGGCTGTAAACCCTAATATTAGTTGGCTTTCATAACAACTGTAAACCCTAATTTTAGTCAGCTGTCATAGATCTTCATCGAATTCAACTCAACCATGAAAATACAACATGTCGCAATATCGTGACACTTTTTCTTTCTCTCTATTTCTCCTTGCTTTGGCCCCCAAAAATACAACATGTCGTGATATCACGACACTTTTTCTTTCTCTCTCTTTCTCTTTGCTTCGGACCGTAAAAATACATGTCACGATATTGTGACACTTTTTCTTCTTGCTCTTTCTCTTAGCTTTGGCCCGTGAAAATACATGTCACGATATCATGACACTTTCGCCTCTGTATGCTTTCTCTATTCTTTTGTCATGATATTGCGACACTTCTGCTTCCAAAGACTTCGACTTTGCTTTTGTCGCGATATCGCGACACTTCTGCTTCCAAAGACTTCGACTTTTCTTTTGTCGCGATATCACGACACTTATGCTTCCAAAGACTTTGAATTTACTTTTGTCGTGATATCGTGACACTTTTTCTTCCAAAGACTTCGAATTTGCTTTTGTTGTGATATCGTGACACTTATGCTTCCGTACTTAGCTTCTTTGCTTTTATTGCAAAATCGTGACACTTCTGCCTTTGAAGTCTTCTTCTCTGCTTTTTTCGTGAAATCGCGACACTTCTGCTTTCGTAGTATTGCTTTCTGCTTTGGTCATGAAATCACAATAGTTCTGCTTCCGTACGCTTCCTCTATTTCTTTTGTCGTGAAAATGCGACATGTCGCAAAATCGTGACACTTTTCCAACTTACTTTCTCTCTCCTATTTTAGTCGCGAAAATGCGACATGTCACGAAATCATGACACTTTTCCAACTTACTTTCTCTCTCCTATTTTAGTCGCAAAAATGCGACATGTCACGAAATCGTGACACTTTTCCAACTTACTTTCTCTCTCCTATTTTAGTCGTGAAAATGCGACATGTCACGAAATCGCGACACTTTTCTTACTTGTTCTCTTTCTTCGAACTTGTCACAAAATCATGACACTTCTTCCTGCTTTCTCTTTTTCTTCCAACATGTCACGAAATTGTGACAGTTTTTCCACTTGCCTTTTTCTCTTCCAACATGTCACGAAATCGTGACAATTTTTCTTGCTTTCTCTTTCTCTTCCAACATGTCGTGAAATCGCGATAGTTTTTCCACTTGCCTTTTTCTCTTCCAACATGTTGTGAAATTGTGATAGTTTTTCCTACTTTTTATCTCTCTTCCAACATGTCGTGAAATCGTGACAGTTTTTCCACTTGCCTTTTTCTCTTCCAACATGTCACGAAATCGCGACAATTTTTCCTGTTGTTTCTCTCTCTTCCAACATGTCACGAAATTGCGACAATTTTTTTTGCTTGCTGTATATGTTGTGATATCGTGACACTTTTCTTACTTGTCTTTTTCTTTGATATTTTGCATATGGGCCACTTCGGTCTTCTTGGAAAATCACTGTACATACTCTGAATAACCTTTGAACTCTTGTCTTCTGCATCTGAATAGCTTTTGAACTTCCTATCCACTATATCAACAGATCTATTTGACTGTGTTGACAACAATGACAATATCATGTGCTGCACCTTGCTCAACAATCTCCCCCTTTGGAATTGTTGGCAACACATCTGCAATTTCTTATAACTCTTCTCCCCCTTTGACAATAATACCAAAGGGCTACTGTAGACTCCCCCTGAGTCCATGCACAACATTCTCAGGCATAATTTATTACACTTAGCAAAAATCATGAACATGAGCAAAAAGATAAACAAATACTTAAATGCTCCCCCTAAGAATGTGATCCCTGTGGCTAGTCAATTCTTGGGAAGTGTGACCACTCCCAATTTATTGCGAAGGTACTCAAAAACTTCCTTGGGCAATGGTTTTGTGAAGATATCTGCTACTTGCTTTGTAGTTGGAACAAAATCTAACTTAACCTCACCTTTCACAACTTTCTCCTTCAAAAAGTGATACTTGTGTACAACATGTTATCACTGCAATATATTCTGCCTCTACTGTCGATAAGGAAACTGACACTTTTTTCTTACTGTGCCATGCGACCAACCTGTCTCCAAGATAGAATGCACCTCCACTAGTACTCTTTCTATCATCGACACTTCCTGCCCAATCTGCATCTGAATACGCAATAAGGGTGAAGTCCTTACCTTTTGGATACCATAACCCATACTCCATAGTACCCTTGAGGTATCGAAGAATCCTCTTCACTACTTTCACATGAGTCTCCTTGGGACTAGCCTAAAATCGTGCTACCATGCATACTGCTCCGCAAAATATCTGGTCTGGTAGCTGTCAGGTACAGTAAGCTCCCAATCATAGATCTGTACATGGTTTGATCAACAGGTGGAGATTTGTCATCCTTGCTCAACTTGCAACCAATCATTGATATTTCAAATTCTTTTTGCATCTTATTTTCTAAATCTTTATATGAATCATCTTTGCTGCTGCCAAATATGATATCATCTTTCTTAAACCCTTGTTGAGTGAGATAGTTGTCTAGCTTTGCATACCATGCTCAGGGTGCCTGTTTCAAGCCATATATCTTCAACTTACAAACTAAGTTGGAATCATCACCAAGTTGGAAACCATCTGGCTGCTCAATATAAACCTCTTCTTCAAGCTTCCCATTCAAAAACATTGATTTTACATCTATCAAAAAATTGTCAAGTGACTCACACTTGTACCAACTTTTGTCCAACACTGTACCAACACTGCAATTTTACTACCAACTCTGTGCAAGCATCAAACATTGTACCACAACACCAACCAAATCCCTTTTTACATTTTCAACTTGGTCTATGTTTTCTACAGTCACCGCTGGTCACACCTTACTTTCATGTTACAAGTGTGAATAGGGTTGTTTCGAAACTGGCTTAGAAAAATCTCTTTTCTAAGCTTCAGTGTGAATTCTCCCTCAATATGTCGGCAAGTTTGTTTTTATTTATTTCCTATTTTCCTCCTATTTTCCCTCCTCCTTATCCCTCCGTTAATTCTTCTTTCCCCTTATCCCTCCAACTCCCTTATCCCTTCTTATCCTCCATTTTCCCCTTATCTCTCCTTTGCCGACTTTCTTCCTATTTCCTTCTTATTTATACTCGTGAATTTGTAATGGTCAAGGTTGACGAGGGGTGCAAATAAAGTCTTTAATTTTGCTGCAATTAATTTTGTTGTTTTATTGCATCTAATTGGCCCTCGGCCTACACTGGTATCAGAGCCAGACTTCGTCATCCGGTTGGGCACGGTTCCCGAGGTGAAGTAAGGTCAGAGGTGGGCACGCATCCCGAAGCAGGTCATAGTAGGGCTCAAATATCGAGGCAGATCACGAGCAGGATCGGGCACAAATCTCGAGGCAGTTCGGGCATGGATCCTGAGGCAGATCGTGCATAGGAAAGATGACACGTGGTAGTGGCACAACTCTCGAGGCTACAGGTGGCAGCGGCGCGATAGTCGAGGCAGTGACTGGACGACACGTGGTGCAGGGCGATTGGTAGTTTGGTTGGCAGAGAGGTGACAAAATACCGCCATGTGGCGGACGACGATTGGCACACGTGGCGAAAGGCGATTGGTTGAAGCAGCGGTAAAAGGCATCCGTTGAAGAATCGACTGCCCGAAGGCAGTCAAACGATATTGTGCGGAGTGAGGGTTATAAACCCTCTCGCACCTGCGTCCGGGCGCATGTGGGATAATCCCACGCAATTTTTGTTTAAAAAAAACTTCGCCCGTCATCGATATAATATCATCCGCACTCTCATCCTATTTCTTTCGAGCACGCTTGGCGTGGCGGTCAGGGTGGTCCGCTTGTTGTGAGGAGATACGCGGGTTGAATCCCGCTAGCGCCACGCAAAAGGAAATTTTTTTTTAAAAAAAGTTTGCCATCGGCGATTACAAAGCGGATCGGCTGTGCTTACCTCCCGTCCAAAGGGCGTGGCCCAACGAACGAGATCCTCAACTTGTATACAGAAGATCTCGAGATCGATTCTCACGGAGGCTAAAAGTTTTTTAAAAGTTTTTTTTTTATTTAATCTTACCGCCTGGAAGGGTTAAGAGGCGATTCGTGTGCCTTTAGCTTCAAGGAAGCCATGTGGTCACACGGCTAAGGTGTCCGCTGCGCAGACTGCAGGTTGCGCGTTCGAATCGCGCTAAGGATAAAAAGGGTGCTATCATGCACTTCTCTCTATTTTGAAGAGAGAAATTCCAGAATCCTTTGATGCAAGGGTTCATCGATCCGGGCTTCATACTGTGTTTTGTCAGTTGGAGAATCAGGTGATTGCTCACCTGAGAAAGCCGGATTCAGGATACGAGGCAGATTTCGAAGACAATATCTTCAGAAAGAGAATTGAAGAATCCGAGACCGTGCAATTTGTTTTAGACGTACAAACTGGTGCTAGTTATACACCAGGTGTGCCAACAGATGAATTGAGTGAGGGCTATACACCACGCTCTCCTGAGCCTGAACCTGAACCAGCGGAAGCAGAAGAAGAAGACGAAGAGGAAGCAGCAGAAGCAGATCCAGTGGAAGTGAAACCTGAGTTCATCATCATTAGCAGCAATTCTGAAGCAGAACATGAATGTACTAAGAATGCGAGATTTGATTTGAATAATTAAATCTTTCAGTACTGCTTTGTATTTCCAGTTTGCCTCAATAAAAGTACTTGTTTGCTTCGAATAAAGGTTGTTTTTTATTCTGCAATGGCTGCAAACACTAGTCTACCAATCCCTGAATTTAATGGTAGTGACTATGAATACTGGTCTATAAAAATGAAGACTTTGTTGATAGGAAAAGGTCTTTGGGATGTAGTTGAAGAAGGTTATACAGAACCAACTGCTACTGAATGGGCAGCATTTTCTAATGCTGATAAAAAGACAAGAAAAGAAGCACAAAAGAATAATGCTTTTGCCTTATATCACATTCATGCTGCCTTAGATAAAACTATCTTCCCTAGGGTTGCATCTTATGTAATTGCACAAGATGCATGGAATGCCTTAAAAGAAAGCTATAGAGGCAGTGACCAAGTGAAGCAGGTAAAACTGCAAACTTTGAAATGAGATTTTGAGAATCTCAAAATGCAAGAGAATGAAAGAGTCGGTGATTACTATGTGTGAGTGAAAGCAGTAGTCGACAAAATGGTCACACTAGGGGAGGATATCAAGCCAGAGATGATGGTGAAGAAAGTGTTGAGAACACTTCTTCCAAAATGGAATTCTGTTGCAATAATTATAGAAGAATCAAAAGACTTAACCACATTGTCTTTTGATGCATTAACTGGTTCACTTCTCTCACATGAAGAGAGGTTGCAGGAAACTCCTACCACCAGCTATGGAGGAGATGACAAAGCTTTTGCCACACATGAAGGAAGAGGTAGAGGTCATGGCAGAGGTCAACAAAGAGGCAGAGGCAGGAATAATCAAATAGGGGGAACTCCTAACAGAGGAGGATCATCCAATAGAGGTGGAAACCAGAATAGAGGAGGACAACAACAATATAGAGGGAAACAATCTGGAAAAGGAAAAGGAGGAGACAAATCAAAACAAGTTTGCTACAATTGTGGCAAACCTGGCCATTATGCTCGTGATTGTTTGTCAAAAACTTCTCAAGGAAGCAGCAGCAAACAGAGCAGTCAGTTTGGGAATTTTGGAGAAGAGGAAGAGTCCTCAAATATCTTTCTTTCTTATGGTTAGACAGAGAAAAATATGAATGATACATGGATTTTGGACACTGGGTGTTCAAATCACATGAGTGGCAAAGAAGAACTCTTTGCTAAGTTAGACTCCTCATACAAATCCAGTATCCGATTGGGAGATGACAAGTCATTGGCAGTTGAAGGCATTGGAGCTATGGAGGTTCCAACAAAAGAAGGCATAAAGCAAGTAAGTGATATCTATTACACACCTCATCTTCAACACAATCTCTTAAGTGTTGGTCAAATGCTTGAAAAGAACTATAAGTTGATTTTTGATGAGGTTAAATGCACCATTTTTGACAAAAAAAATAGTAATAGAATCATTACACAAGTGCCAATTTCGAAGAATAGACTATTCCCTTTGAAGTTTGGCCAGCCAGGAGGAAATAAGTTAGCAAATGTTGCAATTACCAATCCAAGTGTCCTATGGCACTTGAGATATGGTCACTTGAATTCAGCCAGTTTGAAGATGCTAACTTCACAAGCAATGGTGACTGGACTTCCCAAAGTTAAAGACAGTAAGGAAGTCTGTGAAGGGTGTGCCTTGGGCAAGCATGCCAGATCGAAATTTCCTCATGGACAAGCATGGAGGGCCAACTATCCTCTTCAGTTGGTACATTCAGACATCTGTGGTCCGATGCATACCAAGAATCTAGGTAATCACTCTTACTTCCTACTTTTCATTGATGATTGCACAAGAATGTGTTGGATATATTTTTTGAAGCATAAGGATGAAGCATTTGCACGCTTTGTTGATTTTAAAGCAAAAGTTGAAAGTGAGAGTGGATATTCTATACAATGTCTTAGATCAGATAGAGGAGGAGAATACTCCTCTAATCAGTTTTTGAATTTTTGTAAACATCATGGCATTAAGAGGCAGTTCACAACTGCCTACACTCCATAGCAAAATGGTGTAGCAGAAAGGAAAAATCGCACCATTGTGGAGATGGCGAGATCAATGCTTCAGACAAAGCATTTGAGTAATGTATATTGGGGAGATGCAACAAGGACTAGTGTTCACATTTTGAACAGAAGTCCTACTTCAAGTTTGAAATGGAAGACACCTTACCAAGCCTGGTATGGTAAGAAACCAAATGTGAAGTATTTTAGAGTATTTGGTTCATTGGCATATGCTCACATTCCTGATGAGCTGAGAAAGAAGTTGGATCCAAAGAGTCAGGCATGCATTTTTGTAGGGTATTGTGAAAACACAAAGGGTTATAGACTCTACAATCCTACAAATCGAAAGATAGTGGTTTCAAGGGATGTGATTTTTGATGAAGGGGGAGAGTGGGGTAATCCCCAAATATTCAGTGATGTTGAAGCCACTGATGTAGTTGCTCAACAGGTGCAACCACAACTACCATAGAAAGGAAAGCAGTATCCACCCACACATCCACCAAGTCCATATTCTGATTCAACTGCTTCACCAAGTCCTTCTCCACAGTGATCAGTAAGTTCCTCACCAATGGATATTGATGTTCCATCCAAAGGTAAGAGAACTTTACAGTATCATCCATCCTCTCAGATGTTGGATAAAATTTTTTCAAGATATACTAGGAGTCAAGCTAGTGAAATGGAATCTGTTTTACACAGATTAGAAAGTATGCACTTGTATGGTGATGATGAATCCCAGCAGGAACCTAGGGGAGATCAAGTTAACTATGCTTTGTTAACTAGTGCATAGCTTGAACCTTCTAGTTATGAGAAGGCATGTACTCAGAAGATTTGGCAAGATGCCATGAAAGAGGAGATAACCTCTATAAAAAACAACGACACTTGGGAGCTCATGAAGCTTCCGAAAGGAAAGAAATGTGTTGGTCGTAAATGGATCTTTAAGACCAAGTTTAATGCTGATGGAAGCATTGAGAAGCATAAGGCAAGGTTAGTGGCAAAAGGTTTTACTCAGAAGTATGGCATAGATTATGAAGAGACTTTTGCTCCTATAGCCAGACAGGAGACAATTAGAACAGTTCTTGCCTTAGTTGCACATAAAGGATGGAAAGTCCAACACATGGATGTCAAGAGTGCTTTTCTCAATGGTTACTTGACAGAAGAAGTGTATGTTGAGCAACCACAGGGATTTGAAGTGCAAGGTAAGGAACACCTTGTTTACAGATTAAAGAAGGCACTCTATGGCCTCAAACAGGCACCAAGAGCTTGGTACTCACGCATTGATGGGTACTTCAAAGAATATGGGTTCACAAGAAGCAAAAATGAACCCACACTCTACTACCTCAAGCAAGGTAAAGACATCCTCATAGTTTGTTTGTATGTGGATGATCTTATTTTTATGGGTAGTAATGAGAAAATGAATAGGGAGTTCAAACACTCCATGATGACACAGTTTGAGATGAAAGATCTTGGATTAATGCACTACTACCTTGGAATGGAAGTTCATCAGTCAGATACAGGGATCTTCATCTGTCAACATAAGTATGCTCAGGACATGATCAAGAAGTTTGCTATGGAGCATTGCAAACCAGTTGCAACTCCAGTTTGGACATGGGATCCAATTAAGCAAAGATGATGGAGCACCAAAAGTTGACGTGACCACTTTCGAAAGCATGGTTGGGAGTTTGATGTTTCTCGCCAACACTAGACCCGATATTCAGTATGCTGTATCTCTTGTTTCTAGATTTATGTCTAACCCCTCGTAGCCGCATTTGCGAGGCAGCTAAAAGAATTTTGAGATATGTGAAGGGTACATTGGATTTTGGAATCCAGTACCATAAATATAACACTATCAAGCTTGTAGTCTTCAGTGATAGTGATTGGGGTAGCAATATTGATGACAGGAAGTCAACATCAGGAAATTGTTTTAGTCTTGGCTCAGGACTAATAACTTGGAGTTCAAAAAAGTAGACAGTAGTAGTGCTATCTTCAACAGAAGTAGAGTATATAGCGGTTACTTATGCAAGTACTCAAGCCTTGTGGCTAAGGAAAGTACTAGAAGAGATTGGAGAACAGACAAAGTGGTCCGACCGGAATCTCATCGCGACAACATCAGTGCCATTCAGTTGGCATATAATCCTGTTCACCATAGCAGAACGAAGCATTTTGATATGAAGTATCACTTCATCAGAGATATGGTGGAACATGAAATTGTTGAGCTTCAATACTGTCACACTTTGGAGAACGTCGTCGATATCTTCACCAAGGCGATGACAAAAGCTCAATTTGTAAAGCTGAGAGACTGTGTAGTCAGTCCTCTCAACTTTAAGGGGGAGAATGTTACAAGTGTGAATAGGGTTGTTTCGAAACTGGCTTAGAAAAATCTCTTTTCTAAGCTTCAGTGTGAATTCTCCCTCAATATGTTGGCAAGTTTGTTTTTATTTATTTCCTATTTTCCTCCTATTTTCTGTCCTCCTTATCCCTCCATTAATTCTTCTTTCCCCTTATTCCTCCAACTCCCTTATCCCTTCTTATCCTCCATTTTCCCCTTATCTCTCCTTTTCCGACTTTCTTCCTATTTCCTTCTTATTTATACTCGTGAATTTGTAATGGTCAAGGTTGACGAGGGGTGCAAATAAAGTCTTTAATTTTGCTGCAATTAATTTTGTTGTTTTATTGCATCTAATTGGCCCTCGGCCTACATTTCAACTATTCGAATTAGGAGACAACATTTTGTCAAACACTTCACGACCAACTATAGTGCACCTTAATCAAACTCATACTTCTGGACCTTGGATAGGTATGATTCACAAAGCAAAGTCGCTCATCCTGATGAGATAAACATGAATCAATAATCAGAATTCAATATTTTTCACAACATCATAATAGATCTAACAATCTTCACGTCAATGTGTAGTTCAAATACACACTGCTTTTATCAAAACACATATATGCGGCTAAGGTAACATTCTTTCACTAACCAAATTATCTGAACTGTTATAATCCTTAACTTTGGATAGTAGCAGTAAGAACCATCAACAGTACAACAATGACATATAGCAATACTGCCAATAATGACAACTCTCAATTTTAATCACCACCCTTCATGACACTTCCACAAACAACTACATGAACTAAAAACACACTTCGACAACTATACGATAACTTCCCTGACTACTTGCCTTTCATCCTCAGGTAATCAAATAAATACATAGGAGCATTAAAATGAAACTTCAAGATTGCTCCCCCTGAGGATGTGCTACCTGGAGTTGCTTAGTGCAATAACAGAGTAGTCTCCTTCAGTCCAAGGAGACACAATTTCATTTCTTCTATCTTTCTCCAAACTTTCTTGAACTCAGGCTTGGATTTTTCAACTACATCCCTGTTTTGCACCTTTTTGTGAACTCAAACATTTCTCTTGTGTGGTTGTCTCTTGTGCATCCTTGATGAGTGATTATTTTCCATTATTTTATGTACATGATTTATTCCCTGTTTGTGTTGCATTCTTTGCGTCTGATGAAATCTACTATTTTGCCTTAGATTAGATACAAAAGTGCTTGGACAAAACCTTGCTATGTGCCCATGACCATTACATTGAAAACATTGTACATAGTGTTCACTCAGAAATGCAGATGTATTTCTACCAAAGATAACTCTTTGATTTATTATTCAATCCACAATAAATTGCCTTGTGACCATACTGGTTGCATCTAAAACAATAGCCATTAAAAGTATTATTATGAATAGAGTTAGAGTGATAGAACCTCTTTTGTTGTGGTTGCTTTGCTATAGATCTCCTTTGATATTTTCTTCCTTTTGAAGATTCAGCTTCAAACTTTTCTTGCTTCGATCCTTCAACAGTGAACTTCTTCTTCTCTACAGAGTTGGAAGATGAAGGTTGTTCAACTTCATATCCAAGACCATGCTTATTCGTGGAGCTTCTTTGTTGGCTTATAATTTTATCTAGAAACTATGTGCTCTTCTCGAATTTGAGATTTGTATTGGCCTCTTGTAGTTGTTTCTTCAATAAAATAATCTCTTCCTCTTGTTTGCAGCAACCAATCTCTTTCTCATTGGTATGTGACCTGAGATTTTCTTCAATCCTTTTGAATTCTTCTGCCTGTAATTTCAAAACGGTTATTATTTCATTTGCATCCTCAAGCTTTCTTAAGATTTCCTTATTCCTTTTTCTTTCTATATTCAATTCATCCAGAGCTGCAATTAGTTCATCTTTCAAATTTATTTTTGCATCAATTTCTTCTTCATCACACTCCTTTTATTTTTCTATTTCTTCTTTGAGTGTCATGAAAAGACCTCCACCTGTTTCCTTTTTATAATCATTCTCTAGGACTTCATTAACTCTCAGCATATATGCCTCTATGTTCTCATCGTCATTCAACTTTAATACTTCAAACTGAGCTTGATGTGATTGTAACTTAGCCTCCTTGATCTCGTTGTCTCCTTCATGAATACTCCTTAGTTTGTCCCATATTTATTTTGCCATTTTACAACTCATGATCTTTACCAGTTCACTGTCTACTAATCTGCACCTGATAGCATTCTTTGCTTTTGAGTCATTCTCAAACAGATTCTTACCGAAAGCATCGGTTGGAGGAGTGATGGGTATTGTGTATTCACTGTTTACTGAATCCCATATGTCGTATCCCAAAGCACAAAGATATGCCTTCATCCTGATTCTACAGATCATGTAATTTGTTTCGTCAAACAAAAATGCTTTGATTGATGAAAAGTTTTCAACCTTTTTTGGTTCAATTTTCTCTTCCACAGGAACTAAAACTAATTGAGATGCCCTTTTGGAGGAGGATATATTCTTCTTACCCATTGCATACTAATCCAAGATCAACCCTGACTGATTTATCCTGAGAAGGGAACTTGGCTCTGATACCAATTGTTAGTCTTACAATGGCACTGAAAGGGGGGGTGAATCAGTGTAGTTCTCTAAACTTAAATTCATAGCTCTTAACACTGAAATAATGAAACCTTAAAACCAGATAAAGAAAGTATCACAAGAGAACATCGCACAACACAATATTTAACGAGGTTCACCAATTTGGCTACTCCTCAAGAATGACTGCTTGGACTACCATCCAAATCCAGCCTTTGCAAAGCTCCAACTTTACAATCAATTTATCAGCACCCACTGGAAGGAGTACCAACCCTTTATTTATCTACACCAACAGAAAGGAGCCCCAACCCCTAATTTACCAGCACCTATTGGAAGGAGCACCAACCCCTGATGCCAAGCTGTAACCTAGACTTCAATTTTGAATCTAGAAGTTTAACAAAAAAATACCTTCGCTTTTACAAGACCTTGACTGGTCTATTGCTTACCCAATCTCTCTCACTATTTATAGAAAAGACACATCTTCTACGATATACAGCCACACTTCGCCTTCTTTGAGTCGTTTCTCTACGCACTGTCTTCGTACACTCTGTGCCCTCATAGCTACACTTTGCATTCGTCTTCGCCCTTTGCACTCTCTGTGCCTTCTGCTTTCTTTGTGCAATCACAGCTACACTTGATCAAACTTCAACCTTTTTGCTCTCTGTACACTTTTCTCTCTTTGTGCACTCACAGACACACTTAGGACAATTTGACATGACTCTTCGCTCACTTTGTGCACTTCGCCATCATCTCACCGCTTCTGTGCTTTCTGCGCTCTTACGACCACATTTCACACTTCGACACGCATTCGATGACATATGCAACACCTTTCAATTCTCCAAACAACCCTCCTTTTATAACAATATTTTCATGATGAAAACCCTAATCTTAGTTAGCTGTAAACCCTAATCTTAGTCGACTTTCATAACAACTATAAACCCTAATTTTAGTCGGTTGTCATCGATCTTCGTTGGCTTCAACTCAACCGCAAAAATACATGTCACAATATCATGACACTTTTTCTTTCTCTCTCTTTCTCCTTGCTTTGGCCCCCGAAAATACAACATGTCACGATATCACGACACTTTTTCTTTCTCTCTTTCTCTTTGCTTCGGACCGTGAAAATACATGTCACGATATCGCGACACTTTTTATCCTTGCTTTTTATCTTAGCTTTGGCCCGTGAAAATACATGTCGTGATATCATGACACTTTTGCCTCCTTACGCTTTCTCTATTCTTTTGTCATGATATCGCGACACTTCTGCTTCCAAAGACTTTGATTTTGCTTTTGTCATGATATCGCAACACTTCTACTTCCAAAGACTTCGACTTTGCTTTTGTCGTGATATTGCGACACTTCTGCCTCCGTAGTCTTCAACTTAGCTTTTATCATGAAATCACGACACTTCTACTTTCGTACTTAGCTTCTTTGCTTTTGTCACGAAATCATGACACTTCTACCTTTGAAGTATTCTTCTCTACTTTTGTCATGAAATCACGACACTTCTGCTTTCGTAGTCTTGATTTATGCTTTTGTCGTGAAATCGTGACAGTTCTGCTTTTGTACGCTTCCTCTCTTTCTTTTGTCTGGAAAATACGACATGTTGCGAAATCGTGACACTTTTCCAACTTACTTTCTCTCTCCTATTTTAGTCACAAAAATGCGACATGTCACAAAATCGTGACACTTTTCCAACTTACTTTCTCTCTCCTATTTTAGTCGTAAAAATGTGATATGTCACGAAATCGTGACACTTTTCCAACTTACTTTCTCTCTCCTATTTTAGTCACGAAAATGCGACATGTTCTTACTTATTCTCTTTCTTCGAACTTGTCGCGAAATTGTGACACTTCTTCCTGCTTTATCTTTTTCTTCCAACATGTCATGAAATCGTGACAGTTTTTCCACTTGCATTTTTCTCTTCCAACATGTCACGAAATCGCGACAGTTTTTCCTGCTTTCTCTTTCTCTTCCAACATGTCACAAAATCGTGACAGTTTTTCCACTTGCCTTTTTCTCTTCCAACATGTTGCAAAATCATGACATTTTTTCCTACTTTTTCTCTCTCTTCCAACATGTCGCGAAATCATGACAGTTTTTCCACTTGCCTTTTTCTCTTCCAACATGTCGCGAAATCACGATAGTTTTTCCTGCTTTTTCTCTCTTCCAACATGTCGCAAAATCACGACAATTTTTCTTGCTATTTCTCTCTCTTCCAACATGTCACGAAATCGCGACAATTTTTCTTGCTTGCTGTATATGTTGTGATATCGTGACACTTTTCTTACTTGTATTTTTCTTTGATCTTTTGCATATGGGCCACTTCGGTCTTCTTGGAAAATCACTGTACATACTCTGAATAACCTTTGAACTCCTATATTCTGCATCTGAATAGATTTTGAACTTCCTGTCCACTGCATCAATAGATCTATCTGACTATGTTGACAACAATGACAATACTGTTGCTGCACCTTGCTCAACAATCAGTCCATTTAAACTCGATATTATTCTTGAGTAACTCAGATATGGGCCTTACTTTTTGTGCAAAGTTAGAGATAAATCTCCTGATAAAGTTTATCTGACCCAAAAAGGACTGTAAGGCCTTATTTTTTTCAAGCAATGTGAGAGCAAGAATGAAATTGATTCTAACTATATCTATGGCCATAAATTCTTTTAAGACCACATGACCTAATAATTTTCATTCATGAATTGCAAAGAATGATTTCTTAGGATTGAGTGAAATACCAAATTCTATGCATTTTTGAAAATATTGCTCAAGGTGTGCTATGTGGTCATGCTTATCATGGAAAAATATAGTCATGTCATCCAAATAGATCGGTATGAATTTATTTTTAAGTTCCCTAAAGGCATAATCCATGGCTCTCTAAAATGTGGCTCCCACATTGGACAACCCAAAAGGTATTCTTTGGTAGGAAAATGTGCCCCATTTTGTGGTGAATGTTGTTTTATATTGATCTTCATATTTTACCCAAATCTTATTGTATCCAGAGAAGCCATATTACAATGAGAACCTTTCTACCCCTACCACTATCTATAATATTTGATCAATATGTGGGAGGGGATAGTGATCCTTAAGAGATTCTTGGTTAAGATTTTTAAAATCTACACACAAACGAATATCACCATTATTTTTCCTCATCGGTAACAAGTTGGATACCCAAGTTGAATGTTTTATTGGATAGATGATCTTAGCCTTCAAAAAATTTAAGAGATCCTATCTCATAATGGCTTCGATCCTTGGATTTACTGGCCTTTGCTTCTGCCTAAAAGGCTTCACATAAGGATCTAGCTCAATAGTATGTTGGATAATCCTTTTGTCATATACCTTAAGGTATTCATATGACCAAGCCACAATGTCTTGGTATTTTAGGCATAAGGATTTGATATATTCCACCTCATTTGGTGAACACCGCACTCCAACATTGAGCTTCTTTTTAGTATCGACTTCAACTTCTTTATAAATTTTTCATTGACTTTCATGGCTCTGATCTTTTTTTTTGTCCTCATTGTCAAACAAGCTTTTTAGGGTGACCAACACTCTAGGTATGTGATTGTTCCTCAACTGAATAACATCTTGTTGATCAATTTATTCTATATTTTCTTCTTTAATAGTAGAGAGACATGTTTCTCTTACCAGAAATTCAATTATATGCTCATCACTTTCAAAAACCTACCAAAAAATTTGCTTATCTGGTATTGTAGGTCTGAAAATCATTTTGATTCCCTTGGATTTCTTGCTTCCAAATTTCATAGAAGGTTTGAAGTTAGCTCATTTCATTGCTAAGGAATCTGCTAGAGTATTCTTTTCTCTGGTAATAAAATTTATATTTAGGGTATCAAAGGATTCCATCAGATCCCATACCCTATTTTCATATGCTTTTAGGTAATGGTGCTTACTATTACACCTCTTTCTTACCTGATGGATGATCAACTCAGATTCACCATATATGTTTAAAATTTTAATGCCCATGCTTTCTACATGTATCAGTTTGAGGTATAGGGCCTCATATTCAATAGCATTATTTGTACATGACCATGTTAGTCTATAGGCAAAACTCTTTATCCCCTCTAATTGGGACTGGCATACCACACCAGCTCTTGCACCATTTCTACATTTAGCACCATCAAAGTACATGATCCATGTTTCCTTTTCTCTCAGATACTGATTGGATATAGCAAGGATCTTCTTCTATGATTTAGTTGAAATACTATATGTCCCCATACCAATTTCAAACTAATTGTAATCTTCTCTAAAGGGCAACTCATCCTCAATATCCAACTCAAAATATTCAACCAACTAAAACCCATCTATAGGAGTAAGGTTGCACATGTCCTACCCTATTTTTTTAATATTATAGAACATCAAATTTTTATGTGTTATCCTTATCCTCTTCCCTTTTAAGGGAATGATCATGCTGGAATAATCCATGTACATGAATCCACCTAATTTTACAGTGAACTCCTTACAGAGGTATAAACCAAAGTATGGCTCTAGGTCAACCATTACTATTTCTTGTACTATTGTCACCTTAGGGGCTCTATGTAACCTCATTAAAACATCCTTTATAACTCCCACTATCTTAATAGGTGTTCCATACAATTTTAATACTCTAAGACAAGATCAAGTATACTCCATACCCATATCTTCGCAGACTGCTTTAGGCATGACTATAGTTGATGCTCCTGAATATATCATATAATTTTAGACTACCCAACCTTCCATTCTTAGAGAGATGTAGAAAGGAGGGGGTTTATTCTTCAAAATTGTAGGGGACATTTATTTCTTCTCTGAGGGTATACTAAGGATTGTGGTGGTCTTCTTATCCTATGGGTACTTGTTGAGAGAAGCCTTAAGTAGGTCTATTTGGCCAAGAATGAAAAGAGTATCATATAAAATATATTTTTATTGAATATTTTTCATCTCTTCAACAATATTATACTCAGACTTAGCTAGAGTAGGTCTTTCAGGCCTTCTTTCTAGCTCACCATATTTTCTTTTATACTATTGAGTGGCTTCTATTATTTACCTTTTGGTAATAGAGGGGAATCTAAGACTTTCTTGAGCCTCATATTTAGATTTCATTTGGTCTCCTTTAGTTTATCTCTCGAATATCTTGGGGATATTGCCTATCTTCTCTTTCCCTTTAGCCTAGGGAATAGGAAAAGTATCACTACTTTTGGGAAGTGGGTCATTTTATTTCTGAGAAAGAACTTGGAATTGCCCCATATTTTAGGGATCTACTTGCAAGGTTTTATTTCCAAACCTTGTCATAACAACAATTGGGCAATCCTCATCCAGCTCTTTTCCAACCATGATTTGGTCAGGCTGTCACAACATATTTATTCTTCCCTTTTGATTCCTATCAGCTTGATCCATAGCTTGCTGAACATGATGTTGATACATGATACAATATTGTGAATCATGAGGGTCATTACATACCAAACACCAGACATTAACCATACTTATCTTTGAAGAATACTCCAACTCTTCATATGTTGCATTTACTCTGACCCTAATACTTTTACTAGAACCAGGTCTTTGATATTTGTTCACATATGGAAATCTCCTCTGTTGTGACCTTTCTTGATCTCTCTTTTCCACTAAATTAATTCTATTACTCAGAGTCTTTAGAGTATTTTGTATATCAAGAATAGCATAAAACTCTTGAGATGATTGAGAAGGAAGGGGAGGGAAAGGAACTATAGTAGATGGTGCTTTTGTCTGATGTATAGGATTCATTTTTGGATATGGGGATGATAAGGAAAGAGGATCCATGTAATATGAGTTTGTATATTGGTTTTGGCCATTAGTGGTTTCTGAACTGTAAGGCAGCACAACTTTGGGAGGTAACCTTCCTATATTAATTAAGATATTCTCTGCATGAATTGGTTCATTGTAAACTTGTGGAAAATTTTCCACCCCATATTTTTGGATTTGCAAGCCTAGATATGATCCAAGAGCTCTAATATAATACATATATGTCAAGCATACAACTAGTATAGCTATAGGGAGAATTCTTTTACATGTTATGCTAAATCTCAAATTGAAATCTAAGACAGACTCTTGCTGATATTTTTGCATGGATGTAAACTGGTTAAGAAGAGAGAAAGGATCATCAAATTCATTAGATTATTCCACAAAAGGCATAGCCAATGCTTGTAATGAAGTGATGGTGTTATCTTCCAGAGTTCTAAACTAATACAAAATATTTCCTCTAAATGATAGGGCTAGAATTATCACAATAATATCCTTCTCTTTTATGTTGTGGATTGTTGCTAGGTTCAAAATATCCTAATAGTGCTCATATGTTATCTTCCCAGATCCATCATAAGTGGGAATAGATTTGGACACACCCTAGGTAATGGAATTCATATGGGCTAACCTAATAGGAACAATTATGTTCCAGCTGGGGTACTTATGTAATGGCCGATTAGGGGCCATATTCCCCTGATTTTGGACTGCATTATCTTCCATATTTCTAGGTGTAGGTCTTGTTGGAGGGGTTGTTGGATTAATTGCAAGATTCTCCTTAGGAAGATCTTCTTCTAAGATGAAATATTGATTCAAACTTTCGATAACAGTAGACCCTCTATAAGGTAGCTCACAATGGAAATAGGAGCTGGTTTATTCCTTTTGAAATATTTGGTATACATGAAAGGACACTGTTCAATAGGTGTGAGGATTTTATAGGTTTAAAGACCAAGGAATCGCCAAGTAAATTTTCTATTGTTCACTTAACAAGGTCAATATAATTCACCAAATCTTGATTCCTTTGGGTAGGTATAAAATATAACTCATATGATGGGTTTTCTGTGTTCGTTGTGAACTGGTCCCATCGGGCATGCCAAAAATTGTTGGGCACTGAATTGCATAAAATTTTACTCAATATTGCAGCTGTCTATCTTCCTAATTTCTATCCAGACATGCACTCAATAGCTACATATCAACACTCAATATTGGATGGACCAAAACAAGGTTTCAAATCCAAACTCCAGAGTAGGTTGGTTTTTTATCAACTTAAATAGGGTGTTGACACAATTATGCTCACTTAGGGTTTTGGAATTTAAGGTTAAGAAAGAGGTTAGGGTTAGAAAATGTGAACAATAATGGACGGATAGGCTAACAACAATGTCACTATGAAAAAAATCTCCCATAAATTTTCTCAAGGTACTCATTACTTCAAAACAATATTATCTTAAATCAAATGAACCTTCATATATTAAAGCACATCAGAGAAATATTGAAGACAACAATTTCAATATCCAAATAAAAGAATTAATAAACACTCAAATTTTATATAAATGCACTCTCTACCAATATAGATCTAATCAGAAGTAGATTTTAATTACCCTAGCAATTAGTAATCCAATAAACTAACAAAAACTAACCATTCGAATATTGATAGAAATGCAACTCCAGGTTTTGAACCTATGATACAATAATGAAGATACAAATTTGAGGCAAATATCAATGTAATGATCCTTTCATTAACTCACAAGAAAATTTACAATAGTGCAAGAAAACACACTAGATCCAACCTCAAAAAATGAGGGTTTGACTTCTACTTATAGTTTGAAAATTAAAGAATAATAAGGAACATTATAAAGATTTGCTTTTAAACAGCTCAAGAGAGTTTTTTTTTTATGTTTTCTTACTAGTTCGACCTTCGAGAAATATGCTACAAGTAGACCGTCATGATAGCTCAGAGCTTCTACAACTCACTAGTTGGTTGATGTTAGTTGGAGCTCAGGCTGTTAGAGACTGTATCTACTCTGTGAACTTTTCTTGGAATCTTGCATCATCGTCGATCTACAAATGCTTCTGGTTCTTATTTCTTGAAACCCTTCGATGCTTCAAATTCCAGTATCCCAACTGAATGTGTTTTAATCCGATGAGAAAAAGCCTTTAAATACTTTGAAATTATCAATAATTTCTCGACTGTTGATATTTTCCATAAAATGGCTATGATTTGATCTAGAATATATTCTATACAATAGTGGGGAAAGACCAAAGCACCATTCCACTTCTTTGAATTGTTGATATCACATTTTCTATATTTAAATCTACGAAATGCCAATCTAACATAAATACACTGAGAATTAAGCAGGATGAAATCCACTCATCAACTTCCTTTTTCTTTTTGGAACTCAAAAGTAGCCAAAAATCTACATTTCAAAATTTACTGATATCATCTTTGCTAAAAAATTTTGTGAAATCAAGAATCCGCACTTCGGAAAGCGTAAATATTTCCTTATCTCCAATCCACATTTGCCATAGTGTAAAATAGCTTTTCCTCTATTCTGCACTAGATTTAGTGTAAAAGGCATCCTTGTCTCCAATCCAAAAATAAGTTTGTTCAAAATACTTCTTTTTCACCAATCTGCACTTCTTCCTTAAATTTCCACCTCTTCATTCCCATTTCAAAACAAAATACTCTATAAGCTCACCAGAATTGGTATCTTTGACACTTACCCAGTCAAAGGATATTGAAACAAACAAGCAATTGCTATTCCACACTTCTCTTTATGCTAACATCATCTTCACCCAAAATTTTTGTGGAATCAGAATGCGTCGCCAGTTCGCTACTAAATACATTATAACTTGTGCAGAATTTCTCCAAGTGAAAATACACTAAATGTTTGGCGAATTAGAAACCCCCTATTGCGGATCCACTCCAAAATGCACTGAAAATTATGTAGAATCAAAAATTCATACCTTAGATAATATTTTCAATGTTTTCTAAGGATGTGGTCTTTTTGAGCCTACACCACCATTATCATCATCTATCATGATCTAAAAATCATACACCTAACTAGTGCATCAATTAACATCAAGCATTAAAGCATCAAAATATGGAAAACAATGAATTTAACAAGAAATTAAGGTTTCTTTTATTAAATCTTTGCCAAATTCCAATTACAAATATGTCCCTATTAGGGATACCCAAATCCTTGATATAATTGATACAATATTTTGAGACCCCTAAACATGGATTGGTGTAATCCGTAGGCTCTCTAGAATGGACACGAACTGCTTAAGGAAAAATATAGCCTTCTTCTCACGTGATTGAAGGAATATATTGCCAAGAACACCTTGAAATGCTTAAATCCTATAAACCTACATTCAAGAAACAACATAAGGGGAGTTAATAGTAAAAGATGCATCTCTTGATGAGGCACTTGATGGGAAATTGCATAAATGATGAAAAAGATAGAAAGAAAGCATGTAAACTAGTAAAGATGTGCATGAAATCTCTAGATTGCTATAAATATTATAAAGAAAGTAGAAAATATAGCAATTAGGCAACCTAATTAACCATTAAAACTAGAAATGCATCAAATTCAATGAAACTAGTCTATATTGATAAATGCGAGAAAAATGGAAGCAAATATACCTCTAATTCCTAAATTTAATCGTACAAGTGCATAAAGGAAAGCTAATCCAAGTCAGATCTACTTGAAAGAGGAAATAATATGCTTGAAAGAGGAAATATATGGCTAAAACAAAGGAAATCAGAGATCAAACCCTCACTGTGGGTCTGAAGCACAGTTGGAACTATTAGCCATAGCTGAAAACCGTGGCTAAGGAGAAAATCCTCTTGATTTTGTAATCAGGGCTTGGATATTCAATTTCCTTTATGGAATTGAAGATCAAGGGTCACCTCCATGTTCCAAAATAGATTTGTGATTGAATTCACTGGAATTTTCAATGGAAGTATTTCAATTATCAAGCTGGCTCCTCAAGCTCTTGAAATATCCATTGTTGCAAGGTTTATGATCAAATTGGATTTTGGTAGCATCTTGTTACTCTTTATAAAGTGCAATTGGCTTTCCAATTTTATACGACTTCACTACAATGCAATTGAGCTATTCTTCAGGGTTTTCTCTTTGAAATTGGGGTCTTAAATAGACTTCCAAAATCCTTGCTCGAGATTTATGGAGAATCCAAGAACAAGAATTGGCAGTTGGGAGGAAGCTTTTGGATGCTTCCAAACCCAAACCGCTTCAAAACCATTGTAATTTGATTGTTGCAATTTATTTTTCTTAGCTCTGGTAGCTCGAGTTTATTACAAGGCTAGTTGCGACTCTTAAATGCAGCTAAAACCCTAGCCATGGATGTTAATCATGGCTAAGATATTAGTTGCGGGTGTCACCCATGGCTAAGATTGAATAGGCCTAGCATGCCTAAATTGAGTGGTTAAAACCACTGCTTTACCTTGGAAAGGTCCAATATCATTCATATGGTCTACAAAGATGCCCATATGAGTAGTCCTACACCTAATAAAAATCCTCTTGTGACAAATACCCAACAAAAATAGGCACAAAATGTAAATAAAAACTTAGATATTTTTCAAAACCCATTGCCAAATCATGGCAAGGAAGTTGTAAATCAGCTAGATTATAAAAATATGTTTCATCCAACATGTTATGTGGGATAAATTAACAATTATTTACTGTAGCAACTTTCACAAACTATTTTTGTGCCTACTCAATCCATCATGACAATTAAGAAACTCCAAGAAAGAAAACCACAATTGTCATCCTTGGATGAAACAAAAAGTGAATCAAAATCTAAAATAGATATTAACTCACAATATTCTAATAGTTTAGAAGATGAGTCAAGGTCAATCTTGCTCATTAATGATTCACTAACTCCAGAAGAACCATTTACAAGAATGATGACCACTCATCCCTCATCACAATAAATTCTTCCTATTGAACAAAGTTCAACCACAAGACCACAAGTTGTCCAATCAAATAACATTTTTGGTACGATTGGAGATATTACTCAAAAATAAGCTCAAACCTCAAATTATGTTGATCAACAATCTATTATTTTAAAACTACCTCATAAGAAAAATAACACAATTCAACCTCAATGAAAGACTCCATTTGATATCAATGAATAAATAGCTAACACAATAGCTAGGATTTCCATTTTTAACCTTCTTAGAAATTCAACTATCCATAGAGAAGAACTAATGAACATGTTAAGCTAGATGATGGTACCTGAGGACATAGATCCAACTGTTGTAGTCATTGTTGTAGTCTCTCATGAAACACACTATTGATTTTCATGATAAAAATATCCCTCCCCAAAGTATGTATAGAGATAATCCTCTTTATATAACAACTTTAATTGGTATGTCTATGTTAAAAGAGTATTAATCGATAATGGCTCATCCTTAAATATATGCACCTATGATTTTTTCAAAATATTTGGATTCAGGAAAGAAGATTTAAGACAAACCAAAATGATTATTAAAGCTTTTAATGATGAAACATAAGAGGCTTGTGGTGTGATATCTATTCCACTACAAGTTGGTCCCAGGATTTTAGACACGTCCATATTTTTTGTATCTTGTCCAACATCTTACAACATTATTTTGGGATGTCCTTGGATCAATGCAATGAGGGTTGTTCCTTATACTTTGTATCAATGTGTTAAATTTAAATTTTAGTTGGTCACTATCCATGGTGATCCCAAACCATTTGAAATATGTGCAAAAGAAGAATCTATCAACATTCCATTTTGTTCTAATTTTTCATCAGTGGAACCTAAATATTCTAAGACATATTTAACCAAATCAGAATCATCACCTCCTTCTAAATTACCTAAACCTTCTAATGATAATAATCCCTCTACATCATACCCTTTGACATATGAAGTATTGCAATATTTATCCACCATATTGGAGTCCATAAAATAGGATAATTATAATATAAAATATTCCTTTATCTTGTCCCAATTACAAACATCTCCACGTATAGTTGGGTTACCGCATAAACAAGGAAACATCTATCATGTTGGAAATTGTACTTTTATTTTTTTGGATGTACTCTTGATAAAATTAACATTAGGAAAATGAGCTTTACATATGATGAGAATAGTTTTTCTCAATGTTTCTTTTCTAATAGGTATATAAAATCTAAACAAATGATGTGTGATATGGGATACAAAGGTAAAGGTTTAGGTCATCTTAAAAAGATAATTCATGAGCATTTCAAGGTAGAGGAATGACCTTCCAGATGTGGTATAGTATATATCCCCACAAAAACTCAACCTTTCCCCTTTGATAAGTATGATCACCTTATCACATATGGAGAATATTTAGAAAAACAAGAACAATAAGAAACACAAGGAAGCTCATAGGTTTTCTTGCAACATGTTATCAATAGTACATCAAGAAATAATGGCTTCTCAAAATGAGTGTTTAGAGGGAGATGTCTTTTATGACATTTCTCATGAAGAAATTATGAGGAATAGGTTCTTCTTCAATGGGTTTATCCCATGTATAGCTCACATTCAGACAACCACACAAGAAGAGTTAGCCCACTTATCCTTAGAAGAACTTCAATAAATGGGTGTTTCACCCACTCCTCCCAACTTTGAAAGAGATTTAAGTATTGAAATAGAGGCTATTTTAAAAATTAATATTGGAACAAAAAATAATCTCTACATGGTTAAATATATATAAATTCTCACAGAATACCTTGATATCTTCGCTTGGACATACACAGATATGCCAGGCGTAGATCCTTCTGTGGTTATGCACCACCTAGTGGTTTGCCTTGATGTTAAACCTATCAAACAAAAACTTAGGAAAATGCATCAGCCTTATTGGTTAAAAATGAATTACAAAAAATCTTGGATGTAGATTTCATTCAAGTTATAGATTATTTTATCTAGATATCCAATATTGTTCCAGTAACCAAAAAAGAGGCTACTAAAATCAGAGTTTGTATTGATTTTAGGGACATCAATGTTGCATATCCCAAAGATGAATTTCCATTTCCTAATATGGATCAAATTATTTATTTCATGGTAGTATGTGGAATTTTATCACTCATGGATGGATTTTTAGGATACAATCAAATTCGTATAGCACTAGAAGTTCAACCTAAAACTACCTTCATTACAACTTGGGGGACTTTTTGTTGGAAAGTAATGTCCTTCGGTCTAAATAATGTAGGGGAAAATTACCAATGAGATATGATGTATGTATTTCATGATACGATGTATGAAATCCTGCATAATTATGTGGATGATATCATAGCTTGATCTAAAAAACAAGATCATATTTGATTTACGATGAGTCTCTATGAGTATAAAGTTTGATTGAATCCAGAAAAATGTGTGTTTGGAGTAAAATTAGGTAAGTTATAAGGTTTTATAGTTTCTATGCATGGTATAGAAATAGACCCTATAAAAATTAAGGCTATCATTGATATGCCACCACCCAAAAACTTAACAAAACTCAGGAGTCTACAAGGTAAGCTCCAATTCATTCGTCATTTCATTGATAAATTGGTAGATAAATGTAAACCCTTTTTTAGGTTTATTAAGAAAGACACTCCTTTATTATAGGATAAATAATGTCAAGAAGCTTTTGAAACTCTTAAGACATATCTACTTATCCCACTAGTACTTGTTCCACCTAGACCAAAACATCCCTTTATATTGTATATTTCTGCCTTAGAACTTGCATTAGGAGCAATGCTAGCACAACATGATGAGGATAAGAAATAATGAGCTATTTACTACATAAGTAGAACTTTAATAAGATATGAAACTCATTACACCTCATTAGAAAACCTCTATTTAGTTGTTGTATTCTCTACACAAAAAATACACCACTATATGCTTAGTCAGAAAACCTATGCCATCACAAAATTTGATCCATTGTGATATCTTATGAGTAGGCCCTATTTATCAGGATGAGCAGCAAAATGGGTTCTCACTTTAATTATGTTTGACCTAACATTTATTGGGCAAAAATCCATTAAAGGGAAAGTCATAGCAGACCAACTCATTGCTGCCCCTCTTGTATCTACTCACCCCTTGATGATAGAATTCCTTGATAAATGTCTTAATCTAGATAGTGATTCCTTGGAATCATGGTATCTATTTTTTTATAGAGCCCATTGTATGAGTGGCACAGGTGTAGGTATCATATAGGTATCCCCACAAAATCAACTTATCTCATTATCCTTTAAGCTCCAATTTACTTGCATAAATAATACAATAGAATATAAAGCTTTAATTCTTGGATTACGAGTAACTTTAGCTCTCAATATTAAAATATTATCAATTTATGAAGACTTGCAACTCATGGTGAATCAAATTAAAAACATCTATCAAAACCGAGATAAGAAAGTTTGTCCTTATAAATAATACATTTTAAAAATTATTTCTTTATTTGAGAAGGTTACTATAGAAGCTATCACATGCACCAGTAATCGTTCTATGGATGCTATGGTAGTAGTTGCTTCCCTTATCCCTTTGGAGGTGGATGACGATCATGCTACTATCATAATTCATCAACTATGAGAACCCATATCATTAGAGTCATTTCTATAACCCTTATGTCTTCAAAATTTAAGAAGCATTTTCAGAACCATGGTACAAAGATATTTTGAAATTTCTCCAAGATGGGTCATTCCCAGATGGCCCAGATAGGAATCAACGATGATCATTACGTAAGTGGTTTGTATGCTTCATAATAATCAAAGGTACTTTGTATAAAATATCCTTTGAAGGCATCCTCTTATGATCCCTCGACCTCAATGAGTGCAAAATATCTTTAAACGAGGTCCATGAGGGATCTTGTAGAGGTTATTTTAGTGGGGATGCTATAGCCAAAAAAATCCTACGAATGGGATACTTTTGGCCCTCTATGGAGAAATATACCCATGAGTATGTACATAAATGTGACAAATATCAGAATCATGTGAATAGTTTCCATGCTCCTGCCCAAGAGCTTCAAGCTAGTTCTTCCTCATGGTCTTTCTCAAAATGGGGCCTAGACAACATTGGGAAAATCAATCCAATTTCTTCAGATGGCCATAAATTTATCATTACTGCAGCTGAGTATTTTAAAAAATGGGTAGAAGCTATGCCATTTGCTTCTTGCATGGGAACCCAAGTCTCTAAATTTACTTTTAATAAAATTATCTACAAATTTGGGATTCCATCTACACTTTTTTCAAATAATGGAACTTGTTTCAAAAATAAAGACAAAAATATTTGTGCAAAACATAAAATCTAGCATAGATGGTCTACTCCTTATTACCCACAAGGAAATGGTCAAGCTAAAGCATCATATAAAAATTTAATTAATATCTCAAAAATATTAGTTAATAAATCAATACAGGATTGACATACTCAATTATATCCAACATTATGGGCTTATCGAACCAGTGTTTGAACCCCTAGAGGTGCTTCTCCCTTTGTCTTGGTTTATGGTGCTAAAGTTATTTTTTATTTTGAGTTGGAAGTACCTTCTTTAGCTCTCTTACTTCAAGATGTTGAAGTTGGAGATGAGTATCGAGATGGAAGATTAAGTCAGCTTGAACTGTTGGATGAAAAGCATATAAATTATTTAGAGTACCTTCACTCATATCAAGATAAACTCAAAATATCATATTCTAAGAAAGTTCATACTTGATATTTTGAGATTGGTGATCTAGTTCTTAAATAAAATTAAAAAAATACAAATGCTCAAACTAATTTAAAAAGAAAATTCCAACCGAATTGGTTAGGACCATTTATCATACTACAAAATTTGGATCTGGTGCATATCGATTGGTAACTTTAGATGGAAAATATCTTAAGGAACCCATGAACATAATGCACCTGAAAAGATACTATACATAAAGTTAACAAGTCTCATAATTGTACATAATTGTTAATATTGTACATATATTTCTTGCATTTTCACTTCATCATCGCATATAGATCATCTTTCATTTAGTTGCATTTACCTATGCATTTTTCAAAAATAAAATGGTGATCCAATTACATATGCCATATAGTCACATCCAGTTAACATCCTACTTTAATATTAAACCGATGTCAAAATTCATAGTTAGAAGAATTCAAATATTATCTTGAACCACTCACAGAATTCACATTTTAATAAATTCTTGATTTTTGATATTGATTATAAATCTCTCTTGAACCAAAATCACTATTGCTTCATTAAATAAATTTTGAAATTTTGGGAACTGATCCTACCACTTTTGAACCAAGAATCACATACACATCTTAAAAATGATTTTGTACAAGGAAATATGATACTACATAGTAGTCCTAGCTCCTTAAGTGAAAGGTTTTCCTTGTGTACCAATATAAAAAGCATACACCTAACTAGTGCATCAATTAACATCAAGTATTAAAGCAATAAAGAATGAAAAACAATAAATTTAACAAGAAAGTAATGTTTCTTTTATTAAATATTTGTAAAATATTGATTACAAATACGTACCTCTTAGGAATACACAAATCCTTGATATAATTGATACAATTTTGAAGACCCTCTAAATGAGGTGGTGGAGTAATCCGCAGAATCTTTAGAATGTACATGAACTGCTCAAGGCCAAAGATAGCCTTATTATCACATGCTTGGAGGAATATGTTGCCAATAAAACCTTGAAATGTTCAGATCCTATAAACCTACATTCAAGAAACAACATAAAAGGGGTTAATAACAAAGGAGTCCTCTCTTGATGAGGCACTTGATAGACAATTACATAAATGGTGAAAAAGATAGCAAGAAAGCATGTAAACTAGTAAAGATGTGCATGAAATCTCTATATTACTATAAATCTTGTAAAGAAAGTAAGACATCTAGTAATTACGATGTATTATCTACCATAAAGACTTGAAATAAAGCAAATATAATGAAACTAATGGATATTGATAAATGCAAGGAAAGAAGAGCAAATATACTTTTAATTCCTAGATTTAACAATATAAATGCATAAAATAAAGCTAATCTAAGTCAGATATACCTAAATACATGCTTGAAAAGGGAAATCTATGGCTAAAACAAAGGAAAATGAGAGTCAAACCCTCATCACAGGTCTGAGGTGCAACTAGCACTATTAGCCGTGATTGAGCTAAAAGTATTCTTTCTCTTGTAATTAAGGCTTGGCTCTTCAATTTCCTCTATGGAATTAATGATCAAGGATTGTATTTGTGTCCCAAGATGGATTGGTGGTTGAATTTTATAAGATTCCATTTTTATTTTCTTAAATTTATGATCTGTGCTCCTTAGTACTTTGGAAGCTTCATTGACAGATTCATGCTTGTCACTCCACAATTGGGCAGCACATCGAATCTCCTCAAGGTGTTGTCACTTTACTATCCATTTTGGTAGAGCTTTATTATATTCCAACTCAAGATCAATCTAGACCTCTACACAATTTGAAAGGAGGTCTTATAGCCTTCTCAATTCCTTGGTCTAGCTTCATGGAGAAGCCAAGATCAAGAACCAGGAGGTTACAACAGTTGGGAGGAAGGTTTTGGATGCTTCCTCACCCAAAACCACTTTGAAGTCCATCACCATGGCCATTGTAATAACTTTTTGTTTTGGCTTAGGATTCAAAATAGTTTCAAGGCTAGTCATGGCTCTAAGGTACATCTAGCTTTGTTAGCCATAGGTGTCAACCATGATTAAGGCTAAGTATACCAACTCTGCCCAAATTGAGTGGTTAAAACCACTGCTCTATCTTGGAATGGTCCAAGATCATTCATATGGTCTGTTAGGATACCCATATGAGTAGTCCCCTACACATAATACGTTTTAGGTTTCTATAGATACCCCTTTTGGTATGCATTGTAAGAACGGACAATGTTGAGCAAAAATAGACATCCTAAAACCATGTTGTAGGTCAAATGATGATCATTGATCTAATCAACATTAGATTCCCCAGTCCTACAAAAATGACGCACATCTTAGAATAATTGCTTCCAATTGAGGGAAGGCTTAATTTACAAAGTGTTTGCAAGCTCCATGATGATTGGGTAGTCGACACTACAATCATTCCGATAGGTGGAGAGCTACTAGCTTAACTATCATAGTTGCTTTTTGCCCCAATAAAGGGTAAGCTTATGATAGTTATTGGTAATGATTCATAAGACAAACACAATTTGACAAGATTGAGTGATCTCCTATTGAATTTGATTATGATTATTGATATTATGACTACCCCTCAAGAGATGATTCGATGAGGGTAGGACAATTAATGAAGCAATGAGTCACTTGACCAACATGATTGATTTGAATAATTGAAGACTTTTGCACTTTGATATTACTTGACAAGGCCTAGTTCAAATATGATTTCAACCATTAATTGTAATTGTACATCTCTATATCATGGAGCATTCTGGTTGTAATGGCCTTCTTATAGAATCAAGATGATAGCAATTCTAATTATGCTTATGTTGAATCACTATGTTCGATGATCTATTGAAACATGCCATAGAAGAATTGAGATAAGTCTTCATTCTCGTGGATCATTTCGATCATTGTGGCCTTCTTTGGGAGTGAAGTTTTAATTCTAGGAATTTCAATGTTAAAGGGAGATTTGGCTCTCCATTGCGGTGTGTGATGTACTTTCAATGCCATTGTACACACATGCAAAATGATGTACCACCCTGAAGCATATCAATTTGATCAATGACTGATTATTTTACCCCAAATGTCCTTATGGTAACTTATTTATCTTGCTAGATTGCATGGATTGCAAGTTGCTGTAACTACCAAATATGTAGAATAAATGACTAAATATGAGGTGCATTTGGATTTTGAATTATGTTAATGTTTATGTTATTTTTGAAATTTTTGAAGTTCTAAACCATCGAATATTTTTTATTTTGCATTTTGAAGCCCCTCACGGTGAAAATTTGAGGGCATTAATGGTTGTATGCTAGTTGTGGGTGTTAGCCACAGCCAATTCAGGAAAATTCCTTAGTCTTAGCTCTAACCCACGGTCGAAAAACTCTAATCCTACATCCACGGTTACCAATCGTTGTTGAGGGTAAAATTGGATATATAAAATAAAAATATATCATTTTCAATTCATTATTTTCTAATTGCCCACTACTACCAAGAGAGATCTAAGAGGTGAGTTTAAACATTTGATATGGAACACTACCACAAACCTTACACCCAAACCCAATGGCTGACCAACCGAAGGCATCCACCAGTTGTGGAGCCGGTGCTACGAAGGTAGCATCACAAGCCTCAATTATTGCTTTTACCAACATAAAATGCATAAAATTAATTAATGAGATAAATGAACTAACTAAACTGTTGGTAATGGAACTCACCCTATTTAGGTTTAGACTAGGCTAGCTTAGTTGGGGAGGGTTTGATTTTTGGGTTTCGAGGTTGCATGGGATAGGAAATGACCTCGAAAAAGGTCTTTCCCGTAGCCGCGGGTGGTAGTCATGGTTATGAATTGGTAAATTGAGAGCCATGACTGACTTCAAATTCAAACGGTCAAAAAAATGACCGTTGCTACCGACTGCGGGTCGAAGCCATGGTTGAGCAACCTTAAAATTTTTTTCAAATTTTTTGATTTTTTTGCCTGTTTTAATTGATTTTTTTTTTAATTTTTCAAAGTGAGGCTTTGATATTTGTGAATGTGTTATATACATTTATGCTTGTATTTACCTCCTTGAAGGATTTTTTGAATTTGTTTGCATTTTTAAGTACCTTTTTTATATTTTTGTGAAATTTGAATGAATTTGTTATTCCCTACAAACATTGATTGCTAGAGCAAGGGAGCATGATATCCTTCAATAGTTCCATTATGGCTTGACTGATGTCAAGTGATATTGGTTCAGAGGTATAGGCTTCAGCTGCGTGTTGTGACTACCATCTATCTAGGCTGACCATACTTGTATGACTGCCTTGGAACACTGCTGGGATGTGTAGACCAAAACCTTTCACTTTCCTATAGGTGAAATCACAGTGACCTTGGAGGATGTATACCGCATCTTTCATATCTTCATTGATTGTGAGGCCATCACATATTCGCCCACCATATCAAAGGATGCATTCTTTGAGAGGATATTTCATGCCAAGAGTGATGAGGTGTAGGTGTACCCTGACCATGGTGGTGTGCACATTGAGTATTGGTACCATGAGAATGTTTTATCTTAAACAGTGGTCATACTTATGCAACTGATCATACATATTGTGTTACCAAATGCTTCCAGAGTGAGTTTCCCTTGGAACCTCCTAGCTAGGACATAGGACCTACTGGCAAGCACCACCTAAGAGTCATTGATTCTATCCTAGGGGAGTGCTCTACTTGCATAGCTATACGATAAGATGTATCAGATCACACAACAGAGCCATGCTGGGGTTGGCTACAATATACTACTCTAGATATGGGTGTGGGAGTACATCACCATAAATTTCCCTAGAGGACTACCACTAGATATCGAATACATTGATAGGGAGCACTAGTGCTATATCGCTTGTTGTCTTAGGGAGATCGAGGGATTTAGGAGTAGGTCCCGAGTAGAGGATCTCCAGCACTACCTAGATTAGCTGACTAGACTATGACTAGAGCATATACAATGATGACCCTACATGGACTATCCTACATAGGAGGAGTTAGACCACTATATTAAGCTAGCACGATGTGAGAGATGGCTCCTCAGGTGTAAGCTTGAGATACATGAGTTCTTCTACTACTCACGCATCGCTAGGTAGTTTGGAATCTACCAGGACATCCCAGATGAGCCAGCTATTTACCACTGCCTTAAGGTAGAGAGAGACTTATCCTAGTCTCTAGTGACTCCACTAGGGATGAGGATGATGCCTGGTAGGATTTAGGGCTTGCAGATATCAAGACCATAGCAGATTATGATGCCTGGTGGACTACCAGGTTATGGCAGGGTGGTGGCCCTTTAGGCATAGCTAGAGATGGTATGGTGGTAGAGGCAGTAGATCCTCATGGGTGATGAGTGTGCTAGAGGATAGAGCATGGTTAGGAAAATGCTCTAGCAGTAGAGGAGGATCCCTATGCTAAGGATGATACTAAGAAGAAGGGCAAGGAGGAGCCCAATGATGAGATATCATAGCTCCAGGCCTAGGTGGCTAGCTTGGAGTCACGATTGTAGATGGTAGAGACTCATATCCTAGAGAAAGATACATCCATGCCTACTCTATAGGTATAGTTGAGAGTAGCTTAGAGTTAGCTTGTAGAGGACCATTTACAGTGGTAGGTATTTGAGGAGGAGATGGAAACTCTCTGGGCATAGATTACCACTATCGACATCAATACTTAAAGGTCACTAGGTAGTGTGATCTTCTATAGACTTAGATGGATGCTATCACCACAGAGCGATAATTGCTCCAGTCTGTGAGGGGAGGTCCCTCAACTTCATAGGTTGCTCCTACCACTCTAGCTATACTAGGACTAGTAGGTTTGGATGTGGGTGTAGATATCCAATGATTGTAGTCCCTCATTGAGGAGGGTAACAAATAGCATGCAATAGATGCATCATACATCGCTCTCATGGCTGAAGAGATTAGACTGCTAGGTTGTGAGGTGCTAGAGTGACCCACGGATACAGAGTCATAGCGGATCAGGACATGAAATACAAGGTAGTTATATGTGCAATCCATCCACATGGCTCATCAGACAAAGAGGTCCTCAAGAACCAACTCTATATTGACCCATAGGGAGGGTGGCACTAGTGAAGGATACTCCTAGACAAGGGGTGCAAGCCCTGATTAGTACAAATATTATCAGATGTTTGTACTATTTTTGAGTGTAAGGTCTGAGGACCTACATAGTTGTAGCCTATGGGTATTTTGGACACATGCCTATGTACTCTTTGACACATATATTTATATGATAATGCATTTATTTATGACTCATTATATGTGTACATTTATTTGTTGTTTTATGTTTATGAGATACATATGGATGCAATTATTATATGTGATGTTGATTTGATTCTATATGATGCGATGTATGGATGACATGCACTAGCTAGATGATGGATGCATGACTAGATAATGTGATCTATATGTGTAGATGGACTAATTTGATATATGCATATGGATGCAATGTTATATGCTTAATGCATGTTTAATTTTATGTACTTGTATACATTTAATTTATGATATGATGAATGCAATGTATGTAATGCATTATTTACATGATGTGATCTAATGTAAATGAACCTCTATGCTTTAATCACTTAAAACATAAGGAATGAATTCCATATGAGTTAACAATCTAATGGATGATACCACAGAATGTATAACAATCATGAATGTAATTGATAACTCTTATCATAAGAATTAATCAATTAGACATCCATATGTGAGATGAGACGATGTAGTGTTTCTCTTCATGAACTTTTGTAAATTAAAAGATATACCTAAAATAGTCAGTGGCCTTCTAAATATCATTGTTGATATCCATATGGTATTTGTTCTATATTATGAGCATACTTTAGTAAACAAAATCTCATAAAAATAAATTGATGATTGATGGCTTGATGCACTTTTTTCTCTTTGGGTTTTTTTGAGGTTTTTCGTGAAACTCAAACACCCTAGTTGACTTATCAGAAGTTGTATAATGACTATACTAGACTTTTGAAAGATAATTTTTTCTCTATGAAATACCAAGCTATTCATTATCCCTATGTGTGCAAATGAATATATTATATGAAACATGAGACTACCTCATTTCCAGGTAGGATTCATTCAGCCCATTTTGTAATGAGGATCACCACATGCTCACCCGATCCTAGGTTTGTACTTAGTTGGACTAGACCACTAGGCAATACAAGCCACCTAAAGCTAGCTCATTTATAAATTTCTTAGACCTATCCCAATGTCAAGAAGGATTCATTCAGCCCATTATTGTATTGGGGATCACTCTATGGTTTTCGAGTATTGACCATTCAAGGGATTCAAGTTCACCCCCTTCTTTTCTTCAATTTTATTGGGAAAATTGCTCATGTATAGTGATAAAAATCACTATTTATTTTATATATATATTTTTAATTTTGTTTTGAGTAAGGAATTTGATTTGATTTTGGGATTTTTTCTCCTTTTTGTAAGCAAGGAATTTCTTCGGGTAGGGGGGAACTTGTCCTTTTGCCAATGACCACTACTCTAGACCATTGTGCCTCACAAATGGGCGAGTAAAAAAATATTTTTCTTAAGGTGACTAGGACCACTTCATAGTGTTCATATTTCCTTACCCTAATTAGGATTGTTAATCTGTTTGATTAGTGATGGAATTCTGATATGCTAAGTACTATCAAAACTAGACCTCATCCTTGAAAGCAAATAAAGCTTTCTACAAACTTTGAGAATACCACTAGGTATAGCTGAATGACTAGAAAACCCTAGTATATTCTTCATAGCAACAATAGGGGTTGTGTTGAAAAACACAATTACTCACAAGGGTGATGGAAGATGATGATGCATGCATGATTGAAATATAAATGTGGTGTTGTTTGTAATATTACAAAAACAACCTTTCCTAATGCAAAGTGTGATGGATGGAAATGCCTAAATGCAATGCAATTAAATGAAATGCATGTGCAAATGAAAATGAATGATGCAAATGTTTTTGAAGTTTTGAATATTTTACAATATTTTTAGAATTTTATTGCTTTTTTATTTTTATGGATTTTGAAATTTTCTATGTTTTTGAATTTTTGACTTTATGTGTGGAATACCTTAAGATGAAGGATATTGAGAGGTTCAGGCTCTTCAAAACCTTCCAGAAATTTTAGGCGATATGTTCTAGGTCTAATCTACTCTAATATGATATATGGACCTAACTAGTTAGCCATAAATTTATCTTGCAAGTGCGGCGACAAGTTTAAATTTTGTTGGTTCTCCTTCAACACAAGATCACCAAATTTAAAGTCTCTCATATGGACTTTATTATTATAAGCTTATTTTAGGCATTTTTGATAAATGTGGAGATTCTCAAGGATATTCACGTGATGTTCATCAAGAAGCATCAATTTATCGAGGTGAGCTTGATGCATAGTGTCGTCGTCGATGAAATATTTCAATGCGACACACAACATTGGAATTTCCAAATCTAAGGGCATAATGACCTCGATGCCATATACTAGTGAAAATGGGGTTGCCCTAGTGGGTGTGCGTATACTAGTCTTGTAAGCCCATAATACAAGGGGTAGCTGGATGTGCCAATATTTGTGGTTTTCTTGTACCATATTTTTCAAAATGGCTACCACTATCTTGTTTGAAGCCTCAGCTTACCCGTTTGCCTATGGATAGTATGGAGTTGTAAAATTGTGTTGTATATTACACTTGGATGTTAAAGCCCTTGTAGCTTTATTATTAAATGATGTTTCATTATCCAAAATTATCTTGGATGGTATCCCAAAATGACTAATGATATTGTGCAGTATAAACTCCATAATATGTGCTCCTATTGTCATTGTCAAAGGGAATTTTTCCACCCACTTTGTAAATACTTAGTAGTCATTATAATAAATGTATGCCAACTTGATTATGGGGAGATATCTTACCAATTAGATCCAAATCCCACTGATAAAATTGCCAAGCCGCTTGAATGGGTTGTAAGGCCTACGATGGCAAGTGCATAAGATTAGCATGATGCTGAAATTTAACGCATTTCTTGACATATGCGGTGCAATCCTTCTCCATAGTGGTCCACTAATAACCCATTCAAAGGATGCACTTAACAATGTCCATGCTACTAAAATGACCACCACATGTACCGTCATGAGCCTACAAAATTGCCCAAGCTGAATCTTGGGGCTCAAGACAATGAAGAAGTCCATCGTAGCTTCGACGGTACAAGATGTCTTCTAGAAAGACATATTTTATCACTTTCTATCTGAATGTGCATTTTGTGGAACGTGACAATACTTGAGGGATTATACCAAGCTTAAGGAAATCATGTAATTGTGACATCTAGTATTGATAAGCTTCTACCTTGAATGATAGGATGACTTGTTACCCTGGTGTTTCGTTGTGTGCAAATGCAGACTAGAATATGACCTTGTGGTGAATGGTAGTGTCATTCCCTGTAGGACCTGTTGAGTGGTAATTTTACCCAATTGTGAAATTACATTCTCCCTTAGTATTTTGATCACAAAACCCTCTCTTGCAAATAAGTTAAATAAAACAACTTCTCCAAGGTCTCCGCTATATTAGCATTTGCACATGTGTATTAGTAATCTCAATAAAAATATCAATGAAATGCTAGGAACACCTTAGTGATTGCAAGTAACTGTTAACAAGGGGCATGTGTTGGTTCATTTTACCATGCTATGTTAATGATTGTTCATAAAACTTAACAAAAAACAAATGTGAATTGGCCCTCATATGACCAAGATGTAGTGCCTTTAATTCTTTTTATCTTGAAATATTTCAAGGTATATTTTATCTTCCTTTATTAAGTAGATTTTAAACAAGTTTTATCTTGCATTAAATCTTACTTTAAAGCATGAAATAGAAGATTATATCTATCCGAGAATGTGAATCTAAAATGATGAAAAGATCCATTAAATGTAGCTTTTATCATGAATATAAAGGTAGCCTTCAATATCATTAATAAATTGCCCCTCATTAATGAAATTAATTTTCATAAAGACATTACCAATTTATTGCTTGAAAATAATAGTCTCATAAGGTCATGACGAATTATCCCCCTTTAATGAAATTAATTTTCATTAAGAAGAAATAATTTCATGCTTTAAAACCAAGACCTTTGATATAATGGTAAATTACCCTTCTTCAATGAAATCAAAATTTTCAAGAAGAAAGGTGCATTTATTGCTACGAAAATGATGGCCCATAAAACGCCATAACAATTACCCCCCTTTGATGAAATTGAATTTTCATAAAGGAAAGGTCATCTTATGCTCATGAATGAAAATGCAGAATTTAAAAATCTGATTTGCCTCCAAAACTTAAAAAAATAAAATTTCTGAAATTATACTTTGAGGGTGGAGGGTGGGGAGTTAACAACAGCAGCTGGCTTAAGAATATCAGTTTTCAAAAATAATTATAAAATCAAAATGACCTCGGAATGAGTCCGAATCTGTTGCATATGGAAGATTGATGTTCATTCTAGGGCTCCATGTAATTATTTTTATCATTTTATTTTATTTTTATGTCCAAAGTTTTAAAAAAATGCAAAATGAAGGGTTAGAAAACAGAAAATAAAATCTGAAAATAAACTTGAATGCTGAAAATGAAAATATGCAAAGCATTATCAGTTTGATGGCACCCCGTCCTGCAAAACCGAAGCTGTGAGAAACTCTTACATGCAACCTATTCTATTCCAACCTGCATTCACACAATCGAAATAAAACAGGTGCTAGCTCCTAAGGTCACAAAAATAAATTTCAGACTTCAAATATTCACTTGATGTAACCATAAAAATGCATAAACATCACTTATAAATCTAAAATCTAAAAAGGGAAAAGATGAGACAGTTAAAACCGAGCATGCATTTTTTTTTTTTTTTTGCTAACAAAACCTAAATTTCTGAAAAGCTTTGCATTCAAAATGATAGTTTTATTTTACATTTGTATTTTGACAGCATATCTGTGGTCTTCCAAAAAAACCCGCCCTTCCTTCTCCGTTTAATGGAATATTTAAAATCTTCTAACAACTTTTCATTTCCTCTGTTTTTATCCATGTCTGTTCGTTTCATTTTCCCATTGAAACTCCTTCACGTCCTTTACTTCATGCATTGTATCCTCTTTCTTTTTTTGTTTGTTTGGTAGCCTAGTGACCATTCTTCCAATATTCATAACCGCCAGAAATGATGGACTTGTATATGTTTGTAACATTGTATAAGCATTCTATTTTATTTCCTTCCATGGCTATTATTAAAACCATGGGCATTATGGATTCACCCCATTCATGACATTGGTTTTCGTCCTTCTTGCCCATGTGATTAAACCACGCCTAAGTCGTATGTTTCATTATTTGTGAAGGATAATAGTCCTTGTGTTATATAACTTTATAAAAATGTTGCCCTCATAATACATAGGCCTTATAAATATTTTCCCTTTTTAGCCTTACATAAATATTATTTCACCGACCCCATGATCATAATATGGTATAAGAATATTTTTGTTCATTTGGACCCAATCTCCATTTATCCTTTCATGCATTATTTGAACCATTTATAATCAAATGCATTAATTGAATCTCCATTCATTATTCGAATGTTGTGATAATAATTCGACGTTTACTCAAATGGCAACTCTTGGCAGATGAACAACATCAAATCTAAAGCAGCGATTTTATAGGTGTATTGCATGTTTTGGTCGGTTACATTTGAATCTGCCTTGGTATCCCCCATGATTTCCACCATCGTCTATGTATCTACCGTGTGGAGTATTCCCAATATTAGGATACAGTTTACTCATCCCAACAACGAACGAGAATCCCCACTATGCACTTCTATCAACATCGTCCAGGATGATCGCTGCTATTGGTCGTTGTTGTATGTTCGATGGTCGAGTATATGTCTGGAAATTTCCTCCCTGGGGCCATTTGAAACCCTCGATGCTTTCGATCATCACACTATGCAACACTTAAACTGCATCATCCGATGACACCATCGATATCTCCGGTACACTCACGTCCTCCAATGGCTATTCGAAACTTCTTAAGCTCCTACCGGTACACTACCATCCTCCAATGCTTCTACCAACCCATATGTGTCATGGTTACCTCTCTGGTATTCGATGACTCTATCTCACTATCTATTTCTTCATTTGATGTAGATGATATCATGGAGGTGAATCTTTGCATAGAATACAATCTCTTATTTCTCATCTACATTTTCTTGATGTCTTGTAGTCTACCTTACACAGTATACACTGCCCAATTGACATCTGCATCACCACCGGTCTTTATTTATGCCCTAGACATCTTTGATAAAAGCATTTCTTTATTTATTTTATAGTGCACACCTTGACTATTCCTCATATTTCGATATCATCATCGTCCATATTCCTACCACATCATTTCAGCTGATATATATTCTCAACACTCATCACAATTGCTGGCCTTTGTGGCAATCATTGTCTTCTCATCTCACGTCGACCTCCACATTATCATCCAGATATAAAGATACCACACATCATTGTCTTCTCATCTCACGTCGACCTCCACATTATCATCCAGATATAAAGATACCACATATTGTTATTTATGTGCTTGCCATGTCATGGCATTTGGTTGTACATGGAGTTGACTGTTCGAATTGAAATGGTTTGGGTCCCTCCTTTAGTCGAAACTATGAACACTTATATTGCCATCGTGAAAAGGTCCCGTGTCCTAATTGTGTAGCTCATTCTTTCTCGGTGCCTGTGCTGAAAACCATGTCCATGATGCCCTACGCTATTCGTTGTGGTTTACGGTCTGACTCTCCATTTTTGATGAACATCTATGTCTTCATCGCTGTTCGACGAGACCCATTTCACACTATCCTCATGTGCAAGAAATTTGCCCAATATTTGCTGTTGAAATAAAATGATCCATCTGATGTGTTCGGGAAATGCATACCATTGGGACCCCATATCTTCCATCATCGATGCCTAGACATTCCTTCTAAACTGTTTCTAACATGATATCCCACGCGTCACAACCTACAAATGATAAACAAAGTTACCCTTAATCTGATGTGTACTAATCCTACAGTATCGAATCCTCCATACATGCCCATGAAATCTGCCTCATCAGTATGGGGTGACACACTGTCCGCCAAGTCATCATTGTCAAAGTCCAAGTTTCTCCTGCATCGGCATCTATTAGTTGATATCTAACCTCTGTATATACTTGGGATCTCCCCATCTTCGATGAATGTTGCTCTCATCCTATCCACCATATCTTGGTAGCCCTACCACGATCATCACCAGCAATCGTTTCGTGGTCATCGTCTCCACCATAGATCCAAAACACCTCCGTTGGATGTTCACCAAGTCATCAGTGAGGTTCACCACCGTGCTTCCCATTTGAGCTGGTCTACTCTGTGTGGTCCATATTGATCTTCTCGCACCACTCCAGAGCTCCACGTATGCACTACCTTCAGACATCCTTTGCTACCGCTCTGTAATCTATCACAATAACAAAGCATAAGTTAACATTCAAAACATGTATTTAAATTATGCATTAAGCAAAGGGGGAATTATTGGAAAGTTTTAAAAGCTTTGAATAAATATTTAATATTTATAACTTTAAATCCTCTTCCTCAATAATAAAGCTAATATGAATAATGACCATAATAAAATATAGAATGTTTTCATTTCTTTTATTTTCATGTATTTTTATTTTTATTTTTATTATTTTTTATTATTTTTTCTCTAATTTGATTTTTTATTTTTAATATACATTATCATCATATATATGAAATATATATGATGATAATATATATATTTTTTCATTTCAATTTATTTTATTTATTTATATTATTATTATATTATAATATACATAATTATAATATATATATAAGGTTTATTGGAACCAACAATTATATTCAATAAAAATAAAAGAGATATTTTTATTTTTATTATTTTCTTTTTGATTTTATAAAATGAAAATTTGAATCTCTCAACCATGAATGTTTGGATTATTGCAATTCATGAGCACAAGAAGGACACCTTTAAAACAGACATTAGAACCCAAACAACCCAAAACATGATGAAAGCAAACAAGGAGATACTACTCAAAAATGAACCTTGAAATGACACCAAACAGGCGACACAAACACATGCAAGCTTATCGATGCTCCAAAAGAGACAAAAGAAGATGAAAATGTTATTCCGATAAGGCACCTTGAAGACTGCACTACAAATTTCAAGGATAGGATCTGTTAAAATCATCTCCCCAAGGATACCAAAATCCTCAAAACCAAAAACAAAAAGGTGGGTCCCCAATTTTGGGGTACGTTATGGAGCAACCACAACAAATGGCGACTCTGCTAGGAAATGCTCCTGAGCATTTCGAGTGAAGAACCCAACCTAAAATTAGAACACACACACAAGATCAGTGAAACATAGATAATTAAACAATGTCCCAAGAAGATGGGTGTAAATAGCTTCAAAATAAAAATAACTAATCCATCTGCCTTTGGTCAGTGTGTGCAATAGTGATTCATTCTTGTATTTATTAAAATCCTCTAGATTCCATCATCCCTTTCTGCATTAGGCTATGAATTATCACTCATAATTAAATGACTATAGGCATAGCCCCACTACTAGTTAGGCGTCTATAGCCCGGGTGAGGCTTATCTAACTCACCCTTGTGTTTGCTCAATGCTTTGCAAAGCCTTTCCTTTTACCCAATCTATATCTAGATAGAGCCCTACTGCTGATCTGGCATCCATAGTCTCAGTAGAGTTTATCTATATCTTGTGACTAATTTGATCAAGCTTTTCGATGCTCGTTCTCTTTTTTTTCTCTTTTTTTCTCTTTTATTTTTTCTCTTTTTTTCTTTTTTTTCCTCTTTTTTTTTCATATATAAAATTTTTCCTTTTCAAAATAAAAACCTTGCAAAGCTTCAAGCATCACTAGGGTAAGACAACCTACAAGTGAAGCATTTTAGATTTTCACCTAGGGTTGCAGATCAACATAACTTCATCCTTCATAATTACAGAAACACCATTTAATGTTTGTGAGTTCCATGTGGAGCTTTGGCTAATCTTTCATTATTCCACTTTCCACCATTTTGGTCCCAAATTCTGAGCATAATCACAAAATAACTTATCCCCCTTTTCTCCGGTTCATCAATTTTTATATCAGGTACTCCAACCTACTAATCAAAGAAACATCAAAATAAGGCCAGAGTCCCTCCATTTTTTTTTTGAGTTCATAGGCTTTCAGCTCATGTACTCCAACCTGCCGGACAAAGGAACACCAAAACATGCTAGAGACCAGAAGTTTTGCGACTACAAAATCTTTCCCCAAAATCGATGACTAATCCATCACATCCAAAAAAATAGACCACACTCTAACACAAACTAGAAATAAATAAAATTCTTGAGTACAAACGAAAACAACACACCCAATCAAAACCAAAACTATATACAAATGTACAATATGGTACAAGATGGTTCAAAGCTTGAACTATCACTTCCCTGGATCCCAAACATGATTAGCGCATTTCAAAATACATATAACATGATATGCAAGCCAAGTTTTACAAACATCCAGAGAAAACTAAATTAAGCCAAATGATACAACAATATTCATCTTGCCTCTCTCACCCCACCAATTAGATTTAGTTCTATCAATGATTCCATAGGTGAGCTTCAAATCATTAAATTGATTAGACATCATTTGATTTTCAATTATTTCTTGTCTATTCCTTAAGATGTCAAATTCACAACTCAATTCCTGATTTAGAATTAGGCTTTCTTTTTCAAACATGATATTTTGCAAACAAGAGCCTATTTCTAAGAATTTCAAAGCCAATTTATTATTCATGTTTTTAGGCCAATCAAATTTATGCAAAAATTTGCAAGCATCTAGAATATTTGTCAAATGAATATCATTACAAGTTTTTATCCTAGATTCCATTATTAATGGTTTATGAATTTGATTTAGCAATTTAAGCACATCAATTTCTTTTTCATTCATCAAAGCAATATCATTAATGGTGTGAGTAGAAATCAACTTTACTTCTTCATTCACCTCTAATGGTATTTCATCATTAATAGCATTAGTATCCAAAGTAACATCATGTAATCCATTACTTGAAATTTTTGTAGTCACTAACAGAGGGAAATATTTCACCTTGTCATCCATACTCAACACATCATGGTTAGAATTTACCAAAACTTGATGAGCATTTGTGAATTTTTCTTTCTCTTCATGATCTTTACCATTATCAAACACCTATTCAAACATACCAAAGTTAGGCACCCAATCAAAAGTGTGACCATCCTTTTCAATCCATAAGTCTTGTCTATCTAGGGAGGTGTCAAATAACACATCACCATGATCAATCATTTGAGTTGCTTCACATAGATCAACCTCTTTGTCATTTGGTTCTAACTCCTTGTTCACTATCCATGGTATCTCTTCATTGGAATCCTCAATACAATCATGCAAATTTGTATATGAATTTTTAATATCCTGAAATGAAAGAACATATTTTACCTTTTCCTCATCCAAAATAAATAAGAAACTTTTAACATTTCTTCCCTTTCTATTTCAAAAAAAAATTCAAGGAATTCATGTTCAATATGATAAAATTTTGTAACCTTCTCTATTCTTACAAAAGCAATATCCTCATGTGAAGTAGAATTTTCTACCTCTTGCATATCAAGTGGAATAGAAGTTTCATCAATAGGGGTGTGAGAAAATAACATTTCATATCTTCCCCAACCATTGTAAAAATTGTCATCTAAATTTTTGGGATGAAACTCTATTGGATTTGTGACATGATTTTTGGATTAATCTATCAAATCTTTTTCTTCTTTATCCTCTGTAATGGAACCATTATTATTTTATGATATTCCAATCCTTCTTCCTATATATTCTCAAATTTTACAGGACAAGTAACATCCTCATACGAGAAAGCAATTGTATTATCCTGCATATCAATAAACACAAACATTTCATTAGAATATTTGGAGTGAGTGTATTCTTCCCACTTCTTCCAAGAATCATAGTAATAATCTTCCTAAATCAAGTGGTGACGCTCAACTACTTCTTCAACATCTTCCAATTCATCAACGTGTTTCTCATCAAATTCACCTTCACCTTCCTTAAATGGTTCAATGATTTCTAAAAGTGGATTACTTTTTGTATTCAAGTTTTCAATATCAATATCTACATTTGTAACCCATGAATCAATTTCATCACAATTTGGAGGGTGAGGATTTTCTTGATCATCAATTTCAATAATCTCATCCAAAGTGTCTTTTGAGAACCAGTGGTGAAATTCTATTGTCTTCAAATTCATTTATTGATTCTCTTCCAATTTCACTTTCAACCACTTCATTCAATTCTATGGTAGGTTTTGTCCTATCACATATCTCCAAACTAGTTAGATTTAGGACACCATTATCTGAATACTCATGCATTTCTAGAAATAGAACCATCTCTACACAATCCTCATTAATGGATGTTGGCTTGGAAAATTGCACCTCCTCTTGGACTATATCTAAGGTGGTTATAAAATTTGGACATTCAAATTCATCCCCTTTATCATTCACCTTAGGCATCATTGGAGTAGAGGGTGCTATCTTAGATGGTTGGTGTAGGTTGGCATCAATAGCTTCAGAAGGACAATCTCTCATGGGAACATGTTGTGCCTCCACTTTCCCTTGTTCTACCATTATTGCAACCTCATATATTCTAGGAAAATATGAGTCATCAAGATTTTTCTCAATAAGTGTAGCAAGTGCGGGGGGTATGGCTCCCATGTATACTTCAATAGCTTCTTCTTCTGGTATGTCCAAAATTTCCCACATTTAAGAGTACAACTCACAAAACCTGTCATTGAATTTACTCATGGATTCATTAGGCTCTTTACAAATAGAGGTAAATTGATTTTTCAACATATCTAAGTCAAATTGATTACCAAAATAATAAAGATAGGTTGCTTCTAGTCATATCCAAGAAGTCCTAACATCCATGGGTAATTGACCATACCACAAGAATGATCTATCATCCAAAATATATGAGAAGAACCTACAAGCAATAGCCTCATAAAAACTTGGAATTGAAATAATGTGCTCTTGTACTCATGCAATTTCTATAGGTAAGTCAATTTCTGTAGGTATCCTAATGTCACCTCTTGATTAAAAAGTCATAGAAACTCCAGTAACATTTCAGGAATCTTATGGGGTGTTCCAACCATAGGAAAACACTCATAATACTTCCCTAATGTAGATACCATTTCTTCTCTTAAAGATACCACTTGTTCCTCAAATGTTGCCATTAGTGAAACTTCAAAGAATAACCTCAAAATCAACTTTGTTAGTCAAATAAAGATATCTTATTAAAATGACTAACAATTTAAAAATGTGTAAATCATAAATATCATCATGTTAGCATAATCCAAAAATATATGCATCAATTAAACCATGATATTAAATAACATTCTCACAATTGCAAAAATGTTAGCATTAAAACATCATCAAATAGAGAATGTTAGAATCAATGAATGTGATAAAAAAAATCTCATTAGTGAAGACCAATGTCTTTGAATAAATATTTCAAGTAACATGAACAATTTAGCATCTAAATAGAAATAAAATAAATCAATTCAACTCTTCTTAGCTCTCAATGTGTTGAGTGCTAAAGGAAGCCAAAGATGCTAATCAAATGAACTTGAAATATTTAGCCATCCAAAACATTCAAAGTTACACCAATATCACATTATTCCTGTATGAACAATCCAAAAGCGTTATATCAATGAATACCAATTCATGTCCTCCTTTTAGCACCACAATGTCGAGTGTTAAAAGAGGCCTAAAGATAATAGCCAATAGGGCATGAAACATTCCATAATTTAAATCCCTATAGAATTTAAAATCATAATAAAATAAACCACATCATGCCCTCCTTCTAGCACCAAAATATTGAGTGCTAAAGGAGGCCGAATATAATATTCAAAGGGCATGAAACTTTCAACAATTCAAACCCCTTAAGTAATAATGAACAATATAGCATTAAGAATCATAATAACATAAACCACTTCATACCCTCCTTCTAGCACCAAAATGTTGAGTGCTAAAGGAGGCCAAATATAATAGTCAAAGGGCATAAAAATTTCAACAATTCAAACCCCTTAAGTAATAATGAATAATATAGCATTAAGAATCACAATAAAATAAACCACTTCATGCCCTCCTTCTAGCGCCAAAATGTTGAGTGGTAATTTTACCCAATTGTAAAATTACACTTTCCCTTACTATTTTGATCATAAAAACCTCTCTTGCAACGAAGTTAAACAAAACAACTTCTCCAATGTCTCCACTATATTAGCATTTGAACATGTGTATTATTAATCTCAATAAAAATATCAATGAAATTCTAGGAACACCTTAGTGATTGCAAGTAACTGTTAACAAGGGGCATGTGTTGGTTCATTTTACCATGAAATGCTAATGATTGTTCAAAAAACTTAACAAAAAATAAATGTGAATTGGACCTCATATGACCACGATGTAGTGCCTTTAATTATTTTTATCTTGAAATATTTCAAGGTAGATTTTATCTTCCTTTATTAAGTATATTTTAAACAAGTTTTATCTTGCATTAAATCCTACTTTAAAGTAAGAAATAGAAGATTAAATCTATCTGAGAATGTGAATCTAAAATGATGAAAAAATCCATTAAATGTATCTTTTATCATGAATATAAAGGTAGCCTTCAATATCATTAATAAACTGCCCCTCTTTGATGAAATTAATTTTCATAAAGAGATACCAATTTATTGCTTGAAAATAATAGCCTCATAATGTCATGAAGATTTGTTTTTTGTAGATAATATACTATAGTATTAATACCAGGTTTTACAGGTTGACCCAAAACCTTTTACAAAAATCAGCCCAGGGCTATTGATGAACATATCCTTACTAAGGATCCTATATATGTAAAATCTACATGCCGTCAAAGACATTACATTCGGTAAGGCACATAGCATGTTATCAAAAAGAAACTTCCCATACAACATTTTGGGTATACCCTAAGAAAACACACATGTATCATAATTACAAAAAATAAATAGACAAAGATCCCTTCCTTGAGACAATGGAGAAATAAAAAGCTGCAGACACACATAGCAAAGTACTGAAAAAACTTCCACAAGCTCTGTATTGATAGTTACTCTTAATAATTCTTTGGTAATTGCTTTCTTCTGTATATGATATGCTTTGATACCACATACTATCTTGGCCAATTAGCCTTGGAGAAGTGAACCTGCTAGCTATATTTATGGCGGTGGCTATCTGGTGGTCCACGTGGCTTTGGTTCGAAGTCTTATATTGTCGTTTCTTTCCTTCCATGTGATTATCAACCAACCTAAAATTACTAATATGACTAGGAGCCATGTTATCTGACATGTGACTATCCCCATTAGTCTTTGTGGTATTTCCAAGCAACATCCACGAAGACTGACAACTTAGATAATTTTTATTGTGATCCAATTCAAAAAAGAGATGGGAATACTCCTAGTCTTCGAACTTACAATGCCTTCCCTATTGGTAAATTCGACTATCATTCTTGCCATTCTTGTTGAATAAGCTCCTCTACTTCACTCGGGACACTGTGTTCCCATTTAAAAAGTTCGTCACCATCGACACCCAAATTGGCCAGCTTATTAGCAATTTTGTTAGCTTCCCGAAAGACATGTTGGGCTTTTCTATCCTGTCTTCTATGGAAAATGATCCTAGCCTCTTCAAAAATTATTTTAATCCTCCAAGGGGGTGTTTTCCAATTATTTAGGAGATTTATAACATGCATAGAGTCTCCTTCTACGATAAAATTGCCTTCTAAGTCTTGAGTCATTTGAAGGCCTCTCCACATAGCTCTAGCTTCAGCTTTGTTGTTCGTCCTTGTTACCAAATATTCAAGCAAGCATAATATTCCCATTATGATCTCGCACAATGCCACCAGCGCTTGCTCTGCCAGGATTGTCCTTAGTTGCTCCATCAAAATTTAGCTTAAACCAACCCGTAGGAGGTGGAGACCACTTAATATTGGCTCTAAGGTTGACTACCCTAGGCATAGACTCATCTAACAAGGTGAATCTTAAATATTGATCAATCATGGTCTCCTGTAGATGAGGTTTATAGCTATCAAAAGGGATAAGGTTCACATTCTTATTGGAAAAGGATAGGATCCTGGAAATGATAGTTTGATGATCATGGATAAACTCATTAAATACTCTATGGTTCCTTTCTAACCACACCTACCAAAGATAGTGATAGAGACAAATTTTCCACATGTATCTAAGTCTTTGGCTTGAAAAGGAGCAAGGCCACTGGATGAACAAACCAAGTACGGTGGCTGGTTTAACCCATGAAATATTGAAGGCCTGAAAAACCCCACTTAGTTCATTCTACCTTTATCCTCAACCATATAATAGGAGACTTTTCTACCAATGAGTTATTCTGTGATATCTCTGATTCAGGCTAAGTTAGGATATTGCTTCTAAATTCTTAAAATTTGCTATTGTGGAATATTGAAAGGTTAATACTTTGTGGGTTTTATGTTATGTTGAATAAAGGGTTTTTGTGACTATTGTGAGGATATTGATTATTATTAAATTTGGAGTGATAAGGTGTAATTTTGATATTATTTTTGTGATATATTTTGTTGAAGAAAATTATCCTCTAACCCTTGTTGAGTTTGGTAAATAGGTAATTATGAGTGTGGTATATTTGTAAGAACAACTACTCTTCAAGAAAAGGTATGGATAAAATTCTTCTTTGTTGAGTTAGGTGATTGGCTTGATTAAAAATTAAGTTTGGAGTGAAAATGAATTGATTAGGGTTTCCTCTTCAAAAGTGTTTGAATTAATGCTTCAAGGTTTTCTGGCTTGTGAGTTGTGATTAAAACCTTGTTTTATAAGCATTATTGTTGAAGCCATTGATTGTGTGAAAAACTTGAGTTAGGGTTTTATGTGAGATTTTTGTTGAGAATTGTTGGAAATATTTTGAGTTGGTTGATACATGCTTGGACTAGGGTTTGTGAGAAAGGGTTGTTCCTTGAAGTGATTGGTTGAGTAGAGTTGATTGAGCCTAGTCAAGTGGATGCATGTAGTGGTTTTTCAAGTTCCATAAAACAAACTATTCTATATTATGATTTGAGTTGAGATTGAGTTTTGAGAGTAGAACATATTGAGTCTAAAAATTCTCTTTATGCTTCTATGATATTAAGTTGAGAAAGTGATTGAGTATTGAGTATAGAACATATTGAGTCTCTAACAATTCTCTTTATGTTTCTATGAGATTGGACAAGTTTTGTGTGGACTTGTTAAGCATATTTGAGGTAATTCTTTGAGAAGACTTGTGTACTAATTTTGTGTGAGCTTTTGTGGAAGCTTGCAATACATATTTGAGCAAGTCCTAGAGAGGACTTGTTGAGCAGATTTGGACGGGTTCTGTGTGGACCTTTTGAGCAGAGTTATGCAGATTATGAGTGGACCTGTTGAGCATATTTAGATAGGTTTTGAGTGGACCTATTGAGAATATTTGGACAGGTTCTGTGTGAACCTGTTGAGCATATTTGAGCAGGTTCTGAGTGGACCTGTTGAGCAAGTTTTGAGTGGACCTATTGACCAGATTTGAGAAGGTTCTGAGTGAGCCTATTGAGCAAAGTTGTGCTAGACCAACTAGACTATGCTTAGTATAGTATTGAGATAGAGCTTTGGAGGTGATAGAGTAGAGAGGATAGAGTCTCCAGTGGATAGATATCCATCAGCCAAGATATTGAGGATAGGTCTTCTAAGTGAGGACAAAGAGTCTTCAAGTGGATAGAGATCCATAATTAGTGCAGTGGAGGTAGAGTCTTCTAGAGGATCACCATCCAGAGTAGAGGAGAAGGAGTTATCCTATGGATAGAGATCCACAAATAAGATTTAGGGGATCAACATCTCCTTTGGAAAGAGATCCATAAACATTATAATTGGGAAGGATCCCCGAAATATTATTTGAAAAATATTTAGAAGAAATATTTTCTCTATGGAGGTAGCCCACATTGGGTGAACCACGTTTAAAATGATGTCTCTCATGTGTGTGATGCTTTGTGTGATGTTTACTATTTTATTAATGTTGATGCTACTATTTATATTAAAAGGGAAAAAATTTTATTGTATACTATTCACCCCCCTCTCAGTATAAGCACATGTTCTTCAATTGGCATCAGAGATGGTCTCTCCATGAAGAGTCTAATAGCTTGGAATAGGATCCTTCGATAGCACACATGACTTCAAAAAGTGAAGAAGAGACTATGTTTGATATAAAAGAAGAGTTATTTGCTTCTCTTAGAAAATTGGAAAGGCTTAGAGAGAAAAATTCAAGCTTGAAAGAACAAGTTCAAGAAGATGAAGAAGCAAGAGTGGAATTTATACAGAATCTCATAGAACTCAAAATTAAGGTGGAAGAAGGAAATAATATTGAGAAAGATATGACAAATCTATTAAGAGCCAGGGAAACAAAATGTGAAAAATTAGAAGCAAAAAATTTTCTCCTAAGGAATAAATTGGAAAGGACCAAGATACTACAAGATACAAAATATGAGAAGCAGAAAGAGGAATCAAGTTTCCAAAAAGCAGAAATTTCAAACAAATAAAAGCAATAAAAGGAAATCAGAAAGAAACAAAGCAAAGGAGAACCTTGGATAAGAGTTAATCACAAGAAGAAGATGACTTCTTCACAAAATCCAAGACTTCCAAATAGGTTACATAATTTCTTCCATGGTCATTGTTTTTCTTGCAATAAATATGGTCATAGAGTTGCACACTATATTCATTATGCAAGATACAATAGAAATTTCAATTCCTTTGCACCTCTCATGGATGATGATGTTATATGTTACAAATGCAATAATTTTGGGCACAAGGTTAGATTGTATAAAATGATATCTCCTGAGTCTAGAAAAATAATTCCAACAACTAGGAATGATGAAAGAAAGAATGTTAAGACTAAATCTATGTTAGTACAAAAAACCCTTCATGCTCAAGATAAAGAAGAACAATGGTATCTTGATAGTGGTTATTCTAGTCATATGACATGAGACAAAGATAAGTTCATTATACTAAAGGAAACAAATAGAGGATCAATAAGTTTTGGTGATAATAGATCAACAAGGATTATTGGGAGAGGAACTCTAAGTCTAGACAATGGAAAAACAAAAACTAGAAAATGTTTTGTATGTCAAAATATTAAAACACAATCTACTGAGTATAATTCAAATTTGTGATCAAGGATACATGGTCACCTTACATCCAGATAGATGTGAGATAAGAAAAATAGAAACTGGAAGAATTATTGCAAATGCAAGAAGGACCCCAAACAACTTATATATGCTCAATGAGATCAAAGGGGAAAAGTGCTTTCTATCACAAGAAAATGAGATCTGGTTATGGCATAGAAGATTGGATCATTTGAATTTTGACAACATAGTCAGTATAAGCAATAAATAGGCAGTTAGAGATTTACCCAAAATAAGAAGACCTCAAAACACAATTTGTGCACCCTGTCAACATGGAAAGTAAACTAGGCCAACCTTTAAACCAAAAGGCTATGCATCATCTAAGCCATTGCATCTAATACATACTTATTTGTGTGGTCCTACTAGAACACAAAGTATTCAGGGTGAGAGTTACTTCATGTTGTTTATAGATGATTATTCCAGAATGGTTTGGGTAACCTTCCTAAAATAGAAATCAAAGGCCTTTGAAAAATTTAAAGCATTCAAGTAATTGGTTGAAAATGAAATAGGTAAAAGAATTAAGTGTTTATGATCCGATAGAGGGGGAAAATTTACTTCAAATGAGTTTGTAGAATTTTGTGAACAACATGGAATCAAGAGAGAGTACTCAACAACAAGAACCCCCCAACAAAATGGAGTAGTTGAGAGGAATAACATGACTGTTGAAAACATGGCTAGAGCTATGTTAAATGAATCTAAGTTATCAAATGGTTTCTAGAAAGAAGCAGTATCTACACCTGTATACATAATTAATAATGATCAATTAAGGATAAATCATCACAAGACTCCATATGAGCTTTGGAAAGGAAGACATGCTACTGTAAAACATTTTAGAATCTTTGGAAGCAAATGTTACATAATATGGGAAGATCAAAACTTGGGAAATTTTGATCTAAGACGTGATGAGGGAATTGTAGACACCTAAAATGCATCATGTCGATGGCGACTACTCATATGGACATGCTACACGATCATATGGAAGCTCTTGGGCAGACTCCAAGATAAAGTAGTGGTTCTAACCACTCAATTTGGGCTCCTTGGCCTAATCAGTCTGAACCATAGCCTAGACCTATAATCTATAGACTAAACTACGGTTGACACCTATGGTTTATAGTCTAGACCATAGTTGTAACCTATGGTCTTAACTGAAGTTTAGTTGGCCTTCATATGATCCAAATCAGTTTGAACGACCATTTATTCTAGAAGAAGGTGGTTAATGATGGGCTGTCATTAAGAACATCATTAATTCTCAATGAATCTATCAATCCAAGGCAGTGTACAAGGCTATCTGTGAAATAAGGAATGAACAGGGCTATAATTTAAGGTCAATTGAGAGCAGTAAGTCTTATTGGTGGAACTGATTGTGTGGGGGTATTTAGGTCTCTTATACCTCTAAATTGCATAAATTGAACTTTAATATAATTGCAATAATGAAAACTAATTTTTGATTACAAAAATGAAACCTTAGTTACAGTTGCAAGAATGAAATCTGATTAAATTGCATAATTAAAACCTTAGTTATAGTTGTAGAATTGGAAACCTAATTATAGTTGCAAAATGGAAGTCTATTTACTCTTGCAATAATAAAAACTAAAATTAATTCCTATCAATATTCTATAATAGAAGGTTGTCAATCTTCTATGCAAGGGTTGACAGCAAAAACAATAATGCAGGAAAATTGCAAAAAATGTAAATTGCTAGAAATGGAAATTGTAGCAAATTGGAAAGCTGTTGGAAAGCAAAAAAGACTAATCAGATCTACTGCTAATCACATCACAAAAGTATCTTGAATAGAAAATAAATTATTAGGACTGAAATGGATGTTAACTACTATAAAAGAATGAAATTGACAAGTTTCACAACTTATTCTATTGCAGTAAAATCAAAACAAAACTTGTCTGTTAGTCCTTCTCCTAGGTTTGGAAGTGGCCAGCCTCCTTTTCTAGAATAAGGTATGAGTTCCTCTATCTCTAAATATTAATCACACTCAAACATAACAAAATGAATAGAAAAACTTGTACTTTATTGATTCAAAGCATGATTACAAATCTGTTGCTAAAACCTGTTACAGAACTATAATAGTTTCAGTTTTTTCACTTATTCTCTATCTATCTTTTCTCTACTACTATTTATATTGTCATTATTATTCTTCTTTTTTATCTTCTTAGCTCAACCTGGATGGGAGATATCTTTTATAGATGCCTAAAATCTAATTACAATAGAAAATATACTCTGCAAATCAATTCCTGTTATTTTGTAGTATTCCCTGGGTTTATCCTATAAGAGGATCTTTTCCATAAATTATGGCTTTGGACAGCAAGGACGACAAAGTTAGATGAGATATATTTTCCTTTAACCTCCTCAACCTTCTTTCCCTTTTTTTATCATCAAAAATTAGTCAACAGGTCAAAAAGTGCTTTCTATTCTCAATTCGGAGCTAAGTGGCTCAATCCGAAGATATTCGCTCAATCTGAAGAGACTGTATTTCTCTATCTGAAGATCTTCAAAATGACCAACTATGTACTCTTCAATTGATTTCAACTGCATTTCTCAGGTGGATTAGTCTTCAAGATCAGATTGTAATAGCCTTCATTCCTCTTCATGTGTGAATTCCATGCCTTGCCATTCATTGGTAGTTGGCTGGAATTTACATAGGAAAACTAGTTTATGCTACACAGTAATAGTTCTTTGCACTATTTACTAAATTCAAAGAAATTAATGCTTGAGAAACATCAAAATAAGAATAGTAAAGTGTTGCTATCAGCCTAGGATTATCCCTTATGTAACAAGTCATGGCAAAATGACATAAAACTACACAAAAACTGTAAAAATCAGCATATAATATTCCAAACACATCAATCATGCAAATAATTAATACACAACATATTATATCAACTTAACTAGTATATAAAGTAAATCACAGAGTTTTAGGTAAGTTTTAGTTGTTCAAAACATGCTATGATGGAGGCATTTCTAGGCCTCATCATTTTCCCCCCAACTTATATTAATGCATGTCCTCATGCATTCTGTTGGGCTATAGAATCACAAATATCCATATTCAAGTTCCATGATCTATAGAACAACTTTTTGCCTATATAGTATCCTCTATTATCTTGAAGGTTTATGAGCCAATCTTCAAACTGCTCATCTGGTTGAGGATCCTCTTCAAAATAGTAGGGAACTGGAGTAATGATGGTTGGAGGCCTAAATATGAGACCTACCTAGTTATGCTGCATAATTTCAATAAGTTGTATCACCCCTTCTACTCTTCTTCTAGACCATTTCAGATTAATGGGGGAGATAGGCTCCCTTTTTTGTAAAGACATGGAAAGTTTTGCCCATCTATTTCTACAATGTGATAATGCTAGAACAAAATTGTCATTACAGAAATTTTGGAATTTAGTTACACAGTCCCTCAAATTTCTCAAATACATCCTTTTGATATCATCCCTGTTCATCATGAGAAAATGCTATCTGGTGATAATCGAATGATTTGGCTGAATTTCTCTAACTAACAATTCAGATCTTAATTCAATTTCCTTATTCTTCCTTTTTTATTGGTCCCAATAAAACTAATTTTGTAAGGTAGACATAAAAGCTCTCAATTGCACATCTCCTATGCAAATCTGGGGGTAGAAATCTACATCCTCTAAAATGAAAAAGCTATGAAGAAATAACTCACATAGCAAGTTTTTTTGCTTTGTAGGACTGTTGAAGTAAGCTTCCAAAAACTCTTCAGCTTTTTCCAGTTTATAGGGAAGACCTGAGCTAATTCTCATAACCTGCCATCTCATATATCTCTCCTTTAGAATGAGACTATAAAACTTGATAGGTCTTTTGAATTGAACCAAAAATTTAGTAATTTGACACTAGTTAGTTACTTTTTCATTTACTGCACTGATTTTTGTGTCCTTTGTCTCTAGCTATTTTTCTACCAGTTTCAATTTCTCAACCTGTTTGGCAAGATTTTCATATTTGATCATCCAGTTAGCAATGTCTTTATTATACTGCTCTAGGGATACAGTATTGGGTGGTCTAATTACAGGTTGAAGCTTAGGCAACAGTTCCACCTGTACCCATTTTTCTGCCACTTCTACTGGTTGGACATCTGATAACAATTCTACGTGTATCCCTTTTTTTGCTACTTCTACTGGTTGGACATCTGACAACAATTCTACTTGTATCCCTACTTCTATAGAAATATTATTCAGAGGAGCACTTACTTGATTATTTACATTTTGTTGTTCAAAATGATCCTGTGTTGGTGTTTCTTGCAAACATAATTGTTGTGACTCTCCATAGATATTCTTTTTTGGGCTCCTGATCGATTTTGGAGCATCTCTGGATTGAGAAGGTGTTGCTTCAGAATGGAAGGGCACTGCTTCAGAATGGGCTCTTGTGTTTTCATCAAAATATGCCTCTATCAAGGGGGAAGAATTATCTGCCCTAGATAATCCAAGTAGTAATTGAGCCAACTCTTCCTCATTATTTGTTGTAGTTGACTATTTTCAAATTGTAAAAATTTGCTCTTTAGTTCCTCCACTTCCTGCTGCAACTCTACAATTCTTTTTTCATGTTTTTCAATGATATTTTCCTTCTCCTCAACCCATTTGGTTTGTGTTTTAATCACACTCTTGGCTACTCTCAACTGTTCTGCAATGTCCACCTCCTCTTCTTTTGATTCAGAATCTAATGCAGATAAATTATCTGCAATTTGTTGCTCAACCATTATATCACTTTCTATTTCAACTATTCGGTCCTGTTCAGAAGGTTCCATAAGGTTATCTATGATTGCATCCAAGTTTGCATAAATTTCAAAATTGTCTTGTCTAGAATCTTCCTCAACCAATTGTTCAGGAAATTTTGAAAAATCTTCCAAGGTGGTATTTACAGTGGCTGGTTGTATTTCTGTGACATCAGGACTATCTTGGTTATTTTCCTCTTCAATCATCTATTTTTTATTTATTTCAGGTGGAGTCTTGTAGACCTCCTGGTTCCTGGTGTATACTTTCTCTTCTTACTTTGTTTTCTTGTGTCAATAGGGGTTGTAGGAATTGTATCAGGTTTTGGTGGAATTTCCTCTACTTCCACTTCTGTCTCTTCTCTAGTTTTGCTAGGAACTTCACTCCCCTATTATGTCAGATCAACAATACTCTCAGAAAAATGGACCATCTTCTATTTTTATTTTCTATTGCCAATTCTAGACCCTCTCTTAGTTTGTGAGGTTGAAGGTTTTGGGGAAAGGCACTCTGTTGCTTTTGTAGTAATATATGTAGCAGCATCTATTTCCTCCTCTGCAATAGCATCTGTTTCTTCTTCTGTAGAAGTATCTATTTCTTCTTCTACAGCAACATCTGTATCTTCTTCTATAGCAGCATCTGTGTCTTCTTCTACAATAGCATTTGTGTCTTCTTCCTCCTCATCCTCTTTTTTGAAGACTACATCAATCAGAGCAGAGTAAAACCTATCAAAGCTTCTTAGGTTTCCTTTGAAATGATGCTTGCAGACCAATTTGATAAGACCATGGTGGCGAGGACTCCCTTTTCCCTCCTGATAGAATTTTGCCATGTTTTGCAGCTCCTCGTATAGATATAGGGGAAGATTTACCCTAACCTCAGGATTTTGCCTACCATGTCTAAGGTGGTTCAAAATTTTAAAATGATGCCCTAATAAAACTACATACTGCCATTCATAGGTTAAAAAATTTATTACCCATGTGGCTACTTCATCCCAGGGTTTATGCAAGCTGGTCCTCTTTACACCCTTACACATGTCGTTATTTATCATGTATTCTGGTTCTTTATCATCTTCTTCCAGAAATTGACTAACTATGTTTGCTAGTGTATTCTTGCCAATTCTAGAAATTTGAAGACCCTCTAATGGAAGTTCAGTAAATTGACTAATAACTTCAGGGGTTACCTTAATTCTCATGTCGTTGATGTGCACCCTATTGTTTCTGAATGTGTGAGCAAATTCGACAGCCAAATCTTCAGAGCTTCCATAAAATTTGTCTAAAAATGGCATAAACCCTCCATCTTCAAAAAATTGCAACACTTATGGAATCTCTCGAAGGATGGTAGTATCTGCTGGTTCCAATTTTATCTTTCATCCCATTTTTTTGTTCTTGCTGTGCTAAAAATACTGCTCATCTTTGCTGCTACAGCCATCCGCTAGGTCACTGGTTTCTGGTTTCTGCAGAATTACAGGGTTTTCTCTTTGGATTTGTAATGTTTTGTTCTTCTTCAGAAATAAATTCTTGTAATCATGTTGCATCAGTGATTACTTCTTTGGAATGAAGAGTGGCATGCTTCCCTGTTTCTAACTTGGACACCTATCCATCAATCATTGGACAGACATTCTTGCCATCAAATATCCTTAGCTCATCTGATCTATGCACGTTTTTCCCACATGCATGGTTATCAACAACGAACGGTGGTGGCACATTATTAGTTATTTTCCTCGTGATTTCATACTTCCTTGAGATGAGACAAATCTCACCGTGAACCAACTGACATGTGTCAATGATCACATGAAGTCAAAAAATTTGTTGATTGTGTCTTTTATCCCTCCTTGGATGCCACATGGAAACATAAAATTAAGTGCTCATTTCAAAGATTAAATTTCATTCTAAAGATAAACGTTCACTTCGAAGACAAAGCAGGACTTATCATTTCGAAGACAATTTTTAATCCGAATACAAGGCTAGACTTGTCATTTCGAAGACAATTTTCAATTCCAAGACAAAGTTTCATTCCAAAGATACAATGCAGTAGTCATTTTGTAGATACAATGCAACAATCATTCCAAAGATACAATGCAACAGTCATTCCGAAGATACAATGCAGCAGTCATTCCGAAGATACAGCAGAAACCAACATTCTTCTTTTAAAACATGTTTTGCTTATGCCAACTCTTATGAACACTTTTATACTAATGGTTAATTGTCATATACTATATATCAAATATTTATAATGAGAAAGTGCAAGAAACATATACCTGGTTAAAACAAGTTAATGCAATTTTTTGACAGATGATTGCTTTTGTTGATGCTATGTTGAGGCTTACTGCAATATTTCAAAAATAAATGTAGTTGGTGAATTTGTACAATGGTGACTCAAAAAATTTTCAAGGTTATGCATGCCAAAAAACTGATTTTCATGCATACCAACTCAGTAGTGCCTTAGAAAAAGGTTTTCACTGCTGAGTTATTCATTTTTCTCTCTTTTTTTCTTCTTTTTTTTTTTTTTTTTGATTTTTATTATGCCCATGAAGGAATTCACAACCAAATTTTTTTTTTTTTTTTTTATTTGTGGAAAACATCCCAAAATGGATGCCACTTTCGGGTAAGACCCAAGGAGGCAGGGGTATCCCTTCACAACCAGAAATTATTCATCTTTTTGTTTTCTAATTTTTCTAATTTTTCTGATTTTTTTTATTATTATTTTTCCATTTTCTTGAAATCCATGATTATGCTCAATCTATGGAAATTATGGTGGAAGACGGAATATCTTCTACCTGTTGTGCATCCAAGCTATCAAGTTGTTGCAAGAACTCCTCCTTAGTCAGATGTGTATGGTACACATGAATACGATGTCCATTCACTACCAACTTTCTCCATGAATCATTAATGGGAGAGAGGCGAGCTTCTCTGTTGTCAAATACTTCTTCAATCTAGTATGGTCCAAGCCATCTAGTCCTTAGTTTTCCAAGGAAGTATACATAGCGAGAATCAAACAAAAAATCCCAATCTCCTTGCTAAAATTTTCTCTATTGCAGGTGGCCATCATGCCACAACTTCCTCTGCTCCTGAATTACTTCAGTTTGGTGTAGAACATCCAACTGAAGTTCATCCAATGCATTCAACTATAAAATCCTATCCCCTTGTGCCTATGACAATTCAATTCCAATTTCTAATGTTGTGCGCAATGTTAGTAGCTCAAATTCAATGTAGGAGGAGATTTTTACCAAAAACCAGTTCATAAGGTGTGAATCCAATAGTGGATTTCCAAGTAGTATTGTAAGCCCAGACTACTTTAGGTAATTTATCTAGCCAGTTTCTCCTATGAACAGCTACTATTTTCATCAAGATCCATTCCAATTCTTTGTTTGTTACCTCAACTTGATCATTTTCTTGTGGCTGGTAAGGTGATGATTTCCTATGTTTGATTTCATACAACTCTATAAAAGCCTCAATAAATTTAGATGCAAATTGGGGTCCTTGGTCTATGGTGATAGACCGTGGAGCTCCAAATCTCTAAAATTTTTGGTTATACAAGAAATCAGTGACCTTCTCTTCACGAGCATGTTTGAAAGCACACACCTCTACCCATTTTGTCAGGTAATCAGTGCATACCAGAATATGCACCTTTCCTTGAGAAGGTGGATCAATAGGTCCCACAAAATCAAGCCCCCACCTCTCAAATGGTTCTAAAACCACTTGAGGCTGTAGTGGCATTTCATTTATGTGAGGGTTTCCCCATTATTTGGCATGCATCACAATGCTTGATGTACTTCTTCACATCCTTGTGAAGAGATGGCCAATAATATTGTTGAGAAGCAACACACCCCCACTAAAAAAATGAAATTCCATCCTTTGAAAATATTTAATTTTCATTTTTTCCAGGGACCCTCTTGAGTTTTTCGGGTTTTAATTCCAAATTTTGCTTGCATCCTTTTTCAAACTTCACCTACATCAAAGTGTCCAAGTAGGCTTGCATATGGCATTGATTTCAATTTAGAAATTTCTGAAATTTTGCATGTTAAATGTATTAATTCATATTAATCATTTTAGAAATTTTAATTTTCAATAGCAGTTTCTATTTCTGGCCAGCAAACTTCTAAATGCATTTTCTCTTAATCCGTGATGAATTTTAAAGTTCCGTTTGCATATTTGGATACCCATTGGGCTTATTTAGATGCTTGTAAAGTTTCATCAAATTCTAGGCACTTTGAATTTTCATCATTTTTCTACACCATGTGAAGCTGACCATTCTCGAGCAATTTAAAATTCATTTTTCAAATGTTAAAATCATTTATGAGTAAGGAAGATCCTTCACCAATATGTAAAAATGCAAAATACAGATGGACAAAGTCATTGGAGTCAACCTACAATTTTTGGAGAATTTGCAAAGTGGAAGAAAAGCTTGAGGGAAATGTCGCGATATCGCGACATGTTCCATTTTCGGACATGTCTCATTTTGAGGGCAAAAGCTTGGAAGAAATATATTGAGGGAAATGTCACGATATCGCGACATGTTCCATTTTCACCCATTTTCCAGGACAAGCTTGGAAGAAAGAAGTGAGGAAATGTCCAACATCATGCCAGAAGCACGAAGAGGAAACGATATCGCGACATGTTCCATTTTGAGGAAGCTTGGAAGAAATGAAGTGAGGGAAATGTCACGATATCGCGACATGTTCCATTTTGAGGGCAAAGCTTTGAAGAAAAATGAGGAAATGTCACATATTTCGTGACATGTTCCATTTTCGCGAGGGCAAAGCTTGGAAGAAATGAGCTATTGTAGGAAATGTCCTGATTTGCGTGACATGTTCCATTTTCATGAGGGCACAATCTTGGAAGAAATGAATTGAAGGAAATGTCGCGATATCGTGACATGTTCCATTTTCACGAGGACAAGCTTGGAAGAAATGAATTGAGGGAAATGTCACGATATCGCGACATGTTCCATTTTGGACAAAATTTTAATTTCATGAGAAAAGTGAAAAGAAATAATGTCATTCATTTTTTTAAACCATAAAGAATTTCAAAATTCGTGATATGGCATGTTTGGATTTATATTCATTTTGCAAAATTTGGCCATTCTTTAAATTTTTCATCACCCATCCAAAGGAAGTGGAAGCTTTTCAACACAGTCCAAACCCTAGAAATATTTAAATGAAAAAATTAATTAATTAAATTAATAACATTAAAGTTCTAATCTTTGCTTTTCTTTTGCGAAAGTGATCCAATTGCATTCATGGCAGAAGTAATTGCGAGAAAGACAGACAAACCTAAATTTTGGCACAAATCAAGCGAGGACCATCAGATGGAAATAGGAGATGCCGAGAATTTCTGATCCATCCAGATTTTGCAGATCTGGCCGCAAATAAAAACTTTAAGGAATTTTTCGGTGGATGCATTTGCCGAGAAAATTTATGGCAAAAGTAATGGTGGGCAGAGAATTTCAACTCGAACCAAACAAAGGTGGTTGTGCGAGGATAGAAGGCCTAGGAAGTCAGTGACTCATCCAAATTTTGTAGAAGAATTAATGAGATGCTCTGACGGCTTATCGAAAGATGAACATACATTTACACGCGGTGTCCATTTGATGAGGATGAAACCAAGTCTTATCTTCTCCATTTATGGCAAGATCCACATGAAGATTTTTAGAGTAATTAGGGTTTATCAAAACTCTATATAAAAATACCTTATATTGTAAAACCTCGATGGTGGGATTTTTATGATAAGATTTAGATATTTGGAAGAAGATATTTTTGAAAAGATCAAGGTCTGTCCTGAGTCTATATATACTTCTTTTGAATGTAAAGTCCAGAGGCGAAAACTTAGAATAAAAGACATTTTAGCAATTTCCTGCAAATCTTGTTTGAATGCTTTGTTCTGTACCTGGGGTTGGTGTGACATCATTTTTCTGTGATAGCGTGGCCAGGAGCCTAATCTCTTTTGGATTGCGATAAGTGCATCTTCTTTTGTTTTCATCTCGCTAAGGTTTATTTATTTTAGTTGTAAATCTGTGTTATCAAGATTGAATATGCTACTAGGCTTCATTCCATTTGTTGTATGCTAGGGAAAATTAAAGATTTAAGGTTCGGGTCTATTCTAATTGCTCTATCCTCACTGCGTGAGCTAGGCTGCTGGTGAGAGATACCAGTTGACATCGACTTCCCTTCTATTTATGATTTTCTTTCAGATCTGTGTCATCTCCGTCTTATGCTCTTAGTAGAAGGTGATCTTAGAAAGTTGGACACCTTCCTCTTTGATTGGTTTTATTGTGAAGCTAAATAGTGTAACTGAAATTGGTAGTTTTGATTTTGCAACTAAGTTAGATAAGCTTCTCTTTTCTGCCCTACCCTACTCTCTCTGTTCCATCGTTAAATGATCCATTTTTATTTTCTTTCAAATTTGTCTTTTATTTAATCTGCTAAAGCATAAAGAGCTATATCAAAGAACTCATTGTAAATCCGATTGTCAACAAAGATAACAACCGCTAAACATTATTGAACGAAGGTCGAACCCATTGTAAGGTAACAGATAGTCCACTTGAAACTATTCCAGAAGCGAAAAAGAGTGAATAGCCATTCGACCCAACTCTGTAACTCACACCTTGGATAACCAAAAAGATCCTAAAGTGAGTGGGATTTATCCCGTATAAGTGTTATTGGTATTTTATGCTCATTCTTCACGGGGTGTGTATGAAAGATGAACCAACATTTAAAATTGGTGCTAGAAGGAGGGCCGACCGAACTCCGTTCAGTATTTGTTAAGGATTGTAAGTTGCTTGTGTAAAGCTGGATTCTACCTACAGAGTAACCAGGTCCCACTCTAGAGCTGGAGAGCTCCTTGTGCCTGAGTTGGAAACCCCAAGGAGAAGTAGCCTCAGAAGGGCCAAGTCTTTGTCCAACATAGTTTTATCACCACTTGTAGTTCCTCCAACTGCAACTCAAAATATTATCGTTAATCAGGTAGTAATGGCAAACTGGTTGGGTTCCACTGCTTTGAATATCCCTGGTGCAGCGCATGATTTACCCAGAAATCCTGAGAAGTATCTTCCTACCTACAAACATGATGGAATCATAACAGCAGAAGAACACCTAATGGCATTTAAAAATGCTCTAAAGTTGTTGAATGTGCAGCATGAAGATGTGGCTTGTAGGTTATTCCCATTCACTCTCCAGGAGGGAGCATACGACTGGTTTTTGAATCTTACTAATGACTCTATTACTAGTTGGAATGACCTGGAGAAAGTTTTTGTATCACAATTTGGTGAAGTGATTGACCCCAGTGTGTTATATCAACAGTTTTCCAGCATTAAGAGAGAAATCAATGAGACTATCAGATCTTTCAATGTCAGGTTTCAAAAGGCTTATGGTAGATTGACGGGTCATTATGTGCCAACTGCAGATCTAGCATTGGAAATTTTTAGGAATTCCCTAGATCCAGTGACCTCTATTTTCCTGAAGAGAGATGCTAATATTACTAATCTAACAGAGGCTTATAAAGAAGCTTTGGTTCTTGAAAGACAATTGGGACCTCAACCTTTGAATGCTCCTCAAATTCCCTTTATTACACAAAATACCCCTATTTTGAATCCCATCCCACATCAAATGATGTTGCCAGCATGCCAAACTCCACCGATAGGAAATCCATTGGCTGTAACACATGCTGAACATGTACAGAATACAGAGAAAGAATCTGATAAAACAAGAGTTGAGGAAGTCTCAAAGATGGTCCAAAAGTTGGCAAATGACTTTTTGAGTTTCAAAAGGCAAGTGTCCACCGGGGAAAACTCAAATAGATTTTCTTATCAACAGAATAGATTCACTAGACCACCATATGAACCCAACAAGGATTATAAAGGTAAGGGGCATGAAGTGAATATTTGTGACTTGGCTTTGCCCAACTGGTGCGGGATACACGGAACATCTCAACACGGGGAATTGGATTGTTTGGAGTTTTGCAATGCCTTTGAAGCTCTATCTCGGTGAGTTTGTTTTTCCTGAAAATCAAAGAAATGTTGATGGTCCGAGTTCATCCAAACATAGTGCAGCTATGGTGTTAGATTCATTCACTTTTCCAGATGAGTCAGAGAATGTTGTGGAGATGCCTATGGATGAAGTGCAAGCTTTTCAACAGTATAGAAGGGACAACTACAATCTCAGGAATAAAAATCTAGAGCCTAATACTACATCTACACCTCCAGAAAACTCCCATAATGTTCCTCCGGATCCATCTCCAAATAATAACCCACCTCCACCCAAGGGAGGAGATCCAAGAGTACCAGATGGATTTGTTGCTCCACTCAATAAGGGATACAATATAGTGGAGGATATGAAGAAGATCAAGGCTAACATCACTCTTCATGAGTTGGCTCAAATTACTGAACAAAGGGATAATTTGATCAAGACATACTCTGAGCATACTGCCAAACCTCTAGAAAAGGGGAAGAAGATAGCAAATGCAAATATGGCCATGTATAAAGAAAAGACTGAAGTTCCGCCTTTCCTGCTAACTGTCCGTATATTTGGAAAAAATTTACACAACTGTCTGGTGGATTCTGGTGCTTCGACCAATGTCATGCCTCTAGCCATTTGTCAACAGTTGGGTTTAACCCCTATGAAGTCTGAGAGAAGAGTCATCCAATTGGATAAATCGAGGTTAAGGTGGTAGGTGAACTTCAAAGTATACACATCCAACTAGCATCTGAGCCGAGAGCACAACACAAAATTGACATTCAGGTGGTAGATATTCCTGTGGGATACGGAATGCTTCTGAGCAGAGATTGGTCAAAGTCTTTGAATGGGTACTTGGCGACTGATTTTTCACATATGTGGTTGCCCTGGAAAGGTGTTGCAAATCAGTTAAGAATCGAAAGAGAACCTAGATATAAACACATGATCACTGAGTATAATGCCAAGAATGAGACTGTTAATCTTGCTGATGTAGATATCGGGGTTTATAATTTGACAACTGCACAAAAGGAGAAACCTATTAAAGCTCATCTTGATCATGATAATGAAGTTTGGATGCTTCATGTTGATGGAGCCAAGTCTAAGCAAGGTTCTGGTAGAGGGGCAGTTCTTAAAGGACCTAAAAATCAGACGTATTTTATGTCTTATCGCTTGCAGTTTCCTTGCACGAATAATTTGGCAGAGTATGAAGCACTAGTGCTGGGATTGAAATTTGCTTTAGATAAAGGTGTAAAAAATATCCAGGTTTTTACAGACTCAGAGTTGGTGGCCAATCAGGTTAGAGGTAAATTTTAGTGCAAGGCATCTTACCTGAAAAGATATAAATACCGAGCGTGGGATCTCATGGAGGATTTTGATGCTTTTAATTTGACGCACATTCCTAGAGAAGAGAATTCACTTGCAGATGTTTTAGCTTCATCAACCACAAATCTGAAGCCATTGGAGGAGTTCAAATGGAAGAAATTTTCAATCGAATTAATCCCTTGTCCTTCGGTTCCAGATAACGTAGATAATTTTCAAGTCTTTTTTGATGACCAACAAATTATAAACTTTTTACAGAATACCAATGCATTTGAAAATACTATAATTGATGATGGTCAAAGGGATACTATGTTGGAAAATTTTGATGATGAAAAGGGGATAATGAGGTTGAAAGATAATAGAATTTCGAAGGGAATGGTAGAACTTGAGCGATTGTTTGATGTTGACCGAATTAAACAAAGAGTGAGTTTTGGAAATTCTATTGGTGTAGCAGGCAGTGAGACTAAGAAACTGAATGTCGGGACTGAAGAGGATCCCAGACACCTTAAGTTAGCTAAAGCTTGTGACCCTGAAATAAAAAAAATATGATTGAATTCCTTCACGAGGTCCAAGGATGTTATGGCCTGGTCTTATAAAGACCTAAAGGTTTTTGATCCAAAAGTTTACACCCATATAATACCCTTAAAGGAGTTCTGCAAACCCTTTCGACAGAAACAGAGGCATGTCAATGCTTTGTTGGAACCCCTCATCAAGAAGGAGGTGGAGAAATTATTGAGTGCTGCCATTATTTTTCCCATTAGACATTCTACTTGGGTAGCCAATTTAGTGCCGGTTAGAAAGAAGAATGGGGAAATCCGCTTGTGCGTGGATTTTAGGAACTTGAACAAGGCTTCTAAAAAGGATAATTATCCTTTGCCTTCCATGGATGATGTGCTACAAATTGTGAATGGTTCAGAAATGATGTCTTTCTTAGATGGATTTTTGGGTTACAACCAGATACTAGTTGAAAAGGAAGACAGGATGAAAACTGCCTTCACGACCAAGTGGGGAACCTTCGCCTACAAGAGAATGCCATTTGGATTGATAAATGTTGGAGCTACCTTTCAACGTGCAATGGATCATGCCTTCAAAGGTCTCATGGGTAAGTGCATCGTTGTCTACATGGATGACTTGACAGTTTTTTCTAAATCCCGGTTTGACCACGTGAAGCACTTGGAATCTGTCTTCGACAAATGCAGAGAATTTGGCATTTCTTTAAACCCAAAGAAGTGTGTTTTTGGTGTAACTGAAGGAAAACTCCTTGGACACTTAATCACCAAAGATGGCATTTCCATGGATCCTGAGAGAGTTGAAGCCATATCGGGGATACCCTTTCCCAACTCTAAGAAAGAGTTAAGATCATTTTTTGGGAAAATTAATTTTGTCAAAAAATTCATCTCTGGCTTTGCGAAAATAGTCAAGCCGCTAAATAACATGCTGAAGGAAACTGCTAAGATTTCCTGGACAATGGAAGCCAAAGCAGCATTCCAAGAGATCAAATCTGCCATCAAACAAGCTCCAGTGCTGGTGAGCCCAGATTTTAGTGCAGATTTTTACCTGTACTCTTTTGCTTCTGAACACACACTTGCAGCAGTTTTAACCCAACGAAGAGAAACAGGGGAGCACCCGATTGCCTTCAAAAGTACCAACTTAAAGGGTGCTGAGCTAAAATACTCTCGCTTGGATAAGCAAGCCTATGCCTTGGTGAGAGCAGTCAAGCAATTCGAGACATTACATATTGAGAAGCAAAGTCCATGCTATAGTTCCTGATCCAGCTGTCAAATATTTATTAAGCCAGGATGAATTGGGTGAGCTAAGAGGTAATTGGGCCATGAGACTGCAGGAGTACGACTTAGAAATCTGGCCTACAAAATTAATTAGAGGACTTGGTTTGTCCCGACATATTGCTGAAATACCTGTAGAGGGAGAAATTAATCAGCTGGATTCTGGATTAGATGATTGGTATGGAGATGTCATTCATCTTCTGAGGTTTGGAATTTGTCCACCTCACCTGAATAGAACTCAAAGAAGAGCACTGAAGCTGAAATCTGCTCATTTTCTACTCAAAGGAGGCAACTTGTATAGAGAAAACTATGCTGGCATATTCTTAAGATGCATTTCTCAGAATGAAGTGAATGAGGTGATGTCTAGTTTTCATGAGAAGTTAGGAGCAGGGCATTCCTCAGGTTCTGCTACTGCACACAAGATATTGAGAGCAGGCTATTACTGGCCTACATTGTTTAAAGATGCACATCAACATGTGAGAACTTGCCACCAGTGTCAGATTTTTGCATCCAAGCAGGCTAATCGAGCTCTACCATTACAACCTATTATAATAGACAAACCTTTTATGCAATGGGGACTTGACTTTGTAGGTGTGATAAACCCAAATTCATCAGCAGGGCACAAGTATGTTTTAACAACCACTGATTATTGTACAAGATGGGTTGAAGCAGCAGCCACCATGAGGAGTACAACCCATGAGGTGATCGGATTTTTAGAATCAAATATCATAACCAGGTTTGGAGTTCCTTTGAATTTGGTGTGCGACAACGGACCAACCTTTCAGTCATTAGAATTTGTAGAGTGGGCATACCAGAGGGGGATAGTCATCAAATTTTCATCCAACTATTATCCCCAAGGTAATGGACTAGCTGAGTCCACAAATAAGAATTTGATGAATGCCATCAAGAAGTCTGCTGTAGACAAACCCAAACAATGGCACACACTATTGAAGTATGCACTTTGGGCTGACAGGATAAGACATAAAGAAGCTCTTAAGACTTCCCCATTTGCTTTGTTGTATGGTACTCAGCCCATCGTTCCTATCTCTTTAAAATTGCCCACTTATCAATTTGCTTTAGATTACTTTGATGATCATGCAGATGCGGAAGCTCGTGTGTTGGACTTAATTAATTTGCAGGATGAACGACTTCAAGCCTTGGAGCATTTTAGTCGACACCAAGAGACAGTCAAGCACTGGTTTGACAAAAGAGCCAGAGTGAAGGCCTTCAGACTTGCAGACCTGGTGCTTCTATGGGACAAAGCCCATGAAAAGAAAGGTAAACACACCAAGTTGCAACCTCTATGGATAGGGCCATACCAGATTGCCGAAATCCTAGGTAATAATGCATTTCGTCTACAGGACCTGGAAGGTAATTTTCTGAACCTTCCTATCAATGGTCAATATCTGAAGCATTATTTCTCAGCTGTTCCATCCACTACATCATTTGAATAATCACAAAGACTTTGTGCATATGTATATATTGTAAATAAAGTTTGAAGTACTGTGTTTTATCTTTTGAGGTCTGTGCAAATTTATCTTTAACTGGTGGCCTTTTTCCCTCCTCTTTAGCTTTTAAATCCTGTTTGTTTGAGTTTTTGCCTAAACAACAAAACACAAATCAACATTTAAAATTGGCGCTATAAAGGTTGAAGTAGTGTGTTTTCATTTTGTTTTATTTTTGTTAAGAGATAGTCTGCTAGAGCTAAAAAGTGGAACTACTTGTTATTTAGAACAACAGTAGAAAGATAATTGGATTTTGTATCTTGCTTGCCACAATTATTTTGATTATAAAGAAACTACTATACTTGCTTGGCTGAAGAACTCCCGGGGAATCCAAGAAAAGTTGGTCATGAGAGGGGACTCCGATTCATAAAATTATTTTAAGTGTCCAAGGAAGCTATTGGTACCCAGGCTGAAGCGGTTAGTCGATCAATTGCTCGATCAATGAAATATAAAAAAATTCTAGCAAGACTTTCCAGATATCGGTATCTTTCAAAAAAAGAGAGAGAAGGTGAAAGTTGGGCAAGCCAACATAAAACTGGCACTCTTTTCTACAAAAAAAAATATGTGATAGAAAGAGATAGCCAAGGCTCCCGAAGGATACATCTCAAACGTGTTCACCAAGCTATAGATGCCACCTCATAGTTGTGAATCAGGGTCTTGAAAATCTAAAGAGTAACTCTGTCGGGGTTGTAAAAGGCTAAACTAGTAAACAGAGCTCTACTCGGTTTCCCCTGCACAATCTAAATAGCTGATCAATCCATAGTAAGCATTTGAAGCCCGGTCATCCTTGAAGGAAGGTTTATACACTTATAATCGCACATCAGAATCTTCCTTAAGTGGTTCAACCTAGTATGTCCTTGGGAAACTTTAACAACTAGCAGATAGTAGTTAAATCATTTTAGAAAATATTTGTGGCAAAGCATGGTACATAGTCTAAATTGTTTTGAAACTAGAGTTCTGGATTCTAAATAGTGCTACTATTTTCCCCTGCAGATATCGCCATTTGTTGAGAAGCAACACACCCCCACTAAAAAAATGAAATTCCATCCTTTGAAAATATTTAATTTTCATTTTTTTCACAGGGACCCTCTTGAGTTTTTCGGGTTTTAATTCCAAATTTTGCTTGCATCCTTTTTCAAATTTTGCCTACATCAAAGTGTCCAAGTAGGCTTGCATATGGCATTGATTTCAATTTAAAATTTCTGAAATTTTGCATGTTAAATGTATTAATTCATATTAATCATTTCAAAATTTTAATTTTCAATAGCAGTTTCTATTTCTGGCCAGCAAACTTCTAAATGCATTTTCTCTTAATCCGTGATGAATTTTAAAGTTCCGTTTGCAGATTTGGATACCCTTTGGGCTTATTTAGATGCTTGTAAAGTTTCATCAAATTCTAGGCACTTTGAATTTTCATCATTTTTCTACACCATGTGAAGCTGATCATTCTCGAGCAATTTAAAATTCATTTTTCAAATGTTAAAATCATTTATGAGTAAGGAAGATCCTTCACCAATATGTAAAAATGCAAAATACAGATGGACAAAGTCATTGGAGTCAACCTACAATTTTTGGAGAATTTGCAAAGTGGAAGAAAAGCTTGAGGGAAATGTCGCGATATCGCGACATGTTCCATTTTCGGATTTGTCTCATTGTAGGGCACAAGCTTGGAAGAAAAGCTTGAGGGAAATGTCACGATATCGCGACATGTTCCATTTTTTGCGAGGCAAATCTTTGAAGAAAAGAGGAAAGCAAAAGCCGGCCAAGGAAAGCTTGGAAGAAAAATGAGGGAAATGTCGCGATATCGCGACATGTTCCCTTTTCGCCCTCTCTTTGAGGGCAAAGCTTGGAAGAAATAAATTGAGGGAAATGTCATGATATCGCGACATGTTCCATTTTTCCCGAGGGCAAAGCTTGGAAGAAATAAGAGAGGGAAATGTCACGATATCGTGACATGTTCCATTTTTGCGAGAGGCAAAGCTTGGAAGAAATGAATTGAGGGAAATGTCACGATATCGCGACATGTTCCATTTTCACGAGGGCAAAAGCTTGGAAGAAATGAATTGAGGGAAATGTCACGATATCACGACATGTTCCATTTTCGTGAGGGCACAAGCTTGGAAGAAATGAATTGAGGGAAATGTCACGATATCGCGACATGTTCCATTTTTGATTTAAATTATGACATTTTCCATTTTGAGGCACAAGCTAAGGAAAAGTACTTGAGGAAATGTCGCATTATTGACATGTTTAATTTCATGAGAAAACGAAAAGAAAAAAAAGCAAAAAAATAAAAAAAAACTTGATATTCATTTGATTTATATTCATTTTCAAAATTTGGCCATTCTTAAAATTTTCATCACCCATCCAAAGGAAGTGGAAGCTTTTCAACACAGTCCAAACCCTAGAAATATTTAAATGAAAAAATTAATTAATTAAAAAGTTCTAATATTTGCTTTTCTTTTGAGAAAGTGATCCGACAGTTACATTCATGGCGAAGTAATGGCGAGAAAGACAGACAAACCTAAATTTCAGCACAAATCAAGCAAGGACCATCAGATGGAAATAAGAGATGCCAGGAATTTTTGATCCATCCAGATTTTGTAGATCTGGCCACAAATACAGAATTTAAGGAATTTGTCGATGGATGCATTTGTCGAGAAAATTTATGGCAAAAGTAATGGCGGGCAGAGAATCTCAACTCGAACCAAACAAAGGCGGTTGTGCGAGGATGGAAGGCCCGGAAGTCCGTGACTCATCCAAATTTTGTAGAGGAATTAATGAGATGCCAGGCTTATCGAAAGATGAAGATACATTTACACGCGGTGTCCATTTGATGAGGATGAAACCAAGTCTTATCTTCTCCATTTATGGCAAGATCCACACGAAGATTTTTAGAGTGATTAGGGCTTATCAAAACTCTATATAAAAATGCCTTATATTGTAAAGCCTCGATGGTGGGATTTTTATGATAAGATTTAGATATTTGGAAGAAGATATTTTGAAAATATCAGGGTCTGTCCTGAGTCTATATATACTTCTTTTGAATGTAAAGTCCGGATGCGAAAACTTAGAATAAAAGACATTTTAGCAATTTCCTGCAAATCTTGTTTGAATGCTTTGTTCTGTACCTGGGGTTGGTGTGACATCATTTTTCTGTGATAGCGTGGCCAGGAGCCTAATCTCTTTCGGATTGCGATAAGTGCATCTTCTTTTGTTTTCGTCTCGCTAAGGTTTATTTATTTTAGTTGTAAATCTGTGTTATCAAGATTGAATATGCTACTAGGCTTCATTCCATTTGTTGTATGCTAGGGAAAATTAGAGATTTAAGGTTTAGGTCTGTTCTAATTGCTCTATCCTCACTATGCGAGCTAGGCTGCTGGTGAGAGATACCAGTTGACATCGACTTCCCTTCTATTTATGATTTTCTTTCAGATCTGTGTCATCTCCGTCTTATGCTCTTAGTAGAAGGTGATCTTAGAAAGCTGGACACCTTCCTCTTTGATTGGTTTTATTGTGAAGCTAAATAGTGTAACTGAAATTGGTAGTTTTGATTTTGCAACTAAGTTAGATAAGCTTCTCTTTTTGCCCTACCCTACTCTCTCTGTTCCACCGTTAAATGATCCATTTTTATTTTCTTTCAAATTTGTCTTTTATTTAATCTGCTAAAGCATAAAGAGCTATATCAAAGAACTCATTGTAAATCCGATTGTCAACAAAGATAACAACCGCTAAACATTATTGAACGAAGGTCGAACCCGTTGTAAGGTAACAGATAGTCTACTTGAAACTATTCCAGAAGCGAAAAAGAGTGAATAGCCATTCGACCCAACTCTGTAACTCACACCTTGGATAACCAGCAAGATCCTAAAGTGAGTGGGATTTATCCCGTAAAAGTGTTATTGGTATTTTATGCTCATTCTTCATGGGGTGTGTATGAAAGACGAACCAACAAATATCTTATTCCTAAAATTTTGCTAATTGTGCTTTTTACATAATAGTATCCACCGAAGGGTTCATCATGACAAGCCCTAAGGATATCATATACCTCATCCTTTCGGATGCACCTACGTAATACATGGTCAGGACTACTCTTGAAAAGTATACCTTGAATCCATTCAAAAGAAGAGCTATGTTTGATCAATTGTTTTCTTTGTTTGGAAGTAAAATTTGGGGGAACTTTCCCTATAACCAAATAATTGGCTATATCTGCAAACCAAGGTGATTGGACAGATATAGAAAATAATTTTTCATCAGGAAAAGTGTCCTCCACTAATTCCCCTTCCTATGTGTTCTACAACCTGGACAAAAAATCTGCTACAACATTAGGTTTCTCTAATTTATTGATTATTGTGATATCAAATTCCTGCAGCAAAAGTAACCAACGGATAATCCTTACACTCACCATAGGCTTATTCATCAAATATTTAATGGCTATGTGATTTGTGTGAATGAATATTTGATAACTTGTGATGTAATGCCTGAATTTATTGATGGCATAGATTACTGCCAAGAATTCTTTCTCAGTTGTGGTATAATTTTTTTCAGCTCCTATCAAGTTCTTGCTAATGTAGTAGATAGCATAGTGTTCACCATTGTAAATTTGTCCCAATGCTGCTCCAATTGCAGTATTGGAAGCATCAGTCTGTATGTGGAATGATAATGTACAGTTAGGTTCTCTTAACATAGGTGGAGTTACTAATTTTTTTTTCAGAGCTTCAAATGATTCCTGACACTTTGCAGTCCAGGAGAATTTAGAATCTTTAGTCAATAGGGCAAACATGGGATGGCCTATTATGCTAAAGCTGGGAATAAACCTGTGGTAAAAACCAATGTGTCCTAGGAAGCTTCTGACATCAGTCTAATTTTTACGAGGGATAAGGTTCTTGATAATTTCCACCTTCTTTGGATCAACCTAGATCCCTTGAGGAGAGATGTGATGACCAAGAACTATTCCTTCATCATCATAAAACATTTTTTTGGATTTAAGGATAACTAGTAGGTTTCACAGTGAGTTAAAACTTTATCAAGGTGTTCCAATGTAAAGTCAAAAGTCTGTCCATAGACTATGAAATCATCCATGTATATTTCAACACTATTGGTAGTCAGATCAGAAAAGATGTCTAATACTACTCACTGAAATTTTGTTGGGGCATTACACAAACCAAAAGGTAAGACCCTATAGGCAAATGTTCCCCATGGACAGGTAAAGGTTGTTTTCTCTTGATCTTCAGGTGCAACTTGAATTTGATTATATCCACTAAATCCATCAACAAAATAAAAATATTTCTTTCTAGCAAGAGTATCTAACGCATGATCTATGAATGGCAATGGAAAATGATATTTGTATGTCACTTTATTCAGTTCTCTATAGTCTATACATACTCTCATTTTTCCATTTTTCTTAGGCACTATAACCAATGGATAAACCCATCGGCTATCATAAATTGGGTAAATGAATCCTACTTCCAAAAGTTTTTCAATTTCTTCTTTCACAATATCCCTCAATGCAGGATTCAGTCTTCTCTGAGGTTTTCTTATAGGCTTGACATCTTCAATATAAATTCTGAGTACATACATTAGGGTGAATCCCTGACATATCTTTTTAATCCCAAGAAAAAGCATGGATATGCTTCTGCAAAAAAACTGTCAATTTTTCTTCCTCTTCCCTAGTAAGCTAGATATTTATGTTCAAAAATTTGCCTGGTTGGACTTCTATTTGTTTTGTATTTGGAAGGACTGAATTTACTTCTTCATAATTGTTGACTAGGGAATTAAGAGGACAATGATGAGATGGGAGGACATAAGAAGTTTCTGTCTCATTGATTTCTGATGGAAGCATATCCTGTATGGAACAATGAGAAGGGAAGATCAAGTGATGGTGTCACCCATGTGGTAGTGAAACAAATGTTTCCTATGATGGTATAGATGGCCTTTCTTCAAAACTTTTACCTTCTTCTCTCACTAGCAATTGATTGATATTTCCTGCTTCCTCTTCTAACCCTTGTTCATGCAGAACATTCATTAGTACTGTTTCATTTTCTAAAATTTATGTGTCATGGAGGTCTTTTGTGTGTTCCCTTACTACCAAGGTGGCTAGTGTGGAAATAACCTCTTCTGGTTCTTTAGATGAGTCAGGAAACCATAACTGACCTGTGAAATTTCTTAAAGGTATTACAGGAGGATATAGAGAAATCTATTTTAGGTCAATACCATTTGAAATTGTAATTTTTCCAGATCTGTAGTCTATAAAGGTTGTTGCAGTTGCAAGCCAAAGTCTTCCTAGGATAATGAGATAGCCATGTGCTGAGTTTCTTGGCTATAAAACCAAAAAATCTATAGGGTATTCCCAAGAATAAAATTCTATAGGGACATCTTCAATGATACCTTCAGGTTTTGCAACTGACCTATTAGCCATTTCTAAAACTGTGAATGTGGAGCTGAGATGTTTGAGCTGTAATTGTTCCATTGTATCCTTGGTCATGATATTTATTGTATCTCCTAGATAAACTAAGATGTTTGATATTGGTACTGAGCTTATGATCACTATGATAACTGGACTTCCTAGGTCACTATACTTTGGAGGTACTAGTTTTCCTAACAAGATATCAGCTATATTTCCTTCAACATGAACAGTTTTAGGAAATGCTTTCTTTTTTCTTCTTGCTCTTCTGTTGCACAAATCTCATACAGTTATTTTAATCATAGGTATATCCTTAATGTCTTGCAATAAGGGCAATGATATGGTTAATTTTCTGAGTTCTTTCACTAACTCTGATTTAAAATTTTTTGTTGTAGTGTTAAGTCTTTCAGGGTATGGAATTATCCCTGATGAAGGTAACTGTTATGCCTATGGTTCTATTTTTTCTTCTTCTTTTTCCATTGTTGGTTTGAATTTGCTTGGTTCAATAGGTTCTTGAATTTCATCTTATTTCACTTCAATTATAACAGGTTTAGGTAAAACTTTCCCTGAATATAGTTGTATGTTGCTACAATCTAGAATTTGCATATCTAAATTTCCTTCAAAATCAGCCATATAGGCAGGAGCTGCCTGCCTTATGTTATTTGGATTTATTACAGGTTGAGCTGGTAATTGAGGTTGTTTCACTTGTTGCATTTGTTGATTTGGTTTTCCTTGAAAATTTTGATTTGGTGCAGGCAAAAAATTCTAAGTTTGACCTTGATTTCTTTGCTGCCTTGGATAGGACTGGTATTTTTGACCCCACTACTGTTGATTTTGCATCCAATATGGATTACTTTGATTCTAAGTCCATGGTGGGTTATTTTGATTCCATGATGGGTTATTCTAGTTTTTATTCCAGGATGGATTATTCCAACTTGTCTATGGCCATTCTTGAGAATTTGTCCATTGAGAATAATTCCAAGGACGTTGGGGTGGTTTTGACTATCCCCAAGACATGTTTCCATGGTTGTTTCCCCAATTTGTAGGAAAACGAGGGGTATTTTGATACTGTTGAAAGTTTCCCCCTTGTCTTGGTCCCACATAATTGAGTTCTTCTATTTGAGTTTCTAGGATAGTTTTTAGTTGTGGTAGTAGATGACATTTGTCAGTCAAATGTCCTTTTAAGAAAATACTACAAATGGTTGAAATGGATGTTTTGTTTAGAGGACATTCCTGTAAGGCATGTTTATTCTTGCATCTTGGGAAATAAATTTCTAAAGGTTCTATGGTTTTTGCTTTAGAAAATATTTCTCCCAGAGCTATGTTTAATTGTACCAGGATATCAGTCTTAAAATTTGCAAGTTCCTCTATTAGGTCCTTTACATCAGTGCCATTTGTACTCTTTTTCTTTCTTTTATGCCTAGTGTGAGAGTAATTTCTGCAAAGATCCACAATCTCATCCATATTACGAGTACTTACATCTCCATTTCTCATCAAATCTAATACCTCTCGAGATTCATCTTGTAATCCTCTTAGAAAAATGGTTTTGCACAATTCTGGTTCTCCTAGTCCACACCTTTGAATAAACACAAATCTATCAAGGTAATCTTCTAATGTTTCATCATATTCTTGTTTAATTATGAACAACTCATATTTCCTATTCCTTACTCGACAATACTCTTGATACTTGTCTAAAAACATAGTCTTTATTTGATCCCAGGTTTGGATGGAATTTGACTGTAAGCTCATGAACCAATGTAATGTTGAGTACTTGAGTGTTGAAGGAAAAACCTTGAGTTTTTTATTATCATTTATATAGTCATAGGTTTGACACACTACTTTGAACTCAAATAGGAACTGATCAGGATCTTCGGATGCAACACCCTGGAAGGTTGGAAGCACTGAAGGTGAGATTGTTTTCATGGGAGAGTTCTATGTGGGATTTAGAAGAATAGGATATTCAAATGTTCTAGGAGGTTGGAGCACATATTTATAATCTTGATCATTATGGACATGGCCATGTTGGTCATCCCCATTTGGATTGCCTCTTTCTACCATAATTTTTTGTTCTTTAGAAATAGTTAAACCTATCCAAATTTCTTTCTCAAGAGGTCCAAAACCTTCTGTTGATAATGAGTCTGGTAATTTTTCTTGCTCAGGATATTCTGATGATGATGAAGCTGGTGGTTTTTGTTTTAGTTTTTTTGGTAGTTTAAACACAGGTGATTCACCCTTAGACGTGAAGATATTCTTAATGGAATAAGCTAGGGATCTCTTTGGATAATTTTACCTTCTTCATCCCTAGGCCTAATCATTCATGCCTACTCCTTAATGACATAAATTATAAGTCAATAATTATTACTTAACCAGCTGTTATATTCAGATTTTACCCTAAATTTTCACAACTCAGTCTAATTAACAACTATTGAACTATTGACACCTTCTAACAACACTCTCCCCAGCAATGGCACCAAAATTATGGGCTGTCATTAAGCACATCATTAATTCTCAATGAATCTATCAATCCAGGGCAGTGTACAAGGCTATCTACAAAAGGAGTGAACAAGGCTATAATTTAAGGTCAATTGAGAGCAGCAAGTCTTATTGGTGGAACTGATTGTGTGGGGGTTTTTAGGTCTCTTCTACCTCTAAATTGCATAAATTGAACTTCAATATAATTGCAAGAATGAATACTAATTACTTATTACAGAAATGAAACTTTAGTTACAGCTGCAAGAATGAAATTTGATTAAATTGCAGAATTAAAACCCTAGTTACAGTTGCAAAATTGGAAACCTAATTATAGTTGCAAAATGAAAGTCTATTTACTCTTGCAATAATGAAAACTAAAATTAAGTCCTGTCAATATTTAGTAACAAAAGGTTGTCAATATTTTGTGCAAGGGTTGACAAAAAAAACAATAATGCAGGAAAAATGTAGAAAACTGTAAATTGCAAGAAATAGAAATTGTAGTAAATTGGAATGTTGTTGGAAAGCAAAAAAGACTAATCAGATCTACTAATAATAACATTACAAAAGTATCTTGAATAGAAAATAAATTATTAGGACTGAAATGGATGTTAACGACTACAAAAGAATGAAATTGACAAGTTTCATAGCTTATTCTACTGCAGCAAAATAAGAACAAAACCTGACTGTTAGTCCTCCTCCTGGGTCTGGAAGTGGCCAACCTCCTTTTCTAGAAGAAGGTATGAGTTCATATCTCTCTAAATATTACTCACACTCAAACATAATAGAATGAATAGAAAAACTTGTACTTTATTGATTCAGAACATGATTACAAATCTGCTGCTAAAACCTGTTACAAAACTGTAACAGTTTCAGTTTTCTCACTTATTCTCTATCTATCTTTTCTCTACTACTATTTCTACTATCATTATTATTATTATTTTTCTCTTCTTAGCTCAACCTAGATGGGAGCTATCTTTTATAGATGCCTAAAATCTAATTACAACATAAAATATACTCTGCAAATCAATTCCTGTTATTTTGCAGTATTCCCTAGGTTTATCCTAGAAGAGGATATTTTCCATAAATTATGGCTTTGGACGGCAAGGATGGCAAATTTATATGGGAGATATTTTCCTTTAACCTCCTCAGCCTTATTTCCCTTTTTCCACTATCAAAAATCAGTCAACAGGTCAAAAAGTGTTTTATGTTCTCAATCCGAAGCTAAGTGGCCCAATCCGAAGATATTCGCTCAATCCGAAGAGACTGTATTTCTCAATCCGAAGATCTTCAAAATGACCAACTGTGTACTCTTCAATTTATTTCAGTTGCATTTCTCAGGTGGATTAGTCCTTAGGATAATATTGCAATAGCCTTCATTCCTCTTCATGTGTGAATTCCATGCCTTGCCATTCATTGGTAGTTAGCTAGAATTTACACAGGAAAACCAGTTTCTACTGCACAATAACAGTTCTTTGCACTATTTGCTAAATTCAAAGAAATTAATGCTTGAGAAACATCAAAATAAGAATAGTAAAGTGTTGCTATCGGCCTAAGCATATCCTTTATGTAACAGGTCATGGCAAAGTGACATAAAACTACACAAAAACTATAAAAATTAGCATATAATATTCCAAACACATCAATCATGCAAATAATTAATACACAACATATTAGATCAACTTAACTAGTATATAAAGTAAATCATGGAGTTTTAGGCAATTTTTAGTTGTTCAAAACATGCTATGATGGAGGTATTTCTAGGCCTCATCAGTTAAATGACGGAAGATTCCAATCCAACTGTCCTAATCACCCCTTCTTGATCTTGGCTTCTCCATGAAGCCACCCCTAGCCCTAGGACATCCTATAAATACCCCCTCAAAAGAGATAGAAGATATATATCATTTTGATAGTGAAGCACTATCGAAATATTATATGAGAAAGTGCATTTGGAGATCAAAGCAGTGAAGCCCTATCAAATTGTGGACTCACTTGAGTGCATAGAGAGATCTTTGTTGTCATCACCATTGTCAATTTGTCAAGCATCATGATGAATTAGGCCATGGATTCCCTAAGGACCTAGGAGAGCTAAGAAACGCTACTTCAGGCAAACAGTGGCCCAATTAAATGATTCAACTGCAAAACCTATCAGAGGACACTGATATGACCCTTGAAAATCAATTGGATAAGGAGTTCAAACCCACATCCCTTGAATTTGGAGGGCAAACCACTTGTTTGCTCACCATGGATTTTAGCCACGATTTATAGTGCAGACCGCACATTAGTGCTGTGGTTTGCAACAGGTGATAGATCTATTTACTTTTTCACTTCCAGTATGCCTAATTAGATTACATTTAGCATTTTAATGGTTTAGTTAGGATTTTAGAGACTTTTGACCAGCATAATTAGTATTTTTACTAACTTGTTCTCATTATAGTAGTTTAGACATTAATGTCTTCTTTTCATGTTATAGTGCTTCATTTCAAGTAATTGATGTCATAGATTGATAGTTGTATTTCTTGTTCATATATTTCCATAAATCTTGATAGGGTTTACACATGTTTAGCATAGTTTACACATTTTCTTGAATTCATGTCATTATGCTACTCCCATGCTATTTGTATTTAAAGGACCTCATCATGAGAGGCTTCCTATGCTTTTGACATTCTTGTGTTGTTTCTTGATCATAGGAAATAGGTTTAAAGGAAGATTCAATTTTTCAAATACCTTCGTCAACATGAAGAAGAGGCTTAACTCCACCCTAGAGTAGTTTGTGACTATTTGGAAAAGCAATAGTAGTGTGCCTACCCTGTTGAGGGCTTTGGAATTGTATTTATTGTATCAACATTTGGGTGACCCTAAGAGGGGCAATATTTTAATCGAGATTCATTTCCAATATCAATAAAAGAAATACATATTTCATTCTTATATGCAATCTTGTTATCTTGTGTTTTTATGTTGATTTCCATTAATGCTATAGCTAGGTACATGCTTTTTACGATAGGTCAGAATGCGATCATGGTGGAACTCCACAATTCATGTGATCTAACTATTGTTTCTTGATTTTTGAAATTGTAGGTATAGACCGCAGCTATCATCTATGGGCCAACAATTAAAACGTAGGTTCAACACATGGTTTATAGTCTGGACTACAGACCAGACTTGCGGTTTCCATCTGACAACACAAAAATAAAAAAGTAGAGTGTAGATTAACTCAGGATCTGAGGTAGGCCCTATTTTCCAATCTCTATTTCTTTTTACTTCTTTGTGTTTTTATAGAATGTTTTTTTTGAAATGCAATTAGGAAAAGCAAACTAAAAAAAAGGAAATCAATCATGTCCTAGTTCATTTCAATTTGCATTTGTAGAAATGTGCTACTAGGAAAAATGGATCTCTGATTGCAATCCGCCCTAGAATCCAGTGTGCTTGATAGAATTTGTGTGTTTGGTTTGCATGTTGAGGCCCAAGTAGTGGCTATTTGCATCATCGTAATTATATTGTCAAAAAAATCATGTGGAGTATAGCATGCATATCTAAATGTGAAATGTTTCTTTTTATATTACATGTATGAAGCAATCATTTGTGCTATATGACACATTTGTCATTTTATACAAATTAAAACAAACCACACATACCACTTAGCACTTAAATTCTAGTGAGTTGGGCTTGACATCCAACCACTAGTAGGGTTCAGTGACGGTGGGCGTAATTTCCATCCGCTGGTCCAAATCCTATGTACCCTTTGTTATTAGACCAATATCGGATCCAAGAACCTTTCGTACCCTAGAAAATTTGCATGTATTCTCTTTAGAGGGTATAACACTGACTAGGGGAAAATGGGTGAGGATCTAGGAGGACCTATGCTCCTTTTCCATGTGTGGACCTTAATTACCACACACGAGGGATTTACATGGTGTGGAAGTCACATCCAGGTTGTCGAGCTGTGAGCGTATAGGTGAAAGCCAATTTAACTAAGTATATCATCCAACGCTTTTCAAAACATGATAAGGAGTTCTATACTGATATAATAAATCATTGAAACAACATCAAATAGTCTAGGGCACACTTTTAAAAATTAATATGAGATAAACACTATTGTATACCTTGTTTGTGTAATAAAGAATAAATTTAGACACTAGGTACACTATGGTGGAGACATAGGGTGATCAGCAAAGGCATAAGCTTGAAGCCAATGACCAAGCCCCAACTGATTCACATTAGCAACACATGTCGAGTCCTTGCCCACATGCACTTCCCAAATGTAGTTTGACAAGCATTAGAGGAGATAACTCAACATGAGGGAAAATTGCTGAGCATACCCCTACTAGAGGAGTTTATATGCATTCTTCTAGGCATAGGATAGATCAGGGAGCCTCTCAACATGAGGATGTTCCACTCCCAAGACCGCATTGCACATACATCTACAGGATCAGTCAAAGAGTACATTATACAGGGGTCTAAGCTAGTACCCCTATGACATAGGTTTACATGAGGATCCATGGATCCACCTTTGGAGTATAGACATGATCGATATACTCCCATTCAGGGGCATTTGGATAGGACCACCATTGAGCATAATCCTGTGCAGACTCCCACATGTAATGAACATAGAAATATCATCATTGACATGGCTAAGGTGGGAGCAATGGCACACCACTGCATTAGCAGTGGAGATCCAGATAGTTGAATGGCTTGGGTAGCATCCTCGAGTAGCTAGGTTATAGGCCTTCAGCTCTGCCCACTTGTGCCCTAAGTGAACATAATAAGGATTATATAAGAACTACTAGAGAACATGGAGAGGCTTCTAAGTTCCCTCATGTGATACATCCACAATCCATGCATGGTGCCACAAAGCATAGAGTTCAATAGGATGCCAATTTTGTCTTTATAAACAAGGTAAAAAGCATTACAAATCAGTCATATGGGTAAAGAACCCATAAGGTCACTCACACAAAGCATACATACCAAAATTTTGTCATGGCCAATGACCTTAATAAATCGTACAGGTTGATATATGAGCAATGAAGATAGCTTCTCCAAGATTAGTTGGAGGATGCTTGCTTAGAAAGACAATGCATTGAAGATGATAATCTTCAATCATAGAGGCTCATTCGACAGAGACTATATGAGAAGTGCATGCACGAAGAATGCATCCTTGCCCAAAAGTAACACATAGAGCAAGAAGACATACTAGCCAGGGCTGGCCTATATACTCATGTAGAGAGTAGAGAGCACATCTAGAGAAAGACTTTATTGCAAGTCGATGTGCGCCAAGAGTTTAGAGATGCTCATACTCATATCAGTGCCCTACCAAGAGAACGACCACCACTGTTTGACCATGAGATGCAACAAAAACATGAGGAAATTGAGGGAGATGGAACTAAGCAAGAGTATCCTGAAAACTCCCAAGCAGAGGAGGAGGAATAGCAACATCCTCCACCATGATTGAGGAAGATTGTACCTCGTAGACCATCGCTACAACAACTTAGGGAGGAGGTCTTTCTATCTTCAAAGGCCTACAAAGCCCTAGTGGATAAAGTGAAGGCGATCAAGAGGTAAGGCATGACTATTTAAAAGCTGACCTTAAGAAAGATTCACAACGAGCCTCTTGATCCCTTGATACTCACTCTTCCCTATCCTAAACATTGTGTTATGCCCAGGCTAGACAAGTTTAAAGGTGACAAATATGCACAAGAGCATGTCATGGGATTTTTAGATGCTTATTTCTAAATAGCTAGCAATAACGCCTTACTTCTACACATTTTTGTCACGATGCTCTTAGGCCTAGCCCGAGAGTGGTTCAACCAGTAGAAGAGGTATAGTATTACTAGTTTCGAGCAACTAGTAGATGCTTTTCTTAAATGCTTTTATTTTAGCATCAAGAAACATGTAAACCTTTCTAATTTAGCTATGCTAGCTCAGCACGATGATGAGCCAATTGAAAAATATAGAAAGAGATAGAGGAGGTTGATGGTGAAGCTACCATTCCCTATTCCTACCATGGAATTAACCTGAATGTTCATTAAGATCTGTGCCAAGCACATCTCGCTATTGTTGGAGCTATAGCAATTTTCAACATTCAAGGAAGCTCTAGTGCAAGCCAAGGTGATTGAAGACATCAAGTTGTAGGAAGGCAACTTGAATCTTAAGAGCAAGAAAGAGGTGCTAAAGAAGAGCTCCATGAAGCATAAGGGCATGCAGGCCCATGTCAACCAAGTGGTGTTGTATCGCTCCAAATTTTTTGCATCCTTACCTTCAGGCTATAGGATCCGTGCCCGAAAGGGGGATGCGAGAAGGATGGGACAATACCTCGGACTGAGAGGCCCTTTGAAGGTCCCGCCTCTCGGGGGAGGGGTATAAGGGTGAATTTTTGATGGATGGTGGGTTCACCAGGAAACTTTTGAGTGGCAGTTTCCACACCTAGGTTGATAGTAAGTTTGATGTGTTCATTTTGCGCTTTAATCATTCAATTCCTAGGTTTGGCCAAGATGAATCTAAACTATTTTATATGCCAATACAGATTTAGATGAATACAAAAAATAGGAATGAATGCTAAACACAGAGAATATGCTAACTAGAATAGTACATACCTGATTTCGGATGTCTGATGAAGATTCTGAGTTTTGTAGCAGTCCAGATCATCTCAACTCGTACGTAATCATCTGAGATCAGACGAGATCATCGTCAATCTGATGAATTCATCAGACAAATTCGTCAGAAACCTGCAATCACAAGAATAGATACAAAATACCAAAGATGCCACTGCAAAAGCAAAGGAGAATGATAGAAATAATAGCAAACAGGCCTAAATAATAAATGCAAATAGCAAATAAGAGAAATGCAATAGATTTAATGATTGATTTTAACTTTATCATGCGGTTATACTAAATGAGGTGAACTCCAAGATGCATAAATATAATAACTAAGATAATGTACAAAGAAATGCAAAAAACAAATAAAAGATGCAAACTCTGGACTCTGATTGCCCCCAATCTGGACTACAGTCGGGATCGCCTCCAATCGTACGAGATCGTCTGCGCTTCTCGACAGGATCATCCGAAATCGCCTGGAATCGCTTGCGACGATCCGAGCTAGCTTCGACTAAAAAATAGTAAAGTTCCTGCAATAAAACATGAAATACAAAATGCAAATAATGGTGTAAGGATGCTCTGAGGTGCGTGGAAGCTCAGGGGGGTTCAGGGGAGTCAATCAGGGTTTCAGGCAGAGAGTCAGGGGGATAAACTGAGAAAATATCAGTTTATATAGGATTAGGGAGAGGTTAGGAGGTTGGAGATCATCCCAATTTGGGAGATCTCCAATGGGGGAGACTCTAACTCGTAGACACGCTTTTTGCCCAGGTTAGAGAGGTTGTTGGAACAGAAGCTAAGTATGAAAATTTGGTTTTGGGACGAAATCGTCTAGACGTTCTGTTCCAGATGAATTCGTCAGATCTGGGATGATTTCGTCTGATCTTAGACGATATCATCCAACGGTCAAAACAAATCCTAAAAATGGTGCGGAAAATGAGGAAAGCAGGTAACGGGTGGTTAACGAGCGGTTTGAGGTTAAAATTTGAATTTTTATCTTTTTACTAAGGTTTAACTGTGCCAATTTTAGGGTGCTACATTTTGCCCCCTCTTTAGCAAATTTTTCGAAGAAAATGCGTTAAAGACGAGTTCTTCCCGTTTTACGAGAAAGCAAAAATGTACTCAATTTTTTAGACGACGATTCTTGGTCGAATCGTACGACTGTTGACTATGGTGCCCCCTCCGTGTTTTTACCCAAATCGAACGTTTGAGGTAAAAACGCGAAAAAGCAAAAATTAAAAAAAGAAAGTTGGTTTTGAATAAAATTAAGAAAAATAGGGTAAAACCCTAATTCATTTTTACTATTCATTTTTACTGTTCCAGAGCTCTGTAGAGAGAAAAATGGTGGAGACAGTGCACAAGGCGACAGAGGTCCGACGCGGGCTACGGGTAAGGATCTAATCCTAGTAAATTAGGTTTGAATTTAAGTTGTGCAATTTTTTGTTTTAAATTTTGACTGTTTGGGGCATCATGGCCGTTTTTAGGCCGTCGACGACGTCGGGACGAAATCGTCCCGATTTCGTCGGAATCGTCCCTAGATCGTCGATTTCGTCGGAGGGCAAAATCGACGAACTAGGGGCGATCTCGTTCAACAAGGGGCGATCCCCCAAGTTGCGAAATCGGAGATGATTTCATCCTACAAAGGACGATTTTGCCCAATTTGGGACGATATCATCCAATAGTGGACGATATCATCACTTTTAAGAAATTAAGCTTGATTAAAATGTTTTTAATTTTATTTTAATGATTGGTTATTAATGAATTTTTGTTGTTTTATTGTTTGTTTTGTAGAAGGGATTACTAAAGAGTCGAGAATGGAAATACGGGGGACTACGAGATGACATAGCCGTGCTTGACCAGGCAGAGCATGACCGACTGGCTCAGGTCGGTTTACAGCATGTGGCAGAGATGCCACAAGTACCGACAGACATGGGGCTGCTGACAGCCCTAGCAGAGAGATGGTATCCGGGGTCGTCCTGCTTTTGGTTACCGATAGGGGAGATGACTCCCACACTAGAGGACATATGGAGGATCATGAGGATCCCCATACAGGGATGGTTGATGACACCTATGGCCAATCAGGGCCAGGCGATGATGAGATTGACCAGAGACCCGAGCTTCACCCTGGAGAAGGGCAGAGTGAACATCGAGTCTCTAAGGCAGATGCCTAGGGCATCTAGGCTGACTCGGGTTTTGGTAGGGGTGGTAGGTGGCTTACTGTTGTGCCACCAGAGCGGATGTAGACTACCATGGCTCCTCTCAGATGTGGTCTACGATATGAGAGACCACGATTACAGGTTTTCTTGGGGCAGTTTTGTGCTATGTCGCTTGTATAGGATCCTTCATGGGGTCGTATACAAGGGAGGCCGATGTCTAGTTTTGACATCGTTGCTATAGGTTTGGTGCTGGGAGCACATCATGGTGCGGAGGCCGATAGGGCTCCCACGGATAGGGGTTGACCGGGAGAGGCCCCGGGTCTTCTACTGGTGGCTACAGAGGGGGTCACAATGGTGGATAGATCTATCGATGTCACGGAGGTTGCTAGATGACCTCATCCTAGACCAGATCACCTAGAGGCCATGGTGAGAGCACCCCAGGTGGGCAGAGGATGGGTAGGAGTTGGCTCGCATTAGGCGAGTCTACTGGTTGAGGATGGAGCGGGGAGAGGTAGAGCTCCATCGCTACGATCGGGTTCTATGATAGTTCGGTCTACAGTAGGGGATCCCTTCTCTCAGGGATTACGAGTACTCCTAGACTATCTGAGATAGTACTACATTGAGCGGGGCTCCAGACATGCAACGGTTTTGGAGTCAGGACATGGACGATGCCCCCATCCTATCCAGGTGGATGGTGATGATATTGGGGTCACAGATGGATATGATGCCTGGTATGTAGGCATCCACCCTCCTCAGATGATGAGGGCATAGGGTCCAGTGCACGTCATGGTGCAATGGATGGGGAGGTGATGCCAAGCTGCTATTGAGGTAGCTCGAGGTCACAGCGAGAGAGAGCAATGATGGTCTCCATAGGAGAGATGCCAGAGGATGACTCGGGCGCCATAGAGACCTCAAGAGATAGGGAGGAGGGAGAGGGGAGTCCCTTCTTAGCAGGGGGAGAGACCACCATCACCCGATAAGGGCAAGGGTGTCGAGGTAGGGGAGAGCAGTGAGACAGTGGCTCTTCGGGCTGAGGTTGCCCACCTCCGGGCTCAGGTGCAGACACTATAGGATGAGGCTACATGGCTCAGAGCTCGGGGTGGAGGAGCGAGCATGCAGGAGTTGGTGCAGTCTATGGCTCAGACTACATTCTATCGGGGAGCATACTACCAGATGGTTCCAGAGAGCCAGAGGTTATAGCTACCAGTTGACATTGTGGGGTCGATTAGGATGGGGTCATCGAGGACATCGTCACGATCGATGTCGAGGACCCATGACACAGGGTGGACTCCGATGGGGCCTCCTCCTCCACCTCAGGGTGGGAGAGGAGATGAGGCTGAGAGCTCGAGGGCTTCTCGAGACTAGATGCTCACGACATAGAGATTGTATTTTATTATATTGTTTGAGAGGATTGAGTATGCCAGGCTATTGATTGTGGCATACCAGTCCAGTTTTGATATGATGTATAGATATTTTGTATATATATATATATATATATGATATTTTTTGTGATATGACTTGTCCATATGTTTGATGATGCTTTAATGTTGAATTTTGCAATTGATTATTGATGATTCATGTAATTATGTCTTTTTAGAAATATTATAATTTTATGTTATGTTGTAAAATTTAAATGAAATAATCTGATGTAAACAATTGGTTGTTTTGGTGTGATTTGATGAAAAATAAAAGGGACTTCTAACAATAATTTCAAAGGACATTGTCGTTGTTATAGACCATTTCATGGAGTCGCCGCTCGCTCGGTCGTCAAGCTAATCCCAGTATAGAAATATTGCTAAAAGTAAAAGAATGCTTAAGAGACTGTCTTAAGACTTTGTGTTGTGATGGTGATGATTTGTTTTCAGATTTTCATAAAAATATTATGCGTGAGATATTAAAAGAAATATGATTTTGCTAGGCATAAATTCCTAAGTGTGATAAAATTTTGAACAATTCCTTAGAAATTATACCATGGTTGCAAAATTGAATGTTGACATAATGACATGAAATAGAATAATTTGCGTTCTTTTGAAAGCACAATTGTGTAACATAATGATGTAAGCCATATGTGTTTATAAATTAAAATGAATGGGAAAATAAAATTAAAGCAATGGTTTGCGCTAGGCATAGAATTATAGATATAGACTTATACCATCATCGCGAAATCCAAAGAAGAAATTGATATTTTAGTTTTATTGCATGATTTGATTTTTGATTTTGAGATAAACAGAAAATAATAATATATAACTTGACTTTATTTACTAGATTTTGTAATAGGTTGTTTAAAAGGATTTTGGATTTTTGAAAACAATGTATGTAATTGTTTTTATACTAAACAGATGTTCTGAAATAAGAATAAAATTTATTCCAAAAGAGTTGCAGAAATATTTTAAATTATCTCAAAGACAAATGTAGATTTATAAGGAACCCTCATGTGCATATGTGAGTTCATTGCCGATCTTGATTTATCATAATGATAGAGAATCTCTCAAATACAAATGTGTGTGCAATTGTATTGTTCGTTCACCAATTTTGAGCAAGATAATTTGATACAAGTAATTTGAATTAACCAAATGAATGTTCGTTGACCATGATTTATATGCATGTAACCGTACCAGACTACTATGTAAGTTAGGTTATCAAGAGCTAGCTAATCCATAAGCTGACATAGGTCTGTACAAAAGAAGGTCGCTAATGTGACAGACATATCACCATGCTAGGGATTACCCAAGGCCAAGCGGGTTGGGCACAAACCACCTGTTATGGGGCTTACCTCACAGTTTTCGAATAATTGAGAATTCCAGGGATTCAAGCTCATTCACCCTTCTTTTCTTTTCAAGGGGTAGGGAAAGGGATTTTATTGCTTTTGCTTTTTCTTTTCTTTTTCTCTTTTTGTATTTTTGCTTGGAATATTGTTGCGATGGTACAAAATGATATTTTTCTTTTTCTCATTTTCTTTGACTTTTCTTTTTCTTCCTATACTAGGGATACTTGCTCGGATTGGCTGTAGAGCAAGGGATTTTTATTCTGGGCAGGGGTGAGCTTGTCCTTTTGTCAATTCTCAAAGATTCTAGACCATGTGCATGATAGGATAGCAGGGGAAACTTTTCGCTCAAGAAACCACTTCTACTATGTAGCATCATATTGAATTTGCAATGAAATCATTTTAATGTGCAGAGATATATTTGGTTCAAGTAAATAACAAGATCAGTTCTCTATGCTCAAAACTTTATTTAATTCAACTGTGGACTTTGATATAAGAGAGATTAATAATCATACAAAATAAAATCAAGATATTTATTCATGTGAATGTGAAAGTGCGGGATTCCAAATAAATGCTAATTTATCCAAAATAACTGAAAATATAACTGCAATACTTCAAGAATTGACAGGTATGAAAATAAAATATGTTTTTGAAGATTTTGATGTTTTTGATTTTTTTATGTTTTGATTTTAATTGATGAATTGAGAAGATACACAATGTGATTGTTTTTGAAATTTTTATATGAATGACTAAAATGAAACAATATGCAAAATAACAATATATACAATGATGAAATGACCAGATTTTTATGCATAATAGCGTTTAAGATGCATAATGTTCATAGGTTCTTTAAGATCTTTACCATCTAAGGTAGCTAATCGATATGCTCCTGATCCAAATTTAGCAGTGATGACATATGGTCCAAGCCAATTGGGCTCAAATTTACCTTTAAGATCTTTAGTTGCATTAGTATTTTTCTGATTTTCTTTTAAGACAAGGTCGCTGATCTCAAAGGATCGCTGATGAACTTTCTTGAGGTATGCTCGTTTAAGCTTGTTTTGGTAGGCACGAAGATGCTCCAAAGCATTGATGCGCTTTTCATCTAGGAGTTCCAGCTGACTAAGTCTGCCAACACGATATTCATCTCCTACTTCAGTATCTTGAAGTAGCAGAGCCAAAGAAGGAACTTCTAATTCAAAGGGAAAAACTGCTTCAGCGCCATAGACCAAAACAAAGGGGGAAGTGCCTGTGGGAGTACGAACGCTAGTTCGATAAGCCCACAAAGCAGGATATAATTGAATATGCCAATCGCGGCCAGATTTGTTGACCAGTATTTTAAGGATTTTGATTAATGTTTTATTAGATGCTTCTGCTTGGCCATTACCCTGAGGATAATAGGGAGTGGACCAACGATGTTGAATTTTATACTTTTGACATAATTTCTTAACATATTTATTTTTAAAACAAGTTCCATTATCGGAAATGAGATTTGCAGGGATTCCGAACCTACAAATAATTTGATTAAAAATAAACTTGGAAACTTGGGTTCCAGTACAAGAAGCTAATGGCATAGCTTCAACCCACTTCATGAAATACTCAGTGGCGGTTATGATAAATTTGTGTCCATCGGATGACACAGGGTTGATTTTTCCAATGATGTCTAAGCCCCATTTTGAAAAGGGCCAAGGAGATGTAATAGCCTGCAGCTCTTGTGCAGGCGCATGGACAAGGTCAGCATGTTTTTGGCACTTGTCGCAATGGCGCACATAATCATGTGCATCATTCTCCATGGTAGGCCAAAAATATCCTATCCTAAGGAGCTTCTTAGCAATGGTGCTACCACTAAAATGCCCCCCACAAGATCCATTGTGGGCTTCACTCAAAGCTGATCTAGATTCTGCTAGATTCAAACATCTCAATAGGATGCCTTCAAAAGATCTCCTATACAAGGTATTACCAATAATCATGAAGCGACTTGCTCGTCTACGTAATAACCTGCGCTGGTTGCTATTACAACCTTTGGGAAAGGTCCCATTTTGAAGAAAATTAAATAGATCAGTGTACCAATGTTCAGGAGTAGTTTCGTTGATTAGAAACACATCCAAAGGTTCTAAGCATGATTTTCTTGAAGCGGGTTCCTGGAGTCGATGAATAATGATGGTAGCATATTCGTCATCTAACTCCAAGGGCAAAAGAGATGCAGTTGCAGCCATAGCGTCACCCGCACGGTTGTTAGTTCGAGGAATAGCTTCCAAGGTAACTTGATCAAACAAAGATAATAATTGTAAGACATATGCTTTGTATGGATGCAATTTATCATCTCGGGTTTGATAAACATCATTGATTTGATTTATGACAAGTTGAGAGTCACCAAAAACTAATAGATTTTTAATTTGTAGCGCTAAAGCAGCTCGTAATCCAAGGATAAGAGCTTCATATTCAGCAGTGTTATTAGTACAAGCAAATGTTAGTTTGAAGGACAGAGGTATAAGATGTTTCTATGGAGATATTAAAATAATACCTGCACCAGCCCCACTCATACATCGGGCTCCATCAAAGTATAGGGACCATTGCTCTGGATGGTCTGCCTCTAATTTAAGGCATTCATCAGGAAACTCAATGATGAGGGGATGGGTAGACTCTAAGGGTGCAGCAACTAATTGATCTGCTATGATTTGACCCTTAACAGACTTTTGTCCTATAAACGTGAGTTCAAACTCGCTTAGCGCAAGAACCCACTTTGTTGTGCGACCAGATAAGTACGGTCGACTCATGAGATATCGCAAAGGGTCGAATTTAGCAATAACATACGTTTTTTGGCTGAGCATATAATGTCGTAGTTTCTGTGTAGAAAATATGACTGCTAGACATAACTTCTCTAATACGGTATAGCGAGTTTCATAACTGATTAAGGTTCTGCTAATGTAATAATTAGCACGTTCTTTCTTCTCATCGTCAAGTTGAGCTAACATAGCTCCTAAGGCAAAATCGAAAGCAAAAATATACAAAATAAATGGACGATCAGATCTAGGTGGTGAAAGCACCGGTGGTTTAAGGAGATATTGTTTGAGGAGTTCAAATGCTTCCTGACATTCGTCGTCCCAATGAAAAGAGACATCTTTCTTAAGAAGCTTAAGAAAAGGTCCGGTTTTGTCTGCCAACTTATCAATAAAGCGGCGAATAGCTTGAAGCTTACCTTGTAGACTTCGTAATTTTGATATATTTGTGGGTGCGGGCATATCAGTGATAGCCGTGATCTTGAGAGGGTCAATTTCAATGCCACGTAAAGAAACTATAACCCCTAATAATTTATCGGACTTAACTCCGAATATACATTTAGCTGGATTCAATCGGATAAGATACTCCCTTAACCGATCAAATACTTTTCTCAAGTCATCTAAATGATCATCTTCTTTGATGGAACGAGCTATAATATCATCTACATAATCATGTAGAATATCATGCATCATATCATGAAAGATATAAGTCATGGCTCGTTGATATGTTGCACCTGCATTCTTTAAACCGAATGGCATCACTTTCCAACAAAAGGTTCCCCAAGGGGTAATAAAGGTTGTTTTAGCCTGATCTTCAGGAGCTATCCTGATCTGATTATAACCAGAAAATCCATCCATTAGGGATATCATTCCACTCCAAGCAGTAAAATCAATGATCTGATCCATGTTGGGAAGAGGAAAATCATCTTTAGGGCATGCAACATTAATATCTCTGAAGTCTGTGCAAACCCTAACTTTAGTGGCTTCTTTCTTAGTTACTGGAACTACATTCGAGATCCATTCAGCATAATCAATGGCTTGTATAAAAATAACATTTAAGAGTTTTTCTAATTCTCCTTTGACTAGTAAGGCCACTTTAGGATGCATTTTTCTAAGTTTTTGTTTAACAAGTTTAGCATCCGGATGGACTACTAGGTGATGCATAACTACAGAAGGGTCTAATCCTAGCATATCTTCATATGTCCAAGCAAAGACGTCTTCATATTTTTTAAGGAATGCAATGTATTTATCTTGTTTTTCTTGACTCAATTCTGATCCAATGTTGATTATGTGAGGGTTATCTTTGGTTCCAATATTAATTTTTATGATGTTTTCTACTTCCATGTGTAGATCTCTCTCAAAATTAGGTGGGGCGGGTGAAACGCCTAATTCTTGTAATTCTTCCAAGGTTAGCTTGGATAATTCATCTTGAGGAGTCGTGGCCTCAAGCTGGGCTATACTAGGTATAGAGCCATCGAAATAAAACCCGTTATGTAACAATTCCTCAATGGAGACATCATGAAAGATATCCCCCTCCAACTCATCGTCGGATTTGGCAATCATCTCAGGGTAAGCTATGGATAACATATTACATGTAAGAGGCTTAAAATGCAAGACATCTCGTTTATCCAGATAATCTTGGTAACATATGAGGTGGTCATCATCCTCGAATGGGAAGGGCTGACCTTTACTAGGAAATAGGCCCACACCACATCGGGCAGGCCACGGTTCTACCTCAAAAGGTTCTTTCATACCATTCTGGAAAGGTCCCAAACCTTTCCCTTTATATCCCAATTTAAGCATTATGGGCTTAGCTTTAATATACTCATTAGCAAAATAGCATCTAGCATATCCATCACAATGTGTCTTGATGTTTCTAGGTATTCTTCCCCAGTCATATCCCTTATAAATAAAAGCACAACTCCCGACTTGGTAAATACTTCCCATAGGCTGTGGGAGGCCCAAGGTACGAGGAGAGGGTGGGAGTTTATTTAAAATAAGGGCATCTTGCATGGCAGTGTTTGTTTTTTCTGATATAAGAATTTTAGATAAATCGGGCAAGAGCTCATCAGTAAGAGCATAAGAGGTAGAAGGAACATTTCCTACATCGTCGGATGTGGAAAGTATGCCTGTAGTGGATGTAGATGTTGTAGAGATATCGATGGATGAGTCTATAGGTATGGAAGTTATAGGAGTAAAACAAGAAGCATTGGTTGTAGTTTTAGGATCTTTTCGAGATCCTAATGTGGTTTGTTCGGAAGATGGTTGAGCTATATGTAGAGGTGTAGTTGATGGGGAAAAAGTAGATGATGTTATGGGTGTGTGTTTCACACGTTTGGTCGGTTGATGAGAATTAGGATGTGTGGATGACAGAGCAGGGCAAAATTGAACTCCAACCGGTTCTGCCAAAGCACACATATCAAAGGGTCTAGGATCACCATGAATGGTAACCAACTGATTTTTAAATTCGAATTTAACACACTGATGTAAAGTTGAGGGAACAACTCGCATTGCGTTGATCCAAGGGTGACCCAAAAGTATATTGTATGATGCAGGGCAATGTACAATAAACACGGTCGTGTCTAAGGTTCTCGGACCAACTTGCAAGGGGATAGTAATAACTCCACACGTTTCTTGTGTTTCGTCATTGAAGGCTTTTATGATCATATCAGTTCTTTTCATTTCGTCACTTCTAAAGCCAAATATTTGGTAGAAGTCAAAAGTGCATATGTTTAAAGATGAACCATTATCAATCAAGACTCGTTTAACGGCTACATCCCCAATTAGGGCAGTAATATATAAGGGGTTATCCTTATGTAAACTATGTTGTGGTATATCTCTATCCCGGAAGTCAATACAATCGACTTCTCGAGTTATGATAGTATTGGACATGGCTTCAGGTTGAATATTTTGTGGTACCATCATTTGGCTTAATGTGAGCATTAATTCATCCCTATGGGTAGGAGAAGATCTTAAAAGGTCCAAAAGGGAAATTCTAGCTGTAGTATTAGATAATTGTTCATTAATATTATAAGGAGGCTTAGGTTGAACATTAGGCGCATGATTCCCTTTATTGGGATTTTTCAAAACAAATGGAGCTGATCCATCATTCTGAGTTTGATCCTGTTGAGAGTTTTGAGCCTGTTGTCGAGTAACAGCTCCGATGGTACCTACAATATTATTTTGAGGATGATGAATAGGTCTTGGTCTAGCGTTTATGGCTTGTTCATTAGAAAGTAATTGGTGAGAAGATGGTCTAGTAGTGACTCTTCTAGGAAATGGTTCTTCTGGAACCATAAAACTTGTGATAGGTTGAATAGGATCTGATTCATCTTCAGAGCTATTCGATTGATTTGAGGTGATTTCCATGTCACTTTCAGTCTCATATTCTACATCACTAAGATCAGGTGTCTGAGTATTATATAGAGGTCTGGTCGTAACCATGGATAAAGTTGTGTCAAATACTTCCACATCATGAGTAGGTGAATGTCCACTAATAGTTCCTACATATCGGGTAGGAGGGGGAACATTATGATGCTCAATTTGATTAGCCACCTCTTTACCATGCTTTGGTAAAGGATGTTGAAATATGTCCAGTGACTGATTGGCATTCTGATTCTGATTTTGAGGGACGTTCTTTTGAGCATTATTAGAAGGATTTTGTTTAGGTTGAAAGGCTTGCACCTCCATCTCATTGTTATCAATCAGGTCTTGTATTTTATGTTTTAATATTTTACAAGAATTGGTAGCGTGTCCAGGCCCTCTATGGAAATCACAATGTAAATCAGCTCTGTATCCGGGTATAGTTGGATCAGGTTCCTGGATATTTGGTAACTGAATCAAACCTCGTGCTAATAGTTGTGGGAGAATGGTTGATAAGGGTTGATTTAACCTAGTAAACTCTCGGGGTGGTTTATCAGGAGGTTTTAGTATAAATTTCTCTATTGTTTTTGCAACATTAACAGTAGCAACGTTTCTGCTATCAGTGACTCCATCACCCACAACTTGTTTATTTTTATATTGATTTCTGGATGTTTTCTCATCATCTTTCTTTTTAAGCTGACCTCTCCTAATAAGAGCATCTTCCACTCTTCGGGCTAAATCTATAGCTTGATCGAAGGTGGTCAAGGTAGCAGTTGATAACTCATAGGATAACTGTTCTTGTAAATTATTGATAAAGATATCCAACATTTCCCGATAAGGTAACACAAAGTGTAATTTTCCTATCAACTGCCTCCATCGAGCTAAGAAGTCAGCAAAACACTCATCTTTGTCTTGTTTTAGGTTGTACAAATCTTTAATAGTTACATGCCTTTCAATATAGGCACTAAATTGATGCACAAAAGACTCGATGGTCTCTTCGAAATTTCTCAAAGAATGAGTGGGTAGTTGATAATACCATTCCAATGCCATCCCTCCTAAACTTTTTGGGAACATCTTTAGTAATAACAAGTCATCATGTGATATATCATGACATGCTATCCTAAACATACGAAGATGCTCTATGGGATCTTCGGTTCCTTTGTATATAGGTAGGACAGGCATAGGAAAGTGTTTGGGATATGGTTGTGCTACAACTATAGGATCTAGAGGCTGACTACACATCTCTCGATAATTGTACGAGGGACGGTAGGGATCTATCTGGTCCATGCGGGAGACTAATTGTTTCACCATGGCTTCCAGATTACCGGTTTGCCCACCATATTGGTTCGGTGGTACATGAGTATGGGATTTGTGAGCGTATGTTGGCGTGACATAAGGATTAGATGCTATATTGTTGTTATGCAAATGGTTGGTAGGAAGAGTATTATGAAGAAGATTTGTTGTAGCATTATGTTGTATCCCAGATTGTTGGAAATTGGTATTTGGTTTTGTTTTAGGCTTTTGTTGATTTGAGGTATATTGATCAATAGCTTGGCGAAATAGAGCGGTGAATGAAGGTTTCTTTTGTGTGGGAATAACCCTAGGCTTGGTAACAGGCACTCTAGGTGGTTGGGTATCCTGTTGTTGTTGCATGTTCTAGATTATAGCGGCCATATCCAAATTGGATGGTCCAGCTTGATCACTTTCTTGATCAACGAAGGACAAGGGATTAGTGCATGTGTGATATATGTCTTCTAGGGTTGCTTGAGTGTCACTAATTTGATCTTTGTCCATATGGACTGCTCTATTAAGAGTGCCCATATTAGTATTGAGGAACCTCCAGAAATGTTCCATGTTTTCAAAAGTAATAGCTCCTTTCAGAGATATTTTAGGGGATGAGGATCCTTCCTCTCTATCATTTTCTTTTTGTTCATTTCCTACAGCAAATTCTTCTTCTTGTTGGTCAAAGGTTCCTTCTTCCTGAATTGGGTCTTCAGGAAGGACATCTGGGTTATTTCCTGGTTTTCTTAACCAATCTTCTTCTACTTCAATCTGTTTTCCATTCCTGAGTCTAGTCATTATGTCTAACTTTATATTTTAGCAAATATATATTAATATATTTGCAACAAATTTGGGAGGTATATATTTTAACTATATACCTACTATAATGCTTAAAAGAAAATGTTTTGATTTTTGTTATGATTTTGTTTTGTTTTTATTTTATTTTATTTATTTATTTTTTTTTTTTTTTGTTTTTTTTATGCTTATAAAGACAACAAACAACACACTGAATGCAAGAAATAACAATAATAAAAGAATAGCTTAGTTTTCTATAAATAGTTTATAGATATCATTGATAGGATCAAGTTCATCGAGAGTCATGAAATGCTCCTCTTCAAATTGGAAATGGTTTTTCAAGAATTTGATAAAGTGTGCTATGGTGATATTATCTACTTCTGACTCTGATTTGTAAAAATAGATTTCATGGCAATACTCTCGATATAACATAGCTCTAGGAACTCTATTCCATATCTTTCTATCCGTAAGAACGACCTCTTGATCCTCTATACGAGATAGAAATTTATGTACTACAACTGCATTCTCAAGGTATTCCTCAAAGGTGTACAACTCTGAAGACACAAGGGCTCTTTTATCTGCTAACCACCTATGGCAAGCTCTCTGAAGTTCATGATATAAGGTCACTTGATCAGGATCCAAGATTCTATCTAGGACAAACCTCTTAATTTGCCTAAGTTCGGTTGATCTAGAATCAATGATACCCAATCTCCTATTAAGTTCGTCCCATAAAGGTTGAACCCTATTTGTGTAAGGTATTCTAAGCACAGAAGTAATCTCTATAGCTGCTAATTGATTCTCAACATTAATGGTGACAACTCATCTTTTATTATAATCTACCATCTAAATATGATATGCAATCTTTGATTCTAAATGCATTTATGTTTTGTTTTTTTTTTGGATTGTTTTCAAAAGGTTTTTAGTTTTCACGTCGGGTTCACCAAAATGTATCGCTCCAAATTTTTTGCATCCTTACCTTCAGGCTATAGGATCCGCGCCCGGAAGGGGGATGCGAGAAGGATGGGACAATACCTCGGACTGAGAGGCCCTTTGAAGGTCCCGCCTCTCGGGGGAGGAGTATAAGGGTGAATTTTTGATGGATGGTGGGTTCACCAGGAAACTTTTGAGTGGCAGTTTCCACACCTAGGTTGATAGTAAGTTTGATGTGTTCATTTTGCGCTTTAATCATTCAATTCCTAGGTTTGGCCAAGATGAATCTAAACTATTTTATATGCCAATACAGATTTAGATGAATACAAAAAATAGGAATGAATGCTAAACATAGAGAATATGCTAACTAGAACAGTACATACCGATTTCGGATGTCTGATGAAGATTCTGAGTTTTGTAGTAGTCCAGATCATCTCAACTCGTACGTAATCATCTGAGATCAGACGAGATCATCGTCAATCTGATGAATTCATTAGACGAATTCATCAGAAACCTGCAATCACAAGAATAGATACAAAATACCAAATATGCCACTACAAAAGCAAAGGAGAATGATAGAAATAATAGCAAACAGGCCTAAATAATAAATGCAAATAGCAAATAAGAGAAATGCAGTAGATTTAATGATTGATTTTAACTTTATCATGCGGTTATACTAAATGAGGTGAACTCCAAGATGCATAAATATAATAACTAAGATAATGTACAAAGAAATGCAGAAAACAAATAAAGAGATGCAAACTCTGGACTCTGATTGCCCCCAATCTGGACTACAGTCGGGATCACCTCCAATCGTACGAGATCGTCTGCGCTTCTCGACAGGATCGTCCGAAATCGCCTGGAATCGCTTGCGATGATCCGAGCTAGCTTCGACTGAAAAATAGTAAAGTTCCTGCAATAAAACATGAAATACAAAATGCAAATAATGGTGTAAGGATGCTCTGAGGTGCGTGGAAGCTCAGGGGGGTTCAAGGGAGTCAATCAGGGTTTCAAGTAGAGAGTCAGGGGGATAAACTGAGAAAATCTCAGTTTATATAGGATTAGGGAGAGGTTAGGAGGTTGGAGATCATCCCAATTTGGGAGATCTCCAATGGGGGAGACTCTAACTACGTAGACACGCTTTCTGCCTAGGTTAGAGAGGTTGTTGGAACAGAAGCTAAGTATGAAAATTTGGTTTTGGGATGAAATCGTCTGGACGTTCTGTTCCAGACGAATTCGTCAGATCTGGGATGATTTCGTCTGATCTTAGACGATATCATCCAACGGTCAAAACAAATCCTAAAAATGGCATGGAAAATGAGGAAAGCGGGTAACGGGTGGTTAACGGGCGGTTTGAGGTTAAAATTTGAATTTTTATCTTTTTACTAAGGTTTAACTGTGCCAATTTTAGGGTGCTACAAGTGCTAAACCTCCAAAAATAGGATAAAGGGTAGTAAAAGCAAAATTATTAGGCCCAACCTCCTCCTATGCAGTACCGAAAGCACGATAACAACTATAAGGGAAAGAACAAAGAACAATGTCCACCTTACCAATTCACACCTTTGATGGAATTGCTAACATAGATATTCCATCAATTGTGTGAGGCCAAGATGATCAAATTACCCAAAATCAAGATGGTCAATCCAAATCAACCCAAGGCAAAGAGGTACCAGGATGACCTGTTTTGCATCTTTCATTGAGTTAATCATCATGACATTGAAGTATATTGGTCCTTCAAGCATATCATGCAAAATATGATTGATAAAGGAAATATTGTAGTTCCAAGTAATCCACTAGTACCTAAAAACTAGAACATGGGGATTTATAAAATTCCACTTCCAAACCATGAGGCGTCGTACAACAACACTGGTCACGTCAACCAGGTGCACATCAAACCACCTACTCAGGGGTTTGTTGGTATGGTTAATGTTATCACAAGGCATGGGAGGTATGAGCATCTAAATCAACTATGTGCTCCCATAATAATACAAGCCATGTCAAATCAATAATCGATGTAAATTATTCTAGGCCCACCAACAAGATCGGTGGTGACCATACAGAGCAGGCTAGTCCAAAATCTGTAGATAGCTCCTATGAAGCTATCTATATATGAATTGATACAGTAGTCCCCTAGGCACAGGGAGACTCTTATGGAAATCTTGAGGTCTATTGAAGTAAAATCCCAGGATTCTCAAGTGTTCACAAATTTTGTGGGACATGTACAGCAGTGCCAGGAACCAATGATCCAATTTTATGATCACAAGATCAGGACGGTTCCCACTGAGACGGATGACCCACCATTGCATATAATTGCATGTGTCAAACACGTTCCATTTAAAATGGTCTTGGTCGACACTAGTTCATAGATCAACATCATAATGACTAAGTATTTGAGTCCCTTGAAGCTGCCAAAATTGCACATCATGCCAACTGCATTCACGTTGAGAGCGTTTAACGACACGTTATGTTCGATGGTTGGTACGATTGTCCTACCCATCCAAGTAGGCCTAAAGACCATCTATGTGATGTGTCATGTGATAGAATGAGACATGCAATACAACATCCTACTATGGAGGCCCTAGATTCATGAGATGTATTGTGTTCCCTTGATATTACATTAGTGCGTTAAGTACATTCATGAGGGATAGGTTCATGTGGTACCATCAGATGGATAACCATTCAAATTTTTGAACATGGTAGATCTACCAAGGGATTTTATACTCCTGTTAATGAACCTGGATGTTCGACCAGCATTGCCAACTAAGATTCCAAAAATAAATAAAAAGATAGATGCTCAACCATCGATATCTATGTCACACAGATCTGAGCATACTACTGCTACTTCCTTGATACCGATTGCATCAGCGATGCTTCAGGATGAGAGGAATCAAAATGTGAAAATGGATAAAAGATAAGAAGAGCATATGCCTAAGCCAGTCATCGAGGAGGCTCCCATACCCATGGATGTAGAGGAAGCCCAATACATAGTCAAGGAGGTGCCTTAGCCTACCTCGCCTGCATCATCAAAAGGGTCATTCGCACCATGGGTGACTATTCATCTAGCCACTGTAGGGCTTGGAGAGTACATTATGCAAAATGTTACCTTCAAACCAATTCTAGAGATAGCACAAGAGATTGGCCACCCCCATGCTTACTGGTTTTTGGTTGGATCCATGGTTCCATTGGGAGAACCACCCAACCAGACAAACTTTTTCTATGCGGGGCTAGATCAACTTCCCACGTGTACGCCCATGGACGAAGATGATGATAAACCATTCATGGTGAATGTTCATTATATGTCAAACCCTAACTATGCCAGACATATTTTCAAGTTATATTATTGGCACAGATATGGCCTTGGTCTCTTTGAACAAGGACATAGGACTTTGCTTGAACCATGTTATCAATTAGCAACTGATAGGTTTAGCCTGGGATTATAGATACAAGGACAATATAACTTGCCCGTAGTATCCTTAGATCACTTGTACCTTAGCCAGGGGGATGACATGGATTTTAATCCATATCATCCTAATCCATATAAATTATGGACTCACCCAATGGTATCTGTCATCACTGCTGAGCCACTTGAAGGAAATCATGAAGAGCTCCTAGAGTGTACTGATACAGAGTGGAACCCCAGAGACAACCTGGGTCATTAAATCCATAATACTACCAATGACACAGGTGTGTAGGGGTATAACCCCACAATTTTTGATGATCTTGAATTAGGATATCTATACAGTGATGATGGAGAGGAGTCCTCCTCCAATATGAGTGGACCAAGTTATGATGCTGAAAATGAATCCTCAAAAAGCGATCAATATAAGGATGAAACTAAGGTGGCCTATCTAAGGCCTTTGCATGCACATTTATTACTACCTACAGAGTTGGTACATGTTACCAAAGAGACTCTTCGCAACATTGATAACTTGGGGGAAGAAGCAAAGCTATATTTCTTTGCAGCATCACACTTATGGTATAATTATCCAGTTTATCCATATGGTGATGACAACAATTAAGAGGTCAGATTCATGGGGTCACACCTGCTATAGCACCCCATAGGAGTAGGAGAGAATTATGGGTTTTGGTTTTCATAAAATGATAAATAAGATGAGTTAGAGAGGGCCTACCTTGGTCCTCCTTATTTGCATCACCATCATCAACCCATCGAAATAGATAAGGTCTATCATCAGTTACATGTTGGTCCTCGTCTGAGAGCAAGACGATTAAACCCGGATCAAATTTATTGATTGGTTAATCCTCTTCCACCAACCTACATAGATATCAATGAGCCAAATGATCCTATGCTACAACTAGTGCATAGGGAGGATCCAGTTGTCTGCAGTCCTCACAGAGAAGATCCCTTTGTGCTTATGTCATTAGAGCTAGATCATGGGTATGAGGACTGCATTTATTATATCAAAGTTTATTTGTGTGATTCTAGATACCAATACCATTCCATAAATATGGTATCCATTGATTTAACCACTCCACTCTACAATCCAAGAGATCTGTCTAAACTATTGTATCTTAACAAAGATGTTATTGACTAGGATCGCACTAATTCACGTATAGAGCCTCAAGATTTCTTCCCTAATAAAAAAATGTTGCAACCTTTCCATTTTACACCAGGCTATGCTTACGATGTGTATCATGTTGAGGGTGCTTTCGATGCGGAACCTATGAACCCAATGGATGACATCCATTTGATTCCTACACATCATCATCTTGAGAAGGGATCGCATATGTCAGTAGAGGAAACCTTCGAGGTGGATATCAGCAACGATCCCACCAATTCAAATAAGGTTAAACTTGGAGAGAGTCTCACTCTAGATGAGTAGGCCACCCTCATTCCTCTACTAAAAGAGAGACCAAATCTGTTTGCTTGGACGTATAAGGATATGCCAAGTCTAGACCCAAAATTGGTTACTCATAACCTTTCACTATATTTGACGAAGAAGCTGGTCAAGTAAAAGCTTAGAAAGATGCATCCGAAAGTAGCCTTAATGGTAAAATATGAGCTACAAAAGTTGTTGGATGTAGAATTTATGATTTCCATTGACTATCCAGAATGGTTGTCCAATATGGTACTCGTAGGAAAACCTAATGGATGAATCTGTATTTGTACGGATTTTAGAGACCTCAATAATTCAACACCCAAAGATTCATTTTCATTGCCTAATATTGATGCTCTTGTGGATGCAACTTCAGGTCATGAAATTCTCTCCTTAATGGACAATTTTTATGGTTACAATAAAATTTAGATTAAACTCGAAGACCAGTACAAAACTACATTTATAACGCCATGGGGAATATTTTACTACAAAGTTATGTCATTCAGCCTCAAAAATGCTCGTGCAACATACCAATGGGCCATGACATACATTTTTCATGACTATATGCATAAGATCCTAGAATATTACATGGATGACTTTTTAGCCAAGTCATTGCTATGTGCTGAGCATGCGGAGGTCTTAAGGACGGTCTTTGATCACCTAATAGAGTATAATGTTAGGTTGAATCCTAAGAAGTGTGTATTTGGCGTAAATTTTGGTAAGCTATTAGGATTCATCATCTCAAAGAGAGGCATCGAATTTGACCTAGCGAAGGTCAAGGCTATCTTAGAAATGTTTCCTCCCTCCAATATTAAAGAGTTAATAAGCCTTCAGGGAAAAGTAGCATTGATAAAGCGATTCATCACTCAATTATTAGATAAATGTCGACCCATGAATCGACTACTACACAAGGGGGTCCCATTAAATTGGTATGGAGATTGTCAAGAAGCTTTCACTAAAATAAAGCAATACCTGGTGACACCACTAGTGCTAGCTCCACCAAGGCTAGATGTGCCTTTTTTACTATATATATCGATGACCAACTTTGCATTAGGGATCATGTTAACCCAAAAGAACATGCAAGGAAAGGAAAATGCCATATATTATATTAGTCGAACCTTGGCGAGTTACGAGCTAGGGTATGCATATGTGGAGAGACTGTGTTTAGAAGTAGTGTTTGCTACAAAGAAATTATGACACTATATGTTGAGTTATACAACATATGTTATATCAAAACAAAACCCTTTCCAGTACATTATGAGTAAGACGTATCATAATACGTGTACTGCAAAGTGGATTATGCTATTTACAAAATTTGATCTGGAATTCATAATCCAGAAGTCCATTAAGGTATAGGTCATAGCTGATCAATTAGCTGAGGCACCCCTGTCAAATAGTAGGCCTCTAACCATAGAGCTTCCATACAATGTAGTCTTCATCGTGTCTGAATCTCCCAAGCCCAAAAAACTAGAGAACAATGTTGATATGACTCTGTTCTTCAACAATTCAAAGTGCAAGCAAGGGGGTTGTGTCGGAATAATGTTTTTCACACCGCAAGGAGCTCCAATGCCATTGTCATTTAAATTAGACTTTCTATACACCAATAACAACACTGAGTACGAAGCCCTACTTTTAGGGCTCCACACAACCATTGCCATTGTTGGCAATTTTGGGTTTGAGATCCTAGCTTCTTGTCTATGAGTTGTCATTGATGTCAAAAGGAAATGGCATTAATGTTAAGAGGATGTGTTGGCTTCAAAGGTGGAATATTCCAAGAGAATATTTTTAAGAGAATCCGGAGAGATTCCATTGGCAAGGGTTTTTCATTAAAACCAAGTTAAATGGTTTTTATTAAAACCAATGGAGGTTCTCTTTATTATTTATTTAATTATTATTTAAAACCCTTCAAGGTTTTAATTAATTAATTATTTAATTAATTAAGGGAGAAATTATTTTTAATTTATTAAAAATACTTAAAGGTTTTTAAACCTTTTTTTATTCTTAATTTATTAAAATTATTTAAGGGTTTTTAAACCCTTTTTGAAAAGACTTTTGATTAATTTTGAAATGTCTTTATTTTCGCCGACGTCAAGGTGTCTTCGAAGAGACTATTTATTCTCCAACTCCTAAGGTTGGAAGGCTAATTAATTCAAAATTCCCCGAATGCAATTTGCGGTGTTTGTGCTCTGTATTCGCTACGATCAAAGGAAGACTTAGAAGCACATGCGGTTGAAAAGTCTTCGAGAGTTTTTTTCGAGGGTGAAGTGGAGGGAAGTTCACTTGTGAAATTTGTAGCCCGCATGGGCTAGTGGTAGGGAAGGCTGCTATTGGGTGCTGCATTGGCGGAGGTCACCGTTTTGAGTCTCGCGGGGGTGATTTGCTAGAGTAACACACATTTTTATTAAAACGTCTTTATGCCACGAAATTCGGAGTTTCTTGGACAACGATTTATAAGGTGTGATTAAATTTTATGAGTTTTGGCTTTTGTGATTAGCATTGAATAAAATCTTAGGAGAAATAAGGGCATATTTCTTTGGATGTATTTTTAATATTATTCTTTGCTATGCTAAAATTAAAAATGGAGGTATAAGGTGTGAGTCTGTGATTCTTGATTTATTGGCATTTTATGGTGGTTGTGTTTAAAGAAGTGGAGCTAAAAGGTGTAATAAAGGAAGTTTATATTATTGCTCATTTCTTTTTATTCTAACCCTAACTTGGTTGGAAGTTTGAGAGTTGTGTGTGGTGACAGATTGAAGGTTCAATTATCTTCTACTCCAATAAGGTATGGGCACATTCTTCTTATGAGTATGATTGGTGTATGTTTTCTGAAATAAGGTTGGAGTGAAAAGGTATTCTACTAGGTATCCTTTGGCTAGGTGTAAATCCTATTTTTTGGTTTTTTGAAGACTACTTATGCATTGTTATCCTTAAGGAGAGTTTTTGGTGAATGCATAATTTCTGGTTTGAGATAGTGGAAGCTTTGTGCACTAGGGTTTATATTTGTGAGTCTAGCTACTTGCATTGAGTTGGTGGAACCCTTGGTTGGCTATTTTGAGTTTGATGGTTGAGTTGCTTCCATAGAGGTTGTTTGATCAAGTTATTGCTTTACTTGATTCATGATATTGGGCTTACTCCATTGAGTTGATTTGAGCAAGTTATTCTTTGCTTTTGGTGATATTGTGTTGGTGGTCGTTTTGTTCAAATATCTTTGGAGGGAAAAGGATTTCTACTTGTTTCATTTTCTTGTGATGATTGGTTGAATGCTTCAAGGTTGATGTTGAGTTGAATGGTGTTGGTTGACTAAACCTTGTTTGATGAGCATTGTTGTTGAAACCCTAATTGATGGTGAAAAGAACATGAGTATCATTGTTATGTGATTCTTTGCATAGTTGGCAATTGTTGGGGTTTCATGTTCTTGAAAGAAAACATTCTATCCTATCCATTTCAGATATTGAGTTGAGTTTTCAGATTTGAGATTGAGATTGAGCTGAGTTGATTTGAGTTGAGTTTTGAGATTGGGATTTGAGTATAGAACATATTGAGTCTCTAAAAATTCTCTTTATGCTTCTATGAGTTTGAAAAATCACATTGGGTCTCTAACAATTCACTTTGTGATTTCCTACTAAGAAATTTTTTTCTTGGTGAGCTTGCTGAGTTTTTGGACAGGTTCCAATGGGGACTTGTGAGCAGTTTTGGACAGGTTCCGGTGGGGACTTATGAGCAATTTTGGACAGGTTCTGGTGGGGACTTGTGAGCAGTTTTGGACAAGTTTCGATGGGGACTTGTGAGCAGATTTGGACAGGTCCTAACAGAGGACTGGTGAGCTGAGTTTGATAGTTCTATCAGAGAACTTGAGGACAGAGGTGCATTGGTTCTATGAGAAGAACTTGAGGATAGTTGGCAAGTATTTGAGAAGGCTTGTATGTAGAGGATTGATTTGTTCAAGAGTTGGACAGATCCGACAGACAGAGGAAGACTTGTACTAGACCGACTAATTGTGTTTGGTACAGGTTCCTGAGCTGCTGTGGACATGATCATAGAAGGCGAAGGTCTCTTAGGATAAGCATTGAGGATAGGAGGTCTTCGATGGAAAGGAGTTCCATGTGTTGGCAAGAGGTAGAGGCGATTGATCTTCTGAGGGATCATTTCTAGAGCAGAGGGGAAGGTATCTCCTTTGAGTAGAGGCTCATAAATTCTAATTGGGGGAAGGTATCTCCTTTGATCAGAGGCTCATAAATTTTGATTGGGGGAAGGTATCTCCTTTGGTTCGAGGCTCATAAACATTGTAATTGGGAAGGATTCCCAAAGAACTTTGAGATAACTTTTAGAGAAAATTTTTGTGGACGTAGCCCAACCATTCTGGGTGAACCACGTTAAAATTGGTGTCACTTTATGGATGATATTGTGCATTTATTTGATATTGATTTGGGTATATTGCTTTACTATTTTGAAGTATAAAGGAAAAAGTAAAAAGAGGTCTTATACTATTCACCCCCCTCTTAGTATAAGCTTGTGTTCTTCAATTGGTATCAGAGCGGGTGCCTTCAAAAAGTTTAACAGCTTGAAGGAAAAGCTAGTAAAGAACACAATGGATTATTCAAGTGGCAATGTAGCACCTATTCTTGATGGGTCAAATTTTGGTCTTTGGAGTGCAAGGATGAAAGTTCATCTAATGGAACTTGGAAATGAGGTTTGGGAAGTGATTGAAGATTAGTACACTATTCCTAAACATGGTCCTAATACTAAATAAGAAAGGCTCCTACATCACAACAATTCAAAAGCAATGAATGCAATATTGAAAGGCTTACAGAAAGCAGATCTCACCAAAGTGATTCACTACAAGACAACTAGTGAAATGTGGAAACAGTTGAAGGTTGTTCATACAGGTGATACAAATGTCAGAAAGGCCAAGTTGAGACACTTCAAAGGTATGTTTGAACAACTAAAGATGAATGATGATGAAAATATTAGTGACTACATGCTTCGTATGGATGAGGTTGTTAACTCCATGAAAGACTTAGGTCTTGAGCTTGCTGAAAATTATGTTTGTGATAAGATTTTAAGATCTCTTCCTAATAGATTTAGTGAAAAGATTTCTGCTATTGAGGAAGCTAAAGATTTGGATAAGTTGAAAAAGGATGAGCTCCATAGTATACTTGCAGCATTTGAGTTGAGAACTCAAGTGAAGGTTGATGTTAAGAAAGAGGCAGCTTTCAAGGCTACCAAGAATTCCAAGGGTAAACAACTTCAAGATAGTGATGAGTCTTCTAGTGATGAAGAGGCATATTACAGCAAGAGTTCTCTAGAAAACACAAAAGTATAAAAAATGTAAGATGTTTCAATTGTGGAAAGTTTGGTCATTATGCTACTGACTGTACTGTTCCCAAGAATGAAAGTGATAAAAATAAATAGGATTCTAAGAGCAAGGATTCTACAAAGCACAAGCATCATAGGAAAAACAAAGATGAGCACAACAATCAAGGAAAGAGGTATTCTCACAAGCACAAGAAGAGTTTCTACCTAGAAAAAGCAAGTAAGTGTTCTAGTAGTGATAGTGAAAGTTCTTCAAGTGATAATGAAAATGAGATGTTGTTCATATCAAAAAAAGAGGAAGAACCAAAACATAGATTCATTATCATGAAATGTCTTAGATGTGGAAATTTTGGTCACCTTGAGGATGATTGCACAAATAATGATTTGGTTTCTAGTATGTATGAGGATGCTTCAGAAAACTATAAGGAAGATGCATGTATGGTTTTTGAAAAGGGTAGCACCTCTAGTGATAAGAAATTTGAAAAAGGCTTTGATGATTCAAAAAGCAAACAAATAGATGAAGATATAGAGGAAGGTGAAGTAGATCTTGAAGATGAACTTATTAGTGCTCTTAGTGCTTTGAAAAAGGAAAGAAAGAAGAATGCTAGGCTCAAGGATAAGTTAGATGAATGTTATATGGAGAGAGATTATCTTATAGAAAGTCTTGACTTCTCTATAGCTAAGACACAGGAACTCAAGGATGAGTTAGAATCTAAGGTTCTTGAGTATAGTGAGTTAGAACAGAAAATAGCTTCTTTGAAAGAGGAAACTAAAGAGTACAAGGATAAGCTTTACAGGTTTCAAGATAGCTCCAAAAAGGTTAAGTCACTCATCAAAGGTCAAAGAAAGACAACAGATAAAACAGGTCTTGGTTTTGTTAAGCCACATAAGGAACAAGTTGGAGAGTCTAGTAAGAGACTCCAAAAGGAAGAGAGTTCTGATGAGGAAAGTATTTCAAAAAAGGAGTCCTTGAATGATAGATGCACAGAAACAGAAAATAGAATTCAGAATGAGAAGAAGAAGTTTTCAAAACCTAAGAGGTCAATTAAAAGAAAGTTTCAAGGTAGATGTTTTGCTTGTCATAGGTTTGGTCACATGGCTTCACATTGCATGGCTCAAGTGAAGGAGGTAAATGACAGTTTCAGAAGTTCTAGTTACTTTCAAGGGTATTGCTACTCTTGTCAACAGTTTGGGCACAAGGTAGTTTATTGCAAGGCAAATAACGAGAACAGGTTTGGTCAGAACAGGTTTGGCCGAACAGGTTTGGTCGGAACGAGTTTGGCCAAAACAAGTTTGGTCGAACAGGTTTGGTCGAAGCGGTGGATTCAAAGATCAGGTTTACCTCAGAGAAACAACATTGTCAAGTGTTTCAAGTGCAACAATGAAGGTCACATAATCAGACAGTGTAAATCTAAAATTCTAGAATACAGGAACAGGAACAGTGGCATGATCAGGTCCAAGGATCAAGGCATTGACAAGAACAGGGATGAGAACAAGAACAAGAACAGTGATAGGAACAAGAATATGGACAAAGAGTTCAAGAGAAGGCCCGACAAGGAAGTTATAGACGCTGATGATGATTAGTGCCTAATGGGAGTTTTACTCCCACCAAAGAATTAATCACCTTATCATGAGTTGGGGGAGGGACTAAGCTAAGAGGCTCATTCTTAGTCTCGAGCCCCAAAGGTGACCCTTTGCCATTGATGACAAAGGGGGAGATATTTGAGTAAGGGGGAGAGCCTCAAGATAGGGGGAGCTATTTATGTTGAGTTTTTGTGTTGTTGAGAAGCATGGTTTGCCATAAATGACAAAGGGAGAGATTGTTGGCAATTTTGGGTTTGAGATCCTAGCTTCTTGTCTATGAGTTGTCATTGATGTCAAAAGGAAATGGCATTAATGTTAAGAGGATGTGTTGGCTTCAAAGGTGGAATATTCCAAGAGAATATTTTTAAGAGAATCCGGAGAGATTCCATTGGCAAGGGTTTTTCATTAAAACCAAGTTAAATGGTTTTTATTAAAACCAATGGAGGTTCTCTTTATTATTTATTTAATTATTATTTAAAACCCTTCAAGGTTTTAATTAATTAATTATTTAATTAATTAAGGGAGAAATTATTTTTAATTTATTAAAAATACTTAAAGGTTTTTAAACCTTTTTTTATTCTTAATTTATTAAAATTATTTAAGGGTTTTTAAACCCTTTTTGAAAAGACTTTTGATTAATTTCGAAATGTCTTTATTTTCGTCGACGTCAAGGTGTCTTCGAAGAGACTATTTATTCTCCAACTCCTAAGGTTGGAATGCTAATTAATTCAAAATTCCCCGAATGCAATTTGTGGTGTTTGTGCTCTATATTCGCTGTGATCGAAGGAAGACTTAGAAGCACATGAGGTTGAAAAGTCTTCGGGAGTTTTTTTCGAGGGTGAAGTGGAGGGAAGTTCACTTGTGAAATTTGTAGCCCATGTGGGCTAGTGGCATGGAAGGCTACTGTTGGGCGCTGCATTGGCGGAGGTCATCGTTTCGAGTCTCGCGGGGGTGCTTTGCTAGAGTAACACATGTTTTTATTAAAACGTCTTTATGCCACGAAATTCGAAGTTTCTTGGACATCGATTTATAAGGTGTGATTAAATTTTATGAGTTTTGGCTTCTTTTATTAGCATTGAATAAAATATTAGGATAAATAAGGGCATATTTCTTTGGATGTATTTTTAAGATTATTCTTTGCTATGCTAAAATTAAAAATGGAGGTATAAGGTGTGAGTCTGTGATTGTTGATTTATTTGCATGTTATGGTGGTTGTGTTTAAAGAAGTGGAGCTAAAAGGTGTAATAAAGGAAGTTTATATTATTGCTCATTTTTTTTTATTCTAACCCTAACTTGGTTGGAAGTTTGAGAGTTGTGTGGTGACAGCTTGAAGGTTCAATTATCTTCTACTCCAATAAGGTATGGGCACATTCTTCTTATGAGTATGATTGGTGTATGTTTTCTGAAATAAGGTTGGAGTGAAAAGGTATTCTACTAGGTATCCTTTGGATAGGTGTAAATCCTATTTTCTGGTTTTTTGAAGACTACTTATGCATTGTTATCCTTAAGGAGAGTTTTTGGTGAATGCATAATTTCTGGTTTGAGATAGTGGAAGCTTTGTGCACTAGGGTTTATATTTGTGAGTCTAGCTACTTGCATTGAGTTGGTGGAACCCTTGGTTGGCTATTTTGAGTTTGATGGTTGAGTTGCTTCCATAGAGGTTGTTTGATCAAGTTATTGCTTTACTTGTTTATATTTGTGAGTCTAGCTAATATCAGCATCATGCTAATCTTATGCACTTGCCATCACAAGCCTTACAGTCCATTCAAGTAGCTTGGCCATTTTCTCAGTGGGGATTAGATCTTATAGGAAATATCTCTCCCCATCATTGGGCTGGTATACATTTATAATCATGGCTACTGAGTATTTTACAAAGTGGGTGGAAGCAATACCCTTAACAACGACAACTGGAGCTCGTATAGCAGAGTTTATACTGGATTATATCATAAGTCATTTTGGGATTCCATACAAAATAATATTAGATAATGGAACGTCATTCAAGAACAAAAATATGAGGGCTTTGACATCTAAATATAGAATCAAACACAATTTTGTGACTCCATACTATCCACAAGTAAACGAGTAGGTTAAATCTTCAAATAAGATAGTGGTGGCCATCTTGAAAAATATAGTCCAAGAAAACCACAAATATTGGCATATCCAACTACCCCTTGCATTATGGTCTTATAGTACTAGAATTCAGACACTCACTAGGGGAACACCGTTCTCACTAGTATATGGCACTGAGGACATTATGCCCTTGGAATTGGAAATTTCTATGTTGTGTGCTACATTGAAATATTTCATCGATGACAACATTGCATGGCAAGCTCGACTGGATCAACTAACGTTGCTTGATGAACATCACGTGAATGCTTTGGAGCATCTTCATGTTTATCAGGAGTGATTAAAATGAGCTTACAATATCAAGGTCCACCAGAGAGACTTTGAGGTTGGGGATTGTTGGGAACTGAATTGCACCAAGTTTTCTTGATACTGCGGATGTCTATCTTCCTACTTTCTATGTAGGCTTGCATCTGATAGCTACAGCTCAGCCCTCAACATTGGATGGACTAAAATAGGGATTTCAGATCCAACCTCCAGAGTAGGCTGGTTCCTTGTCAACTTAGCAAATTGTTGACACAATTATGCTCAATTAGGGCTTAGGGTTTAGGTTTAGAAAAGGGTAATGTTAGAGAAATGTAGATATCAGTTGATGGATAGGTTAACAACATTGCATTACCATAAAAAGCTTCTAAAAAACCATATTAAATATATACATACAGATCAAATTTTATCCCAAGATAACTCATTTCAGATATTTAAAGCATAACAAAGAAATGTTACAGTAAGCAATTTCAATATCCAAGAAATGATAATCCAAATAGCAGAATTCACCACAACCTAGATTTTATAGAAATGTACCTTCTAATAACAAAGAATAAACTTCACAACATATTTCAATTACTCATAACAGCTAGTAATCGATGATCGACACAAACTAACCACCTAAGAATTTACAGAAATACAACTATGAAATCCAAACCTCTAACATCCAGCACAGAAATGTAGCCTTGAGGCAAAGATAAATGTATTACTCCTTGCATTCAGTACTTCAAAAATATTTATAGTAGCATAGGTAAACACGCTAGAGCCAACCCTTTAAATCGAGGGTTCGATCTCTCTTTATAGTTTTCATATTATAATATTCAATAAAAAATACATTCAATCTTGTTACAACAGCTCAACAAAAGATTAGATGGTGTTAGCTAGTTCATTCAAACTCCAATAAATCTGCTAGAAGAACATCCACCATGGTCATTTGAGATCTCTGTAACTTTATGGTCGACCAGAATAACTGAAGTTCAGAACCTTCCAGATCATGCGTCCCATCGATATTTCTCAATAAAAACTTGAAACCGTCAATCTATAACTTCTTTTGGTTAGCTTTTCTTGAAATTATTTGACATTCCATCTTCCAGCTGCACGCCATAGTTCTAATGTAAAAATATTTTGAACAACAAAAATATGATAGGTCAACCTCCACCATTGATTCTCCCTTTTGGATGACTTAGATTAAGTCTAGAATGAGCTTAAATCCATCTCGTTCTTTTCCTTAGCATCAGTCAAAACCCTGAATCTGCTTCGGGCTCTTTTATCTTCCATTTTGTCTTTATTAATCTGCATATTTTCATCGCTGACATCATCATCTCCGCATGACTTTTAAAAAATTTAGAGATAATGCAAATCCGGGCCCAGAGTCAAACACTTAGATTATTTTCCCCTTTCGATTTATATTCATTTTGGGAAGATAATCCTTGTTTGTTTCTCGGATCATGAATCCACACATTTCTTCCATTGACATCATCATCTCTTACAAACTTTTGCAGATTTTGGAACTTTCATCAATTTGGAGTGGAAAGCAAGAAGGCTCTTCCAGAGCGGGAAGCAAAAAGACTTTCCAAAATTGGAAATACGACAAGAACCAAATTCGTACTTTTTATTGCTAATGTCACGATATATTACAAACTTTTACGTATTTGAAACCCATCATTATTCCAGACCTAGAATGGAATTTCCTAGAATATGCTCAAACCTTCAAGTGGAGATATTCTCCAGCGGACTCATACCATCAACCTAACTCCAGAGTGGAATAACAATATTATCACTTAGTCAAAATTTTCTAAGTATGTGGCCATTTTTTGTCTACATGGATCTTGTCTTGAAAGAGAACCAACATAACTCTAATTTATCGTTAGATATGCGAGACAAATTCATGGCTAATTGGCTAGGACCTTACATCATATCTAAAAATATTGGTCCAGGTACCTATCACCTAACGTCACTAGGGGGTGTTGAAGATCCTGAGCCTCTCAACATCATCCATCTTAAGGCATTCTATGCTTGAGAGTGTAGCAAAAGGCTCCAAGGGTTCTTGAAACCACTTGGTCATGTTAGTAAAAAGCTCTGATAGTTTGCTTAAAATTACTTGGTCAATCCCAAAGGTTTTGAGGGTTGCTAAAAATTGCTCGGTCATCCTAAAAGGCTCCAAGATCTTTCATGAGTAGTTTGGTCAATAAAAATATCCAAAGTCATCTGTAAGCCCTTTGGTCATCCTCAAAGGCTCCGAGGGTTGCTAAACACCGCTCAGTCATCCTAAAAAAAAACTCCAAGCTTGTCTATGAGTAACTTGGTCAATCAAAAGGCACCAAGAGTTTCTAAAAAACTGCTTAGTCAACCCAAAATCTCCAAGGATCCTTAAAGATCGCTTGGTCATCCTAAAAGGCCCCAAATGTGCTCATAATCCCTTTGGTCAATCCTAAAATCTCCAAGGGTTCCTAAGAATTGCATGGTCAATTTAAAGGCTTCGAAGGCATGTACTCATTGTTTGGTCAAATATGAGGTTCAAAAACTCATAAAAATTATAAAATCTATAAAATCCAAAAAAAATTGGTAAAGCATAAAAATCCAAAAACATTTGCATTTTGCATTATGCATTTTCATTCACACATGCATTCATTCCATTGCATTGCAAATAGGCATTCATCATCCGTTGCATTCTATAATAGAAGACATTGTGTTTATCAGTCTTACAAACGACACCACGTTTGTGTTTTAATCATGCACCTCTACATTCATAATAATCCATCATTCATGTGAGTAATTGTGTTTCTCAACACAGCCCATAATGTGTCTATGAAGATATACTCTGGTTTTACGGTCACTCAACCATACCTAGAGGTCTTATTAAGAGTTGATAGAAATCTTGCTTTACTTTTGTAGTTGAGGTCTAGTCAGTATAGCCCTTAGTATATCAGAATTCTATCACTAATCAACAAATTAAAACAATCCTAATATGGACTAGGGGAAGATGAAATCCATGAAGCAAGACCGAGTATCTTGAAGCGAAAAGAGTTATTTTTGCTTATCCCCCTGTGCAGACGGTATGGGAAATGTTGGCAATTGGAAAAAGGACAAGTGTATTTCCTATTCAAAATCCCTTGCTTACGATAAAATGAGCAATATCCCAGAGTGATATCCCACATCAATCCCCAATATTGATACCCTAGATTGATATCATAGATCGACATACCATATTGATATCCTATATTGATATCATAGATTGATATACTCAATCGATATTACAAAAACAATTCTCCTCAAAGTAAAATCCTCCAAAGGAAATTTTTTGAAGAGAATTATCAAATGTAAATTCTAAAAAGTGAAGATCAAATGAAGATCCAAAATTAAAGCTCAAGTGAAGATAGAATGACGATCAGAAATAAAAGTTCACATCAAGATCGAATGAATATCATAAATCAAAGTTCAAATCTAGATCAAATGAAGATTAGAAAATAAATTCCAGTGAAGATCAAATGAATATCCAAATAAATTCAAAGTCAAAATGGAATCGACTCCCTTACTTCACTACATATGAGCAAGTATACCAAAAAATTGAAAGAAAAATAGTGGGAGTAAACTTGAATCCTTGGAATTTCCAGCACTACTATACCTTACACATGATGATATGTCTGATGCATTAGCACCTTGCTTATGAACAAGACCAATGTTTGAATGTGGAAGAGCTAGTTTCAGGTGTCATGTATCATCTAGTGATCTAGTCCAACTAAAATCTAAACCTAATATTGGATAAACACTTGCAGATCTTCTATCTTAGCAATGGGCTGAAATAATACTACCTAACATCAGGGTATGCTTGTGCTTTATCTTAAAATACTTATGTGTACACACAAGGATAATGAACAGTTAGGGCCTATCCTAGAGAAAGCCTTATATCTTAGAAGTCTAGCGTGGTCAGTATACAACTTTTGATAAGTCAATTAGGGTGTTTGAGTCTCATGGAAAACCTCAAAATATCTCTAAAAAGCAACAAATGCTAAAATCATAAACCATCAAATGGTAAAAGTCATTGCAAATTATCAAATTGTAAAGTATCCAAGAAGTGATACATCATTACATAAAGCACAATCAAGATATAGGATAGATATCGGATGAATATCAACAACGATGTTTAGACGACCACTGACTATATTGTGCATATCATTCAAAGTGCAAAAGAAAATAGAGTGACATATTATATCATTCACATCATACAACTTCATACCATTGCATTTCATATATGGGTGATTAATTGATTAAATTATTATTATGAGGATTCTCAATTACATTCATGATTTTTTTTACATTATGTGGTGTCATCCATTAGATTGTTAAACACATATTGCATTCCTTATATTTTAGGTGATTAAAGCATATAGGTTCATTTACATTAGATTACCATCGTATAAATAAAGCATTACATACATTAATGCATAAAATAAAGCAATATCAAAAATGCATTAAAGAGATAGCATTACAACCATATGCATCCACCAAAAATCACATCTAAACATCTAGATCACTGCATATCATCATCATAAATACAATAGCTATCTAGTGTATGTTATCCATACATCACATCACATAGCATTAACATAATCATAGCATCCATGTGCATAAAATAAACATAAAATCAAAACACATAAAAAAGTACACATAATGAGCCATAAATGATCAAATCATATCATATATATATGTGTGTGTGTGTGTGTCCAATAGAGTACATCAGGAGTACAAAATGCCCGTAGGCTACAATCATGTAGGTCCTAGACCTTACACAAAAAATTATACATATGCAAAAATGTAGCCTGAATCTGGTAGAACCCTAGCTCTGGTCTACTCCTCTTGAGCTAGACCTCTCATCGCATCCCTTAATCTTGTGCTTTGGAGCCTTCTTCATAGTCGACTCTAGTGCCTGCTGTGTGCCCTACTGAGGGCCCTATGTGCCACCTAATCCAAAGAGACCTAGCATGTGGGATATTGGTATCTCTGTGCAGCGAGACCTATGACTAGAGGTTGCACCCGTCTCTCTGGTCCTGGTATTTGAACTACCTCCATGAGTGCTAGAGGACCTGTGTGTCCTCTCTATCCTATGGATCCATTGGCTAGAGCTAGCTATGGATTGCCCCATAGTCTTGGACCTCATCTATTGACCCTAAAACATGTGAATCCTCTAGGATCGTTCCACCAATCAACCTGATGTATCCCTCCAGCTGGTCTATATGGGCTATCCTACTAGTATGTCTGTCATTGCCCTCCTCCACGAGGACCTGTAAGTGTTGAATCTCTGACATAGGGTCTCGACCACCTGGTAATAAATATAATGGTGTAGTTGGTAGTCCCATAACAACCTGGGAGGATGAAGGATCCCCATATATGCCCTGAGCAAATCTCACTCTACAATAGCCTCACCTCGTTGTGCCAATGCCACATCCCGTGCACTAGTAAGCTCTCAGACCTGATTCTTTGCCACTATAACCCATGCTATCAGACTCATGACCTGCTCTTGAGCCTTTACTAGCTGCCTATCCCTATGAGCTAGCTTTACCTCTAGAAGAGCGATGGAAGTGTCCTATTGTAACTGATGAGTCTGCAGCCTCCCAATATGACTCTGTAAGTCAGCAACCTGATTAAGAAGCTATCCTACATCACTTTTAGGAGGCACCTTGCCCTACTCAACCTCCTCCTATGGAGCCTTCTTGGTGGTGGCCTTTATGCCTCATCCACCCTCAGTCCACTAGTGCACTCTACGTCCATTTGTATCGACCTCTACCTCTACCTGGTTGTCCACCCTACCTAGAGGTCCAGATCCCTACCACTGTAGTAAGGAGCACCATGTATCATATGCTCGGGAGGTCCCAATCCTATCGTCTATAGACTCTTAAAAGTCATCAACCTCATCTCTAAGTGTCGTAGGTTGAATCCACGACAAGTGTGTCTCCAAGACTAGATGCCTGTAAACAAACAAAATCTCTGGGATGTCTTACACTAGGTTGAACTATTATAGGATGTGAGAATATAACTAGTACTCCCTAACCTCGACCTTATGACCGAGTAGCCACCTATCCTAGTGAGTCTATCATAGCCACTCGCCTACCTCTAGCCAACCCAGGAAATCCATGTAGGGATGCCACTAAATGTCGTTTGGCCTGAGCACTGCAAATCATGTAATGTAATGGTCTACATTGCTAGCATGGGTCCTGCTCTAGAACCCCTCCTCCTCCCAAGGCCAGCATGCAGCATAAAATTGATTTTGATCATCAATAGTAATAATATGAAGAGGTAGATCTACGGGATTCTCAATCCTAATATGCTGCTAGCCCCAAATCTATAGTAGCAAGCTACAACTAATGCCATGATGACTTCAGCTTGTGATATAATACAACTCTCAGTAGAGCTGGTATAATAGAGTGCTCCCGTAAGCTAGAAGTAGTGGTTGGGCAGTGGAGTTTTGAGTAACTCTCCTGACACTAGCCAGGAGGTTCTAGGGTATCCTCATGCCTAAGGAGTTTGGAAGAATAATCTACACCACCAGGTGCATGAATATCACCTCTCACATAGAGAAGATGCGTTGACCCTACCAATAGCCGATATGGACTCCTCCATGGTCGATCATGCACTGAGCCTCCTAGCTTCGATTGCAAAAAATAGCATCAAATACTACCTCCTTACTCTGATAGGAGGAAGAGGTGATGGCATCATCATTAATAGGGATCCTAAAGATCTGATATACATCCTCGAGAGTGATGTTTATCTCACTCATAGGTAGGTGAAAGGTGTTGGTCCATGCATTCCAGTGCCAGGCCAACACAATCAAGTAGGCATGATCTACCCTAATAGTGGGTAGATCTAGAATGTAGCCAAAGCTGACAGCTCCAAACCATGTCTGCTCTCTAGTAGTGAGCTATATGTGGAGAGTCTTTAGAAGGTCTAGTTCGTGAGCTCTAGAGGACAACCTCTAGAATAAAAGCATTGTATAAGAGAAAATCAAACTAAAACAAGCAAAAACAGATAAAAAATGACCTTAAAAATGTCAAAAACATTCAAAAAATGATAAAAAAACAAAAACATGTCACAAAGCATTCAAAAAAATCAAAAAATTCAATTAGGCAAGTCATAATTGCATTAAATAACATTAATTACCTATTAAACCTTAGAAAAATTAAAAATTTGATAAATTTTTTCTAAAGTCAGCGAACCACGAGTCAACCTTACGATCTGCATGCGGTCAAAATTTGATCATTGGAATTTAAATTCCAACCGTAACTAATACCTACGGTTCCCAATCTAAAAATTAGGAACTGTAGCTGCCAATTGTGGTCTAGGATGGACACCCATTTTGGGTCCCTTCCTAGTCTTGCTGACAAAAACAATTAAAACTAAGCTAATCTAATCTAGTGTGGGGTTCATTACCAATTTTTTAGTGAAATTGATTTACCACATTAATTATTGAGGTTCATTTTTAATTGGTATTGATTGTGAGGAATCAGTTTCGATTTACCTTACCTGCTCCACGGTCGTCGCTAGTGGATGGCCATCTAGGATTCACCATCAGGGTATAGGTGTGAGTTTGGTTGAGTTTTTGGCAGCATTTTGGATCAAAATATATCTTCTACTTCACCATAGCTCTCACAAATGCAGATGCTTTCAAGTAAATAATTAAAAATTCAAATGGGAAATATTATTTATAGGTCCTAATTTTGGTGAATCGTAGCTGACACCTGCAATTCTGGAACTAAGGTTTGTTTCCCGCGGGTCCGATCTGCAGTTCCCAAAATTTGAAAACTTCAACTGTAGACCGTACTCACGGTTTGCAACTAGCAATAAATGCATTCAAACCCCACCATGGGAAGGTCTAAAATGATAAATTAATGATTCCTAATGGATCAAATTTCAAAAAGAGCAATCAATGTTGTAAATTTGGTGATGTTCAAAGCACCAGGATCGATTAATAAATTCAAAATTAACAAAAAAATCAAATAATTAAAAACCAAATGCACCTCGTATTTAGTAATTTACCCTACACACTCGATGGTTGCATTGACTTGTGATCCATGCAATATGGCAAGATGAGTAAATTACCATAAGGACATTTGGGGAAAAAATTGTCATCATTGATCTAATATGCTTCTTTTCAATTCTGAAGAAGGCCTTTGAGGCTAGATTGCTCCAAGGGAATGAGGTGTTTCATGTCATTTATCTTATGACATCTTTTTAGCAAATCATCGATAGCTTGATTCAACACAAATATAATTGGATTTGTATCATTTCGATTACCTAAAATGGCTATTGTATCCCGACTACTCCATGGGATAGAAATGTGCAATTACTATTAACAGTTGGAATCATAAGTTGACTAGGCACAACCAAGTAATTAAAATGATCAATTCTAAGTTTATTCATATCATTCATTGTGGTCAAGTGACCTTGTCACTTCATACATTGTCATTACCCTCATCGACTCATCGCTTGAGGGGGTAGTCATAATATAAAATCATAATAAAAATAAATAGAATATCCTGAAGGTTGTAGATCCCTTGATCTTGTCAAAATTGCATTCGTCCTTGTGAATCATTGTCAACAACTATCATAAGCTTACCCCTTTTCTTAGGGAAAATAACAAATATGATTTTGCTTGTTGTTATCCACCTTTCGGATCTATGGGTCAGAAGATACCTAGGGAATGCACAACTGCACCGAATGAGATGAGAAGGGCACAAGATTTTCAAATGTAAGCCTTTCACCCAGTTGGAAGCAATGATTCCAAGATACGCTTTCTTTTGCTGGAAAAGAGGTATCTAATATTGATCTGACTAATTATCATCATAGAACCTTCAGCATCATTTTAGGAGGTATATTTCTTCTCACGTATTGTTTTATCTCACAATGTATCTCAAAAGGGGCATCTGTAGACAACTAAAATGCGTCATGTCAATGACGACTACTTATATGGACATGCTACAAGACCATATGGAAGATCTTGAGTAGACTCCATGTTGGAATTTAATCGACCTTGGTTGGTCGAAACACTCCAATGTGAGTGTTTCTCTTCCTTCATCTTCAAGGTCTTCTTCCACTTTTGAGTGGTCTTCACTACAAGGTTCTTGAGCAATTGTCTCTCCATTGAGACATCCATCCTCTTTACTATAAATGTGAATGCTTTCCAAGCATGCCATTTCTGCAAAACATTCATTAGTACAATTTTTCATTTCATATTTTTCTCCTCCTAAAAGAAATAATTGACTATTACAATTTTCCATGCCTTTACAAGACATGTCTACAACTATGGGTGTCTCACGATAACTCTCTCTAATGAGAGCTATACAAGGCTCCTTCATCTTCTCATCCTCTTTGCCATGAAGGTATTCCTCATATTCATCTCTCTTCTCTTCATATGAGCCTTCACAAGAGTCTTCAAAATCTCCTTCAAAAGGATCTAATTCAGAAATTTCTTCAAGGAAGCAAGGCTCCTCCTTGCTTAAACAATCTTCATGATTGTCACACATGGCTTTATGGGTGTCCACATAAAACCCATAAGTATCCTTCAATACTTGCCATGCCATTGTAGTTGTTCTACAATTAGCTATGAAAGGGAAAATATTCTTTTCCATTCCTCTCCTCAAATTCATAAGGGCTAAGCAATTTTAATATTGGTTCCCTTTCATCTCTTTTCTCCCCTCGTCTTGTAGCTTGTTCCTGTTGGTCATCAAATCTGCCTAGGTAAGGGTTTTGGGTAAATGTATGCACCCTAGACCTGGACCAACATTGAAAGGCCGAAGGGAAGAGATGCCCCTCGTGCCAATCTCTGGAGAAAGGCCGGCTCCTATGCTAAACTACTTGGGTTTTTGAAGATAAGAGTGCAGGAAAGAGATAAAAGGAGTTAGGGTTAGAGAAATAAAATAAAAAGGGTAAGGGAAGAGAGATTGATGATTTAAGGTGGGAGAGAATAGGAAGCACGATCACTAACTGACAACTTGAATGGAAGCAATGAACACCAAGAGTAAACAAAAGAAATGTAGTATTAACCTTCCTATGTATCCTCCCGAACGAGTTTCAGGGTACTGTCCCCGATCGCACACCGGACGCAGAGTTCAGCATCTCAGTCTACAAACGAAGAGAGACAAAAGAATCAAGCAAGGCAGGCAACATAAAAGAAAGTCAATATGATGCTTTTTCAACTCCTATGTATCCTTCAGAACGAGTTTCAGGACACAGTCCCCGATCACACACCGGACGCAGGATTCAGCATCCAACATACAAACGAGGAGAGATAGAAGAATCAAGCACAGAAGGCAGCATAAAAGAGAGAAATGAAGCTCAAGGCTCTTTAGTATTGATCGCAGGACATCAAGTTACAATAGCTTTCTAGCAGATAGTTCCCCCCCCTTTTCCATTACAATGCCTGGGTTTTTATAGAGGACCCGGGCCTCTGAATCATAATTACATAGCAAAGAAGAGTACGCCCTCGAGCTCTGAGAATTCGGCCTTCCTCGGCTCTCGCGACTGAGCTTTCAAATTTGTTACCAAAACTGGCAACTGTGACCGGGTCAACCATGGAAAGGTGCATTGATGAGCCGTCTGGACGTCCTTGGTCTCCGGGTGCAGTGCTCGAGTGGCCGCCATGCTCGTCGGGTTCTCCATCATGGCTTGATACTTCGCTTTTGATTGCCAAAAATGAGCAGCGGGCTTGCTGGGCATGAAAAATTGCATTTATGAGGCACTTGATCACCTCGGGAAGATACCCGGCTTGGAACGTGTGCCCGTGAAGCGCTTCGCTAAGTTTTCATTCACCACTTCGCTTCGCAATGGTTCTGGGCCGAAGCAAAACTCCTCCTTGGATTATACTTCGCAAAACTGAGCTTCGCAAAACTGCTTCGGGGATGGTTTGTGCCGAAGCATATTTACTTCGCAAAATGGGCTTCTTTGTCCTTGCCACTTTGTTGACAAAATTGCTTCGCTGATGCTTTGGAGAAATACTTCGCTGCGATCCTCCTCAAAATTGTGGTTCGGAGAGATTTCGGTCGAAACACATTCCTGCCTTCAAAATGCTTCGCTTCTCTTGGCTGCCAAAACTTCGGTCGAAAATGCTTCGGGTGAAAACTAGCCGAAGTGAATGCTTCGCTAGGTTTTTTGCCGAAGTAGAAATGGTTCGGGCGTGAAGAGGCCCGAAGTAGATGTTTCGACAATTTTCTGGCGAAGGATTCTTCAATGCTTCTTCGGGTTCTGCTTCGCTGGTCCTCTAGCCGAAGTAGTTGTTGGAAATGCTTCGGGCCCGAAGTCCTTTTACCTTGGTCAAACTTGAATCGTGGCCTAGACTTTTCTCCTTCGGCGAAGTTGCTCTCTTGAATGCCGCTTCGGATGATTTTCGCCCGAAGCAGTGTTTTGAAATGTTTCGGGCCCGAAGCCCTTTTCATCGGTCCTCTTGCATTTTTCTTCGGCAAAACTACTTCGCAAAATTTTCACCCGAAGTAGCGCTGGAAATACTTCGGGTGCGAAGCAGTTTCATTTTCTTTGGCGAAGCTCTTTTCTCTAGCTTGTTCGGTAGCGAAGCTTTTTCTCTTTCTACTTTTTATACAAAGGGGTGGCTTTGAAAGCCAAAATTGCTGCAACTTTCAAAATAAAAATAACAAAGCAAAAACAACACTATACAAAACTTGATTTCCTTTTCTACCCCTTGAGAAATGTGACAAAATTGTCAACATTCTTGGTGGCTCACGGGGCAACGAGCTCGTCTCGGTGGGAGGACCCTTAGTCTTGATCCATTGGGCCGGAGTCCTTTCCCGATCCTTCTCCTCCTTCTTTCGCACCTTCTTCTTCTTCTGGGAGCGCCTCGACAGCTGGTTCTCCTTCTTCTTCTGCTCCCTCTTCTTCTTCGCCCTCCTCCTCTGGTGCGGCCTCCTCTGGAGCAGCTTCCTACGGCGGTGACGGGGCAAGACGCTCATGGATTTTCTTCATCGTTCGATGAACCTGAGACCAGGCACTTTTTGAGAAAGGTTCTTGATCTTGCAGTGCCTTAATCAAAATACGAAACCGATCAATCTGCCCGATGTCAGCATGTTGGGCTCTGGTATACAGATCGTTCAGGCAGGCCGCTATCTTACAGTATCTCAGAAGAAAATCAGTGACTTGTCTTTCAGTTATGGGTTCTACCCATCCGTCTATCTCCGAGACGTCACTCTCAAATTGAAGCCATATCGGCTTGATCTGTTCCTTGGTCAGGAGGTTCCCTTCATTATCTGTGAAGCTCGAGAAACCCATGGAGGAGAGATCTTGAAAATAGCCCCAGGATGTACGCTGCTCGTCCTCGAAAACATCCAGGAGGTTCTTTGCCTTTTGAGTTTTTCGCACCTTGGAGAAGAAGGCGCGAACTGTGGCCTGGGCCGTGGACCAATCTCTAGCTATCCGACTCATTGCAGGGATCTGCAATTGTTGATGTTTGGCGTTGTGAACGTCGAAAGCTAACTTGAGTCGGCTTCTGGCCTTCTGAGTTATCTCATCGATGATTGGGCCTCCTTCGGCAGTGGCGCTCCGGGCTTCAACAATGAAGGCCAAAATTGAAAAGGCACTGGAGGCCCGAGATCTGAAATTTTTTAGCAGAAGCGAGCGGATTTCCTTGATTCTGCTCCTGTCGCACAGCCCTAACCCTTCCTTTTCGTTCAGCTGATTTTGCATCTGCAAGATTTTTCCTTCAAGCTCCTTGGCTCTCAGATCATTCTCGATCTGCCTTTGCTCTCTATTCTTAGCTGTACATTCCAACTTTTGTATTTGCAATTTTAGGGCATGTGTTTCCTTCCTCATCAGCTTGCACTGCTCTTCAGCTTCTGCCAGCTTGGACCGGATCCTCGCCAACTCTTCCTCTAGCTTAATATTGGCGCTCTCTGCTTTGAATCTATGCTGGTTTGCGATATTTGCATGTGCTCGAAAGGTTTCAATCCCGATGTGCATGGAAGCTGATTCATTGTCCACGTTCAAATGCTCCAGATCCTTAGACTTGTCTTGGTAATCATAATCTACGAGAGTCATTTCGTCCAGAGGCTTCTGGACTTTGGGGATCTTCTTTACCTTATGCAGCTTCCCGGCCTGCAAATCGAAGACAGCGCATTTTTCCACTTGAGCCAATGAGCGCCCTCTCTTCTTCCTTGCCTCTTTCAACATCTTCTCGGTATTCTGGCGGGCCTGTGAGAGCTTTTCGGCTAGAGCGGTTTCTTTTATTGTAGACAATTGGGACTCAAATAAGGTTGGGTCTCCAGCCGAGGGGGTAAACAAATATAATGAATTAATGGGGGATGCCTCGCCAGAAGGCTCAGCGACGGGAGTGGCTGGGGCTTCGGCGAGCGCGGAAATGCCCTGTATGATGGGGGTGTGGGCCACGGGGTTCGGCGTTAGAGGGCTATCTTCACTCTGGACTAAAGGATCAGCGACGTGAGTGAGCGAAGAAGTTTCAGCGGCTTTGTCTTGGCCGGATGACTCAGGTGAAGTGTGGATAGGCAAAGCGCGAGGTGAACTTGGAACGGTCGTGGACTCAACGTAGAGGGGCGATTGACCTTGCAGGGGATGGTGAGAAAAACTTTTGGTCGGGGCCATGGTGGATATGTGAGAGGTGAGAGTTAAGGGTAGAGAATGCGTACCTGCGTGCCCTCCTGGCAGAGCGGCCGTGATGACTTCTTGCGTAGTCGGCTCCTGCTCGTCCTGGGCTTCGGCACTTTCGACCTCCAACGCTTCCACTTCGGGGTCCCCTTTTGGTTGGAGGAGTTCCTCCATATTAATGACGTCTAAGTCTGGGACCATCTCGGTACTTGGTGGCTCCTTACTCTCAATATTTGTTTTGGCTGGAACCAGTGCAGGTTGTTCGGCAGGAGCGTTCGGATGCCCTGTGCGGGGTCATTTCGGGTGGCTCGGAGGCATTTGATCTTGTTCTGGCCTTTTCCACTTTTTCCTCTCCAATGGTTGCTCTGACTCTTTGGCACTTGTGTCCTCTGATGGCCTTTGTGGTAGCACCCTTGGTGCAGCTTCAGTTTCCTTCTGCCTTCCCGAGGCATCATTGGTCCTTCCTGGGCTCTCACCTGATCTTGGAGTAGCTGGAGGGATAAAGTCGACGAAGGATATGGGCTTCCACGTTCTGACATTGGTTTCGTAGACAATTGCGAAGTCCCTATCTATTGCCAAGAGTCCATAAGAATTCATCTTTCGATGATGGACTCTCATTATCCACCACTCTCTTAGCTGCTCCTCATCCCAGTTCTTCAATTCTTCCTTCAGATCATCCTTGGCTTTCCTCCAGAATGTGGAGTCTGGAGTTGGAAATGGGTACTGATCAGGATCGAACTCTATCTCCATGGGATAAAAATCATGCCAGGGAGGTAATGTCCGCACTTTCTCTAGATGCCACTCCAGATCTCTCCCATTGGGATTGTTCCTCTGCTCCATTATCTCGGGGTGGGGGCAGACATGAAAATTTTTACATTTTAAGTGATCTTTCATCACCCCTATGGGATCATAAAGCCACCTCTATGGAATCTGAAGCAGGCCAAAATTAGCAAGCTTTTCTTCCAGAATGATGTTCTGCTTCAATGCAAAAACTTCAATCACTCCCATTCTAAAAGGAAAGTCACAAGTGTGTGCCCACTTCCGGCCGTGGCCGTAAACTTCATTGGTCGCGTCGCTCTGCCGAGCGACCTCTAGTGTGAACTGGTACTCGGATGGGAAAACCGGTAGCAGGAAGGGCTTTCCCATGAAGCCGAACAGGCGTATCACGAGCCCCTGTGTGAGTTGAAAAATATCCCCCTTTCTCGCCTGCACCACCCTGTCTCTTAGACTGAGGGGCACCCGAGGGCTAGACCCTATCAACAATTGCATGGCAGGCCCCAAGAATTGTTGATTGAAAGAATAATAGGACTCTGACCTCAATAGGAGGCGAGTCCACTGGTATACAGGCAGAGGATTTCCATCCTCGCCATTTGATGTAATCGCAACATGGGGAAAATTTTGATATGTGCGATAAAAGAATAACCAGACAAGAAAAGAACATGGGCTGAAATGCTGCTCCGCTCCAGAAGTCTTCATCGCGGTGAGCCGCGTGTGCAGGTTTTGGGCTACCCATTCCACCCAGTCAAAGAAGACCGGGTTGGTGTTTGACCTCGAAGCATCGGGAGCATAGAACTCCCCTCTGGAAATACACTCGGCCAAAGACACCTGCCAAGGGTATACCGAAGTATCAGTTGACAAGCCCGCCACCCATGCAATGATGGAGAAGATGTCCGTGTTCTTGAAGGCCTCCAAGGGTAGGGGCATTTGGGGCAGTTTTCCTAAAGGGAGCCCGCTTTTGAGGTTTTCTTGCAAGAATTTCAACACATAGTTGTTCGAGGTGAACCTCTCCATTTGTTCGCTTAAAATGACACTGCGAACTGTATATCCCTTCGGCGGCCCCTGCTGTGGCGCGAAAGCTGCTTGCACGTCCTCCTTCAGGATAGAGAACAACTTATGGCCAGTGGCATTCAACACTTTCCTGGAAGCTGGTTGGTAGTTCTGTGCGATGGCGTAAATCAGCTCAGGGCAATGGTGCACAGGAGGGGTCAGATACCAATAGATTTGGGAGTAATACGTGGTGGCTCTCTTATTTTCTGGCGTGAGCCTGCTCTTCATAAAATCAATAGTGTACCTGAGCTCGACCATGCTTCTTGAGAGTTTTGTATCTTTAATTTTCCCCCACCTGTCAACTGGTGGCTCTACAAGTTGTTCATCTTCAGATTCCTCTCTTTCTTCCACAACCTATTTTTTTGGGCGGAGGTTCGGGTTGACCTTCTTCGGTCTCTGCTTTTTCTCCTCTGAACCTTTCACTTTTTTGGGAACTGTTACCTCTGGTTCCTTTCCTCTCTGGGTAGAACTTTTCTTTCCCATGTTGTATGATTATGGCAGCAACACCAGCAGCGCAGACTATTTCGGCGTCAGGGAGCTTCTCGACGAGTGGCAGCAAAATTTGCGGACGAGCAATGTGCCTTCAATCTTGCACTTTCAAATAACCTTTTCCTTGCTAAAGCCTGCATTTTATAGCCTTAAGGGGTGACTACCCCTATTTATGGCTCTTGCCATAATTAAACCTATGCTAGTGGCCTAGGAAATTGTTGCGCCATCCGATTGGCTATCCGACGGCATCGCATGCGGAGTTACGCGCCCTAATGATTACACCTTGCATTGGAAGCACATCTTGTACTCGAGTGCGAGCCCTTTCCCCAACTGAATCACCTCGGGACGTGCCCCGCCACCTTTGCCTTAAATTCGTCCGCTTCGAGCTCTTTTCAAGGTGGTAGTCGGCACATTTCTCGAGACGTGCTTTAAATGCTCTCGTCCTACGCATAATCGGTTCGACGAAGCTTGGGTCGGACTTGGAAATGCTTCACAGCGAACTTCTTCTTTGGGCTGATCTTCTGCGCTTCGGGCCCGAGGTACTTATCCTTCTCCGTGCTTTGCGAGGACCACCTACCGAAGCTTGTGCTTTTGAAAATTACTTCACAGAATTTCCACCCGAAGTGGTTGCTGGAAATGCTTCGGGTGCGAAGCTCTTTTGTGCCTTTGTTTGAACTTTGGTTCGGCCCTTCACTTCCTCGCAACCGTTACTTTGGGTAAAAATCTCCGAAGGAGATTACCAAAATTTTTTTTTTTTTTTTTTTTCTTTACACCCCTTGTGTAATGTGACAAGAGTGTCAACCTTCTTAACGGCTCGCGGGGCAACGAGCTCGTTCGGGTGGGAGAACCTCTAGCCTTGATCTATTGGGCTAGAGTCACCTCTAGACCCTTCTCTTCTCTCTCCCTCTGGGAGCGCTCCTGTATCTGGTTCTCCCTCCTCTTCTGCTTCTCGAGACACATTCAATGGATTCTGGTCGAGTTCTTGTGTCTCGCCCCTTGGGATACAAAAAGGGTGCAAAAAGGTGCCTTCCTCATTCTCAGGCCTTACCGCTGGAGACTGCTCTCCTTGGACTACCTCCTGATGGAAATTGCAAGCAGCCACATTGTTCATTGTTGGGTCAAAGCTTGCATATTCCCATTGCTGTTCTTGGGCAAAATTTGCTTCTTGAGCTCCGAATGACTGCATCTCAAACCTACGCTCAGTACGAGGAGTCTGCCATGATGAATACTACGTAGGATGGCCAGGAGCAGTGAACAGTGATGGGTTTTCTCCCCACTGCCACTTTCCAGATAGGAACAAGAGTTGTTCTGCTCGTATTGCTTCCTCAAATATCTGAGGAAACCTTCGTTCACCTGATTGCAGTAAGAGAAGGCGTATATCCGGGTGAAAGGCACGAACATAGAAGAGGTGAGCTTGGGCATGCGTCGGTTGGATCTCCACTGGAATGCTCTTCCAACTTCTACAAAATCGGACATTGAAGTCCGTGATGCTCTCCAGAGGTGCTCTCATGATAGCGAATAGATCCATCAAAAGCTGGGAGGGATCTTGAGAGCCATCGAATGTCTTGATCAATGCTTCGGCTAAATCGCTCCACGAGCAGATGCTTTCATACTCGAGTAATCTAAACCACCGCATCGCTTCTCCTTCCAGAGACATGACCAGAAGTCTAACCATGACATCTTCATGGATTATGTTGTGGAGGTTTGCCAATGCCGCAACGTCTTCAAGGTGCCTTTGGGCCATTCCTTTAGTGCCATCGTATTTTGCCAATGTATGCAAGGCTCCTCTAGGAATTTTATGATAACCCTAAAGATTCAGAGGGGAACGGGCATTCCAACTAGGATAACGTGCTTTTTCCATTATGGCAGTGGCCTTGATTTTTTGGGACATTTTCTTTCAACTTAAAAGGCGCCTACGATGAAGGAATCTGGGTTTTCAGCTCAGTTAGAGTCGCCAGGTGATTTTGATAGATGGGGGCAAGCCAGAGATTCACCAACTCAGACTTCCTTAAAACATGGGGATTTTTGCCATGAAGGCACGGATTTGGGTACTGGTCTTTATGACTTAGAGATTTTTGGGTAAACAGAGTCGCCAGATGCTAAGAGTCTTTCAGTAATGAGGGCATCGGTCCTCACTACCACTAGTCAGGTGAGACTGACCGGGTCACACCGGGAACTAGTTAGAACTATTGGCCCCGGTGAAGATGGGTTTTGCATTAAAATATGGGACCTTGACTGGTTATGGATCTTTCTAAGACAAATACAGTCTGTCCCACCAGGCGTGCCAGAAACTGTTGGTCATCAAATCTGCCTAGGTAAGGGTTTTGGGTAAATGTATGCACCCTAGACCTGGACCAACATTGAAAGGCCGAAGGGAAGAGATGCCCCTCATGCCAATCTTCGGAGAAAGGCCGGCTCCTATGCTAAACTACTTGGGTTTTTGAAGATAAGAGTGCAGGAAAGAGATAAAAGGAGTTAGGGTTAGAGAAATAAAATAAAAAGGGGTAAGGGAAGAGAGATTGATGATTTAAGGTGGGAGAGAATAGGAAGCACGATCACTAACTGACAACTTGAATGGAAGCAATGAACACCAAGAGTAAAATGAAAGAAACGTAGTATTAACCTTCCTATGTATCCTCCCGAACGAGTTTCAGGGTACTATCCTCGATCGCACACCGGACGCAAAGTTCAGCATCTCAGTCTACAAACGAAGAGAGACAAAAGAATCAAGCAAGGCAGGCAGCATAAAAGAAAGTCAATATGATGCTTTTTCACTCCTATGTATCCTTCAGAACGAGTTTCAGGACACAGTCCCCGATCACACACCGGATGCAGGATTCAACATCCAACATACAAACGAGGAGAGATAGAAGAATCAAGCACAGAAGGCAGCATAAAAGAGAGAAATGAAGCTCAAGGCTCTTTAGTATTGATCGTAGGACATCAAGTTACAGCAGCTTTCTAGCAGATAGTTCCCCCCCTTTTCCATTACAATGCCTGGGTTTTTATAGAGGACCCGGGCCTCTGAATCATAATTACATAGCAAAGAAGAGTACGCCCTCGAGCTCTGAGAATTTGGCCTTCCTCGGCTCTCGCGACTGAGCTTTCAAATATGTTACCAAAATTGGCAACTGTGACTGGGTCAACCATGGAAAGGTGCATTGATGAGCCGTCTGGACGTCCTTGGTCTTCGGGTGCAGTGCTCGAGTGGCCGCCATGCTCGTCGGGTTCTCCATCATGGCTTGATACTTCGCTTTTGATTGCCAAAAATGAGCAACGGGCTTGTTGGGCACGAAAAATTGCATTTATGAGGCACTTGATCGCCTCGGGAAGATACCCGGCTTGGAACGTGTGCCCGTGAAGCGCTTCGCTAAGTTTTCATTCACCACTTCGCTTCGCAATGGTTCTGGGCCGAAGCAAAACTCCTCCTTGGATTAGTACTTCGCAAAATTGAGCTTCGCAAAACTGCTTCGGGGGTGGGGAATGCCGAAGCATATCTACTTCGCAAAATGGGCTTCTTTGTCCTTGCCACTTTGTTGACAAAATTGCTTCGCTGATGCTTTGGAGAAATGCTTCGCTGCGATCCTCTTTCAAAATTGTGGTTCGGAGAGATTTCGGCCGAAACACATTCCTGCCTTCAAAATGCTTCGCTTCTCTTGGCTGCCAGAACTTCGGTCGAAAATGCTTCGGGTGAAAACTCGTCGAAGTGAATGCTTCGCTAGGTTTTCCGTCGAAGTAGAAATGGTTCGGGCGTGAAGAGGCCCGAAGTAGATGTTTCGATAATTTTCTGGCGAAGGATTCTTCAATGCTTCTTTGGGTTCTGCTTTGCTGGTCCTCTAGCCGAAGTAGTTGTTGGAAATGCTTCGGGCCCGAAGTCCTTTTACCTTGGTCAAACTTGAATCGTGGCCTAGACTTTTCTCCTTCGACGAAGTTGCTCTCCTGAATGCCGCTTCGGATGATTTCTGCCCGAAGCAGTGTTTTGAAATGTTTCGGGCCCGAAGCCCTTTTCATCGGTCCTCTTGCATTTTTCTTCGGCAAAACTACTTTGCAAAATTTTCACCCGAAGTAGCGCTGGAAATACTTCGGGTGCGAAGCGGTTTCATTTTTTTGGCGAAGCTCTTTTCTCTAGCTTGTTCGGTAGCGAAGCTTTTTCTCTTTCTACTTTTTATACAAAGGGGTGGCTTTGAAAGCCAAAATTGCTGCAACTTCAAAATAAAAAGACAACAAAGAAAAACTTTACAAAACACTATACAAAATTTGATTTCCTTTTCTACCCCTTGAGAAATGTGACAAAATTGTCAACAGTTCCAATATGGCAAAACCATATATATAATATGATGCATTGTACATACTCAAGAGGAGTATTAGGAGTTAAAATATGATTTGAAGACCATAGAATGAATGATAAAAGAAATGTGCTGGATTAGTTAATGATAACCAATACTTGTGGCATTCTGGGAATGCCATCATTTGAAGGTGTTTTTTATGAAGGGGAAGTAGCTCATAAAAAGGAGGCACTCGGTTACTTGCAAGAAGGAGCAATAACAAATATGGAGGAGATCACACACAAACAATGGAAGGAGTGCCCAAGACAAAATTTTACAATTTTTTATTTCTTGTTACAAAACTGGAGACAAAAAATATTGAGTTTCTTCCAATGTTGTGATGCTGATGAAACTTTTTGCAAAAGTCACATCAACATCAAGGGGGAGAATGTTGGAATTTAATCTACCTTGGTTGGTCAGCAAGGAGTTTTTTAACCACTTTTATCCACCTAAGTTAGACGACGGAGCAAATGTCGGCAAGCAGTCGGCATAGGAGTTAGAGAGTTTGAATAAAAATTGTTTTGTATGCCCTTTATTTTCTCCAACAACATTAGGGCCACTATATAAACCATGTATTTCAATTATTTTGTTTTAATGAGAATACAATATTCACACTCCAAGATAAAGCAGTGGTTATAACCACTCAATTTGGGCTCCTTGTCCTAATCAGCCGCAGCCCAAACCTATGGTCTACAGGCTGAACTGTGGTTGACACCTATGGTTTACAGTCTAGACCGCAACTATAAATTATGGTCTTAACTAAATTTTAGTTGGCCTTCATCTGATCCAAATTGGTTTGAATGGCCATTTGTTATAGAAGAAGACAATTAAAGGATGGAAGCATCTAATCCAACTATCCTAACCACCCCTTATTGATATTGGCATCTCCATGAATCTACCCCTAGCCCTAGAACATCCTATAAATACCCCTCAAAAGAGATAGAAGATATAGATCATTTTGATAGCGAAGCACTATAAAAATATTGTATGAGAGAGTGCATTTGGAGATCAAAGCAGTGAAGCCCTATTTAATTATGGAATCACTTGAGTGCATAGAGAGAGCTTTGTTGTCATCACCATTGTCAATTTGTCAAGCATCATGACGAATTAGTCCATGGATGCCTTAAGGACCTAGGAGAGCTAAGAAATGTTAATTTGGAAAAATAGAGACCCAATTCAATGATTCAACCACCAAACCTATCAGAGGACATTGAGGTAACCCTTGAACATCAATTGGATAAGGAGGTCAAACCCACAACCCTTGAATTTGGAGGGCAAACCACTTGGTTGCTCACCGTGGATTTCAGTCACGATTTAAAGTGTAGACCGCACATCAGTGTTGTGGTTTGCAACAGGTGACAGATATCTTTACTGTTTCACTTCTAGTATGCTTAATTAGATCACATTTAGCATTTTAATGGCTTAGTTAGAATTTTAGAGACTTATGACCAGCATAATCAGTGTTTTTACTAACTTGTTCTCATTATAGTAGTTTAGACATTAATGGCTTCTTTTCATGTTATAGTGCTTCATTTCAAGTAATTGATGCCATAGATTGATAGCTGTATTTATTTTTCATATATTTCCATAAATATTGATAGGGTTTACACATGTTTAGCATAGTTTACACATTTTCTTGAATTCATGTCATTATGCTACTCCCATGCTATTTGTCTTTAAAGGGCCTCATCATGAGAGGCTTCCTATGCTTTTGACATTCTTGTGTTGTTTCTTGATCATAGGAAATAGGTTTAAAGGGAGATTCAATTGTTCAAATACCTTCCTCAACATGGAGAAGAGGGTTAACTCCACCCTAGAGCAGTTTGTGACTATTTGGAAAAGCAATAGTAGTGCGCCTACCCCGTTGAGGGCTTTGGCATTGTATTTATTGTATCAAAATTTGGGTGACCCTAAGAGGGGTAAGATTGTAATCGAGATTCATTTCCAATGTCAATAAAAGAAATACGTATTTCATTGTTATATGCAATCTTGTTATCTTGTTGTGATTTTATGTTGATTTCCATTAATGCTATAGCTAGGTGCACGCTTTTTTGGGATAGATCAGAAGGCGATCATGGAGGAACTCCGTAATCCATGTATGTCTAAGTATGAACTATTACAAACTGTGAAACTATGGGTGGCTCATTAAATCAGTGCTATGGTTTGCAACAGGTGATATATCTCTTTACTATTTCACTTCCAATATGCTTAATTAGATCACATTTAGCATTTTAATGGTTTATTTAGGATTATAGAGACTTATGACCAGCATAATCAGTGTTTTTACTAACTTGTTCTCATTATAGTAGTTTAGACATTAATGGCTTCTTTTCATGTTATAGTGCTTCATTTCAAGTAATTGATGTCATAGATTAATAGTTGTATTTCTTGTTCATATATTTCCATCAATATTGATAGGGTTTACACATGTTTAGCATAGTTTATGCATTTTCTTGAATTCATATCATTATGCTACTCTCATGCTATTTGTCTTTAAAGGGCCTCATCATGAGAGGCTTCCTATGCTTTTGACATTCTTGTTTTGTTTCTTTATCATAGGAAATAGGTTTAAAGGGAGCTTCAATTGTTAAAATACCTTCCTCAACATGGAGAAGAGGGTTAACTCCACCCTAGAGCAGTTTGTGACTATTTGGAAAAGAAATAGTAGTGTTCCTACCCTGTTGAGGGCTTTGGCATTGTATTTATTGTATCAACATTTGGGTGACCCTAAGAGGGGTAAGATTATAATTGAGATTCATTTCCAATATTAATAAAAGAAATATGCATTTCATTGTTATATGCAATATTGTTATCTTGTTGTGCTTTTATGTTGATTTCCATTAATGCTATAGCTAGGTAGTCCTCTTTCAAGAATATTTTTATGAATTGCAAGTTCAACCTTCTACCTCAGATACTAAGGAACTTACCCTTGTCCACTTCATCCAACTTCTAGTAGATGATTTCTCTTTTGAGAAAGAACACTACATGAGTCCTAAAGATATAGAGCCCATTACTGACATTCACAAGCTTTTCAAATAAGATTAAACCATTTAGCATTGTTATCAAAATTCTATAAATACTTGAGTTAAATAATAGTAGATTGTTTTTTCAAGAACAAAAATAAACAAAATATATGTATACTAAAAACAACAAAAACAACAAAAATAATAAAAAAACAAACAAAAATTAATTAATTAGCATCGATAGGAAAGATGTCTAAAACTCTAAGTAACGGTAAACAAGTGGTAACTAGCTTTGAAGAAGAGTCAGATACTGAAAACCCCAATAGTGAAACTAAAATGGAAGAAATTTTAGAAGAACAAGTAGCCCAAATAAAACAACATGATGAAGATAAAAAATCAATGTTTTTGACCCTAAAATGGGACCCCAAGGAGACATTAATTTTGAATCTATGGATCACTTTTGTGAATTTTTGAAACATAACCGATCTACTATTACCAACACATTTGAAATAGAAGAACAAGTTAGAAAAGGTGATGTTTCAGTTGAAGATGCCTTAGAACAAGTTTTTCAAATGCAACCAAAATTGGAAACTTATTAGATCCTATTTTTTCATAAGATTTTCATATTGACCCTTCCTTAGATCCTACCCAAATTATGCATCCCCAAGATACTCATCATCAAACTCAAACATCAATTGCATCACAATGCCAACCTACTTTGGTGGCCAACATAACTACTTCTACTCAAAAACAACCTTCTTCTTCTCAAAATAATACTTTTCTTTCCTAATATTTCAAAAATTGATTTGGTCAAAACTCTACATCTCAAAAGAGCAAAAATGTACTCCCTCTCTCTTCTCCTCCCGTCATATAGCAGGTATTTGAACTCTGTGAAGTATCACAACTAGTGTGTTCAGGGGCTTTAGTAGTGCATAACCAGGAGCAGACAGTATCTCAGGATGTCAGCATGGGAATACCAGAGAAGAATAGGGAAAGGCCAACTTTGGGGATAACCCAGGTAGAAAAAAGATCAAAAAATAGCAATTCTCAAGGAGTAGGTAGAAGATCCAATAAGGAGTTGCTAGCAGCCCAAGGAGACAAATTGATCACGGGAGGATCGGTGAGGACAATAGACTCTTATTGCTCCCGGGGTAACCAATGATTATACAATCATGGAATGTGAGGGGTTTAAACAGTAGAACCCATCAATCTGTTGTTTGAAGACTTTTAGAGAATCGTAATACTAATTTTTTGCTTTTATAGGAGACTAAGATGTCATTAGATCTTATGTCCAAAACAGTCAAAAAAATTTGGAGGGGTGCTGGTCATATGGATGTGGTTGCCCAAGGTGCCTCAGGGGGGATTGTTACTCTGTGGAACTCTCTTAAATGGTCTGCAATAGAACATCTTGCCTGGAGGGGGGTTCTCACTTCTATTTTTAGGAATAATTTCACTGCAGAACACGTTCTAATCACAAAATTTTATGGGTCTCAAAACCTAGATGGTCAGAGGCGGCAGTGGAAGGCTGTGAATAACATGTGAACCTCAAGGGAAGATCTAGACTGGATTATAGCGGGGGACTTTAACGCTAAATTATCTTCTAGAGACTAGGAAGGGGGAACACCATTTTTGGACCCAGGGGACCGTTTCATGATTGCCCAAGTCCAGGATTTGCACTTAGTGGACATTAAATGTCCTAGCATTAACTACACTACGACTAATAAAAGGCGGGAGCGACATAGCAGGAAGGTTAAGCTAGATCGTTTTCTGGTTTCAGAGGAGGCGTTTGTAAAATGGAATATAAATTTTTAGATTTTAGAAGGCCCAGTTTTAGATCACTATCCCATTCTATTGGAAGGCGGTACTAGGATGGGGCAGCATCACAAACCTTTCAGATTTGAGAATTTTTGGCTTCAGAAAGAAGAACTTCGAGAGAAAATTCCATAGTGGTGGGAAGAAGGCCGCCCAGCTTATGGGAGAGTAATATTTAGAATCCACAAACAACTATAATATGTCAAAGCTCAGTTGAAGTATTGGAGGCATGCTAATAAAATAGACTTCCAGGCCCAAAGAGCTCCTTTGCTGGCCAGATGGGATGAGGTCCAAAAATAGTTTAGAGAAGGAGTAATTACAGACCAGCTCAAAGCTGAGGATGATGCCTTGTGTATAGCGGTTGAGGACATTAACAACCAGGAGGAGACCTATTGGAAGCAGAGAGCAAGAACCACCTGGTTATTAGAAGGGGACAAAAATACAAAATTCTTTCATCGGACTGCTTATGCTCGAAGACAGATGAATAATATGGAGGCCCTTCAAGATGAGAACGGTCATTCCTTTGATACACTTCCAGGTATACATTCCCATGCTATGGATTATTTTTCTAAGCTTTTTAAGGAAAGTGTGGTAAAAGATGTAGAGGCCCAAAATGAAGTTATTTTTGTTATACCTACTGTTATTTCTGAGGATGAAAATTAGACCCTCCTCAAACCCATTGATAGAGATGAATTGAAAACTGTGGTCTTTGGAATGAGCACTGGTAAAACTCTAGGTCGAGACGGCTTCCCAATTGAGTTTTTTCAGGCTTTCTGGGACTACTTAGAGGAATACGTAAGGGTTGTTGTAGAAGAGTCCAGAGAAAATAAGAGAATGCTTAAAGCTATAAACCACACTTTCATTACCTTAATTCCAAAATGGGAGGAGGGGGTTCATATTTCAGATTATAGGCCTATTGCCTTATGTAATGTGTTGTACAAAATAATCACTAAGGTAATGGTTGAGTGCCTAAAACCTCCTCTTCACAACATTATCTCCTCTGAGCAAGGGGGTTTTGTTGAGGGACGTCAGATTCTGGATGGGGTGGTTGTGGCCTAGGAAGCAATCCATTCAATGCACACTTATGGTAATAAAGGGATGTTCATAAAATTGGACATGTCAAAGGCTTATGACAGGGTTGAATGGAGTTTCCTGGCTAAAATGATGGCAGCCTTTGGTTTCTCTCAGGACTGGATAGAGTGGGTCATGAGCTGTGTCTCTACCCCGAATTACTCTGTGCTAATCAAGGGCCTTCCTTCGCAACCATTTGGAGCTACTCGGGGACTGCGCTAGGGGGATCCATGTTCTCCTTATATTTTTCTCATTTTGGCTGAAGGTCTTGGCAGAATTTTCTTGAGGAGAAGACAACAAGGTAGATTATTGGGTATTAGGGTGGGTGACGAAGTTTTAACGCACCTGCAGTTTGTGGATGACACTGGTTTTGTGGGAGTGGCCAGCTTCAGGGAAGCAAGAATGATTAGGGATAATCTTAATGTCTATCTCAGGGCTACTCAACAGGTCATTAATGATAAGAAATCCAAAGTGGTTTTTTTTAATCTGGAGCAAAGGCTTCAGAACAAAATTTTAGAAATCTTGGGATTCACAAGGACTTCTCTCCAGTGGTTTACTTGGGGGTCCCCTTGCAATTTAAGAAGCTGAAATTAGACACATGGAGGAATCCGCTAGAGTGTATCAAGGACAAAATTAATCACTGGTCTCACAAGTGGTTAAGTTATGGTGGCAGATTAATGTTCTTACGATCAGTCATTCAAGCCATGCCAATTTACAAATTCTCTATCCTGGCTGCCCCGTTTACAATATGGAAAGAGTTGGACAGGATGGCTAGAAATTTTTTATGGGAAGGAGCAAAGGGAGAGAGAAAGTGGGCCTTAGTGGGCTGGGACAAAGTTACCCAGCCCAAGGTTAAAGGAGGTCTAGGTTTGAGAAAATCTAAGCTAAATAATAAAGCTTTGGCTAGAAAGTTGTACTGGAGATGGATCTCCCAACCCACCTCCATTTTCAGTAGAATCCCAACTAGAAAATACCTGGGACAGGCCAACCCAATCGATGTAGCTCGCATCCCGTTGGATGGTATTGGGTCCCTAGTTTGGCAGGCTCTCAAGTTAGGGTCTCAGGTTGTTAAAGATCGCTTATTTTGGAAAGTGGGAAGAGGGGAGAAGGCTCATTTCTGGATAGATTCTTAGGATCAGTTCCCACCCATCATTGCTAAATTTCTAGAATTACTTCCAATAAAAGCAACCATTGAAGCCAAGGGATGGATATTTATTGAAAGTTATTTCACAAATACTCAGCTAGGGGAGTGTAAGTTTAAGTAGTTCAAGAAGTTGGATGAGTGGCCCATTTCAATCCCTCCGAATTTATCACCTATCATGACTAAAATTCTGACAGAAAGATTTATCTCAGGGGGAGACATGGAGGATGAATTAGCCTAGGGATCTGGGATTCTTGGCGTCTATACAGTAAAGGACAGATATGACAACATTCTCCCAGAGCCCCCCCTCGTACTTTTCAGGTTGAGGACTGGAGGAAAATCTAGCACTCTAAAGGCTGGCTGAAAGTTAACTTTTTTTTCTGGCAGTGCATGCATAATGGAATCCTCACTTTTGATAATCTCAGATCAAAAGGTATCATCGGCCCTTCTCAATGTGTACTATGCTACAAGAGTGAGGAAATTGTTGACCATTTTCTATTTGGTTGCCCTTTCACCCGACATATTTGGTTGCGTTGGTTTGCTTACTTTAAAATTCAAGTAAGTGGTGACCTGAACCGGATGAATATCTGGGAAAAATGGCAGAAAGGTAGATTCAAATCTAAAGCTCTTCATTTTTTTTGGGAGCTCGGTTTAAGCTTTATCTGGTGGCAAGTATGGTTGGAAAGAAATGCCAAAATTTTTAGAGAAACTTTTACTGCTCTAGACGGGGTTTGGTAGACCATTTGGAGCAAGGTTACCGAAACTGTGGTTGTTCATGCTGAGGAGGAAGCTCAAATTGGCATTGGAGCTTTGGAAGAACACCCTGAAATGCAAGAGGGACAAGACAAAAATTGTTGGAAACCTCCCCCTGAAGGTTGGATTAAAATCAATACTGATGGAGCTGCAAAAGGTAATCCGGGTAGAGCCGAAATTGGAGTGGTGTGCCAGAACCATGCTAGGACTATGCTCTATTGGGAATTGCAAGGCCTGGGAAGATCAACTAACAATGAAGCCGAAGCCATTGCCATCAAGTCTGCTTCTATTTGGGCAGTGAAACATGGCCATCGCAGGATTATTCTTGAATCAGACTCACAAATAATGGTTGGAGCTCTAGACTGCATGAGGAACTTTGATTTGAAAGCTTGGAGGTTGAGGGCTCTTGTTACAAAAATTAAAGAATTATGGAATGAATTGGAGGACGTGATCCCAGTTTATGTGAGTAGATATTTGAACAAAGCGGCTGACTTTCTGGCTAAGATGGGTGCAGAAAATGAGGTTGGAGTTTAGTTGCACAGTGACATGGATATTGAGGATGAGATGATTAGACAAGGTCTGGAAAGGTCCTTGAGCCAATGATAAAAGAAAAAGCAAAGGGTGGAAAGTTGTCGTGATATCGTGACATGTTGCGCCATCGTGGTCGTTGGAGGAAAGTTGTTGCGATATCACAACATGCTGCGCCGTTGCGGTCGCTGGACGAAAGTTGTCGCGATATCGTGACATGTTGCGCTGTCATAGTTGCTGGAGGAAATTTTTCATGATATCGTGACATGTTGCACCGTTGCGGTCACTGGAGGAAAGTTGTGATATCGTGAGATGTTGCGTCGTCACGGTCGCTGGAGGAAAGTTGTCGCGATATCGCGACATGTTGCACCATCGCGGTCGCTGGAGGAAAGTTGTCATGATATCATGACATGTTGTGCCATCGCGGTCGCTGGAGGAAATTTGTCATGATATCGCGACATGTTGCACCGTCGCGGTCACTGGAGGAAAGTTGTCACGATATCGCGACATGTTGCATCGTCACAGTCATGGGCAAAAAGTTGTCACGATATCGCGACATGTCGCTTCATCGTAGCCAATGGAGGAAAGGTGTCATGATATCGCGACATGTTGCTTTATCATGGCCTAGGGAGGAAAGGTGTCATGATATCGTGACATGTTGCTTTTTCGTGGCTAAGGGAGAAAAGGTTTCGCGATATCGCAACATGTTGCTTTTTCACGGCCAAGGGAGAAAAGGTGTCGCGATATCGCGACATGTTGCATTTTTGTGGCCAAAGGAGAAAAGGTGTTACGATATCGTGACATGTTGCATTTTCACGGCCAAGAGAGAAAAGGTGTCACGATATCACGACATGTATTTTCGGGGCCAAAGGAGAAAAGGTGTCACGATTTCGTGACATGTTGCATTTTCACGACCAAAGGAGAAATGGTGTCGTGATATCATGACATGTTGCATTTTTGCAGCCAAAGGAGAAAAGGTGTCGCAATATCATGACATGTTGCTTCATCATGGCCGAGAGAGAAAAAGTGTCACGATATCGCGACATGTTGCACTTTCGTGCCCAAAGGAGAAAAGTGTCACGATATCGCAACTTGTTGAATTTTTGCGGCCAAAGGAGGAAAATGTCGCGATATTGTGACATGTTGCTTTTTCATGGCCAAAGGGGAAAGGTGTCGTGATATCATGACATGTTGCATGTTTGCGGCCTAAGGAGAAGAATAGTGTCACGATTTCATGACAAGCTGCATCAACTGTCCATGCCAACCCCCTGCTAGCTAGTTAATGGTTCAGGAGATTTGGCTCCATTGCAAATCTTCTTCTACTTTTGTAAGCTTGTGTTCTCTCTGAATTTGGCTGGGAAGAGTCTCTTCCCATATTGTAATTGATATTTGTTTTAATACAAGTTTTTTTCAAAATTTTCAAAAAAAAAAGAGCAAAAATGTGCAAAATCCTACTTTTCAACAAAATTCCCAATAAAATGCAGCTCCTTATAAAATAAAAAATCCTCCCATTTCAAATCCTATGCATAATAGTATCACCATTCCAACCCCTTATGTGGTAGCACAACGTACATATTATCCTCCATATGCCAACATAATAGCACAACATGGAAACAATGAGCAACCACAACATCTTGAAGCTATAGTGAAGCAATTAGCTTCACGATTGGATCAAATAGACCCTTATCATCATACATATAGCTATAAGGAGATGTGTAATCAACCATTGGATCCCCTTGTTGCCACTCGACCATATCCTAAATGATTCCCTATGCTAGTTCTTCCAATCTATAAGGGAATTGAAGACCCCATTGAGCATCTTCGCATGTTTAGGACAACATGCCATGACATTGCATATGATGATATGTTATTGTTGAAGATATTCCAAAAATATTTAGGAGGCATGGCATTAGAATGGTCCTATCAATTGCCAACACATTCCCTAAGAAAATTTTAAGAAACTACGAAATTATTTGTACATCAATTTGGTGCCTATATAGAGAGGCATGTCACAATAAAATATTTGTACAACCTCAAAAAAGGAAAAGAAGATATATTCATAGAATTCACAATCAAAGATTTATACAACCTCAAATAAGGAAAAGAAGAGAGCTTCACAGAATTTCTAGCTCAATGGAGAAAACTTTTAGGTAAACTACATTTCGCTTTACCTCTAAGATAAATGTTAGAAATTTTCATTGGGAATTTACAAGAGCAATTATCCTATGAGGTAGAAGAAGCCCTAATCAGAATAATACAGTTGAAAAAAAAAGATGAAGACAAGTCCTTTAAAAATCAATACAAAAAAAAACATGTGGTAGGATATGGGGTTATAGATAGTAGATCCCCTCCAAATGTTAACACCATAGAAAATACAAAGAATTTTATGTTAAAATCATCCCAAAAACCTCTACAATAAAACTTAACAAGATTAAATCAACCTTTGACAATGGTCTTACTGCAATTGGTAGAAAGAGGTTTGATAAAATTTCTAGAGATAAAACAACCTGACCCCTCTCAACCTTGGTACAAATTAAACCAACATTATGATTTCCATCAAGTTGATGTACATCCAACCAAAACTTGTAGAATATTGAAATACTTAGTACAATATTTGATTGACAATGGAAAATTAGAAGTGGAAAATCCTCCACATAAGGCTAATTCTCCAATATAACCATAAAAGCAACAGGTGCAAAATGCCAATCAAGATCTAAACATCTTTCAAAATCCTATACCAAACCATGGTAAGGAAGTTGTAAATCATCTAGATTATACGATTGTGCCTCATACAACATGTTATGTGGGAATTCTTAGTAGTCACTTACCATCATAACTCATAAAATTTCTTTGTGCCTACCCAATCCATTGTCACAATTGAACAATTTCAAGGAAGGACACTACAATTCTCATATTTTGACCATATAGAAAGTGAAACTGAATTTGAAGTAGATATTATTTCCTTAATTATAATAGTTTAGAAGATGAATCAAGATCAATTATACCCATCATAGATTCATTAATTTCAAAGGAACCGTTTCCAAGAATGATAACAACATGTTCTTCTTCACAACAACTTCTTCCCATAGAACAAACATCAAATGCTAGATTATCTAGCATTTGATGTTTGTTCTATGGGAAGAAGTTGTTCAGGCTTAGATCACAACTTGTTCAAGATGATCTTCCAATTCCCCATCAATCAAGAAACATTTTGGCTACAGTTGGAGCCAATACTAGACAACAAGATCAAACTCAAAATTATCAACCTCAATTACCTACAACTCAACCAAATGATGTGGATCAACTATATTTTGTTTTGAAACCACCTTATAAGAGAAATAACGTAATTCAACCTCAAAAAAAAGTTTCATTTGATATTAATGAACAACTAGCTAATACAATATCTAGGATTTCTCTCTTAGATCTTCTTATAACTTCATCAATTCATAGAGAAGAATTAATGAACACCTTGAGTCAAATGATGGTGCCTCGGGATATGGAACCAACTGATGTAGTGAATACTATAGCTTCTCATGGAATTGATTACATCAATTTTCATGACAAAGATATACCTCCACATAGTATGCATAGGTATAATACCTTATACATAATAGCATTAATCGAATATGTAGTCGTTAAGAGAGTATTAATTGATAATGGCTCATCCTTAAATATATACCTATGACTTTTTCAAAATGTTTAGGTTTAGAATTGAAGACTTACAGAGAACTAAAATTATTATAAAAGATTTTAATAATGAAACCCAAGAGTCTTGTGGTGTGATATCTATCCCATTAAAAATTAGCCCTAGAATTTTGGATACATCTATTTTTGTTGTATCTTGTCCTGCATCATACGAAATCCTTCTAAGATATCCTTAGATTAATGCAATGAGGGCAATTTCCTCTATCTTACATTAGTGTGTCAAATTCGAGTTTAAAAATCAATTGGGCACCATCCATGGAGACCCTAGACCTTTCAATATGTGTACAATGGTGGATCCTATTAATGTATCATTTTTTCCAATGATATCATCATTAATTTTTTGTTCCCTCTAAGTCTTCTTCATCAAATATTGAACTCTTATCTTCTCTTGACACAACTTTACCTTCTAAAACCAGTAATACTTCTACCTCATATCCCCTCACAGATGAGGTTTTACCATATTTATCTACCATATTAGTGTTTACAGAACATGCCAATTTCACTGTACAAGACTCCATTATCCTATCCCAATTACCGCAATCCCCATGAACAATAGGTTTACCTCACAAATGGGAAAACATATATCATGTTGGAAGCTATACTTTTATTTTTGTAGAATGTTCTCTTGATAAAATCAACATCAAGAAAATGAGCTTTATGTTCGATGAGAACAATTTTGCTCAATGTTATTTCTCCAATAGATATATAAAATAAAAAAAAATGATGTGTGATATGGGTTACAGAGGTAAAGGTTTGGGTCATTTTGAAAATGGCATATGCAAACCATTTGAGGTTGAGGAATGGCCTGCCTAATGTGGTATAGGCTATATTCCTACAAAATATCAACCTTTCCCTTTTAATGACGATGATCATCTAATCACCTATGATGAATATTTGGAAAATAAAAAATATTTAATGAATAATAAGAAGAGAAGACAAACTCATTTTTCTTGCAATATGATTTCAATATTCCATACAAAAATGATTGCTACCCAGACAAGTGCATAAAAGGAGATGTATTTTTTGACATCTCCCTTGAAGAAGTTATGAGGAACAGTTTCTTCTTTGATGGGTCCATATCATGTATAGCCCACATTCACACAATAACCACATAAGAAGAGTTAGCCAAATTATCCCTAGAAGAATTTTAGGAAATAGGTGTTTCACCCACTCCTAACTTTGAAAGGGACTTAAATATTTTGGTAGAATATATCTTAAAAATCAATATTGGAACAAAAATTAATCCTCACATGGTTAAAATCATAGCTACCTTGAGTAAATAATAACAAATAATATACACAGAACTTCTTGTGGAATACCCTAATATCTTTGCATGTACGTATGTAGATATGCATGGCTTAGATTCTTATGTTGCCATGTGTTGCGGGTCAACAAGGTGAATTTATTTCCTACTTTTGTCACATGTCCGTGCATTTAATTTATCAACCAGGGAGATTCATAAACTTGCGAAGGGTCTGAATAAGATTTCTTACAATACCACTTGAGATGAGTCCGCTAGTTCTACTATTGGGGGGTGTTTCAAATGGTTGTCAATCATTCATGCACTCCTCAATAATTTACGTAAAAATAATTAAATCTACAGAAAGGAAATGATCACACATTCCTGTAAATGAACCTATTGCAAATACTGGAAATAATGATGCGATAAATAATCTGATAAAAGCAGTAAAATAATCTAAAAAAAACATAGGAAAAATAGGGGGAAATACTGGCTTGGAGTGGGCCCAGGCTCCAGCAGCTTCCTCCCAGCTGAACACGCACTTAGAACTTCTTAGAGTTGTATTAAAATTATCAAAGTATTACAATCAAAATATTCTATCTCCTCTCTCTCTATATCTATGTCTATATCTCCCTATACATTCTTAGAGAGGTCTGTGTGTGTTTATATAGCACACCCGTAGAACTTCTGTTACAAAGAAGTTGTAACAGTCGATTCATCCCAGACTAAACTAAGATAGTATGGTAAATGTAATCGACGTCTGATAAAACTGGCATTCAGTTCTAATGGTGGCATGTTCACTGATTGGTTTGTGCTTTGCCTGGCATTGGTAGGATGTTCTCATACGTCGGTGCGATCCCCAATTTAGCTCTACTTGACATAGAGTTGGAACTGCACCAGTCGCTTTTGTCCACATCGTGCTTGTCTGGTCAACGATGAAGAACAGGGGCACCTTCCCTATGAGGAAGGTGCCTAAGTATATCGGGTGCCTTCTCCATGCGGAAGGTGCCTCACTACTATAGGCACCTTTTCGGAAGAGGAAGGCGCTTATCTTCTGTTGGCACCTTCCTATGAGAGGAAGGTGCTTTACCTTCTAGTGGCACCTTCCTTATGAGTGAAAGGCACTTGCCTTCTAGTGGCACCTTCCCATCGATGCCTTCCTTATGAGAGGAAGGTGCTTCTTTTCCTTTGGTGCCTTCCTGGAAGAGGAAGGCACTGGCCTTCTATTGGCGCCTTCCTAGGAGAGGAAGGCACTTGTCTTTCCTTGGCACCTTCCTAGAAGAGGAAGGTGCCTACTTACTCTTGGCACCTTCCTGGAAGAGGAAGGTGCCTACTTACATTTGGTTCCTTCCTGGAAGAGGAAGGCGCCTATATTTTCTGCATTGACCCCAAAAGAAACAAAGTGACAGGTCCATAAAAATACCTCAACTGATCCAAATCTAACTAAATCAACTGCAATTCCACAAAAACACACTAAAAACACTTGAATTAGATAACACACATAATTTCATCAAATATTTATATAATCATTCATAAAAGTATGCAATCCTTATTATACAGTCGCATAATGATCAAGAAAATATATACAAAATATGAGCATTTTTGATGCTCATCATCCCCCCATGCCTAACATATGCCACGCCCTCATGGCATCAAAACTACAGGTAGCCCTATTGACCCCTCATCATTGCATTTTCTTAGAGGATTTAGCTATACCTGCAGCCCGAGTCTGCCTCTTCTGTGCACTAGCATCTGAAGGTGTGGCTCTTATTTTCCTATGTAGAGCTAAGGGTGTAGCTGTTGGTTGTCCTTTCCTTGTTCTGGAAACTATCGATGGTGATCTAGCCAGTGTCATCTCTGCTGATTAGAATGCAACTTCTATAGCTTGCCAGAGGTCAGCATCCAGAGGTCTGACCGTTGCCAGAGGGATATCTAAATTATCCCTCCTCGAATAAACTACTTGGGATTTGTATAATCTGGCTGCTTTAGGAGTAAGCCCTGCATTTTCCTTTGCAATGGTAGTGGCCTCCAATTCAAGGCCATATACCCACCATCATTCCAAATACCTCCTCATCATGGAGGGCCATACCTGGGATGGCCCATAAATATCCCAAAATTGGCTGTCCTCTATCGGATTGACATAGATACCAGTGTCCCCCTGCATCCTCGAGGTGGCCTTCCTGGTCTCCTTGGTTGTTGTCATCTCTTTGATCAACCATTCGAATTGTTTTCACCTTTTTATGAATGGTTGCATATCCCATTCATCCTCTTCTAGCTCAGCAAAGGTCACCTTCGCCTTCTTTAGAGACGTCCTAGGCCCTTTTCCTTTGGCCTCTACAGAATATGCGATGGCTCAAACAAGGTTTTTCCATTTATCCTTGGTAGATATCTTCTCGCTCTGAGGGGCCTACCCTGGAGCATTCTCTTCACTCTGTGCTGCCATCCCTAGGAGTGCTCCTTCGTCCCCTTGTCTGTCATGTGTCGACCCCTCAGGCTCTTCTCATCCTTCGTCAAGTTTGGGGAGTTCCTCCTTATCCTCTAGTCTTGTCTACTATTGGAGGTGCTCGTACTGATCTGTATCACTCAGGACGATGACAGGGGATGTTGTGGGACTTCTTTCCCCTTCACTCCCAAAAATAGAGGAATTCTCCCCTACCTCCGGGCTGCTTTGTTGAGCATCCGATCGAATTTCTCCCAAAGGGAATACTCATTCGACAGATGTGGGAGAATTCGTCGAGACCTCTTTCACCCAGTCAGTTTGGGTCGATGCATCCCTTATTTCTATTCCCCTATTATGGAGTAGCTAGTTTTCCTCCTGCAATTGCCAGACTAGCTGCTCGAGCTGGGTGATCCATCTTTCTCATTCTTTCAACTCCCCTGTATGCTTGTTCTGGTAATCCTCCTGAATTTTCTAGGCCATTCAATAATTGGTTTTCCATTCCAGCACTTCCTCCAAGACCACATTGACTTGATCGTTGCTCTCGAAAGTCCTTGCATCTTGTGGGCTCTGATTTGTCAATTCTTGAAGGGTTTGGACTGCAACGTCGAATTTCGGGTCACTCCATTCTTCTTCTGCTGAGAGGAGGAGTCACCATAGGTGTTTCCTCCTGGGGACTAGTTATGTCGGTTGAAACTCAGCCTCATCACTAATAAGCGGTGCTCCTCCCTCCTCACGCTCAGGAACTGGGGAATGCCCTCTTTCCTCTATGTTTTTAGGCACTGGTGACTGCCCTCTTTCTTCTATAAAATAGGGCAATTCCAATTGCCTGATACTTTCCATTTCCTCTATAGGGCTTCTCTCTTCTTTCCCTACTTCAGCAATAGTATCCTATCACCTTTCTTGGCTGCCATCTCCCTCTGTGTCAAGGTTCTGCCTCTGCGCTTCTGCATGGTAGAACAATGTCAATATCAGCCCATGGTGGGCTAAGGCAGATGGTGCTACCTTCTGGTATCGAGCCGCTTCATCCTTCAGATCATTCATCGGGTAGAAGGGCACGTTCAACTTCCTTCCATGCACCAGGTGATTGAGAAATTGCACATGGTTAGCATGTAGATGGGTATATTTCTTGGTGCATGTGAAGAATCAAGCAACTTGCTCAAATATATTCTATAGATTCATGGGAAGGCTATTTTTGGGTAGCCCCTCCTTGTCTATCTACACATTTTCCCCTGGTAGTAGCACTTTGGTGTACGGCTTCAGCAGTCCACCTTTGTATATGCATTCCCCTATGAGGGGCAATCCAGTCACCTGTGAGATGTATTTGGGGGTGACTAGAATTTCTACCCCTCACACCTGAGTTACATTGCCCCTCAAGGAGGCATCAAACTCCTTGGCTACCTCCATATCCTAGCCCTGACTAACCAGGGTATAGTATTCAAGCCATCCCTCAGCCTTGAACTATGTCTTCACTGTCCCCCTGATTCCTTCCATATCACTCGATTCATTCTTCTTCGCTGCATGATTCTTCAACCTTCCTCCCATGGCGCCTTTCCTTATTGCTACTATTTTTTTGTCCTTCCTTCTTTAGGAAGGCACCTTATTATAGGGAAGGCGCCTAACCCTAGAAGTTATGGAAGGCACCATATCATTGGCACGTGGTTTCGGCTATGGGAGGATATGAATTTTATGATGGCGATATTTTTTTGGTACTACATATCTTATAAATAATTATATAAAAATTTGAATTAGCATGCGTGTACCTTATTCGATGTTTTAGGCATCATGAAGGGTTCTGATTCACTAATTTGTGACATGGGGGATGGGTATGGTCATCTGGTGCCACTCGTTCGTGTGATGATTTCATTTTGATCGAGGCATTCGAGAGGTGTAAGTGTTGGTTGTACATGGAAGGCACTCTTTGGTACCTTCCCCATGTGGAAGGTTCTGATGTGTCACCTTCCTGATGTGGAAGGAACTTATATGGTGCCTTCCTGATGTTTTTGGTGCTTTCTAAATGGATGCGCCTTTCGGTGGTGGAAGGCACCTCTGATTGGATGCACCTTCCGGTGGTGGAAGGTGCCTTCTTGATGATGGCACCTTCCTACTATGAAAGGTGCTTCTAAATGGGTGTGCCTTCCCGATGTGGAAGGTGCCTTGGTCTGCATGCGCCTTCCCGATGTGGAAGGTGCCTTAGTCTATATGCGCCTTCCGAATGTGGAAGGCACCTCGGTCTGTATGCACCTTCTTGATGTGGAAGGCACCTCGGTCTACATGCACCTTCCCGATGTGGAAGGTGCCTTGGTCTGTATGTGCCTTCTCAATGTGGAAGGTGCCTCCATCTGTATGTGCCTTCCCGATGTGGAAGGCACCTCTGTCTGCATGCGCCTTCCCGATGTGGAAGGCACCTCGGCTCTTTTTTTTTTTATGGCGCCTTCTAGCCACGGAAGGTGCCTATATATATCTATATATCTATATATATATATATGTATATATATATATATATATATATATATATTTGTGCACCTTCTTTATAAGGAAGGCACCTTATTATGGCAGGGTGCCTTCTTTATAAGGAAGGCACCTTCTTCTGGTTGGGCGTATTATTTATAAGGAAGGTGCCTTATTCTTGCGGGGTGCCTTCTTTATAAGGAAGGTGCCTTCTTCTGGTGGGGCACCTTCTTCATAAGGAAGGCACCTTATTCTGGTGGGGCACCTTCTTCATAAGGAAGGCACCTTATTCCACACCTTCTCGATGTGGAAGATGCCTTATTCTTGGCAATCATGTTTCGATTGAATGGAAAAGGGTGATCAAGCCTTCTCTGTCTTGCTTCATGATGCCTCAGCTTCTACCTATGAGTGCTGGTGTCAGAATGTTGAGCCGAATCATGCTTGGTTTCCCAGATACCTATTCCTCGTGCTTTCAGGTCCTCCACATGCAAAAATCAAATGAAAAGAAAGAAAATAAAGGTAGTTAGACACATTCCATGCCTGTTAGGCCCTGGGGTAGGATACCTAAAGCTTGCATGCGGGCGTCATCCCTGCAAAACACACTATAAGAAAAAACTAAATTAACTAATTTTGGTAAGCACCTCTGTGCCCACCATTTTTCTTGGTAAGAGTTTGTTCCAGATCTAACAAAATGGGGTCTCCCCCATGTCCATTCCAGATTCCACCTATAAGGTTTTGGATGTGTTATAGGGGCGTAGTCAATGGCCATTGATCGTTAACATGATGTTGTTGTCGTTAATTGTTCTAACGTGCACTGCCTCATTCTTGATGAGCTCTACCACCTGTTAGTCAAAAAGTGACTAACTACAAAAAAATAGCCGATGCACCTTTTTGCATATTTTCCAAGAAGACCGAAGTGGCCCATATGCTAAAGATCAAAGAAAAAGCAAAACACCACAAGAAGGAAAAAGTGTCGCGATATAGTGACATGTTGCATTTTTGCAGTCCAAAGCAAAGAGAAAGAGCAAGGAGGAAAAAGTGTTGTGATATCGCGACATGTTGCATTTTCATGGGAAAAAGAAAATAGAAAGAGCAAGGAGGTAAAAGTGTCACGATATCGCGACATGTATTTTCGCGGCTAAGAGCAACAAAATGGAGCAAGGAGGCAAAAGTGTCGCGATATCGCGACATGTTGTATTTTCACGGCTAAGAGCAACAAAAAGGAGCAAGGAGGCAAAAGTGTCGCGATATCGTGACATGTATTTTCATGGATAAGAGCAACAAAAAGGAGCAAGGAGGCAAAAGTGTCGCAATATCGCGACATGTTGTATTTTCGTGGCTAAGAGCAACAAAAGGGAGCAAAGAGGCAAAAGTGTCACAATATCGTGACATGTTACATTTTTGCGGCTAAAGATAAGAGAAAGAGCAAGAAGGAAAAAGTGTTGCGATATCACGACATGTTGCATTTTCGTGGCCAAAAGTGACAAAAGAGAACAAAGAGGCAGAAGTGTCGCAATTTCGCGACATGTCGCATTTTCACGATGCAAGAAGAAGAATCAAGCTGAAGACATAGAAATGTTGTGATTTTGCGACATGTCTCATTTTTGCGGCGGGAGGCAGCTAAAGAGCAAAGTAAGAGACGAATGTCGCAATTTTACGACATGTCTCATTTTTGCGACAGGATGCAGCAAAAGAGCAAAGTAAGAGATGAATGTCACAATTTTGTGACATGTCTCATTTTTGCAGCTGGAAGCGGTAGAAGAGCAAAGCAAGAGACAAATGTCGTGATTTCATGACGTCTCATTTTTGTGGCTGGAAGTGGCAGAAAAGCAAAGCAAGGAAAGAATGTCGCAATTTCGTGACATGTCTCATTTTTGTGGTTGGAAGTGGTAGAAGAGCAAAGCAAGAGATGAATGTCACGATTTCGCGACATGTCTCATTTTCGCGGTTGGAAGCGGCAAAAAAACAAAGCAAGGAAATAATGTCACGATTTCATGACATGTCTCATTTTCGTGGCTGGAAGCGGCAGAAGAACAAAACAAGGAAAGAATGTCACGATTTCATGACATGTCTCATTTTTGTGGTTGGAGGCGGCAAAAAAGCAAATATAGGAAAGAATGTCGTGATTTCGCGACACACCAGCTGTAAAGGAATAAAATGTATTTTTGGCAATCAAAGGCATGCACTGACACAAAGAAGTGATTTTTGACATGATTATCAAAAATCTAGGATAGAGCAAGCTTACCATATGATTGAAAATGTGACAGGCTCATCTAGAATCTAATCTACAAAGAAGATATCTAATTCATAGAAGACTTGTTGTGTATTATTAGAAACTGTAGATGATTGCTTATAAAATAGTAAGATGTACTTAGAAAAAGATACTCTTTTAGGGTATATATAGGGGTGAACGACTCTAGAAAAAGGGTCAGCTCTTGGAAATTTACAAGACTGAATGCATGTACTTCGAATACAAACAATAAAATCACATCTCCCATTGGCTTTTGGTTTATATCGTGCAAGTGTATGTATTAATGTTCTTTATTTTTGCTTACAATATTGAATTGTAAATTGAGTTTGTTCTTATATCTGAACTTTCACAATGCATAAATCATATTGCTGGAATGAGAATCTAATATATACGCATGTTAAACGAAATATTAGAAATCATATCTGGAATTATATAATTTCTGCATGGAAATGTGTTTAAATGCTTTGGATAGAAGTAAGTAAATCTGTCTTTGTTGTTGTCTAATCTGCACCATAGAAAAGTTCTAGCTTAGGCTATATTTCCCTTATCTCTTGTTCCTATTTTCTCTAAAAAACTTAAAGGAACTAGCCTTCTCTAGAGACTAGACAGATTATCTCAAGCAAGATATGTCTATTCAATGTTGGCAAAGTCTAATGCGCAACACTATTAACCGAAGGCAGATTTTTTTCCAACAATTTTTGGCACACCCGGTGGGACCATCAATCCCACAGTATTGTATAAGTTTTGGTGTTTTACCTTAAGAACATTTTTGTTTAAAAATCTTAAGAAAAACCACCTGGTGACTCCGTTGCAATTTAGAGCATAAAAGAAAGACCCCAATAAAAACCATATGATAAAATACTTTGTTGCAATATAACTAAAAAACCTTCTGGTTATATAGCCATATGATAACCAGATCCTGAGCTAGAAACTCTAAATAACCTATCAAGTTATTTGAACTACATCTTGAAAGCCTAAAAGCACACCCTGTGCTAGCCGCACTATAAAATCTACCTGGCACCATTAGCACCTCTTTAACACCCACTGTAGGAGCATCTCCAGGCAATCCCATAGTGGTTGTAACTCCTTTAGCAATCATGGAAGTCGCCCCTACCCCAGCGCATCTTGTGTGGAATCAAACTGGCCCTTTGAACTTGGGAACATGCCACCAAATTCAACAAGCTGCACTAAAAGCATTACCGACCTTTGATGGAATAGGTAAAACAATAGATGAGCACTATTTAGATGTATCATCACTAGCATCTATTTACAACATCACTCAGGTCAGATTGTTGATTATATCTTTGAAAGGAAAGATGCTCTATTGGTATAGAGTGCTTCCTGCTGGATCCATTACTTCTTGGGCAGTATTGGTCGGCCATCTAGTCGATGAATTTAATATACATGCGGATCCTTTCACATTGCTGAATCAATTCACTATCATTGAGAGGAATCCATGAAAAGAAATCCAAGATTTCAACATCATATTTACCAGAACTCGTGATAGAGTACCGCAAGGCCTAAAGCCCATGGAAGAACAAGCTATATGCTATTATTTAAGGGCTTTTGATTCAGATCTCAGTATGATAATAAGGCAATCCTATGTAACTACTTTTCCTGGGATCTATCTAGATGCAGCAAAGGGTGAAGCTGATCTCATCGCTACAAAAATATATCCATCAAAAATTCTATTGCCAATTTTACCAGAGCTTTCCCAAGCATCAATTTCTAAACTACCTGTACTCCCATCAATGCAGGCTCTCCCATCTATATCCGAACCTCCTACATTCATTGAATTACTAGCTACACCCCTTTCATTAGCTCCCCCCAGTGATCAATACACGACCATAATTGATACAATGAAGACATTGTCAAATGAAATGGCATCCATGAAAAACAGAGAGGCTGAAAGGAATTTTCTGCCAAGGAGGTTCCCTCAGGTAACGAGAGATGCAGCACAATAAAGCAATAGTGGACAAGAGAGACCGAGCACGGTATATACAAATGAGACAGTGGAGGCCGAAGAGCCTCCCACTGATTCTAACTTTTGGTGTACTACATGTAACGATCCACATGGGGAAAGTTCGTGTATGATACACCAGCATTATGTACAAAGTATAGCAGTTGAAAAGAGTAAATAAAAAATGAAAGGCCATGTAAATATAATTAGATAGAAAGACCACAAATTCATGATGCCTACAGTAGAACAGGTTTTAGTTTTGATAAGATCAGCTAAGAAACCACTGCAAGTAGACCCTAAAGAGCTTCAGCCATTGAATGTTTCCCCTGCTCCCAAGGAAGTTCCCAAAGAAACTCCTAAGGGAAGTCTCCCTCAGGAAATAAAATATTAGTTTCTAGCCAAAATTCAAGGGCAAGAAACACACAAATAATTTATTCCTTGGGGGGAAAATGAAACCCAAGAACAGGCTAGGGAAAGGTTGAGATTCCCCTCACTGACAAAAAGGCAAAGAACTGAAGCTACCCAAGGATACAAAAATAAATATGAAACTTTTGCCAAAGAAAGAGAAAGAATAGTTGATTCACCTACATTAAGTATAGTAGAGGAAATAAAAAAGACTCCTTCTAAGGCAAGTATGTATGATGCTCTTCAAATCCTAGGTCAAATCGATCTCCTATAGGAATCCCTAAGAACAATGAAAAATGGAGGTGGGACTACATCATCTTCAAAAATGGTTCTAATGAACTTGATGTCTGCCACTGGTAAGAATAGGCCACCACCCTTTTATTTGTCCCTTCAAATGGAAGGATGGGATTTCCACAACTGCATGATAGATTCAGGTGCTGCTACCACTGTGATACCCAAAGAAGTATGTGATATTATGGGAATGGAGTACACTAGGAGCAGCGCAGGTGTCCTATAGTTAGATGGTACTCCAGTAAAAACTATAGGAGTGATAAAGGATATTCCCATACGGCTGCATAAAATGCCTCAGATGACAGTCATACAAGAGGTAGTAGTCGTAGACTTGGAGCCCTATTTTGGTATGTTTCTATCCAAAGAATTCACAGTAAAGATAGTGTAGCACCCTAAAATTGGCGCAGTAAAACTTAGCAAATAATTAAAATTACCTTAGTAATAATTCAAATTCAAATCTCAACCCCAAAACCGCTCCAAAACTGCCTGCTACCCGTTTCCTCATTTTCCATGCCATTTTTAGAGTTTGTTTTGTCCGTTGGACGATATCGTCGCCGATCAGACGATATCGCCTCAGATCGGATGAATTCATCTGGAGAAGAACGTCCAGACGATTTCGTCCCAAAACTAATTTTTCATAATTAGCCTCTGTTTCAACGACGTCTCTAATCTGGGCAGAAGCGTGTCTGCACCGTTAGAGACCCTCCCCATTGGAGATCTCCCAAATTGGGATGATCCCCAACCTCCTAACCTCCCTCCTAAGCCTATTTAAACCTTAGGACCCCCCTTGACATTCCCCTGGCTGAATTTCCCTGTAATTTGATCTTTGCGTGCATTATAATACCCTGGATTATCATCTGCATTTGTGCTTTTCAAATTTTCTTGTAGGAACTTTGTCATTTTTCAGCCGGAGCAAGCTCAGATCGTCGCAGACGATCTTGTACAATTCGAGATGATTTCGCACTCTACAAATGATTTCGACTGCAGTCAACATTGGGGGCAATCAATGCCCAGAGTTTGCGCTTTTTCTATACCTTTCTGCTATTTTATTCTCCATCTAGTTAGTTTTATTATCATTTCCTATTATCCTGCATCTTGGAGTTCACCCATATAGCTTAAGTACATAATAACATCATGATTAGCTATTAAAGCATGATAATTTACTTGCATTTCTATTTGGGATTATCTTATTAACATCATTTTGTCATTTCACATCATTTTCCTTTATCAACATAACCGCATTTTCTCGTAGTCTCGTGTCCATTTCTCTCGATTGCAGTGTCTCTCGACGAATTCGTCGGATCTCGTACGATCCTCGTCGGATCGGAGACGATCCTGTCAAATTCTAGGCGATCTTGACTCGCTCAAAAATCAGAACCTCCATCGGACATCCGGAATCGGGTATGGTTTTTCTCATCTAGCTTGTTCTCTCGTATTTTCTGTTTAAATCTATTTTTTGTATTCATTTAAATCTGCATTTCATATAGAACAGCTTAGATTCATTTGGCTAAACCTAGGATTTGAATGATTAAAGATAAAATTGAACACATCAAACACATTCCCAACCTAGGCGTGGAGACTGCCACTAAACGTTTCCTGGTGAACCCCACCATCCGTCGAAAAATCACCTTAATACCCCTCCCCCGAGAGGCGGGACCTTCAAAGGGCCTCTCAGTCCGAGGTACCGTTCCATCCTTCTCGCATCCCCCTTTTGGGCGTGGATCCTTTAGCCTGAAGGTAAGGGTGCAAAAAATTTGGAGCGATACATTTTGGTGAACCCGACGTGAAACTAAAACCTTTTGAAAACAAAAACAAAAAAACATAGATGCATTTAAAATCATTGGAAAACTACTAAGTTGCATATCATGTTTAGATGGTAGCTCCTAAGAAAAGACTAGCAGTTACTATAAATGTTGAAAACCAATTAGCAGCCATAGAAATTAATTATGTGCTTAGTGTGCCTGAAACAGATAGAAACCAACTTTTGTGGGACGAACTTAATAGGAGACTAGATCTCATTTCATCTAGGTCAACTGAACTTAGGCAAATCAAGAGGTTTGTCCTAGATAGAATCCTGGATCCCGATCAACTCATTTTTTATCATGAACTTCAGAGAGCTTGCCATAGGTGGTTAGCAGATAGAAGAGCCCTTGTGTCTTCTGAGTTGTATACCTTTGAGGAATTCCTCGAGAATGCAGCCATAGTGCACCAATTCCTAGGTCGTATAGAGGACCAAGAAGCTGATCTTGCAGATAGGAAAAGGTGGAGGAGAGTTCCTAGAGCTGTGTTATATCGAGAATATTGCCACGAACTTTATTTCTACCAACCAGAATCTGAGACAGATAATATCACTATAGCACACTTTATTAAGTTCCTGAAAAACAATTTCCAATTTGAAGAGGAGCACTTTATGACTCCTGAAGAACTTGAGCCCGTTAATGATATTTATAAATTGTTTATAGAAAACTAGATCATTGCTTTCATTATTATTATTTCTTGCATTTAGTGTGTTGTTTGTTATCTTTATAATATTGTTATAAAAAACAAGAAAAACCAAAAACATAACAAAACCAAAACATTTTATTTTAAATACTATAGTAGGTATATAATTAAAATATATACCTCTTAAGCTTGTTGCATATATATATAAATATATATATTTGCTGAAATCTAAGTTTAAGCACAATGACTAGACTTAGGAATGGTAAACAAACTGAAGAAGAAGAAGAAGAAGATTGGTTAGGAAAGAAAACAAAAAAATCAAATGCCCTTCCTGAGGATCCAATTCCAAAAGGAGAAATTCTAGAACAGCCGTAAGATGAGCTTGTTGTAGATGAACAAGAAGAAAATGTTAAAGAGGAAGGATCCTCATCCCCTAGAATGGCTCCAGACGGAACTATTGCTTTTGATAACTTAGATCATTTCTGGAAATTTTTCAATAATAATATTGGTGCTCTTAATATGGCAGTTCGTATTGATAGAGGCCAAATTAGTGACACTCAAGCAGCCATGGAAGATATGTTTAACATACACACCAATCCCTTGTCCTTTGTTGATCAAGAAAGTGATAAAGCTGGACCATCCAATAGAGATATGGTCACTATGATTCAGAACATACAACAACAACAAGGTTACCCAACCCCCTAAGGAACCTCGTTATTGAGCCTAAAATCATCCCCACACAAAAGAGACCTTCATTCACCGCTTTATTTCGCCAAACTATTGATCAATATGCTTCAAATCGACAAAAACCTAAAATGAAGCCAAACACCAATTTTCAACAATCTGGGATACAACATAATACAACTTCAAAACTTCTTCATAACACCCTTCCTACCAACAATTTACACAATAGCAATATAGCATCTAATCTTCATGTCCCTCCATCATATACTCACAAATCCCATATTAATGCCCTACCGAACCAATATGGTGGGCAAACCAAGTAATCTGGAAGCCATGGTGAAACAGTTAGCTTCCCGCATGGACCAGATAGATCCCTACCGTCCCTCGTATAATTATCGAGAGATATGTAGTCAACCTTTGGATCCCATAGTTGTAGCACAACCATACCCTAAACACTTTCCCATGCCCGTCCTGCCTATATATAAAGGAACTGAAGATCCCATAGAGCATCTTCGTATGTTTAGGATAGCATGTCATGATATATCACATGATGACTTGCTATTACTAAAAATGTTCCCAAAAAGTTTAGGAGGAATGGCATTAGAGTGGTATTATCAACTACCCACTCATTCTTTGAGAAATTTTGAAGAAACAACTGAATCTTTTGTCCATCAATTTAGTGCCTACATCGAGAGACACGTGACCATTAAAGATTTATACAACTTAAAACAAGACAAAGATGAATGTTTTGCTGATTTCTTAGCTAGATGGAGGCAGCTTGATAGGAAAACCGCACTTTGTGCTACCTTATAGGGAAATGTTGGATATTTTTATTAATAATTTGCAAGAACAAATATCCTATGAATTATCAATCGCTACCTTGACCACCTTCGATCAAGCTATAGACTTAGCTCGAAGGGTGGAAGATGCTCTCATTAGAAGAGGTCAGCTTAAAAAGAAAGATGATGAGAAAACATCCATAAATCAATATAAAAACAAACAAGTTGTGGGTGACGGAGTCACTGATAGTAGAAACATTGCTAATGTTAATACTACGAAAACAACGGAGAAGTTTATATTAAAACCTCCTGATAAACCACCCCGAGAATTTACTAGATTGAATCAACCATTATCAACTATTCTACCTCAATTACTAGCACGAGGCTTGATTCAATTACCAACTATCCGGGAACCTGATCCAACTATACCCGGATACAGAGCTGATTTACATTGTGATTTCCATAGAGGACCTGGACACTCTACCAACTCTTGTAAAATATTAAAACATAAAATACAAGATCTGATTGATAATAATGAAATGGAGGTGCAAGCCTTTCAACCTAAACAAAATGCTCCTAATAATGCTCAAAAGAACATTCCCCAAAATCAGAATCAAAATGCTAATCAATCATTAGACATATTTCAACATCCTTTACCAAAACATGGCAAAGAGGTGGCTAATCAAATCGAACATCATAATGTTCCCCCTCCTACCCGATATGTAGGGACTATTAGCGGACAATTACCTGTTCAGGATCCCCAAATATTTGGCACAACTTTCTCCATGGTCACGACCAGACCCCTGTATAATACTCAAACACCGGATCCTAGTGATGTAGAATCAGATACCGAAAGTGAAATAGACATCACCTCAAACCAATCGAATAGTTCTAAAAATGAATCAGATCCGATTCAACCTATCACAGATGCTATGGTTTCGGAAGAACCATTTCCTAGAAGAGTTACTACTCGACCCTCTTCTAATCAGTTCCTTCCTAATGAACAAGCCATAAACGCTCAACCGAGACCAGTTCAACGTCTTCAATATAACATTGTAGGTACCATCGGAGTTGTTACTAGCACAACAAAGCTCAAAACTCTCAACAGGATCAAACTCGAATGGATGGATCAGCTCCATTTGTTTTGAAAAATCCCAATAAAGGGAATCATATGTCTAATGTTCAACCTAAGCCTCCTTACAATATTAATGAACAATTATCCAATACTACAGCCATAATTTCCCTTTTGGACTTGTTAAGATCTTCTCCTACCCATAGAGATGAGTTAATGCTTACATTAAGCCAAATGATGGTACCTCAAAATATTCAACCTGAAGCCATGTCCAATACTATCATCACTCGAGAAGTCGATTGTATTGACTTTCGAGATAGAGATATCCCACAACATAGTTTACATAAGGATAACCCCTTATATATTACTACCCTAATTGGAGATGTAGCTGTTAAACGAGTCTTGATTGATAATGGTTCATCTTTAAACATATGCACTTTTGACTTCTACCAAAGATTTGGCTTTAGGAGTGACGAGATGAAAAGAACGGATATGATTATCAAAGCCTTCAATGACGAGACACAAGAAACGTGTGGAGTCATTACTATACCCTTGCAAGTTGGTCCTAGAACCCTAGATACAACCGTGTTTATTGTACATTGCCCCGCATCGTACAATATACTCTTGGGTCGCCCTTGGATCAATGCGATGCGAGCGGTTCCCTCCACTTTACATTAGTGTGTCAAATTTGAATTTAAAAACCACTTGGTCACTATTCATGGTGATCCTAGACCCTTTGATATGTGTGCTTTGGCAGAACCCGTTGGAGTGCAATTTTGCCCCGCCCTGTCATCCACACATCCTAGTTCTTATCATCCGTCCAAACGTGTGAAACACACACCCATAACATCATCTACCCCATCAACTACACCTATACATTTAACTCAACCATCTTCTCGAACAAAACCACACTAGAACCTCAAAAAGATCTTAAATCCACAACCAATCCTTCATGTTCCATCCCTATAATTTCAAAACCTATAGACCCATTTATTAACACCTCCACATCATCTACATCTATCATACCTTCCACATCTAAAGATATAGGGAATGATCCTTCTACATCTTATGCTCTTTCTGATGAACTCTTACCTGATTTATCTAAAATTCTTATATCAGAAAAAAATGCTTCTATGCAAGATTCCATTATCTTAAGTAATTTTCCACCATCTCCTCGTACTTTGGGCCTCCCACAACCTATGGGAAGTACTTACCAAGTCGGGAGTTGTGCTTTTATTTATAAAGGATATGATTGGGGCAGAATACCCCGAAACATCAAGACACATTATGATGGATATGCTAGGTGCTATTTTGCTAATGAATATATTAAAGCTAAACCCATAATGCTTAAAATGGGATATAAAGGGAAAGGCTTGGGACCTTTCCAAAATGGTATGAAAGAACCTTTCGAGGTAGAACCATGGCCCGCCCGATGTGGTGTGGGCCTATTTCCTAGTAAGGGTCAACCCTTCCCTTTTGAAGATAATGATCAACTCATATGTTATCAAGATTATTTAGATGGGCATGATGATTTGCCTCTAAAAAATCAGCCATTTACATGTAATATGCTATCCATAGCTTATCCTGAAATGATTGTTGAATCCGACGATGAGTTGGAGGGAGATATTTTTCATGATGTCTCCGTTGAAGAGTTGTTACACAATGATTTTTATTTTGATGGTTCTATACCTACTATAGCCCAGCTTGAGGCCACGACTCCTCAAGATGAATTATCCAAGTTAACCTTAAAGGAATTACAAGAATTGGGCGTTTCACCCGCCCCACCTAATTTTGAAAGAGATCTACACATGGAAGTAGAAAACGTCATTAAGGTTAACATTGGAACTGAGGATAATCCTCACATAATCAGTATTGGATCAGAATTAAGTCAAGAAAAACAAGAGCAATACATTGCATTTCTTAAAGAATATGAAGATGTCTTCGCTTGGACATATGAAGATATGCCAGGTTTAGACCCTTCTGTAGTCATGCATCACCTAGTAGTCCATCCGGATGCTAAACCCGTTAAACAAAAACTTAGAAAAATGCATCCCAAAGTGGCCCCGCTAGTCAAAGGGGAGTTAGAAAAACTCCTGAATGTTGTTTTTATACAGGCTATTGATTATGCTGAATGGATCTCGAATGTAGTTCCAATCACCAAGAAAGAAGCTACCAAAGTTAGGGTTTGCACAGACTTTAGAGATATTAACGCTGCATGCCCTAAAGATGATTTTCCTCTTCCAAACATGGATCAAATCATTGATTTTACTGCTGGGAGTGGAATGATGTCCCTAATGGATGGATTTTCCGGTTATAATCAGATCAGGATAGCTCCTGAAGATCAGGCTAAAACAACCTTTATTACCCCTTGGGGTACCTTTTGTTGGAAAGTGATGCCATTTGGTTTAAAGAATGCAGGCGCAACATATCAACGAGCCATGACTTATATCTTTCATGATATGATGCATGATATCCTACATGATTATGTAGATGATATTATAGCTCGCTCCATTAATGAAGATGATCATTTAGATGATTTAAGGAAAGTATTTAATCGGTTAAGAGAATATCTTATTCGATTAAATCCAACCAAATGTATATTCGGAGTCAAGTCCGATAAACTATTAGGGGTTTTAGTTTCTTTACGTGGTATCAAAATCGACCCTCTCAAGATTGTGGCTATCACTGATATGCCCGCACCCACCAATATATCTGAGTTACGAAGTTTACAAGGTAAGCTTCAAGCCATCCGTCGCTTCATCGATAAGTTGGCGGACAAAACCAGTCCCTTTCTTAAGCTCCTTAAGAAGGATGTCCCTTTTAATTGGGACGACGAATGTAAGGAAGCTTTTGAACTTCTCAAACAATACCTCCTTAACCCACCTGTGCTTTCACCGCCTAGACCTGATCGCCCATTTCTCCTATATATTTCAGCTTCAGATTTTGCTTTAGGAGCTATGTTAGCTCAGCTTGATGATGAGAAGAGAGAGCGTGCTAATTATTACATTAGCAGAACCCTCATCAGTTATGAAACCCGCTACACAACATTAGAAAAACTATGTCTAGCAGTCATATTTTCTATGCAAAAATTATGCCATTATATGCTCAGTAAGAGAAAATATATGTCATTGCTAAATATGATCCCTTGCGATATCTCATGAGTCGACCTTATTTATCGGGTCGCACAACAAAGTGGGTTCTTGCTCTAAGCGAGTTTGAACTCACGTTCATAGGACAGAAGTCTGTTAAGGGTCAAATCATAGCAGATCAATTAGTTGCTGCACCCTTAGAGTCTACCCATCCCCTCATCATTGAGTTTCTGGATGAATGCCTTCAATTAGAGGCATACCATGTTGAACAATGGTCCTTATACTTTGATGGAGCCCGATGCATGAGTGGGGCTGGTGCAGGTATTATTTTAATATCTCCACAAAAACACATTATACCTTTGTCCTTTAAATTAACATTTGCTTGCACCAATAATACCGCTGAATATGAAGCTCTAATCCTTGGATTACGAGCTGCCTTGGCACTAAAAATTAAACATCTGCTAGTTTTTGGTGATTCTCAACTTGTTATAAACCAAATTAATGAAGTTTATCAGACCAGAGATGATAAATTATGCCCATATAAAGCATATGTTTTACAATTAATATCTCTATTTGATCAAGTTACCTTGGAAGCTATTCCTCGAACTAGCAACCGTGCGGCTGACGCTATGGCCGCAACTGCATCTCTTCTGCCCTTGGAGTTAGATGACGAATATGCCACCATCATTATTCATCGACTCCAGGAACCCGCTTCAAATAAGTCATGCTTAGAACCTTTGGATGTGTTTCTAATCAATGAAACTACTCCTGAACCTTGGTATACGGATATATTTGATTTTCTTCACAATGGGACTTTCCCTGCCAGTTCTAATAGGAACCAACGTCGGTTATTACGTAGACGAGCAAGTCGATTTGTAATAATTGGCAATACTTTATATAGGAGATATTTTGAAGGTATCCTCTTGAGATGTTTGAATCTAGAAGAATCCAAATCAGCTTTGAGTGAAGCCCACGATGGATCTTGTGGAGGACACTTCAGTGGTAGTGTCATTGCTAAAAAGCTCCTTAGGATAGGCTACTTTTGGCCTACCATGGAGAATGATGCACATGATTATGTGCGCCATTGCGACAAGTGCCAGAAACATGCTGACCTTGTCCATGCGCCTGCGCAAGAGCTGCAGGCTATTTCATCTCCTTGGCCCTTTTCAAAATGGGGCTTAGACATTATTGGCAAAATTAATCCCGTGTCATCTGATGGACACAAATTCATCATAACCGCCACTGAGTATTTCACGAAGTGGGTTGAAGCTATGCCTTTAGCTTCCCGCACTCGGAACACAAGTCTCTAAATTTATTTTTAATCAAATCATTTGTAGGTTCGGAATTCCTGCAAATCTCATCTCGTACAATGGAACTTGTTTCAAAAATAAAGATGTTAAGAAATTATGCCAAAAATATAAGATTCAACATCGATGGTCCACTCCCTATTATCCTCAGGGTAATGGCCAAGCAGAAGCATCCAACAAAACCTTAATCAAAATTCTCAAAATATTGGTCAATAAATCTGGCCGCGACTGGCACATTCAATTATATCCAACTTTGTGGGCATATCGCACTAGTGTTCGAACTCCCACTGGAACTTCACCTTTTGTTTTGGTTTATGGCGCTGAAGCTATTTTTCCCTTTGAATTAGAAGTTCCTTCTTTGGCTCTACTACTTCAAGATACCAAAGTAGGGGATGAATATCGAGCTGGCAGACTCAACCACTGGAACTCCTAGATGAAAAGCGCATCAATGCTTTGGAGCATCTTCGTGCCTACCAAAACAAGCTTAAAAGATCATATGCTAAGAAAGTTCGTCATCGATCCTTTGAGGTCGACGACCTTGTTTTAAAAGAAAATCAAAAAAATACTAATGCAACTAAAGACCTTAAAGGTAAATTTGAGCCCAACTGGCTTGGACCATACATTATCACTCGCTAAATTTGAATCGGGAGCATACAAATTAGCTACCTTAGATGGTAAAGATTTAAAAGAACCTATGAATATTATGCATCTTAAGCGATATTACGCATAAAATTTGGTCATTTCACCATTTGTATATATTTTGCATGTTGTCTCATTTTAAAAATATATATATAATTGTTTAAACAAAAACAAACAAAAATAAAAGTAAAAACAACAATATTATAGACTCTTTCGAAACCAAAAAAATAGAGAAGAAAGAGAGAGTCAAAATTATCAAACTCCTCAAAAGTATTTGTTGTATATATTTCTTCTTGAAGTATTGCAGTTATATTTTCAAATTATTTTGGATAAATTAGCATTTATTTGGAATCCCTCACTTTTGCAAACACAAAAATAAATATCTTGATTTTATCTCGCATGATTACTAATCTCTCTTATATCAAAGTCCACAAAATTCAATTAAATAAAGTTTGAGCACAGAGAATTGATCTTGTTATTTACTTAAACCAAGCATATCCTTTCACAATAAAATGATTATATTTGTAATGTCCATGCTATGCTACATAGTAGAAGTGGTTTCTTGAGCGAAAAGTTTCCCCCGCTATCCTATCATGCACATGGTCTAGAATCTTTGAGAATTGACAAAAGGACAAGCTCACCCCTACCCGGAATAAAAATCCCTTGCTCTACAGACTAATCCGAGCAAGTATCCCTAGCATAGGAAGAAAAGAAAAGTTCAAGAAAAAGAGAAAAAGAAAAAGGTTATTTCAGCATTATCTCAAATATCAAGCCAAAATACAAAAGTACAAAAAAAAAAAAAGAGCAAAGAAAGCAAAAGCAAATGCAATAAAATCCCTTTCCCTACCCATTGAAAAGAAAAGAAGGGTTGATGAGCTTGAATCCCTGGAATTCTCAAATTATTCGAAAACTGTGAGGTAAGCCCCATAACAGGTGGTTTGTGCCCAACCCGCTTGGCCTTGGGTAACTCCTAGTGTGGTGATATGTCTGTCACATTAGCGACCTTCTTTTGTACAGACCTATGTCTCGCTTATGGATTAGCTAGCTCTTGATAACCCGACCTACATAGTAGTCCGGTACGGTTATATGCATCTAAATCATGGTTAATGAACACTTATTTGGTTAATTCAAATCACTTGTATCAAATTATCTTGCTCAAAACCGGTAAATGAACAATGCAATTGCACACACATTTGTATTTGAGAGATTTTGTGTATCATTATGATAAATCAAGATCGGAAATGAACTCACATACGCACATGGGATTCCTTATAAATCTAACTTTTGTCTTTAAGATACTTTGAAATATTTTTTGCAAATTGTCTGGAATAATTTCATTTTCTCATCTGAGAACAATTGTTTAGTATAAAGACAACTACATGCATTATAAAAAAAAAATCAAAATCATTTTCAAAAACATGCAATAAAGTTACATTTATATATAACTTTTTGACTTTCGCGACGATGGTATAGTTCCAAAACCAAAATTGGAATTTTATGCCTAGCGCAAGTCCTCATCTTTATATTTTCTCGTTTATTTTCAAAAAATTAAAAATCAACCATGCAATAAAACTATTATATCAATTTCTTCTTTGGATTTCGCGATGATGGTATAAGTCTATACCTATAATTCTATGCCTAGCGCAAACCATCGTTCTAATTTTCTTTTCCATATATTTTAAAAACAAAATTCATCAAAACATGTGACTTGCATCATTATGTTACACAAATATGCTTTACAAACAAACAAACACTTATTCTATTTCATGACATTATGTTCAAATTCAGTTTTTGCAACCATGGTATAAATTCTAAGGAATTGTTCAAAATTTTATCATACTTAGGAATTTATGCCTAGCAAAATCATATTTCTTTTCGTATTTCATGCATACTATTTTTATGAAAATCTGAAAACAAATCACCATCATCATCATTATCTCCATCATTACAACACAAAGTCTTAAGACAGTCTCTTAAGCACTCTTTTACTTTTTAACAATATTTCTATACTGGGATTAGCTTGACGACCGAGTGAGCGGCGACTCCATGAAATGGTCTATAATAGCGACAATGTCCTTTGAAATTATTGTTAGAAGTCCCCTTTTATTTTTTTATCAAATCGCACCACAACCACCAATTTGTTTACATCAGATTATTTCATTTAAAATCTTACAGCATGATATCAAATTATAATATTTCAAAACAACATAATTACATGAATCATCAAATCAATCACACCAAAACATTAAAGCATCATACAAACATAAGCCAAGTCATATCACAAAAATATCTCATATATATACATATCTCAAAAATATGTACTATCATTAAAACTGGATTGGTATGCCACAATCTACATATTGGCATACTCAATCCTCTCAAACCATATATACAATGTAGTGCAGTAGCCTAGCCTCGAGAACCCCTCGAGCTCTCAACCTCATCTCCTCCCCCACCCTGAGGTGGACGAGGTGGCCCCATCGTAGTATGTGTGGTACTATGAGTCCTAGTCGTCGATCGAGATGAAGTCCTCGATGACCCAACCCCGATCGGATCTCGCAATATCGACTGGCAGTTGTACCCTCTAACCCTCTGGCACCAGCTGGAAGTATATACCCTGATAGAAGGTGGTCTGAGCAACCGACCGTGCCAGCTCCCGAGTGCTCGCTCCTCCGCTCCGTGCTCTGAGGCGTGCGACCTCATCTCTGAGCTGTGTGGCCTCAGCTCGATGTCGTGCAGCCTCATCCTGTAAAGTCTGCACCTGAGCCTGGAGACGAACAGTCTCCGCCCAGAGAGTAGCCATCTCGCTACTCTCTCCTACCTCGACACCCTTGCCCTTATCGAGCGATGGTGGCCTCTCTCTCCATGGAGAAGGGGGTCTCTCCTCCCTCCTCTCCCACTGCCATGGCCTCTGCTGAGCCTGTGGCCTCCTCTGCTCTCTCCCGCCATGACCCTGTGCCACCTCAATGGCCGCCTGGCACCGCCTCCCCATCCGATGCACAACTACATGAATCGGACCCTGAGCCCTCGTCATCCGAGGAGGGCGGATGCCTGCGTACCAGGCATCATAGCCATCAGCAACCCCTGTGTCGTCCCCATCCACTGGCTGAATGGGGGCATCGTCCACGTCCTCACTCTAGAAGCACTGCATATCTGGAGCCCCACTGACTGTAGTGTTATCCCGGATGGTCCGAGAAAACTCGTAGTCCCTGAGAGATGGGATCCCCTATTGTAGACCGAACTGCCTCAAAACTCGGTCATAGCGATGGAGCTCCACCTCTCTCCTCTCCATCCTCAGCCAACAGGTTCGCCTAACATGAGCCAGCTCCTGTCCATCCTCGGCCCACCCTGGATGATCTCTCCAAGGCCTCCAGGTGATCTGGTCGGAGACAAGGTCATCAAGTAGTCTCCGGGACATTGGCAGATCTATCCGCCGCTGTGACCCTCTCCGGAGCCACCGTAGAAAGCTCGGGGCCTCTCCCCATCAATCCCTATCAGTGGGAGCCCTACCGGCCTTCGCACCATGATGTGCTCCCAGCACCAAACCTGTAGTAGTGATGTCATGACCAGACATCGACCGCCCTTGTATACGACCCCATGCAGGATCCTATACAATCGGCATAGTACAAAGCTCCCCCAAGAAAACCTATACCCGTGGTCTCTCATGTCGTAGACCACATCTGTCAATAGCCATGGTACTCTGCATCCACTCGATGGCATAGCAGACAGACCACCTACCACCCCAACCAAAACCTCGTGTCAGCCTAGATGCCCTAGGCATCCGGCGTAGCGACTCGATGTTCACTCCGCCCTTCTCCAGGGCGAAGCTCGGATCTTCGCATAGTCGCATCATCACGTGGCCCTGATTGGCCATGGGAGTTATTAGCCATCCTTGTATGGGGATCCTCAAAATCCTCCATACATCCTCCAATGTGGGAGTCATCTCCCCTGTCGATAACTGGAAACAAGAAGAACCCGGATACCACCTCTCCGCTAGGGCCGTCAATAGCCCCATATCTGTAGAAACCTCGTGGCATATCTGCCACATGCCGTAAGCCGACTTGAGCCAACCGATCTCGCTCCGCCTGAGATAGAGCGGCCAAGTCATCCCTCAGCCCATCGTATTTCCATTCTCTCGCTCTTTAGTAATCCTCTCTCGCAACATAAACAACAAAACAATAAAAATCATTAATAAAACAGTGATTAAAAATGCAAGTAAAACAAGTTCAATTTCATACAAATGATGATATCGTCCACTATTGGACGATATCGTCCAAAATTTGAGCAAATTCGTCTCCGATTTCGCAAGAGGGAATCGTCCCTTATTGGACGAAATCGTCTCCATATCGCTGATTTCGCCCTTGGACGAAATCGGCGATATCGAGACGATTTCGACGAAATTGAGACGATTTCGTCCCGACGACGTCGACGGCCCAAAAATGGCCGCGATGCTCAAAAATCATTCAAAATCAATCTAAAAAGCATGAAATTCAAAATTAAAGCATTCTAAATTAAGTTTGGACCCTTACCCGTAGCCCGCGTCGGACCTCTGTCGATCTGTGCGCTGTCTCGACCATTCTTGTCTGCAGAGCTCTAGAAACCAGGAAAATGAATAGTAATAATGAATTAGGGTTTTTCCCTATTTTTCTTAATTTTATTCAAAACACTTAACAACATTTTAAATTTTTTTCTTTTTCGCGTTTTTACCTCAAACGTTCGATTTGGGTAAAAACACGGAGGGGGCACCATAGTAAGTTGTCGTACGATTCGACCTAGAATCGTCGCCTAAAAATGGGAATAAATTTTTGCTTTCTCGTAAATCGAGAAGAACTCGTCTTTAACGCATTTTCTTTGAAAAATTTGCTAAAGAGGGGGCAAAATGTAGCACCCTAAAATTGGCGCAGTAAACCTTAGCAAATAATTAAAATTACCTTAGTAATAATTCAAATTCAAATCTCAACCCCAAAACCGCTCCAAAACCGCCTGCTACCCGTTTCCTCATTTTCCATGCCATTTTTAGAGTTTGTTTTGTCCGTTGGACGATATCGTCGCCGATCAGACGATATCGCCTCAGATCGGACGAATTCGTCTGGAGAAGAACGTCCAGACGATTTCGTCCCAAAACTGATTTTTCATAATTAGCCTCTGTTTCAACGACGTCTCTAATCTGGGCAGAAGCGTGTCTGCGCCGTTAGAGACCCTCCCCATTGGAGATCTCCCAAATTGGGATGATCCCCAACCTCCTAACCTCCCTCCTAAGCCTATTTAAACCTTAGGACCCCCCTTGACATTCCCCTGGCTGAATTTCCCTGTAATTTGATCTTTGCGTGCATTATAATACCCTGGATTATCATCTGCATTTGTGCTTTTCAAATTTTCTTGTAGGAACTTTGTCATTTTTCAGCCGGAGCAAGCTCAGATCGTCGCAGACGATCTTGTACAATTCGAGACGATTTCGCACTCTACAGACGATTTCGACTGCAGTCAACATTGGGGGCAATCAGTGCCCAGAGTTTGCGCTTTTTCTATACCTTTCTGCTATTTTATTCTTGCATCTAGTTAGTTTTATTATTATTTCCTGTTATCCAGCATCTTGGTGTTCACCCATATAGCTTAAGTGTATAATAACATCATGATTAGCTATTAAAGCATGATAATTTACTTGCATTTCTATTTGGGATTATCTTATTAACATCATTTTGTCATTTCACATCATTTTCCTTTATCAAGGATAGCTGCATTTTCTGTAGTCTGTGTCCATTTCTCTGATTGCAGGTCTCTGATGAATTCGTCAGATCTCAGATGATCCTGTCAGATCGGAGACGATCCTGTCAAATTCTAGGCGATCTTGACTGCTCAAAAATTAGAACCTCCATCAGACATCCGAAATCAGGTATGGTTTTTCTCATCTAGCTTGTTCTCTGTATTTTTTGTTTAAATCTATTTTTTGTATTCATTTAAATCTGCATTTCATATAGAACAGTTTAGATTCATTTGGCCAAACCTAGGATTTGAATGATTAAAGATAAAATTGAACACATCAAACACATTCCCAACCTAGGCGTGGAGACCGCCACTAAACGTTTCCCCGGTGAACCCCACCATCCGTCAAAAAATCACCTTAATACCCCTCCCCCGAGAGGCGGGACCTTCAAAGGGCCTCTCAGTCCGAGGTACCGTCCCATCCTTCTCGCATCCCCCTTCCGGGCGCGGATCCTTTAGCCTGAAGGTAAGGGTGCAAAAAATTTGGAGCGATACAGATAGGAGGATACTTATCCTTAGATTATTATCATTTGGAGATACCTTTCAAAGGTAGAAGGGTCAAGATTTTTAATGAGAAACCATCGACGTTTCATGTAGAAAAGATGGGTAAAACTGACCATGTAAATATGATGACTGAAGAAACAATAGAAGAAGATCTAATAGAAGAAACATTAGAAGAGCTCCAAGCTGAGGATGAGTTTTCTCTACAGAATTTCAATGCCATAATAGAAACAGAAATAGGAAACTATTCTATTGAGAAAACAAAAAGAAAATTGATACCCTCCATAGAAAAGGATGGTTCTTTGAATCAATTTTGGAAGCTTTTCTTTGATGGGGCTAGGTGCAAGAATGGAGCTGGTGCCGAAATAGTTTTTATTTCTCCCACCGGAGAGGAAAAGGTTTTCTCTTATAGGTTGACTTGGAGTTGTTCCAATAACGTAGTAGAATATGAGGCTTTGTGCTTAGGGTTAATAAAGGCTAAGAAATTGGGAATCAAATAGTTACTTGTCTATGGAGATTCAAAACTTATTGATAATCAAGTCACCAAAAAATGTATAAGTAAACAACATTATTTGAAGGCTTACAGGAACAAAGTGTGGGATCTCTTAGAGGCCTTTGAGGCCCTAAATATAAATTTTATCCCTAGAGAACAGAATACCCACATAGATTTTTTAGCTTCAGTGGGAGCTAATTTTTGTCTTGTAAGTAATGTTATTCAGAAGTCTAAAACTATTAGACTTATATACAAGCCTTCAGTGCCTGATAAAAATATTTTCTAGCAAGTTTTTGAAAATTATGAATAGATACTAGATTTCTTAATCCATGAAATGAATTTCTCAGCCAATCGAGATTTGCAGGATGAAGAGGAAGAGGATATTATTTAGTTAAAAAACAATCATATTCGTAAGGGTCTCATTACCCTTGAAAGCCTGTTTGATAACAATGATAGAGCAGTTGGCCAAAAAATCAAGGTCGATAAAAGAAGATACAAAGATGTAAATTTGGAGCCAGGCAAAATTATTAAGGTTGGAATTAGTTTTACAAAAGAGGAAGTGAACCAGATCAGAGAATTGTGTAAAAAAATCCCTGACATCATAGCTTGGGTGTATAGTGATCTAAAAGTGTACAATAAAGATGTTATTCAACATACCATAGAATCAGAAGAAGGAGCTAAGCCTTTTAGGCAAAATAAAAGACCAGTGAATCCAAAGATAGAATCTTTGATGAAACAAGAACTGCTAAAACTCCTTCAAGCTAAAATAGTATACCTTGTTAAACACTCCACCTGGGTGGCAAACTTGGTACCAGTCAGGAAGAAAAATGGAGATATCATATTGTGTGTAGATTTCAAAAATCTGAACAGAGCATCACTCAAAGATCATTATCCGCTACCTTAGATTGACCAAATGCTACACACAGTTGCAAGAGTTATGCAACTCTTACAGTTAGAAGAACAAAGAGAGCAATCATACAATCACAATCAGAAGCATATGGCAGATCATCGAAGGATGGTTCAACAAAAAGACAACTGCCAAAAAATTTAGAGTGGGAGACTTGGTTTTGAAATGGAATGTAAAGAAAGCGAAGCTAGGTAACCATGATAAATTTGATGTTTTCTGGGAGGGACCATTTGAAATTGTTTCAGAGAAACAGTTCAATGCTTTCGAGTTGAAATATCAAGATGGATTGGTTCTTCCCATCACGGTGAATGCATTTCACCTAAAGTTATATTTTTGTTGAGAAATTAGAAAAGGAATTATATGTACAATATAATATAAGTATATTCAGACAATATTTGTAAATATTATCATTTTTCGGCCTTAAAAAAAAAATTCAGTCGTAGCCAATCAGAAGTCGACATTTTTTTTTTGAATAGAGATACTAAGGTATACAGGGATTTTTGACGAGGTAATGTTCACATTTAATCTAAGTGCATTTTCCTATGTTCTTTGTCTTTCTATGAAATATTATTTTTACAACTACATTGTTGACTCCGTTTCCCAATGGATAAAGGCCTGGTTCAAAATTTTTGCAAGTAAAAAATCCCCTGGAAGGCGCCAAGAATGTTAGTCAAAAAGTGACTAACTACAAAAAAACAACTAATGCACCTTTTTGCATATTTTCCAAGAAGACCAAAGTGGCCCATATGCTAAAGATCAAAGAAAAAGCAAAACACCACAAGAAGGAAAAAGTGTCACGATATCGCGACATGTTGCATTTTCGCGGTCCAAAGCAAAGAGAAAGAGCAAGGAGGAAAAAGTGTCGCGATATCGCGACATGTTGCATTTTCACGAGAAAAAGCAAAGAGAAAGAGCAAGGAGGTAAAAGTGTCACGATATCGCGACATGTTGTATTTTCACGGCTAAGAGCAACAAAAGGGAGCAAGGAGGCAAAAGTGTCGTGATATCACGACATGTTGTATTTTCATGGCTAAGAGCAACAAAAGGGAGCAAGGAGGCAAAAGTGTCGCGATATCGTGACATGTATTTTTGCGGCTAAGAGCAACAAAAAGGAGCAAGGAGGCAAAAGTGTCGTGATATCGTGACATGTATTTTTGCAGCTAAGAGCAACAAAAAGGAGCAAGGAGGCAAAAGTGTTGCGATATCGTGACATGTATTTTTGCGGCTAAGAGCAACAAAAGGGAGCAAAGAGGCAAAAGTGTCGCGATATCGCGACATGTTACATTTTTGTGGCTAAAGAGAAGAGAAAGAGCAAGAAGGAAAAAGTGTCGTGATATCGCGACATGTTGCATTTTCATGGCCAAAAGCGACAAAAGAGAACAAAGAGGCAGAAGTGTCGCGATTTCGCGACATGTCACATTTTCGTGGTGCAAGAAGAAGAATCAAGCTGAAGACATAGAAATGTCATGATTTCACGACATGTCTCATTTTTGTGGCGGGAGGCAGCTAAAGAGCAAAGTAAGAGATGAATGTCGTGATTTCGTGACATGTCTCATTTTCACGGCGGGAGGCAGCAAAAGAGCAAAGTAAGAGACGAATGTCACGATTTTGCGACATGTCTCATTTTCGCAGCTGGAAGCGACAGAAGAGCAAAGCAAGAGATAAATGTCACAATTTCTCGACATGTCTCATTTTTGCGGTTGGAAGCGGCAGAAAAGCAAAGCAAGGAAAGAATGTCGTGATTTTGTGACATGTCTCATTTTCGTGGCTGGAAGTAGCAGAAGAGCAAAGTAAGAGATGAATGTCGTGATTTCATGACATGTCTCATTTTCATGGTTGGAAGCGGTAGAAAAGAAAAGCAAGGAAAGAATGTCGTGATTTCATGACATGTCTCATTTTCGCAACTGGAAGCGGCAAAAGAACAAAACAAGGAAAGAATTTCGCAATTTCATGACATGTCTCGTTTTCACAACTGGAGGCGGCAAAAGAGAAAATATAGGAAAGAATGTCGCGATTTTGTGACACACCAGCTGTAAATGAATAAAATGTATTTTTGGCAATCAAAGGCATGCACTGACACCAAGAAGTGATTTTTGACATGATTATCAGAAATCTAGGATAGAGCAGGCTTGCGGATGATTGAAAATGTGACACGCTCATATAGAATCTAATCTACAGAGAAGATATCTAATTCATAGAAGACTTGTTGTGTATTATTAGAAACTACAGATGATTGCTTGTAAAATAGTAAGATGTACTTAGAAAAAGATACTCTTTTAGGGTATATATAGGGGTGAGCGACTCTAGAAAAAGGGTTGGCTCTTGGACGTTTACAAGACTGAATGCATGTACTTCGAATACAAGCAATAAAATCACATCTCCCATTGGCTTCTGGTTTATATCGTGCAAGTGTATGTATTAATGTTCTTTATTTCTGCTTACAATATTGAATTGTAAATTGAGTTTGTTCTTATACCTGAACTTTCACAATACATAAATCATATTGCTGGAATGAGAATCTAATATATACGCATGTTAAACAAAATATTAGAAATCATATCTGGAATTATATAATTTCTGCATGGAAATGTGTTTAAATTCTTTGGATAGAAGTAAGTAAATTTGTCTTTGTTGTTGTCTAATCTGCACCATAGAAAAGTTCTAGCTTTGGCTATATTTCCTGTTGGCAATTTTGGGTATATTTTGGGTACATTGCCTTTGCTCAAGTATATAAGTTGTCATTGATGTCAAGAAGCTTTTGAAGGAATTTGATTTGATGTCAAATAATTTGTTTTGATGAAGGTTACGGCATGACAGTTTCAAAGGTCTTTTGCAAACCCCAAGCTGATAGGTTCGAAAGAAAGTAAGTTGGAAAAATGTCGCGATATCGCGACATGTCGCATTTTCGCGACTTAAGCAGGAGAGAGAAAGCTTTTTAGAAAAGTGTCGCGATATCGCGACATGTCGCATTTTTGCGACTTAAGCAGGAGAGAGAAAGCAAGTTAGAAAAGTGTCGCGATATCGCGACATGTCGTAGTTTCGCGACTCAAAGAGGAGAGAGAATGTACGGAGTCAGAAATGTCACGATTTCACGACATATTGCAAGGAAGGTTGTACGGACGAAAAAGTGTCACGATTTCGTGACATGTTGCAGGAGAGAGAGTTCGAAAGAAAAAGTGTCACGATTTCGTGACATAATGCAGAAGAGAGAGTCCGTAGTGTGAATTGTCGCGATTTCGCGACAAGTTCGAAGAGAGAGAAAGTAACACGAAAAGTGTCACGATTTCGTGACATGCTGCAAATGAAAATGTTCCAAGTAAGAACTATCATGATTTCGTGACATGCAGCAAAGGAAAGGTTTCGAAGTAAGAAATGTCACGATTTCATGACAGGTTGAAGAGAAAGCTTACGGATGCAGAAAGTGTCACGATTTCATGACAGATTGAGATGGCAGCATACGGTTGGAGAAAGTGTCATGATTTCATGACAGAAATAGAAAGCAGGTCTTCAACAAGAGAAGAGTCACGATTTCATGACAGAAGCAAAATGAAAGAGCATGGAAGAAGAAGCGTCATGATTTCATGACAAATTCAAGAAGGAAGAGCTCAAAGGCGAAAGCATCATGATTTCATGACATGTTCCATTTTCATGGGCGTAAGGCAGAGAAAAGCACAAGGCAGCGAAAGTGTCACGATTTCATGACATGTTCCATTTTCGCTAGTGCAAGCAAGAAAGAGTGCAAGGAAGCGAAAGTGTCACGATTTCATGACATGTTCTACTTTCACGGGTGCAAGCCGAGAAGAGGTTAAGAAAGTGAAAAGTGTCATGATATCGTGACATGTTGTATTTTCATGGCAGAAGCTACAGAAGAGTTACAGAGGTAGTGAAGTCGACAAAGTCAAATTTTAGCCGACGAAGATTAGGGCTTGCAACCGACGAAGATTAGGGTTTGCATTTGTTATAACAGTCGACTAAGATTAAAGTTTTCTTCATGAAAATTTTATTATAAAAGGAGGGCTGTTTGGAGAGTTGAAAAATAAATGGATGTGTTGTTGAAGTGCGACGTTCGTAGATAGTGCACAGAGCAAGAAGTTCGATCATCGAGAGTAGAGTGCAAAATTCGATCATAGTGTGCAGAGTGCATTTCATTGAATCATTCTAAGTGTGAAAGATCGCAAAGGAAGCAGAGTGTGCAAAGATGGTGCCACTGTGATTGCGTAGAGGTGCAAAGGTTGAAGTTCGATCAAGTGCGGCTATGATTGCACAAAGAGAGCAGAGGGCGTAGAGAGCACAAAGGGCAAAGATGAATGCGGAGTGCTGCTACTTGAGGATAGAGGTGCATTGGTTCTTTGAGAAGAACCTGAGAATAGATTTGGCAAGTCTTTGAGAAGGCTTGTGTGTAGAGGATTGATTTGTTCAAAGTTGGATAGATCTGACAGACAGAGGAAGACTTGTACTAGACCGACTGACTATGTTTGGTACAGGTTGTTGAGCTACTGTGGACGTGATCATAGAAGGTAGAGGTCTCTTAGGCTAAGCATTGAGGATAGGAGGTCTTCGGTGGAAAGGAGTTCCACGTGCTGGCAAGAGGTAGAGGCAGTTGATCTTCTAAGGGATCATTTCCAGAGCAGAGGGGAAGGTATCTCCTTTGAGCAGAGGCTCATAAATTTTGATTGGGGGAAGGTATCTCCTTTGAGCCGAGGCTCATAAACATTGTAATTGGGAAGGATTCCCAAAGAACTTTGAGATAACTTTTAGAGAAAAGTTTTGTGGACGTAGCCCAACCATTCTGGGTGAACCACGTTAAAATTGATGTCACTTTGTGGATGATTTTGTGCATTGCTTTGATATTGCTTTGGGTATATTGCTTTACTATTTTGAAATATAAAGGAAAAAGTAAAAAGAGGTCTTATACTGTTCACCCCCCTCTCAGTATAAGCTTGTGTTCTTCAATTGGTATCAGAGCGGGTGCCTTCGAAAAGTTTAACAACTTGAAGGAAAAGCTAGTAAAGAACACAATGGATTATTCAAGTGGCAATGCAGCACCTATTCTTGATGGGTCAGATTTTGGTCTTTGGAGTGCAAGGATGAAGGTTCATCTAATGGCACTTGGTAATGAGGTATGGGAAGTAATTGAAGATGAGTACACTATTCCTGTACATGGTCCAAATACTAAAGAAGAAAGGCTCCTACATCACAGCAATTCAAAAGCAATGAATGCAATCTTGAAAGGCTTACAGAAAGCAGATCTCACCAAAGTGATTCACTGCAAGACAACTAGTGAAATGTGGAAACAGTTGCAGGTGGTTCATACGGGTGATACAAATGTCAAAAAGGCCAAGTTGAGACACTTCAAAGGTATGTTTGAACAACTCAAGATGAATGATGATGAAAATATTAGTGACTACATGCTTCGTATGGATGAGGTTGTTAACTCCATGAAAGACTTAGGTCTTGAGCTTGCTGAAAATGATGTTTGTGATAAGATTTTAAGATCTCTTCCTAATAGATTTAGTGAAAATATTTCTGCTATTGAGGAAGCTAAAGATTTGGATAAGTTGAAAAAGGATGAGCTCCATAGTATACTTGCAGCATTTGAGTTGAGAACTCAAGTGAAGGTTGATGTCAAGAAAGAGGCAACTTTCAAGGCTACCAAGAAATCCAAGGGGAAACAACTTCAAGAGAGTGATGAGTCTTCTAGTGATGAAGAGGCATATTACAGACAGAAAGGCAAGTTCTCTAGAAAGCACAAAAGCGTGAAAAATATAAGATGTTTCAATTGTGGAAAGTTTGGTCATTATGCTACTGATTGTACTATTCCCAAGAATGAAAGTGATGAAGATAAACAGGATTCTAAGAGCAAGGATTCTGAAAAGCACAAGCATCACAGAAAGAACAAAGATGAGCACAACAATCAAGGAAAGAGGTATTCTCACAAGCACAAGAAGAGTTTCTACCTAGACAAAGCAAGTAAGTGTTCTAGTAGTGATAGTGAAAGTTCTTCAAGTGATGATGAAAATGAGATGTTGTTCATATCAGAAAAAGAGGAAGAACCGAAACATAGATTCATTATCATGAAATGTCTTAGATGTGGAAATTTTGGTCACCTTGAGGATGATTGTACAAATAATGATTTGGTTTCCAGTATGTATGAGGATGCTTCAGAAAACTATAAGGAAGATGCATGTATGGTTTTTGAAAAAGGTAGCACCTCTAGTGATAAGAAATCTGAAAAAGGCTTTGATGATTCAGAAAGCAAACAAATAAAGGATCTTGAAAGTGAACTTACTAATGCTCTTAGTGCTTTGAAAAAGGAAAGAAAGAAGAATGCTAGACTCAAGGATAAGTTAGATGAATGTTGTATGGAGAGAGATGATCTTATAGAAAATCTTGATTTCTCTATAGCTAAGACACAAGAACTCAAGGATGAGTTAGAGTCTAAGGTTCTTGAGTATAGTGAGTTGGAACAGAAAATGGCTTCTTTGAAAGAGGAAACTAAAGAGTACAAGGATAAGCTTTACAGGTTTCAAGATAGCTCCAAAAAGGTTAAGTCACTCATCAAAGGTCAAAGAAAAACAACAGATAAAATAGGCCTTGGTTTTGTTAAGCCACACAAGGAACAAGTTGGAGAGTCTAGTAAGAGACTCCAAAAGGAAGAGTTCAGATCATAAGTCCTTGAATGATAGATGCGTAGAAATAGAAAACATAATTCAGAATGAGAAGAAGAAGTTTTCAGGACCCAAGAGGTCAAATAAAGGAAAATTTCAAGGCGGATGTTTTACGTGTCACGGGTTTGGTCACATGGCTTCACATTGCATGGCTCAAGTGAAGAAGGTAAATGACAATTTTAGAAGTGCTAGTTTCTTTCAAGGGTATTGCTACTCTTGTCAATAGTTTGGGCACAAGGCAGTCTATTGCGAGGTAAATAACAGGAACAGGTTTGATCAAAACAGGTTCGGCCAGAACAGGTTTGGTCAGAATAGGTTTGGGCAGAACTGGTGGATTCAAAGATCAGGTTTACCTCAGAGAAACAACATCGTCAAGTGTTTCAAGTGCAACAATGAAGGTCATATAATCAGACAGTGTAGAGCTAAAATTCTAGAATACAGGTACAGGAATAGTGGCATGATCAGGTCCAAGGATCAAGGCATGAACAAGAACAGGGATGAGAATAAGAACAAGAACAGTAACAAGAACAAGAATATGGACAAAGAGTTCAAGAGAAGGCCCGACAAGGAAGTTATAGACGCTGATGATGATCAGTGCCTAATGGGAGTTTTACTCCCACCCCAGAATTAATCACCTCATCAGGAGGTGGGGGAGGGACTGAGCTAAGAGGCTCATTCTTGGTCCCGAGCCCCAAAGGTGACCCTTTGCCATTGATGACAAAGGGGGAGAGATATGAGTAAGGGGGAGAGCTTCAAGTGAAGAGGAAAGCTTCAAGTCAGGGGGAGCAAAACTTCAAAGGAAGATTCAAAATTCAAAGGAAGATTCTCAGTTGTGGGCATAGTTTGTCAATTGTCAGCACAATTGGTTTCAGTTTTGGCTCTTGAGAAGTGTTTTCAGTAAAGGTTTGCCATCAATGACAAAGGGGGAGATTGTTGGCAATTTTGGGTATTTTGGGTACATTGCCTTTGCTCAAGTATATAAGTTGTCATTGATGTCAAGAAGCTTTTGAAGGAATTTGATTTGATGTCAAATAATTTGTTTTGATGAAGGTTACGACATGACAGTTTCAAAGGTCTTTTGCAAACCCCAAGCTGACAGGTTCGAAAGAAAGTAAGTTGGAAAAATGTCACGATATCGCGACATGTCGCATTTTCATGACTTAAGCAGGAGAGAGAAAGCAATTTAGAAAAGTGTCGCGATATCGCGACATGTCACAGTTTCGTGACTCAAAGAGGAGAGAGAATGTATGGAGTCAGAAATGTCATGATTTCATGACATATTGCAAGGAAGGTTGTACGGACAAAAAAGTGTCACGATTTCGTGACATGTTGCAAGAGAGAGAGTCCGAAAGAAAAAGTGTCACGATTTCATGACATAATGCAGAAGAGAGAGTCCGTAGTGTGAATTGTCATGATTTCGTGACAAGTTCGAAGAGAGAGAAAGTAACACGAAAAGTGTCACGATTTCGTGACATGCTGCAGATGAAAATGTTCCAAGTAAGAACTGTCACGATTTCATGACATGCAGCAAAGGAAAGGTTTTGAAGTAAGAAATGTCATGATTTCGTGACAGGTTGAAGAGAAAGCTTACGGATGCAGAAAGTGTCACGATTTCATGACAGATTGAGATGGCAGCATACGGTTGGAGAAAGTGTCACGATTTCATGATAGAAATAGAAAGCAGGTCTTCAACAAGAGAAGAGTCACGATTTCATGATAGAAGCAAAATGAAAGAGCATGGAAGAAGAAGCGTCACGATTTCGTGACAAATTCAAGAAGGAAGAGCTCAAAGGTGAAAGCGTCACGATTTCATGACATGTTCCATTTTTGTGGGCGTAAGGCAGAGAAAAGCACAAGGCAGCGAAAGTGTCACGATTTCGTGACATGTTCCATTTTCGCTAGTGCAAGCAAAAAAGAGTGCAAGGAAGCGAAAGTGTCACGATTTCGTGACATGTTCTGCTTTCACGGGTGCAAGCCGAGAAGAGGTTAAGAAAGCGAAAAGTGTCATGATATCGTGACATGTTGTATTTTCATGATAGAAGCTACAGAAGAGTTACAGAGGCAGTGAAGCCGACAAAGTCAAATTTTAGCCGATGAAGATTAGGGCTTATAGTCGACGAAGATTAGGGTTTGCATTTGTTATAATAGCTGACTAAGATTAAAGTTTTCTTCATGAAAATTTTGTTATAAAAGGAGGGCTGTTTGGAGAGTTGAAAAAAAAATGGATGTGTTGTTGATGTGCGACGTTCGCAGATAGTGCACAGAGCAAGAAGTTCGATCGTCGAGAGCAGAGTGCAAAATTTGATCGTAGTGTGTAGAGTGCATTTCGTCGAATCATTCTAAGTGTGAAAGATCGCAAAGGAAGCAGAGTGTGCGAAGACGGTGCCACTGTGATTGCATAGAGGTGCAAAGGTTGAAGTTCGATCAAGTGCGGCTATGATTGTGCAAAGAGAGCAGAGGGCGTAGAGAGCACAAAGGGCAAAGATGAATGTGGAGTGTTGCTACTTGAGGACAGAGGTGCATTGGTTCTTTGAGAAGAACCTGAGAACAGATTTGGCAAGTCTTTGAGAAGGCTTGTGTGCAGAGGATTGATTTGTTCAAAGTTGGACAGATCTGACAGACAGAGGAAGACTTGTACTAGACCGACTGACTGTGTTTGGTACAGGTTGTTGAGCTGCTGTGGACGTGATCATAGAAGGCGAAGGTCTCTTAGGCTAAGCATTGAGGACAGGAGGTCTTCGGTGGAAAGGAGTTCCACGTGCTGGCAAGAGGTAGAGGCAGTTGATCTTCTGAGGGATCATTTCCAGAGCAGAGAGGGAAGGTATCTCCTTTGAGCAGAGGCTCATAAATTCTGATTGGGGGAAGGTATCTCCTTTGAGCCGAGGCTCATAAACATTGTAATTGGGAAGGATTCCCAAAGAACTTTGAGATAACTTTTAGAGAAAAGTTTTGTGGACGTAGCCCAGCCATTCTGGGTGAACCACGTTAAAATTGATGTCACTTTGTGGATGATTTTGTGCATTGCTTTGATATTGCTTTGGGTATATTGCTTTACTATTTTGAAATATAAAGGAAAAAGTAAAAAGAGGTCTTATACTGTTCACCCCCCCCTCTCAGTATAAGCTTGTGTTCTTCATTTCCCTTATCTCTTGTTCCCCTTTTCTCTAAAAAACTTAAAGGAACCAGCCTTCTCTAGAGACTAGACAGATGATCTCAAGAAAGATCTGTCTATTCAATGTTGGCAAAGTCTAAGGCGCAACACTATTAACCGAAGGCAAATTTTTTCCCAACACCACCTCATACGGTCCCATCCATATTTGCATTAATTTACCTTTTCTTTCTTGGAACCGAGAATCATACAACAACACCCATTCTCCTTATTGGAACTACTTCAGTTTAATGTGGCGATCATGCCACCACTTTCTTTGCTTTTGTATGATTTTCGTTCTCTACAGAGCATCCATTCAAATTTCATCCAGTTGATCAAGCTGTCGAATCCTTTCTTCTTGAGCGTCATCCAAGCTCAAGTTCAACTCTGAAGCCATCCTCAATGTCTTGATTTCAAACTCAATGGGCATCATCGCACTCTTCCCATAGACCAGTTGGAAGGGTGTGAAGCCTGTGGTGGATTTCCACGTGGTATTATATGCCCAGACTGCCTCCGACAATCGTGTAGCCCAATATTTTTTGTGTTGTTGCACGGTCTTCGTCAGGATGTTCTCTATTTCCCTATTCGTCACTTCCACTTGCTCATTTGCCTGCAGATGGTAGGGTGTAGTTTTATTATGTCGAACTCTGTATTGCTCCATTAGCTCCTTGATCAAACTGGAGGTAAATTAAGGCCCTTGGTATGTTGTTATCTCTCTAGGGACCCAAAATCATGTAAAAATGTGAGCAAATAAGAAATCAATGACTGTTCTTTCTTTTGAATCTCTCAATGCTTGAACTTCAACCCATTTGGTGACATAATCTATACAGACCACAATAAACCTCCACCCTATTTAATGTGGATTAATTGGTCCCACGAAGTCCATGCCCCACTTATCAAAGGGTTCCAGGTGTACCTAAGTCTAGAGGGGCATTTCATCTCGATGGGTTGGTCTACCCATTCTTTGGCATTCATCACACTTGCTGGTGTACACAACTGCATCCTTGAATAGAGTGGGCCAAAAGTACTCAGCCTGGAGGATTTTGTAGGTAGTTCATTTCCCTACAAAGTGTCCTCTACATGGTTCATCATGACATGCTTTGAGTACTTCTGAGAACTCATGCTCTGCTATGCATCTCCTTATAATTTGATCACATCCTTTTTTGAATAGGAGGCCATCAACCCATAGGAATGATGCACTTTTATCTATGATCACCTGCTTTTCTTAGAAAGAGAGAGCATATGAGGTTCTTCTGGTGGCCAAGTAATTGGCTATATCTGTATACCATGGGATTTGCTCACTAATGGTGAACAAATGTTCATTCAAAAATTGGTCTTCCACTATTGTATGGTCTGTCGATATCAATATGGATAGAAAATTTGCTACGATGTTTTCCTTGTCTGGTTTGTCGACTATTGCGATGTTGAATTCCTACAGTAATAGGAGCCACCTGATAATTCTTTCACCAATGGTTGGCTTACTCATCAAGTATCTGATAGCTGCATGGTCCGTGTGGAAAATTACCCTATACTCGATGATATAATGGCAGAATTTGCTTATGGCATGCACAACCACAAGGAACTCCTTCTCTATCACCATGTAGTTGAGCTCAGCTCCTGCCAAGTTTTTGCTAACATAGTAGATGGCATAAAATTATTCACCATCCTTCTATCTGAGGACTGCTCCAATCGCATTGTTGGATGCATCATAGTAGATATGGAATGGTATGGCCCAATTTGGTCCTCTTAGAACCGGTGCGGATATCAATTTTTCTTTAAGCAACTAAAATGCTTCCTCGTAGTCTTCCGTCCAATTGAACTCCACATCCTTAGATAATAGAGTGTGCAGTGGTTTCGTAATTTTGCTAAATTTGGTGATAAATCATCGATAGTACCTTGCTGATCCAAGAAAAATCCTTACCTCTAGCTGCATTCTAGGGTGGGGTAGGTCTCTAATGACCTCAATTTTTCTTTTATAAACCTTTATTCCTTCTATGAAGAGGTGGTGTCCCAATACGATGCCTTCTTGCATCATCATAAAGCATTTCTCATTTCTCAGGGACAAATTGTTTTCCTTGCTTCTTTCAAGCACTCTTTCCAAGTTCGTCATTGCTTCATCAAAGGTTTCTCCATAGACGATGAATTCATACATGTATACTTAGACCGTGTCTCCCATCATCTCTAAAAATATGCTAAGCACCGCCCTTTGAAAGGTGGCAGGTGCATTGCACAATCTAAAAGGTAATACCCAATAGGAAAACATTCCCCATTGGCAGGTGAACATTGTCTTATCCTGATCCTCTTCTCCTATCTGGATCTGGTTGTATCCATTGAATCCATCTAGGAAGGAGAAATACTTCTTCCCCGAGAGTGTATCCAAGACTTGATCAATGAATGGGAGCGGGAAGTGGTCCTTCTTGGTTGCTTTGTTTAATACTCTGTAGTCCACACAGATTCACCACTTCCCATTCTTTTTAGGGACTACTACTAACGGTGATACCCACTCACTGTCATAAATTGGATAGATGAATCTTACAGTCAAGAGTTTTTGTAGTTCTTCCTTGATAATGTCTTTCATTGCCGAATTCATTCTCTCTGTGATTGCCTGCTTGGAGTTGCTTTATCATCGAGGTATATACGATGGGTACATATTTTTGGGCTGATGCCCTGCATATCTGTGTAATCCCATGCAAATGCCTATTGGTTTCTAACAAGGAGATCTTCTACTTTCATCAATTATGTGGGAGTCAACCTACTGCTAACATTCAATTTTCTTCCTAGCCCGATGTGTATCTACTGAATATGGTGATCTTGGGCACCAGCCAACGATGATCCAGGTGTGGAGATGGAGTACTCCCCATGGAGGAACTCCATAATAGCACCATCCTTGTCTTCTTATACCAACTCATCCAATGTCATCACTAGATGGATCATGGATAGTTCAATATTTTCATGATCGATCAACATGGGTTCTCCTATTGAGTCGACGGACTGAGATGGGGTGAAATGGTCAATATTTTAATGTTCTTCTCATCAAAGATGGTCATCAACCCATCTCGACAGCTGATATAAGTGTCAGCTATTGCCAGACATGGCCTTCCCAAGATGAGCGGGTAATCGCCTAGCCTAGTTTTAGATTGCAGGACTAAAAATTTGGCTGGGTATTCCCATGCACTGACTGTTACTATTACATCTTCCAACATTCCTTTTGATGCCACGGTCGATCGATCGGCCAGCTGTAGCACTATTGTAGTGGGTTTTAGGTTTGTGAGTTGTAGCCTCTACATGGTCTCCTAAGGCATTATGTTGATGGCTGCTTCAATATCGACCAACGTATTGGACAGGGAATGTCCCTCAATTTTTATAGTTAGCATCGGGCTGCCTAGGTCTACATACTTTGGATGGCACATTTTTTCCATCATCAAATCTACCAGTTTACCTATGAAATTGATAGTCTGGGTTGCTCTTTATCCTAGCTTCCTTAGACACATCTCTCTTATCGCCTTGGTATATATCAGAACGTCTTAGATGGCTTGAAATAATGGGATTGTCACGGTGAGGTTATTCAAGCTAGACAAGATATCAAAATCTGGTTGCATTACTTTCCTCTATTCTTGCAGTCAGTTGGGAAATGGATACTTTGCTCTCTTAGGCATTTCTTCTATCACCTCTTATATAAGAGGTGTTTCTACCTCTTCCTCCTCTTCTACCAGTGGAGGTGTTCCTACTCCTAGCTGTCTACTAGACCTAATCTGAATATGGTACATCGGATACATCTCACCCTCCATGTTGTATGTTGGCTAGCTCACCCTATTATTTAGATTTACCTTCGGTTGTGCGGGTAGCTACGCAGGTCTCACTGCTAGCAACACCAATAAATTCTATTGGGTGTGATTTGGTGCTACATTCTATGGAGCCTGATTCCACAGAGTGTGGCCTCTCCACTACTGCCCAGGATATGGATATGGCATCCATGGTTGCTAGCTCAGGAATGCTACTAGGGGTGCATTGGACCAAGGTGATGGCCCCCACCACCCCATGTTAGGTGGTTAAGGTGGGCCTTGGTGCATGTAAGGTCCTCCCTATATGACGACATTAATTTGGCATATTCCCTACAGAGGGTTGTGGCCAACTCTTTTGATTGCCTATGAAATAGGCATCCACACTTTTAGCATCCTCCTGATTACTGGGCAGTTGCGGGCATAATCAGGTTTTATGGTTCAGCCTATAAACTTTGTATACTCTAACTTTGTTCTCTGGGCATGCATTCTTTGCGTGCTTCCCTCTGCATTTTGGATAGAAATAAGCCAATGCTGCTTCATTTCCTTGCTTCTTTTTCTCTAATAGTAGTGTATCCATCTGCAATGCTAGATACGAGAGCATTTCGCTCTTTAAATATTCCAACATGTTACCTATTTCTATCTTCATGACTGAAGCAGTTGCTTTCATGGTTCTAGAAGTGGTCTTGCCTCTCCTTCTTGAGTAGTTCCAGCATAGTTGTCGGATGTCTTCCATAGTGTGCTGGTAAACGTCACCTCTAGATATCATGTTAAGAGCCTCCGGTGATTCATTGGTAAGTCCTCTCAAAAAAATGCTTTTGAGGGACTTATTTGATAGTCTTGTGTGAGGAGATTGTTGAAGATTGAAGTTGAATCTCTCCCAGTATTTCTCGAGAGACTCATATTATTTTTGTGTCATGCTCAAGACCTCTTCTCTGGAGTCTCTTGCTCTCCCAAAATCTTGGTATTGCTCTAAAAAGAGCTTCTTCATTTGATCCCAAGTGGCAATGTGTTTGTCTCCCAGACCGATGAACCACCATAGAGCTACATCGTCTGACATGGAAGGGAAGAGTTTCAGCTTCTGCGTATCATATTTATAGTCCATAGAACTGCATAAGACATCAAACTTAAATAAAAATAGGTCAGGGTCCTCAGCTGGGTATCCTCTAAAGGTCAAAAGGTGAGTAGGGCATATGTTTTTCATTTTGGTATCTCCTACTCCTTCCTCAATCGGGAAACTAAATCCAGATGAGACTTCTTCGTTGTTAGCCATTTTTTCAAGAAATGTGGTCTCTAATGCAGTGTTTATGGCCTTATGGTCATTTAAGACTTTCTGAGTCAAGGCTCTAAGGTTATCTGGTGTTATCATCTAATCTTCTACAACTTTCCACAATAGGGCTTCCTCTAAGGGTGTCCTATTAAATAAGGGATTTGTGATGATTCCTTCTTCCCCATTTTGATGGGATGAGGAGGCACTTTGCACAAAGTGTGGCTCCTCACTCCAATGGATTGCTAGAGGTGGTTCAAGTGAGTCTAATTCAAATTTAGAATGCTCGATTGACTTAGGTTCTGATGGATTGGTTTTTATAAACTAACTGTCTGGTCCTCTTCTTCTCGAAGAACTCATACAAGGTTAGATGGAAGGTTTCCAAGTATTGTAAATAATCTAGTTGAGACGCTTCTCCGACAACGATGCCAAAATTGTTGTGAGCCAATAAGGTGAATTTCTTTCCTACTTTTGTCACATGCCCGTGCATTTAATTTATCAACCAGGGAGCTTCATAAACTTGTGAAGGGTCTAAATAAGATTGCTTAAAATACCACTTGAGATGAGTCCGCTAGTTCTACTATTGGGGGGTGTTTCAAACGGTTTTCAATCATTCATGCACTCTTCAATAATTTATGTAAAAGTAATTAAATCTACAGAAATAAAATGATCACACATTCTTGTAAATGAACCTACTACAAATACTAGAAATAATGATACGATAAAAAATCTGATAAAAGTAGTAAACTAATCTAAAAAAACATAGAAAAAATAGGGGAAGAAATACTTGCTTGGAGTGGGCCTAGGCTCCAGCAGCTTCCTCCCAGCTAAACACGCACTTAGAACTTCTTCGAGTTGTATTACAATTATCAAAGTATTACAATCAAAATATTCTATCTCCTATCTCTCTATATCTATGTCTATATCTCCCTATATATTATTAGAGAGGTCTGTGTGTGTTTATATAGCACACCCACAAAACTTCTATTACAAAGAAGTTGTAATAGTCGATTCATCCTAGACTAAACTAAGATAGTCTAGTAAATGTAATCGACATCTGCTAAAACTGGCATTTAGTTCTAACGATGGCGTTTTCGTTGATTCGTTTGTTCTTCGCTTGGCATTGGTAGGACATTCTCATATTTCGGTGAGATCCCCAATTTAGCTCTACTTGACGTAGAGTTGGAATTGCTCCAGTTGCTTTTATCCACATTGTGCTTTCTAGTCAACGGCAAAGAACAGGGGCACCTTCCCTATGAGGAAGGTGCCTAAGTATATCAGATGCCTTCTCCATGCGAAAGGTGCCTCGTTACTGTAGGCATCTTCCCAAAATAGGAAGGTGCTTATCTTCTATTGGTGCCTTCTTGTAAGAGGAAGGCACTTTGCCTTCTAGTGGCACATTTCTTATGAGCAGAAGGTGCTTGCCTTCTAGTGGCGCCTTCCCATCGGTGCCTTACTTATGAGAGGAAGGCACTTCTTTTCCTTTGGCGCCTTCCTGGAAGAGGAAGGCATTGGCCTTTTATTGGCACCTTCCTGGGAGAGGAATGCACTTGTCTTTCCTTGGTGCCTTCCTAGAAGAGGAAGGTGCCTACTTACTCTTGGCACTTTCCTGGAAGAGGAATGTGCCTACTTACGTTTAGCGTCTTCCTGGAAGAGGAAGGCGCCTATTTTTTTTGCATTGACCCTGAAAGAAACAAAGTGCCAGGTCCATAAAAAGACCTCGACTAATCCAAATCTAACTAAATCAACTACAATTCCACAAAAACACACTAAAAACACTTGAATTAGATAACACACATAATTTCATCAAATATTTATATAATCATTCATAAAAGTATGCAATCCTTATTATACAGTCGCATAATGATCAAGAAAATGTATACAAAATATGAGCATTTCTGATGCTCATCACCATGCACCACTTAGTGGTGCACCTTGATGCTAAACTTGTAAAATATAAACTTAGAAAAATGCATCCTAAAGTAGCCTTGCTAGTTAAATATGAGTTGCAAAATTTGTTAGACATTGATTTCATTCAGGCCATAGATTACTCTGATTGGATATCTAACATCATCCCATTAACCAAAAAAGAGGCTACTAAAATTAGAGTATGTACTGATTTCAGGGACATCAATATTGCATGTCCCAAATATGATTTTCCCCTTCCTAATACGGATCAAATCATTGATTTCATAGTAGGAAGTGGGATGTAATCCCTTATGGATGGATTCTTCAAATATACCCAAATTCATATAGCACAAGAAGATCAACCCAAAACTGCTTTCATTACACCTTGGGGGACATTTTGTTTCATGATATGATGTATTATATCTTACATGATTATGTAGATGATATCATAGCTCGATAAATTAAGGAGAAATATCATATTCCTGAACTACAATGAGTCTTTAATAGACTTTGCAAATACAAAGTCTTCTTAAACTCAGATGAATGTGTGTTTGGAGTAAAATTGGGTAAACTATTGAAATTTATTGTGTTTATGCAAATAATAGATATATATCCTATCAAAATCAAGGCAATCATCGATAGGCCATCACAAAAAACCTGTACAAAGCTTAGAATTTTACAGGGTAAGCTCTAATATATCCGTTTTTCATTGAAAATTTGGTAGATAAATGTCAACCCTTTCTTAAGTTACTTAATAAAGATACCTTTTTCAAATAGTATGGGGAATTCCAAGAAGCCTTTGAAGTTCTTAAGACATATTTTCTTACACCACATGTGCTCATTCCTCCTAGGCCCGAGCATCCTTTTATTTTATATCTTTCTACCTTAGAAATTGCATTAGGATCAATGCTAGTGCAACATGACAAGGATAAGAAAGAAAGAGCTATTTATTACATAATTAGAACTTTTATAAGTTATGAAACTCGTTATACTCTTTTAGAAAAAATCTATTTAATTGTATTTCCTACACATAAATTGTGCCATTATATGCTTAGTCAAAAAAAAATTGTCATAGCAAAATTTGATTCATTAAGATACTTGATGAGTAGACTATATTTATCAAGATGTGCAATGAAATGGAATTTGTCTCTGAGTGAGTTTGACTTAACCTTTATTGGAAAAAATACATTAAAGGTCAAGTCATAGCTAATCAACTTGTCGCTACCCCACTTGAATTTACTCATCCTTTAACAATAGATTTTCCAGATGAATGCCTTAACCTAGAAAGTGAACCTATAGATTCATGGTGTAGCACCCTAAAATTGGGGCAGTAAACCTTAGAAAATAATTAAAATTACCTTAGTAATAATTCAAATTCAAATTTTAACCCCAAAACCGCTCCTAAACCGCCTGCTACCCGTTTCCTCATTTTTCATGCCATTTTTAGGATTTGTTTTGTCCGTTGGACGATATCGTCGCCGATCAGACGATATCGCCTCAGATCGGACGAATTCGTCTAGAGCAGAACGTCCAGACGATTTCGTCCCAAAACTAATTTTTCATAATTAGCTTATGTTTCAACGGCGTCTCTAACCTGGGCAAAAGCGTGTCTGCGCAGTTAGAGACCTCCCCCGTTGGAGATCTCCCAAATTGGGATGATCTCCAACCTCCCAACCTCCTTCCTATGCCTATTTAATCTTAGGCCCTCCCCTTGACATTCCCCTGGCTGAAATTTCCTGTAACTCGAGTTCTATTTGCATTAGACCATCTTAAATCACCATTTGCCTTTGTCCTTTTCCAAGTTTTCTTGCGGGAACTTCATTGTTTTTCAGCCAGAGCAAGCTCAGATCGTCGCAGACGATCTTGTACAATCTCGGACGATCACGCCCCAATTCGAGATGATTTCGACTGTAGTCAACATTGGGGGCAATCAGTGCCCAGAGTTTGCACTTTTCCTATACCTTTCTGCTATTTTATTCTGCATCTAGTTAGTTTTATTATTATTTCCTGTTATTCTGCATCTTGGAGTTCACCCATATAGCTTAAGTGCATAATAAAATCATGATTAGCTATTAAAGCATGATAATTTACTTGCATTTCTATTTGGGATTATCTTATTAACATCATTATTATCATTTCACATCATTTTCCTTTATCAGCATAGCTGCATTTTCTGTATTCTGTGTCTATTTCTCTGATTGTAGGTCTCTGATGAATTCATTTGATGAATTCGTTAGATCTCAGATGATCCTGTCTGATTGTAGATGATCCTGTCAGATCAGAGGTGATCTGGATTGCTTCAAAAATTAGAACCTCCATCAGACATCCGGAATCAGGTATGACTTTTTCTCAATTAGTATATTTCTCTGTATTTTCTATTTAAATCTATTTTTTGTATTCATTTAAATCTGCATTTCATAATAGAACAGTTTAGATTCATTTGGCCAAACCTAGGATTTGAATGATTAAATGTAAAATTGAACACATCAAACACATTCCCAACCTAGGCGTGGAGACTGCCACTAAACGTTTCCTGGTGAACCCCACCATCCATCAAAAAATCACCTTAATACACCTCCCCCGAGAGGCGGGACCTTCAAAGGGCCTCTCAGTCCGAGGTATTGTCCCATCCTTCTCGCATCCCCCTTCCGGGCGTGGATCCTTTAGCCTGAAGGTAAGGGTGCGAAAAATTTGGAGCGATACATTTTGGTGAACCCGACGTGAAACTAAAACCTTTTGAAAACAAAAAAAAAAAACATAGATGCATTTAAAATCATTAGAAAACTACTAAGTTGCATATCATGTTTAGATGGTAGCTCCTAAGAAAAGACTAACTGTCACTATAAATGTTGAAAACCAATTAGTAGCCATAGAAATTAATTCTTTGCTTAGACTATCTCAAACATATAGAGACCCACTTTTGTGGGACGAACTTAATAGGAGACTAGGTATCATTTCATCTAGATCAACCGAACTTAAACAAATCAAGAGGTTTGCCCTAGATAGAATCCTGGATCCTCATCAACTCATTTTTTATCATGAACTTCAGAGAGCTTGCCATAGGTGGTTAGCTTATAGGAGAGCTCTTGTGTCTTCAGAATTGTTCACCTTCGAGGAATACCTCGAGAATGCAACTGTTATACACCAATTCCTAGGTCGTGTAGAAGACCAAGAGGTCATTCTTACGGATAGGGAAAGGTGGAGGAGAGTTCCTAGAGCTGTGTTATATCGAGAGTATTGCCATGAACTTTATTTCTACCAACCAGAGTCTGAGACAGATAATATCACTATAGCACTTTTTGTCAAATTCTTGAAAGAAAATTTTCAATTTGAAGAAGAACATTTCATGACTCCTGAAGAACTTGAGCCCGTTAATGATATTTATAAATTGTTTATAGAAAACTAGATCATTGCTTTCATTATTATTATTTCTTGCATTTAGTGTGTTGTTTGTTATCTTTATAATATTGTTATAAAAAAAAAAAAAAAAAAAACAAAAACATAACAAAACCAAAACATTTTATTTTAAATACTATAGTAGGTATATAATTAAAATATATACCTCTTAAGCTTGTTGCATATATATATATATATAAGTATATATATATTTGCTGAAATCTAAATTTAAGCACAATGCCTAGACTTAGGAATGGTAAACAAACTGAAGAAGAAGAAGAAGAAGATTGGTTAGGAAAGAAAACAAAAAACCCAAATGCCCTTCCTGAGGATCCAATTCCGGAAGGAGGAACTCTAGAACAGCCAGAAGATGAGCTTGTTGTAGATGAACAAGAAGAAAATGTTAAAGAGGAAGGATCCTCATCCCCTAGAATGGCTCCAGACGGAACTATTGCTTTTGATAACATAGATCATTTCTGGAAATTTTTCAATAATAACATTGGTGCTCTTAATATGGCAGTTCGTATTGATAGAGGACAAATTAGTGACACTCAAGCAGCCATGGAAGATATGTTTAACATACACACTAATCCCTTGTCCTTTGTTGATCAAGAAAGTGATAAAGCTGGACCATCCAATATAGATATGGTCACTATGATTCAGAACATGCAAAAACAACAGGTTACCCAACCCCCTAAGGAACCTGTTATTGAGCCTAAAATCATTCCCACACAAAAGAGACCTTCATTCACTGCTTTATTTCGCCAAACTATTGATCAATATGCTTCAAATCGACAAAAACCTAAAATGAAGCCAAACACCAATTTTCAACAATCTGGGATACAACATAATACAACTTCAAAACTTCTTCATAACACCCTTCCTACCAACAATTTACACAATAGCAATATAGCATCTAATCTTCATGTCCCTCCATCATATGCTCACAAATCCCATATTAATGCCCTACCGAACCAATATGGTGGGCAAACCAATAATCTGGAAGCCATGGTGAAACAGTTAGCTTCCCGCATGGACCAGGATAGATCCCTACCGTCCCTCGTATAATTATCGAGAGATGTGTAGTCAGCCTTTGGATCCCATAGTTGTAGCACAACCATACCCTAAGCACTTTCCCATGCCCGTCCTGCCTATATATAAAGGAACTGAAGATCCCATAGAGCATCTTCGCATGTTTAGGATAGCATGTCATGATATATCACATGATGACTTGCTATTACTAAAAATGTTCCCAAAAAGTTTAGGAGGAATGGCATTAGAGTGGTACTATCAATTGCCCACTCATTCTTTGAGGAATTTTGAAGAAACAGCTGAATATTTTGTCCATCAATTTAGTGCCTACATCGAGAGGCACGTGACCATTAAAGATTTATACAACTTAAAACAAGACAAAGATGAATGTTTTGCTGATTTCTTAGCTAGATGGAGGCAGTTGACAGGAAAACTGCACTTTGTGCTACCTTATAGGGAAATGTTGGACATTTTTATTAATAATTTGCAAGAACAAATATCCTATGAATTATCAACTGCTACCTTGACCACCTTCGATCAAGCTATAGACTTAGCTCGAAGGGTGGAAGATGCTCTCATTAGAAGAGGTCAGCTCAAAAAGAAAGATGATGAGAAAACATCCAGAAATCAATATAAAAACAAACAAGTTGTAGGTGACGGAGTCATTGATAGTAGAAACATTGCTAATGTTAATACTACGAAAACAACGGAGAAGTTTATATTAAAACCTCCTGATAAACCACCTCGAGAGTTTACTAGATTGAATCAACCATTATCAACTATTCTACCCCAATTACTCGAAAGAGGTTTGATTCAATTACCAACTATCCGGGAACCTGATCCAACTATACCCGGATACAGAGCTGATTTACATTGTGATTTTCATAGAGGACCTGGACATGCTACAAACTCTTGCAAAATATTAAAACATAAAATACAAGACTTGATTGATAATAATGAAATGGAGGTGCAAGCCTTTCAACCTAAACAAAATCCTCCTAATAATGCTCAAAAGAACATTCCCCAAAATCAGAATCAAAATGCTAATCAATCATTAGATATATTTCAACATCCTTTACCAAAACATGGTAAAGAGGTGGCCAATCAAATTGAGCATCATAATGTCCCCCCTCCTACCCGATATGTAGGGACTATTAGCGGACAATTACCTATTCAGGATCCTCAAATATTTGGCACAACTTTCTCCATGGTTACGTCCAGACCCCTATATAATACTCAAACACCGGATCCTAGTGATGTAGAATCGGATACTGAAAGTGAAATAGACATCACCTCAAACCAATCGAATAGTTCTGAAAATGAATCAGATCCTATTCAACCTATCACAGATGCTATGGTTCCGGAAGAACCATTTCCTAGAAGAGTTACTACTCGACCCTCTTCTAATCAGTTCCTTCCTAATGAACAAGCCATAAACGCTAGACCGAGACCAATTCAGCGTCTTCAATATAACATTGTAGGTACCATCGGAGTTGTTACCAGACAACAGGCTCAAAATTCTCAACAGGATCAAACTCAGAATGATGGATCAGCTCCATTTATTTTGAAAAATCCCAATAAAGGGAATCATATGTCTAATGTTCAACCTAAGCCTCCTTACAATATTAATGAACAATTATCCAATACTACAGCCAGAATTTCCCTTTTGGACTTGTTAAGATCTTCTCCTACCCATAGGGATGAATTAATGCTCACATTAAGCCAAATGATGGTACCTCAAAATATTCAACCTGGAGCCATGTCCAATACTATCATCACTCGAGAAGTCGATTGTATTGACTTTCGAGATAAAGATATCCCACAACATAGTTTACATAAGGATAACCCCTTATATATTACTGCCCTAATTGGAGATGTAGCAGTCAAAAGGGTCTTGATTGATAATGGTTCATCTCTAAACATTTGCACTTTTGACTTCTACCAAATATTTGGGTTTAGAAGTGATGAAATGAAGAAAACGGATATGATTATCAAAGCTTTCAATGACGAAACACAAGAAACATGTGGAGTCATTACTATCCCATTGCAAGTTGGTCCGAGAACCTTAGACACGACCGTGTTTATTGTACATTGCCCCGCATCATACAATATACTCTTGGGTCATCCTTGGATCAATGCAATGCGGGCTGTCCCATCAACTTTACACCAATGTGTTAAATTCGAATTTAAAAATCAGTTGGTCACTATCCATGGTGATCCTAGACCCTTTGATATGTGTGCTTTGGCAGAACCTCTTGGAGTTCAATTTTGCCTTGCTCTGTCATCCACACATCCTAATTCTTATTTTTCATCTAAACGTGTGAAACACACACCCATAACTTCATCTATTTCTCCTCCATTAATTTCACCCTCATATATAGCTCAACAATCTTCTAAACAAACCACACTAGAACCTCAAAAAGATCTTAAATCCACAACCAATCCTTCATGTTCCATCCCTATAATTTCAAAACCTATAGACCCATTTATTAACACCTCCACATTATCTACATCTATCATACCTTCCACATCTAAAGATATAGGGAATGATCCTTCTACATCTTATGCTCTCTCTGATGAACTCTTACCTGATTTATCTAAAATTCTTATATCAGAAAAAACAAATGCTTCTATGCAAGATTCCATTATCTTAAGTAATTTGCCACCTTCTCCTCGTACCTTGGGCCTCCCACAACCTATGGGAAGTATCTACCAAGTCGGGAGTTGTGCTTTTATTTATAAAGGATATGATTGGGGAAGAATACCCCGAAACATCAAGACGCATTGTGATGGATATGCTCGATGCTATTTTGCTAATGAATATATTAAAGCTAAACCCATAATGCTTAAATTGGGCTATAAAGGGAAAGGCTTGGGACCTCTCCAAAATGGTATGAAAGAACCTTTTGAGGTAGAACCATGGCCCGCCCGATGTGGTGTGGGCCTATTTCCTAGTAAGGGTCAACCCTTCCCTTTTGAAGATGATGATCAACTCATATGTTATCAAGATTATCTAGATAAACAAGATTCTTTGTATCCCAAGAATAATTCTTCTACCTGCAATATGCTATCCATAGCTTACCCTGAAATGATTGCTGAATCCGACGATGAGTTGGAAGGAGATATTTTCCATGATGTCTCCGTTGAAGAGTTGTTACACAATGGTTTTTATTTTGATGGTTCTATACCTACTATAGCCCAGCTTGAGGCCACGACTCCTCAAGATGAATTATCCAAGTTAACCTTAAAGGAATTACAAGAATTGGGCGTTTCACCCGCCCCACCTAATTTTGAAAGAGATCTACACATGGAAGTAGAAAACGTCATTAAGGTTAACATTGGAACTGAGGATAATCCTCACATCATCAATATTGGATCAGAATTAAGTCAAGAAAAACAAGAGCAATACATTGCATTCCTTAAAGAATATGAAGATGTCTTCGCTTGGACATATGAAGATATGCCAGGTTTAGACCCTTCTGTAGTCATGCATCACCTAGTAGTCCATCCAGATGCTAAACCTGTTAAACAGAAACTTAGAAAAATGCATCCCAAAGTGGCCTTGCTAGTCAAAGGGGAGTTAGAAAAACTCCTGAATGTTGTTTTTATACAAGCTATTGATTATGCTGAATGGATCTCAAATGTAGTTCCAGTCACCAAGAAAGAAGCTACCAAAGTTAGGGTTTGCTACGACTTTAGAGATATTAACGTTGCATGCCCTAAAGATGATTTTCCTCTTCCAAATGGATCAATCTTGTTTTAAGGGAGGCCCAAGATCATTATTGAAAAGCCGAATGGATGGACACATTCAGCCACTTAGTTTTAAATTAAGTGAGTTGAAGCTATGCCTTTAGCTTCCCGAACACAAGTCTCTAAATTTATTTTTAATCAAATCATTTGTAGGTTCGAATTCTTGCAAATCTCATCTCAGACAATGGAACTTGTTTCAAAAATAAATATGTTAAGAAATTATGCCAAAAATATAAGATTCAACATCACTGGTCCACTCCCTATTATCCTCAGGGTAATGGCCAAGCAGAAGCATCTAATAAAACATTAATTAAAATCCTTAAAATATTGGTCAATAAATCGCCTGATCGCACATTCAATTATATCCAGCTTTGTGGGCATATCGCACTAGTGTTCGTACTCCCACATGTACTTCACCTTTTGTTTTGGTTTATGGCTTGAAGCTTTTTCCCTTTGAATTAGAAGTTCCTTCTTTGGCTCTACTACTTCAAGATACCGAAGTAGGAGATGAATATCGAGCTTGCAGACTCGATCAGCTGGAACTCCTAGATGAAAAGTGCATCAATGCTTTGGAGCATCTTCGTGCCTACCAAAACAAGCTTAAAAGATCATATGCTAAGAAAGTTCGTCATCGATCCTTTGAGGTCGGTGACCTTGTTTTAAAAGAAAATCAAAAAATACTAATGCAACTAAAGACCTTAAAGGTAAATTTGAACCCAACTGGCTTGGACCATATATTATCATTGCTAAATTTGAATCGGGAGCATACAAATTAGCTACCTTAGATGGTAAAGATTTAAAAGAACCTATGAATATTATGCATCTTAAGCGATATTACGCATAAAATTTGGTCATTTCATCATTTGTATATATTTTGCATGTTGTCTCATTTTAAATATATATAAAACTGTTTAAACAAAAACAAACAAAAATAAAAGTAAAAACAACAATATTATTGACTCTTTCGAAACCAAAAAAAAAAAATAAAGAGAAGAAAGAGAGAGTCAAAATTATCAAACTCCTCAAAAATATTTGTTGTATATATTTCTTCTTAAAGTATTGCAGTTATATTTTCAAATTATTTTGGATAAATTAGCATTTATTTGGAATCTCTCACTTTTGCAAACACAAAAATAAATATCTTGATTTTATCTGGCATGATTACTAATCTCTCTTATATCAAAGTCCACAAAATTCAATTAAATAAAGTTTGAGCACAGAGAATTGATCTTGTTATTTACTTAAACCAAGCATATCCTTTCACAATAAAATGATTATATTTGTAATGTCCATGCTATGCTACATAGTAGAAGTGGTTTCTTGAGCGAAAAGTTTCCCCTGCTATCCTATCATGCACATGGTCTAGAATCTTTGAGAATTGACAAAAGGACAAGCTCACCCCTACCCAGAATAAAAATCCCTTGCTCTACAACTAATCCGAGCAAGTATCCCTAGCATAGGAAGCAAAAGAAAAAGAAAAATCAAGCAAAATCATGAGAAAAAGAAGCATTATTTCAGAATCATTTTGTACTCTCTTAGCACTATTTCAGCATTATCTCAAATATCAAAGCAAAAGATACGAAAAAAAGAAAAATACAAAAAAAAAAAAAAGAAAGCAAAACAAGCAAAAGCAAAAGCAATAAAATCCCTTTCCCTACCCATTGAAAAGAAAAGAAGGGTTGATGAGCTTGAATCCTTGGAATTCTCAATTATTCGAAAACTGTGAGGTAAGCCCCATAACAGGTGGTTTGTGCCCAACCCGCTTGGCCTTGGGTAACTCCTAGCGTGGTGATATGTCTGTCACATTAGCGACCTTCTTTTGTACAGACCTATGTCTGCTTATGGATTAGCTAGCTCTTGATAACCCGACTTACATAGTAGTCTGGTACGGTTATATGCATCTAAATCATGGTTAATGAACACTTATTTGGTTAATTCAAATCACTTGTATCAAATTATCTTGCTCAAAACTGGTAAATGCACAAAGCAATTGCACACACATTTGTATTTGAGAGATTTTGTGTATCATTATGATAAATCAAGATCGGAAATGAACTCACATACGCACATGGGATTCCTTATAAATCTAACTTTTGTCTTTAAGATACTTTGAAATATTTTTGCAAATTGTCTGGAATAATTTCATTTTCTTATCTGAGAACAGTTGTTTAGTATAAAGACAACTACATGCATTATCAAAAAAATCAAAATCATTTTCAAAAAACATGCAATAAAGTTACATTTATATATAACTTTTTGACTTTCGTGACGATGGTATAGTTCCAAAACCAAAATTGGAATTTTATGCCTAGCGCAAGTCCTCATCTTCATATTTTCTATTTATTTTCAAAAATTAAAAATCAACCATGCAATAAAACTATTATTTTCTTCTTTGGATTTCGCGATGATGGTATAAGTTTATACCTAAATATTCTATGCCTAGCGCAAACCATTGTACTAATTTTATTTCCCATTTATTTAAAATCATAAAAACATATGACTTAAATCATTATGTTACACAATTATGCTTTACAAACAAACAAACACTTATTCTATTTCATGTCATTATGTCAAACTTCAATTTTGCAATGATGGTATAATTCCTAGGGAATTATTCAAAAATTTTATCACACTTAGGAATTTATGCCTAGCAAAAATCATTTTCTATATATTTCATGCATAATATTTTCATGGAAATCTGAAAACAAATCACCATCATCATCATCATTTGCATCATCACAACAAAGTCTTAAGACAGTCTCTTAAGCACTCTTTTACTTTTAGCAATATTTCTATACCGGGATTAGCTTGACGACCTAGCGAGCGGCGACTCCATGAAATGGTCTATAATAGCGACAATGTCCTTTGAAATTATTGTTAAAAGTCCCTTTTATTTTTTATCAAATCACACCACAAACAACCAATTTGTTTACATCAGATTATTTCATTTAAATTTTAAAAGCATGACATTCAAACCATAATATTTCCAAACGACATAATTACATGAATCATCAAATCAATCACATCAAAACATTAAAGCATCATACAAACACATAAGACAAGTCATATGATCAAAAATATCTCATCTATATATATATCAACAATATATACATCATATCAAAACTAGATCGGTATGCCACAATCTGTACCTTGGCATACTCAATCCTCTATCAAAAATAATAAACACTATGTATCAATCTATGCAGTGCAGTCTGTAGCAGCTAGCCTCGAGAACCCCTCGAGCTCTCAGCCTCATCTCCTCCCCGCCCTGAGGTGGACGAGGTGGCCCCATCGTAGTCCATGTGGTGCTATGAGTCCTAGACTCTGATCGTGATGATGTCCTCGATGACCTCATCATGATAGGCTCCGCAATGTGGGCCGATAGTGGTAACCTCTGCCCCTCTGGTACCATATGGTGGTATAGCATCTGATAGAATGTGATCTGGGCAATAGCCCGTGCTAGGTCCCGAGTGCTCGCCCCTCTGCTCCGTGCTCTGAGGCGTGCGACCTCATCTCTGAGCTGTGTGGCCTCCTCTCGGTGTCGTGCAGCCTCATCCTGCAAGGACTGCACCTGAGCCTGGAGACGGACAGTCTCCACCCGGAGAGTAGCCATCTCGCTACTCTCTCCTACCTCGACACCCTTGCCCTTATCGGGCGATGGTGGCCTCTCTCTCCATGGAGAAGGGGGTCTCTCCTCCCTCCTCTCCTCGCTGCCGTGGCCTCTGCTGAGCCTGTGGCCTCCTCTGCTCTCTCCCGTCATGACCCTGTGCCGCCTCAATGGCCGCCTGGTGCCGCCTCCCCATCCGACGCACAACTACATGAATCGGACCCTGAGCCCTCGTCATCCGAGGAGGGCGGATGCCTGCGTACCAGGCATCATAGCCGTCAGCAACCCCTACGTCGTCCCCATCCACTGGCTGAATGGGGGCATCATCCACGTCCTCACTCCAGAAGCGCTGCATATCTGGAGCCCCGCTGACTGTAGTGTTATCCCGGACGGTCCGAGAAAACTCGTAGTCCCTGAGAGATGGGATCCCCTGCTGTAGACCGAACTGCCTCAAAACTCGGTCATAGCGGTGGAGCTCCACCTCTCCCCTCTCCATCCTCAGCCAACAGGTTCGCCTAACGTGAGCCAGCTCCTGTCCATCCTCGGCCCACCCTGGATGATCTCTCCAAGGCCTCCAGGTGATCTGGTCGGAGACAAGGTCGTCAAGTAGTCTCCGGGACATTGGCAGATCTATCCGTCGTTGTGACCCTCTCCGGAGCCACCAGTAGAAAACTCGGGGCCTCTCCCCATCAATCCCTATCAGTGGGAGCCCTATCGGCCTCTGCACCATGATGTGCTCCTAGCACCAAACCTGTAGTAGTGATGTCATGACCAGACATCGGTCGCCCTTGTATACGACCCCATGCAGGATCCTATACAATCGGCATAGTACAAAGCTCCCCCAAGCAAACCTGTACCCGTGGTCTCTCATGTCGTAGACCACATCTGTCAGTAGCCATGGTAGTCTGCATCCACTCTGATGGCATAGCAGCAGACCACCTACCACCCCAGCCAAAACCTGTGTCAGTCTAGATGCCCTAGGCATCTGGCGTAGCGACTCGATGTTCACTCCGCCCTTCTCCAGGGCGAAGCTCGGATCTCCGCACAGTCGCATCATCGCGTGGCCCTGATTGGCCATGGGAGTTATTAGCCATCCTTGTATGGGGATCCTCAAAATCCTCCATACATCCTCCAATGTGGGAGTCATCTCCCCTGTCGGTAACCAGAAACAAGAAGAACCCGGATACCACCTCTCTGCTAGGGTTGTCAATAGCCCCATATCTGTAGAAACCTGTGGCATATCTGCCACATGCTGCAAGCCGACTTGAGCCAACTGATCTCGCTCTGCCTGAGATAGAGTGGCCAAGTCATCCCTCAGCCCATCGTATTTCCATTCTCGGCTCTTTAGTAATCCTCTCTGCAACATAAACAACAAAACAATAAAAATCATTAATAAAACAGTGATTAAAAATGCAAGTAAAACAAGTTCAATTTCATACAAATGATGATATCGTCCACTATTGGACGATATCATCCAAAATTTGAGCAAATTCGTCTCCGATTTCGCAAGAGGGAATCGTCCCTTATTGTACGAAATCGTCCCCATATCGCCGATTTCGCCCTTGGACGAAATCGGCGATATCGAGACGATTTCGACGAAATTGAGACGATTTCGTCCCGACGACGTCGACGGCCCAAAAATGGCCGCGATGCTCAAAAATCATTCAAAATTAATCTAAAAAGCATGAAATTCAAAATTAAAGCATTCTAAATTAAGTTTGGACCCTTACCCGTAGCCCGTGCCGGACCTCTGTCGATCTGTGCGTTGTCTCGACCATCTTGTCTGCAGAGCTCTAGAAACCAGGAAAATGAACAGTAAAAATGAATTAGGGTTTTTCCCTATTTTTCTTAATTTTATTCAAAAACAATTAACAACATTTTAAAATTTTGCTTTTTCGTGTTTTTACCTCAAACGTTCGATTTGGGTAAAAACACGGAGGGGGCACCATAGTAAGTTGTCGTACGATTCGACCTAGAATCGTCGCCTAAAAATGGGAATAATTTTTGCTTTCTCGTAGATCGAGAAGAACTCATCTTTAACGCATTTTCTTCGAAAAATTCGCTAAAGAGGGGGCAAAATGTAGCACCCTAAAATTGGCGCAGTAAACCTTAGCAAATAATTAAAATTACCTTAGTAATAATTCAAATTCAAATTTCAACCCCAAAACCGCTCCAAAACCGCTTGCTACCTGTTTCCTCATTTTTCATGCCATTTTTAGGATTTGTTTTGTCCGTTGGACGATATCGTCGCCGATCAGACGATATCGCCTCAGATCGGACGAATTCGTCTGGAGGAGAACGTCCAGACGATTTCGTCCCAAAACTGATTTTTCATAATTAGCTTCTGTTTCAACGACGTCTCTAACCTGGGCAAAAGCGTGTCTACGCGGTTAGAGACCTCCCCCATTGGAGATCTTCCAAATTGGGATGATCTCCAACCTCCTAACCTCCTTCCTAAGCCTATTTAATCTTAGGCCCTCCCCTTGACATTCCCCTGGCTGAAATTTCCTGTAACACGAGTTCTATTTGCATTAGACCATCTTAAATCACCATTTGCCTTTGTATTTTTCCAAGTTTGTTTGCAGGAACTTCATTGTTTTTCAGTCGGAGCAAGCTCAGATCGTCGCAGATGATCTTGTACAATCTCGGACGATCATGCCCCAATTCGAGATGATTTCGACTGTAGTCAACATTGGGGGCAATTAGTGCCCAGAGTTTGCGCTTTTTCTATACCTTTCTACTATTTTATTCTGCATCTAGTTAGTTTTATTATTATTTCCTATTATTCTGCATCTTGGAGTTCACCCATATAGCTTAAGTACATAATAAAATCATGATTAGCTATTAAAGCATGATAATTTACTTGCATTTCTATTTGGGATTATCTTATTAACATCATTATTATCATTTCACATCATTTTCCTTTATCAGCATAGCTGCATTTTCTGTATTCTGTGTCTATTTCTCTGATTGCAGGTCTCTGACGAATTCGTCAGATCTCAGACGATCCTGTCTGATTTCAGACGATCCTGTCAGATCAGAGGCGATCTGGACTGCTTCAAAAATTAGAACCTCCATCAGACATCCGGATCAGGTATGGCTTTTCTCACCCTAGTATATTCTCTATGTTTTCTGTTTAAATCTATTTTTTGTATTCATTTAAATCTGCATTTCATATAGAACAGTTTAGATTCATTTGGCCAAACCTAGGATTTGAATGATTAAAGATAAAATTGAACACATCAAACACATTCCCAACCTAGGCGTGGAGACTGCCACTAAACGTTTCCTGGTGAACCCCACCATCCGTCGAAAAATCACCCTTATACACCTCCCCCGAGAGGCGGGACCTTCAAAGGGCCTCTCAGTCCGAGGTATTGTCCCATCCTTCTCGCATCCCCCTTTCGGGCACGGATCCTATAGCCTGAAGGTAAGGGTGCAAAAAATTTGGAGCGATACACATGGACTCTATTTTTTTATGGATCCCATTGCATGAGTGGTGTAGGTGTAGGCATTATATTAGTGCCTCCACAAAAAATAACTTATCCCATTATCTTTTAAACTCCAATTTTTCTATACAAAAAATATAGCAGAGTATGAAGCCTTGATTCTTGGGTTATGAGTAGCTCTATCCTTGAATATTAAAACTTTGTTAGTTTTTGGATACTCACAACTCATGGTAAATCAAATCGATAACATTTATAAAACCCAAGATGAGAAACTCTTCCCATATAATAAGTATGTTCTAGAAATTATGAATGTATTTGATAAAGTTACTATCAAAGCTATCCCTTGTACTAGTAATCATTCTATGAATTCTATGGAAGTAGTTGCTTCCCTTATTCCTTTAGAGTTGGATAATTATCATGTTACTATCATAATTCACCAACTTCAGTAACTTGCTTTATCACAATCTTGCCTAGAACCCTTAGACATCTTAAAAATTGAAAAAGCATCCTCAGGATCATGATATGGAGATATCTTTACCTTTTTCCAAAATGGATCTTACCTGGATGACCTAGATAGAAATCAATGTATACTATTATGTAAATGAGTTGTTCATTTCATAATCATAAGAAATACTTTGTATAAATGGTCTTTTGAAGGCACTCTACTAATATGTCTTAATATATAGGAATCCAAGAAAGCACTAAGAGAAGTGCACGATGGATCTTGTAGAGGTCATTTTAGTGGTGGAGCCATAACTAAAATGTTCCTATGAATGGTCTATTTTTGGCCCTCCATGGAAAAATATGCCAATGACTATGTGCATCAATGTGAAAAATATCAGTGACACACAAATTTAGTCCATGCTCCTACCCAAGAGCTTCAAGCTATCTCTTCCCCTTGGCCTTTTTCAAAATGGGGCCTAGACATTATAGGGAAGATTAATGCAATTTCATTAGATGATCATAAATTTAACATAATAGCAACTAAATATTTTTAAAAATGGGTAGAATCCATGCCTTTGGCTTCTTACATATGAACCCAAGTATCTAAATTTATTTTTAATCAAATCATCTATATATTTGGGATTCCATCCAAACTCATTTATGATAATGGAACCTGCTTCAAAAAAATATATATACAAAAGCTTTGTGCTAAATACAAAAAATAATATAGGTGGTCTACTCATTATCCACAAGGAAATAGCCAAGCAAAAGTATCCAACAAAACTTTAATTAAAATCCTAAAAAAATTGGTTAATAAATTAGGATGATATTGGCATACTCAACTGTATCCTGCTTTATGGGCTTATCAAACTACTATTCAAAAACCTACCGGCACTTCTCCTTTTGTCTTGGTATATGGCATTGAAGTCGTATTTCCTTTTGAGCTTGAATTTCCTTCTTTAGGTATTTTACTTCAATATGCTAAAGTAGGAGATGAATATCCTATTGGATGACTAAACCAATTGGAATTACTAGATGAAAAGTGCATAAATTATTTAGAGCACCTTTGCTCCTACCAAGATAAACTCAAATGATCATACTCTAAGAAATTTCATCCTCAATATTTTGAGGTTGGTTATTTAGTTCTTAAATAAAATCATAAAAATACAAATGCTCGAACCGATATTAAAGGAAAATTCCAATCAAATTGCCTAGGTCCCTTTATCATCACTACAAAATTTGGATTAGGTGCATATTTTTTGGCTACATTATATGGAAAATATCTTAAGGAACCAATGAACATTATGCATATTAAATGATACTATACATGAAATTAAAAGTGCCTCCATTGTAAATGGTTGTAAATATTTTGTACATATATTTATTGCATTCACAATCATTTCATATAAAATCATCTTTTATTTAATTCCCATTTATATTCATCAAATAATGTTTTGTCCAATTGCATACACCATATGGTCACATCCAATTATTTACATATTAGATCAAAGATATCAAAATTCATAAGAAATTTTGATTTACTTCAGAATAATTCAAAAATTATCTTGAACCACTCACAAAATATACACTTTAATAAAATCTTGATTCTCAATATTGATTATAAATACCTCTTGAACCAAAAGCACTACTATTTCACTAAATAAATTTTGAAGTTTTGCGAACTAATCTTGCCACTTTTTGAACCAAATTACACTTACATATCTAAAAATTATTTTGCACAAGGAAATATGATGCTACATAGTATATTTAGCTCCTTTAGAGAAAGGTTTAACTTGCTATCCTATTATGCACATGGTCTAGAATACTGAGAATTGGAAAAAGGACAAGCTACTCCCTACCCGAATAAAATCCCTTGCTATTTTTATAATCTGAGCAAGTATCCCTTGAAAACAAAAAGCAAAAATGAACAAGAATCCCTGCTCAAATAAATCAAACTAAAAGAAGGGGTTAATGAGATTGAATCCCTACAATTCCTCAATTAGTTTGAACACCAAGGGGTGATCCCTATTACAAAAATAGATTGAATTAATCCTGCATAGCAATAGGGTAGTCTTGAACATGTTAACATGTCTATCACATTAGCAACCTTTTGTACAAACCAATGTCAGCTTGTGGATCACCTAGCATTTGGTAGCTTGTATTACATAGTAGTTAATTCTAACTGAATTCATGCAATCATGGTAAATAAATCCATCATTTGCAAAATAATTGGTTCTTAAAGTCATTTTGCATCATTACCTTACTCAAAATTGATAAATGAACTTCATAAGCACACACATTTGATCCTTGAGAGATTTTGTATCATAATTAGGTCAATATGGACAAATGAATACACAAATCACACACTGGTTCTTGATAAATTTGACTTCATCCTAGAAATGATAAAAATTCACCTTGAAGTTTGATTAAGCAAATATCATTATTTCATCATGGATTTGTATGACTGTTAGCATACACAATTGGCCCTAAAAATAATTTATCTTGCATCTCATATCTATTACTTATTATAAAACTTTCAAACCATTATATTGCATGATTGCTTGTTTCATACAAAAACTTGCATTGATCATACATAATCACTTTCTCATGTAGTTGCATATTGACTTCATGATGATGGCATGAGATAACCTTAATAAAATATTTCTATTTACTACACACTAGGAATCTTATGCCTAGCGTAAGTCTACCCAAATTTTTCATGCTTAAATAACTCTCTCTTAAATTTAAAATAAATTAAATTTAATATCACACATTACTTATCAATTACATCACTTTGGTAGAAGCTCTAGCTAGAGCTCGACCCAGCATGACTCAGAGGGGTAAAATCTAAGGGTAATATAGCCCTCTACCCCTCAAGAACTAGTTGATAGTATAAATTTTGATAGAAGGATGCTCGTTATGATGGTACAACCAACTCTACCACTATTTTCCTACTCCTTGAGGACTGGCCTAAAGCCACACTCCTTGTTTGATAGGTCAGTGATTGTGTTTTATGTGACCCATGTCCCTACATCTAGGCTATCTGAGCCAGATTCTGACTCAATAAAGTCTAAGACTATGAGATTTGTCCCTCCAATGATTGGATCCAACTCATCTAAATATTGATCTAACTCCTCAGACCATCTATATTTTATCAAAGAGTAGCCACCTCTCTCATGCTGCTTGACTCCCCAACCTCCATAGTAGTGCCCTTCCTGGATAAATCATGTCATGAAATTATAGGTGCCTCCTGTTGAGGTGAGTAGTCTACTCAAATGAGGGTCTTTGATTCTAAGAACCTCTTGCCTACTACCACTGCCCACTCTCCCCTTAATATTTGTGGCTATATACCTCCTCTCATCTGAGGACCCCCTCTCCTCTGTGTCCTCTAGATCTTTACCTCTTTTTGGCTAGTGGACCTCCATCTAGCCACCTCTCAAAAGTCTTGTTGTACCTAGCCTAACTCTTTAGTGATCTTCATAGAACATATGGTAGCATACCACTCTCGATATTTTTTTGCTACTCCCACATCATCAACATCTAGGGGTGAAATCATAGGGTCATCCTCCTCCACCTCAACGAACCTCATCAGATCTAGTGCTCCACTAGCATTCATGGTATTTTGAACAAATTATCAAAATGGAAAATATTGTCCTAAATAAATCCTCTATAATAATCCAAAATATCGTAGCATCCAATTTTTTTGATGTAGTTCTATCTCTCCCCTATTCATCTTGAGCCACTAAACTAGTCAAACTTGAGCTAACTCCTAAACATCATCATCCCAACCTGGATGTCAATGCTAGGATCTCTAGTGAATACTCTCAGTAGTCAGGTCATCAATAGCCCATATGGCCTCCTCCAGGCCACTCATCCTCCTCCCTCCTACTCGACCCACTCTAAGAGCCCATAGAAATACAACAAGTCATACATCCTCTATCTTCTAATGAGGGACCCCTACGGGTTTTCTAATTAAAATATGCTCCCAAAACCAAATATGTAACAATGTGGTCATGACTAGACCACAACCCTTATTATACATGACATTAAACAATGTCATGTATAAGTGGTATAGTAAAAAATGTCCCCATGTGAACTGCTAACTAGAATCTTGCATATCGACGACCACCTTTGACAAATCCTAAGGTAAATTCTACCCACTCTAATGGTATACCAAAAAACCTCCTATTATCCTATATAATACCACTATAAGTTAGGATACCCTCTTGACATATATCAATCCCTCTATGCTCACCCCACTCTATTATAGGGAAAGAAGGATCTACTTTAAACCTTTGCATGGCCTTAGCCTAGATCATCAATTGATATATGAACTTACCCCTAATTGGAATTTAGAGGATTCTTCAAACATCCTCCAAGGTCACAGTCATCTCTCCTATAGGCAAATGGAATGTAGAATACCTCAGATACCATATCTCTGCAAGGCTTGTTAGAATAGAGTAATCTGCCTCTATCCATGGCATCGCAGCCACGTGTAATAAACCAACCACCTGTAGCACTGATCTATCATCATCACTCAAACCTCTAAGATAATCATCAAAACCCTTATACCACCACTCATGGTTCTTAAGGGAACCTCTCTGCAAAAATCAAACAAAATCAATAATTAGGAACATGTCATAATTATAAATCAACATAAAATTAAAAATGCACAAAAAATAATGCTTTTCATTCACTTAATTTTCAAAATTTACACTTAAGTTGAAAATTTAGACTCTATTTTATGAATTCATAAGTAAATTACGAATCTGGATTGCTTGAAACATATTTGGACACCTGATACAGCCGAATTTGCAAATTTGAACAATCTGAAATCATGTAATAGCACTCGAATTTGCAAATTTGAACATTATTTAGATGAATTCGAATGCTCAAATTCATCAAAACAAAAGCTGAAGTGCCCAAAATAATAAATTTGGATGGTTTGAATTTTTTGAACTAGTTCAAAATTGTCGTTACGGGCCACGACTGTGAAAATCAAAAGAAAATTTTAAATAAACAAAAAAATCTAAAACTAGAAGCTATAAGAGCCTTACCCTCATATGTACGCATGATTTGTTCCTCGAATATTGTACTGCATCAACTCAATGTAGAGTTTCTCCCATTTTCTTTAGAGAGGAAAAACAAAAAATAATAGGGTAAAAATGAATTAGGGTTTTACCCTAATTTTCTATTTATCCTCTTTTTTTTTTTTTTGAGTTTTATAACAAATTATGAATTTTTCACAAAACTTGAAGGGGTATCATAGGAATAATAATGTTATTTTTAGGACTTAGAGAATAATGAATTCAGATCATTAGAATTCATCACTAGAATCTAAAATCATATTGATTTTATCATTGCAAGTTTTACAAGTTTGGATTTGCAGGAAATGGATAAATTTGGGTGATCCAAAACAGGTTCAAATGATCTAAATTCACAATATAGATCCAAATGTGTCATTACATATAAAATTTATATCATTCTACATTGGGAGTAAAATTTTTATTCTTAATCCTATCATGTTAATTCATTTTACATATTAAATCATTAGAGATTGCATAGTCTTATAAGCATTTACACTCATTTTATTACTCTTTATTGCATTTAGATTGATATGCTTTGTATTAAAGTTGTTAGATTTCATATTTTTCTATGGTTTATTAAATATTCAAGGGGATATGACTATTACAAATCACGATCTACTATGACCTATGCAGATACCCCATCCCTAATTAAATTTTTTAGTTTATTATTGTGAAAATTGCAGGTTCTAACAAATTCGGGTGATCTGAATCAAATTTAGGTAATCCAAAATGAGTTCAGGTGATCTTAATTCATACTGTAAATCTAAATTTATTTAGACTTCAAAAATCTAGGCCAAGTAAGGTCTAAAATCCAAATTTATGTTCTCAACATTATAATTCTACAATTTTCTTTGCTCTGTGCATTGTCTGCATCTAAAAAGAAAAGAAAACCCCAAAAACATAAATTCAATTGCATTAATCATTTTACACTAAAAAATCATAAAACCTACAAAACAAAACATTCATGATTAGTATAAAATCTACATTTTATATCACTGTGTCTTAGTCAGATTTACCAGTTTTCTAGATAGACTTGTATGTCATTTGTTCTCAAGGAAAGATAAATTGCATATAGCTAGGTAGAAATTGCATTGGTCCAAATCCTAGGTGTATGCTTTCAAAACAAGAAATAATATCAAACTACTACCACACCTAGGCATGGAAACCACAACAAAAAGCATTTCCTGGTGAAACCTCATCCAATTTATCGATAAACACCAAGTAAAGTGCAACATAAGCACTTCTCATCTAAGGTGTAGGTACATTATTTTCCCATCCCCTTTTAGGCGTGGATCCACCAATTTGAAAGAAAGGGGTGTGAAAATATTGGGTCTACATTAGTTTTCTTTTGAACATTAAGGGAGAACCTTTATAAGAATTTATCCATAAAATGTTCAAATGTATAGACACTATGATGTGGTATATGGTTATACCATTCTAAGGCATCTCCTCCTAATATCTTTGAAAAAATTTAGAGCATTAAGGCATCGTTCTCTTACATTCTGAAACTTGAATGGATGAATGCACTAATATTCTCCCTAGGATCCTTGGTCCCTTTGAATTTGTCAAACTTTGATAATGTAAATTCTATCAAATAAGGTAGTGATTGTATCAAAGAATTAATGGGTTGATTGATCAACTATCTCAATGTAGTTTTTTGGTACATCATACCAGGTGTATGCATAATTAGGCTACTAATCTACTATTGCAAAGCTTGGATCTTAGGATCTTTTATTTATGTGTGGAAGCCCTGGTTTGTTTGATGAGTGTATGTGGGTGGTGTGTATTGGGTGATGGACTATTGGGATAGAATGTGATTCTAATTGGCCAATGAATAAATGAATATCTGGTGATGTTGGATGTTTTGTTGGTGATGGAGTGATTGGTGTTGATGAAGTGGGAAAATTTTTGGGAGATTTGAACATGTTGGATTGTGTAAGTGGTATTAATGTGGTGAAATGGAAGTGTGGGTATGGTGACCTTCAAAGATTATGATACCCAAGATGGATCAGGTGTGAAAAGGTTTGTTGGTTGAGAATGATTTGAGGTTTGAACTCTACTACCTGTGATTGTTGTTATGGGTAAGAATGAGTGTCTTTATGGTCCATAAGTATTTGATTAAGGTGTTGCCATGCTTAGTGTATGGTAATTTTAGATGCAGACTATGCAGTTATGTTGGGAGTAGATGTAGGTATGGTGAGAATTTTGGCAATGTTGGTTGAGGTTAATGGAGGATAAGCTATGAAAGGAGTCACCACTAAATGAGGGATGGTAGATGGAATTATGGATGGAATATATGAAGCAACATTAACTTGTGCTTCATAGAGTGGATTGGAGTAGTTAGTTTTATAGGTAAACATAATGGATATGCTTTGGCTAAATGGTTGTGGAGGAATTTGGTGTGGGAGTGAGAATTTTTCATAAAAAAGAGGTTTAATGAAGACTTGGTTATCATATGGCCCCATTGGGCAACCCTCAGGGATTAATTAGGGCTCCCAACTACTTTTGGAAATTTTTACCCCATTTTTGGAAGGTTTTGGGGCATATAGCCATGACTGTCGCACCCCAGGATGGTCATAGTTTATGACTGTCCCACCTAGGGACTGCCACCAGCAACCATTCCTGGTTGGTATGGCCATGACCCAAACCCCTCAAATGTCAAAGGGTGGGACAAATGACAACTAATTCCAACCATTTATCCTACCTAATCAATCATGATATATTGGCAAGCTATCATGACCATTAGGGCCTAAAAATTAGAGACCCCAAATGGGAAGCCTCTTCTACCCTATGCATGACAAAGGCATTACAAAGTGGAAGCACTTGCCTTGCATGCCTAAAATTATCCCTTTGTCCCATATGCCATTTTAGGCTATAAATTGAGGTGTTTTAACCCAATTCAAAAAAGAAAACTCTACAATTATTGAGCACGAAGTGCTGCCAATATTTACCCTCAACCTTTACCCACCTATTTGCCTTGGAAACCTCTTTAATCGAAGGTATTTTTAGGGCATTATAGGATACGTTAATTTGTTCCAAAACCCATCAATTTAGAGAGTTAGTTTACCAAATTTGATGAAAATACCCCTAAGAGGATTATTTACCAGATCCAAGTGGAATTGGTGGCAAAAAACACCATGTTTTATGGTCATGCCCCTGGGAAAATTAGCAAGTCTAGTTGGAACTCCTAGGGATGGCCATGAACTGGCCCATAATTTTGATCTAATTTATATGTGGTTCAATTCTATAGCATTATATTAACATCATATCCAAATTTGGTGAAGTTTTGAGTAGTTTTGATATGTCAATTAGTTGTCCCTCCTAGGAACATCCACAAGTTATGCTCATAATCTCACTTTGATTTCTGCTCATATCTTTACAAAATCACATAATGAACATCATATTAATTTTTCAAGTCATTTTGAGTAGTTTATATTAGTTGCAAATAATTTTTATATTCATAGATGCATAATTTTCATGGTTTTCATTACAAAATGCATATGCTATTAACATCTTTCAATATCTTGTGTGTAGGTACAGGTATTCCATGCATGAGGGATGAGCTAAGGAGCTAAATAAATGTAGCCCAAAGATAGCTCTTGTAGCACCCTAAAATTGGCGCAGTAAAACCTTAATAATTACACTTACTCTAGTAAATAATTCAAATTCAAATTTTAACCTCCAAAACCGCTCCCAAACCGTCGCTTAATCCGTTTCCTCGTTTCCCATGCCATTTTTAGAGTTTGTTTTGACCGTTTGACGATATCGTCGCCGATCAGACGATATCGCCTCAGATCGGACGATTTCATCTGGGCTAGGACGTCCAGACGATCTTGTCCCAAAACTAATTTTTCATAATTAGTCTCTGTTCCAACGGCGTCTCTAATCCGGGCAGAAGCGTGTCTGCGCCGTTAGAGACCCTCCCCATTGGAGATCTCCCAAATAGGGATGATCTCCAACCTCCTAACCTCCCTCCTAAGCCTATTTAATCCTAGGCCCTCCCCTTAGCATCCCCCTGGCTGAAATTCCCTGTAACTCGAATTCTACACGCACTAGACCATCTTAAATCAATGTTTGCATTTGTATTTTTCCAAGTTTGTTTGCAGGAACTTCATTGTTTTTCAGCCGGAGCAAGCTCAGTTCGTCTCAGATGATCTCGTACAATCTCGGATGATTTCGTACCAATCTGAGGTGATTTCGATTGCAGTCCACATTGGGGGCAATCAGTGCCCAGAGTTTGCGTTTCTTCATCCTTTATTTTATACATTGTTCTGCATTTAGTTAAATTTGAGTTTATTTCTTATTACTTTGCATTTTGGAGTTCACCCATGTAGCTTTAAATGCATAATAAAGTCACCAATTGTCATTAAGTCATTGTAGTACACTCGTATTTTGTTTATTATCATCATTTTAATGTTATTCCTATTATTCTACATCATTGCCCTCTGTTAGAATAGTTGCATTTTCTGCATTTTGTGTCTACTTCTCTGATTGCAGGTCTCTGATGAATTCGTCTGATGAATTCGTCAAATCTCAGATGATCTTGTCTGATAGCAGATGATCCTGTCAAATCAGAGGCGATCCTGATTGCTTCAAAAATTAGAATCTTCATCAGACATCCGGATCAGGTATGGCTCTTTAATCTAGCTTACTTCTCTCTATTTTCTGTCCTAATTTGTTCTTTGTATTCATTTAAATCTGCATCTTCATATAGAATAGCTTAGATGCATTTTGGCCAAACCTAGGACTTGGATGATTAAAGCTAAAACTGAACACATCAAACACATTCCCAACCTAGGCGTGGAAACTGCCATTCAAACGTTTCCTGGTGAACCCACCATCCATCAAAAAATCACCATAATACACCTCCCCGAGAGGCGGGACCTTCGCAAGGCCTCTCAGTCCGAGGTACCGTGCCATCCTTTTCCCATCCTCCTTCCGGGCATGGATCCTATAGCCTGAAGGTAGGGGTGTGAAAAATTTGGAGCGATACATTTTGGTGAACCCGACGTGAATGCATTTAAAACCTTTTGAAAACAAAAAAAAAAAAATAAAACAACCAAAACATAGATGCATTTCAAATCATTTAAAATTAATAAGTTGCATATCATGTTTAGATGGTAGCTCCTAAGAAAATATTAGCAGTTACTATAAATGTTGAAAACCAATTGGCAGCCATAGAAATCAATTATGTGCTTAGTGTGCACGAAACGGATAGAAATCAACTTTTGTGGGACGAACTTGATAGAAGACTAAGTGTCATTTCATCTAGGTCAACAAAACTTAAACAAATCAAGAGGCTTGTCCTAGATAGAATCCTGGATCCTCATCAACTCGTCTTTTATCATGAACTTCAGAGAGCCTGCCATAGATGGTTAGCTTATAGGAGAGCTCTTGTGTCTTCAGAATTGTTCACCTTCGAGGAATACCTCGAGAACGCAGCCATTATACACCAGTTCCTAGGTCATGTAGAAGACCAAGAGGTTGTTCTTACGGATAGGGAAATATGGAATAGAGTTCCTCGAGCTATGTTATATCGAGAGTATTGCCATGAGCTTTACTTCTATCAACCAGAATCTGAGACAGATAATATCACTATAGCTCTTTTCATTAAATTTTTGAAAGAAAATTTTCAATTTGAAGAAGAACACTTCATGACTCCTGAAGAACTCGAGCCCATTAATGATATTTATAAATTGTTTATAGAAAACTAGATCATTACTTTCAGTATTAGTTCTTGCATTTATTGTGTTGTTTGTTATCTTTACAATATTATTACAAAAACAAGAAAAACTAAAAAACATAACAAAAACCAAAACCTTTCATTTTAAATATTGTAGTAGGTATATAATTAATATATACCTCTTAAGCTTGTTGCATATATATATATATATATATATATATATATATATATATATATATATATATTTGCTGAAATCTAAATTAAGCACAATGCCTAAACTTAGGAATGGTAAACAAACTGAAGGAGAAGAAGAAGATTGGTTAGAAGATAAAACTAGAAACCCAAATGTCCTTCCTGAAGATCCAATTCCGGAAGGAGAAACTCTAGATCAACCGAGAAGATGACCTAGGTGAAGACAATGAACAAGAAGAAAATGTTAAAGAGGATGGATCCTCATCCCCTAGAGTAGCTCCGAATGGAACTATTGCTTTTGACAACTTAGATCATTTCTGGAAATTTTTCAATAATAACATTGGCGCTCTTAATATGGCGGTTCGTATTGATAAAGGGCAAATTAGTGACACTCAAGCAGCCATGGAACATATGTTTGATGTGCACACTAATCCCTTGTCTTTCATTGATCAAGAAAGTGATAAGGCTGGACCATCCAATAGAGATATGGTCACTATGATTCAGAACATGCCAAAACAACAGGTTACCCAACCTCCTAAGGAACCTGTTATTGAGCCTAAAATCATTCCCACACAAAAGAAAACTTCCTTCACTGCTTTACTTCGCCAAACTATTGATCAATATGCTTCAAGTAAACAAAAACCTAAAATGAAGCCAAACACCAATTTTCAACAATCTGGAATACAACATAATACAACTTCAAAATTCCTTCATAACACCTTTCCTACCAACAATTTACACAATAGCAACATAGCATCTAATCTTCATGTCCCTCCATCATATGCTCACAAATCCCATATCAATGCCCTACCGAACCAATATGGTGGGCAAACTAGTAATCTGGAAGCCATGGTGAAACAGTTAGCTTCGCGTATGGACCAGATAGATCCTTACCATCCCTCGTACAATTATCGAGAGATATGTAGTCAACCTTTGGATCCCATAGTTGTAGCACAACCGTACCCTAAGCATTTTCCCATGCCCATCCTGCCTATATATAAAGGAACCGAAGATCCCATAGAGCATCTTCGCATGTTTAGGATAGCATGTCATGATATATCACATGATGACTTGCTATTACTAAAAATGTTCCCGAAAAGTTTAGGTGGAATGGCATTAGAGTGGTACTATCAATTGCCCACTCATTCTTTGAGAAACTTTGAAGAAACAATTGAATCTTTTGTCCATCAATTTAGTGCCTACATCGAGAGGCATGTAACCATTAAAGATTTATACAACTTAAAACAAGACAAGGATGAATGTTTTGCCGATTTCTTAGCTAGATGGAGGCAGTTGACAGGAAAACTGCACTTTGTGCTACCTTATAGGGAAATGTTGGACATTTTTATTAATAATTTACAAGAACAAATATCTTATGAGCTATCAACTGCTACTTTAACTACCTTCGATCAGGCTATAGATTTAGCTCGAAGAGTAGAAGATGCCCTCATTAGGAGAGGCCAACTTAGGAAGAAGGATGATGAGAAAACATCCAAAAATCAGTATAAAAACAAACAAGTTGTAGGTGACGGAGTCACTGACAACAGAAATGTTGCTAATATCAATGCAACGAAAACAACAAAAAAATTTATATTGAAACCGCCTGATAAGCCTCCTCGAGAATTTACTAGATTGAATCAACCCTTATCAACTATTTTACCTCAATTACTCGAAAGAGGTTTGATCCAATTACCGGCTATCCGGGAACCTGATCCAACTATACCCGGATACAGAGCTGACTTACACTTGTGATTTCCATAGAGGGCCTGGACACTCTACCAACGCTTGTAAAAGGTTGAAACATAAAATACAGGATCTGATTGATAATAATGAAATGGAGGTGCAAGCCTTCCAACCTAAACAAAATGCTCCTAATAATCCTCAAAAGAACATTCCCCAAAATCAAAATCAAAATGCTAATCAATCATTAGACATATTTCAACACCCTTTACCAAGACATGGTAAAGAGGTGGCCAATCAAATCGAACATCATAATGTTCCTCCTCCTACCCGATATGTAGGAACTATTAGTGGACATTTACTTAATCATGATCCTCAAATATTTGACACAACTTTATCCATGGTCACAACCAGGCCCCTACATAATATTCAAACTCCAGATCCTAGTGATATAGAATCAGATACTGAAAGTGAAATAGACATCACTTCAAACCAATCGAATAGTTCTGAAAATGAATCAGATCCTATTCAACCCATCACGGATGCTATGGTTCCAGAAGAACCATTTCCTAGAAGAGTTACTACTCGACCCTCTTCTAATCAATTCCTCCCAAATGAACAAGCCATAAACGCTCAACCGAGACCAGTTCAGCGTCTTCAATATAACATTGTAGGTACCATTGGAGTCGTTACCCGACAACAGGCTCAAAATTCTCAACAAGAACCAAACCAGAATGATGGATCAGCTCCATTTGTTTTGAAAAATCCCAATAAAGGGAATCATGCTTCCAATGTTCAACCTAAACCCCCTTACAATATTAATGAGCAATTATCCAATACTACAACCAGAATTTCCCTTTTGGATTTATTAAGATCTTCTCCTACCCATAGGGATGAGTTGATGCTTACATTAAGCCAAATGATGGTACCTCAAAATATTCAACCTGAAGCCATGGCCAATACTATCATCACTCGAGAAGTTGATTGTATTGACTTCCGAGATAAAGATATCCCACAACACAGTTTACATAAGGATAATCCCTTATATATTACTGCTCTAATTGGAGATGTAGCTGTTAAACGAGTCCTGATTGATAATGGTTCATCTCTAAACATTTGCACTTTTGACTTCTACCAACGATTTGGCTTTAGAAGTGATGAAATGAAGAAAATTGACATGATTATCAAAGCTTTCAATGATGAAACACAAGAAACGTGTGGAGTTATTACCATCCCATTGCAAGTTGGTCCTCGAACTCTAGATACCACCATGTTTATTGTACATTGCCCCGCATCGTACAATATACTCTTGGGTCGTCCTTGGATCAATGCAATGCGGGCTGTCCCATCAACTTTACACCAATGTGTTAAATTCGAATTTAAAAATCAGTTGGTCACTATCCACGGTGATCCTAGACCCTTTGATATGTGTGCTTTGGCAGAACCTGTTGGAGTGCAATTTTGCCCTGCTCTATCATCCACACATCCTAATTCTTATTTTTCATCTAAAACTGTGAAACACACACCCATAGCTTCACCTATTTCCCCTCCATTAATTTCATCCTCATATATAGATCAACAATCTTCTAAACAAACCACTCTAGAACCTCAAAAAGATCTTCAATCTACAACCAATCCTTCATGTTCTATCCCTATAATTTCAAAACCTATAGACCCATCTATTAACACTTCCACATTATCAACATCTATCATACCTTCCACATCTAAAGATATAGGGAATGATCCTTCTACATCTTATGCTCTTTCTGATGAACTTTTACCAGATTTATCCACAATCTTAATATCAGAAAAAACAAATGCTTTCATGCAAGATTCAATTCTTTTAAATAACTTGCCGCCATCTCCTCGTACTTTGGGCCTCCCACAACCTATGGGAAGTACTTACCAAGTCGGGAGTTGTGCCTTCATTTATAAAGGATATGACTAGGGAAGAATCCCTCGGAATATCAAAACTCATCATGAGGGATATGCTCGATGTTATTTTACCAATGAATATATTAAAGCTAAACCCATAATGCTTAAAATGGGATATAAAGGGAAAGGCTTGGGACCTTTCCAAAATGGCATGAAAGAACCTTTCGAGGTAGAACCGTGGCCTGCCCATTGTGGTGTGGGCCTATTTCCTAGTAAGGGTCAACCCTTTCCTTTTGAAGATGATGATCAACTCATATGTTATCAAGATTATTTGGATAGGCGTGATGATTTGCCTCTAAAAAATCAGCCATTTACATGTAACATGCTATCCATAGCTTACCCTGAAATGATTGCCGACTCCGATGAGGAGTTGGAAGGAGATATCTTCCACGATGTCTCCGTTGAAGAGATGTTACACAATGGATTTTATTTTGATGGTTCTATACCAACTATAGCCCAACTTGAGACCACTAATCCTCAAGATGAATTATCCAACTTAACCTTACAAGAATTACAAGAATTGGGCGTTTCACCCGCCCCACCTAATTTTGAAAGAGATCTACACATGGAGGTAGAAAACGTCATTAAAATTAATATTGGAACTGAGGATAATCCTCACATAATCAATATTGGATCAGAATTAAGTCAAGAAAAACAAGAGCAATACATTGCATTCCTTAAAGAATATGAAGATGTCTTCGCTTGGACATATGAAGATATGCCAGGTCTAGACCCTTATGTAGTCATGCATCACCTAGTGGTCCATCCGGATGCTAAACCTGTTAAACAAAAACTTAGAAAAATGCATCCCAAAGTGGCTTTGCTAGTCAAAGGGGAGTTAGAAAAACTCCTGAATGTTGTTTTTATACAAGCTATTGATTATGCTTGAATGGATCTCAAATGTAGTTCCAGTTACCAAGAAAGAAGCCACCAAAGTTAGGGTTTGCACAGATTTTAGAGATATTAACGTTGCATGCCCTAAAGATGATTTTCCTCTTCCAAACATGGATCAAATCATTGACTTTACTGTCGGGAGTGGGATGATGTCCTTAATGGATGGATTCTCCGGTTATAATCGGATCGGGATAGCTCCTGAAGATCAGGCTAAAATAGCCTTTATTACCCCCTGGGGTACCTTTTGTTGGAAAGTGATGCCATTTGGCTTAAAGAACGTAGGTGCAACCTATCAACGAGCTATGACTTATATTTTTCATGATATGATGCATGATATCCTACATGATTATGTAGATGATATTATAGCTCGCTCTATTAATGAAGATAATCATTTAGATGATTTGAGAAAAGTTTTTAATCGATTACGAGAATATCTTATTCGATTAAATCCAGCCAAATGCATATTCGGAGTTAAGTCCGGTAAACTATTAGGGGTTTTAGTTTCTTTACGTGGTATCAAAATCGACCCTCTCAAGATTGCGGCTATCACTGATATGCCCGCACCTACTAATATATCTGAGTTACGAAGTTTACAAGGTAAGCTTCAAGCCATCCGTCGCTTCATCGATAAGCTAGCGGACAAAACCGGTCCCTTTCTTAAACTTCTTAAGAAGGATGTCCCTTTTAATTGGGATGATGAATGTAAAGAAGCTTTTGAACTTCTCAAACAATACCTCCTTAACCCACCTGTGCTTTCACCGCCTAGACCTGATCGCCCATTTCTCCTGTATATTTCAGCTTCAGATTCTGCCTTAGGAGCTATGTTAGCTCAGCTTGATGATGAGAAGAGAGAACGTGCTAATTATTATATTAGCCGAACCTTCATCAGTTATGAAACCCGCTACACAACATTAGAAAAACTATGTCTAGCGATCGTGTTTGCTACGCAAAAATTATGCCATTATATGCTTAGTCAGAAAACTTATGTCATTGCTAAATATGATCCCTTGAGGTATCTCATGAGTCGACCTTATTTATCGGGTCGCACGGCCAAGTGGGTTCTTGCTCTAAGCGAGTTTGACCTCACGTTCATAGGACAGAAGTCTGTTAAGGGTCAAATCATAGCAGATCAATTAGTCTGTTGCACCCTTAGAGTCTACCCATCCCCTCATCATTGAGTTTCCTGATGAATGCCTTCAATTAGAGGCAGACCATATTGAACAATGGTCCTTATACTTTGATGGAGCCCGATGCATGAGTGGGGCTGGTGCGGGTATTATTTTAATATCCCCGCAAAAACATCTTATTCCTCTGTCCTTCAAATTAACATTTGCTTGCACCAACAATACTTCTGAATATGAAGCTCTAATCCTTGGATTACGAGCTGCCTTGGCGCTAAAAATTAAACATCTGTTAGTTTTTGGTGATTCTCAACTTGTTATAAACCAAATTAATGAAGTTTATCGGACCAGAGATGATAAACTGTGCCCATATAAAGCCTATGTTTTACAATTAATGTCTCTATTTGATCAAGTTACCTTGGAAGCTATTCCTCGAACTTGCAACCGTGCGGCTGATGCTATGGCCGCAGTTGCATCTCTCCTGCCCTTGGAGTTAGATGACGAATATGCCACTATCATTATTCGTCGACTCCAGGAACCCGCTTCAAATAAGTCATGCTTAGAACCTTTGGATGTGTTTCTAATCAATGAAACTACTCCTGAACCTTGGTATACGGATATATTTGATTTTCTCCAAAATGGGACTTTCCCTGCCAATTCTAATAGAAACCAGCGTCGGTTATTACGTAGACGAGCAAGTCGATTTGTAATAATTGGCAATACTTTATATAGGAGATCTTTTGAAGGTATCCTATTAAGATGTTTGAATTTAGAAGAATCCAAATCAGCCTTGAGTGAAGCCCACGATGGATCTTGTGGAGGACACTTCAGTGGTAGTGTCATTGCTAAAAAGCTCCTTAGGATAGGATACTTTTGGCCTACCATGGAGAATGATGCACATGATTATGTGCGCCATTGCGACAAGTGCCAGAAACATGCTGACCTTGTCCATGCGCCTGCACAAGAACTGCAGGCTATTTCATCTCCTTGGCCCTTTTCAAAATGGGGTTTAGATATTATTGGCAAAATCAATCCTGTGTCATCTGATGGACACAAATTCATCATAACCGCCATTGAGTATTTCACGAAGTGGGTTGAAGCTATGCCTTTAGCTTCCTGCACTGGCACACAAGTCTCTAAATTTATTTTTAATCAAATCATTTGTAGGTTCGAAATTCCTGCAAATCTCATCTCTGATAATGGAACTTGTTTCAAAAATAAAGATGTTAAAAAATTATGCCAAAAATATAAGATTCAACATCGCTGGTCCACTCCCTATTATCCTCAGGGTAATGGTCAAGCAGAAGCATCTAACAAAACCTTAATCAAAATTCTCAAAATATTGGTCAATAAAGCTGGCCGTGACTGGCACATTCGGTTATATCCAGCCTTGTGGGCCTATCGAACTAGTGTTCGAACCCCCCTTGGAACTTCACCTTTTGTTTTGGTTTATGGTGCTGAAGCCATTTTTCCCTTTGAATTAGAAGTTCCTTCTTTGGCTCTACTACTTCAAGATACCGAAGTAGGAGATGAATATCGAGCTGGCAGACTCGATCAGTTGGAACTCCTAGATGAAAAATGCATCAATGCTTTGGAGCATCTCCGTGCCTACCAAAACAAGCTTAAAAGATCATATGCTAAAAAAGTTCGTCATCGATCCTTTGAGATCGGCGACCTTGTTTTAAAAGAAAATCAAAAAAATACTAATGCAACTAAGGACCTTAAAGGTAAATTTGAGCCCAACTGGCTTGGACCATACATTATCACTGCTAAATTTGAATCGGGAGCATACAAATTATCTACCTTAGATGGTAAAGAACTTAAAGAACCCATGAACATTTTGCATCTTAAACGTTACTATGTATAAATTTGGTCATTTCATCCTTGTATATATTTGTTTAAAATATTTCAAAATCACTATCTTGTATTTCTTTCAATTTATAAATTCAAAAACACCAAAAACATTCATAATCATCAAAATATTCAAAACTACTTGTTGTATTTATTTATGGCACTTGTTAATTCTTTCAAAAACAAAAAAATAATAATAAAAATAAAAAAAACAGCAATATTCTTGACTCTTTCGAAACCAAAACAACATAAAGAAGAAAGAGAGAGTCAACATTCTCAAAACTTCTCAAAAAGTATTTATATATATCTTCTTACAAATGTTGCAATTATATGTTTCAAATTATTTTGGATAAATTAGCATTTATTTGGAATCCCTCACTTTCACACTCACAAAAATAAATATCTTGATTTTATCTGGCATGATTACTAATCTCTCTTATATCAAAGTCCACAAAATTCAATTAAATAAAGTTTGAGCACAGAGAATTGATCTTGTTATTTACTTAAACCAAGCACATCCTTTCACAATAAAATGATTATATTTGTAATTTCCATGCTATGCTACATAGTAGAAGTGGTTTCTTGAGCGAAAAGTTTCCCCTGCTATCCTATCATGCACATGGTCTAGAATCTTTGAGAATTGGCAAAAGGACAAGCTCACCCCTACCCAGAATAAAAATCCCTTGCTCTACAGCTAATCCGAGCAAGTATCCCTAGCATAGAAAAAAGAAAAAGCAAAGTTCAAGAAAAAGAGAAAAAGAAAAATGTTATTTTATATCATTACAACATTATCAAGCAAAAATACAAAAGAAAGCAAAAGAAAAAGCAATAAAATCCCTTTCCCTACCCTTTGAAAAGAAAAGAAGGGTTGATGAGCTTGAATCCCTGGAATTCTCAATTATTCGAAAACTGTGAGGTAAGCCCCATAACAGGTGGTTTGTGCCCAACCTGCTTGGCCTTGGGTAACTCCTAGCGTGGCGATATGTCTGTCACATTAGCGACCTTCTTTTGTACGGACCTATGTCTGCTTATGGATTAGCTAGCTCTTGATAATCCGACTTACATAGTAGTCTAGTATGGTTATATGCATCTACATCATGGTTAATGAACACTTATTTGGTTCATTCAAATCACTTGTATCATATTATCTTGCTCAAAACTGGTAAATGAACATAGCAATTGCACACACATTTTGTATTTGAGAGATTTTGTGTATCATTATGATAAATCAAGATTGGAAATGAACTCACATATGCACATGGGATTCCTTATAAATCTAACTTTTGTCTTTAAGATACTTTGAAATATTTTTTTGCAAATTGTCTGGAATAAATTCATTTTCTTCTTTAAAGTACAGTTGTTTAGTATAAAGACAACTACATGCATAATAGAAAAAATCAAAATTTCTTTCAAAACCATACAATCAAAACACAACACACACACACACACACACACACACAAAAAAAAAAAAAAAAATATATATATATATATATTATCGACTTTCGCGATGATGGTATAGTTCCAAAACCAAAATTGGAATTTTATGCCTAGCGCAAGTCCTCATCTTCATATTTTCTATTTATTAAAAATCAACCATGCAATAAAACAATCTATTTTCTTCTTTGATTTTCGCGATGATGGTATAAGTCTATACCTACATATTCTATGCCTAGCGCAAACCATTGTACCAATTTTTATTCCCCATTTATTTAAAAATCATGAAAAACATATGACTTAAATCATTATGTTACACAATTATGCTTTCAAAAGCATGCACATTATCACTATTTCATGTCATTATGTCAACCTTCAATTTTGCAATGATGGTATAATTCCTAGGGAATTATCCAAAAATTTTATCACACTTAGGAATTTATGCCTAGCAAAAATCATTTTAACATTATTTCATGCATACTATTTTTATGAAACTCTGAAAACAAACCATCATCATCATCATTTGCACCATTGCACCAAAGTCTTAAGACAGTCTCTTAAGCACTCTTTTACTTTTAACAATATTTCTATACCGGGATTAGCTTGACGACCGAGTGAGCGGCGACTCCATGAAATGGTCTATAATAGCGACAATGTCCTTTGAAATTATTGTTAAAAGTCCCTTTTATTTTATTTTTTATCAAATCATCACATCACAAACAACCAATTTGTTCTATCAGATTATTTCATTTAAATTTTTCAAGCATGACATTTCAACCATAATATTTCCAATGACGTAATTACATGAATCATCAAATCAATCAATCAAAACATTAAAAGCATCATAAAAATACATAAGACACAAGTCATATGATCAAAAATATCTCATCTATATATATATCAACCATATATATACATCATATCAAAACCGAATCGGTATGCCACAATCTATACCTCGGCATACTCAATCCTCTATCAAAAATAATAAATACTATATATCAATCTATGCAGTGCAATCTGTAGTAGCTAGCCTCGAGAACCCCTCGAGCTCTCAGCCTCATCTCCTCCCCCACCCTGAGGTGGACGAGGTGGCCCCATCGTAGTATGTGTGGTACTGCGAGTCCTAGTCATGGATCGAGATGAAGTCCTTGATGACCCAATCCTGATCGGATCCACGATGGTAGCCGATAGTGGTAATCTCTCCTCCTCTGGCACCATCTGGTGGTATAGTGTCTGATAAAAAGTGATCTGGGCAATAGCCCATGCTAGCTCCCGAGTGCTCGCCCCTCGCCCCATGCTCTGAGGCGTGCAATCTCATCTCTGAGCTGTGTCACCTCAGCTCGGTGTCATGCAGCCTCCTCCTATAGGGTCTGCACCTGTGCCTGGAGACGGACTGTCTCCGCTCGGAGAGTCGCTATCTCGCTACTCTCCCTAGTGTCAACACCCTTGCCCTTATCGGGCGATGGTGGCCTCTCTCTCTATGGAGAAGGGGGTCTCTCCTCCCTCCTCTCTCACTGTCATGGCCTCTGCTGCACCTGTGGTCTCCTCTGCTCTCTCCCGTCGTGACCCTGGGCTGCCTCAATGGCCGCCTGGTGCCGCCTCCCCATCCGATGCACAACTGCATGAATCGGACCCTGAGCCCTCGTCATCCGAGGAGGGCGGATGCCTGTGTACCAGGCATCATAGCCGTCGGCTACCCTAGCGTCGTCCCCATCCACTGGCTGAATGGGGGCATCATCCGTGTCTTGACTCTAGAAGCGCTGCATATCTGGAGCCCCGCTAACCGTAGTGTTATCCCGGATAGTCCGAGAAAACTCGTAATCCCTGAGAGATGGGATCCCCTGCTGTAGACCGAACTGTCACAAAACTCGGTCGTAGCGGTGGAGCTCCACCTCTCCCCTCTCCATCCTCAGCCAGCAGACTCGCCTGATGCGAGCCAGCTCTTGTCCATCCTCGGCCCACCCTGGATGATCCCTCCAAGGCCTCCAGGTGATCTGGTCTGGGACAAGGTCATCCAGTAGTCTTCGGGACATCGACAGATCAATCCGTCGTTGTGCCCCTCTCTGGAGCCACCAGTAGAAAACTCGGGGCCTCTCCCCGTCAATCCCTATCAAAGGAAGCCCTACCGGCCTTCGCACTGCAATGTGCTCCCAACACCAAACCTGTAGTAGCGATGTCATAACCAGACATCGGCCGCCCTTGTACACGACCCCATGCAGGATCCTGTACAATCGGCATAGAACAAAGCTGCCCCAAGAGAACCTGTAACCATGGTCACGCATGTCATAGATCACATCTGCTAGCACCCATGGTACCCTGGCACCCGCTCCGGTGGCACAGCGAAGTCCACCTACCACTCTGGCCAAAACCTGTGTGAGTCTGGATGCCCTAGGCATCCGACGCAGACGCCTCGATGTTCACTCCGCCCTTCTCCAGGGCGAAGCTCGGATCGCCACACAACCGCATCATAGCGTGGCCCTGATTGGCCGTAGGAGTGATCAACCGTCCTTGTATGGGGATCCTCAAAATCCTCCATACATCCTCTAATGTGGGAGTCATCTCCCTTATGGGTAACCAAAAATAGGAAGAACCCGGATACCACCTCTCGCTAGGGTCGTCAGTAGCCCCATGTCTGTAGAAACTTGTGGCATCTCTCGCCACATGTTGTAAGCCGGCCTCGAGCTAGCTGATCCTGCTCTGCTTGTGATAGAGTGGCCAAGTCATCTCTCAACCCATCGTATTTCCATTCTCTCGCTCTTTAGTAAACCTCTCTGCAACATAAACAACAACACAATAAAAAATCATTAATAAAAACTCAAGTGATTAATAATGCAAGTAAAATCAGTTCAATTTTATACAAATGATGATATCGTCCACTATTGGACGATATCGTCCCAAATTTGAGCAAAATCGTCTCCGATTTTGCAAGCCGAAATCGTCCCTTATTTGATGAAATCGTCCCCCTTTCGTCGATTTCGCCCTTAGACGAAATCGGCGAACTTGAGACGATTTCGTCGAAATCGGGACGATTTCGTCCCGACGACGTCGACGGCCCAAAAATGGCCGTGATGCTCAAAATTTATTTAAAATCAATCTAAAAAGCATGTAAATTCAACTTAAACCATTCTAAGCTAAGTTTAGACTCTTACCCGTAGCCCGCGTCGGACCTCTGTCGATCTGTGCGCTGTCTCGACCATTTTTGTCTGCAGAGCTCTAAAAACCAGAAAAATGAACAGTAACAATGAATTAGGGTTTTACCCTATTTTTCTTAATTTTATTCAAAACATAATTAAAAACATTTTAAAAATTTTGCTTTTTCGCGTTTTTACCTCAAACGTTCGATTTGGGTAAAAACACGGAGGGGGCACCATAGTAAGCAGTCGTACGATTCGACCAAGAATCGTCGCCTAAAAATGGGAATAATTTTTGCTTTCTCGTAGATCGAGAAGAACTCATCTTTAACGCATTTTCTTCGAAAAATTTGCTAAAGAGGGGGCAAAATGTAGCACCCTAAAATTGGCGCAGTAAAACCTTAATAATTACACTTACTCTAGTAAATAATTCAAATTCAAATTTTAACCTCCAAAACCGCTCCCAAACCGCCGCTTAATCCGTTTCCTCATTTCCCATGCCATTTTTAGAGTTTGTTTTGACCGTTTGACGATATCGTCGCCGATCAGACGATATCGCCTCAGATCGGACGATTTCGTCTAGGCTAGGACGTCCAGACGATCTTGTCCCAAAACTGATTTTTCACAATTAGTCTCTGTTCCAACGGCGTCTCTAATCCGGACAGAAGTGTGTCTACGCCGTTAGAGACCCTCCCCATTGGAGATCTCCCAAATAGGGATGATCTCCAACCTCCTAACCTCCCTCCTAAGCCTATTTAATCCTAGGCCCTCCCCCTTGGCATCCCCCCGGCTGAAATTCCCCTGTAACTCGAATTCTACACGCACTAGACCATCTTAAATCACTGTTTGCATTTGTATTTTTCCAAGTTTGTTTGCAGGAACTTCATTGTTTTTCAGCCGGAGCAAGCTCAGTTCGTCTCAGACGATCTCGTACAATCTCGGACGATTTCGTACCAATTCGAGATGATTTCGACTGCAGTCCACATTGGGGGCAATCAGTGCCCAGAGTTTGCATTTCTTCATCCTTTATTTTATACGTTGTTCTGCATTTAGTTAAATCTGAGTTTATTTCTTATTACTTTGCATTTTGGAGTTCACCCATGTAGCTTTAAATGCATAATAAAGTCACCAATTGTCATTAAGTCATTGTAGTACACTCGTATTTTGTTTATTATCATCATTTTAATGTTATTCCTATTATTCTACATCATTGCCCTCTGTTAGAATAGTTGCATTTTCTGCATTTTGTGTCTACTTCTCTGATTGCAGGTCTCTGACGAATTCGTCAAATCTCAGACGATCTTGTCTAATAGCAGACGATCCTGTCAAATTAGAGGCGATCCTGACTGCTTCAAAAATCAGAATCTTCATCAGACATCCGGATCAGGTATGGCTCTGTAATTTAGCCTTTTCTCTCTATTTTCTGTCTAATTTTGTTCTTTGTATTCATTTAAATCTGCATTTCATATAGAATAGCTTAGACGCATTTTGGCCAAACCTAGGACTTGGATGATTAAAGCTAAAACTGAACACATCAAACACATTCCCAACCTAGGCATGGAAACTGCCATTCAAACGTTTCCTGGTGAACCCACCATCCATCAAAAAATCACCATAATACACCTCCCCCGAGAGGCGGGACCTTCGCAAGGCCTCTCAGTCCGAGGTACCGCGCCATCCTTTTCACATCCTCCTTCCGGGCATGGATCCTATAGCCTGAAGGTAGGGGTGCGAAAAAATTGGAGCGATACAGCTCTATATTGTGAGTGTGAGAAGAACACTGGAAGTACACCATTAATCTCATGGAGGGATTTGATCCCTCAAGTTTTGTAAATTGTAATGTATCACATGAAAGTCCTCAAGGGGATGTAACTACTAATTTGATAAATAAATAAATACAAGGAGAACCTACCCTTTTACTTAAACATATTTTTCATTTTAGTTACTTGCTTTATCGCCTTTCTTTTGCATGCTTTAATTGATAATTACATTAGATTTATTTCAATTCCATTTGTTAGGCATAGCCATTTTTCTCACTAATTTAGTGGAAATCATGGTGGGACCCTTATCCCTTATCCTCTTTTTTCATTTTTGCTAATTTTTACATTGTTTTTGCACTTTGGATGTTGCAGGTTCTGACCGTTCTAGGCTGAAATAGTCCCTGAATTCCTAGTTGTAACTGCCAGGGATAGCCACAACAACCATCCCACCTAGGGATGGTCCCAAAATTTGTAGCCATCCCACCCAAGTTCAGCCACAAAACCAGGGGTTTTCTATAGAAATTTCCAAAAATAGCATCTTCCAGAACAGGCAAGGTAAGTACCTAAACCCTCAATTTGCAGTTAGGTTGTTCAAAAAAGGGTAATTTGAAGCTTTTCATCTCTTTTATAGTTGATTGAAAGCTAGATTTTCCCTTTATAAATTCCTAAATAACAAACTAAAGAAAAATAGGAAAATAGAACAATTTTAGACATGCAATCTGAGTGGTTTTCTTTCATGTGACCTGTCTAAGGGTTAGGTTTTAATATAGGTTAAAAATTTGTAGGCTCCTTATTTATATATGCATCAAATTTTGAAAGTAAAATGCTCTTTATGCATTTAGTAAAAAATATTGAGTGCTATTTTTTTTACTTTCATTTAATCATAAAAGGAACCACACACACCACATCTATTTTAAACATTAGTGAGTTGGAATTCATCCCCAACCATTGATAGAGTTCAACGATGGTGGGTTTCATCTCCATCCATTGGCTCAAATCCTGTGTACCCTATTTTTGGCCAAGGTTGGCTCCAATATCCAATGTAGCTTGAAAAATATGCATGTACTTCTCTTTAGAGGGTATAACGATGACTAAGTGAGTAATAGGTGAGGACTAGTAGGACCTATGCTCCTTGATCGGGTATGGGATTCATATCCATACTTTGGTTGGTTCACATGACCAAACTTTCATTTTCAATTATCGAGCTATGAGTGTATACGTGAAATCCATTTAAACAATTAAGAGTTACATCAACAAACATTCAAACACGTGAAATATATTCTTTACAAAAGCAACAAATTAGAAACACACTAAATAGTTTAGGAACACATAATATTTAAAAGAGATAATCATTTGTATTCTTGTGTGTTTCTATTTTTGTGTGTTTGAATCCATAAAACTTGTAAAGGAGATAATCACATAGAGATTAGAAAGAGTAGTTATGGTATATACCCATATCCAAGCCCACTTAAGGGCTGACACTATGGGGAGTAGGCAAGGAGACATGGATCATCTCCAATTTAATCCCAAGGACATGGTTATACCTCCTTGGTGGCCACCTACTCTCCTAAGTCCTAGAGTTTTAGATATGGGATCTAGATTACAAGGAACCCCTACATGGGATACCCCTACAGATCAAAGTCCCACTCTAGGAAATTACTTCCCAAGTATAGATACTTCAAATGCCTTCTTTAAAGAAAGGCAATCATGCAATAAGGTGCCTACACATAGAGCAATACCACACATTCACGTGTCTACTCAGTCTACTCCACACACTTGTATGCAGGATCAAGACTATACACCAAGGGTAGGTAAATGATCATATTATGCTCTCAAATAACCCTTCTCTAAAATGCATATATCAAGATGAGTATGATACTCGTCACATTGGGTGAGCCAATTCTACACTACCATTCCTCATTTATGAAGTAAGACTCAACAAAAATCTTGATTATCCTCGATCGCATCACTCCATGCAAGCATGATGTGCCTCTATGCTAGCATAATACCAAGAACATATGTTTAGGAGTGAGCCTCAAGTTAGTGTGACTTCCCTCAATCAAGGGAAATCTATAATAGACCTCACAAATCCTCTTGAAAAGTATAGGTATCAGGGTAATAATGCTAAGGAACATAGGCATGTATGCCCAAAATGGCCACATACTTGAGAAAATTTTGAATTTTTTTTTCTAAGTCATGAAGTTCTCATTCTGCACACTTTGCAGTGTATTTTGGAGCAGATCCATAGCAAAGGCCAGGAGTCCACTCAACACTTGGTAAATTTTCACACTCAGAGCAATTTTGTAAGATTTCCTTTGTTCTTGGCTCTGGACTGGCGATACATCCCAAATTAGAAAAAAAATTTAGAGAATAATTATGTCAACAAAAAATAAGTGTGGATTGGCGATCGCTTGATATTTTGAATACCTTATGAGCCGCTAAGTTTTGGAGGGCCCGATTTCGGAGAATGCATAAATTTGTTTTACCCGAAATGGTCACAATGTGGAATTCTATGAACATAGTAGATGTAGATCCACAACAATGGATATTTTTTACCAACTCCTTTCCATAATGGTGACAAGCAGTGTTTTACTCTAAAGACAATGTGGAATGGAGGAAAGGTCGATTTACATTGTAACAGGTCCGGAATGATGGTCATATGCCAATGCACTTGCTAAAATCATAATTGAATTCACAAAATTTTTGAAGGAGAGATGGCATCATCCACTTTTTTGTGTGGATTGATGAATGCTTTGTGTACAATGAAGAAACATAAAGGACAAGGAGTGGATTCGATCCTGCTTAACTTCCAAAGCATTTAAGACTGGATTAATGTTCCATAGTTTCTAAGGTAAGAAATATGACATCATCAGTTTCAAAGAGAAGAATGGCTTTGAGTTCTCCCCTGCAATTACACTAATATTATATCAAAGTAGATCATAGCCATACAATGTGGAGGATTTACGGTGGATATTGTGCCAAAGAATCTAAAATATATAAAGATATTTCTTTTCCAGAGTTGTAACAGTCAATTGGATAAAGAAGCTGAAGCATCGAGGATTTCAAGAAGATAGAACCAAAATATGGTTATAGATCGATAGTGGCAGAAGGATTCTAATAAGGATCGGCAATGCATATGCAATCTCCAATGTCTAGAACTCTAGTTGGCATCAAACGACCATCAAGTTGTAGAGGCTTCGAGCTGCCATGGCGGTCCACTTGCAGTGGGTTTCCTGGAGGATGTACCAGTAAGAGAATGCCAACAATAACTCTCTAATATGCTATAAAATTTTAATCTTTGTAATGTTCCTTGTTATTTTTAAATTTTGCAAAACTATAAGTAGAGGTCGAACCCTCATTTTTAAAGTGTTAGCTCTAGTGTGTTTGCCTGTCCTACTATAAATATTCCCAAGGACTAATGAAAGGAGCATTACATTGATCTTCACCTCAAAGCTTGTATCTTCATATTTGATATCATAGGTTCATATTCCTTAGTTGCATTTATGTGAATACTTAGATGGTTAGTTTGTGCCAAATTAATGGATTACTAGTTGTTAAGGTAATTGAAATCTACTTATGGATTTGATATTTATTGCTAGGGAGTACATTTCTTTAAAATCTAGATAGTGGTGAATTTTGTTATTTAGATTATCATTGTTTGGATATTGAAATTGTTGTCTACAATATTTCTCTATTGTTCGTTAATGAATTAAAATACATTTAAATTGAGATAATTTTGATCTGAGTAATGTGTCTTTAAGTCAATTTTTTGGAGTTTTTTGTTGTACTGCAATTTTGTTAGCCTATCTTTCCACTATTTTTCACATCTCTATAACCCTAAATGTAGACACCAAAATAGCACCAATCTGATTATGTGACTACAAGCACTGACCAAATTGACATACATACCCCCTAGGGCAGCCTCCAAAGGTTAAATAGTGGTCCTAACCACTCCCAAATTAGTTTTGGAAGGTCAAAGGTCAGTTTTGCACCTTTTAAGCATTTTGCTCCCTATTTGTCCCACCCTGGGACGTTTAGAATCCTATTCGTACCACCCTAGGACGATTAGTAGCAATCGCTCCAAGGTGGGACGATTAGTAGGTTTGACTGGAAAAAAGTAAAACCTTGACAAATGGCAGCCCAAATCCACCACCTAACTCTGCCTTCAAGGCATGGGATTGTGAGGGAAGGTTTCAAATCAGAGAGACTTCAATCAAGCCTGCCCTAATCATGGAGGCATCAATCAAGGAGGCCCTAATCAGGGAGGAATCTTCTCTCCCCCAAAAAGGCATAATGAACCAAGTGGTGCCCTCACATGGGCATTCAAAGGATATCCTTAGGTCTATAAAAAAGTGAGCCTCCTCACCCTAAAACAATAGAGCTAGAGCATTTGGAGCAACGAAGTACTGCCAAACTATACCCTCACTCCTCTTTGTGCTTCCTACATCCCTAATCTCTCTCTTTTAGAAGAGAGGTTATCGGGTGAATACTAGGAACACAATATAGATCCAAAAACCCAAGCAATCGGCCATAATACCACCCCAAAATCATCGACACAACCCCCTAGGAGGTTTTGGACCCATCCCACTTGGATTGGTTCAAAACTAGGCCCCAAACGGTGGGCGTACCACCCCCGGACACCCCCCAAACTGCTATAGTCCTAATCACCCCACCCCGGAGTGATTAGAAATCTATGCATGGTTTTGTTACTATTCTTTTTGCGTTCTTTTATATCTAATGTACTTATGTTGTTGTCCAAATTTCATTGCTTTCTGACATGATTTGACCTAGTTTCTGTCATTTTATGCATCTACTAACCTACCGGGAGTGCCTTCAGATACAAGATAACCTGGGTAGAATCTGCCAAATATGACCTTCTAGGTCATCTCAAAATTCTGTTTTTAGTCTAACCACAAGTTTGCAGGAGTTTTTGAGGCCTCTGGGTAGGACATTTGCAAGGTCACTTTTTGCAGGTTTTGCGACAGTCCCCAGTGTCCCACCCCAGAGTGATTAGAAATTTGTGCTTTATTTCCTTACTTTTACTTTTGCAATATGTCCTATATGATATCCTAATGTCTCTGTTAAATTTTGAACTCATTCTGACATGATTTGACAATCATTTTATTATTTTATGTATTAACTAGCTCATAGGGCGCCCCTGTCATATACAAGAGAATATGGGTAGGATATGCAAATTCCAAGCATCTGGGTAGTCTTAGAATTACATATAATGCCTAAACCATGAGTTTAAAGTGATTTGGATAAGCATAGGTAGGAAATTGGAGTGCTCACTTTAGAGAGGCCCTCGACAGGCAAACGAGCATAACGGGGCCGTCCGACACCGCTTCGACGCAAAATTAGGTGATACCAATTCTAGACATTGTCCTTTACATTTACATATCATTTTGTAATCTACTTATCAATATTATCATTGATGTCTTCTAAGCATCCGCTGGAGGCCTTGGGGATTGCATGTTTTTATAGATACACATATGCTATTAACGATTTGTTGTCTTTCTATGTGCAGGATCTCACTAACAAGAATACTAGAGGAGCAGAAAGGAATGACAAACACATGGACACAAGCAGCGGTAAATTTTAGCTTGCCCACTTCGAGTGTGGGCACGTGGAAGACGCTAGAAGCGTACCGTTCGATCTTGGAAGCACGGCTTCTTTCGGGTGTCCATTAATGTAACAAATTGTATAAAATGTTCTGAGCCCTAGAGGGAGGGACGTATTATAATTATATTAAAATCAATATCAATAAATGAGGCCCCGCTTTGTTTGCTCACATCTCATTTTTGCATCATTTCTTTCATGCATTGCTCATCACATTCGTAGGACTTAGCATCTATATCTACTTTTGTTTGCATCATATCAGTACATTGTTTTTTTGTTACATTAAGTGGCGATCAGGGTGAGACCCTATCCCCTGTTGTTAGGATCAAGTTTTTGATCCAAATTTTGTGGTTTTTCTTTGTAGGTGTTACTCATTCGGGAACTGGACTTCTACTCGTGCCACCCTAGGATGAATACGTATTCGTCCCACCTTGTGACGAATGCAGACTTGCTATTTTTCCCACCCTGGGATGATTAGAGATCTATGCATTTTCTAAGTAGAAACTCAGAGGTATCTTGTTTAGATAGAGAAGAGGTAGGCCTTCTGAACATCCTCTATGTTTTTATACTTTCTGTTTCTGCAATTTTATGTTTTCTTTGCTTTATTTTCAAACACTTGCATAGAAAGGTTAAGTAGTTTGTTTTCCTTTCTTGCAATAAAGAAAAAATAAAAATAAAAACATAGAGTAAATTAAATGGAAGGAACTTGATTAGGAATGCATTTTTCTCTAGTTTGCTTGCATGATACTTGCACAAATGGCAAGTCCTCATTATAGGTTTTAGTTCTAGTTAGGTTTTGTGATTTCCTTTTTGCTACTAATTGTCTCTAAAATATAAAACATACTTTAAAGCATTGCATTAGTGAAAATCATCTTTTGCTATATGTTTTCTTTCTTTACATAATTAAAAGGAACCACACACACCACCTAATAAAATTAACATCAAGGAGTTGGTCTTAATACCCCAACACTTGATCAAGACCAATGGTGGGTTTCATCACCACCTTGGCTTAGATTTTGCATACATATACCCTGATTGCAACTATTGCTAGATGTAAATCCTGACGAAAGCTAACCAAGTGTAGCGGGGGTGATTCCTCGTGCACGAGGATAAGTCTTCTAAGGTAGGTGTCAAAAATAGAGCGATCCCCCTTCCGTACCGCCTATGTTCCACTTACTGTTCTGCTCTCGCGTACCAATAGTTTCCCTCACGTAAGTGCGGGTATATTGAGAGGTTTGGTATAATTACCTGGCAATGGTATATTGAAGGGGCAACCATTTTGGAGATACAAGAGCCCTCATTATGCATGTATAACCAAGTTTTCTTTACAAGATTTACATAACAAAAATCAAACAGACTGAACTAGATCTAGGACACACATTTAATCTATAAACAAGATAATCATTCCTTTGTTTGTGTGGTCCCCTTTTGTTTGGTATAGCATAAAAATTGTAAAGGAGATAAAAATATACATGTCTTTTTAGAAAAACCACCACCATGGTGTATACCCGTAGCCAAGCTCAATCATGGGAAGAAGCTATGGAAAGTATGCAAGGAGGCACAAGTCACCTCCGTTATAGCCCTAAGGACTTGGTTATACCACCTTGGCAGCCTGAACCACAACATAGTCCACACTATACCACTATAGAATAGGACTATAGAGGCACCCCTTTGAGGGGCACTCCCATTCAACACAGACCCTCTCAGGAGGAGTACACACATGGGAAGGCCCCCTTAGAAACTCATTATGAGTGGCCACTACACGATGAAGTGCTAGATTAGCATAAGGTTCATAAGGAGAGCCCACATTATTATATCATTCCCCCTCCACCCCTCATTACTGTTAGAACTAATAGGCCAAATCTAGAGTGCAATGCTCTTCAGATAGGGCGACCCAACTCTACCCGTCCCTTTCACATGTACAAAAGGGAGCACGAGGAAAACTAGTATATTCCTCAAGAGAAATACACCATGTGGGGGCAATGCACCTCCGCACCTGCTAATTATCAAGATCACCTATTGAGGCAAGAGCCTCGGGTGAATGCTGCTAACCTCAATAGAGGAAAGTGACCCATAGAGATCTCGAATCACCATGACCGAGATAGATATGTAGGGGAGGCATCTAGGCCTCCTAGACCTAGGATGGTGGAACAAATCAACTTGGAATTTTCCAAACATGCCACCCGCCAAGCGCAAATCACGTAGCTTAGGCAAGATCAATAGTAGTTAGAACAACTGTATCATATTAACAAAGAGCACATTCAACACCAAACAGATGAGTTGTTCCATAACACTATGCATGAGAGGATTCCAACCCCTCACATGCATAGGATAGAAATTTATGAGAGGCACAACCCCTTAGTACGAGATAGGTCTCCATGACCTTATCAAGCATTGCCTCCAAGACCTCCTAGACCTGAGCGGGAAGCCACTCCTAGAACCAATAATGGGCACCTTCCTCAGGCACCCATCCATATTTATAGGTCATGTCCAGAAACTCCTCAAGAGGCCTATGAGAAATTTGAGCGAGAAGAAGAGAGGGCTAAAATGCCCTACCAAGGCAGGGGGCGCTATCCGGCTACCCCTCCATAGGCCTCAAGTTCCTTGCAATTAACAATGGGACAAACCAAAGAAGAGGAAATCAAATCCTTTGATGCATACAAAGCACTGCTAGAGTGCATAGAGTTTGTGGAGACTAAGACTTCAGGACCCCAAAATCCCACCTTACGCCAACTCCGCAATCACCCTGTGCATCCTTCAGTTCTGGCACCCCCATACTTCGACTACTTCAATGTGCCTCAATTGGAAATTTTTAGAGGGGATGAGGATGCCCAAGAGAACGTAACAAGGTTCCTAAGTCAATGCTTTGGCATTCAGGATAATGATGCATTACTTCTGAGAATATTTATAACCACGTTCGCAGGCCCTGCCTCAGATTGGTTTACCCAGTTGCCGAAGCATAGCATCAATAATCTATACCAGCTAGTGGATGCATTCCTCAAATGTTTTGCCTTCAACACAAATAAGAAGGCATCCTTAAGCGACCTAGCTGGCCTTAAGTAGTATGATGATGAGACCATGGCTGCTTATGGGAATCGGTGGATGATATTGCTTTCAAAGCTACCTTACCTCCCTCCTATGGCCGACATGACTCAAATGTTTTCAAAGAGTTACTTAAGGTCGATCTTCGTGCTATTGCAGCTATAGCAATATGCCACCCTCGAAGAAGCCCTGGTGCAAGCTAGGATAATTGAGGAGATCAAAATACAAGATGGTTATATTGCCAAGCCGTGCAAGAAAGAGTGGCCCAAAAATGGTAAAACTGAGCCCACACAATCGAAACCCACCACGGTCAATCAGGTTGCCATAACTACACCAAATCCTACACAAATAACACAGCCTCCAAAGGCTAATTATCAGGCAGTTCCTCTTGATAACTATGAAAAGGAAAATCATAAACAAGAGCAAAATTAGCAGTGTTGCCCTAGGCGACAATTCACACAATTCACGGAGTCTATAGACTCCTTGTTTGACCGCTTGTTCACGGTAAACCTGATAAACTTGTCGAAAAGTCAACCCATAGACCCCAACATGACAAAACCCAAGGGCTATAGGGAAGACTTATATTGTAGATTTCATCGACAAAAAGGACACGAAATCTCAACTTGTTAGAAATTCAAACACTTAGTGCAGGACTTGATAGACAACAAGACACTCACGGTAGATAGTCCCATAGCACTGAGCAAATAATATATGGAGGTCTTCAAAAAACCCCTGCCTGCCCATGATGTGTAGGCAAAGACTTTACAAGTGAACGAGGTAACACAAAACTGCCCCATGCAAGGATACATAGGGATGATAAGCATTGTGACACAAAACAAAAGATACCCAAACACGGTTGCACCCGTTGCAGCTATGGGAGATGTTCCATCAACGTCACAACCTCCACAACACCCTACGCAACCTCCCCAACCTAGACTAGTGGCCATGATATGGACTAAACTTAATCAAAGTTTAAGGACCACGTCGGCTAGGTTCTCCATTTATGAGCTCATCCAATAATCACCGCCCCATCGGGAGGCTCTGATAGAGATACTCAAAGCCATTGAGCTACAACCCCACGAAGCCAATTCTTTCAACAATTTTGTGGGACATGTGAGACAATGCACAAAACCAGTCATAACCTTCAGGGAAGACAAACTAAAATTGGTGACTGGTGATATGGTGGATCCACCCCTGCACGTCATTGTGCGGGTCAACGGGATTCCATTCAAGAGGATGTTGTTGGACACTAGCTCATCTAGCAACATAATCATGATAGCGGCATTAAAACACCTTAAGCTGCCAGCATCCTACATTGTGGCGTCCACTTACACTCTTCGAGCATTCAACAACGCGTTATGCTTGACGGTTGACACAATTGTCCTGCCCATCCAAGTAGGACAAAAGACCATTCTTAGGTTGTGTCAAATCCTTGAGGGTGAGATGGCCTACAATATCTTGCTATGCTGGCCTTGGATCAAGGACATGAAGTGTGTCCCTTCGATAGCCCATCAATACCTCAAATACACATATGAAGGGCAAGTACATGTAGTCCCAGTGGACTTAGAGCCCTTAAAGTTTTGCAATGCGGTGCAGCTGATGCCATAATTGACCCTCCCATCAACACATTTGGACTTTCAATTGAATCTGTCCACACAGGGTCCAATTTTGCCTACATCCTTGTTGTTGAGTTCCTCAAATCACCAACCTGGCCCATCTTCATTGTTTGTTTCTTCACCAATGACACCACCTATGGTGGCCACATCGAAGGACAATGGGAAGAAGCCCCTAGAGGAGGTACCACCATTAGTCTCAACCATCTCTACCGAAGAGGTGCCTAGCCAAATGGAAGTCGAGACACCTGGTTCACCCAACATGGAGTGGACTCAGGGAGAACTCCCATTCCCTCCCCCTCAACCACCAATGATTACTGTTGATATGGCCAATACAATCCTAGGGGAGTACCTAGTGCGGAACATTATGGAAACACCCATGCTTGAATCCATGCAAGACATGGGGAGACCTCGCATCCCCATCAGCACTATCGTCCCTTTAGGCTACCCGCCAAATCAGACTAATTTTGTATATGGGGGCCTCGATAATGGCATTGAACCCTACCTACAAGAGGAAGAGGACGAAGAGCCATTTGCTGAGAATGTTGACTATCTTTCCAACCCGGACTTCACCTTGAAATACCTAGACCATTGTAATTGGCATGGATATGGATTGGGCAGATATGAACAAGGAATGTGCATTGTTTGTCAACCGAGATACCGGATGCAATATGATAAATCAAGAGTAGGGTTCAACCACCCTTTGCCCCTCGACATCTTGGTAGAAACCATGCAAGGCCTAGGTATAGGCAATAGGGATAGGTTGGCACAAGATCCATATTCCAATCCCAACACAACATACACATTGGGGGATTATCTCCCATTGTTAACAACAAACCTTGTTGACCTCAACAACCCCTCCCCTTTGATCGAGGAAAGGGAAAGTTCAAGAAGTAACCTCCAAGAGTGATATGAACAAGATCAAGTGAGGTCTTCTGAAGATGATTTAGATTATGAGGTAGTACCTTGGGACCCTTTTGAGTCCGATAGCAATCACTCGCAGGTGACACCCATTGATGACTATCAGGAGAACTTCGTGGTAATGTTCCCCTTTAATGTTTCGATCGGGCAATTGCTACCTCTAGAGAATCCAGCCCTCCCGCAGAGAGTGGAACAACCCAGAAGGTACCAAATCAACTTGCTTGAACAAAACAAGCCTCCCATGCCGGCCATAAGGCCAAGTGATCCACCGGAGGAAGAAGATCCAAATATCTTCTTCAACATCGACTACCTGCATGCCATATTTTTGGTTTTCATAGAGAGTGAGGATAGTGATCAAGAAACACCTAGTGGGAGGCTATACTAGCCAGAGGGGCACATAGTTGTCGAAGCCAATGAAGGCATGTGGATCTCTTATAGCGACTATGAGGATGACACTGAGATGGCATATCTCAACCATATGAGACAATAAGAATACCCCATAGACATGGATGATATGTTTGAATATCTAAATATGGTACCAAGGCATAGGTGGCATTTAAACCAAGTACAGTTAAACCAAGTGCTTCATCCACCACTTCAGGCATACAGGGAGCACCTCCCACCTAGATATCCTATAGGGCCATCAGTACCAATGGAAAATCCTATCCTTCTATCCACACATAGGGTCAATCCTTTTGTACCAGTACCCACAGAGCTAGATCTGGGGTACAGGGATCACCAAGAATGTCTAAATCAACACCCATGCAGCAATGGAGACAAAATTCATTCCATCAACATGATCTCCATTGATTTAACCACCCCCATCCACAATCCAACCAATCCAACACAACCATTGTATCTAGACCTAGATGCCATAGACTGGGATTGTTCTGAATCACGACCATCCCCATCAGAGTACTGGCCTTGCGGTGAGATGTTTCATTTTACCCCAGGACAAACTCAGGATATCTTCCATGTTGAATAGGAACCTACCATTCCCAACACAGATTTAAATTCAGCAAATGATATCCAATTTATCCCAAATCCACAATAGTTGGAGGATGGATCCCACATGTCAGTCGAAGAGATGATTGGCGTAGACATCAGTTTTGATCCAATGAATCCAAAAATCATCAAGATGGGGGTAATTTTATCCCTTGAAAAGCAATCTGATTACATTGCCCTTCTCAAAAAGAAGGAGGTTTTTGCATGGTCCTAAAAAGACATACCGAGGCTAGACCCACAGCTAGTCACGCATAATCTAACACTTGATCCGACAGTCAAGATAGTCAAGCAAAAGCTATGTAAGATGCACCCAACAATGGCCTTAATGGTCAAATACGAGCTACAAAAGTTGTTGGATGCATAGTTTATCATCTGCATATATTACCCACCATGGCTTTCCAACATGGTACCTATAAAAAATCCTGATGGGAGGATTTGCATATGCACCAATTTTTGAGATTTAAACAAAGTGAATCCCAAGGACGATTTCCCCTTGCCAAGCATCGACGCATTGGTAGATGCTACAGCAGGCCATGAAATGCTTTCCCTCATGGATGGTTTCTTGGGATACAACCAGATTCGTATCAATCCTAATGATCAACTAAAAATAGTGTTCACGATGCCTTGGGGGACATTTTGTTATAAGGTCATGCCCTTTGGCCTTAAAAACATTGGTGCCACTTACCAATGCGCTATGACATACATCTTCCATGATCACATGCATAAAAATTTGGAATATTATATGGATTATTTGTTGGCCAAATCTCTTTTGCACCAAAATCATCTCGATGACTTATGCAAGATCCTTGATCGCCTCATCGAACACAAGGTTAGGCTAAACCCCAAGAAGTGTGTATTTGGCATCACATCTAGAAAAATCTTGGGTTTCATAGTCTCAAAATGAGGCATCGAGGTAGATCCAAATAAAGTCAATGAAATCCTTGAAATGCTTCCCCCAACCACCATCAGGCAGCTCAAAACTTGTAGGGTAAGGTCGCGTAGATCAAACGCTTCATAGCACAGTTATCTGAAAAGTGCCAACCCATGAATAAATTATTATACAAGGGGGTAGCATTTCATTGGGATGACGAGTGCCAGTCAACCTTCGATGACATCAAACAATACTTAGCTTCATCACTAGTATTGGCACCATCTAGACCAGGAGTTTCGTTCTATTTATACATCTCAGCTATTGAGGTGGCACTGGGTGCCATGCTAGCCCAAAAAAATGAATTACATAAAGAACAAGCTAATTATTATCTTAGTCGTACCCTGGTCAGTTATGAACTTAACTATGCATACATTGAGAAACTATGTTTGGCAGTGGTATTTACCACCAAAAATATATGCCATTACATGCTGAGAAATACGATGTATGTTGTGTCTAAGGAGAATCCATTGCGGTACATGATGAGTCATACTTATCATAGTAGTTGCATGGTGAAATGGATCATGTTGTTGATGGATTTTGACATCGAATTCATTGGACAAAAGTCCATCAAAGGTCAAGTCATCATCGATCAACTAGCAAAGGCTCCTCTCGAAGATGATCAGCCTCTTACCGTAGAGTTTCCAGATGATGGGGTCTTCCATGTCTTAGAATAACCAGATATTTATGAGCCTGAGTCACAGGCTGACATAACCTTATTTTTTGATGGTTCTAAATGTGAGCAAGGGGGTGGCATGAGAATCATGTTTTTCACATCGCAAGGGGATCCAATGCCTTTATTATTTAAAATTTATTTCCTGTGCACAAATAACAATGCTTAATATGAAGCCTTGCTCATAGGTCTTCAAATAGCCATCACCATGAACATCAAACGCTTGAATATCTTTGGTTATTTTTGTGTTAATTGTCAACCAAGTGAAAGGGGTATTCCAATGAAAATTCTCAGTTCTGTAGGCCTACAAATCCCTTATGGATAAATTCCTGGCAAAGCTTGAATGGTACGACATCGAGGCACTCCCTCGATCATCGAATCATTTTGTGGACACTATGGCCTCCTTGGGGTCACTAATCTCGCAAGACATTTCGGATGAGATGACAACCATTCAAGTCAAAATGTTATCGCAATCCATGATGGAGTGTAAAATATTTGACATAACACAAGGAATCCACTTGATATAGATTGAACCATCTTAGGATAGGTTCTCTCAAATCCATGATATTCTAAATCATGCCAACTGGGGGTCTTTTTTCTCTCCAACCTGTCTTAATAGCAACACAATGCTATTTTTACAAGTTCTTTCCCACTCAACTTTTGCTAGGGATGAACTTCAAGGGGGATCATCCGTTCATACCATCGAGGTTTTTGATCAGTAGGATTGGTACACACCCATAACATACTATCTCAAGTTAGGTAGCCTCCCACTTGGATTGTCGCACACCACAAAAAGATCATTCAAATAGAAAGTGGCAAAACATGTCTTGCTAGGAGACATTTTATATCATCGAAGCTACAAAGGACTCCTCCATTGCTTGGACCAGCAGGAGTCCACTTGGGTGATCACCCAAGCACACGATGATACATGTGATGGCCACTTCAGCGGTATGGCCATCACAAAGTGCATTCTTTGCATGGGCTATTATTGGCCATCTTTAGAGCGAGATTGTTGTGCATATGTGCGGAAGTGTGTGAAGTGTCAACACCATGCTAACTTGACACACATACCTTCTTAGGCCTTACAGTCGATCCAATCGACTTGGCCATTTTCATAGTGGGGCTTAGATCTCATCAAAAATATCTCCCTTGTATCGTCAAGTCATCACACGTTTATCATAACGACCACAGAGTACTTCACTAAGTGGGTGGAAGCAATTCCGCTTACCTCTACGACTGGGCCTCGCATTGTGGAGTTAATTTTACATAACATCATATGTCATTTTGGTATTCCATCCAAGATCATATCGGATAATGGGACGTCATTTAAGAACAAATATGTGCGTGCTTTGACAAAAAAGTACAAAATTTAGCACAATTTTTTGATACCCTATTATCTGCAGGCAAATGGGTAAGCAGAGGCATCAAACAAAATTCTAGTTGCCATCCTTAAAAAGATGGTCGTAGATAGTCATAAGGATTGGCACATCCAAATACCACTTGCCCTATGGGCTTATTGCACTAGCATTCGAATGCCCATAGGGGCAACCCCATTTTCGCTAGTGTATGGCTCCGAGGCAGTCATGCCTCTCGAGTTGGAAATACCATCCCTATGCATATCAATGCAAGAGTTCATCGATGATGACACTACATGGTAGGCCCGGTTAGACCAGCTTACGTTACTTGAAGAATGACATATCAATGCTCTCGAGCATTTACGTATCTATCAAGAGTGACTTAAGAAAGCATACAACATGAAAGTTCACTTGAGGGACTGTCAGGTTGGTGACCTAGTCTTAAAAGAGAACCAACAAAATTCTAACTTGCTGCCCCATTTAAGGGACAAGTTAATGGCAAATTGGTTAGTTCCTTATGTAATCGACAGTAAAATAGGACTTGGAACATACCGGCTCACCTCTCTTTAAGGAATCAAGGAACTAGAACCCTTGAACATCAGTCATTTGAGTCCATTCAACATTTAGAGAGCCATGGCCCACTCCAAAAGCCCCAAGGGTTCTCGCCATCGCTTGGTCACCCAAAATGCCCCAAAGGTATCCATAATCCCTTTGGTCAAACCAAAAGCTCCAAGGATTCTTGTAATCGCTTGGTCAACCAAACATCCCAAAGGTATCAATAATTACTTTGGTCAAACCAAAAGCTCCAAGTATTCTCGTAATCTCATGGTCAACCTAAAATGCCCCAAAGGTATCTATAATCCCTTTGGTCAAACCAAAAGCCCCAAGGGTTCTCACCACCGCTTGGTCACCCAAAACACCCCAAAGGTATCCATAATCCCTTTGGTCAAACCAAAAGCCCCAAGTAATCTCGCAACCACTTGGTCACCCAAAATGCCCCAAAGGTATCCATAATGCCTTTGGTCAAACCAAAAGCTCCAAGGGTTCCCACAATCGCTTGGTCAGCCAAACGTCCCAAAGGTATCAATAATCCCTTTTTTCAAACCAAAATCTCCAAGGATTCCTGCAATCACTTGGTCAACCTAAAATGCCCCAAAGGTATCTATAATCCCTTTGGTTAAACCAAAAGCCCCAAGGGTTCTCACCATCGCTTGGTCAACCAAAAATACCCCAAAGGTATCTATAATACCTTTGGTCAAACCAAAATCTCCAAGGGTTCCCACAATTGCTTGGTCACCCAAAATGCCCCAAAGGTATCTATAATCCCTTTGGTCAAACCAAAAGCCCCAAGGATTCTCGCCATCGCTTGGTCACCCAAAACACCCCAAAGGTATCTATAATCCCTTTGGTCAAACCAAAATCCCCAAGGGTTCTCGCCACCGCTTGGTCACCCAAAAATCCCCAAAGGTATCTATAATCCCTTTGGTCAAACCAAAAGCCCCAAGGGTTCTTGCCATCGCTTGGTCAACCTAAAATGCCCCAAAGGTATCTATAATCCCTTTAGTCAAACAAAAAACTCCAAGGTTTCTCACCACTGCTTGGTCACCCAAAACCCCCCAACACCAAACATCCCAACACACTTGGATCATGCCTTGTTGCATAGCATCCCAACACAAGCTTAAAACACATAAAAATTCCCAAGTTGTGTGAACAAAATATGAAACCTACATAGCGGTCTAGGATGCCATAAGTGAAACGTTATATCGCTCATCCCCCTATGTGAATGACCCTAAGAATGCTGAGAATTGGCAAAAGGACAAGAAAAATTCCTTCAATTCCCTAAAATAAATAGTGGTTTTCACCACTACAAAGAATTCAAACTCCAAACATCAATCTCAAAAGTGCACAAATAAAAAAGCATAAGAAAATAGTGATTCTAATCACTGATCAAAATCCCAAGCTCAAACAAAATAAATAATTATTATCATCACTACTAAGCAAATATCCCACTAAAAGAGAGGGAGTAACTATTGAATCCTTGGAATATCAAAAGGCACAAGAACACAGTGATTCTAATCACTGATCAAAATCCCAAGCTCAAACAAAATAAATAGTGATTATCATCACTACTGAGAAAATATCCCATTAAAAGAGAGGGAGTAACTATTGAATCCCTAGAATTCTCAGCATTCGAAAGGTCATGAGGTGATCCTCAGTCCTGGTTTGGTGGATAACCTATTGGTCACTGGTGGCAAACCTCCCGCATGACGATATATCTATCGCATTAGCTATTGGGCATATGTAAAGATCAATGTTTGCATATGGATGAGTTAGATTATGATAGCCTAGATTGTGTCGTAGATTAATCCTAATAAATATAACAAAGGAGTTAGTGGAGCTAATTAGGTGATCCTCAGTACAGGTTTTGTGGACAACCTACCTGGAACTGATGGTATCCTTACGAATACCACATAAACGAACTCAATCGCACACACAGGGATGTGAAATAACTTTGTCAAGCTCAAGTCTAATTCGTACCTTATTCAAAAGTGTTGTAAGATAATGTACAGTATTGACTAGTTAGTTAAAACATCTGAGTCTCAGAAAAACCTTAACTACATTCTAAAACAATTGTTGTATATTTCATTACTTACATCACCATCAAAAAATACAAAATAATTATTACAAATGCAAAAGTTATTTTATAAAGCAATCACGTTGCACAAAAATCCAGTAAATCCTGTACAGTCTATGGTGCCACCACATTTATATCAACAAATCATTCCATCCATTCCATATGCATACATCTATATCATATAGTTAAAATCATCCACAATCATAATAGCATATGCATACATCAACATAAATAAATATGCATAAAGAACAATAAACCATGACAAGTATATAATCAAACCAAAAGAGTCATGTATATATATATCAAGTCAAAATGCCCTCAGGCTACAATAAGAAGGTCCTCTGACCTCACAAAAACCAAAAACTCAAAATCCCCAAAGCCTAGGGAGTCGACCACCATGATCACACAGGATCGGTGCAACTGGAACTACCCCTAGTAGTATGGGTCCTATGGGACCTCTCAAGGCGACTGCTGCCAACCCTCGCACCCTGCCCATCAACACTACCCTCACCTAGCTACCTGCAATGAGATGATGTAGACTGCTCAGTCTCACTACCTCTCGTATGACACGATGAACCACCTCCATCAATCATAGGCAACTATCCATCGAGGAGGAAAACCTCTGTCTCTAACTATATCTGGTATCGACCCCACTCCATATCTCATTGGTGATACACAACCAATGCACTATCCTGTTGTGCCAACTGAGTCCGTAGGAGATCCCTCTCCTGCATTACCTCCACCAAAGCATCTCTATGCTCCTCCTGTATCTATAGGAGACCCTCCAATTGCACTATCTTAGCATGAAGTCTAGCCTCCACATCCCCTCCAGGATGGCTTGCTGCTCTGGCTCCCACTGCTTTGGGACATCCTGTACATTTGGTTGCTCTGGAACCCCCAAATAGTCTCCATCGTTGGTGGAGTCATTGATTGCCACCATGTGAACATCATCAAGCAGATCCCCCCAACCCTCCATCAGTGCCTCTACACCCCCACCTCCTACTAATATAGTATCCATGCCTCTTAGAGGCCCCTCACTCTGTCATCGCTGCATAATCCACCACTGGTCATACTCTGCAGTCACCCCGACATTGTCCACATTGGGTACATCAATAACTGCATCAGACCCCTTGCCTAGTTGCTCACTGGTAGGCCATACTAGAGTCTTCTCATCAATGCAACATCGATAGATCAAGGGATCACCAAGCAATCCCTGGTGCACCCCAAACTACCACATCACCCAAACATATGGGAAGTATTCCCACTCTGTCCCATGCCGCTCAATCAACCATCTATCCCTACACACATGCCAGAGCCACTCTCTAGCCTTAGGCCAGGATGGACAATCTTGGTATGGTCACCAGGACACCTGCCCTAGTACTAGATGAGAGAAGGCATTAGTATAGTGACCTACATCACCTGCCCATCATCGACTCTGTCCATACTCCTCTGATCTCTGCCATAAATTGACATATCCAATTTCTCGATCCACCATCTCACCTTGGGTGGTCCTATATCGCTCCAAATTTTTTGCACCCTTACCTTTAGGCTAAAGGATCTATGCCCAAAAGGGGGATGCGAGAAGGATGGGATAATACCTCAGACTGAGATGCCCTTTGAAGGTCCCGCCTCTTGGGGGAGGGGTATTAAGGTGATTTTTTGACGGATGGTGGGGTTCACCAAGAAACGTTTAGTGGCAGTCTCCACGCCTAGGTTGGGAATGTGTTTGATGTGTTCAATTTTATCTTTAATCATTCAAATCCTAGGTTTGGCCAAATGAATCTAAACTGTTCTATATGAAATGCAGATTTAAATGAATACAGAAAATAGATTTAAATAGAAAATATAGAGAATAAGCTAGATGAGAAAAACCATACCTGATTCCGGATGTCTGATGGAGGTATAATTTTTGAGTAGTCAAGATCGCCTAGAATTTGACAGGATCATCTCCGATCTGACAGGATCATCTGAGATCTGACTAATTCATCAGAAGAATTCGTTAGAGACCTGCAATCAGAGAAATGGACACAGACTATAGAAAATGCAGCTATGCTGATAAAGGAAAATGATGTGAAATGACAAAATGATGTTAATAAGATAATACCAAATAGAAATGCAAGTAAATTATCATGCTTTAATAGCTAATCATGATGTTATTATGTACTTAAGCTATATGGGTGAAATCCAAGATGTAGGATAATAGGAAATAATAATAAAACTAACTAGATGCAGAATAAAATAGCAGAAAGGTATAGAAAAAATGCAAACTCTGGGCACTGATTTCCCCCAATGTTGACTACAGTCGAAATCGTCTATAGAGTGCGAAATCATCTCGAATTATACAAGATCGTCTGCAACGATTTGAGCTTGCTCCGACTGAAAAATGACAAAGTTCCTACAAGAAAATTTGAAAAGCACAAATGCATATGATAATCCAAGGTATTATAATGCACACAAAGATCAAATTACAGGGAAATTCAGCTAGGGGAATGTCAAGGGGGGTCCTAAGGTTTAAATAGGCTTAGGAGGGAGGTTAGGAGGTTGGGGATCATCCCAATTTGGGAGATATCCAATGGGGAGGGTCTCTAACAGTGCAGACATGCTTCTACCCAGATTAGAGACGCCATTGAAACAGAGGCTAATTATGAAAAATCAGTTTTGGGATGAAATCGTCTGGACGTTCTTCTCTAGATGAATTCGTTCGATCCAAGGTGATATCGTCTTATCAGCAAAGAAATCGTCCAATGGTCAAAACAAACTCTAAAAATGGTGCAAAAAATGGGGAAAGTGGTTTAACAGGCGGTTAACGGGCGGTTCGGGGTTAAAACTTGAATTTGAATTATTACTAAGGTAATTTTAATTATTTGCTAAGTTTTACTGCGCCAATTTTAGGGTGCTACATTTTGCCCCCTCTTTAGCGAATTTTTTGAATAAAATGCGTTAAATACGAGTTCTTCTCGATTTACAAGAAAGCAAAAATTTATTGCCATTTTTAGGCAACGATTCTAGGTAGAATCGTATGACAGCTTACTATGGTGCCCCCTCCGTGTTTTTACCCAAATCGAACGTTTGAGGTAAAAACGCAGAAAAGCAAAAAAATTTAAAATGTTGTTAAGTGTTTTGAATAAAATTAAGAAAAATAGGGAAAAACCCTAATTCATTGTTACTGTTCATTTTCCTGGTTTCTAGAGCTTTGCAGACAAGAATGGTCGAGACAGCGCACAGATCGACAGAGGTCCGACGCAGGCTACGGGTAAGGGTCCAAAATTAATTTAGAATGCTTTAATTTTGAATTTCATGCTTTTTAGATTAATTTTGAATGATTTTTGAGCATCGTGGCCGTTTTTGGGCCATCGACGTCGTCGGGACGAAATTGTCTCAATTTCGTCGAAATCGTCTCGATATCGCCGATTTCGTCTAAGGGCGAAATCAATGATATGGAGACGATTTCGTCCAATAAGGGATGATTCCCTCTTATGAAATTGGAGATGAATTTGCTCAAATTTTGGATGATATCATCCAATAGTGGACGATATCATCATTTGTATGAAATTGAACTTGTTTTACTTGCATTTTTAATCACTGTTTTATTAATGATTTTTATTGTTTTGTTGTTTATGTTGCAGAGAGGATTACTAAAGAGCCAGGAATGGAAATATGACGGGCTGAGGGATGACTTGGCCGCTCTATCTCAGGCAGAGTGATATTAGTTGGCTCAAGTCGGCTTGCAGCATGTGGCAGATATGCCACATGTTTCTACAGATATGTGGCTATTGACAGCCCTAGCAGAGAGGTGGTATCCAGGTTCTTCTTGTTTTCGGTTATCGACAGAGGAGATGAATCCCACATTGGAGGATGTATGGAGGATTTTGAGGATCCCCATACAAGGATGGCTAATAACTCCCGTGGCCAATTAGGGCCACGTGATGATGCGACTGTGTGGAGATCCGAGCTTCACCTTGGAGAAGGGCAGAGTGAACATCGAGTCGCTACGCCAGATGCCTAGGGCATCTAGACAAACACAGGTTTTGGCTAGGGTGGTAGGTGGTCTATTGCTATGCCATCAGAGTGGATGTAGAGTACCATGGCTATTGATAGATGTGGTCTACAACATGAGGGACCACGGGTATAGGTTTGCTTGGGGGAGCTTTGTACTATGCCGATTGTATAGGATCCTACATGGGGTCATATACAAGGGTGGCCGATGTCTGGTCATGACATCACTACTACAGGTTTGGTGTTGGGAGCACATAATGGTGTGGAGGTCGGTAGGGCTCCCACTAACAAGTTGTTGAGTGGTGTTTTAACCCGATTGTGAAAACACACTCTCCTGTAGGATCCGAGTCCCAAATCCTCTGCTTGCAAAGAAAAACGATTTCTCCAAGGTTCTTATTATGCTAATTATTGATTATCAAGGATGCTGTTTAAAATGAAATGCTAAGAACACCTTAGGGTTTGCAAGTGGATGTTAACAAGGGGCACTGTGGTTTATTTAATTATGAAAGTGCAATGGACTCTAAAATGAATAAAATCTGTTTTAATCTTTAATTCTGATGGATTTTTAGTGATTTATTCAAACACAGTAATTAAAGCTGCTGAAAATAAAATATGGGTTTGAAAAGCAAAGACAAAAGTAAACAAAAGTAACAATAAGAATAGATTACAGTCAGAAAGCTGTCATTAATCTGATGAAACCGAAGATACCGAGGCTTTCTACATACAACCTAACCTAATGAACCTGCACTTTCACACAATCCAAATAGGCTAGGTGCGGGTCTCGAGGGTTTCTACTATAATTCCAGATTCTAGGCATTCGCATGAAGCAACCAAGAGATCTTGCATTAAACTTCACCTAGAAACCTAAGAAATCTGGAAAGGAAAGATAGACATTAAATCATGCATGCAGAAGTAACTCCTTCTTTCTCATCCAAAAGATGCCAACTCTCTGTATTTTGTATTAAAGAATATTTTGATTACATTCAAAAATGTTCCAGGTATAAAATTCCCGAACAAAAAGAAGGAAATTGCCCAAGTACGGGCCCAGAATAGCACGAAGCTCTTGTCTCTGCAACTCCGTATTCGGCAATTTCCAACCCCTTCTTCGATTTGCAATTCTGGTCTTATAATGTTTGACGTGGCTCTTCGATCTTCTCTGTCGCTTCATTTCACCTTCCTGCACATGACCCCTCAAATTCCTGCTTTTTCCCGCTTTGATTCACGCTCAAATTTGAAAACGCTTCGAAATTCATCTCTCGCATGTAACGCCTCTGCAATTTTGAAACATGTGCGCCACGTGTCCTGTTTTTCCTGCGTCCTGTGTAACGCTTACTGTGAAAAAAAATGACAAAACTGCAAGTCTGCCTGTTCATCTTCTTAGCCGCGATATGGCGACATGTCGCGAAATCGTGACATGTCGCGATATCGCTACATGCTTCCCGACCGCTTCTCATAGCGATATCGCTACTCTTTTAAAGCTTTGGGCCTTCTTCTTCGAAGGGTAGCGATATCGCTACCACTTTGAACCTTGAGTCTTCTTCCCCAAAAATTGTAGCGATATCGCTACCTTCGGACTTCGTCGGGCTCTTTTGAGAATTTTGCAGCGATTCGCTACCTTTTGGCTTTGAGCCTTTGTCTTCAAGAAATGGCAGCGATTCGCTACCGTTTTGAACTTTGAGTCTTCTTTCCACAAGGCGTAGCGAAATCGCTACCGTTTCTCCGTCGGGCCTCCTTGGCAATTTTACGTCGCGACATCGCGACCATTATCATTCTCTTGCCCTCTCTCGACAAACCGTCGCGATATCGCTACCGCTTTTATTTCCGAACCTGCTTGCCACAAACCGTCGCGATATCGCTACCGCTTTTATCTTCCGTACGCCTTGGCAAAACCTGTCGCGATATCGCGACGTTTTTCCCCCTCGGACCTTCATGCAGCTTTCTGTCGCGATATCGCTACCGCTTTTTCTTTTCGTACGCCTCCCCAAAACACGTCGCGAAATCGTGACCATTTTCTCCGTCCGTACACCTTTGCTGCAATCGGTCGCGAAATCGCGACGTCTCTCCTCTTTGGCAGCGATGGAGCTACATGTCGCGATTTCGTGACAACTTTCCTATTTCCGGCAGCGATGGCGCAACCAGTCGCGATTTCGCGACATGTCGCGATTTCGCGACACCTTTCAACACTTAGGCATTTTTTTTTCTTTTCTTCAATTTTAGCATCTGGGTCACCGAGATTCTTCTCTGCAAGCCTGCAAAAAGGTGGGTCCCCAATTTTGGGGTGTGTTGTGGATCAACCACAACAAATGGCGACTCTGCTGTCAAATGCTCTTGAGCATTTTAGTAAGAACCCAACCTGAAACATATCACAAACTCGCAAATACATGTTAGCACATAAGCAAAATAACAAATGCCCAAAGATCAGAAGTACATGAATCATTAGAATCCTCAAGTATTAGCTCAGTGTGTGCAATGAATTCCTTCCCTATCATTTGAATTTGATCCACACTCCATCATCAGTTTTGTATGAGTGCATATGTGGGATGGTGAATGATTTGTGACCCTAATGGACGTGCTAGAAGGCCTTGCCTTCATAAGATGCATGGTCATTCTTATATCATAATGTACAAGCATTCAAGATTGCCAAACCCTCTTAGGATCCACTGATTCATTACCTTATTGTATCCCAAAGTTGGTTATGAGTCCCTACTATCTAGAACCCATGTGCAAGTGAATGTGAAATCAGAACTTTGGGGAATCAGACTCCCAACCAACCGAGATGAGAGTTTAACCTTATCCTTACTATTCTGATTTAGAGTTCATTACCTCACTTTAAGCAAAATAATTAAACCTAGTTATGGAAGAAATGGTCATGCTAGTCTAACCCTCTAGACAATCAGTGGTCTTGTTTTTTAGGCAAGACATGATGCCATGCATGGGCATATCTAACCCCACAATCCAAAACTTATCTCCATTTCTTTGGACCTTGGGGATGACTACCCATCCCTTGCGAGAGGACAAGTAGTACGATCCTTACAATCCAAAATAAAGATGAGATGGGAAAAATTTATTTACTTTTTACTTCTTGGACCTTGGGGACGACTACCCATCCTGGTTAGGGACAAGTAGTACGATCCTTACAATCCAAACCTTAGATATAAATCATTAATTCTGTTGCTTAAACCTTGGGGATGACTACCCATCCTTTGCAGAGGACAAATAGTACGATCCTTACAATCCAAGACTGATGAGAATGGAAAATATTAATTTTATTACTTAGACCTTGGGGATGACTACCCATCCTTTGCAGAGGACAAATAGTACGATCCTTACAATCCAAGACTAATTATGAAATGAAAACATAGGAGCTTTGGGGAATCAGATTCTCAACCAACCGAGATGAGAATTTACACCCTATCCTTACTACTCCATGTGGGCTTTAAGTTCTATGGAAGTGGTCAAAACCACTGTTTTTAGGATCATGTTGCATAATAGGATAGACATGAAAACCACTTTCGCTCAACCTTTTCCTCCAAGCTAGGTTTTGATCATTTTGCTCAAGATCCTTTTTAATTTATGAGACGTGCTTGGTTCTAGATACCTCAAGACTCAGTTTCCAACCTTAGGATTCACTTACATTTATGTTATAACATAACCCTAAGAGAATTTGACGTACTTTCATGGCTTGTACATAAGATGCATATGTAACTAAAATGAAATGTATGTGAGGTGAGATGGAATATGAATGCCTTATCTTTGCAAATGAAATGATATGTCATGCAAAGCTGATTCTTTCATGTATCACAAAATCAAACAATATAACTTAAAATGTTTTATGTTATTGGTGGAGCCTTTACAAGATAATTCCAATATTTCATATTCTCCTAACCTTAAGCATAAGTTGGCATCTCAATTTATTTCTTTTTGTTTTGTTTTTTTTTTTTTTTATCAAAATTAACAACATGACAATTGAAATCAAATCCACAACCAAAATCCTAGCTAAGCTAACAATCCTAAATCAAACAAAATCTGAAAATCCTAAACAATGAAACAAGATCTGAAAATCCCACCAAAATCAAAGAATGATATGAAAGTCCCACAACCTAAGGGCTAAAATAATGTTTTAAAATCTGCCCATTAACCGGCAGCGTGAAATCTTTCCCTTCTAAGGTTTTTAGCACTGAAGGTATTCTTCCCAAGAATCTCCGAAATCTGATATGGGCCTAACCAAAGACAATCAAACTTTTGATGGCTTCCTTTTTCCTCATGTCTTTTGTCCCATAGTAATACTAAATCTGAAATTCTGAATGATTTAACTTTGGCCCTTCTGTCAAACCATCTCTTGATTACTTCCTGGTGTTTATTCATGTGATTCATGGCCTCTTCTCTCTTTTCATCAAGGTGCAACAACTGGCTCAACCTGGCTTCAACTTGATCATCTGTCCCCAAGTACTCTTGTATGAAATGTAAGGTCTGCAACTTCAAATTTGCTGGAAATATCGGGTCTTGCCCATAGACCAAATGATAGGGAGTATTCCCTATGGATTCTTTCACTCTGGTCCTATCTGCCCAAAGGGCAAACTTTAGTTGGCTGTGCCAGTCCCGAGGGTTCTTTTCCAGCAACTTCTTAATAGTATTCAACAAATTCTTATTTGAAGACTCGGCCAACCCATTTCCTTGAGGATAGTAATTGGATGCAAACTTTAAGCTCACTTTGTTATCATATGCCCAATCTGCAAATTGTGTAGAAATAAAAGCTTTACCATTGTCATTGACAATAGAGTCGGGCATCCCAAATCTTGTTATAATTTGATCCTCAAGAAATTTAATCACAACATCTGTGGTGGCATGTTTAGTAGGAATCGCCTCTGTCCACCTTGTACAATAGTCTGTAGCTGTCAAAATGAATTTGTGAGAATCAGAAGAATTTGGGTTAATAACCCCAATAAAATCTAGTCCCCACTGCGCAAACGGTCTCATTTCGACTACAGGGATGCAACGGCATGGCTGCATTTCTTTCTCTATTTGCAGCCACTTGACAGATGTGACAAGATCGTACATGGGTATGCGCATCCTTGAAAATATGTGGCCAGTAATATCCTGCTCTCAGGATTTGATGTGTTGTAGCGTTGGCTGCACCATGACCAGTTCCATGTTTCCCGTGAAATTCCTGCAATACCCCGACAACTTCTTCTTTGTTCAAGCACCTCAGGTAGATGCCTTCATGATTCTTCCTGTAAAGCACACCAGATTTTATTAGATAGTTAACAGACTTAAGCCTTAAAGCTCTTCTCTGTGTTGAATTCAGATTAGAAGGATACTTACCAGTCAATAAAAAATGCACAATATCAACATACCAGTCGTCCTTAGCCATGTATTATGTATTTGAGCATTGACCTGTTATTTGCGGATCATTTTCTGCGATCGCCTTTGCCAGTCCTTGTCCTCGAACTAGTTTCATTGGTTGGATTTCGAGATCAAATTCTTGGATGGTCGAAATCCATTTTCCTCTCTTCTCACCTAGTTCATTATGTAAAAACATGGTCTTGACAGCAGAATCGGGCACGATGGCGATAATTCTGCTGTGCACTATGTAGTGCCTAAATTTTTTCACAGTTTTAAAAAGTGCGTACATTTGCTTATCAAGGATTGAATACCTTAATTGAGCGTCTTTCAGAGGGGCACTTAAAAATGCAATGGGCTTTTCGGCACTATCCTCACCTTTTTGGGTTAAGACACTCGCAAAGGAGTGTTATGATGCAAAAGCGTAAATATAAAAAGGCTTGGAGTAATCTGGGCTTATAAGGACAGGGGCTCTGGAAATGGCATCTTTGATATTCCGGAAAGCCACTCTACTTTCCTCGTTCCATTTTACATCCACATCTTTCTTGAGCATCCGGTTCAGAGGTTTGGCTATCTCGGCAAAGCTAGAGATAAACTTCCTCACAAAATTGACTTGCCCAAAGAAAGATCTCGGTTCTTTTTCCTGCTCGGGAGAGGTAGGTTTTGGATAGCTTGTATCCTTTCTGGGTCGATGGATATGCCCTCTTTTGAAATGATGTGACCCAACAATTTCCCTTTCGTTACTCCGAAAATGCACTTTTTGGGATTTAAGGAAATTCCATGTTCTCTGCATCTTTGAAGCACTTTCTTCAAATCTTTAACATGATCTTCTCTCTTCTTCGAGAAAACTGGGATATCATCCACATACACGATGATGCATTTGCCTATTAGTCCTTTGAATGCGTAATCCATGGCGCGTTGAAAAGTTGCACCAGCGTTTAACAGTCCGAACGACATTCTCTTATATGCAAATGTCCCCCACTTGGTAGTGAAGGCTGTTTTCATCCTGTCATCTGGATGTATAAGAACTTGGTTGTACCCAGAATATCCATCGAGAAAGGACATCATTTCAGATCCATTTACCATTTGCAGAATTTCATCGATTGATGGTAATGGATAATTATCTTTTTGAGAGGCTTTATTAAGATTTCGAAAATCTATGCACAGCCTAATCTCTCCACTCTTTTTTCTTATTGGAACGAGGTTGGCCACCCAGGTTGAGTGCCTAACGGGAAAAATGATTTTCGCTTCCAATAATCTTTTAACCTCCTTTTCGATCAAAGGCTCCAATAGCGGGTTAACAACTCGTTGTCTTTGCCTAAAAGGCTTGGAGTCAGCTTCAAAGGGATGGTATGCGTGATAATGTTACAGGTTGTAAGTCTTGACTCATTGTAGTTCCAAGCAATACAATCTATGTAATGCTTCAAAGCCTGTATTATATTGCTCCTTTCTTCCTCTGTACATGCCTTTGCTATGTACACCTCCTTTGGATTGTCTGCACTCCCCAGATTAATTGAATCGCATGCATCTTTGGGGAGCGGGACTCTTTTTCTTTTCTTGTTCTTGCATTCCATGTCGAACATCTTTTCTAATGAAACCACGTCTTTAGGAATTTTGTTGGATTGATACGCAGTTTCACTTTCTTCTGTTTCATCCTGCCACCTTTGTTCCTCATCGATCACTTGATTTTCAAAAATACCCGAGTTTGTGACAAACTTGAAGATGTGCCTGTCACACTCAAAAACCTGGAAATTCTTCACATTATCAGGTATTGATGGACAAGGAACCAGCTCAATGGAAAACTTTTTACATCTTTTTATATCCACCGGGTTTAACATGCCCGCGGTGGCTGCAAGAGAGTCTGCTATTCGATTTCCTCTCCTAGAAATAAGGGCTATGTTGAATGCATCAAACTCCTCCATGAGGTCCATAACCCTAGTCCTATAAAGGCTCGGTCTTTTGTCGCGGCATGTATCATTGTCCTTTGATTTGCTTGACAACCAACTCGAAATCTCCCAAAACCTTCAAGCATTTAACATGTTTGCTCAATGCTAGACGTAAACCGTAGATCAATGCTTCGTATTCTCGCCACATTGTTTGTGCAAGGAAATTGCAGACTGTAGGCAGCCAATAATGGTTTACCTCCTGGACCGAGTGAGCTCGACTCCGGCTCCTGCTCCCTGTCTAGATTTTGATCCATCAAACTTGAGCAACCACGTGTAATCCTTCTCCTCGGAAGAACCACCATGACACACTTCTTCTTTAAGTTCATCGGTAGCTTTCTCAACATCAAGAGCATAGACCCCTAGGTGCGGCTCGGGAAAACTGAACCTCATTCGGCTTGTTAAAATCCGTTATAATCTCCTTAAGCCTCGGTTCGTTTTCCACTCTGATTTGGTTAGCAATGCCCTTCCATGGCAGCCACATATGCGAGCGATCTGTTGCAAAATAGCCATTCAGTGTTTTCATCCAATCTCTCGCAAGTAACATTCCATACCTACTTGGGATGTTAACCACCAAAATGTCTACAACCTGCTGGACCCTGGGTTCAGAATTTAATTGAATCTTGACATCATATAAGGTCCCTACTACATTTACCTATGAACGGTCCAATTGCAAGACCGTGCATTTGGATGAAACCGGTTGTAGACCCATCATTTGACATATCTCCGTAGGCATGAGGTTGCTCGTGGCTCCTGTGTCTACCAAACGGTTATGCAAGTTCTTACCCGCAATTCTCGAGTTAATAAGAATGGCGGGACATCCCTTCTCTCCTTTCGCAAAATCGAGATGGGATTCAGCTCTTTTTCCTTCCACATCGGATCGGGTGAGTTCAAAGCTCTTATCAACGCCTCCTTTTGACCGGGCAATTTAGCTGCGTCCGGGAATGAAAGGCTAGATTTGGACTTCTTCATATCCTCCACTACGTCATAATTTGGTTTTTCGAATTTGACTGTCTTCCGGACGTCATTAGACATTTCTCTTCTGAGTGGAGGGGAGGGTTGTTACTTGCCTTTGTATCTGGAGGAAGAATAGAACTGTTTGGAGGTGTTGATGAGGTTTTAGGGGCTTTAGACTTACTCCTCAAATGGTACCCATGAGTCCCCTTTCTGAAATCTCGAAAAGCTTGCACCTCCTGTTCCAAAACTTCGTCTTCTTCCTCCTCGCTCTCACCCTCTTGGTGATATACTGTTTCCATCACCATAATATTTTCATCTTGTTGATACGATGGATCCTCATTTGATACCAGTTCCAAATCATCAACTTGTGCCTGAAGACAATGAGTGTATCTAGCGATCTCAGGACAATTCCTCTCATTGTGTTCTTTTGTGTTATGTAACCTGCACCCTCTTTCCCATGCCAAATCTGAAAGATTCAAAAGAGAATTGGATTGGCTAGGGCCTGCAGAAGCATCTAATTGATTAGCAATGGGAGCGAGGACTCCCCCATTGTTTGGCTTAGTGTTCCAGTGCCTCCCTCTATTGTTAAAATTCTGACTTGGGTGAGGGGCACGGGACTCATGCTTCTGCTGTTGAACCCTGTCATTACTTAGTTTATGCACTAGTTTCTTGAGCTCTTCGACTTCCGAAAAGACATCCTTCGGTGGAACCACATTGTTGTTAACCCCCATTGGATTTGCATAATTGATGGGGTCTTGATTCCACATTTGGGTGGGGTTCTAAGGAATTGGATTCCCATATGGATTGATACCTTGAATTGGGATTGGATTCGGAACAGGAACTATGGCTTGAGGATTGACTTGACTAGTTTCCTGCGTAGTTGATTGACTGTTCTGCAAAAATGCGAGAGCAGGTGGAATGGTTGTGATTGGTTGGATTGGAATGGGTGCATATGTGGGTCTTTGGTGGATACGGTCTGTGATATGGGAAGGCGTTCATACTTGGCATTTGTGGTGCCATGAGTTGATTTGCCTAGGGAACTTGACCATATGGAGCACCTCTTGTCCCAACATAGGCATCCGGGTAAACCCGTAGCCTTGCGGTGTCAATTGCTTGCTCAATAGTCATGGCTTCATTATAGGCCAAAGCCAGCGTGGTGACCTGAGGATTACGCCTTGCAAACATGGCTGTCATGGGGTCCAATGCCCCAAAATATATCTGCAAAGCTACTGCAGGATCGATGGCAAAATGTCTAATTGCTCTGTTATAGTTCTTTTGGAATCTCTGATTAAACATTCGGATTGGTTCCCCTTGGCCCCGTTTGCATGTAATAAATCTGATTGTAAATAGTTGCGGGATCTAAGGGCGACCTAAATTGATTGACAAATGCATTTTCCATTTGTGTCCAAGAGGTGATTGAACCGGTTGACAAGCATATATACCATTCATATGCTATTGGATCCAAGCTCATGGGGAAAAGTCTACGAGGCTACATCTTCATGCTGAACTTGCGACCTAATTAAAACATCTCTATAGGCTTGGATATGTTCTTCTGTTGTTCTTAGGCCATCTGGCTTGTATTTAGGCAGAAATATTTCAATGTTCTTGGGGATTTCATGGATATCCCCAGCAATATTCAAAGGAGTATTGTTAGCTCCATACCAAGGAGCTGCTTGAGCTTGAGCCATTTGACTCAGAATTGATGTAGACAGACCTACAATAGCAGAAGAAATATTACAAACTATAGGCACACTAGGGGCAACGGATATTACTGGCGTAGGTCCACTCGACGTTCCTGGAGAAAACAGGCCTTTTGCTACTGGAGTGCTTACGACTTGCTTGACTTTACCCTTGGGAGTACCAGTAAGGTCGTGAAAAATGGTTTCTCCGGTTGTTTGAGACATGGTCGCAATAAGGCGTGGTGGGTCCGACTTGCTCGAGGAAACCCTCGGCTAGTTCAAAGAAAACCTGCAACAAACACAAAAACAGTGTTGCAGTTTAGCCATAAATAATTTTAGAATTAAATCAAAAACAAAATATTCAGATATAAAAATTGAAATAGATAAACCGATTCGGCCCTCCTTCTAGCGCCAATCTGTTGAGTGGTGTTTTAACCCGATTGTGAAAACACACTCTCCTGTAGGATCCGAGTCCCAAATCCTCTGCTTGCAAAGAAAAATGATTTCTCCAAGGTTCTTATTATGCTAATTATTGATTATCAAGGATGCTTGTTTAAAATGAAATGCTAAGAACACCTTAGGGTTTGCAAGTGGATGTTAACAAGGGGCACTTGTGGTTTATTTAATTATGAAAGTGCAATGGACTCTAAAATGAATAAAATCTATTTTAATCTTTAATTTTGATGGATTTTTAGTGATTTATTCAAACACAGTAATTAAACTGCTGAAAATAAAATATGGGTTTGAAAAGCAAAGACAAAAGTAAACAAAAGTAACAATAAGAATAGATTACAGTCAGAAAGCTGTCATTAATCTGATGAAACCGAAGATACTGAGGCTTTCTACATACAACCTAACCTAATGAACCTGCACTTTCACACAATCCAAATAGGCTAGGTGCGGGTCTCGAGGGTTTCTACTATAATTCCAGATTCAGGCATTCGCATGAAGCAACCAAGAGATCTTGCATTAAACTTCACCTAGAAACCTAAGAAATCTGGAAAGGAAAGATAGACATTAAATCATGCATGCAGAAGTAACTCCTTCTTTCTCATCCAAAAGATGCCAACTCTCTGTATTTTGTATTAAAGAATATTTCGATTACATTCAAAAATGTTCCAGGTATAAAATTCCAGAACAAAAAGAAGGAAATTGCCCAAGTACGGGCCCAGAATAGCACGAAGCTCTTGTCTCTGCAACTCTGTATTCGGCAATTTCCAACCCCTTCTTCGATTTGCAATTCTGGTCTTATAATGTTTGACGCGGCTCTTCGATCTTCTCTGTCGCTTCATTTCACCTTCCTGCACATGACCCCTCAAATTCCTGCCTTTTCCCGCTTTGATTCACGCTCAAATTTGAAAACGCTTCGAAATTCATCTCTGCATGTAACGCCTCTGCAAGTTTGACACCTGTGCGCCACGTGTCCTGCTTTTCTGCGTCCTGTGTAACGCTTACTACGAAAAAAAATGACAAAACTGCAAGTCTGCCTGTTCATCTTCTTAGCCGCGATATGGCGACATGTCGCGAAATCGTGACATGTCGCGATATCGCTACATGCTTCCCGGCCGCTTCTCGTAGCGATATCGCTACTCTTTTAAAGCTTTGGGCCTTCTTCTTCGAAGGGTAGCGATATCGCTACCACTTTGAACCTTGAGTCTTCTTCCCCAAAAATTGTAGCGATATCGCTACCTTCTGACTTCGTCGGGCTCTTTTGAGAATTTTGCAGCGATTCGCTACCTTTTGGCTTTGAGCCTTTGTCTTCAAGAAATGGCAGCGATTCGCTACCGTTTTGAACTTTGAGTCTTCTTTCCGCAAGGCGTAGCGAAATCGCTACCATTTCTCCGTCGGGCCTCCTTGGCAATTTTACGTCGCGACATCGCGACCATTATCATTCTCTTGCCCTCTCTCGACAAACCGTCGCGATATCGCTACCGCTTTTATTTCCGAACCTGCTTGCCACAAACCGTCGCGATATCGCTACCGCTTTTATCTTCCGTACGCCTTGGCAAAACCTGTCGCGATATCACGACGTTTTTCCCCCTCGGACCTTCATGCAGCTTTCTGTCACGATATCGCTACCGCTTTTTCTTTCCGTACGCCTCCCCAAAACACGTCGTGAAATCGTGACCATTTTCTCCGTCCGTACACCTTTGCTGCAATCGGTCGCGAAATCGCGACGTCTCTCCTCTTTGGCAGCGATGGAGCTACATGTCACGATTTCGTGACAACTTTCCTGTTTTTGGCAGCGATGGCGCAACCAGTCGCGATTTCGCGACACCTTTCAACACTTAGGCATTTTTTTTTCTTTTCTTCAATTTTAGCATCTGGGTCACCGAGATTCTTCTCTGCAAGCCTGCAAAAAGGTGGGTCCCCAATTTTGGGGTGTGTTGTGGATCAACCACAACATAGGTATTTACGGGGAGAGGCCTCGATATTTCTACTGGTGGCTCCAGAGAGGGTCACAGCGGTGGATAGATCTGCCAATGTCCCGAAGACTACTTGATGACCTTGTCTCCGACCAGATCACCTAGAGGCCTTGGAGAGATCATCCAGGGTGGGCCGAGGATGGACAAGAGCTGGCTCACATTAGGCAAACCTATTGGTTGAGGATGGAGAGAAGAGAGGTGGAGCTCCATCACTATGACCGAGTTTTGAGGTAGTTCAGTCTACAGCAGGGGATCCCATCTCTCAGGGACTACAAGTTTTCCCAGACCATCCGGGATAACACTACAATAAGCGGGGCTCCTAATATGCAGTGCTTATGGAGTGAGGAAGTGGATGATGCCCCCATTTAGCCAATGGATGGGGATGACACAGGGGTTGCTGACGGCTATGATGCTTGGTACGTAGGCATCCGCCCTCCTCGGATGATGAGGGCTCAGGGTCCGATTCATGTAGTTGTGCGTCGGATGGGGAGGTGGCGCCAGGCGGCCATTGAGGTGGCATAGGGTCACGGCGGGAGAGAGCAGAGGAGGCCACAGGCTCAACAGAGGTTACGACAGCGGGAGAGGAGGGAGGAGAGACCCCATTCTCCATGGAGAGAGAGGCCACCATCACCCGATAAGGGCAAGGGTGTCGAGGTAGGAGAGAGTAGCGAGATGGCTACTCTCTAGGTGGAGACTGTTCATCTCCAGGCTCAAGTGCAGACTTTACAGGATGAGGCTGCACGACATTGATCTGAGGCCACATAGCTCAGAGATGAGGTCGCATGCCTCAGAGCACAGAGTGGAGAAGCAAGCACTTGGGAGCTGGCACGGTCGATTGCTCAGACCACCTTCTATCAGGGTATATACTTCCAGCTGGTGCCAGAGGGTCAGAGGGTACAACTGCCAGCCGGTATTGCAGATCCGATCAGGGTTGGGTCATCGAGGACTTCATCTCGATCGATGACTAGGACTCACAGTACCACACATACTGCGATGGGGCCACCTCATCCACCTCAGGGTGGGGGAGGAGATGAGGCTAAGAGCTCGAGGGGTTCTCGAGGCTAGGCTACTGCACTGCACAGACTGTATATATGGTTTGAGAGGATTGAGTATGCCAATATGTAGATTGTGGCATACCAATCCAGTTTTGATATGATGTACATATATTTTTTTGAGATATGTATATATATGATCTTTTTTTTGTGATATGACTCGGCTTATGTTTGTATGATGCTTTAATGTTTTGGTGTGATTGATTTGATGATTCATGTAATTATGTTGTTTTGAAATATTATAATTTGATATCATGCTGTAAGATTTTAAATGAAATAATCTGATGTAAACAAATTGGTGGTTGTGGTGTGATTTGATAAAAAATAAAAGGGACTTCTAACAATAATTTCAAAGGACATTGTCGCTATTATAGACCATTTCATGGAGTCGCCGCTCACTCGGTCGTCAAGCTAATCCCGGTATAGAAATATTGCTAAAAAGTAAAAGAGTGCTTAAGAGACTGTCTTAAGACTTTGTTGTGATGATGCAAATGATGATGATGATGGTGATTTGTTTTTAGATTTCCATAAAAATAGTATGCATGAAAATATGATGTTGCTAGGCATAAATTCCTAAGTATGATAAAATTTTGAACAATTCCTTAGAATTTATACCATGGTTGCAAAAACTGAATTTGAACATAATGTCATGAAATAGAATAAGTGTTTGTTTGTTTGTAAAGCATATTTGTGTAACATAATGATGCAAGTCACATGTTTTGATGAATTTTATTTTTAAAATATATGGAAAAGAAAATTAGAACGATGGTTTGCGCTAGGCATAGAATTATAGGTATAGACTTATACCATCATCGCGAAATCCAAAGAAGAAATTGATATAATAGTTTTATTGCATGGTTGATTTTTAATTTTTTGAAAATAAACAGAAAATATAAAGATGAGGACTTGCGCTAGGCATAAAATTCCAATTTTGGTTTTGGAACTATACCATCATCGCGAAAGTCAAAAAGTTATATATAAATGTAACTTTATTGCATGTTTTTGAAAATGATTTTGATTTTTTTTTTATAATGCATGTAGTTGTCTTTATACTAAACAACTGTTCTCAGATGAGAAAATGAAATTATTCCAGACAATTTGCAAAAAATATTTCAAAGTATCTTAAAGACAAAAGTTAGATTTATAAGGAATCCCATGTGCGTATGTGAGTTCATTTCCGATCTTGATTTATCATAATGATACACAAAATCTCTCAAATACAAATGTGTGTGCAATTGCATTGTTCATTTACCAGTTTTGAGCAAGATAATTTGATACAAGTGATTTGAATTAACCAAATAAGTGTTCATTAACCATGATTTAGATGCATATAACCGTACCAGACTACTATGTAGGTCGGGTTATCAAGAGCTAGCTAATCCATAAGCGAGACATAGGTCTGTACAAAAGAAGGTCGCTAATGTAACAGACATATCACCACGCTAGGAGTTACCCAAGGCCAAGCGGGTTGGGCACAAACCACCTGTTATGGGGCTTACCTCACAATTTTCGAATAATTGAGAATTCCAGGGATTCAAGCTCATCAACCCTTCTTTTCTTTTCAATGGGTAGGGAAAGGGATTTTATTGCATTTGCTTTTGCTTTCTTTGCTCTTTTTTTTTCTTCTTTTTTTTTGTACTTTTGTATTTTGGCTTGATATTTGAGATAATGCTTGAAATAACCTTTTTCTTTTTCTCTTTTTCTTGAACTTTTCTTTTCTTCCTATGCTAGGGATACTTGCTCGGATTAGTTTGTAGAGCAAGGGATTTTTATTCCGGGTAGGGGTGAGCTTGTCCTTTTGTCAATTCTCAAAGATTCTAGACCATGTGCATGATAGGATAGCAGGGGAAACTTTTCGCTCAAGAAACCACTTCTACTATGTAGCATAGCATGGACATTACAAATATAATCATTTTATTGTGAAAGGATATGCTTGGTTTAAGTAAATGACAAGATCAATTCTCTGTGCTCAAACTTTATTTAATTGAATTTTGTGGACTTTGATATAAGAGAGATTAGTAATCATGCCAGATAAAATCAAGATATTTATTTTTGTGTTTGTGAAAGTGAGGGATTCCAAATAAATGCTAATTTATCCAAAATAATTTGAAAATATAACTGCAATACTTCAAGAAGAAATATATACAACAAATACTTTTGAGGAGTTTGATAATTTTGACTCTCTCTTTCTTCTCTATTTTTTTGGTTTCGAAAGAGTCTATAATATTGTTGTTTTTACTTTTATTTTTGTTTGTTTTTGTTTAAACAGTTTTATATATATTTTTAAAATGAGACAACATGCAAAATATATACAAATGGTGAAATGACCAAATTTTATGCGTAATATCGCTTAAGATGCATAATATTCATAGGTTCTTTTAAATATTTACCATCTAAGGTAGCTAATTTGTATGCTCCCGATTCAAATTTAGCAGTGATAATGTATGGTCCAAGCCAGTTGGGCTCAAATTTACCTTTAAGGTCTTTAGTTGCATTAGTATTTTTTTTATTTTCTTTTAAAACAAGGTCGTCGACCTCAAAGGATCGATGACGAACTTTCTTAGCATATGATCTTTTAAGCTTGTTTTGGTAGGCACGAAGATGCTCCAAAGCATTGATGCGCTTTTCATCTAGGAGTTCCAGCTGACTGAGTCGGCCAGCTCGATATTCATCCCCTACTTTGGTATCTTGAAGTAGTAGAGCCAAAGAAGGAACTTCTAATTCAAAGGGAAAAACAGCTTCAACGCCATAAACCAAAACAAAAGGTGAAGTTCCAGTGGGAGTTCGAACACTAGTGCGATATGCCCACAAAGCTGGATATAATTGAATGTGCCAGTCGCGGCCAGATTTATTGACCAATATTTTGAGAATTTTGATTAAGGTTTTGTTGGATGCTTCTGCTTGGCCATTACCTTGAGGATAATAGGGAGTGGACCATCGATGTTGAATCTTATATTTTTGGCATAATTTCTTAACATCTTTATTTTTGAAACAAGTTCCATTGTCTGAGATGAGATTTGCAGGAATTCTGAACCTACAAATGATTTGATTAAAAATAAATTTAGAGACTTGTGTTCCAGTGTAGGAAGCTAAAGGCATAGCTTCAACCCACTTCGTGAAATACTCAGTGGCGGTTATGATGAATTTGTGTCCATCAGATGACACAGGATTAATTTTGCCAATAATGTCTAAGCCCCATTTTGAAAAGGGCCAAGGAGATGAAATAGCCTGCAGCTCTTGCGCGAGCGCATGGACAAGGTCAGCATGTTTCGGGCACTTGTCGCAATGGCGCACATAATCATGTGCATCATTCTCCATGGTAGGCCAAAAGTAGCCTATCCTAAGGAGCTTTTTAGCAATGACACTACCACTGAAGTGTCCTCCACAAGATCCATCGTGGGCTTCACTCAAAGCTGATTTGGATTCTTCTAGATTCAAACATCTCAAGAGGATACCTTCAAAAGATCTCCTATATAAAGTATTGCCAATTATTACAAATCGACTTGCTCGTCTACGTAATAACCGATGCTGGTTCCTATTAGAACTGGCAGGGAAAGTCCCATTGTGAAGAAAATCAAATATATCCGTATACCAAGGTTCAGGAGTAGTTTCATTGATTAGAAACACATCCAAAGGTTCTAAGCATGACTTATTTGAAGCGGGTTCCTGGAGTCGATGAATAATGATGGTGGCATATTCGTCATCTAACTCCAAGGGCAGAAGAGATGCGACTACGGCCATAGCGTCAGCCGCACGGTTGCTAGTTCGAGGAATAGCTTCCAAGGTAACTTGATCAAATAGAGATATTAATTGTAAAACATATGCTTTATATGGGCATAATTTATCATCTCTGGTCTGATAAACTTCATTAATTTGGTTTATAACAAGTTGAGAATCACCAAAAACTAGCAGATGTTTAATTTTTAGTGCCAAGGCAGCTCGTAATCCAAGGATTAGAGCTTCATATTCAGCAGTATTATTGGTGCAAGCAAATGTTAATTTAAAGGACAAAGGTATAATGTGTTTTTGTGGAGATATTAAAATAATACCTGCACCAGCCCCACTCATGCATCGGGCTCCATCAAAGTATAAGGACCATTGTTCAACATGGTCTGCCTCTAATTGAAGACATTCATCAGGAAACTCAATGATGAGGGGATGGGTAGACTCTAAGGGTGCAGCAGCTAATTGATCTGCTATGATTTGACCCTTAACAGACTTTTGTCCTATGAACGTGAGTTCAAACTCGCTTAGAGCAAGAACCCACTTTGTTGTGCGACCCGATAAATAAGGTCGACTCATGAGATACCGCAAGGGATCATATTTAGCAATGACATATGTTTTTGATTGAGCATATAATGGCATAATTTTTGCATAGAAAATACGACTGCTAGACATAGTTTTTCTAATGTTGTGTAGCGGGTTTCATAACTGATGAGGGTTCTGCTAATGTAATAATTAGCACGCTCTCTCTTCTCATCATCAAGCTGAGCTAACATAGCTCCTAAAGCAAAATCTGAAGCTAAAATATATAGGAGAAATGGGCGATCAGGTCTAGGCGGTGAAAGCACAGGTGGGTTAAGGAGGTATTGTTTGAGAAGTTCAAAAGCTTCCTTACATTCGTCATCCCAATTAAAAGGGACATCCTTCTTAAGGAGCTTAAGAAAGGGACTGGTTTTGTCTGCCAGCTTATCGATGAAGCGACGGATGGCTTGAAGCTTACCTTGTAAACTTTGTAACTCAGATATATTGGTGGGTGCGGGCATATCAGTGATAGCCGCAATCTTGAGAGGGTCAATTTTGATACCACGTAAAGAAACTAAAACCCCTAATAGTTTATCGGACTTGACTTCGAATATACATTTGGTTGGATTTAATCGAATAAGATATTCTCTTAACCGATTAAATACTTTCCTTAAATCATCTAAATGATCATCTTCATTAATGGAGCGAGCTATAATATCATCTACATAATCATGTAGGATATCATGCATCATATCATGAAAGATATAAGTCATGGCTCGTTGATATGTTGCACCTGCATTCTTTAAACCAAATGGCATCACTTTCCAACAAAAGGTACCCCAAGGGGTAATAAAGGTTGTTTTAGCCTGATCTTCAAGAGCTATCCTGATCTGATTATAACCAGAAAATCCATCCATTAGGGACATCATTCCACTCCCAGCAATAAAATCAATGATTTGATCCATGTTTGGAAGAGGAAAATCATCTTTAGGGCATGCAACGTTAATATCTCTAAAGTCTGTGCAAACCCTAACTTTGGTAGCTTCTTTCTTGGTGACTGGAACTACATTCGAGATCCATTCAGCATAATCAATAGCCTGTATAAAAACAACATTCAGGAGTTTTTCTAACTCCCCTTTGACTAGCAGGGCCACTTTGGGATGCATTTTTCTAAGTTTCTGTTTAACAGGTTTAGCATCCGGATGGACTACTAGGTGATGCATGACTACAGAAGGGTCTAAACCTGGCATATCTTCATATGTCCAAGCGAAGACATCTTCATATTCTTTAAGAAATGCAATGTATTGCTCTTGTTTTTCTTGACTTAATTCTGATCCAATACTGATTATGTGAGGATTATCCTCAGTTCCAATGTTAACCTTAATGACGTTTTCTACTTCCATGTGTAGATCTCTTTCAAAATTAGGTGGGGCGGGTGAAACGCCCAATTCTTGTAATTCCTTTAAGGTTAACTTGGATAATTCATCTTGAGGAGTCGTGGCCTCAAGCTGGGCTATAGTAGGTATAGAACCATCAAAATAAAAACCATTGTGTAACAACTCTTCAACGGAGACATCGTGGAAAATATCTCCTTCCAACTCATCGTCGGATTCAGCAATCATTTCAGGATAAGCTATGGATAGCATATTACATGTAAATGGCTGATTTTTTAGAGGCAAATCATCACGCCCATCTAAATAATCTTGATAACATATGAGTTGATCATTATCTTCAAAAGGGAAGGGTTGACCCTTACTAGGAAATAGGCCCACACCACATCGGGCGGGCCATGGTTCTACCTCGAAAGGTTCTTTCATACCATTTTGGAAAGGTCCCAAGCCTTTCCCTTTATATCCCATTTTAAGCATTATGGGTTTAGCTTTAATATATTCATTAGCAAAATAGCACCTAGCATATCCATCATAATGTGTCTTGATGTTTCGGGGTATTCTGCCCCAATCATATCCTTTATAAATAAAAGCACAACTCCCGACTTGGTAAGTACTTCCCATAGGTTGTGGGAGGCCCAAAGTACGAGGAGATGGCGGCAAATTACTTAAGATAATGGAATCTTGCATAGAAGCATTTGTTTTTTCTGATATAAGAATTTTAGATAAATCAGGTAAGAGTTCATCAGAAAGAGCATAAGATGTAGAAGGATCATTCCCGATATCTTTAGATGTGGAAGGTATGATAGATGTAGATGATGTGGAGGTGTTAATAAATGGGTCTATAGGTTTTGAAATTATAGGGATGGAACATGAAGGATTGGTTGTGGATTTAAGATCTTTTTGAGGTTCTAGTGTGGTTTGTTCAGAAGATGGTTGAGTTAAATGTATAGGTGTAGTTGATGGGGTAGATGATGTTATGGGTGTGTGTTTCACACGTTTGGATGGATGATAAGAACTAGGATGTGTGGATGACAAGGTGGGGCAAAATTGCACTCCAACGGGTTCTGCCAAAGCACACATATCAAAGGGTCTAGGATCACCATGAATGGTGACCAACTGGTTTTTAAATTCAAATTTAACACACTGATGTAAAGTGGAGGGAACCGCTCGCATCGCATTGATCCAAGGGTGACCCAAAAGTATATTGTACGATGCGGGGCAATGTACAATAAACACGGTTGTATCTAGGGTTCTAGGACCAACTTGCAAGGGTATAGTAATGACTCCACACGTTTCTTGTGTCTCGTCATTGAAGGCTTTGATAATCATATCCGTTCTTTTCATCTCGTCACTCCTAAAGCCAAATATTTGGTAGAAGTCAAAAGTGCATATATTTAAAGATGAACCATTATCAATCAAGACTCGTTTAACAACTACATCTCCAATTAGGGCAGTAATATATAAGGGGTTATCCTTATGTAAACTATGTTGTGGGATATCTCTATCTCGAAAGTCAATACAATCGACTTCTCGAGTGATGATAGTATTGGACATGGCTTCAGGTTGAATATTTTGAGGTACCATCATTTGGCTTAATGTAAGCATTAACTCATCTCTATGGGTAGGAGAAGATCTTAACAAGTCCAAAAGGGAAATTATGGTTGTAGTATTGGATAATTGTTCATTAATATTGTAAGGAGGCTTAGGTTGAACATTAGACATATGATTCCCTTTATTGGGATTTTTCAAAACAAATGGAGCTGATCCATCCTTCTGAGTTTGATCCTGTTGAGAGTTTTGAGCCTGTTGTCTGGTAACAACTCCGATGGTACCTACAATGTTATATTGAAGACGTTGAACTGGTCTCGGTTGAGCGTTTATGGCTTGTTCATTAGGAAGGAACTGATTAGAAGAGGGTCGAGTAGTAACTCTTCTAGGAAATGGTTCTTCCGGAACCATAGCATCTGTGATAGGTTGAATCGGATCTGATTCATTTTCAGAACTATTCGATTGGTTTGAGGTGATGTCTATTTCACTTTCAGTATCCGATTCTACATCACTAGGATCCGGTGTTTGAGTATTATACAAGGGTCTGGTCGTGACCATGGAGAAAGTTGTGCCAAATATTTGGGGATCCTGAACAGGTAATTGTCCGCTAATAGTCCCTACATATCGGGTAGGAGGGGGAACATTATGATGTTCGATTTGATTAGCCACCTCTTTGCCATGCTGCGGTAAAGGATGTTGAAATATGTCCAATGATTGATTAGCATTTTGATTCTGATTTTGGGGAATGTTCTTTTGAGCATTATTAGGAGCATTTTGTTTAGGTTGAAAGGCTTGCACCTCCATTTCATTATTATCAATCAGATCTTGTATTTTATGTTTTAATATTTTACAAGAGTTGGTAGAGTGTCCAGGTCCTCTATGGAAATCACAATGTAAATCAGCTCTGTATCCGGGTATAGTTGGATCAGGTTCCCGGATAGCTGGTAATTGAATCAAGCCTCGTGCTAGTAATTGAGGAAGAATGGTTGATAAAGGTTGATTCAATCTAGTAAATTCTCGGGGTGGTTTATCAGGAGGTTTTAATATAAACTTCTTCGTTGTTTTCGTAGTATTAACATTAGCAATGTTTCTACTATCAGTGACTCCGTCACCCACAACTTGTTTGTTTTTATATTGATTTTTGGATGTTTTCTCATCATCTTTCTTTTTAAGTTGACCTCTTCTAATGAGAGCATCTTCCACCCTTCGAGCTAAGTCTATAGCTTGATCGAAGGTGGTCAAGGTAGCAGTTGATAATTCATAGGATATTTGTTCTTGCAAATTATTAATAAAAATGTCCAACATTTCCCTATAAGGTAGCACAAAGTGCAGTTTTCCTATCAACTGCCTCCATCTAGCTAAGAAATCAGCAAAACATTCATCTTTGTCTTGTTTTAAGTTGTATAAATATTTAATGGTCACGTGTCTCTCGATGTAGGCACTAAATTGATGGACAAAAGATTCAGTTGTTTCTTCAAAATTTCTCAAAGAATGAGTGGGTAGTTGATAATACCACTCTAATGCCATTCCTCCTAAACTTTTTGGGAACATTTTTAGTAATAGCAAGTCATCATGTGATATATCATGACATGCTATCCTAAACATACGAAGATGCTCTATGGGATCTTCAGTTCCTTTATATATAGGCGGGACGGGCATGGGAAAGTGTTTAGGGTATGGTTGTGCTACAACTATGGGATCCAAAGGTTGACTACATATCTCTCGATAATTATACGAGGGACGGTAGGGATCTATCTGGTCCATGCGGGAAGCTAACTGTTTCACCATGGCTTCCAGATTACTGGTTTGCCCACCATATTGGTTCGGTAGGGCATTAATATGGGATTTGTGAGTATATGATGGAGGGACATGAAGATTAGATGCTATATTGCTATTGTGTAAATTGTTGGTAGGAAGGGTGTTATGAAGAAGTTTTGAAGTTGTATTATGTTGTATCCCAGATTGTTGAAAATTGGTGTTTGGCTTCATTTTAGGTTTTTGTCGATTTGAAGCATATTGATCAATAGTTTGGCGAAATAAAGCGGTAAATGAAGGTCTCTTTTGTGTGGGGATGATTTTAGGCTCAATAACAGGTTCCTTAGGGGGTTGGGTAACCTATTGCTGTTGTATGTTCTGAATCATAGTGACCATATCTCTATTGGATGGTCCAACTTTATCACTTTCTTGATCAACAAAGGACAAGGGATTGGTGTGTATGTTAAACATATCTTCCATGGCTGCTTGAGTGTCACTAATTTGGCCTCTATCAATACGAACTGCCATATTAAGAGCACCAATATTATTATTGAAAAATTTCCAGAAATGATCTAAGTTATCAAAAGCAATAGTTCCGTCTGGAGCCATTCTAGGGGATGAGGATCCTTCCTCTTTAACATTTTCTTCTTGTTCATCTACAACAAGCTCATCTTATGGCTGTTCTAGAATTTCTCCTTCTGGAATTGGATCCTCAGGAAGGGCATTTGATTTTTTTGTTTTCTTTCCTAACCAATCTTCTTCTTCTTCTTCTTGAGTTTGTTTACCATTCCTAAGTCTAGTCATTGTGCTTAAACTTAGATTTCAGCAAATATATATATATATATATATATATATATATATATATATATATGCAACAAGCTTAAGAGGTATATATTTTAATTATATACCTACTATAGTATTTAAAATAAAATGTTTTGGTTTTGTTATGTTTTTGGTTTTTCTTTTTTTTTATAACAATATTATAAAGATAACAAACAACACACTAAATGCAAGAAATAATAATAATGAAAGCAATGATCTAGTTTTCTATAAACAATTTATAAATATCATTAACGGGCTCAAGTTCTTTAGGAGTCATAAAGTGCTCCTCTTCAAATTGGAAATTGTTTTTCAAGAACTTAATAAAGTGTGCTATAGTGATATTATCTGTCTCAGATTCTGGTTGGTAGAAATAAAGTTCGTGGCAATATTCTCGATATAACACAGCTCTAGGAACTCTCCTCCACCTTTCCCTATCCGTAAGAATGACCTCTTGGTCCTCTACACGACCTAGGAATTGGTGCACTATGGCTGCATTCTCGAGGAATTCCTCAAAGGTATACAACTCAGAAGACACAAGGGCTCTTCTATCTGCTAACCACCTATGGCAAGCTCTCTGAAGTTCATGATAAAAAATGAGTTGATCGGGATCCAGGATTCTATCTAGGACAAACCTCTTGATTTGCCTAAGTTCAGTTGACCTAGATGAAATGAGATCTAGTCTCCTATTAAGTTCGTCCCACAAAAGTTGGTTTCTATCTGTTTCAGGCACACTAAGCACAAAATTAATTTCTATGGCTGCTAATTGGTTTTCAACATTTATAGTAACTGCTAGTCTTTTCTTAGGAGCTACCATCTAAACATGATATGCAACTTAGTAGTTTTCCAATGATTTTAAATGCATCTATGTTTTTTTGTTTTTGTTTTCAAAAGGTTTTAGTTTCACGTCGGGTTCACCAAAATGTATCGCTCCAAATTTTTCGCACCCTTACCTTCAGGCTAAAGGATCCACGCCCGAAAGGGGGATGCGAGAAGGATGGGACAATACCTCGAACTGAGAGGCCCTTTGAAGGTCCCGCCTCTCGGGGGAGGGGTATTAAGGTGATTTTTGACGGATGGTGGGGTTCACCAGGAAACGTTTAGTGGCAGTCTCCACGCCTAGGTTGGGAATGTGTTTGATGTGTTCAATTTTATCTTTAATCATTCAAATCCTAGGTTTGGCCAAATGAATCTAAACTGTTCTATATGAAATGCAGATTTAAATGAATACAAAAAATAGATTTAAATAGAAAATATAGAGAACAAGCTAGATGAGAAAAACCATACCTGATTTCGGATGTCTGATGGAGGTTCTAATTTTTGAGCAGTCAAGATCGCCTGGAATTTGATAGGATCGTCTTCGATCTGACAGGATCATCTGAGATCTGATGAATTCGTCAGAGACCTGCAATCAGAGAAATGGACACAGACTACGGAAAATGCAGCTATGCTGATAAAGGAAAATGATGTGAAATGACAAAATGATGTTAATAAGATAATCCCAAATAGAAATGCAAGTAAATTATCATGCTTTAATAGCTAATCATGATGTTATTATGTACTTAAGCTATATGGGTGAACTCCAAGATGTAGGATAATAGGAAATAATAATAAAACTAACTAGATGCAGAATAAAATAGCAAAAAGGTATAGAAAAAGCGCAAACTACGGGCACTGATTGCCCCCAATGTTGACTACAGTCGAAATCGTCTGTAGAGTGCGAAATCGTCTCGAATTGTACAAGATCGTCTACGACGATCTGAGCTTGCTTCGGCTGAAAAATGACAAAGTTCCTGCAAGAAAATTCGAAAAGCACAAATGCAGATGATAATCCAGGGTATTATAATGCATGCAAAGATCAAATTATAGGGAAATTCAGCCAGGGGAATGTCAAGGGGGGTCCTAAGGTTTAAATAGGCTTAGGAGGGAGGTTAGGAGGTTGGGGATCATCCCAATTTGGGAGATCTCCAACGGGGAGGGTCTCTAACGGTGCAGACACGCTTCTGCCCAGATTAGAGATGCCGTTGAAATAGAGGCTAATTATGAAAAATTAGTTTTGGGACGAAATCGTCTGGACGTTCTTCTCCAGACGAATTCATCCGATCTGAGGCGATATCGTCTGATCGGCGACGATATCATCCAACGGACAAAACAAACTCTAAAAATGGCATGAAAAATGAGGAAAGCGGTGTAGCGAGCGGTTTTGGAGCGGTTTTGGGGTTGAAATTTGAATTTGAATTATTACTAAGGTAATTTTAATTATTTGCTAAGTTTTACTATGCCAATTTTAGGGTGCTACAGGTCCAAGGCAAACCCTATGGCCGCTCCACAGCTATGTGTTGCCACCCCCAACATTGCAAGAGATAGCTACACCCAATCCCCTTTCATTTTTGGTAGCAAACCTCGTACAACTCATCGTACAACTGTGCTAATAACGTCTGACCCCATCTCATAATAAGTGGAGATGATGTGGGACACTCCACCAATGTGAAAACCAACTCAAGCAGGTTCCAAGGGAACCTCACACCTGAGGAGTCAAGAAGTAGCATATTGGAGATGAGGGTCATGATCAAAGCATGCCTCATGCCTAATATGCCCTTCTCCAGCCACCATCGCACCAGAATATCGCCTATCTAACAGTCACCCTCTACCCTCTCCACAGCCCTCTCCACCCCCATCTCCATCGTCGGACCAAAACACCGTGTCAATATCGATGTCTACTGGTCACGATGGGTCATCCGGATAGGCAGTCCATCTATCAAAATCCATAGAATCCGATACACATCCTCCAGAGTAACAATCATCTCCCCTATTGGAAGATGAAAAGTGTTGGTGCGGGGATCCCAAAGATTGATCAGGGTCGTAAAATATGCCCGATCCCCCACCATAGGCTCCAGACGCATCATGTGCTTGAGCCCAAGGGCATCAAGCCACTCCCAATCCACAACTATCAGGGCATCCCGGGCATCAGAGAAAATAGTTTGCTGGCGGTACCGACTCTTCACAACCTAAAACAACAAAATAAAACAAAAAAAATATTAAGTACATACTTAATATAAACAAAAACATTAAAATAAAACTATACAATAGAAGTACATACTACAATTTACAATTGTACAACAAAAGTACAGCATAAGAAGTATAGTAAAACAAATGTATAGTGAAAGTACAAAATCATTAAAATAAAACTATACAGCAATGACAACATACATGAAAATAACTGTACAATCAACAAAAAAAACAAAAATCATATTAGGGTTTCAACCTTAATGTGAACGCAAAACAAAACAAAAAAAATATACTAGGGTTTCAACCTTAATATGGCAAAAACAAAAACAAAATAATACATATTAGGTTTTCAACCATGATATGAACAAAAACAACAAAATAAAGTGAACAAACATTTTATATGTGAGTTTTAAACTTCATTTAAAACACGCACGAATAACAGGCAGAGAGAGGGAACATCATACTCGTCTTGCCTCGGCTCCTCCACATGAAGATCCGGTTCTCACACTTATGATGTCTGTGAAATTTCAGTAGTGCTCCACTATGCACACTCGCACTCCTCCTCACTACTCCAAATCGCCAAGAAAAAAATATTGCAAATGAGCCCAAAACCTAGTTTTGGTCCTTATATAGGCTATTAGGCCTGTAATCATTCCACCCTAGGATGAACACTCTAGTTAGTGCTCGTCCCACCCTAGGAAAATTACAAAATTGGTATTCATCCCACCCTGGGATGATTATAGAGCAAGAAATAAAGCAACAAAAATTGCATCCAAAAAATGCACCAAAAACATCAATAAATCTGCCGAACAAAGGTGCCTTTGCACCTGACATTCATGGCATGAAAAACCATCGTCGGGGTCACAAATACTCACTATCCTACTCCCTAAGAAGGCTAGCATAGCTAGACCGCTCCACAAAAATAAGTATTTTTGATAATTTCTACCCCAATAGGCGTAAAAAAAAAAAAGGGTCAAAACCCACCAAAAATAAGTCCGATGGTTGGAAAACTATAATAAGCGTTCAACAAAAACAACTGAAGGCACCCTTACAAAAATCATCTTGGATCAAGCCGCTCATTACTTTTCTCATTTTTGGTCATTCCATCATCGATTCGTCACTTGAGGGGGTAGTCACACTTAGTCACCAATCAACAAATACACACCCAATCAAGGAAAGGCATGCATTCAAAGAATTATTGACAAAGACAATCATGCTCCTGCTTGGGGCAACAAACAAGCAATAATCATAGGCTAAACAAACACTTGGTATTCTAGAAGCATGAAGAAAAGGTTCCTCACACAAAAGGTTGTGCCCTTTGCCTATTCATGTATGAACAATGTCCAAGATCAAGTACACCTCACTGAAAAAGGTTACACTTGAGTTAAGCTCCTTAGCTGGTCAGAAGCAAGGATTCAAGAATGCATGCCCTTTCCATACTTGGGGCATTAAAATTTGGTTATTTTATTGAGAAACCCTAATCATTAAGTGCTTTGGTCATCTATTTTTTCTCAGCACTGTGCCACACACAGCACATCCCAAAAAGGGGCATCTATAGACACCAAAACAACACCAATCCGATTATGTGACTACAAGCACTGACCAAATTGGCATACATACCCCCTAGGGTAGCCTCCAGAGGTTAAAAAGTGGTCCTAACCACTCCCAAATCAGTTTTGGAAGGTCAAAGGTCAGTTTTGCACCTTTTAAGCACTTTGCTCCCTATTCGTCCCACCCTGGGACAATTAGAATCCTATTCGTCCCACCCCGGGACAATTAGTAGCAATCACTCCAGGGTGGGATGATTAGCAGGTTTGATTGGAAAAAAGTCAAACCTTGACAAATGGCAGCCCAAATATGCCACCTAACTCCACCTTCAAGGCATGGGATTACGAGGGAGGGTTTCAAATCAGAGAGGCTTCAATCAAGCCTGCCCTAATCATGGAGGCCTCAATCAAGGAGGCCCTAATCAGGGAGGAATCTTCTCTCCCCCAAAAAGGCATAATGATCCAAGTGGTGCCCTCGCATGTATTCAAATGAGACCCTTAGGTCTATAAAAAGGTGAGCCTCCTCACCCCAAAACAACAGAGCTGGAGCATTTGGAGCAACGAAGTGCTGCCAAACTATACCCCCACTCCTATTTGTGCTTCCTACATCCCTAATCTCTCTCTTCTAGAAGAGATGTTATCAGGTAAATACTAGGAATGCAATCCAGATCCAAAAACCCAAGCAATCAGCCATAATCCCACCCCAAACTTGTCGACACAACCCCCTAGGAGGTTTTGGACCCATCCCACTTGGATTGGTTCAAAACTAGGCCCCAAACGGTGGGCGTCCCACCCATGGGCGCCCCCCAAACTACTACAGTCCTAATCACCCCATCCCGGAGTGATTAGAAATATGTGCATGGTTTTGTTACTATTCTTTTTGCATTTTTTATATCTAATGTACTTATGTTGTTGTCCAAATTTCATTGCTTTCTGACATGATTTGACCTGGTTTCTGTCATTTTATGCGTCTACTAACCTACAGGGAGCGCCTTCGGATACAAGATAACCTAGGAATAATCTGCCAAATATAACCTTTTGGGTCATCTCAAAATGTTGTTTTTAGTCTAACCACAAGTTTGCAGGAGTTTTGGAGGCCTCTAGGCAAGACATTTGCAAGGTCACTTTTTGCAAGTTTTGCGACAATCCCCAGCGTCCCACCCTAGAGCAGTTAGAAGTTTGTGCATAATTTCATTACTTTTACTTTTGCAATATGTCCTAGATGATATCCTAATGTCTCTGTTAAAGTTTGAACTCATTCTGACATGATTTGATGATCGTTTTATTATTTTATGTATTAACTAGCTCGTAGGGTGCCCCTATCACATATAGGAGAATCTAGGCGAGATATGCAAATTTCGAGCATCTGGGTAGTCTTATAATTACATATAATTCCTAACCCATGAGTTTTAGGTGATTTGGATAAGCATAGGTGGGACATTGGAGTGCTCACTTTGGAGAGGCCCTCGACGGGCAAATGAGCATAACGGGGCCGTCCGACGCCACTTCGATGCAAAATCAAGTGATAACAATTCTATACATTTTTCTTTACATTTCCATATCATTATGTAATCTACTTATCAATCTTATCACTGATGTCTTCTAAGCGCCCGCTAGAGGCCTTGGGGATTACATGTTTTTCTAGATACACATATGCTATTAACAATTTGTTGTCTTTTTGTCCATAGGATCTCACCACCAAGAATACTAGAGGGGCAGCAAGGAACGACGAACACATGGACACAAGCGACGACAACTTTTAGCCCGCCCACTTCGAGTGTGGGCACATAGAAGACGTTGGAAGTGTATCGTACGATCTTGGAAGTGCGGCTTCTTTCGGGCATCCATTAATATAAAAAATTGTATCAAATGTTCTGATCCCTAGAGGGGGGATGTATTGTAATCAGATTAAAAGCAATATCAATAAATGAGGCCCCGCTTTATTTGCTCACATCTCATTTTTGCATCATTTCCTTCATGCATTTCCCATCGCATTCGTAGGACTTAACATCTATATCTATTTTTATTTGCATCATATTGGTACACCATTTTTCTACTACTTTCACTAACCTTTTATTACCCTAATATCCAAATCCTAAGTGAGCATAATTGTGTCAACATCTTGTTTAAGTTGACATGGAACCAACCTACTCTGGAAGTTGGATCGAAAACTCTATTATGGTCCATCCAATTTTGAGTGTTGAGCTGTAGCTATCAGGTGTAAGCCTAGATAGAAATTAGGAAGATAGAAAATCATAGTATTGAGTAAAAATTGATGCAATTCAATTCTGAATAGTTTTTGTCATTCCCGGTGGGACCAATTCACAAGGAATACGAAAACCCATAATATGAGTTATTGTTTATCTCAACCTGGAGGAATCAAGATTTGATGAACTGTCTTGACCTTGTAAGCGGAGAAGAGCAAATTCACCTGGTGGTTCCCTGGTCCTTAAACCCAAAAAAATAGTTATCCCTATATACCAGTGTCCTTTCATGTATACCATGTATTTCAAAAGGAATAACCCTAACTCCTATTTTTATTGTGAATTACCTTATAGAGGGTCTATTGTTACCCAAAGTTTAAACCAATATTTCCTCTCAAAATAAGAGCTTCCTGAGGAAAATCCTGCAATTAACCCAATAGGCCCTTCAACAAGACCTATATCTGGAAGTATGGCACAAAATGTAGCTCCTAATCAACCATTACAGAAGTACCCCAGCTAGAACATAGCCGGTCCCCTGAGATTAGCCCAAATGAATTCCATCCCCCAAGCTGTATCCAAAGCTATTCCTACTTATGATGGATCTAGGAAGACAACTTATGAGCACTGTCAGGATAATTTGAATCCGACAGCAATTCACAACATAAAATAGGAGGATATTCTTGTAATAATTGTAGCACTGTCCTTCAGAGAAAATATATTACATTGGTTTAGAACTCTGGAATATAACACTATCACTTCATGGTAAGAATTAGATGAGCCATTTATAGAAGAATTTAATGAATATACTGATCCTTTCTCCCTGTTTAACCATTTTACATCTATGTAGAAGTCACAGCAGGAAACTATTTCAGACTTTAATTTGAGATTTAGCAGAACATGGAAGAGAATACCTCCCTCAACTAGACCAGCTACATGTTTGTTGGCAATTTTGGGTTTGAGATCCTAGCTTCTTGTCTATGAGTTGTCATTGATGTCAAAAGGAAATGACATTAATGTTAAGAGGATGTTTTGGCTTCAAAGGTGGAAGATTCCAAGAGAATATTTTTAAGAGAATCCGAAGAGATTCCATTGGCAATGGTTTTTATTAAAACCAATGGAGGTTCTCTTTATTATTTATTTAATTATTATTTAAAACCCTTCAAGGTTTTAATTAATTAATTATTTAATTAATTAAGGGAGAAATTATTTTAATTTATTAAAAATACTTGTTGAGTGGTATTTTCACCCGATTGTGAAAACACACTCTCCGATAGGATTTGGGTTCTAAATCCTCTGCTTGCAAAGAAATTAAACAAGTAATTTCTCCAAGGTTCCTGTTATGCTAGCATTTTGCATCTGTGTATTAATGATCTCAAATAAAGATATTTAATTAAAATGCTTGGAACACCTTAGTGGTTGCAAGTAACTGAAAACAAGGGGCACTGTGGTTTATTTTATTGTGAAACTTAATGATTGTTCATGAACCCTTATAAAACAAATGTGATCTGATCCTTATATGACCATGCTGCAACTTCAAAATGAAATTTAATGAAATGCCATAAATGAAGGAATTATTTATGGATTTTGAAGTTTTTTAATTTTTTAATTTTATTTTAATGCTTGAAAGAATTAAAATTGGGACTTCTGAAAAATAAAATACAGACAAAAAGAAAATAAAATGCAAAGAAACAGAAATTAAAATTGCATTCAGTTTGATGCTATCCCGTCCTGGCAAAACCGAAGATGTGAGGTTTCCATGCATGCAACCTAACCTATTGAACCTGCAAAACACGCACAATCCAAATAAGTTAAGTGCTGGTCTCTTAGGGTTTGATTATGAACATTCAGATTTCAGACATTCGCATGAAGCAACCAAGAGAACTTGCATTCAACATCACCTATAAACCTAGAAATCCGAAAGAGGAAAGATAAACATTGAATTCATAGCATGCAGAAGATCTCCTTCTTTCTTGCCAACAAGATGCAAATTTCTGAACACTCCTGCATTAAAGAATTAATCATGTTACAATAGCAGAATATCTGGTTTTCTCAAAACCAGAAAAAGGGCAGAAAACACTCCCAAGCAGGCCCAGAATGGCTTCTCGCCTTAGGCACTGCAACTCTGCCCGTAGCGGTTTTCGACCCTTGTGCCAATCTGTGCCTCTGCTTTTATACTTTCTGGCAATGCTCTCTGTTTCGTCCTGTGACGCTTCGCTTCATCTTCCAGATCGCTTCGTTTCACCTTCCCGCCTTTTCGTTGCTTTGAATTCATGCTCGATGCCGAAACGCTTGATCTTCTCTGTGACTTGTAACGCTTCTGCAGCCTTTACACATGTATGCCACGTGTTCCGCACTTTTTTGCACGTTCTGTAACGGCTCCATGAAAATCATGACAAAAAATAGCATGCAGCTTTGCTCCTCTACTTTCACCGTGAAAACGCGACATGTCGCGATATCGCGACGTTTTCCTACCAACAGCCTTGCCAACGCAACCTGTCGCGAAATCGTGACGTTTTAGTTTCGAGCTATGAGGGCTCCTATCGTGAAATCCTGACGTTTTTCATTTTCGTACGCCTTGCTATTTTTTCTATCGCGAAATCGCTACGCTTTTTGTTCGGAGCTGTCTTCGGCTGCAACCTGTCGCGATATCGCGACGTTTTTCACTTGGTACGCTTTTGGCCGCAACCTATCGTGAAATCGCTACGCTTCTCCGTTCCTATCTCCCTGCATTTGGCCATGAAAACGTGACATGTCACGAAATCGTGACATATTTTCCATTCCGTACACTTTCGCTGTTGGAGCCGCGAAAACGTGACCTGTCGCGATATCGCGACGTTTTTCGCTTCATACCCCTTTGCCTTTTCATCATGAAATCGTGACGCTTTTCTATTTCTGCCCTTTGCTATTTCCTTCTGAAATCGCGATATTTTTCTTCTACACCTTGTCAACTGTCATGAAATCGCGACGCTTTTTCTCTTCATGCCCTTTCTATCGCGAAATCGTGATGTTTTTCATGCCTTTCCCTGTTTGACTGTTTGACCCACGATTTTGTGACATGTCACGATTTCGCTACCACTTTTCCATCTTCTCTCTCGCCGAGGAGCAACATGTCGCGATATCGCGACACTTTTCACTTTTCGCAGCGACTCGCAACACGTCGCGAAATCGTGACACTTTTTCATTTTCGTGCGAGCGCAACATGTCGTGAAATCGTGACACTTTTTCATTTTTTGCAGCGATGGCGCGACATGTCGCGATATCGTGACAATTTTCATTTTTCGGCAGCGATGGCGCGACATGTCGCGATATCGCGACACTTTTTATCCTTGTGCAATTTTGCCCCTTTTTCTTGATTTTTAGCATCTGGGTCACTGAGATCTTCTTTGAAAACATGCAAAAAAGGTGGGTCCCCAATTTTGGGGTGTGTTGTGGATCAGCCACAACAAATGGCGACTCTGCTGTCAAATGCTCTTGAGCATTTTCTTGAGAACCCTACCTGGAAGTATATAAACTCGAAAACATGTGTTAGCACATAATAAATATAAACAAATGCCCATAGATCAGAAATACATGAATCATCAGAATTATTAAGTATCAGCTCGATGTGTGCAATGAATTTCATTCCCTATCATTTGAAATTGATCAACATTCCATTGTCAGTTTTATATGAATGCATATGTGAGATTGTGAATGATTTGTGTAACCTAATAAATATGCTAAGAGATTTTGCTTTTATAAAAGGCATAGTCTTTCTTCTAGTATCATACACAAACATTCAAGATTATCAAACCCTCTTAGGATCAACTATATGTATAATGAATTGCTTTATTATATCCCAAAGTTGGTTATGAGTCCCTACTATCTTGAACCCATGTGCAAGTGAAAGTGAAATCAGAGCTTTGGGAAATCAGACTCCCAACCTAATCGAGATGGGAGTTTAACCCTATTCTTACTACTCTGATTTAGAATTCATTACCTCACTTTGAGCAAAATAATTTAACCAATTATGGAAGAAATGGTCATGCTAGTCTAACCCTTTGGACAATCAGTGGTCTTGTTTTTTTAGACAAGACATGTTGCCATGCATGGGCATACTTAACCCCATAATCCAAGACTTATCTTCATTTCTTTGGACCTTGGGGATGACTACCCATCCTTTGCGAGAGGACAAGTAGTACGATCCTTCCAATCCAATATAAATATGAGATGGGAAAAATTAATTTTTTACTTCTTGGACCTTGGGGATGACTACCCATCCTTGCTAGGGACATGTAGTACGATCCTTCCAATCCAAGCTTTGGATAAAAATGGAAAATATTAATTTTATTGCTTAGACCTTGGGGATGACTACCCATCCTTTGCAGAGGACAAATAGTACGATCCTTCCAATCCAAGATTTATCATGAAATGAGACATAAGAGCTTTGGGGAATCAGATTCTCAACCTAAGCGAGATGAGAATTTATGCCCTATCCTTACTACTCCATGTAGGTCAAATCAAAGCTTTGGGGAGTTGGATCCTCAACCTAAGTTCGATGAGGATTTAGCCCTATCCTTACTACTCGATTTTAGGCTTTAAGCTTTATGGAAGTGGTCAAAACCATTGTTTTAAGGATCATGTTGCATAATAGGATAGACATGAAATACTTCTTTCGCCCAACCTTTTCTTCCAAGTTAGGTTTTGATCATTTTGCTCAAGATCCTTTTTAATGTGTATAAAATGTGCTTGGTTCTAGATATCTCAAGACTCAGTTCCCAACCTTAGGATTTTCTTCTTATTTATGTGATAGCATAACCCTAAGAGGATTTGACACACTTTAATGATTTGTATTTGAAATGCATTTGCAACTAAGATGGCATGTATGTGCAAAGTGAGATGTAATATGAATGCATTGTCTTTTGAATTGCAGATGAAATATTTGCCATATAAAACTGACTACTTCATGCATCACAAGTTTCAAACGATACTATTAAAATGTTTGTGTTACTTGTGGAGCTTCTACAACACAATTCCAATGTTTCATATTTCCCCGATCTAGAACATAAGTTAGCATCTCAAGGCAACTTTTTCATCATTTTTTTTTTTTTTTTTATAGACAAACAAAACATGTCAAATAAACACACAACTTTAAATTAAAACTTATTCAATCCAAAACCAAACTGCAATCCCAAAAATGAAAATTTGAAAACACAAAACAAAACCCAAAAAACCAAAATCTATATACAAATGTACAATATAATACAAGATGATGCAAAGCTTGGATTATCACTTTCCTGGATCCCAAACATGATTAGAACATTTCAACAAAAATATAACATGATATGCATGCCAAATGTTGTGGGAATCCAACACAAACAAGACTAGACCAAACAATGCAACAAATTTCCACTTGCCATGCTCACCATACCAATTTGATTTAGTTCCAATAATACTCCCATAGGTGAGCATCAAATTACTAAAATGATTAGACAATAAATGATTTTCAATTTTATCTTGTCTATTCTTTAAAATGTAAACTTCATAATTCCCTCCTTGATTTAGAATTAGGCTATCCTTTTCAAATATGCAATTTTGTAAGTAGGAGCCTATTTCTACAAATTTCAAAGCCAAATCATTTTCCAAATTTGTAGGCCAATCAAATTTGTGTAACAATTTACAAGCATCTAGGATATTTACTAAATTAGGATCATTAAAAGTTTTTATCCTAGATTCAATTAGTAATTGTTGATGAATTTGATTTAACAATTCAAGTGCATCAACTTCTTTTCCATTCATTAAAACAATGTTATTAAAGGTGTGATTAAAAATTATACCTTGTTTTTCATTTACCTTTAATGACATTTCACCATAAACATTATTTAAATTCAAAATATGGTCATCCTTTTCAATCCTCAAACATTCTTGGTCAAAGTGTATGTCCCATGACTCATCTTGATGATCCTTCATTTGAGTTGCTTCCAATTGATCCATCTCTTTGTCATTTGGTTCTAATTCTTTGTTCACTATCCATGGTATCTCTTCATTTGAATCCTCAAAATCATCATGCAAACTTGCATCCACACTTTCAATGAATTTATATTCGACATGATCAAATTTTGTCCCCTTTTCAAATCTTGTGAATATGATATCTTCATATGATGTAGAAGGTTCAACATCCTGCATATCAAGTAAAATATGAGTTTTATCTATAGGGATGTGAGAAAAGAATGCATCATCATATCTCCCCCAACCATTGTAAAAATCGTCATCCAAATCCATAGAATGAAAATCCATGATGTTTGTGACATGATCTCTTGATTCATTCATAAATTCTTTTTCTTCTTTGTCCTTGGTAATAGAATCATTATAATCTTCCAAAATTTGATGAGATTTGAAACCCTCTTCCAAAACATCCTCAAATCGTACAGGAGTTGTAATATCTTCCTTTGAGTAGGCAATTATGTTGTCCTGTATATCAATAGGCACACGAGTTTCATTAGTAGTTTTGGAATGAGTAAAATCTTCCCACTTCTTCCAAGCATCATAATAATCATCTTTCAAAATCAAGTGGTGACGTTCAACTATTTCTTCAACATCTTCCAATTCATCAATGTGCTTCTCATCAAATTCATCTTCACCTTCCTTAGATGGTTCAATTATTTCCAAAAGTGGGTTATTTCTTGAATTCAAATTTATAAGGCTATCATTGTCCAAATTAGTAACCCATGATTCAATTATCATAATTTGGAGGGTGAAGAATTTCTTGATCTTTAATTTTACACGTCTCATCAATAGTATCTTCCAAGAACAAGTGGTGAAATTCTATCATATCTTCAAATTTATTTATTGATTTTCTTTCCATTTCACTTTCAACCACTTCATTCAATTCTATGGTGGGTTCCATCCATTCACATATATCAAACATTGTTGAATTTAGAACCCCTTCATCCGGATAATCGTGTATCTCTACATGATCCTCACTAGTGGATGTTGTCTTAGCAATTTGCACCTCCTCTTGGACTACATCTAAGGTGGTCATAAAATTTGGGTATTCAAATTCATCCCCTTGATCATTCACCTTAGGTATCATTGGAGTGGAGGGTGCTATGTTTGATGGTTGGTGTAGGTTGGCATCAAAAGAACAATCTCTCATGTGAACATGTTGTGCCTTTTCTTCTTCAAGACCTTGCCGTTCTATCTCTTCTAAGACCTCATGGATTTTCTCTAGAGACAAGCCACTCAGCTTTTCCTCAATGAGTGAAGCAAGTGTGGGGTGTATGGCTCCTAGGTATACTTCCATGGCTTCCTCTTCTAATGTGTTAAAATTTTCCCACATTTGGGAGTGCAACTCACGAAATCTTTCATTGAATTGACTCAAGGATTCATTAGGCTCCTTACACATGGAGGTAAACTGATTTTTCAAGATTTCTAAGTCAACCTGATTACCAAAATGATAAAGATAGGCTGCTTCTAATTGTATCCAAGAAGTCCTAACCTCCATGGGTAGTTGGCTGTACCAAAAGAATGGTTTATCTTCCAAAATGTATGCAAATAACTTACAAGCCACCTCCTCATAGAAAATCTGGAATTTACATAATGTATCCTTGTAGACATGCAGTTTTTGCAAGTATCCTAGTGGCACCTCTTGATTAAAACACCGTAAAAAATCCAATAACATTGTAGGAATTTGATAGGGTACCACAGGTATAGATAAACCCTCATAATGATCCTCTATCATTGATACCATTCTCTCTCTTAGAGACACTATTTCAGCTCTCAGGGATACCATTTGCTCCTCAAGTGTTGCCATTAGTGAACTCAGAATGTAATTTTAGAACCAAATCTGTTGAATATTCAACCTGCAATATATAAAAAAAATCAAGTTAGCATCAACCAAGAGATGTAATTATTAAAATCAAATGTCAAGTAATTGCATGAGACCAAAATTTTCTAAATTAAATCAAATCACATATTTCTGTATGAACAATCAGAAAAGTGTTAGAATAATATACAACATACCTGAATTGCTTAAAATAGAACAAGTAAATAAATTCAGGCCATCCTTTTTACAATCGGCTGAGTGTTAGAGGACAAGCATAAAAAATTTAAATTTAAATAACACTAAAATAAACCCGTTCGGCCCTCCTAGCACCAATCCGTTGAGTGGTGTTAGAGGCCGAAGATGCTAATCAAATGGACTTGAAATATTTAGCAATGTAAAGCTCTCAAACAATTAAAAACCCGTAGCATCTAAAATCATGATAAAATAAACTTTTCAGGCCCTCCTTCTAGCGCCAATCTGTTGAGTGGTATTTTCACCCGATTGTGAAAACACACTCTCCGATAGGATTTGGGTTCTAAATCCTCTGCTTGCAAAGAAATTAAACAAGTAATTTCTCCAAGGTTCCTGTTATGCTAGCATTTTGCATCTGTGTATTAATGATCTCAAATAAAGATATTTAATTAAAATGCTTGGAACACCTTAGTGGTTGCAAGTAATTGAAAACAAGGGGCACTGTGGTTTATTTTATTGTGAAACTTAATGATTGTTCATGAACCCTTATAAAACAAATGTGATCTGATCCTTATATGACCATGCTGCAACTTCAAAATGAAATTTAATGAAATGCCATAAATGAAGGAATTATTTATGGATTTTGAAGTTTTTTAATTTTTTTATTTTATTTTAATGCTTGAAAGAATTAAAATTGGGACTTCTGAAAAATAAAGTGCAGCAAAAAGAAAATAAAATGCAAAGAAACAGAAATTAAAATTGCATTCAGTTTGATGCTATCCCGTCCTGGCAAAACCGAAGATGTGAGGTTTCCATGCATGCAACCTAACCTATTGAACCTGCAAAACACGCACAATCCAAATAAGTTAAGTGCTGGTCTCTTAGGGTTTGATTATATAATTCAGATTTCAGACATTCGCATGATGCAACCAAGAGAACTGGCATTCAACATTATCTATAAATCTGAAATCTGAAAGATGAAAGAATAAACATTGAATTCATAGCATGCACAGAAGATCTCCTTCTTTCTTGCCCACAAGATGCAAATTTCTGAACACTCCTGCATTAAAGAATTAATCATGTTACAATAGCAGAATATCTGGTTTTCTCAAAACCAGAAAAAGGGGCAGAAAAACACTCCCGAGCAGGCCCAGAATGGCTTCTCGCCTTAGGCACTACAACTCTGCCCGCAACGGTTTTCGACCCTTGTGCCAATCTGCGCCTCTACTTTTATACTTTCTGGCAATGCTCTCTGTTTCATCCTGTGACGCTTCGCTTCATCTTCCAGATCGCTTCGTTTCACCTTCCCGCCTTTTCGTTGCTTTGAATTCATGCTCGATGCCGAAACGCTTGATCTTCTCTGTGACTTGTAACGCTTCTGCAGCCTTTACACATGTATGCCACGTGTTCCGCACTTTTTTGCACGTTCTGTAACGGCTCCATGAAAATCATGACAAAAAATAGCATGCAGCTTTGCTCCTCTACTTTCATCGCGAAAACGCGACATGTCGCGATATCGCGACGTTTTCCTGCCAACAGCCTTGCCAACGCAACCTGTCGCGAAATCGTGACGTTTTTCAGTTTCGAGCTGTGAGGCTGCTTCCTGTCGCGAAATCGTGACGTTTTTCATTTTCGTACGCCTTGCTATTTTTTCTGTCGTGAAATCGCTACGCTTTTTGTTCGGAGCTGTCTTCGGCTGCAACCTGTCGCGATATCGCGACGTTTTTCACTTGGTACGCTTTTGGCCGCAACCTGTCGCGAAATCGCTACGCTTCTCCGTTTCGGGCTGTCTCCCTGCATTTGGCTGAAAACGCGACATGTCACGAAATCGTGACATATTTTCCATTCCGTACACTTTCACTGTTGGAGCCGCGAAAACGTGACCTGTCGCGATATCGCGACGTTTTTCGGCTTCGTACCCCTTTGCCAGCTTTTCGTCGCAAAATCATGACGCTTTTCTATTTCGGGCCCCTTTGCTATTTCCTGTCGTGAAATCGTGACGATTTTTCATTCCGTACACCTTGGCTGCAACCTGTCGCGAAATCGCGACGATTTTTCATTCATGCCCTTTCGCACTTTGTCGCGAAATCGCGACGCTTTTTCGCTTTGCCCTGTTTGATCGGTTTGACCCATGATTTTGTGACATGTCGCGATTTCGCTACAATTTTTCATTCCTTTCTCTCTGCCAGCGACGGAGCAACATGTCACGATATCGCGACACTTTTCACTTTTTGGCAGCGATCGCGCAACACGTCGCGAAATCGTGACACTTTTTCATTTTCGACAACGATCGCGCAACACGTCGCGAAATCGTGACACTTTTTCATTTTTGGCAGCGATCGCGCAACATGTCACGATATCGCGACAATTTTCATTTTTCAGCAGCGATGGCGCGACATGTCGCGATATCGCGACAATTTTCATTTTTCGGCAGCGATGGCGCGACATGTCGCGATATCGCGACACTTTTTATCCTTGTGCAATTTTGCCCCTTTTTCTTGATTTTTAGCATCTGGGTCACTGAGATCTTCTTTGAAAGCATGCAAAAAAGGTGGGTCCCCAATTTTGGGGTGTGTTGTGGATCAGCCACAACAAATACTTTAAGGGTTTTTAAACCCTTTAGAAAGCAAATTTTGATTAAATTCAAAATTACTTTTCTTTGCAGCCGACGTGTTCTAAAGTCCACATATGGACTATAAATATGAGAAGGTTCCTAAGGTTAAACCAACTTGGAAAATTGAAGGCAATTAATTGGTTTGGCTACAATCGAATTTTTTGCTTACGCTGCAAAAGAGGAGAGCTCGTGGTTTGAAAAGCTTTCGAAAAGCTTGACCGTTTATGTGGAAGGAAGTTCGTCTTGGACTTCGTAAGCCCCTTGTGGTCTAGTGGCATCGAAGGATGTGTTTGGGCCTTGCATAGGTGGAGGTCTATGTTTCGATCCCCGTGGAGGGAGCTGTGCATGGATTAGTCATGTTTTTATTAAAACATGTTTTGTGCCGTGAATTTCAGATTCTTCAAGGGCAGCCATTATAAGGTGTGATTATTTTCTTGATATGATTTTTGGCATTGTTTAGCATTGTTTAAAAGACATAGGAGAAATAAGGGGATATTTCTTTGGTTGTATTTTTGAGATTAGTCTTTTGCTATGCTAAATTTAAAAATGGAGATATAAGGTGTAAGTTTTGGTTGTGTTTTTGGCTTCTTTGGTGGTTGTTTTTAAAGAAGAGAAGCTAAAAGGTGTATTAAGGAAAGTTTTTATATATGCTCATTTATCTTGGTTCTAACCCTAACTTGGTTGGAAGTTTGAGGGTTGTGTGTGGTGACAGCTTTAAGGATCAATTTTCTTCTACTCCAAAAAGGTATGGGCACATTTTCCTTATGAGTATGATTGGTGTATGTTTTCTGAAATAAGGTTGGAGTGAAAAGGTTTTCAACTAGGTTTCCTTTGGTTGGGTGTAAATCCTATTTTCTGGTTTTTTGAAGACTTCTTATGCATTGTTATCCTTGATGAGAGTTTTGGTGAATGCATAATTCTGGTTTGAGGTAGTGGAAGCATTGTGCACTAGGGTTTATGTTTGTGAGTCTTGCTACTTGCATTGAGTTGGTGGAACCTTTGGTTGGCTGTTTTGAGTTTGATGGTTGAGTTGCTTCCATAGAGGTTGTTTGATCAAGTTATTGCTTTACTTGATTCATGATATTGGGCTTACTCCATTGAGTTGATTTGAGCAAGTTATTCTTTACATTTGGTGATATTGTGTTGGTGGCTGTTTTGTTCAAATATCTTTGGAGGGAAAAGGATTTCTACTTTTTTCCTTTTATTGTGATGATTGGTTGAATGCTTCAAGGTTGATGTTGAGTTGAATGGTGTTGGTTGACTAAACCTTGTTTGATGAGCATTATTGTTGAAACCCTAATTGATGATGAAAAGAACATGAGTATCATTGTTATGTGATTCTTTGCATAGTTGGCAATTGTTGGGGTTTCATGTTCTTGAAAGAAAACATTCTATCCTATCCATTTTAGATATTGAGTTGAGTTTTCAGATTTGAGATTGAGATTGAGCTGAGTTGATTTGAGTTGAGTTTTGAGATTGGGATTTGAGTATAGAACATATTGAGTCTCTAACAATTCTCTTTATGCTTATATGAGTTTGACAAATCACATTGGGTTTCTAACAATTCACTTTGTGATTTCCTACTAAGAAAGTTTTTCTTGGTGAGCTTGCTGAGTTTTTGGACAGGTTCCAGTGGGGACTTGTGAGCAGTTTTTGGATAGGTTCCAGTGGGAACTTGTGAGCAGTTTTTGGACAGGTTCCAGTGGGAACTTGTGAACAGTTTTGGACAGGTTTCGGTGGGGACTTGTGAGCAATTTTTGGACAGGTTTCGGTGGGGACTTGTGAGTAGATTTGGAAAGGTCCTAGTAGAGGACTTGTGAGCTGAGTTTGATAGTTCTATCAGATAACTTGAGGATAGAGGTGCATTGGTTCTATGAGAACCTGAGGACAGTTGGCAAGTCTTTGAGAAGGCTTGTATGCGAGAGGATTGATTTGTTCAAGAGTTGGACAGATCTGACAGACAAAGGAAGACTTGTACTAGACCGACTGACTGTGTTTGGTATAGATTGCTGAGCTGCTATGGACGTGATCATAGAAGGCAGAGGTCTCTTAGGCTAAGCATTAAGGATAAGAGGTCTTCGATGGAAAGGATTTCCACATGCTAGAAAGAGGTAGAGGCAGTTGATCTTTTGAGGGATCATTTCTAGAGTAGAGGGAAAGGTATCTCCTTTGAGCAGAGGCTCATAAATTCTAATTGGGGGAAGGTATCTCCTTTGGGCCGAGGCTCATAAAAATTGTAATTGGGAAGGATTCCCAAAGAACTTTGAGATAACTTTTAGAGAAAAGTTTTGTGGACGTAGCCCAACCATTCGGGTGAACCACGTTAAAATTGGTGTCACTTTGTGGATGATATTGTGCATTGCTTTGATATTGCTTTGGGTATATTGCTTTACTATTTTGAAGTATAAAGGAAAAAGTAAAAAGAGGTCTTATATTTTTCACCCCCCCTCTCAGTATAAGCTTGTTTTCTTCAATGTTTGGCCTATATGTATTATATTAGAGCCCTTGGATCAGAGCTAGGTCTGCAGACACAACAATCTAGAGTAGAAACCTTCCCCCAAGTTTATAATGCAACAGTTCATGCTGAAAATATCCTAATTAATGTGGGAAGACTACCCCCAAAAATTGTGTTGCCTTACAACTCAGAAACCACCAATAGCCAAAGTCAATCCACAAACCCCTCTTACATGGATCCTCTTTCTTTATCATCTCCATCTCCACAAATGAATGCAATCCCTCAACCAAAGCCATTATCCTCTGTGAGTCCTTTCCCTCCCCTCCCTTCTCAACCATCTCAGGAGTTTTCTGCTATTCTTGATATACAAAATACTCTGAAAACTCTAAGTAATAGAATGAATTCTATGGAAAAGAGAGACCAAGGAAAGGTCACAACAAAGGAGGTTTCCATATGTAAATAAATATTAGAGACCTAGTCCTAGTAATAGTACTAGGGTCAGAGTCAATGCAGTATATGAGGAACCAGAATGCTCTTCAGATACTACTCTTGCAAATGTATGGTGTTTGGTCTGCAATGACCCTCATGATTCACAATCTTGTGTTATGCATCAACATCATGTACAAATGGCCATGGAGCAAGCTGAGAGAGATTCAAAGGGAAGAGTAAATATGCTCTGGCAGCAAGATCAAATTATGGTAGGAAAAGAATTTGAGGAGGATGGCCCAATTGTTGTTATGACAAGGTCTGGGAAAAAGACCCTCCAAGTAGATCCTCAAAATATGGGACAATTCCAAGTTCCATCACAAAAAAAAAGGGATCAACTTCCTCAAGATAATGACACATTCCCCATCCCCCAAGCTAAGGGTAAAGAGAAGACAAACAGTCTTCCTAAGAGATTGGAAAAGGAAACTGAAGGAGACAAGATGAGATCTAAATATGAGGCTCAAGAAAGGCTTAGATTCCCCTCTATTACTAAAAGATAAAGAATAGAAGCCACTCAACAGTATAAAAGGAAATATGGTGAGCCAGAAAGAAGGCCTGAAAGACCTATACTAGCTAAGTCTGAATATAATATTGTTGAAGAAATGAAAAATATCCCATCAAAATCTAGTTTGTATGACACTCTGTTTATCCCTGGTCAGATAGATCTACTTAAAGCTTCTCTTGACAAGTATCCACACAATAAGTAGACTACCACAATCTTGAGTATGCCATCAGAAAAGAAAGAAATGTCACCTACTATTTTAAAAAATAAACCTCCTCCTTTCTACATATCTTTAAGGATGGAGGGATGGATAGTTCAAAATTGTATGATAGATTCAGGAGCATCAACTACAGTTATGCCTAAAGCAGTCTATGAAGAGATGGGTATGGAGTATACCCGATCTTGTCCTAGAGTATTACAATTGGATGGGACACCTATCAAGATAGTTGGAGTCATTAAGGATGTTTTAATGAGGCTACATAGAGCCCCTGAGGTGACAATAGTACAAGAAATAGTTGTGGTTGACCTAGAACCTTACTTTGGATTATGTCTCTCAAGGGAGTTTACTGCAAAACTAGGTGGATGTATGTACATGGATTATTCTAGTATGGTAATTCCTTTCAAAGGAAAGAGAATAAGGATAACACCTAAAAAACTAGTAGCTTATCATATTGAAAATATTGAGGAAGACATGTGCAATATTAATCCCCTGGAAGAATTTGAGCTGGTGGAAAACATTGAGGAGTTGGATATTGAGGATGAGTTACCTTTCAGAGAAGATTACAGTCAGTTTGGAACTGGTATGGGAACATATAGTATCTCAACTGAATTAGAGAAGAAAATCCCTACTATATCCAATCAGTCCCTGAGAGAAAAGGAAACATGGACCATGCACTTTGATGGTGCTAAATGCAGAAATGGTGTAGGAGCAGGGGTAGTTTTACAGTCCCAATCAGAAGGGACAAAGAATTTTTCCTATAGACTAACATGGTCATGTACTAATAATGTTGTAGAATATGAGGCCTTGTGTCTTGGATTGATTCAGGAAGAAAGCATGGGCATTAAGATCTTGAACATATATGGTGATTCTGAGCTAATAGTCCATCAGGTAAGAAATAGGTGCAGCAGTAAGCACCATTACCTAAAAGCTTACAGAAATAGGGTATGGGATCTGATGGAATCCTTTGATGCCCTAAATTTAAATTTTATTCCCAGAGAAAAGAACACTCTAGCAGATTCCTTAGAAAAAAGGGAGCTAACTTCAACCCTTATGTAGACTATAGGATCAAGAAAGCCAAGGGAATCAAAATGATTTTCAGACCTACAGTACCAGACAAGCAAATTTTCTGGCAGGTCTTTGAAAGTGATGAACAAATAATTGACTTTCTGGTAAGAGAAGCATGTCTCTCTACTATCCAAGAAGAAAATATAGAAGAAATTGATCAACAAGATGTTATTCAACTAAGGAACAATCACATTCCTAGAGGATTGGTCACTCTAGAAAGCTTATTTGACAATGAGGATAGAAAAAAATCAAAACCATGAAAGTCAATGAAAAAATCTATAAAGAAGTAGAAGTTGGTATTGAAAAGAAGCTCAATGTTGGAATTAAATGTTCACCAGAGGAAGCTGAAGATATCAAAGCCTTATGCTTAAAATACCAAGATATTGTGGCTTGGTCATATGAAGACCTCAAGGTATATGACAAGAAGGTTATCCAACATACTATTGAGCTAGAGCCTGATGCAAAGCCTTTTAGGTAGAAGCAAAGGCCCGTGAATCCAAGGATCGAGGCCATCATGAGAGAGGAGCTCTTAAAGTTATTAAAGGCTAAGATCATATACCCAATAAAACATTCTACCTGGGTAGCTAACTTGGTACCCATAAGAAAAAAGAATGGTGATATACGCTTGTGTGTAGACTTCAGAAATCTTAACCAAGCATCCCTCAAAGATCACTATCCCCTCCCATAGATTGATCAGATATTATAGATAGTGGTAGGGGTAGAGAGGTTCTCATTACTAGATGGTTACTCTGGATACAATCATATTTGGGTGAAATATGAAGATCAGTATAAGACAACATTCACTACCAAATGGGGCACATTTGCCTACCAGAGAATGCCTTTTGGGCTATCCAATGCGGGAGCCACATTTTAGAGAGCCATGGATTATGCCTTTGGTGCACTAATAAACAAAGTCATTCTGATTTATTTGGATGATATGACTATGTTTTCCCATGATAAGGAAGACCACCTATCACACCTAGAGCAAGTTTTTTAGAAATGTAGAGAATTTGGTATTTCACTCAATCCTAAGAAGTCATTCTTTGTGGTTCATGAAGGAAAGTTGCTAGGTCATGTGGTCTCAAAAGAAGGTATGGCCATAGATCCAGATAGAATCAGATCCATTCTTGCTCTCCCATTGCCTACAAACAAGAAGACTTTGCATTCTTTTTTGGGTCAAATAAATTTTATCAAGAAATTCATTTCTGACTTTGCATAGAAAGTAAGGCCTATATCTGAGTTACTCAAGAAGAATGCTGAGTTCAAATGGACTGAAGTTAGAAAATAAGATTTTGATATTATCAAGTAGTCCATTGCAACAACCCTAGTGCTGGTAAATCTAGATTTTAGTAAATATTTTATCCTTTATGCATATGGAGCTGAAGAAAGTTATGCCTCAGTGCTTACTCAAAAGGATGATCAAGGTGAAGAGCATCATGTATTCTTTTGGAGCCAGACACTCCATGATTACCAGGTCAAATATAACTTCATTGAAATACAAGTATTTGTTGTGATGAAGTCACTAAAGAAGTTTAGATAGTACTTGGTACAGAGTAAGACCCTGGTATATGTGGTTCATCCAGATGTAAGAAGTTTTATCCTTCAGGGTGAACTAGGAGATAAAAGAGCTGGTTGGATTACCAAAATCTAAGAGTATGATGTAGAGATACATCCCACCAAGTTGGTAAGAGGTAGAGCCCTATGCCAAGGTCTAACAGAGGCTGCAACATTAGCAGAAATGATAGCTTGCCAAATAGCAGATGAAGATCAGGTGGAAGAAGCACAAATAGTAGACTCTGATTGGGTTGACCAGATGATCAAGTATTTCCAAACTGGAGTATGCCCCCCAATATAAATGCTTCCCAAAGGAGGAGATATAGGCTTCATGCTTTAAAATATGTATTACTACCAGAAGGCCTGTATAAAAGAAATTTGGATGGAGTTCTTCTAAAGTGCTTAAAATATGATCAACAAAAGAAGGTCATGGAAGAGTTCCATGGAGGACCAGTCGATGGACATAGCTCAAGTAGAGTTACAACTTTGAAAATCATAAGAGTAGGCTATTATTGGCCTACTATATTTACTGATGCTTTCAGGATCACCAGGGCCTATGAAAAATGTCAGAGATATGTTGGAAGGACAAGGAATGCTTCATTCCCCCTCAAGCCCATACAAGTTGAAGAACCTTTTCAACAATGGGGGCTGGACTTCATAGGGGTCATCAACCCCAATTCCTCAATAGAACATAAGTTTATCCTAACTACCATAGATTATCTCACCAGATGGGTAGAGGCTATTCCTACCAAGAAATCAGATCAAGATGTTGTGATCAATTTTATGGAAAATTTGATTTCAAGGTTTGGGGTTCCAGAAGCCTTGGTAAGTGATAACGACCCAAATTTCATAGGAGCCAAGTATATTGAGTTTTCTAGAAAGTATGGCATCACTCTTAAGAATACTTCAAATTATTATCCACAGGGTAATGGACTTGCAGAATCTACCAACAAAAACCTGTTAAGGATTTTGAGGAAATCACTTGAAGGAAATAAAAGAAGTTGGCATCTATTGCTGGACCAAGCTCTGTGGGTAGACAGGATTACTATAAAAAATTCCATTAAGACTTCCCCTTATGCACTAGTATATGGCAAGGAGGTAGTGTTACCCATCCATTTGGAGATCCCAACACTTAAGCTTGTCAATACAGAGGAGGAATCAGAAGAAGATCCGGTAAAAACCAAGTTGACCCACTTACTACAATTAGAAGAGAATAGAGCTCAGGCATATGACAATTTTCAAAAGCATTCCTCAGATATCAAAGCATGGTTTGATAAGAAAGCTAGATTCAAAAAATTCCAAGTTGGAGACTCAGTTCTCAGGTGGAATGTTGATAGAGCAAAGCCAGGAAAGCATGAAAAGTTTGATTCTTTTTGGGATGGTCCTTTCAAAATAGTAGAAGCCAAGGAGTCCAATGTGTTTCAGCTGGAAGATCCGGAGGGGAACATACAACCGATTCTAGTGAATGGTTTTCATCTCAAGCTCTACTATGTGTAAAATATGAGCTCACTATAACATATGTATATACATTGTATTATTATTTCCCCTTCTTTCTGCACTTTGTATTTTAACTTATTTCTGCACTTTGTAATCAGTATTCTTTGAAAAATCTTGGAAAAAGAAAAAAATTGTAAAAAATGACTAAGTGTTGACAAAGTATCCAACAATGTTCCATTCCGCACTCGAATGCATGTAAATTCTTCTGGAATGATGAGCATTTTTGAATCCGCATCAAAATACACTAAGATCCCCGTGGATTGGTGCAAATGTTCTTATCCCATGTGATGAAGAGAGCCAGATATCAAAAGAAGCAAAGGCATCTCCAATCTGAGGACCTTTCAAAGCTAAAGTATGATGGAGCGAAACCGAGGTGATAATTCATGCGTGAAATTTGCTAAGTGTCAATGGAATCAAAATAGTGTCTTCGACCCACCAAGTTTCAAAAACTAAGGGGAAGTCAAGCAATGATTTCATGACCGTGCCACATGGAGATACAAGGAAGACCCCACAATCAATGCTAATGAACTCTCACTCGAACCAAAGAGTAGCCGAAGAGGTGCAGTGAGGTGGCAACATAGTTTGAATTTTTGGCCAATGAAAATTTAGAATGCCACCATTGAGCCACCAAAAGGAATGAGTGGAAGTTGGAAAGTGTGCTAGTGGGTAGATCACATAGTAGCCACATTAATGGTGGAAGATACGCACACTCCAGGAAATAAAAGAACCAAAAGGGCACACACAAAGTTCATTTGCTAGTCAATTGCGTCCACAAAGCAGTAAAGGGTGAAACGATACTCTAAAGTTTTCTGCTATGAATTACAGAGAACAAAGTCTTATTGCTATCAAAATGGCTTCAGAGGATGTCCAAGAGTTTGAAACCCTAGAGAAAAGGGTGGTGGCACCGTACATCGACAGAGCAGAAGCTGTGGTAGATACTAAAATGGTCCTCATAGAGAGAACAAGGCTCAGAAGGAGCGTCAATGATAGATACAAGAAGAAAGTTGCTCTATCTGTGGAAGGTAGATGCATTGTCCTTTCTTATCTCTCTTTTTACATCTGTGATTATGTTCATCCCTATCCAGAGTTAATAGCTGCAATAGTTAAATTTTATGACCCATTGGCCAAAGTAGTAAAAACCTCTGAGGGCGAAACCCTTTTCAGTGTCACCACCTCTTTCTATCATAATATTTTTGCCCTAGGGTCCGAACCATCAGTGAGGCCAAAAATATTTAAGGTGACTGACCAGGCTGGGTTTTACTCCTTGGAGAAGTGAGCCAATGATGGAGAGTCATTTAAGAGATGGGTTTATAAACAACTTGATGCAAAGCCCAGGAAGAAATTACCTGAGGTCCCAATCTCTATTGATAAATTTACAAACCCTGTACTATTTTCTATGTTGGCCTGCATGGAGGGTTTAGACTCTGATAGAATGGTATATGGCTAGAAAATTGCCATAGCCTATTGTATTTCTAATGAAATAATGTATGAGAAAGGCATGGAGGAAAGAGGGACTAGGGTGATTTATTTTGATTGGCCAACTTTTCTTGCATAGAGGATACATGAACAGTTAGTAAGTATGAAAAGGGGCTCTGATGCTCCTAGTTTTAGGTATTGCTCAAGTCTGGTGTGGATGTTCTATGCTACCATTAAGGACAGAATGCCTTGGATTCCGGTCAAGGACAAAACCAATGATGGGGAACCCTTGTCGGTTTATTACTGGACAAGTCACTTGAGAAGCAGTGAGTCTTATTATAGATTCAACTTAGAATTTCTTGGACCTACCCTAAGAATAATGTATGGAGAGTGCCCTAGATTGCCACCCCTAGCTAAGAAAATTTTGAGAGCAGAGGGTGTTGAGGAAGGAGATTGGTATTTTTTGACCGAGGGCACAATTATTAGATTGTATGGTTTCATGGGAAAACCTTTTCTCCTGCCCCATTTTGTTACAAAAAGGCTTTTTGCCTTAGAATATTTGAGGTAGGCAGAATATATTGATTTGAATTATGGTTCTAGGAGAAAGAGAAAATATTTGCTTACACACCGCACTATGGAGGATATTACCATCACTAAGAAGGGGTAGAGTCAGCAAATCGACCAATACCTTGATAGGTTAGGTCTATTTTATATCCCCCAAAGATGGAGTTATGACCTTGATGGTATCTTCACTACAAGAAATGTAACCCTAAATGGAGAAAAGGCTTATAAGTTTGAAAAGAGGCCTAGGGCTCATTTTGAGCAAGGAAGAAATAATGATGAGACCGCTCTTTTAGAGTGGAATGTTGCAAAAATGGGTCAACTGCCTCCATGGTTGGATTTCTATGAACAGATTGTTGATTTTGACATCGATAATAAGAAGAGTCATCGGATTACAGAAGCCACCATCAGTGACATTGAAGGAAAAACTTCAAAGAAAAAGGACCCTCAGCCTGAGGAGGATGCTGCTGAAGAAGTTGAGGAAGAAGAACAGTGGAATGTAGTGAAGATATCATATTGGTGGAGGATGAGGATTGAGATTGGAAAAACTAAGTCCAAGTTTGGAATGAAGATTGATAAGGAGTTTTCAAAAAGATATAATGAAAATATCGGAACCTGGAGGTAAAAGGACATCAGGGACATAGTGTTGATAGTTCAAAAGTCCCAAACTAGTTCTGAATCTCTCTCTCCACCCATAGATCAAGAAGCTCTAGTAGAGGAGTAGGAGACTCCTTTGAAAATAGCTAAAGTTTCGAAAACTTTTCATCCTACCACTGAACAAATGGAGAAGTTTCCTAAGGGAGCTCAGCTTATGAGCAAAATGCAATATTCCAGTGAAAAAGTTGTCAATACTCCAATTATTGAAATAGTATCTAGGCCTAAATGCTTAGCTCTAGGGGGTCAGCCTCCAGACATAGATATTGACTAGAAGAAGAAGGATGAGAGTTTCAAGTTCACCCCCTTTCTTTTACCCCTGCAACATCAGTAGAATTACATCCTATTTCTGAGCAAGTTCTGCTTTCTGGAGCAATACAAGGAGATATATCAGAAGACTATGAGAGTGAGATGGCTTCCTTTCAATTAATCCATAGAAGAACTAAAAGAGCCCCAGAGAGAAGGGAAAAGGAAGTTTCAAAGAAGCAGAGATTGGATATGGAGGAGATTGCAAAAGAGGTAGCTATTTCTGCTATAGAAGAATTGACTCACCAAGAGCAGCAACAAGAAATAGAAGTAGAGCAAGAGCACCCTACATCTATAGGTGAAGGTATGATTTCTAATCCCTCTTCTCCTCTACATCCTCCTGAATCCCCAAAGAAGTCTCCCTCCCTTTCTGGTCAAGAAAATGTGACAAAGGTACCTTCTCCCTCTCACAGTCCACCCCATGTTTCATTGGTTGTCACTGAAGAACAAGTCACTTCTATTCCCCCACAGTCACCCCAAATCCCACTTCCAGCATCTGAGGTTCCCACTTCATCATCTCCCATCATTTCATCTTCATCATTACCACCACCACCATCAATGGGACACAATGTTCCAAGTACCACCATTCATCCAATTGATAGTCTTGTGTCAGTTTCTATGAATTTACCAATAGCAACAACAACAGTAGTCACAGAGTCCATTATCATTATAGAGACTACTGTGAGCACTCCCACACCCCCATTGTCAGTAGTTCAGTCTACCCTATCATTTATGGTATCTTCATCTCCCCTGGCTGCTAGTTTTTCAAGTCCTATCACTTTGCCAAAAGAGCAGGCAACCACACAGAGAGCAAATGATTTCTGGGTAGAGAAGCTTTCTAAGCCTTCCAGTAGGATGGCTGTCACAAGAAGAAGTATGTATGTTGATCCAGTGGCTAGGCAAAGAGTATCTAGATCTATGACTCCACTTGTAAATAAGCCCAAAAATGAAATGACTATCCAATATTATCGAGTGGAGGAGGTCACAGAAGATATTGATAAGCTTCCTGAAGAGGATGAGCTGATTATGGCCAGAGCCCATTTAGACACCTTCTATGTGAAGAATGATATATTCAGAGAGAAGGAAAGAAAACTTGAGAAACAGATTAAAAAACTTCAAAATACTCTAAGCAATCAGAAGGAATTTGAAAAGGCTCTAAAAAAATGAGGTCAAGAGTTGGCAAGAAAAATTTCAAGAGGCCAATAAACTCAAGGATCAACTAGGAGAGCAAAAGAAGTTGAATGAAGAACAAGTGAAAGAAATTTAGAGTTTAAAGCAATAACTTCAAATAGAGAAGGCTAAGGCCTCTAGATTTTCTAAAATTGAACTAAAAAGGATTAGAAAAGAGATGCTCTCCGAAGTCCAAGAGAAATGTTTAGGGCTTCAATTCATGATTGATTTTCTTGATGAGGCTAGTCGCCTACTTCCCAATGTTCAGAGAGACCTAGATCAGATCATCGGAGAGTTGCAGCCTATGGTGATTCTGGTAGAACAAATGTACAAGTTGGTTGATAGCAGACTCAGTGATTCTGCTAAACCAATTCCTAATAAAGAATGGAATCTCACCAGAGTTGCTACCAAAATCATGGTTAAGAAGCACAGGGCACTTCAAAGAGCCTGGCTGTTGTTTGACAAGATTGGAGGTGTGATTAGGGATGTTGTTGATGTAAATAAAGAAATGATTCAAGTTGGCTTCAAAGGCCTATGGATGGAGGATCACAACTTGCTATCCATGGAAGAGATCCAAAAAAGCATTGATGAAGATTTGAAGAATGAATCTGGAATTGATTCTCTTGAAGAGCCACTACCCCAAGAGCAAGTTGTCCAATTAATTGTTAATTTTACCAGATTAAGAGATCTCATGGAAGATCTAGTTAATAGAGGGAATGCTTCTAATTATGAGGACATTGGAGAATTACAATATGTTTATAAGCAGCTCAAAGAGACATCAAACCCCTCTGAAGCAGCCTAGAAATAGGCTTTACAATCTCTAAAATTGATGATTCAGTTGTTTGGTGATTCTTCTAGAGGAAGGAATCAGAAACCACCTTCTCCAGAAGAAGAAGAAGAAGAAGAAGAAGAGAATATGGAAGTGAAAGCAAGCCTATGAAAGCATTGGCGTACCGGGTGTGATGCAAAAAAAAGTAGATGTATTAAGGAAACGCTAAGTCCTATGAATATGCGAAGAACTTAAAGTGCATGAAAAGGGAAAACGAACAAAATGAAACAAGATGTAAAGCAAAAGCAAAGGTGTAGTATTTTTTATTATTTTTTCTTGATATCAGGTTACAATACATCTCCCCCCTTTCAGGGGCTAAGAGCGTTCGATACAATTTTGTTACACCAACGGATGGTATGCTTCCATTTGGGATCTTTCGTGTGCCCACATTCGAAATGGGTAGGCCAACTGTCATCGTAGCTTGTGTGGATACATCTGTAGTTCCTTGTTGCTCCTCTGGTTTCGAGATCCTACGTACAGAGAAATAACAAATGATTAATAGCACATGCGGATGGAGGGAAACATGCAATCCCCAAGGCCTCAGGTTAATGCATACATGAAATAATTAAAATAGTGATCAAAACTTATCAAAACAGAATGAAATTTAAACAGAAGCATGTAAACACCATCAAGAACACATTGCAAAAAGAATAGTCAATAAATCTGCTGTATATTTCTAATCACTCCCGAGTGGGACGATTAGGACTGTTATAAAATGTACAAAATAAACCTCCCAGATATCCCATCTAGAGGGCTCCAAAATACCTGTAAACTTGGGGTTAGGCAAAATAGGATATTTTGAGATGACCTAGAAGGTCGGATTTGGCATATTCTACCCATATTTCCCTATATCCGAAGGCGCTCCCTGTAGGTTAGTAACAACATAAAACAATGAAAACACAGTCAAAACAAGTCAGAATGCTTTCAAATTTGAACAACAGCATATATGAAACACACAAAACATGATGTAAAAGAAATAGTAAAGAAATCTGCTATATATTTCTAATCACTCCGGGGTGGAGTGATTAGGAATGCAGCAGTGCGAGGGGTGCCCGGGGGCAGGACGCCCGCCATTTGGTGCTTGGTTTTGAATCCAATCCACTTGGGATGGGTCCAAAACCTCCTAGGGGGTTGTTTCACCAAATTGGGTGTGGGATTATGGCTAATTTTTTGGGTTTTGGGTCTGGATTGTGCTCCTAGTATTCACCCGATAACCTCCCTTCCAAAAGAGAGATCAAGGATGTAGGAAGCACAATAAGGGGTGAGGATAATTTCCGTTGCTCCAAATGCTCCTGCTCTATTTTTTTTTGGGATGAAAAGACTCACCATTTTATAGACCTGAAGGTCTTCTTTGAATGTGCATGCAGGGGTGCCACTTGGCCATCATGCCTTGTCAGGGGAGAGAATATTCCTCCCCGATTAAGGGCTCCATGACTGCCTCTATGACTGCCTCTTTGAGCTTTGAAATGCTCACTCGCACTCCCATGCATTGAAGGTAGAGTTGAGTGGAAGATCTAGGCTGCCATTTGTCAAGGTTTGAATTTTTTCCCGTCAAACCTGTTATTCGCCCCACTCTGGAGCGATTGCTACTAATCATCCTGGGGTGGGGCGAATAGCATTCTAATCATCCCAGGGTGGAATGAATAAGGAGCAGGGTGCTTGAAAGGTGCCAAATTGACCTATGACACTCCAAAACTACTTTGGGAGTGGTTAGGACCACTTTTTAACCTCTGGGGGCTGCCCTAGGGGCTATGTATGCCAATTCGGTCAGTGCTTGTAGCCACATAATTAGATTGGTGTTGTTTTGGTGTCTATAGATGCCCCTTTTTGGGATGTGTTATGCGTGGTGCAGTGATGAGCAAAAATAGATAACCAAAGTACTTAATGATTAGGTTTTCTTACTAACCTACCCAACTTTTTATGCCCCAAGTATGGAAAGGGCACGCATTCTTGAATCCTTGCTTCTGACGAGCTAATGAGATTAATTCAAGTGTTAACCTTTTTCAGTGAGGTGTTACTTGATATTGGACATTGTTCAGTCATGAATAGGCAAAAGGCGCAACCTTTTATCTATGGGAACCTTGATTTCATGATTCTAGAATACCAAGTGTTTTATTAGCTTGTTATTATTGCTTGTTTGTTGCCCCAAGTAGGAGCGTGATTGTCTTTGTCAATGATTCTTTGAATGCATGCCATTTCCTTGATTGGGTGTGTATTTGTTGATTGGTGACTAAGTGTGACTACCCCCTCAAGCGATGAATCAATGAGGGAATGAATGAAATGAGAAAATTGATGAGTCTCTTGATCCAAGATGACTTTTGTAAGGGTGCATTCAGTTGTTTTCCATTGAATGCTTATGCAGTTTCCCAACAATGGAACCTATTTTTGGTGGGTTTTAACCCTTTTTGTGACGCTTATTGGGGCTGAAATTGTCAAAAATCTGTCCTCCCATGGAGTGGTCCAGCTATGGTAGCCTTCTTAGGGAGTAGGATATTGATAATTTGTGGCCTCGACATCAGTTTTGTATGCCAATAATGTTAGGTGCAAAGACGCATTTGTTCGGAAATTTTATTATTTTGGTGGGTTTTGACCCTTTTTGTGATGCCTTTTGGGATGAAATTGTTGAAAATTCATGCTCCCGTGGAGTGGTCCAGCTATGGTAGCCTTCTTAGGGAGTAGTATAGTGAGGATTTATGAATCCAACATCGGTTTTGGATGCCATGAATCTTAGGCGCAAAGGTGCCTTTGTTCGACAGTTTTATTGCTATTTTTGGTGCATTTTGGATGCAGTTTTTGTTGTTTTTTATTTTCTTGCTCTGTAATCATCCCAAGGTGGGACGAATACTAGTTTTATAATCATCCCAGGGTGGGATGAGTGCTAACTGGAGTGCTCATCCCAGGGTGGAATGATTACAGGCCTAAGAGCCTATATAAGGGCCAAAACTAGGTTTTGGGCTCATTTGCAATTTTTTTCTAGCGATTTGGAGCTGTGAGGAGGAGTGCTAGTTTGTGAAGCGGAGCGCTATCAAATTTTTGTGGACACCATGAGTGCAAGGACCGGATCTTCGAGTGGCAGATCCGAGGTGAGACCGGTAGGTGCTCCTTCCTTTTTCTTGTTATTTTTTTGTTTTTATATGAATTTTTAAAACTCGCATTTTATCATTGTTTTTTGTCACATTAAGGTTAAAACCCTAGATGAATGTTGTGGTTTTATTTGTTTTGTTTTGTTCATAATAAGGTTTAAAAACCCTAGTTTGAATTTTTGTTGTTTTGATTTGTTTTTTTGTTCATAATAAGGTTAAAAACCCTAGATGATTTTTGTGTTTTAATTTGTTTGTTTTTTTTTTGTGTTCATAATAAGGTTAAAAACCCTAGATTGAATTTGTCTTATTGTATTTTTTTTTTGTTCTTGATTGTACAGTTTAGTTTATTGAGTTGTACTTTGGCTGTATAGTTATGTGCTTTTTTTTTCTGTACATTTTTTGCGTTTAGACTAAGGTTAAAACCCTAGTAATTTTGTTATTTTTTGTATGTTGTTTTTTTTTTGTATTTTGTTCGTTTAGACTAGGATTAAACCCTAGGTTAAACTTTTTTGTTTTTGTTTGCTTTTAGCCTAAGGTTAAAACCCTAGTAATTTTGTTATTTTTTTTTTAACTAAGGTTAAAACCCTAGGTTAAAATTTGTTTTGTAATTTTTTTTTTTGTTTTGACTAAGATGAAAAACCCTAGTTAATTTGTTTTGGTTTTTGTATTGCATTGTTTATTTGATTTTTTTTTTGAATGTTTGTACTATACATTTTGTTAATGTTTGTGTTGTACATTTTGTTAATGTTGTTGCTGTAAATTTGGTTAATGTTTTAGCTATACATTTTGTTAATGTTTTTTTGTGTTGTTTTTGTTTTTCAGGTTGTGAAGAGTCGGTACCGTCAGCCGATGGTATTTTTTGATGCACGGGATGCGTTGACTGTGGCGGATTGGGATTGGATTGATGCCCTTGGGCTCAAGCAAGTGACATGACTAGAGCCTGTGGTGGGGGATTAGGCATATCTGACTTCCCTGATAAATTTGTGGGATCCTCGCACCAACACCTTTCATCTCCCAACAGGGGAGATGACAGTGACTCTGGAGGACATGTATTAGATTTTATGGATTCTAATAAACGGGTTGCCCATTCGGAAGATTCCTCATGATCAGTGGATGGTGGTGCTGACACAGTGCTTTGGGCATGTGACAGAGATGAGGGTGGATAGGGCAGTGGAAATGGCAAAGGGGGACTGCCTGATTGGTGGGATTCTGGTGCGGTGGTGGCTGGAGAAGGGCGTGTTGGGGGTGAGGCATGCATTACTCATGAACCTCATCTCCAAAATACTGCTTCCCAAATTCTCAGGTGTGAGGTTCCCTTGGAACCTACTTGAGGTAGTGTTCAGACTGGTGGAGTGTCTGACAACAGTGCCATTGATTATGAGGTGGGGTCATATGCTACTGGAACAACTATATGATGAGTTGTACGAGGTCCACTATTGGAGGCAGAAGGGTATTGGGTGCAGCTATCTGTTGTAGTGCTGGGGGTGGCAGCACATAGCTATGGAGTGGTCGTAAGGGTTACCTTGGACCACTCAGGGAGATATGGTGGATAGGGAGATTGGGTATGCTACTCTATGGTGGAGGTCAGAGGAGTAAGGGTAGAGTCGATGGTGGGCAGGTTTCTTAGGGCACTATACTGATGCCTTCACTCATCTTGCTCCAGGGGAGGTGTTTTGGTGGTCATACCAGGACTATCCAGCTTGGCTTGAGGCTGGAGAGTGGCTTTGATAGGTGCACAGGAGGAGGTGGTTGATCAGGCAGCACAAGACTGTTGAGTGGTATTTTCACCCGATTGTGAAAACACACTCTCCGATAGGATTTGGGTTCTAAATCCTCTGCTTGCAAAGAAACAATTTCTCCAAGGTTCCTGTTATGTGAGCATTCTGCATCTGTGTATTAATAATCTCAAATAAGATATTTAATTAAAATGCTTGGAACACCTTAGTGGTTGCAAGTAACTGAAAACAAGGGGCACTGTGGTTTATTTTACTGTGAAATTAATGATTGTTCATTGAACCCTTATAAAACAAATGTGATTTGATCCTTATATGACCATGCTGTAACTTCAAAATGTAAATTGATGAAATGCAATAGCATGAAGGAATTATTTATGGATTTTGGAGTTTTTTAATTTTTTTATTTTATTTTAAAGCTCTGTAAATAAAATTGGAACTTCTGAAAATAAAATGCAGCAAGAAGAAAAATAAAATGCAAAAGAAAAGAAATTTAAAATTGCATTCGGTTTGATGCTATCCCGTCCTGGCAAAACCGAAGATGTGAGGTTTCCATGCATGCAACCTAACCTATTGAACCCGCAAACACGCACAATCCAGATAAGTTAAGTGCTTGTCTCTGGGGTTTACTGTTATTTTTCAGATTTAGACATTCGCATGAAGCAACCAAGAGAACTTGCATTAAACTTCATCTATAAGCCTAGAAATCTGAAAAAGGGAAAGATAAACATTAAAACATGCATGCAGAAAATAACTCCTTCTTTCTTGCCAACAAGATGCAAATTTTTGAACACTCTGCATTAATAATATGTCAAGTTACAATGGCAGACTCTCTGGTTTTCTCAAAACCAGAAAAAGGAAGAGAAAACACTCCAAGCAGGCCCAGAATGGCCCCTCTGGCCTCTAGCACTGCAACTCTGCTCCAGCGGTTTCTGACCCTATGTCAATCTGTGCTTCTGCATTTATACTTTCTGGCAATGCTCTCTGTTTTGGCCTGTGACGCTTCGCTTCATCTTCCAGATCGATTCGTTTCGTCTTTCTTTGACTGCGTGTGTTTTGGCTTTATGCTCGACATTGAGACGTTTGATCTTCTTTGTAACGCTTCTGTAGCACTGTACGCCACGTGTCCCGCACTTTTTTGCACGTTCTGTAATGGCCCCATGAAAATCGTGACAAAAAATAGCATGCAGCCTTGTCCGCCTTCCTGGCCGCGAAAACACATGTCGCGAAATCGCGACATGTCGCGATATCGCGACGTTTTCCTGTTTCGTACCCTTTGCCCGCAACCTACCATGATATTGTCGCGATTTCATGAAATTTTCGTGCTTCGGACCCTTTCGCTCGATTTTGTCACTATTTCGCGATGCTTTTTACACTTGTGCATTTTTGCTCAATGTCATCACGATTTTGTGACCATTTTACATTTCATGCCTTCCCGCATCTGTCACGATTTCATGACGTTTCTCGCTTCTGCTCTTTCTCACTTGTCACGATTTCGCGATTTTTCTTCTCGTACTACTTTAGCTGCAACCTATCATGATTTCGACCATTTTTTCTTCATGCTCTTTGCGCTTTCATCACGATTTCGCGACCATTTTGCACTTCATGCACCTTTGCTGATTTTTGTCGCGATATCGCTACCATTTTCGCTTCATCTTTCTCTCTCCTCTTTGACCCATGAAAATCAAACACGTTGCAATTTCACGATGGTTCTGCCCACCTACTGTCATTGACTACGTTGACCATGATTTTGTGACACGTCATGATTTCGCTACGCTTTTCTGCTTCATCCTGTTTGACTGGTTTGACCCGTGATTTTGCGACATGTCGCGATTTCGTGACACTTTTCATTTTTTGGCAGCGACGGAGCAACATGTCGCGATTTCGTGACACCTTTTCATTTTCGATCATGATTTTGCAACATGTCACGATTTCGTGACACCTTTTCATTTTGCCACGATTTTGCGACCCCTTTTCATCCTTGTGCAATTTTGCCCTTTTTCTTGATTTTTAGCATCTGGGTCACTGAGATCTTCTTTGAAAGCATGCAAAAAAGGTGGGTCCCCAATTTTGGGGTGTGTTGTGGATCAGCCACAACAAATGGTGACTTCTAGCTGTCAAATGCTCCTGAGCATTTGGTGAGAACCCAACCTGGAAACATATATAAACTTGAAAAACATGCATTAGCACATAAGCAATATAAACAAATGCCCAAAGATCAGAAATATATGAATCATCAGAATCATCAAGTATTAGCTCGGTGTGTGCAATGTGTTTTCATTCCCTATCGTTTGAAATTGATCAACATTCCATTGTCAATTTTACATGAATGCATATGTGAGATTGTGAATGATTTGTGTAACCTAATAAATATGCTAGGAGATTTTGCTTTTATAAAAGGCATAGTCTTTCTTCTAGTATCATACACAAACATTCAAGATTATCAAACCCTCTTAGGATCAACTATATGAATTGCTTTATTATATATCCCAAAGTTGGTTATGAGTCCCTACTATCTTGAACCCATGTGCAAGTGAATGTGAAATCAGAACTTTGGGGAATCAGACTCCCAACCTAACCGAGATGGGAGTTTAACCCTATCCTTACTATTCTGATTTAGAATTCATTACCTCACTTTGAGCAAAATAATTTAACCAATTATGGAAGAAATGGTCATGCTAGTCTAACCCTTTGAACAATCAGTGGTCTTGTTTTTTAGACAAGACATGTTGCCATGCATGGGCATACTTAACCCCACAATCCAAAACTTATCTTCATTTCTTTGGACCTTGGGGATGACTACCCATCCTTTGCAGAGGACAAGTAGTACGATCCTTCCAATCCAATATAAATATGAGATGGGAAGAATTTTATTTTTTACTTCTTGGACCTTAGGGATGACTACCCATCCTTGCTAGGGACATGTAGTACGATCCTTCCAATCCAAACTTTAGATGTAAATGGAAAATATTAATTTTATTGCTTAGACCTTGGGGATGACTACCCATCCTTTGTAGAGGACAAGTAGTACGATCCTTCCAATCCAAGATTTATTATGAAATGAGACATAGGAGCTTTGGGGAATCAGATTCTCAACCTAAGCGAGATGAGAATTTATGCCCTATCCTTACTACTCCATGTAGGTCAAATCAAAGCTTTGGGGAATTGGATCCTCAACCTAAGTTCGATGAGGATTTAACCCTATCCTTACTACTCTGATTTTAGGCTTTAAGCTCTATGGAAGTGGTCAAAACCACTGTTTTAAGGATCATGCTGCATAAATAGGATAGACATGAAATACTTCTTTCGCCCAACCCTTTCTTCCAAGTTAGGTTTTGATCATTTTGCTCAAGATCCTTTTTAATGTATAAGACGTGCTTGGTTCTAGATATCTCAAGACTCAGTTTCCAACCTTAGGATTCTCTTCTTATTTATGTGATAGCATAACCTTAAGAGGATTTGACACACTTTAATGATTTGTACCTAAGATGCATATGCAACTAAGATGGAATGTATATGCAAAGTGAGATGTAATATGAATGCATTATCTCTTGAATTGCAGATGAAATATTTGTCATATAAAACTGACTACTTCATGCATCACAAGTTTCAAACGATACTATTAAATTGTTTGTGTTACTTGTGGAGCTTTTACAAGACAATTCCAATGTTTCATATTCTCCCGATCTAGAACATAAGTTAGCATCTCAAGGCAACTTTTTCATCATCATTTTTTTTTTTTTTTATAGACAAACAAAACATGTCAAATAAACACACAACTTTAAATCCAAATCCAAATAGCAATCCCAAAATGAAACTTGAAAACACAAACCCAAAACCAAAAACCAAAATCTATATACAAATGTACACTATAATACAAAATGATGCAAAGCTTGGATTATCACTTTCCTGGATCCCACACATGATTAGAACATTTCAACAAAAATATGACATGATATGCATGCCAAATGTTGTGGGAATCCAACACAAACAAGACTAAGACCAAACAATGCAACAAATTTCCACTTGCCATGCTCACCATACCAATTTGATTTAGTTCCAATAATACTCCCATAGGTGAGCATCAAATTACTAAAATGATTAGACAATAAATGATTTTCAATTTTATCTTGTCTATTCTTTAAAATGTGAACTTCATAATTCCCTCCTTGATTTAGAATTAGGCTATCTTTTTCAAATATGCAATTTTGTAAGTAGGAGCCTATTTCTACAAATTTCAAAGCCAAATCATTTTCCAAATTTGTAGGCCAATCAAATTTGTGTAACAATTTACAAGCATCTAGGATATTTACTAAATTAGGATCATTAAAAGTTTTTATCCTAGATTCAATTAATAATTGTTGATGAATTTTGTTTAACAATTCAAGTGCATCAACTTCTTTTCCATTCATTGAAACAATGTTATTAAAGGTGTGATTAAAAATTATACCTTGTTTTTCATTTACCTTTAATGACATTTCACCATAAACATTATTTAAATTCAAAATATGGTCATCCTTTTCAATCCTCAAACATTCTTGGTCAAAGTGTATGTCCCATGACTCATCTTGATGATCACTTATTTGAGTTGCTTCCAATTGATCCATCTCTTTATCATTTGGTTCTAATTCTTTGTTCACTATCCATGGTATCTCTTCATTTGAATCCTCCAAATCATCATGCAAACTTGCATCCACACTTTCAATGAATTTATATTCAACATGATCAAATTTTGTCCCCTTTTCAAATCTTGTGAATATGAGATCTTCGTATGATGTAGAAGGTTCAACATCCTGCATATCAAGTGAAATATGAGTTTTATCTATAGGGATGTGAGAAAAGAATGCATCATCATATCTCCCCCAACCATTGTAAAAATCGTCATCCAAATCCATAGAATGAAAATCCATGATGTTTGTGACATGATCTCTTGATTCATTCATAAATTCTTTTTCTTCTTTGTCCTTGGCAATAAGATGGTTATAATCTTCCAAAATTTGATGAGATTTGAAACCCTCTTCCAAAACATCCTCAAATTGTACAGGAGTTGTAATATCTTCCTTTGAGTAGGCAATTATGTTGTCCTGCATATCAATTGGCACACAAGTTTCATTAGTAGTTTTGGAATGAGTGAAGTCTTCCCACTTCTTCCAAGCATCATAATAATCATCTTTCAAAATCAAGTGGTGACGTTCAACTACTTCTTCAACATCTTCCAATTCATCAATGTGTTTCTCATCAAATTCATCTTCACCTTCCTTAGATGGTTCAATTATTTCCAAAAGTGGGTTATTTCTTGAATTCAAATTTATAAGGCTATCATTGTCCAAATTAGTAACCCATGATTCATTATCATAATTTGGAGGGTGAAGAATTTCTTGATCTTTAATTTTACACATCTCATCAATAGTATCTTCCAAGAACAAGTGGTGAAACTCTATCATGTCTTCAAATTTATTTATTGATTTTCTTTCCATTTCACTTTCAACCACTTCATTCAATTCTATGGTGGGTTCCATCCATTCACATATATCAAACATTGTTGAATTTAGAACCCCTTCATCTAGATAATCATGTATCTCTATATGGATTTGCATGATCCTCACTAGTGGATGTTGTCTTAGCAATTTGCACCTCCTCGTGGACTACATCTAAGGTGGTCGTAAGATTTGGGTATTCAGATTCATCCCCTTGATCATTCACCTTAGGTATCATTGGAGTGGAGGGTGCTATGTTTGATGGTTGGTGTAGGTTGGCATCAAAAGAACAATCTCTCATGTGAACATGTTGTGCCTTTTCTTCTTCAAGACCTTGTCGTTCTATCTCTTCTAAGACCTCATGGATTCTCTCTAGGGACAAACCACTCAGCTTTTCCTCAATGAGTGAAGCAAGTGTGGGGTGTATGGCTCCTAGGTATACTTCCATGGCTTCCTCTTCTAATGTGTTAAAATTTTCCCACATTTGGGAGTGCAACTCACGAAATCTTCCATTGAATTGACTCAAGGATTCATTAGACTCTTTACATATGGAGGTAAACTGATTTTTCAATATTTCTAAGTCAGCTGATTACCAAAATGATTAAGATAGGCTGCTTCTAGTTGTATCCAAGAAGTCCTAACCTCCATGGGTAGTTGGCTATACCAAAAGAATGGTCTATCATCCAAAATGTATGCAAATAACTTACAAGCTACCTCCTCATAAAAAATCTGGAATTTACATAATGCATCCTTGTAAACATGCGGTTTTTGCAAGTATCCTAGTGGCACCTCTTGATTAAAACACCGTAAAAAATCCAATAACATTGTAGGAATATGATAGGGTATCACATGTAAACCCTCATAATAATCCTCTATCATTGATACCATTCTCTCTCTTAGAGACATTATTTCAGCTCTCAGGGATACCATTTGTTCCTCAAGTGTTGCCATTAGTGAAACTGTAAAATGTAATTTTAGAACCAAATCTATTGAATATTCAACCTGCAATTTAAAAAAAAAAAAAAAATCAAGTTAGCATCAACTAAGAGATGTATTCATTAAAATCAAATGAAAAGTAATTGCATGAGACCAAAATTTTCAAAATTAAATCAAATCACATATTTCTGTATGAACAATCAGAAAAATATTACAGCATACCTGAATTAAAATAGAACAAGTAAATAAATTCAGGCCGTCCTTTTTACAGTTTTCTGAGTGTTAGAGAATTAAAGCATAAAAATTTAAATTTATATTACACTAAAAATAAACCCGTTCGGCCCTCCTAGCACCAATCTGTTGAGTGGTGTTAGAGGCAGAAGATGCTAATAAAATGGACTTGAAATATTTAGCAATGTAAAGCTCTTAAACAATTATAAACCCGTAGCATCTAAAATCATGATAAAATAAACCCTTTTCAGGCCCTCCTTCTAGCGCCAATCTGTTGAGTGGTATTTTCACCCGATTGTGAAAACACACTCTCCGATAGGATTTGGGTTCTAAATCCTCTGCTTGCAAAGAAATTAAACATGTAATTTCTCCAAGGTTCCTGTTATGTTAGCATTCTGCATCTATGTATTAATAATCTCAAATAAAGATATTTAATTAAAATGCTTGGAACACCTTAGTGGTTGCAAGTAACTGAAAACAAGGGGCACTGTGGTTTATTTTACTATGATAATTTAGTGATTGTTCATTGAACCCTTATAAAGCAAATGTGATTTGATCCTTATATGACCATGCTGTAACTTCAAAATGTAAAGTTAATGAAATGCAATAAATGAAGGAATTATTTATGGATTTTGGAGTTTTTTAATTTTTTTATTTTATTTTAATGCCTGTAAATAAAATTGGAACTTCTGAAAATAAAATGCAGCAAGAAGAAAAATAAAATGTAAAAGAAAAGAAATTTAAAATTGCATTCAGTTTGATGCTATCCCGTCCTGGCAAAACCGAAGATGTGAGGTTTCCATGCATGCAACCTAACCTATTGAACCTGCAAACACGCACAATCCAGATAAGTTAAGTGCTTGGTCTCTGGGGTTTCTTGTTATTTTTCAGATTTAGACATTCGCATGAAGCAACCAAGAGAACTTGCATTAAACTTCATCTATAAGCCTAGAAATCTGAAAAAGGGAAAGATAAATATTAAAACATGCATGCAGAAAATAACTCCTTCTTTCTTGCCAACAAGATGCAAATTTCTGAACACTCTGCATTAATAATATGTCAAGTTACAATGGCAGCATCTCTGGTTTTCTCAAAACCAGAAAAAGGAAGAGAAAACACCTCCAAGCAGGCCCAGAATGACCCTCTGGCCTCTAGCACTGCAACTCTGCTCCAGCGGTTTCCGACCCTGTGTCAATCTGTGCTTCTGCATTTATACTTTCTGGCAATGCTCTCTGTTTTGGCCTGTGACGCTTCGCTTCATCTTCCAGATCGATTCGTTTCATCTTTCTTTGACTGCGTGTGTTTTGGCTTTATGCTCGACATTGAGACGTTTGATCTTCTTTGTAACGCTTCTGCAGCCTGTACGCCATGTGTCCCGCACTTTTCTGCACGTTCTGTAATGGCCCCATGAAAATCATGACAAAAAATAGCATGCAGCCTTGTCCGCCTTCCTGGCCGCGAAAACGCGACATGTCGCGAAATCGTGACATGTCGCGATATCGCGACGCTTTTCTCGTTTCGTACCATTTGCCCGCAACCTGTCATGATATCGCGACGTTTTTCCACTTCGGGCACCTTCGCTGCATGTTGTCGCGATATCGCGACGTTTTTCACTTCCATACGCCTCGGCTCATTTCTGTCGCGATTTCGCGACGTTTTTTCCTTCCGTACGACTCGGCTCGTTTCTATCGCGATTTCGCGACATTTTTGTGCTTCGAACCCTTTCGCTCGATTTTGTCGTGATTTCATGACGCTTTTTACACTTGTGCATTTTCGCTCAATGCCATCGCGATTTCACGACCATTTTACATTTCATGCCTTCCACCCGTAATCTATCACGATTTCACGACGTTTCTCACTCGGCGCTGCTTTGGCTGCAACCTATCGCGATTTCGCGACATTTTTTCATCCGTACTGCTTTAGCTGCAACCTATCGCGATTTCGTGACGTTTTTCACTCACGCTGCTTTGGCTGCTTTCTGTCACGATTTCACGACCATTTTGCACTTCATGCACCTTTGCTGATTTTTGTCATGATATCGCTACCATTTTTGCTTCGTCTTTCTCTCTCCTCTTTGGGCCGCGAAAATCAAACACGTCGCGATTTCGTGACGGTTCCGCCCACCTGCTGCCGTTGACTGCGTTGACCATGATTTTGTGACATGTCGCGATTTCGCTACGCTTTTCTGCCTCGTCCTGTTTGACTGGTTTGACCCGCGATTTTGCGACATGTCGCGATATCGCGACACTTTTCATTTTCTGGCAGCGACGGAGCAACTTGTCGCGATTTCGTGACACCTTTTCATTTCGGCCGTGATTTTGCAACATGTCGCGATTTCGCGACACCTTTTCATTTTCGTGATTTTCGTGATTTCGCGACCCCTTTTCATCCTTGTGCAATTTTGCCTTTTTCTTGATTTTTAGCATCTGGGTCACTGAGATCTTCTTTGAAAGCATGCAAAAAAGGTGGGTCCCCAATTTTGGGGTGTGTTGTGGATCAGCCACAACAAAGACCAAGTAGGAGTACTTCCCGTATGTCCGGGTGACTCAACAGTTTGGGGTGCACCAGGGATTGCCTAGTAAGCCCTTGATCTATCGATGTCAAGGCAACGAGGCAACGAGAGGACTCTGGCCTGGTTGATCATTGAGCCATTGGGTGAGGATTCTGATGCAGTGATTGATGCCCCCGATATGGACAATTTTGAGGTGACTATAGAGTATGAACAATGGTGGATGATGTTGCGATGGCGGGGTGAGGGGCCTCTAGGATGTCCAGATGTAGCAACAGCAGGTGATGGGGTTGCAGAGGCACCGAGGGAGGGTTGGGGGTCTCCGCTCGATGATGCAAATATGGTGGAGGTTTATGACTTCACTGGGGATGATGTAGTGGTTTCAAAGAAGTCGGATATATAGGACATCTTGGAGCAGTAGGTGTTGAAGCAGCATGTCATCTCGAAGATGCCCATGCCTCAATTAGTCCCAAGAGATATGGAGGCTAGGTATCATGCTAAGATAGCATGATTAGAGGAGCTACTACGGAGACAAGATGAGGAGCATCGAGCTGAGAGGGAGAACTGAGCTGAGAGGGAGCTCCTATGGGCTCAATTTGCATAGCGGTATGATGCATTGGCTATGTACCATCGATGGGATGTGGAGTGGGGTCGGTGTCGGGTGGAGTTAGAGGCCAAGATTATCTGCCTTGGTGGGTAGTTACCTGAGCTCACTGGAGGTGGATCATCATGCCATACAAGAGGCAGCGAGACTGAGCAGTCAGCATCCTCTCGTCGCAAGTGGCTGGGTGAGGGTAGCGCTAGTGGGTATGATGTGGGGGCTAGCAACAGCCGACCTGAGAGGTCCCATAGGACCCACACCATTGGGGGTAGTTCCAGTCACACCGATCCTGCATGATCATGGTGGTCGACTCCTTAGGCTTGGGGTTTTTGAGTTTTTGATTTTTTTGTGAGGTCAGAGGACCAACTTATTGTAGCCTACGGGCATTTTTGACCTAATATATACATGACTCTCTTTTTTATTATATGCTTGTCATGAGTTATCATTTATTTTATGCACATTTATTTACGTTGATGTATGCATGTGTTATTATGAATGTGAATATTTCTACTATATGATATATGCATATGGAATGGATGAAATGGTTTGTTGATAACTTGGCGGTGGCACCATAGACTATATAGGATTTACTGGCTTTCTGTACCATGTGATTGCTTTGTGAAATGACTTTGCATGTGTAATATTTTTTGTTTGTATTTTTTGATGGTGATGTAAGGATGGAATGTACCATAGGTTTTCTAGAGTGTAATTTAAGGTTTTTCTAAGACTCAAATGTTTTAACTAACTAGCCAAGACTATACATTTATCTCACAAGACTTTTGAACAAGGTACGAATCAAACTTGAGTTTGACCAAGTTATTTCACATCCTTGTGTGTGTGATTGAATTTGTTTATGTGGTAGTTGTCAGGATACCGCCAGTGCCAGATAGGCTGTCAACCAAAACCGTACTAAGAATCACCTAATTAGCTCCACTAACTCATTTGTTGTATTTCGTAAGATTAATCTATGGTGCAATCTAGGATACCATAATCTAGCTCATCCACATGCAAACATTGATCTGTACATAGTTTAATGTGACAGATATATCGTCATGTGGGAGGTTTGTTGCAAGTGACCAATAGGCTATCCACCAAACCAGTACTGAGGATCACCTCATGACCTTCTGAATCTTTGAGAGTTCTAGGGATTCAAGTTCGACTCCCTTCTTTTCTTTACTTATATTGAGATACTTGCTCTCGTATGTAGTGATAAAAATCACTGTTTATTTTTATTTTTATTTTCTTTTGAGTAAGGGATTGGAATTTTGAGTGATGAGAATCACTATTTCTTGTACTTTTCGATGTATGAACTGTGTGGGTTTTGATGTCAAACTTTGGAGTTTGTACTTTGACTTTTTGCAATTTTTTTGGATATTTGCAACTTTTTGAGAATTTGGGATGCTTGGGGAATTGGGTAGAGAAGATGCTTGTCCTTTTGCCACCTCTCAACATTCTTGGGGTCATTCACACAGGGGGATGAGCGAGATAACCATTTCACTGTATGGTATCCTATATTGCTTTGCAGGTTTCATCTTTCATTCACACAACTTAGGAATTTTTTATGTGTTTTAACTTGTGTTGGGATGCGATGTAATAAGGTGTGATCTAAGTAAAACTCTACCTTTGTAAAAATCTATCTGACTTTGTATAGTTTTTGGCTCGAAATCTAAAGAAGCTGAATGATGAAAGCCCTGGATACATTAGAAGACAACTGATTATGATATGGTGAAAAATGTGGATGGCATTTATTTTTGCTGGACTATTTACAAAGTGGAAAAATGCGAAAAATGATGGAATTATCGAGTAATTACAGTCTATCGTGCATTTGACCTATATGACCAACAAATATGCAATGTATGTTTGCGATGCCTAATGCAACTTATTTTTTTTTTTTTTTGTGTTTTGATTTTTAAGAGTATGCATGGAAGTGAGATGCAATTTTTTTGTTATTTTTGATTATTTTATTGTTTTTAAAAATTCGTTATGGTTGGTTTATCCCGAGTGGGTGTGGAACAAGTGATTCTTTCGGATCCTTGGAGGTTTTGACCAAAGGGATTATAGATACCTTTGGGGCATTTTGGGTAACCAAGTGGTTTTGGGAACCCTTGGGGCTTTTGGTTTGACCAAAGGGTTTATAGATACCTTTGGGGCATTTTGGGGTGACCAAGCGATTGCAAGAATCCTTGGAGCTTTTGGTTTGACCAAAGGAATTATGGTTACCTTTGGGGCATTTTTTGGTTGACCAAGCGATGATGGGAATCCTTGGAGCGTTTGGTTTGACCAAAGGTATTATGGGCACCTATGGGGCGTTTTGGGGTTGACCAAGTGATTATGGGAATCCTTGGAGCTTTTGGTTTGACCAAAAGGGTTATGGATACCTTTGGGGTGTTTTGGGTTTGACCAAAGGGTCATGGGTACCTTTGGGGTATTTTTGGGTTGACCAAGCGATTATGGGAATCCTTGGAGTGTTATGGTTTGACCAAAGGGATTATGGTTACCTTTGGGGCATTTTTGGGTTGACCCGATGATTATGGGAATCCTTGGAGCATTATGGTTTGACCAAAGGGATTATGGTTACCTTTGGGGCATTTTTGGGTTGACCAAGTGATTATGGGAATCCTTGGAGTGTTTTGGGTTTGACCAAAGGATCATGGGTACCTTTGGGGCATTTTTGGTTTGACCAAGTGATTATGGAAATCCTTGGAGCATTTGGTGTGACCAAAGGGGTTATGGACACCTTTGGGGCATTTTTGGGTTGATCAAGCGATTGTGGGAATCCTTGGAGCTTTTTGGTGTGACCAAAGGGATTATGGGCACCTCTAGGGAATTTTTGGGTTGACCAAGCAATTGTGGGAATCCTTGGAGCTTTTTGGGGTGGTCCATGGCTCTTTTAAATGTGGAATGGCCTCAAATGACTGATGTTCAAGGGTTCTAGTTCCTTGATTCCATCAAGAGAGGCTATCCGGTATGTTCCAGGTCCTATTTTACTGTCAATTACATAAGGACCTAACTAGTTTGCCATGAACTTGTCCCTTATATGGGGTGGCAAGTTAGAATTTTGTTGGTTCTATTTTAAGACCAAGTCACCAACCTGAAAGTCCCTCAGGTGAACTTTCATGTTGTATGCTTTCTTAAGTCACTCTTGATAGATACGTAAATGCTCGAGAGCATTGATGCGTCGTTCGTCGAGCAACGTAAGCTGGTCTAACCGGGCCTATCGTGCAATGTCATCATCAATGAACTCTTGCATTGATATGTGTAGGGAAGGTATTTCTAACTCGAAAGGCATGACTACCTCAGAGCCATACACCAGCAAAAATGGAGTTGCCCTGGTGGGTGTCTGAATGCTAGTGTGATAAGCCCATAGAGCATGCGATATTTGAATGTGCCAATACTTATGACTATCTATGACCATATTTTTAAGGATGGCAACTAGCATTTTGTTTAACGCCTCTACTTGCCCATTTGCCTGCGGATAATAAGGTGTTGAAAAACTATGCTAAATTTTGTACTTTGTTGTTGTAGACACCAAAACAGTACCAATCTGATTATGTGACAACAAGTGCTGATCGCATTGACACAAACAGCCCCTAGGGCAGCCCCCAGAGGTCAAATAGTGGTCCTAACCACTCCCAAAAGCAGTTTTCAGGGTCAAAAGTCAAATTTGCACCTTTTTGGCACCTTTTTCTCTATTCATCCCACCCAGGGACAAATTCAAACTGGTATTCATCCCACCCTAGGACGATTAAACAATCACTTCAAGGTGGGATGAATAGTAGGTTTGACTGGCAAAACGTCAAACCTCGGCAACTCTACCAGTTAACTGAGACTTCAAGCCATGCAGTTGCGAGGAATAGCTTTTATTCAAGAGGAGAGACTTCTGTCATGCATGTATTTATTTTAGAGACCTCATGCAAGAATCTTTTTTATCAAGGAGTTAGCTTTTCTCTGAAAATAGGACAGTTAACTCAAGAGGCGCCCTCGCATGTGCAATTCAAACAAAGAGACCCTAGGTCTATAAATTGGTGGGTTTTACCACCCAAAAGATATACAGAGAAGGAGCATTTGAGCAATGAAGTGCTACCAATTTCATACCTAACTACAATTTGTGTTTTTACATCCTTAATCTCTCATTCGAAAGGGAGGTTATTGGGTGACTATTGGAGGCGCAAATCCATACCCAAAACCCAATTTTTGACCACAACTATCCACAAAATTTGTTGAAAACACCCCATAACCAGTTTTGGACCCATCCCAAGTGGATTTGTGTTGAAACAGTGCTTCAATCGGTGGGCGTCCTGCCCCCGGGCGCTCCCCAAACTATCACAGTGCTAATCACCCCACCCCGGGATGATTAGAAATATGTGATAGATTTCTTGTTTTTTTATTTTGCATCTAATTCTAGATAGGTTAAATAGGTTACAGTTCAAATTTCATGTCATTCTGATAATTTTTGACCAGGTTATTGTTGTTTCCCGCTTTCACTAACTTGCAGATGCCATCTTCAAAATCTGGGTTCTAGAGGAAAATTTGGAGAAATATGATCATCTGGGTCATCTCAAAATGCCCCCAATTAGCTAACCCCAAGTTTGTAGGTCTTTTGGAGCTTCCTAAGTAGGACATTGAATAGGGTGCTTTTTTGGCCAATTCTCACGGTAATATTCGTCCCACCCTGGAGCGAGTACAGATATGTGAGGAATTTTCAGACTATTCTTTTTGCAATGGTCTTTTGATGATATTTTTATGCTTCTTTCAAAGTTTCAGGTCAATCAGAGTTTATTTGATAGTTTTTTTATTATTTTCATGCATACACTGACAATAGGCTGTGGGAAATATATGTTTCATTTGGTCTGCAGGTATTATTAATATTTTCTATTTCTTTGAACGCAGGTTTCCGACAGTAGAGGAGAAATAAAGAGCAAAGAATCACGTACAACAGTGGCGGTGACATTTTTGTCTACCCATCTTACATGTGGGCACGCAGAAGAAGGATTGTTAGCCATGGATCTTGTGACAAGAAACACATTTGACTCTCCTATCCCCTAAAAAGGAAGGAGACGTATTGTAACACAATTTGTAAAGCGTATCAATAAAATATATTACCATATTTCTATTGCTTTTATCTTGTGTCAATTTGCATACGTTATTTCTTGTTCTTTTCTTGTGGCATATTCCTTTTTGTTTTCGTATCCTCGTGCTTTCAGTGGCGATCACGGTGGGACCTTCTGTCCTCTATTTTTTTAGGTTAGATTTCTGATCTGAAATTTCTTGTTTGACGCCATTCCATAACGTTATTCATCACGTGACGATCGGGGATGCCACCCGGACAAAAGACATTACGAAGAATATTTGATCGTCCACCCGGGGACGAATAGCGCGTGCATTTTTCAGACCAGAAAATCAGAAGCATCCTTGTGGGCGAGAGAAGAGGTAGGGGTTTTTAAAAATCTTTTGTCAAATTTCTATTTTCTGTTTTCTGGTTTTCTTTTTGTATGCGCTTAGGGAAAGTTTCCTTTTTGTTTGCCTGTTTCAATTTTTGCAAATTAAAAATAACCCCACACACATCACGTGGCATTTTTAAACCAAGGATCTGGTCGTAAAACCCCAACCCTTGATCAAGACCAACGGTGGGTTTCATCACCACCTTGGCTTGAATTTTGCATTCATTTACCCCGATTGTCACTGTTGCTCGACATAATTCCTGACGAAAGCTGACCGAGTGTCGTTGGGGTGATTCCCAGTGCACGAGGATAAGTCTTCTATGGTAGGTGTCATAAACAAGGCAATCCCCCTTTCGTACCACCTATGTTCCATGTATCATCTGCTCTCATGTACCTATAGTCTCCCTCACGTAAGGGCGGGTATATAGAGAGGTTGGTATATCGGTCCGGCAATGGTATATTGAAGGGGCGACCATTTTGGGAGTCATAAGAGCCTTCATAATTGCATTTAAACGTTCTTCACAAAAATCTTCAAAACAAAACAAAAAAAAAATCATCAAAAACACACTAAAACTAGTCTAGGACACACCATTAATATTTAAAAGAGATAATCATTGCTTTGTGTGTGTATGTTCTTTTCTGCTTAGTGTAACAAAAAAAAAATCATAAAATCATAAACAAAAGATAAAAATCTACGTAGCTTGTAGAGAGTCATTACCATGGTATTCACCCATAGTCAAGCCCACTCATAGGCAGACGCTACGGAGAATGTCCAAGGAGGCACGAGTCACCTCCGTTACAGTCCCAAGGATTTGGTCATACCACCTTGGCGACCTGACACATAATGTAGTCCCCTCCACACCTTAATGAAAAGGGACTATAGGGGCACCTCTTCTAGGGGCACTCCTATTTAGCATAGCACCCAGCACACACCCTTCCATGAGGGGTACATCCGTAGGAGAGCTCCCTTAGATGCTCGCTATGAGTGGTCACCGCACGATGAAGTGCTAGGTCAACATAGGGTTCGACGGGAGGAACCACATTATTACATTATCCCTCCTTCACCCCCTCTAGTTGTCAGGACTACAAGGACAAATCTAGAGCACAAGGCTCCTCAGGCGAGGCGATCCAAATCCGCCTGTTCCTTTTTCACTTACAAAAGAGAGCACGAGGAAAACCCTTACCTTCCTCAAGAGAAATATACATCATGGGAGTAATACGCCTCCACAACTGATAGCTATCAGGATCACCTACTAAAGCCAAAGCCTCGGGGGAATGCCGCTACCCCCAATAGAAGGATGTGGCCTATAGAGATCTTGGATCATCATGATCGAGATAGATATTTAGGAGAGGCATCTAGGCCTTCTACACATGAGACGATAGGACCAATTATCTTAGAATCTGCCAAGCATATCGCACGCTAGATGCAACTCACGCTACTTGAGCTAGAATGACAATAGTTAGAGCAATGGTATCTTCTAAATAAAGAGTGCATTCAGAGCCAGAAGGATGAGTTGTTCCAACACACTATGTAGGCGAGGACTCCAACCCTTTGCACGCATAAGACAAAATATTATGAGGGACACAACCCCTCGATGCGAGAGATGTCATCGTGACCTTATCAAGCGCTACCCCCAATGCCTCCTAGATAGGAGCGAGAGGCTACTCCCTCGATTCCTCAAGCACCCACCCGGGTTCATGGGCCACCCTCAAAAATCCCTCAAGAAGCCTTTGAGGAATCTGAGCAAGAAAAAGAGTGGACTAAAACACAATACCAAGGCAGGGGGGGTGCTATCCGACTACCCCTCCATAGGCCCCATGTTCCTCAACAGGAACCAACCAAAGAGGAGGAGCCCAAATCCCCCGATACATGCAAAGCATTAGAGCACTTAGAGTCGATAGAGCCCAAGATCTCGGGGTCCCAAAAGCCCAACTTATGCGAGGCTCTTCTTGAAGAGGATCAGCCTCTGACCGTAGAGCTACCCGAGGATGAGGTCTTCCATGTCTTAGAATTTCCAGAGAGCTTAATGGAAATATTCCCCTTAGAGGTGCCAATCGAGCAAGTGCCACATCAAAGCAATCAGGTCCCCCTGCAACGAGTGGAATAACTCCATGAGGACCACATCAATCTGCTCGAACAAGAAGAGCCTAGCATGTTGCAAGCAATTATCGATTCCAACAAGGGCCTTTGGTTTTTTGATAGAGATTACGAATCCGAAACTATGATGGAATATCTCAATCATGCACGACAGCACAATCACCCTGTAACCCATGAAGAACTGATGGCACAACTAGGTATAAGGCTAGGGCATGAGTGGCGCATTAACCCAGTGCACTGGAATCAAATGTTGAGTCTGCCACTTTGGATAGACCAAGAGCAACTTTCGCCTAGAGACCCCATAGCCACATCAATGCCGAAGGCAGACCCTGTCCTCTTATCCGTGCATAGGGCCGATCCATTCGTGCCAATCCCTCCAGAGCCAGATTCGGTGCACAAAGATCATCAAGCTGGGGGTACCTCTATTCCCTGAAGAGCAAGTGGATTACACCAAATGCTCCAAAGGTTTCCATAAACCCTTTGGTCAACCCAAAAGCTCCAAGGATTATCGTAATCACTTGGTCAACCCAAAAGCTCCAAGGATTATCGCAATCACTTGGTCACCCTAAAAGCTCCAAGGATTATCACAATCACTTGGTCACCCTACAATCTCCAAGCATTATCGCAATCACTTGGTCACCCTAAAAGCTCCAAGGATTATCGAATCACTTGGTCACCCTACAATCTCCAAGGATTATCGCAATCCCTTGGTCACCCAAAAGCTCCAAGGATTATCGCAATCGCTTGGTCATCCCAAAAATCTCCAGGGATTATCACAATCGCTTGGTCAACCCCAAAATGCCCCAAAGGTGTCCATAAATCCTTTGGTCAAACCAAACGCTCCAAGGGTTACCATAACCGCTTGGTCAAAACAAATATTCAAAAAACAAACAAAAATAATAAAATCATCAAAAATCACAAAAAAATTTGCATTTCAATGCATACTCATAAAATCATCAAAAATAACAAAAAAATTGCATTTCAATCTCATTCATACAAAAAAAAAAATCACAATACAAAAATATAGGTTGCATTAGGCATCGCATCCATACATCGCATAGTTGTTGGTCATACAAGTCAAAAGCACCATAGACTATCATTACTTGGCAATTCCATCAATTTCCACATCAAATCCATTTTCCAAACGCATACATCCAGAATAGCATCATCACCATTTTTTAAGTCAGTTGTCTCCTAATGTATATAGGGTTTTCGTTATTCAGCTGTCTTTAAATTTCTAGCCAAAAACTGTACAAAGTTAAATAGATTTTACCCAAGAAATTTTAACTTGTATCACGCCTTGTTATGTAGCATCCCAACACAAATTAACACATAAAATAATTCCTAAGTTGTGTGAATGCAAGAGAAACCTACAAAGCAGTCTAGGGTACCATAGGTGAAATATTAGCCTGTTCATCCCCCTGTGCGAATGGTTCTAGAATGCTAAGAATTGACAAAAGGATGAGCTCTTCCCTATCCATTCCCCATAATAAACAGTGGTTTTCACCACTTCCACAAATCCCAATCATATTTTGTCCCCAAAGTTGTAAGGATTCGTACTACACATCCCTGCCAAGGATGGGTAGTCGTCCCCAAGACCTAAAAGGATCAATGCTATTCAAAAACACAATTCCAAAAAACCATCATCACAACCATATCCACTCACCTTTGGTCTCCAAGTTGTAAGGATTCGTACTACACGCCCCTAACCAGGATGGGTAGTCATCCCCAAGGCCTAAAATATCAATGCCCTTACTTCATAATCTCCATCATCCCCTTGATTCCCAAAGTCGTAAGGATTCATACTACATGTCCCTAAATAGGATGGGTAGTCATCCCTAAGGCCAACAGGATCAAGGCCATTCACAAGCTCAACCTTACAAAGCTCAAAATACAAAATCAACTAACAGTGGTTATCACCACTATTCAAAATCTTTGCTCAAAAAAATAAAAATAAAAAAAATAAACAGTGATTTTCATCACTATATAGACGAGCAAGTATCCAAAACCATTGAGCCAACACATACCCTGAACTTGAATCCCTAGAATTCTCAGCATTCGAAAAACCATCTAGGTGATCCTCATTATGGGTTTGGTTGATAGCCTACCTGGCAATGGTGGTATCCTAACCGCATGACGATATGTCTGTCACATTAACTTTGCGTGTGCGCAGACCAATGTTTACATGTGGATGAACTAGCTTATGGTACCTTAGATTGTCACGTGGATTAATCTTGCTAAATATAACAACGAAGTTAGTGGAGCTAATTAGGTGATCCTCAGTACATGTTTGGTTGATAGCCTATCTGGCACTGGCGATATCTTGATAAATACCACATAAACAAACTCAATTGCACACACAGGGATGTAAAATAACTTGGTTAAATTCAAGTCAGATTTAGACCTTGTTCAAAAGTCTTACGAGATAAATGTACAGTCTTGGCTAGTTAGTTAAAATATTTGCATCTCAAAAAAGCTTAACTACATTTTCAAACAACTGGTACATTTCATTCCGTACATCACCATCAAAATATATGCAAAATACAAAAACAAAGTTTTCACATGCAAAGTCATTTCACAAAGTCATCCCATTAGTACAGCAAGTCAGTCAAATCTTGTACAATCTATGGTGCATCGACAAGTCATCAACAACTCATTTCATTCATTCCACATGCATACATCATACAAATTAGACACATCGCATTCATAAAAGCATTTGCATACATCAATGTAAATACATATACATAAAAACAAAACAACAAAAAAATGCACAAAAATGCACCAAAAAGAGCAATAAAAGTGTTCTATGAGAGTGCTTTTACACTTGAAATTCTGGGCATGCAAAACAGATGTCAGGGTCACAAATCCTCACTATCCTATTCCCTAAGAAGGATATCATAGCCGTACCGCTCCACGGGAAGATGGATTTTTTAAAATTTCATCCTCAAACGACATCACCAAAACGGGTCAAAACCCATCCAAAAATAGTAATAACATTGACAAACGAAGGCGCTTTTGCGCCTGACATTCTTGGCATCCAAAATAGGTGTTGGGGTTACAAATTGTCATTATCCTACTCCCTAAGAAGGCTACCATAGCGGGACTACTCCATGGGAGGATGGATTTTTGTCAATTTCAGCTCAAAAATGCATCACAAAAAGGGTTAAAACCCACCAAAAACTGCTTTCGCATTCAATGGTAAAACAACTGAAGGCACCCTTACCTAAGTCATCTTGGGTCAAGTGACTCGTCCCTTTTCTCATGTCGGTAATTCCATCATCGATTCATTGCTTGAGGGGGTAGTCACACTTAGTCACCAATCAACAACAACACACCCAATCAAGGAAATGACATGCATTCAAAGGATCATTGACAATGACAATCGTGCCCCTGCTTGGGGCAGCAAACAAGCAACAATCACAAACTGATCAAACATTTGGCATTTGTGAATCATGAACTCAAGGTTCCCACAGACAAAAGGTTGCGCCCTTTGCCTATTCATGACTGATCAATGTCCAAGCTCAAGTAACACCTCATTGAACAAGGTTAACACTTGACTTTAGTTCCTTAGCTCATCAGAAGCAAGGATTCAAGAATGTGTGCCCTTTCCATACTTGGGGCATAAAGAGTTGGTTAGGTTACTGAGAAACCCTAATCATTAGTGCTTTGGTTATCTATTTTTGCTCGACGCTATGCCTTGCACAATGCTTCCCAAAAAGGGGCATCTGTAGACACCAAAACAGTACCAATCTGATTATGTGACAACAAGCGCTGATCGCATTGACACAAACAGCCCTTAGGGCAGCCCCCAAAGGTCAAACAGTGGTCCTAACCACTCCCAAAAGCAGTTTTGAGGGTCAAAAGTCAATTTTGCACCTTTTTGGCACCTTTTTCTCTATTCGTCCCACCCAAGGACGAATTCAGACTGGTATTTGTCCCACCCTAGGACGATTAAGCAATCGCTTCAGGGTGGGATGAATAGCAGGTTTGACTAGAAAAAAGTCAAACCTCGGTAACTCTGCCAGTTAACTAAGGCTTCAGGCCGTGCAATTGCGAGGAATAACTTTTATTCAATAGGAGAGACTTCTGTCATGCATGTCTTTATTTTAGAGACCTCATGCAAGAAGATTTTTTATCAAGGAGTTAGCTTTTATCTAAAAATAGGATATGGAAAACTCAAGAGGCGCTTTTCAAGAATTTCATCCCCAAACGGCATCACCAAAACGGGTCAAAACCCATCCAAAAATAGCAATAACATTGCCGAACGAAGGCGCTTTTGCGCCTGACATTCTTGGCATCCAAAACAGGCATTGGGGTTACAAATTGTCATTATCCTACTCCCTAAGAAGGCTACCATAGCGGGACCGCTCCATGGGAAGACAGATTTTTGCCAATTTCAGCTCCAAAATGTGTCGCAAAAAGGGTTTAAACCCACCAAAAATAGGTCAGAATGTTTGGAAACTGATTTCATATTTCATGGTAAAACAACTGAAGGCACCCTTACTTAAGTCATCATGGGTCAAGCGACTCATCGCTTTTCTCATGTCGGTCATTCCCTCATCGATTCGTCACTTGACGGGGTAGTCACACTTAGTCACCAATCAAGAACAACATACCCAATTAAGGAAATGACACGCATTCAAAGGATCATTGACAAAGACAATCACGCCCCTGCTTGGGGCAGCAAATAAGCAACAATCACAAACTGATCAAACACTTGGCATTCGTGAATCATGAACTCAAGGTTCCCACGGACAAAAGGTTGCACCCTTTGCCTATTCATGACTGATCAATGTCCAAGCTCAAGTAACACCTCATCGAACAAGGTTAACACTTGACATTAGTTCCTTAGCTCGTCAGAAGCAAAGATTCAAGAATGCGTGCCCTTTCCATACTTGGGGCATCAAGAGTTGGTTAGGTTACTGAGAAACCCTAATCATTAGTGCTTTGGTTATCTATTTTTGCTCGGTGCTGCACCTTGCACAGCGCTTCCCAAAAAGGGGCATCTGTAGACACCAAAATAGCACCAATCTTATTATGTGACAACAAGCACTGATCGCATTGACACAAACAGCCCCTAGGGCAGCCCCCAAAGGTCAAACAATGGTCCTAACCACTCCCAAAAGGAGTTTTGAGGGTCAAAAGTCAATTTTGCACCTTTTTGGCACCTTTTTCTCTACTCGTCCCACCCAGGGACGAATTCATACTGGTATTCGTCCCACCCTAGGACGATTAAGCAATCGCTCTAGGGTGGGACGAATATCAGGTTTGACTGGCAAAAATTCAAACCTCAGCATCTCTGCCAGTTAATGAGGCTTCAGGCCATGCAATTGTGAGGAATAACTTTTATTCAAGAGGAGATACTTCTGTCATGCATGTCTTTATTTTAGAGACCTCATGCAAGAAGCTTTTTTATCAAGGAGTTAGCTTTTCTCTAAAAATAGGACAGTTAACTCAAGTGGCGCCCTTGCATGCACAATTCAAACAAGGAGACCCTAAGGTCTATAAATTGGGGAGTTTTCGTACCCAAAAAAAATATAGAGAAGGAGCATTTGAGCAACGAAGTGCTGCCAATTTACATACCTAACTGCGATTTGTGCTTTTACATCCTTAATCTCTCATTTGAAAGGGAGGTTATTGGGTGACTATTGGAGGTGCAAATATGTACCCAAAACCCAAATTTTGGCCACAATAATTCCCAAAATTTTTCGACAACAGCCCATAACCATTTTTGTACCCATCCCAAGTGGATTGGTGCCGAAACAGTGCTTCAATCGGTGGGCGTCCTGCCCCCTGGCACTCCGCAAACTATCACAGTGCTAATCGCCCCACCCCGGGACGATTAGAAATCTGTGATAGATTTATTTATTTTTCTTTTGCATCTGATTATAGATAGGTTAAATAGGTTACAGTTCAAATTTCATGTCATTCTGATCATTTTTTACCAGGTTATTGCTATTTCCCACTTTCACTAACTTGCAGATGCTATCTTCAAAATCTGGGTTCTAGAGGCAACATTGGAGAAATATGAGCATCTAGGTTGTCCCAAAATGCCCCCAATTAGCTAACCCCAAGTTTGCAGGTCTTTTGGAGCTTCCTAAGTAGGACATTGAATAGGGTGCTTTTTTGGCCAATTCTCACAGTCCTATTCGTCCCACCCTGGAGCAAGTATAGATCTGTGAGGAATTTTCAGACTGTTCTTTTTGCAATGGTCTTCTGATGATATTTTTATGCTTATTTCAAATTTTTAGGTCAATAAGAGTTTATTTGATAGTTTTTTTATTATTTTCATGCATACACTGACAATAGGCTGTGGGAAATATATGTTTCATTTGGTCTGTAGGTATTATTAATATTTTCTATTTCTTTGAACGTAGGTTTTCGATAGTAGAGGAGTAGGAAAGAGCAAAGAATCACATACAACAGTGGTGGCGATGTTTTGGTCCACCCATCTTACATGTGGGCACGCGGAAGAAGGATTGTTAGCCATGGATCTTGTGACAAGAAACACATTTAACTCTCCTATCCCCTAAAAAGGAAGGAGACGTATTGTAACACAATTTACAAAGCGTATCAATAAAGAGATTACCATATTTCTATTTCTTTTATCTTGTGTCAATTTGTATATGTTATTTCTTGTTCTTTCTTGTGGCATATTCCTTTTTGTTTTCGTATCCTCGTGCTTTCAGTTGTCAAAGCACACACATATTTGTTCTTAAATGACATCCCATTATTCGATATGATCTTGGATGGAATACCAAAATGACATATGATGTTATGTAGAATAAACTTTGCAATGCAGGGTCTAGTCATAGAGGTAAGCATAATTGCTTCCACCCACTTGGTGAAGTACTCTGTGGTCGTTATGATGAACGTGTGACAACCTAACGATGCAAGGGAGATTTTTTTGATTAGATCTAAGCCCCACTACAAAAATGGCCAAGCGGATTGGATCGGCTACAAGTCCTGAGAAGGTATGTGTGTCAAGTTAGCATGGTGTTGACACTTCGTGCACTTCCTCACATATGCGCAACAATCTCGCTCTAAAGATAGCCAATAATAGCCCATGCGAAGGATGCACTTTATGATGGCCATACCACTGAAATGGCCACCGCATGTACCATCGTGCGCTTGGGTGATCGCCCAAGCATACTCCTGTTGGTCCAAGAAACGGAGGAGGATCCCTTCGTAGCTCCGACGGTACAAAATGTCTCCTAGCAAGACATGTTTTTCCACTTTCTGTTTGAATGGCCTTTTTGCGACATGCGACAATCCAAGTGGGAGGTTACCTAGCTTGAGGTAGCCTTTTATGGGTGTGTACCAATCCTGCTGATCAGAAACCTTGATGGTATGTACTGCCAATCCCTATTAAAGTTCATACCTAGCAAAATATGAGTGGGAAAGAACTTGTAAGAATAGCATTGTGTTGCTATTAAGAGGGGTTAGGGAGAACAAGGACCCCCAGTTGGCGTGATTCAAATTATCATGGATTCGAGAGAACTTATCCTGAGACAGTTCAATCTGGATCAAGTGGATTCCTGGTGTTATGTTAGAGATTGCACGCTCCATCATGAATTGTGATAATGTTTGGACTTGAATGGTTGTCATCTCACCAAAAGGGTCTTACAGGATGAGTGACCCCAAGGATTCCATAGTGTCTGCAAAACAATTTGATGATCGAGGGAGTGCCTCAATGTCGTACCATTCAAGATTTTCTAGGAATTTATCCACAAGGGCTTTGTAGGCCTACAGAACTGGGCATTTACATTGGAATACCCCTTTCACTTGGTTGATAATTAACAACGAATCACCAAATATGTTCAATCATTTGATGTTCATGGTGATGGCTATCTGAAGACCTATGAGCAGGGCTTCGTATTCGGCATTGTTATTGGTGCACAAGAAATCAAGTTTAAATGATAGAGGCATTGGAGCCCCTTACGATTTGAAGAATATGATTCCCATGGCACCCCCTTGCTCACATTTAGAACCATAAAAAAATAGGGTTATGTTGGCCTGTGACTCAGGCTCATTAGAATCTCGTGATTCTGAGACATGGAAGACCCCATCATCGGGCAGCTCTATGGTCAGAGGCTGATCGTCTTTGAGAGGAGCCTCTGCTAGTTGATCGGCAATGAATTGAACTTTGATGGACTTTTTTCCAATGAATTCGATGTCAAACTCCGTTAACAACATGATCCATTTCATCGTGTGGCTACTATGATAAGTACGACTCATCATGTACCACAATGGATTCTCCTTAGACACAACATACGTTGTATTGCTCAGCATGTAATGGTGTAGCTTTTTGGTGGTGAATACCACTGCTAAGCATATCTTCTCGATGTATGCATAGTTAAGTTCATAACTGACCAGGGTGCAGCTAAGATAATAATTAGCTTGTTCTTTATGTAGTTCATTTTTTTGGGCTAGCATGGCGTCCAGTGCCACCTCAGTAGCTAAGATGTATAAGTAGAACGACACTCCTGGTCTAGGTGGTGCCAATACTGGTAGTGAAGCCAAGTATTGTTTAATGTCATAGAAGGCTAACTGGCACTTGTCATCCTAGTAAAATGCTACCCCCTTATGTAATAATTTATTCATGGGTCGGAACTTGTCAGATAACTGTGCTATGAAGCGCTTGATCGACGCGACATTACCCTGTAAGCTTCTGAGTTGCTTGATGGTGGTTGGAGGAAGCATTTCAAGGATTGCCTTGACTTTATTTGGATCTACCTCGATGCCTCATTTTGAGACTATGAAACCTAATATTTTTCCAGATGTGATGCCAAATACGCACTTCTTGGGGTTTAGCCAACTTTGTGTTCAATGAGGCGATCAAGGATCTTACGCAAGTCATCGAGATGATCTAGGCGTAAAAGATATTTGGCCAACAAATCATCCATATAATCTTTGAAATTTTTATGCATGTGATCATGGAATATGTATGTCATAGCGCGTTGGTAGGTGGCACCAACGTTTTTAAGGCCAAAGGGCATGACCTTATAACAAAATGTCCCCCAAGGTTTTGTGAACGTCATTTTGAGTTGATCATCGAGATTGATACGAATCTGGTTGTATCTCGAGAAACCATCCATGAGGGAAAGCATTTCATGGCCTATTGTAGCATCCACCAATGCATCGATGCTAGGCAAGCGTAAATCATCCTTGGGACTCGCTTTGTTTAGATCTCAAAAACTGGTGCATATGTGAATCCTCCCGTTTAGCTTCTTGACGGGTACCATGTTGGACAGCCATGGTGGGTAATCCATGCAGATGATAAACTGTGCATCCAACAAATTTTGTAGCTCATATTTGACCATTAAGGCTACTTTTGGGTGCATCTTACATAGTTTTTGCTTTACTGAGTTGACTATTAGATCAAGCGTTACATTATGCATGACTAGTTATGAGTCTAGCCCCGACATGTCTTTGTAGGACAATGCAAAAACCTCCTTCTTCTCTTTGAGAATGGAAATGTAATCAGCTTTCTCTTTGGGGGATAGACTTACCCCTAGCTTGATGATTTATGGATTCATTAGATCAGAGTCGATGTCTACGTTAGTCGTATCTTCGACTGACATGTGGGACCCGTCCTCCAACTGGTGTGGAGTTGGGATCAGGTGGATATCACTTGCTGGATTTAAATCTATGTTTGGAACGTCGGGTTCCTATTAAGTGTGGAAGATATTCTAAGTTGGTCCTGGGGTGAAATAAAACATCTCACTGCAAGGCCAGTACTCTTATGGGGATGGTGGTGAGTTAGCATGATCCTAGTCTATGGCATCTAGGTTTAGATACAATGGTCATGTTGGATCGGTTGGACTGCAGACGAGGGTGGTTAAGTCAATGGATATCATGTTGATGAAGTGAATTTGGTCTCCATTACTACATGGGTGATGACTCGAACATCCTTGGTGATATTTGTGCTCCAGATCTGGCTCTGTGGGTATTGGCACAAACAGATTGGCCCTATGTGCAGATAGAAGTATAGGGTCTTCCTTTGGCACTGATGGCTCTATAGGGTCTCTAGGTGGAAGGTGCTCTCTGTATGCCTGAAGTGGCAGATGCAACACTTGGTCCAACTATGCTTGGTTCAAATGCCACCTATGTCTTGGCCTCATGTTTAGCTATTCAAACATGTCGTCAATGTCTATGGGGTATTGCTGCTATCACATATGGTTGAGATATTCCATCTTAGTCTCATATTCATAATCATTATTGGATATCCATAGGCCTTCATTGGCTTCGATAACTATTTGTGGCATGTGAGGATCATTCTATTTGAGCAAGTTGATTTGGTCCCATCGGGGTTGTTTCGCTCTCTACGGGAGGACCTGATTCTCTTGGGATGGCAATCGCTCGATTGGAGCATTCAAGGGGAACATTGCTACGAAGTTCTCCTGATAGTCATCTATGGGTGTCACTTGCGAGTGATTGCTATCAGAATCGAAAGGGTCCTAAGGTGCTACTTCATACTCTGACTCATCTTCAGAAGATCCTTCCTGACCTTGTTTATATCCCTCTTGGAGGTAAGTTCTTGAACTTTCTCCTTTCTTGATCAAAAGGAATGGGTTGTTGAGGTCAACAAGGTTTGTTGTTAACAATGGGAGATAATCCCCCAATGTGTATGTTGTGTTAGGATTGGCATATGGATCTTGTGCCAACCCATCCTTATTGCCTAGCCCTAGGCCTTGCATGTTCTCTACCAAGATGTCAAGGGGCAAAGGGTGGTTGAACCCTACTCCTGATTTATCATATGGTATTTGATATCTTGGTTGGCAAAGAATGCGCACTCCTTATTCATATCTGCCCAATCCATATCCGTGCCAATTACATTGGCCAAGGTATTTCAAAGTGAAGTATGGGTTGGACAAATAGTTGACATTCTAAACAAAGGGCTCTTCATCCTCTTCCTCTTGTAGGTAAGGTTCAATGCCATTATTGAGGCCCCCATATACAAAATTTGTCTGATTTGATGGGTATCCTAAAGGGACAATAGTGCCGATGGGGAGGCGAGGTCTCCCCATGTCCTGCATGGACTCAAACGTGGGTGTTGCCACAATTTTACACACTATGTATTCCCCTAGGCCTGTATTGGCCATCTCAACAGTGATCGTTGGTGATGTAGGGGGAGGGAAAGGGAGTTATTCCTGAGTCCACTCCATGTTGGGTGAACCAAGCATCTCGACTTCCATTCGGCTGGGCACCTCTTAGGTAGATATGGTTGAGACTAATGGTGGTACCTCTTCCAAGGGTTTCTTCTCGTTGTCCTTCGATGTGGCCACCGTAGGTAGCATCGTTGGTGAAGGAACAGATGATGAATATGGGCCCGATTGGTGATTTGATGGACTTAACAGTGGGGATGTATGCAAAATCAGACCCTATTTGGATGGATTCAACTGAAAGTCCAAATGTGTCTATGGGAGGGTCTATTATGGCATCATTTGCATCATATTGCAATACTTGAAGGGCTTTAAGTCTGCTAGGACTACATGCACTTGCCCTTTGTATGTGTACTTTAGGCATTGATGGGCTATCGAAGGGATACACTTCATGTCCTTGATCTAAGGCTGGCCTAGCAAGATGTTGTAGGCCATCTCACCCTCCAGGATGTGGCACAACGTAGGAATAGTCTTTTTTCCCACTTGGATGGGTAGGACAATTGTGCCAAGCATCGAGCATATCGCATCATTGAATGCTTGAAGAGTATAGGTGGAGGCCACAATATGAGATGTTGGCAACTTTAGGTGTTTCAATGCTGCCATTGTGATTATATTACTGGACAAGCCAGTGTCCACCAACACCCTCTTAAATGGAATCCTATTGACCCACACAATGATGTGCAAGGGTGGATCCACCATATCACCAGTCACCAATTTCAGTTCATCTTCTCTAAATGTGATGACTAGTTCTATACATCATTTTACATGTCCCACAAAGTTATTGAAAGAATTTGCTTCATGGGGTTGTAGCTCGATGGCTTTGAGTATCTCCATCAGAGCCTCCCGATGGGGCGGTGATTGTTGGATGATCTCATAGATAGAGAGCCTAGCCGACGTGGTATTTAAACTTTGGGTAAGTTTAGTTCAAATCATGGCCACTAATCTAGGCGGGGGAGGTTGTGTAGGGTGTTGCGAAGGTTTTTACATTGATGGAACATCTCCTGTAGCTATAGAGGGGGCAGTTGTGTTTGGGTACCTCTTGTTTCATGTCACTATGCTTATCATCCCTACATACCCCTGCATGGGGCAGTTTTGTGTCACCTCATTTACTTGTCGAGTCTTTTCCTGTGCATCATGGGTAGGCAGGGGGTATTTGAAGACCTCCATCTGTTGGTTGCTTGGTGCTACGGGATTATCTATCGCTAGCATTTTGTTGTCTATTAGGTCCTACACTAAGATTTTGAACTTCCAACATGTGTAAATGTCGTGTCCTTTCTTTCGATGAAATATACAATATAGGTCTTCCCTATAGCCCTTGAGTTTTTGTGTGTTGGGGTCTACAGGTCGACTTTCTGGCAGGTTTATCAAGTTTACCCTAGACAAGCGGTCAAACAAGGAGTCTTTAGACTCTATGAAGGGTGTGCATTGTCGCCTAGGGTGATGCTGCCGATTTTTCTCTTGCCTATGATTTTCCTTCTCATAGCTGTCAAGAGGGACTTCCTGATAATTAGCCTTTGGGGGTTGTGTCATCTGTGCAGGCTTTGGTATGTTTATGGCAACTTTATTGACCATGACGGGTTTCGGTTGCATGGACCCAGTTTTGGAATTTTTGGGCCACTATTTCTTGCGTGGCTTGGCAATCTTGCCATCTTGTATCTTGATCTCCTCAATTATTCTGGCTTGTGCCAGGTCTTCCTCAGGAGTGGCATATTCCTAAAGTTGCAATAGCATGGAGATCGACCTTAGGCAACTCTTTGAGAACATTTGGGTCAGGTCGGCTATGGGAGGGAGGTAAGGTAGCCTTGAAATCAACATCCTCCACCAATTTCTATAAGCCACCATGGTCTCTTCCTCATACTATCTAAGGCTAGCTAGGTCGCTTAATGATACCTTCTTCTTGGTTTTGAAGGCAAAACATTCAAGGAACGTGTCCACTAGCTGGTCTAGGTTGCTGATGCTATGCTTTGGCAACTAGGTAAACCAATCCGAGGTAGGGCCTATGAATGTGGTTATAAATGTTCTTAGAAGTAAAGAATCATTGTCCTTAATGCCAAAGCATTGACTCAGAAATCTTGTCACGTGCTCTTGGGCATCCTCATCCCCTCTAAAAATCACCAATTAAGGCATTTTGAAGTGTTTAGGATATGGAGGTGCAGGTACAGAAAGATGCACAGGGTGACTGCGAAGCTAGCGTAAAGTGGGATTTTGGGGCCAAGAAGTCTTGGTCTCCATAGACTCTAAGTGCTCTAGCAGCGCTTTGTATGCATCGAAAGATTTGATCTCTTCCTCCTTGGTTTGTTCCCATTGTGAATTGTGGGGAACTTGAGGCCTATGGAGGGGTAGCTGGATAGCGCCCCCCTTCCTTGGTAGGGCATTCCAGCCCGCTCTTCTTCTTGCTTGAATTACTTATAGGCTTCTTGAGGAGTTCCTAGGTGTGACCTATAAACATGGATGGGTGCCCAAGGAGGGTGCCCATCATTGGTTCTAGGAGTGGTCTCCCATTTAGGTCTAGGAGGTCTTGGAGGCAACGCTTGATAAGGTCGTGGAGACCTATCTTGTACCAAGGGGTTATGCCTCTCATAAAGCTTTGTCCTATGTGTGTGATGGGTTGGAATCCTCTCATGTGTAGTGTTCTGAAGCAACTCATACATATGACACTGAATGCACTCTTTGCTAAGACGATACAGGTGCTCTAACTATTGTTGATCTTGCTCAAGCTGCATGATTTGTTCTTGGTGAGCGGTATGTTTGGCAAATGCCAAGCAGATTTGTTCCACCGTCTTAGGTCTAGAGGGCCTAGATGCCTCCCCTACGTATCTATCTCAGTCATAGTGATCCAAGATCTCTATAGGTCACTTCCCTCTATCGATGTTAGCAGCATTCACTCGAGGCTCTGGCCTTAGTAGGTGATCCCGATAAATAGCAGGTGTGGAGGTGCATTGCTCCCGCACTATGTATTTCTCTTAAGGAATATAGTGGTTTTCCTCATGCTCCCTTTCATATATGTGAAAGGGGCGGGCAGAGTTGGCTCGCCCTATCTGAAGAGCCTTGCGCTCTGGATTTGGCCTATTGTTTTTTACAGTAATGAGGGGTAGAGAAGGGATGATATAATCATATGGCCCCTCCTTATGGACCTTATGTTGTTATAGCACTTCCTCGCATGATGGCCACTCATAATGAGTTTCTAAGGGGGCCTTCCCATGTATGTAATCCTCCTGAAAGGGTCTATGTTTAATGGGAGTGCCCCTCAAAGGGGTGCCTCTATAGTCTCGTTCCGTCATGGTATGATGTGGACTATTTTGTGGGTCAGACCGCCAAGGTGGTATGACCAAGTCCTTGGGGCTATAACGGAGGTGACTTGTGCCTCCTTGTACACTTTTTGCCGCTTCTACCCATGATTGGGCTTGGCTACGGGTGTACACCATGGTGGTGGTTTTCTAAGGGATACGTATGTTTTTATCTTCTTTACAATTTTTTATGCTACACTAAACAAAGGGGACCACACAATCAAATAAATAATTATCTCATTTATAGATTAAATGTGTGTCCTAAATCTGGTGTAGTGTTTTTTTATTTTTGTTGTGCAAGACCTTGTAATGAAAACATGCATAATGGGGGTTCTTATATCTCCAAAATGGTCGCCCCTTCAATATACCCCTGCCAGGACGTTATACCGAACCTCTCAATATACCCGCCCTTACGTGAGGGAAACTATTGGTACGCGAGAGCATAACAGTATGTGGGAATCGCTCTATTTTTGACACCTACCATAGAAGACTTATCCTCATGCACAAGGAATCACCCCCACTACACTTGGTCATCTTTCGTCAGGATTTACGTCTAGCAATAGTCACGATCGAGGTTATGTATGCAAAATTCAAGCCAAGGTGGTGATGAAATCCACCATTGGTCTTGATTAAGTGTTGGGGTTTTATGACAAACTCCTTGATGTTTATATTATCACATGGTGTGTGTGGTTATTTTTTACTTGTGAAAAGAAAGAAAACATGCAGAAAATTCTCTATGCAAGCAAAGAAAGCAAAAAAATCATAGAAATAGAGACAAAAAATTATAGAGGATGTTCAGAAAACCTACCTCTTCTCTACCCAACCCGGATACCCCTGATTTTCTGATCAAAAAATACACAGAGAGCTAATCATACCAGGGTGGAATTAATAGAAGATCTATATTCGTCACAAGGTGGGATGAATGCCTATTCATCCCTGGGTGAAGCGAATACCAGCTCTGTATTCTTCACAGGGTGGCACGAGCAGCAGTCCAACGCCTGAAGTATGAACACCTGCAAGCAAAAAAAAAAAATTGATCAAAAACTTGATCCCAAAATCAGGGGATAGGGTCCCACCATGATCACCATTGAAATCAATTCTACGAAAGCACTAGCGTACAGGGTGTGATGCAAACAAAAGCAGATGTATTAAGGAAATGCTAAGTCCTACGAAGATGCGAAGAACTTAAAGTGCATGAAAAGGGAAAATGAATGAAATGAAACGATATGTAAAGCAAAAGCAAAGGTGCAATATCTTTTATTATTTTTTCTTGAGATCAGGTTAAAATACATCTCCCCCATTTTTAGGGGCTAATAGCGTTCAATACAATTTTGTTATGCCAACGGATGGTACACTTCCCTTTGAGATCTTCCGCGTGCCCACATTCAAAATGGGTGGGTCAACTATCACCGCCACTTGCGTGGATACGTCTGTAGTTCCTTAATACTCCTTCAGTGTCAAAATCCTACATACAAAGAAATAGAAAATGATTAATAGCACATGCGGATGGAGGGAAACATGCAATCCCCAAGGCCTCCGATTAATGCATACATGAAATAATTAAAACAATGATCAAAATGTGCAAAAGTGACCTCCCAAATGTCCCATCTAGAGGTCTCCAAAATACCTACAAACTTGGGGTTAGGCAAAATAGGGCATTTTGAGACGACCCAGATGGTTGGATTTGGTAGATTCTACATAGATTTTCCTGTATATGAAGGTGCTCCCTGTAGGTTAGTAATAGTGTAAAACAATGAAAAAATAGTCAAAACAAGTCAGAATGCTTTCAAATTTGAACAACAACATATATGAAACACACAAAACATGATGCAAAATAAATAGTAAAGAAATATATTGTAGATTTCTAATCACTCTAGGGTGGGGCGATTAGGACTACAGTAGTGCGGGGGGCACGGGGGCAGGATGCCCACCGTTTGGGGCTTGGTTTTGACACCAATCCACTTGGTATGGGTCCAAAACCTCCTAGGGGTTGTGTCAAAAAATTGGGTGTGGGATTGTGGCCAATTTTTTGGGTTTTGGGTCCGGATGGCGCTCTTAGTATTCACCCGATAACCTCCCTTCCAAAAGAGAGATCAAGGATGTAGGAAGCACAATGAGGGGTGAGGATATGATTCGGAAGCACTCCGTTGCTCCAAATGCTCCTACTCTATTTTTTTTGGGGGTGAGAAGACTCACCATTTTATAGACCTGAAGGTCTGCTTTGAATGTGCATACAAGGGCGCCACTTGGCCATCATGCCTTATCAGGGGAGAGAAGATTCCTCCCTGATTAAGGGCTCTATGACTACCTCTATGACTACCTCTTTGAGCTTTGAAATGCTCATTCACACTCCCATGCATTGAATGTGGAGTTGAGTGGTGGATTTGATCTGCCATTTGTCAAGGTTTGACTTTTTTCCCATCAAACCTGCTATTCGCCCCACCCTAGAGCAATTGCTGCTAATCATCCCAGGGTGGTGCGAATAGCATTCTAATCATCCCAGGGTGGAAAAAATAAGGATAAGGGTGCTTGAAAGGTGAAAAATTGACCTCTGATCCTCCAAAACTACTTTGGTAGTGGTTAGGACCACTATTTAACCTCTCAGGGCTGCCCTAGGGGTTGTGTATGCCAATTCGGTCAGTGCTTGTAGCCACATAATCAGTTTGGTTTTGTTTTGGTGTCTACAGGAAGAGGTCGAGGAAGAGGCCCATGAAGACGAAGAGCAAGATTGAGTGGTTACAAGTCCGAAAGGGGCTCACACTTAGTTTATTTTTTTCTTTGTACATATGCATGAGTTTTGCATTTTTGTTTTCTTTTCTTTGACAATTGTCAGAAGTGAATAATAAAGGCATGAAGCCTACAAAGGCATAGAGAGTAGCATATTTTATGTGAAGACATTTTACAATAAGGTCTTATAATAGGAGTAGATTTATGCCTGATTTGTTGAACCCTATATGTAACTACATGTGTGTGAATGCAACTTTCCCTACGTAACTAAGTTTAGGTGAGCATCTTTGTTGTTGAGAGAGATTATAGGAGAAGGTTAGAATAAGTCTAAGTTTAGATATTGTTATGTGATTCATGCATTGTGTCTATGATGAGCTATGATTTGTTAGATCAAGCTCTATTTATTGTAAATCATTTTCTAAGAAAAAATATAATATATGTGATTGTTTTTCACATTTGGTATCAGAGCGTCAGGAGGAGTAAGAGGAGTGAGAGGAGAAGGAACTGCCCATCACAAATTTTTTGAGTTTAGATCTACAACTCTTGTGGACTTTTATGAAGATGTGTTTGAATCAAGTAAATTCAAGAAGCCTATAAGAATACAAGTTGAGCAAGGAGTTGACTTCGTATAGACTACACTGTAATATGGTTCCTTTGATTTAGCAAGGAGGCTATGTTGTAATAAGGTAGGAGTAATTTGATTTGTTAAGAATAAACATACTTCTTAGAAAAATATGAAACATATTTTTATTCTTTGTGGCTTTGACTAGCAATTCATGGGGTGCTCTATGTATTTTGAGAGGTCGTAAGGAGCCTGTGTGAGGTTTTAAGGATCACACTATTGACAATGATGATTTACGAGCCTACGTGAGCATACTATTTGACTCATGAAGCTACGATGTGCACTAAAGTGGAGCTAATAAAATAGAAGCCAGAACATGCCAAATAGAAGCTAGAATGTGCCTTGTGGATGATCATGTGGAGTCTCACAAAGAATTCCTCTTAATTCATGCATTATATTTCATGTGTGTCCTATGTTTGGCTGGTGTGCATTGACTAGTTGTTGGTGTGTGTTAAAAGGAAACATGTTGCACAAAGAGACGATGATTGTTTTGTGTGCAAGGGGAGCCTATGAATCATGAAGAGACAATTGAAATCATGTAAAGAATGTTTCCTAAGAAGTCATGCTCATAAAGACATACTCACGTGTTAATAACCAACTATGTTGACATCAATTCCTTTGAAAAGCATGGTGATAGAATTCCTATGAAGAGCGTGGTAATTTTGATTGTAATTTTTCCTATGTCTAACCTAAAATAATATGTATATTTTTTCAATTTGTAATCGAGAGGAGACATTATATGTATGCCTAGAGGAGTGTGATATTGAGATAGCCTATAAAAACATGATTGTATGCTAAATCATATGCTTGGAAAGATAGCGACATCTTGAATAGCGGAGGCAACGTCATACATGTGCTTGGAGGAGTGTGTATTGTTGCTGACAAGCAGTCGTAGTTTGAAGAGCAGTTGTAGCCCATGCTGAATCCTACTACGAGACGTGAAGATTACACCATGAGGTGTAAGGAGACTGATGTGCTAAATACAATTCATCACAGTGAAAAACTTCAACACTTGTAGTGTGGAGGAGACTGGTTTAGTGTGGAAGCAACTTTTTTTAGTGTATACATTCATGCCTGATGATCATTGTGGAGGTCTACAATATTTTTGGAAGAGACATGGAGTTCTATAGATTTTGAATATGTGATCTACATGCAAATTCTAGCTTGAGATCTGTCACTTCTTTAGCGAGCATTTCGTCAACTATTTCTATTTGGAAATTGTTGTAAATTTCAAGCAAGTTGTTGCGATGTGAAGAGGTAAGTGCTAGCGTGAAGAGGTAGTGTGAGATTAAAAGAACTTTTAATATGCATCAATATATCTACCACTTTGAAGATACAAAGATTATTTGCATTTGAGACTACAAGAGGAGTAAGAAAAGGCATGTAGTTCAATATTGTTGCAGGTTTATCGAAGAATAGTAGGAAAAAAATAGATAGAGGTATACACTTGTTGTTTTCTTGTTGTTGTTGATTTTTTTTTAACAAAATATTTGTACTATTACAAGTATTGTTGTGTTTATTACAAATAATATAGAATTGAAGTCTGCAAGGATTTTGACAAGTTGCACAAGAGAGATAAGTCTGCATTGAGTGGAGGTCAAACATCTTGGCAATAAGATACAGTGAAGAGTTTTACCAAACTAATTGTATTCAAAAGGTAGAAGAGAGAGGTATTTGTTATTCATCAAGCAATACCTATTTTTTACTATTAAATTGTTGTTGTCAAGTGCAAGTAAGACAGAGGTTGGTTAAGAAAAAATAGAGTAGTGTTATTTTTGTTGACTAGCATCAATGGAAGCCAATAATAATCTGCCCATTCTAGAATTTAATGGGTTAGATTATGAGTATTGGTCCATCAAGATGAGGACCTTACTCATTGGAAAAGGACTATGGGATATAGTCGAGGAAGGCTACAATGAACCTCAGGATTGGACAACCTTGAGTGCAGTTGATAGGACTACCAAGAAGGATGCACAAAAGAGAAATTCTTTTGCCCTCTATCATCTTCAAGCTACCTTGGAGAAGAGCATTTTTCTAAGGATTGCATCTTGTTTATCAGCCCAAGAAGCATGGAAATATTTGAAGGATAGTTATCAAGGTAGTGATCAGGTGAAGCAAGTGAGGCTTCAAACCTTGAAGAGGAATTTTGAAAATTTTAAAATTCAAAATGATGAAAATGTAGGTGATTATTGTATTAGAGTGAAATCTATTGTAAAAAAATGCAAACCCTTGGGGAAGACATCAAAACTGAAATAGTGGTGAAGAAAGTATTGAGAACACTTCTTCATAAATGAAACCATATAGCTATCATTATTTAAGAGTCTAAATATTTGTCTACTTTATATTTTGATGCTCTAATTGGTTCCTTAATGTCTCATGAAGAAATATTATAGGAAAGGTTATGCATAAGAGGTAGAACCTAAAAGGTACTTGTAAAAAAATGGCTAATCTATTCCGAAAACCCAATGAATCCTAGAAAACTGCATGTATGATGACATGGTGAATTACCTCAAATTTTCAAAAAAAAAAAGTTAAAAATGGTGAAATTCAAAGTTCTGATTGGACCAGGTGAGAAAGGAGTTTGGCAACGTAAGAAATTTTCCAAATATTAATCCGAGATGTAACCGGATGCATAATATGATCTAGTCCATAACCGGATGCATAATATGATCCGGTTATGGACCGGATCATATTATGCATCCAGTTACGCATCGGATGCATAATATAATCCGGTTATAAAAAAAATGCATAATATGATCTAATCCATAACCGAATCATATTATGCATCCAGTCTGTAATCCATACCCGAATGCATAATATGATCCGGTCCATAACCATATGCATAATATGATCTATTTATGGATCGGATCATATTATGCATCCGATTGTAACCGAATGCATAATATGATCCGGTCCATAAACGGATCATATTATGCATCCGGTTATGGATCAGATACTATTATGCATTCAGGTATGGATCGGATGCATAATATGATTTGGTCTGTAAATGGATCATATTATGCATCTGATTACAAATCGGATCATATTATGCATCTGGGTATGGACCGGATGCATGATACTATCCGATCACGATCGGATGCACAATTTGTTCTGACTGCCTATCGAATGCATTAAATATTCCAACTACTGACCAATAGCATAAAATGATTCGACTATCGACCGGATGCATATTATGATCTGTTATTTGACCAGTTGTATAATATGCTTTTGTTTCATCTACCACGTGTCACACATTCAATCAGCAACATTGCATGTCCAATACGATGTTGCCACATGTCAACCCTATTTCTCAATCTATAAAAGGGCATCAACTATTATTTTTTCCATTTCCTTTCTACGTCTACTACAACTAGAGCTAACCTTTTTGATCAACCTTTCTATTTTGATTTCCAATCCTTTTTCTTCGACTTCCAACTTCTTGCGATGGATACCTCTTCCACAATCGTACCAAAATTCAAGAATTTTTTGTACTTTACTTTTTAGTGGATCAATAACGTAGGTTTATCAAACCTCATTTCCATGCCATAATTTAGAACAGATAAAGTTCTCCTACAAAATATTATATCTAGTTATGACCACAACATGGCTACAGTGAACCTTAAAGTATGAAATAGAAATCTTGTAATCAACATCACCCCTGGAGATATTCATAGATTGACAAGTCTTCCATTCATTGGTTTTACTCAAGTGTCGATGAGGTTGCATATTTCTCTAGATGACAAAGCACACCTCGAAAGAAATTACGATCTTTCATCGAAATATTTTGCAGGTATAAATCTTGTTAATTATATTTTATTAATTTTCAATGTTTCAAATTTGTAAATTGACATCTAATTTTTTTTATGCAGCTTCTACCACCAAATCAAAAAGAGGTTTATCAATCAACGATGTGAACCATCAAACTTTGAAGGCCATTATCAAATTTTTCCAGGCCAGACTTATTCTGATGGGAAGACCAAAAATTCTATTTTGGGCACTTTCTTATATTGTTAAGTCTGAGAAAAATCAAAAGTTTGATTGGTGCACTTATATTTCAGATCGAATCAGGTCCGAGTTGCACACGGTCCAACAGGAAACCAACAAGACTCAGCCCATTGTGGGCACTATAAATTTTCTTTTATCTTTATATTTTGAGTGTTTTCATAATTTGTTGACTACTCCTGTACCAACTATAGTGCATGCAACACTACAATCTATTGCCATGTCAACAGAGGAATTGAAGGTAATAACTACGTCATTATCCTTGACATACTAATTTATAGTTTAGCACATTCTATTTTTAATTTTTCTTTTCATCTATATGCAGGAGAAGGCAGAAAATACAAGGAGTAAAAAAATTGCTACCACTAGGGGTCACAGGCCAAAACAAATAGGTGATTTTAAAGACATGGGCTCTAAAGCAACACTTGGTCCTATGCAGAGGTCACACAAATATTCTAGGCAAGCAACTACTCCTGGGTTTTATCGTACACCTAGGTATGTACAAAATTTGCAAGTCAAATGTAGTGTGGCCAACCCCTCCCCCAATGCAAGACAATTGCAATGCATTTCATCATCTTCAGGTAAATCTATGTGTAGTTAATTTAAATTAAGATCTTTTTTATTTTAAGCAAAATTCTAACAAAATGTTTTTGACTATTTTCAATTGATTCTCATGTTCAAGTAGTAACATCACAAGTTAGAGGGCATATGCCGCCACCACCTCCACATGCATCACACTCATCGATTTCACCACCCACCACTTCCACCCAATCAACAACAGACACAATCACAACCTCCGACAATGCCTATGCAAGGGTAAGTCGATGTTGGAAAATAATTGTTTTCACAGAGATCACAGGGCACTACACGAAGTTTTGGGTGTGGGTTTTCACACCCACAGAGATCACATATACCAATAGAAAGTTCTAGGTATGGATGGTCTCAATTTACATTTTCTACAAATTCACAAGCACTAGAATGTTCTGGATAGGGATTGGATGATATTCCACTTGATGAGGATTTCATGTTGCAGGGCAACATTGTAGGCTTCAAGGAAACATATGTGCTTAAAGATATAGCACAAGAAGAAGAAGCCCCTACAGCTGAGCAAACATCAGTACCACCCACTCAAGGAGACAACCCTCATCCTTAGGGTCCTCAAACTGAGGATGATGTTGTCAATTTTAATGAAAATATTTCATTGGATGAAAGTACCGAGTCAACAATTAAGGAGTTTGTGTTGAAATATTTGCAAGAGTTGAAAGAATGGGAATATCGGGCAAAGGTCTTTATTAGGGAAATTAATGCCCGATATAAAAATTATGAAAAAAGGGAATCTATTTATTCTTTGGTCAAATATGAACCTAAAAAGCTTGATGGCCTGCTAAAACAGGCTACATCAGGAATAGTTAAATCCGATTTTACTTATGATGATGATGTGTTAAATGTTGTTGTTGGTAGATTGGAGAATGTTAATGCTGAAGCCCAAGCATTTTACAACCAATGGGCTTCTGATAAGGACAGGGTTGTAGTTGTTGAGGCTATAAAAGAATTGGCTGAGGTAAAAAAGTTATATGTATTTCAATTTTCTATTGCATTTAAATTTTTATGTTTCTTGAAAATTTGTAATAATTTCAATATATCCCTTTGAAATTAAGTTTTCAATTTGTTTTTGCAGTCAAATTTTGAAAATTTGAAAACACAGATTAAGAGCATGGATGTCAATATTCATACAACAAAGACATGTTTGATGAAATCAATGGAAATGAAAATTAGAAAATAATTGTTTAAAAAAATACATCAAAGAGAAGCTACAAGAAGATCTGGATAAGGTGCTTGATAAAATAAAAGAAATACTTCCAACAATACTTGAAGATCCAAATAAATAAGAAGCAACATGTGTGTCAAGTATTGTGAAAGTACGTGACAACCTTGTTAGAGTGGGAGAGCTACCAGAAGAGAGTGTCACAGAAGCTCAAAAAGCAAAATAAACGGCGACTCCAACCACTAGTGAAGCATCCACGCACCAATCAAATGATTGAAAATGTTTTTAAAAAACTGTAATATAATTTGAGTTTGAAATTGGTATGTAATATTTGAGACTTGAGTTGGAATTTTTTTTTAAAAGACTACAATATTTAATTTATGTTTGAAAATGTTATGTGATATTTGGGTTTAAAAATGTTTGAATGACGTAATATATTTCTTTTTGAACTAGTTAATATAAAAAATTTTGTTTGAAAATGTTATGTAATTTCTGTTTGAAAATGTTATGTAATATTTGAGTTTGAAAATGTTATGTAATATTTGAGTTTGAACTAGTAAAAGATTGCAATATCTAATTTGGGATTGAAAATGTTATGTAATATTTGAGTTTGAAAATGTTATGTAATATTTGAGATTTAAAATGTTATGTTAAATTGGGGTTTAAAAATTTTTGAACGATTTAATATATTTCTTTTTGAACTAGTTAATATGAAATTTTCTATTTGAAAATGTTATGTAATTTTTGTTTGAAAATGTTATGTAATATTTGAGTTTGAACTAGTAAAATACTATAATATCTAATTTGGGTTTGAATATGTTATGTAATATTTGAGTTTGAAAATGTTAGGTAATTTTTTTTTAAAATGTTGTGTAATATTGGGGTTTAAAAATGTTTGAACGATGCAATATATTTCTTTTTGAACTAGTTAATATGAAATTTTCTATTTGAAAATGTTATGTAATATTTGAGTTTGAAAATGTTATGTAATATTTGAGTTTGAACTAGTAAAAGACTGCAATATCTAATTTGGGTTTGAAAATGTTATGTAATATTTGAGTTTGAAAATGTTATGTAATATTTGGGTTTGAAAATATTATGTAATATATGGGTTTATCATTGTCAATGAAATGAGAGTTGAGAAATCTGCTATCAAATCAATTTGTGTTTATCATTATCAATGAAATGAGAGTTGAGACACTAAGACATAAACATACAATTTTACAATCTACAAAAATGATATAAGCCATGTAATTTTAAAACAATATAAATTTGGAATAATATTGAGAAATCTACTATCAAATCAATTCGTGTTTATCATTGTCAATGAAATGAGAGTTGAGACACTAAGACATAAACATACAATTTTACAATCTACAAAAATAATATAAGCCATGTAATTTTACAACAATAATGTGATTTAAAATAATAATTCTATGAAATCATATAAATCTGGAATAATATTAAGAAATTTACTATCAAATCAATTGGTGTTTATCATTGTCAATGAAATGAGAGTTGAGACACTAAGACATAAACACACAATTTTACAATCTACAAAAATGATATAAGCCATGTAATTTTACAACAATAATGTGATTAAAAACAATAATTCTTTGAAATCATATAAATTTGGAATAATATTGAAAAATCTGCTATCAAATCAATTCGTGCTTATCATTTTCAATGAAATCATAGAAAATTATTGCTATGGAAGTTGAAACATATCAGCTTGTCCAGAATTATTATGAAGCATAATAGAAATTTGTCTCCACCAGTTGATCATTGAAAGCATCAAAATCATCGTTATCAATCGTATTCAAAATTCCTCTTCTGTCTACCAAGGAACTCTAGTGTTCCAATGCTCTGTCATAAGAAAATGTATCCAACTAATATGAAGACACGTAAATTCTTAAATAATTTTCTAAATTCTTGTTGAGTTTGTTGTAGAGTTTAGATTTAACAAAATAAAGTGCACTGAAAACTCTTTCATCTTTGACTAACCCCAAAATCATTGTTTCACATAATTCATATAAATGAAAGTATTCACTTATTGTATCTTTTAAGACTGTGCTTGGATACAATTTTTGTCATAAACATGCAGTGGAACCAATCTCATGGACACTTGTCATAAGTTATGTCTGTACTACCATTGTTCTTCCAAAATGTAAGAACAACAAGAAGTTTTCAACTGGTAGCTCTGTCCAGGGTTTTTTTTCTAATCCAGTTGAACAACTAGAATGACTATGCCCACATCCTCACAGGAGGGCCATGGTTTTATAGTAGGAAAAGTTTATTTATTTGAAAATGGGGGGAATATTTCAACCCTTGAACTCAAGATATCAACTTTGAACCCATCTAGGTTCACCTTCTAGATATTCCCATTTAGTTCTATCATGAATACATTCTGCATGAGATTGGTAAATACATTGGGGATATTGTTGCCATCAACCCCACAACGAAGGCACGAACATGCATGGCTCATTCCAATATTTGTGTCAACACCAACTTGGCATCCCAAATTCCAACTCACATAAACCTCATCTATAGATCTTACCACTGGTTCCAGGCAATAGAGTATGAGAACAAGCCAACATTTTGCATAGAATACCAATCTCAAGGGCATCTAAAATCTCAATGTCTAACTCTAAAACTCCAAAATGAGGCACCAAGATCCAAGCTTCCCCCTCCATGGAAACAAAGCACCCAAATGGGAATACACAATGAAATACCCAAAGCCGCCTTTGGCAATAAGCAAGAAAAATAATTCAAAGGGAAACAAATTGTCAACTAGGAGCCACTCCTCAGCCATCCTTCTTCAAATTTAGATAAGGTATGCTCCATGTTTGCTATTCCTAATAGGTTTAGACCTTTATCTATCTCTAGTTATGAAGTCCTATTTCCATAATCTACCCCTCCTCCCCCCACACCCCTTCATCTGCATCCTTCACCGTCTAGATTCAAACCATCCCTTCCCCCCTAGATGGCCCCCCCTCCCCACACATATCCATCTCTGAACCACTACAAAATTCTATGAGCCCTTTCCATCACATCTCTGATCCTCCCCTTCTCCCCATGTATGGGACCCTATTGAGTGGTATTTTCACACAGTTGTGAAAGTACACTCTCCTTCAGGATTTGGGCTCCAAATTCCCTCTTGCAAAGAAGTTAAACAAACAACTTCTCCAAGGTCTCCGCTATATTAGCATTTGCATATGTGTATTAGTAATCTCAAATAAAGATATTCAATTTAAATGCTTGGAACACCTTAGTGATTGCAAGTAACTGTAAACAAGGGGCAATGTTGGTTTATTTTACCATGAAACTTTGGTGATTGTTCATTGAACCAAAATAGAGCAAATGTGAATTGGTCCTCATATGACCATGATGTAGTGCTCAAGAAATGGAAATTTGTGAAAATGCCATAAAATATAACTCCTTCAATGAAATTGGAATTTTCATGAAGGGAATGTCATCATCGGCTCATGAGTGCAAAACAGAAATGAAACTAAAAAAATGAAATTTGACCTTAAAATGGAAATCTTCTATTTTCGGATTTTTTAAAATCTGCAGTAAAATAGCAACTTCGATGAATTTTTAAAAATACTAAACAACTCCGAAAATGAAATTTCAAATTGTGTATTGGAAGTATGAAGTATAACCTACGCAATGGTTAAATTATTTTTGGATTTTGAAGTTTTTTAAATGTTTATTTTAATGCCTGAATATTAAAATAAAGTTAAAATTTTTGAAAATAAAATGCAGAAAAATGAAAATGAAATGCAGAAAAATAAAATGCATTCAGTATGATGCTATCCTATTTCGACAAAACCGAAGATGTGAGGTTTCCATGCATGCAACCTAACCTATTGGACCTGCAAAAAAAGCACAATCCGGATAAGCTAAGTGTTGGCTCCTAGGGTTTTAAATGAGGTTTTCAGATTTAGACATTCGCATGAAGCAACCAAGAAACTTGTATAAAACTCCATTTACAAGCCTAAAATCTAAAAAGGGGGAAAATAGACATTTAATCTTGCATGCAGAAAATGACTCCTTTCTTGTCCATAAGATGCAACTTTCTGAAAATTTCTGTATTAAAAATTTGTCATTTTATAATAACAGAAGTTTCCGGTTTTTCCAAACCAGTCAATGGAAGAAAAACAGCCCAAACAGGTCCAGAATGGCCCTCTTGCCTTCAAATCTGCAACCCTGCTCACAGCAGTTTCCAACCCTTTCTGGCCTCTTTGAATGGCATATTTAAACTTCTGAAAAAATTGTTTCTCCTTCCATGACTGTTCGTTTCATTTTCCAATGGTTGTTCGTTTCACCTTCCTTGACTGTTCGTTTCACCTTCCCTTGTGCATGCATGTGTTTTGTTTTCCAAAAAGGCTTTCCATTTCTATTTTGTGGCCCTTCGCCACGAAAATGTAACATGTCGTGATATCATGACACTTTTGCCTCCTTGCTCTCTTTTGTTGCTTTTAACCGTGAAAATGTAACATGTCGCGATATCGCGACACTTTTTCTTTCTTCTGTTTTGGCTGCAAAAAAGCAACATGTTGCAATATCGCGACACTTTTTTCTCTTCTGGCCGTGACGATGCAACATGTCGTGATATCATGACACTTTTTCTCTTTTGGCCATGACAATGCAACATGTCGCGATATCGCGACACTTTTTCCTCCTTTGGTCGTGACAATGCAACATGTCGCGATATCGCGACATTTTTTCTCTTTTGGCCATGACGACGCAACATGTCGCGATATCACGACTCTTTTTCTGGCCGTGACGATGCAACATGTCACGATATCGTGACACTTTTTCCTCCTTTGGACGCGACGATGCAACATGTCGTGATATCGCGACACTTTTTCTCTTTTGGCCATGACGATGCAACATGTCATGATATCGCGACACTTTTTCTCTTTTGGCTACGATGATGCAACATGTTGCAATATCGCGACACTTTTTCTTTCTTCTGTTCTGGCCGTGAAAATGCAACATGTCACGATATCACGACACTTTTTCCTCCTTTTGCCACGATGATGCAACATGTCGCGATATCGCGACACTTTTTCTCTTTTGGCCGTGATGATGCAACATGTCACGATATCGTGAAACTTTTTCTTTCTTCTGTTTTGGCCATAAAAATGCAACATGTCATGATATCACGACACTTTTTCCTCCTTTGGCCATGACGATGCAACATGTCATGATATCGCGACACTTTTTCTCTTTTGGCCGCGATGATGCAACATGTCGCGATATTGCGACACTTTTTCCTCCTTGTGGTGTTTTGCTTTTTCTTTGATATTTAGCATATGGGCCACTTCGGTCTTCCTGGAACACATGCAAAAAAGGTGGGTCCCCAATTTTGGGGTATGTTATGGAGCAGCCACAACAAATTATGACTCTACTGGGAAATGCTCCTGAAAATTTCGGTGAGAACTCAACCTGAAAACACACAGACTCAAATACAAGCATTAGAAAATATCCCAAGAATGAAACTAGATGAGAAATACATGAAGCATTAGAATTATTAAGCATCAGCTCGGTGTGTGCAATGTGCTTCATTCCCTATCATTTGAAACTCGTTCAAATTTCCATTGTCATTTTCACTTATGATTCGTATGCAAGGCTATGAATGATTCATGTAGGATTTAATGCATGGTGAAGATGCTAGAGATATAACAAGCTTTGCAAAGGCTCAAACTTTCTAGTATCATGAACAAACATATTAAAACTATCAAACCCTCTTAGGACCAAATATATGTATACTAAATTAATTTACTAGATCCCAAATTTGGTTATGTGTCACTACCATCTTGAACCCATGTGCAAGTGTAAGTGAAATCAGAGCTTTGGGGAATAGGATTCCCAACCTAAGCGAGATGATAATTAGACCCTATCCTTACTACTCCATGAAGGTCAAATCAGAGCTTTGGGGAATTGGATCCTCAACCTAAGTTCGAAGAGGATTTAACCCTATCCTTACTACTCTAATTTTAGGATTTAAGCACTATAGGAGTGGTAAAAACCATTGTTTTAAGGATTATGTTGCATGATAGGACAGACACGAAATACTCCTTTCGCCTCACCTTTTCTTCCAAGTATGGTTTTGACCATTTTGCTCAAGATCCTCTTTAATATGTGTAAAACGTGCTTGGTTCAAGATAGTTCGGGCATCATTTCCCAACCTTAGGATCCTTTTAATATATGTTTGAAGAACACAAGCTTATACTAAGAGGGGGGGTGAACAGTATAAGACCTCTTTTTACTTTTTCCTTTATACTTCAAAACAGTAAAGCAATATACCCAAAGCAATATCAAAGCAATGCACAATATCATCCACAAAGTGACACCAATTTTAACATGGTTCACCCAGAATGGCTGGGCTACGTCCACAAAACTTTTCTCTAAAAGTTATCTCAAAGTTCTTTGGGAATCCTTCCCAATTACACTATTTATGAGCCTCGGACCAAAGGAGATACCTTCCCCCAATAAAAATTTATGAGCCTCTGCTCAAAGGAGATACCTTCCCCCAATCAGAATTTATGAGCCTCTGCTCAAAGGATATACCTTCCCCTATGCTCTAGAAATTATCCCTCAGAATATCAACTACCTCTACCTCTTGCTAGCACATGGAACTCCTTTCCACCGAAGACCTCTTGTCCTCAATGCTTAGACTAATATACCTCTACCTTCTATGATCACATCCACAGCAACTCAGCAACCTGTACCAAACACAGTCAATTGGTCTAGTACAATTCTTCCTCTGTCTGTCAGATCTATCCAACTCTTGAACAAATTAATCATTTGCATACAAGCCTTCTCAAAGAATTGCCAACTATCCTCAGGTTCTTCTCATAGAACCAATGCACCTCTGTCCTCAAGTTCTCTGCTAGAACTATCAAAATCAGCTCACAAATCCTCTGCTAGGACCTGTCCAAATCTGCTCACAAGTCCCCACCAGAACCTGTCCAAAACTGCTCACAAGTCCCCACCGAAACCTATCCAAAAACTGCTCACAAGTCCCCACTGGAACCTGTCCAAAAACTCAACAAGCTCACCAAGAAAAACTTTCTTAGTAGGAAATCACAAAGTGAATTGTTAGAGACCCAATGTGATTTGTCAAACTCATAGAAGCGTAAAGATAATTGTTAGAGACTCAATATGTTCTATACTCAAATCCCAATCTCAAAACTCAACTCAAATCAACTCGACTCAATCTCAATCTCAAATCTGAAAACTCAACTCAATATCTGAAATGGATAGGATAGAATGTTTTCTTTCAAGAACATGAAACCCCAACAATTGCCAACTATGCAAAGAATCACATAACAATGATACTCATGTTCTTTTCACCATCAATTAGGGTTTCAACAACAATGCTCATCAAACAAGGTTTAGTCAACCAACACCATTCAACTCAACATCAACCTTGAAGCATTCAACCAATCATCACAAGAAAAGGAAACAAGTAGAAATCCTTTTCCCTCCAAATATATTTGAACAAAAAAGCCACCAACACAATATCACCAAATGCAAAGAATAACTTGCTCAAATCAACTCAATGGAGTAAGCCCAATATCATGAATCAAGTAAAGAAATGACTTGATCAAACAACCTCTATGGAAGCAACTCAACCATCAAACTCAAAATAGCCAACCAAGGGTTACACCAACTCAATGCAAGTAGCAAGACTCACAAACATAAACCCTAGTGCACAATGCTTCCACTACCTCAAATCAGAATTATGCATTCACCAAAACTCTCATCAAGGATAACAATGCATAAGAAGTCTTCAACAAACTAGAAAATAGGATTTACACCCAACCAAAGGAAACCTAGTTGAAAACCTTTTCACTCCAACCTTATTTCAGAAAACATACACCAATCATACTCATAAGGAAAAGGAACCTTAGATTCTAACTCACAAGTCCCCACTAGAACCTATCCAAAACCTACTCACAAGTCCCCACCGAAACCTATCCAAAACCTTAGCAAGCTCACCAAGAAAAACTTTCTTAGCATGAACCCACAAAGAGAATTGTTAGAGACCCAATGTGATTCATCAACCTCATAGAAGTATAAAGAGAATTGTTAGAGACTCAATATGTTCTATACTCAAATCCCAATCTCAAAACTCAAATCTCATAGAATCATAAAGAGAATTGTTAGACTCAAATGCTCAATCCAAATCCCAATATCAAAACTCAACTCAATATCATCTAAAAATGAATAAGATAGATGTGTATGCTTTTCTTCCAAGAACATGAAACCAATCCAACAATTGCCAACTATGCAAAGACTCACATAACAATGATACTCATGTTCTTTTCACCATTTCAACCAATTAGGGTTTCAACAACAATGCTCATCAAACAAGGTTTAGTCAACCAACACCATTCAACTCAACATCAACCTTGAAGCATTCAACCAATCATCACAAGAAAAGGAAACAAGTAGAAATCCTTTTCCCTCCAAATATATTTGAACAAAGCAGCCACCAACACAATATCACCAAATGCAAAGAATAACTTGCTCAAATCAACTCAATGGAGTAAGACCAATATCATGAATCAAGTAAAGCAATAACTTGATCAAACAACCTCTATGGAAGCAACTCAACCATCAAACTCAAAACAGCCAACCAAGGGTTCCACCAACTCAATGCAAGTAGCTAGACTCACAAATATAAACCCTAGTGCACAAAGCTTCCACTATCTCAAACCAAAAATTATGCATTCACCAAAAACTCTCCTTAAGGATAACAATGCATAAGTAGTCTTCAACAAACCAGAAAATAGGATTTACACCTACCCAAAGGATACCTAGTAGAATACCTTTTCACTCCAACCTTATTTTAGAAAACATACACCAATCATACTCATAAGAAGAATGTGCCCATACCTTATTAGAGTAGAAGATAATTGAACCTTCAAGCTGTCACCACACACAACTCTCAAACTTCCAACCAAGTTAGGGTTAGAATAAAAAGAAATGAGCAATAATATAAACTTCCTTTATTACACCTTTTAGCTCCACTTCTTTAAACACAACCACCATAACATGCCAATAAATCAACAATCATAGACTCACACCTTATACCTCCATTTTTAATTTTAGCATAGCAAAGAATAATCTTAAAAATACATCCAAGAAATATGCCCTTATTTCTCCTAAGATTTTATTCAATGCTAATCACAAAAGCCAAAACTCATAAAATTTAATCACACCTTATAAATCGTTGTCCAAGAAACTTCGAATTTCATGGCATAAAGACGTTTTAATAAAAACGTGTGTTACTCTAGCAAAGCACCCCCGCGAGACTTGAAATGGTGACCTCCGCCAATGCAATGCCCAATAGCAGCCTTCACTACCACTAGCCCATGCGAGCTACGAAGTTCACAAGTGAACTTCCCTCCACTTCACCCTTAAAAAAAACTCTCGAAGACTTTTCAACCGCACGTGCTTCTAAGTCTTCCTTCGATCGTAGTGAATACAGAGCACAAACACCACAAATTGCATTCGAGGAATTTTGAATTCATTAGCCTTCCAACCTTAGGAGTTGGAGAATAAATAGTCTCTTCGAAGACACCTTGACGTCGGTAGAAATAAAGACCATATCGAAATTAATCAAAAGTCTTTTCAAAAAGGGTTTAAAAACCCTTAAATAATTTTAATAAATTAAGAATAAAAAAATGTTTAAAAACCTTTAAGTATTTTTAATAAATTAAAAATAATGTCTCCCTTAATTAATTAAATAATTAATTAATTAAAACCTTGAAGGGTTTTAAATAATAATTAAATAAATAATAAAGAGAACCTCCATTGGTTTTAATAAAAACCATATCCAATGAAAAACCCTTGCCAATGGAATCTCTCCGGATTCTCTTAAAAATATTCTCTTGGAATCTTCCACCTTTGAAGCCAACACATCCTCTTAACATTAATGCCATTTCCTTTTGACATCAATGACAACTCATAGACAAGAATCTAGGATCTCAAACCCAAAATTGCCAACAATCTCCCCCTTTGTCATTGATGGCAAACCATGCTTCTCAACAACACAAAAACTCAACATAAATAGCTCCCCCTGTCTTGAGGCTCTCCACCTTACTCAAATCTCTCCCCCTTTGTCATCAATGGCAAAGGGTCACCTTTGGGGATCGGGACTAAGAATGAGCCTCTTAGCTTAGCCCTCCCCCACCTCCTGATGAGGTGATTAATTCTTGGGTGGGAGTAAAACTCCCATTAGGCACTGATCATCATCAGTGTCTATAACTTCCTTGTTAGGCCTTCTCTTGAACTCTTTGTCCATATTCTTGTTCCTATCACTATTCTTGTTCTTTTTCTTGTTCTCATCCCTATTCTTGTCCATGCCTTGATCCTTGGACCTGATCATGCCACTGTTCTTGTTTTTGTATTCTAGAATTTTAGCTCTACATTGTATGATTGTGTGACCTTCATTGTTGCACTTGAAACACTTGACGATGTTGTTTCTCTGAGGTAAACCTGATCTTTGAATCCACTAGTTCTGACCAAACCTGTTATGACCAAACCTATTTTGACCAAACCTGTTCTGACCAAACCTATTTCAGCCAAACTTTTCTGACCAAACCTGTTCTCGTTATTTGCCTTGCAATAAACTGCCTTGTGCCCAAACTATTGACAAGAGTAGCAATACCCTTGAAAGTAACTAGCACTTCTAAAACTTTCATTTACCTCCTTCACTTGAGCCATGCAATGTGAAGCCATGTGACCAAACTCGTGACAAGCAAAACATTTGCCTTGAAACTTTCCTTTAATTGACCTCTTAGGTTTTGAAAACTTCTTCTTCTCATTCTGAATTCTATTTTTTTCTGTGCATCTATCATTCAAGGACTCCTTTTCTGAAATACTTTCCTCATTAGAACTCTCTTCCTTTTGGAGTCTCTTACTAGACTCTCCAACTTGTTCCTTGTGTGGCTTAACAAAACCAAGGCCTGTTTTATCTATTGTCTTTCTTTGACCTTTGATGAGTGACTTAACCTTTTTGGAGCTATCTTGAAACCCGTAAAGCTTATCCTTGTACTCTTTAGTTTCCTCTTTCAAAGAAGCCATTTTCTATTCTAACTCACTATACTCAAGAACCTTAGACTCTAACTCATCCTTGAGTTCTTGTGTCTTAGCAATAGAGAAGTCAAGACTTTCTATAAGATCATTTCTCTCCATACAACATTCATCTAACTTATCCTTGAGTCTAGCATTCTTCTTTCTTTCCTTTTTCAAAGCACTAAGAGCACTAATAAGTTCACCTTCAAGATCTACTTCACCTTCCTCTATATCTTCCTCTATTTGTTTGCTTTTTGAATCATCAAAGCCTTTTTCAGATTTCTTATCACTAGAGGTGCTACCCTTTTCAAAAACCATACATGCATCTTCCTTATAGTTTTCTAAAGCATCCTCATACATACTAGAAACCAAATCATTATTTGTGCAATCATCCTCAAGGTGACCAAAATTTCCACATCTAAGACATTTCATGATAATGAATCTATGTTTCGGTTCTTCCTCTTTTTTTGATATGAACAACATCTCATTTTCATTATCACTTGAAGAACTTTCACTATCACTACTAGAACACTTACTTGCTTTGTCTAGGTAGAAACTCTTCTTGTGCTTGTGAGAATACCTCTTTCCTTGATTGTTGTGCTCATATTTGTTTTTCCTATGATGCTTGTGCTTTTCAGAATCCTTGCTCTTAGAATCCTATTTATCTTCATCACTTTCATTCTTGGGAACAGTACAGTCAGTAGCATAATGACCAAACTTTCCACAATTGAAACATCTTATATTTTTCATACTTTTGTGCTTTCTAGAGAACTTGCCTTTCTTGCTATAATATGCCTCTTCATCACTAGAAGACTCATCACTATCTTGAAGTTGTTTACCCTTGGAATTCTTGGTAGCCTTGAAAGTCGCCTCTTTCTTGACATCAACCTTCACTTGAGTTCTCAACTCAAATGCTGCAAGTATACTATGGAGCTCATCCTTTTTCAACTTATCCAAATCTTTAGCTTCCTCAATAGCAGAAATATTTTCACTAAATCTATTAGGAAGAGATCTTAAAATCTTATCACAAACATCATTTTCAGCAAGCTCAAGACCTAAGTCTTTCATGGAGTTAACAACCTCATCCATACGAAGCATGTAGTCACTAATATTTTCATCATAATTCATATTGAGTTGTTCAAACATACCTTTGAAGTGTCTCAACTTGGCCTTTTTGACATTTTTATCACCTGTATGAACCAACCTCAACTGTTTCCACATTTCACTAGCTATCTTGCAGTGAATCACTTTGGTGAGATATGCTTTCTATATGCCTTTCGGGATTGCATTCATTGCTTTTGAATTGCTGTGATGTAGGAGCCTTTCTTCTTTAGTATTAGGACCATGTTCAGGAATAGTGTACTCATCTTCAATCACTTCCCAAACCTCATTCCCAAGTGCCATTAGATGAACCTTCATCCTTGCACTCCAAAGACCAAAATCTGACCCATCAAGAATAGGTGCTGCATTGCCACTTGAATGATCCATTGTGTTCTTTACTAGATTTTCCTTCAAGATGTTAAACTTTTTGAAGGCACCCGCTATGATACCAATTGAAGAACACAAGCTTATACTGAGAGGGGGGTGAACAAGTATAAGACCTCTTTATACTTTTTCCATTATACTTCAAAACAATAAAGCAATATACCCAAAGAAATATCAAAGCAATGCAAAATATCATCCACAAAGTGACACCAATTTTAACGTGGTTCACCCAGAATGGTTGGGCTACATCCACAAAACTTTTCTCTAAAAGTTATCTCAAAGTTCTTTGGGAATCCTTCCCAATTACAATGTTTATGAGCCTCGACCCAAAGGAGATACCTTCCCCCAATCAGAATTTATGAGCCTCTACTCAAAGGAGATACCTTCCCCTAATCAAAATTTATGAGCCTCTGCTCAAAGGAGATACCTTCCCCTTTGCTCTGGAAATGATCCCTCAAAAGATCAACCGCCTCTACCTCTTGCCAGCACATGGAACTCCTTTCCATCAAGGACCTCCTATCCTCAATGCTTAGCCTAAGAGACCTCTCGCCTTCTATGATCATGTCCACAACAGCTCAGTAACCTATACCAAACATAGTCAGTCACTCTAGTACAAGTCTTCCTCTGTCTATCAGATCTATCCAACTCTTGAACAAATCAATCCTCTGCATACAAGCCTTCTCAAAGACTTGCCAAATATGTCCTCAGGTTCTTCTCATAGAACCAATGCACCTCTATCCTCAAGTTCTTTGATAGAACTATCAAACTCAGCTCACAAGTCCTCTGCTAGGACCTGTCCAAATCTGCTCACAAGTCCCCACCGAAACCTGTCCAAAAATTGCTCACAAGTCCCCACTGGAACCTATCCAAAAACTTCTCACAAGTCCCCACTGGAACCTATCCAAAAACTCAGCAAGCTCACCAAGAAAAACTTTCTTAGTAGGAAATCACAAAGTGAATTGTTAGAGACCCAATGTGATTTGTCAAACTCATAGAAGCATAAAGAGAATTGTTAGAGACTCAATATGTTCTATACTCAAATCCCAATCTCAAAACTCAACTCAAATCAACTCAACTCAATCTAAATCTCAAATCTAAAAACTCAACTCAATATCTAAAATGGATAGGATAGAATGTTTTCTTTCAAGAACATGAAACCCCAACAATTGCCAACTATGCAAAGAATCACATAACAATGATACTCATGTTCTTTTCACCATCAATTAGGGTTTCAACAACAATGCTCATCAAACAAGGTTTAGTCAACCAACACCATTCAACTCAACATCAACCTTGAAGCATTCAACCAATCATCACAAGAAAAGGAAACAAGTAGAAATCCTTTTCCCTCCAAAGATATTTGAACAAAACAGCCACCAACACAATATCACCAAATGCAAAGAATAACTTGCTCAAATCAACTCAATGGAGTAAGCCCAATATCATGAATCAAGTAAAGCAATAACTTGATCAAACAACCTCTATGGAAGCAACTCAACCATCAAACTCAAAACATCCAACCAAGGGTTCCACCAACTCAATGCAAGTAGCTAGACTCACAAATATAAACCCTAGTGCACAAAGCTTCCACTATCTCAAACCAGAAATTATGCATTCACCAAAAACTCTCCTTAAGGATAACAATGCATAAGTAGTCTTCAACAAACTAGAAAATAGGATTTACACCTAGCCAAAGGATACCTAGTAGAATACCTTTTCACTCCAACCTTATTTCAGAAAACATACACCAATCATACTCATAAGAAGAATGTGCCCATACCTTATTGGAGTAGAAGATAATTGGACCTTCAAGCTATCACCACACACAACTCTCAAACTTCCAACCAAGTTAGGGTTAGAATAAAAAGAAATGAGCAATAATATAAACTTCCTTTATTACACCTTTTAGCTCCACTTCTTTAAACACAACCACCATAACATGCCAATAAATCAACAATCACAGACTCACACCTTATACCTCCATTTTTAATTTTAGCATAGCAAAGAATAATCTTAAAAATACATCCAAAGAAATATGCCCTTATTTCTCCTAAGCTTTTATTCAATGCTAATCACAAAAGCCAAAACTCATAAAATTTAATCACACCTTATAAATCGTTGTCCAAGAAACTCTGAATTTCGTGGCATAAAGACGTTTTAATAAAAACGTGTGTTACTCTAGCAAAGCACCCTCGTGAGACTCGAAACGATGACCTCCGCCAATGCAGCGCCCAATAGTAGCCTTCACTGCCACTAGCCCACGTAGGCTACAAAGTTCACAAGTGAACTTCCCTCCACTTCACCCTCAAAAAAACTCCCGAAGACTTTTCAACCGCACGTGCTTCTAAGTCTTCCTTCGATCACGGCGAATACAGAGCACAAACACCACAAATTGCATTCGAGAAATTTCCAATTCATTAGCCTTCCAACCTTAGGAGTTGGAGAATAAATAGTCTCTTCGAAGAAACCTTGACGTCGGCGGAAATAAAGACCATTTCAAAATTAATCAAAAGTCTTTTCAAAAAGGGTTAAAACCCTTAAATAATTTTAATAAATTAAGAATAAAAAAATGTTTTAAAAACCTTTAAGTATTTTTAATAAATTAAAAATAATTTCTCCCTTAATTAATTAAAACCTTGAAGGGTTTTAAATAATAATTAAATAAATAATAAAGAGAACCTCCATTGGTTTTAATAAAATCCATTTAACTGTTTTAAAAATTCCAAAACTTGCCAATGGAATCTCTCTGGATTCTCTTAAAAATATTCTCTTGGAATCTTCCACCTTTGAAGCCAACACATCCTCTTAACATTAATGCCATTTCATTTTGACATCAATGACAACTCATAGACAAGAAGCTAGGATCTCAAACCCAAAATTGCCAACATTAACCCTATCCCTACTACTCTGATTTTATGCTTTAAGCACTAAGGGTAAAAAGCCTTTTTTAAATACGTCCCCTCCCTTTCTTCCAAGTGCGAGACACTGTTCGCCACCCACTAAATATGTTATGTAATAACCCTAAGAGGATTTGACACCTTTTCAATGATTGTATTTGAAATGTAGATGCAACCGAGATGAAATGTATATGCAATGTCGAATGTAACATGAGATATGGATGAATGCATTGCTCTTTTTGAAATGCGGATGGAGTATACCACCTACTTTGCCATAATTTGTAAAATAACAACTTCATGCATCACAAGTTCCAAACGATATTCTTTAATGTGTTTATGATACTCGTGGAGCTTTCTACAATACAATTCTGATGTTTCATATTCTCTTAGTCTTAGTCAACATTCATAAGGACATAAGTTGACATCTCGCTTTTCTTTCTCTCTTTTTTTTTTTAAGACAAACCAAAAGTGTCCAAAGGACCAACACACAAAACTTAAAACCAAACCCAAAGAGCAATCCCAAAAATGAAACTTGAAAACACAAACCAAAACCAACAACCAACATCTATACACAAATGTACAATATAGTACAAGACGGTGCAAAGTTTGGATTATCACTTTCCTAGATCCCAAACCTGATTTGAGCACTCCAAAAGACATATAATGTGATACACATGCCAAATGTGGAAGGAATCAAACAAAAACAAGATTAGACCAAACAATGCAACCAACTTCAACCTTCCTCTCTCACCCCACCAATTAGATTTAGCTCCATTAGTATTCTCATAGGTGAGATTCAAATTACCAAATTGATTAGACAATGGTTGATTTTCAATCCTTTCTTGTCTATTCTTTAAGGTGTAAATTTCATAATTCCATTCATGATTTAGAACTAGGATTTCTTTATTCAAAATGAAATTTTGTAAGCAAGAGCCTATTTCTAAAAATTTCAAGGCTAATTCATTTTCCATGTTCTTAGGCCAATCAAGATTGTGCAACAATTTACAAGCATCTAGGATATTTACTAAATGGGGATCATTAGAAGTTTTTATCCTAGGCTCAAGAATTAATTGTTGATGAATTTTATTTAGCAATTTAAGTGCATCAAGCTCCTTTTCATTCATTAAAGTAACATTATCAAAGGTGTGGTTAGAAATTAATCCTTGTTCTTCATTCACCTTCAATGGCATTTCATCATAAATATCATTTGAATTATACAAATCTTCACCTAAATCTTGGATGTTTGGACACAGAGGTTTAGATTTTACCTTTTTCACATTTTCATTTACCAAAACATGGTGAGGATTTGCAATTCCCTCTTTTACCTCATGGTCTTCATATTCTTAATTGATTACTTGTTCATCAAACATACCAAAATTGGGCACCCAATTGAAAACATGCCCATCCTTTTCAACCCTCAAATATTTTTGGTCAAAGTGTATGTCAAGTAACTCATCTTCATGATCAATCACTTGTGTCTCCTCCCATTCATATTCACCTTCCTTAGATGGTTCAGTTATTTCCAAAAGTGGGTTATCTCTTGAATTCAAATTGGTAAAGCTATCATAATCCAAATTTGTAACCCATGATTCAATTTTATCACAATTTGGAAGGTGTGGATCCTCTTGGTCATCACTTTCGAGAACATCATCCAAAGTGTCTTTCGAGAACAAGTGGTGAAATTCGATTATGTCTTCAACTTGATTTGTTGATTTTATTTTCAGCCACTTGTGATGACTTAGGAGCTTCTACAATGGGATCGATTTTTGAATTTTGTGTCATATAGTTGGTCCAATCCTTTGCAAGTACATCTGACCAAATTGTATCCACATAAGTTTGTTCATCCAAATCCTCCTTTTTGGGTAATGATTCTGGATATTTCTTTTCCAAAATAATATGGTGATCATTTGATTCCAACTTCTTATTACCGATCCATAGAATTTCTTCTCCAAAATCTTCATGCTCTTCAAGACTTTTCGAATAGGTATTTACTTCAACGTGAGTCACCTCAAAATTTCTTGTATCGCTTGAAGAAGCATAACATGAAACATCATTAATATCGGTATTATGAATTTTCTTCCTAGGATGATTTGGATGCATACATTTATGTGCTCGTTTTTGTGGTGGAACATGCCTACATACCTTCTTAACCACTTTCTTTTGCTCTTTTACTTCTAATACGAACTCTTTGGGTTGAGTGGTAGAAGTAGTAGGATTAGTTGGACTGATACCCATGGACAAATCTTGGACATTTGTTGCAATGGTTCCATGGGTGACCACATGATTCTCTAATTGAGGCATAGTTGGATAGATGGAAGTGCCTGTATAAGCACATGTGGGAGCATAAGTTGGTATGGTAGGATAAATTTGATTGTAGGGAAAAAAAATTGATATCAAATTTTGTTGTGCCCATGCTTGATTTACCATCGAGATTTGATTGCAAGCCTCTAGTTGTCCTACCATAGTTTATTGCTCCATTCCATAACCTTGTGGCCTCAATTTTTGATCTACAATCATAGCTTTTGTGTAGGCTGATGCAAGATCAGTAACCAAGGGATTCATCCTAACAAATATGGCAAACAAAGGATCCAATGATCGAAATTATATTTGAAGAGCACCCTTTTCCCCAATAGTATAGGGAGAAATTCATCTCGCATAAAGCTTTCAAAACCTCAAGTTGAAACTTCTCACTGGCTCATTAGGTTCTCTTTTGCAAGAATTAAATTGTTGATACATTGTGAGAGGATCAATGAACAACCTGTTGGCAATTTTGCCACATTGTTTTTGTTACTACTGTTAATATAAAAGAATGCATGAATTGTAGAGATACTAATTCTTCTGTTTATCCCTTCATGCACTTTGAAGGGGAAATTGTAAAAATCTCTATAAGTTTTGTGTTAGAGCAATGTAAATGTAAGATGTCGCGATATCGCTACATGTCGTGATATCGCGACGTGTTGCAGTTTTGCGAGTCCAAATGCAAAATTTGGCTAAGTACAAAAAATGTCATGATATTGCGACATGTCACATTTTTGTGACCTATCGTGTTATTGCGGTCAAAACAGTCAACGATGGCAAGGGGGTAAAACCATCGCGATGTGTTGGATTTTTGTAGTCAACGTAGTCAACGAAAGCACAAAATGAAAGTTGTTGCGATATCGCGTCATGTTTTTGCGACCTAAGGTGATGAAGGAGAACAAAGAGCCAAACTGTCATGATTTCGTGACATGTCATATTTTTGCGACCCGTCACGGTTTCATGCCAGAAAGCAGTTCAACGGCCCGATGAAGTATTGCGATTTCCAAGGATTAAAAGCTCTCCAGAATTTAATGTTTTGCTGCTTTCCAATGTGTGCAAGATAGAGGAACATGCTCAGGCCTGTAGCTTTCGAAGCCACCAAAATTGAAGATGCCTCCATTATTCAAAGCTTCTATTCATGATTTTCTAACGGTCCAAGCATGCTCCGAGAACGTCCATTTAATGAAGACAACCGGTTCCTTGTTTCATTCAATTTATGGTTTCTTCGAGGCTGGTTTAAGGGGATCATTTACTTATTTCTGTTGTATATTTTGTGGATCTCGAGGAAGTCCGTTTCATGTATTAAATTTTTTAATATGAAAGGAAGAGGACGGACCTCTATAAATACCAATGTAAAGCTCAAGAAAAAGGAGGAGGATCTTGTTGCAGAAATTGAAATAGAAATCCTAGATGCAATTGCTTCCATTCTTAGTGTCTTCTAGAGTTGGTGATCTAATATGTTATGTATGTTTGGCTTTCTGTGTGATTTACTTCTATGTAGTCCAATGTAATATCAGTTGAATTTTGCTGTCTTGAATTTGGCTGTATTGGCATTTGAATGTTTGAAGTTTATTTGGAAGCAAACTCATGGCTAATGCATGATCTAATTTATGTGTTCTAAGAGTCAGTTGCTGCTGAGCTTTAGGATCTAGTTGAAGTTATTGTTGTTCGATTATTCTCCCCATTAACGATCGACTTCGGCTATATTTACATCCCTTTTTGTTTATTTCCCATTTCTTTCTGTATTTTCCCATTTCTTTCCTGTATCTCTAGTCTTGAAACCAGTTTAGATTAGTGTGGGAACCATCCCTCTCTGGAGATTGGTCCGGGAGACATTTCTTTCTCTCGGCCTTTCAATGTTGGCCGGGTCTAGGGCACATTTCGCATAAAATCCTTTCTTGTGGTAGATTCATGACCAACAGTTTTGGCATGCCCGGTGGGACAGACTGTTTCTGTCTCTCAAAGCTCCACAATCGGTGGGACAAGTATTATTTCAAATCGATACCCGGAGGAATCAAGATATTGATGAACTGTCTTGACCTCAAAGTGAAGATTGTAAGTTCATCTGGTGACTCTTTTGAAGGTGATTGTACCTAGAAATTTCTAGTGAAGCTGGTGAAATCCTTTGCTTCATGATCATGAGATCAAGTGCCAAAGAATCGGAAGATCCAATCGAATTCTTTGAGATTGATGTTCAGAACTAGAGAGAGCGCCCAAGATTGGTAAGCCTTGTGAATCCATCATTTGCTATTTCATCACAAGCTGCAGGTCAGTTTGTGCCATCCCTAACTCCTCCCAGTACTGCTACAAGTTTCTTATATCCAGATCCAGCAACCCAGATGGCTCAGCATTCTCCAAGGAAGTTCTCGGCATGGAATGGTTTGGGAGCTTTGAACTTACTGGCACAAAATCCAGTTCCTCAAGCTACTTTGAAAGCTTTGCCGACCTATGATGGTACTGTTAAGACTACCTATGAGCATATTAATGATGTAGCCTCTTTTGCGGCTATCCTCGACATAACCGATGAAGATGTGATGATAAAATTGTTGGTGTTATCACTAAGAGGTAAATTGCTGTATTGGTACCGATCGTTGCAACCAGGCACCATTACATCATGGGATCAATTAGGATAATTGTTAGTCAAAATTTTTCATGAACAGGCTGATCCATTTTCATTGTTGCATCAATTTAATGTAATTCAAAGGCACCCGCAAGAAGAGATAGCTAATTTCAATGTCAGATTTACCAAAAGTTGGTAGAGAATTCCTGATGGTCTTCAGCCTGTTGATGAGCTAGCTGTAGTTTATTACCTCAGAGCATTTAACATAGACATCAATTGGGTTGTTCGACAGTCCAATGTGACTACATTTCCAGAGCTGTTCGAACAAGCATTAAAGGCAAAAGCTGATTTGATTGCTATAGGTAGGCTTCCTCCAAAGGTAAAAATGCCTATCATACCTGATCTTCCTAAGTATTTGTACTCTGGTTCACTTTCACAGCCCATGCCTTCCATGTATCCTACCCCATCATGGAGCTCAAGTGCACCTCAGATCGCACCCATTCCAGCTCCCCAGCTTCCTGTTCCAACTATTCCCTAGTTGCCTGCACCGAGCATTCCACGGTTAGCCTCTCCACTTCCAACTCTTGCATTACCTTCCCCACAGGTTCCATTACCTTTACCGGCACCACCTGTATCCTCAAGCCTAGATCCTCAATTGGCTATTTTACAAGAAATTCAGTCAACTATGAGATCTCTCACTAACAAGGTGACATTTATGGAACGGAGAGAGGCGAAAAGGAACTATCAGCCACGAAGATTTATGCCGGCAGTAACTAGAGAAAAACTTGCTCCTAGCAAGGCTATGGAGAAAGTACCTGAAAGGAACTCAGCAATTATGGTAAGCAAAGAGGTTGGCCCTTCTGAAGTTTCACATGAGCCATCTTACTGGTGTTCTTCCTGCAATGACCCACATGATGAGTCCACTTGCATGGTACACCAAAATTATTTGCAAGTTATTACAGGGAGCCATGTAAACATGATTCGAGAGGTGGATCTTACTTCTGTGGAGTCTCTAGAGGAACATATAGCAATACTGACATACAGCGGCAAGAAACCAATGTTGGTAGATCTAGCTAATATGGAGCCATTGAAAGTGCCTCATGTACAAGCAACAAAGTAGCAAATGCCAACAAAGGCTCATGATCCCCCAGCGCAATGACAATCACTTGTTTTGTCAAAGGATCCACTTCCACCACCAAAAAATGATAAGGAACAAGCTTCAGTATCTCAGCCGCAAGCAGAAACAAAGGAACAAGCCAAAGAGACGCTGCGGTATCCATCATTGACCAAACGACAATGAGTGGAGGCTACCCAGCAATATAAGAGCAAACTTGAATCTGCTAGTGGAGGAAAAGAACAAATATCCATGGAGTACAACATTGTTGAAGAACTCAAATGGATACCAGCTAAGGTAAGTCTGTATGACACCTTGCAATTGCCTGGACAGGTAAATCTCTTATAGGAATCTCTGAAGACCATACAAAGTAAGGGGAAAGCTCCAGCCCAGGTAGTTATGGTTCAAACATTAACTTCTTCAACCACTGGAAAGAACAGACCACCCCCATTTTATCTATCACTCAAGATGGAGGGTTGGATTGTACACAATTGCCTGGTTGATTCTGGTGTTGCGACAACTGTTATGCCAAAGGCAGTTTGTGAAGCGATGGGAATGGAATATACAAGAAGTAGCCTTGGTGTCTTGCATTTGGACGGGACTCCAGTGAAAATAGTGGGTGTAATCAAGGATGTTCCTATTGCTCTACATAATATGCCTTAGATTATAGTAATTCAAGAGATAGTTGTGGTTGATTTGGAACCATATTTCAGTATGTGTTTATCGAGAGAATTCACTGCTAAGCTGGGAGGCTACCTTGCTCTGGATTATTCTCACTTGGAGATTCCTTACAAAGGAAGAAGAGTCCAGATCTATAATCAGAAGACTTCTACTTTTCATATAGAGAATATGGAAGAGGAAGAAAATTCCAAACATGTTGTCAATATGATAACTGACGAATTGGAGGATCCTGATTTGGAGGATGATTTTTCAATGCTCAATTTTAATGCCATGATCGAAACTAATATTGGTTGTTACTCCATTACGAAGCCTGAAGAGGTTGAAGTCAAGTTGCCTCCTGGTCAAGTTGGTCGAGACTCTCTGCCAGATCATCTCTATTTTGATGGAGCACAATACAAAAATGGCGCTAACACTGGGACTGAATGATCATGCCTAGGTCTCAAGACGGCTGAGAAACTTGGAGCGCGTCAGTTGCAGATCTTTGGTGACCTCAAGCTGATTATCAATCAGGAGTCTACTGAGTGTCTATAAAGGGTCTGGAATCTAGGAGAAAGAGCTATGTTTGGGTTCGTTTCTTTCTCGAGAGTTCATAGCTAATTTAGGATTTACCCTATACACAAAAAAAAAAAAAGAGAAAAGAAAAAAAAAAATTGTTTTTACTTCGGCTCTTTTTGCATGCAAGCCTGCAGGTATGTTTCTTTCTTTTCCTTCCTTCCCAGTAGTTAGTGGCTTCCTCTCTACTTCTTCCTTCCCCTGTTCATTCCCTTCTTCTCCTACTCCTTCTTCTACAAATAATCAAGCCACTATTGTTGTTTCTACTCCCCCCTCTGATGTTCCTATTTCTACTTTCCCTTTCTTCTAGTCCTTTGTCATGTGAGTATTTCATCATAGCTACGGGTTCTACTACCATATTCATTCCATCCTATTCCATTTCATTATCTGTTTCATAGCAGTTGGTAGCATAGTAACACTCTATTGCTATATCTATCATTTCCATTCCTCCATCTTTCGTCATTCCATCATTCCCCATCCCTGTTCCACAGCCTATGCATCTGCAGGACATCATCCTTTCATTTCTATTTTTGTAGTTTAGGTGCCTCTCTCTACTGCCCTGGATATCCTTGCATAGCACCTGGTGATTTCCCAGCTCATCCGAGCTAGGCACAGTGCAGTAGTTCTTAAGAAATAAAGGAATTTTTGCTATTCCACACATTTTTGTTGAAGATCCTATTTTTTGAGTGCTGAGTACTGTTGGTCCGGCTTTCATGCACACCCCGGGAAAGGATGAAGCAAGGAAGCTCCGGAGACACCCACGGGACGGATCCCACTCATCTTTAGGATCTAGCTGGTTATCCAAGGTGCGAGTTACAGAGTTGGGTCGAATGGCAATTCACTCTTTTCCACTTCTGGAATAGATTTCAATATGGACTGCTCTGTTACCTTACAGGGGGTTCTTGAACTTGTTCAGTAGTTGCAAAAGTTGATCAGATTTAACTTGAATTCTTGATCTAGCTCTCATGGGTCAGCAGATTTAAATAAAAGACAAACAAAGAAAATAAAAATGGATCATTCACCGAAAGCAAAGAGAGGGTAGGGTAAGGCAGAAAAGAGAAGTTTATCAAACATCAAACTGTAAAACCCTAAACTATCAATTTTATCTATGCTACTAGCTTCACAACAGAACAAATCAAAGAAGAAAGTGTCCAGTCAGTCTAAGATCACTTTCAACTAAGAGCACAAGGCAGAGTGAAACAGATCTAGCAAAAAATTATAAATCCAAGGGCAGCTGGTTAAAACTGGTATCTTTCACCGGCAGCCTAGCTCACACAGTGAAGACAGAGCAATTAGAACAAACTTAACCTCAAATCTGTAATTTCCCCTAGCAGACAAGAGAACAACTGAAGCCTAACAGCATATTTAAACTTGATAATGGCAGATTTACAGCATATATCTAACAAACTTTAAATGGAACGGATAACAAAAGAAGATACACTTATCACACTCTGCAAAAGATTAGGCTCCTGGCCATGCTATCACAGAAAAGCTAAAGCACATCAACTCCAAGTCCAGAAACAAAGGATTTCACAAAATTTGCAAGAAATTGCTTATAAGCCTTTTATTTCTAAGTCTCCGCCTCCTCGCGATTACATTTAGAAGATGTATTTATAGACTCAGGACAGACCCTGATCTTTTCAAAATATCTTCTGCTCAAACCCTAAATCTTATCGCACTTAAACCCTAGGACCCGGGTTTTACAATAAAAATCCATTTAAAATCAAAGTCCGGATAGAACTTAACCCTTCGGCAAATCTGTGCAGTCAGCTGCCATAAATGGAGAAGATAAAATCTAAATGCCACTTGCATTCATCCGCAGCTGCAAATAAATGCCTCCATTAATTCTGTTGGTGAGCCGGATGAGTCACCACTTCTCTCAAATCTGATCTCCGTAAAGCCATCCCTGTGTTGAAATTGTCTTCATGCTATCAAGTCTGCAATAAATTTGTCATTGAATGCTCTCACCGGCAGCTTCTCTTCTAGCATGGCGGTCCTTGACTAAATCTGCACTTTAACTTTGCCTTTATGGTCTTTCCCGGTTGTCCCGCAAGTGCCAGATGGAATCCTGCATGAAAGACAAAAAGATTATATTAGCACTTTAATAAACATTAAATCCAAGCTTAAAACATTTAAATCAGATTAAAACCGCAAAATAAGCTTGCATGTCGGCTTCTGCATGTCTGCCTCACGCTTTGACACGTGTCGCTACCCCAGGATGCCTTCTGTTTCCCGTTGGAATGCACTTCTGGTCAACTTTGAGGACTTTCTCTCTCCTATCGTGATTCTGCGACATGTCGCGATTTCGTGACATGTCGCGAAATCGCGACGTCCCCAGCGCATCGGCAACTTCTTCCCCTGTCGGCCGTGAAAATGCGACATGTCGCGATTTCGTGACATGTCGCGAAATCGTGCCTCTTGCCGATGCCGTACAATTTTGCTCCATGTCGCGATTTCGCGACATGCTTGTCTTGCAAGACTTCCTCAAAACGTGCGGCGCGTCGCTACCATTTTCCCTTTGCCTTGAAACATGCGGCGCATCGCTGCCACTTTTCACCCCGATTAACCCTTAAACATCCGCATCGCCCTCCCCCTGATTTTGAGACATGCAGCGCATCGCTGCAACTTTACCTCTCGACTTGGAAACATGCAGCGCATCGCTGCACCCTTTAGCCCGCAATTTTGAGACGTCAGTGAATCGCTGCAACTTTTGGACTTAGCCACTTTTATCATTTATCCTCAGTGAAAATGGGACATGTCGCGATTTCGCGACATGTCGCAAAATCGCGCTGGTCCGTACTGATTTCTTCTCTCTCCTCCGGCAGACAGCGATTTTGCGACACTTTCCAAAAATGGAAATGTCGCGATATCGCGACACTTCCAAAAATGGAAAGTGTCACGATTTCGCTACACAAAAATGACTTGGCGGATTTTTGATTCTTCAGCCCACTTTCTCTCTCCTACCGTGAAAATGCGACATGTCGCAAAATCGCGCCCTTCCGTACAGTTCATCTTCTCTCTCCAAAAGCTGTCGCGATTTCGCGACATGTCGCGAAATCGCGCCCTTTCTGGCACTTAGCCGATTTTCATGCATTTTCTCTCTCCTACCGTGAAAATGCGACATGTCACGATTTCGCGACATTTTTCTCCCCGACTTTCTCTCTCCTCATCCTGCAGCGATTTCGCGACGCTTTCCAAAAATGGAAATGTCGCGATATCGCGACACTTCCAAAAATGGAAAGTGTCGCGATTTCGCTACACTTAAAAATGACTTAGCTGCATTTCTATTTTCCTGTCGTGATATCGCGACATTTCCAAAAATGGAAGTGTCGCGATATCGCGACACTACCAAAAATGGAAAGTTTGATTTTTCATGAATTTATGCAACTGTTTTCGGGATTTTTCTCGGTACCGGTGCAAGATTTTCTTTAAGCATGAATGATTTCTAGCATGTAAAAAGTGAATTCTTGGATAACACAGCTAGAATGCAAGAAAAAGCACAACTTTAAAAAGGAGGCAAGCAAAATTGGATTTAAACCTGAAAATGATCAAGAGGGTCCCTGCTGCAAAAATGGAATTTCAGAGTTTTCAAGAGGATGGAATCTCATTTTTCAGTGGGGGTGTGTTGCTTCTCAACAAATGGCGATATCTACGGGTAAAATAGTAGCACTATTTTAGAACCCAAGACTCTGGTTTCAAAACAAAAAGACCATGCATCATGCCTTGCCACAGACATTCTTCACAATAAATTGACTGTTAACTGCAAGCTGTTAAAATTTCCCAAGGACATACTAGGCTGGATTACTTCAAGGAAGATTTTTGATGTGCAATTTCAAAGGGTATAAAACTTTCTTCAAGGATGACTGAATTGAATGATAAACTTGGATTAATCAACTTTTCTAGATTGTAAAAGGGGAAACCGAGTAGAGCTCTGTTTACTAGTTTAGCCTTTTACAGCCTAGACAGAGTTACCCTTTAGATTTACACGACCCAAATTTACAACTGTAGGGCAGAATCTAATATTGGCTGCCTCTTTTAATTATTCAACTCTTTTTTCTCTTTTTTCTTCTTTTTTTTTATATCTCTCCCTCTGAAATATATCAATATCTGAGATGCTTTTAGGGAAATCACAATTTTCTTTTAACATTTGATCAATCCGGAACTGTTTCAGTCTAGGCAATGATAGCCTCTGTGGATACCCAAATAATTGCATGAACCATAGTCCCCTCTCATAACCAGCTTTTCTTGGATTCCCCGGGAGTTCCTCCAACTAAACAGCATAGCAGTTTTTCTATCATTAAAACAACTGTGGCAAGTAAGACACAAGATCCAATCATCTCTCTACCTTTGTCCTGAATAACAAAATAGTTCTACTATTCAGTGCAAGCAGACTATCTCAATTAGAATGGTGAACAGCATGGGCATTGGATGGAAACTGGATTGATCAGCTTAGAATAAACAATTTTTAGCAGGCTGACTTTTCATTGATTGCTCAAGCAAAGGTAAAGGACAAAAAATTTCAGAAGCCAAAGGACTTTGTACAGGCTTCCAAGGACAGACACAGGCTTTAAAGCAAAACAAAATCAAAACTGCATAGACTGCAAATAAAATAAACTAAACACGAAACGCACAGCAACAAAGGAATAAAACAAAAACAACAAAACAAACAAAAAAAACAAAACAAAAAAAAAAAAAAAACCACAAAAAAAAAACAACAAAAACAAACAAAACAAAAAAGAAAAAAAAAATAAAAACAACAAAAAAGAAACAAACTAAAAGAACAACAAAGCAACTAAAACAAACACAAAGCTAAACTGCAACAGCACTGAAATAAACTAAAGCAACTGAAATAAATTAAACTGCAACTGTACAGACAACAAAGAAAAAGAACTGCAAGGAAGAAAATACTGTACAGACTAAAATAAAAGCAAGCTAAAATAAAAAGACAAAGAAAGGAAATAAAAAGCACTGACAAAAGAAATAAACTGCACAAGCTAAAACTGAAAAACAATTAAAGAAAACTGAAAAACTGCAACTGTACAGACATTTAAAAATAAAACTGCACTGACAAAGAAATAAAACTAAAACAAAAGACTTACTTACAATGCATACATATGTTACAACTTCCCTTCATACTCAAAAAATGCAGCAGTTGGGAAAGCAGAGAAATGGTGCCTTAAAAAATTTTGACCATGTGCAAGTAATTTAGAAAAATTACCTTTCAGGTCCTGTTGACGAAATGCACTCCAGACTGTGCTTCAAAAATTTGCTATCTGGGAAAGACTTGGGTTTACTGTCTTCCCTGTCCCATTTGAAAAACAAATCTGCAACTCCTTCAAATTAAACAAATCATATAATAACAAATCATATGATAACATGTTTATGCTTCTAATTGAAGGGTTTGCAGAGTTCTTTCAAAAGGACTGAATGTAAAAAACCCCCAGGATCAAATACCTTAAAATCTTGACAGACCCAGACCACCACATCTTCAAAATTATGTGACAACTGAAAGAAATCATGTTTTATCTGTATGCCCTGGTTCTTAACAACTTGAACATTTTGTGGTTGCTGCACTGCTTCAATATCCAGGACTTCAATTTTTATCCCTCTAGAAGAATGCTTACAATTTTCCTTTTCACTCGAGCCTTGCTTAGATTTAACCTCATCAATGTGCAATGTCCAAACATCATGGTTGTGATGGTTTAGAGCTGTAACTGTTCTCACCTTCTCAGTTGCCAAATTATAAACTCCAATATCTGCATCAACACAGTTTATAGCCTTTTCTTTGATATTATGTTCAGAAGTTGCAAGCTTATGTTGAGACAGTTCATCAATTCCAAGTTGGCTGACCACATTCATATTTACTATCTTTTCCTCCTTTTCTTGAAATCCAACAGGTGGTCCAGAGTAAGCCTCAATCAAGTTAACCTTTTGTTCAACAATCTGAGGCAGTTCATAGAGGGTGATGTCAGCTTTAAGTTCCCTCATATCCTCAATGATGTTATCCTCCTCAGTTACTTCTGCATAGTGATATTGAATCTCACTTTCATCATCCTCTGATGAGGAAGGATCATTATTAAGTTCTGGACTCTCACATTTCAAGTCATAACTGTCTCTTTTGAACTGTTGAAAATCTTGCATTTCATCCATAGGAGTCTGTACAAGACTTTTTGTCTCTTCAGAAAAAGTGAAAGAATCTGAAACCCTGGTTGTACTATTTTTGGGTGAACTAGAAATATCAATATTTCTTTGATCTCTAGGAAAATTTAACTCACCAGGAAAAACTTCAGATTTGGGTGGTGCCAGATCACAACTGTTCAGTTCAAGCACTTGCACTTTGAACTTGTCAGAACTTTTCTCTGTATTTTGCACATGCTGAGTGGATGTCACGGTTAACGGAGTCTCCTTGGGTAGAGCATGACATGTTGGCACTAACTCATGATGTGGAATGGGGTCTGGAATAGGCATGTTCTGTGTAACATAGGATATCAAAGGACTGCTCAGAATTTGAGGCCCTAACTGTCTTTCAAGAATTAAGGCTTCTTTATAAGCACCTGCCAGGGTTGTGATATTGATGTCTCTCTTGAGGAAAATAGAGGTCACTGAATCCAATGCATTCTTGTAGATTTCTAAGGCCAGATTTGCATTTGGGATGTAATGGCCAATCATTCTACCGTAAGCTCTTTGGAACCTCATATTGAAAGACCTGACAGTTTCTCCCGACTCTCTCTTGATGCTGGAAAATTGTTGGTATAACACACTGGGGTCTATCACTTCCCCAAATTGTGATATAAAAGCTTTCTCTAGATCATCCCAGCTAGTAATGGAATTCCTGGTGAGGTTTAAAAACCAGTCATAAGCTCCCTCCTGGAGAGTGAACGGGAACAATCTGCAGGCAACATCTTCATGCTGTATATTCAACAATTTTAAAGCATTTTTAAAAGCTAGCAGATGTTCTTCTGCAGTTCTTGTCCCATCATGTTTATACCTAGGGAGATATCTTTCTGGATTTCTGGGCAAGTCATGGGCTATACCCGGGATATTCAAAGCAGTGGGGCCCAACCAATTTGCCATTATTACTTGGCTGACAGTGATGTTCTGAGTTGTGATTGGATAACTGCCAGTGGAGATAAAACTGTTCTTAACAAACCACTGAACTTGAGGCCTTCTTTTGTGGCAATTTTAAAAACTGTACTGACAACTTACAAAACTATACTGACAATTTACAAAATTGTCCGGAGTTCACTGTGGGTCCTTCAAATGTTGTTGTTATGCCCTTACAATACTTGAACTGAGTTCATAGCCCTCCTTCTAGCGCCAATTAGGTTGTTGGTTGAGGAGGAGGAAAATTAGATTCGATAAAATACATTTACATTCGGATTTCTCAACTCAAGTGCACTAAGAACAGATGTTTTGTGCCCTCCTTCTAGCGCCAATTAGGTTGTTGGTCCGGCTTTCATGCACACCCCGAGAAAGGATGAAGCAAGGAAGCTCCGGAGACACCCACGGGACGGATCCCACTCATCTTTAGGATCTAGCTGGTTATCCAAGGTGCGAGTTACAGAGTTGGGTCGAATGGCAATTCACTCTTTTCCACTTCTGGAATAGATTTCAATATGGACTGCTCTGTTACCTTACAGGGGGTTCTTGAACTTGTTCAGTAGTTGCAAAAGTTGTTGACAATCAGATTTAACTTGAATTCTTGATCTAGCTCTCATGGGTCAGCAGATTTAAATAAAAGACAAACAAAGAAAATAAAAATGGATCATTCATCGAAAGCAAAGAGAGGGTAGGGTAAGGCAGAAAAGAGAAGTTTATCAAACATTAAACTGTAAAACCCTAAACTATCAATTTTATCTATGCTACTAGCTTCACAACAGAACAAATCAAAGAAGAAAGTGTCCAGTCAGTCTAAGATCACTTTCAACTAAGAGCACAAGGCAGAGTGAAACAGATCTAGCAAAAAATTATAAATCCAAGGGCAGCTGGTTAAAACTGGTATCTTTCATCGGCAGCCTAGCTCACACAGTGAAGACAGAGCAATTAGAACAAACTTAACCTCAAATCTGTAATTTCCCCTAGCAGACAAGAGAACAACTGAAGCCTAACAACATATTTAAACTTGATAACTCAGATTTACAACATATATCTAACAAACTTTAAATGGAACGGATAACAAAAGAAGATACACTTATCACACTCTGCAAAAGATTAGGCTCCTGGCCATGCTATCATAGAAAAGCTAAAGCACATCAACTCCAAGTCCAGAAACAAAGGATTTCACAAAATTTGCAAGAAATTGCTTATAAGCCTTTTATTTCTAAGTCTCCGCCTCCCGCGATTACATTTAGAAGAAGTATTTATAGACTCAGGACAGACCCTGATCTTTTCAAAATATCTTCTGCTCAAACCCTAAATCTTATCGCACTTAAACCCTAGGACCCGGGTTTTACAATAAAAATCCATTTAAAATCAAAGTCCGGATAGAACTTAACCCTTCGGCAAATCAGTGCAGTTAGCTGCCATAAATGGAGAAGATAAAATCTAAATGCCACTTGCATTCATCCGCAGCTGCAAATAAATGCCTCCATTAATTCTGCTGGTGAGCCGGATGAGTCACCACTTCTCCATCAATTTGATCTCCGTAAAGCCATCCCTGTGTTGAAATTGTCTTCATGCTATCAAGTCTGCAATAAATTTGTCATTGAATGCTCTCACCGGCATCTTCTCTTCTAGCATGGCGGTCCTTGACTAAATCCGCACTTTAACTTTGCCTTTATGGCCTTTCCCGGTTGTCCCGCAAGTGCCAGATGGAATCCTGCATGAAAGACAAAAAGATTATATTAGTACTTTAATAAACATTAAATCCAAGCTTAAAACATTAAAATCAGATTAAAACCGCAAAATAAGCTTGCATGTCGGCTTCTGTTTGTCTGCCTCACGCTTTGACACGTGTCGCTACCCCGGGATGCCTTTGTTTTCCGTTGGAATGCACTTCGGTCAACTTAGGACTTTCTCTCTCCTATCGTGATTTGCGACATGTCGCGATTTCGTGACATGTCGCGAAATCGTGACGTCCCCAGCGCATCGGCAACTTCTTCCCCTGTCGGCCGCGAAAATGTGACATGTCACGATTTCGTGACATGTCGCGAAATCGTGCCTCCTGCCAGCTGTCGTACAATTTTGCTCCAGCATGTCGCGATTTCGCGACATGCTTGTCTTGCAAGACTTCCTCAAAACGTGCAGCGCGTCGCTACCATTTTCACCTTTGCCTTCGAAACATGCAGCGCATCGCTGCCACTTTTCACCCCGATTTCAAACATGCGGCGCATCGCGCACCCTCACTTAACCTCCCTCACCCCCGATTTTGAGACATGCAGCGCATCGCTGCAACTTTTCTCTCGACTTGGAAACATGCAGCGCATCGCTGCACCCTTTAGCCCGCGATTTTGAGACGTCAGCGAATCGCTGCAACTTTTGGACTTAGCCACTTTTTCATTTATCCTCGCGAAAATGGGACATGTCGCGATTTCGTGACATGTCGCGAAATCGCGCTGGTCCGTACTGATTTCTTCTCTCTCCTCCGGCAGACAACGATTTTGCGACACTTTCCAAAAATGGAAATGTCGCGATATCGCGACACTTCCAAAAATGGAAAGTGTCGCGATTTCGCTACACAAAAATGACTTGGCGGATTTTTGATTCTTCAGACCCACTTTCTCTCTCCTACAAAATGCGACATGTCACGATTTCGCGACATGTCGCAAAATCGTGCCCTTCCGTACAGTTCATCTTCTCTCTCCAAAAGCTGTCGCGATTTCGCGACATGTCGCGAAATCGTGCCCTTTCTGGCACTTAGCCGATTTTCATGCATTTTCTCTCTCCTACCGAAAATGCGACATGTCGCGATTTCGCGACATTTTTCTCCCGGCTTTCTCTCTCCTCATCCTGAGCGATTTCGCGACGCTTTCCAAAAATGGAAATGTCCGATCGCGACACTTCAAAAAATGGAAAGTGTCGCGATTTCGCTACACAAAATGACTTAGCTGCATTTGTATTTTCCTGTCGCGATATCGCGACATTTCCGAAAATGGAAGTGTCGCGATATCGCGACACTACCAAAAATGGAAAGTTTGATTTTTCATGAATTTATGCAACTGTTTTCAGCATTTTTCTCGGTACCGGTGCAAGATTTTCTTTAAGCATGATTGATTCCAGCATGTAAAAAGTGAAGTCTTGGATAACAAAGCTAGAATACAAGAAAAAGCACAACTTTAAAAAGGAGGCAAGCAAAATTGGATTTAAACCTGAAAATGATCAAGAGGGTCCCTGCTACAAAAATGGAATTTCAGAGTTTTCAAGAGGATGGAATCTCATTTTTCAGTGGGGGTGTGTTGCTTCTCAACAAGTACCAGCAAGAGTTTGTTACAGTAGTTCGTAGACACATCCAGCATCAACCAGCACTTGCTTTTTTGCTTCTCCAGCTTCTTGACTCTGTTGCCTAATGGATTAAGGCCTGAGATTCGTGCATACAGCAGAACTATATACCCCACGAGCCGCCAAGAATGTTGGCAATTTTACCACATTTTTTTTGTTACTACTGTTAATATAAAAGAATGCATGAATTGTAGAGATACTAATTCTTCTGTTTATCCCTTCATGCACTTTGAAGGGGAAACTGTAAAAATATCTATAAGTTTTGTGTTAGAGCAATGTAAATGTAAGATGTGATATCGCGACATGTCGCAATATCGCGACGTGTTGCAGTTTCGCGAGCCCAAATGCAAAATTTGGCTAAGTACAGAAAATGTCGTGATATCGTGACATGTCGCATTTTCGTGACCTGTCGCGTTATCGCGGTCAAAACAGTCAACGGCAGTAAGGGAGTAAAACCGTCGCGATATCGCAACGGTTGGATTTTTGTGGTCAACGCAGTCAACAGAAGCACAAAATGAAAGTTGTCGCGATATCGCGACATGTTGCAAAATCATGACTTACGGTGGCCATGGAGCAGAGTGATAGAAAATGTCGCGAAATCGTGACATAATTGAGCAAAGGGCAATATCAATGAAAGTCGTCGTGATATAGCGACAGAAAAGTAGAGAGGGAGCAAATGGAGAAAAACATCGTGATATCGCGACATTTTTGAGGATGAGGCCAAGCAAGAGGAAAACGTCGTGATATCACGACATGAAGCAACAATGACAAAGAAGGCAAGAAAATGTCATGATTTCGCGACATGTCGCATTTTTGCGATGAGAAGCAGTGAGAAAACCAAGCGAGAGAAAGATGTAGTGAAATTGTGACTTGTCACGTTTTCACGGTTCAAAATAGCGAAAGAACAACATGGGGAAAAACCGTCGTGAAATCGCGACAGGTCATAGTTTCGTGGGAGCAAAGCAGGGAAGGAGCAGAATAGTACGGAACGTCGTGAAATCGTGATGCATCACATTTTTGCGACCTAAGGTGATGAAGGAGAACAAAGAGCCAAACTGTCACGATTTCATGACATGTCATATTTTTTTGACCCATCACGGTTTCGTGCTAGAAAGTAGTTCAACGGCCCGATGAAGTATTGCGATTTCCAAGGATTAAAAGCTCTCCAAAATTTAATGTTTTGTTGCTTTCCAATGTGTGCAAGATAGAAGAACATGCTCAGGCCTGTAGCTTTCGAAGCCACCAGAATTGAAGACACCTCCATTATTCAAAGATTTTGTTCATGATTTTCTAACGGTCCAAGCATGCTCCGAGAACGTCCATTTAATGAAGAAGACCAGTTCCTTGTTTCATTCAATTTTTGGTTTCTCCAAGGCTGGTTTAAGGGGATCATTTCCTTATTTCTGTTGTATATTTTGTGGATCTCGAGGAAGTTCGTTTCATGTATTAAATGTTGTAATATGAAAGGAAGAGGACGGACCTCTATAAATACCAATGTAAAGCTCAAGCAAAAGGAGGAGGATCTTGTTGCAAAAATTGAAATAGAAATCCTAGATGCAATTGCTTCCATTCTTAGTGTCTTCTAGAGTTGGTGATCTAATCTATTGTGTATGTTTGGCTTTCTGTGTGATTTACTTCTGTGTAGTCCAAGTGTAATATCAGTTGAATTTTGCTGTCTTGAATTTGGCTATATTGGCATTTGAATGTTTGAAGTTTATTTGGAAGCAAACTCATGGCTAATGCGTGATCTAATTTATGTGTTCTAAGAGTCAGTTGCTGCTGAGCTTTAGGATCTAGTTGAAGTTATTGCTGTTCGATTATTCTCCCCATTAACGATCGGCTTCGGCTATATTTACATCCTTTCAGTTTATTTCCCATTTCTTTTTACATTTTCCCATTTCTTTCCTGTATCTCTAGTCTTGAAACCAATTTAGATTAGTTTGGGAACCAGCCCTCTCTGGAGATTGGTTCGGGAGACATTTCTTTCTCTCGGCATTTCAATGTTGGCCGGGTCTAGGGTGCATTTCGCATAAAATCCTTTCCTGTGACAGATTCGTGACCAACACAACCTAAATTGATTGATAAAACCTTCTTTCAATTGAGTCCAATATGTAATAGAACCCATGGGTAAATTGATGTACCAATCATATGCCACCTCATCTAGGGTTCCAGGAAACATTCTACATGCCACATCCTCATGTTCGACATTCCATCTAACTAGGATATCCACATAGGCTTGAATATGTTCCTCGGCTGATGTTGGACCATTGTGTTTAAATTTGGGTAAAAAATTTTCTACGTTCTTGGGTAAATCATGAGAATCTCCACCAATGTTCGAAGGATTAACATGTATCCCATACCACGTTCCTGCAGTTGTAGCCATTAATGAAACTCAAAGAATAACTTCAGAACCAATTTTTTAATCATGAATAAAAGAAGGAACCATGACAAAGCAATATTCTAAAAATGTACATTAGTTTCTAATTCACCAGATCGCAATGCGCAAGTGAAGAGCATACTCCTAGTGTTGTAGGATTTTTGATTCACAAGATCGCATTACACGCAAGTGAAGAGCATAATACCGACAACAAATACATTTTTAGACAAAAATAATTCCTTACAAATAAGCATGAAATGACTAGCAAATATCAAACTGTAACGTATGAATAATCATGTTAGCATCAACCAAGAGATGTATCCATTAAAATCAAATGAAAGTAATTGCATGGAGACGACCTCGTTAGTCAAGACCAAAAATTTTTAAAATCAAATCAAAACACATTATTCCTGTATGAAAAATCAAAAGTGTTAGAACAATGCATAGCAATTCATGTCCTCCTTTTAACAATATAAGGTTGTATTATTAAAAAAGGGCTGAAGATAATAATCAATAGGGCATGAAATATTCAAAATTTAAATCTCTATAGCATTTAAATCACACTGAAATAAACTAGTTCAGGCCCTCCTTCTAGCGCCAAAATATTGAGTGGTATTTTCACACAGTTGTGAAAGTACACTCTCCTTCAGGATTTGGGCTCCAAATCCCCTCTTGCAAAGAAGTTAAACAAACAACTTCTCCAAGGTCTCCGCTATATTAGCATTTGCATGTGTATCAGTAATCTCAAATAAAGATATTCAATTTAAATGCTTGGAACACCTTAGTGATTGCAAGTAACTGTAAACAAGGGGCAATGTTGGTTTATTTTACCATGAAACTTTGGTGATTGTTCATTGAACCAAAATAGAGCAAATGTGAATTGGTCCTCATATGACCACGATGTAGTGCTCAAGAAATGGAAATTTGTGAAAATGCCATAAAACATAACTCCTTCAATGAAATTGGAATTTTCATGAAGGGAATGTCATCATCGGCTCATGAGTGCAAAACATAAATGAAACTGAAAAAATGAAATTTGACCTTAAAATGGAAATTTTCTATTTTCGGATTTTTTTAAAATCTGTAGTAAAACAACAACTTCGATGAATTTTTAAAAATACTAAACAACTCCGAAAATGAAATTTCAAATTGCGTATTGGAAGTATGAAGTATAACCTACGCAATGGTTAAATTATTTTTGGATTTTGAAGTTTTTTAAATTTTTATTTTAATGCCTGAATATTAAAATAAAGTTAAAATTTCTGAAAATAAAATGCAGAAAAATGAAAATGAAATGCAAAAAAATAAAATGCATTCAGTATGATGCTATCCTATTTCGACAAAACCGAATATGTGAGGTTTCCATGCATGCAACCTAACCTATTGGACCTGCAAAACAAGCACAATCCGGATAAGCTAAGTGTTGGCTCCTAGGGTTTTAAATGAGGTTTTCATATTTAGACATTCGCATGAAGCAACCAAGAAACTTGTATAAAACTCCATTTACAAGCCGAAAATCTGAAAAGGGGGAAAATAGACATTTAATCTTGCATGAAGAAAAACAGCCCAAACAGGTCCAGAATGGCCCTCTTGCCTTCAAAACTGCAACCCTGCTCGCAGCATTTTCCAACCCTTTCTGGCCTCTTTGAATGGCGTATTTAAACTTATGAAAAAATTGTTTCTCCTTACATGACTGTTCGTTTCACTTTCCAATGGCTGTTCGTTTCACCTTCCCTAACTGTTCGTTTCACCTTCCCTTGTGCATGCATGTGTTTTGTTTTCCAAAAAGGCTTTATGTTTCTATTTTGTGGCCCTTCGCCATGAAAATGTAACATGTCGTGATATCGCGACACTTTTGCCTCCTTGCTCTCTTTTGTTGCTTTTAACCGTGAAAATGTAACATGTCGCGATATCGCGACACTTTTTCTTTCTTCTGTTTTGGCCGCAAAAAAGCAACGTGTTGTGATATCGCGACACTTTTTTCTCTTTTTGCCGCGACGATGCAACATGTCGTGATATCACGACACTTTTTCTCTTTTGTCCATGACGATGCAACATGTCGTGATATCGCGACACTTTTTCCTCCTTTGGTCGCGACGATGCAACATGTCACGATATCGCGACATGTTTTCTCTTTTGGCCGTGACGACGCAACATGTCGCGATATCACGACACTTTTTCTATTTTGGCCATGACGATGCAACATGTCGTGATATCGTGACACTTTTTCCTCCTTTGGCCGCGACGATGCAACATGTCGTGATATCGCGACACTTTTTCTCTTTTGGCCGTGACGATGCAACATGTCACGATATCGCGACACTTTTTCTCTTTTGGCCGCAATGATGCAACATGTCGCGATATCGCGACACTTTTTCTTTCTTCTGTTCTGGCCGTGAAAATGCAACATGTCATGATATCGCGACACTTTTTCCTCCTTTGGCCGCGACGATGCAACATGTCGCGATATCGCGACACTTTTTCTCTTTTGGCCATGATGATGCAACATGTCACGATATCACAACACTTTTTCTTTCTTCTATTATGGCCGCAAAAATGCAACATGTCACGATATCGTGACACTTTTTCCTCCTTTGGCTGCGATGATGCAACATGTCGCGATATTGTGACACTTTTTCTCTTTTGGCCGTGATGATGCAACATGTCGCGATATCGCGACACTTTTTCCTCCTTGTGGTGTTTTGCTTTTTCTTTGATCTTTAGCATATGGGCCACTTCGGTCTTCCTGGAAAACATGTAAAATAGGTGGGTCTCCAATTTTGGGGTACGTTGTGGAGCAGCCACAATAGACCCTTTCCCTAACCAAATCCACTTTTGAATCACTGAAGGAAGTTGTAAGTCCCACCCACCATAGAGAGGACCATAGTTCTACCATTATCAGAAGCTTCAAAAAGGTTCTTGTTGACATAGGTTTTGAAAATAAAATGGGTAGACCTACTCTATCAAAGAAAATTAAAAAAGACATTGAAAATCAAGTTGCCAATGGAGTGCAAACAACCTTATTTCCATATCTGTTCAACCAAACTAGGGATGAAAAAAAAAATCCCAAACCTCCCCCCTAGTAGGGCAAAGGAGGCAAGAAATCTACCAAAGTTTCCATATGGGGATCCTATCCTAGAACATTGGAGCTCTCAATAGTGCGACCAAGAAAATATTAGCCCAAACTATTAGGAAAGACCATAAACCTACCATTCTCATTTTGCAAGAAATAAAAATTGATGCTTCTAGAATCAATAACATTACCAATTTAGTGTGGAAGAATTGTCAATGGGCTTCCTCCCCTACTAAAGGATCTTCTGGAGGCCTTCTGTGCCTTTGGGATCCAGAAAAAGTTGAAGGTAGGGTAATTTCATCCTTTAAAAGAACTCTAAACATGGTTTTCTTTTGCAAAGAAAATCAATTCACCTAGGTTTTATCCAACATATATGCCCCTAATAATTCCCTCAAAATATACTCTCTCTGGAGATCCCTGTCCCACATGAAATATGCCTCCTCCAACCTTCCCTAGATGTTACCAGGTGACTTTAGTTCCCCTTTATTTCCCTTCGATAAGAAGGGTGGTAGTTCCAGTCCTTCCAAAAGTATTCAAGATTTCCAAGACTTTGTTGTTGAGAATGAGCTAATGGATATTTAGATCAAAGGTTGTCAATTCACATGGAGCAACAAAAGAGCAGGTTATGAGCACATACAGGTCAAACTAGATAGGTTCTTCCTATCCCAGTAGGCTATTCCCATATTTGGAGACACCTCTCTCATCTCTCTTCCTAGAGTTGGCTCTGACCACTACCCCCTCCTCCTAGAAGCTAACAGGGCTCCATATTTCAAGACCCCATTTAGATTCGAGAACATGTGGATCTAGCACACTGATCTAAGGTAGAGGATATTTGAATGGTGGTGGCTCCCAATCCATGGTTTTGCTATATCTAGAGTTTCCCATAAACTGAAGGCTATCAAGGAAAACCTCAAAATCTGGAACAAAGAGGTGTTCGAGAATATCTTTGAAAATAAATAACAGATCTTGAGTAAGCTCAAAATCTTAGAGTAGCAAATTCAGCATGACCAGTGGACTCCTTAGTTGAGGGAAGAGGAAAGGCAACTTCTGTTAGAATACCACAACATTCTGGCCAAGGAAGAGACCTACTAGAGACAAAAATCTTGAGCCCTATGGCTTAAATATGGGGATGCCAACACAAATTTCTTCCATGCTTCCACTCTAGGAAATTGAAGCACAAAAAAAATCAAGGATCTCATGTTGTTTGACGACACAGTATTGCAAGATATTTCCAAAATCAAAGATGAAGCCTCATCCTATTTTAGCAACTTGATGGGAACCACAACCCCTGATCATCTTGAAGCCCAAGAGATCCTCCTGCAGAACATTCCCCCTCTGGTTTCTCCTAAAATGAATTCCTTCCTTATCCAACCCCTTAGCAAAAATGAAATCAAGCTCACTTTGTTCTCCATGCAAGCTAACAAAGCTCTTGGGCCAGATGGGTTTCCCCCTATTTCTTTCAAACATTCTAGGATATCCTGGAGGAAGACATATGCAATGCCATATTGGAACTTCAATGAACCAAGCTCATTCCTAGAGGGATAAACTCCACTTTCATTGCCTTGGTTCCCAAATCCCCTCAATGCAAATCCATGGTAGACTTCCGACCTATAAGCCTATGCAACATCATCTATAATATCTTAACTAAATATTTAGCAATTAGGCTTAATAGGATCCTTCCCATGATCATAGATCCCTATCAAGGAATTTTAGTTGAATGTAGATCCATCATTGATAGCATCATCTCTCTTCATGAAACTCTTCACTCAACATCGTGCAACAAAAAGGTGGCCATGTTTCTAAAGTTGGATATCAACAAAGCTTTTGATAGGGTAAACTAGGATTTTCTTTTAAAATTCCTCTCTAGGTTTGGAATTCACAAGGAATGGATTGATCTCATCAAGGGTTGTATTTCCTCCCCCTGGTTCTCTGTTTTAGTCAATGGATCAACAACAAGTTATTTCCCCAGCTCTAGAGGCATTAGGTAGGGAGATCCCCTATCCCCTTTCCTCTTCATTATTCTTGTTGAATCCTTAGGGAGAGCCTTCAAAGTTGCTTTCTCTATAGGGAGTTTTTCTAGGATCAAATATTCATCTAATTCCCCACTCCTGTCCCATAAATAGTTTGTATATGATACCATCATCACTACCTTAGCCTCTATTCTTCAAGCTAAGTCCATAAAATCCATCCTTGATACCTATGCTTTAGCATTCGGGCAAGAAATTAACTATCTGAAAAGCAAATGCTACTTCCTCAACACCCCTGGTAATAGACAATGCAAGATCACCCGCATCCTTCAGTGTTGCATTGCTGACCTCCCCACCTCTTACTTGGGTCTTCCCCTGTTCACTAAAAGCCCTAAAGAGTCCATGTGGGACAATGTCATAGAAAGGATCAAACGAAAACTCATAGTATGGAAGGGTTCTCTCCTATCTCAGGCAGCTAAAAAAACTCTCACTATGGTAGTTTTCAAAAGAATCCATGTCTATTTCATGTTGGTGTTCAAATTTCTAGCTTCTATGCACTCCAAGATTGAGCAAATTCGAAATAACTTCCTATGGTTGAGCTCGGAGGAAAAGAAGAAATTTCACCTAGTAATTTGGGATAGAGTTTACCACCCTAAATCCCAAGGAGACCTCGAGCTCAGGAGAATAGCCAACATGAACCTCACCCTCCTTTCCAAATAGGCATGGAAAATCTTCACCAACTACAAAGTCGAGTGGGTTTCCATCGTTCAAGCCAAATACCTCCAGAACCTATCTCTGTTGGAGGCCAACATTCCCACCAATGGGTCTACTTTCTGGCGGGATGTCATTTAGGCTAAATCCCTCATCATCAAAGGCACTCGATGGAAGCTTGGTAATGGGTCAAACATTAGCTTCTGGGATGATGCATGGATAAAATATAAACCTCTCTCAAAAATCCCTGAGGTCTCCATCCTTAGACCTATCCTAGATAGAAGGTGGGGTAGCCAAGTCATGGACTTTATTGACAACCAACACAAATGGAAAGCTATTACCACTACCAATGAAAGTGAGCAAGTTGTTAGAGTAGGGAATATCTTGTCCCACTTACTCAGAACCACTATCATACCAACTGTTACCACCCCTAACTAACCCATCTAGAAAGGAAATTATAGCAAGGATTTTTCCATCAAATCTACCTATTCCCTCCTGCTCAGTTCCCAGATCCCCTCTATTCCCTTCAGCTTGGTGTGGGTTAAGCACCTCATTCCCAATATTGGTTTCTTTTCTTGTACTACCATCCAAAACAAAGCCCTCACTATAGATAATCTTATGAAAAGAGGCATCCCTATCCCAAACAGATGTCACCTGTGCTTATCCAATTGGAAATCTATCAACCACCTATTCATGGATTATGAGTTTACCAAGGAAGGGCTAAGTCACATTCTGTATACTTTTTAGATTCAATGGGCCCCTCCCAAATCCCTCTTGGACCTCTTTATCCAATGGCCAAACCCGTTCAAAAATCCCAAAGTTTCTTTCCTATGGAAGGTTTACCTCCATCATTTCCTATGGTAAATTTGGTTAGAGAGGAATCGTAAAATTTTCTCTACCTTGTCTAATGACCCCATGTCCACAGCTTCTAAAGCCATCACTTATGCTGCTAAAAATTCCCAACTACTTCCCTACCCCAATCCTCCTAGTTGCAGCTTAGAAGCTGAGATTCTCAGGTCTTTGAAAATCCCCATCCCTTCCAATGCGACACCTCCCCTGGCCCACCCCATAAATAAGGCTCATTGGGAACCACCTCATGAAGGATGGTTGAAACTCAATTTTTATGGTGCATCCAAAGGGAATCCAGGTAGAGCAAGAGCGGGTGGGGTTGTCAGGAACCATAAAGGTGAAGTAGTTATAGCTTTCTCTTATAACTTAGACCACCAAAAAAATAATGTGGTTGAAGATTAGGGTTTATGATGAAGTATGCATCTCATTAGGGATTCCAAAATAAAGCTCCAATTTGAAGGGGATTCCCTCAATATCATCGAATATATAAACAACGATATGAATCCACCATGGAACATTCAATCCCTAAACTAGGAAATGGAGAACCTCATTGGTTAGCAAAAGCAGGTCGTGGCTGCTCATGTGTACCATGAAGCCAATAATCTTGTTGATGGTATTAAAAATATGGAAATAACCCAACAAAACATCTCCATTTGGTACAGTTCAATCTTGCCAAGTATCATCCACATAGCATCAGTGGATTGGCCAAGGCCAACCAGGTGCATTTAATTTTTTCTCTACTGCTCCATGGATTTTATAATTCTGGTTTTACAGGTTTTATGTTGTGATAGTTCCCGAGTGATTTCTTTGAACCGTGCACCCCATATCCATCAAATTATTGGCCACTCATCTGGCCCATCTGGTTGTGATGCTAGAACTCGATTACTCTTGTCAACCTTCACCAGTTTTCAAGACAACTCACGTAGTCTTGACCATGATTGCATCGAAGCCACCCCGCCTAAGTTTTTTTCTATCCCCACTATCATCTTGTGCCTCGGGTGTTTTATCTCCACCCGTGTGGATATTTATTCAAGGTCCCCCACAAATACCCAATATCCTTTCCATATTCACTACCTCCCTACCTATTGTCACCCCTTAGTTACTGGTATAACCAATGTCTCATTTAACACTTATTTAAATAGGAGGTGGTTCACCTTGCAATCCTTCATTCTTCTCTTTTGCCATCCTAGCCCCCTATATAGCCTTCCTACTTCCCTCCTCTGGCCCCTCATATCCACTGCCATGGCCTACCTAGAGTCGAGTAGCCTTTAATTCGATACCCTATCTGTCTCCTTTTTGCAAGCTCAATGCCTCATTCTCTTTCTGTCCAAATTCAAAGGTGTTGAGCCTAAAATTACTATAGATTTTGTTAAATATTGATCGAATGGCCATGTTTCTATGCATAATATTCGATTCAATATTATGCCAAAACTCATCATCGAGGTATTTTATCTTCCCCTATCAGGGCATTTGGTCTGATTAGACAAGCACAATTGGGACCAGGAGCTTGATGGTTTCCCCAATTATCAAGAATTCAAATGGATAGGAGTCACCCTCGACCGTGAATCCCTCCCCTCACCTTGGCCCATCATCATTGTCCCCCTACTCCAGTACCTTTCATGTGATGACCCATCTAAAACTTTATCTAGTTTTCATCTTGCATTGGTGAATCACCTACGGGGTTTTAAACCCATGAACATCCTAACCTTCCTCCACCGCTCCATTCAACTCTCTGTTGTTAGCACCCACAAGAAACACTCGCCTTCCACTATGTCGCTACCTCCATCCCACCGCCAATTTTGGCCAACCCCCTCCAATCCAAACCTCCTCATCCCTCCTCCACATATAGTCCTTCTCACTCCCTATCCAATGAACCCTTGGTGAGCGAGGAAGCCCCTAAAGTCCAAAATATTATCTGTAAAAAGGGATCCTTGTCTGCTGCTTCTCCCCCATCCAACAAACTCGCTACTGTAAGTGGAAGCAAACTGACGTTAGATGAACAAAAATCTAATGTTGAAGGGAGCACTTCCCATGTTCGAACATCTTCCAAAGTTAAAAAAGTTAAGTTGAAGACTATTCCCCTATCCATATCTTTGAGGACATTAGTGGGAATTCAAACCTTGACACTGCAATTTCTAGTAGAATCTCCTGCATGTTCCTTAAAAGTTTCATTGTAGCTTTCAAGAGTGCCAATGAAGCCATGAATTAGTTCCTTCAGTAGAGAACAACTACCAATAAGGAGGACTCCTCAGAAGCTAAAATTCACTAAGCTAGTTTCTAGGTTTGTGTTTCAGATGCTACAAGTTTAAGGTTTTTATTTGGTTTTTGGTTTTCCTAATAGACTTTGCTACATATTTTATGATTTTACCATGTATTTTAATTCTCTATTCCTAATATGGCCCCTACATGGGTTCTGGTTAGGACTCCATCGAATTTTAGTCTTTGTGAACAATTACCTTTGCATGGATATTTTTGCTAGTCTAGATAGTTCTGTCATCTCCTACGTGGAAAATCTGGTTTCCATCCTCCCTTGCATAGGAATTTTGTTTTTTCTCATGGTTTTCTTCCTCGATATGGAATATTTTGATATATCTATAGAGGTTTTTTGTGGATCTGATATTGGGACCCAGTCAAAACCCTAATAATAGAACCACTAAATTACCAAAAAAACAACCATTATTCCTATTTTATTTTTACTTATGTATTTCACACAATAGCACATGGATGGTTGTACATTTTTAGGGTATGCTATTCTACCATAAATCTGGAATCAACAACACCTAAAATAGCAATAAAAATCCACCAATAATATAATTATTGAGATTTACCTCGGATCCCCATACATGCATACACAAAATCTGGTCTAAATGAGAATTTATATTATTCTGGGTATTGTACACAGGTAGTGTACAACATTACACAACAATAAATAAATTACAACATTAAATCCTTCTCATTCCATGGATAATCCCTGGGTAACATTGACAATTGCACCCAACAACACAACCATTACTGAACTACAACCAACCATCAACCAACAACACCAAAAATTTGAATGGGGGGCTTATAATGGTTGTCCAGGTCATTCCAAAGAAGTTTTTTGAGACAATTCATTATTTACAACTGCCCGTACTCACATTAATAACAATAATTTAATGTTTACTAAGGTTTAATTTGATTTTCATCAAATTACATTTCATCCGCATGTCTTTCCATTTCATTTAATTTCACATGCATTTTACCTTTATTTATTTTTTTAATTTATTTTCTAATTGTACAATTCCACCCAATTGTATGTTTTGCTTGCCAATTGTACAATTTATACCAAATTGTACATTTTACTTGCCCCTTGTACAATTACACCAATTGTACATTTTTATTCAATATTGTGCAAATCCAAACTTTATTCTTGCTTCTTATATGGATTTGCCTACCTACAATTACATTTTAAGGTTAATCATTTGGATCATTTTTCTTTCATGTTTAAAGCAACATAAAAATCAATTCACTCATCATTTCATTAAGTTTCATGAACAATCAATAGCATAGCATAATAAAATATTACCAACATAGGCCCCTTGTTAACAATTATTTGCAAATCACTAAGGTATTCTAAGCACTTATTTGACACATTTTCAAACATACAAGCACATATTAAGTAAAAGGAACCTTGGAGAAATTTCTATTTCTTTGCAAGAGAGGGTTTTCATTTTAAAATCCTGGTTTTGATGGTGATTTTGCAATTGGGTTAAATTTTCCCTCAACAATGACATGATTAATTCTCCAAATCTAGCAGATGACATCCATTTGATCCCTATGCCGCCTCAACTCGAGGAGGGATCCCATATGTCAATTGAGGACACAATTGACATAGATATTAGCATCGACCTTGAATATTCTAAAATGATCAATTTGGAACAGTTTTTCCTTGCAGAGCAAGCCGATTACACAACTCTCTTGAAAAATAATAAGGAGGCTTTTGCTTGGTCTTAAAAATACATGATGGGTCTCAACCCAAATTTGGTTGTGCAAAACTTAACACTTAATCCAAAAATTAAACCAGTCAATTAAAATCTCTGCAAGATGCATCCAACAATAGCTTTAATGATTAAATATGAACTAAAAAATTTGTTGTATTCGGGGTTCATTCAACCTATCGACTACCCTGACTTGGTGTCCAACATGGTCCCTATTAGAAAACCATATGGGAATATTTGCATATGTACTAATTTTTGCAATATTTTTAAAGCTAGTCCAAAGGATGAATTCCCACTCACAAACATTGATGCACTCATTGACGCTACTATCGATCATAAAATATTATCTCATGGATTATTTTTTGGGTTACAACCAAATTTGAGTCAACCTGGAATACCAGCCCAAATTAACTTTCACAACTCCTTGGGAGTCATTTTGCTATAAAGTCATGTCATTTGGCCTTAAAAATGTTGGTTCTACCTATAAGTGGGCCATGACATACATACTTCATGATTACATGTATAAAATACTGGAAGATTATATGGATGACCTATTGGCCAAATCCTTTCTGCATCACAAACACATTGATGTGCTAAGAAAGGTCTTTGATCGCCTATTAGAGCACAATGTACAACTAAACCCCAAGAAGTGTGTTTTTGGAGTAAAATCTAGAAAATATTAAGTTTCATATTATCTACATGAGAAATCAAAGTTGATTTGGCTAAAGTCAAGGTAATTCTAGAAATGCTCCCCCTACCAACCTTAAGCAGCTTCACAGCTTACAAGGGAAGGTCGCATCAATTCGATGCTTCATAGCACAACTTTTGAATAGATGTCAATAAATGAATTGATTGTTACAAAATTTGGTCACCTTTAATTGGGATGACGAGTGTCAAAAATCCTTTAAAGAAATTAAGCAATACTTGGTGTCTCTACTAGTACTAGCTCTACCTCGACCATGTGTGCCATTATTATTATACATATCAACTACTAAAATTACCTTAGGTACCATGTTGGATTAGAAGAACAAGGCCAATAAATAACAAGATATTTATTACATCAATTGCACCTTGGTCAGGTACAAGCTCAAGTATGCGTATGTTGAGAAGCTTTGATTAGTAGTAGTCTTTTCTACAAAGAAGCTTCAATATTACATGTTAAATCAAACAACATATGCAATTTATAAATAAAAACCTCTATGGTACATGATGATTCAAGCATATCATAACAGTCGTATTGCAAAGTGGATAATGTTATTGATAGAATTTGACATCAATTTCATAGGTCAAAAATCTATTAAAAATCAAGTTATAGTTGATCAACTAGTAGAGGCTCCTACCTAGGATGATAAACCTCTTACAATCGAGTTACCTAATTATTTAGTCTTTACATTATCAGGCTCGCTAGAACCCTAAGAACAATAAAATAAAGCTGATATGGCACTATTCTTCGATGGTTCTAAATGTGACCAAGGGGTGGTATAGGAATTGTATTTTTCATGCTACAAGGGGCTCATATTCCCCTTTCATTTAAACTTGAAAAACCATGCACCAACAACAATATCAATTAAAAATACCTGATTTTGGGTCTTCATCCAACTCTTGCCATGAAAAGCAAGAAGCTCAACATCTTTGGTGATTCCTTGCTCATTGTCAACCAGATTAAGGAAATTTACCAATGCAAGTGTCTAATATTAAAATCATATAAAGCCCTTGTGGATAAATTATTAACTAAATTTGAATGGTATGACATCGAGGTGGTTCCTTGCTCTTCTAACTATTTTGTGAATACAATGGCTTCCTTGGCATCCTTAATTCTAGAAAACCCATCTAATGATGTCACTACTATTCAAGTCAAAATACTCTCTCAATCTGCAATCTCGTGAGATAATTTTAAATATGAGGAAGATATCCACATGATTTAGATTGAACCATACCAAGATCGGTTCTCTCAAATACATGATTTTTTGAAGCATGCATCCTTGGGGTCCTTGGTCCCATAGATTCCTTTTAATAACACCATGACCATCTATCTCAATAACATATCCTAATCCGCATTTGTGCAAGTTGATTCACAAAAGGAGCAAGTAGTTCATTTAGTCAAAACTTAACCATATCAAGATTGGTTCACTCAGTTAAAATATTTCCTAAAACTTGATCATAGTCCTTCGGGATTGTTGCATACTGCTAAATAGACATTCAATCAAAAAAGCAATAAATTATGTCTTATTAGGAGATATATTGTGCCTTCAAAGCTATGATTACCTTCTTCTTCGTTTCTACGTGGGCAATCTCTCAAGCTCATGATGGTGCTTGCGATGGACATTTTAGCAATATGGATATCACTAAGTGTATCCTTTGAATGGGTTATGACTAGCACACCATGAATAAATACTATTTTACTTATGTCAATAAGTGTGTTAAATATCAACATCATGCTAATCTATCTGTACAACCATAAAGATGCGCACCCAATATTGCAATTGCGTAAAATGAAGTAAAAAGCGATATTCAAACACAAATTGATAAAGACTGAACAATTAAGTAAAATGCATATTTATTTCCTTCTGGAACCAATTCATGTATTACAAATGAATCCCTCTTAGGGATACCCCTTTTTTATATGAAATTACAATGTTGTAATCCCCTTGGGGATACAATGCACTTTTCAAGCCTTTAAGGTGACACAAACTGCTCTAGGGTGGAGTGAACCCTCTTCTTCATGTTGAGAAACGAATTGGATGGTTGAATATCCTTTGAATATAATTCCCTATGGTCAAGAAACAACATAAAAGCATTAAATCATATGAAGCCTCTCATGATGAGGCCCTTTAAAGGAAATATACACAAATATAGCATAACAATACAAAATCAAGAAAGCAGATAAACCATGCTAAACATAAGCAAATCTTATAAATATTGTTAGAAATATGTAAATAAGGACTACAACTACCAATATAATGGATCTAATGTATGAAATAAAGCATTATAGCATGGAAAGAAACTAATTATGCCCTACTTGCTAAAATAGAGTAAATCTAATCAATTGCTTAATCTAGTCAGTTAGAGTCTTTAAACTACCAAATCAAGTACTAAATTGATTAATATGACCTAGCTAAGCATATTGTAAAAGGGATAGTAAGGGAATCTTATACTTGTTGCAAACCATAGCTTGGATGAGCGGTCTACACTATAAACCGTAGTTGAAATTCATGGTGAGCAACTAAACAGTTTTGCTCTCCAAATCAGGGATTGTGGGATTGATCCTCCTTGTCAAATTGATGATCAAGGGTCGCCTCAATGTTCTCTGATAGGTTTGGTAGTTGAATTTCTTGATAGGGCCTCTGTTTTCCCAAATTTGCATTTCTTGGCGTTCTAGATCCCTAGGGAATCCATGGGACAATTTGTCATGATGCTTGGGTTAGCAAAGTGATAGCAACAAATATCTCTCTTAGTGCACTCAAGTGAGTCCACAATTCGACAGGGCTTTGCTGCTCTAATCTCCAATGCTCTATCATATGATTTGCCCTAATTCAAAGGGGTATTTATAGGACTACCCAAGGGCTAGGGGTGGCTTCATGGAGAAGCCAAGATCAAGAAGGGGTGGTTAGGATAGTTGGATTGGAAACTTTCATCCTTTAACTGCCTCCTTCTAGAAAAAATGGTTGTTCAAACCGATTTGGCTCGAATGAAGGCCAACTAAAATTTAGTTAAGACCACAGGTGACAGTTGTGGTTTAGACTGTAAACCATAGGTTTCAATCATGGTTTAGATTGTAAACCACAGGTTTCAATTATGGTTTAGACTATAGACCACAGGTCTCAGCTACAGTTAAGACTGATTAGGCCAAGGATCCCAAATTGAGTGGTTATAACCACTGATCTATCTTGGAATTTGTCCAAGATCTTCCATATGGTCTTTTATCATGTCCATATGAGTAGTCACCATCAACATGATGTGTTTTAGGTATCTACACTATCACACATATCTTTGAAGGCCTTACAATCGATACATTCGTTATGGCCTTTTCCCAGTGGTATTTTGACTTAATTAGAAAAATATCACCCCCTTCTTCGATTTGGCACACATTTATTCTAACAACCATAGAATATTTTACCAAATGGGTAGAAGTAATTCCTCTTACCACTACGACTAGACCTCATATTGTGGAGTTTGTTTTGCATAACATCATATGTCATTTTGGTATCCCATCCAAGATCATCTTGGATAATGGACCTTCATTCAAGAAAAATATATGAGAGCTTTGTGTTCCAAGTACAACATACAACATATATTATCAACACCTTATTATCTATAGAGTAATGGTCAAGAAGAGGCATCGAACAAAATAGTTATTGTTATTCTTAAGAAAACTGTCAAGGATAATCACAAATATTGGCACCTACAACTACCTCTTGCATTATGGTCTTATAGACCTAGCATTTGAATGCCAACTAGAGCAACTATGTTTTCACTAGTATATGGCACCAAGGCCATCATACCCTTGGAATTGAAAATTTTGTTATTGTGCATTTCACTACAAGATTTTATCGAAGATGATTCTGCATGATAAGCTCACCTCGATCAGTTGATCCTTCTTGATGAATGATGCATTAATGCTCTCGAGAACCTTCACATTTATCAATATTACCTTAAACAAGCTTATGATATAAAAGTCCATCTTAGGGACTTTAAATTTAGGGATCTTTTGCTTAAAGATAACTAGTAGAATTCAAACTTGCCACCCCACTTACAAGATATATTTGCGGTAAATTGGTTAGGCATGTTCATTGTCACCTAGAAGATAGGGCCAGAGACTTATTATTTAGTTTTTCTAGATGGTGTTGAGGAACCTAAACCTCTTAAAATTATCCACTTGCAGGAATTTCATGCATGACACACAATGCATTTAAAAAAAACAATCAAATAACAAGAACAAAAACAATACAAAATCAAAAATCACAAAAACATTGCATTGCTTACATCATCATGCATTGCACATTTATTGATTAGTTTCATTAGGCATATTCATTCATTGCACTTACATTATATTATGTATTTCTTGCATTGCTACACATGGCACCACGCTTGTAGGATTGTCATTAATATTAATCCAACAATTTTATCATATCATAATTTACACTTTTTCTTATGATATTTTGATTATTAAGGAGTCCTCGTAAGATATGCTAAATATCAGATGACCATCAACAATGATGTTCATAAGACCATTGAATATTTAATACACACTTCTTAGTTTTCAAAATTTCATAAGGAAAACACACACATCCACATATCATTTCCATCCATATTTCCTATCCTAGGTGTTTGTGTATTTCCTCTCATCCAGTAAGTTGTTATCGGGTTTTTCAATCATTCAACTATTCCTAGTTTTGTTTTAAAATTTTATAGAAATCTATTTTTATTTTTGAAGGTAGTGTCTTGCTTTGATAGTACCTTGTATATCTCAAAATCCCAACACAGACTCACATATTTAAATCTGATTTTTAACAAGGAAGGATGACACTACAATGTAGTCCTTGCACCTTAAGTGAAAGGTTTATCTTGCTCGTCCTATTATGCACATGGTCTAGAATTCTAATAATTGACAAAAGGACAAGCTCCCCCCTATCCAAAGTAATAAAATTCCTTGCTATTCCACAAAACAAGCAAGTATTCCTCAAAAAAAAAATCAAATAACAAAAACAATACAAAATCAAAAATCACAAAAACATTGTATTGCTTACATCATCATGCATTACACATTCATTGATTAGTTGAATTAGGTATATTAATTCATTGAATTTGTATTAGATTATGTTGTTCTTGCATTACTACACATGGCACCACACTTGTATGATTATCATTAGTCTTAATCCAACCTTTTTATCATGTCATCATTTGCATTTTTTCTTGTGATATTTTGATTATTAAGGAGTCCTCATAAGATAGGGTATATACTAGATGACCATCAGAAATGATGTACGACCACTGACTATTTTATGCACACTTCCTATGTTTCAAAAGTTCATAAGGAAAACACACACATCCACATATCATTACCATCTGCATTCCTCATTCTAGGTGTTTGTGTATTTCCTCTCACCTAGAAAATTGTTATAGGGTGTTCAATAGGTTTTTTCGATAATTCAACCATTCCTAGTTTTATTTTCATATTTTGTAGAAAGCTATTTTGATTTTTGAAGGTAGGGTCTTTCTTTGATAGTACCTTGTATATATCAAAATCCCAACACAAATTCACACATTTAAATCTAATTTTCAACAAGGAAGAATAACACTACAATGTAGTCCTTACCCCTTAAGCAAAGGGTTTCCCTTGCTTATTCTATTATGTGCATGGTCTATAATGATACAAATTGACAAAAGGACAAGCCCCCTACCCAAAGTAATTAAATCCCTTTCTCTTCCACAAAACAAGCAAGTACCCCTAAAAACAAAAAGTGGTTTTCACCACTAAGAAAAATCCTCTTGCTTCTCCTAAAAAATTGAGCAAGTATCCCACATAAATACAAAGAAAAAAATCAAAATAAAAGGAGGTAAATAGCTTAAATTCTTAGAATCCTCAATCACTCAAACACCATGGGGTAATCTCCATCACCAATAATGGGCTATGGACATTGGCTTGGTAGTGGAGTAGCCTTATACGTGGTGATATTTCTGTCACATTAGCAACCTTCTTTTGTACAAACCAATCTTAGCTTGTGGATGAGCTAGCTCTTGGTGACTTGTATTACTTAGAGTATAGTCCAACCAAGTACAAAATCAAGACAATGTTGACCATAGGGTTATCTCCATTACAACAATGGGCTCTAATATTTGGTCTGGTAATGGGGTAATATTATGCATCACATTAATGAATTCATTATGCATGCACTTGGATAATGAATATATGGGTCTTTCTAGAAGATTTTTATGTTTTAGAAGTCGTGTATATCTGATATACGACTTTTTATTGGTCAACGAGGGTGTTTGAGTCTCATGAAAAACCTTTTTTTTCCCTTGTGACATCTCACTATTTCACATCCATCATTTACATTTTGTCATATTACATATGGTTGACCTTCAAATGTATGACTTTTATGAAAAGGTTACCGATCTATGACTTTTATACATTTTGTGGTGCTCACACTTAGGTTGTTTTACATCTTAGATTCATTCATTATGTTTCACATTTAAACATACAACTCATAGCTTGCATCATCATGTCATTAGCACATAACATACATGCATACATCTAGGTATACATTCTAGATCTATAATATCAAAAATATACTACAAGTGCATCTAGGCATACATCTATGCATACATACATACAATTTCTAGGCATACATCCATCATCCATCATTGCATCCATATGTGCATCCATACATGAAATAAACACAAGCAATAAAAAACATGATAAGATAACTAAAAAGATAATATCATATATATATCATGGAAAGTACATCCTGGTACAAAAATACCTATAGGCTACAATAGAGTGGGTCCTTAAACCTCACACTCAAAAATAGAAGCATATACATAACATAATTAGGCTTTCCCCACATCATTGGTCTCACCACTGCACTTAGCCTTATCTCAATGAGGCTACCTTGATCCACTAGCACCTAAATTTTATGGATGGTTTAAGTATTTGGGAATCTGTAGTCTCACAAATGGAAATCTAGAATCGCTACGATGACTCTATTGTGATATCTCTACTAAAACTTGTGATGGTAGTCATCCATATAACCGCTCCACCTCATCCTTCAACGAAGAGATATAATCTTTATTTGAGCATCGATGAGACGTATAGTGGGATAACATCCCCTACATAATCAATCACCTAATATTGAAGCCTAACCATGTCACCTATGACCTCCCCACTTGTACCCTACCCTACAACCACCTCTTCCACTACTTAGACATGTCCAACTGCTATGCCTACCAACTAAACCTATAGAGCATCATTCTCTCCTATCACCTCTACAAGCTACAAATGCAGAGCATATTGCTCTATTATGACTCTGATCACCTGTACCCATAGAGCATATAATTTTATCATCAGTATCCTAGCCTCATCCTTTAGGCTCTCAATATAATTCTGAAGGATGTCTCTCTCCTCACTAAATCTCCTCCATAACAGCCTATCACTATCTAATTGGATCTGTAGAGATACCATTATGGTATCCCTCTCTACTAGTCGAGCTTGTAGTATATAGATATGATATCTAAGAGTATCCTCCTAAACCTAAGTATCCTCCTCATCCTCAACCTCCTCCTACTGCTCCCCCTCTCAAAAGTCTACCCCACTTCCCCTCAGTTTAACGATGCACTCATCGCTCTATAGAGTCCCTCTCATCCATTGTAGCCCTAACCTACCCCCCACTACCAACTCTACCTCTCTGCCATAGTATATTGATCCACCTATTAAGTGTATATTTTGCCCAATTGTAAAATACCACCACATGTAGAGTATTGAATAGAAAACTCTCTCTTGAAAAGAAACCAAATGACAAAAATTCAACTTCTCCAAGGTTCTAGTAAAATATCTAAAGATTGTAATAGTTCTAGAAATAATTCAATAATGCATGTGACCATAAACAAAGGGCTTTGTTGGTTCTAAACAATGCTTAGTGATTGAAAGATCTAACTGAAAAGCTAGTGTAAAATAAAAGCAATTATTTTTAGGATTTTTTAAATTGATGCTACCCTGAATCCCTATTAGTAAAGTATTTTATCTTCACTTAAAAGGTTTCAAATGATAAAATGTGGAATTTTCCACCTCATTTTAATGTCCGTGCCTTTAATATGAAGTAAGTTTTAGATAGTTGGGTTCATTTTATCTTCCTTATGTTGATGCCACTACCCTAATAGTAGTTAGTAGAAGTTAGTGTGTTAGCAATGTTAGCAAAATTAGATTTCATTTCTTATCTTAATTTAATGTAAAATAGCATGTTAGTATCCCTCCTAAACCTTGTGTTTTATCTAAAAGCTTAGATTAATGAATTTTGGAGGTGCAAAAATTCTGTAAAATGACCAGAATGGAAATAACTTGAAAGCTTAACAATTCTGGAATGGACCAGAATAGAAATGAAACTAAAAGGAAATTAGCAAAAATTCTGGAAAAGGACCATAATGGAAATAAAAATAAAGTGAAATTATGGATGGACCAGCATGAAATGATTGAATGCTTGAAATAAAATGAACTTAACAAAAATGAATAAATAAAAAATGCAGATTTGGTTAGCTAAAAAAGTCAAATTCTGAATTAGTTTAGCAAGCTCCTCCCTGTAAAATCCCAAGTTATGAGGTAATCATAAAACAACCTGAATTAATGGACCTGCAACATAAGCACAATACCATTAAATCAAGTGCAATACTCAAAGGAAATAATAGATAAATTGCATTATCTTGACCTTTGCCTATTGCAACCCATTTCATGGCATAAGACAATGGCTAGAAGTCACTAAAATGCAGAAATTATAAGACACTAAAAACGTTAGTTTTATGATTAGAAACCCTCATTTTTATTTTTCTCACAAAAGTTTGCTACCCTCTCAAAATCTGAAAAATGCTCTTTCTTATTGCTTTTCGGAATGTTACATCATTTTCAGCCCCGCCCTAAATAGGTAGGATAGCAAGGTATAAATAATTCTTAGAAGTCCTTTCGCTTCAACTTATTTCACAATTAAAATAATAAATGGATATAAGAAAATAATCCATCATCATTTTCTATGATTTAATACAATAAAATAACACTTCTAAACATTATTTTAAACAATAATAAAACTAAAAACATAATCTTACGTAACTCCTTATGTCTCCCTTTCTCTCATCACATAGGCATTCTACCCAAGAACACCCCTTTGCACCCATCAAAATGAATAAAAAAAAAAATTAACTATACCTTATAACCCCTATGATTTTAAGCCTCCTTTAAAACATTGAATATAATCAAACAACATTCCCATTAAAATAAGGTAGGCCAATCTCATTCAGTGAGATTTTCACTATGTTCTTCGAAACCACGGCCTGATGGTATCTCTTCGAAGCCATACCAAACGTGCCCAAGTATTGGGATGACATCCCCCATCCTGGGCACTTTGATTTCCATATAACCCAGTGAGGCCATCATGCCATCAATGCAGCCATCATGTTGTCAACACTACATCATGGTGCTACGATTGACGTAGCCATGGCACTATCAAAACAATGTTGCCATGGTGCTATGTTAGATCATAGCCATGGCACTGTCAACACCACATCATGGGGCTACCATTGATGTAGTCATGGCACTGTCAACACCACATTAGGTGGCTACCATCAACGCAACCACTGCGTTGTCAAACCTTTGCCATGGTTGTTGAGATCCTTGCTCTCGCACTCACACTATGCAATACCAACAAAAAACCTTCCATGCTCTTGAGGTATACCTTTATCTCCATCGATTAGGGTTATGGGTTTCCCTAATAATGTTCTTTGTTGGCTTGTTTGACGGCATGCCTTTGGTTTCAACCATTTCGCTATCAAATCCAATGTCTTATGTGTTGTCCTCCTGAAACCCTAATGCTATATTTGGACCGCTTCCTCTTTTTCCAGCGTTACATAGCCTCAAACATTTTGGAATAGCCACCCTTGCCTTCTCCTACAACCAAACGTAACATGGTCAAACATATTATTATCACATCCTTTGTAAAGTATATTATAATAATATTATTATATACAATATAATAATGTTATTATAATAATAAAATTTTAGAATAAAATAATCATAATAATATTATTATAATAATAATATTTTAGAACATTATGATATAATCATAATAATATTATTCTAATAACATTTTAGAACATCATAATAATATTACTATTATATACATAATATAATTAATGTAATTATATTAGGTAGATAATAGCATATTATTTTCTATCACAATTTCTTTGTACCTTTTGTATCGTCTTCTTGTTTTAGGTAATGTTTTGGTCAGGCCTTGCTTTATTAAACACATTCCATCAAATTAGATAGTATGAAGAACATTAAACTCTATTTATCAAAATGGATTTTAATTAATCTAAACATTAATGCCTAGATTAATTAATCATTAAATATAAAATAATTAAAGCAATTAAAATCATTAACATAAATGGTCAAACATCACTATTCTTACAAGACAAAGAAAACAAAAAACCTTTAATACAAAAACATGACAAGTGGGTCCCAAAGAAGTTTGGGGTGGTTGTGGAAACTCCACAACAAAATGGCTACTCTGTTGGGAAAATCTCCTAAGCATTTCGGTGAGAACCCAAAAAGAAAATCTGAAAACACACTCCAAACCAGAAAGCATCCAGCATCAGCAAATGCATAAATAATGTCAATAGACTCATAAGAACAACAAAATATTAGAATCATGCAATATTAACTCTGTGTGTGTGAAGTACTCCACACCTTATTTTTTGTAACTTTTTTGCATTGCATCACCAATTTTACTTGACTAGAATTATCGCAATGAATATGGAGAGCTTTGAGGGTAAAATTTTTTATAGCATGGGCAGCACATTCTATGGTGGTTTGTGCAAACACCTCAAAAATGTCTAACCATCTTAGGATCAAATGTGTGTGAGATGAATTCATTGACCAGATCTAGAGCTTGGTTATGAGCCATCATCATCAAGGGTCAGTGTGTGCAAGTGGACCTTAGAGCTTTGGGGAATCATATTCTCAACCAAGGTGTGATGAGAATATAACCCTATCCTTTACTATTCTCATATTTGACCAAAATAATTAAACTGATTATGGATGAGGTCATCAGACTAATCTATCCTTATGACGGACATAAATCTCAACCTTGTAGGAGTCATGTCACTACAGGCATAGTGTACTCGACTGCCAATCAAGTTTCTATAGCCCCGGTGGAGGTTAACCCCATAGTCTAGTCTTCTTTGCTTGGATTTGCTCTATATATATATATATATATATATATATATATATATATTAAAGAATTTTGGGGATGACTACCCATCCTTCTAAGGGACAAGTAGTACGATCCTTACAATTCAATTTAGAGTTTTGGGGAATCAGATTCTCAACCAAGGTATGATGAGAATTTGACCCTATCCTTACTACTCTTATTTGTAAATCATGCTAGTGGTGATAACCACTGTTTTATGAGCATAAATATTGTAGTGGTAAAAACCACTATTCATGGACTATGTGCAAGGTGGGATAGACCAGAATTATATTTTCACCTCACATCCCCATCCAAGTATGGTTTCATATTATTTTACCCAATATGTTGGACATGGACAGAAATGTGATAGACCCACGACAACTTTGGTAACAGTTTCCAAACCTAAGATCTTCTTAGTGTTCTTTGTGCCTTTGATCCCAAGATAATTTGACTTCACTTTTAGTTTTTGGGTTTAGCATATGGAGGTGGATTGGTCACGATATTTATATTATAAGAATGTGCCCTTGAGACATGGGTGGATGATATGCAAAAATCAAAGACTTCATGCTTCATGAGCTGCAAATAATATTCACATTTTCAAGGCCTTTTGCCATATGATTCCAATGTTTCACATCCTTTTAGTCTTGGTTGACATTCGTATACACATAGGTTGACCTCTTACTCTTACAATCCAATCCAAAACTGGACAACCTTGACACACTAAAAACTCTTGAAATCAAAGAAAACAAAATAAATAGGAAATAAAACTGACAAGACAAAAAATCAAGCAAGCTGATTAGTGTACATATAATACAATGAATCTACCCTTAGGCCTGAAAATAATGCTTTAAATGAATTCCATTGATGGTTAAGGCCAAATCCTTTCCATCCAAGTTTTTTAATCTAAAACTATTTTCACCTAGGACTTTGGATATTAGATAAGGTCCTAGCCACAAGCAATCAAATTTTTCATGTTCTCCTCTTTTATCATGCCTTTTATCCCACAACAAAACTAAATCTAAAGCTTTGAAGGCCTTAATTTTGGACCTTTTATCAAACCACATTTTGATTATGTCTTGATGTTTTCTAAAATGAATCATGGCTTCCTCCCTCTTCTCATCAAGATGCATTAATTGTGTTAATCTGGTTTCAAGTTTATTATCAGTCCCAATATAGTCTTTTATAAAATGTAAAGTTTGCAATTTCAGATTAGTGGGAAAAATAGGATCTTTCCCATAGACTAAGTGATAATGAAATTTTCCAATTGACTCTTTTCTTCTAGTCCTATCTGCTCAAAGGGAAAATTTTAACTTACTATGCAAATCTCTAGGGTTATTTTCAAGTAATTTTTTGATTATGCATAATAAATTTTTATTTGACGATTTTTCCAAACCATTGCCTTGGGGGTAATAATTGGAAGAGAATTTTATACTCACCTTATTGTCGTACGTCCAATTTGCAAATTCTAAAGAGGAAAATGCAAAACCGTTGTCACTTACTATGGAGTTAGGCATTCCAAAATGAGTGACTATGTTTTCCTCTAGAAATCTAATCACAACCTCGAAGGTGGCATTCTTAGTAGGTATAGCCTCTGTCCACCTTGTGTAGTAATTAGTAGTAGTGAGGATGAACTTATGGGAATCCTATGAGTTAGGATTTATCACCCCAAAAAAGTCTAATCCCCATTGTGCAAATTGTCTTGTCTCTACCACTAACTACAAGGGCATTGCTGCATTCTGCTCTCTATTGGCTACAACTTGGCATATGTGACATGTTCTTACATGTGTATGTGTGTCTTTAAAAAAGTGGGACCAGTAATAGCCAGCTCTAATAATCTGGTGTGCTATCACATTTGTTGACCCGTGTCCAGTTCCATACCATGGAAGTCTTTGAGTACTTGGGTTGCTTCCTCTTGAGTAATGAAACAAAGAAAAATTCCTTCGTGATTCTTCCTGTACAACACACCAGATTTAATAAGAAATCTAGCTAATTTTAAATGTAGTGCCCTGTGTTGAGTGGAATTCAAATGAGAAGGGCACTTACCATACAATAAAAAATATACAATATCTACGTACTATTCCTTTGTAGTGATATCATTAACCTCATAGTTTTGGCATGTTATTGAAGGGTCAATTTCTGTGATGGCCTTGACCAAACCTTGTCCATGCACTATCTTCATGGGCTTTATCTCTAAGTCAAATTATTAAATGGTAGAAAGCCATTTCCCCCTTATTTCACATAGCTCACTCTGTAAGAACATGGTCTTAATTGTAGGGTCAGGAACTATAGAAAAAACTTTACTATGCACAATGTAATGCCTAAATTTTTTTATAGTTTCAAAAAAGGCATACATTTGCTTGTCTAATACAGAATACCTTAGCTTTGCATCCTTCAAAGGAGAACTCATAAAGGCTATAGTATTTTCAATGTTTTCTTTACTTTTTTGAGTTAACACACTTTCAAAAGAATGATCTGAAGCAAATATGTAAACATAAAATGGTTTAGAATAGTCTGGACTAATGAGAATAGGGGCTTTGGAAATAGCATCCTTGATGCTTGTGAAGGAATCCCTTTTATCACTGGTCCACTTTATCGAAACATCCTTTTTTAGCATATCATTTAGGGGCTTGGCAATCTCAGAAAAACCTGAAATGAATTTTCTCACAAATTTAATCTTACCGAAAAAGGACCTAAGCTCTTTTTTGCTATTGGGATGACTAATATCCCAGATAGCGGCTATCCGCTCTAGGTCTATAGCAATCCCATATTTTGAAATGACATGCCCTAACAACTTACCCTTTGTTACCCCAAATATGCACTTTTTTTGGATTTAGGGAAATTCCATGTTCCTTGCACCTTTGGAGTACTTTCCTCAAGTCTTTAACATGATCTTCCATCTTCTTGGAGAATACAAAGATATCATCCACATAGAAAATAATGCACTTACAAATGAGCTCCTTGAATGCAAAATCCATGGCTCTTTGGAAAGTGGCTCCAGCATTCAACAAACCAAACAGCATCCTTCGATAGGTAAATGTTCCCCACTTCGTGGTGAAGGTCGTATTCATCCTATCATTTGGATGTATGATAATTTGATTATATCCTGAGTATCCATCCAAAAAGGACATCATTTCAGACCCATTTACCTTTTGGAGTATCTCCTCAATGGTGGGTAGTGGGTAATTGTCTTTTTAGCAAGCTTTGTTCAATTTTCTAAATTCTATGCACAACCGAATTTCTCCACTCTTTTTCCTAACAAGGACAAGATTAGCCACCCATGTGGAATTCTTAACAAGGAAGATGATTTTGGCTTCCAGTAGCCTCTTCACTTCCTTCTCTATCAAGGGCTCTAGGATTGGGTTAACCGTTCTTTGCCTCTTTCTAAAACGCTTGGAATCAAGCTTCAAAGGAATAGTATGCATGATTACATTATGGTCATATATTTTCATCTCTTCATATTTCCAAGCTATACAATCAATGTAATCTCCTAAAACCTAAGCTATTTACTCCTTCTCTCATTGTGTGTATGCCTTTGCAATGAAAACTTCACCCGGATCTACTGCACTCCCCAAATTGATTGAATTGCATGATTCCTTGGGGGATGGTATTTTTCTTTCCTTTTTATTTTGATATCCAATATCAAAAAACTTTTCAAGAGAGGCTCTATCACTTGGCATCATGTTCCATAGTCCAATTGTTCCTACTTCTATTTTCCTCCCCTCTTCTTCGTCTATAATCTGATTTTCAAATATACAATAATTAGTAACAAAACTAAAAATGTGTCTATCACTATCAAAGACCTGTAAATTCGTGATATATTTTGGTATGGAGGGGCAAGGAACTAACTCTATGGAAAAATAATTATATTTATTGTCAGCAAGTGAAAGCATGCTAGCCGCTACGACTAACGAATCAGCCATTTTATTATTTTTTCTTGAGATGAGGGAAATATTGAAAGCATAAAACTCATTAATTAATTCCCTCACTCTGGTTTTATAGAGTTTCAACCTCTTGTCTCTACAGGTATACTACTCCTTGACCTATTTGAATACTAACTCTAAGTCTCCCTATGCCTTAAGACACTTTACCTTTTCTCTTAGAGCTAACTGAAGTCCAAAAATTAGGGCTTCATACTCCACCACATTATTGGTGGCCAAGAACTGTAGTCTGTAGGCAGCAATCAAAGGCTTGCTACCAAGACATGTGAGCTCTACCCAGCTCCCGTACCTTGTTTTGATTTGGACCTATCAAAATTTAGGGTCCACACCCTCTTGTTTTCTTCCGATGTACAATGGTAAATATTATTGTTTTGGGACCCTTCGGCTATGTCTTCTATGTCAAAATTGTAAACCCCTAATTTTGTTTCAGTAAACTAAATCTCATTGGGTTTATTATACTCTTTAATAATTTCCCTAAGTTTGGGATATCTACCTACCCAGATTTGGTTTGCAAATCCTCTCCATGGCAACCACATATGGGAGGAATCAGTCACCACATAACCATTGATATTTTTGCTCCAATATATGCCCAAAACCATGCCATACTTGGCAGCAATATTTAGCACAAGGATATCCATGTAATGTTGGACCCTAGGCTCTTAGTTGATCTGAACTAGGATATACTTTACAACACCTACTACATCCACCATATATATGTCTAATTGGACCACCTTATTATTCGAATGAACAGGCTTAAGTCCTAGATTTTGGCTTATCTCAAGAGGCATGATGTTGGCCGAGGCACCAAAATCAATCAAACAGTTGTATAAATTCTTACCTGTGATCCTAACAATTATGAGAAAAGGGGGTACCTTTGGTTTATCTTTCCTCATAGCAAGTTGGGGTTCTACAGATTTAACCTCATGATTTTGACTCGGGTAATTCAATCTCTTCCCTTCAATTTTATCCTGCCCCAAAAATTGAGAGACCTCATACATTGAGATATTGGACTTGGTCCTTTTCATGTCTTCTTCCAAGTTATAAGTGGATGATCCAGGATTTGACACTTTTGGCATTGTCCTAGGTGCTTCCAAAAATGGAGGTGGTGGATTCAAATCACCTTTTGTATCAGGAGGAACTAAAGGGTTGTTTGGGGGAGTAGAGGATGTTTTGGAATCCTTAGAACTCCTAGTAAAAAACTTGTGATTGTCTTTCCCAAAACTTCTATCGGCCTAAGCTTCCAAGGCTTCATCCTCTTCCTATCCTCACACATTCATATATTCCTCCATATCATCATTTTCTAAATAATTAATAACTTCAGACATCAAAGTGTCTAACTTTCTATGGCAACAATGATGCATTTCCTCATCACATGACTTTGACTCATCACAATCCCCTAACACATCAGCCTGATTGGCTATCAAATTGGGTACGTGCCCATTGTTAGGCTATGTATTATACGGTCCTATTCTCCTATGGTCATGGTTTCAATTGGGCATGGTATTTTGGGTAACTTGTTTTTGTAACTGAATGATGTCATTGCCCTGTTTGATGGCCATTATCTTGACCTCTTCCAGCTCAAAATTGCAACCTTATGGTTGGGACATGATAGCCCTAGATCCACTGACATTTTTGATATTAGAAACCTCTGGATTAGGTACTAAGGTTTGACTCTGGGTGTTTTTGGTCCACCATGGACCCTTGGCCTGCAGAGATGCAACCATGGGATATGCATTTGAGGCCTGACTACTACTCACCTCAAATCCTGACAATGTTATCTGATTAGTAGCCATCATTTGCAAAGTGGGTGGAATGGCAGCATTAGGGTATGTCAAAAAATATGGAAGCATGGGAGCAAATGGGTATGACTGATGATATGGCAAAGCATTCATCATGGGCATATGAGGTGTCACAACTTGATTCATCATGGCAAATTTATTGTAAGGGCCATATTGCCCTAACACGGGAAATTGAGGTATAGTGCCACCTTGCGGTGTCATTTTTTGCTCAATAGTCATGGCTTCAGCATAGGCTAAGGCCAACGTTGTAACTTAAGGATTTATCTTGGTAAACATGGCTATAATTGGGTCTAAGGCTATGAGGTATAATTGCAACACCACAGTAGCGTCTATTGCAAAATGACAAGTCACGTTTGTGTAAATATTTTGGAATATGGCATTAAATGTTTTGATAGGTTCATTAGGATACCTCTTGCATGACAAAATTTGGTTATACATGATGGTAGGATCTAGCAATGACCTAAATTTATTAACAAAGGCAGCTTCCAACTGGGCCCAAGATGTAATGGACCCTGCAGGAAGATTCCTATACCATTCATGAGCCATTTGGTCAAAGCTATTAGAGAAGAGTCAACAAGCGATGTATTCATGACTGACTCCCTACCTAATCATATGGTCCTTGTAAATTTGAACATGCTCTTTAGATAAAATGGTAGTCTGTTGGTCCGGCTTTCATACGCACCCCACGAAAGGATGGGCAGGAAGCCGTCGGAGACACCCACGGGACGGATCCCACTCACTTTAGGATCTAGCTGGTTATCCAAGGTGCGAGTTACAGAGTTGGGTCGAATGGCTATTCACTCTTTTCCACTTCTGGAATAGATTTCAATATGGACTGCTCTGTTACCTTACAGGGGGTTCTTGAACTTGTTCAGTAGTTGCAGAAGTTGTTTATCAGATTTAACTTGAATTCTTGATCTAGCTCTCATGGGTCAGTAGATTTAAATAAAAGACAAACAAAGAAAATAAAAATGGATCATTCACCGAAAACAAAGAGAGGGTAGGGTAGGGCAGAAAGAGAAGTTTATCAGACTTTAACTGTAAAACCCTAAACTATCAATCTTATCTATGCTATCGGCTTCACAACAGAACAAATCAAAGAAGAAAGTGTCCAGTCAGTCTAAGATCACTTTCAACTAAGAGCACAAGGCAGAGTGAAACAGATCTAGCAGAAAATTATAAATCCAAGGGCAGCTGGTTAAAACTGGTATCTTTCACCGATAGCCTAGCTCACACAGTGAAGACAGAGCAATTAGAACAAACTTAACCTCAAATCTGTAATTTCCCCTAGCAGACAAGAGAACAACTGAAGCCTAACAACATATTTAAACTTGATAATACAGATTCACAACATATATCTAACAAACTTTAATGGAACGGATAACAAAAGAAGATACACTTATCACACTCGCAAAATATTAGGCTCCTGGCCATGCTATCACAGAAAAGCTAAAGCACATCAACTCCAAGTCCAGAAACAAAGGATTTCACAAGATTTGCAAGAAATTGCTTATAAGCCTTTTATTTCTAAGTCTCCGCCTCCCGCGATTACATTGAGAAGAAGTATTTATAGACTCAGGACAGACCCTGATCTTTTCAGAAATATCTTCTTCTCATAACTGCAAATCTTATCACATCTAAACCCTAGGACCCGGGTTTTACAATAAAAATCCATTTAAAATCAAAGTCCGAGATAGAACTTAACCCTTCGGCAAATCAGTGCAGTCAGCTGCCATAAATGGAGAAGATAAAATCTAAAGCCACTTGCATTCATCCGCAGCTGCAAATAAATGCCTCCATTAATTCTGTTGGTGAGCCGGATGAGTCACCACTTCTCCATCAATTTGATCTCCGCAAAGCCATCCCTGAGTTGAAATTGTCTTCATGCTATTAATTCTGCAATAAATTTGCCATTGAATGCTCTCACCGGCATCTTCTCCTCTAGCATGGCGGTCCTTGACTAAATCCGCACTTTAACTTTGCCTTTATGGTCTTTCCCGGTTGTCCCGTAAGTGCCAGATGGAATCCTGCATGAAAGACAAAAGATGAATTAGATTAGCACTTTAATTAAATCAAAGCTTTAAAGGTTAAAACAGATTAAATCTAAAAACCCTAAATAAGCTTGCATGTCGGCTTCTGTTTGTCTGCCTCACGCTTTGACACGTGTCGCTACCCCAGGATGCCTTCTGTTTCCCGTTGGAATGCACTTCTAGTCAACTTAGGACTTTCTCTCTCCTATCGCGATTCTGCGACATGTCACGATTTCGTGACATGTCGCGAAATCGTGACGTCCCAGCGCTGCGCTGCTTCTTCCCCTGTCGGCCGCGAAAACGTGACATGTCACGATTTCGTGACATGTCACGAAATCGCGCCTCCTGCTGTCGCACAACTTTTTCAAGCATGTCGCGATTTTCGAGACATGTTAGCGACTCCTGCACCTTTTGTACTTAAGCTTTTTCCATCAACAACCCGAAAATAGAACACGTCGCGATATCGCGACAGTTCCCGTAGCTGCATGCGTTGACCGCGATTTTGCGACACATTTGCGACTTAGCCGATTTTCATTCTACAGCCCACTTTCTCTCTCCTACCATGAAAATGCGACATGTCACGATTTCGTGACATGTCGCAAAATCGCGCCCTTTCGTACGCTTTCTTCTCTCTCCTCCGACCGGCAGCGATTTTGCGACACTTTCCAAAAATGGAAATGTCGCGATATCGCGACACTTCCAAAAATGGAAAGTGTCGCGATTTCGCTACACTAAAATGACTTAGCTGCTTTTTGATTTACCTGTCGCGATATCGCGACATTTTCGAAAATGGAAGTGTCGCGATATCGCGACACTACCAAAAATGGAAAGTTTGATTTTTCATGAATTTATGCAACTATTTTCTGGATTTTTCTCGGTACCGGTGCAAGATTTTATTTGTGCATGAATGATTCTAGCATGTAAAAAGTGAATTCTTGGATAACACAGCTGGAATGCAAGAAAAAGCACAACTTTAAAAAGGAGGCAAGCAAATTTGGATTTAAAACCTGAAAATTATCAAGAGGGTCCTTGCTGCAAAAATGGAAGTTCAGAACTTTCTAAGGATGGAATCTCATTTTTCGGTGGGGGTGTGTTGCTTCTCAACAAATGGCGATATCTACGGGTAAAATAGTAGCACTATTTTAGAACCCAAGACTCTGGTTTCAAAACAAAAAGACCATGCATCATGCCTTGCCACAGACATTCTTCACAATAAATTGACTGCTAACTGCTAGCTGTTAAAATTTCCCAAGGACATACTAGGCTGGATTACTTCAAGGAAGATTTCTGATGTGCAATTACAAAGGGTATAAAACTTTCTTCAAGGATGACTGGATTGAATGATGAACTTTGGACTGATCAACTTTTCTAGATTGTAAAAGGGGAAACCGAGTAGAGCTCTGTTTACTAGTTTAGCCTTTTACAGCCTAGACAGAGTTACCCTTTAGATTTACACGACCCAAATTTACAACTGTAGGGCAGAATCTAATATTGGCTGCCTCTTTTAATATACAACTCTTTTCTCTTTTTTTTTTTTTTTTTTATCTCTCTTCTTTTTGAAATATATCAATATCTGAAATGCTTTTAGGGAAATCACAATTTTCTTTTAACATTTGATCAATCTGGAACTGTTTCAGTCTAGGCACTGATAGCCTCTGTGGACACCCAAATAATTGCATGAACCATAGTCCCCTCTCATAACCAGCTTTTCTTGGATTCCCCGGGAGTTCCTCCAACAAAACAACATAGCAGTTTTTCTATCATTAAAACAACTGTGGCAAGTAAGACACAAGATCCAATCATCTCTCTACCTTTGTCCTGAATAACAAAATAGTTCTACAGTTCAGAGCAAGCAGACTATCTCAATTAGAATAATGAACAGCATGGGCATTGGATTGTGGATTGATCAGCTTAGAATAAAACAATTTTGAAGGCTGACTTTTCATTGATTGCTCAGGCAAAGGTTAAAGGACAGATTTCAAAAGCTGAAGGACTTTGTACAGACTTCCAAGGACAGACACAGGCTTTAAAGCAAAACAAAATAAAACTGACCAAAATAAAATAACAACAGCAACAAAAAAAAACTAAACAAAACACACCAAAACAAAACAAAAACAAAACCACAAACTAAAGCAATCATACAAACAACAAAGAAAAAGAACTGCAATAAAGAACTAAAGCAAATAAAACTGGGAGAGCTATTCACAATATGTACACATGTTACAACTTCTTCATAGCTTACTCAAATGATACATTGGATGGAACAGTGGAAAAATAATGTTTCAAGTATTGACCATTAACAGGGAGGTCCAGAAAATTACCATCCAGGTCTTGCAAGCGGAAAGCATTGTTACCCAATATTTCAGCAATTTGGTAGGGGCCTATCCACAGTGGCTGCAACTTTGTGTGCTTACCCTTCTTCTCATGGGCCTTGTCCCACAGAAGCACTAAGTCAGCCAGTCTGAAAGCCTTCACTTTGGCCCTCTTGTCAAACCACCGCTTGACAGTTTCTTGGTGTCTACTGAAGTGCTCCAGGGCTTGGAGTCTTTCATCCTGCAAGTTAGTCAAATCTAAAACTCGGGCTTCTGCATCATCATGATCTTCAAAATAATCTAAGGCAAATTGGTAGGTGGGCAACTTCAAGGAGATGGGAACAATTGGCTGGGTACCATACAACAAAACAAAGGGAGAGGTCTTAAGAGCCACCTTGTGTGTTATCCGGTCAGCCCACAGTGCATATTTCAACAATGTATGCCACTGCCTGGGTTTATCTGCTGCAGACTTTTTGATGGCATTCATTAAGTTCTTGTTTGTTGACTCAGCCAATCCATTGCCTTGGGGGTAGTAGTTGGATGAGAATCTGATAACTATCCCCATCTGGTATGCCCAATCTGCAAACTCCAATGATTGGAAGGCTGGCCCATTATCACAGACCAAATTCAGGGGAACCCCAAATCTAGTTATGACATTTGATTCAAGAAATTCAATGACTTCCTGAGCTGTACTTCTTGTGGTGGCTGCTGCTTCAACCCACCTTGTGCAATAGTCAGTAGCTGTCAGCACATATTTATGTCCTGCTGAGGAATTTGGATTGATTACCCCCACAAAATCAAGTCCCCACTGCATGAAAGGTTTGTTTATCACCACTGGTTGCAATGGCAGAGCTCGGTTTGCCTCTTTGGCTGCAAATGTCTGGCACTGATGGCAGGTTCTGACATGTTGATGTGCATCCTTAAAAAGTGTAGGCCAGTAATAGCCTGCTCTCAGTATCTTATGTGCAGTGGCAGATCCTGATGAATGTCCTGCCCCTAGTTTTTCATGAAAGCTAGCCATGACTTCATTGACTTCACTGGGAGAAATGCACCTTAGAAAGATGCCAGCATAATTCTCCCTGTACAGAGTACCTGCCTTGAGGAGATAGTGAGCAGCTTTTAACTTTAATGCTCTCCTTTGAGTTCTGTTCAAATGGGATGGGCAAACTCCAAACTGTAGCAGATGAATGATATCCCCATACCAATCATCAGATTCAGAGTTTAATTGATTAACTTCTTGCTGTAGAGGTATTTCAGCAATGTGCCTGGACAAGCCAAGTCCTCTGATCAGTTTAGCAGGCCTAATCTCCAAGTCATATTCTTGCGGCCTGGTGACCCAATTGCCCCTCGGTTCACCCAACTCATTTTGACTTAGAAGATACTTCACGATTGGAGTCCGGCACTATGGCATGAGTTTTGCTTTGAGTATATAATGTCTGAACTGTTTCATTGCCCTTACCAAAGCATAGGCCTGTTTATCTAAACGGGAATATTTCAGTTCAGCTCCCTTCAAATTAGTGCTCTTAAAAGCAATTGGATGTTCTCCTGTATCTCTCCGTTGAGTCAGCACTTGCAGCAAGTGTATGTTCAGAAGAGAATGTGTACAGATAGAAATCTGCACTGAAATCTGGGCTTACTAAGACTGGTGCTTGTTTAATGGCTGTCTTGATTTCTTGAAAAGCAGTCTTAGCTTCAGTGGTCCAGGCAATCTGGGCAGTTTGCTTTAACATATCATTCATTGGTTTAACTATCTCTGCAAAGCCTGAGATAAACTTTCTGACAAAGTTAATCTTTCCAAAGAATGATCTCAACTCTTTCTTGGAGTTGGGAAATGGTATGCCAGATATGGCCTCAACTCTGCCTGGATCCATAGAAATGCCATCCTTTGTGACCAAATGCCCAAGCAGTTTGCCTTCTGTTACACCAAATATGCATTTCTTTGGATTCAAAGAAATGCCAAACTCTCTGCACTTGTTAAACACAGACTCTAAATGCTTTACATGGTCAAACTTAGATTTGGAAAAGACTGTTAGATCATCCATGTAAACTACAATACATTTGCCCATAAGCCCCTTGAAGGCATGGTCCATTGCTCTCTGAAATGTTGCTCCAGCATTTATTAACCCAAATGGCATCCTCTTGTAAGCAAAAGTACCCCACTTGGTTGTAAAAGCAGTCTTCATTCTATCTTCTTTCTCAACCAATATCTGGTTATAGCCTGAGAAGCCATCCAAGAAAGACATCATCTCTGATCCATTAACAATTTGCAGGACTTCATCCATAGAAGGCAGGGGATAGTTGTCCTTTTTTGATGCCTTATTTAAATTCCTGAAATCCACACACAGGCGGATCTCCCCATTTTTCTTCCTGACTGGCACCAGATTGGCCACCCAGGTAGAATGCCTGATAGGAAAAATAATTGCTGCACTCAAGAGCTTCTCCACTTCTTTCTGAATAAGGGGTTCTAACAGAGCATTAACATGCCTCTGTTTTTGTCTGAAAGGCTTGCAAGATTCTTTCAAAGGTATGATGTGGGTGTAAACTTTTGGATCAAATACCTTTAAATCCTTGTATGACCTAGGCCATTACATCCTTAGACCTGTGCAGGAAATCAATCATATTTCTCTTTATCTCTGGATCACAGTCCTTTGCCAACTTGATGTTCCTTGGATCCTCTTCAGTTCCTACATTCAAATTTTCAGTCTCATTGTCTGTGGTGCCCACATAATCCTCAGAATTCACCCTTTGCATGATCTTGTCAACATCAAATAGCCTCTCCGGCTCTACCATTCCCTTTGGGATTCATGTTGTCCTTCAATCTCATGATTCCCCTGTCATCATCTAGCTGTTCCATCAGGGTGTCCCTTTGGCCCTCATCAATTATAGCATTCTCAAAGGTATTGGTACTCTGCAGAAAGTTCACAATCTGTTGATCATCTGAGAAAACTTGAAAGCTGTCAATATTGTTTGGAACTGAAGGACAGGGGACTAACTCAATTGAAAACTTATCCCACTTAAAATCTTCCAATGGCTTTAAACTTGCAGCTGAAGATGCCAAGACATCTGCATGTGAATTTTGTTCCCTGGGTATATGTGTTAAGTTAAAGGCATCAAAGCCTTCTACCAGGTCCCAGGCTCTGTGTTTGTATCCCTTCAGATAAGAGGCTTTACACTGAAACTTACCCCTGACCTGGCTTGCCACTAATTCTGAATCAGTGAAAACTTGAATGTTTTTCACATTTCTATCCAATGCAAATTTTAAACCTAAAATCAGAGCTTCATACTCTGCTAAATTATTAGTACATGGGAACTACAGGCGGTAAGACATAAAAAATGTCTGACTTTGAGGTCCTTTGAGGACTGCCCCTGTTCCAGAACCCTGCTTACATCTTGCTCCATCCACATGAAGTGTCCAAACTTCATTAGTATGTACAGGATGAGCTTTGTTAAATTTATTATTCTGCCCAGTTGTTAAATTGTAGACTCCAATGTCTACTTCTGCAACATTGACAGTTTCATTTGCGGCATTGTACTCTGTAATCGTGTGCTTGTACCTGGGTTCTCTGTCAACCCGCAATTGATTGGCCACACCCTTCCATGGCAACCACATGTGTGAAAAGTCTGTTGCCAGATATCCATTTAGAGACTTAGACCAATCCCTACTCAACAACATTCCATACCCCACTTGGATATCCACAACTTGGATTTCGATCTTATGTTGAGCCCTTGGCTCAGATGCCAATTGGATATGAATTTTTTGAAGCTCTCCAACAACTTTAACTTCGACTTGTCCAATTGGACAACTCTCCTCTCGGACTTCATTGGGGTCAGCCCCAGCTGTCGACAAATTGCCGGTGGCATGACATTAGCGAGATGCACCTGAATCTACCAAACAATTATGTAAGTTCTTCCCAAAAATTTTGACAGTCAGTAAAAATGGGGGAACTTCAGTCTTTTCCTTGTACATGGCCAGATTGGCATTGGCTATTTTCTTCCCTTTATCCACAGGTTTAGCAGCAGGGCCAGAGTATGTCTTTATCAGATTGTCTCTCTGCTCTGAAATCTGTGCCAACTCATGCAAAGTAATGTTAGCCTTAATATTTTTCATATCCTCCACTATGTTATATCCTTTGTTAAGTGGAGGAATAGCAACATCTGGTACTCTTTGAGCTCCTCCCTTTGGTGGAGGTGGATTATTGCTTGGAGAGGGGTCAGGAGGAATATTGTGAGAGTTGTCAGGAGGAGTTGATGTGGTATTAGGCTCAGGATTCCTGTTTCTCAGGTTGTAATTATCTCTTCTGTACTGCTGGAAAGCCTGTACTTCATCCATGGGCATTTCAACTACATTCTCAGATTCATCCGGGAAAGAGAAAGAATCCAGGACCATAGCTGCACTATGGCCAGATGAACTTGGGCCATCAGCAGTTCTTTGATTTTCAGGGGAGATCAAATCACCAGACAAGGCTTCAAATGCATTGCAAAATTCCAGACAGTCTAACTCTCCATGCTGAGAAGTGGCATGAATTCTGCACCAGTTGGGCAGGGCTAAGTCACAAATGTTCACATCATGAGCTTTACCCTTGTAATCTTTATTAGGTTCATATGGGGGCCTGTTAAATCTGTTTGGTTGATATGAATATCTGTTGGGGTTGTCTCCAGTAGAAGTTTGCCTTTTAAAACTCAAAAAATCATTGGCCAGCTTTTGAACAATCTTTGAGACTTCTTCAATCCTAGCATTGTCAGCCTCTTTTACCGGGTTCTGTACATTCTCAACAGGTGCGGCGACCAATGGTGTCTGCGATGGTAAAGTCTGACAAACTGGCAGCATCATCTGATGTGGGATAGGATTGAATACAGGAGTAGGCTGTGTGATCAGAGGAGTTTGTTGAAGATTTAAAGGCTGGGGTCCCAACTGTCTTTCCAGGATTAAAGCTTCTTTATAAGCTTCTGTCAAGTTGGTAACAGTGGCATCCCTCTTCAAGAAGACAGAGGTCATGGGATCTAAAGAATTTCTGAAGATCTCTAGTGCCAGGTCAGCATTAGGCACATAATAGCCAGTGAGTCTACCATAAGCTTTCTGGAATCTGACATTATAGGATCTAATAGACTCATTCAGTTCTCTTTTGATGCTAGAAAACTGCTGATATAAAATGCTGGGATCTATCACTTCTCCGAACTGTGACACAAAGACTTTTTCTAAGTCATTCCAGCTGGTGATGGAATCATTGGTAAGATTTAGAAACCAATCATAGGCTCCCTCCTGGAGAGTAAACGGGAAGAGTCTGCAGGCAACATCCTCATGTTGTACATTTAATAACTTCAGTGCATTCTTGAATGCAACTAAGTGTTCCTCTGCGGTTCTTGTCCCATCATGTTTATACCTAGGGAGGTATCTTTCTGGATTTCTGGGCAAGTCATGGGCTATACCCGGAATGTTCAAAGCTGTGGAGCCCAACCAATTTGCCATAGCTAATGGATTGACAGGGATATTCTGAGCTCTGGTTGGAGTGACTATCAATGGTGATAAAACTGTCTGTGATAGAGATGTGGCCCTTCTGTGGCTACTTCTTCTCGGAGTTTCTAATTCAGGGACAAGGAGCTCTCCAGCTCTGGGGTGGGACCTTGTTACCCTGTATGTAGAATCCAGTTTTCACAAGCACTTATAACTTTGCAGTTCTCAACAGGTTCTGAATTTGGAAATTTAAAACACTGCACTGACAATTTACAAAACTGTACTGACAATTTACAAAACTGGAGTTCACTGTGGGTCCTTACAAATGTTGTTGTTATGCCCTTACAATACTTGAACTGAGTTCATGGCCCTCCTTCTAGCGCCAATTAGGTGTTGGTTCGGCTTTCATACGCACCCCGCGAAAGGATGGGCAGGAAGCCGTCGGAGACACCCACGGGACGGATCCCACTCACTTTAGGATCTAGCTGGTTATCCAAGGTGCGAGTTATAGAGTTGGGTCGAATGGCTATTCACTCTTTTCCACTTCTGGAATAGATTTCAATATGGACTGCTCTGTTACCTTACAGGGGGTTCTTGAACTTGTTCAGTAGTTGCAGAAGTTGTTTATCAGATTTAACTTGAATTCTTGATCTAGCTCTCATGGGTCAGCAGATTTAAATAAAAGACAAACAAAGAAAATAAAAATGGATCATTCACCGAAAACAAAGAGAGGGTAGGGTAGGGCGAAAAGAGAAGTTTATCAGACATCAACTGTAAAACCCTAAACTATCAATCTTATCTATGCTATCAGCTTCACAACAGAACAAATCAAAGAAGAAAGTGTCCAGTCAGTCTAAGATCACTTTCAACTAAGAGCACAAGGCAGAGTGAAACAGATCTAGCAAAAAATTATAAATCCAAGGGCAGCTGGTTAAAACTGGTATCTTTCATCGGTAGCCTAGCTCACACAGTGAAGACAGAGCAATTAGAACAAACTTAACCTCAAATCTGTAATTTCCCCTAGCAGACAAGAGAACAACTGAAGCCTAACAACATATTTAAACTTGATAATACAGATTCACAGCATATATCTAACAAACTTTAATGGAACGGATAACAAAAGAAGATACACTTATCACACTCTGCAAAATATTAGGCTCCTGGCCATGCTATCACAGAAAAGCTAAAGCACATCAACTCCAAGTCCAGAAACAAAGGATTTCACAAGATTTGCAAGAAATTGCTTATAAGCCTTTTATTTCTAAGTCTCCGCCTCCCGCGATTACATTGAGAAGAAGTATTTATAGACTCAGGACAGACCCTGATCTTTTCAAAAATATCTTCTTCTCATAACTGCAAATATTATCACATCTAAACCCTAGGACCCGGGTTTTACAATAAAAATCCATTTAAAATCAAAGTCCAGATAGAACTTAACCCTTCGGCAAATCAGGGGAGTCAGCTGCCATAAATGGAGAAGATAAAATCTAAAGCCACTTGCATTCATCCGCAACTGCAAATAAATGCCTCCATTAATTTCTGTTGGTGAGCCGGATGAGTCACCACTTCTCCATCAATTTGATCTCCGTAAAGCCATCCCTGAGTTGAAATTGTCTCCATGCTATTAATTCTGCAATAAATTTGTCATTGAATGCTCTCACCGGCATCTTCTCCTCTAGCATGGCGGTCCTTGATTAAATCTGCACTTTAACTTTGACTTTATGGCCTTTCCCGGTTGTCCCGTAAGTGCCAGATGGAATCCTGCATGAAAGACAAAAGATGAATTAGATTAGCACTTTAATTAAATCAAAAGCTTTAAAGGTTAAAACAGATTAAATCAGCTAAAAACCCAAAGTAAGCTTGCATGTCGGCTTCTGTTTGTCTGCCTCACGCTTTGACACGTGTCGCTACCCCAGGATGCCTTATGTTTCCCGTTGGAATGCACTTCTGGTCAACTTAGGACTTTCTCTCTCCTATCGTGATTCTGCGACATGTCACGATTTCGTGACATGTCGCGAAATCGCGACGTCCCCAGCGCTGCGCTGCTTCTTCCCCTGTCGGCCGCGAAAACGCGACATGTCACGATTTCGCGACATGTCACGAAATCGCGCCTCCTGCCAGCTGTCGCACAACTTTTTCAAGCATGTCGCGATTTTGAGACATGTTAGCGACGCGCTGCACCTTTTGTACTTAAGCGTTTTTCCATCAACAACCCGCGAAAATAGAACACGTCGCGATATCGCGACAGTTCCCGTAGTTGCATGCGTTGACCGCGTTGACCGCGATTTTGCGACACATTTGCGACTTAGCCGATTTTCATTCTGCAGCCCACTTTCTCTCTCCTACCGTGAAAATGCGACATGTCACGATTTCGCGACATGTCGCAAAATCGTGCCCTTCCGTACGTTTTCTTTCTCTCTCCTCCGGTCGACAGCGATTTTGCGACACTTTCCAAAAATGGAAATGTCGCGATATCGTGACACTTCCAAAAATGGAAAGTGTCGCGATTTCGCTACACTAAAATGACTTAGCTGCTTTTTGATTTACCCGTCGTGATATCGTGACATTTTCGAAAATGGAAGTGTCGCGATATCGTGACACTACCAAAAATGGAAAGTTTGATTTTTCATGAATTTATGCAACTGTTTTCTGGATTTTTCTCGGTACCGGTGCAAGATTTTATTTGTGCATGAATGATTCTAGCATGTAAAAAGTGAATTCTTGGATAACACAGCTGGAATGCAAGAAAAAGCACAACTTTAAAAAGGAGGCAAGCAAATTTGGATTTAAAACCTGAAAATTATCAAGAGGGTCCCTGCTGCAAAAATGGAAGTTCAGGGCTTTCTAGAGGATTGGAATCTCATTTTTTAGTGGGGGTGTGTTGCTTCTCAACAGTACCATCATGGACAAACTTAGGGATAGACCTCTCAAGGTGCCTAGGTATGTCACGGACATCCCCAGATATACTTAACGAAGAACTTTGGGTACCAAACCAGGGAACTGGTTGTTGTTGCTACTGTTTTTGGGCCATATTAACCAAAGATAATAACCCTACTAAAGCAGTTGACACACTCAGGACGACAGAGATGGGTACACTTGATGTATCTCTTATGATGGAACTAATGGGTGCACACCCACTAATGGTATTCATATTCAGAGGTCTGAGAGCTAGCCTTTCCAAATCTTGGTAAAGCATCTCTAAACCTAATGTATCAAAAGGTTCAGATGGGATTTTGATCCCCTGGATTTTGTATCTCAATTTTCTAGGTTTGGGAGAAAGACTTTGAAAAATGGTTTCCTAGGCAGGTCCAGCCTGAGAAACTTAAATCTATTCTACTAAGGTTTCTCACAAACTTGTTAAGAGTAACATGTTGCACCTGCAAACATAATATTGTTGAACCAAAACTAACCATGTTAGCATTAGAAAAAAAAACTAAATTCCAAAGCATAAAATAAGGCCCTCCTTCTAGTGCCAAAGATGTTGAGTGTTTATTTTGCCCAATTGCAAAATACCACCACATGCAGAGTATTGAATAGAAAACTCTCTCTTGAAAAGAAACCAAATGACAAACATTCAACTTCTCCAAGGTTTTGGTAAAATATCTAAAGATTGTAATAGTGCCATAAATAATTCAATAATGCATGTGACCATAAACAAGGGGCTTTGTTGGTTCTAAACAATGCTTAGTGATTGAAATATCTAACTGAAAATCCAGTGTAAAATAAAAGCAATTCTTTTTAGGGTTTTTAAAATTTATGCTACCCTGAATCCCTGTTAGTAAAGTATTTTATCTTCACTTAAAATATTTCAAATGATAAAATGTGGAATTGTCCACCTCAGTTTAATGTCTGTGCCTTTAAGATGAAGTAAGTTTTAGATAGTTGGGTTCATTTTATCTTACTTATGTTGATGCCACTACCCTAATAGTAGTTAGTAGAAGTTAGCGTTTTAGCAATGTTAGCAAAATTAGCTTTCATTTATTATCTTAATTTAATTTGAAATAGCAGGTTAGTATCCCTCCTAAACCATGTGTTTTATCTGAAAGCTTAGATTAATGAATTTTGGAGGTGCAAAAATTTTGGAAAATGACCATAATGGAAATAACGTGAAAGCTTAACAATTCTGGAAATGGACCAGAATAGAAATTAAACTAAAAGGAAATTAGCAGAACTTTAGGAAAAGGACCAGAATGGAAATAAAATAAAGTGAAATTCTAGATGGACCAGCATGAAATGATTGAATTCTTGAAATAAAATGAACTTAACAAAAATGAATAAATCAACAATGCACATTTGGTTAGCTAAAAAAGTAAAATTCTAAATTAGTTTAGCAAGCTCCTCCCTGTAAAATCCGAAGTTATGAGGTAATCATAAAACAACCTGAATTAATGGACCTACAACATAAGCACAATACCATTAAATAAAGTTCAAGACTCAAAAGAAATAATAGAGAAACTGCATCTTCTTGACCTTTGCCTATTGCAACCCATTTCATGGCATAAGACAATGGCTAGAAGTCACTAAAATGCAGAAATAATAAGACACTAAAAAAGTTAGTTTTATGATTAGAAAACCTCCTTGTGATTTTGCTCACAAAAGTTTGCTACCCTCTCAAAATCTGAAAAATTCTCTTTCTTATTGCTTTTCATAAGGTTACATCATTTCCAGCCCCCTTAACAGGTAGGATAGCAAGGTATAAATAATTCTTAGAAGTCCTTTCACTTCAAATTATTTCACAATTAAAATAATAAATAGATATAAGAAAATAATCCATTATAATTTTCTATGATTTAATACAATAAAACAACACTTCTAAACATTATTTTAAACAATAATAAAACCAAAAACATAATATTACGTAACTCCTTATGTCTCCCCTTTATCTCATAACATAGGCATTCTACCCAAGAACACCTCTTTACACCCATCAAAATGAATAATAAAAAACATTTAACTATACCTTATAACCCCTACGATTTTAGGACTTCTTTAAAATATTTAATATAATCAAACAACATTCACATTAAAATAAGGCAGGCCAATCTCATTCAGCGAGATTTTCGTTGTGCTCTTCGAAACCAAGGCCTGATGGTATCTCTTTGAAGCCATACCAAACGTGCCAAAGGATTGGGATGACATCCCCCATCCTGGGTACTTTGGTTTCCATATAACCCAATGAGGCCATCACGCCATCGACGTAGCCATGGCACTGTCAACACTACATCATGGTGCTACGATTGATGCAACCATGGTGTTATCAAAACAACATCGCCATGGTGTTGCATTCAATCGTAGCCATGGCACTGTCAACACCACATAAGGCGGCTACCATTGATGTAGCCATGGCACTATTAACACCACATCAAGGGGCTACCATTGACGCAGCCATGGCACTGTCAACCCTTAGCCATGGCTATCGAGCTCCTTGCTCTCGCACTCATGCTACGCAATACCAATGAAAAACTTTCCATTCTCTTGAGGTAGACCTTTATCTCCATCGATTAGGGTTACGAGTTGCCCTAATAATGTTTCTTTGTTGGCTTATTTAACAGTATGCCTCTGGTTTCAACCGTTTCATTGTCAAATCCGATGCCTTATGTGTTGTCCTCCTAAAACTCTAATTCTATCTTTGGACCACTTCCTCTTTTGCCAGTGTTACGTAGCCTTGAATATTTTGGAATAGCCACCCTTTCCTTCGATCATTTTGAGTAGCCGTCATCGCCTTCTCCTACAATCAACGTAACATGGTCAAACATATTATTATCACATCCTTTGTAAAGTATATTATAATAATATTATTATATGCAATATAATAATATTATTATAATAATAATATTTTAGAACATTATGATATAATCATAATAATATTATTATAATAACATTTTAGAACATGATAATAATATTACTATTATATACATAATATAATTAATGTAATCATATTAGGTAGATAATAATATATTATTTTCTATCACAATTTCTTTGTACCTTTTGTATCCTCTTTTTGTTTTAGGTAATGTTTTGGTCAAACCTTGCTTTATTAAACACATTCCATCACCTTAGATAGTATGAAGAACATTAAACTCTATTTATCAAAATGGATTTTAATTAATCTAAGCATTAATGCCTAGATTAATTAATCATTAAATATCAAATAACTAAAGCAATTAAAATCATTAACATAAATGGTCAAACATCACTATTCTTACAAGCCAAAGAAAACCAAAAACCTTTAATACCAAAACATGACAAGTGGGTCCCCAAGAAGTTTGGGGTGGTTGTGGAAACTCCACAACACCACCAAGTATCATATTTTCCAATTGTCCCTAGGTCCTCCACACCCATACTAGCTAGCAGCTAATATGCCTCATCACCCATAGGCTCAACTCAAGGTCAATCCAATTGAGCCTCATTAGTCTAGCACTGATATATCACAAGCTCTTCAAGTACATATTAATGTACTCTAAATTATTGAGTAATGCAAGAATACTAAAAGCACTCCTACTCAGTGCCATGGTGGCTAACCAAACATATATTGTGCCTAAACCACCTCATATGTTGGTTTACCTCTACCCATGGTGAATAATCCCTGTAAGGCCACCACACCACATGCTCTAGCCTCAACCTACCCAAGGAGTCAATATAATTTTGAATCTTGCCTGAAGCAAGATGACTCTATCCCTACTCTTGATCTTACCTCCATTGCATTGCATAGCCAATATCCCTGTCCACCATCTGACTTCAAGTCATCCAAGGTAGCACATTCAGTCTGCCCCCCTGAATGTGCTCCTAGCCCTATATCTTAAGGATAAATTTGCACCCCAAGCTAAGTCTACCTCACTATTGAATATCAAAAATCTCATTTTATACCTGCACCATCAATTCCATACACCATGCCATGATGATCGACTCATTCCTGATACACTCAACTAAGTCCTGAACCAAGTTAAGGAGGTTCCATAAGAACCTCATATCAGATTAATCTAACAATAATATGTTATACATGAGTGACATTATCACTACATGCCTAGCTATCAGGATACCTCTATCATAACTATCCTCCATCAGCATCTCGTAGCTCTCTAAATCATGCTCTACTAACTCCCAATCCTACAAGAATACCCTCTGCAATACTATCCTCTACAGACTAATGTGTAAAGAAACATGGTATGTCCCTCAATAAGAATGAAAATAATTTAGTAGACATCTTCCAATGTGACTATCATATCCCTAGTTGAAATATGAAAGGTGTTGGTATGACTATCCCATAATTCTATCAAGGTCTTTAGGTAGGTCTGGTCTACATGTACTAGCTCTAGTCTTGTAATTTGCATAAGGCCTATGACCATCATCCAGTCCTAATCTACATTATAGAGAGCATTGCATACTTTCCTAAATATGGTAGTAAATCGATGATGAGCTCTAAGGAGCTAAAATATAAAATAATGGCACAAATCAACTATCAAGCCCCAAAAAAAAAACAAACAAATAAAAAACCAAAAATTAATAAACACTTTTAAGGCAATCTAAAACTCAAAAGTGGTCATCTCATCTTGAAACAGTCTCCAATCAAGGTTATCTCAAGTCAAGATGACTTCCATAATAGTTACATTTTTTACTGTTGGGATTTACACGGGGCCGTCTCACCCCAAGACAACCACTAGCTCCAAAATAAGGGTCATCCTACCCTAAGACATATCCCCAAATTGGGGCACTTAAAAAAAAAATTAAAAATAAAAAACATCAAAAATTACAAAATAAAATATGACACATAAAAGCAAATGGATTCCTACACTACATTTTAATCTATGATGTGGTTCATTGCCTTAAGTATATTTTTCGTTGATGATACTTTACCATATTAATTAGTGAGGTTCTTTTTACCATTTGAAATCAACAAGGAGATAATGAGATACTTACCCTCCTCTATTCATCTCCTCTGCTTGAAGATGCCTCAGGTTGGTCTATGGCTGAGTTCAATCTACTTTGTGGTAGCACTCTGCTTCAAAATTTAACTCCCTCCTCTGGTATCTCTCTTTTTTTTTAATTTTCATCGTGAGAATGACATAAAAAATCATGAAATTTCATATTTTATATTTTTCACCACAAGCACGACAGTCTAAGATAGTCGTCTAAGCGCCATGCAATCGTCTCAAGGTGAGACGATCGTAATTTTTGCATAAATTTAAAAAATATATATAATACAACAAAATCATAATGGGTTGTAATCACCAAAGAAAATCAGCCTTAAAAATTGCGTAATCACTCGATCAAACTCAAATCAAGTCATATTGATCAAGTGACTCGTTGCTTTAATCATTTTCATCTCCTCTATCGACTCGTCACTTGAGGGGGTATTCATATAATTCCAAAATTCATAATCATGTCAACAATAAAATATTAAATCAATGTAAATTACGTTAATTCAAGAATCATTGCCTAGGACAATCATGCCCTTCTTGCTTGGGGCAGATAACAAGAAAAAAATTCAATTAAACACATAATAGGAAGCCTATGCCTATTTGGTATACCTACATAGTTTTTACCAAAAATACTTGGTATTCTCCAAAGCCTTGGGTTTGTAAGTGTTAGTTTTTGATGCTATGATCCAAGGGAAAATGCAATCACAGGATATAAAATATGCATAAATGTAAGTTGTTGAAATATACTATTAATGGTAAGTGATGAAAATGATACAATACTATATGGAGGAAATGAACACTTCAGAATAGATGATAAGAACTAGATTATATCCATCACAAATATATATGGTGATCTTGCAGAGTATATCAAAGCAATACACAAATCACCACACATAATAGAGACACCAATTTAATGTGGTTATCCCAATGTGGGCTACTCCACAGAGAAAATATTTCACCAAAATTTTCTCAACAAATATCTTGGAAAACCTTTCCCTATTACAATGTTTATGGACCTCTATCCAAAGGAGACACCAATCCCCTAATCAAGTTCATTTATATCTATCCACATGAGAACTCCTTTTCCTCTACTTTGGCTGGTGATATTCTAGAAGAACTGTTGCCTCCACTGCATTGTCTTATGGATCTCTATCCACTTAAGACTCCTATCCTCACTCAGAATACCTATCCTCACTATGCTAGCTAATTGATATCTATCCATTGGATACTTTCATCCTCTATACTCTATCACCTCCAAAGCTTGCTCTTAGCTCTATCTCAAATCTGTACTAAACATAGTCCTTACGTCTAGCACAAATTTGTTCAATCTCTATCTTTGGTCTGGCATAAACCTATCCTTAAATTTGTACCAAAATTTGTCCTAAAATCTACACTAAACATAGTCCTTTAGTCTAGCACAAATATGCTCAATCTCTATTTCTTGTCTGGCACAAACCTATCCTCAAATCCACACCAAACTCTATCCTCAAATCTATCTTCAAGCCTTAACACAAATCTTGACTCTATCTCAAATCAACTCTGCTATATATGCCCCAAAATTTAACCCAAAGTTTGAACAAATCAATCAAACAACTCTGCTCACAAGTCTTCTCAAATACTTACCTCAAATACGCCTTGTAAGCTTCCACAAAAGCTCACACTAATCTATCCACAAGTCCTCTCTAGAACTTGTTCAATATGCTCTCAATCTCTATCTTCAAATCTATATTGTAAGCTTCCACAAAATATCACACCAATATGTCCACAAGTCTTCTCCAAGACTTACCTCAAATATGCTCAAAAATTCTTCACAAAGACTTACCTCAAATCTTCTCAATAAGTCCTCACTAGAATTTTCTCAATCTACTCAACAAGTCTTCACCAAGACTTACCAAAAATCTTCTGAACAAGTCCTTTATAGGACTTTTCCAATTTCATAGAAACATATAGATAATTGTTAGAGACTCAATATGCTTCACATTCACAACAATGCTCAATCACTTTCTCTCTCTCTCTCTCTTTACCACATAGGCATATAGATAATTGTTAGAGACTCAATATGCTTCACACTAACAATAATGCTCAATCACTTTTATTCTCTTTTTACCATATAAACATATAGATTATTTTTAGAGACTCAATATGCTTCTTACTCACAATAATTCTAGTCCAAGCTTATGAACACTCACTCAATAATTTCCAACAATGCTTATCAAACAATCTCACATAACAATGATACTCATGTTCTTGCATAAATCCTAGTTCCAAGATAGTTCTCAACTTCACATAACAATGATACTCATGTTCTTTCACAAATCCTAGTTCAAGATAGTTCACAACTTCACATAACAATTATACTCATGTTCTTTCACAAACCCTAGTTCAAGCATATGAAAACTTACTCAATATTTCTAAGAATGCTTATCAAGTAAGGTTTTATCATCAACTCTCACTCAGAAAAACCTTTAACAAGCAAACTCAACAATGCTTACCAAACAATCTTTTCACTCCAACTTAGCATTCACAACATCCAACAATCACTCACAAGGAAGATGTGCCCATACCTTTTATTTGTTGAAGAATTGACCTCAAAACCTGTCTTAAACATAATTTTCTTCTTTGCCAATTTCAAAGGTTAGATGACAAAATATCACACTAACACTCTCTCGAAAATATTTCTCAATTACAAAAATAATCAAACTCAAATACACCTTATTACTCCTTTGAAATAAGCATTCACCAAAACACATAAAAATAAATCTTTTATAAAACCTTATAACTCCTTAACCACTTAAAAATTCAACACAAAAATTAAAGTTTTGCATATTGTTGGATATTTTGAGTCCTTAAGTTAAAGTTGTTGTTGATGTCACCGGATGAAGTCATCATTAATATCAAGAACTTCATCAAGAAACAAAGTTGTCAAGGTTGTCATTTGATATCTAGGAAGAAGCTTCAAATAATGCCAAAGGTCAAGAGAATTAGTGCAGAGGTTAAAGGCAAAAGGACTCCATAATATTTCAATATTATATAGAAGCATAAGTTAAAAGGTTTTTCACAAAAACCCAAGGAGGCTTATTGCAAAGTTAAAAGGAGGTCTAATATTTATTTTATAAAATATTTAAATTCAATTTGAATTTAAATTTTATAAATAAATATTATTTATACCAAGTTGTGCAATAAGAGAAATTCTTAATAAAACCAAAGGGTCTTATTAAATTAATTTATAAAACCAAAAGGTTTTTATTAAATTAATTTATAACATTTAAATTCAAATGAATTTAAATCATTTACAAATCAATTCGAGCATTGACGTCTAATAAGGTTGGAGGAGCGCTGACGTGTTTGAATAAAGGAGGAAAGGCACTATATATACCATGCCTTAGGAGGTATTCAAATTATCCTTGCTAGAATGATTATTGCATGCGAATTGATTTAAGTGGAGCTAGTGAGAAAAGACAACGAAATTAATGTTTAATGTGACAGCGATTGAGAACAATTCGAAAGCACCAAAATTTTGGGAGCCAGCTGGGCAGCATGTCCTAGTGGCAAGGAGGTATTGGTTAAAGCGTTGAGGCATTGAGTAGCCTACATTCTAAACGTGACAACAGAGTTTGCGTTGGTGCTAGAAGCGCCAAGGGAACGATCCACATTTTGCTTGAAATAGAAGGGAGGTTATTAGAGCACGTGATTCTCTTCACTCCCCAAGATAGCGCTTAGCTCACGTGGTGGTTGGAGCTATGGCTAAGGCATTGCTTGAGGTCTGCGTTGGGAGTTCGAATCCCTTCCAAGGTAAGGTGATATTTTTGTTAATTAATTTTTTGTATTGCCTAAGTTTTGGAGCTAAAAGGTTGTTGAAAGGGATTTTTAATTGAGTTTGGAGTTAAAAAGTTGCTTAAGGGGAATGTTATTTTGAAATTTATTTTTTGGATAAAGTTGGGAGTTAAAATGGGTTGTTAGTTGGAAATAGTTGAAAGGGTTGCTAGTTGAAAATTGGTGTTTGTTGGAAATTGTTTTTAATAAAATTTGGAGTTATAAGGAGTTTGATTTTATTTTTAAATAAAGTCTTAATTATTATATTTGCTTATTGGAGGAGTAAGAATGTTGATTTTATTTTTAAAGGGAATTTTGCCAAAGAGATTATTATGAAGGTGTTGGATATTATTTTAAATTTGGAGTGATAAGGTGTATTTTTGTTTGATATCATTTTGTATTGTGATTCATTGAGAAAATTATTATCTTCTAACCTTTCTTTGATATTGGCATAGAAGTTGTTGTGGTTGTGGAATATTTATGAGATCCCTTCATCATCAAGAAAAATGTATGAGCACATTTGTCCTTGGTTGAGTTGATTGGTTGGTTTTCTGGAAAATAAGTTTAGAGTGAAAAGGACTTGATTAGGGTTTCCTTTTCGAGAGTGTTTGAGTTAATGCTTCAAGGTTTTATGGAATAAAGAGTTGTTAAAACCTTGTTTTATAAGCATTGTTGTTGAAGCCATTGGTTGTGTGAAGAACTTGAGTTAGGGTTGTACAAAAGAACATGAGTATCATTGTTATGTGAAGATTGTTTTATAAGCATTGTTGTTGAAGTGATTTGTTGTGCAAAGAACTTGAATTAGGGTTTGAAAAGAACATGAGTATCATTATTATGTGAGATTTATTGTTGAGCATTGTTGGAAACATTTTGTTTTTGTGGTTATATGCTTGGACTAGGGTTTGTGAGCAAGGGTTTTTTCTTGAGTAATTGGTTGAGTAGAGTTGGTTGAGCCTAGTCAAGTGGGTGTATGAAGTGATTGTTCAAGTTCCATAAGATAAACTATTCTATATTCTTATTTGAGTTGATTGAGCATCGAGTGTAGAACATATTGAGTCTCTAACAATTCTCTTTATGTTTCTATGATATTTGAGCAAGTTTTGAGTGGACTTGTTGAGCAGATTGAGCAAGTTATGAGTGGACATATTGAGAATATTTGAGCAAGTTCTAGAGAGGACTTGTTGAGCAGATTGAGCAAGTTCTGTGTGGAATTGTTGAGTATATTTGAGCAAGTTCTGAGTGGACTTGTTGAGCAGATTGAGCAAGTTTTGAGTGGACTTGTTGAGCAGATTGAGGAAGTTTTGAGTGGACTTGTTGAGCATATTTGAGCAAGTTCTGAGTGGACTTGTTGAGTAGAATTGAGCAAGTTCTAAGTGAATTTGTTGAGCAGAATTGAGCAAGTTTTGAGTGGACTTGTGGAGCAGAGTTTGGTGCATATTTGAGAATAATTGTTTGCTATACCAAAGACAGAGATTGATTAGATTTGTGCTATACTGAAGTACTGTGTTTAATGCAGATTTGAGACCAAACTTTGGAGGTGATAGAGTAGAGAGGACATTAGTCTCCAGTGGACAGATATCCATTAGCTAGGGTAGTGAGGATAGGTATTATGAGTGGGAACAAGAGTCTTCAATGGAGAGAGATCCACAAGTCAATGTATTGGAGGTGGTAGTCTTCTAGAGGATCATCAGTCAGAGCATAGGAGGAGTTCTCATGTGGATAGAGATCCATGAACTTGATTTAGGGTATTAGCATCTCCTTTGTACAGAGGTCCATAAATATTGTAATTGGGAAGCATTCCCAAGAGATTGATTGAGAAAATTTTAGTGAAATATTTTTCCCGTGGAGTAGCCCACATTGGGTGAACCACATAAATTTTGGTGTCTCTATTGTGTATGGTATTTTGCATTCAATTGATAAATGTTGTTGATATTGCTATCTATACATTGCATAATATTGATTGGCAAAGAAAAGTAAAAAATAGTCTTATACTATTCACACCCTCTCAGTATAAACTTGTGTTCTTCACATACCTCTTTTAACTCCCTTCTATAACTTATAAACCAAAATAATTATGCAAAAAACTTTAATTAAAATAAAACCTTTGGAAAATAAAAATTATTTTCCCCCTTTAATTTTTCGTATGCAAAATCAACCACCAAACAAAGTTCATACCTTTATTATGTTGCCCAAAAGGCCTTGGAAGGATTTGAGTCATCGATGGTTCTCCCCCAAGCACTTACGTAGTGCTCGTGCCCACCAACTGGCCTGCGTGGTTTCACGTAAACCAAAAAGGCATCAAGATGCCTTTGAATTTCTCCTCCTTACACACCACAAATGAAAATGATCCTCCTCTTCAGCAAAATGGAGTGCACGCAGTTTGAACCTGCATCTAGCATTCCTCGAATGCTCTAACGCAGCCTTTGGCTGCCAACTAGGCTATAGGTGCTTTGATAATATTTCGTTGGCCACAAAACCTTGTCCTCTTCTCGATGCTAAAACACATGCAAATTTCACATGAACCTTTCTCTTTGCACTAGCTTTAAAATCATTCACAAGGATAAGGTAATGCCAAAGGTTTTGGCATTATATATATGCAATCCAAAGGTTTCTCCAACATCAATGGAAAGCAATTCGAATTTATTAAAATTCAAATTTTAATAAAATAACTTTGGGCCTTAAATTAAATATTATTTAATTTTAAATTTTAACCTTAAGGTTAAATTATTTAAAATTAAATAATTAAACTCTTAACCTTTCAAACTGCCACATGGGTTTTTTGAGGCTCTTATAAGGTGACACCTTCTTGCATTTAAATTCCATGAATCAACCATGGATATTATAATATTAAATATTATAATATTAGACCTTCTCCTTTGCCTTTCTAAAAACCACTGGAGAACATTAACCTGTTTGACATCAATGACAATAAATCCTGCTCATATTTCCAAAAATGGATCTCATAATTTTACATGTTGCAAGTGGATCAGGGTGACTCCATTTTCCTTCTTCTAGTTCTTTGTGTAACCTGATTCTCTGATCTTCACAAATTTTAAACTTGAAATTATGGTTAGTGGATGCTTTTGAAATGAGATCTTGAAAAAGATAATCTATTATGTGTAGTAATATTTCTTCATGACTTCTATAGTACTTATATTTATAGTAATAGAATAAATATAAATGGTTCTTTCCTCCATAATATTTGCAAGGATGGAGGCTCCAACAGTTCACCTTTTCATGACCAAATTGGTTGCAGTAAGTGCATAATAAATATATTCCACCTTATTTGTTATCTATTTTAGGAATATCATATTTATCTATCTCCTTGATGAGATGCTTAAACCATATATGCAATATTGAAGCAATTTCATTCTTGCTTTGTTCATAAACTTGTATGATATCTTTCCATTCAATACTCTTTTATTTTTTATATCACCAATTTATTTTGTTGTCTTATTTGGAGGTGTAACTAATGATTCTATCTTTTCATTATCAAAAATATTTTCATATTCTATTGATCCTTTCCTCATGTCTATATATTTTTTGTTATTATCCATTGAATCATAAATCATGCTTCTAATCTAGATAGGTACTTTTCTTAAACTTTTTCTTATGTTAGTAGTCATCCTTATGACTCCCTAGTAGATGAAGTGTAGTATTCTTTTATTTCCTATTTGTAGAATGTTATATGTTTCTCAAGTAGATTGGGTAGATGGTCCTTAATTTGATAAACCTATCAAGGCTTAGTTTTATAAAATCTCTTATTTCTCCCTAGTTAAGATATGTCAACTAATTTGATAAACCTTTCTTAGAATAAGCTTTTGTAGGCTTCCTTATATCTCCCTATTAATTAGAATATGCTTAGTTCACTTTCTAAGTTGATTTTGTAATTTTTTGAGAATAATCAACTTATTAATTTTACCATCTCTTTCCCAATGAAGTATGCTTTAATGGTTGGATTTCTTTGTGTCTCTTTAGAATGAGCATGAGACAATTTATACTAAGTAATTCCAACTCTATATGTAGGCAATTGGTTTGCTATTCTTTCCAATAGATTAATTTTCTAAATTACAATTATATGTATATAGTTTGAAGTATTATGCCTTATATCTCACTAATTTTTGGAATATTAGAAAAATGATATTATTTCCAAATTAATAGTATATTAACCAATAGCTGACAACCTTATATCTCTTACTTGGTTGATTGCAAATATTCAATATTTTGAGACAAGCTTGCTTTATAATTACTAATGCTTGTTAGATTTATTCCAATGTAATATATTACCTTATAACAAAGCAGTAGTTTATCACCTTATAACTATGATTTTAATTAAAGCAAGATAATTTAATTTACCTTTGTAAGGCTTGATGCTCCACATCCTTCGTGATACTTAATGCTCCACATCCTTTGTGAGACTCTACATTCTCTGTAAGCTCTACATACTTTGTGAAGATTGATGCTTATATGTCCTTTGTGTGACTTGATACTCTATGTATCTCCATGTATTTCAATGGTGGTTTCATGCATATTTTAGCACTGTATGACTGATGCTTTAACCTATGTGTTCAATCAGATGACCTGTGTATTCCTCCTTCTATATCTGTGCTATCACAGTACCTATTTTGACCCGGTATTCTCCTTAATGGGCTCTTATCACTGTAGGTATTAATGTTGGTTTATGACATTCCTTGTTGCCTTATTTGACTCTGATTTTAGCATGCTATTACTCACTTGAATGTTGCAATTTTACCTTAAATTTCCTTCACTTCTACACCTCTGAGTTTAATGTTTATGTAGCTACGTGACACGTGCATCTTGAGTAACATCTAAGATGCTTCTTATTCCTTCCTTGAGAGCTTTACAAGTGGATTCTATGCTCCAAGGTGCATTGGAATATTTTTATAACACTTATGGCTGAATCTAACACCTTCTCCAAGTGGATTATGGGCTCCAATTTTGAATGATAATTTTGTAACATATCTTCTTGTCATAGACATTGTGTAACTTCCTTTGCTCTAATGTCCCGGTGTTTGTTTATGAATTGAATGTTTCTTGTCAGTGATGAAAAATGGTAGATGCATATATTATTCCCTCCAATGCTTCTCTTCTCCTATATATTTATTTTGCCAACATACGTCCAGTTGTTTCTTGTTTCTCAATGCTTATTCTAGGTGAGTATGATTTGGCTCTTCGATGGGGATCTTGGGTGCTTGGTGCTAGTTCTATGGTGGTCTGATTTGATTACTTATATGGTAGATGTCTTCTCTAAGTAATAGCTCTAGGCATTTCTTCTATTTTCCTTTCCTTTTGCTTCCAATGTGCTGGTTTGAATGCTCCCTTTGCAATAATCGATAAGGTTGGACTTTATCTAAGACCAACCAGACCAATCTTAGAACAACTCAACATTCCACATAGCCAAGTTCCTTCTTTTCAGTAGGAATTTGTTCATTCAAATCCACCCAACTTCACCCAAACCTACACCAATCCTCTTTTTGAGGTATCATATACACCTTTGCACCACATGTCTCCACCTCAACATAGCCAAATACCTTCCATTCCATCTACCCACACTACCACTTACACCAATCCACTTTATGAAGCACATGTTAATGTAGATTCACATATTCCATCTATCATGCCATCCACTACCCCTCATTTTTTTGTGATTCCCTTTGCAACTTACCCTCCACCAACATCTACCAATATTGCCAACATTCACACCTCATCCACATCCACCATAACCACACCATTTGTGTAATAAACCTCTCTTCTCATTCCATAAAACCAATATATCAAAATATTCAACATGGATCCACAAATAAATTAATTGCACAATAAATAGCTCAATAAAATAGAGATTGATACATCATAGATACCTTTCACAAAGGGGGTACATATTTTTTTATACAAGAGTGTGATGGTTCACCTTCCATGAGTTACAAGATCACACATGTGGAGTTTCACCTTCCATGAGTTACAAAGTTCATAATAATATGATAATATTCCTTGTAGTTACATATGACATTATTCCCCTAATAGTTACAAATATGATTCTATGACATACCTATTTCTATTTTGACATGTGGCCTTCCTTAATCAATAATTAATTTATACCTCATATCATTATACAATATAATATAAAATTATTCAATATTAAATACTTATCTTGGTACCTAAGATTCCATCCCCCTTACAAATATTTTATCCTAGAAATATTAGAAGAAGCTAAGTAATATGATCTTCTACGCCATGTTGAATACTGGTACCAATCTTGATCATCCATCTATCCTAGTGAAACTATGATTGGTGGTGGTCTTCTTTGATGTTTATATATCATGTTTCCATTTGAGTAGCCAAATTTTTTGGATTTTCTCCATGCTTTTGGTGATCTCCTTTGATGATGAGTCCATTTGTTCTATGATTTTGTTACACCACCTTGAAAACCAGACTCACTATGCTTTCTTTGCCAAAAATTTCCATATTTGGTACCTTGTTGAATCCATGTAGAACCATAATATTTTTGCCTTAAGTCATACCTCCAAAATTGTTGCCTCTCATGGTGGTGTGGGTGGCAATATGGTGCAACCTTAACTTGATGTTCTACTTTTTTTTACTCTTCCTTCTTGCTTTCTTCATTTGTTTTATCCCTTTATTTTACTTCTTCCTGGATCTCCTTCTGAGATTCGGTTTCATATTCTTTTGTTTGTTCTTCACTATGTTCCTTTGCAATAGCTACCTATTTTTCCTTACATTAAGAAATATTTTGTAATGTTATCTTCTTCTTTTGATACCATAACTTCATGAATTTATTTTGCACATTAATGTTAATAGTACCCAAAGAATGCAACCAAGGATAACCAAGAACAATATCTACATCATTTATCTCAATAGCACGAAAATTTGAATGTAAAACATATTTATCCATGGTGAGATTTAAATCTTCAAAAAATTGAACATTATTTCCCTCAAGTTGTATGTCTTTGATTTTTTGTGCTCAAAATTGTAACCTCTTAGTCAAAGACATGTTTATAAAATTATATTGCCTCTAGGGTTAATGGAAACAATAATTTTTTTTTGAATGCACCCATGAACTTGCAAAATAGAATTTTGACATTCAATATTCAAACAAAACTTTTTGATTATTTTTTAGCCCTAACACACAAGGTGTAGTTTCCCTAGCCTGTACATTAGTATCATTTTCTTTTGATGCCCATTTGCTTAAAAATGCAACTTGAAATTCTTCCCATGTATCACTAGAAAGCCCCACAAACCAAGATAAAGCTTCCTCTCTCAAATAACAATAAATATGAAGTTTCCATAGTCTCTCAAAAATAAATAAAGATTTTAACTTCTTCAACCATTCCTTAGCATCAATATCCTCTTTGCCAGAAAATGTTGGCAACTCCATTTTTTTTCAAAGTAGCTAGGGTTTGAAATAACTGAAATTTCTCAAAAATTAAAACTTTTTAAATCTCATCTATTTCTTTCTTAAAAAATTAAATCTACAAATTGTATTTAAAATAAAACAAACAACAACTAATTTGTTTACCCGGATTGAAAGTTATGATTTTTTCCCCTTTTTTCCAGCAACCCAAAAACAACACCAAATGCCCAACTTGCAATAGCTATAACTACCTCAATACTTATCATAATTTAGCAAGGAAGTAGTCATTTTTGTAGTACTCAAAATAACCTGCATGCTGATGCAAAATATTTTGAAAATGATTGGTAAAAAATTTAATACAATTTTTTTCTTTTTAAAAAGCAACTTGAAGAACCCAACTTCAAACAGTTGTAACTCTCTTAAAACTTTTCAAAAATCCACAAATGAGAAGTTTTTTTTATATTACGCAAAATAATTTGTATTATGGTGCCAAAATATTCTGCAAATGACTGCTAAAAAAATTAATATGAATTTTTCTATTTTGAAAAACAAAACACATGGCCAAAAAACATCAAAAATAACTCAACTTCAAACAGCCATAACTTTCTCAATACATATCAAAATTTAACAAATGATTAGTCATTTTTGTAGTACTCAAAACTATCTACACAATGGAGCCAAAAATTTCTAAAAATGATTGCTGAAATTAAAGATACGGCCTCTATAAAATGTGATATTTTTGTAAAACAAATGTGCCCTAACTCTGCAAAAACAAACCCACTTTTCCCAAATCATTGCTCTAATACCAAATGTAATAAAACTCTCTTCTCATTCCATAAATAATTCACCAATATATCAAAATATTCAATATGGAATCCACAAATAAATTAATTGCACAATAAATTGCTCAATAAAATAGAGATTGATTATACCCTTGAGGTAGAGGAACACCATACAATGCTCCTTTTGGAAGGAAGCCACTCCATAAGATCTCTAGCTCCACGAGCCAAGAATTCTCCAAGAATACATCATAGATACCTTTCACAATGGGGGTACATCTCTCTTTATACAAGAGTGTGATGGTTAACCTTCCATGAGTTACAAGATCACACATGTGGAGGTTCACCTTCCATGAGTTACAAAGTGCATAATAATATGATAATATTCCTTGCGGTTACATATGACAATATTTCCCCAACGGTTACAAATATGATTCTATGATATACCTATTTCTATTTTGACATGTGGCCTTCCTTACTCAATAATTAATTTATGGCTCATACCATTATACAATACAATATTAAATACCTATCTTGGTACCTAACAATTTGCTTCAAAATTGCCATACAGAATGCATAGCAACACCTTAACCAACTGCTCATGATTTAATAAGATGCTAGTTCTTGTCCCCAAAAAAAAATACAAATAGCATATTTTAAGCCACATGCCACTCCAAACCAACACACCTATTTCATACTTGACCTATCCTAGGTATCACCATATTCTCAGGTTGTTATACCCACACCTCCACTCACTCATATCAATTCCACTTCCACAACCCAACATAGTCACATTCCTCAAACCTCATCTCCATTTCATCAAAAACAATCACTTCACCACCAAGTTCACCACCAGGATCAACATCATCACATACCCCTCAACTCATCTAGCCATCAACATCATATTCCATTTCAATAGTACACCACTTCACATACCCCACCTTCACATAATCAGCAAGCAATTCAAGGTTTTTCTACACATGGAGAAGACCCTAAAATCCAAGCAATGCAATAATAGATTGATAGCTTGATCCAATATACTCATGGTATGATGTACTAGATGCCTACCTTGAGATAGCTAGTCAATAAACCTATCCATCCTTCGGTACCATCATCGCCATATTTGGAAGATTTTATAGTACCAAAATTTGACAAATTTAAGGGTAATGTGAATCTCTCGAGAGCATATAAGCACATTTATTCACTCATGCTTCAGAATTCAAGATCAAGATGTTTTAATGCTCAAAACCTTTCCTCAAAAATTGGGGGGAGATGCTCAATATTGGTATAATCATCTATCTCATCACAATATTTTCACATTTGAACAATTGGTAGATCAATGTTTGGAGATATTTTTCCTTAATTTTCACAAAAATACCACATTGACTGACCTATAAAACCTTATATAATTTGAAGAGGATTCAGTCTATGATTTTGGTAACTTTTGGAGGGCAATCATCACTTAATTGCCATTCTCCATACCAATGGAATAACTAACTCGAATTTTCACTAGGAGTTGCTTAAAATCCATCTCTTTTCTATTACAGCTACAACAATATTGAACATTCAATGAGGCTCTCACTCAAGCCTGTGTCATTGAAGAAATAAAAATTCAAGAGGGTGAGATAAAACCTAAGAAGAAAGAATGGTAAAACAAAGGCCAAGATAAAAGTAATTATCCTGGCCAACCAAAGCCAAATCAATTAAATCAAGTGGTCTTAAGTTAGTCGGTAATGACTCAACAACAACAATAATCACAACAAATAAATTATCAAGCGGTTCCCCCACCCCACAAATCTAATTCTATAGAACCAATTGTGGAGACTCACCAAAATCGAAAATCTGTTCGACAAGACCATATTTTCACTCCTTTGTTTAAATCATATGCCTCCATATTTTGTAGGTTGTATTATAGCAATTTTATTGCCTTGCCTAATATCATACTAGAAGATCAAGTTAAATGAATCAAGGGCTATAGATAACACTTATTTTATCCTTTTCATCGATATAAATGGCATGACATTAATAATTGTTGGTCATTTAAACACATAGTGCAACATTTGATAGAGCTAGGGGCCATCAATCTTGATAGTCCCTTGGCCCAACAAAACCAAAACCTTAGTATATATCAAACACTACTTCCTCATCATGAGGAACAACAATAGCCAACAAGAGGATCAACCATCAAGACTCCTCCTAATAAATTTAACCACATACAATAATATCAAGGTTTTGTGGAGGTTATTCGTGTAGTTACCCATGGTCAGAGAAGCACTAATAAATAGATAGGTAGTTCCACCTCCTATAGCACCTCAAGCAAGCATGTCACCACAACCTACCAACTCATCATCACCCATCCATTTCTCCACCAATTAATCCCAACCCATCCATATTCCAAGTCATCCATCACCACCAATTCATCCCTCCAATCACTCACAAAGGTCAATCATCTCATTGAATAGTCAGCTAACAACTAGCCTCAAAATGGCTTTAGCCAAACTATCTATTTATGAGCTCATTCAACAATATTCCCCACACCATGAGGCATTAATGGAAATTTTAAAATCCATTGAATTACAATCCCAAGATACTAATTCCTTCAACAATTTTGTAGGGAGTATTCACATGTTTATGGAACCTTCCATTACATTTTATGACTTTGATATTAAATCAGTGTCATCAGAAGTGGTGGATCCTCCATTACATATTATGGCTCTAGTGGATAGGAAGCCATTTAAATGAGTATTTATTGATATTGTATCTTCCATTAATATCATCACCACATCCACCCTCCAACATCTAAATCTTCCACCATCCCACATTACCATCCTAAGAGTGTTCAATGATGCTCTTTATTCTATAGTTGCCATTGTAGTTCTACCCATAGAAGTGGGGGTAAAAATGTTGCATACCATGTTTTACATCCTGGAAGAATCCATGGCTAAATACATACTCCTTGGATGTCCTTGGATTAGATAAATGAGATGTGTACCCTCTATACTACATCAATTTTTGAAATATGTGCATGAGGGATAAATTCATTGCATGCCCGCAGAAATTGAACCATTTAATTATTGCAATTTTATCTTAAATTCCTATGATTCCACATTACCATACACCCACCTATTTCTAACTCCATCAACAACCCCATCAACCACACCATCCACCCCTTCTTCATCTAAATATCCCATTCCTGAGGATTTTCCCATCACTACTCCACATCAATATTCCACTTCTACACCCCCACATTTATCACAATCAACTACATGTACATGTGGTCAAACCCAATCTATTCCATCCATATCATAAATATCAACAACCACTACCATTCCATCCACATCATCACCTATCCATCACACCCCTCAAATAAATATATATTTATCCACACAAGTAGATGTCTCACAAGTTGATCTAACATATTGTGAGATGTATTTTCACCACATATCCCTCCCACTATCAGAGCCACAAGTTATCAATGAGCCCTTCACTTACACATCCATAGCCATTTCATCCACATCCATATCTACATCCTCACAAGTGGTATTCCACCTCACTAATCCTGGCATTGGTGAATATGTGGTCCAAGATTTCATGGTCACACCGCTAAGCATCCAAAATGCTAGGGATTACAGTCACCCATGTAATGCACCCTTATCTATAGGAGTAATGTATGATATGGGTTCATTACCTAATAAAATCAATTTTATATATGGAGGGTTTGATTCATCATCTGATCCTCCTCCCCTAGAAGAACCCAAGCAACCATCCCTTGCCAATATTGAACAATTGTCTAGCTTTCCTTCAAGATACTTTCATCGAGTTAATTGGAAAGGCTATGGTTTAGGACTACATGAACAAGGTATGCATGACATTATTGAACTTCTATTTTGAGAAGTGCATGATCGTTCTATCTTAGGATTTAATCCATAATATTCCTCTTTTGAATAAGCTTTTCAACGCTTCAAATTAGAGCATGAAGAGGATAACAATTACAATGATGACTTTGAGGATAAACTCTATGAAGAATACAATTTCATGTCGATTGCTTTGGATGAATCTGATGAGGAGTTTCCTTCAATATTTACATTCACCGTACAAGATGAGCATTACCTCAGAATGTTCTCCATCCACCAACCCATTTTCTTTTTGCTTCTCCCAAGGGAGAAATTTGAACCAACCGGTGAACCACCACCTCCATTTCATTGATCTACCTCATCGAAAAATTTTGTAACATATGTACATAATTCAAAAAAAAATTCAAACACAAAAAAAACAAAAAAAAATTATGTGCATAGTTTTTATCATTTGCATTTACAAGTGTTGCTTACTACTATTTGGGTTCCCAAAGTTCTTATAGGCTTGCCAGACTATGTAGGCAACAAAACCACATCCCAGAAGAAGAAGTGATAAAAGGATTTGTCCAAGTTTGATAATTTTGACAAGTTTTGTAAATTGTATAGATAGGAGTAAACCATACAACTAGAAGGGAAAATCGTACAAGGTGAAGGCAAACCGTACAATGTGCAATGAAATGAAATGAAATGCATGGGAAATATCATTTAAGTTGTAATTACGCATGATTTTGATAATTAAGGTGTTAGACTTAGTAAAAGTCTTAATTAATGTATTCCGTTATGCATGGGCAGTTGTAAATAACAAATTGCCTCAAGAACCACTTTGGAACATCCAGGGCAATGTTATATAAGGTCCCATTGTCAATTTTGATAGTTTGGTTATGATCTGGTGATATTCTGGTTACATTCTGACTAGTTTGGAAATACTATGAGTTTTTGTTGTGAAGTGTTATTGCATTTCTATAATTTTTTATTGACATTGTTGGACAATAATGAAGCATGAGCATAGTTTACAGTTTCACCTCCATATTGTATGATCTTGGAATGGAAGAATAGCAATTGATAGTTTATCTCTATTGCATGTACTTATTTTTTGTTGTTATTATTATTTAATGCATTGTTATGGAAGACTTGGATTAAAGCAAAATTGGTGTGGCTCTGATGAATGATCTATGATGATGATGATATCAATAAATATGTATTGAACACTATTGTATGATTTTTGTATGTCACCATTGGATATATAACTCTCTCAAATCTGATAAAGTACTTTACATGTTGATAGGATTAGGATTAATGCCATATTAAATCCTTACAAAACTTATCTAAGAGAGATTGGTCTAGTAGAATATTCAATTTAGCACTTGAATGCACCTTCATTTCATACAAATTGTACACCAGGGCCGTTACAAATAGTACAAAAAATAATTACCCAATTTGGCATTTTATGCGATCGAAGGGAATTTACCCGATTTTGTAGCATTGGGAAATCAAACAGTTTAGTTACAAAATTGTGTACGATGGCTTGAAAAACTAAATCTGAAATATTGGCTAAGTGTGAAATCATTCAAGCTCCATCACTATACGATTTGGAATCGTATAGTGGTATGATTTAGGTTCCATACAAGTTATTTAGTTGTCTCACATTGCTAGTTGTAAGGACTATATGATTGTATGATTTGGTCCATCAATTGGGAATAGCAGGTTGGTCTAGCTTTCCTTCAAGATACTTTCATCGAGTTCATTGGAAAGGCTATGGTTTAGGACTACATGAACAAGGTATGCATGACATTATTGAACTTCTATTTTGAGAAGTGCATGATCGTTCTAGCTTAGGATTTAATCCACAATATTCCTCTTTTGAATAAGCTTTTCAACACTTCAAATTAGAGCATGAAGAGGATAACAATTACAATGATGACTTTGAGGATAAACTCTATGAAGAATACAATTTCATGTTGATTGCTTTGGATGAATATGATGAGGAGTCTCCTTCAATATTTCCATTCACCGTACAATATGAGCATTACCTCAGAATGTTCTCCATCCACCAACCCATTTTTTGTTTGCTTCTCCCAAGGGAGCAATTTGAACCAACCGGTGAACCACCACCTCCATTTCATTGATCTACCTCATCGAAAATTTTTGTAACATATGTACATAATTCAAAAAAAAATTCAAACAGAAAATAAACAAAAAAAAATTATGTGCATAGTTTTTATCATTTGCATTTACAAGTGTTGCTTACTACTATCTGGGTTCCCAAAGTTCTTATAGGCTTTCCAGACTATGTAGGCAACAAAACCACCTCCCATAAGAAGAAGTGATAAAAGGATTTGTCCAAGTTTGATAATTTTGACAAGTTTTGTAAATTGTACAGATATGAGTAAACCATACAACTAGAAGGGCAAATCGTACAAGGTGAAGGCAAACCATACAATGTGCAATGAAATGAAATGAAATGCATGGGAAATATCATTTAAGTTGTAATTACGCATGATTTTGATAATTAAGGTGTTAGAATTAGTAAAAGTCTTAATTAATGTATTCCGTAATGCATGGGCAGTTGTAAATAACAAATTGCCTCAAGAACCACTTTGGAACATCCAGGGCAATGTTATATAAGGTCCCATTGTCAATTTTGATAGTTTGGTTATGATCTGGTGATATTCTAGTTACATTCTGACTAGTTTGGAAATACTATGAGTTTTTATTGTGAAGTGTTATTGCATTTCTATAATTTTTGATTGACATTGTTGGACAATAATGAAGCATGAGCACATTTTATAGTTTCACCTCCATATTGTATGATCTTGGAATGGAAGTAGCAATTGATAGTTTATCTCTATTGCATGTACTTATTTTTTGTTGTTATTATTATTTAATGCATTGTTATGGAAGACTTGGATTAAAGCAACATTGGTGTGGCTCTGATGAATGATCTATGATGATGATGATATCAATAAATATGTATTGAACACTATTGTATGATTTTTGGATGTCACCATTGGATATAGAACTCTCTCAACCCTGATAAAGTACTTTGCATGTTGATAGGATTAGGATTAATTACCATATTAAATCCTTAAAAAACTTATCTAAGAGAGATTGGTCTAGTAGAATATTCAATTTAGCACTTGAATGCACCTTCATTTCGTACAAATCGTACACCAGGGCCGTTACAAATAGTACAAAAAATAATTACCCAATTTGGCATTTTATGCGATTGAAGGGAATTTACCCGATTTGGTAGCATTGGGAAATCAAACAGTTTAGTTACAAAATTGTGTACGATGGCTTGAAAAACTAAATTTGAAATATTGGCTAAGTGTGAAATCATACAAGCTCCATCACTATACGATTTGGAATCGTATAGTGGTATGATTTAGGTTCCATACAAGTTATTTAGTTGTCGCACATTGCTAGTTGTAAGGACTATATGATTGTATGATTTGGTCCATCAATTGGGAATAGCAGGTTGGTCATTATAAGCCTTGGAAAACACCTCCCCATTAGGAATATTGCACCCCTATCCTACATTTGGAATCATTGATGAGCACCAAATATGCTCATATTTTTGTATATGTACTAACAGTTTTTGCATGGCAATATATCATGAGTTGTATATTTTTATGAAACATTATGTATTTATTTAACAAAATCATGTGTATTATCTAATCCATTCATGAAGTGTGTTTTGTGTAGTTATTTCCCTAATTTTTCATCTTCTTCTCAGTCGAGGTCCTACATGGACCTAGCACGGTTTCGCTTGATCAGATGAAGGCACACGAAGGTAGGCACCTTACTGAGGTAGGTGCCTTACAAAAGTAGGTGCCTTACTGAGGTAGGTGCCTTACTGAAGTAGGCACCTTACTAAAGTAGGTGCATTAATAAGGTAGTAACCTTATTGACATAGGTTTCTTACCAAGGTAGGCACATTACTCAAGTAGGCACATTACTAAGGCAGGTGCCTTACTAAGGAAGGTGCCTTATTGAGTTAGGCGCCTTACTCAAGCAAGCACCCGAATTATGCGTGTTGACCAAACAGCTAAAGAAGTACCCTGTTGACCACCATTCCATGTCATCTATGGGAAACTACTGATGAATGAGTTGTCCCATCCAGAGTGGATGAACACGTAACTACTCACAAAGAAAAACCATAACGAAGCAGAAATTATTTGATTACCAGGAAATGATGTAGAGTTAATTATCGTGCACCGATTACAGTAACTAAACTATTCTAGTTTAGACTACAACCAAGGCAACTTTTGTAACAAAACTACAACAAGAAGTCCTATGTGTGGTATATAAACACACAGACTTCTCTGTAGTAGAGGAGGCATTTTTTAGAATATTATTGCATGTATTAATCTCTGCACTATTAATAAAATATTGAGCATTCTTTCATCTGCATATTATCTCATGATTTATTGGGCGGGATCTACTGGAGCTCGAGCCCACTCCAAGCCAGTATTCCTCCCCTACTTCTTAGTTATTTTCATTGATTTAGTTATGTATGATAGTACGTTAATTTCTTATATTAAGTTTAATTATTTTAAGAGTTGTGTTCTTTTTACATAAGGTGTTTTATTGCTTTCAGTGTGGTGTGTTTACTTTTACGTATTTTATTTATGTATGAGTTTTATTGGTTTGGATGAATCAACCGTTATTTAATAAACACCCCCCAATGATAGTTGAATGGATTCATCTCAAAAGTGGTAGTGCAAATAGTCTCAACCATGGCACTTTGAAATTCTACGAGCTCCCTGGTTTGACAATTTAAATGTGAGTGCTATGACAAATTTAGGATAAATTTAACCAGTGTTTGGCACCTAAAATTTTGGTGTCATTATTGGGGAAGCATCACTAGTATACTGATTACATTACCCATTAAAACCTTATTCTTGACCTTGTATAAGTCCGTCAAGAAAAATAGGACCCGACGATCATTTTATAAGATAAAGTCCATAAAAAAAGTCATAGTCAGCCAAAGACCTAGAGTTTGAATTATATTCTTCTAACTCATCACTAGCAGTCCACTAGAGTGAGCATCCTCACTTTTTTCAAAGTGCCTCCTCGTCTCATCGAACTTGGAAAGAACAAATCATCTTGAACCCATTGTTTAAAAGAACACCCTCAAAGGAGGCCCTACTGTGGAAAGCCATAAAGGATCATACCATAAGACTAGATGACTTGGAGGCTCTAATACAAAAATTTTTGAACAACTGAAAGACCATAGAAGTTGCATTAGAGATAACATTTCCTAAAAAAATATCTAAAAAAGTCTCATCTAAATTCAGCTTCCTGATAGAGGAAGGAGCAAGGGAAACCAAAATCAAGAACATTTCCCCTACCCTCTTCCTACATTTATGGGATACCCAACCGAAGACCCTGACCTATTTTTGTTTAATTTTAATGTTTTGTGTAGGTCTATCGACTACAAATCAAATGCTTAGAAATTGAATCTCTTTCCATCGACATTAGATGACTCAGCTCTACGATGGTTTATAAGGTTGGGTAAAAAATATATCACCACATGGGAAGATATGAGGAAGCTCTTTCTAGAGTAGTACCAAGACTTCAACAGAGCATGGAATTCCAAGGACGAAGTCCTTAGTATAACATAGAAGGAGGACGAGTCTTTGGAAGAATACTAGAAGAGGTTAATTTCAACCTACAGTGATCTCCTAATGCAAAGCTAGGAGATAAGTCCCTCAAAAGCATTTTTTGAGAGGACTCAACAATGAGTCATTGGAGGTGCTAAACATGATTTTGGGAGGAGATGTTTACCATAATGCCATGGAAGATATTTAATAACTATATCAAAATTACTCGTAGAGGAGAGGCAAACCAGCTCCCAGGACCATGAAAACTATCGTATCAGTCACAAAAATAGAGATAGGAAATATGTTGGAAGATTTAAAGAGTGAAATGATATCCTCTCTAGCACTGCAGTTGGATACGCTCTTGCTAGAGAAGAAACAATAGAATGATGTAGCATTGACCTATTTTACCCAAAATTCAAAGGAAGGCATGCTAGAAATATGTGCCTAGAGAACAAGGTCAAAGTATGCATGGTTTACCACCAAAACTACAAGATTCGACTATACCCATAGTTGCCCAATACCAAGGAGGAGGTTGACGTAACTGAAGCCTATTTTATAGGCAATCAAATAAATTAGCAGAAACCCCCTATAGGGAATATGCCCACAGGGATGCTGCCCTACAGAGGAGGACCATATATGCCATAAGGGTAGCCACCACCACCCAATATGGTATGGTGGGGACTACCACCTTGGATGAACATACCTCCAAGAGCTACATTTCCCAATCAGCAACCATGGATGCCATATAAACACTATGGGCAACAGTGGAGGAACCACATTCTATGGAACCCCACCCCACAAAACATAGCACAAGTTCCACCTCAGCAAGGCTTACCGACCCTACCTATAGTGAGACCTACACAATTACTAGCACAACCGATGGTGAACCTAAATAATAAGGTAAACCAACCAGCATACCAAGTAGAGGGAGAGATGTATCCGATGTATCATATTAGTTGTAATCCTATTCAACTTAGATCAAGAAAGAAGCTAGGAGTAGAGGCACCTCCCCTGGTAGAAGATGAGGAAGATGTAGGAGATTACTCTCTTATAGAAGAGGTGGAGGAAGAATTTTTTTTTGAGAAAATAGAGGCTTCAATTCCTAAACGGTTGCAGGAATAGAGGAAGTCGACACAACCAGAATTTGATATCCTCTCTAGATTGAGTAAGCTCACAATCACTATCCCACTTTTTCAAACTATCCAAGATGTGCCTATATACACCAAGGCGATAAAAGAATTATGTCTTAGGAAAATAAGATGTAAGGTGGTACAAACCATCAATATCATAGTAAAATTAGCTGACTTGATTATGGGGAATGCATATCATCCCAAATATGCAGACCTAGGTAGCTCGGTGATGACGATGAAAATAGGAGGGTATTCATTGGTGAACACCTTAGTTGACTTGGGTGCAACCATCAACGTGATGTTGTAGGAGACCATGAAAAAAGTTGAAGCTTACAAACCTAAAACCCACCAAGATGGTGTTTCAACTGGTCGACCAATCAATAGTAGTACCAGAAGGGATACTCAAGGACATCATCATAAGGGTCGACGCATGGGAATACTCAACATACTACCTGGTGCTACAATTAAAAATGGAACTGGGTGGTTACCCACTCATCTTGGGAAGGCCATGGTTATCTACGATTGACACCTACATTGTTAGGACACCTGACAATTGAAAATAGAATTGAATACAAATAATAGGAATCGCTTGAATATTGAATCGCAATTAAATTGTAAGGAATAACCAAAAAATGGAATATAGAATATGTTCTTCGATGTCTTAAAAATAAAAGGTGATTGGGTTAATATACCCAACCAAGGAGTGTGTGCTTGTGAAAGGGTGTGACCCCTTGTAAGTTAATTAAGATAATGATAATTGTATTATGTTAGGAGGGTCCTAACATGCCACCCCCCTTAAAAGAGCTTTGTCCTCAAAGTTGGAAATTTGGAAATTGTTGTTGGATATCGTGAAGAGTTTCCCACGTCACGTCTTCTAAAGGTAGACCTTTCCAATGGATTAAAACTTTTGTGATATCGCGAGTACGAAGGTTGCGAGAGCGGTGATCCAAGATAGCTTCTGGTTCGACTAGAAGTACTCCATCATCGAAAAATTTAGGGAGAGTGTTTTGTGTCATGATATGGGCTCCAACTGTGAGCTTAAGGCAAGATACATGAAATACAGGGTCAAGTTTGGAAGAGGTAGGATGCTCAAGTTTGTAAGCAAAGGTCCCAATACATTGGAGAACTTTATATGGCCCGTAAAATTTGGGTGCTAACTTCTGAGAACCTTTTTGTTTAAGAGAGGATTGATGGTAAGGTTGGAGACGTAAGAAAACCATATCACCCTCATGGAAACTATGTTCGCTTCTATGTTGATTGGCTTGCTGCTTCATGCAATGCTTGGCGGTGTGTAGGTTCTCTTTTAGGATCCGTAGTATGTCATCTCAAGTAGCGAGTTTCGTTTCCACCGCATGGACTTTTGTAATCCCTGGAATATAGGAAGTGAAGGATGGTGGTGTTTGGTCATATAATGCTTCATAAGGAGTCATTTTGATGGATGTATGGTATGAAGTGTTATACCACCATTCCGCTAGAGAAATCCATTTTACCCAATGGAGTGGTTGAGTAGAAAAAAAACATCGAAGATATTTTTCCAAGCATTTATTTACAACTTCTATTTGGCCATCGGTTTGAGGATGGTTAGCAGAGCTCATACGAAGTTGAGTACCTTGTAATTTGAAAAATTTCTTCCAAAAAGTGCTAGTGAAATTTGGGTTGCGGTCACTAAAAATTGTGGATGGTATACCATGTAATTTAAAGATGTTATCTAGGAAGAGGTGGGCTATAGTGCTAGCGGTATAAGGATGAGCCATGGGACAAAAATGGGCATATTTAGATAAGCGATCAACGACTACGAAAATGGTTTTTTTCCTCCTGATTTTGGTAATCCTTCAATAAAGTCCATAGAAATATCTGCCCATGTTTTGGTGGGTATAGGAAGAGGTTGAAGTAATCCTGGAATAGCAAGGGTCTCCCCCTTTTGTCTTTGGCAAACTTCACATTCTTTTACAAAAAATTTGATGTAATTTTTCATTCCTACCCAATAGAATGAGGTAGTGGCTCTTTTATAGGTTTTTAAGAAACCAGAGTGGCCTGCCATGGGTGAGGTATGTAACTCATGAAGAATTTTTTCACGATAAGTTGAATTGGGGGTGAGGACCATCCTTCCTTTGTATCTTAATATATTTTCCTTCCAAGTGTATGGAGGTTTGCTACTAGGATTATGTTGAAGTTGTTGAATTAAGGCATGGATAGTAGGATCATTTATCCATTCTTCATGCACCTCGTCTACCCATTTAGTAATAAGGGAGGAAAGAGCATGGACTTGAGGCATATCTTCAAATTTTCTAGAAAGTGCATCGGCTGCCATGTTGTCCTTTCCATTTTTATATGTAATTTCATAATCATAGCCAAGAAGTTTAGTAACCCACTTTTGTTGTTTCGGGGTATTAGTCCTTTGTTCCAAAAAATACTTCAAGCTATGATGGTCAGTGCATATAATGAAATATTGGCCAATAAGGTAAGGCCTCCAATGTTGAATAGCATGGATAATCGCCAACATCTCTTTTTCATATGTAGAGCGAGCTATATTATTAGGAGAAAATTCTTTGCTTATAAAATCTAGAGGCTTTTCATCCTACATAAGTACGGCTCCCATTCCTATTCCCGAAGCATCACTTTCAATGACGAATGGTTTAGAAAAGTTGGGCATGGCTAGAACAGGGGTGGTACACATTGCAGTTTTCAAGGTGATAAAGGCCTCATCCACTTTAGATGACCATTTGAAAGTGTTTTTCTTAAGTAATGTTGTTAGAGGGGCAGCGATTTTACCATAATTTTGGACAAATTTTCTATAATATCTCGTTAGTCCAATAAACCCACGTAGACCTTTTAAGGTTTTTGGAATAGGCCTATTTTTCACCTCCTCAATTTGCAAGGATCTACCATAACTCCTTCCTTTGAGAAAATATGCCCTAAGTATTCAATTTCTTGTTTTCCAAAGGAACACTTTGATATTTTTGCATAAAGTTGATTTTCCTTCAAGATTTGTAATGCTTGTCTAACATGGTCCAAATGTTCTTCCCATGTTTTTCTATAAATCAAAATGTCATCAAAGAAAACTAATATAAATTTATGAAGGAAATGGTGAAATACCTTATTCATTAGACTTTAAAAGGTAGAAGGAGCATTGGTAAGGCCAAATGGCATCACAAAGAATTTGTAGTGCCCTTCGTGAGTGCGAAAGGCCATCTTAGAAATATCCTTTTTGTTGACTCGTATTTGGTGGTAGCCCGACTGTAAGTCTAACTTGGAAAAATAAGCTGCCCCATGGAGTTCATCTAATAGCTCGTCTATGATCGGAATAGGAAATTTATCCTTGATGGTCATTTTATTAAGCGCTCAAAAATCGACACATAAACGCCATGATCCATCCTTCTTTCTAACTAAAATAATTGGAGATGAGTAAGGGCTTTTGCTAGGTCTAATGACTCCTGCCTTAAGAATATCTTGTACTAATTTCTTTATTTTGGTATTTTGGAGGTATGGATAACGATAATGTCTAATATTAGGAGGTTGATGCCCTGGAAGTAGTGGAATAGTGTAATCGTGACTTCGTTGTGGAGGTAGTCCTTTTGGTTCATTGAATACCGCCTTACGGTGGTCTAAAATCTTTTGTAATTCTAGTGTCTCTTCTTCTTTGTGACTAGGTTGAATTGAAAATAATTGGGTGACCATTACTTTGTTTCCTTTTCAAATAATTTTCTCCATTCTATGCGAGCTTACGATTTGGGAAGGTCCTGATTTTAGGCCTTTGATAATATAGGTTTGGTTCTTTGCTATGAACTTCATCCATAGTTCATCAAATTCCCATTGGACTACACCCAAGGTTCATAACCATTGTACGCCTAGTACAATGTCACAACCACCTAGGGGTAGGATGTACATGTCGCCTTTCATGTTATAAACCCCCATAGTTAGTTTTATATTTTTGCATTTTTTGTTGCATGCAATTTTTCTGTCGTTTCCAATCATCACATTGAAGTTATTGCAAGGGTATATAAAACAATTTGCTTGCTTATCCACCTTTGGATCGATAAAATTGTACGTGCTACCAGAATCTAGGAGCACAGTAAGGTTTTGTTTCTTAAAATAACCTTTAACTTGCATTATTTGAGAGGCAAAAAATTTGGCAAGGGCGTTGAAGGAAACCTTTGGTGCATTTTCTTCATCACTTTCAAGTGTGTTGGATAATATCTCTACTTCGAGTTTAGGTTCCTCTTCAGTAGAATTCCCCCTAGAATATATAATTTCTGTGAGACACATTTATTATTTCTATTAAATTTCTCATCGCAATGGTAGCAAAGACCCTTAGCTTGTCTTTCCTTCATTTCCTCGAAACTCAGATGCTTAATTTGTAGAGCGGGGTTAATTTTGGAGGCTGTGTAGGAGTTGTGGGTTCTTCCATTTTGCATTGGTTTTGGGTTGGTATAATTATTTTATGGTTTTCCCAAGGTTGGTTTTGTGAACCGATTTCGTGCCTTGATTTTGTCTTCCGCTAATTTCACCAAGTCGATGGTCTCTAACATGTTTGTAGGGTTATACATTTGCACCTCAATTCAAATTTCTTCTTTTAATCCATTGACAAAACATTCTTGAAATAAGGCAACATCTAATCTGGATGTTTGATTAGCTAGCCTTTCAAATTTTTCTTGGTATTCGCTTACCAAAGTGGTTTGGCATAATTTAGTGAGGGCCCTTGTAAAGCTTTGAAACTTGCTAGGGCCAAATCGCACTAATAGATTCTATGTAAAGGTTGACCACGTCGGAGTACCATTATTTTTATCAAACCATTGGTACCATTGGATGGCATTATTTTCCAAGTGGAAGGAGGTGATATGCACTTTTTGCATTTTTGGAATTTGATTTAGTGAGAAATATTGCTCTGCTCGGTAGATCCAGTTTGTAGGGTCTCCACCTTCAAATTTTGGGAAGTCTAATTTGGTCGTCCATGGTAAAATGGAAGTTTTGAAGAACACAAGCTTATACTGAGAGGGGGGGTGAACGGTATAAGACCAATTTTTACTTTTGCTTCAAAACAACTTTCAAATCAGTATTATGCAGTGTATAGGTTAGCAGTATTAAAAGCAATAATCAAAGCAATGCACAAAACACCATCCACAAAAGAGACACAACAATTTACGTGGTTCACCCAATGCGGGCTACTCCATGGATAAAATTTCTCTCTAAATTTTATCAACTCACAATCTGGGAATACCTTTCCCGATTACAATATTTATGGGCATCAACCCAAAGGAGATACCTTCCCCTAGCTTTGCTCTTTAGTGGTGATCCTCTAGAAGACCTCTACCTCCTTTGCCCTTAGCAAGTGGAACTCTATCCACAGAAGACACCTGTCTTCCCTGCTCTGGCTGGAGATCTCTCGTCCTCAACTCTATCATCGCAAAGCTGGTCCTCGAATATGCACTAAACATAGTCCTTCGGTCTAGCACAAATGTCCTCTATCTTTTCTCGATCCTGCACCAAACATAGTCCTTCGGTCTGGCACAAGTCTGTCCTCTTCCTCTTTCTCTGGTCTGCACCAAACACAGTCCTTCGGTCTGGCACAAGTCTGTCCTCTTCCTCTTTCTGTTCTATTACAGCTGCACTTGGTCAAAGCCAACTTTTGCACTGAACATGCAAACACAGTAGCACTCGATCGAACATCAACTTATGCACCTCTACGCAATCACAGCAGCACCCTCTTTGCACACTCTACTTCTCGATGATCGAACTTCTCCCTCGCACTCTATCTATGAATATCGCACTTCGAACGCACACTTCGATCGATTTGACATGACTGCTCTTTGTGCATCACAGAATTCACTTGCATAATTTCAATCCTTATTCGATGCTTTCAAACTCGAAACAACCCTTCTTTTATAGTATAAATTTCAAGATCAAAACACTCAATCTTGGTCGGCTGTAACCCTATACTCCGTCGACTGCATAACCCTAAACATCGTCGGCTCAAAGTTAACTCTGTCGGCTTCAACCGCCTCTGCAACTCTCCTATAGCTTCTATCGTGAAACTACAACATGTCGCGATATCGCGACACCTTTGCCTGTCGTACACCTTCTTTTGCCTACTATCGTGAAATCGTGACACTTTAGCCTTTGACGACTTTGAGAAGTTCTTATCGCGAAATCGTGACACTTTCTGCTTTTGCTGATGTCATCTTCACTTCTATCATGAAATCGTGAACCTTCTATCTTCATGGCCTTCTTCTCTGCTTTTGTCATGAAATCGTGACACATCTGCTTCTGCTGATGTCATCTTCAAATCTATCATGAAATCGTGACCCTTCTGCTGCCTTGAGCTTCTTTCTGCCTTACACCCGCAAAACTGGAACATGTCATGAAATCATGACGCTTTTGTCTTCATAGCCTTCCTCTCTGCTTCTATCGTGAAATCATGACACTTCTCCTATAGAAGACCTACTTCTAGTTTCTATCGTGAAATCGTGACACTTTCTCCATCCGTACGCTTTTCTTTCATCCTGTCACGAAATCGCTACATCTTCATCCGCTGGCTTCTTCACTTCTACCTGTCATGAAATCGTGACACTTTCTGCATCCGTGTGCTATCTTTTCTGCCTATCGCGAAATCGTGACACTTTCTGCATCCGTACGCTATCTTTTTTCCTGTCACGAAATCGCGACGCTTCTCATTTCAGACTCTTCCCTTTGCTGCATGTCACGAAATCGTGACAGTTCTCACTTTGAGCTTTTCAGCATGTCACAAAATCATGATAGTCCTCACCTCGACCTCTGCAGCATGTCATGAAATCATGACATTTCTCATGTTACTTTCTCTCTCTTTGAACTTGTCGTGAAATCGTGACAGTTCACACTGCGGACTCTCTTTTCTGCATTATGTCATGAAATCGTGACACTTTTTCATCCATACAACTTTCCTGGCAATGTGTCACGAAATCGTGACACTTTTCCTTCTCTGCCTTCCTGCACTTTTTGAGTCGCGAAAATGCGACATGTCGTGAAATCGTGACACTTTCCATCTTGCTCTCCTTCTCTGCCAACATGTCACGAAATCGCGACAGTTTTGCCAGCTTCTTCTTTTTCTTCCAGCATGTCACGAAATCATGATAGTTTTGCCAACACTTTCTCTCTCCTCAAACATGTCATGAAATCATGATAGTTTTTCCAGCACTTTCTCTCTCCTCAAACATGTCGCGAAATCGTGACAGTTTTTCCAGCCTGCTGCATACTTTTTCTTACTTGTCTTTTTCTTGATCTTTTGCAAATGGGCTACTATGAACTTCCTGGAAACTCACTGTCCATGCTCTGAATAATCTTCATCAAAACAAAATCCTTGACATCAAATCAAATTGCTTCAAGAACTTCTTGACATCAATGACAACTTCTATACTTGAGTAAAGGCAATGTACCCAAGGTACCCAAAATTGCCAACAATCTCCCCCTTTGTCATTGATGGCAACCCTTTACTAAAAACACATCTCAGGAGCTAAAACTGAAACCAACTATGCTAACAGCTGAGAATATCCTTTTGAAGTTTTGCTCCCCCTGACTTGAAGCTTTCCTCTTCACATTGAAGCTCTCCCCCTTACTCATATCTCTCCCCCTTTGTCATCAATGGCAAAGGGTCACCTTTGGGGCTCGGGACTAAGAATGAGCCTCTTAGCTTAGTCCCTCCCCCACCTCCTGATGAGGTGATTAAAATAGGGGTGGGAGTGAAACTCCCATTAGGCACTGATCATCATCAGTGTCTATAACTTCCTTGTCGGGCCTTCTCTTGAATTCTTTGTCAATATTTCTGTTCTTGTCACTATTCTTGTTCTTGTTCTCATCCCTGTTCTTGTCCATGCCTTGATCCTTGGACCTATTTATACCACTATTCCTGTTCCTGTTCCTGTACTTTGGAAGATCAGCTCTGCACTGTCTAGTTGTGTGACCGTCATTGTTGCACTTATAACAAGTAACACTGTTATTTCTATTTGGCATACCTGTTCTTTGAATCTGCCTGTTATGACTAACCGTGTTCCTATAATTAGTCATGCAAAAAATTGCCTTATGCCCAAACTGTTTACAAGAGTAGCAATACCCTTGAAAGAAATTACGGCCCCTGAAACTATCATTTACCTTCCTTACTTGAGTCATGCAATGCGAAGCCATGTGGCCAAACCTGTGACACGCAAAACATCTGCCATTAAACTTTCTTGTAAATGACCTTCTAGGTCTGGTAAACTTCTTCTTCGCATTTAGAATTCTATTTTCTATTTCTGCGCATCTATCACTCATGGACTCTTGATCTGAAGTACTTTCTACATCAGAACTCTCTTCCATTTGAAATCTCTTGCTAGAATCCCCAACCTGTTTCTTGTGCGGCTCAACAAAATCGAGACCAGTTTTATCTGTTGGTTTTCTTTGACTTTTGATGAGAGACTTAACCCTTTTTGAGCTATCTTGAAACCTGTACAGCTTATCCTTGTACTCTTTAGTTTCCACTTCCAAAGAAGCCATTTTCTGTTCCAACTCATTATACTGAAGAATCTTAAACTCTAACTCGTCCTTGAGTTCTTGTGTCTTAGCCATAGAGAAGTCAAGACTTTCTGTAATATCATCTCTCTCCATACAACATTCATCTAACTTATCTTTGAGTCTAGCATTCTTCTTTCTTTCCTTTTTCAAAGCACTAAGAGCATTATTAAGTTCACTTTCAAGATCCTTTATTTGTTTGCTTTCTGAATCCTCAAGGCCTTTTCTAGATTTCTTATCACTAGAGGTGCTACCTTTTTCAAAAACCATACAAGCATCTTCTTGATAGTTTTCTGAAGCATCCTTATACATACTGGAAACCAAATCATTATTTGTACAATCATCCTCAAGGTGACCAAAATTTCCACATCTAAGACATTTCATAATAATGAATCTATGTTTCGGTTCTTCCTCTTTTTCTGATATGAACAGCATCTCATTTTCCTCATCACTTGAAGAGCTTTCACTATCACTGCTAGAACACTTACTTGCTTTGTCTAGGTAGAAACTCTTCTTGTTCTTGTGTGAATACCTCTTTCCTTGATTGATGTGCTCATCTTTGTTCTTTCTGTAATACTTGTGCTTTTCAGAATCCTTGCTCTTAACATCCTGTATATCTTCATCACTTTCATTCTTGGAAACAGTACAGTCAGTAGCATAATGACCAAACTTTCCACAGTTGAAACATCTTATATTTTTCTTGCTTTTGTGCTTTCTAGAGAACTTGCCTTTCTTGCTTTAATATGCCTCTTCCTCACTAGAAGACTCATCACTCTCTTGAATCTGTTTGCCCTTTGATTTCTTGGTAGCTTTGAAAGCTGCCTCTTTCTTGACATCAACTTTCACTTGAGTTCTCAGCTCAAATGCTGCAAGAATACTATGGAGCTCATCCTTTTTCAACTTATCTAAATCTTTAGCTTCCTCAATAGCAAAAATATTTTCACTAAATCTATTAGGAAGAGATCTTAAAATTTTATCACATACATCATTTTCAGCAAGCTCAAGACCTAAGTCTTTCATGGAGTTAACAACCTCATCCATACGAAGCATGTAGTCACTAATATTTTCATCATCATTCATCTTGAGTTGTTCAAACATACCTTTGAAGTGTCTCAACTTGGCCTTTCGGACATTTACATCACTTGTGTGAACCACCTGCAGCTGTTTCCACATTTCACTAGCTGTCTTGCAGTGAATCACCTTGGTAAGATCTACCTTCTATAAACCCTTCAGGATTGCATTCATTGCTTTTGAATTGTTGTGATGTAGGAGCCTGTCTTCTTTAGTATAAGGACCATTTTTAGGAATAGTGTACCCATCTTCAATCACTTCCCAAACCTCATTACCAAGTGCCATTAGATAAACCTTCATTCTTGCACTCCACAGACCGAAATCTGATCCATCAAGAATAGGTGCTGCATTGCCACTTGAATAATCCATTGTGTTCTTAACCAGTTCTTCCTTCAAGCTGTTAAACCTTTTCGAAGGAACCCGCTATGATACCAATTGAAGAACACAAGCTTATACTGAGAGGGGGGGTGAACAGTATAAGACCACTTTTTACTTTTGCTTCAAAACAACTTTCAAATCAGTATTATGCAGTGTATAGATAGCAGTATTAAAAGCAATAATCAAAGAAATGCACAAAACACCATCCACAAAAGAGACACAACAATTTACGTGGTTCACCCAATGCGGGCTACTCCACGGATAAAATTTCTCTCTAAATTTTATCAACTCACAATCTGGGAATACCTTTCCCGATTACAATATTTATGGGCATCAACCCAAAGGAGATACCTTCCCCTAGCTCTGCTCTTTAGTGGTGATCCTCTAGAAGACCTCTACCTCCTCTACCCTTAGCAAGTGGAACTCTATCCACATAAGACACCTGTCTTCCCTGCTCTGGCTGGAGATCTCTGTCCTCAACTCTATCACCTCAAAGCTGGTCCTCGAATATGCACTAAACATAGTCCTTCGGTCTAGCACAAATGTCCTCTATCTTTTTCTCAGATCTGCACCAAACACAGTCCTTCGGTCTGGCACAAGTCTTTCCTCTTCCTCTTTCTCTGGTCTGCACCAAACACAGTCCTTCGATCTGGCACAAGTCTGTCCTCTTCCTCTTTCTGTTCTGTTACAACCACACTTGGTCGAAACCAACTTTTGCACTGAACGCACAAACATAGCAGCACTCGATCGAACATCAACTTATGCACCTCTACACAATCATAGCAACACAGTCTTCGCACACTCTGCTTCTCGATGATCGAACTTCTCCCCCGCACTCTATCTACGAATATCGCACTTCGAACGCACACTTCGATCAATTCGACACGACTGCTCTTTGCGCACCGTGGACTTCACTTGCACAATTTTGATACTTATTCGATGCTTTCAAACTCAAAACAGCCCTTCTTTTATAGTATAAATTTCAAGATCAAAACACTCAATCTTGGTCGACTGTAACCCTATACTCCGTCAGCTGCATAACCCTAAACATCTTCGGCTCAAAGTTAACTCTGTCGGCTTCAACCGCCTCTACAACTCTCCTGTAGCTTCTGCCATGAAACTACAACATGTCATGATATCGTGACACCTTTTCCTGCCGTACACCTTCTTTTGCTTGCTATCACGAAATCATGACACTTTAGCCTTTGACGACTTTGAGAAGTTCTTGTCACGAAATCATGACACTTTCTGCTTCTGCTGACGTCATCTTCACTTCTGTCATGAAATCGTGACCCTTCTGTCTTCATGGCCTTCTTCTCTACTTTTGTCATGAAATCATGACACATCTGCTTCTACTGACATCATCTTCAAATCTGTCGTGAAATCGTGACCCTTCTGCTGCCTTGAGCTTCTTTCTGTCTTACACCCGCAAAACTGGAACATGTCACGAAATCATGACATTTTTGTCTTCATAGCCTTCCTCTCTGCTTCTATCATGAAATCATGACACTTCTCCTATAGAAGACCTGCTTCCAGCTTCTATCATGAAATCGTGACACTTTCTCCATCCGTACGCTTTTCTTTCATCTTGTCATGAAATCGCTACATCTTCATCCATTGGCTTCTTCACTTCTGCCTGTCATGAAATCGTGACACTTTCTGCATCCGTGTGCTATCCTTTCTGCCTATCATGAAATCACGACACTTTCTGCATCCGTACGCTATCTTTTTTTCCTGTCATGAAATCATGACGCTTCTCATTTCAGACTCTTCCCTTTGCTACATGTCGCAAAATCGTGACGCTTCTCACTTCGAGCTTTTTAGCATGTCACGAAATCATGATAGTCCTCACCTCGACCTCTATAGCATGTCACGAAATCATGACATTTCTCATGTTACTTTCTCTCTCTTCGAACTTGTCGTGAAATCATGACAGTTCACACTGCGGACTCTCTTTTCTGCATTATGTCGCGAAATCGTGACACTTTTTCGTCCTACAACTTTCCTGGCAATGTGTCATGAAATCGCGACACTTTCCATCTTGCTCTCCTTCTCTGCCAACATGTCACGAAATCGCGACAGTTTTTCCAGCTTCTTCTTTTTCTTCCAGCATGTCACGAAATCATGACAGTTTTGCCAGCACTTTCTCTCTCCTCAAACATGTCATGAAATCACGACAGTTTTTCCAGCACTTTCTCTCTCCTCAAACATGTCGCGAAATCACGACAGTTTTTCCAGCCTGTTGCATACTTTTTCTTACTTGTCTTTTTCTTGATCTTTTGCAAATGGGCTACTATGAACTTCCTGGAAACTCACTGTCCATGCTCTAAATAATCTTCATCAAAACAAAATCCTTGACATCAAATCAAATTGCTTCAAGAACTTCTTGACATCAATGACAACTTCTATACTTGAGTAAAGGCAATGTACCCAAGGTACCCAAAATTGCCAACAAGTTTGTGGACCTCCTAACATTGCTCGGTTTGATGACCCATTGTTGGTTGAGTTTGAATGTGTTGTTGCCTAATTTTGACTGATAGCATCAAGTTTAACATCCATTGCAAATATTTTCTCGAAGAGTTCTCTTGTGTTACGTACATTCTCCTCTCTTTCCTATTTAACTTCTTTAGCGAGCATTTCGTGTTTCTCATGAATGGAATCCAGTGATCATCATCCCTCAGTCATTGTGGTTGGTGTAGATAACAATAAATATAACTTGGTACAAGATGAGCAAGTGTAATTTTTTTTTTAACAACTTTACAAGTTGTTTTAGCAACTTTTACAAAAGTTGTCTATGCAAATTTTTCCAAAAGATTAAAATTGGCAACTTTGTTTCCCAAGGTTTAGCAAGAATTTAAAAAAAATGTTGCCTCCTTTTACCAAAAATTTGGTGGGCAATGCCCTATCAACTTTTAATTTTGGTGCTCTTTGTTAATTAATAGTAGCTTTTATATATTAATATTGAATCGACATAAAATACGGAGCACGGCACAGTAAATGCGTCAGGGTCAAGAGTGCACGATAGGTGGGTAATGGTAGAAGCATCAGGATCGAGAGCGCATGGTGGTCAGTAGGATGTTAGGTAGGAAACACAAGGAGCAGGCAGACAAGGGTGATAGGTGGGGAGGTATACTGACAGAGCATGATAGAGGTGCAGGGGCAGCAGGTGGGGAGGCGGACTGATAGAGCACGACAAAGGTGCAGGGGCAGTAGGTGGGGAGGTGGACTGACAGATCATGACAGAGACATAGGGGTGGTAGGTGGGAAACATGAGGAGTAGGCAGAAAAGGGTGACAGGTAGAGGAAGAGTGGAGTGCAGAGTGGGTAGAGTGCATAGCGATGAGGGCGGTCAACCGTTCAACACAGTACAAATATCGACAAGTGGTAGTGGGTACATATGAGGATTGGTCAAAGGGAGGGCGTGACCGAAGTCACGCTTCAATAAGTGTGCTGCCCACCTTATAAAATATGTGATTGCTCCAGTACCCACTATGTGGGATAAAATTTGCTGCAAAATAATTTTACACCCTGCGCTTTCACGTCGACGAAAAATTTGATCGGCTTCCCTCTTTTTTGACGTCGTGAGGTTTTAAAAACTTTATATTAAAGTTTTAATATTTATAAAATTCTATTATTATCCTTTTAGTTTCATCGGAGACATCACAACGAGCGTTCAAATCACTCTCTTTCACCGTTTATTGATTATTGAGGCCTGAATTATTGTTTGTGGGGGTTCTATTGTTGTATATGACGACTTTGATGCTTGTTGGGAGAATAATGAATGGATGTTGTGATATACGCAGGTGAATGGCGGTGATGCTTGGATTGTTGGATGTGTATGGGTGCGGAAGCAAGAAGCTCTGATCCAAATGTTAGGACACCTGACAATTGAAAATAGAATTGAATACAAATAATAGGAATCGCTTGAATATTGAATCACAATTAAATTGTAAGGAATAACCAAACAATTGAATATAGAATATGTTCTTCGATGTCTTAAAAATAAAAGGTGATTGGGTTAATATACCCAACCAAGGAGTGTGTGCTTGTGAAAGGGTGTGACCCCTTGTAAGTTAATTAAGATAATGATAATTATATTATGTTAGGAGTGTCCTAACATACATCACCTGATGTGATGGACTAATGACCATTTTGAATGGGTAGAATGTCAATATGTTGATAATCTCTCCTCCTACATAGTTTGTGGACAAACTAGGGGAACCCACATCAGAAAATCAAGAGGATAGTTCGTTATCTATGCTCTAGTCAGTGATGGCATTAATAGATTTGGAGGAAGAAGCCGACGAAGATGGCATCATTATGAGATTTCTTCAAGGAGAATCCTCCCTCTCAGTTCTCGATTCACCGTTGGTTGGTGCTCAGGACCACCACACTAGGCAAATTAACATTAAGTCTGGCAGAACTTTGAACGTCAGTAGTGGGTTGACCCCCACACAACTAATAAAATTTAAGGAGTTCCTACCCAGAAACCAGTAAGCATTCACCTAGGATTATTCATATATGAAGGGAATCAACCCGAAGATTTGAACTCACTTAATTTACCTTGAAGAATAGGTAACTCTAGTTACACAACCACAGAGAAGGAAAAACCCAGCCATGAAGGAAATCATCAAAGCTAAGTTACATAAGCTCTTGTCTATAGGGTTCATCTACCCAATATCTGATAGTAAGTGGGTGTCACCACTTGTGGTGGTGCCCAAGAAAAATAAGAAATGGTGGATCTGTATTGATTACATATTGCTAAAAAAAGTAACTAAGAAATATCACTTCCCGCTTCTCTTCGTTGACCAGGTATTGGACACACTGTCTAGGAGAAAATATTTCTCCTTTTTGGATGGATTCAATGATTAAAACCAAATATAGATCGGGAAAGAGGACTAGTACAAGACAATGTTTACCTACCCATGGGGAACATTTACCTACAGAGTGCTACCCTTCGAGTTGTGCAACACACTAGCCACCTTCCAAAGGGTAGTGTTGAGCATATTTTTAGGTATGACGGGGGAGGCAGTAGAGGTATATATGGATGACTTCACCATTTATGAAGAAACATTTGAATATGTGACGATGAATTTGGAACATGTGCTCTAGAGATGCAAAGATAACAACTTATCCCCTAGTAATAAGAAATATTTTATGATAATGCGTGAGGGCATAGTGCTAAGACAAAATATCTCAATAAAAGGGATTAAATTTGATCAAAATAAAATAGAGGTAATTAAATATCTACCCAGCCTAAAAATGTAGAGGGAAGTGAGGAGTTTTCTGAGCTCTGTCGAGTACTATAGGCGATTCATCATCGATTTTAGCAAGATTGCAAAAATGTTACACATTATACTAATGAAGGACATAGAATTCATCTGGATGGAGGACTACGAGTAGGCATTTTAGACATTGAAGAAGAAGTTGATTTTTGCCCTAGTTTTTTAGGGCCCAAATTGTACTATCTCATTCCATATATATTGTGATGCATCCAATAATGTAATTGGAGAAGTTTTTGGGTAGAAGGATGGTGAATAATTCTAAGCCATTCATTATGTCAGTAAGAGCTTAGCAGGGACTAAGCTCAATTACACAGTAACATAGAAATAATTTCTCACAATGGTGGACGCCATAAACAAATTCTGCCACTACATCACTAGGTACAATTTATTCATTCACAAAGACCATGCGACGATCAGGTACCTAATGAGTAAACCCATGATTAGTGGCAGGATCATCAGGTGTCTTTTATTGCTGTAAGGATTTGACATTACCATAGTTGACAAGACTAGGAAGGACAACGTAGTTGTAGACTTCCTATCCATACTAATTCTGGCAGATCATGTAGTGGTAGAAGACTAGTTCCCAGACAAATATTTATTCATCATTAGCGAACAAACATCGTGTTATGCAAACATCACCAATTATCTGTCCATCGGTAAAACGTCCCCTAGTATTTCATATCGAGAGAACAAAGGGGTGATTGAAAAGAGCACTTCCTTTCAATGGATTTATGGCCTCCTGTTCAAAATAGGACCCAACCATATTGTGAGGAGGTGCATAGCAGAGCATGAGTTCTCAAAGATACTCAAATCCTGTCACAATGAGCCTTGTGGAGGGAACTTCTCAAGGAGAAGGACTACATATAAGGTGTTACATACTAGGTATTTTTAGCCCATTCTGTTCAAAGATGCAGCCACCTACGCTAGCAGGTGTGATGAATGCTAAAGTATGGGTAGGCCAACCCACAGGGATGAAATACCCCTTCAACCTCACATACACATTGAGCCCTTTGACAAATGGGGCATGGATTTCGTAGGACCCATCAACCCACCTTCGATCAGGAAGAGGTATATTCTAGTCTGCACAAACTACATTACTAAATGGGTCAAAGTTCAGGCACTGAGGGACTCCAAGGAAAATATGGTAGTTGAATTCCTATTTTCCCATATTTTTATGAGGTTTGGAGTATCCAAAGAAATTACAATGGACCAAGGGCCCCAATTTACCTCTAGGCTAATTGAGGAGTTGATGGAGCAGTACAAGGTTTGGTACAACATAACTACCCCCTACCATCCATAGGTGAATGGGGAGGTAGAGGTAACCAATAGGGAAATAGAGAACATCTTGACAAAAATCATGCAGAAGCACAAGAATGATTGGACTACAAGATTACCGAAGGTAGTATGGGCGTATAATACAACATGGAAATAAACCATAGGCTTTACACCCTTCCAACTGGTATATATAAAATATGCAATGATGCCTATTGAGTTCAAAGTTAAGACACTCAAAATGGTGGTAGAATTAGACCTAATCTTGGATGAAGCACAGAAGGAACAAATTTGGCAGCTGAACCAGCTAGACGAATTTCGAATGGATGCCCTCCAAAGAAAAAAAATCATGTAGAGGCATAGAAAGCAGTGGCATGACCACCACATTAAAACAAAATAGTTCAAATAAGAGGACTGGGTACTGTTGTATGATTCCATGTTCCAGGAGTGGAAATGAAAATTGATCCAAAGATGGATGGGACCGTACGAGGTGGTGGAAATAATCAGAAATGGTGTTGTGCGAGTCAAGATAATTTATGGTAGCAACACCATTCTAACAGCCAATGGCCATTGTGTTGGACATTTTGAGTCCCTAAGTCAAAGTTGTCATTAATGTCACCATATGAAGTCATCAGTAATTTTAATAGGAAATAAAGGGGACAAAGATGATTATTTGATATCCAGGAAGAAGGCAAAATATCGAGTGAAACAGCACAAAAGACAGAGGTTAAAAAGGAGTTATAATATTTATTTTATAAATTATTTAAATTCAGCATGAATTTGAATTTTATAAATACATATTAAAGGTACATTGTGGAAGGATTAATATTATAATATTGGTTATTATAATATTAAAAGTGCCATGGTGAAAACCCAAATAAAAACAATTATAATTTTTATTATAATGTTTTATAAGGCAAAAATAGGTTTTATAAAGTCCAAAGATATATTATTAAACCCAAAGGTTGGGTTTAAGACCAAAGGAAATTCGAAGCATGTTGCAAAGGGGTTATATTACTTGGTGATGTCATTATGTTTTGAAGCATAGACATTTTAAATGCAAAGGAGAAAATTTGATATTTAAACCTATGCCCAAAGGCATTAAGTTTATCCTTGCTCGAATTCTAGATTGCATGCAATTTAATCAAAGGAGCTCGTGAGAATAAAGCAACAAAATTTGTGTTCATCCTGCCACCGAAAGGAAACAAAAGGGAAAGTTTTGGAAGGTCTAGAGCCAACTAGGCATGTTGGCCTAGTGGCAAGTGGGCTACAAAGCTTACGTTTTGTGTGCAAGAGGACAACGTTCAAATCTTGACGAAAGCATTTCGGTGGGTGTGTTAGTGCCAATTGTTAGGCACACTTTTTGCAAGGCAAAGGAGGGAATAGTATTTTGAAGCATGTGGTGCTTCTTCCTTCCCAACGAGCGTGTAGCTCGTGTGGTGGTTTGCATCATGGGCAAAGACGTTTGTGTGGGCTGCATTGAGAGTTTGAAACTCTCCAAAGGTAAAGGTAACATTTTTATTTTAATATTGTTTTAAAGCCTAAGTTGGAGGTATAAGGTTTTTTTATGGTTGAAGTTTGAAAACGTTGCTTTATATTAAAGTGTGGTAGTTGATAATTACCTTTAGGAGTTATAAGGAGAATTCTATTTTTATTTTTAAAGTCTTAAATTTCTATTGTGGAATATTGAAAGGTTAAGACTTTTTGGATGGTATGTTATTTTGAATTAAGGGTTTTTGACTATTGTGAGGATATTGATTATTATTTAAGTTGGAGTGATAAGTTATAATTTTGATATTATTCTTGTGATATATTTTTTTGAAGAAAAATATCCTCTAACCCTTATTTAGATATACAAATAAGTAATTGTGAGTGTGGCATATTTGTGAGGACTACTACTCTTCAAGAAAATATATGGGAAAAATTCTTCTTTGATTGAGTTGGTTGATTGGCTTGATTGAAAATTAAGTTTGGAGTGAAAAGGATTTGATTAGGGTTTCCTTTTAAAAAGTGGTTGGTTTAATTATTCAAGGTTTTTTGGATTGAGAGTTGTGATTAAACCTTGTTTTATTAGCATTGTTTTTGAAGCCATTGGTTGTGTGAAAAAATTGTGTTGGGGTTTGGAAAGATCATGAGTATCATTGTTAGATGAAGAATGTTTTATTAGCATTTTTGTTGAAGTGAGTTGTTGTGCAAAGAACTTGAACTAGAATTGTGGAAAGAACATGAGTATCATTGTTATATGAGATTTGTTGTTGAGCATTATTGGAAATATTTTGAGTTGGATGATATATTATTGGACTAGGGTTTGTGAAAAAGGGTTATTCCTTGAGGTGATTGGTTGAGTAGAGTTAATTGAGCCTATTCAAGTGGTTTTTCAAGTTCCATGAAACAAACTATTATATATTCTAATTTGAGAAAGTGATTGAGTTGAAAGAATAGAACATATTGAGTCTCTAACAATTATATTTATGCTTCTATGAGATTGAGTTGAGAAAGTGATTGAGTGGTGAGAATAGAACATATTGAGTCTCTAAAAATTCTCTTTATGCTTCTATGAGATTGAGTTGAGAAAGTAATTGAGTATTGAGTATAGAACATATTGAGTCTCTAACAATTCTCTTTATGTTTCTATGAGATTGATTTGAGTTGAGAAAGTTATTGAGCAGATTTGGACAAGTTTTGTGTGAGCTTGTTGAGTAGATTTGAGTGGACCTATTGAGCAGAGTTGAGAAAGTTCTGTGTGAGCTTGTTGAGCATATTTGAGCAGGTTCTGTGTGGACCTACTACAAAGATTTGAGCAAGTTCTAGAGAGGACTTGTGGATAGTTTAGTGTGAGCTTTTATGGAAGCTTTCAAGAAAAATTTGAGACAAGTCTTTGAGATGAGAGTAGATTTGATTGATTTGTTTAAACATTGAGTTAAGGTTTGGGGCAGATCTAGTATATTTGAGTCAAGCCTTGAGTTAGGGCTTGAGAGTAGAGATTGAATATATATTTGTGCTAGATTGACTGGACTGTGTTTAGTGTAGATTTGAGGAAAGGTTTGTGCTAGAGATAGAGATTGAGCAAATTTGTGCTAGATCGAATGTAATGTGTTTAGAGTATATTTAAGTGAGCTTGTTGAGCATACTTGTGGTAGATTGACTGGACTATGTTTAGTGTAAGAGATTGAGTAGAGTTGTGCTAGACTAACTAGACTGTGTTTAGTATAATATTGATATAGAGCTTTGGAGGTGATAGAGCAGAGAGGATAGAGTCTCCAGTGGATAGATATCCATCAGCTAGGAAATTGAGGACAAGTCTTCTGAGTGAGGACAAGATTCTTCAAGTGGAGAGAGATCCACGGTCAGTGCAGTGGAGGTAGTGTCTTCTAGAGGATCACCAACCAGAGCATAGGAGAAGGAGTTATCCTATGGATGGATATCAATAAACTATATTTAGGGGATAAACATCTCCTTTGGATGGAGGTCCATAAACATTGTAATTGGGAAGGATTCTCAAGAGATTGATTGAGAAAATTTAGTAAAATATTTTCTTCATGGAAGTAGCCATATTTGGGTGAACCACGTTAAAATCTATGTCTCTATTGTGTATGGTGTTTTATGCATTGCTTTTATTACTACTATTGATACTGCTATCTATACACTGCATAATATTAATTTGAAAAGAAAAGTAAAAAGTGGTCTTATACTATTCACCCCCCTCTCAGTATAAGCTTGTGTTCTTCAATTGGTATCAGAGTGAGTTCCTTCAAAAGAGTTTGACAACTTGAAGAAAAAGTGATCAAGAACACAATGGATCAAAAGGATCAAAGGGATGGATCCATCAATAATACAATACCATTCTTTGATGGAAGTGACTTCTTGTATTGGTGTATGTTGATGAGGTTTCATTTGATGGTACTTGGCAATGAAGTTTGGGGTGCAGTGGAATTTGGATATGATTTATAAATCAATCCTCCTATAGATAAGCAAGGTAATATTCTAATGCATGCAAATTAAAGAGCTATGAATGCAATTATAAAAGGATTAGGTAGATCAGAATCTATGAAGGTTATGGATTGTAAAACAACAAAAGATATGTGGGAATTATTGCATACCATATATGAGGGAGATAAAGGTGTCAGGAAAGCTAAGATCAGAAATCTCAAAGGAGAATTTAACAACTTAAGAATGTGGGATGATGAAAATATTTGTGACTATCTTAGTAAGATTGATGAACTTGTACATGAGATGAGAGGTCTTGGAATGAAGGTTGATGAATCTGATGCTTGTGATAATATCTTGAGAACTCTTCCAAAAAGGTATAGTGAAAAGGTTTCTACTATAGAAACATCAATTGATAGTGATTCTTTGATAATAAATTCTTTACTTAGCATGCTTACAACTTTTGAGATAAGAACAAAATATCCTATTCCTCCCAAAGAAGTTGCATTCAAAGTGAACAAAAATAAAAAGGGTAAGAAGACAGAATCAAGTAGTGAGTCATCTAGTGATGAAGAAGAAAACTATGGTAGAAAATATAAATATTACAGAAGACCCATAGACCTAAGGTCTGTTAAGTGTTTCAATTGTGGAAAGTATGGATATTTTGCAATAGATTGTAAAGAGCCAAAAAACAACAACGATGAAGAAAAATAGGATCACAGGTACAGGGAATCTAAAAGATACAAGTACTAGAAGAAAAGTAAGGATGGACAAAACAGACAAGGAAAGAAGTTCTTCCAAATGCAAAAGAGAAGGTCCTATGTAGATAATGCAAGTAAGTACTCAAATGATAGTGATGCTAGTTTTTCAGACAATGATAGAGATGAAGTCCTATTTATGATTGAAGAGAAAGAACCAGTTAAGAAAAGGACTCCAGTTATTCTCAAGTGTTTTAGATGTGGTAAATTTGGACATCTTGAAGATGATTACACAAGGTATGGTTATAGTTTTAGTGATGATGATTTTGAAGATGCACTTGAAAGACCAGATGAAAATATTCTAATGGCATTAGAAGAATAAGTGAGTGATCCTATAGAAGACAAGCCAAAAGAAAGTAATGATATGAACAAAGACAAAAAAATAGAGGATTATTCAACAAAAAATTGTTATGATCTCAAGGGAGAACTTATCTATGCCCTTGACATGGTAAATAAGGTAAGAAATCAACACTCTAAGCTTGAAATTCAGTTTCAAGAATGTGATGAAGAGAGATTATTGCTCATAGATGATTTAGAAAAATCAAAGGCTAAGGAAAGCAAGTTCAAAGATAATATAGAAGCAAAGATCTTGGAATGTTAGAAGTTAGCACAAGAAGTGACACTTTTAAAAGAAGATGTAGAAGACTCCGATAATAAACTATACAAGTATGTAAACAATGCAAAGAGTCTGGATAAAATAGTCAATATACAAAGAAGAGCAATAAAAAATACAGGTCTTGGTTCAAAATAGTTTCAAAAGAAAAGGGAAGAAGAGTCTAATTCAAGTCTTGAATAAGAAGAAACTTTAGATGAAGATACATCAAAAGAAGATAGTGTAAGTGGGAATGTGACATCATAGGATTAATTGCACAGCAAAGAGTTCAACAAATACATGAACAATGCACAGAGAAGATACAGAAGGAACAATAATCAGAACAAGAGACCAATGAGGTCAAGAGAAGGAAGATTCAATGGAAGATGTTTTTCATGTCACAAGTTTGAGCACATGGCTTCACAATGTAGGATACATGAAAGACATGAATATGGGAAAGGATAGCTTTTCCATGGGCATTACTACTCATGTAATGAGTTTGGTCATAAGGCAATGGATTTCAGGGTTCATGACAAAGAAGATATGGGTTCACTAGGAGAAATCTTAAGATATTTGCAACTCCAAGAAATAATAACATTAAGTTTTATAAGTGCAATAATGATGGTCACACAACAAGATGGTGTAGAGCAAATATTCCAAAAATAGGCATGAACAAGAACAGGAATATGAATAGCAATAGGAATATGAATAGAAATAGGAACAGGAACAAGAACCGAAACATGGATGAGAACAGGAACAAGAACGGGAATAGGAACATGGATGAGACCAAGAATAGGAACATGAACAGGGATGATGACTTGGAAAGAAACGATCATAGGATTCAAAAAACTCAAAAAGAAGGGAAAAATATAAAGGTAAATAACAATGCTTTTGGGAAGTATAAATATTCCTGCCCCAAAATTAACCACCTCATGTGGAGGTGGGGGAGGGACTAATCTAAGAGGCTCATTCTTGGCCCCAAGCCCCAAATGTAACCCTTTGCCATTGTCAAAGGGGGAGAGATTTGTGTGATTTGTGTATTGGGGAGATATTGGATATGGGAAGAGATTTGATATTTGAGAGAGCGTTGAGCCAGGGGGAGCAGAAGAAAAATAAAGGCCATGTTTCAGTAAAAAGGATATGGGTTGCCATCAATGACAAAGGGATATATTTTTGGACATTTTGAGTCCCTAATTCAAATTTTTCATTTATGTCACCATATGAAGTCATGAGTAATTTTAGTAGGAAATAAAGGGGATAAATATGGTTATTTGATATCTAGGAAGAAGGCAAAAGATCGAGTGAAACAGTGCAAAACACAAAGGTTAAAAAGGAGTTGTAATATATATGTTATAAATTTTTAAATTCAGCATTATTTTAAATTTTATAAATAAATATTAAAGGTACTTTATTGAAGGATTAATATTAAAATATTGATTATTATAATATTAAAAATGCCATGGTGAAAACCCAAATAAAAACATTTATAATTTTTATTATAATGTTTTATAAGGCAAAAATGGGTTTTATAAAATCCAAAGATATATTATTAAACCCAAAGGTTAGGTTTAAGAACAAAGGAAATTCAAAGCATGTTGCAAAGGGGTTATATTCCTCGTCGATGTCATTACATTTTGAAGCACAGATATTTAAATGCAAAGGAGAAAATTTTATATTTAAACCTATGCCCAAAGGTATTAAGTTTATCCTTGCTCAAGTTCTATATTGCATGTGATTTAATCAAAGGAGCTCGTGAGAATAAAGTAGTGAAATTTGTGTTCATCCTATCGCTGAAAGGAAACAAAATGGAAAGTGTTGGAAGGTCTAGAGCCAACTAGGCACATTGGCCTAGTGGCAAGTGGGCTACAAAGCTTACATTTTATGTGCAAGAGGATAGCGTTCGAATCTCAAGCAGAAGCATTTCGGTGGGTGTGTTAGTGCCAATTTTTAGGCGCACTTTTTACAAGGAAAAGGAGGGAATAGTATTTTGAAGCATGTGGTGCTTCTTCCTTCCGAACGAGCGTGTAGCTCGTGTGGTGGTTTGCGCCATGGGCAAAGATGTTTGTGTGGGCTGCATTGAGAGTTTGAAACTCTCTAAAGGCAAAGGTAACATTTTTATTTTAATATTGTTTTAAAGCCTAAGTTGGAGGTATAAGGTTTTTTTATGGTTGTATTTTGAAAAGGTTGCTTTATATTAAAGTGTGGTAGTTGAGAATTACCTTTAGGAGTTATAAGGATAATTCTATTTTTATTTTTAAAGTCTTAAATTGCTATTGTGGAATATTGAAAGGTTAATACTTTGTGGATGGTATGTCATTTTGAATTAAGTGTTTTTGACTATTGTGAGGATATTGATTATTATTTAAGTTGGAGTGATAAAGTGTAATTTTGATATTATTCTTGTGATATATTTTGTTGAAAAAAAATATCCTCTAACCCTTATTGATATATACAAAGAAGTAATTGTGAGTGTGGTAGATTTGTGAGGACTACTACTCTTCAAGAAGAGGTATGGGAAAAATTCTTCTTTAATTGAGTTGGTTGATTGGCTTGATTGAAAATTAAGTTTGAAGTGAAAAGGATTTGATTAGGGTTTCCTTTTTGAAAGTGGTTGGTTTAATGCTTCAAGGTTTTTTGGATTGAGAGTTGTGATTAAACCTTGTTTTATTAGCATTGTTGTTGAAGCCATTGGTTGTGTGAAAAACCTATGTTGGGGTTTGGAAATATCATGAGTATCATTGTTAGATGAAGAATGTTTTATTAGCATTGTTGTTGAAGTGAGTTGTTGTGCAAAGAACTTGAACTAGAATTGTGGAAAGAACATGAGTATCATTGTTATATGAGATTTGTTGTTGAGCATTGTTGGAAACATTTTGAGTTGGATGATATATGCTTGGACTAGGGTTTGTGAGAAAGGGTTATTCCTTGAGGTGATTGGTTGAGTAGATTTAATTGAGCCTAGTCAAGTGGTTGTTCAAGTTCCATGAAATAAACTATTTTCTGATTTGAGAAAGTGATTGAGTTGAAAGAATAGAACATATTGAGTCTCTAACAATTCTCTTTATGCTTCTATGAGATTGAATTGAGAAAGTGATTGAGTGGTGAGAATAGAACATATTTAGTCTCTAAAAATTCTCTTTATGCTTCAATGAGATTGAGTTGAGAAAGTAATTGAATATTGAGTATAGAACATATTGAGTCTCTAACAATTATCTTTATGTTTCTATGAGATTTATTTGAGTTGAGAAAGTTATTGAGCATATTTGTGTGAGCTTGTTGAGTAGATTTGAGTAGTTTTTGAGTGGACCTATTGAGCAAAGTTGAGCAAGTTTTGTGTGAGATTGTTGAGTATATTTGAGCAGGTTCTGTGTGGACCTACTAAGTAGATTTGAGCAAGTTCTAGAGAGGACTTGTGGATAGTTTAGTGTGAGATTTTGTGGAAGCTTGCAAGATAGATTTGAGACAAGTCTTTGAGAAGACTTGAGAGTAGAGTTGATTGATTTGTTCAAACCTTGAGTTAATTTTTGGGGCAGATCTAGCAGAGTTGAGTCAAGCCTTGAGTTAGGGCTTGAGAGCAAATATTGAAGACATATTTGTGCTAGACTGACTGGACTGTGTTTAGTGAAAATTTAAGAGTAGAGTTTGGTGCATATTTGAGGAAAGGTTTGTGCTAGAGATAGATATTGAGCATATTTGTGCTAGATTGAATGTATTATATTTAGTATAGATTTAAGTGAGCTTATTGAGTAGACTTGTGCTAGACCAACTGGATTGTGTTTAGTGCAAGAGATTGAGCAGAGTTTTGCTATACTAACTGGACTATGTTTAGTATAGTATTGAGATAGATATTTGGATGTGACAGAGCAGAGAGGATAGAGTCTCCATTGGATAGAGATCCATCAACCAAGACATTGAGGATAGGTCTTTCAGAGTGAGGACAGGAGTCTTCAAGTGGAGATAGATCCACAGTTAGTGTAGTGGAGGTAGTGTCTTCTAGATATCACCAACTAGAGCATAGGAGAAGGATTTATCTTATGGATAGAGATTCACAAACTAGATTTAGGGGATCAACATCTCCTTTGGATAGAGGTCCATAAACATTATAATTGGGAAGGATTCCCAAGAGATTGATTGAGAAAATTTAATGAAATATTTTCTCTATGGAAGTAGCCATATTTGGGTGAACCACTTTAAAATATGTGTCTCTATTGTGTATGGTGCTTTGTGCATTGTTTTGATTAATGCTATTGATACTACTATCTATACACTACTTAATATTGATTTGAAAAGAAAAGTAAAAAGTGGTCTTATACTATTCACCCCCCCTCTCAGTATAAGTTTGTGTTCTTCACATCGGTTGCATCCATACCACAAGTCTGAAAGCTTTATGGTGGAAGCGAGAGCAGGCATGGGGGAGACCCCATCCAAGTAAATTTTTTTGAAATTCTCAAAAACATGGTGGATACATAGGTGTCCACCAAAAATAAATTATTAGAGTTTCTTGTTTTTAGCTTACAGTGTGTTTTTCAGGGACAACGCCCGCATTCAAGCTGTAGGTATCCTAAGAGCCAGGTCCTAACAGGAACAGATAGTGTTTAACTACATTTTTATTTTATTTTCTATTTTCTTTTTACAGGGAAATGGCCTAATTGCTCGAACAATACGCATCTTAAGGGACAAGGTCTAGATTGTCTCAGCATCCATGTACCTACACAATAGGAATATAGTGCTAATCCAAGCATGGGGTGGTCACCAATTCCCCACAAAGTAAAAATTATGCACCCCTATGAATGGATGAAGAAGACGATGGCATAGTATAAGGAGAAATTTAGGCGGGTTGATCAACCTCACATCAACAGACACGTCAACCGTTACTAAATTTTTAATGATGATGGAACACCTTACTCCGAAATGGACGTGCCTTACTCTGGTGCATTACTTCAGAGGAGTGGTACCAAACTCCACCAAGGAGGCACCACCCTGAAGCGTTCTTTCATTTGGCAATACAAGGAGAGGCACCTTCCTCTAGCACCTTACTCCAAAAGGGAGGTTCCTTACTTTATAAGGGAGGTGTCTTACTCTAAAAGGGAGGCACCTTAGTCTGGAATGGACGCATACTAATCTGGTGCCTTACTTTAGAGGAGTAGTGCCTCACTCCTCCATGGAGGCACCACCCCAAAGCGTTATTTCATTTAGTAGCATGAGGAGAGGTACCTTACTCTAGCACCTTACTTTGGAAGGGAGGCACCTTACTTCGGAGGAGCGGCACCTTACTTCACCAAGGAGGCACCACCTTGGAGCTTATTTCAAAAAAAAAAATATATATATATATATATATATATATATATATATATATATATATATATATATGTATATATATATATATATATATATATATATATATATATGTATATATATATATATATATATATATATATATATATTCAATGAGGCACCTTACTCCGGAGGAATCCGAAGCTTATTTAAAAATATATATATATATATATATATATATATATATATTCAAGGAGGCATTTTACTGCGGAGGAGCGGTGCCTTACTCTGCCAAGGAGGCACCACCTCGGAGCATATTTAAAATATATATATATATATATTCAAGGAGGCACCTTACTCTAGAGGAGCGATGCCTTACTCTGCCAAGGAGGCGCCACCCCAGGAGCTTACTTAATATATATATATATATATATATATATATATATATATATATATATATATTCAAGGAGGCACCTTACTCCGGAGGAGTGGTGCCTTACTCTACCAAGGAGGCGCCACCCTAGAGCTTATTTAAAATATAAATATATATATATATATATATATATATATATATTTCCAAGGAGGCACCTTACTATGGTGCCTTACTCTAGAGGAGCGATGCCTTACTCTAGTGCCTTACTCCGGAGGAGCGGTGCCTTACTCCGCCAAGGAGGTGCCACCCTGGAGCATTCTTTATGGTCAAGTGGCACCTTACTAAGGAAGGTGCCTTACTGAGGTAGACGCCTTACTCAAGTAGGCACCTTACTAAGGTAGGTGCCTTACTCAAGTAGGCACCTTACCGAGTTAGGTGCCTTACTCAAGTAGGTGCCTTACTGAGGTAGGCACCCTTACTCAGGCACCTTACTCAAGTATGCACCTTGATTGATTCAAAATACATGCACAACATGGTACTACGTGGATTAGCTAAAGCCAACACCATCATCTCATGTGATGGAAATCCTAAAGTAACCAAATCATTGGGCAGGATCTCTGCACATCCTAACGCCAACCATCGAGGAGATATGTGTCCCAACTTGAACTAATAGGATCCACCATATTTTTAGTGTAAGACCTCGAGCGAACCAAAAATATTGTATCCAAGGCGACATAATTAGCACATGGGAAAAATATTATCGAGTACCAATTTGGCATACTCCACACATAGTGAAATGACCAACCAGGTATGCGCATGATTTTATATAGATATATACATAATTTTTCATATGATATGCTTCTCTGAAAATAATATCAACGTAAGAATTGAAATCACCCCTCATGCCTAATACATAATGTAGGAAGTTAATTCAGGTGGCATACCCTACCATGATTTCCATAGTTAGGCACTTGAGTTTACAAAAGGTGTATTACTGATGGTAGAACATCAAACCAATCAAAATTGGTAGGGAATTCACCATGGGAAGATGATCAAAGAATCATGCACTCAAAAAGCATGAGCTCAGTGGCACTGAGGGGATTAGGGGAGAAGTTCGCAACTGGTTCAAAGCAGCCAGGTGGATGGATTACTGTCACCTAGTTAGTCAATACCAGGATGTAGAGGTAGCAAAGGAGTTTGCTACCATTGTGAATAGAGGAGTTGCTCATATTTGTGGACTGGTAATTCCAATCACCCTAGAGCACATTGCTCATGTCACCAGCCTCCACCTCACTAGGAAATGTACATATAAATATGGCACAGCAAAGCAATGCATAGAATTGTTACTCAGATAGGGGAATGTCCCATGCGACTAGGGGGGCTTCAAAAGTAGAGACTCTTGATGCACTTGAGGAAGCTATTTGAGCAGGTTGTAAGATAATTCACATGCATTGGGAAGTATTCACACCTGAATGTAAATCATATGCAGTTCTTGAACCACCTGGTGCATGGGTGAGAAATTAACATCTCGTTCTATCTAGAAAATGCCCTACAGAACAAGGCATCATGATATCAGAGAGGGGCAGCCTCTACCCTAATCCACCATGGGCTAATTATGGTGCTAATATGCCATGCAAAGGAACACAAGGGAAGCTCATAGGTAGTTGGAGCTACACACTCTGGTGCGCAAGTGCAGGTGGTAGTTGAAGCAGAACAAGAGGTTGGATTGCGAGGAGAGGCCAAAGAAGTTAAGACCGAACCTTTTGATGCATTGAAGCAGGCAACGATATAAGAAGGAAAATTTTTTGAATTAGGGAGAATGCCCAAAGAGGAACACCCCTAATTTTAACCAAATGTTGTGGAGGAAGGGCATAGTTCTCTACCCAATTATATAGAGGATAGGCCAAAATCCTCTTGCCCTGAACCCTTAGTACAACGGACAGAGTGCATACATAGTTGAAGACAACTACGATACCTAATCCTCTTAAGTGAGGAGGAAGAGAAGGTTGTAGAGCTTGGCTTTGTGGCCAAACCCTATGGAATTGGTCACTGGCAGTCTGCAAGACCCGCAACCCTCAGCGAGCCGACAATAGTAGCCCGAGGTGCCGATGGAAGAGGACCGCTCTGAACAGAGCAAGAAATTCATGATGCAAACATTGTTCAAATAATATAAGGATATGTCTATGAGCAAAATTTAGATGCAAAAGGCCACCATCACCCAATTTTAGCAACTAATCTAGTAGCTCAGGGTAGAGAGCCAACAATTGTAGGTCAGGGTGATCAAAAGGTAAGACGTCTCTACCCAAATTGATTGGGCAATTAAGGTACCCAAAATATCTCCAACCTTGCCAGAGAGATAGTAGTCTCATCCGAGGTAGTCAGGTCAGATGCCTGAAATGAAGAATTAGAGGTAAGAGAAGGTTCATGCACCTCTTATAGGGTAATTGTAGAGGAACAAGGGCATTTTGTTTTTCAAATAGAAATCTCTGTTATCAACATCGATGTTTATGAGGAGCCTTTAGGGAAGAGCCAAGGGGAAAATACTAAAATTGAGGTCAATAAGGACTCTCCAGAGCACCAGGGACCCAAAATTGAGGGCCCACTACCTGAAGAACTAGAGTAGCCAGCATCGGGTGACCAAGAAATAGGGGGAATAGCGACGAGGGACCTTAGATCAGAAGGGTAGCTCCCTGGATCATATAATAGTGGGATAGCCTCTATAGGAAACACAGATCTCCCCATGTAGGAGATTTTATAAGAAAGGAGAAGGTGCCTCAAACAACATATAAGAGGGCCAAAAGAAAGGCTAGAGTGACATTTGTCGAAATGAACCCCCACTAGGATGAGGAATGGGAGGAAGGCCTACAGGCCTTCACTAAATGAAAATAAAATTTTGAAAATATTCGAGAGGATTTCGAGGTGGCAAAGGTAGCTAGGAAAGCTACCAAAAAGGTTGAAAGAGGGCCAAGAATTTGTGTGAACCCTACCATAGATGATCAATTTTGGGAGATCTATGGTTTGTCGTAGGGTTGGCCCTCCAAGATGAGGAAATGGTTGGAAAGAGGGGGGATATATGGACCAAAGGCAGAGACGAAAATGATCATAGAAGAAAACATTAGCTTCACCCTCGAGGAAATTTGGTTGTACAAGGCTAGCATGGTTATGAGGAAGAGGGATGACTCCGACATTCCCTTCAAAGAGTTATGCCCTCAACACACTGACTTGTGGTAGGAAGCAGAAGTAGCCTTACAAAAGAGAGAAATGACTGTGGTAGCAACACCCAGCATAGGTGTTGGTCCAAGAATGATAAGGAGGTAGAGATAGCATAACAAGAAGCTAGCATAGACTGAAGGCCAACCCAATGCAGCTGGAAGCCAGCATAGCCAGAGGCTAGCACAACCCAGGGATACCCCGTAACAAACCAGGGCCTCTCAACAGAAATGGAAGAAGTCTCAGGACGGAGTGTGATGAGGCCCAAAAGTGCCTCATTATTGCACAATGTTTGACTACCATATGATAAGTTAATTGCCAAATAGTTGACTAAAATATACTATTTATTAAGTGTTTGCATGATTTTATGTTAGGAATACTATATCTCTATTTTTGACTATTTTTAGCATTTTGTGATTGATTTTGCTTGATTAAGTAGTAAGTAAGAACATGCATTTCAATTAACCAAATGTGGTATGCTGATATCCATTAACTTCTCAATTATTTTTGAATGTTTTCCTACCCTTCAACTTGTTTCAAATCCACACTGAAGCTAAAAGTTTAGGACTGTCATAAATATGAAAATCTGAAAAAAAATAGCCATATAAAAATCAGCAAGCTATCACTTTAAAGGAACACCTTGAAGTTGTCAAGAAAAGCATGAGGATATGTATGGAATGAGTTTAGAAGGACTAAAGAAGACATCTGACCAATTTATAAGCATTCCCACATGGTCTAAATAGGCAGCAATAGGGTATAACAGAGCAGGGGCAATTGTGCAGTACTGTTGCACTATTTCAGTATGGTTACTTGGTGAATTAAGTGTATAAATTTAGTAGCAACTTGATGTACTCCTTCATTTTGATATTTGAATAATTTTTCCATGTTCTAATTTGTTTGAATTTCAAGAAATACCAATATTTTACAACTGTGCAACAGAACTGGAAAATGCAGTAATTTACCATGTAAATTCCAGCAAGCTACCAATGAATGGCAAGGCATGGAATTCACACATGGAGAGGAATGAAGGCTATTGCAATCTGATCCTGAAGGCTAATACACCTAAGAAATGTATATAAAATAATTTTAAGAGCACACATTTGTTCATTCCGAAGATCTTTGAAATGAACAAGACATCTTCGAAATGAGAAATACAGTCTCTTCGGAATGAGCCACTTATCTTCGGAATGAGAACAAAAAAGTGCTTTTTGACTTTTGACTATTTTTGACGGTGGAAAAATGGAAAGAAGTTTGAGAAGGTTAAGGGAAAATATATTCCATCTGATTTTGCCGTCCTTTCTGTCCAAAGCCACCATTCATGGAAAAGATCAATTTTGATCCTCTTCTAGGATAAACACAGAAATAATTGCAGCATAATAGGAAGTTGTTTGCAAGATAGAAATGGCATATTCTAAAGTGAAGAAATATGTGTGAGATATTTCTAGACTTCTCCCACATACTCCCACCATTGAATATGATTTATAAGGGCCAATGACTACTACTACAACACAAACTGTCTAGATTTGCATTTATTTTAGATCCAGAATTATTGGCAAATCACTGTAGAGCAGCACATAGGCTGATTTGAGCATGGGATATATTGTAAATATTTATATAAATAACACAGCTCCATCCTTGGTTGGGTATTTATGAATTATATTAGAGGAGAGTTTTCAATAGTAGCAATTAGGACTGTACAACAATTTTCTATAACAGTTTTCAGCATGTTCTATCATCAATAAAAGTGCAGCTATTTTATCATTTTATGTTCTGAGTGTTAATTAGTTGAGTGCTTTTCACATCCTTCTAGATTAGGAAGTATGGGACCACTTTCAAATCTAGAAGGAGGGATTTTATGGCAGGTTTTAATCTGTAATTTCTGTCATAGAGAATTAATAGATTGCTTGTCAGATTTCATTTTCTTGTTTTTATTTTGTATTATGTGATTTATGTTTTCTATTATGTTTGTGTACAACATTTGTGTGTATGTCAGTTGACAAATTATATTAAGCATTTTTCCTTTGCTTTCCATGTTTTCCCTGCTTTCTATTTTATCAAATTTCCATTTTCAACATATTTCATTTTGTTGTCAATTCCTGTAGCAGAAGCTTGACGACCTTTTGTGGCAGGGCATTGACAGGTGTTTTTAGAATAAGTTTCATTTACAAGCATCATTTCAATTATGCAAGAGTAACTAGATTTCAATTCTGCAAAAGTAGATTAGATTTCAATTTAGCAATTTAAATTCATGCAATTGTAGTTAATTGTTAAATTTTGCAATTTAGATTTAGTTTTCAATTCCTGTAATTTATTTTAGTTTCCATTTTTGGAGACTAGGTTTAGTGTGACACCAAAAGGCTAAACCAAAATCTACTTCACCAATAAATGTTTGAAATCTGAATGCCTAAATTGTACTTTGCCCTAGCCTTCTATCGTAGACAGCCTTGGACACCACCCCGAATTGATAAGATCTTTGATATTTAATGATGTGCTTAACGACAACGCATCATTTTGGCATCGTTTCCGGGGAACATGGTGTTATTAGAGGGTAAAAGCAGTCAAATAATTATTATTGTGCTAAGTTATGAAGTTTAGAGTTAAATATGAATGTAATAGCTGGTATAAATAATAATTATTGATAGTTGCATTTCAGTCCATTTAGAAAACAAGCAACCACAGGGAGGTGATCTTCACACTTGGGGGTTAAATTGCTTATGTTTGAAATTCTTGATAAAAATTGAAAGAATTCATCATCCTCATTATCAAGAAACATAATATCTCTTAGAGGAGCCATCTTGCTAGTACTACCATTTTTATATCCATATCATCAGGGTAGTATAAACAAATTTGTACTAGGTGTTGGAAAGATATCATGGTAGATATACAAGACTATCCCTTGAACAAAATAGCCATATCGACTACCTGTAGCATTTGTTCACAGGGACATATCATTGATGAATGCCATTTACTTCCATAACTTAGAGATGCAAAATTTGTTGCCTAGTCTGAATTCTTCTCAAAGAGAGATCCCAACAACAAAAAACAGGGCAAGTAAATCAACCACCACCTTCAACCCAACCTATGGCTAATATGAATAATACAAGACAGGAAACCCCTGTCTATGTAAGCTGAATCTATTAAAAAAAAAATCACAAAAAATTTTGCACAATCAAAATAGGAGTTTACAACTTAATGATGATCCTAGATTTTTCCATTATTACTTAAATATTGTTAGGATTTTACCGTGCTAAACCGCAACCTAGCAATTCTTAGCCTACACAGACAATAGTTGATCTCATTAGAGGTGATCCTACCTAACAAGTAGTTGATATGCTAAAGTTGTACACTTCTTGTCTTATTGTGCAAACCAAAAATATTTCTTTTTTTAGCCCAACCTGTGATCAGTCTGAATAATACAAGATAGGCATCCCCTATCTATGTAGCTAAATCTGGTAAAAAAACAAAAAAAATGCAGGAAATGTTATTGACTGCAGCAACATCCAATTGTGCTCAAACAAGAACTTACCTAAGCTTGAAGAGATAAAAATCAATGGAGATACACAGAAAACCTTTAGTCTAAACACACAGAAATTAGCCTTGGATAAAGGAGAAAAACTAGAAAAATTGCAATAGAAAATTTACTTCCATTGAACTCCTTAGTAAGAAATTACAAAGGGGTAAATTATGTCCTCCTAGGAATGAAACAAATTGAAGTGCAGCCATGAAAATTCTTGAACATTATTAGTTGGCTGACGTATAAAAAAAAAGTAAAATTGTTGCTATTTTGAAACAATATTTCAATCCCTTTACATGGAATTACAAGGGTATATCAATATTTTATCTTGATGTAAGAACTTAACATATTTTTGGAATTGGTATTTAATTGTTTCAAGTACATATTGACAAGATTTTGCAGACTAGGAGGCATTGACAATACTTGATTAAAGAAGTTTTCATATATGGAGCAGTGCTTCTTTCTTCCATTGGTAATTCATGGAGGATGTTAGTGGTGAATGGATATTGCCTTCCGGTATACCATGCACCATTAAATAATGAGGAGTTCTTGAAGGAGATTCCATTGGATGTACACATAATGGAAGAGAATTTCTCTTCAATATCAGATTCAAAGTGATGATAAAAATTTTGACAAAAAGAAAGAAAAAATATAAGAAAAGAAAAAAGAAGAATAGTCTTGTTTGTGAACTTCCTTTTTGGGTACAAGCAATACAAGAAAATTTGAAAAAAAAAAAAAAGAAAAAAAAAAGAGAAAAAATTGCAGTAAAGGCATGTCCCACAAAATGGGGATACATGAGGACAAGCATCAATTTCAGCAAGGAAGAGGAACAATGGAGCCAATACTTCATTTCCAGCAATAAGGAGGCAATTATGATGTAAGAAGATTCTTACTGCTCATCTAGAAAGGAAGGTTGCATCAATGTTGCAGGTTTCAACAGAAAGAGATGGTGTTTTCATACAACAATTGACATGTTTTTGCAGAATAAGGATTAGTCTTATCCAAATAAGAATGAGAGATGTTCTCTCTCATTGAAGCACTTGAAAAAAAAAAAAAAGAGGACAAAATTTGGTTGAAAACTAGAAATGGCAGCCTCTTCTGATGAAAAAAAAATGAAAAAAAAAGAGATGAAAAAAAAAAATGAAAAAAAATGATGAAAAAATAAAAAAAAATGAATAATTCAGTAGTGAAAACCTTCTTGGAGGCGCTACTGAGTTGGCTTGCATGAAAACCTATTTTTCGGCATGCATTGCCTTGTTGATCTACCCATCATTGTTCCACCATTGTACAAATCTCACACTCGCACATGTGTTATGTTTTTTTATGTTTTCAGATAGTCTGCTAACAATCATCAAAAGTAGCTTGTAAGGTGCATGACCAATTTTCAGGACAGTAAGGTATGTGTTTCTTGCATTTAATTCATAGTAAACATTTAGCATTTAGTGTATGATAGTTGGTATTTGGCATAAACTATTCATACAATATTGACAAGTTGAAAAAGGAACATGTTCAAGATGTCAAGAAACACCCCCTTATGCCCTTAATTGCATGGAAATTCCAAAACTATGCAAAACCTTGATTTTGGGATAGAAATGGCAGTAATTCTATTTCAATTTGTAGGGAAAATTTCAGAAGGAGAACTACAAGTTTATATCTCACAATTGTCTGATAAATTGAAGGAGGATAATCAACAAAATGCACCTGAAGGTTCTATTTTAGTACTATTGGAATAAAATAGCAACATACAAAACAAAGAATAACATCTAAACAAAAGGATGAAGAAGGGATTTTTGATGTTATGGAAGGCTTATACACTCTAGATATGGGCCCACAATAGAATCTGTAGCTAACTTTTGCATAAGAGGTCATTTCTGCATTTTTTTTAAGATCTTCAGAATGAACAGACATCTTTGGAATGAGAAATACAGTCTCTTCGAAATGAGCAGACATCTTCGAAATGAGAAATATAGTCTCTTCAAAATGAGTAGACATCTTCAGAATGAGAAATACAGTATCTTCGGAATGAGCAGACATCTTTAGAATGAGAAATACAATCTCTTCGGAATGAGCAGACATCTTCGAAATGAGAAATACAGTCTCTTCGAAATGAGCAGGATATCTTTGGAATGAGCAGAAACTGTACCAAAATTGCTAAAAATGCTACATAATAGCAAAAAGAGTAGGGTACATTACATTCTGACCTTGTCCATACACCTGGACAAGAGCTGCAGGCTATTTCATCTCCTTGTCCCTTTTCAATATGGGGCCTAGACATCATTGGAAAAATCAACCCTGTGTCATCTGATGGACACAAATTCATCATAACCGCCACTGAGTATTTCACGAAGTGGGTTGAAGCTATGCCATTAGCTTCTTGCACTTGGAACACAAGTTTCCAAGTTTGTTTTTAATCAAATTATTTGTAGGTTTGGAATTCCTGCCAATCTCATTTTTGATAATGGAACTTGTTTCAAAAATAAAGATGTCAAGAAATTATGTCAAAAATATAAAATTCAACATTGCTGGTCCACTCCCTATTATCCTTAGGGTAATGGTCAAGCAGAAGAATCTAATAAAACCTTAATAAAAATTCTCAAAAAATTGGTCAATAAAACCGGTCGAGACTGGCACATTCAGTTATATCCTGCTTTGTGGGCCTATCAAACTAGTGTTCGAACCCCCATTGGAACTTCACATTTTGTCTTGGTTTATGGTGCTAAAGCCATTTTTCCCTTTGAATTAGAAGTTCCTTCTTTAGCTCTACTACTTCAAGATACTGAAGTAGGGGATGAATATCGTGCTAGCAAATTTAGTCAGCTAGAACTTCTAGATGAAAAGTGCATCAATGCTTTGGAGCATCTTCACGCCTACCAAAACAAGCTTAAGAGAGCATATCTTAAGAAAGTTCATCCTCGATCCTTTGAAATCAGTGACCTTGTCTTAAAATAAAATCAAAAAAATACTAATGCAACTACAAACCTTAAAGGTAAATTCGATCCCAACTAGCTTGGACCATATGTCATCAATGCTAAATTTGGATCAGGAGCATACAAATTATCTACCTTAGATGGTAAAGAACTTAAAGAACCTATGAAAATTATGCATCTTAAACATTACTATGCGTAAAAATTGGTCATTTCATCATTTTATATATTTTTTTAAAACATTTCAAAACACCACTATCTTGTATTTCTTTCAATTCATAAATTAAAATATAAAAACACCAAAAACATCCAAATCATCAAAATCGTCTTTTATCTTTGTACCTCTCAATTTGTGAAGTATTGCAGTTATATTTTTCAGTTATTTTGGATAAATTAGTATTTATTTGGAATCCTGCACTTTCACATTCACATGAATAAATCTCTTGATTTTATTTGTTATGATTATTCATCTCTCTTATATCAAAGCCCACAGTTGAATTAAATAAATTTTTGAGCATAGAGAACTGATCTTGTTATTTACTTGAACCAAGTATATATCTTCACATTAAAATGATTTCATTGCACATTCGATATGATGCTACATAGTAGAAATGGTATCCTGAGCGAAAAGTTTCCCTTGCTATCCTTTCATGCACATGGTCTAGAATCTTTGAGAATTGACAAAAGGACAAGCTCACCCCTACCCAGAATAAAAATCCCTTGCTCTACAGCTAATCCGAGCAAGTATCCCTAGCATAGGAAGAAAAGAAAAGTTCAAGAAACAAAGAAAAAGAAAAGGTTATTTGAATCATCACAACAATATTTCAGCATTATCTCAAATATCAAGCAAAAATACAAAAGTACAAAAAAAAAAAAAAGTGAAAAGCCAAAGCAAAATGCAATAAAATCCTTTCCCTACCCCTTGAAAAAAAAAAAAAAGGGTGAATGATATTGAATCCCTGGAATTCTCAATTATTCGAAAACTGTGAGGTAAGCCCCATAACAGGTGGTTTGTGCCCAACCCGCTTGGCCTTGGGTAATTCCTAGCATGGTGATATGTCTGTCACATTAGTGACCTTCTTTTGTACAGACCTATGTCATCTTATGGATTAGCTATCTCTTGATAACCTAACTTACATAGTAGTCTGGTACGGTTACATGCATATAAATCATGGTCAACGAACATTCATTTGGTTAATTCAAATTACTTGTATCAAATTATCTTGCTCAAAATTGGTGAATGAACAATACAATCGAACACACATTTGTATTTGAGAGATTTTGTATCATTATGATAAATCAATATTGGTAATGAACTCACATTTGCACATGAGGATTCCTTATAAATCTACATTTCTCTTTGAGATAATTTAAAATATCTCTGTAACTCTTTTCGAAATAATTTTATCCTTTTATTTTAGAATTTTTGTTTTGTATAAAAGCAATTACATACATCTTCTCATAAAATCTCAAAAATAATTTCAAACAAAATTTTCATATTATTATTTTTCTGTTTATCAAAAGTCAAAAATGCATCTTGCAATAAAACCAACAATCTATTTTCTTCTTTGGATTTCGCGATGATGGTATAAGTTTATACCTATAATTCTATGCCTAGCGCAAACCATCATTCTAATTTTCTTTTCCATTTATTTTAAAACAAAATTCATCAAAACATGTGACTTGCATCATTATGTTACACAATTATGCTTTACAAACAAACAAACACCTATTCTATTTCATGACATTATGTTCAAAATTCAATATTGCACCCATGGTATAAATTCTAAAGGAATTGTTCACAATTTTATCACACTTAGGAATTTATGCCTAGCAACATCATATTTTCATGCATACTATTTTTATGAAAATCTGAAAAGAAATCATCAAACCATCATTATCTCCATCATTACAACACAAAGTCTTAAGACAGTCTCTTAAGCACTCTTTTACTTTTAAACAATATTTCTATACTGGGATTAGCTTGACGATCGAGTGAGCTGCGACTCCATGAAATGGTCTATAATAACGACAACATCCTTTGAAATTATTGTTAGAAGTCCCTTTTATTTTTTATCAAATCACACCACAACCACCAATTTTTTACATCAGATTATTTCATTTAAAATCTTACAGCATGACATCAAAATTATAATATTTCAAAATGACATAATTATATGAATCCTCAATCCAATAAGCAAACAATTCAAACATTAAAGCATCATAAAAACATATGAACAAGTCATATCATCAGAAACAAGATCATATATATATCCAAAAATTATTTACATCATATCAAAAATTGATTGGTATGCCACAATCTATACCCTGGCATACTCAATGCTCTCAACAATCTCTATAAAATTTATAGTCCATAGACACCTAGCCTCGAGAAGCCCTCGAGCTCTCAGCCTCATATCCTCCCCCACCCTGACATGCAGGAGGTGGTCCCATAGAGGTCTGGGCTGTATCTCGGGTCCTCGTCGTCAATCGTGAGGATGTCCTCGTTGATCCCATCATGATCGGCTCTGCAATCGGGGCTAGCAGTGGTACCCTCTAGTTCTCTGGAACCATGTGATAGTATAACCCCTGGTAGAATGTGGTCTGAGCAATAGATCATGATAGATTATCCATGCTCACCCCTTTGCCCCGAGCTCTGAGCCATGTAGCCTCATCCTACAGTGTCTGCACCTGAGCTCGAAGGGGGGCAACCTCAACCCGGAGAGCCATTGTCTCGCTGCTCTCCCCTACATCAACACCCTTGCCCTTATCAAGCGATGGTGGTCTCTCCCTCTACTATGAAGGGAGCCTCTCCTCCCTCTGCTCTATCTCTTGTGGCCTCTGTGGAGCCCGTGCCATCCTCTGGCGTCTCTCCTATGGGATTCGTCGCTACTCTCTTCCCCCGTGACCCCACGCTACCTCAATAGCAGCCTGCCATTGCCTCCCTATCTGGTGCACCATAGCGTATATTGGACCCTACGCCCTCGTCATTTGAGGAGGGCGGATGCCCATGTAACAGGCATCATAGCCATCAACAACCCCAACATCGTCACCATCCACTGGCTGGATGGGGGCATTGTATGTGTCCTGACTCCAAAATCGCTACATATCTAGAGCCCCGCTCAGTGTAGTACTATCTCGAATAGTCTAGGAGTACTCGTAATCCTTGATAGAAGGGATCCCCTACTATAGACCGAACTGTCATAGTACCCGATCGTAGTGGTGGAGCTCTACCTCTCCCTACTCCATCCTTAGCCAACAGACTTGCCTGATGCAAGCCAGCTCCTGCCCATCCTCTGCCCACCCGGGGTGCTCTCGCCATGGCCTCCAGGTGATTTGGTCTAGGATGAGGTCATCCAGCAACCTCCGTGACATCGGTAGATCTATCCGCCATTGTGACCCTCTTTGTAGCCACCAATAGAAAACCTGGGGTCTCTCCTGGTCAACACCTGTCAATGGGAGCCCTACCGGCCTCCGCACCGTAATGTGCTCCTAGCACCAAACCTGCAGCAACGATGTCAAAACTAGACATCGACCTCCCTTGTATACGATGCCATGCAAGATCCTATACAAGTGATAAAGAACAAAGTTGCCCGATGAAAATTTGTACCCGTGGTCTCTCATGTCACAGACTATGTCTAAGAGCACCCACGGTAGTCTACATCCGCTCTAGTGGCACAGCAGTAAGCCACCGACAACCCCTACCAAAACTCGAGTCAGCCTAGATGCCCCAGGCATCTACCGTAGAGACTCGATGTTCACTCCACCCTTCTCCAGGGTGAAGCTAGGGTCTCCTGTTAGTCTCATCATCACCTGACCCTGATTGGCCACAGGTATCATCAGTCGTCCCTTTATGGGGATCCTCATGATCCTCCATACGTCCTCTAGAGTGGGATCCATCTCCCTTGTCGGTAACCAAAAGTAGGACGACCCCGGATACCACCTCTCTGCTAGGGTTGTCAGTAGCCCTATGTCAGTCGGTACTTGTGGCATCTCTGCCACATGCTATAGGTCGACCAGTCCAAGTCGGTCATGCTCTGCCTGGTCAAGCGCGGCTATGTCATCCCTTAGCCCATCGTATTTCCATTCCTGGATCTTTAGTAATCCCTTCTGTAAAAAAAACAATAAAACAACAAAATAATTAATAAACCAATCATTAATATCAAATTAAACAACTTAAAATTAAGTTCAAAATGATATCGTCCACCATTGGATGATATCGTCCCCAATTGGGCAAAATCGTCTTTTGTGAGGATGAAATCATCTCCTATTTCGCAACTTGGGAATCGCCCCTTGTTAGACGAAATCGCCCCTACTTCGTCAATTTCGTCGTCAGATGAAATCGATGATCTAGGGATGATTTCGACGAAATCAAGACGATTTTGTCTCGATGACGTCGACGGCCTAAAAATGGCCGCGATGCCCCAAACAATCAAATTTAAATCAAAACAACTTGCATAAATTTACATTAAACCTAATCTACTAGGATTATATCCTTACCCGTTGCCCGCACCGGACCTCTGTCGCTTTGTGCGCTGTCTCCACCATTTTTTTTCTACAGAACTCTGGAACAGTAAAAGTGAATAGTAAAAATGAATTAGGGTTTTACCCTATTTTCTTAATTTTATTTAAAAAACTCAGCATTTTAATTTTTTCTTTTTCGTGTTTTTACCTCAAACATTCGATTTTGGGTAAAAAAATGGAGGGGGCACCATAGTCAGCATTCGTACGATTCGACCAAGAATCATCGTCTAAAAAATTGAGTACATTTTTGCTTTCTTGTAAAACGGGAAAAACTCATCTTTAACGCATTTTCTTCGGAAAATTCGCTAAAGAGGGGGCAAAATGTAGCACCCTAAAATTGGCATGGTTAAAACATTAGTAAAAAGATAAAATATTAAAATTTGAATTTCAACCCCAAACTGCCCGTTAAACCGCATTTTACCCGCTTTCCCCATTTTTCGTGCCATTTTTAGGATTTGTTTTGATCATTGGACGATATCATCTCAGATTAGACGAAATCGTCCTCTATCTAACGAATTCGTCTGGAACAAAACGTCCAGACGATTTTGCCCCAAAACCAAATTTTCATAATTAGCTTTTGTTTCAACAGCCTCTCCAACTCAGGCAGAAGCGTGTCTACGCAGTTGGAGATTTCCCTGTTGGAGATCTCCCAGATTGGGATGATCCCCAACCTCCTAAACCTCTTTCTAATCCTATATAAACTAGGATTTTTCTAGTTTATCCCCCTGCCTCCCTGCCTAATTCTTGTTGATTCTCCCTGAACCCCCAACCCCTTTGTTGATAGGATTTCATTGCAGAGTTAGCTCCTTATTCCCTCGCATTATTGCTTGCATTTTGGTATTTTGCAAGAATTCTACTGTTTTTTAGTCGAAGCTAGCTTGGATCATCACAGACGATCTCGGATGATTGCGGACTATTTCGTACGATTGGAGGCGATCCTGACTGTAGTCCAGATTGGAGGCAGTCTGAGTTTAGAGTTTGCATTTTCTTAAGCCTTTTTGCATTTTCCATAACATATTTCTGCATTGTTTTAAGTTCCTTTGTTTTATGCATCTTGGATTTCACCTCATTTAGCATAATTTCATGATAAAGGTAAAATCAATCATTAAATTTACTGCATTTCCTCATTTGTTATTAGACACTATTATTTAGGCATGTTTGTTGTTATTTCTATCATTATCCCTTGCTTCTGCATTTGCATATTTGGTATTTTGTGTCTATTTTTGTGATTGTAGTTTTCTGACGGATTTGTCTGATGAATTCATCAGATTTAAAGCGATTCTATTTTATTTTAGATGACCTTCTGTGATTTGAGACGATCTCAAGAAATATCAGACGATAATATGCAAACTGAGACGATCTGAACTGCTACAAGACTTAGAATCTCCATCAGACATCTGAAATCAGGTATGAATTCTTTTGGATAGCATATTCTCTGTAATTTGCATCTATTTCTATTTTTTGTATTCATTTAAATCATAATTGCCATATAGAATAGTTTATATTCATATCGACCAAACCTAGGACTTGAATGATCAAGCATAAAAATGAACACATCAAACACACTATCAACCTAGGCGTGGCAACTGCCATTCAAAATTTTCCTGGTGAACCCACCATCCGTAAAAAATTCACCCTTATACACCTCCCTCGAGAGGTTGGACCTTTAAAGAGCCTCTCAGTCCGAGGTATTGTCCCATCCTTTTCCCATCCCCCTTTCGGGCGCGGATCCTATAGCCTGAAGGTAAGGATGCAAAAAATTTGGAGCGATACAGTTGCAATTGCAACAATAATGATATTGGCTTCAAGTAACTTTTGGAGAACATCTAAGTCAACTACGACATGGGGAGAAGATAAGGTAGCTTGGTGAGCAAGGTTCACCATCTATTGCCATAGTTTATTATTGACTCATCATCATACTATTTCAACCCAGCTACATCAGCCAGCATTGCCTTCCTCTTGCTATTGAAGGCAAAGCACTCTAGGAAAGCATCTACAAGTTGGTCCATATTGTAGATGCTATGATTAGGGAGTTGGGAGAACCACTCGAAGGTAGGGCCAACGAGGGTAGTCACAAATGACCTCAAAATCAAAGCATCATCATCATGAATGCCAAAGCATTGACCTAGGAACCTAGTGACATGTTCTTGTGCATCCTCTTCTCCCTTAAAGGTAGCCAACTAAGGAAACTTAAATTACTCTGGATAGGGAGGCGTAGGGACTCACAGATGGATGGGTTGACTACATAACTGGTGCATAGTGGGCTTTTGATATCTTGACCCAGAGGTATTATTCTCTACTAACTCTAGGTTTTCTACAATGCTTTATACGGGCCTAAGGACTTGATCTCCTCATCCTTGTTCACATCTTGCGATGGAGGTCTAAGATCCTCCAACCTAGGGTGAGACGATGGTAAGTTGCCCCCCTGCCTTGGTAAGGTGTCTCAACATACTCTACTTCTAGCTCATGTTCAGTATAAGCCCCGTAAGGCCTCTCTCGAGTCGATCTATAAATGGGGGTATCTACCTACAGTGGGCGCCCTATGTTTGGCCTGGGAGGCATCTCCCGATCTGCCCTAGGAGGTCATAGAGATAACATTTGATAAGGTCTCAGAGACCTCTCTCGAATGAGCATGGGTTGGCTCAGGTGGACTTCCTACCTATGTTTCTTAGGGGTAGGAACCCTCTCTCATAAAGTCTTATGGAATAGCTCATTGATCTGTCGTTCGATCATTTCTTTCTTAAGTTGTTGCAAGCGGTCTAGTTGTTCTTTATCCTGCTAAAGCTGCTTGAACTGAGCTTGGTGTTCTGTATATCTTGCACCTTCTTGCCTTATTTGATCCATAGTATGAGGCCTAGGGGGTTTAGGAATCTCACCCTAGGGCCAACCTCGTTCAAGATACTTTATAGTCTCCATAGGGTTCTTGCCTCTCTCGAGGTTCGCCGCATTGACTTGAGGTTCGGGCTGGAACATATGCTCATTATACTTAGCTAGCATAGAGGCACATCGGGCATGCACAGAATATTATTCCTAAGGAAAATTTGTGATCTCCTCATGTCTTCCCTCTTGGATGAGGAAAGGAAGAGCTGAATTGGCTTGCCCAGACCGATAGGTGTCATTCCCATTAGGCTGCATGAGCTGATGTATCATATCAAGATGATGCGAAGGTAGAGTTGTACTGACTTGATCTGATGAGTGTGTGAAGTCGTGATCCTTCCTATGATTAGGCATTTCAGCCCTGATGGGAATGCAAATGCGTTGCATCACTCTATCTATTATCACCTTGATGCATAGTTGCCTTTCACTAAGGAAGACCTGTGAAATATCTCCATATCAGGAACACTCTCCCATGTAATATCCATCATCCCTTGGGGTGTCCTACAGAGGGTTCCTTAGAAAATGAGGCTTGTGCCCTATGATCTTGGGGCTAGGTGGAGTAGAAGCTCACCAGGGAGGTATAACCAAGTTCCTAGTGCTATATTGGAGATGATTCGTGTCTCCTAATCCACTCTCTGTAGCTTCCACCTATGCTTGGGCTTGGTTGCGGGTGCACACCATTTCACTCCTCTATCAATACCCCAAGTGATTATATTCTTTACAAAAAAAAATTATGAAATAGCATACAAGAAGGAAACACTCAATAAGACAGATGATTATCTCTTTTAAGTTTTAAGTGTGAATCCCTAAATTGTTTCGTGTGTTTCATATGTGTTGTTTGTAAATAATGACCTTGTGTCATGTATTTGAAATATTGTTGGATGATGTACTCAAATTTTTAAATAATTTCACCTATATACTTGCACAAGCTGAATATGGTGATGAAATCCATATCCAATGAGGTAGCATAGGTACTACCAACCCTCACCCAGCACCACGTACGTAGAGATACACCTCTCTAAAGAGAAGTGCGTGCTATTTTGCATGATTAGGACAGATCTTGGGTCAGCCTTGACCATGGATGGGTTCCATTGATACTCTTTCACATGAGCTAATCAAATGGTAATGACATCCACTGTTGTTCTTGATCGATGGGTTGGATGTAAGAGCCCAACGCCATCGATGTTAAGATAAAGCATGATGTGTGGGGGTTCCTTTTAATCCCAAGAAAGTAAGCAAAGAAGCATTTGATGATCATTCACTAAATGCATGCAAATAAGTGCATTTTACTTTCAAAAATTTAGGATAAAGAACCTACAAATGCAACCTCTAAATGCAAAACCCTAAATGCTAACTTACCCATTGGGTAAGCCATAAACAATCAAGCCACAAAGATGCATTGCAACTTTAGATTTCCTTTGATTTTTCTTCTTCATTTCCTATGTGATGTTATAAGAAAAACAAAAATGTAAATTTTAACCTTTCTATGCAAGCAAATGAGGTAACAAAACTAATTTTTGATAGTCTCTGAAATGTAGTAGAAAAACAAAGGTTTTAGGCACTTACTTTGTCCATTTTAGGCTCTCCAAATTCTAAATTTTTGAGCAAAAATATATCTATTTCACCATCACTCTAGGGTGGGATTATTAGAAGCCTTACCACCATCCCAGGGTGGGACAGTGAAGCCAATATCCCATGGTGTTCTAGATAAAGGCTCTGCCACCGTTCCAAGGTGGGGAGGGGAGCACCTGCAACACAAAAAGGGCAAAATTTGCAAAATTGAGGTCAGATTTTCACCCAAATCATAAGGGACAAGGGTCCCACCATGATTGCCACTAAATTAGGGAAAAGTGGTGCACCTAATTATGAATAATAATATGTGTATCTATCCTATCTTGTTTATGAGCATCAAATAGAAGCATGCATGTGCAAATGAAGCAATACCAAACAATAAGAAATAAAATGAAATGAGTCTCTTCTTATTAATTTTTCAGATCAAAATTTGAGATTACATAGCAGTCCCCTTGAGGGCTCAAATATGATACAATTGTTACAACATTTGGGGTGCCCAAGGATCAAATCCTCCAAGAAATTTGGGTGCACATCCAATGCCTTTCCTCGTACCCATAATCAAGGTGGGTGGGCCAATGTCACCGCTGCTTGTATATTCAATCTCGGATGTCTGATATTCCTTCCCAATGCCTCTCAAGAACCTGCACTAGCACACAAGGAAGCAAAAGGGGTCAAATAGCAAGGGTGTGTGAAGGGAAACATGCAATCCCCACAGGCACAAAATGGCACATATATTAAAACTAAATAAAATCAGCTCATAATGCTATGAAACTTTATGGGGATTTTGAATAAGATGTTTTTAGGGGATATCACTAAAAATAGATCAAAAATTGTATTTGTAGATCCCTCAATTTTGTGTTTCTCACTTGCAACCTACAAAAACCAAGATAAGCAAATCCCGCACCTAGACATATCCAAAACATATGAAATTTTGAAAAAATGCATAAATAATTATTTTAAGACAACCCATATGGTTAGATTTCAAAAATGAGGTGCATATCCACCTGCATGCAACTGGGGTGCCCGGATGGGCCCTACGAACCTACAAAAACTTAAAAATGTAATATCTCGGCCAATTTAACTCCACATTGCATGAAATTTGAACTATAGCATGCTATTATAGTCTAGAATAATATCATTAAAAATAGTAATAAAATTGTGCAAGTATTTATCCTCGTCCCGGGGGACGGTGGTGACTATAATTAATTTTGGGGCACCCTCGGAGGGGATACCCACCAATTCTGCATACTTTTTGCTACCAATACCACTGGTGAATGATCCTAAATAGTCTAAGGGGTGTTGTCATTGAATTTTGTGAATAAATTCACCCATATGGAAAAGTTACACTCAAAAGACCCTCTTGAAGTCACCTGATAACCTCCTTCACTAAGAGGAGATTTCGAGGGAAAGAGAGCGTAATTGTGTGAGGGGAAATATTGGCAGCACTCCTTTGCATATCCTAGAACTCCTATATATATTTTTTGTGGACCATGTATCCATTTTATATTCCAAATGGACTTATGTGCAAAAAGGCATGCAAGGGCATGCATGGTAGGAGGTGCCATTTGTCAAAAGGGAGGCATGCATTGGATGTGGAAGGGAATCCCTATTTTTAGCCTCCATTATGAGGCATATCATAAGGATGTACTACCCTCTGACATGCATGCTCCATATGGCATTCTAAATGGTAGCTTTTGGACACCAAATGTCCTAGATTTGATGGCGTGCCCTCTGACTTGCATGCTCCATATGGCATTCTAAATGGCAGTTTTTGGACACCAAATATCCTAGATTTGACTTTTTTTGGGTCAAACCTGCTCACCGTCCCACCCTAGGATGATGGCTCACCACCTTCCCAGGGTGGGATGGTGGGAATCTACCACTATCCCAGGGTGGGATGGTGGGAATCTACCACCATCCCAGGGTGGGACAGTGGTGAATTTTGGGCCAAAACTTCCCAAAATTGGGCCAAAAGCCTCCAAAAACCCTTCCAGAGTGGCTAGAACCACTGTGAGCCTTCTCAGGGCTGCCCAAGGGGCCATATGATGCCAATTTGATCATTTTTTATGGGTGCTTAATCGGGTTGACCATATTTTAGTGTCTATATCATTCTCCATATGTTTTTTTAGTTAAACAAGAGAGTTTGAAAGTGATTAAGTGTTGTTGTGAGTGTGAAACATATTGAGTCTCTAACCATTCTCTATATGTTTCTATGATATTAAAACAAGATTCTATGTAAAACTTATTTGTGTGATTGAAGAGGTTTTTGTGATAGACTGAGTTGAGTTGAACAAGATTTTGTGAAGGCTAGTGGACAGATTTGAGTAAGTCCTAGAGTGGACTTCAAGATAGAATTAAGCAAGCTTTTATGAAATATTATGAGCTAATTTGAGTAAGTCCTATAGTGGACTTAAGGACTGAGTTTAGTGTGAGCTTTTGTGGAATCTTACAATGCATAATTGAGCAAGTTCTATTGAGAACTTGTTGAGCAGATTTGAGGTAAGTCTTGGTGAACATGGTTATGCATAAGGGGTAGTATCAAAAAAGTATTTATCAAATCGGGGCGAATCAACATGAAAACTGTATAAACTATGGGGAAAATTTTTCAAATTTTTGAAGAAAATTTTTCAAAACATGGTGATTTTTTTTTCAACTACAAGTATCAAAAAAATTATTAGAAGGCGACTGGCAGAAGGCGACTAGTAGAAGGTGACTGACAGAAGGCGAATAATAGAAGGCAACTAACAGAAGGTGACTGACAGAAAATGACAAGAAATACAAAATGCATACAAGAACGAGAAAATGACAACAAATTGATAAGAAAAATACTCTTTATTTCATTATATTTGAATTCAAACTCAAATTACAAGTACATCCCTCTTAGGGATAATCCTTTCGATACAATAGTTACAATAGGATGTAATGTTTCCCTCTCAAGGGTAGGTGTGATTTCCAAGTGCCTTTGAGGATGACACAAACTGCTCTAGGGTGTCGATGACCCTCTTCTCTATGATTAGAGGTATTTGTTGCCATGCATCCCAAAGCCTTGTTATTCCTGCATGCAATAAACAATAAGAAACATTAGAAACAAAGGAGGCCTCTATTGATGAGGCTTTTAAGAATCATTGTGCCAAAAGATAATATGATAACAAGAAATCAAGAAATTTATTAAATGCATTTAAATTGACCTAAATAATGATAATGTACCATTAGAAACATAAAATAAATTAAATTGTATATATCTAAGATTCTGATTAATCAATTAAAGACATGAAAGCATAAAAAGATTCATTATACCTACATTACAATAATGAAAGGAAATTACCATTAACTCCTAATATTCTGGTCAGAAATATCTAGAATACTGAATTGAATCTACAATATGATTAATCTAACCAAATTAAACATATTGTAAAATAGAAAATAAAGAGATCAGGGATTATCCTCTGATCTTGAGTCCTTCAAGCAGGGGGAACTATTCACCACGGCTAACAGTCGCTGCTAAGCCTAAAGTATATTTGCCCTCCAAATCAGGGCTAAATATCTTATTCTCCTTGCCAAATTGATGGTCAAGGGTCATCTTTGTGTCCTTTGACAGATTTGGTAATTGAATTATTTAGTGAGTGCATGGATTGCATGGATTAGTGTTTCTTGAATCTCCTAACCTCCTAGGATCTCCATGGCAATTGATCTCCAATTGGGTAGCAAAATTGTCCCTCTCAATGCACCTAAGTGAGTATGCAATTCGATAGGGCTTCACTAAATTTTGATTCGAGATGTGTCTATATCTATTCTCCCAATTGGAGGGGAGTTTTATAGCATTTGCCAAGGGCTAGGGGTGGCTTCATGAGGAAGCCAAGAACAAGATTGGGTGGTTAAGCTTGTTGGATGGAAGGATCTAGAACCTTCCTCACTCAAAATGCTTCAATCCACAACCAATTGGCCATTTGAACCAACTTTGAATTGGTCAAAGGCCAATTGACTCTGAGTACTGATCACGGATGACAAGTGCGGTCAACTCTACTAACTATGGGTGTCAGTAGCGGCTAGCACTGACTAGGCAAAGGTGCCCAAATGAGTGGTAAAAACCACTGCTATACCTTGGAATCTATCCAAGGTCTTCCATAAGGTCTTCTAGCATGTCCCATATGAGTAGTCGCCTTGACACAACATGTTTTAGGTGTCTACAGATGCCCCTTTTGAGATGCGTTGTGAGATCAAACAACGCTGAGCAAAAATAGACCTCCTAAAAAATGTCATAGGTTGGATGATGATCATTGGTCTCATCAACATTATATGCCCTAGGTCCTACAAAAGGATGCGCATCCTAGAATCATTGCTTCCAACTAGATGGAAGGCTTAAATTTGAAAGAGTTTGCACTCGTCATCAGACATTCAAGTAGCTTTTGCGTTAAAATAGGAGTTAGGACTATATAACCGAAAGGAAAAGAGCTACAAACTAACTATCATATTGCATTTTGCCCTAGAAAAAGGGTAAGCTTATGATATTTTTTGGCAATGATTCGTAAGATGAACATAATTTTGACTAACCCATCAAGAGATGAGTCGATGAGGGTAATGACAATAAAATGAAGTGACGAAGTCGCTAAACCACTATGAATGATCTTGAAAAAATGAAGATTTAGCATTTGAATTATTGGCAAGTCCTAATCAACTAAGATTGCAATTTTTAATAGTACATGTCCATTTTTATCCCATGGAGCGGTCCAACCACGAAGGCCTTCTTAGGGAATTAAAGTGAGGACAATTCTAATTAGGCTTATGTTGAATCATATTGTTGATGATTTGCTGAAAATATCATAGGAGAATTATGATGAATATCTCATTCCCTTGGAGTAGTCCAGCCACTTGGGCCTTCTTAGGGATTGAAATGAAGCATATCAATTCAACGATGACTAATTTGCCCCAAATGTCCTTATGGTAATTTACTCATATTACCGGTGTAGACACCAAAATCCAGCCACTTGCAAGTCATCTATACCTTCCTGTCAGCCACATGTCGGTCATCTGCCTTCCCGCCATTATTTGGCCCAAATCCACACTTTCCCGCCATTATTTGGCCCAATTTCACCTTTCCCGCCATTTTTCATCCCCAAATTTATTTAAATTAATATTTATATATATTTTTTAATATTTTAATATTTTAATATATATATTTAAATAATAGTTTAAGTGATTTAATCTAAGTCGTCCATCCTTCATTTAATCTCATCTGTCCATCCATCTTAATCCATTCCACAACCAAGATTTATTCTCTACCCTTGGATCCGCTTTAATCTTAGCCACACGTTCAAAGTGTCGTTAAAACCCTAAAGTGTGCCCTAAGAGTAGATTATAAATTGAGTCACTTTGATGGCTCAAACCCTATCTTCTTCGCCTATGTCTTTTGCTACTTCTATCTCTGATTCTAATTCTTCTACGGCTATCTCCTCTCTTCTGCTACCCTTTTCGCCGCATCTATCGCCGTTTTCGTCACCGCTTTCACCGCCATTCCTTCTGCAGCACTCTGCAGAATCTCCCATTCCTATCGCAAGTGCCCACGGGCGTTTACCAAGTGCCCACGGGCGTTTAACAAGTGCCCAAGTACACCGTTTAAAACCCCCTGCCTACCAATGATATCAGATATCAAAGGAGCAACCGGAAGGTTCGTCCACTTCTCTGCCTGGAATCACCCAATGGCAGGAGTACTATTGACATCCAATCAATAGTCCTACTTAGATAATTAAAACAAATAATTCGTAGCTATTCTAATATGCAGCTAGGTATGCAAATTTTTTATTTTTTTTTTTAAATGCAAGCAACAATCAATAATGCAATGCAAAGAAAAATGTAATTAAAAATAACTGTTCTTTTCTAGATTACTTAGTTTTTGTTCATTTTAAAGTAATGATCTGAAAAAGAAACAAAATATGGCAGAAAAACCAAAAACGTAAAAAGTACAGCACTTACTTGGAAGCCTACGCTTTTTTGTAAAACTAACTTCAAACACCCACGGGAGTCTGCACAGGCTGAAACGCACCTCTGCATTTCGTATTGGACTTCCAGACGCCCCTCTGTGTCTGCTGCGTTTTCTGCAAGCTTAGAAACCCTAGTTCGCTATAACAACGAATTTCACGATTTCTGGAACCTGCAAAATGAAATAGAAAACAAGAACAGATTAGTAAAGCAAGTATTTAAAAATATGAAACCCTAGGGGGTCCCACCATGATCGCCATTTGTATATTAAAAATACATGCCAAACAGAAAGATAAAACCACAATAACGGAGTACAGAATAGTTGCACAAAAACAAACGATTTATATTAATCGATGGAGTTTAAAAACTCCTTTTTGAATACAACTGGGCCTGTAACCCTTTATTTTTGATACACAGTTACAAATTATGCTAGGGTTCTCCGAAACCCTAGCTGACATGAATGGTGGCGCTTTCGAAGAACGTATCTTCAATCCCAACAGAGTGAGTGGGCTTTGTCATATCCCTTGCTTGGACCACTCCAGCTTAATCAGCTGCCATCAATAAACTGGATCTGTCATCAAAAACCTGCACACATTAACACTATCAAGGAGTTAGAAATTAATGAGAGGGCTCCACTGCGTGAGCCCTCAGAAACAATCTAAAACCTTATAAAAATGGAATGCAGGAAATCAATAACAGATTAATACATAAAATACGGCTACTTGCTTTAAACTAATTTATACTTGTTCTCTGTTAACGCAGCTAGACCAGGCGACACCTGGAAGTAATGTTGTTGTCAGAATAGGCTACGAAAGGTGCCTTGGTGCACTCACCGAACGCCCGCGTGCTTCTGGATCTGGATTATAGACACCGATCTGAGTCTGTGGCTGAAGGTAAACGCCCGTGGGCACTTGTTAAATGCCCGTGGGCACTTGTTAAACACCCGTGGGCACTTGGTAAATGCCCGTGGGCACTTGGTGAAGGGGTAAACGCCCGTGGGCACTTGCGACAGGAATGGGAGATTCTGCAGAGTGCTGCAGAAGGAATGGCGGTGAAAGCGACGACAGAAATGGCGATAGATGCGACGAAAAGGGTAGCAGAAGAAAGGAGATAGTCGTAGAAGAATTAGAATCAGAGATAGAAGTAGCAAAAGACATAGGCGAAGAAGATAGATAGAAGACATAGGCGAAGAAGATAGGAAAAGACATAGGGTTTGAGCCATCAAAGTGACTCGATTTATAATCCACTCTTAGGGCACACTTTAGGGTTTTAACGACACTTTGAACGTGTGGCTAAGATTAAAGCGGATCCAAGGGTAGAGAATAAATCTTGGTTGTGGAATGGATTAAGATGGATGGACGGATGATATTAAATGAAGGATGGACGGCTCAAATTAAATCACTTAAACTATTATTTAAATATATATATTAAAATATTAAAATATATATATAAATATTAATTTAAATAAATTTGGGGATGAAAAATGGCGAGAAAAGTGAAATTGGGCCAAATAATGGCGAGAAAGTGTGGATTTGGGCCAAATAATGGCGGGAAGGTGGATGACCGACATGTGGCTGACAGGAAGGTATAGATGACTTGCAAGTGGCTGGATTTTGGTGTCTACAACCGGATTGCATGGAGTGCTAGTCGCTATAACCGCCAAGTGTATAGGGTAAATTACTAGATACAAGGTGCATTTGGCTTTTGAATTTTATGATTTTTTTGTTAATTTTACAAATTTTGAATTATCTGGGCTGGTGGGTATTTTTAATGTGTTATTTTACAACTCTCCATGGTGGGAATTGGGAGCATTTATTGCATTTTGCTGACCACAACACCCTTAGAAAAAAAAATCAATTTTTTATATTGTTTTTCATTTTTCTTTAAATTTTTGGCAATTAATGTGTTTTATTACAATTTTGAAGTGCTTTATTTGATTTTTTTGAAATTTTCGATCACGATTTTGCATGTTTTTACATTTTCATGAGATTTTTTTATTTGTTTGTCATTTTTGAGTTATTTTTAATTATTTTTCTTATTTATTTGATTGCTTTCACTTAGATCTTGACCAAAAGAGCGAGGGAGACTGATCTCCTTTGTAACTTATGCCACACTCTCATTGACATGGAGTGGGAGTGGTTTTCTGCCATGGGGTTTTAGTACGTCTTGGACCTCCCCACTATTAGACCTGACCAAGCATACATGACTGCATTGGCCAGTCACTAGGATGTGCAGACCAATATATTTCACCTTCCAATGGGTGAAATGACTGTTACTCTAGAGGATGTCTACCGCATATTCTACTTACCTATTGATTGTGAGGCCATCACCTCCTCTCCTACCATGATGAGGAAGGTCGTGTTCGATGCTATATTTGGTAGACAAAGCATCGAGGCTCAGGGTTAGATTGATCACGGAGGTGTCCACATCAAGGAGTGGTACCAAGCCAGATTCTTTTCATAGTGGGAGGCTATGTTTATGCACTTGATCATTCAAGTAGTCCTCCCATATTCATGAGGTGTGAGGTTCCCCTAGAACCTCCTGGCTAGGACAAGGGAGGTTATGATTAACTCAACCGAGTGACCTCTTGTTCTAGCATGGGGGAGCACCCTTCTAGCATAGCTCTACCACAAGCTATACCATATTACACACCACATTAGAGTGGGCATAAAATGCAGACTACTTCTCTAGATTTGGGGCTAGAAGCATATTCAGATAGAGCATCCCATAGATTTTTGTTTGGGGATCATTGATATCAATGTAGCTGATCAGTACTATATAGCCTGTTGGCCTTGGGAGTAGGAGGGGTTCAGGAGTAGGTCTCATGTAGGAGACCTAGACCACTATATCACTATATTCTCATAGCTTTGCCCTACACAGATCGAGTGGTGACCATACATGGGCTACCCTACCTGGCTGAAGGTAGATAGATACTTGTGCCAGGTGCACAGATACAAGTGGGTTATAATTTGCAAGGCTGATATACATGAGTTTCAACATTTCTCTCGTGTCTTGCAGTAGTTTAGGATACAGCAGGATGTCCTAGAGATGCCTACTATTTACATATGCCTGGTCCTAGAGAGGTACCTAACCTAGCCCCAAGTGGCTCCACTAGGGGGTGATGACGATGACTTTCAAGACTCAGGCCTAGTGGATACAAGCACTACTACTGATTACCATACATAGTGTACTAGCCTACAATGGCATGGTGAGGGGTCTCTAGGCTGACCAGTGGATGACTTTGTAGTAGAGGGTACAGAGGTCTCAAATATAGACCCTCATGGAGGTAGGGTTCATTAGATGATCGAGGGTGCATGGGGCATAGGGACCATAGCATAGGAGGGCCCATAGGTAAACGTAGATAAGGAGGCATCCAAGGAGGGTGAGGCACCTCCTGACAGTGAGGTTGGATAGTTAAGGGTATAGATTGTCGACCTCCAGACTCAAATTGGGTCACTTTGTACCTAAATGCTACGTAGGGATACCACTATCACCACTCTGGAGGTGAAGCTATCTCATGGTCAGAGATAGTGGAGCAACTATAAGGAGGAGAGGGTAGCTCTCCGAGCATAGGTGGCTATAGTAGACAATGAGATTGAGAAGATCACTAACCAGTGTGATCTTCTATAGGTGATACTAGATGTAGTGACTGTTGAGCAGGACTTACTCAGGGTGATGAGGATGGCTCCGTCATCTACATAGGCTATCATGGCACCTCCCATGGTACCATCTACTCCAAGGCTTGTTGGTTTGGACTCGATGGTAGAGATTAGGCAGCTACGTACCCTCATGGAGGAGGGTAATTATCAGCACACAATGGATGTAGCACGTAATACCTAGTTGGAGGGTATTATCATGCTTCTATGTGGATAGGTTTCGGAGAGGACCACAACTATAGGGTCACATCAGAGTAGGACTAGGACAAAGGAGACAAGTCAATCTAGTGCATGATCTAGCCATAGGACTACCTCGCGTGCATTGAGTATAGTTGGTCCAAGATGAGCACAGGGTCTACATTAGGACCCATAGTAGGTTCTAGGGTAGACCCCAGGGATGCGGTTGAGGGAGGCAGAGAGAGCATTAGAGAAGGGGTATCATGGGGTGAAAACCTGGGTTAGCACATTGGCATGGCACATATTTTACTACTTTTTTGTACCATCTTGGTGTAAGGTCTGAGGACCTACACAGTTGTGGCCTATGGGTATTTTGATGTACCCTGATATGATGTACATTTGACACACACACACACACATATATATATATATGATTGTTCATCTCATTACATGTGTACTTTATTTTTGGTGTTTTATGTTTATGTTATGCACATAGATGCAATGCTTATATTGATTTAATGTTATATGATGTGATGTATGCATGACATGCACTAGATAGCTATGCGATAGATGATTAGATGCTATGAGTTATGTATATATATGGACTACTTTATGATGGATGCATATGAATGTCATATTTTGGTGTTAAATGGTGTATACTCTACTTCACTTGTGTGCATTTAATTTATGTTTTTTATGACATAATTTATGCCCTGTATGTATTGCATAATTTTCTATGATGATATATGGAAATAAACATGTATGCTTTAATCACTTAAAACATTATGTATGCAATGTGATTTTTAACAAATCTAATGGATGACACCACAAAATGTATAACAATCATGGATTGTAGTTGCTTTATATTTTTATGAAAGATAGTACACCCATATGTGAGATGCAATTATATATGGTTTCTATTCATGGGCTTTTGTAAATTAAAATAATATGGATAACATAGTCAGTGTCCATCTAAATATCATTTCTGACATCCATCCGGTATCTAAAAGATATTATGAATAATTCTAATAAAAAAAACTCTCATAAAATAAATTGATGTTTTGATGATTGCATTGAAAATTGGTTGTTGCTATTGAGGGATTTTTTAAGGTTTTCCATGAGACTCAAACACCCTAGTTGACTTATCAAAAGTTGTATACTAACCATACTAGACTTCTAAAACATAATTCTTTCACTAGGATAGGCCCTAACTATTCATTATACCTGTGTGTGCAAATGAGTATATTGAGATAAGGCATAAGCATACCCCAATGTCAGGTGGGATTCTTTCAGCCCATTGCTAATATTGGGGGTCCGCATATGTCTATCCAATCCTAGTTTAGATTTCAGTTGGACTAGACCACTAAGCGATACATGACACTTGAAGCTAGCTATTCCACATTCAAACATTGGTCTGTGCACAAGTAAAATGCTAATATATTAGACATTTCATCGTGTGTAAGTACAGTAGTGCTGACAATTCCAAGGATTCAAGTTCGCTTCCTTATTTTCTTCAATTTTTTGGGATACTTGCTCATATGTAGTGACAAAAATCACTGTTTATTTTGTATATACTCTCTCTCTTTTTCTCTCTTTTCTTTTTCTTTCTTTTCTTTTTTTTTCTTTTCTTGAGCAAGGGATTTGATACTAATTTGATTTTCTTTGTACAACTTGATCTTCATTTGATTTGACTTTCTAGGATTTACATTTTGTAATTTGATTCTGTAGACACCAAAACAGCACCAATCCAATTATGTGACTACAAACACTGATCACATTAACACACACAGCCCCCAGGGTAGCCCCCAGAGGTTAAACAGTGGTTCTAACCACTTACACAGCGATTTTACAAGTCAAAAATCAATTTGGCACCTTTTAGACACTTTATTTCTTATTCGTCCCACCCGGGGACGAGTGCAAATTTGTACTCGTCCTACCCAAGGACGAGTATGGATTTGTACTCGTTTCACCCAGGGACGATTATTAGCGCTCGCTCCGGGGTGGGACGAACGCCAGGTTTGACCAGCAAAAAGTCAGACCTCAGCGCATGACAACTCAGAACTACCACTCAGCTTTTCATGCATGACATAGGAGTGCAAGTGAGTTTTTCTAAAACACACAAAGACATGCACAGAGGCAGTTAAGAAGCCCTTGATCAAGAAGAAGTCTTCTCTTCACAAAAAAAAACATTCATGCAAAGAAACACTTTTGCATGTTAATTCAAAGAGACCCCTTGGGTCTATAAAAACGGTGAGTTTCCTCACCCAAAAGGAGATACCGAGCAGGAGCATTCTGAGCAACGAAGTGCTGTTAATTCACTTACTTGCGATTTGTGCCCAAACCCCAATATTTTGACCACAATATTCTATCAATTTGACGACAACACATCACATCAGGTTTCGGACCCATCTCAAGCGGATTGGTGTCGAAGCAAGGTTTTATCTGCGGGTGGTTTGCCTTCGGGCACCTCCCCGCTTTACTTCATTTATAGTATTTTAGCTAGTTTCATGTTTATGCATTTATCAAGTTTTTAGTGCATTTAGATTCATTTCAGCTATAGTTAGATTTATCTTTTATTTTTCATACACAGGTGCTACTGATTCTTTGTTTGTTTCTTTGAACACATATTTTAGGTCTATTGAAGGAGCGACGAGGAATCGACCTTTGTCAATGCAAGCGGTGACAACGTTTTGGTTCGCCCATTTTATATGTGGGCACGCGGAAGAAGGAATTCAGAGACAAGTTGTAGAGAACAATATCTAACGCTCCTATCCCCTAAAAAGGAAGGAGACCTATTGTAACACGAATTGAAAAGAATATCAATAAAAAAAGGGCTACATTTCATATTGTTCTTATATCTTGTGTTCATTCATTTGTGTTCCTTCCTTTTAATACGATTTCGTTTAGTCTTTCCTTTTTGTTTTCGGAATCTCGTGTTTTCAATGGCGATCACGGTGGGACGACTGTCCTCTATTTTTTTAGGTTAATTTACTGATCTAAAATTGCTTGTTTTTACAGTACCTATTTTTTAACCTCGAACTGTTATTCGTCTCTGCATGTGACGATTACAGAATTGGTACTCGTCTCACCCCGGGACGAATAAACTATTCATTCCACCCTGGGATGATTACGGTCCGTTATTCGCTCCACCCGGGGACGATTATAATTTTGTGCAATTTTTAGAGCAAATCAGAGACATCCTGTTAGGCAGAGAAGAGGTAGGGGTTACAGCTTCTGTCAAATTTCTATTTTTCTATTTTCTGGTTTTCGGTTTGTATGGCTTAGGGAAAGATTTCTTTTCGTTTGCCTGTTTCAATTTTGCACAATTAAAATGAACCCCACACATCACGAGGCATTTTAAACCAAGGCGTTGGTCATAAAACCCCAACCCTTGAACAAGACCAAAGGTGGATTCCATTATCACTTTGGCTTGATATATTGCATCCATTACCTCGATCGCGACTGTTGCTAGACGTAAATCCTGACGAAAGCTGACCGAGTGTAGCTTGGGGTGATTCCTAGCACGCGAGGATAAGTCTTCTATGGTAGGTGTCATAAATAGAGCGATTCCCCTTTCATACCGCCTATGTTCCACGTATCATCTGCTCTCACGTACCTATAGTCTCCCTCACGTAAGGGCGGGTATATAGAGAGGTTGGTATATCGGTCCGGTAATGGTATATTGAAGGGGCGACCATATTGGGAGTCATAAGAGCCTTCATACTTGCATTTAAACGTTTCACAAAAATCTTCAAAAACAAAACAAACAACAAAAACACACTAAACCAGATTTAGGGCACACTATTAATCTTTAAAAGAGATAATCATTGCTTGTGAGTGTGTATGCTATTTTCTGTTTAGACCAAAAACATCATAAAAAGAAAATCACAAAAAGAACTTTTGCATTTTTTAGGTTAGCATTATCATGGTGAATACTCGTAGCCAAGCCCAATCACGGGCAGAAGCTGCAGAACATGCACCAAGAGAGACAACTCATCTCCGATATAGCATTGAAGACTTAGCCATTCCGCCTCACCGATGGGGTACAACAGTTCATTCACATCATGCAGAACATGGCTCTAGAGCCCCATCATTGAGGGGTACTCCAACCCATACAGTCATAGAACAAGGTTCTAGAGGTGCCTCAAGGAGTGGCTCTCCAAATCAGGCCTTCAACAGATGAGACTTTAGAACCCCTTCTATAAGGGGAACTCCTAAGCAACAAGAATCTTTTCAAGACAATAACTTATATATACCACCTGGTCAAAGCACGAAGCCTCCTTTTGAAGCTCATTATGGATGGCCTAGTGATGAAGCACTGTATAATGCTATGGAACAACAAAGGGTTCAAAAGGAAGGACCACATGATTTTGTGGTTCCTAATTTACCCCCAATTAATGTCGAAAATAGTAGACCATATCCAGAACGACAAGTCCTCCCAACAGGACAAGACAATTCTGCCCGCACTTTTTATGCATATCACAGAGAGAGAGAGGAGGATCACTACATTCCTCCAAGTCAGTTTCCAGTGCCAAAATGATGCACGTCTGCACCTGCATTATATCCAGATCCCTTATTGAGACCAGAGTTTCAAGTCAATGCGGCCAACCTCGACAGAGGGAAGCAACATATAGGAGTCTCAGAGTATTATGATCAAAATAGATATGTAGGAGAAGCATCTAGGCCTATCAAACAAGAGACAACAGAACAAAGTAACTTGGAATTTACACAACTAGCCGCCCGCCAAGCACAAATCATGTGGCTTCAACAAGAACAACAGGAATTAGAACATTTGTGTCGCCTTGATCAAGAGCGCATTCAGCGTCAGACTGCTGAAAGGTTTTACAACTATGTGACTGAGAAAGCCCCAGTCCCTCGCACACAGCAATCTGAGATGTATGTGAGGCATAATCCCTTAGCGCGAGACAGGTCTCCACGATGTCAGCAAACATTGCCTCTTAGACCTCCTAGAACTGAGCGGGAGGCCATTCCTCGTGACCATGACGGGCATCCTCCGCGGGCACCCATCCATGTTTATAGGCCTAGGCCAAACACTCCTCAAGAAGATTATGAGGATTATTACCAAGAAGAAGAGCGGGCTGAAACGCCTTATCTAGGCAGAAGGGATGCTAACCATTTAGTCATTCAAAGGCCTCAAGTTCCCCGCAACCCACAGCAGGAACAAAATAAGGAGGAGGAAATTATATCCTCCGATGCCTACAAAGTGTTATTAGAACGCTTAGAGAATATGGAACTTAAGACTGGTGGGCCTCAAAAGCCTACCTTACGCCAACTTCGTAGTCATCCGATACATCCATCCGTGCCAGCACCTCCATACCCCAAACATTTCAAGCTGCCCCAGTTGGCACTCTTTAAAGGGGATGAAGATGCTCAAGAACATGTGACTCAATTTTTGAGTCAGTGCTTTGGTATACAAGACAATGATGCATTATTATTGAGAAAATTCATAACCACATTTGCAGGATCTGCCTCGGATTGGTTTACCCATCTTTCGAAGCACAGCATCTACAACTTAGATCAACTAGTTGACACGTTCCTAGAACGTTTTGCTTTCAATACAAAGAAAAAGACGTCACTCAGTGAACAATATAGAGAGCACGAGGAAAACCCTTACCTTCCTCAAGAACAATATACATCGCAGGAGCAACACGCCTCCGCAATTGCTAGCTTTCAGGATTACCTATTGAGGCCAAAGCCTCGGGGGAATGTCGCTACCCCCAACAAAGGGAGGTGACCTATAGAGATCTCGGATCACCATGACCGGGATAGATATCTAGGAGAGGCATCTAGGCCTTCTATACATGAGACGGTAGAACCAACTATCTTAGAATCTACCAAGCATATTGCACGTCGGATGCAACTCACGATACTTGAGCTGGAACAACAATAGTTAGAGCAACAATATCTTTTAAATCAAGAGTGCCTTCAGCACCAGGAGGATGAGTTGTTACAACACACTATGCAGGAAAAAGACTCCAACCCCTCGCATGCATAAGACAAAACATTATGAGAAACACAACTGGGTGCAAGACAGGTCTCTACGACCTTATCAAACGTTGCCCTCGATGCCTCCTAGACTTGAGCGGGAGGCCAATCCTAAGACCAATGACGGGTGCCTTCTTCAGGCGCCCACCCAGGTTCATGGACCACCCCCAAAAATTCTTCAAGAAGCCTCTGAGGAACCTGAGCTAGAAAAAGAGTGGACTAAAATGAAATACCAAAGCATGGGGGGTGCTATTCAGTCATCCCTCTCAAGGCATCAAGTTTCCCACAACTTACAATGGGAACAAATCAAACAGGAGGAGCTCAAATCCCTCGATACAAGCAATGCACTGCCCAAGCACTTAGAGTCAGTAGAGACCAAGATTTTGGGGCCACAAAATCCCAACTCACATGAAACTCCTCTCAAAGAGGATCAACCCCTAGTTATAGAGCTACCTGATGATGAGGTCTTCCATATCTTAGAATCACCAGATTCTGATAATCCTAAATCTCTCGCCAAAGACGAGTCAGCATATGCAATAGTGCCATGGGACCCGTTCGAGTCTGACATCACTAATTCACAGGTGGTCCCCATGGATGAGCATCATAAAATTCTCCTAACATTATTCCCTTTGGAGGCTCCCATCGAGCCTGTGCCATTACAGGAAAATCAGGTCCCCCTGCAAAGCACGGAACAACCCCATCGGGACCATGTCAATCTGCTCGAGCCGGACGAGCCTAACATGTCGCAGACAATTTTGGGGGCCAACGAGGGCCTTTGGATCACCGATAATGATTACAAAGATGAAACTGAGATGGAATATCTCAATCATGCGCGATGGCACAATCACCCTGTAACCCATGACGAACTAATGGCCCAACTAGGCATAAGACTAGGGCATGAGTGGCGCATAGACCCGACCCACTGGTATCACATGTTAATTCCGCTCCTTTGGGAAGATCGCGAGCCACTTCCACCCAGAGATATCATAGCACCATTAGTGCCGAAGGCAGACCCTGTCCTCCTATTCATGCATAAGGCCGATCCATTCGTGCCAATTCCTACAGAGCCAGATCCGGCACACACAGATCATCAAGATGGGGGTACCTCTATTCCCTGAAGAGCCAGTGGGTTACACCAAACGCTCCAAAGGTGTCCATAAACCCTTTGGTCAAACCAAAAGCTCCAAGGATTATCATAATCGCTTGGTCATCCAAAAGCTCCAAGGATTATCGTAAATCTCTTGGTCAACCCCAAAAAGCTCCAAGGATTATCGCAATCGCTTGGTCATCCCAAAAGCTCCAAGGATTATCGCAATCTCTTGGTCATCCCAAAAGCTCCAAGGATTATTGCAATCGCTTGGTCATCCCAAAAAGCTCCAAGGATTATCGTAATTTCTTGGTCAACCCCAATAGCTCCAAGGATTCTCATAATCTCTTGGTCAGCCCTAAATGCCCCAAAGGTATTTATAAACCCTTTGGTCAACACCAAACGCTCCAAGCATTACCATAACTGCTTGGTCAAAATACATATTCAAAAATCAACAAAAACAACACAAAAATCAAAATCACAAAAACAATTGCATTTCAATTTCATGCATACTCATAAAAAAAATCAAAATCACAAAAACAATTGCATTTCAATTCCATGCATTCTAAAAAAAAAAAAATCAATCATCACAAAAACAATTGCATTTCAATTTCATGCATTCTCATAAACATCAAAATCACAAAAACAATTGCATTCCAATTCCATGCATTCTCATAAAAATCAAAATACAAAAATATAGGTTGCATTAAGCATTGCATCCATACATTGCATACTTCGATAGGTCATACAAGTCACAAGCACCATAGGCAGTCATTATTTGGCAATTCCATCATTTCCACATCAACTCCATTTTCATACACGCATACATCCAGCATATCACCCTTTTATTTTAGCATCATCAGTTGTCGCCTAATGTATATAGGGTTTTCGTCCTTCAGATGTCTTTAAATTTCTAGCCAAAACTGTACAGAGTTAAACAGATTTTACATGGGAAAGTTTTACTTGGACCACGCCTTGTTACGTAGCATCCCAACACAAATTAACACACATATAAAAAATTCCTAAGTTGTGTGAACGAAAGATGAAACCTGCACCGTAATCCCGGTTACCATAAGCGAAACGGCTATCTTGCTTATCCCCCCTGAGAATGACCCTAGGAATGCCGAGAGTTGGCAAAAGGACAAGCATCCTCCCTACCCAATTCCCCATGAATCCCAAGTTCTCAAAAGTTGCAAAACATCAAAAATTTGCAAAACTTCAAAACATTCAAAATTGACATCCTACAGTGCACACATCAAAATGCACGTACAATAGTGATTCTCGTCACTCCCTATCCCTTGCTCAAAAAAAAAAAAAAAAAAAACATCAATAAAACAAAATAAACAGTGATCTTATCACTATAAAGAGCAAGTATCCCAATACAATTGAAGAAAAGCAGGGAGTCGAACTTGAATCCCTAGAATTCTCAGCATTTCGACAGGTCATGAGGCAAGCTTCAGTACCGGTTTGGTTGATAGCCTATCAGTCACTGATAGTAAACCTCCCGCATGACGATATATCTGTCACATTAACTTGTGTATAGATCAATGTTTGCATGTGGATGAGCTAGCTTATGGTATCCTAGATAGCATCGCAGATTAATCTAACCAAACACAATCAAGGAGTTAGTGGAGCTAATTAGGTGATCCTCAGTACAGGTTCGGTTGAAAGCCCATCTGGCACTGGCGGTATCCTGATGAATACCACATAAATGAACTCAATTGCACACACAGGGATGTGAAATAACTTGGTTAAATTCAAGTCGAATTTAGCCCTTGTTCAAAAGTCTTGCGAGATAAATGTACAGTCTTGGCTAGTTAGTTAAAATATCTGAATCTCAGAAAAGCTTAACTACATTTTAAAAACAACTGTCACATTTTATTCCGTACATCACCATCAAAATATATGCAAAATACAAAAACACACAGTTATCACATGCCAAGTCATTCCACAAAGTCATCCCATTAGTATAGCAAGTCAGTCAAATCTTGTACAGTCTATGGTGCATCAACACATCATCAACAACTCATTTCATTCATTCCATATCTATACATCATACAAATTAGAAACATCACATTCATAATCACCTCTGCATACATCAAACACATACATACAAAACATGCCACCAAAAAAAAAAAACAAACAAACACAACAAAACAACCAAAATATAAAAATGACAAATGCCAACAAAACCACTAAAAATTGTTGGACAAAAGTGCTCTTGCACTTAACCTTTTGGCATAAGAAAACTGATGTCAGGGTTTACCTTGTCATTATCCTACTCCCCAAGAAGGCTACCATAGCCGGACCGCTCCATGGGAAGATGGATTTTTGCCAATGTTACCCCCAAATGGCATCCCAAAATGGGTTCACACCCACCAAAAATAGGTCCACAAAAATCGAGAAATTGCTCGAGCATTCAACGGACAACATCTAAAGGCACCCTCACTTAAGTCATCTTGGGTCAAGCGACTCGTCGCTTTTCTCATGGTAGTCATTCCTTCATCGATTCGTCGCTTGAGGGGTTAGTCACACTTAAGTCACCAATCAACAAACACACACCCAATCATGACAATGGCATGCATTCAAAGAATCATTGACAAAGACAATCACTCTCCTGCTTGGGGTAGCAAACAAGCAATTATCACAAACTTGATCAAACACTTGGCATTCCCGAAGCATGAACACAAGGTTCCCCCGTGGATAAAAGGTTGCGCCCTTTGCCTATTCATGACTGATCAATGTCCAAGCTCAAGTCACACCTCACCAAAATAGGTTAATACTTGAAATCAAATTCCTTAGCTCGTCAGAAGCAAGGATTCAAGAATGCATGCCCTTTCCATACTTGGGGCATCAAGAGTTGGTTAGGTTACTGAGAAACCCTAATCATTAGTGCTTTGGTTATCTATTTTTGCTCGACGCTGTGCCATGCACAACGCTTCCCAAAAAGGGGCATCTGTAGACACCAAAATAGCACCAATCCGATTATGTGACTACAAACACTGATCACATTAACACACACAGCCCCCAGGGTAGCCCCCAGAGGTTAAACAGTGGTTCTAACCACTTACACAATAGTTTTGCAAGTCAAAAATCAATTTGGCACCTTTTAGACACTTTATTTCTTATTCGTCCCACCCAGGGACGAGTGCGAATTTGTACTCATCCTACCCAAGGACGAGTATGGATTTGTACTCGTTTCACCCAGGGACGATTATTAGCGCTCGCTCCGGGGTGGGACGAACGCCAGGTTTGACCAGCAAAAAGTCAGACCTCAGCGCATGACAACTCAGAACTACCACTCAGCTTTTCATGCATGACATAGGAGTGCAAGTGAGTTTTTCTAAAACACACAAAGACATGCACAGAGGCAGTTAAGAAGCCCTTGATCAAGAAGAAGTCTTCTCTTCACAAACAAAAGCATTCATGCAAAGAAACACTTTTGCATGTTAATTCAAAGAGACCCCTTGGGTCTATAAAAACGGTGAGTTTCCTCACCCAAAAGGAGATACTGAGCAGGAGCATTCTGAGCAACGAAGTGCTGTTAATTCACTTGCGATTTGTGCCCAAACCCCAATCTTTTGACCACAATATTCTATCAATTTGACGACAACACATCACATCAGGTTTCGGACCCATCTCAAGCGGATTGGTGTCGAAGCAAGGTTTTATCCGTGGGTGGTTTGCCTTCGGGCACCTCCCCGCTTTACTTCATTTATAGTATTTTAGCTAGTTTCATGTTTATGCATTTATCAAGTTTTTAGTGCATTTAGATTCATTTCAGCTATAGTTAGATTTATCTTTTATTTTTCATACACAGGTGCTACTGATTCTTTGTTTGTTTCTTTGAACACAGATTTCAGGTCTATTGAAGGAGCAGCGAGGAATCGACCTTTGTCAATGCAAGCGGCGACAACATTTTGGTTCGCCCATTTTATATGTGGGCACGCGGAAGAAGGAATTTAGAGACAAGTTGTAGAGAACAATATCTAACGCTCCTATCCCCTAAAAAGGAAGGAGACGTATTGTAACACGAATTGAAAAGAATATCAATAAAAAAAGGGCTACATTTCATATTGTTCTTATATCTTGTGTTCATTCATTTGTGTTCCTTCCTTTTAATACGATTTCGTTTAGTCTTTCCTTTTTGTTTCCGGAATCTCATGTTTTCAGATTCAAAAACTTCCTTCAAGGATTTTTCTTTGGGGAACTATTTTTGGGATATTGATCCAAGATATCAATCCAGGATATCGATCTTAGGGTATCAATTTGAAGGATTGATATGGAATATCACTCTGGAATATTGCTCATTTTAACGTAAGCAAGGGATTCTGTGTAGGGAATAAACCTATCCTTTTTCCAATTGCCAATATTTCCTAGACTGTTCACACAGGGGGATAAGCAAGAATAAACTTTTCACCTTAGGATGCCTGGTCCTGCTTCATATCTTTCATATTACCCTAGTCCTTATTAGGATTGTTTAATTTGTTGATTAGTGATAGAATTTTGATATGCTAAGGGCTACAAACTATACCTCATCTACAAACTCAAAGCAAGCTTTGTATCAACTCTTGAGAATACCTCTAGGTATAGTTGAATGATCGAAAAACCGTAGTATATTATTCATAGCAACATTTGGGGTCGTGTTGAAAAACACAGTTACTCACAAGGGTGATAAATGGATGAAAAATATAATGCATAGATGCATGATTGAAACACACAAGTGGCATCATTTCTAATATTGTAAACACAATGTATTCTAATGCAAGTGTGATGGATGGATATGCTTGATGCAATGCAAATATGAAATACATGTGGAAAAATGAAATGTATGATGAAAATGGAATGTAATGATGCAAATGAAATGCAATGATGCAAAATGAAATGCAATGTTTTTTTTTTGAATTTTGCTATTTTTTGAACTTTTTTATGGATTTTAACATTTTGACCAAGGGATTTTAAAAACCATTGGAGCATTTTGTGCTTTGACCAAAGGGGTTACAGATACCTTTGGGGCATTTTTTTGAAATTTACCAAAGGGCTTACAGATGCCTTTGGAGCCTTTTATGAAATTGACCAAAGGGCTTACAGATGCCTTTAAAGACTTTTCTAAAATTGACCAAAGGGCTTACAGATGCCTTTGGATCCTTTTTTGAAATTTACCAAAGGGCTTACAGATGCCTTTAGAGAATTTTTTGGATGACCAAAGGGCTTACAGATGCCTTTGGAGCCTTTTTATGGTTTTAGGCATAAAACGCTTTAAGATGAATGATATTGAGAGGTTCAGGCTCTTCAACTCCTTCAAGCGATGTCAAGCAATATGTCTTAGGTCCAATATTCTCAGAGATCATATAAGGACCTAACCAATTAGCCATAAATTTATCTCATAGCTCTGGTGGTAAATTTGAGTTTTGTTGGTTCTATTTTAGCACAAGATCACCAACCTCAAAGTCTCTCAGATGGACTTTGTTATTGTAAGCTCATTTTAAGCGCTCCTGATAAACACGAAGATGCTCAAGGAAATTCATGCGACATTCATCAAGTAGTTTTAGTTGATCTAGGTGATATTGTCGTACAATTTCATCATCGATGAACTCTTTCAATGCGACGTGTAGTGTTGGAATCTCCAACTCTAGGGGCATAATGGCCTCAGTACCATATACTAGTGAAAATGAATTTTCCCTAGTGGGTGTCCGAATACCAGTCCTATAAGCCCATAATGCAAGGGGTAACTGAATGTGCCAATATTTGTGGTGCTCTTGTACTATATTTTTTAATATGGATACCACTATCTTATTTGAAGCTTTAGCCTTCCCATTTGCCTGTGGATAATATGGAGTCACAAAACTATGTTTGATTCTATACTTAGACGTCAAATCTCTCATAGTTTTTTTCTTAAATGGTATTCCACTATCCAAAATTATCTTGGATGGTATCCCAAAATGACTTATGATATTGGTGAGTGTAAACTCAACAATACGCGCTCCATTTGTTGTTGTTAATGGAATGGCTTCCACCCATTTAGTAAAATACTTAGTAATCGTAATAATGAATGTATGTCATCCCAATTATGGAGGAGAGATCTTATCAATGAGATCAAGTCCCCACTGAGCAAATGGCCAAGCCACTTGAATGGGCTATAAGGCCTATGATGGTAGGTGCGTAATATTAGCATGATGCTTGCATTTAATGCATTTCTTGACATACACATTGTAATCCTTCTCCATAGTGGTCCAATAATAACCTGTGTGAAGGATGCGCTTGATGATAGCCATGTCGCTAAAATGCCCACTGCATGTACCATCATGAGCTTGCAAAATTACCCAAGATGACTCTTGGGTCTCAAGACAACGAAGGATAACTCTATCGTAGCTTCTACGCTATAGGATGTCTACTAAAAAGACATATTTTTTTGTTTTATATTTGAATGTACATTTCATGGCATGCAAAAATCCTTGAGGGATTACACCAAGTCTAAGGAAGTCATGTATCTATGAAATCCAGTTCTGGTAATTCTCAATCTCAACTGACAAGACAGCATGTTCCCCCTATGGTTCAATATTTATAAATGCAAATTGGGAAACAAACTTATGGTGAATGGTAGTACCACTCCCCATTGGACCTTACGAGATCAATGACCCCCAAGGTGCTCTCTTGAGAAAGTCTCTAGCTTTGTAGAACCACTCATGATTTGGTTCTATACGGATCATGTTGATTCACTCTTTGTTATCCAAAGCTTCGCGCTGCATAGTAGAATGTGACAACATCTTGACATGGATGGTAGTAAAATCGGTAGAAGGATTCTAAGGGATTAAATATCCCAAATATGCCATAGTATCTATGAATATGTTTGACGAATGAGGGATTTCCTCGATGTCATACCACTCCAACTAAGCTAGATAAGTATCAACAAGATCTTTGTAGGCTTTAAGAGTAGGACATCTATATTGAAAAAGTCCCTTCACTTGGTTGATAATGAGAAGGGAATCACCAAAGATGTTTAACCTTTTAATATTCATGGCGATAGCTATTTTGAGACCCAAAATTAGGGCTTCGTATTCAGTGTTATTTTTAGAGCAAGAAAAATCCAACTTAAATGACAAGGGCATTGGAGCTTCTTGTAGCATGAACAACATTATTCCTACACCACCTGATGCGTTGTCATTAAGCACATCATTAAATCTCAAAGATCTTATCAATTCGAGGTGGTGTCCAAGGATGTCTACGATAGAAGGCTAGGGCAGAGTACAATTCAGGAATTCAAATTTCAAGCATTTATTGGTGAAGCAGATTTTGGTTTAGCCTTTTGGTGTCACACTAAACCTAGTCTGCAAAATGGAAACTAAAATAAATTACAATAATTGAAAACTAAATCTAAATTACAAAATTTAACAATTAACTACAATTGCATGAATTGAAATTGCTGAATTGAAATCTAATCTACTTTTGCAAAATTGAAATTTCAAAATTGAAATTTCTAAATTGAAATGTTGCTGAAATGAAATCCTAAATTACACTTGCAAAATTGAAACCTATTTTACTCTTGTAGAATGGAAGTGATGCTTGGAAATAAAACACCTGTCAATGCCCTGCCACAAAAGGTCGTCAAGCTTCTGCTATAGGAATTGACAGCAAAATGAAATCTACTGGAAATTAAAAGCTGCTAAAACATAAAAATAACAGAACATGGAAAGCAAAGGAAACAATAAATAAATGTTTAATCTAATTTATCATTTGACACACACATAAATATTGTACACAAACATAATAGAAAACATCAATCACATAATACAAAATAAAAACAAGAAAATGAAATCTGGCAAGCAATCTATTAATTCTGCTGCAGCAAAATTATAGATTAAAACCTGCCATAAAATCTCTCCTTCTAGATCTGAAAGTGGGCCCATAATTCCTAATCTAGAAGGAGGTAAAAATCACTCCTTAACTAATTAACACTTAGAACAAAAAATGATAAAATAACTGTACTTTTATTGATGACAAAACATGTTGAAAACTGTTATAGAAAATTGTTGTACAGTCCTAATTACTGCTATTGAAAACTCTCCTCTATTCTAATTCCTAACTGGATCAAACAAGGAGGGATTTGTGTTATTTATATAAATATTTACAATATATCCCATGCTCAAATCAGCCTATGTGCTACTTTACAGTGATTTGCCAATAATTTTGAATCTGAAATAAATGCAAATCTCGACAGTTTGTGTTGCAGTAGTAGTCATTGGCCCTTAGAAAGCATCTTTAGTGGTGGGAGTACGTGGGAGAAGTATAGTATGTGGGATAAGTATAGAAATATCTCACACATATTTCTTCATTTCAGAATATGCCATTTCTATCTTACAAACAACTTCTTATTATGTTGCAGTTATTTCTATGTTTATCTTAGAAGAGGATCAAAATTGATCTTTTCCATGAATGGTGGCTTTGGACGGTAAGGACGGCAAAATCAGATGGGAGATATTTTCCCTTAACCTTCTCAACCTTCTTTCCTTTTTTCCACCATCAAAAATAGTCAAAAATTCAAAAAGCACTTTTTGTTCTCATTTCGAAGATAAGTGGCTCATTCAGAAGATACTGTATTTCTCATTCCGAAGATGTCCGCTCATTTCGAAGAGACTGTATTTCTCATTCCGAAGATGTCTACTCATTTTGAAGATTTTTAGAATGACCAACTGTGTGCTCTTCAAGTGATTTTAGATGCATTTCTTAGGTGTATTAACCCTCAGGATTAGATTGCAATAGCCTTCATTCCTCTCCATGTGTGCATTCCATGCCTTGCCATTCATTGGTAGCTTGCTAGAATTTACATGGTAAATTACTGCATTTTCCAACTCTGTTGCACAGTTGTAAAATATTGGAATTTCATAAAAATTCAAACAAATTAGAACATGGAAAAAATATTCAAATATCAACATGAAGGAGTACATCAAGTTGCTACTGAATTTATACACTTCATTCACCAAGTAACAATGCTGAAATAGTGCAACAGTGCTGCACAATTGTCCCTGCTCTGTTATACCCTGTTGTTGCTTATTTAGACCATGTGGGAATGCTTCTAAATAGTTCAGATGTCTTCTGTAGTCCTTATGAACTTATTCCATCAATATCCTCATGCTTTGCTTGGCAATTTCAAGGTGTTCCTATAAAGTGACAGCTTGCTGATTTTTATATGGTTGTTTTTTTTAGATTTTCAGATTTATGACAGTCCTAATAATTTGGCTTCAATGTGGACTTCAAACAAGTTGAAGGGTAGGAAAACATTCATAAACCATTTTGAATTTAATGGATATCAGCATACCATATTTGGTTAATTGAAATGCATGTTTTTACTTGCTACTTAATCAAGCAAAATCAGTCACAAAATGCTGAAAATAGTCAAAAACAGAGATATAGTATTCCTAACATAAAATCATGCAAACACTTAACAAATATATATTCTAATAAAATATTTGGCATTTAAATTAATAATATGAAATTTTTTATATGTCAAACATAGTGTAAAAATGAGGCATTTTCAGGCCTCATCACCACCCCCTTGCTCACACTTCAAACCGTCGAAGACCAATGTCATGTCAGCTTTATTATTCGGCTCTTTGGGTCTAGGTGCTTTTGATAAGGCAAATACTACATCATAAGGAAGATCTAAGGTGATAGGCCTAGTGTTCTCAAGAGGCACCTCAGCCAGTTGATCAGCTATAACTTATCCCTTTATGGACTTTTGGCTAATGAATTCCAAATTGAATTTTGTCAATAGCATGATCCACTTTACAATACGTGTATTATGATATGTCTTACTCATCATATGCTGCAAAATATTTTGTTTTGTGAAGTAGGGAAAAATGGTGCACCTAATGATGAGCAACAATATATGTATCTTTCCTATCTCGCTTATGAGTATCAAATGGAAGCATGCATGTGAAAATTAAGCAATACCAAACAATAAGGAATGAAATGAAACAAGTCTCTTTCATATTAATTTGGTGAATCAAATCCAATGTTACATATAAATCCCCTTGAGGGCTCAAATTTGATACAATTTTTACAAAGTTTGGGTACCCAAGGATCAAATCCTTCAAGAAATTTGGGTGCACATCTAGTGTCTTTCCTTGTACCCACAATCGAGGTGGGCGGGCAAATGTTGCCACTACTTGTATATTTAATCTCTAATGTCTGATATTCCTTCCCAATGCCTTCTAGGAACCTACACCTACACACAAGGAAGCAAGAAGGGTCAAATAGCAAGGGCATGTGAAGGAAAACATGCAATCCCCATAGGCATAAAATGGCATATATATTAAAAATATATCAAATCAACTCAGAATGACTTGAAACTTTATGGAGATGTTAAATAAGAGGTTTTGAGGGGATATCATAAAAAAAAATATCTAAAATTGCATTCGTAGACACCTCGATTTTGTGCCACCCGCTTGCAACCTACGAAGACCAAGACAAACAATTCCTGCACCTAAACATGTCCAAAACACATGAAATTTGGACATAATGTATAAATAAATATTTTAAGACAACCCATGTGGTTAGATTTTCAAAATGATATGCAGATCCACATGCATGCAACTAGGTTTCCCGGATGGGCCTTGTGAACCTACAAAACCATTTGACTGCATGTGGAGGATGTTGGTGACTGTAACTAATTGGAGGGCACCCTGGTAGGGGATACCCACCAATTCTGCACATTTTTTTCTACAAATCCCACTGGGGAATGGTCCTAAAAAGTCTAAGGGGTGTTGTCATCGAATTGTGTGAATAAATTCACCCATATGGAAAAGTGTAGAAGCAAAAAATCAATGGATACGCCTCTACTTATGTTTGTATGGCCTTCATGATGTGTAGTCATTATACACATCATTAATTCTCAATGAATTTTTCAATCCAGGGCAGTGTACAAGGCTATCTATGAAAGAAGGGGTGAACAGGGTTATAACTTAAGTCAATCTGGAGCAACAGGTCTTATTGGTTTAATTGATTATGTGGGGGATTTAGGACATTCCTATCTCTAAATTGCATAAATTAAACCTTAATATAATTGCAAAAATGGAAACTAATCATTAATTGTAGAAATGAAATCCTAATTACAATTACAAAATGAGACCTAATTATGTTGCAGACATAACAGTTGCAAAATTAGAAGTCTGATTATAATTGTAGAAAGGAAATCTATTTGCTTTTGCAATAATGGAAACCTAATTATAGCATAGAAATAAAACCCTGTCAAGACTCTATAACAGAAGGTTGTCAATCTTCTGTGCAGGGATTGACAGCAAAACACAAAATGTAGGAAATTACATAAAACAGTAAATTCTAGAAATGACAGTCTGCAATAAATTGAAAGCTTTGCTGAAAGTGGAGATTACAACCAAACCATTAATCACAAGATTAATCTAAACATAAAATAAGCTAATATTACAAATGCTATTAGTTGTTTACAAAAAAATGAAATGACAAGTTCTACAACTCATTCTGTTGCTGCAAAATCAGAATAAAAACCTGTTGTTAGTCCTCCTCCTAGGTCTGGAAGTGGCCAGCCTCCTTGTCTAGAAGAAGGTATGAGTCTCTCTCTCTAGATCTTACTCACACTCATTTACAACAATATGAATAGAAATAGTGCACTTTATTGATTCAAGAACATGATTACAATAATTCTGCTGAAAACCTGTTATAGGACTATAATAGTCACTTTTTTTATTATTGCCTATTTTCTCCTATATTTCTCTACTCTCTGCTTTCTCTATTTCCTACTAGCTCAACCTGAATGGGAGCCATATTTATAGATGTCCTAAAATCTACTGACAAACTGAGAATATCTCAAAAGATCTAATCCTATTATGCTGCAACAATTCTTGGGTTTATCCTAGAAGAAGATCAAACTTGATCTTTCCATAAATGGTGGCTTTGATCTGCAAGGACGACAAAGTCTGATGGGAGATATTTTCCCTTATCATTTTCAATATTTATTTCCTTTTTTTCAGCGTCAAAAATCGGTCAACAAGTCAAAAAGCACATTCTGTTTTCATTCCGAAGATAAGTGGCTCATTCTGAAGAGACTGCAATTCTCATTTCGAAGATCCGCTCATTTTGAAGACACTATGTTTTCTCATTTCGAAGATATTTGTTCATTCCGAAGAGACTTCGGAATGAACAAATGTGTGCTCTTTAAATTATTTCCTCTACATTTCTCAGGTGGGTTATCTCTCAGGATCAGATTTCAATGGTCTTCATCTTTTTCCATATGTGAATTCCATGCCTTGCCATTCATTGGCAGTTGGCTGGAATTTACATTGAAAAACCAGTTTTCTTGCACAGTAATAGTTTGCTTGCACTGTTGCCAGATTTAGGTAAAATAAATGCTTGATACATATCAAAAAATGATTAGTGAAATGCTGCTATCAACCTAAGCATATCTTATTTATCAAGTCAACAAAATAACATAAAACTATGCAAAAAGCTGTAAAAATCAGAATATAGTATTTCAGATACATTGATCATGCAAATAGTTAATACACAACATATTGAATCAACTTAACTAGCATATCAGATTAAACATAAGAGTTTATAGGCAATTTTAGTGTTCAAAACATGTTATGATTGAGGCATTTCTAGGCCTCATAATTTCCCCCCCAACTTATATTAATGCATGTCCTGATTCATTCTGTTGGGCTATGAAATCACATATGTCCATGTTCAAATTCCATGACCTGTAGAAAAAATTCTTGCCTATATAATATCCCCTATTCTCCTGAAGGTTTCTGAGCCATTCTTCAAACTTTTCATCAGGTTGGGCATCTTCTTCAAAGTAAAATGGAACTGGAGTAACGATGGTTGGAGGCCTAAATTTGAGACCTATCCAATGATGTTGCATGATTTTAATAAACTGTATCACTCCTTCTGCCCTTCTTCTAGACCATTCTAAGTTGATGGGGGAGATGGGTTCTCTTTTCTGTAAAGACATGGAAATTTTAGCCCATATGATTCTACAAACTGATAATGCGAGCACAAAATTGTCATTACAAAAATATTGGAATCTAGTCACACAGTCCCTCAAGTTCTTCAAGTACATCCTCTTTACATCATCCATGTTCATCATGGTGAAGTTTTGTCTGGTGATAATTGGGTGATTTGGTTGAATTGCTATGACTAACAATTCAGATCTTGTTTCAATTTCTTTATTCTGCCTTTTCTTCTGGTCCCAATAAAATTGATTCTTCAAAGTGGACATGAATGACCTTAATTGAACATCTCCAATGTAAATTTGAGGGTGAAATTCTACTTCTTATAGAATAAAAAAGTTGTGTAAAAATAGTTCACATAGGAGATTTTTCTGCTCTATAGAGCTATCAAAATATGCTTCTAGGAAATCTGTAGTTGTGTCCAATTTATATGGGAGACCTGAGCCAATCCTCATGACCTGCCATCTAAGGTATTTCTCCTTCAGAATAAGACTGTAAAATCTGGCTGGCCGTCTGAATTGGACCAAAAATTTAGCAATCTGACATAAATCAGTCACTTTTTCTTTTAATTCCTCGATCTCTATTTCCTTTACCTCTATTTGTTTTCCTTCCAATTTGAATTTTTAATCTTAGTGGCAAGCTTCTCATATCTAATCACCCAACTGGCTATGTCTACATTATATTGTTCTAGGGATACAGTATTAGGTGGTCTAACTATAGGTTGAACTCTGGGTAGTAGATCTACGTGAACCCCTTTTTCTGCCACTTCTACTGGTTGATCATCTTTCAAAAATTCTACCTATACCCCCTTATCTTCTATTTCTATTGGTTGGTCATCAGATAGTAATTCCACTTGCACCCCCTTATCTGCTATTTCTACTGAAGGTGTAATAGTTTGAAATACAGAGACATCAATAGAAGGAGTACTTACTTAAATAGTTTCATGATGCTGCTTGGACTATTCCTGTGCTGGTGACTCATCTCCAGTATATTTTTCTATGCTCTTTGCCAATTATGAAGAATCTTCAAAATGAGAAGGTAATGCTTTAGAATAAGAAGGCATTTCTTCATAATGAAAGGGTGATGCTTTAGAATGAGCACCTATATCTGCCTCAATAGAGTCATCTACACTAGATAAATCCATAAGCAATTGAGCCAAATCATCCTCATCAATGAATATAGTTGGCTATTTTTTAGATTGTGATAGCCTTTTTCTCAATTTTGCCACTTCTTGTTGTAATTCTGCAATTTTACTTTCCTGCATCTCAATGATTTTTTCTCTCTCTTCAATCCATCTAGTTTGTATTTTGACAACACTTCTTGCTGCTCTCATCTACTCTATGATGTCTTCCTCCTCTATTTCTGCTTCAGAATCTGATGCAGACAAATTATCTATAGTTGGCTGCTCAACAGCTATATCTTCTTCTACTTCAGCTATCTGCTCTTTTTTAGGAGGCTCTATGAAACTGTCTATGACTGCATCTACAATTTTTGTGGCCTGTTGAACTATAGCCACTTCAAAACTATCCTGCCCAATTTCTTCCTCAATTATCTATTCAAGGAATTCTATAAAATTTTTAGGGGCTAGTTGTATTTCTGTGACATCTGGACTGCTTTGTCCACCTTCTTCTTCTATGACCTGTTCTGCCATTTCTCTCAAGTGGAGTCTTGTAGACCTTCTTGTTCCAGATGTAAACTTCTTTTTGCTTTGTTTTCTGGTGACAGCAGGGGTTGTGGGGACAGTTTCAGATGCTTCTAATTCCCTTATTGTTTCTTCCCCTATTTGGCTAGGTGCTTCACTTCCCTGTTCTGACAAATCAGTAACAACTTCAAAAAAATGGACCTTCTTTTGTTTTTCTATTCTACTGCCAGTTCCAAACCCTCTTTTCTTTTGTTTCTTAGCTCATGAGGTTGAAGGTTCTGGAGCAAGGTGTTATGTTGCTACTGTTGGGTGTGTTTCTTCATCTGTAATAGCCTCTACAATAGTTTTTATTTCTTCTACAACAGCCTCTGCAATAGTTGTTTCTTCTTCTACAATAGCATCAGTAGCATCTATTTCTTCCTCATCATATCCAAAAATTACATCATTTAGGGTAGATTAAAACCTATCAAAGCTCCTAGGGTTTCCTCTAAAATGGTGCTGGCAAACTAGTTTGATGAGACCATGGTGGCGAAGGCTTCCTTTTCCTTCCTGATATCTTTTTGCATGTTTTTCAATTCCTGGTGTAGGTACAGGGGAAGATTTACCCTAACTTTTGGTTGTTGCCTACCATGTCTGAGATGGTTTAAAAATTTTAGATGATGCCCTGACAACAATACATACTGCCCTTCACAGGTTAGAAATTTGATTACCAATGTGGCCACTTCATCCCAGGGTTCCTGTAGGCTGGACCTTTTTACCCCCTTGCATGTGTTATTATGTTTTAAATATTCAGGCTCCCTATCATTTTCTTCTAGAAATTGATTAACTATATTCACCAATGTATTTTTGCCAAATCTAGAAATTAGAAGACCTTCTAATGGCAGCTCAGTAATTTGACTCAAAAATTCAGGGGTTACCTCAATTGTCATGTCGTTAATGTGTGCCCGGTTGTTTCTGAATGTGTGAGCAAACATGCCAGCCAAATATTTAGAGGAACCATTAAACTTATCCAAAAATGGCATAAGCCCTCCATCTTCAAAAATCTGCAACACTTCTAGATTCTCTCGAAGGTGGGTAGTATCCACTGGTTCCATTTTTGTCTTTCACCCCATTTTCTTGTTTGGGTACATTAAAAACCACTCACTTATGATGCTATTCCTTTGTTGGATCTCTGGTTTCTAGTGTTTGTAGACTTGCAGGGTTTGGTTCCAAGTTTTCAATTGCCCTATTTTACTTCTTTGGAATAAACTATAATCTGAGCACTGTACCTCGTAATAATTTTGCGTTAGCAAATATGTCTTCGAAAAAAAGTATGGCACGCATTTCTATTTTTACTCTGAACACATGTCTATTAATGGTTGCACAGATGTCCTTGTCGTCAGATCCACCTTACTCATTTTCAATTCTTCTATTTTACCCGTAGATTTTCACGTGCATGTTTATTAGCATCAAAAAAATGGTGGCATACTTTTGGTCACGTCCCCCATGATTCGGGTTCTTTCTAAATGGGTGCAAAAACAAACCACATCCTAACTGACATGTGTTCTTTTATCGTATACAGTCAAAATAATTTTTACTTAATCGTATATTTTCCTTTCCTTGGATGCCACGTGGAACTGTTATATTGAATGCTTCTTTTCGAAGATTATGATTTATTAAAAAAAAAAAACTATATCTCATTCTGAAGATTACGATTTCATTATGAATACAAATCTTCATTTTGAAGATCATGCTTCTTTGCGAAGACAAATCCTCTTTCCAAAGATAAATCCTCATTCCGAAGACAAATTCTCTTTTCGAAGACAAATCCTCTTTTCGAAGACAAATCCTCTTTTCAAAGATAAATCATCATTCCAAAGACAAATCCTTTTTCCAAAGATTAGGCTGCATTTCTAAGGCAAATCGTCATTCTAAAGACAAATTATTTTTTCGAAGATCAAGCTGCATTGCGAAGGCAAATCGTCATTCCGAAGACAAAACTTCATTCTGAAGATAAATCCTGTTACATTTTGAAGACAAATCCTGCTTCATTCTGAAGACAAAGCTTCATTGTGAATGCAAATCGTCATTCCAAAGACAAAGCTTCATTCTGAATACATATCATCATTCCAAAGACAAAGCTTCATTTCGAAGACAATTTCAATCTGAAGACAATACAGCAATTAATCTGAAGAAGATAGCAGGCATTGTTTTTGGCATTCTTGTTCCAAATATTATGTAGAAATCAATATTTTCACTCTCAAAAACATGTTTTAAGTATGCCAACTCTTATGGATACCTTTTATGCTAATGGTTAATTGTTATATACTATATACCAATCATTTACAATGAAGAAATGTAAGAACTATATACCTGATTAAAATAAGTTAATGCAAGTTTTTGAAGAACGACTACCTTTGTTGATGTTCTGCTGAGATTTTTTGCAATATTCAAAACAAGTGCAATTGGTGAATTTGTACAATGATGGTTCAAAAAATTTTCAAGGTTATGCATGCCAGAAAACCGGTTTTCATGCATACCAACCCAGTAGTGCCTTAGGAAAGGTTTTCACTACTGAGCTATTCTTTTTTTTTCTTTTTTTTTACCTCTCCTTTTCTTTTCTTTTTCTTGATTCTGATTATGCCCATGAAGGAATTCATGATTTCCCTGAAATCATGCCCATGAAGGAATTCACAATCAAAATTTATTCATCTTTTTGTTTTTTGCTTTTTCTATTTTTTTTGTATTTTTCTGCTTTTTCTTGAAATCCATGATCATGCTGATTGTTTTGAAGTGGAAGAGGAAATCTCTTCCACCTGTTGTGTATCCAAACTTTCAAGCTGCTGCAAGAATTCCTCTTTAGTCAGAGGTGTATGGTACACCCTGAGGCGATGTCCATTCACTACCAACTTTCTCTATGACCCATCAATAGGAGATAAACGAGCTACTCCATTGTCAAATACCTCTTCAATTTGGTAAGGTATAAGCCATCTAGTTCTCAGATTTCCAAGGAAGTCCTCATAGCGATAATCAAATAGCAAAGCCCAATCTCCTTGTTGAAGTTTCCTCTACTAAATGTGACTGTCATGCCACAGCTTCCTCTACTCCTGAATTACTTCAGTTTGGTGCAGAGCATCCAACCTAAGTTCATCAAATGCATTCAGCTACAAAATCATGTATATCTGTGCCTGTAACAATTCAATTCCAATTTCCAATGTTGTGCGTAATGTTAGTAGCTCAAATTCAATAGGTAGGAGGGGCTTTTTACCAAAGACTAGTTCATAAGGTGTGAATCCAATAGTGGATTTCCAAGTAGTATTGTAAGCCCACACTGCTTCAGGTAATTTATCTAGCCAGTTTCTCCTATGAAAAGCTACTATTTTTGTCAAGATTCATTCTAGTTCCCTATTTTTTACCTCAACTTGGCAATTTGCTTGTGGGTGATAAGGTGATGATTTTCTATGTTTGATTTCATATAATTCTATAAATGCCTCAATGACTTTAGATGTAAATTTGGGTCCTTTTTCTGTGGTGATAGACCAGGGAGCTCCAAATCTCTAAAAAATCTGAGCATACAAGAAATCAGTGACCTTCTCTTCACGAGCATGTTTGAAAGCACGCACCTCTACCCACTTTGTCAAGTAATCAGTGCATATTAGAATATGCACCTTTTCTTGAGAAGGTGGATCAATAGGTCCTACAAAATCAAGCCCCCACCTCTCAAATGGCTCTAAAACCAATTGAGGCTGCAGTGGCATTTAATTTTTATGAGTGGGTTTCCCCATTATTTGGCATGCATCACAATGCCTAATGTACTTTTTCACATCCTTGTGAAGAGATGGCCAATAATATCCTACCCTAAGATTTTCCTAATTGTGCTTTTTACATAGTAGTATCCACCTGAGGGTTCATCATGACAAGCCCTAAGGATATCATATACCTCATCCTTTTGGATGCACCTACGTAACACATAGTCAGGACCGCACTTAAAAAGTATACCCTTAATCCATTCAAAAGAAGAACTTTGTTTGATTAATTGTTTTTTCTATTTTGAAGTGAAATGTGGAGGAACTTTCCCTGTGACCAAATAATTGGATATATCTACAAACCAAGGTGATTGGACTAATATAGCAAATAATTTTTCATCAGGAAAGGTGTCTTCAACTAATTCTCCTTCATCTGTGTTCTGCAACCTGGACAAGAAATCTGCTACAACATTAGCTTTTCCTAGTTTGTTGATTATAGTGATATCAAATTCTTGCAACAAAAATAACCAACGAATAATTCTTGCACTTAACATAGGCTTATTCATCAAATACTTAATGGTTGTATGATCTGTGTGAATAAATATTTGATAACCTGTGATGTAATGCCTAAATTTGTTGATGGCATAAATTACTGCTAGGAATTCTTTTTCAGTTGTGGTATAATTTTTCTCAGCTCTTGTCAAATTCTTGCTAATGTAATAGATAGCATAGTGTTCACCATTGTCAATTTGTCCTAATGCTACTCCAATTGCAGTATTGGAAGAATCAGCCTGTATGTGAAATGGTAATGTCCAATTAGGTCCTCTTAACACAGGTGGAGTTACTAATTTCTCTTTCAAAGATTCAAATGATTCCTGACACCTTGTAGTCCAGGAAAATTCATAATCTTTAGTCAATACGGCAAACATGGGATTGGCTATTGTGCTAAATCTAGGAATAAACCTATGGTAAAAACCAATATGTCCTAGGAAGCTTCTGACATTAGTCTGAGTTTTAGGAGGAAGAAGATTCTTGATAATTTCCACCTTCTTTGGATCAACCTGGATCCCTTGAAGAGATATGTGATGACCAAGAACTATTCCTTCCTTCATCATCATAAAATATTTTTTTGGATTCAAGGATAATTGGTATGTTTCACAGCAAGTTAAAACTTTGTCAAGGTTTTCTAATGTAAATTCAAAAGTCTATCCACATACTGTGAAATAATCCATGTATATCTCAACATTGTTGGTAGTCAAATCAGAAAAAATTGCTAGGACTGCTCACTAAAATGTTGCTGGGGCATTACACAAACCAAAAGGTAAAACCCTATAGGCAAATGTTCCCAATGGATAGGTAAAGGTTGTTTACTCTTGATCTTCAGGTGCAATCTGAATTTTATTATATCGACTAAATCCATTAAGAAAACAAAAGTATTTCTTTCCAAGGGTATCTAACACCTGATCTATGAAAGGTAATGGAAAATGGTCTTTGTATGTCACCTTATTCAGCTCTCTATAGTCTACACATACTCTCATTTTTCCATTTTTCTTAAGAACTATAACCAATGGAGAGACCTACTGGCTATCAAAAATTGTGTAAATGAATCCTACCTCCAGAAGTTTTTCAATTTCTTCCTTTACAATGTCCCTTAGGGTAGGATTCAGTCTTCTCTGGGGTTGTCTTACTGGCTTGACTTCTTCAGTATAAATTCTGTGGGTACATATATTAGGGTGAACTCCTGACATATCTTTATAGTCCTAAGCAAGAGCATGAACATGCTTCTGCAAGATAGCTATCAATTTTTCTTCCTCTTCCCTAGTAATCCAGTTGTAAATGTTCAAAAATTTGCCTAGCTGGACTTCTATTTGTTTTGTATTTGGAAGGACTAAATTCACTTCTTCATACCTGGTGATTAGGGAATTAAGAGGACACTGTTGATATGGGAGGAAATAAGAAGTTTGTGTTTCATTGCTTCCTTATGGAAGCATATCCTGTATGGAACAGTGAGAAGTAAAAATCAGGTGATGGTGCCACCCATGTGGTAGTGAAACAGATTTTTCCTGTGATAGTGCAGATGGTTCACCTTCAAAATTTTGGTTCTCCTCATTCCTTAACAATTGATGGATATTTACTGCTTCCTCTTCTAACCCTTGTTCATGCAGAACATTCATTAGGATAGTTTCATTTTCTAAATTTTTTGTGTCACAGAGATCTTTTGTGTGTTCCCTTACTACTAAGGTAGCTAGTGTAGAAATAACCTCTTCTGGTTCTTCATCTGAGTCAAAAAACCATAACTGACCTGAAAAATTGCTAGATGGTTTTGCAGGAGGATACAGAGAGATCCGTGTTAGATCAATACCATTTGAAATAGTCATTTTTTCAGATTTGCAGTCTATGAAGGCTGCTGTAGTTGCAAGCCAAGGTCTTACCAAAATGATGGGATATCCATGTGCTGAATTTCATGGCTACAAAACCAAAAAATCTGCAAGGAATTCCCAAGAAGAGACTTCTATAGGGACACCTTCAATAATACCTTCAGGTTTTGCAACTGACCTATCAGCCATTTCTAAAACTGTAAATGTGGGGCTAAGATGTTTGATATGTAATTGTTTCATTATATCCTTGGTCATGACATCTATTGCAGCTCCTAGATATACTAAGACATTTGATATTGGTATTGAACCTATGGTAACTGTGATAACTGGACTTCCTAGGTCACTATACTTTGGAGGTACTAGTTTTCCAGACAAGAGATCAACTATCTTTCCTTCAACCTAAATAGTCTTGGGAAATGCTTTCTTTTTTCTTCCTGCTCTTCTAATGCACAAATCTCGGACAATACTTTTAATCACTAGTATATCCTTAATGGCTTGCAATAAGGGCAATGATATAGTTAACTTTCTAAGTTCCTTGACCAAGTCTGACTCAGAATTTTTTGTTGTGGTATTGAATCTTTCAGGATATGGAATTATCCTTGATGAAGGTAATTTTTCTGCCCGTGGTTCTATTTTTTCTTCTTCTTTCTCTATTGTTGGTTTAACTCTAACTGGTTCCAAAGGTTCTTGCTCTTCATTTTCCCTGATTTTAATTGAAACAGGTTCAGGTATAACTTTTTTTGAATGAAGTTGGATGTTACTACAACCAAGAACATTTATTTCAACATTGTCTTTAGCTTCAGCCACATAGACAGGGGATGCCTATCTCATGTTGTTTGGATTAGTGACTGATTGAGCTGGAAGTTGAGGTTGTTTCACCTGTTGTGGTTGTTGTGGTTGGTTCTATTTTTCTTGAAAATTTTGATTAGGTGCAGGCAGCAAATGCTGAGTTTGACCTTGATTTCTTTACTACCTTGGATAGGACTGGTATTGCTGACTCCACTGTGGTTGATTTTGCATCCAATGTGGATTATTTTGATTCTGATTCTAGGTTGGATTGTTTTGATTCCATGATGGATTATTTTGATTCTGATTCCAGGTTGGATTACTCCAACTTGTTTATGGCCATTCTTGGGAATTTTTCCATTGAGGATAATTCCAAGGATGTTGGGGTGGTTCTGATTGTCCCCAAGGCATAGTCCAGGGATTATGTCCCCAATTTGTAGGAAAACAAGGGGGATTTTGGTATTGAGAGAAATTTCCCCTTTGTTTTGGTCCAACATAGTTGAGTTACTTAGTCTGATTTTCTAACACAGTTTTGAGTTGTGGTAGCAAGTGGCATTTATCAGTTGAATGCTTCTTTGATCAGATACTACAAATGGTTGAGATAGATGTTTTATTCAAAGGACATTCCTTCAAAGCATGTTTATTTCTACATCTTGGGAAATAAATTGCTAAAGGTTCTATGGTTTTTGATTTTCCAAAAATTTCCCCCAAATTTGTGTTTAATTGCACTAGAATATCAATTTTAAAATTTGAAAGTTCCTCTATTAGATCCTTCACATCAGTGCCATTTGTACTTTTTTTTTCTTCTTCCCTGCTTAGTGTGAGAGTAATTCCTACAGAGACCCACAATTTCCTCATTACTGAGAGTGTTTACATCCCCTTTTCCCATCAAATCCAATACTTCTCTGGATTCATCTTGTAATCCTCTCAAAAAGATGGTTTTACATAATTTTGGTTCTACAAGTCCACATCTCCTTTGAACAAAGGAGAACCTATCAAGATAGTCTTCTAATGTTTCATCATCTTCCTGTTTAATCCTGAATAACTCATCTTTCCTATTCCTTACATGACAATACTCCTGATATTTGTCTAAAAACACAGTTTCCATTTGATCCCAAGTTCGGATGGAATTTGGCTCTAAGCTCATGAACTAGCATAATGCTGAGTCCTTGAGTGTTGAGGGAAAAACCTTAAGTTTCTTATTGTCATTTACATAATCATAGGTTTGACACACTACTTTGAATTCAAACAAAAATTGATCAGGATCTTCAGATACAACACCTCGGAAGGTTGGAAGTACTGAAGATGAAATGGTTTTCATGGGAGAGTTTTGTGTTTGATTCAAATGGATAGGATATTCAAATGTTCTAGAAGGTTGGGGCATATCCTGATCATCTCCTTCATTATGGGCATAGCCATGTTGGCCATCTCTATCTAGATTGCCTCCATCTACCATAGTTTCTTGTTCCTTGGGAATAGTTAAACCTATCCAAATTTCACTCTCAAGAGGTCCAAGATCCTCTGTTGATGATGAGTCTGATGATTCTTCTTTCTTAGGATGTTCTAATGATGATGAGACTGGTGATTTTTCTTTCAATATTTCTGGTAGTTCAAACATAGGTGATTCACCCCTTAGGCATGAATATCTCCTTAATGGAACAAGCTAGGGATCCTTTTGGGTAATTCTACATTTTTCATCCCTAGACTTACTCATTCATGTTTACTCTTTGAATGACATAAATTATAGGTCAATAGTTGTTACTTTAACCAGTTGTTCTATTCAGATTTTATCCTAAATCTTCACAGCTTAGTCTAATTAACAGCTATTGGACTATTGTCACCTTCTAGCAACATAATTCCCCGACAACGACGCCAAAATGATGCATAGTCGTTATACACATCATTAATTCTCAATGAATTTTTCAATCCAGGGCAGTGTACAAGGCTATCTACGGAAGAAGGGGTGAACAGGGTTATAACTTAGGTCAATCTGGAGCAACAGGTCTTATTGGTGAAATTGATTGTGTGGGGGATTTAGGACATTCCTATCTCTAAATTGCATAAATTAAACCTTAATATAATTGCAAAAATGGAAACTAATCATTAATTGCATAAATGAAATCCTAATTATAATTGTAGAATGAGACCTAATTATGTTACAAAAATAATAGTTGTAGAATTAGAAGTCTGATTATAATTGCAAAAAGGAAATCTATTTACTTTTGCAACAATGGAAACCTAATTATAGCATGGAAATGAAACCTTGTCAAGACTCTGTAATAGAAGGTTGTCAATATTCTGTGCAGGGATTGACAGCAAAAAAAAAAATGCAAGAAATTACAAAATACATCCATCGAAACCCTATCAAGAATCTGTAATTGAGGTTGATTCCTATACCTCTAGCTCCTGGTTTGTTCAATCCTGCAATCTACACACATGGGAGCTTGAAAG